>OW443300.2:0-10000000 GCA_937001585.2 Brachylomia viminalis
TAACCTAACCTAACCTAACCTAACCTAACCTAACCTAACCTAACCTAACCTAACCTAACCTAACCTAACCTAACCTAACCTAACCTAACCTAACCTAACCTAACCTAACCTAACCTAACCTAACCTAACCTAACCTAACCTAACCTAACCTAACCTAACCTAACCTAACCTAACCTAACCTAACCTAACCGAACCTAACCTAACCTAACCTAACCTAACCTAACCTAACCTAACCTAACCTAACCTAACCTAACCTAACCTAACCTAACCTAACCTAACCTAACCTAACCTAACCTAACCTAACCTAACCTAACCTAACCTAACCTAACCTAACCTAACCTAACCTAACCTAACCTAACCTAACCTAACCTAACCTAACCTAACCTAACCTAACCTAACCTAACCTAACCTAACCTAACCTAACCTAACCTAACCTAACCTAACCTAACCTAACCTAACCTAACCTAACCTAACCTAACCTAACCTAACCTAACCTAACCTAACCTAACCTAACCTAACCTAACCTAACCTAACCTAACCTAACCTAACCTAACCTAACCTAACCTAACCTAACCTAACCTAACCTAACCTAACCTAACCTAACCTAACCTAACCTAACCTAACCTAACCTAACCTAACCTAACCTAACCTAACCTAACCTAACCTAACCTAACCTAACCTAACCTAACCTAACCTAACCTAACCTAACCTAACCTAACCTAACCTAACCTAACCTAACCTAACCTAACCTAACCTAACCTAACCTAACCTAACCTAACCTAACCTAACCTAACCTAACCTAACCTAACCTAACCTAACCTAACCTAACCTAACCTAACCTAACCTAACCTAACCTAACCTAACCTAACCTAACCTAACCTAACCTAACCTAACCTAACCTAACCTAACCTAACCTAACCTAACCTAACCTAACCTAACCTAACCTAACCTAACCTAACCTAACCTAACCTAACCTAACCTAACCTAACCTAACCTAACCTAACCTAACCTAACCTAACCTAACCTAACCTAACCTAACCTAACCTAACCTAACCTAACCTAACCTAACCTAACCTAACCTAACCTAACCTAACCTAACCTAACCTAACCTAACCTAACCTAACCTAACCTAACCTAACCTAACCTAACCTAACCTAACCTAACCTAACCTAACCTAACCTAACCTAACCTAACCTAACCTAACCTAACCTAACCTAACCTAACCTAACCTAACCTAACCTAACCTAACCTAACCTAACCTAACCTAACCTAACCTAACCTAACCTAACCTAACCTAACCTAACCTAACCTAACCTAACCTAACCTAACCTAACCTAACCTAACCTAACCTAACCTAACCTAACCTAACCTAACCTAACCTAACCTAACCTAACCTAACCTAACCTAACCTAACCTAACCTAACCTAACCTAACCTAACCTAACCTAACCTAACCTAACCTAACCTAACCTAACCTAACCTAACCTAACCTAACCTAACCTAACCTAACCTAACCTAACCTAACCTAACCTAACCTAACCTAACCTAACCTAACCTAACCTAACCTAACCTAACCTAACCTAACCTAACCTAACCTAACCTAACCTAACCTAACCTAACCTAACCTAACCTAACCTAACCTAACCTAACCTAACCTAACCTAACCTAACCTAACCTAACCTAACCTAACCTAACCTAACCTAACCTAACCTAACCTAACCTAACCTAACCTAACCTAACCTAACCTAACCTAACCTAACCTAACCTAACCTAACCTAACCTAACCTAACCTAACCTAACCTAACCTAACCTAACCTAACCTAACCTAACCTAACCTAACCTAACCTAACCTAACCTAACCTAACCTAACCTAACCTAACCTAACCTAACCTAACCTAACCTAACCTAACCTAACCTAACCTAACCTAACCTAACCTAACCTAACCTAACCTAACCTAACCTAACCTAACCTAACCTAACCTAACCTAACCTAACCTAACCTAACCTAACCTAACCTAACCTAACCTAACCTAACCTAACCTAACCTAACCTAACCTAACCTAACCTAACCTAACCTAACCTAACCTAACCTAACCTAACCTAACCTAACCTAACCTAACCTAACCTAACCTAACCTAACCTAACCTAACCTAACCTAACCTAACCTAACCTAACCTAACCTAACCTAACCTAACCTAACCTAACCTAACCTAACCTAACCTAACCTAACCTAACCTAACCTAACCTAACCTAACCTAACCTAACCTAACCTAACCTAACCTAACCTAACCTAACCTAACCTAACCTAACCTAACCTAACCTAACCTAACCTAACCTAACCTAACCTAACCTAACCTAACCTAACCTAACCTAACCTAACCTAACCTAACCTAACCTAACCTAACCTAACCTAACCTAACCTAACCTAACCTAACCTAACCTAACCTAACCTAACCTAACCTAACCTAACCTAACCTAACCTAACCTAACCTAACCTAACCTAACCTAACCTAACCTAACCTAACCTAACCTAACCTAACCTAACCTAACCTAACCTAACCTAACCTAACCTAACCTAACCTAACCTAACCTAACCTAACCTAACCTAACCTAACCTAACCTAACCTAACCTAACCTAACCTAACCTAACCTAACCTAACCTAACCTAACCTAACCTAACCTAACCTAACCTAACCTAACCTAACCTAACCTAACCTAACCTAACCTAACCTAACCTAACCTAACCTAACCTAACCTAACCTAACCTAACCTAACCTAACCTAACCTAACCTAACCTAACCTAACCTAACCTAACCTAACCTAACCTAACCTAACCTAACCTAACCTAACCTAACCTAACCTAACCTAACCTAACCTAACCTAACCTAACCTAACCTAACCTAACCTAACCTAACCTAACCTAACCTAACCTAACCTAACCTAACCTAACCTAACCTAACCTAACCTAACCTAACCTAACCTAACCTAACCTAACCTAACCTAACCTAACCTAACCTAACCTAACCTAACCTAACCTAACCTAACCTAACCTAACCTAACCTAACCTAACCTAACCTAACCTAACCTAACCTAACCTAACCTAACCTAACCTAACCTAACCTAACCTAACCTAACCTAACCTAACCTAACCTAACCTAACCTAACCTAACCTAACCTAACCTAACCTAACCTAACCTAACCTAACCTAACCTAACCTAACCTAACCTAACCTAACCTAACCTAACCTAACCTAACCTAACCTAACCTAACCTAACCTAACCTAACCTAACCTAACCTAACCTAACCTAACCTAACCTAACCTAACCTAACCTAACCTAACCTAACCTAACCTAACCTAACCTAACCTAACCTAACCTAACCTAACCTAACCTAACCTAACCTAACCTAACCTAACCTAACCTAACCTAACCTAACCTAACCTAACCTAACCTAACCTAACCTAACCTAACCTAACCTAACCTAACCTAACCTAACCTAACCTAACCTAACCTAACCTAACCTAACCTAACCTAACCTAACCTAACCTAACCTAACCTAACCTAACCTAACCTAACCTAACCTAACCTAACCTAACCTAACCTAACCTAACCTAACCTAACCTAACCTAACCTAACCTAACCTAACCTAACCTAACCTAACCTAACCTAACCTAACCTAACCTAACCTAACCTAACCTAACCTAACCTAACCTAACCTAACCTAACCTAACCTAACCTAACCTAACCTAACCTAACCTAACCTAACCTAACCTAACCTAACCTAACCTAACCTAACCTAACCTAACCTAACCTAACCTAACCTAACCTAACCTAACCTAACCTAACCTAACCTAACCTAACCTAACCTAACCTAACCTAACCTAACCTAACCTAACCTAACCTAACCTAACCTAACCTAACCTAACCTAACCTAACCTAACCTAACCTAACCTAACCTAACCTAACCTAACCTAACCTAACCTAACCTAACCTAACCTAACCTAACCTAACCTAACCTAACCTAACCTAACCTAACCTAACCTAACCTAACCTAACCTAACCTAACCTAACCTAACCTAACCTAACCTAACCTAACCTAACCTAACCTAACCTAACCTAACCTAACCTAACCTAACCTAACCTAACCTAACCTAACCTAACCTAACCTAACCTAACCTAACCTAACCTAACCTAACCTAACCTAACCTAACCTAACCTAACCTAACCTAACCTAACCTAACCTAACCTAACCTAACCTAACCTAACCTAACCTAACCTAACCTAACCTAACCTAACCTAACCTAACCTAACCTAACCTAACCTAACCTAACCTAACCTAACCTAACCTAACCTAACCTAACCTAACCTAACCTAACCTAACCTAACCTAACCTAACCTAACCTAACCTAACCTAACCTAACCTAACCTAACCTAACCTAACCTAACCTAACCTAACCTAACCTAACCTAACCTAACCTAACCTAACCTAACCTAACCTAACCTAACCTAACCTAACCTAACCTAACCTAACCTAACCTAACCTAACCTAACCTAACCTAACCTAACCTAACCTAACCTAACCTAACCTAACCTAACCTAACCTAACCTAACCTAACCTAACCTAACCTAACCTAACCTAACCTAACCTAACCTAACCTAACCTAACCTAACCTAACCTAACCTAACCTAACCTAACCTAACCTAACCTAACCTAACCTAACCTAACCTAACCTAACCTAACCTAACCTAACCTAACCTAACCTAACCTAACCTAACCTAACCTAACCTAACCTAACCTAACCTAACCTAACCTAACCTAACCTAACCTAACCTAACCTAACCTAACCTAACCTAACCTAACCTAACCTAACCTAACCTAACCTAACCTAACCTAACCTAACCTAACCTAACCTAACCTAACCTAACCTAACCTAACCTAACCTAACCTAACCTAACCTAACCTAACCTAACCTAACCTAACCTAACCTAACCTAACCTAACCTAACCTAACCTAACCTAACCTAACCTAACCTAACCTAACCTAACCTAACCTAACCTAACCTAACCTAACCTAACCTAACCTAACCTAACCTAACCTAACCTAACCTAACCTAACCTAACCTAACCTAACCTAACCTAACCTAACCTAACCTAACCTAACCTAACCTAACCTAACCTAACCTAACCTAACCTAACCTAACCTAACCTAACCTAACCTAACCTAACCTAACCTAACCTAACCTAACCTAACCTAACCTAACCTAACCTAACCTAACCTAACCTAACCTAACCTAACCTAACCTAACCTAACCTAACCTAACCTAACCTAACCTAACCTAACCTAACCTAACCTAACCTAACCTAACCTAACCTAACCTAACCTAACCTAACCTAACCTAACCTAACCTAACCTAACCTAACCTAACCTAACCTAACCTAACCTAACCTAACCTAACCTAACCTAACCTAACCTAACCTAACCTAACCTAACCTAACCTAACCTAACCTAACCTAACCTAACCTAACCTAACCTAACCTAACCTAACCTAACCTAACCTAACCTAACCTAACCTAACCTAACCTAACCTAACCTAACCTAACCTAACCTAACCTAACCTAACCTAACCTAACCTAACCTAACCTAACCTAACCTAACCTAACCTAACCTAACCTAACCTAACCTAACCTAACCTAACCTAACCTAACCTAACCTAACCTAACCTAACCTAACCTAACCTAACCTAACCTAACCTAACCTAACCTAACCTAACCTAACCTAACCTAACCTAACCTAACCTAACCTAACCTAACCTAACCTAACCTAACCTAACCTAACCTAACCTAACCTAACCTAACCTAACCTAACCTAACCTAACCTAACCTAACCTAACCTAACCTAACCTAACCTAACCTAACCTAACCTAACCTAACCTAACCTAACCTAACCTAACCTAACCTAACCTAACCTAACCTAACCTAACCTAACCTAACCTAACCTAACCTAACCTAACCTAACCTAACCTAACCTAACCTAACCTAACCTAACCTAACCTAACCTAACCTAACCTAACCTAACCTAACCTAACCTAACCTAACCTAACCTAACCTAACCTAACCTAACCTAACCTAACCTAACCTAACCTAACCTAACCTAACCTAACCTAACCTAACCTAACCTAACCTAACCTAACCTAACCTAACCTAACCTAACCTAACCTAACCTAACCTAACCTAACCTAACCTAACCTAACCTAACCTAACCTAACCTAACCTAACCTAACCTAACCTAACCTAACCTAACCTAACCTAACCTAACCTAACCTAACCTAACCTAACCTAACCTAACCTAACCTAACCTAACCTAACCTAACCTAACCTAACCTAACCTAACCTAACCTAACCTAACCTAACCTAACCTAACCTAACCTAACCTAACCTAACCTAACCTAACCTAACCTAACCTAACCTAACCTAACCTAACCTAACCTAACCTAACCTAACCTAACCTAACCTAACCTAACCTAACCTAACCTAACCTAACCTAACCTAACCTAACCTAACCTAACCTAACCTAACCTAACCTAACCTAACCTAACCTAACCTAACCTAACCTAACCTAACCTAACCTAACCTAACCTAACCTAACCTAACCTAACCTAACCTAACCTAACCTAACCTAACCTAACCTAACCTAACCTAACCTAACCTAACCTAACCTAACCTAACCTAACCTAACCTAACCTAACCTAACCTAACCTAACCTAACCTAACCTAACCTAACCTAACCTAACCTAACCTAACCTAACCTAACCTAACCTAACCTAACCTAACCTAACCTAACCTAACCTAACCTAACCTAACCTAACCTAACCTAACCTAACCTAACCTAACCTAACCTAACCTAACCTAACCTAACCTAACCTAACCTAACCTAACCTAACCTAACCTAACCTAACCTAACCTAACCTAACCTAACCTAACCTAACCTAACCTAACCTAACCTAACCTAACCTAACCTAACCTAACCTAACCTAACCTAACCTAACCTAACCTAACCTAACCTAACCTAACCTAACCTAACCTAACCTAACCTAACCTAACCTAACCTAACCTAACCTAACCTAACCTAACCTAACCTAACCTAACCTAACCTAACCTAACCTAACCTAACCTAACCTAACCTAACCTAACCTAACCTAACCTAACCTAACCTAACCTAACCTAACCTAACCTAACCTAACCTAACCTAACCTAACCTAACCTAACCTAACCTAACCTAACCTAACCTAACCTAACCTAACCTAACCTAACCTAACCTAACCTAACCTAACCTAACCTAACCTAACCTAACCTAACCTAACCTAACCTAACCTAACCTAACCTAACCTAACCTAACCTAACCTAACCTAACCTAACCTAACCTAACCTAACCTAACCTAACCTAACCTAACCTAACCTAACCTAACCTAACCTAACCTAACCTAACCTAACCTAACCTAACCTAACCTAACCTAACCTAACCTAACCTAACCTAACCTAACCTAACCTAACCTAACCTAACCTAACCTAACCTAACCTAACCTAACCTAACCTAACCTAACCTAACCTAACCTAACCTAACCTAACCTAACCTAACCTAACCTAACCTAACCTAACCTAACCTAACCTAACCTAACCTAACCTAACCTAACCTAACCTAACCTAACCTAACCTAACCTAACCTAACCTAACCTAACCTAACCTAACCTAACCTAACCTAACCTAACCTAACCTAACCTAACCTAACCTAACCTAACCTAACCTAACCTAACCTAACCTAACCTAACCTAACCTAACCTAACCTAACCTAACCTAACCTAACCTAACCTAACCTAACCTAACCTAACCTAACCTAACCTAACCTAACCTAACCTAACCTAACCTAACCTAACCTAACCTAACCTAACCTAACCTAACCTAACCTAACCTAACCTAACCTAACCTAACCTAACCTAACCTAACCTAACCTAACCTAACCTAACCTAACCTAACCTAACCTAACCTAACCTAACCTAACCTAACCTAACCTAACCTAACCTAACCTAACCTAACCTAACCTAACCTAACCTAACCTAACCTAACCTAACCTAACCTAACCTAACCTAACCTAACCTAACCTAACCTAACCTAACCTAACCTAACCTAACCTAACCTAACCTAACCTAACCTAACCTAACCTAACCTAACCTAACCTAACCTAACCTAACCTAACCTAACCTAACCTAACCTAACCTAACCTAACCTAACCTAACCTAACCTAACCTAACCTAACCTAACCTAACCTAACCTAACCTAACCTAACCTAACCTAACCTAACCTAACCTAA
Organism: Brachylomia viminalis; assembly: GCA_937001585.2. Lineage (NCBI taxonomy): Eukaryota > Metazoa > Arthropoda > Insecta > Lepidoptera > Noctuidae > Brachylomia > Brachylomia viminalis. Next base: position 8,364 of record OW443300.2, read on the forward strand.
CCTAACCTAACCTAACCTAACCTAACCTAACCTAACCTAACCTAACCTAACCTAACCTAACCTAACCTAACCTAACCTAACCTAACCTAACCTAACCTAACCTAACCTAACCTAACCTAACCTAACCTAACCTAACCTAACCTAACCTAACCTAACCTAACCTAACCTAACCTAACCTAACCTAACCTAACCTAACCTAACCTAACCTAACCTAACCTAACCTAACCTAACCTAACCTAACCTAACCTAACCTAACCTAACCTAACCTAACCTAACCTAACCTAACCTAACCTAACCTAACCTAACCTAACCTAACCTAACCTAACCTAACCTAACCTAACCTAACCTAACCTAACCTAACCTAACCTAACCTAACCTAACCTAACCTAACCTAACCTAACCTAACCTAACCTAACCTAACCTAACCTAACCTAACCTAACCTAACCTAACCTAACCTAACCTAACCTAACCTAACCTAACCTAACCTAACCTAACCTAACCTAACCTAACCTAACCTAACCTAACCTAACCTAACCTAACCTAACCTAACCTAACCTAACCTAACCTAACCTAACCTAACCTAACCTAACCTAACCTAACCTAACCTAACCTAACCTAACCTAACCTAACCTAACCTAACCTAACCTAACCTAACCTAACCTAACCTAACCTAACCTAACCTAACCTAACCTAACCTAACCTAACCTAACCTAACCTAACCTAACCTAACCTAACCTAACCTAACCTAACCTAACCTAACCTAACCTAACCTAACCTAACCTAACCTAACCTAACCTAACCTAACCTAACCTAACCTAACCTAACCTAACCTAACCTAACCTAACCTAACCTAACCTAACCTAACCTAACCTAACCTAACCTAACCTAACCTAACCTAACCTAACCTAACCTAACCTAACCTAACCTAACCTAACCTAACCTAACCTAACCTAACCTAACCTAACCTAACCTAACCTAACCTAACCTAACCTAACCTAACCTAACCTAACCTAACCTAACCTAACCTAACCTAACCTAACCTAACCTAACCTAACCTAACCTAACCTAACCTAACCTAACCTAACCTAACCTAACCTAACCTAACCTAACCTAACCTAACCTAACCTAACCTAACCTAACCTAACCTAACCTAACCTAACCTAACCTAACCTAACCTAACCTAACCTAACCTAACCTAACCTAACCTAACCTAACCTAACCTAACCTAACCTAACCTAACCTAACCTAACCTAACCTAACCTAACCTAACCTAACCTAACCTAACCTAACCTAACCTAACCTAACCTAACCTAACCTAACCTAACCTAACCTAACCTAACCTAACCTAACCTAACCTAACCTAACCTAACCTAACCTAACCTAACCTAACCTAACCTAACCTAACCTAACCTAACCTAACCTAACCTAACCTAACCTAACCTAACCTAACCTAACCTAACCTAACCTAACCTAACCTAACCTAACCTAACCTAACCTAACCTAACCTAACCTAACCTAACCTAACCTAACCTAACCTAACCTAACCTAACCTAACCTAACCTAACCTAACCTAACCTAACCTAACCTAACCTAACCTAACCTAACCTAACCTAACCTAACCTAACCTAACCTAACCTAACCTAACCTAACCTAACCTAACCTAACCTAACCTAACCTAACCTAACCTAACCTAACCTAACCTAACCTAACCTAACCTAACCTAACCTAACCTAACCTAACCTAACCTAACCTAACCTAACCTAACCTAACCTAACCTAACCTAACCTAACCTAACCTAACCTAACCTAACCTAACCTAACCTAACCTAACCTAACCTAACCTAACCTAACCTAACCTAACCTAACCTAACCTAACCTAACCTAACCTAACCTAACCTAACCTAACCTAACCTAACCTAACCTAACCTAACCTAACCTAACCTAACCTAACCTAACCTAACCTAACCTAACCTAACCTAACCTAACCTAACCTAACCTAACCTAACCTAACCTAACCTAACCTAACCTAACCTAACCTAACCTAACCTAACCTAACCTAACCTAACCTAACCTAACCTAACCTAACCTAACCTAACCTAACCTAACCTAACCTAACCTAACCTAACCTAACCTAACCTAACCTAACCTAACCTAACCTAACCTAACCTAACCTAACCTAACCTAACCTAACCTAACCTAACCTAACCTAACCTAACCTAACCTAACCTAACCTAACCTAACCTAACCTAACCTAACCTAACCTAACCTAACCTAACCTAACCTAACCTAACCTAACCTAACCTAACCTAACCTAACCTAACCTAACCTAACCTAACCTAACCTAACCTAACCTAACCTAACCTAACCTAACCTAACCTAACCTAACCTAACCTAACCTAACCTAACCTAACCTAACCTAACCTAACCTAACCTAACCTAACCTAACCTAACCTAACCTAACCTAACCTAACCTAACCTAACCTAACCTAACCTAACCTAACCTAACCTAACCTAACCTAACCTAACCTAACCTAACCTAACCTAACCTAACCTAACCTAACCTAACCTAACCTAACCTAACCTAACCTAACCTAACCTAACCTAACCTAACCTAACCTAACCTAACCTAACCTAACCTAACCTAACCTAACCTAACCTAACCTAACCTAACCTAACCTAACCTAACCTAACCTAACCTAACCTAACCTAACCTAACCTAACCTAACCTAACCTAACCTAACCTAACCTAACCTAACCTAACCTAACCTAACCTAACCTAACCTAACCTAACCTAACCTAACCTAACCTAACCTAACCTAACCTAACCTAACCTAACCTAACCTAACCTAACCTAACCTAACCTAACCTAACCTAACCTAACCTAACCTAACCTAACCTAACCTAACCTAACCTAACCTAACCTAACCTAACCTAACCTAACCTAACCTAACCTAACCTAACCTAACCAGTCGCGCGGCACCCCTCGTCGCGAGCAGATCATTTTTAAGTCGCTCCGTACTCGAAAAATCTAAAAAATCGGTTTTTTCACGGAAAGTTATAAGTGTGATACATTGTTAGAAGCGCGCTGCCAAGACGCACGCGAAAGTGAAAGTGAATTGGTGAAAAGTTGAAAACTGTGAAAGTTATTGGTGAAAAACCACTTTTCGAGAACTTTCGAGCTCGACGCTGCTCGATTTTGAGTGAACATTTATAAATCGGCGATTACAGCCGTGTGCGCCGCAAGAAGACCTAGCTCTGGACACCTCATTTGGAATTTTCCGAGTGGGGGTTCCGAAGTTAACACGGAAAAACTAAAAACCACGTGGCACGTGGACAGAGTTCCCGAGGGTTCCGACTGGACCCCCGAACAAAACTCGAAGGCGACACAGACGAGGAGCCGGGTGGCTTCCTGAATTTCAAGAAAGCTGACTTAGAACACCCTCAAAAATAAGGTTTTTAAATTGACTAATTTTCAATATTTGTTTTCCGGGAAACAAGCGCTGTGACATAGATTTTTTATGGACCCTAAAAATTAAGCATAAGCATCCCTATATAAGTTTTAAATTTCACTAAAATCAGGGTGTTACTATTTAAGATATTTAGATTTTAAGGTTTTAAAAATTTGAGGGTTGGCTATTTCAACCCCAAAAAAGTTTTAAAAATTTTAGGGACACGTACATGGTGGGTAACTGTATCTGTTATATATTTACAAAATTTTTGCATTGTTATTTAAGGCCGAAAATCAGTTCTCTAATAAAAATTTTTACTTACGTCATTTTCAAATGATAAAATACACCCCCTCAGGGCAGACTAAAAATACATTTGTAGTATCTCGGGATAGGGAAATTTGTCCTCTATCCAGTGATATATATAAATCCCACCCGTAACGTAAATTACATATGGTTTTTAATAATACCACACAAACGTAGAAAATAAATTTCATCTAAAATATTTTTGATCTTAATTTAGTTAGTTTTAATATAATATAAACATACCTGCCTTAATTGTACTCTGGTACGCCTTCCGCGACCCAGTGTCCGGTTTTGCAGTCGTAATTTCAGTTTTTGTAAATTTTTCAGTCAAAAAATTTAGTATATTGACCAAAATTAAAGAAATTTATACAGGAATAGCCATATTTACCTGACAGGCCGCTGGCCCGCGTGGAGACGCGTCTTTTGACACCTCACACGTGCATGTAGCACTTATAGGACCCGAGAAAATAGCAAAAATCGATTTTCACCAACCGGGACTCGAACCCGAGACTTTTAATTTCCTTAAAACGCCCATATCTCGGAAACGGTGCTAGTTAGCCCATTTTTGACGCCAGCCTATATATCTATACTTTAGTATAGATATATTGTCAAGCTCTCCAGGCCACTACCATCGTGACCCACCCCTTAAATTTTTATATTTTATCTTTTTTAGAAATAATTTGTAGTTTTAGATACCCCTTCCACAAGAAGTCGGCCATTGTACGTCTGAGCCTGGGCCATTGTGTGTGCCCGGCATTTCATTTTATTTAAATTTGTACCAAACGCTGCCCTCAAACCCCCCCCCCCCCTAAAATTATTTCCCCTCCCCCCTAGAATTTTTTCCCCTCCCGCATTCCTAACACCATAAATTAATTTATATTTGTAAATTATTAATTTCTACTAATATCCCGAATAACCCTTAAAACCCATTTATCTCGTAAACGGCTGGGAATATCAAAATTTAGATAAAATTCCCCCCCCCCCCTAGTACCCCCCCTCCCGGCACGAACATAGATTCAGTTAGGACCCCCAGACCCCCACTTTGACCCCCTTCGTCACTGACCCTCATATGTGGCAAATAGTAGTACAGTTAAAAATTATATCCCCATACAGTACGCCCACATTGAAACCCCCCCGGTCCCCGTGACCCCTCTTGGTACCCCCCGCTCCCCGTGACCCCGTGGTTCCCCCACGATACTTAATGACCCCTGTACCCCCCTTCACCGCCCTCTGCTGACCCCCTGGAACTCTCCGGGACCATTATTGTATTAAATTGGGTAAACAAACCCCCCCCCCCCCCTATATCGACCACCTCACCCCCCCGGGCCTAAACTTTGGCACCAGAGGTCATAGACCCACCGAGTTTGGGGTCATTCGAATCGGAAGAAAAAGACCTATCTTTTGGCTCCAAAGAAATTTATTTCAATTTAAATTTAATTTTAAGATTTACAAAAATTATATTAAGTAGGTTAGGTTAAGAAAATTGGACAAAGGGTCTGAGACCCAGTTTGTTTTTATTAACTGTAGCTTTATTGAGCACAATAATTAGCATAAGGCAAGTAGTTTATAGAGGTTGATTTTTATTATATATTATTTTTTGAATACTTTCTGTGCGTATCCCCCCTCTACAGGGACACAGAAGTAACGCCAGTGTCCTCTGACTGGTCTTTGATGAATTTGACATTCACAAAGGCCACCACCATGTTCCGCACACCGGCCAAGAAAGACGCGAGCTCACCGGGCTCCAGGGGCTCGCCGCGTTCGACAGAGAAGGCTGGACCCTCGCTTCCCAGTGTGAGGCGTAGCATTGGGGAATGGGAGGCTGGGAAAGCTGAGCCCCAGGCCAAGCCACCGGCCAATCCAAAGCGCGACACCACACCACCTGCTTCCAGCTCTATGGAGACGCTCCGAACTCCCGCGGACATTGAAAAGCCACCAAAGAGGCCCGAGTCCGGCTATCCCAGCCTCACTGCGGAGGCGAGAGCTTGCCTAAATAAAGCAAAGCTTCATTTGGGCAACTCTCGCAACCTCAAAACGGAAATAAAGACGGAGGTGGTAAACGCGATAAACAGGCTCTTTGAGCTGGTAAAGGAGTCAGAGCGAAGCAAAGCTCCCGTTGCGGCTGCGGGTAAAACAGCGGATACACCTGTGTCCGCAGTTGTGCCTGCAGTCGCACCGGCGGCGCCCGTATCTACTAAACCGACCACGGATGAACCGACAGAGATAATGAAGAGCCTTGTGGCAGGCCTCATGGAGCACAAGCAGGCGTTGGAGGAGTGCCAACAATACACCCGAGCTCTTTCGGAGCACCTTCAGCAGGCCCCTCAGTACGTCGCAGGCCAGGGTCCGTCATTCGCGGAAATCGCCGCCGGTCCGAAGCAGAACATCCAAAAACCTCTTCACTCGGTGGTTGTATCATCTGTGAATGATCAGGATACGAGTGAAGAGGTTATTGAGAAGCTCAGGACGGCGGTTGATGCCAGAAATGAGGGCACTAGGGTGGAGCGGCTGCGCAAGGCGAGGGACCAAAAAGTGGTTGTCGGCTTTAGGACTAGGGAGGAAATGACGTCGGTGACCGAACGCATAAGGAAGACGGGCAATCTAGTGGTAGAGGAGGTAAAGAATAAAGATCCTCTCATCGTCATCAAGGACGTCCTCTCCTGCCACTCGGATGTGGAGGTTACGCAAGCCCTGCAGCGGCAAAATACCCACCTGATCGGGGACATACCTGCGGAAGATTTGAGGTTGGGGGTGAAGTACCGTCGTAGAACGAGGAACCCCCACATGTGCCACGTCATCCTGCGGGTGTCTCCTACGGTATGGCAGAGGCTGACTACGGCGGGTCGCGTGCACATTGACCTACAGCGGGTGCGTGTGCAGGACCAGTCACCACTGGTGCAGTGCACTCGCTGTCTGTGCTTCGGGCACAGCAGGAAACTGTGCACGCAGCCCGCCGACCTCTGCATCCACTGCGGTGATCCCCACATGCGTGCTGACTGTCCGTCACGTCTGGCAATGGAAGAGCCGAAGTGTCACAATTGCCAATCAGCAAAAATGGAGAAGACCGACCACACCGCCTTCGACAGCGGGTGCCCGATACGCGCCAAATGGGACGCGTTAGCACGCCTGTCGGTGGCGTACTGCTAAGGTCAAGTCGGCATTACCCGCAAGAGAACCACAACGGCATTGGTTACAAAATTAATACTAGTTCTCAAAACTACAGGCGTAAAAAACATAAACAAAATGCAATGAACTCAAAAACTGCGAATTGGAGACAACTTCATGAGAAATTGGCCCAATTGAAAATCGATATTAAATTAAATTTAAAAACATTAGAAAAACCTTACCTTACCGTTGTGGTGAAATGTGCTGTTAATATTAAGAAGGAGGTCAGCACCATGAGCATTCGGAGCGTTGTCGAACAGTACCTGAAACAAAAAGAGAATGATGAGTATGAAGAAGTGGAAGTTACTATAGCAAGAGAGACAGCGGCTGAGAGTCTGGCATGTTTTTTTTTAAAACTGTCTAAGAGGAAGATATATTAAAATAGTAGTAATAATTTATAGGATAGGAATGAAATATAAACCAGTATAGTATAAGAAATTATGTCTATATAATATATTGTATATATATTAGGATAGCCATATTATAAATAGAAAATAGATTAAGAAAAGATTTGAACAATTATAGTTTGAAAAAAAAAAAAAAAAAAAAAAAAAAAAAAAAAAAAAAAAAAAAAAAAAAAAAAAAAAAAAAAAAAAGGAATTAAAAATCTCATAACTATAATAATAAAAAGAGCAATAAGTTATTACTAACTTAAGGTGTTAGCCTGTTAAGATACGCATACCATGTAAACGAACGTATTAGATTGGTTATTACAGACAAATCGGATGAAGTGTGGAAACCGCTTCCAGGAACTCTCCATTTCCTAAAACAGGATGCATGAAAGAAGAACAAAAGCAATGATAAGCAACCAGAATTATGGCCAAACAAGGTCTCTGATCATGTCAGAGGGACACTGAGCAAAGGCAGGAGTGGGTTTTAGCCGGTAAGAGTCCGGCACTGCCCAGACTGGCTCACCAGTGAGGTAGTCTGGGCGTCCATGAGGATTTCCCCTCCTGCCCAAAAAAAAAAAAAAAAAAAAAAAAAAAAAAAAAAAAAAAAAAAAAAACCTAACCTAACCTAACCTAACCTAACCTAACCTAACCTAACCTAACCTAACCAGAAAATGTAATACGATAGACGTAGAGATAGGCACAAGGATTGTATAAACTGTATAGGATACACCTTGTAAAGAAAATGTGAACAGAAAGTTGAGGATAGGCACACGTGGTTCTAGAATGTTAATACAGGACCACCTGTAAAGAAAATGTAGAAGTGTAACCATAATAATTATATAAGTAGCAAATTAGTATAGGACCCTACTAGGGTATAGCATTTTATTTGTGTAGAGCGTAGTTTTTAAATTAGAGCGATAAGGTCTGTGAAATTTGATAAAGTCACAGGGAAAAGAATTAAAAAAAAAAAAAAAAAAAAAAAAAAAAAAAAAAAAAAAAAAAAAAAAAAAAACCTAACCTAACCTAACCTAACCTAACCTAACCTAACCTAACCTAACCTAACCTTTTTTTTTTTTTTTTTTTTTTTTTTTGTTTGCGCTGGGAAAAATGCATTACGCATGCCCACCCGTCGGGGGACGGGAGGGGTATGTGGGACTCCCCGGTAGAACCGGTATACCCACTAAACAACCCAGCGGCATTCCCGCATCGTCTGAGTGGAGGGGGACTGGGAATCGGCAGAGCCTTTCCATCCTGCCCCCCGCCGACGACCGCCCGCCTTTACGGCGGGCCCGGCGGGCCCGTCCCGTCGGGGGGGAGGGGCCCAGGAATGACTGACGACGTGGGTGGTGAACAGTGCAATGCAGGAGAAGGCGCCCCCGCGCCTGTCTCCCGCTGTTCACCACCTGGAGGCGCGTGACGACGATCATACAACCGCCGTCTCACGCCCCGTCTTCGCCTGCGGAGCGGCGCCGCGAGAGGGTCTTCCTCCCGCACGCGCTCCGCCGCCTCCTTCTGTGACATTACCTCTTCGCAGAAGGAGGCGACCGCTGCCCAGGCCCCCTCGCTTTCCAGCATCGAGTTGACGACGCCGGGAAGCGAGAGGTCCTGCCCGACCGCTGCGACCAAAGGTAGGCGCAGCTCGGACCAGGCCGGGCACACCTCGAGGGTGTGCTGCGCCGTGTCCTCCGCCGCGCCACAGTCGTGGCACGACGGGGTCCCCTCCCTTTGGATCCGATGCAGGTGCGATCCGAAGCACCCGTGTCCGGACAACACCTGCACCAGACGGAAAGAGAGGAAACCGTGGGACCGCTCGAGCCAATCCTTCAGGACCGGCCCGAGCGCGTCCAGTGTTCGGCGGCCAAATGCGGCAGTGGCGAGGTCCTCCGTCCAGTGATGGACGATTGCGTCCTTCGCCTCTTGCCGCACGGCCTCCCGCTCTTCTGCGGCGGGGGGTGATGGACGATTGCGTCCTTCGCCTCTTGCCGCACGGCCTCCCGCTCTTCTGCGGCGGGGGGCTCCCCGAGCGCCTTACGGCGCGCCGTCCATTCGTACACTCTGGTCAGCACCCACGCCTCGAGCTCCCAAGGAGGGGTGCCGGCCAGAGCGCACGCCGCAGAGAAGCCTACCGAGCGGTAGGCCCTCGCCACCCGCAGTGCAATGGCCCTTTGGGGCCTGCGGATGGCCGTGGCGTTCTCCCGCCTGTGGAGGGAGTCTGCCCAGATTGGGGCCCCGTAAAGGGCCATGCTCCTGAGGATGCCAGCATACAAGCGCCGGCATCGCGCCTTCGGACCCCCCAGGTTCGGGAGGAGCCACGACAGGGCGTTCGCGGCCTTCAGCAGGCGCGTCGACAGCCCGCTAAAGTGTGGGCCGAAGCGCCACCCGCTGTCGAGGACAAGGCCCAAGTACTTCATCTGGGCCTTGACCTCGATCCTGACGCCCTCCACTATAATGTGGCCGTCGGGAGGGATGCGCTGCCGTGGACCGTGAAAATACACGGCCTCGGTTTTGTGCAGCGCAACCTTCAGTCCGAGGCGGCGAATCCTTCCTGCCACTAAGGATCCGCCGGCAGAGGCCAGACTGGCCGCCTCCCTGAAGTCCCTCCCCCGGGCGACGAGGAGGGTGTCATCCGCGTAGCATATGACGCTCGTGCCACGGAGGAGGGTTCCCCGCAGGAGCCAGTCGAATCCAATGTTCCACAGCAGTGGTCCTAGGACCGACCCCTGTGGAACACCGGACTCTGCGCCGTATCGCCTCACTGTGGCCGTCTTGTCCGAGAGGAGGACCACCCGGTCCTCCAAGTAGCTGGCCAAGAGTCGGCGCAGGTACTGAGGCACTCCGTGGTACCGGAGCGCCTCCAAGATTGTCGAGTGGGGGACGGAGTTGAAGGCGTTGGCTATGTCGAATGACACCGCCAACACTCCGTCGCCCGCCTCCACGGCCTCCCTCACCTGGCCCTTGAGTAGGGCCAGCGCGTCGACCGTCGAACGACCCCGTCGGAAACCGAATTGGGCGTCCGACAGGTCCGGCCCCACCGTCCTCAGCAGGCTCTTTAGCCGGTCGGCAATTATCCCCTCGAACAACTTACCGACCTCATCGAGCAAGACGATGGGCCGGTAAGCCGAGGGGGAGTCCGCCGGGCGTCCCTCCTTTCGGAGCAGGCATAGCCGCCCCTCCTTCCAAGGTTTCGGGAACCTCCCAGTCGTAAGACACGCGCTGAAGAGGTCCCGAAACCTCTCCTCCATGTGTGAGGCGGCGATGGCCACCACCCGTGCGGGAACGCCGTCCGGCCCTGGGGCTGTGTTCTTTGCGCGGAGGTGTAGAGTCCCCGCGCAAAGTTCCACCGCCGTAACCGGGGGGACCTCCTCCTCCGGCGGAGCCGCCTCCCGCGGGGGATCCATCACTGGCGGGGTGAAGTCAGTCCTGGACGGAAACAGGGACCGGACCACCCCGTCCAGCAATGCCGGCTCGAGGGTCTCCGTCAGTGGAAGACCACAGGGGCGCAATTTGTTCCGCGCCGCCTTGTATGGTCTTCCAAATGGGTCCCTGTCGAGACCCTCCAACATCTCGGCTCTCGCCGAATCTTCGGCCGCGCGCATGGCCGACTTCAGGACCGTCTTTGCCGCGACGTACGTGGCATAGAGGGCCTCCTCGCTGGTGGGGTCTCGGTGCCTGCGCCTTCGACTCCGCGTGTAGGCCCTCCTGGCCGCCACGCAGGCGGTTCTGAGCCCCGCCAGTTCCTCCGACCACCAATAGACGGCGCGGCGGGGAGCTGGGCGGCGAGACCGGGGCATGCTGGAGTTGCACACCTCGGTCAGCGACCTCCTCAGCTGAGCCGCTGCGGCGTCCACGTCCAGGACCTCGACAGGAGGCGCGAGCCAGTCCTGGACGAACGCCGCCTCCTCCGCAGCCTCTCGGTCCAGGCGGGTGAGAGCCCACCGTGGGAACGCAGATTGGCCCGAGCCTGGAGCAATTCCCCGGGAGCTCTGGGTGGAGCTGATGTCGAACCGCACATATCGGTGGTCCGACAAGGTCTCCACCATCTCCACCCGCCAGTTCACGACGTGGGCGGCTAGCACGGGGGTGGCAAACGAGACGTCGACCACTGATCCTCCCCGTTGCCGCACACACGTGTGAACGGTCCCTCTGTTCAGGAGGGACACACCGCACGACGCCGCCCAAAACTCCACGGCGCGTCCCCGGACGTTGCAGGACCCGGCCCGGTTGCCCCAGGCCGTCGACTTGGCGTTCAGGTCACCCAATACGGCGACCTGGCGTGGCGCCGCCCTCCCGACCACCGCGGTGAGGATTTCGAGAAAGTTCTCGAAATCCGAGAGAGGGCGGTTCGGGGAGAAATAGACGCCCACAAGGGCTAATTCTCCCCACGCGGCGGCCACGTATCCCGGTCCCCTCTCTAAGAGCGAGAGGGGAGGGGAGTCCGTGGAAGACCGCGTCACCAATGCCACCAAGCCGTCCCGATCGCCCAGCCAACGGCCAGGGACTGAGTACGGCTCGGCGACAGCCGCCACGTCCACCAACCACTCGGCCATGGTCTGCATCAGCAGATCCTGGGCCGCTCTGCAGTGGTTGGTGTTCGCCTGGAGGATGCGATGCTTGACCGAACTATCCATCGACAGACATCGCACCCCCCTCCACAACCGCCGCCGATGTCCCAGCCTCAGGGACGGCAACGGTGGCAGCGACAGGCCGGATCAGCGCCTGCGCTTAAACCTAACCTAACCTAACCTAACCTAACCTTTTTTTTTTTTTTTTTTTTTTTTGTTTTTTTTTTTTGTCGCTGAGAAATGCTTTATGCATCCCCGCTCGTGGGGGACGAGACGGGGTATGTGGGACTCCTGTCGAAAACCGCACTCGACAGTATACCCACTAAAACTCAGCGGTGTTCCCACAACGCCGTGATGGGAGGGCTATGGGAAATTGGCTCAGCCTCTGCTTCCACAGCCCTCCCGGCGTATGCCCGCCTAGTTGGCGGGCCCCGCATGCCCCCCATTCAACTGGGGGGCTACGGGAATGGCCGGGAACACCCGGCCACTCCCGTCCGACACTGGTGGAGGCCCGTGCAATACAGGCAAAGGGCGCCCCCGCACCCACCGCCTGCTGGCCTCCACCCGGGAGGAGCCGGAGGTGACTACCAGACCGGCGTCTTCCTCGACCCCTCCCCTCTCCGGAGCGGCGCCGCGCGAGAGAATCATCCCCCGCGCGCGCGCCGCTGCCTCCCTCCGGGACACGACCGCCTGTTCCGCATCGGCGGCCCTGCCCAGTCTACGCCCACTCACCTCCCTCTGTAAGCAGAGGAGGAGTGGGCGTACCCTCTGTAGCCCGGTTCCCTTCACCGACCATCAAGCATGATCGGTGATTGGAACCGTGACCTTTCCCCGCTTGTTGAAGATTAGCCGCCAGCCCCAATTGTCCCCCAAAACCGCACTGGGAGAAATTGGAGCCGACGTTGCCCAGGGTGCGCCACGAGGAGGCTCTTCAACATGCACCCCAACCTAACCTAACCTAACCTTTTTTTTTTTTTTTTTTTTTTTTTTTTTTTTGTTTGCGCTGGGAAAAATGCATTACGCATGCCCACCCATCGGGGGACGGGTGGGGTATGTGGGACTCCCCGGTAGAACCGGTATACCCACTAAACAACCCAGCGGCATTCCCGCATCGCCTGAGTGGAGGGGGACTGGGAATCGGCAGAGCCTTTCCATCCTGCCCCCCGCCGACGACCGCCCGCCTTTACGGCGGGCCCGGCGGGCCCCTCCCGTCGGGGGGGAGGGGCCCAGGAATGACTGACGACGTGGGTGGTGGACAGTGCAATGCAGGAGAAGGCGCCCCCGCGCCTGTCTCCCGCTGTTCACCACCTGGAGGCGCGTGACGACGATCATACAACCGCCGTCTCACGCCCCGTCTTCGCCTGCGGAGCGGCGCCGCGAGAGGGTCGTCCTCCCGCACGCGCTCCGCCGCCTCCTTCTGTGGCATTACCTCTTCGCAGAAGGAGGCGACCGCTGCCCAGGCCCCCTCGCTTTCCAGCATCGAGTTGACGACGCCGAGAAGCGAGAGGTCCTGCCCGACCGCTGCGACCAAAGGTAGGCGCAGCTCGGACCAGGCCGGGCACACCTCGAGGGTGTGCTGTGCCGTGTCCTCCGCCGCGCCACAGTCGTGGCACGACGGGGTCTCCTCCCTTTGGATCCGATGCAGGTGCGATCCGAAGCACCCGTGGCCGGACAACACCTGCACCAGACGGAAAGAGAGGAAACCGTGGGACCGCTCGAGCCAATCCTTCAGGACCGGCCCGAGCGCGTCCAGTGTTCGGCGGCCGAATGCGGCAGTGGCGAGGTCCTCCGTCCAGTGATGGACGATTGCGTCCTTCGCTTCTTGCCGCACGGCCTCCCGCTCTTCTGCGGCGGGGGGCTCCCCGAGCGCCTTACGGCGCGCCGTCCATTCGTACACTCTGGTCAGCACCCACGCCTCGAGCTCCCAAGGAGGGGTGCCGGCCAGAGCGCACGCCGCAGAGAAGCCTACCGAGCGGTAGGCCCTCGCCACCCGCAGTGCAATGGCCCTTTGGGGCCTGCGGATGGCCGTGGCGTTCTCCCGCCTGTGGAGGGAGTCTGCCCAGATTGGGGCCCCGTAAAGGGCCATGCTCCTGAGGATGCCGGCATACAAGCGCCGGCATCGCGCCTTCGGACCCCCCAGATTCGGGAGGAGCCACGACAAGGCGTTCGCGGCCTTCAGCAGGCGCGTCGACAGCCCGCTAAAGTGTGGGCCGAAGCGCCACCTGCTGTCGAGGACAAGGCCCAAGTACTTCATCTGGGCCTTGACCTCGATCCTGACGCCCTCCACTATAATGTGGCCGTCGGGAGGGATGCGCTGCCGTGGACCGTGAAAATACACGGCCTCGGTTTTGTGCAGCGCAACCTTCAACCCCAAGCGGCGAATCCTTCCTGCCACTAAGGATCCGCCGGCAGAGGCCAGACTGGCCGCCTCCCTGAAGTCTCTCCCCCGGGCGACGAGGAGGGTGTCATCCGCGTAACAGATGACGCTCGTGCCACGGAGGAGGGTTCCCCGCAGTAGCCAGTCGAATCCAATGTTCCACAGCAGTGGTCCTAGGACAGACCCCTGTGGAACACCGGACTCTGCGCCGTATCGCCTCACTGTGGCCGTCTTGTCCGAGAGGAGGACCACCCGGTCCTCCAAGTAGCTGGCCAAGAGTTGGCGCAGGTACTGAGGCACTCCGTGGTATCGGAGCGCCTCCAAGATTGTCGAGTGGGGGACGGAGTTGAAGGCGTTGGCTATGTCGAATGACACCGCCAACACTCCGTCGCCCGCCTCCACGGCCTCCCTCACCTGGCCCTTGAGTAGGGCCAGCGCGTCGACCGTCGAACGACCCCGTCGGAAACCGAATTGGGCGTCCGACAGGTCCGGCCCCACCGTCCTCAGCAGGCTCTTTAGCCGGTCGGCAATTATCCCCTCGAACAACCTAACCTAACCTAACCTTTTTTTTTTTTTTTTTTTTTTTTTTTTTGTCGCTGAGAAATGCTTTATGCATCCCCGCTCGTGGGGGACGAGACGGGGTATGTGGGACTCCTGTCGAAATCCGCAACCGACAGTATACCCACTAAAACTCAGCGGTGTTCCCACAACGCCGTAATGGGAGGGCTATGGGAAATTGGCTCAGCCTCTGCTTCCACAGCCCTCCCGGCGTATGCCCGCCTATTTGGCGGGCCCCGCATGCCCCCCATTTAACTGGGGGGCTACGGGAATGGCCGGGAACACCCGGCCACTCCCGTCCGACACTGGTGGAGGCCCGTGCAATACAGGCAAAGGGCGCCCCCGCACCCACCGCCTGCTGGCCTCCACCCGGGAGGAGCCGGAGGTGACTACCAGACCGGCGTCTTCCTCGACCCCTCCCCTCTCCGGAGCGGCGCCGCGCGAGAGAATCATCCCCCGCGCGCGCGCCGCTGCCTCCCTCCGGGACACGACCGCCTATTCCGCAGCGGCGGCCGTGCCCAGTCTACGCCCACTCACCTCCCTCTGTAAGCAGAGGAGGAGTGGGCGTACCCTCTGTAGCCCGGTTCCCTTCACCGACCATCAAGCATGATCGGTGATTGGAACCGTGACCTTTCCCCGCTTGTTGAAGATTAGCCGCCAGCCCCAATTGTCCCCCAAAACCGCACTGGGAGAAATTGGAGCCGACGTTGCCCAGGGTGCGCCACGAGGAGGCTCTTCAACATGCACCCCAACCTAACCTAACCTAACCTAACCTAACCTAACCTAACCTAACCTTTTTTTTTTTTTTTTTTGTCGCTGAGAAATGCTTTATGCATCCCCGCTCGTGGGGGGACGAGACGGGGTATGTGGGACTCCTGTCGAAAACCGCACTCGACAGTATACCCACTAAAACTCAGCGGTGTTCCCACAACGCCGTGATGGGAGGGCTATGGGAAATCGGCTCAGCCTCTACTTCCACAGCCCACCCGGCGCATGCCCGCCTAGTTGGCGGGCCCCGCATGCCCCCCATTTGACTGGGGTGCTACGGGAATGGCCGGGAACACCCGGCCACTCCCGTCCGACACTGGTGGAGGCCCGTGCAATACAGGCCAAGGGCGCCCCCGCGCCCACCGCCTGCTGGCCTCCACCCGGGAGGAGCCGGAGGTGACTACCAGACCGGCGTCTTCCTCGACCCCTCCCCTCTCCGGAGCGGCGCCACGCGAGAGAATCATCCCCCCGCGCGCGCGCCGCTGCCTCCCTCCGGACCACGACCGCCTGTTCCGCATCGGCGGCCCTGCCCAGTCTACGCCCACTCACCTCCCTCTGTAAGCAGAGGAGGAGTGGGCGTGCCTGCCCTCGGTAGCCCGGTTCCCTTCACCGACCATCAAGCATGATCGGTGATTGGAACCGTGACCTTTCCCCGCTTGTTGAAGATTAGCCGCCAGCCCCAATTGTCCCCCAAAACCGCACTGGGAGAAATTGGAGCCGACGTTGCCCAGGGTGCGCCACGAGGAGGCTCTTCAACATGCACCCCAACCTAACCTAACCTAACCTAACCTAACCTAACCTAACCTAACCTAACCTAACCTAACCTAACCTTTTTTTTTTTTTTTTTTTTTTTTTTTTTTTTTTTTTTTTCGCTGAGAAATGCTTTATGCATCCCCGCTCGTGGGGGACGAGACGGGGTATGTGGGACTCCTGTCGAAATCCGCACTCGACAGTATACCCACTAAAACTCAGCGGTGTTCCCACAACGCCGTGATGGGAGGGCTATGGGAAATTGGCTCAGCCTCTGCTTCCACAGCCCTCCCGGCGTATGCCCGCCTAGTTGGCGGGCCCCGCATGCCCCCCATTTAACTGGGGGGCTACGGGAATGGCCGGGAACACCCCGCCACTCCCGTCCGACACTGGTGGAGGCCCGTGCAATACAGGCAAAGGGCGCCCCCGCACCCACCGCCTGCTGGCCTCCACCCGGGAGGAGCCGGAGGTGACTACCAGACCGGCGTCTTCCTCGACCCCTCCCCTCTCCGGAGCGGCGCCACGCGAGAGAATCATCCCCCCGCGCGGGCGCCGCTGCCTCCCTCAGGGACACGACCGCCTATTCCGCAGCGGCGGCCGTGCCCAGTCTACGCCCACTCACCTCCCTCTGTAAGCAGAGGAGGAGTGGGCGTATCTGCCCTCTGTAGCCCGGTTCCCTTCACCGACCATCAAGCATGATCGGCGATTGGAACCGTGACCTTTCCCCGCTTGTTGAAGATTAGCCGCCAGCCCCAATTGTCCCCCAAAACCGCACTGGGAGAAATTGGAGCCGACGTTGCCCAGGGTGCGCCACGAGGAGGCTCTTCAACATGCACCCCAACCTAACCTAACCTTTTTTTTTTTTTTTTTTTTTTTTTTTTTTTTTTTTTTTTTTTTTTTTGTCGCTGAGAAATGCTTTATGCATCCCCGCTCGTGGGGGACGAGACGGGGTATGTGGGACTCCTGTCGAAAACCGCACTCGACAGTATACCCACTAAAACTCAGCGGTGTTCCCACAACGCCGTGATGGGAGGGCTATGGGAAATTGGCTCAGCCTCTGCTTCCACAGCCCTCCCGGCGCATGCCCGCCTAGTTGGCGGGCCCCGCATGCCCCCCATTTAACTGGGGGGGCTACGGGAATGGCCGGGAACACCCGGCCACTCCCGTCCGACACTGGTGGAGGCCCGTGCAATACAGGCAAAGGGCGCCCCCGCACCCACCGCCTGCTGGCCTCCACCCGGGAGGAGCCGGAGGTGACTACCAGACCGGCGTCTTCCTCGACCCCTCCCCTCTCCGGAGCGGCGCCACGCGAGAGAATCATCCCCCCGCGCGCGCGCCGCTGCGTCCCTCCGGAACATGACCGCCTGTTCCGCATCGGCGGCCCTGCCCAGTCTACGCCCACTCACCTCCCTCTGTAAGCAGAGGAGGAGTGGGCGTACCTGCCCTCAGTAGCCCGGTTCCCTTCACCGACCATCAAGCATGATCGGCGATTGGAACCGTGACCTTTCCCCGCTTGTTGAAGATTAGCCGCCAGCCCCAATTGTCCCCCAAAACCGCACTGGGAGAAATTGGAGCCGACGTTGCCCAGGGTGCGCCACGAGGAGGCTCTTCAACATGCACCCCAACCTAACCTTTTTTTTTTTTTTTTTTTTTTTTTTTTTTTTGTCGCTGAGAAATGACATTACGCATCTCCGCTCGTCGGGGGACGAGACGGGGTATGTGGGACTCCCTGCCAGAGTGGCAGTATACCCACTAAAACTCAGCGGTGTTCCCGCGACGCCGTGATGGGAGGGCTATGGGAAATTGGCTCAGCCTCTGCTTCCACAGCCCTCACGGCGTATGCCCGCCTAGCTGGCGGGCCCCGCATGCCCCCCATTTAACTGGGGGGCTACGGGAATGGCCGGGAACACCCGGCCACTCCCGTCCGACGCTGGTGGAGGCCCGTGCAATACAGGCAAAGGGCGCCCCCGCACCCACCGCCTGCTGGCCTCCACCCGGGAGGAGCCGGAGGTGACTACCAGACCGACCTCCTCCTACCTTCCTCGACCCCCCCCTCTCCAGAGCGGCGCCGCGCGAGAGAATCATCCCCCGCGCGCGCGCCGCTGCCTCCCTCCGGGACACGACCGCCTGTTCCGCATCGGCGGCCCTGCCCAGTCTACGCCCACTCACCTCCCTCTGTAAGCAGAGGAGGAGTGGGCGTACCCTCTGTAGCCCGGTTCCCTTCACCGACCATCAAGCATGATCGGTGATTGGAACCGTGACCTTTCCCCGCTTGTTGAAGATTAGCCGCCAGCCCCAATTGTCCACCAAAACCGCACTGGGAGAAATTGGAGCCGACGTTGCCCAGGGTGCGCCACGAGGAGGCTCTTCAACATGCACCCCACCCCAACCTAACCTTTTTTTTTTTTTTTTTTTGTCGCTGAGAAATGCTTTATGCATCCCCGCTCGTGGGGGACGAGACGGGGTATGTGGGACTCCTGTCGAAAACCGCACTCGACAGTATACCCACTAAAACTCAGCGGTGTTCCCACAACGCCGTGATGGGAGGGCTATGGGAAATTGGCTCAGCCTCTGCTTCCACAGCCCTCCCGGCGTATGCCCGCCTAGTTGGCGGGCCCCGCATGCCCCCCATTCAACTGGGGGGCTACGGGAATGGCCGGGAACACCCGGCCACTCCCGTCCGACACTGGTGGAGGCCCGTGCAATACAGGCAAAGGGCGCCCCCGCACCCACCGCCTGCTGGCCTCCACCCGGGAGGAGCCGGAGGTGACTACCAGACCGGCGTCTTCCTCGACCCCTCCCCTCTCCGGAGCGGCGCCGCGCGAGAGAATCATCCCCCGCGCGCGCGCCGCTGCCTCCCTCCGGGACACGACCGCCTGTTCCGCATCGGCGGCCCTGCCCAGTCTACGCCCACTCACCTCCCTCTGTAAGCAGAGGAGGAGTGGGCGTACCCTCTGTAGCCCGGTTCCCTTCACCGACCATCAAGCATGATCGGTGATTGGAACCGTGACCTTTCCCCGCTTGTTGAAGATTAGCCGCCAGCCCCAATTGTCCCCCAAAACCGCACTGGGAGAAATTGGAGCCGACGTTGCCCAGGGTGCGCCACGAGGAGGCTCTTCAACATGCACCCCACCCCAACCTAACCTTTTTTTTTTTTTTTTTTTTTTTTTTTTTTTTTTTTTTTTTTTTTTTGTTTGCGCTGGGAAAAATGCATTACGCATGCCCACCCGTCGGGGGACGGGAGGGGTATGTGGGACTCCCCGGTAGAACCGGTATACCCACTAAACAACCCAGCGGCATTCCCGCATCGTCTGAGTGGAGGGGGACTGGGAATCGGCAGAGCCTTTCCATCCTGCCCCCCGCCGACGACCGCCCGCCTTTACGGCGGGCCCGGCGGGCCCCCCCCGTCGGGGGGGAGGGGCCCAGGAATGACTGACGACGTGGGTGGTGGACAGTGCAATGCAGGAGAAGGCGCCCCCGCGCCTGTCTCCCGCTGTTCACCACCTGGAGGCGCGTGACGACGATCATACAACCGCCGTCTCACGCCCCGTCTTCGCCTGCGGAGCGGCGCCGCGAGAGGGTCTTCCTCCCGCACGCGCTCCGCCGCCTCCTTCTGTGACATTACCTCTTCGCAGAAGGAGGCGACCGCTGCCCAGGCCCCCTCGCTTTCCAGCATCGAGTTGACGACGCCGGGAAGCGAGAGGTCCTGCCCGACCGCTGCGACCAGTGTGTGGCGCAGCTCGGACCAGGCTGGGCACACCTCGAGGGTGTGCTGCGCCGTGTCCTCCGCCGCGCCACAGTCGTGGCACGACGGGGTCTCCTCCCTTTGGATCCGATGCAGGTGCGATCCGAAGCACCCGTGTCCGGACAACACCTGCACCAGACGGAAAGAGAGGAAACCGTGGGACCGCTCGAGCCAATCCTTCAGGACCGGCCCGAGCGCGTCCAATGTTCGGCGGCCAAATGCGGCAGTGGCGAGGTCCTCCGTCCAGTGATGGACGATTGCGTCCTTCGCCTCTTGCCGCACGGCCTCCCGCTCTTCTGCGGCGGGGGGGTCCCCGAGCGCCTTACGGCGCGCCGTCCATTCGTACACTCTGGTCAGCACCCACGCCTCGAGCTCCCAAGGAGGGGTGCCGGCCAGAGCGCACGCCGCAGAGAAGCCTACCGAGCGGTAGGCCCTCGCCACCCGCAGTGCAATGGCCCTTTGGGGCCTGCGGATGGCCGTGGCGTTCTCCCGCCTGTGGAGGGAGTCTGCCCAGATTGGGGCCCCGTAAAGGGCCATGCTCCTGAGGATGCCAGCATACAAGCGCCGGCATCGCGCCTTCGGACCCCCCAGGTTCGGGAGGAGCCACGACAGGGCGTTCGCGGCCTTCAGCAGGCGCGTCGACAGCCCGCTAAAGTGTGGGCCGAAGCGCCACCTGCTGTCGAGGACAAGGCCCAAGTACTTCATCTGGGCCTTGACCTCGATCCTGACGCCCTCCACTATAATGTGGCCGTCGGGAGGGATGCGCTGCCGCGGACCGTGAAAATACACGGCCTCGGTTTTGTGCAGCGCAACCTTCAGTCCGAGGCGGCGAATCCTTCCTGCCACTAAGGATCCGCCGGCAGAGGCCAGACTGGCCGCCTCCCTGAAGTCCCTCCCCCGGGCGACGAGGAGGGTGTCATCCGCGTAACAGATGACGCTCGTGCCACGGAGGAGGGTTCCCCGCAGGAGCCAGTCGAATCCAATGTTCCACAGCAGTGGTCCTAGGACCGACCCCTGTGGAACACCGGACTCTGCGCCGTATCGCCTCACTGTGGCCGTCTTGTCCGAGAGGAGGACCACCCGGTCCTCCAAGTAGCTGGCCAAGAGTCGGCGCAGGTACTGAGGCACTCCGTGGTACCGGAGCGCCTCCAAGATTGTCGAGTGGGGGACGGAGTTGAAGGCGTTGGCTATGTCGAATGACACCGCCAACACTCCGTCGCCCGCCTCCACGGCCTCCCTCACCTGGCCCTTGAGTAGGGCCAGCGCGTCGACCGTCGAACGACCCCGTCGGAAACCGAATTGGGCGTCCGACAGGTCCGGCCCCACCGTCCTCAGCAGGCTCTTTAGCCGGTCGGCGATTATCCCCTCGAACAACTTACCGACCTCATCGAGCAAGACGATGGGCCGGTAAGCCGAGGGGGAGTCCGCCGGGCGTCCCTCCTTTCGGAGCAGGCATAGCCGCCCCTCCTTCCAAGGTTTCGGGAACCTCCCAGTCGTAAAACACGCGCTGAACAGGTCCCGAAACCTCTCCTCCATCTGTAAGGCGGCGATGGCCACCACCCGTGCGGGAACGCCGTCCGGCCCTGGGGCTGTGTTCTTTGCGCGGAGGTGTAGAGTCCCCGCGCAAAGTTCCACCGCCGTAACCGGTGGGACCTCCTCCTCCGGCGGAGCCGCCTCCCGCGGGGGATCCATCACTGGCGGGGTGAAGTCGGTCCTGGACGGAAACAGGGACCGGACCACCCCGTCCAGCAGTGCCGGCTCGAGGGTCTCCGTCAGTGGAAGACCACAGGGGCGCAGTTTATTCCGCGCCGCCTTGTATGGTCTTCCAAATGGGTCCCTGTCGAGACCCTCTAACATCTCGGCTCTCGCCGAATCTTCGGCCGCGCGCATTGCCGACTTGAGGACAGTCTTTGCGTCAACGTACGCGGCATAGAGGGCCTCCTCGTTGGTGGGGTCTCGGTGCCTGCGCCTTCGACTCCGCGTGTAGGCCCTCCTGGCTGCCACGCAGGCGGTTCGGAGCCCCGCCAGTTCCTCCGACCACCAATAGACGGCGCGGCGGGGAGCTGGGCGGCGAGACCGGGGCATGCTGGAGTTGCACACCTCGGTCAGCGACCTCCTCAGCTGAGCCGCTGCGGCGTCCACGTCCAGGACCTCGACAGGAGGTGCGAGCCAGTCCTGGACGAACGCCGCCTCCTCCGCAGCCTCTCGGTCCAGGCGGGTGAGAGCCCACCGTGGGAACGCAGATTGGCCCGAGCCTGGAGCAATTCCCCGGGAGCTCTGGGTGGAGCTGATGTCGAACCGCACATATCGGTGGTCCGACAAGGTCTCCACCATCTCCACCCGCCAGTTCACGACGTGGGCGGCTAGCACGGGGGTGGCAAACGAGACGTCGACCACTGATCCTCCCCGTTGCCGCACACACGTGTGAACGGTCCCTCTGTTCAGGAGGGACACACCGCACGACGCCGCCCAAAACTCCACGGCGCGTCCCCGGACGTTGCAGGACCCGGCCGGATTGCCCCAGGCCGTCGACTTGGCGTTCAGGTCACCCAGTACGGCGACCTGGCGTGGCGCCGCCCTCCCGACCACCGCGGTGAGGATTTCGAGAAAGTTCTCGAAATCAGAGAGAGGGCGGTTCGGGGAGAAATAGACGCCCACAAGGGCTAATTCTCCCCACGCGGCGGCCACGTATCCCGGTCCCCTCTCTAAGAGCGAGAGGGGAGGGGAGTCCGTGGAAGACCGCGTCACCAATGCCACCATGCCGTCCCGATCGCCCAGCCAACGGCCAGGGACTGAGTACGGCTCGGCGACAGCCGCCACGTCCACCAACCACTCGGCCATGGTCTGCATCAGCAGATCCTGGGCCGCTCTGCAGTGGTTGGTGTTCGCCTGGAGGATGCGATGCTTGACCGAACTATCCATCGACAGACATCGCACCCCCCTCCACAACCGCCGCCGATGTCCCAGCCTCAGGGACGGCAACGGTGGCAGCGACAGGCCGGATCAGCGCCTGCGCTTTGCCCTTCTTAGGGGGAGGATTGCACTTCCTCCCCATCATCACGTGGCCTGCCGGGCAGCCACTGGCGGCACACACCGCACAGTGCGGCGTGGCGGCCTCGCAGGAGGCCGACTTGTGGCCTTCTTTGCCACAGCGGAAGCATTTGTCCGCCCTGTCGACCTCGGACGGACAAAGGGCCCGAGTGTGTCCGACTCCAAGACACTTGTAGCAGCGCAGAGGCTGGGCTGCAAGTGCCCGGACTACACCCGAGCTGAACCCGACAGTCAGCCGTCCCTTGGCTAGGACGGCTGCACCTGCGGCGACTGGGCACTCGAGACGAATGGTGCCCATGCCGCCGCGGCCGGGCCTGATGGCCCGACCTTGCACCGCTGTGACGCCACAGCCCCCCATCGCAGCGACCGCCGCCACCACCTCCTCTTTGGTGACCGAGTCGTCGAGGTCGGTCACCTCCAAGGCCACAGACTTTACGGGCCTGGTGACCTTGGCCGCGTCGGCGATGACCTCTCGCAGCTTGGTTGCGAAGAGGTCCGCGTTGGCGCCGCCCTGAGCCCCCGGGAACTCGAACATTCGAGCCCCGGCCTGGGTCCGGCGGCAGGATACTGTGCCGATCCCCAGCTGGGTGGGATCGGCGTTGGCACGCGCCCGCATCATTACGGACGCGTACGTCTCCCCCCGCTCCACAGCCTCAGCGGTGAGCGTCACCACTACGGCTGCGGTCTTCGGAGGAACCAGCTTCCTCTTTGACTTGGCGACGGTGGCCCCATTAGCTGCAGGAGCAGCAGCGGGAGCAGCGGCGTTGGGCTTCGGGGCCGACGTCTTCCCCTTCCCCTTTCCCTTGCCTGTTTTCTGAGGCGGGCCGGGAGGGGTGGTGGCGGGGGTGGCAGGGGCAGCCACCGTCTTGGACTTCTTTTTGCTCTTTTTCACCTTCGTCCACCCCTGCTGGTTGGATGGGGTGGTGGACGGAAGATGGGCGTCCTGGGAGGACAGCTCTGGCTGGCGTGGCCTACTGTCTGCCGCGAGCGGCGGTCGCAGGCGTCTCTCCGGCAAGAGCCTGTCCTCGATGCCCGCAAGACAGGCTCTCGTGAAGGCCCTTTCCTCCATTACTACCTTGCGGATTACGTCCTCAAGGTTGGAGGGCGGGGCCTCAGCCGCTGGTTTCGGCTCGGAAACCTTAGTGTTTGGCCGGGCCGTGGCTTCAGCCAGCTTCAGATGAAGCTGGCTGACCTCTGACTGCAGGCGATCGACTTTTGCCTGCAGTTGCCGCGTTTCGTCGGTAGCCTTCCGCTGCACCAGCTCCCCGACGATGCCGCGCATGCTCGCGGCCCTACATTTAAGGGACTTTTGGAAAGTCCCTTTAAGATTGGAGGACTTAGAGGCGACTGCCACTATCTCCTCTTCGTCCTCCTCAGCCATCAGCTGCAGCTCCGCAAGGGAGTGGTCCGCATAGTGGACGCGGGACGCGCCGTACCCGGACTTGGCCCGGGCGGCGTGCGTCCGTTGCTCCGTGGCCGCAACCCGCTCCTCCAGGTCTTGCTGGACCTGCGCCCGCCGCGACAGGTCCAACTGGCGTTGGGCTTCTGCCAGACCCACGTCGTGGGTGTCAGACACCGGCCTCTTGGCCCTCGGCTGTGACGCCGTGTCCGAGGAACCCCCCGACCCCTTCCTCTGATAAGCCCGCTTTTTTGAGTCTCGGCGACTAATCGCCGAACCACACGACATGATGGACTCGTTGTCGGAGTCCAGCAACTCGCCCGCCGAGCTATAGAAGCTAGTCGCAGACGGCGCGCGGCTAGCCTCTGATGCCGAGGCACCCTCGGATTGGCCCTGAGAAGGGCCTTTTGGTTGGCCCTGAGAAGGGCCTTTTGCTTGGCCCTGGGAAGGGCCTTTTGGTTGGCCCTGAGAAGGGCCTTTTGCTTGGCCCTGAGAAGGGCCTTTTGGTGGGCCCTGAGAAGGGCCTTTTTTAAAACGCCCGGAGGCGGTCCTCGATTGCTTTGGCATAGCCTCCGCAGGTGTCGTAGATGCCGACATGAAATAAAATTGGATAAAAACAGTTAAAATACGCTACGACTGCACAGTGCACTTTAGCCGAACACCCACCCCAACCTAACCTTTTTTTTTTTTTTTTTTTTTTTTTTTTTTTTTTTTTTTTTTTTTTTTTTTTGTCGCTGAGAAATGACATTACGCATCTCCGCTCGTCGGGGGACGAGACAGAGTATGTGGGACTCCCTGCCAGAGTGGCAGTATACCCACTAAAACTCAGCGGTGTTCCCGCGACGCCGTGATGGGAGGGCTATGGGAAATTGGCTCAGCCTCTGCTTCCACAGCCCTCCCGGCGTATGCCCGCCTAGCTGGCGGGCCCCGCATGCCCCCCAGTCTGGGGGGCTACGGGAATGGCCGGGAACACCTGGCCATTCCCGTCCGACACTGGTGGAGGCCCGTGCAATACAGGCAAGGGTGCCCCCGCACCCGTTGCCTGCTGGCCTCCACCGGGGAGGAGTCGCTGATGGCCGTCATACTGACGTCTTCTCCGACCCCTCCTCCGTCTTCGGAGCGCCGCCGCGTGAGGATCGTCCTCCCGCGCGCGCTCCGCCGCCTCCTTCTGGGACATGACGTGTTCGCAGAAGGAGGCCACTGCCGCCCAGGACCTCTCATCGCCCAGCATGGCGTTGACCAAACCGGGGAGTGAGAGGTCCGGTCCGATCACCGCAGTGAGACTGCGGCGCGGCTCGGACCACGACGGGCACACCGCGAGGGTGTGCTGCGCCGCGTCCTCCGCCGCACCGCAGTCGTGGCACGACGGTGTCTCCTCCCGTCCGATTCGGTGCAGGTACGATCCGAAACAACCGTGTCCGGACAGCACCTGCACCAGACGGAACGAGAGGAACCCATGCGACCGATCGAGCCAGTCTGGCAGGACCGGCCCGATCGCGTCGAGGGTTAGGCGGCCGAAGGCTGCGGTGGCGAGGTCCCTCGTCCAATGGACGACGATGGCGTCCCTCGCCTCCCGCCGGACGGCCTCCCGCTCTTCCGGGGCGGGGCGTTCTCCTCTCGCCCTCCGCCCCGCCGTCCATTCGTATACTCTGGCGAGCACCCACGCCTCGAGTTCCCAAGGAGGGGTGCCAGCCAGAGCACACGCTGCCGCGAAGCCCACCGTGCGGTAGGCCCGCGACACCCGCTGAGACCCCAACCTAACCTAACCTAACCTAACCTAACCTAACCTGTGTAAGCTATTGGGAGGCCCCTAACAGATAAGGTACATTTAATCAAGTGTAGAAGGGCACTTTTAGAGTCGGACAAAACGATCCCCGGGTAAAGAATGAATATATGAGAGGGCCTCCGCGATGGCAATCAGTTCCAAATGCATTATAGAAATATTACAAGAAATTTTAAATTTCATAAAGGTACCTGCTTGTATATCTAAAAATGCGGCACCGGAATGATTATCTTTGTGTAAAGAACCGTCTGTTTAAATAGAATAAAAGTCGTGATACTGTTCATTAAGTGATTTGCAACATAGGGATCTTAAATTTTGCTGGCAATCAAATTGTTTCGGTTTATCAATACTACTTAAGCTAGGTCTTACTATTGATGAGTCCACATTGCTGACCCAATTTTCAAGAATATATAGGGAAATTGTTAGACTTAGATTTCAAATAAAATTTACCAGCTAAATATCGACGTCGCACAGACAAAGGGGGCAGCATTAATTCGGATTCCATCACATGAATCGGGGTACTTTTGATGAATCCACCGATCACACGCAGACAAATATTTTGTAACCGATCAAGTTTAGATAAGTGAATGTCTGCACTGTTATCAAATAGGAAACTGGCAAAGTCTATTCGACTACGAACAAGGGCGATGTATAGCCGTCGTAGGTGTATCGGATGGACGCCCCACCCAGGGCCTACCAAGACTCTAAAAATGTTAATGAATTTAATAGTAGATTATGCACCGAGGGGCTAAGGTTGTGTCTTATGTCACGGGCGTCATATTGAATCTCGAGCGCAATGAAGGATTCGGGATTTAACTCCCGAGCGCAGCGAAGGAGTTAAGATTTTAAATCACGAGCGAAGCGAGGGAGTTAATACAAGAATCCTTCATTGCGCTCGAGATTCAAGCTAGCCCAAGGCAAAGACACCTTTAGCCCAGAGGAGGATACTCTACTTTTTACACCTACTGTGAGAAAATAATAGCCATAGTACGAAAAACAAAGTATTTATTAAATAAACAAACAGTAAGAATAACATATTTAGAACTAGTTAGTTATATGCACTTACATATTAATTGAAGTTAATGGTAACATTTGAGACATTAGTCCAGTTGTGCAAAGATAAATATGTCTTCGAAAACATGGCAACGATATGAAGAAGCAGTCGTTATGATTTTGTAGGAAATCGAGAATATCACCCACGCGTAGTAAGGGTTTCCAGAATAGCTTTCCTCTTTCTGGCACCAAAGGGTGTTTGTTAGTACTATACTGCCAATTTAGCTGAGCATGTGAGATTCCAAATTCAAATCACATTATTGACCAGCGAGTCATAATGAAATCCAGTACATGAGCTACCTGACGTTGCTGCGCCGCGCGCCGCGCGCGCCACTTGCGCGACGTCTGGCCGTAACGCATCCAGTCTTATCCGCATCCGACGCCCGGTTAGCAATACTGCAGGTGGCACGCCCGTAGTTGTATGCTCACAATTGCGGTAATTGAATAAGAATGTGTTTAATGCTTGTAACACATTTGCGCCACTAAGAACTGCTCTCTTAATGGCTTTTTTTACAGTCTTCACCGCATTTTCAGCGGCGCCATTGCCCTGTGGCCTGTAAGGCGCCGTTGTCACATGTGCAATACAATTTTGTAGGCAATAATTTTTAAAATCTGTCGATTGGAATGGTGGTCCGTTATCCGTAACGAGTTGCGAAGGTAATCCAAACCTACTAAAAACTGTAATAAAAGCTGTGATTGTTGACTGTGCATCCGTACGACCCATAAGAAGTGCCTCAATCCACTTTGAATGCGCGTCGACTATAATGAGGTATTTTCTTCCTGAATACTCCGCAAAATCTGCATGTAAGCGTTGCCATGGAAATAAAGGAAATTCCCAGGGATGCAGGTCAGCACGCGGCGCTGCATCCCGCACCATACGACACGGCTCACATGAACGACACATTACTTCGAGACACATTCCTAAATGACCTTGATGAATTTCTTCTAGAATTTTAGTTTGTAGTGGTTTTGGTATTATGATACGGTTGACAATGACGTCTTATTAAGGAAGCTCGCGAAAATACGGTGTACACTAACTCTGCTGCACTTCTTCGCTAGCTACATGAAGGATCGCCAGCAATAGTAGACTACAATGGCTGTGAATCTCAACCGTATTACACTAGATCGGGCGTGAGCCAGGGCAGCAATGTAGGGCCTCTCGAGTTTATTATAATGGTAAATGACTTACCGGAAGTCGTCAGACATGGGACTTGTTTATTGTTTGCATATGACCTGAAATTGCTGCTCGAGGTTAAGGATCACTCGGATTGTGAACGCTTGCAGGATGACATCGACAGCAACAACAACAAACTGCATTTTAATGTTAGCAAATGTTCGGTGATGTCGTTCACTCGCGCGCGAACGCCTTTGAATTATGAATACAAGGTTGAGGATGTACCGATGCAACGAGTGTCTCAGGTACGAGACTTAGGGGTAGTCTTCTCTCAGGAACTAACCTTCCGTGAGCATATCAATAAGGTTTGTAAGAAGGCATACAGAAACCTAGGTTTCGTACTCAGGCAGTCTCAGGGGTTTACCAACATCACCACACTCAAGGTATTATATGACGCATTAGTCAGAAGTCACCTTGAACATAGCGCATTCATATGGGCTCCTCATGAGGCGAAGTATAGTGGTATGTTGGAACGTATCCAAAATAAGTTCACGAGACACTTGTACTACAAGCTGTATGGAGTATATCCATTATACCCATTAATGTACCCTACACTATTCGTTCTGGGTATGGTAGGGTATAACACTCTAAGGGTACGGCGGGAGTTTTCGCTCGTAGCGTATGTAGTGAAGCTACTGCGTGGCGTGGCGAACAACCCGGGAGTGCTGCGGCACCTACACCTTTGCGTGCCCGACCGGTACGTGTGGAGGCGGCGAAGTCCGCCCCTGCTTGCTGTGCCTGCAGCCAGGACCAACCTACTGGCGAGAACTCCTCTTTCTAGAGCCATGCGTGTGGTGAATGAGGTTCACGAGAGGGTTGATGTATTGTGGTGCAACTTGAGTGAATTCGCAAAAGTCACACTGTATATTATAAGTTATTTAGATTAAGTATATAGAAGGTGTAGATTTAGGATTTAGTTTGTAAGGCCACTCTATCGAATTGGATCGTAGATCTGTAATGATAGTTTGGGTAAGATTGTTAATAAATAAATAAATAAATTAAATAAATTAAACAACCAAAATCCATTGTTATATCGCTTCTTCGTGCAAAATATGGTTTTTCTTCTTCGCAACTAGGTACGGATGGCCATCCAAATTTTACAAATCCCAATATTCGTGATAATATTGCGTCCTTATTGGTTTCTTTACCTACGTCATGGAAATTAACTGGCATACATTGATGTACTAAGTTAACATAACTCATCGATTCGGTGGGACGGGCGGCGCGGAGCTCCTGTGCTAACGGTAAACGTGACAATGCGTCCGCTGGTCCATTTTGCTTCGAGGTTATATATTTTATTGTAAAATCATATGCAGCTAATCGGGCAGCCCAGCGTTGTAAGCGACTGGCGGCAGTTTGGGGTATACCCACTTTCGCTCCGAAGATGTAGCTTAATGGCTGATGATCTGTGCGCAATTCAAATTTTCTACCATACAGGTATTGATGGTGTCGAGTGACGCCATAAAATGTTGCCAGAGCCTCTTTATCAATCTGACTGTAATTGCGCTCTGCGTCATTGAGTCTACGCGACACACAGCTGACCGGTCGCTCGGAGCCGTCTGGGAAACGATGCGCCAATACTGCGCCCAACCCGTACGCGCTGCTGTCCACCGATAGCACTAAGGGCCGCCCCTCCTCATAATGTGCGAGTACCCTCTCACCTGATAGGATTTACTTCGCTTTCTTAAAAACCTCATCGCACTCATTACTCCAATTCCAACTGACAACCTTTTTTAAAAGTTCATGCAACGGATGTAATAACATACCTACTTAATTTGGGAATAAATTTGCCGTAATAATTAAGTAACCCTAGAAAGCTTCGGCGCCCGTTCACGACCATGACGCGCGGTCATCCGCGCGTCATGTTCGTGAACGGGCGTTTCTAGGGCGTCTCCACGATTAGAAGAAGAATGCGGGAGAAGAAAATTGCAGCTCATAGGGCTGCTACAGGGCCAAAATTGACTGCACAGCATAGGAGAGACCTGTGTGATATCGACAGGTGTTGGTGCCTTCACAATAGCCTCCACCTTCTGGGAATCCGGGCGCAGACCACTATGGTCAATAATAAACCCGAGATATTTAACGCTCGCTTGTAGAAAACAACATTTGCTTAGTTTAACGGTCAAACCCATATCTCTTAATCTAACCAGTACTTGTCTTAAATTAACCAAATGTTCTGCTCTCGAAGCCCCCGTCACACAAATATCGTCAAGAAACACCACCGTGCCACGCACGCCGCGCAATGTCTCCTCCATTAATTTTTTGAATTTTTTTTTTTTTTTTTTTTTTTCCGGAATGCAAGATAATCCGAATGGCGCACGGCGATAAACAAATGTACCGATGTGTGTACTGTGTAGTAATAGCTGTACACAGTTGGGAGTCCTCTGTCAACATAACCTGTTGGTAAGCATGGGTTAAATCAATTTTGGTAAATTCCCTTCCCCCGCTTAGTGTGGCAAACAACTCTTCGATGCGTGGAAGAGGGTAATATTCACGTTTAAGTTTAGGATTGATGGTAACTTTATAATCGCCACATATTCGTATATCGCCGTTCGTCTTGATAACTGGCACGATGGGTGTGCCGTAGTCAGAGTGCCCTCGGCCTCCAGACGCTCGAGCTCGTGCTCCACACGCGCGCGTAGTGCAAGCGGCACGGGGCGCGCCCGCACGTACACGGGCTCCCTATTTGTCAGTTGCAATTGCAGCAATTTTATACATTTTCCTAATTCATCAGTAAAAACCTCGGGAAATTCTGTAGCTAACTTACTAATACATGGATCAGCAATAATCTCGTAGAAATTTATTTGTTTTATATTGAGGGACTATAACCAATCCCTGCCCAATAATGGGCGTCCACCATTTTTAATTACATAACAAGACAAATTGTTCACCGTTACATTACCAAGTTTAACATTGACCAATAAGTAACCTAATGACTCAATCCGCGTACCTGCATAACACCGTGACATAAGATTATCCGATTGAATTGTTTTATTTGGAAACATCTGCTTATAAAAATTTTCAATAATCGCCGAAATGCGACTTCCAGTGTCGACTTCGCATTTAATTTCGTAACTGTCAATGCTCACGTTAATAAAGTAAGGTTTGTTACCTTTAGACGCCAGTTCGATGCTAAACAAATCCTCGTCACCCGAGATGTCGTCGGTTACGTAGTTTTGCCTACCAGACCGACCACTACCACGCACCTCTTTGCACATCACTTTCAAATGTCCACGTTGGTTACACTCATCACAGTTGTAATTGATGTAACGACATCTTTCCGGCCTATGCGGCTTTCCACACCGCCAGCACTGTTGTGTTGTCGCAGCCTGCGCCGGCGTCGCAGGGGTGTACCCTCTCGTCGCTGCGCCGTCAGCTCTAGCGCCTGGGTTGCGCCCAGGCCGGCGTGCGCCTCCGTCACGTGCTCGGCCCGCGTCGGTCCTATGCAGGCCTTCGCCCGCGTTGCCACCTGCACCTGAGGTCGTGGCTGCGGCAGCGGTCGCCGCGCTCACCTCCGCGTGCCTCTCTGCAGCCTCTAACGCCAGAGCCATACGCCATATTATTTTTGGACGTTAAAAAACAGTGCATAGTTTCAAGAACATAAGTGTAAAATCTCAAAAATTTTTGGACCATTTTCAATAAGTTATTTAGTCTTAATAAATTACATATCAATATACTTACCGCGTAATATAAAGCCTAAAAATCCGGAAAAAATTTGACAAGGAGTCCCAGACCAAATAAAAAACATTGTCAGAAAATAAATTTTCCACCACCTGTTTCCTGTCAGAAATACCTATTTGGAGAAAGTGGTTCCACCCCCAAAATTTTTACCACCTGCCAATGAAAAGCAAGTCAAGAAACAAATAGGGAACCTGACAGACCAGAAACGGAACCTCAACTGCTTCCGGAATCTGAAGAACGCGGGGAGATCAGACGAAAACTGAATTTACTGAGGAATTTATTCCAAACGTCTACCCGAAACGCCATTACCAAATAAGTTTGTCGGGGTCATAACCCTGGAACGGAGCGTCGGATCGAAAAAATTCCAGCAAATCGGTTCTCTACCTCTAAGGACGAGTACCCTGGACATTGTTCCACCAGCTCGCCAGTGTCAAATTTTTACCTTCCCAGGGGCATATCTCTGCAACGGGACCAGCTACGGGAACCTCACCGGTGCCAGCAGTTGGAGAAGCATCGGCCCTACAACCCGTTATAGGTCGCTGACCGAACAACACCACCCCCTGGAACCGGCACCCCCGGGAAGATTTTGGACGTCGCTGGAGCAGTGAAGACCAGCTGTGGAACAGACGCTAGTATTTAAGTATATAGGTTAGCTCATAGATTAAGTATAGGATAAAAAAGTAGACTCCAGGAGCAACCCGTTTCAGAGATATAGTGCCAGAAGCGAATCAAGTCGCAAGAGCCAAAAAAGGCATTTGCAGTTGTTGGTAATAAAATTTAAATTTCAGAATCCAGTAGTCCTCAACTTATAGAAGGCGCCCCATTTTTAAGGACCGCCTACTGTTGCTTGTGCACTCCCCTACAGGAATACACAATCAAAATAATTTTAGTGACAGTAACTTTTGTGAAAAGTAATTTTTAAATTAGGAAAACCAGTTTACCAACAACACAAAAACTGAAAAAGGCCTGTAACTCGGAAACGGTAAGTCCTGGCTGAAAAATAACCACTTTTTCGAAGCCCCCCACCCCCTCCCCTGGTTGGATACCCAACCATACTGGACCACCCGCATCATTTAGACAAAATTTCAACCCTCTAGGGCAAAGTCACCCTTACCATACCACTTGGAAAATTTCAGCAAAAAACTATTATAATTATTGTATTAAAACATAACATTAAAGGGCCCTCAGCCATACAATCGTACCCACTTTTACACTTCCGGGATAAACCTCCCCCCCCTCCCCGCCCCTCTTCCAAAACACCTCATTATCGAAATCTCCCAAAAATAAATCAACAACCGGCCCTCAGCCATACTGTGAAATCACAACCTTCCGGGATAACTCCCCTTCCCCCCCTCCTAAATATCACCCTATGTACCCTCAAACTTGTAACAAACAAGAGGCCCTCAGCCACAGAATCTAACCCTACATTTTTGCGACACCATTAATAGCCCCCGCAACCCCCCCCCCCAAACCCCTCCCACCCCATCCCTCCCTCTTCCAAAACACCCCATCATCCAAATCTCGGCCCTCAGTCACACTGTGAATCCATAGCCTATTTTATCGGGATAACCACCTCCCTCCCCCTACATCACCACCCTCCCCCCCTAAAAATCACCCTATCCAACCTCAAATTAGTATCAAACAAGAGGCCTTCAGCCACAGAATCTAACCCCACATTTTCCCCGACATTATCAATAGCCCTCCCCCTCCCTTACCCCCCCCCCCCCCCCCCACGTTTACCACCCTGAATCTGACCTACCTACAAGGAGCTCAACAAGACCAAAAAAACGAGCCCAATCACGCCAAAATCGGAACAGGGTAGACCCAGCTAGGTCAGCTGGAAAATCTACCCGTCAACGCCTACGACACGACGCGGCGCGGTACGGTACGGCAAAATCCTAAAAAGCGGAAACTAGAGTAGATAGGCAATTTTCGACCACGATTTCAGCCTTTGTGGTGTCAAAGACAGCACGGCTTAAATCGCATAAGAGGTCCCCCCCCCCCCCACCCTTTTTTCCACTTTCCCAGAACTCTCCCCTCTCCCATCCTTTAACGGGCCATATCTCGGGAAGGAGAGGACATAGAGCCGATCCGACCTCAAAATCAGCCTTTATGGTGTCTTTGACACCACGGTTAAAGTCGCACAAGAGATACCCTCCCCCAACCATCTTGTCCACTTTCCCAGAACTCTCCCCTCTCCCATCCTTTAACGGGACATAACTCGGGAACGAGAGGACATAGAGCCGATCCGACCTCAAAATCAGCCTTTGTGGTGTCCGACACAAGACACCACGGTTAAAGTCGCACAAGAGGTACCCTCCCCTCCCCTTACCCTTACGTACAGTTTCACCAATAAACCGGCAACCACAGGGGTTCGTTCTCTTGTTCGCAAATATTATCAAATCGGACGTCCCGCTCCCAATCTTCTTCCATTCGTTTTCTGCATTTGGTTACCACCTTCTTCCAGTCTTCTGCAGATCTATACATTGTCGACCGCACTCTTTAATAACTGCAACATTTTATTTGCCGTGAAAGGCGGTGTTGTGTTGTGTCTGGCAGCGTAACTTTAAAAGAAAATATATGTTTACTAAGATTAATTATACAGTAAGTAGTTAATACATAAAGTACCTTTAGAACTGAAATTCAAGCAAACAAACCTTTGACTTGGGCCCAGATTAGCTCGATCGGATTATACTGGCAGTGGTACGGGGGTAGTCTTATGGCCCTTTTCGTGAGCTATATCAAGACATACGTTGGACTACTGGGTTTGTGCAGACCAACGAGTCTTAATAATTTATTTTTGAGCATAGTTTAATTGGCCTCTATTCCTTTTTCTTGAAGCCATGCAATGATTTCTAATTTTCTGTTTGCCGAAGTTGGTGGATATTAAAATAAATTACACATAAAATTAAAAAAAAAAAAAAAAAATTAATTAAGTTTTATTTTTTGGAACCTGATTTCCGAAATAAACGATATTATTATTATTTATTTACAATATCGATAGTTTATAGTCTGTGGTCACGTTGATTCATCGCCCATCACTAAGTAGGTCGGCATGCCCATTGTATGACATTTACAGGGGTCTAAATCCTCAGACTAAGGAAAAGATAGGACTTGGCATAACGAACAGTATACAGCATATCCTCTATTCTCTGTCTACGAGCATATCTCACTGCGGCCGGTCGCCATGTTTTGTCACAGCCAACAAGTACATCAGTTGTCATAGCAACTTGTTTCTTTCAGTGTTTTGAAGAAAATATTGATATTATAATGCGCGCAGCTCTACCTCAAGCCGCCATCTTTGTGCCAGACTCACAGTATATATGTAGGCACGTTTTTTCGTAGGTATGTCATGTCTATTCTTCTTTTCCTTAGTCTGAGCAATGACTAAAGACTAATCTTTAGTCATTGAGTCTGAGGTCTAATCAATGACTAAAGACTCTTTAGTCATTGGGTCTAATCTAATACTACTACGTAGACAGTTTCTCTGTCTACGTACTACTATGAAATTCAGAAGTGGTTTTACTGACAGCTGTCGCAGAGATCAAGCTATCTTTTAGGAAGTATAGCATAATCCAGTTATCTTTGGTGCACTTTACCCACTGACCTCTATTAAAATACGCATAGAGGTCAGTGACTTTACCCAATGGAGAAGAAGACTGACAGCTTTTGCCACGGGTGTCGCTACAGTCCGTACATCAATGTCAAAATAACAGTGTCGTTATTGCCGTTGCAATAAAGTTGCTGTTGGGTTGTTGCCATTGACAAGTCGGTCAAATTTACAATGATCTTTATGAATTTTACAATAAGGTTGCTATTGGGTTGCTGCTGTCAGAGGTAAACTAACTGTGAATGGAGTGTGGTATGTTTAGACCTCAAAAAAATTACTTTGTTTACAAAAAAAAAACTTTGGAAGGCACCTAACAAGAAATACCGTGATGTGTTCCTTCTTCTTTCCTAAAGCCTTTGATAAAAATACTTTGGGAAAGAGCATTGTGATAATTTATTTGCGTTGAACGTGTAATAAATTGAACCAATATAAACTTATTCCATAAATTGAACACTATTTATTGTTACTAGGTACCACTGACCTCTATATTTTAATAGAGGTCAGTGCTAGGTACCCATTGAGCTAGGAAAATACAAAGAGTCGATGTTACTACCAGACTAAAAAAAAAAATATGCAAAATTTTATAAATAATTACGCGGGCAGCACTGTCTTTTCTGTCAAAGTCAGTGAGTTGTCAGGGGAGCAAAATGTCATTAACACGTTGCATTGCGGTTGTGTCGGTTCCGGTTTGTTTGTCGTTATTGAGACGAACATTCGTGACAGGCTCCGTTAGTTACGCGCAGAGCTGTGCTAGCAACGTCAACAGTACGATCACGCAGCCACTCGGGTCCAACAAAATGTACATCGCAGAGGAAAGAGGATCAGCTTACGCGCCCGACTACCGGGTGTATTTCAGTAAGTAGGGTCAGAGTTTGAACTGCCCTGTCCTAGCTGCCCGCCGTCCGGCCCAGCGCAAGTTGAAGGGTGCTGCCTTCTACCTGATACATTACTTATTTAAACTATTAACACTGGCCGGACTTTGAACTTTTCTGTCATTATCATGTTTATTGTTGTCATTACATTGTCACTCCCTATTGCAAAATTATTTGATTGTATGGGTCTAGTGGGTTGGTATAACCTATCACAAGTCCTTGAACTTTTAACATTCTAAAACCTATGTGTATTAATTTAATTTATTTAGACTACTATCTCTGAGTGAAATTCCTTTTTCTGGGTCTATTTTACGTAGCTTTTGTGTTTTATCTTGCAGTAGGTACATCATGGAATCTTAAAAAAAATACTTACAGAATCTTCACATTTAAGATTGCTTTAATTTTTTAAATAATATTATATTATCAAAGCATGCAATAGAATGGTGAAATTTAAATCATATTTAGTAATTGTTCTGCAACTGGCTTTCAGAGCATAAAATTACATAATCTGATAAGGTCAAGATTATAATAACCATATCACTTGTGATAATAGCTAAAAGATTGATGAAGTACGTTGTAGTTACATAAATAGCGTATTATGGCTGACTCTCGGCTTGACGGTTGGCAGGATTGCCTAGGTTAGTTGTTGCAAGTACAGATTGTAGTCAACATTATGTCTCTGCCTGCTGATCAATCATAAGATGGTGTGTATGATGTGCTAAGCTACTAGTTAGCTGCCACATAATTAAAGTACAATGCTGAAAGCTGCATTAAGATATATTTAGAAGTTTTTTGAGATGGTCAAGTCTGATTGTCTGAACTATGCAAAATAGAGTCAACTCTGCACAAAGGGTTCAATTAAAATAAGAGGACAATATTGTACCACTTCAGAGCAAAGGTCTCTTCTCATACAGAGTGCACTGCACTGCATGCACTGACTGGACAGGTCCACTCAATCTGTGTGGTTCTTTCCTCAAAAGACCATTTCAGACACAAATCTACATGGTCCTCAAAGATTATTATGATATTATTCTAATTATTGTGAATGTGAGAACTATGTCGGTCATTGGTTTTTTTATTTTTAATTTTGTATTTTTGTCAGCGTAATCATGATCTGGCAGTTTGAGTAATTTATGCGGCCTACTCAAATGTCCTTTCTTTGGTATTGTTCGTCGAATCGTTGAGCTGCTTGAGTATAAGTTGAGCTGCATGATTACTGACAATTGCGTGCACTGACTGGACAGGTCCACTCAATCTGTGTGGTTCTTTCCTCAAAAGACCATTGCAGACACCGATCTACATAGCCTTCACATGATCTGACCAAGATTTTGTCTGGACTTTAAAAGAGACTGTGACCTCTGAGTTTGTTTTGGCCTTTCTTCTCAGAGTAGTCAGATAGGAAACGCCGACCTCATCTAGTTTAAAAAAAATATGATTGATGTGTAAAAGTGTTTGTTCAAACCTACTTACAGAAATAAAATCATTTATCATTATTTTATCATTAGAGAAGGTAGGTCGGCAGATTGCGGATTTAGACTTATATTTATTATTTATAAATCTGGGTTCTAGGACCCTGGTTTAAAGGCAAACCTGATTTGAATATATAATTAATTGCATTTTGAAAATCTTGCTTTGCTGATAGTTCAACAGTACTGTTGAATGGCAAAGTGTTTTAAAACCATGTTCTAATCAAATACATTTCAGGTTAAACTGTTAAAACTGCTCTCTCTTATCATAATAACAATTGTAAAGATAATAGTTCAGCTATTTTTTACCTGTGATATAAATTATCAGAAGTGTCAAAATGGGACCTCACTACTGGTACTAGTATCTTTTTAAATATAAGCCATCAGTTGAAATGTTCACAGATGTGTTGCTGTCACGTTATGGTGACTATCAAAAAACAAAAGCAAATCAACAAAAGTAGACAAACTTTAATTTGTTTTCGTGGTACGGAATGGGTGTGTGAGTCTGATTTGCAAATGGTGTTTACCTCATGTACTCGGAAATGAGTTTACCTGTACCAGTGATTACTAACGATGACCTTTTGTGCAACTACTACATCTAGTTGGGCAGTTTTTGTTAAATACTTGTATTCTTACTAATATACATTTTGAACTTTAAAATACTCTGGCAATGGGGAAAAGTGACAGCCCCAATTGTACACAATGTCATATGATGGAGGACCTCCATCACTTGTTGGTGGAGTGCGTCAGGACCCGAGCTGCTAGAGAGGCGCTGATTAATACCTTCAAAATTAATTTGATAGATGTTGGTTTTGTTCAAAGCATATTATCAGAGCCTGTCTCGAATGCAGCTATCTTACTGTATAAAATAGTGTACAAGGTTTTCAAATCTGAATAGTGTAAAGCTTTTATTGAATTAGGTTATGATGGGGTTTGCATGGTCGTGTTGTGACCAAAAGCCCCTAAATTTATAATAGATAATAAAAAAAAAATACTCTGGCCTGCCATCCATCAGAGTGAGTTGATTTTGACGATCTAAATGAAAATTAATCGTATTCTGATAATTATATACTTAACCCTTACCTACATACAAGCTTAAATGCCATAAAAAAATCCAAACTAGCCTAGAGTCAGAATCTAACCTATGGGGCCCTACAACCCAGATTAAAAGTATCATATGTCCTCCTAACAGTCCTAACCCAGGCCAGAGTCTACCTTCGCAGGCTACCCCAGAGCATACCCCTTAACCTATTCTATTCATTGCTCACATAATGTGTGTAATAATAATATATTGGAGACAGTGACATTCTCTAAGATCAGATAGGAAGCGTCGACGGAACGCAAGGTTACGAAGGTCATTTAGTTTCAGTAGTAACATGTTTCCTGACGCGATTGCTTATCGCCTTCTCCAGCGTGTCACGTGTTCGTTGAGATCCGTCCCAAGTGAATTAGACTCACTAATAATAATATTGACGGGAATGTTGGACCGGGGGATAGCGATAGGCACACGGCACTCCTTTATCCTGAATCTGATGCCGCCGCGAGCCGACGCGATTCTACAAAATTATTTATTGTCAACACGACGAAATTAAGGGGCAGTCAGACTGCTGTTGATCGACGTCGATCGATGACACCGACCGATCAGTTTATGGACGATCCATTGTGGTGCATGGCAGCCGGATTATGGTCAGTCGATCATCCATCGCGGTCGATCGATATGAAATGTCGTTTTTTTAATTTACAATATCGACTGGTCGACGTTGATCGAGCGCAGTCTGATTGCACCTTTACTAACGCCAGCAATACGGTATCAATTTTTGAACGAACTGCATAGACACGTGCTCATGCCTGCCAGCTGGCAGACTATGTCGTGTACTGGTGTGTATGTAAGATTCGTGTTACAGAGGACGAGAGCGGGCC
Organism: Brachylomia viminalis; assembly: GCA_937001585.2. NCBI lineage: Eukaryota > Metazoa > Arthropoda > Insecta > Lepidoptera > Noctuidae > Brachylomia > Brachylomia viminalis. The sequence continues at coordinate 48,442 of OW443300.2, forward strand.
GATCTCGCCGCTGCACGACATCCCGCTGTGGGCGGACAAGGCGCGGCGGCTCGTCAACATGGTGGTGGAGGTGCCGCGCTGGAGCAACGCCAAGATGGAGATCAGCCTCGGCGAGCCGCTCAACCCCATCAAGCAGGACGTGAAGAAGGGCGCGCTGCGCTTCGTGTGCAACGTGTTCCCGCACCGCGGCTACATCTGGAACTACGGCGCGCTGCCGCAGACGTGGGAGAACCCGCAGCACGTGGACCCGGGCACGCAGGCGCGCGGTGACAACGACCCCATCGACGTCATCGAGATCGGCGAGCGCGTGGCGGCGCGCGGCGACGTGTACGCCGTCAAGATCCTCGGCACGCTGGCGCTCATCGACGAGGGCGAGACGGACTGGAAGCTGCTGGCCATCGACGCGCGCGACCCGGCCGCCGACAAGCTGAACGACGTGGCGGACGTGGAGGAGCACTTCCCGGGCCTGCTGCGCGCGACCGTGGAGTGGTTCCGCCTGTACAAGGTGCCCGACGGCAAGCCCGTCAACCGCTTCGCCTTCGACGGCGAGTGCAAGAACGCGGAGTTCGCCTACAAGGTCATCGACGAGGTGAGCCACTCACTCGATCCTCAGGGCGTTCGATACGCTTCGAGGTCGAGCCTCCGATCGACTGACATTCTGCGGCGATTCGCTTGTGATAGTATTACGTTTGCAGGTCCACGAGTTCTGGCGTTCGCTGGTGGCGGGCGAGGTGGCGGACGCGACGGACATCAACAAGTATGTATCTATGTATTAGTATTTGTTCTTGTATTTTATACTCATTTCCAAGCTATCTATCCCGTATGTCGGACCAGCAGTCGGCCGTACGGAGCGCTCGGCGCCCGAAATGCGCGGATGCACGGTGGCGCGATGTTGCGTTGCGTGTGTGTGACCTCACGTTTTGGACAGTTTCCATTGCGTGTTTACGAAATATGAAGTCTTGAAAATAACCAACTTAAAGCGAAAGGTTATTGGTATCCGTTTGCATTTAGGTGGTATATAATATACGTTCTGGCTTCGGAAGCGTTCCCCTTACACCCTGTATACCGCAAAGATTTCTCGAAAGGTATAGAAATTTATCATTATAATGTTTCTTTTTTCTAATTTTATTTGGACATATTCCTTTTTTGTATTTTTCTCAGCAACCCCTTTTAATTAATAGGTACCCATATCATGGGGTGCATAAAAAAACCTAGTCCACCCTCTTCGCGAGTCCGCCACATTGTCATCCAAACGTGACGTGACGTGACGTTTTGACGTGTAAAAGTGTTTGTACAAACCTACTTACAGAAATAAAATCATTTATCATTAAACTAAACGTGTAGGTATGCAATATTTGAGCTCATACGGTTGGGGACAACTGTTTAAAAATTTAGTTTCAAGATTTGACCTAAACAACATACAAACATTGCAAGATAAATATAAGCAGGAAATAATAAAAAAAATACAACGTTTGCAGAAAATTATCAAACAAAACGAAAGTCATGCTTACGACGCGACGCACGGTGGATCGAAAATCGGCTGTAGAAGACATAGGATCTCGATGTCTTAAATGTTATTTTTTTTGCTGGAAATGACTTCTGCCGATCATTACTATTCTATAAAATGTCGTATGAAGTAATTGTGTGCACAAATGGAAGAGTTATAATTTTTATAAGAAAAAAAATTATGGAGCTGACATGAAAAATGAGGATATCTCTGGAATCGCAAGGTTGGCCGTTATATCCTTGCACACTGTTATAGTACTATTTATTTGTGAATTTTTGACATACTTAATATTGCGGCATCACTTGCGACTTTTTTTAAAAATCGTCAAAAATAAAAAATGTTTATGATATGTACATTTTAATGCTTAAATATGGCTATACCAAGTGTAACTTACAATATTTTTTATGCTTAGACCAAAACATTCTAAGAAATCACAAAGTCGTATTACTTACCTACTTATTTGAAATGACATGGTAATTATGAATTACATAATCATTTTTTCTTCTAAGAACTCTGTCGGAGCTTCCTGATCCTGAAGTTTCAGTAGTTCTACCGTTTCCTTAAAGTATGTCTGCCTCTTGTGGGCATCTAATTTTGGTCTTGTGGAAGAAATTAGAGGATCAGAAGAGACGATAAGCATATTGAGGATTTCCTCGTTTGATGCTTGTCTACTCTTTTTCCTCGAATGGTGTTCTCTGAACCTCCTAAAGTCTTTGTTTCGGGCTTCTGAAGCTTCTTCCGAAAGACTTCCAATTGGTACAATAGCATTTTCTGCAATTATGTCCCCTCCGTGAATCAACAATTTGTGGACGGTTGATGACATGTAGTACCAATCATACAGTTCCACGTATTTTTCAGCGGTTGTTCTAGCGTATTCTTTAAATTTCGGCACGTCTACAATCTCTCCAGATGTGATAGCTTGCAGAATCACAGCAAATCTGCGTATTAGGTCTTCATCTAATCCAGTGATCGCTGCAGTTTTATCAGGAAATTCAAAAAACCGCCTTGCTGTGTTCCTGTCGTTAGTTGTGCCTGATCCTTGCTTAACGATGTCAATCAAAAGGTTGAGATCATCTTTGAATCGATCTTGAATGAGTTTTTTTCGTGAATGCAATAACTCTTGATGACCTTCTCCTCTTGCAGACCACTTTTTGACGTCGAGACGATACGCTATGTGTAGAAGACATTCCATCACATTAATGCGGGCATGAAGTGATGATAATCCGAACTCATACATACCAGAAGAAATGGTTTTTGACGCAATGACATCTAACTTATTCATTTCTGTAGGCTTAGCCAAACACAGGTAGCAGGCCGCATTTGACTTAGCTTCAGACAGATATGTACAAATTTTGCCGTCTATCATCGTCATCATTAATTTGTGACTAATTTCATGTCCTTGACATTTTGAGGGAACGAGAGCTTCATTTTCGTTATCCATTGCAGTTTTTTCATTTATGACAACGTCTTTGGTTTCTTTCACAAAACTAATCTGGACTGGATGGCAATACATAGGTGAGCAGGGTTTTGGATTCACCCATACGGTATCACCGTCAGCTGTCAACTTTAATGGAACCAAAGAGGTCATAAATATGCTGGAATCATCTTGACCACTCTCTATGTTTTGCATATATCTACTTTGGTTAGATGCACCGTCAAATCCCCACTTTGATATTAATATCAATTGCTTATCTTGTATCGCATCAGGACTACGAATAGTTTCAAAATTCTGTTCACTGTTAAATCTAGTAACGCTTATAGTGCAATCTTAGCAGATGAATCCGTTACAGTCACAAATGTCTTCGGAGGGTAGCACTGTAACTTAGCTTTTTGCACTTTATAGTAAGACGGATATATCTCCTTTGAACCTTCTCGAATAGTCGTTTCCCTTAATGTGATATATTGCCATTTCGATAGTTTTAATGAAAGTAGCAAACCCAGTGCTTTTTCTGGTGAAAATATTGTTGAAGGAGCTGGTTTGTTCAACATTTCCTTGATTTTGGCTGCTGCTTCTGGATTTTGGAGCATATGTTCAATAACAGATGCAATATCCTCACGACCATCTCCTTTCAAAAGTGCTGCAGCTGAATAAGCTACTTCATTAGGGTCATCGCCTATATGTTCATGAGATCGTCTCTTCTTCTGCTTGTTACTTAGATCTTCAAACGGCTTTCGAGATCTTTTTGTCATCGTTGAAGTTGATTTCATTGTTGAAGTTGATGGTACAGGTTCAGGTACAGGTTCAGTAGAAATATTTTCACTTGTTGATTCTTGAATGAGCAAATTGGTTTGCACACAGTTTGGCCAGTCAATATTTGCCTCAAGCCAATTACTGTAATCACGTCTAAAAACTTCACTTTTCCTGTGCGATCGTAACCATCTCTTTTGAACTGCCCGTGTAAATCTTCGACAAAATTCTTTCACGGTAACACTGTCTTCATCTGAAAGGCTAGAGCCCAGTCGAATAACAAGTGTGTTTGACAATATTTCGTGATCGAAATACGAAGCATCCTGATTGCTCAGAATAACAAACAAATCCAAATTTGTAATAATGCTTTCCATTATTCACGACCACTGAGTAAAAAGACACGGTAGGATAGATGTTAGTATTAGAAATGCTCTAAATGAACTGAAGTTGTGAATCCAATGTTTGACTATTTATTGTTATTGACTAATGATGGTATCACATTTATCTTTTCTGTTTTCGATCGGCTGCACACAAAATAACATCGGGCGCCCCACAAGGATCTCGCTTAGCTCCAATACTATTTATTATGTTCATTAATGATCTTCCTGAGTGTTTTCGTTTTTCCGAACCTTTTCTGTATGCTGATGACTTAAAATTTGCACGAGTAATAGAGTCAAAAAGAGACTGCGAACTTCTGCAGCACGATTTTAACCATGTTATAAAATGGTGCCACAATAATAAAATGCAACTAAATCCGAGGAAATGCTACCATGTTCAGTATACGCGGAAAAATAACTGTATCGACACAGAATACTTTATAGACCAGGAGCGAGTCCAAGAAGTCTAAACAATAAGGGATCTAGGAGTACATTTTGACAAAAAGGTCACTTTCGTGCCTCATATTGAAAACATTATTAAAAAGTCATCAAAAATGTTAGGGTTCCTGCTTCGTAACACCAAAGGCTTTCGTAAAAGTAGCACCAAGATAATGTTATATAACAGTTTCGTACGCAGTGTTATGGAGTATTGTAGTGTTGTGTGGAGACCTCACTATGCCACTCACATGTTGCGTCTAGAAAGGGTACAGAAACGTTTTGCGTGGCATTTAGCCTTTAGTGAGGGGAAATCTAAGCGCCTGCCCTCTTACAGAGTCCGTCGGTGCCATTTCAGGATGCAATCGTTGTTTATGCGTAGAGATATAACCGATGCTTTGTTTCTCTACAAACTGTTGCGCAATAAGATTGACTGCCCCGGTTTATTGAAGCTTATTAGATTCCACGCGCCTTCTTGATATCCTAGAAATAAGATAACACCCCTGTGTCCGCCATTTCGAAAGTCTGTACTTGGTGCAAATTCTCCAATACCTAGATTGTGTAGAATCCTTAATGGCCGCAGTGACCTAGTAGATGTGCACCACGATAATATAAATAAATATCTACGAGCTTTTGTAAACAATCCAAGGACGATTTAATTTTAATATTTTTTAATTTATTTTAATTTTAATTGTATACCTGTTTTCAATGTATTCAATTTATTATTTTTAGTATATTCTTTTAATTTTATTTTCTTATCAATTTATGGTCAATATCTTTATTCATAATCCAATTAATAATTAATCATAATGTAGGTAATCAATTTAATCAATTATAATTTAATCAGCCAATCACCAGCAAATCAGCCAATGATTTTTTAATAAAATTTTTTATTTTTTAAAGTTTTTTATGGCATTGAATGTTATGATAATTTTTCTTTATTAGTTTTGGAATGTAGATGTATGTAGAAGTTTATTGTACCTATGTAGAAGTTCTAATTTCAATAATTTATAAATATGTTATGTGAAGCCGTTGCATGTCTGTGCATGTCGTGTTAACCTGTAATTGATTGTTGCACTTGTAAATGTTACTCTAGTCATTAAATCAGAAATGTATATAGTGTAAACAATTGTTGGTTAACCTAAATAAATAAATAAAAAAAAAATAAAAAATAAACTAATTACTTTCATTAAGTTAATCCTGCACTAATTGCTAAATTAGCGAGTACCCCAAATTATTTTGGTACGTATCCTTTTAACTAGGTATATAGGTATTAAGTTTTATTAATCATTAGCTAATGTGGACTTGAGGCACTATTACGTAATTCATAATTACCATGTCATTTCAAATGAAAATCACAAAGTAGGTAATACGACTTTGTGATTTCTTAGAATGTTTTGGTCTAAGCATAAAAAATATTGTAAATTACACTTGGTATAGCCATATTTAAGCATTAAAATGTATCATATACCTACTTTTCTTTTTTTTTTAATTTTGAAGATTTAAAAAAAAAATCGCAACTGATGCCGCGATATTAAGTATGTCAAAAATTCACAAATAAATACTACTATAACAGTGTGCAAGGATATAACGGCCAACCTTGCGATTCCAGAGATATCCTCATTTTTCATGTCAGCTCCATACATTTTTTTCTTATAAAAATTATAACTTCCATTTGTGCACACAATTACTTCATATGACATTTTATAGAACAGTAATGATCAGCAGAAGTCATTTCCAGCAAAAAAAAATAACATTTAAGAAATCGAGATCCTATGCCTTCTACAGCCGATTTTCGATCCACCGTGGGACGCGGGGCTAGCATGGCCGTACCCAAGACGTTAGCCAGTGACAAGATATGACGTATTATATCATGTCTTACAATTTGTCTTAAATGCTAGCCCGGGTCAACCTTGTAACACGATATAGAGGCGCGACATGTCTTTCTTGTAGCTGACTTCACCGTGTGAAACAGTAAATTAAAATGTCTATGACCATCTGAATACTTAAGCGACCAAATAAAACAATACGTTTAAAAGAATGCAGTTCATTCAGTTAGACTACTTTTTAATTTTGTTGGGAACTAATTAATTTTGACACACGCACGACTTTCGTTTTGTTTGTTTTGATAATTTTGTGCAAAATTTTGATTACAAGCTATTATTTAACTTGCAATGTTTGTATTTATGTAGCCTGTAGGTATGTTAGTTTGTTTAGGTCCAATTTTTAAACAGTTATACAGGGTGACTTGTAATTAGAGCACAACCTTGTAAGGGGATATAGTACAGGTCATTTGCAACAACTTTTGTAGGAACACTCATATGCAAAAGTGCACCAACATTGAGTTATAATTTTTTTCGTGTTATTTTGAAAAACTCTTATGGGGTAACCTTAAAAAATTAATAAATAGAAAACTTGACATAATTTTGTTAATTTTCTTTTTATTATTTAGTCTATAACGTTCCAGTTACATGTCAGCATCATCAAATGTACATTATTGACATTATTCTAGACACAGTGCTCCAAAATCCAAAAAACTTAAACAAATTTTACTGGCATTATTACACAAAACAGCCTGTTTAAAAAAAAATCACTATGACACTTACTCTGCGTATTATTAAAAAAACATCTACATTTCATAAGCTATCAAATGAGATATAAAACCCTAACATAGCTAGTCCAATAGGGAAGATATTCGCATAACAAAGGCGCACGGCCAAAAAAAGGTCTGTTTCTACCTGCTCTACTAAGCAGGTAAAAACAGCCGGTCATTGTTTAATCTCTTTTGGGTTGTTTAGGTTAGTCCGTCCTTGTGATTCGTTGCGATCGGATGCTTTTGTGTGTGCTCTGCAGTTTTGTTTTATCTCTGACGACCCGGCTTGTGACTGTTTTTGTGATTGATTGCTCTCCTGACGACTTGGCTTTTCAACTGGTTTCCGTGTGTTATGCTCATCTGTGGTTTTGGCGCGTATCAAGGACTATGGCTCAAAGACAACGGGCAAATTTTACGAATGAAGAATATGCCGATATTCTGTACACTTACGGCGTAGCTAGAGGCAATGCTTTAGCTGCCCAGCGCGAATATCAACAGAGATACCCCAATCGCCGTTTACCTGATGTAGGCGTGTTTTCTCGAGTTTATCGACGAGCCCGGGAGACTGGACGCTTTCAAAGACGTCAAGGTATGTAATAAAAAATGTAATTTAATAAATAATTGCGATTAAATTGCAAGTTTACAGCCAACGGCTGCTTAAGCACTTTAGATTTTGTACCTTCTTAGAGAGTTAAACACAGTTCAACTGTCAATCGTGATTTGCTTCTGGCTGTACCTACTTACGTAGTACCGGAAAAAAAAAGATAGTTTTCTCCGAAATGTTTTTGTTATTGCAATTTAACTTCGTAAGCAAACAAAGGCCTGACTTGGGTTATCATTTTAAAAAAATTGTAAGTGCATTCAGTATTAGCTGCGTGTTTCCACTTAGACCGTCATCGTCATTTCATTACCAATAACAATAGTATTAAATTGTGGCGGGTGAATTCTTTGTAAACACTTGCAAAGCAGGTGCGGTACGTACAGATACTTTCCCTATGTTATCTTCCTTCATTTTTAATAATTATTAATTTGTACAAAATAATTATAAAACCACGTATTTTTATTTATTATTTTAGAACAATTAAATAAATAAATTTTGTCATTGTATTTCAGTCAAAATGGCTTCTTGGCCGAAATGGCTCCTTTAAAACTGAATAGGCTTTGGTTTATTACCCCTATTGTTTACCGCAATTGATTATTTAAATTAGTTTTTTTTATCAGGCGATGCGGGCAGACCTCGAATATACCGTGCTGATGATGAAGAAGAAATCCTACGTCATTTTCAACGGGAACCTAACATCTCTACAAGACAAGTGGCCAATTTACTTGGAATATCACAGTATAAAGTGTGGAAAGTGGTCCATGAATCTGGGCGTCATCCATATCACTACACTCCAGTGCAAGTCCTGGAAGGCCGTGATCCTGTTGCAAGGGTCCAATTTTGCAGATATCTGCTAAACTGCGACATAGAGGACCCAAATTATTTAAAACAAATTTTGTGGACCGACGCCGACGAATCAAAATTTGACAAAGATGGAATCACAAATTACCATAACACTCATTTCTGGGAAGAAAAGGCGGTGGGAAATCCAAAAAAAAAACGACCGAAAGGATCGCAACGAAGATTTTCACTAAATGTGTGGATGGGAATTATTAACAATAATTTGATTGGGCCCTTTTTTCTGCCAGACAACTTAAACGGTGAATATTATGAACACTTTTTAAGAAATGTTTTACCTGAATTACTGGAGGACATACCTTTAGCCACCTTGCGTGCTATCAGGTTTCAACACGACGGGTGTCCAGCTCACTACAGACGACAAATCAGAGACTGGCTAGACGAAAATTATACCAATAATTGGATCGGTAGAGGAGGGCCCATACCTTGGCCAGCAAGAAGCCCAGATCTGACGCCAATGGACTATTACGTCTGGGGACATATGAAAACGTTGGTTTATGTCGATAATCAGCCTGTCCTAGATATTGACGAGTTAAGACGGCGAATCATTTTGGGAGCTGACCAAATTCGAGCAAATCTCAGCACTGCGGTGGTGAAAAGCGAATTGAGGAAAAGGATGCGAATTTGCGTGCGTAACGGTGGGAGTCATTTCGAAAATGAGATTTAAGTGAATGACTGAGGATGACTAGAGAACGTCAATTCTACAACACACTTTTAAAATTTCCTAATTTTAGATCTTTTTGTCTCTTTTAATAAGAGAAGTTTGAAGTAAGGACCAGCTACCCTAAAAATTTTAAAATTAAAATCTAGTTAAAATGTGTTGTAAAATTGTCACCACTAAGTGCGTGGATCACATTCTACTTAAATTTGTATTTATTGTGTTTTAAACATTATGGCCATTAATTTGCGAAACTTTCGATATTCCAGCCTGTTCTATTCTTTGGCTAATATCTTTAATGTTAAACTAGCTATGTCAGACTTTTACACCTCATTTGAAAGCTTATGAAATGTAGATGTTTTTTTAATAATACGCAGAGCAGGTGCCATAGTGAGTTTTTTTTAAACAGGCTGTTTTGTGTAATAATGCCAGTAAAATTTGTTGAAGGTTTTTGGATTTTGGAGCACTGTGTCTAGAATAATGTCAATAATGTACATTTGATGATGCTGACATGTAACTGGAACGTTATAGACTAAATAATAAAAAGAAAATTAACAAAATTATGTCAAGTTTTTTATTTATTAATTTTTTAAGGTTACCCCATAAGAGTTTTTCAAAATAACACGAAAAAAATTATAACTCAATGTTGGTGCACTTTTGCATATGAGTGTTCCTACAAAAGTTGTTGCAAATGACCTGTACTATATCCCCTTACAAGGTTGTGCTCTAATTACAAGTCACCCTGTATATCTGATATTTTGCATACACGTTTCATTTGGATGACAATGGTGCAGATTCTCTTGTCACAAATGCCTCTAAACTAGACTAAAAAGCACCATCATTTAGATAGTCAAACGACGAATAGCCGTTCTGAAATGTACTAAAATGTGAAATGAAAATGTTCTGAAATGTGGCCGCGTGCCCGTGTGACTCGCAGAATGAACGTCAGTGTGGCGGGCGCGCCGGCGCGTGTGGAGCGCGTCGCGGCCGCGGCCGAGCTCGCGCGCGCCCCGCCGCGCGGCCTGCCGCAGGCCTTCCCGCCGGGCGGTGAGTGCTAGCTCCTTACTTACCTACACTCGCAGGATGACGTGAGCGTGGCGGGCGCGCCCGCGCGGCCTGCCGCAGGCCTTCCCGCCGGGCGGTGAGTGCTAGCTCCTTACTTACCTACACTCGCAGGATGACGTGAGCGTGGCGGGCGCGCCCGCGCGGCCTGCCGCAGGCCTTCCCGCCGGGCGGTGAGTGCTAGCTCCTTACTTACCTACACTCGCTATCACATCACCTCACCACGTCGCCCACTGCTGGGCTCGGCAACAATGTCGTCCGCCCATCTCGCCGCCGCACGGTGGGTCGAAACTGCTATATGAGGGACATAGGGTTTTTTTTTTTACAAATTGCGTTTTTTTTTAAATATTTGTCGGTAGGTTTTCTCATTCTAACAAATAATTGTCATTAAACGTGTTTGTCTAAAACTGATAGTTTGTCTGGAAAAAAATATATAATTTTTTGTTTTATGGAATCGACAGAAATTGCTCAATTTCGGCCAAGTCTTGACAGGTCTTGCTTTAAAACTACTTGCGCCTTATTTTTTGACTTGTTGACTATAATCTTACACTATCAGCGCGCGCTCAATGTTGCCCCTTCACGAGTTATAAAGAACCGAAAAATACAAAATAAATGTCACTTATTTATTTCTAAACGATCATATAAATTTAACCAAAACAATGTGTTACATAAAAAGTTCATCGAAAATATACATATAAGTTGTGTCCTAAATAAGGATGTTTTACAGATTTAAACTGTAATTATAATATAAAGTAAAATTACAAAAAAATACCTGGTTCTACCATTTACTTGGGAAATTAGAAATACTTACAAAATTTTGCTAATTTTCTATTAAGTAATCAATTTATTTTCATATTAGTATTTTGAATCCATCCTTAGCTAAACTGTCTTTATTGTTTGAACTTAATTAAGGACAGTGAAACATTTGCTAATAGTCAGGTAAAGTATATTTCATTTGCTATTCTATTCATATCGTATTATCATCTTATATTTGATGAATTCCATAATTAGTAAATTATGTGTAATATAATTAAATCTAACCACTCCGCTTACCTAATAATATACTTAAACTAATTACGGTGATAGGAAGGAGTAGTTCCAATCTATATAAATAGGGATTTTATTTATACAAAATAATTAAGAAATAGGCATGTTGACTATCAAGACAACTTGCAGTGTACCTAAATATTTTTGTGACCAATATGGAAAGTCTAGTGAGTAATGTGGATTTGTTCATGGTGTTAAGAGAACGGTTCGGATCATTGTTGGACAGTAAAAAGCTTTTTGAATACCTGAAGTGACGCTGAATTTTAACTAGACAGAAGAAACAAGTGCAATATTCCAGAGGGGCAATTCCCGTATTTTTAAGACCGTTCGCATTCTAATTTCAGTCTCAATCTGTCAAAATTACAATCAATTTACGATTTATTCCCACGAGGTCGAGTCCCACTATGTCGAGTTCCCGCTATGTCTACTTTGAAAATTCTCGCTTTTATTCCCATCTAGTCGAGTCGTTGAAAATCTCTTTTGTCTGGTGCCACCATGTCGAACGTTAACGAAATGTACAGTGAATAAAACAAATGATTCAAATCGTAATATTCTTATTCTGACATCAGTTGTACAAAATATACTTGACATTAATTCTTCTATAATGAGTACATAGTAAATCACAGATCAATAACTCACACTTAATAATAAGATAACAAGAACAACTTATATCTATTCTAAAAATAATAATCACAGTGTTTTTTTTAATGTTTCATTAAATAATGAGCAATAGAATAAATCTTCTTATTTATTTTTGACAACAGTTGTAAAAAATTTACTTAACATTAATTCTTTTAATTTAGGAGCACAGTAAATCACAGATCAGGTTATAAGTAGATAGGTATACTACGACATATACCTTTATGAAATATAATTATGTCGTAGGTATTAACAGTATCTACTTCTATCTATTCTAAAATTAATAATCACAGTGTTTTTAAATGTTCAATAAAATAATTAAATTATAATCATGTTTTGATGTTATCTAGACATTTCGTAGTACATAGATATTTCACATATTTACAGTGATTAACTGATTTGATTAATTGGCTTGAGATGATTTTGTTAAGCTTTAACATTTCCCAGTCGAGACAAACATACATCAATGTTAATTTTGCTTTTCAAGAAATCACCAACAATTTTTGTTACTTTTTGATCATTGGCGGAATCAATTTTTTTTTTTTTGCTTTGTAGGCCTATTAGATTTTGTTCAATTCTTAAATCACTTTTTTTGGATTCTTCTTTTAAAACATCAATTAAAAGACAAAGGGTTGGTCGTTTTATGATTTTTTTATTAAGACGGCTATGCCACCCTTCGGCATGATTTGTGGTCTTGATTTTTTCTCCATAGTTACTTATGTATTTAATGTTTGAAGTTAACCATTGAAAAGACATGTATTTATTAAATGCCGTAGTGTCTATATTCAGAGATTGAGTGAACTCTAACAAATATTGCCAAGCACTAGGTATTTTCTCGTTAGGAAGATGTGCTAAAGTAATGCACATTTTAATGTATTTACGGCTTTCGTAGGTTTTGGTTAGAGATAGTTCTTTAGCTTTATCCCAAATGTTTTTACAAAAATGAAAAAAACATAGTTTTATACATGCGTGAGGAAAAACACTAGTTATTGCATTGATAGCTGCAATTTCACAGTCTATATAAAATTTTACTGGATTGAAATCTGGCAATTTATTTTGTCTTAATAATGGAAAACAATCTTTGGTATGTGCTTTGTTTTTTATCGGGGAGTAAGGCAAATATTACCGGAACAACATTTGGATCGTCAGTTTCCTTAGCAATGTCCACATGGAGAGTATATAATTGTTTGAATGGCTTCGAACAAGCTTTAAAGGTACCGTCCAGTATGATATTTTTGAAACTAGTAATTTCCGCCTTTGCTTTATTTGATACAAAAATTAAAATCTTGTCATCGCTCCCATCGTCCACTAATAAAAAATCATTAGCTAGAGCATCGGGAACTTTCACATCACACAGTTTAGAAAAAGTTGTTCTATTACTGTTAAGAGTTTTATAACGTAATCTATACAAAGAACTTTTTCGAGATTTAAATTCTGGCAGGTAGTCAGCGAAATCATCACATCTCAATTTAGCGAGCCCCTCTTCATATAAAGCGGGTATCGGTCTTAAGCTTGTTTTTACTTGTTGCTTTATATCATCAAAATACTTTTCAAATAAGTTTCTTTTAAAGTCAGGCAGGCAACTGTGATTTGTGTCTCGTAATACATTTTTTAAATTTTGGTCAACGCTTATACTTGCAGAACAATCGTTGCTGGTACACTTCCAAATGGAAGAGCCGTCTGCATTTCCTTTATTTTTCCGGTATCTATGTCCTGCTTTGAGCAACAATTTTCCACCTTTATTGCTCTCAATTATAGTCAAAGAGCCTTCATTGATTGTAACATCAGTGAACGATGTAGATGGCACAGGGTTGATGTAATTAGTTAAATTATTCGAACTTGTCGACGCTACCGGTGTATCCATGTCGTATATAATATATGACTGCTCACATATATTAGTGGTTGTAGAAGGCTGGGCGTCAGTTTCCCCTTGTAAAACTTCAATTAAATTATCCAATTCCACTAGAAAAAAATAAAAACGCATTTACTAACGCGAGTGTTGGTAGTAGGTATGTTTAGTTCAAGCGTGTGGTGTTACTGTTAGTTTAAGTTGGTAAATAAATAAATAAGTTTGACAATTAGCATTAAAAAATAATAATACAATTTATTTCAAATAATGGCAAAACCGTGTAGGTTTAAATATTTTATATTTAAATTTACACGGTTTCACAAATGATATAACTAAAACTTATAGATTCATATATTAACTAATCAAGAAAAAAAAATCAATATTTTTTGCATAAAACTTACTTGGACTATTTTGAACAGCGTTTTGTTGTGCTGCTTCATCAACCACATTTTCATTGTTAGTCCCTTGTAAAATTTCTGTTATTCGGACCAAATCCATTGCTGGAATACATTTCTTAGGTTAGTTTGTATTATAGGTAAGTAGTAGATAAACGGGGTTTACAAGTATTTTGCACTTTCATTTTTCATTTTCTAATAGCAATAAATATACGGAAGATAGAACTATAACTTTACTAATCTAACTAATTATAGGATCGTAAGTCGGCCATTTTGTTTTGACAAAAGACGTACCTATAACGTTATCTCAATTGTATGGGTAAAAGTAATTACTTCATTAGTACTTAGTAGTTTACAACTACATAATCTATAAGGTCAACACGGATGTATACCTATCTACATATTTGTCATAATAAATATCTGCTAATATGCATAGCATGTCAATACATCAATTGAATTTCAAGATTGTGTAAATCTAAATCTTTCTAAATTCTAAATCGCTTGACACAAGTGCAAAACAAGCTAGTATTTTAGATTTTTTTTATAATCTAAGTATTCTTAAATATATTTTGACACTGAATTAACAAAATGACTTACCTTATCCTTTTTAGTTAAACTTTCACAACACAGTTAACATGCTCACACAACCATTTGAAACGAATTATTTAACTGAATTTGTGGTAGTGTTGCCACCTTGAAAATTATTTTGTGTAATGTTGCCAGATTAAAAAAATCTTTAACATTTGTACTTAAAATATTGACTAGATATGGAATAAAATGTGGGAAAAAATTAGGTGGTAACAATAGTACAAATAATATTTACGTTTAAACGTAAATATTATTTGTACTATTACACGGAATCTCACTCTTTTCTATATTTTTGCTTGTAAAAGCTTTTTTTCAACAATACAATCGGTATAACACACCACCAATCTTATTTTTTTTATTAATAATTCACAAAAAATACGAATGAACCACACTCTAATTAATTGGCAATACTGCATTCTGGCATGCACTGTAATTATAGTCATTTTGACTGAACTCTTTTTTTTTTCGTACCTAGGTACTGGGTTAACGCGCTAAAGTGTCCCCCCTTCGTGTTGGTCTATAATTTCAAATAACAACTCATCATAACAACCCTAAAACGTCCACTACTGGACATGGTCTCCCCAATGGGGGGCGTTTTGCCGTAATCGCCACGCTTGGCAGGCGGGTTGGCGATCGCAGTAAGGATATTCATCTAACTCAGAGAGCGCTGCTGCCCATTCTCTGGTGAATCCCTTAGTCGCCTTTTACGACACCCATGGGAAGATATGGGGTGGCCTATTCTAGTCCGGGTCCACACGGGCAAATAACAACTACTAAGTATTATTGTTATAGTCAAGGTCTAAATCATTTATATACCTTTATACCCGTCCCCTTCGCAGATGACTAACTAGAGCCGAGAAAGACGCTCCGGCAACACCTTTCAATCAAAGCGTTGACCGCGACTGTACAATTAAAAAATTTAAAGTAGTCGTGGCGGTACTAAAATCGACGTTTTCAGCGACTCGACTAGATGGGAATAAAAGCGAGAATTTTCAAAGTAGACATAGCGGGAACTCGACATAGTGGGACTCGACCTCGTGGGAATAAATCAATTTACATACATTTTTGACAGGTTTTTGACATTGATTGTCGCTGAGATGAGATTGCGACTTGAATTTGAACGTTTTTTAAGTACGAGAATTGGCCTACTGAGGTTTGTCAGAAATTTTGTTCAAATGTTTGTAGAAGATGGGAAAGATCAAATAGGACAAGCGAAATTTTTAAAAAGAAATGAAGATTGGCTGGATAGTGGTATTATCTGGCCTGAAGACCGTATCTTCCAACAAGAAAATGTCCAACCCGATGTTGTCAGTGAAAATGTATAAAGTTTGGCACCATTTACACCAACATCCACGAGAAAATGTCCAACCCGATGTTGTCAGTGAAAATGTAGACAGTTTGGCACCATTTACACCAATATCCACGAGAAAATGTCCAACCCGATGTTGTCAGTGAAAATGTAGAAAGTTTGGCACCATTTACACCAATATCCACGAGAAAATGTCCAACCCGATGTTGTCAGTGAAAATGTAGAAAGTTTGGCACCATTTACACCAATATCCACGAGAAAATGTCCAACCCGATGTTGTCAGTGAAAATGTAGAAAGTTTGGCACCATTTACACCAATATCCACGTCATCGTCACAATATTCACCGAGAAAACCCTTTGAAGAGTTGTGTAACAAGCAAAAAAGAAGACGTGTAGAGAACTTGAGCAAATTATTGTCTCCACAAGAGTTACACAGTGCTACCATGAACAATCTTAAAGTAGTGGGAATATCGAAATAAGTAAAATAATGCAATATTTATTGCACCATCCTGAAGATATTGCTAAGGTAAAAACTAGCATAAGCCAAAACATTTAAGACATTTTATTTACAACTGAAAAAGCATTAGCTCTATCGATATCGTCTAACTTATCCAAGTGGCAATATATTAATCGAGACTGCGATTGAACAAGGTGCAACATCCATGTATCCCTGCTACTATAAAATAAAGCAAGCGAAATTAAATTGTTACCCTGCAGAAGATGACATGAACATAACCGAAGATGGAGCATCTATTAAACTGCAGGCTCTGCTTAATTTGACTACCTTCAGATTACTAGAGGCAATGTAGTTCAATCTTTCCTCTAAAGCTGATTTGAAGCTGATATGCAAATGGGGTTCGCATCGTTCGTAAGCAATCATAAGCAGAAGGCTAGCAGTTACGATTTTGACGATTCCAGTGTTTTAATGATAATCCTAGTACCCATAAGGCTGATGCGTGACGAAGAGATTCTGTGGGAAAATGATCGTCGGTCTTCAACTTTTTACTGTCGCCCTATTCAGTTCAAGTTCATGAAGGAGTGTGAAAGTTCAGTACAACTTGAAAAACAAGCCATAAAACAGCAAATAGAACCACTTCAACAATCTGAACTGCAGGAAGTGACCGTCAAATACCAACTGTTAATGACAATGATCGATAGAAAGATTACTTCGTATATATCGGAAACATCGGCAGCTGTGTGTGATATTTGTAAGGCGAAGCCATCAGAAATGAATAATATAAAAGACATCGACCGCAGACCAAAAAATTATGTACCAATACGGATTGTCTTCATTACATGCGTGGATCCGGTGCATGGAATGTTTGCTTCATATAGGTATAGAATTTTAAAGATACAGCCACTTGCTACGTCCAGTTACATCCGTGCCCTCATGCCGTGCGTTCATGCCCTCTAGCGTACATAGTTGCTAGTACTTGGCACGGATATAATTGAACATTTTGGACTTTTACCAATCGGGAAACTGTCGGAAGAAGCATCAGAGGCTCGAAATAAGGACTTTCGTAAATATAGAGAGAACTATTCTAGAAAAGTAAGTAGGACAGGGACAAATGAAGATATCTTGCATAATCTTCTCTTGTCGTCTGATCCAAAACTGACTTCTCTAGGACCAAGAATGGCCAAACTACCGAGAATGGTTCTCTCGCCAAGAGCAGTCGAGCTTTTGGTGTCTCTGCCAACTGAACCTGAATTGTAATTTATAGATATAAATAATGTACAAGATAGTGATCAACTGTTTTATTTAATATTAATTTTATTGTGGTACAAGCTCTAATTTTGAATTGATGTAAGTTTATTTTTTACTTTGTTTAAATTTACTTTATAGTATAGGCCTGAAAATATTCTTTATTTGGTACTGTCTTCGATAAATGAATGTTTTGAAATTAATAACATTCCGTATTTTGTTAGAATTTATATTTAACATATTAGTTTGGTTACATAATATTCAAAGTGGCGCGTACTTTATCACATTAAATTATACCACGTATTCTACATGGCATGGTATAATTAGACGATATACAAAATTTTAATGAAATCCATTCACTAAAACAATCTGCTGTTCCATACATTTTGTTACACGTAGCTCGACAAATTGTATGGAACAGCTGATTTTTTTTAAATCAAATCATTTGTATCCTTGCAAACATGGGTATAGTATACATGGGTGTTTTTTATAATAAAGTTCTCCATATTTTACCGTCACATGGACATGCAAAGGTTTCAATTCCAAATTAAAAATTAACAATAAGTGACAGATCATTGGGATTGCAATATAAATATTATTAAAAATGTCAGCGTGGTTAAAAAAATAAAATAAAAAAGTCAATGAGAGGATCGCAATAATTATGACAATCAGAATAACAGTATGTCAATCAGTTAGCGAATCATCATTAAAAATCATCAATCGTGTAATAAGTTTTCATAATTTAAATTTCGTTAAGCGCGCTTTTAAATTTTAATGTAGTCATATTTTTTATAATATTAGGTACTCTATTATACAGAGTTGATGCAACAGAGGGGCTTTCTTTTAAACTGCCTATACTAGGTACCATTTTCAAGCTATGTACCAAAAATCAATTAAATAGGAGCAGTAGTTTAGTCGCAAATGATTTTTTAAGTTTTTGCCCCGTTTGAACACCATGTATCTATAATATAATATAACTTTTATTTAGGTCCTTTTACAAAGTAATACATCTAAACACTTATAAATACTTAGTAGTACCAAGTTCTTATCAGATTGGCTTAAATACTTATATAAAAGTTAGTTTAATTTACTCGTTTTTAATTACCTATGAAAGGTGCTTTGGTACTGACATTCTATCTTGTGGCGACCTGCCTGAGCTAGGTTAATAAAAACCTGTGTTTCAGGCCATCCCCATACTAAGCGATATACAATAATACTATCCTTAATAAACTAGGTACTAAATACAAATAAAAGTTGCCAATTTAACAACTACATCATTATTGAAGTACTTCTAGAAGTCTTTCTGTGTCTGTGTAATCAAGTTTACCCAAATATTCGCGTATCTTCAGACTACAATGTTTGTAACCGGCACTGTAAATATTAAGTATTCTATTGAGCTTATTATATAAATCGGGTCCTAAATAGACATAGAATCGGTTTACAAAGGCATGTCTAATTTGAGGTTTTATGCAGACCAAATCTTTCCTTCTCTTGTCAGAAGGTACTGGCTTGTAAGCGAGTTCAACGTGCTGCTCTAATATGATGTGCAGTATAAATAATTGGCGTACTGTTAGCACTTCACATGCAATGTAAAGCTGGTGTGTAGGAAATCTGAAAGGCCTAAAGGTGGCTACCTTTAGAATTGCTCTTTGAGCGCGTTCTAGAGGGAGTAAAATAGACTTTGCAGCGCCGCCCCATGAAGTTATGCAGTATGTAGGTACAGATTAGCACAAAGCTAAATATACCTGTTTAATTAATTTAAAGTCAGCAATGTGGCGTAAATTCTTAAAGGTATATATGAGTTTACGAACTCGAGCACATTGCAAATCAATGTGTTTACGGAAATTTAGATTTGTGTCAATTGTGACACCTAAATATTTCATGTGATCGGCTTAAGCTAAAGTAGGACACGAACAAGCAGCGTCAGCGTCTGTCGTACAGTTATGAACATAAATGGTAAGGTTAGTAAGTGGTATATTAATGTTTCTCATTCTAAATAGAATGTACTTGGTTTTATCTGCATTTAATGTTAGTAGATTCATAAGAAGCCAATTTGATACAATGTTAAAGCCACTCTGAGCATATTTATAGACCTCCTCTCGTGATTTAGCCGAAAACAATAGGGCTGTGTCATCTGCATATGACATTATGATACCATCTGCTAATTTCAGGTTGCACAGTTCATTTATGTAGATTAAAAACAACGTAGGTCCCAAAATACTTCCTTGTGGAATGCCGTAGCAGCTGTTTTTAAGTTCTGAACTTTTATACTGACCGAGTTTTACACACTGATGACGATTTATAAGGTAATCAGAAAAAAGTAGGAGTTGTGTTCCTCTTATCCCAAGTGTTTCAAGCTTGTGCAATAGTTTAGAGCAAGAAATAGTGTCGAAAGCCTTGGCAAGATCCAGGAAAATTCCCATGCAATGCATGCCATTATCCAGATTGGTAGTAACATAATTTTTCAATTTGTGTACTACTTGGCATGTTGATCTTTTTGGTCTAAAACCAAATTGACTATCTGACAGTAATTTGTTGTCCTCAAGATACTTTATTAACCTATTATCAATAATTCTTTCCAGAATTTTAGAGACGCCTGTTAAGACTGAAATAGGTCTGTAGTTATTAACGCAGTCCTTGTCTCCAGATTTGAATACAGGGGTGACCAATGCTTTTTTTGCTAGGAAAAACTCCATTAGACAGACATAGCTGAAAGATACATGTGTTAAAGGTTGAGCAAGTAGGTATTTAAATTTCTTAAGTATTTGATGTTATTATCCCACCCGACTGCACAGTCATCTTTTAACCCGGAAATTATTCCTAAAACTTCATCGACGTCGGTATCTAATAAAACAAAAGAATTAACTGGATTTACAGTTCCGATAGTCTGGTGTTGGCAAGGGATAGTTCTAGTTTAGTTTAGTTACCGTTTAAAAAATTAACCATTTTCAGTAGTAAGTTTTTTTACAAAAATCGCTCTTGAACTTGATGGTGTGTTAAAAATTTGGGTTAAAATTAGAGAAGAACCAACTTTTTCTTCAAAAGAGCTGAATTTACATAAAAATCATAATTCATCATGATAGCTCCAGTATTCAGCAGTAATTAACAGAAATTAAAATGAAAAAATAATGGTTTTTGTTGAAACTACAAACAAATTTGTAATAAAAGGTAGAAATTTCGTAAATAAAAGACAAAAGGTAATATTTTCGGAACCCTTGGGTAAAAATGGTTAATTTTTTTATTTTTTATAGTTAATTATCTGGTTTATCGAATCCTGAACGGTGGATCACTACTTACGCCACACCCTGTATATTAGACAAGGAAAAGCTAAAAAAATATAACGATTTAAAATGGGAATGGAACACAGCTATCAGTAAAGTTGTCTTAAGACCGCACATTGACCTAATGCATCGCTTCTGCAGGCTAAATACCAGCTCCCTATCAGTGGACTTCCCCAGAAAATAATGCCATACCGCAAAACAGAGGCAACCAATCCATGGTACGCTGTTAAAACTTTCTTTGAGAGTTGAAAAAGAGCACAATTATGCGGATTTGCTAAGTTTCTTACATAGTTCGTCAACATGAGGTTTCCATGTAAGCTGGTTATCAATTATAATGCCTAAGAACCTAGCCTTAGTAGCTTCTTCAATATCACAGCCCTTGTAGGAAATGCTAAGATTTGGGTTTTCACAGCGTTGATAAAAATGCATGACTTGTTTTGCTCAGGTTTATAATCAAATTATTATTATCTAACCAATGTATAATGTCACTTAAGCAAGTATTTATGTCATTCTTATAATTATTTGAATTAGTATACTTTATTAATGCTTTTCTATGGAATGGATTTCATTCAAATTTTGCATATCGTCGTAAGTATACCATGTAGTATACGTGGTATAATTTAATGTGTTATTTTTTTTCTATTTTCGTTTCCTCATAATCTTGAAGTGGCAACATTGAGCGCGCGTTGATAGTGTAAGATTATAGTCAACAAGCCAAAGAATAAGGCTCAAGTAGTTTAAAAGCAAGACCTGTCAAGACTTGGCTGAATTTGAGAAATTTCTGTCTCATTCAACACAACAAAAATTGAAAAAAAAATCCAGGTAAACTACCAGCTTTAGAGAAAAACGTTTAATGACAATTATTCGTTAGAATGCCGAGACCTATCGATATATGTATATATTTTTTAATAGAATTTGTAAAAAAAACCTTATGTCCCTCATATATCAGTTTCGACCCACTGTGCGCCGGACGACCGACGTATCGTCTTCCAGTCCTTGGACGCCACTCTGAACAGCCTTACTTCACCTGTCATCACTACGCCTTGCCAGGTCCCATCACTACATCTTAATATATCGGTGTAAAAAGACGCTCAATGAAGCCGAGAGTCACTTAGTCACTAGACTATTCCTGAGAACCTTGTAGTTATGGAGATATTCAAGGCCCAAGTCCCAACGTATTATCCCTTGTATGTATAAGGATTGTTTTGCGTACGTTACATAGCGTGCTGCCGTAATCAGCGATTTATCACACCAAGAATAAAAGTCGTTTCCCAGCAAACATTTTTGCTCAGTGTCACGTAGTTTGATGCTTAGAATGCGTAGCTAACGGATTAGTGATGGGTCTTTTTACACCATGTATATCGCTGAACTCGATACTAGACCACTAGGTACCTAGTTCTGTATGGTCACCATATTCCGTAGCCATATTCAACGATGATGTGATGAGATCGACGACCGTAGGCTGCAGACCTCACTGCCTACTCGCTGGGCCTAGCACTCGACGGCCATACATTATTTATACGTTCGATGTCTGTTCGCAGTGGACAAGTGGCACTTCATCTCCAGCCTGTGAGCGGTGCGGCGATGAGCACACACTCGCTCGCGCCCGCAGTGCGGTACAGCGTGGTACAGTGACAGCGCGGTAGAGTGCGGTCCAGTGCGGTACAGCGTGGTACAGTGCGGTACAGTGCGGTACAGCGCGGTACAGTGCGGTACAGTGGCTCTAGGTCGCGCAGCTACCTCGCAGATTCGACAGCCCGACTGGACGCCGCCTCGCTGCTCAATGCGTCAGTTGCCATGATTGTGTGTTACATAATATTGCGCTGTCCACATCCATAAGTATTTAATTATTTTATTCTAAGTGTAATGTATATTTATTTTCAATTAAATTTATTATTGAGTTAAACGTTCATTATTTTATATTCAGGTCTACGAAAACATAACAGTGCCATTATACGAGAGTGAATCAAAAAATTCTTGGAATCAATATAAAAAAATGCAAAAATTTAAACAAAAATATTATATTTTTCTACATAATTCTCCCTCCAATGCAATGCATTTAGAATAACGCGTTTCTAGCTTCCTAATTCCTTGTGAAAAAAATAGTTTTTCTTGGCTCTCGAAAAACTCCTCTACGGCAGCCATAACCGCGTCATTATCGTAAAATTTTGTTCCACGAATGTCCTCTTTTAATTTTGGGAATAAGTGAGGCTATCACTCTATCAATCACTTGGGGCTAAGTCCGGAGAATATGGTGGGTGGTCAAGGAGATTGAAGCCAGCACAGCGGATTGCGTTGAGCGCAACTTCCGATCGATGAGCAGGAGCGTTATCTTGAAGAAACAACACGCCCAACGAGTTTTCCACGACGTTTTTCTTTAATCGCTTCACGCACTTTCGGGATTTTTGCATAATAGGGTCCAGTAATCATGGCAGGCATGTAATCAATAAAAAGGATACCTTCACTATCCCAGAACACTGAGGCCATAACTTTGCCAGCGGTAGGAGCAACTCGAAATTTCTTAATGGATGGAGAGGATGGTCGTTTCCAAGACATGCTTCGTCTCTTAGTTTCAGGATCGAAATGGTGGACCCACGTTTCATCCATGGTGACAAGGCGACGGCAAAAATTATCCGAATCACGCTGGAACATTTCGAGATTACGCTTAGAAAATTCCAAACGTCGCTTTTTGTTTTCGTCGGTTAACATTCGCGGCACCCATCTTGCCGACACTTTTTTGAACCCCAGTGAATCAATTAAAATGGATTGAACGCTATCAAATGATATCTTTAGGATCTCAGCTGTTTTATAGTTATTCTTCTGTCTTCCAAAACCAGATTCTCAACCTTATTGACAATTTCTTCCGTAACGGAGGTTGAAAGCCGCCCAGAACGCGGGTCATCATTACAGCTTGATCTACCTCTTTTAAATTCAGCCACCCAGTACGCAACCGTAGAATAGGGTACAGCATCATCCCCTAATGTCTGCTGAATGTCCGAAAAAATTCCTTCGTAGACATTTTTTTCAAACTGAGATATTTTATCACCGCACGTAACTCACTTTTATCCATAATTTTGGATTTTAGCTACTCGTTGCACAAAACAATTTATTACGTGCGAACGACCTGACAAAAACAAGTGACAGTTTGCATAAATATTGTGCGATTGACACTCTTTAGTTTGAATATCGAACTTCTCCTGTACTGACTGACTCACAGACTGTAGTAGTGTGCGTTTGATATTCATTGCGTTTTTGTAACTTCAAATGCGTATTTTGTTAAGAAAAATCGATAATTCAGGTAATGTTTGTTTGGAAAAAAGTTTAGTTATTACTAAACTTTTCTTAGTGTTATTACACTAGGAATCTGTTTTCGCAAAAAAGTATAAAAATAAAATGCGACTTCATATGCATATTCAGTAGGTCAGAGAATCGGCTACTATCTATTTTTCATACCCCTAAGTGATAAGGGTTGGAAATTATTGGCAAAACAACGTTTGCCGGGTCAGCTAGTATTATATAAAAAAAATCTATCTTATATTAAAAAAAACTAAATCTACTAATTTCTATTAGTCTTTTCAACGGTTAAAATTGTTTTTTTTTAAGGAATTCTCAGTGACAAGCCCGCGTGGAATCATTATGCCTTGGACACAGCGATAACAACTCCTTTACCTGTAAGTGCGCTGGAAGCCCTATCTCTCCTGTAAATAAAATATCGGGCGTTAATAGCTATGCATCATTGATGTTATCATTGAGCCATGTCTCGGTCACCACAGTCATGTCATATTGATTGTCATTAACCGCAATATTGATATCACTCAATTTTCTTCGCATTCCTCGGAGATTCTTTTGCTAGACAGTGAACTTTAAAGATTTACTCACAGGTTTCCACTACTGGGTTTTTTGTGTACTTAGGTACATTAAAGAGGCAACGTGTAGGCCCTTAATTTGTACAGCGCGTGCTCCATCTTATACGCATTCAATTATGATAGGCCCGTTCTAAATTCCACCATGATCTAGGTGCTGCTCCCAGGGATGGCTCCAAACGAGGGAACTTCTAAAAGGTCAACAGCACAGACACAAAATTTTATACAGGGTGTCCCTGGAAGTAGGGATCAAATCGAATGGGGCGTGTGCAAGGTCATTTGCAGTCTTTTTAACCCTGAGAATGTCGGTGCAGTTTTTATGGTTCAAAAGATATCACCAATATTAATTTTTTCAAAGTTAGAGGATTTTACTAGCAAGGAGTTTGTATTTTTACAGTTTTCTAACTGCATGGCAAAATAAAATAAAACAACGAAAATAATAATAATGTAAATGTATTAAGTTTAAATTACAGTAGGTGTTCAAAATTCTTTGCCCTTACTCTCAAACACAACTGGCATCGCTGAATGAAATCTGTTTTTATTCGTCTAAATGCACGGGAATTATTTTTTATGTATGAGGTTTCTTTTCTTTTTCTTTTTTTTTTTTTTTTTTTTTAAAAACGCTGGTTGTTGCTGTTATTTTTCTGACGAAGTTGTTCCTCGGTACCGCTCTCTGCCTCGTGCACCATCTCTTTGTAACTACCCCATAGAAAGAAATCTATCGGGTTTAGATATCTTTTTTTTTTTTTGAGGTTGGGAAATTGTCAAATAACTTCTCCCACTCTGGGCGGAGCGGGAGGGCGTGTCAGACTCTTACTGACTAAAACCCACCCGTGTTCCTTCAGTTGCCTGTGCCAGGGGCCACGGTAACCCTTTCGGGCTTTCCAGCAACCCTGGCAGGCATCGGCCCTAGTGGACCCCGTTATTGGTGCTGCCATCTCTTCGAGGCGCGCGTGGAACACAACGTGCCGTCGACCCGGGCCTGGTCCTTATCGGACGGCGTGCTACCCATTGCTCGCCGTCCGCAAACGCCGCCTATGGTGGCCGGGAATCGGCTTGGGATTCCCGACGCCCAGGGCGTCTCCTGCGGCGGCTGGCTAGGGGCGTGAGGGCGCGAAAGCCTCTCCCTCACGCGTTCCGCCTCCTCCTTCGCGACGGTTACTGTTTCGCAGAAGGAGGTGACGGCTTCCCATGTCCTTTCGCTCCGTACCATGACCTGGAGCAGGGCCGGTCGCGAGAGATCGCCACCGCCAATCGCCTCCACGAGGACACGGCGGTGCTCCGCCCAAGCAGGGCAGACCTCCACCGTATGCTTCACCGTGTCCTCCGGGCGATCCACACAATGGTGACACCCGGGCGTTTCCTCCCGCCTTATCTGGAACAGAAACCTCCCGAAGCAACCGTGTCCAGTGAGGACCAGCGTCAGGCGGAAGGTGAAACGTCGTGGCGCCTCTCTAGCCACTCCCCACAAGTAGGTATCTAACGTTTAAGTGAAGGTAATTTAACTGATACCTATCTAAACAAATTCTGATGCTAAATACACAAAATAAATATGAATATTTAAGTAAAATTCTTTTCTCCATACAAAACTACCTTTTGGAAGGGGCGACTAGAATCAATTCTATTTAAATGTAAATGTTGACGTTCAAAAGTGCCTTTTATGTGCCTATTTGAAATAAATGCTTTGACTTTGACTTTTTTTTTTATTTCCTTAGTATTAAAAAGTTCATTAGAAGCTTGTTTTAAAAAAGGCTTTTGTTTAAATTTTATTCCATTAGGATTTAATCATGTTATTCAAACAACAATTGTTGGTAAAAGTGGTGAAACATAAGTTGAGACCTTCTAAGTACAGATGAGTGGGCTACTAATTCCATTAAGCGAGTGATTTGTGATTGTATTATTTTATTTTAAATTTTAGCTTTCTACGATTTAGATTTTTAACTTTAAGTAACAGCTATGGGTAGGTACTTATATCAAACAATAATTTTTGCTATACCCTGACAGGGTCTACAACGGCTCTTAGCTATAAGCCTTTTGTTAAGATCTTGTTTTTACCTTGTCGTGGAACGCAAATAAATGAATGAATGAATGAGAATTTAACCTAAACAGGGTTGTTTACACTTTTGTCGCCGGTGCTGGGCTTGGTCTGGTGAGATACACCGCGTGCCGACGTATCACGTCACCACAGAATCCGAGTGTAACTCATGTGAGCCTGTGGCGAGGTGTAGTGTCACACAGCGCGTAGCGGGTCGGCGCGGATGACGCAGGGGCCCGTATCGACCGCGACGCGCGCCCCGCCGGCGCCTCCAGAGGTTTCGCGGCCGCTTACACTGAAAATTTGATGTGACGTTACGTTACGCGCATTGTGCGTCCTAATCTCGCAAATAACTTTGTTTGACCCAATTAATTAACAAACAACTAAGTACAGATTACCTTCATATTCAGTCGGATCTAGATAAATTGTGAGTGCCAACCGTAACCGTTACCTAACAAAGGTACTTTGTTGAAAAAATTGCTCAGACTGTAGGTACTATTGAGTAAGTATAACAGGGCTACAACGTTTTAGAGTACAAGTGGATAAGTAGATATCCACTGCTGGTGGCCCGCTTACTAAACTGCTGCAAAGTTACCTCACTACCTAGGTACTTCATAGACCACCCAAGTATAATAATAATAATAATATGAGACAACATCCACACAAGATCTTCAGGTCCCGAACTAGGCAGAGCCTGTACTACGGTAACCTGATGACTGATATACATACTTATGGGGATCGAACCCGGGACCAGCTGCTCAGAAGGCAGGGTCACTACCACGCGCCAAGTCAAGTATGGTAGGTACCTAAACAAAACCAGTTCCAGTTGATCGTGAACCGTTCTTCAGAAAGGTGCATGTCATTTTGTAGGCAAGTCACAAAAAGTTAAATTAGCTTATAAGGATCTCTTATTACAAAACATCTAAATTTTTTTGTACCGACTTTCTATGCAAATAAATAATTATTCTATTCTATTCTATGAAAATGGCGTTTTGTCAAACTGGCCACTTTGATCTCAAATATCTGGCGTTTTGATAGGAATTCCAAATTCAAATTTAGGCTTGTGTATGTATTTGTGTTTCCAATGACATCGTTCTGTTCACAATATGGAAAACTTAAAATATCGGGTTATTACGAATACGAGTTCCACCGTGGCACCAGCGCTGCAGAAACAGCTCGAAGGAATAATGATGTGTATGAGCTACCGTAAAAGAAAACACAGTAGGTATGGTTTTGGTTCCAACGTTTTCGTTTTTGACATACAGAACAAACCCCGTGGACGGCCGGAGACCCTAATTGATAATGGAGTACCTACCTATTAAAAGTGAACGTGGAAGCGGACCCACCGCAAACCACGTCAGAGATAACTGCAGGCTTCGGTGTGAGTGATAAAACAATTTAATTCACTTTAAACAAATTGGAAAAGTGGCAGAGGTCGAAAAATGGGTAGCGCATGAATTTAGTGAAGCAAACCAACAAACACGAGTCGAGTGCTACATTATATTACTCAATCGTCACAATAACGAGGGGGTTTTGAATCGTATCATTACTTGTGATGAAAAATGGATCCTGTAAGATAATCGGTAACGCTCATCACAATGGTTGAACCCAGGAGAACCGGCCAAATCCTGCCCCAAGCGAAAGTTGACTCAGAAAAACGTACTGGTAAGTGTCTGGTGGACCAGTGCTGATGTCATTCACTACTGTACAGTTTCCTAAGATCTGGCCAGACGATTCGCCAGATCTGTATTGTTAACAATTGCAAACCATGATGGAAAAGCTAGCCGTTAAACAACCGAGACTGGTCAATTGTCCACTTCTGCTTCAGGACAACGCTAGACCACACACTGCCCAACAGACGGTCGCTAAATAAGAGGAGCTGTGATTAGAACGTCTCTGACACCCACCGTACTCCCCGGACCTTGTTCCAACAGATTACCATGTTTTCCGGAATTTGGACAACTTCTTGCAAGGAAAAAAAAAATATTCCGACAAGACTGTCAAAACCGCCTTCAAAGATTTTTTTGTTTTTTATTTGAGATTTTTTGCTCCCAGAATTTTTGCAGCAAAGGAATCAATGAACTACCGATAAAATGGCGAAAGCGCATAGATAACAATGGTACCTACATACTTACTTTGATCGATTAGGTAATTAAAATAATTTCATTTTAAAAACATCAGTTTGCTTTTCTATGCAAAACGCCAATTTCATATGTAAGGACCTAATATTTGCGGAAATATTGAAATTGAATCTTTTGAATCTTCATTTGCAAATTGGTAAAAAAATGCCACCCAAAAATATACAGCGTGGCAGGGACATCAGATAGGTACATAGATAGTACATGATTCTGAACCACCCCGCGTTGAAAATTCTGGGAGGTTATTAAAGAAATAATGTCTAGAATCATTTGTGCTGAATTTATGGTTACAGTTTGCGCGTTCATGTCCCTCCCACCCTGTATACATTTATGGTTACAGTTTGCGCGTACATGTCCCTCCCACCTTGTATACATTTATGGTTACAGTTTGCGCGTTCATGTCCCTCCCACCCTGTATACATTTATGGTTACAGTTTGCGCGTTCATGTCCCTCCCACCCTGTATACATTTATGGTTACAGTTTGCGCGTACATGTCCCTCCCACCTTGTATACATTTATGGTTACAGTTTGCGCGTTCATGTCCCTCCCACCCTGTATACATTTATGGTTACAGTTTGCGCGTTCATGTCCCTCCCACCCTGTATACATTTATGGTTACAGTTTGCGCGTACATGTCCCTCCCACCTTGTATACATTTATGGTTACAGTTTGCGCGTTCATGTCCCTCCCACCCTGTATACATTTATGGTTACAGTTTGCGCGTACATGTCCCTCCCACCTTGTATACATTTATGGTTACAGTTTGCGCGTTCATGTCCCTCCCACCCTGTATACATTTATGGTTACAGTTTGCGCGTACATGTCCCTCCCACCCTGTATACATTTATGGTTACAGTTTGCGCGTACATGTCCCTCCCACCCTGTATACATTTATGGTTACAGTTTGCGCGTTCATGTCCCTCCCACCCTGTATACATTTATGGTTACAGTTTGCGCGTTCATGTCCCTCCCACCCTGTATACATTTATGGTTACAGTTTGCGCGTACATGTCCCTCCCACCCTGTATACATTTATGGTTACAGTTTGCGCGTTCATGTCCCTCCCACCCTGTATACATTTATGGTTACAGTTTGCGCGTTCATGTCCCTCCCACCCTGTATACATTTATGGTTACAGTTTGCGCGTACATGTCCCTCCCACCCTGTATACATTTATGGTTACAGTTTGCGCGTACATGTCCCTCCCACCCTGTATACATTTATGGTTACAGTTTGCGCGTACATGTCCCTCCCACCCTGTATACATTTATGGTTACAGTTTGCGAGTACATGTCCCTCCCACCCTGTATACATTTATGGTTACAGTATGCGCGTACATGTCCCTCCCACCCTGTATACATTTATGGTTACAGTTTGCGCGTACATGTCCCTCCCACCCTGTATAAATTTATGGTTACAGTTTGCGCGTTCATGTCCCTCCCACCCTGTCTACATTTATGGTTACAGTTTGCGCGTTCATGTCCCTCCCACCCTGTATACATTTATGGTTACAGTTTGCGCGTTCATGTCCCTCCCACCCTGTATACATTTATGGTTACAGTTTGCGCGTACATGTCCCTCCCACCCTGTATACATTTATGGTTACAGTTTGCGCGTTCATGTCCCTCCCACCCTGTATAAATTTATGGTTACAGTTTGCGCGTTCATGTCCCTCCCACCCTGTATACATTTATGGTTACAGTTTGCGCGTACATGTCCCTCCCACCCTGTATAAATTTATGGTTACAGTTTGCGCGTTCATGTCCCTCCCACCCTGTATACATTTATGGTTACAGTTTGCGCGTACATGTCCCTCCCACCCTGTATACATTTATGGTTACAGTTTGCGCGTCGATGTCTCTCCCACTCTGTATACATTTCAAACCTAAGTGGTGATTTTTGTTGTTCCATTTCCCAAGCCGAGGAGATTTAACAACCAATTAATAATAACTACTTAGTCTGCCGCTGCGTCGCGCGTCGCTCGGGCACGCTGCTCTAGCGCGCCAACTGTCCTGTGGCTCTTACCAGTTGCCAATTACCACCCACAGTAACCCACACTACCTATTCTTATATGATAAATTCTACCTACACATTTATGACCCCCTCGACACTAAATAGGCACCGCCAAGTATTATTCATTATGTTTATACCTATGTACTTACAGGATTAGATAATTTCCTTTTTCTAGTTGAAGGCCTCTCTCCTGCCACTTCATTCCATCAAGGAGTATTTATCTAATCGCAGAAGTTCATTTGACAGAATTGTTTCCTTTTTGAAACACAACAAAGCACCTATCTACATAAATAATGTAACATTCATGAAAATAATGTAACATTCGCTCATTAAGTAGGTACTGAATTACCGATACGTTTCGCTAATGCTTGGTTTAGGTGCAGGAACTAAGTTGTAGTTATGTACCGGGTGTTGAGCGGCAAGAAGCTGTGCGATCTGAAGGAGTGAAGGCTGTATCGTGCGGCGCGGGCCGCGGGGCCCGGGGCACACGGGGCGGGAGCCGGTTGCCGTTGCCGCTCGACCCACGCAAACAATATACAATCTCAGATGCGACACCTTCCTAATCCTAACATAGGTACTAAATACTAAGGTACCTAAGTATGTAGGTAGGTACCTCCGTAGCTTATCAAAACTACGTAAACATGATCATAGTCACAGATATGACTAATAACACACATTTTTTTTTTTCTTTATCATCATTTAAAAAAAAAAAAAAAAAAACACCCGAAAAGAAATGTTTAAGCAGGTCGGTTAGGAAAATAATACAAGACACTTACAGGTAAGTAGTTTTTTTTGCAGAGGTTTGGGATCGATTCCTGGAAGAAGCATGGGGTTAATAATAAATAAACAATTTGTTATAGGTACCTACCTACCACTCATGTATGTAATTCCGGATTTCCCACAGAGGGTCTTACCAAACTTACCAATATGGTCGTCGTAGTGGCCGTTTACATCGACCACTATATATATATATATATATTCTTTATTGTACACCACAAAAAACATAACAACAAATATTAAACTGAACACTACTTAATATACAATGGGCGGCCTTATCGCTTTCTGCGATCTCTTCCAGGCAACCTTGAATAACACAACGACGAATTCCACGCAACCACTATAATTATTAGTGATCGATGGTCGTCCGTCATTGTCCTAATAATGGAATAAAATATAAGTAGGTTATTATTAAGTAACTAAGTAATACTTTGCTAATTTACGTTTTCTGAAACCAAAACCCCAGCTCAAAAGGCGCGTGTGGTACATTGATCACGTGATACCTTGTTTGGTTTCATCTCAGAAGCCAAGCGGCTGTAGGCCTTGATCAGGTAGTTTGAGCAGTTCGGTGGGACGAGGGGGCGCGCGGCGGATCGGGGTCTCGGGGCCCGGAGGCGCGGGGGCGCGGCGTGGCGCGGCAGTGGCGCGAGTGTGCTGGCGCGATGCACTCGTTCGTAAGGGCGGTGACTCTGGCGGCGCTGCTGGCGTTCGCGGCGGCCGCGGCTGGATCCCGACGCTCCGACCAGGACTTCGAGTTCGACGACGACGCGGTGAGGCCCATCCCCCCTCCCCGGGCACACTACCTACAGTATCTAGCGCACGACGTTTACTTGACGCGGCTGTACTTCACGAGGAGGGCTCGACCGTCCCGGGATGTTTTTAAAATGCTTACCGCTTCCTGAGCCTGACAACCACTATCCAATCGTACGCCTTGGTTGATGATGCAGCGGATGTGGAGCACAACGATCACAACCCAGCTAAGACACGATCGAGCAAACCTGATTCAATGCACTTACAATAGCGACGTTTATAGTTATTGATTTTATTTAACCAGTGTCCTTAGTGGTGTTTTTCGGTGTAGGTTTTTGTTATTTGGATTTTCTGGGTTACGGAAGGTTTGAAAAGATTCATGTAGGTAAGTTTCACTATATAGGTATAGGTGCAATGTAGGTGCCTAACTACCAACTGTAAATTGTAATTCGTACTCACCCTACCGATATTTGGCTCTTCCTTACCCATGTTTTACACAATAACGATAAGTAATCAACTACAGGTACCGTTATTATTTTTATTTTCATGTTATTTGCGGTGTTAGGTATGTACCAAAGTGAGGTGTAATAATGTGCCGATCACACAATGAAGTATCTGAGCTCTATCTGAGATAAACCTTCCTAATTAGGTATAAGTGGGTAAGTAGGTACCTACATTTATTTACAGATACCTAACTGGATGATCGCCTATAGGAAAGTAATATATTATTATATCGGGTAGATGTTCCATTGAGATGGGTTTTACTTACCAAGTAGGTACGCAGGATTGGACGAATCAGAAACTATGCGAGATGGATTGATTACAAGTTCTAAGGAACTGCCTACCTATGGCGTCAACTTTTTAGAGATAAGTACACAAAAACTTTACTGAGATTTATCCTCGACTACAAAAAAAAAACAAAAAATAAATAAAACAAGGCAACTTTTCAAGCGGGCTGATTCTGTTAGTGGCGATCATTTTAGTTCAATCTCAGATTTGATGACACCAACTAGATCAGACTGCGTAAAAAGTAGGTACCTAATCTTGCTTTGAACTTTTTAGTTGTTTTTGATTCAGTTAGTGGCGATCATTTTAGTTCAATCTCAGATTTGATGACACCAACGTCACCAACTAGATCAGACTGCGAAAAAAGTAATCTTGCTTGGAACTTTTTATTTGTTTTTGTTGTCAGTCGTTACGGGTCGCCCGACCGAAGCCCGATGGTCTGACAACCTGTCTTACCAAGGGGTATCGTGTTAACCAGTAACTGAATTTTGGAGGTCAGATAGACTGTCGCTCCACGTAAAATACTGTTATTCAGCTGCATCTGAGTTAGTCTGGAAGCCGGCCCAAAAATTACTGGAAAGGCTAAGAAAAGGCTAAGCAGGTGATGACTTTTATTAAAACAGTTAAAAACCAATTAGGTACAATAACTGAAGCCGGAGTAGGTACCTACCTAACCGTCATCATTTTGTTGACCTTCGATATCCCAATTTATTTGGGGTCGGCGCGGCATCATTCGTGTCCCTTGCTTCTTTATTAGGTAGGTACTCGTCATCTCGGTGGTCACCCCCTTCTAGCCATATCACCTTTCGCGCAGTCCATCCATCGATTATTTGGTCTTCCCCTACTCTTATAGCCCTCCCATTCATGCTCAAAACTTTCCTGACGACATTTTCCTCGTCCCTCCGCACCACGCATCACGTGCCCATACCATTACAACCGATTTCTACATAACGTTTCAGTCACCGGTGCCACTTTCAGACTTCCTCTTAGACTCCTACTCATTTCTTATTCT
The DNA here is from genome assembly GCA_937001585.2 of Brachylomia viminalis. Taxonomy (NCBI): domain Eukaryota; kingdom Metazoa; phylum Arthropoda; class Insecta; order Lepidoptera; family Noctuidae; genus Brachylomia; species Brachylomia viminalis. The sequence continues at coordinate 82,906 of OW443300.2, forward strand.
ATCTATTCGTGTAACACCACACATCCCTCTTGGCATTTTTATCTCAGTTGCATGCAATCGCCCTTCATTCATCCCTTCTGTGGCCCAATCTGAACCCTGATTGCGTAACGCACTTTCTTCAATCACAATCCTAGGGTTTTGAAGGAAATTCCTAATACTATTGTTTTATGTTATTGTAATATAGGTGTGAAAAGTTCGTCTGTTCAACAACGTAAATACCGCAATGAACGTGGCTGAACTGTCAACATTAAAGACATTGCGATTAATTGAAACTTTATGTGTGTCACGCAAGTGCTCCACTGGTCCATTTATGACAGCGGGTCTCACCATTGTTTTGTAAATCTTCCCTTTAAGTTTAAGGGGAATGCGGGGGTCGCAGATTGTGCCCGTGAACATTGTTAACGCTGTGCTTAACAGTCCGATGTGCTTCGCCATCGCGTTGCACGAGTGAACCGAGATGCCGAAAGTCAGAGCAGACCGGGAGAACCGCACCATCTAGCGCTATGGCTTCAGAACTGGAGAGACCGCCGAAATCCCAGAACTAAAACTAAATATAGGTATGTAACCTATATTTAGTTTGAGTTCTGCGGATTTTCTAGCGAACATCCTGTCCTACATTCCAATCCAGGGAAAAGGCTAGGCAGATGATTATCATCCAGCTCCTGTTGACATTTGTCCAGTCTGCTTTTGGTCTCAGCTCCATCTTCACCGACCAGAACTATGTCATCGGCAAAAACTTGTCTCTTCCTGTATATCCGACGTCAGAGCATCCATAATCAACAGTAAGAGGTAAGGACTTAAGAAGCCGACCCTTGGTGTAAGCTTACAGCCACACTGACTGAACTCGTGGGCGTTGCCAGCCAACCAGGACGTAGACCGTACGAGACTGTCTGTACATAGCACGAACTAACTCTACATACTTCCCTGGCAAACATTTCTCTTTCGAAGCCCACCACAACACATCATTGTCATAGCACCTAACCTATGTAACTATTATTTTTTTGGAGGTCGGTTATTCGCGAGTTGAATGGGATGTCAATAAGTGAGGTCGGTCTAGTCCAGGCCCTGCAGTCTCGACATAGTTAGCAATCGTTTTCGGTTGCTAAGTCCTAACAATCCAGATGTAAATGTTTAGTAGTCTCGACACTCAATTTTATCGGTTGTTACCTACCAGTACCTACCTAAAATACCGGTAACAACCGATAAATTTGAGTGTGGAGACTACCAAATGTCGTTACATCTGGATTGTTAGGACTTAGCAGCCGAAAACGATTGCTAACTATGTCGAGACTGCAGGGCCTGTCATCGCCGGGAAAGGGACGCGGCGCCGGCGGCGCGGCGGCGCACAGTGTGATATTATGAGAATCTAGACGGACAAAAGTCAATTTAGGAACATGTCTGAATTACGAATTGGTGAATTATGGTATATATGAATATATATTGGTGAATTACGGGGTCTGAATATCTTGGGTCTTCTCATGAGGATATATTCTGTGATCATTTCATCATCCGATGAAGTCTCCGACATATCAAAGTATCTTGATATAGTTAAATCCATAATAAAACCGGAAATTAATTAAAATATAATCACACGAAACAGCCGTTTGCGACCTAGAGTTAACTATCCGCCATCTTGCTAAACCCTTGATGGAGCTGTGGTTAAATATTTTGACCAATGGTTACATATTTAACCACTGGTCGAGTTAACTAGGGTTCAAAAAACAGAATTTGCAGAAATTTAACCATTTGTTGCAATTTTTAACCATTGGTTGACTTAACTAGCGATCAAAAAACCGGCCCTTACAAGACCCTATAACGGAATACATTCAAAGCATAAAAGTTCTACTACAATCTAGTACATTTTCTGGAAATCCACGCGAAACAATAGCAGGTACAGGTTGGGACGGCCGGCTACCTTTTTTTTTTTTTTTTTGTTTTTTTTTTTGTTTCCGGGGTGGAAAATCCTCATGGATGTCCGCCGCCCTGGGGCGGGCGACGGGGTCTGTCAGACTCTTACTGACTAAAAACCACCCCGGTGTTCCATCTCACACCTACGCCGGGGGTCGCGGGAACGTACGATCCTTCCGCAACCCCCGACTGGTGCCGGCCCGCCACTGCGGGCCTCTTCGGGTCTGGGGGGGGAGTGAGGTGTTTGACTCCCCCCGCGACATCTAACAGGGGCGCGCGTGGAACACTACGCGCCGCCACCTCGGGTCCTGGTGTGTGGGGGGCGACGGACGTCCCCGAGTCCGTCGCCCCTGGACCCATTTAGGGGGGCTGAAAGAGGGCGTTGTCCGCCCTCCGCCGACGCCCGGTGCGCCTTCTGCGGGCCGGGTGAGAGGACGAGATCTCCCTCTCCCTTTCCGCAGCCTCCTTCTGCGAGACGACTGTCTCACAGAAGGAAACCACCGCGTCCCAGGACTCGTCGCTGCCGACCATCGACTCGACTACGGCCGGCAGCGACAAGTCACTGCCTACTTCTGAGATGAGGGCACGGCGCGGCTCCTCCCAAGCGGCACACTCTGCCAGCGTATGCCGCGCCGTGTCCTCCCGGCAGTCGACGCAGTGGTGACACCGGGCGTCCGGCTCCCTGTTTATGCGACACAGGTACTTCCCGAAGCAACCATGCCCCGAGAGCACCTGCGTCACCCGAAACGACAGGGAGCCGTGCCTCCTCCCGAGCCAGCGCTCGAGCACCGGCCGGACCGCCTCGATACGGCCGGCTACCTGAGCCATACCGACCAACCGCTCGCTGCTATCGTTTCATTCGTCTGAGTTCGCTCGATGACTACCTATGCTGTGTTTCTGTGTGCTAGTGGTGATTTTGTTGTTATCGCTTTTGTGGGACTTTCAAGGTAAATTTTAATATTTTTTTTGTTAGAATTTATATGAGTTTATTTATTATTAGATATTATTATTAAATTAAGAGAGTGAGGTTTTTATTTAATCATAAACAGTAAGTACTTATTTAGTTTCATCTAGGGTTTTAGTTGGTTTCGCTGCATTTCCCATTGAGTATGTTTTTCTGAAAGGTATATTTTTATACTACAAGAAATACCTATGTTCATTTGCTTGCGAAAGTTTGCGACGCTCGTACAACATTTTCTTATTTTCAGAATGACTTCAAAAATTTCTCGTCGTTCGTTTTTTGACGTTTGGTTTGCCAACGCTAAATAATCAAGCCAGGATGCTTTGTTATATTATATTTTACAAGAACTTGGTATCCAGTCCGTTACGGATGATATTTTGAAGAGTTTAAAAGCAGCAAGCAGTAGTTCAAAATTGTAGTTAGTCAAAAAATTTATGCATCCGCTGCATCTTTGAAAGGATTGCGTAATTTTTTACTGACTTGCACCAAGATTGCGCTTGCACAATCGCTTCTTCTACCCATTCTTGACTTTGCTGATGTCAGCTATCTTGACCAACTCGATAAACTTGAGTGGCTTCAAATTTTTTGGGTAAGATTATTATTCGGTTTTATTCCTCTTAGGGAGCATGCATAAAGAAGCGGGTTGCTTTCGGGCCCGACTACTCACTTGGTGCAGATTACTGCAGGTTGATCTTCGGAAAGAAAGGGTAACATGTTTTCGCTGTTTCTTTATGTGTACATAAGTTAACATTGGTCTATTTCAACCGCACCAATCGGTACCACCTTGTCTTTACCGAGAACCCGCTTCTTTATGCATGCACTCTTCGAGCTCTGTCATCTGCGCTAGAGAATAGGTACGCCAGAGAAGAGAACATGGAAGGAAAGGAGTCAACGGTCGTTTATATTTGAAACTGTAGGACCGAGGACACTGTCTTGAGGGATTCTGCAGTGAGTCACCGTTGCATCGTCAAGGACGTGAGAATCGATTTTCACCAATTGGCCGTGATCTTCTAGACAGTGGTTCCCAACCTTTTAACATAGGTACGCGCTCCCCTAACTGACTTTTAAAATCAGTACACCCCTTAGGCTACCTACTTTGTCGAAAAGCTTAAGAATGTAAGAGCGAGGTCGAAAATGTTTGCATCCAGAAAACAATACCTTAGGTACGATAGTGATGAACTGATGACTAATTGTCGATTCGTGCTCTAGCTGTAGTTTGCGTCACTATGCTATCAGTGCCTTCTAACTCGCTGGTACTTCTTCCCACTGATGAAGTAGAGGTCTATATTATAGGTAAATGTCATTATTGGGTTACGAACAGATGCTGCGGTGGGTTGGGACGGCATCTCATCGAGACTATTAAAATCCTGTCTGCCCGCAATAAAATTGTCCCAGCCATCACTCATATTTGCAATCGCTCTACTTCCACGGGTTGCTTTCCCAGGGTTTTTAAAAGGGCAGTCGTTCATCCAATCTTCAAGAATGGAGATAGACACAGTGTAGATAATTATAGACCGATCTCAGTCTTGTCTGCTATCTCAAAAATTTTGGAAAAGATACTTAATAAACGGTTGGTAGACTATCTTGAGTAATACAAATTATTAAGTGACAACCAGTATGGTTTAGACGTGGCAGGTCAACTGAAAATGCTGTAACTGCCTTGGTAGATTATGTAGAATCTAAACTAGATCGTAAAAGAAAATGCTTGGCTATTTTCCTCGATCTTTCCAAGGCATTCGACACTGTTTCTGTTCCCCACCTCTTATCCAAGCTGGAAGCTATGGGCATTCGCGGCCATACCTTAAACATTTTCCAAGATTACGTCTCTGATAGAAGCCAGTGCGTCAAAATAAATGACGTTATTAGTGACACTAAATCATTGAGTTTACCCTGTTTCTTATTTATATAAATAACTTATGCAAAATACCTCTAGAACTGTTCAATTTATACTTACGCAGATGATACGGCTTTGCTTCTTCACGGCAGTGACTGGCCAGAAACAGTGAAATACGCGGAACTTGCTCTAAACACAGTGATGAAATGGCTAACAAATAACATCCTAACCTTAAATCTTAAGAAAACAGTTTACTTACCTTTCTCCTTACTATCCACCAACCTCCCTCCACCGGATTCAATGGCGCTTAATCAATCAAATCAATCAAATCAAATCATTTATTTCCTTGCAAACATGGGTTTAGTATACATAGGTGTTTTTTATAATAAAGTTCTCCATATTTTACCGTCACCTGGGCATGCAAAGGAGCAGCACACACTCACACGTACACACACACACTCACACTTATACTTGCTCACTCGGTCTATCCTCGTCACAATGCGGCTGTCCACAACTCACATGATGTGAGTCCGTTAAGTACCTTGGAGTCTATGTAGATAGCTCTTTGAGCTGGAAACCTCATGTTAGCAATCTCATATCGCGAGTCCGCAAGTGTATATATATTTTTTAAACTAAGGTACTCCGCGGACTCCCGTACCTACCATTAAAACTGTTTATTATGCCCTCTGTCAAAGCATAATAAACTACTGCATCACGGTGTGGGGTTGGACTCCCAAGACAACTTTTCTGCCTCTGGAACGAGCACAGAGAGCTGTCCTCAAGGTTATGACCTTGAAGCCGTTTAGATATCCCACCTCGACTCTCTACACCGAATGTCAGGTCCTCACTGTGAGACAGCTCTTTGTTCTTGGCACTATTCTGCGCAAACATCGCTCTGTGGTATATAAGCCAAATGCTGCTAAAAACCGTAGATACTTCGAGGTATGTTCAACTAGCGGATGTAGAACGGCTCTAGCTCAGCGTCATTATGATATTCTGTCAAACCATTTATATAATAAAATAAATAAACTTTGCACCATTGCTCCCATGTGCCTAAATGGATGTAAGACCACGGTCACAAAGTGGCTATTGACACTGAGTTACGATAAGACTGAAGATTTACTACGTGTATCAATCGCTTAGCTTAGTACGTAGTTAATAATGTCATATAATTATAATTTTAAATAGACTTACATAAACGCAAGTTTTTACCATATTTATCTCTCACTCTATACATACACATACCCCCACATAGGTACTTTAAAAGGCCACATCATATATGCATTTTAGTAAGTAGTTATCTTAATAATAATAAGCTGTGCTCGTCCTACAACTGATATATAATTATATTATGTTCAAATTATAGGCGAGGACGCTGGCACCCTAAACACAAGTTAAATCTTACTTTAGGTGCCAGAGTTCATCGAAAACACTATTTCCTTAGTTGTAACGCTGCATGGTGTTTAGATAAATGTTTTTGTACAACAAAGGATTTTTTTTGTGTCAGTATATGTTGGTAGGTACATTTTTTTTTTAAGTAATTGCTACGAGCAGGCCCGGATTTAAAGGCGTTGAGGCTCAATACTCAATACTTTATTGCATTCCACATGTAAACTTAGGTGGTAAACTTAAAATTAGATCACATAGGAGAGAGGAAGCACTTTTAATGTATAATTATAAAATAGTAGGTAGGTACTTTCTAAGAAAAATTAACAGTAAATAACAGTATAAAATAATTAAATAAATAAAATATAAGTAAATTGGTATTTATGAGAGATATGTATTATTTTTAAATTTTCGTCTAGGTACTAAAATTATGACTTTATAAGTCTATCATTTAGATATTCATTAAGCGAATAGTAGCTTTTATTAATTAAAAGTTTGTTTTAAATATGTGAATTTTTTTTTCTTTTTTTATTGATGCGGGTAGTTTGTTATATACTTTGATGGACATTACGTAGGGACTTTTAGAGTGCATTTTTAGTCGAGCACTTGGTATGTTTAGCCTAGATCCAAAGAGTATAGTAATATCCTAGATCGGTGTCTAAGTAAATAGCGTGACTGAATGTCTTCACGTTTGGAGTAAAATTCTATGTTTACGCACAAATTTGCATGTTTCTAGAATGTACATATACAGGGAAGGGTTAAAATGTTATGTTTTTGGAAGTAAGGTTTACAACTATCGGTTTGCTCAATGTTCACCAGGATTCTGACTAATTTCTTTTGCAGGGTGAACAGTGTTTGTGCATCTGTGCTGTTTCCCCAAAGAGTAACACCATAGCTAAGCCATGCATAGGCATAAGCATAGTAGGTGGTGAGAGCTGTCTGTAAATTGGTGGTCTTTTTTTATTTCACGGAGGGCGTATGAGAACTTTGATATCCTTGAGTGAGTTTTCTGTATGTGTGATTTACAATTAACGTGTGTGTCTATCACTAGTCCGAGTGAAGTAAATTCGTTAACTATTTCTAATTTTGAGTCGTTGAATGTGAAGTCTAAAGTTAAAGGAGTTTTTTGACTAGGGTGGAAAGTAATTAATTTGGTTTTGGAGTAATTTATCTCGAGTTTTGGAGGAGTTTATCTGAGGCAATTAAGAAATGGAGACTCCGATTTTTTTTTCACAGTTTGCAATAATTAATTTTGTGGGTGGATTTTTGAGGCGGGGCAATAAGGGTAGTAGTCCAAGATTCCAGAGCCACCAGACGTCACGTATTTTTTGACGAACGAAATGTGAATGATTGAGTAGTGTTAGTATGTACTAAGAACGCATGCCTACCTGCTAGCTTGCTGAGACGGCCAATTTTCAGGTATCAGGTAATCAAGGTAAGTACATAAAAACATTACTTAGCTTACGTAAATTCTCCAAGCTGATTCTCACGTATATTTTAGGCAATTTCCTTAAAAATAAGTCGCCAATACTCCCAGACACTTTCCGTCGGCCCCGCCGTATTGCTTTGCAGACGCTTTAAAGCTCCCAAAATAATTACTTAATTTCACGTACATTCTGATGCTCCATTTTTATATATGTCCACCAGACAACTATTTTAAAACCTTTTACAAGAAGACAGACCGATCCAAGGGGCCAATCATCCCCTAAACCCAATTTTAATGCCTCTGTGGGTAGGAACGCGAGGGCATTATCCACCCACCCACCCATTGCCACCAAGTCCGGCAACCTGAAAGGCTCGTTCATGCGCGCCCTTAAAGAGGCGGCAGAGGGAATCAGGGAGGCTGTAGAAACTCTCCTTGACCGCACGACTTCTGAGGAGACGGCAAGGTTATGGGAGGAGAACAGCCGTCTCCGATCAGAGCTGGAAGACTTCCAGCGAGAGTTTGCCGCTCAGAGGAATGTCTGGCAGCGGCAGGCAGGTCCCGCGGCCACTAGCCCCTCTCCTGCCACGCCTTCGTTAGTCTCCGCACCTGCACCACCACTTGCACCTGCACTTGCCCTGTCGGACCAGGACATTGAAAGGGTGGCAAGGATGTGCATGCTGCAGTGTGGGAGCATGGCGAGTGCCCGACTGGAGGCCATGGAGTCACGACTCCCCCAAGCTGGATAGGCGAAGGACTGAGGAGTCCGCCAGGATGAAGCCCGAGCATGTGGCTATAAAACCTGTGGGGGGGGGGGGGGGGGCAAAAAAGCCCGCGGAGGGGCCCAGGAAGTCCGCGGAGGGTGCATCCGCGCCTCCTTCCCAAGTAAATGTGCTCCCGGCGACCGCTTCTCCCATCCAAGCGACGGTGGATAAAAGGGGCCACCGCAAAAATAAGGCGGCGGGTGCATTTGCGCCCCCTTCTCAGGAGAGCGTGCTCCCGGCAGCCACACCTCCGATCCAGGAGGCCTGGACGCCGCCGGCGGTACCTGCTGGAGCACCGGCACCCAAGAAGGCTCAGGGGCCGCCTAGGATCAGAGCCCCACGCTCCGTGGCTGTAGTGATTACGCTGCAGCCCGGAGCCGTCGAAAAGGGGTCTCGTATAAGGCGTTCCTAACGGCGGCGAGGGCCAAAGTCGCGTTCCCCGACCTTGGCATTCCGTCTGGCCTCAGGATGAGGCCGGCGATTTCGGGGGCGCGACTGCTTGAGGTGTCGGGTGCCTCTAGCGGCGAAAAGGCGGACCTCCTGGCCGCCAATCTGAGGGAGGTCCTCAACCCGGAGGACGTCCGGGTGTTCAGGCCTGCGAAGACCGCTGAGCTGCGCGTCGATGGCCTGGGTGATTCGACGACCCCGGCTGAGGTCGTGGCGGCCGCGGCCCGAGTCGGCGGATGTCCGCCCGATGACGTGCGGACGGGCGAGATTCGCGTCGACGCTTCCGGGCTCGGCGCGATCTGGGTGCGGTGCCCGGTGGCGGCGGCGAACAAGTTCGCCGACGCTGGGCGTCTGTTGGTGGGGTGGGTGGCAGCGAGGGTGAAGCAGCTGCAAACCAGGGCCTTGCGGTGCTACCGTTGCTCCGACATTGGGCATGTCAGAGCACGGTGCACCGCCGAAATCACGGAGCAGAAACAAAGAGGAGGTGTTGTAAAGTCATTCTTCATACAAAAGTAGTGTCGCAGCCTCGCGGGGTGCGGGGGGAGCCCAAACAGCAGAAAGCCATCTAGTGGCTAGTAGCAAAATCAACTCATAGGCAAATTAGACAGATGTCCTAAGATGTCGTAAGAGTTCTGCTATGTTTCATTAAGTGTCGCTTTTATTGTAAGGAACCGGATTCAGGTTTAATAGTTTTATAATATACCGATATAGTTTTATTTCTACTGTGTCCGACCGAAATACATTTTTTGACTGAAACCGAAACCGAATTTCGGCAGCGGTTTCAGATTCGGCCGAACCCGAAACTTCCAGAAATTAACAAGTGTGAGAGAAAAATAAAGAAAACGTTTTTATAATCATAATTTTATTTTTTTTGTCTTTAAATCCTCTCTTCTTCTAATTTTTTCTTCTGAACTTAGTTACCGAAACTAAACCGAATTCCGTTTTTTGCCGAAACTCGACATCTATTAGACTTCACTTTTCATATAGCATATATGTAGGTATGTGCTTATCAAACTGAGTCCGGACCTGCAATTTGTCAGTACTTCCGCTACTTGCCGATAGGGGGCGGCAATTACCGAGAGAGAGAGAACATTCGAGAAGAGATAAATTACAAATTTAATTTTAATTTTACTTACGAGTGGAAAGATATCTTTATTCCGTTTGAATTTGAATGATCCGTATAACTTCTGCAAGATAAAACACGGCACTTCATGTTAACGCAATGAGCAATGAGTATGGGTCGGTAATACTTTTTAATCGTTTAAAAGACTAAACAAATACATGACAACCTATCCGCTTCACAACGACAGTTGTACTGACGAAAGCGCCGCCTGGTCGCAAGTAGTGCAACTACCGTATGACGTAACGACTACATTGGTGGCTGATGGACTACTTTATTGCACCCCCCCCGCCCCCCCCCCCCCCCCCCCTCAGTCTGGCTGGCATGGCAGAGTGGTCGATTCACGTGGCTGTGGTCGCAGAACCGTACTTTGTCCCCCCAGGGATAACTGGGTGGGAGACCTGGACGGGTGGCCATCATTGGCGGGGCTCTTGTCAACCCGTCCCGAGGTCACGGCTGCGTAGCCGCTCTTGCGGACGGTATTGGTACGGTTGGGGCGTATTTTTCGCCCAACAAGAGTCTCGCCGACTTCAAGAGGTTCCTTGTCGAGTTGTGTGCCGTCGTGGGCCGACTCCACCCTCACTCTGTGCTGTTGCTGGGGGATCTCAACGCGAAGTCTGCGGCGTGGGGTTCTCCTGTGACCGATGCTAGGAGCGAGGTGCTGGAGGAGTGGGCGGTCACGACTGGCTTGACTCTTCTAAATCGAGGCTCGGTCCACACGTGCGTGCGGCAGCGGGGCGGCTCTATAGTGGACGTCTCGTTCGCTAGCTCCGCTATCGCGAGCCGTATCCGCGACTAGCGTGTCGCCGTGGAGGTGGAGACGTTGTCGGATCACCGATATATCCGTTTCGACGTCTCCGACCAGACCACCGGCGGCCGCGGTTCGATGGCCCCGCGAATGGACGGTCCGCGCTGGGCGCGTAAACGCATCGACAGGGAGCTTCTCGAGGAGGCCGCTATTGTCCAGGCCTAGTTCCGGGAGTCGGCAACAAACGAACCCGTCGACGTCGAGCAGGAGGCGCTGTGGTTCCGGGGGGCGATGACGCAAATCTGCGACGCGTCTATGCTCCGGGTCCACGCACAGTCAGCAAGGCGCCAGGTTTACTGGTGGACCGCCGAGATCGCGCAACTGCGCGTCGCGTGCGTGGCGGTTAGACGCCAGTACACCCGATACCGGGGCTGAAGCTAGTACACAATACATGACACATAAGTAGGTAAGTAATGGGCAATATCGAGTGTTGTTGGTGTAGGGACGAGTGACGAGTACTACATCACTTCTAGGTATTGAGCAAAATCAAGTGTTGTTGGTGTAAGGACGAGTGACGAGTACTACTTCACTTCTAGGTAAAGGGCAACATCAGGTGTTGTTGGTGTAGGGACGAGTAACGAGTACTACTTCACTTGTAGAAGGCTTGCAGCAAGAACCAGAGCCAGAGCGTGCTTGGATAATTAAAATGTTTATTAAGTTATTGTGTTGTTTCATTGTTGGTTGGTTAGTTGTCCATGAGGGCTAGCAGTATGTAGGTATGTAACACCGTCAGTTATGCTACGGCTACATTGTCGCGATATAGCGAACTACACTTCTCGCGCTCTCTGTTTACACCAAGATGTCGCGGTCGAACGGTGTGCAAGAGAGAGTGCGCGTAGTGTTGTTCGCTTTATCGCGACAATATGTGGCCGCAGCATTATGAAGCGCCTAAGAAATACGCTTGGCAATCTGTTGTAGTGCGTGAAACGAACACAAAGGGCGCAGGCGGCAACATTGGTCATACGTGAAAAAACCAGTGCATTAAAGATCTTTGTAATTACGATAACGATCAAGTTTTGGTTATTTTGACAGGAGTCCGGAGTGACAGCGGTGGCGAATGGAGCTCACTCACGCAGACCTCGCCGATATGTGTACGATCCCCACAGTGAGTACCACCTGTATTTTAGCAGTCTATCTCTGAATGAGGGCCAGGGCCTTACTCCAAAACCAGTACCTGTAATTTTGGAGATGTTAAGGAATAAAGAGGAAGTAAGAAAGGAAGAGGCAGTTATGGTATTGGAAATATATTTGCAGACTCGCTGTGTCGGTCGCTGGTGTGCAAGAAGCGCGAGGTGTGCGTGCTGCGAGATGCCTTCACCGCGCTCTGCGCCACCAAGAAGGACATCTTACGAAGAGGGTAATCCATTTCATCCCCTCTCCCTCCCTACCCTTTTAATAGTGTATAATTTTCACTGTCAGCAATTAATTTCTGACCTTTATCTACCTATTTGATAACAATAGGTACCTACCCAGGTAACAGCAAGGACACCTACGTTTCTACTTTGAGGCAGGAGCAGTGTCTATTGTAGATATGGCTATGCACTTATTGGTATTTTTTTAATTCCCCAGTGACATAATAGTGGCTGCAAGCGGCGGTGGCGGGTGGGAGGGCGAGCCGCGGGAGGGCGGGGGCGCGGGCGGCGGGGGCGAGTGGGAGCGCGACGACAACGACGACGACGTGTTCTACGACGCCAGCGCGCGCGACGCTGACCCCGACCCCGACCTTGACGCCGATGACGCCAAGCGGTGAGCAAACTTACACCACCACACATCTAAATATCGTTGAATTTAAAATGGCACGTCCCTCCACTGCTTGTTGCATATATACAGTTCAAATGTTTGTATAGAAATTTTTGTGGAGGGGCGCGCAATTTTAAATTAGACGATCTCTACCTTAAGTATAGTAAGGTTAAGGCAGACCACTGGACTTAATAGGGCAGAAAAGAAATTTGTGGTTTACTAGTCTAACTTTAAGGTCGATTTCAAAATCGACCTTAAAGTTAGACTAGTCAACTACTTTCAAAAGGGTTAAAACTCATAAAAATCGATCAAGAACTAATTTCGTGTGTCATGAATTGACGATGGGGCTGACATAGTAAGATGTGTATGTAAGTACACACGGCTACACATCAAGCTATACAAATGCAGTTTACACTGACCTCTCATTGTAACGAAATCCTACACAATGCGAAATCAGCTTATACTGGAAATGTATAGCTTGATCTGTAGCCGTGCGTACACGAGTCATTTATCAAGCCATGACACTAACTTCAAGTCGTTCGTGGTGCGCGTTCCTACTGTCAATTTGATGACCTTCCTCAAGGAAGAGTTTTGGCCGAAAGGTGTGCTGTATCGGCGTTTCCACGGCCGGCTACGCGACACCTCGCAGTGTACTGTGTAACTCGACGCCGTCACTTCGTGTGCAGTAGTCTTTACTTTCACGCCACGTTCAAGATCTAAGCCATAATAAATTCAAATCATTCATTAAACGTAAGTTGTGCCAGAAAGGCTTTTATACTGTTAAAAGATTATATTGAGGACAAAAAGGCTTGGGATTGACTTGCTCCAATTTTCTGCATACTGAATGTTGTTTTTTTTCTGTTACATACACTAACAATTGATGATTATTATAACACAACGACTTGAATACTTACCTTGAGAAGTACAATTTATTATTTTAATAATTGTGAATGTGAGGACTATGTGGGTCATTGTTTCAGTTTTAATCATGATCTGGCAGTTTAAGTAGTTTATGCGGCCTACCCAAATGTCCTTTCTTTGGTATTGTTCATCTAATCGTTGAGCTTCTGAAGTTCTGAGTTGAGCTGCACGGTTTCTGACAAATGCGTGCACTGACTGGACAGGTCCTCTTAATCTGCGTGGTTCTTTCCTCAGAAGACCATTTCAGACACCAATCTACATGATCCTCAAATACAAGGTGTTGTTTTGCATCCTCGTCAAATTCGAGGAGGTAACTATGCTAATCGTGGTGCACAAATCTACATGGTCCTCAAAGATTATTATAATATTATTCTAATTATTGTGAATGTGAGAACTATGTCGGTCATTGATTTATTTATATTTATTCTTGTATTTTTCTCAACGTAATCATGATCTGGCAGTTTGAGTAATTTATGCGGCCTACTCAAATGTCCTTTCTTTGGTATTGTTCGTCGAATCGTTGAGCTCCTTGAGTCTACGTTGAGCTGCATGATTACTGACAATTGCGTGCACTGACTGGACAGGTCCACTCAATCTGTGTGGTTCTTTCCTCAAAAGACCATTGCAGACACCGATCTACATAGCTTTCACATGACCTGACCAAGATTTTGTCTGGACTTTGACCTCTGAGACTGTGACCTCTGAGTTTGTTTCGGCCTTTCTTCTCAGAGTAGTTAGATAGGAAACGCCGACCCCATCTAGTTTAAAAAAAAATATGATTGACGTGTAAAAGTGTTTGTTCAAACCTACTTACAGAAATAAAATCATTTATCATTTAATGATTCTCGACACGAATCCATAATAAAATAAGTAGGTATTTATTTTTATTTTTTGTATTTTTCGGAAATCGGCATGTGTAGGGCCCGTGTGATACCGCCCTGTAACTGCGCTGTAACTGTAACGCATGCACACAGCGACATAGTCGTACGACACTGCCTACCGAATACGCAACGGGGCGATTTTGTTCTTTGAAAGTTGAGTATTCTGAAATACTGTCAAACTTAAATACCTAAAAAAACAAGTATGTATTAATTATTGAGCAGGATCGGAATTTTATTTGATTATTTATGTATTTCATAACAGCCTCCTGAAATTTGACGAGGATGCAAAACAACACGTTGTATTATGTCCGAACTTTTATAATATACTCGTACACATTGACATTGATGAATGTTATACATACAATGACATGAGTATTTGCTTTGTAAAGTATTATATTATTTTAATTACTATGAACGTGAAGATTATGTGGTTCATTACTTTTTTTGTTTTCTCAGTTAGTTTTAATCACCTGGCAGCTTGAGTAATAATAATAATAAGCGGCCTATTCAAATGTCCTTTCTTTGGTATTGTTCGTCGAATCGTTGTAGCACGATTACTGACAAATGCGTGCACTGACTGGACAGGTCCGCTCAATCTGTATGGTTTTTCCTCAAAAGACCGTTTCAGACACCAATCTACATGGTCTACACACCTGAGTTGGTTTCGGCCTTTCTTCTCAGAGTAGTCAGATAGGAAAGGCCGACTTCACCTAATTTTTAAAATATGATTGACGTGTAAAAGTGTTTGTACAAACCTACTTACAGAAATAAAACATAGCATATTATTATTTCCTTTCTTATTGAAGTTATCAAAGTGTTAGCAAGCGTGTCCTGTGTGTAGCGTCGTGCCGACTGCTACTGTAACATAAGGTTGCGCAGATGCGTTGGCTGCCCGGGGCGGCTGCGCGCGCAGTTCCTGTGCGGCTCGGACAACCGCACGTACTCGTCGCTGTGCCGCCTGGACCTGCACAACTGCGTGCGGCGCGGTGCGCGGCCCGTGCGCCTGGCGTGCCGCGGCTTCTGTCCGTGCGCGCGCCCGCGCCGCCGCCCGCGCCCGCATCAGCGCCTGCGTGCGCGTCCGCACGACTACGATACGGTAAGTAACGCGATGATCAATGGATTGCAATATAGTGGTGCATTATATTGCAATCAATTGATCATTATGATTGTCCTATTTAAAGTGAAGGTTACAACTTAACTGTTACAGGATTGGCGGCGACGAAAATCTGAGTCTTCACACAACGAGGTGCTGCCGGAAAGGCAATCGAGACGGCGGCTCGCACAAGGTGAAATAATTTAACTTGGTTCCATTACGGGCAAATTGTTCAAATAATAAAAGTTGTTCATAATGATAAATTCAATGATCCAAAGAAGGGTTTCGAGTTATTTCGATTATTATACTAATTATGCCTACAACCATTTTGCCTATAAATACTAACATCAACAGGATCCGAAGGTTGCGCGCTGGACAAGATGGCAAATCGGCTTCTCGACTGGTTTTCGGTCCTAATGGACGAAGCGGGAGCGACAGCACCGCCAGCGGACGGTAAGCGAACGGCTTCAGGGATCACCTGACGACGACAGACAGGCGCTAGAACTAACTCTCGCTCCCCGCAGGCTTCCCGAGCGACTGCAAGCCGGAGGTGCGCTGGATGTTCGCGCACCTCGACGCGGATGGCGACGGTCTGCTGTCCGCCACCAACCTGTACGCGCTGCGCCACGACGAGCGCGAGCGCTGCCTGCGGCCCTTCCTGTCGTCGTGCGGCGGCGCGGGCGGCGCGGGCGGGGGCGTGTCGCGCGCGGCGTGGTGCGGCTGCCTGCGGCGCGCGGCGCGGCCCTGCACGGCGCTGGCGCGCGCGCACCCGGCGAGCGCGGGCGGCGGCGCCTACGTGCCGGCGTGCGACGCGCGCGGCTTCTACCGGCCGCGCCAGTGCCACGCCGCGCTGGCCGTGTGCTGGTGCGTGGACGCGCACGGCCAGGAGCTGCCCGGCTCCCGGACCAAGGGCGCTCCCGCCTGCCCCGGTACGTGCCGACCTATCTACGATCTTCTCGTAGGTAGTCGTTTAATTCGTCGACTGCGACCGTCCTGCCTCCGTCTGCTGTAGTTTCGTTGACGTTTGTTTCTATCTTTTAATAATAATAATAATATCGTTTATTTATAAAAAATGGTGCAGATTTACAATAACATAAATTAAAAATTATAGAGGGCTCAGTTGCTTATTTGCCTGAACTAGGTAGAACCTGTGTTTCAGACTAGAAAGGTGCTTATAATGTTAAAATATAAAATTACAAAAACGGAGAAGACTAATTAAAAAGTAATATTAACTTAAAGACTAAACATGTTTTATTTACAGACAACAAGTAAATTCTCTGTCTCACTGTATGATAAGCTAAGTAAAAATTGCAGAATAGTCTTTTTACAGTCGTAGTTATTTAATTTATAGATACTTAATTTCCTATTTAATTTATTGTATAGAAATGGGCCTAAAAATTTATAAAATCTGTTTTCAAACACATATTTAAAGGGTGCATTTGACTCGCATACAATATCATTCCGTCTCTTATTAGTACTTTCAATGTTATATGAGAGCATGGTGTGCTGTTTTAATATTAAGTGCGTTATGAAAAGCTGGCGAACGGTCAGCACGTTACAGGATTTGTATAGCAGATCTGTAGGATAGTGAAAGGGATGGAAGTTTGCTACTTTTAAAATGGCTCTCTGTGCTCTTTCAAGAGGCAGTAAGTAGGTTTTTGGTACTCCACCCCATGAAGTAATACAGTACTGTATTACAGACTGACCTAGGGCCAAGTACACTTGTGCCACTAATTTTTTATTTACAATTGCTCGCAATTTTTTAAAAACAAAAATCAGCCTGCGCACTCTTGTAACCAAACTGTCAATATGTAGTCTAAAAGAGAGCGACTCGTCTATTAGAACCCCGAGATATTTTATGTTACATGTTTTGAGGATAAAAGGACACTTACATATTATGCTGACTGAGCGGAGTCCGCAATGATGGGCATACAGATGAGAGTTAGTAATATTAAAATGCGGTTTGCGGATGAAGAAGTGAATATATTTTGTCTTGTCGGCATTTAATGTTAGTAAGTTGCTTTGAAGCCAGTTAGACACAGTATTGAAACCTATTTGAGCATATTCATACAATTCACTATTTGTTTTGGCGGTGAATATTAACGCAGTGTCATCTGCATACGATATAATTTTGCCTTGATTAATATTTAAACTACACTAATCGTTAATATAAATCAGGAAAAGGGTGGGGCCCAAAATACTTCCCTGAGGAACACCAAAACCTGTGTTTTTTTGCTCGACGCGAATAATATTGTCAATTTTAACACATTGATAACGATCGTCTAAGTAGTCGGCAAAAAGTTTCAGCGGCGTTCCCCTTATTCCTAAGAACTCTAATTTGTACAAAAGCGTAGAAACGGAGACCGTATCAAAAGCCTTCGCCAGATCAAGGAAGATTCCCCGGGTCTGGTTTCCGTTACCAAGTTCTTCTGAGACATAATCTGTTAGACTGTGCACTGCATCGGCTGTGGATAATTTGGCTCTAAAACCAAATTGCGCAGATGATAAGAATTCATTTTTCTCTAGATAGTTAACTAGTCTACTGTTTATGATTTTTTCTAGTATTTTAGATATTGAGGGGAGTAATGATATTGGCCGATAATTGTTAACTAGGTCTTTGTTTCCGGATTTGAAGATAGGGATTACAATTTCTTTTTTTAGACATTTAGGGAAAATGCCTTCAGAAAAACACATACGAAAAATATGTGTTAAGGGAGGTACAAGGATATGCTTAAAAAGTTTAAGGGTCTTATTGCTAATGTTATCCCATCCAACAGCACAGTCATCTTTTAGTCCACAGATTATTCGGGTAATTTCGTCTTCGTCTGTGTCTAGCAAGGCAAAAGATTTTAAGGTACGTCTATTTTCACACTTTTGGGAAGAAGGTTGAAAACAGTCAGGTTTTGGAATCTGCTCAGCAAGAGTTTTCCCAACATTTACGAAAAAAACTATTCACTTCGTTGGCTGACAGGATAGGTGAAGGATAAGAAAGCAGTAAACTCGAATTTGATTCGCGCTGTTTTGACATGTAGGTGACGTTTTTGATATGTTTCCAAAGTTGCTTGCTATTGTTTCCAGCTCTATTTAATTAATTTTTATCGTAATTTCTCTTTAAATTCTTTAGGAGTTTGTTACAAAAATTCCTGTATCTGGTATAGGTGACTTTAGTGACGAGATTATCTGGGTCCCTCCTACATCTTTGATGGAGTTTATCTCTGTGTCTTATGCACCGAATTAGGCCAGGAGTAATCCAAGGTTTAATATTATAATTTTTCTTGTTTACTGTAATAACGGTCGTGTTGTGTAATATAGCTGATTGAACATGTTTTATTAAGTACGATAAAGCAAAATTAGGGTCAGGTGTATTGAAAACTGGGCTAAAATCAATGTTGCATAAATCATATTCAAGTTTTATTGTGTTTACTTGCGTTTTGGTCAGTGGGCGATTTTGCTTAGGCAGCGCTAAGTTAAGGGTCAGTAAAACTGCGTGATGGTCGGTAATTGTAGAGTTAGTAACAAGCGTAATAAACGAAAAACTCGATTTGATTATCATATGATCGAGGCAGGAACCGCTTTGATGAGTAGGCAGTGTATGTGCGGGCAGAAAACCATGGAATGAGCAGATATTAAGATAGTCTTGGATCCCTGCATTGCAGTTATCAGAGTTAATGTTTATGTTTATATCTCCTGTTAGTATGACATTCTTAAAAGTGCCCAATGCTTGAAAAATTTGATTTAAGGAAGCATAAAATAAATAAATAAATAATTTTTTTATTTAACTTCAGTTGTACAAGAAAAACACTTATCTTAACACTATGCGGCATTACAACTAAGGAAACAGAGTGTTTTCGATGAACTCTGGCACCCAAAGTAAGATTTAACTTGTGTTTAGGGTGCCAGCGTCCTCGCCTATGATTTGAACATACAGCAGTAATTGTAAGACGAGCACAGAATATCAAGATATATTACCTAGTTAATGCAACTATGATGTATCCTGTTTATCTACCTATATATGGTTGTGTATATGTGTGTGAGCGAGAGATAATATTATGATGAAAACCTGTGTATTATGAAAGTCATTATAAATATAATTCTGAACATATTACTTTATTTTATATATATAACATTAGGTTAAGCGATCGATATCTGTAGTAGATCTTCAGTCTTATTGTAAGTCAATGTCAAGAGCCACTTTTGTGGCTTTGTGACTTCGGTTTTGCATTCGTTTAGACACATGGGAGCAATGGAACAAAGTTTATTTATTTTATTATATAAATGGTTTGACAGTACACCAAAATGATGCTGAGCAATGGCCGTTCTACAACCGTGAGTTGGGCATACTTCGAAATGACTACGCTTTTTGTTAGCATTCGGATCATATTCCACAGAAGGGTCTTTGCGCAGTATAGTGCCAAGGACAAAGAGCTGTCTCACAGTAAGAACCTGACATTCGGTGTAGAGAGCAGTAGTGGGAAACCTAAAAGGCCTAGAGGTCATTACCTTGCGAACAGCTCTCTGTGCGCGCTCAAGAGGTAGAAGGATTGTCTTGGGAGACCCACCCCACACTGTGATGCAGTAGTTTATTATGCTCTGACATAGTGCATAATAAACTGTTTTAATCGTAAGGTAGTCCGCGGAATTCCTCAGCTTTTTAAAAATAAATATACACTTGCGGACTCTTGATATGAGATTACTGAGGTGAGGTTTCCAGCTCAGAGAGAGCATGAAAAGCATGAAAAGCATCCAAGTTTCTAGCAGAAGGGGATCTGTATATAGCAATTATTGCTGCGGTTGTACCAATTTTTATAATTAAGCAATTGCTCTTACAGTCGTGTAAATTAGGTTCCTCGACTGTGACCATTAAATAATCTTTTGAATAGACAACCACACCATCATTTTGATTGTTATTGATTCTGGTAAACGACACGTTGTACCCCGGTATTACTGGGAGGTTATCCTGGCGATTAGATAACCAGCACTCGGTTAGTATAATTATATCACAATTAAAGTTAAGTATATGAAGAAAAATGTTAAAGCTATCCATGTTCTTATAAATACTACGAATGTTTTGGGTCAGTATGGTTAGTGACTTTTGATACACGGAAAGATATTGTCTGCAGTCCTCAACCTTACATGACTTTGAAACAGTTTGAAAACTATTATCTATGTCCGTAATTAAGTTACTATCCATAGTACAATAAAATTTAAAATAAATAGTAAAGTCTAAAATAAAAACAGGTACTTATGTGGCGCTCTTAGGCGCCTTCATAATCGATTGAGTTGATGTACCTGTTTTCGGCAGACTTTTTAGCTGGACAATCTAGATCTACCGTTTTGTGGCTCGCTTGTTTTTTGAAGCGCAGACATGTTGCACATTTTGGCGCTTCGGCTTTCTTTGTGCAGTCTTGAATGGTGTGCCCTTCTTCACCGCAATGACCACATGTAGGGGCAGTGACTTTGCAGAACTTGGCTACGTGACCGTATTGCTGGCACTTGTAACATCTGGTTACCAGAGTGAAGTCACGTACTGGACAGGACGTCCAATTAATAAATAGTCGTTCCTGGATGATCAGGGCCTTGCGAATGACGGCTGAAACTTCTAGTATATAATTGCAGTTTTCAGTATCTTTTCTCCCAGATTTGTGGCTTAGTTTTATTGAGGTCATACATGTATCTCGGGACATAGTCGGCAGTTTGTCAGCAAAATTTTGTTCATAGAGACATTTAAAGACCTCATTTTCAGTCATAGATGCGGGCACTCCAATTACTACAATGCGAGGTTTGCGCTTTCGGGGTTCGTCGACGGTAAGCTCTGACGAAGCAGTTTGGACTGTTTGTTTGAGTTTGTCCAGGTCATCTTTAGTCTCCGTGCTGATAATGAGACCTCCTTTTCCGATTTTGCGTACGCCTCGTACTTTCAGCTTCATTTCACCTGGGCATATGATGTTTTGGACCATGTTCCTGGTTTCGTCACTGGTCTTTGTGTTGTCACATGGGAAGATTGCCACGGAGCTAAGTTGGTTTGGACGAACAAAATTGCTGGATCCCTTCTTCACCATATCGGCAAAAGCTGTATCACTCCTCCCAGCTCCTTGGTTCGTACAGGACTCCTGAATGGTGCTGTTCATCTCCGTTAGACAGTCGGATAGGTCTCGAGCTTCGGTCATGGTTTTAAGAGAGGTATGGGTTTGAATTGCTTTTTGTTTTAGCGACTGGTATTGGACAGCCATTTGCGAAACTCCATGTCCAACTTTTCGGCAAAAATTACTTATCTTTAGTTTCTGCTCAGTATTAAGCTTACCATCAGAAGCAATAGCACAGACTTCATTCAGGCACTGATCAATTGATGTCATCCAGTTCTGGATCTCCGGAGTGGTCACAACTTCAATTACATCAACTTGGTCCTGTCTTGGTTGTCGGGGCGGAGTCGGTGCCGGTGTCGGTACCTGGGACGTCGGTACCGGGGTCGTCGGTACCGGGGTCGGTGTTGGTGGAGGGCTGCGTCGTATCATCGCGCTCCGATTAAAGGGGCTGTCCTTCCATATAACAGAATAATTTAAAAATAATCCAGTCAGTTCATTATTTTAACTTATCACTTAAAATGTTTCACTCTATAACACGCTAATACACTAAAACTAGGTCACTATTTATGCAAACGTTAATTTATTTTATTTTTTAAATGCATTGATGCGCACGTCTGTATACTTTGAATGCCTGACGTATCATCGTCTTTCACCACTTACTTGCAAACTAAAGTGTGACGAATGTGGTTGCAGGCGAGAAGTCCTCGGAGGGCGCGGAGCCTGCGGAGGGCGCGCCGGCCGACGACGAGGACGGCGCCGGCAGCGGGGACGCCGAGCTGCGCTTCTAGCCGCTTCACGGGGCTCTGCAAGTCTCCACCTGCCCGTAGCTGATGCGCAACCTTCCACTGCAGCTCTTCATCAGTCATTAACCAAAAGCAAAAAGCTCTATGAAAGCCCACAGGCTATACATATTTGTATAGAACTTAGCCGCCAACGTTCGACAGCATTACAGACATATTACTGGCTCTCCTCTACACGTATGGAGATGAAGAGTTTCTACCCCTTTATTAAATATATATTTTACCCATCTTAAATCGTAGTACCTACTTACATGAACATTAGGTTTGTTTTGTTTGCCGACACTCTGTGCTATGATTTAATATAACATTACGTAAAATAATTACTCTTCTGTGTAAAGGACCGTACTCACCACGAGTATTCGCTTCGCGAATTTGTTTCGCAATCATTTGTTGTCCGAGCTTGTTACGCAACACAAAGAACGAATGTTAGTTTCACGAATGAATGTTCGTTGTGTAATACTAATAATAGCTCACTCAACGAATGTTTGCAAAACGAAACCGCGAAGCGACTGCTCGCAGTGAATAACTAGGTAACTTACCGTCCTAAAAAAAAACTAATATTTACTGTACAATTTTATACGCTTAGTACCTACGTACAATCTATTTAAATGTTTAAGTTACACTTTAATATTATGCTTCCTTTCTCAGAACCCCAAATGAATCTAATATTTTATTAATTACGATAATTTTGGAAAGTAGGATATTATTAATGTATTAAAAAGCATTAGGTAAATACTGAGCTACATAATTGTAACATAACTCTAGGAACTATTTGACACAACTTACTAAACTGTCCAGGGAGTACCGAACTTGGCCTAAGTATTAAAATCTAAAGATTATAATTTAGTTTTAGTGTTTAACCGTCCCTCAAAGATCAGGAACTAGATAATTTTATACTTACTTTACATACCTACCTATTAGGTAATAGGTGCCTACCAAGCAACAACAACCCAAAACCAAACCCAAGCATCCCAAGATTAAAACAAATATAATTTATTGTAGAGAGTTTGTAGGTAGGGATAGATCCGACAATGCCCACATAATAAATTATGTGTTGTGAATGTACCTACTTCTCTAGGACTGGCTATCTTATGCTTAATGTAGACTGGAGTTTGATTGATTCAATATGATATGGTAGTACCTATGTGGTTGTGTACCATGGACATCTTTAAATTATTAGTAAATAATTGTTTAAGTAGGTAAGTAATACAAATATTACAGGGCAGACAAATTAAACAGGCCTTGGAGAAAAGGTAGGTTACCTACCCTAAATATTAAAGTTAATTAAGTAGGTAGGTACTCAAAAGAAACATTAATTTACCTACTGAGTAAGCAAGTAAAACTGCATTTTATTATTTGTTAAAAGACGCTTGCTTCAGCTGGGAATTGAATACAAAATATACACCCTCATGTAGGTATTCACCTGTATTATCCGCTAAATGCCCGCGTAGGTACCTACTTGAAAGATCAAATCTCTCCAGCATACGTTGCACATTTTTAAGGAAGTTAATCGTATTTGTCGGTTTAAAAGAAATGCGAAAGAGGAAAGTGACCAGCAAAAACAATTAGGTATATAGGTACCTACCTACATACCTATACCAACATGAAATCGGATAAATAAGGATTTTTTTTCTTTGCGTGCAAATACTGAGGGCAGTGGCAATCGGTATGGAATTATATTTCATTGCCTGGAAGTGTTCTGGATGCGAATGTACCTACCTACACCTACTCTGTGGTGTACTTTGGAAGTACATGGCATGTGTACCTACCTACTCAGTAGCTGTATGGTCTCAAGTGCAGAGAAAACATTACTTATACTTACTTACCTATTTATATACTTACTTATTTAGTTACATATATATAGGTGTCATGTTGCAAGGCCACAGCCTTATGTTTAGAAGATACATAACCCAACATTTACTCAGATTTAGAAATAAGCTAAAATATGCTTATGAATATTTGATATTACTAGTTACTTATAGGTACCTACTAAGTGAGTGGCGCAGGTGCCAGGTGCGTCAGTTCCCTGCTCGGCTATTCTATTTTGTTACAGCATCATACCTAGGTAGTTAGCATGCCTGCAAGGCCCTGCAGCGTCCTTGTCCTGTAGCTGTTATATTTTACTATTTCTTATGAATGTGTTGTAATTAGATAAGTAGGGACTTACTTACTACCTATTGAAGAATATAATTTTAATTTGTAAGTAGGTACAGTTAGCTATTAGATCACATTAGTTAGAGAATTATTTGCACTTTTTTAAATATACTCACTGTACTTGAATAAATCACTAAAACCTTATTTCATTGTATTTTCCTCATTACCTACACTATTAGTAAAAATTACAACTTAGTGGGCTGGATCTTCACTTAATCAGTTACTTACCAGCCTGTTTGTCTGCATCAACAACTTTATTATGAATTAGGTAAGTAAGTATTTTATTTATTTATTTTATTTTACAGAAAGCTTACAGACTAATAACAGGATTAGAAATCGTCCGTAGGTTAAAAAAAAAATTGCTAATTACAAGCTTCCACTTATAGTATACATCTAGTTACTTTACCTTGCGTTGACTATGTTTGCTTACAGCGATTTACAAACTAAGAGAAAACAAAAGAAAGAAAAAAAAACATAAATAAGTTACGAAAGTAAATGTTATAAAAGTTAATTAGTCCAGTTTTGCAAGATCAAAACAGTTAAATCACATATAAACAACCTCCCATCATTACCATTACTCCACTAGGTATCCATAAGCCGAAGAATGTAGTAGTCACCTTTCATGACTATCTCCAAAATATTCCTTGTTTAGGATCTTTCTAATAGTATGTGCTTTGGTGCAAAATAGGTCGATCTCCAGGTGCGTTGGTAAACTATTGAAGGCTTTTACACTACGAATAAAAAAAGCGTTACTCCTGTAATTAGTTGATGCGCATGGTGCCAGCAGCAGAGGTCGTCTGCGCAGGTTATTTTGATTAGTGCGAAGAAGTATTTTGTTGAGTAGATCCGGACAATCAGTCGAACCATTTGCTATGCCTACCAAAAAACATATGTCACTAATATTTTATGATTAAACGAACTTACGTGTAGTACGTGAAGTTCTATCATAATTATACTCGTGCTTCGTTCTCGAGATGAGTAACCTGCAATAGAATTTTATTAGTATTCATATTCAACTTGTAGTAGTAGGTCCAGTTATCATCACTCCACTGTTACGTTTGAGGGTAGTTATGACTTTTTTTTAATCTGCCTACGGCCGGAGCCCGCTCTGTTCGTCATTTAGTTTGGAGTCAACAATCACTCCTAGACCAATATTTCCGAAAATACTGGGTTGCGCACGTGTGACAATTGGGCCGGGCGGGTGTTGGTTAGGTACCTACTCATCTCTTCGAACGAAGCACTTCGTATAATTATGATAGAACTTCACGTACTACACGTAAGTTCGTTTAATCATAAATTATACTCGTGCTTCGTTCTCGAGATGAGTAACCTGCAATAGAATTTTATTAGTATTCATATTCAACTTGTAGACTTTGAGAGTGAGAACCTATCTATGTATCTGCTCTGAGGAAATATTAATGAAATTCATTTACTAATTAATTTCTGTATATTTGTTTATACAATCTTCATCCTTATAATTAAATATTTATGAATAGTTGAAAAATTATTAAAGCAAGTAAGTGACACACTTTTACTTCATAATTTGTTTCAAGTATGATGTAGATTAACATAACTTAAATATTGGCCGTCTATAACCAACCTGGCAAGAGAATCACTTTGATTAGAAATTAAGGTTCTATCGTAGAACCTAGCGAATGTGTCAGATGTACCTACCGCTGCAGCCCGCAGTTTTGCGGATAGTGTCGACGCTGAGGCCGAGGCGGCGCGCGCGCGACGTGCTCGCGTGCCGCGTGCTATGCGCGCTGAATATCGATACATCTACACCACATTCTTCTAGGGTCGACTTAATCCACCGACCAATGGATTGTGGGCTAACAATCGCGTGAGGTTTTCTGTAACTAATAAAAAGATAGCGGCAACTACCTCTTAGTTCTCTAGTTCTTTCTAAATAAGAAAGTAGTGTATTTGCTGGGCATATTTCTGGCTTTTGCCTAAAAGATGGCAAATGTAAGGTTGGCTGGTTACTGCCAACCCGCGAGGTTTTGATCAGATCCGGAATTTTAATATCTAATCGTGAATCAGTTTGTACTATTCTATTCTATTCTATTTTTTATGGTTCTGGCTCCATCGGAGTTTCTACTATGTTCTGAATATCAATTTTTGACAATGTCTGCACGCGGTGTGCTGTTGTCAATGCCAGCAACATTGCACATTTTTTTGACAATAGCTCCAAGTGACAGTTCCTCGTTCGGGTATCGCGTTGCAAGCGCATCCAGAACAATTAGCTGTGTAACTATCTGGGTAACGTCATATTTTGGGGTAGGCGGCTGAAGACGAAACACCCTCTTGAAAAAACGTTTTATTCTATCGTCATTAGACACATTAGAACCAATCAGCATAGATAACGCGGATCTGTAAGTGTTAAGGGATCTGTTATTGTTTGATGGAGTTGGTGGACAAGGATATCAGCATAATATCTATAGAGTCTGCGGGAGCGTCTCGGCGCAGTAGCGCCGCCCGCAGAGCACCCCGGCAACCAGGGTAAGGCTCGATTTGATGTTGTCTCGGCTAAAATGAGAGACGAGAACGTTTTCATAGGGTTCGAACGTTATAGTATTACTAATGAGCAAGCGCAAGAAAACTGGAAACCATGGTTGTGTTTCCCATAAAGGGATCACGAGTATTCCCGTAGCTTTATCTACGATAATTTTTCTTAAGGTTTTTAATATTACCGAGATAGGCGGAAAAGAGTAAAAGAACTCTGACCAGTCCATAGTGAATGCGTTTATTGCGAAGGCGTCTGGGTCTTTGTGCCTCGAGACGTATTTAAGGCATTTTTTATTTATTAGACTAGTGAAAAGATCAACCTGAGGTTGACCGAAAATGGCAGTTAATCTCTGAAACGCAGATTGTGACAGTTCCCACTCGATACCTGGATGATTCAGCGTCTGCTATAGTATTATCCTCTGATCGGATATAAGACGCGTAGATGAATATTTTTATATCAGATATCTTTGGTAATTTCTGTAAGATGTGGGAACTGCACATCACCCATTCTGTTGACATACGATACTGCTGTGCAGTTGTCGATTCTGAGAAGTATTTGGCAATTTGAATGATTTTTGGCAAAAATCTTGACCGCAATGAAGGTTGCGAGCAGCTCAAGGTAATTAATATGTTTGTTATGTTCGTCATTGGACCACTGGCCACTGGCTGTCTCGTTACCGCATGCTGCGCCCCACCCCGACGTTGAGGCGTCAGAGTATACAGGGTGTTTGGTGCATCGTGTGCCAAATTAAAATGGTCGACTGAAGGAGTCATCCGCTAGCCTTTCAGACCCTTTAACACCCCTCATGCTCTGTGGATTTTTTTTATCGCCTTTTTATTGTTTTCCAAAAAAAAGACACAAATTTTACATTCAAATACAGATTAAAAAAAAAATATAAGGCGTAGACTCTGAATTTTAATTTTATTTCGATGTGTATTGTTTAAGAATACTTTTAAATACAAAATTAGTGATATTAGTCACCTAGTTCTTTTTTAATTCACTCGCAAAGGTAAAACTTAAATTAAAGCTGTACATGTTACAGCTGTTTATAAGGCTACAAAAAAAAAATCAAAAGCGACCGGGATCTTCCAACTCCCTCATTAATTCTCCAGTCTATCCTCTTTCTAATGATGTGCCACATGCCATAAAAGTATTTTAACAACTTTGTGAATTCGCTAGAATTGTGAATCGAGTCACCTAAGGCTAATATTCAAAATTATGATTTAAAAAAAAATCTCTTATTTGATACCTGTCAAACCTATAAATCTGCTATCTCATTCTTATGGTTAGGTAAATTCGTGTCTCATATCTGTATCTTTCGTGGGATTTACTTGAAATAAAAAAACAAACTTGCATTTTTAACATTTATTTAATCATTGTTACAAATCTTGCTCAAATTGTTGGCCTCTGTTGCGAATGCAGGCCCGACACCTGTTTCGTATTTCAACAGTTGTTGTACGAAGTCGTATTTCCTCCTTAATAGTATTGAATGCCGCTTCTATGCGTTGGACTAATACCTCCCTAGTTGGAACCTCCGTGGCATATACCAACTCTTTGGCACGTCCCCAGACATAAAAGTCTAACGGAGTTAGATCTGGGGAACGTGGCGGCCATGGAATAGGGCCATCGCGTCCAATCCATGCATTGGGGAACACATTGTCGAGATATTCCCTCACAGTCAATCGCCAATGCGCGGGACAGCCGTCATTTTGAAATACAATGGGCACACGTTAATTAAATACGGGCACATCGG
Organism: Brachylomia viminalis; assembly: GCA_937001585.2. Taxonomy (NCBI): domain Eukaryota; kingdom Metazoa; phylum Arthropoda; class Insecta; order Lepidoptera; family Noctuidae; genus Brachylomia; species Brachylomia viminalis. The sequence goes on from OW443300.2 coordinate 111,491, forward strand.
TCACTAATTCGGGCCGGTCATTTTGTAGGAATTCCAGGTAGTCTTCGCCATTGAGATTATCGGGCAGGTAATGCGGTCCAATTACCTGATTCCTAATCACTCCTGCCCAAACGTCTACACTAAACCTTCTCTGAGAAGATTCCTGCCTTTTAACACGTGGGTTTTGCGTTTTCGTTGTCCAATGGTGCAAATTGTGTAAATTGAGGATCCCATCCTTGGTGAATTTGGATTCATCCGTCCACAGTATTCTTTTTAAAAAATCAGGATCATCCACATCCGTGTGTAAAAGAAACCGACAAAAAGCCACTCGTCTCTCAAAGTCGTCACCCTCAAGACCTGCAACAAACAAAAAACTCTTTTAAATTTCTCTTGGGCAATAAGTAATTGCACAAGAAAGGACCCGCTGTTCGTGCTAATAGATTCACTACCTGGAAGTGACGCCATACCATACTCATTACCTGCTAAACAAAGGCAAGGTCAAACAAAGCTTGCACGGGTTTAAAGTTAGTTTAAAATTACGTACCTTGCACCGGAGTGTAGTGGAATGGATGCTTTTTGTTTTGACGAAGTACTTTCCACACTTTCCATATTGAAATATCAAGATGTGATGCCACATTTCTAATGCTTCTTGTAGGGTCTTCCTCAAAAAGTGCCAGTATTCTCTCGTCTACTTCAACATTATGTCGCACAATATGGCCCCTTGGTTCATTAAAAGTAACACTGCCAGTCTCGCGTATGCGTCGGTATGTGTCTTGGAAGACTGTGGCCAGGTAATCGTCTACCAGGAAAGCGTTCCTGGTAAAGTCGTTGCGCTGCACGAGCGACGCCATTAGCGGCTCCGTAAGCCATCATGATGTCCGCATATTCTTCGTTAGAGAATGTCGCCATTGCAATAACAAAAAACTCAAAGTTTAACAATAACAACAAAAATTAAACAAATGTAACAAGAACCAACAAAACTTAACGATAACAAAGTAATAAAAGAATCGCGGAGTATGGTGAACTAGCACACACGTTAGGTAGCAGAGGCAGTGATGTCTCGACTAAAAAAATGGCGGGTCGGGCGGCGCGATTTGTTCAAACCGATTTAAGGTATGCAAGAAAGAGATAGAAGATAGATTTTACTGTGAAAGAGTGAGAAAACAAATTTTACCTCTTTCTCAAGTAACAGTTCCGCAATAAATATTTTTTCATTAGAATTTGGAATGTAGTTTTATGTGACTTGATTCACAATTCTGGCGAATTCACAAAGTTGTTAAAATACTTTTATGGCATGTGGCACATCATTAGAAAGAGGATAGACTGGAGAATTAATGAGGGAGTTGGAAGATCCCGGTCGCTTTTGGTTTTTTTTTGTAGCCTTATAAATAGCTGTAACATGTACAGCTTTAATTTAAGTTTTACCTTTGCGAGTGAATAAAAAAAAAACTAGGTGACTAATATCACTAATTTTGTATTTAAAAGTATTCTTAAACAATACACATCGAAATAAAATTAAAATTCAGAGTCTACGCCTTATATTTTTTTTTAAATCTGTATTTGAATGTAAAATTTGGGTATTTTTTTGGAAAACAATAAAAAGTCGATAAAAAAAAATCCACAGAGCATGAGGGGTGTTAAGGGGTCTGAAAGGCTAGCGGATGACCCCTTCAGTCGACCATTTCAATTTGGCACACGATGCACCAAACACCCTGTATTTTTATTTCATATTTGTCTTCTAAAATGCGATGTATTGAGTTATAAACTTATAACTCAATACATCGCATTTTAGAAGTTTCTATGATTTTTTATGAAGCTTATGATAGTTAAGATTTTAAGTTTAATTAAGATATTTAAGTTTCTATGAAGAGCTATTTAAGTTTCTATTGAGCCCCCATATAAATTATTTTTGTAGTTAACTTGGAATATTCATTAATCTTTCATAATTATCATCATGAACCATATTTAAAAATTTACACCTTTCTAAATCTTTGGTGTAGAGCCATCCGTATTCTATGGCTGGGCAAGCCGATACCAATAGTCCAATGATCTGTGCAAACTGCCTAACTGTACATATTTTTGGTTGAATAAATTTAGATAATTACCTACTCTTTTATGTGTTTTCTTTTTTCTTATGGTAATGAGACTTCAAATCTACGAGAATCAAGAATGAAACCCAAGTATTTAAATTTTTTAGATGGTTGTAGACTACTCTTTTCTTCGTTAATTATAAAGCCAAATTAGCATAGTAATTGTTTCGTTGTTGCAACATTACTAACGCACTCTTGATAGGAATATCCTATTAAATTGATATCGTCTAGATATATTGTAGACACGAATCCGCCAGATCTTAGAAGTTTAACGATGGGCTTGGTTATTTTTGTGAACACATAAGGCGCCGTACTCAAGCCGAACGCTAAAACGTTAAATTCGTACAATTGGTTATTCCATGCAAATCTTAGATAGTTCCTGCTTTCCGGGTGAATTTTAATGAAATGGTAAGCATCAGTCTCGAGACATTAATTTCAAAGTTGTACGAAAGTCCTCAATTTTGAAATGAGAAGTGTCTATAATTTAATTGTTTCAAGTTGAGTATAAACCATAGAACTATTATTACTAGCGTAGTATAAACCTCATTTTTCCGTTCGGTTTGGGTCGCAGGAAGACATTCGATATGAATTGGTTTCGACACGGTTTACATTCAGAAATTGCCCCATATGACTTTAGTTTGTGAATAGCTTCAACAATAAGTATTTTTTCTGAGTCAGAGTAATTATGAATCGGAGGTGGACACAGCTGTGTCCAGGTTTCGAAAAAAAAAATCGACCAAGACTTGTAAAAATGAGACAGTTGGCCTGCGTATTTTACCTCGTCTAGTATCGCCTGCGAGAGGACCTCGGCGGCGGCGGCTGTGGCTTGCGCCACGAGGAGTTGCGTGCGGAGCGCGGCTCCGGTGTCGACGGCGGCGGCGGGGGCAGGCGCGCGGGCTGCGCCGGCGTCGTCGGAGCTGCAGGCGTGTACCGCCGCGTCGCCGCCGGCTGCCTGCGAGTCCTGCGACCAGCGACTGGGGGCTTCCAGTTTTTTGTCTGAGGCTTGAACTGAGTTTTAAGCCCGGTGCCTGATTTGGTCACCGCTTTAGCCGTCCTCAAGGAATCGGTCAGATTTTCTCCAAATAAAGACTTGTCGATATTTGTGTCGAGCAAGGGTTCTTTCATTACCTTTTTAAGCGATTAAACGGCGAGGTTTCTTCGTGACATGGAATCATTGTATTGGGCATCGCATATGAGTCGAGCCGTATCCATGAGACGCTTTATCTGAGCGTTATCTTTTTCGGTGGCCTCCAGAGCATGAGAGATTGCCTCTCCTATACTGGAAATAGCTGCAGCGATTCGTTTCTGACGAGCTTCGATAAGTTTATCGCGTTTTATGGTATTCTCGTTAAAAGCAACTTTTATTTCTGCATTTAGAGCCGGAGCTCCAATCAACGATAAGGTATTTGTCACAAAGTTCCTTGCGGGTATCTTTGTTTAAACCGTTGGTGCGGCCGCCCGGCCGCCCGGCCGGGGGCAAAACATAATCGAATCTATGTCCGTGCTATCTCTCGGAGGACTCCGAATTACCCCGTCTGAAAATATTTGAACAGACTTAAAACCCCATTCGCGTTAGAACACATTTTATTAACCCTGGGGGTAGGTAAGAGCCAATACGACAGAATTTTTCTTAATAACAAAAACATATTTCATTATTTGTTATTTGAGAAGGTAATAACTACACGCTCGGATGGTCCCGCAGACGTCCTTTTGCGTTGTTTTCTCTTTTTGAAAATCGGTAGCGCTCATCGTGCCTGATCGGCAGAGATAAAGCAATATGTTTGATAGTATAGGTACGCTCGGATAGTCCCGCAGACGTCCTTTTGCGTTGTTTTCTCTTTTTGAAAATCGGTAGCGCTCATCGTGCCTGATCGGCAGAGTTAAAGCAATATGTTTGATAGTATACGCTCGGATAGTCCCGCAGACGTCCTTTTGCATTGTTTTCTCTTTTTGAAAATCGGTAGCGATCATCGTGCCTGATCGGCAGAGTTAAAGCAATAAATGTTAGATGGTATACGCTCGGATAGTCCCGCAGACGTCCCTGTGCGTTATCCATTATGACGAGCATGCTCGGCAAAATTCACAAAATAATATGTTGTGATCTCATGGTAGGTTACGCTCGGATAGCCCCGCAGGCGTCCTTGTGCGTTTACCTTTATAAGTAATGAGTTTGTATGCACTAAGAAACGGTCCCGTGAAAGTATGCAAGTACGTACCGTTTTGATTTTCTGGGGACTGCGAGGAATCTTCCGAGGATGACGAGATAATTCTTCTACGACGACTTTTGCACTTCCTTAAAAACTTTTCTATTTTAAGTATTTTTTTTTTATACACTATTATCGTCATCGTCGTGCTTCCTTTTAGGCATTTCGACACAGAATTTAACCGAAATGGTAAGAACATGATAGATTTGGAAGCACGTGCGGAGTGATTGACACTGAAATTACGAATGTCGAACAGAGCGGGCTCCGGCCGTAGGCAGATTAAAAAAAAGTCATAACTACCCTCAAACGTAACAGTGGAGTGATGATAACTGGACCTACTACTACAAGTTGAATATGAATACTAATAAAATTCTATTGCAGGTTACTCATCTCGAGAACGAAGCACGAGTATAATACGTCTTATGTTCCACGGTAAGAAATGGTATCGCTTGCAACGGTGTTCATACTCCACCGAGAGTTGCTTTGCTTTAAAATCCAAGTAACGTAAAAATTTCTTCTGAACGGATTCAATACGAGATTTGTAAATCTCGTATTGAGGGTTCCAGACATGGGAAACGTACTCGAGGTGGCTACGCACAAGGGAACAGTAGAGGACTTTTACTGGTTTTAGAGACCGAAAGCTGGAGCAAGCTCTAGTAATAAAGCCCAGGGCCTTGAAAGCTTTCTTGACAATGGTTTCTATGTGTTCGTCAAAAAGTAATTTGCTGTCGTATACTACCCAAAATCTCTGATACTGCTTGCCTTACTTATGTATCCACCATTTAGAGTATATCCTGAACCGATGGTAGTTTTCCGGCGTGTGTATACTACGTGAAAACATTTGGATACGTTAAGTTGTAACTTATTTGTTTTGCAGTATGAAAAGAATCTGTCAAGGTCTGACTGAAGTAGCTCGGTATCAGATAATGTACGCACATACTTAAGAACTTTCATATCATCTGCGTATAGTAAAATATTTGAATTGGTAAAGCAGTTCTTTATGTCTGAGATAAATATTGTAAACATTAACGGCCCTAAGATCGAGCCTTGAGGCACTCCAGATGGGACGGTTTTCCAACCGGACGTGTATCCTCGTAGGACCACAGCCTGCGTTCGGTTATCTATATATGACGAAAACCAACGAAACAGGTCACCATGTATTCCCGCAGCTAAAAGCTTCTGAAGAAGCACACGGTGATCTATTCGGTCGAAACACTTGCTGTAGTCCGTGTAGATAACATCGACCTGGCATCGGCTATCCATCCCAGCGGTAATTAATTCATTGGACAATACCAAATTGGAAGCAGTCGACCGTTTTCTGAGGAAACCATGTTGTTCGTCGCCAAAACAGCGCTGCATGGCCGAATACACTCCCGTGTGTACCACTCGTTCCAGAACTTTAGAGAAGAGACATAGTTTAGATATGGGACGGTAATTGTCTATCTGTGATTTATTCCCCTTTTTAAAAATAGGTGTGATAAATGCCGATTTCCATATCTTCGGGACAACACCCTCTCTCAACGACCGCTCAAACAACAAGCAGACTGGCTCCACAAGACTCTTTGCACAATTGATTATGAAAATTGGAGGTATCAGATCCGGCCCACCAGATTTAGTTAGGTCCAGGCTTGGCAGTAGCTTGAGTACCATGTCAGGGCACACGGTAACGGTACTCAGGTTCACTGAGCTGGAAGAATTACAGAAGTAGCAGAAGTAGGTAGGTACTTACCTACCTACTGACTGTAGTAAACAGTTTTACACATAATATGTAGGTATAGCAAAACATAAGATCACACCTGAAAGTCATAACGAGGGGAGGTGTAGCCGGTGTAGGTACCGTGTAGGTGTAGAAATGTATGATGGAAAAACCCAATATCACTTAGCCGACTTGGCAGTCAAAACCAGGAGCTCATGCTCAGCAGTAGCACTTGCAAACACTAAACCAACGCGACAGTTTTAAAAACTATGGTGCACCAACCATTATGTACAAACACTAGACCAACGCGACAGTTTTAAAAACCATGTTGCACCAACCATTATGTACAAACACTAGACCAACGCGACAGTTGTACAAACCATGTTGCACCAACCAATAGGTAAGTACAAACACTAGACCAACGCGACAGTTTTACAAACCATGTTGCACCAACCAATAGGTACAAACACTAGACCAACGCGACAGTTTTACAAACCATGTTGCACCAACGAATAGGTACAAACACTAGACCAACGCGACAGTTTTACAAACCATGTTGCACCAACCAATAGGTACAAACACTAGACCAACGCGACAGTTTTACTAACCATGTTGCACCAACCAATAGGTACAAACACTTGACCAACGCGACAGTTTTACTAACCATGTTGCACCAATCAATAGGTACAAACACTAGACCAACGCGACAGTTTTACTAACCATGTTGCACCAAACAATAGGTACAAACACTAGACCAACGCGACAGTTTTACTAACCATGTTGCACCAACCAATAGGTACAAACACTAGACCAACGCGACAGTTTTACAAACCATGTAGCACCAACCAATAGGTACAAACACTAGACCAACGCGACAGTTTTACAAACCATGTTGCACCAACCAATAGGTACAAACACTAGACCAACGCGACAGTTTTACTAACCATGTTGCACCAACCAATAGGTACAAACACTAGACCAACGCGACAGTTTTACAAACCATGTTGCACCAACCAATAGGTACAAACACTAGACCAACGCGACAGTTTTACTAACCATGTTGCACCAACCAATAGGTACAAACACTAGACCAACGCGACAGTTTTGCTAACCATGTTGCACCAACCAATAGGTACAAACACTAGACCAACGCGACAGTTTTACAAACCTTGTTGCACCAACCAATAGGTACAAACACTAGACCAACGCGACAGTTTTACTAACCATGTTGCACCAACCAATAGGTAGGTACAAACACTTGACCAACGCGACAGTTTTACTAACCATGTTGCACCAACCAATAGGTATAAACACTAGACCAACGCGACAGTTTTACTAACCATGTTGCACCAAGCAATCGGTACAAACACTAGACCAACGCGACAGATTTACTAACCATCTTGCACCAACCAATAGGTACAAACACTAGACCAACGCGACAGTTTTACCTACTAACCATGTTGCACCAACCAATAGGTACAAACACTAGACCAACGCGACAGTTTTACCAACCATGTTGCACCAACCAATAGGTACAAACACTAGACCAACGCGACAGTTTTACTAACCATGTTGCACCAACCATTAGGTACAAACACTAGACCAACGCGACAGTTTTACTAACCATGTTGCACCAACCAATAGGTACAAACACTAGACCAACGCGACAGTTTTACAAACCATGTTGCACCAACCAATAGGTACAAACACTAGACCAACGCGACAGTTTTACTAACCATGTTGCACCAACCAATAGGTACAAACACTAGACCAACGCGACAGATTTACTAACCATCTTGCACCAACCAATAGGTACAAACACTAGACCAACGCGACAGTTTTACCTACTAACCATGTTGCACCAACCAATAGGTACAAACACTAGACCAACGCGTCAGTTTTACTAACCATGTTGCACCAACATAAACATAAATAGTGCAATACCTACTTGGTAAAAATGTATGGCTAATTTACTTTTAATAACCAATGAAAAATTTCAATGCAGCAGGGTTCAGAATCATGTGCTGAATTTATGATAACAGGTTGCGCGTCGATGTCCCTGCCACCCCGTATAGCTGAACATGTGTGTCTCCATAATAGTTGCCGGAGAATGATAATGTTACAAATACAATCATTACATGTAGACACCCTGAGCCCTGACACTTACATTGAAGAATTCCAAGGAGAGCCCTGCCCAGATACTGAGGCAAGTAGCAACATACTAAGAGGACAACTACTCCCAATATTATTATCTACAATGGTTTCACTTTAAACTGATCTGATTGCAGAATGGATTTACTGTATCACGGAAACGGCATTATGACATTTTATACTACTTCTTGCCAATTGTTTCCATCTGTCCGACAGGTTTGAGTAAGATGGGAATTGCTTGCCACACACATTTTTCAGGCAGCTGTGTCCTGAGCCAGTATACCGGGTGTTTCTATTACTTACAATATGTGGTTAGATAGCAACCTCGACAATTGATCATATTATTTTTGCCTGAGCAACCAGCAGCAAGTTTGTCATGCTTCCTTAGACGTCACTGCTTGGGGAAGCGTTGGGGGCCGCCATATCTACCTCCTTATATATGGCAGATATGGCGAGGGGGTTAGTGGCTGATCTTTGCAATATACTTGTGAATGGGTGTTGCTTTTGGTGACTGGTAGTCTTGCTGACCATGGTTTTGCTGTTATTAGTAATTAACTGTTTATTTATTTTACTTCAATGGTCCTAGTTTATCATTTGTGAATTCAAGTTACAGCTATGTGAAGACTTCAAGATACAGCATTGCATATGTAGGCTGTCACACCCTTTATGCCTGGTGGCTTTTATATTAAGTTTTGTTTAATTTTTAATTTCTATCTTTTGCTTGAGTATAGTCTACATTGTAGTTGGTATATTGGCGTGGGTAGCTTATGGCTAAGAAAATTAATAAAATTTTTTGTGTCTCATAATGTTAATTAAGTACTTTGCATACCTACTATTTTTATTGAATCAGGTTTGTCTCACTGAATTGACAGCTGTGCTGCTGGGAAGTTTATTGCGCTACTTCTTCCCGGCTAAAGCACTAGGACTTGGTGAAGGGCAGGCGTTTTAAGGGGAAGTGTCTTGTACTCAATTTTGACGTTCGAAAAGTGCTGATTCTCAGCCTGATTGATTGATTTGATATTCTGAAGCCTCCTTCGATCCATCACAAAGGTATTTTACTAAATAGTGGAACATTTAAGCATCATAGAGGAGTTCAAGTATGTTGTGTTGTCAACCATTAGTTATGATTCAGATGTGTGACTTTCTATAACTTATCAATTATTCGCCCTTAAAGCACAGGACGATGAAACAGGGTAAATTCAAAGAAACACGACTTCGATAACACTGTAGCTTACATATTGTAATTACATAAAATCTAAATAAATGGGTATACAATTCACGTTTGATTCGCTAGCTTCATGTTCTGATTTACTTCTCTTCTTCTACATTCTTGAATTTTCCTGCGTAGAAAGGGATGTAGGTACAGAACCGTCTCCAGTCCGTGATGTATATGAGTCCGACGAAAGCCGCACCTCCGAAGCCAGCCGCTGATGTGGCGAACGATGCGGCGATTTCAACATGTTTCTTTCCCAAACGGCCCAACATTTTGCAATTTTTTGTGGATAGGTATTGATAACCTCCGCTCTTTAGCACCGCAAATTGTTACGTAAAGTCAAACGTCAAATATCCCAAGATTCAAGAAAAATGTATTTGACACTTTGACAGTTCTTAGTTTTTTTTTATTAGTTCCTGACGGAACCGGCTAAGGTCTGAGACCATGCTGCCTAGTCATCAGATAGCTGACAGTTCTTAGTCCACCCCGTAGACAGAGAATAGTTTTCTCTGTCTACGGTCTACCCACTGCTGCACACTGAAAACTGCACTGATACTTGTCCACAAAATAAAATTACCAGTACTAAAATTACAAAAAATTACTATCCTCTGTAGATTATCAATGGGCGAAATCACGGAACAGAAAACGAAATAGACGTCACAACCTGTTGGGATAGTAGGTTGATTTTAAATTCAAATGTATTTATTTTGTACACAAGTCCGGGTCCTTGACGAGGACCTCTCTAACAAATTCATGAAGCATAGGTAAAGGCATATCTGTTCCTTGTACAGACATAGTTCCTCTGTTGAAAAAAAGGTCAACTGATATACTTATGGAAAGAGCATTGGAATCATACAGCCCAAATTGAAAATAAAGGTATGTGGTATGCAGTATACAATATTCCCATAGGAACAATGCCTTGGTTCAGTAAAACCAATACTTACATGAACAGGATGTTTTACTCCTCCATACTCAGGCTTCGTTTTGGTCATTGTCGACTAAATTATCATTTGTCATTAATTTTAGTAGTAATCTTAGTAGGTTAATTTGGTACCGCGCTCCATTCAGGCTCTTCTTGTAAATATAGCTCGACGTATTTACCTTTAATTTTATTAATAATACAGTTGGACAAATTTAATTTATGGTGTCAGATGTGATGGTGTCTATACCGTCATGTGTATTTATTATGTACAGGATGGTCCAAATAGTGACGTCAACAAATTTTTTTTAGATTCCTCACACCTGGGGGTATCCAAAAATACCCCATGTATGTTCCGCGATTTTTTGTAGTTTTCGAATTATTAGTTTTTTTGTGTTTTTTTAATTTATTCTGCCAGCGAGGTTGCAAAAATTCATATCTTTTTATGTAGTAGGTATTTTGCAGTTATTTTTTTTGTGCCATAATTGTCTTGAATGTTGTTTTAATTAAAAAAATAACTCAGCTTCCTGAAATTACTTAAAGTTACCCAAAAAAGGCTTGAAAGTTAGAACTTTAGTTTTCAGTAGGATTTACCCAAACATTCAACTTCAATTTAAAAATACAAAAATTTGTTTTCATAGCTTCAAGTTAAATTTAAAAACTTCGCAGAGTCCTAAACTATCAAAAACATACAAAAAAAATAGTACTTAATTAGCCTATTTTTGTTGTAATCGGCGTTTGAAGACGGATAGGCTAAAAATCATTGAAACACGATCAAAGCATTTTTAATTTATTTTTCAACTTTTTATCATTGTTATGGTAAATTAAACTTAAAAGTGTAATTTTAAATTAATTTTAATTGAATGTCCTGTAAAATAACTGTACGTCGTGTATTTTTACTCCATGCCCCTTTTTTTACGTCACTCGAGTAACACGTTACATTGTGAACCAACCAACGATACTGATAGGGTCTCAGGGGTTCGGTACGCGTTGGGGGAGGGGAATGTGCATTCCACGGACCGGGAAACGGTTGTAAGTACATCGTATTAGTCGTTTCTTGCCATCGCGCGCATTAAGACTGCTCTCGTTGACGTTATTTTCTTTTCCTTGAACTACTTACGCTGTGTTAACTGGAATATGATTTGCCTCACGATTATCTCTGCTTGTGCTTCGGACCCTGATTTACCTTACGAACAACCTGTGCTTGAGTTTTGGACCTTGATTTGCCTTACGAACAACCTGTGCTTGTTAGTCAGTGACTTGGATTGTCTTTGTGCAGTACCATGAGCTATTCACTAAGCCAATACGCAGAAATGCATTACTATTATGGCTTTGCTCAAGGCAACGGTAGTGAAGCTGCGAGGCTTTATCGACAGGCATTAGAGAGGCGAGGAGAAGTAATGGAGCATTACCCGGATCACAGGGTTTTTATTAATACACACAACACCCTGATGGCTGGACGTATCCCCGGGCGAAATCAAATTCGCGGAGCTGTACCCCAGGACCAAGATCAAGTGGATGAAGTCTTGGAAGAAGTTCAAAGAGACCCATCTACAAGTTCAAGAAAAATAGCTAGACGAACTGGGATTCCACGAACTAGGATTCTAAGAATTCTTAAGGAAGGTGAGTCATAAAAAAAGGTACCTGAGCAATTACGAATTGTGTTGTAAAAAAAGATTTTATTTAGTTAGTTATTATGTACGTATCGTCTAAGATAGTGGTAAGCCTATCTCTGATCTAGGTCTCTTTCTGCTAAAACCCATTTTGTTCAAACCACGCTGTAACCAGTTAACTTGTGATAGGAACTTAGCAGTGTGTTTTTGTTCACAGAAGGATTCCATGCGTACCATATTCAGCGCGTCCAGCAGCAGTTCCAGGAATCCGATTACCCAAGAAGAGTGGCTTTTTGTCAGACAATGATAGAACGATCTGAGGAAGACCCTGATTTCTTCAATAAAATACTGTGGACCGACGAGTCCCGATTTGAAAGGACTGGAGTGTTCAACATCCATAATTATCATAGCTGGGCCATCGAAAACCCACATTCGGCAAGGGCGTCAAGCTTCCAAACACGCTTTAGTGTCAACCTTTGGTCTGGGGTCCTAAATGGAGTGTTGATTGGGCCCTTTGAATTGCCGACCAGGTTGGATGGAAACAGTTACTTAATTTTTTTACAAAACAATCTTTATGCATTGTTACAAGACGTGCATCTCCAGATTCGACGAGAAATGATTGTTCAACAAGATGGCGCGCCCTGTCACTACGCGGTACAAGTAAGAGAGTATCTGAACACCACTTTTCCCGAAAGATGGATTGGGCGTGCAGGGCCGATCGAATGGCCTGCGCGTTCGCCAGACCTCAACCCCATCGATTTTTTTGTTTGGGGATTCTACAAAGAGCTGGTGTACGCGTCGGAAAGCAACGACGAAACTGAATTAAGACGAAAACTTACAGAAGCGGAAAGAAAAATAAAACAAGAATATTCCAGTAGCTTCAGGCAATTAAAACATAACTTTTTAAAACGTTGTCGTTTATGTGTTCAAGTTGGAGGAAGAAATTTTGAAAATTTATTGTAATAAATAGCAATTTTTCAGTAATTTGTGCCTTTTATTTCTTATCCAAAAACAAGTAATTTCACAACTAGCTATTTTGACAAATGCTCACATTTTAATCAGTGGTAAGACCAAATTATTGTAAAAGCTACACTAGCTACGGTTATTTTGCATGAATTTCAATTAAAATTAATTTAAAATAACATCTTTAACTTTAGTTTACCATAAGAATGATAAAAAGTTGAAAAATAACTTTAATCGTGTTTCAATGATTTTTAGCCTATCCGCCTTCGAACGCCGATTACAACAAAAAAAGACTAATTAAGTAGTATTTTTTTTGTATGATTTTGCTAGTTAAGAACCCTGCGAAGTTTTTAAACCTAACTTGAAGCTATGAAAACTCATTTTTGTATTTTTAAATTGAAGTTGAATGTTTGGGTAAATCCTACTGAAAACTAAAGTTCTAACTTTCAAGCCTTTTTTGGGTAACTTTAAGTAATTTCAGGAAGCTGAGTTATTTTTTTAATTAAAACAACATTCAAGACAATTATGGCACAAAAAAAATAACTGCAAAATACCTACTACATAAAAAGATATGAATTTTTGCAACCTCGCTGGCAGAATAAATTAAAAAAACACAAAAAAAACTAATAATTCGAAAACTACAAAAAATCGCGGAACATACATGGGGTATTTTTGGATACCCCCAGGTGTGAGGAATCTAAAAAAAATTTGTTGACGTCACTATTTGGACCACCCTGTATATTATTTAAATATCTTTTCATTGTCTTTCTTAATTAGAATTTGTATTTTAGAATGAATATGATAAAATTTTATACCTAGGGTATTGGCTTCCCGTCAGTTGGGAATAAAAAAAAAAGAATAAGGACTTGACACTCGGCTCTTACAAAATAACACAAACATTGAATGAAAATTACTCGGACTTGACCCAAGATTTTGTGGAATAACAAATAAACATGGATTTTATTGAAATAAACTGAAGACTTAATACGGATTTAACTTTACATGGAAAATAAGAAACTGATGAAGTTACCTGGATTTGATTACCTATGGATAAATACTAATGACTTAAACTGGAATTACACTCAAGGAAAAATATAAAACTAATGAATTTTATTGGATATCCCTATATCATGGATTTACACACTGATGAATTGAACTGGTTCTACCCAACTCAAGAAAAATGCTAACTGATGACTAGGCAGCATGGTCTCAGACCTTAGCCGGTTCCGTCAGGCACTAATAAAAAAAAAAAAGAATAAACGTCAATTGTGTCAAAGTCATTTATGTATGATGTTATTGAAGTGAAGTGTGCAGTGTGTATGCTAAGTTGTTATTGTTGTAGATATGTCTTTGGTAAACTATCACAAAAATCAATAAGATCGGCATAAACCCGATATAGTATTGTCTCCAGAGTTAAATTAAGGCAGGTACTCGTACTCGGTGTCCACGAGCGGGCCAAGTTCGTGTGTACTGTGGCGGCGGCGCGACCGCAATCCATCACGGTTTTCGCGATGTGGGACTCATCGGCGTTCCTGGGCGCGCTGACGCCCAAGTTCTATGTGGCGCTGACGGGCACGTCGTCGCTGATCTCGGGGCTGATCTTGATCTTCGAGTGGTGGTACTTCCGCAAGTACGGCACGTCGTTTATCGAGCAGGTGTCGCTGACGCACCTGGGCCCGTGGCTGGGCGGTGGCGGCGCCAGCGCCGAGCCGGACGCGACGGACTGCAAGGTGTGGCGCAACCCGCTGTCGCTGCTGCGCGGTGCGGAGTACGGGCGCCTGTGGAGCGCCGCGCGCCGTGCGCCGCTCACGTACTACGACATGAACCTATCCGCCCAGGAGCACCAGGCCTGGTTCGGTTGCGGGGCTGAGGTACTAATCATATCATTTATTTGCATTCCACAATGTCGTACTGTGCGACCGGTTATATCAAACCAAATTTGTATCTGATGGCTGACAACTATCTCATCTAAGATGCTTATACCACAGTGTTGCTACTTACAGCGTTCATCACTCATACATTTGACAGGACCTGAGTAATGTCAAGAATTTTGAAATTTTTCAATCTTTTCGTACATTCCTACAGTTCCGAATTGCCATAGCACAGTTTGGGACATAAGCTCCACCTCCTTCCCCCCAACCTTCTACCACAATTGCAGCGTTGCAACAAAGCTGCCGACTACTGTAAGCATGAGACTGCTAATATGTAATTTCTTAAACACTGGATATGATTTTGGTGGTTAGCTTTTTTTTGTATGTATGTATCATAATGGTAGGAGGGAGCCAGAGGGTTTTTGAGCAAGTATATACAGGATAAAAAGTTAATATAAAATAATAATAATTAATTAATTGACACAAAAGATAATTAACATTACAACAATCATATTATTGCGTAAAAAAAAATTGTAGGCTATTATGAAAATAATACAACATGGGAACATCAGCAGCTGAACTATACTCTAGTTTTTAAATTTGGTCAACCAAAAAGTTAGCTGTGATCAAAATTAAATCAAAATCAAAAGTCATTTATTCAAATTAGGCTGAGAATCAGCACTTTTTGAACGTCAAAATCACATAAGACAGTCCCCCCAAAACGCCCACCCTTCACCACTTCCTAGTGCTTTAGCTGGGAAGAAGAAGTGGCGGAACAAACTCCCCAGCAGCACTGCTGTCTGTTCAGTTAGAAGAACTGGATTCTATACATATAGTAACATTACGAAACACAAAAATATTAAAATTATTTGCCATATGTCAGCTAGCACACGCCAATATTTAAAACTATACTCAAGCATAAATAAATAATAAAAACAAAAACGCAAACAGAACTTAATACATAATAAAAAGCCTCCTGGCATAAAGGGCGTGCCCGCTTACATATGCAATGCTGCATTATGTTTATATGTATATAGCTGTAACTTGTAGCCACAAATGATAAACTAGCACCTTCGAAGTAAAATAAAGAAACATTAATTTCTAATAACAATAACAAAACCATAGTCGGCAAGCTGACCTGTCACCACAAGCAGCACCCGTTCACGAGCATAACGCAAAGATCAGCCATTACCCCCCTCGCCATATTTGAGGGAAGGAGGCAACCCGACCCCCGACGCTACCGCAAGCATTGACATCTAAGGGAGCATGACGAACTTGCTGCCGGTTGCTCAAAAGAATAATATGATGAACTGTCGAGGTCGCTAGCTAACCATATATTGCAATACAACTCATTAAAAAACATTGAAATGAGTAGATTATGTCAATAATAAATAAAAATTAAATTAAACTAAAATGACTAATATAGTCAAATAAAATAAACAATTATATGAACTCGTATAACTTGTCAGTAGGTAAGCTAAGCTAATTTTGGAGAAAGAACATAAACATTGTCTTGAGTTAATCACAGCGACCAACTATTTTTATCGTTTAAGTAATCGTTGATTGAATAGTATGCCTTTGAACAAAGGTTGGATTTTACTTTAGCTTTAAACGCATTAAAAGGCAATTCTAACAAAGAAGAGGGAAGCTTGTTATAAAAGTTTATACCAAGCCCAACAAATGAGTTATGGACCTTATGAAGCCGGTGAAAGGGAGCACGTAGTTTCTCCTTGTTTCTAGTGTTAATATTGTGAATATCACTGTTTTTTGTGTATAAGTGTATATTTTGCCTAATATATAAGATGTTGGCGAAGATGAATAATTGTGAGGCCACCGTGAGAATACCAATCTCTTTAAAAAAATCTCTCAGAGTAACTCTAGCACCTAGCTGGTAAATTGCTCGTACAGCTCGTTTTTGAAGAACAAATATATTTTGAATATCAGCGGCTTTGCCCCACAGCAGAATGCCGTAGGACATGACGCTATGAAAATAACTGAAATAGACTAGCCGAGCTGTATCAACGTCAGTGTATTGTCTTACTTTCCTGACGGCATAGGCGGCCGAACTGAGCCTTCCCGCTAGGCATGATATATGTGATCCCCACTGAAGCTTGGCATCAACTGTTATGCCCAGAAACACTGCCGAGTCTACAGTTTCAAGTACCTCTTTATCTAAGACGATGTTGGGTCCTAGATTTCTAACATTCGGTAAGGCGAACTTTACACATTTCGTTTTCTTGGCATTGAGAACTAGGTTATTTGTGGTAAACCAATCTGTAACCATTGATAGTGCACTGTTTACGTCGTCAAAATTTTGTCTATTCCTGTCTACTTTAAAGATAAGAGAGGTATCATCAGCAAATAGTACAACGTCACAGATGCCCTTTAAATAGAATGGTAAGTCATTTATATACACCAAAAATAAAAATGGGCCCAGTATAGAGCCTTGAGGTACACCTAACTGAACTGGTAGCCCGGAAGATTTCACACCATTAACATCTACACATTGGTGCCTATTATGTAAATATGAATTTAATACGTTAAGAGCTTCGTTTTGAATACCGTAATGAATTAGTTTACGCAAAAGCGTGTCATGGTGCACGCAATCAAAGGCTTTGGAGAGATCACAAAAAACTCCAATAGCATTTTGCGAGCTCTCCCATGCGTTAATGTGTTATATGTGTTTCAGCAGAGCAACACCCGCATCTGTAGTCGAACGACCTTTTGTAAAGCCATATTGTTCATCATGAAGGAGGCTATTTAAATTAAAATGTCTTAGCAACTGCTTGAGTATTAATTTTTCAAATATTTTACTAAATGCAGGTAAGATAGAAATAGGCCTAAAATTGCCAACGTTATTTTTATTACCCGATTTAAATAATGGTATGACTTTACTACTCTTCATGAGGTCAGGAAAAGTTCCTAAATCAACACATTTATTAAAAGTAACAGCTAGATAGGGGGCTACGATGTCGATTATATTACTTACAAGTTTAATTGAGATGCCCCAGTAATCACCAGTGTTTTTTGACTTGAGTGTGTTAAAAACACTAATTACATCACGAGGTGTTACATGTTCGAAGCTAAATAAGCGACTACATTTAGGTACACTATTATGCAAAAGGTTTTCAGCTTCAGATGGGGACGAATTTAAGGAGCGAGTCGTAGTTATAGGTATGTTGGCAAAAAACTCATTAAATGCTTCAGCTACGTCAGCTGCTTTATTAACTAATTTGTTGTCGACCATAATCTCTAATTGTTTTTCTTGTTTAACCGACTTACCCGTTTCATTGTTAATAATTTTCCAGGTGGTTTTTACTTTGTTATTCGAATTTTTAATTGTATCGCTTAAAAATTTAGATTTAGCAAAAACACAAATCTTTTTAAATAATTTTGAATAATTTTTGACATACTCTAGGAAAGGAGTATCAAACCTGTAATTTTTCAAACCATATAACTCGTATAGTCTCGCTCTACTTTTAAATATAAATGCCTGGAGTAGCCCATTGGTTGAAGCCAGCGGAGGTGCCATTAATATTAATAGTTTTGGCCTTGAAAGTAGATTGCTATTCTTTTTGCACAACATCAAAAAGGGCTCCATAGATTATATTAGGATTACCTATCATGTTCTACAATCGACGGTTTAATTCTAAGGGCTATATTATTTTTAAACTTGTTGCAACGACTAGCTGTAAAAGGCCTGCATTCTATTTTATGTGGCTTTTTATGTATTGGCATAGGGAAGCTAGCTAATAATCCACAGTGGTCAGACGGTAAGTCACTTAACACTAATTTATTTTTGGCATCGCAATCACTAAAAATATTATCAATACAAGTCGATGAAGATGCTGTTATCCTAGTAGGTTCAAAATACAAGTTAATTAAATTAAAGGACCTAAACAGATTAAGAAGTCTAATACTTAGTGGAGTAACCTCTAAAATATTAATATTAAAATCACCACATAAAATTATACTTTTATTACTTGATTTTAATTTATTCAGTGAATCCTCCATTACCGATTCGAAACGAATAAAATCCCCAGAGGGGGGTCGATAAACGCAAATTATAACATATCGCTCGAGTTCAACACAAGACAACTCAATAGTGCGCTCGATGGAAAGATTAACTAAATCAGAACGTTGTTTACATTTCAACTTGTTTGAAACAAGAACTAAAGATCCACCGCGAATAGCACTTTTCCTTACAAATGCACTTTGAATGGTAAAATTATCATCATTGATAAACACTACTTCATGTTCTTTCAACCATTGTTCAGTCAAACATAGCACCTGAACATCATAGTTCTCCATAAATAAACTTAACTCTAACTCTTTGCCGGACAGACCCTGCATATTTTGATGTACAACATTCAACATATGCGGCTGACCCGGTGTCACACCTAATAGTTTAAACTACAAGGCGTATCAATAGTAGTGTTAGTACCACTACTAACAGTAATCGACGGTAACCTACAGGTACCGGTGTCACTGTGTATATTGTATGCTAATAGGTTAGCAATGTGTCTCCTACAACTAGGTGGCAAATACATTGTATTATTTGTCAGTTTGTAATCAGTAATAAATTGATTACAATCAAAATATAAAATAGTGTCACTGTGTCGACAAGTCCTATTATAAATGAACATATTTAAATTATAAATTATAAATGTGCCTATTTTGCTCATCAGACAAATATCTAGAATAAGGCAGAGCACATAAAATAAATTTACAGTTATTAGTCTCATTGAGATATAACATCAAATGGACACATTCAATTATGTCCTTTTTCCTTACAGTTAAACTATCCCCATACAATAAATTAACAGTTGAACTGGGGTTTATTTTTGTCAATCTAATATTATTAACTAATTGGCTAATGCTGGCACCAGGTCAACAATTATTAATTACATATTGATTCGAGCACTGATTAAATATACTACCAAAACCTTGACCAAATTTGTCAGAAAATACATAAGTAGTTTTAATCAAATTATTCATACTATTACTACCAACATTATTACAGCTACCTACTGGCTGAGCCACTGAGGGTGTGGGTGTAATAATTTGAGGCTGGGGTGCCAGGGAGCATGCACAGCTAAAAGACATGTTATTTGTCAGAGACTCATACCTCTCTGCATTGTACTTAACCAGGTCTGCTAACTCATTAGCCTCCTGCATGCGCCTCAGGTCTTGTTGAGTAGCCTCATATTTGCTAAAGATATCTTTTAGAGCATACTCCCTAACAAACAATTCATCCTGAAGGCGCTGAGTGTCAGTGTCATACATAGTAGTACATAATTCTAGTTCACTATTAGGCCTTCGCCACACTAGACCGAAATTCCGTCGCCGAACTTCCGCGGCGGAACGCCAATACATGTTATTGCATATAAAATACAAATAACGGGCACACTACGCCGAAGATCGGTCGTTCCGTCGCGGACAATCCCGCGCTCGGCGCGGACCGTCACTCGCTCGCGTCTGCTCGGTCGTCCGCGCACCGATCTTCCGTCAGCGTAAGATCGGCAACGTCGCATTACATGTATTTTTATGCATCGCGCCACATTCAGCGGATAACTCGCAGTGACGACGCACGCACAGGATGTTTGACACTGAACGATTTATTATCGAAGTGCAAAATAGAGTTTGCCTTTGGGACTCTAGGGAAAAGCCGGATAGAACTGCAAAGAAACGAGCATGGGAAGAGATAGCGAAAATATTGTACGACAATTGGGATAGTGAAATAGAAACAAAACAGCGAGAACTTGGTGAGTTTATCACTTTATTAATTTTCTATACCTAGGTATATCTAATTATAAGTACTCGTATGCATGTAGGTACTAATTGAAACTATCATTCATATAAACCTACATAACAACGATTATATCAGTCACCTTACCTAAATGAAGTTGTGTTGCCACTCTAGTTTACCTTCTTCCATAAAATATTTTTTAAATAAATCTCTCGTATTTATGGCATTAGAGGGTCTAGATGTATTACAGTTTGGTAATGTAGGTAGATCAGAAGTTAACAATTCGTCGTTGCAGTTCAAACCGTCTCGTCTCCGTACAAAGTTATGAAGAACACATGTTGTTTTTACTATCTCTGTAGCAAAATCCGGGTTAACAAGTATGGCCGTATGAAGAACTCTCCACTTGTTGCTCAATATGCCGAAAGTACATTCCACATAACGCCTTGCACGAGATAGGCGGTAGTTAAACGTACGTTTTTCTATGTCTAATGTTTTATTGGGGTAGGGTCGCATAACATGTTTATGTAAAGCGAAAGCCTCGTCAGCTACCAGTACATATGGTAGTGCTGGGCCGGTAGTACCGGGGAGTATTTTATCCTCGGGTAGGTCTAACATGTCATGGTAAAGTTTCTGTCCGAAATTTGAACTTCTAAATACATTACTATCAGCTTCTTTTCCAAAAGATCCAACATCGATAATAATGAAGCAATAATTAGAATCTGCGGCTGCCATAAGAACAATTGAAAAAAACTTTTTATAGTTAAAAAAGTTAGATCCGCTGTAGTCAGGATTATTATTCTTATATGTTTACCATCCACAGCTCCTAAACAGTTTGGAAAATTTGCGTATTTATAGAATTCTTCTGCCACTTTTAAAAACGATTCCTTATTTGGCTCGGGCATTTCAAGTGGTTGCAGTACTTTCCAAATTACTTCACAAGTTTCTTTTATTATTTCTGCAACAGTCGATCGTCCTATCAAAAAATCGTGAGATAAACTTACAAAATGCATTCCGGTAGACAAATACCTGAAACAAAAACAACGTTCAGCATCATCACGTTTTCCCGCCAGTGGCTCCCCCAATCTAAAATAATTAATTAAACATTTATAAACGAACTTATGAAAAATCTGCTTCGGTCAATCCCTCAAGACTACATTTAACAATGTTTCGCATCGATTCACATAATTTACTAGTGATGCCAACTCTCACCTTCGGCGTATAAACAGAAAAGTGGCACCTTTGCCTTCAAAATTCGAAGTTAAGAGTTCGCATCGCTAATACACTATGTGAAAACATAGTTAAATGTAGTCTTGAGAGGGTCAACGAAGCGGATTTTCCATATGTGGTATAGATAAATTATAGTAATTGTACTTATAATTCATTATTTTCTATTGGGGGCGCCACTATCGGAGCTATATCACCCTAAGCTAAGTTATTTCGACATTTTGTTGATACTTATATTATTTAATTTTACAGTGGATGAACTTCAAAAGAAATGGAAGCACTTAAGAGATTATTACGTAAAAGAAAAAAAACAAGATAATACAAGAAGTGGAAGTGCTGCACCTAAGAAACGTAAAAACTCGTACATTGAATTGCTTCGATTCTTGGATGTGGTGAAAGAGTCTCGGGTCTCATCGGGGAACATAAGCGCTCCGGCAGGTGATAATGACCAAAATGAAAATTCTTGTGATGAAATATCAACTAATACAAACACTCAACCAAGAAATGCAAACGCACAAGAAACTGTAACTGAGAATTTTATTCCACCTCAAACTGAAGAAGTTTCAGGGACCTCCCAAATGAAAAAAAAACCTAAAATGACAGCCTTTCAACAGAGTTTAATTACAGCAATGAATAAAAAGCAACAATCACCTAAAGCAGCCGAAGAAGATGCCGACACGAAATTTTTACTTTCTTTACTTCCTCAAATTAAGAGCCTAAATGAAAGACAAAATTGTGAGTTCAGAATGGAAGTGATGAATTTGATTTATAAACTCAAATATCGTAACTCATTTAACATGTCACATAATCAAACGTATTCTTACAACCATCCTGGCTATAGTACATACGAACAATCACCTACAACATATAGCATACCTACAGGAGATGTGTCACCGCCGGTGTACCAAGGATATACTACGAATTCAAACAGTGCAATCTCCTATTCGACCATACAGTCACCCGAATCTATTGAAACTCAAGTACGTCCAATTCAATCAGCTGAAACTGAAACAGCACACTCAATTGAGGAAATAGACGAAATATTTCAAAATAGGTCCACTTAATTGAGATAATAGTGGAAATGTTGCAGCAATTTAATTCAATAAAAAGTTAATATACTTAAGTAATTAATCAATAATTTGTTTTATTTCATATACATATAAATAATATTTATCTTACCTTAATGTAACGGTCAGCCTTTCTTCGGGAGGTATAGCTGTTCTAAGTTTTGTATTTTGCTTGGTAATATAGTCCTTAGTTAAATTCAGCAATACATCAAAAGATTGTATGGACATACGATAATATTCGAATGATTTATCTGGATTAAGTCTTAGTTGCATATACAGGGTATGAAATTGCCCAATTTCTAGTCGAAGAGTATTTAAGGGATGAACCCAATATTTACGCTTTCTTCTTCTTTCTTCTTCTAATGCTTCATAAATAGCTATCACTTCTATCGGATCCATCACGAATTCACGACCACACCGTATAAGCGCAGGCAGCCGACTGATGATCTGCCACTGAATATTCAGTGTGGCTGGTACCGTATAGAACGGATTGACCGCCGCGGAAGTTCGGCGACGAAATTTCCGTCTAGTGTGGCGAAGGCCTTACACTTCTCTAATTCTTTTATTAAATTGAGATATTTATGCCTAAGTATTGTGTTTAATTTGTTAACTTTATGGCATTTTAAAGATTTCTGATATCTTCTAATTAATCTATTAATTTTAATATATTTTTTTAACTTTTTGTGACTAAACAATTTGCTTTTTATGACAGTATCATCAGTTAAGTCTATGGTTATTGGCTCAACACACATGGGACCGGTCCCGTTACCAACCAACTCATCATAAAGACTGCAGGTGATCGCAGACTCTTCACTGGCTTTGAGAGATGCCAAACGGGTTATTGTGCTGTGGGCCCTGCTCAATTCCAATTCTAGTTCTGATATGCGTCCCAAAGCCAGTTCGTGGGTGTCACTACATTCCTGGAAATTTGACACAAGTTGACGGAGGTGTTGATGCTGGTCAAGTATGTCCATATGCTGTATATGCAGTTCAGCCAACTGGTTCTTAAGTTCAGCGTTCTTACTATTAATTATCTGTATTTCCACCTCACTGTCATCTCTTTCCTGTAGCAGCTGATTGCACTGGTTTTTGCTGGATTCCAATTCATTTAACGTAGCCCTCAGTTTTTCCTCCAAGGATGCAGCTCTACGGGTCAACATATTGACAGACCATCACTAGAGGCACCCTGGAATGAGAGAGGAGAAAGCTTTTGAAAGGAATAAGAGAGAGGGATGATATGTGGATAGTAAGTACTAGGTTGAAGGGCCTATGAAGTTAAAATTAGAAGTGAACAAAACAAAGGAATAAAAGTTATGAAGAGTGTGTAATCTCAAATATGGGATAAAATTTGTATTGTTTGTAGATATGTCTTAATTGAGATAATAATATTCAACAATTAAAAGGAAAAAACAACAAAATTAAGTTTATAAAATTTTGAGGGTAGGTACTGTTGTCAAGTTATTGTAAATCCAGTTTTTTACATCAATTTAATAAAGGGGTCCTAATTTGGTAATTAAACGTAACAGAGGTATCTCTAGTGATAAAGTACAGTGATTTCTATGGGGTCTCTAATGTATTTTATGTGATTTTATCATACTAATGTATGAACATATTGTCAAGCACAATAAAGAGAATCATAGGGTAGTTTACGACGTAGCTCACTAGGACGAACAGTATAAACATTAAGGGGGAAAGGTGCAATAGGAATTAATAAGATTCTTTATAAATAGGCTTAAGTTAAAAGAAATACTCCCCGGGTTAGGTGCTCATTTCAAATCCGTCCGTTGGATGACAGCTGATACCAGACAATTGATTTTACATTGATTTTTCAGCGAAATAACTCACAAACACAAATACTTATTATTTATAAGTAAATCTATCGAAATTAAGCACGTTTATATATATAAATATACGCGAAAAACATTAATTTTACATTTTAATTCTAACACGAAAATTATTGACGGCCGGCTGCCAGTATTGCCCTAATATTGATCTATGATGATTGAGTATTGATCTAATAACTTTAAGCATTATGTTTTGAGTTCAAAGATAGAAAAACTGCCAATGTATAGAATAGCCCATGTGCTTCTAAGCTGCCCGGTGGTCACCACATAAAGGGCAAAGTACTTCGGTAACCCAGGTACCCTACGTGAGATTGTCAGCAACACCAAGGTGTTGCTGGCCTTCCTCGAGGAGCTGGGGTGGATCGGATAACCGATTTTCCCACCCGTACGCAAAATACGCGCATTGACGTGGAGTTGCGGACACCAGCCCGTATTACCTATTTCCTATCTGTAGAATATTTTTAGTGAAGAATGAACAAATGTATGTAGTGGTCAACAGGAGCTTACACAAACTGTATGAGAAGCTGACTGATGTAAAAGGTTCTCTTCAGGTTGATCTGTGTTGTACCTCGGCATACAACACTCTGATTATAGACTGGACATTTTTTGCCAACATTTACAATTTCAAACATTACAAAAATATTTATTTAAGTACTTAAATTAATAAAATAAAAGGGAAATTAATAACATTTAAATAAGTTGTAGATTGTGGGAGGGAGTGAATAAGTCGGTGTGTTTAGGTGAGTGAGAATGCGGTGTGTATGCAAAATATACATGTCTGTTTAAGATGTAAGGTTGCTCAAAGAAAATCTGCTGGAAACATTTAATTGTACCAATTAAATTGTAGTCCAGTGTTGTCATCCAAACGACAGATCAAAGAATAAGAATACAAGTACAGATACCCAATCTCATAGAGCAAAAGCTTCCCGTCTTAATGTAGGCAATTCTGTAGACAATTTTAGTCCCGTATTTACACCATTTGCAGTATCTGAGCTACCACGGCTATGACGCTGTCAGCCTACCATTGTTTTTTTTTAGTAATATGTATAATATTGAAATATCACCAGATGGCATTGACTGAGGGAGAGGCAAAATTCGCGCCTTCACGCCCCTAGCCGCCGCAGGAGACGCCCTGGGCGTCGGGAATCGTAGGCCGATTCCCGGCCACCGTAGGCGTGGGCTTGCGAACGGCGAGCAATGGGCAGCTCGCCGTTCGATAAGGATCAGGCCCGGGTCGACAGCGCGTTGTGTTCCACGCGTGCCTCAAAGAGATGTCAGCACCAATGACGGGGTCCGCTAGGGCCGATGCCTGCTAGGATTGCGGGAAAGTCCGAGAGGGATACCGTGGCCCCTGGCACAGGCAACTGAAGGAACACGGTTGGGTTTTAGTCAGTAAGAGTGACACGCCCTCCTGCTCTGCCCAGAGCGGGAAAAGTTATTTGATGATTTCCCTCCCTCAAAAAAAAAAAAAAGGTGTATGGTACCAATAAAAACGTCGCACAAGTAGAGCGCAAAAGGTTAAAAAGGAAAGTACGTGCCTAGGTACGGATGTGTATGACAGCCGTGAGCAGGTGGTCAACTCAAGTAATCTCGCTCTCGATGTGTGACATGAAAGATTGGGCTTCACTAATTGTCACTGTCAAAGATGGCAGCATTTTCGATGTGATTTCGTAAATCGTTACAGCTCTTTCAATGTTTCATTAAGGATCGCAGAATGTCCGTTTCATACCCATATTCGTAATTTGTATAATACAATATAGGTATTTATAATTATAAATTGTAAATATAATTATTAAATAAATTGTATGAGAATTTCTTTTCAGTAGTGCACAATGAATTCAATAAAACTTTTGAAAAGAAAACAAAAAATATTTGTCCTAATTTTATTTTTAGTGACAGGGCAACTAGAGGTATTAGGATTAGTAGGGAAATACTGTTCGATCTGTACGGCCTTAAGCCTTACATTAACACTGAAACTTTCAACAAGTATGTTGCTACATATTCAAAAATTTTTAGGAATACCTGCAAGATAGCTAAAGCCATACACAAGCTAAGTAAAGCAAGTAAGTAGTAAGCAAGTAAGTAAGTAGTAGCAAGCTAAGTAGTACATTAGCAACAAGATTAAATCAGCAGAAAATAAAATAAAAACAGTTTGGAAAGTTATAAATAACGAAACTAGTAGGAAAAAAATACGAAGCACAGATTATACATTGGAGACTTCACGTGGTGCCATAAGCTCTAACTTAGAAGTCGCTCAAGAATTTGTAAATTTCTTTACTAATATACCAGCTAAAACGACGGAAGCTTTAAATTCCTCACCTGATGTCTCCATTGATTTATTAAGAGCGAACGTTTTAGGCTGCCCGGTTGAATTTCAATTTAAACATATAAACCCTATGATAGTTATAAAAGCTTTTCGGCAAATAAAAATCAAATTGACCGAAGATCTATGGGGAATGTCTATCAAAGTTTGTACATCAATAACCGAGACTATAGCACCATTCTTAGCTTTAATATTTAATTTGTGTGTAGATCAAGGAGTCTTCCCGGATTTAATGAAATACAGTAAGGTTATACCACTTTTTAAATCTGGGGACAGCAAAGACACCAACAATTATAGACCAGTATCTGTGTTGCCAGTGTTCAGCAAGGTGTTCGAAAAGGTAATGCTCAATCAAATGCTTAATCATTTTAACACCAACAAAATCTTACACGGTCAGCAATATGGTTTCACCAAAGGACGTTATACGACTGACGCCGGTGTCACTTTATTAAAACAAATATTTACAGCGTGGGAGGAGGCCCAAGATGCCATAGGGATCTTTTGTGACCTCTCCAAGGCATTTGACTGCGTTGATCACGAAACCTTGCCCTTAAAACTTGAGCATTACGGACTAGGTAAACTCGCGCTTAGTTTAGTACAATCTTATTTAAATGATAGACAACAAAAAGTGCAAATAAATGGTGTCAATTCACCTCACTTAAAAGTACAAATGGGTGTTCCACAAGGATCGATATTAGGTCCCTTCCTCTTTTTAGTATATATTAATGATCTACCCCATTTATTTCAAAACCAACCACAAATGGTATTATTTGCTGACGATACTTCTTTAATCTTTAAGATAAATAGACGTGCATCAAATCTTGACGACGTAAATAATGCCCTACTGCAGGTACATAATTGGTTCACTGCTAATAATTTAGTATTAAATGGGAAAAAAACGAAATGCATAAGATTTGCTTTACCGAATGTTAAAAGTAGTGATTGTGACATAGTATTGAATAATGAGAAACTAGAATTTGTCGATGAAACTGTTTTCCTGGGGATAACGCTTGACTCAAGGCTGCAATGGGGTCCTCATTTGACATCTCTTGCAGGACGGCTAAGTTCAGCAGCTTATGCTGTAAGGAAAATCCGTCAATTTACTAATGTACTAGGGGTGATCCAAAAGTAATGATAATCAGTTATTTCTAGTGCACACAAAAATACAAAAAAAAAATATCAGTCACTGGCTCAGTTACCCACTAGTTCAGGAAAAAAAAAATCATATAAATAGGCCACGATTCCCGGGAGCTACATTCATTTGAATACGGACTGTCAAGGAGTGAACATCAAAATGGAAAAACACGAAATCAGAGCTGTCATTAAATACCTCTGCTTGAAAAAAATGTCTACCAAAGACATACACAGCGACTTGGTGGAAACATTAGGGGACTCTTCTCCTCCATATTCCACAGTTGCACGCTGGGCTAAGGAGTTTAAGCTGGGAAGAACATCGACGGAAGACGAACACCGCGAAGGACGCCCATCGACGTCTCTCACTGAAGAAAATGTGAAAAAAGTTGAAGAAGTTGTATTGGAAAATCGAAGAGTCACAATCAGGCATGTAGCTGAGGTCACAGGGCTCTCATATGGCAGCATTCAAAGAATCCTTGCAAACGAATTGCATATGAGAAAGGTCTCCGCGCGTTGGGTACCGAAAATGTTAAACGACGAGCAAAAGAAGAAACGAGTCGACATGTCAAGAGCAAATCTCGAAAAGTTCCAGGCAGACAAGGATAATTTTTTGTCACGTTTTGTGACCATGGACGAGACCTGGATCCACCATTTTGATCCTGAAACAAAACAACAATCGATGACATGGAAACGATCCGATGAACCGACGCCGAAGAAATTCAAAGTGTCAAGCTCAGCAGGGAAGGTTATGGCGTCTGTTTTTTGGGACGCTGAAGGAATAATCATGGTGGACTACTTGGAAAAGGGGGCCACTATTACAGGCTCCTACTATGCAGAACAAATAAGAAGATTGCGGGAGGCTATTAAGGAGAAAAGGCGAGGCAAACTGCGGGCTGGAGTACTGTTCCATCAAGACAACGCACCGGTTCACAAAGCTGCAATTGCCATGGCTGCCATTCAGGAAGCGGGCTTTGAGCTGGTGGAACACCCCCCCTATTCACCAGATCTAGCCCCCAGTGACTTCTATCTCTTTCCACGACTCAAGGAACACCTCCGAGGCAAGAAATTTGACGATGATAGCGACGTGATGGCCGCGGTTGAGGACTTTTTTGAGAGTCAAGATAAAGATTTTTTTTCTAAGGGAATTTTAGGTTTAGAAAAGAGATGGACTAAATGTATAGGCTTGCTAGGAGACTATGTTGAGAAATAAATTTATTTTTTTATTTTATTCATTGTGTTTATTATTGATTATCATTACTTTTGGATCACCCCTCGTAGATACCGCGAGGCTAGTCTATTTCAGCTATTTTCATAGTATCATGTCTTACGGTATTTTGTTATGGGGACGGGCTGCCGATATTGAGTCTATTTTTATTCTGCAGAAAAGAGCTATCAGAGCAAAATACAGCCTCCGCAAGCGCGATTCTCTAAGGGAACTGTTTAAAGACATTAACATCATGACGGTACCTTGTCAATATATTTATGAAAACATCATGTACGTAAGGAAAAATTTAAATATTTTCAGTAAAAGAGGTGAAAGACACAACTATAAGACTAGAAATAGGGACCAATTAGTTCAACCAGGTTTCAGACTGGCTAAAGTAGACTCATCCTTCATGGGGTACTGTTTAAAATGTTACAATAAAATACCTCCCCACATACTCCAACTGAATGAAACGAAATTTAAATCTTGTATAAAACGCACACTATACAGCCAAGCATATTATAAATTGGGGGATTATATCGCTGACAAAAATGCTTGGCTCAGGGCTGGTCCTGCTCCACAAGGGCGCGTAAACTAATTAATTAGCATTCGAAAATAATGTTGGAGCTGATGAAGATTGTACAACCTATCTTTGCATTGTATAAATTCAATCTCTTAGTATTGTATAATTGCATAGCACATGTGTGAGCACTATGTACCCACTATAAAGCTTACTGGGTTCGTCTTTCATTGACTTGAATGTGCCCTGGCGGCTGAGAGTATGTCATGCTCACTCAAATGTGTCGCTGGTGGTGGCGTGTGTATTGGATCATTGAGTTCCCTTCAAAATGGTTGAGCTGAATGGTGCTGATCCATACGTCATGTTCGTGAACGGGCGCCGCGCGCCGTCAGTAGGCACTGGTCATTTCTTAGTTGCCACGGCTTATTTTAATTCCATAATTGTTTTTATCTTTTTATTACGGACGCTTTTAACGTGCACGTGTTTCTACATCGTTCTCACATGTATAATTACAACATGAATGATGTAACCACTTTTTTGTAACAATATTTTGATTTAAAAGAGTGTCCATGGAGTTTCTTGCCCGTTCTTCTCCATAGGTACCTACTACGCTTTGGAATGGGCAACTAGCTTCATCTTTCTGACTGACCGACCCCTTGACAATTCAAAAGTGCCTGTAATTGGTTTATTTGAAATAAATGCTTTGAGTTTGAGTTGAGTTTGGATTATGTACGTCAAAATAGAATAGAATAGAATACTCTTTATTATGTACACCAAAAAATTACAGATATAAATGTACAATTTTACATAGGGTCACACAATGGGCGGTCTTATCGCTAAAAGCGATCTTTTACAGACCACCTTTGTATGGATTAAAGGGAGAAGGAGAGACAATACTGCAGGTAGTCAGTGGTGTACCAATTATATATACAATAAATACAATATATACATAAAACATATATACTTATATATATGATAAATGAGACTTTAGCTTTACATCAACACCACTGTCATAAAAAAATATTCAGTACTTTTTTATTAAAGCAATTTAAACGGGTGTATAGGAAACTTCACTCTACGGTACACACGACTAGTGCTACGATCCAGCCCTATAAAAACCCTCACAACCGATTTACCTTATCAGATTGACCGGTTAAGCAGTCACGGCCTCTCAAGGCCAACTGCGAGATGACATACAAAAAAAAAAATACCTTATCAGTCGCTTATCAGAAGTTGACCTGTACACATCTCCGCAAATTGCACTCATTGTTTTGAAGAAACTATGGATACTACGCCTGAAGAAGCTGCTCAAGTTGTTGCTCTGTTGCAACGAGGACTCAGTCAGCGAACCGTCGCTGCCCAGCTTCACTTGAGCCAGTCTGCTGTATCAAAGGTATACAGAAGATTTCAAGAGACTGGTGCTTTTAATCGGAGACCAAGAGCCAGCCGCCACCGGTGCACTTCAGAGAGAGACGACCGTTTCATCGTTACAACAGCGCTGCGGAATCGGCACTTAACGGGTGTTGATGTGATGCAGGAATTGAGGCGTGTTCGTGGGGTGGCTGTCAGCGAGTGGACGCTTGAGGAAAGCCAATCTCACTCCAAAACGGCCTGCCACGGGCCCAAAATTAACTGCAGGCCACCGACAAGTGCGCCTTCAATTTACTCGAGAGCATCTCAATTGGAGCGTTGAGCAATGGCAGTCGGTCTTCTTCACTGACGAGTGCAGAATGTGTCTGCATGGCAGTGACAGGAGAGGCCGGGTCTACAGGCGTCCAGGCGAGCGATTTGCGCAGTGCTGTTTCGCTGAAACGGTTGCATACGGCGGCGGCTCCTGCTTCATGTGGGCTGGTATCTCTTTAGACGGAAGAACCGAGCTTGCTTTCGTGCCCGGCGGAGTCCGAGGAGGAGGGCTGACAGCTGATCGGTATATTACCGACATACTTCAGGACCACGTTGTTCCCTACGCAGGATTTGTCGGCGAGGACTTCGTCTTAATGCATGATAATGCCCGGTGTCACACGGCGCGTATAACTCGGCAGTTCCTGGACGAAGTGAATATACAGACAATGGACTGGCCTGCACTCAGTCCTGATATGAATCCCATCGAGCACTTATGGGACGAGCTCAAAAGAAGGGTCAGGGCCAGAAATCCAGTCCCTTCGACCATAGAGGAACTGAAAGCGGCGTTATTAGAGGAGTGGGATGGAATTCCTCAAGATACCTTCAAAAAATTGATCAGGTCGATGAAGAATCGACTGCAAGCTGTGATTAAAGCTAGGGGGGCAATACCAAATACTGATATAATAAATTATTTTATGTTTTTTTGACAGTTTTTGTTTTATTTTTAAAATAACTAACCGCCACACATTTTTCTAAGTTCCCATTTTACCTCTACTTTCACCCAGATAGCATTAATTTTAAAAGTCCTGAATAAATGTTATGAAAAGTGGTACCATATTAAAGCTAAGGTCTCAAGCTTTCGAACGCTATAATAATTTTTAAAATAAGTAATATATTTTTCGAAAAATACATACACACGTATGGGTTGAGTCGATTTAGTTGCTCGCGAGTGTAGTTCACTCGAAGCTGGCGGCCTGAGCAGAAGTGTTGAGGCTTATTTTTAACAAAACCTACAGACATGAACTATCACTAAGAATTAGGGGTGATATCAGTAATGATATCGCCCCTAATTGCGGAGGTGTGTACTTACAATATAAACAAAGCGTTAATTTAATGTTTTTACTAATTTTTGTAATCGTGGTTTTCCATCTTTACAAAAAAAAAAAGTTTATTAACACAAAAACCTTAATATACAAAGATATACAATTCAAACAGGGACATAACTTTGCGAAACAAAGGTTGCATACATAGTGAAAACCCTGCCTCCTAAACTAGGGGGGACCCTGTGACTTAGGAGTCAGTATTCTACTGTAACTTCGTGTTCAAAAAAATCCTTTATTTATGTGTGATAAGTTGATAACATTTGGACCTATAATGAACTACGGCTATTAATGTGTAAGGTATGTGTGTTAAAGGAGGGAAATGTGGTTGTGTGGTGTGGTGAGGTGTGGTGTGGTGTGGTGTGATGTGGTGTGGTGTGATGTGGTGTGGTGTGGTATGTTATATTGTGGTTTGGTGTGTTGTGTTGTGGTATAGTGCGTTATGTTGTGGTGTGATGTGTTTGATGTATGAAGGGGGGGGGGGGGGGGTTTAAATTGCTTATTTGGATATGCTTATCCACCCTTCTGTAAATGAGCGAGCTTATTACATAAAGCTGGCGGCCAGCGAAGGCTGTTTTGTGAGGGACAGATGGACATGCAGATTTGGCTTTACGAGTGGCTATGTCCAACAGAGGAACTTGCCAACTCTTTGCCAGCTTTTTAAACGGTTGATGGGCACCTTTGAATATTTTTAAAAATATTGATAGCCCATATATTATTATGATGAGGATGATTTTCAAATAATTTGTTGCGGGCTGTGTTGGGGCAGCTGCTGCAGGTGCGGAAAACCTCAAACGGTGCAAATACCTACTCCTATCCTTTTGGAACTTATATGTTCGAGCCGCATGGGGTGGAAACACATGGGGTCCGAGTGCCTACTTAATTTTTCGAGACATCGCCAAGCGGTTGGTCGACTCTTCACGTGATCAGAGGACGGGCCTACTTTTTGGCCAAAGAATCAATTTTGCCAAACAACGTGGCAATGCTGCCAGCCTTTTGGGCACTTTTCCTGTTGACAGCAATGCGGACTAATTTTCTGACGCCGTTTGATTATTTCCTCTCCTTTTTTATTTTTATATATACTTAATTAATAAGTATTATTTTAAGACTGTCAGCTTTTTAAATGATGTAAACATTAAAAACTCTTAATTCACGATTATAAAGATGAAAATATATAATATATTGTTTGCTTAGTGAAATAGTAAAATTATTAAATAATCAACCCTGTTTATGGTGTACTCCGAGTTTATTCCAATTTTGATACTGTGACGGTTCACGAAAATGATTCTTGTCACTTTAGTTTTTCCTAATTATGTTAAAGGTAGTGTGAAGGTCGGTTTCCCCCTTAGGGGAAAAGGCCGCACTCCACCCCGTACGGCCCTGTAGAGCTCGTCTCCAGACTGGGCACTCTCCCACCGATAGTAATTAAATGAATTCCCAAATATGAAGAAGTCTAATGCCTTGTCCTTTTATATTTATTATATTATTAAGGCAAGGATTGAATGAAATGATAAATAAGAATTAGGGATTCATAGTTATGAAAATACATTTGATGTGATTTTAGAAAGCTATAAATAATACTGGGATGCAAAGTATAAACTTGTGAGCAACCTATACGCTAGCGTAACAGGTATTTAGTCAGTCGTTACTCACACGATATCTCACATCTACACTCGGCGTATTTAGAACAACGCTTCCAACGTGACGCAAGCGGCTTTCAGCAGCATTGTGTCGGCATCATGCTCTTTTGGAGACATGGTCCCTAGCAGTTCTTTCGAACTGATAACGTGACGAAGCGGCGTTCCCTGCAGCAACCGTGCGACCGTCCTTGTCTAGCAACGGAGCGGCTAGTTCCAGCGGCATTGCGTCGGAATCATGCTCCTAGGGAGACATGGTCCCTATCAGTCCTTAGACTGGATATGATATACACTCGGCGTCAAAAAAATCGCACCTCCGCGAAAATTATTTTCAAGCGTTTATAACCCTTAACACACGCATTTACCCCCACCAATATTGGTATCATTTGAAAGCCCATTAAATAAACTTAAAAAAACAATTCAATTATTTTTTATTTTTTATTGGATAAGTGCAAAAAACAATAAAGTTTACAAAACAATAAAAATCCTTAACTAAGCCTTAATTAAAAACAGATTAATAAACATAAAAAAAAATACAAAAAGTTTCTTAAAACTAACCTAAAACCTAGTGTTACCTCCCCTTGCCCGGATGACGGCTTCCATACGCTCCCTCATGGATCTTACCAATTTTAGGAGCTCTTCTTGAGGGATACTGGCCCATTCCCCAATAACAGCCTCTTCGAGCTCCTGGAGAGTCGTGGGAGTGGGATCACGAGACCGAACCTTGCGTTTCAAATGGTCCCAAAGGTGCTCTATCGGGTTCAGGTCTGGACTTCTCGCTGGCCACTGCATGACAGAGATCCCAACCTCTTGAAGGTAGTCGCGCACAATTAATGCAGTGTGAGCGCGAGCGTTATCGTGCATTAATGTGAACCCCTCGCCAACAAAACCGGCATAGGGGACCACATGCTCTTCCAGGATCTCTGTGACGTACCGGTGAGCAGTCAGCGACCCTTGCCCGCGAGCACCTCCAGTCCGGGAGACGCTTACAAGGTCGGTTTTGCCGTCGGCCGACATGCCGCCCCAAAACATACAGGAACCGCCCCCGTATTCCACCGTCTCCTGGATGCAGGGTTGGGCGAAACGTTCCCCCTGTCTTCTGTACACTCTTCTGCGTCTATCGTTGCAAAACAGACACACTCTCGTCTCGTCTGAGAAGAGAACAGCTCTCCATTGGTCAAGGGTCCAATTGACGTGGTCGCGAGCAAACTGCAAGCGGGCTCGCCGATGCTCTGCGGTCAATTTTGGACCCGTAGCAGCTCTGTGTGCCGCTATCTTCTTCTCCCTCAATCTTCGTCTAACCGTAGAAATACTCACGGTTGTTCTGCGAGCGGCCTGGAGCTGCTGTTGCAACTCAACAGCATTAGAGAACCGATTTCTTAGGGATGTCGATACGATGAATCGGTCGTCTCTCTCCGAGGTGCAGCGACGTCTACCAGACCCATGCCTCCGGACAAGGCCACCGGTCTCCAGGAACCGCTGGTATACTCTTCGAACCGAAAAACGGCTCAAGTTCAGTTGCCGAGCGACATCACACTGACGCATCCCTGATTGCAGTAGTGCAATCACTTGAGCGGCTTCATCAGCAGTGGTATCCATCTTCAAGGTGGTTTTTTTTGTGAAAGTTCTTCTCGTGTGTCCTCTTCAACGGTTGGATAGCGAATGACCTCCATTGAACCTGTATTAACCCTTTTATACCCACTAAAGGTAGCGCAAGTTGTGCCCCTTGTGAGGAGCAAAATTGCCATTTTTTTTTAAAGTCACATTTGTGGTATCAAGCTTTTTTTTTTAATGAAATGAAATGTTTTTTTTTTAAAGTTTATTTAATGGGCTTTCAAATGCCATCAATATTGGTGGGGGTACATGCGCGTGTTAAGGGTTAATAACGCTTAAAAGTTATTTTCGCGGAGGTGCGATTTTTTTGACGCCGAGTGTATATGTGGTCACCCAAACCCCTGGAAGTTCACTCTTCGCGCAACAAATATATCTGCAAGACACGTGTTCATGTCAGTCTGACCGAATTATTGGTCTGAGATAAAGAATACAACATTTTAGTATTACTAGATAGTAGAGTTGAGAAATGGAAACTCAACAATCATTATTTAATAGAGTTTAAAGTCCCTAGTATTATACTATAATACAAAATTCAAGAATCACTAGCTATTAGAGTAGAGAATCAAAACTCAGGCGTCATTAATTAATAGGATTGTGGATCAACTCTCTTGAAGGTCTATAGACAGCCCCAAAGAGCATACCCTTCACCACTTCCTAGTGTTTAAGCTGGGGAGAAGAAGTGGAGCAACAAACTCCCCAGCAACACGTCTCTGTCTAATTAGTTATAAAACCTAATAACTCAATCAGCCTAGGGTGATAATTATAATGAAGGACTCTCCCAGTCGCAGCAACAAACGCTCACACACGTACTACGTTAAATACTAGATTAGTCTAATCTGGGCTCAACCCAACTATATTTAACTTACTTAATATTAATCGATTGCCTACAACAGCCCACTTGGACATGGCCCTCGGCATTCACCAGTTCTCCTAACATGCATAATACGTTAAATACTAGATTAGTCTAATCTGGGCTTCAACCCAACTGTATATAAGGTGCTATAAAAATATCTGCCACGGCTTTAATGGGAGGTAGTATTGTGTTTATAGATTACAATAGTGAAGAAATTTCGTACCCCGGAACAGTTAATTCAATTTGAGAAAATAAAGTAGTTAAAATAACATTGACTCTACTCTGCATAATGTGGTTCACAAATTACGCGCGATGGTCGCTTCGTCAATGAAAACAACTGCTATCTCTTTCCATCTGTTCTTTGAATGAAAACTGATATCAGCTGACTAGTTCGTCACTACCTAATCTACTAGGTACGCAATAATACGCCAAGTGTTTTAAAAGTGCAATTACTTACCAGCTACCGCATTCTTCCAAAAAACTGACGTAACTATGATGATAAACTTCCCATCACACTTAAAACAGGCTTTGGACTGTCAAGTTAGTGTAAGAATCGCAATTTTTTTCTTATTATTTTTAAACAATAGGTTGTTGTGGTCCTAAGGCACCCCGCTGGTGCTGAGGGCTCCAACAATAGGTACTTAGATTAATATCAAATAACGATAAATTTCAGTAACTTGGCGTGCTTAAAAGTTAATCATCTTATTTACAACAATTGCACTGTATTTACAGTTATTTACACACTCCCTACCTACTTATCTACAAAACTGTTGCACACAAATGTAGGCACGCTTACGTACATGTCTCTTCACTTTATCTAATGTGTCCGTTTCACTTTTAACTTGCCTAAATGCGCGTTTGATGCGCCTTTTTAGTTCTTCCACACTTCTAATGTCATGTCCGGTTTGGCCGTACACAAGGTCCTTTACACGACCCCACAAAAAAAAGTCTAGAGGGGTTAAACCCGTGAGCGAGGAGGCCACGGCACTGGCCCTCCTCGGCCTATCCACCTTTCACCGCCGTACCACACACCGTTTAAAAAGTCCCGTACGCTGATGGCGACTGGCGAGCGGGCGAGCGGGCGGTCGGCTGGCGCGTGCGACGAACGGGGTAGTGCGGGTGAGCGTGGGGGCGCGCGGGGCGCGACTGGCGAGCGGGCGGTCGCGTCGGCTGGCGCGTGCGACGAACGGGGTAGTGCGGGTGAGGGTAGGGGCGCGCGGGGCCGATCAGAATGGCAACAGTTTATGCATGTCGTCGCCGGCGTTTTTGAATGAATTCGGTGCGGTGCGGCAACAGCTTATAAGTCTACGGGATGGTTTTATGCAAAAAAATCAATTCAAATTTATACGTAATTATTTTTGTATGAAAAAAAATATGACAAATAATCAATAATTTATCTTTACTTTTGTAATCTATAAACACAATACTGTCTCCCATTGCAGCCGTGGCAGATATTTTTATAGCACCTTATATAACTTCTTTATTAATCGATTGCCTACAATAGCCCACTTGGACATGGCCTTCGGCACTCACCAGTTCTCCTAACTTCACTACGCGGGTGAAAGCTAACATCTG
This sequence comes from Brachylomia viminalis, assembly GCA_937001585.2. Lineage (NCBI taxonomy): Eukaryota > Metazoa > Arthropoda > Insecta > Lepidoptera > Noctuidae > Brachylomia > Brachylomia viminalis. The sequence continues at coordinate 149,657 of OW443300.2, forward strand.
CAATAGATCTCAATAGTGTGAAGGGGTTAATGGAATCGTTACGCTTGCGCTTTAAGAAATAATTTATAGCTACGATAATTTATCCGATTACAATGTACCCAAACAGTGAGACTGGGAACCGTTTAGCAACGTTTGTCTCAGTATACGTGTCCAGCTAGACCTAACGCATAGAACCGCTATAGACACTAATTAACTGAACACGTTCCCTATGCACTAAATAAATGTCTTACTCAATCCTAGAGGCAGAGTACTGCGAAGTCCAACTGTCATTGAGGAAGACAAGTTTTGAGTAGTTCTAAACGCGTACTAATGTTAATTATACCCTTACGGCGGGTTAGCCCTCTTTTACTAAGACAACAGAAAACTAGCACAAGCGTACCGTAGACTCGAGTCTGTAGCAAAACTCATTGTTATCGTACTAGGTGCACACCGAAGTGGTATTTCGTCACTTCACATTTCCTTAATCTTCCCCATTTAGAGGACGCAGTGCAGCTATCAGCCGCAAAGCATCCAAATTGTCGTGTCTCGATAAATTGTGTCGATTCAGTAATTGGCCTACCAGCGGCCGGGTGTGGGTTTTATTGAGATACGGTCCCTAGCAGTTCTTTCGAACGACTACCAATCCAGTTTGTGATTGTGTGTGAAGCCTACCCCCTCTCCCGGAAATGTGCATGCATGAAGCCTCACGCAGCAGGTTCTGTGGCCAGGCATTTTTGGAAACAGTAATCATCACGAACGTTTGATTGTTTAAAGTGTAATTATAGGTCGGCTTTATAGTCTAGTTTGGTTTAGATGAATTGAGTATTTACGGTTCTGCCTTCCATATGTGGTGCGTCAGTTAAGGGTCAACAGTCATCAAGAGTCAGGAGCGTTGGTGCTCAGTGTCAAGTATAGCGGAAGGCCTTCGCCGTATCCCTATGATCAAACGCTGGTGACAACTATCTGTCATGGCATGGATTAGAAGGTGGCCACGTAGTACAAGAGAAACTAGCGTTAATTATAAACTACTATACTAAATAAGAGTAGTTTCGCCGTGCTGGAATAAATGATCGTTAATAGCTCGTCAGCTATATCACCTAACTGTTGCCTATCACAATACAAATCAATCTGTCAGAACATTATAATGGAGAAATCCGTAATTACGATTTACACACTATTACTAAAGATTAAAGTTGACACTTACCGAATATCTCCTCGGTGGTGATTAGATCATAACTAACTTACGAAATACAGCACGCGCAGTTTCACCTCGGGCACAGCTCCTCAAACTATACAAAACTAAACCATCTAGCTTAGACTACGTCGCCCGCTACGCTACCTAACGTGGTCTTGAACTCACTATCAACTTAGTATATTATGCTTGGACCCTTACTGTCGTAATGGACATCACTTCTTCGAATTCCCTAAGTCAGATACATAACTCGCCTGGACCCCGTCTGTCGCTTCTCACGGTACCAGATCAGCTTAGTACCTATATAATGCTTAGACCCTTACTGTCGTAATCGACATCACTTCTTCGAATTCCCTAAGTCAGATACGTAACTAGCCTGGACCCCGTCTGTCCCTTCTCACGGTACCAAATCAACGTAGTATATAATGCTTAGACCCTTACTGTCCTAATGGACATCCCTTCTTCGAATTCCCTAAGTCAGATACGTAAAGTAACTAGCCTGGACCCCGTCTGTCCCTTCTCTCGGTCCCAGATCAACTTAGTATACAGGGTGGCCCAAAAGTCGTGGATCAAACGCAACTAGGGGTTAGGTGGGGTCATCAGCTGCAAAAAGTTGTTCTACGGGAGGTCCTTAAGGTCAACCCCTGCAGAGTATAATTTATTTTGAGTTTTTATGACAAAATACACTTTTTTTAACTAATTCTTATAAAAATTCGAAAAAATCTACATCCTGTATCTTTTTTATAATTTTCACTAGATTGGTACTGATGAGTCTTTGCCTTAGACATGCTATTTACGGTTGTTTATTGGGTGTGTTGAAGATAATATTAAGTTTTACGAATTTTTTTTTCTCAAATCATAACTTTTCATTTACTTTGGACCCCACTGTGAAAAAAAAATACTCTACTGAAAAGTGACCCTGTATTACAAGTTTTGGCGCATTTAATAGGGATTCCGAAAAGGTATTACACATGGCCATGAGTGGCTCTAATATCTTTCAAGGACGATTATTCGTAGCAAGGCCAAAGTTAATCCAACCATAAAACTCGGTTAGGCTTATTTAAAAATAAACTGGAACTAATACAATTAATGACAAAGACTCTCTACCTCTCTTTTACACTAACCATTTAATCCTTTGTCAATAAAAGGCCGGTGTGCCCGTCATTTCAGGTACCGATATCTTTTCTAGGAAACAAAAGGCCGGGCCGGCCGAGGCGGGGTCTCTTCTTTCTTTGTGACTCGCTTCCTGCCTATGAGTACGCACGTGTTCTTTTTCTCGGTTTTACGACGACTTGTGATCAGTTTCTTTCCTTTGACCTACGCTTTGTTTTTCGGACTTGTGATAGATTGCCTACCTGTGACCAGTGCTGTGTGAATCGGACTAGATTCGGAATCGGACGGATTGGCTACAAAAGTGGACAGATGGCTGCTGCGAGGAGAGAATACACCCAACGGCTCAAGTGCTGAGAGAATTAAGATTGGATCCTAGTATAAGTCAACGCCAAATATCCCGTAATCTCGGGATTCCAAGATCGACGGTGCAACGTGTCATTAACAGAAACAAATTACACGCCTACCACGTGCAAAGGGTGCAAGCTTTGCTGCCCAGTGACTATGAACCCAGAGTGCGGTTTTGCAGAGAGATGCTAAGATACCACAGAGAGGATCCGCAGTTCTTCAACAAGGTTTTATGGACGGATGAGTCAACTTTTAGAAGAATGGGAGTATTCAATATCCACAATCTAAATTTTTACTCCAGAGTAAACCCCCATATCATAAGAAATGATAGATTCCAGCATCTGTTTGGTATTAACATGTGGGCTGGTATAATTGGCCAGCAGTTGGTGCTGCATGAAATGCCAGCAAGGCTGAATGGTGCTCAGTATTTAAATTTTTTGCAAAATAATTTAAACCATATCCTTAACGAAGCTGAAGTTCCAGAAGAAAGAATAGCAGAAATGTGGCTGCAACATGATGGCGCCCCGCCTCACTACGCTCGAGCAGTTAGAGATCATTTGAACGAGCGCTTCCCCAACCGGTGGATTGGTCGAGGCGGACATATTGCGTGGCCACCCCGGTCGCCCGATTTAAATCCATTAGATTTTTTTCTTTGGGGCTATTTTAAAGAAATAGTTTACCAAGGAGAGAACAATAGCGAACAAGAACTACGACAAAAGCTCGAATTTGCTAGGTTACAAGTTACTAACAACAGAGGTGCATTCCGTAAGTTACGGAGGAATTTTATTAGACGGTGCAGATTATGTATTATGGTCAGAGGCAGGAATTTTGAGCATTTATTGTAAAATGTTTTGCTTAATAAAACAATTATTTCACAATCGTTGTCTTGTTTTTTCGTCCTAGAAAGATATTAGAGCCACTCATGGCCATGTGTAATACCTTTTCGGAATCCCTATTAAATGCGCCAAAACTTGTAACACAGGGTCACTTTTCGGTAGAGTATTTTTTTTTCACAGTGGGGTCCAAAGTAAATAAAAAGTTATGATTTGAGAAAAAAATTTTTCGTAAAACTTAATATTATCTTCAACACACCCAATAAACAACCATAAATAGCATGTCTAAGGCAAGTACTCATCAGTACCAATCTACTGAAAATTATAAAAAAGATACAGGATGTAGATTTTTTCGAATTTCAATAAGAATTAGTTAAAAAAAGTCAATTTTCTCATAAAAACTCAAAATAAATTATACTCTGCAGGGGTTGACCTTAAGGACCTCTCGTAGAACAACTTTTTGCAGCTGATGACCCCACCTAACCCCTAGTTGCGTTTGCTCCACGACTTTTGGGCCATCCTGTATAATGCTTAGACCCTTACTGTCCTAATGGACATCACTTCTTCGAATTCCCTAAGTCAGATACGTAAAGTAACTAGCCTGGACCCCGTCTGTCCCTTCTCACGGTCCCAGATCAACTGCCCAACTTATTCGTTCTCATCCCCAGTTCCATCTCCCAAGGATCACCTAACTCCGCTTCCAGCCTCTATGTCTTCGACCCAAATTACCGCGCTTTCGCAGAATATCTTTATGCGCGTTTTTGTACCACTTCTCAATTGTTTTAAGGGCCCGGCCGAGCATTTTATCGTTGCCAGATGAGGCACTTGCATTGTGAGTCAAACTTAGAAATCGGATATTTTACTCGTTTCTTAGAATTCGTAGAAAAACATTGACTCGTTAACTTAACTGACATAAAATATTGACTTGCGACTAATGGTTGGCATAAGTGCCAACCATAACGCGGTGGTTTCCTTCTGTGAGACAGTCGTCTCGCAGAAGGAGGCTGCGGAAAGGGAGAGGGAGATCTCGTCCTCTCACCCGGCCCGCAGAAGGCGCACCGGGCGTCGGCGGAGGGCGGACAACGCCCTCTTCCAGCCCCCCTAAATGGGTCCAGGGGCGACGGACTCGGGGACGTCCGTCGCCCCCCACACACCAGGACCCGAGGTGGCGGCGCGTAGTGTTCCACGCGCGCCCCTGTTAGACGTCGCGGGGGGAGTCAAACACCTCACCCCCCCCCCCAGACCCGAAGAGGCCCGCAGTGGCGGGCCGGCACCAGTCGGGGGTTGTGGAAGGATCGTATGTTCCCGCGACCCCCGGCGTAGGTGTGAGATGGAACACCGGGGTGGTTTTTAGTCAGTAAGAGTCTGACAGACCCCGTCGCCCGCCCCAGGGCGGCGGACATCCATGAGGATTTTCCACCCAGGGAACAAAAAAAAAAAAAAAAAAAGTGCCAACCATATGGAATGGGTTCAATATTATTTCGCAGTGTCAAGGAAATAGGATATTTTGTTATTAAATAGGATAACGTGTCAAATTGAAAGACCATTAAGGCGCGGTGTTACCTCAATATTCCCAAAAATTGGTTTCTTAGAACGTCGAGTATGACGTAATGTAATAAAAATAAGTAACGCGAAAAATACAGTGAACAGAGAAGGGTATAAAGAAGAATTTAAACCGAACAGAATAATAAATAATAGTTTGATATTCCCAATAAAAAATTGGGAAGTTGTAGCACAAAAATAAACTTTGACGTCGAAGATCTCTGTATTTCCAGCGATAACAACAGTTTTTTTTTTAAGAATTTTGTAGGTTTTCCATTTTTTTAAAACTTTAACCAAACCATTATTTAATTTTATGTCTATATTTTAAATAATCTAAAGAAAAGCAGTAAAATAAATGCCCATTCGCAGCTTACGTCACATTTCAACACAAATATCATTTTCAATTTTCAATCTTATTGACGCTCCATAGTGGTGACAATAGTTTACGCGGTCATACTTTAGTCGTCGGGCAGCGCTCGACTTGGATGGTTGGCACCGGACGCTCTGTGCATAATTCGATTGTAGTTTTCAAGTAATTTATGACTGAAAACAGTGTGTGAATTGAACTAAAGTTCTGTGGCGGACTACTAAGGCTACTCATTGCCTAATATTGAAGTGAAAATTCAGTCTCAGTGGAAATATGGGCAATAAAAATAAAATGTTGCGAAAGAGTTTTACAAGAAAAAGACGAAAAACTCGAAAAAATGATGGAATGTTTGGGTAAGTAGGATGATTACGGTATTGTATCATAATAACATTTGAAAGGATGACGGGCAAAATGTATGGAATCTGGTACCCGCTCCAATAGAAACATGTTATACATCATTGAAAAGGTATTTTTGTGTAGAATAATGTAAACTTGAGCGCTTGTCTCAAATATTAGTATTTAAGGAGTTAGAGCGATTTTTGTGTCATGCGTTTTTGCTTTAACATGCGGGTGTGAGTAGTCCCTAAGAATAAAAATACACGTTTATTTTTTTAAATCAGGCACGTATGACAAAAACGCATGACTCAAAGTCATTTTAGGCTCATGTTAGTTATTTATTTGAGTAAAAAAATACAAGTATAAATCAGAAACAACTTTATTTTTTATAGTTTTACAATTATAGACTGTTTTCGTTGTCTACAATGACATCATTGAGAAATGCTGCTGGAGCAAGGAACCCTTCGCGTCTGGCATATCCTAAGTACCATATAATAGAAATAATATGCGCGCAAGTGCCCATTGTACGTCGCCCAGTTAGGCATGTGCAATAATAATGTAATATATTGTTGTTTTGACCTAGGTTACATGTTATCATAATATAACAATAATAAGTCCTAGAACGTACATGACGCGACTGTATTCGTCCGCGTAATAGCCAGACGGCATTATTTATACCATAGTCTGATAAGTCATCAAGGTTATGTTGTTGATATATTTCTATTAGATAGAGTCCATTTGTTAAATGTTCGTTGCAATAAGAACGGGCGAGTTTCAATTGATAAGTACCCAACGAAAGTAAAATAACTTCCTCTTCAGTTAATTCTGGGAAGTTTTGAATATCATTAGCTTCTATTCTTTCAAAGTTAGCTCTACGCGCATTCAATCGTTTTCTTTCGACATAAGTATATAAAATATTTGGTGTATCTATTTTAGTCTCGATTATGTTGAGAAAGGATTCTACATGTATGTTGTCGGTAATAGGAATATGAAAATGATTTAACATAGCTGCAGCAATTCTAAAGTCAACAAACATGTTTGGAAGCGTTTTATTAAAATATTTTTGTCTTAAAAGTTTGAAATCGCGCTTAAAGCGCCCGTTAACCACCTCGACAACCCATCTGCAAATCGTAACTGAGCGCGACTCATTTGCTTGCTCAGTGGTTAATTGTGTCTCGTTTCTATTTTTTGTTGGTGGCATGTGGCGATCATAGTCATTGGCTTCAATGTCACCTATGCTGTCCCTGAAACCCCTGTCCAAAATAAATACGTCTTCCGGATGTAACAAAATATGTATGGGATTCTCCCCATCATTCATTAGATTAGACATAATATTCGCGTCCGTTTTTGTTGCAGCATATGGGCCAAGTACTTCTACAATGTATCCATCTGAACATACGATTAAAAAAGGTTTAAGTAAGTTTTGGAACTTATGTAAACTGTAAGATTGTCTTTGAAATAAAAAATTCGAACTTTTATTAATATAAACATAAGTTCCATCAAATATTAAAATTACCTTATCGTTATTCTCATTACCGAACAAAGCTTTTGGAATTGAGAGATTCCTCTCTAATATATTATTTCTAGTTATGTGGTCAAAACCTAGGTGTCTTGGAACATATTCGAGACTAAGGCAATCTCGAACTATTTTCAAAATTCGCTCTAACTGTCTGCGGGACATATTAAATAATGTGGATAACCTGTTATTTGAATCCCCTGTTCTTAATTTTGTCAAATAGATACCTAGCGCATTTCTGGGTTCCTTGCATCTCACACTAAGAGAAGGTGTTTCGTCTAGTATAGCGTCAAACTGGCCTGGTTTCCGCCCTGTCCAAAAGTGCATCTCCTCTTCAGATAAGGCACCTCTTACATTGAAATCTAACTTTATTCCATTTTGTACAGCTGTTCGCAACATGTCACATATGTCAGTAAATTGCTGCGCATTAAAACTGTGAGAGACATTGCACAATTGAGGCAAATCATCCCAAGCATTGCCCTGAAGGTGTTCTGCACAGACTCGAGCACTATCAGGAATGTATAACGAATACGCACAAAAAATATATGTTTTGATAGAAGCTGGTATTCGGCATCGGGTTGCATGAACACAGTTGTTGAAGATACAATGTCTTGGTGTATTTGGTGCTCGCATATAACCTGGGACCTGAATCTCCCCATCATTTAGTCTTCTTTCGGGTGCAGCAGGTCTTCTTAAATCGTTTTCGATTCTCTGCCAACAACGGTGACACATACGCTGCGTATTGTTAAATGCCACCTGAAACCAACATGTAATAATATTAATTAGTTTTATATAAATACTTATAGGTCTGGGAAGCGATTCCACTATTTGGTCATTACGTTTACAATGTTCATTCATTCATTGTAGCCACCTACATAAAGGCGTAAGCTTATTAAATAATATCAATATTAAGTGAATGCATTAGTTAATCTAATAAAATATACAAATACGCGCAAAGACTACGCCAGCTTCTAGCGCTAGAGGGATAGATAATTATATTCCGTGTGTACAATTCATATCGGTCCTTAGATGCTTCTATACGAATGGCTTTGATAGAAAGAGATGGGAAAGCAACAGAAAAATAGTTTTAATGTTGAAGTTGGATGGTAAGAGGAAAAGTATAACAGACCTAAAAAGTGTTTAACAATACAAAACATTTCTTAGAAATGCAGTTTATTGAGCACTTTCATGGGCCTTACAACAAAATATCTGTCCAGGTACTACCCGTGCGCGATAAGTTCGGACCTTCTAGGAATGCGACTCCCCCGCCCGCTTCCCCCGCACTTCCCCGATGGCGCCTGTTTTGTACCGTTTGCATCGAACACGCCATTGTGACGTCACCGCGCTCAGGTCCCAACTTATCGCGCACGGGTAGTATCTGTTGGAAATACCACTCCTATTGTTACCGCCTCAAGTAAAATCCTGCCATTTCATTTGAAATGAACTATCCGCCGTATGTTTAATATTAATAAGTGAGAATGATTTAACTATTTATGATGTAATATCACTGATTAATGGTACCCATTTATAAACTAATAAAACGTGCACATTTACATGATAGCTGGTTAAAAGGTTCATTGAACACCGACTAACATGAATGCAAAGAACTCTATATTAAGACATAATGTACTCGTATTAAACAAAAGTAAGAAATACAACTTTTACATACCTCTAAAACAGCATTTTCTTGAATATAAGCGGCTAACTCAGGACGCAAGCTAGGTAAGTCGTCACGTAAAATATGTTCCTGATATCTTTCATGATATAAACCTCGCCGACACATCACACAATTGTGATTTCCTTCCATTTTGGTAGAAAATCAAGTCCATAAAACAAGCCGAAGTCAACGATTTTAGCGGGTAACGGAGTCCAAAAGAAAAGCACGGGTCAATATGAAAGATAAATAAAGTAGTAGAAAGCAGCGTAACGTAGTCTCACGAACGGAACGAACGAGCGACTGACTGACTGATAGATGGAGATGTATCAGCCGATCACGCGAACTGCACCCCCCACTCCGCTCCCGATATATCCCGTGGTGCCTCCTAGGGTGGTTGGTATCAGTAAATCAAGTTTTCAGTTGTATCGCTTAAGTTTTTAATATGATACTTATATTGTTATGTTGAACAAAGAAACATATTCATATATCAATATCTCTGAAGATACTAACATTCAGGTTTCGTCGCTATACATTTTTTTTCTCCTATAGGTTAGACCAATTCAATAATACAATAATTATTGTTATTGGACCGGGTACCAAAATGTCTCATCATCCTTTGTATTTAGTTTAGTATACTTACGAAACTGTATAAATCTATAGAAACGGTATTGATAATTTCTACAAACATTTTGCTAAATCCAAAAACAAATAGGTGCACTCTATTTTGATGTCTATAGAATGCATATTTGAATGCGCCTAGTGCAAACGTCTCTGGTCGAAGCAACCATCGAGGCGATAGCCATATTGCAATAGTAGGTATAAGTAACAAAAACAAACTTGCAGATAAATCAGAGTGCGTTCGTAATTATTATAATCTATACATATAATAAATCTGTAGACGAGGCGTTTCTGTACAATGCAAATATTTAAAAAAAAAATAGCTGGTGTGTTAAAGTATAACCAACAGATGCCATTTCTATAATTTTTTTCATTTTTGTCTGTTTGTCTGTATGTCTGTTTGTCTGTGACAGATGTTTGTTAAAGTATCACGTAAAAAATACAAAACCAACATGGTTAAATTTTATACTCAAATATTGTGTGTAACTCAGAGTTACATTTAGTTTTTGTTTCATCGAAATCGGTTCAATAAATCAAAAGATAAATGAATTTAAAGTGTTCAAGAAGAACTTTTCTTTGCTTAGTTACACACTTCGTTACACGTAACGACATCTATTGACGCCAAATGGTACTAACGAATATATGTGATAAGTTAACCGAGGCATTTCTGTACATTGAAAATATTCCAAAGAAATAATTGGGGTGTCAAAGATGCCATTTTTACCATTTTTATTTGTCTGTTTGTCTGTGAGACGGGTTTGTTACAGTATCACGAAAAAAGTACGAAACCATTAGGGTTAACTTTTATACTCAAATATTGTGTATCACTCGGAGTATCATTTAGTTTTTGTTCCACCACAATCGCTCCACTCTATAAAATATATTAATCAATTAAATGTTCAACAAGAATTTTTAATTATGCAATGTAGTAACACGTAACGACATCTATTGATCCGAAATTATACTAACGTAAACTCATGTAGGTTTGTGAGATCTTTTGTTATTTTGGTGAGGTTAATTTCGCATACTTCACGCGTAACATTGTGAATAGAAAATAACTCCCAATGATCTAATCAAAAGTTTGGCTAATTAAAGTTTTCCAAATGCGTTCAGAGTTCAGAGATGCGTTCAGAGAGTTAGTTCAGAGGTGGTGGCGCTACCTATCTTTCAAATCATGATACAGCTTAGTTATTTCACATAAAACGATACATGTTCATTTATTTTTTAAATTCTTTAATTTAATACTTTTGGAAGGCTATATAGCTTACAGTGTTTGATCGAACGTTTTCCCATGGGTAATAATTTAAATGTATCACTTTGTGATCGATAGATGGCGTTGTTCATTTGACGTCATTTTCTGAATCGCGGTGTTAAGACTTTCCGCAGAAGAATGACCTTTGCCCAATGTTTTACCATAATTGAAGAGTTACATTCAAGCTTTCAAGCTCACATAAATGTTGAAATATGCAATAGCGTAGAGTCCATTAAATATAGTTGCAAATATATTAATAAAGGTAGTGACCAAGCTATGATCGCGCTGAGAAATCGCAATGAATACGATGAAGTCACGAGATATAAATCTGGCCGATACATTAGCTCCTCAGAGGCAGTTTGGCGTATTTTAAGGTTTCCAATACATGAGAGACATCCACCGGTCATTCATCTCGATGTACACCTTGAGGGCGGGCAACGAGTGTATTTTCAGTCTGAAAATGTCACAGAAAGGTTAGACAATCCGAGACAAACCACTTTGATGGCATTCTTTCGCCTCTGCCAAACTGATAATTACGCGAAATCCCTTCTTTATAACGAGGTTCCATCGTATTACACATACAACAAGCAGCAAGGTGTTTTTAACCGTAGAAGACGTGGAACTGCTCTGGAAGGCGAGCCTGGAGTTTTCAAGGAACACGTGATAGGACGAGTGTACACTGTACACCCGAATAATTTAGTGTTATAATTTACGCCTTCTTCTGCACGTAGTGCGAGGACCAACTTCATTTAATGAGCTCCGTAAAGTGGATGATATTGAATATCCCACATACCAGGCTGCTTGCCGCGCACGTCATTTATTAGATGGAGATCAACATTGGGATGATGCTTTAGCCGAGGCATGCGTCAGCGATAGTCCACATCGCTTGCGTCATCTGTTTGCCATCTTACTGACCTTTTGTGGCTTAGCGGATGCTGGGCAGTTGTGGCAAAAATATCAAGATATGTTTGCTGAAGATTTTTTGAGACATGTACAGCAAAACAGTGATGGTGAAATTCCTGACCGAGTACGTGAAAATTGTCATAATAGATCGTTGTTGGCTATTCAAGATATAGGTAGTCATAAGTATAGGAGGAAACCCGCTCACTCAATACGGCATGCCCACACCGACAGTCGATGCGGAACGTATAAACAGAGAGTACGCCGCGGAGATTAGTTACAATCCCGTGGAATTAGCAGAAACCCTGCAAAACGGCTGCTCAATTTTGACAACGGAACAGCGTCAAATATTTGATCGTGTGTGCGGCAGTGTAGATAATACATTGGGGGAAATCCCGTTTTTAGACGCGCCCGGTGGAACAGGCAAAACATTTCTAACCAAAGTTATTTTGGCTCGAATAAGGACCCAAAATAAGATTGCTCTTGCTGTCGCCTCCTCAGGAATAGCAGCCACATTGTTGCCCGGAGGAAAAACCGCACATACAATATTCAAAATCCCCATCGACTTGGATCGAACAGAAAGCCCGGTTTGCAATGTGTCAAAGCTAGGGTTTTACGCGATTGTGTCATAATAATTTGGGACGAGTGCACGATGGCAAATCGCAAGGCTGTGGAAGCAGTAGACCGAACTTTGCGGGACATTAGGCAAAATGACCGGCCGATGGGAGGCATTACGGTACTTTTCTGTGGTGATTTTAGGCAGACACTCCCGATAATACCCAGAGGAACGAGAGCCGATGAAATTAGCGCCTGCCTAAAGAGTTCGAAAAATCGAACTCTTTAGGCAGGCGCTAATTTCATCATTTTTTTCACATTTCGCCATAAAAATGGCGCAATGTGATATCAACTCATTTGAGTTTAAATATGCGAGCACATCTAGGAGGGAATCCAAACGCGCAAGAGTTCTCAAATTTACTTTTGAAAATTGGTGACGGCACATATCCCCCACAAGATGGTAAAATAATTTTGGTGGAGACCCTTTGTTGTTCCGTTGCTTCACAGCTGGAACTAATTTCTTCAGTTTATGGGAATCCCACAGATATCGGGAACCACGCTGCTGCTTGGCTGTGCCAACGAGCTATTTTGACCCCCCGCAATGACCAAGCGGCAGCAATAAATACACAAATATTGGCACATGTTTCTGGGGAAAGTAAGCAATATACTTCGATAAACACGGTTACGGAAGAAGAAGATGCCACACACTATCCAGTAGAGTTCTTAGAATCCCTTAACACGCCCGGTCTTCCAGCACACAATATTTTTTTTTAAGTCGGTGTGCCAATTATTCTTCTCAGAAATTTAAGTCCTCCCAAACTTTGCAACGGCACTCGGCTCATAGTCACCAATCTCCAACACAACGTCATCGAAGCCGAAATCTTAACAGGTTGCGGCGCCGGTGATGTTGTTTTTATTCCCAGAATTCCGCTCATTCCTAATAATTTCCCGTTTAGTTTTAAACGTGTGCAATTCCCCGTCAGCCTTTGTTACGCCATGACCATTAACAAAGCTCAGGGCCAGACATTGTTCGTTGCGGGGGTGGATCTTAGTATTGGTTGCTTTTCCCACGGCCAACTTTATGTAGCTATTTCGCGTGTAAGCAACCCTAGCAACCTTTTTGTGTACGCTCCTGGTGGTTCTACCGCTAACATTGTATATAGAGAAGCATTTTCCTAAATATCACAAGTTTTTTGTCAGCTTTTTGAAAAATCACAAGGCCTGGTCGAAAGATTCTCCCGATTTCCCTTCTATTTATAAGCAGCACATTATTTTTTTCCGACATCCACGCGAACGAAGTCGCGGGCACAGCTAGTAATATAAATATTGCACTAGTTATATAAAAAGCATTTTGATTCTTTTGTAAGATTATTTTTATAATATATATTGAGTCATTAGACCAGTGCCGATAATTTTTGAAAACGAAAAATTCACAGTAGGATGAAACCCATTGGAAAAGAAAGAGAATATAACAAAAATGAAAGGAAAAATAATTTACGGGCGATCCGAGGTCGGGAAGTGGGGGTTATCTCGATTTCCGGCAAAACTACAAGTCTTATGGAAAAAAGTGTAATAGCAAAGTTGTAGGTAATAAAAAGATCTACAACTTTTGTATTCACACTTTTTTCAAGTAACCTCAAAATTTATGTGAAAAATTCAAATAACCAAGTTTTTGGTTTTATATTTTTATCTTTTACACAGCATTTTTTTTTTCGCGAAATTTGCCGAATACTTACCTTTTTATGTTTCAAGCACACTGTATTTTTATTGATTTAAAATATTTATTTTTTTCACCTTATTTTGACCTAATATCGAAAAAGCACCCTAATTTTCAATCGAAAATTCTCACGTGAAAATATCTGCTTTTTTAAAAACTCGGTAAAAAAAATAATTGCTGTGTAAAAGATAAAAATAAAAAACCAAGAACTTGGTTATTTGAATTTTTCACATAAATTTTGAGGTTACTTGAAAAAAGTGTGAATACAAAAGTTGTAGATCTTTTTATTACCTACAACTTTGCTATTACACTTTTTTCCATAAGACTTGTAGTTTTGCCGGAAATCGAGATAACCCCCACTTCCCGACCTCGGATCGCCCGTAAATTATTTTTCTTTTCATTTTTGTTATATTCTCTTTCTTTTCCAATGGGTTTCATCCTACTGTGACTTTTTTCGTTTTCAAAAATTATCGGCACTGGTCTAATGACTCAATATATTATTATATTATAAAAATAATCTTACAAAAGAATCAAAATGCTTTTTAAATAACTAGTGCAATATTTATATTATTATAATAATTACGAACGCACTCTGATTTATCTGCAAGTTTGTTTTTGTTACTTATACCTACTATTGCAATATGGCTATCGCCTCGATGGTTGCTTCGACCAGAGACGTTTGCACTAGGCGCATTCAAATATGCATTCTATAGACATCAAAATAGAGTGCACCTATTTGTTTTTGGATTTAGCAAAATGTTTGTAGAAATTGTCAATACCGTTTCTATAGATTTATACAGTTTCGTAAGTATACTAAACTAAATACAAATTTCAAATGTTATTATGATACAATACCGTAATAATCCTTGGTGAAGCGATGCGTGTAAAAAATGCGAGGATTCGAATTATAGTATGAGCGGGAGAAAATATGGTACGCCGTAAAACAATTCAACCAGACGCGAGCTAAAGAAAAAGCAATTCACTCACCTGGCGATGGCACCACGATGTTGAGGGTTTCTCCTTGGAGGCTTTAAGCTTGACTTGAAGGCACAGGGCTTGGTAGCCAGCGTCCGGTTTCGCGAGCGTAATGAATGGATGCGAAGGGTTGCGAACATGCAAGCGAGGGAGGTTTTTAATTAGCTTAGCGCGTGCGAGCAAGATGGCGGGCGGAGCGGCGGCGGCGCGGCGCGGCGAGGATCAGCGATCTCTCATAGCGGTAGTATACGGAAGAATGGCGGTCGTAAACCGTTCGTTCGCGAGTTAGATGCAATGAACGACGGAAGGAGTGAATGCATTCCCAGCCCTCGCTGACTGAATGAATTAGGCGTAACCAATCCTACTTACCCAAACATTCCATCATTTTTTCGAGTTTTTCGTCTTTTTCTTGTAAAACTCTTTCGCAACATTTTATTTTTATTGCCCATATTTCCACTGAGACTGAATTTTCACTTCAATATTAGGCAGTGAGTAGCCTTAGTAGTCCGCCACAGAACTTTAGTTCAATTCACGCACTGTTTTGCCAATTTTAGCAAATACCAACTAATATTCAGCCAGCAGCAGCTTCCATTCCCGTGGATGATCCCTCTATCGTCTAAATTTTTCAGAATTCTAGCTTCCGTCCCGGCTCCGCATTTTCTTAGAAACATTATGGCATTTGTCACTTTGGAGCTGTGATATTATTGCATTTATTTAGAGTTTATGTGATTTTTAAGTGGTCCGAGGGCCTTTATGTTGGTTTTGTTTTCTATTTTTTTACCGCACCCACTAAGTACCTATCTAAAACACAAACATTAGTTTGAAATGGCATAACTACCCATTTAATTAACCCTTCCATCCCTGATACTGACTTACACCCGAAAAGCATAATTCCCCTTCTAGAGCAGTCGGGTAAAATTCGGAATGTTTATATTTGACCTGTTTATCATGTACTGTAATAAAAATAAACAGTAGTGATTTAATTGTTTTTTTTTTAATTGTTATGTGTAATTATTTATTGTATCATATTATGAACCGACACTGTAATTACATCGAATTTTAGAACGCACGTCTTATGTAAGTATATTCAACAGAAAACATCTGATTTCCTTACGTATACTATGCAACTTTCCTTGAGCACTCAAACGCCCGTGTTAGCGTTTGCGAGTTTGTGCATAATTACCGTAAAACGCGCAGATGCGGTTGTGTGAGTGCGGTAATAGCGATTAAAATCGTAGTCGGTCCGCGCCTTAAATAGAGAATTAATGTGTTCTTAAGAGGCCCGATACCGTGTGACAATTTTAGAACAAGTATAATATTTTGTTATTAAATAGGAATAGGTGACGGACAGTCACATTACTTAACTTTTAATCATTACTTTCAAGTGTTAGCTATTTCTAAATTTCTGAATACTGACAAATCTTCACAAAAGTGTCAGCTTCAATTTGAATCAAAGCTGTTGGGATCGTAGATTGAGAGAAAAATTCAAAATTGTGAACACTTTTGGGTACTTTCCTAAATCAATGAAATTTCGTTATATTTCCCAAAAGGCTCCATCAATCCGTCAGATATTTAAGTATCAGGACATGTTACGTAACTTTTATTCGCACTGAATATACTTTTAAAATGGTCCAAATCTGAGTTTTCAAAGTGATCAGATTTAGGGAAAGCCCATAATTTCTTCGTCAGATTTAAGTAAAATTAAGTCATTATGCGTCAGGCCGCACACGGTCATACGTAAGTCAAAAGGCTCTGAAGATCACACAATTTCTTGTCCATTTTGGAAATGTGAAGTGACATGTAAATAATCAAAGGTGAAAGTATAGGTCCCTGACCACGGGGCTCGTATTTGAAACTGTTGAAATATATTTTCGGCGTTCTGTCATCATGCCGCACCTACTCAGCTATCAACTTTTCAAATTCAAAATTATTTATTTTGGGACAACTAGATCCAAAGGTTAGTGTTCCTTGTTGATACGGTTTAGTTTTGTTTATTTATTAGGGACAAAAAACAGTTACATGCTACAAAATACAGAAAAATACTTAAACTAAGACTTAACAAGCACGTAACCCACACCATTGACAACGTTTTAACTAAAGATTAGAAGTGCTAAAGACATAAAAAAGAAAAATAAAACAATAGTCGCTGCCACAATAATATTGCTGTGTTACTTAGCTTAGCTTAATTTAACTAAAATACTTGCTTAGATAGACAAAATATATCCCGTTCCACAAAATGCGTGTTGTAAGAATCTACAAGGCGACGAAGAGGTGCACGTTCCCCAGCATACTCGTATGTCTGTATGGAATAGTTGAGGGACGCGCACTCCCCTTCGGATATCACTTCTGGGGACCTTGTAACACAATTTGTTTGTTAGGTCCATACAATGGTTGAGCTGAATGGTGCTGATCCATGCGTCATGTTCGTGAACGGGCGCTGTCAGTTGGGACTGGTCATCTCTTAGCCACCACGGCTTATTTTAATTATTTTATTATGGATTGTTTTGTTTGAATTTATATTAGCTGTACACTGGACACTCAATGTGTACGTCTTATTTACATCTTACTCACATATAATTATACCTATATGTATACAAGATTATTGATGTAACTAATATTTATGTAACAATATAATTTAAAAGAGTGTCCATGGAGTTTCTTGCCTGTTCTTGTCCATAGGTACCTACTACGCTTTGGAATGGGCAACTAACTAGCTTCATATTTCTGACTGACCGACCACTTGACAATTCAAAAGTGCCTGTAAATGGTTTAATTGAAATAAATGCTTTGAGTTTGAGTTTGAGTTTTTGAACAATCAAATTTGTTACTGCATATATACATATATGTGCAGTGTCGTGACATCAAGAAACAGCCGCCTAGATCCCAAATCCAGTACGCCATACCGTAAGGAACATAAGGAACCTTTGATCGGAAGCACTTATAGTTCATAGACCGTAAGAACTTCTTCTGTACCCTTTCAATTCTAGTGCCGTATTTGTCGTAGAAAGGGTTCCAGATCGGGACGGCATATTCTAACTGGGATCGTACCAAAGTCTTATAAAGCAGTAAGAACGTAGAGGGCCGCACAAAGTCACGTGATGATCTCATGGCCAAACCATACATCTGATATGCCTTGTTTACTATATTGTCAACGTGTTTGTCAAAGTGCAAACTAGCATCCACTATGACCCCTAAGTCGCGAACAAAACTGACTACATTTAAGGGTGCGTTATTAATTGAATAATTAAAATTTATTTTAATTCTCTTTTTGGTAAATGAGATGGCATGACATTTGGGTAGACTAAGAAAGAGCTTATTGTTGTTACAGTATGTATATAATCTATCTAGGTCCGTTTGAAGAAGTAGACAGTCTTGTATATTCTTACAAGATCTGTAAATTTTTATATCATCTGCATACATTAAAAACTTTCAATCAACCAATCAATCAATCTTTATTTGTGAACATAGGTAGATATACATAAATGGTCTTAAATATACATACTATTGTAGTCGAACTCTATGTTCTACCAATAAAATTGGTGTACAAATAGTAAATTTTTGTGTTTTTTGTTTTTGTGTTTGAGTTGATAAAACATTGTTTAATGTCATTAATAAATATAATGAAGAGAAGAGGGCTTAAAATGGATCCCTGTGGTACGCCAGATGTAACAACTATAGGGTCTGACTCGTAAACATAAACAAACATTTTTTAGGACCTATTATAGATATATGACACAAACCATCTAAGCAAATTACCACGTAGTCCGTTGAAAGCTATTTTTTCTAAAAGCAGTGTATGGTCCACCTCGTCTAAAGCCTTCTGAAAGTCCGCGTACACAGCGTCCACTTGAACTTTTTGATCCAATTTTTCAAACAAGTAAGTAGTTGGTAAATACTAACAGATTAGTTGCGGTTGAACGACGTTTCACAAAACCGTGTTGCTCGGGTAAAATAAGCTGATGAATGTGGGGGTACACGGCGCCATGCACAAGACGCTCAAAAAGGTTAGACAAAGTAGAGAGGATAGAGATAGGGCGATAATTCTCTACATTGTTCTTGTCACCACTCTTATAAACAGGGGCTATAAACGCACGTTTTCATTGATTATTTTATTACTTATTGTTTTTTTTTTGTTTTAGTCTGATCTGTAACTACATATTAAATTTGACTATGGCTAATAATAATCGCATCGATAGCAGTACCTAAATGATAAATAAATGATAAATGATTTTATTTCTGTAAGTAGGTTTGTTACAAACACTTTTACACGTCAATCATATTTTAAAAACTAGATGAGAACGGCGTTTCCTATCTGACTACTCTGAGAAGAAAGGCCGAAACAAACTCAGAGGTCACAGTCTCTTTTAAAGTCCAGACATAATCTTGGTCAGATCATGTGAAGACCATGTAGATTGGTGTCTGAAACGGTCTTTTGAGGAAAAACCATACAGATTGAGCGGACCTGTCCAGTCAGTGCACGCAATTGTCAGTAATCGTGCAGCTCAACTTAGAACTTCAGGAGCTCAACGATTCGACGAACAATACCAAAGAAAGGACATTTGAGTAGGCCCCATAAATTACTCAAACTGCCAGATCGTGAAACTAACTAAGAAATAAAATATAAAAAGTAATAATCCACATAATCTTCACATTCACAATAATTTAAATAATATAATACTTTACAAAGTAAATACTCATGTCATTGTATGTATAAAATTCATCAATGTCAATGTGTATAATTATAAATGTTCGAACATAATCTTTGAGGACCATGTAGATTAGTATCTGAAATGGTCTTCTGAGGAAAGAACCACGCAGATTAAGAGGACCTGTCCAGTCAGTGCACGCATTTGTCAGTAACCGTGCAGCTCAACTCAGAACTTTAGGAGCTCAACGATTCGACGAACAATACCAAAGAAAGGACATTTGGGTAGGCCGCATGAACTACTTAAACTGCCAGATCATGATTAAAACTGAAACAATGACCCACATAGTCCTCAGTTCCTCACATTCACAACAATTAAAATTTATTTATTTATTCACACCAAACATACAAATATCCTTACAGGCTAGACCCAATGCGATATTGCAGTACACTTAAAAATTAAATGGTCCCAGTGCTTGTACCATAACAAATTCTATAGGTAGCTATTCTTTCAAATTCACCCAAAGCGCAACAGAATATGTCAACGTCATCAGCAATGAGGTTGAGAGTGCGGAGCGCGCTCGTCAGCGGCGCCTCACGCAGCAAGTTAGTTCGCGCGCGCGGTACCTCCAGCAACCGCGGCCGACGACGACGACCCACATACCCGTCTGGCACGACTAGTTCCACCCTTCGCAATATATCCGCATTGTGTATCTTCCCTCTAATTATCTTAAAGATATATGTAACTAGTGCGAGTTGCCTCCTCACCCTCAGTTCATCGTATCCGACCATACCGAAGATAAATAGTGTTGGATACCTCAACGGATAAAATGGATACACCCCGTATTCCCTCATATATTTATATCTAATAAATTTATTTTGTACGCGCTCCAACATGAGACTATATTTAGTTTCATGTGGAGCCCAGATAACTGCATTACATTCTAATTGGCTCCTTACTAAAGCGTTATACAAAGCCGTTATAGCTTTCATATTTGTGAAGCCTTTAGCCGTTCTCAGGACAAATCCTAGGTTTCTATATGCTTTTTTGCATACCTTAACTATATGATCACGAAACGTCAGTCCAGTGGTGAACTGAACACCCAAGTCCCTCACTTCAGTGACCCTAGCCATCGATACCCCGTCCACCGTATAACTATGTCTAATGGGTGTGCGTGCGCGCGAGAAGCTTATGGTCACACACTTAGTTGTGTTAAACTGCAGGAGATTACCTTTGCTTCAAGTTACTACTCTGTCTATATCTCTCTGCAGTCTTTCACAGTCATCCACGTTTGTTATGGGGAGAGAAAGTTTGAGGTCGTCGGCAAATAGTAGGCACTTAGCATCTTGTACAACACTTGGTAGGTCATTTATCATTAAGAGAAACCCAAGGGGCCCCATATTACTTCCCTGGCTTACACCAGATCTAGTATAGTATGCCTTAGATTGGAATCCTGCATAGTCTACATACTGTTGCCTGTCACTCATATAACTTGCAAAAAACCCAAGTAAATGCGGGGTGAAACCGACTCCTGCTAACTTTTTCAGTAATACGTCATTATCGACTAAATCAAACGCTTTTTTAAAATCGAAGTATGCTGCATCGGCTTGCCCCCCACCGTCCACTATCGGCACCACCTCAGCCATGTAGCTAAGTAAATTGCTCGTAGTATTTCTAGTCGGCCGAAATCCATGCTGCGCGTCGGTGAGTGGCGAGCTAACTTGCTGATAGACTTTCTTATAAATAGCAGATTCTAATACTTTAGCCGTTGTTGACAATACAGCAACTGGTCTATATTCTTCAACTTTAGTTCTCGAACCTCCCTTCGGTACCGGTATGACCCGGGTAATCTTCCACATCTCGGGAAATACAGCTGATTTAAGGCAAAGATTGTAGATGTGCAACAGTGGTCTCGCTAATCCCATTCGACAGTCCCTAAAAACGTACGGCGGAATACCATCAGGCCCTGACGATTTTTTCGGCTTAGGTTGCTGCAGGGCTCGTTCTACGTCATCCAACTCCAATCTGTCCAGATGAACCCGCCCTGCTCCGTTCTGGCTGCCTGCTTCCACTATGGCCGCATTCACATCCAATCTAGGTTTCTCTACATTATACACTGAATAAAAATATTCAGCGAATTCTTGAACCACTTTTTCATCTGTCAAGGTCTCTCCGTTCTTTAAGATCTTTTGGCTACTACTATTACCTCTTCTAGAATTAACGTAAGCCCAAAACGATTTAGGGTCACTTGACATTTGGCTTTGTACACGTTGGCGATATTGTTCATGTGCTACTAAAATTTTCCCTTTAACTTTAGCCCTACACTGAGCAAACGTTTCGTAATCATTCCCTGCCCCACTACTTTTATATTTTTTATGAAGAGTAGCTTTGAGTTTTATGTCGCGAATTATCTCACCCGTGTACCACTCGGGATAAATGTACCTCGAGCGTACACGACTTCGCTTTTTCCTGGGAACACAGTCATCTATAATTGAATGAATTGTGTCATAAAAATACTTTAAATAATAAATTGTACTTCTCAAGGTAAGTATTCAAGCCGTTCTGTTATAATAATTATCAATTTATCAGTGTATGTAACAGAAATAAAAAAAAAACATTCAGTATGCAGAAAATTGGAACAACTCAATCCCAAGCCTTTTTGTCCTCAATATAATCTTTAACGGTATAAAAGCCTTTCTGGCACAACTTACGTTTAATGAATGATTTGAATTTATTAAGGCTTGGATCTTGAACGTGGCTTGGAAGTTTATTATAAAAGCGTATACATTGACATCTGAACGAGCCATCTATTTTCTTGAGCCTTGATGTAGGTACAACGAAAGATTTTCAAAAATATACTGTAAAGGCACAGTCATTACATTAATCTCCTTAAATTTCTCTCTGAGAGTGTGTCTCGGGCTTAATTTATAAATTGATCGAACAGCTCTTTTCTGCAAAACAAAGATAGTCTGAATGTCGGCGGCATTTCCGCACAACAGAATACCATACGACATTACACTATGAAAATAGCTAAAGTACACTAAACGGGCTGTCTCTATGTCAGTTAAATTACGAATTTTTCTAACAGCGTATGCTGGAGCTAAGCTTTTTTGATAATTTATCTATGTGTGGGCGCCACTGAAGCTTAGCATCCAAAGTTAAGCCCAAGAATACTGTGCTATCTTCAGGATTAAATTCTCTGCCCTTTATCAATACATTAGTTAACACCTTTCTAACGTGAGGCAGCGTAAACTTAATGCATTTGTTTTTTTTTTCATTAAGTAGTAAATTATTAACATTGAACCAGTGAACTACTTTTGAGATCGCGCTATTTACATCGTCAGTAACCAGCTGCTGACGTTTAAGTTTAAACAAAAGTGAAGTATCGTCCGCAAACAACACTATATCATGATTATCCTTTATGAGGTAAGGCAAGTCATTAATATAAATAAGAAACAAAAAAGGACCAAGAATTGAGCCCTGTGGGACTCCCATTGTTACTATAGATCCGGGAGATCTTTTACCATTAACGTCAACGCTCTGAACCCTATTATTCAAGTATGAAGTAAGAAGATCCAGAGCGGTGTTCCGGATCCCGTAGTGGCGGAGTTTCCTGATTAGCGTTTCATGAAGAACGCAATCGAACGCCTTGGACAAATCACAAAAAATGCCCAAGGCATCGCATTTATCTTCCCATGCATTATAGATATCCGCTGGAGTGGATGAGGTGACCAAAGTCGCCGCATAGAAAGTGGCGCCGCACGTTAGCGTCCACTCGCGTAACCTTTTAATTAATCGAAATCCGATAAAATTTATTCAATTTTTCATTTTTAAAAGATCTGTGGCACACTGTATCCGATTGCTTAGTCGATTTCGTGCTTAAAAGCCGCGTATTCAGATGTATGACAACACTACAAGCGTTCAACCAAAAAAATCAAATAATTAAAAAAATATGGCGTCTTGTCAGTGACGTACGGACTCGCGCGTGTTTTGTTTACATGATAAATAATTTGTGTTTTAAGTGGGTTTTCAAGTGTTTGAAGTGCTATGGCCTGTTAAGTGTGTGATAAATACTATAGTGAAGTGAATTACTGCAGGATTTCAAGGTCGGTGAGTGAAAAAATATTACGTAATTTCGGTTTTATTCCACAACCGGCGCTGACCGATTCATGTTTATTGTTATTACGTGTATGTGTTTTCAGATCCTTATTTTAGTACAGTGTGTTATTCTAATACCACTACTTTTATAACAAAGTTGAAGCATTAAATAAGCTTTCCACAGGTACCAATATTTTTATTCTACGTATCAGATTTATATTTATAAAACAACATTTTGTTTCCATTGTCTTGGCGGCCATTGTTATTTTTTTTGCCGTCGGCAAATTTTTTCAACTTTGCACGCTCGTGTATAGTACATATTGTACTAATGCTATGTGGTTTTATTAGTGTTTTGCGTTAAGTATATACACATAATGTATTTAAAACCTTAAACAATATAGGTCAACGCTCGTTTTTTCGAACTATAACCATTTATTTGAAAACAAAGTTACGTAAATACTATCGTACGTACGTATCGTACGTAGTGTTTACGTAAATACTATCCTATTTCAAACGAAACTCCGCTATCTTAAAGCCCCGTTCCTTACCATAACAAAAAACACAAGTGTTAGCACCATTCAAACAAACCCAAGTCGTAAAAATGCTTTATTTACATTATCGGGCGGCCGAGCGGCGCCCCGCCGCGCCGCGCGCGCCGGTGACGCATCTGGCATTCATCTGGCTCGATTATTTTTCCCGCGCTCTGCCACCGAGCGGATATGTCCTAAAAGTTCAACACCGGCATCAGTAGTTGAACGACCCCTTGTAAAACCGAACTGTTTACTATGTAATAATTTATGTTTATTAAAAAATCTTTGCAATTGGGCTAAAATTAATTTCTCAAAAATTTTACTAAAGGTAGGTAGTACTGAAATAGGTCTATAATTTGTGGGGTCTGTAGTGCTACCTGATTTAAACAAAGGTATTATTTTACTATTTTTCATGAGGTCAGGAAACTCTTCACAGTCGATACAATTGTTAAAAATAAGAGCTAAAGTAGGTGCTACAATGTCAATAATAGACTTAGCAACTTCTACAGAATTACCCCACAGATCTGCAGTCTTTTTTACGTTTAAAGTGTGAAAGGTTTTAATTATATCTCTACAAGTAATATGTTCAAAATGAAATTCCGAATCGCAAACATTAACATTTTCTTCAAGCAAATACTCAGCAACAGAAGGTGATGAGTTTAGTGATTTAGTAGTTGAAACGGGAATATCTGAAAATAAATTTTCAAAGGCCGTGGCTACTTGTGAGTCAGATTTTATTATGTTGTCTTTAATGGACAGGCTGTAGTCAGTATTTCGGTTACTAGACGTTCCCGTTTCACTATTAACAATATTCCAAGTCGTTTTAATTACATTACTACTGTTTTTAATCTTCGAACTCAAATAACGGGACTTGGCCATACAACAAACTTATTTAAATAATTTTGAATAATTTCTAACATATAAATTAAATTCAGCAGTGTTTAAAACGGTCCTTTCATTGTACAGTTCATAAAGCCGTGTTCTACTTTTATGAATACCAATGGTAGCCCAATCACTGAAAGATGCGTTGCTATTAACCGAGATAGTCTTGGGAACAAAGGTGGAATTAAATTGTTTACAGTATATATTAAAAAAACATCATATAGATGATTAGGATCAAAATTAATAGATAAAACTGGTAATTTATTAATGAGTTTAACTTTAAAAGCTTCCAAGCGACTTGCAGTTTTGGGGTTGACAGTGATATCCTTTTTAGCCACTTTCTTGATTTGGTTTTGGATAGTAATCCTTTGCACGCAATGATCAGAATCTAGTAAATTTATTATTTCTTTGTGGCTTGGTTTAACATCTGTATAAATATTATCTAGGCATGTTGCACTAGTAGGGGTTATTCTAGTGGGCTCCAAAAATAGGTTTACAAGATTGTAGGACTGAAACAGACTTAATATTTTACTACAAGAACCTGAGTTTTCTAATAAATTAACATTAAAATCACCGCAAGTGATAATGGACTTGTTCGAGTTACAAATCTTGTTTAACACTTCATCCATTACCTTTTCAAAGCAGTCATACAATCCTGAAGGGGGTCTGTACACACTTAATACAATAAACTGCTCCAATTCTATACAGGCTATTTCTATTGTCCGCTCAACAGATAGGCTCACAATATCCTTACGTTCTTAAAATTTAAGCTGGTTGCTTACTAAAATTAAGGAGCCACCATGTATAGCATTTACTCTGCTGAACGAACTACCAACCTGGTGATTATTAAAATTGAACAAGAACTGGTGGATTTTAAGCCAAATGTTCTGTTATACAAAGAATATCTATACTGTTACAGTTCATAAATAATTCTACTTCTAAATCTTTGTTCATAAATCCTTGAATGTTTTGATGCACCAGGTTGATACTATTTACTGATTTATAAAATTAAATTTATTTTGATACTAACTAGCTACTCGGTGACACATATTTTAAAAGATCGTTTCTTACACACACATAGATATAAGTACACACATGCATGCCGTATGAATTTAAATGGTTCGAACATGCCGCCCACCAAAGGGCTTATAAAGAACTGCATGTAAATAATTAATTTAAATTACATTTTTAAGCACATATGCACAAGTCATAGACACTAATAGCAATACTCATACATTTGTATAAATAGTCCAGTAGCCAGAAGACTATGCCCTTCGATAATTCAAAAGTTTTTTATTTTCGCTGAGTGGATAAGTTCAGTGACTTCATTGCTATGTACAAAAATGCTAACAGTTTAGAGTTATGCAATAGGTATTAAGTAGGTATTTCCTATTATTTCGTGTTATAACAATATTAGAAAATTTAAATTAAAATACTATACTGGTTCTTTGTAAGTACTACCTAAAGGATATATTAGTGAAAATGCTAACATATACGAGTATAGGTACTGTGGAACAATAGAAATCTGAAAATGTCCCGTAACTCATTCAATAAAAAATTTAAGTTTTTCAAACCATTTCTTATATACTTAAAGGGATTAGTTATACCTTACAACAAAAGTTCTAACAACTAAGTAATATGGCTACACAAGTAATTTTATTTTTACTTTGTGATTTGCCAATTATTGAATTTAAGTTTATAATTTTGCGCCCACATATTCGTAATAATAAACTCTGCTACCATACAAAAGTTTCAACAAATGCATATAATGGCTTTTGTTTAAATTGTGAATAAGTATTTTCGCTAACGAGTCGCGTAGGTACAGCGCGTGCGATCGCTACCTACTGAGTAGCAACACTCCCCCGCCCGCCCGCCCGCTCCGGTCGTGGATGTACCTAAAGCCGCATACTGACCGCTCTTGTTTAATTTTCTCCCTGGCGCGTGGCGCTTACTAATGCACGTCACGGCGCGTTTGATTATAGTTTTTAATCGTTCTGTGTGTTGAGATTGATTACTTCGATGCATCGTAATTAGGGGTTTCGAATACCGGATTTTTTCAATACCGGTATTAACATCGTATAGAAAATTTCCAATACCGGGATCCCGGTATTAGACTCAACTTTTTTTGAGTATTTATAGTTTTTTTTATTATATACTAATAAGTTTCACTGCAAGTCAATAATACACAGTTTTTAAATAAATTCTAAACTTAAAATAAAATCTCTTAACAAAATGTTGTCTCTCTTTATGGTTTACCTGATAAATCAGTATGAGAAAAGTAGATAAAAATAAAACGTTTCAATTTGAATGATCGGTGTCTAAGTAATTACATTTTGAGTAATTATAATTTAACAATATTGTTTCCTAAAATCTCGTAAACATCAGTCAAAATTGTTTATGCTACTTTTAGGGCTCTTTCTTCCTGACTTACTACCGCTACTACTGACTGCGACATAGTAGTTTTAGCTATAAAGTAATATAATGCAGATAATCTCTTTAAAATCAACGATTCAGCAGTAATATAATATCTTTTTAATTAAAATCACATAAATCGGTCACAAATTCACAATTGTTTCGGCTCTTTTTTCTTGAAAATGAGTTTGTAGGAAGGAAAGAGCATCTTAACTGTTATCCGAGAGCGAGATTCTTAATCGGTTGCACAAATATGTAACCGAGGAAAATGTTCTCTCTGCATCTACGCTCGTAGATGGAATGCTTTGTAAATAATTATACGCCTTGTCAATATTCATCTCTCGGCCGCCTCCATAAATGCCCATCTCAACTCTTACAATCGACTCTATATATGTGCTGGAAGAAGCTTCGGGCTTAACTTCCCTTGGAGTTTTAGCTTTATTATATATTATAGCTATTTCTGCCTCCAGTTGTTTGTCAATGGTTAACTAAACATTGTAATGTGACAAAAGAATCCCTCACTATCATCATTAAAGGAGTGCCGTCTCTACTTTATGCGCTTTCTGAGAGCTGAGGCAAGGTTTCGGCTAAAGACGTGGTCTGCTTCATCTAGTTTTCGCAGCATGATATTTAAGACAAGCATCAGCCGGCAAACTTTTGGCATCATGGCGACAAAGTGCAGTGCCTTCAAACTTGAGAAGTTGAGACTTGAATAGAGGAATCTCAGGATAGCACTTCTATAATTGGTCTATGTACCTCTGGCTAACACAATACCTTATGTGTGATCGAGAGGTATGTAAGTACAAAGACCATCATTTTCAATACCATTCTTTACCTGCGCAAGTAGTAATGAAATGTAACTAACTGTCTATAAAAATGAGATAATTAAAATATGCATAGGTCTAAATAAACTTGTATGATTAATTTTGAATCGGCAAATGTTCGCAAATTTTTAAAGACATATTAATTTGCGCACTCTTTTAACTAGACTTTCAATATGCTTTCTGAAAGTCAGAGTATCGTCCATTATTACGCCGAGGTATTTGATATTGCTCGAATTGAGAATAAAAGGACAATTACACAGGTGCTCATTGAATCCAATTATATTATTGCTTTGATTTATTATTATTAATAATAAATAATATTTATAAATAATAATATTTATATTATTATAAATATTATTATTGAGCTGCACGGTTACTGACAAATGCGTGCACTGACTGGACCGGTCCACTCAATCTGTGTGGTTCTTTCCTCAAAATACCATTACAGACATAAATCTACTTGGTCCTCAAAGATTATTATAATATTATTTTAATTATTGTGAATGTGAGAACTATGTCGGTCATTGCTTTTTTTTTGTATTTTTCTCAGTTTGTTTAATCATGATCTGGCAGTTTGAGTAATTTATGCGGCCTACTCAAATGTCCTTTCTTTGGTATTGTTCGTCGAATCGTTGAGCTCCTTTAGTCTAAGTTGAGCTGCACGATTGCTGACAATTGCGTGCACTAACTGGACAGGTCCACCCAATCTGTGTGGTTCTTTCCTCAAAAGAAATTCAAATTCAGACACCGATCTACATAGCCTTCACATGATCTGACCAAGATTTTGTCTGGACTTCAAAAGAGACTGTGACCTCTGAGTTTGTTTCGGCCTTTCTTCTCAGAGTAGTCAGATAGGAAATGCCGACCTCATCTAGTTTTAAAATACGATTGTCGTGTAAAAGTGTTTGTTCAAACCTACTTAAAGAAATAAAATCATTTATCATTTATTGTACCTACTTAAGTGATGTCCCAAAACCCAGGACAACTATCCCGGAAAAAAATGTAATGGAATCTCCACTTTCTGTCTCTGTTCCTCTAACACTATAACAAGTAGCTACATAATATAATAAAATTATAGTCTACATATTATTTATTTATTTATTTATTAAAACTTTATGCACAAGTAAAAACTGTACAAAGGCGGACTTAATGCCTTGGGCATTTTTTACCAGTCTACCTTAGGGTGATGCAGAGACAATACTTAGTAGGTGCAAAAATAACTTAGAAAATATTTATAACTAAAAAAAATAATAATAAATAAATAAAATATCGTCTGACATTGCACACAGCACCATCTAGTTCCATGTTAAGCACTTAACACTTAAGGCTTGTGTTATGGATACCAGATGGTTGATAAACTACTTAAATACATTTTTTTTTTGTAAATACATACATATTATAAATATACATCCATGACTCGGGTACAAATGTCCATATTCATCATACAAACATTTGCCCCTACCGGGATTCGAACCCAGGACCATTTGGTTTCGCTGACTACACTTAGCCACTGTAGCCACTACACCGAACGTGTCGTCATAATAAGAATAAATACATATATACATACATACAACAAAAAAATAAAATGAAAAACATTATGTGAGTTAACAAGAAAACCAACAACAACTTAATTCTGAGACGAATCTGCTAACTTCTTGCGTATGTGTTCTCGAACTTTCACTTTAAATGTGAACTGATTGGTTACCGTCCTGATATTCTGAGGGAGCGCATTCCAAAGGAAAATCGCCTGGACAAAGAAAGAAGACTTTATAAAACCAGAGCGATGAGAAGGACAACGAAGAAGACGATTATGTTCAGACCGAAGATTCTTGCTATGTGCAGAGCATAAATATTGACAGAGAGAGGTCAGATAAGAAAAAGAAGTGGGTTTGTGAAGGATAGCAAACAGGGTTGTCAAAGCTCTCAACGCTCTGCGCTGCCGGATGGGTAACCACTTTAAAAGCGATCGATGTGCGGATACATGATCGTACTTGCGGAGATTAAAAACGAATCGAATGCAGCTATTAAGAAGTCGGTCAAGTTTATTGAGGAGATCTGCATTCAGGTCATAGTAGCACACATCACCATAGTCAATTATGGGGAAGATTAGGGACTGTACAAGCATTGCCTTAATGTGTGATGGGAGAATATTTTTTAACCGATAGAGCGACCGCAACGTTCCAGTGACCTTCTTGCTCACAATCGCGACCTGCTTACGCCAGTCGAGGCAAGTGTCAACATGCAAACCCAGATCCTTGACGTCAGAGCTAAACGGAATCACTGTGCCATCAAAAGTAACAGGTGGCACCGTTAAACCATGCAGCCTCCTCAAGCTATAGGGGCTCCCCACAATGATAGCCTGACACTTGCTTGGGTTAACCGCCACCCCAAAATGATCAGACCAGTTTTTGACAACACGTAAATCCCGATTTAGCTCCTCGACCGCACGGGTTAAGCTGTCAACACCTGCCTGACAGTAAAGCTGTAAGTCATCAGCGTAGAGATGATACGCACACTGAAGCAGGGAAGTTATGAGATCTATAAAGATAGAGAACAAAAGTGGAGATAAAATGCCACCTTGAGGGACGCCAGTTTCCAGATCGCACCAGCTGGAGTTAGAGTCACCAGCAAGAACTGATTGCTGACGCCCCCGAAGATAGGAAGAAAACCAATCCAAACACTCGGGAGAGACCATGCGATAGGAGAGGATGGATAAAAGGACTTCGTGACTGACGGTATTAAAAGCATTTGAAAAATCGATCAACACTAGAACCGTATCTTTAGTGTCTTCCATTCCTCGCCTTATATCGTCAGTCACTTTGAGGAGAGCAGAAACGGTACTGTGCCCGGGTCTGAACCCAGATTGGAGCGGACTGATGAGAGAGTTTTTGTGAATGAAGTTGGAGAATTGTTTATGTACACAGGCCTCGAGTACTTTGGACAAAAAAGGAAGGATGGAAATTGGACGAAAGTGACTAAGAAGAGTGGGATTAGGGATTTTTGGTAGTGGTCGAACATGGGCTTTCCGCCACAGGGAAGGGAAAACACCGGAGAAAAGGGAGAAGTTAACTATATGGGAAATTGCAGGAAGGAGCTGATCAACCAATGTCACGATCATGTGTCGACTGATGTTATCACAACCAACGGCTTTGGATTTGATGGATAGGATAATCTTTTTGATCTCTCCCGGGTCGACTGGGCTGAAGGTGAAGGGGGTAATATTGGGTCGCGTCAGACCAGCAAGGTAGTCAAGAGTTTGACATTTGGTTGGATTATCTACGGTGGGAACAGTAGAGAAGTGACGATTTAGATCGTCCAAGCCAAATGTGCTAGGAAGGTCTGAATTTCGCGTCTTGCCGATACCTAGAGTTCCAAGGAATTTCCAGATATCAGCTGGAGAAGAAGAAGTGATGTTACTAAGAATGTGGTGGCGTTTAGCGTTGCGTATCATCTGATTACAACGATTGCGAGCAGTTTTGAAAAGGCTCCAATTATCATCTGACCGATCCTTTTTAAACTTCCGAAACGCGCGGTCCCTTCGTCGCATCGCCATCCGAACTCCCACATTCATCCATGGCGCAGGTGGGCGCTTTAGCTTGACTCTCCTGATAGGAGCGTGGGTGTCGTACAGCTTAACTACAATATTGTTGAAACACGCTACTTTATCGTCAACAGTAGCGGCTTCCTCCAGGTCTGTCCAGTCAATATTAGAAGCATCTTGTGTAAGCTTTTCACAAGTTGACCATGTGAGGAGACTAGGGAAGGATTTGAGGTGAGGATCAAGTCGAGCCAAGTATCATCACCGGCAGCGTTATGATGAGTTGGTCGGAGAGGCAACACATGCAGACTAGCTGACTCGACCAGGTGTAGAAGTTTACGGGATCGATGGGAGTTGAGGGCAAGGAGATTGGTGTTGAAATCCCCCATGACTATGTGATGTGCATACTCCGAACCTAAAGATTCTAAGACCGATTCGAATTCGGTGAAGTAATCAAGTGAGGGGGGACAATACACAACGCCAAGAACGGTTTTAGCTCCTTTGACACAGACCTCAAGAAAAAGAAACTCAGCCGAAGCATTACAGGAAGAAGTAGAAAGAACTTTAAAAGGAAGATCAGCACGGAGATATATAGCTACACCACCCCCTTTCCTACCGACTCGGTCATTCCGCAACAGAACGAACCCTGGGAGAGAGTAGGAGGTGGTATTAAATTCTTTGAAATAAAGTATCAACAACGTATTTTCAAAACAGATTTTTTAAACTGGAGTGACGGGATATTGATAATTACACGTGGGCGAAGTCGCGGACTGGAACAGAGTAAGTACCGCTAGTGATTGGTGAGATGTGACAGTAATGAAATGATTTCGCGCCTCATTCAATAGGTAGATACGTTTGCAGTGAGTGGTTCCTTCGGAGTGTTACTGTGCCACCGTGCGCCGCCGTGGCCCGTGCTGCACGAGTTGCCGCGTACCTACACCGCGCCCCAATATCCAAATTGTATTTTATTTACTAAACAAAAGGCATAGCATGTATATGTTGAAACTTTTGTAGGGTAGCAGAGTTTATTAAAACGATTATGTAGGCGCAAAATTATAAACTTAAATTCAATAATTCGCTAATCGCAAAGTAAAAATAAAATTACTTGTGCAGCCATATTACTTAGTTGTTATAATTTTTGTTTTAAGGTATAACTAATCCCTTTAACTAGCGGGCGGTGAGTAATGGGTAGCTCACCGTCCGATCAGGATCAGGCCCGTGCCGGACGGCGCGTACGTGTTCCACGCGCGCCTCAAAGAGAAGTCAGCATCGAAGAGGGGGCCCACTAGGGCCCAAGCCTGCCGGGAAAGCGGGATCATCCATAAGGGGTACCGCTGACCCGGAACATAAAGGGCCAAGGAAGGAACACGGGTGGGTTTTAGTCAGTAAGAGTCTGACACTCCCTTCCGCTCCACCCAGAGCGGGAGGGGTCATTTGATGATTTCCCATCCTCAAAAAAAAAAAAAAATCCCTTTAACTACTTATAAATAAGTTTTTCAAACCATTTCTTATACACGAATAATTTTACATCGTTCTGGAGCCGAAACACAACTCCAGACGATTAATAGTTACTATTGGCATTGTTATAATTTTTTTAAGACATCTAATATAGAATTTAGAAATTTATCACTTTTATTCTGTCATTCGAGTTAAATCTTAGTAGCCCTTCCACTATTTCATTCATAAACGCGATCCACTCGGTGATGACGTAGCGCGGAACAGCTGTGCAACGGACGTTGGTTGAATAACCTGCTGCAAGTAGGTATTTTATTTCAGGTAGGTACGATTTAGGTTGGTGTAAGTTCATTTACCTCCGTTATCTCTCATTTGTATTGGAACCTAATTGGACGCACGGCACGGTGTTTATTACTATCTCATCTCCTCGTAAACGAGAGAAATTAATTGAAATTTCATTCACTACTCTCGCATCACGAAATCACTAGTAATCGTACGGTCTATTACCTAAACTAGACATGACGAGTACGCTTGTGAGTTTTATTTAAGGCCTTGAATCGAGTGTCCACCAATCGAGCTAATAGGTACTTAATAAGCATACAGCTACCTACCATAATAAAATTATGATGAATAAAAATAATACTGCCGAAACCAATTCTTACAATGTTGCTGGCCGGCGGCAACACAAAGGCAGGCAATTCAAACAGAAAAATGAATCGTTTTATCTGTCAAATAGAGTTCATTATAAGTTGGTGGTGCCCTTTTCTATGAAAATATTGTACCGAATTAAGACCTTATTTTTATAACGTTAACCGCTGAATTCGGTTGTGCATCAATTCTGTGGCTTCTCAGAATAATTTTAGTAAACTGCGTACCTACGTTGCTTGTACCCCGTTTGGTGAAATTTCGATTTGTTACCGTTTACGGTTAAGAAATAAAGTCTGAATTCGCTTTTCGTATTTTTATTTGTGTACCTATTTTATCTATTGCATGTTAGCGGCGATCGGCGATCTCTGTGAACTAGGTACCTCAACGTACGCATAGATAAAATAGACATGTACTACAGCCATATGTTTAGAGTATAAATAAGTTTAAATCCGCTTAAATAGTGGCGGTACGTCCAAATGGCAAGCAGGAATTTTAATGTAATAAAAAGTTTTTTTTTTCAGTAGGTAGGTACATTAATACTAGAAAGGTGACGTTCAATAAATGTATGGGGCTTGTTACTAAAATAATTGAAAATTGAAACAGCCTTCTGAGCTATATAGGCTGAAAGAGGGTAATTATTGTGATGTCTTGGGGCATTCCATTTTTTTTTACAGTCGCCCGTTTTTTTTAAAACAAGTGTTGAGAAATAAAATCCTGGCATCACTAACTACAAACATTATTTATATTTTAGGGCTGGCAGCCCTGTGGCAAATGTCAACAATGTCAATGTCATTGTCACTTGTCAGTGAGGAGCAGCTCGGTCCAACCCGTTAGACGGCTTACCGACATATTTATTAAGTACATTAATACATTTTTTGATGTATTTCTCTACATAAATACATTATAAAAACTCTCAGTATACTGAAAAGTACTCTGTGATAAAAATACTCCGCCCCGCGAACTTTACCAGTGCAGTGGAGGTGTTTTTTTTTATTTCAACGTAATCAACGTCATTCTGACATTTACAGATTTTTGACTTCCTACCGACACGTTTTGATATTGCGTTGTCATGATATTCAATATTTTTTGTCTCAATTTCTGGGAGCTGCAGCTAAAATTTTATATAATAAAATGCCAAAGTATTTAAAAAACCAAAACTTTAGCCACATTTAAAATAATTATATTGCATAGAAATGAATAAATAAAGGCTATGTGCGTTTTGTTTGTACTGAAACATTTTTCACTTTTTCACAAAAACGCGCGCCTGAAAAAAACACATTAACTATAATCGAGTAGCTTAATAAATAAGTTTTCTAAAAAGGTATATCACATTAGCGTTTAAAAATCTTCGGAATATTGTAACAATTTTGTCCTCTCCTTTGCTAGCAAGGATATTATTGAGGAACCTCCTTGTCCTCCCACGGTCAAAAAACATTGTTTTGATGTAGGTAGGTACACAGTGAACAAGATGTCCACCTTTCACTGTGGTGTTCAGTCACCAGTCGCGGTCATCAGTACCTATTTGCACTTTGTTGCTGTAGATACCTAAGTACCCGCGACAATAATAAATCGTTTAATTCCGCATTCATAACCATTGTTTGATTTAAATTGCGTTTATCTACATACCTATCAGTTAAATAACTCTAATTTTTCCTTCATAATTTCTACGGGCTTAGGACCGTCGCGTCAGTAATAAGTAAGTACGAGTACATGTTTCGTATCTAAGTAGGTAAATACTTACTTACTTGTAGGTACTCTTTTATTCACTTCACTTTTCACAATATTAAAAGCGTCCACTGTCGCACTTCTTAAGTCATCTCGAGTAGTACGCTAATCGGAAGAAACTAGTCTTTTTATCTCGAACCACACATAAAAATCCAGTGGTGTTAAGTCAGGGCTCCATGCGCCAAACCACAAGGCCACCACGACCTATCTACTGCTCACCAAACACACTGTTTAAATACGCACGCACTGAACTGATAGAACAGACCGCGTTAATTTGCCAGAGAGATACATAATATTGGCTAACATTGAATCGCCTGGCCGCCATTATGGTACTACGACGTGGCCGCGTGGGTCGCGTTCGAAGTATTCCTGTATGTCTTACTCCAATTCCGCCGAGTATGGTAGTCTACCGCGGCCCTGCGCGTGTGTGGGCGCTCGAAACTGTCCATGATCGAGGAGGCGCTAGGTTACAGCCAGGATGGTGGAGGTGAAGGGAACTTGAGGGTCAGTGATTCCACGTGCGCGCAGTGAGTTCAGGTGTTCCGGCTGAGCATACAAAGGTCTGGCCTCTTCTAAGTTATGGTTCGCCATGTCACATAAAAATCTACCATAGCCCAAAACTCCAATTTTTGGCGCGTAATTAGGTTGCGCGTGCGTGACCTAATACAACGAAACGCGAGACAATACTAGAGAAAGGAATAAGAAATTAGGCAAGCGGGGGCGCGCGGGCGGTCGGCTAGACTGTAAGGGGCCGGGGGCGTGGCTTACGGATCATGCTGTCTGATCGATTAATGAATGTTTCAATGGGTGGGTACCGTTCGCAAGTGTTGCACTTCGTCGATACGTTTTACACACATATGCATTGATCGCAAGGAAGCGTTACTACGAGTTCTCACTATTACACAAAAAAAAAACAGTAAATTAGATTTTTCGTGATTTTGTTTTATTGTAACTTATTGAAAATAATAGTCCCAATCGTTTCGAGTTCGATGATCGAGTATATGGCTTTCGGTTCCAGAACGACCTAAAATTGACTGACCTGAAATTGATTATTTAAAAACTGTGTATTATTGACTTGTAGTGAAACTTATTAGTATTTAATATAAAAACTATATTTACTCAAAAAAAGTTGAGTCTAATACCGAGATCCCGGTATTTCTATACGATATTAATACCGGTATTGAAAAAATCCGGTATTCGAAACCCCTAATTACGATGCATCGAAGTAAACAATCTCAACACACAGAACAATTAAAAACTATAATCCAACGCGTCGTGACGTGCATTAGTAAGCGCCAGGGAGAAAATTAAACAAGAGCGGTCAGTATGCGGCTTTAGGTACATCCACGACCGGAGCGGGCGGGCGGGCGGGGGAGTGTTGCTACTCAGTAGCGATCGCACGCGCCGTACCTCTACGCGGCTCGTTAGCGAAAATAGTTATTCACAATTTAAACAAAAGCCATAATATGCATTTGTTGAAACTTTTGTATGGTAGCAGAGTTAATTATTACGAATTTGTAGGCGCAAAATTATAAACTTAAATTCAATAATTGGCTAATCACAAAGTAAAAATAAAATTACTTGTGTAGCCATATTACTTAGTTGTTAGAACTTTTGTTGTAAGGTATAACTAATCGCTTTAAGTATATAAGAAATGGTTTAAAAAACTTAAATTTTTTATTGGATGAGTTACGGGACATTTTCAGATTTCTATTGTTCCACAGTACCTATATGTTAACATTTTCACTAATATATCCTTTAGATAGTACTTACAAAGAACCAGTATAGTATTTTAATTTAAATTTTCTAATATTGTTAACACGAAATAATAGTAAATACCTACTTAATACCTATTGCATAACTCTAAACTGTTAGCATTTTTGTACATAGCAATGAATTCACTAAACTTATCCACTCAGCGAAAATAAAAAAAACTTTTGAATTAGCGAAGGATTTGTGGAAAAAATATTATATCCCTACTGGACTATAAAAGAAATAGTATAAATTGATTTGATTGTATTGGAAACTTACACATATTTGTAATATTAATCATCAATGTCTATAGGCAAACGACACAACTTATTAAAACTTCGCTTAACTATACTGTCACCCCTTTAACACTGTTCACTCATGTGACACCATCGTCGCCTGGATGCTTAGCAACAATCCGACCTAACGCCCAGTTGCCAGGAGGGAGTTGATCATTTTTCATGAGTACAATGTTGCCAATATCAAGCTCTTTGCATCGCTTGAGCCATTTCGGCCTCTGCTGTAAGCTGGTTAGGTATTCTGCATGCCATTTATGCCAGAAATCTCCAATCAATTTCTGCATTTTTCTCCAGCGTGACAGGTGACTTATTGGAACGTTTTGAAGATTAAGTTGAGGGACATTAATTAGCGCTTCGCCAATGAAGAAATGGCCTGGTGTTAAGGTTGTTATGTCATCTGTGTCTTCATCATCTATTGGGCATAGCGGCCTGGAGTTCAAGCACGCCTCGATTTAGCAAAGCAGGGTGCTCATTTCTTCGAATGTCAGGTGATTGGTAAGAATTCTTTTCATTTGGTATTTCAGAGATTTCACGCACGCTTCCCACAAACCACCGACATGAGGGCTGTAGGCAGGTATGAAGTGCCACTGTGTACTATCTAGTGCAAGAGACGCTGCTACTGGACCTTCGAGTTCAAATTTTGCCTCCTTCCAAGCAGCTGCCAGTTCCTTATTGGCTCCTACAAAATTTCTGCCTTCATCTCTCCATATCTGTGAGCATCTTCCCCGTCTGGCAACGAACCTCTTGAAAGCACCAATGAACGATTCGGTTGTGAGATCGTCTACCATTTCTAGGTGAATGGCTTTGGTGGACATGCAAACGAACAAGGCAACATACGCCTTGTCTGTCCTGACTCCTCTGCCTTTTGACGCTAAGACTTGATATGGTCCTGTGAAGTCCACCCCACTGTGCAAAAAAGGTTTAAAAACAAAAATAAAATTCATTTAATTCAGGCAAGACCCATATTACATCCAATAAAATAAAATTAGCACAATGCCTACGGCCATAGGATAATAGCTGTAACTGAAATTTCAACTTTGCACTTTAGCTGGAGTGACTCGGACTTTTGGTAAGTCACCCATAAGTTGATTTTTTGTTGCAGCACTATGTTTGGAGCATATTAAACATTTGCGGATACTGGCTTTGATTCAAGTTTTCCCCTTGATTAACCAAAATTTAGTTCTTAGGTAGGCCATTATTATTTGAATTCCACTATGTAAAGACTAGAGATGAGCATCTTTTACGATGAGTATTGATAAATTGCTATAATTGTCTAATATTATTGGGTTTTTGGAATCTTCAGATATCTGCATTTCGCAATCTACCGCCTACTCTAAGAATATTCTCTTTGTACAGGTAAGGCCTTAGGAATTTTAATTTAAATCCTTTTTAACGTCCTTCCCTTTGCTTAAATTCATAATTTCATCATAGAATCATTCCCTTTGTGTTATTCTAATGCAGTCTTTGAGAGCTTCATCTATTTCTCGAGCTGTTATAACTGCATCTTTGTTTATCATCTTTTTCCAATAAGTTATTGTTTTTAAAACTTCTTCCTAAATTTGCGTAATTTTTATTATAGGTGCATCGTCTTCACATATAATTATATAATTTATGTATTCAAAGTATTGTAACACATTTTAAAAGAGTAACGATGGAGTTTCTTGCCCATTCTTCTCCATACGAAACTACCTTTTGGAAGGGGCGACTAGAATCAATTCTATTTAAATGTAAATGTTGACGTTCAAAAGTGCCTTTAATGTGCCTATTTGAAATAAATGCTTTGACTTTGACTTCCAAACTATCGTATTGATGAAATTGTTTTTCTAGACTTTATTCTTCTAATTTTCAATTTGTTTATATTACTTCCCTTCTTTCTAAAGTAGTGGTTAGGTTGTTAGGTTTATTGAATGTTATTGTTTTCTGTCTTAACCATTTTGGGCCCTTCCACCATTGCTCATCAACTCCAGAACATGTTCTCCCCGTGACGCAACATCTGCAGGATTATCGGTTGATTGTACATGAAACCAATTGGATCCTGTGTTATCCAATGTTTCTACTACCCGGTTTCTTACAAAAACTTGCCATTTTGTTGGGTCTCCAAGTAGCCTAGAAAGCACTATTGTGGAGTGCGAATATTTTATCATCAGGTATTCACATTGCTAATCTAATTTGTTTGAGCAATCGAGATAATAGAAGGGCACCGCACAACTGTAATCGCGGGAGAGAAACTGGTTTAACTGGAGCTACTTGAGTTTTTGCAGCTATTATCTGTGTTTGTATTTCTTCATTATCTCTTTCAACTCGGACATAAGCAAGAGCCGAGTAGGCTTTGGTAGAGGCATCACAAAAACCGTGAACTTCTATGTTTGTTGCTTTATGATTTATGGTTCCCAGCCATCTTTGTACTTCAATTTAATTAAAATGTTGAAGATTATTTCTAAGCTCAGTCCAGTCTTGTCTGACATCTGTGTCTACTTCTTCATCCCAGCCGATTCCTTGCAACCACAGTCTTTGTATTAGTAGCTTTGTTGATAGCATAGCTGGAGCTAACCAACCTAGTGGGTCAAATAGTCGTTGGACGTCGGCAAGGATCGTGTGTTTGGCTATCGTGTTGTTCATAGGAGGTAAATTAAGACTGTACTGAAACACGTCTTTGCCTATGTTCCAGTGAAGGCCTAACGCTGTGATGGTGCCATGGATGGCGATGTCTAGATTGGCATGCGATGTTCGTTTTGCAGGTTCAAATTGTCACAAGAAGTTAGCGTCGTTTGAGCACCATCTTTGTAGTGTGAAGCCTCCCTTCTGTAGTATAGCTTCTACGCTCTTCGCTATTTGTATTGCGTCTTCTAGATTGTCATTCGAAGCCATAAGATCATCAACATACAAGTCTTCTTTGATCATTTTGGCAGCTTCAGGGCATACGGTTCCTTCCATCATCTGCGACTTGATGTAAAGGGTTACGCGCGTAAGTCTGTAGTCTTTGACTGGTTGGCTAGGGTCACTCCTCCATACTATTCTTTGCAGGTCTTTGTCTTCTTTCGTCACTAAGACCATGCGGTACATGCGTTGTATGTCAGCCACAAAACAAATCTTCTTCGTACGCCATATCATGATGAGGCTTCTCATATCTGTTTGTAGCTGGGGTCCAACTAGAAGGTTATCAT
The DNA here is from genome assembly GCA_937001585.2 of Brachylomia viminalis. Taxonomy (NCBI): domain Eukaryota; kingdom Metazoa; phylum Arthropoda; class Insecta; order Lepidoptera; family Noctuidae; genus Brachylomia; species Brachylomia viminalis. Next base: position 190,524 of record OW443300.2, read on the forward strand.
TCAAAGAAACATTGTTGTTTCCCTTTTGCGATGCATTAAAAACTGTTCTGACTTTCGTAGTTTCTTTGTCTTCTATTACCACTGCATGATGTGGCAGGTAAACACTATCTTTATTTATTCCTTCTTGTGATATCTCTTCCATATGATACATATTTATGTATTCATCCATGACTTTTGTATATTCTGTTTTTAGTGTAGGGTTCTTCTCTAGTCTTTTTTCCAATTGGTAAAGCCTCTTTAGAGCCATTTCTCTGGTTCCTCCTTGTGTTGATAACAGCTTGTCTGTTTTCCTTGGTAGTTTGACAATATAAAGTCCGTCCTTTGTTCTTGAGTGAGTGGATTGGTATATTTCTTCACATTTTCTTTCTTCTTGTGTTGGTGTAGTTTTATCTGCAATATCCAATTCCCACATCGCTTTTAACATCCTGTCTAAGTCAAGGCTGTGGTGTATCACAATAAAATCATTGGTATTTCCTTTTTCATGTATGTTTCCAAACAGGATCCACCCTAGGCTGGTATTTTAGCGCATGGAGAACCTGGAAGACCTTTGATGATATCGCTTCTTAATATTTGGGCACATACTTCAACACCTAGTAGCAGATCAACTCTTCCTCGTTCATTGAAACCTGGGTCGGCTAGTACGAGACCTTCTAAATGAGACCAGGTGTTGGTGGGAATGGTATGTGATGGCAATTGCGTTGTGATTCGGGTTGACATAATATAAGCATTCACCTTTAACTTGAAACTGTCGTCGTGTCTTGTTCGAAGCTCGATATAAGCAGCGTGTTTAACGGCAGTTGTGGTCGAGCCAACCCCAATGACCGTTGTGTGAGCAGGCATTCTCTTGAGTTGTAACAGCTGGGCAGCTCTTTTAAAAATGAACGTGGCCTGCGAGCCCTGATCAATGAGCGCACGCAGTACTGTCACTCGCCCTGATTCGTTACAAACTGGCACAAGTGCAGTTGCCAATAATGCAGTGCTGGTGCTGGCGGTGAAATGCAATGCAAGCTCAATTGGTTCACTAGCTTCCTAGGGTTTGGTTTGTTCTTCACTTTGATGTTGCTTGTTATCCGATTGATTGGTTGTACTTGGTTTTGTATGTTGATGAACAAGAGAGTGGTGACGCTTATGACAAATGCGGCAGGCCATGTTCAACCGACACTTCCTAGCTGAGTGTCCTGGTGCCAGACAGTTGAAACATAGCTGGTACTTTTTCACATATTCACACCTCCCTGTCGGTTCCATTTTAGTAAAATCTTTGCAATGGCATAGCGTATGGTTATCCTTACAAAGCAAACAACTTCTTGGTGTAGTAGCAGCAGGTGTTGTAGAAGCGTAGACTGTATATTCTTTACCCTTTGATGGTTTCTCTCTGGAAGGCGGAGCGATCAGTTCGATCAGAGCGAAATTTAGTTTGTAAGAGCCTCACAAGTTCTTCCCATTTAGGTAATTCTTCTAAATTATCTTTTTTCGCCAACTCTTCCTATTCCCGGTGTGAATATGGATCTAGTTTCTGCACAGTCACAAATATGACGAATGGATCCCAAGACTCAGTCAACACTTCTAGATTTAGATTTCTTAAACTATTGATGCACTCACTTGTTGTATCTAACAATGTCTTTATATTACAAGCAGTTTGAGAAGTAATCTACTTCTGCATAATTCGTTTTCGAATGAGATGCCGGTCACTATGATCCGCCGGTTACCATATCTACCGATCTCGTAATAAATCCCAAGCTTGATCATAATTACATTCTGTTATTTGTAAGTGCTTTAATAACGATTCTACTTCCCCGGTAATGGTACTCTTCAAGTAGTGGAGCTTTTGAACTTTGGACAACGTGGAATTATTGTGAACTAACGATGTGAAGAGATCTTTGAATGTAGTCCAATCTTCATAATTTCCCTCATAACTTGTGCCGGTATTGGATGCAATGTCACTTAATCTCGGGTTATGGTTAACCGATAAAGTATATTTCAAATCACCTTGCAGACATAAGTATAAATCTTCAATAACAAAGTAGTCTTCATTTACAAAATACGAAATCGTGTTCTTCTTTTCCTTTGGTGCGCTTAGTAGACTTCTTCCAATATTCTTCAATGGATTGCGATCGTGTTTCAATGTATCCTTTTGTAAGTCTTTGTTTTGGACATTTCTTTAGGTTAGTTTGCGCCTTTTGCAGTAATAACGCAACATCTTCTAACTCCGTAAGCAATTGTTCCGCTGTAGTGGTCATTGTTCCAAAATATGCAATGTAGGTCACGTATTTGAAGAGATAATCCAATCGTAATATTTCGTAAACACACGATAATTACTTTTTCTTATAATGTGCACAAATCACTCATAGTAGGTAACACGGAGGTAACGAGTTCTTTATCTAAGGAATGCGACGCTTTGTATTCTCACTGATCACTAGACCACCCAGGTATATTTATTTATCCGGTTCGAAATTCGACCATTTTCCTTGTTGATACGGTTTAGTTTTGTTTGTAAGGACGTTGGATAAACATAAAGAGGTGTTGCTTCTTATGGGTTTATTTTGATACTAACTGGCTACTCGTTAATACATATTTTATAGGATTGTTTCTTACACACACATAGATATAAGTACACACATGCATGCAGTATGAGATTAAATGGTTCGAACAGTTTGTATACAAAAACTTAGAAACTATTGTTAGTACTTCAATACAATTACAAAGGACAACACTTATCATACATATATACATAATTCTATACACAATTGCCCCTGTGCTGAGACACCCCGCCCCGTCAAGATAACCAAGAGGGAGATACCTCCCTAAAAGATATCCAGACGAACGAAATGCCTCAACACAGGTGCACGTACATCTTCAGCTATAGTTTTCAGGATGCTGTTATGACTCCCCCGCACCTTCCTCAAAAGTGAAACGACTTTTTTCCGAATGACGACATCAAAATAGTCAGTATGAGCCTGCGCGAACATCTCGGAGGCACTGCAGGAACGAGGAAGCCCCAACATCATCCTGAAAATTTTATTTTATTGGACGCGCAGAGAGTTCAGGGATTTTTTGGTATAACTAACCCATACACCACCCGTCCTTACAATACGCCTTAAATAGCGTGATCTTGATTTGGTCCACACAGCGGGTGAATCTACGGGCGAGCCTTGCGGTCCCTCTCTATGTCAACATCATCCTTAAGGTCGTCGGCAAGGTAATGTCCCAGGTACTTAAACTGCGACATGACATTAATAAAACCCTGGAAGATGTCGTACACTGGCTTGAAAAAAACAACTAAGTGATAAACTTACAAAAAACAAAAATGCTTTTTTGTAGTCTATGTATGCTATGTATAGGTTTTTGCTTGCTTTCTGAACGTGTTTTAAAAGAGTGGAGTCAATATTTAATTGTTCCTTGCAACCCATATGTCCTCGTCTACAGCATTTTTGTTCTTCAGTTAGAATGTTATACTGTTCGGTGTGTTTAATAATTTTATTAGTTGTTTTATTAGTTACGATGTGATGATTTTGTACATAGTTGGGAGGCAAGTATTTGGTCTATAATGCAAGGGATCATGGGCTCTACTTGATTTTAGGATCATGTATATGATTCCTTTGGGTCCATATTGGCTCACCTAAAGTTCTTTACCCGAAATTGTTCTTTCTAATGATTTGTAATCCGAATGATCAGTCTTCCTAAAATTTTTCATCCTAAAGTTTTCATTCATACTATTTGTAGTGCTACCGGCGATTTCCGAAAATTGTAATTAATAATATCATTAATGTAAATATATTTAAACTCCTACTGTTTTATATCATAACGCTTTTATCCCTAAACATAATTACCATAATATTTTCACTCATACTCAGAAAGAAACATTTACCAAGTGTAATAAAAAATATATGTGGGTAGAAGATGATATTTATAGTTTTAATTTGAGGGTATGATTATATATTTTTTTTTATTTTTTTTTATTGTTTATTAATTATAGAACAAAACAAAATATAAACATAAACATCACAAAAACCTCAATAGGTTTGTCCGGATGTTGACAAGATTTGGGGGTATGCTTTACATAACGTACTGATGACTTGTGTCTATTGCTAAGTTCATGTCGGTGGATTATCATTACGTACATGTTTGTGTTAATGCTTTATTAATATGCAGGAAAATCATTTAAAATCATTTAAAACCAGTCGCGGAGGATTAAAATTTGACTTACATGGATTTATATATGAAAAAAAAACAGAATAACAGTGGATAAACAATATTGGTCGTGGGAATTAAGAATCAACAAAAAGTATAAGTGTAAGGCGAGATTAATCACCACTATCGATAAGGAAGTCAATAAGTATAAATTACTGGAAGGACCGCACCAAGAACATAATCATGAACCAGATGCTTTGAAGGAAAAGGTTTGTTTTTAAACTATTTCTTGTGATTACAAAACAACTGTTCACATTTTTACATTTAGCCATTTTATATTTGGTTATTGTTGTTACATACTCTCTGACAGATAAGCCCAACGATGTTGCGGAGGTAGGGAGGCACCTGATGATAGCGCAGTGCCTCCCGAATACAACTCCAGGGCAGGGTGTTGAAGGCGTTGAAGATATCCAAGGACACCGCCAACATCACCCCGCCCCGGGACACCGCTTCCTCCGCCAGGATTCTCACCCGCGACACAGCGTGGATGGTGGAGCGCCCTTGCCGAAAACCAAACTGGCTGTCGTCCAGGTCCGGCCCCTCTGCACAAGTGGCCGACGAGGCGGGCTGCGATAATACGCTCAAACAGCTTACCCACCTCGTCTAGCAGCACTATGGGCCGGTACGCGGACGGCGAGTCGGCAGGGCGCCCCGCCTTCCTGAGCAGGACCAGACGACCAGATTTCCACAAAGTGGGAAACTGGCCCCGCTCAAGACACGCTGTGTAGAGTCCTCTCAGTTGGGGCTCAAGCTCCTTCAGAGCGAGGGCTAACACGCAGCCGTGGATCCCATCGGGCCCCGGGGCCACGTTCTTGGCCCGGAGCCTCATCACGGCTGCCCCCATCTCTGCCTGTGTCACCTCTGGGACGCTGATGGCGTTCTCTCCTGTAGGCTCTGCGGCTGTGGGCACAGCCATCGGCGGCGGACTGTGCTCCGCTCTCGCCTGGAAGAGGGCTGCGACTGCTTCCTTCAGCAGCTCGGGTTGAAGACTCTCCGTAAGTGGGGGCGCCCCGGCTCGAAGTTTCCCTCGGACCGCGCGATAAGGGCGCCCCCACGTATCCACGTCTGGAGTCTCCAACATCTAGTACAGTTTTAACCTTTTTTTTTTTTTTTTTTTGTCGCTGAGAAATGCTTTATGCATCCCCGCTCGTGGGGGACGAGACGGGGTATGTGGGACTCCTGTCGAAATCCGCAAACGACAGTATACCCACTAAAACTCAGCGGTGTTCCCACAACGCCGCGATGGGAGGGCTATGGGAAATCGGCTCAGCCTGTACTTCCACAACTCTCCCGGCGTATGCCCGCCTAGTTGGCGGGCCCCGCACGCCCCCCATTTAACTGGGAGGCTACGGGAATGGCCGGGACCACCCGTCCACTCCCGTCCGACACTGGTGGAGGCCCGTGCAATACAGGCAAAGGGCGCCCCCGCACCCACCGCCTGCTGGCCTCCACCCGGGAGGAGCCGGAGGTGACTACCAGACCTTATGATTACCTGATGGATTATGGGCATAAAAGAAAAAGAACTAACAAGATTGGTTTGGATTAATTGTACAACCATCAGATAGACATACGACCACAAGCACACAGGAAAAAAAAGGGACGACAGCAGTGACAGATGACACACAGCTGTCACTAGTATGGACACGTTTACGAAGTCCGCAAAGCAATTACGTTGGATTGCGTTTACATAGCACATTATCAATTACCAACACTGGCCCTTAAACCAATACAACTATTACAATAACATTAATTGATTAGTAAATCTTTTATATTTTTCTTTACACAATGGTTTTGTTAATATATCCGCTAACATATCTTCTGTACATAAGTATTTTATAAAAATGGTTCCATCATTTACAAACTGTCTTATAAAATGATGCCTAACATCAATATGTTTCGTTCGAGCATGATACAGAGTGTTTTTACACAATTTTTGAGCAGATTGATTATCATTATAAACAGTAATTATAACCTCTCTGCCAAGTATTTCTTTCAAAAATTTACGAATAAACAGTCCTTCTTTACATGAGTCAGACAAGGACATGTATTCAGCTTCAGTGCTTGACAAAGCTACAGTCTTTTGTTTGCGGCTTTCCCATGAAACAACAGACTTACCCAATTTGAAAACATGGCCAGTGTATGATCTGCGATCTACGTCATCATTGGCCCAATCTGCGTCTGCATATGCAGTCACATCTAAGCCACTCTTCTGGAAGGTTAAACAAAGATTAGAAGTACCTTTTAAGTAACGTAAACCCTTTTTGCTGCTTTCCAGTGCATTTCTGTAAAAGATTCATTAAATTGACTAGATAGCTGATGGCATGAGCAATATCCGGTCGACTACAAACTGCGATGTACATAAGTGAACCCACTAGACTTCGATAGTCATAGGACACATCCTTCTGAGTACCTTTTGCCAGTTTCAACCCTGTCTCCATTGGTGTGTATGCAGGCTTACAATCCTCCATTTTATACTTCTGCAACAGCTTCTTAATATAGCCAGATTGATCTAAAGTAAGTTTATTATTCTCTTTACACAGTCTCATACCTAATATTTGATGAGCCAAACCCAAATCTGTGATATCAAATTCTCTCATAAGTTTTTCTTTTATTTCCAATTTTTCATGAGGTTCACAAGAGGAAAATAAAATTATATCGTCAACATAGAGTGCAACAATTATAAGTGAATTTTCGTGTGACTTGAAATATACACAAGGCTCTGCTGTTGTTTTAAGAAATTTCAGTTTTTCACATATAATACTTGATCAATCTTATCGTACCAGGCCTTTGAGGCCTGCTTTAAGCCATATATGGCTTTGTTTAATTTATGTGTGGAGTGGTGTTCGTCCATGCGAGGGACGTGAGGGTGTGTGTATGTGTGTTAGGCGCTTTGTTGGGTGTGCGCGACTGAATGATAGTGTTGTATATTATTATGTGGCTTAAAGGTAACTTTAAGACTTGAGAATGATGATGTAGGCAGTTTAGTTTTATTAAGCTAGTTTATTGCTCATTGTTCATTGTTATCCTTTCTTTCTTTGGATTTTTTTTGTATCTCGCTAGTCTATGACTCTTTACTAAAAGTTTTTGTTTCAACGTGTCTAGGTGATCTTCAATTCTCTTATTAAAATTTTCATGTAGTTGTTTTTTTTTTGGTCTTTTCAATGATTTGTTTGGCTTTTTTTTCAAGTTTTCTTGATGTGTTACCGCTTTTATATTGTGTTAATTTATTTATGTCTTTACTAATTACGTCTGTGTCCATTTGTAATTGTTTTTGCCATGGTGGTTCGTTCGTTAATTTGGTTTTATAGCTAGACCTATCTACATTGATTTTTAATTTAAAGTGTTTAGCAACCGTGAGAGCTATGCAATATATGAATGAATGTGTGTTGGATAAGTATTCTAGTGCTGAAACTTTAAGCGGGATAATTTTTGGTTAAATATGCTAATGATATCCGATAATTTATGAGTTGGTCTCATTTTCGGTAGTAATGGTCAGCACGCAGGATCCAATCCATTGTATTTTAATATATTTGTTGCTAATTCGTTATTTAGTGTCTCTACTAAAAAAGGGTCAAACACAGTTTGTGTTTGTAGTGATGCGCAATCTTCTGTAGTTGATTGAATGCTGTGTGGTATGTTTACGGTTAGTCCGGAATAGAGATGGGATTTTACCCGATAAAAACCCAAAAGTGGGTAAATTCCAGGGAAAATACCTGGGAAAACTCCCGATTGGGAAAATATTCGGGTGTTTTAAAATTTAGCTTATGTAATGTTTAGATACACATACATTAAATAGTACATATGTAGTTTTAAACTTTATTACTACTAGCTAGAGCTTGTATAAGTTGAAATGACGCACTCCACTACCACATTTTACATAAACAATCTTTAAAGAATGGATAATTAAGTAGTGAGTCACGTTATTTCCACTTAGATAAGCTTTAACGCTAGTTAGTTAAGACAAGTTTATCTTTTCTTAGAACCTGTAACATTTATATCTAGCAATTGGCGAACAATAAGCCGCTCGAAACAACCTGCTCCCACCCCGGGAGCACGTACTTTCGAGCCGGACAATAGCCAGTAGTAGTTGTCGCATAAGTGATCTTTCACAAGTTGTCTTGGCTTCATACCGTGCGCACTTGTGTTAGTTTCTTTGATTTATTGACGAATTGTTGGAAACGATAACTGAAAAAAAAATATTAATAAACGAAGTATACATGGCTTTCAGAGACATACAATCTACATTTAATTTTGTGCTACCCGAAAATCTATTTTAGATGACCAGCACAAACAAGATATAATAAATGCTGTAACCAGGCGAACAAATAATTGCATCAAACGAATCCATTATACTGCATATTTGTTAGATCCGAGATCGCCAGGCATTGGACTCGATGAAGAGTATGAAGTAGATGCCATGGAGTTTATACATGAAGTGAGCCAATCACTCAATATTGATGTTGGTGTAGATTTAGCTAATTATAGAGCTAAACAGGGTTTATGGGGCAGACCATTTATATGGAAAAATGTCGCAGAAATGGACCCAGTCGTTTAGTGGAGGGGACTTTGCAGCTCCAAATTGCTGATTAGGGTTGCAGTACGCCTTCTGACTGCTCCCTGCACTTCCGCAGCGACTGAGCGGTCATTTAGCACTCATGCTCATATACACAGTCACAAAAGAAACAGATTGACTACAGACAGAGCAGCAAAGATAGCTTTTATATCATATAATTGGAATCTTTTGCATAAACATAAATATGATGACAACGACGAAAATGATGAGCCCTTATCAACCCCTAGACAGTTGTCTAGCCCGATGAACAGCCCAATTCTACATCTCGTGGAAGCCAAGAAGAAATAGAATTATGTGATATTGATGATTTGTATGATGATCATGACAGTAGCGATAGGGATTAAAATTTTAGAACGAGTGAATGAAAATTATTATTGTAATTATTTTCTATTGTGTAATAAATAATTGTGATTGTCTATGTTTTGTTTTATTTTTTATATGCAGAAACATGTTTTACAATCCTACTGGTAGTTCCACAGATTACCGCGTTTGAACAAACAAAAAAATCGCTTAAGCTTTATTGTATTAGTGTAGATAATGAAAATACCCGTCTATTGGGTTTTTTCCACATAAATACCCGGTATTTACCCAAATGAGTAAAAACCTGGGTATTTTCCCGTCGGGTTTTTTCCCACCGCCCATCTCTAGTCTGGAATCAAAATATTCAGTCACTGGACTCGTGTCGTGTTGTAAGGAGGAATTATAGTGATTAGTTCTAATTGTATTGTTGTTGTGTAACATTAATATTTTCTTCTTAATTTTTAAGTTGTTCTGCTATTTTAAATTTAATCCTATTTAAGGTATCGTCTGATAAGAGCTTATTTCTAATAATAACCCGTCTTTGGTTTGCTTTTCTCTGTTCCGTTACATTAATGTCTGGGTAATGTAATTTAAAATGTTCAAATAATTCAAAGTCAAAGTCAAAGCATTTATTTCAAATAGGCACATAAAAGGCACTTTTGAACGTCAACATTTACATTTAAATAGAATTGATTCTAGTCTCCCCTTCCAAAAGGTAGTTTCGTATGGAGAAGAATGGGCAAGAAACTCCATCGTTACTCTTTTAAAATGTGTTTCAATACTTTGTATACATTAATTATATAATTATATGTGAAGACGATGCACCTATATTAAAAATTACCCTACCAAAATAGGTAAAAAGAATTTAATAAACGTAGCAATGATAAATAAGTTAATTAAATGATAGATACATGGTGTTCACATATTTACAAACATTGTAAAAGTATACGATTTCCCAAATTATGTAACCAATTAATATGTCAGTGTGTGAGTTAAAGTAGTCACAGAATGTAAACCAATGTCATAAAAATAACAAACCATACAATTAAAGTAGCAACAAGCTTTAATTTTGTCAAGACCCTAGATTGTCCTGTGGAGCTGGACCAGCATGTTTCCAAGCATTCTTATCTTGGATATAATCCTCTAATTTGTAATATGCTTGTTTACACAGTGAACTTTTTATATGAGTTTTAAATTTTCTTTCATTTAATTGCAATATATTACAAGGTATTTTGTTGTAGCATTTAACACAGTACCCCATAAAAGATGTATGTACTTTAGCTAATCTGAAAAATTGTTGATCTATTTTATCTTTATTTCTTGTATTAAAATTATGTCTATCACTTATTTTATTAAAAAGATGTAGATTTTTTCTTACGTACATAATATTTTCATAGATGAATTGGCAAGGTACCGTCATAATATTAATCCTTTTAAATAGTTCCCTGAGATTTTTTTTATTTTTTTTAAAACGTTGCCCCACACTTGCAATTTCTCCTGTATCGTGGGTGCGTTTACAAACATTTAAACTCACATACACAAACAGCCAGACCCGGAACAACTACTTGCAGTTGTCATACAAATACTTGTTCCGTGCGGGAATCGAACCCGCGACACGCTGCGCAGCAGTCAATCGCTTAACCACTGCGCCAACCGTGTCGCATTCGCGTTGACGTAGATTATAAATGGCTCTGACAGCTCTCTTTTGCAAAATAAAGATGGATTCAATGTCAGCAGCCCGACCCCACAGTAAAATGCCATACGACATAATGCTGTGGAAGTAGCTAAAATAGACCAAACGCGCGGTTTCTACATCTGTTAACTGTCTTATCTTTCTAACAGCATAAGCGGCCGAGCTTAGCCGCCCCGCAAGAGATGTTATATGAGGTCCCCATTGTAATTTCTCGTCTAGCGTGATTTCCAGGAAAACTGTGCGATTAATTAATTCCAGTTTTTCTCCATTCAACATGATGTCACACTCGCTACTTCTTACATTCGGTAATTGAAATTTAATGCATTTGGTTTTTTTACCATTTAGTACCAAATTATTTACCGTAAACCAATCATGGACCTGAAGAATAGAGCTATTCACGTCGTCAAGATTTTGTGACCGTCGGTCTAACTTAAATATCAATGATGTGTCATCTGCAAATAACACCATCTTCGGTTGATTTGGAAGTAATTGGGGTAAATCATTTATATAAACTAAAAAGAGGAATGGACCCAATATCGAACCTTGAGGAACGCCCATTGCCATTTCAGACCCTAATGAGTTTACGCCGTTTACTTGAACTGTAACTTTTCTATCTTTCAGGTATGATCTGAGTAAATCAAGAGCTGTATTTCTAATCCCATAGTGCTCTAGTTTCAGCAGAAGTGTCTGATGGTTTACGCAATCGAACGCCTTAGAGAGGTCGCAAAAGATTCCAATGGCATCTTGTGCTTCTTTCCCAGGCGTTAAAAATGTTCTTTATTAGGGTGACACCAGCGTCAGTGGTACAACGCCCTTTGGTGAAACCGTACTGTTGTTCATGAAAGATGGAATTTTTATTAAAGTGACGTAACATTTGATTGAGCATCAACTTTTCAAACACCTTACTGAGAACGGGCAGAATTAACACAGGCCTATAATTGTTGGGTTCTTTACTATCACCGGATTTGAACAAAGGAACTATTTTACTATGTTTCATGAGATCCGGAAAGACTCCTTGGTCTACACTGGTGTTAAATATAAATGCTAAATAGGGCGCTATGGTTTCAATTGTGTGCAATACATTGTTTTGTCCTCTTCATGCTTTGTAATATGGTAGTACATGCGCATGATGAATATGTTCATATCTTCAGTCCATTTCATGCGCACTCTGGGTTTTCCCGCCTTAGTGGTCGCAGGCTGAGTAACTGACGCCGCCTGCGAAATGTCTTCGGCAGATGTAATTGCTCTACTGACATCACTATTGTCTAGTCTGTGTGTCGGTTCGGCTGTAATATTTTTGTCGGGGAAAACCCATCGGCGCGGCGCTGGCATCGGCCCCAGGTGCGCCCCGATGATTGCCCTCGTGTAGCGGTCTTATACATATTTTCTTCGATCTAGTATCTATGTTAAATGGGTTTCCAGAGCCACGTTAGGCACGCCAGTAATTTCTCATTCGTGTGTCAGCCCCCCACGTGATTAGATGGTCAATCAGGACGTGTGGTTAATAATAATAATAATAAGCCCCCTAAACAGGGGGCTTATTATTATTATTATCATTTATTTATTCAGACTACAAATGAGGTCCATTGTGTTAGTAACAATCTTATTTAACCTATGTTAGTACTTAATAACTAAAACAGATCTTGTTCGATCGGCTAATCGGCCCACACAAAGTCAAAGTATCTTTATTGTGGGCATATGTAAGGTACAGGTCTTAACAATATATTGAAGTATCAATATGTCCTGCCTAATAGGCATACAATAATTGTGTAGGTATTGGCATTCAAATTTAGAATTATTATGCATGGTAAATTTAGCGGAACATCTGCCCGGCCGGCTACCGAGTGTAGAATGATGTTGGGACTGTCACGCAACCTGCGAAGTAACGAGGCAGATTTATTGCGCCATATTGCGTCAAAGCTGCCAGTGCGAGCGTCGGCAAACCTCGCCGACGCACTGCAGAAGCGTGGCAGTCGCATCAGCACCCTCAACGCGTTGTTATATTGGATATGCAGAGCATTGCAAGCCCCTTGGGTATATCTGAACCACAGGGCCCCCGAGTACAGTGTTGTGCAATACGCCTTAAAAAGGCCTTTTTTCACTGGGACTGTATATCGAGAAAACCTGCGGGCCAGCATGTTCGCCCGGACTGACAATGCTCTGCGCTCCCTATCCAAATCTGAATCGTCTTTCAGGAAATGTGTCACCGGATGGCACAAGTATTTAAATTTTTACATCCTGTTTATTGTGTGACCTTAAAGTAACAGAGGAGGGAGCGTAGATGGACATCTGGCACCAGACCTGAATACGATATACTCTGTCTTTTTGGTATTGTATATCAACCCATGAGACTCCGCGTACGACTCACACACAGCCAGTAACTTTCGGAGAGCATTGATTGAGGGAGCCAGCAGCACCATGTCGTCCGCGTTGCTCAGATTATTAAAACAAACACCATCCACATAGCAGCCGACACGCATGCTGCTGAGTCGCTCGACCAAGGCATTCACATAGAGACCGAAGAGCAAGGGCGAGGACAGTCCCCCCTGTCTCACCCCACACTCCGGCCTGCATGGCTTCGAAAGCTCCCCTACCCATCTCACCCGAGTCTCTTGGTGTGGGTATCAGTATTTAATAATAATAAAACATTTATTTCAGGCTACAGTGGCCCATAGACATATACCTTACAAACTGACATATATAAAGTACTTAAATAAAACAATATTTGTGTTAATAATAGCTTAAAACTATGTTAGTAGCACTTCACTAGCTTTTCCTTGAGCTGTCCTGTGGTACTTGTCCGCGGAAGCGACGGAACACCACGTCCTGCGGCCAAAAGTCTTCTTCCATGACGACGGGCAGATAATAATTCGGTACGCGCACCACGAACGCCTTGAAGTTGACGTTGCGGTGCGACTCCAGTAACTGCACCCTCGGCATGTACCTCGTCTTCTGGCGCACGTACTCTGCGATGTCTTCCGCCTCAGTGGAGTAGTGTAGGCGGGAGATGTACACCGGTGTGTTCGGCTTAGCGGCGCGCAAGCTGACTTCGGGCACCGTTGGAGCTTTGCCGCAGCGGTTCTTGTTCGCTCGCAATCGGCGCTTCCTCCTTTGCACCGTCACGAAACCCTCATCTTCGGGCCTATACTGCGCCTTTTCTGGCATAGGCTTCTTACTTGGAGCGCCCGGTGCACTTGCGGTGACGCTAGCGAAATCCTTTTGTAAGGGCTTCGCGTGGGCTGCAGACACTGGCAGCGGGACGGGGCGCGGGGCTCGAGCGGCGCTGCGTGGAGGAGCCGCGATGACGGGCGCGGGGCTGCGGAGCACGCGGGCGGGGCGCTCTGCAAGCTCAGCAAACGACGGATGCCCCGGCAACGAAACTGCTGACGCGGAATTTGACGGCGATACGTCGAGGCCGGCTCCGCGACACATGCTTACGTTAGGCGCATCGTCCGATGACCTAGTTACCTGCACACTGTTGCGCAACTCACTAAATTCCTTGCGCAAATCGGTGACAGTGTCTTGGGATGCATCTAACTTCGCCAGAACATCCGCCAGGCGGGCTTTCAGAAAGACAATGTCCTTCAGAAGGCTCGTTGCGTCAACGTGGTCGAAGGTGACAGGTGGAAGTTTGTGCAGTTCCTTCGCCACAAACGTCGGCACGTCGTCTGGGTCGGTCTCTTTGAACAGCGTGATAATGTCTTGCAGGCATGTCTTGTCTTGAGGAGAGATGCGAGCTCTGGCGGCAGTGTTGTGTCTCCTAGCTTCTGCTAGAGTAAATCGTAAGAGACTAGGTCAAAGGCCTTGGATAGGTCCAGAAAAATCGACACTACTACTTACCAGCGATACTTAAACAGCGGGCTTCAGACTAAGAATGGCCGTCTCCGTTGACAGCCCTGCCCGAAAATCGAACTGGGCATCATAAATCATGACATACCTATTTAGAAGCGAGTTGAGCACGCTGTCAAGTACCTTGGCTATGACGGTGGCTAGTGAGATTGGCCTGTAGTTTGACCCTTCCGATACGTCACCAATCTTGTTCTTGGCTACTGGCACTAGCAGAGTCCGCATCATGTCCGAGGGCAAGTACGACTGTAACAAACACCAACTCAGTAATAACTTTTGGGTTGGCAATCCCATCGATACTCACAAGAATACCAGGCCTAGGATTGAGCTTACTAGTACCTTTCTAGAAACTTTTAAAGTCTGAATTGGCATAGTGCTTTGCCAGCGAATTCATCCTTAACTGTTCCTGGTGGTTTTGGTACCACTTGACTTTTCCTTAGAAATTTTTCCGCGATTTCACCATTGAGTCATAAACGGGACCCGATGAGGGCTTTCCGTGGCCGCACCATGTAATGAAACCCAGCCTGGCATTTCTATGAGCCTCGCTCACATACCTGGTCCACCCAGCCAATGGCATCCCTCGTTTACAAGCCTTTTGCTCGTAAGAGACAACAGCGTTCGTACATAAGATATTTACTACCTCTTTGTAAATACTATTTATGACCTCTCTATGAAAGGCAATATTACAATATTTGCCACAGCACTGTTATAACTCAGTATTTAAATCAATGAGCCTTAGTTTAGAGTTACATAAGCTTTCGTAAGCCAGACATTGACTTGCATTCCTGTCTCCCCATTTAATTCCGTTACAGACAGGGTTCATTGGCAATGCCTTTTGCTTAATAACATCTAGATTGCAGTTGATGACTAATGGAAGATGATCAGGCCAATAGACGTCGTATTTAACATTTACATTGGTAATACAATCCAAAGCTGCGCTTGTAACCATGCAATGGTCCAACCAGCGTTGCACACATGTGGCTCACTAATAAATGTGTATGATGTTAGCTGCCACCTACTAGTGTCCAGTCTTGTTCCAGGGAGAAAGTTAAAAACTCACGATAAAAACGCTCACCTGGATGTGCGTTGAAATCCCCTAGCATGAT
The DNA here is from genome assembly GCA_937001585.2 of Brachylomia viminalis. Lineage (NCBI taxonomy): Eukaryota > Metazoa > Arthropoda > Insecta > Lepidoptera > Noctuidae > Brachylomia > Brachylomia viminalis. Next base: position 206,230 of record OW443300.2, read on the forward strand.
TACAGACTCAATATCACTATCATCAATTAAGGCACTCACTGCTCTTAAACAGTCTGTGAATTCCGGCACATTTTCCGCACAGTCAGTGGGCATGTAAACACTAAACACTAGCACTGGCCGATCATTCGTCATCACCCGTATAGCTGCAATACGCGGATTTACACACGAGACCTTAGGCCACAGCAGTGCAACTACGCCGGAAGGCCGACCTCTTAGGATACCGGCCGCCGCGTCAACAGCCGATGTCCCAGTACTCCCAAACTCACTGTGCACTTCAGCCAAGTACGGCATCTCATGCGGCAGCAACCACGTCTCTTGCAAGACAAACATATAGGTACGTCTGCTGTATACCCTCGACGGAGCGCTTGATATTCTTATAGTTATATGTCACGAAGGTTGGGTTCATAATTGTTTCGAATGCTTTCTGTTTTCATCTTTGTCAGACCTAGGGTTTTTGTAAGGTCTGAAACGTCTACATGTTATACCTGCTGGCCATAAATCATCGCATAGGAACATGTCTAGCTTGTTATTGCAAAGTATTATTTTATACGCATTGTATTCTCTTTCATTTAAATTTTTTGTAGAACAACTTTTTCGTTAGTCTTCGAAAACTCATAATCCACAATATCGTTTTCCGATGTATCTTTTTGTACATTGAAGAGGAACAAAGGTATCTTCAAACTGGCGGGCTTAAATTTATCCTCCGGCAAGTAAGCAGCTTTTCCTCTAACAACAGAGTCCGAGTGCATGTTTCTGTGCCTCTTCCTTTGCACTATGATCCATGGTTCTTTAGGACATTCCAATTTACATACACCATTCCGCGTTACCTCTGCTAACGACTTACTTTTATTTACATCAGTCGTAACGATACGGCTGTCTAATGAGTCGGCGGTAACGATGACGATCTCATGCCCGGTTTCTGAGGCACTTTTAACGGTGGTTTAAGTGGTTTATCTATCCAATAGCGCTATTGGTTCGATAACTTGCAAAATGCGTTTCCGAACACCGCAATGTAGGACAAGCTCCGTTTAAACTTAAGTTAACTTAGGGCTGATTTTTCAATAGTCAGATAACTTTTATCTGAGGAATAAATATTACGGTTTGACAGCTTTTGTATAGAAAATACGAGTATGTCAAACTGTCAGATTTATTCTTCAGATAAAAGTTATCTGACTATTGAAAAATCGGCCCTTAACTGACCAATATTTGCCGTTTATCGGTTCGATAACTAAACCGGGGGTCCATATTGGCTCAACTAAAGTTCTTTACCCGAAATTGTTCTTCCTAACGATTTGTAATCCGAATGATCACTCTTCCTAAAATTTTACATCCTAAAGTTTTCATTCATACTATTTGTAGTGCTACCGGCGATGTTCATAACACTCATGTTTCCGAAAATTGTAATTAATAATATCATTAATGTAAATATATTTAAACTCCTACTGTTTTTTATCATAACGCTTTTATCCCTAAACATAATTACCATAATATTTTCACTCATACTCAGAAAGAAACATTTAAGTACCAAGTGTGATAAAAAATATATGTGGGTAGAAGATGATATTTATAGTTTTAGGTTTTTTTTTCTGTGCCTGGTTGATGGTGGGCTAGGTCGACGGAGCCCCGCTTTGCGGGGCTCCTACTTCTGTGTGGTTTATAAAAAAATAACCACGAAGGGGATGGCGGGGTCTATTCGCTCGCTTCGCTCGCTCACACGACCCCGCCATCCCCTTCTAACCTAACCTGTCCGAGTCGGGGTGCCCTAAAGTCCCAATTGCATCCAATTTCTCTTGATATAAACAACCGTTACACACCCGATGTCGATGGCAAATTATGTTATGGCATATCATAATTATGGCATGTGATAATTAGGGCTTACAATGATTAATGTATATAATACTGATTATTATGAATAAAAAGAAATGTAAACAAAAAAGATATGACTTTGAATAATAGTATAAAAGATGGTTATGTTGAGAAAATATAGGGAAACAAATAAAAGTATAATAGATGTTTATTGCTACTGACATTATGAAGTTGAATGCTTCGGAATTATGAACATTAGAGACAGAGTAGTTAGGAATTGTGATTGTTAGGATGAAAAATGTTAGGAAGAACATTTTCGGATTTCCAATTATCGGAGTTGAAAAGGAGAATGGGCATTATTGTATGAACGTTTGCCCAACCATTGTAGCAATATAAATAGGCTATATGGTTATATGTTGTACTAGTTGCCCTCATCACATAAATGTATTTTTTTTTACTCTCAGCGACGTCAAAGTAATAAAAAAATATTTTTTTATTTATTTAAAAAATTGCGTCTTCAGCAAAATAACCTACTTGTTTAGTGGGTTATTGTTTTAATATTTTAATTTTAAGGACATTTTATATTCATTATCATAATATTATATGTACTATGGAGTATGTATGTAGCCTACTGCTGCATGCTATTTTATTTGAAAGTGGTAACGTGAGTGAAGTTCAAGGGGGGATAAAAAACATGTGCACTGATCGTCAAGATATTAGCCAAAAGTAACTAAGTATAAGATTAAGACTTACTTTTATCATATACAATAGAAATATATGAAACATTCTCATCATTTACAATTATATGATCTAGAAAACTTGGCTTTGAAAATCATTCTGATGTCTTGCAAATCCCAAGAACCAAACTATACTCATAATGTGAGCACAAGATCCGATAGTACGACTTACGAACAGTAAAGGTGCGGTAAAGCCTCTCTACCTGTCATATTAGTCGTAACTAAAATGTACGAGTAATATGAGTTTCTCGACGTATGTCGTGAATGAATCTGGCCTCGTAATAACACACAGTTACTTGCGTCTATTTCATAATCCGTTAGGTTTGGACTTATTTCGTGGCACACTTCTATAGTATATATACCACCCCTTAAATGTTCACCGACATACGATTTGGCCAGTTTCATTTGGTATGTTCCAAGAGCAATCAATATCAAATCTTCTTCGCTTAAAATAGGAAAAGGAATATTTAATGTGTCACTATTCATTTGGATAAATTGTTCCCTTCGCCTGTTTATATCATTTTCTGTTACGAAATTACCAAGACGATTTGGTATATCTATTCTGTCATTAATAATATTAATAATCTGGCTAGCGTGGGCATTATTTTCTAAAGGCGCTCTAAATACGTTAAGAAGAGCAGCGGCAATTCGTATGTCAGTAAACATATGGGTCATGGCTCTATTAAAATAGTCCTGACGGTATAACTTGAAGTAATGCGGCCATTAATAACTTCTACTACCCAACGTACTATTGTTACAAGCCGGGATTAATTTGCTTGTTGAGTGGTAAGTTGCGTAGCGTTACGGTCTTTTGACGGTGGAATGTGCGATTCATAGCCGAAGTTTTCAAGTACATGTATTGCATGCCTAAATCCACGGTCAAGCATAAACGTATCTCCTTCATGGAGAAGATAATATAATGGTGCATCTTCCTCATTGCAAATACGAGACATTATTGTTGCATCAGAAGTCCTGGCTGAGTATGGCCAAGCACTTCTAAAATATAACCGTCTGGACAAACTACAACAAATGGCTTTAATAGGTTTCGGAACTTGTGCAAGCTATAAATAAAAAGTTACTACTCTTCTGAATATATATATAAGTGCCATCCAAGATTAATATTGCCTTTGGCTGATTATTTTCACTACTTCCGTATATGGCATTTGGGATTTGCAGGCTGTGTGATATGATTTCATCCCGGGTCATATGATATAAGCCAAGGTGTCGCGGTACAAACTGGGATGAAAGGCACTCGCGGGCAACATTCATATAACGCTCAAGTGCTCGTCTGCTCATTGATAAGCGACTTGCGAGTCTTTCGTTCGTTTCTCCTGGCGAAGCTTCATCAAATAAATTCCCAGTGCGGTTTTTTGACGATTAAAACAGTCTATCAATGAAGGTATTTCTAATAGTAAATTGTTGAACTGCACAAGCGTTAAGCCAGTGCAAAAATATAACTCATCTGCGTCTATATTTTCAGAAGTGTCAAAATCGATTCTTTTTTTTTTCCAAATATGCTTTGCGTTAAGTTTCCAGCAAATCTGTTAATTGGCTCACAGAAAAAGACTCAACAGTTCTTAATAAGTCATCATTGTCTAAATCGGCCCATATATTGGATCGCAAATGACGTTGAAATACGCGTGCACTGCCCGGAGTGTATATTTTTAAATGCATTAATAAATATATAATTATGTTCTTAGGAATCGTCATTCGTTCTATTTCAAAACAATCCCTAAACATACAGCGGTTCGACGAATTCGACAATCTTTTATAGCCGGATAAAACCACGGACTGATCTTGTACGTCCACATTTATAGCATTTGCTTGGTCCTCTGTTTGATCTGCTACAGCCTGCTGACTCTGCCGATTCATTTGGTCTTCATGACGCCTTGCAGCCACCAAGCAGCGATAACACATCATCATTTGGTCATTCGCAACCGCCTACAACAACGAAAAAACTCAACTTTTATATTGTTATTAGTCGTATCCGCCACTTTCGTCGCATATTACACAAGAAAGTAATAATACTAAATATACATATAAGTAAATATAACCGATACTTAACTAGGTAGTCTAATACTCCAAGACATTAGTATATTGGCGAATATTACAGTACATATTTATGTTTTTGTATGGGATTTCGTACGCAGGGACGCGTCGCCGTGTGTACCTGTGAAGTGAATTACCTGATGTATGTTGATATTATATTGTAGAACATATTCAGCAAATCGAATCGAGCGATTTCTTCAAGGTCGCCTCGAGTTAAAATGTGCCGCGACCTGCCTTGTCGGACACTCCGGCCACAAGTCACAAATTGTTCTCTATGTGTTTCCATTTTCACCAAAATCCGTTCACTTGCAGTAATCAAAGTCCATTTAGGATAACCGAATCGTAGGTAATAACAGAAACAATGTTCAAACACAGCCGAGTCGTCAGTAAAGAAATCAAACCATAAAAATGTCCAAACACAGCCGAGTCGTTAGTAAGTATAGGAATAAAATCACTCTGAACGCACGTTAGCACCAGAACAGTATTCACGAATGAATGGCGACATGGGCATGAATAGTTTGTCTGTTTGTCATCGCTTTTGTTTTAGGTTTGCATACTATCTCGCTCACTCCCACTTAGTATAAGCGAGAGAGAAAGCAAGCCGTATTAACAGTAGCCTTTCTCGCTCCCTCACACGCTGTGTGACTTACTCTCGTGCACTTGGTGCGAGCGCATTATAGTGACGTCATTTTGATTTGTATTATTATTACACGTGGTAGTTTTACGTTGGTATCTCGGTATGATATTATGTCAAGTTCTTTTAGAATTGCTGACAAATACGTTAAATAGACCTAAACACTTTAATGTGATGTAAAGGAACTTTAAGCTCCTGTAACTTTTTACTGATGTAGATTTCAGCATCGCTGTCATACAACAAATTGTTTGTCTAAATTATATCTTTCTAATGATATATTACTCAAAGTGCTACAATACTTGGGCAAATCTGCCCATTCTCCTTTAGGTGAACTTTGGCGCACCCCTAAACCGGTCATCATTAAAGTCGACCCACCCATTGTTTCACAGCTAAGCTGGTGAACACATGTTTGATTTTTATTTTCAGGGACGATAATTATGATGATTGACGTCTTGTTTGTCATAAATCCTTTGCATTTTTTTAAGTAAAATTACTTTTTTGAGTAATTTATGCGGCCTACCCAAATGTCCTTTCTTTGGTATTGTTCGTCGAATCGTTGAGCTCCTTAAGTCTAAGTTGAGCTGCACGATTGCTGACAATTGCGTGCACTGACTGGAGAGGTCCACTCAATATGTGTGGTTCTTTCCTCAAAAGACCATTTCAGATACCGATCTACATAGCCTTCACATGATCTGACCAAGATTTTGTCTGGACTTTAAAAGAGACTGTGACCTCTGAGTTTGTTACGGCCTTTCTTCTCAGAGTAGTCAGATAGAAAATGCCGACCTCATCTAGTTTTTAAAATACGATTGACGTGTGTGTGATTTTTCAAACCTACTTACAGAAATTAAATTGTTTATCATTTATCATTCAAAGATAAATTAATTAACTCCTTTAAACTTTTCATAAAAAAGTTTAAGAAAAAAAAACACTGGCAGTCATTGTTTTTGCTGATTGTAGAACAAACAGGCACTATTTAATTATTATAGAAATAATAGCAAGTCGGCGACTTTCTAATAGTAATTTAAGCCACTTGTTTCCCCTCGAAAAATATAATTATTAATAAAACTGTTATACAAATCCATCCAGCGGCAACTAAAAAACTATAGTATAGTTAAAGTCTCGCTGCAGACTTGGTCATAAATCATAATCGGAGTATGGATGTGCGCTAGTTGCGCGCGCTCAAGGCCATTATCGATAACAGAATCATTAAGGTTATCACGTAAACATACTGCATTCATTAAGTATGCAGGGTAACTAATGAGTACTAATGTGTTACTTAAGACTTAAGAAAAGCACATTTATGCGAAGAGTTCATCATTCATGTGGATGATGATGACAATGACTCAGACGAAGAATTTTAATTTTATATTTTTAGTTTTATATATACGTTCTTTTGTTTATATATGTATTTAATATGCTTTGTAGTAAATTTGGTAATAAAATAAAAAAAAATGTGTATTTATTTCTATCACCCATTTATAAATATATAAAACTATCGATATCACTCATCGACTGCAGTAATACACAGGACTACGTGTGGACGTGGCCTGCCCATAAGGCCAGAGAGTGGGAAAGAGAGCGAAACACTCGAATGATTTATGACCGAGTCTGCAGCGAGATTTTAACTATACTATAGTTATCGGTTTCATAGTTATTGAATTGGTTGCGTATCCAGAAACGCAGTGACAGTTAACCGACGTTTATCTTAAGCTTAACTTTATTGAACCAATAGCTAATAAATATTTTGCAAGTGTTGGAAAGTTGCTAGCAGATAATATCTTACAGTCCGTTACCACTCAAAATAGTTCTGATAATTATAACATATCTCGTATCCTAAATTCCATGGTTCTGCTTGCACCAGATGAAACTGAAATCGAATCTCTAATCATGAACTTGAAGAACAACAGTGCCACTGGTTGGGACTCTATCTCAAACAAATTTCTCAAAATGTCAAAACATGTTATAGTTCCACACTTCACCAGGATTGTTAAGTTATGCGTTGAGCAGGGTATTTTCCCCAGTGTCTTTAAAAGCGCTCTCATAACACCTGTCCACAAGAGTGGGGAGACCGACAGTGTGACAAATTATAGACCTATATCTGTCCTTCCAGCACTCTCTAAAGTGTTAGAAAAAGTCCTGAATAAACAACTTATTATTTTTTTAGAGCATAATAATATACTTTCAAATTCACAGTTCGGTTTCAGATCGGGGAAAAGTACAGATGGAGCTGTTAGCTCTTTGGTAGAATATGTTACACAAAATCTCGATGATAAAAAAAGTGTCTAGGAGTATTTATTGACCTTGCGAAGGCATTTGATACTGTCTCGATCCCTATTCTTGTGGACAAGTTAGAAAGATACGGTATGCGCGGGAACGTTCTTAGAATTTTCGAAGATTTTCTATCGGGTCGTCAGCAAAAGGTTAAAATAAATAAATATACGAGCTCAGATGCACCTGTCACCTGCGGCGTCCCACAGGGCAGTATTCTTGGTCCCAGTTTATTTATTATATACATAAACGACCTGTGTCAAATGTCACTCCACAACGGAAAAATGTTTACATATGCTGATGACACCGCTCTAGTTTTTAAGGGAGAAACTTGGGACGAGGTACGACAAACTGCGGAAAAAGAACTGCGCAGGGTGCAATTGTGGCTGAGGCAAAATCTTTTGACTTTAAATGTGTCGAAAACTCTGTCGGTTCAGTTTACGAATTCACACGTGAAACAGCAAAACATAGTGATTCGTATTCACTCATGCGAGACTTTAAATCAGCTATGCTCTTGTCCATCTATTAATAAAACCCCAACAGTCAAGTATCTTGGAGTCCTTCTAGACGAGAACATGACTTGGAAGCCGCATATGGATATGGTCTCATCACGTGTTAGAAGACTAATATGGGTTTTCAAAAATCTTAGGCACGTAGCTAACCTGGAACTTCTTCGTACTGTTTACTATGCCCTTGTTCAATCTGTAGTCGGATACTGCATTGGAGTATGGGGAGGTGCATGTAAAACGCATATCATACAACTAGAGAGGGCTCGGCGATCTTTGCTGAAGACTATGACATTTAAACCCTACAGATTCCCCACTAGAACGCTATATGAGCTGTGTCAAGTTCTCACGGTGAGGCAGCTTTTCATGTATCAGGTTATTATCAAACTGCATGTGTCTAGCCATTATGATCCAGATAAATTTAGCAACAAACGTACTATTACTAATGTATTTGACTCCGTAAGAACACGTACTGCATTAGCCAGACATCAAAGGCGTTTCCTTTCTGTGCATATTTACAATAAAATTAATAAAATTTTAAACATTTATCCGCTCTCTTTTCATGATTGCAAGTCCAAGGTTAAGAACTGGCTTCTTACTCTTGATTACGAAGAAACAGAAAAATATTTTATTCGGTAAAGTGAACTCATACTCACATACACTCACACACACACACACACCCACACTCCACTTCCACACACTACTTTCACAGTACATTTTAACCATTTAAACTACTATCTCTGTTATAATTTCTGCATGCTCAAAATTATCGTGTTCACTAAAAATCTTAGTTGGTATAAAATATTATAATGTAATGAATTGGGAGAAGGCGCTGAGATCTGACATACAGGTTTTTACCTAGTTTGGGTTTCAGAGGCTTCATTGTTTTGTAACTCTAATTTATTTCAATAAAGATTTATTATTATTATTATTATTATAATGAGAGTTTATCTGGGAACTTCAGAAACCGGGCATTAATCTATTTAATTGGCACCACTTGACTGTTTTAAATTCTGAATTTCCGATTTCAAAACCAGTATATCTTTCAACAGAGCTGAGACGTCGATGTGGTCAAAGGATATCGGTGGTAGTTTCTCCAAAATTCGGGCCACAAAGATCGGGGTTTTATCTGGGTCTGTTGTCTTTAAGACGCATATAATATCTTCAATATTCTTCTGCACTTTGTTTTTTCGCCTTGATATATTGCGGGTACTTGTAGAAATAGACTCAAACAAATAACTTTTTGCCGTTGCGATTTCTCCCTCATTATAGGTGCTAATACACAACCGGATCAAACTCTCCTCGTCCTTAATGTCTATTTTATTTTGCACAAAACATAACAACTCGTTTATCACTGTTACATTATAAACACTTTACTTTCTCAGATGAGATATTCTACACCCGAACGCTTCCGAGTTCGCGCGAAGACTGCTGAATTATGACATGCCTACATACATACAATACATAATTATGCTTGTCAAAAAGCCTCTGGGCCATTATTATTTATTTATCCTGTCGTATTGTACGAATCTGAATTGAGGGTTTGAGGAATTGAGAGTTTGTACTCAATAAAAGGCTGAATAGATTTGAATGAAATTAGGTACACCATATACACAATAATACAAGCCAAGGGTGATCTAACTGTGGCTGGTATTAACACCTGGGTTTATTTTGTCCGAAGTCCGAATACATGAAGTACTTCCTCTAAGATACGCGCGAGCACTAGCCGGGCGGGCGCGTCGAGGTGCGGCGGTGCGGGCCGCGATGGACGTGCGCGTCGATTGCGCGTAGTAGCGTTGTAGGCAGAGGTGCTCAGTTCTATGTGTGGCAGGGCCCGGCGGAGGAGGCGATGGCGCGCGCATGGCGCGAGCGCGAGCCGGGCGCGCGCGTGGCTGCGGCGCGTGCCGCACTGGGCGTGCGCGCTGACTGCGCCGCCGCGCTCCTGCTGCTGGCTGAGGAGGACGCGCCCACCGTTCACGAGGCCGAGCGTGTGCTGCGCCGCGCCTGGCGCGCCGCCGAGGGCGCGTGGCGACACTCGGCGGCGGGGGGCGCGGCGAGCGCGGCCGAGGCGCGGCGCGACGCGGCGGTGCTGGCCCACGTGAAGCGCCGCGCCGCGATGTGCGCGCGGCGCCTGGGCCGGCTGCGCGACGCCGCGCGCCTGTTCCGCGAGCTGGCGCGCGACGCGCCCCCCGCGCTGCACGCTCTGGCGCTGCACGAAAACCTCATTGAGGTGTTGCTCGAGCAGAAGGCCTACGCGGACGTGCAGGTTGGCAGAGACTTAATTGACATACTGCCATTTCAAGTTTCAGAAAGTGGACCTCTAAAACCATTGATATAAATAGCGGTAGATACGGCACTTTAACACAGCGCGTGGTCCTTCTGAATTAAGTCCATAGACGCAGTTGCACTCAGTCACACGCAGACCATCGTCTAAACAGCGCATGTCGATACTGCTCAATAATTTCTTTTTTTGTATACACGGGTTGGTCCAAATAGTCACGTCCATAAAAAAAAAATTGATTGCTCATACAATAATCGGCACGAATCTTGAGCGCTGGCCTTCACCTGCGCAAAAGTGAGTTATTGGGTCCCTTTGGTGGTATGAAGTGAAGCGCGGGGCGGGGTAAAGTGCAGTGATTGGCCCGTAGCGCATCGTGTCATAGCCACCACTCGGGATTCGTTCTTTACTCCTGTTGCACGTACCTCACGACGACGAGTACACTTCCGGCCAATTTAATTGGCACCGATTTTTAAACTATATCGTTTTAATTATCTGGTAAGTTAGAACTCAAATATTTTATGTGAATTTATTATTAATTAGACCTTTGTAATGATAATAAAAGGTGATATTTATCTTACTGACGATCTAGGAGACAGAGGTAGGGGGGAAATAGATATATACAAGGTGTTGTTTTGCATCCTCGTCAAATTCGAGGACGTAACTATGCTAATGATTCTCGACACGAATCAATAATAAAATAAGTAGGTATTTATTTTTAAGTTTTGTCATTTTCGGAAATCGGCATGTGTAGGGTCCGTGTGATACCGCCCTGTAACTGCGCTGTAACTGTAACGCACGTACACAGCGACATAGTCGTACGACACTGCCTACCACATACGCAACGGGGCGATTCTATTCTTTGAAAGTAGAGTATTCTGAAATACTGTCAAACTTAAATATCTAAAAAAACAAGTATGTATTAATTATTGAGCAGGATCGTAATTTTATTTGATTGTTTATGTCTTTCATAACAGCCTCCTGAAATTTGACGAGGATGCAAAACGACACGTTGTATTTTTCAATACACTTCCTCGAAAACTGGCACTTATCACACTATGAATAGGTTCAACATGCAGCGTATTTCGCACTAGTGCTTTTTTTGTTTATCGCACGGAAATAAAAATGCGTGCGAAAATAAGAAATTCCACAGATAACTAAGGCTAAATCGGTTCAATGCCTAAAGTCGACGGTGATAGTTTTTTATTTAATTTCTTTAAGGCGTAAATAATTTAAAATATTTAAATTGTGTTAATAAATGGAATATCATTATCATCAATAAATATTTACTTTTATGAACAAATTAATATTTATGTGTTCTGAATTCAAAATTATTATTTTATTCTATTTTTCATATCAGGCTGTTTAGCGGCTTCTACCTTTGCTTCTCCTTAGACCTAGCGAAAGCAAAGCGCGGAAAAAAAAGAAAATTAATTTCATAGTTTGGCAAAACTATTTTTCATTCAATTATTTTATTTCTTCGGAAGTGTATTGAAGAACGTCGTTCGATACACGTGGGCATTTGTTATTACTGTTCTTGGCTACGTATCATACTCGTCGCTGCGGGAGTCGTATGAGTATCTCGCCTCGAATGCAATAACAAACTTTCCCCACTTGTATCGAAATGTGCTATAAATAAAGTTTTTATTTTGTACAATACATCTTTTTAGGTATAAGATGCCATGAAAAAACACTGTTTTAAATAGACAAGCCAGAAAACTGGTTTTCCATGTAAACTGTTTTATGAAAAAGGAGGCTGAAGAAGGAGTCAGAAATTTAAAACAAGTTCAAAAACGAACAGCGGAGTCTACGAACACATCTGTTGCAACTGTGAGGCGAATTGTGAAAGAAAGTGGTGGTGATGAGTTTCTTTCTGTATTTAGAACTCCAGGAAAAAAACGACCTAGAGCGAAACCTATCACAGGTGTTGATAATTTTGACCAGGGAGTAATTAAAAGGTGTATACACAATTTTCATATCACCGAAAAAGAATTGCCCACTGTAGAAAAACTGCGAAGAAAACTGCAGCAGGATATACATTTTCAACGCTCTGAACGAAGTTTAAGGAGAATTATCAAAAGTTTAGGGTTCAAATGGAAGAACGCGGAAAATAATAGGCAGGTGCTGATAGAGACCTCAAATATTCGATTAAAAAGAATTGAATATTTAAAACAAATGAGCCAGTATAGACATGAAGGAAGGCCTATAGTATATACGGATGAATCGTATGTAGACTCTTCTCATTTAACCCCCAAAGCCTGGTCAGATGAGTCAACTAAAGGTATTTAAAAACCTACTTCAAAAGGACAGCGGGTAGTCATCGTTCATGCTGGGTCCGAGACAGGTTTTATTCCAAATGCATTACTCACATTTAAAGCAGGTATTAAGACAGGCGACTACCACGACAATATGAATTTTGATAACTGTGAAAAATGGCTGCGAACTCAATTAATACCGAATCTGCCCAGTAATTCCGTCGTGGTAGTGGACAATGCTTCTTACCATAATACACAGTATGGCCCGGCACCAACATCAAATGCCAAAAAATCTGAACTACAGGCCTGGTTAACAGAGAAAGGCATAGAATATAGTGAGGATATGTTGAAACCTCAGCTATACAACCTAGTAAAATCTGACAAGGACAAGTACAAGAAATTTAGCATAGACAGAATATTGGCAGAATATAACCATGACGTAATTCGTCTACCTCCGTATCACCCAGATCTCAATCCGATTGAGATGGCATGGGCTGCGATTAAAGGGTACGTATCCAGGAAGAACGTTACTTGGAGCGTCAAAGGTGTGACTGAGTTAATTAAAGAAAAGGTAGAATTAGTGTGTACAAGCGAGTGGAGTAAGTTGTGCGAAAAAGTTAAAAATATTGAAGAGGAGTACAAACGGAGTGATCATGAGGTTGATACTTTAACAGAGGAATTGATTATTCGGGTTAATGCCGACTCCGAAAGTGATAGTGACTTTACTGATAGGGATGACGACGAGGAAGATGATGATTAAATGCCAACTGCTAGTACTAGTTTAATTGTGGAAATCAATTTAATGGAAGGTGTCACACCTATATCACCGTAACGTTTTGTCACTACCCGACTACGGAGGGTATAATTAATAATATCTTATAAAATATATTTTTCTTTTTTGAAAAACATGTTTTTCATTTAATTAATGAATAAATGAAATTCGAGGTCAAAAATGTTAACAAAAAAAAAGTACGTAGGTACGTATTAGTTTTTTAAGTACTTTTTGACAAACTACAAGAACTAAGTTATAATTTTAAATTAGAAACACTTTTAATTACCTAATTCTTTGATCTCAATGGTGCCGATTCTCTTGTCACAAAATTCTCTAAACTAGACTAAAAATCACCAAAATTTAGTTTATTCCTGTCAAACGACGATTTCCCATTCTGAAATTGACTAAAGTGACACAACTTAACTAAATTTTAGTTTGACAGCACTAAGATGGCACTGAGATTATAATTTAGTGAAAATGGCCATTTTGCTATTCTGAATTTTACGTTTTTCACCAAAAATTTTGATTGTCTTAACTAAATCTGACTATTTTTAATCGCGATTAAAAAGGTGTGGAATAAAATTAGTTGTCATGAACTAAAATTCACACCAACACCTCGACTTCAGATGCAAAAACAGTACTGTATCTTTTTTTCTTTTCTTTTGCTTATATCTCGAAAACGGTGTGTCCTATCGCAAAAATAATGAAAATTTCGACCCCCTTTGCAACCCGTAAACCTATTATATTCAACGTGTTGGTAATATTTTTTTATATTTTCCATACAAAAAGTAAAAAATTCCATACAAAACAAGTCGAGGCCGCACATAATGCGCGCCTACGGCTCTAAAAAAAGACCACGTGGTACGGCAAACAAGTACCACGTGGAGTCGCAATAATTGTCAAATTTGATTTTAGATGTGTCAAAATTATTTTTAAATTTAGAGATTTTATTTTGCAGAATAGCGTTAAGATTCTCATAGCCAAAAGTAAGGAATTTTAGTGATAGTTTAGTTAGTTTAGTTCGGTGTACAACAGAATCGGCACCAATTTCCATTTCTCAATTTAATAAAACATTACAAAATCTTTCTTTCAACCATAGAAACAGTTAGAAATTACGTAGGTAACTTAGAAAAAATAAATAGAAAACGGGAGTATGTTTTTTTTGTTCATAAGTGTACGATGCGCAAAGCGATCCCCACTCTTCCGCCGAGCGCTCAAGATCCGTGCCGGTATTTATACCTAGGGGTATCCGAAAATACCCCATGTATGTTCCGCGATTTTTGATACCTAGTTTAGGAGACATGATTTTTTTTTTAATTTTTGGGCAATCAAAATCAAAATCAAAAGTCATTTATTCAAATTAGGCTGAGAATCAGCACTTTTTGAACGTCAAAATCACATAAGACAGTCCCCCCAAAACGCCCACCCTTCACCATTTCCTAGTGCTTTAGCTGGGAAGAAGAAGTGGCGGAACAAACTCCCCAGCAGCACTGCTGTCTGTTCAGTTAGAAGAACTGGATTCTATACATTATAGTAACATTACGAAACACAAAAATATTAAAATTATTTGCCATATGTCAGCCAGCACACGCCAATATTTAAAACTATACTCAAGCATAAATAAATAATAAAAACAAAAACGCAAACAGAACTTAATACATAATAAAAAGCCTCCTGGCATAAAGGGCGTGCCCGCTTACATATGCAATGCTGTGCATGCAATACTTCGTCCATCTTTAAAAATGTATAACTTTGTTTCGACAAGCTCGTTTTATGTGTTTTTTTGTTTGATAAGGGACGAACTCATGAAATACCGTTTTCATGTATGAAAAAAAATATCTTCCTAACATTAGTGCAAGATATTGTTTTTTTTTTTATGGTAAGCGTGTTTACTTTCTTACGATTAAAAGTTGATTTTGATTTTCCAATTTAAAACATAACTGGTAGAACCTGAAACATTTTTTAAATTGAAAAAGAAAATCATATTTTAATCTAATCACGATTGGCTTAAGGATCGAAGAAATGTGGCGTGCCAATTGGTAAGTGTAATTTTGTCTATTGATTGTCAACCGATTGGATGTAGATAGGTGCGTTCTAGACCCGCACCGCTCGCTATAACTTTACCGCATTTCAATATTCCCATACCGCTTCACCATATTTTAATGACGTAATTATAACCAGCTACCTATCCGCTGGAGTGGATGAGGTGACCAAAGTCGCCGCATAAAAAGTAATGCGGAATGCATGCTCTCACCTAAGTAACCCTTTAATTAATCGAAATCCGATAAACTTTATTCAATTTTTCATTTTTAAAAGATCTGTGGCACACTGTATCCGATTGCTTAGTCGATTTTGTGCTTAAAGGCCGCTTACTCAGATGTATGACAACACTACAAGCGTTCAACCAAAAAAATCAAATAATTAAAAAAATATGGCGTCTTGTCAGTGACGTACGGACTCGCGCGTGTTTTGTTTACATGATAAATAATTTGTGTTTTAAGTGGGTTTTCAAGTGTTTGAAGTGCTATGGCCTGTTTAAGTATGTGATAAATATTATAGTGAAGTGAATTACTGCAGGATTTCAAGGTCGGTGAGTGAAAAAATATTACGTAATTTCGGTTTTATTCCACAACCGGCGCTGACCGATTCATGTTTATTGTTATTACGTGTATGTGTTTTCAGATCCTTATGTTAGTACAGTGTGTTATTCTAATACGACTACTTTTATAACAAAGTTGAAGCATTAAATAAGCTTTCCACAGGTACCAATATTTTTATTCTACGTATCAGATTTATATTTATAAAACAACATTTTGTTTCCATTGTCTTGGCGGCCATTGTTATTTTTTTGCCGTCGGCAAATTTTTTCAACTTTGCACGCTCGTAAATACACTCGAGAGCAATGAATCCGGGTCACTTAAAGAATCCTAAAAATCTCGGAAACTGAAAATGCTAGGTTAATGCAATAAATTGTATTTAATAGACAATGTAAGACTCCTTAAATGAAGGTATTAAAACTTCTTAGTTATTGTAAAGTTATATCATAAAAAAATCAAATTTGAAAAAGGGCCACTTTCGAAGATGGAACTACGAAATTACAGCATTTGGTTTTGCTTTTGTTTGTAATCTGTCATTTATGTGGGTACATAAACCATGTTGATAGTGCTCTATATTCATTATTCAAGCTGAAATTATGTCGCTTACGCCTGAAGAATGCACCAGAATACTTACAATGCTGGAAACCGGCCGGAGTCAGCGCGATACAGCCAGGACTGTCGGTGTGTCGCTGTCAACAGTACAAAGAGTTCTCCGACGTTACGAAGAAACTGGTTCTAACCTACGCAGACCAGGAACGGGCAGAACCAGGTGTACCACAGCACGAGAAGACCGATACTTGGTGAACACCATGCTTCGAAATCGCTTTCTCACAGGAACTGAACTCACCAATCAGTTTCGACGCCTCGGAGGAAGTAACCCAAGTGCATGGACAGTAAGACGTCGGCTTGCTGAATCTAACTTAAAACCCCTTAGACCTGCAAACGGCCCTAAACTAGAGCGTGGGCATCGTATTTCAAGACTAAGATATGCCCAGAGCCACGTAAATTGGAGTATTGAAGATTGGTCAAAAGTTATGTTCTCCGACGAATCAAAATTTATGCTCTACAAGCACGATGGAAGACACAGAGTGTATCGAAGACCAGGGGAAAGATTCAAGCAAGCATGCATCGAAGAAAAAGTAGCCTACGGTGGTGGGTCTGTACTTGTGTGGGCCGGAATTTCTTCTGAAAGTCGCACAGAGCTGGTGATCATAGAAAACGGCTCTTTAACTAGCGTAAGATATGTGGAAGAAATCCTCAATGATCACGTTGGTCCATTTATGGTCAATTTAGGTGAGGATGCTATATTTATGCATGACAATGCCCGACCTCATACAGGTAGGATTGTGAATGACTACCTTCAAGAGATGAACATTACTCGTATGGAGTGGCCAGCGCGCAGCCCGGATATCAACCCGATCGAGCATGCTTGGGACGAGCTAGGCAGATGCGTAAAACAACGAAACCCTCCCCCAATCACGCTTCGTGAGCTCAAAATTGCTCTCACAGAGGAATGGGAGAATATTCCCCAAAATCGTATAAGGAACTTGGTGTACAGCATGCCAAACCGCGTAAACGCAGTAATGGAAGCACGAGGAGGCAATACGAAGTATTAAAATTCAAGAAAATCGTAATAAAGTTCAAAAATTTCATGTTTCCTATTTTTGTTTTAAGGAGAGATCAGCAGTTTTTTTCTTTATGTAATTTTGTGTTAATAAAATGTATTTTTTTTTACTTTCATTTAAGGAGTATTACATTGTCTATTAAATACAATTTATTGCATTAACCTATCATTTTTAGTTTCCGAGATTTTTAACATTCTTTAAGTGACCCGGATTCATTGCTCTCGAGTGTAGTACATATTGTACTAATGCTATGTGGTTTTATTAGTGTTTTGCGTTAAGTATATACACATAATGTGTTTAAAACCTTAAACAATATAGGTCATCGCTCGTTTTTTCGAACTATAACCATTTATTTGAAAACAAAGTTATGATTTATGGTTGCGTCATACTAACGAACGATTTGTTTACATGAATACTATCCTATTTCAAACGAAACTCCGCTATCTTAAAGCCCCGTTCCTTACCATAACAAAAAACACAAGTGTTAGCACCATTCAATGAAACCCAAGTCGTAAAAATGCTTTGTTTACATTATCGGGCGGCCGAGCGGCGCCGGCACGCCGGTGACGCATCTGGCATTCACCCCACTCGATTATTTTTCCCGCGCTCTGCTGCGCTCTGCGCCCTAGCGGCTATAAATATACTTTCTTATATTTTACATTCGTAATATACACTTTAACATAATTAATTCCGATATTCATCAATTTATCCAATTGCCAACATATTATTGCGATTGTGTCTCACTTTCTAATGACCGTTGTCAAGGTCGATGCAGTGAGCGAGCAGTTAGTCGTACACAACACAACGTAGTCACAGTATAAATATATGACCAGTACGGAAACTACCTACAAGCGCCGAAACGGCACACTCACACAAACCTGTACATCGACGATACCCCAAAGTGGTTGTCGCGTTGCGGTCAGTAGTGAGTGCCGCGTCAAGACGATTGGTCACAAAAAAATTATAACCGCTATCTTTTTAAAAATGCCACGAGCGTCTTGCGTGGTATACGGCTGTTTGAACTCGGCTTCATCAAAGTCGGAGCGGAGCTATAGTATTTTAAACTTCCTGCTGCTTTTGGAAGGTAAGAACAACAACAATAACAATAAATGAATTTGTGAAATTATTTGTAATACAGAATGGGCGGCGGTTTTGAGGGTATTTAAAGCCGATAATGCTGTCAAAATGTAAATTCAAGATGGCAGCTGCAATAAATTATCATCAATTTCGTCATGGGTGTCGTTTTAATTGTTTTCGAGGGTGTTGAAGCCGATAGTGCTGTCAAAATGTAAATCCAAGATGGCGGTTGCAATAAATTATCAACATTTTCGTCATGGGTGTCGTTTTAATGGTTTTCGAGGGTGTTGAAGCTGATAGTGCTGTCAAAATGTAAATCCAAGATGGCGGTTGCAATAAATTATCAACATTTTCGTCATGGGTGTCGTTTTAATGGTTTTCGAGGGTGTTGAAGCCGATACTGCTGTCAAACCGTAATCCAAGACGGCGGCTGCATCACACGCATTTTCTAATTGAAACGCGGTACGGTTCGCAGCCGCTCATGAGCCCTGACCGCGCGCCACATGCGCTGCGGCGTATACCGCGCGCTCGATCCGACGAGCGCACGAAACGTTTTCGTCCAACCGCGGCTCGCGTATGCTCCCGCCAAAACTTGTAAAAGGTTACGCCGTAATGGCAAAGTTAAAGATCTATAGTTCTATAAGTTGTTTTGTGTTAGCATTAAACTGTTATCCGTGTTTTAAATTATCGTCTTTTGCAGAGATTAACCGACGCCATGAGATCAGGTAATCGTATGGCTTCAGTTAAATTGAAAATTAAATTATATCTAGTTAAGATATAATTTAAATACCTATTTAAATTGTATTTGTAAGCTAGTTATTTCAATACGATTGATTGATCACTACATAACAAATATGTTGTAATAAAAAAAATTAAAAAAAAAAACAAAAACTTTAAAACTTACAACCCTATTGCTTCAATGGAGCTGTGATGGTTCACGAAAATTTTCCTGGTCACGGCACCACACGTGACGGTCCGCAAAATCACCCTTGGCTGATAAAATTTTCGTTTTTCCTAATTATGTTAAAGGTAGTATTAAGGTCGGTTTCCCCCTTTGGGTAAAAGGCCGCACTCCACCCCGTACGGCCCTGTAGAGCTCGTCTCCAGACTGGACACTCTCCCACCGATAGTAATTAAATGAATTCCCAAATAAAATATGAAGAAGTCTAATGCCTTGTCCTTGTATATTTATTATTATTATTAAGGCAAGGTAATTATTGAAAGAAATGACAAATAAGAATTAGGGATTCTTATTTATGAAATTACATTTGATGTGATTTTAGAAAGCTTAAAATAATACTGGGATGCAAAGTATAAACTTGTGAGCAACCTATACGCTAGCGTAACAGGTATTTGGTCAGTCGTTACTCACACGATATCTCACATCTACACTGTAGTGTAATGAAAGATAAGTCTGGATGACAACTGTTTTAATCATAATTAAACATAGACAATCCACAACACCTTCCCCTTAAATAAGATAAAATAACATTAAAAACTAAACTTAAATCCATTAATTCCACTTAAATAAGATAAAATAACAATAATACACAAACTTAAAAATAAATCATTAGTTCTACATTATAAAAATATGTTTACAAATTGTTAAGTCTTACTTCGGGTACGAGGTGGCGAGTAAGATGATGATACATTAATTTTGGTGTCTGGCACATAATCACCATCCCTATCATCCCCCGAAAAATACTCATCATCAATATCGGACACAATATTTTCTGCAGGATCCTTTACAGGTCTTATCAAATGTCTACGATTACCACGATAAATACCTTTTTTGTTTCTAACAATATAAGAACGTGGAGTAAACGCTTTTCCTAATATTTTGCCACGACTTCTTTTATTTGCGTTTTCTAACATGATAACATCGTCTCCCACATTCAACTCGGGTAGCAGTTTACAATGCTGATCATAAACACTTTTCATTTTTATTTGTTTTTTCAATATTTTTTTATGTTGTAAGCTATCACAATTTGTTTGTTTTAATAAATCTGAATGGACTGGTAGTCTACAATTTAAACGCCGGCCCATCATTAACTGTGCAGGAGAATTCAAATCTTCCCGCGGCGTATTCCTGTAACTTAGCAAATTTAAATAAAAATCAGATTTACTGTCTACTGATTTTTTCAAAATATTTTTAATGGTTTGAACTGCCTTTTCACTCTTACCATTAAATTGAGCATAATACGGAGAAGAAGTGACGTGCTTAAAACCTTATTCTAAAGCAAAGGACTTCGGGCACAAATGTATGGACTCTGGTCCTGGACCCAATAGGTATAAATAGTATATCATTAGAAAGGTATAGGTAATCTCATAGAACACGAATAGGTGTGGCGCTTGTCCTGATATGTTGTCCGATCGGAGTACAAGTACCTTGAATATTAAATCATTTTGTGATTAAATCTCTAAGTATTTTTGATATATTTTTCAAACGGCTGAACCGATTTTAATGATTGAGATCTTAAATGAAAGGTATAAATCTTTTCAATATTATAGGGTACATAAAATGTGAAAAAAATCAAGATGGCGACCGTGAGCTTTTAATGATGTGTTGGAATTTACCGTAATGTGTTACGGTTATTTAGTTTTTGCTCGAACGTGGAGAATACGTACATTTTTATTACTTTCTTTACATACATTCATATGCATCACGCCTGTCTCTCAGAGGGGTAGACAGAAACTGTGGATCCTATACGCAACTTCCACTCCCATAAGTCAAAGTAGGAACCAACACAGCACTACATACAAACCACCTGCTCAACCCTTTCACCATCAATCAAACTCAAAGCATTTATTTCAAATAAACCAATTACAGGCACTTTTGAATTGTCAAGGGGTCGGTCAGTCAGAAAGATGAAGCTAGTTGCCCATTCCAAAGCGTAGTAGGTACCTATGGAGAAGAACGGGCAAGAAACTCCATGGACACTCTTTTAAATCAAAATATTGTTACAATAGAGTGGTTACATCATTCATGTTGTAATTATACATGTGAGAACGATGTAGAAAGACGTGCACGTTAAAAGCGTCCGTAATAAAAAGATAAAAACAATTATGGAATTAAAATAAGCCGTGGCAGCTAAGAAATGACCAGTGCCT
This sequence comes from Brachylomia viminalis, assembly GCA_937001585.2. Classification (NCBI taxonomy): domain Eukaryota; kingdom Metazoa; phylum Arthropoda; class Insecta; order Lepidoptera; family Noctuidae; genus Brachylomia; species Brachylomia viminalis. The sequence continues at coordinate 227,948 of OW443300.2, forward strand.
ACTGACGGCGCCCGTTCACGAACATGACGTATGGATCAGCACCATTCAGCTCAACCATTTTGAAGGGAACTCAATGATCCAATACACACGCCACCACCAGCGACACATTTGAGTGAGCATGACATACTCTCAGCCGCCAGGGCACATTCAAGTCAATGAAAGACGAACCCAGTAAGCTTTATAGTGGGTACATAGTGCTCACACATGTGCTATGCAATTATACAATACTATGAGATTGAATTTATACAATGCAAAGATAGGTTGTACAATCTTCATCAGCTCCAACACTATTTTCGAATGCTAATTAATTAGTTTACGCGCCCTTGTGGAGCAGGACCAGCCCTGAGCCAAGCATTTTTGTCAGCGATATAATCCCCCAACTTATAATATGCTTGGCTGTATAGTGTGCGTTTTATACAGGATTTAAATTTCGTTTCATTCAGTTGGAGTATGTGGGGAGGTATTTTATTGTAACATTTTAAACAGTACCCCATGAAGGATGAGTCTACTTTAGCCAGTCTGAAACCTGGTTGAACTAATTGGTCCCTATTTCTAGTCCTATAATTGTGTCTTTCACCTCTTTTACTGAAAAGATTTAAATTTTTCCTTACGTACATGATGTTTTCATAAATATATTGACAAGGTACCGTCATGATGTTAATGTCTTTAAACAGTTCCCTTAGAGAATCGCGCCTGCGGAGGCTGTATATTGCTCTGATAGCTCTTTTCTGCAGAATAAAAATAGACTCAATATCGGCAGCCCGTCCCCATAATAAAATACCGTAAGACATGATACTATGAAAATAGCTGAAATAGACTAGCCTCGCGGTATCTACATTAGTAAATTGACGGATTTTTCTTACAGCATATGCTGCTGAACTTAGCCGTCCTGCAAGAGATGTTAAATGAGGACCCCATTGCAGCCTTGAGTCTAGCGTTATTCCCAGGAAAACAGTTTCATCGACAAATTCTAGTTTCTCGTTATTCAATACTATGTCACAATCACTACTTTTAACATTCGGTAAAGCAAATCTTATGCATTTAGTTTTTTTCCCATTTAATACTAAATTATTAGCAGTGAACCAATTATGTACCTGCAGTAGGGCATTATTTACGTCGTCAAGATTTGATGCACGTCTATTTATCTTAAAGATTAAAGAAGTATCGTCAGCAAATAATACCATTTGTGGTTGGTTTTTAAATAAATGGGGTAGATCATTAATATATACTAAAAAGAGGAAGGGACCTAATATCGATCCTTGTGGAACACCCATTTGTACTTTTAAATGAAGTGAATTGATACCATTTATTTGCACTTTTTGTTGTCTATCATTTAAATAAGAATGTACTAAACTAAGCGCGAGTTTACCTAGTCCGTAATGCTCAAGTTTTAAGAGCAAGGTTTCGTGATCAACGCAGTCAAATGCCTTGGAGAGGTCACAAAAGATCCCTATGGCATCTTGGGCCTCCTCCCACGCTGTAAATATGTGTTTTAATAAAGTGACACCGGCGTCAGTCGTACAACGTCCTTTGGTGAAACCATATTGCTGATCGTGTAAGATTTTGTTGGTGTTATTTCTACACAATTACAATTACACAATACACAATAACAATATACAATTCTACTTTCATTACATTTTGGTTAAAATAAAACAGCTCATTTTAGTAGGTATATTTTTATTTTACACATACTTACTTCATTACAATAGGTACTTAAACAACTAAACATCGACAATAATTTCATTATTCAAAAAAATTGCGGGTTCCGTAAAACCTTGATGTCTAGCATATGCTAGGTACCATATAATTGAAATAATATGCGCACAAGAGCCCACAGTGCGCCGACCTGTCAAGCATGTACAATAATGTTGGATAATTGTATTATTTCCTGAGTTAATTAATACATAACAAAAGTATTGCTTTGCTCTAACGTGTCGAGACTGAATGCGGCCTCGCAAAAGCCACGTATTTTCTAGTATGCCATATTCTTCTATGTCATCTAAGGCACCTTCCCTATATGTTTCAATAGTATAGAGTCCATTATGTAAGTGCTCACTGGTATATGATTTTGCAAGTTTGAGCTGATAAGTTCCTAAGGACAGCAATATTACATCTTCTTCGCTTAATCGAGGAAATCCTTCGACATCATTGGCTTCTATTCTTTGGAAATCAGCTCTTCTGTGATTTAGACGTTTAGCTTCTACGTAATTATATAAAATGTTCGGTGTGTGCAATTTTTGTGTTATACGTTCAATAAAACCTTCTGCATGTGGACTGTCCGTGATTGGGATGTGGAAGTGGTTTGTTATGGCAGCTGCTATTTTTAAGTCACAGAACATGTGAAGCAGTGCATTATTAAAATATTTTTGTCTGAACAGTTTGAATTCGACCTTGAATCGCCCATTTACCACCTCCGCTACCCAACGACATATTGTTACAAGTCTTGAATCGTTTGCTTGATCGGCAGTGAGCTGCGTATCTTCTCGGTTTTTCGTTGGTGGTACATGATGGACATATCCACGACTTTCGATGTGACTTAAACTATCGCGGAAGCCGCGGTCTAAAATAAAAACGTCATTCGGCTGCAGTTATGTGTGAAGTGGGTGTTGATCATTATTCATGATTTCGCTCATTATATCAGCATCTGTTTTTGTGGCTGCGAATGGTCCTATCACATCAATTATGTAACCATCCGATGTTACAATCAGAAACGGCTTTAAAAGGTTTTGGAATTTATGTAAGCTATAAGATAGCCTTTGGAAAAGGAAGTTGCTGCTTTTATGGATGTAAATGTACGTTCCATCACAAATAATTATCGCTTTTGTATTTTCCTCATTCCCGAAAAGATGTTTTGGGATCCTGAGGTTTCTATTCAAAATGTCGTTTCTGTTTAAATGTTGAAATCCCAAATGATGTTCCACATAATCATTGCTGAGACACTCTCGAGTGATGGCCAAAATGCGTTCTAGTTTTCTTCGCGACATAGAGAACAACGTTGCAAGTCTGTCGTCGGGTTCGCTAGTTTAGTAAGAAGAATGCGCAAAGCCGTTCTGGGATCTGAACACCTTTGACTTAATGAAGGCGTCTGTGATAAAACAGTATTGAACTGCTCATGAGTACGTCCAGTCCAAAAATGCATTTCTTCCTCGTTCATACCTTGTAATTCATCAAATATCAATCGACGTCCATTTTTTAAAGCATTCCTAAGAATATCACATACATCACTGAAATGCGCGGCCGTAAAGTCATGAGAGGTGTTACAAAAATCAGGTAGATCTTCCCAATTATTCCCGTGCAGGTGTTCGTGACATACTCTAGCGCTCTCGGGGATACCTATACAGTTTATGTTCCAATAAAACATGAACGTTCACAACTTCCGCGATTCGACAGCGAGTTGTATTGTGACAGCCTCGAAATACACAATGCGTTGCTGTGTTTGGCGCTCTCTTGTAGTCCGGTACATGAAGCACATCATTTTGTTGCGGTCGCTGTTGCGGTGGCAATTCAGGTTGAGGCCGAGTCGAATTTTCGGCCCTTTGCCAGCAACGATGGCACACCTTCTGTCTACCATCGAACACAACCTGAAATAAATAATAGTATAATAAGTAGGTATTTAAGGGAAGTAAACTGTAGTTTGTGAGGATCGACCTACCTATCTAGCTAGAGCGTTTAGGGAAAGCGCTGTGTCGAAAAAATCCCTTTTTATTCAACTCTTTTGGCTAAACTGAGCATTGACATTAATGGTACCCTGAATCAGATGATGATGTGGTTGATGACAGGTTAGAACAGGTAAGTAAAGAAACTTAACCTTTTGAAGGGATTTAAACTGTAAGATATACCCTTTTGAAAGCGTTTATAAACTAAAATATTTAACTTGTAGCAGGGCTTGAATTTTTACAGAAAGGTTAGCCTTCCAGGTAGATTTGGTAAGCAACTGGGCAAGGTATCCCAAAGACAATCAAAGATCTAGGAAGGGGTCGGTGAGCATAGCAGGTAGAATAAAATACAATGCGATGGAGAGCGGCATATATCTCTCTCCTCACTCGCACCCATAGCGTAGGTATATTACGTCTGCCTCACTCTCGTGGCTATGCTGCGTAGACTGTTCCAGTCAATGTTTTTATGTGCAAATAAAAATAGATTCTAGATATGACAAAATAGAAAATAAGTAGATACCTATGAGATAATACTTTACATACGTACCTACATTATCTATCTATTATTATTATTTATTCGCCGGGTTTGCTAGTTATCTATAAAAAAGTAGCGAGAGTCACCAGTTTTAAAGATGAGTAAGCCTTTTAGTTTGTAAATCCTTTTGAAAGAGTAGGTCGTTCAAAGAGGAAACACTGACAAAAAAGGTTTTACTTACCTGTTTAAACCTGTTCACAAGTAACTATCGGTATCTTCTTATGGAACGTGTATTATAGTTCAAGAAAAATGGATTAGCAGACTTGACTGAGATCTTTTTGGCACTGAAAAGCAGACAACAGACGTCTAATCCATTTTTTTCCATACATAAGAAGTTCAATACTAGTTAAGTACTAACCTCCAAAACAGCATTTTCTTGTATGAATGCTGCTAATTCTGGGCGCGTTCTCGGCAGATTTTCAGATAAAATATGTACCTACTTGATATCTGACTCGATGTAGTCCCCTTCGGCACATCACACAAGAACGGAAAGATTCCATTATGTTACGTAGTCCAATCGTAAAGCACTTCGGTAGCAATAGTTCAAGCCAGGGTCAACGTCAGATGCAGAAAACAGAGTCCAAAAAAATGCAGGGTCAAAATCGTTGTAAGTGGAATGAGAGACGAATAGTACGTAGTCACACACAGTCACACTCATAAACGACTGAAATGGCGGCGGCGCGTGCGCCGGCCGCTGCCAGGTAGCGGGCGGGGGCGGGAGTGGGGATAGCTGTGTTTTGCGTCTCCCATGACCGACATCCCCACCTATTCGCAGAATGAGGCTATTGTTAATACTTGCTTGGTACCTATTAATAACAACTTGTACTTGCTTGGTATTAATAACAACTATGCCTTTTCACCTAAATAATAATTCGTTTAAAAAAAAAAACTAGGTACGTATGTACCTATATAAATATTTTTGTGCAGTTTTCGCTGATGTGAAATGAGTTCCCATATTCATTCCAGCTTAGTAATCAATACACAATACGTACCGGTATTTTATTGATTTTTGCATACTATCCGAGATACTGAAAACACATATTTCATAAGCCGATATCTCGAATCGGACAACAAATCCAAATGTAACCCCATAATAACTTTTTTTTTCTCTTGAAAAGACCTATCCATTGATGTACGATTCAAGTCTATTGGTCATAAGGACCAAAATGCCCGAGCCCCTTTAATAAAATTACGACAAGAATATTGTGGACCATTGTCACTGATGACCGTATCCGGTATACCATACCGTGCAAAATTTTCTTTCATAATGCATATTACTGAGTTTGATGAAGTGTCTCTTAAATATGCGACCTCAATAAAACCAGAATAATAATCAATTAATTTTAAATAACTTTGCTTTCCATACTCAAATATATCTGTTCCAATTTTATTCCAAGGTAATTTTGGAATATCTACCGGAATCATAGGTTCCCTACACGGTTTGTTTGCTGTTTCCTGACAAATTTTACATCTTCTCACATAATCCTCAATATCTCTCGTTATACCCGGCCAAAACAATACTTCACGAGCTCGTCTCTTACAACGATCAATCCCTAAATGCCCTTCGTGAATAAGCTTTAACATGTCACTTTGCATAGAATGTGGTATCAAAACCTGTTTGTCTTTAAATATTACACCATCTACACAGTACAGTTCATCTCTTATAGACCAATAGTATCTTAACTCATTGTGTATGTTAAACTTATTAGGCCACCCTTGATTAATATATTTTAGCAACAATTTTAAACACTCATCCTTACTATTTTCCCGCTTGACGAGAGTAAACTTATTCTGCGACATGGGTACGTTATTGACTACCATTTTAATTTGGCATAATATAGCCCTGCTAATTTTATCGTCATACAAATCCGGAAGAGGTGCCCGCGACAATGTATCAGGTATATACATATACTTCCCAGGCTTATAAGTGACCACCAACTCATAAGCTTGAACCTTCAACATCATTCGCTGCAAGCGAGCTGGGACTGAATCTAGAGATTTTCTAAAAATGCTTTCCAGTGGTTTATGGTCCGATTCGACGACCACACTACTTTTTCCGTAAATGTACTGGTGAAACTTTTCACAAGCGAATACTATTGCCAGCATTTCCTTTTCTATTTGTGCGTATCTTTGTTGTGTTACAGTGAGCGTGCGTGACGCATACTCTACTGGACGCCCCTCCTGCATGAGCACGGCACCCAGTGCCATACTGCTCGCGTCCACTGACAACACCACCGGACTCCTAACATTGTACAAAGATAGAACTGGTGCATTACAAATCAATTCTTTAAGTTGATTGAATGCGTCTAAAACTGAGAAATATTTAGCACCGTGAAACTTAGTAGCCAATTCGTTTATTGTTGGCAATTGAAAATGTGCACGCTGTATCGCCATATTAAGAGGCCTCGGGTCTAAACATATACGCAACTGTCCATTTTTCTTAGCAACAATCACTAATGAATTCACCCATGGAGTTGGATGACTCACTTTCCTAATGACACATCTCCTTGACCGAATATTATACCTTGTCATTTAGTAGCTTAAAAATATTACTTTTGAATTCATTATAATTCTTACTATTTCTAATATGACAAGGTAGTTTGTTATACAATTTTGGTGCCATTGCATAGACACTTTTATAAGCAAAAGCAGTTCTGGTGATTATTGTTTCTAACTTATCTGAGCGACGTTGACTTTCTACATGATTAAACAGGTGTATATTGGTTTTTACAAACATCAAAACCTCATAGATATACAGCGACGGTACTGTCAGAATATTTAAATCCCTCTATGGCATATCCTGATGAAATCGTTTGAAAAATAACCGCAAAATGCTTTAGTAGGCCTTTGTCAATATTGGTTATTTCGGCAGATTTCTCATAATCTCTAAAAAAACTTCTGGCTGTGTATCCGTCGTTTGTGGTTCTAAAGCCTTGCTTCACAAAATCCACAAGTATTCCCATTTGCTGTTTGAATTCTTCTTGTGTCAAATGTTTCTTCGCAGCTTTTAGTTGCTTGTTAGCACCTCGTGCAGTCCACATCTCAAAGTCCATGTTGTAAGATATGTGTAGAATACACTCCATACAACGAATCCACATAATTATGAAGAGTAGAAAGTCCATATTTATAAACATCTTCTCGAACAGATCTTTAAAATACTTCTGACAGCTTTTTCATCTGAGTCGGCTTAGCAAGGCAAATATTTTTTTTATTTATTAAAACTTTATGCACAAGTAAAAACTGTACAAAGGCGGACTTAATGCCTTGGGCATTTTCTACCAGTCTACCTTAGGGTGATGCAGAGACAATACGTAGTAGGTGCAAAAATAACTTAGAAAATATTTATAACTAAAAAAAAAATAATAAGAATAAATACATATATACATACATACAACAACAAAAAAATAAACTAAAAGCATTATGAGAGTTAACAAAATATTGCAGGCAGATGCAGACGAAGTATCCGTTATAATAGTGGCCACTTTTCCGTCGATCATTGTCATATGAAGCTCGTGACTAATCTCTAGCCCGGCCCATTTTGTAGAATTGGTGTTTTTTATTTCTTCCTTCAATGCAGCTTCTTCTTGCTATTCTGCTGTCTCTTTACAAAACTCGAACTTAATGGGCCTGCAATAATGTGTTGAAGAAGGTGTTGGATTTTCCCATATTATGATGCTATTATTAGAAACTAATTTAAGAGGGACAAGACTTGACATGAAAACCGATGAATCACTGAAGTCTACATCTTCACTCCTTTGCTTGTAGGTGCTTTGTGAAGAAGCTCCATCGAAACCACATTTACTAATTAACTTCAATCCTTCAGTTGACGAATCAATCTGGGTACCGGTGATTTGAAGAATCTTCTGGACTGTCAGATCCAATAGGGCTTGAAGCTTCTCTCAGTAATTTCTAAATCATGTGGATAGCATCTCTTTTTAGCTTCAAGGAGTTTGTGATACGACGGTAACACTGGAACTTCACAATCTAACAGCGCTTTCATTAAACACAAGTATTTCCATTTTGACAGGTTCAATGATGTATCATGCTCTTGGTCTTTAACCAAGAGCATGATCTTCATCAAAAGATTATTTCCTATTTTTCTTAAACAATGTGGCTTGAACAATAGCAACATTATCAGGGTTCTTCGTTATATGGTCAATAACACAATCTAATTCATTCTTCTTGTCTATCCTAAGTCTTTCGACTAATGCAAAAGTAAGTTCTTCCGGCGAATAGTCCAAAAGAGACTCTGAACGTCTTTTCTTCTGTTTGTTGCTGAGGTCAACAAAAGGCTTCCTAATCTGAACTTCGGTAGATGTGCCCACAGTTGTTGTACTTGATGTCGACGGAATCACAGCTGCTGTAGTATCGATGTCAACTGAAGTATTGTCTGACGATATGTTTTCGATAATTTCATCTTGGGCTTGAAAAATCTCGGATAAGTTAATTGTCGTATTAAGAACAATAGGTACTTACCTGAATATAAGGTTTGTTTGCTATACTTTGATACTGAACGGAGAAAAAAAAAATAGATTTTCTCCCATACATTTTTATTTTAAATATTTTTTTTTGATGTGAAGGAGCAGTTTTTTTTTAAATTTGTAGTAATAAGTATTAAACAGCGTTAAATTTCCTATACGAAACAGTTTTTTGTTAAGTTAAATATGCATTTTCGATCCTATGTCCACCTTTTGCGCATAATTACGTCGCGAAAAAGACGCTTGCCTATTGTTTTATTTATTTAATTTTGTGTAATTAGGATAGTAATTAGATTATGGTAGTGCGATAAAGACGCTTTGTTTTTTTTTCGTTTTCTTATCTAGTAGGTACGTTTACATCTCTTGCGATACGGACGCATTTATTTGTGCTATTAGTGCTTGTGTAAACTTGTGATCGTGATGGGCAGTGATTAGTGATGACAGTTATAACTAATAGTAACAAGAGAGGGTGACATGATAAGTGTTTGACTAAGCACCTCCGCTGTAGGCACCACTTGTGCCGCTCGGTTTCTTTGATAATATGCCGCCAAAGAATCGGACCGATCACGAGTAGGTACTGTAACCCGATTTTTTGTAGTTTGTATGTTGTATCTTTGAAACATGAAGTTGCTGGTTTCAATATAGTATTATACTACTTACCACCGTGCTAAAGTAAGTTTATAGGATATAAGCTGTACGGGAAAGATTTAATTAAACAAGTACCTTCTTACACAATACAGTATTTATTGTAATTTATAATACGCCAAAAGGAAGGTATAACAACATTAATTGTGGAAAGCCACTAACCAAACCCTTCCCACACACTTAGGTGTTCACTCCGACAAAACTAGGTCTCCGTTGCTAGTTGTGTCGGGGTACACACCTGCAATGAGACTAAGACAAGAACTCAAGTCGTTTTAATGAGTACCTGAGATGAACTGATTTGTAACATCTAGCTCAATCGAATAAGTATCGACCTAATATGGTTGCGCTCATATAGGGAAAGTATCGCTTATGTAAAGCTACCCGAGACACAATAATTTATAACAACTGGTCTTACTACCTAGTTCTTACAAAAGGCCTAACTGTTACATTATAACAATTTAGTTTAAACTCAGTATTCTCCCAGTATAATTATGCCTTTCAATTCAATTCAATTTACCTTCAATCGACTCTTCAATTGACGGAATCTAGACCTTTTGGCATCGAACAAAGGAATATGCCTATGGTTCACACGATTGACGTGACCTACGGGTAGACGGTGACGCTATTATTACCTGGAGTGGCGGACTTCCCTCATTTACCGTTATCCGGTTCAGTAAGGCCTTCTTCAATGCTTATTCAATTCCAGGTGGCCCACATCACGGTTAACCTCTAAGTTGGTCGCACCCGGATCAACTCCAAATCATCAAGGCATCACGTCTATCCTCGCATTAGGGATCTTAATTATGAGGAAAGAAGAAGAAAGTTTAGCATAATCAGCCAGACAAGGATTAGGTTTGATTAGACCTATATTAAACCCATCGAGTTATTTGGACTCAGTCTGGTCATCCCAGAACTGGTCCCTCTGCCAAAGCGTGTTCCTCGTAGTCACGCCATGAGGGAAAAAAAACTTTACAACATTTTGCCAAGACGAGCAATCGATTCTTTTTGGAAACGAGTTAACGTAAGCCAGCTAGGTAAATAATTTCATGAATAAATTTTTGCAAGGATGATCCCAATTTTAGTAGCTTTTTTATTATTAGGTTGTTGGTTTTTTTGTTTTTCAATTTACGAATTATTTTAACTTACATTTTTTATGAGTAATGGTCAGCCCTACCCGTGTGTTCAATTAATGTCACCATTGTAGCGCCACGTTGTATAGTCTGTGTCGTACACCAATGGGTTCACAATAGCTATCTATACAGCTGTTTGAATCGTAACTACAAAACAGTAGGCCAATTCTCGTACTTAAAAAACGTTCAAATTCAAGTCGCAATCTCATCTCAGCGACAATCAATGTCAAAAACCTGTCAAAAATGTATGGAAATTGATTGTAATTTTGACAGATTGAGACTGAGATTAGAATGCGAACGGTCTTAAAAATACGGGAATTGCCCCTCAGGTTTTATTTGTTCAATAACGCGTGCGTATTTATAAGTTTTCAATACAAATAAGTGTACTTAGATAAGCTTCTAAATGAGTTCACAATTATAACGAAAGATGAAAACAGTTAAGAAACAGGCTACTTTTGCTAAAATGAACGAGTTCTATGATTCCGCAAAGAGAAAATCCTCGACAATAGTGTTAATACTGGAGGTGTCAGGTGCTTAAGAATTCATAGCAGGGACTTCAAATATAGACAAACTTTATAATGATTTTATAGTCTTGTGTGACGAACATGATGAATTGTTGTTGAATGCTGATCCAGATTATGAAATAAGCTTTAGTGACTGAAGTTCATTTGAATCACTGTTCTTCCAAGTAAAATGTATACGCAGTTAGCAGAAGTTCATCGCCCACGTAAAAATTACCTACCCACATCTGACACATATTCTTGTAGATTACCTGCATCGGAATTAATAAGCTTTTCCAGTCAGCCAGAAGCGTGGCCATTGTTTTACCAATAACTTAAAACCAACGTGCATGAAAATAAATGTTTGCCAGATGGCCAAAGAACGCAGTATTAAAGGTCTCTGCACACAGCGGGCGCGGCGCGGCGGGACGGGACGGCGACGCGACACTGAGCAGTTGTAATGTACTAGATATTACGGACGACGCCACACAGAGAGACGGTTACCGTCGCGACGAGCGGGACGGCTCTGTGTGGCGTCGTCCGTAATATCTAGTACATTACAACTGCTCAGTGTCGCGTCGCCGTCCCGTCCCGCCGCGCCGCGCCCGCTGTGTGCAGAGACCTTTAGTGGGTAAGCTAAGTGGGAACGCGTTGAACATAATTAAGCGGGAATAATACATAATACCAAATGAGGCTAAATTTTTCAACTACTTATATGGGACTCATTAGTAACTAGTATCAAGACAAAATATATACTAGACATAAAACCTACATCTGGTTCGTCATCGCAATAAAAAAATTATATTGAACGAATTAATTTAGTTATAAATATGATTAATAATTTAATTAATGACATAGATAATTTCTCAGTTTCTGAATCCCATGCTTGTGACGTTGAACACTGTAAAAAATATCTCTCCTCCTACACTAGTCCACTAACCATACTAACCCAAAATATTCGCAGCATTTTTAAGAATTTTGACAATTTAAGCATTTTTCTACAACGTTTAGACATAAACGCCGACGTTATTGTTTTAACTGAATGTTGGCTTTCCAAACAATATAACATACCACTCATTCCGGGATATAATATGTACAAAAGTAGTATAATCCACAATCAGAACGATGGGGTGATAGTTTACGCAAAAAATCATCTTAATGTGTCTATCGAGGAACCAAATATGCACGAATGTAGCAGACTGTTGATAAAAATCGGATCCGAATTCGCAATACTTGCCTTATATCGTCCTCCCTCTTTTAGAAATATAAACAATTTCACTGACTCTCTGAACGACACATTGCTGAACCTGTCCTCTTTCAAAAATACAGTTTTAATTGGAGATCTTAATATCAATATCCTTCCGGAAAGTGCTGATGCATCCGCTGAGGAATACCTGAACCTATGCGCCTTCCATGGTTTGCTTCCCACTCACACGCTTCCTACTCATAAAAGTGGCTCCTGCTTGGACCATGTAATACTCAAATCAAATTTTCCTGCACTTACCCTTGTCATTAATTCAACAATAACCGACCACAACGCTAACCTACTTATTTTAAATTGTAAATTACCTAAAGTAGTCACTCGCACAGTTTCTAGTATAAACGTAAATAAACTTGAAGGCGACTTATGCAATATCGACTATGACACACTATACGATTCTGCCGATCCGCAGTTTTGTATGTTGTACCTAATCAATAAAGTGCAACATGCTATTCACAATAACACCGTCGAATCTCGGTTAAAAAATAAAAACTACAACATAAAACCATGGATCACGACAGGACTCATTCGCTGCATGAAAAATAGAGATAAACTGCATATGAAAGCGAAATCTAATCCAGATAATTTAATTTTGCAACTGTCGTATAAACGATATCGTAACTTTTGTAATAATCTCCTTAGAAAAGTAAAAAGCAACTACGATAAAATTGCACTTGAAAAGGCTGGTACAAATAGCAAAAAAATCTGGAGTTTTATTAAAAATGTAACGTATCACACGAAACAAAACCAGTCGTCCTCAGGTTTATTACAAGCACACTCATCACCGTTAACAGCTGCCAACATTGCAAATAATTTCTTTGTGAATGTTGGAAAGAGTCTGGCTGAAAAAGTTCAGAGAGAATCACAAAATTTAACAAGCACACCATTTCCTTCTAGAACTATCTCATCATCTTTTGGGTTGATTGACACTGACGAGGCTGAGGTGGCAGCAATCATTATGAGTTTAAAAGACGCCTGTGCAGTTGGCTGGGATAACATATCTAATAAAATTATTAAACAGTTTAGACACATCTTGGTACCGCCACTAACTTACATTTTCCAAAAATGCCTATCTACGGGTATATTTCCCGAATGCCTAAAAAAAGCTGTTGTGGTTCCTGTTTATAAATCGGGCGGCAAAGATCAAGTGACAAACTATAGACCTATTTCCTTACTGCCTTCTATGTCTAAAATATTAGAAAAAATAATTAATAAAAGACTTCACAAATACTTGGAAGATAAACAAATTTTATCAAAGCGGCAGTATGGTTTTAGGCCTGGAATGTCAACAGACGATGCTGTGCACCATCTGACTGACTTCTTAGCAAAAGAACTTGATAACGGTAACCGCACAGTAGGTATCTTCTTGGACCTCGCCAAAGCTTTTGACACGGTTTCTATTTCTGTTCTATTGCACAAGCTTGAAGCCATAGGTATAAGAGGCACGCAGCTAAAGCTATTTAAAAGCTATCTAGAAGGCCGTACCCAATGTGTGAAGATTGGTAATGTTCTGAGTGAGGATAAAAAAAACACGTCTTTCGGAATACCCCAAGGAAGCATTTTGGGACCTACACTATTTTTGATTTACATCAATGATCTTTGTAATCTAAACCTAGATTACGGCCAAATTATTTCTTATGCTGACGATACTGCCCTTCTATTTTCCGCTGACTCCGAACACAATGTCTACAAGCTTGCGCAGCACGGATTCAATATTGTAAATAAATGGCTTCAACAAAATTCGCTGACATTAAATGCAGACAAGACTAACTACATAAAATTTTCGATGCGTAAGCAAACATCGACTGGCACTTCCTCGACCTTATATGCCCATTACTGTGCTATTCCTACAAATAACCAATGTATGTGCCCCAAAATTAAAATGACAAATACAATAAAATATCTTGGCATAATAATGGATGAAACACTTTCGTTCAAACAACATATAGGAGCTTTAAATAGTAAAATTCGCAAGCTGATATTTGTTTTTAAAAAGTTAAGATACATTGCTGATCCAAAAATAGTTAGACAAGTTTACTTTGCTCTGTGTCAGTCGATATTAACTTACTGTATTACCACTTGGGGTGGTGCTGGGAAAACACTGTTACTAACCGTCGAGAGAGCTCAGAGGGCGATTCTCAAAGTGTCTACTGCCCGCCCTTTTCTCTTTCCTACTAACCTACTATACAAATCTTGTGAAGTATTAACAGTTCGACAGTTATTTATAATGGGCATTGTATTAAAACAACACACAGCTTTACCTTACACTACAGAATATAAAAATAAAAGACGTAAAGATATAGTCTGCCCACAAATTATAACTAAACATGCTTTTATCTCCAAATTTTACCTGTACCTCGGTCCTCTCCTGTATAACAGATTAAACTTCAAAGCTAACATTTATTCCCTGAATAACGCAAATTGTAAGAGAACTCTGAATGAAGCTCTCCAAAATATGTCGTATGAAGAAACAGAGAATTTACTAACTGTGTTTAAGTAAATATTCACCTATGTTAAGTATGTATCCATTTTAGAAAATATGATTTAATAAGCTACTCAATATTTGTTAATTATTTGTCTTTTGTCAACTTTTGATTATTTATTAACTTTTAAAGACTATTTTAGCTCTTCTTGCCTGAAACACAGGATTACCTAGTTCAGGCACGTAAGTCTTAGGAATATAATTTACATTTAAGCAAATCTGTACATATTTTTAAGCCATGTGATTTCTGAATAAATATATTATTATATTATTATTATTATTAATTACTCGTGGTCAGCACTCAAACAATTGGATAGTAAGGTGATATAATTATTAAAGAAAAAATGCTTTTTCTTTATAGTGTATCTTTGTAAGTACAAGGAATAGGGATTGAACATTTCGGTGTCTGTTTTTTGACTATATGTTCTAGCATCCTATAAAAGGAATACACGATACAGTAAACTTTTCTCGATACAAAAAAAAAATGCAAAGTTCTATAAATATTTATGTTTTTTTTGAGTGGTAAGGCGTAAGCGTAACGCGTATGAGTTATTCAATGGAGTTTACTTTAAAACATAGAGAGTAATCGTATTAAAGTTTGCATAAAGTAGATTTGGTTTTAATAATACTTTTTATTTATAAAAGACGGCAATTCGTTTTGGCACATACGTTGTTTTATTCCGAGCGCACACACATTACCGCCATCTCTTCTTTTGCCTATCAAAAGTTATGTCATCCCTCTCGTCCGTTCATATACCAGTCGCCCGGTGGGGCTCAACGACGTTGAATCTATGTAATTTTTTTGCAAGTCGGTGCGATCCAAAGAGATTAAATTGATAATGTCTTTGGTGCGATCATATTTACGTGATTTAAATAATTGTGTTTACAGAAAAGGCAATAGCTAGCAAGTCAAAGTAATTATTTAATACAATTAGTGTTGAATAGGTATTTAGACTCTTGTGTGCGTGTATTCTTGTGACTGTGAACAATATAACATTCTTTTTCTAGTATTATTTCGTGACGACATTTAGATTATGTATGAAAATGGAAAGAAATAAGAAACCAAAACTAAACAGAACCTGCGACGTAAAGAGTATCTGCCCAGGCGAGGCAATTCATGAATTTTACGGGAATCCTTCATTAATAAGATAATGTTATTAGTCACTCGATTTCGCCACCTTCACTAAAGCATTACCAGCTACAGCAGTAACAATCTATTCTCACCATGCAAAGTAATGTTGGGTAAGCATTCTATTTTCTAGAGAATAACGTCTGCTTTTATAACTACAACTTATAATAATCATATATATAAATAAATATGCTCAAATATATGATTCGATTTTAGGTTTGAAATACGTCAACAATACTTCAATATGTCAAGTACTGTCACTACGAATGATAGAGCACAAAAAAGAAATAGAGTCGCAATTGAATTGTGAAAAACGGTGAGTTCTCACCGGACTACGGCAGGGCCAAAGAAGGGTAAGGCTTTAACAGGCTATGTATGTATGTATAAATGTTCATCTGTTTTCTCATAGCTCCTTAACTACTCGTCGTACTGGGATAAACGAGGTTTCGTTGGAACTTGGAAGCGTCATGTTGTTCCGCGGCTTATATGCTATATGACGTCAACTAAAATTCAACATAGGTAGCGGATGTGAAGTGTTACAGGATTTAAAAAAATTGATATATCGTATTTGGTAGCTAATAAAAGGTCTAAAGAGTAGGTACTTTGTATAGATACTTTGGTTATCTATAACTTTTCATACATAAACCCCAAATAAGATCCAAACAATTATGTTTCACTCAGACTGTTTTCAATAAAAACCTCCTTCTAAAATGTTATGAAGGCTGCTTCAGAAATTATTGTTATGAAATTACATTTGCTGCCTATCCTCAATGATATCTAACCCTAAAATAATTGTTTAAAAGAAAGTTAAAACTAAAACCCAACTACGACTAAAAGAACAACTAAAAAGGTATAAAAAAGACATAGCAACAAAATAAAATCTGTTTCGGTTTTCGTATAACCGGAGTAATGTAATGCCATTACTAAAATATAATAATATGTCATGTAATTAGGGCATAAATCATACAGATTACCACTGTCATACGAACTTCCATTTTTACGACTCCCATTTTTATTTTATTTCATGTACAGTCGCCAGCACATCAGGTTACACGAAACTGTGAAATTTCTCCAAATGGTTTTAAACCTTAAAATGTTGAAGGTTAAGTTCAAAATCGAAGGAGAAAATTTGACAGTTTGTGGTAACTTGACCTGCTGCTGTGTGTACAATGAGCTATTAAGCTAACGTTTTACTATAGAGTCTGGCATAATTAACAATTTCTTTGTTTACTTTTTTCCAGGTGTACTAAACTTTCTGGAGTACCATAATTATGCCGAAAAATATTTGATCTATTTATTACACTGCATGATAAATGATTTTATTTCTCTAAGTAGGTTTGTACAAACTCTTTTAAAGTCCAGACAGAATCTTGGTCAGATCATGTGAAGGCTACGTAGATGGGTGTCTGGCATGGTCTTTTGAGGAAAGAACCACACAGATTGAGTGGACCTGTCCAGTCAGTGCACGCAATTGTCAGCAATCGTGCAGCTCAACTCGGAACTTAAAAAGCTCAACGATTCGACGAGCAATACCAAAGAAAGGACATTTGAGTAGAGCGCATAAATTACTCAAACTGCCAGATCATGATTAAACTAACTGAGAAAAATTAAAAAAAGCAATGACCCACATGGAATTACTATGTTGGTACTATATAACAGGGCGTCCCACGGATATGCCACAAGGAGGGAAAGTACCTTGAATATTGTAGATGGAACATTTTACTGAAAGAAGACATTATTTGAATTTAAAATGCATTCGTAGATAACTATTTAAATAATTACATGATTGAACCGGAAATCGATCCAGTTACACGAGAAAAATAATCATCTTGTAGCTTTATCATACCGATCGAAAGGCTTCATCATAAGGATTATTTTTTGCTAAATAACATAGTGTCACAAATAAAAGGAAGACCATGATTAATTAACAATTTTTAATTCCATGTTGTTAAAAGTAATAAATAAATATTTTGTATTATATACATCCTTCATGGGGTACTGTTTAAAATGTTACAATAAAATACCTCCCCTCATACTGGGTTCGTCTTTCATTCACTTGAATGTGCTGTGGCGGCTGAGAGTATGTCATGCTCACTCAAATGTGCCCTGGCGGCTGAGAGTATGTCATGCTCACTCAAATGTACCCTGGCGGCTGAGAGTATGTCATGCTCACTCAAATGTGTCGCTGGTGGTGGCGTTTGTGTTGGATCATTAAATTCCCTTCAAAATGGTTCAGCTGAATGGTGCTGATCCAAACCTCATGTTCGTGAACGGGTGCCGTCAGTAGGCACTGGTCATTTCTTAGCTGCTACGGCTTATTTTAATTCCTGAATTGGTTTTATCTTTTTTTTACGGACGCTTTTAACGTGCACGTCTTTCTACATGGTTCTCGCATGTATAATTTCAACATGAGTGATGTAACCACTTTTTGTAACAATATGTTGATTTAAAAGAGTTGCCATGGAGTTCCTTACCCGTTCTTCTCCATAGGTACCTACTACGCCTTGGAATGGGCAACTAGCTTCATCTTTCTGACTGACCGACCCCTTGACAATTTAAAAGTGCCTGTAATTGGTTTATTTGAAATAAATGCTTTGAGTTTGCGTTTGTTGATGATTGATTATTTAGTTAAAACTACAATTTTCCAGCATGATTGATTTACAAGAAACTCATCACCAAATTTTTAGTTTGGTAGGTAGGTAGGTACCTACCTATTGATAATTTTAGTGATTGAGCCCAACACTCTGTGTGCAGGCGGTACTGGCGCGCTACGTCGACGTGGGACTGCCGCGCTCGGCGTGCGTGTGCTACACCGCCGCCCTGCTGCGCGCGCGCGCGGCCGCGGGCGCGGGGGGCGCGGGGGGCGCGGGGCGGGGCGCGGCCGAGCCGGGCGCGCTGGACGCCATGCGCCGCGCCATCGAGTTCAACCCGCACGTGCCCGAGTACCTGCTGGAGCTGCGGCCGCTCACTCTGCCGCCCGAGCATGTGCTGCGGCGCGGCGACAGCGAGGCGCTGGCCTACGCGTTCTTCCACCTGCGGCACTGGCGCGCGTGCGCCGGCGCGCTGCGCCTGCTGGGCGCGGCGTGGGCGGCGGCGGAGCGCGGCGCGGCGGGCGCGGGCTGCGCGGCGTGCGCGGACCGCGAGCTGCTGCCGCAGCACCACGCGCTGTCCGTGTTCCCGCGCCGGCGCGCGCCCGCGCTGCTGCCGCTGGCGGCGGCGCTGTGCGCGGCCACGGCGCTGCTGGCGCTGCTGGCGCACCGCTGGCCCGCGCACGCGCACGCCGTGGCGCGGGCGGCGGCGCAGGGGCTGGACCCGCGCCGCCTGCACGCGCTGCTGGCTGCCGTGTGACGTGTCCGCTGGCCCGCGCACGCGCACGCGGTGGCGCGGGCGGCGGCGCAGGGGCTGGACCCGCGCCGCCTGCACGCGCTGCTGGCTGCCGTGTGACGTGTCCGCTGGCCCGCGCACGCGCACGCGGTGGCGCGGGCGGCGGCGCAGGGGCTGGACCCGCGCCGCCTGCACGCGCTGCTGGCTGCCGTGTGACGTGTCCGCTGGCCCGCGCACGCGCACGCGGTGGCGCGGGCGGCGGCGCAGGGGCTGGACCCGCGCCGCCTGCACGCGCTGCTGGCTGCCGTGTGACGTGTCCGCCGGTCCGCGAAGTGTATCGCGATGTTTTATTGTATCTGTTAAGTATTTAACTATAGAATTAAATGTTAAATCCTATTTGTGTTTATTATTCATCGCTTCGATTCCAGCAGTTCAGCATTATCTCTGTGAAACTCCATTCTGCAACACACTTCTCAGCTGCGCAATAGCATTGCCTCGGCTCGGGAAATCGGGACCGGCTAGTCACCGAGATTGTGACGAGGGGTCGTCCCACTTGTAAGACCGGTCTATGCCGTCTGTCCACAAGGCAAATAAATAGTTTTAAAGTTTCTAACTTTTACAGTCACAACGATTTTTATAAGGACACATTGGTCACAGATAATTAAAAACTCAAAAGAAAAACGACCCCGACTTAAGAGAGTAGAGACCCAGGCCTCTAGGCACGTGACATTTGAGCCCCCACATCCGAAAGCCATTGTGGAAGTGCAGTTTCTTTCACTTCTTTGAGAACTTGATCAGCCGATTAAAGAACAAAGGTTAGACTATGCAAGAACACGCGTTATCTACCTACTAAGAAATACTGTTGTAGAACTTAGCGCTCAGTTGGTTTAGCTTTGGTTGATATTTGGTTGATTGGTTATGGTTTGGTTGTTAGTTTATGACCACTGGTTAAATTATACGAAATTATATGGTTTAAAGTTTATATTGAGACTGGTTATAAAATGGTAAATCTAAGCTAAATTAGCACTAAGATGGTTTGATATGGTTTGGTTGAGTTACGCGGTCGGTATCCGAACACGTATTAACTTGGTAATACTTGCGATACATGCATTTATGGAAATTCACGAAGGCAAAAGTGCTGAGCTGTTCAGTTACAAATATTGTATCGAACATATTCCCGAGCTCAAGATGAGATAAACGGATAAAATGATCATCAAACCACCTTAGTTTACAAGTGAAATGGTAAACAAAAGTAAAATTAAGTATAAAATAGTAAGCATTAGTTTGTCTTATATTAAAATGGTAAACTAAAGTAAAATTGTTATAAAATTGTAACCAAAAACAAAAGTGTAATAAATGGTTGCCCTTAAAACATAAATTCTTTACACTAAAGAGGCTTCCACTGTAAGCACACGTTCTTTTCGCACTATAGGCAATGTGGCCCTTTCCTTAGTGCCCCGCGCTACGCATAGCACTGGGCCACCGCCTGGCGAAATATGCACTTAAACCCATGTGTGTAGGCAGAGTGGGCAGAGTAGGTACTGCTGACAGTACCTACCTACTCTGCTATCGCGGTTGCACTTCACTTTGAGCTGTGGTTGACTCCGATGTAGTCGCCACAGACTCCTGTCTGTGGTGAGGCTCCGCCCGACTGGCCGTAGGATGCGAGCAGCATCTCACTCTTGTCCAGACCCAGACTACTGCCGCGCATAGGACAACTCCCAGCAGTAGGTATGTAGACGACGGTGTACTGGTGAATGTCATGAACTGATATGTTATCGACCTCTGCTTTGGTGGATTTCAGTGTTTTGATTTGTTCTCCAAGAACGAATAGAGATCTATTGAGACTAATGTTCTCTGGTAATTATGTTTCGGTTGGTATTTTGACGTTCGCAATATGGTTTATTTGGTCTAGCTCTGGTACGAGCATGTCTGGTGAAAAATGTAATTGGTTGGATTGTTGTTGTAAAGAGTACAGTGTAAAATCTTTACTTTTAATAAAGCATTTCTGAGTCATGCTAATGACCCCTGCTCGAGTCAACTGACGAACGGTGACTTGATCGTCACATATGATTTTGATGGAATATGTGTCACAGCAAAAATAGAGGTAGGTATTGTAACGTTGACTGTAATTCTACCCATTTGTTTTTGCACACTGTTCTTTCTGTTTTGCACCTTTGGTTTATTGGGCTTATTTCGCAAAAGTTGTGGTCATTTTCCAAGTTTAGGATTAGTTTGAAGAGCTCACACATGAGGGATTCCCCGTGATACAAGCAGGCGTCAAGTTCATGTCTGGTTGGTACAAGATAAGCATCCTTTTATAGGTTCACTGCGACGTACTCCGATATTGGTATTATGCTGGTCATACTGTTATTGGATTGTTGCGGAACTGGTATTATCCTGTATAATTGATAGTAGATTGATATACAAGGAGCTAAAATTACCCATTATATACGAGGTAGTTTTACTCCCGAGCATTAGCGAGGGAGTAAATAGAAACCGAGTTTTAATGGGTTTTTAGCGCCGTGTGTTAGGTACACTCTACTTTTCACTACGATTGCGAGAAAATAAAACAATCCAATACAATATAAAATATGTAGTTTATTTCTTTTTAAATTAAATGTACAATTTGTACAATTCTGGATATTTAACGAGATGTTTTTTCCCGGTAACTTAATTTGAGTCCTCTGTGAAGATGAATGTTGAGTGGTTCTTTTCCTTTCTTATTTTTTCTTTTTTATTTGCAAATTAGGGTCTCCATTCTCACTAGATGATGACATTTTCACTAGTGTAAAATTATTTTTTTTGTTTTTTCTTCTGCAGCCGCAACGCATTGCATGCATTCTACCAAAGAGATCGCCGATTTTAGTTCCATTTTCAAAAATAAAATGAAGTTCTTTTTTTATGAAACAGTAATAGGTAAGTTGAGTCTATATTCATGATTATTCTACTTATGACTAAAGACTTTTTCGTTTTTGTAGGCTCATTTGTCATTTGACACACAAAAATTAAAAAAAAATAACTTATTCCCCTAGAGGAAGAATTGCTATTTTTTCTTCGCTCTGGTACGCCACAATGACGGTCTTTAATGACGGTCGGTCGTAATTAATTTTACAATAGTGAAAATGTCATCATCTAGTGAGAATGGAGACCCTAATTTGCAAATAGAAGAGAAAGGAAAAGAACCACTCAACATTCATCTTCACAGAGGACTGAAATTAAGTTACCGGGAAAAAACATCTCGTTAAATATCCAGAATTGTACAAATTGTACATTTAATTTTTTATAAAATATATACTACATATTTCATATTGTATTGGATTGTTTTATTTTCTCGCAATCGTAGTGAAAAGTAGAGTGTAACACACGGCGCTAAAAACCCATTAAAACTCGGTTTCTATTTACTCCCTCGCTAAAGCTCGGGAGTAAAACTACCTCGTATATAATGGGTCATTTTAGCTCCTTGTATAACAATCTACTATTTCGTGCTATGAGCGGGAATGTAATTTCAAAAATAAGAAGTATATTTATACCATTCCCCCTCTAAAAAGCTTATTTTATTCACTGAAAACAGTGACTAAAAAGCACTTTTCGTACCACTTGCTCAAAAAATTGACATTCTATGGCACAAAAAGCGAACATAACAATAGTCATTTTTAATCTGTTAAAAACAGGGAAAGAAAATTGTACTGAATTTCATTCATCCTCTAGGGAGAGAATGTGATTTAAATTTGGAATACTTACCGAAATTTATACTCAACTACATCTGTGTTTACACCATTGAGTTTGTATATAAAGCATTAGGTATACATCTTTTGAAAAAGGAATACGCATTTATTATGCAGTTATGATTATTAAATAAAATTACGAAAACCGACGAGGCCGTATGAGCTTGATGCCTTTGCTTTTCCGACAAAAAAATATTAGTCTAGGAAATTGCCGCGTTTTTGTTTTCTTCAAATACATAAACGTTAAGTTTATTTTAATTTATTTTTATAAATAAGTTAATGTTCTAAAAATACGTTTAATTGTCATTATTTTTAATAAATGCTTATCTCATATTATTATTGTGTTAATTTTTTCGCAAATGGTACGAATAGTAGAGTATTTTCCTCGGTGATAAAGCTGTCTTAGTCTTGGGTGAACTTAAATCCCTCGCTACACTCAGGACTCGTCTTAAATCCCTCGCTTCGCTCGTGATTTAAGTTTTTAACACCCTCGCTACGCTCGGGAGTAAACCTCGAGTCCTTCATTACGCTCGCGATTTATATCGTCACCCGCGACAGAAGACACTGCTTTATCCCCTTGGTTAATAATCTACTATTTACTCACTCACTGTTATATCGCTACACAAGTTGACCATCCTAATAATAATAACAAGAAAATTACTCTTAATTTTAGTAATTGCTCCAATTTTAATGTGCATTTTAATTAATTTAAGCTTCCTTTTTCTTTATTAAATGTTTATTTTCGCTTAAATCTTTCTTTTTCTCGTAGTCATGGTATAAAGTATAGTATGCAACTCTTGAATAAAACGGATTTATATCGAGGGCCATGAATCACTCGCGTCGCTCAGGATTCTAATACTTGAATCACTCGCTACGCTCCGTGATTAAATCATCATGAATCACTCCCTACGGTCGTGATTCAGTCGTTAGAATCCTTCACTAGCTCGTGATTCATCTATGGCCCTCGCTTTAAATCCGTCCTTTATTCACAAATTGCATAATATACTATTTTCACTTCAGTAGCTCAAACATGTAGGTTTTGCTGCCTGAAATCAGTGAGCAAAACGCGATTTAGTGAGCAAAATCGCGTGTGTGAGACTTTTTTTTTTTTTTTTTTTTTGAGGATGGGAAATCATCAAATGACTCCTCCCGCTCTGGGTGGAGCGGAAGGGAGTGTCAGACTCTTACTGACTAAAACCCACCCGTGTTCCTTCCTTGGCCCTTTATGTTCCGGGTCAGCGGTACCCCTTTTGGATGATCCCGCTTTCCCGGCAGGCTTGGGCCCTAGTGGGCCCCCTCTATGATGCTGACATCTCTTTGAGGCGCGCGTGGAACACGTACGCGCCGTCCAGCACGGGCCTGGTCCTGATCGGACGGTGAGCTACCCATTACTCACCGCCCGCAGGCCCGCGCCTACGGTGGCCGGGAGTCGTCACGCGGCTCCCGACGCCCGGAGCGTCCACCGCGGCGGCTTGGACGGGAGACTCTCTCCCTCTCCCGTCCCGCCACCTCCTTCGCTAGCATGACTGCTTCGCAGAAGGAGGCGACTGCCTCCCACTCCCCCTCGCCCCGGACCATGGCTTGAACCAAGGCCGGGCGTGAGAGATCGCCGCCGCTGCCGATCGCCTCTACGAGGACACGGCGGTGCTCCGCCCATGCAGGGCAGGCCCCCACCGTATGCTCCACCGTGTCCTCGGGGCGATCATCGCAGTGGTGACACCCGGGCGTTTCCTCCCGCCTGATGATGTGCAGGAACCTCCCGAAACTTCCGTGTCCGGTGAGGACCTGCGTCAGGCGGTAGGTGAGGACGCCGTGACGCCTCTCTAGCCACTCCTCAAAGAGGGGTCTTACCGCCGCTATCGTGGCGTGCCCTGCGCTGGGTTGCGACAGTCGCTCTTTCCATGCCGCCATGAGATCGCGCCGGAGGTCCGTCCGCTCCGCCGCGATTTGCCGCGGAAGCGGGGTTTCCCCCCGGCGTAGTGCCTCCGCGCGCCACTCATACAGGCGCGCGAGGACTATCGCCTCCAGATCCCACGGCGGCAGTCCGGCAAGGAGGCTTGCCGCCTCGCCCGAGATCGTGCGGTAGCCCCGGATCAGCCTTACGGCTACCACCTTTTGGGGCGCGTTCAGATAGTGGGCGGCTCTCCGCCGCAATGAACGCGCCCACACCGGGGCCCCATATGTAGCCATGGACCGCACGACCCCCGCGTAAAGCCTCCGGCAGGAGGCGTTTGGACCCCTCAGGTTGGGCAGGAGCCGCTTGAGGGCGGCCCCAGTCCGTTCCAGTTTGGGGGCCAAACGTCGGAAGTGCTCCACGAAGTTCCACCGGCTATCGAGCACGAGTCCTAAGTATTTCATCGTGGACTCGACGCCGATGTGAACCCCTCCTGCCGTTAGTTGGGATCCCGAT
Source organism: Brachylomia viminalis (assembly GCA_937001585.2). Taxonomy (NCBI): domain Eukaryota; kingdom Metazoa; phylum Arthropoda; class Insecta; order Lepidoptera; family Noctuidae; genus Brachylomia; species Brachylomia viminalis. Next base: position 253,226 of record OW443300.2, read on the forward strand.
GGTGGCCTGTTCCGGGGCCCATGGAAAGACATGGCCTCGGACTTGTGCAAAGCCACCTCGAGACCCAACTGCCGGATCCTCTCCACGACTATCGCAACCCCGCGTGTCGTCGCGTCGGCCGCCGCCTGATGCGACCTCCCCTGCGCCAGGACCAGCGTGTCGTCAGCGTAGCACACCACGCTGACGCCATCAGGGAGGTCGGCCCGCAGCACCCAGTCGTAACCGATGTCCCACAGGAGCGGCCCTAGAACCGATCCCTGTGGGACGCCGCACGACATCTCTCGCCGGTTCCACTCCCCATCGCGACCGGGGTAGATGACGGCTCTGTCCGTCAGATATGCCTCGACTATTCGACGGAGGTAGGTTGGCACCCGGTGATACCGGAGTGCCTCCCCAATGCAACTCCAGGGCAGGGTGTTAAATGCGTTGGCGATGTCGAGTGACACCGCCACAACAACCCCGCCCCGAGACACCGCGTCCCCCGTCGTGTGGGCTCTTACGCGCATGATGGCGTCCACCGTCGAGCGCCCCTTGCGGAAGCCGAACTGACTATCCGCAAGATCCGGCCCCGTCCTCACCAGGTGCCCGACGAGGCGGCCTGCAATTACTCTCTCAAAGAGCGTGTGTGAGACTTAGTGAGAGATTTAGTGAGACCAAGTAACTTTTTTTTTTTTTTTAGAAAGCCGTGTATATCTTTTTCAGCTTTGAGTTAAGAGCGTTTATACCTTATGAGTGGCAACGTCGCAATTTAGTGTCATATTTCGTGGTTTTAAATTTTTATCATTTAATCGGAGCTATATTTTAAAAATCTGTTTAATTAACTTTTTAGAATTATGTGAAAACTGTGTAAAAGGTAAGAAATCGTTGCGTTTACAGTTCTATTTATATGCAAATAATACATTGGCAACTTGCAGGGCGTTATTTTCATTGTAAAATAACTGTAAGCATTACGGTTACTTACTTTTTAAACACTTTCACGTAATTCTAAAAAGTTAATTAAACAGATTTTTAAAATATAGCTCCGATTAAATGATAAAAATTGAAAACCACGAAATATGACACTAAATTGCGACGTTGCCACTCATAAGGTATAAACGCTCTTAATCATACAATTCAAAACATTCACACTCTATCTCTTTCCCGCCATTAGAAAGAGAGAGAGACAAAGACCAGCCCTTTCGAAGTTCTGATTTTGAATTCGACCTCAAAGACAAACACGTTCGGAATTTCGTACTAAGTAACTAAAGAAATTTTGCAAAAAGATAATTATGTCTTTTAATGTAATTTATTGAATTTTTAACTTATTGTTGTATTTAAACGAAAATAAGTATTTACTGCAAATAAAACTGATATTTAACCTGTAAATATTTATTTCTAGTTTCAATAATGGTACGTAATATATTTTGAATAATAAAATATCATGGGAGCTATTTCCGAACACGCCTTAATTTAAATAAAAGAGCGGGAATAAAACTTGGCTGGCGTAAAGAGTTGACTATGTTAAAAAATATTAAAATAAAGGTAAAATATGAGTGAAACTAGCGACGAGAACAGTATTTTAACACCGGAAGAGTTAAAACAACAAGTTATTAATGCAGAATTAAGTTTCCTACCTGAAAAGGCTCGCGAGAAATATCTGAAACCATACCATGTCTTCAATTAATGGAGACTTACAAAGGGCGCAAGCAGTTTTTCGGAGACGGTGTTGCTATCTTATTTTTTAGATTTATCACAGACGAGGCGATCATCTACAATGTGGAGTATTTACTCAATGTTGAAAGCTACTTTAAAAACAAAATATAACGTGCATATTGAAACATACGCAAAACTCGTATCTTTTCTAAAAATAATGTGAGTTGGGCATAAGGCTAAAAAGTCCAAAATTTTCACGGCACTTAACATAGAAAAATTTCTTAATGAAACTCCGGACTGCAATTTTCTTGCCGCTAAAGTAAGTGCTACCTATGAATTTATGTGGTTAGTTATTAAAATTTGTATGTAGAGTGTTATGTATAAAGATACTTATTGCCTACTACTATTTTTTGGAGGCGCAATGAATCCTAGTCTGGCTTACCAATACTGTTAAAATATTTATTACGTTATGTAAAAGATGCTGTAAATGTTAAATTATGCATATTAATTATGTAATATTTTCATTACAAGTTGTACTGGTGATAGGAATTAGTAGAGCGTGTCGCAATAACGAGCTATTACAGCTAACAGTTAATAATATCGAAAAGCATTCAGATAAATTACTGTTAGTAAAATTGAAAAATACGAAGACGAAACTTGACAGGTCTTTTGTCGTACGCGAAGAATATGTAACTATTGTAGAAAAATACCAATATATATATATAAAAACCGACCGATTTTTCATATAATACCATAATAATAAATGCTCAAGACAGCCTATGGGAGTAAATAAAATAGGTGCAATACCGCGAGAAATTGCCACTTTCTTAAAACTGGAAGAGCCTCAGCTATACACGGGTCACCACTTTCGGATAATTTCGGCAACGCTCTTGGCTGCTTCCGGAGCCAATCTCACCACTTTAAAACGTCACGGCGGGTGGAAGTCCAATACGGTTGCAGAAGGACAAACCAGAAGTCTTCTATTGAAGACTCAATAGAAAATAAGTCGAAAATCTGTAAGCGTATAGTGGAAACAATAAGTCTGAATTCGACCTCGGATCCTTGGTCTCACCCACGCCCATCCACTTCCAACGACGCACAGTGTAGGTACTTATACATGTAAATGTATTTAAGTAGTGTATCAACCATCTGGTATCCATAACACAAGCCTTAAGTGCTTAACTTGGAACTAGATGGTGCTGTGTGCAATGTCAGACGATTATTTATTTTTATACAGAAAGCCGATCAGAGTCACCAACGCTCACCGTTGGTCCTTCTCAATCCGCCACCGAAACAGAAACCTTAACCCCAGATAATCAATCTCAACTCAATGCAACTATAACGTTGCCAAATAAATCTGTTACTTTTAATTTGCAGAATTACTGTACCTAATTTTACTTTTAACTTTTAAAATTTTCCATTTTATTGAGTTGGTACAATGTTAATTATTTTGATTCACAATAAATATGTAGTTATTTCAATCTATTCCTCTTTATTATTTTATCTCCTAAAGTGTTCTCGCTGCTGAAGTGAAAAGTTATGTGTGTTACACGAGAGTAAAGTTTTTTGCATCTCGTGCCTTTGAATCCCTCGCCACACTCAGGATTCAAAATCAGCACTCGCAGCAAATAATGACTTTGCTCTCTTGTTGCACAAATTACTTTGACTACCCGCGCCTTTGTTCTCAGTAGCTTGTAGATGTACTGAAGGTCTGTCTCTATGTTTGCGAATGGTAGGTTTAAATCTTGAGGCATTTGGACATAAATAATTAGTAGCTCTCGTTTGAGCTGCGCTGGTGTTAGTACTTAGATGCAGACTGATTTGGCCATGGTAGATCTCCGATATTGTATCAATCAAAGTGTCCTGTATCTGTTTCAAGTTTCGCATCATATTAATGGTAGCTATAGAGACTAATGTGAAGTCCAGTTGTGTAGTTATCACATCGATTTCTTTTTGCAGCTTACTGTTTACCTTGTCCAAGGCATTTAAATGTTTATTTATGGTTTTGTGTTGCTTTGCTATTATGTCTTCAGTTCTTTGTAGTACATTGTGTTCTGCTTCGACGATAGATGTCAAGTTCTTCCATAACTGACCTTGATGATTTTGGTTAAGGTGTACAAGTTCAATGCCCTGTTTGTATTTTTCTGCGAAACTTTCGTCTATTACTCCGAACAATGAGTTTGCAATTGAGCCGACAGCGTTGATAAGGCCGCGTCGTGTTCGTAAGCGCTCGCCGTAATGCTGGCTAAGCAACAGCTGGTTGTAATATTGCAGTTCATTGTAATCGTGATGTATTTGTTGGAGTATCATAATTATGACAGTGACTGGATTCCATAATTGTTTCACATGTTTTGTCGAGATAGCTTGTAAAGTCATTGATGGCTTGACTGATTGATTGTTATCTCCTTGCCAATACGGAGACATGTTAAAGTATGTTACAAATTTCCACTTATCCCGAATCAATTGTACTTTCCCCACAGTGTGAAAGTACAAAGTTTTATTGGTATCAAATTGCGTAATATTGTGTAAAGCTGTTGTTGGCAGTATTATACTTAAGAACAATAACAATGCCAGTGTAACGTTTGCTATCTTGGGATAAGTGCTGTACGTTATGGTTTTTGGTTGCGGGTGGTTCCGTGGTTCCTTTTCTGGTCTTTGTGGTTGTACTGGTTTGCCTTTTGGTTTTTCTGGTACCTTTTTTGCAACCTCCACCTGGTTTATTGGTAAAACTGATAGTTTACCTACAGGGCGCTTCATGTAGCCGATTTTGGTTTTTAGAGTCACTACTCTGACTAGTTCATCTTTTCCTGGATGTACTTCCATCACACGACCCATTGGCCATTTCTCTGCTGGTAAGTTGTCGTCGTGTATCATTACTAAACGCACGTGGACATTCTTCTGGTAGTTCATCCATTTATTTCTGGTTGATAGTTGGGTTAAGTACTCTGTTTTCCATCTCTTCCATAAATCTTCAAATAGTTTTGACACTAAATGCCACCTGGTTCTGGCGTCATCTGCTGTTTCAATTATGGTCAAACCTGGTCGCGCTGATAGGAAATGGGCTGGTGTGAGGTAATTTAAATCCTCTGGGTCTTCTGATATAGCATTAAGTGGTCGTGAATTCAAGCAAGCTTCAAGTTTTGATAACAGTGTGGGATATTCTTCAAAATAAGTTTTTGTTGTCCGATCAAGCGTTTGATGTAGTGTTTGAGACTTCGCACGGCTCTTTCCCATAGTCCTCCCGCATGAGGCCAAGAAGGTGCGTTGAAATTCCATTCAATTTGTAGTTCTGTTATCTCTTTATAGAATGAGTCATTGAAATTATTTTGAAGATGGTCGTATTCTTCTTGCAGAATTATGTTCGCTCCAACGAAATTGGTTCCATTGTCGCTATAGATGTGACGTGGAGCTCCGCGTCGTGCTGCCATTCTGGTTATTGCGGCTAGAAAAGCTGAGCTGGTAAATCTGAGACGAGTTCTAGATGCACAGCTTTCGTCACCATACACACGAAAAGCGCTATGTAGTCTTTGGTAGTTTTTACCCCGCGCCCTTTGTTGGCTTTCAGTTCCACAAAGCCTGTGTAGTCGACACCACAATGATAGAAGGCGCTTTCAGGGGTTACTCTGGATGATGGTAGATCACCTATGAGCTGATACCTTTGGATGGGCTCTTGCTTCTTGCATGTAACACACTGTCGTATGACTTTCTTTGTAGCTGAATATCCGCTGATTATCCAATAATTTTGTCGAATATTTGACAAAGTAAGACGCGCCCCACCGTGGTAGGTTAGCTCATGAGCGTATTGGATTATTAGCGTGGTAATTCGATGGTTGTGTGGTATTATGATTGGGTGTGGCATCTCTGAACTTATTTGTGCGTTTCTTAATCTGCCCCCTAATCGCAGAGTACCATCTTGGTCTATAGTAGGGTGTAATGGTAAAAGTTTACTTTTCGAGTGCACGTTTCCATTCTTAAGTAAGCAACTGACGTCACTGGCAAACTCCATATGTTGCACACTTTTAATAATCAGCAGTTTGGCGCGACGGAGCTCATGTAATGTGAGATAAGGCCTGCTTTTGCTGTAGTTAGTCGTATTATCCATGCAAAAACGCATACGATTTTTGCGAAAGAATTCAATTTGTTCAATAAATGGTTGATAATGTTTGAATTTGGTCATGGTTGCTTTCTGGTGATTTTCCTCAACTACTACGTTAGACTGTCTTATCTCTAGGCTAGTTTCATAGGTGGTTTGAGATATGTCATGGTTTTGAAATGATTGAATCCATGATGGTCCTTGCCATCACAGATCGTGGTTTTTTAATTGTTTGGTTCGCAATCCACGGCTGGCACAATCCGCTGGATTTTCAATGGTTTTGACATAACTCCATTTTTCTTTTGGTAATAGCTTTCACTCGATTTGAGACGAATGGCTTCCATCTCGCTGGATCTCCTTGAATCCATCCTAATACGGCTGTTGAATCGCTCCAGCAATATATTTCCTGGTTATAAGACTCTAGGCAAGTCTATACTTTTTTATCAGCTGTGATAATAGTTGGGCACCCATTAACTCCAGCCTTGGTATGGATATGTCTTTGCTAACAGACACTAATCTTGCTTTTGCTGCGGCCAGAGTTACCTCGTTAGAGTTCTTTTGGTTGACTTTGCAATATATAACAGCGGCATACGCCTTGTTCGACGCATCACAAAATCCGTATAATTGCAAGCTATGGTTTGCCTTTACTCCTAGCCATCGCTTTACTTCTATGGTATTGATGACTTTTAATTCTCCCCTTAAGTAGCGCGTCATCTCAGTTAAGGCTTGATAACCAGACACTTTGGAATAGCATCTTCATGGTGATAGTTAATGATGTGAGCCAGCTTAATGGGTCAAATATTTTTGATATGTCCGAGAGAAGCGACCTTTTGGTTGGTTTTGGTAATGAGACTGGCTCCAGTTTTGAGTCAAAGATGAATTTATCCTGTTGCGGGTTCCACCCAAGCCCCAATGTTTTCATTGAGTCTGACTGTTTAAACTCGTAGATTTGCTGGTTCCACAAGTCTTTTTCTAAGTCAACGAGTAATTTTGGTTCATTTGTAGCCCATTTCCGTAAATTAAACCAACCCTTACTGAATAGTTTAATTAGGTCTGATTTTAGCTGTTTTGCTTGGTCTATTGAATTTGCTCCGCCGCAGTAGTCATCCATATAGAAGCACTCTTCTAACGCTTTTGCTGCAGCAGGGAAATTTAGTTTTTCCTCGGCAGCTAGTCGTTTTAAACACTGTAACGGAACGTTACATGGAAATACATCTTGTGATTGTGTTTGTTAAATGGCAATAGATTGTGTATCAATGCTTTGTTCTTTGTTTGTGTACGACTTGGAACGCGCCGTGACGCCGCACGCGCGGTGTGGGGCGAGTGTTCGCATAGAACGAATGAGGTGAACGGGATTACGCCCGCACCGCTGACGCGAGTCCACAGCAGTCACTTCTAGGCTGATGTGAGAGTGTACGTATCGCCTTGAGTCCTGTCGAGCGCCCTAGCAGACACGACTAATTATAAAAAATAAATAACTAACAATAAAGCAAAGTGGTAATCCCGATTTAGGGTTCGCATTTTGCACTGCAAGCTTCCATCGGCAACAGTTCCTGCGTCCATGTCAACGGCTCGCCTCCAACAGCTGAACATGTCTGCCAGCCGCGCCGATTTTATCTACCCGTGACGCCATCGTACAGCACGACACTGAACTTCGGCCAACTTCCATCTCCGGCAGCAGCGGAATACCGCGTGCAACTACAGGGGAGTACCTATCCCTGCAGAAGTGACAACAGACGTCCGTAACCCACGACCTACAAATCCTTGTGTGCCTCCGGCTTATTTAGCTGGGTTTTTCTTTAATAAACACTTGCAAAGGTACACACCCGTTTTCTTATTCGGTCGCCAATTGTTAGGTGGGAATCGAACGGGTGGAGGCTACACTGGCGCCCAATTACGTGGTTCTGTCTGTTTTCGCTTCTGTAGTTAGTAGTTAGTTATTGTACGGTGAGTGGGTAATTGTTTATTTTTTTTTTGTAAAACGCTTTGTTTTTTTTTTTGTGCAGTAACTGGTGTGAAGATTAATGTCAGTTTGTTTTGATTTGAGAACTATAGTTTATTAACGTTGGCCTAATAGTTTTTTTTATATACAGGGGTTTTTTTTTTTTTGTATACCGGGTGACAAAAGGGAAAATATTTTTTTTTTTTTTTCTTTGATTCTTATTCTGTTGTCTGTTTCAAATTGGAATCGTTTAGTTTCGCAAATTTATTGTAAAACTACCTTCACACCAGTTGCATTTGTTTTATTTTTAGTGTGTTTCTATTTTTATTGTTGTTCGCAATATTTTTTTTAGTTGCTTTGTTTCTTTCTTTTACTTCTTAATTCTTCCTTTCATAGATAATTTATAACACAGCGTTCTGTTAGAGTAGATTGTAACGGAACGGAGTATTTTCATTATATTTTGTGTGCTATTTACAACTTTGTCATATTGGTCCATATATTTTTTTTTTCTTTTAATATGGCATATCCTATAAAATATTTATCGTTGCAAAAGTCTGAATTAGAATACGAGGTAGCCGTAAGAGGTGAAACTCCGGCTAGTACTGTGGCGGATCTTAGGCGGCAGATTTGTAAACTTAGTCAAGTTTTTGTATCTGAGGATATTTTGTGTTCCCATCTCGACCCCCTTCACGATTTGAATAATTCGTTGGAAATTTTAAATAAAATAAAATCTAGTCTTGATGTGGATACCAAGGATAAGAATGTGTTGGGGCGAATTGAAAATCTTTTCCATCACCTTTATCACAGGCTCAATAGGATCAATATGGATGAGAAATTCATGGATGTGCATACTGAATGTACGAAAATGTTTAGGGAATATTATGAAATTTTTACATCTCTAAAAGCAAAGAGTATAGACCCTCTCATAGCTGTCACCCCAATTTCTGACCCGCCAGTTACGGCGGAAAGAATTAATATTTCAGTGGTTTGTGAGGGAAATTCCAAACTTTCCGAGTTAGCCAAATTAAGATATGATGGCAAGACTTGCGTGCGTGCTTTTATTCAGCGAGCTAACGAATATAGTGTAGCTCGTAATATTACAAACGCAAAGTTTCTGTCATTTGCAACCGAAATTTTTATAGATGATGCGCTCCATTGGTTTAGAAGCGTAAGTTCACAGGTATCATCTTGGGATGAACTTGTCGTTCTTCTACTACATGACTTCGACAAAGCGGATTACGATTACCGACTTTTGTCTGAGATTCGGTCTAGGACTCAGGGAGCAACGGAAAACATTACAATTTACCTATCCATTATTTCGGGAATGTTTTCACGCTTGTCGAGGCCTTTGGTGGAGGAGGACAAGCTGGAAATTATTTTACACAATATTAGACCGTGTTATGCGAGCACTCTGGCCTCTGCATCTCAAATCACATCGATTGAGCAGTTGAGATGTCTTTGTAGGAATTTCGAAGACGTTCAGTCACGCATGGTACAGTTCCGTGAGCCTTTCGCTGCTACTTCTGACACATTAGCACCAGAGTTTGCATACAAACAAAGAACTGGCACAATAAACAAACAAAATCATTATAGTGATACTAAAAATGTGAACAATAAAACCACCATAGACAATAACAAACAAAATTTTAACAGTAATGTTAATGAAAAATATTTACATGCTTTATATACAAATAATTCAGTTCCTGATGCGAAACTACCGTATTGTCCTAGATGTCGAAATAATTCGCATAGCCTCAGGGATTGTCAGAATAAAGAAATTTTGTGTTTTAAGTGTGGTCATAAAGGTGTTAAGAAACCAGATTGTCCGAATTGTAATAAAGATCAGAAGCCAAAAAACTAGGTTTGCAGGATTGTATCAACACATCTTCGATAGAGGGTCGCTTTAATAGAGATGATTGGAATAACTGGTTGAAAACAATTCATTTATTTTTCAACAGTTACAAAATTTCTTCAGTTCTGCAAACTAAGCCTCTAGGGGATTCGCGACCATATTTAAATATTAAGATCAACGATATTACAGCGTCTGGCCTCCTAGATTCCGGGTCAGCTGTTACAATATTAGGTAATTATGCACATAACACGTTACTCAGTCGTGGCCTTAAGCTATGTACTGATGATACACCTTCGATAGTAGCTGCTGGGGGTCAAACACTTAAGAGTATTGGTTATATTAATGTTCCAGTACAATTAGAGGAACGATTTCACATAATCAAATGTTATGTAGTTCCAGAAGTTCAATCATCGCTTATTCTAGGTATTGACTTCTGGCGCGCCTTTGATTTATGTCCGAAGTATTTGGGTTCTGTTAATTTGACAGCTATTCCATTAGTAGATTTGAATAGTAATAACCATCAAACTTTTATGTATTCTTATGATAGTTTAGATGATTCTCAACGCGCTATAGTTGATAACGTTGTTGAGCAATTTAGGGATATTTCATTTGAGCGCAAAGGCTTAGGCCGTACGCACATTTTAACCCATCATATCGATACTGGCGCTTCTCCTCCTATTCGACAAAGATATTATAGGCTATCTCCTGAGAAACAGAGAATCCTTGTCGAACAGGTTGATGAGATGTTAAATTTAGATGTGGTGGAGCACTGCGAGAGTGCCTGGCAGTCTCCGGTACTCCTCGTTACTAAGAAGAATGGCCAGCCTCGTTTTTGTCTTGACAGCAGGAAGTTAAATTCGGTCACAAAACGAGATGCCTACAACTTGCCATACATTGCCGAAATTTTGGATAATCTGCGCGACGCCCGTTTTCTTACTAGCCTTGATTTATCCAAAGCCTTTTGGCAAATACCCATTGCAGAGGAGGACAGAGATAAGACGGCCTTTTACGTCCCAGGTCGAGGAACTCTTAGGTTTAAGACCACAGCGTTTGGCTTGACAAATGCTCCCGCTACGCAACAGCGTCTTGTAGATAAGTTACTAGGTAACGTAGATCACCGTATATTCGCTTATCTAGATGATATTATTATTGTCAGCAATAGTTTTGATGAGCATGTGTCCCTGCTACTTCGCGTTTTGGACAGATTGCGTAAAGCAGGCCTAACCGTCAATTTGGAAAAGTGTGAGTTTTTTCGAAGTCAACTTAAATACCTAGGTTACGTGGTTGATGCGAATGGGTTGCGAACAGACCCAGAAAAGGTTGAGGCCATCCTCAACTACGCAACTCCTATTAATCGAAAGGAGTTAAAGCGGTTTCTAGGTACAGCTACATGGTATCGTAGGTTCGTTCCCAATTTTAGCACAATTGCAGGGCCGCTCAACAAGTTGACTTCAAATAAAAAGAATACTCCACCCTTCAAGTGGACTGATGAGGCAGAAGTCGCTTTTAAAAAGCTAAAAGAATGCTTAGTTTCCGCGCCTGTTCTTTCCTGCCCCGATTACAACCTACCTTTCGAGGTGCATACGGATGCGAGTAACTATGGGATAGGCGGTATGCTCACTCAATCTATAAACGGAAAGGAGCACCCCATAGCTTACATGAGCAAATCGTTAACGGCGGCAGAAAAGAACTACAGCATTACGGAGCGGGAGACGCTGGCAGTTCTCGTGGCATTAGAGCATTGGCGATGCTATTTGGAAAATGGGAAAACTTTCACGGTTTACACAGACCATAGTGCGTTGAAGTGGTTCCTTTCATTAAATAACCCTACAGGAAGACTTGCACGTTGGGGTGTGCGCTTGTCTTCATTCAATTTTGACATAAAACACCGTCGAGGTGTCGACAACGTCATCCCTGATGCGTTGTCTAGAGCTGTTCCTGTTTCTTCTATGGTCACTTCTAATTCATTCGCGACTTCTAGTGATGATTGGTATAGGAACATTTGTAGTAACTGTGTCACAAAACCAGAAAATTTTCCCAATTACCAAATTAAGGATGGCACTCTTTTCCGCCTTAGTAAAAATAAGTGCTTGCTTACCAATGAATTTTCTTGGAAGGAGGTCGTACCGTCGGAACTTAGAGGTAAGGTTATTGCGGATAACCATGATGAACCAACTGCGGGTCATTTGGGTATCTTTAAGACATATAGGCGCATTGCACTCCAATTTTATTGGCCGGGCATGCATCGAGACGTAGCAAAATACGTAGGATCTTGTAGTACTTGTCTTCAGTACAAAACTCAAAACCATGCTACTCTTGGTGAAATGGGACGCCCAAAGCAATGTTCTCGCCCTTACCAAATGATATCCATCGACTTAATGGGACCTCTTCCTGTCACACGCAAACAAAATAGTTACATACTAGTAGTAACTTGTTGCTTTTCCAAATTTTGTCATATTTTCCCAATTAAAAAAGCAACTTCTCAGATTATTGTAAAAATTTTAGAAGAACACATTTTCTTAGTTCACGGTGTTCCTCAAAGTATTTTCCTGGATAATGGTACTCAATTTATTAGCGGCCATACTCAGGATTTATTCAAAAAATATAAAATACCAAACATATTCTTTTCACCAAAGTATACCCCTCAGGTTAATACTGTGGAGCGGTACAATAAAACGATTATTACTTGCATTTCAACTTTCGTAGATGGTGATCACCGATCATGGGACTTATTTATTCCAAAGGTACAGTTTGCAATAAATAATTCTGTTAATGAAGCTACCGGATTTACTCCTTCTTTTCTAGTTTTTGGACGGGAAATAGTATTATGTGGTTCTCATTACGCAGACACAGACTTGGGTGAAGAGGTTTTATTTCTTCCTCGCGATGTGTATGCGGAGAACCTTGGTTGCCTAAGTTCTATCTTTGATCAAGTCCAAAAATCTTTGTATCACGCCCATGTAAAAAACACATCATATTATAATTTGAGACGCAAGGCTTTTGAGTTTAATACCGGTGATATCGTATACAAACGTGCTTACGTCCTGAGCGATAAGGATAAGCACTTTAGCAAGAAACTAGCTCCCAAATACATTAAGTGCCGGGTGATTCAAAAGCTGTCACCACTTGTGTATGTGTTAGAGGATATGTCAGGAAAAAACTTAGGGTCGTGGCATATTAAGGACTTGAAAATATCTACTTATAAATGAACTCTGTTTTCGTTACGTTTTCCCATACACCACTAAACGACTTTAAGACCGTTACAAAAGTCAGTGACGGATATTAGTCACTTGACTTTCAGTATGTTAGGACACGTCGCATTTTTTTAATATTGTGTGATGTATTATATGTTAGGTTTTTGAGTGATGAGGTATGACTGAAATGAAAGAATGAGTAAAAGGCTATTGTAACAAGTTTATGATGCGGATTTTATTCTTAAAATAAAATCCTTATGAGGGAACCGCGGGTAATGTAACGGAACGTTACATGGAAATACATCTTGTGATTGTGTTTGTTAAATGGCAATAGATTGTGTATCAATGCTTTGTTCTTTGTTTGTGTACGACTTGGAACGCGCCGTGACGCCGCACGCGCGGTGTGGGGCGAGTGTTCGCATAGAACGAATGAGGTGAACGGGATTACGCCCGCACCGCTGACGCGAGTCCACAGCAGTCACTTCTAGGCTGATGTGAGAGTGTACGTATCGCCTTGAGTCCTGTCGAGCGCCCTAGCAGACACGACTAATTATAAAAAATAAATAACTAACAATAAAGCAAAGTGGTAATCCCGATTTAGGGTTCGCATTTTGCACTGCAAGCTTCCATCGGCAACAGTTCCTGCGTCCATGTCAACGGCTCGCCTCCAACAGCTGAACAAGTCTGCCAGCCGCGCCGATTTTATCTACCCGTGACGCCATCGTACAGCACGACACTGAACTTCGGCCAACTTCCATCTCCGGCAGCAGCGGAATACCGCGTGCAACTACAGGGGAGTACCTATCCCTGCAGAAGTGACAACAGACGTCCGTAACCCACGACCTACAAATCCTTGTGTGCCTCCGGCTTATTTAGCTGGGTTTTTCTTTAATAAACACTTGCAAAGGTACACACCCGTTTTCTTATTCGGTCGCCAATTGTTAGGTGGGAATCGAACGGGTGGAGGCTACAACACATCATAGCCAAAAATGGTGCAGGTTTTGTGCCGTAAGTTATGGTTGTAAGTTAGTATGTCTCAATGGGTTGGTATGGTGAGTCCCTCCATAGTATCTTCTGATACGACTGATCTTCAGTATGTACCATTTTCTGTCGATGCATTTTCTCGATGTCCGCAGTGTAAAGTCACTTTATTATTATGTATATATATTTAATGTTTTTTTTTTCTTTTATTATTATTTGTATTTCCTGTGCGTGTCCCAAATAAAATATTTTTCTTTGTTTCCCTCTTTCTTTCAAGTGTGTGCGCAGCCTTATAGTTTGATTTTGCCTGTTTTGTTTGTTTGGCCTGTTTTTGGTTGTTTATGTTTAGCGTTGCATTTGCGACATGTTTTATTAGAAAGACAAGGTTTATTTAAATGGTTGAATAGGCAATTCGTGCAACTGTTTAAATGGTTGACAGTTTTTAGTTTTTGCTCATCCGACATTTACAAAAATTGGGTACACATCCATAACCCGTGGTAAGCATTACACAATGCGCAGGTGATCGACCGCGACACGTGTAACGATTTCGTATGGTTTTTCATATTGTTTGAATAGCCTTTGTTGAATGATTGTTGGTTATAATTTGAATTCTAATATTTCTTCTGGTTTGTTTGATAATTTTGGTTTTGTGGTTGGGTGGTCATCTTTTGGTTATATGATTCTTATTTACGTCACGATGCTTCTAAGGCGGTAAACTTGTGTTCCAAGAAATCTAGGAATTCATGAAGTACTGGTAGTTCCCTGGGATTCTTCACCGACTCAATGTATTCGGCGAATGACTCACTGTCAAGTTTCTGTGCTAACAAAAGTACCAACAGTGGATCCCAGGTGGTGATATCTACTCCTAGGTTCTGTATTGCGTGGAGACATTCTTTGGTCACGTCGTGCAGTTTTTTGATCGCTCCGATGGATTGTTGCTGCATATTAGGAATGTTCAGTAATACGAGTATGTTTACATGAGAAGTGAAAATAAGTCTGTTGTTGCCATATCTGTGGTTTAGTATTTCCCAGCATACCTCATAATTATCTGAGTTAATCTGAAGATGGTGGATCAGACGCTCAGATTCTCCTGTATCTTTGATCTTTAGATACTGCATTTTTGGTGCGTTTGTTAATGATGGATTTTTATGGATGGTTTCTGTGAATAGGTCTTTAAACGATGTCCAATGGTGGTAGTTGCCTTGAAATGTTGAAATATCCATCTGTGGAGTAGATTTGTCGCGATGAGATACAGACCACATTTTAGAGTTAATTGTCTTCTTCAAATCGTTGTACATTTTTTCATATCTGTTGAATTCCTCTTGGTACCAGACCTCCTCATCCCCGTCTCCAGTGCAGGATACTTTTTCCCAGTGCAGGCTATCTATGGTAGCCCAACGACTTTGTAGAGACTTTTGCATCGTCGAACTCCCACTTGTTCTGTAGTTGATCGATTTCTATGGTAGCTACTGTTCTCATAAAAGCTCTAAAGTGGATGGTCTGCTTTTTTATCATTCCTTCTAGTTTACTGTCTCCACTCGTATCCCTACGTTGCTGCTGCGGTGCCTGTGAATGAGATGATTCCCCTGCTGGCTTCGATGTGCCCGCCTCTGCCGACAGTTGGTAAGGTTTTTGCTGCTTTGACAACAAGTTCTCCATGGTTTTTTTTTGTGAAATACACATGGTTAAATTCAGCAAGTTCACAGCACTTTCTATGGTTGCGCTGATATACTCTCCAATAATTTTCTAATATTTCCAACTTCCGCTTGCAGTACTTAATCTATGGTTTTTCGCTCAGCTCCGTCTTTCTTGATGTTATACTACGTAAAAGATAGCTTGATCTCTGCGATATAAGTCAAACTGACATTCCTAGGGTTGTGTTATAAAAAATTGTCGATAGAAATTATCGACGTTTCTTACTATTATCGATGCTAATGTAACATTTAATTTAATTATAAACGTTACTAAATTAAACGAATATTTGATTATAAAATACATTTATTCTCGTAAAAGAGTACACCCCAAATCCATATCTGAAACAGTTTCTGAATCGCTAGAACAATCTTGTAAATTTATTATAAACTCTTGTTCGCAAATATTATCAAATCGGACGTCCCGCTCCCAATCTTCTTCTATTAGTTTTCTGCATTTGGTTACCACCTTCTTCCAGTCGTCTGCAGATACATTGTCGACCGCACTCTTTAATAACTGCAACATTTTATTTGCCGTGAAAGGCGGTGTTGTATTGTGGCTGGCAGCGTGACCTTAAAAGAAAACATAATTTTACTAAGATTAATTATACAGTAGTTAATACTTAAAGTACCTATATAACTGAAATTCAAGCAAACAAACCTTTGACTTGGGCCCAGATTAGCTCGATCGGATTATACTGGCAGTGGACGGGGGTAGTCTAATAACGGTATGACCCTTTTCGTGAGCTATATCATCTAAGACTTACGTTGGAGTACTGGGTTTGTGCAGACCAACGAGTCTTAATAATTTATTTTTGAGCATAGTTTCATTGGCCTCTATTCCTTTTTCTTGAAGCCATGCAATGATTTCTAATTTTCTGTTTGCCGAAGTTGGTGGTTTGTGCTTTTGGACCAAGTGGTATGGGGCGTTATCCAAAACATTGCAATGTGGCTCCTTTAAATTGTCTGATAATTTTAAAAACCACTCCTTAAATTTTTCAAAATTAATTTCCTCGTGGTATTCAGTAGTTTTAGTTGATTTGAATGCCAATAGGCAATTAGGCACAAAACCAGATGACGTCCCAGCATGAGTGATGATTAATGTTTGACCTTTGCCTTCGGGTACTTTGGTGGTTGATTGTGCAGTATCATCGGTCCAAGCTTTGGATACGGTATGATTGGTGTTTAGCCATGTCTCGTCTAGAAACACTACTTTGTCCCAATTTGTGATTTTTTTGACTTTTCGGAGAAAATTCACTCGAGCTAGAGCAATATCGGTTCTTTCCATAATAATTTTTCTTTTGTCACTTTTTTTATAGGAAAAACCAATATTTTTCAATGTCTTCGTTAGAGATGGCAAGCTTCCTTTAAAAAAGTCTGCGTCTTTGAGGGACGCGGCAAGTTTTCTCAATGTAGGCAATTCGCCACGTTTATAGTAACCATATACATGGTTGCGAATCGCAGCGGCGTCAAAGTTGTCAATGTTTGTGACAGGAGCAGGCTTTTTTAATTTTTTTATTTGGCGTTGCAACTTTTTTGTCCTCGTCTTCAGTCAATGCTGCGGTTGAAGATTCGCCATACTTTTCTTTGCTGATACGAATAACTGTCGCATGTCCAATGCCAAGAGCATCTGCAACTCTATCACATACTTTCTCCATGGGTAATAGCGGCCCGCCATTTTGGTTATCTCGCTCAAAATATTCACGTAAGCGAATCACAAACTCACGACTTTGACTGTTCAAAACAGTTTTCTTCATTCTCATTGGCATTATGATAAACCACATAAACCACAGTGCCACTGGTAACCACCAGATAAACCACAGTGCAAGATACTAACCAAATATAAACATAAATATTCAGGGATATCATCTAGTTATGGGCTGCTACACAAATTCCTTCTCTCTTGCTAACAAGAAATTAAAATTATTTTAATTATTCATGTATTTGTTTCTATATTCTATGTATATTATCATTGTATGCATGTTTATTTTAAGCCGATAATATAATGCAAGTACCGATGTGTAGGTTACTATAGTCTAATTTAAGTCTTCCTTACTGTTTTACACACCGTGCATACGTTTCTCATCCTCCAACTCTCTCCATGAAATTTCTAATGATTTGTGCAGTTCCTTTGTGCTCTTCTCTCTATATGTATTTTACATAATTAAGTGTTTAGTGTACATAAATAATAAAGATAAAAATAAAATTTATTCATTTGTATCGCATAAACAAAAATTGCTAATGCATTTTCTTCTACTGAGCCTGCTGCTTCCCGAGGTTCAACTTCTTGATGCACGCCGGGATGGAGGGTCGCCGCAAATGTGTGTGGGCTGCACGCTCCCACTAGCTGAAGACAGACAATAGTACATATTACTAAGTATTTATTACAAATTTGATCTTATTCATCATTTTTCATCTTATTTTTTGTTTATTACTAAGTATTTGATTTATATCGTTCCTACACTCATCGAACTATATTGCTTTAAATCATTGACGTCTTACTATTATTTGAACTACCACCATTCATTGAGTCCGTTCGTCCGTCCATTCGTTGATTCTGTTAGTAAAAAAATTATACCGTTTCAGTCAGTGTTTTGTCGTCGAGGGTGGAGCTTGCTCCTCTCCCATCAGCATGTTGAGCTGGAACAAATAACACTCGTATTAAACTTGGTGTAGGTTCTATGGTAAGTTAATTGCAAAGAAAAGGATTTGGGTTTGTTAAAGAGTTATTTATTTATTTATTTATTTAACACTTTAAGCACACAAATGTACAGAGGCGGACTTAATGCCATAGGCATTTTCTACCAGTCAACCTTTAAAGAGTTAAGGTTTGAGTTTCAGAAAACATATCTGTATACATAGATGAATGACAACACATATTGCTTGATTTATATTATAATAATTATGACTGGTCCAAATGCTAGTAAACAACAATTTTATCATTTCTATTTAAGTGAACAAGGTATTACGTAGAAAAAATATATTAATATACTACTACTATCACACAAATACATACAAAACTGAGATGAATAAGTCAAGACAAGAGTGACTGCAACCCTTTTTATTTGACACCTCGAGCACAATTTTCTCATAACAAAGGATTTGCAAATCAGGTATCTGGAAAACATATTTGTATTTTAAAAATATTTAAAAAATACCCTTGTGTGTATGGAGAAATAAACAAAAAAACTTTTTTTTTTATATTAATCAGCAGCTATTATTCACGTGAATATGAAAAAGAATTTAAATACTTAGTTAAAATATAACTCTTACCAGGCAGACGGGCATAATATGGTCATCATATTTAATTTTCCGAGAATAGTAATTAAGATCACAATTTTATTCTGACAAACATCTGAAAAAAGAAATGTAAGGATATAGGTACATTAGTATTCTTTAAACTAGGTTGAAAGACTCGTTTTACATTTATTATATAATAATATGTAGTGATGAGTGGTGATCAATAAGGTTTTCCACTAATTAAAATTTCCATTATGTCTTAGCTAGGTATTTAGTAATAAAATTGGACAGCCTGTTAAAAGCTCAAATAAAAAGCATTGCTGGCAAGGAAAACTAGAGTGAATTGGATTGGTATGAAATAGAGGTACTCATTTTACAAGATTAGCAGGTAATCATTGGTAATTACGAACCTTCGTAAACTTTTATGACTATTCCTACGGTAATGTCCTCGGCCGAACACAGTGAAGGATAAGACCAACTTTGAGCTAATACTTCTCATTGATGTATCTTTTTCAAAGTGTTTCTGGCACACACATAGTTTGTGAAGATCTTGAGCGCTTAATCACTGTTAATGCTCAGGCGGAGCCACTTTTTGCGTCCATCTCACTAATAGGAAACGTCTGCATTTAGATCCATCGTAAGAACGCAATGTTCTATAACACTTGATGTACATCTTGCACCACCAATGCAAAATAATACACTTTAAAATCACTGAGAAAATACGAACGGATATTAATCAACGCAAACTTTACTCGATCAGCAACAAAACCACAAAACAAAATTATATTAGAACGAAAAAAATATTAACTAGCTAATTTACAGCTGTAGATAAAACTTAATTTGCGTTTGTTAAAATAATCGTTTATCTGCATTATACACAGGGTGGCAGGGCCACCGAGGCACCGAATCAAGTCTGAATTCGCTCTTCGTATTTTTATTTGTGTACCTATTTATCTATTGCGTATGTGTTTTTATTTATGTTAAAACAAGTCGGCGCGTAAGCAAAGGTACGGCGATCGGCGACCTCTGTCAACTAGGTACCTAATACACATAGATAAAATAGACATAGTACTACAGCCCTATGTTTAGAGTATACTTAAATAAGTTGAAATCCGCTTAAATAGTGGCGGTACGTCCAAATGGCAAGCAGGAATTTTAATGTACTTATTAAAAAGTTTTTTTTTCTAGTAGGTACATTAATACTGGAAATTTGCTAGCAAGGATATTATTGAGGAACCTCCTTGTCCTCCCACGGTCAAAAAAGATTGTTTTGATGTAGGTAGGTACACAGTGAACAAGAAGTCCACCTTTCACTGTGGTGTTCAGTCACCAGTACCTACTTGCACTTTGTTGCTATACATACCTAAGTACCCGCGACAATAATAAATCGTTTGATTCCGCATTCATAACCATTGTTTGATTTAAATTGCGTTTATCTACATATCTATCAGTTAAATAACTCTAATTTTTCCTTCATAATTTCTACGGGCTTAGGACCGTCGCGTCAGTAATAAGTAGGTACATGTTACGTATCTAAGTAGGTAAGTAGGTACTTACTTACTTGTAGGTACTCTTTTATTCACTTCACTTTTCACAATATTAAAACCGTCCACTGTCGCACTTCTTAAGTCATCTCGAGTAGTACGCTAATCGGAAGAAAATACGCACGCACTGAAGTAGCATAATGAGCAGGGCATCCATCATGCTGATAGAACAGACCGCGTTAATGTGCCAGAGAGATACATAATATTGGCTAACATTGAATCGCCTGGCCGCCATTATGGTACTGTGACGTGGCCGCGTGGGTCGCGTTCGAAGTATTCCTGTATGTCTTCCTCCAATTCCGCTGAGTATGGTAGTCTACCGCGGCCCTGCGCGTTTGTGGGCACTCGAAACTGTTCATGATCGAGGAGGCGCTGGGTTACAGCCAGGATGGTGGAGGTAACGGGAACTTGAGGGTCAGTGATTCCACGTGCGCGCAGTGAGTTCAGGTGTTCCGGCTGAGCATACAGACGTCTGGCCTCTTCCAAGTTATGGTTCGCCATGTCACATAAAAATCCACCATAGCCCAAAACTTAAATTTTTGGCGCGTAATTAGGTTGCGCGTGCGTGACCTAATACAACGAAACGCGAGACAGTACTAGAAAGGAATAATAAATTAGGAAAGGCGGGGGCGCGCGGGCGGTCGGCTAGACTGTAAGGGGCCGGGGGCGTCGCTTACGGATCATGCTATCTGATCGATGAATGAATTTTACAATGGGTGCCGTTTGCAAGTGTTGCAGTTCGTCGATACGTTTTACACACATATGCATTGATTGCAAGGAAGCGTTACTACGAGTTCTCACTATTACACAAAAAAAAACAATAAATTTGATTTTTCGTGATTTTGTTTTATTGTAACTTAATGAAAATAATAGTCCCAATCGTTTCGAGTTCGATGATCGAGTATATGGCTTTCGGTTCCAGAACGACCTAAAATTGACCGTGTATAATAAATGTAAAACGAGCCTTTCAACCTAGTTTAAAGAATACTAATGTACCTATATTCTTACATTTCTTTTTTCAGATGTTTGTCAGAATAAAATTGTGATCTTAATTACTATTCTCGGAAAATGAAATATGATGACCATATTATGCCCGTCTGCCTGGTAAGAATGATATTTTAATTAAGTATTTAAATTCTTTTTCATATTCACGTGAATAATAGCTGCTGATTAATATAAAAAAAAAGTTTTTTTGTTTATTTCTCCATACACACAAGGGTATTTTTTTAAATATTTTTAAAATACAAATATGTTTTCCAGATACCTGATTTGCAAATCCTTTGTTATGAGAAAATTGTGCTCGAGGTGTCAAATAAAAAGGGTTGCAGTCACTCTTGTCTTGACTTATTCATCTCAGGTATGTATTTGTGTGATAGTAGTAGTATATTAATAGATTTTTTCTACGTAATACCTTGTTCACTTAAATAGAAATGATAAAATTGTTGTTTACTAGCATTTGGACCAGTCATAATTATTATAATATAAATCAAGCAATATGTGTTGTCATTCATCTATACAGATATGTTTTCTGAAACTCAAACCTTAACTCTTTAACAAACCCAAATCCTTTTCTTTGCAATTAACTTACCATAGGACCTACACCAAGTTTAATACGAGTGTTATTTGTTCCAGCTCAACATGGTGATGGGAGAGGAGCTAGCTCCACCCTCGACGACAAAAAACTGACTGAAACGGTATAATTTATTTACTAACAGAATCAACGAATGGACCGACGAACGGACTCAATGAATGGTGGTAGTTTAAATAATAGTAAGACGTCAATGATTTAAAGCAATATAGTTCGATGAGTGTAGGAACGATATAAATCAAATACTTAGTAATAAACAAAAAATAAGATTAAAAATGATGAATAGGATCAAATTTGTAATAAATACTTAGTAATATGTACTATTGTCTGTCTTCAATTTGTGTAGCAGCCCATAACTAGATGATATGCCTGAATATTTATGTTTATATTTGGTTAGTATCTTGCACTGTGGTTTATCTAGATGAAGGGATATAAAAAAAAGCTATACCTACATGTGCTATTTACGTGTAGGTATATGTAATATTACGTAAATGAACAATACACCAATCACTGAATACTTTCTTAGAAGTTATTCAATCTCACCTCTGAAGTAATATCCATTTGTTGAAAACAAAATTTAGGTATGTACATAATAATACTATCATTCAAAAAATGATTGGAATTGACAATCTAAAAGCATTGAAATAAATAGGTAGGTACTAATTATTGTCTCGGAAAATCGAATTCGAACAGACTTAGGGACATGGTTGTCATTGCAATAACGAAAAAAAAACTCGTGGTACGTCTACCTACTAATGACAGCGTCTAACGCGCTTGCGCGGCGTGATCACATCACGACGACGCTATTCTCGTTGCCACGGCAACATCACGCCAGCGAAGATAGCGTCTATCGCGCTTGCGCGGCGTGATCACATCACGGCCACGCTATTCTCGTTGCCACGGCAACATCACGCCAGCGAAGTCAAATGAGCCCGTGTCGGCGCTGCGGGAGTCTCTGTTTAGCTATAAAATTTTAGTATTGACGATGATAATCTGATGGATATTCTTTTATTATTGGCAACGACAGGTTAAGTAGACCTCTATCTATTGGACGTTGGTAAATAAGTAGGTACCTACCTACGTAGTAAGTAAGTAAAAAAACTCCATGTGATACTGCCAGTGCCTAACGCGCAAGCGCGGCGTGATCGTGATCACATCACCCGAATCTCAAAACTACCGGCGAGGTGAAGTAAGCGCGATTCGCAAGTGTCGGTATAGATTTGGGTTAGTAACAAGCCTGAACAACGTAGCACAGTCTTTACTCGACTCGAGCCACAGTCGCGATTGGGTCATGGGATTGCGTTTACATAATCATTTAACATGGGCGCCGGGAGCGGGGTGCAAGACGGCGCACTTGCACTCTCCTGGCTTCAAAATTAAATATAGGTGTAAAACATTCGGAACTAAAAAAATATGCGAAAACGCCTCATAGAATATTAAAGCTCTTAACGTAGGTATTCGAGACGAGGTCCTGAAATTTTCCTCTCAATTCTAGAGCTTTTGTGGATTATTCAACAAAGTACCGAAACTCCTATTTCCGAAAATCTAATCGGCCCTAGGCGGGGTGCTTAAATTATCAAGCTCGCTTTGCTCGCTCTTATATCCTACATACTCTTAATTGTTATGCTTTTCTGCATAGGTCGACAAAGTTACTCCTTGTATGAATGGAAAAATGATCGAGCCCGCTTCGTTCATAATTACAAACAATGTCGATACTTACGCGTTTCTTTTTTTGTAGCGGTCTTCAACTTGTATGTTTTATATTTTATTTACAGTTCCATGCGTGACGCACTCGCGCCTAAGGCAAACTTAAAAAAATCCAGCATTGACTTTTTATCTGAATTTCTGTTTTGCTATTTTATTTAAAAACCATCAAAATAGTTTTGTTTAGCCACTTAGCTACATACTAGCTTTGAAATAATATAAAATGATCATTACAATTTGGATAAAAAATATTAATAGAATCTCGATTATGATTGTAAGTGTAATGCTTGGTCAATCCCTAGCATCAGTGGGATGACACTGACAGCTCACTCCACGCTCACTTCACCTAAGTATTCACGGTGAGATTTTAACAGAATCGACCGGCAGGTCGGTTCCGCGCGAGATACCAACGTTCAATCACTTTATGGATTTCGTCGAAAACAAGTTTATGGCATTATGGAAAAAGCCAGAAGACGGTAATAGAAGAAGAAAGAAAGAAAGAAATAAAAAATATTTGACCCAGGATAAAGCACACAATATTACACAAAAACAGACAAACAGTACTTAAAATAGTATTGTGTGCCTCACGGCTGCATGTAATAAACATGCATCAAACGCTGGGCAATTCAACAAGACTATTTGTCCATTGTGCAATACCAACCATGCATTATTTCAATGCTCTAAATTCATTGACATGCTAAGTCCAGAAGAAAGGGCATTTATAGAAAACAATAAAATATGCAGAAATTGTTTGTATGTGCATACTAAAGGTTATTTGTGCGTCACAGAAAAGATGCAGAGATTGCAACAAACAACATAACACACTTCTGCACAGCGATATTGTGAAGTCAGCGCAAACGCCCTCAGCAACACAAACATCACCTAGACCGTCGTCATCGACTTCAACTAGGTCAAATAAATACCTGCAAAATAACTTCGCATCAAATAATGATGATGAAATATTATTACCAACAGCATTAGTACAAGTAGCAATAGCTGGAGGTGACTGCATTACACTAGGGGCTTTAGTTGATCAAGGTTCACAAATAACGTTGATAACGGAGAATGCAGCTCAAAGGTTAGGCATAAAGCGTCAACAGCTGAGTGCGAACATAAGCGGGATCGGTACCTTATCTAACAGGAGTAAAGGAAAGGTCCATCTATACTGCAAGTCCTTACATAATGACTTCCGGTTTACGACGGAAGCGTTAATCATGACACGGGTAGTAAAGAGTCTGCCTAATGCTACGTTTGCAAAGAAACCTTGGGCTCATGTGACAGAGATCACGCTAGCCGACCCAGACTACAACGTAACTAGGCCCATTGGCATACTTCTGGATGCACACGTATTTTCCGAAATAGTCATGAATGGCTTAGTCAAAGGGGAGGTTAATGAACCCATGGCTCAACAAACACGGTTGGGGTGGATATTGTCAGGCAATGTCATTTAAAACATTTAATTGCAACGTAGTAAACGAAGTTAACGACTTGACAAAATTACATCAATGGAGATGCATGCAATTCTATGAAGTCAGAGGAGCGATATTGTGAGGAGTTCTACACTGCAACAACCAAGCGATTAGGTGATGGCAGATATGCAGTTCGTATACCAATGAAGCCTATGTTTAATCAGCTGCTGGGCAAGTCAAAGCCACAAGCTGTAGTACAGTATATGCAATTAGAAAGGAGATTAGACAGGAATGACAAATTATCGGATAGTTACATCAAATTTATGCAAGAGTACCTGGAAATGGGACATAATATGAAGGAGAGCAAACCTGACTGCAACACGGTATGCTACTTACCTCATCATGGAGTCCTAAAACAGGACTCAGTGACATACAAATTGAGGGTGGTCTTTAACGCCTCCCAGGAAACTGATACAGGTTACAGCCTGAACGACTTGATGGAGTGTGGTCCAAAGCTTCATCAAGATCTATTGCCATTATTTCTAGGATGGCGGCTATACAAGTACGTCTTTACTGCAGATTGTGACTTTTGACACTTTTGATTGACTGCAGATCCTCGTACATGAAGAAGATTAACAATTGCAAAAGATCGTGTGGAGGGAACCCAACCAAGGTCCTTTAAAGGAGTACCAGTTACGCACAGTTACGTATGGCACCAAAGCAGGACCATTTCTAGCTCTTCAAACGCTGAAACAGCTCGTAGACGATGATGCACAGAAATATCCGTTAGCAGCGGATGTCATCAATAACGAGATGTCCGTTGATGGCGTCCTAAGTGGCAGCAACTCCATCGAACGAGCACAAGAAATTCAAAAGCAACTCATCGACATGCTGAGTGGAGCTGGCCTTACACTACGGAAGTGGTCAAGCAACGAACATACCTTGATCAAAAGCTTAGCATCTTCAGATCGTAACCAAACGACAATGCATTTTACAAACGATGGAATAACAAAAGCCCTGGGTGTCCATTGGAATCCTACAACTGACACATTTTCGTTTTCAAACAAAATACAATTTGACAATAAAAACCAATTGACAAAAAGGAAGCTGCTATCGGAAATCTCGAGAATTTTCGACCCACTGGGCTGGCTGAAACCTTTGGCAGTAAAAGCTAAATTTCTGTTCCAAAGCGTCTGTCTATCGGGATGCGATTGGGATGAAACCCAACCTGACAGCGTGCAAGAAGAATGGAAGCAGTTTACTAGCGACTTACACAACATAACCGAATATCAAATACCAAGGTGCCTGGGAGATATTACGAAACCATTCCAAGTCCATGGGTTCTGCGATGCGTCCAAAAAAACACTGAGAATAAATGACAGAAATGAGCCTGTGACTAGACTTATCGCTGCAAAACCGAGGTTATCGCCAATCAACAAAAAAATGCCACTACCGCGACTCGAGTTATGTGGAGCGCTACTACTTTCACGGCCCATGAAAAAGGTCCTGACAGCGTTTAAATGGGACGATGTGTACAAACATATATACGCTTGGACGGACTCTATGATTGTATTAGGTTGGCTGCATGGCGACGTCACAAAATGGAAATCGTTCGTCAGCAACACAGCATAGCAAGTGCATGACGTAATTCCAAAACAACACCGGAGTTATGTCAAGTCCGAGGAAAATGCTGCAAATTGTGCATCACGCGGAATCAGTTGTTCCCAACTATTGCAACATCCTTTGTGGTGGCAAGGTCGCTACTGGATGAAAAATTACAGTGAAGATACGTTTGACAAAATTGCAATTACACCGACAACATGCAAATCAAAACAAAAACAAATGAAACCTTTGTTGTGAAATGTGAACCGTCTTCAATAGTAATTGAGTTATTAGACAGACACAACGATTTGACTCGTATTACAAGGGTCAATTGCCTGGATAAAACGTTTCATAAATAGCTGTTCGAGCACCGACACTCATCTTACTAGTACTACTTATTTGACATCTACAGAACTACAATGCGCTGATAACCTAATAATGAAACATATTTGACGGCGCATTGCTAGCGCCATCTGTTGAAGATACGTCGGAACTAGATTTGACATCTGTCAGTCTAGCGGAGCGTCGAGTCTATGGTCGGCGCCGCCATGTTGAATGTCAGTGGCATTCGGACTTCAACGGCGAGCGCACCACTGATACGACGAATCGCTTTTGTTCCACGTAATCCTATGCGTTTATGTTCCGGAATTAATTTGGTTCGGTTGATTTAGTGTTTTTCTGATTGCTAGTGACTGTATTTCGATTAAATTCTGTTCAGAAGACATTTTGTTAAAATAACTTTAAATTAAATAGTTTTGATTGTGACTCGAGTGATTCTTTGCTGCTTCCTACCCACGTTGCCACTTGCTGAAGCATGGCTGACTCTGATATGGACGGGCACGTGCCTACATCAGAAGTGGGATCCCATGAGCTGCCGACCGAAGAAAAACGACCACCTGACGAAAATAGTGCCCTGTTGTTAGGAAATATGAAAGTTGTTAGGAAATATCCGCTGGAGTGGATGAGGTGACCAAAGTCGCCGCATAGAAAGTGGCGCCACACGTTAGCGTCCACTCGCGTAACCTTTTAATTAATCGAAATCCGATAAACTTTATTCAATTTTTCATTTTTAAAAGATCTGTGGCACACTGTATCCGATTGCTTAGTCGATTTCGTACTTAAAAGCCGCGTATTCAGATGTATGACAACACTACAAGCGTTCAACCAAAAAAATCAAATAATTAAAAAAATATGGCGTCTTGTCAGTGACGTACGGACTCGCGCGTGTTTTGTTTACATGATAAATAATTTGTGTTTTAAGTGGGTTTTCAAGTGTTTAAAGTGCTATGGCCTGTTTAAGTATGTGATAAATATTATAGTGAAGTGAATTACTGCAGGATTTCAAGGTCGGTGAGTGAAAAAATATTACGTAATTTCGGTTTTATTCCACAACCGGCGCTGACCGATTCATGTTTATTGTTATTACGTGTATGTGTTTTCAGATCCTTATTTTAGTACAGTGTGTTATTCTAATACGACTACTTTTATAACAAAGTTGAAGCATTAAATAAGCTTTCCACAGGTACCAATATTTTTATTCTACGTATCAGATTTATATTTATAAAACAACATTTTGTTTCCATTGTCTTGGCGGCCATTGTTATTTTTTTGCCGTCGGCAAATTTTTTCAACTTTGCACGCTCGTAAATAGTACATATTGTACTAATGCTATGTGGTTTTATTAGTGTTTTGCGTTAAGTATATACACATAATGTATTTAAAACCTTAAACAATATAGGTCAACGCTCGTTTTTTCGAACTATAACCATTTATTTGAAAACAAAGTTACGTAAATACTATCGTACGTACGTAATCGTACGTAGTGTTTGCGTAAATACTATCCTATTTCAAACGAAACTCCGCTATCTTAAAGCCCCGTTCCTTACCATAACAAAAAACACAAGTGTTAGCACCATTCAAACAAACCCAAGTCGTAAAAATGCTTTATTTACATTATCGGGCGGCCGAGCGGCGCCCCGCCGCGCCGCGCGCGCCGGTGACGCATCTGGCATTCATCTGGCTCGATTATTTTTCCCGCGCTCTGCGACCGAGCGGATAGGGAAGCCTTGCTTACACGCATGTTAGCAACGTCGCAACCGCCGGTGGCAAGTACCAGCGCCCAGTCTAATGCAGTGCAGCTCGTTCAGTTTAATCCCGATGATGCTGATGCGGATATTGAAGGACTTCGACAGTGACCTGCTACATTTGCGGTAGTCCAGGACACCTTGCAACGAATTGTCATGAAAAAGGGAAGGGTGCTGGAGCTGCTGCGAGGAAGGAGGTCAATCTCTGCGAACAATGACTGTCGAGAGGTACCTTGAGGACGTTATCCGGTGAGTCGGTCTCCTTCTTATTTGATAGTGGGTCGTCTTGTTCTTTAATAAAAGAGAGTTTCATTTGTAAATTCCCAGGTACTGTGCGCAATGATCTCGTGTATCTTACAGGTATTGGAGGCGATGAAATAAAATGTACGTCACAAATTTCGAGTGAGGTAAATCTTGGAGATATTTTGCAAACTTTGACATTTCACGTAGTACCAGATATTTGCCTCATGGACCCCGTTATAATAGGTAGGGACATTTTAGAAAATGGTGTGAGCGTTAAAATAGATAATGATAACTTGATATTTCATTTTAAGGAACAAGCTAATGTTTGCGAGTCGATTGCTACCAAGCCAGACTTTACTCAGATAGATACGGATTTGACAGGTGACGATAGAGACAATCTCATTAAACTATTGAACAATTTGATTGATCGAATTGATCGAAACCAAGTTGGAAGAAACGCGATATCACAATATTATTGCTCTTGCTTGACCGGACGGCGAACTGTAGGAAGTTGCGCTCACACTATTTCTTTGATTTGGTACCTAGGAGTTGGGAGACATCAACCATTCGTGGCCCCCGTGGGTTTTTTAAATGATGTAATTGTCTTTGATGTCCAAGACGAATAATAAATCTCTTTTGTTTTAAAGTGTACTTATTATTACTATTTTACCTTATAAGTATCCATAAAGAATATGTTAGACTGACGACTTTAAGACGTCGTATCTCCGAAAGTACTAACATTTGACCATAGTTATATTAGTAACTAATGTTCCACTTAAAAAGCCCTATCCAACGGTATATCAGATGTTACTATTGAAGGGTGGGCCCAGACTCCATACATTCATTTCCCATTGTCCTTTGCTAGCTGTTTCATAGAGGGTGTTCCCCACAGGCGTGTGAAAACAGGAGAGTTACAAATTGATTTATTGGACCCCCATAGGACCGTTCAGGGACGTCCATGTGGGCTGGCACCAATTGAAGGGCAAGTCGTTAGAGGGGGGATTCAGGAGCTCCTGGATGCGGGTGTGATTCGGGAGGGCTCTTCGCCGTTCGCGGGCCCCATTCTCTTGGTGAGGAGAAGGGACAGCACTGGCGGAGTGTGTGTCGATTGTAGGGAGCTTGGCTCCGGTATACGACTCGAGCATTGCCCTCTCCCTCGTGTTGAGGAGCGGGTAGATCGGCTTGGTGGTGCCCATTACTTCTCCTCCTTAGATGCTCTCTCTACCGCTGGGTTCTCATTAAATCTTGAGGGGTGTAGATTTGTGAAGGGGAAAGTGGACTTCCTGGGATGTTCTCTGCAGTGCGGAGAGGTGGGACCAGGCTCGCGTGGAATGCAGGCTTTGGTGGACTCTCCCCGGCCCGAGGCTGCGACGCAAGTCCGTTAGTTTTTGGGTCTTGCGTCGTGTTTCCGAAAATTTATCCCTAAATTTGCGAACGTTGTTGGTCCGTTGTACCCCTTAGCAAGGCTGAAGGGTCCTATAGGGTGGGACGGGGAATATGAAGGGATGCGTGGTGCCATTCTGGAGATGCTTGCGTCCGAACCGGTTCTGACGATCTTTGACCCGGATTTGCCCGTTGAATTGCATTGCGACGCTGGCTCGGGGGGCTGTGGGGCGGTCCTAATGCGGAGGGGGAACGACCTGCCACATGTTGTGGAGTGTTTTGGTCGACGAGCATCTGAAGTCGAATCCCGCTGCCACTCGTGCGAACTGGGGACGCTGGCAGTCGCGCGAGCGGTTGAACATTTCCGGCACTATCTGTACGGCCGGCGTTTCAAGGTTTTCACGGACTGTGGCTCGCTGAAGGCATCGAGGTCGAAAGCCGATCTGGCTCCACGCGTTCATCGTTGGTGGGCGTTTTTGCAAGCATATGATTTCGATATCATATGTCGCGGGGGTCGTGGCGTGGAGCATGCGGGTTGCCTCTCGAGAGGCGCCTTGCCGGACCCCAGTAGCTTGGCTTCCGCATCGCAGGTCTCTTCTGGACCTGTAGCCAAGACAGTGGGTTTTGTGGAGTTGCATCAGGGTTGGCTTCATGTAGAGCGGGGGCGAGATTCGGAAATTAAAGACTTAATAAACAAGCGTAGCAGTGGCGATTTTCCCGAAACGGTTGGTCAAACGTGTG
Source organism: Brachylomia viminalis (assembly GCA_937001585.2). Lineage (NCBI taxonomy): Eukaryota > Metazoa > Arthropoda > Insecta > Lepidoptera > Noctuidae > Brachylomia > Brachylomia viminalis. The sequence continues at coordinate 284,149 of OW443300.2, forward strand.
ACGTTAGAGATGGCATTCTATATAGGAAGGTTGCAAGAAGCAGGATTGTTTCGTGGCTGCCAGTCGTCCCTCGCTCCTTGATATGGACTTTGATTAATCACATCCATAATGAATTGCAACATCTGGGTGGTGGCAAAGCCTTGGACGGACTGTATGAGCGGTGTTGGTTCCCTCGGATGTCCAAGTGTGTTGGAAGGTTTATTGACTCTTGCATTGTTTGCAAGGCATCGAAGGGTCCTTCGGGCGCTCAGCCTGTGCAGCTGCACTCCATTCCGAAGGTGTCGGTGCCGTGGCACACGATTCATATAGATTTTGCCGGGAAACTGAGTGGAGGGGGTGACCGTAAGGAGTGCTGTTCGGTGGTCATCGATGCGTTCACTGGATGCGTGCTATTGGAGCATACCTCTTCATTGGACGCAGCCCGTGCAGTTCGAGCCCTTGAAAATGCCGTTTGCCTTTTTGGAGCGCCTGAGCGCATAATGGCCGATCGGGGTAGGTGTTGTATTAGTCAGGACTTTAAGAACTTTTGCTCAGAATGTGGTATTGAACTGCATTTTGTAGCGACGGGCTCCAGCAGGGCAGACGGGCAGGTGGAGCGCGTGATGCGCGCTTTGAGGGGTTTGCTAACAGTCATCGAAAGCGACCCCAATGAGGCGTGGCGCGACGAGTTAGGAAGTGTTCAGTTAGCACTCAATGGTACTAAATCTGCGGTCACCGAATTCACGCCAACAGAGCTTGTGTTCGGTGTCCGATCACACTCTTTGGGCATGTCGAGGATTGGGTGTTCGGGTCCAGATTCGGAGCATGAGCGGCGTGTCGACCTGGAGTCGGCTGGACGTGACGCGTCCAGAAGTATGCGGGGGGCGGCGGAATCCGGTGCTCGACGGTTTGGCCAGGGTCGTGCCAGTATCGGGCCGTTTTCGGGGGGTGATTTCGTTTTTATCAAGGGTAGTGAACGTAGTCGAGCCGGGTTAGATGGAAAGTTTAGGGGTCCTTTTGTAGTGGCTGCGGTGTTGGAAAGCGATCGCTACGGGCTGCAAAGTTTATCCGGTTCACATCGTGCTTTAAGGTGCGCGCACGAGAGCTTGCGTCCAGTACCTCCGGGTCACGATGGGTTGGTTGAGATATCTACTGGTTTGATGATGGAGGAGGAGGCCATGACGGCGCCGGGGAACGTTGAACTCGATGAGGGTCGCCTCGACGGACTGAGTAGTTGTGATGCGTTATCTGCGGATTCCGAAACCCTTTCTGCGCTGTCAGATGCAGTTACGGCAGGGTCTGATACCCTGGGCGTTGCTTCGGATCGCGAGATTGTTGAGCGTGACGTCCAAATTCAAAATGAGCAAGAAGATTGTTCGTAACTGAGAGGTATGTGACATTTCTGTTCCTTCATATTAAACATGTTGTGATAAAACTGGTCGAAAGGACAGCGTCGTCCGGTCCATGTCACTTTTACGGCTGGTCGAAGGGACACGCTCGTCCGGTCCATGTTTTTGGTAGTTAACGTCTGATAATGAGTCGGTCGAAGGGACAGTGCCGTCCGGTCCATGCCATTGGGGCTGGTCGAAGGGACACACTTGTCTAGACCCTGTCTGTGAACCGGTCGAAGGGACAGTGCCGTCCGGTCCATGCCATTGGGGCTGGTCGAAGGGACACACTTGTCTAGACCCTGTCTGTGAACCGGTCGAAGGGACAGTGCCGTCCGGTCTATGCCATTGGGGCTGGTCGAAGGGACACACTTGTCTAGACCCTGTCTGTGAACCGGTCGAAGGGACAGTGCCGTCCGGTCCATGCCATTGGGGCTGGTCGAAGGGACACACTTGTCTAGACCCTGTCTGTGAACTGGTCGACGGGACAGTGTCGTCCGGGCCATGCACGAGCGGCTGGTCGAAAGGACACACCCGTCCGGTCCACGTTCACATTGAGAGGAAAGTTGATTAATGGTGGTCGAAGGGACAGTGTCGTCCGGGCCATGCACGAGCGGCTGGTCGAAAGGACACACCCGTCCGGTCCACATTAATAATTGCGTTATGGTTGATCGCAGCACGACGGTATCGTCCGAGCCAAATCTGAGGGTTGGTTGATGGGACATACTGATCGGATTTAGACTGCACTATTAATAACTGTTAGAGAAAGGTGTCGTCCGGTCCATGCGTGGTCGAAAGGACACACGCTTTCTTGTGTTCTGAGGCACATAGCGACTACTTATAATATTACAGTCATTATGAGAAAAGTGTTATGTCTACTGGTCATAGCTTGTCAGGCTGAACGAGCGGGTTATAAGATAGGTAGATACCCGTGCGATTGACTGTGTGATTTTTTTTTTTTTTTTTTTTTTTTTTTTTTTTAAACTTTGCCCCACACTAGGAATTTCTCCTGTATCGTGGGTGCGTTTACAAACATTTAAACTCACATACACAAACAGCCAGACCCGGAACAACTACTTGCAGGTCATACAAATATTTGTTCCGTGCGGGGATCGAACCCGCGACACGTAACGCAGCAGTCAATCGCTTAACCACTGCGCCAACCGTGTCGACTTTTGTTGATTGTTACAAGACTGCAAACGGATGCGCCCGAGGACGGTCGAATGTCAGTCCGGCCGTGACGGCGCATTGCTAGCGCCATCTGTTGAAGATACGTCGGAACTAGATTTGACATCTGTCAGTCTAGCGGAGCGTCGAGTCTATGGTCGGCGCCGCCATGTTGAATGTCAGTGGCTTTCGGACTTCAACGGCGAGCGCACCACTGATACGACGAATCGCTTTTGTTCCGCGTAATCCTATGCGTTTATGTTCCGGAATTAATTTGGTTCGGTTGATTTAGTGTTTTTCTGATTGCTAGTGACTGTATTTCGATTAAATTCTGTTCAGAAGACATTTTGTTAAAATAACTTTAAATTAAATAGTTTTGATTGTGACTCGAGTGATTCTTTGCTGCTTCCTACCCACGTTGCCACTTGCTGAAGCATGGCTGACTCTGATATGGACGGGCACGTGCCTACATATTCAATTGCATGCCTTCAATGACGAGATTATGAGATTGAAGATAATAATGATGTAACTAATATTTATGTAACAATATAATTTAGAAGAGTGTCCATGGAGTTTCTTGCCCGTTCTTCTCCATAGGTACCTACTACGCTTTGGAATGGGCAACTAGCTTCATATTTCTGACTGACCGACCACTTGACAATTCAATAGTGCCTGTAAATGGTTTAATTGAAATAAATGCTTTGAGTTTTTGAGTTTTGAAGGAAAATAAAGGTTTGAGCATGAAAAGTAACCTTTTGAGTTCAAATCCATTCCTTGACAAATATAAAATTCTGCGAGTGGGTGGAAGGTTACGCAACTCAATCTTACACGAAGACACTAAACATCCAATTCTACTACCACATGACAACAAACTGACAGAGTTATTAATTTGGCAAGCTCACAGAAGAACATTCCACGAAGGTCCTAAGCTAACCCTGACACATCTACGACAAAGAGTTTGGATCGTAGGAGAACATCGCGCCGTCAAAAAGGTCTTACACAAATGCGTAACATGTCGCCGATTTAATGCTAAACAAACAAACCAGATTATGGCTGATCTACCAGAGCCGAGAGTGACAGTATCTCGCCCTTTTACATATACAGGTGTCAATTTTACTGGACACGTTGAGATCAAGGCAAGTAAAGGCCGAGGCGTCAGAACACTGCTGGCGTCGTACGTTGCAGTATTTGTTTGTCTAGCAACAAAAGCCATGCATCTAGAACAGGTATCAGAACTATCCAGTACAGCATTCTTATCGGCTTTCAAGCGCTTCTGCGCACGACAAGGTACGCCATGGGCCATGTACAGCGACAACGGCACGAATTTTGTGGGTGCAAATCGGATCTTATTGCAACAATACAAATGCATTGTAAAAAACATTGACAGCGTCTTCTTGGGCAAAATATCAGAGATGGGAGTTAAATGGCACTTCAATGCCCCGGTCTGGCCAAGCCCAGGCGGACTGTGGGAAGCCGCTGTGAAGAGCATGAAATATCATCTCAAACGGGTCATTGAAGATCAACGTCTAAGATACGAAGAATTGACCACTCTGCTATGTCAGATAGAAGCTTGCTTGAACTCACGACCACTATGCACCGCTACAGAGAACGCCGAAGAGATTAACTGTTTAACTCCAGGACATTTCTTAACCGGCACATCACGAATGACAATTCCAGAACCCGACACTGACAATACTTATCGTTTAAGCAAGAGATGGCAAATTGTACGACAACTTAGCGAGGATTTCTGGAACAAGTGGTCGCAAGAATACCTATAACAACTACAAGCTAGACTAAAGTGAAAACGACAGAATACTGACTTAAAGAAAAATTACATAGTATGCATTAAAGATGAAAGGTTACCTGCAGGAAAATGGGCACTGGGTCGTATAGCGGAGTTACACCCTGGAAAAGACGGCCACACTAGAGTTGTGACAATACAAACTGCAAAAGGCGAAACTAAACGACCTATTACAAAACTGGTACATACGGCTACACATCAAGCTATAAATTTCCAGTTTACACTGACCTCTTATTGTAAGGAAAACCTATACAAAGCGAGATCAGCTTATACTGGAAACTTATAGCTTGATCTGTAGCCGTGCGTACCACTAGTTGAGGCTGAGGAACAAAACAACACTGACAAATTACCCAAAAAACAGGCGAAACCGATCTAAAAAGCTTACCTGGAACAGCTTGGTATGTTATATGCTGACGCTAGTTATGACAATGAGAACACCGATTGTCCAGCAAAATAATATGAAACTTACTCAACTGACAAAAAATCAAACAATTTACTTTGACAAGATTGCAGACCTACAAGAAATTCGAGATGAATGGAAACTGGTATTTTATTACAATATGACAAATTATTGGCGCAATGTGGACACTCTGCAAGTATTCGTATCTCATATAAAGCAAGCTCGTTGCGGAGAGTGGTTGATGCAATTTCATGTTCTATAATTATATATAATTAACCAACTTGAACAAAGCACGAGTGAACTAAACTATTACAACGGATTACTGAGGTCTCAGCGGATAATCCAACACAGGTTCAAAAGAGGATTGATCGACGAAGTAGGATATGTTGCAAACTCGGTATTCGGAGTGTTAGATCAACATTTTTCAGAACAATATGAACAGGATATCGACACAATTCAACATAATAAAAACCAACTGTTCCAACTGCTTAAAAACCAGACAAGTATTCTGGAAACAGAGAACAACATTGTATAGCGTAACGAAGCGACAATGGTGAAGCAGTTCACTTTAATCAACGATCACCTCACGTCCCTAGAAAACAAGACGCTCAAAGATAAACTTGAGAGTGCAAATGCTTTCTATATCATTACATCGGCCATAGCTAAAGAAAGAATCGCTCAAAACTTAAAAGATGTCCAAGAATCTCTCATCAACACACTGACAAATATGTACCAAGGACATATGGACGTACATCTGTTATCACCAACCCAAATGCAAAGCGAACTAGATAGAGTAGCTCGACTATTACCTCGCGATTCTACGCTACCTGAATTTCGTAATGACGTAAGAGACATCTACAGGCTGTTCAGAATACATGCATGCATAACACAGCACTACCTGTTCATGGAAATAAAAGTACCGATCTTGAGTGATGCCCTATACGAACTTAACAGACTTATTAGCATTCCTCAACGTATTGACACTAATCGGGTAATGTACGTTATTTCCAACTCTGCATTAATAGCATTTAACGCCAACCAATACTCATATAAACCCCTAGAACAATATGACTTTTATGAATGCCAAAAATGACATGACCAAACTCTACTGTGCAAACTAAATCACCCTATATACAACACCGGCGACCGTCACAAATCTATTTGCGATGTACAGCTGATTCGAGACAACGAAGAACACAGCGTTTATTGCCATAAGGAAATAAAAGTATGCGCCGACAAATAGGTCAAATTATATTAATAAAACACCTGGTTTTATTATTATTGTGACACGTGCGAAGTACAATTAGTGTGCGGCACTCAAATGACATCGGAGACGTTACGTCACTCGGGTCTGACTGAAGGCTGAAACAAGGATGCAACTTGCAAGGCGACTCATTCACATTGCACGCATATTATTATATGGAATACACAAGTGATATTTTAGTCAATGAACCATACGCGATGATCATGCCCACGATCTCTCCAATCCACAACATCATCAATACCTCGATACGTAACTCATCGTTGCATATTGAAACGCACGAAGAGACGTTCAAGAAGATTGACACACAACTACGCTCTATAACAGAACAGTCTAAGCTAGACACCTTATCCTCTCACGACATTCATCACTACATTGCAATCTATGTATGTGGTTGTTGCGATTAGCATTGCACTGTTTGTAACATTGGTGTACTTTTGGCGAAAGATGGCAACTCAAAGACAGGAGGAGGGTCCGCAAGACGCGAGAAGCAGAAGCAGACGAGAAGAAGATCATGACATCGAGGACAGGAACAGTAAGATCGACAAACGGGACTCAAAAGCGAACAAAAGTGTCGTGTGTTAATTACTTCAAGTGAAGTGAAATTTGGTACTGAGATACATAGTGATGTGTGCTAATTTATTATTATGGGGACATTCTATTTATAGACTTTAGGTTACATTTTTCATAGTAGTCGTAGATCAATTGTATTGAGATAGATAGATTGTATTGGGGTATATTGTATTGATTGTATTGTTGTGTTGAGAGGGAACGTAGGGCGTTGTCTGTCCGGTGCAACATGTTGGCTCGCAGGTTTGCGCGTTGTTCTTCGCAGGTGAAGGTAACCCTGTTCAAGGCGTACTGCCAGACCTTCTACACGTGTAGCCTGTGGATCAACTTCACTCAGCGGGCGTACAACGCTCTACGTGTTCAGTACAACAATGCGTTTAGGATTTTGTTGGGGCGGCCACGATTTTGTAGCGCGTCAGCGATGTTCGCATGATGATTTTCACGGTATAATTAGAAAAAGGAGTGCGTCGCTTCTGCGCCGTGGCCGTGGCAGCTCGAACAGGCCTAGGTGTGCTGTCCGAGCGGTGGGTCTCGCCTTTCTTGCGGAGGTGGCTGCAGCTGCACGCTAGCGTCTGCGATTATTATTTAATGTAATATGTGTGTAAATGAAGTATTGCTTCATTAATCTTTCCACAGTTTGGAGATATCTGTGGTGTCTAATGTCAGGTTGACAGCTGACAGGTTAAACGTCAGAAAGTAAGACGGGATTCATAAAAAGTGCATCGTAACGTAACGGTCACATACAAGATTAGAAATATAGAATAAGAGATAAATACCTGGTGGAATAATAGCTTTAATGTTGTTTCTCTTTTCAGGTTAGTACAATATTTAGTTAAGTTTAACTTGAGCATTAAAGGTGTTAATTATAATATAATTAAGTCATTGTTAATAAAAACGCATTCTCTTTTCAGAGCAACACAATTTTGTTTTTATTTCGCCTCTATAAGACGACACCGTGTGTAAAGCACATTATAAAACAACATTCTCAGCTATTTATTGGAAAAAATGGAGAAATTAAAATTTGAGTTTGAGGTGAAGGCTAGTACTGAAGATCCAAAATCTAATAGCATTTGTGTAACCTCTATAATGGATGTTGGCAAGAATGTCTTTGTTATCCCAGAACAATATCAACCAGTGAAGCTACATGAAGCGATTTTGGTGACGGAAGCCTTCAAAAAAGTGAAAAATACATTGCGAAGGAGACATGAAAAAAGGCAGGTGTGGATATCAGCGACATCAATAACTGATTCTTATAGAGATGAAGATGGTAATGTGCAATTTAAGGGATACTTGTTAGAAGAAATTGAATCGACGGCACAGGAACTGGCTCCGGCGGCTGGATTATCTGAGGAAGCGTTATCAAGGATTCTTGAAAATTTTGCTGACATTAAAAGTGATAAGGCAAAATCTAATAGTATGAAGAATTTAAAGGAGAAGTTTGTTGTGGAAAAGTTCACAAGGAAAATGTCAAATGTAATGCAGTGGATTATGACTTTTGAGAATGAGTGTGCGCGCTTAGGAATAGAAGAGGATACAAAACGGATCGAAGCTCTTAGGTTATTTTTAGATGAGTCGTGTCAGGACTGGTACAGTGCCATGTTAATAAAGCATACATTTGATTCAGAATGGTCATTGTGGAAAAATAATTTTTGTGAGACTTATGCGGACAAGAGTTGGTCACCGGTCAGGTATGCACTATTATTTAAATATATGCAGGGATCATTGTTAGAATATGCTTTAAAAAAGGAAAGGTTGTTATTGGAGATGAATAAAAATATGGACAAATCAACTTTGATAGATCTCATTGCAGTAGGGTTGCCAAATTTTATAGCAGATAAGATTGATAGGCATACCTTGAAGAAGACTGAGGACTTGTTTAGTAGCATAAGAGGGTTAGAACATTTAGTGGAAAGGAAATTTTGGGATAAGAAAGTTGTTAGTTCTGAAAATAAAAATAAGGATAAAAATCTGAGGGAACCCTGTAAGTTATGTGAAAAGGATAATAGAGGAAAGAGGTATCATCCAGAGTCTTCATGCTGGTTTAAAAATAAAAATGGTGATAGGCGGGACCAAATAAGGAGTGTTAATAATTTCACATTGGAGACTGAGTTGAATGAGGTCAACCCAAAAAACTAGATATTCCGCCATTGATCAAGGTTAGCCTATTAATAAATGATACCTTAGAAGTGTTAGGAGCTTATGATTCAGGGTCCAATGTGTCGTTGATAAACTTAAGGTTACTGTCCTTAAGAGATAACACTAGTACGGGTAGCATAAGCACAGCCAGTTTTAAAACGATTAATGGCGTTAGAAAAGCAGTAGGAATGGTAACATTGAAGATAAAAATATTCAATATTGAGAAAAACGTAAATGTTTTTGTTATAGATAAAAAAAACTTTGATTATGATTTCTTAATTGGATTAGATTGCATACGACAGTTTAGATTGTGTCAAAATGAAAAATTGGAGGTTTCACAGAGTATTCCCATTCAGGAGAAAAAGGTTGCTGAAGATGCTGTACCCTTCAGTGATGCAGAAATAATTCCCGGCTTAACGGGTAGCACATTTGAAGGGCAAAAACAGTTAGATACTGATAGGGACATGTGTAATTTAGGGAAAATTGCCAATGCAGGTTGTAACAATTATCAAATAAATTTTAATGAACACATGGAAGTTGATAACTTTAGTGTTTTAGTTGATCACTTGAACATACAACAACAAACAGAAATAAATAACTTGATTAGCAAGTATACATCTCTTTTTGCAAGGGACAAGTATGATGTCGGAATTGTCAAGGAGTATGAGGCTCATATTGATTTGTTAGTTGACAGATATTGTAACAAGAGGCCATTGAGGATAGGAAAGAAATAGAACAGCAGATATCAATGTTACTGAAAAAAAATACGATTGAGGAGTTTTATAGCCCTTTTGCAGCCCCGGTAACGTTGGCCTACAAAAAAGAAGAAGGGAAAAAGTCAAGATTATGTGTCGATTTCCGGGATTTAAATAAAATTGTGGTTCCTCAGTCTCAACCCTTTCCTTTAGTCGAGGACTTGATGGTAAAAACGAGAAATTGTAGGTTTTTTTCCACTTTAGATATAAATTCAGCTTTTTGGTCGATCCCACTGAGAATAGAAGATAGGAAGAAGGTAGCATTTGTTACGCAGGAAGGGCATTTTCAGTGGACGTGTTTACCATTTGGATTAAAGACATCGCCAGCAATTTTTCAGAGGATATTGAGTAGTATAATTAGGAAGCATGGACTGTCGGATTTCACAGTAAATTATATTGATGATATCTTGGTATTTTCTGAAACATTTGAAGATCATATTAGACACCTATCGTTGTTATTGGAATCTATTTCAAAGGAGGGATTTAGGCTTAAATTTTCGAAATGCACATTTGCTAAAGACTCAGTAAAGTACTTAGGTCACATAATAATGAATAACACAATAACTCCATTAAAAGATAATTTAATTGCGATTAAGGATTTCCCTGAACCAAAAACACAAAAAAATGTGCGACAGTTCCTTGGGAAAATAATTTTTTATGGCAAATATGTACCGAATATTTCAATTATATTGGACCCTTTACATAATTTATTAAGGAAGGGACAGAAGTTTTGTTGGACAGATAAGTGCCAAGAATCATTTGATTTGATAAAACAAAAACTTTGTCTTAAACCCATTTTGGCTATATTCGATCCGAATTTACCGATACACATTTATACAGACGCGAGTTTGCAGGGTTTAGGTGCGATTTTGAAACAACCCCAATGTAATGGCGAAGAGAAACCTTGCGCTTTCTTTTCGAGAAAATTAAGTGAGGCCCAAAAGAAGAGAAAGGCCATATATCTTGAGTGCTTAGCTATAAAAGAAGCTGTAAAGTATTGGCAACACTGGCTCATAGGGAAAAAGTTTACAGTTTTCTCGGACCACAAACCCTTAGAAAGGATGAATATCAAGGCTAGGACAGACGAGGAATTGGGAGAGCTTACTTATTACCTATCTCAATACGATTTTGAAGTCATATATTCCCCGGGAAAGTATAATTTAGAGGCCGATTGCTTGAGTAGGAATCCTGTGCTAGAACCGGGAGAATATCAGGACGAAAAATTTAAATGTGTAAACTTTATAAAACTCGAAGATATACAAAAGGATCAAACAACTAATGATTTTATTAAAAAAAATGAAAACAAACTAAAATTAAAGGATACGCTATTCTATAGGAAGATTGGGAAAAAAGATAAAATAGTAATATCAGAGGAATTCTGTAAAAATATTATAAAAATTACACATCATTATTACTGTCATTTAGGGCCACAACAATTGGAGAATAAGATTAAACCATTTTATACCGCGAAAAACCTGATAAGTAATATTAGACAGATATGTGACACATGTGAAATATGCATAAAGAACAAGTCTAGGGTAAAGTACAAATTTGGATTAATGTCTCAGTTAGGCCCAGCAACGTACCCTTTTGAAATCATGTCTATTGACACCATTGGTGGATTTGGTGGCTCGCGGTCAACTAAGACATACTTACACTTGCTTGTGGACCACTTTACTAGGTACGCCTATATTTTGACCTCTAAAACCCAGAATTCTGGTGACTTTATAAAACTAGTCAAAAAAGTAACCCAGGAAAATAAAGTAGAGTATGATTTTGAGTGATCAGTATCCGGGGATAAATTCAAGGGAATTCAAAAACTTTCTTGATAAAGCAGACATACCAATTATATTTACCGCGGTTAATGCTCCTTTTTCGAACGGTTTGAACGAAAGACTGAACCAGACGTTAGTAAATAAGATACGGTGTAACATAAATGAGCGGAATAATAAATTGGCGTGGACTACGATTGCTCATGAATGTACGGAAAGGTATAACGAGACAGAACATACCGTGACTGGATTTTCTCCAAAATATTTGTTAGAGGGAAAATCAGTGGACATATTACCGGGTGAACTAAAACAAGAGAAACAGTATAATGAATTGTTACAGGATAGGAAAACGGCCTTGGAAATCACCATTAAATCGCACAATCGTAACAAAAACCGTTTTGATAAAAACAGAGAAAGATGTAATTTAAAAGTAGGAGACTCAGTTTATGTACAAAATGGAAACCGCTTGAATAGAAAAAAGTTACATGAATTAAAAATTGGCCCTTATAAAGTAATAGCAAAAATTTCTAGCTCAATCTATAGGATAGATACAGGACATAAAAAGTCGGAATCAAATCTGTTCCATGTTACCTTACTGATCCCTGTTGGCTAGGGCTCCTGTTTCTAGCTTGAATGTTTATATGTATATAAACTTGTTCCGGGGGGGAGATGTAAATGAAGTATTGCTTCATTAATCTTTCCACAGTTTGGAGATATCTGTGGTGTCTAATGTCAGGTTGACAGCTGACAGGTTAAACGTCAGAAAGTGAGACGGGATTCATAAAAAGTGCATCGTAACGTAACGGTCACATACAAGATTAGAAATATAGAATAAGAGATAAATACCTGGTGGAATAATAGCTTTAATGTTGTTTCTCTTTTCAGGTTAGTACAATATTTAGTTAAGTTTAACTTGAGCATTAAAGGTGTTAATTATAATATAATTAAGTCATTGTTAATAAAAACGCATTCTCTTTTCAGAGCAACACAATTTTGTTTTTATTTCGCCTCTATAAGACGACACCGTGTGTAAAGCACATTATATGTGTATTAATTTTTTATTTAAATATGTTAATTTTGAGCTTCATTTTGAATTTAATTTTGGTTTCGATTTTAATTTTATTAGTTTGCGATTTTATTTTATTTTATTTTGTAGTGAGACCTGTAAAATTTACCTATGGATATTTTTATCTGAAATAAATGATTTGATTTAATTTAATTTACATTAGTCATGCATTTTTACATTTTTTACATTGTTTTTACACTCTTATTTTATTATTCTTTACATATTTGGAATTGTTTTATTTAGTTATTCTCTTTCTCTATTGTGGCAATATGTACGGTGCACGTACATGGGTTTTAAAATATTTTTATTCCAATAAGTTAGCCACTAGGCTCGCGTATTTGCACTTTGGACGCGACCTACATTTGGCGGTGCATTGACACTGACATATTGCATTATTCTATGCATTTTATGTATAATACATTTAGTGTTCAATTAGACGTGGTTTGAGTCGGATAACTTGCATTTTTATTTAGATTCATCCCGTTGAGCATTCACTGGCTTTTTATACATTTAACTTTAATTTGACATTCTGCATTACATTGACATTTTACATTTGCATTGACATTACTTATGTTAGGGATGCACCCTACACATAGGCAATTTCGTGTAGTCATCGATTTTAGTCACTTTAAAGTACACGTCTAACCGGGCCACATACACTGACCACGTGCCGAATTTTAAATAAATTCGAATTCGACTTTACGTCGAATTCTTTAATTTTGCCTATCGACATCGTAATTTCTGTTCTTTCACTCGCGAAAAATCGGAAATATCGAAAACACGCGAAATTGTTCGAATTTTGCAATCCTCTTCGCCACTGTAGTGTTCGAGGCTATTCAATAAAAGTCAAGCGTTCCACAGCAGAGCTATAATTAGACTAACTCCATGTACAACTTAAATCTACCGACATACTTACAAACTAATAAATATGAATCTACCTAAACTCAAAATTCAAACTCAAAGCATTTATTTCAAATAAACCAATTACGGGCACTTATGAATTGTCAAGGGGTCGGGTCGGTCAGTCAGAAAGATGAAGCTAGTTGCCCATTCCAAAGCGTAGTAGGTACCTATGGAGAAGAACGGGCAAGAAACTCCATGGACATTCTTTTAAATCAAAATATTGTTACAAAAAAGTGGTTACATCATTCATGTTGTAATTATACATGTGAGAACGATGTAGAAACAGGTGCACGTTAAAAGCGTCCGTAATAAAAAGATAAAAACAGGATCAGCACCATTCAGCTCAACCATTTTGAAGGGAACTCAATGATCCAATACACACGCTACCACCAGCGACACATTTGAGTGAGCATGACATACTCTCAGCCGCCAGGGCACATTCAAGTCAATGAAAGACGAACCCAGTAAGCTTTATAGTGGGTACATTGTGCTCACACATGTGCTATGCAATTATACAATACTAAGAGATTGAATTTATACAATGCAAAGATAGGTTGTACAATCTTCATCAGCTCCAACATTATTTTCGAATGCTAATTAATTAGTTTACGCGCCCTTGTGGAGCAGGACCAGCCCTGAGCCAAGAATTTTTGTCAGCGATATAATCCCCCAACTTATAATATGCTTGGCGTTGTGCGTTTTATACAAGATTTAAATTTCGTTTCATTCAGTTGGAGTATGTGGGGAGGTATTTTATTGTGACATTTTAAACAGTACCCCATGAAGGATGAGTCTACTTTAGCCAGTCTGAAACCTGGTTGAACCAATTGGTCCCTATTTCTAGTCCTATAGTTGTGTCTTTCACCTCTTTTACTGAAAATATTTATATAAATCCACTCCGCGTTCGTCGCGCGTCCTGTTCGCACGCACGCGTAGTTTCGTTAACCCCACCACGTTAATTGCTCACCATCGCTAGTGATGCCACGCCACCGTATCGATGTATTATCGATTATCGATATTGTGGTTTCACCAAAATGGAAAGATTCCTAGTGAGGTCGGAATCCACCGGCAATCTCAACTCCAAAAGACCTGGTGAAGATATATCTGGCCCATGGCAGTTCGCCAAACGTCCTGCTGTCTCGAGAAGCTGTGAAAAGTTTGATGAAGCGCGCAGATTACCTCTGCAAAATCAGTTTAATGATCTCACTGTGGACGACAAGAGTGAGTCATCAAGGAATAACCACTACAGAGAAGCATCAACTGGAGTAAAGAAAAACGGACATATTCCACCCCTAATATTGGAGATACAGAAAGATTGGACACATGAAACAATTAAAAACCTCATCTCCCGTTACACCAACAAGTTTCATCTTCAGTATAGAGCCAACAACAAAGTTTCAGTAAGTTGCCATTCAACAGAATCTCACCAACTTGTGAAGGAAGGTCTCCGCAAAGAAAATGCAGCTTTCCTAACCTACACACGCAAAGACGAAAAGATCCCCAAAATGGTAATAAAAGGTTTACCATCCTACGTTCAAGATGAGTTATCGGCTGAGCTCGAGAAACTGGGATTTCCAGGAGCATCAGTCTCTCAAATGAAGATTCAACCAGTGAGTACATTGTCTTGCCCACCTTTTTTAGTAGTGCTTCCTGCTGGAGCGGATATAGCAAAGTTTCGCAATATTAAATATGTATCTAACTGCGTGGTTACGATCCAAAAAATTATGCCCAAAAAGACTGCTGGGACTCAATGCTACAGATGTCAAAGCTTCGGACACGCTTCGAGGAATTGCAATATGCCCGCTAGGTGCGTTAAATGTACAGAACCTCATGCAACGAGTGAATGTCCCAAAAAAGACCGCATTGAACCTGCACGCTGCTGTGATTGTGACCAGAACCACCCTGCTAACTTTCACAAATGCGAGACTCGTCTTGCCTACCTGAAACGAGCCCAAGCTAGACGTGAGAACCAGTCTAGGCCGATGCATGCCAGGGTGCAATACGAGGCTGCACCTCCCACTATTGTACCACCCTCATCTAAGAAACTTTCGTATGCTGCTACTGTCAAAACCCACACCAATTATTATTCTGCTCCTAACGAGCAGTTGGATCCACCACCGGATGACCCTGTGACAAAAGAGATGTTGGAAATACTTATCTGTGTTAAAAACCTTAAACCTCAATTTTCAGCCTGTGAATCTATGATAGATAAGGTAAGGATAAGGTTATGTTAGTTCTGACCCATCTTGGACACTATGTATGACATAAATGAGTTAAGACTTTTATCTTGGAACTCTAATGGAGTACGCTCAAAAATGCATGAATTACTTGAGTTAGCTGTATGTACCCTATCAATTGATATAATAGCTGTCTGTGAAACCAAACTTACTTGTAATACTCCCTTAATGACACCAGGATTTAAATGCTATCGACAAGACAAACATCACAATGGGCGGGGACAAGGTGTAGCCATTCTGGTCAATGAGAGTTTTGAGGTTGGACCGATCACTGTTCCCAAAACTAAGCACATTGAAGCTGTTGCTATAGGTTTAAAAATTAGAGGGAAAAACTACGTCTTTGTGTCAGCTTACCAGTCTCTGAACTTGCAGCTTGAATGGAACGACATGGATATTTTATTTTCCCTGGGGCATCATGTTGTAATAATGGGAGACTTTAACGCCAATCATGGGTATTGGAATAGTAGTTATGTCAACACCCGTGTTAATATACTGTTCCGTCACATGCTCAACCATGATTATGTGATACATTACCCTGACTCACCTACTCAGGTCAACTATAGACCCGATCTAACTCCTACAAATCCCAATTTGATTCTGGCACTTAATGTAAATAGTATACATGAGGTTCGTGCATTGCCTGCCCTTTCATCAAACCACTTTCCTATACTTTTTACAGTGAATGGTCAATGCTATCGCAAACCTAAATCCATACACTATCATTATTGTGACGCTGACTGGGATAAATACCGGTCCTTTCTTGACCAAAAGATTTCGCTAAACTCGAAGGTGTTTAAATCCGAGCCGGAAATCGACCACGCCGTAAACTACCTACATCAGTGTCTTACTGCTGCTAGAGACAAATTTATTCCTAGTAAAGTACACGCTAATACTAGCATAAAACTACCTAAATATATCGCAAAAATTATCAAGTATAAAAATCAACTTCGTCGAAAGGAACAAAAAGTGCCCCTTCCGGAAAAAAGACTATTACGATCAGCTATCAATAAACTACAACATTTTATTAATTTGGCTCTTACAAAACACCAAGATAAAATATGAAACACTAAACTTTCGAAAGTTGACAACCCTAGCAACGATATTTGGCGACTGGCTAAGTCATTATAACCCAGATCAGACTCAATACCTCCACTTAAAACAACTGATGGCACTTTTACAACCAACATCCTAGAACAATGTGATGCTCTAGCAGATGCTTTCGAGATGAACATAAATCTTACTCGTGACTGGATAAGCGATAGTATCGAGAAGGATGTTCAGTCAGCCACTATTCACTTAAATGATCTAGTTATAGATGAATTACACCTATCTGTACGGCAAACTGAAGTCTGGAAAGTGCTACGTAAACTCAAGACCAGAAAGGCTCCAGGAGATGACGGTATACATAACATTATGCTTAAAAATCTGTCACAAAAATCAGTTGTATTTATAACAAAATTTTTCAACGGTTGCTTTAATTTAGGATATTTCCCCAATATGTGGAAAACTGCAAAAGTTATCGCACTTAAAAAGCCTGGAAAAGACACCTCTTTACCAGTTAGTTACAAGCCTATTAGCCTTCTTTCTGTTCTAGGTAAGCTGTTTGAGGTCATGATTTATAATCGCTTGCTGCGTTGCTCTGACCAGATTGTTATGAACGAGCAATTTGGCTTTCGTTCCGCTCACTCCACGGTACAACAATTGGCTCGAGTATCTGAACGCGTGTCCTATCATCTTAATCTTAAGCAGTCTACCAGTATGCTTCTTCTGGACATTGAAAAAGCCTTCGATACCGTCTGGCATGAGGGCCTGTTATACAAGCTCATCACTTACGGCATTCCAATTGAGCTTGTAAAACTTATTCAATCGTATCTTAATAACCGGCAGTTTGTGGTCCACATTGGTACTGACAGGTCTTCGCCCTGGACGGTGTCGGCAGGTGTTCCTCAAGGTTCAGTGCTCCATCCCTACCTCTTCATATTATTCGTGAGTGATGTCCCCGTGCAGATCTGTACTCACCTGGCCTGTTTTGCTGACGATACAGCATCGTACACAAGCGATGATGACATCGACATAATTATTAGTAGACTTCAGTTGTCGCTTGAACTTCTTCAGTCTTATTTTAATACGTGGAAGCTCAAGTTGAACGAATCCAAGACTGAGGCGATACTCTTCACTCGCCAACGTGCCACCCCAAAAAGAAAATTAAAAATCGCTGGGCAATTGATTCCATGGAGCACTGAAGTTCGCTATCTTGGCGTTACATTAGATAAAAAGCTTAACTGGACAAAACATGTAAATAAATTACGCGTTAAAGGTGCTCATGCACTCGGTTCTCTCAGTCCTATACTTAATCGCAAATGTAAGCTCAGCGCTAATACCAAACTTAGGTTATACACCACTCTAATTAGACCTTGCATCACCTATTCGTGTCCGGTATGGAGTAACACTTGTCAGTCTAATAATAACTTGTTACAAATAATTCAAAATAAAGCAGTTAAAATTGCCTTTAATACTCCGTTTAAAACTAACCTTAAGCACTACACACTAATATAAAATTACCTAGCATAACAAAATTCACCCTAAAATTAACTCGTAAATTTTACAACAAAAATAAATGTCACCAAAATACATTGATTGCTAACATTTGTAAAATTGAGATGAAAGACTTGCGACATATCCATAGATACGATACATACAAGCTTCCCCATCACTACGTGTTGTTCGCGCACAACACTGATAACGCGTCGTAGCTGGGCCCGTACGAGGCGCCCGCGCTTCCCCGCGCTCACTGTTTATAGGAGAGCGCGCGGGAGGCGCGGTAGCCCGTGCGCCGCTGGTGGCCACGCGCGATCACCTGAGCTACCGCTTGCATCGGTCGCACTTACGCTGAGCGCGTAGTTAAGTAGTTGCTGCTACCCCCTCATTTTTTATATTTTTTTATAAATGAAATTATTACAATAATTTCATCAGTTATTATGTAAGGATAAATTATTAAATGCCTCATGTTGTAATAAGTTTGTACCCATCACTATTATATACTTATAAAGGTGATCCTAGCCTGTAGAAGTGTTGTTTATAATATTATTGTAACTGTTACTTTATTTTAAGTCGTACTACAGCTTTGTATAATGTTTTATGTTAATAAAGAATTTTTCAAACAACAACAACTGAAAATATTTAAACTTTTCCTTACGTACATGATGTTTTCATAAATATATTGACAAGGTACCGTCATGATGTTAATGTCTTTAAACAGTTCTCTTAGAGAATCGCGCCTGCGGAGGCTGTATATTGCTCTGATAGCTCTTTTCTGCAGAATAAAAATAGACTCAATATCGGCAGCCCGTCCCCATAATAAAATACCGTAAGACATGATACTATGAAAATAGCTGAAATAGACTAGCCTCGCGGTATCTACATTAGTAAATTGACGGATTTTCGTTACAGCATAAGCTGCTGAACTTAGCCGTCCTGCAAGAGATGTCAAATGAGGACCCCATTGCAGCCTTGAGTCGAGCGTTATCCCCAGGAAAACAGTTTCATCGACAAATTCTAGTTTCTCGTTATTCAATACTTTGTCACAATCACTACTTTTAACATTCGGTAAAGCAAATCTTATGCATTTCGTTTTTTTCCCATTTAATACTAAATTATTAGCAGTGAACCAATTATGTACCTGCAGTAGGGCATTATTTACGTCGTCAAGATTTGATGCACGTCTATTTATCTTAAAGATTAAAGAAGTATCGTCAGCAAATAACACCATTTGTGGTTGGTTTTTAAATAAATGGGGTAGATCATTAATATATACTAAAAAGAGGAAGGGACCTAATATCGATACTTGTGGAACACCCATTTGCACTTTTAAATGAAGTGAATTGACACCATTTATTTGCACTTTTTCTTGTCTATCATTTAAATAAGATTGTACACACGGCTACACATCAAGTTATAAAAAACCAGTTTACGCTGGTCTCGCATCGTACGGAAATCCTATACAATGTGAGATCAGCTTATACTGGAAAAGTATAGCTTGATGTGTAGCCGTGTGTACTAAACTAAGCGCGAGTTTACCTAGTCCGTAATGCTCAAGTTTTAAGAGCAAGGTTTCGTGATCAACGCAGTCAAATGCCTTGGAGAGGTCACAAAAGATCCCTATGGCATCTTGGGCCTCCTCCCACGCTGTAAATATGTGTTTTAATAAAGTGACACCGGCGTCAGTCGTACAACGTCCTTTGGTGAAACCATATTGCTGACTGTGTAAGATTTTGTTGGTGTTAAAATGATTAAGCATTTGATTGAGCATTACCTTTTCGAACACCTTGCTGAATACTGGCAACACAGATACTGGTCTATAATTGTTGGTGTCTTTGCTGTCCCCAGATTTAAAAAGTGGTATAACCTTACTGTATTTCATTAAATCCGGGAAGACTCCTTGATCTACACACAAATTAAATATTAAAGCTAAGTATGGTGCTATAGTCTCGATTATTGATGTACAAACTTTGATAGACATTCCCCATAGATCTTCGGTCAATTTGATTTTTATTTGCCGAAAAGCTTTTATAACTATCATAGGGTTTATATGTTTAAATTGAAATTCAACCTGGCAGCCTAAAACGTTCGCTCTTAATAAACCAATGGAGACATCAGGTGAGGAATTTAAAGCTTCCGTCGTTTTAGCTGGTATATTAGTCAAGAAATTTACAAATTCTTGAGCGACTTCTAAGTTAGAGCTTATGGCACCACGTGAAGTCTCCAATGTATAATCTGTGCTTCGTATTTTTTTCCTACTAGTTTCGTTATTTAAAACTTTCCAAACTGTTTTTATTTTATTTTCTACTGATTTAATCTTGTTCCTAATGTACTGGGCTTTAACTATCTTGCAGGTATTCCTAATTTTTTTTTAATATGTAGCAACATACTTGTTGAAAGTTTCAGTGTTAATGTAAGGCTTAAGGCCGTACAGATAGAACAGTCTTTCCCTACTAATCCTAATACCTCTAGTTGCCCAGTCACTAAAAATAAAATTAGGACAAATAATTTTTGTTTTCTTTTCAAAAGTTTTATTGAATTCATTGTGCACTACTGAAAAGAAATTCTCATACAATTTATTTGTATCGTTCATATTATGACTCAGAACATTTAACTTATTGTTTAGGGTACTATTAAATCTACTTAATTTGCCTGTCGTTATTGGTCTAAATTGTATTTGCACTTTTTGCAAAGGTGTTTTAAACTTAAAAGTTACCGTTTGTCCACTATGATCAGATGGCAAATAATTTACGATGGCTTTCACTAAATAATCACAATCGCAGAAGACATTATCAATACAAGTAGCAAATCTTGGAGTTACTCTAGTTGGTTCAGTAAAAACATTCGATAAATAGAACGATTTAAAAAGGCTTAATAATCTACTGCTATTCGAATTAATTTCCAAAATGTTAATATTAAAATCACCACAAATAATTGCAGCTTTATTACTGGATGCAAGTTTCGCTAGGACATCTCCATCTCTCGTCTCCATTATTGACTCAAATAAAGAAAAGTTCTGATAATTAGGGGGTCTCTAAACGCACACTACAACGTGCTTATCTAGCTCAATACAGGACAGTTCGATGCAATGTTCAACTGATAAACCAACTATGTCATTCCGTTGCTTAGATTTTAAAAATTTTTTAATTAAGATTAGAGAACCTCCACGCAGCATAGATTTACGGTTAAAACAACTGCCTACACCGTAGTTCTCATAATTAATTAGCATTTGGTAATCCTTTAACCAATGTTCAGTAAAACAAACAATGTCAAACTTTGTTTTTTCTAAAAACATTTCAATTTCTAATAATTTGGAAGAAATACCTTGAATATTTTGATGAAATAATTTCAAGGCATTTTGCTGATGTTTTTGATAATTAATTAATTTAAAGCAATAAGATACCTTGTAGTTGTTACTTATAGGAATATTCTTATTGGTATCTTCTGTTGTCTTACAAACTAGTTTAAATGATTATCCGGAGTTATCCCCAATACTTCAATGTCATTACCAGGCAATGAGCTCCTAGTGAGTGAGGAACATGGAACCTCCTTCGTACAATTTGTAAAAGTACTTATAGCATTTGAGCTATATTTATTCAAGCTCACCACCTTATTATTAGTACTATTACTAACCATTGTGGTGTTAATAACACAATACTTCGACATACTACTTATGTCTGAGTTTATATAAAAAGCTAATAGCCTTGCTATTATGTGTCTAAAACTAACAGGCAGATACACAGTATCTCTAGTCGATTTTAAAGTTTCCACAAAACTATTGGTGTCAAAATACACAAGCTTGTCACTGTAATGAGTAACTAAAAATGCATATGGTTATTAAGCATAATTATGAATATAATTGTTTTGTCTTTTCGTCAAAGTTTCAAAATATGGGAAAGCACACAATATTATTTTACTACAATTTAACTTTAACAACTCAGTTACACATTCAGTGATTTCTTCCTTTTTGACCTTAGCACTATTACCTACAAATACAGTAATAGTGGTTTTAGGATTAAATACCTTTCCTGTTACTGATGCCATTATTCGTTTGTAGGTTGACCCTGGCATACAATAATTGTGGGTAGAATAACTCTGCTTGTTACTAATTAATTTACCTAAACCTCTTCCGATACTATCTGAGAACATAACGGAATTGTAACAATCATGACTACTGAAAGGTGGACAAGTACCAATCTCAGGTACTTGGGATAGATGTTGTACTATATATGGTATATCTTGGTTGACAGTACAGTCTTGAGACTACTGACTGACCTACATTAAACACTGCCATAACGACAAACAATGCAATTCCGCGAAAACATGTAAGTTGTGCAATAACAAGCATCATGCGACATTACATGCTGCTATACAACAAAGGGCTCAACATACAATTCCTGCTACTAACATGACACCTAAAGACGTACCGCCAGTACCGCAACGTAAATCACATCACGTTGCTGGGTATGTGAACGAAGTTCTACTTGCTACAGTTGAACTGTATGTTATGGCTGAAAATGGAATGCTTGCAAAACTTAGGGCTCTACTTGACCAAGGTTCCCAAATCACCTTGATTACGGAATCAGCTGCTCATCGATTGAGACTTGACAGGCGTAAACAAGATGCAATCGTCACAGGAGTTGGCATCTCGAACAACAAAAGCCATGGAACCGTAGTACTTACTTTCGAGACCTTATACCAAAACTACAACTTCACTATTGAGGCGCTTGTCATGACAAGAATGCTGAACAATTTACCCAATTAGACGTTTGAGCGCCAACAGTGTCCACATTTACAAAACATCAGCCTTGCGGATCCTAACTACAACATTTCCAGGCCAGTTGACATTTTTACTGGACGCTGAAGTTTACGCTCAAATAATCATAAATGGGATTCGGCGAGGACCTAAACATACGCCAATAGCTCAACAGACTAAGATAAAAAGAAGGTTCTATTGGGCCACACCACTACATTTCAATGCCATGCAGTGCTTAACAACCTAGAAGACATTTCGCGTTTCTGGGAAATAGATGAAATAGTTGAACAGTCTACAACGACGGCATCAGACGAACAATATTGCGAAACATTGTACGCAACTACAACTACCTGGAAGTCTGACGGCAGATATGAGGTCAGAATACCCATGAAACAGGGATTCGAGAGACAGTTAGGTTCTTCGAAATCGCAGGCATTAGCACAATTCCGACAAATGGAGAAACGACTAGCAAGAGACCAGTCCATTGCTGAAAGTTACAAGGCATTCACGGCTGACTACATACGTCTCAATCACATGAAACAAAGTTTAATTTCACTGGAACCGAGTTGCTATCTACCACACCACGGTGTTATGAAATTGGACTCCACTACTACAAAACTTCGAGTTGTGGTTAATGCCTCAAACAAAACAACTTCAGGCCACAGTCTTAATGAGCTAATGGAGTGTGGGCCAAATCTTCAACAGGACTTACAGGCATTAATCCTACGGTGCAGGGGGTTCCAATTTGTTTATCCCGCCGACATTGAAAAGTTTTACAGACAAGTCACTATACAGAAACAAGATCTCAAGATCTACAAAAGATTCTGTGGAGAGATTCCAAGGAAGACAAGATCCAAGAGTACCAGCTATGCACCGTAACATACGGTACTAAATCTGCTCCCTTTTTAGCGATGCGCACAATAAAACAACTAATTCATGATGATGGTGCTCTAAACCCGCTGAAACTTGGGACAGTTCGACGATCTCCTCGGCGGAAGCAATGATGTCCAACAAGCCAAAACCACTCAACAGCAATTAATCAACCTACTCAAACAAGGTGGCTTCAACCTGCGCAAGTGGGCGAGCAACGACAGACGCATATTAGAAGATCTTAAACCCGATCAAATTAGTTAAAACATGATAGACTTCAAGCACGCTGAAACAAACAATACATTGGGAGTTATGTGGAATCCCTCTACAGATCAATTTACATTTCATCATCCAGTGGAAACAACAAACACATGCGCTATCATTACAAAAAGATCGTTGCTATCTCAACTGTCGAGGCTAAATGATCCACTAGGTTGGCTTTTACCTGCTACAATAAAGGTCAAACTTATTTTTCAACAACTGTGGACTACAAACCTTAACTGGGACGATCCCGTATCACAACATGTACAAAAACAATGGGAAGAGTTCAGGAACGACCTCAAATACATGGGTCAGATCGCTATTCCTCGATGGATGGGAGCTAAAAACACCCCAGTTGAATTATATGGGTTCTGCAATGCATTGGAAAAGGCACACTCATGTGTGATTTATTGCCGAAGCATCAAAGACGATGGCCAATACATGACTCGCGTAGTTGCAGCGAAAACGAAGCTCGCACCGATTAGAAAATTGATGCCACTGCCCAGGCTCGAACTGTGCGGCGCACACTTATTATCCAGACTAGCGAAAAAGGTCATAGTGTCGTTAAACAAACAAACAGTAACAATACAAGCTTGGACTGACCCAATGGTCGTTCTGGGATGGCTACAAGGTGACGTGTCCCGCTGGAAGACATTCGTAGCAAACAGGGTTACAAAAATTGCAAATATTTTGCCGCCATCGTGTTGGAGACATGTCAAATCCGAGGAAAACCTGGATTGCGCTAATCGTGGCTTACTTCCGTCACAACTAGTGAAACACAAAATTTGGTGGGAGGGACCTACGTGGCTTATACAAAACAACATTTATTGAATTGATTTCATGATAAATGATTCATAAATGATCATTCGATTGAATATGAAGCTCCTACATTAGAACACAAGAACAAGAAGCAAGTATGTGCATCCCAAACATCGTCATCGATTATCGAAGAGCTTCTATGCAAACATAACTCTATTACACGTGTCGTCAGAATTCTAGGTTGGATTCTACGAGTCAAAGCAAACAAACACAATACACGATCGTATTACTTAACTACAGTTGAACTTAGAACGCATTGAAGGCAATATCAACCGCCCAGTGCAATATAAACACTTTGGCGATGATATGCAAACATTTACATTTACAATTTTTTTGGCATTTACAGAAACATGGCAAGGTGCATTCTAAGAGTTGTCTACTTAATTTAACCCCATTATTGGACAAACAAGGTTTCTTGAGAGTCGGGGGACGTTTACCAGAATCAGCCTGGAAGATCTCACAAAAACATCCAATTATTTTGCTACACAAAGCTCGGCTCACAGAACTTTTAATCGACAAGTCACATAAATTATATATATGCACGGGGGAGCAACAATCAACTTGACACATTTGCGAGACAAATACTGGATACTCAGAGGTATGAGGACAGTAAAAGGCCACATTCTCAAGTGTATCAAATGTCATCGCTTCAAGACATCTACTAGCAAACAGCTAATTGGAAACTTAACAAAGCCCCGAGTGTACTTTACTTCGCGGATCTCGGATAAATAAAACACCGGATACTTTGATAGTATAGTTATATTTGTATTAGACCTTGGCGTGATCTTAATACTCAATCTCAAACTCAAACAAAAAACATACATTCTTAAACCTTACATGTAGACGGAGACTCTTAACATCGAGATTCAGAATTATGACGTAAAAGATCAACGCCATCTAGTTACAAAAATAGAACAAAATTTCCTTAACCATTCGTTGCACAAAGTTGAATGCGAACATACCGCCCACCAAGGACATAATTCATGTCCTTCATTACACAAAACCGCCCACCATGAGGTCAAGGGCTCAAACTAAAATAACAATCAATTACGTGTGCAACGACAAGTGATGACGTAAACAAAAATATAATATTTTATGGAAAGTACCTATTCATTGGCACAAAAAAAAAACAATACCTTGTGGACTGTATAAACTTATCTAACTTACAACAATGCTTTGTGGACTGTATAAACTTATCTATGGTAATTTACAAAAAAAATTGCTTAACCAAAACTTAACGTGTATTAAGGTTTACCTTACTTTGCAACTGGTAAAATGCACAATTTGGACGTAGGTCGTTTGATTGAGGATCCATTACACTTGAGGGTCACTACTCGTGTAACCTTATCAAAACCAGGGTGCTTGTCTACGACTTTGCCCAAAAGCCAACGGGCTGGAGGTAAGTTATCCTCCTTGACTAAAACTATATCTCCGATACTTGGTTCTGGAATATTTTTAGTCCATTTATAACGTTGTAACAAATGAACCAAGTACTCATCTGACCATCGCCTCCAAAAGTCTTGCAACATGCGTTGTGTAACCTGCCAACGTCTCAGGTTGCTGATGCTGGAATTCTCATAATTACGTTCAGGCACTGCTATGAGAGGCTCCCCTATCAAGAAATGACCTGGTGTTAAAGGAGTGGGATCTATGTAAGTGTCGGGCAACATTGATAACGGCCTGGAATTAAGGCATGCTTCTACCTGGGACAAAAGTGTTGAAATTTCTTCAAACGTAAGTGTAGAATTACCTATCACGCGTTTTAGGTGGAATTTGGTAGATTTCACCCCAGCCTCCCACAAGCCACCGAAATTAGGGGAATGAGGCGGAATGAAATGCCAAGAAGTGCTGTTGTTACATAACCACTCTCTAATCTCTACAGCCACGGAAGATTTTTCCGCAGCGACTAAATGCCGAAGCTCCTTGGAAGCGCCAACAAAATTCGTTCCATTGTCGCTCCAAATGTCACTGACAAGACCTCGCCGAGCCACAAATCTTTTAAAGCCAGCGATGAAGCCTTGCGACGTCAAATCACTGATGGCTTCCAAATGAATAGCCTTGGTCACCATGCATACAAAGACACAAATGTACCCCTTGTATGAGCGGTGGCCTCGACCCTTTGACGTTCGGATGCTGATGGGACCAGCAAAATCCACGCCACTCTTTAGGAATGGTCTTGCTGGAATGACTCGACAAGACGGTAACTGGCCCATAAGTGGAGTTTGAATAGATGCCGAGTACCGCCTGCACTTTACACATTTGTGTACGTGAGCTTTAACCTTTGTTTTGGCGGAAAGGATCCAATACCTAGTACGCAGCTGGCTCAACATTAGTGTTGGTCCCCCATGTAACGTCCTCTTATGGGCTTCATCAATCACTAGGTTGGTGAAGTGACTATTAGGTGGTAGGATGATGGGATGTTTGACAGCCTCATCTAAATTTGCATTATGAATGCGTCCACTGACACGGAGAATGCCTTCATCATCGATTACTGGACAAAGACTTTTAAGCTTGCTTTTCGTTTTCACGCTTCCTGTTTTCCTTATATCCTTCATTTCTTCGGAAAACTCTTGATTCTGAACCAGTTTTAAACACGTTTTTGTTGCTTCTTGTATTTCTTCCTTGGTTAGATACCTTTCGAATACCCTTTTACCATGTGATTGTCTCTTCCAACTCAAAACTCTTCTGCAGTACGCTACGACCCGAACTAACCTTTGTAACGATGAATACCTTGTCCAGAAAAGATCTTCCTGAAGAGGTTCAGTTACAACGTGAACCTTGATTGCTCTTTGCTCCGTGTTGGTCATAATTGACTTTGGTCTGGTGTATTCTATCGTTTCATCATGAAGCCATGAGGGTCCTCGACTCCATAGTAAGTTGCATACCAGATCTTGTGGTGTTAAACCTCTGGATGCCAAGTCTGCAGGGTTATGCGTAGATTGGACGTGAGCCCAATGTGAGTTGTCGACGAGAGAGAGAATAGTAGACACTCTGTTTCCAACGAAAGTAGTCCAGTGACTGGGATGCTTACTGATCCATGCCAAAACCACTGACGAGTCAGTCCAGGCGTGTATTTGAAGGGGTTCGATTCTCATTACTTCAGCAACTTCGGAAATGAGTTCAGAAAGCAACACTGCCCCCATCAGTTCCAAACGCGGAATTGACTGCTGCTTGACTGGTGCAACCTTAGTACGAGAGGTGATTAAACTAACATGAATGGTTCTGTGGGCATCGATGACTCTAATATACACCACGGCGGCATAAGCAGCAATCGACGCGTCGCAAAATCCATGTAACTCTACCAATAGATCGTCGGATTTTGTGTTAACCCATCTGGGGATGCTGATCTTGTTCGTCTGTTCAAGACTTTGACGGTAAGTTTCCCATTCTGATAGAAGTGCTGGAGTTAATTCTTCATCCCATTCCAGGCCAGCAAGCCAAAGCTTTTGAATGAAGATCTTGGAGGTAACAATGCAAGGTGCCAGCCAGCCAAGCGGATCGAACAGGCGTGCGATGTCGGATATTACCTTTCTCTTGGTGATTGGGGTCTGCTGTGGATCAAGATGCACTGAATATTTAAATTCATCACTCTCACGATCCCACGAAATTCCTAAAATTTTTATAACCGTGTCCAACTTAATATCCTTTCCCTGTTCTTCTTCCTCTTCATCCTGCCTTACCTTTGGAACTGTATTTTCTTGAATTCTCTTGTTTATTTCATCGTTGCTGCTAACCCATTTCTGTAGTTGAAATTGACCTTTGCTAAGTAACTCTGTTAATTTTCTATGTATCTGTAAACCTTCTTCAACTGTCTGACACCCTGTCATTAAATCGTCGACGTAAAACTCATTTTTTATGATATCAGATATTTCAGGATGACCTCTGCTTTCATCAACTGCCACCTGCTGTAAGGATTTCACTGCGAGGTAAGGAGCTGCTGCTGTACCAAACGTAACTCTTACTAACTTGTATTCTTTTATTTCAGATTCTGGATCATCGCGCCACACTACTCGCTGAAACTGTGCATGTTCAGGAGAAACCTTCACCTGTCTGTACATTTTTATGATGTCAGCACAGAGACTTATGGGATGCATCCTCCATCTCATAATGATGTGACGTAACGGAGGTTGCAACATGGGACCAACCATAAGATCGTCGTTCAGAGACACTCCATTTAAACCTTTCATTGAAGCGTCAAACACTATTCGAACCTTGGTTGTAGATTTGTCTTCACGTACCACGGCGTGATGTGGCAGATAAATTGCTGTATTCATGTTACGCTCATCATCGTGTACAGGCTCCATATGACCAAGGTCGATGTATTCTTGGAACACATCTGAGTATCGAGCTTTAATTGTCGCATTCCTCTTGAATTTATTTTCAAGAAGATTAAATCTTTTTATTGCGAGGTCTTTCGAACTCCCATATTGACACTGCGGGTCTTGATCGCGAAAGGGAAGATTAACTACATAGCGACCTTCTTCATCGCGACACGTAGTTTCTGCATAAATATCCTCACATCGTTGCTCTTCGTCAGAAAGGATCTTCTTATCAGGGATAATAGACTCTATTTCCCAGAACCGTCGCAACAGCGCGTTGTCATCAGCCTGATCTGAGCTGCTATGAATGACGTGATGACAATGAATAGAGTCACTGCTTGACGCTATCTGTCCAGAAAGGATCCAACCGAGGGCAGTATTCTGAGCTACCGGTAAGTTTGGTGGACCTTGAATTAAACCATCTCTAAGAACTTGACCATATATTTCCGCACCAAGTAAGATGTCTATCTTGCTTGGCGTATGGAACTCTGGGTCAGCTAAAGGTATTCCTTTTAGCTCGGGCCAATAGGACTGTTCTAATTTTTCTGAAGGTAAAAGCGACGTAATAGTACCTAATACAAAAGCATGCACTTGAACACTAAAATTTGGATCTGAGCGTGAGTGAATAGTCATCGTGACTGTAAACTTGGAAGCAAAAGCACTTCTCTCACCGCCTATTCCAGATATAACCGACTTGGTCGGCTTCTTCTTTAGTCCAAGTAGCTGCACTGCTGATTCTGCTATGAATGATGCCTGAGATCCCTGATCCAACAACACCCTTAGCAGTTGTGTAGAGCCAGTTCTTGTCTGTGCTTCGACAAGAGCAGTGGCCAACAAAACTTGAATAGGTACTGACCCCTTAGAAAAATGTGAAACTATATTTGAAGTTGATGGTTTGCTTGCTGATAACGATGCCTGAACACTAGACACCGCTGATTTAACTTCAGCTGCTGTATTAGAGCTTTCATTAACTACTGTGGAGTTTGAGACCGAATTTGGATGTAGTAGTGAGTGATGCCTTCGCTTACATATGTGACACGACGCAGTATGTCGACAAAACTTAATGGAGTGATTCGCGTTTAAACAATTATAACACAAGCGCCTGGTTTGTGCAAAGCTATGACGAGATTCATAACTCTCTTGGGCAAACTTCTTACAATTAGAAATTCTGTGGGTTTCATTACAGAATGGACAAGTTGTTGCTACGGCCTTATTGTCGGTACTAACTATATGGTGAACTTTTGGTTTAGGTCTATTTGACTTATTGTCTAAAAACTCGAGCGCACGAAATCTGGCTTCCAAAAAATCTCTAAACTCCGAAAGCACAGGTAATTCATCTTTGGAGCTAATTTTAGTCTCCCATTGCTTTCGTGATTCAGAATCAAGTTTAGAACTAATTATGAAAATGATTATGATGTCCCACGTGCTAACATCGACTCCGAGATTTTTCAGACCATTTAGACATTCCATTGTGGTATCCAGTAAACCCTTAAGGCTATTTGAGCATTCTGTTACAATAGTTTGACTCAATAACCGCTTTAACAAACAATTAGACAGAAATCGCTTGTTGTTATATCTACTATGTAGCAATGACCAACATTCTTTGTAATTGTCAGAAGTAACCGCAATATGTCTGACAAGTTGATCTGCTTCTCCCGACAATAAGCCCTTTAAATAATGCAACTTTTGCACGTCTTCTAAACTCTCATTGTTATGTATCAAAGATGTAAATAAATCTTTGAATGTTGTCCACTCTGCATAGTGGCCCGAAAACTTTGGGATGTTTATCTTTGGTAATCTGATGCTATTTGATATTGTGTGGTCGACATTTGTTCTTGGGTTTCGATCGGAATCGCTATATAAATTTAAAACTTCTTTTAATTGCGTTTTGTGGAAAATGTACGTTTCTTCAGTGATGTCATAACTATCATTTGTAAAATACCTATCCGATTCTCGCTGAGCGTCTGAAGCATTCTGTATTATACTTTTATGAGTTGACACAAATTCTTTCCACAAAGCTTCAAGTGCTTCTAATCTAGTCTCAACGTACGTTTTAGTTATTCTGTCTTTAGGTGCTTTTTTAAAGTTGATTTGAGCCTTTTCAATAAGAAGCTTTGTATTATTTTGCCATTTATACATAGCCTCCATATTTATTAATTTTATAAAGACCGTAAGAAGTTAATACCTTTTAATTTGAAATAATGAAATTTCTACTAAAACTACCAAAGGCAAAATGTTAACCACATTCACAAAACAAGCTGAATTTATTATTTACCACCAGATACCACAGCAACGATAAATTATTTCAACTTTGGTTGAAATATATTATACCAAAGGCAAATTCAATTTTTTACAATTGGTTCAATATTGCGCGGATTGGTACATAAGATACCACAAGTGCAAGCAGGGACACTTATAAAACTTATGAATAAAGTCTAATAAAGTCCAAATAAAGTTTACTAATGTCCAATGAAAGCACTTTTCAGACGAATTTTTCTATCTTCAGAAAACCCGACTTGCAAATATGTAACAATAAAAATGTACTCACGATTTCACCTTCAACAAACCGCACTTCACTAACACTGAATCCGTATTCAATCCATTGCGTCACCTAGTTGTAAACTCCACTCTTGCGTTGGCGAACTCAACTGTTTCCGCCCTGCGCCTCACTCAGCTGGTGATGATGATGTTCAGTCCGCCCTGCTTCCGCTGGTGTCAAACTCCGCCCTGCACCCTGCACCACTGCCTGGTCCACGGCAACTCCGCTGCAGCAGCACCGGTCACTTCACTGTGCACACCAGCTTGGGTGTGCGGCGCTTCAGGACGATCCACCCTGGTTTCCACGCCAAGAATCACAAAAAACTATCTGGAACTCACTTATCCGACTCGATAAGGACCATGTACTTTACTTCGCGGATCTCGGATAAATAAAACACCGGATACTTTGATAGTATAGTTATATTTGTATTAGACCTTGGCGTGATCTTAATACTCAATCTCAAACTCAAACAAAAAACATA
Organism: Brachylomia viminalis; assembly: GCA_937001585.2. Lineage (NCBI taxonomy): Eukaryota > Metazoa > Arthropoda > Insecta > Lepidoptera > Noctuidae > Brachylomia > Brachylomia viminalis. The sequence continues at coordinate 316,167 of OW443300.2, forward strand.
CATTCTTAAACCTTACATGTAGACGGAGACTCTTAACATCGAGATTCAGAATTATGACGTAAAAGATCAACGCCATCTAGTTACAAAAATAGAACAAAATTTCCTTAACCATTCGTTGCACAAAGTTGAATGCGAACACCGAGTCACTCCATTGCGTCCATTTACGCACACAGGCGTTGATTTTACGGGACAAGTAAGAAGTCAAGGGCAGAGGGATTAAGACGTCCAAAGCCTATATTTCAATATTCGTCTGCCTAGCAACAAAGGCCATTCATTTGGAGATATTGACAGGCATTCAAAGTATACAGTCGTGCGCATCAATGCATTTTAAAATTAATATAAATTAACGTTTGCATAAATAGTGACCTAGTTTTAGTGTATTAGCGTGTTATAAAGTGAAACATTTTAAGTGATAATTAAGATAATAATGAACTGACTGGATTATTTTTAAATTATTCTGTTTTATGGAAGACAGCCCCTTTAACCGGAGCGCGATGATACGACGCCACACCGACACCGACCCCGGTACCGACGACCCCAGTACCGACGTCCCAGGTACCGACACCGGCACCGACTCCGCCCCGACAACCAAGACAGGACCAAGTTGATGTAATTGAAGTTGTGACCACTTCGGAGATCCAGAACTGGATTACATCAATTGAGCAGTGCCTGAATGAAGTCTGTGCTATTGCTTCTGATGGTAAGCTTAATACTGAGCAGAAACTAAAGATAAGTAATCTTTGCCGAAAAGTTGGACATGGAGTTTCGCAAATGGCTGTCCAATACCAGTCGCTAAAACAAAAAGCAATTCAAACCCATACCTCTCTTAAAACCATGACCGAAGCTCGAGACCTATCCGACTGTCTAACGGAGATGAACCGCACCATTCAGGAGTCCTGTACGAAGCAAGGAGCTGGGAGGAGTGATACATCTTTTGCCGGTACGGTGAAGAAGGGATCCAGCAATTTTGTTCGTCCAAACCAACTTAGCTCCGTGGCAATCTTCCCATGTGACAACACAAAGACCAGTGACGAAACCAGGAACATGGTCCAAAACATCATATGCCCAGGTGAAATGAAGCTGAAAGTACGAGGCGTACGCAAAATCGGAAAAGGAGGTCTCATTATCAGCACGGAGACTAAAGATGACCTGGACAAACTCAAACAAACAGTCCAAACTGCTTCGTCAGAGCTTACCGTCGACGAACCCCGAAAGCGCAAACCTCGAATTGTAGTAATTGGACTGCCCGCATCTATGACTGAAAATGAGGTCTTTAAATGTCTCTATGAACAAAATTTAGCTGACAAACTGCCGACTATGTCCCGAGATACATGTATGACCTCAATAAAACTAACCACAAATCTAGGAGAAAAGATACTGAAAACTGCAAATATATACTAGATGTTTCAGCCGTCATTCGCAAGGCCCTGATCATCCAGGAACGACTATTTATTAATTGGACGTCCTGTCCAGTACGTGACTTCACTCTGGTAACCAGATGTTACAAGTGCCAGCAATACGGTCACGTAGCCAAGTTCTGCAAAGTCACTGCCCCTACATGTGGTCATTGCGGTGAAGAAGGGCACACCATTCAAGACTGCACAAAGAAAGCCGAAGCGCCAAAATGTGCAACATGTCTGCGCTTCAAAAAACAAGCGAGCCACAAAACAGGAGATCTAGATTCTCCAGCTAAAAAGTCTGCCGAAAACAGGTACATTAACTCAATCGATTATGAAGACGCCTAAGAGCGCCACATACCTGTTTTTATTTTAGACTTAACTTTTTATTTTAAATTTTATTGTACTATGGATAGCAACTTAATTACGGACATAGATAATAGTTTTCAAACTGTTTTAAAGTCATGTAAGGTTGAGGACTGCAGACAATATCTTTCCGTGTATCAAAAGTCAGTGACCATACTGACCCAAAACATTCGTAGTATTTATAAGAATACGGATAGCTTTAACATTTTTCTTCATAGACTTAACTTTAACTGTGATATAATTATACTAACCGAGTGCTGGTTATCTAATCGCCAGGATAACCTCCCAGTAATACCGGGGTACAACGTATCGTTTACCAGAATCAATAACAATCAAAATGATGGTGTGGTTGTCTATTCAAAAGATTATTTAATGGTCACAGTCGAGGAACCTAATCTACACGACTGTAAGAGCAATTGCTTAATTATACATAATATACAACAACTTCGTTGTACCTACAACAAGCCTCAAGAAAATAGGTGGCTCGTTCAGATGTCAATGTATACGCTTTTATAATAAACTTCCAAGCCACACGTTCAAGATCTAAGCCTTAATAAATTCAAATCATTCATTAAACGTAAGTTGTGCCAGAAAGGCTTTTATACCGTTAAGGATTATAATGAGGACAAAAGGAGGAGGCTTGGGATTGAGTTGTTCCAATTTTCTGCATACTGAATGTTTTTTTTTTATTTCTGTTACATACACTGATAAATTGATAATTATTATAACAGAACGACTTGAATACTTACCTTGAGAAGTACAATTTATTATTTTAATTATTGTGAATGTGAGGACTATGCGGGTCATTGTCTCAGTTTTAATCATGATCTGTCAGTTTAAGTACTTCATGCGGCCTACCCAAATGTCCTTTCTTTGGTATTGTTCGTCGAATCGTTGAGCTCCTAAAGTTCTGAGTTGAGCTGCACGGTTACTGACAAATGCGTGCACTGACTGCACAGGTCCTCTTAATCTGCGTGGTTCTTTCCTCAGAAGACCATTTCAGATACTAATCTACATTGTCCTCAAAGATTATGTTCGAACATTTATATACACATTGACATTGATGAATTTTATACATACAATGACATGAGTATTTACTTTGTAAAGTATTATATTATTAAAATTATTGTGAATGTGAAGATTATGTGGATTATTACTTTTTTTATTTTATTTCTTAGTTAGTTTCACGATCTGGCAGCTTGAGTAATTTATGCGGCCTACCCAAATGTCCTTTCTTTGGTATTGTTCGTCGAATCGTTGTGCTCCTTAAGTTCTCAGTTGAGCGGCAAGATTACTGACAAATGCGTGCACTGACTGGACAAGTCCGCTCAATCTGTATGGTTTTTCCTCAAAAGACCGTTTCAGACACCAATCTACATGGTCTTCACATGATCTGACCAAGATTATGTCTGGAATTTAAAAGAGACTGTGACCTCTGAGTTTGTTTCGGCCTTTCTTCTCAGAGTAGTCAGATAGGAAACGCCGACCTCATCTAGTTTTTAAAATATGATTGACGTGTAAAAGTGTTTGTAACAAACCTACTTACAGAAATAAAATCATTTATCATTATAAAAATTGGTACAACCGCAGCAATAATTGCTATATACAGATCCCCTTCTGCTAGAAACTTGGATGCTTTTCATGCTTCCTTAAATCAAATTTTTCAAGCATTGGGCACTTTTAAGAATGTCATACTAACAGGAGATATAAACATAAACATTAACTCTGATAACTGCAATGCAGGGATCCAAGACTATCTTAATATCTGCTCATTCCATGGTTTTCTGCCCGCACATACACTGCCTACTCATCAAAGCGGTTCCTGCCTCGATCATATGATAATCAAATCGAGTTTTTCGTTTATTACACTTGCTACTAACTCTACAATTACCGACCATCACGCAGTTTTACTGACCCTTAACTTAGCACTGCCTAAGCAAAATCGCCCACAGACCAAAACGCAAGTAAACACAATCAAACTTGAATATGATTTATGCAACATTGATTTTAGCCCAGTTTTCAATACACCTGACCCTAATTTTGCTTTATCGTGCTTAATAAAACATGTTCAATCAGCTATATCACACAACACGACCGTTATTACAATAAACAAAAAAAATTATAATATTTAACCTTGGATTACTCCTGGCCTAATTCGGTGCATAAGACACAGAGATAAACTCCATCAAAGTTGTAGGAGGGACCCAGATAATCTCGTCACTAAAGTCACCTATACCAGATACAGGAATTTTTGTAACAAACTCCTAAATAATTTAAAGAGAAATTAAGATAAAAATGAATTAAATAGAGCTGGAAACAATAGCAAGCAACTTTGGAAACATATCAAAAACGTCGCCTACAAGTCAAAACAGCGCGAATCAAATGCGAGTTTACTGCTTTCTTACCCTTTTTTTTTTGAGGATTGGAAATCATAAAATGACCCCTCCCGCTCTGGGTGGAGCGGAAGGGAGTGTCAGACTCTTACTGACTAAAACCCACCCGTGTTCCTTCCTTGGCCCTTTATGTTCCGGGTCAGCGGTACCCCTTTTGGATGATCCCGCTTTCCCGACAGGCTTGGGCCCTAGTGGGCCCCCTCTTCGATGCTGACATCTCTTTGAGGCGCGCGTGGAACACGTACGCGCCGTCCAGCACGGGCCTGGTCCTGATCGGACGGTGAGCTACCCATTACTCACCGCCCGCAGGCCCGCGCCTACGGTGGCCGGGAGTCGTCACTCGGCTCCCGACGCCCGGAGCGTCCACCGCGGCGGCTTGGACGGGAGACTCTCTCCCTCTCCCGTCCCGCCACCTCCTTCACTAGCATGACTGCTTCGCAGAAGGAGGCGACTGCCTCCCACTCCCCCTCGCCCCGGACCATGGCTTGAACCAGGGCCGGGCGTGAGAGGTCGCCGCCGCTGCCGATCGCCTCTACGAGGACACGGCGGTGCTCCGCCCATGCAGGGCAGGCCCCCACCGTATGTTCCACCGTGTCCTCGGGGCGATCATCGCAGTGGTGACACCCGGGCGTTTCCTCCCGCCTGATGATGTGCAGGAACCTCCCGAAACATCCGTGTCCGGTGAGGACCTGCGTCAGGCGGTAGGTGAGGACGCCGTGACGCCTCTCTAGTCACTCCTCAAAGAGGGGTCTTACCGCCGCTATCGTGGCGTGCCCTGCGCTGGGTTGCGACAGTCGCTCTTTCCATGCCGCCATGAGATCGCGCCGGAGGTCCGTCCACTCCGCCGCGATTTGCCGCGGAAGCGGGTTTTTTCCCCCTGGCGTAGTGCTTCCGCGCGCCACTCATACAGGCGAGCGAGGACTATCGCCTCCAGATCCCACGGCGGTCCGGCAAGGAGACTTGCCGCCTCGCCCGAGATCGTGCGGTAGCCTCGGATCAGCCTAACGGCTACCACCTTTTGGGGCGCGTTCAGATAGTGGGTGGCTCTCCGCCGCAGTGAACGCGCCCACACCGGGGCCCCATATGTAGCCATGGACCGCACGACCCCCGCGTAAAGCCTCCGGCAGGAGGCATTTGGACCCCTCAGGTTGGGCAGGAGCCGCTTGAGGGCGGCCCCAGTCCGTTCCAGTTTGGGGGCCAAACGTCGAAAGTGCTGCTTTCTTACCCTTCACCTATCCTTTCAGCCAACGAAGTGAATAGTTTTTTCGTAAATGTTGGGAAAACTCTTGCTGAGCAGATTCCAAAACCTGACTGTTTTCAACCTTCTTCCCAAAAGTGTGAAAATAGACGTACCTTAAAATCTTGTGCCTTGCTAGACACAGACGAAGACGAAATGACCCGAATAATCTGCGGACTAAAAAAGATGACTGTGCTGTTGGATGGGATAACATTAGCAATAAGATCCTTAAACGTTTTAAGCATATCCTTGTACCTCCCTTAACACATATTTTTCGTATGTGTTTTTCTGAAGGCATTTTCCCTAAATGTCTAAAAAAAGCAATTCTAATCCCTATCTTCAAATCTGGAAACTAAGACCTAGTTAACAATTATCGGCCAATATCATTACTCCCCTCAATATCTAAAATACTAGAAAAAATCATAAACAGTAGACTAGTTAACTATCTAGAGAAAAATGAATTCTTATCATATGCGCAATTTGGTTTTAGAGCCAAATTATCCACAGCCGATGCAGTGCACAGTCTAACAGATTATGTCTCAGAAGAACATGGTAAAGGAAACCAGACCCTGGGAATCTTCCTTGATCTGGCGAAGGCTTTTGATACGGTCTCCGTTTCTAGGCTTTTGTACAAATTAGAGTTCTTAGGAATAAGGGGAACGCCGCTGAAACTTTTTGCCGACTACTTAGACGATCGTTACCAATGTGTTAAAATTGACAATGTTATTAGCGACGAGCAAAAAAACACAGGTTTCGGTGTTCCCCAGGGAAGTATTTTGGGCCCCACCCTTTTCCTGATTTATATTAACGATTTGTGTAGTATAAATATTAATCAAGGCAAAATTATATCGTATGCAGATGACACTGCGTTAATATTCACCGCTAAAACAAATAGTGAATTGTATGAATATGCTCAAATAGGTTTTAATACTGTGTCTAACTGGCTTCAAAGCAACTTACTAACATTAAATGCCGACAAGACAAAATATATTTCAAAATCAAAATCAAAAGTCATTTATTCAAATTAGGCTGAGAATCAGCACTTTTTGAACGTCAAAATCACATAAGACAGTCCCCCCAAAACGCCCACCCTTCACCACTTCCTATTCACTTCTTCATCCGCAAACCGCATTTTAATATTACTAACTCTCATCTGTATGCCCATCATTGCGGACTCCGCTCAGTCAGCATAATATGTAAGTGTCCTTTTATCCTCAAAACATGTAACTTAAAATATCTCGGGGTTCTAATAGACGAGTCGCTCTCTTTTAGACCACATATTGACAGTTTGGTTACAAGAGTGCACAGGCAAATTTTTGTTTAAAAAAAATTGCGAGCAATTGCAAATAAAAAATGAATGGCACAAGTTTACTTGGCCCTAGGTCAGTTTGTAATACAGTACTGTATTACTTCATGGGGTGGAGTACCAAAAACCTACTTACTGCCTCTTGAAAGAGCACAGAGAGCCATTTTAAAAGTAGCAAACTTCCATCCCTTTTTTTTTTCCAAATTTTCATCCTACAGATCTGCTATACAAATCCTGTAACGTGCTGACCGTTCGCCAGCTTTTCATAACGCACATTGTATTAAAACAGCATACCATGCTCTCATGTAACATTGAAAGTACTAATAAGAGACGGAATGATATTGTATGCGAGTCAAATGCACCCTCTAAATATGTCTTTGTAAACAGATTTTATAAATTTTTAGGCCCATTTCTATACAATAAATTAAATAGGAAATTAAGTATCTATAAATTACATAACTACGACTGTAAAAAGGCTATTCTGCAATTTTTACTTAGCTTATCATACAGTGAGACAGAGAATTTACTCGTTGTCTGTAAATAAAACCTGTTTAGTCTTTAAGTTAATATTAGTTTGTAATTAGTCTTCTCCGTTTTTGTAATTTTATATTTTAACATTATAAGCACCTTTCTAGTCTGAAACACAGGTTCTACCTAGTTCAGGCAAATAAGCAACTGAGTCCTCTATAATTTTTAATTTATGTTATTGTAAATCTGCACCATTTTTATAAATAAACGATATTATTTAGAATTGAATTGGTCTCAGACTTGAGTACTGCAGCCTTTCTCGGCGCTTTCAAACGTTTCTGTGCCCGAAGAGGAACACCAAAATGTATGTACTCAGGCAATGGTACACATTTTGTGGGCGCTGCCAAAACACTCATACAGGAACACAAAGAAGCGTTAATGCACTACGTCAACGAAGAACTCTTGAGTGAGTTAGGGAATCTAGGAGTTGAGTGGCAGTTTAACGCTCCAGTTTGGCCGTCAGCAGGAGGAGTATGGGAGGCCGCAGTCAAAAGCATGGAGCACCTGAAACACGTCATTGCAGACAAAAGCTGACATTTGAGGAGTTTTCCACACTGATAGCCCAGATTGAAGCGTGTCTCAACTCTAGGCCGTTGGTTCCTCTAACAGACGACATTGACGATTTGGACTGCATAACGCCTGCACATTTCTTAGTGGGAGGGCCAATCAGGAAACTGCACCACCACGGAATCCGGAACGCCTCTCTGAATCTTCTTACTTCTTACTTAAGTGATAGGATTCAGAGAGTTGATGTTAACGGGAAAAGATCTCCCGGATCGGTAGTAAGAATGGGAGTCCCTCAAGGCTCAATTCTAGGTCCATTTTTATTTCTTATTTATATAAATGACTTGCCTTACCTCATAAAGGATAAACATGATATAGTGTTGTTTGCAGTCAGCAGCTGGTTACTGACAATGTAAATAGTGCCCTCGCAAAAGTAGTTAACTGGTTTTATGTTAATAACCTTCTTCTCAACGAGAAAAAAACGAAATGTATTAAGTTTACGATACCTCATGTTAGACAAGTAGAAACAAGTGTTCTCATAAAGGGTGAAGAGTTGAAACCCGAAAACACCATAGTATTCTTAGGCTCTTTGGATGCCAAGCTTCAATGGGGCCCCCATATAGATAAATTGTCAAAGATGCTTAGCTCTGCATCTTACGCCGTTAGGAAAATTCGTGGTTTAACTGATTTAGAGACAGCCCGTTTAGTATACTTTGGTTATTTTCATAGTGTAATGTCGTACGGTTTAGCTCTGCATCTTACGCCGTTAGGATAATTCGTGGTTTAACTGATTTAGAGACAGCCCGTTTAGTATAATTAGTTATAATTAATTAGTGTAATGTCGTACGGTATTCTGTTGAGGGGAAATGCCACCGATATTCAGACGATTTTTGTTTTACAAAAAAGGGCAATTCATTCAATTTATAAATTAAGTCCCAGACACTCCCTCAAAGACAAATTTAAAGGGATTAATATAATGACTGTGCCTTCTCAGTATATTTATGAAAATCTTTTGTAAGCACATAAAAATATTAATCTTTTTAAAAAATACAGTGATATCCATAATATAAAAACTAGGAACAAACACAAATCTGTGGTTCCTACTAAAAAAAAAAAACAAAAAAAGCTAACACCCGTAGCTTCAGCTGTACGCCGTGTAATGTCTCGTAAATGAGTAAGATTACAGTTGGGTTCAATTAATGATTTTTTAAATTCATATTCTTCTCGCAGATAATGATAAACACTAGCTATCATTTTTCGGCCCTAAAACAAAATGTAATCAAAATAATTAATAAACATTTTATAACACAAAAAAACATTCATTTTATAAATACTTCTATTGCTATATTAAGTATCTTTGTATACAATTTTAATTGAAAACGTATAAATAAATATTACCTCACTATGGACAACTCTTCTTCGTTTTGTTGCCATGCTGACCTTACTCCGTGAAACAATTTGGCGCGAACTAAAAACACTACTGATCCGGACCGTGTCCCGATCGACACTGAGCGCTCTCGAGGTTACGCACACAAAAACAATGTGCATGTGCACGCTTGACAACATTCATAGCCAAACGGACTTCGTGACTTAGAACATCTGTACCAGGCTCAAGAAAATAGGTGGCTCGTTTAGATGCCAATGTATACGTTTTTATGATAAACTTCCTAGCAACTTTCAAGAACTAAGCCTTAATAAATTCAAATCTTTTATAAAGAGGAAACTATGCCAGAATGCCTATTATACTGTCAAAGACTATATTGAGGACTAAAAGGCTTGGGATAGAGTTGCTCCAATAAAGCACAGGCAATGCTAATTTATTTTATTTTGCTAATTATTTTTACTTTGATTTTTGCTGTATCTATACTTATTTACATACCTATACAATGATACTAATATTTACTGTTTATAGTATTATTATTATTTTTAATTATTGTGAATGTGAGGACTATGTGTGTTTTTGTTCCAGTTTTAATCATGTTCTGGCAGTTTGAGTAGTTGATGCGGCCTACCTAAATGTTTTTCTTTGGTATTGTTCGTCGTATCGTAGCTCCTTAAGTTCTGAGTTGAGCTGCACGGTTACTGACAAATGCGTGCACTAACTGGACAGGTCCACTCAATCTGTTTGGTTCTTTCCTCAAAAGACCATTTCAGACACAAATCTTCATGGTCCTCAAAGATTATTATAATATTATTCTAATTATTGTGAATGTGAGAACTATGTCGGTCATTGCTTTTTTTTGTATTTTTCTCAGTTCGTTTAATCGTGATCTGGCAGTTTGAGTAATTTATGCGGTCTACTCAAATGTCCTTTCTTTGGTATTGCTTCGTTGATCTCCTTAAGTCTAAGTTGAGCTGCACGATTGCTGAAAATTGCGTGCACTGACTGGACAGGTCCACTCAATCTGTGTTGTTCTTTCCTCAAAAGACCATTTCAGACACCGATCTACATAGCCTTCACATGATTTGACCAAGATTTTGTCTGGACTTTAAAAAAGATTGTGACCTCTGAGTTTGTTTCGGCCTTTCTTCTCAGAGTAGTCAGATAGGAAATGCCGACCTCATCTAGTTTTTAAAATACGATTGACGTGTAAAAGTGTTTGTTCAAACCTACTTACAGAAATAAAAAAAATATCAATACTGTCAAGCCTGTCAATACTCTCATCTAACGAGGTCATGAGAAACATTAAAACTAATTGGCAGCTACTGGAAAAAATGCACAGGCTTCTGGAAGAGATGGTCATGAATACCTTTAAACTCTTCAAACGCGCAGCAAGCAAGTGGCATTATGTAACAAAGAATCTTGAGATCAACGACATCGTATTGATAAAAAGATGATCACTTGCCGCCCTCTAAATGGCTCTTAGGAAGGGTTATGGAGACACAGCCTGGTAAGGATGGACACGTTCGAGTGGTGACACTGAAAACAAAAATGGCACTCTAAAACATCATCACGACTGCCTGTCGAAAGGAGTGATACAGGGTGCGTGGAGAGTGAAGGTGACACAACGCTTATCGAACAACAGAAAACTGAGAGACCGAAGCAGAAAAAACCTGCTAAAGGATCCTTAAACAGTTACGTTTGCACATTTTTCACGTTTGCCTTATGTAAAGCTACATCACTGCAACAAACTACAGTGAACGTCACCACATTATCGCCTGCTAAATTAGTCTACTTCGACAAAATTGCTGAGATGTAAATACGACAAGACGACTGGAAAATGTTTGTGTATTACAATATGACAACATACTGGCGAAGTTTACAAAACGTGGCAGACTACGTTACACATTTGGACAGTCTGACTAAGGAAGAGCCAACCTTGATATCCATCGCCTCTCAACTAGAACATGAAATCAAAGAAAGCCAGCACTATATTAGCATTTTTGTTTAGAAGCAAAGTTTAGTAGGTTTTGGTAATGGTACTTCCATTACCAAAACCTACTAAACTTTCTTTTGCTGAAACAAAGTCGTCGTTTTAGTGACTGGTGTATTATCAATCGGATCGCCGCCGCCGAGCGCCGTAAGGAAAGAGCTAGTCGCGCGCGGCGTGTCGCGTGTCCGCGCCGTATTCCGGCAGTATGGCGGCGTGCGTGCGGCGCGACGGACGCGACCGGCACCCTCAGAGCAACGCGCGCGAAATCTTACGATGTGCTTGGAATACTTTCGCAACTTTTACAACTCACTTTATCATCTTAATTGACGTGAAGAGACGCGCTTTGCAGTGACTTGCTATGATCTTTTGGGTGTTCTATACTGAACGGTATTAAGCGCGAAATCTTGCTTTTATTAAGTATGATGTTGGCCAGTCTAACCAGATGCGGATAAATATCAATCGTCGTTGGTATTCAGTACTGACCGATCTCGTGAGCACTGCCGCAGTGGTCCGATGTGGTCGCGGCGCGGAGTGACGTGAGCGCGCGGAGTGCCGGCACGCGAGCTGCATGCTGTGGCTGGCGCGGTATGGCGGCGCGCCGCCTCGTGCTCAACGGGCTCACGGCGGAGGTGGGCACCAGTGGGGAGGGCGCGGAGGGCGGAGAGCGCGCGGGTGGTGGGGGGGGCTCGCCCGACTCGCTGGAGTTCTACCACGAGCTGGAGCTGTACCGCCAGCTGCTGGCGCTGCCGCCCGCGCCTCCCGCACACCCGCCGCGGCGCGCGCGCACGCCCGACCCCACGCCTTCCAGGAGATGTCACGGTACTTACTGAACTATTATTCCGAAGTTAGCCTAACACTGAAAGAGAGCCGTGGAGCGACTCATAAGCGGTCATCAGCTGGTTGCCGCCGCCCGAACTCAAGCCAGGTGCATTCAAGAACAGACTGGTTGGAAACCAGTTGTACAACTCTTATAGAGTCGCGGTGGGTCAAGTTACCTACTCGTCAGTTCAGAGGTTTATATGGAGTCAAGGAAAGTATTCATACTAGTGTAGGTACTTAAGCTAAGTTGGTCGAATCAACTCCATTTATTTGCTGTAAGTGTTGGCAAGTAATGTCAAGGGAAAAGTGTTGTTTTTACAAATTATTAGTTGATGCAATAATTTGTTTTGATATTTGTGATTTATATAAACTCTTATTGAATATGTCCGCTACTGTGTTTTTTTATTTTCGTACAGTCGGGTAAAAATAAAAATAACAAATAATCTGAAATACAGTAATACTGCTTGGATCTACTGACGATGTCCTTTTACCTTCGCTCAAGAATACCTCTTTACTCCTAAACTTATAATAGCATCACGCTTGTACGCTCCAAAGGGTAAGGAAGCGATGCGCTAGTTTTGTTTAAGTCTCTTGACCCTTGTCCTCACTATACACTATACACAATACACTCGATTGCCATACTTTACCGGGCAGTAATCCACACCCAGGCTGTTACAGTGTTCCGCAGCACGGAAACAATACAAAGTAAAAAAAAAGTAAAATAAAATATATTATATTATTTATTTTATGTATTCATTTACTTACTTCAAATTTAGTAGTAGTATATTGTATGGTGTTGTGTCCAGATGAGCCGCGCCGCAGTCGCACGCCGGGCGGTGCGGGCGCACGTCCTCCCCAGCCGCCTGCGCGCGCCACCTCGCCCCTCTCAGCACCCGTCGTGCGACATGCAAGGGTAAGTGTAACAATAAATGTATTATTAAAAGTATTATTTTTTATAAAAGTAGGGCTATTTTCGACATTCAAATGTTTATTTGACGGATAGTAAACAAAGGTGTGCATGAATCGGCAGTACAAAAATATTTTGTCGCGCGGCCAAAATCGGAACTAACGCCGACATCTTGTTTATTCAATACTGGCACTTGTTGACAGGCCCACACGGTCCTCCTATACCTACTACCACTGTCATTTGAACTAACACCGACATCTTGTTTATTCAATACTGGCACTTGTTGACAGGCCCACACGGTCTTCCTATACCTACTACCACTGTCATTTGAACTAACACCGACATCTTGTTTATTCAATACTGGCACTTGTTGACAGGCCCACACGGTCCTCCTATACCTACTACCACTGTAATTTGAACTAACACCGACATCTTGTTTATTCAATACTGGCACTTGTTGACAGGCCTACACGGTCCTCCTATACCTACTACCACTGTCATTTGAACTAACACCGACATCTTGTTTATTCAATCCTGGCACTTGTTGACAGGCCCACACGGTCCTCCTATACCTACTGCCACTGTAATTTGAACTAACACCGACATCTTGTTTATTCAATACTGGCACTTGTTGACAGGCCCACACGGTCCTCCTATACCTACTACCACTGTCATTTAAAAAAATTGTATAAGCCAATTCTTTCTAAAAGAGTTTCTTGTCGGGTCTTCTCCATAGGAAACGACCAATTGGAACCTCTGCTATCCGTGCACCTAGCTTCTGATGTTTCGTAAGTGCCCATTTAGGATAATGTGATATAATATATTTTGATTTTGATTTAGAATACATTTCCCAAACAACTGCACAAATGTTTGCCAACAGCGCTCCCTGTCGACGTCATTCAAGCGCCGAAAGATCCTTGTAGCATTTGTTATAGAGATGAATGAATACGCAAGTGGTGAGAGCGGCAAGCGCGGCGATCTGGAGGTCATGAGTAAATGTTTCAACTGCAGTGAAATGCCGCCTACTTCCATTACAAAAGTCATGTTGTGACTAACGTACTGCGTTCATAAGAATAATAAATTTTTAACATTTTTACATCAATATTATAGCTGATGAAAAACCTAGACCACATTTTTTACTTATCATCAAAGTCAAAGTCAAAGTCAAAGTATTTATTCGTGTGCTTTTTGGTGATACAACAGGTCTTACAGTAATTTTATGGAAACTCAAAAAGCTACCCATTAGGCATACACGTTTTAACAATATCAGAAATTAAAATTGATTTACATTGAATTTACATCAGCTTTTATAATATATTATGCACGAGTTTTTCTTTACAACCGATAAGAACGAGTATAAAACCAATCCAAATGTTACAAAACAAAATAACTAAAATACTGCACTATCACGATTTCCTAAACCTTCAAAAACCACATATTTACAAAGAAACCAAACTACTGAACATCTACAACTTTGTCCATGTAACACTCGTATGTACTGTAATACTCGTACTTATTTATACAATAAGAACAACTCACATAATCATTCAATCACACAACACGTTCACAACGAAAGGTCAAACTCGCAGATACTCATCACTTCGAGCCAGTCACCGTGTTTTGTCCAGTATTAGAACTAGTTTTCGTGAAAATAACCAAATGCGAATAAAACTCTTAAAATCGAAGAAGGGTTTTGTAACAAACGTAGTAAAGCATTTCCTACCGAAAATACAATGTTCTATTCTAATGATTCCCACTCTGTAAGTGACTACGCCGTAGCACTTGCTACGCGTGCGATACGCCACCGATCAATTTCTAACGGTACACTATTTTGTTCGGACCAAAAAAATCTGTTAAATAAATATTACATTAGAAGAGCACGGTAATAAACACGACATTTAAAATACGTTTGCGGTCAGAGTAGGAGCTAATGAAGATGGCTTTACGTTGAACGGTCAGCACCTGTCACAACTCACAAGTGCTCTCCGCGCCCGTGGTTCGGCGTGAGAAGGCGCCGACGGTGACGGAGCTCGCCGCTTCGTATTCTACACAGAGTTTGCTTCTTTAAGTACTAAGTAGGTAAATTAATCTACCGAATTTGCAGTACCTAGGTATGTACTCGTACGAGTTTACCACGTTTACATAATTACACAAACAAAATTAACATGAACTTAAGCAAGCAGGGGCTTACCCTGTTACGATAACTGTTATTTTACGATAGGTAAACTTACGCGTGTTGCAACTAAAATAAAATTAACAAAAGAGAGGTGACGTATCAATCTAGAGTGATTTGCTACGAGAGGGGTGCTACGCGAGCGCGACGCGTGCGTAGCGCTACGAATACGTAGCGCAAGCTACGGGCTACGGGCTACGAGGCGAGATGTTGATTCTCTACAAAAGTTATTCCTATTATGACATTTGAATTTTGTGCAAACAATTAAGACGCACCCGTACACCTTTGTCCAATTAATTAATTTCTTAATATTTTTCGAGTGGACAACATTACGAAAGTTGGATGTTTATTGACCATTTCTTCGATTGGCGATATAATATAATCAATAGTCTAGTAAAATTATTATATGTAGTATGGTAGGGCGCACGCGGAGCTTGTAACACGTTGCTGAATGACTACTGGCAAATATTGTGCTGGCTAAAGAAGCTCGGTGTTCAGTCGTCACGTGCTGATCAAATTGATCGAATCCATGCTAATGTTTGATCTTGGTACGTGACCGGTAGGTGGTGCATCACGTGACCGCGTCGCGACCACCTGTGGTGCCGCTAAGTCTGCGCGCATCCTGACACGAGCAGGCGGCGGTACACTAGTGCCTTCCATGTACCTAATACTTTACTAAATTAAAGAAACTAACGAGAGACCACGACTTAACAAAAAGCTGTATAGTTTCATTCAGATTACATACATTCATAAATTCACGCCTTTCCCCATAGGGTAGGGAGCAACTACAGAATGTCACCTGCTGCGATCTTCATATAAGTATTCTTTTTTTTCCTTCCAAGTATATAAATGTTGTGAGATACACCCGTGCGCCGTACTGCGCGCTTGACTTTTTTATTAATTTTTTTTCTATTTTTATATCTCAAAAAAATTGTCAAAACCGTATTTTTGTAAATAATTGATTCTTAGGTAACTCAATTTCACAAGTGTCGTGTTCCAGCGGCTGCTTAGCGTGATCTGCTGTTTCGTAAGGTTTCATTTAGTTTCGTTTACTTCGGTCTGCTGCATAAAAGAGAATTATCAAACCGTGCAAATTGGAAAACACCAGAATTAGTTAATGTATGGGGGAACATGAATACTTCTAGGCAGTTACGAGTAGGTTTGAGCCGGCGCACTAGGTATTGCAGCGCGCTATTTAGCTCGGCGGGTTATTAAAATTTGGCAATACAATACGCCGGTAATCTGCCGCTCATTTGCCGCTCCAGCGCACCCTCCCGCGCCCGTCACCGCCTCATTACTGATATATTTTGCCGAGCGATTACATGCTAAATGATGACGAATATTATAATTGAACGCAATTGTCTCTACTGCTGCGGGGTCTGACGTCTGCCAGCGAGCAGTTGTCGCCTCATCCAGTTGACTCATTTGAAGATGCGTTCCGTAACGAACTTCTCGAACTTAGTTATAGTATGCGTACTTACGCGTAGTAGTTGTGTGCGGAGGTCGTCGAGTGGTGTACACGTGACGTCAGCGTCGTGGTAACTGATTGATTGACGATTGTGCGCAGCGGGTTTCGGGCGGCGCGGTGCGGTGCGAGGCGATACAGGCCGATACTCGCACCTGGTGCACGCTTCTTAGACTCAGTTTTTGTTGTGACGAATTTATAACGGGAGCTCAGGCGCAGCGACCTCCCGCTTCCGGAACAGTGCGAAGATTTAAGCGCTTAACTTTTTATTAAGAGGTGTAGCGCACCTTTATCGTGAAGTTGTTGTTGGTGTAAATCCTTCCGTCCATGACGACCCTCTTGAGAGCGCCCATCAAATTATATCGTCTGTGTTGTTATGACACTAGCAGTACCTAGCTAAAGAAAAAGCTAGTCAAATGTTCCGCTCATCTTACTATTGTAGTTTTAGGACGTTGTGTTCGAAATACGAGGAGTTGCGGAATGTTGCGGTCACCGAGCCATTGCCCTAGTGAAGCTTTTTATGCAAATACTTGTGTTTTACCACATGATCCAAAAGAACAAGGTACGCGTACACATAGTAATAAGGCTACGAGTACACAAGTGGGCGGCGCGCGGCGCGCGGCGGGCCGCTCGGTTGCGCTGAATATTCATGCGACGAGTCCTTAGCTCGGGAGAGTGCCTTCTTTGCTTCTCGCCTTTACTACGGAAATAACTTATCAATGACGGCTTTAAAAAGTTACGATTGCAAACCGCCGGATATAAGTTTGGTAATGTTCGTAAGAGGTCCCGCGCTGGGGCACAGAGGCCCAGAGTTCATCTATTGTAAAAATATTATGTGTTCTGGCGTAATTATACTGTGAAATTATACAATATCCTTTCTGTGTGAACCTATGTACATAGGATATCTGGAACTACAGTACGTGGCAACCAACCTGAGGTTTGCTTTTAGTTTAGACAATCTGTATTTTACGGGAAACGCCGAAGGACATTTAATGATGCATCGAATGGATTGAAGTTTCCTAACGCTGTTTTTATCGTCACCGTCGTGTGAAACTCGCGCTGCTCTGAGTCAGAACATCCATGGTCATCGACGTGGCAAGAACCATGGCATACGAGTAACCGTAGCTGACCACATTCTGATAATATTCTGTCACTCGATACAAAAAGTTAAAGTGGCTTATCTTAATAGTGTGGGAGACAACTTGACCGCAGGTTATTAATTGCGCACCCCCCTGCGCCCGCCAGCGGGGTAAGGGGCTTAGTCGCTTTACTCACCACCCGATATAAAAGTGTCCCGTGTACTGTGGGACGTACAGTAGACTAAGTATTCGCAGCTATTGTGCGCTTGGTGGTCATTTTGTTTCGTGTTGTCCGAATATGTGCCTACACTACATCAACAATATCTACTATACCGCCATCAAGGGAACGGAACTCCTTATGTTTGCTAGTGTCACCGGGCTCTTGTTTTTTGGTAGCTCCTGGAGTCCTGAGGACATGTTCGATGTTTAGCGGAGTCAGGCTTATCATAAGAATAATGTCATATCTGAAGTTGCTACTAGGCTTGAGGATGGCCTTTTCTGAGCTACAGCTGAAAATACTGAGCTATGCTTTGCACTCCTTAAATCCTCATGGATGTCCGCCGCCTTAGGGCGGGCGGCGGGGTCTGTCAGACTCTTACCGACAAAAAACTACCCCGATGTTCCATCTCACACCTACGCCGGGAGTCGCGGGAACGTACGATACTTCCGCAACCCCCCACTGGTGCCGGCCCTCTTCGGGGGGGGGGGGGGATGTTTTACTCCTCCCGCGACGTCTAAGAGGTGGGCCCTGATGTGTGGGTAGCGACGGACGTCCCCGAGTCTGCTATCCTACGCTAACATTATCTTAATAGGTGATATGAATGTTAACATCAAATTAGGATCTAAGTGACCGGCACGCTAATGACTATTTAACTCTCACCGCCACTCTCGGACTACTTCCTGCGCTTCCTCTACCGACCAGAGTTAACAACTGTCTAGATCATGTAATGCTTAAATCTAAGAAGACTTTTCTGCCCCTCAATTCCAGTTTGGGATGTAATGGGCAAAGAACATCATCACAGTCTGATTATGAAGCTATTCGTAAAGAACTGGACAACACCGACTTCAGCCTCATCTTAACTTGTTCAAACGCCAATCAAGCAACTAATAATTATGTTAATTGATAAAATACAGCGTGTGATTACCAAGCACACCCGAATAACCATAACACGTTAAAAATGCAGGGTTCTAAAACCGTGGATGAGCTCCGAGCTGGTTCGTTGTCTAGAAGTCAGGAAAAAGCCTGACGAGTCCATACTTAAATTAACATACACACGGTATAGAAACTTTTGTAATGCCTTAATAAGAAAGTTTAAAGAAAGCGAGCATTAAATGCTCCTTCCTTCTGCTGCTTCCTTTTTAAAAAAGGAAGAATTTCTAAAAGTCAAAAATAATCCTAAGGCAACGTGGAAAGTGATTAAATCTTTCACGAATTCTAATGTTCAATCCCGATCCCCTCGTGAACTTCTGCGTGATTCAGCTGACGTTAAAACACCGGTAAACAAAGTCAATGAGTTCTTTGTCTATATAGGTACAAACCTAGCGTCGAAAATAGGAGCTAGCATCATCACCACTGCTGTAGCACCACCTCCCAGTCAATTGTCTAATTCTCTTGTAATCCTCCCTATGGATGAGGAACAAGTAGGTAGAATTATCCATGACCTCCGTAATGACTGCGCTACAGGGTGGGATAATACTCCAGCTAGAGTTATCAAGAGTTCGCGTAACCCCCGTAGTCACTCATATTTGTAACCTGTCCATAGACTCTGGAATGTTCCCTGATGCTTTTAAGAAAGCCGTCGTGCATCTTATATATAAAAACGAAGGCAGAGACAAAGTCATAAACTATAGACCTATTTCTGTTCTGAGTACGCTTTCAAAAATTCTGGAGAGAATTCTGAACAATTATTTAGTTAGCTTTCTGGAAAAATACAAATTAATAGCTCAAAACCAGTACGGCTTTAGATCTGGAATTTGTACGGAAGATGCCGTTGCTGCCTTCACTAACAGTCTGGTAAGTCAAATAGATAATAAACTGAACTGCTATGGCATCTTCTTAGACTTAACCAAAGCTTTTGACACGGTCTCTGTCCCTCGACTTATTTCAAAGATAGAAAGCTGAGGGCGTGAAGTAACTGCCGGCAAACTGTTATGCAGTTTGGCAGATTTTATGTTTGTTATTGTTTACAGATTTTGAATAAATAAATAAAAAAATAAACTCTCAAATTATTTAAAGACTACCTCTGTGATAGATCCCAGTGTGTTCTCATTGACTCAGTCACCAGTTCATAATATGAAAAGCTCACCTATGGCATCCCACAAGGTAGTATATTAGGACCGACACTTTTCCAAATATACATCAATGATCTATGCAAGCTCTCCATTGATAATTGCAAAATTTTCTCTTATGCAGACGATACGGCAATTCTAGTGTTTGACAAAAACTGGGAGCAAGCCAGAGATAGAGCTGAAAACTCGCTTCGGGTAATAATGGAATGACTGTCAACCAACTTGCTGATGTTGAATTTATATAAGACGAAACTAATCAGGTTCTACCACCCACAATCAATAACCCCGTCCTCTTTCTCTCATAAAATTAAAGCTCACACTTGTCCCCTTCATCAGTCACTAGGGTGTAACTGTTTTGTTCTCAGCACGGTCCCCAACATTAGGTACCTGGGAGTGGTTATTGACGAAAAACTTAGCTGGCATGTGCATATAGAGGCACTGCACTAGAATTAGAAGATCAATTTATATTTTTAAAGAACTCAGGCACTCTGCCAATTCTGAAACTCTGACTCTTGTGTACCTTAGCCTTTGTCAGTCTATAATTATGTACTGCATCCCGGTGTGGGGCGGTACTTACAAAACCGCAATGCTCCCGGCAGAACGTTCACAACGAGCGGTTCTTAAAATTATGCTTTTTAAACCTAGAGACTATCCTACTGATCATTTATATTCTGAGGCCGAAGTTCTCACAGTAAGGCACATATATGTCTTTCGTCCAGTCATCATCATCATTTATTTATTCATAAACAATTTACATTGTGTTGAACATCACATATTAAATACAATTATCACATGCAGAAACAATACATATAAAAGCCTAATTATAATTGATGTGAAATGTTTAATTCAAGAGTCAATTCATACAAGATAATTATGTCAACAAATAAATACAATATCAAAATAATAGTAAGTAAAATGTCAAAATCAATGTCAAAAGTATTAGGAGTACAACTTCATCAAGCTCCACGTGAAAAGCACAGTGTTAAAGTCAAAAGATAATTTTAATTTAAGGCTTGTTCACTACTATTAATATAAGTGACTATTATATGTGACTAGTTTTAGTCCTGCGGAGACACTCCAACCTTCCGTTAGATAAAAATCTGCTTCTAAGGCGCCTCGGTTTCCTTAAGTGTAAAACAAACCCCTGTCGTTTTGCATTTACAAGTCGACAACTGTTGGCTCAAAGTTCACGCATGTATAATAAAATAAATAAAATTATTCCGCTGTACAGATATACCTTACATGAAATTAAAAGTAAATTGTGAGAATGGCTATTATCCTTAACTTTTAATGAAACAGAAACTATATGGACTACAGAATAATAACTTTATCAAACTTACATTAAAATTAAGCTTATTAAACACTCACACTTCTCATACACACCTCCCTACTCACAAAATACACTCATATATACACTCACACTCCTAGATACACACCACAATCATTCACTCCATTTGCTGTGTTAACAACCACTGTAAGCAAACAAAAAGCCACGAATGTATTATATAAATTGAAGTCGGAAAATCTCCGACACCTACGAGTAAGATACACATCTGCGTACCTATAGTATAGTTAAAATCTCGCTGCAGACTTGGTCATAAATCATAATCGGAGTAGGGATGTGCGCTAGTTGCGCGCGCTCAAGGCCATTATCGATGATGACTCAGACGAAGAATTTTAATTTTCTATTTTTAGTTTTATATATACGTTCTTTTGTATATATATTTAATAAGCTTTGTAGTAAATTTGGTAATAAAATAAAAAAAAAATGTGTATTTATTTCTATCACCCATTTATAAATATATAAAACTATCGATATCACTCATCGACTGCAGTAATACACAGGACTACGTGTGGGCGTGGCCTGCCCATAAGGCCCGTGAGTGGGAAAGAGAGCGAAACACTCTAATGATTTATGACCGAGTCTGCAGCGAGATTTTAACTATACTATAGTTTAGGAGCCCGGAAAGCTAACAAGAATTTTTAACTTGGTAGTACAACCCACTGTCTCCATATGTTATGTACTGTGTTGTTGTTTTTATGTACTAATAAACTTATATTATGTTCCAGCAAGAGTAGTGTCACTATAGTCCAGGCAGGGATTATTTATTAAAATACTGAGCCATGTTAATGCAAGTCACATGTCACTGTCACCCTGTATACAGGGTGGCAGGGAAACGCTTCCGAACACGAAGACAGGTGATAGGGCTAGTGATTCTCGATACGATACCATAAAAAAACCGTTTTTTTTTTTACAATTTTACTCATTTTTTTTAACTTTTTCGTACACTATGCTGTGAGAACAGTTAAATGAAACCATTATTTGCGATTAAACACATTTTTTTTCTTTACAACTCTATCAAGCAATGTATTCGTAAATAAATATCAGCTGACAATCGCGCACAGCCCCGAGTTCAAAGTGCGCGAGCGCTTGCCGCGCGGCCAACGACCCCTAAGTTCACGCGATTGTTGTGCGTCAAAGTTGAAGCAAATATCTTTTCAGTTCACTACTACCTACTGGGATATCTGCTTTCGGATTCCATTCATGCAAGGTTCGTAATGATTTTCGCCTTCAACAGGCTTACAATTTTGATCCGAATGTTCGCAAATTATGCTCACAAATCAGAAAAATCCAGATGTTTATGCTTAACTTTGAGATCCATGTCGAATAGACGTAATAAGATACCTACTGTGATTGGGAAAGTTCGTTAATTCGTTCAACAAAATTTTGCACAGCAACAAAACTGAAATGTTTACCATGTGGACATGATGTAGGTAACATCATGTTCACATTATCTCTAGACCTGGGGTCGATGATTTCATATCGGCAAACTTAACAATAAATATCCAAAATCAAAACAATAATAATACAAAAATTACCAAAATAACGACGCGTGTAAGCAACGAAGGCTCACCGTACTGAGGCGACGAGACGAGTCACGCGACGAGGCTAACATCCTCTTCCCCCGGACCTCTGGACCTCTGTTATGAGTAGACGTGCCTGTAAAGCTTTTAACATTTTTAATTAAAATATTAATTACAATTAATCGCCAAAAACCAATATTAAAAAATAGGAGTGCATAAAGTAACAGGAGTAAAACACTGCTCACTAGAGCGAAGAGCGCCTCATCAAATTCGGGTGAGACAACAACATCTCATTAACAACTCATTAGCTAATTATTGCTCACGTACTTGAACATCACAGCGCACGCATGATTATACTTCCGTCCCGCTTCAACGCGCGGGCACTACTGCTGTGTAAGCAAGACAACAACAAAACCTGTGTCAGACGGCGTTCAGAGTGAATCTAGGCGTGTACGCATTGCTTGCAGGTGTGAGTAATACAAAGAAGGAACTACCTGTGATTTCTGCACGCCTAGTACTTGGTACAACGATCAATACTATCCAACTTCGTATTCTTTTGGTGGAAAATTATAAAGACAGAATCGCCTACCTACTGTGTTTTCTGTACGCCTGATATTTTGGAGAATCTACGGACGAATTATTTCACTATCCTAAGTATTCGCCTCAACTTTAGAAAATCATAAGCGCTTCCTAAAGTTACTGATATCCCAGTATCATTATTGAAAGCCAAGGATAAATCAATGTCAGATTCGGACTTAAAGCAATTAAGTCAAGAAAAAACACCGCCAAACTTCGTTCAATCTCGCTTTAAAAGGCCACGGGAGGATGAGGACACTGATATGAGGAGTTTTATATCTTCTCTTATGGCTGAGCAACGAAAGGAGATAGAGAAAGAAATGAAAAAGATCAGCGGTGTTTTGTCAAACATACAGATGACGAACACAAACATTGAGAGCTCGGTGGCCTTTCTTGCAGCACAAAACAAGGACATGCTTACTAAAATCGACCAATTGGAAAAACAGGCTGTCAAGGACAGAGATTATATAACGGTCTTGGAGAACAAAATTGAAGATATGCAAATTTTACCGGAAATCTAATTTTCAGTTAAAAAACGTGCCGAAGACTAGTGGTGCAACGAAAGAAGACCTGATTGGGATGGTACTCTGTCTTCCTAAAACTGTTGACTGCAAATTGAGAAAAGTGACATCAAAGATGTGTATAGAGTGAGTAGCAAGAAGGAAGAACAGAATAGCCCCATTATTGTAGAAACCTCCGCAACACTTTTGAAAACTGATTTGCTCAAGATGTGTAAGTCTTTTAATACTAGGCACCAAAGCAAGCTTGCCGCCAAACATCTTGGATGCCGCTCAAATACAGACTCTCCCATCTTTGTGTCAGAGCAGCTAACTGCGAAAGGCTCTCGTCTGCACTTTCTTGCGCGTGATTTAGTCAAGGCTAAGAAATTTAAATTTTGCTGGACAGCTTACGGCAAAGTATATTTAAAAAAAGATGAAACGTCGCAAAGAATAACCGTCAAGTCTGAAGCCCAGATCCACCAGCTTACACAGGGAACCTGACTAGTCCCAATACTTGTTATCTACGAATATGTATACCCAACCTTTATGTTAGCACTACATGTTTTTTTACCTTTTTCATTTTATTTTGTTTTCTTAGACACTAAGTTTCTTTTTGATACTCTTGTTATAAATAATTTTACTACTACACATACATTTACTTTTACCCATACATTACTATACAAAACAACTGAAATCTACTTTCAAACATTCACCCTCACATACTTAGAAACCTCACAACAAGCATATTATACTCAGCGGTTTTCAAAATTATGTTACTCAAAAAAAATACTCAAAGCATTTATTTCAAATAAACCAATTACAGGCACTTTTGAATTGTCAAGGGGTCGCGGTCGGTCAGTCGGAAAGATGAAGCTAGTTGCAGATTCCAAAGCGTAGGTAGGTTACTGGCTGTATAAATCTGCTGCACTTAAATGTGTCTCGAAGTTCACCCTCAGACCTGTCAATCTTTTTAATGGATAGTACGCTTCAAACACTCAACGAAATTGACAATTCAAATATCGCTCAGGCTGTTCACTGTGATATTGAGGATTTGTCTAAACACATTCAAGTGCAAAAGATTGTCTGCAAAATATTCTGCCAAAATATACGAAGCGTTTATAGTAACTTAGATGATCTCCAAGTGACTCTGTCGTGTCTAAAGTTCGAGCCTGATATCCTGATTGTAACTGAAAGTCAACTTAATCCTATCAAACCTATACCCACTATCCCGAACTACTCAGCTTTTCAAACGACACATCACATAAATAAAAACGATGGTGTAGTTGCGTATGTCACTAATAATATTGCAGCAAGTGTCAAGGAAATTAAATTAACTCAAGCCTCTGCTCTTGAAATTAAAATTAATAACAACGATGTTATACTCGGGGTATATCGATCCCCTTCGAATGCTAATGCAGACATGTTTATAAACTCGCTGGACACATATTTGGACTCTGTAAAATCATTTAACTGCATTACCTTGGCTGGGGATATAAATATAAATCTTACACCAACTTCATCTGAGCAAGCACAGGAGCGAAACAATAGACAAAACTATTCTGCAATGTTAACTATGCATGGACTCCTGGCAGGACACACTTTTTCTACTAGACTAAACAATTGTCTTGACCATTTTATGGTAAAGCTTAATAAGGAAAAATTATCTGCTCACATTGCTGTCTTAAATACTTCGGTTACTGATCATTCTCTATTATTCCTAAACCTGTCTAAAATCAAGATAAAAAATAAAACTCAAAAGACAAAAATAGGTACCGATTTCAATATGGCACTGAAATCTTTAGTAGACAAAAATCTTGGAGAACTCATGTTTTCTAATGATCCAGACTCCGTGGTGAAACTTTTGATTGAAAGAATTTCGGAATCTTTACAAGAAAATACTATCACGACTACTTTACCTAAAACTAAGCGAAATATAAAACCCTGGATAACCCCCGGAATCTTAAAATGTATCAGAAATAGAAATAAAATGCAAAAGAAATTAAAAAATTACCTGCACAATGAAATATTAAAAATTTGCTATAAAATATATCGAAATTATTGCAATCAATTAATTAAGAAACTGAAACACCGGTACGAGAGGGATGAATTAGCAAACTCTACCAAAAATAGTAAAAAACTGTGGTCAAATATTAAAAACATAACCCACATGAAGCAAACCAACACAGATAACACTAAGCTATTGGAAGACAAGTCGTCGCCCAGTGAAGCAGTCAATCATGTTAATGATTATTTTGTAGGAATAGGTAAACAACTTGCAGTAAAAATCTTGCCGAATACTAGATCGGATGCTAGGACTTACTCAGGAGCATATAATAATCAATTAACATCACTTGTCCTCTTGGATACAGATATAGACGGAGTACATTATTTACTTATGAATTTAAAATCAAGTAGCGCTCCTGGCCGGGACAACATCCCAACAATATTTCTAAAAATAGCTAAGCACGTGGTTCTCCCGATTATTGTTCACCTAGCGAACTTGTGCTTTAGTAAAGGCATCTTCCCTAACCCCTTGAAAAAATCTACAATTACGCCTGTGTACAAGAGTGGGCCCAGAGATGATGTCAGTAACTTCAGGCCTATATCAGTATTACCTGTTTTATCAAAAATATTAGAGAAACTTTTAAACAAACGATTAGTAGACTTCCTTAATAAGTATAGAATATTATCTGATGCACAGTATGGATTTAGACAGGGCAAATCCACTGAAGATGCAGTCACTGCTATAACATCTCTCATTACTGAAAACCTTGATAACGGGAAAAAATGCCTTTCAGTTTTCCTCGATCTAAAAAAGGCTTTCGACACAGTCTCTGTTCCCATTCTTGTACGCAAGCTAGAATACATAGGCATAAGAGAAACACCTCTTGAATTATTCAAAAGTTATCTAACACATAGAACTCAAAGGGTTAAAATTGGCCAGTATACAAGCAGCGACGCGAATATAACATTCGAAGTGCCACAGAGGAGCGTCCTCGGGCCCACCTTGTTTCTAATTTACACCAATGACCTATGTGAGTTGAAGGCAGGTGGTGCTCGGGTCTTCTCTTATGCTGACGACACTGCGTTGGTCTTTAGCGGCGATAGTTGGGATTCTGTGCGGAAGGATACGGAAATGGGATTGGTTAGAGTTGCTTACTGGTTAAGAACGAACCTACTTACGCTGAATAGCCAAAATACTATCTACATGTGTTTCTCACTAAGTAATAGAACGCAGCCTGGCAATAATTTCAGTGTAAAGATACACCAATGCCACAATATCCAGGACACAAATTGTGCATGTCCGACTATCGAAAAGGTGGAAAAGACGAAATACTTGGGTGTTGTAGTTGATCAGCGACTCTCTTGGCATTATCACGTAGCATTGGTTAGTGACCGCATCAGAAAATTGATCTGGATCTTTAAATGTCTAAGGCATGTTGCTTCAGCGAATCTTATTAAACAAATATACACTGCTTTAGCCCAATCCGTTCTAACCTATTGCATTCCTATCTGGGGGGGTCCCTCCAAAACCAAGTTCCTGGATCTGGAAAGATCACAGCGTGCCCTTCTCAAAACTATCCATTTTAAACCGTATCGTTTTTCTACACACGAGCTCTACAAGTTATGTGACCTTCTAACTGTAAGAAAGTTATATATTCTGATGTCTACGTTAAAAATGCATAAAACAACGGTATTTGATCCTAGTTCTCTCAGGAAAAGAAGGAGTTATGGTCGCATAAGTGTTGTTAGGGCTCGTACTGCATTCGCAAGACGGCAATATACTGCCCAAACTACTCTTCTTTATAACGCCATAAGCAAAAAACTTCCTATCTACCAAAAAACTCATTACGAATGCAAGAAAACCATGACTTCATGGCTAAAGACCCTTTCATATGATGAAACTGAGGCACTACTAAATCCAGTTATATAACAATCGTATAGAATGATAATAATAACTTACACAAGCAGTAAATAAAAACGCGGACTAATTAATATACAATTGTCTAACACATCCTTCACACTAATAATATGCTTTTGGTTTCCCTTTTTTCTCTTCGACAATCGCACACACACACACGCACGCACACATTCACACACACGAACGCACACACACACGCACCCTCACACGAAAACACGCACGCACTCTAACACACACGCACACTCAAACACATAAACTCTCACACTTACACTCCACTCATAGCTATACTTGAAATCGGAATCTGAGATAATAAAATTATCAAATGTGGCACAACAAACTCAATGACTTACCTATAAACAGCAGTATTCAAATTCTATTGCAATAATTGTTTTTCTGCTTTTCTCTGTATTGTCTATAATTGGGGATAAAATGTAATATTGTCTGAGATTACGAATTCAAGTACCTACCTAAACTAATTATAATTATGTAAATTCTCTAGTTTAATTTTTGTTATTGTAGGTAACTATTTTTTATTTATTTTTGTTAATTCTCTCATTAACAGGCTTTGTATGTGTACACATAGCATGGAAGAGGGAGGTCTTCTGTTACAGGTATGTCTATACTTAAAAGAAGACCTCTAAAATGGATTTGTTAAAACCTGTTGATTTTGAAATAAATAAACTTTAAACATGGGGAGGTGAAGGGGGAAGCAAGATGGCCCATTCCAGCGAGGTACAGAGATAATTGTGAACTTCGGTCGAATTCTGATAATCAAGGTAAATGATTACAAAAGTCATTGGTATTAGGCCGAGATTTGAACACGGGTCACTTCACTTGACAGAGAGAGGCGTCCACGGCTATGCGCGGCGCGGCGGCGACCTAGACATCCTCTGTAAAGCGCCGCCAAAATAAAGAAGAAGAAACATTACAGAGGCTCCAAATGTTTAAAATGAATGGGCCGTGTCGTGCATTTAATTACAGTTTTGTATGTACGTTGATAATCGATAGTGAATGAAATAAAATAAAAATCGCCGACTTTAGCTGTGAATGACAATAAAAATTATATCGCGCGCACCGTTTCAAGCAAATAGCGCGCGTGAATCAATTAAATTTGAACTTTATGCCAATGTAATTACGGGTCATACGACGCGCACTCGTTTATTGCTATAACTGTATCCATTAAATAGGTAAGTAAACCAAATCAATTTAAAGTGGATACCTCATAGACATATATAGTAAGGACCAGGCTAACCGCGCGGCGAAATGGCACCAACGCGCTGGCCCTAAAATATCAGTTTAGGGCCAGCAGTTTATAGTCTATGGGGCCAGCGCGACTCAGTCGAACGCGGTCCGCGCGCGGATGCGTAGTACTGTCATTAAAATGCCTAGTTGCGTGGTAAAAGGCTGCAAAAATTATGACACAAAAGTTAAAAAGGAACATGGGATATCGTATCATCGGTAAGTAATCTTACATTATTTTTGTTGCAATTAAATTATCAAATAAACATATTTTTAAAGTGATAATTTTACCACCAAAATCCACAATGGCGGCCATGTCGCGCGCTGTCGGCAGCGCGTGAAGTAACCTTGTACGGACGTCATTTTTTATTTGTGTTTTATTTTTGTCTTAGGAACTTAGTGTAAGTAATTTTGAATTTTTTTATGGTAAGTAGGTACCTTATATGTTTTATATTCAACATAAGAGTGAAACAAAAAGGGTACAAAAATTTAAGAGGAAGTCTAGAAATGATAATTATGAAAATCGAATTCATAAAATATTTTGAAATGCTGTTTTCATTTATTCACGCAAACTGAGCGAAGCTACTACCGTCATTGACGACGGTAGTAGCTTCACTCAGTTTGCGACATTTTTACCGGAAGCTTGCTTCGGGTAAAAATGGATAGGAGGAGATTTAAAAAAATATAAATATGCGATGGCAAATTACGATTCAAATAATTTTTAAAGTACAGATTTCCAAATGATTCAACGCGCAAAGAGATTTGGAGTCGCATTATTAGTAAAAGTGTAAGGGGGAAGCGCTAAGGTAGTCATATTTGTTACAGTCGCGAATCCTATTTAGATCAACATACAACCTGTTACTGACCTGCAAATTGCAAAAAACGTAAGAAAATTGAATTTCGCGGGCTACTCTGACGCTTTCGCCTTAAATTGTTTCCGATAAAATGTGATTAAAAAATCACGGCTACATAATCAAGCTACAATTTCCAGATTCGCATTGTATAGAAATAAATAAATGTAGCCGTGTGTACAAGGTTACGTCGTCGGCCTATGCAACGCGGAACTCACGTAGTTCGTATGCGTTATCATAGATGGCGTTAGTTTTTTCTTGTATGAAGAAGGTTTATGTAAAATGTTCTGATGGGCGTATCCTTCCTTTTGAAATCATTGGGATACCTACTTTAATTAATTAAATCTATGAAACCCGTTAAGTCTTATTTATAAGTAAGAAAATGAAAACAGTTTGTAATAAAGCATAATTATAATTTACTATCACTTAAAATGAATAATAATTGGTTTCTGGTTTAATAATATTATTCTAACATTTTTTCCTCTGTAATTTGTTGATCTTAGCACATCGAAAGACACCGCTATGAGACACCGCGTCGGCGTCGCCACACCGCGCACCGACGCGAAGGCGCGCGGCGCTCGCGCGGCGGCATGTTTGATGTTCTTAGTACCTCTTAGTAAACTAGTTAGTTCCTTTCAAACTCAGTTCGTGAGCGAACGTGGGTTACGTTTAATCGGTCGATAGGTATTGAAACGTATTTAATACTGTTTTGTTGGTTTTAAATTTGTGTTTAGTTATTATTGTTACGTTTTAAATGTTGTTTTTTTGTTTTGTTTGTGTTAAACAATGTCCGATGCATGTGATATCTGTTTTTTGGCTCGGTTCGGTTGATTGTCCCGAACTACTCAGTAAAATACTTCTTCGCACTAATCTAAACAACTTAAGAAAACGGCCTCTACTCTATGTACCATTCGCATCGACAAAGTACAGGCGCAATGCTTTCTGCATACGTAGTGTAATAGCACTGCTCTTAACAGTTTACCATCACACCTGGAAATCGATTTATTTTGCACCAGCGCACACAAAATTAGAAGGATTCTAAACAAGGAGTATTTTGGTGACAACCATAAATAGCTTTTAATTTTGATTATGATATTGCATGACTTGACATACCTAATATATTATCTCGACACATATCATACCAATATATCTACATTGTAATATGTTCACTTACTCAAATCGCTGTAACTGGTCAACGCAAGTAACTCATAACTAATTAGAAATATATAATTATGTGGAAGCTTGTCATTAGCAAATGTCACTACTTATGCACGATATTTATGATTGTTATTAGTCTATAAGCTTTCTTTAAAAAATAAATAAATAATTTATTAAAATACTGAACGATGTTCCAGCAAGAGTAGTGTCACTACAGTCCAGGCCGGGATTATTTATGAAAATATTGAGCCATGTTACAGCAAGAATAGTGTCACTATAAACCAGGCCGGGATTATTTATAAAAATACCGAGCCATGTTATAGCAAGAGTAGTGTCACTTTAAAGACTAAGCAGGGATTATTTATTAAAATACTGAGCCATATTCCAGCAAGAGTAGTGTCACTATAAAGACTAGGCAGGGATTATTTATTAAAATACTGAGCCATGTTATAGCATGAGTAGTGGCACTATAAATAGACTAGGCAGGGATTATTTATTAAAATACTGAACCATGTTACAGCAAGAGTATAATAGCGTCACTATATAGTCCAGGCAGGGATTATTTATTAAAATACACTGTTACGTCTGTAATATAACGGAAACAAAACAAAAATCTTTGTAACAGTAGGAATCTAGCTGATTTGAAGTAACGGTAGGAATCCGACTTATTTCATTGTCCATGATTACGGTACGCGTTGCGTGCTAGAAATCCCACGGAGGCAAGGAGTTCAATATTGTATTGTATGTAGTGTGTGCCTATAAACGTATGGATAGCTGCGCTCGAGAGACGGCGCGGCGGTCGATAGCTCAACTTAATTAAGCGTCCGCGGCCGCACTTAGCGCCTCTTATCTAACACTTATCAATTAATAGAACTTATCTCCACTTCCCGCTTCCCCGCCACCCCGCCTCCCTCCTCCGATACAATTTATTGGCCTCTTACGACTTGTTGTTATGGTGGCTGCGACTGCTGCTCTCTCACTGAAATAACAAACGCGCAATACTTGTCTAGTAGACGAACGGCGTATCGCTCAGACTCATTTAGTAGTTCATAGCTTCTAAGAACCTAAAACAATTTTGAATGCAAATGTACCGTTATCTTTTAACTAAGACCAAAATGCTAAGATAGTCAAAATGTACGAATTATGCGTGTGCAAGTGGTGTCAGTTTGTTCCGATTCCGCAACGTTTAGCCAAAGTTGCTCAATGTCCGTGGGTGAACGATGCAAGAAGCAAAAAAACGCAGCATCGACTCGATCCGAACGTGGCAGTCCCTGCGAGTATAATACTTCCATATCATAATGATAATGTTATGATGACGAGCTAGGATACAAATTAATTTTTGTCAACTAATTTGTCGTGAGCGCATCGCCCTGCGTGCCGCACCGCGCGCACTCCGCGCCGGAACCACGCGCTTCGCCCGCCCACGTCGGTTTCAATTACTGTGCGGAGTGAACAGCGTCCGTAAACACCGCTTGTCTTCCAGTAATCCGTTTAGTCTGTAAAGTACCTGCGACCGATTACGTTCCCGATGATTCGTTCGTTCGTTGTCTATTTAATCTTAACCTCCTTTGTATCCTTCTCCGAGGTTTCAACTTCAAATAAAATTGTACTTATTGGGTTTTCTGCTAAAATAATAGCGAAATTATTCCGTGTCGATAAACAGGTGAATTTTGATGTATTCTCGGAGGATCCGTGTCGTCGCTCGGCTTGTCTACACTAATTTACGTAATGGAGCTTCCCGAACGTCAGATTGCACTGAAGCGATGTTTGTTGCGCGTATTATGTTACTGTGTACTAGCTCACATGAGCCTGGTCCAACGCTAGGCATGGCAATATATCGTCCCGGCCTCGATTCCCAGTACATAGAGTACAGTCCACAACCGTCCAGAGCAGGGGTCGCAAACTGTAATAGAATTTTCCCGTTTGGAAGTTTTCAGTTAATCGAGTAGCTCGGGATTGAAATTGTATATGGTGATAGGCTTTCATGGGCTTATGGGTGTCGGAGGCTAATTGTAGCACACGACTGTAACTCAGAGTGCAGCTCTCATCCATCACGCTAGTAGCTAGTTTGGATGACTGTTTTTAAGAAGAAGGTGCCCATGTCATAGCTTAACCTACAAATAAATTGAAATTGGGCATTCATTTTTGTTGTTTCTGCGTGCACCTCACCGCACCGCACCGCCCCGCGTGCTGCACGCTCAGGCTGCGATTAATAAGTTCGGGTATATAACGACGTGAGTGAATGTCGCCAGTTGTAAATGATGCGCGATGCAGTTGTAATGGCTATGTTAGTAAACATCCAGATTGCACAAATAATGGTCAAATAATGTTAGGATTTACTTGAAATGGCTCAATGGAAAATGGCGAAGAGTGAAGATTCTCGTAAAGCATAAAATGAAGAAGTAGTCGTCAAACAGTACATGTAACGCAATGATAATGTATTATGATGACTTTGATTGGTTCTCTACTGTGAACAAAATAAGATTACAGTTTTTCTCATTTCACCGTTACAATGTTGATGGTTGGTGGGGTTTGTTATCAGGGCTCGCGCCGCGGTCGTCATCTCGAAGGTAACCGAGTGGCGCGTGTACGTTGTGTCTGTCCACCAGTCACGCGCAATTGTTTCCCGGTAGAAAGTCCCCACCACACGCCGCGCCGCCGCCGCCGCCGCGCGGCCTCTGCACGCACTCTACCGAACCGACAACTCCATGCGTGTATATAAGTGATAGTGAGTCTTGTGTGTATAGTGTAATTGGGTTGTCTTGACGGACAGGTGATATCCTTATGGCTCCGTGCACACAAAAAACCCTCTTTTGTCAAT
The DNA here is from genome assembly GCA_937001585.2 of Brachylomia viminalis. Lineage (NCBI taxonomy): Eukaryota > Metazoa > Arthropoda > Insecta > Lepidoptera > Noctuidae > Brachylomia > Brachylomia viminalis. Next base: position 349,936 of record OW443300.2, read on the forward strand.
TCCTTATCTAATTGTGACAAAGCTAGAAATAATTGAAACATTATGTCTGTGTGACTACAAAAGTACAGTTTTCATGGCGCTAAACCATTCGTGTCAGTCACAGCACCTGTTAATAGTTTCATCACTTTTGCGCTCTTGAAAATATAGTTTTTTTTGTCTTTGATTTACTAAATGAAAATATTGTATAATCATAAAATGACATTTAAATTTTATTTTAAGATTAGCTGAAGATTAGGGTGTGATTTTTAATTTTTGAAACGTCTTCTCAATAATAGGAAAAAATACATTACTACCAGGGTTTGTTTCGAAAAATGGGTTTTTGCAACATTATTTTTCTGCTATATTTTGTATCAATGTTGAAAAATGTGGTCCAGCTACATGCAAGTAGACCATAAAATGATGTTGATAATCATTTTTAATGTCCAAAATCAAACGTAGTTTCTAGTAAAACAATGACCAAACGTCAGTCTCTCGTCATTTTTTGGGAAACATGTTGCGAATATTAGTGATTTTCCATGAATACTTAACTTATTTGAAAAATCCCTTTCAGCCACATGCAAAACAAAGAACTCAAGTTTTCGAATCACAAATAATTTTGTTTAAATAATGTTTCCCTTTCCTACAAATAATGCACAAAATTGATCAAAATCAGTCGATTTCGTGCACGGCCCCTTATGACCTGCACTGGACTGTGACGTGCTGGATCGATTTATAGAAAATGTAACCGAAACTTTACTGTGTAGTAAAGATTCGGTTACATTTTGATTGGTTACAATGCTGCTTGAGTCTTTTTTTTTTTTTGATGATGGGAAATCATCAAATGACCCCTCCCGCTCTGGGTGGAGTGGAAGGGAGTGTCAGACTCTTACTGACTAAAACCCACCCGTGTTCCTTCCTTGGCCCTTTCTGTTCCGGGTCAGCGGTACCCCTTATGGATGATCCCGCTTTCCCGGCAGGCTTGGGCCCTAGTGGGCCCCCTCTTCGATGCTGACATCTCTTTGAGGCGCGCGTGGAATACGTACGCGCCGTCCGGCACGGGCCTGATCCTAATCGGACGGTGAGCTACCCATTACTCACCGCCCGCAGGCCCGCGCCTACGGTGGCCGGGAGTCGTCACGCGGCTCCCGACGCCCGGAGCGTCCACCGCGGCGGCTTGGACGGGAGACTCTCTCCCTCTCCCGTCCGACCGACCGTGGCGTGCTGGGCACATTTTGGTTTGTCGTCTATACACGACTGTGGCGGTCAAAGGGTTCGATAAAAAGCAGTGCAGTGCGGAGCAGGGCCCGCTCGCTAGTGGGTTAGTAATGTTGTAAATGAAAAGCAGTGCAGTGCGGAGCAGGGCCCGCTCGCTAGTGGGTTAGAAATTTTGTAAATGAAAAGCAGTGCAGTGCGGAGCAGGGCCTGCTGGCTAGTGGGTTAGTAATCTTGTAAATGAATAGCAGTGCAGTGCTATAATGTACTATCATACATACTATCATACCGTCAGGTCCCAGTAGGCGGTGCCGGGCTCCCGGGCCGGCTCGTCTCATTACTAATTATGGACAGTCGGAGGGGCTCTCATCACGTGATGCTTGACAATCTCTCCATAGACCGATATTTGACCAACATTTTTAATTAGACAGCTCTAATAAGATTTTCTTAATATTTGAAATTACCATATCCAAATTCAAAATTCAAATTAAAAAATATTTATTTGCCAGAAAATACATTGTTCATCAAGGAAAGATCAATTAAATTATCGGATTGCGCACCGCAACGCCAACTTCAAGGCGTGCGTGGTGCGCGTACCGAATTATTATCTGCCCGTCGTCATGGAAGGAGACTTTTCGCTGCAGGACTTGGTGTTCCGTCGCTTCTGCTGACAATTACCACAAGACAGCAATGGGACAAGCTAGTGAAGTGCTACTAACACAGTTTTAAGCTTTAATTATTAACACAAGGTTTGTTTAATACTTTATATAATAATGTTAGTTTGTAAGGTTTGTCTATGGACCATTGTAGCCTGAAATAAATGTTTTTTTCATTTCTATTATTATTTTTTCAACACTTTCGCCGAGCCTGTTGCACAGAGAGGTTATGAGTCTGCCTAGCTGCTTTGTATGTATGTCAGTACGTCTGCCTTGACTTCAAACCGGTTCCGACAAATGAGGTGTCCTTGGATTGGTTGGTGCCGTCATAGGAAATCCAATATTTAGTATTTTGCACTAGTTAGGTAGTACAAAGTACTAGGTAACTTCTGCTACGCGATTTCGGTTTTTCATGATGTGTAGATTCTATTTGGTAGTGGGGCTTTCGTTTGTTACTTCTGAGCAATGTGTCGCTACACCTGCATATGTGGGTATAATGTATAATGTTCTCGCGGGACTGCTCTCCAGAGACGAGTGCTACCTGCGCGAACAAACATTACGTTTAATTTGATGGCTCACACTTTGTAGCACGATATTAACACGTCACACGAGAGAGTGCAGAAAGCTCACTCTGAGCTGAACCATACAAGAGCAAGTTTATTCACAAAGAAGTAAATGCGAACTCTATAGAGCACTGAACCGTGAATTAATGAGCAGCACTGCAGACTATTTGCGTTCAGGTTCACTACCGGCTCTTAGTTTCTGGGAAGTGTTCTCTGCTGGGAGCCAGTGCAGTGGAGCTTCGGTAGTAAACACTATGCGTGCACAGTGAGCTGTCCGCGCGGTTATCATAATGACGTCATACAACATTACAGCCGGCCGTAAAATTATCATTACACCGTCGTTGGCACTAACTCGCACCTCCACTAACTGAATACTGCGCGATCCACTTCATACGAGCTTGCGGCGTCGTCAACACAACTGTAAAGGCTCCGCGACGCGACTTTTGTAGACCAGGAAGTTTTCATAGAAATTGTTCTACTAAAGTCGCGTCGCGCCTGTTTGCCTGGAGCCTTAAAGCGTCAACATGTGGCATTCGCACGGTAGTCTGGTGACTCGCGTGACTAGTTCGTCTGACGTAATATTAGTCAAGTGACATAACGCAATGTTGTTATCGTAACACATCGCGATAGTTATGGCTTAAAGAAGGTTCCATTACAAGTAGTCCACGGTTTTATTTAATATTAGAATTGACTGATTGGAATGTTCTGGAACGAGGTGATAAAACTTGAACTCGAATAACTTACAATTATATTGACATGTTGTAATATAAAAGATGGTTATAATGTAAATCGCTCCACACCGCTCCGCCCCGTACCGCATCGCTTCCGCCGCAAGTGAAGGTAGTTTATTTGCCGCTTACTTTATAAATGTCGTTCAATTTGTCGGAGCGTTCAGCGCCCAGAGCGTTGCATGTGAGATGTTATAAATGTGATTTAAGCGCACAAGTGGTGCCACTAGTGGCGAGCGGCGAGCGACTAGGGACCAGTGGCGAGCGACGAGCGACAAACACGGCGGGCAATGACGTGTTCCCGGGATATTCGAGCGTCATACGAGTACGATGCCGTACATACGAGTCAGTATGTGGTGGTCGCCTGTCTCTTCAGATGCGGCCGACTATTGATTGCTATTTGATTAGGTAAACCAATAGTGCAATCAAGCTATACCTGTTGTTAGCCACACGAATCTCATATTACCGATGGCTTGACGTGTAAAACACGGTTACATTAAATCCACCGAAATATCAAAGTTATACATCGTCATTAGATTGGATTATTGAAAAAATCGAAATGATCATCAAAAGAGATTGAGTGAGTGTCCGCAACACGTGACCCGCGTGCGCTGACCCGCGTGCGGTGACCGGCGTGCGGTGACCCACGTGCGGTGACCCACGTGCGGTGACCCGCGTGTGGCGACCCGCGTGCAGTGACCTGCGTTCAATGCTGCCGCGCCGGCAATACGATATCGATGAGGAAATAGCTTACTGATATTGAAACTGATCTATTATCTCCACTCGTTATAATTCATGAAACTATTCTCATATTTCGTGTCGCCGATCGCTCCCGACGCATGAATAATCACCTGAGAGTTTATATTGAAGCCACGTACGACCAGTTGACTAGGTGCTAGTACCTTCCGATAGTCAATTAAATTTCGGCGCTTTTAATCTATCTTGTTGTAATAATTGTTTTAAAAACCAGAAAATAATTTTTCGAGTTAAATTATTACCAGTTCAAAGATCAATCGACAGTTTCTAGAGCAGAGAGTGCAAATAGCACAAACGAACTGAAACTGTGTGTTTCAGATAAACAATTTGATAATATGTGATTGTTTTCACAAAAGTATTTGTTTAAATATATAATTTCCCTATTTTTTATTATTATAATATTTAACGAGTTCATGACAGTGTAATTCTGTTCTCTGACACCTACCGCAGGAATGCCACGCACGTAGCAGTAACGTAGCGCTGGCGTAGCAATCGCGTAGCTCATCTTGCCACTAACGTAGCGCTGGCGTAGCAGATGCGTAGTTCATCGTACCATCACGAGGCGTTGATTGAATTCAATTTGGAGTGATCCGTCGGCGGCGGCGGTTCTTTTTGTGGTCCTTTGAGGTTAGCTCCAATCGCAGGTTTTTGTACGCTTTGTTGCCCCCCCAGCCCCGCTCTCCTCTCTTTCCCCGCTGCCCTTTCACATCGCACGCTCACTGACCCGCGGCTCTTCGTATGGCAGCGAACAGTTTTGATCGTAATACGCTTTTAGGTCTATACCGATTTCAAATCATTGAATATTTATAAATTGAGCACTTATGCTGATGGGGTGGCAACCGTAGGGTTATCTACCCTACGGTTGCATCCCACCATACTGAACATATCCTTACTTACTATCGGTACCATCCAGCCGTCGTAAAATGTAAATGTCACCGTGAAGTGAACACTTAGGTGAAGTGAGCTTGGAGTGAGCTGTCAGTGTCATCCCACTGATGCTAGAGATTGACCAAACATTACATTTACAATCATAATCGAGATTTTAATCATTTTTATGCTAATTCTGTTGATCATTTTATATTATTTCAAGGCTAGTATTTTTGTGGCAAAAAATTACTTTTTACGGTTTTTTTTAATAAAACAGCAAAACAGAAATTCAGTCAGAAAGTCAAATCAGTTCTTCTATTTTTTTCTACGCTAGCTACTAAAGAAAATGCGCATGGACATTGTTTGCTATTACGGACCTATTTTTTAATATGACTATTGTTGTCTTTTTTATGGTTTTCGAGGTTGCTAAAGCCGAAAGTGAGGTTAAAATGAAAATCAAAGATGACGGTAAGCCATCTTTGATTTTCATTTAAAAAGAAACATAATTGAGTTTCTGACTGAATTTTTGTGTTGCTGTTTTATAACAAACAAACCTCTAAATAATAATATTTAGACACTTAAATACTAGCTTTGAAACAATACAAAATGATCAACAGACTAACATTAAAAAATATAATTAAAATCTCGATTATGATTGTAAATGTAATGCTTGATCAATCGCTAGCATCAGTGGGACTACACTGACAGCTCACTCCACGCTCACTTCACCTAAGTTTTTACGTTGAAATGGTTACAGAATCGCAATGCAGATTACGAAATATCTGTTTACATTTTACGATGCCTGAATTGTATCGAAGTGTTTTAATATTATTAGTGTTTTGAAAATCTGTTGTAATGTTAACTGTTCGAGTTTTAATCGAACACTCAGTGAAAATGCATAGTTGCATCGAACGCAAATATGCACATTTTCTCGTTCACCAAAATGTGGGCCAGTTCGCGTTTAGATCTCATTCAATCAAAATCAAAAGTCATTTATTAAAACTAAGCTGAGAATCAGCACTTTTTGAACGTCAAATTTACATAAGGCAGTCCCCCAAAACGCCCACCCTTCACCACTTCCTATTGCTTTAGCTGGGACGAAGAAGTGGCGCAACAAACTCCCCAGCAGCACTGCTGTCTGTTCAGTTAGAAGAACTGGATTCTATACAGTAGACAGTAATTAACATTACGGAACACAAGAACATTGAAATTATTTGCCATATGTCAGCTAGCACACGCCAATATTGAAAACTATACTCAAGCAGAAATAAATAATAAAAAAGTATACAGAACTTAATACATAATAAAAGCCTCCAGGCATGAAGGGCGTGCCCGCTTACAAATGCAGTGCTGCATTAGGTTTATATATGTAGCTGTAACTTGGAGTCACAAATGATAAACTAGGACCTTCGAAGTAAAATAAAGAAACAGTTAATTTTACTAATAACAATAACAAAACCATAGTCAGCAAGATGACCTGTCACCACAAGTAGCACCCGTTCACGAGCATAACGCAAAGATCACCCACTACCCCCCTCGTCATATTTGAGGGAAGGAGGCAACCCGACCCCCGACACTACCGCAAGCATTGACATCTAAGGGAGCATGACGATCTTGCTGCCGGTTGCTCAAAAGAATAATATTGTAGCAGCTCATACTTACGTATAGACATACGAATTAGAGGAACCCATACGGCCGTTCGCCACCACGCGCCCGCGCATACTAAGCTAGCTATACTAGCCAAGGTTAAAGGAATGTTCCACCGGCCGGCCGTATCATCGCGCTCGAAAGTCGAAGGGAGCGCGGCACATCCTACGAACATTACCAAATTGTGTTAGTCCTAAGGTTTTTAATGTAACCAATTTATTGTGAATCATTTCGACTGGTCTTGTATATAAGCAGCGCTTTCTATTAAATCATACATATCGTTATTCGCGTTATTATTTGTAACACGCAACCCCTAAAATAATATGATCAATTGTCGAGGTCGCTAGCTAACCGTATATTGCAGTACAACTCATTAAAAAACATTGAATTGAGTAGATTATGTCAATAATAATTAAAAATTAAATTAAACTAAATTGACAAATATAGTCAAATAAAATAAACAATTATATGAACTCATTTATCTTGTCAGTAGTTAAGCTAATTCTGGAGAAAGAATATAAACATTGTCTGGAGTTAATCACAGCGACCTACTATTTTTGTCGTTTAAGTAATCGTTGATAGAATAGTATGCCTTTGAACAAAGGTTGGATTTTACTTTAGCTTTAAAAGCAAATCAAACAAAGAAGAGGGAAGCTTGTTATAAAAGTCTAGACCAAGCCCAACAAATGAGTTATGGACTTTATGAAGCCAGTGAAAGGAAGCACGTAGTTTATCCTTGTTTCTCTTAGAGCATTAAACCAACCTAGACTTAATATTATGAATATAACTGTTTTTTGTGTCTACGTGTATATTTTGCTTATTATAGAAGATGTGGGCGAAGATAAATTGTAAGACCACTATGAGAATACCAATATCTTTAAAAAAAAACTCACAGAGTAACTCTAACACCTAGCTGGTAAATGGCTCGAACAGCTCGTTTTTGAAGAACAAATATATTTTGAATATCAGCAGCATTGCCCCACAGCAGAATGCCGTAAGACATGACGCTATAAAAATAACTGTAATAGACTAGCCGAGCTGTATCAACGTCAGTGTATTGTCTTACCTTCCTGACGGCATAGGCGGCCGAACTGAGCCTTCCCGCTAGGCATGATATTATGATCGCCACAGAAGCTTGGCATCAACTGTTATGCCCAGAAATACTGCCGAGTCTACAGTTTCCAGCACCTCTTTATCTAAGACGATGTGGGTTCCTAGATTTCTAACATTCGGTAAGGCGAACTTTGTTTTTGCTATTGTTTGCCTAGCCTAGTTGGCATTGAGAACTAGGCTATTTGTGGTAAACCAATCCGTAAACCTTGATAGTGCACTGTTTATGTCGTCAAAATCTTGTCTATTCCTGTCTACTTTAAAGATAAGAGAGGTATCATCAGCAAACAGTACAATGTCACAGATACCCTTTAAATAGAATGGTAAGTCATTGATATACACCAAGAATAAGAATGGGCCCAGTATAGAGCCTTGAGGTACACCTAACTGAACTGGTAGCCTGAAAGATTTCACGCCATTAACATCTACACATTGGTGCCCATTATGTAAATATGAATTTAATACGTTGAGATCTTTGTTTTGAATACCGTAATGAATTAGTTTACACCAAAGCGTGTCATGATGCACGCAACCAAAGGCTTTGGAGAGATCACAGACAAAACCAATAGTATTTTGCGAGCTCTCCCATGCGTTATATATGTGTTTCAGCAGAGCAACACCCGCATCTGTAGTCGAACGACCTTTTGTAAAGCCATCTTGTTCATCATGAAGGAGGCTATTTAAATAATACATTTGACGGCACGGTTGGCGCAGTGATTAGCGATTGACTGCTACGTTGCATGTCGCGGGTTCAATTCCCGCACGGAACAAATATTTGTATGTTTGTGTATGTCTGGCTGTTTGTGTATGTGAGTTTAAATCTTTGTAAACGCACCCACAATACAGGATAAATCCATAGTGTGGGGCAACGTTTAAAAAAATAATGTCATAGCAACTGCTTGAGTATTAATTTTTCAAATACTAATAATATTTACTAAATGCAGGTAAGATAGAAATATGCCTAATATTGCCAACGTTATTTTTATTACCAGTTGTAAATAATGGTATGACTTTACTGGTCTTCATGAGGTCAGGAAAAGTTCCAAAACCACATTTTTTTAAAGTAACAGCTAGATAGGGGGCTAAGATGTCGGTTATATTACTTACAAGTTTAATGGAGATGCCCCAGTAATCACCAGTGTTTTTAGACTTGAGTTTGTTAAAAATACTAATTACATAACGAGGTGTTACATGTTCGAAGCCAACGAACTACATTTAGGTACACTATTATGCAAAAGGTTTTCAGATTTAGATGGGGACGAATTTGAGGAGAGGGTCATAGTTATAGGTAAGTTGGCAAAAAACTCATTAAAGGCTTCAGCTACGTCACCTGCTTTATGAACTAATTTGTTGTCGACCATAATTTCTAATCGATTTTCTTGTTTAACTGACTTACCCATTTCAATATTAATAATTTTCCAGGCGGTTTTCACTTTTTTATTCGACTTTTTTATTGTATCGCTTATAAATTTAGATGTAGCAAAAACACAAATCTTTTAAAATAATTTTGAATAATTTTTTACATACTCTAGGAAAGGAGTATCAAACCTATAATTTTTCAAACCATATAACTCGTATAGTCTCGCTCTTCTGTTATACCTGGAGTAGCCCATTGGTTGAAGCCAACGGAGGTGCCATTAATGTTAATGGTTTTGGCCTTGAAAGTAGATTTGTATTATTTTTGCGCAACATCAAAAAGGGCTCCATAGATTTTATTAGGATTATCGTGATCTACAATCGATGGTTTAATTCTAAGGTTATATTATTTTTAAACTTGTTGCAACGACTAGCTGTATAAGGCTTGCATTCTATTTCATGCGGCTTTTTGTGTATTGGCATAGGGAAACTAGCTAATAATCCACAGTGGTCAGACGGTAAGTCTAATACTTAATGGAGTAACCTCTAAAATATTAATATTAAAATCACCACATAAAATTATACTTGTCGTGGATTGATGGCGCCACAGTACAACGGACAGCGCCATCTAACTATTTGAATCGTAAACGAATAATCATGTGTTCGGAAACGCAAACGAGCCCTACCGCTTGGAGACGATCGTCGGTGGAGGGGATGTCGCGAGGACTGGCGGACAGACCGAGTGTTCTTGCGACATGCGACAGTCTACACACAGACTATACAGGGTGTAAGGGGAACGCTTCCGAAGCCAGAACGTAGATTATATACTACTTAAATGCAAACGGATACCAATAACCTTTCACTTTAAATTGGTTAAAGTGGTTTCTTTGAGTGGCGGACGGGTTCACGTCTGACCATACATGAGCATTCCTCCTGTTCCAGGTCCCGTTCCTCGTGAAAGTGGACTCGTCCGTCCAGATAATGTGCTCAATAAAGCCAGGCGCACGTTGTTGTTGATCTAGCAGCCAACGACAATACGCACGACGACGAACGTGATCGTTAGGTAGTAAAGCTTGTATTTTGTAGGGCCGCATTCTGTTCCGGCGCAAGACTTTGTGAACTGTCCAGTGAGAGACTGTTGGTTCGCCCCGGCGCCGCAATAATTTCGCTGCACTTTGTGTGCCCAGGCGAGGATTTTGGCGAATCACATTTAAAATACGCTCCTCTGTCTGAACATTCACTTGTTGTCCACCACCTGCCGCTATCGTAGCAATCGGTCGATTTTCTAAAACTCGCTGAAAAGCTGCCGTTATCATGCGAGAATCAGACGAATGCCGGACGTTCGGAAATCTGTCTCGGTAAATTCTCAACGCAAGAGAAGCATTGCCACGGGCTTCTCCTAAACACATCAACATGTTGCCGTATTCACGAGCACTGTACACGTATGCATCAGGCATTGCTAAACACAACAAAACTGTACTATAACTAAAAGACAATAAAACAACACTAAAAACGTAACAATAATAACTAAATACAAATTTAAAACTAACAAAACAGTATTAAATACGGTTCAATACCTATCAACCGATTAAGCGTAACGCGCGTTCGCTCACGAACTGAGTCTGAAAGGAACTAACAAGATTACTAAGAAGTACTAAGAGCATCAAACATGCCGCCTGGCCTACGTGCGGCGGCGCCGGCCGACAAACGTACCGCCGCGCGCCATCGCGTGTGTGCGTGGACGGGGAATCACATAGCGGTGTCTTTTCATGTACAGACGCCAGCAGGTCAAGCTACCCGAAACTGTCAAATTTTCCCAATCAACCTTGAACCTTAATGCTTTAGCGATAAAGTTGAAAATCTATTAAAGAAATTTGACAGATTGTAGTAGCTTGATGTGCTGGCGTCTGTACAAAGATCAACAAATTACAGAAAATGTTAGAAGAATAATGATAACCAGAAACCAATTAATTTTAATTGATATGAAATTGTACTTATGCTTTATTACAAGCTGTTTTCATTTTCTAACTTTTAAATTAGTTTTAACGGGTATTTTAGATTAAATTAATTAAATTATCCACTTTCAATTGATTGGTATTACATACCTACTTAATGAAGGATACAGTTATAGCAATAAACGAGTGCGCGTCGTGTGACCCGTAATTACATTGACATAAAGTTCAAATTTAGATGATTCACGCGCGCTATTTGCTTGAAACGGTGCACGTGATGAAATTTTTTTTGTCATTCACAGGTAAAGTCGGCGATTTTTTACTTTATTTCATTCACTATCGATTAACGACTTACATACAAAATTGTTATTAAGTGCACGACACGGCCCATTAATTTAAAACATTTGGAGCCTCTGTAATGTTTATTTTTCTTTATTTTGGCGGCGCTTTACAAAGGATGTCTAGGTAAATGATAAATGATTTTATTTCTGTAAGTAGGTTTGAACAAACACTTTTACACGTCAATCATATTTTTTTTAAACTAGATGAGGTCGGCGTTTCCTATCTGACTACTCTGAGAAGAAAGGCCGAAACAAACTCAGAGGTCACAGTCTCTTTTAAAGTCCGGACAAAATCTTGGTCAGATCATGTGAAGGCTATGTAGATCGGAGTTTGCAATGGTCTTTTGAGGAAAGAACCACACAGATTGAGTGGACCTGTCCAGTCAGTGCACGCAATTGTCAGTAATCGTGCAGCTCAACTTAGACTCAAGGAGCTCAACGATTCGACGAACAATACCAAAGAAAGGACATTTGAGTAGGCCGCATAAATTACTCAAACTGCCAGATCATGTTTACGCTGAGAAAAATACAAAAATAAATTTAAAAAAACCAATGACCGACATAGTTCTCACATTCACAATAATTAGAATAATATTATAATAATCTTTGAGGACCATGTAGATTTGTGTCTGAAATGGTCTTTTGAGGAAAGAACCACACAGATTGAGTGGACCTTCCCAGTCAGTGCACGCATTTGTCAGTAACCGTGCAGCTCAAATCAGAACTTAAGGAGCTCAACGATTCGACGAACAATACCAAAGAAAGGATATTTGGGTAGGCCGCATCAGCTACTCAAACTGCCAGAACATGATTAAGACTGGAACAATACACACATAGTCCTCACATTCACAATAATTTAAAATAATATAATACTTTATACAGTAAATATTAGTGTCATTGTATATGTAAATAAGTATAGATACTTATAGCAAAGATTAAGAGTAAAAATAGTTAGCGAAACAAAATAAATTAACATTGCCTGTGCTTTATTGCAGCAACTCAATCCCAAGCATTTTTGTCCTTAATATAGTCTTTGACAGTATAATAGGCATTCTGGCATAGTTTCCTTTTTATAAAATATTTGAATTTATTAAGGCTTAGTGCTTGAATGTTGCTTGGAAGTTTATTATAAAAACGTATACATTGACATCTAAACGAGCCACCTATTTTCTTGAGCCTGGTAGTAGGAACAACAAAGTTGTGTTTGTTCCTAGTATTTAAATTATGGATATCACTGTACTTTTTAAACAGATTAATATTTTTATGTGCATACAAAAGATTTTCATAAATATACTGAGAAGGCACAGTCATTATATTAATCCCTTTAAATTTGTCTCTGAGGGAGTGTCTGGGACTTAATTTATAAATTGAACGAATTGCCCTTTTTTGTAAAACAAAAATCGTCTGAATATCGGCGGCATTTCCCCACAACAGAATACCGTACGACATTACACTATGAAAATAACTAAAGTATACTAAACGGGCTGTCTCTAAATCAGTTAAACCACGAATTTTCCTAACGGCGTATGCTGCAGAGCTAAGCTTCTTTGACTATTTATCTATATGGGGGCCCCATTGAAGCTTGGCATCCAAAGTTATGCCTAAGAATACTGTGGTATTTTCGGGTTTCAACTCTTCACCCTTTATGAGAATACTTGTTTCTACATGTCTAACATGAGGTATCGTAAACTTAATACATTTCGTTTTTTTCTCGTTAAGAAGAAGGTTATTAACATTAAACCAGTTAACTACTTTTGCGAGGGCACTATTTACATTGTCAGTAACCAGCTGCTGACGTTTCAGTTTAAATAAAAGTGAAGTGTCGTCTGCAAACAGCACTATATCATGTTTATCCTTTATGAGGTAAGGCAAGTCATTTATATAAATAAGAAATAAAAATGGACCTAGAATTGAGCCTTGAGGGACCCCCATTCTTACTACCGATCCGGGAGATCTTTTCCCGTTAACATCAACTCTCTGAATCCTATCAATTAAATAAGAAGTAAGAAGATCCAGAGAGGCGTTCCGGATTCCGTAGTGGTGCAGTTTCCTGATTAATGTTTCATGAAGAACACAATCGAATGCCTTGGACAAATCGCAAAAGATGCCCAGCGCATCGCATTTGTCCTTCCATGCATTATATACATGCCCTAGAAGTTCAACTCCGGCATCAGTAGTTGAACGACCCCTTGTAAAACCGAACTGTTTGTTATGCAGTAATTTATGTACATTAAAAAATCTCTGCATTTGATTTAAAATAAGTTTTTCAAAAATTTTACTAAATGTAGGTAGCACTGAAATAGGTCTATAATTAGTAGGGTCTGATGTACTACCCGATTTAAACAACGGTATTATTTTACTGTTTTTCATAAGATCAGGAAACTCACCACGGTCAATACAATTATTAAAAATAACAGCTAAAGTAGGTGCTACAGTATTTATAATTGACTTAGCAACGTCCACAGAATTACCCTATAAATCTGCAGTCTTTTTGACATTTAACGTGTGAAAGGTTTTAATTATATCTTTAAAAGTCACATATTCGAAATGAAATTCAGAATCACAAACTGGAATGTTTTCTTTAAGGAAAGACTCTGCAGCAGTGGGTGAAGAGTTTAGAGATTTGGTAGTCGATACGGGAATCGCTGCAAAGAAATTTTCAAAGGCCGCGGCGACTTGAGAATCAGATTTAATTATATTGTCATCAAGGTCGCCGCCGCGCCGCGCAATAGTCGTCGAAGTTTCTTTCTGTCAAGTGAAGTGACCCGGGTTCAAATCTCGGCCAAATACCAATGACTTTTGTAATCATTTACCTTGATTATCAGAATTCGACCGAAGGTCACAATTATCTCTGTACCTCGCTGGAATGGTCCATCTCGCTTCCCCCTTCACCTCCCCATGTTAGCCTCGTCGCGTGACTCGTCGCCTCAGTACGGTGAGCCTCTTCGTTACTTATACGCGTCTCGTTATTTTGCTAATTTTTGTATTATTATTGTTTTGATTTTGGATAGTTATTGTTAAGTTTGCCGATATGAAGTCGTCGACCCCAGATCTAGAGATAATCTGACCATGATGTAGGTAGGTAAACATTTCAATTTTCTTACTGTGCAAAATTTTATTGAACGAATTAACGAAAGTGCTCTTTCCCAATCTCAGTAGGTATCTTATTATCTCTATTCGACATGGATCTCAAGGTTAAGCATAAACATCTAGATTTTTCTGATTTGTGAGCATAATTTGCGAACATTCGGATCAGAATTGTAACCCGGTTCAAGGGGAAAATCATTACGAACCTTGCATGAATGGAATCCGAAAGTAGATATCGCAGAAGGTAATAGTGAACTGAAAAGATATTTGCTTCAACTTTGACGCACATCAATCGCGTGAACAAAGGGGTCGTTGGCCGCGCTGCTGTCGGCAAGCGCTCGCGCACTTTGAACTCGGGGTTATGCGCGATTGTCAGCTGATATTTATTTACGAATACATTGCTTGATAGAGTTGTAAAGAAAAAAAATGTGTTTAATCGCAAATAATTTATAGACCGTCGGTAAACACGTGATCGGCCTATAGTTCTTGGGTTCCGCGGTGCCGAAACGTTGACAGCTGGCTCAAGCACCTGAAAAAGAGAGAGCATCCGAACACGGTACGCGGTCAGATTGTTTACCCCCTCTGTAGCCCCATAGTATGAGCGCATGACATTTTCATTAATGGATCTCGTCCATCTCATGCGCTGCACACTTCCGCCGGGAGCTGGGACCCTATCAGAGGCCGTTGGGCCTCGAGGTCCTAAGCCATCCGGTGGCCGGCGTCCTCCCCGTCGACGAGCAGGTGGTGGCGACGTGGGCGGAGAGAAATACTCGTCGCTCGAGCTCGACGCAACTGCCGCGGCCGGTGTCGTCACAGCGCTCACAGAGGGGCTGGATACCGGCGGCGGCGAGGCGGAGCTGAGCGAAGAGTCCGGAGGTGGTGGTCGTGCTTGACGTGCGGCTTGTCTCGTCAACATCTTCTAATTTTTCAATATATGATAAAAATGACATGAAGTGTTGACGTCGGTGTTGCCATTTTATTATTTATTAAGAAGGCCTACGACTCGGTGCCAGAAGGCCTACGACTCGGTGCCACATACGTGGCTCATGAGGGTGCTGGAGTTGTACAAGATTGATGCAATTCTACGCACTTTCCTCGAGTCGTGTATGGGGCAATGGAGGACGGTTCTTCGCTATCCAGGATGTCGACAGATCCAGGGGACTGATGAGCCTGTATGGATTAAACGGGGAATATTCCAGGGCGACAGTTTGAGTCCACTTTGGTTCTGCTTAGCCCTGAATCCTCTAAGTACACTACTGGAGGATTCAGGTCTAGGTTATCGGTTGAGGAGAGGTGGTCAGGTCATATCTCACCTCCTCTACATGGATGACTTGAAACTCTTTGCCCCCAACAAATTGCGACTGATGGAGCTACTGAAGGTAACTGAAACTTTCAGTAGCGCCATCAGGATGGAATTTGGTGTGGACAAATGTGCGGTCATGCATGTAAAGCGAGGGGAGATTGTTGAATCCGTGGGAACCCAACTCTCGGATTCCACAAACCTTAGAGCCCTCTCCGCATCCGAAACCTATAAGTATTTGGGTATGTCGGAAGCTTTAGGCATCAATGTTACTGACATGAAGCAATCGTTGAAGGAACGCTTCTTTGGCCGCCTGAAAAAAGTACTTAATAGTCTTATTTCAGGCGGAAACAAGGTGCGTGCCTTCAACGGTTGGGTCATGCCGGTTTTGATGTACTCTTTTGGCATACTAAAATGGACTCAGACTGAACTCGACGCCCTGGATAGAAGGGTCCGTACACTACTGACCGCAAATCGGATGCATCACCCACGTTCTTCGGTGATGAGACTGTACATCCCGCGGAAGTGCGGGGTCGAGGCTTTTTAAATGCGAAGACCCTCCACAACCGCGAGGTCTGCAGTCTCAGGGAATATTTTTTTAAAGCTGAAATGGGTATGCACCGTGATGTGGTCGCAGTAGACAAGGGGCTCACCCCGCTCTCCATGGCTAAAGAGAACTGGCGCAAACCTGTAGTACTTACTACCGATGACCGCAAGGAGTAATGGCAAAGCAAGGAGCTTCACGGGTGCTTCTACCGGGCTTTTCATCAGCCCGGTGTAGACTTCTTAGCGTCCGTATCCTGGCTACGTTTTGGTGACCTTTTCGGGGACACTGAAGGTTTTGTCTGTGCAATTATGGACGAAGTTATCTTGACGAATAACTACCGGAGACATATTATAAAAGACGGGACGGTTGACGTGTGTCGGGCATGCCACCGTCCAGGTGAATCCATCAGACAAATTATCTTTGGTTGTTCTCGTGTGGCTAACGGCGAGTACTTGCACAGGCATAACCAAGTAGCCGGGATTATACACCAGCAACTTGCTTTAAAGCTTTAAAATATAAAGTTGTGTATACCGAGGTGCCGTATTACAAGTATGCGCCCGACCCAGTTCTCAAAAATGACCAAGTCACGTTGTACTGGGATCGGTCTATCATTACTGACAGGACTATTGTCGCCAATAAGCCTGATATAGTGGTGATAGATCGATTAGCGCGCCGCACAATGATTATCGATGTTACCATTCCACATGACGAGAACCTCGTGAAAGCTGAGAAAGAGAAACAAATTAAATATCTCGACTTAGGACACGAGGTTGTTGACATGTGGAATGTGAGCTCGGCTGTCATTGTGCCGAGTGTCGTATCGGCCAATGGCCTGATGGCCGAAAGCCTCGATCAACATCTTTCGAGGCTCTCGTTAGGCGGTTGGATCAAGGGCCTGATTCAGAAGGCAGAACTCCTCGATACGGCTCGTATCGTGAGGAGGTTCCTGTCTCTGGAACCCTAACCACCGGTAGCTTGGACTCTGCTCCTGATACCAGCGGACTACTATTTTTATATTTTTAAATGTTTTTTTTTAAGTTTTTTATAAAAATATTTAAAAATGTATTTATATGTAAGAAAACAAATAACAGTAATAGAAACAGTGCAAGATGCAAGAACCAGGTGGCATCTAACCAACAAATTATTCCAAGATGTTTGGAAACGTTGGAAGAGTGAATACTTGGTACAACTCTCATCTAGAAGCAAATGGATGGAACCACAGAAAAACATTGGAATTTGAGATCTAGTGGTGATTCATGATGAAAATCTACCTCCAGGAAAATGGGCTCTTGGACTGTAGTCAACACACATCCAGGAAACGATGGTCTAACCAGAGCGGTTTCGCTAAAAACAAAAAATGGAGTCATGAAACGCCCTATTGTGAAACTCTCCGTTTTGCACGTCAACCAGAATAACGTAACTATACCAAAACCGGATATAAAACCAACAGCCAAATTACCAGAAAGGAAAAGAAAACCGAGATCAAAAATCGCAACTGTAGCAACTGTTTTACTGAGTTTTTTCATGCTGATTGTTCCTTCTTACGGTTTAGAGAATGTTAAACCATTTCCAAGCCACCAGACGCTGTATTTTAACCCTATCTCAAAAATGCAACTAATCAGGCATAAATGGACATTAGTCATGTACTACGACGGGGACCCTATTGGACTGGCATAACCACATACAATAAAATAGCAAACTATCAAGAAAAATTATGTGCAACCATTGAAACACAAAGCCATTGTAATACGATCGTGCAGCAAGCCCGGCACGATTACCAGGAACTCGAATACTACAATGAACATTTGCTAACACAGTATTTTGATGTCCACGCTAGACGGCGACGCGCCACAGGGAAGACGGATCGGCACCGACGAGGCCTTATCAACGGTAACGGGCTCGTATCGGGTATCTAGCGAATGACTTATTAGGAGTGCTGGACTGACGTTTCGCTGACCAGTATGAAAAGGACATTGAAACCATACATCGCAATGAAAAACAACTTTCTGGAAGTTTGATTTTTGAACCAGAATTCAACCTTATGAAGAGAATGGAGATCACTGTAAACAAACAGCACAAGTTAATAAACAAGAAACTTATGGATATTGAAGAAAACGTGAGCACTCTCCAACGAGAAATACAAAATTTTTCATACGTCAATGACTTCACATTATCAGCGATGTCTGGAAACAGCTTGCTGCAAGGATTAAGACGACTTCAAGACAAGTTGCTTGATGCACAGAGATCGACCACGGTCAAATTAGCATACGTTTACTGCCACCAACGCAACTTAAACGTGAGCTCTAAACCATGTATTTATTTATTTGATATAGGCACACCAACAACTCATTTACAATTAAGACATGTAGAGGCATTTACGATGGGATTCTATGTAAATAAGTTACTTATAGTATGCACATCATTCGCAAAAAAAACGAATCTGAATTACAATTGAAATAATTATCGAGAATAAAGAAACTAAGGAAAAGTTAAATTAAAAATATAAACATAACTTAATTAAAATCGTCGTGAATGCTTTTAATAACTATAATTTTATTATTTAAGTTCACCATATAAGCTTTTATTTTTGCTTTTGCTATGTTTTATTAATGTTTTTATATTATTTACCAGTTAAGATTACTAGAAACGAATGTGTTTAAGTAGTTTAATATTATTATACAAAGCAGATCATGTAGTTTTAGCTATCATCCCAAATTTCTTGTCGCTCTCGGGAATATGTTCGAGGTTTAATCGAACACTCAGTGAAAATGCATAAATGCATCGAACGCAAATATGCACACATTCGCTCGTTCACCAAAATGTGGGCCAGTTCGCGTTTAGATCTTATTAGAGACAACACGTACTCAAAACCATTACCATTACTATTTTATCATACATTTTACCAATATGTTAGTTATAGTTTACCATTTTCTACAATTTCTTGTAGTTCCTTATAGTTCGAGACTAACTTTTACCATATAATTATTAATTATACCATATCCTATCAATACGAGAAAGGTGTGTTAGGGCACCATAGCGCCGCGCACTACTTTCTACATTAACGTTTATCGTTCGCGTGTTTTGTGGCTAGTTACTGTCCGCAATAATTACGTGATTTATGATACATAAAACTGTTCGGATGGTCTCTGCGGTGTAATTATTTCAAACATACTGGTATTCACCTCGTTTGCATGACGCTGTCACTGATTTGATAAATGTTGTCGATCAACTGAACGTCCGTGTTGATTTGTATTTTTCATTTTGTTTAGTATGTTTTCGAACACATTGTGTAGACCGTTTGAGGGCTCAGTGCTCGATGCTCATCTCAGTTCTGCAAAATTTACAATCTATGTTGTGTTGACATATCATACAGGTATAGCAGCAATAAGTGCGTGTTTGAGTGCGTTTTAGAACAATGTACCTACTGCTCACTACCGCTTAACTATTTAGAACAATGTATCTACTACTCACTGCCGCTTAACTATTTAGAACAATGTATCTACTACTCACTGCCGCTTAACTATTTAGAACAATGTACCTACTGCTCACTACCGTTTAACTATTCAGAACAATGTACCTACTGCTCACTACCGCTTAACTATTTAGAACAATGTATCTACTACTCACTGCCGCTTAACTATTCAGAACAATGGACCTACTGCTCACTACCGCTTTACTATTCAGAACAATGTATCTACTACTCACTACCGCTTAACTATTTAGAACAATGTACCTACTGCTCACTACCGTTTAACTATTCAGAACAATGGACCTACTGCTCACTACCGCTTAACTATTTAGAACAATGTATCTACTACTCACTGCCGCTTAACTATTTAGAACAATGTACCTACTGCTCACTACCGTTTAACTATTCAGAACAATGTACCTACTGCTCACTACCGCTTAACTATTTAGAACAATGTATCTACTACTCACTGCCGCTTAACTATTTAGAACAATGTACCTACTGCTCACTACCGCTTAATTATTCAGAACAATGTACCAACTGCTCACTACCGCTTAACTATTTAGAACAATGTACATAATGCTCACTACCGCTTAACTATTCAGAACAATGTAGCTACTGCTCTACTATACTACTGTAAGTACTACCTACTGTACGTGTACTGTGTGTGCAGTGGCGCTGGCGTGCACACAGTTTTAAGACAGGGTAGGCAGAAAATTTTACTCACCAAAAATACTACACGTTGGTTTTCTTTTGTCGTCTTGTCGATTGATGATGTAGGTAATTGCCAAATGCCAACTCAAATATCCATAGATTGACTGATTTTATAGACATATCAATTTACGCATATTCGAAGTGGCCTTTCGGCGCGTTTGTTTGATGTTTTGTAATGTTTGTGTGATTTGCAAAATTTAAATAAAATCATTGAAAAGATGGTGGTGTGAGTATACTAAGTATATAGGATTGTTTTATTTGTATATTAAATCTACACGCCTATCTTTCTGTAAGAATATCTGCAATATGGAATCGTAAAAGTTGGGAAGGCGTTTTATTTCCGTAAGAAGGTTTTTTTTCTATTGAAATCGTGGAAAGATCTGTAAGTCGTGGCTGGCCTTGTGTATTTCTTAAGTAGGTGTGTATACGTTTTAGCGACGATAATGACCCTTCGGTTGAAGCACTGCTCGCGGGAACTGTAACAATTAATTATGCCAAGCGCAGTACTTCGGGAAAAACTGTATTATTGTTATTTTCGTAAAAATGTTCTAAAATTTTATAAATACTAAGGTTTTTGAATTCGGCAGATTTATAAACACATTTGAGCTCATTGATAAGGCGGTCTAAGTTAAAGTCGTATAATTTATAAACATTTACGAATTGCGATACTAATTCAACCGGAAAATTGTCATTATATTTATAGAAATTTTCGCATGAAAGTAATCCAAAAAATTTTAACTCTTTCAGATTTTTATATCGGTCGCGACATTCGATGGATATATTGTCTATAATTTAAATAAAAATCCGCTTAAAATTGGTTTTCGCGTCCACAACATTACGTTTTCGTTTTGCGGCCCTGTGATTATTTTTACGCCTTCAAAAATTAATTCAAACCTAGATCTGAATGATTCCAAAAACGATTCAAAGTCCCTAATTTTTTTAATGCAATAAGTCACATCTGATGTCTTTTTTTGCATAATTTCGTAAAGCACATCAGTTTCTGCGAATATTTCGTTAAACACATGAAGTAATAACTGGAATTGAAAGTCTTTTAAATTGTGTAACAAATACGAAACTTGACTTAATGTCTCGCCATCCCAAGAGTCTTCGTTTTCAGCCATATCCTCAAATAAATCAATTAAATGTAAAGAAGAATTGAAAATTACATTTACAGTACGCGAAATGTAAGTCCATCGAGTGTCAGCAACGCGAGGCAATTTTTTCATATCAGCCATTTTATTATAGTGGTTTTGCCTTTTGGTACTATTATTAAAGAAATTGGCTAATGTTTTTATGAGATTGAAAAAACGTTTAGTTTCCAGGATACGTTCGCACGATTTGGAAAGTACCAAATTAAGGACATGGGCGGAACACCAAACGTATTCAGCAAGAGGACATTGCTGGCGAACCAGCGACTGAATGCCGTTCCATTCAGATGACAGGACAGCTGCACCGTCATATGTCTGAGCTACTAATTTCGACAAACAGTTAAATTCTGATAAAATCTGCAGTATGATGGCACTTAAAGTTTTCGCGGTACGGTCGGAACTTAGGTCAATATATTTTATAAATCGATTAAAAACTTCTGACTCATGAAAATATCTTAAAACCAGTACTAGTTGCTCTTTGCCACTTCCATCTGGTGTTTCATCGACCATCACAGCTACAAAATCAGTGGAAGCGATTTGTTGTTTTATTGTTTCGATCATTACAGACACTACACTAGAGATTAGGTCATTTTGAATACGATTTGATAAACCCGTAAATGAGCTAGTGCAATTTTGTAGATTGTTTTCCAACACTCCGTCGTATTTCGCGAGCACGTCGACCATTTCTAAATAATTGCCCTTATACACTGACGAAGCAGATTCGTCATGTCCACGAAAAGCGAGCTCTTGTTTCCCCAAAAAGCAAACAATGTCAATAAGTCGCTGAAAAATATTTCGGTTCCGATCGACTTTCGCGTTATGTCTATCGATGTCGATTTGTATCTGAGAGTTTAAACGCGTCTCTATACGATTTTTTCCAAAGGTGTGATATTTAAGGGAAGATTCTAAGTGTTTTTCAGATTGTTCATGTTTTCTCGCGGCAGCGGTAGGAAAATTATGAATATCAGCGTAACCGATGTCGTTCCAGACGGTTTTATTATTTGAAAATAATAGACAAACGAAACAAAATAACCGATTACTGTGTATGCAACCTGTCAGCCAATGATATGAATCATATTGTTTTGTATTGTTATTTACGATTGACTTTACCTTTAGTTTGTATTAATTGCAAATCCGGTGTTGGACCACCTATCTCGATAAATTGATTTTTTTTCACTGAAAGATAGTTTTGAAAACGCATCATATTTTATTTTCTCAATACACACACCATCTGAACAACTTTCACAGACAATATTATCCATTTTTCACTCTAATAACAATGTTACAATCCTAAATATCTGATAGCGTAAGTCACAAACACAACACACATCAAACAATATGGCTACTATTGATTATTGAAATTACGTAGTAAAAAGGGAAATTTAATACGACAAAAAAATTATGGCCATCTAAATATATAAAATTCAATGAAACAATGTTACTTCTTAAAATATTTGCATTGCATAGCAAACTTTCGTCGGAAATGTTCGGCACGGATCGTAATTTTTCGTGTTAGCTTTAAAGAATAACTAGAAAAAGACACTGGCTTTTCATGCAGTTGTGTCCGTGATTTTTGTCATTGTGTATCAGCAAAGCCCACGTAGCTATAGGAACGCACACGCATAAAAATACGCATGACCACGACTTACCACTGAGCACACATACAAAACATTCAGAGACGAATATTTTGTGTCTTTGCCGTGGCAAAGGCGAGGTGGCGCTAGTGCAGCGCGAATCGATGATGCGAAATTAAACACTGGCACTCGATAGGTGGAGCTGATTTATGATTTAAGATTTTTATGTTGTTTTGTTTATTGATAAAATAATATTAGATCTTCTATCAGAACTAGGGTAGGCAGTGTCTTTCTGTCTTTATGAAACGCACGCCATTGTGTGTGTGTATGTGTTGAACTTTTAGGAGATATCTATAATGCATGGGAAGATAAATGCGATGCCTTGGGCATCTTTTGTGATTTGTCCAAGGCGTTCGATTGCGTTCTTCATGAAACGCTAATCAGGCAACTCCGCCACAACGGGATCCGGAACACCGCTCTGGATCTTCTTACTTCATACTTGAATAATAGGATTCAGAGCGTTGACGTTAATGGTAAAAGATCTCCCGGATCTATACTAACAATGGGAGTCCCACAGGGCTCAATTATTGGCCATTTTTTGTTTCTTATTTATATTAATGACTTGCCATACCTCATAAAGGATAATCATGATATAATGTTGTTTGCGGACGACACTTCACTTTTGTTTAAACTTAAACGTCAGCAGCTCGTTACTGACGATGTAAATAGCGCGATCTCAAAAGTAGTTCACTGGTTCAAAGGTAATAATTTACTACTAAATGAAAAAAAAACAAACGCATTAAGTTTATGCTACCTCACGTTAGACAGGTGTTAACTAATGTATTGATAAAAGGCAAAGAATTGAATCCTGAAGATAGCACAGTATTCTTGGGCTTAACTTTGGATGCTAAGCTTCAGTGGGGCCCACACATAGATAAATTATCAAAAAAGCTTAGCTCCGCAGCATACGCTGTTAGAAAAAATCGTAATTTAACTGACATAGCGACAGCCCGCTTAGTGTACTTTAGCTATTTTCATAGTGTAATGTCGTACGCTATTCTGTTGTGGGGAAATGCCGCCGATATTCAAACTATCTTTGTTTTGCAGAAAATACCTGTTCGATCAATTTATAAATTAAGTCCGAGACTAACTCTCAGAGAGAAATTTAAGAAGATAAATGTAATGACTATGCCTTCACTGTATATTTTTAAAATCTTTTAAATGCCCATAAAAATATAAACTTGTTTAAAAAATACAGTGATATCCATATTATAAATACTAGGAACAAACACAACTTAGTTGTACATACAACAAGGCTAAAGAAAATAGGTGGCTCGTTCAGATGTGGTGATTTTAAAATTAATAGTTTAGAGGTTACTCCACTAAGTATTAGACTTCTTAATCTGTTTAGGTCTATTAATTTAATTAATTTGTGTTTTGAACCTACTAGGATAACAGCATCTTCGTCGACTTGTATTGATAATATTTTTAGTGATTGCGATGCCAAAAATAAATTAGTGTTAAGTGACTTACCGTCTGACCACTGTGGATAATTAGCTAGCTTCCCTATGCCAATACATAAAAAGCCGCATAAAATAGAATGCAGGGCATATACAGCTAGTCGTTGCAACAAGTTTAAAAATAATATAGCCCTTAGAATTAAACCGTCGATTGTAGAACATGATAATCCTAATATAATCTATGGAGCTCTTTTTGATGTTGTGCAAAAAGAATACCAATCTACTTTCAAGGCCAAAACTATTAATATTAATGGCACCTCCGCTGGCTTCAACCAATGGGCTACTCCAGGTATTTATAAAAGTAGAGTGAGACTATACGAGTTATATGGTTTGAAAAATTACAGGTTTGATACTCCTTTCCTAGAGTATGTCAAAAATTATTCATAATTATTTAAAAAGATTTGTGTTTTTGCAAATCTAAATTTATAAGCGATACAATAAAAAATTGGAAAAACAAAGTAAAAACCACCTGGAAAATTATTAACAATGAAACGGGTAAGTCGGTTAAACAAGAAAAACAATTAGAAATTATGGTCGACAACAAATTAGTTCATAAAGCAGCTGACGTAGCTGAAGCATTTATTGAGTTTTTTGCCAACATACCTGTAACTACGACTCGCTCCTTAAATTCGTCCCCATCAGAAGCTGAAAACCTTTTGCATAATAGTGTACCTAAATGTAGTCGCTTATTTAGGTTCGAAAATGTAACACCTCTTAATGTAATTAGTATTTTTAACACACTCAAGTCAAAAAACACTGGGGCATCTCAATTAAACTTGTAAGTAATATAATCGACATTGTAGCCCCATATCTAGCTGTTACTTTCAATAAATGTGTTGATTTAGGAACTTTTCCTGACGTCATGAAGAGTAGTAAAGTCATACCATTATTTAAATCGGGTAATAAAAATAACGTTGGTAATTTTAGGCCTATTTCTGTCTTACCTGCATTTAGTAAAATATTTGAAAAATTAATACTCAAGCAGTTGCTAAGACATTTTAATTTAAATAGCCTCCTTCATGATGAACCATATGGCTTTACAAAAGGTCGTTCAACTACAGATGCGGGTGTTGCTCTGCTGAAACACATATTTAGCGCATGGAAGAGCTCGCAAAATGCTATTGGAGTTTTCTGTGATCTCTCCAAAGCCTTTGATTGCGTGCACCATGACACGCTTTTGCGTAAACTAATTCATTACGGTATTCAAAACGAAGCTCTTAACGTATTAAATTCATATTTACATAATAGGCACCAATGTGTGGATGTTAATGGTATAGGTAAGGTGTGTAGGCAATAGGGTGAATAACGTGGTTTCTAAGGTTTGTAAATAAAATCCAACTCACATTTTATAGGTAGGTACACTATATTGTTCAACAATCCTCGCACACAACACATATGATTTAGAAGGCACAATGGGGATAAAGCACAAGCACAAGCGTAAGCACAATAGTCAGAGAATTAGGAAGATAGACAGAGTTCAGATGAGATGAGGAAAATAACAATTAACGAATCACAAGTAAGCTTAAGTAGTTCGCGGCAATATAAATATGCTAGCAAAGGACATGCGCTCCGCGCCGTATATAAGTCTCGATTGGTTTGACATTGCGCAGTGACCGCTGCGCCTATGTGCGCAAGCGACACGTATAGTACCGTTAGATTAGTGATGTCCAGCGGGTCGATAGTTTATCGCAGTTAATATCGATTATCGACTTCGACCAACTGGTGTTATGTATAAACATATCATCATAGAATAAAGACATCTTTATTCTATGATGTAATAAATAAATGTAAATAAACAACAATGTAAATATAATATTAAATAGATACTTCTATGTGCGTAATTGTAAACCAGTGTTGTAAATAAGTACTAAGTATAGTAAATTATTACTAAATAGATAAAAAGGTAAGTAGTAGCCTACAATGGTGTGAAATCTTCCGGGCTACCAGTTCAGTTAGGTGTATCTCAAGGCTCTATACTGGGCCCATTTTCTTGGTGTATATAATAGACTTACCATTCTATTTAAAGGGTATCTGTGACGTTGTACTATTTGCTGATGATACCTCTCTTATCTTTAAAGTAGACAGGAATAGACAACATTTTGACGACGTAAACAGTGCACTATCAATGGTTACAGATTGGTTTACCACAAATAACCTAGTTCTCAATGCCAAGAAAACGAAATGTGTAAAGTTCGCATAGACTCGGCAGTATTTCTGGGCATAACAGTTGATGCCAAGCTTCAGTGGGGATCACATATAATCATGCCTAGCGGGAAGGCTCAGTTCGGCCGCCTATGCCGTCAGGAAAGTAAGACAATACACTGACGTTGATACAGCTCGGCTAGTCTATTTCAGTTATTTTCATAGCGTCATGTCCTACGGCATTCTGCTGTGGGGCAAAGCCGCTGATATTCAAAATATATTTGTTCTTCAAAAACGAGCTGTTCGAGCAATTTACCAGTTAGGTGCTAGAGTTACTCTGAGAGATTTTTTTAAAGAGATTGGTATTCTCACGGTGGCCTCACAATTCATCCTCGCCAACATCTTATATATTAGGCAAAATATACACATAAAAACAGTGATATTCATAATATTAACACTGGAAACAAGGACAAACTACGTGCTCCCTTTCACCGGCTTCATAAGGTCCATAACTCATTTGTTGGGCTTGGTATAAACTTTTGACGGCACGGTTGGCGCAGTGGTTAAGCGATGGACTGCTGCGTTACGTGTCGCGGGTTCGATCCCCGCACGGAACAAATATTTGTATGACCTGCAAGTAGTTGTTCCGGGTCTGGCTGTTTGTGCATGTGAGTTTAAATGTTTGTAAACGCACCCACGATACAGGAGAAATTCCTAGTGTGGGGGCTAACCTGCGGTGTCCAACGTTTTTAAAAAAAAAAACAAACAAACAAAGAATTGCCTTTTAATGCGTTTAAAGCTAAAGTAAAATCCAACCTTTGTTCAAAGGCATACTATTCAATCAACGATTACTTAAACGATAAAAATAGTTGGTCGCTGTGATTAACTCAAGACAATGTTTATGTTCTTTCTCCAAAATCAGCTTACCTGCTGATAAGTTATACGAGTTCATATAATTGTTTATTTTATTTGACTATATTAGTCAATTTGTTTAATTTAATTTTTATTTATTACCTATTGACATAATCTACTCATTTCAATGTTTTTTTAATGATTTGAATTGCAATATATGGTTAGCTAGCGACCTCGACAATTGATCATATTATTCTTTTGAGCAACCGGCAGCAAGTTCGTCATGCTCCCTTAGATGTCAATGCTTGCGGTAGCGTCGGGGGTCGGGTTGCCTCCTTCCCTCAAATATGGCGAGGGAGGTAATGGCTGATCTTTGCGTTATGCTCGTGAACGGGTGCTGCTTGTGGTGACGGGTCATCTTGCTGACTATGGTTTTGTTATTGTTATATATAAGTAATTGATGTTTCTTTATTTTGCTTCGAAGGTCCTAGTTTATCATTTGTGGCTACAAGTTACAGCTGTATGTAAACATAATGCAGCATTGAATATGTAAGCGGGCACGCCCTTTATGCCAGGAGGCTTTTTATTATGTATTAAGTTCTGTTTGCGTTTTTGTTTTTATTATTTATTTCTGCTTGAGTATAGTTTTAAATATTGGCGTGTGCTAGTTGACATAATTATGGCAAATAATTTTAATATTGTTGTGTTTCGTAGTGTTAATTGCTTATTACAGATACTATATAGAGTCCAGTTCTTCTAACTGAACAGACAGCAGTGCTGTTGGGGAGTTTGTTCCGCCACTTCTTCTTCCCAGCTAAAGCACTAGGAAGTGGTGAAGGGTGGGCGTTTTGGGGGGACTGTCTTATGTGATTTTGACGTTCAAAAAGTGCTGATTCTCAGCCTAGTTTGAATAAATGACTTTTGATTTTGATTAAGATGTCAATGTATACGCTTTTATAATAAACTTCCAAGCCACGTTCAAGATCTAAGCCTTAATAAATACAAATAATTCATTAGACGTAAGTTGTGCCAGAAAGCCTTTTCTTTTATACCGTTAAATATTATATTTATAACATTAGGTCAGGGATAAAGTTATTTCGTATTTTATACACAAATTCAAGACTAAGAGCACCCAAATATTGAGCTTTTTTGCATAGCCAGACTTATTCTAATGGGTCAAAACTGTTTTGTGATCAACCCCTAACTCTTCAGCTATGTCGTTACTACTAATATGTCGATCATGCTCCAGTTTTTCAAAAATGGCATTGACTTTATGTAACAGAGCGACCAGAGAGAGCTGCATCTTTGACATCAATAATTGCGGACTATAAACGGCATTGACTTTATGTAACAGAGCGACCAGAGAGAGCTGCATCTTTGACATCAATAATTGCGGACTATAAACGGCATTGACTTTATGTAACAGAGCGACCAGAGAGAGCTGCATCTTTGACATCAATAATTGCGGACTATAAACGGCATTGACTTTATGTAACAGAGCGACCAGAGAGAGCTGCATCTTTGACATCAATAATTGCGGACTATAAACGGCATTGACTTTATGTAACAGAGCGACCAGAGAGAGCTGCATCTTTGACATCAATAATTGCGGACTATAAACGGCATTGACTTTATGTAACAGAGCGACCAGAGAGAGCTGCATCTTTGACATCAATAATTGCGGACTATAAACGCTTCAACCAACTTTGTGCTACTTTTACTGACACTACGTTGAATTCGAATTCGAATTTTTTCGTTAGATTAGTTAGACAGAAAAACCATCGAAAAATGGCGGGAAATCGTTTTTACTTTCCTTTTTTTAAATGTCATCTATTTAATGGTATCATAACCAGCCAGATGCAAACAGTACAGCCAAAGAGATTTTACTACAACTTTATACATATAAAATACGAAAAAACTTGCCCCCGACTTAATAGACGAAGTTTTTGAACTACTCTATCTGATTAAAATAGTTGGAAGGGCTAGCGAGACAGGAACTAACTAATTATTGCTGTTCCCACACCACGTTGTTCTCCGTTGTGACCACTTGTCGGCCTCATACATCTGTATGAGATACCGCTAGTGTCGAAATAGATCATCATGATTGTGGATAACACCTAACTGGCGGTCAGGTGTGAAAACCGAACGAAAATAGCCGACGTTTATTTTTGGTGGAAGCGCTTACGTAGGGTCGTATCCTGCGGCGTCCTATCGGCCGCTCGACCACCACCCAGCGTCCTCTGTGCTACAAACTATTAGCACGCTTGACTACCTCCCGCTGCCGGCCCTTTGTGTGAGGTGCGCCTGTGTGCACAAATAAACGAATTTGATTTGAACTGAACACTTGTTTCAAGTCAAGTCAAAATCAAGTCCTCATTGAATAAAGAAATAGCTTAATGAGTCCTGTTACTGTTATTTACTATTTACTTCTAAATCCTGTAAATTTGCCGTTCTGCGATTAAATTGCGAATTAATGCGATTTCGAATTGAACCCATTTCTTTTAGGCAACCTCGAAGTCAATTATAAACTATAAAAAAAACAAAAAGAGCTGGTTTGGACCCGGCGTGAGAACCAGTGGCTTGTAAAGGTTGGCGCACATTACATGACTGCGTCGGGCCGCAGCGCATTGTATCTCATACTGCAAGCGCGGAGCGGCCGCCCCGGCCGGGCCGGCCCGCCCGCGCTTGTAGTGTAGTGTGCGATGGTTTATACAAAATGTACGAAAGGGATTTTTGCAATGCGGCGCGTCCCGCCCCAATGTGCGCTGCACTTTATACGGTATAGTGCGCAGTTGGCGCCAAGTGTGGCGTATGTTGTGTGGTGTGTGGTGTGCTGCCAAATGACAGCCGACGTCACATAAGTACGTAACAACTTTTAAGTATACGGCGGCTTATTAGTTTGTTTTATGGGCGCCATCTAGTGCTCAGCAAGTGTACCCCGCTTTCATGAAAAAAAAAAACCACTGTTGAAATAATGTTCACAGACACGTTATTAGTATCCTTTTACTTCGACTGTCAAATTACGCGTGACAACATAGTTGTTAGTCAGCTCGTCGCTACTACGACAAGAGTGATCGTTATTACACACAACAAGGTCGTCGCTACATACAGATGTTGAGGAAACAAAGTATTGCGCAGTACTTTGGAAGTAAAAGTTTCTTACAAACGCGAAGCTATTCAAGTGTTTAACTGATATCAAAAGGCTATTACCGTGACGTGATGCATGGCGGTGCGGGCGGCGGCGGCTGCGGGTGGCGGCGGGCGGTGGCGGGGACGCGCCTTTACTAATATTAGTTGCATGGTGCAACTTGTGAGTAATCATGCGTCTGCGGTGCCGCGTGGCGTGGCGCGGCGGGCGTGCCGTGGCCGTGGCGGTACATTGCCGGATATTGTAGTTGAGAACAAAAACGCGAAAGGTTGGCTTATTCGCGTGCCGCCGCCAAACACGAGACAGAAACATGCAAGCCTTCTGATAGTGTGCTCCTTGTGCAACGTGTGAGAACGCATCCAAAACTTGTCATCATTTTTAGTCTGTGGTTTTTTGTTCTCTCTGTGGTCAAGACCTGAATTGTGCATGCGGTTGCGATTCAATAAATCTATATTAATTAATGAAAGTGGTTTGATTGCAAACATACTTCCCTGTCACTAGTAGCATAACTACTCTGCTTAACTTATTCTTCATGTAACCTATCAACTATGGGAGGCGGGCGTAATAGAGAAAATCGACTCCTAATCTCTCTCCCCAGCATAAGCCGAGCAGCCGAGCTATTCTGTAACAATCTCACCGTGATAACTTAGGTGAAGTGAGCTTAAACTGAGTTGTCGATAGTGTCAATCCCTAGTATCAGGTGAAATGACAGCTCACTTCACCTAAGTTATCACGGTGAGATTGTTACAGAATCGACCGGCAGGTATTACTCCACTAGACCTCTGCGGGGTACTGCGGTAATCTGACAAAAACAAGTTTATAGCAGAAATCATTTCACTACCCGTTTCCATAATTTTTGTGACATGACTTTTAAAAGTCTCGACAAAGCGTTCCGCGGCGCTGTTTGTTGCTGGATGGTATGGCGGTGTGAATGTATGTTTTATATTAGCACTTTTACAATATTCCTGAAACTCTATGCTTGTAAAACTTGTTTCATTATCTGTTACCAAATGTACTGGATAGCCATATCTTGCAAATAATTCTTTTAAAATGTTTATTGTGGTGACTGATGTTATTTTATGCATAACAAAAGCCTCTACCGCCACCACCCACTTTGAGTAACCGTCTACAATAACTAATACCATTTTATTTTATTGAATGGTCCTAGGAAATCTGCATGTATCCTGTGCCATGCTGATGGTGCTACTGGCCAGGGCTTCACTATCTTTTGTGGACTTTTATTTTATTGAATGGTCCTAGGAAATCTGCATGTATCCTGTGCCATGCTGATGGTGCTACTGGCCAGGGCTTCACTATCTTTTGTGGACTTTTATTTTATTGAATGGTCCTAGGAAATCTGCATGTATCCTGTGCCATGCTGATGGTGCTACTGGCCAGGGCTTCACTATCTTTTGTGGACTTTTATTTTATTGAATGGTCCTAGGAAATCTGCATGTATCCTGTGCCATGCTGATGGTGCTACTGGCCAGGGCTTCACTATCTTTTGTGGACTTTTATTTTATTGAATGGTCCTAGGAAATCTGCATGTATCCTGTGCCATGCTGATGGTGCTACTGGCCAGGGCTTCACTATCTTTTGTGGACTTTTATTTTATTGAATGGTCCTAGGAAATCTGCATGTATCCTGTGCCATGCTGATGGTGCTACTGGCCAGGGCTTCACTATCTTTTGTGGACTTTTATTTTATTGAATGGTCCTAGGAAATCTGCATGTATCCTGTGCCATGCTGATGGTGCTACTGGCCAGGGCTTCACTATCTTTTGTGGACTTTTATTTTATTGAATGGTCCTAGGAAATCTGCATGTATCCTGTGCCATGCTGATGGTGCTACTGGCCAGGGCTTCACTATCTTTTGTGGACTTTTATTTTATTGAATGGTCCTAGGAAATCTGCATGTATCCTGTGCCATGCTGATGGTGCTACTGGCCAGGGCTTCACTATCTTTTGTGGACTTTTATTTTATTGAATGGTCCTAGGAAATCTGCATGTATCCTGTGCCATGCTGATGGTGCTACTGGCCAGGGCTTCACTATCTTTTGTGGACTTTTATTATGACTTAAGCATGCCATACATTGTTTAGTTATTAATTCAAGTTCATATTCGGCCACCAAAAATAGGATCTGGCAATTTCTTTCATTTTTACGGTTCCAAAATGGCTTTTATGAGTTTCGTTTAAAATTCCCTCTTGGACATTTTTTGGTATAATTATACGGTTACCGTATAATTATACCAAAAAATGTTTTGTTGTATTGCCTTTATTACTAATATCATGTAAATAAAAGATTTCATCACAATTTTGTATATTTCTAGACATAAAGTAAGCTGGATTTACTGAAGTTTTAATATGTCTTTATATGTAAATGCTGATAAAAAAATGGCATACTGCTGCAATCTTTTTGCTGGCATTTTGGGTATTGATTTGGTGGGACCAAATATTCTGACAAGAGCTGAACTATCAGTTTCCAATTCAAATTTTCTACCATAATATGTGTAATTATAAAACTTGGTCACACCAAAGACAATAGCCAATGCCTCTTTATCTATAGTTGAGTATTTCTGCTCAGTTGCGCTAAGTTTTTTACTAGCAAAAGCTATTGGTCTTACTATACCATTATTGTCTCTGTTTGAGATCACCGCGCCCAAACCCTCATCTGAGGCATCACATGTTAATATTAAGGCTCGTACACACCGGCGCGACTGGTCGCGCGACGTATCGCGTAGCGCTTCTGCGATATTATGGCTTCGCAACACCGTTCACACTGGCGCGACGAGCCGTCGCACCGCGACGCCGCCGTCACGCCGCGACGCCCGCCGTCGCGCTTGCTACGCGACGCGAAACAAGAGAGTATAAATGGCGGTGCAATCCAAGCTGAGCTCAGTTAAGTAGTAGACGATCTTCGTCAGAGGACGAAGGCAGGTCTGTGCGTGTTTACTGAGCGTGGGAGCCTAGGTTCTTAACCACAGACTACAATATAGTATAGGATATTCTTAACCTAAGTAGGTACCTAAGCTTGACCACACAAGCACGAACGACGAAACTGGCGAATTCGAACGTACTTATATTATGACGTCTTTATTTAAAAATCAAGACTTTTAAATTACTTAGGTATAATAATTTACTTTGGAAAAATAATTTTTGTATTTATTTGTATGGTTAGTCATTTAATTTAGTACCTAATGTAAATAGTTATCTGTACTTAATTGTAAAATAAAAGATTAACTTTTATTTTTTACGACTTACGTTTTCGTTTATGTTGTAGCAGCTCATACTTACGTATAGACATACGAACTAGAGGAACTGAGGAACCCATACCAGGCCTCCGTCACTCCATGTACTTGCGCGCTATAATTACCTACCGCTCGAGCGAGCGCTCTCAGACCGTTTGCGGTCCAAATTCAGTGCGGTTTTCACAAGCGAAGCGCACGCACGTTGCTCAATTTTATAATCGTTCCGTTCGTTCGTACGCGTACCTACGATGCTTTGTGATACACATGTAACTTTTAAAGTTTTTTGTTTTACCTACACAGTGACCTATATAATTATCTTTTATCTAGACGTATTGCACAGTCAGCACTCAGCACCAATTTATAAAAAAAATATTTTATGAACGATACAATTTTAAACTATGTACCACCTATAGTCAGACAGAAGTAGTCAGATCAGAACATATTCACAGTTCTCAATAACAGACACTAAAAGCTATATTAATTTAATTTTATCGAAGAGGCAGCCCTGCGATTGCTGTAGGATCGCGCGGTGCGAAGCAATCACAACTGTACGCTTGAGCATTTAGGCACATTTTAGCATGCAGTGGTTGCTGAGGCGACGGAGTAGGCTATTATCTCAATAGGTATTGGAAATTTTCTACTGAGTGAAGTATCTGTTACGTAGTAACTATTTAGTAATCTGTGCCCATACGGCCGTCCGCCACCGCGCGCCCGCGCATACTAAGAAAAGTACTCTGTCTGTAGTCTGTGATATTAATGTGATAATAAGCTAGATAATATACTAGCCAAGGTTAAAGGAATGTTCCACCGGCCGGCCGTATCATCGCGCTCGAACGTCGAAGGGAGCGCGGCAGATCCTACCAACATTACCAAATTGTGTTAGTCCTAAGTTTATTAATGTACCCTATAAATTATTGTAAATCATTTCGACTGGTACTGTATATTATAATCAGAGTTTTCTATTAAATCATAGATCGTTATTCACTTTCTTATTTGTAACACGCAACCCATAGAATGTGTATTCGGGAAAATAACTTTAATTTCTACATGTAATGTGTAGGTACTTTCGGTTACAACACTTTTTATGGGCTTTTTATGAGTAGGTTGGTACTTAATTATCATTTTGAAGTCATCTTAATTTACGGGTACACTCGTCAAGTTGAGGAAACAACATACGAGTACGTAGAACATTGGAACTAACCTAGGTTAGTAGTTACTTTAAAATTACTTATTAAACTAATTACGTAAGTATCTACGTGAATTCTTTTCTAATAAATTATGCTCAATATGTTTAAGCATAACTTGTGAAATTTCGTACTAACCCTCTGAGGATTACAGGCGTGACGTTTTTTATGTGATCACTTAGTCTAATAAATGGGTGATCTAATTATGCAAAATATAGTAAACTAACACTATTCACAGACTGACTCATTGGTCTACTGATCGCAAAGCAACTGCGCGTAAGGTCCTGTGGGAGTTCTAATGTAACACAGCCGCTCGCATTCAGACGATGACCTAGAACTGAATCACGCACTCGACTGCTAGCGGAGCCCAAGCGCTCTTAGATTACGCAATAAGTAAAAAAAAATTATTTTCAGATGTCTTACATAATGGTGCCGATTCTTTTGTCACAAAATTCTCTAAACTAGACTAAAACACACCAAAATGTACTTTACTAAATTAAATTGACTAAAGTGACACAACTTAACTATATTTTAGTTTGACAGGACTAAGATGGCACTGAGATAATAATTTAGTGAAAATGGCAATTTTGCTATTCTGAATTTGACGTTTTTCACCTAAAATTTTGACTGTCATAACTAAGTCTGACTATTTTTAATCGCGATTATAAAGGTGTGGAATAAAATTAGTTGTCATGAACTAAAATTCACACCAACAGCTCGACTTCAGATGCAAAAACAGTACTGTATCTTTTTTTCTTTTCTTAAAGCTTATTTATAGGTATGTATCTCGTAAACGGTGTGTCCTATCGCAAAAATAATGAAAATTTCGACCCCCTAAATAAAACCTTTAAACCTAAATATAATAGGTAATCATTTTTCATATTTTCTATGCAAAAAGTGAAAAATTCCATATAAAACATGTCGACGCTGCACACCTTATCCTAAAACCTACCAAATCAAATCAAATTATTTATTTCAGATAAATAACCATAGGTAAATTTTACACAAGTCATAGTACAAAATAAAATAAAATATGATACCTTTGCACTGCCGCCATGGCTACGTGTTATTTTAATATTTCTAAATGGTTTGCGAATCAATAATTTATCAAGCCAGTCTATTATTCTTGCCGTAAGTGCAGTCTCGAGCACTAATAAGTATACTTACAATTAGCAAAATTTAAAAGCGATTTTCTCGTGGAATATTGATTTCAACTTTGAAATAAAACTTATTTCAATATAACAGTTGTATCGTCACCGATTATTCGTAATTCAAATAGTACCTAATGTTTCGAGTACTTTCATTTCTATGCGTTTGTCATTTGTACATATATATTATATAATCAGTGAGATTAAGATATAGGCAAGCGCGATGGTAAGCGCAAGCAGTCTTCCTGGGGTGGTATTAGGACCTCAAGAAACCTCAAGACATCAAATAATCGATTTCACGCGCAACACTCGAGTGCTTGTGTTATCTATGGTCGAACGCAACGCAAGCGCATCTCGTGGATTCGTTCATAAAAACTTTTGAAGTATGGCTACGGGCGCGGGCGGCGTCGCAGCGCGACAGGTCGCTCCTGTGTGCACTGTCGCGCGCGTTTTCATAGAAATTGTTCTACGGATATAATGTCGCAGAATCGCCACGCGACACGTCGCACCGTCGCGTCGCGCCAGTGTGCACGAGCCTTTAAGGGTAAACTGGGGTCATAATGTCGAAGGTTTTTTGCTGATGCCAATTTATGTTTTATTGCAAGACAAGCGTCTTCACACTGTGGTGTCCAATGGAACTTATATTTTTTAGTACAGTTATTTATTGGAGCCAATGTACTAGCCATATCTTTTAGGAATCTGGCATAGTAATTTATTTTCCCTAAGAAAGATTGTAACATTGTTAAATTAGTAGGGGACGGTGTTCTCATCAGAGGTTGAATATTTTCTTTAATTATATTTATTCCATTTTTATCAATCATGTACCCCAATACATCAAGATATTTTTGAAATAATTTACATTTCTCTGGTTTTAATTTAAACTCACTTTGTTGTAATTTGGTTAAGACTTCACTCAATGTGTTGACCATATCATTGAAATCTTTGCCTGACAAATATATGTTGTCAATGAAAACTGACACATTTGAAATGCCTTCAAGTTTTATACTCATGAGTCTTTGAAACGAGCCCGGTCCTGTGCTCACTCCAAAAGGAAGATATTTAAATTTATAGGTTCCTGTTTCAGTAACAATTACAGTATAATTTTGAGATTCCTCACTTAAAGGTGCCTGCAAATATGCTTCCTTCAGATCCAGCTCGCAGAAATATTCACCATCCTTTAGGGTTTGAAATATCTCCTCAATATGTGGTAAAGGAAAGTGGTCAACCTCCAAATAAGGATTTAATGTTAATTTAAAATCACCACAAAGTCTTACCGATCCACAAGGTTTAACAACGGGTACCACAGGTGTTCCCCACTGACAGTACTCCACTGGTTCAATGCGTCCACTCTCCAGTAATCTATAGTATAGTTAAAATCTCGCTGCAGACTTGGTCATAAATCATAATAGGAGTAGGGATGTGCGCTAGTTGCGCGCGCTCAAGGCCATTATCGATAACAGAATCATTAAGGTTATCACGTAAACATACTGCATTCATTAAGTATGTAGGGTAACTAATGAGTACTAATGTGTTACTTAAGAAGACTTAAGAAAAGCACATTTATGCGAAGAGTTCATCATTCATGTGGATGATGGTGACGATGACTCAGACGAAGAATTTTTATTTTCTATTTTTAGTTTTATATATACGTTCTTTTGTTTATATATTTAATATGCTTTGTAGTAAATTTGGTAATAAAATATAAAAAAATGTGTATTTATTTCTATCACCCATATATAAATATAATCGAGGGGTGAAAGGCTATTTGTTTGAAGCGACATTTTGGACGATATTGACTTATATACATATTCGGATTCAGCGAATTATTCTGCGTCGGCTGAGCCGGGTTTCGTACAATTCTGAGCACTTTTATGGCGCTTAAAACAATGCAATTTTAGTGCAAATTTCTCAAACATGATGTATGATCCGACATCAAATTTGCCATATTTTTTTAGTATTTCATTTAAGCTGTACACAAAAACAGAGAATCGAAGCATAAGCCGTTATTCTCGTCCTAAAATTTCAGTTCGATGGCAGATCAATCGTTTTTCGATATAGCTAACTTTAGATGAAAAGTCTCTTCATACATTTTGCTTACGACTACTTACACTATGCAATGTCGCTTCAACCAATTTGCCGTCAGCCAAATTCATTAAGACATGTCGGTTCAACCCTTTTCACTGCAACTGTTTTGCACTCTGTTTGGAGCTTCAAACATTATTTGTGTTGTGATTTTGATTAAACTTACGATCTCATTAAGACTGATTGTTAATTAAGTAAAATATAAGTAATAAAAAAATCTAATTAACACAACTTTTTTTTCATTCGTGATAATTATAGTAATTATTCACCCATTTCAATACTACAACCTCTTAAAACTTACTATAAATCTGTCATTATTATCTTGTATCAACAACCAAGTTATATAAAATCCTT
This sequence comes from Brachylomia viminalis, assembly GCA_937001585.2. Lineage (NCBI taxonomy): Eukaryota > Metazoa > Arthropoda > Insecta > Lepidoptera > Noctuidae > Brachylomia > Brachylomia viminalis. The sequence continues at coordinate 388,620 of OW443300.2, forward strand.
TCAAAACCTGAGACATCAAACAACTCATTATGTTCATCGTTGCTTAAGCCAACTTGCCTGTATCGTTAATAAAACCCAATTGGTAGTTAAACAAAATAGCCTATTCCTATTATTATTGAGTAACGTCGATTCAATCATTTTGCTTTCTCCTGCATAAGTACTGTAAAGTCACATAAACCATTTTGCCTGCTGCTGATTAGTGACAATGTTGGAAGTTGAATCATTTTTCCTTACTCTAAAAATAAGGCGATACAGATCATTTTGTATTAAGCGACATTTATCTTGGAACTCATAACTGTTTTTTTATTGAAAATTATACAAAAACATTAAGGGATTTTTTTGCAATGAAGTTTTGCGATCCCCATTAAAGTAAGAGCAGTAGTTTTTTCATAACGATTTTTTTTCCAAATTTTGAATCTTTAAATGGCTCTCCTGTAAAGTTCGTAAAATGTCGCTTCAAACAAATAGCCTTTCACCCCTCGATATAAAACTATCGATATCACTCATCGACTACAGTAATACACAGGACTACGTGTGGGCGTGGCCTGCCCATAAGGCCCATGAGTGGGAAAGAGAGCGAAACACTCGAATGATTTATGACCGAGTCTGCAGCGAGATTTTAACTATACTATAGTGATTTCACCTTGTCTCGCAGTGCATTGTACTTCATTTGTGCAGTGTACTTCACAACGTACGGTTTAAATGGTTTCCTCAAACCGCTGACTTATATTATTCAATAAATGATCACTGAGTTATTAGTTTATTACACAAGTTAAAAAGAGAAAAGTTACATGAATAAATATGACAAGATTAATAATTATTCTGGGAAGCGACGTAGGTTTGGTACCTACGTCGCTTCCCAGAATAATTAATATTTGAGTTGTATTCAAATATATCATATAGTCTACGTTGCTAATGTTTTTGAACCAATTTTCCATGAAACAGTATTGGTATGCCGTATTTTAAAGACGGAAATATTTAAGAATTTGTGACATCTTCGCTTTAACTAGTGAGTTAAAGCAATGAAATTTAAGACAAACTGCTGACAAGAGCTTGGTAAAGCGCTGCCACTCAACCATACAGCCGATGGTCGTGTTCTCTGAAGCACATCAGTGTCCATGCATGCAGCTGCAGGGCGAGCGACCCGGAGACCCGCGCGCGCGGTAGCCCCGCACTCCAGTATTATAAGGTGCTCTGTGCCCGCACTGCACTGCACTTTTGCTGAGCGGCGCGCCTCGTTTTGTTGCAGCACGTTATTGTGCCAACTTTTCCTATTAGTGCTATAGTGGCACACGCTCACACGCTGACTGTGGCGCTCTGTCTCGCGCTGAAATATTAGTTTGAGTAGCGTTGTTAGTACAACGTGATCATGGACGAACAAGCATTTTTTTAAATCTATGTTTTATTATGTTTTAAAAAGTTAGACATATGTTGGTCTCAAGGAACGAACAATTTTTTAACAGCAATACTTTCAGCAGGCTACGTCACGTGACACGCGCTTCACACGCCGCCGCCGGCTTGCCGTGCCCGAGCCTGATGCGAGTGCGTGCTGCAGGCTTTGAGTGTTAGGGCGCGCGCCGCCAGGATGTGCTGGGTGCGACTATGTGAGGCTAAATATGATTGATATATTATATTTGCCCAGCATGGTATTTCTTTAAAACTTTTATGCTGTTTAAGCTCGATTATTAAGAGACACGAAGAAATAAGAAGTGAATGATCATGGTATGAAAATAATAAGACAACACAATCTGAATAAATAGTGAAAAGCTGAGATTGTTATACTAGAAAGGAATGGTGGGCGGCGGCGGCGGTGATGCAGACTAATTCTTGTCGTCTTATCACGAAGGTGTGTAGCCGCACTTATTTGAAGCACATGTAATATAATCTATTGCATGTGCTTCTAATATAATATAAGCCGCCCTGGCTTATATTACCTATATTATAATAAATAAAAATATATTATATTTTATTGTACTTTGTATTTCGCTTCACAGAAACCACATCCTTTAGTCTATTAACTTATATATATTTAGCATTGAATGGGATGTTTGTATTAAATAATTATTGTTATAATTCGGTACCTGAACCCAATGAGGTTATATTATAATACAAGAGGAGCATCGTCATAGTAACCATTTCAAAACACGTAACCACTTACGAGTTTATAGTCGTAGCTTTGAAATGAATACATAAAATGTCAATTAAGTCAATCTGTCAAAAAAACGTATGTTAGTCTCATTTCTTCTACCGTCAAACTAATTACGTTGGAATCAGGCAAGACATTACTATCAGAAAAACCGCCAGAGTTGCCAATGATCAACATAATTTCCCTAGAATGAATGTAGGTATTTATTGGGGTTGTTCCCAAAGTACTCCAAAAAGAGTTCCCGAACTACTCCATGAAAAATATAATATTTTTAATTACGTTTCATTCTACTCCATGAAAATATTAAAATGTTCTCAAAGTACTCCACCTCATTTTAGTCAAAAGCTAATTGAAATATGTACCGGATTACAATAAAATGGTTGCTGACGTACAGTCAAGCTCAAAAGCTGTGAAAATAAATTTTTAAGTACAAAGAAATTTTTAAATAAAAGACTTTATAATATAATTCAACAATCATTATGAGTCTTATCATTTTCTTAAATTCAACAATTAAAAATATTCAAAAATCAACTGACAAAATTAAAAAAGTGGGGCCCTGGATTTAGAAGTCTAAAAAACATGAAAATCAAATAATAAAAATCTAAAATGATAACTGGCAATTAACCCTAACATAAAATATTTTAAAAATTCGACCATAATCATTTGAAATTTTACATACCTTGGTAAAACATCTATTATTGATCGAAGTAAAAAATACTTCATCATCTGCCTAGCCTTTTCCCAACTAGGTATGTTGGGGTCGGCTTCCAGTCTAACCGGATGCAGCTGAATACCAGTATTTTACATAAAAAAAATTTTAGTAAAAAATACTTATAAATCTAAAAGTCACGCAGACTTTCTTTCATAAACACACATTTTGAATCCTAATAAAAGTTATCAAATCAAGTTACTACATGAGATAAAACTAAGGTAATGTCGTATTATTTCAAATATGTGGAAACAGACTTTTAAAACTATTTCGAGACATGTACAGACGCCAGCAGGTCAAGCTACCCGAAACTGTCAAATTTTCCCAATCAACCTTGAACCTTAATGCTTTAGCGATAAAGTTGAAAATCTATTAAAGAAATTTGACAGATTGTAGTAGCTTGATGTGCTGGCGTCTGTACAATCAAATTTGAAATAATTTGCTAATTTGTTGTAATGATTGCAGCACTGTATTTTTTTCTATTCTTAACTGCTTTACAATCAAAGCCAGTTTCAGATCCCTGTTTTTATGTAGATTGTCGTTATATTATATAATATAACGACAATCGATTTCATAATTTCGTTTTTAGTTGAATATAATTGAGTCGTTTCAATTCCCGAGGAGCACCTGCGAGTTATTGGCAATTTGTTTTTTTTTTTTAATTTTTATACGATAATTCTATCGTTTAAATATTGCTTTATTTTTACGAAGTATTATATACCTGTAGGATGACTATATTTTACGAACTAGGGATTGACGCAAAAAGTCTACAATTTTAAATATGCATTGACGTTATAACAAAATGCTAAACTTTAATTTTTCTTTTAAGAATTTTTGTGACTGACTGTAATGAAATATATGTATTTTATAGGTATGTAGATGGTGCAGTTTGAGAATTGGTAACGAATAATTGGTGGAGTAATTTGAGAATAATTCCAGATGCCTATGGAGCAGAATGAGAACAAAAATTTTGTATTTTTAAATAATAATAATTCCTTGGAGTAACCAGGGAATTAATGTATGAGATTCTTATCTTTTTAGAACAAAGGAATGGAGTACTTTGGGAATAACCTTTAGCATTTTGGAGGTACGCACAACCAGCTCTCATCCGTTATCAATATCTGCAACATCTCGGTTCATTGATATAATAACCTCATCAAAGACTTATCACTGTCAACTCCTATTTCGACATATGCCTTTTCACAAGATACTCCATATAACGCTATAACATGATAAGCTGGCGCATGTCCCACAGCGCTGTAAGTCGCGCTTCTCCAGTACATAAGTCTCAAGATGTGCCTTTGTGCAGTAACACGATTACGACGGTGACGCGATGAGCTCACTACGATTATTATAACGTGCACAGTATTAAAAGTGACGTCGCGCGAACACATACATGCACTGAGCGCCTCTTGAAACTAATGAGTTTTAGAGGAACGAATTGTGACTGTCTGTCACGTACTCCAAATCAATAACAAAATCGCGTATCTTTGCAAACGTAACGCTGTGGTTATCGAAATGCCCGTTTTATTATTAAATATTGACACTAAAGGACGGTGTTTCTTTATTTTACTTCGAAGGTCCTAGTTTATCATTTGTGGCTACTAGTTACAGCTATATATAAACATAATGCAGCATTGCATATGTAAGCGGGCACGCCCTTTATGCCAGGAGGCTTTTTTATGTATTAAGTTCTGTTTGCGTTTTTGTTTTTATTATTTATTTCTGCTTGAGTATAGTTTTAAATATTGGCGTGTGCTAATTACTTATTACTATATAGAATCCAGTTCTTCTAACTGAACAGACAGCAGTGCTGCTGGGGAGTTTGTTCCGCCACTTCTTCTACCCAGCTAAAGCATTAGGAAGTGGTGAAGGGCGGGCGTTTTGGGGGGACTGTCTTATGTGATTTTGACGTTCAAAAAGTGCTGATTCTCAGCCCAGTTTGAATAAATGATTTTTGATTTGGTGATCTGTTTTAAGAATAAATGGTTCACTTCTGTCGTATAGGTATTGATGAAAGTGTTTGACTCCAAAAATGATTGCCGTCGCCAACTTTCGAATTTACTTCAATGAATAATTACTTCAGATTACAGAACATTCTATTATCTGAGATAATTACGTTCCCTCGCCATGAGCTAGCGTGAGGCATATGCCAGCGGTCGTTCGCAGCTATCGCTACCCCGCTGGGACAGAACTACTCCGAGACCGTGCGGCCCCGCGTCCACCGTCAGCACTAGTGGCGCGCTGGGTTCGAAATGTGCCAGCACACGTTCGGAGGCGAGCTTGGCGCACACCAGACGTACTGCGCGCCGCTGTCGCGGGCCCCACTCCCACCGTTTACCGCCACGCAGCAGCTCGTGGAGCGGGGTCATATTGCTTGAAGCATTTGGAATAAAATTTCTGCATAGTTGAAAACTCCAAGGAACCGTTTTACTTCTGTTATGTTTGTTGGTTCCGGAGCGTTTAATATGGCCTTAACTTTATATCGTTTAGTACGTAATCCATTCTTATCGATAACATAACCCAAGTAAATTACGTTCTCCTTAAAAAACTCACATTTTTCTTTTTGTAGACGCAATCCCCCTCGTCATATGAAGCGTTTTTGCTGGCGCAGTTAAGCAAATATTGTCTAACCATATACTAACGCCTTCAATACCAGACAGCAGTACTTCCATCGCCTTTTGGAACAAAGCTGGAGCAGCATTCGCGAGACCGTAGACTAGTCGTGTATATTTAAATATATTCTCGAGTAATGTTTACCGCCGCCTAGTTTCGGATACTTATCTATAACCAAATCCTTATTAAGTGTGACTGAAAAGTCACCTGCAATCTTAACCGTGCCATTATCTTTTAAGACCGGTACTTTGGGAATACCTAAACTGACAAATCTATTTAATTCTGATTCTACTTTATCTTTCTTTGCAAACGGTACTGGTCAAGACTTAAAAAAATTGGTACTGCATTTTCCTTTAGTTGCAAATGAACTTAAAATTTATTAAAGCAACCAAGTTCGTCCTTCCATAAATTCGGGTACTGTTCCGTTAATGTATTAACGTCATCATGTCGACTTATTTTATAAATGTTGGTTAAAAGCAAACCGAAGACGGCCATAAAATCGCGACCGAGAAGAGGTGTGCCATTTGAATCTACTACAAATACTTTGATGTTCTTCTTAACGTCATTAAATACGACGGTAGGCTGAAAATAACCCATCGGTGAAATTTTATGTCCGTTATACAAACACATTTTGATTTTGCAATATTTTCATTTGCATGTGAAAATAGTTCTGAGTACAATGTTTTCGACATAAGCGAAACACCCGACCCTGAATCTAACTCCATAGTCACCGTCACATCGCCCACTTTAATCATTAGGTTCAACGGTTTATCGGTTACGTACCTTATATTGAAATGATTACATTCATCACAGCTGACTTCCGTATCCTCACTGTTATCACTACCGATATTATTAACGCGAACACGGCCCTTTTTATTATTTTTATCACACACTTTCTTCAAATGTCCTACCTTTCGACATTTTTGTCACTTATAATTTTTGTAGCGACTCTTGTCCTTATCGTGACTTTTTAAATCGCATACCGAACAACGAGAATCTTCGTAACGCTGATCACGATAGTAATTCGACGTTGATTCGCGCTCATCTCGCGAGCCCGTACGAGCGCCGCCAGCACCACCGCCGCCATTGCCTCCACGCTTATATCAGTAGACGTTACGTTCCTGGCCTTTGTAGCATTTTCTGCTCGTTCAGTTATCTCCTGTGCTTTCGACAAGTTTACGGCAGAAGCATTCTGCTCAAACAATTTGTCACGCTCGGGCCCTGCTCCCAGGCCGAGGATGAAACGATCCGTAAGATTCGTGTCTAAGGCGGCGCCAAAGTCACAGTAGCTCGCCAATCTTCGCAGTCGTGCAGCCCAATCGCTCAACGATTCGCCTGAGTTCCTTTTCGCCCCATAAAATTTTGCCTTGTTCGCAAATGAGCATTGCTTCTTATAGATAGGCCAGTTCCTCCAAATTAACTGGATATGCTAAATTACGCACCAACCGATACGAATCATCTGATATGTGTTATTAGTATTGCACTTCTATTATCTTCTTTTAATTCGTCGCCAATGATATGTTTCTAACTGAGGGTGCGGAGATAATGAAACCGCTCCGTATCAGAAGGTCAATCTAGTAAAATGCCTTTGTGGGGTAAATGACGTTAAAGTAAAATGACCTACTAGTAAAACGTCTGAAAAAAATCGTCATACTAGTAGAACGTCTGAAATGTATAAACGGCATGTTGGGCAAAAGGACTTGCCTATGATATAAGGTACATTTAAGTGCACAAAATAAAAATTCCATATATTTTATGGGTGTATTGTGTAAGTACTCCACAGTCCACTTATAGTACTCCAGATAAATACTCCTTTGTTTTCCTTATTATAAAAGTGATTTGCTTCATTTAGTACGGGCCACTTGTAGAAGTAATCAATCAAGTATCAATCAAATCATCGGGGACGATTACTAAACAATCTGAAAAAAAAATACGATAAAATAACGCATTTTAGTTGTCACATATTGAGGTACACCTATGAATTATTTTATGAAAAATATTTTTATGTTTTTTTTTTCATTACTTTTAAGAAGGCTTACAGACTAATTACAAATAAATAGATAACAACAATATAATTCATCAAGTTGCTAATAACAAGCCTCCACAGATATAAAGCATATCGATTATATAAAGCCGAACAATTAAAGTACCTACATAAGTAAGTAGGTTAGCTAAGTTATATTTATTTGATTACGTTGCTAATATGAGTTTAAGAACCACACTAGCCGGTGCATCATTCACAAAAAATGATTTGGCTAAGAGCGTCCTTGCTGTGCTTATCTTAGTGCAAAATAAGTCAACATCATGCTCAGAAGATACATCATTGAAGCTCCGAGCGCCTCTTATAAGAAAAGCATTACGCCTATAATTAGTAGTGGCAGAAGGCACACCTAGAAGCGGCCTTTTACGTAATCCAATAGTGTTGGTTCGAAATGCTAACTTTGCTAATAGTTCAGGGCAGTCAATCGAGCTATTCGCTATTTTAATCAAATAACACACATCATGAATGAGTCGCCTACGATCCAATTGCAGAAAATGGTACCTCTTGCAACGGTGACTGTAATCTATGGATACTTGGTGTGCCTTATAATCGAGATATCTCAGTAACTTTTTCTGGATACCCTCAATGCGTGAATTGTAGATCCCATATTGAGAGTTCCAGACCTGTGACGCCTACTCCAAGTGGCTGCGCACGAACGAACAGTACAAAACCTTGATGGGCTTCAGAGAACGGAAACAGGCTGAGCCTCTGATTACAAATCCCAGTGCTTTCGAGGCCCTGCCCACGATACTGTCAATGTGTTGATCAAATAGTAATTTGCTATCCTGTATAATACCTAAATCCCTAATGCTGTCAAGTTTGTCCCGAGTTAGTTGGTTGAGACTATATGTAGATTGAATTTACTATAGACTTCTGGCGCGTGAAGGTCATTTGAAAACATTTAGAGACGTTCAATCGTAGCAAATAATGTTTGCAATATTCTTCAAATCTGTTAAGAACAGCTTGCAACTGGTGAGTATCAGAGAAATCACGTATACTCTTATGAAACTTCATGTCATCAGCGTATAGCAACACCTAAGAGTGCCTGAAGCAGTTTACGACATCAGCAATAAACATAGTGAAAAGCAAGGTCCCCAAAACTGAACCCTGTGGTACACCCGAGGGGACCGAGGTCCAACCCGAAGTGTAACCTTGGAGAACCACAGCCTGACTCCGATTCTCAATGTAAGACGAAAACCATCTATATAGGTTGCCATGTATACCAGCTTTGAGCAACTTCTCCAAAAGCGCAGTAGCACTGTACCACTGTGACACAGAATGACTGCCAACTAATAACAAAAAGCGCAGTAGCACTGTACCACTGTGACACAGAATGATTGCGAACTAATAACAAAAAGCGCAGTAGCACTGTCCCACTGTGACACAGAATGATTGCGAACTAATAACAAAAAGCGCAGTAGCACTGTACCACTGTGACACAGAATTATTGCGAACAAATAACAAAAAGCGCAGTAGCACTGTACCACTGTGACACTGAATGATTGCGAACTAATAACAAAAAGCGCAGTAGCACTGTACCACTGTGACACTGAATGATTGCGAACTAATAACGTAGGTGTGACACATGCTATTATGTCATTCATAGTAATGACCGCAACATGTTAAAATATGTTAAGTACTCGAGTACAAGTTACTAAATGTGACAAAATTATAATCACAGAACCTGGGCCGGGTTTATTGCGAAATGCGGTCGGACCGGGCCCTGACCAGCGGCAGCACGAATAAGGAAAGGGACGCAGGCACGAAATAACATGTAAAGAAGGTACGAGTATATTCTGAAGAATGCACGGTGGGACATACAGGTAAAACATGGTAAAGTAATCGGCAGTTGATCACATCTAGTTTCAGAAAAAGTTCAGCTGGTAGATCGTCGTGTCTGTCACTCATATGTACTTGTGTTACAGTATTTTCCTTAAGCTCTATGCGTCATATCTACGCCGGTTACTGTTACTTTCCCGATTATTTCTCAGATTCAAGCGGTGCCTGATCCCGTGGAGCGGTTTTAAGTAGAACTAACTTCTCAAATACGTCCTTCCTAAGTGCTATTAACATACATAACGCAACGAGCTGAGTACTAGGTTGATACTAGAGAAGTGGTCCTTCTGCCCTGCCTTCTTGTTCTGCGATTGACGGCGGGGCGGTGGAAGTAGTTTTATGGTGGCTCGTGTGTGCTTACAAAGTAAAATTATTAGTTCGGTACAAGTGAGTTGTTTTATCGCATGCTTACAGAGGTCGTGTTGGACGCCGAGCCCGACGCTGATTGCGATACCGTGCGACCACAAGTATGCGACAGATAGACAAACGCACTTCTTATTCCAACATGATGAAGTATGTTGTAATAATGGGAGGTACATAAGTAATACAGTGTTTTTTTGTTAAATGGAATGAGTTAAACCTGATGCGTTCCGTCTGGAATGGCGCGGTCTCAAGAAACCGCAACAAGTGGCGCGGCAGTAGAGGCTTTAGACTGAATTCCAAACAAAATGCCACTAGGTGCCTATACTGAAGCTTACCTAAACTTGATGAAACACGTTAACATTCAAAATAAACCCTTGTATTGTAAATAACCAGCCTGGACGCTTATTTAAAGCGTCTGTCATTTGTAGAAACTTCCTTTATTTTCATGCAAGCATGCCAATGAAACAATAAAAAAGATGCACCGAGAACTGAAGTAACGAACCGAAAGTCGCAAATATAATAGATACATGGCATCAGTCCGGGCGCGCAATCTTCGGTAGTCCGGCGAGACCCCCCCCCCTTCCCCCTCCCACCACCACGGCGCACAACCACCCCCTCTTCCCCACCGAGGGACGCACTCCAGACTTCATTTCGCAAATTATACTCTCAACAAACTCATATCCGCCCAATTACTTACCTGTGATACTACACCCTCTGAAATTGTCCCACATATAAAACCTCCGTTATGTAATAACGAGATTTTTTATTTTCCGCGATTTTTCCTTAAGGAATATGAAGTTTCAGTATTATCTTTTGCAGTTTTCCTCCATAGCCTTCAATTACTTACTGTCCTTATAGTTGAATTGCTAATGCGAAGATATTAAAAAAAAAAATATCTGAAAAGATTATTTCCCGGAAATATTGCAAAAACAATGGCTTGGAAAGTAAACGTTGACAAAAAAGTCGTAAGTAGTGGGGGGAGGGGGGAGTGCTCACCGTGCTCGAGCACAAACAACAACAAGAGGAACTTCGGAACTAGTGCAACTGTGCAACAATATCGGTACTCGCACCAACCAACGACGACGAACAGAAATTTGTTCACATCAGCTGTGAAATAAACATGACATCCTATACCAATCCAACTAATTTTTATATTGAAAGATCAGATTAGGTTGAAAATGGCGGATGGCATTCAACTAGTTTCAACATAATAAAATACCTATATATTTTGGTAATCCTACGAAATAACACTGAATCGCACGTATAATATCCCTACCAGCTGAAAGCTTAATTAGTTCTTTGTTGGTACAGACAATACGAGCTAGCACCGAGGTAGCGAACAGCGCAAACACGTAGCACTAGTAGGGGCACACCAGGGCACACATCGCATGCCACCGCTAACGGACAGAGCGGGCGTTACGGAGCGGCGCCAACGCTGTGCAAGTGTGCACCGCAAAATAATTTAGACACAGAATCAGTGAACATAATTTTCAAAATGAACTAGGTTCAGTATTAAATAATAAACACTGTAGTCGGGGAGAGTCAGGTCATTGAGACGCTTCCTTTGAGGTTGAAACAATTTTCATTCCACAACACGCATATTATGTCAATATGCCATAGATGGACCCAATTTTCTTCAACAAATCTGTACGAGTAACTAATCCTATTTTTATCACAGAGGATTGATGACATGTGCCAAGATATGGTGGTTAATCTAAGTTAATGGTTGATTAATTTCAAGTGACGTCTCTGAGTGCGGCAGTTAGACATAGAAAACACGTGGTTCCCATAAGATGGAGCCAGAAACCGTGTTGCACGAAACAAAGTGAGGAGTTGTTGAGAGGAATGTCTCCGAAACAATAAATTCCATGAAACGTTGACTAATGTCAACGTTAAACCCCAAAACGTACTCCATTCGATAGGTCCTGACTTTTTTCTGTATGATTATCTAAAAGGCCGTGTCATGGTCAACTCTGAACACTAAAAGCAGAATATTTGTGAATCTTCTAATCGAAAACCAAACAAAAAAATATGGGAAAGTATCTGGTAATTTTCGTTTGCAATAAAAAATCTTAATGTTTTGTACCTATGGCTTTCAAAACTCAAACTCAAAGCATTTATTTCAATTAAACCATTTACAGGCACTTTTGAATTGTCAAGTGGTCGGTCAAGCAGAAATATGAAGCTAGTTGCCCATTCCAAAGCGTAGTAGGTACCTATGAAGAAGAACGGGCAAGAAACTCCATGGACCCTCTTTTAAATTATATTCTTACATACATATTAGTTACATCATTAATGTTGAATATAGGTATCATTATATGTGAGAACGATGTAAATAAGACATACACGTTGAGTGTCCAGAGTACCTACAGCATACAGAAATTTAAACAAAACAATCCATAATAAAATAATCAAAATAACCCGTGAAGGCTAAGAGAGGACCAGTCCCAACTGACGGCGCCCGTTCACGAACATGACGAACTTTGAATTGGCCACCTCGTAGTGGAACAATGTATTCTCAGGCACTTCATTTACGTTGCACTAGTTAAAAGCAGTGCACTAAATATCTGGGATAAAACATTCGCGGCGATATACCAATCTGTAGACTGCATACCCTTTTTTTTTTTTTTTTGTGGGTGGGAAATCATCAAATAACTTCTCCCGCTCTGGGCAGAGCAGGAGGGCGTGTCAGACTCTTACTGACTAAAACCCACCCGTGTTCCTTCAGTTGCCTGTGCCAGGGGCCACGGTAACCCTCTTGGACTTTTCCGCAACCCTAGCAGGCATCGGTCCTAGCAAACCCCGTCATTGGTGCTGACATCTCTTTGAGGCGCGCGTGGAACACAACGCGCCGTCGACCCGGGCCTGGTCCTTATCGAACGGCGAGCTGCCCATTGCTCGCCGCTCGCAGGCCCGCGCCTACGGTGGCCGGGAATCGGCCTGCGATTCCCGACGCCCAGGGCGTCTCCTGCGGCGGCTAGGGGCGTGAGGGCGCAAACTTTGCCTCTCCCTCACGCGTTCCGCCTCCTCCTTCGCGAACATTACTGCTTCGCAGAAGGAGGTGACGGCTTCCCAAGCCCTCTCGCTCCGTACCATGGCCTGGACCAAGGCTGGACGCGAGAGATCGCCACCGCCAATCGCCTCCACGAGGACACGGCGTTGCTCCGCCCAAGCCGGGCAGACCTCCACCGTATGCTCCACCGTGTCCTCCGGGCGATCCACACAAGACTGCATACCCTGACAATACATTGTTATGACACAGTCTTATTCTAGATATTTGTCTGATGAGCGAAATAGGCACATTTATAATTTAAATACGTTTATTTATAATAGGACTTGTCGACACAGTGACACTATTTTATATTTTGATTGTAATCAATTTATTACTGATTACAAACTGACAAATAATACAATGAATTTGCCACCTAGTGGTAGGAGACACATTGCTAATCTATTAGCATATAATATACACAGTGACACCGGTACCTGTAGGTTACCGTCCATTACTGTTAGTAGTGGTACTAACACTACTATTGATACGCCTTGTAGTTAATCTATTAGGTGCGACAACGGGTCAGCCGCATAAGTTGAATGTTGTACATCAAAATATGCACGGTCTGTCCGGCAAAGAGTTAGAGTTAAGTTTATTTATGGAGGACTATGATGTTCAGGTGCTATGTTTGACTGAACACTGGTTGAAAGAACATGAAGTAGTGTTTATCAATGATGATAATTTTACCATTCAAAGTGCATTTGTAAGGAAAAGTGCTATTCGCGGTGGATCTTTAGTTCTTGTTTCAAACAAGTTGAAATGTAACCAACGTTCTGATTTAGTTAATCTTTCCATCGAGCGCACTATTAAGTTGTCTTGTGTTGAACTCGAGCGATACGTTATAATTTGCGTTTATCGACCCCCCTCTGGGGATTTTATTCGTTTCGAATCGGTAATGAAGGATTCACTGAATTAATTAAAATCAAGTAATAAAAGTATAATTTTATGTGGTGATTTTAATATTAATATTTTAGAGGTTACTCCACTAAGTATTAGACTTCTTAATCTGTTTAGGTCCTTTAATTTAATTAACTTGTATTGTGAACCTACTAGGATAACAGCATCTTCGTCGACTTGTATTGATAATATTTTTAGTGATTGCGATGCCAAAAATAAATTAGTGTTAAGTGACTTACCGTTTGACCACTGTGGATTATTAGCTAGCTTCCCTATGCCAATACATAAAAAGCCGCATAAAATAGAATGCAGGCCTTATACAGCTAGTGGTTGCAACAAGTTTAAAAATAATATAGCCCTTAGAATTAAACCGTCGATTGTAGAACATGATAATCCTAATATAATCTATGGAGCCCTTTTTGATGTTGTGCAAAAAGAATACCAATCTACTTTCAAGGCCAAAACTATTAATATTAATGGCACCTCCTCTGGCTTCAACCAATGCGCTACTCCAGGTATTTATAAAAGTAGAGCGAGACTATTCGAGTTATATGGTTTGAAAAATTACAGGTTTGATACTCTTTCCTAGAGTAAGTCAAAAATTATTCAAAATTATTTAAAAAGATTTGTGTTTTTGCTAAATCAAAATTTTTAAGCGATACAATTAAAAATTCGAATAACAAAGTAAAAACCACCTGGAAAATTATTAACAATGAAACGGGTAAGTCGGTTAAACAAGAAAAACAATTAGAGATTATGGTCGACAACAAATTCGTTAATAAAGCAGCTGACGTAGCTGAAGCATTTAATGAGTTTTTTGCCGACATACCTATAACTACGACTCGCTCCTTAAATTCGTCCCCATCTGAAGCTGAAAACCTTTTGCATAATAGTGTACCTAAATGTAGTCGCTTATTTAGCTTCGAACATGTAACACCTCGTGATGTAATTAGTGTTTTTAACACACTCAAAACAAAAAACACTGGTGATTACTGGGGCATCTCAATTAAACTTGTAAGTAATATAATCGACATCGTAGCCCCCTATCTAGCTGTTACTTTTAATAAATGTGTTGATTTAGGAACTTTTCCTGACCTCATGAAGAGTAGTAAAGTCATACCATTATTTAAATCGGGTAATACAAATAACGTTGGCAATTTTAGGCCTATATATAATTGTTTATTTTATTTGACTATATTAGTCAATTTAGTTTAATTTAATTTTTATTTATTATTGACATAATCTACTCATTTCAATGTTTTTTAATGAGTTGTATTGCAATATATGGTTAGCTAGCGACCTCGACAGTTGATCATATTATTCTTTTGAGCAACCGGCAGCAAGTTCGTCATGCTCCCTTAGATGTCAATGCTTGCGGTAGCGTCGGGGTAATTAGTGTTTCTTTATTTTACTTCGAAGGTCCTAGTTTATCATTTGTGGCTACAAGTTACAGCTATATACATATAAACATAATGCAGCTTTGCATATGTAAGCGGGCACGCCCTTTATGCCAGGAGGCTTTTTATTATGTATTAAGTTCTGTTTGCGTTTTTTGTTTTTATTATTTATTTCTGCTTGAGTATAGTTTTAAATATTGGCGTGTGCTAGCTGACATATGGCAAATAATTTTAATATTTTTGTGTTTCGTAATGTTAATTACTTATTACTATATAGAATCCAGTTCTTCTAACTGAACAGACAGCAGTGCTGCTGGGGAGTTTGTTCCGCCACTTCTTCTTCCCAACAAGCACTAGGAAGTGGTGAAGGGTGGGCGTTTTGGGGGGACTGTCTTATGTGATTTTGACGTTCAAAAAGTGCTGATTCTCAGCCTAATTTGAATAAATGACTTTTGATTTTGATTTTGAGTCTCTAACTCAAATACTCTCGTAACAATATACGTGCTCTACAAATATAGGTAAGACCTATACATATAAGGGGTATAAAAAATTCTGCTGCGGTGAACCAGCAGCAGTGGTGGAGACTGACTCGCAGTGCCTTCTCTTCACTTTTGTGAGGGTCACAGATATCGGACGAGTGGCGACCACTTTAACAGTATTATGATAGCCATCAATATCGCTATAAAACATGCATTACCCGCGACAGTCCCCCCTTCTCCCATCCCGGTCTCTCCACTGCTAACTGAAATACACCGGTGCGGTGGACGGTGCAACCGACTGCCGCGAACTGCTGACTAGCAATTAAATAGAAAACCAAATAAAATATCGAATTCTCCATAACAACTTTGAAATTGTTATGGAGAATTAAAATGCGGTATGAGGAAAACTAAATGGTGCGTTTTATGTCTTCCGTGTTTTGGTTTATACTACTTATAGTAGGAGGTCATGTATCTCAAGTTCTCTAGTGTCAAGTGAAATGACTGGATGCACGGCGCGGGCCGGGTGGTGTGGCGCGTCGGGGTGGGCTGTGGCCGGCTCAATTACTACGGTTAATGCGGAGTTAATCAGCCGGAACTATATGGACCTTATCACGTTTTTCGCAGGATTTCTTCGTCTAAACGACGCTGATGAATCTGGGATTTCATATACTTTTGGTTAATTTTCCGAGAAGTTTGTTGGCTGTTCTAGGTGTTGTGGCGTCCGACACATAATCGGATTATGAGGTAAAGAGTGAAGTATTGCGAGCAGGATCCTGCAGGACGAACTTAGTGATATCGCTGGTCGGTGTCAGGCGCGCGGTTTTTGTTTCACAAAGGAATACCAACCGTCCTCCGCCCGCCACTATCAAATAACGCGTATTTTTCCTTCAGTATATTGCGCACACTACCTTTTGTGGCGGCTAACCGAGCCCTTCTACTGGAAACATTGAACTTTAATCACGTAATAGATGCTTGAAACATATTTTCTCCGAAGATTTGATAACGCCCTAATTAAATTGACGGGAGTAAGATATAACAACGTATTTTGAAGAAGTGAATAAGGAACCACATTATGTAATGTAGAGGTTCAAATAAAAAGGGGCCTTAGAATATTTTTTGACCGTGGTAGTTGGATTTGTAGTAATGTTATTTAGTCTCTTGAAAGGCGTTATAGATGTCACACAGTTTCATTCATATTCGCTTATACGGGGTTAAATTTGATTAGCCAGCAAAACTCCGCAGACGTGATGGGTATCGATATCTAAACATGACAGAACAAAAAATTTATACATTTCACAATTTTTTTGTGGGGTTTTGACCTCAGTTAGTGTGTTTTCTGGAAATATCAGTTTAAAAACTGAGTTTTTTTTTTGTCTAAGATTCACAGACGTGATCGATATTAATATCTAAACACGATAAAACATATTTTTCACTCCTCTTGCTCAAAAAGACCGTCATTGTGGCGTACCAGAGCGAAGAAAAAATAGCAATTCTTCCTCTAGGGGAAAAAGTTTTTTTTTTTAATTTTTGTGTGTCAAATGACAATGAGCCTACAAAAACGAAAAAGTCTTTAGTCATAAGTAGAATAATCATGAATATGGACTCGACTTATTACTGTTTCATAAAAAAAGAACATCATTTTATTTTTGAAAATGGAACTAAAATCGGCGATCTCTTTGGTAGAATGCATGCAATGCGTTGCGGCTGCAGAAGAAAAAACAAAAAAAAGACATTGGCGCGAAATCTTTAGAATTTTTCTCTAATTGCAAATTGAATTGGTAGTGACCGTAATTAATTTTACAATAGTGAAAATGTCATCATCTAGTGAGAATGGAGACCCTAATTTGCAAATACAAGAGAAAGGAAAAGAACCACTCAACATTCATCTTCACAGAGGACTGAAATTAAGTTACCGGGAAAAAACATCTCGTTATATATCCAGAATTATACAAATTGTACATTTAATTGTTAATAAAATAAACTACATATTTCTTTGTATTGGATTGTTTTATTTTCTCGCAATCGTAGTGAAAAGTAGAGTGTAACACACGGCGCTAAAAACCCATTAAAACTCGGTTTCTATTTACTCCCTCGCTAAAGCTCGGGAGTAAAACTACCTCGTATATAATGGGTCATTTTAGCTCCTTGTATAACAATCTACTATTTACTACACATGTCATACGTAATGTAACAACACTACGAACGGTCGTGGACCCCTCACTTCCCGTCACTTGACCCTAAAGGTTCATTAGAAAACCAGCGTCAGACTGTATTTGTCAGACATTAATGCAAAAATGAATCTTTTTGGCGTAGCCAAAGGCACAAAATATTGTTGTTTTAACATTATTTAAATTTCTATTTGTTATTTGTATTTTGTGTTTCACGAACTGTGTCCAAATAAAAGTTATTCTTTCTTTTTTCTTAAAAAAAAAACATAATGTCTTTTTAATTTTATCGTGTTTAGATATCGGTACCTACTCGTCACGTCTGTGGAGTTTCGCTAGCTAATTTCATTTGACCCTGTAGCCAGGTTCTTTAATATGTCGATTATGTACTAAGGAATCAAAATACAAAATAGTAGATTATGCACCGAGGGGCTAAAGTTGTGTCTTATGTCACGGGCGTCATATTGAATCTCGAGCGCAATGAAGGATTCTTGTATTAACTCCCTCGCTTCGCTCGGGAGTTAAATCCCGAATCCTTCATTGTGCTCGAGATTCAAGCTAGCCCAAGGCAAAGATACCTTTAGCCCAGAGGAGGATACTCTAGTTTTTACACCTACTGTGAGAAAATAATAGCCATAGTACGAAAAACAAAGTATTTAATAAATAAACAAACAGTAAGAATAACATATTTTGAACTAGTTAGAAATGTGATAAATCGACTGTAGTATAGATAGGTTTTATTATTTATTTATTTATTCACAAAATCCACAGCAATCTTAGGGCAGTTTACTTAAAATAAATTAACTAATGTTACAGCCAATTACTATTACGGTATTACGGCACGGTACGGTATTTGTTATTATTAATGCCAGTTTTAATGTTATTCCATTCCTTTTAAAAAATGGTTCGTAGTTATCTAATTATTCTTACAATATTATGTCTTCGAGAATAGCTTTCCTCTTTCTGGCACCAAATGGTGTTTGTTAGTACTATACTGCCAATTTAGCTGAGCATGTGAGATTCCAAATTCAAATCACATTATTGGCCAGCGGGTCATAATGTAATCCAGTACAACATTATTGACCGGCTGTGCCCCCGGCCACTAATGAATGACTCACTTTGGGTTAAGGTTGCTTGACATATAATTTGACATTTTCGAGCAGGTGGTGTGATAAGTTATATTATAATTTATAACATAATAATACTAAGAACAAAAATATCTTCACTTTTTTATTATTTCATATGAATCTAAAAAAAGTTGAACGCTTTAATAACCAAAGCTCCAATTTGAATAAAAGACTGAAGAGACACAATATTGCTGTGTACTTTCTAAGTGGTGTAACACCTGAACTACGAAAACCGCCATGAATACGATATAAAATGGCTGTGAAAATCAAACTATTACCATGGACGTATCGTGCGGCTGAATGTACCCGCGGGCGCGGGGTATAAATCTCGCCCCCAGTTGTGAAGCAACATACCTCTGGCTGGAGGCTTTGAGTTAGCTCGAAGGCACCACAGGATTGAACGGTTAAGCAGTCACGGCCTCTCAAGGACAACTGTGAGATGCCATACAAAAAAAAAAAAAAAAATGAAGCAACACGACTACGCACCGCAACTCGAATAACTCGCTGCCTAACTTCTCAGCGACTGTAGCCTTAACTAGCCTTTCCAAAACAAGCTGAAATGTTAAAACGCTACTTTACGGCACTATATTAATCAAAACCTTAACTTTAAAAACTAACGAGAACGACTATATTATTATTTAAATTATAAACGTAATAATATTCGCGATAATCAGCGAGAAAAAGAAAAGTCTTCTAAGTGTTTACAATCTATTTCAATCGATGGTCATCATCGTGAGCGCTCTCCAGACGAAGGGACGCCACAGTGACGTGTTTATGTAAAACTGTGTGTGAGCCTAAGACACTTGTTGGGCCGCCGCCGCCGCGCGCCGCCACGCCGCCGGCACACTACACGACGCGCAATGAACACACACACACACGCGTGTTTGACGCGACTCCAAACGCAGCACGAACGGCCACGGTCAGCGGCGCAATTTGAGAGAGACCTATGTCCAGCAGTGGACCGCGACAAGTTGAGTTGATTGTCCACCCCATAACTCGTAAGGTTCATTGAGAATAGTCGTCAGTGTGCGTGCGCGCGACAATAGCTGGCCTGGCCAAGTGTGGCTGTGCGTGTGGCGCACCGGAAACTGTTGGCGGTGGCAGTGTGGACGACCACAAAACAACTTAGTTAATTGTTTATACACTGATAGGAACTATCGTTACACCAGCGGCTTTCAATACTTAATACTCAATATATTCATTGGTTCCACATGTGTACTCAGGTGGTAGGTTTACAAAAATGATCATTGTGGACCCTGTCGGGCACCGCAAAAGTAGGAGAGAGGAAGAGGCCCTGTCAACTATTAACTGAATACTACGTACAACACTCCACAACTCGACATATTATGATGGCTTACTTATTTAGACAACTCACACACACGAACACAATTGGTTCAGTTAATAATGTGTAAGTTTTCATGAGCTTGGCATCAAACTCAAACTCAAAGCATTTATTTCAAATAAACCGATTACAGGCACTTTTAAATTGTCAAGGGTTCGGTCAGACAGAAAGATGAAGCTAGTTGCCCATTCCAAAGCGTAGTAGGTACCTATGGAGAAGAACGAGCAAGAAACTCCATGGACACTCTTTTATGTCAAAATATTTGTGCAGGAGGCCCACGTACATAATAGCATAATGTATATAGATCATGTAAATAATAGCGTATAAGTTTGTATTAGTATCATAAGTCGTCATTTGTTTCTATGTGTATGTTTAGACACGATCGTGCTCCACTCTCGACAAGTCTGAACTTGTCCAAACCTGCACTGAACTTGAACGACAGCAAACTGCTGTGATTGGCGGATCGAGAGTTGGGCACGAACGAAGATAATTGTGATTAGCGTTTCAAATGTAAGAAAACGCATCCCCGCCACTACTTGCGCTCATGTAAAATTGTATAAAGGTCGAGCGTTTTTCTTTTACCCCTGGCTGGAGGCTTTGAGTTAGCTCGAAGGCACCACAGGATTGACCGGTTAAGCAGTCACGGCCTCTCAAGGCCAACTGCGAGATGCCACACAAAAAAAAATCGAATTTCTTTCAGTACAAATCAAGATCTCATAGTGACAACAAGTAAATAAATAGTCTTCAAGCAAATAGGAATTTTATTGGAACCAAGTGATCTCCTCCAATCCAGCGCAAATAATAATTTTGGTAGTGAGAGCACAAGAACTCTCACCCCGAACAATATTGTTACAAAAAAGTGGTTAAGTACATCATTCAGGTTGTAATTATACATGTGAGAACGATGTAGAAAGACGTGCACGTTCAAAGCGTCCGTAATAAAAAGATAAAAAACAATTATGGAATTAAAATAAGCCGTGGCAGCTAAGAAATGACCAGTGCCTACTGAAGGCGCTCGTTCACGAACATGACGTATGGATCAGCACCATTCAGCTCAACCATTTTGAAGGGAACTCAATGATCCAATACATACGCCACCACCAGCGTCACATTTGAGTGAGCATGACATACTCTCAGCCGCCAGAGCACATTCATGTCAATGAAAGACGAACCCAGTAAGCTTTATAATAGTGGGTACATAGTGCTCACACATGTGCTATGCAATTATACTATACTAAGAGATTGAATTTATACGATGCAAAGATAGGTTGTACAATCTTCATCAGCTCCAACATTATTTTCGAATGCTAATTAATTAGTTTACGCGCCCTTGTGGAGCAGGACCAGCCCTGAGCCAAGCATTTTTGTCAGCGATATAATCCATATATGTAGCAGTATACGTAAACTGACAACGTGACCGTTTTGCCCCTACCAAAAATCGCTCAACACAACTAAAGATGTTTTCACTTCAAAAAAATACAGGAAGAAATTCAACATCATTTTGTACAGATTGAGCAGTTTTTCCTGTAGCACAATATATTAGGTTGGGGAAAAAGTCTTTTCGCATTATAGTATGTATGAACTTGTAATAAAATCTCTTTGGCTATACTATTTGTATCTGGCTGGTTTTGGTATCATTGACAGTTTAATTTTTAAAGAACACAATTCCAAATTCAAATGTAGGAAAATGTGTGAAGTTCATTTATTTTTCGTACCGTCAAGATGAGTGAATCTAATGAAGAAATTCGATACATTTTAAAATTTTACTACAAAAAAGGTAAAAATGCAACGCAAACCGCGAAAAAAATTTGCGATGTTTATGGACCTAGTGCAGTGTCTGTGAGAGTAGCACAAATTTATAATATGCTTGGCTGTATAGTGTGCGTTTTATACAAGATTTAAATTTCGTTTCATTCAGTTGGAGTATGTGGGGAGGTATTTTATTGTAACTTGCATCGTTTACTTTATGTCTGTGCCTATATTGTGTAACGTGCATCTTATGTGTACCTCACAGCGGCGCCACACACGATTGTTCGGGAGAACAATCCCAGTTGAATCCGCTACATTAACTGCATTCGTGGCACAGCGGGGTGCTCATAACAAAGATCGCATAACATCGAGTGACGTCGGCGATATGAGCGGCGGCAATATGAGCCGCTATCAATAATATGCACGAGCAGAGAATACCGCCGGTGGCGACGCGGCGCAATGAGGGAGACTTCCATCGATTGCATCGGACAAGAGTTCATACGCAAAACAATTAGGTACTTTTACGAATGCCGTCCCCAATAATCACTTAAAATTCTTGAACTTTAATCAACGTAATATTCTAAATATTATAAAAATCTAAGTTGTAACGTTAAGATTAGCCAAGGGCTAATTATAAGCCACATATAAAAAAATAAGAGTACAATACAAAAACATAGTATAAAAATCGGAGTAGCAGCTCCAGGTCGGCTTAGTAGCTTAGGCAGGTAGTGGTAGAGCTGGACGAGGCTGGGGTAGCCACGCCAAACAGATCAGACTTCGGTGGTAAGCGCTTCCTTGGAACTCCCCTGGCGTCCATGTGCCGAGCAGCAGGACTATCCTAGCATGGGGGCACAGATGTCCGAGAGAGGACTCTGAGCTGGTCGCCGGCGCTCACCAGTATAATAAAACTCCTGGGCTACGGCGTCCATGCGCCGAGCAGCAAGACTACCCCAGCATGTGGGCACAGTTGTCCGAGAGAGGACTCGGAGCTGCTCGCCGGCGCTCACTGGGATAACAAACCTCCTGGGCTACGGCGTTCATGCGCCGAGCAGCAAGGCTACCCCAGCATGGGGGCACAGATGTCCGAGAGAGGACTCGGAGCTGGTCGCCGGCGCTCACCGGGATAATAAAACTCCTGGGCTACGGCGTCCATGCGCCGAGCAGCAAGACTACCCCTGCATGAGAGCACAGATTTCCGAGGGAGGACTCGGAACCGGTCGCCAGCGCTCACCGGGATGATAAAACTCCTGGGCTACGGCGTCCATGCGCCGAGCAGCAAGACTAACCCAGCATGGGAGCACAGATTTCCGAGGGAGGACTCGGAGCCGGTCGCCAGCGCTCACCGGGATAATAAAACTCCTGGGCTACGGCGTCCATGCGCCGAGCAGCAAGACTACCCCAGCATGGGAGCACAGATTTCCGAGGGAGGACTCGGAGCCGGTCGCCAGCGCTCACCGGGATAATAAAACTCCAGGGCTACGGCGTCCATGCGCCGAGCAGCAAGACTACCCCAGCATGGGAGCACAGATTTCCGAGGGAGGACTCGGAGCCGGTTGCCAGCGCTCACCGGGATAATAAAACTCCAGGGCTACGGCGTCCATGCGCCGAGCAGCAAGACTACCCCAGCATGGAGGCACAGATTTCCGAGGGAGGACTCGGAACCGGTCGCCAGCGCTCACCGGGATAATAAAACTCCAGAGCTACGGCGTCCATGCGCCGAACAGCAAGACTACCCCAGCATGGAGGCACAGATTTCCGAGGGAGGACTCGGAGCCGGTCGCCAGCGCTCACCGGGATAATAAAACTCCAGGGCTACGGCGTCCATGCGCCGAGCAGCAAGACTAACCCAGCATGGGGCACAGTTGTCCATATTTATACTAAACAGATTTATACTAAAAATAAACAATCATAATTATTGATAGTCGGCCAGAAACAATAAAGAACGGCTTTCAGAGAGAACCTGACCTTATTACACTAACTGGCCTTAACTTGTAAGAATTAAAAGAAAGTTAAAGTTAAGAATTTGTCGTAGAATTTGTAGAAATTATAGAAAAAGAAAACAGACAGATGAGAATCTACGATAAAAATGTCAAAGTATAAAAATATTATAAAAGGAGGAAATTAATAGTATGAAATACAGATTTGGATGTAATAAACAGTCAAAAGTATCTCAAGGTTTGCTTTTCAGCGGTAATAGTGTAAGGTATGCGTTAATTGAGTGTCCTGCGATTTCACATCTGAAAACATAGGTTTAGGCAATGATGTTTTATAGGACTAGATCTTAGATTAAATGATTGGTCTTGCTGCGCTCGACTAGATACCGCCGGCGTACTTGTTAAATGTAGTAGTCAGTCACACACGGGTCCCGAGCCAGTCACACTGCAAGCTGTTTGTGACGTGTACGTGCCGAATGTTTTATTAAGTTTTGAGCATAATCCGAAGTAAAATGCCAGTTTGCGTAGTGAAACTGTGTAAAAATAATACTACAAAAAATAAGAAGGACACTGGGATCACATAACTACCATCAGTAAGTATAGTATAATTTCGAAATTCTAACATAAAATAACATGAACCCTAAACGCCATTAAGTGTTGCCGCGTACACAAGAATCAAGTTCCCCGTGGTTGAGATTTTTATATTGTGAATTTATTGTTTTGGTATTTTATTATACACGGTCAATTTTAGTTCATTATGGAACCGAAAGCCATATACTCTATCATCGAACTCGAAACTATTTCAATAAGTTAGAATAAAACAAAATCACGAAAAATTTAATTTATTGTATTTTTTTGTGTATTATTGACAAAACGAAGTAACGCTTCCTTGCGATCAATGCATATGTGTGTAAAACGTATCGACGATCGGCAACACTTGCGAACGGTACCCATTGAAAAATTCATTCATCGATCAGACAGCATGATCCGTAAGCCAAGCCCCCGGCCGGCGGCCCCTTACAGTCTAGCCGACCGCCTGCCATTCCTATTTTCTTATTCCTTCCTAGTATTGTCTCGCGTTTCATTGTATTAGGTCATGCACGCGCAACCTAATTACGCGCCAAAAATGAGTCGACCAGTCGGCAATACGTGTACTTTTTTTTTTTTTTTTTTTTTTTGTCGCTGAGAAATGACATTACGCATCTCCGCTCGTCGGGGGACGAGACGGGGTATGTGGGACTCCCTGCCAGAGTGGCAGTATACCCACTAAAACTCAGCGGTGTTCCCGCGACGCCGTGATGGGAGGGCTATGGGAAATTGGCTCAGCCTCTACTTCCACGGCCCTCCCGGCGTATGCCCGCCTGGTTGGCGGGCCCCGCATGCCCCCCATTTAACTGGGGAGCTACGGGAATGGCCGGGAACACCTGGCCATTCCCGTCCGACACTGGTGGAGGCCTGTGCAATACATCCAGGTCTCCACCTGGCAGGAGTCGGAGATGACCGTCATACTGACGTCTTCTCCGACCCCTCCTCCGTCTTCGGAGCACCGCCGCGTGAGGGTCGTCCTCCCGCGCGCGCTCCGCCGCCTCCTTCTGGGACATGACGTGTTCGCAGAAGGAGGCCACTGCCGCCCAGGACCTCTCATCGCCCAGCATGGCGTTAACCAAACCGGGGAGTGAGAGGTCCGGTCCGATCACCGCAGTGAGACTGTGGCGCGGCTCGGACCACGACGGGCACACCGTGAGGGTGTGCTGCGCCGCGTCCTCCGCCGCACCGCAGTCGTGGCACGACGATGTCTCCTCTCGTCCGATCCGGTGCAGGTACGATCCGAAACAACCGTGCCCGGACAGCACCTGCACCAGACGGAACGAGAGGAACCCGTGCGACCGATCGAGCCAGTCTCGCAGGATCGGCCCGATCGCGTCGAGGGCTCGGCGGCCGAAGGCTGCGGTGGCGAGGTCCCTCGCCTCCCGCCGGGCGGCCTCCCGCTCTTCCGAGGCGGGGCGTTCTCCTGTCGTCCTCCGCCCCGCCGTCCATTCGTATACTCTGGCGAGCACCCACGCCTCGAGTTCCCAAGGAGGGGTGCCAGCCAGAGCACACGCTGCCGCGAAGCCCACCGTGCGGTAGGCCCGTGACACCCACTGGGCTATGGCCCTTTGGGGGGCCCGCAAGGCGGCGGCGTTCTCCCGCCTTTGGAGGGAGTCCTCCCAGATAGGGGCCCCGTAAAGGGCCATGCTCCTCAAGATGCCAGCGTAGAGTTGCCGGCATCGCGCGCTGGGCTCCCCCAAATTGGGGAGCAGCCACGAGAGGGCGCCCGCAGCCTTCAGCAGGCGCGTCGACAGCCCGCTAAAATGCGGGCCGAAACGCCACCTGCTGTCGAGTACAAGGCCCAGATATTTCATCTGGGCCTTCACCTCGATTCGGACGCCCTCCACAAATATGTGGGCGTTTGTCTATTTAATCAAGGCCCTAAATGTAGTGAAACGCCAATGAAAACCCCTGAGGAACCCTAAAATCGACCACATGTTCAAACCCCTCAATGTAAGCCTTATTATGGAACCCTAAAATCGTCGTCCACTTTTCAAATTCTAACATTTATTGAAATGATTATCAAAGCCCTACTGAACACTTAGTATAACGTTCATCATTTCATATAATTTTCAATTTTTATAATGCTCTTTTTATACATCGTTCATTTGACCAAATTTTCAGCCAAAATTCTTTATTGAATAAGTAAATATCAGGAAACATCAAACTGTTATAACCTCACCTAACGCAAATGATTCACCAACATTAGAGGGGATCTGGCGCTTGGCGGCCGCTGCCGCGGCACGCTCGCTTCGCTCGCTCGCCTTCGCGCGCTAATGGTCACTGTTATAACATAACCTAACTTAAAAATGATCCACCAACAATAGAGGGGATTTGGCGCGTGGCGGCCGCTGCCGCGGCACGCTCGCTTCGCTCGCTCGCCTTCGCGCGCTAATGGTCACTGTTCTAACATAACCTAAACTAAAAATGATCCACCAAAAATAGAGGAGATCTGGCGCTTGGCGGCCGCTGCCGCGGCACGTTCGCTTCGCTCGCTCGGCTTCGCGCGCTAATGGTCACTGTTCTGTCCTAACCCAAATGATTCACCAACAATAGAGGGGATCTGACGCTTGGCGGCCGCTGCCGCGGCACGCTCGCTACGCTCGCTCGCTTCGTGCGCTAATGGTCACTGTTCTAACCTAAAAATGATCCACCAACAATAGAGGGGATCTGGCGCTTAGCGGCCGCTGCCGCGGCACGCTCGCTACGCTCGCTCGCCTTCGCGCGCTAATGGTCACTGTTCTAACATAACCTAACCTAAATTATTCACCAACAATAGAGGGGATCTGGCGCTTGGCGGCCGCCTAACTGAATATTAGTTCAAATGTACATTATAGGAAATGTTCATAAAAATCATAAGAAATTAGGTAAAAAAACGGTGGCTGTAAGTTGACTTTGGTAGAACAAACATGTCATTTGGGGCAGCCCATTCTTGCCGGTTACGCAGAGTCCCCATTAAAAATGTTGCTATTTCTACTTTTCACGTTTTCGTGGAAAATCAGGGAAATTACCCTAAAAATGGGGAAATTCTTTGCACCGGGCAACACTCCTCAACCAAGTATACAACCGGTTCATACGTTATGCACATCAGTCGGATGAACCGTTTGAACGACCTCAATCGGACAATTTTTGCAAAACCGGAAATGGCATGAACGCCATCTTGAATTTCTGAAATGTCATAAATTTTCTGAAGAAACCAGGATACAAGCTACCTGTCATTAAAAAAAACAGTGGCTATACGTTGACTTTGGTAGAACAAAGTAATTCGCCAAAGTCGGGCCTGACCCAAAAATGCAAACCACAATGGCTCTCGGGGTTGCCAGCTGAAAGAGATGAAAATGGTCAAATGTCATATAGGACACCCCACTCTTGTCGGTTACGCAAAGTCCCCATTAAAAATGTTGCTATTTCAACTTTTCACGTTTTCGGGGAAAATCTGGAAAACTGCCCCAAAAGTGGGAAAATTTCCTACACCAGGCCACACTCCTCGACCTAGTACCATAGGTACCTACTACGCTTTGGAATGGGCAACTAGCTTCATCTTTCTGACTGACCGACCCCTTGACAATTCAAAAGTGCCTGTAATTGGTTTATTTGAAATTAATGCTTTGAGTTTAAGTTTTGAGTTTGAACTACCAACCTGGTGATGACTAAAATTGAACATGAACTGGCTTTTAAGCCAATGTTCTGTTATACAAAGAATATCTATATTGCTACAATTCAGGAATAACTCTACTTCTAAATCTTTGTTCAAAAACCCTTGAATGTTTTGATACTATTTAATTTTTGTACACTTTCATATGCTTTATTCTTTGCCTTAGTAAAATTTTTGCAAGAGGCTTACTCTTTTGTCCTAATTTCTAATTTAAATGATGACCATTGCCATTTTGACCATATTATTGGCAGAATAATTCAAAAAGTCATTGCATTGCTCAAAAGAAGCAAGTTGTTTAGCTAAATTTTTGGCTGAAATAGAAAAATAATATGATAGCGACACAGCTATCTGTCTTTTGTGATAGTTAGAAAGATAGTACATAACAATATTGTATCTATCTTTTGTCAAATACAAATTATTACTAACATAATTGTTAGTATCAACTAAATGGAATAGATTATCATTATGTCAAATTGTGCAATGTCATGTTAATGTCAAATCTTAAATTATTTTCTTCTTGTGGCAAACTGTTACTATAGGGGAATGTAAACAGTACAATTTTCCTTAAACTAAGGTTGCACAATGTTCTATGATATTGGAGCAATTCTCCTTTGTTCACATTTCCCCTATTTCCCATAAAAATCAACAATGTGGTGTCCTGCTTAAAGTTATATCTATTAATTTCATTCATAATATCAATACTTGTTCATAAGTGAACTGGTTGTGTGTACCTCCACCATGCTAATACTAGTTCATAAGTGAACTGGTTGTGTGTACCTCCACCATGCTAATACTAGTTCGTAAGTGAACTGGTTGTGTGTACCTCCACCATGCTAATACTAGTTCATAAGTGAACTGGTTGTGTGTACCTCCACCATGCTAATACTAGTTCGTAAGTGAACTGGTTGTGTGTACCTCCACCATGCTAATACTAGTTCGTAAGTGAACTGGTTGTGTGTACCTCCACCATGAAAATACTAGTTCATAAGTGAACTGGTTGTGTGTACCTCCACCATGCTAATACTAGTTCGTAAGTGAACTGGTTGTGTGTACCTCCACCATGCTATTACTAGTTCATAAGTGAACTGGTTGTGTGTACCTCCACCATGCTAATACTAGTTCATTAGTGAACTGGTTGTGTGTACCTCCACCATGCTAATACTAGTTCATAAGTGAAGGAGGCGGCGGGACGGGAGAGGGAGAGAGTCTCCCGTCCAAGCCGCCGCGGTGGACGCTCCGGGCGTCGGGAGCCGCGTGACGACTCCCGGCCACCGTAGGCGCGGGCCTGCGGGCGGTGAGTAATGGGTAGCTCACCGTCCGATCAGGATCAGGCCCGTGCCGGACGGCACGTACGTGTTCCACGCGCGCCTCAAAGAGATGTCAGCATCGAAGAGGGGGCCCACTAGGGCCTAAGCTGCCGGGAAAGCGGGATCATCCATAAAGGGTACCGCTGACCCGGAACATAAAGGGCCAAGGAAGGAACACGGGTGGGTTTTAGTCAGTAAGAGTCTGACACTGCCTTCCGCTCCACCCTGAGCGGGAGGGGTCATTTGATGATTTCCCATCCTCCAAAAAAAAAAAAAAAAGTTCATAAGTGAACTGGTTGTGTGTACCTCCACCATGCTAATACTAGTTCGTAAGTGAACTGGTTGTGTGTACCTCCACCATGCTAATACTAGTTCATAAGTGAACTGGTTGTGTGTACCTCCACCATGCTAATACTAGTTCGTAAGTGAACTGGTTGTGTGTACCTCCACCATGAAAATACTAGTTCATAAGTGAACTGGTTGTGTGTACCTCCACCATGCTAATACTAGTTCGTAAGTGAACTGCTACAGGTAGCTAAGAAAGAGGTTCGGATGCTCCTAGGGAGTGCAGGTACTTGCGAGTGACCCTAATTGTTACGAGCAGATAACTCAATGCAATCTGCGAGAGCGAGTGCTCTTATTAGCATAAAAGGCAGCTCTATCTGATGTCCATTGCCCCCTCCCCCGGCAGCTGCACGACGAACTTATTTCCGATACGTCCTGGCGGAGTCGTATATCAAGGTTTATCAAGTTTTACAATTCATTTTATTAGGTACATGTTATAATGCCATTCCGGGCCGGATGTCCCGGGCGGACCGGCATCGGATCCGTTAATTTCAGCACTCTTCATAAGGTAGTTTTTATTATAAGTAGGTAGATGTTTTCTTTTATACTTCCTCGTTTCCACGATGAGAGTAGATGAACAAAGAATGTACATTCTGTGCACGATTATAATGTCAAACCAATGGTCACTAGCTGAGTGGCTAGTCAAAGGGTTACGTGGGATTCAACGGAATCCTTACGTTCAGAGGCACCGCCGCCGCCAGCGACGCCGCGCCGCCGCGCCGCTGCACGGTGGACTGATATTTAACCGTAGAAGAGTTAGGAATCCAAAAACTGAAAGACTTATTAAAAAAATATACAACGTGTCGTTTTGCATCCTCGTCAAATTTCAGGAGGCTGCTATGAATGACATATATAATCAAGTAAAATTACGATCCTGCTCAATAATTAATACATACTTGTTTTTTTAGATATTTAAGTTTGACAGTATTTCAGAATACTCCACTTTCAAAGAACAGAATCACCCCGTTGGGTATGCGGTAGGCAGTGTCGCACGACTATGTCGCTGTGTGCGTGCGTTACAGTTACAGCGCAGTTACAGGGAGGTATCACACGGGCCCTACACAAGCCGATTTCCGAAAATTACAATAAAAAAAATACCTACTTATTTTATTATTGATTCGTGTCGAGAATTATTAGCATAGGTAGTAGTTACCTCCTCGAATTTGACGAGGATGCAAAACGACACCTTGTATACAGAAATCTACTATCAAATAACTAACGTTATTGTATGACTTTTTACATATTATTTTTAATGCTATGAATATTTAAAGATTTTTTTGTATGAAGAAAAACATAATTTCATGAATAACTCGCAATTCTCAAGTTTTCACAAACACAAATAGTTAGTACAAATTAAACTATTTTTGCATCAAATCTGGTACTGCGATATTTTGCGTTATTGGCGATGTTTCTTTGTTGTTTCTTTCAAGTTGGCCAACAGGTGGAAATCGGAACCCAAAAGAGATATCAGGAAACTTTAGTTCTTTTTTGATTTTGGCATATTAATATTTTTTTTGTCAATTGTGTGTTGTCCATAAGAATGAGTGAAATCCACCAATATTGTTTTATTGCTATTCGACTCTGTTTCGTGTAAGGAACATTTTAATGTATGGGAAGAAAAAAAAATGGATTGAATTTGGTCAAATTAATTAATTTTTCTTAGTATTTGTATAAGTAATCAATTTCATTTATTTTTATGGACAACTCACACTTGACCATTAAATTAAGTATGCCAAAATTGTTACGATCAAAAAAGAGCTAAAGTTTTCCGATATCTCTTATGGATTTGGATTTGAAAGAACAACTTAAAAGAATCACTCTGTATATTTTTTATTCTCTTTTCCACACTACCCTAGAGATAGAGAACTAGGCGCGTTTTTTTTTTAATTATTGGTTATCCCCAACAAGTCTAATTCACTACAGCAAGCGTGCTTCGTCCTTTGACAAAGGTATCATTTTATATACAGAAGAGTCAGATTCGGGTTCATTATGCAATTATGAGTCTACACTTATAAACTCAAAGTTCTCTTGATCATTGACGATAATGATCAGGAGAACTTAGAGTTTTTAAGTAGTAAATGTTTCAGTCATAATCAATAAAGCTTTTGCCTCTTCTGTGAGGGCTTTGTACTTTCGGAATAGTTTATGACGTATTTTTGAAATAT
Source organism: Brachylomia viminalis (assembly GCA_937001585.2). Lineage (NCBI taxonomy): Eukaryota > Metazoa > Arthropoda > Insecta > Lepidoptera > Noctuidae > Brachylomia > Brachylomia viminalis. The sequence goes on from OW443300.2 coordinate 420,533, forward strand.
GTGAGTCAGAGCTGATTAGCAAATTATTCAGAATGTCTTCATCGGTAGCCTTTCTACAGAATTTTCTCGAATGACTTGCACGATATCTCTTGAAGTCTTTATTTCGAGTTTCAGCAGCTTCTTCGGATAATTGACTGACCGGTTGGCGCAGTTGGTAACGACCCTGCCTTCTGAGCCACTGGTCCCGGGTTCGATCCCCGCACAAGTCAAACATTTGTGTGCATGAACATGTCTGTTTGACCTGTGTCTGGGTGTGTATATGTATATAAGTATGTATATCAGTCATCAGGTTACCGTAGTACAGGCTCTGCCTAGTTCGGGACCTGAAGACATTGTGTGGATGTTGTCTCATAAAAAAAAAAAAAAACCAATAGGCACTTAACCATAATGTTCAATGATAGCGGCTCCGTGAGCAAGAACTTTACGTAAACTTGCAGGCATGTAATACCAATTATACAAATCAACGTACACACGGCTACACATCAAGCTACACATTTCCAGTATAAGCTGGTCTGGCAGTGTATAGGATTTCTTTACAATGAGAGGTCAGTGTAAATTGGAAATGTATAGCTTGATGTGTAGCCGTGTGTACAATTTCATGTCGGCTTCGGCATAATCTTTAAACTTAATTGTATATATAAGGTGACCTGAAGAAATTATCTCTAGTATGGTTTTAAATCGTTTTATTAGATCCTGATTGTCTCCTGTGTTCGAAGCTGCAAAATATCAGAGTTTTCAAAAAATCTAGCGTTATTTCCATCATTAATCGTACCGTGACCCTGTTTCATTTCATCAAATAAAAGTCCTGTTTGAGATTTAATAATAATAATACGTTTGTTAATCAAAGATATACATAGACACTGGTTGTCATACTACTTAATCAACTAATAACGGACACAAGGGGAGAAAAATATTTGACAGTGATTCGACCGAGCTGAACTGTAAATTAATGATGTACCTTAGGTTTCGAGTGTCGATGCTAATATACCATAAAACAAAAATGTGAGTTAGCTGAGTAAGTAATCTTAGATTTATTTAAGCATGAATGGATAGATGCACCTGCATCCACCCATTCATGCTTAAATAAATCTCCCATTCACACACCCACTCTTTCTCCATACCTATGGAGAAAGTGTGTTCGTGTTCGTGAGTGTAATATTAGATGTGACTCAGGCTGGCTCGACAAATCTTCAAAATAGTTCGCATTTAACTAGATCAATAGGGCACTTTATGTGACGGCTAAACACCCTTCCTTCAGAATTTGTGACGCTAAAGAATCTTAGATAATCGATCGAAAACGTGTCCAGCCAGCTTGAAAAATCACTCTTCGCTGGTCTCTCAATCTCGGTAACGGAAGTGATTTTGACGACTTGTTGCATATCAACGGCGTGACAAGCATCGAGCTAAAAGTTTTGTGATACGTACAGCGGTTTAGTAGAAAAATGCATAAATCTGTGTCCAGCTAGCTTGAATTTACGTATAAAACTTTTGGCTGGCACTTCCGAATCTCAATAATGGGAGCGTTTTCGAATATGGTTCATTTACTAACATTTAGTGACGCAATGTGTGACAGTAATAACGTTTGATCTATGGCGTCACATGTAAGGCTTTACGAAAAATCAATAAAAACTTAATGTCTTAATGTCCAGCCAGCCTGAGTTCCAAGCTGACTGGACACATGTATCTCCGCTGCCTGATGATCTACGGCCTTCGAAATGTGTTAAAATTTTTGTGACGGGGACGATAATGATAACCTGAATTTGTGACGGAGAACCTTTGCGTAGTTTCAAAGATATTGATCATTGAGATTTTCCCATACAAACATCCATTAATATTGTGAGGTGACCATAATTTTTACATAACTATAGGATTTCTTTTACCCCGTCATTCGTCGGTCGAATCACGAAAGGGCTTATCTGAGTTTTACCAAATTGTTCAGGAAAGCGATTTTTAATAAAATGTACAATTATGTAAAGTCGTAACATTTTACCTAATTCTTATATGAGGTTTATAGAATACTCATTTTGATTAATGGTTAATTCTGTTTATATATTTAATTAACTTTTTTGTGTAAAATAGTTGGCTGTGGAGATAATCGATTTTTTTTTTAAAAAGTTTCACTTACGCCCCTTTGTAATGTGCAATTAATATCATTAATTTCATTTACGCCCGGTATCTTCGATTTAAATTAAATAAAAAACAGGTTATGTATACTGAAGTTTAATTTTATTTTACAATTTTATAATCTAAAAAATACTCGTACACAAAATAATCAAAAAAGGGTCGAAAAACCAATCAAAATAAGTAGTCATTCTTATACTCATTCATAAAAGTTGTATAATTTATTACGAAAATAATCTTCAATCGTGAGGTAAGTTTTCGTAGTAAAAAACATGTTCTTGATTCCTTATTATCGGTGTATCTCCGCTGCACATTTTCATTAGGTCATTATACTTCTCTTTGGATTTTTTTTTTAAAGAGTGGTTTAACTGTTCGACGTTTGTCCTCAACCAATGTACATTACTTCGTTTCAGTGATATAGTTTTGTATTGTGTTTCCATGTGACTAGTTTTAAAGAACAGTATTATAGATTATGCCGACGCCTGCTACCTGGATGCTACTGAGGAGCTATTAAACAAGCTTGAGCGCTTGCAAAACCTGTGCATTCGCTTTGTTTTCGGTCTTCGAAAGTATGACCATGTTTCTCACCTTCGCAAGGAACTCAAGTGGCTCCCAATCCGCCTTCGCAGGAACACTCGGATTTTATGTCTCCTCTTCAACATCTTACACAACCCGTCTTATCCTTCCTACCTGCGTGAGCGTTTTTCTTACGCTCGCTCTAGCGCGGCACCATGTAGATCACACCAGAGATCCCTCCTTAAATCTCAGCCTCACAAAACCAGCTACTATTCTTATTCCTTCTCTGTCCATGCTGTAAGACTGTGGAATGCACTCCCGCCTAGCATTCGTGATTTAAATATTATTTCTCTATTTAAATTTCGATTAAAAGAGCATTACCTTTCCTCTATACTGTGAGTATTCATATATATATATAAATATATATATGCTTATATATTTTAGCATTATGTATTTATTTAAGTATACATGTTAATTATTTTTATTTAGGTATATTTAATATTTTAGCTTTAGACACATTCATATTTTTCTCTTCTTGTTCTCACGCACTATTGTCTACGTTTCTTTTTTACTTCTCCTTTCGCAGGTCTGCTGGAAGAAATTTCTTAAGAAATAAGCAGTACCTTTGTACTCAATTTATAATTATGTCTTATCTCATGTATTTTATTGTGTGTACATAAATAATAAAATAAATAAAACAGTGTAGTAGGTTGGTTTCTCAATATTCTAAACTCCATGACATTTGTCCACTTAAATGACTCACCAGTTTGGTCATCTCCCTTTTTTAACTGTAGCAACTTTAGTTTTGATGCGAGGTCTTTGAAATATCTGAAATCATCATGATGCAGAAGTCTGACCTCATAAGGCTTTTTGCGTGCCAATCGTATGATGGGTTCCAGTTGACTGGGTACATAAATGTTTCCAATCTGATCCATTGCAAATGATAGCGCGCTATGGACAGAATCACCCTCACTTTGTCCATGAAAAGAACAGAAGTAACGTAAACTAATTTCTTCAATCGATTCACAGTTATTAATCGAATATAAGAGCATTGCCGCTATTGTGGAGTTCTTATTCTGGCCTACACAGCCGTCGCTGAACATGAACACTTCTTTCACTCCCTTCCTATTACAATTTGTTAAAAAATAATGAACACTATAATAGAAGACATTTCATTTGCACCTCTCTTACTGATATCGTCTTCAATCAAGCAATCATTAATAAAATGGTTATAGCAAAGCAGACACTAACAACGATGGCAAGCACTAAAAACCTCTTCCGTACAAATAGAATACTCACAGAATTTCTGGTATTCATGTCTTGTGCTAGTAAAAGTATCTTCAATGCGTGTATCAAAAAGATTCTGTTCCAAATTACTGAAAGAACAGTTGTGCTCAATTTCTGGTGCTGATGCCTTATTAACCACATGATTAGAACAGGAAGCTCCATTTTCGTAATGTTCAGTGCACAAGAAAGCAGTAGGTACATTCAGCACAAGTTGTCTAAATGGGATTATGGCAATTGACGTACACAGCAATTTTTTTCACGTTCCTTCGGGACATAAGATGACAGTGGTTCATCTTCAGTAACTGTTATAGAAGCATTGGAATCCTTCCATTGCTTCTATAACAGTTACTGTACCATACTTCACTGGACCATCTTCGCCCATACCACATTTTCACTTTCGTCCCAAGTGTTGCATTCGCGCCAAATTACGTTACGCCTTTTCGTGAAAAAATATTACTATACATGTACAGGCGTAACTGATGATACGCCTATTCGTGATGTTTTAAATTAAAGGAATAGTAGATAGGGCTCTTCGCGACTACTCCTAAGTCATTAAAGACTGAGATTTTGGTTACGCCTTTTCGTGACATAATAAAACTTGACATCTAGAATTCAATGGTGTAAATAGCTCAAAATCCGAAATTTTGTTGGTTGCGCCCCTTCGTGATTCGACCGACGCATTGATGCTGACATCTCTTTGAGGCGCACGTGGAACACCACGCGCCTTCGTCCCGGGCCTGGACCTTATCGAACGGCGAGGTGCCTATTGCTCGCCGTTCGCAAGCCCGCGCCTACGGTGGCCGTGAATCAGCCTGCGATTCCCGACGCCCAGGGCGTCTCCTGCGGCGGCTAGGGGCGTGAGGGCGTGAATTTTGCCTCTCCCTCACGCTTTCCGCCTCCTCCTTCTCGAACATTACTGCTTCGCATAAGGTGGGAGGTGACGGCTTTCCAAGCCCTCTCGATCCGTACCATGGCCTGGACCAGGGCCGGACGCGAGAGATCGCCACCGCCAATCGCCTCCACGAGGACACGGCGGTATTCCGCCCGAGCCAGGCAGACCTCCACCGTGTCCTCCGGGCGATCCACACAATGGTGACACCCGGGCGTTTCCTCCCGCCTTATCTGGTCAAAGCCAAAGTCAAAGCATTTATTTCAAATAGGCACATAAAAGGCACTTTTGAACGTCAACATTTACATTTAAATAGAATTGATTCTAGTCGCCCCTTCCAAATGGTAGTTTCGTATGGAGAAGAATGGGCAAGAAACTCCACCGTTACTCTTTTAAAATGTGTTACAATATTTTGTATACATCCTTATCTATAAAAATCAGTGCCACTTTTCGTTGTAATTTTATAACTCAAGAAGAACGGTTGGACCGATTTTGTTGATTCTTTTTTTAGAATTGTAGGAGCCAATGGTTGTAGGCACCGCACATTATCACTTTGTTAATGTTGGTTTAGTTATGGAGTACACAGAAAGAACCATAAGTTGAGTTTAAAGTTATATTAAAATGTAGAAGGTTAATAAGTTAAAGTGGTAGCGATTATTTCTCTTGACAAGTGGTTAGTTCCACAGTTATTGTCTGACACACTGTTCATTGCTTATTATGTTTTATTTATAGCTTAATATTTGTGACGCACGACGTCCAAGTAGGTTGCTGCGTTCGCAAAGTTAATGTACGTTTGATGAGGCCGTACAAGAATATTCCTTGAAGTACGAGGATGGTTTATACGGAGAGAAAAATTTAAAAAAATGTTAGGCGGTACGAAGTTCGCTGGGTCAGCTAGTTAATTATATAATTATTTGTGAAGACGATGCACCTATAGTAAAAAATACCCTACCGCAATAGGTAAAAGGAATTGAATAAATGTAGCAATGATAACTAAGTTAATTAAGTGACAGATACATGGTGTTCACATATTTACAAACATTGTAAAAGTATACGTTTTCCCAAATTATGTAAACAAGTAATATGTCAGTTAAAGTAATCACAGAATGTAAACCAATGTCATAAAAATAATAAAATATACAATTAAAGTAGCAACAAGTTTAATTTTGTCTAGATCCTAGATTGTCCTATGGAGCTGGACCGGCATGTTTCCAAGGATACTTATCTTGGATATAATCCTCTAATTTGTAATTTATGCTTGTTAACACAGTGAACTTGTTATATTAGTTTTAAATTTTCTTTCATTTAATTGCAATATATTATGACAAGGTATTTTGTTGTAGCATTTAACACAGTACCCCATAAAAGATGTATGTACTTTAGCTAATTATTAGATTAGATAATCTATTTTATCTTTATTTCTTGTATTTAAATTATGTGTATCACTTATTTTATTTAAAAAATGCAGATTTTTTCTTACATGCATAATATTTTCAGAAATGAATTGGCAAGGTACCGTCATAATATTAATACTTTTAAATAGTTCCCTGAGAGATTCTCGGTGACGTAGATTATAAATGGCTCTGACAGCTCTCTTTTGCAAAATAAAGATGGATTCAATGTCAGCAGCCCGACCTCACAGTCATGTATGATAAAATGTCATACGACATAATGCTGTGGAAGTAGCTAAAATAGACCAAACGCGCGGTTTCTACATCTGTTAACTGTCTTATCTTTCTAACAGCATAAGCGGCCGAGCTTAGCCGCCCCGCAAGAGATGTTATATGAGGTCCCCATTGTAATTTCTCGTCTAGCGTGATACCCAGGAAAACAGTGTAATTAATAAATTCCAGTTTTTCTCCATTCAATATGATGTCACATTCGCTACTTCTAACATTCGGTAATTTAAATTTAATGCATTTAGTTTTTTATCATTTAGTACCAAATTATTATCCGTAAACCAATCATGGACCTGAAGAAAAGAGCTATTCACGTCGTCATGATTTTGTGACCGTCGGTCTATCTTAAATATCAATGATGTGTCATCTGAAAATAACACCATCTTCGGTTGATTTTGAAGTAATTGGGGTAAATCATTAATATAAACTAAAAAGAGGAATGGACCCAATATCGAACCTTGAGGAACGCCCATTGCCATTTCAGACCCTGATGAGTTTATGCCGTTTACTTGAACTGTAACTTTTCTATCTTTCGCCAAGGCACTTAGTTTTGCTGTCCAGTTTCTTTGCTATAGTTTGAGTTTGATCTAATACAGCATCTTCAGTGGAAACACCAGACCTAAAGCCATACTGGTTGTCAGCAATAATTTTGAACCCGTCTTTTAGACGGGTTCATAATTAAGCTAAAAGTTAAAAGCTTCTAAGCTTACATATTGTTTAAAATCTTTTCCAGTATTTTCGAGAGCGAGGGTAGAACAGATATTGGCCTATAGTTATTGACACAGGCACTTTATGTGACGGCTAAACACACTTATTTCAGAATTTGTGACGCTACAGAATCTTAGATAATCGATCGAAAACGTGAACAGCCAGCTTGAAAAACCACTTTTCGCTGGTCTCTCAATCTCGGTACCGGAAGTGATTTTGACGACTTTTTGCATATCAATGGGCGTCACATAAATTTGTGACAGGCATCGAGATAAAAGTTTTGTGATAAGTACAGCGGTTTAGTAGAAAAATGCAAAACTCTGTGTCCAGCAAGCTTGAATTTACGTTTAAAACTTTTGGCTGGCACTTCCAAACTCAAACTCAAAGCATTTATTTCAAATACCATAAATAAAAACCAATTACAGGCACTTTTGAATTGTCAAGGGGTCGGTCAGTCAGAAAGATGAAGCTAGTTGCCAATTCCAAAGCGTAGTAGGTAGCTATGGAGAAGAACGGGCAAGAAACTCCATGGACACTCTTTTAAATCAAAATATTGTTACAAAATAGTATTAATATCATTCATGTTGAAATTATACATGTGAGAACGATGTAGAAAGACGTGCACGTTAAAAGCGTCCGTAATAAAAAGATAAAAACAATTCAGGAATCAAAATAAGCCGTGGCAGCTAAGACATGACCAGTGCCTACTGACGGCGCCCGTTCACGAACATGACGTATGCATCAGCATCATTCAGCTCAAACTCAATGATCCAATACACACGCCACCACCAGCGACACATTTGAGTGAGCATGACATACTCTCAGCTGCCAAGGCACACTCAAGTCAATGAAAGATGAACCCACTAACCTTTATAGTAGGTGCATAGTGCTCACACATGTGCTATGCAATTATACAATACTAAGAGATTCATCATCTGCCTAGCCTTTTCCCAAGTATGTAACTAATGCAAAGATAGATTGTACAACCTTCATCAGCTCCAACAATATCTTCGAGTAATAATGAATTAGTTAACGCGCCCTTGTGGAGCAGGACCAGCCCTGAGCCAAGCATTTTTGTCAGCGATGTAATCCCCCAACTCATAATATGCTTGGCTGTATAGTATGCGTTTTATACACGATTTAAATTTCGTTTCATTCAGTTGGAGGTTTTTTATTGTAACACTTTAAACAGTACCTAACCCATGAAGGATGAGTCTACTTTAGCCAGTCTGAAACCTGGTTGAACTAATTGGTCCCTATTTCTAGTCCTATAGTTGTGTCTTTCACCTCATTTACTGAAAAGATAAAAAAAAAAAACCAAATCTCAATAACGGGAGCGTTTTCGAATATGGTTCCTTTATTAACATTTAGTGACGTAATAACGTTTGATCTATGGCATCACATGTAAAGCTTTACGAGAAATCAATAAAAAACTTGATATGAAACAATGTCCAGCTAGCCTGAGTTCAAGCTGGCTGGATACATGTATCTCCGCTTCCTGATGATCTACGGCCTTCGAAATGGGTTCAAATTTTTGTGACGGAGACGATAATGATAACCTGGATTTGTGACGGAGAAACTGTGAGTAGTTTCAAAGATATTAATCATTTAAATTTTCTCATACAAACATCCATTAATATTGTGAGGTGACCATATTTTTTTCATAAATAAAGGATTTCTTTTTAATCGACTAATCGGCCGGTAGCAGCCACGACTGATTTGTATTTGATTTTTCCGTGCGAATAAAAGGTTTTCCCGCAGAAAAACCCTAAGTATGTGTTAATTCAAAATAATAATTGACTACCAGCGCTGCAAAAGAGAGCCCACTTGTATTTCGCATTTGGTTTACTTAGGTAACTGAAAATGAGAATTAAACTCGACAGTCAGTATTGTATGTACTTTTCGAAGTGTAATCACAAGTCAGAGTAAGACAACTATTATAAATCTGTTGTAACACAACCTAAATAAGAATTAATATTCGACCCGTTGTCCTACTAGTACCAACATTAAGCAATAGATGGCGACACCAACATCAGCTATGTTGGAAGTATTACATTCCGTTCATTTTATTATTATTATATTTATTACATTACATTTTGTCCTCCGACGTTTAACTTTAGATAATTTTTTTACGCAATTTATTGATTTCAAATTTCAGCTCTATACAATATGTAACAAAAACCCTGTTGTTCCTTCTATCTGCGTTTTAAGAATCGGTATACATACGTAATAAATCAAATCATTTATAAAAAAAACTGTTCAACAAAAATAATTAAAATAAACCATTAATTATTAATATTTTTAATGTTTAACTGATTTCTTACCTCTGCAATTCTGCATGAAGCGATGACACGATGACGCGAAACCAGAAAAAAATAGATCGTTCCCGCCTACCTCTTTGATCGGTGCCGCTGCGCTGGTACACCGCCGCCACTTACCTACCTATTGTGCTACACAAGTTCGTGACCTTGTCAGCTGTTGTTTTTCACTTTAACGAATGAATGTTTGAAAATGTTGGTTTACACGGTATTTTTATGCACAATTGATAATTGTTAAAACTACATTTTACACTTCACTACATTAAAAAAAAGTCGCCGCGTCTGTCACATAGAACCTTATGTTTATTTGAATGCACTAATTTATGATGTCTATTTGACGGCCACGGAGATGCTGTTCGATATGACCACCTTGTACCTCTACACATTTGTTGCAACGCCTACGTACGTTCCGCAGAACGGAGGTATCGGACTTGATGTGGTCAAATGCTGCTACTATCTGTGAACGCATTTCAAACTCCGTATCGCACGTTTTTTTGAACACCTGTTGCTTTACACTGCCCCAGAGGAAAAAACCTAAAGGCGTCAGATCAGGTGATCTTGCAAGTCCAACACTTGCTCCTCGGTGTCAATGTCTCGAGTCCTCGGTCTGCCTGCGTCAGCTCGATGTTGGTCTCGTCCGTGCACACTTCCGGTATTGTACGTGCGTGCAAACGTTATCAATCAAATCAATCAAAAGTCATTTATTCAAATTAGGCTGAGAATCAGCACTTTTTGAACGTCAAAATCACATAAGACAGTCCCCCCAAAACGCCCACCCTTCACCACTTCCTAGTGCTTTAGCTGGGAAGAAGAAGTGGCGGAACAAACTCCCCAGCAGCACTGCTGTCTGTTCAGTTGGAAGAACTGGATTCTATACATATAGTAATAAGTAATTAACATTACGAAACACAAAAATATTAAAATTATTTGCCATATGTCAGCTAGCACACGCCAATATTTAAAACTATACTCAAGCAGAAATAAATAATAAAAACAAAAACGCAAACAGAACTTAATACATAATAAAAAGCCTCCTGGCATAAAGGGCGTGCCCGCTTACATATGCAATGCTGCATTATGTTTAAATGTATATAGCTGTAACTTGTAGCCACAAATGATAAACTAGGACCTTCGAAGTAAAATAAAGAAACATTAATTTCTAATAACAATAACAAAATCATAGTCAGCAAGCTGACCTGTCACCACAAGCAGCACCCGTTCACGAGCATAACGCAAAGATCAGCCATTACCCCCCTCGCCATATTTGAGGGAAGGAGGCAACCCGACCCCCGACGCTACCGCAAGCATTGACATCTAAGGGAGCATGACGAACTTGCTGCCGGTTGCTTAAAAGAATAATATGATGAACTGTCGAGGTCGCTAGCTAACCATATATTGCAATACAACTCATTAAAAAACATTGAAATGAGTAGATTATGTCAATAATAAATAAAAGTTAAATTAAACTAAAATAACTAATATAGTCAAATAAAATAAACAATTATATGAACTCGTATAACTTGTCAGTAGGTAAGCTAATTTTGGAGAAAGAACATAAACATTGTCTTGAGTTAATCACAGCGACCAGCTATTTTTATCGTTTAAGTAATCGTTGATTGAATAGTATGCCTTTGAACAAAGGTTGGATTTTACTTTAGCTTTAAACGCATTAAAAGGCAATTCTAACAAAGAAGAGGGAAGCTTGTTATAAAAGTTTATACCAAGCCCAACAAATGAGTTATGGACCTTATGAAGCCGGTGAAAGGGAGCACGTAGTTTCTCCTTGTTTCTAGTGTTAATATTATGAATATCACTGTTTTTTGTATATAAGTGTATATTTTGCCTAATATATAAGATGTTGGCGAAGATGAATTGTGAGGCCACCGTGAGAATACCAATCTCTTTAAAAAAATCTCTCAGAGTAACTCTAGCACCTAGCTGGTAAATTGCTCGTACAGCTCGTTTTTGAAGAACAAATATATTTTGAATATCAGCGGCTTTGCCCCACAGCAGAATGCCGTAGGACATGACGCTATGAAAATAACTGAAATAGACTAGCCGAGCTGTATCAACGTCAGTGTATTGTCTTACTTTCCTGACGGCATAGGCGGCCGAACTGAGCCTTCCCGCTAGGCATGATATATGTGATCCCCACTGAAGCTTGGCATCAACTGTTATGCCCAGAAACACTGCCGAGTCTACAGTTTCAAGTACCTCTTTATCTAAGAAGATGTTGGGTCCTAGATTTCTAACATTCGGTAAGGCGAACTTTACACATTTCGTTTTCTTGGCATTGAGAACTAGGTTATTTGTGGTAAACCAATCTGTAACCATTGATAGTGCACTGTTTACGTCGTCAAAATTTTGTCTATTCCTGTCTACTTTAAAGATAAGAGAGGTATCATCAGCAAATAGTACAACGTCACAGATGCCCTTTAAATAGAATGGTAAGTCATTTATACAGCGTGGCGCTGCTATGGTGACCTTAATTTAACACACATATACGTTTTCACATTTTCGTTTCATGACAATTTTTTATTTCCATTAAACGTTATTATTTACAGATTTATTAAAGAATTTAGGAAATAGCATCTTAGAGCAACCTGTACTTAAAGAACTGTCGCGCAGCGGTCATTTCCCTCGGTCACGGATCATAACTTCGCATCAATGAAATTAAAACGAATAAGCAATACTATTAGGATGAAACAAATGCATAGAGTAGGCGAATTTAAGGAAATTTCCTTTGTTGGCGAGCAGCGCAGGCGACGCGCGCTCTCCCTTCCACCCACCCGCCGCACCGAACACGAATTCTTTTTTTGCTTTTCTAGTGCTAGTCGAACCCGTGTCCTTGACGCACTTATTTACTCTAGTGCGCATAATTACGTCGCGAAAAAGACTCTTAGCTATTGTTTTATTTATTTCTTTTTGTGTAATTAGGATAGTAATTAGATCATGGTACTGCGATAAAGACACTTTGATTGGTTTTCGTTTTCTTATCTAGTAGGTACGTTTACACCTCTTGCGATACGGACGCATTTATTTGTGCTATTAGTGCTTGTGTAAACTTATGATCGTGATGGCAGTGATTAGTGATGACAGTTATTACTAATAGTAACAAGAGAGGGTGATGTGATAAGTGTTTGTACCACTTGCGCCGCTCGGTTTCTTTGATAATATGCCGTCAAAGAATCGGACCGATCACGAGTAGGTACAAGACGCGATGCGCGCGGTTGCCAGCCCGCGAACCGACATATTGCCGCTCCGAGTTAACGTAAGCGAGCTAGGTAAGTAATTTCATGAATTAATTTTTGCAAGGGTGATCCCAATTTTAATGACTTTTTTATTATTTAGTTTGTTTGAAAAATTTTTTTTTTCAGTTTACGTATTATTTTAACCTATCAATATTTATATGGTTAATGGGCACTAGCCCTACCCGTGTATTAAATTAAAGTCACCATTGTAGCGCCACATTGTATACATACACCAAGAATAAAAATGGGCCCAGTATAGAGCCTTGAGGTACACCTAACTGAACTGGTAGCCCGGAAGATTTCACACCATTAACATCTACACATTGGTGCCTATTATGTAAATATGAATTTAATACGTTAGAATGCAATCGCCGATGGTAATGGTAGACTGGCAAAACGTTCTTGGTAGAGTTTGCGTGCTTCTGCGTACACATCAACATATTAAAATATTCTACGTTAGAATAGGACGTGGTAAATATTTAACTACGTAAACAAATCACAAGTCACTCACTACGTAGGTCAACAATAACATCCGTTCAAAACTAAGTTGCGCGGGAGACTAAGGAAGTGATTCGCAGGGCGGCGGGTGGCGAGGTAAAGGGGTAGGTAGGCACGTGGTACCGGCACGGGGTCCGTGCGCCGCGGTAGCTTTTGGCGGCATCTTCTGTCGACTTAAAGAAAGCCGCCGATCTCGTAGGCTATTTAGCGAAATAAAGGTGTACTTGTAAAATCAGATACTCTAAATTTTTTTTTGAATGTGCCGATTTTAATAGTTATTTGATATTGACCTCTCGACTGGCCAATACAAATTTTTTTTAAATTATAATTTCATCAATGTTGTGCTTGTAGGTAAATGTATACGTCCCTAAAAGGAATAACAGGGTTTTTGTTACATATTGTATATGATTAAAATGACCACCGACTTCATTTGCGCTTATTCGCTTCAAAAACAACGCGGCGGTAAAAACAACGTTGTGGTACAAGGCGGGGGTTACTGAAGCGCAAATGGAGTTGATCGTCGTCATTTTAGTCATTTGAAACGCTGTATAAGTGCAAATAAATAAATGTGATTGTATTTACAGCAAACATTATTTTTTCATTTAAATACCCTCGAGCATTAGTTATCCCGACACAATATCCACCTCTGTGCTTACCATGAAAAACACCGATACTTACCTACTAAAAAGAGTAGGTACCTGCACGTAAATAATCAATAAAATAAAAAAATTATCCCCCTCCCCTCTTCCTCACTTCTACAGTTTTGTCTTCTATCGAATTAAATACCTACAGTTGTTCGTACTAGTATCACCAATAAACGGATTTTCGTCCATTCTTAGTCCTACATAAAACCTACAATATTGGTAATCCTTTTTTTTTGTGGGTGGGATATCATCAAATAAACCCGCTCTGGGCAGAGCGTGTTGGCGTGTCAGACTCTTACTGAGTAAAACCCACCCGTGTTCCTTCAGTTGCCTGTGCCAGGGGCCACGGTATCCCTCTCGGACTTTCCCACAACCCTGGCAGAATATTGGTAACCCTACTGCAGTGTTTGTATGGGAAAATTTAAATGATCAATATCTTTGAAACTATAAGTTTCTCCGTCAGAAATTCAGGTTATCATTATCGTCCCCGTCACAAAATTTTAACACATTTCGAAGGCCGTAGATCATCAGGCAGCGGAGATACATGTGTCCAGCCAGCTTGGAACTCAGGCTGGCTGGACATTGTTTCACATCAAGTTTTTATTGATTTCTCGTAAAGCCTTACATGTGACGCCATAAATCAAACGTTATTACTGTCACACATTGCGTTACTAAATGTTAGTAAAGGAACCATATTCGAAAACGCTCCCGTTATTGAGATTCGGAAGTGCCAGTCAGAAGTTTTATACGTAAATTCAAGCTGGCTGGACACAGAGCTTTGCATTTTTCTACTAAACCGCTGTACGTATCACAAAACTTTTATCTCGATGCTTGTCACAAATTTATGTGACGCTCGTTGATATGCAAAAAGTCTCCAAAATCGTCATATTATTATGTTATCCGTATAATTAGTATTAGCATTGAGATTGAGTATTAGCATTGAGCGCGTGAGATATAATTGGGTTTGTCACAAGACGAGATGACGTCTGCGGTATACGCGTCATGTCAGCCGCCACCAAGCGCACGTCGACAGCCAACGAGTCCCGGTATGTGCCCGCATATACACGGATACAGAAAGTTGTATTATTGCACAGAATCGCAAAGCGATTTGCACAGAATATTTCATTTTTGAGAAGTTTCCTTGGAATTGATATAAATGGCCCTTATTATTGCTATTTCATGCAGTGAGCCTTCTGTTTGATGTGTCAATTAGTCGCTCGTATCACCGGTGACGATATAATTAGATCGGGATCTGTTCACGTCACACAGAATAAGCGATGCGATCTCGTGACAAACAACGTACCTACCGTGTGGTTGGCAAAAAAAGTTTACTTCTTCACGGAGACTACAGATAAGAGCTACCTTAGTCTCTCTTCAGTTCATAAAGTGCTACTAGTTTTATATCTTCACCTTTATGTCCTGTGATATCTAATTATGGACCAGTGCAGGCTAAGAGTACGCGTATAGAGCCTTCTTCACAAATAAACCGCCGAACTCGCTCAATTTAGCCACATTGCCACTACGCAATAGCCATCAAAATTGCATGCAGGTCTGGCATTATAGCTGCAGTACGGCTGCCATCAAAACTAAATGTTTTTATTAAATTAATGACAAATGATTTTATTTCTGTAAGTAGGCTTTTACACGTCAATCGTATTTTAAAAACTAGATGATTTGATGGCATATGATGCGTTTCCTATCTGACTAATTTATAAATTGAACGAATTGCCCTTTTTTGTAAAACAAAAATTGTCTGAATATCGGCGGCATTTCCCCACAACAGAATACCGTACGATATCATACAAGTTATTTACTAGCTGTAACTTGGGTCTGCCAACGCTACTTGCCATGTTGTGAACGCTCGCATATCTGAAGATTTAGGACAAACTCCACAGGCCGATATTTGTAAAGGATACAGTCGCTGAACAGGGCTCGTTGCTTGTGATGCGCCGTGCTTCGGTACACACTACTCGATTGTTTATTAAACCTCGGCTGCCGACTGTTGTCATGTTTCCGTTTTTGTAGTCGGCTGGGTCACTGGCGACAGATTAATATTCCGTTGTGTGGTATCTTCGCATGGATGCAAAGGAGCTCGGTTCATCCATCAACAGCGCTTCTATGGGGTTCAACTAAACAAGCACTCGCACTAATAGGTTCCGTCCTTATAGCATTGTCAGCTTAGTCTTGTTATTGTATGCACATTTTGATTGTTCATGAAGTTTGTTGTGTGACATTATACCATTTTGAATTTTCTTGGATGTGGTACTAAGTAACTTTTTTTTTTTTCAATTATCTCGATCTGTTACTGTAGCACGTAAACATTGCACATAATGTAGCATGTTGCCTTTCATTTGTAGATTAGTTAAGTACGGTCCTACTCCTAGTGTTTGGTTTCAAATATTACGAACAGTAAAGTTAAAACGAGAGTTCGTCGCACTAGCATTGTAAATGCGAAAGTTTATTTTGTTTGTAAATCAAGTAGAATGTAAATATTTAACCATACTAAATAACTAGGAGGACCAGGAGGGGTGGGTCTGTAGGAAACCTGATCCTTTCAACTGATACAGCCAGACCCTGATAAACAACACAAACATTTCAATAAACAATTTTATTGTTTTAAAAATGACGTACACCACCATGTTCAAACGTTCTGTTTCAAATAGTTTATGTATTTGTTTGTTTGATCCTATGATAATAACAAAAATAGAAAATGGGGTAACAGATCTTTTGAAAGATATTCTGGTCTTGAACTAATATCGCCTAAGAGTACTTCTCTTAGTCGTCGTCTCTCTCACAAATTACCTCGGTTTATCACAATGTTTTTAAGTGTAAGTTTCAACATAAGCTTCCGCAGCTTTCAAAAGAGTTGTACGAATGTATTACCTGCCTGCCTAGAAGGTGGATGTACTAGTATGTGGAAAGTTGGTCTTCGTCTAGTTAATCCCAACTTCAACAAGTCGTTCGTTAGTATTGCTTCGACTTGTGACTTGTGTGCACCACTCGCACCACTCGCCCACTTGAAACTGCTGTTATTATACCGATGTACCTGTAGTCGCGACTCGGACAGGCTGTAGCCTGCGGGGTTTTAAGAGTCCGCTTTGCTCAAGTGTCTCACATTGAACTCACTCAATATTGTAAACAAATGCTCGACGAAGGTGACCTCTAATATAATTAAAGGTTAGGTTATAATCAAGTTTGGTTTACTGTCCTAAACTGACAAAGTCTAAGGAATTGGAAAGCTTAAGAAACTTTCTTTATCAGGGTCACATTCAACTAAGCGGTCTGTTTGTGCGTTTGTAGTAAACCAGTGCAGCTCCTGAAAGCTAAAAAAGCATTTTAGGGCTTAGCAATACATCTAGACAATAAGACTTTCTTGTATTTTCCTGGCTCAGTAATCGCAGGTCAGCGTATAACAGTAGCAGATACAGATGAGAGGATATTACAAATTATGAGTAAATGTAACAGTAGGTTGTGATCATGAACGTGGCTCGCGAGACAGACGCGGGGCTCGGGAAGACGCCCACGATATACATATACCAACATTTACAGAAGGTCCGGTATCCGGTGCACTGGGCGCGGAGGAAGATACAGATATAGATTATGATGTACGGTCAGTAACCCAGATGAGTATCTTCCACGTAGCAGTTTACTCGGTGCTATATGCTATTTTTGGATACTTCCTCTTCCTCTCCAGCCAGTCTCTCCTTATTTTTGCTGTGCCCGACATATTGATCTTTAACTCTGTTATACCAACTATGTAATACATATGGAATGCAATAAAGAACTGAGTATTGAGTATCTCGGCTCACCGACCGTACTTTTGACACGAAAAGAAAAAGAAGGTGTTTATGCACATCCTTATTTAGGCATAAAGGCAGAAGTGATAACAATGTAATTGATAAATGATTTTATTTCTGGATAGGACGGCAATAACGTTTTCTTGATTAATAGTCAGCTGCCACCTTATGTACAGTATACCGGGACCCATATCTGACTGCGTCATTTCCAACATTCGCCATCGCATGAGTATAAGCATAATCAGCCTATAATCTTCCCACTGCTGGTACACAGACCTCCTCTCTGTGAGGAAGTGGGCCGTAATTCACCGCGCGGGCCCAGTGCGGTTTGGTGGATGTCACATGTCTTCGAATTTTTGGTTCTAGGATATGCTGGTTTTCTCACGACGTTTTTCTTCACCGTTTTTGAGAACAGTGGTGATGAAGTAATTGACACAAAGTAAAGCGCTTGTCAGGGTTAAAACCGACGACCTACAACTCGTAAGTCGCGACCGTTACCACTAGCCATCACTGCTCACTGGACCACCACTGCTCGCTTCGCCATTGAGTGTCGTATAAACTGATCCTTCGTATATTATAATTATCGTATGTTCGGAGCACGAGCCAGGCACAGGGTAGTCTCCCAACTTGGACCGAATTCCGGCTGGGTTCGGAATTGCCGGCTTTTTCGTGCCTCAACAGGCGAATATTCCCGTATTCCTCACTCTTGATACTATTGCTCCGGAATACGTGTAAATTAGCGATAACGCAGGAGATGATTAACGGATGATGACGAACAGCTTCTTCTGTTATTAAGTAGGTACTTCGAGATGTTCGTTTTGTATTCATTCAAATTTATAATTTAATTGTAATAATTTAATTGTGTTAATTTAATTTATTTGATTTTACTAATCTTGTTTTATGTATTTTATTGTGTATGGCAATGGGTGCAACCTACCTGAAATAAATGATTTTTTATATTTATAATCAAAACAAAAGCCACATTAAATAAAAATATGCTCAATAAATGAGCACGTTCTTGTTTCCAGATTTTCGCTAGGTTCTACTTGACTATACGAACTTATCGCTTGTTTAGCAGCTTTCGAAGTAGGTCAGTGGCAGTTTAACGCATAATCTCAGATATATTCTACAAACAGATGAGCAGCT
This sequence comes from Brachylomia viminalis, assembly GCA_937001585.2. Taxonomy (NCBI): domain Eukaryota; kingdom Metazoa; phylum Arthropoda; class Insecta; order Lepidoptera; family Noctuidae; genus Brachylomia; species Brachylomia viminalis. The sequence goes on from OW443300.2 coordinate 439,387, forward strand.
GTTTGTCGTGTGCTATGACTTATGGCAGACTGTGGCAGACACAGTGCCTACAATGTACTTTGTAGTGATGCACGGGCTTTGAGATATGTATGCTGCGTCGTTGACGACAACACTTGTGCCGCCACAGCTCGCTTCTCGTCAAGAAATCACGAGCGCCGCGGCCGACGGATGCAACATTATAATTCCCGGAATGTTTAATTTAACTCACCCCAATGCAGCGCCGTACGACGACGGTAAATTTAATTAAATACCTCAAACGAAAAATATACATCACTTTGTATAAAGAAGCGAGTCTTTATTTCTTGCTTTTCAAGCTCCATCCGCGATGCAGTGGTTCTGAACGACTGGTGACTGTCGGTATGTAGCGCTAGGTAGCGATAGGTAGCGGGGGGTATTTCAATCAGCGTCGTCCCTCGAGCCCCGGCTAAGTATTATTGCCTGATTCTTCTGTGATTAAAGCCCACTGCGCGATATTAAACGGAGCGGGCCTCGCTAGCAGTTAATTGAAAACGTATCCGGAGACCGGCGTCGCGGCGTCGCGGCGCGCGGCGGTGCGGCACAGTCGGCACAGTCGGCACTACCTGCGAGCAAATGTAGAAGATCCGCTCACTGTACGAGCCACTATACAAGTAGACAGTTAGTACCAACGCAACGAACCAACCACAAAGTTCCAATTAACTTACAAATATCCAAGTCTAGGCTATTGAAGTCTTCCATGGCATGATTATGTATTATTTTTTATTTTAAGCCTCATCTTCTAGTCACACCCGGCTCGCACTGACCTTCTGTACACATTTATTTCACCCCGTTCGGCGTTCGACCTCCCATACCTCACGTCACGTTCCCCATACTAGCTGTCGTTTGATAAAAGTCTATTAAGGAATCTAATCTATCGGTGGAAGCACTACCGTATTATTCTTTATTAATCTGGAAACCTGGTCATATCGCTGACCGATACTTTACTCAACTTGGGTCTTCCGTCCAAATGAAAGGAGAAGATGTTCTTCTCTTGGTAACGGGATAAGTTGGAGCTATTAATGCTTATGAGGTTCGAGTGGCCGGTCATTGGAAACTGTAGCAGCGCGGGGTCTTTAATAGGGAATCCCGTTATAACGCGATAAATGGCGATAGGCTTAAATGATAAATGACTTTATTTCTGTAAGTAGGTTTTTACAGACACTTTTACACGTCAATCATATTTTTTTTTAAACTAGATGAGGTCGGCGTTTCCTATCTGACTACTCTGAGAAGAAAGGCCGAAACAAACTCAGAGGTCACAGTCTCTTTTAAAGTCCAGACAGAATCTTGGTCAGATCATGTGAAGGCTATGTAGATCGGTGTCTGAAATGGTCTTTTGAGGAAAGAACCACACAGATTGAGTGGACCTGTCCAGTCAGTGCACGCAATTGTCAGCAATCGTGCAGCTCAACTCAGAACTTAAGGAGCTCAACGATTCGACGAACAATACCAAAGAAAGGACATTTGAGTAGGCCGCACAACTTACTCAAACTGCCAGATCATGATTACACTAAGAGTAAAAATACAAAAAAAAAGCAATGACCAACATAGTTCTCACATTCACAATAGTTAAAATAATAGCATAATACTTTACAAAGTAAATACTCTTGTCATAGTATATGTATATAAAATTCATTAATGTCAATGTGTATATAAAATCCGGACATAATCATTGAGGACCATGCAGATTGGTGTCTGAAATGGACTTTTGAGAAAAGAACCACACAGATTGAGTGGACCTGTCCAGACAGTGCACGCATTTGTCAGTAACCGTGCAGCTCGACTCAGAACTTAAGGAGCTCAATGATTCGACGAACAATACCAAAGAAAGGACTTTTGGGTAGGCCACATAAACTACTCAAACTGCCAGAACATGATTCAAACTGGAACAATGACCCACATAGTCCTCCCATTCACAACAATTAAAATAATATAATACTTATACAGTAAATATTCATGTCATTGTATATGTAAAACGTTATAGATACTTATACTTAGCAAAGATTAAAAGTACAATAGTTAGCAAAAAAAACAAAAAAATAAATCAACGTTCCCTGTGTAAATTTATTGGAACAGCTCACTCCCAAGCCTTTTTGTCCTCAATAAAGTATTTGACAGTATAATAGGCTTTCTGGCATAGTTTCCTTTTTATAAAAGATTTGAATTTATTAAGGCTTAGTTCTTGAATGTGGCTAGGAAGTTTATTATAAAAATGTATACATTGACATCTAAACGAGCCACCTATTTTCTTGAGTCTGGTTGTAGGAACAACAAATTTGTGTTTGTTCCTAGTATTTATACTATGGATATCACTGTATTTTTTAAACAGATTAATATTTATATGTGCATACAAAAGATTTTCATACTGCTTGTTTCCCATCACATTACAACTTAATACTAATATCAGGAATATTTCCGTGATGCAATGAAACATACATGTATAAGCCGTAGCGCCTTAACGATAGTTTTGTTTCATTCCATAGCGTATGTAATGCAAATATGCATACTCGTAGGTAATACGTCCTATGCATTTAAAATGCTATTGTGACGTTCAAATAACTCATTGAGCGCTCAAAACGTAGCGAATTGAATTGCGTAGGCGTGTGAGTGAGAGCCCGTCACTTGCGGCTATTGTCACACATGTGTCGCACTGCACTGCTCCGCAGCGCTGCCGTGCCGGAGTGAGCGGGGTTGCTCGTGAACACTCGTGCTCTGCTCCCAGCGCACGACTCATTGCGCTGTGTATCGCCACCGATACTAACAATTCAGAACTTTCGACCGCGCTGAGTGCATTTCGATGTAGATGTTTAAATTGTTTCTGGTGCACTCCCAACTTATAATATTCTTAAGAGTTCACGAATGACGACTGAATTTGGAAACATAATTTAGCCAAAGAGCTCTTTACCAAACTCCGTTGAAGAACGGTGAATGTTGTCAAGGAAATATCGTAAGACTGTATGAGTAGCACAGTATGAATGGTGCTAGGGAGAGTCGCTGGTTAACACCGATGAGTAGCACAGTATGAATGATGCTAGGGAGAGTCACTGGTTAACACCGATGAGTAGCACAGTATGAATGGTGCTAGGGAGAGTCACTGGGTAACACCGATGAGTAGCACAGTATGAATGGTGCTAGGGAGAGTCACTGGTTAACTACGATGAGTAGCACAGTATGAATGGTGCTAGGGAGAGTCACTGGTTAACACCGATGAGTAGCACAGTATGAATGGTGCTAGGGAGAGTCACTGGGTAACACCGATGAGTAGCACAGTATGAATGGTGCTAGGGAGAGTCACTGGGTAACACCGATGAGTAGCACAGTATGAATGGTGCTAGGGAGAGTCACTGGTTAACTACGATGAGTAGCACAGTATGAATGGTGCTAGGGAGAGTCACTGGTTAACACCGATGAGTAGCACAGTATGAATGGTGCTAGGGAGAGTCACTGGGTAACACCGATGAGTAGCACAGTATGAATGGTGCTAGGGAGAGTCACTGGTTAACTACGATGAGTAGCACAGTATGAATGGTGCTAGGGAGAGTCACTGGTTAACACCGATGAGTAGCACAGTATGAATGGTGCTAGGGAGAGTCACTGGTTAACACCGATGAGTAGCACAGTATGAATGGTGCTAGGGAGAGTCACTGGTTAACACCGATGAGTAGCACAGTATGAATGGTGCTAGGGAGAGTCACTGGGTAACACCGATGAGTAGCACAGTATGAATGGTGCTAGGGAGAGTCACTGGTTAACACCGATGAGTAGCACAGTATGAATGGTGCTAGGGAGAGTCACTGGTTAACACCGATGAGTAGCACAGTATGAATGGTGCTAGGGAGAGTCACTGGGTAACACCGATGAGTAGCACAGTATGAATGGTGCTAGGGAGAGTCACTGGTTAACACCGATGAGTAGCACAGTATGAATGGTGCTAGGGAGAGTCACTGGGTAACACCGATGAGTAGCACAGTATGAATGGTGCTAGGGAGAGTCACTGGGTAACACCGATGAGTAGCACAGTATGAATGGTGCTAGGGAGAGTCACTGGGTAACACCGATGAGTAGCACAGTATGAATGGTGCTAAGGAGAGTCACTGGGTAACACCGATGAGTAGCACAGTATGAATGGTGCTAGGGAGAGTCACTGGTTAACACCGATGAAGCCGTTCAAAGAAAACATCAAACGAAGTAGCAATTTGAAAAACTTTATTGACAAAGCCATAAAAGCCATAGAAAATAAACGAATAAAAGTATGTGTTTTCGTGTTCAGTGATTTCGTGTAGTTTATCGAGAGCGCGATATCGACGAACGACCAAAATAGCGTTTACCGTTGCAGTCACGACTCGCGGTGCTTAACCCAATTACCACCTGTCGGGACAGGGACGCGAGGCGGGAGGTGAGGGTGGTAGGAGGGGGGAGGGGGCAGAGGTCAAAGGTTGGCGACAATTTTTGGATGTTTCTTGTTCATATATAATTAGCGGCGGCGGGTCGCGGCTGTTTGTTGTGCCTTTGTTCTTCACTGACTGGCGTTTTTCAGCGCCGCACGAGTACCTAAATGCTCTAACAATGATTGTGAAGCGCGAGGTGGCCACCCCAGTCTTGTTTGTGGCGTCAAATTATATTCGCACCGAACATTGCGATTTAAGCGAGACCTTTATGCAGAACGTTGATGGTAGGTGTATTTGGGTGAAATTGAGCGTTCAGCTGGAGTTGCAGTCGAGTTACGTGGTCTCGGTATATCGCAGTACTGGAAATGTACCCAGTTGTAGTCACCTAACAGGGGCAGCACTAGCGCCGCCATGTTGATTGTCATTGGGGATTACTCTAGAGTAATGCAACAGGCGTAGCATGAGCACCGTTTTGTCGACAGAAGAGTAGACAAAAATGACGTTCCGTGTAGACAGTACGACGGCAGCAAAGTAGAAAGAGTCTGTAGCGGTATCAACATCGCCATCACCCTCACATCCGCCATCACACTGACGTCACGAAAATCCTGCATCGCGCAAGCAGAGTTTACCACGCAACTAGCATAGATACAACGTCCCGACATCAACCGTCGGGTAGTTGCCCACCAGACACGACACCCGTGTGGTCGGAGGATCCTCCCGTTTTTATGGAGGAATGAGTGAACTTTACACCCTGTTCCTCGTGCCTCTACTGGTGACCCCGAGTATGAACGTCGGCGCAGCCTTCGTGCAACTACATCAGCATGACGTCATCAACATTGCTTCCTTAAGCTGTCGAGCGGCGAGTTTCAGCCAGCCAGCACTGCACTTTTTACGAAATTCACTCTTTTACATAATTCGACTCAGAATTCTTTGTTTTGTCACAGGATTTTTTTTCTGCTTGATTCTTAATTATTACTGATTAAGTCACGTCAACTACAACAATTTTTCTCAAAGTGTCGAAGTACCGCATTTTGGATCAAACAATTTTACAGTAATATTGGCCTTAACTATTTCCTTGGTACTTATGCCCTATTAACTAAATGATGTAAAATAGGAGAAGATAGCTTTGTTCTTCTATTAAGTATCACAGTTTTGCGTTTAAAACGCTGCCTTGTAAAATCCTGATTTTGTAGATAACCGTTTATACTTTGTGGCCGTCGAGTAGAAAGTTTCTACTGGCGATTCCAAAATCAAATGGTTTTCAATACCTTAGACAAATGTCAGTTGTCAGTGTGGTTTTGACAGTAAGGATAGAAAACTTTCGTCCGAAATAGGAAATAGTCTACATATAAAAAATCATTAAAAAAAATCAGAATCAGAATCATTATTATAAATTATCATTAGAAATGAAAGACAAAATGACAGATTGTACAAGGATTTCTAAAGTGCGATGTCAAAAATGAAGAAACGAAATGTCACTTTGTATAGAAAAAGCTATGTCTATTCTTCGTAGAAATAGAATAGTAGTCATGCTACGCCTGCTGTTCGCACGTTGTTAATCTAAAATAAAGAATATCAAAAGCCTAATAGTGGTATTCATTCATTACCTTATTATCATTCGTGGATTCGCCCACGCTAGCCCTAGGTGTATGAGTGCAGTACGTGGGGCTGATAGATCGGTATCTCTGGGTCTGTTCTATTGTCATTTATCATCAGCTATGATCGGCTACGGTCGGAGCGGTGCGTGTGGTCATGTATCGCGGATGGCGGCTCGTTGTGCTCGGGCCCTGATAGCCTGTTCACGAGCTCCTTATTCACGTGTGGATGGGAGCCTAACTTATATTTACTTCACCTTCCCTTAAGTTTTGCACGATGAATTGTGAAATATTGATATTTATGATAAGTAAGTAACTACCTACTTAGCCAGAAATGCAATTTAAATTAGAGGCACCTTCACCCGAGTACGACTCCATGTTTTGCATGTCATAATACTCGTAAAACTACAGGCTTGTACTTGACTTGTAGTTATTTGCGAACGGATAAAAATGAACATTCCATAAATATATTTTAAAAAATCGATGAGTCGGAAAATGTGATGCACTAGGTAAACTACCGAGTGGATTGGCTTGTCGTTACCCTTATTGATATGAAATGTGATGCACTAGGTAAACTACCAAGTGGATAGTCTGCCGCTACCCTAATTGATATGAAATGTGATGCACTAGGTAAACTACGAACTGGATAGTCTGCCGCTACCCTTATTGATATAAAATCGAGTGATAAATTACAAGTCGTAATATCAGACATCAGTCGATATTCGAAATGTATCAGTGTTGCCAATATCTGTAACTGTTTTTGAAAATGTCAGAAATTGCTATTAATATGTACGTAGGTACAGTTGCGGTATTTTTTTTCAGTTTTCAAATTATATTCTACAGCACACTGTGTAAAGTCTACTTTGCTCTAACTAGGTACTTATTACTTTTTAATAGTTGTAAAGCATTCTACTCTAACAAAAAGAGCAATAATGGCTTTTTGATGATGAAACTTATTTCTTAATTTAAAAGTTGACACATTGAAATAGTTGCATTTGTTACAATAGCATTTTTTTTATATTAGGTGTAAAATATAATACAATTTGGTTTAATATATAATTCATTTTATTTAAGAGCTGTCAACTTAGCTGTTACACATAAATACATAAAACTTTACGTAATAAATTAAAAGAAGAGAGAGAAAAACGGCCGCGTTACGGCCGTCTCTATCGAGCTTTGATCTGCAGATTTATTCAGAGATTCAGAACTAATGAAGTAACTTACATCGTTAATGTACTACTCTCTAAAAATACACTTCAATTGAAAATTATACTGATAAATTAAACAAATATTTACGGACGCGACGCTGTCTCGCACGGCAACGGTTGCCAGGGCTCGGCTGAACCGAAAAGTCATACGGCGGCGCCTCCCAGGCCGACAGCGTGACTGCGCTGCTGTCATCGTACTTCCGTCAAGATTTCTGTGGCAATTTTTAAGTACTTAATTATTGTTATTTTTATTTGTGTTGACATAAAATAAAATGCATTATCTTATTTTAATTAAACCATTTACAGGCTCTTCTGAAGTCAGAATTAAGTTCGATCTTAATTTTGGTAAAATTAAGATCATACACAAAACTGAGTTTCTGTTTATACATAGGCTACATAATTTTTCTTTTGTTTAAATTGGCTGTAAACTTTACATGTACCTAGGCTTACAATTACAAAATTTAATTTAGTTTATTGTGGTGTTTACCTTTGAGTAATTGTTACACTGTTCAAAGTTTTTAAATACATGTTATTTTTTGTCAACATGTTAGTGTAAACAATTGTTGGTGAACCAAATAAATAAATAAATTAGCTCATGCTCTGCAAGTAATACTTACCACTCAAAAGTGGCGTCTCAACTTGCCACCTGGACGCAACGACTTGGCTACTTAACGCAGGATGGTTTCCAGGGTCATAAAAAGGTAGTGGGATGACGTAAAGAAAATAACTCGACTTTTTAATATTAACACAATTTGAAAATTTTACCTTTGACAGCATTATCGACTGCTTCATGGGTACCTCCAAATATTAAGAATATATTTGTACCTCGTTAAATAGCTGATTAAATGAAGATGTCTTCACCATAATTATTATTTATACGCTTAATGCTGTAGTACAACCTGAAGATAACTGGTTTCAATGTTCATGTAAGTAGATGATTTTTGAAAGTGCCCGACAGGGTTCATATTGATCTTTAACTGTGTTATACTATCTATGTAATACATATGGAATGCAATAAAGAATTGAGTATTGAATGGTTAATAAACTTCTTCCTTTAATTATTTGATGTTTTAGAAAATTTGGTTACATCGAAAGGTTTGTTGAATTATTAGGTACCCAATGAAATAGCAATGGAGGTTTGGAGAAAAGTGATATTAAGTGAGGAACTCTGGGAATACATAAATGTTGGGTTTTCTCCAATCCCATGAATTCTCGCCCAGGCTTTATGGGGTGCTTAATTGTTGCAAATTGGTCAGGGTACACTGTCACGCCTTGAAAGGAATACGTCAAACTACAAGTCTCACTGTATATCTATCTGGATTTGATGAGATTTTTAATTCGGCGTCATGGCGAAGAAGATCAAATAACTCATCAAAGAAGCAATTCAGGATGACAGCCGATACTAACCGCCGCCGCCGCGCAAATAACTGATATGAGTCGACATTACGAAGAGCACGGCTTCACACCAACTAGTACTAATAATTTTTGCAACATTAAAGAATTTATTGCCGGGAAACATTCTTAAATGTAACCGATAATATTTGCAAGCTATGATATAAGCTAAACATGTATGCTCTACAATCTATTTTAAAACAACTTTATATACCATGTTTTATGTCATTTTGCTGCTTTGTATGCGAGTCCTCGGACACTTCGACGAGCTCTGCACCGAGCGGGGTACACTACAGACATCATGCTAATTATAGAACTCAACCCTCACCACAACACTGCCTAAGTTAATTTTGCGCGACAATATCTTGATTGTGATTGGTCGATAGATTTATCTACCGAAAAATAAATTTTGAATTGAGTAAAATCGGAAGATTGACTTTATGGCATTATAATCGCACTCGGTATGATGTAGCTCAAATCTTGCCATACAATGAATCTGTTCGCATAATAGTCAGATTATGGGGGTGGATAAGCCACGCTGACGTCGGAGAACTGACGTCGTTAGAAAGTAGGGCGACTTCGAATAATTATGTGTCGCAAACGAGCCAATTATCACCCTGAATGGCCAGTCCTTTCAAAGAGTGAAACAAACAAAATACCTAGGTCATTACGTAACGGAGCACCTTAAAGATCATGATTATTCAACGCGAGCGCAGGGCTCTTGCTGTGAGAGCAATATGCTGTTTCGCAGGTTTGCGTGTTGTAGAGCGAGGTTAAAATTACGTTGTTTAAGGCTTACTGCCAGACCTCCTACACAAGCAGCCTGTGGGCCAGCTGCACGCGGACAACAATAGTCGCCCTGAGGGTCCAATACAATAACAGCTTCAGGATGCTTTTGGGGCTGCCGCGCTTTCGTAGTGCCTCTGGCATGTTCGCGCAGGCGCGTGTTCTCGACTTCGGAGAAAAACGGCGTCGCTATTAGAGGTAACGCAGCCAAGTCCTAATAGCGTTCTAAAGATGTTAGTGGACAAATTCAACTCGCCGATAACGATTCATGTAGGTGTTGGGCAGGTATGGGGTGATATCAGACGCACTGATTTATACGTGCGCCTTGTCGCATCTATGCGAGATAGACTACGTGACGTCATAGCTGCTGATGGAGGCTATTCTAGTTATTAGAACAGTACATTTTTTATACAATTTTCCTTAGAAAAATAAAGATATTTTAAATGTATATTTATTTCTTTCTATTTTTGCATTTACAGTAAAAAGTTTGACCTCGCTTGGTTAATGCCCGTATAAGCGAGTTAATATTTGTTTTTTTTTACAAAAAAGGCTTGTTTTACCAGACGACGTGTAAATAAAACAAATCGAAGCTCTACACGTAATCAAATCACATGTATCATCGACCTTGTGACAGATGTGTGCATGCAATGATATACCTTAAGGTGGTAAGCATTTTCAGCCCGCGACTGTACGTAGGTAAATATTATTTGTTGAGTGCGATCGAGCGTAAGAAGGTTGTACCTATTTTTCTGTTATTTTCTTGTCTATGTATATATGTGTGTACATAAATCAATGAGGTTATATTATATTACTAACATCATTGGCATAAATGGTTAAATAAATACTTAAGTAAACTTTTTACAAACGTAGCACCAGTATTTTTGTTTGGTGTACTTGAGCTCTCGCCACAACGGGCACCGTCCCTTTTTAGTGGACTTTCTATACGTATATTTCGATTTTCACGTATTATGAATACCGCTGAAACGATATCGTAGCGTCGAACTGTCCCCGGGTGCTGGTCGCAGGTCGCGGTCGCAGGTCGCGGTCGCAGGTCGCGGCGGTGGTGCGGTCGCAGGCTCGCAGGCAGCGGCCTCCTGCTCGTTCAGCACATGTATCGCGCGGCTCGCTCGCCCCCTATCGCCGCCTTATTACATTTCACGGATGTTTGCCCTTATAACATACTCGGGATTTCCGAAGTTTTCCTTATCCCGAACTAATAACAGACGGCAGTATATTTACGTTCAGTTTTAGTCTATTGAGTGCGGTGTCTTTTGTGTTCGGCGTTATATGTACGTCGCGCGTCGTAGCGGCTTGTGTGCGATTGCGTACATTACCTGATCGGCTCCCACTATTATTATCCACAAAGGGTAGGTATCGCCTTCTGTAATGAGACTGGTACGAGCTAGTGATGTGCTAATGATTTGAGATGTGTTGCGGACTTGCGGTTCGTGTAACGAGATCATTACAGACAAAATTGGTACACAGCACAGCTGTTTGTTTGGGTTGCGTGTGAATATGTAGTTTGTCTGTTTTGAGAAGTGTTTATAAAATAGTTTAATTTAAAGTTTATATTTTTTTTTCAAAGGGTGCCAACATTACTCTACTATCTACAAAGGCTCCGTTGTCTGTCCGTCCGTACGTCTGTCACAGGGCGGTATCGTTTGATCCGTAATAGGTAAAAACTTGAAATGTTCACACAGTGTGTAGGTACTACCATCTATATCCACAGTAACAACACATTTAGCCCGACAGGCACTTGACCGCTTTTTTAAAGGAAGTAATTTTTTTGGGCCTTTTCTGAAAGGTCTGGAAGAAGAAATCATAACATTAAAAGATAATTAGAAGACTATAATTGTGATCCTTTTTGCAATAATAAACAACTTGAATCAGTATTTTTCTTTGACTACATTATCCTAAAATATGGTACACTATGTTGTTCTAATACAGAAGTTAAATAATGCGATATAATATTCTTGTTAAGTATATATATCACAATAACAGCCCGACTTATGTCCAAAACATTCAGAACAATTATAAATCGGTTGTAATGAATTGGAGTACATTAGTACAGAGTATAACATGAAAATGACAGGTTTCGAACTTGTACAACAGAACAGATGATGACCCTATAGCTTTCGCGCTATAGTGACAATTGCTTCAGGTCATTAATTCTAGCAATATCAATCATTATTTTAAGTTTCCCAGCACTTTCAGAAACCAATAAATGTATGAAAATGTGGAATCATCGAACTTGTACGAGTATAACTTGGTTAAGAGCGATCCTACAACTTTTGCGCCATATTAACTATTGCTCCAAATGGCTACTTCTAACAATACGTAGCATTTTTTTTTATTGGCGGCACTTTCAGAATAGGCCCGAAAATGTATGGAGCCTGAATGGTCTCCTTTCGTACTATTTTACGGAGTTGGGATTGGCCGCGACAGCTGTGAGCGTGCCCGTGCACTTCATTATATCATCTAAATAAATTGTTTTAAATAATTCCAATTTGAGCTCATGATAAAATTCTAAAATAACTAGGTCTACTAACAAATTAAAATATGGCGTCGAAAAATTCCTCTGCATCGCTGTCGACTGGTAAAGTACCCAAGAGACTGGCGGCATTGCCACGTTGTATGGCAATGCTAAGCCTCTGGCCAAGGTAAAGGCCAGCCCTTGGATCCCGGGAAGTGTCAACAAGCCGTTTGGAGATTTCGTTGAACAAACCGTGAGCACTCGGACCCCACGGCCCGAGGGTTTCAACCCCAAACGGCTCGAAAATATAATTGCCGATAAGGTTATTATACTTTCGCCGTTTGAGGTTTTCCGCAGCCGCAGCAGCAGCGCCTGCACAGCACGCCGAGTCAGGAAGATGGGATGGCGCAAGAGTATCGACACAAGTTGCGTCCCACACTAAAGGCCTACCCACCTTCCAAGGAAATAAAGACATGCCGTCCGGTCTCTTGCCATCGTCGCGTGCCAAGCCATTAGGTTCTAATACAGCTGGAACGCCGACGGTGACAAGAGCTCGTCGGATGATGTCATTTATGTTCGCGTGCCGAGCTAAGCGGCCCGCGCTTCGGCTGCAAGACAGGCCATGGTGTCCAAGGCTGTTGACAACTTCGCCACAGTGACAGCGATGGGGAGAACAAGAAGGAGCTCCTAGTCGTAGGCAAGCAGCGAGGCGGAAAGTAGTGTCGTCTAACAAAGTGCCTATGTTCGACGACGGTAGTGCATGAAGCCAAAGACCCGACTCCCACTTACCCACAGCAAGCAGGCGCGCACGCTCCGCAGTAGTAGCAGACGTGTTAAGTAAATTGTTCTGTACTACTCTGCAAAGCGGCTCATCCCACTTTCTCTGGGAAGATGGATTATCGGGTTGATCTGAATTCGGACAAGCGAGTCTCCAGGCATGCATAGCCTCGGTGAAGCATGGCACATCAAAATTAATCAGTGTGGGGGTTAGGATTTTCCTGATTAATTTTTCAGTGCCGTAGACCGAGGATATGAAAGCCGGTAAACTAACACTAGAAATTTTGCGGACGCCGAGGCCTCCCATACGAATGGGAAGAGTAGCTTGTGTCCAAGCTCGGTCGTCCATGGCCACATTTAAAATCGAAGTTAATGTATGTCGAATAATTTGGTCCATTTTTTCTAAAAGGTGAGTGTGCTTCCATAAATGGGAAGCGCGAAGGAAATATGTTAATTTAGGGCCGAAACAGCAATAACGGATTAGGGTTAAGGCCGAATGCATGTTAATTTGGAACAATCTTTCCGAAACGTCTTTGAAATTTTGTATTTTTTCTTCAATAAAAACGGGAAAGGAATTCTCGAAGACAGGAGACCCAAGAAGACGAAGAGAGCTTTTTTCAATAATTTTGATTTCTGGAGCTATTGCGTTAAACTTGGGGAGTGTCAGATGTCTGTCAGTACTGTCCGCCATATAAAGTTCACATTTCGAGTGGTTGAGATCAAGGCCAATGGAATGAAGTTCATTTTCTAAGAATTGTAGATCTTTTAAAACGGTTTCTACATCGCCTCCCAAAGTTCCATCGTCAAGATACCAAATGTTAAATTTGGAATTTAGCTGTCGAATAATTGGGTGAATGGCTAAACTAAAGATCACTGGTCCGAGGGGGTCACCTTGTTGACAGCCAACAGCAGATTCCAAAAGGTGGTCCCGATACATTAATTTAGAAGGATGTCTGTAGCATTGCCAAAGGAAACTATAGATTTGAGGTATTTCTTTTTTAGTTTCTGCCAGCAAGGTGTCCCTATAAACAGAATTGAAGGCATTCATTTCAGTCTCTTGGGTACTTTACCAGTCGACAGCGATGCAGAGGAATTTTTCGACGCCATATTTTAATTTGTTAATAGTTTTAGTTAGTTTAGGTTATTAGCTAAGGTTTTTGAGGAAATATGGTCTACTATACTAGTAGCGAAATTCTGACTGAAGTATTTATTTTAACATTGATTTTTTAGATTGTTTTTTTTTTTTTTTTTTTGAGAATAATTTTTTATTTACTGTTGACAATTTTGTGCTGAATTCACTTTAATTTAATGATATTGACTTGAAATTAACTATTAATAATTTTAACTATTCATATTTGCACGCCATAATATGTGGCAAACATGTCTGAACTTTTTTTTTTGTACTCCTGCTTGCATATTTGTATTATTGTATGTGTACACATGTTTATGCAAATAAATATCTTATCTTATCTTATATTCACACGCAGTCTCCGCTCAACCCTCTCTGTGAGCGTGCCCGTGCAATTCACACGCGGTCTCCGGTCGACCTTCTCTGTGAGCGTGCCCGTGCATTTCACACGCGGTCTCCGGTCGACCCTCGCTGTGAGTGTGCCCGTGCATTTCACATGCGGTCTCCGCTCGACCCTCTCTGTGAGCGTGCCCGTGCACTTCACACGCGGTCTCCGCTCGACTCTCTCTGTGAGCGTGCCCGTGCACTTCACACGCGGTCTCCGGTCGACCCTCGCTGTGAGCGTGCCCATGCACTTCACACGCGGTCTCCGCTCGACCCTCTCTGTGAGCGTGCCCGTGCACTTCACACGCGGTCTCCGCTCGACCCTCTCTGTGAGCGTGCCCGTGCACTTCACACGCGGTCTCCGCTCGACCCTCTCTGTGAGCGTGCCCGTGCACTTCACACAAAGTCTCCACTCAACCCTCTCTGTGAGCGTGGCAGTGCACTTCCCACGCGGTCTCCGGTCGACCTTCTCTGTGAGCGTGCCCGTGCATTTCACACGCGGTCTCCACTCAACCCTCTCTATGAGCGTGGCAGTGCACTTCACTCGCGGTCTCCGGTCGACCTTCTCTGTGAGCGTGCCCGTGCATTTCACACGCGGTCTCCGGTCGACCCTCGCTGTGAGCGTGCCCGTGCACTTCACACGCGGTCTCCGCTCGACCCTCTCTGTGAGCGTGCCCGTGCACTTCACACAAAGTCTCCACTCAACCCTCTCTATGAGCGTGGCAGTGCACTTCCCACGCGGTCTCCGGTCGACCTTCTCTGTGAGCGTGCCCGTGCATTTCACACGCGGTCTCCGGTCGACCCTCGCTGTGAGCGTGCCCGTGCACTTCACACGCGGTCTCCGCTCGACCCTCTCTGTGAGCGTGCCCGTGCACTTCACACGCGGTTTCCGCTCGACCCTCTCTGTGAGCGTGCCTGTGCACTTCACACAAAGTCTCCACTCAACCCTCTCTATGAGCGTGGCAGTGCACTTCACTCGCGGTCTCCGTTCGACCCTCTCTGTAAGCGTGGCCGTGCACTTCACACGCGGTCTCCGCTCGACCCTCTCTGTGAGCGTGCCCGTGCACTTCACACGCGGTCTCCACTCGACCCTCTCTGTGAGCGTGGCTGTGCACTTCCCACGCGGTCTCCGCTCGACCCTCTCTGTGAGCGTGCCCGTACACTTCACACGCGGTCTCCGCTCGACCGCCTCTGTGAGCGAGCCCGTGCACGCGGTCTCCACTCGACCCTCCCTGTGAGCGTGCCCGTGCACTTCACACTCGGTCTCCACTCGACCCTCTCTGAAATGATCCGCGTCACATCCCTCGGATCACATTTTGATTCACAAACAAGTAAACCCACGGACAGACCCGTACTAAGTACACAAGTATGTTTGTCCAAACATTTCCACAAACACTCGCAATTTATCTACTAAATGCACGGAGTTTAGAACGAAGACTAAATGAAAATCGTATGTGTATGATGTCGAAACTAATAAATTACAAAACTAAAAGGTCTGTTTTTTTTGTGACGTTTTCACGGTTAAACATAGTGGTAGAAGATACTCTACTGTATCGACTGAGAATACTGAGACGTACTATAGAATAAACTCTAAAATAAATAAAATATCTATAAATACCTATATCTATTTCCTTGCCAACAACATATTATTAGGTTGGGGAAAAAGTCTTTTCGCATTATAGTATGTATGAACTTGTAATAAAATCTCTTTGGCTATACTATTTGTATCTGGCTGGTTTTGGTATCATTGAAAGTTTAAATTATAGAGAACATAATTCCAAATTCAAATTAGGAAAATGTGTGATTTTCATTTGTTTTTCGTACCGTCAAGATGAGTGAATCTAATGAAGAAATTCGATACATTTTAAAATTTTACTATATAAAACGTAAAAATGCAACGCAAGCCGCGAAAAAAATTTGCGATGTTTATGGACCTAGTGAAGTGTCTGTGAGAGTAGCACAAATTTGGTTTAAGCGTTTTCAATCCGGAAATTTTGATGTCAAAGATGCACGTCGCTCTGGTCGCCCTATTACAGATGAAATGGATGCCAATTTTGAAAAAGTGGAGCAAGATCGGGCATATCCGTAGTTACGACGTAGCTGACGAACTGGGAATTGACCACAAAACAGTTTTGGCGCATTTGAAAAAAACTGGGTACACAAAAGAGCTCGATATTTGGGTACCTCACGAGCTCACTGAAAGAAACCTAATGAACCGTGTACTCATTTGTGATTCTTTATTACGACGTAATGAAACCGAACCATTTTTTAAGAAGCTAATAACTGGTGATGAAAAGTGGATCACGTACGACAAGAACGTGCGAAAGAGGTCGTTGTCAAAAGCCGGTCAGGCTTCACAGACTGTGGCGAAACCCGGGTTAACTCGCAACAAGGTGATGCTGTGTGTGTGGTGGGATAGGAAGGGCATTATTCATTATGAGCTGTTACCACCAGGCAGGACCATCTATTCTGAACTTTACTGCGAACAACTGATGAGATTAAAGCAACAAGTGGAGAGAAAGCGGCCGGAATTAATCAACAGAAGGGGTGTTGTTTTTCATCATGATAACGCTAGACCTCACACATCTTTAGCCACTCAGCAAAAATTAAGAGAGTTTGGCTGGGAGGTGTTAATGCACCCGCCGTATAGTCCTGACCTTGCACCTTCAGATTTCCACCTGTTTCGGTCTCTTCAGAATTCTTTAGGCAGTGTCAGGTTAACATCACGAGAGGACTGCCAAAACCACTTGTCGCGGTATTTTGATCAGAAGTCCCATAATTTCTATAGCAATGGGATCATGTCCCTACCTACAAGATGGCAAAAAGTTATCGAACAAAATGGTACCTACATACTTTAGTTAAATGTAAATAAACTATATTAAAAAATGTTTTGAATTTTCTTAATAAATGCGAAGATACTTTTTCCCCAACCTATTATTTTTCAGAGTTATAATAATATTGAATTCCCCTGAGTCTTGACAAAAATGAATTGCGAACAATTCTGGCCAATTATGTGGCACACAGCGAGCGGGTAACGTGTTCATCATGTTACAGAGATTTATATTTACTAGAGTTTGGCACAAAATGATAAAAAAACATGTTTTGGCGAACACATTTAGCGAGTGAGTGTGTAGGCAAACTAGCAAGCTTGTTTTGTTGGTGGCGAGGGTTTGTCGCGAGGGTTTGTCGCGCGATAAGTGGAGCGTGTGCCGCCTGCGGCCGACGCGGAGCGGCCGTGGACGTGTTGCGTGACGTCGCGAGAGACGCACTTATGTGTGGACATTTAATGACAATTAATGTTAAATCATAAAGGAAAGCATATTATTATTATAAGGCATGGCTGCAAAAGAGAAATCAGCCTTATAATGTTTCCATTTCTGGGACACAGGCCTTCTCTCCGTGAGAGGGCGTGGGCCGCAATTACCACACCATAGCGCGATTTGGTGTATGTTCACATACCTCAAATTGGTCCTAGGGATGCCAGTTTCAGTTACGTTTAAAACAATTTGTCCGTGTAGTCTATAGTTCCGGACGAACCCATCGTGCGATACGGCGAGCAGGGCACAGCCCGCATCCTGCCGCGCTCACCTGTGTACTAGCCGCGTCGCGCGGTTATTAATCAAACAGGCGCGGCGCGTCTCGGACGAGCGTCATCAATCACGCGCCGACGCCTTATGTACCCACACTTTATAATTTTAAAACTATTTCGCGAGTAATGATCCCGCTTCCGCTATTACCTTCCTCCGCGGTGTTGCTATCATTTTTCTTCGTTTCGTTTCGTTCAGGATTTGGTATTTCGTGTTCGCCAGGATTATGCCAAGAGGACGACATTAAGTTTATTGCTAAGACAGTTATTATGGTAGTATGGTACTACCATAATAACTGTCTTTGTATGTGTATTGAGGTATGTCTTTAATTTCAGTCTTTCCAGATATTTATGTATATATACCTTTATAAATTTACTTTCCTACGGTTGGAAACTTTAGGTTTCATCTACAATCCATAACCCCTATAGCGGGGAACTGTGACGGATGCCGGGTGTGACAGTTGTTTTAGCCTCTAGAAGGCTACTACCATACTAATGGTAGTAGCCTTCTAGAGGCTAAAACAATTGTCAAATAGCTAAAAATGCTAAATATTTTTTAGTCATTACAGACAACATGCGCGACCGGACTCACCGGACGCGGTGAACGCGATCATTTATTGGTCGGACGCTCGCGCGGCCGCCGCCGCCGGCCGGTTGACTGCCGCGCTCAAATCGGATCGTTCGCTCGAACAATGCCATTCGGCACAAATGCACAATACCGTATTACTGTCATAGTACGCTCACAACGCTGATCCGCTTAAATTGTATTCCATACGAAAAATAAGGCTTTTATACTTACGTTTTGATATTTCTCGACCGGGTATCATTTCTCGTTATAAATATAATTATGGTTGGTAGTCGAGGGCACTCGTCACTCGCGTGTGTGCTCCGGTTGGTGTAATGCCCTCTCGGTTCACAGCCGATAATTAACATGACAAGTGGCGCCAACTATTGACATTCTAAGGATCATCTTCATAAATTAATAACACTCGTGGTTCGGTGTTATGTTAAATGAATGGATATGAATTGGTTTTTGGTTTTGTGTTGTTACAATGGGAAAGCAGATAGTGAGGGACTATCTCAAAAGATTCACATAGTCATTTTGATCTTGAAACTAGAACTTAACAAACGATAATAACATTATTATATTTCGTACTTTGTTTAAATAAGTAATTATAAATACCATCCCATTTTGTTATAATTAATTGCATAATATATACTATCATCTCTTGAAGCCTTGAAGCGCTGTTTGAGCATAATGACGTCACATTAGCATCTAATATGGTGTCCGAGGCGCTAATTGCGCGGCTAATTGTACGCGTGTGAAGCGTGCGTAATGTATGCAGATTGTGTGAGCGCCATCTTGCGCGATTTCATACGTGTTTCTGTAAATATGCGTTATACCTATGTGTAGGTAACGAACTGTTTTGTACACAGGGATTACAGTTGCACTAGTTTCGCAAATCAGGACGCGAGCACCGTGGAATTCTTAACTCTATAGAATCTCTTAAGCGTTAAAAGCAAAATTAATAACGGTTGAGCATTTTACGCGCTCGTAAAAAGTGGCGCCGCGCTCACATGCGGCGCGGCGAGCGAGCGGGAGCGGCGTGTCGGCGCAGTGTGCGGCGGGCTTTACGACGCGACTTTATTGTAACGAGTTACAAGTTCAGATCTATTACTGCCGGCACTGCCGTCCGTTAGCGGCACCTCGCGCGCTCAGCACCTGCACACTCGCTCATTCTTTCCCTCCGCGCATAGGGCTGACCAGGGCAGCAGTGACAATTATTGTGTAAGGTATAGGTACCTAATTGAAACAACTGAAAACCTGAAAAGGGTGCAATGACCCCTTTTCAGGTTTTCAGTTGTTTCAATTCTCTTTATTAAGATCGACTTTCACTTGTAGGTAGCCGTCATGCCGTCAACTGTAACACACAATTATTTTGTTATCACGATGGGTAGGTACCTACATCGTTTCATTCAGAAGTATTATGCTACCAACGAGTCACATTAAGTTTAAACGTTACATTCGACGTAAATTCCTCCGATATCACCGCAGTACCGTTTTGTAAACGCATCGAGCGTTTTATTTGTGTTAAAGGCAGTTATTGTGTATTTGTTATCAGGCTGCCTAAACGAATTTCTATCGTTTGGCTGTAACAAAGCGTAAGCTCGTCGATAAAATTTGTTTTATCTGAGAGCTCAGAAAATGTTCTAGCGACGTCCGCCGCCGCCACCGCCCGCCGCCGCGCTCCGATCAAAATTTATCGATAACTAAACGAAACTCGAGGGAACCGAACGAACGAAATATTATATTATTTTCTAAGAAGAGGCCTAACGTATCAAAGATACTGGCAGTAATAAACCTTATTAGAAAAACAAAGAAACTATTCTTACATGTTATTATTTTCGCAAATTCAATTTACTAGAGACCTGTCGTGGCCTATTAATGTGGCCCTAATTAATAGTAGTGATTAATCAAGAAGTGACAGCGAGGCGGCTATTGTAACAGATGTGCGCTGTAGACGCGAGAGATAACGTCAAGTGCGCCTCGTCCCAGTCGTACTCATCACTCGCTACCTGCTACCCGCTACCTTCTACCTGCGTGCGGTACCCGACTTCGACAGTAATCAAGAAGTGGCAGCGAGTCGGCTATTGTAACAGATGCGCGCTGTGGACGCGAGTGATAACGTCGAGCGCACCCGTCTCAGTCGTTCGTCACCCGTTACCTGCTACTTGCTGCCTGCTAACAGCGTGCGGTACCCGACTTCGACAGTAATCGTTGTTTGTGACAACAACCAGTTGTTGGTTAAGTAAACAATTCGAAACGCACGTACAAAGCTCTCTTGTTATCGTTCTAAAGTGTTTTCTGAACAAAATGCCTGCCTCTTGTGTTTTCTTTCGATATAAGTCTTGTTAGAAGCTGGAAAATATTGGAGTTTGTGACATGAAATGTTTACAAATACTGCGCTCTCTTAAGAACGTATGAGCCGTCTTTATTTTACCAGAGAGAACTTGGGGTATCGCACAGTACAGGTGCGCACAGAAGGTGCAGTCCGATTAATGTGTATACGTGGCAATTGGCACAATCTTGTGCTGTGGTTCAAGATTGTTTCGTTTCAAACATAAGACCTCCTGCAAAAGTTTCCACCACTTACTTCTACAAAAGTGAGATTTCTCTATATTCTTGCTATGCGGTAATGTGAAGGAGGCTCGCCTTCCAGTAGTTAATTCAGTTAGCGGACGAAGCGTGGAGTCGGCCTGCGGCGCAACGCCAGGACTCAAATTTTAAGTTAAATTCTTATACATTGATCTTATCAGAGAAGTTCCTTATAATTACAAAATTAATTCTTTATTATAAACTATGTTTGACTCTGGGTTGTTGTCGGTGATTCGTCGAGTTTTTGAGATACTCCAACTTACTTGACATTGTTGATTAACTATTAGACCGGTTCGATTTAAGTTCGAAGTCGTGCTTCTCGGAAGTGTTTTGGGACATTACGTATAATATAGCTGGCGCGCTGGGATCCCGCACAAGACGCTTAGAGGTTACCTTTATAACTGGGGTGGTACCAGTAGTACACCTATAAGCCCATATTTCGGGGGTCACTTAAGATATAGACCAGGGTCGATAAATTCTGAAACCAAAAAAATAATAGTAGGATGAAACCCATTGAAAAAAGAAGAGAATATAACAAAAATTAAATGAAAAATAATTTAAGGGCGATCTGAGGTCGGGAAGTGGATGGGAGTGAGCGTTTAAGGGTAAAAAACGGTTTTCCTCGATTGCCGGCCAAACTACAAGTCCTATGGAAAAAAATTACACAACAAAGTTGTAGGTAATAAAAAGATTTATAACTATTGTATTTACACTTTTTTTACATAACCTCAAAATTTATGTGAAAAATTCAAATAACCAAGTTTTTGTTTTTTTTTAAACGTAATTTGTTGAAAACTTACCTTTTTATGTCCCAAACAATTACATTCACACATTATTTTTTTATTTAAAATATTTATTTCTTCACCTTATTTTGACATAATATCGAAAAAGCACCATAATTTTCAGAAAATTCTCGCGTTAAAATATCAGCTTTTTTTAAAAAGTTGATATTTTGACGCGAGAACATTATCAGAAAGAAGAGATTTCAAAGAACACGTTGAAATCTCTTCTTCTAATGTAAATAAAAAACATTACTATGGTAAATGCTCTCAGAAAATGCAAAGAAAAGAAAAAAATCTCGAATCCGATTTTTTTTAAATCATTATGTAAAATTTCGAGCTATCTAATAAAATTTACACTTTAATTACTTGAAGATCGTAAGATCCTAAGTATGTTACATTGATCAACAAAAAAATTGCAAATTGAAATATACTACTACAATTAACAACCAAAGTTAATATATCGCACCTTTAAAGTAAAACCGTTACTAAACGAAATTATAAAATTTTACAGGAGAGCCAATATTAGAAAAAAGTCACCATTTTTTGTCAATAAAATCTGAATGCAGGGTTCTATAAGACATTTAATGAGGTCTTATTATAGATCTCTGTTTACATTATGAGACGTGATTTAGAAAAGTTTTTTATTTTTATTTACAGTATTATTTATTTTGATTTATATTATTATAGTAACACTTTACCATTAATAATTTGTTAATTATGGTATATTACTATGAAATTACAATGCAACTGATGTTACTAAATAGAAAACTATTAAAATTTCATAGATACAATAATATTATTCAACATTTAAATTAAAAATTATAAAGTTGGCATTTGTTGTGGTGTTATAATATTACCAAATAAAAAAATACATTAGAAATTAACAATGTTTTATTAAAATTAAATGAGAGATCCATACAATCATTTGGCATACCTATATATTAATTTATCAATCAGTCTTGAGAAATTTGTATCTTTAAATCACAGCATGTACGTATCTTACTATATTAACTACTTATTAAGTATCTTACTACAAACAACAACAACACTCAGTCACTTAACAATCAGTTTGACTAGGAACAAACCGATTGAAAATAGCATTTTTTTCAATTTAACAAAGTTACAATCACAGCATTATTTCCCTATTCACGAAAGCTACTAAAGTTATGTTGACTTGTATCACTTAATTAGTATAATGAGGCAATCCTATTGCCATATAAAATGTTATAAAAAAAAAAAACTCGTAAAAAACTTATAAATAATGTTATTGTTTTTCTAAATCCATAATCATCAATAATAACTTGTCTTATTATAATAATATAATTGCTAAAACAAGATGCTGTTGTAATATGACAATGCGTAACTCTGTGGTATTATATTACTGTTAATTAAACTCTTTATATCGCTGTTTTTTCTATCACTTAATTTCAATCTAGACTGATATAAAGGCTTCAACTGGAAATCTTGAAGATCAGTGCTAGTACGTGTTCGAGACGAACGATTGTTTCGGAATTGTATTTCTTTGAAATCTGTATCTGAATAGGAAGTTTTATAATAAATGCCTTATATAAAAACATTTTATCAACGAACTTTTATTATGATTTGCGTAATTTCATAACACAAAAACTGTGTTTAAACAAATTGAAACACTTTTCCTATTAAAACAAATTAACATCTTACCTTTTGTGTGACATACAGCCGTGTTTATCCAAATAATAACACTTTTACTTTAAACTTCAGTTATCACTCTTCCACGAACACGTTCTTATTGGTATAGACACACTATTGTATTTCGTGAGCCGATCATAACTCGGTTTAGTAACGCTTTGATTTACCGCTAGATGGCGTAAAATACAATATTTTAAAAAAAATGACAAGTTTATGTTGCAGTTTACGTATATTTTACATAGATGGCATTGATAACTCAATTCAAGAAAATTTTCGTTTAGTAACGGTTTTACTTTAAAGGTGCGATATGTAATAAGAAAATATTTTGAGGAAGTTGTAAAATAAATATAAATATTCTTTAAATTATTTATGCATATGTGCCTATTTATTTTGAATCAAAAAAATTACAGTTTTTGGGACATAAAAAGGTAAGTTTTCACCAAATTTCGTGAAAAAAAATATTTTTGGGTCATGTTTACTGCAAATAAACGCATTTTCTTTATTTCTTTCTTTCTTTTGCCGGAAATCGAGGAAAACCGTTTTATTACCCTTAAAAACTCACCCCCACCCCCTTCTCGACATCAGATCGCCCGTAAATTATTTCTCCTTTAATTTTTGTTACTTCTCTTCCTTTTTCAACGGGTTTCATCCTACTATTATTTTTTTCACTTTTTACTATTTTCAAAGGCTTCAGCCCTGGTCTATTATCAATTCATCATCAATAAATCCGTGATATTGGGTTTGTATTCTGCGGAATAAAAGGCTATTTTATCACCATTTACAAATTTTATTGATACAATCTCTTACATTACATCATTTTACTTGTCAAAATCTTCCTTTCATGAAAAAATCCAAGTAAAATTTAAGAATTTGCTGGCAAAAACCAAATTATACTTTTTATCCCACCGTGGGATTGTATTCACGAAGAGATCCGCAGATGCGCTCAATCACGTGACCACATTGTCCCGGCCGGCATCGGCACTAGTAAAAAAGGTCCCCACTACAACCCTCCACATTGAAGCTGAGACTACCCGACACCGGCCACGCTTGCCAGCCGCATGTTGATACGAATGTCGCTGAGTAACTGTAATGGTCCACTACTTCAAATGTAAATTTCGATAGGTTGTGTAGTAGTAACCCGACATGTCACAACCTGTCTAAACATATGAAACGATCGTCAAGATCGTGCGAGCGCGCCTCGGCCCAGGCCGATCCGTCAAAAAATATATACCGTAGGTCAACCACCAAAAAGTTACCGACCACCCAAAGTTAGGTCAACCACCAAAAAGTTACAAAATGACGGCCACTAAAGGTTAGGTTGAACAAGGCCATGTTAGGCAAAAGTGACCTAATTTGCATAAAATGTAGGTCAAGTTAGGTGAAAACGTTAGGTTAGGTTAAGGTTACACCCTACTACTACTACTACTACTACTACTACAACTACATGATACCCCATTACAGGAACCTTGAATGAAGTATTAATGTAGTATTGCGTCATACAACACACACAAAAAAACAAACAAAACCCGAAATAAACCTTTAACTCTGTTGATTTTGACATCCTTCTAGGGATCCTTAAATCTTTAAATTTCTCCTCTTCCACCATTAGTTGGTCTGACTCCTATCTTAAAGGCCGCTCGCAGCGGGTTCGTCTCGGCGAGGCATCTTCTGATTGGTGCTCTCTTTCCGCAGGTGTGCCTCAGGGCGGCGTTCTCTCTCCTCTTCTCTTTTCTATTTTCATTAACTCTATCACCAGTGTCATCTCTTTCTGCTTCCATCTCTATGCCGACGATCTGCAGCTCTACAATCATTTTTTAAGGGAAGATGCAGAAGCAGCCGTGTCTGCCATGAACAGCGACCTGGATTTGATTAGCGAGTGGTCGCGGTCTTTTGGATTGCAAATCAACCCTAAGAAATCCCAGGCCTTGATTATCGGCGGCAGGTATATGCGGAATAGGCTCGATGTTGCGTCGCTGTCTCCACTCTGTCTGAATGGTGTTCAGATTGAATACGCACATACGGTCAAAAATCTGGGGGTGACCATGGATTCCTATTTATCATGGACTGCCCATGTTGCTCAAGTCAGTCGCAAAGTGCATTACACGTTCCATTCGTTGAAATGTCTCCAGAGCGTCTTGCCCTTGAACACCAAAATCTCTCTTGCTCAAACTCTCATTCAGCCCATCATAGATTATGCCGATGCCTGTTATTTGGATGCGACCGAGGAGCTTTTAAATAAACTTGAGCGTTTGCAGAATATATGTATTCGTTTTGTTTTCAACCTTAAAAAGTATGATCACGTTTCCAACTTTCGCAAGATACTCAAGTGGCTCCCCATTCGACTTCGCAGGAACTCTCGGATATTGTATCTGCTATTCAACCTCCTTCACAACCCTAAAACGCCATCCTATCTGCGGGAGCGTTTTTCCTACGCCCGACCTTCAGATGCGCCGTGCAGGTCGCATCTTAGAAACCTCCTTAAGTCCCCTCCCCACTCCACCGACTTTTACTCCTACTCCTTCACTGTGCACGCGGTGCGGTTGTGGTATTCACTTCCGCCTGACATTAGGGACTGCCAAACTGTTGCAGTTTTTAAAAGAAGAGTGAAAGAACACTATCTTTCCACTTCGTCATAGTTGCGTATATATTAATATTCTAGTGTTATTTATTTTAGAAGTATGTATGTATGTTTTGTATGTATGTATGTATATTCTCATATTATTTGTTTTATTTTATTAAGTGAATTGTTTTTGATTTTATGTATTTTATTTTCTCTTTTACTCTTACACACGCTGTCTACATCTCTAAATCTACTATCCTATCGCAGGTATGCTGGAAGAGATTTCATTAGAAATAAGCATCACCTTTGTACCTATTTTTCTGTTATTTTCTTCTTGTCTGTTTATATAAGTGTGTACATAAAATATGGTTAAATAAATAAATAAATAATAAAAATAAACGTGACACTTCCAAAAATAACACAAAAAGAAAACACCAACCACCGAACCGCGTAACATCACAGTATAAAAGCCAACCACAAACCACCAAGCAACACAGTCGCACATCAATGGCCCACGAGTACACAAGTGTGTACCACATAATAACGAACGTCGATATAAGCGAACTACTGCAAGACGAAGAACAACAACACCTCGCAAACTTCCACCTAAACAGAAATGGACGACGACCTCCAGGAACTGATGGACACACCACCACCATCGCCGTTAACGCAGAAATCACCACCGGGGTCACCGAACCACGATGTCAACTACGAGCCACCTGCAAAAGTACAAAAACAATCGAAAACAACGTAAACGAAGTCGACCAAACAAGCCAATCAGAAAGAGAACGATCGCCCATTAATGACGCAGTCTGCCCTATTCTTGCGAGAACGGAACATAGACAACGCCAGCCTCAAGGAACTAATTGGAAAGTCATCAGTTTCCATACGGGAACAGCAAACGACCATTATCATATCATCTACATATCCAGCGCTAAAGCGTGGGGACATAATAGTAAACTTGGAAAACCTATAAAAGCAAACTACCATAGATGTCTCAAGGTCACATGCATCACTTGCCTTCTTGAGTATCTTAATCCCAATGACGATCGTACAACACTTATAAACATTCTCACAGAACACGATCAAAAAATTTGCATCTGCGTCGCTCATTCGTTGGGAATTTGTGGTAATGGTGGGAAAACCACAAACCCGTTTAATCACACATACAGGGTGTTTTTGACAGCCCTCCACAAAAACACAGGATTGATTCAGCTCCTTATTCTGAATCATATCCCACTGGAAATTTTCTCAGAAAAAAAAAATATGACGTAACGTAACATAATAAAAGACGCGGCCCAGGTGCGCCGGGGAGCGCGCGGGGGGCGGGGGCAGCCTCGCTCAAGCTCGCTGCGCTGCCGTCCGCTACGTGCGTTTTGCCACGGTAACGATACATTGCGTGTGAGGTAAGTGATCACGATGTCCCCCCATAAAACAAATCTGGTTTTTTGGATTCCCTTAATGTTCCTGAAAGAATTTCATGTACCGGTCATCTTAATATGATGTACTGAAGCCACCCTATCAGTTTGCGGAGGGCTGTCAAAAACACCCTGTATACCGAAGGGAGAAATCAGATTCTTCAGCTTCAAAGCCCAACATTGTCCGAAATTGACGGACGAATGAATCCCCCTTCGGTATAAATGTGTGATTAAACGGGTTTGTTGTTTTCCCACGATTACCACAAATTCCCAACGAATGAGCGACGCAGATGCAAATTTTCTGATCGTGTTCTGTGAGAATGTTTCTAAGTGTTGTACGATCGTCATTGGGATTAAGATACTCAAGAAGGCAAGTGATGCATGTGACCTTGAGACATCTATGGTAGTTTGCTTTAATAGTTTTTCCAAGTTTACTATTATGTCCCCACGCTTTAGCGCTGGATATGTAGATGATATGATAATGGTCGTTTGCTGTTCCCGTATGGAAACTGATGACTTTCCAAGGAGTTCCTTGAGGCTGGCGTTGTCTATGTTCCGTTCTCGCAAGAATAGGGCAGACTGCGTCATTAATGGGTGATCGTTCTCTTTCTGATTGGCTTGTTTGGTCGACTTCGTTTTCGTTGTTTTCGATTGTTTTTGTACTTTTGCAGGTGGCTCGTAGTTGACATCGTGGTTCGGTGACCCCGGTGGTGATTTCTGCGTTAACGGCGATGGTGGTGGTGTGTCCATCAGTTCCTGGAGGTCGTCGTCCATTTCTGTTTAGGTGGAAGTTTGCGAGGTGTTGTTGTTCTTCGTCTTGCAGTAGTTCGCTTATATCGACGTTCTTTATTATGTGGTACACACTTGTGTACTCGTGGGCCATTGATCTGCGACTGTGTTGCTTGGTGGTTTGTGGTTGGCTTTTATACTGTGATGTTACGCGGTTCGGTGGTTGGTGTTTTCTTTTTGTGTTATTTTTGAAAGTGTCACGTTTATTTCGGGTTTTGTTTGTTTTTTTTTTGTGTGTGTTGTATGACGCAATACTACATTAATACTTCATTCAAGGTTCCTGTAATGGGGTATCATGTAGTTGTGGTAGTGTAACGTTTTCACCTAACTTGACCTACATTTTATGCAAATTGGGTCACTTTTGCCTAACTTGGCCTTGTTCAACCTAACCTTTGGTGGCCCGTGGCCGTCATTTTGTAACTTTTTGGTGGTTGACCTAACTTTGGGTGGTCGGTAACTTTTTGGTGGTTTACCTACGGTATATATTTTTTGACGGATCGGCCAGGGCCGAGGCGCGCTCGCACGATCTTGACGATCGTTTCATATGTTTAGACAGGTTGTGACATGTTAGGTTACTACTACACAACTACAAAACTGACCTAACCTAACAAAAGCGATTTTAGGTCCGCCCCTATTCTTGCTATACATTAATGATTTGGTAAATATCTTGAGTCATAAATGTGTCCTTTTCGCGGACGATATCACTATTATATTAAAAGGCACCGATAAAAGGACCTATGAACAGGAAATAAACACGGCTCTCCAAACGTCCATAGAATGGCTAGAAGCTAACAATTTAAAGGTCAACATTAGCAAAACAAAATGTATGCAGTTTCATACTTACCGAGCAAAACCATTGGACCTAAATATAATATACAAAGGGGACGCCCTGACAGAAACTGATACAGTTAAATTTCTTGGAATGTCCTTAGATAAACTTTGTTCTTGGAAAAGCCATGTCAATGATGTTTGTGGTAAAATGAATAGATTTGTCTACCCTCTCAGGCGTATTAGCTGCGAGATATCTAGAAACGCTGCAATTACCGCATATCACGGCTATATATCCTCCATTTTGCGATATGGTATCATTCTTTGGGGCCGCTGTGTGGAAATTGATCAAGCATTTGTAATGCAAAAAAAAACGTTTAAGGGCTATATTTGGGTTGAATGAAACAAATAGATTCTTGTCGCCCATTCTTTAGAAAATATAAGATTCTTACTTTACCGTGTATTTATATCTTGGAATCGTGTATATTCGTTTTCAAGCATAGGAGTCTCTTTCAGAAAGCGACAAGCTACTATGCCCCTCGATCTCATAATGCCAACAAGTTATATAAACCCAAGACAAATCTCACAGTCACATCGAACAACAGTTTTATTATGTGCAATAAATTGTACAATAAAATTCCAAATACAATTACGTCACTCCCATTTTTTAAATTTAAGAGTATCTTGACAATAATATTGATTGATAAATGCTTTTATAGTGTACTTGAGTTCCTAGATTATAAGGTATAAGTCCTGCATTGTAGTAACAGGTACTATTATAAATAATTAATTGTTACCGAATAAGACTCGATGTAATACAATATTTACTAACAGCATGCCTGATTGAAACTTATAATAATTCTTAATAATTTCTTTTATTTCTTAATTAATATAATAATATATAATGCTTTTATATTAAATAATTATGTAAAATTTGCACGCCGACATTAATGGCAAAATAAGAGATTCATATACCTTATCTTTAAGATCTCTCTGTACCTACCTTATTTAAGCAGATAAATGATTTTGATTTGATTTGATTTGAAATGGGCTGCTATTTGGTTTAGTTCGAATTTAACGATACAATTTCCGATAAATTCGTAAACTATTGTAGATTGGCGCAGGCGAACATGGCACTGATGGCATATGAATGAAATCATACATTTATCTGTACTTGAAGAGTCATAGGAATAGTTCCGAGTCTGGTTAAGGAGTTGCTTATTTATTGTTGGTAGAAATTTGGATCGTGGATGTGTGTACTAATTTTGTTTTTTTTTTTATTAGGGAAGTTCTGAGTATGAATGATCTACTCCATAAGAGTAGGTGAAGATCACAGAAACGATAGATGGATTGTGTGAAATATCACAAGGATAGAAAAAAGGTGACTTCTGATATGAAGGCTAATAGAGATGTGTGGCAGATGAAGATATACTGCGGCGAGCGATCACTTGCGGCAACATCAATATACTGCGGCGAGCGATCACTTGCGGCAACATCAACATCAAAAGTCATTTATTCAAACTAGGCTGAGAATCAGCACTTATTGAACGGCAAAATCACATAAGACAGTCCCCCCAAAACGCCCGACCTTCACCACTTCCTAGTGCTTCCTAGTGCTAGGCAAGGCAAGGCATTCGATTTTATAGTTGTCTGTTCTCTACTCGCAACATGTTCTACTCGTAACATGTTTTAATCGCAACATATTCTACTTGCAACATGTTCTACTCGTAACATGTTCTGCTGGCAACATGTACTACTCGCAACATGTTTTAATCGCAACATATTCTACTTGCAACATGTTCTACTCGTAACATGTTCTGCTGGCAACATGTACTACTCGCAACATGTTTTAATCGCAACATATTCTACTTGCAACATGTTCTACTCGTTACATGTTCTACTCGTAACATGTTCTACTCGCAACATGTTCTACTTGCAACATGTTCTACTCGTAACATGTTCTGCTGGCAACATGTACTACTCGCAACATGTTTTAATCGCAACATATTCTACTTGCAACATGTTCTACTCGTAACATGTTCTACTCGTAACATGTTCTACTCGCAACATGTTCTACTTGCAACATGTTCTACTCGTAACATTTTCTACTGGCATCATGTTCTACTCGCAAGATATTCTACTTGCACATGTTCTACTCATAACATGTTCTACTCGCTACATATTCTACTTGCACATGTTCTACTCATAACATGTTCTACTCGCTACATATTCTACTTGCACATGTTCTACTCATAACATGTTCTACTCGCTACATATTCTACTTGCAACATGTTCTACTCGTAACATGTTCTACTCGCAACATGTTCTACTCGCAACATGTTCTACTTGCAACATGTTCTACTCGTAACATTTTCTACTGGCATCATGTTCTACTCGCTACATATTCTACTTGCAACATGTTCTACTCGCTACATATTCTACTTGCACATGTTCTACTCATAACATGTTCTACTCGCTACATATTCTACTTGCACATGTTCTACTCGCTACATATTCTACTTGCAACATGTTCTACTCGCTACATATTCTACTTGCACATGTTCTACTCATAACATGTTCTACTCGCTACATATTCTACTTGCACATGTTCTACTCATAACATGTTCTACTCGCTACATATTCTACTTGCACATGTTCTACTCATAACATGTTCTACTCGCTACATATTCTACTTGCACATGTTCTACTCATAACATGTTCTACTCGCTACATATTCTACTTGCAACATGTTCTACTCGTAACATGTTCTACTCGCAACATGTTCTACTCGCAACATGTTCTACTTGCAACATGTTCTACTCGTAACATTTTCTACTGGCATCATGTTCTACTCGCTACATATTCTACTTGCAACATGTTCTACTCGCTACATATTCTACTTGCACATGTTCTACTCATAACATGTTCTACTCGCTACATATTCTACTTGCACATGTTCTACTCATAACATGTTCTACTTGCTACATATTCTACTTGCACATGTTCTACTCATAACATGTTCTACTCGCTACATATTCTACTTGCACATGTTCTACTCATAACATGTTCTACTCGCTACATATTCTACTTGCAACATGTTCTACTCGTAACATGTTCTACTCGCAACATGTTCTACTCGCAACATGTTCTACTTGCAACATGTTCTACTCGTAACATTTTCTACTGGCATCATGTTCTACTCGCTACATATTCTACTTGCAACATGTTCTACTCGCTACATATTCTACTTGCACATGTTCTACTCATAACATGTTCTACTCGCTACATATTCTACTTGCACATGTTCTACTCATAACATGTTCTACTCGCTACATATTCTACTTGCACATGTTCTACTCATAACATGTTCTACTCGCTACATATTCTACTTGCACATGTTCTACTCATAACATGTTCTACTCGCTACATATTCTACTTGCACATGTTCTACTCATAACATGTTCTACTCGCTACATATTCTACTTGCAACATGTTCTACTCGTAACATGTTCTACTCGCAACATGTTCTACTCGCAACATGTTCTACTTGCAACATGTTCTACTCGTAACATTTTCTACTGGCATCATGTTCTACTCGCTACATATTCTACTTGCAACATGTTCTACTCGCTACATATTCTACTTGCACATGTTCTACTCATAACATGTTCTACTCGCTACATATTCTACTTGCAACATGTTCTACTCATAACATGTTCTACTCGCAACGTGTTCTACTCATTAATTTCGTTCATCATTAAACATACACCTATTAAAGAAATCTCGATGTTTTGTCAAGTCATATAACCCATGCGAGCAGGCGAGGGTCATGAGTAGGTAATATTATTAAACAGATCACACGCTCGACCTCAGCCGCGCGCGCCCCTGTAAGCTGTTTACAGGCGATTGTGCGTAGATGGTCACAAAATGACGTGATTAGCACAATACCGGCATTGTGTCGCGTACCTATAGGCAGCTCGCCACACTAGCACATACCGGCATTGTGTCGCGTACCTATAGGCAGCTCGCCACATTAGCACATACCGGCATTGTGTCGCGTACCTATAGGCAGCTCGCCACACTAGCACATACCGGCATTGTGTCGCGTACCTATAGGCAGCTCGCCACACTAGCACATACCGGCATTGTGTCTCGTACCTATAGGCAGCTCGCCACACTAGCACATACCGGCATTGTGTCTCGTACCTATAGGCAGCTCGCCACATTAGCACAATACCGGCATTGTGTCGCGTACCTATAGGCAGCTCGCCACATTAGCACATACCGGCATTGTGTCGCGTACCTATAGGCAGCTCGCCACATTAGCACATACCGGCATTGTGTCGCGTACCTATAGGCAGCTCGCCACACTAGCACATACCGGCATTGTGTCTCGTACCTATAGGCAGCTCGCCACACTAGCACATACCGGCATTGTGTCTCGTACCTATAGGCAGCTCGCCACATTAGCACAATACCGGCATTGTGTCGCGTACCTATAGGCAGCTCGCCACATTAGCACAATACCGGCATTGTGTCGCGTACCTATAGGCAGCTCGCCACATTAGCACAATACCGGCATTGTGTCGCGTACCTATAGGCAGCTCGCCACATTAGCACAATACCGGCATTGTGTCGCGTACCTATAGGCAGCTCGCCACATTAGCACAATACCGGCATTGTGTCGCGTACCTATAGGCAGCTCGCCACATTAGCACAATACCGGCATTGTGTCGCGTACCTATAGGCAGCTCGCCACATTAGCACAATACCGGCATTGTGTCGCGTACCTATAGGCAGCTCGCCACATTAGCACATACCGGCATTGTGTCGCGTACCTATAGGCAGCTCGCCACATTAGCACAATACCGGCATTGTGTCGCGTACCTATAGGCAGCTCGCCACATTAGCACATACCGGCATTGTGTCGCGTACCTATAGGCAGCTCGCCACATTAGCACATACCGGCATTGTGTCGCGTACCTATAGGCAGCTCGCCACATTAGCACAATACCGGCATTGTGTCGCGTACCTATAGGCAGCTCGCCACATTAGGCACAGCTGCTAATTGATTCCAACATCGAGATCACATTCATCATACTGTAAGTACTCAGGCGTCGCTAAGTAGCGGATTACGCTCTAAAAGTAGATTCCATTTTGTAGACAAACGTAGGTACCTGAGGTAGGTAGGTAGTACCTGGCTCGATATCGATTGACGAGTGGGTAAACCGGTACTTACATTATATTTCTATGGACTACAGATTGCTTCTTCTTGTGTGATTCGTTTTCTTTTTAATTGGTTACATAAGGAAAATCACATATTTGAAAAGCACCCACTGATTGGGAGTCGTCCAACCGCGATGATGTTATTACCGGGTTCGCCAGGTACATAGGGTACATAGGTAATCGGTTAACTGTCATTATTACATTTGTTTGATTTGAATGTAATTGTTAATGCGCGAATGAGGGGTCACAACACAACAGAACATTTCATTT
Source organism: Brachylomia viminalis (assembly GCA_937001585.2). NCBI lineage: Eukaryota > Metazoa > Arthropoda > Insecta > Lepidoptera > Noctuidae > Brachylomia > Brachylomia viminalis. The sequence goes on from OW443300.2 coordinate 473,761, forward strand.
TATAACGTGTAACCTAACTAATATAATTATTCAAATTAATTTAAGAGGTCTCATGAATATGAACAACTTTTTCTGTGGAATTTTTCTGTTGTTCATATTCATGACTACAAGGTACCTACTATGACGCCTTAAAATATTTAACACTATTATTGTTCAAAAGTTATATTCATAGGTATTTCCTCCGATCACAGCGGTCTGTTGGCGGCTCCGGTGTGCTAACAGTACCTACCGGGATCAATAAAACGAGCATAGATTGTTTAACTTGCACAATTATTCAACTCATTTTACAAGATGTCATACACCTGTCAGCTCACTAAGCTGACCCATAATTCTTTTTCCTAACTTCTAAATTCGTATTAGCGTTTATCTCATAATCATAAGACATTATTTTATAATTACTCGAAAAGCATGTAAAGGAAAATGGAAACTGTAACGACTGGAATCTTTTAAATCCTCAGTATTCAATATTAAAAATAGGTATTGAACCTACTTTTCACTAACTCAATGGAACCTCGCACCTACTAAGGTATATTCAATAAACACCTGATATCATTTTATCTTTCATATATTTAGTAACAAAATCACACAAGTTACATTTTTGAACACATTTAAATAGGACAGACCCTTATTTATTATGTATCGTATTTTCACAAATAGGTGCCTACGTACCTACACATTTTAAACCTATTTTAGATATAATTATTAAATCAGTACTTTAGTGGCAAGGGTACGATACCCGTGTACCCGCCTTTTACACAGAAGTTACATAGAATGGTTAAGAAATATGGTTTTAGAAAAAGTAAATACTCATCTTTATATAATTTGTGGAGTGCTTCTGCCTCCCAACTTCACAAGACACCCAGTACTCAATTTTCTGGGCGAGATATCCTGATGTGTATACGTAAGGTTCAACAGCAGTGGCGGGAAACTTCAAGCAGCTTAAAATGGCGGAGATAGACCCTGGTTCGAGTCAGCACCGTCAGACAGTTGGCGTGGGTGATTTGGGCAGAGCTTCCACGTTACAGCGTACGTGCTCTCTGTGGCTTACCAGCCAGAGTTTCCACTTTGCAGTGTACTATCTCCTTGTGGTAGGGGAACTCTTTAGCAGCTTAATATTACGGCAGACACCAGAGGATAGTTACCGTTAGACAGCTAGCATAAGGAGTCCGCCGAGCTGACCGTTACATGCCCTTCTATAATATTACGGCAGACACCAGAGGATAGTTACCGTTAGACAGCTAGCATAAGGAGTCCGCCGAGCTGACCGTTACATGCCCTTCTATAATATTACGGCAGACACCAGAGGATAGTTACCGTTAGACAGCTAGCATAAGGAGTCCGCCGAGCTGACCGTTACATGCCCTTCTATAATATTACGGCAGACACCAGAGGATAGTTACCGTTAGACAGCTAGCATAAGGAGTCCGCCGAGCTGACCGTTACATGCCCTTCTATAATATTACGGCAGACACCAGAGGATAGTTACCGTTAGACAGCTAGCATAAGGAGTCCGCCGAGCTGACCGTTACATGCCCTTCTATAATATTACGGCAGACACCAGAGGATAGTTACCGTTAGACAGCTAGCATAAGGAGTCCGCCGAGCTGACCGTTACATGCCCTTCTATAATATTACGGCAGACACCAGAGGATAGTTACCGTTAGACAGCTAGCATAAGGAGTCCGCCGAGCTGACCGTTACATGCCCTTCTATAATATTACGGCAGACACCAGAGGATAGTTACCGTTAGACAGCTAGCATAAGGAGTCCGCCGAGCTGACCGTTACATGCCCTTCTATAATCTTCACCGATCTCAACATTTCCCTCCACTTTCGACCAATCACAAAGCGTCATACAGTTTTGGCTGAGTATCCATTATCACAGTTATTAATAAACAAAACGTATGTAGTGAGACTACTTTAAAACTTAATGAGAAAGTTTAGCAATATAATAGGGTGTACTTAGAATGTCTATGTCTATGTAAGATCTGATAAGATATTAAGTATCCATCGTATAATATTAGTATCCACCAATCACAGAGCGTTATACAGTCTTGGCTGAGTATCCATTATCACAGTTATTAATAAACAAAACGTATGTAGTGAGACTACTTTAAAACTTAATGAGAAAGTTTAGCAATATAATAGGGTGTATTTAGAATGTCTATGTCTATGTAAGATCTGATAAGATATTAAGTATCCATCGTATAATATTAGTATCCACCAATCACAGAGCGTTATACAGTCTTGGCTTACTAATTTCTTACATGAGTAATATTAAACAAATCTTTTATGGTGGAACTGTTTTAAATCATAATAAGATAATTTATAAATTTAGTAAGTATATAATTCTTATCTTTATGTAAAGTTGATCAAATATTAACATCATTGGGAAGTTCCAAGAATTGTTTAGAAACGACTTGGTACATAGAAATTGCAATTTAAAATGTAAGAAATATTAAAACATCACACTATTCACTATCACGTTAACTATTTGTAATGGTAAAGTAATTAAACATTGTTTTGATTAACCAAAACCACAAATCATGACATTCGTTTGGAAACTAGTCTTTTAAGTCACAATATTTTTATTGCGACTTATAAGACTTGGCTTTACTATTAACATAAATTATCTGTGTGTGAAAATAATAATTCAAGTGATGATTAGATGTAGTTTGAAGTCTTTTGTTTCACAATATATTAATTTACAGTGAGGATAGAATTAATAAATAATGTTGAAATGGAACGTAACCATAATCGTCGTTATCAATGTCACCCGTCATTATGACAGTTGACATGGTCTCTCATTTACTAAAGTTCAGTGTTTTACACAACAAACACCAGTTATTTTACTATAAATAAGAGCAATCTAACACATGCATGTCGAACCAAACAGGTTACGATCTCTACAGTAGGTACAGGGGTACTTTATGTCCACGATCCGGCTGACTCATGATAAGACAGGAACTAGTTGGCTCGTCAGTCGCGCAGTTCTCCCTCGTCTGTAGATAATTAAGCAGTAATTAAGTCTGCGTCCGACTTCTCAGCGCTCAGCGAAAAATGCTTTTGTTTTGGGAACAAACTACAATGAGAAGTTAGCTAATAACAGTGTTTTTACTAGGTGCGCATTAATTCAAATAAATCTATAGACCTCAACACGCGTTCACTTACCGCGGGTACTTTCCTTATGACCATTGTTACGAATGGCCCTTCTCACCGTGCGGCCCGCATAGAACCGCGGAGATTCGCACGGGCCCGCACGGCGAGGCCGCGAACACAAACACGGTGACTTATCGTCCTGGGCGCGTTATTAATGTCCCGCCCTCGCCCACTTCGTTCCACTTATCACGCCCTTTCGCGCTCTCGCCCGCGCCCTCTCGCCCAACTACAGACAGCTAACCTTGTTGTGATCTCAAATTAGTATATCTGTATCACATTTATCTGTTTTTACATTTGAAGGTGTTACGACGACTTATTTGTAAGTTCAAGAGCTGATACTTAGCTATAGGTTTACGATTCGAACAAAACCTAATTACTTTTCCAGTCTTCGAATAGTTAGTTCACTTTTTATTCCAAATTAATTAATTTTTCAGAAATTCCTTAATATATTTTCTGGAAATTCGTGAGCATAGAAACCTACTGAGCCATTTAATTAGATGTTTACTTAATAGAATACTTACTAAATAGGTATGCTTATGAAATAGAAGAGTATCTTTTAAACATTTCCGTAGGGATTCGGATCGAAAATATTAAAGCAATGATCATATCACTCTAAGTATGTGCCATATATGTTACTACGAGTGACATATATGGCACAAGTCATATATGGTATATCATATATGGTCAAGTAGATAGGGCAAATGACATCACACGCTACACATTTTTATACAATTTATGTTACTTACACTTTATGATTGTTCTAAACATATAAACAATGAATTAATTATTCTTATTCCACTGACACTTATTAAATTACCTATAATAGTTTTCTAGCTGTCAAATTCCCATCGCAATACAATACTTTGGCAAACATAATTATATCATGATTCGTGACACCATTGCGAGCCTGCAGCACTAATACCAAACCTGGGAATAGATAAAGAGGCGTTCATTAATTTTCCAAAAACAAAATGAATTTCGTTGAAAATGTCGGATGATATCGACTAATAGGAATAAGAATACACACTAGACAAAGTGTGTGCTAGAGGTGTCATAGGCGCTTATATCCCGCTCGAGTTCCGCGCCCCGCGTCCCGGGGCTGTGGAGATGCAAATAAGTGGCGCGGGCTTACCCCCGGGATTCATTTGTAAGCGTTTAAATTGTCTCTCCGACGTACAACGGTGTTACATGGCCATTATTATAAAGTCTGCGATTTATCTTAAAGACTTTGATGCTCGCCGGTCGCAGTCGCTGGCGCCGCGCGCCGTTCGCCACTGTGTCCTCGCAAATGTCTTACAGTTTCAGTTAATCTCTTCGGGGTTCGTCACAATACTTTTGCAATTGATAAAGTTGGTGTTATAAGTTTCTAGTTAGTATCCTTGTTTCTGTTTCCCACGTATTGATAACATCACCAATCGTATTCTACACAAAACCCATGTCGTTATCCTTAGAATTTTAGGCGGCTTTGCAGTGATAAATGTGTTGCAATTGCCATATTTATTAACCCGAGGTGGCACGGTGAGTACAGTACTTGACGGCAGCGAGCTATGCGGGGTGACGTCGCCGCGTCGCTAGTGCGCGGCGACGGCGGTGGTGTCCCGCGCATTAGTCCGCACGCCCCCCCGACGCGCGACGTGTGCCCATATGTAGCACGTCACGCAGACGTAAGCCCCACATTATCTACACCGCCAGCTAATACGTCTACATGACGTGTCAATCCTCGATCGTTACAGTTCGCGTGCATGCGAAGCAGGTGATTGTTCGGCGCTGAACGGCTTAATTTATGCTCTCGTACTTCCGAGCCTTCCTATTTTATATTTTTCTTATATCATTGGTACTGGTACCTACATTGACCACGCGCTCAGGGAAGCGTTTAATTCCTACATACTGAACAGCCGGAACAACAGTTATTATATCTACTTAATTTGAAATTAGTTGCACTCCAATACACACTGGCGTCCTTTAAGCTGTTGCAATTCTGAATACACGGAGGTGATAAAACAGACAACTTTCAATCAGGAATCATACAGTAACCATGATTAAAAGTAGGTTAATTGCGACCAAATTTAAAAACTCTGCAGTCTGTTGGCGTATTGATTGGAAGGAAGCCGTCGGTATCGGCTCCGCAATGTCCAGGATGGTACTTCTCTCACTAGTCACTTGCACGACGGTGTAGTTAGTGTTCCGGTCACTAATCAACACGTAGTAACTATGGCAGTAGTAACTATGCTAATTATTCAGCTAGGAAAAAAATATTTACGTCAAGACTTGTTTACGTCATTTGGCCCTATTTCTTCTCCGTAACTTTACTGTAAAACATACTACATACTTACTACATAACTATAACTTTTTATTGTGTAAAGTTTCCTCGTTATATTAAATGCATTTATTAACCCAGCAAACATTCGCACAAGATATCTCCGTATGAAATGAAATGTTCATTTCTGTAAGTAAATCTTTTAAGGCACTTTTACACGTCAATGTTTTAAAACTAGATGGCGCCGGCTTTTCCTAGCTGACTGATCCCTGAGAAGAAATGCCGAAACAAACTCAGAGGTCATGGTCTCTTTTAAAGTCCAAACATTGTATTATTAGGATTTTATGTGAGTCTAACAATGCAGGGCCATGTCTGGAAGGGCCTTTTGATGAATGAACCATTGCAGCTTTGAGTTGACCTGTCCTAACAGACAGCATGCATGCATCAGTCATCGTGTAGCTGAACCCTATTTTCCGAGCTCAATGACCCGTCACACGACACTACCAGATCTGCAGGACATTTTCGTAGGCCGTATATAAAATACTCAAAACCGCCAGACAGCTAAGGACCCTTCCGAATATTCAGTCAGAAATATATGGAATTGTACAGTTGTAGCTATTTCACCGCCGTCTCTGTTCGTGACATCGTTTTCAAAAACCAAATTGGAGAAGCGATAACCACTCGTGAACCTACCGCACACATGCGTACGTGCCCGTGTACACATGTTCCGTGCACACACACACATACATGGCTGTCAAGCCGTTCAAACGGATATCAATCGACGGTAACCCCTATGTTGCCGAAATGTTTCACGGAACTTGTTTTAATACCTGTAGGAGCCAATGGTTATAGGCACCGCATATTATCACTTTGTTAATGTTGGTTTAGTTATGGTGTACAAAGAAAGAATCACAAGTTTAAGTTTTAAAGCTATATTAAATTGTAGAAGGTCAACAAGTTAAGTGGTAGCGATTATTTCTCTTGACAAGTGGTTAGTTCCACAGTTATTGGTGCCGATTCTGTTGTACACCGAACTAAACTATCACTAAAATTCCTTACTTTTGGCTATGAGAATCTTAACGCTATTCTGCAAAATAAAATATCTAAATTTAAAAATAATTTTGACACATCTAAAATCAAATTTGGCAATTGTGACTCCACGTGATACTTGTTTGCCGTACCACGTGATTTTTTTTTAGAGCCAGTCGCGCATTATTTTGCAGCCTCGACATGTTTTGTATGAAATTTTTCACTTTTTGTATGGAAAATATAAAAAAAAAATTTTTTTTTTACCAACACGTTGGTATTTAGATGTTCCGGGGTCTTTTAAAGGGGGTCGAAATTTTCATTATTTTTGCGATAGGACACACCGTTTTCGAGATATAAGCAAAAGAAAAGAAAAAAATATACAGTACTGTTTTTGCATCTGAAGTCGAGGTGTTGGTGTGAATTTTAGTTCATGACAACTAATTTTATTCCACACCTTTTTAATCGCGATTAAAAACAGGCAGATTTAGTTACGACAATCAAAATTTTTGGTGAAAAACGTAAAATTCAGAATAGCAAAATTGCCATTTTCACTAAATTATAATCTCAGTGCCATCTTAGTGCTGTCAAACTAAAATTTGGTTAAGTTGTGTCACTTTAGTCAATTTCAGAATGGGAAATCTTCGTTTGACAGGAATAAACTAAATTTTGGTGATTTTTAGTCTAGTTTAGAGAATTTTGTGACAAGAGAATCGGCACCAATGTCTGACCCGCTGTCCATTGCTTAATAAGTTTTTTTATATAGCATAATATTTATGACGCACGACATCCAAGTAGGTTGCTGTGTTCGCAAAATAAATGTACGGTTGATGAGACCGTACAATACCCATCCTTGTTTTGATAAACCGGATATTTCAATGTGATTGAAAAAAAAGTGAATAGGCATGTTTAACATCGTCAACTGCATCTGCCCTAGATCCCAATTCATTAATACTCAAAAATACTTTTTACGACTGTATAATTACAAAATATGCTTAGTCTCTGTCACTGACGTATACCTACTCCCTTTGACAACACTCTCAAATTCTCAATACATCAAAAACAATGGTTTCGTCTTTTTCGGCCCCAATTTCCTCCTTCCAAAGGGAACGGCTATTTCCGCGAGGAAATTACTTACATCCTTTAGATAATATGGAGATAATCTCCTAAACGTGTTCCTCTCCTCACGAGCTACCTACGCGTTTAATATAAAGTATTTTTGCGAACAGTTCGACAAGTCATTGCTCTAGATTCGCTACATCTACATGTTAGAAACAAAACAAATACTGTGTGTGTGTGTGTAGTGCGTTCGCGGCGCACGATGTAGTGGCACAATATACAGTGGAGGTAAACCGATAGTCTTTGACACTTCTGTACAATACGTTCGCGGCGCACGATGTAGTGGCACAATATACAGTGGAGGTAAACCGATAGTCTTTGACACTTCTGTACAATACGTTCGCGGCGCACGATGTAGTGGCACAATATACAGTGGAGGTAAACCGATAGTCTTTGACACTTCTGTACAATACGTTCGCGGCGCACGATGTAGTGGCACAATATACAGTGGAGGTAAACCGATAGTCTTTGACACTTCTGTACAATACGTTCGCGGCGCACGATGTAGTGGCACAATATACAGTGGAGGTAAACCGATAGTCTTTGACACTTCTGTACAATACATTCGGGATTTAACCAACCTTTACCGGATAAACGAGAATAACATCGAAACTACACCTACGAATACATGATTGCATAATAATACTTTGGAAATATTCGTAGACTAGTTCAGATAGGGATGTTTACCTCTAAGGGGCAGCCGACGTTTTATTAATCCTAGTGACATCCTATGAGGGCAATTCAGCTTACTGCTTAAAAATTGGTAAGTTATAACTTGTATGAGCACCAGACACCCACACTCGACACGCAGTTTTATTATTGTGCAGCTCTGGCTACTATCAATAATTCTCGTTTAACTTGTGAGTTTCCCAAAGTTCCCGCAGCCGGCCACAGAGAACCCTCGCGCACGCCGCGCTGCAATTAAGGTCATTCATCGCAATTTTTTGCTTTTTTGTTCTCCCTGGAATTTTCTTCTAACTATTATAAGTTGAACAAGTAGCGATCTATCAACATGAACCAAAAGCTCGGTGTTCAGTGATTTACTTTTAACATTATTCTTATAAACTTATGGAAATTCGTACAAGTTACCTAGGTTTTATGGCTCATTATTCTATTATAACTTGTAAGATTTTATCATAGTAGTTATTGTGGATTTTGAAATACCTCAAAGTTAAGCCTCTAACTGGCAGGACGAGGCGCTGGTGAATGAAAATCCTTTAAGGAAAAAGTTGAGTAAGCAGCAATACGAATCAAGCATAGCTTCTGTTAGTTTTTATTAAACACTTGTGACATCATAAAAAGTGAGATTCTGACTAAGATGTCGTAATGTAAAACTGCCACTAGAATAATTAACGAGATGCTGAAAATTGCGTTAGAAAGCAGAAATAAGCATTTTGTAGAAGTGTACATTTTCTACACACTGCATGCATAGCTAGACTTCCGTGGTAGCGGTATGTATGATACGATGTAGCGGATGACGTGTGCGATCGTTGGACTTTAGCCTTTGTTCGTCCGTCCGCAGTCTTTTTGTCGGGCGGCTTGTCATGTTCGTGAACGGGCGCCGTCAGTAGGCACTGGTCATTTCTTAGCTGCTTTTATAATTTAATTCCGTAATTATTTTTATCTTTTTATTACGGACGTCTTTCTACATCGTTCTCACATGTATAATTACAACATGAATGATGTAACCACTTTTTTGTAACAATATTTTGATTTAAAAGAGTGTTCATGGAGTTTCTTGCCCGTTCTTCTCCATAGGTACCTACTACGCTTTGGAATGGGCAACTAGCTTCATCTTTCTGACTGACCGACCCCTTGACAATTTAAAAGTGCCTGTAATTGGTTTATTTGAAATAAATGCTTATAGTTTGAGTTTGGTGCGACGCGCTGCAATCCGGTGCGGCGCGGTGCGGGAGCGTGCGGCTAACGAGCGTCCCTCAAACGAGCGCTGTCGTCTCCGGTCCTAGTCTCAGTAGTCATACACATGACTCATGCTCGGAGGCGCCGTGTTCAAGACACCAATGTGTAGCAATATGGACATTATTTTTGATAAGCCGTGTCTGGCAAGACCGGGAGCCGAGTTCGACACTCTGGGCCATAAGAAAATGTTAGGATGAAGTGAATATTGTGCAGTTTGCTTATCTTATTCTACAATTTTTTATTTCTTATTTTATTCTTTTCCTTTTTTTCTTTGTGTGCCCAAATGGATTAAAACTTATATAAAATCTAACCACCTACGTGAGCCAGTAATTCAATATTGAATGTAAATAGCACAGTAGTACTACACAATTATCTCATTTGTTGGAAACAAATTGCTGAAGTAACGCGATACTGTAGTATTTATGTCGGTACGTTACAATTTGTATGGTAATTATAACAATCAGACGCAACTGCCGGGACTCCACGTTTTTCTTCCGTTCAGTTCTGTTGGCTTCCTTACTTCACATTTTGTTTGATTTATATGTACCGTGAGTACTTTGAATTTAAATTGAAACTTGACAATATCGTGACCGTATTATATTGGCAGTCTATCTTACTGGATCACTTGTAGCTCGAGATGGTCGTTAGTTCGTGGCAAAAGAAACGAAACTGAACCGTCTAAATCTGATAGTCTTATAGAAAACGTGTGCAGAGGACAAGATAGAAAGAAACAACTTTCTTTATAAGATGAGAGTACATCAACTGCAGTTAATAGAGTGGGAGCTGACAGTACAGTCGGCTTTGTGCCGGCGCGGAAGCGCGGCGCGGAGCGGCGCTATTGTGCGGACAGTATCGTTTGTGACAACGTATATGCCGTTTAATATCGATCTCATACGCCTGCTAAAGAAAATAGTTGTGGATAGATTATTTTAATTGGCAAATTATGAAAGAACATAAAAGGTTTCAAGCCGTAAGTGGCATTGAAACTTTTTTAGTTTTCAATCATATTCTACCTTTGGCATTTAAAAATAAGTAGGAACCTAAGACTGACTGAAATGTGAAAATACGAACAATTTAAGATAGTCAATGTGCCAAACGATTAGTTTTCTGAGTGGAGGTACAGGTGCGACCAAAACGATCGATGCTCCAGACAATGAACGTGTCACGTGGCGACTACAGCACATTGAACGAGTAAAATACGGACGGGCGCCGCGCGCCGGCCGCGGCCGCGGCGCCGGCGGGCGGCGGCGGCGCATGGAGGTCAATTTCAAGTAATTAGCGGTACGATAATCATTATTCTCAAGTTGAGAGTAGACAAAAAAAATTACTTTAATCTATTTAGTACTATCTACTACACAATACATATTGACAAAAAGTCACTAAGTCAATACATTATCTTGGTTTTTACCACGGAGCAGCTCCGTGGTTTTTACTGTGATTTCTGATTTCTGCGTAAAGTTAGTTACTTACATCGTGCCAAATACTTATTGATTTGTTGGATTTGAAAAAAATGGTACATATTAATAAAGGTATTTATAATCATATCGTGTAACTATATTGATAAATATTACATAGTAGTTTTGTAAAATAATTATTTATTGTGACATTGAATTTTCAACTAAATTTTTGCCTTTAGAAGCGTAGATATTTCAAGAAACATGCTAAAACATAAAATGTTTAGTGTTAACAGCTGGAGTCAACATTTTTCTATTAGATTTGATTTGATTTTTCGCCGCATACTACCACTCCGTGAACATTTTATTGTTATTTTCAGGGAATGGCACTAATTTAACTAATCGTGATGTATTCAATCATCTCTTGGAAAGTAATTAAACATACAACTATTAAATGATAAATGATTTTATTTCTGTAAGTAGGTTTGTTACAAACACTTTTACACGTCAATCATATTTTAAAAACTAGATGAGGTCGGCGTTTCTTATCTGACTACTCTGAGAAGAAAGGCCGAAACAAACTCAGAGGTCACAGTCTCTTTTAAATAAAAGTCCAGACATAATCTTGGTCAGATCATGTGAAGACCATGTAGATTGGTGTCTGAAACCATACAGATTGAGCGGACCTGTTCAGTCAGTGCACGCATTATTAAAAATCGTTTGCGAGACACGTTATATAGTTTTTGTAAACCTACTTCAAGAAATTGGCTGGCAACCGGTAGACATAGACTAAGTTTGTAACTAAATATCATGATTGGCTTTCTAAATGCATAATCACGCCAGGAATGCAAAATATACTACCATCTTCATCTGAGTCTGTCATTAAGGGCCGGCCAAAACTAAAATTTTCTGATATTTGCAATAAAACTAAACGAAGACGATTAACCGAGGAAATACATTAAAGAAGTGAAGAAGAATTATGTTTAGCAGCTGAAATGAAGCTTCATTCTGTAGGAAAACGAAAGGCTGCTCGATCTCTTCTAAATATCTTGTCTTTTTCTGCAACCAGTGTTTCAAAACAACAAGAGCATGATTATTTATTTATTTTATTTTACAGAAAGCTTACAGACTAATAACAGGATGAGAATTAGATAATCGAGACTATAGCACCATACTTAGCTTTAATATTTAATTTGTGTGTAGATCAAGGAGTCTTCCCGGATTTAATGAAATACAGTAAGGTTATACCACTCTTTAAATCTGGGGACAGCAAAGACACCAACAATTATAGACCAGTATCTGTGTTGCCAGTATTCAGCAAGGTGTTCGAAAAGGTAATGCTCAATCAAATGCTTAATCATTTTAACACCAACAAAATCTTACACGGTCAGCAATATGGTTTCACCAAAGGACGTTGTACGACTGACGCCGGTGTCACTTTATTAAAACACATAATTTACAGCGTGGGAGGAGGCCCAAGATGCCATAGGGATCTTTTGTGACCTCTCCAAGGCATTTGACTGCGTTGATCACGAAACCTTGCTCTTAAAACTTGAGCATTACGGACTAGGTAAACTCGCGCTTAGTTTAGTACAATCTTATTTAAATGATAGACAACAAATATTGCAAATAAAAGTTGTCAATTCACCTCATTTAAAAGTACAAATGGGTGTTCCACAAGGATCGATATTAGGTCCCTTCCTCTTTTTAGTATATATTAATAATAATAATAATTTATTTATTTATTAAACAAACTACAGAGGTCCACTGTGTTAGTAAAAATATAACTTAGCCTATGTTAGTACTTAATAATAACAAACAAACACGATTCACAAACATTTACACAAGAAATACTTACAATACTAGAATGTTAGTAACAATAACGCTTATAAAAACTATGTTAGTACTTATATACTACTACAGATAAGGTGGTTTTAATTTGATGCCTCACTATGGGGCTTTCATCATGCCTATCAGCAATAACGCTCAAGAGGCCGTTGCTACTGCCACGCAATCTGGCGAGAAGAGACGCATTCTTCTTACGCACCCCTGACCGCACCAATGATCTACCCCATTTATTTAAAAACCAACCAAAAATGGTGTTATTTGCTGACGATACTTCTTTAATCTTTAAGATAAATAGACGTGCATCAAACCTTGACGACGTAAATAATGCCCTACTGCAGGTACATAATTGGTTCACTGCTAATAATTTAGTATTAAATGGGAAAAAAACGAAATGCATAAGATTTGCTTTACCGAATGTTAAAAGTAGTGATTGTGACATAGTATTGAATAACGAGAAACTAGAATTTGTCGATGAAACTGTTTTCCTGGGGATAACGCTCGACTCAAGGCTGCAATGGGGTCCTCATTTGACGGGATCCCTTCTTTTCGCATAATGTTCTTTGTCCTAATTATACTTCGGCATAACGATTTTGGCACAATTTGTTTTGGCATAATAATACTTCGGCATAATTTTTTTAGGCATACATTTTATGTTGGCATAATCATCTTAAAGATTAATTTGTTTTGGCATAAATTTGATTCGCATAACGTTACTAGGCCTAATGATTATTAGCATAATAATATTTAGGCATACAATTAATAGAAATAACGGAACCCCCCTAACACATCTCGAGTTATTTTTACGTATACATAACATTATGTAACTTAAGTATGTATTTTTATTTTTGTCCCAAGGTCTAACACATCTCAATTTAGTAAAAAGGCAATGAGAACTTAGGATGCAAGAGCGAGCGAAGCGAGCTCGGGAATTGGGGCACCCCGACTCGGACAGGTTAGGTTCGAAGGGGATGACGGGGGCTCAAGTGAGCGAGCGGAGCGAGCGAACGAGGCCCCGTCATCCCCTTCGTGTTAGGTTCCTTTAAACCCTGCAGACAGAAATAGGGGCCCCGCGAAGCGGGGCTCCGTCGACTAAGCCTTATTATTATTGTTATGCTTAATAAAGTTATGCTTTAGAACTTTATGGTTAGTAAATTTATGCTTTAGAATATTATGCTTAAACATTATTATGGTTAGAGAAATTATGCTTAAAATAATTATGCGTAAGCTGTTATGCGTAATTATAATATGCGAAAATACAATGTGGAGATGACAATATGACTTTAAATGAAAACACTGGCAATACTGGTTTATAGAAACATTTGTAAACTATCAAATAAATCCGAACATCGAAATTAAAAAAACTATTTTTTCTAACAAACTAAATAGCTTAAAACTGCAAACAAAATAAAACACCATTTATAAAATTGGTACACTGACCTGCGATAAGAATGGCAACGCAGCTTGGTTTCATTCATAATAAAGCTGTGGCCGACGCGCGACGCAGCGACGTAATGTTTGGCGCCATTATTCTTATTATTATTAATGCTCAATTACACAAATCAAATCACAGAATATTAACCAAATAGTCGGGCATCATTCACCCGCGAATTATTCACTAATCAATTTACTATTCACAATCACTTTTCGATCACATAATTATGTCGCCAGTCATTAAATTTTTTTATTTTCAATATGTCCGCCGTGTTCTTGAATACACAAACTACACCGACGTATAATGTTATTTCTCACTCTTGATAATAGGTCACCATTAGCAGCCATTTCTTTCAATTTATTAAAAGATATTATTATTCTATTTTTTAAGTCCTCAACGGTAGTAACTTCTGTTGAGTATACCTCATTCTTTATGTGACCCCACAGAAAGAAATCCAGGGGCGTGAGATCTGGTGACCTCGCTGGCCACCGCACTGGTCCAAAACGGCCAATCCACTGCTGTCCGAACATTTGAGTCAAACGCTCTCTTGTAGACACCACTGAATGAGCTGGTGCTCCATCTAACTGGTACCACATCTGCCTGTACACGTCCAGCGAAAGTTCGTCCGTGTACTCGGAAACGGATCCGGCGAGGAGTTCAATGAACTTTACAGCATTTAAATTGCCATCAATAAATACCGGACCAATAATGGTATTTCTGTGTATGCCAGCCCACACATTGACCGCAAATCTGTACTGGTGCGAAGACTCCCGTACTAGATGCGGATTCACGCGGCTCCAGTACCGAAGGTTCTGTCGGTTCCATAAACCATTCCTTGTGAATGTACTCTCGTCAGTCCACAGCACATTGTACAGGAAGTCAGGACTCTCGAGATGTTTGGTTTCCAACCAGCGACAGAAAGTTTCTCTTATTGGCTTATCTCTCGGTAACAATGCTTGTACTTTCTTGTACTTATAAGGTCTGCGTTTGTCACGTTTCAAAATTTTTGAATAGTTTTGTGATTTACACGAAAACGTCGACCTGCATTACGCAGACTAGACGTCGGATTGCGATCATAATAATTAATAACTCTTTCGTCTGAAATCTCATTTGCACGTGGAGGAGCACCATCTACGTGCGGGATCAAGGATTGATTTTCCCGTATCCTCTGGACAGCTTGTACAATAGTGCGCCCGTGGGTCGGACACATACGCGTGTTCCCATACCTCTCACGGTATGTCCTTACAGCTAAAGCGGCATTACCGTGACACTCCCCATAAATTAAAATCATATCGGTGTACTCCGAAGCGGTATAATTGTAACGAGGCATGATTATTTAATAATAAAACCTTGAAACACCAAGTATTAAGCGTCTAATTTCGCAAAGCTTACTTAGCTATTTAACTAAGTACCTATAATACGTTTATGTGTCCTGTCACTATTAAAACAAAGCGTCAAATTTCGCACAACACAACACAACAACAAAGATACGATAACACTCGCGCGGCGACTTCAAACGGGCGCGGGCGCATCCGAAATTCCAGAGAAAAACAAAACGCGTCACTGGCAGGAAGGAGGTCCGGTGACACACTGACCGCGTAACCTAGACACGTCGACAAGTAAGCAAAGTAGAAACAAGCAAACTTACCTATCTCTTTCGCACATACATATTTTGCGATTGACTTGAGTGCGTAACAGGAAAGTAATAACTTTCGCATGCATTTTTTCTTATCTAGCTGTGATGACACGCTTTATGACTCTTATGGCTCGGGCATAAAGTATAATTTGCATTGAGAAAATAAATTTGAAAGAAAAGGCGTAGGTTTTTAAAGTAGCGAGCTGGCAACGTGTGTCGTTAACCTGTCGCGTGCTCTCCTGTTTACAATACAGCATGTAGAAAATACTTAAAATGAAAAATAATGTCTTGTGGCTAAACTACTGGATATATTCATTTGATTTTTTGTGTGACGGTTGGGAATATCATGACTTATACGAAGTTTCATTTATGATCATATTGTCCTCCCCACATTGTATAATTGTGCCAAACAAAATTATGCTAAGTTATATTAGGTCTTAAAATTTTATGCAAATGGATAGGGAACCTCATTTGACATCTCTTGCAGGATGGCTAAGTTCAGCAGCTTATGCTGTAAGGAAAATCCGTCAATTTACTAATGTAGATACCGCGAGGCTAGTCTATTTCAGCTATTTTCATAGTATCATGGCTTACGGTATTTTATTATAGGGACGGGCTGCCGATATTGTGTCTATTTTTACTCTGATAGAAAAGAGCTATCAGAGCAATATACAGCCTCCGCAGGCGCGATTCTCTAAGGGAACTGTTTAAAGACATTGACATCATGACGGTACCTTGTCAATATATTTATGAAAACATCATGTACGTAACGAAAAATTTAAATATTTTCAGTAAAAGAGGTGAAAGACACAACTATAGGACTAGAAATAGAGACCAATTAGTTCAACCAGGTTTCAGACTGGCTAAAGTAGACTCATCCTTCATGGGGTACTGTTTAAAATGTTACAATAAAATACCTCCCCACATACTCCAACTGAATGAAACGAAATTTAAATCTTGTATAAAACGCACACTATACAGCCAAGCATATTATAAGCTGGGGGATTATATCGCTGACAAAAATGCTTGGCTCAGGGCTGGTCCTGCTCCACAAGGGCGCGTAAACTAATTAATTAGCATTCGAAAATAATGTTGGAGCTGATGAAGATTGTACAACCTATCTTTGCATTGTATAAATTCAATCTCTTAGTATTGTATAATTGCATAGCACATGTGTGAGCACTATGTACCCACTATAAAGCTTACTGGGTTCGTCTTTCATTGACTTGAATGTGCCCTGGCGGCTGAGAGTATGTCATGCTCACTCAAATGTGTCGCTGGTGGTGGCGTGTGTATTGGATCATTGAGTTCCCTTCAAAATCCTAGAATACAGTTCTGTGGTATGGAATCCGCATTATGAGGTTTACTCCAAGCGCCTAGAGAGTGTTCAAAAGCGGTTCCTTTACCATCTGAGCTACGGAGATCACTTGGCTAAACAACTCACTAGCTACGCTGACAGGTTGAAGCACTATCACATGGAGACACTAACCAGTCGTAGGAAGAAACTGGATTGCATCATCCTCCATAAAATATTAAGTGGAACCATAGATTGCAGTGAACTCTTGAGCTCATTAGATATTACAATTCCGACGTGAATTCCCAGGCCTAACACTTTTGACTTATTTTACATCCATGGCTCAAAAACTAACCTCGGTCATTACGCCGCTGTGCCAAGACTTTGTAGGCAATACAACATGTTATCTAAAACTACGAATATAGACATCTGCGAGTCTCTGTCTAAATATAAGAAAATCCTAATAGATTCAGTTTGAGTACCAATATTAAAGGTTTTATCTTATTGTAATTTTTTTTATTACGTTTTGTGTCTATTAATTAACTTTCCCAAATTTTAACTTTGTTAGCTTAGTTGTTTAACTTTGTGCATGTTGTGGTCTCCTATAAGTGAAGGAGTACACTTACTTATTACTTGATGTAACTCTTTATTTATGTGTCATGTATTGTGTACATCTTTTGTTGGAGATCCTAAATAAATAAATAAATGGTTGAGTCGAATGGTGCTGATCCATACGTCATGTTCGTGAACGGGCGCCGTCAGTAGGTAGGCACTGGTCATTTCTTAGCTGCCACGGCTTATTTTAATTCCATAATTGTTTTTATCTTTTTACGCTTTTAACGTGCACGTGTTTTTACATCGTTCTCACATGTATAGTCTATACAACATGAATGATGTTACCACTTTTTTGTAACAATATTTTAATTTAAAAGACTGTCCATGGAGTTTCTTGCCCGTTCTTCTCCATAGGTACCTACTACGCTTTGGAATGGGCAACTAGCTTCATCTTTCTGACTGACCGACCCCTTGACAATTCAAAAGTGCCTGTAATTGGTTTATTTGAAATAAATGCTTTGAGTTTGAGTTTGAGAAATCGATCGTAAGTTAAAAAAAAAAATTCTAATTACAAGCTTCCACTTATATACATCTAGTTACTTTACCTTGCGTTGACTACGTTTGCTAACAGCGATTTACAAACTAAGAGAAAACAAAAGAAAGAAATTAAAACATAAATAAGTTACGAAAGTTAAAGTGTTATAAAAGTTAATTAGTCCAGTTGTGCAAGATTAAAACAGTTAAATCACATATAAACAACCTCCCATCATTACCATTACTCCATTAGGTATCCATAAGCCGAAGAATGTAGTAGTCACCTTTCATGACTATCTCCAAAATATTCCTTGTTTAGGATCTTTCTAATAGTATGTGCTTTGGTGCAAAATAGGTCGATCTCCAGGTGCGTTGGTAAACTATTGAAGGCTTTTACACTACGAATAAAAAAAGCGTTACTCCTGTAATTAGTTGATGCGCATGGTGCCTGCAGCAGAGGTCGTCTGCGCAGGTTATTTTGATTAGTGCGAAGAAGTATTTTGTTGAGTAGATCCGGACAATCAGTCGAACCATTTGCTATGCCTACCAAAAAACATATGTCACTAATATTACGTCTTATGTTCAACGGTAAGAAATGGTATCGCTTGCAACGGTGATGATATTAATATTATCCAATATTCGCCCGAAGAAGCACTAGCTTTGTTTACAGAGCTGAAATTAACTCGTCATCAGTATAATGAACTGCGGGTATCAGCTATACGCAAAAATTTAAAGCACCTATATCCCCCTATTATAAAATGTTGGAAGAAAAACAAAAGTGTTATCCGTCTAATATTACTACGACAGATATTTCCGCAGAAGTTCCTCTACAAAGTCTGTTAGACCATTACAACAACACGCATATTACAAAATCAATGTGATGTTTTTACTACTCTAAATATACTCTGTAATATTGAAAACATAAAATTCTGGTTACAAAATGAATAGTACTTTATTTGATAACTAAGCTAAAGGAACAGCAAAAAAATATGTTGAATTATACAATGCCACCTACAGTGCACAAGGTCTTAATGCATGGCAAAGATATAATTGAGATTTTTTATTGCCCATTGGTCAGTTAGAAGATGCAGAGTGTCGTCATAAAGACGTAAGGTATTATAGATAACACAACACCCGCAAAATTTCACGGAAAGATACTAACAAAGACCTATTTAAAATTTTGCTTGTACGAGTACCATCGGACCCTCGTATAACGTATTTACGACCAATAACAAAGAAGTAAAATACCACAGGACGTCCTCAATTTATTACAAGAACCTAACATAATCAATGATTATGAGGAATGATTAATTTATTAACAATTTTAGTTTGTATTTTCACATAGTTATATAAGTTAACCAATTTTTATTTATAAACATTAATTACAATTAACTTAGACCTGATATTTTCATTAATATATTAACATCCCCCTAAATTAAAAAAAAAATACCACTGGCGGCGGCGGTGGCGGCAGCGGCAGCGGGCGGGTGCTGCGGGAACATACATCGTTCTAACTAAATACAGAGTGGTTCAAATAGTGAAGTCATAAAAAAATATAATATTTGAAATATTTATAAACATTATACTAGGTACTTACCTAATAATAATTTATCCGAAAATATGTTTATATTTCTTGAAAATTTTACGGGTTCCGCAACCGAAAGAATGTGATAAATACAGTTTTTTTTTAAACGGTTCCTGTAACATTTTCATGAAATTATAAATATATATATAACTTGAATACATACTTGAAAACTATCAAGAATCGCGGCACATACAACCTGTATACATAGAATAGATTCTATCGGCCATGATACTTTTGCGGTTTTAAACTTAACCGTTGTTAAAATAAGTAACTTCATTCAACTTGTCATCTACATGACAAAAGAACACATGACATGATGAATAATCCGCAAATACTGGAATGTTTGGGATTGCTCGTTCCAAACAGTAGGCTGCGACAAGGCCCGAGAGAGAGGCTGTTCAAAGTCCCGGTGGCTCGTACAAACTTGTTGAAGTTTGCACCGGTGGGGCGTGCAATAGGTATACTCAACAGCGTCTCTCTGCGTTTGGATATCTTTACTTGCTCTTTGGCGGAATTCCAGAGGGTGACACTTGACATATTGTCCTCTGTATGAATAGTATACCTACTTGGGACTTGTTAATTAATTGGTTTGAATTTGAACCCTATCAGTTTAAAAACATTTTATTTTTATTGGTGGTGGTATCAGTCTATTAATGGGTTTTTGTGTGACGTCCTCGAATGTGGAAATTGTGACTACATTGTTGTATTGGGTTCTCACCTGTTAAAACAAATGTAAGTGGTAATAGTAAATAAATAAATAAATAAAAAAGGTTGCTGAAAAATAAAAAAGGTAAATTGATTTTAATATTAGAATTAAGTTACATAATACAACTTGCCTCGGAAATACAACAATATGAAGTGGTCATAACAGAACGTAGAGTTTGACAAATTCGTAGTCAGTGAGTAATAATGAGTTCTAATATCATTGTAAAGCGGCGGGCGGATGGTGGACGGCCTGTGTTTATGATCTGAGTGGATGGCGCAGGCGACACTACGAAGGGCGCTGATAAATCCATCGCCTCGTTTATTCACAGTCCTGTTTCACTCTGTTTTGAATAATTCCCAAGTTTCTCGTTTTGAATATTATTGGCCGGTGAATTTATTTTATTACTTAATTCAATTATTTCAAAGTACAGGAAGTTTCCTTGAAGTCAGAGACCTATTGTGTTTTAGCTGTGTTTGGTCGGCTTCGTCGAGCTCTTTGAAATTATTTATTGTGCAGACACTCACTTAGTTTATTGCTGCACAGAGTACACTTCAAACACCTAATAAAAGGTTTTTGTGACCGTGACGATATGTTATTTCCAACGTATATGGTTTTCCTAGAATGTTCTTTGATAACCAGAGTGTGTTATTGGGCTTTCGCTTTGTACCTACTGGTACTGATCTAAGAAACACGTGTGGTGCGTTTAAGGGTTTAATAACAAGTTATTCTTTGAGTCAATCTATTATTATAATCACTGTGATGTTATTTTAGGTACGTCCAAAATATGTAGGCTAATTCTCTATAGCTAACATATTTTTATTGGTGTGGTGACATTGTGCCAGTTAGAGTGCGGACACATCGTCCTAATTGATTTTATTTTAAGCTCGTGTTCAATATCGCGCGGACAAGACGAGGGTCGGCGACGTCTCCCGCAGTCCGCTGGCATGCGACGCGTTGTCTCATAACGTTATCATGGCTACAGTGTGTCCGGGCCTGATTCTGACGCTCTTTTTATGACAAGTCAAGTTTCGGTGCTGTGATATAATAATGTCGGTACCTCTCGGAGATTGATTTTTGTTACAAAATAATCACTTGTCACAAATCGCAGAGGTTTGGAGTCAGAAACATACAAAAAATATCTTATACGAGAATTTTCTTAAGAAAGACCATTTTATAAAAGGTGTTTCATTCAGCACCCAAACCTCAGTAAACTGCTGAAGAGAAACGACAGATTTGGGTAAAAGATTGATACGTATTTATATCGGTGAAACCTATCAAAGGTAGGGTGCCAACAAAATCAGTGTAAGACTTTCTGGTCTACAGAAAGTGTAGTCTGCAATCTAGTTTAAAAAGGCAATTTGAGTAACGTATGTGTTCGTTCCTCAGTTGGTCGGGTAGAATGGCGGCGTGTTCCGTCTGCTATCGTTCCTTGTCTATTACAATAAAGGTTCGTTCCGCGACGCCTTTACTTTCGAGGTCACCCTGTCGGTACTGTGATACAGAAGGACTGAATTTAAAGTAGGTCCTAGTTTACCTGCAGGGCGATATTATTCTGGGAAGGTCTGCGTGGGTAAGTCTTGTATTTATTACAATATTACTAGGGATATACAGTGGAGATATAATATTATAATATGGTAATGGCAGGAAGCAAGGCTCATTTTCTTCCGGGTTTAATTTTCCAGTCCATGTGGTACAGCCACGTCCCTCCGGGGAGTGGGGGGAGGGGGTCACCTGAGACCGTGTCCCGGTGTCCTCATTATGCATCCGTGGGGAATGTTGGTTGCTTTCACATTACAGTAAAGGTCAAATTCTCTGACCTTGTGTTACACTACACCTCACTAAGGAATCTTACTCGTGATGGTACCTATGATGTATTAATTAGTTTCACAAAGTACATACATCTTTTATGGGGTACTGTGTTAAATGCTACAACAAAATACCTTGTCATATATTGCAATTAAATGAAAGAAAATTTAAAACTCATATAAAAAATTCACTATGTAAACAAGCTTATTACAAATTAGAGGATTATATCCAAGATGCGAATGCTTGGAAACATGCTGGTCCAGCTCCATAGGACAATCTAGGGTCTAGACAAAATTAAAACTTGTTGCTACTTTAATTGTATGGTTTGTTATTTTTATGACATTGATTTACATTCTGTGACTACTTTAACTCACACACTGACATATTAATTGGTTACATAATTTGGGAAATCGTATACTTTTACAATGTTTGTAAATATGTGAACACCATGTATCTATCGTTTAATTAACTTATTTCTCATTGCTACGTTTATTAAATTCTTTTTACCTATTTTAGGGTAATTTTTATTATAGGTGCATCGTCTTCACATATAATTATATAATTAATTTATACAAAGTATTGTAACACATTTTAAAAGAGTAACGGTGGAGTTTCTTGCCCATTCTTCTCCATACGAAACTACCTTTTGGAAGGGGCGACTAGAATCAATTCTATTTAAATGTAAATGTTGACGTTCAAAAGTGCCTTTTATGTGCCTATTTGAAATAAATGCTTTGACTTTGACTTTGGCGGAGTTGCCGAAAGTTTACTTTCTTGCTACGCATTTCCTAGGCCTCGGTTCCGCAGTCTGCACTGGGTCTGCTATTATTTGTAGTCTTATTATTTGTTCCATTCAACGTCTAGTAGCTACAAGCTCGCTTGCCGATGTGATCAGATTTTGGTGCGGTTCTTCGAGGACTATTTTATATCTTTCCGTTAGAAAGTAAGAAAACTGTCGCACTATTTTGCGACTTGAAACAAAGCCAGCAGTTCCAAGTCCATCTACAGTTCCATTAATATGCAGTAGACATTTAACATCGGTATCAGCAATCAGGTGGCAATCAGTATCGTTTGCGATTGACACGTTGGCGGCGGTCGCGGGTGGCCGACGGATGACGTCGGGCGTCAGAGGGCCCTTTTGATATCCGCCCGTCACCTGCATGCGCTTATTGAACAACATTCTACAACCATGTGACTGCTATGAGGGTAGCGGAGAAACAGAATATCATTCCTTACTAATAGTTATTTAGTAGTGCTGTCAGGAATGTCGATCGGTATTACTCGGTCACACAACTAGTACAGACTCACGGCAATGAATAGCGTTATACACTACGATGCGTTACAGACCCATGCGAGAACGTGTAATGTCACGTGCTGCTTCTAACTTGTGTTACAAACTCGCCTCGACGAAGCCTGCAACTTCTCTTTAATTATATAACTATTATATTTCTGCAGTAATGTATAGTAAGCATTTGTCACATGATCGTTTTATAATATAATTATGACCTACCACTTGTGGCTCAAAGCTCAGTCTCATGATGACTGTGCTATTCCGCGCAATAATAAATCACAACTAAAGTCGATACTCAGCTCCTCACCTGCCATAAAACCTAAAACTAACGCACCTACAAGTTTGCTTGTCGCCGACATTATTCCTTTCATCACGACGCCGCCGCGCTGGTAGGCGCACTCAAATAAAACGCCGTCGTAATACGCCGCGAGCGACCTACCGCGGCGCGGATCAAATTCAAAGCATTTATTTCAATTATATGTGAGAACGATGTAAATAAGACGTACACATTGAGTGTCCAGTGTACAGCTAATATAAATTCAAACAAAACAATCCATAATAAAATAATTAAAATAAGCCGTGGTGGCTAAGAGATGACCAGTCCCAACTGACAGCGCCCGTTCACGAACATGACGCATGGATCAGCACCATTCAGCTCAACCATTTTGAAGGGAGCTAAATGATCCAACACACGCGCCACCGTTAGCGAGACATTTGAGTGAGCATGACATCTATCAGCCGCCAGGGCACATTCAAGTCAATGAAAGACATTACCCGGTAAATGGTAGCTCGATAGTACATAGTACTCACACTTGTCCTATGCAATTATATAATACAAAGGAGATTGAGTTTATACAAAGCAAAGGTAGTCTTACAATCTTCAGCAGCTCCAACAGTATTTTCAAATGTTAATCAATTAGTTGAGGTTGTGGAGCAGGACCAGCATTGAGCCAGGCATTTTTATCAGCGATATATTCCCCCAACTTATAATATGCCTGGCTGCATAGTGTGCGTTTTATACAAACTTTGAATTTCGTCTCATTCAATTGAAGTATGTGGGGAGGTATTTTATTGTAACATTTTAAACAGTACCCCATGAAAGATGAGTCTACTTTAGCCAGTCTGAAACCTGGTTGAACTAAAAGGTCCCTATTTCTGGTACTCTAATTATGTCTATCACCTCTTTTAGTAAAAAGATGTACATTTTTTCTTACGTACATGATATTTTCATAGATATATTGACAAGGTACCGTCAAGATCTTAATAACCTTAAACAGTTCCCTTAGAGAATCGCGCCTGCGGAGATTATATATGGCTCTGATGGCTCTTTTCTGCAGAATATAGATCATACGCAAATCCCCGCGACGCCGACAACCTGCGACACTCACTCACGAACCTCGCGATACAATTGATAGAACCTCAATCTATGTATCTCTGCCACATATGACACTTGTATTTGAACAGGGATTAGCTTTGGACGGCGACGTGTTCCACAGGGTGACTTTCTTCACGACTGAAGTTTACGTTCTGTTTGTACATTGTGCGTGTTTAACTTTTTTCAGTTAGCTGCTATAGCTAATTATTTGGTGGTACGGTCCGGGGCGGCACCGTGACGACCCATGGAGCGTCACATCATGACCGCCGCCGCCGGCCCGGCAGACCGGCAGCCCGGCAAATGAAACCGTCCCGCCAAATGAATCTGCCCGGGCTATTGCATTCTATTACCTGCACTGCCAACGTTGTTGTTTTTACTAAACTCTTACCTCGTACTACGGAAGCGAAACATTTTCTAAAGCCCTTACTTCGCACTATGGAAGCGAAACATGGCTGTTTTATTTGCATTCCTTTTTTCTCCAGTTTTAGAAAAAAATATGCTTTTTGAAATCTTCTGTTTTGTTCTTACATTACAGACGTACAAGTTTCATCATGAATTGCTAATTAACTAGTCACTACTATGTACTGGTGTGTACTACTGACGCTATAACAGTTTCAATTATAAGGTGCTGAGCACACACGCGGCTCGTCCGGTGTCATTGGAAGCGGGCGCTTGGGGTGTGCGGCTTTGTCTACGGCGGCCGCTACGCTGCTACGGCCCGCTACGACCCGCTACGAGATCGCTCGTGTTGGTTGCTACGAACCGTATACCGCTCCTAACTCCACGTTATAAAAGTGGGAGTTTTTCTTTATATTTATTATTTTTATCGCAAATCTGTTGTTCTACGCTCAAGTTAAACTTGAAATGAGTTTGCGTTATTATGAGAAAGCGCCGAAAAGCAGTTTGTTATTAAATATTATGGAATACTTAAGTTATATTTACAAACTTTTTGAAGCACTTGAAATAAATATGGTGTAGTTACTAACTTTTCAGAACTTTCATAGTGTAAAGTTCTGTAAGATTTGTAAAGTGAATATATTAGCATGATGCATGGCGTCATTTATAATTTAATTCCTATCAAGTTCGTGTGAAAGTATAAACATAAAGTGGGAACATGAAGTTTTAATTAAACAACTTACAGTTAGTATTTAGAATTGCAAAGCGCGCTGCACGTAGTACGCAGACGGGTGCCGCTCGCGTCACGCCGCCTACACGCAGCCGCCACGCCACCGTCATGCCACCGCCCCGCAACCGCCCCGCAACCGCCACGCCCCCGCACTCGCCAGCCACCGCCGACCGCTTCTTTCTATTTGCATTTACATGCGTTTTAAGTAAGAAAATACATTATGCTCGCCCGAAGCAATTTATTTGATGTGACGCTTCTATATAACTTGTAAGGTTATACGCAATTTACTGGGTGAGCTATTGCCTGGGGTTTTAAGGTTTGGACACGAAACATAAAGGTGTATACGTTATAAAGTTTCAGTGGAAACACAAACTGTTCTGTTCTGTCACAGATGAGATAAATGCAGGTCGAACTTTTTAACACTATTTTTGGAGTAACGAGGTGTGAGTGTGCGAGACATGCATTCTGGTGTGACTGTAAAGTGTGAGTTCTAGTATTATTACAAGCAAACTGCGGTCTCACTGATTGTGGGAGGAAACAAACAGGTCCGTAGTTTATAGCG
This sequence comes from Brachylomia viminalis, assembly GCA_937001585.2. Classification (NCBI taxonomy): domain Eukaryota; kingdom Metazoa; phylum Arthropoda; class Insecta; order Lepidoptera; family Noctuidae; genus Brachylomia; species Brachylomia viminalis. The sequence goes on from OW443300.2 coordinate 500,385, forward strand.
CGAGCTGGTTGCTGCGCGAACTATCCGCGCCTCAATAATGTGGCTAAAACGCTATGTCGCGCCTGAAGCACATCTCACGAGTCTGTTACAAGCACACGTTGCTAACTTCTTTTACTAGAAGTTACAAAACTTCGCAGCATGGTTAAATAACTTTCCTTTTTGATCCATCGTAGTCGGGTAACATTTTGGAATTCGACGAGTGAGAAGAAAGTCAGTTTAATTATTTTTTTGTGAGAGCTGAGTGAATTGACACCTTTGTAATTTCTTAGGTATCTGAGGAGGAAGGAATCTTTGGAAAATGAGATTCTCGGTTTCGTTAACGTAATAACTAAACTAATTTGTGATATTTGTCTGCACTTCTTTACACACTTTGATAAAAGTTTAGTCGTTTAATATACTGCTCTTTTTTGTCGCGTCTTGGCCTCGCAAGTACCTTGGTGTTGCGTGCTGAGGCGTCGTTGAAAACGAACCAAGTGGTCAAGAATGCAGCGTACGTACCGACATTCATTTACTTCAAACTATATACAGTATCTACCGAGGTAGATACTGCAAGTACTTTACTACGCCGCAACGTGGATACTAAACTGTTGTCTGCCATAACTTACGGAAGGCTCAAATTAAGAAGAAACTAGCAGCAAACTATCAAGTAACCACCTACTTACTCTCACTGCTCAATTGCTCACACGGGGTGTGATACATTATCGCCAATGTTTCGTTATTTCGCAGCCAATTGTTTTTATGGAGTAAATAGTTCATAAAAAACGGATACTGATCACTATAACCACGAAGTTCAAAGATATTGTAGTACATTTTGAAAAACTGTGTTTCTGTTTTTCAGACCTCACCTACCTCGTCATTCTAATGTTAAACAAACAGTTACGAAGATCAAATCTGCACGTTTCTACTGAACAAAACAAGCATCACCACTTTAATTTACGAAAAGTAATAACTTGTAACAAGTAGGTAAACTACCATAAAATGATAGGAATTAGACAAATAAGGACATCATTACTTGAACAGTTTGCAAAAACCCGCAGCGAAGGGTTGGCGACGAATGGCGACCGCCGCCGCCGGCGCCGCGCGCTCCGGTATGTAACAAATAACACGGCTTGGTGACAGCTTGTCGTGTTCATAGTGAGGGGGGTACAAACTTGTTACAGACAAGTACTTAGTGCAATGTATACCACACAGAAGGTTTACTAGGACCGACACGTGAGATGCGATAAAAATAATGGTTTAACAACAGTAGTGTGTGTCTCACGGCTGCGCCAAAACGAATCATTTCAGCATTAATGCCAGACACATGCTGTCTGACGCTGGTTTTCTAATGAACCTTTAGGGACAAGTGACGGGGAGTACAAACAGTTTCGACATAGGTAAATACCTAATAAATAATACATATTTTTATACTTATAAATAAATAAATGAACTAGTAATCAAATAATATTACTTACAAAACGAAAACAACAAGACCAAACTCGGCAAAACTGGTTTTTAGCGATTACCTTGCAAGATTGATCCATCCACGATGCACTCACAAAGCGCTACAGGCCGCCGAGCGCGGCGGACAATTCACCGACAGTTACTTAGTTTTATGACAAGTTATTTTACTGTGGGTTAATTGAATAACAAAATAAAAAAAGTAATACCTAGTTATAATAATAATAAAAATCTAAGATAAAAAAAAATATATCAGTTGTTAATTTAATACCTACTATTTGGTACTTTAATACCGTACGTACATACATACATAACGTACACACATAACGTACGTGCACACATAACGTACGTGCAAACACAACAACGCGCCTGTTCCCTAAAGGGCCGGCCACAGGTGTGCCTGTATACCCACATTTTCCCCAAAGGGCCGGCCACAGGTGTGCCTGTATACCCACATTTTCCCCAAAGGGCCGGCCACAGGTGTACCTGTACACCCACATTTTCCCCAAAGGGCCGGCAACAGGTGTGCCTGTACACCCACATTTTCCACAAAGGGCCGGCCACAGGTGTGCCTGTACACCCACATTTTCCCCCAAAGGGCCGGCCACTGGTGTGCCTGTATACCCACATTTCCCCCAAAGGGCCGGCCACAGGTGTACCTGTACACCCACATTTCCCCCAAAGGGCCGGCCACAGGTGTGCCTGTACACCCACATTTTCCCCAAAGGGCCGGCCACAGGTGTGCCTGTACACCCACATTTCCCCAAAGGGCCGGCCACAGGTGTGCCTGTACACCCACATTTCCCCCAAAGGGCCGGCCACAGGTGTACCTGTACACCCACATTTCCCCCAAAGGGCCGGCCACAGGTGTGCCTGTACACCCACATTTTCCCCAAAGGGCCGGCCACAGGTGTGCCTGTACACCCACATTTCGCCAGTTATGTTTAAGTCCCATGTAGTAAACGCCACCCAACGTATTTGAACAAATAATGTGCAAGTTTTGTGACTGATTAGTTAGATTAGTAAATGATAAATGAATATACTCGTATATTTATGTAAATTGGTTCAAAAAACACTTGTACACGTCAAAATTATATTTTTAAATAAGTTGTGTTCGGTGTTTCCTGACTTACCAGTGACTACTCTGAGAAGAAAGACCGAAACAAACTCAGAGGTCACAGTCTCTTTTAAAGTCCACACACATCGTCTTGGTCAGGCCATATGAGGACCATGCAGAGATGGTATTTTGGGGAAAGGACCATACAGATTTCAGTGGACCTGTTCAGACAGTACATGCATTTGTCAGTAATCGTGTAGCTCAACTCAGAACTTAAAGAGCTCAACGGCTCGACGAGTAATACCAAAGAAAGGACATTTGGGCAGGCCGCATAAAATACTAAAACTGCCAGATTATTATTAAAATAATATGAGAAAAAATAATGATCCACCTAGTCCTCACATTCACAATAATTACAACAATACAATGTACCTAATACTTTACAAAGTAAATATTCATATCAATCCATACTGATATTACAAGTTCGAAAGTAGGTCTGTCTGTCTGTATGTTAAATTTTCACGCCTAAACCACGGAACGAATTTCGATAAAATTTATCAAGGAGGTAGATGGTAGGCTATTGTGACAGTAAGTTAGTTTATGACAGTAAGTTAGATTGTGACAATAAGTTAGATTGTGACAGCCAAATGGCCAATAAACGAACGAAAGTGTAGGAAGCAGTCACGTGCGATAGAACTGACAGTTTGTTCACCAGCCCTTTGAGGATAGATTGCATGTTCTGTTGCCATAAGTAAGCTCAGGTATTAAGAGGTATGAACTTAAACTTCTGAATATAGCCAGAGCTTGTAGCAGAGAGCAAGCGGAACAAAGTGTTCAGGTCAGAAGTAGTATTATTGTGTACATTGTAGAAAAATAAAGGCGCCTCGACTAGCGACTGCGGGACGCAACGGAACGGCTTGTTGGGTGCCGGGACAATGACACGGATACAACTATCTAGTAGTTATATACGAAGAAAATAACTAAAACAAAAATATTTTTAGAGAATCAAAAGGAAACATTTATTAATTACAAGAATTATTTTAAAGTTGTTTTATAGGATTTATTTTTAGATATGAAGAATGGACCAATTTATATTTTACTAAGCTATCTTGTACGGTATGCCAATATGCAATGGTCCTATAAGTATACTGTTAGTTCGTTGTTGGACTTTTGTTGATTTATAAAATAATCATAAATGGTTACTGACAATGTAAATAGCGCCCACGCTAAAGTAACTGGTTTAATGTTAATAACATACTCCTTACGAGCAAAAAAAATAATGTATTAAGTTTACGATACCTCACACAAGTTAAGAATAGTGTGCTCATAGAGGGTGAAGAGTTGAATCCCGAAGATCCCAAAGTGTTCTTAGGAATAACTTTGGATGCCAAGCTCCAATGGGGCCCACCTGACGACAAAAAGGCTTGGGATTGAGCTGCTCCAATTTTACAAAGTGAATCTTGTTATTTTTTTTCTCATAGTATTTACAATTTGACATCGATACCTCTGGGCTCAAAGGGCGTGTAGCACATTCAAGGCATTTTGACATGTTTACTTATTCTTACACAGTTTTTGATTCTATATCGATTTGTGTCATCTACGTGGCGAAATTCGCAAAATAAAATCGAATGCCGCCTCATAATTTTCGTTACCTACCTAAACACAATTTATTTGAAGATTAGGGGCACCGGGAACATATTACTGCCACCACAACAATTGGCAAGTTGTATAAACTGATTCTGGTTGAAGAGTTTGGGTGTAAGAGCGTAATCGATCGTTAGAAAAGTAATATTGCTCTTTACCCCCTAACATAATTTTAAACAAAAGTATAGTTGTGCTATACGACCTACATTTTATTATAAAGTAAAGTTCAGATTTTTTACACCTTTAAACTAACTATCCTTTGCTCCCAACAAACTTTAACATTTTTTTTATGTATTAATGATTTACACCCCCTTTTTTTTGTGGGTTGGAAATCATCAAATAACTTCTGGGCAGAGCAGGAGGGCGTGTCAGACTCTTACTGACTAAAACTCACCCGCGTTCCTTCAGTTGCCTGTGCCAGGGGCCACGGTAACCCTCTCGGACTTTTCCGCAACCCTAGCAGGCATCGGTCCTAGCAAACCCCGTCATTGGTGCTGACATCTCTTTGAGGCGCGCGTGGAACACTACGCGCCGTCGACCCGCGCCTGGTCCTTATCGAACGGCGAGCTGCCCATTGCTCGCCGTTCGCAAGCCCGCGCCTACGGTGGCCGGGAATCGGCCTGCGATTCCCGACGCCCAGGGCGTCTCCTGCGGCGGCTAGGGACGTGAGGGAGCAAATTTTGCCTCTCCCTCACGCGTTCCGCCTCCTCCTTCGCTAACATTACTGCTTCGCAGAAGGAGGTATGGTTTACACCCCTAACGTTTTAAATGTTGTAATCAAAATGAGTTTTACTTCCTCAATTTGACGTTTTTATTAAATTCGAAAATTGTGTGAAACTATAAGTTGGGTACTTTTTTTATTTTTTGAGGATGGGAAATCATCAAATGACCCCTCCCGCTCTGGGTGGAGCGGAAGGGAGTGTACGACTCTTACTGACTAAAACCCACCCGTGTTCCTTCCTTGGCCCTTTATGTTCCGGGTCAGCGGTACCCCTTTTGGATGATCCCGCTTTCCCGGCAGGCTTGGGCCCTAGTGGGCCCCCTCTTCGATGCTGACATCTCTTTGAGGCGCGCGTGGAACACGTACGCGCCTTCCAGCACGGGCCTGGTCCTGATCAGACGGTGAGCTACCCATTACTCACCGCCCGCATGCCCGCGCCTACGGTGGCCGGGAGTCGTCACGCGGCTCCCGACGCCCGGAGCGTCCACCGCGGCGGCTTGGACGGGAGACTCTCTCCCTCTCCCGTCCCGCCACCTCCTTAGCTAGCATGACTGCTTCGCAGAAGGAGGCGACTGCCTCCCACTCCCCCTCGCCCCGGACCATGGCTTGAACCAGGGCCGGGCGTGAGAGGTCGCCGCCGCTGCCGATCGCCTCTACGAGGACACGGCGGTGCTCCGCCCATGCAGGGCAGGCCCCCATCGTATGCTCCACCGTGTCCTCGGGGCGATCATCGCAGTGGTGACACCCGGGCGTTTCCTCCCGCCTGATGATTTGCAGGAACCTCCCGAAACATCCGTGTCCGGTGAGGACCTGCGTCAGGCGGTAGGTGAGGACGCCGTGACGCCTCTCTAGCCACTCCTCAAAGAGGGGTCTTACCGCCGCTATCGTGGCGTGCCCTATAAGTTGGGTACTTACTTATTCTTTTTCTCGGTCATAGACTAACTTTAGAATAAAACTGCAATAACGGTGCACTAGCGGAGCGGGGCACGGTGTTCGAGTTATGTTATGGTCGTGCAGTGATAAAGTAATTCGTAAACAGAATCAGTATAAATTGAGTTAGCGGACCATACCATATCTTTTACCGGGATATACATACATGTCCGTTGATTTGGTGCATGCAGTGATTGAAAGATAGGTCCAGAAAATTATTGTGTGGAGCCCCTCACAATGGGCTTCTTATTATGAGACAGCTCGCAAAAGACCGAGACCGTACAAAGTGATCGCGATGGATCCTGAAGATTTCCTTGACTTCGATCAACTAGCTACCAACACATTCACACCAGTGACATAAAAAAAAAATTAAAGAATTAAGAGTAGTCACTTTTAAGAAGACGACTCCAGACCAAATATTAGTCAAATATTCCATGACAGGAGAAACTCAGTCATTTGCAACAACACTTTGTAAAAACTACAAGGAAAAGGTAAAGGAAAGGAGAAGAGGAAAGTACAACCAAAATAAAAATAAAGCATAATACGGTAGTTAACAAGTCCAGAAGTGCAAGTGGAAGTCAACGTCACCTTGAAGCCCTCGTATAATTCCAGGCTACCTATTACCACTGCTAAATACCAGGATCTAATAATACGTCTCTGCGACAACGGGACTATACCCAAAGGATTTCACAATGAATTTTGCGATCTCCCAAGGCACACTGATGTGTCTGACACGTCATTAAATCAAACTGACGAAGAAGATGACGATAATTAAAAAGTTTAAAAACTAACGAAGAAAATAAAGATGAAGAGATCAGATTAAAAAGTTAAAAACGAACATGGATAAAAATGAAGAAACCTGATTATAAAGCTTAAAACTAATGAAGAAGGTTATAACTAAGGGACCTGATTAGAAATGATGTAGAAAAGTGAAATAAACATTTTTTATTCCTCATCATAATTTTTGTTTCTATTCCATCTCTATCCCAAATAAAATCTAAGAATAGATGTCTGCTAATTAACGTAACTATATCAATCAAACATAAAATATCAATTTCATAACTTAATTAACCTGTTTTGTAGAAAAAACATTATCCTTTACCCCGATAAACAACAATTCAAGTAATTTATACGCCCCTGTTTCTTTGCATAATTTTTGGAAAGTTCGCCTTACGCCTTTGTGTACCTGCTCAGGGTGTATTTTTATGGGGTGTACAGGACATAATTATATTATTATTTTTTGGTCGTAAAGCACACACTATTTCAGTGATTATAAGACCTTCTTAAACACATTAAAAATCTAAGAACTGTGTCCCTTGGATACTTTTATATAGCTCTAAAAATGAGAGAGATACTCGTATAACAAAAAAAAAATATTTTTTTTCGTTTCTTGGTTCTCCTAAAAACCCATGTTTTGTGCTATGCACCCTTTGAGCCCAGAGGTATCGATATACAATGACATGAATATTTACTTTGTAAAGTATAATATTATTTTAATGATTGTGAACGCGAGGACTATGTTGGTCGTTGTATTTTTCTTTTTATTTCAATTAGTTTTAATGATGGTCTGGCAGTTTGAGTATTTTTTGCGGCAATGTTTTTCTTTATCAAATTTGTTTTTGGCATTGCTCGTCTAATCGTTGAGATGCGAAATAATTAACAAATGCGTGCACTGACTGGACAGGTCCACTCAAACCTGGGTTCTTTCCTCAAGGCCATTTAAGACACCAATCTGCATGTCTTCACACGATCTGACCGAGATTATGTCTGTGACCTCTGCGTTTGTTTCAGCCTTCTTCTCAGAGTTCATCTAGTTTTTAAAATATATTTAATTTCTAAAAGGGTTTGTACAAACCTTTTATTTATCATTATCATTTATCGAAGGGATAAAAAAAAATCCTAACAAAATATGCCTCCTGTGTAACAAATACCACCACAGTATACTCCTGTATACAAGCAAGCGAGCGGGCTGCAAAGTGTTGTGGAAACTTCATCACTTCGAGAATGACGTGGTCGATCTAGATTTTGTAGGTAAAAAAGAAATGTAGAGAACTATATAAGCTCTTACACCGTTTCAAAACACATTTCTAAGTCAACTCTAGGATGAAAAAGTAGAGACTGAACATCAATCATAAATGGCGCCATCATTAGTCTTCATCAGCGCACGCTCTTCCAAAATACAAAATCAACCCATCCATCTATCTACTCGTATCAAGTTTTCCATACTTTTACTTTCGGTGCATACTTCTAGTTCAGTCGTCCACATAGTTGAGCTGTCGGTCGTGGACGCTGACAGACACCTCGGCTCGTTGCTCTCAACAGTTACTTTCGAAGAGTGATTTATAATTATCCACAAGAAATTGGAAGGTCTTTTAAGCGGCTTACGTTCGGTAGTGGTGGTTCAGTGCGCGCCTGCTCTGTGAGCGCCTCGATAAGTAGGCGGCAGGCGCGCAATTGGCGTTGGTTTTTAATTTCCCCCGGGAAACGAACCTTTACGACCAAGACCCGACTACCCGAGACCCGAGCAGCTGATAACTGGCGACATTGTTTCTAATGTGTTCCTTTCAATAATGTCGATGAGGCGCTGCACACACGCTGCGTCGCCCGGGATCCGCAAGTGCCGCCCGGGCCTCGGGACCACCGCAGGCGTCGTCGGGGCCTCGGGCCCCGCAGGCCCCACCGGGGCCCCGGACCTCGCAGGCGCCCACACACGATACAACACACACACATCGTGAGGTGTGTCCCGCTGTTTTAGAAAATTTAATCGCGCATTTGCTCGGAATTAGAGTTATTTAGATCACTCGCTCGCGATGTTACATAAATTGTTGCGTAGAGACTTCAGTTTAAACGTTACATAGCATAGCAGTCCCGGAATGACATACATAAACAAACATAAAATAAGTACACGTACATCGTACTATCTAAGTTAAAGCTGTACACAATAGTGGCAACGAAAAATGTTTCCTTGTGTGCGAAGTGCATTCTATCAAATGCCTTTACAGTATGAGCGGCAGTTGAGAAGTTCTGTCGACGTGAATATATTTGTCCTGCGTCGTTTGCAGGCTTGTAAGTCACACCGACCCCGATGATGAAGGAGCGCTCCGTCCATCACGCGGCACTCTGTGGGAGCCGGCAGGGTCTGTAGTGACAGCTACTGTAGATTAAGTGACTGTTTGCAGACTTTGCAGTCGTTGCGTCCGCGGCTCTCGGTGACACAATGGACGGCTTGGACAACAAACTAAGTGCATCGCGAGCTTGGATTTTCTGCTCAATAAAGTAAGAGGTATCGATAAATCTAAAACCCAACCTAAATATCAATACTCAATACTCAATATATTTATTGCTTCCACATGTGTACTTAGGTGGTAGGTTTACAAAAATTATCATTGCGAACCCTGTCGGGCACAGCAAAAGTAGGAGAGAGGAAGAGGGCTTTTATTTGACAACTTAGTTATTATAAAGATTGTAATTACTTTATAAAACATGTAGTTTAAAATTTGTCATTTAAATATTCATTGATATTATAATAGCATTTAGATATTAGAAATTGTTTTAATTCATTTGTGAATGTATTAAAATTTTGTTCTTCTTTAGTGTTTTCTGGTAATTTATTATATATTTTAATTGACATGACTAGTGCACTCGTTGAGTGCATTTTTAGCTTAGAGCGTGGTATGTTTAACCAGTTTATCCTGACCCTAAGCCAAGCACTTTAGTTTACCACGCGGCGTTGTTCAGCAATTGTTTATTTTATTTGAGATCGGCTCTAAATAACCGGCGTTATCGTAGGAAAAGGTCGATCATGAATATTGTGAATTCATGGAAGGCAGTTACATCATAGATCAGAGGCGCTCGTGGTTAAGTATTAACAGCCGCACGGGTCCATCGATCAGGTCAAGCTACGCTTGCCGCGGTCAGTCCATGGATGGGTGACCATCTTTACATACCGAGATACCCCGTGCCTCGGAAAGCACGTTATGCCACTGGTCCCAGCTGTCATTCTTAGACTTTGACAGTCGTTACGAGTCTTTAGAAGCCCGAAAGTCTGACAACCAGTAAGTATTACCAAGGGGTATCGTAGACCCAGTTCGATCGGCGACCCAGTAACTGGGTTGTGGAAGTCAAATAGGCAGTCGCTTTATGTATAATACTGGTATTCAGCTACATCCGGTTAAACTGGAAGCCGGCTCCAACAAAGTTGGGAAAAGGATATGCAGATGAGTTACATGATAGTCCACACTCCACAGTGGAGCACAAAGTGTCAGTGCAACCATTGACAAGCGCACGTCCGTGGCAGCCGGTGGCAATAGGTCAGGCAGGTCGGTGTGGCTATCGCAGCCTGTACTGTAACGTGGGATGTGGTAATAGTTAGCCTGTGTGAAGGTGATAGCTGTTAAATAGTGGACCTCTGCGCGAAGATACAGTTCAGCACGGTGTCACAGGCAGACAATGTAGACATAATGCAAAATTTATTTATAATTACAAAAAATAACGACCGACTTCCAAAAAAAAACACTACAACGTGAAAAATAACTTTAATTTCGGAAGTCGGTCGAAAACGCTAAAATACAGATACAAAGACACTATCACTTTTTAGTTATGGTACCTAACCCGACACCCATTCGAAAACGATCGTCTTACACGTCCACGTCCGTTCAAAGGCGGCTTTTATTTATTTAAAAATAATTTATTGTTGATTTTTTTTAAACCGCGACCGATTTTGATAAAATTTATAAGGGACCAGTTCTGAAGTATGACCTACCAAACAAAAAAAGAATCATCATAATCAATTTATAATTGGCGGCATGATAGCGTAACAAACATACAAAAAAAACATACACTCGAATTGAGAACCTCCTCCTTTTTTTAAGTCGGTTAAAAATAGAAATAAGTCATTTGCTATCAATATCTTGTTTTACGAATAGTTATTTTGTAGTACCGCCACCATTTCAGCTATACATAGTACCTCGCTATGCTTTTTCCAGGAATCGCTAATTTATTGTTAGGTGATCTCACCAAACATGAATTGGACGCCTGCCACACATTCCAATAATATTGTAATAAAACCTAAGTTCACCCGCACAAAAAGTAAATGACGGAAAATACAGCCACGTTATAATGTGAATATCGGGGATATTTACCGATGGTTATTTTTTCACTGTAACAGATTAGGGGAGGTGCTGGGTTTATCGTTAAAAATTATAATGGACGAGAACAGGAAGATATGGAAACCTAAGCGGCAAGTGTTCACAATGCCGAAGAATGTGAAACAAGCAGTAAAACCAATCGCACAAATACTTTTTTACAAACCGCTACGCGTTTCAAAAAACACGAATATTTTGCTTATTGTTACTTGAAATACAACTGAAAATATGAAATACATTTTGTTTAGATTATAAAAGGTGTGATAGCTGACAGCGCGGCTCATCCCGGCGCGCATTCTACGTACATTGTGCGCTGTCTGTGCAAATCCGCGACAGGCGAGTCGCGTGCGACTAGGACGTGCGCGACCCCCCCCCCCCCCCCCCCCCCCCCCCCGTGCGTCTCTCTCGCCCTCCGCTTTAAGCCGCTTTGCACTACCCATTTTCCGCATCACAATATTTCGCACGTTTCACCCCCGAGGACATTTTTATTTACATACACGTCTTAGATTTTAGATCTTGTGGAAATCCGAATAAAATAAAATGTACATTGTTGTAATACTACGGAAGTAAGTCGTATAATAGTCTATAATATAAGAGACTAGACGGGCTGGGAGATCTGAGCTTTTAATTAAAATGCTAGAACACTAGGTACCTAACTTTCAGGAAACAAAAATATAAAACATAAATTCACGTAAACGTTAACGCTAATTAACGTCGTATTGAAACTAGGAACAAATACAATTGTAAACAAATGAAGACATTCGTTAGTGAGTTACAGCTAGGCAGTAAAACAAACTTGAAGAGTTAGCGGCCGTGTGCCGTATTGTGAAATTAATTCTGTAAACGAATACACTAGGCGCTCTCTGGTAATTTTTCCCGGGAGTCTGAAGTATTCCATAAATTACCTAAAGTTTCGCGACTAAATAAATACTTGGCGGTCTCTGTAAATGCTTGTGTTATTAACATGACTTATAGATTTTGTTATTATTATGTTTGTAGTACTTGCTGAAAACTGTGGGAAAATTAATAAATAAAACAGATGGTTTATTATACGACTGCCACACCTGCGCAGGTCCTCTTTGCTTGAGGCTTGGCGTATACGTTTCGGAGTTTCAGCATATTGAGTACATTATACCACACGTTGGAGAGTCGATGGCGGGATCGGCCGATCTCAGTGGATAAACCGTACAAATGGCATGTAAGCCACACTTGTGGGCAGTTTGCGAGGACTCCTTACTCAGATCATATAAACAATTCCTTATATCGCCATTACCATGTACAAGTACAAGTAACATGATCATGTGATTTTTCAATGTGTAATGTGTAATTCTATTCTGGCTGTAACTTAATGATTTTCTTATAAGAACGTTCACCTGCGTTAGTACATATGTCAAGCATTAACATTATGATAATGATAAGGACGCACAACCACATATCACAGTGTTTACTGTAAACACGCGCCTCTCCGGAAGCTCCAGGAGTAGGTACACTGAGAACCCTCCTAAAACAATAAAGATACCAACTCTACAAAATAAATTTGTAGTTTCACTTTAACTTGAAATAAAATTAATAATAAACCAGTAAAATAATAACAGTAATGAGTCAAGTGTTACACGAAAACCGCGAATGTTTCCGACTGCATTTGGACACCTGTTACTGACGCTAAACGCTCGGATTACGTCACACCACGCTTAGCTCAGTTCCGTTCTGCTCAGGCCGCACTTACATCCGTTGCGATTAAGATGCGGTTTTATTGCCGGAATTATGTCCCGGATCGAGTCATTCACAGGTGTACCCGCGATAACAGATACTTTGGACATGTTTATAACCTGACTAGACCTTTTCTAGACTTAAGATAAGGAGTTATCTTAAGTCTAGACGTTTATATGACGAGAACAAGCTTTGATTTACATTAGGTAAGCCTCATATGGGGTGCGGTGCAAGAAGACCTCCACGTGGACACAGGAGACAGGCGAAATAAAAAAACAGTGAAATAACAAGGGCACTACGGGCTTAGCCTGAGGAAGACCGGAAAGCGAAGAGAGGGAAAGAAAAAAAAATGAATAGGGTAGAGGACCTCTTAAAAATATTAAAATTATGCAAAATGCGCATTGTAAAAACAAACTACCCCAAGAGGGTACCAGTACAACGGCCATCAACCGTCAGTCGACGCAAAGAACCAGGGTAGCTCACGTCCCCGAGGTGTGGACTCGTTGGATTTATCCAATACGTCCTAATCTCAGGGACCAAAACAGCGGACGCAGAGTGTCGCAGAGGCACTTCCAGTGTCAGAAGGGAGGGTGACCCAGTCTTGCTTTAAGCGGCATGCCACACCAGCGCGTGGGATGGTGAGCAACAGTGGTGATTCCGACTGCTCGCAAATGTCACTCACCTCCAAGGCGTCATCATCAAGAAAGCGAAAGCGGATGGTAGTAAAAAAAAAACGGAGCGAGCGGCGTCAAAAGTTGAGAGGCTGGAGAGATAGAACGCGGACCTGTGAGTGTAACACAAATGGCGGATCAACTCAGCCTCATCTGTAAGGGGCAGGTGGGCCCTAGCGTTGATGGATCCAAATCGGTGACAGGACTGGCACCGGAAGCAGAGGCCCAGCTTCGGCGTTCAATCGCCATACAATTTGAGCGTATGATGGAGGCTAAATTGGCTGCCATTGCGAGCAGGTTGCCTCCTGAAAAGCCACTACGTCTGCCTCTTGCATCCGACGCAAAGAGGGCTGTGATCCCAGCGTGATCCCTAATTCCCATAAAAAAAAGTAAAGGAAAGGGGCAAAATGAGAAGGACAAGTCAGTGGCTCCGGTAGTAGAGCTGCCCGCTGTACCTTTTTTTTTGTTTCCGGGGTGGAAAATCCTCATGGATGTCCGCCGCCCTGGGGTGGGCGGCGGAGTCTGTCAGACTCTTACTGACTAAAAACCACCCCGGTGTTCCATCTCACACCTACGCCGGGGGTCGCGGGAACGTACGATCCTTCCGCAACCCCCGACTGGTGCCGGCCCGCCACTGCAGGCCTCTTCAGGTCGTCGCGGGGGGAGTCAAACACCTCACTCCCCCCGAGTGAGGTGTTTGACTCCCCCCGCGACGTCTAAGAGGGGCGCGCGTGGAACACTACGCGCTGCCACCTCGGGTCCTGGTGTGTGGGGGGCGCCGGACGTCCCCGAGTCCATCGCCCCTGGACCCATTTAGGGGGGCTGGAAGAGGGCGTTGTCCGCCCTCCGCCGACGCCCGGTGCGGCTTCTGCGAGCCGGGTGAGTGGACGAGATCTCTCTCTCCCTTTCTGCACCACCGCGTCCCAGGACTGGGCGCTGCCGACCATCGACTCGACTACGGCCGGCAGCGACAAGTCACTGCCTACTTCTGAGATGAGGGCACGGCGCGGCTCCTCCCAAGCGGCACACCCTGCCAGCGTATGCCACACCGTGTCCTCTCGGCAGTCGACGCAGTGGTGACACCGGGCGTCCGGCTCCCTGTTTATGCGACACAGGTACTTCCCGAAGCAACCATGCCCCGAGAGCACCTGCGACACCCGAAACGACAGGGAGCCGTGCCTCCTCCCGAGCCAGCGCACCTGCAGCAACCGCACAGACCTTAAAGCCCGCATCAACGGTTGCCTCGAGCCCGAGCACGTCCGTCGCCAGTCTACTAGTGCGGTTGACTGGAACACTCAGTGCTACTCTTGTGGAGGACCCCACAAAGTAAGAGAGTGCACGTCACCGACTGTGCGGTGTCCGCTGTGTGCGGACCAAGGTCGTCCAGCTGACCACAAGTTGGGAGGCAAGAAATGCGCTCCGCGCAAGAAGAGGGTCTCGCTTGCGCCATCCACATTGCAGAGATCGGCGCCGGCACCATTGGGAAAACTACTTTTGGGAAATAGATACCTCATATTCCTAGCCCTGAAAGTCCTCCAGTGCAACCTGAACCAATGTCGCAATGCGCAAAATCTTTTTCTGCAGACTACTGCGGAGTGGTCGGTTGCCGTGACGGTGATAGCAGAGCCCAACGGTCTCCGGAATCATCCTTGCTGGTTCCGGGACACCTTGGACTCTGCTGCCGTTTACTGGGCTGGTGGAAGCAGTTGGTCTCACTGCTTCCTGCTCGGTAGGGGGCAGGGATGTGTTGCAATCGAATGGCGACATCTGGCCATCGTGGGCTGCTACGTGTCTCCCAACATTTCCCTCGCCCAATTCGAGGGATACCTGGATGGAGTTGCGAAGTGCATTTGAAGCAAATGCTCACCCCGTCCAGTGCTTGTCCTGGGTGACTTCAATGCTCACTCCAGAGCAAGAAGTGATACCAGGGATAGGCCGGGGCGACACAAAGTGGGACTGGGCAGCTTCGCTTGACGTTCGACTATTGAATCGAGGGTCCATTGCCACATGCGTTCGATGATAGGGGGAGTCAATCGTAGATCTTTCATAGGCGACTCCTGTAGCCCGCATGGTGTCGGAATGAAGAGTAGCGGAGTTGATGGTCACTCTTTCTGACCTTCGTTTTCGCACATCGTTTTTGATGTGGCACTCCGTCCTTCCGGCGGCCCGAGCCAACCAGGCTCAAGTCTACCGGCGCGTCGTTGGGCCCTCAAACAGCTCAATCGAGATTTGCTCGTCGCAGCTACCAACGCTGCGGCGTGGCCAGATGATAGTGGATCCCAGGGGATATCGCTCGATCCAGAAAAGGAGGCGACCTGGTTCCGGAACACAATGCCGTCAATTTGCGACGCTGCCATGCCTCGGGTCAGGTATGCCCAGCGTCCTGGTGTGGTTTACTGATGATTGGAAGATATCGCGCAGTTGCGCACTGTCTGTCTTAGAAGCCGGCGCCGATTTCAACGCACCCAGCGCAGAAGGCAGCAGAGAGCTATGGAGGAGGAGATAGCCAGAGCTTATAGAGCTTATCGAGTAGCGACTATGACGCTTCAACACGCCATCGCGATTGCCAGGTTTCGGTCCTGGAGCAAGCTTCTCGAGGGGATGGACAGGGATGTGTGGGGGAATCCTTGTAGCGGTATCTACATCGCCACATGAGAACTACGTCACACTGACGTCACGCAAAATCTTGCATCGCGCAAGCAGAGTTTACCGCGTAACTAGCATATATACAACCTCCCGACAGCAATCGTCAGGCAGTTGCCCACCAGACACGACACCCGTCTGGTCGGAGGATCCTTCCTTTTCTACGGAGGTATGAGTGAACTTTACAACCTGTTCCATGTGCCTCTATTACCTGATAGGATGGTCATGGGCAAATTACGCCCATGGGTCCCCCCATCACGGAGACCATGGATCCGGGTGTGCTGGAGAGAGTCGTAAACACACTCTTTTCAGTATCCCGGGACAGCCCTTCGCCGTCCTCGTCATTGTATATATACCATAAACATATAGATGACACCTTAGCGTACTCGTACTTCTTTTCACAAAACATCAGACATACACGCATAATTCTACTCCATTCATCGGCAAACAGGTCACATTCAGGATTGGTGATCAGGAGGGCATTAAGCATCCTTAAAGTACAACACACAGGGGACTCAGCTCTGGCGACAGTTTAAGATGACGGCGGTGCGAACAGATTGTGTCGACGGCTTTGGCGATGTCCGATGTATTTGTCGGGAACAAATAGCCGACAGAAAAGATCATGGAGTTCGGGACTGTCGATGCGTCCTCTGAGAGTTTTGCAGGCTACTGTGAGCTGTTGAAAGCCACGTCCATCCTCCAACGAGTTGAAGCCTAACTAACACTCCTAGGAGGTAGTTAGTAGGGTACATGAAAGGAAAGAAGTGATACGTCTTTTTATATAGAAATCTCAGGAATGTTTTTTGTACCTTTTGTAACGTTAACGTTGGAGTCGCAGTGTAGGGATGCCAGATACAGGCTCCATGTTTACTACGAACCAAAGTGGCGTACAGAAGCTGAATCACATTTGGGTTGTGAAAAACACGGGCATTTCTCAAAACAAAACCCAAGCGCCTAAAAGATTCCTTGGCAAGAGAGGAGACGTGATCTCTAAATGTCAGACCAGTGTCAAAGATCACGCCCAGGTCCTTTATTTTAGTGACACGACTTATTACTTAACCACCCAATCTGTAGTTATAGTGGAGTGGTTGAAGTTTTCGACCGTACGTCATGACGTAACATTACTGGAATTAAAAAAGAGTTTATTCACCATGCTCCACTCATATATGGCATCAATGTCTCATTGTAGGAGTATGCAATCAGCGACCGTATCAATTCTAACTAATCGTTTTAGGTCATAGGCGTAGAGCAAGCATTTTGCAAACTTAACCTTATTTATAAGATTATTGATCATGTCAAGGAAAAGCAATGGACCAAGCACAGATCCCTGACTCACACCTGAGCGGGTATTATAAGGTTCGGACTCAAAACTACCATGCCTAACAAATTGCCTGCGGCCTCGCAGATAGTCCGCGAAGAAGTTCAGATACTTTGACGAGAAACCTGATGCCTCCAATTTCACCAAGAGCACGTCATTGTCAACCCTGTCAAACGCTTTACGGAAAACAAAATAGAGGACATCCACTTGCATCCCACTGTCCAAAACCCCAGAAATGTTATCAACATGAGTCATCGGATTCGAATTGATAGAGCGGCCCTGGCGAAAACCGTGCTGGGCATCAGATAGAAATGCGTTCATACGTCTGTATATGTACGTGTGGAGTATGTGCTCGAAAACCTTTGCTAGGGTTGGCAGGTCCGCAGTGGGCCTGTGTTCCTCTACAGATGATTTGTCACAGGTTTTTGCGATGGGAACGACGCGCGATATTTTCCTCTGCTCAGAGTATACACCGGACTGAAGGGCTAGGCTAAAGATATTGCAAAAAGGAATTGCCAGGATATCATGGCATCCCTTGAGGATAAAAGCAGGGATGAAGTCAGGACCGATTGAGCTATTAGGTTTTAGTTTAACAATACCTTTAACTACGCCCTGTGGGGTCAAAAGGGGAATAGGAATATTATTCTCTGAGTAGTAGGTCAGCCTGAGATTATTTGGGTTTCATTCAGGAGAGTCAGGCAAGATAACGCTAGAAAAGTACTGAGCAAACGCTTCCGCTGCTTTGATACCCGAGTAAGCTATACCGATTATAGTTATATATTTAGCTATAGTATTGGAGGAGCGCATCTCCTTCAGGCTCACCCAGGTGTTCACCGGACATGGTTGCTTCGGTGAGTACCTAAACAGAATTGGGCGAGAAGCCACGGCAAATTGCCATCACTGCGGAGGCAGCCTGGATTCCGCACAGCACACGCTCGAGGAGTGCCTTGCGTAGGTCTCCGAGCGGTGGATCCTGATGGTTGCCAGGATCGGGCCAGAAAGAGGGCTATGCTGAGAGAGACAGATAATTGGACGGAAGAAGCCTTTTTCTGTGAGACCGTGATAGTCAAGAAGGAGGCCGCCAAACGGGACCGGGAGAGGGCTTATCCTGCTCGGAGAAGGAGTGCGTTGGGGAGGCAACCGCCTTGGCGCCTAATATGCTGAAACCCGCTTATCTGTCAAGGTAGATGGACCTTTGTGGTCGCGGGCGCACTGAGTGGGGATTCTATTCGCTCACCAAGTGACCCCAAGAAAGACGGTGGCATGATGGTCACGTGCTGCCGTGCATAGTCAGGCTCAGGGGAGGCCCCTTTACAGTCTCCCCAGGGATGTTCCTTACGGGCGTTGCACAGGGGGGGTTCCGGAATTGGTGATCACCGGGGTGGTTTTAGTGGGGTGAAAATCCCACACTCCCCGACCTCCTTCCCCGGAGGTCGGGTGCCTTTTAAAAGTTTACGCAGAAAACCAAAAAAAAAAAAATTGGCCTCATATAAAAATTGATCAGAATATTATTTTTCGAACAACGAATTACTTTAGCGTTAAGTCTTCTTGAATAAATTCTAAGACAGGTCTGTCCAGTGGTGTGTTAACAAGATAATCTGAATATCAAACCTTCTTAAAAAAAAAAGATTTGTAGAAAAATAGACCTTTCAAATTGTGAAATAAACTACACCGTACAGGGAGTATAAAATCAACCGTATCATATCGTATACGCGCGGGACATGTGTGAGTAGTGGCCGATAATCGGCTCCTCTGTGTACACCCACATTTACGAGCCGCGTCGTAAACCCGAAGCCAATTCACAGCCAAATCTTTATTCAAAGTGTACATAAAATCGCTACAAAAATACGATTGTTGTTTTATGTGTTGTATCATCGCGACAGTTGCATTATAACGTTGCGATAATGTTCCGCGGCAATGGACCGGCGCCGCGGCGCCGGATGAGTGAGTTAGTGAGAATGGACCTTTAATGGGGCCATTTATAGGATGATGCGATGTAAATTGCGTACACAGCGTAACACAGGTGAATACAAAAGGCACTAATATTGGAGGTAGGCGTTCAACTCCTTATCCATTACCTATTTAAAACAGTTCAAATCGCGACAGTTTTAAGAATGAGGATAATCTGTTTTCACCAGTTGCGACATAGCACTGACGCTTCATAGTCATGCTTGTCCACTCTGTCTACTCTTCAGTTTGTCGCGTTACGACATGGCTTCGTCAGAGAGGCTTGAGACTAAGACACAAATCTCTGATTCCCAGTAATCTCTATCTTGTTTAGCTATAAACCCAACGGTTTACAGCGACGAGCGATAGGTAGAAGTAAGGCAGACAATGGAGTTATGGTTTTTTTTAAGAAAATCGCCTTTTTTCGCGTCGGTATGCAGAGATTATGATCAGTTGTAGGTACTAACAGTCGACACCTGCTGGAATAAGCGTAGTTTTTCTAACTGTACCCAACTCATATTCCATCGACACAAACCCTTTAATTATATAAGGTGTATCTATACATACACTTAATATTTTAAGAGATATACCTATAGCTGCTAAATAAACCATAGTAACAGAAAAAAAAAATTGGTGTATTATTTTAAAAATTAAATAAAGTAATATTACATGACACGCATAATAAATACTGGTAACTTCTTATTTTTCAATAAACATTACGCTAGTTTACGCGGTAATTGAGACGGCGGCGGCGCGGCGCGGCGGCGGCGCGCGGTTTTATGGATGATCAAAGCGAACCACGTGATCGCGCCACGCGGGCGCCTTCCTCATTCGCCTGGCGCCCGGCGCCCGCGCCTCACCAGTCTAGTCCCACATAATCCACGTGTTGTGTTGTGTCGCTCGCGCGCGCCTTAGCCGACACGTGTCGGCCTCGCTCGGCAAGAAACGCAACAATGTCTAACTACAGGTCTACCAACCAGGAGTACCAGAACATGGTGGTTTACTATAATGAGGCTGGAATTACGAAATACTACCATCGACTCGACTACGGCCGGCAGCGACAAGTCACTGCCTACTTGTGAGATGAGGGCACGGCGCGGCTCCTCCCAAGCGGCACACTCTGCCAGCGTATGCCGCGCCGTGTTCTCCCGGCAGTCGACGCAGTGGTGACACCGGGCGTCCGGCTCCCTGTTTATGCGACACAGGTACTTCCCGAAGCAACCATGCCCCGAGAGCACCTGCGTCACCCGAAACGACAGGGAGCCGTGCCTCCTCCCGAGCCAGCGCTCGAGCACCGGCCGGACCGCCTCGATGGTGACGAGGCCGGCGGTAGGGCGTGAAAGCCTGTCCCGCCATTCCGCCACCAGGACCTCGTGGAGCTGAGACCGACGTAGCTCTATGTGTCGCTGCATCGGTCCCTCGCCCCGCGCCCTCGCTTCCTCGCGCCACCGATACAACGACGCGAGTACTTTCGCCTCGAGGTCCCAGGGCGGGGATCCGGCCAGTACGCAAGCCGCCTCGTAGGAGATCGTGCGATACCCACTGATGACTCTGACGGCCATCGCCCTCTGCGGCTTTCGCAAAACAGCGATGCTGCCGGCCGTCAGGTCAGAGGCCCACACCGGGGCCCCATACAGGGCCATGGATCGCACGACCCCCACGTAGAGCCGTCTACAGACGGCGCTCGGGCCCCCCAGATTGGGAAGCAGCGTTGCGAGCGCGCCAGCCGCGCCCAGCAACTTAGGCGCCAGCCATCGGAAGTGGGGCTCGAAGTTCCACCGGCTGTCGAGCACCAATCCTAAATACTTCATAGTGGACTCCACAGCGATCCGAGCCCCCCCGACCACGATGTGTGAGCCGGGCGGCGGTGCCCGCCATGAAACACCATGGCTTCCGATTTGCCGAGGGCCACCTCCAGGCCTAGGCGACGTATGCGGCCCACCACCTGTGAGACCGCAGCCGTCGCCAGCAACGCTGCCTCACTGTGCGAGCTCCCCCGGGCAGTGACCAGCGTGTCATCCGCATAACACGTAAGATCTACGCCCAACGTCGGCCTCGCTCGGCAAGAAACGCAACAATGTCTAACTACAGGTCTACCAACCAGGAGTACCAGAACATGGTGGTGTACTATAATGAGGCTGGAAATCCACCTGTTGTTAGGCCGGATCATTCCCAGACCCGGTTCAGTGTTAATGTGTGGGCTGGGTTAATAGGCGATAGACTGTTATCGTGGTCGGTTGTGTGGTCGAGGTGAACCGGTCGTCTTGCCAGGTCACTCGTCTGATCTTACGCCGTTGGACTTTCATGTGTGGAGTAGGGCGTCGTAGGGCTAAAGACCTGGTTTATGGTAATGACGGCCTTACCATATCTAATGTGGAACAATTAAAAACGCGAATTGTGAACGCTTTCGCAGTGTTGGCTAGTGATAGAGACACATTATTAAAAGTACAAGGATACATACTAAAACGGGCAACCGTCTGCGGCCAACAACAAGGCGAATATGTACAACAACTGGTGTAAATAAAAACTACGTAGGTATTAGGTATGTACATTTTAAATTATTGTAAATAAGTTGATTCAAATTTTTAGACACGCCAAATTATTGTTACAGTAATTCGTCAAAGTTACCTGCATACCTGATGCAGTGGGATAATTGAATTTCGTGTGAAATAGACATGTTTCCGACTAACTACGTATAGCGACATAAAAAAATTACAATAATAAATAACGTAGAATAAAAAGTATTATTCATTATTGACAGCGTTACCGTGGTAAGTAACTACCTAAATAAATAATTTTATTCATAACTCGCCAGTCCAAAGCCTGATGAAGTGTGAAGGGGAATTAGAATCATTAGCAACCTATGTTTTTTTGTTATAAAAATGTTGCCGCCACGGAAGATTTTTCGTGTTTCGTGCACACGTCTACAAACACAAATTTCATAATAGGTATGAACGCCGAGACCCGAAACCTAAATCGACTATCTGTAGGTATAAATAAATTAAGTTAAAACATTACCAATCGTCTTGAGTTAAATAGCCATCATTCAACCATGGAAATACTAACAGTAACAATGTTGTTTGCACAAAAAGACTAGTCCATAAAATTTATAATCTAGCCGTAATGTAGATAATTTATCGCCAAATAGGTTTTGATGAATCACACCGTATGACGATAACATGACAGGCCATTTATCCCGTTTATCACTCGACCACTGCGAGGCGACAAACCGCGTGTACCTACTACAGTAGGTATGTCCACGTCTGCTAATCTCTGGTAGGATTTTTGATCAAATAAATCCGCGCTAACCACTTAGACATCTTAACGTTCGTACATCCGTATGACTACCTAGGTAGGTAGGCAACTAACAATCAGCTGACGGATACGACTCGACGTGGCCGACGCACTCGTAACCGCACAGAGGTCATTAACATGCGAATTCGAGTTGCACCTATCAGATGTTTATTGGTATTTACCTAGTTTACAGTAGATTAGAATTAAAATTGGTTTTCATCGCATCTAGGTTCCTTTTTGTAAAACTTTAAAGGAGGGAATTTAATAATCTACCTTAAATAGGTAAATTATTAAATTCCCTCCTTTAAAGTTTAGGGTATTGTATTTTAAATTCACATAAATAATAATCTATTATCGCAATAATACTAGATCGAGTTACGAACTCTACCTACGTTGGTTTATTTAAAAAATCATCACGCCTGCATTCTACGTAAAGATAGGCAGAGGTGTATTTTCGTCCGTCCGCGTCCACTACAGTTCACCAGTGATATTTTTAGGTCCCATGTAACAGGAGGTGCGAGCAGGTGTTTGCGTCCGGCTGCACACAGACTGTGGAGTGCGGTAACCGTCAGGACACGAAATAACTACCATGCTTACGCAGTCGCGCAGACATGCATCCGAACACAACCTCACCAACACGCTGCTCGACACAGAATAGACGAGAGCGAGCGAGAGCGAGACGTGTCGACTGCGTCGGGCGTCGGGCATGTCATTCATAGAATAGGGAATGAAGGTTTTATGCAAAATGTCTCAAGCTGTTTTAAAATTATAATAATTACGTAAAATAAAAAACATTGAGATATAATGATTTTTTGCATGTTAATAGTTTCTGCACCAGCTACAGGTGTATCTCTTAAAATATTTCGTGTATGAATAGATACACCTTAAATAAATGACTTTGGTGTCTTTTGAGTAAACAGTTTTTAATCTGCGTAAAAGTTCAACTCATACAGCGAGAGTTGAAGGGTCATGTGCTCCCGACACCCCTCAGCCCGCATACTGCGTGTATGGCAACCTTAATGTGCATATTAGTGATAACTTACCATATAACGAGCACCTGTGTGCGCTCATAAAGAGTCGTTTTAATAAATTCCATTACCGCTTCAGTTTGATTTAGTTCGTCGCGCAAGCGATCATGCGCCGCGCCTTATTGAATACTCAGCGATCATGTCGCGGCTCTAATGCCTATTTGTATTTGAGAGATTCGTTGTTTAGGTACGTGTATTCCCGTTGTCCACTCCAGAAAGGGCAAGTTTATGTGCCCGGTCGGTGTGAGTACCCAAGAATATTTTAACCATAGTAGTTATTTGATGGGGGCTATCTTACCATCGGCGAGTTTTATAGCAGTGACTCTCTCTCCCTCTCTCTCTCTCTCTGTTAACTTAGACATGAGAATCATGCGTGTAGCGTGTGACGTGTTTTGCGACCTCTCATTGGTGAAACAATACCAGCGAGCGCAGGTGTGACCTATGAGCTGCTCAGTTGAACATATTTTACTGATGTCGACAAATATAATACATAATATTCGTCGACATCAGTAAAATATGTTATACTGAGATTTATTGCATTTCACGTGTTACTACTCCACCGTGGGTGAATGCGATCGGATTGGGATGAAGACTAAAATAAAATAGTTGAAGTAACTGATTCATTGTAGGTACTAAGGCTTAGAAGTCAAAGTCTGTTACTAGTAACAGTAACAGTAGTTTGTAACTGCCCCGTTGTTGGTCTCGTGGTTGTAAGCGCGAATGCTGAGGGTGGGTTCGATTCCCAGGTCAGGCAAAGTGTCATTTGGTTTATCCATTAGGGATTTCTTAGTATAGCGTGGAGTTTGGAAATCGGCGGTGTGACACCCCCGTGCCTCGTTGAGATTGGTCGCCATGGCCGAGATACGGTCTGGAGGACTATACTATATTGTAATACTACTACACTACTGTATATTAGTCTGTTGTCTACACTACCAGAGGCACTTATTTCTGCCCGCCACAAAACTGCTGTGTTCTGTTTTAAAAGTACAGGTTGATAGGTGTCAAGGTGACAGGTTATTACAGCACAGGGAAGTTTTCAACTTCGTCTTTGACAGCACCAACATCGTATCGTATTGCGGAGGTGTCTTGTAGTTGATGATGCCTGGCTACGACATATAGTCGATGATGCCTGGCTACGACATATAGTTGATGATGCCTGGCTACGACATATAGTCGATGATGCCTGGCTACGACATATAGTCGATGATGCCTGGCTACGACATATAGTTGATGATGCCTGGCTACGACATATAGTCGATGATGCCTGGCTACGACATATAGTTGATGATGCCTGGCTACGACATATAGTCGATGATGCCTGGCTACGACATATAGTTGATGATGCCTGGCTACGACATATAGTTGATGATGCCTGGCTACGACATATAGTTGATGATGCCTGGCTACGAGATATAGTCGATGATGCCTGGCTACGACATATAGTCGATGATGCCTGGCTACGACATATAGTCGATGATGCCTGGCTACGACATATAGTCGATGATGCCTGGCTACGACATATAGTCGATGATGCCTGGCTACGACATATAGTTGATGATGCCTGGCTACGACATATAGTTGATGATGCCTGGCTACGACATATAGTCGATGATGCCTGGCTACGACATATAGTCGATGATGCCTGGCTACGACATTATAGTCGATGATGCCTGGCTACGACATATATTATAGTTGATGATGCCTGGCTACGACATATAGTCGATGATGCCTGGCTACGACATATAGTCGATGATGCCTGGCTACGACATATAGTTGATGATGCCTGGCTACGACATATAGTCGATGATGCCTGGCTACGACATATAGTTGATGATGCCTGGCTACGACATATAGTTGATGATGCCTGGCTACGACATATAGTTGATGATGCCTGGCTACGAGATATAGTCGATGATGCCTGGCTACGACATATAGTCGATGATGCCTGGCTACGACATATAGTCGATGATGCCTGGCTACGACATATAGTCGATGATGCCTGGCTACGACATATAGTCGATGATGCCTGGCTACGACATATAGTTGATGATGCCTGGCTACGACATATAGTTGATGATGCCTGGCTACGACATATAGTCGATGATGCCTGGCTACGACATATAGTCGATGATGCCTGGCTACGACATTATAGTCGATGATGCCTGGCTACGACATTATAGTCGATGATGCCTGGCTACTACATATATTATAGTTGATGATGCCTGGCTACGACATATAGTTGATGATGCCTGGCTACGACATTATAGTCGATGATGCCTGGCTACGACATATAGTCGATGATGCCTGGCTACGACATATAGTCGATGATGCCTGGCTACGACATATAGTCGATGATGCCTGGCTACGACATTATAGTCGATGATGCCTGGCTACTACATATAGTCGATGATGCCTGGCTACGACATATAGTCGATGATGCCTGGCTACGACATATGTTTTGGCTTAGGATTAATTAAAACTTCTACTTCCGTCTTTGATAGTTGATACATTGAAAAAATGTACATTTACAAATACAGTATGAAGGTAGTGTTGTCCAGTAATTTCACACGGCGCGCGGCGCGGCGTGTTATAAAACAATCGTAACGCATTATAGGCGCGCGTCGTTGTAGCAACAGTTCAGATAGAATGTGGTAGTTGGAACGCGCCGATATCACCAGCGAACAGCCGTGAAATACGCACAGAAGGACCATTCCATGCAATACTCATAACCTAAGAAGCATTCTCACATTGAACCAATAGAGGCTTTAGACGGATCTTTTTCATCAGTCCGAAGAAGCCGTTTTACGGTTTTCCGAAGTGTTATTTGATCAATTCGTCTCGCATTCCGCCTATAGTTCTTAGCACTGCATTATTCTCACTTGTTCTTGTTTTGTTTATCCTGTTAGTTTCATCATCCCACGTAGGCACAAATACAATTCTTGGACTACTGGCGGCACCATCGCTGGTCCGATGGACCTAGCTAGCAGAAACTGCTTATTTATGAGTATCCGCTTGTTATAGCTCATTGATAGGTGTTATCCTTCTGTGGCTGCCTGCACATTGTACGGAGGCAGCGTATAATTCGGCGTGCGGCGCAGACGCCGGTCGGACCGGTCTTCCTCATGCTCCCCCCCTCCCCTCCCTCCCGCTCCCCGGCCCCACCCCGCGCTGGTCCCCTGCCGCTCCGCGACCAGTTCTGCGAGGTAGTGGCACTCGCAAAAACTGCCACAGTCCCGCCGCAAGCCTCCGTCCTATTTGTTTTGGTAATGTCAGAGAATCGCGGTCAGTAGAAAAACGTGAGTGTCGCGGAATGTCAGTGGTGTCGGTACAGAGGTGTCGCGAGTGTTAAGTGTCGGTTATGTAGTGTCGACGGGAGATGTCGCGTGCAACAACATGCTCGCCGTCCGCCATGCGAAGGTATACCTCTCCATGTCAATAAAATAAAATGCAAGTAATAAAATAAATAAAATAAATTTCATACTGTCACCAACCAGCCTGCTGGCACTTCATAGTTAACTTCAGCTACTGTGAGCTTTGGGGCTGTGGACAATCAAATAACTAGTTATCTGTTTTTTTTTTACAAAAAACAAAATGTTATTAGCGATTGAAGATATTTTAGTAGGTAGTGATAAAATTATTCCAAATTGTGAATCAGATGTAGGCGTAGAGGCAGGCAACTTTTCAAACTTCCTTAATCATAAACACGAACGTTGAGCCTAATAACGTAGTCACTGAGCCATCGATTTATATATGTTTAGTGCGACAAGTAAGTACCTCGCGTCAGATTAAACGACGTGAACATGTGCTTAACGTAGGAACGCGCTAAAAGCTCGCGGCTTCACTCCGCCGGGGGACCATCACTTGCAATGAATATTGCTCCACTACTTACAATAATCTGCACAGATTACAGTGTAGTGAATTTCACATCCGTAAAGAAAAGAGGAACATCGTACGGTCTGCATATCCCGAGGGGAAATGATATAAGTTAGAAGCTGTTATAAGCGCGTAACACAGTGTATATAGTCCGTGACTCCATGAAGCGGCGGCGGCGGCTCGAGAGTCGATAAATAAAGTGAAGCAGGATGTAATACTGCTGCTTATCATCCGCGGAACATTAGGGGCAGCCGCGAATAAATGAGGCGGCACTAACAAAAGGAACCATGCAATAACCCCGAGCAATGGTGTGAAAACTCCGCACAATGTACTCATCGATTGCTCGATGGTTTACTCATCAGCCTAGCAACATGTTAGAGAAAGCGACGCAGAATCAGTTGCACCATGTAGGAGAGTACATCGCTTCCTCTTGTCCTATAAATTTTATTCTAATACTCTGCTCCATCAAATACAGGCCCAGTGATTTAGTCCCCTACATCCGTCAAGGGATACGTAATTTTAAAAAACTTCGGCTACGAAACTGCTAAAAGATTCGTGAAAAAAAAAACAAACTCCTATACAACAGTAGACAGACTATTTCGATAAATGTAAGTGTGTTTTTTTACGGTTCCGTAGCCAAATGGCAAAAAACGGAACCCTTATGGATTCGTCATGTCTGTCTGTCTGTCCGTCCGTATGTCACAGCCACTTTTTTCCAAAACTATAAGAACTATGCTGTTGAAACTTGGTAAGTAAAAAAAAGAAAGAAAGTTGGTTTGTATTCTGTGAACCGCATTAAGATTTTCACACAAAAATAGAAAGAAAAAAAACAACACATTTTGGGGGTTCCCCGTACTTAGAACTGAAACTCAAAATTTGTTTTTCATCAAACCCATACGCGGATGGATAGGTACATGGATAGGTCTTCAAAAATGATATTGAAGTTTCTAATAAAAAATAAATCTAAACTGAATAGTTTGCGCGAGAGACACTTCCAAAGTGGTAAAATGTGTCTTGCTGCTACGGAACCCTTCATGGGCGAGTCCGACTCGCACTTGTTTTTCTTACATTTCGTGTATGAGTTTCATAGCGAATGTAGTTTAGATTGCCGTGTCGTATAATCCCTAGACGGTGATGGGTGACTACATCGCCACCCCGTATAGTGAAACAACTGTAATTGCACGCAATTCTTTTAGGAGCTTCACCTTATTATTTTTCCTCGAAAGTATTCCCCAATAATTTCTGGTTACTTATCGTGTCGCCTGTCATATAAATGTGCGGGACAGCCGACAGCCGACAGCCGACACTGACAGCTTAACGTGCTCGTCGAAGCACGAGGTCTCGTAGCGCATCGCATGACGTACGGAACATTGTTGGCTGTTATTTATGTTCCGTTTGCACACAATATTATAAGAACACACAGAAATCCCACTCCACACCACGCGCGGTAAGGAAGGAATGTGCATCAAAATAAGTATTAAAGGACTGACTAATAAGTCTGATTGTACCTACTTTAACGAAGTTTTTATTTAGTTCTTTTAATGCAAGAAAAAGGTTGCAAAAATAGAACTACCATATTATGCATCAAATAAAGTTGATCTTCTGTAGTTATCTGTACAGTGTAAGTGACGTCGCACATTGCGCTGTTCTGTCGAGTGCTAACGTTTTATGATACTATGTGCGAAAACAATAGGATGTACTGATATCATTTTATGGTTACGGACATTGATTTGATATCATCTGTGAACAGACTACGTTCACTACAGTTCTACGTTGGCTACAAACCACCTGGCATCACTAAAATTGATAGGCAGACTACTGGTGATCCATTGACTGCATCAAGTCATCCCTTTACTTTTGTGTAAGTAATTACTCACTGGGTTGTTCAATTGTTTATTATCTCTGGCCACAATTCAGTATTTGCACTTATAAGCTGAGCAATAGCTACACCATACTTTTCTACTCAAAAATTAGTCGGTCAGGTGTACCGTCCATATCAGTCGGTCAGGTGGACCATTCATATCAGTCGGTCAGGTGGACCATTCATATCAGTCGGTCAGGTGGACCATTCATATCAGTCGGTCAGGTGGACCATTCATATCAGTCGGTCAGGTAGACCATTCATATTTCGGCTTTAATTTTCGAGTACTTGGTAGTTTTTCCGTGGCCACGTCGATACGAAAGCTGGAGTTTTTGTTCGTTTGCGCGTGATGTAAAAGTCATCGGCAAAGAAACAGCAGAGCGCGGGCTGTCGGCGGCGGCGCGCGGCAACCAGAGAAAAACTTGCATAACTTATAGCGTCCGACACCGGACGTGGAACAGTTGAATATGGATTTTTTCTTGAAATGAATGTTAACATTCATTATGTTGGAAAAATTGCTGTGCTAATTTAAAAGAAAATTAGAATCATGAAAAACATATTTTATAGAACACGCCCACACCGAAGTTATTGTTTTATATTATATCCTGCAGCTTACTTACAATCACAATCCGAAGGGTTTTAAAGGAAATTGTTAATCCACTGCTTTATAAATGTTTGGAACATTCGTCTGCTCGGCAATGTAAATAACGCAACGAATGTTATGGAACACTCAAAATGGAACAGATTGTTTTTGTAAAGTGTGGTACACAATTACCCGCTGGTTACCATGCGGGATGCTCAGTAATTATTGTCAGGAAGCTTACAAAAAATCAAATCGACAAATCTGTAATGTTATGTCCTGCCTTCCTGAGGCCTTTAAATGGCGATAAAACCACTTACACTTCTTTTTCTATAATCCCTGATGTTTGTGACGGCACACAGAAAGTGTACCAGTGTTCTTCCAGTATTCGTATTATTGTAGTCAGCGTACGTAATCGTACGTAATTCAAAGTCCAACCTAAACAAGCTAAACTTGAGTTTATGTCATGTTCTGGTTACTTCTGATACAGGCACTGAGTGTTGGTTTAGGACAAGCACTGATGTAACGTGATTTATGTAGTCTGCTGGTACAGAAGGACTGGGTTTGAGAAGAGGGTGAACGTGTTTTGAATGAGGCTTTGTGGAATAACATTAAGGAGTTTTAATGCTTGCATCTAATACTTTTATGCCTACGTTGCAAAGGTTTTCAAAAACCTAACTTTACAAATATTTACATTAAAACCAATACTACTTGCCTTCTCGTGCACCGTTACAATTTTGTCTTTCAAGGAGCTTTTATCATAATATGTGAGTCAAGAGAGCAAACCGATTTCCGACCCTTTTAGAGGACTTCCTTCAACCCTTAGAGCATTGTTACCCACATGTGGCCGAGTGGAGCACAGAGCTGCTGTACTCGCACGAGGACGAGGAGTCATTAACCAGTGCGCTGACAGGACAAAGCGCATAAATACAGCGGGGGCGATTGAACGAGCGAGTCGGGTGAACGAACCGAACGCAGCACAAACGGTCATTTGTACCTGCACTTTAACAATTTGTGGGTAAACTCTTTGTTTTAAATCCTATAGCTAAATCATATGTTATTCTAAGGGTAGTTGAACACGATGGAAGTTATTCTTCATTAATTTAACAGAGAACTTTCTTTTCTGACCTCAGACTTCAAATGTAGCCTTTATAGCGTAAAGTAGATTACACGAGCATGAATGTAATAGTACCGTATCTTAATTTGTTCGTCATGTAAC
Source organism: Brachylomia viminalis (assembly GCA_937001585.2). NCBI lineage: Eukaryota > Metazoa > Arthropoda > Insecta > Lepidoptera > Noctuidae > Brachylomia > Brachylomia viminalis. The sequence goes on from OW443300.2 coordinate 531,465, forward strand.
TCTCAAATCGCTGCAGAGCGCCACTCAAGCTTCCAATTTGTTCGTCATGTAACTCTCAAATCGCTGCAGAGCGCCACTCAAGCTTCCAATTTGTTCGTCATGTAACTCTCAAATCGCTGCAGAGCGCCACTCAAGCTTCCAATTTGTTCGTCATGTAACTCTCAAATCGCTGCAGAGCGCCACTCAAGCTTCCAATTTCACAAATAACAAAGGTCGTTTGATCATTATCTACAGTGTCGCGCCTGCCTTACACACAACCGCACACGTTCTATTTATATTTATTCTAGTTTAACAACCTAAAACTCGTTTAGTTCTCCAAATGATCCGCCTCTAAACAAACGTAGATTCATCATTACTTCCACCAGATCGTTCGGCGTGAACTTGCAAGTGATTACGTCTGAATATTGGCCTATTCCGATCACAATGCGAGCATTATCGCCCGCGCGGAGCGGACACGTGCGTGCTTCAGTCGAACAAAAAGTGCTAACTGCTGTTTATAAGTACCCAGATGACGTCATGCATTAGGGAAGCTACAGAAGGTGTACTACTCAAATGATGTGATCAGAAACTATCCGTACAATTAGCGGGCCACGAATAAGTCTATTCGTTTTGGATGTCAGCAGATAGACGTGATTGAACCAGTTAATAGTAAAGAATACCAGCATAATCTCTTTAATTATCTCGCGACCAAATTGCCCGCACGCTGTGCTGTAAATAATTATTTAGCGGGGGTTGGTGACTAATCTAATTCTAGATTACAGAATATCCATTACTTTTGTTTGTAGTGACGGCTATAAGATTCATTCGTAAAGTGAGAAGGCTACGGCTGTCGGTACACAAGCGATGGGAAAAGGGGAAATCTGCAGTTCCAAACTGCACGCACTTCATCTTACGTTTAGTTCAGCGTGTTTCTTTTTCACGCATTATTTTCACGTAATGTTTGGAGTGGACCGTCTGTATATTCTGTCCGATGTCCATGATTTGTGTTTGAACCGATCGAGTTAATACATGTTATTATAACAGCCAATGATTTCGCGCACAAACTAGTTGGCAGAGGACGTCGCTCGGATTACTGAATACAGTTATTGTAATCACTCTCATGTCATTACTGTAATCACTTTTACTGGGATTTAAGGATGAAGAATGTGTACGGTGTGCTTGTCAACCGGTTTGGTATTACTGCCGGTCTATTCTGGTGCTAGGGAATAACAATGTTGATAGCTTACTTCACCTAAGTTGTCACGGTGAGATTTTTACAGAATAGGTCTGCAGGTAGAATTTAGCAAATAGATTATTTACCTTGTAATAACACAACTGAAATGATTGTTTAGGTACTTGTATAACTGTGGTTGGAAGTGTGGCTCTTAGTGCCAGGTTATTTGTTCGATTACGAGACGGGCCAGTGAATTTCTGTGAGAAAATACTCAGCAACTGCTCGGTGTTCGAAATTGTTCAATTGTCTTTTTCCCACGAGACGGCACACCACGTGACACCCCCGCGGCGCAGCGCGCACTAGCGAACTAACATGCAACAACCTGCTTCCGGCGAATTCAGGAGCGTATATATTTAATGATGACAGTAGGTACTTATATCATAACTTTATCACAAAGTTGTGTTGTTACGAGTTGATAAGAACTGGCTATATTGGAGACTATCACTTTCGTCCGTCGTCGTGGAAGGAAACGTAACCTGTGTTTATATTATTATTACGAGGAAAATGATCTTAAAACGCGTCAAGGGCGCACTTGAACTCGACCCTGCCTCCTGCTAACTGAATGAACAAAAATCCAAACTCTATGCCGTTCGGAATAGGGTTCAAAACATAGTTAATTGCTAGTGTCGTTAATGTGTCATACTACGAAACTACACAGAAGGCCCAATCTGCAAATTGAATGAAATTCACAGCAAGATGTATGCGGTGTTAAAGTATTATATTGTACCTACTATAAAGGCTATACCAAAACTACTACCTATCGGTCGCAACTTGTTAATTGTGAAATGTGTGAAGGAAGCATTCACAACATCACATCGCGCCTGTGTGTTCTGATGAGACAGGAAGACACTAACACGGCGTCAGTAGAGTTAGGACCCATCAACCACATACATTGTCATTAAATGGGCACAAATCCAAACTCTGCTACTGTTAAAGTATAAACAAAGTATAAACATTTATTTTAGAAAAATCCATATTTCAACACACACACATTTAAAATTAAGAATGAATTTACATCAAAATAAAACAAACAAAACAACACAGAACAAAGTAAAAGCAGTGAAGGACACAGTTACACACATTAGGACCGGGAGGAACTGTCCTCTGCAATACAATACTCGTACCAACAACAATACTTATTAACACCAACAAAATCTTACACAGTCAGCAATATGGTTTCACCAAAGGACGTTGTAGGACTGACGCCGGTGTCACTTTATTGCAACACATATTTACAGCGTGGAAGGAGGCCCAAGATGACATAGGGATCTTTTGTGTCCTCTCCAAGGCATTTGACTGCGTTGATCACGAAACCTTGCTCTTAACGGACTAGGTAACCTCGAGCTTAGTTTAGTAAAATCTTATTTAAATTATAGACGACAAAAATTCAAGATAAATGGAATCAAATACAAGTAAAATGGGTGTTCCACAAGGCTCGATATTAGGTCCCTTCCTTTTTTGTCTATATTAATGACCTACCCCATTTATTAAAAAAAACAACTACAAATGGCGTTATTTGCTGACGATACTTCTTTAATCTTTAAGATAAATAGACGTGCATCAAATTTTGACGACGTAAATAATGCCCTTCTGCAGGTACACAATTGGTTCACTGCTAATAATTTAGTATTAAATGGGAAAAAAAACTAAATGCATAAGATTTGCTTTACCGAATGTTAAAAGTAGTGATTGTGACATAATATTGAATAAAGAGAAACTAGAATTTGTCGATGAAACTGTTTTCCTGGGGATAACGCTAGACTCAAGGCTGCAATGGGGTCCTCATTTACCATCTCTTGCAGTACGGCTAAGTTCACCAGCATATGCTGTAAGAAAAATCCGTCAATTTACTAATGTAGATACCGCGAGGCTAGTCTATTTCAGTTATTTTCATAGTATCATGTCAGTACGGTATTTTATTATGGGGACGGGCTGCCGATATTGTGTCTATTTTTACTTTGCAGAAAAGAGCCACCAGAGCAATATACAGCCTCCGTAGGCGCGATTCTCTAAGGGAACTGTTTAAAGACATTAACATCATGACGGTACCTTGACAATATATTTATGAAAACATCATGTACCTACGTACGGAAAAATTTAAATCTTTTCAGTAAAAGAGGTGATAGACACAACTAAAGGACTAGAAATAGGGACCAATTAGTTCAACCAGGTTTCAGACTGGCTAAAGTAGACTCATCCTTCATGGGGTACTGTTTAAAATGTTACAAAAAAATACCTCCCCACATGCTCCAACTGATTGAAACGAAATTTAAATCTTGTATAAAACGCACACTATACAGCGAAGCATATTATAAATTGGGGGATATTACATCGCTAACAAAAATGCTTGGCTCAGGGCTGGTCCTGCTCCACAAGGGCGCGTAAACTAATTAATTAGCATTCGAAGATATTGTTGATGAAGCTGATGAAGATTGTACAATCTATCGTTGCATTGTATAAATTCAATCTCTTAGTATTGTATAATTGCATAGCACATGTGTGAGCACTATGTACCTACTATAAAGGTTACTGGGTTCATCTTTCATTGACTTGAATGTACCCTAGCGGCTGAGAGTATGTCATGCTCACTCAAATGTGTCGCTGGTTGTGGCGTGTGTATTGGATCATTGAGTTTCCTTCAAAATGATTGAGTTGAATGGTGCTGATGCATACGTCATGTTCGTGAACGGGCGCCGTCAGTTGGCACTGCTCATGTCTTAGCTGCCACGGCTTATTTTGATTCCTGAATTGTTTATATATTTTTATTACGGATGCTTTTAACGTGCACGTCTTTCTACACCGTTCTCACATGTATAATTTCTACATGAATGATGTTACCACTATTTTGTAACAATATTTTGATTTAAAAGAGTGTCCATGGAGTTTTTTGCCCGTTCTTCTCCATAGGTATCTACTACGCTTTGGAATGGGTAACTAGCTTCACCTTTCTGACCGACCAACCCCTTGACAATTCAATAGTGCCTGTAATTGGTTTATTTGAAATAAATGCTTTTGAGTTTGAGTTTTAATTTGATTCGTAAAACCCACGAAAACTTCGCCTGACCGAATTGAGCCATCGGTCACCACGTCCACCAGTCTCGCTCGCGACTGGACAGCAGGAGCGACACAAAACGTGCTTTCTTGTATGTTTGCTACCAGCAGCGGTGGACCTTCCGTGTAGCGTGTAGTACGAACTATGGACGGAGACAGCGGCGCGCGTCGCACTGCGCATGCGTGGGCGCTCGTGCGCTGCTGAAAGCCGCTCGACCAGTCGCGCGGACTTCCATTGTTTTAGGGGTAACTGTAAGTTTGGAAACCATATTATAAGGACGTTAATTCCGTTTAGTACACAGGGTTAAATTAAATAAGCTAGCGAAACCACATATAAACTACTAGAAACTACTTAGACGTGATAGGTATCGAGTGTCGATACATAATTACGGTAAAACAAAAAAATACTCTTAATTTCAAGTACCTACAGCTGATTACGGGGTCAACGGTCACTGGTGGTGTAGTTACTTGAAATTATGAATTTAGACAATCTTTTTTTTTGTTATATCGTCATTAGTTATCGACACCCATCACAACTGTGGAGTTTCGCCGGGTAATCATATTTGACTTTGATTCGACTGTATAAATATTAAGGTTTATTATAGTTTATATCGTTTATTTATAAAAAAGGTGCAGATTTACAATAACATAAATTAAAAATTATAGAGGACTCAGTTGCTTATTTGCCTGAACTAGGTAGAACCTGTGTTTCAGACTAGAAAGGTGCTTATAATGTTAAAATATAAAATTACAAAAACGGAGAAGACTAATTAAAAAGTAATATTAACTTAAAGACTAAACATGTTTTATTTACAGATAACAAGTACATTCTCTGTCTCAGTGTATGATAAGCTAAGTAAAAATTGCAGAATAGTCTTTTTACAGTCGTAGTTATTTCATTTATAGATACTTAATTTCCTATTTAATTTATTGTATAGAAATGGGCCTAAACATTTATAAAATCTGTTTACAAACATATATTTAGAGGGTGCATTTGACTCGCATACAATATCATTCCGTCTCTTATTAGTACTTTCAATGTTATATGAGAGCATAGTGTGCTGTTTTAATATTAAGTGCGTTATGAAAAGCTGGCGAACGGTCAGCACGTTACAGGATTTGTATAGCAGATCTGTAGTTTATGTACCTTATAATAGTGTCTTTACCTATGAAGTTGCCGTTTTACAATACTGGCCATTTGAAACGTAATATATGTATGGCTGGCAATAAATTCTAAATTCAAATGAATTTTATTTAAACAATATGGAATTATATTTTCAAATTCAGTCATTTGTTAATTGATTAGTGTTTTGTTTTCACTACAAATGTATCTTATTCAGCAATATGAAAAATACGAGTAATTATGGATTACGAGTTCCGTCGCGGTAGCAATGCAGCACAAACGGCTCGCAACATAATTACAGAGTGAACACTTCAAACGAACGCACGAAAATAAAGTCAACAACGACGAATTAAAGGCGATAGTGGAAGCTGATGATCCTCAATCTACGGCTGAGTTAGCAACAGCTTTCAACTACTATCTATCGTCTATTTGCGTCAAATTGGCAAGGTAAAAAAAAACTTGATAAGTGGGTGCCGCACGAACTGAACGATTGTCAGCGCGACGAACGCGTTGAGGTATGCCTTGCGTTGCTTAACAGACACAGAAATGACGAGATTTTGAACCGCATTGTCACTTGCGATGAAAAATGGATACTTTTTGATAATCGTGAGCGGTCATCATGTTGGTTAGATCCTGGTTCAGCGCCTAGGCAATGTCCTAAACGAAAACTTACCCCTAAAAAGTCATGGTCACTGTTTGGTGGTCTCGTGCCGGTATAATTCGTCACAGCTTCTTACCAAATTACACCAGCATTACTGTAGATGTGTACTGTGAGCAAGTGGATACCATGATGAAGAATCTCGCATATCTCCGGCCAGCCTTGGTTAATCGCTCGTCCCCGCTGCATTCCTACTGTTAGTGTGTCACACGATTACCGCGCTGATGCCGCCGGGGTCTGCAAGTGAAGGGTACATGTTATTTTACGTCATGTTAAACCTAGATATTTCATATAAAATGAAGTATATAATGTATAACATATAGACTTAATTTTTATTTTTTTTAATAATCATCAAACTTATTGTCTACAAATTATGATCACATTTTATTGTTTTCCCTTAAAACAACTGTCGTGGCCAAAGTAAAAAATTACCAGTAAGCCAAGACCTTTTAAATAAGATATGTCTCAAGTCTGTTGAGGGTAGGTAATTAATATTATCGTATCAGCCGACGTAAGCCTTCCTATCTTTAATAGTATTGAAAGGTTTTAGGTTAGACGCTTAATACCTCATCCACTAGTTAACTGAACGAAATATGACCATAAATACGAACACTCTAAAAAAAAACATTCAAGTAGGTACCTACTCAAATTATGAATCTTAAAGACTACGAGCGTCCTTAAATTTTTTGATTCCTTGGAATCTATGTACTTTAGAATACTTAAGCATCTCGAATATCTTTAAAACCAGAATTCAAGTACCTACTACCAATACGTTGATGCTTCGATATTTAGTCACGCGCGCTTGGCAGCAAAACATAACAGAGATACTCAGGGAAAGATTTTAATGATAATTTGATGTTTGCTCTATTAAGTTAGTAGGAGACATGAATCTATTCTCGTCATGTTCAGCTTAATGGGGCAGAATGTTAACGGGGCGGGTGACAGGGGCATGGCATGAAGGGGGGAGGGCAAAGCTTCTGATCATTCATTACATAGCTCATTAGGTTCATTTAGAGTAATTTATCTTTTCATGCAGGCTTCGATTATGTGAGGCGCGGAGTCAATGTGCTGGGAAGTAGGGCCCAGTGCACACTAGACATAGGAATAGAGATGCCGTGGACCGTGGTGTGATAATCTGCTTTGGTTATTACTGATCGTTGTATCGAAATAGCATATTAACCCAATAACAATAATAAAAGCTATTAAGCAAATCAAGATCAAATTGACTGAAGATCTTTGGGGAATGTCCAATAAAGTCTGTACATCCATAATTGACACTATAGGGCCTTACTTAGCCTTCATATTTAATTTGTGTGTGGATCAAGGAGACTTCCCGGATTTAATGAAATACAGTAAGGTAATACCACTTTTCAAATCCGGGGACAGTAAAGACACAAATAATTATAGACCCGTATCCGTGTTGCCAGTTTTCAGCAAGGTATTTAAAAAGGTAATGCTTAATCAAATGCTCATTCATTTTAAGACCAATAAAATCTTACACAATCAACAGTACGGTTTCACCAAGGGACGTTGTACGACTGACGCCGGGGTTACCTTATTAAAACACATATTTATGGCGTGGGAAGAGGCCGAAGACGCCATAAGAATCTTTTGTGACCTCTCCAAGGCATTTGATTGCGTCGATCACGAAACATTGCTCTCGAAACTTGAGCATTATGGACTTGGACTACTTGCGCTCAGTCTAGTATAATCTTATTTAAATGATAGGCAGCAGCAAGTTCAAATAAATGATGTCAATTCACTTAGTTTAAAAGTAGAAATGGGAGTTCCACACGGCTCGATATTGGGTCCTTTCCTCTTTTTAGTGTATATTAATGATCTATTCCATTTATTAAAAAAACAACCACAAATGGTGTTATTTTCTGACGATACTTCTTTAATTTTTAAGGTAGAAAGAAGTGCTACAAATTTTGACGACGTTAATAACGCCTTACTGCAGGTCCATAATTGGTTCACTGCTAATAATTTAGTATTAAATGGAAAACCAACTAAGTGTATACGATTTTCTTTACCTAATGTCAAAAGTAGTGATTGTGAGATAGTATTGAATCAAGAGAAACTAGAATTCGTCGATAAAACTGTTTTCCTGGGGATCACGCTCGACTCGAGGCTACAATGGGGTCCTGATTTAACATCTCTGGCGGGACGGCTAAGTTCAGCAGTATATGCTGTAAGAAAAATCCGTCAATTTACCGATGTACATACCACGAGGCTAGTCTATTTTAGTTACTTTCATACGGCATACGGCATACGGCGTGCATACGGCAGTCTTACGGTATTTTACTTTGGGGACGGGCTGCAGACGTCGATTCTATTTTTATTCTGCAGAAAAGAGCCATCAGAGCCATATATAATCTCCGCAGGCACGATTCTCTAAGGGAACTTGTTTAAGGTTATTAAGATCATGACGGTATCTTGTTAATATATCTATGAAAACATCATGTAAGTAAGAAAAAAACATCTTTTTACTAAAAGAGGTGATAGACATAATTATTGTACCAGAAATAGGGACCTATTAGTTCAACCAGGTTTCAGACTGGCTATAGTAGACTCATCTTTCATGGGGTACTATTTAAAATGTTACAATAAAATACCTCCCCACATACTTCAACTGAATGAGACGAAATTCAAAGTTTGTATAAAACGCACACTATGCAGCCAGGCATATTATAAGTTGGGGGATTATATTGCTGATAAAAATGCCTGGCTCAATGCTGGTCCTGCTCCACAACCACAACTCATTGATTAACATTTGAAAATATTGTTGGAGCTGCTGAAGATTGTAAGACTACCTTTGCTTTGTATAAACTCAATCTCCTTTGTATTATATAATTGCATAGGATTAGTGTGAGTACTATGTACTATCGAGCTACCATTTACCGGGTAATGTCTTTCATTGACTTGAATGTGCCCTGGCGGCTGATAGATGTCATGCTCACTCAAATGTCTCGCTGACGGTGGCGAGTGTGTTGGATCCAATGACTTCTTTAGTCATTGGTTGGATCATTCAGCTCCCTTCAAAATGGTTGAGCTGAATAGTGCTGATCCATGCGTCATGTTCGTGAACGGGCGCTGTCAGTTGGGACTGGTCATCTCAACAGCCACCACGGCTTATTTTAGTTATTTTATTATGGATTGTTTTGTTTAAATTTATATTTGCTGTACACTGGACACTCAACGTGTAGGTCTTATTTACATCGTTCTCACATATAATGACGACACGGTTGGCGCAGTGCGATTGACTGCTGCGTTACGTGTCGCGGGTTCGATCCCCGCACGGAACAAATATTTGTATGACCTGCAAGTAGTTGTTCCGGGTATGGCTGTTTGTGTATGTGAGTTTAAATGTTTATAAACGCACCCACGATACAGGAGAAATTCCTAGTGTGGGGCAAATTAAAAAAAAAAAAAAAAAATATACGTATATTCAACATTAATGATGTTACTAATATTTATGTAACAATATAATTTAAAAGAGTGTCCATGGAGTTTCTTGCCCGTTCTTCTCCATAGGTACCTACTACGCTTTGGAATGGGCAACTAGTTTCATATTTCTGACTGACTGACCACTTGACAATTCAAAAGTGCCTGTAAATGGTTTAATTGAAATAAATGCTTTGAGTTTGAGTTTGATGACCTTTTGTAACTCCTGTGACCTCTAGTATTCCATTTAAACATTTCTTACTGAGGAATATAAATTCCCGATTCACAATAAAATTGTTTATTGCATTTCTTAGTGTTACTAAAACTGTTGGTAGACTTAAAATTAATTAAACAATTATAGACCCTGTCGGGCACAGCATAGAGGGAGAGAAGAGGAAGAGCGCTTATCTATTCTGGTAATTGTATTTTTATTTTATTATTTTGGTTGTATCTCTTTTGTTATAAATAACACTTGCTTGAGTAAGTAAGACTTTTTATGGTATACCTAAATACTTTTAGTTACTTAGTTATTCCAGTTGTTTATTATTTGTTTAAACTATGATAATCGGGTATTATACTTAATTTATCATACGATTCTTTATTTATTAATGTCTAGAAATATTTTTTTATTGAAAATAAGTTAAAGCACTGTGTAAGTATTTAATATAGGTATTTACTATGTATTGTAATTTAGATATTGAAGACTAAAATAAACTAATGGAATTACTACCATCAATCGTACTATTCTCATTTAAATAGCTGAGCCCTAATGGCTGATAAGCGCAAACTCACAGATAATATACTAAAAGCACTGCAAGCGATACTCTCGGCTATTAATCCAAGCGATTCAATTAATCGTATTAATGTTGCAGCGTGTTGCGACTCTTTGTGCGCGTAATCTGCGTAGCAATGAATTCGGTCAATTAGATCGTATCAACAGGTTATAAAGGATGTTCGTTAACGCGGCGCGCGCTCGTCTATTCGTGACGTCACGCTAGTTTCCGAGCACCTCGTTGGTCGAGTGTTTTATGAGATACTTTTGGAATCAGCTATAGGGGACTTTAACCAATGTCCTGAAAGAACGGGATTGATTTTTTATAGCAGATGTCCACTGAAAGAAACCGTAAACCAAAACGGGGTGCCCTGTTCGATTGCTAAAGCCGTATAATATAAAATAAGAGCAAACATTATCTTCCATATTATAAGTTACTTGGGCAAATAAGTTTAAGTAGATTAAGTTCTGGATGCCACGCCGTTAGGTTTTACATATAATAAGGTTTATCTTGTTTGTGCGATCGGTATTCTGCTCTGAGTTCGGTCGGTGTGTTTGCAAGGCTAGGCATTTAACTGTGCTGCCAGCGAGACGTATGGAAAGCGATAACTCTCGCGAACAAGCGAGTCCGCATAAATCATAGAGTGCCATGAGTACCGACCAAGCTCGCGCCTGTTACACGAGATAAAGGAGTTTGAGAGGGTTTGTGTAATCGTATTTTTGTTTGCATAGAAAAAACGAAGCTGCAAATGATTGGTGGTGTTTAAGAACTCTGTTACAGAGAACGAAGCTGCAAATAATAGTACTAATAAGCCAAAAAACGTCTACTGCTGAACGTAGGCCTCTCCCAAGCACCGCAACTTCGACCGGTTCTGTACTTCTTGTGTTTCCAGCTAATTCCTGCGGCTATCACCAGGTCATCGGTCCACCTTGTGAGAGGCCTTTTAATGCTAGGTCTTCCGGTACGAGGTCACCACTCCAGAACCTTTCAGCCCCATTAGCCATCTATTCTGCGAGCGTACACAAGTACGTTCCACTTTCTTAGAGTCTATAAATTGATGTAAACACTTTGTTCATGTGTTATTTATTATGCATGTCATTGTCACTATTATTTCTACACTTTTTACACTACACTAACTCAAAAGGTTTGTTCGTTTTAGTCTTCGCACTATATTTGTTTGGTCTTTTTTTTTTTTTTTTTTTTGAGGGTGGGAAATCATCAAATATCTTCTCCCGCTCTGGGCAGAGCAGGAGGGCGTGTCAGACTCTTACTGACTAAAACCCACCCGTGTTCTTTCAGCTGCCTGTGCCAGGGGCCACGGTAACCCTCTTGGACTTTTCCGCAACCCTAGCAGGCATCGGTCCTAGCAAACCCCGTCATTGGTGCTGACATCTCTTTGAGGCGCGCGTGGAACACAACGCGCCGTCGACCCGGGCTTGGTCCTTATCGAACGGCGAGCTGCCCATTGCTCGCCGTTCGCAAGCCCGCGCCTACGGTGGCCGGGAATCGGCCTGCGATTCCCGACGCCCAGGGCGTCTCCTGCGGCGGCTAGGGGCGTGAGCGTGGCGTGCTCACGCGTTCCGCCTCCTCCTTCGCGAACATTACTGCTTCGCAGAAGGAGGTGACGGCTTCCCAAGCCCTCTCGCCGGAGCGAGCCATGGTACGGATACCATGGCCCTGACCAAGGCTGGATGCGAGAGATCGCCACCGCCAATCGCATCCACGAGGACACGGCGGTGCTCCGCCCAAGCCGGGTAGACCTCCACCGTATGCTCCACCGTGTCCTCCGGGCGATCCACACAATGGTGACACCCGGGCGTTTCCTCCCGCCTTATCCGGAACAGGAACCTCCCGAAACAACCGTGTCCGGTGAGGTCCTGCGTCAGGCGGAAGGTGAGGACGCCGTGGCGCCTCTCTAGCCACTCCTCAAAGAGGGGACTTATCGCCGCAATTGTGGCGTGCTCATATTTGTTTGGTCTAACAGCTGAATTGCCTCGATGTTCACATGTCGGTGGAGTCGGGTGTTCATGGGCCTCAGCAAATTTTTGGATTATGTTAGTGACGGGTTCCATTTTTAGGTCACGATGGAGCTCGACATTTCTTATAAACCAGGGAGCATTAATAAGCAATAAAGTCAAAGTCAAAGCATTTATTTCAAATAGGCACATAAAAGGCACTTTTGAACGTCAACATTTACAATTAAATATAATTGATTCTAGTCGCCCCTTCCAAAAGGTAGTTTCGCATGGAGAAGAATGGGCAAGAAACTCCACCGTTACTCTTTCAAAATGTGTTACAATATTTTATATACATTAATTATATTATAATTATATGTGAAGACGATGCACCTATACTAAAAATTACCCTACCACAATAGGTAAAAAGAATTTAATAAACGTAGCTATGATAAATAAGTTAATTAAGTGATAGATACATGGTGTTCACATATTTACAAACATTGTAAAAGTATACGATTTCCCAAATTATGTAAACAAGTAATATGTCAGTGTGTGAGTTACTCCTGAGTAGGTACCTTATTTTGGAATGTTTGTATAATTTTGATGTCGGTCGGTTTAGTACATTCCCACAGTTGGATGCCATATGTCCAAATTGGCATAAGAATATGCTTATATAATAAGATTTTGTTATGTATCGAGAAGCAGGAATCCCGTCCAATCAACCAATACATGTTTTTAAAACGCATGTCTAGTTCCTATCTTTTCTTTTTGACGTGCGTTTTCCAGCGCAGTTTCGCGTCAAGCGTTATGCCAAGGTATTTGGCTGTATTTGCGTATGGCACTTGTTGGCCATTTATGACGATTGGGTGGTAATCACAATTCCTGTTGGTGAAAAGAGTGTGAAGTGTGAAGTGAGTTCGATTCATTCAATTTGAATCTCCATTTTTGTGCCCAGTCATGAACTTCATTTTAAGCGATTTGTACCCTTTTGATTGCTTCCGTATGACATGACCCTGTCGCCATAATGGCAGCGTCGTCCGTAAATATTGCAATAGTATTATTTTCTAGCTCTGGTATATCATACGTGTACAACAGGTAGAGGACTGGACCCAGCACACTACCTTTTGGCACGCCAGCTTTAATAATTTTTAACTAGGAAAAGGCATCCTCGTGCCTTACTCGAAACATTATATCTGTAATGTATTACTGCAAGATATCGGCAAAGTCATTATATATACATATAGCTTGTATATCAGGCCCTTAGGCCAAACTCTATCAAAAGCTGGTGCCACATCTAAAAATACGGTGGAGCAGACTTTTTTCTCTTCAAGCGTTATCTCAATAAGGTTGGTGATTCTATGTACTTGGTCTATTGTTGAGTGCTTCTCTCTGAAACCAAACTGATGGTCAGGGATCAGGTTTCTCTCGTTTATGATAGGTTTTAATCGCGTTAAAAACAATTTTCAAACAGATTTGATAGTATAGGCAACAGGGAAATGGGCCTGTATGATGATGCTTTGTGAGGTGGTTTACCGGGCTTGGCAATCATAATCACTTTAGCAACTTTCCATAACTCAGGAACATGCTTTAGCACGAATGCAGCATTGATGGGCTTAGTAAGCTTAATGATGGCTTTACGTGGGAGATGTTTTAGGATTTCTCCCGTAATAAGGTCATACTCTGGGGATTTTTTTAGGCTAATGATTTGAATTGCCTTTCCAACTTCTTTCGGGGTCACAAGCTTTATTCTTTGATCTTGCAAGAGGAAACCTATTACAATAATAGCACGGTAAATATTAAACTGGACTCTTTAAGCACCGCCTTCAAAATTACCAAAGCAGTAAAATAGGGTGATCTGCTCTCTCCTAAAGTTCACACTGTCAAGTTGGAGGAGATATTTAAACAACTTACAGATTCATGGGCACTGAACATCCAGGTTGGCAGCAAAATGCTATCGAACCTCCTTTTCGCAGACGATATCGTTATTTTTGCTGTTTCTGCAGATCAACAGTAACTGCACTTGACCTGGAACTTATATTTAAAACTCAAAAGCGTTGCATTAGGTCTATGATCTAAATTGAAACCACTCAGAGTTGCAAGCCTTATTGTCAAAAATATGAGATCTATTATAAAGTGAAGGTAGTGATATGCCTTCACTTTATATAACAGGTCTTTACCTATGAAGTTGCCGTTTTACAACACTGGCCATTTGAAACGTAATTTATGTATGGCTGACAATAAAATCTAAATTCAAATGAATTTTATTTAAAAATATGGTATTCTTTTTTAAAATTCAGTCATTTGTTTATTGATTAGTGTTTTGTGTTCACTACATTTGTATCTTTTTAAGCAATATGAAAAATACGAGTAATTATGGAATACCAGTTCCGTCACGGTAGCAATGCGCACAAAGGGCAAACAACATTAATTACGTGTACGGAGTGAACACTACAAACGAACACAACGACTCGTTATTGATTTGAACACTTCCGACATGGAAATTTGGATCTAAAAAATTAACCCCGTGGTCGCCCGAAATCTAAAGTAAACAACGACGAATTAAAGGCGATAGTGGAAGCTGATGATCCTCAATCTACGGCCGAGTTAGCAACAGCTTTCAACGTTAGCATCAAAACAATATTGGTCCATTTGCGTCAAATTGGCAAAGTAAAAAAACTTGATAACCGCACGAACTGAACGATCGCCAGCACGACGTACGAGTTGAGGTACTCGTATGCCTTGCGTTGCTTAACAGACACAGAAACGAAAGGATTTTGAACTGCGTTGTCACTTGCGATGAAAAATTTTAAAATTGATACTTTTTGATAATCGTAAGCTGTCATCATGTTGGTTAGACCCAGGTTCAGCGCCTAGGCAATGCCCCAAACGTAAACTTACCTCTAAAAAAGTCATGGTCACTGTTTGGTGGTCTAGTGGCGGTATAATTAATCACAGCTGCTTACCAAAAGATACCAGCATTACTGTGAATGTGTATTGTGAGGAACTGGTAACCATGATGGAGAATCTCGCAAATCTCCGGTCAGCCTTGGTTAATCGCTCCTCCCCGCTGCTCCTACACGACAACGCTTGACCTCATACGGCACAACAGACAGTCTCTTAGCTACAAGAGCTAGGATTGGAACTTTTGCGTCATCCACCGTACTCACCAGACCTTGCGCCGACAGACCACCAAAATTTACCGAAATACTTTTACCAAAATTTGGACAACTTCTTGGCAGGGAATAAACTTCTTGGCAATACCCGAGAGGCAGTACAAAATGCCTTTGAAGAGTCTGTTGGCTCCCGTACACCTGACTTCTTCAAGAAGGGCATTGTAAAATGATCACTGTGCTGGCAGAGATGCATCGATAGCATGGGTGCATACTCAGATCATATAAACACATATGATCTGAGGGTGCATAATTTTATTGATAGAATAAAAAAATATTTATTTATAACTCACTTTAACTTTCTGTATACTAAATGGCAATTTCATAGGTAAAGACCTAAAACTAGAAAACGTTATGTTCTTAAGACCCAATCCTCTTCTCTTTTCTCGCATGACAGATCGATTTCCTCGTAATAGACGTGGCCATAGCCAAATTTGCCTACTAACAAATTTGAATTGAATTTATTTCCAAAGACGAGGTTTTAAGTAGATCATTTAAGTTTATAATTCATACGATATTAAAAATCTCTGTATTATAAAAATTTTCAGGCATGTACCATGTGTAGCATTATTAATTTGCAAGTTACAGGGATTTTTGTCATCGACCCGTATTATTTGAACGCGAGTTTAATCATAATATTTATTGTTGCATATCGCCCATCGCCTGCCGCTCGTAAACGCGCGCGTCACGCGTCTCTTTACTGCCGCCGCGCGATAACGCGGTGATGCGCTCGTACGAACCCGCGCTTTTACGACGCGTAGCTTATTACTACCTGCCACGATGATATTGTTTCGACACAATCTCAATTGAGCCCTTCGTTATGTTGTGCCGCAGATCAGAGAAACAAGGAGGATGTGTCGTTTATTCACAGTAGGGCTTACTCTTATTTGAATATTGCAGGGTATAGGTCGGTATTGCTGTAGTGTTTCCTCTTATTTGAATATTGCAAGTGTTACCTACTACCTAGTCAGTGTTCGTTTTTTTGGTAGTTATTGTATTTGTGGTCGGCAACTCGGCACAGCGTTGCGTCGTACCTATCTCAGCTGTCAAAAGAAATTACGTTAAGGAACCAGGTAGATTTATTTTGTTATTACTGAAAGTTATTTCCTTGAACTGAAATAATATTATCTCTATAGCAAACTGTACATATCTTCAACAGTTCCTACAAGGACACTCGGCTGTCTCTTAGCTATCTTTAGGTGAGACGCTTCCATATCAGAACGGTCAGTGTTCTGTAACACTGTGTTTGTTACACGCAAGCGTCATGTGGAGGCTGTAATTTTTCGAGACTGCCTTCAATATGATTATGTTACTGTTATTATTATGCGAAACCAAATGGTCCTGGGTTCGAATCCCGGTAGGGGCAAATGTTTGTATGATGAATATGGACATTTGTACCCGAGTCATGGATGTATATTTATAATATGTATGTATTTACAAAAAAAAATATGTATTTAAGTAGTGTATCAACCATCTGGTATCCATAACACAAGCCTTAAGTGTTAAGTGCTTAACTTGGAACTAGATGGTGCTGTGTACAATGTCAGACGATATTTATTTATTTATTTATTTATTTATGTTACTACCAGAGGGACACAGAAGGCCCACCACATGTAAATTAAGTAAAAGATTTAAGATTAGGTTGAAGTTTTTCTAGGTAAACAGACAGCTTCCCAAATCTCTGTACCTTTATCCACATTCTCCTAGCACTATTATGTACTTGGGTACTGTTTACTTAGAAGGTGGCTACACTGCTACACAGATTGTGTGGCACTCGAATGCCGTTGACAGGGGGCGCTGTCAGTAAACATTTGTATTGAAATAACAAGATGGCGTTAGTTCAGATTTTGGCCACACGTTAAAAGAATCTCGATTTTTTGTTTCAACTAACTGATTTGACGTTTCTGTCTTTTTTTTTATTTGGTTGAATGGAATAAATTGTATGTGGTATTATTGTAAGAAGTAGTCCTTCTGCATAACTATGCAGTAGCAATGTTCGGGGGATTCCCTCTCACCGCAAATTGGCCGCACGCACTCCGAGCGTCCTTGACTCAACTCAACTTGATATTCTCGCCAGTACCTACAGTGAGAACAAACTATTAACTTAGCTCCTCTTATATATCTATCTTCAGTTCTGGCACTTTGGCGTAGCTGGTATATGTATGTATACAATTATATTAGTAAGTGGCGGTTGAATTGGTATATTTTATAGAGGTATGAGGAACAGAGTGTAAAGTTCACTCATCGATGCAGGATTTAGCGTGACGTCAGTATGATGCGTGGTTTGCATGTGGCGATGTAGATAGCGCTACATTACTCCCCTCCGGAGATCGGAAGTCGATAGTGGGCTGAGTCGTTTATCTTGCGATGCTTGCCAGTGCCAGTTGAGGTTCCAGTGGGTCGGAACCGGGTGCCGCATAGTTCACGGTGAATCGGAACTATCTGCGGTGATTCTCTAGTGAGTCGGGGTGGCGCTGCGTTATGCTCCAGTGCGTCGGATGTGGTACAGCGCCGGGTTGAGGCTGACTGCTGGCGTCGACCAGGAGAGGTGTAAAAGGCTCTGCTTGTTGACCGGCCGAAAGTGCAGGGTGCTGTGCCAAGGTTGCTGATGAGGCTGCGGGTGATGACCAAAAATGCGCGTTCGCTGCATGGTGGTGGTCAGGATACCCGTTTGAAGCCGTGGGTGCTGGCTGGCTGAGACTCGCCGCTCGAAAGCTTGAGGAGGCAATGGTGATGACGTCACGCTGAACTAGTTGCTCAATGGCTGCGTCAATGTCCATATTCGGGGTCATCAGTATAGAGGTACGAGGAACGGGGTGTAAAGTTCACTGATAACTCCATAGAAAAGGGAGGATCCGCCAACCAGACGGCTGTTGTGTCTGGTGGGCAACTGCCCGACGATTGATGTTGGGTCGTTGTATATATGCTAGTAGCGTGGTAAACTCTGCTTGCGCGATGCAGGATTTAGCGTGACGTCAGTGTGATGCGTGGTTCGCATGTGGCGATGTAGATACCGCTACCATTTGTCACATTTGACTAAAAGTGCGTGGGAGACGGAATAAATCACATATTTTAGCATTTTTTTGTATAATTTGCAAGTCAATATGGAATAATTTGCGAATGTGGCTCGTTTCGTGTTACACGACTTCTTTATTTCTACTTGATGAAGTGTTATTAGTATTTTTTAGACTTAATGGTAATGTATGACAACCATCTCGCCTATTGTATATATGATTAAATTCCATATATATGATAAATGGCAATGTCCTAGATCAATGTTACAGTCATTGATGTCACTTGCTTACGTGGCTTATAAATAGATACAGAATAGGTAGCCTGCTGGGGCTATTAGGATCAATAAAGAATCAAAATTGGAATATAATAATTCAATCAAATCAAAGCATAGATGAAAACTACTCTGCGTTTAATAATACATTAAATAAAATTCTAAACAAGTGCATTCCCCTGCAACAAATAAAAATAAAAACGACATATAAAAAATACTAGCTAACTAAAGGTATTAAATTATCCTACAAAAATAAAAGACTACTAAAAATACTGACCATTAAAACAAACAATCCCACATTATCAAAATATTATAAAAAATACGAAAAAATTCTAAAGCAATCTATAAATACAGCAAAAAAAACTACAATTTATTAACAAAATAAAAAAGTCAACTAATAAAGTCAAAACCATGTGGAGTATAATAAATGAAAGAACAAATAAATCAATCAAAAACGAAAAGGCTAACATAAAATTACTCCAAAATAATAAGGTACCTAATAACTGAACCTAATAAAATTGCTAATATTTTTAATGACTTCTTTGCTTCTATTGGGGAAAAAACCTCTCTCGCAAAAGGAGCCCCCGTGATGTGCCCAACAGAAAACACCATGTTTCTCACTCCTGTAGATCCCTATGAAATAAACAGAATAATCAAAGAACTGCGAAATAAAAAGAGCTATGGAGTAGACGAACTTCCCCCATTTCTACTTAAGCAATGTGCAGATGAACTGACCCTTCCATTCTATAAGTTAATTAACCAATCATTTGAAGAAGGGACCTTTCCCAATCAACTTAAACACGCTCTGGTAAAACCCATACACAAGAAAAACTCTAAAACCGACCCTAACAATTATCGCCCTATAGCACTGTTACCAACTGCGTCTAAAATCTTTGAGAAGGCTATGTGTGACCGCGTCTACTCTTTTTGCGAAAAATATAACATACTTGACGACAGCCAAAACGGTTTCCGTAAAAACAGGTCCACAACGTTAGCAGTCTACAAATACGTACAAGAGGCTCTAACTATTATTAATAACAAAAACTACGCTGTAGGTATGCTGCTTGATATGACCAAAGCCTATGATAAGGTGAAATTTAACATTTTATTAGACAAGCTACATGGGATAGGAATACCGGGAAAAGCTCATAAATGGTTTGCTTCATATCTGAAGGATAGGATACAATTGGTAGAAATTGAATATTTCGATCACAACACGAACGAAATAACTAAAATAAGATCCGACAGTAAACCAGTAAGTGCGTCAATTCCCCAAGGTAGTGTAGTAGGTTGCCTTTTGTTCCTAATATATATAAACGACCTTTCTAAAACTATAAACGGACCTTGTGTTCTCTTCGCAGACGATATCTCCTTGCTTACCTCATGCCAAATAAATGACAATATAAACGCCAAATTAAACTCTCTTCTTTCGACGGCTGTAAACTGGATGGACAATCATAATCTTGAAATTAACTTTACAAAAACTAAATTAATAACATTTCATCCCCATCAAAAGTCCCCATTAAAACTAAATTTCATGTTTAATAACACTAAAATAGAACAAGTCAACGAATTTACTCTACTTGGTTTATCTATAGATACCCACATAAATTGGAAATCCCACATACAGAAAATAAGAGCCAAACTATCTAAATTCTCATACGCCTTACGCGAAATTAAAAAAACTACTAACCTCCAAACTGCACTTGTTACTTACTATGCATATGCACAAGCATGGCTCAGCTATGGGGTCATGCTGTGGGGTAACAGTACAGACTCACAAACCATACTTATCTTACAAAAAAAGTTAATCAGAATAATAACAAACATAGAACAAACAGAAAGCTGTAAACCACACTTCCAAAAACATAAAATACTCACACTTCCCTGTTTATATATTTTAGAATTATGTAAATTTGTCAAAACACATCAAAATTACTACACCAGTTGCGAAGAGACACAAAAAAGATACACTTTTAGACATAACAAAAACAAAGTAAACAAACCTCAATCCCGAATCAAAATGCACTCAACCAGCCCCTTAATTATGTCCATTAAAATCTATAATAAACTGCCAAATGAAATTAGAGAAATAAGCAAAACACACTTATTTATAAATAAATTGAAGCGATTTCTGGAATCCAAGGCATAGTACACAGTAAAGGAATTTCTAGATGATAAAACGATTGCAAAATGAAATTACTCTATCAAAAACAAACTAGTAAAAAAATAATATAATATGGAACACATAAATTCTTGTATAAATATGAATAAATAAATAATGTATCTACATAATTAAAATAAATAAAATATATAATTTAAATACAAAATTAATTTAATATAATATACTTATAATTAATCTATTTAAATACAAAATTTAATTAATACATACATATTATAACAAATACTTCTAAAATTACTTTTATTATGAAATGATAATGATCTACTGTTATGCAATACTTAAAAAATAAAAATAAATATAATGTACCTACACCTACATAATAATGTATACATATAAAATTATATACCGAATGTAACACACCTAATAATTTATAATAATATTGATTTGATTAAATTGCTATGCAGCCCTCTTCCTCTCTCCTAAATTTTTGCGTGCCCGACAGGGTCCATATTTGTATCTTTAATTTGTTATTACCATCTCTGTAACATATGGAATGCAATAAAAATTGAGTATTGAGTATTGAAATTAGCATCAAACGCTAGACCAGTTTTTAGTTTTTTTCAAAGCGCTCTGAAAAGACGAAAATTAGTTGTTAATGCGTGATATACTCGTATGTCATTACTCGTTGTTGGTGTCTGTTTGTCAACTGCTGAATACGAACTAACGAACTCATCAGCAGCGAGTCCACAACTTGTCGCATGTTTGTGAACTGCTGAATACAAACTAACGAACACATCAGCATCGAGTCCACAGCTTGTCGTATGTTTGTGAACTGCTGAATACAAACTAACGAACACATCAGCATCGAGTCCACAGCTTGTCGTATGTTTTACTGAATACAAACTAACGAACACATCAACATCGAGTCCACAGCTTGTCGTATGTTTGTGAACTGCTGAATACAAACTAACGAACACATCAGCAGCGAGTCCACAACTTGTCATATGTTTGTGAACTGCTGAATACAAACTAACGAACACATCAGCATCGAGTCCACAGCTTGTCGTGTGTTTGTGAACTGCTGAATACAAACTAACGAACACATCAGCAGCGAGTCCACAACTTGTCGTATGTTTTACTGAATACAAACTAACGAACACATCAGCATCGAGTCCACAGCTTGTCGTATGTTTGTGAACTGCTGAATACATACTAACGAACACATCAGCAGCGAGTCCACAACTTGTCGTATGTTTTACTGAATACAAACTAACGAACACATCAGCATCGAGTCCACAGCTTGTCGTATGTTTGTGAACTGCTGAATATAAACTAACGAACACATCAGCAGCGAGTCCACAGCTTGTCGTATGTTTGTGAACTGCTGAATACAAACTAACGAACACATCAGCAGCGAGTCCACAACTTGTCGTATGTTTGTGAACTGCTGAATACAAACTAACGAACACATCAGCAGCGAGTCCACAGCTTGTCGTATGTTTGTAAACTGCTGATACAAACTAACGAACACATCAGCAGCGAGTCCACAGCTTGTCGTATGTTTGTGAACTGCTGAATACAAACTAACGAACACATCAGCAGCGAGTCCACAGCTTGTCGTATGTTTGTGAACTGCTGAATACAAACTAACGAACACATCAGCAGCGAGTCCACAGCTTGTCGTATGTTTGTGAACTGCTGAATACAAACTAACGAACACATCAGCAGCGAGTCCACAGCTTGTCGTATGTTTGTGAACTGCTGATTACAAACTAACGAACACATCAGCAGCGAGTCCACAACTTGTCGTATGTTTTACTGAATACAAACTAACGAACACATCTGCATCGAGTCCACAGCTTGTCGTATGTTTGTGAACTGCTGAATACAAACTAACGAACACATCAGCAGCGAGTCCACAACTTGTCGTATGTTTTACTGAATACAAACTAACAAACACATCAGCATCGAGTCCACAGCTTGTCGTATGTTTGTGAACTGCTGAATACAAACTAACTAACACATCAGCAGCGAGTCCACAACTTGTCGTATGTTTGTGAACTGCTGAATACAAACTAACGAACACATCAGCAGCGAGTCCACAGCTTGTCGTATGTTTGTGAACTGCTGAATACAAACTAACGAACACATCAGCAGCGAGTCCACAGCTTGTCGTATGTTTGTGAACTGCTGATTACAAACTAACGAACACATCAGCAGCGAGTCCACAACTTGTCTTATGTTTTACTGAATACAAACTAACGAACACATCTGCATCGAGTCCACAGCTTGTCGTATGTTTGTGAACTGCTGAATACAAACTAACGAACACATCAGCAGCGAGTCCACAACTTGTCGTATGTTTTACTGAATACAAACTAACGAACACATCAGCATTGAGTCCACAGCTTGTCGTATGTTTGTGAACTGCTGAATACAAACTAACGAACACATCAGCAGCGAGTCCACAACTTGTCGTATGTTTTACTGAATACAAACTAACGAACACATCAGCATTGAGTCCACAGCTTGTCGTATGTTTGTGAACTGCTGAATACAAACTAACGAACACATCAGCAGCGAGTCCACAACTTGTCGTATGTTTTACTGAATACAAACTAACGAACACATCAGCATCGAGTCCACAGCTTGTCGTATGTTTGTGAACTGCTGAATACAAACTAACGAACACATCAGCAGCGAGTCCACAACTTGTCTTATGTTTTACTGAATACAAACTAACGAACACATCTGCATCGAGTCCACAGCTTGTCGTATGTTTGTGAACTGCTGAATACAAACTAACGAACACATCAGCAGCGAGTCCACAACTTGTCGTATGTTTTACTGAATACAAACTAACGAACACATCAGCATTGAGTCCACAGCTTGTCGTATGTTTGTGAACTGCTGAATACAAACTAAAGAACACATCAGCAGCGAGTCCACAACTTGTCGTATGTTTTACTGAATACAAACTAACGAACACATCAGCATCGAGTCCACAGCTTGTCGTATGTTTGTGAACTGCTGAATACAAACTAACGAACACATCAGCAGCGAGTCCACAGCTTGTCGTATGTTTGTGAACTGCTGAATACAAACTAACGAACACATCAGCAGCGAGTCCACAGCTTGTCGTATGTTTGTGAACTGCTGAATACAAACTAACGAACACATCAGCAGCGAGTCCACAGCTTGTCGTATGTTTGTGAACTGCTGAATACAAACTAACGAACACATCAGCAGCGAGTCCACAGCTTGTCGTATGTTTGTGAACTGCTGAATACAAACTAACGAACACATCAGCAGCGAGTCCACAGCTTGTCGTATGTTTGTGAACTGCTGAATACAAACTAACGAACACATCAGCAGCGAGTCCACAACTTGTCGTATGTTTGTGAACTGCTGAATACAAACTAACGAACACATCAGCAGCGAGTCCACAACTTGTCGTATGTTTGTGAACTGCTGAATACAAACTAACGAACACATCAGCAGCGAGTCCACAACTTGTCGTATGTTTGTGAACTGCTGAATACAAACTAAAGAACACATCAGCAGCGAGTCCACAACTTGTCGTATGTTTGTGAACTGCTGAATACAAACTAAAGAACACATCAGCAGCGAGTCCACAACTTGTCGTTTGTTTCACTGAAATTCGGGAAAGTGGTTGTACTTACAGATGTATAATACATTCTCTGATACATGGCACCGGAACCATAACAACATGAAACATAACAAAATAAATAAACAAATATGTAGTAGACACATACTAATTCCATGATTTTCCATGCAAAACTGACAGACGTCAATTTTATTTCACTGATAGTATATTCTATTATATATATATAATATATTATTTTCCGACTTTGGTAATATCAGCCCTAAGAAAGAGTAAGTAATACAAATAAAATAAATGAATCTCACCTGAAGGACATTCATCCTGCTGCCTGTCTCGGGGTGTACTTGAAAAGAAAAACAGTTTTGTTTATTTCATTTTCCGGAAAATTTCCACTTCAAAATAATCTCGTTACTGTAAAACCACACTAACTCTAAAATCGATATGTTATGATCATAAAATATTTCATTACAAAAGAATGGGCCGTTTATCACAACCGACGGGTGCATGCCGAACTTTTGTGTACCGCTTCGTTGAATTAACGAACGGTTTGTGCCGAAACAACGTAACATCATATAACTCGGTCGATACACAGCATACTGGGACTCCACGCAGGCGGGGTAATGACGCGGAATGGCAATAACGCGGTTGGTACACCGTCTTCGGGGAATCCTCGTAGCGGGCGTAGCAACACACAAACAGCTTGCAGAGATTGACACCCAATAATAATTACCAACGAAAACGAGCCTTCAAACCAACTGTCAAACGTGCGGTGGAGGTTCTCCGTATACTGCACTCGCTCCCTATAGACTAATGAAAACGGTTCCCCGAATTGGGCCCTATGGCATGTTTTACAAAAACCGCACTCGCATACGAACCCTATCGACCAATGAAAAGCGTAGCTTTGGGAAGTTGCCAATAGTTTCAATTTTTTTTTGTAATCAGTAATAAAACTGTTGTTGTAATATTTAGCAGAGTGCTAGCTAGTAATAGCTATTGCAAAATTCTTCTGACTTATAATATGTGAACCACTACAGACTTGAAGTACTAACTCCTAGTTCGTATCGCCTCTGATTAACTTAGGTACTGCTACCACTGCACTAATTAAATATACTTACAATATCTAAATATACTTGATCTGACAAAATGGGAAGTTAAACAGAAACTCACTGAGTGGCTACTCCAACAAGATTATGATCACACAGAATCACTTTTAACTTACTTAACCTAGCATTTGCACGCTCATGCACATAAGCACACACATATACACACGCACTCACATACACACACACACACACACACATGCATACACACTCACAAGACTATCAACAATTAAACTATTTAATTTTATTCTTCATTATCATTTTCTGATAATTGTTTTATTGTGGATGGATAGATCGACAGTGTCCTCACTTATTAAATATGTAATATAAGAACTTAGCCTTCTGGCTGTCTCATAAGATACAGGTATACCCTAGTTTAAGAGACAGGGAAACGTATATTGTCAACAGATGTACCATGTACTT
Source organism: Brachylomia viminalis (assembly GCA_937001585.2). Taxonomy (NCBI): domain Eukaryota; kingdom Metazoa; phylum Arthropoda; class Insecta; order Lepidoptera; family Noctuidae; genus Brachylomia; species Brachylomia viminalis. Next base: position 557,411 of record OW443300.2, read on the forward strand.
CATAAATTTGTTCTATCATAATAATATAATATATTTCATAAACTTGTAAAACTATCTTGCTTGGTAAAGAATACTTGATGAAGTCTAAGTAAGTAAGTAAGTTTATTTGTATAAACATGGTGTACATACATTACATGTTAGATATTATGTTGTAATAATATATATAATAAAATGTTCTATCATGTTTAGCCGCGTATTGCGGCGTACAAATGATGACGGAGATGGTGCACAAACCGCAACTATATTTATCAAAATTACATTATACAATTACTTATTATATCATATTTACTTATTATACGTTATTCACTGTCCATACTTATTGTTAATTAATTCATTACAAATTTTAATGCCATTAACATTAAAAACAATACATTATAAAAATAATATGGAGTGATCTTATTACACAGTGGAATACAACATTAAACAAAAGACAACATCATCATTTCAAAGACTAAGAAAAATTGTCCTCTTTCATAAACTCTGAAATACTATAATATGTTTTTTCAATTAAAAAGGTCCTTAATTTGCATTCAACAGCAGATTTACTCAATGTTCTCCATGATTTAGGCAATTTATTACATATGGTCGGAGCCATGTAAAAAATGCTTTTACGCAAAAGAGTTGTTTTAACGGTGTGAACAAAGAGTTTGGAATGATCACGTCTATTCCTTGGGACAACATCAGACAAACGCTGAAATAGATCAGGATGAGTTTTAATGAACATTATTGTTTCCAAAATGTTTAATGAGGGCAATATATATATGTTATGCTCTTTAATAGTAGATTATTAACCAAGGGGATAAAGCAGTGTCTTCTGTCGCGGGTGACGATTTAAATCGCGAGCGTAGTGAAGGACTCGAGGTTTACTCCCGAGCGTAGCGAGGGTGTTAAAAGCTTAAATCACGAGCGAAGCGAGGGATTTAAGACGAGTCCTGAGTGTAGCGATGGATGTAAGTTCACCCAAGACTAAGACAGCTTTATCACCGAGGAAAATACTCTACTTTTCGTACCATTTGCGAAAAAATTAACACAATAATAATATGAGATAAGCATTTATTAAAAATAATGACAATTAAACGTATTTTTAGAACATTAACTTATTTATAAAAATAAATTTAACGTTTATGTATTTGAAGAAAACAAAAACGCGGCAAATTCCTAGACTAATATTTTTTTGTCGGAAAAGCGAAGGCATCAAGCTCATACGCCTCGTTGGTTTTCGTAATTTTATTTAATAATCATATCTGTATAATAAATGCGTATTCCTTTTTCAAAAATATGTATAATGCTTTATATACAAACTCAATAGTGTAAACACAGATGTAGTTCAGTATAAATTTCGGTAAGTATTCCAAATTTAAATCATATTCTCCCCCTAGAGGATGAATGAAATTCAGTACAATTTTCTTTCCCTGTTTTGAACAGATTAATAATGACTATTATTATGTTCGCTTTTTGTGGCATAGAATGTCACTTTTTTGAGCAAGTGGTACGAAAACAAGATTTACAGTTATCTGTGGTTTGCAGTCTAAACATCGAACTTGATCCTCATTGAACTTGTATTATGTGCATAAAGTAGTAAATTGTTACCCTAGGGGTGAAAGTAACTTATTTAGTCCCTCGGACTATTGGCCCCGTCTCACGACTAAATAAGTCTTTAACCCGAGGTAAACACTGTGCTTTTCATTACAAATACAAGGAAAGTAAAAATAAAAACATGAATTTGCTTAAGAAAAAATGAGCCTCTTCTCTTATGAATTCAGCCGTTAAATCCATATCTGAATCAGATGAACTCATTGTGTTTATACAAATCTCTGCTATAGGTACGGAAGTATAAACAAAACTCTACAACTCAAAAAAACAAATGAAGACCGGATTGTTACTTTTCCGCCTATTTTTTTTTCTGTGGCCGGCTACTAGCTATTCAGCCAGTTTTAATTTCCATAATTGAAAAATGGTTAATATTTTGCCCAAATCTATGATATTTTAAAGAAATAGTTGAAAGTATGATGATGACTAATATTAAATGCACGTAATTTTTTTTTTTTAAGAATAGGTACGTCATTATATGTTATTTCAATTTTAAATCGCGCTGTAATTGAGTGGCTGTATAGGAAGTTGGAACACGGTTCAATAGAAATGTGAAAAAAGAACTAGTTTTTTTTAAATCATTTGACAGCTGTCAGTTGAAAGCGATTCTCCCTAGGGCTGAAAAGTATTACTTTCAACCCGCTCCTCAGGCAACTTCAGACCTACTTTCCGAGTATGAGTAGTGAAAAATATATTGTACACCCGGACCACTGAGCTTATGAACTAAATATGCTAAACGCATATATATTTTTAACCGTAACCGTACTTACCGTACCGTACCGTTTTGAACTTTAACCTATCTGTAACATTTTGCTGACACTAAGAATGGATACGTTATCTGATCTAGTCATCTAGATTCGCTTTATGTAAGAAAAAAAGTTCCACAAAAGAGTTCAAGCCTGAGCAATTTTTTTTTAAAGTATATTTTGTTTGCCAAGATTTGATTTTATTTTCGTATAATTACAGAGTGCTTGTTTTAGAAAACGTGATATTATGGCCATGTTTTAGAAAGTATAACTATTCCATAGACTTCAACTTGGCACCTGAAGATATTTTAGTACCATTAAATGACAATATTCCCAGGATTTTCTGTGCACAAAACAAAGATGTGAGAGAACCTCATTCTCTGAAGCATGTGAAATAAAAGTCGTGAAGAATGGAACACAATGAGACTTCACACAGAGGGGCTGAGGTACGAATGTATTCACGCACTGCGCACCTACTCGTAATGTAAAATTATCTAGATTAAAATCTAATTAAAGTTATAAGGCGAATAAATCGGAAAGAGCGGAACGAACACAAACAACCGAGGATATCACGCAAATGATTGTGCGGAGAGAATTAACACGAGTACACAACGAAAGCGTGTATAGTACAGTACATTACTTCACATTCGCATGGGTAGACTCACTCGTGCGGAACAAGCCATGTTACCTGTAAACGGCTACGGCACGGTAGAACGAACTCGCAGGTGTGATATCATACCAAACTTTACTGAGCACGATTATGAATGCATGGTTTAGATTGTTTTGTCAATGTCGCGAATCATTTTACACGCGTCGGTCTTATAGAGTTAAAGACATTTTAAGCTAAGGTCAACCATAGCACATTATAAGTACTGTACAGTTGTGTACGTTTTGACTGTCACTTTACCGACTATGTTTTGTTTTGCCCCTGCTTCGTCTGGTTTTACGACTTGACAAAACATCGGGATTTCTTTATGAGATAAAAGTTGAATACTAATGTTTTATTAGACTTATAAACCTTTTCGGAATAAATTCTCTCAATGATGGTGAAAATTGCACCAAAATCCCTTGAGTAGTTCCGAAAAACTACGTGGACATACAGACAGACACGAACATCGCTTTAATGAATATTATCTATGTATAGATTAAGCCTAATAAATAAATGTTTTAACAAGCAAATCCTTGTTTGACTTTTTTCGCACCCGAGGGGTCTAAAATAGAACGCTAACCAAAATTTCGTAAATTGTTATTAGCAATAACAATTTACGAAATCTGCTGAGCCCCTCTTATAACAAAGCTTTATTTATTTATACACCTTGACAAATAAGCTTAATAAAAACTTTTCCCTCGAGATCTCCTTAGCTGACGGAGAGTTGTGTCGCCATTCCTTCAGCGGTTGTTTCTGCTCCGTGGGTTTTACATAACAAGCGGTAATTATATAGACAACGACATTTTGAACAGATTGTATGCTAAGTGACTTCGAGTTGACTTACAGAAAATTCCCCTATTATCTGCGACATACGGAACATGACACACCAACACAACGCGTCTGAGACTTTATTATAATAGCCCCATCATAGCAATAAACTGTATTTTCGTAACATTTAGCAGCTTTTTGATTTGTTTAGTAATAATAATAGTGTAATCAGAGGCAAATTGGTTTGAACCAATACCAAGTAAAATAATTAAGTTGGGATTTAGTCTAACTATTCCATTAGCTCGTTAGCGAAGGCACAATCTGTAACATCGTAGTTGGGTATCTAATGGTAAAACTTATACAATTTGCAAAACAGGTTTTGCGTATTTCGATTCCTATCAATGATAAACAATTATTGCATGCGATGCATTCGTCAACCGATTGCCTGTAGTCCTGCACTTATCGTTCAATAAATCAATCCCACTGTTGGTACACAAAGCAGTGGTTCGATCAACGGCAGTCACTGAGCGGACGTCGAGTGTCCCGACAACAAGCACCAGGCGACCGCTGGGGTTTGTTGTCATACTCCTATTATCTCTCTAGTGTTTGGTAGCGTGTTGGTTAATCACATTTTATATTTTATCTTAATAAGACTGTCGTGACGTTTGCACTTGCACTAGGTGCCTGACATAAATATTGATGTTACTTCTCAAGTGACAAAATGTGTTTTCTATGCACTCAAAACGCTGCAAAACATTCTAAGAAACTGGTTTTCGTGAAGGAGAAGGAAAAAGGATAAATCAGGTAAAGAATCAAAACTGGTTGAGTCCACCAATTTTCCAATACGTGTTATTTTTATTTATTTATTTATTAACTATGGAAGACTTACAGCTAAAATAAACAGAATAAAAAAATAGTATGTGAGACTGACAGCCAATTAAAAGTCTTCACTTCTAAAAACCGATTGGAAAGAAAGAGTGTGAACAACACGAGGTTTCCGGCGACTGGGACCGCAATAACTAGGACCACGGTCCCGGTCGCCGGATCCGTAAAAAATAAATATTTTTCTTCCGGCAACTGGGACCACTCATAGATTACTTAAAAAAATCTATAATTCAAGCCAAAATCGGTACAGTCAAACGAAAAAAAATCTAAATTATTTATATGAATATCATTGACACGTTCTAGACATGATTTTATCCTATGCGCTTAATAATAGATTAAGCTAGCCCGTTTTTACATAATTCACACATGCAGGTAAAATGTAAAGGTTTTGGTTTTTTTAATATTTACGGTACTACTTAAAGACTGATTTTGTGATAAATAATTACTTACTGATTGTTAATTGTTGATTATTATTATAAGCACGATTTATGTTATTTTTTATTATTATTATTAGCATAATTTATGTGTATGTTTTTATTACGAAAGTTTTAAATAACAGAACTGTAGTCAAAGGCTGTTTTTTATATCAATAAATGATGTTTTTAAATCAAAAAGGATTTTTCTTCAATTATTACATCAAAAAATTTTTCGTTTGACTGTACATTTTTTGATTTCAGTTATCATTTATGAGTGGTCCCAGTTGCCGGAAGAAAAATATTTATTTTTTACGGATCCGGCGACCGGGACCGTGGTCCTAGTTATTGCGGTCCCAGTCGCCGGAAACCTCAACAACACAACACAGCTACCAACAAAAAGAGAAAAAAAACATTATAACATTCAAGCTTAAACTAAATTCAATTCATAATCAATACAAGAATAAAAACCTGAACATACAAAATTTTTATTAAAAAGCTAAGGCTCAGGCACTTTCTGGCCGAGGACACACCTGTTATGAATGGATCAAAATATGCTGTTTACACATGCTATTAATGTTTCTACTTGCACGCACTATAAATGAATTTTGCCTGTAATTCGTAGAGGTAAATGGAACACGCAACGGTGCGTTCCATCGAGTTGACCTTCCGGGAACGTTAAAATAAAATTTGGGTAGAATGTCGGAGTTATTAATAGAATTATTGAACAATTTAAATAATGAAATGCAGTCAGAGAAAAAATTAATTGGTATAGTTAATTATCTGGTTTATCGAATCCTGAACGGTGGACCACTACTTACGTCACACCCAGTATATTTAAAACAGACACAAATAGAAGCTAGAATCATGAACGTTAAAAACATTTATTAAAAATAAAAAAAATAACCAGGAAATAAAGTTAGTAGTTAATAAACAGTAATACATTGTTCAGTGCTTTTTAGCATTGGGTCTATTTAATTGAATACTTTCACTTAAACAATGGCCTCGTTTATTATTAGAATGCCCATATTTTTTTTTTTAGCGTTCGCAGGGCGTCCACTCTGGATACGATTATTACCCTTGGATATACCTCTGTTCTTTCGCCTTGAAATGGCAGTCGACTGGACTTTAATTTTGTTGGACTGCGTTGCTCGTATTTTTGCTGCAGCAAATGCGATAGCTTGGTCCTCCGTTTCTATGACTGACAATGTTTTTAAGAATTTACGCAAGATTATCATTTTATTGGGAGTGTAGTTTGGGATTGGGCGTTTATTTCATGAATGGACTCCTGGTATTTTTGTTTTCCTTCGAAATTGTCATTACATCTATAAAGTACGTCTGTACCATCACAGTTATCATTAGAATATCCAGCAGCAGTTGATGTACTTGCAACAGGAACAGGTGGTTCGATATCTGTGTCATTCAGTTCAGCAAAGAATGATTCTGGTATATTTTGCGTACCGAGTGCTATTTTTGCTAGCTCAACCTTTTCTTCTTTTGTGATACGTGGTGAGGTTTTAAACATTATGTTGCATTTTAGTTCTAGAGCGCAAAGGTGTAGGCAGAATGATCCGCTCTTTCCTTCGGTACAATCACAGAAAGCAATGTCAGTCTGAACAGTGTGGTATATCTGATATATTCCGAGTTTACTTTAAATTGATTTTTGTCAATTTGAATAAATTGGCAACACTTGCCTGTTCTCTTTAAAAAATTAAATATATCAGTAGGCCAATTCTCGTACTTAAAAAACGTTCAAATTCAAGTCGCAATCTCATCTCAGCAACAATCAATGTCAAAAACCTGTCAAAAATGTATGTAAATTGATTGTAATTTTGACAGATTGATACTGAGATTAGAATGCGAACGGTCTTAAAAATACGGGAATTGCCCCTCTAGTCTTTGTTCCTTCTCGACGTTGCAAATTCAAGTAACCTAAGTCTGTGATATGTTTCGAACTTGTCAGTAATAAATAGCACCAATGCGCAACTGTTAAAAACTTTGGATCGTTGCAAAACAACATCTTTGTTTATGCGAATGCTTGTCTCCATATAATTGTTTGTGTTATTTCCTCTAGTTAACAAATTCGTTCTTTTATACAAGCACCATTCATCACGTTTGCGCCATATATTTTCTAAGTGATCTTGCAAAGCTTGATTGTTTAGAGCCGGAGATATAAGTTTTTGGTATTCTGATGATGCCTTGTCTTCAGATTCGGCATAAATAATCTTTTGAAACCATTTCATGATTGCAGGTCGTTTATCTTTGTTCAAATTATGTTTGGAATCAAAAAGCCAGCGCCAAAATGCTTGGCAGACGTGAAATGTGCATAGCAGCATAGAAGATTCAGGAAAAACACATTTTAGAGCATTGCGTTCTGCTGCACAGTCATCTGTCATTATAATTTGAGGGGCAAATATTTTATCAGTGTCTTTTTCTAGGCTTTCTTTCACTGTCATAAATGCAAGCGTAAAATTGGCACCTGTGTCCGCAGTGTGCAATACACATGCCAGAGGAATAGCGCCCACTTTATGCGCAGCGAATACAAATGTGATTCTTGTATTGGTCTGATCACAAGACCCATTGGAGTCCACGAAAATCATTTCATTGCCATGGTTACCCAGAAAAAACCTTTTCATTATCGGAGTGATAATGACGGCCACAAAAGGATTTTGTTTAATAATCAGCTGTACAACCCTTTCGTTCAAAGAAGGAACATGACTTTTGAGTACATTCAACATACCAAATTGAGAGCGGCTACCGTAGTTTTCGCGCTTCCGAATATCGTACATATATTTAATCTGTCGAAGGTTTGGGTTAACTTGGGAATTCGCCAAGGTTATAATAGATACATTATTTTGATAAGTTTGGCCATCGCGGGAGTCATTCCCTGATCAAAATATTCAAAAAATTGTAGGCTTTGGCTACTTCAGTTTTGTGGCAATGCGAAAAATATATTTTTACGATTACTTTCAGTCCATGTTTTAAATTCTCGTCGTTTCGAATTGTATCTTTATTTACTTTTTTATACGTGAAATCAACGTAAGCCTGGCACCCTAAATTTTGAGGTGTCTGTTTTTCCTTGAGAGGACAGCTGACATACGTACGGTTTCCTAAATTCAAATCTTTTAGTCAGTGATCTACTCTTTACAATCACGCAGCGGCGATCCTTTGCCTTCTTTCCATTTGCACTGAATTTGCTCGCCAAAACTATCGATATCCCTTGATTCGTAGTTTATAATACGATATTCATTACACATTACACTTAAAAAGTTTTCAGTCATTTTCTTCTGTCAATTTCATATTTTTTTCTCGTAATAACCGAAACAATCACTGATATTACGATAGTTTATCACGAAGTAATTGAATCAATACGCGCCGAAGTCAATGTCATATTTCAACTGGCCAAAATGATTTTGAGTCAAAATAATAACAAACGAATGTAAACTATGATGCAATACACCTGTCTCTGTTTTTATTAGTCTGTGTTTATTAGTATTTACCTAGTTTACAGATTCGTAGCCTACTGTAGATTAGGATTAAAATTTGTTTTGATAGCACCTACGTTCCTTTACGTAAAAGTTTAAGCAGATATTTTAATAATGTACTTCTTAGGTTTAGGTGGTTTTGTATTTGACACTCACATTTATTATTATTGTCAGCGTTAAGCTATTAAAATAAGACTAGATCAAGTCACGAAGTCTACCACCAACATTGGTTTATTTTTAAGATCATCACGTTCTCTGCGTTCCCTGCGTTCTCCGTAGACATAGGCAGAGGTGTATTTTCGTACATACATCCACTACAGTTTGCCAGTGATATTGTTAGGTCCCATGTAATAAGAGGTGACTGCCCTCACCTCCTGTTACATGTTTTCATCGGCAGCACACAGACTGTGGAGTGCGGTAACCGTCAGGACGCGAATTAACTACCATGCTTACGCGGTGGCGCGGAGACATGCATGCGAACACAACCTCACCAACACGCAACTCGACACAAAATAGAAGAGACGCGTCGATGTGGCGGCGCGCCCATCGTCACCCTCACCGCGCCGGCTGGTCATTCATAGAATAGGGAGTAAGGGTTATATGCAAAACGTCTCAAGCAGTTTTAAAATTATAATAATTACGTAAAATAAAAAACATGTAGATAAAAACAAAACTTTCTTGTTTATAGGTTCTGTACCAGCTATAGGGCTGTCTCTTCAAATAATTCGTGTATGAATAGATACACCTTATAAAAATAAAAATCAATTGCCAAAAATGTTTCACTGATCACGTCGTTAATATCACATAAAACATATTGGTTTCATTCATTTCTGTGACAGTAGATTATGTGGATGATATTATGTAAGCTTTAGAATAATAATAGTCGGTCATGGCGCCCGATCTCAGCGGAAACCAGCCATCGACGCGGCAGATATTATAGTGCACAAGACAAGTGTGCGCACACACTTGTCTTGTGCACTATAATATCTGCCTACAACATACAGGTGCACTCTCTCTTCCCTCACCCTTATAGGTCCGATGGGACGGTAATTCGACACGACCGGAGAGAGATCAGCATGTCGATTCTGTAAAAATGTCACCGTGAAGTGAACACTTAGGTGAAGTGAGCTTGGAGTGAGCTGTCAGTGTCATCCCACTGATGCTAGGGAGTGACCAAGCATTACATATTTTACAATCATAATCGAGTTTTTTTTTTAATCCTATCTAACATTTTATATTATTTCAAAGCAAGCATTTAAGTGGCTAAACATTACTGTTTACGGGTTTTTTAAATAAAACAGCAAAACAGAAATTCAGTAAGAAACTCAAATAAGTTCTTATTTATTTATTTATTATTTATGTACACACAATAAAATACATGAGATAAGACATAATTAAAAATTGAGTGAATTGATTGAATTGAAAATTGATTTCTTTTACTTACTTATTATTTATTTCCTTATTACTTACTTATTATTTATTTCCTAAACTAGCTACTAAAGAAAATGCGTATGGACATTGTTATTAGGAACCTATTGTTTAATATGACTATTGTTGTCGTTTTCATGGTTTTCGGGGTTGCTAAAGCCGAAAGTGAGGTCAAAATGAAAAATAACGCTTCAGGATCCCACGCTCAGCAGACGCGCGTGCGAACGCGGGGCCGACGACGGGGCAGCAAGCTTTACATAAAGACATTGCATGCCATGGACGGTTGGTACCTATTTCACTAGTGTTTTTTGATTGGCGGTTAGTGGTAATGATGTGATTTCAAAGTTGTTTGAACGAAAATGTTTCTGATGTCAGTTGTGGATTGCTGTTAATAAGCAATATTGTTCATAACATTACATACTGTTTTGCAACTGCACGTTTTGTGTAATGAAATCACCACAAACAAGCAAATTAAACTGGCTTGAAGTTATTTATTAGGTACACAGAAAGATTAATTTTGTGTTCAATAATGCATCCAATAAAACAAAACAATGGGCGGAAGTCCATTAAACTGGTGTCCACAACCAAAGTTTAATCCTTATACTTACTATAGTTTAATGAATGAAAGTTATAGAAATGAGTTAAACTGTCGTCAAGTAAATTGGAGCACGCGCTAGGAGTCGCAGGCCAGACGTAAGAGTAGTATGACGAGGTAATGTAAGTAGCGTCTACACACAGTACACTTATGTAAACGGTACTTCAACTTCTGACCCGGTCACTAAGCCCACCGCCCGCGCCCACCTCCCACACGAGATAGTTTGAAGAAGGCTAGCTGTTGGAATATATTATGGCTAATAGTGGCTGGGGAATATAAACACCTGAAGTTAGTTAAGCAGCTATGTTGTATCGTTAAGCGACTACACATTCTAGAGAACTCGACTTGATATTGACCCACAAAAATAAACTACCCTACAATAATTTTCAAAGCTAGTGTGGGACCACGTTTTGAAAAAAAAGAAAGAAAAACCATTATTATAAATAAGTTAACTTAAGTTTTCAAGTCCAGACTATGTGCACAAGGGTTAATCATACGGATGAAAACTATTCATAACTTTTTACCTTAGTGCATCCTTCCATAAAAGAAGTCTGTGTACGAAAGCATCCAATAAGAGTGGACTTTCTGCAACTAAGCATGTTTTTTGCTCCCTCGCTCGGTTCGCCGTCCCGAGTGGAATTAAAAGATGAGTCCTGTTGGCAGCAAGTGTGTCGAGAGGCTCGTCCTCACTACTCACAGCGACTTCTTTGATTAAAACTTATGCAAATCGTAGGAGCCAGTCAAGTGGCTTCGGCAACTTACCAAATGATAGCTGAAGAGTGAGCGGGTGTGAGCTATGAGCGAACGATGGGTTTTGCTACAAACAAAGAGTTTATCACAGTTCCGTGTAATATCGTCATAGCAACACTAAGTACCTGAGGGAAACAGACGATCCATCAAACTTTAAATGAGTTATTACTTTGATCACAAGCAAATCCATTAGGATTAACTGGCTGTAAATAAAGGTAATATCCATCCACTCTCATCTAATTCGACAGGTTGAATTACAGTACGGCCAGTGATATAACTGCCGACATTTAAACGTGAATCGTCTTTAGATGAGCTCGTTAAAACCATAGTCATTATAATATAGTAGTCCGTAGTCAGCGTCGATTGAGAGTGTTATGTTACGTTACGTTACGTTTTAGTGCCGTGGAGTTAGTTTGCTATTCATCAACAATTGTCACTGGCTTGTTTGTAGTGCTTACTGAAGTGAATTAATTAATAAATAAATAAATTACGATATGTATAATTGCATAGTTAATTAGTTATTTAATTTATTGCCTAGTGTAAGTAGTCAGTGTATATAATATAATACTTACATATATAATTATATTATTACTTATATAATATTTTTGTCTTTCGTAATGTTAATTACTTAATACTGTATAGTATCCAGTTCTTCTAACTGAACAGACAGCAGTGCTGCTGAGGTGTTTGTTCCGCCACTTCTTCTTTCCAGCTAAAGCACAAGGATGTGGTGAAGGGCGGGCGTTTTGGGGGAACTGTCTTGTGTGATTTTAACGTACAAAAAGTGCTGATTCTCAGCCTAGTTTGAATAAATGACTTTTGATTAGATTTTTGACATAATAATGTACAAAATATAGTCAGTAAGCTTACTTGATATATTTTGTTGTTTTAAAGGCATACTTTATTCATCTTCTATCTATCACGGCTACTTTTACATAAATGCTTTTTTGCTGCTTTCGCTTATAAATTGTGCCTCGCTTGTTGGCGACAGCACGATGCTTGTGCTAACTATTTGTGCGGATTTTAATTAAATTTGCGCGGTTTGAGTGACATCGCTCCCCCGTACTCCCTCTCCCGTCTTGCCGCGACACACACTCCCGCACACTAACATGTGCTTACCAAACATCTTAGTCAGTCAATATAAAATATACAGTGAATACAGGTTTGTAGACTTTTTGATATAATTTTAATAATTTTAAGTGGTGCCAAGTCGTCCATGGCTGTGAGATGGCCGATAACATTGTTGCCATCACTGGTCTATAGAACCTGGGTGATAACGTTGTTGCCATCACTGGTCTATAGAACCTGGGTGATAACGTTGTTGCCATCACTGGTCTATAGAACCTGGTGAACTGGCACGGAAGCGCGGGAATCAGCACATAAAAAATGTACCTGCGCCCAGTACCTAATGGATGAAGTCAGACTATGGAAAGAATAACAATGAATTTGAATAAACAAAATGGTTTTTTTTTTTGGCAATACAATACAACATCATTAATTTTGCCTCAAACTGTGTTCTGCTGATATTGAAACACACAGAGTAGTATGTATTATTAAATAAGTAGATCCGAATATGAATAATTTCGATGTACTAAATTGGAGCTAGTTCTAATAGTAATATCGTAGTAATTTTCGTGATGTAAATAATGGATCGTATTTGTTTAAACTGTTTCATGCACCGTTCGCGTTGTGGAACCTGACATATCCAATTATTTGCTCACTGCATTTGTTTTTGGGTTTTGATTTGGACACTCTGGAAATGCACACTATAACATTAAAATACACACAAAAAAAGTGTATTTTACTAGTTACTAAAAGTCAGGTTCATTAAATATATTTTTTGTAACCCATAAGGATTTACTAAAGTAAAATTCGTCATTTGAAAAGCGAATACTTTTGAATTACGGTCAAAAGATCTTCTGTCAAGTCGTATTCCTATATAATCCTGCAAAGGGTTTGAGGCCAAATCAGTAAAATTTCTGCCATACTTCTGAGTGGAATCAATACAAAAGAACAGTATTATGGAGACAAGACATCATTTGAGCCAAAAAGAAATGATCAGAGCCGTGGGAATGATGGAAGCTGGTTTTTGGCAACATGCTGTGGCAATCGCTCTGGGCACTACGCAGTATTATAGGTTGACTTGGGATATGTTGTCGCATCACTAGAAGCGTGGCAGAGCGACATGGAGGACGAGCTCGCATCACCATACGCAGACAGGATCGTTACAAACTAATTACTGCTCGAGGAAATCGTACAATGATCACGATGATGTTGGTTACGAGGCTTCATAACTCTTCAGGGTTGGTTGGATAAGCGATCAAACCGCTTGCATGAAGTCAATCTCCGTTCTCGAAGGGTGCTACGTGTACCGCCTATTGAGCCCTGTAATCGCAGAGTTCGTTTACAAAGGGCTCATGAACACAGAAAGAGAAGAGTGGCGTTTTGTGTGCTTTTCTGACAGATCTTGCTTTGGTATGAGGCCAGATACTAGATGTACACGGTGTTGGAGGCCCCCTGGACGCGCGAGAATGTTTAAAATCATGCCAGGAAGTCCATGCATACAGTGGTGGAACAATCATGATATGGGTGGGTGTTTGGATCGGCGCAAAAACCGAACTTATTTGGATCAGAGGCAATATCAATGCACAGATTTACGCTAAACGAAAAGCTAAGTATAAAATAAAGCGATAATGTGATGTATGCGAGCGAGTTTTAGGGTGTATGTGTATGCGCGTGTGCGTGTGTGTGTATGTGCGTGAGTGTGTGTGCATTGTGTGTATGAGATATTTTAAGTTGAGTTTATCTTATTAGTTTTATGGTTTCGGTTTACGATTAGGTTTAGGTTAGCCCTGCGACAACGTCTTGGGATCGGAAGAAGCCAGGCACAGCTTCCTCCACTAACAACTTCGCTACCGCAGTCCTATTATTTATAGGATAGATTATAGAAGCGATGATAACAAGCCTCCATCTCGTCGTAGGTTTTATTCTTAAGCTATTCAGTCACAGCTAGTTTACAGTTACGGAGTTTCAGGGGATAGATGTGTAGCTCTTTATTAAACAGGTAGTTTCATACTGTCTCTTAGCAAAAACAGATCTGACTGGGACAGTTGGAGCGACTAAGTAGCTACTCCTGCTACTAATACTCGGATTTGTGGTATCAAACGGAAGGGATTCGTGCTTCCTCAGGATAAGATGGAGTAGGTAAAGTTTCCTTACAGACAGCAGGTCAGAGTTTAGGTAAAGGCTTTGGGTTGGGAATCTAAAGAGTTTAAAGAGCATAGCCTTAAGCAGAGTACGTTGCGGCCTCTCAAGTTCCAAAAATTTAATTAATAATCTATTAATATAATAATATTTTAATTTTATCATATATAATATTAATTTTATTAATATTTAAATTAATATTATAAATAGACATTTTTATTTAATTTCAATAGGGCAATAAAATATATTTTTTCAATACTCATACTCGGAAAGTAGGTCTGAAGTTGCCTGAGGAGCGGCTTGAAATTAATACTTTTCAGCCCTAGGGAGAGTCGTTTTCAACTGACAGCAGTCGAATTATTTAAAAAAATCTTCTATTTTCACTCTTCTATTGAACCATGTTCCAACTTCCTATACAGCCACTCAATTACAGCGCGATGTAAAATTGAAATAACATAAAGTTAAGTATTAACTAAAGATTTTTTTTTATTACTTTATTATAATTTACTTTCAACTATTTCTATAAAATAAGATAGATTTGGGCAAAATATTTACCATTTTTTCAATGATGGAAATGAAAAATAATGGCTGAAAAGCTGGTAGCCGGCCACAGAAAAAAATAGGCGGGAAAGCGGCAATCCAATCTTCATTTGTTTTTTCGAGTTGTAGAGTTTTGTTTATACTTCCGTACCTATAGCAGAGATTTGTATAAACACAATCCGTCTTATTACAAAACACGATCTAACTTTAGCCCGAGCCTAAATCTTCGATTTAGTTTTTGTATTTGGAACTTTGTGCCGACTTTAGTAAAGTTCTTAATACAAAATAGACAATCTAAGACCAGACCAAGTTGTCACTTTTGTAATAAGAACTGTATTTCGATTTCTGTTAGGTTCTTATTTCAAAAACAGGTTCGATGGTTTAAACCATGTCAAAAGAAAAACCTTGTTTTGTAATAAGACCAAATGAGTTCATCTGATTCAGATATGGATTTAACGGCTGAATTCATAAGAGAAGAGGCTCATTTTTTCTTTAGCTTATTCATGTAGTTATTTTTACTTTCCTTGTATTCGTAATGAAAAGCACAGTGTTTACCTCGGGTTAAAGACTTATTTAGTCCCTCGAACTATTGGCGCCCTCGCTACGGGACTAAATAAGTTACTTTCACGCCTAGGGTAACAATGTACTATTAAATACCTTGATCCCTAGACATTTTTGATGTGTGTAAGTACATACAACTACATACAAAATTGTAATGGGTACAAAGAACTACTTAATCATCATAATGCTTAACCTGGTACTTAATGTCTTTTTGACATTGGTCTTGAATACTTGATGGAACAATAATGACCAAATATTGTAACAAGTAGATAATCTCCTTCGCCAGGTTCTTGCTACTTCGAATAACAACTCACTTGAGAAATGTCATCACATACTAAACTAATTTAAAAACTGATTGTTGAACATCAATCAGGTCTGTTTATCCAGTCGAGCAATCTTCATAAATTACTGGCGACTGAGAACTGCACGGCTTCATTAAGCGGTGACATTGTAGGCAGCGATCGTTAGTGATCAGAGGTCGCGGGTGTGACCCTGAGGTCAACGTGGAAGATGTGTGCAGTACGTACTAATACTCAGCTAGGTTCAGTAGGCCTACTTCAGAAGTAAAAGAATGTACCAAGTAATATGGCTAAGGCTATGGTAGAACTGTAAAAGTATATTCCGATTACATTCCACCTTTAGTTCTTCGTTCGGCTAACGTACAATAAGCAACTTTAGTTCAAAACTCACTCACTCTCTTTTTCTTTTTGCTGCATCTATGTGGGTTCTTCATGTGGCCTTCTGTTCACATCTCTGTGGTGGCAATACGTAAAACCGACACGGTCCATCAGCCGTCGCCAGGCATTAATCACTTAGCGATCAGGTCACCTCCCCTAACTCAGTTACCAGCGCCACATACCTACTGTCCTGTAACTGACGAAGTGAAACAATTGAAACTTTATCATTTAGTTTGTACTGTGTATACTATCTCACCTGGCAAAGTGATGGACCTACCACGTTATAACTTCTACAGGTAAACAGATTATCCATCGTTCTGTAAAGTCGGATGAGCAAAGAGAGGACAGATTATATAGGCGAATGATGACGTCATGAATTTCCATTGCAATTAGTGACGTGAGACACAGAGCTTACATCACAAATCACTAAACATATGTAACGCTAAATTAATTTAAAACGTTGTTCTGTTTCAGTCAATCGTTTGAAGATGTCAATGATGATGTGATGTTTAAAATACATTGACCTAGACTGTTCAGTGGCTTGTAAGACATTCTTCATTGAATCATTGCTTACCTGTGGTCTGCCCAAGATATAGTTAATGTTTTTTTCTCTCTCACGCTATCAACTACCTAACGTGGTGTGTACATTAGAGATTCTAACTATGGTTATGTAAATATTACATCTTATTGAATTAGAATTCCGTCGACCTAACATGGCTCCTTCAGCAGATCTTGTTTATTTCTATAGCGCTGTGATACACGATGCAGTTCGTCAGCGTGTCTTCGCGGAATATATTCTGCATACAATTATGAGGAGCTATGAGATTCATATTCATAAAGTTGTTGACTTGCAACTTGCATACTACTACAACTACACTTGCATTTTGCTAACTAACTCATTTTGCTGTATATTTTAAATGAACATTTCTCTACGATCGTAGTATTACAGACCTGGCCCTGCAGTCTCGACATAGTTAGCAATCGTTTTCGGTTGCTAAGTCCTAACAATCCAGATGTAAATGTTGATGTAAATGTTTGGTAGTCTCGACACTCAAATTTATCGGTTGTTACCTACCGGTACCTACCTAAAATACCAGTAACAACCGATAAATTTGAGTGTGGAGACCACCAAATATCGTTACATCTGGATTGTTAGGACTTAGCAACCGAAAACTATTGCTAACTATGTCGAGACTGCAGGGCCTGGGCCTGCAGTCTCGACATGACGCAAACTGCTGTCGCAAACTATCGAGCGATAAATAATATCAAAAAGAATTGCTTGCCGTAACGATGCTTACGACAAATGGAAGTCTCTACACCCGAGATAACGCGCAAAATTGTAAATAATTTTGACAAAACGGTGTCGGTACGCCAGCGAAAAGCATATTCATAGTTCGGTTTTTTCGAAGACAATTGATGTCCGTAAAAAAATCACCTTGAATACAGGCAAACTTAGTGAACATGATATAATAAAAATAATTATTATTGTGGAAAATTTTATAGTGGCTATGTAAACCATACCTTGGAAACACTATTTTTCATGAAAACTATTAAGTAGTGATAACCATTTTAAAGAATTAAAATAAGTTGTTAAACATCTATGGACATTAAAATCTGCGTCTTTCCAACATTATTAACCTAATGCCAAACTTGTCAAGTGTCAATGTCAAGTCATTATGAAATTGTTTATTTGTTGTAATTGCAAGCAAATGATGTATTTTCAATTCAATGGTATTTACCACGGAGCAGAAACAACTGCTCCGTGGTATTTACTTATTATTGTTCATTAATGTGACAATGTGACAATGTTACAGCATATTATTACTCGGCTAACCCAATTTGGCTCAAGCGGCGACCCCATTGCTTAGAGTTTCTCATTAAAGTATATAGAGTTGCGTAATATGACACTGGACTACAGCAACTCCGTAATGCTGTAGCATTTGAAGAAATGGCTAACGGTCACCAAGGAGCTCGATAAACACGTCTCCTGATATTCTGTAAAGATACCGAAATGAAAAATTTCAACGGATTTTCACTTTCGTACGATTTGCAGTCTCCTAACCATATCACGGCTGTTGGAGGTGTCTGAGGCAGCATGAAGCAAGCGGTCCACACTTCAGAAGGCCACATAGCTTGGAGATGCATCATTTGTGGTGGCTATCTCCTGTAGTAAGAGCACGACGTAGAAGAAGAAAACAATTTGAACTAAGTGAATAGTGAAAGTTTACATTTTCATTTGATAAAGATTTTTCGATAGGTATACAACATGCCCCGTGTAAACAGTGTCTAGATTATTAGGATACATGAACTTAGAATATGATTGTGGTAATGGAAATTTAATAAAGTTAAAAACATGATTTGTGGTTGTGCGTTATTTATTTTTCATTAGAATAAAATAAATAAAATATTTATTTACAAAGAATACACATACTAAAATCAGTTGTTACAATTGTGAAGAATCCATTACATTCTGCCTAATATAGCAGGCTAATTTAGTACATTTAAATAAATTACAAAAACTAAATTTCAATACAGTTAACTGATCGGCTAAGAAATCTTGTACAGAATAATAAAAAAATCTACTAATAATGCTGTTAGCTGTTTTCTACATTATTGAAATGGTAGATCTTTAATATTGCTAGGTATTTTATTATTAGTTATAGGTGAGGTGCCATACAGATATTTTTTTCTTAAGTAAAGAAGTTATGAGTCCCGTGCATGAGTCCTTGGACATTGTGCCACCCTATGTAAAATTTCTACATTTATGTCTGTAATTTGAAGGGATACTTAATAAACAGTATTATATCTATCTATGTATTGAGATCTCATATCTGTACCATGTTTTATAGTTTCAATAGAGGTAGAAAGTAGGTAGATGTTTATTAGTTTTTACAAATTTGGCTACTTCAATGATATAAAGGCATGGGAAGGTTAACAATTTATGAGACACCAAACCTTAAAACAGAAAGTACCAAACAATGGTAAACGACCAATATTTTCGGCAGACTAACTTTTTTTGATAAATTATGCAGCTTACTCTTGTACAAATGTCCTCTGCCTGTGCCTTCCTCGTCAACTGGCTGTCAATTAAGATCCCTAAAAATGTTGTGATTGTTATATTCTTTTTCTGAAGTTTATATGGTTAACCATAGGTAAAAGTGTATGATTTAGGTTTTTTGGAGATTTTAATTAAAATTCATTATTGTCACTTTATTAAACTGCTGAGTTTATTGGTAATGCCATGCGGATAGGTGTGCAACATGTCTCTTGTAAGCAGAGTATCTAAAATTAGAATGTGTGAACTTAGGAAAGGATAGTCATACTTAATGGAGATTTAATAAAGTTGAATGATCTGCGGTTGTGTGTTCTTTATTTATATACAAAGTTCGGAAAATTCGCTCCCTTCAAAAAGATTTAAAATGTCTTTGGCTCCTTCTAATGCGGTGATTGTCGGCGACGTTCGTTCGCACGTAGTATGTCCTGAAACTATAAATAGGTGGACTTAAAAGCCCCATTGGTACAGACACACAGACACACCATCGAGACACATCATTCCGCATAATTTTTGTTTAAAACTACATGCAAACACCAAAACATTATAGTTTACGATGACTACGAATCACTTAGCGGGCTGTCAAAAATGGTTGCAAACTATAATCGTAAACACTAAGGATATCGTCACTTTTTCGACCAAGATTGATAAAATACCGGTAACAACCGATAAGTTTGAGTGTCGAGACTACCAAATATCGTTACATCTGGATTGTTAGGACTTAGCAACCGAAAACGATTGCTAAGCGATTTGCGTCATGTCGAGACTGCAGGCCCTGGATTGTTAGGACTTAGCAATCGAAAACGATTGCTAACTATGTCGAGACTGCAGGCCCAGTAGCTGATTTTGAATTAATAATTTGTACTCCTTCGATTTTTGTTGCAGTTATTGTAGAAGCATTCCACTGTAGCAGCAACCAATATTGGTTCACTATAACGTTGTTCATATTGCCCTTGCAATCTAGATCCCTCCAATACCGGAAGTTCAAAGCCCCCACGAACGAACGAGAAGGAAGAACAATCTTCTGCAATCTGTTGTTCTTTCATTTCAGGTTCATGAATTACTTGAGTAGTATCCTCACTCAGCCGTTCGCTGGCCACAGTGGGGTGAGGTGCTTCCGACGTCAGATAGATCACCGCGTGTTGGTTTAGGTCTCGGCGAAGTTATCGCGTATCGATACGCCACAGCTGCGACCCTGCACACCCCGCCTAACAACTGTGTCGAGGTCATCCTCCAAACACTCCACAATGCAGTTTTTGCTACAGTCAATAGAGTATACTTTACGTTGGCAAAGATGGCAAAACTTGGACGAAGTTGCAAGCCATTTATTGTTCGTCGTGTGTGGATAGTTTGATTCATATCTTGCGATATTGCCTTATCTTTATCGTTAATCTCTTGTAAGCCAGTCTGTTTCATAAGCTTTCATGGTTCGTTTAATGACAGTACGTCCAACTGTGGATAGCGATAGGCTGAGTTGATTGCTAGGAGATCGAAGTATGCTACACCTGTATTTCTCACAATTACTGCATTTATATCGGTTCCTTTGGTAAGCGTGTGTCAATCCTTTGTACCGATTGTAAATTTTTTGTTCTATCACTTCCCCAGTCCCCCTTCATAATCATTGTCATATCGTCGCTCTTGGAGGCTTTTTTAATAAGCCCCATCGCTCCCCTTTATTCCTCATAAAATATAATTATATTGTTATCTGCTCATCATTTTAATCGAATCGTTACTGTCAATATCTTGAGTGAAGAATGTTTGTTGTTGTTTGTGTCGTGACACCCAAAATAGAGAAAATTTATTAAAGAGTGCGTCAAAGATAAGACTATGTTTCTATTGTTTTGTATACACGTTTAGAGGACATTAAATGATTGGAACACGAAGAGCTTCAGACATTATATCATTGATTACTTGTGTCCACGGTTGACTGATCACAAAATAATATAGCGTCAGTTTTTGTACTAGAATAGCTCTATATAGAAAAGCTCGTCCTGGAAACAGTGACTTATTTCTGCTAACTTATTTCTTTTAACCTGGTTATGAGTCTTGGTAGCTAGCGTTCAATGGTACCCCAAAATACGCTAGTAGGTAGGTACGCAGCTTTACGAGCTTGGGTTCATCCGACCTCCAGTCATCAGTTTTAATTTTATTATAAATCATGAGATCAAACCGTCGTCAGTAAGAATACTTCTCCGCAAACTGTCTGATAAACACACCAAAGTGACCGCCACAGCCACGCCACACACTGACCCTTGCTAATTGTGTGCGGCCTCACCACCGCACGACATGCTGCACGTTCTATTTGCGGACGATCACGTCGACGTAAATAAGGCCTTAATACAGCTCCACACCGAGCGGGCGGCATTTATTGTACCTATTCCGGGATGATTGCTGCGCTAGCATCGAGATCGGTAGAAGTACCGATTTCATAAAGGAAATTTCCGTCGTTTTGAACAGTATTGTAGAACTCACTTTAGACATACCGCTTCTGACTCTTTTTAACTTTTAATGATGGTATGAAAAAAATATGACCTTATTTCTTCAAGAGATTTCAAATGGCGGGTAAATCGCTGAGCTATTTAATCATAACCTGACAACAATTAGAATTTGCTCTTGACACGGTACAATGGCCGAGAATGATTACCGACCACACCATGAGTACGTCGATTTGTGGCCTGTTGAAGTAATTAAACGAATGAGCCGAATGTTGCTGAGATTTTATACTAAACCAATGGAAACATACATGAAAGGATTCAAACGTTGCTACTTACTCAGAATTTTTGTTTAAAACTAGGATTATTAACCAATATGAGAGCGACCCCCCCCCCCCCCACATCGTTGTTTATTTAGTTATTAAATTACTCGCCATATTACTAAATTACTTACATAGTCCAAACCAGGATTTACAGACAGGCAGACACGACAGACCTCACCAGAGACAGAACAAACGAATCAGCTTCGCTTCAACGCTCAACATCATCACAATGCACACGCCATTTGCATCATACTTACTTCATGTCGCGGCATCGAGATCGTTGGTTTGTATGTCGTTGCTAATTACCGGTGGATTACCCGAGATCGGCTCCGTACGACACGGTTTCGTAGCGCGGCTCAATGGCCCGTAAAGTGGATCCATCGAATGTATTGGTAATAAGCTCTCGGTCGCTAATTGTGTTTATTGCTGCTGCGCTTTTAAGATTAGCGCTAATTAGTGTTATCATGCGTGTTATTAGTAGATTGTTTGTGGTAGCAGATCTTTGCAGTTTCCTTATGAGCATTGTGAATGGCTTACAGTTGTTCGTACTTATAAAGGTTTCTTCGATTCAATGCTCAGGATGGCATTCAGGGTGAAACTATCCTGATCCTTTTTTTCTGTCGTCATGAAAAGTTGAGCTGACAGCAATTCAGTCCTAAATAGATAATGTAAACCTTTACCTTGAAGTGTGTTTTGTATTTTGAAAGAAAGAAGAAAATACCTTAATATTAGTATTACATCCAACTGTAGCTTTATGAGACTGAAAACTTTTTTATATCGTCAGATAATAATTTACGGCAACACTTAAATCCATATTGTAACCTCAGTATCAAGTGAGCTTAGTAACTCTCGTGGCGGATCACTAAGCACCGACGCTTTGACTTACTTACTAAACTTATAACTTACTTACTGATCGAATTGATGTGCGTTCTGTATATTATAATATATAACGGCTTAAATGGTTAGTAATTGTTTAAGACAGGCAATCAAATCTGAAGCTAATCTATGTTTGCTGAGAGCATCCGCCAGTACTAAACTATTATATTGGAAACATTATGTAAATGGCTAGCACTGAGATATTCAACGTATGTTGGTAAGGAGCACTTCCATTGAAGATGCTTGAGCGTTGCATATTGCAATAGCTGCTGCTTCTTCATTGAAAAACCAAAAGCTCTCTAAAGTATGTGTTAACATGAATAGAAGTCAATCACCCACCGCTTGAGTTAAGATCTTTAACTAAACGTACAACGAGACGCCGGAGCTACCATTTAATCAACGCCACAACGATGTTGGAGTTGCACTCAACTAAATCTTACAAACTTTCATGACATCTCTCGTACTTGTAGTACTTGCGCAGTGTCCGCCTAACTACTTGCCGCCAACTTGCTCCACTGCCCCCACTGTGGGGCGCACAGTGAGCCGAGTTCCCGCCGCGCCGGAGTTGCTCACAACTTTATGAATTCCTAATCTTAATGTGTTGTTTATGTTAAATTTCACGTCGTATTGAAGCTCGCCAGATATTGCTGAATACCAGAACTTAGTTATGTAACAGTTTATAAGTTTTGGGATGACGCAAGAAGTAGATTACACTCGTGGCTGTGTAAGTGTTAATGAAAACTTGTAGACTGGTCTGGGAAGGATCGAGTAAAAGAAGAACGTTAATGTTGGCTTATCATTGCGAGGGAATTGTAAAAGTTTGTTGAATCGCTTCATTTATCTGGTAGACGCAATCAAGGCTGCCTATTGCGAATTTAGTTTAAACATTAAGTCAGATAATCAACGTTAAAATTGAGTTTTCTGTTAGGGAAAAGCAATAGACTCGCTCAATATAAGTAATCATGGATAATGGACCAGGCTTAATAAACAATTTAGTAATGTAAGGCTCACTTTCAAGCACTGATCTTCATTTAATAATAGCAAATGTAAAGAGCGCTGCGTACCTTGAACATACGGTCCACCACGTTTTGGTGATGTCTCTTGTATAATGATTCCACTTGACCGTAATATATTTGTTACTTGATCATGCGGAAGTTCGAAAACACACCAGCAGATCAACCTTCTATCGGTTGGTATTCTTGAAGTGACCAACAGTTAAGAGCCCGAACAGATATTTTAATCAATAGTTCTGTTATATTGAGAGTGGTTATTGATTTAGAAGTGGTGGTATAGAACGTGAAGGTCTTATTTTAATTTTAAGGACGTTACAGTAATCATCAATTATTGTGTTGGTTACTTCTGATTGTTTGTAAAAGTAAAGATTTTTGTTTGTGCGTTTTCCAGTTCCTGCTTTATTATTTGAGCTATATTAGCACAGCTCATCAATATTGTTTACTTCTCTGTGATCATAGCAGTCTGCTGAGCGGGACTAGAGTTAAATAGATTTTTTTTTCTTTCGAAAATCTGCTACTAAAACTAATTTAAAATTTAGGTACTTATAATCTGTTCATTATTAAGGTTCTCAGTTACCTACTCACATAATACAATATTTTAAACTTAAGGTCTACATCAATATACCATGATACAGTTCTCCCTAGTTTTCAGGTAAATTAAGGTATCAGCTGCATTTCCATCATACTACAACTACCAGTGTCGGAGCCAAATGTGCCAGTTATGGCACCGCCTCGCAAGCTGCGATGTTGGCACTCCACTCAATGGCCCTACGAGCGGCTATCGGTGACTGAAAAGCGATTTGACATTAACTAAATTACAAAATATAAACTGTCCATATTTGCAAACATGAACCGCAAACAATGTACCTTAACTGGAAAACGACCTTACTTTGTGACAACCCTTTGTAAAACTTTCATACTGTCATCACTAGTTACGATATATGAACGGTTTATTTCCACACATACGAGTATATCCTAACTAGTGATGATAGTATGAACGTTTTATTGGTCACTCCATTATTATTCCAAGTACCTACAAAATGCACAAATGCTGCACAAACTTTTAAAGCAATGTTGAATTTGAAACTATTTAATTTGTACAGGCGAGATAGAGGCGTCATCTAGCGGAGTTTTCCCGCAGGAAATGCAGTCGTAGTGAACGAGTCAGGTCGTTACTTAGAACTGGAACGTTTTTCAGCTAGAACTCTCGGTCGTGTCTTCGCCACCTGATAGATGGCGCTACCAGTTGCATTTGCTACCTCATTCTTAATTCGCAGCTAGCACTTTTCAATGACCGAGTTTGCCATTGTTACCAGACTTTGTAGGATTTAGATAATTGGTTATTTTTTGAACCTACCTAAATCAGATTTATTGTTTTATATTATGTGTTGATTGTAATAAATCTTTCCGTATGTTTAACACTATCGTATTGTAGGCTTCGGACAAAAAGTTTTTACGAAAAGGATGGCACACAAAAGTCCATAGCAGTTGTTTCGTAACTAAAGCTAAGCGTCCTGAAAGTGTGCCGGAAATTTGTTCACGTCTGTAATTTACTTTTGCGCCACATTGTATCGACGAACACTCGGTATATTAGCTAGCAGTAAGTCAACATCTTATATGTAGTCCTAATTTCTTTAGTCATCATAGATCATCCAAAATGAAATTGCTTGCTACTTTAGATAGTTTCAGTAAGGAAATTGAATAAAAACCTTATTCCCTCGGGTATAAAAAAATGAAAGAATTCTTTGAAGTTTCCCAAAATCTCACTGTTCCTTGTTTCTAAGGAGCACAACAACCAGCTAATCTCTAATCACTTTGTAATGATAAACACCTTCCCCATTAGGATTAAGGGATTGAATCACAAAGTTATCAAAAAGAGGAACGGAAGGTGATAGCCATCCACATTCATACTCAAAACTTTCCTCACAACATTTTCCTCATTCCTCCGCATCACAAGCCCGCACCATGACAACCGATTTCCACGCAAATTGTATCCTGGTCCTTATATTAGGCACTAGGGACTAGGTTAGTGCCTCTAAACGCTTTTTCCAGTCTAAGAGCTGCAACATCGCTTCTAGCACTAAAATATAATTATATTTCAATAACCTCCATACTTTAAAGCTTCCTCTCAGCTACCTATCTACGTCGCTGTTATCAAGTGTGAGCCGGCGGCGTCGTATCGTCTTCTGGGAAATTATGTGTCGTGACGTGTGCGTGGAGCGACATCCCTACGTCCCGGCGACGTAACGAGCTGGCCTGGACACCACCTGACTCGGGAGATTATTATCGCTTGCGGTGGCCTACGACAGTTGGCAGGTGCTACAGATCTGAATCGTTTCATCTAGACAAACAAATTGAGGATGGGCCTTTCTTCTAAAAGGGGTTTCTTGAGGTAAACTATGGCAGAGAAAGTATACACTTTTTCATACGGGCTTACATGGAACATTTTTAGATTGTATGCAACGGTTGTTACCGACGCTTCAAAATACTCTTCAAGTATTGTAGAATGTTGAATTTTGAGAAATGCCTAGTGCATCGAAAAGTTTTACGAAAAGGTTACATCACATGCATAATTTACACAAATGCACTGATCCTCCAGGTAGTGAGTAATAAAGTTAAATACATTCGCGTACTATGTGCGTCCTACCAGGTGCAGGTACACATCTGGTCGGTATTAGTGGTCCGCTAAATAATGTGAGACCGAGCGACCACGCCACCACAGGCGGTCGTCGTGGCTGCGGTCGGATTTAGGCGCTCTAGTAGGTTTTTAGGGATTAACCAGCTACGATAATGTTGCATCGTAGGTTTCTATTTTAGGAATGCAGATAATAATAGACCGCAAGATTTTTGTTTTTATTTATCTTCTTTTTTACTTTTTTTGTCTATTGAACTGACTCTCATAATGGTGCAACAACTCATCAACAATCTGCGTTCAAGAAATTCTATTGTCAATGCCAAAGGACTCTTACGAAGTATTAATTCATTCTAAAGCGGTCTCATTCCTATTTCTTCTTTTGCCTTATCAAAAAACTATCCAAGTTTATGCTGGTGGCCGTAACTTTAAAGGATTAGTGTTTTAGGGATAAAGTTCCCATATTGTCACCAGGCGTGGCGTCTGCGGTTACGCGCTTTTAAGTCATCATCCGACCTTTTTTTTTTAACACAAGTAAGTATTATATCAGCAACCTAACTGTAGATAGCAGAATGTACAACCTGGAGCTTTAGTAGTTTATCTTTACCGTTGTACAAAGTGCTGTCTTGTCGTAATTGAAAATGCCAGCACGCCCGAATCGATATAAAGCTCAGTCGATTGACCCTGACACTGAAGAAATAGCATTGTCCTCGGCGCGGCGGCGGTGACAACAAAATGTATTGAATTCCTGTCAGTTTGATCAAAATAAACTCATAGCTACTGCGCGTCTGAGAACATAAGGATTTATTAGCATATTTGGCATCAGTAGTTATGTAATCCCTGGCTCCCACGTTGTCAATTGATAATCGTACAATCGCGACGAGTAGGTGCCTACATAAATAGATTTCAATGCAAATTGATGCGACCATAATTCACCAATGCATTCATAATTCATGGAAACAACATAGAATACCAGTTACTTTACATCCTACAATGAAACCATCTCTTCAAATAAGAACAGACATTCAATAATAACGCTACATATCGCGCGTCTGCATGCGACTATCAGCAGGGTTTACTGTCAGCCCACGCAGACAGGCGCGTCTCGCTGAGACATATTAATTAAACAAGTCGCGAGTCGTGGCCGATCGCGGCATTGCGCGGCTTCACTGCACTGTCATTAAACCAGTGACGAGACATCGCACCAAGACGCCCGTGTGATCTCCGACAGAATGTCTATTTATGATTACAGATGTACGGAGTTATTGTTGTGTGGGGTGCGATTCTATTTCAATTGAGGGTACTTTATGAAATGCAAACTGGTTCTGAGATAGTGCCGGTATGACTGAGATAAATAAATCTATACTCGGTCAGTGATAATCTACATTGTGTCTTTTATTTTCTTTATGTTAAACATTCCGAATGGCTATGATTTATTTATGCGCTAAGTACTGAATACGAAACTCTCTACGGGGCAGACAGGGCTCATTTTATTGTAATGTGTCCCGCTTGGCGAATACGTCATGCGTGTTAAATTAATCGTTTTGCCTCGCACGTGCAACTGTTAGCAATCAGCAGCATTGAATGGCTCCTCGAGGTAATTACGTGGGTCGCGGCGCGGCGTCCACTGCACGTCCTGCTCGAGCACCCTCGACCGCATGCTTGAGGGCCGCGTAATGAACACCACTACATTACGGTATTTGTGCAATTGTCGCCAGCATTGTTATCGAGGGCTCAGCTGGCGGGCTTATTAATTGCAACTATTTCAAGGGGTCAATGCACTCGCATTAAATGCTAGTTGTTTATATATCGAACAAAATGATGTTTATGTGTTGGGCGTCTCAGATCACGGTATTAAGAACACGATTTATCAATTTTCTTTGAAATATGAATGTTAAGGCTTCGATCACAGCAATTAGTTACATTGTTGCAGGAAGGTTGTAACTGAGATATTGTATCCGTCTCACGGAGCTCGGCGTAAAGCGCGTGATCAGAGAAAGTAGAGCTCCAATTTGTGCTCCGAGCAAGGGGTGTAAGGGAGACAGAATAAAGTAAAATTAAAAGAAATAAAATGAAAATACTTTGTGGAAACTTTTCGTGGAGTTAGAGTAAGTGCACGAAATAATTGGCATGATTAAATAATCGGTTATTTATTTATTTATTTATACCAGCTTAACTACCATTACAGGGATTACCCTAATGCGACAGTTAAGAACAACCTAAGCTATATAGCTTAGGTAATTAGTTTAGTAGTTAAGTACTAAACAAAAATGTGGTTTAATGCATTATGCATTATTATTTTTATTTCTTAGTTAGTTTCACGATCTGGCAGCTTGAGTAATTTATGCGGCCTACCCAAATGTCCTTTCTTTGGTATTGTTCGTCGAATCGTTGTGCTCCTTAAGTTCTCAGTTGAGCGGCAAGATTACTGACAAATGCGTGCACTGACTGGACAGGTCCGCTCAATCTGTATGGTTTTTCCTCAAAAGACCGTTTCAGACACCAATCTACATGGCCTTCACATGATCTGACCAAGATTATGTCTGGACTTTAAAAGAGACTGTGACCTCTGAGTTTGTTTCGGCCTTTCTTCTCAGTGTAGTCAGATAGGAAACGCCGACCTCATCTAGTTTTTAAAATATGATTAACGTGTAAAAGTGTTTGTACAAACCTACTTCATCATCTGCCTAGCCTTTTCCCAACTAGGTATGTTGGGGTCGGGTTCCAGTCTAACCGGATGCAGCTGAATACCAGTATTTTACATGGAGCAACTGCCGATCTGACCTCCACAACCCAGTTACTGGGTAATACAATACCCCTTGGTAAGACTGGCAACTGGCTGACTGGCTGACTTGGTAACCTACTTACATAAATAAAATCATTTATCTTGTTATATGCTATTGACGTGTGAAATTTGTGCACCTTTTGGCTACGACACCAAGCAGCTTAGTTTTTCACGGTTAGCTTTACAGTGAATAACTGTGATTGAATAAAACATGTGTTGTGTGCCCGTCGTAACCACAGTTACAGTGAACCTCCCGTATTATGATCTGCGCTGTACCCGAGGCGTCACGTGTAGAGTGTAGTGATGTGCCGCATGTCGATAATGTGATTTATGTTAATTCGTGTCATGTCGGCCGCCCGCGGCGGTCGCAGCCCCGCACTTATCACGAGTGCCTCATTATACGCCGCTCATTATACATTCAACGCGAATTTAACACTTTATCAGAGTCCGACATCTGGATACGGTGTGCTTGTCAATTATTGGAATTTTATTTAAAAAAAAGGAATATAATTTGACGGTCAATCGTTTCGGTGTTATGTTTAAGCCTTACCTGCATAGTTCGTTCACCATTTCTTATTTAATGCAACGTCCAGAAATAAAGTTTTGATCATCCTTCTGCCATCGTCCTATTTGGGGTCGAGGATGCATGTCTCCCAACAATTTATGTTAGTCGTCATGCTTTGTTCTATGTTCAATATGTTATGTTGAGTGTGTCTTGTTGTTTGTTGCAGTACCTGGGCTCGTTCCCGGTGTCCGGCGGCGAACCGGCGGCACGCGGCGACCAGGTCTCCGCGCATCTACACCTCATGAAGGTAAGCGGTCTTGCTAGTATGTACACACAGCTTCAATAACTACGTACCCCACTAAAAGATAAGCAAAGTCTTGCTTATTTAGCCCTCATTAGCCCCCTGTGTGCCGTTGCTCCACTCATTCGCAAACACACGAATACCTACATCGAATTACACTCAACTCTCCCTATTTATTACCTTTCACTTAGATTTTTACATTGATCTCACGGTAATGTAGGGAGATTACGATTGTATATCAACTTAACGAGTGATTGGGGAATATGATGCGTGTAACATGTTTTTAATGGAACATTCGTGGCTTAACGACAGGTTGTGTGGCTGCGTCAGTATTATTGTAGTACTTTATAAGAGCTATATTAAGTTTTTTTTTTAATGTTTATCATATATTTGATATCCATGTTACCTAATTTGAAAGAGTTATGTATAATTTGTTTGTATGTATGCATTGATTTTGAACTAATTTAAAACAATGAATGATCACTTGTAAAGTCAATTTAAAATAAATTATTCACATCTCGTGTCACTCAAAGCGATTAGCGATTAGTTACAACGTACTCATGGCCCCAGCATTTGAAACGTCTTAGAAATGAATGTGTGGCAGGTTTGGGCAGCAGGTTCGATGTATCATGTAGCATAATATTTAGGGAGTTCGTTCACTGCGACTTTTTGCAGCGATTCAGTAGCGCGTTTCGTCAACACGCGGCTGCATCGCTACGTTTGGCCATTTATCGCTTCGGAAACGCACGACAGAAGCGATTCAGTAGTGATACAGTATCGCTTCTGCATCGATGCAAATGTGCGACTCTATCGATTTAGCATCGATGCAAACGCGCGCCTTTATCGATTTAGCATCGCTACTAACGCGCGACCGTTTCGGGCGACATCATCGGGTAAAAAGAGCGAAATGTTGATTAAGGCGCTCTATAACATTTCATTTTTTTTTCTTTGTACTTTATTAGTTTTAGTAATATACTGCATGTTACATTAACAAATGTTACGTCGTGGTAACGTTTCCTAATTAAACGGGTGCACCCAATATTTACGTTGCCCATGCCTTCGCTGTGCTTGGCTGCTTCTGTAAAAGCAGCAACAAAGACAACGCGACCAACGTCGCCTTAACCGAGTCCATCTCACAACTGTAGAGTCCACAGGCATTCACAGGTTGTTACTATATTGCACGACTGTATTATTTCGATGCTGAATCGCGATTGTATCGATGCTGCAAAATTGCAAAATGCTAATGCAAATTTGTAATTACATGGACGAACGTATACGACCAGCGACAACATCGCGACTGTATCGCGGTCTTTTTGCGACTGTATCACTACGGAATCGCTTCCTGAATTGTGGACGACCTCCCTTACATATGTTACCTAAAGCGCCGCAGGTAACATAGAGAGGTACACTCGTGACGGATGACGTCACGTGGCGCGGTGACCCCGATGTCACGCCCTCTTAGCCTGCTTATTACTAGCTGTGTAGTGCACGAGACAACGGCGAGACAATTCAACTCTAATCCCGACATTGATAAATGTTATTTAAGCTACAGAGCTTCGAAGTTGGTGACGTATTTTACAAATATGAGGTACACATAATTGAGTAGGTATTGATGACTAACAGAAGGCCAATTCTCGTACTTAAAAAACGTTCAAATTCAAGTCGCAGTGCCGCAAAAGTTCCAAAATGTCACAAAAGGTATTCTGCTAAACCAAAAAACTAAGTCAAACGTGACGTTTACTGCAATGAGATTGCGACTAGATCGAAAATAAGAAATGTACTAAAACGGTATTCTGCTAAAGTTTCGACTTGACACCGAAAATAAAATGGGCATTCCAGTACTTATAAAAACGTCAAAACTGACATAAGCATGACATTATTTGTAGACTGAACTGTAACTAAAAATTTTAGCTTCTGCAGTTTCATATTTCTTGTTTTATTTCGATTTTATCCTTGAAATCTTCTTGAAATCCAAGATTCATGAAGTAAAAACTTAACCAGTAACACTGTTATCAATCATTTTGTGTTTGTGTGGTGAAATAATGCAAAACGAGTGGGTTCGGCCTGTAGGAGTATTTTTCATTCCTCGCACAACGCGCAGACGACGAATCGACGGCAAAATAACGTAGAGAACACAGCAGCAAGTGTTCTTAGCATCGCCAGCCGCGGTGGCTCATATAAGACGCATGTTCCATAAGCTACCTTGCGTTTGGAAAAAGTTACAGACTCATCAAATCTTACGAACTGAAGCCGCATATCCAACAGGATTTAAGCGTCGAAAAAATGGACTGGGTGTGGCAGCCAAGGTTGGTCTACTACGTACACATTATTATAATAATATATCAAGATATTATTGATTGACATGCAACAAGGCAACTACGAGTATATTCTAAGCATCTTCGTCATCACCATATTTTATATCTACTTTTCTCGGTTCTGTTATCTTCCTGCGTTTTGCGCGAGTAGCTATATTATTTCAGATCCCCAGCCATGTAGCAAGCCACATTGGCCCTGGACCACCCACATACCTATATTTAAAATACATGTACTTAACAAGAAAAATTCTACAATAAGCTGAAAGTGTGACGGTTATCATAAAAATTATGCAAGATGAATAACAGAATTTCTTTGTCAATTCACTATCAAGATACTTAATATTATGTCTTCTTTTTAGATTCCATACATTTAAATGAGCTACGTGTAACACATTTCTGCTTCATAAGACCATTTGATAATTAAGAGAAGTAACAATATCCTCCAGAAGTCCTGACCGAGTTGCGGTCACAGCAGCCAATTTCAACGGAGACAGCCAAAGTATATGGGAGGTACTATGGAGAAGAGGACAATTGTGTGCATAGGTGCACCTACTCTTCCCTCACTCTCATAGTCTGATGAGAAGGCAATATGATGTAACCGGGAAGAGTTTAGGCACAGTACCAGCGGCTTTACATGCTTTCCTAGGCACGGGGGTGTCACACTTTTACATTACTATTTGAAGGGATAACGGGTATACTACACAGCGGGGGGTTGAATGAGCAGGGTGGTTGTTCTGATTGCTGGTTGTGCTATAGTATAAGAGCGAAATGCATGTTCTATGTCTAGTAAAAAAGCCTTTAAAAGCACCCTGATACATAGTGTTACTTACATTGAAATGTGTAAGACTACAAAGGTACAAAAATAGCCCAGAATACCGAAGTATACAAATATATAATAAATTACCCAAAAATATAATATGGTCCATGAGAACACTATGTGTATTTAAAGCTAGGTTAAAGGCATTACTCTTAGAAAAATGTTACTATAGTATCCAAGAATTTATGGAAGATAAAATGTTAAAATAGAGTTCAAATATATATCTGTGTGTTAATTATAATACAATTATAATCTTTTTTATGTATAGAGATCTAAATAAGTTTAATTAATATAATATTTTTAATTATGAAAGTTCCTAATCTACTTGTTATTAGTTAATAGATACTCACTGCAATATTGTTAGTTTTAAGTTATCTTGCAGCGCCCTAACAGGGTCATGTAATCACTATTTTTAAGCATAGCATGTAACTATGGTTGTGTACATTGTGCATTAAACAAACAAATAATATTTTATATGTTTGTATTAATGATTAGTTGGCTATTTAATTAAAATAGGGTTTCATATGCATTTATTTGCATTCTACAAGGTAAAAAACAAGATTTTAACAAAAGGCTTACAGCTAAAAGCTGTTGTAGACCTTTATCTAAGTATTACTTAAAGTTAAAAAAAAACTAAATCATAGAAAGCTAAAATTTGCAATAAAATTATACAGGAAAACTAAATGATTATATTTGCTTACAAAGTTAATAACAATAATATAAATAATTCTATTATAGGTAAGTAGGTAGCTATTTCTTAAAATACTAATAATAAATAATACATTCAGATAAAGTTATATTTACTTAGGTAATATTATTACAAACACTTATTTATTAAGAGGTTGTATTTTAGGATAACAAATTATTAATAAAGAGATAAGTTTACGTTTACGTTGTTACGTTTCACTTTAGTAGTGACTTAATTTTTCTGCAGGCACATAGAAGTATAGAATCTGTCAATGTGGCGACGCTTGAAGGAGGCCTATGTTCAACAGTGGACGTCTTTCAGCTGAAATTATGATGACTCCACTTCTATAGGGCAGATTTTATAGTCGGTTAGCACTTCGCCTGCAACTTTCACGGCACGCTTGCGTGCATTTTAGTGTGTTTATTAGATATGATGGTTGCTCACTCACTATGCTCGTGAGGTGAAGTGAGGTGAGGAGTGTGAGGTGGTCACAGCTCCAAACTTACTACACAAACCCATATAATTATTTAGGACACACATTTAATAAAATCCACACTTGAGACTAGACAACGGAGACATGTATCACGTATGGATTTTTATAAATGTGCGTATATTCTATACATATAATAAAATTGCAGAGAAGTCAAAACTGTGCGTTCAATATTTTTGAAATAGTATGTGCTACGAAGTGTGGGAATGATTCTGATGCCGATAATATGGATTGGTTTTTAGTATTTGTGCCCATTTGGTAATTTATCTGTATGCATGCCCAAGCTTCTGAAAAAATTATCTATTCAGAAGAATTTATTCAAAAGCTTTAGGTAGGTACGAATTTTGCAAAAATATTCTTTGAAGGTCGGGTCATTATGTGTAGGTTAAACCATCATCATTATTACTGGCAGTCTTGTTCCACCCACTGCTGAGTTTATACTCAATAATATTATCGCGCTATTTAGGTACTGTGGGGGGAAGAGTAGTATTGAATTTTCTTCCTGTTCTTTGATAGTTTACTGCAGGATTGTAATAATACGAGACGAAATTGCAAATTAGTGACGGATTTAAACTCTGAAATGAAAATCATTACTATTATCAAGCTAAACAGTCCATTATGACATGGGAAGAGAATGGCTATTTTAGTCTCTAGTCAATGAAACACACAGCCTGGCGGTTCGACGCCTCCCTTGCATGACTTTGCTTGTACTTATAAAAATATAACTATATGGTTTTTAGGGTCCGTCTGTCCGTCCATTTGTCACAGGGCCTGTATCTTTTGAATCGTAATAGGTAGACACTTGAAATTTTCACCGAGTGTGTAGGTACCTACTACTATGGCCGCTATAACAACAAATAATAAAACTAATACAAGAAACCATACAAGAAAGGTGTTTTGGCATCCCAACTTGCAAGAGTAAGCACGCTGCAGAGGCCATCGATTTATCGGTCCGGACCCAGCTAGTACGGAACAGACCGATCGTTTTGCTTTGCGAGAACGAGCAAGAGTTCATAGTAAAGAAATAAAAAGGCCAATGAAAAATATGCTTTTATTTATTTTGTACATTCCTAAGCAGTAGGTACTTAAATATTAAAGTTACTGTCGACATTTGAATAAAATTCAATTTAGCTAAGTAGTAAATAAATACATCTCGAATACAGCCATTAAAATTCATATTATTATTCTAATCACTACTTAAATAGTTTCAAAATGACGTAAAAATTTTTAATTTAAAGTAGGTAAATAAGAAATTTAAAAGTTCAAAATCGAATTATTTTGCATGGGCCTCCTCCAAAGCCTTCCATTCGTCTCTACGTGATGCGATAAAAGTCCAGTTTTTGCCGGCGACTGCTTCATCCCGTCTTTCCATCGTGACTTTGGTCTGCCCCTGCGCCTGTTACCGATAGGCCCTCTCCAAGCTGTGACTGCTTATTCCACATATCGTCAGTGTACCTATATGGAAAAAAAAACGTCCGGCCCATTTCCACTTTAGGCTTTGAGCGAAGGAGACATCGTCGATTACCATAGTCTTTTTTGTTGTAGCAGAATGTTTAATTTTGTCTAATAGTCTTATTTTAAGCCTACTACTTCTTTCTAGCTGACTAGAGAAAGGTCAGTTTTCTCATGGGTACAGAGTCAGAAATCCATGTTTGGTAGCCGTACGTGAGGCAGAGTAGTTGGCAGGAATTCATAATTTTACTATTCCATTAGATGTGGATGCTTGACTTAATGATTTCTTTAAACCTATCACCAATATTTCTTTGCACGTTGTCGCGATTCGCCTGTCTATTTCTTCAAATGTTGTTATTCTTGCTAAACGATAGGTACAAGTTTTCCCAGGTAAATATAATCGTCTGCGTAACCCACCGGAGAGTTGTTGAGTGATACCTATAGGTATTTTTAGTTATTTCGCCATTATTTTTGTTTTTGGGAGGTTCATTTCTATGCCAGTCTTTTTACTTACTTCGTGATGCTCGGCCAACATTACTTGGAGCTCTGCAGCATCCTCAGAGAATATTATGGGTGTAGTAGGTGCGTTACGGAAGTTTTACATCATAGCGGCACTTTTCTGTATTCAGATCTCCCCTGCAACTCTTCACTCAACGCACTACAACGACCACCACAGTAGGTAGGTATATAGCCTGGCTGCTATGCTTGGGTTCTGTTCCAAAATACGATGATATCCCTCATGGATAATAAAGATAGGCACCGTTTTTTTTAAAGTGGTTACTGTGGTAGCACCATAGGTACCTATTCGAGAAAATGTTTTTCTTCCTGTGATAGTGCAATAAATGATTACAGTAATTTCAGCCCTATATCAATAATAATAAATAAAAATGATATAAAGTTACCTATAGTTTGACATTCAATCTAATGACGTCTCTTGACATCTATTATTCTATTCTATCATCTGCCACAATACGCATCGCGCATGCGCGTCGCGATTACTATTACGTTCCAAGTTACCTTTATAACCTATTATTTATTTTAATGATTTTGTGTTCTCAAAGATTTAAAAAAACAAACGGGAAATGAAAATACTATGAGTGTTTACTAAACCAAGCAATTTAATTAATACATTAAAAAAATCATAAAATAAGGTTGCAAAAAATTTAAATATCACTAATTATCACATTATCGTCTGCATATATTGAACCAACACGAAAATATGTTATTTTTCGTAAACGAGAACAAAGTTGACTGCCATGAGACTAGACTGCGATGATATTGCGACCCGAACGTGAACAAACCGAATTTTAACATGAGCAGAATACAATTTTTTGGTCTGTTCACAATGTCATCGCGTTCCGGTGTCATGTTTTTCACTTTGCTTGTTAATTAGTAGAATTGACCTTCTGGTTGATCTTAAAAAAGTTGGAGCCTAATTAAATACTGTCAGATTAGGTTTAATTATGATAATAAACAGTCATAACGCTTTGTTAATTTATGAATTTATCTCCCATGATGACAAGGATGCAGCATTTAAGAGTAAAATCTCTGGGCAGTCAAGTATGGGACCGCTGCAGGTTATACGCAGACAAATCTGCAAAAGACAAAAATAACATAAATATCTCTTAAACCCTACCATTTGATCTTCTGTCGCCCTCACACTGCAGTGAGCAGCTACTCCGTCTATCTCTTCCCTCTTAGCCGACGAGGTGTCTGTGCATAAAGCTGGCTGACTGCTCCGAGTATCACGAGTAAGCCTCATTGTGTTAGAGCAGCCAGGCATGCATGTTGCATGCGTCTGTGCAACAACACTACAGGCTTACATCAGCCTGCTTCCTTCAAATATGGGAAATGATTTTCACCTATATGTACGTTCTTTACTAGTTAGAATACGGGAATCACAGCACGTACTCAAAAAATTTAAATGTACGCTTGTTGTTTACTTATAAAACATTTTGCAAATAGATAATTCTAAATTGTAACTACGAGTAGGTATCACCAAGAAAATAACTGCTATAAAGTCTGGGTTATAACAAGACCTAAAATCTTAACCCCGTGACCCACTCGTCCACATTGACACATGAACAAAGCGTGACTGCGCTGCCCCACATTCGAGCTCGAACACTAGAGAGCAGTGTGTCACATGTTCGGGATCGCGGGATGATTCTATGAGCATGCTTTTCGTGTAGTCTGATAGTAGTCCCAAGCGGCAAGTAATGCAGCGACATTGTCTTACTGTAGTCTGCGGCTGCTGCGTTTGGGAAAATACATCTCCTTGCTTAACCTTCTGAACTATTTCCTTGTAACGTGACGGATTGCTTAGTGAAAAGGACAAAAATCAATGGCTGAAAACCTTTCGCGTTAGTGAGATAAACCGAGCTCGACCATTTGCCCGCCGCATCATCATCGCTTTCAAATATATCTGTATATCTTCACATCTAATGGAAACTAAGTTAGAATTTTCCGTCGCAGAGACTTTACGGAATATGAATTGTAAAAATACTTGTATAATAGAGGCACTGGATCTTAAATAACAAATACATATCGCAGTAGTTCAGTGGAGCGTGAACAGAATCCGGTCAGCTTGCATTCACACTTCACTAATCTGTGTAAAGCTCCTTGTTGTTTTATTCTAGCCTAGCGCGTGTCTTCGTGCTCGAGTTTACATGACACTATACAGTTTTCTGGGATTCTGACTCTTATTTATTTTATTCCAGTCTACAAATCTATGAGAATCTCGCTAACACTATTCATTATATTTATCATAATACGTCCAAGCATCGCAGCAGCGACTTGGTTCTGTCTCGTATAATGTCACAGCATTATGCTGAGCGATAGTAGTTTTGCGTGGATGTGGTGCATATTTTCCTTCACATTTTTTTTTGTTTTCGATGTTGTTGTTTTTTGCGTCACGTTTACGCAAACAAATGTATTTTCTTTATTTTATGTTTTATTAATTAAGTGCTGCATTCGGTTTATACGCGTATGGTAAAGTTTGATTTATGGTTAAAACTGCACAGGACTATGACACACACGGCTGATTCAGCTGTCAAAATACAACAAATCATCCGCGTGTAGTCACAGATTTATAGTTTGTTAGCTGTGAGTGACTGTCACATAACTGCAGCTATCTACTGCACGGCATAACTTACGGATATCAAGTTGCATACTTTACAACAGGCATCGAATTTACCGAAAAAGACAAAGGTGTACATAAAAGGTAGCCAGTGTGAGCCACCCCTATCACTACCAGCTCGCGTGGGGCGCAATGTCATGCACTTGAACGGCGCGGCGTTTGATCAAGACACTGCTCTTTTTGGCAGCGCCTCTCAGCACGACAATTATACACGTCAGGTAGTATGTAGTGTCACTATGCACAGAGGGGCTATGGCTGGCTACGATTAGTACCAAAGATATTCAGCTTTGACAAATAAAAATATTTTATTTCACATAAACCTACATGGGCACTTATGAAACGTCAGAAGCTAAGTGCACGGTTCCAAAACACAAACTTTAACTTGTGTTGTAACTAATACTTCTTCAGTATCGTTTTATCTAGCATAAAGAAATTGAATATGATGGAGACATGTATCACCATTCATTTTAGACGCAGAGAATAATACTCTGGGCCGCAAAGAAAGCGGGTCGGTAACAAAAACTTCAATAACTTCCAAAATATTGAAGGTAGATTTATGAAATTAAGACTTTACTATAGATTATTTTATAATGCTTAAATCAATGTCATATTTAAATTCAAGATTATAAAGTTTATTTTGAATAAAAGTAAGTCAAATAAAAATTACCATTTTCACTAGATTTCGAAAAATGTGCTACGGTATCAAATAAGCAATTTTTACATATTTTAGTAATTTTTATTCCCACTTCGAGCTATTAATACAGCTGTTATACGATTTGGCATGCTTTCCGCCAGATTTCTGAGCCAATGATGAGGAATATTCTCTCATTCCTCTATCAGTGCTTCTTTCAATTCACGAATGGTGATTGGAGTGATAAATGATTTTATTTCAGGTTTAGGTTTAAAGATATTTATTCTCAAAAAAGACACAAAGTCACTTACATGAGAACAATGCTTAAAATAAGTTATAAATAAAGTTCGTCACAGACGTCACGGTAGCAATTATGCTAATTAGATATTATGTACACCCATCCAATGCATTCAGATTTACGGAAGGGTGTTATTTGTGATCAAATATTCAGCTAATAGAGTTTTGAATGCATTGAATGAGTGTACCCTTTTAATACATGAGGGTATTTTGTTGTACAATTGTGCTCCTTCAAATGTTAACATTTTTTTGCCAAACTTAGTTCTCATCTTCGGCAAAATCAGGAAACTAGCTCGGCGAGTGCTACGTTGGGTTACTTGTTTCACTTTAGTAAACGATATATTAGTTTGTATACTTTTGTTGAGTGCCTTACGAATGAAAATACATGTATTGTAGATATATAACTTTCTAATGTTCATTATTTTGGTTTCTTCATAAATTTTGCTTGTCGATGTTAAATATGGGTAGTTAAAAATCATTTTTATTACTTTGTTTTGTGCAACTTGGAGACTTGCTAGCTTTGTCTTGGCCGCACTGCCCCATATTTCAACCAGATATAGTAGGTGAGGTTTTACTAAGGCGTTATAGATGGTGTGGCGCAATCTATGTGGAATACATCGAACTATATTTCGGAGGGATCCAAGTAATGACGTAAGCTTCGTTTTTATATGATCCAAATGAACAGTCCACGATAGAGAACTATCCATTCTTAAGCCAAGATATTTTTCACAAGATTTTTGCTGCAGGGGTATACTATTAATAACTAATGGATTATGTGGAGGTATTATTTTATTTTTTGCTTTAAACAAGATATAGCACGTTTTAGAAATATTTATAGTTAATAAATTATATTGAAACCATGAAAAAAGGGTATTTAAATCGTCTTGAGCCTGGGAAACTAAATCATGAATGGAAGGTCCGAAATAAAATAAGCAAGTGTCATCTGCGTATAGAGTAAGATGGCCATGTAGTTGAATTTCCTGAATGTTATTTATGTAGATCAAAAAGAGTAGGGGCCCCAGGATTGATCCCTGGGGAACTCCACACGTAATAGGTAATGTGTCACTTTGATTATTATTATCCGTTCTAACTAATTGCGACCTGTTTTTTAGATATGAATGGAACATTTTTAGGGCACTGCCGGTAACTTTGATGGTTTCTAGCTTTTTAAGTAGCAATTCGTGACTTACGGTGTCGAACGCTTTTTTGAGATCAATGAAGATACCAAGGACTATGTTTTTTCCATCTACATTTTGCTTAATTTTAGTAACGAGGTCGACTGTAGCTGTTAGTGTGCTGCTTTTTGGTCTAAAGCCGTATTGTCTGTCTGAAAGAAAGTTGATAGTAGTTAAATGCTTATATAATCGTTTGTGAAGGATTTTTTCAAATATTTTTGACAATACAGGCAACACTGAAATAGGGCGGTAGTTACCTGGGTCAATTTTTGAACCCGATTTGTGTATGGGAGTGACCTTCGCCATTTTCAGAGTATCGGGAAAATTACCTTCAGCTAGCAATTTGTTGAAGCAGTTGCTCAGGTTGTTCGCAATTAAATTGTTTATGCATTTTATTGCTTTGGTACTAATTCCATCTAATCCAGTACTACAGTTAGGGTCGAGATTTGATATCATTTTTGAAAGTTCAGTTGCAGAACACGAATCAAGAGTTGATAACACTGGAGTGTCTTCGGGAAGAATTTTTGGTAAGGCATGTGTACTATCATCATGAAAAGATCTAGGTATTTCATTAGCTAAAAGGGGTCCAATAGTGGCAAAGTATTCGTTGAAAATCTGGCAAATTTCGTTTGGGTTCGTAACGTGTTTCGAATCGATCAATAGTTTTGAAGGAGCACAATTTAGTTTAATTTTATTGTTTGCTATAATGTTTACCAAATCCCACATTTTCTTAGGTTTATTAATACAATCACTAAACTTTTTATAGTAGAAAATATTCTTTGTATCTTGAATGTGTTTGGCAACATGTTTTCTTTTTGTGATAAATTCTGCTTCCAGGGTGGTGTTCTTTGGATTCTTCTTTAGTTCTGTCCACAATGCGTTTCTTTTGTTGATATCATCAATGATGTCTCTATTTATCCAGTCGTTTTGGGGTAGGTTTAGGATTTTGGTTTTTATTGTTTTACTTTTGTCAATTATTGATTTCTATAAAGATTATATATGATTTCTATATATATTTCTGTAAGTAGGTTTAAACAAACACTTTTACACGTCAATCGTATTTTAAAAACTAGATGAGGTCGGCATTTCCTATCTGACTACTCTGAGAAGAAAAGCCGAAACAAACTCAGAGGTCACAGTCTGTTTTAAAGTCCAGACAAAATCTTGGTCAGATCATGTGAAGGCTATGTAGATCGGTGTCAGCAATGGTCTTTGGAGAAAAGAAACACACAGATTAAGTGGACCTGTCCAGTCAGTGCACGCAATTGTCAGTAATCGAGCAGCTCAACTTAGACTTAAGGAGCTCAACGATTCGACGAACAATACCAAAGAAAGGACATTTGAGTAGGCCGCATAAATTACTCAAACTGCCAGAAGATGATTAAAACTGGAACAAAAACACACATAGTCCTCACATTCACAATAATTAAAAATAATATAATACTTTATACAGTAAATATTAGTGTCATTGTATATGTAAATAAGTATAGATACTTATAGCAAAGATTAAAAGTAAAAATAGTTAGCAAAATAAAATAAATTAACATTGCCTGTGCTTTATTGGAGCAACTCAATCCCAAGCCTTTTTGTCCTCAATATAGTCATTGACAGTATAATAGGCATTCTGGCATAGTTTCCTCTTTATAAAAGATTTGAATTTGTTAAGGCTTAGAGTTCTTGAAGGTGGCTAGGAAGTTTATTATATGATAAATGATTTTATTTCTGTAAGTAGGTTTGAACAAACACTTTAAATACGTATATATATATATACGTATTTAAAGTGTTTGTATAAAAAACGTATACATTGGTTAGTGGCATGTTTTTAATTGAATTTTATTAATAAAATTAATTTCTGCACAAGAAATGCCATAATTATTTATTAATAAACAGAAACAAACGTAAAACAAGTGACAAAATTAAAAAAAATCATCTTTATTTTTATTATTGGTTTTTTAATACCAGAAAGAAATAAAAAGGTTTTACTTCTTTCTATATTTGTAATAAAATAAACTTTAATTTAGTTTTTATGTTAAAAGGAATGGTCAAATGTTTTAAAAGTTATCGCGTTTTTTATAACAGACCCGCTTTCTTTGCAGCTCAGTGTAGATTTCGCAGCTCAATACACAATCTGCTTCGTAAACGGGTGTTATGAAAACGTCACGCCTACGCGCTACGTAGTCTCGTAGAGGTTCGTAGCGCGCTACGCTGCTACGCGGTTGGTTAACGATGCGATGATAGACGAACGTCGCAGAGGCTCAGTAGCAACACTCGGCTTATAAACTACGCGTTACTTTTTTATACGAAATGTAAATGACGAATTAGTCAAAATTGTAATTAGTTTATAATACTCAAACAGTTAATTTATTTATTTAGGACCTCCAACAAAAGATGTACACAGTACAATACCCATATATGATCTGAGGTACAATACATGACACAAATTAATAGGCAACATCAGGCATCAACTGACATAAATATGTGTAGAAGCTATCTATACCTATTTATGTTAGTTTTCTAATGATACTAACTGGTAACAAAATACTTAGTGTTTTTGCATCGACGCTTAGTGTTAAATCGTTTTAATACATTACAAAAAGCATCAATATATACAAAGAATACGTTTCAGTTTACCTTTATTTAAAAAAAACATATTTACTTTTGTA
This sequence comes from Brachylomia viminalis, assembly GCA_937001585.2. NCBI lineage: Eukaryota > Metazoa > Arthropoda > Insecta > Lepidoptera > Noctuidae > Brachylomia > Brachylomia viminalis. Next base: position 601,285 of record OW443300.2, read on the forward strand.
AACAAAAAATCTATACACTATGTACTGTTCTTCAGCTCATTTTGTTGGCACGCTAAGCCTCCTTCAATATCTGGCGTTGTTTAGTGTTGTTGCTTATAGATGGCGCTATTCACAGCTTTTATTAAATGCCTGCAAAGCGCGATAACGGACAGACGAGCGCTCAGCAAAGATGTTATTATGTATTAGCTTCATTATAACTTGTTTACTTCATAATAAAGAACAGTTTTTTCGTGTTACAGCACGAATTTTTACCATTCAGTTTTAGAGTTTTAGCATACGATCTAGTTAAGTTGAATATTACAGTAGATTGTGTGAGGGATTTTCCTAGGACTTGGGAGAAATCAAATTGATATAAAGATTACTAAGGATTATTATTTTCCGAGTGACTAATAACTTAAAAGTCGACTGAAAAATAGAGAAAAAAAACTGAAAATAGAGTGGGTACCATATATAATGGGTTGGCAGCTAATAAGGAGTATCGTAATAAGTAATAGGTAGCATATTAATATATCAGTAATAAGCTCCGTTTTAATTTGTTACCAGGAGAAACTGGATGCAATCTGGTCTTTAGGGCACCCCGACTCGGACAGGTTAGGTTAGAAGGGGATGGCGGGGTCGATAGACCCCGCCATCCCCTTCGTGATTATTTTTTTATAAACCACCCGGAAGCAGGAGCCCCGCGAAGCGGGGCTCCGTCGACCAAGCCCTGCCATCGACCATGCATAGAATATTTTAATTAAGGTTTGGTTAGAACTGTAACAATTATGACAAACATGAACGCCCATTTTCTATTTTGTTTTCGCCATTAAGTTTCCGCTTAGATATTAATTCTGTTCCCAAAAGAAAAACTTGATGCTAGTTTAAATTAAAACGGAGCTTATTACTGATATATTAATATGCTACTTATTACGATACTCCTTATTAGCTGCCAACCCATTATATATGGTACCCACTCTATTTTTTTTTAAAACCTATATTCATTTTACTTAGTTGCCGCATTAAATACATGCGGATTACTAATTATGATTTTATATTGTGTATTTTATTATATTTTCCTTCGACGTTACGGTTGACACACATACTCACAGATACATACGTTCAACTTATAACACCTGTCTGTCTCAGTCGGGAGTTATAAATAACATTTTCAAATCAGTTGCGGATCCGCAACTATACAAAAAGTGAAAAAAACGCCGCACAAGACGGACGCGTCCGCAATTATTTCCGCTGAGACGGATTAACGGTGTTCCTTTTGTTGGTCGTGAGTGTGTGTGTCTCTGCGTCGCAACGGTACAAAACTGGTATACGTGTCTTCCTAATCTTCAGCCTACGGCTCAGACTGGTTGCCTGCCCAGGAGCTTGGTGCCCAGGACAATCTGGGGAGATCTTTCCGTAACTTTCAGGAATTTGCATTCCAAGCAGTATACGGCTGTGTTTTAGTTTATGAATTTGAAGTCACGCGCGCATTTAAAGTCATTTTAAGGTATCCCTATAGGTCAATGTGTGACAACCAACAAAGCATACACCAATAATACATGTTAAAATACCCATATTATTTTGACATTTTATAGTGTAGCCTTAATTAAAGGCTGCCACGGCATGCATTGAACATAGGAGTAGGAAATCCAGTTACAAAAGAGTTACAAAAACTAAAGAAAATACAAAAAGTTACAAAATAAAACATATTTTACTAATTTGTGAAAATTAAAAAGACAATAGAAACTACAATATATTTTTTTTACTTATTATGATAATGCCCTAAGCAATACAGCCTTGACTTTATGTAAAGAGTAAGACATATCAATATCTACGCAGGGTGAGCCTGACAGGCGACAAAATTGAATCTGTATTCTGGTATTGGTGGAAAAATGGCGGATTATTAAATCTATCGTCGAATTGCTCTAGATTAGTGATTCATGATTTTTATTATGCTAACATTGGACCGAATTCTCTAAATTTAGCTTATAAGTTAAATTTGTAAGCCCACGTGCGCCAAGTTGCACCCACAGCAGCGCAACGAAAAAAAACTACCCCGAATCCTTAAGTTTTCATAACATGTACCACTGGCAAAAGACGGGAATTGTTTGTTGAGGGCAACAGCCACCTAATAAATAAAATGCCTTCGATTATGTGTCTGCTGCCAAGACTGCGATTCATATGTCTAAACTATAATACGAGTACGTGTGTGGCAATTATAATAATTATGAACTGCAATTCGGAGTTTCAGTTCCGCTCTTCCAATAGCCGTAAGAGGAGACAGGATACCTTCCACCTATGTCCCCAAAGTGGCCACCCCAACGTGATCTGCGATTGCGTCAACCTGAGATAAACAGAAGCGACCTACGAGTCGAACTTCTACCGCGTCTGAGTTGGACATAAACAACGAAGAGCAAGCCGACCACGCCCTTGACATGCCGCTGCTGATCACTCATCGGAACCTGTGGACTGCCAGACTGCGGCTCATCTAAGTCATTGCCCAGTTTCCGCTTTTCGGCAGTTTACTAGTGTTAAATCAAACGCTACAATCGTGCAAAACGTGTCAATAAAATGCTTAATAATTTTAACACCAACAAAATCTTACACGATCAGCAATATGGTTTCACCAAAAGACGTTATACGACTGATGCCGGTATCACTTTATTAAAACGCATATTTACAGCGTGGGAGGAGGCTCAAGTTACCATAAGAATCTTTTGTGACCTCTCCACTCTCCAAGCCACCTGACTGCGTTGATCATGAAATCTTGCCATTAAAACTTGAGCATTACGGACTAGGTAAACTCGCGCTCAGTTTAGTAAAATCTTATTTTAATGATAGACCACCAAAAGTCCTAACAAATGGTGTCAATTTACTTAATTTAAAAGTAAAAATGGGTGTTCCACAAGACTCAATATTAGGTTCTTGCCTCTTTTTAGTAGGTACATATATATTAATGATCTACCCCATTTATAAAAAAACCAACCACAAATGATTTTATTTGCTGACGAAACTTCCTAAATTTTTAAGATAAATAGCCGTGCATCAAATCTTGACGACATAAATATTTCTCTACTGCAGCTACACAATTGGTACACTGCTAATAATTTAGTATTAAATAGGAAAAAAAACTAAATGCTTATGATTTGCTTTACCGAATGTTAAAAGTAGTGATTGTGACATAGTATCGAATAAAGAGAAGCTAGAATTTGTCAATGAAACTGTTTTCCTGGTGATAACGCTCGACTCAAGGCTGCAATGGGGTCCTCATTTAACATCTCTTGCAGGACGGCTAAGTTCAGCAGCATATGCCGTAAGAAAAATCCGCCAATTCACTAATTTAGATACCGCGAGGCTAGTCTATTTCAGCTATTTTCATAGTATCATGTCTTACGGTATTTTATTATGGGGACGGGCTGCCGGTATTGAGTCTATTTTTATTCTGCAGAAAAGAGCTATCAGACCAATATACAGCCTCCGCAGGCGCGATTCACTAAGGGAACTGTTTAAAGACATTAACATCATGACGGTACCTTGTCAATATATTTATGAAAACATCACGTACGTAAGGAAAAATGTTAACTCTTTCAGTAAAAGAGGTGAAAGACTTATGTCTTTCACCTCTTTTTTTTCACCTCTCTTTTCACCTCGTTTATTATTATAGTTGTCTATAGGACTAGAAATAGGGACCAATTAGTTCAACCAGGTTTCAGACTGGCTAAAGTAGACTCATCCTTCATGGGGTAGGTACTGTTTAAAATGTTACAATAAAATACCTCCCCACATACTCCAATTAAAATAATATAATAATAAACAATAAATTTGTTTATTTATCATAAACAATAAATTTGTTTATTTATCCAAAATAAATACACACAGACACAGTTCAGAACAAATCAATACCTACGAATAGAATAACCATAAAAACATAGCTTGTGAGCAGGATATTTAGGTTTCCAAAAAAAAAGGTCTATGCATAGAAAAAATAATGAACCCTGTCTTTTAAACTAGGAAGAAACTTGTATCTTAAGAGACAGTGATCGGCCAAAATTTAAATTTAGTAAAACTAAAACTTACAAGAGTGAAAGTGTGTCGATTACCATTACTAATGCATATTAATATTAGTGTTATTCAAGTATGTGTGAGTGTTGAGTACACTTCAAGGGAGGAGAGTGAACCGATGTATGTGTGGGAGTGTGTATGTGTGTGAGTGTGTATGTGTGTGTGGGTGTATGGGTGTGTGAGTATGAGATCTTGTGGGTGTTTTTGAAGTGGTTAATTATGAACTGAATGAAATGAAATTTAAATCTTGTATAAAACGCACACTATACAGCCAAGCATATTATAAGTTGGGAGATTATATACCGCTGACAAAAATGCTTGGCTCAGGGCTGGTCCTGCTCCAAAAGGGCGCGTAAACTAATTAATTAGCATTCGAAAATAATGTTGGAGCTGATGAAGATTGTACAACCTATCTTTGCATTGTATAAATTCAATCTCTTAGTATTGTATAATTGCATAGCACATGTGTGAGCACTATGTACCCACTATAAAGCTTACTGGGTTCGTTTTTCATTGACTTGATTGTGCCCTGGCGGCTGAGAGTATGTCATGCTCACTCAAATGTGTCGCTGGTGGTGGCGTGTGTATTAGATCATTGAGTTCTCTTCAAAATGGTTGAGCTGAATGGTGCTGATTCATACGTCATGTTCGTGAACGGGCGCCGTCAGTAGGCACTGGTCATTTCTTAGCTGCCACGGCTTATTTTAATTCCATAATTGTTTTTATCTTTTTTATTATGGACGCTTTTAACGTGCACGTCTTTCTACATCGTTCTCACATGTACAATTACAACATGAATGATGTAACCACTTTTTTGTAACAATATTTTGATTTAAAAGAGTGTCCATGGAGTTTCTCGCCCATTCTTCTCCATAGGTACCTACTACGCTTTGGAATGGGCAACTAGCTTCATCTTTCTGATTGACCGACCCCTTGACAATTCAAAAGTGCCATGCTGATCATGTCATGCTCACTCAAATGTCTCGCTGACGGTGGCGCGTGTGTTGGATCATTTAGCTCCCTTCAAAATGGTTGAACTGAATGTTGCTGATCCATGCGTCATGTTCGTGAACGGGCGCTGTCAGTTGGGACTGGTCATCTCTTAGCCACCACGGCTTAGTTTAATTATTTTATTATGGATTGTTTTGTTTAAATTTATATTTGCTGTACACTGGACACTCAACGTGTACGTCTTATTTACATCGTTCTCACATATAATTATACCTATATTCAACATTAATGATGTAACTAATATTTATGTAACAATATAATTTAAAAGAGTCTCCATGGAGTTTCTTGCCCGTTCTTCTCCATAGGTACCTACTACGCTTTGGAATGGGCAACTAGATTCATATTTCTGACTGACCGACCACTTGACAATTCAAAAGTGCCTGTAAATGAGACAAACTATTTATATTATTGCATTTTCATCCGTCCTAGTTAAGTCGAGTCGGATGAAAATCGAGTACGAAAATTCCGTTACATAATAATATAATAATAATATGAGACTACATCCACACAAGGTCTTCAGGTCCCGAACTAGGTAGAACCTGTACTACGGTAACCTGATAACTGATATACATACTTATATACATATAAACACCCAGACACAGGTCAAACAGACATGTTCATCACACAAATGTTTGACTTGACCGGGGATCGAACCCGGGACCAGCGGCTCAGAAGGCAGGGTCGCCACCAACTGCACCAACCAGTCAGTCAGATACATAGATACATATCAAGCTAATAAAAGCGTGTTAAAAAATGATCAAACGTCAAGTCTCGCGTAAATTTTTGGAAAACTTGTTGCAAATATTAGTGGTTTTACACGATTGCTTCATTTATTTGAAAATACCCTTTCAACCACATGCAAAAAAAAGAATTCGACTATTCAAATCGAAAATAATTTTGTTTAAATTCTTTTCACAAATAATGCACAAACTTTTTCAAAATCAGTCAGTTTCATGCACGGTCCCTTAATGGTAGAGCAAAGCTTTTTAGAGTTATTTTTCGACATTATCAGTTGATCCATCTCATACTGTTTTTTATTAATAAGTTATTGCAGTGTTCAATACACAATATAATACACAAATAACACTAAGGTTTCATTTAAAACATAATTAAGCTTCTAGAGCGCCGGCGATGACAAAATGTTCACAAGTTTCATACGTGCAGGCTCACTGCGACGAATGTACCCGTGTAACTAAGAGGTGCATAATGCATTAGACAAGTTTTTACTTACCCTAATGAAGATTTGTATGTTGCGAGCATCATAATATTCACGAGCGAAGTTAATAGTGTCAGAGTATTACTCCGTAGTGGCAACATGCATTTCGGAATACGTAAGTGAATGTGAACAAATAGAGATGGCTATCTCTTGCAGAACGAATGCTGTGAAAGGATTTATTAACTTACGAATTAAATTTTAAGTTTGATCTGAAAAACTTAGGTGGTTATCAACTTTAACAATATCAACGTTAACAAAAAAAAAAATGAAAAAAAAAAGTTTACACAATAATTACCATAATTTTGTACCCGAACCTTCAGCTTGAGAACTGCGACGTTATCCCCGAACGTAGGCGGCGCTTGTATCGTTTGATGTAGGTTCAGCTTCGACTGCTGACAGTGCCTGACAGTGCGGCGGGAAATTTATTCATTGGCTCATGTAGCAGTTATCGCGGCACATACGCGTTAGTAGCTTCAGAAGACTCACTCTGAACAATTAGTTTTGAGTAAACTCTACCGAGTAAAGACTTCAAAATAAACATAGAAAACCTACAAACCTTTACAACTTTGTAGCAAGACAGGTAAGGCCTATCTTGCTATCTTGCACGAACGCGTGACGTAAACGTAACGCAAATTCTCCTCTGGTATTAGAAAAAAAAGTATCTTGTAAAGTTTGGAGTAACAACTAGACAAAACACCTCACTACGATTTAAATAACATACTTTAGATCTTATCGACAGCAATGTTTGAAGTTATTCGATTTTATAAAGTCACTGTTTATGTACAAATTCGTATAGTTTTTTGGTGAACCTTCTCCGTTTTCCTGTTCTGTGTCTCCTTACCCGCGAGACAGGCTGGACAAATTGTTGGAGCGACACCGCGCCGCATGCAGAGTGGAATCTAAACGACATACACGGGCAAATCTGTCGCCTCCACCAGGTCATAGCAGGCACACGATGATGTTGTTGGCTTCTTTTAGAATTATGTTATTTTACTAGATTTGGTTGGTGGGGCGATTTTAGAAACAGACGAGGGACGAGTCGAATATTCATTGTAATAGTTTGTATAAGGCTTGGTATTTTCTTTTTCACCTAGAATCAAGGTGAAGGTGGAATGTGGAAAGTGTGAGACATCTACGGCTTACTAAGTTGTGAGATAATAACCAAAGCCGTATATAATAACAGATCATTTTCATTTTGATCTTCAAAATTTGTAGGTTTTTAACAAATAAACAAACGGTAATACATACATATATATAACTACAAAGCAGTGCTTCGTCTAAAGAGCCCAAACTTGCCTAAAGTATCATCACAACACACTCAGAGCAAGGTTGAGCGAGCACAAAGAGCAAGGTTGAGCGATCACAAAGCAAACAAACAAACAAAAAGCACATTATTGCAGGCAGTCCCCCAAACTGCACATTCCCCTATACTGCACCGTCCCCAATTCTGCACCGACCCTCAAACTGAACCCCGTGCCTAGGGTTGACATGAAAGTAATAACGCACTCCAGCGCTCGAACGCGCGTGAAATGCGCACCGCAGACTTAGACAACCCTCCGCCACGAGTGCCACAGAAAGGGTGCAAGCTGTAGGCAAATCAAACTGAATTCATATGAGTTTTTAATACTAGTGTGACTTAGTAAAATAAAGTTATTAGTCTTTAAACATCCTCGCACGAAAACAAAAGAAACGTTATCCTATATTTGCTAATCTTTAGCCACCACGTCATTATCTTGCGTATCAGCGTCATTTACAGATGTCGTACAGATTCCTTTCGTGAAAAGTTCATTTAAACCTGTCACACACTCTCACGTAGTCTCATAGCGAGAGCAGCAATATTGTTCGTATCGTGCACAATCTTCTTTTAACATGCTAAACACAATTGACGCAAACACGCGCAAAGCTGAGTAAATTAAAGGGTAAATAAGGGGTTGTCGTAAAAACTATTTAGAGTTTGAAATATCGGAATGATTGTGTGCGTGTAAAAAGATACAGAAAATGAAGTATTATTTTAGCCTGTATTTTGAACCGCGAGTCCCCTTCGTTCTGCATTTTATTTGTTCTACGCTCTTCTCTGTCCGTATTGTCGTCGCAACCCTTTCGTCGTAATAGCTAATTAGTTGCTCTTATAAAGGAAGGCAAACTATTAGTATTCGTACCGCCGTGAAACTTCAACGATAAGTGCCTACTTGGTAAAAATTTGGCTGGAGTTCTACTTAGGCGGTTAGGCCTTGTAGGTTTAAATTTTAAGGACTAACTTTAAATTAGGTCGCGCATCAAAGCCTAGAAGTTAATGAAGGTAAGTTTGACTATGTAATCTGGAACCGAGTCTTCTTACATTTTATAAAGGAGGCTTTACTACAATGTTTCGTACCGGGAGCGGTGCGGGGCCGCCTTCGGCTACACAGAGATTACTCGACGGCCACAGTGCGCATACACACAGATGGACGGAAAATGAAGTAAAACGACAGTGGGCTGTGGTGGTGGGGCCGGTGGGGCCCATCGGAGGATTCTTTACACGCAACAATGCGTCTGTAGCTAGAGCCTAGACTACCTAGCTTGGAGGATTGAAATAAATGGGTGCAGAAGAACCACTTGCATATTATTTATTTATTTAGGCAATACAACTAAATACACATAAATACATAGTACATATCATTTACAAATACAATAGCATTGCATGCATCTAAATTAAAGGTAAGCACAGCATTTTATTTAGATCTCACTATACAATAATAATTAATATAAAGATGGACAACAATGTAAATTGGACTAATATCAATAATCTATTATACTTAAACTAACTAGAATTAAATTAAATGACATTGAATCAAATATATAATATATATATAAATAACATACTAAAAACATAATAAAAAACACAAAATAAAATTTAAAAAAAACATAAACATTATAGAGCAAAAATTACATATTATTGAGCACTGAGCTCTTTTAAACTTAGTGATGCTGCCTGAAAAATGTCGTTACACCTTCTGAGAATTTAGGAAAGGGGGGCATTACTCCCGTACTTGGTTTTGCGGCCACCAGGAGCAAAAGGCTTATAGTTATGAAGTCTAGCTGATGACCGGGGCGTATTAACATTAATTGATGAAAGAAGCTGTGAGCAATCCACGCCTTGATTTAATATCTTAAATAAGAAGATTAGACCTGCAAAATTTTGACGCCGCCGCCGCCCGGTGTGAAGATTCCATTTTGAAGTAATTCAGTCTATCTTCATATTTTTTAACTGTGTTCCTTATGCCTGCTTTATAAGAGAGTCTTTTTATAAATTTTATTTGAACTCTTTCGTTGCCTTGAATGTGGATATTAAGTACTGGGTACCAGACGATGGCGATGGAGCAGAATACTGCTCCATCGTCTGGTACCCAGTACATATAGAATACTATATGAAAAACGAACTAAAGCAGAAAACAAAGTTTTCAGTGCTGTCAAATTACTGAATTAAATAAATAAATAAATAAATATCGTCTGACATTGCACACAGCACCATCTAGTTCCAAGTTAAGCACTTAATTAAGGCTTGTGTTATGGATACCAGATGGTTGATACACTACTTAAATACATTTTTTTTCCGTAAATACATACATATTATAAATATACATCCATGACCCGGGTACAAATGTCCATATTCATCATACAAACATTTGCCCCTACCGGGATTCGAACCCAGGACCATTTGGTTTCGCTGACTACACTTAGCCACTGTAGCCACTACACCAAACGTGTCGTCGTGTGTCTTTTGTTACGGTTTAAAAATGCTAGCATTCTATTGCTTTTATTTATTATGGCTTTTTATTATATTATACCAGACTAGCGACCCTCCGCGGCTTCGCACGGCTTTTATCACTTGATAAAACATCGGGATTTCTGTATTATAATTATGTAGGTTTAACAATAATGATAATACACAAAAAACTTCCTAATTGCGAAAAAATAATCAGCCGTCCCATACATTTGGGTCCAGTAGGTATTGAAGTTTTAAAAATAATCAGCCGCCTAGCCGTCCCATACGTTTGGGTCGAGTAGGTATTGAAGTTTTAAAAATAATCAGCCGCCTAGTCGTCCCATACGTTTGGGTCGAGTAGGTATTGAAGTTTTAAAAATAATCAGCCGTCCCATACATTTGGGTCGAGTAGGTATTGAAGTTTTAAAAATAATCAGCCGTCCCATACGTTCGGGTCCAGTAGGTATTGAAGTTTTAAAAATAATCAGCCGTCCCATACATTTGGGTCGAGTAGGTATTGAAGTTTTAAAAATAATCAGCCGTCCCATACGTTTGGGTCCAGTGGGTATTGAAGTTTTAAAAATAATCAGCCGTCCCATACATTTGGGTCCAGTAGGTATTGAAGTTTTAAAAATAATCAGCCGCCTAGCCGTCCCATACGTTTGGGTCGAGTAGGTATTGAAGTTTTAAAAATAATCAGCCGCCTAGCCGTCCCATACGTTTGGGTCGAGTAGGTATTGAAGTTTTAAAAATAATCAGCCGCCTAGCCGTCCCATACGTTTGGGTCGAGTAGGTATTGAAGTTTTAAAAATAATCAGCCGCCTAGCCGTCCCATACGTTTGGGTCGAGTAGGTATTGAAGTTTTAAAAATAATCAGCCGCCTAGCCGTCCCATACGTTTGGGTCGGGTAGGTATTGAAGTTTTAAAAATAATCAGCCGTCCCATACATTTGGGTCCAGTAGGTATTGAAGTTTTAAAAATAATCAGCCGCCTAGCCGACCCATACGTTTGGGTCGAGTAGGTATTGAAGTTTTAAAAATAATCAGCCGCCTAGTCGTCCCATACGTTTGGGTCGAGTAGGTCAATACCTACTCGACCCAAATGTATGGGACGGCTGATTATTTTTTCGCAATTAGGAAAAATATTCAATGGTCTCATTTAAAAACTTCAATAAGTTTTAAAAGAGACTGTTGAATATTTTTTCGCGATTACGATGTTGGTCCCATGAAAAAAGTTGTTCAGTTTGATGATCTGTACCACACCCTTGAATATGACCACACCTTTCTGATATGCTGTAGATATAGATGGGAAGTAAAATGTTCCTACATCTGGTGCAATCTTCCTCTTCCAATGAAGTTTTATGACCTACATTGTTTAACTCGGCACCGAAGTACTGTTAAGGCAGTTCCCTTTGTGGAGCATAGATACCTCTTAACAGGCCACCAGAACCTTCAAGCCCTACATTATAAAACGTCTTCATCCAGCTTAGCAAATTGGTCGGTTGTAGGGAAAAACCACCAAACAGTTATTATAGTCAAAAGATTTTTTTTTCCTTTGTTTTTGTGTTCGTCAGTTTGCGGTATCGAGTAGATATTCTGCATCTCCCTACACCGCGGCGCGGCTCTGCGGCTGCTGCTACAAGAATGCCATTTTCTGCTCCACAATAGATATTTTTTCTCATTTGCAGCCTTCGGCGGTTTATGAGTAACGTGTAATGACTTCTTTCGCTTAGTTAGTTCTTTTCCGCTGAAATGAAAACAATACGCAAAGACTGCGGACATATTTTGTGCTGGCTTATAGCTTCCCCAAAAAATGTTTTTGAAAGAATATGTTGAATAAAGATACCGTAGACGAGATGCTTTAGTTGCAAATTCGGTGTCGAAGTCTACGTTCTAGGTATCCTATTCAATTTTCGTTTTCAATAAGAACACTAGTTTTATTCTACACAATCGGTGTGATCTTTACAATTTCCTAGAAAACAGTTGAAAGTCATTGGATGCCGCACAAGCGTATTCAAATCTTGTGGAGCAATAAGTCGGGGCTAGATATTGGGGGATCCAATCTAGGCAATCGTCCCCGCGGCGCGTTACGTAAGGCTCGCGGCACACTAGCGCGGCGGCAGCAGCACGCCCGTGGGACCACTCGCGACCTGCTACTGCCACCGCTAGGAACGCGCGAATGTCGATGGGAAAAATAAATATTTTGATAAATTTTCATGCTGTGCCTCTTAGTAGAATTTGCACAATCATTTTGATAGTTGGTATGTTTTTCTGTGCTGTAGTCGAATAGACCGTGTCATGTGGGTCGTCCAGTTGTTGTAAAAATTTAAAAGGATTGATTGGATCAAGATTTCCTATTAAATTCTGTAACTGTAAGAAGTGGCTTTGAACATGTGTTCAACGGCGCGGCCTAATTCAAATCTCTTCTCAGTCACTCACTTAGACACCTAGCATGGTGATGACTTTCATCGACACGTCCCCGACCGCCAGCTGTCCCCCCCCCCCCCCCCCCGCCCCGCACGCGCGTCCCCGCGCCTTCCGCGACCTTGCGTGACGTAAGCGACACTCAGTTTCACGCTCCAGTTGCCCAACTTTATTCTCTGTTACTTCTTCTGATTGTTCCTTAAATTAAACATTTAAATACCAAATGTAGATAAACTGATTAAACTCACAAACGCCGCCGCCGCCAGTACGAGTATATTTTGGTGTATAAGCTGAACGTTTAATTGTCTTAATTCCTACGGGCTTACGGCCTTAAGATTGTAGAATATTTTGCACAGTGAAATCTGGCTTTCTGGAAGTACCGAAATGGTGTTTGATCAGTGGTTCCCGTTTACAGTTTTTTTGCGTCTACGGTACATATAATAATATATCTACGTACATACCTATATTTATTTGAATATACCCTTTACTATATGCTTTTTTATTTATGGTAGGAAAAAATATTTGTGGTAGGAAACACTAAATAAATGGACACGTGTTTCAAGATATTTCTTTATATTGAATAGTTTTAGAAAATTTTACACTTTTCCACTTTGGATCACATTTGGTACATTGAGCAGAAAATGAACTTTTACACTTATTCTCTTTGGATCACATTTGGTACATTGAGCAGAAAATTAACATAAAAAAAAATAACGTAATATGAAGAAAATAAAAAAAATTGGGTCGTACTGACCTGCTTTTCGTAGGTATTATTTGCTCGTCTACTGCCATGTATTCTTCTTTAGGTACTGTCAGAAGTGACTGTCTGAGTGGCTCCAAAAAAGGTCGTAATTTGTGAAGAGGATCGTGTCCTGGTTGACCTTTGGGTACTTGCGTCGAGTTAGTGTTTGAAATGTATAAGTCTTTTTATTTCCTCAAACCAATTGCACGCCATAACATTGTTTATTTTTGGTGTCCTAAGCTTTCATTCCAGTAATGTCTTGTTGATGGCAATTGTATAATAGACATGTAAAGACACATACCTACAAACTGTTCAATTTCTTTTGCTGTGGTACAAAAAAATCTTTTTGGCACGTTTTTCTGTTGCATATTTAATGGTTTTTTGTTCTATGTACTGTAACATTTCGTCAGTAAACAAATACTTACTTGAAAAATTTTATTGTGGTTTCTAAGCTCATTATTTCGGCAGGCAAATCTAAACTACCACTGAATGCGATTTCAGTCTCAACTTTTTCTAGAAATCCATCTCTCCATCTAGGTTTTTCAGCTCTTGCGCTTCTATTTGACGAAGACGCCAATTGAGCCAAAGGAGTAAAAAGTTAAATGTTGAGCTCTCCTTACCGGACGTACATCTTCGAAGAGGTCTTCGTCACTGCTACTTTCAGGAAAATCCTGGACAATTGTATAAATACCTCCGTCAAATCGACGTGGATCCATGTCGCAAGTTCCCTGTAAATTGATGTTCGATTAAATAAGCATATAACCACGTAAATAAGAAAATAAGAGGGTACTTCACAAAATAAGCTAAACAACTTTACATTGTAAAGTATCACATTAGTGCATGTTGGCACAAATAAGATACATAGGAAGAAAAAATATCTCTGCATGTTGTACCTTTGTTCCATTCAGTTAGAACCACTTATAAGTAATTATTACTTGATAAAACAAAAAAGCTTACCTCAGTACCAATATTTAAATTGCCATCTTTCCTGGAGTATTTATTTGCAAGCACTAACACAGAGATTTGTATTTCTTACACGATTTCGAAAATCAATACCTCGCTCCGCACCGGTTCGTACCTGTTCACTGACTTTGATTAAGGATGTAGTTCACACAACTTGCTCAGAGATGGCGGTTTTATACATAAATTAAGCTAGTATGGGACGAATTCGACACAGTATTCACAAACTAAGAAAATAGTTTTATACTTAAAAATATTTAAGAGAATATGGTTCGGTTCATTTATGAACCACGATGCGGTAAAGGGTACATCAACAACACAAACACAAACATTTACAAATAAAAGAGAACAGAGACATGGACATGTTTACGTATATATATACTATATCCCCAGAAGTAGGTTAGGTTCAGTAAAAATAAATGGTACATATCAAAGATAAGGTCTGGTATGAAGCCGTGCCGATGCCGGCCCGGTTGATAGACGCACGATATTGGATCTCGATAGCGGCCGGACTGGGCCGGATGAACGGTCGGCCGGCCGCCGTAATGATGCTCTTATCAACGTTTCTATTACAGACTGCTCGAGTCCCGAACAAATCCGTCTCAGACATAAACTAATAAGATATCAAAGAATAACTTCATACCCGAGAGATGAGAATTCAGATATGAGAAAAAATACTTACTTGTTTGAATTATTTTGTCCTAAGAAAGAAGAAGAAATACAGGACATACGTCACAATACACTGTCGTTGACGAACATCACGAACTCGCATATACATAAAATACTCTAATTAACCTTCCAGTTATCATCTTAAATTACTTCGAGCGCCTAGCGTATTCGCCATCTAATCGCGCCACACTTAATATAAACCATCTCGAAACATCGTAAACTTCTCTGGTTGTCACAGCAACGCTCCAATGAGGGCGCATGTTACGATCATACCTGCAACTAATTTGGCAGTTACCGACGTCAACAAGCTTTCGTGATGCACGATGGAGCAACCCTGGTGCGGAGACAGGGTTGGCACCGTTAATGACAGGACATTTATAACGCTACAAGGTTATTTTGTGTTATATATTATCAATATTATCAATGCCTCTTTTGCTAGCCGCTGCAGTAATGTACTATTGTAGCAGTGTAGGTATCTTGGAGCTTAGTTAGTCATAGTAAAATCAAAAATAAAATTGAGCAGCAGAGTTTTTATAAAATATAGTTTTAAAGTGAAAATGGAAATGTTATTCTCAATGTTTTGCTGAATTTTTTTCATATCGAGCTATTCTTTGGCGTTATGATCGATCTTTTCGTTGGCTTGAGATAGGTTAAGCTTCTTTTTTTGCTTGGTATAATTAGGTACTTTTAGATTATTTTTAACTTTTTAGTTTTTACTAACTTATCTTGCAACCCTGGCTGAAGTAGTGGGGTGGTCTGTCGTAAAAACCTAATGAGAGTTTCATAGCAAGTATAAAAACGTGTAATAAATGCTAGCCAGCAAGTTTGCTGTACGGTATAGCGATTAACTGGTAAGCAGCTGTTCAGATAGTAAGCTCGTTTACTGTCATAGTTCGGTACTGAAGTCACTTCCCACTTGTAAAATACTTGAACTAAGCACTCGTAACAATACTATCGACTAACAACACAACTCCTTGGTGGTTGAGCAAATCTCTCAAAGTCAAAGTCAAAGCATTTATTTCAAATAGGCACATAAAAGGCACTTTTGAACGTCAACATTTACATTTAAATAGAATTGATTCTAGTCGCCCCTTCCAAAAGGTAGTTTCGTATGGAGAAGAATGGGCAAGAAACTCCATCGTTACTCTTTTAAAATATGTTACAATACTTTGTATACATTCATTATATAATTATATGTGAAGACGATGCACCTATAATAAAAATTACCCTACCAAAATAGGTAAAAAGAATTTAATAAACGTAGCAATGATAAATAAGTTAATTAAATGATAGATACATGGTGTTCACATATTTACAAACATTGTAAAAGTATACGATTTCCCAAATTATGTAACCAATTAATATGTCAGTGTGTGAGTTAAAGTAGTCACAGAATGTAAACCAATGTCATAAAAATAACAAACCATACAATTAAAGTAGCAACAAGTTTTAATTTTGTCAAGATCCTAGATTGTCCTGTGGAGCTGGACCAGCATGTTTCCAAGCATTCTTATCTTGGATATAATCCTCTAATTTGTAATATGCTTGTTTACACAGTGAACTTTTTATATGAGTTTTAAATTTTCTTTCATTTAATTGCAATATATTACAAGGTATTTTGTTGTAGCATTTAACACAGTACCCCATAAAAGATGTATGTATTTTAGCTAATCTGAAAAATGGTTGATCAATTTTATCTTTATTTCTTGTATTAAAATTATGTCTATCACTTATTTTATTAAAAAGATGTAGATTTTTTCTTACGTACATAATATTTTCATAGATGAATTGGCAAGGTACCGTCATAATATTAATCCTTTTAAATAGTTCCCTGAGAGATTCGCGTTGACGTAGATTATAAATGGCTCTGACAGCTCTCTTTTGCAAAATAAAGATGGATTCAATGTCAGCAGCCCGACCCCACAGTAAAATGCCATACGACATAATGCTGTGGAAGTAGCTAAAATAGACCAAACGCGCGGTTTCTACATCTGTTAACTGTCTTATCTTTCTAACAGCATAAGCGGCCGAGCTTAGCCGCCCCGCAAGAGATGTTATATGAGGTCCCCATTGTAATTTCTCGTCTAGCGTGATTCCCAGAAAAACTGTGTGATTAATTAATTCCAGTTTTTCTCCATTCAACATGATGTCACACTCGCTACTTCTTACATTCGGTAATTTAAATTTAATGCATTTGGTTTTTTTACCATTTAGTACCAAATTATTTACCGTAAACCAATCATGGACCTGAAGAATAGAGCTATTCACGTCGTCAAGATTTTGTGACCGTCGGTCTATCTTAAATATCAATGATGTGTCATCTGCAAATAACACCATCTTCGGTTGATTTTGAAGTAATTGGGGTAAATCATTTATATAAACTAAAAAGAGGAATGGACCCAATATCGAACCTTGAGGAACGCCCATTGCCATTTCAGACCCTAATGAGTTTACGCCGTTTACTTGAACTGTAACTTTTCTATCTTTCAGGTTTGATCTGAGTAAATCAAGAGCTGTATTTCTAATCCCATAGTGCTCTAGTTTCAGCAGAAGTGTCTGATGGTTTACGCAATCGAACGCCTTAGAGAGGTCGCAAAAGATTCCAATGGCATCTTGTGCTTCTTCCCAGGCGTTAAAAATGTTCTTTATTAGGGTGACACCAGCGTCAGTGGTACAACGCCCTTTGGTGAAACCGTACTGTTGTTCATGAAAGATGGAATTTTTATTAAAGTGACGTAACATTTGATTGAGCATCAACTTTTCAAACACCTTACTGAGAACGGGCAGAATTGACACAGGCCTATAATTGTTGGGTTCTTTACTATCACCGGATTTGAACAAAGGAACTATTTTACTATGTTTCATGAGATCCGGAAAGACTCCTTGGTCTACACTGGTGTTAAATATAAATGCTAAATAGGGCGCTATGGTTTCAATGATAGGTCTACAGACTTTTACAGACATTCCCCAGAGATCTTCAGTGGATTTAATTTTTAGATCTTTAAAGGCTTTTATAACAGCCTGGGGGTTTGTATGCTGAAACCTAAACTCCAAAGGGCATGCCTTTACATTCGTTCTAAGTAAGGCAGCAGAAAGCGCGGGCGAGGATTTTAAAGCTTTAGTTGTTTTGAGGGGAATACTACTAAAAAAGTTTTCAAATTCCTGAGCTATTTCTACATCTGAGCTGATGAGGCCATGTGCAGTCTCTAAATTAATTTCCGTATTACGGTGTTTTTTCCTACCTGTTTCATTATTTATTATTTGCCAGGTAGTTTTTATTTTATCATCAGCTGATTTTATTTTATTGCTAATATAAAGAGCTTTAGCTATTCGGCACACACTTTTAAAAGTTTTTGAATATTTTGCAACATACTGTTCAAAGCTTTTATTATTCATGTGTTGCTTTAGGTCATACAGTTCAAAAAGTTTCCCCCTGCTTTTACGAATACCTGGAGTCGCCCAATCACTAAATAAGAACTTTGTATAAATAATTTTAGTCTTTAGTGGAAAAGTGTTATTAAATTGCGTGTTTAATAGTGAAAAGAACTCGGCGTAGAACTCATTTGGGTCACATATATTATTAAAACCATGAACACATAATTTATTGGCCAAAGAATTATTTAATTTCTCTATGTTTTTACATGTTATTGGCCTAAACTTTATTTGAATTTTTGTAAAGGCATGTAGGTACAAAACGTTATTGTTTGTCCACTGTGATCAGATGGCAACTTATTTACAATTTGTTTGTGTAAGTAATCACAATTACAAAAAATATTATCTATACAAGTGGCAGAAGAAGCTGTCACTCGGGTTGGCTCCATAAAAATATTTGACAAATCAAATGACCTAAAAAGACTTAATAATCTGACAGTATTTGAGTTATTTTCTAATAAATTAATATTGAAATCACCACATACGATTATAGACTTACTACTAGCAGTAAGTTTCTTTAACACATCTTCCATTACAGAATCAAACACAGATAGATTCTGGTAACTTGGAGGTCTGTATACGCAAACTATAACATGCTTTTCAAGCTCAACACAGGACAATTCTCTTCTCCTCATAGAGCACACAGATTTATTTTGCACTAAGTGAACTCGTTACGATGATAAAGACGGGGAATAAACCATTTTCGTGAGAACGATGAGCCTTTCTGCACTTCTTCTTTTTACTTCTAGTACTTAATAACATTAGCGACCCGTCTTGTTTCGCACGGCTTTTACGACTTGACCTTACATCGAGATGTTTTTAATATAATTATGTAAGTAAATATGAATTGTACTAAACACATAAATCTTTCGGAATAAATTCTCTAAAATATGATGGTGAAATATCTTCAGCATCAAAATCTGTTGCGTAGTTTAATAGAACAACTCGGTAACACAGACAGACACAAAATAGTAGATTATTCATTCAGGTGATAAAGAAGTCTCTTAGGTCAAGGGCTACATTTAATCCCGAGCGTAACGAAGTATTTTAGGGCTCCCGAGTGACGCAAGGGAGCTCTGCGATAACTCCTGAATGAAGCAAGGGAGTTAAAACTAGAATCCTCAGTGTAGCGAGGGATCCAAGCTCGTCCAAGACGAAGCCACCTTTATCCCCGAGGAGAATACTCTACTTTTTGCACATACTGCGAGGAAATAAAAACCAATTCGATCTTCGAATTAGTAGTTTATGAAATTGTTAAATAACCGGAGAATACCTAGTAATAAGCAGTTTCATACACTAATTTATCTAAAATCAAGCAATTTCATCTAAAATACAATAAATATTATCCTAAATAAGACGCCCAAATCCAACATTCTAATGCGGGGGTACGCGCCACAGTCGCCGATCAACTTTTGCAATGACATGCCGCCAATAAGTGGTTTTTATTGTACTAATTATTTTTGTTTGGTTGTATAATTAAATATACATTATTGTTTCTTATTATTCCATTATAATGTCTCTATATAATTGAGTAATTTCATTATCTTGTTCGTCGACGGACGGCAAATAAAACCAATGAGTGAGAACTCTTTGGTCGATCTGTACTTTTATAGAAATAAGATTTTTATTTATGAGAATAAGTTTTTATACGATTTTTTATTGAGGTTTCAAATTCAAATCACGTTATGCACCAGCAGGTTATAATGAAATTCAGTATAATATTATCCCGTCTAGCAAAGCAAAGCAAGTCATTAAAGTATTACGTTAGGTTTGCTTGACATATAATTTGAAGTTTTCGTGCAGGTTGTGTAAAAAGGAACTTAAATGAATAATATATGTGCATTACGATACCTCCTAAGTATACTGAGTCAACTAACAAATTTAGGTATTTTTATATAAACGTACATGATAAATCGTGATCTTAACGTTTGTGTAAAAAAAAATTAAAAAAGAACAATAATTACCGAGATAATTTCACGTATACTAAATCAATTTCAACATCAGTTAAAATCGTACATTGTAAACTGATCTAAGAAACATTGTACCAGTGTACGCGGGGCGTGAGGGGGGACGCACCGATACAAGTTTATTGCGGCTCAGTATACGATGAATGGAGGCGAGTGCGCACGCAATTTTAGGTAATAATTCTGTTTCGTAAAGTTACTATTATTCGTATATAATAATATCGTGGATGTATGTGTCTGATAAAGTTGTACATGTTAAATTAATATTAGTAACAGAATGCAGTCAAACAGAGCGCGAAAAATTTTAAATTTACTCAATGAAAATGTAAATAACACCATTGATACAATAAACAATAACACAGGAATCGATGATATGATTCAAACAAGGGATGAAGAGGGTAAGTTATCTTTATTTATGTGTATAAGTATGATTTTGTTATTTTTGTTTAATAATTCTTGTTCACGTCGCTTAGTACGCCGTATACTGATACAACTACAGTTACACCAGTATACGGCGAACAACCTATAAAAAGAAGACACTTGACTCACCTGGCTATAATAATGTATTAGTTATTTTTTTAATAGTTTATTGTTAATTGTGTTATTATATTTGTTTTTATTAGTTAAATAAATAATGTATTAATTATTATTGTAATGTTTAATGCAAAAATATGATTTCTTTTGTTTTTAATTTTATTTTTTGTTTGTTTTAGGGTCTCCATTGCCACCTGATGCAAATTTTACGGAAGAGGAGCTATCAATACTTGATGATGTTGATTTGAATGACAGCAAGGATATATTGCAAAATATTCCTTCTAACGCTTCCATATTATTCCCGGATGATATTCCTTGCTCGTCACCTTGGGTATCAAATGGAGATCATAATAGAACTCAAAACGGAGATCGATCGCCATCAGTAATAGAAAACACACCGGGCAATTCGCCAATCCAGAGTAACTTTATTATTGAAAATTATTGTGATATCACTCCAGTACCGTCGCCGTATAATTTTTTTGCCCCATCACCTGTTAATTTCGAGTTATTTGACAGTCCTGCGGTCGCCACCCCTGCATCTGACATTAATGATATCACATACTCACCGTGCAATAATGACAACCGTCGTCGTAAGCGGATTTCCATAGCTAAAAAAGATAAAGGAAGGCTAAGAGAACGTTTTCAGAAAAAATGGAAAGATCAAGAGCGGAAATATAATGTTAATAGAGGTTTGGAATATGTCAGTAGAAGCAGAAGAGTGCATGGTAAGAGAAATATGAAAACTTCTTGCCCCGTAACATGTCGGAAAAAATGCAGTGAGAAATTAACAGAAGATATTCGGCAAAGAATCTTTGATATGTTTTGGAGTATTGGAGACCACTCAAGACAATGGGATTTTTTGGCAAGGTATGCTGTAAGAGCTGAAAAAAAAAGAATAACTGTGGATAAAGAAAATTCAAAACGTCTTCATACTATTTATTATTACCTTCCAAGCAGTCAAGGAGATAATATTGAAACTACAAAAATACCGGTTCGCAAGACCATGTTCTTGAGAACCCTTTCTATCAGTTTTAATTTTGTTTATACAGCTTTAGAAAAGTCCGATAAAGGAAATGGATTTATTGAAACAGATCAGCGTGGTAGACATATTAATCATCCAAAGATTATCAATGAAGATATCGTTCGTAGTGTTATAGATCACGTTGAAGCATTTTCCCCTGTAGAATCACACTACACTCGCCAAAAATCAAGTAAAAAATATCTTGAGGCCTCTTTATCCTTCCCAAAAATGTTCAAGTTATATAACGAATGGTCTGATTCTAATAAATACTCTTCAAAAGCGACTACGGTGAGACAATACCGAGATATCATTAATAAAAATATCAATATTGGTTTTCATAAACCCAAAAAAGATGTTTGTGAACAATGCCACATTTATGAAAATAACAAGGAAGTTACACAGACAGATAAAGAGAAGCATGAAGAGCATTTAAGAGAAAAAGAGAAAGCTAGGAAAATGAAAACACAAGATAAAGAATCAGCGTTACAAAATAATGAAATCCTTACAGCAGCATTTGATCTTCAAAAGTGCCTTAATGTACCTCACGGGAACGTTAGTACTTTTTATTATAAACGGAAACTTTCTTTGTATAATTTCACAATATTCAATCTGGGATCTCGTCAGGGTTATTGTTTTTCATGGCATCAACAGACAGCAAAGAGAGGAGCTAATGAAATTTCCAGCTGTGTTTTCAAGTTTATAGAGGATACGGTGGGTAATGGTGTCAAAGATTACCGGTTCTGGTCAGACAACTGTGGAGGCCAAAATAGAAACAGAATTGTATTCTTAATGTATATGTTAGCTAGTTCGAAGTTTGTTATAGATATTAGTCATCGCTTTCTAGTAGTGGGTCACACTCAAAATGAAGGCGACAGTATGCACGCTTTAATTGAAAGGCAGACGAAAGATAAGATGCTTTATACGCCTGATCAATGGTATACAGCTTTTAGATTTGCCAAATCCGATGAAAAGCCATACAAAGTTACTGAAGTGTCTCAGGATTTAATTAAAGACTTTAAATCAAAGCTAAAACTTATAAACAACTGGACAACTACCAACGATGGATTAAAAATGCCGTGGAATAAAGTAACGGAAGTACTAGTTAAAGCGGAATATCCATTTAGGCTGTTTTATAAAACGAGTTACCAAGATGATGCTTACAAGTGGATAGATTGTCTAAAGAAACCTAAAGCTACACGAAATCGAAGAGAGTTAAATATTGATATAGATAATATTTCTATAACTTATCAGACACCCATTCCTATTGACCAAAATAAGCACAAAGACTTGATGGATCTTTGTAAGATACTGGTAATTCCTAAGGAGTATCATTTATTTTTTAATAATTTGATTTCAACGAACTCTAATGCAGCTAACGACAGCGACTCTGACTGATCTCTAATTTGTTAAACCTTATATTTTTTGAGCATTAGAAATGCCTAGACTGTTGTGTTATTAATTTCTATTATTTTTATTAATATTGTTTAACGTAAGTTACCATTTTTTGTTCTTATTATTTTTATTGACGTACTAGAGAAGTACCTGTTTTGGTTTTTTATTTTGATTGATTGTTTATTGTTTTTTTATGAAACTTTGATGATGGAACATTGATAATTTGTTAAATGTTGATTTGTGTTTACTTGTAGCTTTTAGTAAGGCTACTATGTTAAAAAGAAATTCGTACTTAATTATAGCGAAAAATAGGAATTTCATTTATTTTTTAATAAATTAATTGATTTCAACTAATTCTAATGGATCTAACGACAGCGATTCTGACTGATTTCTAATTTGTTAAACCTTATAACTATTTTTTGAGCATTAGAAATGCCTAGATTGTTACGTTATTAATTTCTATAATTTTTATTATTGTTTAACGTAAGTTACCATTTTTAGTTCTTATTATTTTTATTGACCTACTAAAGAAGTACGTACCTGTTTTAGTTCTTATTTTGATTGATTGTTTGTTGTTTTTTATGAAACTTTATTGATGGAACATTGATATTTTTTTTAATAGTGATTTGTTTACGTGTAGCTTTTAGTAAAGCTATTATGTTAAAAAGATATTCCTACTTAATTATGGCGAAAAATACATTGTGATTCTTCAAAATGAGTTGTTTTTGGTTTATGATTCTTGTTCTTCTTCCTAGCTTTTATTAATCCCACATATCGTAAGGTATTACAAAAAAAAAATACTAATAAAAAACCTCGGTAAATTACATTGGTCCAGTATACGTTGAGGTTTCAAATGTTAACATTGCTAAGTACTTTCGTAGTATAGTGAGTCAAGTGATATAATTTCAACATTTTATTATTAAGTAAGACAGAAAACCCCGAAAACAAACAAAAGTAAAATTATATTAATAAAATTTCAATCATATTTCATGTGATTTTGGTGTAAACGATGGATTTTAATGGACAACGTACATGAATATAACTGGTAGTTAAACCATTTCACTATTGAGTCCCACCGGCGTATACCCAGTCATGTACATAAAATGTCATTTAAAAACAAAAATCAGCAAAATCATTTTATACCAAAGGAAGAGCTTACAATTTTTATTAAAAAAACATTTACTTTATTTCGAATTAATTTGATTTCATTAAAATATAAACGATTTGCCTTCAAATCACTCTCCTATAAAATAACTATAATGTCAGTTGACTCATTATACTTAGGAGGTATCGATTAGTTAGTCACATATAATATGTATGTTAGACTACTAATGCACAATTTGCACATATACTTATTCTGATCTGAGAACCTAGTATCTTCAGACTGAGCTCCCAAACGCTGCGCGAGCCCGTAATTACGTCTTGGCCAGACATGTGTATGTTAGGTATTCCCCCCAAGTTTACGTGATGATGAATATTGCAGCGGCCGTTGCAGAAGCGCGCGGCGGGAGGGGGGGGGGGGGGAGCGGAGCGGCCTAATACCAGATAGTATCCTTTCACAGTGATTGGTGCGCCGGACAGTAGACTGGCCAGGGATGGACTGAAAAATGCTTCTTTCAGTTTATTAATAAAGTATAATTATTCTCTGAACATTTACTAGGCTCTAGCCATCTAAGTAGAAAAGTTGACGTTAAGTTAGCTTTTTGTGTATTGGATCCCTTTCAGTATGAAACTCATATTAAAAAAAAACTTAATCATGTGTGTTTTATGGAGGTCGTAAAGCGGCCAGGAAAAGTTTTACTACTAGCTCTGAAGAAGTCTCTTGGCAAGAACGCTCCCAACTTAGATTGCCACGCGATACCAAATTACAATACACTCGTTTTGTCGCTGTTTAGTGCTCAACTATCCCTTAACCAGTATGCACCAAATGCGGCCCTGCTTCCCTACCCCGTTGGGGACAGTTCATACAATAAGTTCCCTCCACCAGACGGGGCTATTGAATGCGATAGACGATAGGCTATCTAGGATAGTTCTGAATATAGACTCTGATATGTTTACCCTCTGCCGGTGACAGATAACTTGCTATTGATGACGTGAATCACAGTGGAACACAATTGGAAAATGATTCCGCTGTAAATATCTCAATAGACATTGATGAAAGAAAGTTTAGTGACGAAGATGACTGCATTTCTGTTTCTAATAATAACAATAGTTTATTTCAGACTATAATCCGAAGAGTTTTTGCTAAAAAGATTATAGCCTAAGTTAGTCACAATATATATTTTTTTAAAGCTGGCCAGGTGCGTGCCGGTCCACGCACAAAGAATGGTTCCGTAGGTGGGATGAATTTATCTCAGGAACAAACTTAACGTTGTAGTAGAAAAACATGCTCTCCCATACAAGTATATTATTATATATATACATTGCAGTTGGGAGCTGTATCGCAGCTGCGAGAGCAGTGGTGACCCAGTGGTAACGGCCGTGACTTACGAGTTGTAGGTCGTAGGTTCAAATCCAGACAGGCGCTTTACTTTGTGTAAATTATTTCATCACCACTGCGCTCAAAACGATGAAGGAAAACATCGAGAGGAAACCGGCATGTCCTAGAACCAAAAGATTCGAAGACATGTGACATCTACCAACCCGCACTGGGCCCGCGTGGTTGAATATGGCCCACTCACTTTCACTGAGAAGAGGCCTGTGTCCTAGCAGTGGGAACATTATAAGCTGATGATGATTGCAGTTGGAATAACCGCAAATATAAGTTTGTACGCACTATATTTCGATTTACCACGTTATTTTGACGCCATATACTATTAAAGGTTTTCCTGTAATCTATAAGTATAGAACTTATTTCTGTATTTCTTGCAAAATTTTAGGGTCAGTAGTTTCGGAGATAAGAGGGGGATGGTCAATGGTCATCAAAAGAATCCCACGCGAAATCCCTACCTCGGACATCAAGGCCGACCTTGAGGCCCAAAAAATCCCCGTCGATGAGGTCCATAGAATGCACCGCTCTCGCGCCAGAGGCGGAGAGGCATTCGACATGGTCCTCGTGCTCTGTCCCCCGGTCGAAGGACATCACCCCATCTTTCAGGTGCGCACTATTTGCGGCCTGATGGGGATCGACCTCCAGAAACCCTGGAAGAACGGGGTCATTGGCCAATGCCACCGTTGCCAATTATATGGCCACTCTCAACAGCACTGCCATGCGACGCCCAGGTGCGTCAAGTGCCTGGGCGAGCATGGCACTGCAGAGTGCTCCCGGCCTAAGGACCGAACGCAATGCACAGAGCCTCCAAGCTGTGTGCTTTGCGGTCAGACCGGACACCCGGCAAACTACCGCGGCTGCCCGAAAGCCCCCCAGAAGTCGTCTTCCTCAAAGACGGCAAAGAGGTTCACAGACAGACAGACCAGACTGTCCTCCCCCCCCCAGGGATAC
Source organism: Brachylomia viminalis (assembly GCA_937001585.2). NCBI lineage: Eukaryota > Metazoa > Arthropoda > Insecta > Lepidoptera > Noctuidae > Brachylomia > Brachylomia viminalis. The sequence continues at coordinate 627,874 of OW443300.2, forward strand.
CCGGTTCCCTCAGCCCAGCTTCCAAGCAGGCTAAGTCCCCAAAGGGCTAGCCCTTGGAACCTGCTAAACCACCAGCAGGCTTTTCCTGCGCTGAGGACTCAGGGCCCCTCCCCGCAAATCCCCCCCCTGATGGATCCGCGTATCCGTGCCCCCGCGCCCCTTCCCGCGCATCCCCCCAAACCCGCGCCTGCTCCTAAAGCAGCCCCCGTCGCGAGAACACCCGCCCCCCTTCCCCCAACCACTCCTGTGGTCGGGGAAAACCCCATGGACGCATTCAACGTGATTGCGTCCACCTTCACGGCCTTCCTCACCCCCCGCGCTAGGAGGATGGCCAGCGAAATCGTTGCCGCCCGTCAGGCTGGCAACCTCTTCCAAATACAACAAATTTATAATGCGTATCCCGAGATTACGCAAGCCCTCGTGTCCTACACTAATGTAACCTCACAATGAATAATACACCCATTACGAGAACCAAACCCCGATCCCTCAAGTTAGGCTATTTTAATGCCAATGGCATCCAGGGACAACGCGACGAGATCGCCGAGTTCCTGCATGTCCATAAATTAGATATCCTACTTGTACAGGAAACCTTCCTCAAGCCCCGCCACCGAGACCCGTCAATTGCGAACTACCGTATAGTTCGCAATGACAGGACTCGGTGCCACCGAGGCGGTACCATCATATACTATAGAAAGGATCTGTACTGCATTCCTGTGGACGCGCCCCCTCTCTCGCGTTTAGAAGTGTCTGTCTGCCGGCTCGGCATGACAGGTCACCAGCCGATCACTCTAATATCGGTCTACATCCCCCCGCAACTATCAGAAAACTATTCAGAGTTATCTGACGACCTCGCTATCCTATTTGGCTTGAGTGACTCCGTTATCATAGCGGGCGATCTCAACGCCAAACACACAGCCTGGAACAGTAACAGGATCTCGACCAGGGGCAAACATCTGTTTGACCTCTGTCCCATCCTTAGCTTCGATGTCATCGCCCCGATGACTCCCACTCACTTTCCCCACGCGCCCCTTCATGCCCCTGACGTCCTTGACGTGGCACTTCTAAAGAATGTCAACCTTCGGTTGGATTCTATAGAGGTGGTGCATCAACTGACATCCGACCACCGACCTGTAGTTGTGACATTAGGCCCCCGACTAGGACTCCCCGACCCCGACAGACCGCCCCTCACCAAAGTAGTCACGGACTGGAGGAAAGTAAGCGAAAGACTGAAATCCTCCACATCCTCCTGCCCCCGACTAGACTCCATTCCCGATCAGTTCGACTCAATCAATGACACGACAGCCGCGATCGACTCACTCACGGATCACGTACAATCCGTCCTGAACGAAAGTTCTAGGGAAGTTCCAGCGATGGACGACCATCGCTGGAAGTTGCCGGACGATGTACGTGAACTGCTGACTGAGAAGAACGCGGCTGTACGTGACTACAGCAACTTTCCTTGCCAAGCTAACAAGGCCCATATGCGCTATTTACAGAGATCTGTAAAGAAACGCATAACGGAGCTGCGTGACGCTGGCTGGAACAAGATGCTGAGCGAGTTAGAGCCCACCCACCTGGCCTTTTGGGAACTGCAGAGGAAACTCCAGTCCCAAAATGTAGCCTCCATGCCCCCACTGGTGCGTCCCGACAAGACCATCGCGTTCGATGACATCGACAAGGCCGAGTGCCTTGCCGACAGTCTTGAGGCCCAATGCACACCCAGCTCCCAACCAGTAGACCAAGCTCACCTCTCTGAGGTTGACGCGGAAGTCGAACGTAGAGCCTCCCTCCCCCCCGTCGAAGACCCAGATAATCCTCTGCACCCCATCACCCCAGACGAGGTGCACGATATCATCAAGGGTCTGAAACGCCGTAAAGCCCCCGGCCCAGACGGAATCACGAATAGGGTGATCCAACTGTTCCCCGCAAACCTCATAATGCTCATGACCATCATCTTCAATGGTGCTCTGAGCAACAACATCTTTCCCCAAGCTTGGAAAAGGGCCACTGTCATCGGTATTCCAAAGCCGGGCAAGCCCAAAACCGACCCCTCTAGTTACCGCCCCATCAGTCTGCTCAATGTTCTGGGCAAAATCTATGAGAGGCTTATATACAAGCGACTCAGAGATTTTGCCGAGACCAAGGGCCTCATCCCCGACGAACAGTTCGGATTCAGATCCCAACACTCGAGCGTCCAACAGGTACACCGCATCATCGAACACGTAAGCGCTGGTTTCCAGCGTGGGTTCATGACGGGTGCTGTGTTCTTCGACATAGCGAAAGCGTTCGACAAAGTCTGGCACAATGGCTTATTATATAAGCTTTACCAACTCGGTGTGCCAGACCGTCTCGTACTCATCCTGCGAGACTTTTTGGCTAACCGAACCTTTCGCTATCGTATCGAAGGGGCGCTTTCCTCCCCCCACCCTATCCGCGCAGGAGTCCCTCAGGGCTCTGTGCTAGCTCCCCTCATGTTCACCCTATTCACCAGTGACATCCCGAAATGTAAAAATGCGCAGTTGGCTCTGTTCGCAGACGATACGGCCATTTATTACACTGGGCTCGTCCCCGACACGATATCTCGCACTCTCCAAACCGCAGTCAACAAGCTTGGCGAATGGTTCAGAAAGTGGAGAATCGAAGTTAACCCCGACAAGAGTCAAGCGGTTCTCTTCTTGAAACCGCGTGTCAAACGCAGACATGACGACGCCCGCCCGATCAAGATGTTTGGCAAGCCGATCCCTTGGGAGAAGCATGCCAAATATCTGGGTGTGACTTTGGACAGACGTCTCTCCTTCGCAGAGCACATAAAGGTGGTTCGTTCGCGAGCCGCCTTTGCTCTGAGTAGACTACATTCCGTCCTAAATGCAAGCAGTAAATTGTCACTCAGGTGCAAACTGCGCATTTATACGGCATGCATCCGACCTATTATGACATACGCCTGTGCTGTTTTCGCACAGGCCCACCCCCGGCACATCCACAGGATGCAGACCCTACAGAACCGTTTTCTACGTAAAATCACGGGTTCCCCCTGGTTCGTTCGTAACATAAACTTACATTTAGATTTGAAAATCCCCACCATTCAACAATTCATGAAACGCGCTTGCAAGCGTTTCTTCGATACCGCTGGCAGCCATCGCAACCCTCTGGTTGCGAAGGCCGCCAGTTATGTCCCCTCTAGAATCAGTAGAATCCGCCGTCCAAGGCACGCACTGACCGACCCCGACGACCCCACCACCCTCCTCCAGGAAAGCAGTAGGGCCACCAGTACAGTATACAAACACAGACACAAAACGAAGTTCCGACCTCGCCGCCGAGGTGCTTCGCATCCGCGTCCGCGTCCGCGTTCCTCCCCGATAGATTCCTCTTCCCCTCCCTTGATCGGATCCACAGAGCCAGCTGGTGGCGTAGCTGAGCCAGTAGCTTTACCCCCTAATAATAATGAACCCACTTTGATCCAGCCTGTCCCCAACTTGCTGTCCTTCCCCAGCGACGCCCTAAGCCGAGGTCCGTACCCCACAGGGGGTGCCCTTAGGTGATGGTCGCTTAGTTTATAATTAATATTATGCCCCTGGCTGGAGGCTTTGAGTTAGCTCGAAGGCACCACAGGATTGACCGGTTAAGCAGTCACGGCCTCTCAAGGCCAACTGCGAGATGCCATTAACAAAAAAAAAAAAAAAAAAAAAAAAATAACAGGCATGACGGTCATTATAAGGTCATAAAGGTCCGCATTTAGTGCTGGACTAATGTTACAATGAACAATACCTCTCTCGAAACGGTACTAATCCTGTAACATATTCCATTCATATTACTTACCCCGTTGAACTAAACGCCGTTGAAACTGGCACGAATGTAATAGAAGCCAGGCTCACGTGCTGGATCTAGAGCGGCCACAAATCCTTTAGACACAGGTAGATTGTAATTAGTCCGAGAAGGACGTGGCTCTGTGCTTTTGTACAGTCCGCTGCAAAAATATCGGGACGAGCAGACAGTTCAAAATGAACAACCAAAAACATTATCTAAACTATACTTAAACATTAACTCTTGGTTAGGTGCTTTTCTGGAAAAATCACCACAAATTTACTTTTATCACGTACCGTAGTACTGTCAGTACTTGCGTACCTACTGTGGTAATACTATTTTAAGTACTGTTTGTCTGTTTTTGTGTAATATTGTGTGCTTTAACCTGGGTCAAATAAATTTATTTTCTTTCTTTCTTTCATCCTTTCTCGAACACGAACGCTATCATTCTGACCAGAATTTATAAACTTTAATTTACTTGTCCCTATATTTTTGAACCTGACTGTACAACTGATTGCGTCTGACATGCGGAGCTTGTTCATATAATATGTAGGTACCTACATTATTAGGGAGAATAGTTAACGATATTAAGTAGCGATTACTACATTTGTGTGAGTCTTTATTGATAAGGGATTGATAGAGGCCGATATTGAATATGTAATAACCGGTTTTGGTAGTTTCAGGATAGTGGCAGAAAGTAAACAGTATGACCGTTGATCTTTTCAACCTGTTGGGGCTTCGATTCATTCAGTGTTTGGAGAATGTTTAGTTTATAATTATGGGCTTTATAAGAGTAGGGACTTTGGGTCGATATAATTTCAATCCAACATTGTGTGATTGCTATTTCCACACTTGTAATTTTTAAATGCGACAAAGCCGTTAACAAAGTATTATCCTGTTGCACCTTCTGGTGGTAGTACGATTAAGTAACCATCTCCTATCTATCTGATACCAGCGTACGGTTTCCTAAGCACGGTCCACTAGACGTTGGTCTCAATAGTCATGCATGTATCTACAGCACCTACCTGCAGTGTATGTACCAACATTGTATGCTGACCGGCCCTGCTTGAGGCCGTACGGATTGGCTCGAGCAAATTGAGGCAAGCTAGCCTCCGAGACAGAGGTGGAGATAAACCGTATCTAGAGGTGACCGTGGGTGTTAAAAGACGGTTAACGAAACCGAGACTCACTGTTTCTATATTATATTCACAGTTTTACACACACCTCTCAAAGAATTATCTATGAATATATGAATTTCATAAAATTCTTGATTAGTGCTTGGTTTGATACCATAATATTCTTTTAATTACCTACATCCCAAATATGTCAATGGTTTTCATGGATATAAAAAATATAATGTTTATTTTTATTGTGGAACTTCTCTAATACAGAGGACAACTCAGTGTAATCTAAATGGAAGGTTATTACTACTATAATTCACGAGTATCTCCCGGGGCTATCAGCTAGACCGTAGATAAGGCGACACAGTTTTTGATGTCACCCAAATTGAACGGCAAATAGTCGAGTTAGATGCTTACGGTAACGGACAGAAATTGATGATCATCTGGTGATAGTGGTTATCGGAATCTAAGTTCGACATTTTGTCTATTATTTTATAGTATTTCAGACGAGCGATTGTATGAAAAAACTGTATGAAAGTAAAATCAAAAATATAACACCAACTACTGCTGCTCCATAGAAATAATTTTTAAACGAATCATTTCATGTTTTTCCGCGGAACCAACCATTAGATGCAGCACCAACATTTTTGAAAGAAACTAATGCCCTACCTCCTTTAACAGCTCGACTTTGAAAAGTGTTAATTTAATTACGTGCAGTACAGCGTCACCCTGAGCAATATCCTTACATATATATGTGCCAACTTTCAGAACAACTTTTACTATGAAAGATTTCTCCCGACAGTTTACGTCAGGGATAGATTCGTAATAAAACTGTCTGTCCCATCCATCCGTAATACTGTAAGCGTTTTATTTTCACCGCTCATCCTCGTAAACTCAAATAGAACAATGTTTTATGTACGGGGTGAAATTCGTTACATAAATATTGGGCTGTCTCTCAAATCTAATAGATCACCCATAAAACTGTTTGTAGCAAATACACAGGTGTTTGCTTGTATTGTAGGAAATCTATTTGGTGTTATTATTTATAGTCTTGTATTAACCATGAAATCATAAATATGTTATTATGGTGTTATGTTTGCCTGAACACTGGTTGAAAAACATGAAGAAGTGTTTATTAGGGATGATAATTTTACCGTTCAAAGTGCATTTGTAAGAAAAAGTGCTATTTGCGGTGGATCTTTAGTTCTTGTTTCAAACAAGTTGAAATGTAAGCAAAGTTTAGATGTCGTTAATATTTCTATCGAGCGCACTATTGAGTGGTCTTGTGTTGCTCTCGTACGATAGGTACGTTTATCGACCCCCTCGGGATTTTATTCGTTTCGAATCGGTAATAGAGGATTCACTCAATAAGATAAAATAAAGTAATAAAAGTATAATTTTATGTGGTGATTTTAATATTAATATTTTAGACTTTTCAACCTGTATAGGTCTTTTAATTTAATTAACTTGTTTTTTGAACCTACTAGTATCAAGGCATCTTCGTCGACTTGTATGTTAATATATTTAGTGATTGTGATGGCAATAATGAATTAGTGTTAAGTGAGTTAACGTCTGACCACTGTGCATTATTAGCTAGCTTCCCTACAAAAAGCCGCATAAAATCGAATGCAGACCTTATACAGCTAGTCGCTGCAACAAGTTTAAAAATAGCTCATAGAATTACACCATCTATAGTACAACACGAGAATCTTAATTAACGAGAATCTTAGGTATTATTTTTGATGTTGTGAAAAAAGAATACCATAGATTGGTATCGTAATAATTGGTAATTGACATTAATGGCACCTCCTTTGGCTTCAACCAATGGGCTACTCCAGGATTTATAAAAGTAGAGCGAGACTATTATACGAATTATATGGTTTTATACACCTTTCTTAAAGAATTTTTTTTTTATTATTTAAGAAAATTCGTGTTTGTTCAAAATCAAAATTCTTAAGCGATTCTATTAGAAAATCCCATAAAAGTAAAACCAACTTGGAAAATTATTAACAATGAAACGGATAAGTCGGTTAAGCAGGAATATCAATTAGTGATTACGGTCGACAACAAATAACTTAATAAAGCAGCGGACGTAGCTGAGGCATTTAATGAGTTTTTTGCCGACATACCTATAACTACGACTCGCTCCTTATGTTCGTCCCCGTTTAAAGCTAAAAACCTTTTGTATAGTAATGTGCCTAAATGTAGTCGCTTATTTAGATTCGAACAAGTAACACCTCCGTCATGAAGTTTGTATTTTTAACACACTTATGTCTTAAAACACTGTTGATTGTTGGGTCATCTCCATTAAACTTTTGAGTGATATAATCGACAGCGTAACTTCTAGCTGTTACTTTTAATAAATGTGTTGATTATACCATTATTTAAAATAATTAATAAAAATAACGTTGGCAATTTTAGGCCTATTTCTATCCTACCTGCATTTAGTCAAATATTCGAAAAGTTAATACTCAAGCAGTTGCTAAGACATTTTAATTTAAATAGCTTCCTTCATGATGAAACATATGGCTTTACAAAAGGTTGTTCAACTACCGATGCGGGGTTTTCTCTGCTGAAACACACATTTAACGCATAGGAGATCTCGCAAAATGCTATTGGAGTTTTCTGTAATTTTACCAAAGCCTCTGATTGCGTGCACCAGACACGCTTTTGCGTAAAGTACGTTATTAAGGTGTTCAAAACGAAGCTCTCAACGTAATAAATTCACATTTACTTAATAGATACCAATGTGTATATGTTATTGGTAAGCTCTTATTCTAAGCTTTTGAGAATATTTTTACGAATTTCCGTGACGTCTTAAGGCGACACCCAGGTGACATGGAGTCCTGCCATTCTTCTCTAACATTCAATTGTCTCTTCTTATTTATACAGATTGAAACCAAAAGTTTCAGGTAGGTAGACTGATAAATTACCTTTCATTCTGGAATTTCAATGTAAACATGATATTTTAAATGGAAGTGAGATTATTCCGCCTGTAATATCGCTATCAAAATGGTCTGAATTCTTCAGATCATTTCGCATAAAAACTACACATTTCAGTGCAATGTTTTTTTAAAACTGAAATGTATAAATTGTAAATAGTAGTAATTGTAGATAGTAAACAGATTTTTCTCATCGTCATTTCTGGTTTCTTGTTTTTCTGTAATACACCTATTTGAGCTGTGACTTAGTACCCTATTTAAAATATTTTCCTCCTCAAACTGGTATTATTTACGAGGCTCCTGACTCTCGTCGGTAATACTGCCAAAGTAAGAGAATAAAACACTGGAGTTGGTCCACGGAAAGTTTTCCAATAAAATGTTGCAAGTAGCCGACTTACTTGTCAGGAAGAATCGTTTACCAGCTGGACGACCGGCCAAGGTAAGCTGACCTGCGCCCGTAGCGTAACTCCTTGCAACTCATTCAACGTTCACTTTACGCCGTAGTTTATGATGGGTCTTCGTAAACTGGGTAGGTCCTCAATTATGACACTATTAAAATTTTACGTTTATTGATTTTACAAGGTTTTCCTGAGTTTGGATGTAACTTATGCCTATTTGATTTTTAGGTCATTAATGGCTGTTGGGTTTAAGTTGTTGTTAGAATTTGTAATATTGTGATCATCTTTAATAATTTAAGGGCATTTTTACTAGGTCTGTACTGTTTACGCTCCTGGCTTTCCAATCATGACATTTATCGAATGAAATGAAACACGTATCTACAACTGTATACGTACTACGTACACTGAATAACATCCACACACCAATAAATAAGTGACCAACCCCTAATCCCTAACCTAGATCTGCCCACGTCATCGCCACGGCGTCGTCGCGTCGCGGTCGCTCAGTATTAAGTCAATGTATCAATCCGCGCACGTGTCGCTTGACTCTCCTGTGGACACGAACTAATCAAACGGAACCACACCTGTGCCCGACGTTACCGATGTAAGCCCAAGCCGAACTTTCAAGGGTAATGTACATATCAATTTCTCGGAAATTCAGTGGGTAAGAATTGACCGACTTGTTTCTGTTAGATAGATAGATTAAACATTAATTCAGTGTACATAAAGGCCCTGGCACAACACACAAAAGCACAATTAAATGATAAAAAATTACATGAATATAAATATAAAAACAAGGTGCTAATATACAAAAAGACACACATACCTAATGAACTATAGTGACACCATGACATAGTTCAAATCAAATAACGAATATACACGCGGTAAACGTTTGCGGTTTTGTGTTTTTTTCTAAGCGATGATTGAGTCATAGGTTGAGTAAATTCCTTACAACTTTTAAATTTTAGCAATCTTATTGTAAATCATTCCAACTTTTTATGAAAAAGTTGAGACAAACATGGTCACATAAACAACTATTAAAGCAATTAACGATTTAAGTTCCTACGCAGTATTATTCAGATCGATCAAGCAAGGTTCACATTTTGTTTGTTATTAAGATCCTCCACCGAATTTTTTCCTGAAAATCCTTCATGAAGCGACTGGCCGCGTCATGTGATATAAATCAGTTCCCACCTTTATATGACCACTGAAATCGTTGAAATCTTCCTATTTCAAGAATATCGTTTTGCTCGATATGTTTCGTGGGTTGAGTGCACAGCACATATTAGGTCGGGTCATTCGGTTCGAAGAGCGGTCATTTCATTACTGTACCTACATACTACCTAAATACGAGGCATACAAGTAGTTTATCCGCACGAGATTGAGTTCGTTTTATTGGACACGTGTCAAAGAAGACCACGGATATTATGATGTCTGTGGTTAAGAGGCCATAAGTTCTAGGCGGTTTTTCTTTGGAATGCGCTCCCTCTGAATATCAATAATAACCAGTCGGTTATCTTTTAAAGTGAAGGTACGTGAACATATCCGACAGAAGTTGGCTGAAACATCCCAGCGCTGAGTTGCTGGATTCATTTTCTCCTCTACCGATCGTTATTTCTCCTGACCAAGGTTTATTTTGTTTATATGTATGTATGTATTAGTATTTATTCTTGAATTTTATAGTCATTTCTGAGCTATCTATCCCGTATGTTGCACCTGCCATGGTATATCTCTGCATCACCCTAAGGTTAGTACTGGACTGGTAGAAAATGCCTCAAGCATAAAGTCCGCCTTTGTACAGTATTTTTTTTACTTGTGCATATAGTTTTCATAAATAATAAATAAATAAAAAGCTGCTGTAATAGATTTTCTTTGAGGCATTTCAGAGATAGTTTCGTTGCAGTATTTGTTTTGCTAATAGTAACAGTAGGTAGTAGTTAGTTTTGAATAATGATTTTGGCATTGATTGAGTTAAGGTGATGATAGATAATTGTTTTAAGCACAGTGAGGGATGAACATTTTACTAACGTTGTTCTGCTCTTCTAAAACTCGTTCTGCGTTTCTTTTCTCGTCCTTTCATGAAGGCCGTATCTAGGTCTATAATATAAATATTAGGTCTTTACCTATGAAATTGCCGTTTAGTATACAGAAAGTGAAAGTCATTTTTTTATTTCTATCAATCAACCACTGCTGCAAAAATTAGCACTACGCTGGCAGGGATGCATCGATACCATGGGTGCATATTACCCATACCCTTCATGCTATAGATGCATCTCTGCCAGCGCAGTGCTAATTTTTCAATGCCCTACTTGAAGAAGGCTTGCTTGCTTGAATAGGCTTATTGCCTAGGTGCTGAACCAGGGTCTCACCCTTGGAAGGGGCGACTAGAATCAATTCTATTTAAATATAAATGTTGACGTTCAAAAGTGCCTTTTATGTGCCTATTTGAAATAAATGCTTTGACTTTGACTTTGAACCAATATGATGACCATTTACGATTATCGAAAAGAATGCATTTTTCATCGCAAGTGACAATGCGGCTCAAAATCCCTTCGTTTCTGTGTCTGTTGAGCAACGCAACGCATACCTCAACGCGTTCGTCGCGCTGGCGATATCATTTAATTCGTGCGGCACCCACTTACCAAGTTTTTTTACCTTGCGAATTTAACGCAAATGGACCAATATTGTTTTGATGCTAACGTTGAAAGCTGCTGTTAACTCAGCCGTTGATAATGTATCGTCAGCTTCCACTATCGCCTTTAATTCATCGTTGTTGACTTTAGTTTTCGGGCGACCACAGGGTTTATTTTTAGATCAAAATTTCCATGTCGGAAGCGTTCAAACCAATAACGAATCGTGCGTTCGTTTGTAGTGTTCACTCCGTACACGTAATTAATGTTGTGAGCCGTTTGTGCGGCATTGCTACCGCGACGGAACTCGTATTCCATAATAAATCGTATTTTTCATATTGATGAAAAAAATACAAATGAAGTGAGAAACACTAATCAATAAACAAATGACTGAATTTTAAAACAGAATTTCATATTTTTAAAATAAAATTCATTTGAATTTAGATTTTATTACCAGCCATACATAAATAACGTTTCAAACGCCCAGTATTGTAAAACGGCAACTTTATAGGTAAGTACCTATTATTATTTAATCTTTTACTTGTTGGTTGTTTTGCTAACACACTCATCTTAAAACGATATTTTGAATCCTTTACCAAGAACACGTCTAATCGAAAAGCATCCCTGTCAGCTGTGTGTTCGTTTTGTTGCTTACTCAATATCATCATATTGCCATCAAGTTGTTACGTGCCGTCCCGTCGCCGACGACGCGCCGACGTTGACGAGACGCGACGTTGACAACAATATCGCCCTGATGGCGAAACAACGCCAAAATCACTCGCAGCTTTCACCTTGTCACGTTCGAGCTTTTGGATAAAACATTTAGAGGTTTCAGAAGGTTTTAAATTCACTAGCTCATGTTGTGATTTTTTTTTTATGAACCGAATAAAATAAAAAAGCTTCAATTTTGTCAGTCAGTAAAGTCCACAGTTGGCAACACCAGTATATTTCTAATTTAGAACGTGTAAGCCTGCATTATCAAAGCACACAATGGACATTGCTTACCCCAACCCTGCATTTTTGGTTATACTCTAATGTACAATCCTTTTGGAGAATGGTTATATCTACTGCCACTGTGATTGACATTTGAACCCCTCTCAGCCAGTGACTACTCTATGAAACTGTATAAGCTGGTCCGACCATCCCAGGATGGATAATCGACACAAATGGCCTGCACCTTCTGCTCCTTCCTGCTGTATGTCCTGGGTTAAGCGACACTTCGGAGCGAACATACCATTTTGCTGTAGACAGACGAGTGTGGATCATTACATAAGCAGTTTTAAACCCATCCAGCAATGTTTGCTGTTCCACTGAGTTCGCGGTACGAAGTTTCAGTTCCACGTCTTAAAGATTTCCCATATCTTTTCCACGGCAAAAATATCTTCATCACGTTAGACCTCTGCCTTGCATACCAACAATTGCCCGTGTTTCCATCAAGTGCTCAGCGGATGTGATAGCACTTTTTAATTCATCAATGACGTCATCGTTGCTTCAGAAGACAAGGATAAACACTATGAAGATTTACATGCTGTCCTACAAAGACAAAAATAGACGATTACGAGATTACCATAAACCCATCAAAGTGCATTTTTGGCAAGCAGACTGTCATGTTCGTCTGCTATAATGTGTCAGAAGCAGGATTCATCAAACCACCACATCAAATAGTCAAGGCTGTCATCGATCACCAAAAGCCAGAAAAGATTCAAGAACTACGACGTTTCCTTAGCATATTGAACTTTTATCGTGATAGTTTACCCAACGCTGCAAGTATTCAAGCACCTCTAAACGCTGTTCTGTTACACATATTCAGAGCTCATCTGTTTCGATGGGTGGAATAGTAGTTTGTTTTGGGCCAAAAGGCAATTTATTTGCTTTGTTGCTGATGTGAGTACGAAGATTTTGAACGCCAGCACTTCAAGATTATCGATTCTAACCAATTCGTAAATCGTTGCGAAATTATCGATGGCTGGCGACTGGAGTTAATAACAATTTACTCGGGTCTATTATAATATGATTGTTGATTTGTTCGTGTCTGTTTGGATAGGACATCATTTATGCATAAAAAAAGGTTTATTGAAGAAACTTGTACAACTTTTACAGTAAATCTTACATAGGGAACTTCCTTTTAGACAAAAGATACAACTGTGCTAGGAGATCCCAGTCTTCAATGTCAAATTATGAAATGGTAAAAGTGGTGTACAAAATAAAACAGAAATTAAACAAAAAATTACAAGTAAAATCTCAAACTAAACAAGAAGACATGAACTATAACTAAAAAAAGAGAAATAACTTAGAGATACTCGTATATCCTAAAACAGTGTGTGTGTTTGTGTGTGTGCATGTGATTGTGTGTATAATTTCAACTCATATTGTTGATGTTTGCAGCAATAATTCAATGTCATCATAGGTCTTCAGTTTTAGCCATTAAACTATTGCCTTTTTGTAGCCTTTAGTAGTCATAGGATAGATGTTAATTATTTTATTTATTTTATTATACAGGGCAGCGGAATTTGTATTGAATTGTCTTTTGGCATATATGCAGTTTTAACGAAATTTACTGATGCAACACTGTATTTTTGTCTTCTTTCCTGATGGTGAGGGTCATAGGGCAGGACTTTGTGTAATTTTAAGCATGGAGTATGTATAATTTTCTGACTGTGAGAATACCGCTAAGGGAGTATAACTCATTGGTTGGGAACCTATACGGTTTGGTATGCATGACCTTGATAAGAGATCTCTGTGCTCGCTCTAACTCAAGAAACTTCGTTTTTCTCGTACCGCCCCACGCGGGTATGCAGTAGGTAAGAATTGATTGAGCCAGAGAAACATAGATTTGAGTTAACATTTTTTTAGTTGTCACATGTCTTAGGTTCTTAAATATTCAAATAAGTTTTCTCATACGGGCCATGACCATATCTGTATGAGTATGCCAAGATAACCGTTAATCAGCGATTATACCTAGGTATTTTATAAGAGTCACTTTTTCAATATTTTTACAAGAACAGTTTGTGCTAGATAAAATTATGACAAGTGTGGATTTTGAGAGTTACGTTATGTCCAGGTTGTGTGGGCCTCTGACCTGACGGCCGGCAGCATTGCAGTTTTGCGAAAGCCGCAGAGAGCGATGGCCGTCAGAGTCATCAGGGGGTATCGCACGATCTCCTACGAGGCGGCTTGCGTACTGGCCGGATCCCCGCCCTTTGACCTCGAGGCGAAAGTACTCGCGTCAATGTATCGGTGGCGCGAGGAAGCGAGGGCGCGGGGCGAGGGACCGATGCAGCGGCACATGGAGCTGCGTCGGTCTCAGCTTCGCGAGGTCCTGGTGGCGGAATGGCGGGACAGGCTTTCTCGGCCTACCGCCGGCCTCGTCACCATCAAGGCGGTCCGGCCGGTGCTCGAGCGCTGGCTCGGGAGGAGACAAAAAAAACGGCCATCGCCCTCTGCGGCTATCGCAAAACAGCGATGCCGCCGGCCGTCAGGTCAGAGGCCCACACCGGGGCCCCCTACAGGGCCATGGATCGCACACTAATATACTCTCCTACCTTAACCTTTTGCTTACGATCCCGCGGATAATCCATTAGTAATGCTAACGGGTTTCTTCTTACACCTTTATCCTCCAGACTACGCACAAGAATGGGGACAGCAACAGTATCGAAAGCTTTTTCAAATCAAGAAACACAGTTAAACATCTTTTTCCTGAATCTACTGGGTTAACAATATGAGTGGTTAATGCTGTAACTGCGTCTTCCGTAGATAACTTTTGTCTAAAACCATATTGAGCTTGTGAAATAATGTTATATTTATTAGTGTAGCTGGTTAGACTTATGTTAATTAGCTTTTCAATGATTTTAGATATTGCAGGCAAGACAGAGATAGGTCTATAGTTGTTAACGTCATCATCGTGTTTTTTGTGTGTTTTTTGTTTTTGTGCTCACACCATAAATTATTATTATAACTCTATACGTAAGGATTTGTAATTGGCTTGCTGGTGACTATGGTGCCCCTTTTTTTGTCTGTTTTTATTAGCTGTAAGTCCTCCATGTACTAAAATAAATAAATTAAAATAAATTAAAACTATTTATTTTATATTACATAATATATTTAAATAACATAATATGTTATTTAAATATTGTAAATTAAACATAAATACAAACCAGATTATGATATTATCATAATCTGGTTTGTATTTATGTTTAATTTTATATGGTACCAATATTTTTAACATCCTTATCTGTATACCCACCACCCACCCACCCTTGTGCATAGGAGTAATTATGGCTTGCTTCAGAGCTAGTGGAAATTTCCCTTGGCTAAAACACAAGTTAGCAAGATGCGAAGTGATGGGTACGACTAATTCATGCGCAGTTAAAAAAAAATGTTGTATTATTATCCCAGCCTGGAGCGCTTTCAGATTTAAGACCCATTAGCACGATAGACTTCTCTAGGATCCGTTTCGAGAAGAACGAAGGAAAAAGCCTGTGAATTTATTATATGACCAGAATCGTGTTGAAATTGTGATCGGATTGCGTAGGTGATTGATGTCTTCAGCCAGGGTTTTCCCAATGTTAGAAAAGTAATTTATGTGGTCTATAAAACTATGAGGGATGGTCTTAGTTCTGAGTTAAGTATTTTTTAAGGTTCGCGATGTGTTATATTGTTAATTGTGTACCATATCTGTTTCGTATTCTTGTTAGCCTTTAGTATTTGTTCTTTATCATATTGTCTGCTGAGCTTTTTAAATTGCTTGCTGTTTACCATTTCATGTTACTAACGAAATAAATAGAAAGCACGTTAACATTGCACGACGCGAAGCATCTCCGGGACACTTTCGTGGCACGACGCGAAGCATCTCCGGGACACTTTCGTGGCACGACGCGAAGCATCTCCGGGACACTTTCGTGGCACGACGCGAAGCATCTCCGGGACACTTTCGTAGCACGACGCGAAGCATCTCCGGGACACTTTCGTGGCACGACGCGAAGCATCTCCGGGACACTTTCGTGGCACGACGCGAAGCATCTCCGGGACACTTTCGTGGCACGACGCGAAGCATCTCCGGGACACTTTCGTGGCACGACGCGAAGCATCTCCGGGACACTTTCGTGGCACGACGCGAAGCATCTCCGGGACACTTTCGTGGCACGACGCGAAGCATCTCCGGGACACTTTCGTGGCACGACGCGAAGCATCTCCGGGACACTTTCGTGGCACGACGCGAAGCATCTCCGGGACACTTTCGTGGCACGACGCGAAGCATCTCCGGGACACTTTCGTGGCACGACGCGAAGCATCTCCGGGACACTTTCGTGGCACGACGCGAAGCATCTCCGGGACACTTTCGTGGCACGACGCGAAGCATCTCCGGGACACTTTCGTGGCACGACGCGAAGCATCTCCGGGACACTTTCGTGGCACGACTAGTGAAGCTTGTCGTAGCAAGGTAAACAGTAGTTCGTTTTGACTCGACTACATCACACTACGAAAGTCTGGATGAGCTCTTTGCTTTTACAATGGAAACACTTCGCCATTGAAGCGTCATCAAGACAATGGTCTATTAGCTAGGTCTGCTGATCGAGAAAGATCTGGAAACGCAATTCGTAAAGCTACAGAAATGGCAAAAAAGGTCCCAAGGCTTCTCAAGGCGACAGTGAAATATTATTTTTTCATTAAAATTTTCATTAAAATTATACAAAAAACTACATAGGAAAGTGTCACATTGAACTAAAGTTGTTTACGTTCTGTCACTCAACCCTATCCTCCCTATAATCCTTCCCACTGTTGAGCTGAACCCTAGACTTTACTTAATAATAATAATATTCTCTCGACATAGACGTGAGACGGTCGCGTCGTCGATCGTGAGCCGTCTGCGCACCGGAGGAGGCACTAAGTACACCTGAAATACTTTCTGAACTGAGGACATACTAGCATTCAAACTGACGGAATTTTATAAATTAAGTTTAAGGTGTTTGTTGTCGGAAAGAGTATTAAATGTAGAGTTTTCATTGATGCAATAGTTTCAAATTAATCTTTTATTTGTCAATTACTGAAACTGTGAAGCGTGTAATCTAAATAGTGCTACCTATTCTTACTTTAGTGTACCTTCGGTGGTTTCTGATTTCAGTACTTCCTCTACTTTTTTTTTACAATAACGCTTTAAGGCTGATTTTTCACTAGTCAGAAAACTTTTATCTGGAATAAATGAGTCACTTTGTCAAAAAAAAAAAAGATGTCAAACTTCAATATCTATTCAATTTTTTTTTCTATAGAATAATTATTAATTTATTCCTAATTTACACGCTAGGTACTGAAATTTTGACCATACATAATGTAAACGTTTGAGCGGCTCGTGTGTCTCGTGTAAGTAACGAAGACATATTTACAGTGAGCGCGCGACGTGTCGCGTCGGGACTCGGGCGACGTCGTCGCTCCGCGCTTGTTCTCTAAATTGCACTTTCAGGCCCCAACCGGTTATTGTCAACTCTCCACCACACTCTGCCTCCCAAACGAGATGTTTTAATGGCTAGTTGCTTTCAAAAGTTATAATTAGTGCTCACACTTCTGCCTAAATATTAACATCAAGTGTGAGCTTTCCATCAGGTACCAGGTAGTAATGCTACGTAAATCTAAAGGCTTGAGGAGAGGAGGACCGTCGAGACGTTGATATTAGTCATATTCACATACAACACCTTAGATATATTATAAGTAGTAGGTATAATTAAGACTAAGCGCTCTGTAAGTAGTTATTTATATTATAATAAAAAATGACTATGTTATCGTTTTTGTTTATACTGCCAAAGCAGCAACTTTAATGTTTGCCAGGGTTAGGGGCCTGCAGTTATATTTACAAAGTTTTATTAAAAAATAAAGTATGCGTTAAATAGAAAACTTTGGGCGTTACAGTGTTAATAAGATTTCATTGTGAAAGAAATGTTCATAACTTTTCCAGTTGTTTAATTAAGGGTCGGCATTGATTGCGGCATTCGCTTGAATAATGCATTAAGTCGCGCCTTCCACGAATATTATGTTATTTATATGTTAAGTAGATAGCTCTGGATGTCTTAGAGGCTTTCTAGGGATCATTTGCTAGCGGTAAATATGATATTCTAATTTATCGCTGTAACAAATTGCCCAGGACGTAAGTTAGGTCGGAAATCCTTGAAGGATACTATTTTCGTTGTGCCGTAAATTAGAGGAGCGTGGAGTTACTCGTTTCTTGAAACTAACTACGTAATATTGCTTTCTGTAAAAGATAAATGGAAGAACCAATAACAGTTCTGTGGCTGTTCGTTGCCGAATGTTCAGTTAGTAGGGGGGGGGGGGGGGGGGGGGGGGGTTGTTTAGTCACATCATTACTGTTGTACTTGCTGTCATCTGCTATGAACAGTTTAATAAAAAACAGCCAGAGATTCTCTGGCTGATTAAAGTGCTGGTACGACGTTGTACACATTAATAACTATATGTATAGTCGTCCAGACCGTATTTCGGCCATGGCGGCCAATCTCAACGGAGACAAGCCTTCGGCGCGGGAGATAGTACCTATACATAGTGCACAAGTGTTTGCGCAGACACACGGGCATCTCTGGATTGAACCCTGGACCAACCACGAGACCAACGGGGCAATACATACCAACACCACAGATTGTATTATAATAGTTTCTACCAGCAGTTTTATTTAGTTATTATTCAATGGTGTACTGTGTACTGCTGTTGGTGTAATAAATAATTAAACTACTTACTGATTTTGTTAAATCAAAACAGCTATTTTATTGGCTATGCATAGTCAGTCTCAACGATAAAAAATAAATAGTTATATTATACGTTTCAGTCGTGGCCTTGTTTACTTTTTTGTTAAATTTTCTTCACCGACGTGATTTTCAGCTACTCTCTGACACTTCTTTTGAACATTATTAGTCACATATTGAACAAAACAGTCAAGTCCATGCCAATAAGCCTAACAGTGGTACTACTCCAGTATTGCATGATATATGTCAACACAAAGCTATGGTCGTGAGCTTTTTGCGGTTCCCTCTAAACGATGATCGATGTCCCTCAGTGGCCCTTTGTCTTGTCCGTGCCTTTGTGCGTGATTGGTGGTGTGGCTCTTGCTGGTATGTGATTGGTTGGTGTGACTTCCGTTTTTGTTTTATGGCTCACATTGCGAAGTGGTGCGGAATAAATCCTGTTCTTATCCCGTGTCTGTGTAAATCCTGCGCCGTAAGAACGGTCCAGTTACTAGTGAGATGCTTGTTGGTTTCAAAGTAGATGTTAAAGTATGTCAGTGAAGCCTTTGTAATGTCTGGCGTTTGTTTGATGGAAGTAACAAGCACTACCGTTTCAAAAACGCAAATATTTTTCAATCATAAATGCATAGAAAAGTGAAAAAAGGTTATTTAAAGATATATTTTTAACCCTCGACGCACAAGTCAGTACAAGGTGGGCCAAAAGAAATCACCCTATTGGAAGATGCTCTCATTTTTGCAAATGGCCGCCAATGTCAAATCTGTTTTGACATTTGTGGACTAGACAGATGCAGAATACAAGTGAACAAGCCATAGAGCGATACACTCTCCAAGAACGCGGAATAATCGTGTCTATTTTTTTGCGTAACAATTCGTCTGTGGTGTTGGCGTAGCGCGAATTCCGTCGCCGATTCCCCGGCCGTCCGACACCGACTGCGCAAACACTGCGCCGTTTGGCCACCAACCTTGACGAGTATGGGACCACACGAGACGTTGCCAAGAGTGGTTGGCCCCAGAGCGCCCGTTCTGCCGAGAATACCGCCGCTGTTGCCGAGGATGTCGAGCTGTCGCCGGAAACATCGACCAGACCACGCAATTAGCCATCAGCCGGACGTCCCTAAGGCGAATTTTGGTCAAAGACCTGCGCATGTTCCCGTACAAAGTTCAGTCCGTGCATCAGCTGCTGCCTGCCGACCGCCAAACGCGCGTAACCTACGCCCAAAGTGACTGAATGGTGCGCTGTTCACGCTGGAGGAGTCATCGGGCCATTTTATTTCGAGAATGCCGCTGGCCAAACGACAACAGTGGACGGTGCGCGCTACAGGGCCACGGTGACCGAGTTTTTTCTGCCGCAATTGGACGAATTAGGACTGAGGGACACGTGGTTCCAACAGGATGGAGCAACGGAACACACTGCGCGAGCCACAACCGATATTCTGAAAGCTGCGTTCCCGGGTCGCCTCATCTCTCGTTTTGGCGATTTGCACTGGCCTGCAAGATCGCCCGATTTAAGCGTTCCAGACTTATTTTTGTGGGGTTTTTTGCAGTCCCGTGTTTACGTGAACAAACCCGAGACTCTGGAAGCCCTCAAGGACAACATTCGACACGAGTGCGAGAATCTGTCGCTCGAAGTTCTCGCCGAAGTGATGAAAAATGCCATAAAACGAGCCCGTATGGCAATCAATTGTGACTGCGCCCATTTGGCCGATATAATCTTCTCGACTTGACCAATAAAATTCTAAAGGTTCAAATAAACATAATCAAAAAACAGAATCGAAGTTTTTCATTCAGAAAAAAAAGAGAGCCAAACAACATCGGATGACTTCTTTTGGCCCACCTTGTATATACAATAATAGTAGGTTATGCACCAAGGGGCTAAAGTTGTGTCTTATGTCACGGGCGTCATATTGAATCTCGAGCGCAATGAAGGATTCGGGATTTAACTCCCGAGTGCAGCTAGGGAGTTAAGAGTTTAACTCACGAGCGAAGCGAGGGAGTTAATACAAGAATCCAGAATGCAGCGAGGGATTCAAGCTAGCCCAAGGCAAAGACACCTTTAGCCCAGAGGAGAATACTCTACTTTTTACACCTACTGTGAGAAAATAATTTTAATGTTATTCCATTCCTTTCAAAAAATGGTTCGTAGTTATCTAATTATTCTTACAATATTATGTTTTCGAAAACATGGCAACGATATGAAGAAGCAGTCGTTATGATTTTGTAGGAAATCGAGAATATCATCCACGCGTAGTAAGGGTTTCGAGAATAGCTTTCCTCTTTCTGGCACCAAAGGGTGTTTGTTAGTACCTACTATACTGCCAATTTATCTGAGCATGTGAGATTCCAAATTCAAATCACATTATTGACCAGCGGGTCACAATGAAATCCAGTACAACATTATTGACCGGCTGTGCCCCCAGCCACTAATGACTCACTTTGGGTTAAGGTTGCTTGACATATAATTTGACATTTTCGAGCAGGTGGTGTGAAAAACATCTAAGGTACCTCCTGAAGTTCCAGAAACCTGAAATTTGGTATGCAGGCTAGGATTAGAACACAAACGACAAAAAAAAAATATCTTTCGCCCTCCAACCACTTTAAAAGGGAGGTGCAAGTCTGTATTTCTTACGGATAATCGGTATAACTACTTCCATTCGTTATGAAAGCCAGATCAGCATGTACGAGTATATAAACAACAAAGAAGAAACTATTCTTCAAAAAAAAAATAAACAGTACTGCAAGTACCCTATTTAGGCGGCAATTAAATAAAAAAGAGGACTGATATCATTAAAAAAAATACGCCAATAAATAGCTGGCAGTTAACAACAGGCTACACAATGGTGTACCGCAATTCCAAATATGAATATAAAATTTCGAATGTTCATCTAATAAATGAATGTAGAGATTGTTTTCCATGTGTATTCCGTCGGAATTTCTGCATTAAATCAAACTTTTTTTGTATAAAATATCGTTTTTTTTTAAGTGATTGTTAACTGAGCTCTGTGACATCCTACCAAAGAGATTTTTTCCTAACAAATATGGATACCTCGCCCGCGGAAGCTGCCCAAGTCGTGGCGATGCTGGATTCAGGGCAGTCAGCAGTCAGCGTATTGTGGCTGCACGATTGCATCTTAGCCTCTCTGCTGTCAATAGAGTATATTATATATACCGTCAGTAGGCACTGGTTATTTCTTAGCTGCCACGGCTTATTTTAATTGCATAATTGTTTTTATCTTTTTATTACGGACGCTTTTAACGTGCACGTCTTTCTACATCGTTCTCACATGTATAATTACAACATGAATGATGTAACCACTGTATTGTAACCATATTTTGATTTAATAGAGTGTCCATGGAGTTTCTTGCCCGTTCTTCTCCATAGGTACCTACTACGCCTTGGAATGGGCAACTAGCTTCATCTTTCTGACTGACCGACCCCTTGACAATCCAAAAGTGCCTGTAATTGGTTTATTTGAAATAAATGCTTTGAGTTTGAGTTTGAAGTATGTGCCAACCCTACCTGTGTCAGTCAAGCGAGTTGAACTTTGTCAAGTGCCACACCAAAGAACAGGTTTTGGACAAAAGCACTATAACTTCATTGCCCCCTTTTTTTTTTTTTTTTTTATTTTTTTTTTTTTTGTGGGTGGGAAATCATCAAATAACTTCTCCCGCTCTGGGCAGAGCAGGAGGGCGTGTCAGACTCTTACTGACTAAAACCCACCCGTGTTCCTTCAGTTGCCTGTGCCAGGGGCCACGGTAACCCTCTTGGACTTTTCCGCAACCCTAGCAGGCATCGGTCCTAGCAAACCCCGTCATTGGTGCTGACATCTCTTTGAGGCGCGCGTGGAACACAACGCGCCGTCGACCCGGGCCTGGTCCTTATCGAACGGCGAGCTGCCCATTGCTCGCCGTTCGCAAGCCCGCGCCTACGGTGGCCGGGAATCGGCCTGCGATTCCCGACGCCCAGGGCGTCTCCTGCGGCGGCTAGGGGCGTGAGGGCGCAAACTTTGCCTCTCCCTCACGCGTTCCGCCTCCTCCTTCGCGAACATTACTGCTTCGCAGAAGGAGGTGACGGCTTCCCAAGCCCTCTCGCTCCGTACCATGGCCTGGACCAAGGCCGGACGCGAGAGATCGCCACCGCCAATCGCCTCCACGAGGACACGGCGGTGCTCCGCCCAAGCCGGGCAGACCTCCACCGTATGCTCCACCGTGTCCTCCGGGCGATCCACACAATGGTGACACCCGGGCGTTTCCTCCCGCCTTATCCGGAACAGGAACCTCCCGAAACAACCGTGTCCGGTTAGGACCTGCGTCAGGCGGAAGGTGAGGACGCCGTGGCGCCTCTCTAGCCACTCCTCAAAGAGGGGACTTATCGCCGCAATTGTGGCGTGCCCAGCGCTGGGTTGCGACAATCGCACTCTCCATGCCGCCCTGAGATACTTCATTGCCCCCTACGTTTACAACAAATGCAATCAAATTAATTCTATACGTAAATTAACCAATAATAAATTTAAGGAAGTTATCTTCACCTGGTTAAAGTCGATTGACTACGAAGCGGTAGAAAATGTAATAACAGTGGTGACTTAAATAAATTACATAATTAGTAATAATTACCTGTTTACTGTTGCCAAAGTGAATCTTCGTGCCGCGCTGGCATGGGTGGGATTCGAATTGACAATACTCATTGCCGTTTCGGGGCTTACCTGTGCCGGCGGTACGGAGTTTCACGGTTTTTGATGGGACGGCATCCAAATTGCGTAACAAACTTTCAGTCACAGTTTGAATGATTTTTAAGGATAATGCTAATCCATTGCTTCATAATTATGTTCTAAAGGTTTGTCTGCTCGACAAAGTTAGTAGTGTGATGAATTTTGTTGAACTGTCGAAATGAAAGCCATTGCTCTGAGTTGGTACACTCTTCCTAACATACAATTGGGGCATGCAAACTCACACATTAACACACAAACAAATACACATACACACACACACATACACTAAAAAAACATACTTTCGCGCAAGAGAAGAACCAAAACTATTGTTTATTTCTTTATAGTTTTTTTTTCTGTTTGTTCTTAGTTTATACACATGTTAACTTTGTTTTTGGCTTACGCTGGCTCCTGCAACAGAGTTTCTAACTTGTGCAGAAGTCAGAGAATTCTATTAAATGTTGTAAACATGTTTTATGTCAATAAATATATAAGTATATATATATTTTTTTTTTGTTTGGCCAGCTTATTACAGCTATACAAGAAGAGTAGGATAACATTCCAGAACATAAGATTGTGACTCTGATCCGTTACATGATGAACCGTATGGAAGCGTCATTAGAGCGATACCTTATAATATCCGCCATTAACTGGCATTATTTTTTTGTTTAATGTAAAAATGAAATACATAAAACTTTTGAACAGTGAAAGCGTTTTGTGAGTCTTGACAACCTACATTACATGACATGTCGCACTTCTCCGGTTTTTTCCTTATTAGAGGTTTTTGTTTGTGTCGGGGGTTTTAATGAAGTAATTATCCCAAAATAACAACGCTTGTAGGTATATCATCTCCCGAGTGATCATGTATTTATATCTAGGCATCATCTTCATAAATTACATAACAAATCAAATGTCTTAACAAATTAGAATCTTTTCAGAATGATTTAGACCCGTGAATAGCATAAGAAAAGCTAAAAAAACAACTTGCCCACATTATGAACGCAACATTTCTATTAAACGTGACTACAAAATGTTTTATATAAAAAAAAACAATTACCTGCGGCCCGCCGTATATCACAGCTAGGGCGGGCGGGCTAGGGCGGCAGTCGAGCGTCGCGAGCGTTCCGGGCACCACGCGCCGCCTGCGCCCGAACGCACTCGGACGTAACTTCGGAAAAGTTCGGAACAACACGAAGTTCGGTAACACTGAATGACGGTTTAGGACGTTGGTTTTGTTGCTTTGGAGAGTTTTATTGGTAAGTTATCAGTTGGATCAGTCAATTGTGACTATTTTAAAATAAATAACATTTATTTTAAAATATTCTGTTTCAACAACAGAAAGATATTAAAATTTTTACTAGTTTTGTATAAAATAATGTTGGCAGTCACGCTAAAAAGATCTATACATCGACAAGAATTCATATTTTGATTGCCTACAATGTGTGTTCCATAATATTGTAATAGTATGGAGTTATAATTAAATACTTAATAGAAAACGTATTACACATTGGGTACCTATATGTGGCTACACTTTGTGGATACTATATTATGGGTACAAAGATTAGACAATGAAGATTTATATAAGATTAGAAACTTTCTTTCATGGAGAATGATCGTCATGAAAGTAATATCAGACAACTCGAAAACCGTTGCAAATATTGTACCCACATTGTTGTTCTACTACTAAATCACAGATGGACCCAGTTCCTTCACAAATAGTCACACTTCCGAGGAGAGAAGTGCAATTACGTTTTTCTGTTACACATTTTTTCAGTTACAGCTCGGGATTGGAATTTGTTCCAATAAGTTGTGATGGGATCGCGTCCTGTCGGGTTGGACCCTTCTGTCGTTATCGAGGACTGTAGATGTTGCCCTTTTTTACCCTTTTGAGGATCAATGTTTGTCAATTACATAACATTATATTAAAATAGTTATAAATGTGTAGCTTAGCTTAGTAGTGTTGTGACGGCCAATAAATATGTTGAAACTCGATTTTATAAAGAAGCTAATGAATTTACATTTTACCTTTGTTATGATTTAAAACAACAGGTCATGCAAACTACAATAATAATTATGTATTAGATTGGATGTAGGTATAGCTTGCTCAAAACTCTCTTTAATATGGTATATTGGTGACCAATAAAATGCGATTGTGAGCTGTTTGTAAAGGCGTCACGATTCGCAGCAAATGGCTGAATATAAATGCCAATCTTGATTATAGCTCAAATTAGCGGACGAATACGAAAGCGCAATAAATATACAGTATGTACACCGTACTTATTACGTACTTATTATTCTTACAAATCTATAGAACTGACACAATAATATAAATTAATAATAAACTTAGAATATATTAATAATTATTAGCATGTTACCTTAATTTTTACTTAGAATAAGTAAGTTTGCATAAGTCCTCTTCCTTCAAATTTTTCTTTTGCTGTGCCCGACCGGGTCCACGATTGTTACAACAAATGTTCATTACCACCTAAGCATATACATTGGGGAATGCAATAAATGATTGAGTATTGAGTACTTACATGACACACCGGGTCGCCCTTCTCCGTGATCTCTGCCTAACTTCAGCACTATTAGTAGGTAGGAGGAAGTTGAATCATACACCTAGGGGTCCCCAAAACGATCAACAGCAATTGATCAATTGGTAGTGTAGTACTATTGTCAATCGGTTCGATTGCATTTGGTAGACGATCAATTTGCGCATCAATGTGTATCAATCACGTAAATATTGACAACTGAAATTGATAGTTTCGGGGACCCTTACCACGGACTCGACACAGTTTTAACAAGCTTTTATTATTAATTTACGTGTTTTACAATTCACAAGTTACGTTAAGCACAACACACGACTTATTTCTTACGCTACGTGGCGACGCTACCGCGGATAGCAGGCGTGCCTCTATCAGAGTGGGACTGAATCTTATTACTTAGTTACTTCGGAATTAATATTTACATACATATAAGCTACTAGGAAAAGAGTCATAGTCATCAAAAAATTCGTCCGCGTCGCTGGCAACAGGAAAAGTACCCAAAAGGCTGGTAATATAGCCACATAGTAAGACGATGCTGATTCTTAGTCCAAAAAATAAGCCGGCCATCTGGTCACGTGAGGAGTTGACCAACACTTAGCAATATCTCGAAAAGCGAAGTGGCCACACGGACCTCACAGCCCTAGTGTTTCAACCCCAAACGGTTCTAACACATAAAACTCCCAATAAGATTGGAGTATTTGCGCTGTTTGAGGTTTTCTGCACCTGCAGAAGCCGCCCCAGCACAACCTGTCGTACTCGGAAGATGGGATAGCACAAGGGTGTTGATACATGTTGCATCCCACACCAAAGGCCTGCCTTACTTCCAAGGCATTATGGTCATTCATTCCGTCTGGTCCCTTCCCATCATCGCGTGCCAAGCCGTTGGGTTCTAAAACAGATGGCACTCCGGTGGTGACAAGAGCACGACGGACGGTGTCATTAATGCTGGTGTGCCGTGCTATCCGGCCTACGCTCTTACTGCAAGATAGGTCATCGTGTCCGAGGCAGTCGACAACTTCACCGCACTGGCAGCGAGCGAAGCCCCGCAAGGAGCGCCCAGACAAGTAATGAGAGAGAAGGTGCTGTCAACCAGTATAGTGCCTATGTTGGTTGACGGTAGTGCTTTAAGCCAGAGGCCCAACTTCTACTCACCAGGCGGGCGCGCTCAGCAGTACTGGTGGACGTATTGATAAGATTATTCCGTACCAACCTGCAGAG
This sequence comes from Brachylomia viminalis, assembly GCA_937001585.2. Classification (NCBI taxonomy): domain Eukaryota; kingdom Metazoa; phylum Arthropoda; class Insecta; order Lepidoptera; family Noctuidae; genus Brachylomia; species Brachylomia viminalis. The sequence continues at coordinate 654,975 of OW443300.2, forward strand.
TGGCTCATTCCACTGTCTCTGGGAAGATGGGTTTGCGGTCCGATCTGTATCCAGGCAAGCCTCAATTCTCAATTCTCAATTCTTTATTGCGTACCATAATGTTTACATAGATGTTAGGGTTATTTTATTTTAGTCACAATTATGGACCCTGTCGGGCACAGCATACATTAAAACTAGGAGAGAGGAGGGAGGATACAGAGTGTTTGTTACAATATTTAATTACAATTATTTAAAAATATCCACCGAAATTATTTCTATTTAATTTATTACGCAATTATTTAATATGTCATTAATATTTTCAGTATTTATTAATATAATTAGATATGTAATTAATTACAATTTATCATTTAAGTATTCGTTTATACTATAGTAGCATTTACTTATAAGGAAAAATTTCAATTTATTGATAAAAATATTATATTTATTTGAACATTTTATAATTTCGGGTAACTTATTATAGATTTCTATGGACATGACGTAGGCACTATTCGAGTGCATCTTTAATCTCGATGTTGGTATGTTCAATCTATTTTTATGTCTTAAAGTTATTTTACTTTGTATGTCCTCTCTTTTTGTAAAGAATTCTGGGTACTTACGCACAAACTTACATACTTCGAATATATAGAGGCAAGGTAGGGGTAAAATTTTTAGTTCCAGAAAATGAGGTTTACAGCTATCGGTGGCTTCAATGTTTACCAAGATTCGAATTAATTTTTTTTGTAGGGTAAATAAGGTGGGCGCATCAGTGCTATTTCCCCACAGGATTACACCGTATTTCAGCCATGCGTAGGCGTACGCGTAATACGTCATTAGTGCAGTTTTAAGGTCGGTGGTTTTTTTGATCTCGCGGAGGGCGTATGAAAATTTTGATAATTTTGCTCTTACTGTTTGAATATGGGACTTCCAATTTATTTGTGAATCAATATTTAGGCCTAGTAGGGTGAATTTATCTACGACTTCTAATTTATTATTTTTATAGCTAAAGTTTATATTTATTGGTGTTTTTTGGCGGGGGTAAAATGAGATTATTTTAGTTTTTTTGAAGTTGATTTCCAGATTATGTTTAGTCATCCAATTTATTGTGTCATTTAATATAGAATTTAATTTATCATTTAAATTGCTGTTGTTTTCACATGATGTCAGTATAGATATGTCATCAGCAAACAGTACACATTGCTCATGTATATTATTAGGAAGGTCATTTATGTAGACTAGAAATAAGAAACATCCTATGACGCTTCCTTGCGGGATTGAGGCGGTGATTTGTTTGCTGTGAGATCTGATTAATTCTATTTCACTTTTACTATTGTTATAATATTCAATTTCTACTATTTGTTCTCTATGCTTCAGATAAGATACTAACCAGTCATAGCATTTACCGCGAAGTCCTATACTATATAGTTTATTTAATAATATGTCAAATTGTACTTTATCATATGCTTTCGTCATATCCAGCAGGAGTCCAATCGCGTACTTTTTATTATTAATTATGTCAAGAGCTTTTTGGATATATTTATAAACGGCCAAAGTAGTGGAGCGGTTTTTTCGGAAACCGTTTTGACAGTCATTAAATATATGATATTTCTCGCAAAATGCATAGACTCGATTACACATGGCTTTTTCAAATATTTTAGAAGCTGTCGGTAAGAGGGCAATGGGGCGGTAATTATTTGGGTCAGTTTTTAAGTTCTTTTTATGTATGGGTTTTATGAGAGATTTTTTTAAGAGATTGGGAAAAGCTCCTTCTTCAAATGATTGATTTAACAATAGATAAAATGGTAGTGTTAATTCATCTGCACATTGTCTTAATAAGGTAGGGGGAAGTTCATCGATACCGTGACTTTTTTTATTTTTCAAACTTTTTAGTAATGAATTCACCTCGTAGGGGTCAATTGGACTGAGGAAGATTGAGTTATTTGTAGGGCTCAGAACAGGAGATCCCTTCGGTTGGCCGGTTGAGTTGTTCGTAGCATCTCCGATAGAAGCAAAAAAGTCATTGAATATGTTTGCTACCTCTCCAGGCTCAGAAGTCATACCGTTATTCTTAAGTAGGGTGGTGTTAGATTTCTCATTAGTTATTTTTTTATTCGTGCGTTCATTTACTATGCTCCACATTGTCTTAACTTTATTATTAGATTTAGTCATTTTGTTTTTATAATGTAGCTTTTTTGCTGTAGTTACTGTCTTTTTTAGAATTTTCTCGTATTTTTTGTAATAATTTGTCAATATTGGATTGTTTGTTTTTGTGGTTAGTAGTTTTAATAATCTTTTATTTTTACATGAGTTCTTAATGCCTACGGTGAGCCAGTATTTTTTAAATTTTGGTTTTAACTTTAATTTTTTTAATGGTATACATTGATTAAGTATATTATTGAGTGTATCATTAAAAGCTTCGTAATTACTGTTCATGTCTTTTTCATTGGTTATGATATCTTTCCAATTTATTTCTTTTAATTTAGACTTAAAAAAGCCAACCCACTGTCCAGGCGTTCACCGCGTCAGAGAGGACGAAATTTTCCCAGTCAACTTGTCAGTGCTGTGACAGAGGAGAGGAACGCCGGGAATCTAATACTGGAAAATTTTAGGACGCCGAGGCCACCAAAACGGATGGGTAGTGTGACTTGAAGCCACGCTTGGTCGTCCAAGGCCACACTTAAAATGATTGTTAGTGTGCTGCACATAATTTGGTAAATGTAAATAAATTTTGGAGTGTCTGTCCGAAGAAATGTCGTAGAAATTTTAAATTTTATCGCCGCTGAAAGGAAAAAAAGTAATCTTCTAAAATTGAATAAATTTTTGAATTTAGTTTCTGGATTAGCCAAGCTGAAAATTTCTCCGAGATGGGATGGTGTTGGCATCATAATGCAGATTCCAAAACATTGTTTTTGTATTTGGAAAGGTACCTGTAACATTGCCACATAAAACCCTACAATTTCGGGTAATTCCCTTTTGATTTCAGCCAACAAAGTATCCCTGTTTACAGAGTTATTACTTAGTTAGTTCAAAAAACTTACAAACAATGCTAAAATGCTTACAAGAAGAGGTAATTTTTGGTATCGTTCAACGATGCCAATATTCACAAATACAAATACATTTTTTTTATTTAAAGTTTAATTCGTAGCTTCAGTGCTTTCTACAGCTTCAATAGTTACTATTTGATTACATTTCCGGTAATTTAAACAAAAGTTTCTCATTAGTGAATTGCTGTGTCAAATAATCTTACTATTGTATAGTTTAATCTATTATTAAATAAAAAGATAATTCTGTCTTTAACATAAACACAACTTTATTACCGGAGTAATCTCGTCTAGTTTCATCTCTACGCAGATGACTTGCAGCTTTACCGACATTTTACTTTAGCTGACGCGAGTTCTGCAATTGCTGCAATGAATCATGACCCGGCTTGTATCAGCGCTTGGACGCAGTCTTTTGGTTGGCAAATTAACACAACTAAATCCCAGGCCATGATCATAGGCAGCAGATTCGTTCACAATGCGGCTGATGTTGCATATATCTGATATTTTTATATCTCGATAGTGTTCGCATTGACTAAACCAAAACCGCTAAAGATCTGGGTGTAGTTATTGACTCAATCTTTCGTGGCGTGCTCAAGTTAATGAAGTCAGTCGAAAGGTACATTTCTACTTTCATTCGCTGAATTACCGTCAAAGTCTGCTGCCCTTGCAGACTTTTTTTTTTTGGCACAGACACTTACTCAGCCGATTATAGATTATGCCGATGCCTGCTATCATAACTGTGAGTATTTATGTACAGAGTTATTGGTAAAACACTAACAACCTGCTGTTTCCTACATTTATATTTGCATAACTCGCCAAAATGTAGGGAACAGCAGATTTTTTTTTGCGATAACATGGTTGCTCCCATAGTAGAAGTTGTTCATAGTGATGAGTACAATGACCCCTTAAGAGGTTGTAAGTGTTTTTATTATGTATTTATTTAAGTAAGATTTGTTTTATCAATATGTAGGTTATATCAATATATTAAATATTTTGGTTTAAGACTACAAATAAGTAATCATATTTTTCTCTGCTTGTTCTCACACACTATTGTCTACATTTCTTTTCACTTTTCGTTTCGCAGGTCTGCTGGCAGAATTTTTAAAGAAATAAGCAGTACCTTTGTACTCAAATTATAATTATGTCGTATCCCTATGTATTTCACTGTGTGTACCTAGATAATAATAAATAAAAATATAGCATATTTGTCGACACCCGGAACTTTAACATAGTTTGATAGGTACTTTTAATGTAGCTTACAGCCATCAAAATTATTTTTAGAAAAGTTCACAACGTAGCATGTATTCCATATTTCCGTGTTGTCGTTGGATTAGAACGTTCACCATAAAACATAACTCAAACCCGTGTTTTATTCACATAAATCTCGTACGCCTGACGGACGAATAAAAGACGGAGGACTTCGCAAACTTACATAAGTGTTCATAAAGGACTTTATGTCATATTTCCCAAGGGCTATATTTGAGCAGCGGGACCGCACTGATAACGGTGCAGAGCCGAAAGTTAGTCTTTAGTCTGTTATTGCATAACTTTTCCCATTGTAACGTGTCACTAGAGCCTCCCCCCCCCTGCGCGCCTGGTCCCCGCACCCCTCTGTTTCCCTTTACATCTCAACCTGTCGTCCCGAGTAATTAGCTCGGGTACAGAACGACACAACTCAATGGTGTACTTCTCTCTTAAAGTAATTTAAGAAAATAACCTTTCGCTCTCGGCCTCTTTATCATCGGCACTTTTACTACCGTGCGTCGTGTCTATTTTGTGTGTTTTGAACTTTTTTGCGTTTCTTAACTTCACAAAGGATACCGACTACCTGACTTAAAAGGTGCTCCATGTTTGTATGCGAATAGGATACTTAATATCAAACACTGTGCAATGGATCGGTTTTTTTTTGTATGTAACAGGTAGTTTTATTGTTATAATAAAGTTTTCAAGCCAGATTTGTCTACACAAATATCTTGTGTACACATTACTATTTCACGTAGCGTAGTAACTTAGTAACGGTTATCGTCTCCCATTCCACACTTACGTAATTACCTCTACTTAAATTTTATACCAACAATAAAAATACTAGATACAAAAAGTAACCCTTAATACTTTACAGGTACGCCGACTGATCGCTCATATTACAATGGAAAATATTCGTCGTCTACGCGAAACGCACTTTAAACGAGCGTACAGCGTAGTGCACTTTAGCGTACCTACTCGTATTAAAATACGCCATCAATGCGTCATTAGAGTGCGATCCGTTCAGCATCAATTGTTACACTTGACTGTAAGCAAATACTGAGCGAGCGAGAGGTTTCCATGTTCTGATGATCGAGTCGAGTTACTCGAGTGATTGATATGCAGTTTTATTCCTACTTCATAAATGCAATTTAGGTACCCATAAAAGATGTGATTTATTGGTATTATTTTCAATTAAGTTTTAAAACTGGCTGGCTGGCTGGCTAGGGTAGGGTATGTACTGGAGCTTATCCAGAAGGTATCCATAGGTATATCTAAAATAATATTACTGTTAGCTGTTATAAGAAGAATAACTGAAGTCCCGTTGCCCACTTAAGACTCTAGCCCCGGCAGCCGGCAGGCGGCAGGTGATATCAACGAGTCCAACGACACTAAAGTATTAGTAATTAGACATACCGAAATCGTAGTGTATTGCATCCTCAATTGCGCATGGTTACTGGAAACAGTCGTGACTCCTGGCCAGTGAGCCCTTGGAGCAATAATTCAGTAATTAGCTGGGGTGTAAAGTGTGTAGGCTAGTGCTGGGCAATGGAGACAGATGGTCTGCTGTGATTAACAATAGGAAAATAATTGTAAAAGGAAAAATAATGTTGCTTAATCTGTATATTCATTAACCTCTCTACAATTTCATCAGCACCAGACATTTCCTAGCTTGTGTTCAGCAGTGCTGAAGTTCAAGTACCTATGTAAAAAATGGCCTCCTTGAACACGGCATGAACGGCTACCGTTTTCCCAAAATGAGCTATTCTTGTATAGTTCCTACCACTACCAGAGCTTTCAACGTTGTGTTGCTTATCGTATTATCGTAGTAGAACTTCAGTCTGCAGTGGTACGATTGCTTGTTTTGTTAGTTTCTTAAGGCACTGTCTTGGTGTTATATATATTTATTTATAAGAGAGTTTCTTTTGTTTTTGTCTTCTGTGTCTACTACTCGGCACTCGGTACTACTCGGTGCGGGGGCTGGTGGCTAGTGTTAACTCGTTAACTGTATCGGTACTCGACTGCTAGCTGCGCGCTAATGGATCTGCACTATTATATCCACGAGCGAGGATGGAGCGGGCAGCGAGAAATATATTTTACTCGATATAAAAGTATGCCATTATTTTTTTTACTGTTAGTAGAACATCCTGGTTGCATACCTTAGCAATCAAACAAACTTCATCGTTAATCTACTGGTTTCGGTTGTGGTTGAATCTCTAATTTAGTAATCGCTTTATAAATAATAAATAAATAAATAAATAAATATCGTCTGACATTGCACACAGCACCATCTAGTTCCAAGTTAAGCACTTAAGGCTTGTGTTATGGATACCAGATGGTTGATACACTACTTAAATAATTTTTTTTTTTTCGTAAATATACATTCACAACAACATACATATTATAAATATACATCCATGACTCGGGTACAAATGTCCATATTCATCATACAAACATTTGCCCCTACCGGGATTCGAACCCAGGACCATTTGGTTTCGCTGACTACACTTAGCCACTGTAGCCACTACACCAAACGTGTCGTCAAATTGCGTGTCGCTTTTACAACATTCACTACTCAATGAGCACTTACGAGTCGGTAACAAAAAGAGCTATCAATGAAACTCATTAAACAAACCTGTGAATCAAATAAACGTAAGACATAACGACTATTTAACTGAACAACCCGCATATTTCCCATAACTCGAGCCTGCTATAACTCAGCCCGCGAAAGCTGTTACTGTGTAGAGGCTGAAAGTAAGTCCCAGCGGTGCGTTCTTTACGTCCGCCCTCGTCCGCCACACTCTCGGCGCCCCCGTCTTAGCAGCTAAATATTTCACTTTACTTTAGACGAAACTAGAGGTAGGGATTCATTGAGCATTGTATTGCTATATAAAAAGAACATTCCAAAGTTTCTAATATCTAGAATTCTAGATGAAATGTTTCAACAAAGAAAAATACCTACACTCTATTTTTCAGGAAAATGTTTGCCCCACATAAACCTAAATAATGTGAGTAAAGTTATCTTTCATACGAGACCCTTAAAATTGAAGGCCTCATAAAAAGACCGCTAGATACTAGAAGGTCATAATAGTTGACAAGTTATACGACAGAGATCAGAGGGGCAGTTCCCGTAATTTTAAGAACATTCACAGTCTGATCTCAGTCGCAATCTGTCAAAACTACAATAAATTTACATACATTTTTGACAAGTTTTTGACATTGATTGTCGCTGAGATGAGATTGCGACTTGAATTTGAACGTTTTTTATTACGAGAATTACCCCTCAGACAATTGTGTGAAAAAATTGTCAGCGAACGAAATGAGGCGATAATAACATCGCCTGTGTGCCATGCGATCCTAGTAATTGCGCTCTTCAGTTCAGTCCGTAGTGTACCGGATGATTGTCATACTCCCCACCCCGCTCACCCCTTGGTTCAGCCCCACAGTCCCCACAAACGTGTACTAAATCACGGAATTAACCTTGCCGGCAGAAGTTAGTTGAATGATGAACACGAACTTGAGCCATTATATTTTGTCTCATCGTGTGGCGTTGTTGTAAGCCGTTTTCAGAAAGCTGAAGGACTAAATGTTCTTGAAAACGTTTTAAATTATTTTTGTTTTCAGAACATTAAATAGCAACGAAGTCTGTAGCTTTCGCACGATCCACATACATCCATACAATTATACTGTGATTGTAACCCAAATATGGACATTAATTTCCAAAATATTAATATATGCTTATGGTTTTGTATTATATGCATACTGACGATTTTAAGCGTATTACGGCCAATGACAGTTTAGAACTTATCTTGTTTAAGTGAGCAAAATTTAATACATAGATCAAACGAAGTGATTTTTTTTTTATATTAAATATTTTGCAAAAAAATATTCCTTGCACAATCCCAACAGAAAATTCCTATTCCGATGTTAGCATACAAATATCCGTTTGTGATATGATCGTCGAATGAAATAGCCAATAAAGGTTGGGTGATAATAGGGTCGGTCCAGTGGCCACAAATGTCATTCGTACACGTATGCGGCGTCCCCCAGGGGCGAGCATTGTGACCGGTCGCGATCGCTTCCACACGTGACGACCACAACCGCCACATGTGAACTATCGGTTATGTCGATAAATTATTGTACCATGCGTGAAGCTCTGGGGAAACGATTTTGTTGTTAAATAGAACGCCGGGCTTAGAAGAGCTTGGTGACTAGGTATGTTACAAAAACATTTAGTAACTAAATACTATTTAATTGGACTGATAGAAAATTAATTCTTGGTGTCAGATTAATTTAAAAGCTTCTTACTTTAAAACTCATAATACATTTCCATTGACTTCATAACTAACAAAGAAAATGGGTGCCTATATATCTACGACAAAAGCGTTTCTTTCACCCATCAATCAGAGCTGAAGTAAATGTCAAAGGCTTGGAGCCGTCAATCGTACGAAATCGCAGGAAACAGCGAACCGTTCTGTATGTTATTATAGGAACAATCAAGCCCATGTGCTCATTGGAGCACGATGACATCATCAGGAGCGAGGCAGTAAAGACACGGTACAAGAAGGTGTAGAAGTATAGATTCATGCGATACTTAGCAACGTGAAAAGAAAATAAAATATCGCTCGAGTAACGAATGTAGATTTGGGACTGCTCAAATTTACCTGTACCATAACGCATGCGACGTTTTGTTGTGGGTTGATTTTCTGTAGCTTTACGTTTCGCAGTCATGATGAGCACGACACTAAACCGTAGCACCAAGGTCGCAATAAGCCTCACCACGAATAATTCACCATTTACATACAAACTGCCGCCACTCCGCCATCATACGCCACCGAGCGCGATACTTCTCCCGGGACCCTTTACATCGCTCGCTAGCGCGGAATATAAAAACTCTGGCCTGATTAAAAACGACCGTGAATAAAAAAGTTGATGATATCGCGCTACGGTAAAGTGAGGGCCTTTACCTGACGATATCGCTCATTTGCTTTGTCAGCAGGAAAGTGTGTTAGTGGAGATTGTACCCGCACGCAGCTGCGCCCCACAAACTGCCATCAAAGAATATTTAATAAAGAAGCCTCAAATGTATTTTGCGTGTGAGGAGGGAAAGAGCGCTGCATATTTATGACCAAATGATGATGGAATGCGAATATTTTATAAATTTTTCCACGTTGCTTGAGATACAGAAAGTTTTCTTTTCAATATTTTTGGCACGCAGTGAAATATAATGTCTACACTACTACATGTCTACACACTAACTTGTTAATCTTTGTGGACTTTGAGTCTCAACAGTTTGTTGCTCAAATAACATTTTTTTTTTTAAAGAAAACGTTGTCCCACACTAGGAATTTCTCCAGTATCGTGGGTGCGTTTACAAACATTTAAACTCACATACACAAACAGCAATAACATGCAATATTGTTTTTGGTTACTGTTTTATTTGTTATTAATTTTCACATGATATTGTTAGAGCAACCAAAGCACATACACCAGATGGCATGCACGTCGATGCTCCTAAAGCACGGAGGTTGCATCTGTTAGTTTGGCTCACACGCGAGGCTACGTTATCTAACCACGTTAGTAATTGTTCAACAAGATTCTAGTCAATTTATGCTGCTTTATTTAATGTTATACGCTATTGATAAGTCAAAGAAATTAACATTTATATTCGCAGCCAAAATATTATTGTATACAATCTATAATGTTTTAATTTGAGTAATTTTAGGGCTTCGCATTATCATAGGGCCATTTAACCTATAAATAGGTCCCTTGAGAAGCAGGGGCGCAAGAACAATGTTTCGGAAAGTTGTGCTGATGTTTTGTCACCATAAATACAAACTTAACTCATGCGTACCTGCGACCCCATCTTGATTCCCCCGTGTTTTCGTGAACCACAGTGTTGCCAGATTGAAATTTAAAACAAGAGTGCTTGAAGTTCGTTAGTGCAACTGTTATTAGCACAGTGAGAACAGTTCTGAGTTCGCATTAAAACTTTAGCTACTACCTACATACTAATGGCTCCGGCGGCGGCGCTTTAAAATGTATGAACACCTACTACTTACAACCACGGCGTTATAACAACAAACGCTTTTAGTTTCTTTAGTGTATTCCCGTGTATACGGAGAAAAACTTTTTTTAAACAATAAAAAAAAGGAAAAAAAAAGTATAAGTAAATTAATAAATAAAAACATTGCTTAATTACTATACTTTGATACTGAAGAAGCTCAATATTTCTAGTGAAATTTTCAATAGGTACTGGTGCACTTTTATCGATTCTTTTCGATCCATGTTACTGTACGGTAGAACACCTACCAGCCTGCTTTCCTCTTACAAATAATCACATCGGCTTATTCAGTTCACTCAATTCAATTCTCAGTTCACTTCTGGTCCCTTTCAAATTGCATTTTCCTGTTCACTGTGATTAATCCTTTCGTGGTGCCATTTAATTCACCTGCACGCCGCGGGTCTCTCAGGCTGTTTCGCGATTCTCATTACACTAATTCTGTACACGAAATCAGGTCAATAATTTCCGCCAGAATTTGATATTAGTTGACAAAGATGTAGTGTGTAGCAGGTAGATAGTGGCCGTTACGGCTTGCGGCCGCCCGTCTTAATTAAAATGCCTAATGAGAGCCGCCGGGACCGCCTCACCCCGCACTTCGTACTCCGCACCCTGCGCCCCGCGCCCCGCGCCCAGCGACCTCTCACACCATCATCATTGCTACTAGGTTACACCGTCTTACTAACAAATGTTGTTTTGTAAATCAACTCGTTCCGGAAGTGTTGAGTTAACATGCGTGCATTCAATCAAGGATAATATACCTCCAGGACAACCAGGGCTCTAAATTAATGTTGAAACTCTTTTAGGATGAAGTTTTAAAGACTGGTATATTAGTATGAAGTGGCAGGTCTGGAAGAAGATGAATTAAAGAAAAATCGATGGTGTTTCGTAAACGCGGCTAGTTTCTTTCAAAGAAGCTTGTAATGAATGGCTTGAAGAACGGTTACTTTAGTCGATTTACTGCTGCGCTGTGTGTCGCGGATTCGATTCCCGCACGGAACAACCTACAAGTAGTTGCTCCGGGACTGATTGTTTTAGTATGTGAGTTAAAATGTTTGTAAACGCCTCACAATACAGGGGAAAATCCTAGTGTGGGGCAAAGTTTAAAAAGTAGTAAAAAAACCTATGTTTGATAGCCAACAATTAATATTTTTTATTCTTCCTTTTTTTACATTTTGTTATATTATTTTAAGATAGTTCGTAGAACGTACCTACACATAAAAACATTAAGTTTAGGCCTCTTCTGTAATTTTTGGATATAATCACAATAAATATCTATGGTTAGGTGACTGTTCGTTGAGCCCTGGTGGCCCAGTGGTAACAGCCACGGCTTACGAGTTGTAGGTCATAGGTTCGAACCCAGACAGGCGCTTTATTTTGTGTAAAATATTTTCATCACCACTGCTCTCAAAACGGTGAACGAAAACATCGTACGGAAACCGGCACGTTCTAGAACCAAAAATTCGGTGACATGTGACATCCACCAAAGCGCACTGGGTCCGCGTGGTGCATCAAGGCCCACTCCCTCTCACAGAGAGGAGGCCTGTGTCCCAGCAGTGGGAACATTATAGGCTAATTATGATTGAGGTGACTGTTCAAGAGAAACCCCGTGTGCTTACAATCTACCGATATAATATTATTTGATTGACAGCTGTTCGTGACGTCACATAACATCGCGCCTGTATTTCCTGAAAGGTTAGGCAGAGGTGTACCTGTAGTGCACCCACATTGATAGCTGTTCATCAGGAATAGTCTGTAGGAGTGCACCAGTCAGTGTATCAGTGTAGTGCCATGAGGTAGTCTGTGCAGGATCGCAGGCGTTCATTAATTTATTGTCTGTCTTGCACAGGGCCGCAGCATAATGCTGAGCGATAGCCGTTATGCGTGGATGTAACGCATGTTTTTTAACCCCCCAACCTTTTCTTATGTTTTGTGTATGTTATTTTTTCCGTCATGTTTACCGCAAATAAACGCATTTTCTTTCTTTCTTTGTTTCTTCTTTCTAATTTACTAAAACGAATAACTTCGCAAGCAATGGAAAATTACAACTGAAGGCTGTCGGGTGTCGACCTCTGGACGAGCCGCTTCTCTCTCATTCCGAGAACTGAACGTCACCTGCTCCCGCGTCACCAGTCCTAACTCTCGTCATATTTTGACTGCTGAGATCAAAACTACAATATAACATTACTAGAAGTCGTTACGTTCACTTCTATAGTTTTATATATACCTACTTATTTAATATTATTTTTGGGATCGTTTTCTATGACTAGTGCACTTTACAATTTGTTAAAAATTGCTCATAGGCTGCTTATTTTTGACCGTACTGCAATGCTACAAGGATTCTTTTTTCACAAATCAGTATTTAAAGTTATCTTCTGATCCATTTTCTGATAACTTAAGATACTCTTCATGAATACTTATAATTATTTCAATTTCACTGTGGCAGAAAACACAGATTATCTAAGTTCGCCGTATCGAATGGTTTCTCGATAGTCATTTATTAGATGACGACTGTTAGCGTAGCCTTCAGATAATTGATTACGTAAGATAATAATATTAGCCCCCGCAAGCACCGCACTTAGTGCGGGCTGAAGTAATGTTTCATTAATTAAAATTAAGTGTCCAAATACATATTATTTTAATCTTGAAGTCTAATTCAGTTATCTCCTACTTGAAGTAGTTTTAGTCGTGAACAATCTGCTTCTTCTAAATCCTTTCGTTTTTTTTTTATCAACAAATTATTATGATACATATTTCAGGCTTTGGCATGTGGGCCACAATATTGATGACATATTTATTAAATAATCCTATGAAGATGTTACATTGTACGAAGTACTCTTATTACATCGATTAGAAAATAATCAAAGGAAAATGCTGAGCTTTCATTCCAGCTGGGTGAATAGTGGAACACCAATCCCCCTAAGTCAGGTTTATTTAATTAGTAGGTATCGAGTAATTAGTACCGGTAGGTGGTTCTTAATAGGTACCTAACTAACTAACTATTATTTTTATTGTTCAACAGGAGAACGGGCGTGCGGTCCCAGTGCTGGTAGTGGTCGCGCTCTCGGGGGTCAAAGTCTGCGACCCCGACGATCAGGTAACACTTCAATAATTTATTTAACTTTGTTGTTTTCGCCATCTCATCTATAGTAGCACTGCGGGGGCCAAATGCAGGCTCTGCACATAAAAAACTGTTTACTGCTAAAATCACACATATCGCGGTTCTTTCAAGCCGTATTTGCTGGGCGTGAGTTTTGAAACAAATCTGCACAACCATGCCTTGCAGAAAATTCATAGTCATTGAATGAAAAAAACTTTGTAAGTATGAAACCGTTCGCTCCCCCACCGTTTCAGGTCCTTGGATACACTGTTTTTTCTCAATAAAAGAATCCACACTAAACCTCACGCTTGTTCCAGAGCGTGCGCATGTGTCACGCGCTCCGGCGCATCTCGTACGCAACGTGTGAGGCGACGCGCGCTCTGTTCGCGCTGGTGGCACGTGAGCCGCGCTCCGAGCCACCACACCACTATTGCCACGCCTTCCAGACCGACACGCCCGAACAGGTCAGTGCAAAACCCCATGTATGATAGAACAGGTCAGTACAAACAGCCTGTATAATAGAAAAGGTTAGTACAAACCACCCTGTATAATTAAATATGTCAGTAAAAACAGCCCTTATAATAGAACAGGTCAGTGCGAAACGCCAAGTATAATTTAACGGCTTTACTGTTGGTTGAAAGTCTACTAAGGGTTAAAGGAAGTAGAAGTTTATACGAATACATTCGCATGGATAATTACGTCACTTAAACTACGTTAATATAATGATCAATCTTTTCTGGAAAACTATCATATTTTACTAAACTAAACAAAATGATGATGGAAAACTGTACGATTTTTAGAAAAGACAAATATTGCTTGAGAACCTTCGATGAAACAATTTAATATCTCTTGTTCAAAGGATTAAAGCATTTCCTTGTATATGCAAATTCGATCCCGCGTTACCGACAGCTCGGTAAACTTTGCTCCGGCTTTGGCTAACCCGACACTTTCTGCGTCACACCTGATACCTGCGAAGGCTGATAGCTTTCAGCTTTGAATCTTAACCCGGTGCTCATCGCAAGCCGAGTGTGACATGGTTCGTTGTTGTGAACCTGTTGTGAGAACGAGAGGAGCTCACAAGACGGCTCATGAATGTATAATTTGTATCGTTTGTAAGCTGTGTATATGTTTTATTTTGGTTTCTGAATGTTGTAACGTCTTTTCTGATGGATTGTGCGATGATTTGTACCTAGTTTTTCCTTTCTTGTGGCAATATTTTATTGTAAAATCTATTTTTTGTCCTCGTGATACGGTAACAATGCAAGATAATTGTTAGAATGATTCATCAATGTTAAGCATGATAGATCACTGTGTCAAATTTGTACAACTTAATTTAAGGAACTTTACTCGGCACCCATATTTTGCCAGCAGTCGCTAATAATTTCACCACTGTGTCATGTCTATCAAATAATTTAAACAAAAAGTATCCACAGTAGGCATTGAATACTTTGAAAGTTGCGGAGAAAGTATGAACGCAAGACTTTCAAGTATTTACGTATCGCGCCAAGTTCGAGGTCACACGAGATAAGCCTGCATTCAACGAGCTTCGACAAAAGACGCCTCCTCTGAATAACAATATAGTAAGGATATGAATAACTGATGATACGAGCCGTTGCGGCATACTATATAGACGTGGTGGCAGTATACAGAATAAGTCGTGTGCCAGAATTGCCAGACTTTGGAATTTTAGTCGTTCTTGTCATATGTGCTAAATAATACTTAATTTCAAATTCAAATGTTTATTGCTCAACACAGTACATAATCATACATTTCTAGATGTCAAGTGAATGCGCCGTCCACTGTGTTGCACCAATTCAGGCAATTCAATTAAATTTTGACAAACAAAATTGTTTTGGTGGGTAAGTAAGTTCTTGTAAATTCATCTTATTTAGTAGAAGAGGTGGTTACAGAACACGACCTCTTTATGGCTCTTCAAGTTTGACATATGACTTTGGCAAACAGTGATTAATATTTTCGCTAACAATCTCAAATGGTTCCAAATCCTCATCAAATGCATGAGACTCAATAAAATCTTCGGCTCGGCTCCCCCATCCTTAGTATTCGACACTTTGTGCTAGGTATAGCACATGACATGTTACTCGTGATAGACATGAATATTGTTGTAAACTAACAATACTAACCTACACTAAGCACCATTGTTACTAACAACAAAATACTAACAAAAATATGGACTTAGTCTGAAATAAAGTTTTATTTATTTATTTATTTGTGAGACGTGCCTTCAGACTAATGTGCCCGGTTTATCATGCACTTAGTTTATTATAATATACATAGATTAGGAATGTACAACGTTACATGTAGCACTATGATTGTCACGTTTAAGGAGACTCAATATTATTCTTGTTAAGAGCATCACTATGTCGGATGTGCTTTAATGTAGACAATGCAGTTTTTGATTCACTATTGCTACGGCTATTGAATAATAATAATAATAATAATAAAATGAATTTATTTCTCATCACAAATGTGAAAAATTAACAGGCAGTACTTAATCTAAGAAATAGGCTTAACATTTGTGAGAGACTGGTGCCCGAAAAAGGCATAAAATACCTGTGTTACGGGTCACCAGGCCCCCCAAGCCTTACATAGGTTATGTACATATCAATTTAGATTAATTAACAATAAAGACAGAGTATGTGATGAATATTACTTAAAAACTAGGTACATTTAAATATAAAGAAAAATATAATGAAATAAACTTATATCTATACTGGACAGAAGATACATAATGTGATTTAAGTGTTAATGTGTATGTGTGTTAGAGAATGTGTGTATGCGTGTGTGTGTGTGTTAGAGAGGGTGTTTATGTCTGTGTGAGTTTGTATGTGTTTGTTTGTGCGAGATAGTGTATGCTTGTGAGGAAGATAGAAATTTAGCGGATAGGAATCAGAAGACTTTCAGTTGACTGGTAATCTAGGGTTTTAAGCCATTTACATACGGCTAGTTTACAAGCTGATCTACGCATTGGGTATATTGAGAGGGCAGTGTTGATTTTATTATACAGATATCCTCCAAGAAAACAGTAAAACCTTTGCGAAAGAATGGTGCGAAAGAAATTAGTAGGACATACCTTACCTTTCCTTCGTTTATTTTTGTTGAGATTAGTGTCATATTTTATTTCTTTATGTTTTTTGTGTATCATAGCGAATATGAAGGTCTGCCTCACTGTTAGGATATCCCATCGTTTATATAACTCAGCAGTTGGATAACGAAAAGGGAGGCCGGCTCTAACTTTGAGAACGGCTCTCTGAGCTCTTTCAACTTCCAGAAGGTGTACTTTTCCTGCTCCTCCCCAGGAGGTTATGCAGTAGTTGACTATCGACTGGCAGAGTGCTGAGTACACTGTTTTGGTAGTCTTAAGATCCGCCACGTGTCTGAGTGTCTTAAAAATGTATATCAGCTTACGAATCCTAGTTACGAGAATGTCAATGTGAGCCTTAAAAGTGAGTGTCTGATCAATTACCTATTTCATTTGCCGTCTTTGAAATGAAAATTCCTTGGTGATAAAATTAAGCTGGAAGATGCATAATAAAATTGTCCTATTAGGATATCCTATTATCTTTAATTGTTACCAACCGACGTGATATTCAATATCTGGCAATCTTACCTCAATCTTATCTTACCTCTACTGAGTTTCTCCTGTTATCGAAACATAACGATAGTGCCTTTTGAGGTAGCGTTTTCATCTCACGAACGCGCGAATGAAGGAAGGAAATTGCACTTTAGCTCTTCCTATAATAATACTTCACTTTAATTCGTCGATAGCTAACAGAGCTATGGCAATCATGTCAATATTTAGACTTTTATATAATACGAAAGGATGCATTTAGAGCTTTGAGCTTCGTTGAGTTTCTCAATTTAAAATAATATACAACGCTTTACAGATAAATATGTTATCCAGATTATTCAATTATTTACTTCCAAAAATATTTCGATTGTTCAAAAGTTATGCTATTTTGAACTATTTATTAAAATATGCTTCAAAGAAGTAGGTCAATTTTATAGGTCTCTACAACAAAGGAATACATAATCAGCCTATAATGTTCCCACTGTTAGGACACAGGCCTCCTCTCTGTGAGAGGGAGTGGGCCGTAATCCACCACGCGGGCCTAATGCGGGTTGGTGGATGTCACATGTCATCGAATTTTTGGTTCTACAACATGCCGGTTTTCTCACGATGTTTTCCTTCACCGTTTTGAGAGCAATAAAGATGAAATAATTCAATACTCAATACTCAATTTTTTATTGCATTCCATATGTTACAGAGATGGTAATAACAAATTAAAGATACAATATGGACCCTGTCGGGCACGCAAAAATTTAGGAGAGAGGAAGAGGGCTGCATAGCAATTTAATCAAATCAATATTATTATAAATTATTAGGTGTGTTTCATTCGGTATATAATTTTATATGTATATATTATTATGTTGGTGTAGGTACATTATATTTATTTTTATTTTTTAGGTATTGCATAACAATAGGTCATTATCATTTCATAATAAAAGTAATTTTAGAAGTATTTGTTATAATATGTATGTATTAATTAAATTATGTATTTAAATAGATTAATTATAAGTATATTATATTAAATTAATTTTGTATTTAAATTATCTATTTTATTTATTTTAATTATGTAGATACATTATTTATTTATTTATTTATTCATATTTATACAAGAATTTCTGTGTTCCATATTATATTATTTTTTTACTAGTTTGTTTTTGATAGAGTAATTTCATTTTGCAATCGTTTTATCATCTAGAAATTCCTTTACTGTGTAATATGCCTTGGATTCCAGAAATCGCTTCAATTTATTTATAAATAAGTGTGTTTTGCTTATTTCTCTAATTTCATTTGGCAGTTTATTATAGATTTTAATGGACATAATTAAGGGGCTGGTTGAGTGCATTTTGATTCGGGATTGAGGTTTGTTTACTTTGTTTTTGTTATGTCTGAAAGTGTATCTTTTTTGTGTCTCTTCGCAACTGGTGTAGTAATTTTGATGTGTTTTGACAAATTTACATAATTCTAAAATATATAAACAAGGAAGTGTGAGTATTTTATGTTTTTGGAAGTGTGGTTTACAGCTGTCTGTTTGTTCTATGTTTGTTATTATTCTGATTAACTTTTTTTGTAAGATAAATATGGTTTGTGAGTCTGTACTGTTACCCCACAGCATGACCCCATAGCTGAGCCATGCTTGTGCATATGCATAGTAAGTAACAAGTGCAGTTTGGAGGTTAGTAGTTTTTTTAATTTCGCGTAAGGCGTATGAGAATTTTGATAGTTTGGCTCTTATTTTCTGTATGTGGGATTTCCAATTTATGTGGGTATCTATAGATAAACCAAGTAGAGTAAATTCGTTGACTTGTTCTATTTTAGTGTTATTAAACATGATATTTAGTTTTAATGGGGACGTTTGATGGGGATGAAATGTTATTAATTTAGTTTTTGTAAAGTTAATTTCAAGATTATGATTGTCCATCCAGTTTACAGCCGTCGAAAGAAGAGAGTTTAATTTCGCGTTTATATTGTCATTAGTTTGGCATGAGGTAAGCAAGGAGATATCGTCTGCGAAGAGAACACAAGGTCCGTTTATAGTTTTAGGAAGGTCGTTTATATATATTAGGAACAAAAGGCAACCTACTACACTACCTTGGGGAATTGACGCATTTACTGGTTTACTGTCGGATCTCATTTTAGTTATTTCGTTTGTGTTATGATCGAAATATTCAATTTCTACCAATTGTATCCTATCCTTCAGATATGAAGCAAACCATTTATGAGCTTTTCCCCGTATTCCTATCCCATGTAGCTTGTCTAATAAAATGTTAAATTTCACCTTATCATAGGCTTTGGTCATATCAAGCAGCATACCTACAGCGTAGTTTTTGTTATTAATAATAGTTAGAGCCTCTTGTACGTATTTGTAGACTGCTAACGTTGTGGACCTGTTTTTACGGAAACCGTTTTGGCTGTCGTCAAGTATGTTATATTTTTCGCAAAAAGAGTAGACGCGGTCACACATAGCCTTCTCAAAGATTTTAGACGCAGTTGGTAACAGTGCTATAGGGCGATAATTGTTAGGGTCGGTTTTAGAGTTTTTCTTGTGTATGGGTTTTACCAGAGCGTGTTTAAGTTGATTGGGAAAGGTCCCTTCTTCAAATGATTGGTTTATTAACTTATAAAATGGTAGGGTCAGTTCATCTGCACATTGCTTAAGTAGAAATGGGGGAAGTTCGTCTACTCCATAGCTCTTTTTATTTCGCAGTTCTTTGATTATTCTGTTTATTTCATAGGGATCTACAGGAGTGAGAAACATGGTGTTTTCTGTTGGGCACATCACGGGGGCTCCTTTTGCGAGAGAGGTTTTTTCCCCAATAGAAGCAAAGAAGTCATTAAAAATATTAGCAATTTTCTTAGGTTCAGTTATTACCTTATTATTTTGGAGTAATTTTATGTTAGCCTTTTCGTTTTTGATTGATTTATTTGTTCTTTCATTTATTATACTCCACATGGTTTTGACTTTATTAGTTGACTTTTTTATTTTGTTAATAAATTGTAGTTTTTTTGCTGTATTTATAGATTGCTTTAGAATTTTTTCGTATTTTTTATAATATTTCGATAATATGGGATTGTTTGTTTTAATGGTCAGTATTTTTAGTAGTCTTTTATTTTTGCAGGATAATTTAATACCTTTAGTTAGCCAGTATTTTTATATGTCGTTTTTATTTTTATTTGTTGCAGGGGAATGCACTTGTTTAGAATTTTATTTAATGTATTATTAAACGCAGAGTAGTTTTCATCTATGCTTTGATTTGATTGGATTATTATATTCCAATTTTGATTCTTTAGTTCAGATTTAAAGTGTTCTACATTTTGGGAGCTATATAATCTTTTTTTTGTGAACCAGTTAGTTTTTTTATTGCTGTCGCTAAGCAGTTTCATGTGAAATATGGTCGCACAGTGGTCGGAGAAACCTAGTTCTTCAACAGTGGTATAAGTGTTTATATTATTAAAGTTTGTGAAAATTAAATCTAAACAAGTTGAGGTAGTTTGTGAGATACGTGTGGGGACTTTGATGTGTTGCATGAATTTATGTTCCAGCATTAGATCTAAGAACAGATTAGTTTTTAAGCAACTGTCTAGGATATTTATATTTAGATCTCCTCCTAGTATCACGTTATATTTTAAGTATTTATTATTGATATAAAATAACATTTCTTTCAATTGGCGAGTAAAAACTTCCTCCTCTCTTCTATTCCAATAAATAGTAACTATAAGTACATTTTCCTTAGGTAGTTCTATTGCACATAATTCTATACAATACTCAACAGACATATTACTAATATCACAAATTTCTTTGTATTCGAGATGGTTTTGTAACAGGATACAGACGCCGCCGCCTCCTCGACTACGGCGACAGCAGGATGCTGCCATTTTGTAGCCGCTGAACTGAAGATGACTCAGTTTTTCTGGTGATAGCCAAGTCTCACTTAGGCATATAGCGTTATACATGTTTTTTAATTTACACAAAGTAACGTGCCTGCTTGGGATCGAACCAATGACCTACAACTTGTAAGTCGCTGCCGTTACCACTGGGCCACCACAGCTCTAAAAAGGCATATTATTTGATATTTCAAGGATTGAGCTCCACGATACATTTCTCATAATTTGCTTTTAATATTAAATAATATAATAATAAAACTTTAAGTGCATGTAAAACAATCGTGTGAGCGATGAGCTGAAAAGGAAATAAAAAAGAACTAAACAGTTTGCAGCTCCACTAAAGCCGCTGAGTGAAACAAATGAACTGTAGAGCGCGGATAAGATACGTGTCGAGTAGATTCTTTGTTGTTTACTTAGTTTTATATTTACGTCGGATCTCGATATTTTTTCATTAAACGATATTAATAGATTGTTCGCTCGTAAGATATCTTATAATTTCTTCACAAAATCCAATAGCAACATTTACTGTTGGTTGGAAATGTCGAATGTACGAGTACGTCAAGGTCCGAAGACGTACGAAGGTTTTCGATATCAGAAAACTAATTATAGAACTGAAGTGGAGTTGAGCAGGACACCTGGCAAGCCACAGTGATGACAGGTGGAGTAAGGCAGTGACCGAGTGACGTCCAAGGACTGGAAGACGAAGTATTGGCAGTGCGGCGGCGAGATGGGCGGATGACATTGTTGCCATCGCGGGTACAACCCGGATGAGGCTGGCACAGAAGCGTCGTTTGGCACAAGAAAAGAGTGGCCTATGCCCAGCAGTGGGCAAAGTGGGGCTGTGGGTGATGATGGAGATGTAGCGGTTGGATAAGTCGCTGTGGGACGATTTACTAGTAGATTAAGTAATTTTACTAGCAAGTCACGGTAGCGCTTCATAATAATACAATTTAGTCATGTTTTCAACTGTACTATATAGTGTCCTGTAGATAATATGTTTGTGCTATTAGGTTTCAAGCGGCGAAAAAACTGTCTATGTATTCTAAGTAACAGTCAAAGAACATTAATTCAAAATTTTCGTAAAAAGCCCACCATACGGACGCATCTGGAATCTGAATTAAACATAATCTTTGAAAGAAACCTTTTTGTTAAGTTACAATGTAGCGCAGTGGCGCAAGAAAGCGCGGCGTTTGTGCTAAAGCGGCTGTTGAGCTGTGGTTGAGCCGCCGCGCGCCGCCGCCGCGCCGCTGCGCTGTGCACTTAGAAGGCGCGGAGCAAGTTGTAGCAAGCAGACTGTCGCTGCAACTTCGTCTGTAAGTTGCACTGAGTTGTGGTTTAAGAACTGGTGCTAAGCCTAGCCGATATATAGAATAGAATGCTGTTTGTTTGTGACTCGCATCTTGTATCGGCGTTACATACACTTGCGCGTATTGCAGTAGGTAGTTAGAATAGAATCGTGTGAGAGACTGAAGTGGGGCTAGGTGAATTCTGAAAATACAATTAGAAGATTTTTTTTAAATAGTTATGTTATTACATAACAATTTTATTATTGAGAACAGTTATAGGTTGTGGTACATAATAATTATTTGCTAAGGTCAATTTAACATATAGATATATCATAATTATTATAATATTTAACTATGTATCTATGTATGAATATACGGCTAACTGTTTATGATGTCTGTTTGTGTTATTTTTTTTTTGCCATGTATGTATTCGTTTATTATGTAGTATGCTTTTAAAATTAATATTTGCTTGAGCTTATTTATAAATATTGTATCGCTGGTTTCATCTTTAATTGTATCTGGTAGTTTATTAAATATTTTTTGGCCATTACGTAGGGGCTATTGGAATGTGGTTTTATGCGCGAAGACACCCAATAAACATTTAGGCGTCAATTGGAGCTTGTTTTAGAACTGACCGAGATATAAAGGCGCTACAGCAGCAGCACTTACAACTTTTGGCGACAAAAGAGCGTAAACAAGCAAAATATTTCACGTAGAGCTATACCACAGAGTTACAAGGGCGATAACAGGGTGAGTTTAAAGGTTAAAGACATACAGCAGCATTTTTTAACTCTACAATATGGGCAAAGCATCTTGTGTTATAGCTTTAAGTGAATCTTACAACTATAAGATCTAAATAAGAAGTGAGCATTCACTACAACCCCCCAAAGTGCTATGCAAGCGATAATAAACTCTCGCCAAGAACCAAAAGTTGCACAAAAGCAATAATTACCACTACCAGTTCCACAATGGTGGTCATAAATTCTTTTGTACCACCAAATGCCTAAAGAGGTACAAAACTCTCTTAAGTTACTTAAAGTCGAACAGTAGAAACATTCTTCGCTATCATAGAACTTCTAGTGGTTATTGTGGCTTCTGTATAACTTTAGGTAGAGTAATAGAGCTTAATACCACTTCTGTACCCCTTATTCGTTTACTTGTTGTTGATAGTAATGCAATGGCGACGCAACTAAAAAAATGTAAAGCAGCCAAAAATGCTTGGAAACGTCAAAGTAGGACTGGTGGAAATAGACGAAAATTGTTGAGGGAATATCATAATCTTTTAAACTACTCTGTTTCTGTTAAGGATCCAAAATTAATACAAGAAAATGTAATTGTGAGTGATAGTAATAGTACTACAACTAGTCGAGCGGGAGTTTTTTGCGAAAAAGTGGAACTGGGTTCCGTACATGATTTTCCAGAAAATGTGTGTGAAAGTGGTGCTACAACTACAAGCGATCATGAGAAAGTACTTTGCGAAAATGTGGATCGAGGTTCCGCGTACTCCGCAAATTTGATTGATATTGAAGAAAATTGTGACAGTGAGGACGAATCCAATGACGTTTTAAAAAATCATAATTTTCGTGAAAATTTGAGAGCATGGGCTATAAAACAAAACATAAGTCAAATAGCTATGAAAGATTTGCTGTCAATCTTAAATTAGAGGTTTTGCAATATTCTTCCAAATGATCCTCGCACTCTTTTAAAAACACCTAGAAATATTTTGATAAAAACAATGGAAAATTATGGCGAATATTGGCACAATGGCATTTCTGGACCATTGAAAAATATTTTAGAAAACATTGACAATTTACCTGATATTATTTATTTGAATTTTAACTTTGATGGTCTACCCATACATAACAGTTCAAAAAAAGAATTTTGGCCAATTTTAGCTAATATTCATCAAGTTGACGCGGATCCATTTGTCATTGGTGTCTATTTCGGAATTGGAAAACCAAAGAACTTAAAAGATTATTTAGAAGAATTTGTCATTGAGACTAAATGTCTACTACAAGACGGCCTTGAAATACAAAACAAAAATATTTCTGTCAAAACAGATGTTTCATCTGCGATTCTCCTGCCCGAGCTTTCATTAAAGGTTTGTCTAACATAAGAGTACGTACATAGAATTGTACATATCTGTTCATATATGTTCGCGTGCGTACCTATTGTATTGCAATACCTACTAAAAGCACGTCGGTCTAAGATTGTAAGTACTCCAACTACCTTTGTAGTGGTAATAACTTTATTTTTATCACTGACTTCAAAAGAAGGCTATCAATTCGACACGTATGCATGTAATATATTATTGGAACTGCATAAAATTCACAAATGATAATTAGGGCTTCCAAACCAATGTACAACCTTTTAGAGGTGTATGTATGTTTGTCCACGCATATCTCCGAAACTATTGATAAGATTTTGTTTTTTTTTATAGCCTACTTTTACTTCAACATAGGGAACAGTGCACGTTTCATTAAAATCGGCTAAGTAGTTTTCAAGATATGAACCAAAATTTCGTATGAAGTCGGTATATTTTTGTGAAAATACTACTTGTTTGTATATATTTTACCATTATTCAGAATATCACCTATTACAGACGGTGTTTACAATAAAACATTTTCTCGTATTTCAGGGGTATGCAACTTTAATGGTATGCATGGTTGTTTAAAATGTACAACTGTGGGCGTATACTCTCACCGTTCTCATACAGTGACATTTTCTTCGCGAAAATTTCCCAATAGAAACGACGAAGACTTTAGAGCCAAGAAATATGGTGCTCATCATAAAACTGATTCTCCACTATTAGAACTTCCAATCGACATAGTTGAAGACTTTCCTGTGGGAGATTCGCTACATCTTATTGATCTTGGAATAATGAAAAGGCTATTAGTTGGATGGCGTAATGGAAATTTTGGGATGTACACTACAAAATGGTGTGCAAGGGATATTATTAAAGTTAACGAATTTTTGATTAAATGTAGAATGCCTTCAGAGATACACCGATCAATACGTACACTTGATTGTCTTGCTCATTGGAAGGGATCAGAATTCAGAACATTTTTACATTATGTGACCATATTCGCACTGATTGATGTCCTTCGTGACGATGTGTATCAACACTTTCTGAAGTTTTTCTGTGCAATAACTATATGTACAGTTAAGAAATATAATGCCTTCTTACCAGTAGCCAGAGAACTGCTTCAGTACTTTGTGGAACAATTTAAAGATTTCTATGGCATCGACTATATAACCAGTAATGTGCACAATTTAATGCATGTTGCAGATGAAGTGGAAAAATTTGGGCCACTACAAACTTTTAATGCATACCCTTTTGAGAATAAATTGTACACAATCAAAAATATGCTGAGACAGGGTAATAAACCTCTTTCACAGTTAGCAAAACGAATAACTGAAGTAGCAATGCTTAATGTAAAGACCACTTTAAATAAAAATTCAGAGTATAGTGGCCCGTTTGTAACACAAAGTCGAAATCGCCTAACGCTTCATTTTGATAATTTTGTTTTATCACCTAAACTACAAGACAGATACTGCCTGACAAATGACAATGATATTGTAGAAGTTAAAGAAATTCAGTCATTACCTGAATTCAATGTTATTCATATTCATGGTTATAAAATGAAGAACAAACTCGATATATTTCTGCTTCCGATTAAGTCATCGTATCTAAATATGTATTCAACTGAGGATAAAGCTGACAATCGTGAAGAAATTTTATTATTAGCAAGAGATGTACAATGTAAACTAGTGTGTATTGAGCATGAAAATTAACTTTATTTTTTTCCTTTACTTCACACAGTTTAAATTAAAATAAGTAAGTACCAAATTAAACGCAATAATGTCAATCACATTTCTTTTATTCTCATCACAAAACAAAATCAACTTAGCTTTTCTTTAAATGGATCATATTCAAGTAAAGAACTATTTATCACTCATCATTCTCACAATTGTGTCTTTTATTTAAAAGTTGACGCATATGATGATGACCTTTAAAGCAACAAAATTGTCCGATAAAGATTTATGAAATTCAGCTTAACAATAAGTTTATTGTAAGGTAATATAAAATGTTGTACCTACTTATAACTACATGAATTCACGACTCCTTGTCTGCTAGCTTAGGACATAGTTATAACATATTTACTGTTTTTTGGCAGTAATACCTTACTTAGAAATTGACAATAAAAAAATGATAAAAATTTTCAAATAAGAAGATAATGTAGCAAGGCGCCAAAATGCAGATTTGGAGTGGGTAGGTAACTATACACACATACATAATCAACATATAATGTTCCCACTGCTGGAACACAGGCCTCCTCTCGGTGAGAGGGAGGTAAGTATGACATATTTTAAATCTTCATTTAAAATATTAAAAATAATCAACAGAATAAGTGTGCTTAAGGCTATCCAGTAAACACAAACATAAATTATATGAATCAAGATCTACCTATCAAGCGATGGGTTATTTAAAAATCACAAAATACGTATAGATGTCCGTTGAAACACAATTCAAATAACTGTCATTTATGAAAAAAAAAAAAAACATCAACATAAAGATTCTTCTTCGTTTTCGATTGAGAAGTGGCCGGTCGCTTCTTTCTCGATGTCACTAGTTGCAGCTGCATCTGCAATATTATTTTCTTCGTTATTGATACTTTCTGAATCCGCTACCGTGCATCCGGAACTTGCCACATTTTCTTTGTTTTCATAATTGTTACTATCAGTTACATAATTTGTACCTACCCTTAAATTGTAAAATAAATAAGGTTTTGGGCAGTTACTACGGATCCCTAAATTCATTTGCCCACCATGTTTAGGTTACGAATTGATATGACTAAGGTTAGAAAAACATAAGAAAACACGGTTTAATTGAAGTATTTTGCTTCATTGTGTTCTAACACTACTAGCACGATACCTTAAATTAGAATAGACAACGTTTTATTAGATTATTACAAAAGTTTTATGTTACTCCATATCTAATAAAATATTTATTTTCAGTAAATATACAACAGACATCGGGCGCTTGAATAATTTGTTAATAATACATATACTTATTCACAGTGTACTTACCTTCGCAGTAAAAATTCAACTTCTGTGTCCACTAGGTTGAAACTAAAAGATTATACTTTTAATTTCATTTTCACAAACGAATGGCGGCGTTTTGGATTCGACAAATATATATTAACACACGCACTACTGTTCGCACATAAAAACTAGAGGTTAAATTATGTTGACGAAATAAAAAAATATCCTTAGAAGTTAAAAATGTTAGCACCTGAGGTCGTTTTTATAGCTTTTGTGCGTCTATATTAGAGTTCAAAGCGGTAATAATCACCTATTTGCCACTCTCTTATCACTTAAAAATATAGTGAACGACATTTTAGTTCTACCATACCGCTTAGGCAGTTAGTATTCACCTATTTGCAGCCCTTTTAGCACCCAAAGGGTTAATAAACGATATTTTATTCTATTGTACCACTAAGGGAGTGAATTTTCGCCTATTTATCACGTTTTTATTCCTTGTAGTTTCAGTTATCGCTATTATAGCTCTCTTATTGCTTTATTATACCTCTTAACCCATTCTGTAACTCTGATTTACCGCCATTAAATAACCTAAGGTGATAAAAAAAGTGTGCCCAATTCGGGGGTATAGTAGAGATATAGCGCGCTCTAACTCCGAATGCGTAACACTTATTTATAACTTTAGGATCTGGTTTGCGCTTTAATAGATTTACTATAACTCTTGTCTTAGCGCCTAAGTGTTAGTTGGGCAGTAACATTAACATATTTTTATATCTGACAGATCGGTCGGTATGTTTATCGCCGCGTGTTGTGTAAACGTTTATGTATTTCCTAACAAATTTGCTTAGTTTCAGGATATAGATAGATGGTAGGGTGAGTATTTTAATGTTTTATAAAAAAAGGGTTTACAGTTATCGGTTTGTTCTATGTTGATTATGATATGAGTTAATTTCTTCTGGAGAATGAAAACCGTAGGCGCGTCCGAGCTATTTTCCCACATTAGAATGCCAGCTGAGCCACGCATGAACGTAGACGTAGTATGTTGACTGACTGGTTGGTGCAGTTGGTAGCGACCCTGCCTTCTGAGCCGCTGGTCCCGGGTTCGATCCCCGGACAAGTCAAACATTTGTGTGCATGAACATGTCTGTTTGACCTGGTTCTGGGTGTGTATATGTATATAAGTATGTATATCATTCATCAGGTTATCGTAGTACTGTTTCGGGGCCTGAAGACCTTGTATGGATGTTGTCTCATATTATTATTTATATTATGTAGTACCTAAGTGCTGTTTGCAAGTCGGTAGTTTTTTTTTACTTCTCGAAGTGCGTAGGTGAAGTTTGACAGTTTTGATCGTAGTTTTTTTATGGGGCTTCCATGAAATGTGTGTGTCTATTGTGTGTCCTAATAACGTAAAGTCGTTAACCACTTCATTTTTTGTGACTTTTATTGTGAAATTAACTGGTGTTAGTTTCTATTATTATATATATGTCGTAGGATAATTTGATACTTCGAATCTTCGCGGAAATCCTAGGGGTTTTGCGAAAACGCGGATAATTAGAATTTAGGTTAGGTTAGGTTAGAACAGTGACCATTAGCGCGCGAAGGCGAGCGAGCGAAGCGAGCGTGCCGCGGCAGCGGCCACCAAGCGCCAGATACCCTTCTATTGTTGTTGTATCATTTAGGTTAGGTTATGTTAGATCCTGACTTTGTCCAGTAAGATTTGATAATTTTTCGCCTATGTCTAATTATCCGCGTTTTCGCAATACCCCTAGGATTTTCGCGAAGATTCGAAGTATCAAATTATCCTACGACATATACAATTGGTGGTACTCACAAATACTTCTTATAGCAGATTTTTATTATAGTCATTAGTGTCGTATTTCTATTTAATGAATCTCAATGTTGTGCTCATCCATCCATTTTCTTGTTTTATTTAACTTCATGTTTAGTTGTTCGTTAATATTTTGATTAGTCTGGCATGTAAGCAAGTAGTGTGTTATTTGTTTTGGCTGCGGTTCTACTGTCGTATTTTTAATTAGACGAAGTCAACTGACGTTTACTGTGTTGTCAGTTTTTGATGAAATAAAAATAGTGTCGTGACAAAGTGAATGATTGAAAAAGCTCCTGAATGAATGAAATTGCCTCGATTGTCTAGGGAATAGTTAGTGTGCCGAACTACGGATATCGGGTACGGGTTTCGAATTTTAGTCGTGCTTTGTACATACCAACGAGTTTTCGACGACTATGTTCCTATAGTATCTACCAATACTGAATACCGAGTGTTTTAAACATTAAGGAAAACATTGCGAGGAATCTTGTAAGACTGTCCTATTTTCAATACATCATGTAGTTCAAACTAGAGTTGTATAAAATATAGCAATTATAGGTAGGTAATGAAAATAAAAAACATCGCTTATTACATAATTTGTTTTTATTCATCATCAGATAAAAAATCATCGCTTTCGGTGACATTAATTATAAATCTGTCTGAAACATTGTCGATCATGTCATTGTGGTC
Source organism: Brachylomia viminalis (assembly GCA_937001585.2). Taxonomy (NCBI): domain Eukaryota; kingdom Metazoa; phylum Arthropoda; class Insecta; order Lepidoptera; family Noctuidae; genus Brachylomia; species Brachylomia viminalis. The sequence goes on from OW443300.2 coordinate 684,713, forward strand.
GAGACCATACATTTTGTCTTCTTCTTTAATTATATGAGATAAGCAGCTTCTCCATTTTTCTGGTGTGATATGATGCAGTCCTTCTTCAAAAAGTTTTTAACTACTGTCATTTTGAAGGTTTTGCTATTTCTCAACAACAACATACAACATAACCTAAAGGTTATGTTATGTAACCTAAAGGTGTTGTTGCCTGCGCCCATACCGACTCAATGGGATTGAGCTAACAGTGGTGTGGGGGCAGACGTAAAACAATTATCCCATGCTGCGCTGCCATCTCGTCCACAACATACTTATCGCAATGTTCTTGTTTGTGCTGCCGTACAATGTCTGTAAGAGTAGCTTTAACCATTGTTGCTTCGAATGAAATAGTATTTTTGCTCGTTAGCCACTCTTGTATTCTAGGTTTGAAAAACTGATTGTAGTTACATACTACTAGTAAGTTATATCAGAGCACTTTTAAACAATTTTATTGTAGAAAATAGAAATAATATTATTTTATAGTTGAAATGATTAACTATTCACACTCATTTTTCATTCATCTGATTGAACGAGAACTGAACGCATCACTATTACTTTAAATATGGCAACATTATTTTACAACGTGACATTAGCTACTGTCAGTTGGCTTCGTCTAATTAGAAATACGACTACCTATAGTATTCCATTTGCACATATTGCTCTCTATTTTTTTAAGAAGGACGTAAACCACTTATGTATATTTCCACGAATTCCTATTCCGTAAAGTTTTTCTAATAACATTTTAAACTGTACTTTTTCATATGCCTTGCTCATGTCTATAAGTACGCTAACTGCACATTTTCAACAGGCAAAGCCACCAGATATAGCTTATGTTTAGTTTTGTTTACAAATTGAAACACAATCTTGACTCAAATTGATTTGAAATTTTTTATTCGAGTAATCCTTGTAACTTCGTATCTATTTGTATACTAGTGAATATAGTGTGGAATATTGCACGTGCATTCAAGCTAAATATTATCTACTCATTCTAAAGTTGCCGTAAAACGCTACGTTTTTAGTCGCACAGTTAGGCGTATTGATACATAATAATTATATTACAAGCCAGAATAAAATTGAGTGTATTGTCGAATGTTCAAAAAACAGACTTATTCCAAAATATTTAATAAAAATAAAAAAGGAACATTATAAAAATCGTAAAACAGAGCTCAATAAATGGTTTTCGTCGCTTATTTCTCGAACATTTGAGCGTAAACTATCATATTTTATGTAATGATAATAAAGGGAATTCAATTAACTAAAGAAATACCCAAAAATTATTCCATTGAACGGTACATTTATTTTTAATTTAATTTAAACTGCATTATTTTGTGGCCGTTCGATTCAACTTATTTCAAACGCATCGCTGTTTTGAACCTTATTTAATAATAATAATATAATATGAGACAACATCCACAGAAGGTCTTCAGGTCCCGAACTAGGTAGAACCTGTACTACGGTAACCTGATGACTGATATACATACTTAAATACATATACACACCCAGGCACAGACATTATTTGTTGCCGCGATGCGCTATTTTCAATAACCTCAACTTATCCAGCAACGTCACGTACATGAACTAGTTCACCGATAATTCCGCAACAACCGTCTACTACAGCTCACAGCTCTGAATCAGTTCGAACAAGTTACCACTAACAGAATAACGCACTTAGCCACCATTATCGCCACCATCTAATCAATAACGGGTAATTATGGTTCATGTGATCATCTAATGCGAGATATTTATTCGCGCTTACATGGACGTTTAACTTTCTAAAGTTTCCTTCGTTATTTATGATGATCTCAACAAAATGCTTCTAGTATCGCTTATTTTGTAAGCTCCATGAAGAAAGTTTGTCAACACTATTATGTATTAACATTCGGGTTCTTGTGTTCATTTCCTTCTTTTAATAAGTCTTGGTTATTTTATATTCTGTTTTAATCGTCGGCATTAAAGAATTTAAATCTCACGATATTTAGATTTTCTGAAACTTTAGTAGAAATTTAGTTTACGTGTTTATGTTTTCAATCTCTTCAATTATGGAACGTTTATTATTATTATTATTTATTGTTAATTAAAACGGTAACACCAATTACTTACATTAATTAACCTAAAGATTTAAACAGGTATGGTAGGTATACAAAAATATTTCAACTACTAACTTCTGTTAGAGGACACCCTAGCAAACTTCTTCTCACAAAACATCAGACATACACGCATAATTCTACTCCATTCATCGGCAAACAGATCACATTCAGGATTGGTGGTCAGGAGGGCACCAAGCATCCTTAAAGTACGGCACACAGGGACTCAGCTCTGGCTACAGTTTTAGATGCCGGCGGCGCCGGCGGCGGCGGCGGCGGTGCGAACAGATTGTGTCGACGGCTTTGGCGATGTCCGATGTATTTGTCGGGAACATATAGCCAACAGAAAAGATCATGGAGTGAATCAAGAGTCAAGAGGAACTCTTACATGTTTAATAAATACAATTTCTTCACACTGAGAAAAAAATGTTTATTAATTTACGATCGTCTGTAAATCTGATTAACAAATTTTCACTAGAACTAATTGCCTAATGACTGTTTGACAAATGGTAGCTGTTATACAAACCCAGTTAATGCCGATGACTGACACGGTTGCATTCGTCACGACTTATATAATAGTGTCGAGTCATCCGTCACACTACGTTACACGCAGAATTCTCCTGTGGGTTAAACAGGTTGTATTCAATTTTTTTTTGTTACATTCTTTCGACAGTTACTAGGGTAAGTTCGTACTCATGTCACTTAATAATTGGACAATAAGAAATTACTGACGTTGTGAAAGTCACCAGAACAGTTTATAGTGAATTTGTAATCTCATGTCAGTGTAAACAATCTAGTATCGTATCGTAAAGTAGTAACTTATGTTATTAGAGCATGTGTAGTCGATATTGTGTAAGCTGTGGTTACCTGTAATTAAGTGCGCAATATAGGATAACATAATTATAATACAAGTTTTATCATTGTAATAGATAATTATAATGTATCTTGTTGGAAATCCTTAAATAAATAAAATAAAATAAACCTCTGTCTGCAAAATCTATTTAAATTATTACCCATAATTTTATTCCAGAAATGATTGTGAATACTATCTTTGCAGTAAATGTGACTCTACTTACCTATTTCAGGAATAAAACCTCCATGCTGCCACATAACTTGTAAAGTTCCATCTGTTCCATAACTCCTGGCTGCATACAATAGTATCTGACTATCTGCAGACAAGCACTTCATTTGAATGTGCTGATCTGAATATTATATGTATGAGAGTGAAAGAAATAGGAGAATAAACGATATTGAGTGTATCAGTTGTTTAATTTCCCGGGCGAGCTGTAGGGAGCGAATGTTTTGCATGGACACTATGCCTGAGGAGCAGATAGCACAGAAGGTTGACCCGCACTTAAAAATGTGTAAGGCACTTGAAATACACTGTGCAGAGCAACATAGTGTCATACAAAGCTCGTTCTTAACATCATATTATCAATAAACTTCTATACTTTACTTTACTTTCATTTAAACGGTAACTACTATGTCTTGTTTAATTTTGTTTCTTATAGTTTTCTTGAATACTTTTGTCTATGTTATATTTCAAACGCTAGGTCTCGAGAACCTATAGAATCTAGTTATATGTCTTCTACTTCACAGTGTGTTTCAAATAAATTGATTTGTTTCACTAAAGCTTTCATAATCAATCAACGGGGTAAGCTCCGAAAGATGAATAAACACTCGATCTCCTGTCAAGGTCTGAGTATTTGGGCTGCAGTCGCATGTGACTCCGTCAGTTAATTTATTGCCAAAGATTCAAACGTCGAGAATAAGCTCACAACGATAATAAACACGTGAATGGGCCATTAATACTTAACTTGTCTTATTGTACCGTTCGGACAATCTTGTCGTGTTAAAATTTAGTTGTCTTTATTTCTGTAATCGGATTAACGTCGTCGACATGTTTATTTTGAGAGCAATCGATCCTCACTCCCCCTGACAGATTGTACATTTTCGGTTCATTGTAACACTTTAGTCGCGAGACGTGACTGTCATCGATCTGATGGTCTGATCTGGTTTTGAGATATTTGGTTACGACTCATAGTTAAGCTGTGGAGTAGTGGCAGTACAGACGCTCCACACTACGCGGCAACTTATGCACATATACATAGAGACTAGATGAACATCAGCTAAAGCACAAGTGAGTAATCTTTGAACGCTGTTCGCTATTTCATAAGATTGAAAGCTCCGATCTGCACTTCGTCTCCAGTGGGCCTTTTGTGCTTTCATTCCATTTTGGCAGTGAAGTGCGCGCGCGCCGCGCATTCCTCCGCGCACGACCTTGCACGACGTACTCCGGGGGAGGGGAGCGCGCACGGGGCCACATTCCTCACAACCGCCTCCCAAATAGTAAACACATCAGTTTCACAAACGTCCGCTATCGTCAGTTTCATCTAGCTGTCCATTCATACGTCCCTCCGCGTACCGGCAACGGGCGGAAAAAGCTCCTGATGAATAACCGACCATTATATATGTTTTATGCTATGTAAATTTGTCTCAAATAAACCCGCCGCTGATTGCTCGCCAAATGAATAACTATTAACATTGAATGTGAATTGTTCGATCGATGGCGGCTGAGGTCCCATTAAATTATCATTAGGGACTTCTGTTTAGGGTCATCAACCGTTCGTTCGCTCGCAGAAAAGTTCGACGCCTTATAAAATTAAAAAGAAAAAGGAGTATACGACACAGGTGCGCGGGCGCTCGCGTTTCCCATTGTGCCTGCGCCACTTACCGTGAAGGCTTTAGTAGAGCTCAGAACGAGTTTGTTAGCATCTCTCCGAGCGCAGTCGCGTTCCAGCTCTCGAGAAGCACGCACGTCGCGACCGCGAGCACTAATTTTATAACGGGCGTGTTATTGAGTGACGTCGTCGTGGTGATTGATTGTTTGATCACGGCGTGTCTGTGGTGTTACCCGGCGTGTAGTGAGGTGTGATTGACCTGTGAATAGTTCGACTTTATTGTTTGTAACAAATCGTGGGAGCTTTCCTCTGGTATGCAACTGTATGTTTTTGTATAGCTGTGTGAAGAAATTCTTCCGTTTTGTCCTGTTAAGCACCTTTACTTTACTCAGCTTTATCTTCGATTGCGGCATCTAGTTGGTATGTGTTGTTAGGTTTAGCGAAAATATTCACTTCCATTTCCTAAAAATAGCTTTAATACTGTATCTATGTCCAATATTTTTGCCGGCAGTATAAAAAGTGTCAGAGAGGCGGCGCGGCGGTCATGTGTTCACTGCCGCTGCACTGTCTACCTGATCTTTTAATTACAGCTCCCTTTGTGTTCAGACAGCGTTTTGTTTAGCAGTGATTGTATACTCCTCTTTTGTCCCTTTGACAGGCTGTATTTGTACACTAATCATAATTTGAGGTAGGTAACTATTTGTGTAAAATATTGAACTTCCCTTTCTCTGCAGCAATTTTTATTATGACTAATTTGGAGCCTAGAAAAAAAAAATTAAGAAACATTTGCCACTGATTTAAACGTGTAGACACAGACCACAGACATTGTGTATTTGTTTGGATCGAATTTATCCGACCTACGACGTATAACATTCATTTTCATACGTTACACAATTTTACTCAATACTTCAAACAGACCGCTCCGCTCGTCCTCTGAAGACCAAATATTACTATATATTTTCAATAACTGCATACCTACAATGTCCACCACAAACTGTACAGCATGAGCCAACAATACATCAACATCGTCATATTTGTGTAGTACGTCCGCAGCAGCGCAACCGCGTTTGGGCTCACTACCGGAGCTCGTACTCGTATATTCCTTGTTTTTACGGCGCGACACACGGTTCAAGCTCATCCGTCCCATTTACTGCTCATCTGTTGTGATGCTCGTCATTGTTTTACTACCATTGTACCCGACTTTATTGAATGTCCAGTTTGCGGAAGTTCATGCTAAATACCTTGGAATTTAAAGGGCTCTACTGTTTTGGATCCGTGTTCTTGTCTATATAGGAGGACTCGATTGCTTTTTCTTCGATGTCCAATTATCAAATATACTTTAATTTTGTTTAGAACGTTTATGTTAATGACTTCAGAATGCGAAATATCAACATTGGTATCATTTTATATCTCACTAAACTGTCGAAGAAAAAACTTTGGAGAGGAAACACTTAATTTGAAGCTTGTTCGTGCTTCTGCCGTAATAACTAAAGTCTGTTTATAAAAGTGTTCACATCCTGTTCCACTTCAGTGACAGATTTATACGCGTTCACACCTTCTAGTGGACTCGAGTTATTTTATATATTTTTGTGGATATTAATAATTGTGACGTATATTGCAGTCTGGCAAATTATGACTGGAAAGACTTTTTTAAGGGAGGAATATTGATATAAAAGCAGATATCTCGACATTATAATGCAATGTCATACATTTAGAAGCTATATTTATAATAATGAAGAACACAATGCAGAAAATGAAGCTGCGTGGATTTTGTTCCCCATCTTTTAATCTGATGCCCACTTTACTAAGCTTTAGGCACCTACATGGAAATACTTGAACAAAGTTATAATAATACCTCTTGTAAGTCAATCTCGGTTAATTAACCGTATAATATGGCGTAACTTGATAACGCGCCGAAAAACCGTCGAATTCTGGGAACCTTTGCTCCGGTAGAGATCTTAAAACATTGGTTTGGTAATTTTTGCGTGCACGCAAAGCAAAAAATATATGCTAGTGTTTTGTATGATTTGTGAAGAAAGTGGTCCAAAACATATGAAAAACTTTAGCTTTGTACCTACAGGCATAGTTATGGAAACTCGTACGTCGTATTTCCGTAATCAAAACGCTCATAACAGAAGACAATAAATTGTTTCCGAAGAATGTAATCGTCGCTGATTGGTCGGTATCCGGCATTAATTATAAATTCTATATTAGACAGATGTCTACCGTTGGAAGCTACCAATTGAATAATAGCCCCGCCGCCGCCGCCGCCGCGCCGTCGGGAGCGGCCGATCATGCCGCACCAGATAACCTAACCCGAGGATTAGTAAAGTTACTGTTAGCGCATTAAATTATAATTGCATTACATTTATTACGCTGACAGTAACTTCAACTCTAACTATCCTTGATTATACTAATCACAAACTATTTTAGCATCTCTTTTACCCATTAGTTTATTATTTTCCTCTTGTTTATCGTTTCCAAGTTAATTGGTAATCAATTTTTTTACTTATTTTGATATCGGCTTTCTTTTATTCTGCGCTCCAACTATAAGGCTATAAACAACTGGGAGTAAAGTTACTAGAAATTTGGGCAAAAACAATTTGGCCAGCGCTCAATTCCAACTACCTACTTACTCAAAAGGACTTAACCTGAAAAAACAAGCCAGTATATTTTGCAAATATTTTATCCTCTTTACCTGTTGGTAGGTTAACACAAAATATTATATAGAGAGCCTCGACTTTTCTTTTAGATATTTGATCCGGGTCGTAGAGCTAAGTTGGACTTTTCATACATTTCAAATTCTATTTTACAGCCAATTCATAAAATCGTTGTGTAAGAACTCCTACATGAAAATTGAGCCGCAGTCGTTTATAGGGAAATTAAATGTGGTTAATAACTGAAATGAAGTAGGTTTATTCGAATTGTAGGGAACTAAGGTTTTTACCGAAAGAATATTGGTTACAGAACTATGTAAATATTTTGTTCTAAACTTGTGTAAAGTGTACCGGTAAAACGGGATTAATCAGGATGGAGGGGTTAATCGGGACGAAACTTTAAGAGGGATGTTAACATTGAAATAATATTGTTTGCTGCCAAAAAGGACTCTAATGTGTTTACTGTATTCAAATTAACAATTAAGTGCCCTTGTTGGCAACAAATTATATTATTTCAACGTTAAACCCATTTTAAAGTTTCGTCCCGATTAGCCCCTGCATCCTTATTAACCTTGTTTTACGGTAATTCATTTACGGAATTCAATAACTTTGTAATTATGCTTATACAGTTGAAAGGACACAAGAGTTGCTCTTTATATTGTAACTTCGCAAATATTTTGAAACCACAAACAGATATTTAATCATTTGTGTGGTTCAGAGTATGAAAGGATTTTGATTTATAAATGACAAAAGAATAAACATTTGATGTACAAAATTACAAATCATAACGGCGGCACATTATAAATAGAGAGAAATTAGTAAAAGCTTTTGGGGGGCTGTGTGACGAGATATTATGTTCATTAACGAGCCTGCTTCCTCTCAGTTAGTGAGGCTTATGACATTAACAATAATAATGAGATTACTATGGTTTCCTTTCTCCAATCTTCTATTTCCTCGTTGGATATAATAACGCCACACAACATCTCTTGCTTTGAACAAATAATATTATTTACCAGGTTTCGTATAACGGAATTATGTCTCTATTACAGTGTTACTGTATATTGAGGCTAATGTGAACGGGAAACTAGGTTGGACACTAAAGGAAACAGCTTAAATATCAACGAACGTGACACGTGTCATGTATGCAACTAGGTACCACTTAGCATATTGTGTATCTCACGTATGCGACTAAGTACCACTTAGCATATTGTGTATGTCATGTATGCAGCTAGGTACTACTTAGCATATTGTGTATGTCATGTATGCAGCTAAGTACCACTTAGCATATTGTGTATGTCATGTATGCAGCTAGGTACTACTTAGCATATTGTGTATGTCATGTATGCAGCTAGGTACCACTTAGCATATTGTGTATGTTGTGTATGCAGCTAAGTACCACTTAGCATATTGTGTATGTCATGTATGCAGCTAAGTACCACTTAGCATATTGTGTATGTCATGTATGCAGCTAGGTACTACTTAGCATATTGTGTATGTCATGTATGCAGCTAGGTACCACTTAGCATATTGTGTATGTCATGTATGCAGCTAAGTACCACTTAGCATATTGTGTATGTCATGTATGCAGCTAGGTACTACTTAGCATATTGTGTATGTCATGTATGCAGCTAGGTACCACTTAGCATATTGTGTATGTCATGTATGCAACAAGGTACTACTTGAATTTGTACGGAGATCTCACGATAAAAAATTAAAACATCCTAATCCTAACTTAATAATCCTAACTAATATTATAAATACGAAAGTGAGTTGGTTTGTTTATTTGTTACGCTTTCACGCTAAAAGGGCTGAACGGATTTGGATGAAATTTGACACACGGATAGACCATGACCTAGGTAAGGACATAAGCTACTTTTCATCCCGGATCGCAGACAAAGTCGCGGGCAACAGCTAGTTACTGAACAAAACGTAGCTTTGCGCTGTAAATATAAATACATTACATCTTACTTACATTCTCGGATGATATCTGAGCTTACATTACAAACTCGTTCGATGACTGTACAACTGAAAATTAAGTAAAATAAGAAGTATCTTCGGAGAATAACTGAGATAGTTGCTCGTATACATAGAGCACTCCGGTCCGCCCCGGTGGCCCGTGTTGCTCTATGCTCGTGTATTGGTGGAGATCAAACACCACGTGGTGTTGTGTAAATAAACCGGTATCAGTGGGGTGTCCACTGCGCGTGATGCCGGTGCACAGTGCGTGCGCCGGATGTGCGGTACGTGTGGTGCGGCCACAACGATGTGGGGGTTAGTCCTTATAACTTGAAGAGATAAAAGTAAAGTTATATTTATTGTACAGTGCATGATAGCACTAGGCTTAAAGGTACACGATGATAATATCGATGGCATAAAGAATACGGAAGTTAAAGCTATTTAAAGTTGGTACTGTCAAGGATTGTGTCATATGCATTTATGAACCAATTTCCAATGTGAAGTTCACATTAGCAAATGTTTGAACGTATAATATGTACCTAAATGACACCTAACCAACCACTGACTGGTAGCATTCGGTACAGCTATAAGATTACTAATACAAGTATAATTCGGATCACAAATAACGCTGTGGCTTAGTATTAACAGCCGCACGGGTCGATCGAACAGGTGAAGCTACGCTTGCCGCGGTTGGACCGTGGATGGGTGACCATCTTTACATACCAAGACCCCTCCGTGCCTCGGAAAGCACCACGGTCCCGGCTGCCATTCGTAGATCTTTGACAGTCGTTACGGGTTGTCAGAAGCCCGAAACTCTGACAACCAGTCTCACCAAGGGGTATTGTAATTCCCAGTAACTGGGTAATGGAGGTCAGATAGGCAGTCGCTCCATGTAAAATGCTGGTATTCAGCTGCACACGGTTAGACTGGAAGCCGACCCCCATATAGTTGGGAAAAGGCTTGGCATATGATGACCTAGCCTGTAGCGTTCGACAGCTGTAAGAGAACTTACACAAGTATCATTCGGATAACAAATAACGACAACGATAAAAAAATTATGATCGGATTTAAACCGGAACTCGTACCGAAGCTCAAATTTCACAAGAGTCTTTAAAACCGTACCAAGATCGTAAAACAGTCAGTAAGCCCATGTGCTGATGACGTAATTTATTCGTTTTATTAACTTTGATGGCGCTTGACGACTTTAAGTACTGGCCTGGATGTGCGTGGACTATATCGCAGGAGGACACTGTATGAGAGGAATTAAATAAATGAATGATCTTGTCATCATCGTTTGGAGAATAATGTTCAACAATTGAAGTAGGCATACGGCTGGATAATATAAAGCTTGAGTTACACGGTACGATTTAATTACCTGCGTGTGGCATACCATAAGTTGCAGCAACGATATAATATAAGTAGCATCGTTTAAACAATCTTTAGACGATGCAAGTCATTTGTTGTTTCAATTTAATTAGGTAGGTTTGTAGGTATACTCGTACAACCGGCAAGAAACTTTTATCGTATAAATGGAGCTTTACCTTCGAAAAATATACTTTTGACCGACAATTATTTTAGTCAGCAGCATTTGTTTAGTCAGCTCAATGAAAACACTTCGTGAATGAACTAATTCACTTGTCAGTTTTTAGCCAATAACATTTAATTGAATGTCACTCAAACTGCATTTCTGTGGTCATTTTGACCTTATAGTTCACGCTTAAGGCTTAGCGCGCACCACGAATTTTAATCAGCCTAACAAGCATCAAGCCTAACAGAGCATGTGCTGCATATCAAATTTTATACAGACGCCACACACAGTCACACACACACATTCTGTTTTATTAGAGCTATAAAATTATAAGCCTAATAACTGGTCTCCTCAATTTCAGATGAAACTAGAATTTGATAACTACCACACTGACAAAGGAAAATGTACTCATTCATACTTGATGGGCGAAATGCACTTATAACTAAAGAAGCTTTTAATTAATTAATTTCATTCATTAATCCCGTCACAGACGTCACTGCCCCCAGCCTCGTGACATAAAGATAAAAGTGATAAAGCCAACAATTTCTAAGCGGAAGAGATCAATAAAGTTGGTCACAGCACATTGGCCGCAGATCAAAGTGTTTCCGTCCGTCGTCGGGTAAAAATAACGTTAATTTACTGGCACATAAAAAGTAAACACACGGCGGTACTGGGTAAATACTAGGAGTGAGTTACTACACGCCTGGAGTTGGAACTGGCAAAGGAAAATGCATCTGCTAATATATTCATGCACTTTAAAGACGTTATCATTGATTTGTAAACAGTATTCCTATTTTGGCACCTCCAGGTCTGTCAACTTGGAAATGTAAAATTGCGCGATATTTATGTTTCTGGTAATCGAAAGCAAGAGCTGAGAAGCTGATTCAAGTTGATGAATAGTTCTTTAATGCATGAAAACAGCAATATAGCGGAAATGAAGAAGTGAATAAATAAAACCACAAAAATTTACAGATTGCCTAATGATAGTGATAAAACTGTTGCTCCTAAATTGAATAACTTGTAAACGATGTGCTAGAATCTTAAAGTTCGAAGTAACGAAGCGCTATCAACCATCTTGGACTTAATAGTCCAGTTGCAGTAGCTACCATCTACATTTTTATAACAAGATTTTAATGAGTTCTTCAAGCGATCCACTGTACAATACTGGAGTAGTAGCGAGTTTTACAGCATACTTCACAGCTTTCATTAACATTTAAACGTTTGAAACAAGATCTTGAAGAAGCTTTAAATTTGAACGTTTCTTTTAATTTAGCTGCTCAAGCTTTTAAACGCAATACTGTCCGTAAGAATATAAAATTGTAGTAACCCAAAAATATCTTTATCCTCGCGTCAACGAAACAATACCCTATATATTTTGACATGTCTTGATGAGACTGACTATAGCTAGACCAACGACGCTACGTCCTGGTTGAACAACCCTGTCGCTGAGCTGTCGACTCTTCAACAGCTTGCTTGTAATATTTCCATGATTGTCTTGCAAATAAGCGATAGCTTATTGCGTTTCCTTTTATTCTAATTCTTATAAACTTGACCTGAACTTGCCTCTAAAATGCACATCTATGTCACAATATTAAATCCTTTACAGTTGGGATGTGCCGTATTTTTGCGTGGGGCCCACTTGGCGGGCGCGGGGCGCTTCGCTCGGTCACGCGCGGGCGCCCATGCCCTCCATAATATATTACATTTCCTCTCTGGTGCCCCGGCCGTGTCCCCGAGTTTCTTCGAACTCGCCGGTACCGATATGTCCTCGATTTAAAGTCTCTTGCGGGTTTTGACTGTTGAATTCAAGCAGATTTTTATGAGGTGTATGGAGTGGTGAGTTGGTTGGTTTATTTATTTTTGTACATGGAGGACTTACAGCTAATAAAAACAGAATCATAAATTTAATTTATTTTAATAGAATTAAATAGAATTAAGTTTTTTTCGCATTTCTTACTTAAAATAGAGGTACATACATCGAGTCATATCAAATCGCATAATTTATAGGTATCATTCCACCATATCGGATGGCGATTACGCATTCATATTGTTTTGGGATTAGATCACTGTAAACAGTGATCTAATAAAAACAAAATCTCAAGATCTAAGATCTTATAAATAAGGCTCTAAGAATGTGTGACATCATCATAGAATTAAAACTTGTATAATGACAGAGTCCATAATACGAGAATCGACCACAATAACCAATATTATGCAATACCTTTTTTTTAATACCTAATAATTGAGTGTGAAGCTCCGTCGTATGGCATTTTACTGTGGGGTCGGGCTGCTGACATTGAATCCATCTTTATTTTGCAAAAGAGAGCTGTCAGAGCCATTTTTAATCTACGTCAGCGCGAATCACTCAGGGAACTATTTAAAATGATTAATATTATGACGGTACCTTGCCAATTCATTTATGAACATATTATGTACGTAAGAAAAAATCTACATCTTTTTAATAAAATAAGTGATAGACATAATTTTAATACAAGAAATAAAGATAAAATACATCAACCATTTTTCAGATTAGCTAAAGTACATACATCTTTTATGGGGTACTGTGTTAAATGCTACAACAAAATACCTTGTAATATATTGCAATTAAATGAAATAAAATTTAAAACATATATAAAAAGTTCACTGTGTAAACAAGCATATTACAAATTAGAGGATTATATCCAAGATAAGAATGCTTGGAAACATGCTGGTCCAGCTCCACAGGATAATTTAGGGTCTAGACCAAATTAAAATTTGTTACTACTTTAATTGTATAGTTTATTATTTTTATGACATTGATTTACATTCCGTGACTACTTTAACTCACACACTGACATATTAATTGGTTACATAACTTGGGAAATCGTATACTTTTACAATGTTTGTAAATATGTGAACACCATGTATCTATCACTTAATTAACTTATTTATCATTGCTACGTTTATTAAATTCTTTTTACCTATTGTGGTAGGGTAGTTTTTATTATAGGTGCATCGTCTTCACATATAGATTCACTAGAATATAAGTTACACACATATACGTTCACTAGAATATAAGTTGTTTTTTGTAATACTAACATAATATGGATCCCTGTTATCTGTAATAAATGAATTTTAATTTAATTTTAATATAATTATATAATTAATGTACACAAAGTATTGTAACACATGTTAAAAGAGTAACGATGGAGTTTCTTCCCATTCTTCTCCATACGAAACTACCTGTTGGAAGGGACGACTGGAATAAATTCTATTTAAATGTAAATGTTGACGTTCAAAAGTGCCTTTTATGTGCCTATTTGAAATAAATGCTTTGACTTTGACCGCCACACACCACTGAACCGTCTCTAAAGTATAATAATCCTAATCGTTTAAATACTCATAACGTAACCGTTCGTGAAGCGCGCAACGTCTCGTATAACTCAGTGTGCGTGCGGAGAGATTTACTGCCCGTTACTTCCCGTCTTCAAACAACGCAACGCTGGGTCAGACTCGTACCAACTTAGCCCCAACTTTGAATGTTTTCCCTAACTTACCGTTTCGAGGTTGCCTGCAATTTAGCTTCTTACAATTCTAAGACTATTGGAATTAAATAGGTACGTTTATAAGCCTTTTAGTTTCGTGGAGTTATATACTTTTAGAGAGAAGTCTTCATGCTTGTGATATAGGTACGACGGGTTGGTAATTGTAAAAAGTACGAAACTTATATTTAAATTATTAGTTTTGTTCCAATGATTGTTCACTATCATACCGATTGATTTGACTTCAACGCCAATTACATTACACGATTCCTCGGGCCCTGTCTATCGTGTGCGCGGCAGGGAAGCAGGGAGGTCGGAACCACTCGGTCGCCCTGTTTAGGGACCCTGACTCCCTGTTTCTTATTACAACTACCCTACAGCCTACTATAATTTAATAAGTATAACATTCGATTAGTAAAATTAAGTACAAAGTATTCAGAACACAAGTGACGCGAAATATTTCCCAGCACCACTAGACTGCCACGCCAGTCAGTACCTAACCAAATATTGTGGATTTCGCAATAGTTGGAGCATCGTCTGCACTAGTCTGTGCTCCGTTCACACTACTTCGCAATAGTTGGAGCATCATCTGCACTAGTCTGTGCTCCGTTCACACTACTTAGTTGGTACATCATTCACGCAAAGCATGCACTCGCTCGTAAACATCTAACACATGGCTTGCAACGGAAATAAATTGTGTTTGAAAGATATTTATAATGCAAGCAGAACATTAATAAATAAAATAGATGAGCTGTTTCATGCTTGTAATAAGTCGTATTGTAAATCATTATTTTAGAATGGTTTTCGTGAACAAATCCAGGCGCTTAATATTATACATGGATGGTGTTGGTATTATTGTTACTATGGAATGATAAAGGATTGACTTTCAGTTGGTATAATTATGATTTTCAATATGTACATATTTAACTCCGTAAAGCATATAACATTTATTACTACCTGGTCCATCCCAAATTATCCAGATTATCTTAACAAGCGCACCCATCAATCTTAATAAGAAGTGTGACCTATCACCCTTCACGTGCATTCCGAGGCATATTTTTATTGGTGTACACAGCAGCAGGTCAAGTTACCACAAACTGTCAAACTTTCTCATTCAATTTTGAACTTAACCTTCAACACTTGAAGGTTTAAAATTATTTGGATAAATTTGACAGTTTCGTAGACGACTGTACCAAATAAATAGATTCAGAAACCTCGCGTCATATTATTTGCTAAAGGAGCCATATTAAAACAATATACAGGTAGGTACTACAAGTGGTAAAATCTGAAATATCATCATTATGATTTGATAGGTGTTGGTTAACCGTTCCTGTAGCAGCAAGATAGTCTCCCATTTCATCCATATTACATCAGAAATGCGAAAGTAAATTTGGCTGTGGCCTAATCGCGCCTAATTGGCTGGATGGATAATGATGAAATTTGTTATAAGGATAGACCATGGCCTGGGTTAGAACATAAGAGACTTTTTATCCCGGTAGTACGATCCCGTGGGGTTATTTCCGACATATCGCGTGCGAAGCCGCGGGTAAAAGCTAGTGTTCCATGTTAATTGCTGACTGAATCTTCTGCTGGGTGCACGTGTTCTGGACAGGAAACAGACGTGTCCTGCGGGGGCACTTCCCCAGATAACGCCGGGCGCCGCGCGCCGGCTACAAGCGAGGGCTCAGTCAGGGCTGGGACGGCCAATTAAATTAATATTATATCGACGTTGACCCAGCCTACTTTTGGAATGTTATAGTTCACTTTGGAAATGATGGTGTCAGTGTAAGAACAGACAGGGTAACGAATTAATAAACAAATTGACGATCCGTTTATTTGTTCATAATATATTTAAAGGAGATGTTTGATTTTGGGCCACCACTATGTACACTACATAGATAAATAGGAAAAAAATAGGGGAATTTCATAAAAATACTAAAAAAATCATTTGAAATAAGGTACAATGGTACAAAAATGATAATTTAAAAAGTTTTTTAATAAGATAACCCCAATTTTAGGGCAGCCATGACAGTTGTATTAGACATGACGTTTGACAGTTTAAAGCACAGCTCACTCACTCCTCTCCTATGAATTATCGAAGTCCAGGGTATATTGATAGGCACTATTGTTGTTAAACCGTTATTTTCACTTTTTTTTATTTTGTTACTTGTATTCTGTGTTTCACGAACTGTGTCCAAATAAACGTTATTCTTTCTTTCTTTCTTTCACTAAAGAATGAAGCAGTAGGACTGATAATAAACAAAACGTTCAAGCCTTAGTTACGTTTCTTGCTCCTCTTGACACCGATATAACCAATCTCTAACTGCTCGAATAGGTGATAGAAGATGTGCTGCCGCAGTCGAGTAGAATACCCTGTAGTCTTATTTTATCGAAACCGAAACCCAAGATTTTCGAAATTCGTATTGTTTCGTTTTATGGCAGCTAATACACGTCAATCAAATGTCATTGTCAAAATTACATTTTTCGCATGCTGCTAATCGGATCAACCGTGTTTAATTTTATGTTATGTTGCTCTCCTTGGCCAAGTTAATTTGAGTATACTTTGAAACGAAGTGAAATTAAAGCAAAGTAACAATAAAAAACGGTTACAGTAATACATAGTGATATTTACATATAGTGTACATAGTGCTGGCCCAGGCTCCATACATTTCTGGAACATCTCCTTTAAATTAACATTCTTCAGTCGTGTGAAGTGACTTTAACATGGCTATAAGTAGTGTGCTAAACAATCTCTGACTCCACGATCCATATCCAAATTACTTTGTCTAGTATTTTATTCTAAACAAAAAAAACTGGGATAGTCATTTTTTTTGGGTACCTTGGCTATTGCGTAACATGACCTTAGCGGTCTCGTGCCTGGAACTCGTCTATTCAATGTCGGTACGATTTAGACCTAAACTGAGGCAGTTGTTCAGATTATTTATTTTTTTCATTTCGGTTGACCACATTTTTATTTTGCGTGATGTGAATGTGACTTTTGCGTATCGTGTCTGCGACTCATCAATTCTTTGCGATTGGATGGTTCTGTATTCAGATTGACTATTACTAGCCTTTTTTCATTTCTCTGAAAACTTTTATATAGGTATGGGTGAAGGTTATTGTTTATTAGGTAAGCATCTATGTATATAATTGAATGATTAGACGCCGTTAGTCGTATACATGTTCTTAATTGACTAAAGGGCTATTCAGCCCCGCAATAAATTCTAACAACGAATAAATTAAGATTTAAAATACAGAAGATGGCCCACATGAATGTTTCAGAGCACAGCATCTGTGTATGTATGGTGTTGTTGCTGTGTCACCGCGTTTGTGCGCAGACATGCAGTCCGCGATTTGTCTTTATTTTGTTGGGATACTGAACAATGCAAGGCAAAACTCTCCACTGGAACGTTTTTTAAGAATTTGTAAAATCAAATTCCCTTTTTTCATATTTTGGTTAGAATTCCAAAAGAATCTGATGTACTAACAATATTCCACTTGCGTAACGGCTGACCCGATTGCTTCGAATCCCGTACGAAACAAATATTTGTACGACCCACTGTTAGTTGTTCCGGGCTTGGGTGCTTGTGCATTAGAGATCTGTGTCTATAGACGAACCCACAGGGCAGGAACATGTAGGGCAAAGATTACGATGCAGCAATACTTCATAATCCTCAGCTTTTTGGGAGTTTTTAGACTGATAACTAATAATTCCCAGCTTTTTTTTTATTATTTTAAGGCGGGGTGTTATCTCAATATTCCCAAAAATTGGTTTCTTAGAACGTCGAGTATGACGTAATGTAATAAAAATAAGTAACGCGAAAAATACAGTGAACAGAGAAGGGTATAAAGAAGAATTTAAACCGAACAGAATAATAAATAATAGTTTGATATTCCCAATAAAAAATTGGGAAGTTGTAGCACAAAAATAAACTTTGACGTCGAAGATCTCTGTATTTCCAGCGATAACAACAGTTTTTTTTTTAAGAATTTAGTAGGTTTTCCATTTTATTAAAACTTTAACCAAACCATTATTTAATTTTATGTCTATATTTTAAATAATCTAAAGAAAAGCAGTAAAATAAATGCCCATTCGCAGCTTACGTCACATTTCAACACAAATATCATTTTCAATTTTCAATCTTATTGACGCTCCATAGTGGTGACAATCGTTTACGCGGTCATACTTTAGTCGTCGGGCAGCGCTCGACTTGGATGGTTGGCACCGGACGCTCTGTGCATAATTCGATTGTAGTTTTCAAGTAATTTATGACTGAAAACAGTGTGTGAATTGAACTAAAGTTCTGTGGCGGACTACTAAGGCTACTCACTGCCTAATATTGAAGTGAAAATTCAGTCTCAGTGGAAATATGGGCAATAAAAATAAAATGTTGCGAAAGAGTTTTACAAGAAAAAGACGAAAAACTCGAAAAAATGATGGAATGTTTGGGTAAGTAGGATGATTACGGTATTGTATCATAATAACATTTGAAATTGATATTTAGTTTAGTATACTTACGAAACTGTATAAATCTATAGAAACGGTATTGACAATTTCTACAAACATTTTGCTAAATCCAAAAACAAATAGGTGCACTCTATTTTGATGTCTATAGAATGCATATTTGAATGCGCCTAGTGCAAACGTCTCTGGTCGAAGCAACCATCGAGGCGATAGCCATATTGCAATAGTAGGTATAAGTAACAAAAACAAACTTGCAGATAAATCAGAGTGCGTTCGTAATTATTATAATAATATAAATACTGCACACTAGTTATATATAAAGCATTTTGATTCTTTTGTAAGATTATTTTTATAATATTTATTGAGTCATTAGACCAGTGCCGATAATTTTTGAAAACGAAAAAAGTCACAGTAGGATGAAACCCATTGGAAAAGAAAGAGAATATAACAAAAATGAAAGGAAAAATAATTTACGGGCGATCCGAGGTCGGGAAGTGGGGGTTATCTCGATTTCCGGCAAAACTACAAGTCTTATGGAAAAAAGTGTAATAGCAAAGTTGTAGGTAATAAAAAGATCTACAACTTTTGTATTCACACTTTTTTCAAGTAACCTCAAAATTTATGTGAAAAATTCAAATAACCAAGTTTTTGGTTTTATATTTTTATCTTTTACACAGCATTTTTTTTTCGCGAAATTTGCCGAATACTTACCTTTTTATGTTTCAAGCACACTGTATTTTTATTGATTTAAAATATTTGTTTTTTTCACCTTATTTTGACCTAATATCGAAAAAGCACCCTAATTTTCAATCGAAAATTCTCACGTGAAAATATCTGCTTTTTTAAAAACTCGGTAAAAAAAATAATTGCTGTGTAAAAGATAAAAATAAAAAACCAAGAACTTGGTTATTTGAATTTTTCACATAAATTTTGAGGTTACTTGAAAAAAGTGTGAATACAAAAGTTGTAGATCTTTTTATTACCTACAACTTTGCTATTACACTTTTTTCCATAAGACTTGGAGTTTTGCCGGAAATCGAGATAACCCCCACTTCCCGACCTCGGATCGCCCGTAAATTATTTTTCCTTTCATTTTTGTTATATTCTCTTTTTTTTCCAATGGGTTTCAGCCTACTGTGACTTTTTTCGTTTTCAAAAATTATCGGCACTGGTCTAATGACTCAATAAATATTATAAAAATAATCTTACAAAAGAATCAAAATGCTTTATATATAACTAGTGTGCAGTATTTATATTATTATAATAATTACGAACGCACTCTGATTTATCTGCAAGTTTGTTTTTGTTACTTATACCTACTATTGCAATATGGCTATCGCCTCGATGGTTGCTTCGACCAGAGACGTTTGCACTAGGCGCATTCAAATATGCATTCTATAGACATCAAAATAGAGTGCACCTATTTGTTTTTGGATTTAGCAAAATGTTTGTAGAAATTGTCAATGCCGTTTCTATAGATTTATACAGTTTCGTAAGTAAACTAAACTAAATACAAATTTCAAATGTTATGATACAATACCGTAATCCAAACATTCCATCATTTTTTCGAGTTTTTCGTCTTTTTCTTGTAAAACTCTTTCGCAACATTTTATTTTTATTGCCCATATTTCCACTGAGACTGAATTTTCACTTCAATATTAGGCAGTGAGTAGCCTTAGTAGTCCGCCACAGAACTTTAGTTCAATTCACGCACTGTTTTACCAATTTTAGCAAATACCAACTAATATTCAGCCAGCAGCAGCTTCCATTCCCGTGGATGATCCCTCTATCGTCTAAATTTTTCAGAATTCTAGCTTCCGTCCCGGCTCCGCATTTTCTTAGAAACATTATGGCATGTGTCACTTTGGAGCTGTGATATTATTGCATTTATTTAGAGTTTATGTGATTTTTAAGTGGTCCGAGGGCCTTTATGTTGGTTTTGTTTTCTATTTTTTTACCGCACCCACTAAGTACCTATCTAAAACACAAACATTAGTTTGAAATGGCATAACTACCCATTTAATTAACCCTTCCATCCCTGATACTGACTTACACCCGAAAAGCATAATTCCCCTTCTAGAGCAGTTGGGTAAAATTCGGAATGTTTATATTTGACCTGTTTATCATGTACTGTAATAAAAATAAACAGTAGTGATGTTTTTTTTTAAATTGTTATGTGTAATTATTTATTGTATCATATTATGAACCGACACTGTAATTACATCGAATTTTAGAACGCACGTCATAAGTAAGTATATTCAACAGAAAACATCTGATTTCCTTACGTATACTATGCAACTTTCCTTGAGCACACAAACGCCCGTGTTAGCGTTTGCGAGTGTGTGCATAATTACCGTAAAACGCGCAGATGCGGTTGTGTGAGTGCGGTAATAGCGATTAAAATCGTAGTTGGTCCGCGTCTTAAGATTCATTCAGTGTTTAATTTTGGGACGTCCCTATCGAATCTGGCCGCTAACAGAAAGGGTCACGGTTGCCATAGAAATGCTATAAAGCTAGCAGATCCCTTCGTAATGTTATGAGATGTAGGATGTAGCCCTCGCACAAATTGACCGAATGCGCGTACTCTCAGACATCAAGTAAACGCAACATTCATCAACTAGAGAGCCGCCCTCGCTTTTATTGTGATTATTTCTTGGTTCTTCCTTTGTGGAACTAAGGGTTGGATCACGTTTACTTTTTGATTAAGTACAAGAGCTTTTACCAGTATCCCGATGGGGAAGTTGAATTAATAAATCGCGTTACTATTCTGAGTTTTAGTTTAATTCAAATAATGTATCATGTATGTTTTCACTGCCAAAAAAACCAACTTGACTGTTTGATCCCTGAAAAAAGTAACTGAACGAAGTTCATACGGCTCTTTCCTGAACTGGTAATAGTAATTTAAACTTTTTCAGCGTGAATGTATGAAGTTTAAAACTAAACAATTTTTTTTATTCCACATGACAGTTATCTTGTTCGGCATGAAAACTCGCGCCATGAAAAAAGTACCAGCATTACATTTTATGTCCAAAGTTAAGTTCAGACAATTATCTCTTTTCATCACTCATCAGTCATCACGTCTCGATGGTACAATATTGTTGATCACGCGTGAAAATGCGTATGAATTAAAACTTATCTGCAAGTTTTAATTACGAATGTTTTACGTCGACCAATCGTGTCAAAACAACAATTGTCGTGACAAATAGTATTACAAAGATTTTCGGCTTGTTTTCTTATTAAAAAAAACTGGAGGATGCCGCACACTACAATTGTCGTGTCGAGTCGTGCTGTGTACCGAATAGTGACGAGTACCGAGTTGTGTACCGAGTCGGGTTCCCCTTGCCTTTGTAAACAAATACCGATACACGCAAGAATCTAACCTTTCAGTGCGTGGTGCGAGTGTTAGCGACTAAAATACAAAAATAAACGAAATCGAATTAATGTATTTGCTCTTGGTGTTGGTAATGAAAAAAGTGAGACTGTTATGATTTCAACCTAATGCAGGATCCAATTTGGCATCTGAGAACTGATACATAGGTCCTTATCAAATAATTTTGTAATTTAAATTAAATTCTTGTTGTAGCGGCGAAGCTTAGTCACTTGGAAAAATAACTGAGCCTTTGTCAGTTTTGGGAGTCACAGGGCAGCTTTTGTGTAGGAAACAGGGCAGTCTCTTGGCATGAGAAAAGCGGCTCGAAAGAGAAAAACATATAAAAACAAATGACTAAAGAACATAACAATATCTTTATACTAAAGGCTGTATGATCACTTTCCTTCCCTCATCGCTAGTCGAGGCACCCACACGTCACTCGCTATCATTTCGCACGCATTCGGCGGCGCTCGATTGAATTACTGTAGTGTTTTGCGGCTCGAATAAAATGTAAATGAAACGATCGCAATCCTGTTACCGACGGATCGATGCGGACGACGACTTGCCGGTTGCGGGTTGCGGGTTGCGTGGGTAGACGCAGACAAACCTACACATAAATAGGAGATGGTAAATGTGTGTGTGTGTGCGGGAGCTTAGCATTTTGTGGACAGTTTAGTTACGAGTTTCTTTTGAAGACGAACGAGTCTGGTTTTTTTTAAACTACTCGTACATAAGCAATGTTTGAAGTGAGAATGATGTCGCACTACAGAATTGAATAGGTACTTACACATTGTGTACTTACATATTGTGATGTAAGTCATCTCTTAGATTAGCGTTGAAATTGATAGGATTTCTATCTAGTAAGCCACATCACCCATTGATAGGATTTCTATCTAGTAAGCCACATCACCCATTGATAGGATTTCTATCTAGTAAGCCACATCACCCATTGACCTAAATATAACTTTCCCGTTTTCCGTATCAGTCTTTATCTTCAAACCTCAAAATGTAAGGCTTTGCCTTTAATGTTGTGTCATGCAATAGATCAATGGATGAACTATTGTATGATACAACATTAAAGACCATTGACATAGTTTCTTATTATAAGCCCATAGGAGTGTCTGTGCGACGGCCGCGAGACTGCCAAGTCGTACATTTAACCAAGATGTAAGGTTTATATTATAATTAGGCCTCATAGAGTTAGATCATACATTAGATATACATAGATACATTAGATCTGATATTTTTTAATCAGTGAAAGCGTCAAGTGAGCCTTGGCAACCTACATGTGCACCTCTTTTTTAGTCTCACCTTATATTAATATTTCAACTGAAGTACTATTTGCTTTTATGTGTCACTGTTGCCTTTCTTCTTATTGTAATTATTGTGATGTTATGACTAAGTTTCCTTTTGACAGCTGATTATAGCCTATAGTATCGCCTGCGCTCGCGCTCCTTCGTTTGTCATAGACATAATTATACTACTCATAAACAATTTAGTTGGGTCGCTCGATCGTAATAATTTATTTTATTTTGTATGTTATCTTGCAAGCATTACGTTTTTTCTTTTGTATTTTAATTTTATTGTTATTTATTTATTTTCAATTGTGGGTATTTAATCTATGTCTGTAAATGTGTCCATGTCATTATAGCGGGCTCTATTGGAATACCAGAGCAAAGGAATTTATAAAAAAAAATATCTATACATCAAGGACGCACCAGTACCATATAATGTTTTATAGCGACCAAACTAGTTTGTTTCGCATTCACAGAACATTTTATATTATTTAAGACGAAGACATTAATATTCTAACGACTTGACGAACATCAATCTTCTTTAATAACATCAGATAATCTGATATTATTTTATTTTCACTCAAATTGTAAAGTTCTTATTTTTAAATCAAAAATAGTAACTTAGTGACAGAAAAATTTTGAGTATTTTTATGTTATCTGTGGTGGAGGCTGTTGTGGCGTGTACTGCCGCACCAGAATGTTGGAGTTGGGCGCCGTATTAACGATAGTACTTTTTGTGTATTTATTTTATTTATATTTCTTCCATATCTCTGTAAACGTCTCCCACGATTGTTATATGGCTTTTCCCACACAACAATACAATGAATGTTGATGATATATATAATCACTGCACTTGACAGATAATGATTATGATTATGATTTTTTGATGATGTTAATGATTTGTGATTATGATTTAATTTGTTATTTTATTGACTTGATAAATGATCGTCTCTGACACAATTTAAACTAATTGGGAATTACACGTGTAACAGCTTTAAATTAACGTTAAAAAAAGTTCTAAATAACCATAACATTAAAGAGGTTATAAAAAATCATTCTATCACATTACTTAACACATACATGCTACATTTAGCGGTCCCCGTTACGTCGCATAACTAATTATTTCATATCTCCTATATTATGCTAATGACGCCCTGGTACCTTCACCGGCTGACGTTAAGTATACTTATTAAGACGATTATAGCATTTAACAGTATTTTTGTAGTATTGTAGACTTTGATTGACGGTCGTTACGTATGTAAATGTTTAATAATAAAAAATAAAAATAAATATTTTGTGATGCAGAAGGTTCTACTAAGCTATTGTGATTATCAGGATATTTACTCGTCTTTTGCAGACAAAAGAACTTGGAAATAGAATAATCATCCCAATCAATCATTTCTTGGTCCTTTAAAAGAGTCTGGTCCACAAAGCAGTTTAGTTGGTTTAGTGATTACAGTCCGATTGAGTAAGAATAAAAAACAAAAAAGCAGCTGGTAAAAAGAAAAATTCCGTATGTATTTCCCGTTTAATAGAAAAACTCGAAACTCTGAAGAAACTGGAGCAGGGTCACAAATTTAATGGTCCCATGTGTCCCGGCAAAGCCATAACATTTGGCAACAGATATTATGATAAACCCGTCAGCAGTTGGCCACATGATGTAACTTTCTTTACAAAGAAACCTCCGCATCCCGAACGCTTCACACGTCTTATAGTTTAGGAGTTTAACTACAGTTTCAAAGCGCTGGGAAACTATTTACCATATCAAGTTTGTTGCTCGTTATCAATTAGCTATCTACTGACCGTGAGTGTGAGTCTATGGGCGTATGGCCCGGATCGGATGGTCTTTGGTCATTATAGCATAGTTTTGGCTAATGTCATGTTTGGGACAAGCGATCGACGCTTGTGAAAATTATGCCTTTGAAATTAAGCAGCTGGTGCCAGTTTTCCGAAAACGAAAGGCGGGAAGGTTGATCAGTGATCATCGCGTTACAACATCAATTATAAAGTAATATAAAATGTGTAGTAGTCAATTAGTAGTGTCGTGTTGGCGTTCTGCAGCGTCTGCCCTCCCCCGTGGGAAGAAGGCGTGTGTTTATGTATGTATGTATCAAACTAATGTGCAGACAGACGAGACTTGCTCTGTAGACGCAAATACTTATAGGTACCTATGTAGCTATGTAGGTACATATTTTGCCACATCAAAATATTGGCACTTGCCCAGGTTGATGACCACTGTGATGTTAATCAAACTAGTTACTTACTGCAAGTAGTAGATAAGTAAGAACTTAATATTAACAAATATTACATGTTAAGAAAATAATGTTAGTACAAATGAACGCTTTTGGATTTACTGCAAACCATTCCAGAAACTTAAGTAAATCCTAGAATTTTAATTACCTTTTTAGTCCGAGAACAGTAGCAGCATGTCCTTATATTCCCTGTACGTACATAAACTGCTACATTATGTACCGAGACTGGAGGCAGTACGTACCTATGTACCCAGTGCGGTAAATATGCGGGCCCGCATTATGATGGATGCGCGCGCGCGGGCCGCATGCCTAATTAAGTAATTAAGATGGGAGAGATAGCGCTCGTGTAGATAGCGACCGGATTGGGATCACAGAGGAGAAGAGAACAGTGGCACAAGTCCAGCGGTCTTTGGTAATGCCAGGTACAGATTGGTGAAACGTAACATGCAATATAACACAGATGACCACCAAATGTATGCAATGCATGTAACACAGATGAGCACCAAATGTATGCAATGCAACATGGCATGTAACACAGAAGAGCACCAAATGTATGCAATGCAACA
The DNA here is from genome assembly GCA_937001585.2 of Brachylomia viminalis. Lineage (NCBI taxonomy): Eukaryota > Metazoa > Arthropoda > Insecta > Lepidoptera > Noctuidae > Brachylomia > Brachylomia viminalis. The sequence goes on from OW443300.2 coordinate 711,106, forward strand.
TGGCATGTAACACAGAAGAGCACCAAATGTATGCAATGCAACATGACATGTAACACAGATGAGCACCAAATGTATGCAATGCAACATGACATGTAACACAGATGAGCACCAAATGTATGCAATGCAACATGACATGTAACACAGATGAGCACCAAATGTATGCAATGCAACATGACATGTAACACAGATGAGCACCAAATGTATGCAATGCAACATGACATGTAACACAGATGAGCACCAAATGTATGCAATGCAACATGACATGTAACACAGATGAGCACCAAATGTATGCAATGCAACATGACATGTAACACAGATGAGCACCAAATGTATGCAATGCAACCTGGCATGTAAAACAACAACTAGGTCAGTTTGTTACTATGTGTTACAATTATGTTATGTGTCACTAATCTGGGTTTGGTGGGAATGGGTTTCGATGTACCTATACGATTTTGATTATGCATAGATGCCGGGAGTGGCCGTTTAATTTCGCATTTTTATTGACTTGCGACTGATTCAACAGACGATAAAGACGTATGTACTCCTAACTGGTAGTCGGAACTTTGTTGTGAAAAATGTTATTAATTATTAAATTGATAATTAAATATTTTCTTGTTTAGAAGTAGTTACTGTATTTAATAAACTATAGAAAAGGTATACTTTTCTTTATGGAGGGTACAGCAAGTCTCGTGTTTTATAGTTATCTGTTCCATATAATTACGAAGGTATAATAGTAAAATACTGAGGTAGCAATAAAACGTTATGAACGAAGATTTATTGTAAACGATGCTCTTTAAAGTACGTCCACTTTAGACAGAATAAAGAGTAAAACATAGCTTTTAAAATAAATAGTTAGTGCAGTTTTATGTACCGTAATAATATGTTTGTATAAGTGTGTGTCTGTATTTAGGTTAATTTCAGGAAAAGCTTAAACACATTATTTTTCTCACAATTTCAATATGTCGCAACATACACGGCACTCAATCTTCAGTAGGAATCTCTTTAGTATAAATCATACGAAATAATGAATCATTACCCGTAAAAACGAAGGACCACGACTTATTACTCAGTCATGAGAACGAGTACCACTGTTCCACTGTTCCACTCCACTCATACGTTCCCGGCACATAAGGGAGGCTCCACGTCCGCTCACAACTCGCTGTGGTATTGTGGACAGTTAAAACAGTTTGCCTCATCCGGACCACACCGGTTCGCACCGATCCGCACCGAGCCGCACCGCATCGTTGCGGCCGCGTCCGTTTACATTGTCGCATTTGTATTGCATTAGAAGGCCACACCGCCACATGGAAAATGTATGATGTCTACGCATTCATACATTCATACTCGCGCTTCCTACGCAATAGTAGAGAACCGAAGGCTCACGATTTGTAAGGCGTAAATTATTTTTAATTTACCTGTATTGTGCGCATTGTATGAACCCATAAATATAAAACTTCTAAAGTTAGCGTCAAGTAGACTTAAAAACTTTGGGTTTCTTTGATCGAATTATTCCAAAATTGGCAAACAACGTTGATTGCGCTTGTACTTTTGAATTATGGACACGATATGAAGTGCAACAACTTTAAGCGAATCTATTGCATGTTGGTCACGATTGTGTTCCTTGGGTCCTCGATAAAATTGTCATTTGTGTCCATTGGTGTTTCTGTATCTTTCTGTAGTCTTCTCTCTAACGTACGGCTACAGATCAAGCAATACATTTCCAGTATAAGCTGATCTCGCATTGTAAAGGATTTCCTTACAATGAGAGTGTAAACTGGAAATAGCTTGATCTGTAGCCGTGTGTACAATGACAGAATTTTAACGTCGGAATTGTTTTACTTTTGTGGGTCATTGTCTGCATGATGTCGGTTCTTCATTTTGAAGTTTTTGCTCAAACTGGTGTTCATTAATGAACAAGACCTGTTCGCTGAGTATTTAGTACCTACTGTTTACATGCGGGTAACACTAATTTATGTCAGATCTTTAGAACACAAGTTAAATTAAATATCGAAAATGCAATACAATTTATATGATCTGAGAATACAATGTATAAGAAATATAGCTTTAAACAGGAGAAATATTTCTGAAGCTCACAGAAACTGTTGGTCAGAAAGTCTGAGAAATATTTTATTAGATTTTGGATATAGGTTTTAAAAAGTGAACATAACGTTCAATTACCCACTCATTTGCATTTATTGAAATACTCAAAGTGCTTGATAACACTACGCTACGAACTATCAGCATCTTAGTAATACGTAAGCCTTAATCAGTTTATGCAAGAATACGACTGCAAAATTACAGGAAAAGGAAGCTAATTGTTTACGAACGCATTCGTCTATTCTCTATAACAGCCATTTGAGTCAGTTTCCTGCGAACTAGAAAATTATCCTGTCACTGAGCCCCAGCCGCCGAGACTGTTTATTTATATAATTACATGCTTTAGAAAATTGTGCCACTTTACCTTACGTGTTTTACCCTTAAAACAAGCAAAAACCGACCAAGTATCGTTGAAATAGAGGTTTGTGAAACTGTAGGTTCTTGGTAAAGCACACAGGTCTCCCCTTAGGCCAGTCCGTGCGGTTGCAATTATAACGCAGTTGTTCGGTCGAGCAACTGATCGTTAGGCGACTGCTACCGGCGACGCGGACCGCGCGGCCGCGGACCGACGAAGAAAGCTGTTATCGAAATATTCCCATCTTCTTCTTAGTAACGGTGCCACAAATACACGGAAGTGTTGATGCCTACAATTAATATTCAAGGCGCCATCTTTGAAGCTTCCGGGTGATATATTAGTCGATTATCGGCTACCGATAATCGACTAATATGGTTAATGTATTTTTTATACAGAGTCAAATTAAATTAGGTAGCGAAACTGTGCAGACGTAATGGGTATCGATATCTAAACACGATCAAATTAAAATGAAAAAGATTTGATGTTTTTTTTAGGGGTCAGCGACCGCTAGTAGTGTTGTTACTTGAAGTATGAGTTGAGAAAATATGTATTATTGTGTTTAAATATAGATACCAATTACGTCTGTGAAGTTTACAACACAAAATAAACAGATTTTTAAACTGATAATTCAAGCGAATACACTAATTGCGGTCGATAAAAAAAAATCATCAAATTAATTTATTTTTTGTTTTATGATGTTTAGATTTCTATATCCGTCACGTCTGCGGAGTTTTACTAGCTAATTTGATTTGACCCTGTATACTTACGGAGGAACATTTATCATAATCAAGTTGTGCGACCAACATATTATAACATGATGTAAATGTAATTGTTTTTGACAGACTTTTTGTCGTGTATTTACTAAAGATTTATGTTGGTCGTGTTCGCAACTAATTTGTTGTAAATCGAATACAGTCTGCTTAGTTGATTAATTCAACTCTTACATTAACATCGTTAAGAGAACAGTGATCATTTTGTACATAAATCTACTTGGTGAGTTAAAGTTTTTTTTTTTTTTTTCGTTTGGCAATATGCTTCTTTGTCTCTCATAGTGTAGGTGTCGGAAATGGCAATTATAAAAGATTGTATTGATTAGTATAGAATTTCTATGTAGGTATAGTCTTGGGGTACCCATTCAATAAAAGGTCACTTTATAATCACAGATGTAGTTTAGCTCGTTTGCGTTTATTCTAAGTAAGTACCTGCAAGTATTTGAGAGGTCCATTTTCAGTAGTGGGCGTAAACGAGCAAACAATAAGATGCAATAATATCGGACGATACAATATCGGGTGTCCAAATAATAGTAACACGATATCAAACCTTGCGAAACTCTCCGCTAGTCACAGTACAGCCTACAAGCTCGTCTCAACGAGTCAATACCGCGAACAGTTCTAATTAGCTAAAATAAACTTGTTAATTAGCAGTCAATAGCCGCTGTGTACGAGATCGCGCAAACACAGAAACGTGTTAATCCTGATGCTTACAGATTGAGTCGGAACGCGGCGTGCATCGCGACCACCACCTGCCAGCTAGTAATAGAACACAGGAGGTCCACACAAAACACAACGAAGTAAAGAATTCTCACAATGTACAAAGATATAACGAGTTGCTTTGAGATCAGTACAACACAAGCACTGCAGCCTCCTTATACCAACCGTGCTAACTAGCCATGAGTGCATGTGAGCGATTTTCTTTCGCTGAAAGGGACTTGTTCGGCAGTAGATCGTTTACAAATAGGTTTGATGATGATGGTGGGGGGCTTTAATTAGACATTCGACAGGCAGATACCTATTTTTTAAAACAAACTTATACTACTTTTTAAACATTCAGGGACTGATTACTTACGTTACGTGTAGGTATGCGGGTTTAAAATTGAGTAAGAAATGTAATGAGTACACCTTCTGAACCCATCGCCTCTTTTGAATGTCTCGTCGAGGCACGTCCGAGGTTTATGTAAGTCTGTAGGAATTAACTCCACAACAACCGCTTTACGAAATGTATTAAGTTTGCGATACCTCATGTTAGACAAGTAGAAACAAGTGTTCTCTTAAAGGGTGAAGAGTTGAAACCCGAAAATACCACAGTATTCTTAGGCATAACTTTGGATGCCAAGCTTCAATGGGGCCCCCATATAAATAAATTGTCAAAGAAGCTTGGCTCTACAGCTTACGCCGTTAGGAAAATTCGTGGTTTAACTGATTTTGAGACAGCCCGTTTAGTATACTTTAGTTATTTTCATAGTGTAATGTCGTACGGTATTATGTTGAGGGGAAATGCCGCCGATATTCAGACGATTTTTGTTTTACAAAAAAGGGCAAGTCGTTCAATTTATAAATTAAGTCCCAGACACTCCCTCAGAGACAAATTTAAAGGGATTTAATATAATGACGGTGCCTTCTCAGTATATTTATGAAAATCTTTTGTATGCACATAAAAAAATATTAATCTGTTTAAAAAATAAAGTGATATCCATAATATAAATACTAGGAACAAACACACTACTACCAGGCTCAAGAAAATAGGTGGCTCGTTTAGATGCCAATGTATACGTTTTTATAATAAACATCCTAGCCACATTCAAGAAATAAGCCTTAATAAATTCTAATCTTTTATAAAGAGGAAACTATGCCAGAATGCCTATTATACTGTCAAAGACTAAATTGAGGACAAAACGACGCAAACGACGGGTCTATATTGACGGCTTGAGAGGTGTCAAGGGACACCCGGATGGAACGAAGTTCCTTTCGATTAATTAGTGAAGGAATTGTAATAAAATAATAAAAAGAATATATATATATATATATATATAATGAAAATATCTGGCTTGCTTTCTTTAAGAGAGAGAGAGAGAGAGAGAGAGAGAGACGGACAGAAAAACATGCGCACGCCGCACAGCTTACAATAGCTTACTATAGCAAAAAGTGTCGTGACAACTTTTCGTATGAATTTTTTCCGTCTAGCCCCCTTTCACAACGCGCGATAAGGAACTTCGTTCCAAAAAGGCTTGGGATTGAGTTGCTCTAATAAAGCACAGGCAATGCTAATTTACTTTAATTTTGCTAACTATTTTTACTTAAAATGTTTGCTATAAGTATCTATACTTATTTACATAATAATATACAATGACACTAATATTTACTGTATAGTATTATATTATTTTTAATTATTGTGAATGTGAGGACTATGTGTGTTTTTGTTCCAGTTTTAATCATGTTCTGGCAGTTTGAGTCGCTGATCCGGCCTACACAAATGTCCTTTCTTTGGTATTGTTCGTCGAATCGTTGAGCTCCTTAAGTTCTGAGTTGAGCTGCACGGTTACTGACAAATGCGTGCCCTGACTGGACAGGTCCACTCAATCTGTGTGGTTCTTTCCACATAAGACCATTTCAGACACAAATCTACATGGTCCTCAAAGATTATTATAATATTAATCTAATTATTGTGAATGTGAGAACTATGTCGGCCATTGCTTTATTTTTGTATTTTTCTCAGATAGTTTAATCATGATCTGGCAATTTGACTAATTTATGCGGCCTACTCAAATGTCATTTCCTTGGTATTGTTCGTCGAATCGTTGAGCTCCTTAAGTTCTGAGTTGAGCTGCACGGTTACTGACAAATGCGTGCCCTGACTGGACAGGTCCACTCAATCTGTGTGGTTCTTTCCTCAAAAGACCATTTCAGACACCGATCTACATAGCCTTCGCGTGATCTGACCAAGATTTTGTCTGGACTTTAAATGAGACTGTAACCTCTGAGTTTGTTTCGGCCTTTCAGTAGTCAGATAGGAAATGCCGACCTCATCTAGTTTTTAAAATACGATTGACGTGTAAAAGTGTTTGTTCAAACCTACTTACAGAAATAAAATCATTTATCATTTAAATACTAGCCGACTATCCTAACTGTATCGAATGATTATAGTCGGTGGTAAGGCAAGTTTTAATTAACTAATTCCATTGAAGAACGTTCCGCTCAAGTGTACTATCATCGAGTTAAGAAGTCATTGGGATGTTACAAGTTGTTACGTTTTGCTTTGGTTATAACAATGCCTAATGTTCAAATATTTAAAGCACTTTAAACTATCTTTCCGCGATCGCACTCCCCAGCTTAATCATCCATTTGTTTTTAGCATGCAAATTACCATTCAACATGCACAAGTCAGCGATGTGTCGTCAACCGCCAGTTTAGTGGCTACCGCTCGCCATCACTATATCTCTATCTGAGCAAATAAGCCTAACATGTGGACACGCGATCACGTGCGATCAGATAATACGCCTCTTTGTTGGTGAGCTTTACGAGATGGTAACGTGGGAGGTAGTTTGGGGATTAGGCAATATTGGTGAGCTTTACGAGATGGTAACGTGGGAGGTAGTTTGGGGATTAGGCAATATTGGTGAGCTTTACGAGATGGTAACGTGGGAGGTAGTGTGGGGATTAGGCAATATTGGTGAGCTTTAAAAGATGGTAACGTGGGAGGTAGTTTGGGGATTAGGCAATATTGGTGAACTTTACGAGATGGTAACGTGGGAGGTAGTGTGGGGATTAGGCAATATTGGTGAGCTTTACGAGATGGTAACGTGGGAGGTAGTGTGGGGATTAGGCAATATTGGTGAGCTTTAAAAGATGGTAACGTGGGAGGTAGTTTGGGGATTAGGCAATATTGGTGAGCTTTAAAAGATGGTAACGTGGGAGGTAGTTTGGGGATTAGGCAATATTGGTGAGCTTTACGAGATGGTAACGTGGGAGGTAGTGTGGGGATTAGGCAATATTGGTGAGCTTTACGAGATGGTAACGTGGGAGGTAGTGTGGGGATTAGGCAATAATGGTGAGCTTTACAAGATGGTAACGTGTATCGTCGTGTAGTATCGAATGCATGTTTTGTTTTTCAAGTGTAACGTTAGATGAACTAATCAACATATGACACCAACACACAATGCGTTTTGTATGTAGTTTGTTTCAAGATAATAAGAAAGAGAGTTCCTTTCACAATAATTCTTGAAAGTAATTTTGTAATAACTCATTAACAAGCTTCACCGATTACACAATATTATATGTATATTAGTACACCATATTATTGATCGGTTTTAAGAGTCATCATACGATACTGCTTAACTTGAATTAGATTCGATTAATCTATTATACCAGATTGTTGGATAGAAACTTATCCTGACTGAAGAGAAAATCTAAATTCTGAACACGATAATGAAAGTGACTGATCTACAGCCATCAGCATACATATGACACTGCCGTCAATATAAACGTATTTAAAATTTATTTTAGAAATCCTACACTAATATGAAAGATCAATCACCTCAATTTTCCTCTTACTGTTAAATCTAACAGTTGTTTCCCCTTAGAATCTTTACGACCAAAGCTTAAAAGTCAGCAACCTATCCGAGCTATTATATTGGTGTAATGTGTCCACGTCTCGCACCACTGGCCATCGTAAGCAGAAACGTCGATTGTTCTTATATTTCTGCTATGAAGTCACTGCTCTAGGCTCGACGTGGTGTTGCTCGGTGGGTTTGGTTCACACTTGCGGAGCGATGCTATAGCTGATAATAGTTATGTATGTATATCTCTATATATTACCACAGTAGTTTTGCATTATTTTTGGTGGTAAGTGGTTTTGATGCTTTCTTGTACCTATCATCAACTAAAACGACTCAGTAGTAATTGTTTTCAGCACGTCATAAGAGAGGGGACTGTTGTATCTGCGGTAGAATGCGTGGCTGTTCACCAGGTCCTTTATCACGCCCCTTAGGAGATAAGGCTCTATCCGTAAATTAGGTCTATAGCTTACCAGTGGGTAAAGTAACAAATGACGTATTTTTATTTAAAATGTCTTCTTTACGTAAACTTAATTTGTTTGCTAAAGTTTTCAGAACAAACAACAAAATGTGCTTTACTTTAAAAAAGCTAGTAGGTACTTATTAAGAGCACTTTAAAGTCGGCATTATTATCTACATTCGTTGTCTGGATTCTTACATTTATTTTAAGAGAAGCGTCGCTCCAAGCTAGCATTGCTATCTATAGCTTCACAGTGTGATGTAACCTTCACGTCAATCTTTGTCGTGGGTGCCTGACGGCTATCATTCTCACATAACGCTCACACCCACCGAACTTTACTATTTATGTTACACACAAGCACAAGCCGAAAATATACTCTATAACAATATCAATAAAGTCTGAAATTGAATGGTGAGTTCCAAGAATGCTTACAGCCCATACAAGGCAACATAACTTCCATATTAGTGTGTTTGTTTTTGAGCAATCATATTTGGACTCAAGTATTTGATAGTTCAACAGTACGTGTTTTATTATTGTTTACTTTGGCAACGGTGTCTTTGACTGTAGCGTTATTTCGAAAAAAGGCAAGAAGTTATGTACGTTATGAGTGACTTTTTGCAATTTAAATAATACATATTAAACAAAGCCATCTTTCTATCAACAAAAAAAGAATTGCCAGTGAAAACCGCTGTGCACTTTACACCTAACCGTTCCATTGACTGTGCCGCGCCCTGTCGAGAGCTTTAAAGTTATTTCCATCTGGACCTCGTTTTAATATCGTCCATGTAATGTTCCGTCTATTCTATTGTGCGAGTAATATAACCACGATCGGTCCAGACTTTTCCGATTAAGTCGACCACATTGACTGGCGGCTTTCCCGGCTTCCCCCGCCTCTGTACGGTTTCTGTCCGGCTTCGCACCGGCACAGTAGCCGTGACGTTTGGGTTTAATATTGCTCCACCACCGGATAGTTCTCTAGTGGACCATTGTGCAAAGTGCTTGCAGAGATATAGGTAGAACAGTAGGTTAGGTTTGTTGCGTTTTTGCAATTAGGAGGGTTCGAATATATTTTTTAAGTAGGTACATGCCTAGTTGGTAATTATCTTAAATAATCTTTGGAAAAATAAAATGTTTGGCTCGGTATTTATTGAGCATTTTGCAACACTCCGATGAAAAAATTACCTAATGCAAATATAAAACCATTGTGCTGTAGTTTAAAACAAACATTCCTTTATGTCATTGTCAACGTGTGAATAAGTTATTTTTCTATTTTCTTCAAAGGCGCAGAAATACGTTCCTCAGTTAAAACAAGAACAATAAAATAAAACTGCACCACTGCACTCCTCGTAAATGTAACAAACTATTCGTATGCGTCGTAAAACTTCTGCGTTTCCTTCTAAGTGGTAATACTCGGCGGTACAAGTAGTGGGGGTAGCAGCGGTCGCAATAGCGCAGACTCACTTAAAACTTGCCGCTCAGCCTTCGGAAAAATGTTATGCCTTGTTTATAGTAATAGTCGCTGCACACCATCTCCCTTAATGTTACAACAGCTTGTAGTACGTGTAAAAAGTATTAGGTCTACATTTTATTATTAAACTATTTTTAGTTTTAAAGTGTGAGAGAAGAATATGTTCGTAAGAACTACCTATTTATGGGATGGTTATGGCTGGATGTATGTATCTACAAGAGAAGATCTACTGACGCAACGCGTTCATGTGAATTGTCCCTCGTTTCCTCAAACGTTTAGCTAGCACTTCCACATTTTTTTTTTGCGTGTTTCATGTATGGCAAGGCATAATAACAGATATTATATAATCACTTGAAATAACGTTCACATAATAATAATATTCATATGCTATAAAAACAAATAACCTAATTTCATGTGATCTAATGTTACACTTCATATTAGAAACTAACTTCTTCGAACTTCTTTTGCTGCATTTAGTATCGTTCATTTCATATTATGTATTTTCAATTTGTATAATGCTCTTTTTATATAACGTTCAGTTGACCAAATTTTCATATTTACTCATTTTCAGCCAAAATTCTGTAATGAATGAGTAAATATCAGGAAACATCATACTGCTATAACCTCATCTAACCCAAATGATTCACCAACAATAGAGGGGATCTGGCGCAGGAATATACGAGGAGAATACAAAAACACAAAAAAAATATAATTAACGTTACTATAGAATTTTAATTTTGTACTTACTTGATATACTAACTAAATACTATATTAACTGAATATTAGTTCAAATGTGCATCATAGAAAATGTTTATTAAACCATATAAAATTAGGTAAACTGAAATTATATCAATAATTCATTTATATCATTTCATCGTTATACAAAAAAAAAGTTTAATAAATGAAATTATGTTATGTGATCATTAGAACTTTTATTATTATATCAAACTCGTTATTATTAAATCGAACTGGGCCTATGTGGCGCAGCCGTGAGGCACACAATACTATTTTAAATACTTTCTGTTGGTCTGTTTGTGTGTAATATTGTGGGCTTTAACCTGGGTCAAATAAATTTATTTTCTTTCTTTCATAAATGGTACGCATCCATTTTTTATATTATTTGTTTGCATTTTTTCAGGCGGAGGAACTGAACTCGCTGGTGGGAGATGCTTTCCGAATGGCGTTCGCGTCGCAGCTGCAGCCTTCCGCGCCGCTCTGGGTGAGAATGAACATTGCTTGTTAAGCCGATATCAGAAGCTTCACTTTTACTACTTTTTTGCCTTTAATGCGGCATTTTTCGCTCAAAGTGAACCGTCTGAACACAAAATGAATCAACAGTGAAAAATAATTCATTAGTGAACCGATTGAACGTTGTTGGATTTCTATACATAGCATATTTCACTCGCCTCCCGAACGATTGAAAAATTTAATGAAAAAAGCTGATGAGCGTTCATTCCCATTTAATTTTAATTTAAACGTGGAATGAAACAAAAATTAACCTTCTCTCAAGTAAACAGTTCACTCGAGTGAAGCGTCTAATATCGGCTTTATTTCCTTTTACAATTATTCTTAAGATTTACCTGCTATAGCAGTGATAACTGACATGTAGGAAATTGGCTGCCAGACGGGTAGTTGGAAGCAACTACCCGTCTGGGCGGTCTATTCAATACCCTAATAAATTTCGTGATTTGGCAACTAGTTTGCCTACTACGCAAGCTAGAAGAAATTAAAATTAATTAAAAATATTGAGGAAAGGGGGTCTATTCGGTTTTTAACGATCATTGTACTTACGATGATCGTAGGATAAGCGTGCCTTTGCCTGTGACGATTCCCAGTAAAATGAGCTGCACATAAACTTCTTTGATTCACGCCTTTATTGAACGTAACTCGAGGTTCCCACATCCTCTTCAGTAGTTAATAATCCAGTATTTAATATAAATTGCCGTACTCAAGTTTAATATCTGTTGCACTTACTCGCTATTATTAGAACGTGCAGGTGAACATTAGCGTTGATTTACTGCTCGCTTGCTACTATTGCGTACACCGGGAGTTGTGCTACGGGGAATGTTATGTACTGTGATTTGTGTTTCTTTTGTTTTCATTTTGAAAATTGTTCGGGGCCCACACCTTTTTTTTTTAAACTTGATGTTATAGTTTGTTTTCATACGGACACTGGTGCCGATTCTCTTGTCACAAAATTCTCCAAACTAGACTAAAAATCACCTAAATTTTGTTAATTCCTGTGAAACGACCGCGACGTTTCCCATTCTGAAATTGATTAAAGTGACACAATTAACTAGGTATAATATAGTTTGACAGCACTATTATCATTTAGTTATTAAATTTAGTGAAAATGGCAATTTTGCTATTCTGAATTTAACGTTTTTCACCTAAATAAAATTTTGGTTGTCAAACTAAATCAGTCAGATTAAAAAGGTGTGGAATAAAATTTGTTGTCATGAACTAAAATGTACAATTCACCTTTCTCTAGTTCTTGAAGTTTGGATGCTTGTGAGTTTGGAAATCATTATAGAAGCTCATGTGATTGCAGCTGTTATCGATTCGGTAGAAAGATAAACAAAAAAATTCATGTTATTAGAATATAATACGAAATGCATTCGTTGCGCCTATTGACATGACCAGACAAACAGACTCACACGAATTCAAGCCGTCTTTGATAGGGCTTTCCTACGGCGACGAGAATACCGGAGATTTTTAACTTACTGAACACATTACTTGTTTATATAATTTGGGAAATTGTATACTTTTACAATGTTTGTAAATATGTTAACAGCATGTATCTATCACTTAATTAACTTATTTGTCATTGCTACATTTTTTAAATTCTTTTTACCTATTGTGGTAGGGTAATTTTTATTATAGGTGCATCGTCTTCACATATAATTATATAATTAAGGTATACAAAATATTGTAACACATTTTAAAAGAGTAACAGTGGAGTTTCTTGCCCATTCTTCTCTATACGAAACCACATTTTGGAAGGAGCGGTTTTAATGTGAATGTTGACGTTCAAAAGTGCCTTTTATGCGCCCATTTGAAATAAATTAAGTATAAGCATAAGTTATTCATTAAGCATAAGTGTTTATATCATTACAAGCTAATGTCAAAGTGCAATCGTCAGCAAAAAGTGTCATCGGGTGTTGAGTAACTCTAGGCAAGTCATTTATATACAAAGTGAACAAAAGAGGCCCCAATACACTGCGTTTTATATACAAAGTGAACAAAAGAGGCCCCAATACACTGCGTTTTATATACAAAGTGAACAAAGAGGCCCCAATACACTGCGTTTTATATACAAAGTGAACAAAAGAGGCCCCAATACACTGCGTTTTATATACAAAGTGAACAAAGAGGCCCCAATACACTGCGTTTTATATACAAAGTGAACAAAAGAGGCCCCAATACACTGCGTTTTCGGCTAGCAGGATCACATTGGTCACAGATACTAAAAAGAAATATAGGTTATTGCATCTTAATTTATTAAAATATAACAAGAATATAGCTTTAAGCCGTCACTAAGCTCCCTGTATTTAATTTAAATCATTATTGATAAATAATTAAAGATAATTATTTGATTTTCCTCAGGTTTTTTTTGCGGTTCGGAATATTTCGTTCACTTTCACTCTTTATTTTAATTTCCGACAAATCTTAGTCTATGGTCTACATAACTTAGCGAATGTCAAACGCGATTTTAGTTGTGTCAAAATTGTTTTTATGTTTAGAGAATCTTGTTTGCCGAATACCTTTTAAGATTCTCTTAGCCAAGAATAAAACATTTCAGTGATAGTTTAGTTTAGTTTGGTGTGAGAATCGGCACCACTGTCAGTGGAAAGTGAGTGCTTTACTGTTGGATTGAAACACACTTGTGAATGTAGTCATGAGAAAGGTCTCCGCAATATAGTGTCATGATGATAGCAAACATCTTTCAGTTACCATCATCAGAGTTATCATCATCCACATTCCGACCTCAAACATAACTGGGTTTTGGTTTATCGTAGATTGTGCTATCTCAAAGCTCCTGCGCCAGCTTAATCCAAGTAATCGCGATGGCAAAAATGTTCTGCTTTTAATAAATCAAAAGATTAGACACTTTGTTACTAAGTTAGTAAAAATCTGCTTCTGTAACTCTGGTGTACATCAGCAAAGATTTAGTGCTGTAAACACTAAGTGCTAATGTGGCGCAAGTTGTAAGACCGGGAGCACCGGCGCGCGGCGGCGGCCGGCGCGGCGGCGCCGTGAATGCGTGCCCGTGATTTGTTTTTAGCAGAAACCGGTTTTAATAACCAGTTGTTTTTACATTACAAAAACCATTACAAATATTCACAAAGAAGATAATATCATTAGGAGCAATTTAAAAAGTAAAATAGTAATTATATAAGTTATTATTAGATGTTGCTGGATTATACTAGTTTTGTATGTCATGAAATGCCATCTCTGTAATTATAATTAATTTTGTCCTCTCCCGTATCTGATAGCTGTCGGACATTATAGGGGTTCGGTCCCAGCCTGGACAGCCTGGAGTAATTTACGGTAGTTAACATAATAATAGTGCAACTTGTGCCGTGACAATCATTATGGTAATTTATATTTTTAAATGTTGGAGAAAATGTGTATTGCAAAGTGAATCGCTTTATTTGTGCGGTAAGAACGGGTGGGGCCGTAATCGATGTGACATTGCTGCGCTAAAGTATTGTGTTTAAGATAATGTTGAACAAACCGGTTTCGAAAGGAACTGGTATTACAAAGACGTTATTTTGACATCTATTTATGTGACGTTCTTTATATGCGAAAGTTTCTTTGGATAGGATATGCATAATTTATCTCATGACAGTATTAATACAACGCTGCGAGTTTTATTAACCTGTACTACCTACAGAGGAACTCATATTGACTTCTATAACGAATGATATTGAGAATTATTGTCAACGGATGTACCTAATTACTACTATTCATCGCGAAGTTGTGTTAATAATATCTCATCTTTACCATCTTTATAAGGATTTGTCTTGGCAAGCACACATTGACACAATATGCAATAAACTCAATCAGTACTCATATGCTTTATATAAATTATCCAAAATAGTTGATCAATCAGTTCTTTTGACCGCATACCATGCTTATATTTCGGCGACACTGAGATATGCAGTCATTTATTGGGGCAATGCAACTAACAGGGATTTCGTGTTCAGAGCGCAAAAAGGATGTGTACGTGCGATGGTTGGTATCCGTGTTCCAGATTCATGTAAACCATAATTATTTCAAAGAATTAAAAATATTGACCTTCCCTGCAATTTACATTTATGAAGTAGCTGTATTTATAAAAACAAATGAAAATCTATTTGGAAAACTCAAAACAAAAAGACATATGTTAAAAATTGCTAATGTACCACCACATAAAACGGCTCTATTTAACAAAAGCTTCTTTGGCATTGCATCAAAATATACAACAAAATACCTATTGGCATTCTAGACACTAAGGAACTTCCAGTATTTAAAAATAAATTACGAACATTTTTAATTGATAAAACATACTACACGATCCAAGATTTCTTGAATTATTGACCATTTATTAGTTTCACTGTATTCTGACATGTATTAGTATTATATGTCTGTGGTATTGACCATGTATTAATTTCACAAGTATTTGACATGCATTAGCATTGACCATGTGTTACTTTCACTGTATTTTACATTTATAATAACTAAATTTACCATGCATAATAATTCTAAATTTGAATGCCAATACCTACACAATTATTGTATG
Source organism: Brachylomia viminalis (assembly GCA_937001585.2). Lineage (NCBI taxonomy): Eukaryota > Metazoa > Arthropoda > Insecta > Lepidoptera > Noctuidae > Brachylomia > Brachylomia viminalis. The sequence goes on from OW443300.2 coordinate 726,600, forward strand.
CCTATTAGGCAGGACATATTGATACTTCAATATATTGTTAAGACCTGTACCTTACATATGCCCAGAATAAAGATACTTTGACTTTGACTTTAATTTATGATATATAAATGGACCACAAACAAACAAACCTGCACAACACACTCATCTAAACGTTCACACCTGAACCTATAATTTCCAATACATCAAGACATTCAGTTAAAAATATATCCATCATCTCTAAACAATCAATTTAACATCAACCTGTTATAAACAAAGCAGAGTATTAAAAGAAAAGCTATCAATATAGAGAGTGTATGATTAGCGGCGCTAAACGATCCCAGCTCCCGGTCTAACTGCAGCGCGCGGTAATGATACGTTACGATGAACTAACTACTTATGAGGAGGCGCCATGTTTGCTTTTGGGATGATGGGGCTAGCTTTTTTTTTGTTATTTGTAGGTTTGTTTAGTGTATGCCGCCGGAAGGAAGGGTTATCTTTTCTGCTTCATCTTTGTTGTCCAATTGAAAACATAACAAGGCAACTGTTTCTGTAGCCTTTATTATTGAAGTACCTACAAGATCATGATGTATATGTAACTCAGCTTTGGATTACCTGGAACACACTTTTGAACGGAATGCCAAAGAACGCGCTAACGTAGGAGAGTTATAAAATACAGTCAAAGTCAAAGCATTTATTTCAAATAGGCACTTAAAGGGCACTTTTGATCGTCAACATTTACACAGACACTGGAAAGACCATCTAGGATATAACAATTAGATGACTAAAATTAATCTAAATGAGATTAACATTTCCTCGTGAAGGTCGTGAAGTTGCGTATGAGCAAAACATAATTAAGCTTTACTTACAAATTAGTCTCAAGGCCGAGGCGCTTAACAGTAAAACAAAGATAGAAAATAACGTCCTAATAATTATATTTACAATAGCAAGATTTCTAAATTACTTTTTGGGCAATCAAAACATTAAGATTGGATACTAACTTTCTAATAACAATAGTTAGCGAAATCTGAGCATCTTCAAACATCTCCGTACCCTCAAGGAGATGCTGGAGATAAAACTCGACAACTTATCGACGCTGCTAATGATTATGTCTCGAGTGTTCCGCAACTCGCAAGTTTTATCGAATCTCGTCGACAGGTAAACGTTCTTAATGAGACTTGAAAAATGTTTCATTATTATTATATCCGGGCTGATGGGATTTATAAAGTTACCTAAAAGAAGAGATTCAGAGAAAAGAGACAAAGCGGCTTCAATAAATCACCAACTCGCAGTTTGACACTAACATAACATCTGTTTGTTCCGCATAAAGTTTTATATCCTTGTCCTTGGTGTCACAAATCTCGTAGAAATTGATTGAATGTGTTTTCGCAGTGTTAGTTGGTTAGGAACAAAACTTATATACGTTTAATCCAAAGCGAAGTGCTCAATCCCCAAATAAAAATTAATAGTTCATTCAGTTGTTTGCCAAGCTTTGTGTTTGCATTGTTCTAAACCTCACATTTTCTTTCTTATGGAGATTCATGTAACTGTCCTAGATATACAATCTGACATGAAACAGATATTTTATTCAAACACAAAAATAACCATCCTCATATTTCCTCCCTCATTGTGATTCCGTACACGTGCGGGGCTCTGGTTTGGACTGAGCGGTCTATAATCTAGCCCACTTTGCGTGGGGCCGGCCGGCGCCGTCCGAAGTCGCTCGATTTACAACCACGGCCCGGACGGTGCGGCTGTCCGGCTGCCGATGCCGGCCGGCCGTCCGGATTCTGTTGTGTAATTAAATTGTTGGATTTCACACCGGAGTAGTCTTTGAGTTTCTATTGTTTGGAGATAGTTTTGATTGTTTGTTTAAAAGATGTTGCTATGTTTTGGTATTAATGAGGTTGTGTTATTGTTATTTGATGATTCTAACTGAATGAATTGCGATGTTTTGATACTATCGTTACTAAAATTGTCTACTCGCGAGTCGATCACAAAATCATCAATAGGGTGGATTTTTTGGGGTGGATAAATGGATTAACAGTATATTTGTATCAACGAAAAAGAAGAATCTTTATGTACCTAATATCCAACCGAAAAAGTAATTGGATGCATATCTCTTCCATTCGTGTTAATACTGCGAATCCCGCGTACATTTTAAAAGCTTGAACGACAAAAAAAAAACAAATTGCCCATTAAAAGGGTATTTTACGTTGTTTTTTTAGGAATCGGAATGACGTGGAAATATTTAATTAATTACTTGGCAATTAAGGTGTTTAGTGCGCGCGGGCACGCGGCCTTACGCGCGCTCAGATAACATGCGATTTATGGGAAGCCTTCCTTCCACTGATAGGGTTGCTAAATATTGGGTACCTTCTGAATGTCCCTAGTGGGATAATCACTTTTAGGGCTATACTTAGAACAAAATGTTCTAAGTATAGCCTTAAAAATCATGGTGTCGGCACTCTCATGCCTGTCACTAGACGACAATAATAACTTCAAACCGCAGATGACAAGTCAGCGTTTGACGAACACATTATATTTTGACGCTTGACGATGTCGAGTATCATGATGACTTGCAAAAGCTCGTAAGATTTATGTCGTACAGACAATGTGCATGTGTTACAAGTCATATTGTTCATTTAACATGCATATTTTATTCATGCATATAAAATTTGACAGCACGATAAAATGTTTACTTCCGTTACGTTGTACGTCTATTGCGAAATGAAAAGTCAAGTCATTCATTATTATAATATGTTCTTTTTTGGGGTACCTACTAAGATGATTTTCTCCAATCGTTCCATTTTCTGCCCTTCAATCCATTTCTTAATTTTTCTTCCATTTTCAAAATGGTAGTAGCCAGCTGCCAGCCCTGGACCTTAAACTTTCTCCAGGTGTATTATTTAGATAGAGGACTGCGCCTACAATAAAACTTTGCGACACTTTTTACTTCTCCTTTTTAAACTTTTCGCTATTAACGCACTGTGTTCATCGCTCTAAAGTGTTTGTTTTGCTATTGCAATGTTATACTAGCTATGTTTTGCCGTAGGAAAAGTTTCGGTTGCAGTGTTCTTAAAAAGCATTGTATGAAAATGAAAACGATAACTATTAGAGGGGATATACATACACCGGGTTTTTTTAATACGCATCAGTGATAACAGTTGCATTATGATAACTGTCCTCACTGCTAGAAGCTGCTTTTAGCAGCTTAAAGCAAAGTTGTTGTTGTTGCTGCTTAAAGGCGCTGTCAGTGTCAAACTGTGACCACTGATGTGACTGTACATGACATTAGGCCTGTCACATTCCGCTTTAACTGGCTTTACAGTTTTACAGTAGGTACCTATGCATGTTGCAGTAATGGAGTCTAAATAGAAATAAAATGTTCCTTTTTACTGCATTTCGTGCTTTGCTCTTAAAACTACACTGTATACATTTTCATTGGAGACAGCTTTAAACTGACATGTCCTAACAAAAATCTTGGAAGTTCAAAGAATTAATTGATGACAATTATAATTGTTGCAGTGAAAATTAATTTTCATTGTAGAAGCTGTAGGAAACGGTAGACACTTTCAGTAGAAGTTGTAAATTAAGTTCCGCAAAGTTCACACTGCGGGTAAGTAACACAACATGATCTGAAAGAGTCCTTAAACATACGGTTAAGATAAAACCATAAACTGTTTACCTAAAATGTAATACCTGCTAGCTGCTGCCCGCGGCTTCACTCGCGCGGATGTCGCAAATTATCCCACGGGAACGTGCTACAGGGACAAAAGGTAGCCTGTGTTACTCTTTATAACATCAGCTATCTGCCAATGAAAGTCCTGTAAAAATTAGTACTTACAGCCGTTTCGGAGATTAGCCGGAACAAACAGACACACAGAAAGACAGACAAAAAGTAAATTGTTTGTATAGATTACCTGATCAAAGATTTGATTTGTTTTTGCTTTATTATATTATGACGAATAAATCAAACCCACATTCCTAAACTACGACAAATTAATTCCATATTTAGAAAGTGACACCTATTGACCTCTATAACTGTATTAAAATCAGTTCAGCAATAGTTAGGTAAGTTCAAACAACGTGAAACACTTTCTAAATGTGGAGTTCTGTCCCGCTGCCGTTGTCCCGATAATTAAATCCGAGCAGCCGAGCTTGCCCCGTTTGCCGATACTGCCTTCTCACACGCCAATCCGTACGACCCTGACTTCTATCTCTCTCACACCTGCACTAAATCCCATACACCTATTCCACTCTCAACGAAAGTGACTTTCAGACGGCATTTTCATTATTACGACTGTTTAAATTATAATCGAACACGCTCCTACTTGTTTATAAAAATGTTTATTATTTCGTGCGTTTTGTTCAGGCTATTTACAATTTTTTGGAGGTTTTAGGCTGACTTTGGAAAGGGCAACAAAGAAGATTGCTAGAGTAAATAGTAAAAATATTTAATTTAGCTGCTGTTTATTTTATATACTACTACCATAATTCTACTTTTTTTCTAGTCACAAAAAACTACAAAGGTATCTCTAATAAGTAAAATATTAGGTACTCATATTACTCATGCAAAACTTTGCGAATGAAAAGCATGCATGCATGGTCGGGTAAACGGCGATAATTATTGTTTGCAATGGGTCCGTATCGTACCATACAATTGACAGTTCAGAAGGTTCACTACATCCAATAGACCATTGGATATAGTGGACCTTCTGAGCTCTGACTCTGACTCTCTCAAGCTCATACACCAAACGCAGAATAAAGGATGTCTTCAGGAGCCTTTGTTTGCTAGGAGTGGTTCTTCTGACCATACTTATTATGTAGACCCAGACGTTTCGTATTCCCGGGCACTAACGGCAAACAAAAAGCGCGCGGCCGATTTGGCACCCGTGGCCCGCGGCATAAATGACCGATATAGGCCGCAGGCCGCGTGTGGGTGGTCTCAGTTAGAGCGACTTAATATCGGGCTGGTCCGAGTTCTGGTTACAGTCATAATAAATTCACAAAATCTTTAGTAAATACGTTAGAAGTTCCCAAGAAGTTATCACCGCGATCTAGCAGAAAAACAAATAAGGATTCTTAATATCATCCAGTAAACGTCTATAACTCGACTTGCAAATCATGCATTACTATAAGATCATAAACGAATTGTTATTCACGCGCATAGTCAATTGCCTGCCTCTCATGGTACAATAGTTTGCGCAGATCGGGTTTAACATTTGTTGACTTAAAGAAGCCTTTCAGGAGTCTCAATGTACATTTTTATGTCTAGCAATTAGGTATGTTTTGCATTAGGTACGAAATAACAAGCCCTCAAATAAGAAAGTATCCAAGGATTGAGAACAAAACCTAATCCATCCAACAGGACATTAAAGAAAGCAATTAGCTTAATTGCATCTTAAGCCGAGTTCCTAAGCCGAGTCTTAAGTGAGTACCCATTACCGAACACTCCGGTGTATATCTCGCGCCTCCACTACACCACTGAGGCAGATGACATCGTTGAGTACGTGCGCCGAAAGCTGAACTACACGGCGAGGGTGCAGCTGTTAGAGTCGCGCCGCAATGTCAATTTCAAGGCATTTGTGGTGCGTATACCGACGTGCTACCTCAACCTGGTGTTGGAAGAAAGCTTTTGGCCGCAGGACGTGGTGTTCCGTCGCTTCCGCGGACCTATTCCACACGACAGCACAAAGACGTAGTGCAGTGCTAGTGAAGTGTTACTAACATAGGCTTTTTTTTTTTTTTTTGAGGATGGGAAATCATTAAATGACTCCTCCCGCTCTGGGTGGAGCGGAAGAGAGTGTCAGACTCTTACTGACTAAAACCCACCCGTGTTCCTTCCTTGGCCCTTTCATGTTCCGGGTCAGCGGTACCCCTTTTGGATGATCCCGCTTTCCCGGCAGGCTTGGGCCCTAGTGGGCCCCCTCTATGATGCTGACATCTCTTTGAGGCGCGCGTGGAACACGTACGCGCCGTCCAGCACGGGCCTGGTCCTGATCGGACGGTGAGCTACCCATTACTCACCGCCCGCAGGCCCGCGCCTACGGTGGCCGGGAGTCGTCACGCGGCTCCCGACGCCCGGAGCGTCCACCGCGGCGGCTTGGACGGGAGACTCTCTCCCTCTCCCGTCCCGCCACCTCCTTCGCTAGCATGACTGCTTCGCAGAAGGAGGCGACTGCCTTCCACTCCCCCTCGCCCTGGACCATGGCTTGAACCAAGGCCGGGCGTGAGAGATCGCCGCCGCTGCCGATTGCCTCTACGAGGACACGGCGGTGCTCCGCCCATGCAGGGCAGGCCCCCACCGTATGCTCCACCGTGTCCTCGGGGCGATCATCGCAGTGGTGACACTCGGGCGTTTCCTCCCGCCTGATGATGTGCAGGAACCTCCCGAAACTTCCGTGTCCGGTGAGGACCTGCGTCAGGCGGTAGGTGAGGACGCCGTGACGCCTCTCTAGCCACTCCTCAAAGAGGGGTCTTACCGCCGCTATCGTGGCGTGCCCTACATATACTATATACTAACATAGGCTTAAGTATTATTTACTAACACTTATTGTTGATAATAATATGTATACTTAGGTTAAGGTATTTATCTATGGCTCTATGCAACCCGAAATAAATAATTTGATCGATTGATTGATTATAATTATTTAGATACGCGCCTAACGATGGAACTAAATAAATTCTCAAATAAGTACAGCCGGTTTATTCTGTAAAACTCAGGTGAAGTAGCTTGAAGTGAGCTGTCATTCCACCAGTAAGTATAGATCTATTCTGTTAAAATCCCACCTTGACAATTTAGGCGATGTCAATCCCTAGTGTCAGGTAGGATCACAGCTCTCTTTGTCTAAGTATTCACGGATTTTTTGATTTTAACAGAATAGATCGGCTGTGTTAACCTCACTCGAGTGGCCGAAAGCGAACTCACTTGTTTTAAATTTGTATCTGGACAAACTTTGAAATTCAAAGTGACGTTATGAGATTAATATTTGACATAACATTGACAGTTATTCTTCTTGTAAGAAGCTCCACCTCGAAGGGTCAACTTATACTGGGTACTTAATACATTTCTAAATAGATTTCCATATTCAGCTTATGTTAATACGAATGAGTGACGCATCAAACCGATGTGTTCCGCGCCACTAACTCATTCTACATGAAATATGAAGCTATTCAATCAGACATGTGTAAATGATTTAGAATTCATAATGTTGGATTAGGTGAAGAAATTAATAAAGTATTTTAATGTCTTTATTACTTTTTGGGAATTAGATTTATTGGAAGTGTACAGTTTTATGATTATAATGTGGAATTAAAAGGGTCCACTAGTTTTGAGGATTAACCATAAAGCTGGATTACCCTTTATAGCTCATCAGTAGCCTATTGTTGAGCTCATCATGGGAGCAACAACTATTAACATGTTTTTAATAATTTATTATTACTCCAATATGAACAGTTACACTATAATGATTTATGTGACTTGACTATACTTGACAGACAATGAAAATAATCTTCGAAAAGGAAATGTATCTCAGGAGCTTCACTTTGCTTACAAATGACAATGACGAGGTATTTTAAAGGACGTTAATTCAACTATTAACTAATTGTTGGGGAGAATTGGAAAATTATATATATATATATATATATTGAATTGGTTGGGAATTGCAGAGCAAAAACACAGGAAATGCTGTCAAGCACTTACAACGATGGTATAAACGTTTATCTAAGAACAATGTGGAAAGATGGAGTCTCGCACAAAACTATATGTCAACTTTTTATCGAGACCGTTTTCTATCTAGCTTGTGTTAGTAGATGGAGGTGATATACTTTAAACACTAATATCTGTATAGCAGTTAATGGTGGCACGTGTCATGTAGTCCTATTCTTAAATGCACGTGTATGTGCATACTATGTATCCTGTTTCTGGCAAATAAATGTCAGACTTTGAAAAACTACAACAAACAAAAACATCGCTGTAACTGGCACCGCACCTCACATGTGCAAGTCACTATCCCTGTGGGACGTTAGGGAAATGGAATTCATCGTCCATTTACACGTTGATAGAAAACGTGGCCTCGACCGATGTGCTTACACCAACCTTGAAAGTAGCGAGCGACAATCATAATATAGGCCTTCTAAGGTCCCGCAGGAGTGGTGGCGATGGGAAATAAGGTTTATGGGATTTGGTTTTAGAAAGAGCGAGTAATCAACTTCGTTCTATGAAATTGAGAGTTTTTGTGAATTAAACTTTTTAATTATGTTTTGAAAATTATCAAATTCAAATTCTTTATTGCGAACTAAGTGTACAGAATTTTGAACGAAATTTTTGTGGATTTTGAATTATTTATTTATTTAATTTATTTAACCATATAAGTATCAATGCAGAGGTGACCCAGTGGTAACGGCCGTGACTTACGAGTTGTAGGTCGTAGGTTCGAACCCAGATAGGCGCTTTACTTTGTGTACATTATTTTATCACCACTGCTCTCAAAACGGTGAAGGAAAACATCGTGAGGAAACCGGCATGTCTTAGAACCAAAATTTCGAAAGACATGTGACATCTACCAACCCGCACTGGGCCCGCGTGGTGGATTACGGCCCACTCCCACTCACCGAGAGGAGGCCTGTGTCCCACCAGTGGGAACATTATAGGCTAATGATGATGCACCATTTATGTACACACGTATATAAACAGACAAGAAGAAAATAACAGAAAAATAGGTACAAAGGTGATGTTTATTTCTAATGAAATCTCTTCCAGCATACCTGCGATAGGATAGTAGATTTAGAGATGTAGACAGCGTGTGTAAGAGTAAAAGAGAAAATAAAATACATAAAATCAAAAACAATTCACATAATGAAATAAAACAAATAATATGAGAATATACATACATACAAAAATACAAATATACATACATAATATATGTAAATATATATACTTCTAAAATAAATAACACTAGAATATTAATATATACGCAACTATGACGAAGTGGAGAGATAGTGTTCATTCGCTCTTCTTTTAAAAACTTCAACAGTTTGGCAGTCCCTAATGTCAGGCGGAAGTGAATTCCACAACCACACAACACAACGCTGATTTCGAAATATAATTCTTCTAAATGGGTATTATGCCAGTGAAGCGTCTTAATCAGGTTAGTCAAGTCACCGTAAAAATAATTTGCTTGTCTTCGGAGACACTGCTGAAGAAATAGTTGAATATCTTAAATGTAAAACCGTTGTTAAATCAAAATAGTAGCCCATTCGTCAGTGAATTTGATTGTAGTTAATTAAATTAAGTCAGTACTTATAATCTTATATCTTATTAAATTATGTCGGTAATAACACAGGTTCTGAGGACCACAAGTAAAATTGAGCCCTTGCCTAAAGCATTTGTTTAAAAGGCAAAAAACCGTAAAATTGCGACAGCTTTCATTTATCAGCCTCTTTGCTGCCCACACTATTAGCAAACATATAATTTAGATACGCAGTTTTAAAGGCTAAACATTAACAAAACGCACATTTAGAGATAAGGCTGCGGCCCTAATTTAATAAAAGCGTACAATAGCGTGTTTGTGTCCAATAATTAGTGAAAAAATGCCGCGCACACTGTGCGTAGTGCGTAGTGTGCGTACATTCGGCAAGACATAGTCGGCGTATCGCAGTCGCGGCCGCGGGCAAAACTGCGGACTCTCACGCGACTCATAAATATACTGAGCAAGATATACATCTGTAGCTGAACTACTAATTGTATTAAATGCTTGGAACACAAATATTGTGCTGCAGGTTGGATACAGAAAATTTTAAATTCCGGGGACAGTTTTGTTTCCTATACGAGTTTTGCAGTAATATTTGTCTAGTCTGCTATTTATCAAGGTTTCGCATTTCTCCAAAATATTCCTAAATTAATATTTGCTATACAGAGTTGATACGACAGAGGGGCTTTCCTTTAAACTACCTATACTAGATACCACTTCCAAGCTCTGTACCAAAAATCAATTAAATAGAAGCAATAGTTTAGTCGCAAATGTTTTTTTTTAAGTTTTTGCCCCGTTTAAACACGATGTATCTTTCCTAACAGCTGGATATGTCTGACGCAAGTCACAAGTACAACCTTTTTAAAAAGAAAAGATGTTAAAAAGATAGCAATTGTAAACAAGGAAGCAATAAACACACACACACTTGCACTTTCATTACAAAGGGTGGTTGCGTTTTACTCTGATTTGTAAGCTATTTAGTTTATTTGAAAAAAATAAAAACTTGTATTTGGTGCTTTTTATTTATAAACCGTATCGAATTAATACTAAACACGTATACGTAGTGTAATTTAATGCCCCTCTGTCATATCAACTCTGTATACAGGGTATGGCGTAAATAGTGGTCCAACGTTAAGGGGTCGAATGACCATTGCTAGCAAGCTATGACATACCACAATTTTAACCATTTTTTAGAGTCTCAGAATAAAATATGTTTAATATTTATTTGAAAAATCAACTCCTTGCTCTACTTAATTGGCTAGAATTTCTATAAATGACATCATGTTTTCATTTTGTTTTTGCTTGTAACTGCTGAATACATGCAAATAATTTTGTAAATTATTTAGTTTCAAAAAACATTACACATTACATCAGTTACCAATGTGATTGTTATAAACTGTCAGACTTTATGTATTAATTGAAATGTTAATGTGCCTTTAAGTATGGTGTAAAAAAAATATATCACATCGTCGGTGCCTATTACTTTTAAAAGTAGTCCAATTAATTTAGATTCTAAAATAGTACAATAATAAGTGAAACCATAATTTAAAAAAAAGTTATAGTCATTTCTATTGAAATGGACCTGAAATAAGCATAGTTTTTCGTATTTGTAAAATTACATTTACAAAATGATTTGCATGTGATCGCACACGACATGTATAAACAAAACCAAAATAAATAAAAAATACAATTAAAAAAATAATAGAATAATATTTTAGTCTGAGACCTATGGTATAAAAAGTGGTGGTTAAAATTGCGGTCTGTCATAGCTATGTATATGGTGATTCGACCCCTTAACATTGGACCACTATTTACGCCACAACCTGTATATTCTATATTTGATAAAATCTAAAAGGACGATTTGTTCAATGTATCAAAAACCAACGCGTGTTGAGAGTCAGATTTGATAACATTTAAAATTGAGTAGTCTTTCAGAAGTTGGCATCTAAACTTGTCTTTTGTAAGTAGTTTGTCAAGAAGATAGATAATTTCGATGCTCCCTAGGTTCTCCAGCGGTAATAACTAGACCTCATACAGTCCCAACACATCCAAACTTAATCTAACTTTGGCAATAATGTAGGAATACATTACCTCTAACATTAAATATGAGTAAAATTTGAATTCATAATGTTCCTCCCAGCTAGACCATCACGACAACTGGGTCACATAATTCACATTTGGTCCAAAACTAATGTTCAGCTCTTTATAATTTAATGTGGGAAATTAAAATAGTTTCAAACAAAACCAGCGTTTGTGGCATAAAAGGCTAACGTTATGTAAAATCTGTAAAATAATAACCAAGTAATAAAACACTGAAAATATTGGGGCGAATGGAATAAATTTAGTCGCGTACTGACGGTAAAACAGGCATTATAAAGATAAATAAATAATTGCCCCGAACAGTCGTTAATTGTGCGCTGTTCGTAAAAATGCTAAACTCAGCAACTGCTTGTAAAGGTCTGTCCACATTAAGGCCTGGTTTTGGTTTATAACCTTTTCGACTTAACTAAGAGTATTTGCTTTTTTAAATTAAAACAAGAATACGAAAAAACAAAATTAAGGGTAGCAAACACCATAGAAAATACGAAAAACACATACTACTATAAATGTTTTAAAGACAACATGACGAAACCTCGTAAAATGTGGAAATTAATAAACGATCTATCCAAAAATAAAACAAGAGACAAGACTGGACCTGAAAAACTCGAGACTGATACTGGCACTATTACCGACCAACAGAAAATATGTGAATCCCTCAACTCATACTTTTCATCCATCGGGTCATCCCTAGCAGACCTTATCCCTAGCAAGTTTAAGGGAAACCAACATCACCAAGAATCTGAAAGCAGTGACCAAGCAAAACTTAAGTTCTTAACACCAGCAACCACGGAGGAAATATTAAAAATAATTGACAATTGAGACCCAAATACTAGTTCTGGTATTGATGGCGTAAGCACAAAATCTTAAGTAAATGGCGTAAGCAGGAAGTAAGTCTGATCCTTGTAACTACCGTCCAATTTCAGTACTACCTGTGATCTCGAAAATTTTCGAGAAAATCTTATATAACCGTTTGGAAACATTTCTTAAATCAAAAAACTTCTTATATCACAAACAATATGGTTTTCGACCCCATCCAAATACTCTTTCGGCAACTATTGATCTCATAACGAAAATCAAAAAGAAAATTGATGAAAAACACATAGCTTTAGGTATTTTTATCGACCTCAAAAAAGCTTTCGACACAATTAGTCCCGAACTATTAATACAAAAGTTGTCACATATTGGTATCACAGGCAAAGCACTACAAATTTTTAATTCATATTTACAAAATCGTAAGCAAATAGTCAAAATAGGTAAATCCCAAAGTGGTTCAAATCTCGTCAATTTCGGTGTGCCACAAGGCTCGATTTTGGGACCACTTTTGTTCCTAATTTATATTAATAATATATCCCAAATTGGCCTTAAAGGAGACGTCTCACTTTATGCAGATGATACAAGCCTTTTTTACTTCGGCCAGTCGATCGAAACTATAATACCGCATATCCAAAAGGATCTTAACATTCTAAATGACTGGTTCCAATCTAATCTCCTGACCATTAATACTTCAAAAACGAATTATGTTCTATTAGCTCCTAAAAATAAAAAAATAACAGATAATATAGAACTTAAAATAAATGATCAAATAATACAAAGAAAAACTAAAGAGAAATATCTAGGCTTAATTTTAGATAACTCCCTGAGTTGGAAGCCGCACATTGATAAAATCAGAAGTAAACTAACATCACTTACAGGAGCTCTTCATAGTTTAAGAAAGTGTCTTCCTCGGAAAGTTCGATACATTATTTATAATTCCTTAGTTAAACCACACATTGACTACCTAATTGAAATCTGGGGGACCGCAGCAAAAACCACTCTAGGATTACTACAGACAGCACAAAATAAATTAATCAAAATTCTTTTCAATTACAAATTTAGAACCCCAACTAAAAGGATATACGAAGATACCAAAATAATGAACATTTCCCAAACATACATATACTATACGTGTATTCTTATACGAAAAATAATACATAATGTATTTTACCAGCTAGGTGCTAGAGTTACTCTGAGAGATTTTTTTAAAGAGATTGGTATTCTCACGGTGGCCTCACAATTCATCTTATATATTAGGCAAAATATACACTTATACACAAAAAACAGTGATATTCATAATATTAACACTAGAAACAAGGAGAAACTACGTGCTCCCTTTCACCGGCTTCATAAGGTCCATAACTCATTTGTTGGGCTTGGTATAAACTTTTATAACAAGCTTCCCTCTTCTTTGTTAGAATTGCCTTTTAATGCGTTTAAAGCTAAAGTAAAATCCAACCTTTGTTCAAAGGCATACTATTCAATCAACGATTACTTAAACGATAAAAATAGTTGGTCGCTGTGATTAACTCAAGACAATGTTTATGTTCTTTCTCCAAAATTAGCTTACCTACTGACAAGTTATACGAGTTCATATAATTGTTTATTTTATTTGACTATATTTATTAGTCACCTTAGTTTAATTTAATTTTTATTTATTATTGACATAATCTACTCATTTCAATGTTTTTTAATGAGTTACAACGAGCTAGCGACCTCGACAGTTCATCATATTATTCTTTTGAGCAACCGGCAGCAAGTTCGTCATGCTCCCTTAGATGTCAATGCTTGCGGTAGCGTCGGGGGTCGGGTTGCCTCCTTCCCTCAAATATGGCGAGGGGGGTAATGGCTGATCTTTGCGTTATGCTCGTGAACGGGTGCTGCTTGTGGTGACAGGTCAGCTTGCTGACTATGGTTTTGTTATTGTTATTAGAAATTAATGTTTCTTTATTTTACTTCGAAGGTCCTAGTTTATCATTTGTGGCTACTAGTTACAGCTATATACATATAAACATAATGCAGCATTGCATATGTAAGCGGGCACGCCCTTTATGCCAGGAGGCTTTTTATTATGTATTAAGTTCTGTTTGCGTTTTTGTTTTTATTATTTATTTATGCTTGAGTATAGTTTTAAATATTGGCGTGTGCTAGCTGACATATGGCAAATAATTTTAATATTTTTGTGTTTCGTAATGTTAATTTATTTATTACTTTATGTATAGAATCCAGTTCTTCTAACTGAACAGACAGCAGTGCTGCTGGGGAGTTTGTTCCGCCACTTCTTCTTCCCAGCTAAAGCACTAGGAAGTGGTGAAGGGTGGGCGTTTTGGGGGGACTGTCTTATGTGATTTTGACGTTCAAAAAGTGCTGATTCTCAGCCTAATTTGAATAAATGACTTTTGATTTTGATTTTGAATGATATTCATACAACGCTAAATTTTACCAAAAAACATCAAATCCAAAAAATTAGACTGCGAAACTCCCACTACTTAGTAACGCGTCCACCCAGAACAGTAAATTACGGAAAAAGAAGTATTGAATATGAGGGTGTTAACTTATACAATAAAATACCGATGGACATAAAAGAACAGAAAAGTATGTCTGCATTTAAAAAACAATTAAAATCATACATTATGAATAAATAAAAATAAACAAATATATATATATATTATTAAAAAATTATATATACCTATGTGTAAAGTATAAACATCGCATGAAAAAACTCAAAACTGATGAAATGATATAAAAATAAAATAAAAATATCCAATTGGTCAGTACGCTACCTTTTGTGCCACATCTAGTATGTTGTAACTTTTACTTTTGTATCCGTGTTTGCTCGGTTGATGTTTCGTTGTAATATGTGTATCACCTACCCGCAAAAAAAAAAAAAAAAAGTTTTTTTATTTTATCTCTGTACGCTAGTAACCTAAACATTAATTGTAAATCTTGTTTCTCAGTAAGTGAATTATTGTTAATTCTTATGAGGAAATAAAGTTCTTAAACCACAAATTAAATGACCAATCCGAACATGAGAAAAGCTGTGTCCGTAGCACAAGAATTATGTTCTTCTCAGCAGTACATAAAAGATCTGAATGATAGTCGGATGCGGTTAGTGATTTATTGCAGGATTAATTGCATGAGAGGCAGCACCTTATACTGAATAATAATAGCATAAATCTATGTAATTTTTTATTTTATTTTAGAGACTTGTTTGTTCATGCTTTTATTTGTGTATATTTAGTGCCACCCAGAGAGAGAATATTGCCCACTTGACTTGATTTATTTCTTGTGTAGCTTTTATAACTATCGATATAATAAGAACATCAAGCAACAACCTTCCAATGTCTTATGCCAGGTGTAGACGCATCACAACAAGTCTGGAGTAACCTGTGGATGATGCCATGGTTGCGTGTCTGCACGGAACGCACCCGTGTCGTCCATCACAGACCTTATTGCCAGCTGGAGTTTCTTCAAATTCATATAAAACGGTCTTGAATGGGTTTTATGAAGTTAAAGTACTGACGATTTAGCTCTTTAATTTGTTCAAAAATAAAGCTGACCTTGAAATTTTGTACAAAGTTTTCTTGTTTCAGAGATATTTTAAGCTCTTTGTTCACTTATAAATGTTTTAAAATTACTTTGGAAACAGTAGATACTCGTTATAAAACTCAAAACTCGTCCGTTGACAGGCTACTTGATAATTAACGAACCCACCGCAAATAATGATCAAATAGCTCTCCCTCCATCAACTCGAAACGAAAACATTCAACAGCTGGTAAAGCAATAATAATTTATATTCCCCTACAAACTAGTAATGAAATTATAAGGGGTGATCTAATATTATTGAGGTTTCACCGCACATTAGTGTTGCGGAGGGACAGGGGCGATGCATGCTCATCGTCGTTGTAATGTGATCATCATTCGGCCAGTGTATTGCTGTACCTACGTATTGTTACGGTAAATATTAGCTGTGGTTTTATTATAGTTTGTTGTGATAGGGGAGTTCTAATTTGTTGGAGAATGTTATATTGTAGGTTGCATCATAGTTAAAGTTGAATTTATACATTTTTCCCCATCTTGACAGCGATAAGCATAACTTGGTAGTGATTGATGAGTAGTATTATCCATTATTTTACCCATAAGGATTTAAGACCTTGGTTCAGGCCTTCCGGAACTAATTTTACATTTGCTGGTACAGGTATACATTTGCTGCCTGGAATGACATAAAAGTTTTAACCAATCCAAGCTTAACTATTCCTTCGTTCACATTCTTTCCTACATTATCGCCGTTCTACACCTCTCCAATTCCCTTTACATTTCTATTTCATTCGCCATAAACCGAGTCCACACGACGTGCAGCACATCTCCCACTAAACTTTTACGTGTGAGCATTTACGGAACTGCACGCGGAAACCTTCGCCTGTATCGTCTGAATATTTTATATGGACGTGAGTTAGGGCAGCGCATAGATGTAGGAAAGACAGAAGCTTTGGTGATTGGGAAAGTTTTTGATGTCTTCGTAAATCTGGTTTTGATCTGAAGGAAATTAAATGAAATGTTTTGTTGGTCAGTAATTATTTATTTATTTAGATTGCTTATTTAGTTTTAAACTATATTCAGTATCATTATGAACATTATAAACAGTGATGGTAGTAGACGTAGTATTAAAAAAAACTATGATTTTTCGTATTTTGTGTATTCACAAAATTTTCATCTTCCTACGCAAAACAAACGATTAGCTTTTCAAGTTAGTATGTATGGAAAGACGAAAATATTGTCTTTGTATTTCCACAAGTTTAGAACAAAAATTGATTGCTTTTATGATAAAAGTGGTGGTGCTGGTGGTGGTGGTGGCGGCGGGTATTCTTATAGAAACAACTATTTGAAGAGTTTTAAGATTTTTATAATCAAAATGTGAGATAATCACTTCGATATACAGTTTTCTAATATTACGTCAAACTAGACAGTTATCCTTCCAAATTCAAAATGTAATAAATTTATGTAAAAACATTTAATTGAGTTCGTCATCTATCTTTACCTAAATCCGAGTGGCTGTTGTACAGACAACCTGTATGTATCTTCACTAGGATCGCATGTGAAGTGTAGTAGTGTCCCCGCGGGCCGGCTAACTGTTCCTCGTTGGGTGGTCGAGTGCCTGACATTTTGTTAGGCGCCAGTGTGCTGGTTGTTTTGTTAATTGTCTCAATTGGGTCTGTGTGCTGTGTGATGAAATCCAAAACAGACGCCTTTTCGTTATGCATTTCTCTTAAAATATCACTTCGTAGAATTATAGCCGGTATCTAGTGGCCTGAAGAAATTATAGAAATAACATAAAATACAATTTCTATTATAAATCGAGATGATCGTAATCCGGACTAGGCAAAGACTAAATGAAAACAGAACTTCTACTTACACTAGTCCTATTTCTGTTTTTCGTCATTAATCTTAGAAGACCCGCGTCCTCTTCCCGTGTTTTGTGACTCTCGAGTGGTTTCATTGAATTGCAATTCAGCCCCATAAAAACCTTAATTACACTATCATGTTCCAACTGGGATTTAAACCAAGATTTCCCTAGTTTATTTTTTCATAATTAGGTTCAATGTGAGTTGGTACCCACATTGTGTGCAATTGTCGCATAGAATCACAAAAAAATGCGTAATTCTCGTATTTCATAATCATTAATAATATTGCTTATTTTCAATATTTATTTTCAATTATCAATAAATATTTAGGAATAATTATTGATAATAATCTATCTTTTCGACCTCATATAGACATGGTTATACTTGTAGGATAAGAAAACTAATATACGTTTTCAAAAATCTCAGAAATGCAGCTGAACCCAAATTAATAAAACAAATGAACGAGTACCTAGCGCTTGGTCAATCAGTGTTGCAGTATTTTATCTCTGTATGGGGAGGCACGTCAAAAACTATAGTCAAACCTCTAGAAGTTGCACAAAGAGCAATACTCAAAGTTAGCACTTTCCGGCCCTACCTGTTCCCAACATACCTTTTGTACCAGTCTTGTAAAGAATGTGAAGTCCTCACAGTCCGCCAGCTGTTTGTCCTGCACGCAGTCTTAAGACAACCACGCAGGTATAAAGTATGACAAGTCCTCTTATTTTTCTAAGCGCAGACAAAAGGTCAGTACATAAAAAGATCTACGTACCTATAGACACCCATACGTTCGCAAGTACTATTGTTACCTAGGCTCTTTACTGTATGACATAATAAATAAGCTTGTAGATATATACCCCTTAAATAGGAACAAATGTAAATCTACTGTAGTAGACTACATTCGCAAGCTGAACTACAATGATACCGAAAACCTGTTAAATGTGATAAAATAGCAGAAAATATCACTCACCCTCCTACACACATCTACTCACTTACACTACTCACCGGAGGACACTCACTACACAACTTATTTTAAGACTATTCTCCTACATTTTGTGGCTTCTTTCTTTCTTTTCTAAACATTATAATTTTATTGTTTGATTAAATATTGTGTTTATATATATAGAGGTCGAACATAGTTATTTGCTAAGTATCGCCTACAACAGAGGAAGAACGCTGATGTCTGAAATACAGATATTTTTATATCTTGTTCAGACACAGATATTCAAATCTGTTCATAGAAACAAGTGCCATAATAGTGTATCACCATAATACTAAATTGTTGTATATTTTTGAACAAATAAATTATACTTATTTTTTTTTTTTCATATATATATCGTCTGACATTGCACACAGCACCATCTAGTTCCAAGTTAAGCACTTAACACTTAAGGCTTGTGTTATGGATACCAGATGGTTGATACACTACTTAAATACTTTTTTTTTTGTAAATACATACATATTATAAATATACATCCATGACTCGGGTACAAATGTCCATATTCATCATACAAACATTTGCCCCTACCGGGATTCGAACCCAGGACCATTTGGTTTCGCTGACTACACTTAGCCACTGTAGCCACTACACCAAACGTGTCGTCATATATCATATACTTATACTTATAGTCTCGATTTTCAGTAACGATTTCTATATATAGGTATATTTATAACTATTTCTAGATACAATTAAACCTGAAACAGTAGAACATAATACTTGTCGACTTGTAGAGCCTGTTACTAGAGACTGTCGCTTATTAAATTAATTATGATTGAAACTCTTTGTTCTACTAACACAGTGGCGGTACTTGAGGGTTAGTTCTCATTTGCCACTGGATAATGTGAAAAAAAATCTGTCGTTTGTGAATGGCTTTCACTATCGAGCCCATTACAACGAGTTCATACAACTTCCCAAGGTATTACTGAGGTAGGCGAGGATAGGTATTATTAAAAAACCAACCACAAATGGTGTTATTTGCTGACGATACTTCTTTAATCTTTAAGATAAATAGACGTGCATCAAAATCTTGACGACGTAAATAATGCCCTACTGCAGGTACATAATTGGTTCACTGCTAATAATTTAGTATTAAATGGGGAAAAAACGAAATGCATAAGATTTGCTTTATCGAATGTTAAAAGTAGTGATTGTGACATAATAGTGAATAAAGAGAAACTAGAATTGGTCGATGAAACAGTTTTCCTGGGGATAACGCTCGACTCAAGGCTACAATGGGGTCCTCATTTAACATAATTATCTTGCAGGACGGCTAAGTTCAGCAGCATATGCTGTAAGAAAAATCCGTCAATTTACTAATGGAGATACCGCGAGGTTAGTCTTTTCAGCTATTTTCATAGTATCATGTCTTATGGTATTTTATTATGGGGACGGGCTGCCGATATTCAGTCTATTTTTATTCTGCAGAAAAGAGCCATCAGAGCAATATACAGCCTCCGCAGGCGCAATTCTCTAAGGGAACTGTTTAAAGACATTAACATCATGACGGTACCTTGTCAAAATATTTATGAA
Source organism: Brachylomia viminalis (assembly GCA_937001585.2). Classification (NCBI taxonomy): domain Eukaryota; kingdom Metazoa; phylum Arthropoda; class Insecta; order Lepidoptera; family Noctuidae; genus Brachylomia; species Brachylomia viminalis. The sequence goes on from OW443300.2 coordinate 746,672, forward strand.
TACATCATGTACGTAAGGAAAAATTTAAATCTTTTCAGTAAAAGAGGTGAAAGACACAATTATAGGACTAGAAATAGGGACCAATTAGTTCAACCAGGTTTCAGACTGGCTAAAGTAGACTCATCCTTCATGGAGTACTGTTTAAAATGTTACAATAAAATACCTACCCACCACATACTCCAACTGAATGAAACGAAATTTAAATCTTGTATAAAACGCACACTATACAGCCAAGCATATTATAAGTTGGGGGATTATATCGCTGACAAAAATGCTTAGCTCAGGGCTGGTCCTGCTCCACAAGGGCGCGTAAACTAATTAATTAGCATTCGAAAATAATGTTGGAGCTGATGAAGATTGTACAACCTATCTTTGCATTGTATAAATTCAATCTCTTAGTATTGTATAATTGCACAGCACATGTGTGTGAGCACTATGTACCTACTATAAAGTGTATAAAGCTTACTGGGTTCGTCTTCACTGACTTGAGTGTGCTCTGCCGGCTGAGAGTATGTCATGCTCACTCAAATGTGTCGCTGGTGGTGGCGTGTGTATTGGATCATTGAGTTCCCTTCAAAATGCTAGACGCGGCAGCCAAAAGCACTTAAGTCAATTTTAGCTCAAAATTGTAAAAAGTCACAGCACCCATGTTTTTGTATTATCCGTTGACTGGAATAAGCACGTAAGTCACCGTCACTTCATTCAGTCGCAATAGTCGACTGTACCATAAAACTTAAGTCGTATCAACAAAACAAGCGGCGACAAAAACCACTTAAGTTGACTTAAGTTTTTTTCCCGGCATGACAACTCTTATAACGAATGACTTAAGTAACTTGGTAACAGTGATCCGTTTTTGGTGTCGATAATATTTTCAAGTATCTACCCTCACTTTACCCTCGTTTTTGAAGTGCTTGATAAAAAGTTGACGAACGTTGTGAGTGAAGTAAAATTAAATACATATTCCTCCATTAGTGTTTTGGTGTGACGGTCGTAGTGGTGACGTGCATTAACTGTATTTATAATGGATTCAAGAGCCAGAAAGTTAGTAAATCTCGCCTTAAATAATGAGAATAAAGGTAAGTTTTGAATATTTTCCTTTCATTTTTATGCAATATGCAAAATAAATGTATAGTTTTTGTTGACACAATTACAACCCATAACAACAAAAAGTTTACATTTCCCTCTTTTACAGGCGATGAAGACCCATTCACTAATCCGCAACCAAGTACATCTGGAACTCAAAAACAAATTACTCATGATGAAGCTGCTATTGACTATTCTAGTGACGATTCTCTTGCTGATCCTACCTACTTTCCAGACAGTCCTAGTTTGCTTATACAACATGAAGATGAGACGGACACCACTGTTTATGATGCATCAGTAGATGTACAGATAGCACCACAAAATGAAGTACCCGAAAATATTGAAGATACGTCATTACAACAACAAAGCAAAACTGTGCCCTGTAGAAGAAGGAAGAAAGAAAACAAAATAAAAAGAAATTTAGGCCAATCCTATTCGACAGCTTCTGGAAAAACTATCGGCAAACGTCAAATGAAGGAACGAATGAAATTAAATATTTCATTCGAAGGAATGAAATTAAATATTGCTATGGACGAGATCACAAAATTAGCCCTTGGAGAAGAACGCGACTCTCATCTGCTAGCCGCTGATATGGCGTACAAAGAGAAGCAGTGTGATAAAAATATCGCAATTACAAATAACAGAATCAAATGCCTGACTTTTGACCTACAGCAATGCTTGCCAACCCCAGCTTTACAATCATCTGTAGCCTTTTATAAAAGACAACTTTGGACCTTCAACCTTACAATACATGACAACGCAACTGGAATGTCAACGCACCATATGTGGCATGAGGGTATTTCGGGTCGCGGTGCTAATCAAATAGCCTCTTGTTTGTTTGCATATTTACGAGAACAACCGGAAGAAATCTCAGAAGTGATTTTGTACTCTGACACTTGTGGAGGACAAAACAAGAACACTAACGTGGCTGCAATGTTCACGTACTTGTTGACTGTAAAACCTTCAATGAAGTTAATACATCACAAGTTTATGATACCTGGTCATACACATATGGAGGTTGACTTAGACCATGCAATTATTGAAAAAAAAAGAAAAAAACCGAAATACAAATTTATCACCCACACGATTGGATGCAGTTAGTAAGATCGAGTAGCAAAAAATTTACCGTTAAAGAAATGCGACAAAATGATTTCTTTGATTTCGCTAGTTTATTGAAAGGTCCTTTAGTAGCCCGAAAGAAAGACGACGACGGAAATATTTTCAAGTGGCATGATGTAAAGTGCCTGAGTTATGACTCTGAGTACGGCGTCATAAAGTACAAAACATCTCTTTCTAGAGATGAATCATTCAAAACTATTAATTTCAAACGGAACACGCGACGAGATAAGGAGTTTAATTTGATGCAGATTACTGACAAGCCAGTACCAATAAGTGTCGAAAAAAAACGTGATATAACATCACTTTTAACTTTAATACCAGAATGTTTCCATACTTTTTACCAGAATTTAGTAACTACTGACGATACCAAGGATGTTGATCCAGATATACGAGATTCAGAAGAGAGTGACTGTTAGTTTTTGACTTTATTGCACGCATTATATTATAAAAATTTAATTAATAACCATAATTTTTCATAGTTTATTTTAAAATCATAAAATAAAATAAATAAGCCAAGTAATTATAGTACGATACTAAACACTTAAGTCGCAATTTCTTGATGTTCAAAGAAACTTAAGTCAGATATTTCAGCAAATAATAAATAAAGCATAAATAGCCATACTCTGATTTGTAACTAGTTCATAATTGTGTAATAATAAATAATAAAAACATTAACCGTAGTACATTTTTTTCACACCAATCGAATTAAACCGTCTCCTGTAAAATTTTTGCATGCAAAAATATTTGACTTAAGTACTTCTGGCTTCCGAGTCTAGTTGACTCTATGACGTATGGATCAGCACCATTCAGCTCAACCAGGTTGAGCTGAATGGTGCTGATCCATACGTCATGTTCGTGAACGGGCGCCGTCAGTAGGCACTGGTCATTTCTTAGCTGCCACGGCTTATTTTAATTCCATAATTGTTTTTATCTTTTTATTACGGACGCTTTTAACGTGCACGTCTTTCTACATCGTTCTCACATGTATAATTTCAACATGAATGATGTACTAACCACATTTTTGTTACAATATTTTGATTTAAAAGAGTGTCCATGGAGTTTCTTACCCGTTCTTCTCCATAGGTACCTACTACGCTTTGGAATGGGCAACTAGCTTCATCTTTCTGACTGACCGACCCCTTGACAGTTCAAAAGTGCCTGTAATTGGATTATTTGAAATAAATGCTTTGAGTGGTTTACTTTCAGTACAGTCACAAGCATAAATATATTACTATGGACATCCTGGCAATAATATATCTGATTGCATGATTTATCCATTAATATGTGACGGCAAATATATGTGATAAGTGATAATCCGTGGAAGGCATACACAAGTAGTAGCACAAATATGTGACGTCGAAGGAATACCAAAACTATCTGGTGAGATAAGTGAAGCCAAAATATAGGACGCTGCATCGGCTTCAAAAATATTTCTCAATGCATTATTAACGCGTATGTCTTGCGTCTTATCTATCTGACAACTCAGTTAAATTCAGAATAATTTGGCACCACGTTGTGATCTAAAACATCTGACATCACTCTAGCACTCTAGCAGCATAAAAACTTGACAGAATAATGTTTCGAGTATTCTTCTATTTCGCAACTAGTGCCACTCTTATTGCAATAATATGTGACGTCCCACGGGAAGCATAGGCACATTTTAATATCTGAGTCATGTTTTAAAGTAGAAATGTCAATAATAAGCGATGTTTTATATCGACTATTCTGCCAGTATCAATTATTATCCATCTTGAAGCAAGTGAGTATTCATTTAAATAATTATACTGAAAGGAGAATGTGGTGATACTAATCAGTACGATATATTAATATAGAATAAACCTCCATGTAAAACAGTTGTTTTAACGAAGTCATCCTTACAAACAAACAAATAAATCCTAACCACCATAATTTTATGTACTCGTGTACCTTCTTCAACGCAAACAGTTTCACGTCTACGCATGAACACTAGCAAGGGGGACGGATATCGGAATCACAACATGGCTTATTTGTGGCATCGGCAGGATGCGAGGCGTCACGCGAACAAACGCGCTGCTATTAACATTCCTTATAAGAGAGTGTGTATCAGTATTTTAGTATACTTCTAATAAAATTCTGCCCCAGATCTTTACTATTGTCCTTGAACGGTGCACGCGTTGTCATCAAAGTTATTCGATATACAATTTGCTGTATAGCAATCTTTGATCGTACACGACTTGCGATTTGCGTAGATTGATTTTTTGTGTGTGGTGAAGTTGAGTTTATTTTTCTTTTGGAGTGAATGTTGCAGGTTAGACTAGAGCAGCACTGTCAATATAGTATAGTGTTTTAGCTGCGAGCCAAGGTCTAGTAGTACGGACAAGTTCAGTAATTACGATTTGTACCTTGTAACTTTTTAAAGAATGAACCCACTTGTATAATGTCGTGATGGCCCAGTGGTTAAGTCCTCACCTCTCATACACTCACTCTCAGTGTACCTAACTACTGTTTGGCTGCATGCTTTAGTCGCAAGGACAATAAAAGAGGTGGAGCTTGTATACTTATAAAAAATGGTCATCAGTGGAGAGAAATACCGAAAATCGCTAAATTGTCGATAACGGGTATCTTTGAATGTTGCGCCATAGAACTTATAAATTATAAAATTGTAATTGTATGTATATATAGAGTACCAAATCCAAGTAATTTTGATGAATTTATGAGGAGATTAGAGATATTATTACGTGTTCTGATAAAAAAAACCTTTAAAAAGGTTGTGCTTGCGGGTGATTTTAATATAGATATATTGAAAAAAAATAAACGGACTCTAGAATTTGAAAATTTATTATTAAATTTTAATTTAAAATTGTCTATACATCAACCTACACGTTTAAAGAGCAAGTCATGCATCGACAATTTTGCGCATAATTTTGATAGGTGTCGTAAAGCTATAGTTTTGGAACTGGCTTTGTCTGACCATACGGCGCAACTACTTAATTGCCCGATTGGTACTGCAAACATTAGGAATTATTGGCGGACCACTAGACGGGACTACAGTTCAGAGAACATAGACAAATTTAAATCCTACCTCAATAGACTATCGTTTTCTGAAGTATATGAAGCCAAGGACCCAAACATTGCTTACAATGCCTTCTCAGAAATGTTTTCTTTCCTGTATACACAGTGTTTCCCTGAAATTCTATTCTCTGTAAAAGTGAAAAGAAGGCCGAGTTGGGTCTCACACGGTATTAAAATATGTAGCAACAAGAAACGTACACTATTATGGCAATACAGACAAAAACCTTCCGAAATGAATAAAAATAAATTGAAAAATTATTCAAAATTGCTTAAAAAAATTATTTATTTAACTCAACGCGCACAAAATATACATAAAATTAAAAGATCAAATAATAGATCTAAGACTACTTGGGAAAAAATAAACCAAACAAAACTAAACATACCAAAAAATACTATAAACAAAATTCGATATAATAATGACACTATAACTGACCCCAAAAGAATTGCAAATATATTTAATGATTACTTTGTAGATAAAATTAAACCTATGACTAGCTCGGGAACCACAGTCAATAAACATATTTTAGCCAGAAAAGACTCAATGTTCATGGCCCCAAGTCTAGCACCTGATATATTAAAAATTATCGCGGCCTTGCAAAATACAAATAGTGTAGGCTACAACAACAACAACAACAACAATACAACAACAACAACAATTTTTGTGCATATGCCATCATTGGCATATGCACAAAAATTGTTAAGACTGCAGCAGATGAAATCTGTGGCCCCATAAGCTACATTATTAACTTAAGCATCAGTGAAGGTATATTTCCGAATGCGCTAAAAAAATCTATTGTTAAACCATTATTTAAGAAACAGGATAGGGAGCTAATGGAATTTTACAGGCCAATATCATTAATACCAATCATTTCAAAAATTATCGAAAAATATATTTACAGGAAACTTAATAACTATTTTGAAAAAAATCATATACTATGTGATGAACAGAAAGGATTTAGGGAGAAAAAAACAATCAACTTAGCCATATACGATTTCCTGCATACTGTTATGACAAACATGGATAACAATACACCAGTCTGTGCCATTTTCTGTGACATGACACAGGCATTCGATTATGTCCAACATAATATATTACTAAATAAACTGGATGCATATGGGATAAGAGGAAACATATTGAATTTAATACAATCATACATACAAGATAGAAAACAAGTAACGCAAATTAGTAGAATAAATATGAGCTCTAAACGTGAAGAGATTTTCACGTCATGCGAGCGTACAGTCCCTCATGGAGTTCCGCAAGGCAGTGTACTCGGACCACCCCTGTTTACACTCTATATTAATGACTTCCCTAAATCCATTAAACATCCCATGACACTGTTTGCGGATGACAGTACGATTACTATACCATGCCATAATAAGAATACATATGAACCTGACATAAAAAATACATTAATTGAAGCGGTAACGTGGCTGAATAATAATAATTTAAAAATGAATATAAATAAAACTTTGATTATGCACTTTAGCCAAAGATCATCATTATTTTCTAGTCTTGACATCGAATTTAATAATAATAAAATACAGATAGCTAATACCACAAAATTCTTAGGCCTAACAATTGACAGAAACTTAAATTGGAAAGCGCATATTGAGGCTCAAGCCAAAAGAATAAGTAGTGGTGCATATGCACTATATAAATTATCACGTACTCTAAATATAGAAGCGCTACTAACGGCCTACTATGGTTTAGTTGAATCCGTCATTAGATATGGTGTTATCTTCTGGGGGAACTCTACCGATAGGGATGTCATCTTTAAAAGACAGAAGTACTGCGTAAGATCTATGTTTAACCCTATACTTGGCAGGGAATTTTACCTTCAAAAAATTAAACTTTTACTACTTCCCTACGTTAATTGGATTATAAGGATATCGGGAAAAATGAAATAAAAAATCTCTGAATTTCAGTTTTCAGGATATATTATGTGTCTTCCAGTGCACACTGCCAAGCTCACAAGAAAAAAATTACAAACAAAAATGTGTCTTTACATGCACACTGCCATGTAACCACTAAACTAAAAAAGAAACAAAAACATAAAAAATAACATAAATATTGAAAATATCAACAACTTTTGAGATCTGCTAGGAATTAGGTCAATGAGTATAGTATGTTACGATATATGACATATAGTTAAACATTTTTTTTATACCAAAGTTAAACTTTCTATTATTATTTATCACAATATTCAGTCCTAACGTTCTGAGATCAAAGTTTACTTAAATATTATCTATTTACTATGTAACAATATAAAAAAATACACTACTTGGTATGAAAATCTGTAAAGCAATTTCGCCCTTCAACTATACATAGTCGTGCATTACACTTTGGACAAAAATATTTGGTTTGATGTTTGGTACAGTGTCTACACCTGCCTTTTGTCGTAAAAGCAGGAAGATGTCCCATCAGATCGTAACGAGTAGCATCATCAGGCCTCTCTGCAACTGGTTTTTTTACTTTTCTCACAGATTTGGGAAGAGCATCAGGTTGTAGATTAGTACTCCTCTCAAAAAAACGCAGTTGCCTAAATAAAGCGACACGAAACCTTTTGAGTGGCAACAGTTTTTGTTTACCATTGTTCTCGTGACGATACAGCAACCAAGCATTATTCACGCATATGTCCAAAATCTGTGAAAATAATACTAAATACCAACGATGGCCTTTCAAATCAGTACGGTATAAAGCAACTAACATGTCAGCTAGATCAACTCCACCCATATTTCCGTTATAGTGCTTTATTAAATTTGGGCATGTGACTAGACCTTTCTTCTTTTCTTCTTTCTTGTATCGCATTATATTCTGCACAGGGTGGGCGTCCACATAAGTACTTGCTGCCACAACAAATTTGTTGTCGAACCACTTCACAACAGCGATATTGTAGTCGTTAGACACGACCTGTGCAAAAGCTCCCCTGCCCTTTTTCTTCAACTCCTTATCAGTTGGTAATTTTTTCTCTGCCCCACGAAGTCGATTTGCCCTGACTGTCCCTAGGGAGAATATACCATACTCGTTCCTTAGATGGTGCATCAATTCAATTGACGTAAAAAAGTTGTCAAAATATAGTACGGAGCATGGTTTTTGCTTGATAGATTTGGCCAAAGCTATTACAACTTTGGCTCCAAGACCCATACCTTTTTCTGTTTCAGTAAAAGTATGTAGTCTGAAAGTATCTTCTCCTCCATAAATAATAAAATCATGTACGAGGCCAGATGGAGACGCACGAACGAAAAACTTAAAACCCCATTTTTTGGGTTTATTCCGTACATATTGTTTACGGCTTCCGGCTCTAGTACCCTTGTAAGGTACCATCATCTCGTCGATGCTGAAGCGTTTTCCTTCAGGAATATTCGAGGCACAGTTATGACGAACTTTTTCTACTAGTGGCCTTATTTTATAGTACCTGTCACCGTCATCTTTTAAGTTATCATTAAAATGAATGTAACGTCGAATAGATTGAAATTTCTTTAGTGTCATGACGTCAGCAATTTTACTGTATTTAAATTCATTTGACCAGTAATCGGTGTATGCTGGCATATCTACAACACCCATTAGAATATTTATAGCTATAAAATCTTTTATATCGTCTTTGGTTATATTAATTGAAGTGGCCTTTTTCTGCACAGAGTACAAATTAGAATGATATACTATTAGTTCTTGTATATCGTCAGTAAAAAATAGTTTAAAGTAATCAAGCGGCGATTTTTCAATATCAGTAGAATCAAAAAACATATTATCTTCTATATCTGCTGATCCTTGAAATTTCATTCTTGTCCATTTAGGAGATATTTTGGTAGGTTTCAATACGGTTTTTTTTACGATTACCGGAGTTTTCTTATAACGCCGAAGACGCACAGTAGCTGCGGTAGGTGCGGCAGACACTGAAGATGCGGCAGGTGCTGAAGATGCGGGACTGCAGATTGATTCTATAGACGGTGACGGTGGAATATAAACTGATGGTGAAGGCGGTATAATGTCAGGATCATGTTGCAGAATAGAAGGTGAGTATGGAGTAGAATCGGTAGTGTTGTGTCTGAATCTCGGCTCTTGATGGACTGAAGCAACGGCGTATATTTCTCGATACTCACAGTCATCACTATCGGAGATGTTCACATTTTCGACAGAAGACGCTATTGATCGGACAGGGGAACTGTCTTCGGAGTCATCTTGATGAGGCCTACACATCTGGATTTCATCTTCCGAAGATTCGCTAGAATCTTCATCAGACTTAGCTCCGCATTTAGGCACCAAAGCTAGAATTTTTCGACTTCTAGTCATCTGAAATAAAAGTATTGCAAGCTAAGGAATAGGAATTTGGTGGAAAGTGTAATACGAGTTGCTGTCATGCATTATGAAAAAAACTCTGTGTGAACAAAGGCTCGAGTATATAGTAGCACAGTAGGCAATGTGCATTTATAGACACAAAATTCATAAATAGTATTAGTCTATGACGTTGGCAGTGTGTATTTACATGCACACAACAAATAGGGTGTTATTCACAGCGAAGCAGGCAGTGTGCATTTAAATATACACAACAAATATTAAGTTATTCACCCTGCACCAGGCAGTGTGTATTTTAATGCACACCTAAAGAAAATCGTGAATTACTGTATATTCAAAACATATATCACAAAAATAATATTACCAAACAATTGCATAAAGCTTGCAGAAAGTAAAATCATAAAAATTTCATACATATAACTTAATTTAGTTGAGATTAATTAGGATACTTACAGAGCGTTGCGCAGGCACTGACCGACGGCTCGCCATTTTGTTCACCACTGACAATGTGTGAGCGAGACAGATGTAGATTTCTTTTTCTTACGTAAAGAGACGTTTACGAAGTCACTTAGAGTTATTTTTATAACGATACGATGTAATATTTTTTAGAAAAAAATTACTGAATTTAATGTGCATGTAAGTGCACAATGTCAAGTATAGGGTTAAACTTAAAACTACTGATAGCTGTAAAAATTATTTCACTAAATATCGTATATTAACACTACCTTCACTTTATATATTGGAAATAGTAATGTTCGTAAAAGCAAATCCACATTTGTTTCCTCGTATGGCAGACAAATTTCCAAGAAACAGACGTGATGATAGCAAAATATGTTTACATACATCGAAAACTGCACTTATGCGCAAGAGTGTTTTTTGCATGGCACCAATTATCTATAACAAATTGCCCAAAAGTTGGAAAGAGCTAACTATACCTAAACTTAAACACGCAATGAAATTGTTTTTGGCACAAAAACATATTATAGTATTGCAGAATTTTTAAACGACACATGGTGATTATTATAAATAAATAAATGTAACTACATTAGGTATAGTAGTTATGGTCTTTAGTAGTAATTGTGGACCTTTATTATAAATAAATGAATGTCTATTAAAAGTAATATAAATCTTTATTATGATAATTGTAATCTGGAATATTGGACAAGGAAAATAAATAATAATAATTGGATAATGTAAATACAATGAATAATAATAGATATAATATGTATAAGTATATTAGTTAAAAAATCATTAATTCAGTACCTATTAATAATTGTACAAATATATTTGCACGCCATGAGAAATGGCAGACATGTCGTGAGCCACTTATTTTTTCGAAGATCTTGCATGCATGTATTGATTTTAATTCTGTATGTATACACATGTTTGAGCAAATAAAATTTCTTTCTTTCTTTCTTTCTTTTCTTTCTTTACACGAGGATGTGGGTTCAAGTTCCAGCAAAAGAACCAATGTGACTTTTCAATTCTTAAGTACTTTCTGAGTCTATCTTGGACATTACTGACATCGGCGAAGAAAAACATCGTGAGGAAACCTGGACTATATATAGTTAATATAAGCCTGAAGCCTGTCTCGAGCAAGCGTGGTGATCAATGTTCGTGTCTTCTCTGCATGAGAAGAGGCCTTCTCCCTGCAGTGAGCCAGTATCAGGCTGGTACTATTATATTGTAAACCACATGAAAGGAAAGTTTTAGCTTTTAAGTTTAGATGATCATATAGGTTCAAGCAAGGTTAAAACCAACCTTTTAAAATAATTGAGATAAAATTATCGTTTAAAAGCCTCTCTATTGTTTTAATTTTGATTTATGTGGGTAGGTAGTTATAACGGCTAACGGTTTAAACGGTGTAGTTGTCAAAGAATGTTATCCAATGAAAGCTTGGGTAGGTGTTCAGAGATATTTTCCAATAATGGAGAACTATGACACAATAATGATTCACCACGTTTAAGTGTTGTTTTAATGAATGATAAGAAAACATGAAAAAATAACGGGTGATACAACACAACTTTATGGTATAATAATAAGCTATTACTGCTAGTGGTATACTTCGGAGATCATTGCGGGCTTTAAATCTAATTGTTTTAACGATTGTTAATAAATAAGAAATTGATGCTTTGATTGTCGTTGAATAGAGATTTCACAACGACGCGGCGACAACACAAACAACCAGTGCAGTGATTACGTATGAGTATCTAATATTACTGTGACAATTTACAATAAATTCGATTCGTTATCGAAAACTTCTGAATCAATCATTCGAGAATTATCTGTCAGTGTAGGTACAGGTTTTAATACAAGGATAATTTCATCCTGAGCTTTTCACATCTTCATCTTTCACAGAGCTGCACTCTGTGGTAGAACGAATTGAAAATTATCCTTAACGGTATATAAATTACACGTCTGCAATAACTGCATCTGTAATAGTCAATAGTGTGTTATCTGTGCGTAACCGTTCAGATGCGGAATGAACAAGAGCGGGAATGTGCGGTAATACGCGGTAACGTGCCGTAATGTGCCGTAATGTCGCGGTAAAACATACCGATTATATTTTAGCGATGTAGGCACGCAATTGGATGACGCCGAAGAACCACTGACAACGCGATTTAGGAGCAGCAGGATGAATGTGTGTGTGTGTGAGAATTTGTCAAATGTCATCACAGACTGAAAACCTTCAGGCTGTAGCTAATCAGTGACATAGCACTAATATCGTTACTAATAACCTGTCGCTGTCTGCTAAACCGATGGTTAACTGTTATCTAAAAAAAATATCAATCTGAAGAAAAATGGATTGTTGATCAGCCCCTTTAAGAGTAAGCCAAGATCCTCAACGATGAGCTCATCATTGAGGATCTTGGCTTACTCTTAAAGGGGCTGATCAACAATCCATTTATCTTTAAATGATACTTAATAGATTAACGAATATAACAATAAATTAATCATAACTGCCATATATGGCACACACTGTAACATCAGCAATGTCTTCTTTAAGATCGTTTCGTCGTTTTCAAATTGTGTGAAATGGAACTTCTTTACTCTTCATATTATGATGTAACTGCATTCTTAACATGGAATGCGGTTACTTATATCGAGCTGTAATCGAGTCGAAATATTGAAAACCAATTGTATTGAGTTATTACCGAAGAATGTCCTTCACCAAACTGCCTTTCCATGCTGTCGGCACTACGAAATGTATTGCCTGGTATCAGTAATCATAGCGGACCATTTAGTATTGCTTTAAAGGTAGCATTCCGTAGTAAATATTGGGTAATAATTGATTAGTTGTAAAATATAGTGGCAGCTATATCATTTATCATACTAAAGTCAAATTCGCTTATACTTGTAATAATCATTTCTAAATCTTGAAACAGTGTAAAAGTGTCTTAATCATCAGTACGTAACTTTGTCATCAGACTTACAACACAATTTCGCCACTACACACTTCAATCACAATCACAATCCTGACAGGTTTTGAAGGATATTGCTAATCCATTGCTTCATAAGTATGAAAATAAAATCTGCTCGACAACGTAAATCACGCACTAAATGTTTTTGAATTGTCAAAATAGAAGGCATTGTAATGTTTAGTTTGTTACGCAATTACCCCGCTGAGGCCTCAAAATCAAATGTAATCTGTGGCAGTCCTCCACACGCAAATGAAAGGCTAATCTTACATACGCCGCATAAATATATATTATGAAGTTTCCGTGTTGTTTCAGAGCAAGGAGCTAAGCGGGAGCGACTGCGGCATGGGCGTGCGCGCGCCAGACACCCTGCCCGGTCTCACGCACCACTACTGTAGTGACAGGTAACTAACGTTTTAAGAAGCATTATCTAAATAAATGATAATAATGCAGGGGGTTCGCTTTTGTCAAAAAATACGGTAGTTCTTTAGTAAGGGTTGACAGAGATAGCGTGATGACTGTGCGAGGTTTGTGTGTGCACCACTCACACACTTTAACTGTAGCGACAGGTAACGCATGATCTCACCTAGAGCAGAAGTAGCCAAGGCTTGTCCCAAAGATAAGGATAACGGCAGGAGGACGGTGATGAGACGTATCCTCAAATATTATTCGCTAGATATAGTTCTCGTGAAAGGACAGCTCTATTGAAAGAGTTCTCAGAACGGATGACTGCGCGGGATATGTAAATTTGTCTTCAGACAGATGCTTTATTGACTATCATTATGTGTAGCAGACATTATTGAGTATTATTAGAAAATTCTCCGTTTTGAACCTGGAGAGACCTGGAACTGAGATATTGCTTAATTTTCTCGTCATAAGTAAGGATACCGAGAAATGTTTAGAAACGCTGCGCTGGACGTCTTTGTGACACTGTTTTCTTTGAATGAACTTACATATAATGAAATGACATCTTTTCTTCAAAAATTACAAAAAAATGTGAGTGTCAAGTTCAGCAAATAGCGCAGGTGATTTACTAAAACTGTCCCGCACTTTGTAAGTTCAATATCAAACTATTCGCAGCACCTGCGATTTTCGACAGTATGACCTAAATTGGTATTGCAGTACCATATTTTGTAGTTTTCTATGCAATACGGGTAACTGCATCGACCATGATTGCAGTGCAATGTCGTATAATATTGTATGAACCTGTATGCAGGGCGCGGTAAAAATGTTTCGGTTAAGTAGTTTCAATCTGTAAAACGACCTCTGTAGTTAAAGGAAGGCTCCATAATATTTTTAATGGAGACAAAAGGGCTTTTTTACTATATTTTAGAATACTGAATAACACACAAAACAATGTCTTGATTTTATTTATAACTTTTCAAGAGCACAGTGTGATGAGACTATTATCAACCATTATTTAAGACCTGCCAAGATAGTTCGGTTTGATGACTGATCCAGCTAGAAGATAGGGTCTGGTTCTGCTAACTTTCTTTATAACCGACTAAACCTATTTGACAATAACTTTTTCAGGTCTCCAGCGAAATGCAACATAATGGGCGTATCAAAGCTAGTGAACGAGCCGAGTCCCAGCAGTTCCGAGGAGTCGAACTCACCCACGGAGATCAATTGCTACCGGCGCCTGGGCGAGCGGCCCCCTCTTATGAAGAGGCTGGCCATGGGCCTCAGCGGGGCACTGCTGCAGCCCTCGGACGATGACTCCACGCCTCTGGTCGCAGACACACCCACCACGTAAGCTGCTGCTGAATTATAACTCTACGCTATTTTGTGACTTGTGATTGTGACAAATGTTTCGGGACTTGCAGGCAGTATACCGAAATCTGTCAATATACCACAACAAAAAAGCACATCACTATTGAGAATAGTAACTTGTGACTATTCAGAATTAGTTGACTGTTTTTTATTTTACTATTAATTGACTATTTAGAATTATATCATTATTGTCGACGTACCCACCAACTCCTTAGGCTGCTTGCTTTCCATGGTAAGAAGACGCTGTCTTGCACATCGATAACTTCTACATTGGTGTGACACAGATTTTGGCACTTCTTTTCTAATGGGTCTTTTATTTTTGCACCCCGATCCATCTTCCACTTTGGGTTGGATCAACTTTCCCGTTTTAATGTCACAATTCAAGTATTTTTTTATTACCGCTACAACAAACGTATTTCTACTTGCAGCCCCACAAACATGCCTCTATGCATGAACGGGGGTTACATCAACGAGGCGTCCGAGGCGGAGGCGCGCACGCGGGAGAGCAACCGCGAGCCCCCCGCCGTGCCCGCCGCGCCCCGGCGGACCGAGCACCTCATGCACTCGGATCTAGATGTGGACTTTAGGAGGTGTAACAATATGAAGAATAGGTGGGTTATAATATAACATGACAATAATGAGGATTAAACCAATGAACGTGTAACGAAAATGTTCTACGCAAAACTTTTGACCTGCAAAAGCTTTACGTGTTACATACAGCCCATTCTGTGTAGTGCAAAAACACCTTATGATCGTAATTCAAACGTAACGAATCGTAAAAAAATACGAAGATGTCCAAAATCATTTGGATCCGCCCAAAATACGATTAACGATGGAAATCCATAAAATAAAAGTAATCAAAAATATTTGTGAATCGTTAATTTAAAATGTTCACCTTTTTTAAAACGTTACTCTAATTTAAACAAGCTTAACCTGCAATTCACTGCAGGCAGTTTGAAACGTTTGGGAATCGATTTATCACAGAACGGTGTCTGGAAAAAAACCAGCAACATAAGTTCCCAATAGACTCCGCGGTCCATAAGTTTTAAAGTTGCACAAAAGGTTTTATAAAATAATAGATTTAAAATATTCCGTAACGAGAGATGCGGAACTGGGTCCATTCTATTTACTTTTTGCTTTGAAAAAAGTTCTATTAAATTACCGCGATGATAGCGGCTTAAAGGAAACTGGGTCACGACTTTTCATTCTTGTGAATGGTTCCCAACAATATTTTATTTTAATACTTTTAAGCTTAGAGAACAGAGAAAATTACGTCAGAACTTTTGTTAAATGAACATCATGAACGCGTATTTGAAAGAAAGCTTTACGAGAGTTTGGAGTTTTCTGTTCTGCAATGAGACGTAATGCATAGTGTTAGGTGTTTTCAAATTCTGCGATGAAATTCTATCCGAAATTTACTATCTGTATCAGTTTGTTCAACAGTAAATCAATTCCTTTTTGATTTCTTCTTTCTTTAATTTTTTTTAAGCGTTGCCCGACACTATGAATTTCTCCTGTATTGCGGGTGCGTTTACAAACATTGAAACTCACATACACAAACAGCCTGTATGTATTAACATACAGGCTATTTTTTGTTTCTTTATATGCCATCTAGGTACTGTCTGTTCAACTCGAATTACTACTTTATATAACTCATATACTTGGCTATATCCTTCCAGTGAATCAGTAGCCTGCAGCCGCACGACGTCCTCGTCGTCAGGCGCGTCGTCGTGCGGCGGCGTGCCCGCCAACAACAACGTACCGCGCGCCGAGCCCGAGCTGCGCCAGGCGCCCTGGTTCCAACACGGAATACCTAGAGAGGTGAGGGTTGACCAACATTACTATGTCCTTCCATGAGTCAATAGTGGTAAGAGGTCGTGGTGATTCCAGTAACTCGGATAAGATCAACGATTTGAGATCGTTTGACACATAGATCGTAGTTAAAATAAATCCTCTACTGACCATTGGACAATGACGAGCGGGGCAAGCACGGCCTACTGTGATAGTGCTCGCCCCTCAGATGTTGTATTTCTTGTCACATAGCAGTATGCAACACATTTTTTCATACTATGAGACTCAAACTTAAAACTCAAACTCAAAGCATATATTACTTCAATTAAACCAATTACAGGCACTTTTTAACGATTGGGGGGTCAGTCCGTGCGAAAGATGAAGCTACACTCGCGGTCTAATAATATGGGTTGGTGACGAAAATCCCTGTAACTTGCAAATTAATAATGGTACATGCATGAAACTGACTTTATGAAATGAAATTACCAGCCTATTTCGGTCCTGGTATGGGCATCAAAAGAATTGTGTGAGATGGGAAGGGGTGATGTCAGAGCAATATGAACTTGAATGTGGTGTCAGGCAGGGCGGGTTGACATCTCCTACGCTATTCAACGTGTACATGAATGACCTGATCGTCGCGCTCAGAAACTGCCATGTCGGCTGCCATATTGATGGAGTGTCTGTGAATAATCTCAGTTATGCAGACGACATGGTGTTGCTGAGTGCGTCGGTATGTGGTCTGAGGAGGTTGTTAAATGTATGTGAAGAGTATGCTCGTGATCATGGTTTGCGACATAATGTGGCAAACTCAAACTCAAAGCATTTATTTCAATTAAACCATTTACAGGCACTTTTGAATTGTCAAGTGGTCGGTCAGTCAGAAATATGAAGATAGTTGCCCATTCCAAAGCGTAGTAGGTACATAAGGAGAAGAACGGGCAAGAAACTCCTTGGACACTCTTTAAAATTATATTGTTACATAAATATTAGTTACATCATTAATGATGAATATAGGTATCATTATTTGTGAGAACGATGTAAATAAGACGTACACGTTGAGTGTCCAGTGTACAGCAAATATAAATTTAAACAAAACAATCCATACTAAAATAATTAAAATAAGCCGTGGTGGCTAAGAGATGGCCAGTCCAAACTGACAGCACCCGTTCACGAACAGAACGCATGGATGAGCACCATTCAGCTCAACCATTTTGAAAAAAAGCCATGGCAAAAAGCCAGTTCATGGTTTTTGGAGTTGGTGCAGTAAGGCCCCAGAATGTTCCGTCTTTTAGACTGTACGGGACACCTCTAGAGGGTGAATAAATTTAAATACTTGGGACATATTCTTACGCCTGACCTAAGTGACAACGAGGATGATGAGAGAGAGCGGAGGTCGCTCTCAATAAGAGCCAACATGACAGCCCGCAGGTTTGCTAGGTGTTCAAGGGAGGTGAAAGTCACACTATTTAGAGCGTATTGTACATCCCTTTACACGTGCAGCCTGTGGGCTCGTTACACAAAGAAGTGCTATAGCGAACTCCGCGTTCTCTACAATAATGCGTTTAGGATTGTAGTGGGGCTGCCTCGGTTCTGCAGCGCCTCGGGCATGTTCGCGGAGGAGCGCACCGCCTGTTTCCACGCGACTATGCGCAGGCGGAGCATCTCTCTGGTGCGCAGAGTGCGGGCCAGCTCCAACGCAATCCTGGCGATGGTTGCTGACAGGCTGGACTGCCCCTACATGCTGCATTGCTGCAGCAGGCATGTTCCGGGAAGGCCCTTTGTTAGGTTTTATTAATCCATGAGTGTGTCTTGTATGTATTAAAGTATAGTAATTTTAATATTTAATGCTTTTTTTGACATTTATTATTAATTTTATTATTATAATCTACATTATTATACGATATTATTAATATTATTATTGTGATGAAACAAATGAATTTTATTTTATTTTTTATTACAGATAATTTTAATATCGTATGAAATAAAACTTAAAATTATCTCCAACGTAATTAATAATAATAAAAGTTTATTTCACTCCTAAAATTACAAATTTTTCTTTTAGTGTATGTACAAAATCATGGCAATAAATACATATTTATAACAGATTACGTCGACGACTATACTAGTATAAACTGTGTCACAGTCGTCAGCGTCTTCCACACTATTTTATTACAACCACAATTCGTTGTTTTAAGCACAATATCTGTAATATTGCAAAATGGAATTAATAAAATCCAATAAAAATTACGGGGAAAACAAACTATTTAGAATAAGTACGTTACCACAGTGATGAGTTAAGAATGTGTGTGTAGTGTGATAAGGACTGAGGGTGTGTAATGTGTGTGAGGGTGCGCATGTAGAGGAGTTGGTGTGTATCTTTCTTTAAACATGTTTATTTTTTTAGTAATTTCTTCAGTTTCACTATAGTTTAATCGTAGGAGCCATTCTCGTATTACATCCCTACATTTATTAAAAAAAGTAAAAAAAATGAAAATCTCTAAGGAAATAAATTCAATTCGCGGTTGTTTCACTTTGCTTGTTTTCTCACTTTTGCTTTCAATCTGTCAAATCAAAACGATAAAAGGCGGTCATTGCCGTCTTTCACATCATTATTGAATTACTATCATGTCGCTAACACCAGAAGGTTGTAGGTACACGTATCGTAACTATGTTAGAAGAAGGCTGAAGTCAGCGAACTACAGCGAGAAAAATCGGCATGTCGCTTTCTACAAACCATGTACAGGCAATTTTGAATTTTCAAAGAGTCGGTCTCATTGACAATTCAAAAGTGCCTGTAAATGGTTTAATTTAAACAAAAGCTATGAGTTTTTTTGAGTTTTGAGCATGATGCCGACACAATGCCGCTAGAACTAGCCGCCCCGTTGCAAGACAGCGTCGGTCGCTCGCACGGTTGTCGCAAGGAAAGCCACTTAGTCACGTTTATCAGTTCGAAAAACCTGTTAGTTAGTAGTAGTGGTAGTTAGTAGAGCGTGATGCCGACGCACCGCTGAAAAGCCGTTTGCGTCACTTGATGGAGGTGTTGCACTGAGTACTCCGAGTGTTGATGTGAGGTATCGTGTGAGTAACGACTCACCAAATATCTGTTACGCTAGCGTAAGGGTTCCTTACAGCAGTTTTATATAATAATATATACTTTGAATCCCTCAATTATCTTTTAGCTTTCTAAAACCACTTCCAATTTATTTTCATAACTATAAATCTTAAGTCTTGTTTACCATTACTTTTAATCCTTTCCTTGCCTTATTAATGGAACAAGGCATCGGACTTCTTCATATTTAGGAATTCGTTTAATTCAATACGATCCCGTCTAGAAGCGAGCTTTACAGGGCCGTGCGAATGGCGGAGCACTGCCTCTTCTACGTAATTAGACAAAAGGAACATATTATCAGGCTAGGGTAACTCAGGACCAGTGATAGCCCAGTGGTAACGGCCCCATCTTACGAGTCGTGTGGTCGTGGGTTCGAACCCAGGCAACCGCTTTACTTTATGTGAATTATTTCATCCCGTGCTCTCAAAACGGTGAAGGTAAACATCCTGAGGAAATCAGCATGTCTTAGAACCAAAAATTCGAAGACATATGACATCCACCAAAGCGCACTGGGTCCGCATGGTGTATCACGGCCCACTCCCTCTCACAGAGAGGAGGCCTGTGTCCCAGCAGTGGGAACGATAAAGGCTGTTTATGCTTATGCGGTTGCATCGCCAACATCGCTAACATATGCATGTTCATGTGCATGTTCGTTTAGATACCCTTGAACCATTACTTATGTCTTTCGTATCCACATTACAGATAGCACTAGAAGTGCTGAGCTCGCAGCCGGTGGGCGCGTTCCTAGTCCGCGGCAGCACGACGCAGGCGGGATGCTTCGCGCTGTCGGTGCGCGTGCCGCGCGATTTCACGCCCGCTGGTATCGCGCACTACCTCATACTGCGCACGCCCAAGGGGTATAAGATTAAGGTGAGTAAATCATAGCTGCTCATAAGCTAAAATTATAGTTTTCTTATCATTTCAGATGCTCCAAAAGTCATATTGAGATCATTTTCTGGTCTAACTACCAAACAATGCAACACATTCATCATTCTCTTATCCTAAATCTTCATAAGCCGTCATCTCAGAATTCATTTCCTTCCTAGCCTTAATATCTTTCTTTATAAAAAATACCACAAAAAAAAACTGGGTAATCATAGTCTTGTATTGTAGAGAACCGTTTAGTTCTTATATTAAATTACATGCTGAGACAAGTCAAAATCAAACTGCCTAGCCTTTTTACAACAATGTGGAGGTCTGCTTCCAATCTAACTGGATGCAGCTGAATATTGGTCATTTACATGGAGCCACTGGCTATCTGACCTCCACCTACCCTACGGGGTAACACGATAACCCTCGGTAAGAAGACTGGTCGTCAGACATTTGGGCTTCTGATTACCGTAACGACTGTGAAAGATCTACGAATGACAGCCGGCCCTAAGAGGCACGGAGGGGTCTCTATATGTAATGGATGGTCAGCCATGCACGAACCGACCGCGGCAAGCGTAGCCTTCGATCGAACCGTGCGACTGTCATTAGTCCTCGAGCCCCGTGGATACTTAGTTAGTTACCTCTCTCAAATTTCGACCAATTTTGAAGTTGTGCCTCCACGACGTGCAACGACTAACAGACCACATATAATATTTCATATTCCAGGGCTTCACAAAGGAGTTCAGTTCCCTGTGCGCGCTAGTGACGCACCACAGCGTGATGCCCGAGCTGCTGCCGGTGCCGCTGCGCCTGGCGCGCGCCGGCCGCGCGCCCGCCGCGCGCCGCGACCACGCCGACCTGGACGCGCTCGCGCACGCCGCGCACGCCGCGCACCCGCACCACGCGACCGACAACCACGCGCAGCGGCACACGCCGCACCACAACCCCAACCATCCGCAGCATCAGCACCACTTTCTAGCGCAACTCGATGTTTAGACCACTCTAAGCTGCGTCCACATTTTGTGACATTTTAGCAAATACTCCGTACAAAGCAATGAAAGACTCGCTTTATGGATACGGGGGTCGTGATATTATCTGTTTCCTATTATCCACGAGGCCGCGGTATTGATCACGTTGAGGTGTATGATCCATTGAAATGCCACAAAATGTGCGCGCTGTTTTCGCCGAGACTAACTGTGGTTGTGATAGACCTGTTTTATGATTCCGTAAATCTTCACTTTCGTTGTCACTTCTGTTTCCACAGTGGAAACAAAGTTTCACTGACTTTAACAAGGCAAGTGGATCCAGAAGAGTCAAGTCGATTCACTCTGATCAAAATGTTGGACGTGTTTGTTGCGAGCTGTGTGCCTAATTTCTAACAAAGTTCTATCACATGCGTTTGACTGCAGTTATTTTTTACTATAAACTTAGTAAAAAATAACTAATTGGTTTTAAGTTTGCCATAATATTCATGTAAATGGTTTAACGCACATAAATACTCGTATAATTCCGAAATTACAATTTCTTACATAAATAAAACATTACAGTAATAATATCTTCGCAGTAAAAATACCTATTCATTGTTATATAAAACGTAAATAATAATCAAAAACAAAAAGATTTCTATATCATTGAGTAAAGAAGAATATCTAAAATAGTCATGTTTAAAGAGTCATTAAATTATTGTATGTTGTCTAGTATCTGTTGGTAAGTTCTCTTTTGTAAGAATTATGTGATAAATATCATACTTAGGGTGTGTACGCAAATGTAAAAGAATATATTTGTAAAAAGAAAATGTGTATATGGATTGTAATTATTAGAAGATTCGTGTCATAATCATAGTTTATACGATAGTTATAGAGCAAGAACATGGGCATGGTTTGAGTTCAGCGACGACATCGATGTTCTACTTACTAGGCGAGGTTTTACGGTTTTAAACCGAGTTTATTGAAAGTCCGGAATCACCTAGAATTAATTCAGATGAAGCGTGGCTTCTCTTGCGTAATAAAGCCTAAGCGAGCTCTGTTTACTTCATCTTAACAGTGTTGTAAAAAAATTACTATAGAAATCAACAAATCTTAGCCAAAGCCAGTTAGTTCCCCAAGGATCTTTTGGCGCCTGAATGACATTGACAGGGAGGCGTTGTTGGTAAACCAATAATGTCTTTTTCACAACAACACGCGCTTTTAGAACGTAGCCCATTGATGTCGTTGAGTTTCAGATCGGTTGCGCTTAAATTGTTTTATCTGAAAGTTGTGTAGGTATGGTCTAGTCTTATGAGATGTATTGTACAGTGATTGTGTGCGCACGGTTTGTTTCATGAACGATACCACCCATTATAATAATTAGTTATATTAGATTGTGTAACGTGTTACAATCAAGTCTGCTGTTGTTGATACAGTGGTTCCATCACCGAACAAAATATTATTTACATCATATTTATATTAATTTATACTTTCAGACTTAAAAGGTCTACTGTTTCACGTTCTCTTTGGCCCTTGTACGTATATTGCCCGTATGCAGCATCTATTTTATCAGCCTACAAGTTATGTCTCTTTACTATTTGACATCGGATCCGTAGGTCCTATCTTTAACAGCCTGACTATTCATCCAGAGCTGTTAGAGGTCATGTTCTGCTCGTGTCAACAACAGTAATTAGTCTATTGAAATAATTTAATAACATCGGAGCGACAGTGTCGCCCCCTCGGTGTATATTGTAAACAAGTTGCCTTTTAGCGAGTACCTACACTACGGCTTCGCGTTTATGAGGTACAGCTACAGACAAACAGCCATATTAAAACAAGAGTGACAGTTGACACGTAAACAACTTTGAGATTAACTAAAGTCATATTGATATGTCTGATTGTGCGTATGTCTGTCTGTGTCTGTCCGTCATACAAAATGTTGATTGTTGTACACTGCCTTAGTACGAGACATTTGTATAAACATAACGATATCAGTAGCTTAGTCTGTTGACGTTTTACTGTACCTTGCCATCTCATCAATAGTTTATTATTATAGGACGTTAGAACTTGAGAGGTTTTTGATATGGTAACACTGGCAATACTCATTACTATTCACTGTATTCAAATTATATTTATTGTCTTTTGTATTTTGGTAATGTTTGTTAGAGGTCATTTTAGAAGTTTAGGTAAATGTACCTTTAACTTAGCTACCTAATGGTAAACCGTACGTACATTACATGTATACAATGTGTCGTTTTGCACCCTCGTCAAATTCGAGAAGGTAACTATGCTAATGATTCTCGACACGAAACAATAATAAAATAAGTAGCTAATTTTTTTCATTTTTTATCTTTTTCGGAAACCGGCATGTGTAGGGCATGTGTGATACCGCCCTGTAACTGCGCAGTAACTGTAACGCACGCACACAGCGACATAGTCGTGCGACACTGCCTACCGCATACGCAACGGGGCGATTCTGTTCTTTGGAGTATTCTGTAATACTGTCAAACTTAAATATCTAAAAAAACAAGTATGTATTAATTATTGAGTAGGATCGTAATTTTATATCATTATTTAGGTATGTCTTTCATAAAAGCCTCCTGAAATTTGACGAGAATGCAAAACGACACGTTGTATAATATAGCTGAAGTAACTTGGAATAAAACCGTTGAGTCTGCATTATCTACCGTCAGAGAATATTTCGAATGTACTCATTAAATGTTAACCAACGATTCTAACATTACCCATATTATATTAAATCCATTTTAGAGCAAATAATTATCTATGTAATTATCTGAATAATACTGCAAAGCTTTACCATAGGAACAAATTAATTACATGTACCTACCTATTTTAAAAACCGCCATTACATGGCTTTTTAACTCACAGATATTAAAATTTTAATAAAACTGAATACCTCGAAAGAATCTCAGTTCTGCCAGAGCAGATTCGAGATTTTGAAGCTTGTAGCAGCGGCCTCTTACAACTAGAATGCGCCTACAATATGCTGAAATTCTTGTACCACTGCATGCAAAGTTAATTTGAAAGCAGTATACATTGTTTTTACTCTCATCTATTTTGTAGATCATTGTGTAATTGTTCACAGTTCCGACACCAGCCTGTAGGCTAGGCGTCAGTTTTGTACCTAATAAGCGAATTTTATCCACCTTTACTAATGTAGCTAACTACATTAGTGAAACTAATAATTTATTTACTTACATATAAATAAAATAAATATCAAGAATATTAAACGTTGTTTTTTTTTATCCAGAATTTTATTAGAAATATTATGTATTTTCAGACAACAAAGGGAATAAGTATAGGTGCAGACTGCTAACGCCATCTGCATAAAATAGTACCTAATGTTTGCTGTAGCTCTAGGTTATTATGTTTATAATTCTGTACCACAAAATAGATGCTGCTCAGCTTAATTTCCTTAAAGTAAAGTGTAAAGAAATATTATATTAGATTTATAATCAGATGATTTTTTTATTTGTAGTAATAGTCATTCGTTGTAATAGTAGTAATAATAGTCAGTCGTTGTAATAGTCATTTAATTTAGAACCTGGTGGAAATAGTTGGTTGCGTTATATATTGTATTATTAGAATCGTTTTAAAGTTTACCCCGCGTTTACCCCATTAGTATTCTGATGATAAAACGGAAATTTGACTGACCGGTTGGTGCAGTTGGTAGCGACCCTGCCTTCTGAGTCGCTGGTCCCGGGTTCGATCCCCGGTCAAGTCAAACATGTTTTGTTCTGTTTGACCTGTGTCTGGGTTTTTATCTACATCTATAAAAATCAATGGCACTTTTCGTTGTAATTTTATAACTCAAGAACGGATGGACCGATTTTGATATTTTTTTATCAAATAACAGTGTTTACCTTAAACAATAAACTAAGTAAAATACTTATAATAATTAACGAAACAGTAGGTGTTGCAACCAGCACCTTTACTAAGTTATGAAATAACTTGTATTAGGGGCAGTTGTATGTATCGTCGTAGCCCATACATACTTCAGTTTGGAAAAAGAATTGCAGGCAGAACAAGTGCTTTTTTAAACTAAATTTAACATAAAACCACCAACACCACCACCAGCATCACCTTTGTACCTATTTTTCTGTTCGTTTCTTCTTGTCTGTTTATAAATGGTTAAATTAATAAATAAAAGTATACTTGCAGAAATCAGAAATTACTGTTTGATTATTTGACATTTGGATTATTTGTGTTTGTTTGTATGTATGGGTAATTGTATGTGTTGTGTGTGTGCGTCTGTGCAGAATGGGCGCTATGTTCTCGGTGAAAGGGTTTAGGGTGGGTTATTATCAGAGGAAAGCAAGCGCTTTGTAACCAGTTATTTGTAAGTAGAAGGTTTGTCACAAATTTCTTGAGGACTCGTTCCTCGTTCGTGTTGAATGACAGTAAACTTTAAATTTCCCACTGATCATATTATAAAATTCAGGCCCTTGGCAGCATTGGCAAAATCATGTAGGTACCTATTTACAAACTAGCCAACAAAGCAGGTGTGACGTTGCAAGAATCAATAATTATAGCAACTAGTAGCGACACCTTTCGTGGGTTTGCTCTAGCTCGTGGCATGATGGTTTTGGTGAAATTGTGTCATGCGAATTGATTACAAATGTTTAAAAAATATTAGTTATTTGAAATAAATAAACATAAAACATAATTTCCCACATTCTATTAATAAACAATGTCTATTAAATTCGAAATGACTACTAGATGAGAATTTTATTCTATTTGGTCTGTGAAAGAGGATTCTTGAAGGACATCAAGAGGTGGTCCTGCCAAAATAGGTGAAAAATTTTTCCCTCCAAGGCGTGACAACGAGAAACACGTTTTGGGAGAGGGACCAGTTCTGGGCTGACCAGACTGTGCCCAAATAACCCGATGGGTTTTCTATGAGTCCAAATCTAACCTGAACCTTGTGAGTATTCAACCATTTTCTTTGTTCTCGTAATATAACCTGGGTCTCGGTTGTGAGTTTTGACACGAGGATGTTGTTTCAGGTCTGGCTGATTATGCTAGCCTTTTTTAATAGCTCTGATGCGAGAGTAAGACGTGATGCTTTGATGTAGCCCCTTGGTCAGATGATTTGGGATTGATCCGGGTGCGGGGAATTTATAGGCTAACCTTTTAGGTGTGGCCATATGTTAGTGAAGAATGCCTTACATAACCGTTTGATAGTAAATAAGAGAAGCTCGCCACTCCAGGTAACGGCGTCACCGTCTACCGTAGGCCGCGTTTATGTGTGTGAACACAGGTGTTTATCCTGTGTTGACGCCAAGCGTCTTGTCCCGTCATTTGAAAGGATATACTGAGAGAACACTGAGTTTCAACTGAATTGTCATAATTTAACCTATGAGAGAGATAGGCATTTGTAAGAAATAGGTAGGAAGACCAGTTGTTATAAATTATGGTGTCTCGGGTAGCTTCGCATAAACTTCGTTTCCTTTATGAGCACAACCATAATAGGTCGAATCCATATTTGATTGAGCTAGAAGTCATAAAGCAGTTTATTCCACGGACATACTAAAGCGACTCTGAGTTATTGTTTAAGTCTAATTGCGGGAGTATACCCCGATACAACTAGGAACAGAGGCCTAGTTTTGTCGGAGTGAACACCTAAGTGTGTGGGAAGGGTTTGGTTAGTGGCTCGCCACAATTGATATTTTGTACCTTAATTTTCTGTGTATTACAATAAACTTTGTATTGTGTAAGAAGGTAGTTGTTTAATTGAATATTTCCCTTATAGCTATAAATTTACTTTAGCACTATAGTAAGTAGTTTATTACTATAAAGAAAACATCAACGCCTTGTTTCAAAACATCTCGTACACATACAAAAACTGGGTTACACGGGTGTAACATTCACTATAATTTTATTAAATTAATAACTTACAAACTGCAGCGCTTGAAACATGCCAGCAGCGCGGCGGTACCATCTAGCGGCTGAAATTAGAGTAAATGTTTCATGAGCCACCAACCGGCAAAAAGCGCAATCTACCGTCAGCACTTTGAGCTAAGGAAACTCCTGTGGTTGCTCCGTCAAATGGGAACTTTGACTTGGAACATTGTTTAATTTACCAACAGTCTCTGGCAAACTACATACTACCTACAGTTAAATGTTGTGTTTAGCTCCGTTAATAGATGTCACTAGTGCTTAATTATTGTTATAGAGAATATTGAAAAATAAATAATGGATACGTAAGTATGATCAAGTAGGTATGATGATCGTTAGAGGAGTGTATATGTTATGGACCAAGAAATAAATAGGGGCATAAACAGGGGACACACAAGTTATTTAGGGCGAAATAAATAATTATAATTTGAACTTCCTTATTATAAATATTGCCGTGTGGTTTTTGGGCAATCTGATAATTCACAGGTAACAGGAAGCTTGTAGCATGTGGCCCGAATTGAAAATTGTACATAGCAAACCGAGGCACTCTCAAAGTCAAGGGTCCGTATACAGGGCCGATCAAGATATAGTGAACATCCTCAGTACGTGGTTGGAGGATAACAATACCAATAAATGGTCCCAAGGATTACGGTTCGTTCAAATAATGAAAAACAGATTGCATCACACAGGCATTAACTGTACTCCAGATGCCATGTTGTTTTCAATCAACTTTATTCGAGAAACCAGTTTACAGTATGCAAGGAAAGATTTATTTCGCTTGCAGACGTTCCGTAGACAAAGATTTCACTGAGAGAAAGTGTAAGGTTGTCGTCTAAATGTGGCGGGCAAGGATCCAGTCGTTGTGTTGCTTGAAACTGTAGAGTCGGCAGTATTGTTGGGCATAGCAGTTGATGCCAAGCTACAGTGGGGATCACATATATCATGCCTAGCGGGAAGGCTCAGTTCGGCCGCCTATGCCGTCAGGAAAGTAAGACACTGACGTTGATACAGCTCGGCTAGTCTATTTCAGTTATTTTCATAGCGTCATGTCCTACGGCATTCTGCTGTGGGGCAAAGCCGCTGATATTCAAAATATATTTGTTCTTCAAAAACGAGCTGTTCGAGCAATTTACCAGCTAGGTGCTAGAGTTACTCTGAGAGTTTTTTTTTAAAGATATTAGTATTCGCACGGTGGCCTCACAATTCATCTTCGCCAACATCTTATATATTAGGCAAAATAGGAGTAGGATGCTCAATTGATGGTCACTGTATCAACAGTATTAGTTATGCAGACGATATGGTGTTGCTCAGCCCATCATTAGCTGCGCTCGGAAAGCTGTTAAGCGTGTGTGAGGAGTATGCGAGGGTACACGGTCTCCTATATAATGTTGGGAAAAGTGAGCTACTGGTATTTAAAGCTAGGGGTCGTAGGCTTGGAGATGTGGCACCCGTGCTGCTTAACGCTGTCGCTCTTCGAAGAGTGACTGAGTTTAAATACCTCGGCCATGTGGTCAACGAGGATTTAAAAGATGACGGAGACATTGAAAGGGAGAGGAGGGCGATGGCGGTCCGCTGTAACATGTCGGCTCGTAGATTTGCAAAGTGTAGTTTAGAGGTAAAGATAACTTTGTTTAAAGCATTCTGCCAAACTCTCTACACCTGCAAACTGTGGGTCAACTACACGCAGCGGGCCATCAACGCTCTCCGAGTCCAATATAACAACGCGTTCAGGGTGCTGGTGGGGCTCCCACGCTGCTGTAGTGCGTCTGCGATGTTTGCACACGCGCATACAGACGGCTTTCACACTGTGCTGCGGCGTCGCATCGCTTCGCTGATGTTCCGTACGCGTGGGAGCCCCAACAACATCCTTAATGTGCTCAGTCACAAGCTGGACAGCCCCCTTCTGGGGCACTGGGTTCAAGCACAAGTGCGTGTGCCCGGGGCCCCGGCGCAGGGCAAATACTTAAATTAATTTAAATATTATTTTGGAAATTCTAATTTAATTTTATTTATTTAAACTTTTAAATGAATTTTGTAATATTGTCACGTAGATCCTAACGCCATCTGTTAGCCAATAGAAGAACTATACGTTAGACGCTAACGCCATCTGTTATCAAATAGCCGAACTACACTGGACCGTTCCCGTAAGTACTAGAATGTTCTGGTATTATGCTAGAACATTCTAGTAACTTACACTCGTCATATAAATAAGGGGTTGACAGCGTTGTAGTTCAGTTCAGTTTAGAATGCGAAACAGTGAAGAACAGCTAATAACAGTAAAAGTGGACTAATAGTGAACTACAAGTGATTGTGTTTAAAGTTTCTGATTACTGTATTTGTGATTTTTAATTATAGTGTGTTTTTCGTGTAAATTGGTATAAATTTATTTATCCCGAACCCCAGCTCGTAACATTTGGTGTCAGAAGTGGGATAAATTATGCCAGTTTTTCCGAAGGACGACACGGAGGGTATCCGTACCCGGAGTCAGCGCCAGCAGGAGGTGGACCAGAGGCGGTTTGAAGGTTCGCCGATACAGACACCTGGTGGTAATCAGCCGACGACGGTGCCAATCTCCGAAGTACCATCTGGAGTTCCTACAGCATCACCAGCCATGGATCTTTCCGCTCTGATGGCGATGCTGCAGGAACAGGCCCGCCGACAGGAGGAACAGGCACGCCGACAGGAGGAACAGGCCCGCCGGCTGGAGGAACAGCTTCAGCGTGACAAGGAGGAGCAGGCCCGCCGACAAGAGGAACACGCCCGCCGGCTGGAGGAACAGCTTCAGCGTGACAAGGAGGAACAGGCCCGCCGACAAGAGGAACAGGCCCGCCGGCTGGAGTAACAGCTACGGCGTGACAAAGAGGAGCAGACCCACCGCCAGGAAGAGCAGATCCTCCTCATTAAAGATTTACGCGCGACGTTTGGCAAGGACATCACAGCCGTGAAGGAGAAGGTTCAGCTGCACGAAAATCGTATCTCCGAGGCCGAAATCCAGATCGCTGACATGAGAAAAGCGTTGGGGAACCTGAAAGCTGGAGACGGGACTGCGACTTCTGTAGTTGCTGCACCTTCGGTGCGCGGGTTTAAAGTGCCACCATTCGATGGAGCATCTTCGTGGTCGGCATACAAAATCCAGTTTGAAGCTGTCAAGGAAGCAAATGGGTGGACAAAAGGACAGGCCATGACCGCACTTACTTTGGGCCTTCGCGACCAGGCCTTAACCATATTGGAAGCTCTCGGTAAGAATGTGACTTACGAGCAGCTGCTTGAGGCGTTAGAAGCCAGATACGGTGACGCACACTTGGAACACGTATTTCGAGCCCAGTTAAAAGATCGTGTGCAACGCAGTGGTGAAAACCTGCAGCAGTGGGCCCTGGAAATTGAAAAGCTGGTTCGAAAGGCGTACCAGTCTGCGCCTGCACCCATCGAAGGGATTCTGGTTCAAGCATTCATCGATGGTATACGGGACCTGGAAGTTAGAGCTGCTGTTAGACTTGGGCACCATGAGACGCTGAAGGACGCCTTGGCCCATGCATTGGAGGTGGAGGCAGTAAGGCACGATCATCGAGCCCACCGCATCAGGGAGGTTGCGGAGTTACCAGGACGTGACCGTACTAGGTACAGCCCTAGATGCTACACTTGTGGAGAAAAGGGCCACCTCAAGTCGAGTTGCCCGAAGCGAAGCACTGTCCGCGAAGATCACACCCAGGAAAGAAGGGCGGCTGATGTCACCGCCCAGCAGCAGGGGAAACGAGTAAACTCCAGGACTGCGGGGCGGGTGCTGGCTGGTGTTAAAAGAGCCCCAAGGATTTCGATCTCACAAGCCCATGATGGGAACAGCCTTATCATCAAAGGTGAAGTGAATGGAAGACCATGTAAGCATTGTATCAGACAAGAAGCTAAGGAAGCGGTACCTGTCAGGATGGTAAGAACGGACCTTAGCGACGAATGGAAGAAAACTCTACAGCATGCTCAGCGAAGCGATACAGATATCAAGCCAATTCTCGAGTGGATTGAAGCTAATGCTCCTAAACCGAAATGGTGTGATGTCACAACGATGAGTACAACCACAAAGAGTTATTGGGCACAGTGGGAGAGCTTGGTAATCCAGGACGGTGTCTTGTGCCGCAAATGGGAAAATGCTCGAGGGGACAGCTGCCACCTGCAAATGATCGTACCTAAAGCAAAGGTACCAGAGGTTCTACAGCTCTACCACAATGGATGTTCAGGAGGTCATATGGGAGTAAAGAGGACTCTATTGAAGATCAGAGACCGGTTCTACTGGATCCATTGTCGAGAGGATGTTGAGGATTGGTGTCGCAAATGCACTAGTTGTGCTGCGGTAAAAGGACCTCACACACGCAGCAGGGGTGCATTGAAAGTGTACAACGTAGGAGCCCCCTGGGAACGGATAGCACTAGACGTCGCTGGCCCTTTCCCTGAAAGTGAAAGTGGAAACAAATATTTCATGGTTGTCATGGATTACTTCACTAAGTGGCCGGAAGTCTTCGCCATTCCTAATCAAGAAGCTACGACAGTTGCTGATAAATTAGTCCACGAAGTCTTCTGTCGGTTTGGGGTACCTTTAGAAATCCACAGCGATCAAGGACGAAATTTCGAGTCTCAAGTGTTTCAGGAAACATGTCGGGTGATGGGTACTCACAAAACCAGAACTACTTCATACCACCCACAATCTGATGGAATGGTGGAAAGATTTAATCAGACGTTGGAAAGATATCTGGCAAAAGTTGTAGCAAGCAGACAAAAGGATTGGGACAAGCACATACAACCGTTTCTCCTGTCATACCGAAGTGCAGTTCACGAGAGTACGACTGTGACACCAGCCTTCGCGAACTTCGGAAGGGAGTTAAGGCTACCAGCAGATTTAATTACTGGCATCCCCCCTGATACTCCACGCAGTTTAACAGATTATGCGAATGACCTGCGCAACAAGATGAATGACGTATATGAGCATGTCAGACAATCAGGCCAACAGATGTCCGAGAAAATGAAAACTCGTTATGACCGGAAAATGAACAATAGTGGTTTCGACGAAGGTTCGCTAGTATGGTTGCATAACCCAACCCGCAGCAAAGGGAAGTCCCCTAAGCTACAGGCAAAATGGGACGGACCGTACAGAATCGTGACCAAGATCAACGATGTCACCTACCGAATTCAAAGGAATACGCGAACTACTCCTAAAATTGTTCATGTCGATCGATTGGCACGATATTACGGGAATAATGATGCTCGGGACGAGCATGTCTTAGGAGGGGGCAGTGTCACGTAGATCCTAACGCCATCTGTTAGCCAATAGAAGAACTATACGTTAGACGCTAACGCCATCTGTTATCAAATAGCCGAACTACACTGGACCGTTCCCGTAAGTACTAGAATGTTCTGGTATTATGCTAGAACATTCTAGTAACTTACACTCGTCATATAAATAAGGGGTTGACAGCGTTGTAGTTCAGTTCAGTTTAGAATGCGAAACAGTGAAGAACAGCTAATAACAGTAAAAGTGGACTAATAGTGAACTACAAGTGATTGTGTTTAAAGTTTCTGATTACTGTATTTGTGATTTTTAATTATAGTGTGTTTTTCGTGTAAATTGGTATAAATTTATTTATCCCGAACCCCAGCTCGTAACAATATAATGTAATCGTTAATGTAATTTAAAATTTTATAATGTCATTAAATTTTTTTTTTTTTTTTTTTTAATGTAACGTAATTATTATAATTTAAATTTTTAAATGTAAAGTTTCATTTTTAAAAGTATTTAATTAAAAGTAAAAGATTTTTTATGCATTTTAATAATGTAAAGTTTTAATTTTTGAATGTATTTATTTTAATGTAATAAGTAGTATCTCCTATTTTTTTATTTAAATGTACCTAACATAGTTTTTAAGTCGTTACTAACAAATATTATGGACCAAAATGTCTGAAATAAAAAGATTTTATTTATTTATTAAAATACAAAATACACTTATACACAAAAAACAGTGATATTCATAATATTAACACTAGAAACAAGGACAACCTACGTGCTCCCTTTCACCGGCTTCATAAGGTCCATAACTCATTTGTTGGGCTTGGTATAAACTTTTATAACAAGCTTCCCTCTTCTTTGTTAGAATTGCCTTTTAATGCGTTTAAAGATAAAGTAAAATCCAAACTTTTGGTCACAGGCATACTATTCTCTCCGGAGGTGACCGAGGTAGAGCTGAGAGTGGCGGTACGTAGGCTGAGTGCTAAAAATACCGCCCCAGGACCCGACGGCTTACCTGGGAAAGCCTGGGTCCTGGCCTCGGAGGCTCTCGGGCCTCGACTAAGGGGGCTCCTAAGCGCATGCATGGAGAGGGGCCAGTTCCCACTTCTTTGGAAGACGGGGAAACTGGTCCTCATCAAGAAGCCGGGGCGCCCAGCGGACTCTCCGTCCGCTTACCGGCCCATCGTGCTGCTCGACGAGGTGGGCAAGCTCTTTGAGAGAGTCATTGCAGACCGCCTCGTCGGGCGGCTGGTGCGGGTGGGGCCGGATTTGGCGGAGAGCCAGTTTGGCTTCCGCAGGGGGCGCTCTACGGTGGACGCCATCATGCGCGTGCGGGCCCTCACGACGGGGGATGCTGTGGCCCGGGGTGGGGTCGTCTTGGCGGTGTCTCTAGACATCGCCAATGCCTTCAATACCCTGCCCTGGAGTTGCATCAGGGAGGCACTCCGGTATCACCGGATGCCGACCTACCTCTGTCGTGTGGTCGAGGCCTATTTGACGGACAGGGCCGTCATCTACCCCGGTCACCAGGGAGTATGGAACCGGCAAGAGATGTCGTGCGGTGTCCCACAGGGATCGGTCCTGGGGCCGCATCTGTGGGATATCGGCTACGACTGGGTGCTGCGCGCCGACCTCCCCAGCGGCGTCAGCGTGGTTTGTTACGCTGACGACACGCTAGTCCTGGCGCAGGGGAGGTCGCACCAGGCGGCGGCCGAACTAGCGACACGCGGGGTTGCGATAATCGTCGAGAGGATCCGGCAATTGGGACTCGAGGTGGCCCTGCACAAGTCCGAGGCCATGTGTTTTCATGCTCCTCGGAACACGCCACCGTCGGGTTCCCAAATAACGGTAGGAGGGGTTCACATCGGCGTCGAGTCGACGATGAAGTACCTGGGACTCGTCCTCGACAGCCGGTGGAACTTCGTGGAGCATTTCCGACGTTTGGCTCCCAGACTGGAAAGGGCCGGGGCTGCCTTAAAGCGGCTCCTGCCCAATCTAGGGGGGCCAAACGCCTCCTGCCGGAGGCTCTACGCGGGGGTCGTGCGGTCCATGGCCCTTTACGGGGCACCGGTATGGGCGCGTTCCTTGAGGCGGCGGCCAGCCCGCTGGTTGAACGCGCCCCAAAGGGTCATGGCCATCCGGCTGGTCCGGGGATACCGTACGGTCTCCGGTGAGGCGGCGAGCCTCCTTGCCGGATTACCGCCATGGGATCTGGAGGCAAAAGTCCTCGCGCACGTTTGGGAGAGGCGCGAGGAGGCGAAACGCCGGGGCGTAGCTCCGCTGCCGCGAGAAATCACGGTACAGCGGACAGAGCTCCGGCGGGATCTCAGGGCGGCATGGAGAGTGCGATTATCGCAACCCAGCGCTGGGCACGCCACAATTGCGGCGATAAGTCCCCTCTTTGAGGAGTGGCTAGAGAGGCGCCACGGCGTCCTCACCTTCCGCCTGACGCAGGTCCTCACCGGACACGGTTGTTTCGGAAGGTTCCTGTTCCGGATAAGGCGGGAGGAAACGCCCGGGTGTCACCATTGTGTGGATCGCCCGGAGGACACGGTGGAGCATACGGTGGAGGTCTGCCCGGCTTGGGCGGAGCACCGCCGTGTCCTCGTGGAGGCGATTGGCGGTGGCGATCTCTCGCGTCCGGCCTTGGTCCAGGCCATGGTACGGAGCGAGAGGGCTTGGGAAGCCGTCACCTCCTTCTGCGAAGCAGTAATGTTCGCGAAGGAGGAGGCGGAACGCGTGAGGGAGAGGCAAAGTTTGCGCCCTCACGCCCCTAGCCGCCGCAGGAGACGCCCTGGGCGTCGGGAATCGCAGGCCGATTCCCGGCCACCGTAGGCGCGGGCTTGCGAACGGCGAGCAATGGGCAGCTCGCCGTTCGATAAGGACCAGGCCCGGGTCGACGGCGCGTTGTGTTCCACGCGCGCCTCAAAGAGATGTCAGCACCAATGACGGGGTTTGCTAGGACCGATGCCTGCTAGGGTTGCGGAAAAGTCCAAGAGGGTTACCGTGGCCCCTGGCACAGGCAACTGAAGGAACACGGGTGGGTTTTAGTCAGTAAGAGTCTGACACGCCCTCCTGCTCTGCCCAGAGCGGGAGAAGTTATTTGATGATTTCCCACCCACAAAAAAAAAAAAAAAAAAAAGGCATACTATTCTATCAACGATTACTTAAACGATAAAAATAGTTGGTCGCTGTGATTAACTCAAGACAATGTTTATGTTCTTTCTCCAGAATTAGCTTACCTACTGACAAGTTATATGAGTTCATATAATTGTTTATATATTAGTCAATTTAGTTTAATTTCATTTTTATTTATTATTGACATAATCTACTCATTTCAATGTTTTTTAATGAGTTGTATTTCAATATTATGGTTAGCTAGCGACTTCGAAAATTGATCATATTATTCTTTTGAGCAACCGGCAGCAAGTTCGTCATGCTAACTTAGATGTCAATGCTTGCGGTAGCGTCGAGGGCAGAGTTGCCTCCTTCCCTCAAATATGGCGAGGGGGGTAATGGCTGATCTTTGCGTTATGCTCGTGAACGGGTGCTGCTTGTGGTGACAGGTCATCTTGCTGACTATGGTTTTGTTATTGTTATTAGTAATTAACTGTTTCTTTATTTTACTTCGAAGGTCCTAGTTTATCATTTGTGACTACGAGTTACAGCTACATATATAAACATAATGCAGCATTGCATATGTAAGCGGGCACGCCCTTTATGCCCGGAGGCTTTTTATTATATTAAGTTCTGTTTACGTTTTCATTATCTAGTTCAGCTTGAGCATAGTTTTCAACATTGGCGTGTGCTAGCTGACATATGGCAAATAATTGTAATGTTTTTGTAAAGTTAATTACATATTACTGTATAGAATCCAGTTCTTCTAACTGGACAGACAGCAGTGCTGCTGTGGAGTTTGTTCCGCCACTTCTTCTTCCCAGCTAAAGCACTAGGAAGTGGTGAAGGGCGGGCGTTTTGGGGGGACTGTCTTATGTGATTTTGACGTTCAAAAAGTGCTGATTCTCAGCCTAGTTTGAATAAATGACTTTTGATTTTGTACATGCAAAGGTGGCTGTAGGTCCGAAAATGGTCCACAAATGCAGCTGCCGCAAAGACAACAAACTATGCAACTCAAAGCCAAAGCAGCAATTGTTGTAACAAATAATTATGACGTTTATTTTGTGTAAATCCTCAATTATTTAAGTGTTATTCTACATTATGAGGCTAATTATTTATTATTGTTTATGGTAAAGTTCCTTTTAAGTATAAAGATTAAACTTCTGTGAGCCAAAGCGTCTATAAAAAAATCAGAGGTTTTATATTTTTTTGTGATTCTAGTTTTGTTTTTTTGTAATCTATAGATTTTCAAATTAAAAAAATATATATTTTTAATTTAATTTTAACCAAAGTTTTAACAACAGTTTAACATTTACTTATGGTAAAGTCTAGTCAATTTAAGTTTTTATTATCATAGGTCAGCAGAATGTCTATGAATGGAAAGATTTTATTCGTTTTTAAATATTGATTCTACGTTTATATCACACATATACAATCTTGGTAAATGATGGTTGCTCTCATTTTGGTGTTTTTTTTTTCAAAATGGAAGCTACATCATCATCTGCCTAGCCTTTTCCCAACTAGGTATGTTGGGGTCGGCTTCCAGTCTAACCGGATGCAGCTGAATACCAGTATTTTACATGGAGCGACTGCCTATCTGACCTCCACAACCCAGTTACTGGGTAATACAATACCCCTTGGTAAGACTGGTTGTCAGACTTTCGGGCTTCTGACGACCCGTAACGACTGTCAAAGATCCACGAATGACAGCCGGGACCAACGGCTTAATGTGCTTTCCGAGGCACGGAGCAGTGGTGATGAAATAATTTACACAAAGTAAAGCGCCTGTCGGGGTTCGAACCTACGACCTACAACTCGTAAGTCGCGGCCGTTACCACTGGGCCACCACTGCTCAAAAATGGAAGCTACCTTCTGGCAAAAAGGCGTTAAGTAAAGTTTTTTTTTTAATTTAGTTTTTTTTAATTTTTGTACCTACTTTTTTTACATCTCCTTATATATAAGCGATGGAAATCCGCTATTTCCTTTCTAATGAAATATTTACTCATACGTGTTTAAAGTATTACGTATCCACTAGCATTTATTTATGGATTTAAAATTTTTAGGGTTATCTGTTTATTTATTACCTACTTAATACGTCCTCAAACTTAGATTTATCTAGGTACAACACTGTAAGCTGCTGTCAATCAAAAAGTGTAAACGTCATATCATAATAAATTGATTGGCTTATCATACATAGGTACAGGAAAATCAAGTTGAAGTTGAATACCTACTTGTATTTTTCAACGCGAACCTAAGCAGGTTCGCGTTCGAGCCAAAAATCCATGGCTAGACAAACGTCTAGCCATGGATTTTTCAGTGAGCAATACTAATTAAACAGGTAGCTGTATATTTTTTGGTGCCAGAAAACAACGCACTAGGTTTAACTAACAATAACCCACAGGCATAGACCGACAACTCCATTGAGTACTTGACTTTCTATTAGGTTGGGCCCTCAGCCAGGAGCCTATTAGTAAATCGGACAATCCGATAATCTTCCATTTTTTTATGTACACCAAAACATGTTCTCTTTATTATGTACACCAAAAATTAAAGATATACCTAAATGTAGAAATTTTACATAGGGTGACATAATGGACGGTCTTATCGCTAAAAGCGATTTTTCACAGACAACCTTTGGATGGATTAAACGGAGAAGGAGAGAAAATAC
The DNA here is from genome assembly GCA_937001585.2 of Brachylomia viminalis. Lineage (NCBI taxonomy): Eukaryota > Metazoa > Arthropoda > Insecta > Lepidoptera > Noctuidae > Brachylomia > Brachylomia viminalis. Next base: position 785,122 of record OW443300.2, read on the forward strand.
TGCAGGTAGTCAGTGGTGTACCAATTACATATACAATAAATATATATCAACATATAAGACAGATACTTATAAATACAATAAAAAAAAAAAAAAAAAAAAAAAAAAAAATGTGTATTCACAGAAATATTTTTTACAATACATTATTACCTCTGCCAAACTACAAAGCAGTTTGTTGGCAGACGTAGCTCCTTTTTTACATAACATAATAATATATATATTTAACATAGTGACACTTTTTCACATAACGTTAACTACTATTCCTTCATCTAAAACAGACTTAGTACAATTTTAGTTTTAAATGTTCTCTTCAGTGAGGCTTTGACAAAAAATATTAAAGAGGTACGGTAAATGGAAGGTGATAAAGAAAGTAACTAATACAGATAAACCGAACATACCCAGCACTGATTTATTGGCTTCTTCTGCTTCCCCTCTGCTCTCGGTGAACGGGGTGAACAGTCTTTTTGCCAATATTGGCAGGGAACTTCCTGATAACTATTCCTGTCGACCTGGTCATAAAACCCCACCAGATTTTGCCTGCACATCTTCACCGTTACAATTTATCGTCATGTTTGACACCGATGAGACGGAGGTTGAGGAGGTACTAATGTCACTTAAATCGGATTCTGCTATAGGCTGGGACAATAATATTCCAACAAAGTTTTTAAAACGCTATTCATTGACACTGGTCCCCATACTTTTAATCTCTGTTTTCACACCGGCACTTTCCCCTTGTACTTCAAGAAGGCCATCATATACCCAATTCATAAAAGTGGGAGCAGGAAGCATATACATAATTATCGTCCAATTGCAGTGTTACCTTCCATGTCTAAAGATCTAGAATTCACAATAATCTACTATTTCGATCCAATTCATTATATCAAACAATCCTACTTGAAAACTGTAATGTTCTAGTGCGCGGGGGTGGAGGGGGGTGTCACAACGAAACAACTAGTTCATATCACGGTTTATTCCGAACTGACGACACATACAAACGACGCATACAAAGACGTCTATTGAAACTTATCTCTAAGTACCTACACTACATCCCTCCCACTTTATTAACAAAACAACCCTTTCCCCGACTTATATCTAATTATGAATCAATGTCTTATTTATATGTAACATTTTTGCCCAACCGACAACTCCGAATTGGACGCGGCTGGGTCGGTACAGAGGCGTGCTAAACTGTTCCACGACCGGGTCGAACACCACAACTGGTGGTGTATGGTTCCCAATCCCAGTCCCCTCGCGTGAGCTCTTCGCCTCTGACTGCTCAGATTGGACCCCAACAGACTCCGGAAGTGAAACACGCGGTGGTTCCACCACTGGAGGTGCTGGATTTGTGGGAATTACCAGTGAACTCCTAGATCTACGTCGAACCTGGTCGAGGTGTCTATGGATTACGTTACCACTAGCGTCTAAGATTTTAAAATCATTGGTTCCTGTAGATTTTATCACAGAACCAGGTTGCCATTTTTCCGCCTTTAAATACTGGCGATACCACACGTCTTCCCCAACTCCTACCTCTCTATTCACCCCGCCCTTTGCTTCAACTTGTCGTTTCTGCACACCCCGAATCTTAGCTTCCCGGTCCGGTTTTAATGCGTCTAACCTGGTTCGTAAATGTCTACCCATTAGTAACCTGGAGGGGCTTCCCCTGTAGAACAATGTTCCGTGTTACGGTAATGTAGTAAAAACGTATTAATTGCTAATTCAATATTTTTATTTTCCGTTAAGGATTTCTTTATTACCTTTTTAATGGTTCTAACCGCATTTTCGGCCGCCCCGTTGGACGCCGGGTGATAGGGAGCCGTAAAGATGTGTTCCACTCCGTCATTGTGTAGGAAAGACGCTAATTCACTACTCGTGAACGGTGGCCCGTTATCCGTAACTATCTGTTTCGGAACACCGAACCTACTCCATAGTTCGCTAAGTTTAGGAATAGTATATCGTGCTGCCGTACTTGATACTTGAAAGACTTCTAGCCATTTAGACATCGCGTCCACCACGACTAGGTACAACTTCCCCTCGATTGGACCTAGGAAGTCTAAGTGAAGTCTAACCCACGGCTTTAAAGGCCAGGGCCAAGGCCGAGGAGGAGCGCTGGGGGGTGCGTCCGCGTGATTAGCGCAAGTGGAACACGCGCGGCACTCACGCTCCACTGCCTCGTCGATGCCAGCCCACCATACATAACTGCGAGCTATCGCCTTTGACTTTACTACGCCCATATGCGGCTCATGAATCAACCGTAAAACCCGTTCGCGGCAATCTTGAGGGATAACTACCCTATGGCCCCACATAATACACCCTAATTCCTCATACAATTCTGTTTTCCTATTAAAGTAAGGTTGCATTCCTACTATGTCACACTTTTCCGGCCAACCGTCCCGTATATAAGCTAACACCCGGCTTAGAATGTGATCTTTATTTGTGGTTTTTTTTTATTTGTTTGTAATCTAACAGTAATGCCTCTTGTGCAAAGTGAAGATAAGTCTGTTCCGGTATTACGTCACGTACCTTCGCCGCACTACTACTCGGCAACCGCGAAAGGCCGTCCGCACAGTTCGCGTTAGTTTTAATGAATTCTATTTCGTACTCATACGCCGATAAAATCACTGCCCACCGTTGCATTCTACTTGCTGTCATAGTTGGTATTCCAGCATTAGGTCCTAGAATAGACACCAAAGGCTTGTGATCGGTACGCAATGTAAACTTCCGCCCGTACAGGTATTGGTGAAACTTTTTCACACAAAAAATAATAGCTAAAGCTTCGCGGTGAATCTGTGAGTAGTTTTTTTCCGCGATAGTGAGTGAACGTGACACATACGCGACCGGGCGCTCGCCGTGCGCCCCGCGCTGCGCCAGTACCCTGCCAATGCCCCGTGCGCTCGCGTCACACGTCACGATTACCGGGTTGCTGGGATCATAGTGTGCCACTGCCAGTACTTCACTACTAATTAACACACGTTTTACTTCCTCGAAACTACGCTCACAGTCCTTATTCCATTCCCACGGGAACTGTTTCCGTAGTAAGTTATGCAACGGTGGTAACATAAAACTAAGATTTTTAATAAATCTCGCGACAAAGTTTATCATATCTAGGAACGACCTTAACTCCGATACATTGGTAGGAGGTTGCATCTTTAAAATGGCATCAATTTTTGCCGTGTCAGCTCTAATACCCTACTTCGATACCACGTACCCTAAATATTTTACTCTGTCTACTAGGAAAACACATTTATCCTTCCTTAGTTTCAACCCATTGTCAGCTAACCGCTTTAAAACCGCCTCTAAGGCTTCTAAATGTTCCGTTCTAGTTTTACCCCCTATAATGACATCGTCAAGGAACCCTTGCACATGAGGAATGCCCTGCAATAGATTTGTCATAATTCGTTGGAAGATGCCTACACTGGCCGACAAGCCGTATACTAATCTATTATAACGAAACAAGCCCTTGTGTGTGTTAATAACAGTGAACTGTTTAGAATCGTCTAATTCGATTTGGTTATAAGCATTAGACAAATCAATTTTGCTTAGAATTTGAGCTCCATTCAGACCTACCAAAACGTCATCAATCCTAGGGAGTGGGAAGCGATCGACCAGTAACACCGGATTCAGAGTTGACTTGTAATCCGCACAAATCCGTAAAGTACCATCCGCTTTGTTAACCGGTACCAATGGTGACGCCCAGTCCGAGCAATCCACGGGTTCGACGATGCCGGCCCGCAGCATCGCGTCGAGCTCAGCGTCGACGCGCTCGCGCAGCGCGTAGGGCAGCGGCCGCGCTCTATGGAACACGGGCTGAGCCCCTTCGCGAACCCGCAATGTGGCCTTGCCTCCCGTGTACCGTCCCAGCCCACCGCTGAAGACTACTTTATACCTGTCGATCAATTTACAAATCTCATTATCTATGTGTATATCACACTTGTCTATAAAATTACAGTTAAATCTCGGAATATCAATTCGTAATTCGGCTAACCACTGCCTTCCTATTAAGGATGTAGTACCACCCTCAATAACAAATAATTCTATTTTTTTTTGTATGTTGCCATATCGTACTACTGGTTTAATTATCCCTAAGGGCTTAATTTTTGTTCCATCATAAAATTTTAAAACTGTGTTATCACTTCCAATAGGCAAATGGTCAAATTTATTGTCGTAAACTATTCTGCTTATACATGAAATTGCTGTTCCAATATCTATTTCCATTTTAATTATAACGTTATCTACCCAGATAGGTAAACTTACCGGCTTTTAAATTATTTAACTACAAAAGGTTTAATTCCTCAATGTCCTCGTCCTCGTCACTGGTCTCCAGATCAAAATCACCGAAATGAACTTCCCGTTTCGTCCCTTTGTTTTGCCGCCCACTGTCTGCCTGCGACTTTTGCTCTTCCCGCTGTGGACATACTCGCCGTAAATGACCCACTCGTTGGCACCTGCTGCACACAAAGTTCCGATAACGGCACCGGCCGTACTCGTGGTTCGTAGCCCCACACGCCGCACAGCCGCTCTATGTTGTCGGCGCCGTCTGTACTGGCGTCACTTTGTCCGGCCGAGCACGCCAACTTGCGGATGGTGCCGCCGGTCCCGCTCCGCCACTCCTGCGCCCGCGTCCTTTCCCGACGCGTGCTGCGCTCGGCGTTAGCGCATGAACCGAGCTAGCACTATTCGCCTCCGTTGCTTCCTTACGCCACTCAACCTCCGCTGCATCTCTCTCCGCAGCTTCCAGTGATCCTGCCAATTTTACCGCCTCTGTGAAGGTTATCGCCTCATTTTCCGCGAACAACCGCTGCCGAATGACGTCACTTCTAAGGCCGCAGATAAATTGATCGCGCAAATTTTCGTTCAAGTTAGCGTTAAACTTGCAATTACGTGATAATTTCTTCAATTCTGCCACATACGCGGCAACGTCTTCCGTTGTACCTTGTCTTTTTTGTCGGAACCGGTACCTTTCCGCCATTGATGATGGTGCCGGTTGTAAATGTTGACGTAACAATTCGCTGGCCTGTGCATTTGATAACTCCGATGGCTTCTTTGGACCGGCTAGATTAACTAGCAATTCATACGCTTCATCGCCCATGCTCGCGATTAATGTGGGTAACTTAAATTCTTCCGTGATCTTGTTTACCACAAAATACATTTCAAGTCTATCTGTGTATGAAGACCACAATCCCGACCGCACGTCAAACTCCTTAATCTTCCCGATTGACATTTTGCGTTTTACGTTTTTGGCCAATAATTGTTTTAGTAATTATAACCACACGCGACACGTTTTATTATACTCGTCGCCAATGTAATGTTCTAGTGCGCGGGGGTGGAGGGGGGTGTCACAACGAAACAACTAGTTCATATCACGGTTTATTCCGAACTGACGACACATACAAACGACGCATACAAAGACGTCTATTGAAACTTATCTCTAAGTACCTACACTACAAAAACCAGGTCTAAATCCTTTAAATTAATCTACCGGGTACCAAGACTAATCTACCAATATTCCATACTCACACTTTGTATGTTGACGGTTAAAAAAGAAAAAACGGGGACTGTGGGCAATAATTTTTACTTATTTTATTCAACTATATTAACGGGGACAGTGTACGGGGACAACGGGGAGTATTTTTAAATATTTAATTGAAGTACTGCTGTCTCCGTAGGACGGGGACACGGCGTACGGGAACAACCGGGAATAAAGGCGGGATTCGTGTCCAATCACTTAACATCTTTAGGGACTACCTTCAAAACCGAACTGTGTCTGAAAATACAAAATTACCTCAGTGGAGAGGAACCAGTTACATTCGGCGTTCCCCGGGCAGTGTGATTGGCCCAACCCTATTTCTAATTTACGTTAACCAACTATGTAATCTCAGTTTAGAAAGTGGAAGAATCGTGGCGTTTGCTGATGACAATGTCCTTACCTTCTCTGGCGACACTTGGGATGACACCTTCGATTCCGCATAAAAAGGACTAAATACTGTTTTACAATGGTTCAAAAGACACATTCTCACAATCAACACCGACATAACTAAAATTCATACATACAGTTTACGAAATTCCACTCAACCTATAAATTCTTTTGCTTTGGTAGCGCACTCATGTTTACTGTCTGGCACTGCGACATGTAATTATTACATGTCCAAAATTATAACTTTGTCGAACCATTAAATATCTCGGTGTGAATCTTGATGATGGCCTGCGCTTTGCACCTCATATAGAGCTGCTGACAAAAATAATCAGAACGTTAATTTTTGGCTTTAGTAGTCTTCGCCACATCACAGAACCTCAAACTAACAGGTGTACCTACATATTTTGCTCTTTGTCAGTCTCGCTTAACGTACTGTATTTGCGCTTGGGGTGGTGCACCCAAAACGGTACTTTTGAAGCTAGAACGAGCTCAGAGAGCCGTGCTGAACATTAGTACCTTTCGGTCCATCCTTTTCCCAACTGAAGAATTATATAGGAACTGTGAAGTCCTTGCAGTCAGACAATTATTTGTATTGCACATACTACTATGTCAGCTTCAAAGTACCTCCTATGAAATAATCACCGCAAGACGCAAAGACAAGGTATGTCGAACCTTTCGCTGTAGATACTCTTTTACAAGAATATTTCCCTGTTTCCAAGGTCCTCATCTCTACAATAGTCTTAACAAAATACTGGACTTTTACTCACTCCCTATAATGTCCTTTAAAAAGAAACTAAATAATTGGCTACAAACTCTTAATTACAACAACACAGAAAGCTTATTGTTGACTCAATACAGTTCCCGTTAATCCCCATTCTGTCCTCATTTTCACATCGCTCGTTTATTCGTTAACTACGATTATTAACATTTATTACTGCGCTTATTCGTTTTAATTTCATTGATGCGGAGTCATGATCGGTGACCCCTGCAAATGACCGCTGCGCGACAGTTCTTTAAGTACAGGTTGCTCTAAGATGCTATTTTCTAAAATTTTAAATAAATCCGTAAATAATAATGGTATTATGGAAAAACAAATTTTCATGAAACGAAAATGTGAAAAGGTATAATGATGTGTGTTAAAATAATGTTACCACTGTAGCACCACGCTGTATATTCAATAATAAACGGATGTTTAAAGAGAGAGGAAGTGTTTTTTAACCAGAATTTTAAAAGTGGACATATATTGAGCACAGCTTATCGACACGGGCATTCCATAATCGTACTGCTTGAACTGTAAAAGACTTGTCATAAAAACTGGTCGAATGCATCGGCATCTCTAGTCTTAAGATTTCCAATGACCTCAGATATCTATTATGTGTGTCATGAAGGAACTTGAAACGTTTTTTTAAGATAAGAGGGGGTTTAAGGGTTGAACAGAATACTATAGAGCTGAAACAAGATATGAGAATTCCGACGAAGACGTATAGACAGCAACTTAAGCTTTGTACTAAATTCTTTTTTTTTTCATGGTGTTAGAGCCTTTTTAAGCAGCACTTGTTGTGAAAATGTGACAGTATCAATTATATTAAAAAGGACTCCAGTGGCCAATCTCTGAGAGAGCTAGTATCAGAGCAACAGTTATCAAAACAAAGCACAATGCTTAGCGTGGCGTTCGGTTAGCATCAACGTAAGTATTCCATTTGAAGAGGTTCGCTTCCAGTCGGATGCACCCGCACCTGAGGCCATCAGGTCAGTGGGGATAAACGTGAGGGTGATGTTTACCGGTTAGTGTGGTGGATGTGGTGAGGAGAGTTAGTTGTCAGCTAGCAATGGAAACGAAATTACAGTCGCGAATCATAATTAAATGTTCCATATTATTTAAAAAATTGTCAAGCATAAGTAAGTTGAAGCTCGTAGGACGATTTTCATCTGTATCACGGCTCCTGAACATTCACTACCTAACTACTGGAAATTAGACTTTAGATACCAAGCCTTGAAAACCTTTTTATTTGTTGGGCGCAGAATGTCGTTATCCAAAAAGATGGACCCTACTATGTACTTATCCTAATCAGGTAAGTACATGACTTCAAAGATATTTTACATCTCATAAGAACGCCAAAACCAGATAAATAAAAACAAATGAATTAGTCACCGCCTTCAATTCCCTTGTTTATCCACGGTGTCGTATTCTTATCGTACCGCAATCAGGCGAGTACTTATTCATTAATGGCTGGCCAGCTGGCCACTAAGGACAAAAGCCATAGAATAAGGAGCCATAACACGCACCTTTTGGTTACATTATACGAAATATTATTTTAGTCGAGTAATGTTAACATACCTATTTTTTTGTTTCTATGTTAATTTAATGAAACATCGTCGAAGAATGCTTTCAGGCACGCTTAAGTACTTATTATGCGAAATTCAAATAATGTTAATAACCAGCTGTTTGAGATTTCGCTGGCTCTATACAGCGTGATCCGAGTCATCAATGAAATAAAATTAAATGTTTATTTCTGTAAGTAGATCCTTTAAGACACTTTTACACGTCAATATTTTAAAACTAGATGGTGCCGGCATTTCCTAGCTGACTGATCCCTGAGAAGAAATGCCGAAACAAACTCTGAGGTCTTAGTCTCTTTTAAAGTCCAAACATTGTATAATTACGATTTTATGTGAGTCTAACAATGCAGGGCCATGTCTGGAAGGGTCTTTTGAAGAAAGAGCCATTGCAGCTTTGAGATGACCTGTAGTTACTAACAGACGGCATGAACACATCAGTCATCGTGTAGCTCAACCCTATTACCCATATAAATTGCATACACAAATCGGGAATTACTTGCATAAGGTATTGATTTATTTACGCATTTAGAAATGATCCTGGAAAAAAATAACGAAACTGGAAAAATACAGGAAAAATAGACCGAATTTGAAAATAATAATAATATAAATATAATAATAATATGTGACAACATCCACACAAGGTCTTCAGGTCCCGAACTAGGCAAAGCCTGTACTACGGTAACCTGACGACTGATATACATACTTATATACATATACACACCCAGACACAGGTCAAACATACATGTTCATGCACACAAAATGTGTGACTTGTCCAAATGAATAACTTCACTAGCTACGTGACCAGTATCAGCTTCAAAGTTTTTCGTTTGAGTGCAGCTTTAAGTGCGAAATCAAAGACGTGCAGTTTCGCTGCATAAGAGCCACGTACCACCGCTATAAAATTCGGCGCCGAAGCTAAACGAAGTCGAATGAAGCTGAAATGAGCCCGAAGCGAAGAGTGCTTATTCTGCTATCGGTGTAGAATTTGTATCGTTTATTATGATATAAGCTTACGTTTCGTATAATAATGCTTTTGTGAAGTTAGGATAATAAACGCTTGAAACATGACCGATTTTTAGACAGCTGTATTTATGAAAGGAGATTGGCAGAAACCCATGTATTTTCAGTATCACATACAGGCTTATCGTTTCATAGAATGAATATATGGATTTGAATGCTACAATAGAGTATAACAAAATATGTAATGGTAAGACATACGTTAGACTTGGGGATATTAAATTGATTTATACATAACCTCAAAATGATCCACCAAAAATAATGCTTGGTACCTACCTACTTATGTAACTCAAGGCAGACCCTTATAAATCATACATTTCACTCAGATAAAGTATCCACTTTATCTGATTGTACTTTAATAACTATAGAAGGATTTTTGTCCAGTACCTAAGATTTTAAAGTAGGGTGTTCTAAGTTTAGATAAGAAAACGGCAATTATAAATAAGAAGATTATGAATTATTTTAGGTCATCCATTAGATATGACGTCACTTATAATAGTAACAACGTACCTTTTGCGGGATTCGAATCCGCATACAAGATGGTCCATGGTCCATCCACAAGATGGTCGTCAACAGAATAAAAGATCGTTTAAAATACGAGAGAATTTTATGGTCTGTTCTTGAGATGGCATGAAGAACTAGCTAAGGTAACGGTACCTACGATGTCTAAACTCATGAACATTGTTATGAACGAGTATGTAATACATTTTCCTTCAAAATATTTGTAGGTATAGAAGAAAAAAATCTGAAGTCAGTTTTAAAATAAAAAACGTTTTGCAGAAAATTTCACCAACTTTCTTTGAAATTATAGTTTAATAAACATTAGTAACGTTTTTAACTTAAAAAAGATAAAAACAAAAAAAAAATGCAATTTTTAACTTACTGGCAAAAAACTCAAACAACATTTATAAGTAGGTATATTTTACGCCCTATTTACATTTGAATAACTAGTATTGCCTCCTCGGGCTCTGATTCGGGCTCTTCAAGCCGGTTTGGCATGCTGAAGAACGGGTTTCGGTGGCGATAATGGGGAACATTCTCCCATTCTTCCATCAGGGCCTGTTTTAGGGTCCTGAGGGGGATATGGTCTACGGCTTCTGACCAGCCTCCCGAGCTTATCCCAGGCGTGCTTGATCGGGTTGAGATCACTTCTTGGTGGGCAAACCATCAAGTTGATACCCACCTCCTGAATGTACTCTTGTACGACTCGAGCGGTGAGTGGCCGGGCGTGTGAAGAAGGCTTGAATGTATCTCTCACCAGGTCACTTGTACACTTTTCGCCTTGAATAGTGAGAATCGAGACTCATTAGTGAACTCTTGCCGATTCTTCTTCACTCCACTGTATGTGTTCACGGGCGTAGCGCAGTCTTGAAATACTCTATGCCCTCTCTTGAGTTTGGGCCACTTGCTGGCCTTTGGGGATTCAGGTTTACTCCAGCAAGTCTTCTTCTCACTGTACTGTCACTAATGTAGTCTTTTCGGGTCTGAAGAAGTTTTTGCTGGACTTCAACTGCATTGAAGAGGCGATTTCTCAACACAGTGGTGACAATATAGCGGTCTTCTCGGGTACTAGTGCACCTGGGTCTGCCATTACAAGGCCTCCTCAGATGTTTTCCCGTAACTCTGTACCTTCGCTTCACCTGCCGGATTGTTCTGAAAGTTATACCCACCATTCTTGCGGTACGACGCATACTGATGCCTAGTTTAAAAAAAGCCATGTTTTTTGCACATTCTTCAGGTGAAAGAGGCCTGATCTGTTAATTTTAACGCATACAACCCTAATCTCTTCAAAATGAGTGTGAACAGGTTTCTTTTGGGTAAGCTCACTCCATCGTTGACTCTGTCTCTGTCACCACTGACCTAGACTAGAGTCAAGAGCCAACCATCTTAAATAAAAAAAATAATTACGTGCTTAATATTTAATGGCTTTTGAATCAAAATTCACCAATTAAGATATAAATGTGAAAACAAAACAGTCAAAAGTAAGCCCCCAGACGTTAAACAATAAGGGCTGATTTTTCAATAGTCTGATAACTTTTATTTTTTTATTTATATAAAAGTTATCAGGCTATTGAAAAATATATAAATATTGCGCTATAAATATTGACAACTTTTGTATAGAAAATATGTCAAACTGTCCGATTTATTCTTCAGATAATTTATCAGACTATTGAAAAATCAGCCCTAAAACTTATATTGTGTCTTGTTTAGTGTCCTTCAACCGATTAATAGTTATCAATGAAATAGTGCACAGTGATGTTTTACAAAAGGCACTGAGTTTTATAATTATTACCTACTTGTAATAAATCATCAAAATCGCTAGTCTAGCAGCCACGCTTGAACCTCCTTCACCTCTGAACGCTTTAAAATGTAAAACGAATGGGCATTACGAGACTGAAGCTGAACGCAACCGGCGCGGTGCCGGCTAATGGGTTATTCCTATTGTTATTTTTTGGGGATGACAATAGATATCCGTGTTTATAGGGGCATGTGAAATTGAACTTATTATGATCAGTATAATAAGTATGTGTAATCCATTTCATCACCACTGCTCTCAAAACGAAGGAAAACAAGTGAGGAAACCGGCATGTCCTAGAACCACAAAATTCGAAGACATGTGACATCCACCAACCCGCACCGGGCTCGCGTGGTGGATTATTGCCCACTCCCTCTCGCAGAGACGAGGCCTGTGTCCCAGCAGTGGGAACGTTGTGGGCTGATTATGCTATAAGCTTGTGCTTGGGCTGATTATGCTATGACCAGGCAGTCAACATGTACCTACGGCTGATTATGTCCGTTATGAAATTAGCTGTACACCGGTAGACTAAACTGTCAGTATGAGCAAATCTCTCTTGTGCAATTGGGGAATCCCGATTTCATACCTACGTCTCATAAGCATTATCGCTTAGTAAACTAAAATAAAAGTACCTAAATTTAAATATACCTAAACTCATAATATAAAGAGATTTTTTGTATGTTTGTTTATTACGCTTTCACGCTAAAACGGATTAACAGATTTAGATGCAATTTGACACATGGGTAGACCAATACCTGGATTAGGGCAACGAATACTTTTTATCTGGATATTTCCATGGGATCGAGACTTAGGCGGGTGAAACCGCGGGGCGCAGCTAGTAGAAAATAAAGCGTTGAATATTTCTTTTACTATTTCTGAAACATGAAATTAAAAGACTTTTATAAAGCAAAAAAATCTTCTCGCTTCATATTTTTGCCATCATCGTACCAAACAGACGAGGGTTGTCAAATTTTATCGCACTTCAAAGACGCTGCCAGCCGCAGTAGGTACTATATACCGAAAGCGTTCCGACTCTCATAACGCGGAATGAACGGCACCGAGTAAATGTACATACTTATGGATACCACAAAGGAAATACTACAAACGACTAAAAATGTGTGGTCCGGGTTTAATTTCTGTCCCTTTACAATTGCATTAGTAATCATACTAATTACTAATCATAATTAGGTACTCTATATTATGTTTGAACGCGCATTGTAAGAATGACAGTTTCATACTTAATCCAGAGCTGAACTTTACCCATAAAAAAAACATAAAAACAAAATCGTCTCTGATGGCCTTCAAACCCTATAGAATTTTGGTTGTCAAAGATTATAATCCATTTATTCATCGACGTCTTCGTTGAGAACGCAGCGCTTGACAACCAGAAGTTCATTTCCTTAACCTGTTCAAGTGGAACTTCTGAGTCCTTTCTATGTGGTGATGTCTAAGAGAGACGCTAATGACGTCACCGCGCTACCTGCTTTTCTTGAATACGTATTTAGCGCTCGCGACTAGTCGAATGCATCGAGACAGTTCGGCGCAGGCTCTCCAATTAGGAGCCCTGTAGTGACAACACGGAGTTTCTAAACTCCGTGAGTGACAACCTTAACCAATAGCTAGGGATGACGCAAAACGCATTTTTATAGAAGAATTATGTACAACTTGCTTCTACCCGCGGCTTCGCCAGCATGGTGTGTTGATAAAAAGTAACCTATGTCCTTCTCCAGGCTTGAGACTATCCTTAATAAAGTTCATCACAAACCGCTCAGCAGATTGGCCGTGAAACCTGCATGCAGACGAACAGATAGACAGACTTACATTCGTTTTTGTAATGTCAGGTATGGATTAGTACCTATAAGGCGGCGGCCAGCCCGTCGGTTGAACGCTTCCCAAAGGGGGGCTTCCGGGAATACCGTACGGTCTCCGGTGAGGCGGCGAGCCTCCTTGGACCACCATGGGATCTGGAGGCAAAGGTCCTCGAGCACATATGGGAGTGGCGCGGGGAGGCGAAACGCCGGGGCGTAACTGTACTGCCGCGAGAAATCACGGCACAGCGGACAGAACTCCGGCGAGATCACAGGGCGGCATGGAGAGTGCGATTGTCGCAACCCAGCGCTGGGCACGCCACAATTGCGGCGATAGGTCCCCTCTTCGAGGAGTAGCTAGAGAGGCGCCATGGCGTCCTTACCTTCCACCTGACGCAGGTCCTCACCGGACACGGTTGCGTCGGGAGGTTCCTGTTCCGGATAAGGCGGGAGGAAACGTCCGGGTCTCACCATTGTGTGGATCGCCCGGAGGACACGGTCGAACATACGGTGGAGATCTGCCCGGCTTGGGCGGAGTACTGCCGTGTCCTCATGCAGGCGATTGACGGTGGCGATCTCTCGCGTCCGGCCCTGGTCCAGGCCATGGTACAAACCGAGAGAGCATGCAAAGCCGTCACCCCGATCTGCAAAGCAGTAATGCTCGCAAAGGAGGAGGCGGAACGCGAGAGGGAGAGGCAAAATTCGCGCTCTCACGCCCCTAGCCGCCGCAGGAGATGCCCTGGGCGTCGGGAATCCCAAGCCGATTCCCGGCCACCGTAGGCGTGGGCTTGCGTACGGCGAGCAATGAGTAGCTCGCCGTCCGATAAGGACCAGGCCCGGGTCGACGGCGCGTTGTGTTCCACGCGCGCCTGAAAGAGATGTCAGCACCAATGATGGGGTCCGCTAGGGCCGATGCCTGCCAGGGTTGCGGGAAAGTCCGAAAGGGTTACCGTGGCCCCTGGCACAGGCAACTGAAAGAACACGGGTGGGATTAAGTCAGTAAGAGTTTGACACGCCGTCCCGCTCCGACCAGAGCGGGAGAAGTTAATTGATGATTTCCCACCCAAAAAAATAAATGTATGTATTAGTATGCATACTATTATTATTGAAGATAGTTAGTTGATATAGCAGTTTCACTTGTTGTACGATAGCAGCAAACAATAAAAACTGAAAGGATTAGAATACAATACATAATTATGTAGTTAATTATCTATGTGTTTTGACGGCTCTACTCCTGTAAACTATGTTAAATGATTTGTTTCGTTCAGCGAAAACATGCAGATTTTATAACTTAGACACACGTGAGCCAGTTACGTAGAGCTGACCGGGCTGCTCGCATGTATTTGGCCAGTACAGCAATTTCGATTTATCTCGAAGAACTTTGTCAAAATAATGCTCAAATTTCCAAGCATGTTTGAGAAAAACATATAATTATGCCTACTGTACGGTAAGTGTGTTCGGGTCGCGCACTCGGCGATGGCGCTTCAAAGCCCGGCCCGCGCCTCTACCCCGCTCTGCGTGCCGCTGGCGTCGCCGACTCAAGCGAGACTAATGTGTGGCGCTCCGCTCAGGTCATTCTTATCGTGTTAACTTTTAAACTATTCATCCGAATTATTTATTGTGAAATAAAAGTTTATCTAAAATAAACACCGAGAGCGATGAAGGTATTCGTTTTGATAAGAAGTAACTACATAATCTAAATATTGCAATGAAAAAGAGTATACCTACAATTTAATTGTATTTATGGTTCATATAATTTTGCCTATAATGGCTTCCACATAAAAGGTAGATATATACTGTTGCGACCTTTTATTTAGAACCGTTTAAGACAAACCATCTCACCATACATTATTTTCGTTTAACTCTAATGGTTTAGGCACCGCACGCCAAGATAGCTCTCAGAGGGCAGGAATTTTTCCGACTTACTTGATACTTATCGTTATATTATGTCCAAATTATCCACAATCTTTATTAATTGTAGCTTATGTGTTATTCTGATGTATAAGCTATATTACTATAAAGTTTGATCTAAATCCGTTAAGTAGTTTTTGCGTGAAAGAGTAGCAAACATCCATCCATCCATCCTCACAAACATTCGCGTTTATAATATTAATAAATAATTAATAAAGTAAGAAACGTAAGATAGTAAGGTAAGATATTTAAGATTTATATAAGATATATTATATGATATTAAAATTATATTAAATTAAATTAAAATTTAATTAATATAAAAATATAATGTGCGCGCTTATTAAACAAGATAATAGGACTTAAGCCGAAAAGCTGGCTGTTAAAATGAACACTATTTCACTCATTTTATTTAGAGTAGTTTCATAAGGCTCAACCAAGTACCTACTATACGATCGGCAGATAAGTAAAAACAACTTTAAACAAAGGAAACGAATATGTAGATATTAGGAGTCTCTAGTCCATCAAACGTTTTTGGAAAGAAAATACTAAGTTTACACTGTAAATTAAATGCTCATGATTTCAGAACCTTATACACTGCCGTTCAACAGGAGTCACATATAAGAAACCAAATACTGACATAAAAACAAAAGCCTATCTACTAACAGTAACCTGCACATTATCCTTGTACACAATGACAGATATGTAAACTTCGGGGACTGATCCCGGATCTCATTCAGTAATTAGCGCGAGCCCACACTCTCACTGCCTCTAACATTGACCACGGAACTCACAGGGAATACTAATAATGTTCTATTTGTAGCTAGCTCGAGATAATTATAAATTATAATCTATATTAAGGCTGGTGCTTCGACCGACGATCAGCGCTGACATCGGTCGCGTACCGATTTATATGGACTCGCGCTCGCTGACCGTCGGTGCTTCACTATACACGTCCATTTATCGTCAGCGTCATGGTACGCGTTACCGACGGTAGGCGACCGACGACGTCAGCGTAAAGCTTCGTCCAGATATTATGTTCGTTTGGCCGTACCGTTCCTCCGTTCCGTATGCGCGTAGCGATCCAAGAACGCTAGTTTGGATGCGAGTCATCAGGAAGTACCTCGATGCATTCCGATGCGCCTTATCGCCGTATTGTTCTTAACGGCGCGGTGCAGCGGCGTAAAAACTAGCGTTGTTGGAGCGCGACGCGGATACGGAACGGAGGAACGATACGGATAACCGAACATATCTCGATGAGGCTTGATACCAACCACAGCCTGAATAAAGTTCTAGGTACAGACGTGACTAATCCTGTTAGTTCGTATTTGTAATAGCTCTTATAAAATGTTTGATTCGCTGGAGAGTTGAGAAGGGGGAGAAATGTCAAAAATATAAATAGATAAGTGCCGTTGATTTCAAAGTAAGTATATTTCTAATATAGTTGCAATACAAAAATTACTAGCAGTTCTTATTAATTAAAATGTAAGTAGTTACTTTTGATTTTATTCTGAGCTACAGCGTTATCTTTATACACCACTTAATAATAACTTTGTGAAACTTGTCATATTAAATGACATTGTATCTTAATACTTTCAAAGCCACTTCCTAAACCCACACACCTACAATGTAAGTCACAGAACGTCTACCCTAATAATAAAGTCATACATGGCTCGTGTTCTGAACGTTCACATCATTCCGGGACAGCTTTAGTCCGGAAGTCTTAATTTGCAAAAAATGAGGAATGCTTTGATATAAAGAGTTCAATATACAGTCATGTTTTGAGTTATGGAAGACGCTAGTTATTTAGTTCAAACTAGCGGGGCGAGCAGCGGCATAACCAAGATGTTTGTGACAAGACATGATAAATGCTAGCACGGGTCAATCATGTGACATAATCTAGAGCCGCGACAACGACATTCTTAAATACATACTTTATAGTGTGGTACAGTAAACTAATATGGGACCAAATAAAATATTACATCTAAAACAGAGCAGTTCATAGAGTTAAACAACTTTTTAATTTTGTTGTATATATATTATTGTATTATAGAATATATATTTTGAGGTATATAATGGAAGGAAAAAACCAGATAACTTTGTATACATTTCTCATCACATATTTTATTACAGGAAAATATTATTTATACTACACCTGCTTGGAAAGTACCTTGATACTTTATCAAATTTACGGTAGAAAGTACGTCATTGCATATCGAACAAATATGCGGGGAGAAAACGCATCTGAGCGGGAGAGAAAAGTGTATGAAAATCCATTTCTTACGTGGTTTTTCTTTTTTAATTTTGGGTAAGACTATGCGCCGGTAACCTAAATATCAAAAGCCAAAAAGTTTTTACAGTGAGTTTTTATCTCCAAGTTCGCAAAATGACACTGGCCACTGTTACGTATCTATCGGACTTTATGTTATCTGTGTGTTTTCCGGTTCCTGCATTCCTTCCTCGAGTCCATCGCAAACCGTCCGTCATGGCTGAATATACTATATCTAAAAATAGTCTGGTCGTCTTATTTAAATATCAACCTGGCCACCTACCATAACATGGTGTCAGAAGTTAAAAGAAGTGAAAAGAAGCTACCGTAGTTAAAAGAAGTCACAGAAGCCTCAAAAATAAGCGCTGCAAACAGCTAAAATTTTCGTGTAAAACAAAGCCGCGTGGTCCAGTCCTAAAATGCCGGATGAAAAGACGATTACAAGTTGTCCCCTGCCGCCGAGTAATTTCAGTCTTGATATCAACACCTCAAACATGCCATTGGCTTGGAGAAACTTCAACACTAGTCTTGGTATTTACATGATTGCCAACAATTTGGAGAATGAATCGGACAAAAGAAAGGTTGCCATTTTGTTACAAACTATTGGCCAAGACGCTCTTCAGATATTTTACTCGTTCAACACTGAAATACACAAGATTACCTACAAGGATCTACTCACCAAATTTGAAGACTATTTTACGCCGCGTGTGAATATCTCCGTCGAAAGGCATAAGCTGTTCAACAGAAAACAAGGTCCAGATGAAGAAATTGAGTCATATGCCACTGATCTTAAGAACCTAAGTATCCAATGCAATTTCGAAGGTCTTGCCGATGATATAGTAAAGGACATATTCTCATGGAACCTAAATTCATCTTGCTCGTACATCAGAGAACGTATCCTGATCGAGAAACCATCATCATTTGATGCCGCCGTCAGTCTCGCTAAAACACTAAGAAACACTAGGTTAGAGGCTAAAGCTTTATCAAGCCAGGAAGTAAGTGTCATCGCCAGTCGTCAATCGCATCACAGTCGCCATACAAAACGTCAAGAGAGTCACAGTCAAAAAAGTCACAGTCATCAAAGAAGTCACAGTCGTCAAAGAAGTCATAACCGTCAAGAAAGTCATCAGTCTCAAGGAAGTCAAAGTCGTCAATCAAGTAAAGCATCGTCCAGTCAAGAACCTCAATCTAAACAGTCTTCCAAGATCTGCTCCAGATGTGGTCAAGTTCACCGAACAAAATGTCCAGCCATAGGAGTCATCTGTAACAACTGCCACAAGCCAAACCACTTTGCCAAGTGTTGCCGCAGCAGACATGTGAGAATTATAGAAGAAGAAGAAAGTACGGGTAATTCCACTGATACTTATTTTCTAAATAGTCTTTTCACTAATGAGATTTCTGTCAGCAAAAAAAACCCATATCATACAACTTTGTCCATACATAGTACAAATGTAGACTTTTTACTTGATACAGGTGCTGACACTAACATTTTATCATTCAACTCTTATAAAAAACTTAATTTGCCATTAAGTAGTATAAAGAAAAGTAGTCACAAACTCTCAACCTTTAGTGGTGAAGTCTTACCCACTGTAGGTCAATGTATTCTGTCTGTCACACATAACAACAAACTATACAATGTCAATTTTCACATTATAGATATACCTTGTAGAAATATTATTGGTCGCAACAGTTGTGAGATTTTAAAGTTAGTTAAAAGAGTTCATAATGTCCAATTTCATGAGTCAGACAAAGAATCACAGCTTGTTGAATATAAAGATCTCTTCTCAGGAATAGGTTGTCTTAAAGATTACGAATGTCATTTGTCAATGAAGCCTGATGCTGTACCATCTATAGATGCCTGCCGTAGAATTCCATTCAGTCTCTTAGAACAATTAAAAGAAGAACTAGCCATGTTAGAAAAAGATCAAATTATAGTCAGAGTCGAAGAACCAACTGAATGGGTGAGCTCAATTGTAATAGCATCAAAGAAAAATGGTAAACTACGCCTGTGCATTGATCCAAGAAAACTTAATCATGCCATTATGCGTCCTCATTATCCATTTCCAACCATTGATGAAATTAAATCCAGCCTCTCTGGTTCACAATATTTCACAACCCTAGATGCAAACAAAGGTTTTTATATGCTCAAATTAGATGAAGCTTCTTCAAAGCTATGTACATTCATCACACCACAAGGTAGATATAGATTCCTAAGACTTCCCTTTGGGATAAATGCAGCCCCAGAACTGTTTCATTCCATCATGACAAATAGATTCAGTGACAATCCAGGAGTCAAAATCATGATGGATGATTTCCTAATTTATGGTCAAACAAAAGAAGAACATGATTTTA
Organism: Brachylomia viminalis; assembly: GCA_937001585.2. Lineage (NCBI taxonomy): Eukaryota > Metazoa > Arthropoda > Insecta > Lepidoptera > Noctuidae > Brachylomia > Brachylomia viminalis. The sequence continues at coordinate 805,020 of OW443300.2, forward strand.
GGTTAAAACAAGTCTTAGATAGAGCTAGGGAATTGGGAATAAAATTTAATATAGAAAAGTCTAATATATGTAAAAGTGAAGTCAAGTACCTAGGACACATCTTTTCTAAAGATGGTGTGAGAGTTGATGAAAACAAAGTCAAAGCCATTTGCAGTATGCCACCTCCTACGAATGTCACAGAATTACAACGATTTTTAGGTATGGTCACATACTTAGGCGCATACATAGAGAATTTGTCGAAAAAAACTTCTAATTTAAGAACACTTCTGTCCAAAGATAATGAATGGTCTTGGCAAGAGAGACATAATGTAGAATTTAATATATTAAAAGAATGTATAACTAAAGCCCCTGTCTTGACATATTATGATCAAAATAAACCTATTACACTGTCAGTCGATTCATCTAAAGATGCCATGGGTGCAGTGATTTGCCATGATAAACATCCCATTGCATATGCTTCAGCTTCATTAAGCTCATGTCAACAGACATACTCTCAGATTGAGAAAGAGCTGTTAGCAATCCTATTTGGTTGCACAAAGTTTCACCAATATGTATATGGTCGCCACACCTTAGTTGAAACAGATCACAAACCAATAGTATCACTCTATAAAAAACCAATTTATAACATTCCACCCCGTCTTCAAAGAATAATGCTAAGATTACAACCATATGACCTGAACGTAACTTACAAACCAGGTAAATATCTTTATGTAGCTGATACTCTGTCTAGAGCAGCTTTATCAGAACAGTCATTACATGATCTTGATTCTGACCTAGATTTACATGTCAATTTAGTCATTAGATCACTGTCGGTTAGTCCAAATAAACTTAAATCTATTCAAGAACAAACTTCCCAAGACAAGGAATTGTCACTCTTAAGGCGCGGACCGACTACGATTTTAATCGCTATTACCGCACTCACACAACCGCATCGGCGCGTTTTACGGTAATTATGCACACACTCGCAAACGCTAACACGGGCGTTTGTGTGCTCAAGGAAACTTGCATAGTATACGTAAGGAAATCAGATGTTTTCTGTTGAATATACTTACTTATGACGTGCGTTCTAAAATTCGATGTAATTACAGTGTCGGTTCATAATATGATACAATAAATAATTACACACAACAATTTAAAAAAAAAACATCACTACTGTTTATTTTTATTACAGTACATGATAAACAGGTCAAATATAAACATTCCGAATTTTACCCGACTGCTCTAGAAGGGGAATTATGCTTTTCGGGTGTAAGTCAGTATCAGGGATGGAAGGGTTAATTAAATGGGTAGTTATGCCATTTCAAACTAATGTTTGTGTTTTAGATAGGTACTTAGTGGGTGCGGTAAAAAAATAGAAAACAAAACCAACATAAAGGCCCTCGGACCACTTAAAAATCACATAAACTCTAAATAAATGCAATAATATCACAGCTCCAAAGTGACAAATGCCATAATGTTTCTAAGAAAATGCGGAGCCGGGACGGAAGCTAGAATTCTGAAAATTTTAGACGATAGAGGGATCATCCACGGGAATGGAAGCTGCTGCTGGCTGAATATTAGTTGGTATTTGCTAAAATTGGTAAAACAGTGCGTGAATTGAACTAAAGTTCTGTGGCGGACTACTAAGGCTACTCACTGCCTAATATTGAAGTGAAAATTCAGTCTCAGTGGAAATATGGGCAATAAAAATAAAATGTTGCGAAAGAGTTTTACAAGAAAAAGACGAAAAACTCGAAAAAATGATGGAATGTTTGGGTAAGTAGGATGATTACGGTATTGTATCATAACATTTGAAATTTGTATTTAGTTTAGTTTACTTACGAAACTGTATAAATCTATAGAAACGGTATTGACAATTTCTACAAACATTTTGCTAAATCCAAAAACAAATAGGTGCCCTCTATTTTGATGTCTATAGAATGCATATTTGAATGCGCCTAGTGCAAACGTCTCTGGTCGAAGCAACCATCGAGGCGATAGCCATATTGCAATAGTAGGTATAAGTAACAAAAACAAACTTGCAGATAAATCAGAGTGCGTTCGTAATTATTATAATAATATAAATACTGCACACTAGTTATATACAATGTGGCGCTACAATGGTGACTTTAATTTAATACACGGGTAGGGCTAGTGCCCATTAACCATATAAATATTGATAGGTTAAAATAATACGTAAACTGAAAAAAAAAATTTTTTCAAACAAACTAAATAATAAAAAAGTCATTAAAATTGGGATCACCCTTGCAAAAATTCATTCATGAAATTACTTACCTAGCTCGCTTACGTTAACTCGGAGCGGCAATATGTCGGTTCGCGGGCTGGCAACCGCGCGCATCGCGTCTTGTACCTACTCGTGATCGGTCCGATTCTTTGACGGCATATTATCAAAGAAACCGAGCGGCGCAAGTGGTACAAACACTTATCACATCACCCTCTCTTGTTACTATTAGTAATAACTGTCATCACTAATCACTGCCATCACGATCATAAGTTTACACAAGCACTAATAGCACAAATAAATGCGTCCGTATCGCAAGAGGTGTAAACGTACCTACTAGATAAGAAAACGAAAACCAATCAAAGTGTCTTTATCGCAGTACCATGATCTAATTACTATCCTAATTACACAAAAAGAAATAAATAAAACAATAGCTAAGAGTCTTTTTCGCGACGTAATTATGCGCACTAGTATAAATAAGTGCGTCAAGGACACGGGTTCGACTAGCACTAGAAAAGCAAAAAAAGAATTCGTGTTCGGTGCGGCGGGTGGGTGGAAGGGAGAGCGCGCGTCGCCTGCGCTGCTCGCCAACAAAGGAAATTTCCTTAAATTCGCCTACTCTATGCATTTGTTTCATCCTAATAGTATTGCTTATTCGTTTTAATTTCATTGATGCGAAGTTATGATCCGTGACCGAGGGAAATGACCGCTGCGCGACAGTTCTTTAAGTACAGGTTGCTCTAAGATGCTATTTCCTAAATTCTTTAATAAATCTGTAAATAATAACGTTTAATGGAAATAAAAAATTGTCATGAAACGAAAATGTGAAAACGTATAAATGTGTGTTAAATTAAGGTCACCATAGCAGCGCCACGCTGTATAAAGCATTTTGATTCTTTTGTAAGATTATTTTTATAATATTTATTGAGTCATTAGACCAGTGCCGATAATTTTTGAAAACGAAAAAAGTCACAGTAGGCTGAAACCCATTGGAAAAGAAAGAGAATATAACAAAAATGAACGGAAAAATAATTTACGGGCGATCCGAGGTCGGGAAGTGGGGGTTTAAGGGTAAAAAGCGGTTTATCTCGATTTCCGGCAAAACTACAAGTCTTATGGAAAAAAGTGTAATAGCAAAGTTGTAGGTAATAAAAAGATCTACAACTTTTGTATTCACACTTTTTTCAAGTAACCTCAAAATTTATGTGAAAAATTCAAATAACCAAGTTCTTGGTTTTTTGTCTTTTACACAGCAATTATTTTTTTTACCGAGTTTTTTAAAAAAGCAGATATTTTCACGTGAGAATTTTCGATTGAAAATTAGGGTGCTTTTTCGATATTAGGTCAAAATAAGGTGAAAAAAACAAATATTTTAAATCAATAAAAATACAGTGTGCTTGAAACATAAAAAGGTAAGTATTCGGCAAAGGAGAATGAGTAATGATGGGCCCACCTCTCAATAGGAATAAGACACTCATAAATGAATAGGTATGTTTATGCAGAATAAAACTTATTATTACGACTAAGGTCAAAAGTCAGTACTTTCGGAGTTATACTACTTATTATACTGCCATAAAAGTGACCGTAGTTTACTTCGTTATAAGATAAACTATGGCCAGACTCAAAACGGACGGCACCTATCTGCTTGCTCCTTACCTGCGCCCCCACCCTACCCGCTGCGCCCGCCGCTTGCCCGGGCGCATTTGCAAATGGCGATCAGTCATATTGCAGTGAACATCTTCGAGACGGTTTATACGTTATAGAAAAATGTACAGACAAAACGATTTACATGATTTAATAGAATATAATATACCAGCAGAGAATGTGTGGTTGCTGCGTGGTAGGATACAGTCACGCCACGTAAGAGCAAGAATATACTATTGCTATATATTAATTGATCGAAACCAAGTTGGAAGAAACGCGATATCACAATATTATTGCTCTTGCTTGACCGGACGGCGAACTGTAGGAAGTTGCGCTCACACTATTTCTTTGATTTGGTACCTAGGAGTTGGGAGACATCAACCATTCGTGGCCCCCGTGGGTTTTTTAAATGATGTAATTGTCTTTGATGTCCAAGACGAATAATAAATCTCTTTTGTTTTAAAGTGTACTTATTATTACTATTTTACCTTATAAGTATCCATAAAGAATATGTTAGACTGACGACTTTAAGACGTCGTATCTCCGAAAGTACTAACATTTGACCATAGTTATATTAGTAACTAATGTTCCACTTAAAAAGCCCTATCCAACGGTATATCAGATGTTACTATTGAAGGGTGGGCCCAGACTCCATACATTCATTTCCCATTGTCCTTTCGCGAAAAAAAAAATGCTGTGTAAAAGATAAAAATATAAAACCAAAAACTTGGTTATTTGAATTTTTCACATAAATTTTGAGGTTACTTGAAAAAAGTATGAATACAAAAGTTGTAGATCTTTTTATTACCTACAACTTTGCTATTACACTTTTTTCCTTATGACTTGTAGTTTTGCCGGAAATCGAGATAACCCCCACTTCCCGACCTCGGATCGCCCGTAAATTATTTTTCCTTTCATTTTTGTTATATTCTCTTTCTTTTCCAATGGGTTTCATCCTACTGTGACTTTTTTCGTTTTCAAAAATTATCGGCACTGGTCTAATGACTCAATAAATATTTTAAAAATAATCTTACAAAAGAATCAAAATGCTTTTTATATAACTAGTGCAATATTTATATTATTATAATAATTACGAACGCACTCTGATTTATCTGCAAGTTTGTTTTTGTTACTTATACCTACTATTGCAATATGGCTATCGCCTCGATGGTTGCTTCGACCAGAGACGTTTGCACTAGGCGCATTCAAATATGCATTCTATAGACATCAAAATAGAGGGCACCTATTTGTTTTTGGATTTAGCAAAATGTTTGTAGAAATTGTCAATACCGTTTCTATAGATTTATACAGTTTCGTAAGTATACTAAACTAAATACAAATTTTAAATGTTATTATGATACAATACCGTAATCATCCTACTTACCCAAACATTCCATCATTTTTTCGAGTTTTTCGTCTTTTTCTTGTAAAACTCTTTCGCAACATTTTATTTTTATTGCCCATATTTCCACTGGAACTGAATTTTCACTTCAATATTAGGCAGTGAGTAGCCTTAGTAGTCCGCCACAGAACTTTAGTTCAATTCACACACTGTTTTCAGTCATAAATTACTTGAAAACTACAATCGAATTATGCACAGAGCGTCCGGTGCCAACCATCCAAGTCGAGCGCTGCCCGACGACTAAAGTATGACCGCGTAAATTATTGTCACCACTATGGAGCGTCAATAAGATTGAAAATTGAAAATGATATTTGTGTTGAAATGTGACGTAAGCTGCGAATGGACATTTATTTTACTGCTTTTCTTTAGATTATTTAAAATATAGACATAAAATTAAATAATGGTTTGGTTAAAGTTTTAAAAAAATGGAAAACCTACTAAATTCTTAAAAAAAAAACTGTTGTTATCGCTGGAAATACAGAGATCTTCGACGTCAAAGTTTATTTTTGTGCTACAACTTCCCAATTTTTTATTGGGAATATCAAACTATTATTTATTATTCTGTTCGGTTTAAATTCTTCTTTATACCCTTCTCTGTTCACTGTATTTTTCGCGTTACTTATTTTTATTACATTACGTCATACTCGACGTTCTAAGAAACCAATTTTTGGGAATATTGAGATAACACCCCGCCTTAAGTAAATATTGCATATCAGGTTGGCCTGAACATAAAAAACTAGTTCCAGACATCCTTAGGCCTTATTTTCCTTTAAAAACCGATATACACATTATTAATGGCATTGTCTTCAAAAACAACAGTGTCATTATACCAGTAGCCATGAGGAATTACATATTGAAACAGATACATGAAGGTCACCAGGGTATTCATAGTTGCCAAAGATTGGCAAGAAATCTAGTATACTGGCCCAATATGTACTCTGATATAGAAAAATATGTTAATAATTGTCATAACTGTCTCACTAACAGACGCAGCAATTCCAAAGAGCCACTACAGCCTCATGAAGTAAAACCAATCCCTTGGAGTAAAGTCGGTGTAGATCTATTTGATCTCAATTCAAACAAGTATGTCATAGTCGTTGATTATTTTTCCAAATATGTTGAGCTTGTTAAGCTAGTAGGTGGTTCCACTAGTAAAATCGTCATCAGTCACTTAAAGTCTATTTTTTCCAGGCATGGTATACCTAATATTCTAATTTCAGACAATGGTCCTCCATTTAACTCAAAAGAGTTCAATAATTTTGCTTTAGATTGGCAAATACAACATAGTACATCAAGTCCCTATCTTCCACGGTCTAATGGTCTTGTAGAAAGAACCATAGGCACGGTTAAGAATATATTAAAGAAATGTCTTACTGATAATACAGACCCCCATTTAGCATTATTACAGTATAGGAATACACCAAAAGAAAGCATGTATTCACCTGCCCAATTACTAATGTCCAGGTCACTCAGAACTAAACTTCCAGTCTTAGAACAGACTCTGAAACCAAAAATACCTAACTACAGGTCACTAAGAAATAAAACTCAAATAAAAGAGAACAAATCACAGATTTATTTTAATAAACATATAAGCCGTTGTCTTCCCTAAACATTGGTGATAAAGTTTACTTCAAGAAACAGCCAGACAGTATTTGGACGCCTGGTACTGTTTCAGACATAGGTCCACAGCCTAGATCGTACACTATTGTCTCCCCGGAAGGTAATTTTCGTCGTAATCGCCAACACATCCTTCAACCAAAACTTTCACCCACTGTTTCTGATCCTAATAGTAGTTCACTTCCATCCCCATCAGTTCCACTAAATACTGATCCTCCGTCGCCTTCTAAATTACTGCCATCGACACCTCCATCGAATTATCAATCCCCTTGTACAAGTAATCCAGTCCAAGAATCAGAAACAAAAACAAACACATCACATACACCAAATACACATACTCACCACACAACTTATTCTACATTCGGTAGAGCAATCAAAAAGCCCCGAAGATTTTGGTAATTTTAAGTCTAGATTAAGTTCTTAATTTGTACTTAGTCTTAATTTAAATAACTACTTTTAAGTATTGTTTTACAAGCAATGTCTAACCTATTTTTTTTGTTAGTAGTTGTCAAAAATCAGTTGTCAATTTGGCAGATGTCACTGTCAGAACTGTCAAAATTTAAATGTCAGTCAAATCAACTTGTCAGTTAGAGATGTTCTGTTACATTTAGTTAATTAGTATGCAAGAATTTTGTTAATGTAAAAAAAAAAAAAAAAAAAAAAGTATACTTACGTACGTACCATGTTCCACTTCGTATAATGTTTTTCTTAATAAGGGAGATGTTACGTATCTATCGGACTTTATGTTATCTGTGTGTTTTCCGGTTCCTGCATTCCTTCCTCGAGTCCATCGCAAACCGTCCGTCATGGCTGAATATACTATATCTAAAAATAGTCTGGTCGTCTTATTTAAATATCAACCTGGCCACCCACCATAACAGCCACTAGCTGTGTGTTGGATGGTGTCAGGCTGGCAGTGCGACCCTGCGGCGGCAGGATAAACAATTTGAAAAAGAACATGTGAAATGAAAATTGCAGACCCAGGACGGAACATAAAGGGCCAAGGAAGGAACACGGGTGGGTTTTAGTCAGTAAGAGTCTGACACTCCCTTCCGCTCCACCCAGAGCGGGAGGAGTCATTTGATGATTTCCCATCCTCAAAAAAAAAAAAAAAAAAGTTATTCCTCCTACATTCTCGCAAACGTCTCAAACAAACATTAATGGAAAAAGTGTTACATTAACCTTCACTAACTGCAACAATTTCAATATAAATTTCAATTAGTAAAGATTTAGTTTTTTATTTTCCTCGTAGGTTCACTATGTATGTATCACTCGAGAGAAAGTGCGATTCCCGATCTCGGGTGTTTTAAAGCCCTCGCCTCGGCTACGGCTCGGGCTTCAAACGACACCCTCGACGGTAATCGGTCACTTTCTCCTCTCGGTGAACAATGTACTATTATATTCTTTTCACATCTTATCACCACCTCCGAACAAACGTGATCAATTTTTCATAAACATCTGTCAAAATGTGACATTTGTTTGTTACAAAATAGGTAATATTAGCAAATAAGACTAATGAGTCCCAACTAAACGTCAAGAATTATGTCACGTGTCAAGAAATCGTATCACGTAGCCGCCGTGCGTGAGCGTTTTATCGCCAAAACTGTGATAAAATGTGTGACTCAAGCAATGCCACAGTATGCCGTGCTCGCCCCGCTGTGCTCACACGAGTACATTGAGTTGAACAGAAAATTTATTTGCATTCCCCAGGGAAGATAAACAGATCGCCTCACTGTCCTTGGCGAAACTCCAAGGTCAATTGGTCCTTCGCCTAGATGTAAACCAATTAATACACGTGGACTAACACTTAATAGTAATATTGGTCTATTTAGGTGACAAAAGGCTTCTAATTAAGACGGGCAATCTAATGGATGTATTGGAACAATGAACTAAATCAACGTCTGATGGACGCTATATACTTCACTAAACCCCTTTGTTAATGATTTAAGACTATCAAGAGCTCTTGATTTTCTTAATGACTGCTATAATAAATGGAGTTTGTACCTATTATGTATAGCCTTCAGATAGCTAATTTGGTTTTAAACGTCTATGTATTTGAGATATTCAAACAAGTGCTGTACAAAAGGGATTTTTAATTTAAGGAATATAACTCGCGGCAATCAGCCATGTGATCTAATTTGAAGCTGTTATCTAGCTGAAGCTTATCTAGGTAGCATACTGAACCCACTGATGACTTATATCGTAACAATAAACCGGTTCGCCACGCACCACGTAGTCTCATACTTTACTCTTTCTATCCGGCGCGGACGGCTAAAGTTGAAAGTTATATTAATCCATACCTTCGGCAAATTAAAAAACTTTCACGGGAAGTGGGTTTTCCTCCACAACATATTGTGCAGCTCCCGATCCTTTCCTAAGACAACACGTTTCAAGCTGTACGTAGTGTTGTTAGGAATTCAACCTTGTTTTAAACTTCCCTATTTCTTGTGTGATTAGGCAGTCTTGTGTCCTGCACGAGGTATATTTAGGAACTTACGTACCTTTGCAGTGGGGTCCATAAATGCCGTACACGAAGATTTTATAATGTCTGAACATCAGACTCGATAGCTGCTTCAGGCTATTGAAATATTCAGAAAGCAATTTTTAAGACATTTACTATTTGAAGAAGGAAAAACTCTCTATTTTGTGCTCTCTATTTGTTATTATTAAATCAAAATGAAACGTATGTAAATGTTTCCTTGATAATAAAACGACGACAAAAGCGATATCCAGGACAATGACTTTTGCAAACAATCACTTTTCAAATCAAATCAAATCAAATTATTTATTTCGGGTTGCATAGACCCATAGATAAATACCTTAACCTAAGTATACATATTATTATCAACAATAAGTGTTAGTAAATAAAACTTAAGCCTATGTTAGTAACACTTCACTAGCACTGCACTACGTCTTTGTGCTGTCGTGTGGAATAGGTCCGCGGAAGCGACGGAACACCACGTCCTGCGGCCAAAAGCTTTCTTCCAACACCCGGTTGAGGTAGCACGTCGGAATACGCACTACAAATGCCTTGAAATTGACATTGCGGCGTGACTCTAACAGCTGCACCCTCGCCGTGTAGTTCAGCTTTCGGCGCACGTACTCAACGATGTCATCTGCCTCAGTGGTGTAGTGGAGGCGCGAGATATACACCGGAGTGTTCGGTTTTGCTGCACGCAGTTTAACGTTGGGCTCCAGAGGAGCCTGGCCGCAGCGGTTCTTACTGCTTCGTTGGCGGTATTTCCTCCGTTGCACCGTCACAAAGCCGTCATCAACAGCCCGATCCATTGCCTTTACAGGCACGGGCTTCGCGGGGGGAGCAGCAGGGGTGCTGTCAATAACCAGCGACTCAGCTGGTCTCTTATTTCGAGCAGCGCTACGAGGAGGGGCTGCGGGGACGGGAGCGGAGCTGCGCGACGCAGACTCAGCAATCGGCGCCGGCGACAAAACTGCTGACGTGTAACTTGCAACCGATGTATCGAGGCAGGCTGCACCTCGGCACGTGTTCACGTTGCTTGCACGCGCCGCGGGTGACCCAGTTAATGTCACCGAGTTGCGCAACTCGTCGAGCTCTGCGCGCAAATCCGTAACGGTGCTCTGAGATGCCTCCAACTTCCTCAGTACCTCAGCCAAACTTGCCTTCAAAAAGACGATGTCCTTCAGAAGGCTGGTTACTTTTGCATTATTGTTTCAAATTTGTTTATGCATTATGTTTATAGACTGTTCAAGAAAAGTCAACCGATTAAATGGCGTCTATCGTTTACTGCATACACGTGAAACCACATGAGCGTGGTAATTTTCCCACTGGCAACATTATAGTAGTCCAAATGGTAATGTTAGATTCATTATTCTAACATATGAACCGTAAGAACTTTCTTGAATGTGATTGTTTTAAACACAATTTAAAAATAAGGATTTCCCGAATTTAAATTAAAATTTTACTCATTCTTTTTTGGTTTGGTTTAATATGAACTGCTCTTCACAGGGTTCACACTGTGAAATAGCGTCTATTGTTAGCAAGTTGTTTCTAACTTACGGATTTATCGATTTCTTCTTCGGAATACTTTCGACAAGTTAATATTAATATAATAGGTGGGAATGCGAGTGGGATCTCATATGCATACCCACATGCCAGGAAATGTAGTTATATCGGTTGTTATCCGTGACCAAGGATTATAATAATTGGATTGCTTAACAGCATAGCGTACTGGATTTAGCGGCGGCTGTTGAAGAGCGTCTGCTACGACGCTGTCGACCAGTGTCACAGCGCGTGCAGTGGGTGTTCATCGGCGCTGGCTTCGTGCTCCCCGTTTTCGCTGTCGGGGACGCAGCGGCGCCAACCTCAGGCTCGGGGCAGCCCGTGCCAGTTTTTTGCTGAAACGGGTTTAAGATTTTCCGGCAAGATTTAAATTGAATAGATTTTTTTTTATTTTAATTCCTTTCCCGATTAGGTAGTGGTAGTACCACAAGATGTTTCTGTAACTCGTTCCCATCTAGACCAGCAGACAGAAGTAATTTAATGAACTTATTTAAATATTGAAGGTTCCATTCTCAAAATCTTGAAAGCCACTTCGTCACACTGGGTGACTGTCATCTGTTACAGCTGTGGGCAGTCTTGATCGCATACATCAAAGCCAACTCTTTATAATACGTACATGTGGTCTGTAATCATGCATGGGATAATGTTATCACTATGCGTATGACCCCGACGTGATCAACAAAATCAACAATCAGCAACAACAATCAACAACAACAATCAACAGAACAATAACAAACAATCAACAATCAATCAGCGGGCAGTTGCCCACCAGACACGACAGGAGGATCCTCCCTTTTCTATGGAGAACTTTACACCCTGTTCCTCGTGCTTCTATACGTATACTACAGGTAAGGTATACCTCTAAGCGATGTACCGTGAACCTGAGTTTGATAGGTAATTAACAGGTTTGCTAGTCGACTCTTTTTTTGCGCGATAACAATGCTCCTCCACGTGGCCCCATCGGTTACAATTAGAGCTTTACAGTCACTCATTACAGCAACGCAACAGCAGTAGCAACGGCCTCTTGAGCGTTATTGCTGATAGGCATGATAAAAGCCCCATAGTGAGGCATCTAATTAAGACCACCTTATCTGTAGTACTATATAAGTACTAACATAGTTTTTATAAGCTTTATTGTTACTAACATTCAAGTATTGTAAGTATTTCTTGTGTAAATGTTTGTGAATCGTGTTTGTTTGTTATTATTAAGTACTAACATAGGCTAAGTTATATTGTTACTAACACAGTGGACCTCTGTAGTCTGTTTGATAAATAAATTATTATTATTATTATTACGTGTCCAAATTATAAACAACGTTTACAGCGCGGTCTATCTGTTTTAGTACACTGAGGTGCAAAATGGCCCTTCACACCACGTTCAAGTTACGTCGTTCCGCTGTTTAGTTGATCGGGCGACTCGAGCTTTGTTTACAAATAGTACGTCGGTGACTTTATTCTGATAAGCAACATTTGTGTCGCCCGCGGCGGCAGTTAAATATTGTAACAAGCTTCTAGTCTCACGACACACAGAGCCCCGGGGCTCTGCCTACAATAAATTGTTCAGCGTAAAAATAATGACGATGATGTCCGCGACAACGTAAACTGGCTGATCGCATTGTTTCACGAGAAAAAGCTTTTGATAATTAAAGTCCAAGCAGTACCCGCAGCATCGGACGTGGGCTGCGAGGCTGGCGGTGCCCGCGCCGGTGCACCCGGCGAACGTTGTAAAGGTGGTGGACCGCCAAGTGACCGGCTGCCACTCTGCAGCGGCGATGGCGTTCTACCATCACGCGTAGCAGTTCTTTCACTGACGAAACCTTCGCGGTCAAGTTGCTTTGATTTAATTAGTCTTTGGAGCATCCGTTCCAATTGGTCAAGTCTTGTTTCCGAATCAATTCTTCTTCATTTTAGTCGCCGCGCGTGGCGATAACGCTCTCGGGGTGTGGTACGCGATCGGCGCGTGCCACGATGCCGCTCTAGGGAATATCTCTCCATTTCTCTCTCTCTCTCTTTCTTGAGGGATGAGTTATCCTATCTTTGGGATGGCGAAGATTCGCCGTATCCTACTTCTGAACTGTTGGAGTCCAGAAATGAGACTACTCACGAGCGGTGATAGCTCATTTAGGACTGCTGTCCTTCCCCGCAACTTCCCCTCGCGTAGTTCTGGGGTGACTACGGCGTAGCACGTGACGTCATGACATAGCAGATAACGTCATAGCGTAGCACCATACGAGGTTCTGCCTGTATCGCCAGTATTTCTTACACTAGGTAACGTAGAATGATATTGTTCTCCGGTAATTTTTAGAGAAATTGGTTCACAGAACCGGATGCGATCATAATATCTGTGGACGAAGCTTATATATTGTTTTTTTTTTGTACTTCCAGGACGAACCGTTTCACGAATAGCTCTACAATTGCTAAACTTAACATTAATAACCATATACCACTACAGCACCTATTACCAACTCAAGCTTAATCTTACGATTCACTAACCCAAACTATCGGGCAAACTTACATCACGAAGGCGTTGTATAACGTTACGAATCAATCTCGAGCACGTTGCATCAGGACGGCCATCAGTCACGAGCTTAAGCCGAGCGCAATGCGGCAGGCAGGAATTAGGAGTTCCTCAACTTAGATACCTAGTGTCCGACAACTTACAGGTCGCCCAGACGCAGACAAGTAGCGAGCCGGAAAGTGTCACCCAGCATAGTGCCTATGTTGGGTGACGGTAGCGCCTGAAGCCAGAGGCCCGACTCCCATTCTCACACAGCTAGCAGGCGGGCACACTCAGCAGTATTGAAGGACGTATTGATAAGATTATTCTGTACCAACCTGCAGAGCGGCTCATCCCACTGTCTCTGGGAAGATGGGTTCACAGGCCGATCTGTATCCGGGCAAGCCGCTGTCCAGGCGTTCACCGCATCGGTCACGCACGGCACTTCAGAGTCAACCAGGGAGGGGGCTAAAATTTTCTCGGTCAACTTTTTGGTGCTGTGGACAGCGGACAGGAACGCCGGTAAACTAATATTGGTAATTTTGCAGAAATTAATCCAAGAATTATTAAATTTAATGAAACTTTAAGTAGTGCCGATAGACTGAACAAAAACTGACAGGTTCTCCACCTGAAAAAAAAGAAAAGGAAATATACAACGTGGCGCTACAATGGTGACATTATTTTTTTATTATAGGTGCATCGTCTTCACATATAATTATTTATAATTAATGTATACAAAATATTGTAACACATTTTAAAAGAGTAACGGTGGAGTTTCTTGCCCATTCTTCTCCATACGAAACTACCTTTTGGAAGGGGCGACTAGAATCAATTCTATTTAAATTTATTTATTTATTTATTTAAATGCCTTAAAACTATCATTACAGGTCTTACAAACCTAATGTTAAATGTAAATGTTGACGTTCAAAAGTGCCTTTTATGTGCCTATTTGAAATAAATGCTTTGACTTTGAATAATTTAACACACGGGTAGGGCTAGTGCCAAAGGGTACTAGCCCTACCCGTGTGTCAATCATAAAAAAATGTATAGGTTAAAATAATTGGTAAATTGAAACAAAACATTTTTCTAAAAAAACAAATAATAAAAAAAAACTACTAAAATTGGGATCACCTTGTAAAAATTCATTCATGAAATTACTTACCTAGCTGGCTTACGTTAACTCGCTGCGACAACGTGTTGATTCGCGCGCTGGCAACCGCGCATCGCGTCTTGTACCTACTCGTGATCGGTCCGATTCTTTGACGGCATTATTATGTAGATAAGAAAACGAAAACAAATCAAAGCGTCTTTTTCGCAGTACCATAATCTAATAACTATACAAATTACACTAAAATAAAAAAATAGGTAAGCGTCTTTTTCGCGACGTAATTATGCGCACTTGTGTGAAAAAGTGCGTCAAGGACAGGGGTTCGCTTAGCACACAGACTACAATATACCTAGTATAGGATAGGCTAGCACTAGAAAAGCAAAAACAGAATTAGAGTTCGGTGCGGTGCGGCGGCGGCGGGTGCAAGAGAGAGCGCGCGTCGCCTGCGCCGCTCGGCAACAAAGGAAATTTCCTTCAATTCGCCTACTCTATGCATTTGTTTCATCCTAATAGTATTGCTTATTTGTTTTAAATTCATTGATGCGAAGTTATGATCCGTGACCCCGGCAAATGACCGCTGCGCGACAGTTCTTTAAGTACAGATTGCTCTAAGATGCAATTTTCAAATATTTTCAATAAATCCGTAAATAATAACGTTTAATGGAAAAAACCATTCATGAAATGAAAATGTGAAAACGTATATGTGTGTTAAATGAATGTTACCATTGTAGCACCACGCTGTTTATCGAAAGATGAACGCATCGTGAGATAAAGGATGCAGAAAGAAAATTATTCGAAAATAAAGTTATTAAAATCTTTAGCAAGCAATTTGCAAAATAATTACTTGGTTTAACTAATTATCTGTAACTAAGGAAAATATTTTTTTTTGTTGATTTATATATTAAAATTACCCCTTTGCCTATTTAATGAGTTTCATTTTAAGGAAATTGCGTAATAATGCAATTTGTAGAACGTTTTTATTCCAAACGTTGTTGTACGAGATACTTAACATTAACATTACTATATAATTTACATTATTATCTTATCTTATAAAAAATGAATTATTTCTCAAAAAATACGTTATTAAAGAAATGTTTTTCGGGTAATTATTTTCTTAAGTGAATTATTTGGCAAAGTTGTTGTATAATGACATGACAAATGATGTTTTTGCCAATCGTTACTATTCAAGTGAAGATTTGTAAATAAATTTTCGGTGAAATGACAGGATACAATTATTTTGTCTTGTAGTGGACTGAAACAATGCAGTAAATTTTTCATGAGATATGGTTGCGCGCTGATCGATTATAATACTCTCAGCTAATTTTGTTTTTATTTTGGTTGGCAAACAAATCTATGGGATTAGGATGGTTTTACTGCATTCCTATCCCATTCCTGCACGTTGCTTTTCGTCCGCGTGTCAGCGAGACGAATAAACCAATCAGCGCCGAACCGCGTAAACTCATCGAAGAACAAGAAATTAAATCAACATGGTGAATCGTGTTCCGTACCGCTTCGTGTGCGCATCTCGTGTGCGCCAAATTCGTGCCCCTAGTGAAACTCGTGCAAATCGCTTGTATCGTCCCACCACGCGCATCTCGTGTGCGCCAAATTCGTGCCCCTAGTGAAACTCGTGGAAATCGCTTGTATCGTCCCACCACGCGCATCTCGTGTGCGCCAAATTCGTGCCCCTAGTGAAACCCGCTTGTATCGTCGCACCAGTCCGTCCTCATCGCATCAATTAAGGTGCTGTCAGCAGGTCACACGCGGAAACGTAAAACACAGCGATTGACGTCACACTATGACTAATCTAATTAGTTACTTTCATAGTATCATGTCTTACGGTATTTTACTTTGGGGACGGGCTGCAGACGTCGATTCTATTTTTATTCTGCAGAAAAGAGCCATCAGAGCCATATATAATCTCCGCAGGCGCGATTCTCTAAGGGAACTGTTTAAGGTTATTAAGACCTTGACGGTACCTTGTCAATATATTCGGTCGGTATTTCGGTATTTCGGGTTCTTGTCGGTTGTGTATATTTATGAAAACATCATGTACCTACGTAAGAAAAAAATTACATCTTTTTACTAAAAGAGGTGATAGACATAATTATAGTACCAGAAATAGGGATCTATTAGTTCAACCAGGTTTCAGACTGGCTAAAGTAAACTCATCTTTTATGGGGTACTGTTTAAAATGTTACAAGAAAATACCTCCCCACATACTTCAACTGAATGAGAAGAAATTCAAAGTTTGTATAAAACGCACACTATGCAGCCAGGCATATTATAAGTTGGGGGATTATATCGCTGATAAAAATGCCTGGCTCAATGCTGGTCCTGCTCCTCAACCACAATTAATTGATTAACATTTGAAAATACTGTTGGAGCTGCTGAAGATTGTAAGACTACCTTTGCTTTGTATAAACTCAATCTCCTTTGTATTATATAACTGCATAGGACAAGTGTGAGTACTATGTACTATCGAGCTACCATTTACCGGGTAATGTCTTTCATTGACTTGAATGTGCCCTGGCGGGTGATAGATGTCATGCTCACTCAAATGTCTCGCTGACGGTGGCACGTGTGTTGGAACATTTAGCTCCCTACAAAATGGTTGAGCTGAATGGTGCTGATCCATGCGTCATGTTCGTGAACGGGCGCTGTCAGTTGGGACTGGTCATCTCTTAGCCACCACGGCTTATTTTAATTATTTTAGTATGGATTGTTTTGTTTAAATTTATATTTGCTGTACACTGGACACTCAACGTGTATGTCTTATTTACATCGTTCTCACAAATAATGATACCTATATTCAACATTAATGATGTAACTAATATTTATGTAACAATATAATTTAAAAGAGTGTCCATGGAGTTTCTTGCCCGTTCTTCTCCATAGGTACCTACTACGCTTTGGAATGGGCAACTAGCTTCATATTTCTGACGGACCGACTACTTGACAATTCAAAAGTGCCTGTAAATGGTTTAATTGAAATAAATGCTTTGATTTTGATTTTGCAAAGCGTATTCGTTTAACTATTTTCTTTAAGTAACTACGGGATCCAAAGGGAATTGACCAGTTTGTTAAGGTGCTCTGGCTTGACGTGGACATTAAGTATAAAAATGAGTTGAGTTTTTAATATTTCATTCGTATTAGAAACGAAATAATATAATAAAGTTGCAGCAAGTTACAAAAATGTACCATAAAATTATAATGTGCAATATTGTGATCTTGTGGCTAAGAAACGTCGAATTAGAGTATTTATTTTCCAAATGAATAATAAAAATATTAAAAATGAGTAATTTCTTTTATACCATTCCCCCTCTAAAATGCTTATTTTATTCACTGAAAACAGTGAATAAAAAGCACTTTTATACTACACCTGCTTGGAAAGTACCTTGATACTTTATCAAATTTACGGTAGAAAGTACGTCATTGCATATCGAACAAATATGCGGGGAGAAAACGCATCTGAGCGGGAGAGAAAAGTGTATGAAAATCCATTTCTTACGTGGTTTTTCTTTTTAAGACTATGCGCCGGTAACCTAAATATCAAAAGCCAAAAAGTTTTTACAGTGAGTTTTTATCTCCAAGTTCGCAAAATGACACTGGCCACTAGCTGTGTGTTGGATGGTGTCGGGCTGGCAGTGCGACCTTGCGGCGGCAGGATAAACAATTTGAAAAAGGAACATGTGAAATTGCAGACGCCATTGGCGCCATTTTCAATTTGTGTGTTGTTTGAAGATTTTGTTTTTTATTTTCCTCGTAGGTGTAGTATAAAGCACTATGTATCACTCGAGGGAAAGTGCGATTCCCGATCTCGGGTGTTTTAAAGCCCTCGCCTACGGCTCGGGCTTCAAACGACAACCTCGACGGTAATCGGTCACTTTCTCCTCTCGGTGAACAATGTACTATTACTCACTGTTTTGATGTTTGAAAATGGAAGACACCAATGTATTCGACCACAGATTTAGAGTACCTAGGCTAGATACGGCATGTTATTAGATAGTATGAAAACCGAACGTGTCATCTTGTTTATAGCTACGATAGCTTCACCCCAGCCATTTAGTGATGTGCTCAAAGTAAACAGAATTGTTTCAATCGCTAAGCGTCACTGAGCTAACAGACTTTTTTTAGTACGAACAGTCGAACATGCAGGGCACGCTTGGTCGTGGCTTGCCGTATCTAGTGTAAGTGTAATCTTTGTATTCGACCTATATTGATGTGTTCTAAATTCAATTTGATTGGTCGACATTTTCGACAAGGAGTTTAGCATTAAAATATTGCTACACAAGTTGACCATCCTAATAATAATAACTAGAAAATTACTCTTAATTTTAGTAATTGTTCCAATTTTAATGTGCATTTTAATTAATTTAAGCTTCCTTTTTCTTTATTAAATTATTTTCGCTTATATCTTTATTTTTCTCGTAGTCATGGTATAAAGTATAGTATGCAACTCTTGAATAAAACGGATTTATATCGAGGGGCATGAATCACTCGCGTCGCTCAGGATTCTAATACTTGAATCACGAGCGTAGCGAGTGATTCAATCATCATGAATCACTCCCTACGGTCGTGATTCAGTCGTTAGAATCCATCACTAACTCGTGATTCATCTATGGCCCTCGCTTTAAATCCGTCGTTTATTCACTAGACTCTGGCCAACGAAAGCTGTCCAAGAAAAAGGGCGGAAATTTAAAAAAATCAAGAGCTGTTAACCCTGGCTGCACACTGCTTAAACGGAGTTGATACTATTTATTATTCAGTAAGTAATTATTTTTAAATGTTTTATGAGCTGTAATTTTCGCGTGTATTATGAAGAATATCAAATAAAAGAGTACTTTTAATTCTGCCTTTTTATTATTTTCAAATAGTACATAATTTTATGTACAGTCGAGGACTTTAATTGATGAGCACTTGCCACTATTCGTAATTTAGCCGTACAAAACATAGGGGCTATGAGTCATAGTTGAAATCAAAAGAGGATTCCAAAAACGCTTCACCTGACAATATTGAATCAGCTTCATTGCTTTCTTCGCTGCTACTGCTACTGTCCCCAAGATGTATTATGAATGGTTCAAGTTCGTTTTCAGTAATGCGGTCCCTTAATTTGTACTGATTTTCCACATTTAGTACATGATCAGTGTACTTCTTCCAGTCATCAGCAGTTATGGATAGAAAACATTATTTTGTTAAAGTTTGCATTTCAGATCCTGGTATTCCTATATTTTTGCTTGCTACTTTTCTCTTCGCTTGACTCCATACAAGCTCAATAGCATTGAGGTCGCAATGGTACGGTGGCAGCAACAAAATTTCGTGATTGTGGATATGACTGTGTTTTTTTAGAAGTACTTCTGCTTCGTAAACAACTGCAGGTTTATTATCTTTCACCAAACACATTAATTCAGCTTTGGTGTGATATTCTCAAAATGAATATTATTCTCTTGAAGCCATATTCGGAGATTAGAATCAGACATAGTAGGGGGTTTGTTTACTTGTTTCACATGGTAACTTGCACAATATTAAATAAATAATAATAATCTGTCTTTAATCTGTTTACCGTCTAGCCTCTTTTTATGTATTGTCCTCAAGAATATATGTCTCCATGCCGCAATTTCATATTTTTCTGAAAGTAAAGCCCGTTTATTTTTATTGTTTTGAAACTCAAACCCGTTCTTGTGTAAAAAATTTCTAAGGGTTTCACGGCATCCCGTAAATTCAATTGCTTCCCTCAGCTCATTGTGCAGGCTACTCAGTGTTGGGACTTGTTTTCTAACTCCATAAAATTCGTTTATTTTGTTTCTTATAGGTGAAATATCAAAAATATCCAAATTGGAAACTCTTGCTGAATGTGGACGATTTTTCTCCGGAGTATTCCACTGTCCTTGATTTTTAGACCCTTCAATTTTAATTCTTCTTAGGGTGTCCACACTTACATCTGAAGAGAACAAATACAATAAATTATGTAACAGTATAATATTATTACTAATCAGTCATTAAAGTCAAAACCATAATAAAATACAAAGATAGTGTATTATTTAATTTAACCATCCATACATTATCATAAATGTATATAAACCCTTCGAAGTAACTGTTAAAAATCTATAATTTCTAAAGTAATACCTGTCATTGAAGATATCTTTTCTAAATAATGTGATTCAGAAGTCGCCATTTCGTTTTTTCGAGGGTTTTCACTTTCTTTACTGCTTCCACAATTTTATGTTTTGTCTCTTCGTTGTTAATACTTCCTGAAAAGTAGATACACCGTGAAAGATATTGCGATTTGTTATAAATAGTCGAAAAGTATCAAGTTGTTTCATTAGAAATTCAATAAACTAACCTAAAAGTGAATGGATTGAATCCAGTCGTAGTATTTTCTCTGCAGATTTCTGATTCAAATCTCTCTTTATGTCTTTATATTTGTCAATCATAGTAAATAGAAGCTTCCTTGTCGAACTTTTGATTGTTTTCGGCATTATTTTAAACAAAATCAATGAAAATATGATGCACGTAAACACAAGATGACTCAAGTACGAAACGTCAAGGTGTCAATTTTGACAGTCTTAAATTATTGCCATATCAAGACTTCTGAAAATAAAGCGTGGACAGCTTTCGTTGGCCAGAGTCTAATTGCATAATCTATTCTTATATTTAAAATTATTCTCCTTTATTATAATGATATTAACTTACATATTTGTGCAACAGCTACAAGTTAGGGGAATATAAGTGGATAAAATAAAACAAGCTGCTATTATTTTTCTTACAGTGATTCCGAATCATAAATAATTAAAATATTATCTAAAAACTGGGCGGGTGGCGTAATATTATTCTCGTGCCTTGCCCAGCCTAAATACCACATTATGGTCATGACGTGGCCACAGCCACCTACCGTTCTTCAGCCTACAAGGCAATTGAAACAATACTGAATAATTGCTTCTCTGCCCCGTTGATTATTATTGTATAAAATATAAACAAAATATATTTTTCGGCTTACGTGCCTGCTTTGTATTTTGCCTTCTAGGAGGTTTCTGGCTCTGTCCGTGCTTATTTAAATAGTTTAGGAACCATAATTCCTGATATGTTCTCCATAATACGATCGTGTCTGTTTCAACTGGTATATTCCACAACCAAATAAAATAAGTTCACCGTGTGTCAGTCTTGGGAGTGATACATTTACATTATTTATGTTCACATTTAAGTTTAAAAACTGTGCGTATGAAAGACGTTCTAATTTTCATTATGCAACTCGAACTCGATCCTTTCCTCTTTCAATTCGTGGTATTGTAATGTTCACTGGGTTAATAAAACACACTTTGACAGATCACGCAGGTGAAGTAGTATATGCGTCTAGCGCACGTCCGCTCTGGCTCACGGTTAGCGCTCGATAGGCGTGTGTAACTCTTTACGGAACCGACTCACTGATCCGGATCATTGAAGTGATACAAAAGATTGGTTCAGTAACAACGTTTCAAACGCATCATTTGGATCTGAAACATTACTTTGCTCTGGCTCATTCTGCGCGACGCGACGCGTCGCTCGCGAGGCGACTGAGCAGTGAGCGAGCGAGAGAGGGAGACAGACACACTGAGTTTTTTGACAATCTATACAATTCAGAAAGAGATACCAAATGAGATGTGTATCACTCATACAATCACATATTTTCGTTTATTGGTTGTCGTAATCCATGGACGTAAAAATGACCACTAAGGCGCTTACGTATCAAATACTATACGGTCGTTTTTTGCATATATAATGTTTGCACTAACTAGTTATCGTTTTACTACAGACTTTTTTACGTTGATTTTGTCAATTTACGAAAACATAATTTAGTTTATGATTTGTTTGCGTAGTATACTTCGCCATAAATTAAGGATTAGCCGCCAGTCCTAAGCCTGGATAAAGTATGAAGGAAGATCGATTATTTTATTTAAATCTAACATAATACAATAAATGAGTACACATAAAACTTTCAGCATTGTTGCCACATAACATTTCTCTGACTCAGTAGTAAACGGCCGCGACGCAACGTAATGTATACCCAACCCAACATTATGTAATTTATATCCTTTGAGCCGATGATCCAAATGAGACATATCAGTGATTCGGATCATTTCAGTGATCCAGATGCAAATGATCCAATCGCAAAAATGATACACTTTGCCCACCTCTAGCGCTCGACTACCCGCACGCCGCCGCCGCCCCGGCGCATATACTACAGGTACCTATATTTATGAATTTCAAAAAAAGAACATTGTCATGCACGCGCGTTTCACTACTACAGCTACTAATAAAAAAAAACTTATAGGTTATTCGAATTCACGTCGTATCCCGCCATTTTTGTTCGTTATTAGTAGGTATTGCGAATCTTTTATAAAGGATTCATATCATGGATGTACATAAAGTCTTGTATGCAACTGTACATAATCGTAGGTATTAAAACACTCATGTGTTACTATTATCACACGGGGCGAACCCGAGTGTGATAATAGTATCACATGAGTATTTTAATACCCCTTATTATACAACAGTTGCTTAAAAATAACACCTATTAGATAAAATACTTTTTTAACTGAACGGCTTGTCCACGTGTAATCCGAGAATGGCGATTCCCTTTGGCATCAAAGTGAATAAATACGAACTTTTGAATCGTTATAAATAATATTAGTCTTCGGTTCAATCTATTAATATATGTTCATTAATTTACTCCTTAACTTGTACAGTTTTATTTGTACATTGTGGATATTATAAGAAAAGTTTCACCACGCAAACACCAAACTACATTGTGTCATTCAAATAATAGCCATAAGTCCATTATGTGACCTCTACTCGTAAAATAATTATGTTTCCTCTTCATCGTTACATTTTGGAGGGTGTAAAAGAAGGGAAAGGTGTCTTGAAAAATTTATGTTGCACTACAAACTAAAAGTAGCCAAGATGTAAGTTTACCAGTAAATAACGTTGAGTGTTGGCAACATTGTGTTACGAGTACGTACAAAACTTTCAGTTGTTTTGTCAACAAGCGGGTGAATGTCCTCGTATGTTGGAACTTAAGAGCCATCCATATATATCGTCACACGTTATGGGAGAGGGGAGGCCTCAACAAAATATGACAGGGGGAGGGGGGGCGCCATAAGCTTCGTGAAGAATATAATCTAAAGTATTAAAACTCTAAACTTAAACGAAAACCTTTAAAATATTACCAACTCTATAGATATACAGGGCGTCCCACGGATATGCCACATGGAGGGAAAGTACCTTGAATAATGTAGATGGCACATTTTACTGAAAGAAGGCATTATTTAAATTTAAAACACAATTTAAACTGCATTCATAGATATTTATATAATTACATGGTTGAACCGGAAATCGAACCCGTTACATGAGAAAAACAATCATCATGTAGCTTTATCATACCGATCGAAAGGCTTCCATCATAAGGATAATTTTTTGCTAAATAACATAGTGTCAAAAATAAAAGGAAGACCATGCATTTTAATATACAGGGTGGCCGGAACATTGACGTCCAAAAATAAAATTTCGGTCCCTCGTATCGTGGGGTATTCGAATCACCCCCATGTATGTTCCGCGACTTTTCATAGTTTTCGAGTTATGAATTTTTTTCTGAATGTTTGAAAATTTTCGACCTGACCAACCTAAAAAAATTCTAAAAAAAAAAGTAGAGGGTTTTATCGAGTTTCTTTTTTTGCAACTGAATTTTCATAAGTAGTACTTTTATGCATAAAATAATCAGCTTCGTAACTGTGATGAAAGTTATGAAAATGTTGATCTAAAGTGAAAAATTTACGTTCGGTAAATTATGACTCAAATTTTCAACTTTAAATTAAAAATCTTAACAGGTGACTTCATAATTCCTAAGTAGGCTTCAAGAATGCGCCAGACTCTCAGTTTTCATAATCATATAAAAAATGAAGTACTTAATAGGGCTACTTTGTTTAAAATCGGCCTTCAAAGACAGCGAGGTGGAAAAATTCTTAAAATTACCCATCTGAGTAATTATTTTTTTTTGGCTATTTTCTCGTTCCTAAGGTTAATTAATGATAAGAATACTGAAAACTAACCAACAAATAGTTTCAGAGTTGGGTAAGAAAAGTTTTACGTAAAAAGAGGTTTTGAATAAAACACAGATGATAATGTGAAAAAAGTACTTAATTTATTTTTAACATTTAGAAAAGGTTTTCAAAGTGGCCACCACCAGCAGCAATACACATTCTACACCTACCTAAGAAATTGTCTGGCAATCGTCTAAAAGCGTCTCTGTTCTCTCTCACAACACGTTCAGCTTCTGCAATCAACTGCCTCAGCTCTTGTTCACTTGAACAGTCTCGGGCGTATGCTATTTCCTTGTAATAGCCCCAAATAAAGAAATCGATGGGGTTGAGATCAGGTGAGCGTGGAGGCCACCTAATTGGTCCGCTGCGTCCGATCCATCTGTTGGGGTATGTTTCATCTAAGTAATTTCGGACCTGGGTTGCATAGTGACACGGGGCGCCGTCATTTTGCAACACCATGGTTCGTCTGAGTTCGAGATTCACATCTGCCAGCAACAATGGAAGTTCATTTTCCAAAAAGTTTTTGTATGTTTCTCCATCAAGTCTGGACGGCAGTTCAAACGGACCAATTAGTTCGCCATTGAGAATACCAGACCACAAGTTAACGCTGAAGCGATGTTGAAATGTCGAAGCTCTCACTTCGAGTGGATTTTCATTCGCCCACGTGTGGTAATTATGAATATTGAATATTCCGGATCGCTCAAATCGTGACTCATCTGACCATAAAACTTTATTGAAAAATCCAGGATCCTCTTGCTCTTTTCGTAACATGGTTTGGCAAAAATCAACGCGCAATTGGTGATCTGTAGGCAGTAAAGCTTGGACTCGTCGGATGTGGAACGCGTGGTATTCTTCATCGTGAAGAATGTCTTGGATAGAAGTCCTTGGGATGTTCAGAGCACGAGCCATACTTCTCGTACTCGTAGACGGATTTCGCTGAACTTCTTCCAGCACCATTTCTCTGCGATCCGGGTTAGCTCTAGGGATTCCTTCATGACTGCCGCGTCGACCAGGAATGCGGCCTGCCATCAAAGTGTTGTGCGTGTTAATAAAAACACGATGGTCGGGATATCGCTCAGGTTGCGGCCCACCACGACGTTGAAGTTGTTCGCGATACAGTCGCGCTGCTTCATGGCCGTTTCCTTGTGCAACTCCATAAAAATAATGCATTTCTGCATATTCACTTAACGTGTAACTCATTTTTTACACTTCCACGTAAAAAAAGTCCAAATCAGAATGCAAAACACAGTCCAATAAACGAGCAAAGTAGTCAAACAAGTAGGCAGCGGAGTCCGTGGGCAAAGCGAGTGTGGTAAAGACAAAATGGCGACACGCGTATAGCAGTAAACACAATGTGAGTACGACTGAGGTACTTGTTTTGCGTTGGCTTCGGTTGCGCGCCTTGCGTGAGAGAGATAGCAATAATTCGGTCTCTTTTCCTCTCGGTCCATTGTTATTGCAGGTAAAAGAGTTGCACCCTCGTTTACAACCCATAGTCCACGAGAACGGATCGCGCAAAATTCATTAAACTAACATTTAAAAAAATCTCCGTGTTTAAATCTTAGCTTTCCTGCAGTCATTTTTGGTTAGCAAACTAAATAACCTTAGGAGCGAGAAAATGGAAAAAAAAAATTTATTAATCAGATAGCTAATTTTAAGAATTTTCCACTTCGCAGTCTTTGAAGGCCGATTAAGGCCAAAGTTAGCCCCATTAAGTCCTACGTTTTTTAATGATTATGAAAGCTGAGAGTCTGGCGCATTCTTGAAGCCTACTTGAGAACCATGAAGTCACCTGTTTAGATTTTTAATTTGAAGTTGAAAATTTAAGTCATAATTTACCGAACGTAAATTTTTCACTTTAGATCAACATTTTCATAACTTTCACCACAGTTACGAAGCTGATTATTTTATGCATAAAAGTACTACTTATGAAAATTCAGTTGCAAAAAAAGAAACTCGATAAAACCCTCTACTTTTTTTTTTGAATTTTTTTAGGTTGGTCAGGTCGAAAATTTTCAAACATTCAGAAAAAAATTCATAACTCGAAAACTATGAAAAGTCGCGGAACATACATGGGGGTGATTCGAATACCCCACGATACGAGGGACCGAAATTTTATTTTTGGACGTCAATGTTCCGGCCACCCTGTACACTAAAAAGAGGAAAGAACCCAATATCGAGCCTTGTGGAACTCCTATTTCTACTTTTAAACTAAGTGAATTGACACCATTTATTTAAACTTGCTGCTGCCTATCATTTGAATAAGATTTTACTAGACTGAGCGCAAGTATTCCAAGTCCATAATGCTCCAATTTCAAGAGCAAGGTTTCGTGATCGACGCAATCAAATGCCTTGGAGAGGTCACACAAGATTCCTATGGCGTCTTGGGCCTCTTCTAATGCCGTAAATATGTGTTTTAATAAGTGGACCCCGGCGTCAGTCGTACAACGTCCCTTGGTGAAACCATACTGTTGATTGTGTAAGATTTTATTCAAAATCAAAATCAAAAGTCATTTATTCAAATTAGGCTGAGAATCAGCACTTTTTGAACGTCAAAATCACATAAGACAGTCCCCCCAAAACGCCCACCCTTCACCACTTCCTAATACTTTAGCTGGGAAGAAGAAGTGGCGGAACAAACTCCCCAGCAGCACTGCTGTCTGTTCAGTTAGAAGAACTGGATTCTATACATATAGTAATAAGTAATTAACATTACGAAACACATAAATATTAAAATTATGTGCCATATGTCAGCTAGCACACGCCAATATTTAAAACTATAGGTACTCAAGCAGAACAGCAAGAATAATAAAAACAAAAACGCAAACAGAACTTAATAGGTACATAATAAAAAGCCTCCTGGCATAAAGGGCGTGCCCGCTTACATATGCAATGCTGCATTATGTTTATATGTATATAGCTGTAACTTGTAGCCACAAATGATAAACTAGGACCTTCGAGGTAAAATAAAGAAACATTAATTTCTAATAACAATAACAAAACCATAGTCAGCAAGCTGACCTGTCACCACAAGCAGCACCCGTTCACGAGCATAACGCAAAGATCAACCATTACCCCCCTCGCCATATTTGAGGGAAGGAGGCAACCCGACCCCCGACGCTACCGCAAGCATTGACATCTAAGGGAGCATGACGAACTTGCTGCCGGTTGCTCAAAAGAATAATATGATGAACTGTCGAGGTCGCTAGCTAACCATATATTGCAATACAACTCATTAAAAAACATTGAAATGAGTAGATTATGTCAATAATAAATAAAAATTAAATTAAACTAAAATGACTAATATAGTCAAATAAAATAAACAATTATATGAACTCGTATAACTTGTCAGTAGGTAAGCTAAGCTAATTTTGGAGAAAGAACATAAACATTGTCTTGAGTTAATCACAGCGACCAACTATTTTTATCGTTTAAGTAATCGTTGATTGAATAGTATGCCTTTGAACAAAGGTTGGATTTTACTTTAGCTTTAAACGCATTAAAAGGCAATTCTAACAAAGAAGAGGGAAGCTTGATAAAAAAGTTTTAAATACCAAGCCCAACAAATGAGTTATGGACCTTATGAAGCCGGTGAAAGGGAGCAAGTAGTTTCTCCTTGTTTCACTAGAAACAAAAAACATATCACTGTTTTTTGTGTATAAGTGTATATTTTGCCTAATATATAAGATGTTGGCGAAGATGAATTGTGAGGCCACCGTGAGAATACCAATCTCTTTAGAAAAATCTCTCAGAGTAACTCTAGCACCTAGCTGGTAAATTGCTCGTACAGCTCGTTTTTGAAGAACAAATATATTTTGAATATCAGCGGCTTTGCCCCACAGCAGAATGCCGTAGGACATGACGCTATGAAAATAACTGAAATAGACTAGCCGAGCTGTATCAACGTCAGTGTATTGTCTTACTTTCCTGACGGCATAGGCGGCCGAACTGAGCCTTCCCGCTAGGCATGATATATGTGATCCCCACTGAAGCTTGGCATCAACTGTTATGCCCAGAAATACTGCCGAGTCTACAGTTTCAAGTACCTCTTTATCTAAGACGATGTTGGGTCCTAGATTTCTAACATTCGGTAAGGCGAACTTTTAATTGTATCGCTTAAAAATTTAGATTTAGCAAAAACACAAATCTTTTTAAATAATTTTGAATATTTTTGACATACTCTAGGAAAGGAGTATCAAACCTGTAATTTTTCAAACCATATAACTCGTATAGTCTCGCTCTACTTTTATAAATGCCTGGAGTAGCCCATTGGTTGAAGCCAGCGGAGGTGCCATTAATATTAATAGTTTTGGCCTTGAAAGTAGATTGGTATTCTTTTTGCACAACATCAAAAAGGGCTCCATAGATTATATTAGGATTATCATGTTCTACAATCGACGGTTTAATTCTAAGGGCTATATTATTTTTAAACTTGTTGCAACGACTAGCTGTAAAAGGCCTGCATTCTATTTTATGTGGCTTTTTATGTATTGGCATAGGGAAGCTAGCTAATAATCCACAGTGGTCAGACGGTAAGTCACTTAACACTAATTTATTTTTGGCATCGCAATCACTAAAAATATTATCAATACAAGTCGATGAAGATGCTGTTATCCTAGTAGGTTCAAAATACAAGTTAATTAAATTAAAGGACCTAAACAGATTAAGAAGTCTAATACTTAATGGAGTAACCTCTAAAATATTAATATTAAAATCACCACATAAAATTATACTTTTATTACTTGATTTTAATTTATTCAGTGAATCCTCCATTACCGATTCGAAACGAATAAAATCCCCAGAGGGGGGTCGATAAACGACAATTATAACATATCGCTCGAGTTCAACACAAGACAACTCAATAGTGCGCTCGATGGAAAGATTAACTAAATCAGAACTTTGTTTACATTTCAACTTGTTTGAAACAAGAACTAAAGATCCACCGCGAATAGCACTTTTCCTTACAAATGCACTTTGAATGGTAAAACTATCATCATTGATAAACACTACTTCATGTTCTTTCAACCAGTGTTCAGTCAAACATAGCACCTGAACATCATAGTTCTCCATAAATAAACTTAACTCTAACTCTTTGCCGGACAGACCCTGCATATTTTGATGTACAACATTCAACATATGCGGCTGACCCGTTGTCGCACAATTGGTGTTAAAATGAATGAACATTTGATTAAGCATTACCTTTTCAAATACCTTGCTGAAAACTGGCAACACGGATACGGGTCTATAATTATTGGTGTCTTTACTGTCCCCGGATTTGAAAAGTGGTATTACCTTACTGTATTTCATTAAATCCGGGAAGACTCCTTGGTCCACACACAAATAAAAAAAAAGAAAATAAAAGTCAAATAAATATAGTCAGTTCAAATAAATATGAAGGCTAAGTAAGGCACTATAGTGTCAATTATGGATGTACACTTTAGTGGACATTTCCCAAAGGTCATCAGTAAATTTGATCTTTATTTGCTTAAAAGCTTTTATTACTGTTATGGGGCTAATATGGGGCTAATGTCAGTCTCGAGCGGCGCGTCACCGTGCGCGAACGTTAGCAATGGCGGTTGCGAGCGGGTCAACGACCTCTAAAATGTTAAAGTGCGCGAACTGTAATATTGTAATAAACGAGGTTCTGGCCTTTATTCAGAACAAATGTGATGTGATGGACGAGGACTCAATGATCAGACTGTGTGCCACTGGGTTTAAGTCTGAAGAAATTAGTGCAGCAAAAAATCTTTTATTTACCTCAGTCAAGTCAGCTGGAAGAAATATCACCCGTAAAAGAGAGGGAAAAACGCAAAAGGAAATAGAAGACATAATCACATTAATAAAACAGAAAGATCCTGAAGAAATTCCGATTTTTGTGGCCCGTGACTTGCAAAAACTACCCCGGTCACTTTTGATCATTTGGACGCGACGAGAATATTAAAGGATCTTGTTATACTCAAAAATGAAATTGAGTCAATTGAATTAACGTATACACCCGTGGACCAGTTTTCAAGACTACAAATGAAGTAATAAATCTGCAGCAATCACCGATAGTGAATCATTTCGAACGGGAAAATTTTGTCAACAAAAAACGAGGTACGAATCGATTGTTAGACAGCTCAGAACTCAACTGCGAAAGTGGCCCTTCAGGGATTATTCACATTGCGCAAGAGTCGATCAGCGATAATAAGCATTCCACCATTATTGATAGGGAGGTAGATCAGCACACCCAGGCGCCGCGCTCACTGCCTCGCTCGCGCGCGCCGTCGACCGGCGACGATCTCTCGCTCGCACACAGCCCGGTATGTGCGCGCGCAGCGGGGCTCACAGAGAAACAACAACTGTGTGATACCTCGACTACCGCGGTGACTAATAATGACTCGCTATGTGAAGGCGTAACGAAAAATCAGCTGTTTCGAGCGCTCCAGCCGCAGAGCGCTTTATTTACGCAGGGGAACTATATTTTCTATCACCAAAATTTATATTTGTCATCAAGTTGTATCACCTAATAAATAGATCTATCGCCACGAAATATTTTCGTTCTCAGATAAACAAAAATTGTTCTCAGGTTGATATCTCAGGATTTTAGGTGATTTATTGTGGAACTGATTTTGCATTGTTTGGTGACTACATTTTGGTGACAGATCTACTATTTGGAGGACAAACCCTATTATTTAAGAAACACAAAACTAATTAAATTGGTAATAGCTTAAATGATACCCGAGACAAATTACCAGGAGAAACTGGATGCAATCTGGACTTTAGGGCACCCCGACTCGGACAGGTTAGGTTAGAAGGGGATGGCGGGGTCGAGAGACCCCGCCATCCCCTTCGTGGTTATTTTTTTATAAACCACCCAGAAGTAGGAGCCCCGCGAAGCGGGGCTCCGTCGACCAAGCCCTACCGTCGACATATTATGTATATCAATCGATCCGTGGTGAATAAGAAAACTACTACTATTGGTGATCTCTTTAAAATAATTTGCTTAAATACTTATTAGGACACACCTATTATAATACATACAAAAACATTTATTTGGTACTAGACCTTATATCTCAGGATTTTAGGTGATTTATTGTGGAACTGATTTTGCATTGGTGACTACATTTTGGTGACAGATCTACTATTTGGAGGACAAACCCTATTGTTTAAGAAACACAAAACTAATTAAATTGGTAATAGCTTAAATGATACCCTTTACGCAGAATGCAGATGACGAGTGGCAAGTTGTACAAAGGAAAAGGTATAGGAATCGTTTTATGGGTAACAGAGGAACGTGTACCGAAATAGTTGATGGTTTTAGGGCTGCAAATATCAGTGTCCCTCTATTTATAAATAATGTGCATAAGGAAACGTGCGAGAATCAAATAGTTACCTACATAAGTAAAAAAACAAACGTTGACATCTCATTACATAAGATCGAACCCAAGCAACAGAAACAATACAACTCATATAAAATGTATGTTCCTAAGGAGAAGTTAAGTTTGTTTTTGGACAGCAGTTTATGGCCTGATGGAATAACTTTCCGCCGTTTCGTGGATTTCAGCAGACGAGATTTAGACAGACGAAAGAAATCTGAGACTAGTGCAAGAATAAACCTAAATGGATAGTACAACAAACAATGAAAGTTTAAAACTCATCAGTTTCAATTGTACTCGTAAGTCTTTTAAAAGATCCTTAGACTGTGTAAGACGGCTTTGCCTAACTGCTGATATTATTGCACTGCAAGAGACCTGGCTCTTGCCCCACGAGATACCCGAACTTGGTAAAATAAGCAACGACTTTGGATTCTTTGGCAAATCAGCGGTAGACCTAACAAGCGGTATACTGCGCGGGCGGCCGTACGGCGGCGTAGCGCTTCTGTGGAGAAACAGTAAGTATAATTGTGTGTCTGTGATTCCGTGTGACAGTAAACGAATAAGTGCGATTAAGGTGTGTGTGTCGGAACGGTCGATACTCGTTTTCTCTGTTTACATGTCTACCGACTCTTCTGATAATCTCATGGAATTTGTTCAATGTTTAAGTGAAATTACGTCAGTAGTTGAGAGTAACAATATTCAAAATGTATTTATCATGGGGGATTTTAATGCGCATCCGTGGGAATTGTTTGGCAATGAACTCCAAAATTTTTGTAAGGAGCAAAACTGGACGTGTGTCGACCTAAAGATGTTGGGTTTGAGTTCAAATACCTATACTTTTGTGAGCGACGCGCACGGTAGCCTTAAGTGGCTTGATCACAGTGTTGTTACCGATGCTGCATTAAATACAGTTTCTTCAGTAAAGGTATACTACGACATTTTCTGGTCTGACCATTATCCAGTAGAGATTCAGTGTAACTTTAAGTTATAATCAGTGGGTCGATCCATTAAGCCACCGCTCACCAAAACAAATAAAGTTTTATGGGGAGACAGGGATTTAAGCCAAACAGAAAAATATACTCAGTGTTGTAATGATAAACTAAATGAACTTGGCTTCCCTCATGAATTCCAACAGTGTTGTGATAGCATGTGTAGTGATAGTGGCAAAGATCACTTGACAGCGATAGACATCCCCTTCACTCTTCAACTTGTACGTAAACGGGCTTATTCTTAGGCTGAGGGACACCGGAGTAGGATGCTCAATTGATGGTCACTGTATCAACAGTATTAGTTATGCAGACGATATGGTGTTGCTCAGCCCATCATTAGCCGCGCTCAGAAAGCTGTTAAGCGTGTGTGAGGAGTATGCGAGGGTACACGGTCTCCTATATAATGTTGGGAAAAGTGAGCTCCTGGTATTTAAAGCTAGGGGTCGTAGGCTGGGAGATGTGGCACCCGTGCTGCTTAACGCTGTCGCTCTTCGAAGAGTGACTGAGTTTAAATACCTCGGCCATGTGGTCAACGAGGATTTAAAAGATGACGGGGACATTGAAAGGGAGAGGAGGGCGATGGCGGTCCGCTGAAACATGTTGGCACGCAGATTTGCAAAGTGTAGTTTAGAGGTAAAGATAACTTTGTTTAAAGCATTCTGCCAAACTCTCTACACCTGCAATCTGTGGGTCAACTACACGCAGCGGGCCATCAACGCTCTCCGAGTCCAATATAACAACGCGTTCAGGGTGCTGGTGGGGCTCCCACGCTGCTGTAGTACGTCTGCGATGTTTGCACACGCGCATACCGACGGCTTTCACTCTGTGCTGCGGCGTCGCATCGCTTCGCTGATGTTCCGTACGCGTGGGAGCCCCAACAACATCCTTAATGTGCTCAGTCACAAGCTGGACAGCCCCCTTCTGGGACACTGGGTTCAAGCACAAGTGCGTGTGCCCGGGGCCCCGGCGCAGGGCAAATACTTAAATTAATTTAAATGTAATTTTGGAAATTCTAATTTAATTTTAATTTTATTTATTTAAACTTTTAAATGAATTTTGTAATACAATGTAATCTTTAATGTAATTTATAAATTTTATAATGTCATTTTTTTTTTAAATGTAACGTAATTATTATAATGTTAAGTCTTAATTTTGAAATGTAAAGTTTCATTTTTAAAAGTATTTAATTAAAAGTAAAAGAATTTTTATGCAATTTAATAATGTAAAGTTTTTATTTTTGAATGTATTTATTTTAATGTAATCGTAATGTAATGTAGTAATCTCCTATTTTTTTTTTTAAATGTACCTAACATAGTTTTTAAGTCGTTACTAACAAATATTATGGAGCAAAATGTCTGAAATAAAAAGTTTTATTTTATTTTAATAATATGCTTAAAGATAAATTCAATCGGGCAGACCGAAACGTTCGCCCTTACTAAATCAAAAGCGAGCGTGGGTGAGGAATTTAAAGTGTCAGTAGTTTTAATTGGGATACTGGTAAAGAAATTTACAAATTCTTGAGCAACTTCTTTGCTATCGCAAATGAGACCACGTGTCGTCTCCAGTGTATAATCAGAAGTATGCTTTTTGTTCCTGTTCGTTTCATTATTGATAATTTTCCAAACAGTCTTTATTTTATTGTCTGCTGATTTGACCTTGTTGCTAAGGCTTTGGCTGCCTTACAAGTGTTCTTAAAAATTCTAGAGTAAGTAGCAATATACTTATAAGTTTCTGTGTTAATATAAGGCTTAAGGCCATATATTAATTTGGCGGTGTCACTCGACATCGCCAACGCCCCGCCCTGGAGTTGCATTGGGGAGGCACTCCAGTATCACCGGGTGCCAACCTACCACCACGGGTGTCACCACTGCGATGATCGCCCCGAGGACACGGTGGAGCATACGGTGGGGGCCTGCCCTGCATGGGCGGAGCACCGCCGTGTCCTCGTAGAGGCGATCAGCAGCGGCGGCGACCTCTCACGCCCGGCCCTGGTTCAAGCCATGGTCCGGGGCGAGGGGGAGTGGGAGGCAGTCGCCTCCTTCTGCGAAGCAGTCATGCTAGCGAAGGAGGTGGCGGAACGGGAGAGGGAGAGACTTTCCCGTCCAAGCCGCCGCGGTGGACGCTCCGCGCCGCTCCGCTCTGCGCCATGAATGGATCAAGAAACGAATACTCTCAACATCACTTAATTCCCTTTTACTCTAGGTAAGGCTGACGTTGGGAAGGTAAGATGCCAAATTTTCTGGCATTTTCTGATTATATCCAAATAATTAGATCATTGATTCTTAAGAAAATAAGCTAAAGAAAGTACCTAATACCTAAATCAATTTGTAACAAATTAAAGACATAAACGCCTGTAGGTACCAATCTGACTTAAATTGCCTTCAAGGAAAAACAAAAATCTCTTACATTTAGAAACGTTAAAATATTTCCCGAAATCACCACAAAATATGGAGCGCATTCATTATTCGTGAGTAAAGAAAAAGTTCAAGGAAACGAACGAAACAGGGAAAAATATACGAAATTAGATCCATAGCAATAAGTTTTATTGGTTTTGTTTCGTTTTCATAAATAATGCACGTCACGCCAGCTGCGCACAGTCGGCACAGTGGGCACGCTACTGGGATATTGCTTAAATAACTTGATAAATGAGACTTATAATACAGCTAGGTATCTGATGTTTACATTGTGTGATTTTGTTCTAAAATCATGTCTATGGTAATATACCGGATGAAATTTTTACCGTCTTGAAAACAATAGGTAGGGTATAAATAGATTAACGGAGTAGAAGCCTATGGCACAAAAATCTCTTCTTTATTTTTAAACTTAAATGAAATTAACCCATCATTTTTTATCCCATTAGATTTTACAAATGAATACCCGAAACGGATATATTAAGTTCGTGCAACCACTATAGTCTTTTCGCCATAAGATGAGTTCCCTGACAGTTCATTTTTTTCCGTGGCACGCATACTACTTTAGACGAATAAAAAATAAACTGGCAAAAAAATTAAAAAAGAAATGATAAAAAAAATATTGCCTTTCGTAAATTACTGAGTAAATTATTGAAGTTATAATTAACTGTTAATAAATTAAGTAAATGAAATAAAATAGTATAAATCTTAAAAATGTCTAATGCGTGGAACGGAACGTCGGCCAATAGAGATTGACACTACTCAATACACTAATCGACAAACAAATAGATGAATCGGAGCGGCCATTTTGTAATCGCGATCGATGTCAGGTTTTTGCTCTGCTCCCGTGATGTTATGTAGCCTATGTCTTATTCTGATGTATAAGCTATATTACTGTCAAGTTTCATCAAAATCCGTACAGTACTTTATGCGTGAAAGAGTAAGAAACATCCACACAAACACACACATACTAACTTTCACATTTATAATATTAGTAGGAAGTAGGATAACCAGTTTATTAAAAAAATAATTTGAAAATCTAAAATTGATAATCCGATTCCATTTTGCTTTGCCAACTGAATCGATATTATAAAAAATCGATAAAAAATCGATATATTTCGTTAGGTCACGTCACTATAATTGTCAGACAAGAACTGTCAGGGAACTCATAATAAGGCGAAAAGACTATAGCGCCATATATCGCTTGTGTAAAAATCCTTATTCTTTATTATTATTTTACAAAATCATTACACTTGTAACAACTTGTAAACTACATGAATGCAATAAATGATGATTATGATTATGAATTCGCTGTTGGTGACATAGTTCTTATTAAAACTGACGGATTACCAGCAGGAAAATGGTTACTAGGCCGAATAGTAGACAAGCATCCCGGTCATGATGGACTCACACGAGTGTATAGCGTTAAATCTGGCAATAACATTGTGAAGATATCTGTCACGAAACTATGTCCCTTACCCGTTGACCAAATTCATTGATAACTATTATTGTATAACCTCATTTCAATTTTGCATGCAGGCATTATGTATGTCTATTCGTATTGTTATAATTTAACTTCATTGCAAATTAATAACACCGTAGTTACAATAATTTATGTTTGAATTTGAATCATTAGAAACGTTGCATACTGCTTATCAAGCTGAATTTTTCAATACGTGTTTACAGTCCACTAAGTATTATTTTTAAAGGGCCTTGTTGTAACTTTGGTGGGCGGTATGTTGCGTCGTTTGCTTCACTTCATATATTTAAGTAGCTGCGTAAGAATCATCTAGTTAGTCGCTAATAAACACCATTGAAGAAAGACCTATTTGTGATTTTCTAACGAGTTTTCCGTATACACAAAAGTAAACCTAAACGACTAGAACACACAGACTCAATATCAAAGCCAGAGTTACATCAACACTGACAGCTCTTGAACGCTGTATAGATGAGCTGATAACGTTCAGTTTCATTGATGAAATGCGCAATAAGTGAACCCGAAATTTACCTCTAATCCTGTACCCTTATTGCGAAACACGCTTTCAATCACAATCTGATGGATTTGAAAGATATTCCTAATCCATTGCTTCATACGTTTTGAAAATTCGTCTACTCAACAACGTAAAAAACGCAATAAACGTGGCTGAACTGTTAAGATGAAAGACATTGCGATCAATTGTCATTTTATTTGTTTTACGTAATTACCCCGCCTGGTCCTGGTCACATCAAACCATTTGTTCCCAAGAATAAGTTAGCTCGATCAAACTGCACGTGAGCTATTTAAAACAAAGCCTTTCTAAGTAGCAAAGTGTTACCTCCGGGAAATCACATTTATTTTATTTTACCCTTTCTGAAGCAACTCCTTTGTTCTTGTCAGTATGAAAAAGCCTGAGATTTATAATTACTGAATTACTAAACGAAAACGCGAATACAGAAATGTTTAATTAATTTCGGAAGCTTATAAAATGTTAAACGATTATTATTTATTATTATAGCTACTTAATGTTGTTGTTGATTTCTCTTTCATTTGCATGTATGTGTCCATTGGGCGGAATGGTTTACATTAATTATTATAATTTAATTCTTTTTGATAATTTGCTGTGTTCGTTGAGGTAAATCTGATTGCGTTGCAATTTCTGAATTAGTCATTATTTTTTTTAAATTATGTACAGCTCTCGTTCAGAAATGTTTCAGTTGCAATCACGAATTGTTAAGCAGAAAAGTTGACTGTGCACAAGATGAACCACCCACCTGGGAGAGGCGCGACCATGTGGGTGGGCGGTAGTCTTAGTAAGACATAATAATTAACTTACTAATCTACGATGTTTTACAGTGTTATAATATTGTGCCATTGTTTGTTTTGAGATCTATGCGTATCCGAGTTTCATAACCTGCACATGCGTTTCAGATCAGAAACACTGATCCCAACAACCAATCTGAACCTCATCCAATATTTTCGTAACACTAAAAAGCTAATCAAGTTCTCATAAACTTTATCTCTGTGACAAAGGTGCGTATAGTTAGTCATATTATGTTAACTTACCATAAGTTGCGCCTCTGCGCGTGCGTTGATGGCGGAACAACGGGGTGTTGCCATTTTAAATATCTTAACATTTTGTACAATAATTTTATTGTTATTGGTCTTTTATCTATACAATTTTTTTATTTTATTTATCTTAGTAGTTTATTACCCTAATTTGGTCGACGTCATGAAGTCAACGCTGAATACCAGCACTTTTCACACGTTTTGCGCTGATGTGATTTATTTTTATTTATTTATTTAAATAATATGGGAGACTTACAGCTAGAACAAATGATCAAGGACAGTACATTAGTCTGAAAGCCAATTACAGGTCTCCACTTATAAAATACATAGAAGAAAAAATAAATTCCAAGGACATTCACACCAAACTACTATATACTAAAGCACAATAATACTATGTTGCTCGAACTGCTTAACAATCATCATAACAAAATAAATTACAAATGATGATAAATTACAATTACACATGAAAAAGTTGCTGTAAAGCTGCTTGTAAAGCCGACAACACACCAGTTAGGAACGGATCTATATCATACTCTTTACAAAGCTTGTTAAAATTTCTGCTTGCACGCACAACGTACGAATTTTGCCTATAGTTGGTTGAAACAATTGGCACGCGCAATTGTGGATTGTATCGCTTATACTTCATGGGAGTGTTGAAATAAAATTTTGTAAAAATATCGGAACAGTAGTGTTGTTAAAGATTTTCAACAAACAGACACAGTCCGAAATCTCGCGGCGGTTGAGTAAAGGTAATATATAAAAAATATTACACAGGTTACGGTAGTTTTCCGAATGATACGGTACTTTTTGATGATAACATAGTGATGCATATTATGTTCACCGTATTTGTTTTTTTTTCTATCTTTTTCTTAAATAATACAAGTTGCTATAAGTACGTTTACAAATTGTACGAAGGAGGTTCCATGTTCCTCACTCACTAGGAGCTCATTGCCTGGTAATGACATTGAAGTATTGGGGATAACTCCGGATATTCATTTAAACTAGTTTGTAAGACAACAGAAGATACCAGTAAGAATATTCCTATAAGTAACAACTACAAGGTATCTTCTTGCTTTAAATTAATTATTATTAAAAACATCAGCAAAATGCCTTGAAATTATTTCATCAAAATATTCAAGGTATTTCTTCCAAATTGTTAGAAATTGAAATGTGTTTAGAAAAAACATAATTTGACATTGTTTGTTTTACTGAACATTGGTTAAAGGATTACCAAATGCTAATTAATTATGAGAACTACAGTGTAGGCAGTTGTTTTAACCGTAAATCTATGCTGCGTGGAGGTTCTCTAATCTTAATTAAAAATTGTTTAAAATCTAAGCAACGGAATGACATAGTTGGTTTATCAGTTGAACATTGCATCGAACTGTCCTGTGTTGAGCTAGATAAGCATGTGTGTAGTGTGCGTTTACAGATCCCCTAATTATCAGAACTTTTCTTTATTTGAGTCAAAAATGGAAGATGTCCTAGAGAAACTTGCATCCAGTAATAAAGCTGCAATTATTTGTGGTGATTTTAATATTAACATTTTGGAAATTAATTCGAATAGCAGTAGATTATTAAGACTTTTTAAATCGTTCAATTTATCGAATGTTTTTACTGAACCAACTAGAGTAACTCCAAGATCTGCTACTTGTATTGATAATGTCTTCTGCGATTGTGATTATTTAGTGAAAGCCATCGTAAATTATTTGCCATCTGATCATAGTGGACAAACGGTAACTTTTAAGTTTAAAACACCTTTGCCAAAAGTGCAAATACAATTTAAACCAATAACGACAGGCAATTAAGTAGATTTAATAGTACCCTAAACAATAAGTTAAATGTTCTGAGTCATAATATGGACGATGCAAATAAATTGTATAAGAATTTATTTTCAGTAGTGCACAATGAATTCAATAAAACTTTTGAAAAGAAAACAAAAAATATTTGTCCTAATTTTATTTTTAGTGACTGGGCAACTAGAGGTATTAGGATTAGTAGGGAAAGACTGTTTGATCTGTACGGCCTTAAGCCTTACATTAACACTGAAACTTTCAACAAGTATGTTGCTACATATTCAAAAATTTTTAGGAATACCTGCAAGATAGCTAAAGCCATTACATTAGCAACAAGATTAAATCAGCAGAAAATAAAATAAAAACAGTTTGGAAAGTTATAAATAACAAAACTAGTAGGAAAAAAATACGAAGCACAGATTATACATTGGAGACTTCACGTGGTGCCATAAGCTCTAACTTAGAAGTCGCTCAAGAATTTGTAAATTTCTTGACTAATATACCAGCTAAAACGACGGAAGCTTTAAATTCCTCACCTGATGTCTCCATTGATTTATTAAGAGCGAACGTTTTAGGCTGCCAGGTTGAATTTCAATTTAAACATATAAACCCTATGATAGTTATAAAAGCTTTTCGGCAAATAAAAATCAAATTGACCGAAGATCTATGGGGAATGTCTATCAAAGTTTGTACATCAATAATCGAGACTATATTTTTTTTTTTTTTTTATGTATGGCATCTCGCAGTTGGCCTTGAAAGGCCGTGACTGCTTAACCGGTCAATCCTGTGGTGCCTTCGAGCTAACTCAAAGCCTCCAGCCAGGGGCATAATATTAATTATAAACTAAGCGACCATCACCTAAGGGCACCCCCTGTGGGGTACGGACCTCGGCTTAGGGCGTCGCTGGGGAAGGACAGCAAGTTGGGGACAGGCTGGATCAAAATGGGTTCATTATTATTAAGGGGTAAAACTACTGGCTCAGCTACGCCACCAGCTGGCTCTGTGGATCCGATCAAGGGAGGGGAAGAGGAATCTATCGGGGAGGAACGCGGACGCGGACGCGAAGGACCTCGGCGGCGAGGTCGGAACTTCATTTTGTGTCTGTGTTTGTATACTGTACTGGTGGCCCTACTGCTTTCCTGGAGGAGGGTGGTGGGGTCGTCGGGGTCGGTCAGTGAATCGAGACTATAGCACCATACTTAGCTTTAATATTTAATTTGTGTGTAGATCAAGGAGTCTTCCCGGATTTAATGAAATACAGTAAGGTTATACCACTTTTTAAATCTGGGGACAGCAAAGACAGCAACAATTATAGACCAGTATCTGTGTTGCCAGTATTTAGCAAGGTGTTCGAAAAGATAATGCTTATTCAAATGCTTAATCATTTTAACAGCAACAAAATCTTACACGGTCAGCAATATGGTTTTACCCAAGGACGTTGAACTGACGCCGGTGTCACTTTATTAAAACACATATTTACAGCGTGGGAGGAGGCCCAAGATGCCATAGGGATCTTTTGTGACCTCTCCAAGGCATTTGACTGCGTTGATCACGAAACCTTGCTCTTAAAACTTGAGCATTACGGACTAGGTAAACTCGCGCTTAGTTTAGTACAATCTAATTTAAATGATAGACAACAAAAAGTGCAAATAAATGGTGTCAATTCACCTCATTTAAAAGTACAAATGGGTGTTCCACAAGGATCGATATTAGGTCCCTTCCTCTTTTTAGTATATATTAATGATGTACCCCATTTATTTAAAAACCAACCACAAATGGTGTTATTTGCTGAAGATACTTCTTTAATCTTTAAGATAAATAGACGTGCATCAA
Organism: Brachylomia viminalis; assembly: GCA_937001585.2. Classification (NCBI taxonomy): domain Eukaryota; kingdom Metazoa; phylum Arthropoda; class Insecta; order Lepidoptera; family Noctuidae; genus Brachylomia; species Brachylomia viminalis. The sequence goes on from OW443300.2 coordinate 847,054, forward strand.
ATCTTGACGACGTAAATAATGCCCTACTGCAGGTACATAATTGGTTCACTGCTAATAATTTAGTATTAAATGGGAAAAAAACGAAATGCATAAGATTTGCTTTACCGAATGTTAAAAGTAGTGATTGTGACATAGTATTGAATAACGAGAAACTAGAATTTGTCGATGAAACTGTTTTCCTGGGGATAACGCTCGACTCAAGGCTGCAATGGGGTCCTTATTTGACATCTCTTGCAGGACGGCTAAGTTGAGCAGCTTATTATGCTGTAAGGAAAATCCGTCAATTTACTAATGTAGATACCGCGAGGCTAGTCTATTTCAGCTATTTTCATAGTATCATGTCTTACGGTATTTTATTATGGGGACGGGCTGCCGATATTGAGTCTATTTTTATTCTGCAGAAAAGAGCTATCAGAGCAATATACAGCCTCCGCAGGCGCGATTCTCTAAGGGAACTGTTTAAAGACATTAACATCATGACGGTACCTTGTCAATATATTTATGAAAACATCATGTACGTAAGGAAAAATTTAAATATTTTCAGTAAAAGAGGTGAAAGACACAACTATAGGACTAGAAATGGGGACCAATTAGTTCAACCAGGTTTCAGACTGGCTAAAGTAGACTCATCCTTCATGGGGTACTGTTTAAAATGTTACAATAAAATACCTCCCCACATACTCCAACTGAATGAAACGAAATTTAAATCTTGTATAAAACGCACACTATACAGCCAAGCATATTATAAGTTGGGGGATTATATCGCTGACAAAAATGCTTGGCTCAGGGCTGGTCCTGCTCCACAAGGGCGCGTAAGCTAATTAATTAGCATTCGAAATAATGTTGGAGCTGATGAAGATTGTACAACCTATCTTTGCATTGTATAAATTCAATCTCTTAGTATTGTATAATTGCATAGCACATGTGTGAGCACTATGTACCCACTATAAAGCTTACTGGGTTCGTCTTTCATTGACTTGAATGTGCCCTGGCGGCTGACAGTATGTCATGCTCACTCAAATGTGTCGCTGGTGGTGGCGTGTGTATTGGATCATTGAGTTCCCTTCAAAATGGTTGAGCTGAATGGTGCTGATCCATACGTCATGTTCGTGAACGGGCGCCGTCAGTAGGCACTGGTAATTTTTTGGCTGCCACGGCTTATTTTAATTCCATAATTATTTTTATCTTTTTACGCTTTTAACGTGCACGTGTTTTTACATCGTTCTCACATGTATAATTACAACATGAATGATGTAACCACTTTTTTGTAACAATATTTTGATTTAAAAGAGTGTCCATGGAGTTTCTTGCCCTTTCTTCTCCATAGGTACCTACTACGCTTTGGAATGGGCAACTAGCTTCATATTTCTGACTGACCGACCCCTTGACAGTTCAAAACTGCCTGTAATTGGTTTATTTGAAATAAATGCTTTGAGTTTGAGTTTAATTTGCATAAAATATTTACTTTGAATAATTTATCACTTTTATGTTGAATTGCTTTAAAATGTTCTGACAATTGAAAAAAAAACAAATACTTAAATGCCAGAAAATCAATAACTTTTTACTCAAGCGTATATATTAATATATATATATATCTTCGCACCACTGTGGCCCCTGTTCCCTGCCTGGTACGCGAGTCACGTGAGCCTTCTAAACGGTCACGTGTAAGCCCGGCACCGTCGCGTCGCCGTCGCACGTAGGTCCTTTTCGATAATCTACGCGTGCAAAAATACAAATGTGAAAAAAATCTTTTTTAACCTGCTTTTTCTACAGAAATTTGTGTGTTTGATTAAGTGTATGTAAATTATGTTTGAAATAGTTAATAAAAGAAACAAAGACAGTTTAAATAGGTGATTTATAAAAAATAATACAAATAGATGGAAAATTAACAAATACGTACGTTCTAAGTTTAAAATTATTCAGGTTTATCTAATAATAATAACACAGATTGTGGTAGGCTGCCACTAAATTTTGGCTTTACTCTCCGCAGGGATGATATGAGAGGGTCTGAAGATACCAGCAATAGATGGAACATGTCCTCATCTTTTCTTGAAAATTTGCGAGAATGAAACTCTCTGTAATTTCTTATATCTTTATTCCGATGCTCTTGCGCTTCTTCCGACATTTCGCCAATCGGTATGATTGATTCTTTTATGATTAGGCTTCCATGTATCAGAATTTTATGGACACTTTGGGGCATATAATACCAAACATACTCCTGGTAATACAAACCAGCTGTTTCAGCAGCAAACTGTTCAAATGCTGATATGTTGATGGCAAATCCGGAACAAATGGTACGCAGAATTGTAGCAAGTCTTTCAATCAGATCTTTGTTTATTCCGATAGCTTCCGAAGCTAGCTCAGGATTATGAAAAAAGGTTCTAGCTACATTTCCTGTATTACTGCTACCGTATCCTTGTTTAGGCAAATCAACTAGAATGTTCAGCTTCCTTCGCAAGTTTTCTTGAACTTCTTTTTTTCTTGAATCGGTTATTGCCTTTTTCTCTTTACTGATTCTCCAACACTTTACATCAAGCCGGTATGAAATATTTAAAATACACTCCATACATTTAATCCGCGCATGTAGGCTTGATAACCCAAGTTGGAGCGCATTTTCATTTATAGGCCTGGCTCGTACTGCTTGTAGATCATTCATCATTTTAGGTGATGCACCGCAAATATGGCAGTTTTGAGCAGCTGTACCAGAAAGGGTACTGCAGGTTTTCCCATCAATCATAGTTAAGGAAAAAACCGTGTGAAAGTTGTGCTTTATTCCTGCTATTTCAATTTCAATGGGGACTAGACCTTGTATTTGTTCTTGAACATCATTAACTTGCTGCTTTATGAAGTCTGCCGTCTCTTTGTGAAATATTATTTTTATAGGACGGCAATATTTCGTTGACGATGGTACAGGATTGTTCCACAAGATCATGTCTCGATTGTCGATTTTTGATACAGCTGTCATTCTAAGAGGAACCATAGATATCAGATATATACTAGCATCATTGTTATCACTGTTTTCGAACGCTTGCATGTATCGACTGTGACCAGATGCACCGTCACACCCCCACTTGAAAACAATTTTTATTTTAGTGGGGTCATACTCTTCAAGGCGGTCTTTCAGAACTTCTTCTTGTGCGGCGATCAGTCTCTGAGTCGTATGCTTTACTAGCGACTGCAATGTTACCTCTGCAGATACCTCTGATATTGTAATATTCTCAGGGTAGCACATTTTCTTAGCATCAAGCAGATTATTGTATGTCGGATAAATGTTTGCATTGTGCGCTTTTGTAGTCTGCTGAATGTCAATGTACTGTTCTTTAGTGAATTTATTGTCTACAAAAAGAGATAATGCTCTATTAGGTGTTATTTTTGTTGGAGCTTTGATGGGTGTGATAATTCCTTTTTTTACCTTGTTTGCCCTTTTCGGAGAAACAGTTGGAGATGACACCATCTTAATAACTTTAGCAGCATCCCTATTACCTTCTCTTGTTAGCTTTAACTGAGTGGCCAAAGAGAGTTCTTCAGAGGTACTCTCTTGGACGAGCCTTTGTACCTTTCTTTTTTTTGCTGAACGACTACAATCGTCAAAGTCTTTGTTTGGACGACCCCTTTTTAAATTAACTTCGTCTTTTGATTGACTCGGCATATGTTTCAAAATTAAATCACCATCCAACCACTCTTTGTTGTGCAATAAAAAAGTATTCAGTGAACGGTTACTTTTTTTCCATTTCAAAACGAACTGTCCACATAAGTTTTCTATAATTTTGCAAAATTCACCTCCGGATACCGCGTCAAAGTCTGTATAATTCATCTTGTCCTTAACATGTTTCATTACTGTTTCAACTTTTCGGCTTGCGATTTTTTCATTACGCCAAACGTTAAAAATCTCCATACGTTTTACACCGACCGCCATATCTAAAAAATAAAAATTTATACTTACGGCGGATTACGGCACATAAGAATGGCAGTCTTTTATAGCTACTAAAGTACACTTACCGTAAAAAAATATTTCAACACCAATTCACTCCAATCACATTAGTTCTACTCATGTATTCGGATGAAATGCTTTATTTTAACACTAATTTGTTATTATTTTTATTATTATATTACATTAAATATATACAAATCATATCGAACTAATTTATACAAAATTATAAAGTCTTGACTATCAGCTCAAGTTCCAAATTTAAATTGGAAATAATTTCTCACAAACAAACCTACGCGATCAAAACTTCTGCACTGACTGACATAACACACAACGCGTGCGCTGCGCTGGGTATGTCAACAAGTTGTAACTTGTACGCTCATTTGTTCGTCCCAACTCGTGCGATACGTTTAGATACTGAGTGTTTTGTTTTGCCTGGCTAGTTTAGCATTTATTAAAATAAATCATAATCCATTTGCATTACCTAAATTTTGAACATTTTGCACGCGTAGATTATCGAAAAGGACCTACGTGCGTCGTCGCCGCGTCGCGTCCGTACACAGGCGATACCTTTGAAACATGCGCTATACTACTAACTCCCAGTCTATTCCTCCAGACCTATTCGTGAGAAGAGTGTTTGGTTGCGATGGTTAGAAGGGCATTTGTGATCGAATATTTTTTGAGGTTATTGCCACAAGTCAAACCGGCTTCTCAATTTGTGTTTCTGTCATAAAAAGATAGGTATATATGTAGGTAGGTAGGCTTTGTTAATACATAACCACTAATTCAGATTTAAAGCAACGTTAGCGTTATTGCTTATTATACTTTTTCGTGGACGTTTTAATTCGATCGGCGAAACCATGCACAGTAATAATGGGCGAATCATAATCATCATTTCAGCTGAAAGACGTCCACTGCTATTAGGTCTTCCCCAGGCGTCGCTGCATCGACTGGTCATATAACTAATAAATGAAGCGCTATTTTTCATAATAATCAATTTGGCTGGATAACATAATATCTCGTATATAAAATTATTTCAATAATGAAAGGATCTTGTGTTTGAGTTATGAAGATTAAACTTACTGGCCAATTCAAGTTCAAGTTAGTAATATGAATAAACACATAACTCTAACTCAAACTCAAAGTATTTATTTCAATTAAACCATTTACAGGCACTTTTGAATTGTCAAGTGGTCGGTCAGTCAGAAATATGAAGCTAGTTGCCCATTCCAAAGCGTAGTAGGTACCTATGGAGAAGAACGGGCAAGAAACTCCATGGACACTCTTTTAAAATAGATTGTAACATAATCATTAGTTACATCATTAATGTTGAATATAGGTATCATTATATTAATATGTGAGAACGATGTAAATAAGACGTACACGTTGAGTGTCCAGAGTACTTACAGCAAACAGAAATTTAAACAAAACAATCCATACTAAAATAATTCAAATAAGCCGTGGTGGCTAATAGATGACCAGTCAGTAACTGCCAGCGCCCGTTCACGAACATGACGCATGGATCAGCACCATTCAGCTCAACCATTTTGAAGGGAGCTAAATGATCCAACACACGTGCCACCGTCAGCGAGACATTTGAGTGAGCATGACATCTATCAGCCGCCAGGGCACATTCAAGTCAATGAAAGACATTACCCGGTAAATGGTAGCTCGATAGTAGATAGTACTCACACTTGTCCTATGCAATTATATAATACAAAGGAGATTGAGTTTATACAATGCAAAGGTAGTCTTACAATTTTCAGCAGCTCCAACAGTATTTTCAAATGTTAATCAACGAGTTGTGGTTGTGGAGCAGGACCAGCATTGAGCCAGGCATTTTTATCAGCGATATACCTAATCCCCCAACTTATAATATGCCTGGCTGCGTGTGCGTTTTATACAAACTTTGAATTTCGTCTCATTCAGTTGAAGTATGTGGGGAGGTATTTTATTGTAACATTTTAAACAGTACCCCATAAAAGATGAGTCTACTTTAGCCACTCTGAAACCTGGTTGAACTAATAGATCCCTATTTCTGGTACTATAATTATGTCTATCACCTCTTTTAGTAAAAAGATGTACATTTTTTCTTACGTACATGATGTTTTCATAGATATATTGACAAGGTACCGTCAAGATCTTAATAACCTTAAACAGTTCCCTTAGAGAATCGCGCCTGCGGAGATTATATATGGCTCTGATGGCTCTTTTCTGCAGAATAAAAATAGACTCGACGTCTGCAGCCCGACCCCAAAGTAAAATACCGTAAGTGATACTATGTATGTAAGTAACTAAAATAGACTAGCCTCGCGGTATCTACATCAGTAAATTGACGGATTTTTCTGACAGCAGTATGCTGCTGAACTCGGCCGATAAGTGATACTGATAAGACTTATTCTTGGTATAAAAGTTTGGTGAAATTCTCTCTAAGTATTTAACGCTAATCTCACGTGTCGAGTTCGTCAAGAAGTTGTTTAAATTTGAAAGTTGTAGGTAAGAATGTTTGCTAAGTTATAGTAACTGTTAGTTTACGGAAGGTGCGACCTGTATTTGGAGCTACAAACAGTTACACTATCTGCGATGTTTAACTTTGGGTGGTGTCAATATACCTACTCATAGAGTAAGTGAGCTCCACTTCATCAGCATTTCACTTTTAAAATTCAACTACCAAGCACGCGTACAGTCACGAGCACTAATAAATTTAAATTAAATTTAAACACTTAGCAAAATTTTAAAGCGATTTTCTCGTGGAATATTGATTGCAACTTTGAAATAAGACTTATTTGAAAATATTAGGGGTTAAAGTATGAAATTGCCGATTTGTACTGAAAAATTGAAATTCGTTTTTTTTATTTTTTATTTCACATATTTATTTAATAAAATAATTACCACTATTATCTATACATTGCTGCCATCTAATAGGAAGGTCATTTATGCCTTTGTGATAGAACTCTCGTGATATAGATTCGACAAACTGTGTAAAAGCATTTTGTACTGCCTCCTGAGAAGAATACTTTTATCACGTAGAAAATTGTCCAAATCACGAAAAAAATGGTAGTCCGTTAGAGCAAGGTCTGGCGAATACGGAGGGTGACGAATGGTTTCTAATTGTAGTTCCTGTAGAGTTAAAACGGTTTCTCGTGCTGTATGAGGTTTCGCGTTATCATGGAGAAGATCGATTCATGAGTCGGGTCTGTTTGACTGCTAGTTTTGCTATCATTGTTCGGAGTTCGGCACAGTAGACATCTGCCGTTATTGCTTGACCAGATCGGAGAAAGCTATAGTGAATAATACCATGCTGAGACCACCAAACAGTTACCATTACCTTTTTATTGGTAAGCTTTGCTTTAGAAGGCTGTTGCGATGTTTGACCTGGGGTCAGCCATTTTTCGCTTGCGGTTATCGTAAAGAATCCACTTTTCATCACATGTCACAATTCGATCCAATGTTCCTTAATTTCTGTATCGATTCAACAAGACAACACAAGTTTCAACACGCTTTTATTTCTGCCGATCAGCCAAATCATGAGGCACTCATTTCTCATATTTTTTTTATTTTATTGATTTGACGCAAATGAGTATATATTGTTGGTAAGGTAACGTTAAACCATGCCGCTAATTCCTGGGTAGTTTGGCTCGGATCGGTGATGCGGTTATAGCGGATGGTTACACGCGGCTCTTCGAAGGACCATTGCGCGGGAATGTAATTTTTGGGCGAAGAAATATTGACCACACACAGTAATGAGCTGACCAGGGTAGGAAAAAAAGTGGAGGACTTACTTGGATATCCTCTGGATGAAGCGCGTTGATGGTAAGGACAGCCTGAGAAGATGTTGCACGTGTTCACTGAATCTCTTCCTTTTAACTTGCTAAGCACTTCACTTGGTCTGTATTTGTCACACGTGTGTTGGCCAACACGGATAATTGATAGTTTATAGATTTCTAGATATATTAGCGGGTTTTATTATTTTCGGCGCGGGCGCGGGCTTGTAGCTTCCCGGTGGTTTCTAAAGCACACAATATGGCGGTTTTTTCTCGAATCCCAGCGTAGGTATGTGCGGTGATTGGTTGCGGTGAAAAAACGCAACTGATTGGCGCGTGCGGTGAGCATTTCTTCTCTCTCTGATTTATGGGAATCGGATAGGAGGAAAGCAGATACGGTTAGCTCAAAAACTGCTGTCCAATAAGAATCTGTATTTTAATATGTGAGATGCGTTCGGAAATATGATGATAAAAATATAATTAATAAAACTTGCGCAAGCATCCTGCCCGGCTTTGAGGATATGTAATATTCTCAAAAGGAGAGAAATTATATTAAAGCGTACTCGGGGCTCGCTGGGCCGAACCAACGCAAATGCATACGTGCATCCGTGGTGGAGCGACCCGGACTGCCGGGCACTTCTTCTCATGCAACCGAGCGGGTGGGCAGGTTGCGGATAGCCCAACTCCGGCTGCGGGACCGGCTGCCAACAGTCGATCTCGCACCTGGAGCATCTCGTAAGAGATCCCGGACAAGAGAAGTGCCCGAACACCAGGCCCCAGGTCTAGGGTAACCCATACACCTTATTCCATGCTCCAATTTGACCCAATCAACCCAACCCTCCCCTATCCACAAATCCCGTCAATCCATAAATCCTTAGGCCAATTCCCAGACCTACGGTGACCAAAAACCTACACCTTATCACCAAACACCCTCCCTCCTGTCCTTAATTCCCATCGGTCCCAGAGGAAGGGTAACCTCGATTCCAAAAAAGCCCACCCCCTCGCCAAACGAAAAAATGCAGAAGGAACAAAGTTCTACCCAGGTGGGTCCCGGCCAAGCCGGGGAATCCCACACCGCTACGGCGGTCAGCCCCCATCGTATTCTGGGGGGGGCAACCAACTGCACTTCATCGTCTTCGCCGTGCTATTCAGCACGGCCGGCTGCTGATTCAGCGCCCAAAACACAGGCAGCGACCCACGCGCCCATTGTCACAACTCCGGCTGCGACCAACGCGCCAACCAACCCTACCACGGCTGCGACCCACGCGCCAATACCCACTACGAGTCGTATGCCTCCCGCGAGCATCTGGCAACAGAGCATCGTGAGGAACAGCGTAAGCTACCCTGACGATGACCCCGGCGACCTTACCACTCTCCCGGGTGCCGGAGTACGACTGCTGAAGAAGCGCGGAAAAACCACCCGGGGGAAGAAAGTAGGCGACCGAAAGCGCTACCCTCGCGAAGGCACTAGCCAGCGCGAAGCGCGATCGGACGCCGAAGAGTTAGTACGCGACCAGCCACGAGTACGCGACGGGGAAACCCGGCGCGAAAAGGGGCCGGACGCGGAAAACAGAGAACGGCTGCAAGTCCGCGAAGGGGAAACCCAGCGCGAAAAGCGGCCGGACGCGGAACCACGCGTGCAGGGGCAAGTCCGCAAAGGGGCAACCCAGCGCGAAAAGCCCATGCACCCGACAGAGTCTGCCGGGGGCGCCAGTCGACCTTACGCGAACACCGACACATCCCGTAATAATCCCAGACCCAAACACCGCAGAGGGAAACGAGGTGGATCCTTGCACCCTAACCCCGCCACTTTGCCGGGCACCTCCAAGTCGCAGCCTGGACCGAGCGGTACAGGGCCGGCGAAGAGGGATCGCCCTGACGACACGGCATCACCGGGTACGCTTCAGGGGGATGCAAAGCGTGTAAGGATCCACTCCGCCCAGGAGGAGCCGAGGACCTATGCGGGGGCCACCAAGGATATTCCTGCGCGGCTCGCCGTAGCAATCTGCTTCCCTCCCCCCTCCAGAGACTTGACAGCAGAAGAGGCCGAGCAGGTTAAAGTAGGCCTGGTAGACCTACTCATGGGCGGTGACCCGTCGACACCACTCCCTTCAACACCACTCCCTGCCTTCCGCGGATACCCACGGGTAGCGGAGGGCACAGTGCAAATGTGGTGTGAGGACGACTACGCCCTAACCTGGCTGACACAGAATGTACCCAAAATTAAACTCCCAGACACAGACGTCACACTGACGGTACTCCGACAGTCGGACGTGCCCACCCGGGTGAGAGCCTCGCTTTTCGTCCCTCGCTATCGAGGAGACGTGCTGAGGCTCCACAACATCCTGATACGTCAGAACACCTGGTACGACATAGCCAGGTGGTCAATGTACAGGGCAACCAGGGTCGGTGGTGAGAACTATGGGACATATTTGACCCTGGGTCTACCACCGACTGAGGCGGAAAAGGTCCTGGGTCGGGAGCGTCGCATATCGTACCTGCTAGGTTCGATATACGTGCGCTTCTGGCCCACGGCCCAGCCCAAGGACTGTACGACGGACACGGAGCCCGCACCGACAGGGACACGGACGGAGGACACGGAGATTGCCCAGCTCGAGGAGGTCATGGCCCGCGCGGCGATGGCTGACGTTGAGGCCACCATACCACCTACATCTCCCGGCTGGAGCGAGAGGCTGTTAGCGTCGTCACCGGTTGACACACACGACAACCTATACAGAGAGGGGGTAGAGGAGGAACTGTCCGATGGATCCACCACCGACTAACACCGCCCCCTCCCCATCGCCATCAACACCACTCCACATCATCCAGACAAACCTCCAACACAGCCAAACTGCCACGGCTAGCTTACGCAGGGCACTGGAGGTTAACCCCCATACAATCGCACTGATCCAAGAGCCGTGGATCAGGAACAATAGAATATGCGGCCTTAGTAACATCGGAGGTAAGCTAATTCTCAACACGCATAGCACAGACAAACCTAGATCCTGTGCATACATACCAAAAAACATCCCTACCACGCTACTTACTCAATTCTGTTCCAGAGATCTGACAGCCGTCAGACTCCAGACCGTAGATGATCTTCCAGATGTTGTACTGGCCTCGGTATACATGCCGGGCGAGGACACAGACTGCCCGCCGAAAGAAATGGCCGACCTGGTACAGCACTGTGAGCACACCAAACTAGACCTGATCATCTGCACCGACTCGAACGCCCATCACCCGCTCTGGGGTAGCGATGCATCGAACTCCAGAGGAGAGGTATTATCCACTTATTTATTCTCTACTAACCTTAACATTATTAACCGAGGCTCTGAACCCACTTGGGTCACAGCCCGAGGACAAACTATCATAGATTTAACTCTTGCTACAGAAAACGCGACCAACCTTATCACAAACTGGCACGTATCGGGAGAACCTTCTTGCTCAGACCACAGAAGGATCCGTTTCACACTAACTACCAACACTAAAAAACCCATGCCGAGACGAAACCCGCGGCACACCGATGTACCCGGGTACAAGCGCCTCCTGGCAGCCTTACTAACCAGGCACCTATCACAGACAACCATAAAAGACACCACACAACTAGAATACACTATAACAAAGCTAACAGAATACCTAACTCAGGCATACCATGCATGCTGCAAGCTAAGGGCGCCTCGAACTAACTGTGAGAGATGCCCCTGGTGGAACGCCGAACTAGGTAAACTCAGGAATACACTAAGAAAGCAATTTAACAGAGCTAAGAACACCAGACTACCGGAGGATTGGGAGCTATACAAAGAGACCCAATACACTTACAAAAAGCAAATCAGAACCGCCAGGAGAACAGCTTGGCGAAAGTTCTGTGAATCCATCGAAAACAACAATGAAGCCGCAAGAGTAAGGAAGATACTGGCAACTGACCAGGATCGAACCCTCGGCGCGCTGAAAAGACCCGACAACTCGTACACACTGACGGACCAGGAAACCAGCAAGGTCCTCCTTGAGACCCACTTCCCAGACTGTAAACTCTTAGACGACAGGACCTGGGAGGCGGAGCTAGACTGGATCCCAACGGAACGCGACTGGTCCAGAGCCCACAGTCTAGTAACAGAAGACCGCATAAAGTGGGCTATCAACACCTTCCAACCATACAAGTCCGCAGGTCTTGATGGCATTTTCCCGGCCCTGCTGCAATGGGGGGTTGACTATATTACACCATGCCTGACGGCTATTTACCGGGCATCCATAGCACTCAGATATATACCCCTAGCCTGGCGCGAAGTGAAAGTCATCTTTATACCTAAACCTGGCAAAGCTGACTACACACAACCCAAGGCGTACAGACCCATAAGCCTTACATCCTTTCTACTAAAGACCCTAGAGAGACTCTGCGATCGGCATATCCGAGACGGACCTCTTCGGGCAAGACCACTCCACAAACAACAACATGCGTACTTCACAGGCAAATCAACGGAATCCACGCTGCACAGTGTGGTATCCAAAATTGAATGCGCGGTGGACTACAAATGCTCAGCACTGGCCGCCTTCATTGACATCGAAGGCGCCTTTGACAAAACCACTTTCAAAAGCATCAGCACGGCCCTGGACAGGCACAATATAGACCCATCCTTGAGTGGCTGGATCACTAATATGCTCAGACAGAGAGCCGTACAAGTAACCGTAAATGATACCACAAGGGCCATTGTAGCGAAGGGCTGCCCGCAAGGGGGCGTCCTATCACCGCTCCTATGGAACCTGGTCGCAGACAACTTAATAAAAGAACTCAACGACAAAGGTTACTTCACCGTAGGCTACGCCGACGACCTAACCATAATAATAAATGGCGCCCATGAAAACACCTTGTGCAATCTAATGCGCCAGGCCCTGAAGATAGTGGAGAATTGGTGCGGCAAACACCAACTCTCAGTGAACCCTACAAAAACCGAGTTGATTCTCTTCACAAAAAAGAGGAAATTAACGACACTACAACTACCACGTTTCTTTGGTACCACCCTAAGCCTATCAACTGAAACCAAATACCTGGGCATCTTTTTGGATAAACAGCTGAATTGGGCAAAACACACCAACTACATCACCACGAAGGCCAGTATATCCTTGGGGCAGTGCAAGCGATTGCTTGGCAAGAATTGGGGGATTAGCCCACGGGTTACCCACTGGCTATACACCACAGTCATCCGACCAATCATTACATATGGCTCAGTAGTCTGGTGGCCCAGAACAGAACTGAGCACAGCCCAAAGAGACCTCGAAAAGCTGCAGCGGCTCGCGTGTGCGGCGATCACCAGCTGCATGAGAACTGCACCCACCGCTGCCCTACAGGCTATGCTTGGGCTACCGCCCCTACACCTCACTGTGAGGGAGGAGGCGACCCTGGCTACCTTTAGGCTACATATAGCAGGAACCCTGAGCAACGACTCCAGGGTCAAGCACAAACGTTTAAGGGAAGAGGCGATCAGGCGTCAGCCGATGATGGCATCACCCTGCGACAAGGCCCTGAAACAATACTGCTTTCAAAAGCACTACAGCATAGTGCTTGAAGAGGAGCAGTACGACCATTCAGGCCTAAAGGAACTGAGAATTTACACCGATGGATCAAAAACCGACTGCGGAACTGGAGTCGGAGTCTCACACGACCTCAACATAAACATATCCAGACCCCTGGGAATGCTCAACACGGTCTATCAGGCAGAGTGTGTGGGCATAATACAGGCGGCTTATGCCATAGCAGCCAGAAGAGTTGCGGACACCCGAATCCGCATACTCTCTGACAGCGCCTCAGTCCTCCAATCCCTAGGGAAAAAATGCATTACTTCGAATCTAATACTAGAATGTCACAATGCGCTTGAACGGGTAACCGTATCAAACCGCAATACAGTGACGCTACAATGGATAAAAGGACACAGTGGATCGCTAGGTAACGACGCAGCCGATGAGCTGGCCAGGAGGGCATCCAGCACGTCGGTCTGTGGACCGGAACCTATCGTGCCCATCCCCTTCAACCAACTACGCAGGTGGCTACAGGAGTACACCCACACACAAGCAGAGAGCTGGTGGACGTCGTCACCGGGCTGCAGGCAATCCAAGGAAGCCATGCCATCACTAGACGGCAAGCTAACCAGGCGGTTGCTACGCCTGGACAGGAAGGGCATGCGCCTGGTGACGGGGACCATCACGGGACACTGCTCGCTAAACAAACACTTTCACACAATAGGCATAACGGACAGTCCTCTATGCAGGGCTTGCATGGAGGCTGACGAAACTGTCGCGCATGTGCTCTTCGAGTGCACAGGCGTCGCCCAAATTAGGTCAAAAACCCTCGGGACACCCAGATCTTACACAGATGTTCTTAATAGACCAGGAGACCTAATCAGCTTCTGGAGGGAGGTGGGCTGGTTGGAATAACCACCGACGGCCGACATGGCTCACGCACAATGGTCCACTGTAGGACTAAGTGCGGAAACCAAACCCATAACATAGAACATAGAACATATTAAAGCGTACTAAGAAAGAAAATATTTTAAGTATGTTAACTACAGCTTAATTTGGTTTATTACGCGGTGATGTTATTGAGAAGGTAAAGGACATAGTTTGACAACGGGTCTCTTGAAAGAGCCACTGCATGTCTTCACCATAGCAACGCGGGTTGTCCCATCCTTGCCGGGAAAAACTTCAGTGATTACACCCATTGGCCAACGTAAAGGAGGGACATCATCCTGATGTATGAGAACCACTGTACCAATCTTAATATTGTCTGCGGCATTCAACCATTTTTGTCTAACTTGAAGATTATGTAAATATTCTATACGCCATCTCCTCCAGAAACTACAAATCATCTGGTCAAGTAATTTTTTGCGGCAAGTTAGAGACTTCGTCGTTTCGGGAACATTCACGACAGGCAACGAAGTCAACGGAGAAGCCATTATAAAATGAGCGGCAGTAAGCGGTTCAGGGTACGGATCCTCATTGAGGATACAAAGCGATCTGGAATTTAGGACTGCCTCAACTTCAGTGAGAACAGTCGAAAGCTCCTCATAGGTAAGAAGTTGAGAACCGATAACACGGTATAAATGCGTTTTAATAGATTTAATATTTGATTCCCACAACCCTCCAAAGTGGAATCATTTTCCACTCTATGCGGTAGCGGTTAGCAAGTAGTTCTTGCAACTGAGTCTTGGCTCCAACGAAATTTGTTCCGTTATCGGAATATAAATAAGAGACAGGTCCTCTGCGGGAAATGAATCTTTTAAAAGCGGAAATAAAAGTGTCCGAGGACACGTCGGTAACCAACTCAATATGAACTGCTTTGGTAACGAAACAAATGAATAAACATATGTAAGCCTTCTGACTTCTTTGACCTCGGCGTCTACATAACGTTACTTTAATGGGACCAGCGTAGTCCACACCCGTATGAACGAAAGCTTTAGTCTCCTGTACGCGACAAGCGGGTAAATCAGCCATCTTTGGGCTAGGGTGAGAAGGAGAAACTTTAAAACAAAAGTTACAAGCATGTAATCTTTGTCTGATTACACCTCTAGAAGAGAGGATCCAATATTTTTGGCGCAACAGAGAACTAAGAAGGCTTACACCGGCATGACAATAAATGCGATGATAATAGTTTATTATAACATGTGTAAAATTATCATGTTTATGTAAAAGAGCGGGATGCTGAGTTTCATAAGGAAGATTCGCATTTGACAATCTGCCGCCGATTCTAAGTATATTATGCTCGTCTATGAAGAGATCGAGTTTTTTAAATTGTAAACGAAGCTTTTTACTTTTAATTTCGTCATAAATATCTTTAAAATTAAATTGTTGAATACAACGAATTAAATAAATTTCGGCGGTAGCTAATTCACGGACAGTAATTATTTTGTGTGATTTATCATAAGGAATAATCCGCAAAAATCTCAGAATGTATACAATTATGCGCAATATTTTATTTAATGATGCAAATTTTTGAGAAAGACTATAAATATTAAATTAAGTTCTAATGCGGTAGATACCAATGTTAGAGATTTATTATTAAATTCAGGCAATTGTTCGTTGCATGAAGAAACAAAAGGAGTGATAGGCCACTCAGCAGTTGGGCGCAGAAGCCACTCAGGGCCATGCCACCATAAATCGTGGTTTAGTAACTGTTCAGGTAGGAGACCTCGAGACAGACAGTCACTAGGATTTTCCTTTCCGTTAATATGATAAAAATGCTTCGGATCAAGATTTTCTTGACATTTAGCGACGCGGTTACTAACAAAAATGTTCCATTTGTGTGGTGAGGAATGAATCCACGAAAGCGTAATTGTAGAATCGGAAAAGGCAAATATATTATTAATAGCGGTACGAGAGCGGTAAGTGTCATAAACTAGTTTAATTAATTTAGACAAGAGAACAGCGGCACAGAGCTCTAGACGAGCTATAGATACGACCTTAACAGGTGCAACTTTGGATTTAGCACACACCAAATTTACGTGTGTGTTACCATTTGTATCAGTGACATGTAAGTATATGACGCAGCCATATGCATTCAAGCTGGCATCAGCAAAACCTACTATATTTGCCACGCAACCCATAGAAACGGCTACATGACGAGGTAATTTTAAAGAAGAAAGTAAAGGTAGTTGTTCTTTAAATTTTTGAAAGAGAAGTACAATCGAATCGGGTGGATTTTCATCCCAATCGGTATTTAATTTCCATAATTCTTTTATGAGTAATTTCGCGAATAAAACTACAGGAGCCACAAGACCGAGAACATCCCACAGACGGGCAATAGTAGAAAGTATGGAGCGTTTAGTACAATTTTTATCCAAATTAGATGTGGTAAAGGTGAAACAGTCTTCAGAAAGAATCCATTTGAGTCCAAGAATCTTTAAATTATCCCCATCAGAGAAATTAATAGAAGAGCGGTTGGAATGTGGAATGGCCTCTAGTAGTTCCGAGGAATTACTTGCCCATTTAGTAAGGTCAAAGCCCCCAGCCTTAAATAAGGCGATAAGTTCAGCGGAAAGAACCTTGGCTTCCTCCAGAGAAGGGGTCGAAGTAGCCAAGTCGTCCATGTATAGCTCATGAGAAGCAACAATGGATGCGCGCGGGAAGCGATGTTTTTCATCTTCTGATAGCTGGCGCACAGTGCGCATGGCTAGAAAGGGACTGGACTTGAGACCAAATGCAACTCGGTTAAATTGAAATTCGCGAATAGGTTCAGCGGTATTAAATCGAAACAATATTTTTTGGTATTTTCGATGCTCATCAATAACAGTAATTCGAAGATCCATCTGTTTTATGTCAGCTGTAACTGCAATAGGGAACAAACGGAATTTTAAAAGTAATAAAAATATGTCAGCCTGTAAATTTGGCCCTATATGTAACAAGTCATTCAATGACACGCCATTATGAGACTTAGCGCTCGCGTCAAGAACGATGCGAACTTTAGTAGTTTGTTTATCATTCCTAATAACAGGGTGATGCGGTATGTAATAACCTACAGTTTGATCAACAGAACTAGGCGTCATTTCAGTTAAATAATTTTGATCGATATACTCTTGGATTATTTCATTATAACTAGCGCGCAAAGCAGAGCTTAGTTTTTTCCAAATTGATTAGACGTCGATAAGCGACAGCATAAGAATTTCCAAGTGAATCTGGATTTTTACAGAATGGTAACGCGGTACAATACCTACCACTGGAGTCACGTGACACAGTAGAAGTGTACAACTGTTCACACTCCAGTTCCGCAGAGCTCATAAAAGGTTTTGAAGGTATTTCTTCGATATTCCAAAATTTATGTAAAGATTCGTCTAAAGACAGAAAACAATGAGAATTGTCTATATTTAGCGCGGTAGAAAAATATGAAGCGGTATTTAATTCAGCGGGACTATAATTATTATTAGATAAACTAGCGGGTACCTCACCCATAAGAATGTAACCAAACACGGTTTCAATAGCGGACGGAGCGGTAGGTGAGATAATTTTATTGTGAAGTAATAAATACGGGAACAGTTTTGCCCCTAGAAGCAATTCAACCTCACCAGGTACATGCCATAGTGGGTCAGCGAGCGGTAAATCAAACAAATGTTGCACTGCAGAAGTGTCAACAAGGTGAGATGGTAAGTTATCCGTGATACAATCGACAACAAGAGCGGTAATTTTAAAAGAATTAATTTTATTGTTAGCAGTAACTGTAATCTCAACGTAACCTATGATAGGCCGTGAAGAAGTTCCGACACCCTTTATAAACGAGTTTGAAAGTGGTATAATGTTTAATTGTAGTTTTTTACAACAGGCGGAAGTAATTATATTATTTTGCGAAGCGTTATCTATTAAACATCTCACAGAAACGTGTTTACAATATTTGTTATCAACGTAGACTTTCGCAGTTGATAGAAGTACCGTAGTACGCGGCGTGTTGGTACCTACGCGAGAGCACGCACACAGCGCCACCTGTTGCGAATTCGCGGAGCTAGTGACAGCGTCATTCGAGACCGATCGAGGCGGCTGAGAGCTGTTTTCTAGATGTAAAAGAGAATGATGCCTTTTGTTACACGTCCTACAAGCATGAATAGATTTACACTGTGAAGCAGTGTGCGTTAAACTAAGGCAGTTTACACATCCACGTTTGTTTTTAATAAAGTCCAAACGCGAATTTGCTGAGAGTGGTTGAAAGGTTGGACAAGTGTAAAGTTTACAATGATCACCTTTATTGCAATACAAACAAGTTTGGTTATTATCACAAGCAACGAAAGTATGTACTGTACTATCACGTGACTGATTGCGAGAAGAATTATTATTTTTATTAGGGTTGTTACTCACTAACGCGGTTCAAGATGAAATAGTGCGATCTAATATCTTAACTTGCGATTTTATAAATTCAACGAAATCCGTATAAGTAGTAATTTCCTCATCTCTCTTATGCATTTCGAATAAATGTACGGTAGCGGGGTCCAACTTTCTCAAAGCTAAATTTAACAAAATTAAATCCTTTAAATCGTTAATTTGTAATTGTTCTAAAGCAGAAACAGACGCGTGAAAACTTTCAATGAAACTATTTAAAGATGCGGAATTATTAATTGCGGGTTTAATATTTAATATGTTAGACATGTAATGTGAGCCTAGTGCTCGTTTATCCTGATACTTTTTAACTAAACTGTCCCAGATAGCGGTATAATTATCACCTGACGGAATAATTCCGGCGGTAATTTGCAATGCATTTCCCTTTAAATTACCTATCAGATACTGCACACGTTGAGAATCTGTAAGGTTTAAATTACTATGGATATTTGATTTAAATGATTCATAGAAAACAGGCCAGTTATCAATCCTACCATCAAAGGACGGAATTTGAATCGGTGGGAGTTTGACCGCACCTTTATATTGTTTCGCGTTATCATGAGACGCTGACTCGGTCGATGACCTTGAATATTTCGTGGCAATAAGAGATCGTACTCGTTCCACGCGAGTGTAAACACCGTCAAAAGATGTAAGACTTATAATCAATTTTATGATCAGGATTTAATTGTAAAGAATAGGTATTTATTTTATCTAAATTGGAACTAAATTCTTGACGAATAACTGAAAGAATCTCCGTGTCCGCCATGAATGTTTCCGCGTAACGAAGCTCAATACTAGTCGTATTTATTTTCTTAGAAGTTTCATATAATGACGATAAACGTTCAAAGATTGCTTGATTTTTAGCTTGAAGTAATTTGACTTTTATTTTAAGGTCTTCCATGTTGGAATATTAACAGAAAATATCGCGGATAAATATTAGGTATAGCGGGTAGACTTAGGTTAATAATATTATTTTAAGCGGGTATATCAAAAGAATGCGGTTGATAGGTAAGTTAGCCGAGATAACTCACGATAATAAGCGGTTAGAATATTTACCTATGCTATTTCAATGCAATAGGAGAAATATTAAGTTGATACAGTAATTCTCAATGAATTATGTATTTAGCGGGAAAGTAAGTACGAACCACCGAACGTAGGTACGCGTCCAATATGGCGGTTTTACGAACTTTGTATTTTAGGTATTTTGACCTAAATCCTAGGTATGAGACCTATATATGTTGCGGTAAACTTATGAAAAAGTACTGAAGATCGCTGATTCTTTGAATCCGGCTCGATTGGACCAAAATTATGATGCGGTTATAGCGGATGGTTACACGCGGCTCTTCGAAGGACCATTGCGCGGGAATGTAATTTTTGGGCGAAGAAATATTGACCACACACAGTAATGAGCTGACCAGGGTAGGAAAAAAGGTGGAGGACTTACTTGGATATCCTCTGGATGAAGCGCGTTGATGGTAAGGACAGCCTGAGAAGATGTTGCACGTGTTCACTGAATCTCTTCCTTTTAACTTGCTAAGCACTTCACTTGGTCTGTATTTGTCACACGTGTGTTGGCCAACACGGATAATTGATAGTTTATAGATTTCTAGATATATTAGCGGGTTTTATTATTTTCGGCGCGGGCGCGGGCTTGTAGCTTCCCGGTGGTTTCTAAAGCACACAATATGGCGGTTTTTTCTCGAATCCCAGCGTAGGTATGTGCGGTGATTGGTTGCGGTGAAAAAACGCCACTGATTGGCGCGTGCGGTGAGCATTTCTTCTCTCTCTGATTTATGGGAATCGGATAGGAGGAAAGCAGATACGGTTAGCTCAAAAACTGCTGTCCAATAAGAATCTGTATTTTAATATGTGAGATGCGTTCGGAAATATGATGATAAAAATATAATTAATACAACTTGCGCAAGCAGATCGGCTTCCACCATCTCTTTCAATTCATTGTTATTTACCTGTGTGGGCGGTCTTCCACGTGGTTCGTTCTTCAAATCAAAGTTTCCACCACGAAAGCGTTCTGACAAGACGCCATACTTTTTTAATTATTTGATTTTTTTGGTTCAACGCTTGTAGTGTTGTCATACATCCTAGTACGCGGCACAGAGTCAAGAAATCAACTAAATACACGGAATGTGTGTGTCCGACCTTATAGTAAAGCAATAAAGGTTGAAATAAAATAAAATAAAATTAAATTTAAAGGGAACTCGCGGTCACTCGTTCGTTTTACTGAATTGTTGGAGCGGGGCCGACGTGACCAGAGTACGTTCAAGCGGGTAGAACCAAAATCGCACGGTGCGTTCATTAGCAGTCCCTCTCCAAACGCAACATTGATATTGCGAGCTGTTTCTGCCGCGTTAGTTCCGCGTCGGAACTCGTATTCAAAAATAACTCGAATTTTCGAATTAACCATCTTTCTTGTCTAACCTGGTAAAAAAAAAACTCTACTGAAAGTCGATAATCGAATGTTGCAATTTTTTTAAAAGAAGAACTTCAAGGTACTATGTGAAAAAAAGTTTTACTCAAAAATCTCAAACCATGAAGGTTCTAGGTCAATTCGAAGTGCCTCATGGTTCCCTATCCATTTGCATAAAATTTTAAGACCTAATATAACTTGGCATACTTTTGTTTGTCCTAATAATATTTTCGCATAAATTATTTACGCATAACAGCTTACGCATATTTTTTTTGCGCATAATTTCTCTAATCATAATAACCGCTCGGTCGCAGAGCGCGGGAAAAATAATCGAGCCAGATGAATGCCAGATGCGTCACCGGCGCGCGCGGCGCGGCGGGGCGCCGCTCGGCCGCCCGATAATGTAAATAAAGCATTTTTACGACTTGGGTTTGTTTGAATGGTGCTAACACTTGTGTTTTTTGTTATGGTAAGGAACGGGGCTTTAAGATAGCGGAGTTTCGTTTGAAATAGGATAGTATTTACGTAAACACTACGTACGATACGTACGTACGATAGTATTTACGTAACTTTGTTTTCAAATAAATGGTTATAGTTCGAAAAAACGAGCGTTGACCTATATTGTTTAAGGTTTTAAATACATTATGTGTATATACTTAACGCAAAACACTAATAAAACCACATAGCATTAGTACAATATGTACTATTTACGAGCGTGCAAAGTTGAAAAAATTTGCCGACGGCAAAAAAATAACAATGGCCGCCAAGACAATGGAAACAAAATGTTGTTTTATAAATATAAATCTGATACGTAGAATAAAAATATTGGTACCTGTGGAAAGCTTATTTAATGCTTCAACTTTGTTATAAAAGTAGTGGTATTAGAATAACACACTGTACTAAAATAAGGATCTGAAAACACATACACGTAATAACAATAAACATGAATCGGTCAGCGCCGGTTGTGGAATAAAACCGAAATTACGTAATATTTTTTCACTCACCGACCTTGAAATCCTGCAGTAATTCACTTCACTATAATATTTATCACACACTTAACAGGCCATAGCACTTCAAACACTTGAAAACCCACTTAAAACACAAATTATTTATCATGTAAACAAAACACGCGCGAGTCCGTACGTCACTGACAAGACGCCATATTTTTTTAATTATTTGATTTTTTTGGTTGAACGCTTGTAGTGTTGTCATACATCTGAATACGCGGCTTTTAAGCACGAAATCGACTAAGCAATCGGATACAGTGTGCCACAGATCTTTTAAAAATGAAAAATTGAATAAAGTTTATCGGATTTCGATTAATTAAAAGGTTACGCGAGTGGACGCTAGCGTGCGGCGCCACTTTCTATGCGGCGACTTTGGTCACCTCATCCACTCCAGCGGATAATGATTAAGCATAACATTCTAAAGCATACATTTTTTAAGCATAACACTCTAAAGCATAACTTTATTAAGCATAACATTCTAAAGCATAACTTTATTAAGCATAACAATAATAATAACGCGTAGTACTCTCAAGAAAATGACGAAATCATGCGAATTTGGATCGTGGCTAGAAGAAAGTATTCGGGATCAATTCGTATGCGGGATAAACAGTGAAGTAATGCGGCAACGATTATTCGCTGAGGAAAAGCTAGACTATTCAAAAGCAATCAGTATGGCTATGAGCATGGAAGCGGCCGAGAAAAACGCAGCTGTAGTCGAGGGCAACATGAAGCCCACGGAGAAGGCGAGCACAGTGAGTGACTGTTTGGCGGTGGCAACGTCGACACAAAACGGTACCCGCGGGGCGTCGGAGCACACAGGAGCGGGAGCACGCAGTGAAAGGCGTCCGTGGGCGCGGAACGGACAGCGCCGTACAGGTTGGCGCAAACCGCGCCATGGCGAGGAGGCGCCGACGACAACTACACCGGAAGAACGTGCTCGAAAGAATCACCAGTGGCACCAGTGCAACGCCTGTGGAGGTCAGCATGACACGGCGTGGTGTAAATTCACACGATATGTTTGTCGCGTATGCAATAAACAAGGACATCTGCGCCGCGTATGTCCGTTAGAGGTAGGACATCATCATGTGGAGGGAGTTCAAGCCACATCAAGCTTATCAGGCAGTGAACGTAGTGACGAGGTAAGGGTGGTCGAAATGAATCACTTATCCATAACACAGTGCCCACCTATATTGTTGACATTGAAAGTGCATGGCAGACAGTTATGTATGGAGTGTGACACTGGAAGCGCCATATCTTGTATTAACTATGAAATATACAAACAACTGTTCAGTGATTTAAAGATAAACTCATGTAATATTGTGCTAAGATATTATACAGGGGAAACAGTAAAACCAATTGGGGTCATTAAGCCCGAAGTAGAATATAAAGATAAAGGTGGGAAATTAGATTTGTATGTCATTAGAGGAGGGAAAACAAAATTAATTGGTAGACAGTGGATGGCCGAATTGAGTATACTATCCTCTAATGTAAAGAGAGACGTAGTGTCAGTAAATAATGTACAAAATAAGGAGTTTAATATGTCCGAATTCAGTTCCAGATACTGTAAGGTGTTCGAGGAAGGTCTGGGTCGATTCACCGGTGGTGCGGTAAGCATCCATGTGAAGGACAACGCGCGACCGGTGTTCATGCGAGCGCGCCCGTTGGCGTATGCGCTGCGCGTGCCGGTGGAGCGTGCACTGGAGCAGCTGGTGCGGGATGGCATCCTCACACCTGTGCAACGTTCGGATTGGGCCACACCCATCGTGCCAGTGGTAAAAAAAATGGTACTATCAGAATTTGTGCGGATTACAAATTAACATTAAATAAGGTTTTGGAGGTTGACCGTTATCCGTTACCGCGAGTAGAAGATTTGTTGGTCCGTTTACATGGGGGTGAACACTTTAGTAAGATTGACTTATCGCAAGCATATGCGCAATTCGAATTAGATGAATCAAAGAAATATACTGTTATAAATACACATAAAGGTATGTTCATGTTTAATCGATTAGTGTATGGTTTAGCATCTAGCCCAGCAATTTTTCAAAGATCTTTAGAACAAATATTTGCTGATTTACCAAGTGTTGGGGTATTTTTAGATGATATTATCATAACGGGGGCTACCACTCACGAACATATTAACAATTTAGGCAAGGTCTTTGATCGTTTACAAGCTTATGGTCTGAAGGTAAATAAGGAAAAATGTAGTTTTTTTGCAAAGGAAATCAGTTATTTAGGCCACATTATTAGCAAAGATGGGGTGCAAACGTGTCCGGATAAGGTTATGGCTATAATTAATACACCTGCCCCCACAAATGTATCGGAGTTGAGAGCTTTCATAGGTATGACGATGTACTATTCGAAATTCCTTAAAAACGTCAGTACAATTCTGTCACCACTGTACAGGTTGCTTAGAGTAGATGTACCGTTCAACTGGTGTGGTGAATGCGACGAAGCTTTCAAGCAGGTTAAAAACCAATTAGTTTCAGGGGAGGTACTAATGCATTACACACCCGACCTGCCATTAGTGTTGACCGCGGATGCGAGCAGCGTAGGGGTGGGTGCAGTGATATCGCATTTTACGGCGGCCGGGGAGCGCCCGATAGCATACGCGTCGCGATCATTAAATGCGGCCGAACGTGCTTATTCACAAATAGACAGAGAAGCACTCGCGATAGTTTTCGGTATCAGAAAATTTCATCAATACCTATACGGGCGTAAGTTTGTACTAAGGACAGATCATAAACCATTGACGCATATCTTCGGGAAAAAAGTAGGCATTCCGGTAATGGCAGCGTCACGGTTGCAGCGATGGGCGATTCTATTGTCAGGTTACAACTACGAGATTGAATATGTATCATCCAAGAAAAATTGTGCGGATGCCTTATCGAGGTTGCCACAGGGAAAACAACCGAGTGTGTGTACAGAGACTACATATTTAAACTTTGTTGAAGATTTCTTACCAGTGACTAGTCGCGAGGTTAGGAAGCAGACGGCGACCGATACACTACTTAGTAGAGTAATGCTTTATGTGCAGTCGGGTTGGCCATCATTATGTATGGATGAACATGTGAAACCATATTATGTTAGAAGGAACGAATTGTATTTAGAATGTGGTTCTTTGATGTGGGGCTATCGTATAATTATACCGATGTCGTTACGGAAAACCGTACTTGCGCAATTGCATACAAGTCACATGGGAATCGTGAAAACAAAATCAGTAGCACGCAGTTACGTATGGTAGCCAAACATTGATAGTGACATTGAACAGCTATGCCGTAGTTGCGAGACATGTGCGATAGAGAGCGCTGCACCGCCACGAGCTCAGCCACAACCTTGGCCGTACACGGTGCAACCATGGAGTAGGCTGCACGTGGATTTTCTGGGACCTTATCGGGGTAGTACATTCATGATTCTAATAGATTCAACTTCGAAATGGCTCGAAGTGTATGACATGTCACGCACCAATGCAGCACAGGTGATTAAGGTTTTACGTAATACCTTTGCTAGGTTTGGTCTTCCGCTAGAATTAGTTTCTGATCAAGGGCCACCATTTACAAGTAAGGAGTTTAGCGACTTTTTGATAAATAACGGTATTCGCCAACGGTTTTCACCAGCCTATCATCCATCTTCGAACGGCGCAGCGGAAAATGCAGTGAAATTATGTAAAACAGCTATTATGAAAGCTTATAGAGACAACAAAGACATTGATGCAGCAATACAAACGTTTCTACTAACCTATAGGAACACAGTACAGAGTACTACAGGAGAAACACCGGCCATGCTGTTACAACGGCGGTCATTACGAACGCGATTAGACTTATTACGTACGGATCACGCATTAGAAGACCGTATCCAGGCCGCACAACAGCGTCAGACCGTAAATTCACGAGGCG
The DNA here is from genome assembly GCA_937001585.2 of Brachylomia viminalis. Lineage (NCBI taxonomy): Eukaryota > Metazoa > Arthropoda > Insecta > Lepidoptera > Noctuidae > Brachylomia > Brachylomia viminalis. Next base: position 872,916 of record OW443300.2, read on the forward strand.
TAACACGAGAGCTTGCACCACAGGATACGGTATGGACTAGGAATTACGCAAAGGGAGATAAGTGGTTGAAGGGTGTAATACAGGCTAGGGCAGGTACGCGTGAATACATAGTGGATAACGGTGGCGGTCAACTTACTAGAAAACATATAGATCACATAAAACGCAGATCCCGACTATCAGATTTTGCGTGTTCGGATGGTACCACTTTTGACATTGCAACAACAAATCCAACACAGGCTGTCGGGGATGTCATGCCGACAACAGGAGGGGCGGTGGATGTTAGTAGTTCTCCATCAGAAAATAAAAGTGAAAAGGTTAAAATAACGGGGAAGGGACCTGGGACAACAAGCATAGAGATACCTGAGCGTCCATCGCCACTCCCACCGCCGCCGCTGGTGGATCGACCCAAACGTAACCGGAGACCGGTTGTGAGATTTACAATTGATGATTAGTAAATAATCACAATAATAGTTAGTGTAAGAGGCAGCTTTCGCCTCTTCCGATCCCAAGACAATGTCGCAGGGCTAACAACGACGAATCAGGTTCTAGTAGAACTATACCATCATATGTCATGTGCAATACTGCACACATTAGTGCACTGGTTACCCTTAAGATTATAACTTGAAATTGGTTAGCTCTAGATAATTTACATTAGATATATGAGTATCATTTTATGTATAATGTTAAGTAGGTTTGTGAATAGTTGTTAGTTACCTTAGTTTTTTTTTTTTTTTTTAAATGAGTATACAATACCGCGGACATGGTGGTCCGCGCCTTTTTTTATGATGTTTTATTTGTTTACAGTTTTAATTATTATATTTATACAGTAACGACGCTCCCGCGTCGGACAAATTTTCTTATTTCTAAACTCAAGTCTACGTGAGTCCATCTCTTAACATATTTTTATTATTATTTTTTTTTAATTGTGTTTATGTGTGTGTATATTTATAATGTGTAAATGTTTTTTTTTTAATTTTTTTTTTATATACATTTTTTTTTTTTTTTGATATTTTTTTTTTTTTATTATTTTTTTTATTATTTATATATATACAGGCAATACAATTTTATACAGGCAATGCAATTTATTACTATCGTGCTACTTGTTATTATCTATGGTATATTACTTATGTTTACAATATTTGACTACAATTATATTATACAGACGTTTCGCTACTATTATTATTATTTTTTATTTTTTTTATACTATCTTAATTTGGTACATTATGAGGTTACACTTACATTACATTATGAGTTTACACTTTTTGACACACTTCTCCGGGGAGAAGCTGCTTGGCAGTGCGAGGCGACCAGCCCCGACCAACGGCCTCCGTTCACGGACGTGACGTACCCACCCGCGCCGCTTAGCTCAACCATATCTGAGGGAACTTAACGACCGGCCGTGTAGCGCCACCGTTGGCAGGGCACTTACGCGAGTATGACGGACTCGCTCTGCCATACAGCTTCACATAGCACTTATACATGAAGGGATTTCACAGGGTGGTTAGGTTTTTGGATTGGGTTTTGTTGGGAGTTTGGATGGGACTTTTATGTGGTGTTTTGGTGGGGTTTTCTGACCAGGGATTTCGCTAGCTCGAGGAGAGCATTCACGACAGCTGCGTCTCGGTGCTGCATGGCCGTCTTTAGATTGTAATCGACGACCGTTTTAGTTGGCGCACCCATTGCCTTCTTTGCGAAGCGGCCTATGGCGTCATCGGCGTCGTCGGTGTAGTAGACGCAACTGGCTGTATGTCGCGACACCGCCACTACCGCGTGGGAGATGCTGTCGTGAACTCGGATCCTCCTGGACTTGGTGTTGATGAGGACGACGCTGTCGTAGGTCAGGCCCTGAGCTTCGTGTATGGTCAACAGGCGCGACCCTTCGCCGGACCCATATCCTTGGTTCCCAAGAGAAGCTTTCTCCTCCTGCGTATGAACCAGGAACAGGGTGTTTAGGGCGATGCTCGGTATTTGCGCTCCTGTGTAACCTTTCACCCCCAGGGAATGGATCCGCGACAGCGACGACTTGGAGGAGTATATACCGGAGTATATCTCGCTCAGTGCGAACGCCACGTCCATCGGGCTGCGGTGTGTGCAAAGCAGCTCCTGGGTGATACCAGCCACCAGGTTTGGACGGGTATACCTTAATTCGAAAAGGTTCTCTCTGTCCAAAAATGGAAGCTGGTTCACGTCTCCGATGAGGACAATCTCGCTTGCCCCAGACAACTTTGCTGCCATGACTATGGCCCCAAAATGGTTCATAAGAGCCTCGTCTACCGTGAGGCGGTAGCATTTCTCTTTCGGCTTGAACCCGTTGGCTAAGATTGAGGCCATAGTGCGCACCTTTTTCTGTACTCGGTCTCCTAAGCGGCGCGCAAGCTTCTGCCGGAGATCTTTGGCAGCTTCGGTCGTCGTGGTGGCTACAACGTCCTTCTCCTCGTCGAAGTTCCTTACCACCCAGGTTGTCTTGCCACAACCCGGAACTCCGTTTACCCACCTGATACTGGGCACCGCCCAAATTTCCTGCGATGCTGGACTGTCTGAAGTCCCCAAAATGGATTGTGCCATTTCAAGGATCTTGTCGTCCGGCATGATTTTGGTACATTTGGCGGTAACCAGTATCGGGTCGTCGTCGGCTGCGATGAATTTTAATTTGCCTGAGCTCTCCGTTTCCTTCTCGTCCAGGGCCACGAAACCGCTCTTCGCGCTGTAGGCTGCCATGTACGACCCCGTCATTTCCCCTTTGATGACTTGAGAAGTGACGTTGTCGTACACTGCCGCCCCTGCTTCCTCGAGCAGGACCCTGAGTAGACCTTCTGTGCCTCTATGGAAGGTCTGCAGGATCTTCTTGCACGTCATGAGATTGACCTCTCTGGTCGCTCTCACAACTGCTACGTACTCGAGGAAAGCGCTCTTCACGTGGTCCGTGACACCCGAGTTCACTGCGAGGGTCGGCGGGCTGACTTGCCCTTTGTCGGCTCTTGTTGGGATAGGCTTTTGCGGTGTCGGTCCGGTCGGTCTTTTACTGAAAAACCTCCTCACTGCTGACTCCTGTGCGTGGGATGGTGATGCGCGGCTGGTGCTGGGGAGCAGTGCACCGAGGAAAGTGCCGAAAGCTGTAAGGCGACTCCTCGTCCGGGCCCGGTCCTCCGGGCTAACGGTTTTGCTCTGCTCCTTTGCCGCTTTCTCGGCGGCTGCTTTCTGCTGGGCCCTCTCCGATCCGCTCTGACTGGTCGGGCTTGTTGTGGGGCTCGTCGCACCGGCTGTTGGCTGTCCCCCGACAGCCAACAGTTTTGAGGAAACTTAGACTTTCCCCTCTGTCCTCGTAGACAACCACCTCATGATGTTCCGAGGCTTTCAAACAGCCGAATCGGTCTGCGACGTCTCCTCTTTCTCTTCCGACCGTCATCGCGTCTACACTGATGGTGCGGGCTGTAGCTCCCGTGTAATCTCCTGCCTCCCTGATTTTTTGAAGCAATGAGCTTGCCTGAACAAATGGAGTCTCCTCTCCCCACTCGAATAGTGCGATCGTCTTACCTTTGAATCGCAATAGACGGCATCGGTGAGTGGCTACTTCCATCTGTGGCAGTGCAGCATACTTGCTACCTTTTATGCTCGTTTTGGTAGTGCTTCCGTTGATCAGGGCGGCAAGGCCTGGGGATATCGGTATTCGGGCCGCGGCTCGGCTTGAGCCTATGCAGAAACATATGCCTAGCCTTTCGCCTTCCCTGTTCATGAAGAGGGTGACGCCTCGCAATCGGATGCCTGGGACTCCGTCTCCTCCGCATGCCAGGAATTGCACGGTGGTCATGGTGCTAGGGGCTGGTTGTTGCGAGCTAGCTGCTGCTGCTGCTTGTGATGCTGTTGTGGGTCTTGTGTGTGTTGCTTGTGTTAAGGTAAGTGGTGTGGTTGTTGTTATTTGTGTGTTTGTGGTTGTAGTTGTTGATGTTGACGTGGTTGTGACTGTTTGTGTGGATGGTGGTCGGTTTCGACTGCGCAAGGTCACGTCTGTTTTGTTAGCCCCTGCTGCGACCGTGGCGGTTTTGCTCGCGAATGCCAAGAATGGTTTCCTAGTAGCCGGTCTCTCCATGATGGTGTGGAGTGTGGACTGGCTTAGCTGGATTTCCAACAGTGCTTCCAGCTCCATTCTGTCTTGGCTGAATCTTGGGCATTCAAAGAGCAGGTGCCAGACTGTTTCTTCGCAACTGGGGTCACAGACGCACGAGGGACTATCTTTGAGATGAAATCGGTGGAGATACGCTGAGAATCCTCCGTGTCCTGTTAGGATTTGTACATGGACCGGTGTGAGAACGGCGTCTCTGAGTGTTCTTTTCGCCGCTAGGACGTCTGGGAAGAACACTTTTGTGACCGCTCCTGTACTGGAGGACTCGTACCGCGCTTGCCACTTCTTTATAGTCTCCTCCCGTATCTTCCTCCTCACGAACGATACGGGGACCTTGCTGTAGTCTGATGTGTCCTTGGTTAACGCTGCCTCCTTGGCCAGCTCGTCCGCTCTCATTCCCGGCGGTTCCCACGTGGGCCCTCAGCCAGAAGAACCTCACCTCTCTGCCTTCCTCTCTTAGCTCTCGGACGCTTCTCTTGATTTGGAGTGCCAGGTGGTGAGTGACAGACGGACTCCTCAGCAGGTCAAGCGACGATCTTGAGTCGCTTAAGATGCTTACGGAGGCCGCCCTGGATTCTCTTGCCATCCTGACAGCTCTGAAGAGAGCGTAAATTTCCGATTGGAAGACAGTGTTGTGGGGCTCCAGGCCGAAAGTACTTGACTCCGTCTCCCTTCCACTTTCCCACCAAGTTAGGGCAGCTCCTACTTTTCCCTCTATCTTGCTGCCGTCGGTGTAGATTTGGGGACCGATTACTTGGTGGGTTTCCAGGGTTTCGGGAGTCAAGTCCTCTAGGCGTGCATACTCTGTTGTTATGAGTTGCGCTGGGTGGGGGTTCTCGGAGTGGTGCACGTTGCACTCCAGCTCGCGGCCCGGCGGTATGAACTCTTGGGAATGGCCCTTTTTGATCTTGAAAAGGGTTGAGGCCTCGATTACCCGGAGATCTAGGGGGAGTTGGCCTGACAGAATAAGTGCCGATGTCAGAGACACCGTGCGGTATGCTTTGCAGATCTTCTGCGCGAAACCTCTCTGCAGTGAGTCAAACTGATTCCTTGTCATCAGTTTCTCAGCTGCGGGGGCCCACGCACTCGCTGCATACATCACGATAGGCTCTATCACCGACACATATATTGTCCTGATTATCTCTCTGTTGAGACCCCAAGTCACCTTTGCCGCACATGCCAGCTGCTTGTAGATGTCTGCAGCCTTTTTACAGGTCGCAGACACGTGCGCGTTGAAGGTGAGTTTGGAGTCTATTGTGAGACCTAACAGCTTGACCTGTTGGACTAGGTTCAGCCTCGTGCCCGACATGTATAGAACCGGGACGTCGTATTTCAGCTTTCTCGTTAACACCATCGCATTTGTTTTGTGCGCGGCGAAACGTAGCTTATTCTGGACGCCCCACTCCGACACTATGTCTAGCGTGTCATTGGCTGATTGCTGTAGGGGACCGGCTGTAAGGTCCGAGAAAACCAGGACAACGTCGTCTGCGAAGGCTTGGCAGTATACTCCCCTACTCGCCAGCTTGTGTAGGAGCGAATCTAGGATAAGGTTCCAAAACGTCGGTCCGGCAATTGAGCCCTGGACGCATCCTTTCGTGGTTCCCTTCTCACTCGTCGCTCTGGCGTAGTTGACCCTGATGTTCCGGTCTTCCAGGTATGAGGTTACGAGAGCGTAGATGTTTTTTGGACAGCTCTTGACCACCATCTGTCGTTTGAGTGCTGGCCACCACGCGTTGTCGAAGGCGCCCTCTATGTCCAATGATATCAAAAGCACGATCTTTTTGGCTTTGATTTCGGCTCTTACGTGGCCCATAAGAGCATAGAGGGCGTCCTCGGTTCCGCGTTGCGGCATGAAACCGTACTGGTTTGTGTTCAGGGTTGGGAGGAAATGCCACTGGAGTCTACCTACGAGGAGTTTCTCTACGATCTTTCCTAGGACCGAGAGCAGACCTATTGGCCGGTACGACTTTGGGCTGGTGTAGTCGTCCTTTCCTGGCTTACGGAGAATGCACACGTGGGCGACCTTCCACTGCTTCGGGAAGTGTGACAGCGACAGGCATCTATTGGCTATCGCTAAGAACACTTCCCGATCACAGTTTATTGCCGCTGTGCAGATGTCTGCTGTTAATCCGTCGGGACCGGGTGCTTTTTTCGGATTTTGGTTTTGGAGAACCATTTCCAGCTCCGCAGTCGTAAAAGACGGGTCATCAGCAGACAGACCTTGGGGGTTCTTCTCCTCCGCCAGCTTGCGCAGGTCATGGTGGTATGACTGTTCGGCATCCGTTGAGTCGTCGGGGTAGAAGGTTTGTGCCAGAAGATCCGCGGATTGCTCCGGACTGAGCGTCTCACCTGCGGTGTTTCTCAGGAGCGCGTCGTCCTGTCTTCTGGCTGTCTTCCTTAGTACCCGGTAGATGCCGTCCCACATGCTCTCTCGGTCCTGCTTAGAGCAGAACTCCTTCCAGTTGGCCGTGGCAGCTTCCGTTGCTGTTGTTGTGTAGATGTGTTTTGCCGTCACGTACTCTTGGATGGTGAAGTGTCTCCGGTTTGCGGCTGCATTTCGGATCCTCCTCTTCTTCGTCAAGGCATCTTTCTTAAGACGCTCTAGAGAAGGACTCCACCATGGGGGCTTTGCGTCGTGTTTAGGCGACCCCAGTTTTGGGATCGCATTCTCGCATGAGCGGTGGATGTTCTGGGTATATGTGGTGACTATGGTCTCCAGATCCTCTGGGCTCGAGACGTCTGAGACTCTGACCGGTGTTATGTCTGAGTCCACCAGGCTGGTCTTGAAGAGGGTGCTGAATTCGGACCACTTTGCCTTCTTGGTGTTGTAGATGCGCGTAGAGATTGGCCTTAAGGGTTCCAAGGCCTTTTCCAAGCGCATCGAGAAGGTAATTGCATTGTGGTCTGAAGTTGTAAAACTTCTTTCTACACGCCACTCCTCGACCTTGCCTAGCAGCGACAGGCTGCATGCCGTCACATCGACGATGCTGGTGCACCACCTGTCTCCTCTGTAGGTCTCGAACGTCGGTGTTTGGCCCGTGTTTAGGATGTGGAGATCCCGCTCATCGAGGAAAGAACTGTACGCGGCCCCGCGATGGTTTTCGGAAATACTTCCCCACCACTGGCTCCAGGCATTTACGTCTCCTCCCACAATTGTGTTATTTGTATGTAGTTTTTGTGTTATGTTGTGTGTCTCTGAAAGGTATGGTTCGATGTCCTGGTCACCCTCGAAATAGACCGATAGCACTCCAAAGCTGAGCTGACCCACCTTGAGTAAAGCAGCGGCGATGTTCTCAGACACAAGCTGGGGGTCGTGGATGACCTCCAGGTTGTTTCCGAAAACAACGATCGCCGCCTTAACTGGTTTCTGGCGGTTTAGGCTGCACTGGATGACTTGCGTGCCGGGTGTTTGTTTCATCACACCTGTTCTTCCTACATAGGGCTCGTGAACAAGTGCTACTGAGATTCCCCTTGCCTGGGCCGCCATATGGAGTTCTTCTGTGGCCAGCTTGGAGCGCTGAAGATTGACTTGGACGAATTTCAATCTCGCTGTCGGTCTTGATGCGATTTCGGGGGTGACTGGTTGGTTCGTTGGTGTGTTGTCGTGGTCGCCCTTAGCAATAGGAAACGCGCGACCTCGCTATCCCATCCCATTTTTGGCGTTCCTGGCAGTCTGCGCTGAACGCTGTGTGTGCCAGGTCGCTGCCGGGCCCATGTGCTACCTTGCAGTTTGCGCAGGTGGGCTGTTTGCCGTCAGCTCGAGTGAGGCAGTCCCCTACGCTGTGCGCTCCGCTGCAGTAGCTGCAGAGTTCTTTCGCAGCTTTGCATATAGACCTGTTGTGTCCATATGCCAGGCACTTCGTGCACTGCACTAGGGGGGACTGGTCCTCAATCGAGCACCGCTTGATGCCCAGGTGGACTTTCTGAACCGCAGTGTAGCACTTCCAGAGCTCCGGGGAGAGCTCCAGGACGGGGTGGCACTCGTGGACGTTTCTCGCGCGCTTCCTATAGCGCACCTTTAGGGTCTGTCCATCTACAGCGACGTTTTGCAGAAGGTGTTTGTTCTGCGCTTTCAGGAGATCTACAATCTCCCCGTCGCTGTAACTGGACAGCACTCCCTTGATGCAGACGAGAGGGTTTAGGGGTTTAGGCTCCTGGACCTTGAGCCCCGCGTTCGACTGGACTTGCTCCTTGATCTTATGCAAATCCAACTTACTCGCGCACTTCAGGACCACTTTTTGGTTCCGCGCTTTCCGTACTGTGTCGACGCGGGCTCCACTGGTCTTTAGGTCCAGGGCGGTCCTGATCCTCTCGATGACGTTGTCCCCGGTGTGCTGGGGGTTCGTCGACGAGACGATCAGGGTGTGGTTGGACTGTGTGGGTGGTTTAGGGGGCTTCGGTGTGCTGGCTACCTGAGCAAAGGTTTTTGGGCCCAGTTGTTGTTGGGGTGGTCTGTCCGCTTTGCTCAGGTCCGCCACCCCTTTCCTGATGTCCTGGAGAGTCATTTGACCTCCCCGACTGCGAGCTCCGCTTCCAGATTCAGCGCCGGGGGCGCCTGGATTTGCGGCTCTTTGTCGCGCAGTACGCGGAGGTCCGCCGATACCATCTCCAGCCTTTCAGAGAGCGGTTTTAGGTGTTGTGAGATGTTTATTGGTGGTTGTGGTGGTGGGGGGGAGGCGGCAGGCTTGTTGGCGATGGCCTGCAGTTGACTACGCAGGTTTCCCATGGCCTCCTCGAAGATGACGGTGCTGAGGAGGCCCGACTCGTTGCTGCTCGGATCCGTCTCTACTGCACTTGGTGGCCGGTTGAGGTCCTCTTTGAGCCTTTCCAGGGCCTTTCGGAGCACGTCCAGTTGATTGGACACACTGGTAATATTTGTGTCGAGGCGTGAGATGCCGGCCCCCATTGTCTCCCACTTGGGATCACCCGGGGCTCTAGCGCCTTCATGCCTGGTCTTCTCGTGCTCCTTCAGGTTCTTCAGGCTCGCTGCTACGACCTCAGTTTTCACCTCCTTGATGCCCTTGAAGGCTTCAAGGGTTTCGTGACCGAGCCATTCGCGGATCCCTTTTGCCTCTTTTTTTGTCTCAGAGATGTCCGTGCCCATGATGGAGAGCTGCACCTTCATTGACATCAACTCTCGAGTGTGAGCTCTCTCGACACGCACAAGCTCTTGCGCGTGTCGAGAGCGCTCCTTCTCGAGGTTGTACCTTAGTTACCTTAGTTAGAACTATATAACTTTAACTTGCTGTTATTAATTGGTTATGGGAATAGTTGTAAGTTGTCGAATGTTTAGCTGTCATTTAAATGGGAAGGTGTAATGTATGAAGTGTGTTTGCACCTTTACATTAATTAGAATAAGTAACACTGCATACTTCTCCGGAACTTCATCCGGTGACATGACAACACTGTTGTATTTGATCTGTCATTCTGATTATACGCATTGGACGAAGCTTGCGTTTCTTTTCTGGATCACCATCAGGACACGAACGACACGACACGAGCCCCCGTCATCCCCTTCGAACCTAACCTGTCCGAGTCGGGGTGCCCCAATTCCCGAGCTCGCTTCGCTCGCTCTTGCATCCTAAGTTCTCATCGCCTTTTTACTAAATCGAAATGTGTTAGACCTTGGGGCAAAAATAAAAATACATAGTTAAGTTACTTATTGCTATGTATAATAAATCATTAACGGGGGGAGGGTTTGTCGTTTGCAAATTTATGTTTTGGCTTCCAACAACACGCTTCGCTTGCTTGATTGCTTGGCTTGGTTTTGTAGACGCAAACCTACCTTGCCTCCTCCTTCAGAGGGGACAGGGTGGCGTGGTCTTGAGGGAGAGCGCAAAAGTCGTGTAGATCCTCAAGGCAAGTCTGGTGATGTTCCTTCTCGAGGTTGCCGCCCTGTTATTGGTCTAATTCCATATGAATTAGACGTAACAGAAATCACTGGACGATTTATCTCAGGGGTGGCGAGGTCATGCCCCTGGGTGTCCACCATCGAACAAGAGCAGATGATGGACAGCAATGACCTCCCGCGTGTTTGTGCCGTGCGCGGGGACCCGTACGGAGGGATGAAGGAATCCTGGTGGTTGAGTGGAGCAGGTTGCACACAACACATCACTTTGGCTCAGATTTCCTCTTACACGGGAGATCGTGGGGTAGCTACCCACGACCAATCGGCTGGGCCATCCCATAAGCGGGATGTCAAGCGAGGGTCGGCTTAGTGGGGGGGGGGGGGGGGGGGGGGGGGGGGGCAGCCGGCGTGGCGTGGGGTCTCGGGATGAGTTGCGGCATAGTCTCGTGTCGTATACAGTTCCGTGATCTTCCGTCGCGTGCGGGCTCGTCAACTTCCTACTAGGTTGATCCTATACCGAAGGAGTAGCTCTGGCGTACGCTCGTTGAACGGGCGACGTCCCCGACTGAGGGCTCCGTGGCGGGTGGAGAGCTCCAACGGTGAAGCATAAACGTCCAAACCTATGGATAAAGAGACGAATCACGAAACAAACGAACCACAAGCTGCGTCCCGCTCGTCGGATGCGCTTACACAAACAAACGCACCAAGGGCCGCGTCTTCAGATGCGCCTTCCACATCCAAAACAAGGGTTGCGTCTCAAGATGCACCTAAGCAGCAACTGCCCAAGAGTGCATCTACAGATGCACCCTACAAAACAAAAAAACGCCCGGCTGCGTCCAAGGATGCGACGAGGAAGGCACCCGTAAGGGATGCGCCACAACAGGCTGCGTCCCGAGCGACCCCAACCTCGTCTGCGTCCATGGATGCGCCTTCTAACACGAACCTGACCGAAAGGCCAAGGACAGCACTCGCTCATGGCGACTCGAGGAGTACTGCAAATGTGGATGCGCCCAAAACACGGGCTGCGTCAACGGCTGCGGACCCTGAGAGGGACCTGACGAGTCTGGCTAAAGCCCCACTGGCAGGAGCATCGAACGCCAAAAAAGGGCACACAGTGTCCAAGAAAAACACGTCCCTCAAAGCGGTGTCGACAACGGCAGAGATGCCAAAAGACGAGGCTGCCGCCGGCGCTAAGCGCAAGCGCAGCGCGAGGCCAAGAGGACGCAAAAACCCAACAAAACCAAACACAGAACCACCGGCCAGGGCGCAGAAGCGTTCGCGTCCCGAAGGTACCGTCACACCAACTGGGGTAGGCAAGAAGAGCAAGCCTGCTCGCTCCCGTATGGTGGACGGAACTTTGGTGAGCTACGCCGAAGCGGCCGCGTCTCTCAGGAGCAATGAGCTATGCGTTGCCGTCATGACCGAGCCTTTCTTGGAAATGACGCAGGAGCAAGCGGAGGGGATCCGTCAGACGATCGAGAACCAGCTCCTGGCTCTGCTAAAGGCTCCTTTTTTTTTTTTTTTTTTTTTTTTTTTTTTTTTGTCGCTGAGAAATGCTTTATGCATCCCCGCTCGTGGGGGACGAGACGGGGTATGTGGGACTCCTGTCGAAAACCGCACTCGACAGTATACCCACTAAAACTCAGCGGTGTTCCCACAACGCCGTGATGGGAGGGCTATGGGAAATTGGCTCAGCCTCTGCTTCCACAGCCCTCCCGGCTTATGCCCGCCTACTTGGCGGGCCCCGCATGCCCCCCATTCAACTGGAGGGCTACGGGAATGGCCGGGAACACCCGGCCACTCCCGTCCGACACTGGTGGAGGCCCGTGCAATACAGGCAATGGGCGCCCCCGCACCCACCGCCTGCTGGCCTCCACCCGGGAGGAGCCGGAGGTGACTACCAGACCGGCGTCTTCCTCGACCCCTCCCCTCTCGGAGCGGCGCCGCGCGAGAGAATCATCCCCCGCGCGCGCGCCGCTGCCTCCCTCCGGGACACGACCGCCTGTTCCGCATCGGCGGCCCTGCCCAGTCTACGCCCACTCACCACCCTCTGTAAGCAAAGGAGGAGTGGGCGTACCCTCTGTAGCCCGGTTCCCTTCACCGACCATCAAGCATGATCGGCGATTGGAACCGTGACCTTTCCCCGCTTGTTGAAGATTAGCCGCCAGCCCCAATTGTCCCCCAAAACCGCACTGGGAGAAATTGGAGCCGACGTTGCCCAGGGTGCGCCACGAGGAGGCTCTTCAACATGCACCCCCTGCTAAAGGCTCCTGAACCAACCGACACAACTGATACCAACGACAGCACCGCGATCCATTTTAGAGGTCGGGCCCACTTCGCTGAAGGAGTCCTTAAGACATGGTGTGAGGACGACTTCACACTGGCCTGGCTGAAAAGGGTCATACACAACTTATCGTCCCCGTTACCGGGGACCGAGCTAACCGTTCGACCTCAAGCCGACATACCGAAGAAGGCAATGTGTATGTTGTTTGTTCCCGAGAACAGCGAGAACACAACGGAGCTGCTCAGGATGCTGGCGAGGCAGAACCAGAACCTAAAAATTAACACCTGGACTCTGACACATGAAAGGGCTAGACAGGAGCCCCCGGGTACCTGTCTCTTCTTTCGTGTGCCGGAGCCCATGGTCAAAACCATTAAGGATCAGCAACGGCGAGTATACTACCTCATGGCTAGTATATACATCCGCTTCCTGGACGAGGGCGGTGCCAGGGAGGATGCTGCCGCGCCAACATCACGTACAGCCTCGGTTGCGCCCCAGGGGGAGTCTGTTCCGCCGCTTCCTGAACGCTCCCCGTCACCTCCCGCGGTGGGGACTGTTGGGGAGGCGGTGGATCTGGCGACTTCCATGGCAGCAATGGAGGTTGTTTCAACAGCAGGTTCAACAAGGGATCCACCCTCGTCCGGTCTGACTTCGGATGAGGATTGCTTTCCGCCGGGGGAGAGTAGTGAGGGCGAGGACAGCAGCCTCTGCTCCTCTCCTCTGCGGGACTAGGATCCTACAGACTAACCTCCAGCACAGCCAATCTGCGTCGGCTACCTTGCGCAGAGAGCTGGAGAACCAACAAGAAAGAACCATCGCCCTCATCCAAGAGCCGTGGATCAGGGGTGGCAGAATATGCGGTCTTGGCAACATCGGGGGCAAGTTGCTACTAGACACCTCCGCAAGTAACCCGCGTACCTGCATTTTTGTCCCAAAACATGTACCTAACCTTTTAATCAACGAATTCTGTTCGAGGGACTTGACAGCAGGCAGGCTTTTCAGAACTGGGCACGCCACGATTGCGGCGATAAGTCCCCTCTTTGAGGAGTGGCTAGAGAGGCGCCACGGCGTCCTCACCTTCCGCCTGACGCAGGTCCTAACCGGACACGGTTGTTTCGGGAGGTTCCTGTTCCGGATAAGGCGGGAGGAAACGCCCGGGTGTCACCATTGTGTGGATCGCCCGGAGGACACGGTGGAGCATACGGTGGAGGTCTGCCCGGCTTGGGCGGAGCACCGCCGTGTCCTCGTGGAGGCGATTGGCGGTGGCGATCTCTCGCGTCCGGCCTTGGTCCAGGCCATGGTACGGAGCGAGAGGGCTTGGGAAGCCGTCACCTCCTTCTGCGAAGCAGTAATGTTCGCGAAGGAGGAGGCGGAACGCGTGAGGGAGAGGCAAAGTTTGCGCCCTCACGCCCCTAGCCGCCGCAGGAGACGCCCTGGGCGTCGGGAATCGCAGGCCGATTCCCGGCCACCGTAGGCGCGGGCTTGCGAACGGCGAGCAATGGGCAGCTCGCCGTTCGATAAGGACCAGGCCCGGGTCGACGGCGCGTTGTGTTCCACGCGCGCCTCAAAGAGATGTCAGCACCAATGACGGGGTTTGCTAGGACCGATGCCTGCTAGGGTTGCGGAAAAGTCCAAGAGGGTTACCGTGGCCCCTGGCACAGGCAACTGAAGGAACACGGGTGGGTTTTAGTCAGTAAGAGTCTGACACGCCCTCCTGCTCTGCCCAGAGCGGGAGAAGTTATTTGATGATTTCCCACCCACAAAAAAAAAAAAAAAGGCTTTTCAGAACCGAACAGGAACTCCCGGACATTGTACTAGCCTCGGCATACCTGCCAGGCGACGAGGAGGTGCCTCTGCCAGAGCTCGCCTCACTGGTTGAGTACTGTGAAAAGGAGAAACTGGAACTAATCATCGCGACAGACTCCAATGCGCATCACACGCTCTGGGGTAATGTCAAAACCAACAACCGAGGTGAGGTAATGCTTGATTTTATTCTTAGTAATAACCTTGTTTTACTAAATAAGGGCTCCGAGCCTACCTTCATAAACGCGAGATCGCAAACAATAATAGACTTAACTGTAGCAACCATAGGTATATCCAACTCCATACAGGACTGGCATGTGTCCACTGAGATATCATGCTCAGACCACAGATGGATCCGCTATACTATTAACTTCAACCTAACTAAACCAAAGCCAAGAAGGGTTCCGCGCAACACAGACCGAGCCAAGTTTACTAAACTGGTTAGGGCTGAACTAAGCAGATTACACGCCCTTCCGGCTGAGATACCAATAACCAACATAGACGAACATGTAAACCACATCACATCCATCCTTCTATCTAGCTATGAACAGTCGTGTCCCCTCACGGTACCCAGACAGGGAGCTCGCCATTCCTGGTGGAGTCCAGAACTGGAAAGACACCGACACAGATTGAGAAGACTGTTCAACAGAGCTAGGAACACACGGTCGCCAGTAGATTGGGACCGCTATACAACAGCTCGTAAAACCTATAAAAAACTGATACGCCTCAGAGGAAAGAATAGCTGGAGGCGTTTCTGCACTAACATCGAAAGTAACAATCAGGCAACGAGGGTCAAAACTTGTCTAGCTCAAGAGACAGACCTCTCAATAGGATGCCTGAAAAAAACGGATAACACCTACACAACAAACGACGCTGAGACAAGCGAATTACTCCTAACCACCCACTTCCCAGGATGCCAGATTGCCACCCAGCAAAGCTGGGAACCACGAGCAGCCTAGATTGGGAAATGGCGTTGGAAGTAATCGACAAAGACAAAATAACGTGGGCAATCAACACCTTCCTACCTTTCAAGGCAGCAGGACTGGACGGTATTTTCCCGGCTCTGCTCAGGTGGAGCCAAGATGTACTGGCTGACTACCTGGTTAAGGTTTTTCGTGCCAGCCTGGCCCACCGCTATATCCCCTTGAAATGGCGGGAAGTAAAAATAATCTTTATACCGAAACCAGGTAGGGGCGACTACACCCAGCCCAAATCCTTTAGACCTATAAGCCTCTCCTCGTTCTTCTTGAAGACACTGGAGAGGCTGGGGGATAGGAGGATCAGAACCCAAATTTCAGTACAGAGACCTCTACATCCGAATCAACACGCCTACTGTGCAGGCAAATCAACTGAATCAGCACTCCACAGCGTAGTCTCACGCATTGAAAATGCTCTTAAAGCCAAAAACCCAACCCTGGGCGCCTTCATTGATATAGAAGGTGCTTTCGACAAAACAAACTTCGTCAGCATCGAGCAGGCACTTGCCAGGCACGGCGTTGCGCGAACACTCATAGAATGGATCAATAACATGTTAAAATACCGTGCCATTCAGTTTACCGTGAACACCACCACGCGAGGTATCGTGAGTAGAGGCTGCCCACAGGGTGGGGTGCTGTCACCACTGCTGTGGAATTTAGTCGTAAATGAGCTCATTGCAGAGCTCAACGCCAGCAGTCTGTACTCGGTGGGATACGCGGACGATATAGCAATTCTGATCTCGGGGAAATTTGAAGGCATCTCATGTGATCTCATGAGAAGGGCTTTCAAAATAATCGAGAGCTGGTGCACGAGGCACGAACTATCGGTTAACCCCTCGAAGACAGAACTAATAATGTTTACCAACAAGAGAACTTTTGGACCCCATAGGCTTCCAAAACTCTTCAACACTGAACTAACACTTAAAGACGAAGTCAAGTACTTGGGGGTGATCCTTGATAGCAAACTTCTCTGGAACAAGCACCTTGACTACAAACTTAATAAAAGCACAATTGCACTCTACCAATGCAAAAGAATGTTAGGGAAAACATGGGGGCTTTCTCCGAAGATAACTCTGTGGTTATACAAAGCGGTAATCAGGCCAATGTTGGCTTATGGCGCTCTGGTTTGGTGGACGAGGACTGAACTCTCGACCACCATTACCAGACTACAACGCTTCCAACGACTGGCCTGTACGGCTACCACTGGCTGCATGAGAACCACCCCAACTGCAGCCATGGAGATAGCCCTTACACTAACTCCCCTTGACCTGTACATACAGCAGGAGGCGGCGCTAGCTGCCATCAGGCTAATGCATCTGGGCATATGGGGCAAAAACCATACCAGCCCACACGCTAACATCCTGGACCGGGTGATTGAGTACCAACCGCTCATCGCTGCCCCGTGTGATAGAACACCAAACAAACCCATGTTCAACAAAAACTATATTATACAAACAGTTCAGGAGGAAAGGGATCAGTCAGGAGCCCATGAAGTGCGCATCTACACAGACGGCTCAAAAACACAAAACGGTTCAGGTGCTGGCGTACACTCCCTTGACCTCAACATTAACCTTCACATACCACTAGGCACACACAGTTCGATATTTCAATGTGAATGTGTTGCCTTAACACTAGCCGCAACAGCAGTAAAGCGCTTAGGCATCCGGAACTACGGCATTAAATTCCTATCCGATAGCCTATCTGTGCTCAAAGCTTTAGGAAACAAACAAACTAACAATAAACTAATTTTTGAGTGCCATTTAGCTCTGGAGAGGTTATCGACGTTTAATCGCATTACCCTCCAATGGATTAAAGGGCATAGTGGATCCTTAGGCAATGATGCCGCTGATGAACTTGCGAAGAGAGGCTCTGATATGGAAGTGCTAGGCCCGTACCCACTTCTCCCTCTGCCTTTCTCACAATTTCGTGCGTGGATTCGCCAAAGATCGACCGAACTCCATAACAACAGATGGTCACGGGCAACAGACTGTAGACAGTCCAAATTGACTTTACCAATTGTAGACCCGCGGTTAACCAAAAAACTTCTCAACCTGAGTAGAAATAACCTCAGAATAATTATAGGAACAATTACGGGCCATAACCCCCTTAACAAACATCTTTTTAACATAGGCGCCACAGATAGCCCCCTTTGCAGGGGCTGCCTTGACGCCGAGGAATCAGCCGCCCACGTTATCCTGGAGTGCGAGGCTGTGGCTTCTCAACGGGAAGAAATCCTCGGAACAGTGAGGTCGCTCCGCGAAGCCTGTGAAGCCCCCAGGAGGCTTCTGTGCTTTTGGGCGGAGCTAGGCTGGCTGTGTCAGCCAGTATCCCCACGCACAACGGACCAAATGAGAGTCTAAGTGCGGAAAAGGGAGTCCCCATCATCATCATCAAATCATTAACGGGGAATTCCAAAATAAATACGTAAAAATAACTCAAATTTGTTTCCGTTATTTCTATTAATTGTATGCCTAAATATTATTAATTATTATTTATTGACGACACGTTTGGTGTAGTGGCTACAGTGGCTAAGTGTAGTCAGCGAAACCAAATGGTCCTGGGTTCGAATCCCGGTAGGGGCAAATGTTTGTATGATGAATATGGACATTTGTACCCGAGTCATGGATGTATATTTATAATATGTATGTATTTACAAAAAAAAATGTATTTAAGTAGTGTATCAACCATCTGGTATCCATAACACAAGCCTTAAGTGTTAAGTGCTTAACTTGGAACTAGATGGTGCTGTGTGCAATGTCAGACGATATTTATTTATTTATTTATTATTATGCTAATAATCATTAGGCCTAGTAACGTTATGCGAATTAAATTTATGCCAAAACAAATTAGCCTTCAAGATAATTATGCCAACTTAAACTGTATGCCAAAAAAAAATATGTCAAAGTATTATTATGGCAAAACAAATTATGCCAAAATCGTTATGCCAAAGTATATTAGGAAAAAGAATATTATGCGAAAAGAAGGGATCCCGAGAAATAAATGTATACATATTCGTGCTCGTGACTATACTGTCTGCGCTCGATTCATATTTTGCGTTCTTAATTATTGAGGATCAACACACACTGCAGTAAATTCCACCTAAATACGCGCAAAAGTGCCCGCAGTGTGCGCAGCCAGATTATCCCCACAAGATATCGCTCCTTGCCACTTCATAAATCACATTGACCGCTTTACCTCTGTCGGCTAAAAACTCGCGCGATTTTCGCCTAAAACAGCAAAACCCCCGTCATTTATAACCAGCTCCCTTCATACTTATGTATCGCCCTTTCCGCGCGCTAGATGTAGGCTCACTCGATTTATTACTCGAATAAAAGTCGAATCGGAGGTAAATCTTTTATAACACCGTGTACCGTTACATTATACCTATGTGTACAAATAAATACATTTGAATTTGAATTTTGAATTTGAAATCTATTTAGCCGACTTCAAATTAATTCGAAGTAGTTTAGCGTCTAGCGTTGCTTTGGGAGACGTATGTTGAAGGTACTTCATAGATATATCACCATGATTGGCGTCACCGCAATATTTTATCCGTCAATAAACACGGAAGTTTATCCCGTTTCGCTTTATTTAGTTATCACTAGCTTCTGCCCGCGACTTAGTTCACGTGGATGTCGCAAGACACCACAATATACTAGAAGAACAGCCATATTTTTATAAAATATTCTTGTACCACCCACGCTTCTAGTTTTGGTCTCACCTGTCAAAATATGAAGAGAGTCAGGACTGGTGGCGCGGGAGCCAACGACGTACAGGTGTACGTGTGAGAAGCAGCTCGTCTTGAGGTACACGCACTCTATTGCTTGCGAAGATTTTCGTTTTTAGTTAATGAATGAACGCCTGTGTTCCTGCATGCACTGTCTAATAGCACAATACTGATTCATTGAATATTCGTGACGAACAGCTATAATTACAATAATATAAGGGTACCTACATTGGAATTGTAAATACACAGGACATAATATTTTTCTTATAACCACTTATTACAGAAGAGTCCTTTTTTTTTTTTGAGGGTTTGGATCAACAAATAACTTGTCCCGCTCCGGGCGGAGCGGGAGGGCGTGTCAGACTCTTACTGACTAAAACCCACCCGTGTTCCTTCAGTTGCATGTGCCAGGGGCCACGGTAACCTTTTCGGACTTTCCCGCAACCCTGGCAGGCATCGGCCCTAGTGGACCCCGTTATTGGTGCTGACATCTTTTTGAGGCGCGCGTGGAACACAACGCGCCGTCGCGTCGACCCGGGCCTGGTCCTTATCGGACGGCGAGTTACCCATTGCTCACCGTCCGCAATCCCGAGCCTACGGTGGGACAGAAGAGGCCTAACCTAATTATTTTTCTGTGGACGTTCTTCGAACTTATACATGTAATAATAAAAAAACACAAACATGTATCAATTGTAGTTTTTGAATATGTAGTTGTGTGGGAATCGAACTCAGGTTTGCATTGTTTTGTTGAAAGTTGACCAAAATAGCCGTTCTTAAGTCATGATTGACTGCTTAGCTCCGTAAAGGTATGATAAAGGTGAAATCTGTAACTATCTGATAGATTTCTTTTCTATTCAGCCCAGTGAAGTAATGGAATAATTCGACTGTTGTCATATACACTGGTATATCGTATTTTTTCTCATCTGTCTCATTCCTAGAAACTGTATGGGAACAGTTTTTTTTTGCGATTTATGACTTTTCTAGTTGGAACTATTTGCTTTTATAACCTTTTGGCTCGTCTTTTTACAATTTGCGGTAAACCACAGAATAATACGAACATATTGCAATACTGATCTTCGCCCATAGCACATAGCGTGATAATGTATACCCTACAGACGGACCAGACTTATAGGGAATATCTATGCAAAATTAGAATAAAATCTATCTGGTAGTTTTTGCGTCATTTTGGAATATACATTGAGACAAACAGATAAAAATTCTAAAAACTATATTGACGGTATTAGGATCGTTCCCAAACCTCGTAGCATTTTTTTTTTCAAAAATATTAAATATACAGTTTTGACTTTGCTACGATTTTGTGAAATGTATAAATTAATGTTTTACTTTAAAACACTAGAAGATCAAGGTATTAGTATTCAGAGAACTATTTAAGTCATAGATATAGAATTCCGAAGATTGGGCATGAGAGTGAATGAGAGCTCCCGCTCTTAACGGGACTATGCTGTGTTAGAAAGAGAAAGAAAGTGACGCTGTCAACAGGGCCAAACACGTATTTGCTACCGGCCCATAGCGGCCCCGGTAACTGTTTACGTGAGCGTTTCGGCAATTATTTAAGTGAACTAGAGTGATAACCTGTGATTAAATAACCATAATACGATGATTTCTTGTGCAGTACCAGGATGTGAATCTTCCAAAAAGAAAAATCCCCAGGATTACTCGTTTCACCAGTAAGTTTACAAATTGTTTACATTGTTATTTCTGCATTAACAATGCACTAATAAGCCGGTTTTAAGCAAAGTATGATGAGAACATTATTTTACTTACGATTTAGATGAATTAACATGCCTGAAACCACCGTATTTAAGAAATAACAAATAGAGAAATACGAAGGAGTTATAACCTCACTTTTTAGTGATGCGATAGCCTAATTTTTGACTTGTTGATATCGACATCTAAGATAAAGGTAGCTTCATACAAATGCATATTCTTAGAAAATTAGATTATATGTCGGTAATTGTTGTAACAAACAAAATAAAATATAGATATATTACAATCTTATATAAACTAATATACATATTATAAAGCTGATGAGTTTGTTTAACTTTTAATACGCTAAACTCTGGAACTAGCAACCTACCTGATGGTTCGAATTGAAAAATTACTTTAGTGTTGGATAGACCATTTATTGAGTAAGATTATAGGCTGTATAATATAAAATGTAAACTGTGCATTTCATTAATAAATGATTTTTTATAAGTAAATCTTTTTTGTTTCACTATTTTCTCTAAAATGTTACCTTTATGGCCCCTCAGTTAGTGACACAGCGTGGGATGACCTGGCAAAGCATTAATAGAAATATCTAGGAACGCTCGAGAATCCTTCTGGTTAACTTAGGATCCCCTATAAGCCATACTGAGACTCATGAAGAAGGTGCATGGAGGGCTAGGGGTTGAGTAGAAGGGAGGGGAATCGCACAAAAGATCCAAAAGGGTCGAAGCGCTCTGGGCTCTGGCCTAGGGCCAGCAAAACAAGATAAGATAGGATCCCCTGGTATACCGAGAGTTACCGGGACATGCGTTAGTTGTGAAGATGTTTTTTTGCCATTGAGTAAGTATATTATATTTTTTTTATATTTCCAATAGAAATTGCGTGATACTCGGACAAAGAAACATTGTAATCCTAACTAATATTATAAATGTCAGTTTTACCGCTAAATGAGGTTACTGGCTAGTCGCATGCCGATAGTATTTATTGCGTTAGACCCTTAAGACATTTAACAGAATGACTCATTACGTCGCATAAATTATCGATAAAGACCAACAAAGGAATAGACAAGTCACAACACTGTCTATGCACACACTTACATTTTACGCATATCAATGGTTTTTGGTCTTGTTTGATTGTTGACATTACCGATCTACGGAATTCTACATCTATGATTTAAGTCATCCGATGTAATATTGCACCACACTAAATCGTAAAACCATTCTACCTTAAATGCAATCTCCAGCAACCAACCATTAAAATTTAAAACCCGCGAACTATCAGAACTCGTAATCTCGCTGAAAACTGCACGTAAAAGCATGTTTATTGTATAAACAAGCAAATCATGCGCTGCGAACAAATCTCAACACAATTTGTGTGAACTTGGGCGTCGCCGCCAGGCGGGACCACACTCACACGTGTGACGCGTACAGCTGGGCTTTTGTGCGGAGTTTGATTATACAAGTAAAAGTTATTACGCAACGAATTCTACATAATAATACATTATAAATGACGATTATGAATAAGGCGCAATAAACTGGATAGGTAAACTAGATGGAGATGAAAAGCACGGAATTCTAGCGGTTTCTCAACGGGGCCAATATAAATTAATACAAGCAATTAATATATTTGATTGGAAGCCGGGCGTTGGAAGGCCTCCTACAAAGTAGACCGATGCCCTTGTGAAGGCTGCAGGAATCCGGCGCATGCGAGAAGCACAGATCCGGTCGATGTGGCGATGCTGCGTTGGGGAAGGCTTTTGTCCAGAAATGGACATTTTTCAGCTGAAATGATAGGGATGATGAATAAACTTGATTTATTTATAAAACACGAGGTAAGTAATTGATTGTAATTACTTATGGACACCATTACAAAATAATTTTCTAACCCATATATTCGCATCAAAACTTCAAATCATATAATTGTTCCAGTACCCATAACGATCAATTGAGTCGTATAAAAACAAAACAGCAACATATAATAAAGCCGCACGTCCCAACACTAGACCCCGACGGAAAATGATTTGTTGAGTGCTACGAATATTCCATTATGCAAACACTTTGCCCGCGGTTTTTACTCACATATGGCTGCCTATGGGAATGCTCTAGCTTGCACTGTAACCACTGGGAAAACTCCCTTACCATTTGATTGATCTACTGGTTTTGTCCTTACTGAGGGATTGTTGATAAAAATTGCCTTGATCTTATCTCTGGAACGATAATGTCGATGCTAGAGATGGGTTACAATAAAACAAAATTCATTATTTATTGCCCATCTCTAGTCATTGTTATTTCATTTTAGTCGAATAACGAGATCATAAAATGTTTATTTTTTATTTTCGCGTAATGGGGTGTCCTTGCTTCCTATTTGTCGAAACGGTATCCTGCTTTCTGAAGATTGAGATACAAATCTCAAAGCTTGAACAACGATGTTTCATAATTCTTAATAATCTTAATCTTCATGCAACCTGCCAGTAGCTTGCTAGATCTCCACGGTGGTCTTTCAACAACGAGCTTCTGACAATTAGATTGTATAATATACCTTCCTTTAGAAATTATCGCGTCTAGAAGCGACCTGTCGCTTGAGCATTTAGAGTTCTAGACGGTTATAGTAACAAAATGGATTCAGAAGGCCCACTGTTGAGATCACAACGTCAACTTATCAAGAATAACTGTAAACATGATTAGTCAATAGAAAAAAGAAAAAAATTACGGCTGTGGTAGGAATGATTTACTGCACAAGCAAGTTGGACCAGACGTTGGCAGGTATGGTCTGTTCCAAGAGTATCTGATGATCTGAAGTTCCCAGCAAGAAGCCACCATCATGCTGATTACGTGTAGTTTGTGAAGATACGAAAGAAGTTTAATTCGTGGAGGCTCTTAGACTTCATCACCTATTTTTCAAAAACTGAGCTATTGGAGCTCTTTCTAGTTGTTTTATTTTGTTTGGACTTTTGGGAAACTTTTTATACCCTCTAAACTTGGCACCGCGACTTTCAAATCTGTCTAGGCAAATGTTAACAGAGCGTCGTAGTGACGCTAAAGTTAGCGCAACTCAGCGCAAAACTAACGAACAATCCGATAGTTGTAGCCACTCCAATAGTTGCTTAGCAAATTATTCTATAGCTTTCCAGACGTTCGAGTACCTGTATCTCTGCCAGTTTGTATTAGACTAAGCATATTTTGGTAGTCGATCCATCAAGTTAGCTGAAATAACTGAGGAGGCCATGAAGTTGATTGGTTGCTTAAAACTTTGTATAAGTAAACACCTGACATATAAAGAGGGCTTGAACATAAAATTATTTTCCCATATCACTAGTTCGATATTCATTATACTTTTATGTCCGTTTTATTCAATTGTTTACGTTACAAAAGACGAAATACACGAGCATAGAGTTATAAAGCGCAGGATGGAGGGTCCATTTATCCGCTTCCCTCCGCGAAGTTATTACAGAGAACAATGAACACAATAGTGACGCGATACGACGGGCGACAATAAGAATTAATAAAAGTTGCGCCTAATACCTCACGTGAGCAATGTTGTGAAGCGAGACGCCCGACAACTGGTGCCGCTACCACGCTTGTAGGGTTACCATAATCATTATTATGTCGTGATAGGCGATTTATGGTGTAAACTCAATGCAATGCAGATTACTTAATCGTATCGATAATATTGTAAGCCAGTTTAGTGGCATGGACCAGTTGGATTGAGGTATAAATATATGGATTACGTTTGTTTTCATTTTATACCTAATCATTGCAAGATTAATCTTCCGATACGTTGTTTTTAAATGAGGATACCTCAGATTGTTATCTTTAAATCATACATTTCAAAGTATATGTTTGGAGCACTGAACAATATACCTACTATTTCCATAGACACGTTTTCAGACTAAACTTCTTCTTCAAAAAACTTATCTACCTAGGTATAACTGCTGTACATTAATTGGTAAGGTGCTGGACGGTGTTATTGATAATCAGTTAAGACCACACCTACAGTTTCGTGATGCACAGTTTGGCTTTCGCCCTGGTTTGTCAACAGAAATGGCTTTACTGAATCTCAAGCATACCGTCCGATACTACACTGACAGAAGCACACCTGTCTATGCCTGCTTTTTAGATTTATCAAAAGCTTTTGATCTTGTTGCATACGTACGTGTGAATGAAACAGCGGGTTGCTTAGCACTGACAGTTTATTATAAGAGAAGAGACATGTGCGTGAGGTTGCAACCTTCACATATATAACAGACAGGTTGTGGCAAAAGTTGTCGGATGACACGGATCTACCTATTGAGTACATAAGTTTCCTAAAGTATTGGTATGGCAACCAGAGCAATTTTGTGCGGTGGTCGGGGTCACTTTCGGTTGAGTACGGGTTGGAATGTGGTGTAAGGCAAGGAGGGCTAACCTCGCCGACTCTCTTCAACTTGTCTTTTGACCGTCTGATCCGTGAACTCAGTAGCACCGGTGTGGGCTGTTCGATTGATGGTGTTCTTGTCAACAACATCAGTTACGCGGACGACATGGTGCTGCTGAGTCCATCGATCAGTGCCCTTCGAAAACTGATTTCGATCTGCGAGCGATATGTCGGGGCCCACGAGCTCAGATATAACGCCATTAAAAGCGAGCTCATGGTGTTTAAGGCGGGATCTAAAACTTATGACACTGTCCCACAGGTCATGCTGAATGGCAGTCTCCTTAAAAAAGACTCGCAGTTCAAGTATTTGGGCCACTGGGTCACCGAGACGCTTGTAGAGATTGATATAGACAGCGAGCGCAGGGCTTTGTCTGTTAGGGCTAATATGCTGGCTCGTAGGTTCGCGCGCTGTACTGTGGATGTAAAAGCTACGTTGTTCAGGGCATTTTGCCAATCGTTTAACACATGCAGCCTATGGGTCAAGCATACGAAAAAGTCGTATGACACCCCGCGTGTTCTCTACAATAATGCCTTCAGGGCGCTGATGAACCAGACTGGAAAGGGCCGGGACTGCCTTAAAGCGGCTCCTGCCCAATCTAGGGGGGCCAAACGCCTCCTGCCGGAGGCTCTACGCGGGGGTCGACCGGTGTGGGCGCGTTCCTTGAGGCGGCGGCCAGCCCGCTGGTTGAACGCGCCCCAAAGGGTCATGGCCACCCGGCTGGTCCGGGAATACCGTACGGTCTCCGGTGAGGCGGCGAGCCTCCTTGCCGGATTACCGCCATGGGATCTGGAGGCAAAAGTCCTCGCGCACATTTGGGCGCGAGGAGGCGAAAAGCCGGGGCGTAGCTCCGCTGCCGCGAGAAATCACGGTACAGCGGACAGAGCTCCGGCGGGATCTCAGGGCGGCATGGAGAGTGCGATTGTCGCAACCCAGCGCTGAGCACGCCACAATTGCGGCGATAAGTCCCCTCTTTGAGGAGTGGCTAGAGAGGCGCCACGGCGTCCTCACCTTCCGCCTGACGCACGTCCTCACCGGACACGGTTGTTTCGGGAGGTTCCTGTTCCGGATAAGGCGGGAGGAAACGCCCGGGTGTCACCATTGCGTGGATCGCCCGGAGGACACGGTGGAGGATACGGTGGAGGTCTGCCCGGCTTGGGCGGAGCACCGCCGTGTCCTCGTGGAGGTGATTGGCGGTGGCGATCTCTCGCGTCCGGCCTTGGTCCAGGCCATGGTACGGAGCGAGAGGGCTTGGGAAGCCGTCACCTCCTTCTGCGAAGCAGTAATATTCGCGAAGGAGAAGGCGGAACGCGTGAGGGAGAGGCAAAATTTGCGCCCTCACGCCCCTAGCCGCCGCAGGAGACGCCCTGGGCGTCGGGAATCGCAGGCCGATTCCCGGTCACCGTAGGTGCGGGCTTGCGAACGGCGAGCAATGGGCAGCTCGCCGTTCGATAAGGACCAGGCCCGGGTCGACGGCGCGTTGTGTTCCACGCGCGCCTCAAAGAGATGTCAGCACCAATGACGGGGTTTGCTAGGACCGATGCCTGCTAGGGTTGCGGAAAAGTCCAAGAGTGTTACCGTGGCCCCTGGCACAGGCAACTGAAGGAACACGGGTGGGTTTTAGTCAGTAAGAGTCTGACACGCCCTCCTGCTCTGCCCAGAGCGGGAGAAGTATTTGATGATTTCACACCCACAAAAAAAAAAAAAAAAAAGGGCGCTGATGAAACTGCCTCGTTACTGTAGCGCATCAGGTATGTTTGCGGCCGCAAATATAGATGGATTTGCGGCCATTATTCGCAAGAGAGTTGTGTCCCTGATGCGCCGTATACGAGGTACTCGTAGTTCGAACCACTACCTTCAGCTGTTCGCATGGAGGATGGATCTGGATCAGGATTGCCCAATAATGCGGTACTGGACCAGGCTGCATATTGAGTATACCGGATCCAAACCTAAATTTAGACTAAGATGAAACAAATATAATAGTGTATTATAATATTTTTGTTATTGTAAAATTGTAATTTTTAAAATGTTTTTATTGATGACTTTTGGAATATTTATCTAATCATTTTATATTATTAATAGTTTAAATATTTATTATTGGACCTTAAAATGACTAACATACAACAACTGACATACTACTCTGTACACCTACATTTTGGCAAATAAAGTATCTTATCTTAACACAATAGAACACACACAGAACGAACTCCGTCCCCAAACCACCGAAGTGAATTAGACGATTTTTTTTTATTTTTTTTATTTAACTTCAGTTGTACAAGAAAAACACTTATCTTAACACAATCTTAATTCATCCACGTGGCGCAACCCCGCGCGCCTAGTAGCCACAGTTACCGATAATTATAAATAATATATATTTCCCGGGAGTTATTCCTCAAGTTTAGAAGTGGATCGCGCCGCGTGCGTCATTAGAGTTAATGCTGGTAACACTATGGTGGCAGGTACCACGAAGTTGGTCGGCGAGCCTCCCCAGCCGTCCCGTACCAATTAATCTTTTGGAGGCCTTGTCGGATAGATGTGCGTGGCTAATATACTTAGGAGGAAAATATTAAGAATAGTTTTAGTGCGTTAAATATTTAAAGAGCGGGAATTTATTTCAGCTATGATATCTGAAGACAATAAGTTGATTCTAGACACTTTAAGGTTGATTCGGTGTTGGAGAGTTTATTTGGGAAAAGTTACCGTGTCTTTTCTCATATAGGTATCTCTTTGATCAACTCAACTGTAGTCACCAGGAATGAGAAAAAAAAGACACGGTAACTTATCCCAAATAAACTTTGACACTACAAGAATCCCAACAGACCTCACTATACCTTACAAGCTCATTGAATATCACTTCGCTACACAATTCATAAGCCAATTTATTTGTGGTCCTTCTAAACACAGTGCCTAGTTTCACGCATGTCACTGTCCGCTCAGCCCCCGGCATACCAGTAATTTATCAAATAAACATGTTTCCAAAGGGATGTGCGCTCCCAAACTGTCACAGAGTAAAAAGGATCTCGGTATACCTGCCGGAGTTTATCGTTGAGAGAAACTACAGAAAGAAGAAAGAAAAATAGTTTTATTAACAAACAGCTACAGCTTAAGGGGACAAATGACTATGAGGACCTATCCGTGGACTGTAGCGCCGCTTTTACGGTAGTTTTCATGGAAAATTAATGGAAAAAGATTAACGGGAATGGTCGGGGTCATGGGATTCGGAGTGCACATAATTATGAAAAAATTAATTTTGTAGACAATACAATATACCTAATAATAAATAAAGTTTTTCCGCACGTATCTTTTCACAAGGGTTCTACATTTATTTTATGAATTTACAAACTAAACTCATGTTCAATGCTTTGGCGTCTGATCGCATGTAAAATATAACAGCTGTTATTTAAAAAACAAGTTATGAGTATCATCCTTAATAAGACTTCAAAAAAATTACCCACAAACAGTTCAAAGAAGTCACAGAAACAAAAGAACCACGTAACGTAATGTTGGCTTTATATCAAAACGTCACCGGATTATATACAAGCATCCGAATGCAAAGGAAGCCATATAAAATTGTCGAAAAAAATATTAACAAGGCTCGCGACCTCGTTTTCAATCCACGCCACATTTGGCAGGCGCGGCGCGCGGCGAAGGAATTATAAAACAAAGACCGAATGGAAGTAGGTCGGCAACTGGCTGTTCTACCTTACTAGTAGGCTCGCCAACTTTATATGATTAACGGGAAATGAGTGGAATAAATATTGTGTGAGCAGGAAGCTCGTGTCAAGTGAGAGTTGTGCACTGCGCTGTGCAGTTTATTTTTGATGCATGTTTTTAACGGGTAATTTGTGGTGGGTTAACTACATATTATTGACTTGCACGGTGATACTGTTAAGGCTCGTACACACTGGCGCGACGCGGCGGTGCGACGTGTCGCGTGGCGATTCTGCGACATTATATCCGTAGAACAATTTCTATGAAAACGCGCGCGACAGTGCACACGCGTCGAGCAGCGCGACCCCATAGGTACATCTGTATGCCGTCGCGCCGCGACACCGTCGCCTTATACTAGTATACATATACAATGTGGAGATGACAATATGACTTTAAATGAAAACACTGGCAATACTGGTTTATAGAAACATTTGTAAACTATCAAATAAATCCGAACATCGAAATTAAAAAAACAATTTTTTCTAACAAACTAAATAGCTTAAAACTGCAAACAAAATAAAACACCATTTATAAAATTGGTACACTGACCTGCGATAAGAATGGCAACGCAGCTTGGTTTCATTCATGATAAAGCTGTGGCCGACGCAGCGACGTAATGTTTGGCGCCATTATTCTTATTATTATTATTGCTCAATTACACAAATCAAATCACAGAATATTGACCAAATAGTCGGGCATCATTCACCCGCGAATTATTCACTAATCAATTTACTATTCACAATCACTTTTCGATCACATAACTATGTCGCCAGTCATAAATTTTTTTATTTTCAATATGTCCGCCGTGTTCTTGAATACACAAACTACACCGACGTATAATGTTATTTCTCACTCTTGATAATAGGTCACCATTAGCAGCCATTTCTTTCAATTTATTAAAAGATATTATTATTCTATTTTTTAATTCCTCAACGGTAGTAACTTCTGTTGAGTATACCTCATTCTTTATGTGACCCCACAGAAAGAAATCCAGGGGCGTGAGATCTGGTGACCTCGCTGGCCACCGCACTGGTCCAAAACGGCCAATCCACTGCTGTCCGAACATTTGAGTCAAACGCTCTCTTGCAGACACCACTGAATGAGCTGGTGCTCCATCTAACTGGTACCACATCTGCCTGTACACGTCCAGCGTTAAAACAAAGCGTCAAATTTCGCACAACACAACAACAAAGATACGATAACAATCGCGCGGCGACTTCAAACGGGCGCGGGCGCATCCGAAATTCCAGAGAAAAACAAAACGCGTCACTGGCAGGAAGGAGGTCCGGTGACACACTGACCGCGTAACCTAGACACGTCGACAAGTACGCAAAGTAGAAACAAGCAAACTTACCTATCTCTTTCGCACATACATATTTTGCGTTTGACATGAGTGCGTAACAGGAAAGTAATAACTTTCGCATGCATTTTTTCTTATCTAGCTGTGATGACACGCTTTATGACTCTTATGGCTCGGGCATAAAGTATAATTTGCACTGAGAAAATAAATTTGAAAGAAAAGGCGTAGGTTTTTAAAGTAGCGAGCTGGCAACGTGTGTCATTACCCTGTCGCGTGCTCTCCTGTTTACAATACATCATGTAGAAAATACTTAAAATGAAAAATAATGTCTTGTGGCTAAACTACTGGATATATTCATTTGATTTTTTGTGTGACGGTTGGGAATATCATGACTTATACGAAGTTTCATTTATGATCATATTGTCCTCCCCACATTGTATATAGCCTTTATACTAGTATTACAAAGATTGTTTATTTCTTTACTCCGGACACAAGACTTTCGCAATATTATAAAAGGAGCTCGTGCCCAATGATATAGTCGAGAATTATACCGATACATGGACCCATTTTATTTTATTAGCATTACAAACCAAAAGTGCTCTCCCTCATACGAAACATTCAAGAAAACGTTCCACTCGCTAAACTTGTACGACTTGAGCCGGGAAAGGCAATTTTATTTACTTTTTACCAAAATCAATAATATGCAATGTTGCATTTATATGCCTTTAACGGAAAACTTAGCACATTTCGGCGCTGCCCCGAATTCTTGGATACTCTACCCACAAGCCGTTTTCGATGCTTATGCTCGGAAAAATTGTTCTTGTAACTATCTAATAAGGGTGAAAATGGACGTATTAGTCAAATATTGGAGTTCAAATGTTTCTGAAGAGACGTCGTAAAAATATAACGCATTGTGGGCGACACGCAAATACGGAATCCAAAGAGTATTCTGTGTTTATTGATTCATACATTTTATTTCCCGCATCATTTGTTACGGGAGAGAGAAGAATAGTGGTTATTCTTAGTTATATTATTTTTTTTACGAGACCACAATCACGCAAGGTCTTCAGGTCCCGAACTAGGCAGAGCCTGTACTACGGTAACCTAATGACTGATATACATACTTATATACATATACACATAAAAGACACATACCTAGCTTCTTTTACTATTGTGATCATGTTTATCTAGGTATTTTGAGACCGCAACTAATGCACAAGAAGTCAACGTACAGACCCTTGCGTGCCAGACAAAAGAAAGTAATTTACATGATGAGCATCAGTGCAGCACTCGCGAGGTTGTAAAGTAGTTAATAGACCATAAAACTGCGTTATGTTCGCATCTTTACGTTAGTTTAACACTTCTAGCACTCAATTCAGTAGCGGATATGCTTATATGAGTACCTACCAATGTTGACTACAACACGTCCTTATTCTACAACGCTTTGCTCACCAATATGATTGCCAAGCGCGGCGAACAGAGTTACATTTGTTTAAAACTCTAGTCCACTCAAGTCAAATCCAACCATGCACCGTATATAGATAATTCATATTAAATCTACCAAATATCTATCTATATATATATAACTTTATATTCAGCAATGATGGTACGACCGACCGCTTTAATAAGACAGAGGCGCTGTAATCCGGTAAAGACGGGCTGGATCATACATAAGACACGTGATGTTAACGCGCGAGATGGTCGTCGCCACGTTGTGTATGTTTAAGTGCGAGGTGGATGTCGCCTCGTTATCTACGGATGCCGCACTGATTGAAACGGAGATGTGAGAGAATGATGAGGGCATTTGTTCAGCTTGTGTATGTGGATGTTAACTACAAAAAAAATATGGTATTTTGGGCCGATGAATGTCAGGAAACGTATTAAAAATGTCAAGTGAAAGTAGGCCCGATTCGTGACGGGCTATGATTGAAACGAATGGGGCAGTCAGTGGACAGACCACGGCCGGCGATCAGACATCATTGTGAGTAAATAATTATATTTATCTTGACAATTCAAAAGTGCATGTAAATGGTTTGATTGTAATTAATTAATTAATTTAAATGTACTTTGAGTTATGCTTTTGACAAAGAAAGCACAAGACTGTTAATTGTGGTGTTACAGAAAAGAGGCAAAATAATGCAGCAGGTGTTATTCTTTGAATAAGTACCTACGTCTAGAAGCAGTGAACAAGCCTGATTATTGTGGTTATTTTATTTACTTATTTATTAATAAAAGTACACCAACAGCTTCTGTATACAAAATATCAAATAACAGTAAATAACGGTTGAGGGCTTACACATCTGCCAATAATAGGTGAACCAACATTTTCGACACACTTGCCATTTTTCTTGCATGTAAGGCGCCACAGAGTGGTAACAATTACAGATTGATCTTATTATCCTTTTGAATAATTTCAGATCTTCAGGACAAACTCGCGAGGCGTCACTTGGGTGCCTTCACCCCCTCTTTGAATACAAATATTTCCCCTAAAGCTCTTGAACCTCTTAACAGGGGTGGGAAAGCAAGATTATGTGAGGTATATTAAATACTTGTTATTGGAACTGTTTAGATAATAACTTAATATTCTTGCTTTAAGGTCACAAGTTATGTAGTGTGGGTTAATCATTATAAGCAGTTTGTTAACATCACAATTCTAATCTTACTTTATTTGTAAATGTGAATCGTGTTTGTTGGTTTGTCCTTTTTTCACGTAGCATCAAATCAACAGATCGACGTGATTTTTCGCAGAAAAATTGTTTGTAGGCCGGATTTGCCACAGGTTATCTCGAATGCACGATACCGACAATTCACGATTCCTGTGAATGTGCATTCGAGACGAAATCTAGTAGGCACCTATGTACATGAATATAATTCTTGATGGGAGTCGGTAAGTTTTTGTCATTGTTCAAACTATCTGTCTATTTCCGAAAGTGGTTTTCACACGTGATTAAATATCACGTATAAATACAAGAATTTCTCAAAGCCAAAGCATTTATTTCAAATAGGCACATAGAAGGCATTTTCGAACGTAAATATTTACATTAAAATAGAATTGATTCTAGTCGCCAAAAGGTAGTTTTGTATAGAGAAGAATGGGCAGGAAACTCCAACGTTATTTTTTTTTTAATGTGTTACAATATTTTGTATACATTAAAAATATAATTATAATAATATGTGAATGCATGCATGAATATGCGATGCACCTATAATAAAATTACTATACCACAATAGGTATAATGATTAAAATGTAGCAATGACAAATAAGTTAATTATGTGATATGGTGCTCACATTTAAACAAACATTGTAAAAGTATACGATTTTTTAAACAAGTGGTAAGTATGTGATTTAAAGTAATCACAGAGTAGAATGTCATTAAAATAATAAATTATACAATTAAAGCAGCAACAAGTTTGTCTAGACTCTAGATTGTCCTATAGAGCTGGACCAGCATGTTTCCAAGCATTCCTATCTTGGATATGATCCTCTAATTTGTAATATGCTTGTTTACAAAGTGAAGTTTTTATATATGTATAAAATTTTGTTTCATTTAATTGCAGTAAATGACAAGGTATTTTGTTGTAACATTTAACACAAAAAAGATGTATGTACTTTAGCTAATCTGAAAAATGGTTGATCTATTTTATCTTTATTTCTAGTATTAAAATTATGCCTGTCACTAAAAAGATGTAGATCTACGGATCAACATGTTGCACCGAACGGCTAGTGCCCTGCGCTCCCTTTCTATGTCTACATCGTCTTCAAGGTCGTCGGACAGAAAATGACCCAAGTATTTGAAACTAGATACTTTTCGTATTACTGACCCGTTTATAAGAAGCTCGGGGCCCTCTTCTCGGCATTTGCCGCCGACCTTAAAGATCATGTACTCACATTTTTTTACATTATAAATTAAACCATGTGCGGCAGCGTAAGCTTCACAAGTCCCCAACAGTTTTCTTACAGCCTCCGCAGACGGACCCAGCAGAACCATGTCATCCGCATAGCTGATGTTGTTAATGCTAACACCACCAACACTGCATCCGACACGCGTGCTGCTGAGTCCCTCTATGTCTCTATGTATTATACACATAATATTTTCATAAAATAATTGGCAAGGTACCGTCATAATATTAATATTTTTAAATAGTTCCCTGAGAGATTATAAATGGCTCTGAAAGCTCTCTTTTGCAAAATAAAGATGGATTCAATGGCAACAGCCCGACCCCACAGTAAAATTCCACATGACAAAATGCTGTGGAATGTCATGTTCATCAATGTCTGTTAATTGTCTTATCTTTTTAACAGCATATGCAGCCGAGCTTAGCCGCCCCGCAAGAGATGTTATACGAGGTCCCTATTGTAATTTCTCGTCTAGCGTGATTCCTACGAAAACCGTATGATTAATAAATTCCAGTTTTTCTCTATTCAATATGATGTCACATTCGCTACTTCTAACAGTACATAATTTAAATCTAATGCATTTGATTTATTTTTTCATTTACTACTAAATTATTTAACGTAAACCAATCTTGGACCTGAAGAATAGAGCTGTTCCCGTCGTCAAGATTTTGTGACCGTCGGTCTATTTTAAAGATCAATGATGTGTCTTAAGACCATCTTTGGTTGATTTTGAAGAAATTGGGGTACATCATTAATATAAACTAAAAAGAAGAATGGACTCGATATCGAACCATAAGGAACGCCCATTGCCATTTTCAGACCTTAATGAGCTTAAGTTGAACTGTAATTTTTTTTATCGTTCAGCTATGATCTTAGTAAATCAAGACTTGTGTATTTCTAATCCCAAGTGCTCTAGTTACAGCAAAAACGTCTCCTGGATTACGCAATTGAACACATTAGATACGTCGCAAAAGATTCCAATGGCATCTTCTGCTTCTTCCCAGACGTTAAAAATGTTCTGTATTGACATCAGCGTCAGTCGTACAACGGCCTTTGGTGAAACCGTACTGTTGTTCATGAAAGATGAAAGTTTTATTAAAGTGACGTAACATTTGATTGAGCATCAAACTTTTCAAACACCTTACTGAAAACCTGGCAGAATTGACACGGGCCTATAATTGTTGGGTTCTTTACTATAACCGGATTTGAACTTGAACAAAGGAACTACTTTACTTTACTTCACTTTACTATCTGTCTACACTTGTGTTAAATATGAATGCTAAATAGGATACAATCGTTTCGATGATAGATCTACAGACTTTTACAGACTTTCCCCAGAGATCTTCTATTTGTTTAATTTTAAGATTTTTTTAAATGCTTTTATAACAGCCTGGGGGCTGTAACGTTACATTTTCCCGGGAAGGGGAAAATGTAAACGTCAAGGAGGAAACTATCACCAGAACTGGAGGAGTCCCGGCTTAAAAGAAAAAGTAAAAGAAGAAATGGTAAAATAATATAATTGAGGTAGAATATAAAGTCAGGGAAACCGGGTATAAGTTGAAGGTCCAAGCGTTTCTTCTAGAGAGGCTCGCAGGTTGTAAAAGGAGGGTCCTTGAGTCAGACCACGTCACCGACCTCGGAGGGGCAGGCCGTGGTAGAGGAGGCAGGCAGAGGGCTGAGATCTACCAGCCGTCGGCGTCACTAGTTTATTGTAGACCACGACGTAATCTTCTTGCGTCAGTATCCAGAACTGACGCCAAGGGTAGCCATCGCCGGTCTACCGACTTTCCAATATAGTCTGGTGTAGAAGGACGCGTAGATTTGTTTGTTCAAGCACAGCCCACACTATCAGAGGACACAGCCCTCCCACCGAGCGCTATATCACTTCAGGACCTCCTGCCAAGGCGAGCACCAAGAGTAATCTGGTCTGACGGTCCCGGCTCCCTTCCTTTTCGGATCGGTTGACATTTAAAATTTCTAACAATGATTCTAGAACATAAAAGAAGAATAATAGTTTATAACAAGGTCTAATACCTATACAACCTTACCTACTGGCTGCTCTAGCAATACATTAAAAATAAAACTTAGGCTTGTCATTATCTGACATTACAAAAGGTAAATAATAATATAATAATAATAATAATTTATTCAAAAATATAAGGACTAACGTTAAATACAGTTTTTCTTAAATCTATGTCAAGTTCACCTATGATTTGTGCCTGAACTAGGTAATCCTGTGTTTCAGGCGATTGGAGGTAACATTAATTGATTAAATAATCACATAATTATCATATATATCTTATTGGTACCTACTTATCATGTAAAAAGGTGTATAAAATTATATAATATGAACAATATTTATTTTAACACAAGTAATAACTTCTCTGTATCTTCATAGGACATAGTTTGAAGAGCCTCCATAAGGATTTTCTTGCAGTTACTATGATTTAAGGAGTAGATGTTTTCTTTATCATTTAGCCTATTATAGAGTAGCGGTCCGAGGTACATATAAAATTTGGCTGTGAAAGCATGTTTTGTACTTTTTTGAGGGCAAACTATATCTTTCCGTCTCCTTTTTGTTATAACAGTGCTGTATGGAAGCGCTGCGTGTTGTTTTAGTACAGTGCTCATTATAAATAACTGTCGAACTGTAAGTACTTTACAAGCTTTGTACAGTATGTTAGTGGGGAAAAGAAAAGGGCGGCAAGTAGCCACCTTAAGAATAGCTCTTTGAGCTCTTTCAATAGGCAAT
Organism: Brachylomia viminalis; assembly: GCA_937001585.2. Taxonomy (NCBI): domain Eukaryota; kingdom Metazoa; phylum Arthropoda; class Insecta; order Lepidoptera; family Noctuidae; genus Brachylomia; species Brachylomia viminalis. The sequence goes on from OW443300.2 coordinate 909,472, forward strand.
AACAAATCTTTACTCGCCCCACCCCATGAAGTAATACAGTAAGTCAAAATTGACTGACAAAGAGCAAAGTATACTTGCCTAATTATTTCAGGATCTGCAATAAATCGTATCTTTTTGAATACGTATATTAGCTTACGAATTCTATTGTTTAGAGCTTCTATATGTGGTTTGAAGGAAAGGGTTTCATCTATTATAATACCCAGGTATTTTATTTTATCTGTCTTTTTAATATTCGGACACTGGCTATCTGCAGGGGCTGGGCAACAATGAGCATGCAAGGCTGAGGGGATCTTCGATATTTGCTTGCGCATCGAAAACTTAATGTAATTTGTCTTCTCTGCATTTAGGGTTAGTGAGTTATTTTGAAGCCATTTATTTACAATATTAAATCCGTGTTGCGCAAGATTGTAGACTTCATTTTCTGAGTCAGCCGAAAAAAGTAGAGCAGTGTCGTCAGCGTAAGTTATGATAGTGCCATGCTCTAGCTTTAGATTGCAAAGGTCATTTATGTAGATCAAAAACAGAGTGGGCCCTAAAATACTTCCTTGAGGAACACCAAAAAATTTGTTTTTTTGAACAGCGCTGAGAACATTGCCAATCTTTACGCACTGGGAACGATCTTCTAAATAACTTTGGAACATTTTCAGCTGGGTGCCTCTTACACCCACGATCTCAAGCTTGCGCAACAGGATTGGAATGGAAACTGTGTCAAAAGCTTTGGCGAGGTCCAGGAAAATTCCTACTGTGTGCTTACCCTTGTCAAGTTCTTGCGCTAGATAGTCAGTTAGATGGTGTACCGCATCAGCAGTGGAAACTTTAGGCCTAAAACCAAACTGCCGCTCAGACAGAATCGATTTATCTTCCAAATATTTTAACAACCTTTTGTTTATAATTTTTTCCAATATTTTTGACATGGAAGGCAGTAAAGAAATAGGTCTATAATTCGTCACTTGCGCTTTGCTGCCTGATTTATAGACAGGGACAATTACAGCTTTTTTGAGACACTCGGGGAAATGACCTGAAGATAAACAAATGCGGAAAATATAAGTCAGTGGTCGTACCAAAATGTCCTTGAATTTTTTGATAATTTTATTCGATATGTTATCCCAGCCAACTGCACAGTCTTCTTTCAAGGTCATAATTATACTTTCTACCTCAGTCTCATCAGTATCTAGCAGCGCAAAGGATGTTAAAGCAGTGCTGCATGCTAAAGGAGTGCTCGTTAGGTTTTGGGACTGATCCAGATTTTTTTCAGCCAAACACTTTCCAACATTAACAAAAAAATTATTTGCTATGTTAGCGGATTCCAGCGGTGACGAGTGTGCTTGTAATAAACCTGAAGATGACTCATATTGTTTTGTTGTATATGTTGCGTCTTTAATATATTTCCAGATCTTTTTACTATTTGTTCCAGCCTTTTCCAATGCCACTTTGTCGTAATTTCTTTTAATTTTTTTAAGGAGATCATTGCAGAAATTTCGATATCTTTTGTACGAAAGTTGCAATACTGCATTGTCAGGATTAGATTTAGCTTTCATATGCAGTTTATCCCTATGTTTCATACAGCGAATAAGACCTGATGTGATCCATGGTTTTATGTTGTGATTTTTGTTACTCAACTGCGATACGACTGTGTTTTGCTGAATTGCATTTCGTATGTTTTCAATTACATACAACATGCTAAACTGTGGGTCAGCGGAATTATAGACTGGATCAAAATCGATGACTCTTAAATCTTCTTCAAGTTTATTAATATTCAGTTTTGAAATTTTGCGAGTGTCTTGTTTAGGTAATTTACAATTTAGGGTTAGTAGGGCAGCATTGTGATCGGTTATTGTTGAGTTAATTACAAGTGCAAGTGAAGGTAAATTCGATTTAAGCATAATATGATCCAAACAGGAGCCACTGTGATGTGTAGGAAAGCTGTGTGCTGGGAGCAAGCCATGAAAGGCGCATAGGTTGAGGTAGTCCTGAGCAGACGCATCAGCACTTCCTGGTAAAATATTGATATTAATATCTCCAATTACAATCGTGTTTTTGATGGATGACAGGGTTTGCAAGGTCTCATTCAGAGAGTCAGTAAAAATGCTAGTATTTATAAAAGACGGAGGTCGATATAACGCTAATATCGCAAATTCTGATCCAATTTTAACTAACAATCTGTTACAGTCGTGCATAACAGGTTCCTGAACAGAGATATTGAGATGATCTCTTGCATAAACTATCACCCCATCATTTTGGTTGTAATTTATATTACTTCTATACATATTATATCCCGGGATTAGTGGTATGTTATATTGTTTAGAAAGCCAGCATTCGGTTATAACAATAACGTCACAATTTATGTTTATCCGTTGCTGAAATGTACTAAAGCTATCAAAATTCTTAAAAACACTGCGGATATTTTGTGTTAATATGGATAGCGGTGTTTTGTAGCCGGCTAAATATTGTTTGCAGTTTTCAGCTTCACAAACTTTGGACTCGGATACAGAGAAATTATCTAAATCATTAATCAAACTATTTATCATAATGGTAGTTAAAAAATAAAAATATAAAAAAGAAGGTCAGAAAAATAACTAATTTACGGCGCTCTTAGGCGCCTCCATAATCTACAGAATTGATGTACCTTTTTTCAGCCATTATTTTCGCGGGGCAGTTAGCAGCGCCTGTGTTATGCTTGTCTGGCTTTTTAAAATGCAAGCAAGTAGCGCATTTTGGTTCGTCAGCCTGTTTTGGACATTCTTTTATTGAGTGACCTTCATCACCACAGTGGCCGCAAGTATACGCTGTCTGTCGACAGAACTTGGCCGCATGTCCATACTGCTGACACTTATAACATCGGGTGACCAAAGTAAAGTCTCTCACGGGGCATGATGACCACTTTACAAAAACACGGTCTTGTGATATCAGGGCTTTGCGTATGACTGCAGATACTTCAACTATGTAATTACAGGTCTCAGTGTCTTTCTTACCTGACTTATGACTTAATTTAATTGAGCTCAAAAACGTCTCAAGGCTGTAGTTCTGAAGTTTTTCGGCTATATTTTGCTTGTACAAATAGGTAAAAACCTCAGTTTCCTGCATGGATGTTGGCACTCCTAAAAACACAACCCTAGGCCTCCTTTTAGGGGGCTCGTCGACTGTTAGGCCTGAATTAGTTAGCTGCACCGATTGTCTCAGCTTCTCGATGTCGTCCTTCGTCTCGGTGCTGATGATTACACCGCCGTTCTTCGTCTTGCGCAGGCCTCTCACATGGAGCTTCATTTGTTCGGGGTTGATAATTTTTTGGACAAGAGTTTTGGTCTCATCGCTGGTCTTCAACTTGTCACTCGGGTATATGGCCACAGAACTAACATAACTCGGCTGGATAAAATTGTTGGCACCTTTCTTTACCATGTCAGCAAAGGAAGATCCCTGGGCAGGTTTAGTCGAATCTTCGATACTCAGCTTAAGGTTCTGTAGCTGCTGCGAAAGATCGAGTTGGTTTTCGAGAGTTCTGATTGTGTAGTGCGATTGAAGAGCTTTTGCTTTAACGGACTGGTACATGACGGCCATCTGCGAAGTCCCGTGTCCAATTTTCCGGCATAGACTATTGACGCGCGTTTTCTGTTCCACATTCAACTTTCCCTCAGCTGCAATAGTACACACCTCCTTCAGGCTCTGTTCGATGACCGCCATCCAGTTCTGAATTTCTGACGTCGAGACAACTTCAGGAGCATCGTTCCTTTGGTTAGGCACTTGAGGGGACTTGACTTGGACTTGGGGGGTAGAAGTGGGTACGGCCCCGGGCACAGGTGTAGAAGGGGGGTAGCGAACACATATACTACTCCGGATGAATGGACTATCCTCCATCCTGAAGCAGGTTATTTTGTTCCTGTTAAACACCGGTCATTTCTACTCACACACCTTTCACAAATCTAATGTAAGTATGAGTCACTACTGGCTATTTGGTTAAACTAGGTCACAATTTCGCAAGTAATTATTTGTTTATTGTAATAATCGCTCGATACGTCTGTTCACTACGACCGACACAATGCTATGACACAATGCAAAATAAACATTGGGAGAGCACTAGAATATCTAAATAGCTTAAAATATAGAGGCCTAGGAATGGTTAAACTACAGACAATGGCCATGCAGATAATTGGAGAGAACGTATAATATAAGATCTAATAGCCAAAACGTAAGTAAAAAATACAAACATTACAGGGCTTGTATGCTGAAACCTAAACTCCAAAGAGCAATGCGTTTACATTTGTTCTAAGTAAGGTAGCAGAAAACGCGGTCGAGGAATTTAAAACTTCAGTTGTTTTAAGGGGAATATTAGCAAAAAAAGTTTTCTAATTCCTGAGCTATTTCTACATCTGAGCTGATGAGGCCATGTGCAGTCTCTTAATTAGATTCCGTATTACGCTCTTTTTTCCTACCTATTTCATTATTTCTTATTTGCCAGATAATTTTTATTTTATCATCAGCTGATTTTATTATATTGATAATACAAAGAGCTTTGGCTATTTTGCACACACTTTACAAAGTTTTAGAATATTTTGCAACATACTGTTCAAAGGTGTTATTCATGTGCTGCTTTAGGCCATAAAATTCAAAAGTTTCTCCTGCTTTTACTAATACCTGGAGTCGCCCAATCACTAAATAAGAACTTCGTATAAATAATTTTAGTCTTTAGTGGAAAAGTGTCATTAAATTGAGTGTTTAATAGTGAAAAGAACTCCGCGTAGAACTCATTTGGATATTTATTAAAACCATAAACACATAATTTATTGACCAAATAATTATTTAATTTCTCTAAATCTTTACACTTAATTGGCCTAAACCTTATTTGAATTTTTTGTAAAGGCATGTAGGAGCAAAATGTTATTGTTTGTCCACTGTGATCAGATGACAACTTATTTACAATTTGTTTGTGTAAGTAATCACAATTACAAAAAATATTATCTATACAAGTGGCAGAAGAAGTTCTCACTCGGGTTGGTTCAATAAAAATATTTAACGAATCAAATGACCTAAAACACTTAATAATCTGACAGTATTTGAGTTATTTTCTAATAAATTAATATTGAAATCACCACATACGATTATTAACTTACTACTAGCACTAAGTTTCTTCAGCACACATTCAATTACAGTATCAAACACAGATAGATTCTGGTAGCTTGGAGGTCTGTATACGCAAACTATAATACGCTCATCAAGCTCAACACAGGAAAATTCAATGGTGGTGGTGTTCAACAGACAGTCTGACGATGTATTTTCGTTATTTCGATTTAATACAATTTTTACCTAATATTAATGACCCGCCATGTAACATACGTATCCGGCTGAATTCGCTAACTACACCATCATTTTCATAGTTAATTGGCATTTTTTGATGATCTTTTAACCAATGTTCTGTTAAACAAATGACATCAAACTTGGAATTTTCTAAAAACAATTCTATTTCCAGTAATTTGAAAGAGCAACCTTGGAGATTTTGATTAATTGTCAGTAGCAGCCTTGAGTCTGGCAGCAATAGGCTCGCCCCCTATTACATGAGACTCAAGCATAACTGGTGAGATGTAGGTGTTACGAGTACCACAGGTACAACTCCGCCAAACTTCGCAATGTTAGATTGTCATGTTCTCGGTACTCCCTTTCTTCTCCTAAAACTGTTTGTCCGAAAATCATTATCCATAACACGTTTCCAGCTATAAACTCTATTAATTCAAACATTCGAAATTTTGCTTTACATAATTATCTTTACTTCTAAAACTATTCCGTCATAATATCGAGTACTATAATAATTGAATCTCCAAATTTTGCATGAAATAAAGGCATATGGCAATGGTAGTAGACCATGGTCTAAACAACGTTTGTTCTAGCAAAACTGTGATTCAAATGTCACCGTGTATAATGTGTATTATTCCGAACGTTCATTTATAATAGAATCGTTTGCTGCATTTGCAAAAAAATCGGTTTAGTAACAAAAGCGAATCGCTGTAAATCCGACTCCACGCAGTCTTGTATGCCCTACCCCTAGAGTGTAATTTAGAATCGTGTAGGCACGGAGGGGCGAGGCGGCCCGCGAGTTGAGGAGCTGGTGGTTGTAACGCTTGCCGCCGCGGCTGAGACTGCAGCAAGACGAAGCTGCGGTGGTGAGCGTTAAACCATCTGCGACGATAAGCTCGCGTGGGACCGCCGGAGCCGTGACAGAAACCATGCCTGCTCCATGTTCCATGCTCGTTTGCATGCTGCATGCTTACTTGCATGCTCGCTTGCATGCCGCATGCTTGATTGCATGGTACATGCTTGCTTGCTCATTGCATGCTGCATGCTTGTGTGATGGTTCACGAAAAGAGATGATGTGATCCTGGTCACGGCACCACATGTGACGGTTCACGAAAACGATGATGTGATCCTGGTCACGTTACCACATGTGACGGTCCGTAAAAATGATCCTTGGCTGATAAAATTTTCGGTTTTCCTAATTACGTTAAAAGTAGTGTTATGATCGGTTTCCCCCTTAGGGGAAAAGGCCGCACTCCACCCCGTACGGCCCTGTAGAGCTCGTCTCCAGACTGGACACTCTCCCACCGATAGTAATTAAATGAATTCCCAAATATGAAGAAGTCTAATGCCTTGTCCTTTTATATTTATTATATTATTAAGGCAAGGTAATTATTGAATGAAATGATAAATAAGAATTAGGGATTCATAGTTATGAAAATACATTTGATGTGATTTTAGAAAGCTATAAATAATACTGGGATGCAAAGTATAAACTTGTGAGCAACCTATACGCTAGCGTAACAGGTATTCGGTCAGTCGTTACTCACACGATATCTCACATCTACACTCGGAGTACTTAGAGCAACGCTTCCATAAAGTGACGCAAGCGGCTTTTCAGCAGCATTGCGTCGGCATCATGCTCTTTTGGAGACATGGTCCCTAGCAGTTCTTTCGAACTGATAACGTGACGAAGCGGCTTTCCCTGCGGCAACCGTGCGACCGTCCTTGTCTAGCAACGGAGCGGCTAGTTCCAGCGGCATTGCGTCGACATCATGCTCTTAAGGAGACATGGTCCCTACCAGTCCTTAGACTGGATATGATATATATGTGGTCACCCAAACCCCTGGAAGTTCACTCTCCGTGCAACAAGTATATCTGCAAGACACGTGTGCATGTCAGTCTGACCGAATTATTGGTCTGAGATAAAGAATACAACATTCTAGTATTACTAGGTAGTAGAGTTGAGATATGGAAACTCAACAATAATTATTTAATATACACACATCAAAAGTGTCTAGGGATCAACATATATTTTTGCAATAACTTTTCTCCTGATTGATATTAATTAAAATTTTCTTTAAGGATTCATAAAATAAAGTGTTTTCGTTTGTCACAGTAACGATAAACCAAGTCACCTTTGCATTAATAAAGAAATTTGCCATTTTCCTAATAAAGGGATTTTTGACATTTGAACCACTAACACAAAAGTTCGAAAAAAAGACTGAAATAACAGTTTTCTTTAAAATTTTATTGGGTAACTTAAACAATTAATAATCCGTGTTTCTACCGCGAACACTAACAACACAAGAACATCGGTTTGGCATACTCAAAATGAGTTCATCCAAATCACGCTGTGGAATGGCCGCCCATGTTCGTTGCAACAACAAAAAAAGGTCTTCTTGCGACTGGATACCCTCCATATTCGGCAGAGCTCTTCTCTGTAGCATATCCCATGCATGCTCAATCGGGTTCAAGTCTGGCGACTGAGCAGGCCAGGGCAGGACATTGATGTTAGCTGCGGCGAGAGTCTGTCTTACAACTCTTGCGGTGTGCGGTCGTGCATTATCATGCATTAACTGAAATAAGGGACCGATTTGCACTTGTAGAGGAACGATGACGTCTGACACAATCGTCTCAGCTACCGCTACGGGTACCACCTATAGCAATGCACAATCGTAGGATTCGATATCAATGGGCTCTTGAACACAGAAATTGGGCAGAAGAACAATGGCGTTTCGTGTGCTTTTCTGATGAGTCTCGTTTTGGTATGAGACCGGATACAAGACGTATACGACACTGGAGAACCCCTGGACGCCAACAGCGATTAAAATCCTGCCAGGAAGTTCATCCTTATAGTGGTGGAACCATCATGGTATGGGCGGGTATTTGGATCGGCGGAAGAACTGAGTTGATTTGGATCAGAGGCAACCTCAACGCTCAAATTTATGCTGAGACGATTGTATCAGACGTCATCGTTCCTCTACAAGTGCAAATCGGTCCCTTATTTCAGTTATTGCATGATAATGCACGACCGCACACCGCAAGAGTTGTAAGACAGACTCTCGCCGCAGCTAACATCAATGTCCTGCCCTGGCCTGCTCAGTCGCCAGACTTGAACCCGATTGAGCATGCATGGGATATGCTACAGAGAAGAGCTCTGCCGAATATGGAGGGTATCCAGTCGCAAGAAGACCTTTTTTTGTTGTTGCAACGAACATGGGCGGCCATTCCACAGCGTGATTTGGATGAACTCATTTTGAGTATGCCAAACCGATGTTCTTGTGTTGTTAGTGTTCGCGGTAGAAACACGGATTATTAATTGTTTAAGTTACCCAATAAAATTTTAAAGAAAACTGTTATTTCAGTCTTTTTTTCGAACTTTTGTGTTAGTGGTTCAAATGTCAAAAATCCCTTTATTAGGAAAATGGCAAATTTCTTTATTAATGCAAAGGTGACTTGGTTTATCGTTACTGTGACAAACGAAAACACTTTATTTTATGAATCCTTAAAGAAAATTTTAATTAATATCAATCAGGAGAAAAGTTATTGCAAAAATATATGTTGATCCCTAGACACTTTTGATGTGTGTAGTTTAAAGTCCCTAGTATTGGTCGGAGGCAATGAATACAAAATTCAAGAATCACTAGATATTAGAGTTGTGGATCAACTCTCTTGAAAGTCTGTAGACAGCCCCAAAGAGCATACTACTTCGTAGTGTTTAAGCTGGGGAGAAGAAGTGGAGCAACAAACTCCCCAGCAACACGTCTCTGTCTAATTAGTTATAAAACCTAATAACTCAATCAGCCTAGAATGATTATTATAATGAAGGACTCAACCAGTCGCAGCAACAAACGCTCACACACATACTACGTTAAATACTAGATTAGTCTAATCTGGGCTTCAACCCAACTGTATTTAACTTCTTTATTAATCGATTGCCTACAATAGCCCACTTGGACATGGCCCTCGGCATTCACCAGTTCTCCTAACTTCACTACGTGGTGTGGGTGAGAGCTAACATCTGCAATAGATCTCAATAGTGTGAAGGGGATAAAGGAATCGTTACGCTTGCGCCTTAATAAATAATTTCTATGTACGTTAATTTATCCGATTACAATGTACCCAAACAGTGAGACTGGGAACCGTTTAGCAACGTTTGTCTCAGTATACGTGTCCTGCTAGACCTAACGCATAGAACCGCTAAAGACACTAATACGATTCTAACTGAACACGTTCCCTATGCACTAAATAAATGTCTTACTCAATCCTAGAGGCAGAGTACTGCGAAGTCCAACTGTCATTGAGGAAGACAAGTTTGAGTAGTTCTAAACGCGAACTAATGTTAATTATACCCTTACGGCGGGTTAGCCCTCTTTTACTAAGACAACAAAAAACTAGCACAAGCGTACCGTAGACTCAGTCTGTAGCAAAACTCATTGCGATCGTACTAGGTGCACACCGAAGTGGTATTTCGTCACTTCACATTTCCTTAATCTTCCCCATTTAGAGGATGCAGTGCAGCTATCAGCCGCAAAGCATCCATATTGTCGTGTCTCGATAAATTGTGTCGATTCAGTAATTGGCCTACCAGCGGCCAGGTGTGGGTTTTATCGAGATACGGTCCCTAGCAGTTCTTTCGAACGACTACCAATCCAGTTTGTGATTGTGTGTGAAGCCTACCCCCTCTCCCGGAAATGTGCATGCATGAAGCCTCACGCAGCAGGTTCTGTGGCCAGGCCTTTTTGGAAGCAGTAATCATCACGAACGTTTGATTGTTTAAAATGTAATTGTAGGTCGACTTTATAGCCTAGTTTGGATTAGATGAATCGAGTTTTTACGGTTCTGCCTTCCGTATGTGGTGCGTCAGTTAAGGGTCAACAGTCATCAGGAGTGAGCGTTGGTGCTCAGTGTCAAGTATAGTGGAAGGCCTTCGCCGTATCCCTATGATCAAACGCTGGTGACAAATATCTGTCATGGCATGGATTAGGAGGTGGTCTCGTAGTATAAGAGAAACTAGCGTTAATTAGAAACTACTATACTAAATAGGAGTAGTTTCGCCGTGCAGGAATAAATGATCATTAATAGCTCGTCATCTATATCACCTAACTGTTGCCTATAAATCACAATACAAATCAATCTGTCAGAACATTATAAAAAAGAGATGTCCGTTATTACGATTAACACACTATTACTAAAGATTAAAGTTGACACTTACTACATACCTCCTCGGTGGTGATTAGATCATTACTAACTTACGAAATACAGCACGCGCAGTTTCACCTCGGGCACAGCTCCTCACACTTCACAAAACTAAACGATCTAGCTTAGACTACGTCGCCCGCTACGCTAACTAACGTGGTCTTTAACCCACTATCAACTTAGTATATAATGCTTGGACCCTTACTGTCGTAATGGACATCACTTCTTCGAATTCCCTAAGTCAGATACGTAACTAGCCTGGACCCCGTCTGTCGCTTCTCATGGTACCAAATCAACTCAGTATATAATGCTTAAACCCTTACTGTCGTAATCGAAATCACTTATTCGAATTCCCTAAGTCAGATACGTAACTAGCTTGGACCCCGTCTGTCGTTTCTCACGGTCTCCGATCAACTCAGTATATAATGCTTAAACCCTTACTGTCGTAATCGACATCACTTATTCGAATTCCCTAAGTCAGATACGTAACTAGCCTGGACCACGTCTGTCGCTTCTCACGGTCCCAAATCCACTGTCCAACTTATTCGTTCTCCTACCCAGTTCCCATCTCCCAAGGATCACTTAACTCCGCCTCCAGCCTCTATGTGTTCGACCCAAATTACCACGCTTTCGCAGAATATCTTTATGCCCGTTTTTGTACCACTTCTCAATTGTTTTAAGGGCCCGGCCGAGCATTTTATCGTTGCCAGATGAGGCACTTGCATTGTGAGTCAAACTTAGAAATCGGATATTTTACTCGTTTCTTAGAATTCGTAGAAAAACATTGCATCTTAACTGACGTAAAATATTGACTTGCGACTAATGGTTGGCATAAGTGCCAACCATATGGAATGGGTTCAATATTATTTCGCAGTTTCAATTAAATAGGATAACGCGTCAAGCTGAGAGACCATTAAATAGAGAATTAATGTGTACTTAAGAGGCCCGATACCGTGTGACAATTTTAGAACAAGTATAATATTTTGTTCATTAATAGGAATAGGTGACGGACAGTCACACTTGCTTTACATGCTTACAGGGAAATAAAAACCCCATGTTCACAATCAACGGTTTTATTGAGTGATAACATCCAGCGCCGGAGCCATGGCAAAAAAAAACCATATTGCTTTTGCATCTTTACTATGTATGTATTGTATCAGTTGGATTTGGTGAATTTAGAACATATAAGTTTGATTGAAAACGGTTTTATGTCTTTTGTATATTATTGATTGTAATATTTATGACAAACAAATTTAGGGCATATTGTATGTAGGGATTTCAATTTTATGGCATGTGATATTATGTGACATTATGTTCGTTCGGGCAAGGTATCATTCGGACAAATGATGATGAGGAGAAAAAAAAAATGGCACTTTAGATTATGGATAAAAAAAGTTAGGGAACACAATAGAGAACCCATTTTCTCACTATCGGCTTCAGCACCCTCGAAAACCACAAAACGATCGCTCTCTCTGTCTTTCTATTTCTATTATATATAAAGAAAGAGACAGATAGAGAAAGTCGCATTGCCCCTCAATGCGACTTTCTCTATCTGTCTTTTCATATCGTTTTTCAGTACACATTTCGTGGCGCTTTCTAACAGTTTACTTCAAACGCAAGCCGCGTTAAAGAACATCGTGCCAATAATAATCTGTTTGAATAAAAAGCACAAACAGGGTACGTAGAAGGGACGCTTTTAAAAAATCACGTCACTATAAACTTGAAAAAAGAAGTTTTAGAAGAATTAAGACGTCTTCCTTAATCGAGTATCAAAAAGTTTATAATGACACCGGAGGCAGAGCTCCTCCCGAGAAGTTGACTAAATTCACGAAGAAATGCTCAGAACGATTTGTGGGTCTCCTGTTTCGTGTGGGGTAAGCGACCTAGTACTTTAATAATTTACTTACACACAAAACTGCTATCGTCGACATCCAGTTGTCACCGATTTGAAAAAAGGAGTTTATTGTTTTCCATCGAACCTACAACAGTACAATACTATCAACTATTTACACTATGTACTAAATTAAAGGACTAACTAAGATACATTCTCATTTAAATCAAAACACAAAGACATGATGTTCTAAACATATTCGTTTTATTTATTTTCTTATTAATATTTCTTTTTAAATGTGTTAAAATAATAATATGGTGTTCTACGTTTGTAAAGTGCTAAAATAAACGTAGGACACCATCCCTTAAACAATACTTGTAGCAACATCAGACCTTTTCTTAGCTGTTAAATTAACAACACCAGCTAACGCTACCCGGTGACGTCACACAACAGAACAAAACGCACCTTTTCTTAGCTGTTATCAAACAAGTTCGCCCGAAGCTAACAAAGCGGAAAGTAAAGACCGCAGTGTGTCCCCGGGGTTATAAAAAACACGTTAGTTCCTCTTTGTATAGGGAATAGGGTTTATTAAATGCTTTGTGCATCGGTAATGTACGAGTAGTCTTAAGTATAACATCCATTACTTGCCGTGTTACGTCAGAAACATAATATACAGGTGTGTTCCAAGGACTGAGCTTATATGCGTACTGTTGTCTACTCACTACATACTTTGTCACAGTAATGTTATAAGCTTGACAGTATTCTGCACAGAAAACCCCAACTAAACTAAGAATGGAATTTAGCATCCCTCGCTTGACAGGTTTATATAAAAACGATGTGCCAATATGGAGTAAAAGCAATTTAAATTCCATAATTGCCTTTTAATTTCAGAGCCTAGAATTTGGGAAATTGGAAAATACGTGTTCTGGTACAGTGAGCTGTGAGAATTCGGCGTCTCGCGGCGCTCATTAAAGTGTCCGAAACAAAGGAAAAAACTGTCAACTTGGACCAAGTTTAATTGCCTTAATAAATCTGGAGGCGAGAAATTTATGGCAATGAAGTGAGCGGCGACGGTACAGGTAGATGATTAGGTTAATTTATAGAATATTGGGGGACAGATACGTGAGGGAAATGGGGGAAGTTAGAGGAAATAAAGGGAGGGGATATGGGGGGTGTTTTACTGAGATAATATTATGCAGGGTGTGTGTTAGATATCTGGAATAGTGTGCGGAAATCATAGAGTGAGATTTCAACATTATTAAACTTTGACACAGCTCATTCATACGTGAAGTTCCTAAGACATATGCTACGAGACTGCTACGCCTTGGTAGTACGATGCTACGCCGTAGCATTTTGCGTAGCGTACCGAAACGCGCTAAGAAGAAATTAACTGGCAGTGGCGTCAATTAGTTAGTGTGTGTTATGCAGAGTAGTCCAAATGTAGTCCGATAAAACTAATTGCAGGTTAACTGACTAATCATTCACAATTCTTTTCGAAAAGCTAACAACTAAACATCTAAGTACCTACTATACAAGATATAATTGAAATTACTGAAAAACTCATAAGGGCCCATTGTATTCATAATTTGGAATAACTTGTACTTTGAGAAAAACCATGAAATCGCGAAAATAGCGTAAGCTGATCCATATCACAAAAAAAACGCTGTTTGAATAACTCGACAAAATGTTGGGAACAGCTGTGTTTTTTTCACAACTTCAAGTTGAGGTTGGTCCTATGGTAATAGTTGTTCATAATGATGAATACGAATGGTGTACGAGAGGTTTCCAGTTATTTCAAGTTCACCTTGTATAATAGGTTCCTTAAATAGACGATTAAAGGAACGAACGATTTAATACGATCTACTCTTTACTAAGTCTCATTAAAATCAGAATTAGTCAAGCCGGTCGCATTCAAATTAGATCGCACCTTCATTATGTACAGCGAGGATAACCCGCTGATTTAGTGGCCTCGCAAACACTCGGATTCAAATGAAACTCTTTGTAAGGAATCTTAAGGGATTTATACGTAAAAACCTCGACCAAAACCCGGCTCAGTGTGTCAAAACAAAATAAATTGGACCACAGTGAATTTAGCTAAAAGTTGGGGGTAGTGAACACATAACTGAGTATGAAGACATTTTATTATCATCCCACTTGTTCAAATACACGCGATATTACGAACCCTTAAGCACAATATCCAGTATAATTCCAGCGGGTTAAAATCTAGTGCTAACATGAGTACGTCAAAGTCCTCTTAATATTTAAATACTAGATCTTACCAATATAAATATTCTATGTCAAAACCCCTTATCAAAAATTTTACATAACGGGTTTTGACAAAACTACCAAAAAATCTACTCAGTTTTTTCGTAATTTTATTTTTTTTTACATTTCGGAATGTGTGACAAAGTTGGACAACTTAGGTTTCTTTTCAGCCTAAAGAAATCTATTAGGAGGTGGAAGAGGTTGAAAAGGAACCTATTCGTCTAAGTATCTTTTCAGGAATCTTGAAAAGGAGAGCGTCCAATTTGGGATTATAATAACAAACGAATGATAGTCTGTTTTAGTTAATTCTTTGAATTGAAGTGGCAAGTTAATCAACGGTCGAAAATTGTATACTCTGATTTAAAAAATATTAAAGATAATGGTCATTTTATGGTTGATTATTATGTATTGAAGTAGAAGCAGATAATAAAAATTAAAAAAAAATCATCATCGTTTTTTTTTTAAATAAATTTTCGAAGTTGTATAACGCCAATAAAATAATAAGGGTCATAAGGGGCCATTTAGTTACAAATGACCTCCCCTACATCCCCATTATAGATTGCCGACAATTACCAATAACCCTGTATATTCGCCAATGATATTTTATAATGCATTATTTTTGAAGGAACCTGTTAGTGAAAACCGCTTGCTTCTTAGAAATGTATCGACACGCGTTTCCCTTAAAAGGGGATCTATTTTTACCATGAAACGTAGGCTGTTGTTCTTTTATGTTATTATAAGTAAAATCCCTGGCAGATTTAAGATATGTGAAGCTTAGCAAGCAAAATTATATAGCCACAAGCAAGCAAGACATCTCTATAACCTTGATCCCCCATGATAATAATCTTTTAGTGATTTTCCACTGCATTGTTTACACTAACACAAGTACCCTCAGTGGCCTAATTTAAAACAAACAGCGCCCATAGAAACCACCGTTTATGAAAATTCAAATTGGATTTAAACCCACGTACAATATTACAGAAGGAATAATGAATTTATTCCCAAAACAGTGTTTTGTGGTCAACATTGTAACACACAGATATTGTGCACAAACTAACAATGTGTTATGTGTGAATGCAAAATATTCCTGATCATGAAAGGCGATTCCATATCGGCATAAAAATCTTGCAAAAGTAGCCGGCTTAATTTAACCTCGACACTCAGATCAGCCAAGATTTCGACGTAGACAAGGATTGGAAAGTGTAGACAATTTTCTGAGGGTTTCTCCTCTTAATAAAAAAGTAGCAATTGTGTAATCATTTCTGCAGAAACTAAGTTGACTGTTGAAGCAAAACAAGTTCTTGAGTGGTATCCGCTAGGTACTCAGTAATGCAGCGTTAGACTTCATCCAGTCAGACGAATTTCAGACGACCATTATGTGTCAGTCGGGGCAAACATAGTATGATTTCCGAATCAGTTAAAGTATATGCAATAAATTATCGAAAGTATACAGTTTATACGCGTACTGTTGTACGCAATAAAACTGAAAAATAAGGCGATAAATATACATTTTATTACCACCTACGGAATTAAGTAGCCACCTGACGGGTTTACAATGTTCGTGAATTATTGATGTCCATAAAAAACTACTCACGACACAACATTATGTTCTCAACACTCTATTTTGTATTACATTTCGTAATTCTTTCTTTTTTATTAAGTACTAGTTTTTTTCCCGCGGCTTCACCCGCGTGGAGGTCGGAAGATATCCCACGGAAACGTATTACCGGCATAAAAAATATGTTATGTCCTAACCTAGGCCATGGTCTACCCATGAGCCTAATTTCATTCAAATACATTCAGCAGTTTTAGCGTGAAAACGTAACAAACTAACTCACTTTCGCATTCTATAATATAGGTTAGGATGCCGTGTGGACTTACTCTCGTTGCAACACAGACTACACGAGAATAGATCATGCCGTGGTAATTAGACGAGCCAGATAGTTGGAATAATACTAGTACCTACCGTCATGTCAGTCACAGGGGCTTATTGAATGCATCTGAAGTTCCTAAGTAATAGATAACTATAAGTTCACTGTAACACCTCTCAAGCACAGAACAGTAGGACTTGATGATTTTTAGTGCTACACCTTTAATACCACAATCTTCCAGTTTCTTTAAGAGTATTTCATGACAAACTGTGTCGAAAGCCTTTTTAAAATCAATAAATATACCTAAAACAAAATTCTTATCATCAATATTATTTCTAATTTTCGTAACAAGATCAATAGTTGCTGACAGTGTATTTGGTTTAGGCCTAAAACCGTACTGATGTTCATATAAATAGTTTATTTCTTAAAGTTGTTAATTAATTCTACAGTAAATAGTTTTTTCGTAAATCTTCGATATTACAGGCAGAACTGATACAGGCCGGTAATTACCCGGTTCAGTCTTACTACCTGATTTAAAAATGGGTGTAACTTTAGCTACTTTTAGGCTAATAGGGAAAACACCGGTATACAAGCTTTTAATTATGCATGCTACTAAATTACTAGATATTTTAACTGCTATACATTTTAAAGATTTCGTACAAATTTGAGCAATGCCAGCACTAGTGTTTGGACCTAAACCGTTTATATTTTTTGTTACTTCTAATAGGGTACATGGCTTCATTTCATTTAATTAATTTTAACTTTGTCAGTACTATACGTAAGAGTATAGTATAAATTATTAATATAGGCCTTAGGAATTTAATCGGCTAGTTTTTGGCCCACAGATGAGAAAAATATATTAAAATGTTTACAAATTTCAAAAGCATCAACTATACTATTTGATTTTACAACAAGTTTAGAAGGCCCACAATTTTTTTCGATCGATCGAGAGGTTTGACGGCTGCACGATACGTCGAAGAAGTGCTCGAAGGACATGTGAGGCCGCTTGCGTGGCTTATGGGAGAAGATTTTCTCCTAATGCACGACAACGCCAGACCGCATGTCGCTAGAACAGTTTGCTAGTACATGGAAGACGTTGGAATCACCGCGGTGGAGTGGCCAGCTTGTAGTCCTGATCTCAATCCGATTGAACACGTCTGGGATGAGCTAAAAAGAAGAGTTCGAGCAAGAAGCCCTGCTCCTACGCGCCTCCGAGAGCTTCAACTTGCCATTGAAGAGGAATGGAACGCTATACCACAAGATTTCATGGTAAAATTAATACGGTCCATGAAAAACCGATTAAGAGCTGTAATTATGGCTAGGGGAGGGAATACACCTTATTAATATATAATTTGATCAAGAATTTTGAGTTTGATTTTCATTATTTCTTAAGCGAAATAGGGTAATTTTACCCGTTTGTTGGGTTTTGTGCCGTAAAACCTCTTATGGGTATTTTTTACAATGTATTTGATATCATTAGAAAGGTAATGAGGTAGACTTTCAATTAGTATGTGTGTTTTTTAAAATATTTATTCAGATTCATGAAAAAAAACTGCCTTAACAAAATAAAGTCAAGGTGTGCGATTTTATTGCTCTCAAGTGTAGTTAGCTTCCGTGTCTGATTGAATCCACGTGTCAGTTAATATAATCAGGTGTATTTATGGCCTTAAGGATGCATTTCAACTCATCAAATCTTCCCGGCGTATGTATACTGCGAATATTTGCCTAAAATATTTTAACGGCGTCGCATAAATAGATATATTTTTAATAGCTAGACTTTAGATAATAGTTGATTAATTAAGGCATAAATGATACAAATTACGTGTGACTTGTTAGTATGCCTTGTATATACCTTTTTTAGTTGGCGTTTTTTGTCGTAGTTGGGTTTTAGTTTTCCTTTTTATTTCAGTTATTTTGGGGTAAGGGATTGTCGAGGGTAGGTATCAAATTTCATTTAATAAGCAGCCTCAGGACTTGGAACCGGTTCCAAAAGTACACGTTATAAGTAGTATAGTACAGGTTCTGAACCACTGAAGCAGTAATGTTTGCGAAGGAGGAGGCGGAACGCGTGAGGGAGAGGCCAAATTCGCGCCCTCACGCCACTAGCCGCCGCAGGAGACGCCCTGGGCGTCAGGAATCGCAGGCCAATTCCCAGCCACCGCAGGCGCTGGCTTGCGGACGGTGAGCAATGGGCAGCTCGCCGTTCGATAAGGACTAGGCCCGGGTCGACGGCGCGTTGTGTTCCACGCGCGCCTCAAAGAGATGTCAGCACCAATGACGGGGTCCGCTAGGGCCGATGCCTGCTGGGGTTGCGAGAAAGTCCGAAAGGGTTACCGTGGCCCCAGGCACCGGCAACTGAAGGAACACGGGTGGGTTTTAGTCAGTAAGAGTCTGACACGCCCTCCTGCTCTGCCCAGAGCGGGAGAAGTTATTTGATGATTTCCCACCCTCAAAAAAAAAAAAGGTTCTGTACCGCTACTTACCGGTTCTCGTAATTTCGGTACCTGGGTGCCGGTTGCAGACGCAAACCTGATTCAGATAGTACTGGTTCCAGATGGGTACCGGAACTTTACCTTACAAGTACCGGTACCAAGTTCAGATGCCCGCCGCGTATCACAAATCTCGTATTTGTACCTGGAAGTTAACTTTCTCATTTCTATTAACTATCCTTATTACTTAGTGTATCTGTTTTCTCACTCAAACATACCAAAATACTTGTTTGGTACCGGTCCAGTACCGATACAGATAAAAAATACCAATATACCAGTTTCACACCAAGGCCACTGGTTCCGGTAACGGTACCGATTCCCATAAATACCGGCATTGTTATCCCTGGCTGCCTACATATTATTTAAAAAGGGTTTTTAGTGTTATTGAAAATAGTCCGTGTGAAACATAATTTTTAAAATCTTAATTTTAGTTTATGTATGAATAATGACAGATACAATATATTTTCAGAAAGGACTCCTTAAAACCTTTCATTAGATACCAAACACGATGTACTATTTTTTTTATCGGTACAACTTTTCATCCGCTCTATGCCGCCATGTTGGATTTTATGTGATGTCATATAGCATAATAAATTATAATCTGCGGAACAACATGACGCATCCATCGATACCTCGTTTATTAAAGAGTTTCTAATGAGTTATCAGATACATACATAGCCTGTCAAAATCATAACCCTCCTTTGGTTTTGCCGTAGTCGGGTAAAAAACTAGCTGTTACCCGCGACTTTATCTGCATGTATTTGGGTTTTCATCTTTTTTATACAAATATCCAGGATGAAGAGTATCCTATATCTTTCTCCAAGTCCCAGGCTATCTTTTTGTGTGATCGGTGAAGTGATTTAGGCGTGTATGTATAACAGTCAGACAGTTACTTTTGCATTTATAATATTTTTTATGGATGAATGATTGAAACACTTAAATAGCCTATTACATCAACTAAAAAGTAACTACTTACTCTTTTAAGTTATTACTTATTACAGAAACCGGTACAAGTTTCCATGAAACTGTGAAAAAAATTATTCATCGCAGTGCTGGCGTCTGTACCTACTTGGATATAGGAATCGATTAAATTGATTCGTCACGAGCGAAGCGTTTTAAACTTGGATGCTTCGATCAATCATGGAGAGAATTCTGAAGCAAATTATTGCTAATTAAAATTACGCGTTTTTAATTAGTTTGCGTTAATGAGTGGGCCGTTATATACTTTAATTTAAATACAAATTGTCTAATTAACTTTTAAGAAGTTCAACCATGAATCAAATTTCAATGTGAAGCGAGTATTACACGTGGTGACTCGAGAGAGTGTCACGCAAGGTTTTTTTTTAATCAATCTATTATTTTAACTTACATGTAGTTCATGAACATACAAATAACGTGGCATGAACATGTACTGATTCAAACCAACGGAAAACTCGGACTTATTTGACAGCAGGTCCCAGACTAAGCACAACCTGTATCTTGGTGACCCAGATGTTTCACGCGCGAGTGTTACACATGCTGAGTCGCGACTCGCGAGTGTACATAATTCAAACTCAAACTCAAAGCATTTATTTCAATTAAACCATTTACAGGCACTTTTGAATTGTCAAGTGGTCGGTCAGTCAGAAATATGAAGCTAGTTGCCCATTCCAAAGCGTAGTAGGTACCTATGGAGAAGAACGGGCAAGAAACTCCATGGACACTCTTTTAAATTATATTGTTACATAAATATTAGTTACATCATTAGTCTTGTATATAGGTATAATTATATGTGAGAACGATGTAAATAAGACGTACACATTGAGTGTCCAGTGTACAGCAAATATAAATTCAAACAAAACAATCCATAATAAAATAATTAAAAATAAGCCGTGGTGGCTAAGAGATGACCAGTCCCAACTGACAGCGCCCGTTCACGAACATGACGCATGGATCAGCACCATTCAGCTCAACCATTTTGAAGGGAGCTAAATGATCCAACACACGCGCCACCGTCAGCGAGACATTTGAGTGAGCATGACATCTATCAGCCGCCAGGACACATTCAAGTCAATGAAAGACATTACCCGGTAAATGGTAGCTCGATAGTACATAGTACTCACACTTGTCCTATGCAATTATATAATACAAAGGAGATTGAGTTTATACAAAGCAAAGGTAGTCTTACAATCTTCAGCAGCTCCAACAGTATTTTCAAATGTTAATCAATTAGTTGTGGTTGTGGAGCAGGACCAGCATTGAGCCAGGCATTTTTATCAGCGATATAATCCCCCAACTTATAATATGCCTGGCTGCATAGTGTGCGTTTTATACAAACTTTGAATTTCGTCTCATTCAGTTGAAGTATGTGGGGAGGTATTTTATTGTAACATTTTAAACAGTACCCCATGAAAGATGAGTCCACTTTAGCCAGTCTGAAACCTGGTTGAACTAATAGGTCCCTATTTCTGGTACTATAATTATGTCTATCACCTCTTTTAGTAAAAAGATGTACATTTTTTCTTACGTACATGATGTTTTCATAGATATATTGACAAGGTACCGTCAAGATCTTAATAACCTTAAACAGTTCCCTTAGAGAATCGCGCCTGCGGAGATTATATATGGCTCTGATGGCTCTTTTCTGCAGAATAAAAATAGAATCGACGTCTGCAGCCCGTCCCCAAAGTAAAATACCGTAAGACATGATACTATGAAAGTAACTAAAATAGACTAACCTCGCGGTATCTACATCGGTAAATTGACGGATTTTTCTGACAGCATATGCTGCTGAACTTAGCCGTCCCGCCAGAGATGTTAAATGAGAACCCCATTGAAGCCTCGAGTCGAGCGTGATCCCCAGGAAAACAGTTTTATCGACGAATTCTAGTTTCTCTTGATTCAATACTATCTCACAATCACTACTTTTGACATTAGGTAAAGAAAATCGTATACACTTAGTTTTTTTCCCATTTAATACTAAATTATTAGCAGTGAACCAATTATGGACCTGCATTAGGGCGTTATTAACGTCGTCAAAATTTGTAGCACTTCTTTCTACCTTAAAAATTAAAGAAGTATCGTCAGCAAATAACACCATTTGTGGTTGATTTTTTAATAAATGGAGTAGATCATTAATATACACTAAAAAGAGGAAAGGACCCAATATCGAGCCTTGTGGAACTCCCATTTCTACTTTTAAACTAAGTGAATTGACACCATTTATTTGAACTTGCTGCTGCCTATCCTTTAAATAAGATTTTACTAGACTGAGCGCAAGTATTCCAAGTCCATAATGCTCAAGTTTCAAGAGCAAGGTTTCGTGATCGACGCAATCAAATGCCTTGGAGAGGTCACAAAAGATTCCTATGGCGTCTTGGGCCTCTTCCCACGCCGTAAATATGTGTTTTAATAAGGTGACCCCAGCGTCAGTCGTACAACGTCCCTTGGTGAAACCATACTGTTGATTGTGTAAGATTTTATTTGTGTTAAAATGAATGAGCATTTGATTAAGCATTACCTTTTCAAATACCTTGCTGAAAACTGGCAACACGGATACGGGTCTATAATTATTGGTGTCTTTGCTGTCCCCGGATTTGAAAAGTGGTATTACCTTACTGTATTTCATTAAATCCGGGAAGACTCCTTGATCCACACACAAATTAAATATGAAGGCTAAGTAAGGCGCTATAGTGTCCATTATGGATGTACAGACTTTAATGGACATTCCCCAAAGATCTTCAGTCAATTTGATCTTGATTTGCTTAAAAGCTTTTATTACTGTTATGGGGTTAATATGCTTAAAGTTAAATTCAATCGGGCAGACCGAAACGTTCGCCCTTACTAAATCAAAAGCGAGCGTGGGCGAGGAATTTAAAGTGTCAGTAGTTTTAATTGGGATACTGGTAAAGAAATTTACAAATTCTTGAGCAACTTCTTTGCTATCGCAAATGAGACCACGTGTCGTCTCCAGTGTATAATCAGAATTATGCTTTTTGTTCCTGTTCGTTTCATTATTGATAATTTTCCAAACAGTCTTTATTTTATTGTCTGCTGATTTGACCTTGTTGCTAATGTACGAGGCTTTGGCTGCCTTACAAGTGTTCTTAAAAATTTTAGAGTAAGTAGCAACATACTTATTAAAAGTTTCCGTGTTAATATAAGGCTTAAGGCCATATAGCTCAAAAAGTATTTCCCTACTTTTCCTAAGTCCTTTAGTTGCCCAGTCACTAAATAAAAACTTAGGGCAGATACTTTTAGTGCTCTTCTTAAAAGAATAATTGAACTCTGTTTGGACTACCGAAAAGAATTCTTTATACAAAATGTTAACATTGTTCATTGTAAGGTCCTGATTACTCAACTTACAAATTAAACTGTTATTAAAATTATTTAAATTAACAGATGTTATTGGTCTGGATTGTATCTGCAGTTTTTGTATTATGATGTTGGACTCAAAAGTTACGGTTTGACCGCTGTGATCGGAAGGGAGATAATTAACGATGGCTTTATCTAAATAGTCGCAGCAACAAAATACATTATCAATGCATGTAGCTGTAGTTGTAGTTATTCGGGTTGGTTCTACAAACACATTTGACAAATTAAATGATTTAAACAAATTTAATAATCTACTGGTATTTGAATTATTTTCTAAAATATTAATGTTAAAGTCACCACAGATAATTACTGATTTATTGCCAGTTGCAAGTTTTGCCAAAACATCTTCCATTACTGACTCAAATATAGAGTATTTTTGATAATTTGGGGGTCTGTAAACGCACACTATAATATGCTTATCTAGCTCAACACAAGACAGTTCAATGCTATGTTCAACCGATAGTTCAACTATGTCTTTACGAGTTTTAGATTTAATACATCTTTTAATTAGGATTAGTGAACCACCACGCAGCATTGATTTTCGGGTAAAACAACTGGCCACACTATAATTCTCATAATTAATTAACATTTCAGAATCTTTTAACCAATGCTCAGATATACAAACAATGTCAAACATTGTTTTTTCCAAAAACAATTCAATTTCCAATTGTTTCGAAGAAAAACCTTGAATATTTTGATGAAATAATTTCAAGGATTTCTGCTTAGCCCCTTTTTTACAGATAGCTGGTTTAGTGCTAGAAAATACCTTTTTGTTATTTTGTATAACTACACTGTTAGTGGTACCTTCTGTTGTCTTACAAACTAGTTTAAAATATTTGAGCTAATCACCTAAACATTAGTACTATTACTAATTGTGGTGCTAAATAAAGACGACTTCGACATACTAATTATGTCTGGGTTAATATTAAAAGCTAATAGCCTAGCTATTTGATGTCTAAAACTAATGGGCAGATACACAGTATCCCTAGTCGATCTTAGCTTATCAACAAAAATGTTGGTGTCAAAAAATATAAACTTGTCACTATTGTGACTAACTAGGAAATGCATGTAATTATTTAACATGTGAATCTCGTTGTTTTGCCTATTTGACAAGTGCTCAAAGTATGGAAAAGCACACAAAATTACTTTCTTACAATTTAACTTCAAAAGTTTGGTGACACTATTAGTGATATCTTCTATTGTAACATTAAAACTATTACCTATAAATACAGTAATAATGGCATTTGGATCAAATTCGTTCCTAGTTATTGAAGACATAATTTTTTTATAGGAAGTCTGAGGCATGCAATAGTTTTGAGAAGAATGACTCAGATTGATGCTAAGTAATTTTCCTAACCCTTTTCCAAAACTATCAGAAAACATAATGGAGCTAACTTCTGTCTGAACTACTTGCAATGAACCTTGTTCACTATCTGGTGGATCTTGATTGGGAATAGATGCCTGATCACTTCCTGACTGGGACGGCTCCTCCGTTGCCTTAGGTTGTTGAGCCTCAAGGTTGGATTCCTCTTGACAAGAATATTGAGTGGTGCTCAAAGTCACCGGGTCCACTCTGGCTGTCTCATCATTACACATTTCCACTAACTGGTTAGCAGCAAGAATGTGTTCCTTTATTTGGTTTTGAGAGCTCACATACTTAATATAAAGTAGATGTAGTGACTCTTCAAGTACCTCTATTCCAGATTGTAAACGTTGAGTGTCAATTTAATAAATGTTTTTACTATCCTCTAATTTAATTTCATAGTTTTTTAATTTATTTATTAGAAAAACACGTTCTTTCCTTAGTTTAATATTATTGGAACTGTGTTTTTGTTGTTTCCTGAATTTATTGCATTTATTTATTATTCTATTCAGTTTAGCATATTTTTTAATTTTATTTTGACTTACTTTATAACTATTATTATTTTGTTTCAATATAGAATCTTCAGTAAGATCTATTGTTATTAAGGAATTAGGGTTGCAATTGGTATTGAATAATTCACTATATAAGTTATTAGTTTCCTTAGCTGGAGTACATTCTTTTTGCTTCTGTAACTTAGCAATTCGTACATTTGCATGAATCAATTCTTCCTCTAGGTCCCTAACCTTACACAAAGCCTCCTCATATAAGTTACTGCAGTTATTGAAACCATCCGTGACCAACCGCAGTTTGTCCCGTTCATCGACAACATCCAGGTATTGTTGGTGTAGGTCTACTAGCTCCTGCTTTAAGCTTGTATTCTTGTAAACGACCTTCTCGACTTCCTTCTCACTATCATCTACACACATCAAAAGTGTCTAGGGATCAACATATATTTTTGCAATAACTTTTCTCCTGATTGATATTAATTAAAATTTTCTTTAAGGATTCATAAAATAAAGTGTTTTCGTTTGTCACAGTAACGATAAACCAAGTCACCTTTGCATTAATAAAGAAATTTGCCATTTTCCTAATAAAGGGATTTTTGACATTTGAACCACTAACACAAAAGTTCGAAAAAAAGACTGAAATAACAGTTTTCTTTAAAATTTTATTGGGTAACTTAAACAATTAATAATCCGTGTTTCTACCGCGAACACTAACAACACAAGAACATCGGTTTGGCATACTCAAAATGAGTTCATCCAAATCACGCTGTGGAATGGCCGCCCATGTTCGTTGCAACAACAAAAAAAGGTCTTCTTGCGACTGGATACCCTCCATATTCGGCAGAGCTCTTCTCTGTAGCATATCCCATGCATGCTCAATCGGGTTCAAGTCTGGCGACTGAGCAGGCCAGGGCAGGACATTGATGTTAGCTGCGGCGAGAGTCTGTCTTACAACTCTTGCGGTGTGCGGTCGTGCATTATCATGCATTAACTGAAATAAGGGACCGATTTGCACTTGTAGAGGAACGATGACGTCTGATACAATCGTCTCAGCATAAATTTGAGCGTTGAGGTTGCCTCTGATCCAAATCAACTCAGTTCTTCCGCCGATCCAAATACCCGCCCATATCATGATGGTTCCACCACTATAAGGATGGACTTCCTGGCAGGATTTTAATCGCTGTTGGCGTCCAGGGGTTCTCCAGTGTCGTATACGTCTTGTATCCGGTCTCATACCAAAACGAGACTCATCAGAAAAGCACACGAAACGCCATTGTTCTTCTGCCCAATTTCTGTGTTCAAGAGCCCATTGATATCGAATCCTACGATTGTGCATTGCTATAGGTGGTACACGTAGCGGTCTTCGGGAATGAAGGTTCACTTCATGCAAGCGGTTTCTGACTGTTTGGTCGCTAATTAAGTTCCCTGAAGAGTGATGAAGCCTCACGGCTAACATCATGGCGGTTATTGTTGGAGCTCTTCGAGTTAAGATTTGAATGTATCTGTCTTGTCTCCGTGTGGTGCAGCGATACCGTCCTCCATGGCGCTCAGCCACGGTACCAGTGCTTCGGTAACGTGTCCAAAGTCGACTGATAACACTCTGACTTGTATTCAGAGCTAAAGCCACAGTACGTTGCCGGGAACCAGCTTCTATCATTCCCACGGCTCTGAGCATTTCTTCCCTGCTTAAATGACGTCGCCGCTCCATAATAACGTTGGTTTTAATCAGTAGTAGGGAAACAGTAGCACTAATAATGTCTTCAATGCGTTGTATGTTTTTATAGGGAAAATATTGACAGCTGATTTTCATCTTTTACTCGAATTTGATTCACAGTTCCTGATTCAAATTATGAAATGCACCAAAAAGGATCCATATAAATTTATAAAATCATAAATTTATTAGAAAGCCACATCTTAATCTCAAGAAATCCGCATAAAAATGCTTGATCCCTAGACACTTTTGATGTGTGTATTTCCTGCAACAGCTGTTCACATTTACTGTTTGAAGCCTTAAGGTCTTGAAGGGTCGTTTTCAATTTAAGCTCCAACTCCTGAGCTACGGCCTTACGGGTCATCACAGGCATGGTTTCAGGAATAAGTACTGAAAATAGAATTAAGTAAACGGTGAGAACTAATTAGAGAGCCTAACCAAAAATATAACATAAAAGGAAAGCTAGCAATGAAAGGAAAAATAGCAGAAGTTAGTATTACTTTAAAGGTAAATGAGGAAGGCTGCTGAATCTAATTGAAATGCAACTGATATGATTAGATCAAGTACAAAGTTACATTGATTCTATTGTCTTATGATTTTATTTTGCTTATGTGGGTAGGATGCATAGATTTAAATTCTATTCTAATTCTAGTTTTGCATAAAGATTGCAATTGAAAACAACGATAGTCAACGCTTTTGTCGTTATGTACAATAGAACACTATTAGAATTACATTATTTTTATATTTCACAATAACAAGTTTCGTTAAGATTTATGTAGGTAAGCAGTGACTTAAGTCCAGTGAAGGGTGCCAAATCTACCAAAAATTGTGATACCAATGTGTTAAAGAGTCTAAGTGACGATTGTCTGCTTATTACAGAATAAAAGTAACAATACTCCCCGTTTAAGTCCGCAGGTCGAACATCAGCTGTTCGTAATAGGTTGCCGGTAACGGTGGGTAACCAAAAACTATGTTATACTTTGTAAATTTGCAGGAAAACAGTAATCCTGAGTATTTATGTAGTTATTTTACACTTAGATATATTATTACACCATAATTACACTTAAAAGTTAAATTAAACTAATTTTAAAATACGGAACAAAATTTTGACATCAATCCATCATTGATAACAATTAAGTAACTCGTACAAGTAAGTAAATAATATGTATATGGTGACTCGAACGAGGGTGACGCCTGATGTTTCACGCGCGAGTGTTACACATGGTGAGTCGCGACTCGCGAGTGTACATAATATGTATATGGTGACTCGAGCGAGGGTGACGCCTGATGTTTCACGCGCGAGTGTTACACATGGTGAGTCGCGACTCGCGAGTGTACATAATATGTATATGGTGACTCGAGCGAGTGTTACGCCTGATGTTACACGCGCGAGTGTTACACATGGTGAGTCGCGACTCGCGAGTGTACATAATATGTATATGGTGACTCGAGCGAGTGTTACGCCTGATGTTACACTCGCGAGTGTTACACATGGTGAGTCGCGACTCGCGAGTGTACATAATATGTATATGGTGACTCGAGCGAGTGTTACGCCTGATGTTTCACGCG
This sequence comes from Brachylomia viminalis, assembly GCA_937001585.2. Lineage (NCBI taxonomy): Eukaryota > Metazoa > Arthropoda > Insecta > Lepidoptera > Noctuidae > Brachylomia > Brachylomia viminalis. Next base: position 937,912 of record OW443300.2, read on the forward strand.
CGAGTGTTACACATGGTGAGTCGCGACTCGCGAGTGTACATAATATGTATATGGTGACTCGAGCGAGTGTTACGCCTGATGTTACACGCGCGAGTGTTACACATGGTGAGTCGCGACTCGCGAGTGTACATAATATGTATATGGTGACTCGAGCGAGTGTTACGCCTGATGTTTCACGCGCGAGTGTTACACATGGTGAGTCGCGACTCGCGAGTGTACATAATATGTATATGGTGACTCGAGCGAGTGTTACGCCTGATGTTACACGCGCGAGTGTTACACATGGTGAGTCGCGACTCGCGAGTGTACATAATATGTATATGGTGACTCGAGCGAGTGTTACGCCTGATGTTACACGCGCGAGTGTTACACATGGTGAGTCGCGACTCGCGAGTGTACATAATATGTATATGGTGACTCGAGCGAGTGTTTTTTTTTTTTTTTTTTTTTTATTTATTTTAGTACATGGAGGACTTACAGCTAATAAAAACAGACAAAAAAAGGGGCACCATAGTCACCAGCTAGCCAATTACAAATCCTCACGTATAGAGTTATAATAATAATTTATGGTGTGAGCACAAAAACAAAAAAACACATCGCGTTAATAAACAATATAAATTCTTGGTTTACAATAATAAGACTGAAACAATAGAGAAAATAATAAAAACTAAAACAAATAATAAAACCTACCGCTACTTGAAAAAATTGAGGCTTAAGCACCTTCTGGCCGAATTCACACTAATAGTGAATGGATCAAAATTATATTCCTTGCATAAATCATTGAAATTTCTGCTTGCGCGCACAATGTAACTGTTCTGCCTATAATTCGAAGATGTATGAGGTACACGTATGGGTGGATTAAAACGAAGTGTCTTAATTGGTACATTAAAATAAAATTTTGACAATAACTCAGAATTATCAATATTGTTATTGAGGATTTTCAATAAGAATAAACAGTCTGCAATTTTACGTCGCTCCACCAGTGGTAGCAGATGATACTTTTTACAGAGTCCGAGATAACCGGTTGACTGATATGGAATCTTTTGATGAAAGCATAGATATTTTATGAACCGTCTTTGGATGTTTTCCATGCGGTCAATATATTTGTGATAACGTGGATTCCATATCTGAGACGCATACTCTAGCTGACTTCTCACAAAAGTGCAATACAAAATTTTTAGTGTTTTAGCATCAGTAAAACACTTAGAGAGACGTATTATAAAACCAAGCAGTTTAGAGGCTTTTTTGACAATAGCATCAATATGTGTGTCAAAAACTAACTTACTGTCTTGATGGACGCCCAAGTCACGAATAGTATTGCACCTTGGCAAGATCTGGCCCGCCAAAGTATAAGTAGTGGCTAGGATGGCACGTTTTCTAGTGTAAGTGATCACCGAACACTTGGATGGGTTGAGATCAAGTTTATTAGCCCGACAATACTCTTCAAGCCGATACAAGTCAGCCTGAAGTGCTAGTCTGTCTTCGAGCGTTGCAATAGTGGCAAAGATTTTCATGTCATCGGCAAAGCATAACAGTTTGGATGAATAGAGGCACTGATCGATGTCGTTCACATATACTACAAATAAAAAAGGACCGAGCAACGAACCCTGAGGCACTCCGCTGGGCACGTTTACCCAACTAGACATATAATTATTGAGTACTACTGCTTGTGACCTGCTATCAATGTAAGAAGAAAACCACCTCAAGAGGTCCCCACGGATGCCCATGTAACTTAGCTTCTTTATCAGGGTATCGTAGTCGATCCGATCAAACGCTTTGCTATAATCTGTGTAAACCACATCGACCTGCTTACCATTATCCATAGCATCCGTAATGAAATCATTAAATAAAATCAAGTTAGAGGTGGTAGACCGTCCTTTCAAGAATCCGTGCTGAAAGGAGCTGAACGAGCTAGCAAGGGCGGAATATAACTGGTTATAGACAATTCTCTCAAATATTTTAGCTACAATGCACAGCTTGGATATAGGCCTATAATTAGTAATCTCGGTTTTAGACCCCTTCTTATGCACGGGTGTAATAAAAGCAGATTTCCATAATTTGGGGACAACACTTTGAGTCAAAGACTTGGAAAACAAAATTGAGATAGGTTGGGCAATGGAAGGCGCACATTTAATTAGAAATTTAGATGATATGTTATCAGGGCCAGCGCCTTTAGTTGGATCTAAGGTACGAAGTAAACCGGTCACAACATCAACATTCACTTCTATATGACAAATGTCAGATGAAGTTCTGTTAGTATCAAAAGGGAAAACAGGAGGTGGAGTGGGAGTATTAGACGAAGTGGGGTTGAGGAAAGTCGACATGAAATAAGATGAAAACGCCTCACAGATAGAATCTCCGGTGAGTAATGATTCATCGTTATATTTTAATGTATTAGGTATGGTATTAGAGTTGTAGCGATTTTTAACAAAGGTCCAAAAGTGTTTAGGGTTAGCTTTAATACATTTTTCAGTGTGATTAAGATAACTCTTATAACAAGAAGCTTCCATAGTCTTGACTCTGTCACGCAAATGTTTAAAAGTTAATTCATCAGATTTATTGCCGTAAATCTTGAATTTTTTTAGATATTTATATTTTTCTTTAATTGATTTGACGAGTGATGAGCTGAACCAGACTGGGTATTTATTATTACATACTAGCTTTTGTGGTATATACTTGTTTTGAAACTGTTTTATAGTATCTATGAAGTACTCAACCGACTCATCCAGTGATCGGATTGAAAACTCATGTTTCCAATTAGTGCCAGAAATCTCGTTATTAATAGAATCATAATCACCTTTGCTATAGATATATCGCATCCGCGGCGCTTGGTCAAGGGGAGGTATATCAAATATGTCAATATTGACTAACAACGCAGGATGATAGGGATCAACAGGCACTAGAGGGTCAACACACTCACTAACACAGACTAACTTATTTGAGAGGACCAAGTCCAACAGTTTCCCGTACTCATTAGCTACCCCATTATACTGTCCAAAGTCCAGCATACATAACTCGTCCGCGAACAAACATTCGTCACTAGTGGCGGGGTTCACTGGAACCAACGAAAGGCTATTAGATGGAGTCCACGCGATTCCACTCATATTAAAATCACCTAAAACTAAAAACACATCTGAAGTATTATTCAGAGCTGTATGGTTCAGTTTGGACAGAAAGTTATTAAGTTGTTCCGAAAATGAAAACCCTTTATTTTGTTTACACAAGTAAATAGTACAAATATATAGGTTCACGTATTCACGTGAGTTCGATTTTTTAAGCCGTAAGTTGATCCAGAGATCCTCCGCCGAGGAGTGCAGGAGCGGTTGCGGAGTGACAGGTAACTCCCTACGCGTCGCTATAAGCACACCACCACCTCTCGTTTGACCAGTCATAGCATAATCCCGGTCACGGCGCCACACTAAGTAACGATCATCAAACAACTCTGAGTTTAACATGCCATCCATTAACCACGTCTCCGTTAAAACAACGACATCGTAGGAATTCTGTAGAATCTGACGGTAGAACGAGTCAGTCTTGGTGCGCAATCCCCGTACGTTCTGATAAAATATCGTAAGACACTGTTGACTGTTATTAGCCATTGCACATAAATCCAACAATAATTGAATAAGCATCAACAACAATATAAAATAATAAAATTTGCCAATTCATTTCGAGACAGTTACTATTAGTTACGCATAAAATAGGCATGAATTTATAATGTGGGTAAAAATAAGTAAAGTTAGCAAGAAAGTATAAATCATCCGATGTCAGGCCAGTCATGACTGTGCGAGCAAGCAATATGCGTGAGCGAGACAAATGTGTAGTTAAGTATTGCAACTCGAAGACGAACAGCGCGATAAGGAATACAATGGGAGCTCATTAGCAGTGCCGAGGTGCTAAACCTTTTACAAAAACAAAGCAAATAACAATCGATGTGCGAACTTCGATACACTTTAAAAGTAGAAAAGTAACAAATTAATCTTGAATGCAAATAAAAGCTTCTTAAATAATTTTGTTTAAATCAAATTCTTTTCTTATAATAAAGGTTTTACAATTAACATCCTTTCGCACATGAATTTTACCATGTTTCACCCAGACGAATTCGTAGTGTTTCTCTCTTGCGGCGACTTTAGTTAGATTCAGAAGTTTTTTGGATTCCACACTTAGATGGTCGTTGACATAAATACGTTGTGGCGCTCCTTGAAAACCTATGTCAGAGGTGGAGAGATCCTTATCAGCACGTGCAGCGGCAATAAAATCTTCTTTTATATATCTGTTGAGGAAGCTCACTATCACTAGCTTTTCCTTGGAATTTTGTATAGGTACCCTCGAAATGTAGTTAATTTGGGTCTTAGAACACTTATAATTGATTTTGCTGCTGACGGCGTCAACGATTGAGAATAAGTTCTCATCCTTCTTTAGGGGGACACCCTTAATCTCCACATTGTTAAGCCTGGATCTCTGATCGAACGAAGAAAGCTCAAGCTTAGATGCGGCCAATTCAGTTTTCAATGAAGAGACAGTGTCCTGAAGCTTCTCAAACTCGGAGGTTTTTTTTTCTAGTACAGCAAGTCTGGTATCGAATTCATCGAGTCTACCACTAGAGAAATCGCAACTTTTCTTAAGCTCAGTCAACTCATCTTTAATCGATCTTATGTCACTGACTAAGGTTGGTAGGCTCAGCAGCTGCTGCTTCAATTCCCGAATCTCACCCAGTACTGTATCCAATGAAGCAGATGGTTGCGGTGAAAGCAGAGCAGGCGACGATTTACAAGCAGGACATTTCCATTGCGCTCTTCGGTCCGGTCCCAGTTTTCTCCATCCCGCTTCAGACACACTCGCACAAGAGAAATCCAAGAACTTCTTGCAGCTTCCACATTGCACGCCGTCGTTAAACGGATCATTGCAAATTGCACACGTCTTCATTGTGTTCATCGTGACTAAAGTAATTATTAGGAGATATTTATAAGTGCAACTGTATGGAATCGCGAAAAAGGTTGTCGATCTATTTTTTTTTTAAACGTAAGCGTACGGTGCCGGAGCGTGCTCACACGGGACTGTGATACGCCTGATGTTACACTCGCGAGTGTTACACATGGTGAGTCGCGACTCGCGAGTGTACATAATATGTATATGGTGACTCGAGCGAGTGTTACGCCTGATGTTACACGCGCGAGTGTTACACATGGTGAGTCGCGACTCGCGATTGTACATAATATGTATATGGTGACTCGAGCGAGTGTTACGCCTGATGTTTCACGCGCGAGTGTTACACATGGTGAGTCGCGACTCGCGAGTGTACATAATATGTATATGGTGACTCGAGCGAGTGTTACGCCTGATGTTACACGCGCGAGTGTTACACATGGTGAGTCGCGACTCGCGATTGTACATAATATGTATATGGTGACTCGAGCGAGTGTTACGCCTGATGTTTCACGCGCGAGTGTTACACATGGTGAGTCGCGACTCGCGAGTGTACATAATATGTATATGGTGACTCGAGCGAGTGTTACGCCTGATGTTACACGCGCGAGTGTTACACATGGTGAGTCGCGACTCGCGATTGTACATAATATGTATATGGTGACTCGAGCGAGTGTTACGCCTGATGTTTCACGCGCGAGTGTTACACATGGTGAGTCGCGACTCGCGAGTGTACATAATATGTATATGGTGACTCGAGCGAGTGTTACGCCTGATGTTTCACGCGCGAGTGTTACACATGGTGAGTCGCGACTCGCGAGTGTGCATAATATGTATATGGTGACTCGAGCGAGTATTACACCTGATGTTACACTCGCCAGTGTTACATTTTGGACGTCATTAGAATTCGTAAAATATTTGCTTTAAATAAAGCGCATCAGCTCATTACTAGAAGCTAATAGTTTCATTGCCTTTGAACTCATACATTATCTACTAGAATTCATTTTCAGTAATAAATCACGTTCATTCATCGCCTCAAATCTAGATAAAGTTGAAGAGATCACAATAAATTAAGAAGGAGACGTATCTATGTACTACGTGGCTTGCATCTTTAGTGTAAGAAAATAAAAATACGTGGCAATTTGATCGTATTTTTATAGCGTTTCAATTAAGAAGTAAATGTATTTGTTTTCATTGAAAAGATGCTCAATTCTGTGTTCCATTAGGTGGACATTTCATGGGTCGCATACGCCAGGCTAGCCCTTACAGTGGACCGAAAGCTAAGTTGCCTAAAGTTAATCTGATTTTTTATGAATTTGATAAGACTTTGGTATAAAAAGGAACTACATGATATTTCCAATTTTTTGTGGATCAAAAACATAAAATAATCAAAGCTCGTAAAATCACAAAGAAGTCACTCGAAAAAAATGCCTAATATATTAATTACAATTTTTGCCAGTAGAATTATTTAGCTAAACCTGGTGTTGAACTTCTACATCAAAACACCTCTGTCTAACCAAATAGTTATTTAAATAGTACCTAAAATACTGACTCAAAGTCTTCTGCACCAATTGACGGGCCCGACGCGACGGAGCACAACATTGTACTAATTGGTGCCAGACTAATTATCGCCAATAATTGGCCTGCGCCTCGCCCGCCGCCGCCGCCGCCCCGGGTCTATTTTAATATCAAATGTGACCCTCTGATCAAACGGTCAGATAGTCATTAAAGTTAGGTCTGTAATTGACGTTATCTATAGGTATGTTTATTTAGCCGCTAACGGATGTACAAAATCAGGAAATTGCTCAATTTGTAAATGTTATCGAAGTAAAATCATGATTGTGAATAATGAGACACTACTAGACTATGTGATTGCTTTTTACGTATGTAGATACATTCGTGTCTTTGTTTTTTAAACTGACACCTATCCGAATGCATTTTTTTTTTAAATAGAACCCTTCAAATGTAATTAAAATTACTTTAAAATATTGAAATAAATTAGGTTTCCACAATGGCTACGAATTCAATACGTAACTTTGAATGCGTTCATGCCTGGAGCAATCTAATTGAGTGGAATTTTTGTTGTCAAGGTCGTTTTGCATATTAAAAAAACCGTGAAATGCTAAATATTCAATAGGTGCAATGAACTTATATATACAAATTCAAAACTCTCACCAAATTCTTTGCAGAAATATATCTACAAAATTACACTTTACATTCCACAAGTCGTTGACCCCTTTATCTGAAAAGTTCGAAACAGACATTCATACCAACATACCTACTTCTTTGTAAACATCCGGAACCTACTGATTGAGAGATGACATTGGCTTCTGTAACACAGGTCCCACACAGGTAAGGTAACACACGCCCTGAGACCTGCACTTTACCTAGCGCAGGAGTCAGGGAGTCATTTTGTTAGTACACATTTTTTTATGCCAGTAAAGAATTTATTTATTTATACTTCGAGATTTCAATTTATTTGTGAACTCCACGAGAATATTTTTACATTGGTGCAATAAAATATTCCATACAATTTCACCTGTGAGTTCTGAAATGAAAAGGCACTTCATCGAATTTTCCGTTTTATGACTACATTGATTTTGGTATGATGTACAAGGCCTAAATATTTTATGAAAAACGCTTTATCGAAAATTGTACGAAAAGTCTACCAGTTGAATTGAAAGCGTAGGTAGAGATTCACAAACGTATTCCGTCTTATTACAAAACACGATCTAACTTTAGCCCGAGCCTAAATCTTCGATTTAGTTTTTGTATTTGGAACTTTGTTCCGACTTTAGTAAAGTTCTTAATACAAAATAGATAATCTAAGACCAGACCAAGTTATCAGTTTTGTAATAAGAACTGTATTTCGATTTCTGTTAGGTTCTTATTTCAAAAACAGGTTCGATGGTTTAAACCATGTCAAAAGAAAAACCTTGTTTTGTAATAAGCCGTATTGAGTTTAATCTTAATTAGGCATTCGCAACAAAGTCAGATTAATTGAAATGCGAGGTTATACATCTCGACTTCACGTAATATGCTTTCTACAATAATAACAATACATTATAAAAACTACTCCTTTTTACTGACGGGAAATTGAAATTAATTGGAAAGTAACGATTTGAATCCATGGTGGAGTTAAATCGTTACTTACCAATTAATTTCAATTTATTGAACACACAAATGTTAGTTGGGTATACTCCTTATCCCTTCATAATTAATCTAAACCAATCAATATCGCAGTATCACTAACATAGCGGCATATTAAAATTGAATACATAATATGCATCGTGCGTTCTCTCTGTACGTGTCTGTACTTTATAATCGCTCGCTCACTACACAAATCAATAAAACGTGTTTACGAGCGGCAGGCAATGTATAGCGAAGCGGGCATCCATGAATTGCTAACGTGCGATCTACTCTCGCATTATGTAGATTTTTATTTAACTTAAATATGTGAAGTATCGAGCTCAGAGTGACTGCAGTTGGTATAAAATGTGGAATTATATCAGCTTTATATTTATATGAGTAAGTGGCTGGAGTTTAGAGAGGCGCCATTTAGAAGTAGAATAATATGCTCGTTGGAAAGTAGGTACTTGGCACACGGTGTCTCATTTAAAATGGTGTAAATTTTTACTATGTTGTTCCGAAACAGAGTAGTAAAATTATTACATTTGCACTTGTAGTTTACGAGTCAGTGTTTTGGGCCATTTTTATAAACATGCCATAAAATCGCGTCTGCACTCCTCGAATGGCAATAGCAAAGATGTAAAACGTAATTTCGCCATTGATGTTTAAGTCTCATGCTATAAGGGGCGAGCCTATTTCCCACCACCAGACACAAATCCAGATACAGGCTGCCACTGAAAAATGCCGAATGGAAGGATGCAATAATACTTTGCCCAATCTAGTGATCGAAAGCAGAACCACTTGGTCAGCAGTCGCACTTGTAACCACTCTACCAACGAGCCAGTCAATATGCTTAATTACGGTACGCTACTCTTGAAATAATCGATGACTTTAATCTGTCCAATCATGTACACTTGGAGACATTTACAGCGTTTACGCTCCGGTACAGACGTGCACAAAAGTGGTCATAAAACGTTGTGTGTGATGCAAGTTGCGGTCGGTAGCGGTCTTCCGCGCCATTACACGGAATTGTGGCAAATTGCTGGAAGCGCTGAGCGCCTCTGTACATATAAATGTAGGGGGAACAAAAGAGTTTGGCATGTAGGAAATAAACGTCTTTCCACTACAAGGTAATGATGATTTTCAATGTGATACGTATTATAGAACAATAACGACCTTTTCGTAATTCTTAGAATAAAGCATTGCTTAGGAAATCGGATTTGTAAATAGTATTTTTAAAGATGAATGGGCTCATTCATCTTTAATTATAAGTACGAAGGAGGCTTCCTTCGTACTTATAACGGAATACTGTAATCATCACTCCACCATCAATCACGTATAGTGACTACATACAGCTGTCCTATTATTCAACAAGTGTGAAACATTGTTTGTTAACATCCTAAAGTAATAGTATGTATGAATAGATGTCCAGTGTCCGATCAACGGCCCGCTCACCGCGGTAACCTATTTCCCTGCAGCTGACTTACTTCCGAGGAAGATACTGATCAATATGGAAATTGATGTGGAATAGCATGTTAATACAAAGGATGATAAAATATTTACAATAAATTGTAGAGTAGTTTAGTTGCATGAAAGCTGCGCGGAGACAATATGTTAACATAACCTCATTGATGAAAAGTGAGAAGAATTAGAGAAGTGTAATAGTAAATTAGAATTATGTAATACTATGTATGACACTGACAATCAGCGCCTTTAGGATGAATTGTTTGTTAGGGAATATGCTTTAAAGGATATCTTTAGTAAATATGAGGCTACTCAACAAGACCTGAGTAAGCGCATGCAGGAGGCTAATGAGTTGGCAGACCTGGTCGAGTACAATGCAGAGAGGTATGAGTCTCTGACAAATAACATATATTTTAGCTTACATGCTCCCTGGCACCCCAGCCTCAACATATTACACCCACACCCTCAGTGGCTCAGCCAGTAGGTAGCTGTATTGAGAATGATAATAAAAGTATGAATAATATGATTAACAACTACTCTTAGACGATTTGACAGCTGAGAGGGCGGGGACATAACGTTGCTGCGATGACGCTGTCAGTGGAGGGGGTGACACATCATAAGCCGTGTACTCACTCGCCTCGGTCACTTTTGCTGCGGAGCTCGGATGGGACGGACGTGTTTTAGTGATCATATTGAACTATTTTCTTGTAACGGTTTTTCTAATTTAAATAAATGTTTGTAGGTCGTGTTGTATTTTATTTTTCTAAAATTAATTAGGCTTCTGATTCCTAAGACTACATTATGTATTTTATGACAAATTTGGTCAAAGTTTTGGTAATAAATATATTTAATCAGTGTTTGCATCAATATGTAATTAATAATTGTTTACCTGGCGCCAGTCATCATCATCAGCCTATAATGTTCCCACTGCTGGGACACCAGGCCTCCTCTCGGTGAGAGGAACTGGGCCGTAATCCACCACGCGGCCCCAGTGCGGGTTGGTGGATGTCACATGTCTTCGAATTTTTGGTTCTACAACATGCCGGTTTCCTCACGATGTTTTTGTTCACCGTTTTGAGAGCAGTGGTTATGAAATAATTTACACAAAGTAATGCGCCTGTCTGGGTTCGAACCAAAGACCTACAACTCGTAAGTCGTGGCCGTTACCACTGGGCCACCACTGCTCTAGCCGGCTAGCCACTCTCTGCCGGTGCCAGTATTAGCTAATTAATTAGTAATGTTAGATTGACAAAAAATATTTTTGTTTTAATTTTTAAAACTGGGGTTTAACCCCAGTTGAACTGTTATATAATTGTATGGGGATAGTTTAACTGTAAGGAATAATTAATATAAGATAAAAAAAACTAAAATACACGCTTTTTTAGATAACCGAACTAAAAAGTAGAAAATAATTTTCAATAAGTCTAAAATAAGAATAGAGTGATTAACAAACAAAAATATAGAACAAAGTAAAGGTCTCTTAATGGTGTACTCTATATTGTTTATTACTGTACACAAACTATTGTATGAACTTTTTAATTATAAAAGTTAGGTATAAATACAGATACCTACCATATTATATTTTATTTGTGTTTATAAGTACATACTATGTAGTACTACTTATTTCTGTGGAAAACTATACTTACCCGATGTATTATGTCACACATGGGGACGCCATTACGTCACTCGAGAGGTAGCTGCTGAATATCAGCGCTGTTGTCGATAGGTCCGTTCGAAGTCACAGCATTTTGCTGAGCAACGACCTGTTCTTGCACAGATGCGACGCACGGCTTAATTGTTATTGTTGTTTGTTTGTAACAAAAGTAGTTATTTTTCCACTCTGCAATCGGCATTTTGCTTTTGTTTTGATTGTTTGGTTGTTGTCATTTGCCAGTATCGCAAAACGGAGTAATTACGAAATGTGTATTGTCTTTGGTCCCTGGCCCTGATGACATCAAGCAATAGACAAAATTTACAAACTTTTATTGCTTGAATACGAGGATTTGTGTATTTTATGTTTTTTTTTTTTTTTTGTAATGTGCGGCTTGTATGTGCAGAATAAATAAAAATCTTTCATTCTTTCTTCACAAATATGAAACATAAGTATTGTTCCTTTCATTACCTTTTCCTCAGACATTATTAATTTTCTCTTCTTTTATTAGTATTCGCGAAATCGCAACACGTATATTTCTTTGCCGGGTCATAAATATGAGCTAACCATTACGGGTCTGAATTAGGTAGGTAGACTCAGCAGGTACACTTTTATAAAGGGCACATGAAAAAGCTAATGCTTATTACGTATATCTGTAACAGTTTTAGCCCTCAGATAATAATAACCTGTGCCTCTTCTAAATGAAGACTAAAAATTGGCAAACTCAGAGCGACGGTACGGCAGGAACTAGATGCTTACTGAACCGCGCAAGCATATCCAGTATACATTTTGATGAGCCAAGTTTACACTAGCTTTTGCCCGCGGTCTCGTCCGCATGAAGGTTGAAAATTATTCCATGGGAACGTATTAACGGCATAAAAAGTGTTCTATGTCCTAACCCAGGTAACGACCTACTATGTGCCAAACTTTGAAATCTGTTCAGTTGATAAGGCGTGAAAAGGTAGCAGACAGACATAGTTATTTTTGCATTTATAATATTAAAGTATGGATAAAATCAGCTTTCAGGAAATAACGGATAATTAACGTGTTTGAATAAAAATATTGGTAGCCCAACCTCTCAGTCTTCCACAATGAGTTTCCGTAATGCACCTTCTGAGCTACGTTTTTAGTGTAACGGGTACTCATTGTATATTTCATCTCACTGGGGGTAAATAAGGGTAAATATTGGTACTTACCCTTATTTCGCATGACGGGCACTTAATCAAGTCAAGGGTGTTGTAGGACGAAGTTGTTTCGTAACAGAAAATTGTTTCAGTGCCACTATTCAGCGATAGGTAGTGATAATGCTGATCGTGCGGTTTTGTGAGTAGGTATCATTTAATTAACTTATTTATCATTGCTATGTTTATTAAATTCTTTTTACCTATTTTGGTAGGGTAATTTTTATTATAGGTGCATCGTCTTCACATATAATTATATAATTAATGTATACAAAGTATTGTAACACATTTTAAAAGAGTAACGATGGAGTTTCTTGCCCATTCTTCTCCATACGAAACTACCTTTTGGAAGGGGCGACTAGAATCAATTCTATTTAAATGTAAATGTTGACGTTCAAAAGTGCCTTTTATGTGCCTATTTGAAATAAATGCTTTGACTTTGACTTTGGTTATTACTTGATAAGCTTAGTTATTGATTTACAGTGTATGAGAACTATTGAAAACTTGTATTTTAGAACATAGTTTGACGATATTTTTGTAAAAAATTGCTGCACTCTGCAATCGCATTTCAAACTAGATTGTCAACTTCGTGGAGTTGAAATAGATGGATATCTAGCCGTGATGTCAACATCGAATTACCGCTGCTGGTTGTAGGAAGGAGACCGGCTCGCTCGGCGCGCCCGGTCTCTTTGCTGTTGGACCGTACGACCACAGAGTACTTTTTTTATACACGGAACACTCAGTTTTTTGTAGCTCCATTATTTGGAACTGATTCTTATTATTTATTTATCTAATCTGACAACTGATTTAACTACTTAGCTCGTACGCTCAATTTACATTTGTAAAAGGGTTTATTTACTATAAGTTTTTGCCGAATGTTAAGATAATAGTTTGATTTATTTGCTCAATAATAGCTAAAGAGTATAACATTGTAAATTACCTACATCTATGCATTAATAAATTGACAATTGTGAATAAATATGTATTATTGTTAATGTGAGTGAATTCTCACAGAAGTTATAGAAGTTTATTTTTATTTCTATAATTGTTTATTAACAACACTTAGTTATTCATAACGAGAACATCTTTTCGAATTGATTACTAATAAGTCTTTTGTAACAACCTTCGCTATCTAACTATAACCTACAACTGATGCAAATACAATACATGTAACCTAGATAACACAAAATAATTGACGCATAAAATCCTCTTCGTGTAACTTATTAGGTCAAAAATCGACCCTTTCTCTTAACACATTCAGTGATCAATTCTTCCGCCAATTATGACGTACCTAGTTATCTACACAGTATTTTCAATAAAAACTATTGATGTTTAATTTGAACATTCCTAATAAACACGACCATTAGACCATGACGGAATTGTCTGGTGTTCCGATTACTGAAATGTAATTAAATTTCACTAACACTGCCTCGCCGGCGACCGCAGGCCTATAACGATATAACTGTAGCTTTCGTCACGGGATTATCACACGTAGGTATAGCTGGGATGAAAAGGCTGTTTATTGTGTGAGGACAAGTTTTAATGAAATTATAGCATCTTGTATAGAAAGCGGAAATTGTAGTAACATTAACAGAGCATCTGCTGTGAGTGACTCTAGTTGAGTGCGAGCTTGTTGAGAAAAATGATATGTTCGAATCAGTTAAGATTAGGTGCCGTTTAGATTAATTGGCACTCGATGCTTTAGGCTACTATTTAAAAATTCATTGTTGTGACTATAAATGAATTTTAAATAGTGCAATGCATACAGCATTGCAGTGTATTATCAAACTTTCGAAATAGTTCTAAGTTACAAAATAATTAAGTACAGTCGACAGCATATCAGGTTATACGGAACTGACAAATTTCTCCAAATGCTTTTGCGTTTGATTTTGGCACGTTTGGCGCAGTGGTTAAGCTATTGACTGCTGCGCTGCGTGTCGCGGGTTCGATTCCCGCACGGAACAAATATTTGTATGACCTACAAGTAGTTGTTCCGGGTCTGGCTGTTTGTGTATGTGACTTTAAATGTTTGTAAACGCACCCATAATACAGGAGAAATTTCTAGTGTGGGACAACGTTTTAAAAAAAAAGCCTTTAAATATTGAAGGATAAGTTCAAAATCGAATGAGAAAATTTGACAGTTCGTAGAAACTTGACTTGCTGCTGTGTGTACATTTACAACTGGCCACTGCTGCAGTGGTGAAAAATAAATAAATTATAAAAACGTCTTTTCTAAAGAACTTTTCAATAAACAAATGCAGTAAGCTCCTAAGCTCATGAGAAGGTCCCACAGTGCCACATGTTGGAAGTTGGTCGCAGATACGTTGGACGGCGGCCAGAGCTCGCGTGAAGCCGCGTACCTATCAGAAAATAAAGTATTTTGCTTTTAAATTGTTTGTTGTGCACCCGTGGGCATTCATTTTGGTAGTTTGCTTTTGGGATTTACTGGTTTTTATTCAGTTATGCCGTGTGAAGTGTGAGTATTTTTACGGTCGTTTCGTTATCTTTGTTAATCACCTAAACAATGTTACAAATGTCAATGATAATTTTCTAACACTGTGTTAAGACATTGACCATTTAGTGTGACCTGTTGAGGGTTAACTCAACGTCGGGTCTTCTCTGGTATAGGCTCAGACTGCGTAGGTATTTAGCTCATATCGTGGTATAAAAATAACCAGGCTGTAATGTGGTAGTTACAAAATCATGCCGACTGGGAGCTTTACTGGCGCGCGCCGCGTACACTTTGGATGGGCAGACAGATAGCTTATAACCCGGATTGACATAGGGTATTTTTAAACCCCGGTAGTACCTACGTTCCTGTGAGACATTTTCCGACATCCACGCGTGGAGGGACAGGCGTGTAAATAGCCGTGTATCCTTTGCGGATGGAGAACTTTAGAGAAAATCTGCGTCTGGATTGCACGCCGATTCAAATGCCTATTTTGTCCGAAAAATTACAAGACTATTGGTGACGGTATGATGTCCGTAGCAAGTCTCAGCAAATAAGCAAAGCGGTACCTGTGATCTTCTTGTGGAGTCCTGAAGAGGCTTCTCAGCTGGTGTCCACCTGGCTTGATTTGGTGCACGTCACGTAAAAGTCTATATGTATCACAATTAATCGGACGCGGGTTAATTATATTAATTTTAAACGATAGAACAGCATATCCCCAAGGATTACGGGATAATACTCATAACCTTTTCGTTATAGCGGGCGCGATGAATCAAGATTTTAAATGTGGTTTTGCGGTGAGAGGAAAATGCGTCCCGATCGAGCGCGCGCACTTTCACATCTGACAGCTGTCATTAGCTGACAATCGCCGCTGGACTCTCTGTGGCCGCTTCACACGTCCGCTAATGCAATATATGCATAAGGCCGACTACAGACACTTTACCACCGCCCACAATAAAAGATTATCATCTAAAGGGCGATAACTTGCCACACCATACTCCCCACCTTGAAAGGTCCAGAGCTTTCAAAGTTGATAAACTATGCGGAGCTGGTGCGGTTGGGAGGAAGAGAAGACTATGTATCTGGCTATAAGAAAGCATCAAGAGAATCCTAAGCAGCAGTCCAAAACACCACCATAAGGAAACAGTGATCGGAATTAATTAGCCGATTCCAGGGAATGTAGTTGCGGTTTGATTTGATAAAATTGAATTATTAAGCTAAATTATAACTATGTAGCTATAATGGCATACCATTGAAAAAGTTTACTAAAAATAGATTATAGACTAAATTAAACTACTTAATAATGTTGGTTTATTGGGTTGGCAAAGGATATAACTTGGTGACAGGACGTTTATATGTACCTGACGCGGTTTTTACTGAAGCTACTCGAATTACACCATCCGATCCTGGAAAAACTTCCTCTATAATGCCCAATGGCCAAGTCAATGGTGGGACGTTATCTTGGCCCAAGAGAACGACAGTACCGATCTCTATAGGGTGATCGGGAGTGCACCACTTCTGGCGAACTTGCAACGTGTGCAAGTACTCAACTCGCCATTTGTTCCAGTAGGATAACACAAGCTGATCCAAAAGCCTTTTGCGGTTTGTTAAATTTATGTTTTCTTCTGTCAATTCAGAGGAAGGCAAATACGTAAGTGGACTGGACATTAAAAAATGCGCAGGCGTGAGCACGTCCGGATGCGGGTCTGATGAGAGAACACTAAGTGGTCGAGAATTTAAAAGGCACTCGATTTGAACCAATACGGTAGAGAGTTCCTCATATGTGAGAAGCTGCTTTCCTATGACTCTATACAAGTGAGTTTTAACACTCTTAATGTTCGATTCCCAAATACCTCCGAAGTGCGGGGCTCGCGGTGGTATTCTTGTCCACTCAATACGAGATTTAAGAAGCTCATTTTTAATATCAGTTTGTAGAGACGAGTTTAATAAGAAAGAATAAATATCATCAAGTTGCGCCTTAGCGCCTACAAAATTGGTACCATTGTCTGAGTACATGACAGACACTGGACCGCGGCGGGAAATAAATCTCTTAAATGCGGACAAGAAAGCCTCTGATGTAAGGTCCGCTACAAGTTCGATATGTATGGCTTTAGTTACCATACATATGAATAAACATATATAAAGTTTTTGCGAACGTTGACCTCTACGTCGAATAGGTGTGTAAGCAAGAGGCCCGGCGAAATCTACTCCGGTATGTACAAAGGCTTTAGCATCACGGACACGGTATCCAGGAAGTTCAGCCATTTTGGGTGTTGGATGCGTAGGATTTAGACGAAAACAAGTATTGCATTTCCGACAGCGGAAACGTATGTCTGTTCGGCCATCCAATATCCAAAATCGCTGCCTTATAATAGACATTAGTAAACCGGGGCCCGTGTGGCAGTACGTATTATGATAGTGATCAATAATTAGATCAACTACGCGGTCACGTTTAGGTAAAAGTGCGGGATGCTTGGCTTCATAAGGTAAGTCAGATTTGGACAATCTGCCCCCAATACGTAAGATTCCATAGCTATCAACAAAGACAGACAAACAGCGCAACTTCTTAGATGGAAGTTCGCCTGCTTTGATTAATTTTAAATCGTTGGAAAAATGCATATTTTGAACAATTCGAATAATGAAATTTTCGGCGGTTTGAATATTTTTAACTGACCTATTACTATGTAGTCTGTTCGTAAATTTAAGAATGTGCATAAATACACGTAACAGTTTATGCCATGAACAAACACGGTCAACTATAGTATCTAAAATACGCGGTTCAGTATTCGCTGTTTCTACAACAAAAACCTTTGATTTAAACTCCGGCAATGTTTCACATTTAATAGGGGAGAATGTTAAAGGCCACTCGCTCATGGGACGACGGATCCAAGTAGGACCGTTCCACCATAACGAGTGTTCAATTAAATCAGAGGGTAGCATGCCGCGGGACAAACAATCGCTAGGATTTTCTTTACCGGACACGTGATTAAAACAAGCGGCAGGTAGGTTTTCCTGTATTTGGGCAATGCGATTACTGACAAAAATAGACCATCTATGAGGAGATGAGTGGATCCACGAGAGAGCTATGGTGGAGTCCGAGAAAGCGTAGACACCTGCAATAGGTATACGAGCGGAAAGTTTATCCTTGACCACGCGAACAAGTTTAGACAAAAGTAAAGCGGCGACAAGTTCTAATCGAGCTAGTGTTGTTATTTTAGCGGGGGAAACTTTGGACTTTGCACATAAAAGCCGGACGGTGATATTACCTTTAGAGTCAGTAATGTGTAAATAAATACAACAACCATAACCACTAAAGCTGGCGTCGCAAAAGGCTACGATATTCACTACAGCTTCTCTAAAGACGCCAATGTGGCGAGGAACCTTTAGAGAAGAGAGTGAGGGAAAATCGCGCATATAAGCGGAAAACCGATTGGTGATGGAGTCCGGAGGAATCTCATCCCAACCTATTTTAGCTAGCCAAAGTTCCTTAATTAGGATTTTTGCGTACAGAACAACGGGTGCTACGAGGCCAAGTACGTCAAACAAGCGGGCCACTAATGATAGAATCGCGCGCTTCGTACATTTATTATCTACAGAGACTGTTGTCAAAGAAAAATAATCATCAGCGGGTTCCCAGGTTAATCCAAGGATTTTGAAATTAGGGTTATCATTATCCATGCCAGAAAAATTAACTGGAAAGCGGTGAGACTCTGGGAGAATCTCCAATAAAGCGGGAGAGTTAGTAGCCCATTTGACCAGGTCGAGGGACCCTACTTTAAATAATTCGATTAGATCGTGGGATAATCGCATAGCGATTTGCTCATCAGGAACAGAATAGACATAATCATCCATATAAAACTGAGTCTCTACTAATTTAGAAGCCTCAGGAAAGCGGTCGCCATGCTCACACGCCAAGTTGCGTATTGTGCGCATCGCTAAATAAGGACTAGGCTTTAGTCCAAAGGGAACGCGGTTAAAATTAAAGGTACGTATAGGTTCATTTTTGTTGAAACGATACAATATTCGTAAATATTTGCGGTGGTGCTCATTTACACCGATACGTAGGAACATTTGTTTTATATCAGCTGTCATCGCGACAGGGAACGTACGAAAATCGAGTAATAATAAAAATAAGTCGGCCTGTAAATTAGGTCCAACATGCAGAATGTCATTGAGTGACAACCCCGAGTGCGTTTTCGCACTAGCGTCCAAAACCACTCGAATGCTGTCTTTGTCCGGTCTAATGACGGCGTGATGCGGTATGTAGTACCCTTCCTGTGTCAATTCAGAGTCGGGTACCTCCGATAAATACCCCTGAGTTATATAATCGGTGATAGTTTTATTATAACTCTCGCGTAGGGTTGGTACGCACGTGAATTTTCGCTCGAGCGCAAGTAGCCGCCGGTGAGCGACGCCGCGTGAGTGCCCTAACTCGGAAGGGGTGCGTGCGAAAGGTAAATCTACAAAGTATCTACCGTCTTTAAATAAAACTGAAGAATCAAAATTATTTTCACACTCTAATTCATCCGGACTAATAAAACGCTGAGGTGGAATTTCCTCCAGCTCAAAAAACTTCTGCAAACTTGACTCGACTTCAGTGCTGGTAAGCGCGGTAAACGAAGATGTATTAAGTGTTAGACAATCAATATCACCCATCAGCACGTAACCGAAACTAGTCAGTATAGCTGGGGGTGCGCGGGTGCCTGAATCAACCCTATCTCCTAAATAAATAAAAGGAAACATCTGTGCTCCAAGCACAACATCGATTCCACCTGGTACATTCCAGGTCGAGTCGGCAAGCGGTAAATTATTTAAATAAGACATATCGTCATTTAATCTAATAAAACTAGCGGGAAGTCTATCTGTAATGCAATCAATAACTAACGCGTGTATATTATACTTATTGTGAGGATTAGTGCGAGATTCTAAATTGAGATAAATAAAGCCGTGTACAGGTTGTGAGGTCATACCAACACCTTGTAAAAACGAATTGCGTAATTTAATTATGGGTAAGTTCAAACGTTTACAACAGTCCACAGTAATTAAATTATTTTGCGATCCACTATCTATCAAACACCTGACAACAAGCTTATCTCGGCCGCTGCTATTATATGCATATATCTGCGCGGTTGCTAACAAAACAGTCGTCTCTGTCGGTAAACATGTTTTATCCGCGGCACTGAGCGAGACAGAGGTAGCGGGAGGCTCTCGCGGTGACTCATTTTTTACTTGAGCGAAATGTAATAAGGAATGATGTGTTTTCTTACAAATTTTACAAACGCTTCGTGACTTGCATTTAATCAAAGAGTGGGATAGGCTTAAGCAATTTACACAGCCGCGTTTCTTTTTAATAAATTCGAAACGAGCTTGCGGTGAATCTATATTTTTAAAGAGTGGACAATCAAACAGTCGATGATCGACGTTATCATTATCACATAGCGGGCAACGGTTATTCGAAACTGGTTCATTACATGACACAAAAGACTTAGCGGTACTTTGCTTATTATTTATTCGATTATGAGCTAAACTAGACTTAGCACGCGGTTCCGACTGTGGATTATCAACGTATGAGCGCTGGAGTACCTTTGAATAGTCTTGCATGAATGTTATAAACTCCGTATATGAAGGTAATTCTTTCCCACTCACACGACTTTCAAATTGTTGAACAGTTTGTGCGTCAACCTTTCTTAAACCACAGTGTAATAACATAAAATCTAATAAGTCTGGAATGTCTAACTGCTTCAATGCTGAGACAGACGCGGAATATAGATCTACAAATGCATTCAAACTAGCAGCATTGCCGGCGCATCCCTTAATGTCCAGTATATTGTTAAGATAATGAATACCTAAACTACGTTTATCTTGATACCTTTTCACAAGACTGTTCCACAAAACACTGTAGGTATCTCCTGTGGGAACAATGCCTGCAGTTAGTTTTAAGGCATCATGAGTCAATTTACTAATTAAATACTGCACACGCTGCGAATCCGTCAGCTCGGTATTTAAATGAACACTAGTACGGAACATTTCGTAAAACACGGGCCAATTTTCAGTTCTACCGTCGAACGATGGTAATTCGATTGGTGGTAATTTTATGCGTCTACCTCCCTTCTGATCTGATGTTAATGTTTTGCTGCTAGAAAGAATGAGATTACGTTTGTATTTAATACTTGAATATAAGTCTTCAATAGAACACAGACTCGAATAGTCTGGTGGGGTTTTATCAATATCAAACCACAACTCATTGATCTGGTCAATTATTGTTTCAAACTTGCTGTAAGATTCCTCAATTGATTCAGACTGCGCAAGGAATAACTCGTTAGAGCGTGAATCGAAATTAGATATACTTTTGGATGAATTATACAAGCGATTAACTCGCTCAAAAATCATTTGCTTTTTAGCATTAAGCTGAGCTAATTTACTTTCTTGTTTAGAAGTAGCCATTCTAAGGCACTACCTGATATGATTTTTTTTTGTAAGTTAACGTACTTAAGTACCTACAATGACTTGTACCTAACTGTTATTTTTTGTACAATAGCCACTGCACTAACTGATGCCTATCCAGGCTCGAATGGACCATAAATATGGAGGGACAGGCGTGTAAATAGCCGTGTATCCTTTGCGGATGGAGAACTTTAGAGAAAATCTGCGTCTGGATTGCACGCCGATTCAAATGCCTATTTTGTCCGAAAAATTACAAGACTATTGGTGACGGTATGATGTCCGTAGCAAGTCTCAGCAAATAAGCAAAGCGGTACCTGTGATCTTCTTGTGGAGTCCTGAAGAGGCTTCTCAGCTGGTGTCCACCTGGCTTGATTTGGTGCACGTCACGTAAAAGTCTATATGTATCACAATTAATCGGACGCGGGTTAATAAACAATTAATTTCCCTGACTGTGCATTACCCAGTAACCAGCATTTCAGTCCTTCTCAGTATATTTATGAAAATCTTTTGTATGCACCTAAAAATATTAATCTGTTTAAAAAATACAGTGATTTATCCATAATCTAGTTACTAGGAACAAACACAAATTTGTTGTTCCTACAACTAGGCTGAACAACCCTTAATATAACATTTTTTTTATCTCATAACTAATAATATGATCCATAACATAACAAAACTTTAACTCATTACTGATAACATAATCCTTAACATACCAAAACTAACTTATAACTAACACGATCCATAACATAACAATACTAACTCATATCTAATAACATAATCCTTATCATAACAAAACTTTGACTTATAACCAATAACATGATCTTTAAGAAAATGGTATCTAATGTTACATAATATGTGTATCGATCTGGGTAAACTTAACAATCGTTTGAAGATAACTTCATAGCGCTCTGGTTGTCATAGTATATGAGCACCATTTCCCAACCACGCCTTAGTTCGGCCTGCAGCTGCCGCAGCCAAAGAGCCTCCTGCGCCGCACCACGCTCCCCATGCTACTACTACCCGTACTCGGCCTCAACAGTTGACAGCTTGCGGAAACACAATCATATTGCGCTTCCCTGGTACACAAAAATGTAACCAGTGCACGATTTCCGGTCGCGAGTATCACTCGCCCAGTCCGCATCACAGTAGCCTGTGATTTCTTCATTATCATTCTTGGTATATGTAAGTCTGTATAATTTGATCCCTTGTGAGTATCTCATTAATATTTTTACTGCAGCTCAATTCTCTGATATCGGTTCTTTATTAAATCTACTAAAAGCATTCAAAACATCCCAAATAATATTACAGATGCGAAAGTAAGTTACTTTGTTTGTTAGACTTTCACGCCGAAACGGCTGAACGGATTCGGATTTAACCCACAGATAGACTATGACCTGGGTAAGAATATAGTTACTTTTCATCCTGGACCGCAGACGAAGTCGCGGGCAACAAACAGCCCTAGATTTATCTGGTCTGGTTCATATCATATAAGAGACTTTCTATAACTTGTATATTAGTTATTTATGCAAAGTTGTATAATAAGGGGTACTAAAACTTGAATGTGGATGATAATAGTTTCACATGAGTGTTTTAATAACTAATTATGTACAGTTGCATACAAGGCTTTATGAAGAAAAAGTCTTGTATGCAACTACAAACGACTACTAACAACCCATGATATGAATCCTCTATAAAAGATTCTGAAATCATAGGGTGTTGTGCAGTGTTGTAAGAACCCTATGTCAATTATAAGTTTTTTTTATTATTATTAGCTGTAGTAGTGAAACGCGCGTGCACGACAATGTTCTTTTTTGAAATTCATCAGATACCACGAATTGAGTAGTGAGAATGTGGCTGTTTGATGAGTAAGGAAGGGATCGAGTTCGAGTCGCATAATGTTAGTAGAATATTATAACATTCGTTTGGACGTTATTAACGGATATTATTGGACGGGGAAGGCGTATCGTCGTGTGTATTTTATTTGTATAGAATATCATAACTTCATTAATTGCTTCTTTTTCACCAACTACTTAATTATCTTTTGTCATTAATTTATAACTTTGTGGACAAGCGCACGTCACAGCGACACCGGGCCGCAACGCATCGCATTTCAATGCAACAAAGCGTGGTGTAGCGTGCCTGTAGTGTGCGATGGTTCATACAAAACGTACGAAAGTCATGTAGGAGGATTTTTGCAATACGGTGCGGCCCGCCCAATTGTGCGTCAGCCTTTACATTGCATTCTTGTCTACTATTAATAATTAACAGTAGACAAGAATGCAATGTAAAGAATGCAAAGTGAACTGTCATTGTCATCCCACTGATGCTAGGGATTTACCAACGTACCATTTACAGTCATAATTAGATTTTAATATTATTTTTTATCTAAATTCTATTGATCATTTTATATTATTTCAAAGCTAGTATGTAGTTATGTGGCTAAACATCACTATTTTCGGGGTTTTAAAACAAAATAGCAAAACAGAAATTCTGTTAAAAATACATTGTTGTTTTTTTTTTAGATATTTAGATAGCTTTGAAATATTATAACGTTTTTAAATGAATTTGATTCTGATCTCTCGATTATGATTGTAAATGTAATGTTTGGTAAATCGCTAGCATCAGTGGGATGACACTGACAGCTCACTCCACGCTCACTTTACCTAAGTTTTCACGTTGAGATGGTTACAGAATCGCATTGCAGATGAGAGGGTGCGAAGCGCTTTTTATCTCAATATTTTTTTTAATTTTTATATAGTATCGTAAAGAATCCTCTTCATTGCAAGATTTTTCCGTATTCGTGCTGCACCTATAACAGTGTCGTCTAGTAATTTACAATCAAGTAAAACAGGTTTTGGAAATGACGAGGTGTCTGTTTAATGTCAATATACACACATCAAAAGTGTCTAGGGATCAACATATATTTTTGCAATAACTTTTCTCCTGATTGATATTAATTAAAATTTTCTTTAAGGATTCATAAAATAAAGTGTTTTCGTTTGTCACAGTAACGATAAACCAAGTCACCTTTGCATTAATAAAGAAATTTGCCATTTTCCTAATAAAGGGATTTTTGACATTTGAACCACTAACACAAAAGTTCGAAAAAAAGACTGAAATAACAGTTTTCTTTAAAATTTTATTGGGTAACTTAAACAATTAATAATCCGTGTTTCTACCGCGAACACTAACAACACAAGAACATCGGTTTGGCATACTCAAAATGAGTTCATCCAAATCACGCTGTGGAATGGCCGCCCATGTTCGTTGCAACAACAAAAAAAGGTCTTCTTGCGACTGGATACCCTCCATATTCGGCAGAGCTCTTCTCTGTAGCATATCCCATGCATGCTCAATCGGGTTCAAGTCTGGCGACTGAGCAGGCCAGGGCAGGACATTGATGTTAGCTGCGGCGAGAGTCTGTCTTACAACTCTTGCGGTGTGCGGTCGTGCATTATCATGCATTAACTGAAATAAGGGACCGATTTGCACTTGTAGAGGAACGATGACGTCTGATACAATCGTCTCAGCATAAATTTGAGCGTTGAGGTTGCCTCTGATCCAAATCAACTCAGTTCTTCCGCCGATCCAAATACCCGCCCATACCATGATGGTTCCACCACTATAAGGATGGACTTCCTGGCAGGATTTTAATCGCTGTTGGCGTCCAGGGGTTCTCCAGTGTCGTATACGTCTTGTATCCGGTCTCATACCAAAACGAGACTCATCAGAAAAGCACACGAAACGCCATTGTTCTTCTGCCCAATTTCTGTGTTCAAGAGCCCATTGATATCGAATCCTACGATTGTGCATTGCTATAGGTGGTACCCGTAGCGGTCTTCGGGAATGAAGGTTCACTTCATGCAAGCGGTTTCTGACTGTTTGGTCGCTAATTAAGTTCCCTGAAGAGTGATGAAGCCTCACGGCTAACATCATGGCGGTTATTGTTGGAGCTCTTCGAGTTAAGATTTGAATGTATCGGTCTTGTCTCCGTGTGGTGCAGCGATACCGTCCTCCATGGCGCTCAGCCACGGTACCAGTGCTTCGGTAACGTGTCCAAAGTCGATTGATAACACTCTGACTTGTATTCAGAGCTAAAGCCACAGTACGTTGCCGGGAACCAGCTTCTATCATTCCCACGGCTCTGAGCATTTCTTCCCTGCTTAAATGACGTCGCCGCTCCATAATAACGTTGGTTTTAATCAGTAGTAGGGAAACAGTAGCACTAATAATGTCTTCAATGCGTTGTATGTTTTTATAGGGAAAATATTGACAGCTGATTTTCATCTTTTACTCGAATTTGATTCACAGTTCCTGATTCAAATTATGAAATGCACCAAAAAGGATCCATATAAATTTATAAAATCATAAATTTATTACAAAGCCACATCTTAATCTCAAGAAATCCGCATAAAAATGCTTGATCCCTAGACACTTTTGATGTGTGTAGTACCTATATAATGTCAGTATATTGAGGAAAAGCGACCCAATGTGCGATTCTAATAAATCAACTTCTAAAAAAAACTGAAGGAATAAAGTAAACGTTTTCCAAAGGATTTATTAATCTAAGTGCAAATCGTCTGCATTTAGTTGTACAAAAAGGGTGCACCTTTTTGTACAACTAAATGCAGACGATTGCAAGCATAATTCCTAATACTAATTTCTGCCAAAGCCCACTTTGATAGACAGTAGATAGGTACTTATAGCTTAATACCCTAGCTAGGGAATGCCACTGGAACTTGTTAACTTTGTCTATAAAGTCTACATAAAACAATAATTTCAATTTCATAATACATTGTTTTATCGTCGTAACCCTGTCTGTCGTCTGTCGTTTGACACTGAAAACCCGTTGCCATGGAAAGGCGCTTCCGCCGTTCAATGTATTAGATCAAGTAATCGAGTACAAAGTTTTTCATATCATAACAATTATCTGTTGGGTGTGTTTGTGTGTGTGTGTGTGTGTGTGTGTGCGTGTGTGGGTTTTTGCATGAGGCGCCCGTTCATTCTGCTGGCTACGGGCGGGCTGGTGGAGTGTGGTGCAAGTTATACGCGACGTAAAGGTATTATACTTACTCACAAATTCTTTTCGTAGGTCACAAGTACCGGCCACAAGCCATTCGCAGGTCAACTGGCCGTCATCTCATTTCAATTCAGATTGGGTGGCCAAAACCACAAGTCAGATAAAATATTGAACAGGATTTCATACCTTTTAAAAGTCTGTTAACGGTAAAAAAATCTTTCAGTAACAGACAAGTGACTCTCAACGGTTTCAGTCGACCGACTGAAAGCGTTTAGGTGAGTCCAAGAATATAGTGACAGTTTTTTATCACACAAAATAGGAGCATTAACAAAGCCTACTTTAGTTGAACAAAATGTTACAAAACTGCTCCTGCTCATACCTGGAAAACTTAACAACATGCCAGCTAGTGGCGTATTATCGCTCGCTTGCCGACTGCTTCCAATGTTATCATTATTATCCTTTGAAACGCAACTTACGCCTCGCGGCGTCCCGCGCTAACGCGGTATTAACATAACTCGCGTACAAAGAATTCGGTGTGGGTTACAGAATACGGATGCAGGATTATGTCGTACGTGAGTATGTTTAGTGTGTAGGTACTTACGGAAATTGTGACGTCATGTCTAGAATTGTTATTGAGTTAATCATTTTTATTTATTTATGTATCGGCTTATGGGATGGTCCCGTATTAAATAATGTATTGTCGGTTCATTGGAACCTTGCCAAAGATTATGATAATAATAATATCATCGTTTATTTATAAAAATGGTGCAGATTTATAATAACATAAATTAAAAATTATAGAGGACTCAGTTGCTTATTTGCCTGAACTAGGTAGAACCTGTGTTTCAGACTAGAAAGGTGCTTATAATGTTAAAACATAAAATTACAAAAACGGAGAAGACTAATTAAAAAGTAATATTAACTTAAAGACTAAACATGTTTTATTTACAGACAACAAGTAAATTCTGTCGCAGTGTATGATAAGCTAAGTAAAAATTGCAGAATAGTCTTTTTACAGTCGTAGTTATTTAATTTATAGATACTTAATTTCCTATTTAATTTATTGAATAGAAATGGGCCTAAAAATTTATAAAATCTGTTTACAAACACATATTTAGAGGGTGCATTTGACTCGCATACAATATCATTCCGTCTCTTATTAGTACTTTCAATGTTATATGAGAGCATGGTGTGCTGTTTTAATATTAAGTGCGTTATGAAAAGCTGGCGAACGGTCAGCACGTTACAGGATTTGTATAGCAGATCTGTAGGATAGAGAAAGGGATGGAAGTTTGCTACTTTTAAAATGGCTCTCTGTGCTCTTTCAAGAGGCAGTAAGTAGGTTTTTGGTACTCCACCCCATGAAGTAATACAGTACTGTATTACAGATTGACCTAGGGCCAAGTAAACTTATGCCACTAATTTTTTATTTGCAATTGCTCGCATTTTTTTTAAAAACAAAAATTTGCCTGCGCACTCTTGTAACCAAACTGTCAATATGTGGTCTAAAAGAGAGCGACTCGTCTATTAGAACCCCGAGATATTTTATGTTACATGTTTTGAGGATAAAAGGACACTTACATATTATGCTGACTGAGCGGAGTCCGCAATGATGGGCATACAGATGAGAGTTAGTAATATTAAAATGCGGTTTGCGGATGAAGAAGTGAATATATTTTGTCTTGTCGGCATTTAATGTTAGTAAGTTGCTTTGAAGCCAGTTAGACACAGTATTGAAACCTATTTGAGCATATTCATACAATTCACTATTTGTTTTAGCGGTGAATATTAACGCAGTGTCATCTGCATACGATATAATTTTGCCTTGATTAATATTTAAACTACACAAATCGTTAATATAAATCAGTAAAAGGGTGGGGCCCAAAATACTTCCCTGAGGAACACCAAAACCTGTGTTTTTTTGCTCGTCGCTAATAATATTGTCAATTTTAACACATTGATAACGATCGTCTAAGTAGTCGGCAAAAAGTTTCAGCGGCGTTCCCCTTATTCCTAAGAACTCTAATTTGTACAAAAGCGTAGAAACGGAGACCGTATCAAAAGCCTTCGCCAGATCAAGGAAGATTCCCAGGGTCTGGTTTCCTTTACCAAGTTCTTCTGAGACATAATCTGTTAGACTGTGCACTGCATCGGCTGTGGATAATTTGGCTCTAAAACCAAATTGCGCAGATGATAAGAATTCATTTTTCTCTAGATAGTTAACTAGTCTACTGTTTATGATTTTTTCTAGTATTTTAGATATTGAGGGGAGTAATGATATTGGCCGATTTATTGTTAACTAGGTCTTTGTTTCCGGATTTGAAGATAGGGATTACAATTGCTTTTTTTAGACATTTAGGGAAAATGCCTTTAGAAAAACATACGAAAAATATGTGTTAAGGGAGGTACAAGGATATGCTTAAAAAGTTTAAGGGTCTTATTGCTAATGTTATCCCATCCAACAGCACAGTCATCTTTTAGTCCACAGATTATTCGGGTAATTTCGTCTTCGTCTGTGTCTAGCAAGGCAAAAGATTTTAAGGTACGTCTATTTTCACACTTTTGGGAAGAAGGTTGAAAACAGTCAGGTTTTGGAATCTGCTCAGCAAGAGTTTTCCCAACATTTACGAAAAAACTATTCACTTCGTTGGCTGACAGGATAGGTGAAGGGTAAGAAAGCAGTAAACTCGAATTTGATTCGCGCTGTTTTGACATGTAGGTGACGTTTTTGATATGTTTCCAAAGTTGCTTGCTATTGTTTCCAGCTCTATTTAATTCATTTTTATCGTAATTTCTCTTTAAATTCTTTAGGAGTTTGTTACAAAAATTCCTGTATCTGGTATCTAGGTGACTTTAGTGACGATATTATCTGGGTCCCTCCTACATCTTTGATGGAGTTTATCTCTGTGTCTTATGCACCGAATTAGGCCAGGAGTAATCCAAGGTTTAATATTATAATTTTTCTTGTTTACTGTAATAACGGTCGTGTTGTGTAATATAGCTGATTGAACATGTTTTATTAAGTACGATAAAGCAAAATTAGGGTCAGCTGTATTGAAAACTGGGCTAAAATCAATGTTGCATAAATCATATTCAAGTTTGATTGTGTTTACTTGCGTTTTGGTCTGTGGGCGATTTTGCTTAGGCGGCGCTAAGTTAAGGGTCAGTAAAACTGCGTGATGGTCGGTAATTGTAGAGTTAGTAACAAGCGTAATAAACGAAAAACTCGATTTGATTATCATATTGTTGCGAATCGAACTCATTGCAGCATATCACCTTTTTGGAACGTATTCTAAATTCTAGTATGACTGTCAGTTTGGGCTCTTGTCACCTTTTTTCCTGTTGCTTGATGTTTCATGATTTTTGCTTTTTGTTTGTATTGTAAAATAAACTGTGGCTACTTACCAGCGCGTTTCAGTTACTTACATACGATCAGTAATACATATGATCGAGGCAGGAACCGCTTTGATGAGTAGGCAGTGTATGTGCGGGCAGAAAACCATGGAATGAGCAGATATTAAGATAGTCTTGGATCCCTGCATTGCAGTTATCAGAGTTAATGTTTATGTTTATATCTCCTGTTAGTATGACATTCTTAAAAGTGCCCAATGCTTGAAAAATTTGATTTAAGGAAGCATGAAAAGCATCCAAGTTTCTAGCAGAAGGGGATCTGTATATAGCAATTATTACCGTTATCGTATTCATTAGGCCTTTAACCAATTTATAGGTATAAGTTATACACCAGATTAATTTTAGGCATAGTTTAATTTTTTCTTCTTAATATTAATTTGTAAACTTGTAATCATGTAACTTTTATGTAATTTATTATGTGAACTTATGAATAAAAAATTATTATTATTATTATTTATGCGGTTGTACCAATTTTTATAATTAAGCAATTGCTCTTACAGTCGTTTATATTAGGTTCCTCGACTGTGACCATTAAATAATCTTTTGATTGTTATTGATTCTGGTAAACGATACGTTGTACCCCGGTATTACTGGGAGGTTATCCTGGCGATTAGATAACCAGCACTCGGTTAGTATAATTATATCACAATTAAAGTTAAGTCTATGAAGAAAAATGTTAAAGCTATCCATGTTCTTATAAATACTACGAATGTTTTGGGTCAGTATGGTTAGTGACTTTTGATACACGGAAAGATATTGTCTGCAGTCCTCAACCTGACATGAGTTTGAAACAGTTTGAAAACTGTTATCTATGTCCGTAATTAAGTTACTATCCATAGCACAATAAAATTTAAAATAAAAAGTAAAGTCTAAAATAAAAACAGGTATGTGGCGCTCTTAGGCGCCTTCATAATCGATTGAGTTGATGTACCTGTTTTCGGCAGACTTTTTAGCTGGACAATCTAGATCTCCCGTTTTGTGGCTCGCTTGTTTTTTGAAGCGCAGACATTTTGCACATTTTGGCGCTTCGGCTTTCTTTGTGCAGTCTTGAATGGTGTGCCCTTCTTCACCGCAATGACCACATGTAGGGGCAGTGACTTTGCAGAACTTGGCTGCGTGACCGTATTGCTGGCACTTGTAACATCTGGTTACCAGAGTGAAGTCACGTACATTGGACAGGACGTCCAATTAATAAATAGTCGTTCCTGGATGATCAGGGCCTTGCGAATGACGGCTGAAACTTCTAGTATATAATTGCAGTTTTCAGTATCTTTTCTCCCAGATTTGTGGCTTAGTTTTATTGAGACAGTACAGGTTAATTAATAAATCAATTTAAATGCCTGTACGAAACAATATTCGTTTATGCGATCAAATACCTACCCCTGGTCTCACAGACACCAGCGATGTTAGGAATTGTGATTGTCAGGATGATAAATGTTAGGAAGAACATTTTCGGATTTCCATTTATTGGAGTTGAAAAGGTGAACTTTGGCGCACCCTCTTTTTGATAATCGTAAGTGGTCATGGTGGTTAGACCCTGGTTCAGCGCCTGGGCAATGCGACAAACAAAAACTTACCCCTAAAAAGTCATGGTCACTGTTTGGTGGTCTAATGTCGGTATAATTCATCACAGCCAAAAGGCACCAGCGTTACTGCGGATGTGTACTGTGAGGAACTGCACACAATGATGGAGAAGCTCGCAAATCTCCGGCCAGTCTTAGTTAATCGCTCGTCCCCGCTGCTTCTACACGACCACACTCGACCTCATACGGCACAACAGACGGTCTCTAAGCTACAAGAGATAGGGTTGGAAGTTTTGCGTCATCCACCGTACCGTCACCAGACCTAGTGCCGACAGACTTCTACTTTTTCTGAAATTTGGATAATTCTTGGCAGGGAAAAAATTCAATACCCGAGAGGCAGTACAAAATGCCTTTCAAGAGTTTGTAGACTTCCGTACACTAGACTTCTTCAAGAAAGATATTGAAAAATTACTACTACGCTGGCAGAGATGCATCAATTGCATATTTTGATTGATACAAATAAAAAATATTTACATAAGAATGACTTTAACTTTCTGTAGACTAAACGGCAATTTTATAGGTAAAGACCTAATATTTTTTTAAGCGTAAGAAACTTACGACACACGTTGCAATCAATCACAAACATGTTAATATCGCGTTAGTAAGTGGAATCGTGTACGGACCGCTATTAAAACACCTTGTAATGCTGTGATATTCTGACTATTCATTGGTGATTTGAGATTGTAAAACGTTACATTTGAGTAGCGTCGTGGACGATGTTCCTTAGAGACTGACATAAAAGACTTGTCTATGTAGCCTGGCGTCTGTCGCCTCTAGCGGTTCAAAACCAACTGTTTCCACTTTTTCGTTGTAACTCCCATCTCTTAATAGCAGACTCTTAGATTAATTATTATGACGACTGCTAATACTTACCTATCCAACGGTCAATCTTTTATCGTTAGGAATGGTATGTCGTTAGAGAAATTCTACGGCAGTGAATTGAAATATTTGCAGTCAGAGGAATAGAATCAAAGTAACCACTGCTGCTCACTACCCGGTAATTCCTACTGGCATGCAGAATGGCTACCTAGTCTCCATTTACTGTAATCGTTCACGACGTAGGAGGAGTTTAACAGTCAATTTAGAGGGGCGGAACCGCAGTGAAGCAGTTGAAACTGACTCGATACTGCGCGCGTCAGACTGCGTTCACGCGAACTTCACTATATGGAAGGGAGAATGGATGGGGTACAAGTTATAAACTCAAATTAAAAGCATTTATTTCAATTAAACCATATACATGCACTTTTGAATAGTCAAGGAGTCAGTCGGTCAGAAAGAAGAAGCTAGTTGCCCATTCCAAAGCGTCGGTTCCTATGGATAAGAACGGGCAAAAAACTCATCCATGGTCACTACAAGTGGTGAGCATGGGAATTATAATTTAAATAGAAATTCGAACATCCGGGAAATGTGTGATCGGCAAGATAAAACTTTTTTTTTTTTTCCCAAACTAGGAATTTCTCCCTTATCGTGGGTGCGTTTACAAACATTTAAACTCACATACACAAACGGCCAGACCCGGAACAACTACTTGCAGGTCATACAAATTTGTTCTGTGCGGGGATCGAACCCGCGACACGTAACGCAGCAGTCAATCGCTTAACCACTGCGTCAACCGTGTCGTTAATGTTAATAGAAAATGCATAAGCATGAATAATGAAGTTATTGTCGGTTTTTATTTTTGGATTCCGTTATTGATTAAAGTCAAGCCCAAAACACCTAATATAAGCGTTTAGACTGTGAAAGACTACAGCAAAAATAGAAAGTACGTACTTCATAACCAAGAAACACTTCCGCGCGAACTACACTTGTGAGCGGACGTTTATTAATATTTGTCTCAGCTTATTGAGTGCGTTTTATCTTGGTTGCGCGCGGGCCAACCGGTTTTTTCCGGTCGGTCCCTGCAGATGTTGCTTGGTTCACATGTATGAATCAAATCCAAGTAATGTAAACATCAATTCATTGTCGAATTGCAGGACAATACACAACAGGATGGCCAAGGGATGAAAACTCTCGAAATCTCTGAAAATGTCCATAGTGTAATGTCGTATGGTATTCTGTTGTAGGGAAATGCCGCCGACATTCAGACTATCATTGTTTTGGAGAAAAGGGCTGTTCGATCAATTTATAAATAATTATGTTCGAGACACACTCTCAGAGAGAAATTTAAGGTGATTAATGTAATCACTGTGCCTTCTCAGTATATTTTTGAAAATCTTTTATATGCCCCTAAAAATATAAAACTATTTAAAAATACAGTGATAGCCATAATATAAATACTACTAATACTAGGAACAAACACAAATTTGTTGTACCTACAACAAGGCTCAAGAAAATAGGTGGCTCATTCAGATGTCAATGTATACGCTTTTATAATAAACTTCCAAGCCACACGTTCAAGATCTAAGCCTTAATAAATTCAAATCATTCATTAAACGTAAGTTGTGCCAGAAAGCCTTTTATTCCGTTAAAGATTATATTGAGGATAAAAAGTCTTGGGATTGAGTTGCTCCAATTTTTGCATACTGAATTTTTTTTTTTTTTTTTGCATTAAGTTTGACATTTGATATTTTTATGTACACATTGACATGAATACTTACTTTGAGAAATATAATAATATTATTTTAATTATTGTGAATGTGAGAACTATAGGTGGGTGGACTGTGTGGTGTGGCTTTTTTGTTTTATTTTTTCTTAATTAGTTCCCTGTTCTGGCAGTTTGAGTAATTTATGCGGCCTACCCAAATGTCCTTTCTTTGGTATTGTTCGTCGAATCGTTGACCTCCTTAAGTTCTGAGTTAAGCCGTACGATTACTGACACATGCGTGCACTGACTGGACAGGTCCACTCAATCTGTGAGTTTTTTCCTCAAAATACCGTTTCAGACACCAACCTACATGGTCTACACATGATCTGACCAAGATTATGTCTGGACTTTAAAAGAGACTGTGACCTCTGAGTTCGTTTCGGGCTTTCTTCTCAGAGTAGTCAGATAGGAAATAAATCATTTATCATAACATTGCCAGTGGTAATATATATTGAATTAATACGTGCATCAAAATAAAATGTTAATTACTTTTGATGACTTTAACGGTGTAGAGAAATTATAAGTTGCTCGATGTTTACTGACATGGGCTGGGTCTTGTCAAAAAACATGCAAAGTAGTTGTGTCCTACGGTATTAATAGGTATGGAATTGGATATATCTGATGAAGATCTTTGTTGGAACCTCTACTATCGTGGTAGGAGAAGGTTGTAAGTAAAATACAAATATCCCGTATAAAGTCTATTATTTGATAACTCTGAATAATAAGCACAGTGACGCTTCTTACATAAGCTATATTATATAGAACACAAGTTGTTACTACGGCGCGGGTCAGACGACTGGCCGTTCAACTATGCATGCATGGGGAACATTGCATTTAGCCTGGTTGGCATTATTGATGCCTGTAGTTCCTACATAGCTCCCCCTTTTGAAAAAAAAAAAACAACAAAGAAAAAACGAAATAACCCAAAAGCCTTAACCCTTAACAATTTACTCGATGTCTTTATCTTATTCTCTCCCTTTATCTCAGTTTATCATTTCGATGGCGGTCGCCCGGTCGTCTTGCCTACCTGTGAATACATACATTGTTTTTGCAATAATATTTACGTTACCGAGAATGGTTATTGAAAATATTACATGTAATACAATATATTGTTTACGCATACCATGGTTTTATGTGTGTATCCCTGAGTACCCAGATTCCCGAGGCCCCTGTCCCGGAGGACCCTGTTTATTTTTATCTTGATAAACTCAACTAAAAGTCAGTTTATCTTAAAAGTACCGTCAGCAGATGATATGTTAAATAAAATTTAGGTAGTAAAATTATAGTATACAAAGTGGAGCAGGACGATTGACATTCCTTTAAACCACGTAAAGAGTGGCATGCTCTTTACCCGTATACAAAAAATCAATCAAATCCAATGAATACTTTAGCCACAGGAATTTATTTTTTATTTTCTTATTTTTCAACATGATGTAGATCTGAGTCCGTAATAATAGGTAAACATTGTAAGGTCAGGAACCTGTGCAAAAAAGTACGATTCTATTGTCTACGTCTCAATATGCTTGAAAGACAGAGAAAGGTGTCATACGACCCTACTCTGACGCACCCCGCCCACTCCCACAAAAACTACAATTAGAAAGAAAAAGAAATATTATTTACGCAAATAATGCATTAGTGGTGCATAGAAAATTGCGAGTGTGTGTGCGAGCGGAATATTTTCGGCAAAAAGTCCTTGACTCGGTAACTATGCCAGTCAGTGCATAGCGGCGCCCTTTGAGGAGAGCACACGACTACTTTTTTATCACAAAACGAGCCGCGCGCGCATTGTCGTGATTTTATGAAAAGTTTAAGTTGTTATTGTGATTAAAGACGATTTATGATAGTTGGATTAGTGCATAGGTTAGTGTGACTTATTGACAAAATATCAGACGACCCTGACTTTATATCTAATATTATGTGGACAGATGGGAGCACTTTTACAAGAAATGGAGTTTGGAATAGACAAAACCTAAGATATTGGAGTAACGAAAACCCGCGCCTGAGTCGAAAGTCTTCATTCCAGTACCGGTTTTCACTAAATGTCTGGGTTGAAATTCATAGGAACAAAATAATAGGTCTAGTGTTTATTGATGGGATGTTAAATGCAGAGAAATTCTTAGAACTTCTTAGTGGCCCAGTGTCAGACACTACGGACGATTTACCTTTGGACGTGTATGGACGACTGTGGTATCAATTAGACGGTGCACCCACCCATTCCGTAGTGCCTGTTAGACAGCGACTAGCGGATATGTTTGAAAGTCAGTGGATTGGCCGTTTTGGACCTATTCGATGGCCAGCACGGTCACCGGACCTGACACCACTGGATTTCTTTTTGTGGGGGGCCGTAAAGAAAGAGGTGTATGCACGAGAAGTGAACACTGTGGACGATTTAAAAATTAAAATAATGAATGCCTTCGACAAACTTAAAAGAATGGCAGATGGGGACTTGTTAAGACGAGTCCGTGAAAATTTAATAAGACGATGTCGCTTGTGCATAATGAACAACAGGGAACACTTCGAAAATAAAATAAAAATACTATTGATGATTTAAATTCTGATTGTGATGTG
Source organism: Brachylomia viminalis (assembly GCA_937001585.2). Classification (NCBI taxonomy): domain Eukaryota; kingdom Metazoa; phylum Arthropoda; class Insecta; order Lepidoptera; family Noctuidae; genus Brachylomia; species Brachylomia viminalis. The sequence continues at coordinate 974,322 of OW443300.2, forward strand.
ATATTATGTGACTAATTATTCAATCAGTGATCTTTTATTAATTACCAACTCGCAACTTAGTGAGTTTATGCCGCTGATTTGTTGTTCTCCGTCTAAAGTACCTACGCCCAGCACCTCCGCCGCCGCCCGCTGCACCCCGCACCACGCCGCGCAATAGGTCAGTGACTTTTCGTAGATAAAGCGTGTTTACTTTTTATGCAGTTGATCCTGCTATTTATTTTGTTTGAAAATTGCAATTTTTAAATTTTCCATTAATTACTAATCTTCGTGTTTTAAAATGTTTCGATGGACTAGTACTGTGCTCGTTTTAATTTAATGTCGTAATTCCAGATCCACATTGTATACTTACTGATTAAATGAACTTACCTTTATGTGAAGTTCTATCATAATTATACTCAGGCTTCGTCCGAAGGGATTAGTAAATAATACTTGTAGTGATTTAGAAATTTAAGTGAAGTACTAAGCTTTATTAAGAATGATTAACCAGTAAACAATTCTTACAAAATTGAGGAATTAAATTAAAAAATAATTTAATTCCTCAATTTTGTAAGAGTTGTATTATAATGAATTACTTATTATTATAATTGCCATCGACAACTGCCAGTGCAAAAGAATCATCATTATTTACATAAATTATAGTTCTATTATAGAACCGATAGAATGTATTGGATTAATCGCTCCATCCAGCTGTTCAAACTGAACATTAAATATTTATACCCTTACCGAATTCTCTAGGTAAAATTTTCCCTCTCAGTGCGTTAAACCGCAATACCTTTTTGTACGTGTTCTCTTCTGGCGACCGTAAGCCGGCGTAATGTTTGTAAATAAGAAAGCAGTAGAATAATAACGTTTAACTTTGGATCTCGTTCGACGCCGCGAGCGCAAGAAGTGCTTCCAGACGGAATCGTGTTTGCAATTTTATTTTATTTTAATAAAATTGTGTACAATCGTCTTTAATGTAGGGTACTTTTGGTGCTTCAGTTTTGACTCGGAATGTTTTGTAACGTTTGTTTGTTGTATTATGTAAACGTTTGTTCGTGCGGGTCGATGCGACTGAATAATATAGTATTTTTGTCCCACGAAACGACGCGCTTTCACTGCATGTTTGTACATTTGCTTCTCACAAGTAAAGCGCGCGTCGCTTCGTGAGATTCTTTCTTTTCTTTTACCTAACGCAACATAACGTAACGTACCATACATAACGTAACGTAACATACATAACGTTACGTAACATCGCGGCTGTATTCATCGAAGGGGTATTAGGCAGGGGTGATCAAGTACACACATTTCGCCGGTGTAATAGGGGGCAACCCCGTTGTCATCAACCGGGCACAAATCCAGACTCCGATTTGTTTGTTTGAAAAACCAACTGACACTTTGCCTAAAATGCACACTGCAAAACTCAGGTCATAATATAGTAATTTGGCAGTGTGCATTTGTAGATACATGAATATTGACAGTCATATTTTAGATAAAAAACATTATTGTTTGATCAATTTTTTTTACGTAAACCTAAGAATGCACATTCAATCAAATAATAACCACATTTATTTATCGTAATATACTTATTTAATTATAATTATAAAGGATACTTACCTTATTCTTGCGATCTACCGAATACAAATGTGGCCAGATGTGAAAAATACAATTTTTCTACAAACTGTAAGGGTCTCATATAACGGTTTAAAAAATAAATAAATACATAAGTATCAAAACAGTTCTCAAATATATGTATTTTCTTAGAATGTGTGCATTATTAGATACGTTACCAAGTTAAGGGTTCCTTGAAATTAAACCCAGGTACTATATCCAGCAGTAGCGCTTGGCGCCTCCAGAGCAACGGAGCAATCATGTAACTTAGTAGTTGATAAAGGGGTTTGTAAATCTAAAACTCTATATAGTAATTGACTTTAATTTTCAAAGACAGAACAATTAATTAAGTGGAAGAATTATCTCTTTGTAGCTTTGCGGCTATGATGGAAACAAGGGGAAATTGTAAAATGGATTATAGTATAAAGCAAAACCAAAATTTCACATAATTATTGGGATTCAATTAATCCCGTTACTCACTTCCCTATTATAATCCCTCAGTAGGATTACTTAAATAATATTGGGATGTTCCTTCATGTCTAAGAATTTCCCTTTGTTCATTCCCTGTACAATTCCTAAACAAAAAGTATATTATAATAGCGTGTAAGCCTACTTCAGTGTATTCTATTGACGCAGGTTCTGCGATGAATAGCTTCGTAATAAAGCTGCATCCATAACGGGTGAAGTTCTGGACCCTCATGGAACGCTTGGTTTAGGGCTGATTTTACTAAAGTTAAATCTTTTATCTCATGAATAAAATTGTCGTCTGACAGTTCTAATAAGAAAAACTGTCATACATTCAAAATTTATTCTCAAGACTTATTCTAGGTTTTAGGATTTAGTTGTTTCTGTATGTTGTTGTCTAATTGGGTGGCGTATGGGCATTTTGTATTTATTGGTTTTTAGTAGCTGGCTGTAAAGCAGCCATAAATCAGTTACAGAAATAAATCATTTATCAATTGGTTAATGAGTTAGTTAGGACATGAAAGGGTTGACTGTATTGGTACAATTAGGCCACATAACGCAAACAGTATGTACCTGCAGTAGTAATATTAGCAGTATATAAGCGGATGGCTGAGAATTGGGTACTGTAGGACAGCTAAAGCTTGTTTCCATGGGAGCACTGAGAGAAAGAGCACGACAATACTTAAATGTTCGTTTTGTAATTATTCGCCACAAGTGCTCGAACGATGGATGATGATTACACGCATTATGCGTTTTGTATTTACTTTAAATATGTTTAGGTATAGACCTTTATAATTTTTAGTTATGGAGTTTTTTTTATAATAAAATATCAGTCCATTCTAACGGATTATTAAAGAAAATCTTCTTTTTCATAAAACTATTCATCTTCAAACGCTACTAACTATTACATAACAGCCAACACGGTTCCGCAAAGAATGGAACGTTTTATAAAATGTATTTAACAGCCGCGTGCTGCGCGATGTCTGGCGATACGTGGCGTACTGCCCGTAAAGCTGAGGCTTTACTTACACGGTAAGTACGCGTGTTGTGGCTACCGCGGTTTAACCATTAAATCCAGCTATTTTTAATATAATTATCGTTGCCTATGTATTGTCTGGATAATCAGTAATGTGTACCTACGTAGGAACAAAGACTTCCACATTTTCTGCATGTACATGTTTATAACGCGGTGATCAAACAGTGCAATATAAGAAATTGTAAACGCAAACAAGTAAACATTAGACTAACATCCTGGTTACTAAACTTGTCATATGACAAAGCACACTCACACACTTACACTCACACGCATTCACACAGTAGCTTTTTTTCTAGTTTTATTATTGTTTTCGTTTTTTTTCTCGAGTTGTTTGTTACGTACGTTTTCTTTCATTTTGATTCTTAGATTTTTATATAGTTTTTTGTTTTTGTAATTTGAAGCAAACCTATTTTACTTTTATTACCGAACAGGTTTTTAAAATAAATGTTTAAATGGCAAACCCTCCATATTAGTGCCCAAGATACAGACTTGTCTAGTTTGGGGTCAATGTAAAATCTCTGTACTTAATCTTTTTGCAATAAAGTTTTTATTTTTTATAATAGTTGTTGTTAAGTTGTGGATACAGCGTGGTGTTTTAAATAGGGTTGTTTGTGTATTTTGAGTAAAAATATTCCATAGTCACCTCTCCAGTCAGACAAATTATTTTTACCTATCTATCGAATAGACTTAAAAATAGATAGTGCCAGCAAAAACTAAAAATCATTATACCATTTGCTGTGACATATTAGGCGCAAACCATCGACAAAGTGAATCCGCTTTGCTCCGAGTAATTGACGTAAGCGGGCCCGAGAGTGCTTTATTATAGTTTGTCGCAGTCCCGTGTCGCAGCACAGTGGACCGAATACAATGAGCAGGAGGTAATGCACTTTTGCGGAGTGAAGTACGCGGCGTTAAATTAGTTCTGTACCTCGGGTGTGGTCTGCGCTTTACCGGCCCTTTATTTTCTTGCTAAAGACGAGATTTTGATCAGATTTTCGCTGATATAACGAATAAATCTGACCTTTGCAAATGATTATAGCAAGTGGGAATTGTTTAGTTTCTCCCATTACAGATAAATACAATGCGTTGTGATAATTGTACTGATCACAATATGCGGTAAATAGGTATTATCAACAAAGTTGGCGCATGACCACCTTAAGGCTTATATTTCTGTACAGCAACTAGACCCAACCCCCGCCATAACCAATTTGATCAACCAATCAAGGAAGGAAGTACCAAATATTTTTTGTCCAGACAAAAGGTTAAAACATGTGTTTCTTTTTATAAAAAAACTGTTTTTATTTTATCAATTTCATATTAAAATGTGGACGGGACTGAGCATGGTCACTTCGTGCAAACGAAAAATTTTAAAAGTGATCATGCGTCGACTTTGTTGATGGTACCTAGACACAACTAAACTGACGTATAACACTGATTCTGAATCTGCCATTATTATATTTGTAAATAATATGGTGGTCAAAAGTTGATCTTATTTCTAAGTCAAACAGACCGTCACACGGGGCGCTCGCCATTCGAGCGTGGCTGTGGCGTGAAATCTATGCGGTTACCAACAGCACCCGCGGGCCCGAGGTCAAGTTACTGGAACTTTTCCAATATCCAGTGTTAAATGCACCATCCCGCACCGTCCCCCTTCCATCCCGCCGGGATGAGGTGGAATTTACGTCGTCACACTTTCCCGCCTGTTAACTGGTCGTTTTGTATTGGGATATAAAACCGGTAAACATGCTGCTTGATTACCGATAGTCTTTTGTTACATAGCTGTTGCGAGATGAAGATCGCGGTAATAGTTAACTATCTTATGATGATCTGGCCAACGCGCACCACTACAATGTGGCTGCAAGTAAAGCATGCTAATGTCAGTTTTATATAGTGAAAAGTAGAAATCATTTGTATCGTAAAGTGTCTACACATACATACATTGTATACTACATTTACAAAATAAATAAAATTGAACTGTCTGTTTGTAATATAATTATATAGAATATTATAATACATAATAATATACATTATACACATACATACATAAAAATAAATAAAATTGAAGTGGAAGTTTGTAATGTCAAAATAACAACTTTTTACTAAATGTATAATTACCAAAGTATATAGGGTGGCAGGTACATCGACACGCAAACTGAAGCCCATAACATATAAGTTTTTCGTCAGTTATCAAAAAAATAAATCTGCTGTTTTATAGTACCTAAGTGCAATATCTACGCGGTCAAAATGTATGGCAGAGCATATTTTTTTTTAATAACCGTAGATTTTATAGTATTATTATGTAGGTATTTCTTGCAACCTCTGCAATCTTATAACTTATGTATTTTTTATATTTCTGTTTGTATAGTTGTTACCACTTAATTTGTATGCATTTCGTTTTTACCTTAGGCTATCACTGTATTTGAGAATGTTGGTTCACCTATTATTGGCTACTGTATAAGCCCTCAACTATTATCTACTGTTATTTGATATTTTGTATACAGTAGCAGTGTTTGTACCTTTATTAATAAATAAATAAACTTTTCATTCAGCTTTATTTTATCTAAGATTTGTAAGAAACTTTTCGGTTTATGGTCCAAATAAAAATGTTTGCTCAAAACGGTCTTAAAAACCCGAGTCTTTTTTTGTGATGCTCGCTGATGCAGTAGTCTTTAACTAATGACTACTGACTTCCTGTTTACATTTACCTGTCTACCATCATGTTATCGTTAACTTCGTGACCACAAATCAGTAAATCTGTCTCTAATTTGTTTAGAATCTCGTGCCGCAAAAGGCCGTGAAATAATTTCGTTAGCACCTAAATAAATACGCGCCAGGATTAGTTAAGGAGCGCTTAGTGCCGGGATCACGACTCATTGGTCTAATGAGCTCGGGGCTCTGGACTATATGTTGAGGGACCAGGACTTTAATATAAGCTGTGATAATCGTATGGTAAATGAGATGTTTTGAGTTCATGTTAGGCCAAATGAGATAATTTAAGAAATACCTATGGCTATGGCTTATTTATAAACGTTTTTAAGTTAAATAATGATTAACATCTGCTTAACTGTACATTTATTGACTTTATAACGTCTCCTAACTTAAAGTCCGCCTCTGTACATTTGTGTGCTTATAGTGTTAAATAAATAAATAAAGCAACGTTTATAAATAAACCCTCTATTACATCTCCAGAGATCAATATACCTACATACGTCGAGAAAATATAGTGATGACTTGTGCTGATAGTCCAGTAGATAGTAAATTGGTAAGAATGCATGAGCATTCTAATCAATTGACCCCACCAACTTCCACCGATATATCGATATAGAATTTAATTCCAAGAATGCTCACAATCACGTCAACTCAACCAACCGATCGACAATTTCTCAATGGCATTACATCCACGAAGTTGCCACCCATTTCCAATCACACTGGACCACCGAGCTCAACACTGAGCGAACCAGGGACGTTGCATTCTTGTGACCACGCCGGAGGAGCCGCGTCCTGCGGCCACGAGCCGGTGTACGACCGAGTTTGCGGTTTGTTCTCACTATTACTTCGTGCTATTACCGTTGCGGTTTTTTATTTAACTGCTTTTCTTTCTTGTGGTTTAAGGTGAAATAAAGATAGCGTGGTTGTCTTTGAAATTATAAGAATTGTCAAAGAATTTATAAATGATAAATTATTTTATTTCTGTGAGTAGGTTTGTACTAACACTTTTACACGTCAATCGTATTTTAAAAACTAGACGAGGTCAGCGTTTCCTATCTGACTACTCTGAGAAGAAAGGCCGAAACAAACTCAGGGGCTACAGTCTCTTTTAAAGTCCAGACAAAATCTTGGTCAGATCATGTGAAGGCTATGTAGATCGGTGTCTGAAATGGTCTTTTGAGGAAAGAACCACACAGATTGGGTGAACCTGTCCAATTAGAGCACGCAACTGTCAGCAATCGTGTAGCTCAACTCAGAACTTAAGGAATTCGACGAACCATACCAAAGAAATGAAATTTGAGGAGGCCTCATAAATTACTCAATACCAGACCATGATTAAACTAACTGAGAAAAATACACAAAAGAAAGCAATGACTGACATAGTTCTCACATTCAAAATAATTAGAATAATATTATAATAATCTTTGAGGAATAAATAAAGAAAGAAAAAAATAAATAAAGAATATATAAATAAATAAATAAATAATCTTTGAGGACCATGTAGATTGGTGTCTGAAATGGTCTTATGAGGAAAGAACCACACAGATTGAGTAGACTTGTCCAGTCAGTGCACGTATTTGTCAGTAACCATGCAGCTCAACTCGGAACTTAAGGAACTCAACGATTTGACGAACAATACCAAAGAAAGGACATTTCGGTAGGCCGCACAAACTACTCAAACTGCCTGCACGTGATTAGAACTGGAACAATAACACACATAGATAGTCCTCACATTCACAATAATTAAAAATAATATAATACTTCATACAGTAACTATTAATGTCATTGTATATTTAAATAAGTATAGATACTTATAGCAAAGATTAAAAGTAAAATAGCTAGCAAAATAAAATAAAAATAAACTAACATTGCCTGTATTTTATTAGAGCAGCTCAATCCTAAGCCTTTTTGTCCTCAATATAGTATTTGACAGTATAATACGCATTCTGGCATAGTTTCCTCTTTATAATAGATTTGAATTTATTAAGGCTTAGTTCTTGAATGTGGCTAGGAAGTTTATTATAAAAATGTATACATTGGCATCTAAACGAGCCACCTATTTTCTTGAGCCTGGTTGTAGGAACAACAAATTTGTGTTTGTTCCTAGTATTTATATTATGGATATAACTGTATTTTTTAAACAGATTAATATTTTAATGTGCATACAAAAGATTTAATAATAATAATAATAAAGTTTTATTTGCACCTTCAAAATTGACTTAAGGAAACAGTTTTACAATAAAATAGGCCAAAAGGTAGTTACATTACTATACATGTAAGAGTTGCTACTAATACCTAAACTAAGATAACTTAATATCTTGTGTTATAGATATCAGCGCCCATCCTCATTTGCATTACATAATATTAATATACAATTAGAGCCAGAAAGCTAAAATTTTATACTTAAAGTTTTATAATTTAAATTCCCGTTTTACAATTGACAAGAAAAGAAGCATACTGAGTACAAAATAAACCAAGTAGGTGAATAAGACATTTTATGATTTGAAAAGAAAAATAAATAAAAATAAAATATAAATAACAACAATTATGATTGAGGTAAGTACTTATCACTAATAAGGCAATATTTAAAAGCCTGAAAATGTGTGTGTGTGTGAGTGGGGTGTGTTAGGGTGTGTGTGTGTGAGTGGAAGTGGATGTGAGTGTGGGGCTGAGGGTCAATGTATGCGGTGTGCGGTGTGAGGTTTGTCTATGTAAGAGATGTATTTATGGCGATAACCATACAAAATACTTGAAACTCACGAAGTATTTATGCAGGGATATGAAACAGTTTTTCAGTTTCGTCATACCTATCAAAGTGAAAGAGCCAGTTTACTCTTCGTTTGGGATTAACATCGGTTAGAGGATTTATTGTATAGGTACGTGAAATTAAATGTAAGAAGACACATAATATTTTAAGTTGAATATTTGAATACATAATGCTTTCTCCGCTTGCTACGCCGTAGCCCGTAGCACCTCTACAACAGCTACGGGGTAGCTGATATTCAACTCGCTACGCGTTGTGGATACAATTTCAAACAAGTTGGACAGTGTTTTTATTTATGAATTATGGGCAATTGCTACTATATTTTTGCAAATGCTGATAAAGGATATTACAAAATCCGTATTAATTGTTACATAACTTTTGCTATTTCTTGACAAAATATGGTAATTGTACAACATCTCGAAAATTTTACTTTACCATCCTCACTAACAGATAAAATAAAGTTTCCAGATCTAAAGCACGGCCGAAACAGCTTGCATCGTTGCTGAGTCAGTTGAAGTCCACGTGACACGTAAAGCCTCTCGGAGCAGACACTAATGCACCGCTAACGGCACATCTATGCTGAGAAAAGTGTTTGTGGAGTTTGCGATAAGAAACTGTGAAACTAAAATTATTGGGTGGGGATTTTTATCTCAAACTCAAGGCATTTATTTCAATTAAATCATTTACAGGCACTTTTAAATTGTCACTTGGTCGGTCAAGCAGAAATATGAAGCTAGTTGCACATTCCAAAGCGTGGTAGGTACCTATGGAGAAGAACGGGCAAGAAACTCCATGGACACTCTTTTAAAATATATTGTTACATAATATATTACGTACATCATTAATGTTGAATATAGGTATCATTATATGTGAGAACGATGTAAATAAGACGTACACGTTGAGTGTCCAGAGTACCTACAGCAAACAGAAATTTAAACAAAACAATCCATAAATAAAATAATTAAAGCTATTTTATATCTATATTTTATATATATTTTATTATCTTGCAGCTATTTATAGCTTTGCTGTAAATGAGTGGAAATAAGTAGTCCGGGGAACTCCTAGCCATAAGGGAGTTTACTTGGAGAATGGGAATCTTGATAGTACGTATGACCTTATTTCTTGGTAATATAAAGAGATAAGTAAGATAAAGAGTGAACACGGAAGAGTGGGAAGTTACTGTAGAGTGTGTTGGTTAATTGGTTGGGTACAAGAAAAGCTTCTTGAGCACTTACTTCTATGACGGCTCTTTGTGCACTTTCGACTTCGATATATATATATAGACACGAGGGAGCATGTCAGGTCAAGTTCAAAGGATAAGGAACTGGCAGCGCAGCAGCCGTGTGATATATTAAACGAACCATTTGGAGACACTTTTGACCCCTTAATAACTCAAAATGTATTAAACAAAAACGCATCAAATTTGGTCTACTTATCGAAACCCCTTAGATTAACTAGAACGCCAAATTTCATAAATACAGCTAAAACGGTAATTGAGATATTAACGTAAAAAAATCTTAATTTTTATCACTGATTGACTGACATAAGTTAAAAACCTAACCCAGTTCCACATGAGCTAGAAAGTTTAAAATTGGCGCCCAGCTGGGTAATTGTGTGTATACAAAGGAAACAATCTGAAAACAGTGAATTTTTACGATTTGATTTTTTTTCCAAGCAACCAATGTTTAGTACCGGGCGCCGTCAGTAGGCACTGGTCATTTCTTAGCTGCCACGGCTTATTTTTATTCCATAATTGTTTTTATCTTTTTATTACGGACGCTTTTAACGTGCACGTCTTTCTACATCGTTTTACATGTATAATTACAACATGAATGATGTTACCACTTTTTTGTAACAATATTATTTTGATTTAAAAGAGTGTCCATGGAGTTTCTTGCCCGTTCTTCTCCATAGGTACCTACTACGCTTTGGAATGGGCCAATAGCTTCATCTTTCTGACTGACCGACCCATTGACAATTAAAAAGTGCCTGTAATTGGTTTATTTGAAATAAATGCTTTATGTTTGAGTTTGAGTAACACCTATAGCCTTTCAAAATTATAATAGCAACAAAAACTCTTTCTCTCGAAGGAGAATAGGTTCCATGGTGAAAGATTGCTCCTATCGTTTTGTATACCAGATTATTTATAATATAAAACTTAGACAACCAATCATAATACAAACTGCTACTGACAGCGCCGGCTCAGTGATTTGACATAATTGCGAACAATTAAGGAATCGAATCTGGGCTCTTGTAAATCACAGACTGTAAGAATATATTTCTTTTTCTATATTCTAATACACACATCAAAAGTGTCTAGGGATCAACATATATTTTTGCAATAACTTTTCTCCTGATTGATATTAATTAAAATTTTCTTTAAGGATTCATAAAATAAAGTGTTTTCGTTTGTCACAGTAACGATAAACCAAGTCACCTTTGCATTAATAAAGAAATTTGCCATTTTCCTAATAAAGGGATTTTTGACATTTGAACCACTAACACAAAAGTTCGAAAAAAAGACTGAAATAACAGTTTTCTTTAAAATTTTATTGGGTAACTTAAACAATTAATAATCCGTGTTTCTACCGCGAACACTAACAACACAAGAACATCGGTTTGGCATACTCAAAATGAGTTCATCCAAATCACGCTGTGGAATGGCCGCCCATGTTCGTTGCAACAACAAAAAAAGGTCTTCTTGCGACTGGATACCCTCCATATTCGGCAGAGCTCTTCTCTGTAGCATATCCCATGCATGCTCAATCGGGTTCAAGTCTGGCGACTGAGCAGGCCAGGGCAGGACATTGATGTTAGCTGCGGCGAGAGTCTGTCTTACAACTCTTGCGGTGTGCGGTCGTGCATTATCATGCATTAACTGAAATAAGGGACCGATTTGCACTTGTAGAGGAACGATGACGTCTGATACAATCGTCTCAGCATAAATTTGAGCGTTGAGGTTGCCTCTGATCCAAATCAACTCAGTTCTTCCGCCGATCCAAATACCCGCCCATACCATGATGGTTCCACCACTATAAGGATGGACTTCCTGGCAGGATTTTAATCGCTGTTGGCGTCCAGGGGTTCTCCAGTGTCGTATACGTCTTGTATCCGGTCTCATACCAAAACGAGACTCATCAGAAAAGCACACGAAACGCCATTGTTCTTCTGCCCAATTTCTGTGTTCAAGAGCCCATTGATATCGAATCCTACGATTGTGCATTGCTATAGGTGGTACCCGTAGCGGTCTTCGGGAATGAAGGTTCACTTCATGCAAGCGGTTTCTGACTGTTTGGTCGCTAATTAAGTTCCCTGAAGAGTGATGAAGCCTCACGGCTAACATCATGGCGGTTATTGTTGGAGCTCTTCGAGTTAAGATTTGAATGTATCGGTCTTGTCTCCGTGTGGTGCAGCGATACCGTCCTCCATGGCGCTCAGCCACGGTACCAGTGCTTCGGTAACGTGTCCAAAGTCGACTGATAACACTCTGACTTGTATTCAGAGCTAAAGCCACAGTACGTTGCCGGGAACCAGCTTCTATCATTCCCACGGCTCTGAGCATTTCTTCCCTGCTTAAATGACGTCGCCGCTCCATAATAACGTTGGTTTTAATCAGTAGTAGGGAAACAGTAGCACTAATAATGTCTTCAATGCGTTGTATGTTTTTATAGGGAAAATATTGACAGCTGATTTTCATCTTTTACTCGAATTTGATTCACAGTTCCTGATTCAAATTATGAAATGCACCAAAAAGGATCCATATAAATTTATAAAATCATAAATTTATTACAAAGCCACATCTTAATCTCAAGAAATCCGCATAAAAATGCTTGATCCCTAGACACTTTTGATGTGTGTATTATTATTATTTACAATATTCTTACAGTATTCGAGCCCAGATTCGATTCCTGTTAAATGATAAATGATTTTATTTCTGTAAGTAGGTTTGAACAAACACTTTTACACGTCAATCATATTTTTTTTAAACTAGATGAGGTCGGCGTTTCCTATCTGACTACTCTGAGAAGAAAGGCCGAAAAAAACTCAGAGGTCACAGTCTCTTTTAAAGTCCAGACAAAATCTTGGTCAGATCATGTGAAGGCTATGTAGATCGGTGTCTGCAATGGTCTTTTGAGGAAAGAACCACACAGATTGAGTGGACCTGTCCAGTCAGTGCACGCAATTGTCAGTAATCGTGCAGCTCAACTTAGACTCAAGGAGCTCAACGATTCGACGAACAATACCAAAGAAAGGACATTTGAGTAGGCCGCATAAATTACTCAAACTGCCAGATCATGTTTACGCTGAGAAAAAAACAAAAATAAATTAAAAAAAAACCAATGACCGACATAGTTCTCACATTCACAATAATTAGAATAATATTATAATAATCTTTGAGGACCATGTAGATTTGTGTCTTTGAGGAAAGAACCACACAGATTGAGTGGAGTGTTGTCTATAAACGTTAAATAGACACTTTTGAAAAACACCTAGTCTTCCGGCGCTTACTTATGTAGGTACACCTTACTTTACTTCCTTATTTGCTTAAATAACTGTACTTACCTACACACATGAAGAGGCCATGGTGATGTGTAAGTAAGCAGGCGCCGCCGGGAGAAATACCTGTACTTTACGAGTTTTGCAACATTTTGCTTAAAGTTACGTCTAATTAATAATTATGATGGCTGAATTCGTCCCGACGGCGACGACTAACCGCGCACCGCACGATGCGGGGTGCGCGGGGCGGGCAGCTGGAGTGCGGCATGCACTGGCCCGCGGGGTATGTGGAGGGGGGACGTGCTGGTACACAAGACCATGTGAACCACAAGGGAGTAAAAAAACGTATTTTAACAGAGTTGAGAGGTTAATTTGAATGATGAATGATTATCGACTACACCGACAAAAGAATTGAGATCTAAATGGGTGCCAAGTTCTGTAGATAATCCTGAACTTACAACATTAAAAAAAATTATAATACAATTTCTTGTTTGTTTCTGCTACAACAATGTTTGCTTTTTAATAATATAACTTCTTAAAGGACGTCGTCGAAAATGGCCCTAGGACCAACAAATGTCTGACGTATTTAATAATTATAATGTATATTATGTGTAAATAGTTTGACTGTTCAAAGGAGAGGACAATCGCCTTTGAACAGTCAAATTAGTTACACAAAGCAGATAAGTTAGGATAAATTGAAGCTCAAGTGTATGTGATGGCTAGTTTTTACCAGCAAACCAAATAAAGAGTAAGATATGCTGACCTTACAATATAAAAATAGTAACTTGCGTGTAACATAAGTAGCATAGGCATAAGTCGATTAACCAATTAAAAGATAACTTGGATGTGATAAATTATTATGCAAACCGAAGGGAACTGCTTACAAATATAAATGTATCTAATACAGACACTATCTAAAATGAGCGTAAAGTCTAACGATAAGAAAACTATAATTTTCCTTTACACTGTCAGCACGTAAGCACACAACCTGATCGTTATACGTTATTATAATGGTCGTAATGACTACTAAGTGTACAATGAAATCTTAACACAATGAGCGCTGTTATCGTTAACTCTTAGTGGAAATAGGTTTAGTGGCATATATGAACTTAATTGCCAACAGTCAGACTTTTAAGAAACCATAGGTTAACCTATGAAGTAATTTAACCTGAGTCATCAAAATCAACACAAAACAAAATCTTCACCATACATCCGATGTAGCTTTTAATTTAAACATTTCAGAAGCTGCCCGGGCCCCGGTGAGTTATAGGTAATATACTCGGCCCTTTTAGATCTTCTTCTCTTATGTGCTTATCGTTATTTTTTTAAAGTAACTTTCGATTTAATCTACACACTATGTTTTATTTATTTTCTTTAATTTATTTGGGACAAAAAACAGTTATACATTTCAGCATTTACAAAAAGTAGTTATATTACATTCGAGAAAACGTATAACCCACACTATTGTCCATGAAGTGACATCTGAGTATTATAACGAACGCGTGTTAAATGAGAGAAAAAATAAAAAGGACATATTTAAAAGAAAAACATTATACATATACCGACGAATTGAAGGAAGCGGATGACAAGAGCATCCGACTTATGAGCGACCTGCGAGAGATTGTGAAACCATTCTTTTAAATTTAAATAGCGACAGCGCGAAAACATCAAAATCAGTGAATTGTGAGTTATAGGTTTCTAAAAGCCGGCGGAGAGGGGCTCGCACCCCGGCCTTCGTTCTACATCGCGCAGTGTAGAATAGTCGAGGTGCGCGCATCTCCCGCCGAATAACAGTTCTAGGTACCTACAACGTAACACAATCTATTCGAGAGCTCAGTACAATTAAATTTGTTATTGCATATACCGTACAGCATCACAACCATGATCAGTGAACGTCTGGAATCCAAGATCAATATTCTATAATGATTTAGCAAATCTGCATAGGGAATCCTTGTACGGAAGCACTTGTAGTGCGTGACACGAAGATTTTTTTTCTGAACGATTTCTATTGCTTGCCTATATTGTTATAATATGTTTGTGTTTGTTTAAGTTATATCACTTAAGAAGAGACTGCACGTGTGTCTGCACACACACTTGTGCACTATAATATCTCCCGCGCCGAAGGCTAGTCTCCGTTGAGATTGGCCGCCATGGCCGAAGTTCGGTCTGGAGGACAAGAGCAGGTTATTAAAAAAAAAAAAAAACTATGGGGCCTAGGTCGAATCATTTGAGCTGGGTAGATAGCAGACGACCCCACCTACCTGCCATCTTCGTATGTTCGACGTTCGTATGTTTCTGTTCACAGGAATACACACATACAGAGTCTAAATACCTATTCAACACTAATTGTATTAAAAAATTACTTTGACTTGATAAGCTTTTATTATATACACAATTAATTAAATCACGTAAATTTGATAACACCGATTTGCAAAAAAAAAATACATAGATTCACCTTCAATGAGCCCCACCGGGCGAATGATATATGAACAAACGAGAGTGATGATGACATTACTTTTGATAGGCAAAAGAAGCGATGGCAATACTGTGTGTGCGCTCGGAATAAAACAACGTATGTGCCAAAACGAATTGCCGTCTTTTCTAAATAAAAAGTATTATTAAAACCAAAACTGCTTTATGGAAACTTTAATACGATTACTATCTATGTTTTAAAGTAAACTGCATTGAATAACTCATAAGCGTTACGCCTTACCCCTCAAAAAAATACAAACATTGATAGAACTTTGCATTTTTTTTGTATCGAGAAATGTTTACTGTATCGTGTATTCCTTTTATAGGATGCTAGTACATATAGTCAAAAAACAGACACCAAAATGTTCAATCCCTATTCCATAAACTTAGAAAGATACACTAAAAAGAAAAAGCACATTTTTTTTAATACCTATATCACCTCAATGCCTCCCTCTATGTTAGTTTTAGCTCTGTGCAAAGCATAAATGTCAACTGCACGACAATAACGTACAGTGACAAATAAAAAAGGTGCTGTCATTACATACTTTTAAGACTAGACTTATCTATTGATTTAAAAATTAAATTGATACATTAATTAATTATTAAAGATCATGTTTATGACAGTGTAGTTATTATTCAATACGCTTTAAATAACGTTTCAATCATTTATATTCTAGAAATAGTCGTGAAATCATAAGTCAATTCTTACAATTGTACAATGCAATACAAATACATGTCCCAATTACCATCTAATTTTCAAAACTGGCAACATTGAGATCTCTCCGAATACTTACATCATAATAATAATCTTTTAAATGGACATAAAGTTTTGCCAAGTAACGATTGGTGTGGTGGGATTTCAAATATTATCAGTTATTTTTTTAAATATTATCAACTTTTTTTCTGTACTACGTCTGACTTTACCCATGTCCTGTGATATTATCTAATGAGTACTCCATTTGTTAATTACTCTGATATAAGCCAGTAATTAGGTAGGCACTGTGGGTGAATCGAGACGTCTCACTGAAATTGATGTTCGCACTCAAAGTCACCACAATAGAGTAATGTTATTATCTATATTTTAGCGACGCTAGTTAACGTTGAATGTTACATTGATATTAGATGTGGTTATATATTTTACTAATATTTTATGTGTAATTGTAAGTAGCGTATCGCCAGACAATCATTTCCTAAATACATTGCTACAGACTAAAAAAAAAAGACATCTTGTATCAGAACAAGCCCAACAAAATTTGGTACTAATTGGTTGTTTCAATGCGCCAGATAAGTCTGTGTCTATGTATATAGTAGGTACATACTAGCTTTTGCCCGCGGTTTCACCCGCGTTGGTGTGGCAAGTTATCGCCCTTTAGATGATAATCTTTTATTGTGGGCGGTGGTAAAGTGTCTGTAGTCGGCCTTATGCATATATTGCATTAGCGGACGTGTGAAGCGGCCACAGAGAGTCCAGCGGCGATTGTCAGCTAATGACAGCTGTCAGATGTGAAAGTGCGCGCGCTCGATCGGGACGCATTTTCCTCTCACCGCAAAACCACATTTAAAATCTTGATTCATCGCGCCCGCTATAACGAAAAGGTTATGAGTATTATCCCGTAATCCTTGGGGATATGCTGTTCTATCGTTTAAAATTAATATAATTAAATCGACACAAGAAGTCAATTTTCCATGTTCTAGCCATTTAGTACAACTGTCAAAGAATGACAGTTATGATTTGAATATAGGGTGTTCTACAGACTATAATTTCAGTTGGTATACTTTACCCACATAGCAATTTTTACCCAAAAACATTAATAATAAAGGATATAGTCCTTCATTATTAATATTTTTGCTGTTTATTTGTTTTCACGTTCACAGAACTAGCCATTTCATTGGTGGGTTTTTTTTGGTGATACTGCTTCAGTGCAGGCGATCATCCGATTTCAATCAGCAGCGAATATCATTAAGGTACTGAATAATGAATTTCTATGTACCATGTGTGTGAAGTAATACTACAGATTAAAGAAAATTGAGAAGTTTCACTAAAAACAATGCGCGAAAAAAGGCCAACTATGTGGAATAATATTTATGATGTCGTGAAATCACGGTAAAAGGGAAACATTTAGTCGCTTACTACTTAAGCAAAGGTTTACAAAGTATACTTTTTGATGGCAATAGGACGGCTGACTAATAGCAGACAAATTTATTTTGATTGCCGAATAACAAAACTTGTTGTCAATTTTCTAATTCGCTGTTATAGCGTAAATAACTCTTCCTGTTAAAGTTGGTACTTTTAAATCAGCCATTGTAGTATCATTCGTTTTGTCTCTATTTATCTAATGATAATAGACGTGCATCAAATCTTGACGACGTAAATAATGCCCTACTGCAGGTACATAATTGGTTCACTGCTAATAATTTAGTATTAAATGGGAAAAAAACGAAATGCATAAGATTTGCTTTACCGAATGTTAAAAGTAGTGATTGTGACATAGTATTGAATAACGAGAAACTAGAATTTGTCGATGAAACTGTTTTCCTGGGGATAACGCTCGACTCAAGGCTGCAATGGGGTCCTCATTTGACATCTCTTGCAGGACGGCTAAGTTCAGCAGCTTATGCTGTAAGGAAAATCCGTCAATTTACTAATGTAGATACCGCGAGGCTAGTCTATTTCAGCTATTTTCATAGTATCATGTCTTACGGTATTTTATTATGGGAACGGGCTGCCGATATTGAGTCTATTTTTATTCTGCAGAAAAGAGCTATCAGAGCAATATACAGCCTCCGCAGGCGCGATTCTCTAAGGGAACTGTTTAAAGACATTAACATCATGACGGTACCTTGTCAATATATTTATGAAAACATCATGTAGGTACGTAAGGAAAAATTTAAATATTTTCAGTAAAAGAGGTGAAAGACACAACTATAGGACTAGAAATAGGGACCAATTAGTTCAACCAGGTTTCAGACTGGCTAAAGTAGACTCATCCTTCATGGGGTACTGTTTAAAATGTTACAATAAAATACCTCCCCACATACTCCAACTGAATGAAACGAAATTTAAATCTTGTATAAAACGCACACTATACAGCCAAGCATATTATAAGTTGGGGGATTATATCGCTGACAAAAATGCTTAGCTCAGGGCTGGTCCTGCTCCACAAGGGCGCGTAAACTAATTAATTAGCATTCGAAAATAATGTTGGAGCTGATGAAGATTGTACAACCTATCTTTGCATTGTATAAATTCAATCTCTTAGTATTGTATAATTGCATAGCACATGTGTGAGCACTATGTACCCACTATAAAGCTTACTGGGTTCGTCTTTCATTGACTTGAATGTGCCCTGGCGGCTGAGAGTATGTCATGCTCATTCAAATGTGTCGCTGGTGGTGGCGTGTGTATTGGATCATTGAGTTCCCTTCAAAATGGTTGAGCTGAATGGTGCTGATCCATACGTCATGTTCGTGAACGGGCGCCGTCAGTAGGCACTGGTCATTTCTTGGCTTATTTTAATTCCATAATTGTTTTTATCTTTTTATTACGGACGCTTTTAACGTGCACGTGTTTCTACATCGTTCTCACATGTATAATTACAACATGAATGATGTAACCACTTTTATGTAACAATATTTTGATTTAAAAGAGTGTCCATGGAGTTTCTTGCCCGTTCTTCTCCATAGGTACCTACTACGCTTTGGAATGGGCAACTAGCTTCATCTTTCTGACTGACCGACCCCTTGACAATTCAAAAGTGCCTGTAATTGGTTTATTTGAAATAAATGCTTTGAGTTTGAGTTTGAAATGTTCTCGAATCCTTTTCCTATCTATAACAGTCCGCATAGGTGGGCTAAGTGATGTGCGTCAGCCCGTGACCGCGCATAGCATTGACCTTCTGCATCTACATCTTTAACACAATTTTATTCATTCTCAACTGCTTGCGATCCAATATTACAGCAGTAATTATTAACAGCTAGCTACATATTTAATTGTTATACGCTCTGATCCAATTAACCAGTTTATTAGCCCGATTTGTTTGCAATTAATTTGTATAATTATTGTGCTTGAGGCAGCTAATTACTATATCCAAGCAGGCACGTGGAACC
Source organism: Brachylomia viminalis (assembly GCA_937001585.2). Classification (NCBI taxonomy): domain Eukaryota; kingdom Metazoa; phylum Arthropoda; class Insecta; order Lepidoptera; family Noctuidae; genus Brachylomia; species Brachylomia viminalis. The sequence goes on from OW443300.2 coordinate 993,962, forward strand.
TATATGTGCACGGTAATCAAATATTATAATCATATGACGCTAAGAATGTGACTGAATCCCAGAAGAATTATTAATTTGGGACACATCAGTGAGTAGACAAACGAATTCAATTGGTTCCAAGCTGTTCGCAGTTGCTTAGCGGTACTACATTTTATTCACATGAGAAGAAAGTTCGGTAAATTATAAAATATAAATAAACGAAAATACTCCAATCTTATTGGGAGTTATATGTTCGAGCCGTTTGGAGTAGAAAGACTAAGGTCATGGGGTCCGAGTGCCCACTTGGTTTTTCGAGACATCGCCAAGCGGTTAGTCGATTCTTCACGTGACCAGAGGACTGACCTATTTTTGGGGCAAAGAATCAGCATTGCCATACAACGTGGTTATGCTGCCAGCCTTTTGGGCACTTTTCCTGTTGACAGCGATTCGGACGATTTTTTGATGCCCTATGATTTTTTTTTATATAGGTATGCTATACATATGTACATATTATTAATTTTAGTTTAAGTCAACAGACTTAAACAATTAATTTATTATTTTTTAGTTGCATTTAATTTTACAATATCCAAATATATAAGCTAACAAACTTATTTATTTCGATATTGTAAAATTAAATGCAATAAAATATTATAAACTGATAAATCTGATGCTTTTGAAATAATCTTTTCCCCTTTGAAGAGATTACTATTTTTGCGGAAATATTAAGTAAGTCCTCCAACTTTACTGAAGAATAAATTGCATTATTGGCGATTGAACACAAAGTTTAGAGCTCTCCCATCGTTTCCAAAAACCTCGCGTAAACAAACACTGACAAATCGCTAACCATAAAATATAAAAGCCTCAACTCCTACATCGTTCTCCCGCTTGTCCGTCCCTCTGACACCGAGCGTAGAAAAAAAAAGAATATGTTAACATATAAATTTATCGTTCATTTGGAATTCAAAATATTATGATGATTGACATCTGACCAAATTATTACATCCGCATAGCACAACACAATTTTGACAAAAATGAAAACAAAATCCTCCAACTGACTTTCCATCGTACCGACTAAGAAATACCATTTTGATCTATCCCCATTAGAGTTTAGAGGTGCACTGAATTATATTACCACAGATGACCAGTCTCTATGCCAAAATCATGTGATGGCTGTGGCTGCGATGAATTCAACTTTGATCATGCTCTACATATTATTATGTTGTAAAAAAGGTGGACTTTTAACACGTCATCATAATAAAATTAGAGATTTATTCTGTGACTTATGTCAACATGCTTGGGGGAACGTAGTCAAAGAACCCATCATATCCGTAAGAGACTGCGGACTACGTAAGACTTTTCTTGCCGGGGCATTTGAGATACTCAGAGGGAGGCGTTATTTGATATCCGTGTCGTAGACACTGACGCTCCTTCTTCTACTAAAATCCGCCGAAGAAGAAAAATATTCAAACGCTTGTGAAATGGGACATACTACATTTACCCCCCCCCCCCCCCCTTGTTACATCCGTTGACGGAGTCTTCGCTCCACAAAGGTCTACCTTCGTAAAACATCTTGGGCTGCAATCGCTGACCGCAGGAATAGGACCTTTAGCGTAGTGATAGGTTAGCTAAGATCAAGAATCATCATCTCAATAATCCACGCCACTACGATTAGCATGTCCATTCGCGGCACAAAGCATAAATTTAAACCAATAGCAAAGTTATTCGGCTTCGACGATGGAACAGCCCTACCTAGATACGACTGATGTGGATGGCTGGATGCGGCCGACGAACTGAGAAGACGTCGATTGTAATAAATAGCGATGGAAATCAAATAATATTTGTTGAAATAATTGGTTGTTGATGTACTCGTACTTGCTTTGTATTCTAAGTGTGTTCTGTTTGTTTTATTTTATTTTGTTATAAGTAGTACCAATCATTGAACCTGACTTGGTTTCCGTACGTCCTTTTCGGGTAACCACTGAAAATCAGCGCTGTGCTGTGGGTCCCCCATAGCACAGCATCATGCTGAGTGGAAGCCTTCTTGTCACAGTCATGACGTGCAGCTGTCGACGATTTCTGTTTTGTGCTCGTGATTAGAGATCTCTTTGTTATTTTTACTTTTTTCTTAATTATTAGAGCTAATTATCTTTTTGTATGCACGTGTTTCTGTGACAAATAAATCTACTTTTCTTTCTTTCTTTCTTATTTTATTAGTTAATTTATCAATAATTTGACAGTACTATGGTTATAGATTATTATTGTATTAATGAATAAAGAATAAATATTTATGTTAATTTGGAATTTTCTCTTTGAGTTATTGGATCTAAATATTATTGTTTTTCAGATTATTATGTTGTCCAGGTTTTTTCAACTGTGTCATTTCAATCACCATAAACGCCTGTTAATGGTGATTGAAATGACACTCTTAACACACAGACCTCATATACAGACTGTAGTTTTCTACTAGATTATTATAATGATTATTACAGAACTTTGTTACTTTTTAGAGCATTGAATGCTTCAGTTTATGTGCACTTTGAGCATATTGAAGTACCAGGGGTCATTCCCTTGATGTTGGCTCTATCCGTGGTCTGAGGTCCCATCGCTTCATTCTCATTTGTTTAATTGCTCGCCTGTTTCTATGGACCGGTGACGACACTATGTTTAACTTGATTCATGCCACCTGTGTAATGGGGGCCTTAGGGGTATCGTGTGGGCTGACGTCAGATTGTGACTCTTTTGTTCTTGTGCGAATTGTGTTATATTACCCACATTTTTGTCAACTCCTCCTTTAGAGTACCTAATCTCGTCTATTAAATGTAATGCTCCCAAAAAGATCTTTTGCTCCGATTTGGGGGAAAAGAAACAGATTAGTAAAATATTAGCCGTATATGAGCCGGTTTACTCGTAAAATCAACAAACTCACTTGGCAAGCACATATTGATTACATATAAAAGCAAAAATAACATCGCTAATGGGATTAATGCGCGGCTACATAAATAACATTCCTAATCGATGTCTTTTTAGTTTTTTTTTCTTGGTTTCTTTGTTTGTATTTCCTGTGTGTGTCCCAAATTAAATATTTTTCGTTCTTTCTTTAAATCTGGGGATGCGCCACAAAATCTACGAATAAAGATCTCCAAATAGCACAAAATAAAATAATTAAACTTCTATTCAACTACGATTATCACACACCTACAGCCGAACTATACAATCACACCAAACTAATGAGCATTCATCAACTTTACACATTCAATTCCTGCATTCTTATTAGAAAAATTCTTAAGAAAACCATACACACACCCACACACACACATCACAAACACACCAACCACACATCCTTTAACATAAAAACATCCAAATACAGCCAAAGAAATCCCAACCAAATACAGACGCACCCCCCGCGGACGCAATATGGCAGGAAAAGTACAAAATACGACGGTGTAAAACTTTATAATAATCTACCAGCAGATATCAGGAGCACATCATCTTTTTAACATATTTAAAGGCAAACTCAAGCTGTACGTCACTAACAACACAAAACTATTAAGTTAACGACATAAGTAGTCTTGCACATAAAATGCGACATCGTACCTACCTACATTAAAAAAAATTACAAAACTATTAGCTACTGGACTACACTTACCTTACTTATGTAAGGGAATAATCCGATTTTATTTAATTGCTCGTTACAAAGTTAAAGTTAGTCTAAATCCCAAAGTTAATAATAAATTGACAAGCTGATTTTTACCCCCTTGGTTTCGAAATACATTCAACCACCTAAATACATAAACGCGCGAAATAAATTACTTACCTCCTAACACTCTTAACTATTTAACTGTAATCACTGTGCCGTATTTTGCCTTAAAACTTCTGTTGTTATTACGTATATGAAGCTTGCGGTATGGTCGACTGGTGGGCCGCTGTGACTGCAGGTCCCGCAGGCCTTAACGATGTCAGTTCATTCCTTATCCATTTCTTAGTACTGGAACAACATTGTCTTCCACATAGACAAATACACAATATCGCAAGGGCAATACCGATCACTATTATAATTATGCCAAAGCTTTCCAGTTTATTCTGTATGTCGCCGACTTGCTTTGCGTTATAAGCTCCTTGCTGAGTAATAATGACTTCTTCATTTTTGATGATATAATTTCCCATTGTATTTCATTTAAATTCGCTAATATACAATTATTGTCTGGCTCTTTTTGGTAATTCCTTATCGTTACCTACCTTAGTGAACTCATAGATTAAAGGTTTATGATCTATACAAATGGTAATTGGTCGTCCCTCTATCAAATTACGATAATGGACCATGGCCATGTAAATCGTAGCTAACTCTTTGTCATACGTACTATACTTTTTTTGTGCCTCTGCCAATTGCTTTGAAAAATATCCGAGTGGTTTCAACTTTGCGCTTATCTTTTGTTGTAATACTGCTCCTACGCGTGTATCCGACGCGTTCGTCATAATTGATAAAGGCGCGTCTACACTAGGCTGACACAATGTAGCAGCTTCTTGCAAGCCAACTTTACATTGTTCGAAAGCCTCTATATTTTTGTTATCCAACGGTATTTTTATCCTGTCCCTTTTCTTTGCATTGTGTAAAAATTTATTAAGTTCTGCTTGGTACTCCACAGCGTGTGGTAGATGAGACCTATAGAAATTAACTATACTCAAAAAACGACGAAGCTGTTTTACTGTATCCGGTCTTGGGTAGTCTATAATCGCCTTAACTTTATCTGGTAATTGTTTGATTCTATTTTGGGAAACTTCAAATCCTAGTAATTCTACTTTAGATTGACCAAATTCAATTTTACTTAGATTTATAGTTATACCAACCTCACTGAAGCGTTTGAACAGTTTATTATTATTATTATTTATTTGTTCGGACTACAAACGAGGTCCATTGTGTTAGTAACAATCTTACTTAGCTTAAGTTAGTACTTAATAACTAAAACAGATCTGGTTCGATCGACTACCCACACAAGCGGACTACCTGCCCGGCCGGCTACCGAGTGCAGAATGATGTTGGGACTGTCACGCAACCTGCGAAGTAACGAGGCAGATTTCTTTCGCCATATTGCGTCAAAGCTGTCCGTGCGCGCGTTGGCAAACATCGCCGACGCACTGGAGAAGCGTGACAGTCGCAAAAATTATGAAGATGCTCTTTATGTTACGTCATCTATGTAACAAAAAAGTGCTGACTTACCATTTGCGCGCTCTATGCGTTCTATGCCTCTATATGTGTCTGAGTACATGCTGGTCCATGAACCTCTGAAAGGTTTGGGCTGCGTTCCTCAAACCAAACGTCGTGCGTGGGAATTCCCAGAGACCAAAAGGTGGTTTTTTCTATATAATCTGTTGAAACAGCTATATTATGGTAGGCTCTATTTAAACCGAGTCGCGAAAAGGAAGTCTTACCTAAAAGAATATATGTAAAATCGCTTACCCTAGGGATGGGATAACGTTCTGGCTTTGTTATCGCATTTAGCGCTCTACAATCTCCACACGGGCGCAGTTTTCCATTATTTCTAGGAACAACCTGCAGCGGACTAGACCATTCTACTTGCGATGGCCTACACATTCATGCATTAAGTGAAATTCATCCTTTACCTTATTTATAACGATCTGGCGGTAGCGGCCTTGGACGCGCGTGTACCCGGGGACCGTTTGTTATGAGGTGATGCACTACAGCGTGGGCTGGCGGTTCTTTAAACGACATCGGTTTTTGTGATTTCTGCGAATTCTTCCATCAATTCGCGATAGCGATTATCATCTTCTATACTTTTAACTAAAGCTTCGTCATACCGTATGATTGACCCATTTGACATCAAATTAGTTACACTATCTATTAGCCTCTGCATATGTAAATCTACTAATATATAATATAATTTGTGCCCCTCAATAAAGTCTGCACCTAAAATCGCTTGCTTGACGTCACTAACAATAAGTAGGTCATGATTTCTATGTTTATGTTTTTTAGTTTTAATGTGTCTTGTCTTGTCATTACTAACATTAGTTATAAGCATTTCTGTGTTACTAACAATTTCTATGGATGTAATATCTGAAAATAAATCAATAATAATAATAATAATAATAATAAATGACCATCTAAAAACTCTGCGCAAACCTAAATCAAGTTCTAGGGCTTTTACACCATATGTTCTAATTTCTGTGTTATTTGCAGCGTACAGCTTATAACCGCTTTCAGAACGCACACAATTTTTAACACTACCCACTGGCAAAACTGATACTTTGTCACCTGTATCCACAAGGAAACTGATCCTTGACTTCCGGTCTATTACGCATAAACGATAGTTCCCTGTCGGGGTGGCACAGTCTCCCAGCGAACAAGACTGCACCACGCTCAGTTTCCCGATGTCGAGTTCTCCTTCCAATTGCACGGTTTCGTACATCTCCTTGCCTCCTTTACATAAGCATAATGATACTAGCTGCATAACCAATCTGGACTCTCTGAAGTGCGACGTGGACCGCTTGACTTTGACTGCGATCTGCGCAAATTTCCACGGTTTCCGCGTCCTCTACTGCGTCCACGTACCCCATTAACTTCTCTCCGCAGTTCTTTCAACTCAGCGGTTTAGTCCGCTCATTAGGTTTGCCATGTCTGACGTTGACGATGACGCTGCCGAAGATATGGTGGCTACCTCTCCACTGTTAAAATTTCCCATGACCTTGTCTGCCATTTCCGAGTTTATCCAATGTTTGGTCTTGACACAGTTTGTCAAGACCAAAAATTGGATTAACTTTATTTAAAGAACAGACTTTAAAGATCCAGGTTGGCGCGAAATCCACAAATGCTTTAAGGTCTCTGTTCAAACCGATACCAAACAGCAGCACAACGCATCAGCTGATTACCTACCTATACATACATCTTTAAATACAGTCCACTTAGTTTAACGCTACACATGTAAAACAAACCAGTAATAAATCAAATTTAAAACAGTCCACACGTCTCCTTATTCGCAAAACAACCCACAAGCAAAATTACACCTTATCGCCCTGAACATTTGGTCCAATTTGAGACGGATAAATATCACCGGCCGGCCACTGCGAGCGAGCCGTGAGAACAATAGGCGGCCGCATTCCACAGCGATAAGGAATTGTCGAAGATACTTTTTGCTAATTACGGTATAATTCGTGAATTCTAGAAACATTAGTGAGTGAGTGTGTTCTACAAACATTATGACTTCGAGTATTGGTATTGAGGAACTTCTGGTGTATCAAAGGGAGCTACTAGACAACTTGAAAAATGCTGAGAAGAACTACAAAAAGTCACCTAAGGATAGAATAAAACGAACTTATTTGGAAACGAGGCTAGAAACATTAGAAGAACTATGGAAAAGCTTTAAGGAGGGACACAAACAAACTATTTTGAAGCTTAGTAAAGACGATGACAAGGAGGATTCTTATTTTGAAGAAAATATGTGCGAACAGTTTGAAGAGACATACATACAATACAAATCGAGTTTAAAGGAAGCTCTTCAACCGTTTTTGGATTCATCTAAGTTTCAATTCCCTACGTGTCCGCAAATATCGACACCGATTGACGGTACACAAGCGCCGTTCAATTACGATGTTAAGCTACCGCGTATCCAGATACCTACATTTAATGGGAAATATGAGGAGTGGCAATCCTTTTATGACTTGTTTTGTTCGCTTATACATAGTAACAAGTCTTTATCGCCCGTACAAAAATTACAATACCTTAAGAGCAAGTTATCAGGAGAACCAGAAGTGTTACTACGAAATTATTCTATCACTAATGCAAATTATGAGGAGGCGTGGAATGAACTAGAAAAACGATACAATAATAAGAGATATAATACTAACGAGATGTTAAGAAAATTATTTACACAAAAATCGATACAAATAGTTGCGGCGAGTTCTATCAAACAATTGCTGGACACAACTTCGACGTGTTTGAAGGCTTTAAAGAACATTGATTCTTGGGACCTGATCATCAACTACTTGGTGCTGTCAAAATTAGATTCCGAATCGGTAAAAGAGTGGGAACAACATTTGAGCATGAATAACAACGAAATGCCTACTTGGCCAGAACTACAAGATTTTCTGAGTGCGAGATTCCGGTCATTAGAAATGATAGATGGTCATAAACCAAGAGTGGTGCAAGCTAAGCATGCTGCCAAGCCTAAAGCCTTTCATTCAAACATTATCAAGGAAGAGAAAAAACACGATGTGAAATGTGCTTTATGTAATGAAGGACATTACGTATACCATTGTAAGAAGTTCGGAGATATGGCTACTAAGGAACGACAAGACTTTGTTCAACGGAGTAAATTGTGTTTCAACTGTTTGGCGCCATCACATTCCGTAGTGAAATGTCGACAGTCAGCGTGTTGTCGAAAGTGTGGACGGCGTCATCACTCACTTCTACATTTCGAGAGAGGAGTCAACACCGAGAAAACGAGTGAGGATGAGTCAACATCTACAGGTACTGTGACCGAGACACAGAGAGGTAAGCCTAATACTTTGTCTAATGATACACACATTGTAACCAACTTTTCTAGAGAGAGTTTTCATACAAACAGTGTCCTGTTAGCTACTGCACAAGTGTTAGTAGATAGTAGGAATGGTTGCAAATATATACTTAGAGCATTGTTAGACCAAGGGTCACAGGCATCGTTTGTAACGGAAGCGACAGTTCAGTTACTTAACCTTACGCGTAAATCTGTCAGTGGTTGGGTGTCAGGCGTGGGAGAGGAGCAAACTAGAATTAAACACATGGTTTCACTAACAGTGAAATCACGCTACAATCCCCAGGCATTAGTTAGAGTAAATGCGTATGTATTGCGTTCATTAACGACACTTTTACCTAATACTAACCTTGATACTCCTGAGTGGTCAGATATAACAAACTTAGAGTTAGCCGATCCAGGATTTACTACACCAGGTAGAATTGACATTTTACTTGGCGCTGAGATATACGGTGACATTTTGTTAGACGGTCTGATTAAGCACCCTAAGAGTAAATTATTAGCCCAAAATACAATCTTAGGTTGGGTAATTTCGGGTAGGATGTCACAAGAACCAACCTCAGCAAGGAGGCACGTCACAAGTTTGCATGTGCAACACAAAGAGGATGACCTACTTAAACTATTTTGGGAAGTGGAAAACGAACCAAACATGATACAAAAGACACAGTCAGAAGAAGAAAGGAGATGTGAGGAGTTTTATGAGGCTACCACGGTCAGAGATGAAAGCGGAAGATATGTAGTCAGGCTGCCGTTTAAAAAGGAAATTCCAGAGTGTCAAAACGGTAAATTAATGAAAATAGCGGCTAAGAGGTTCGAGCTCTTAGAGAAAAAGTTAGCAAAAAATAATAAACTGCGTGAAGAATATCATAAAGTGATAAACGAGTACATACAGTTAAATCATATGGTTGAAGTCGATTGTACAGACATTAATAATCCTAAAGCTGTTTATCTTCCGCACCATGCCGTAACAAGAGAAGATAAAGATACTACGAAGCTTCGAGTTGTCTTCGACGCTTCGTGTAAAGGAATTAATAACGTTTCCTTGAATGATGATCTTCTTATTGGCCCTAAACTGCAGCAAGACTTACGTCACTTACTGATGAGATGGAGAGTACACAAAATTTGTATAACCACTGATATCATAAAGATGTACAGAATGGTTTGTGTCGCAGAACAGGATACAAACTATCAAAGGATACTTTGGAGATTTAAAGAGAACGAGCCAGTTAAACACTTTAAATTATTACGACTAACATTCGGAACAGCATGTGCTCCATATCTTGCAGTTAAGTCGTTACAGAGACTAGCTGATGATGAGAGGTTTGAGTACCCAGTTGCAGCGAAGATAACGATGAATGACTATTACATGGACGATTTGATGACGGGCTGTGAGACAGAAAACGAAGCTATATCTATATATAACGAAATGAACAAACTGATGAACTTGGGAGGGTTCGACCTTCAAAAATGGAGTAGCAACAATGAAAATGTGTTGAAATACATAGGAGAACACAAGCGAATCGATCATGAACTTCCGCTCAAGCTCAACAACCTAGTGAAAGTACTTGGTGTGATTTGGAATCGTCTTACAGATAATTTTGAATATACCATTAATTTACCGGAACCTACACAGCCAATTACTAAACGTCAAATCCTGTCGGAAGTAGCCAAACTTTACGACCCTTTAGGATGGATAGCTCCTGTTGTTGTTGTCGCGAAAATGGTCATACAAAAATTATGGAGGTCAAGGCTGGAATGGGATGACGTTGTACGTGGAGAACTGTTAGAGGAGTGGTTACGTTACAGAGAGAATTTGATACATATTAAACGAGTAAGCATACCGAGATGGTTACACTACTCTTCTACAGCTAGGACAGAGCTGCATGTCTTCGCAGACGCCTCGCAACTGGCATATGGAGCAGCAGTATACCTGCGTGTTGTTGAAGAAAATGAAGTATACGTTAATCTCATTTCTGCTAAAACTAGAGTGGCCCCTATTGAGAAACAGCTTTCAATACCAAGGCTAGAACTTTGTGGCGCAGTATTGGGCACAAAATTAATTTTTGAGATATCTCAAGTGATGAACATACCTAAGACTAATTTATACGCCTGGACAGACTCATCAATAGTCTTCGCCTGGTTAAAAGGTGGGTCAAGTCGATGGACAACATTCGTCAGTAATAGAGTATCAGATATACTGAATATCTTAGATTATGACCAGTGGGGACATGTTGCTACGGAAGTGAACCCAGCAGACTGCGCGTCGAGAGGACTTCAAGCATCGGATTTGTTAAACCATACATTGTGGTGGAACGGACCAGACTGGCTGTCTTCGCTACACATACACTTGAGCACAAACGATAGTATTGAGGACACACATGAGGAGGAAAAAGTTAAGGTATTAAATGCCTCAATAAATACAGAAGAGGATTTTGTTTGGGCTAAGTTTTCCAACTTAACAATAATGTTGAGAATCATATCATACTGTAGAAGATTGATTAACCTAAAACTACCTAAAGAAGCTAGACAAACATTTACTAAACATGTAACTTTAAAAGAAATAACTGAAACGTTAGAGATGTGCATAAGACATGTTCAGAGCAAGGAATTTATACAAGAAATAAAACAATTAAAATCTAACGGATGTGTACCTAGAAAAAGCAAACTGCGATCTCTTTGTCCAATTCTTGATGAGAATGGAATATTAAGAGCCAGCGGACGTATACAGCAGTCTCAAACACCATACGATACACAGCACCCGATAATTTTACCAGCTAAGAGTCATCTTAGCCGGTTAATAATTAAAGATGCTCATAAAAGGACAATGCACGGTGGACCACAAACAATGCCTAATTATTTAAGGTCAAAATATTGGATATTGCGAGCTAAAGACGAAACAAAACGATGTTATCGAGAATGTGTCAATTGTGTTCGATACTCTGCGAAAAACACAACGCAATTGATGGGCCAACTACCAGAGGTGAGAGTGAAACCTAACAAGCCCTTCAGATCGGCTGGAGTAGACTACGCGGGACCCATTAATATTAGATTTTCACCAGGCAGAGGTGCAAAGTCCTATAAAGGATATATTTGTTTATTTGTTTGCATGGTGACCCGAGCCATTCATCTAGAAGCAGTGACAGATTTGACAGCAAAAGGTTTCATCGCAGCCTTTAGGAGATTTACGTCGAGACGAGGACACTGTAACGACCTGTACAGTGATAATGGCACTAACTTCGTTGGCGCAAATAAGCAGTTAAGAGAAATGTTCGACAAGGCCAAGTCATCAATCCCTAGTGAGATAACCCAATTGTTAACCCTTGAACGCATGACGTGGCATTTTATACCTCCGCACGCACCAAATTTTGGAGGTCTGTGGGAAGCTGGGGTGCGCAGTACGAAGACACACCTAAAGCGAGTAATCGGGGACACTACACTAACTTATGAAGAATTGTCTACAGTATTAGCGCAAGTAGAGGCTTGCCTCAACTCGCGACCGATAACTGTTCTAAATGACGACCTCAATGATCCTCTCCCACTGACCCCAGGTCATTTTTTGGTTGGTGAGCCGTTACTGAACTTAGCTGACGAGAATTATGCGCAACCTAATATTACTTACCATGAGAGATGGCGACTAACCCAAAAAATGGTCAACGATTTCTGGAACAGATGGTACAAAGAATATCTTGTTAATCTTAATCAACGGTACAAATGGTATACAAGGACCAATGGTATACCTGAACCAGAAATCGATGACATAGTGCTTTTAAAAGAGGACAATATTCCTCCTAGCAAATGGATAATGGGTAGAATTGTCCAAAAACATGTGGGTCCTGACAATATTACTCGTGTCGTGTCAATTAAATGTAAAAATGGAATTCTTAAAAGACCTGTGAGTAAAATATGTGTCCTTAAAAAATCTTAGTTAATCTTAGTTAGCTGTGCTTAATTGATTATGATAATTTTTAAAATTTCATAAGCAAAAAGTGTAAAACGTTTAAAATAACCTAATTACTTACCTAGATAAGGTTTTAAAATCTATATTAAACTAGCACTCTCCCCGCGACTTCGTTCGCGTGATTTTTCTTACGGATCCCTAATTTTTGTATAATAAAATGTAGCCTATAGCACTCAGTGATAACGTAGCTTCCAATTCGTGAAAGAATTTTCAAAATCGGTTCAGTAGATTCAGAGATTACCCCTCCATGCAAACTTACAAACAAATGTTACCTCTTTATAATATTAGTATAGATGTATTCTAAATATTGTTTGCAATGTATACTTACTTGTGTTAATGTTGTTATTTTGAGCTATATTGCAATTTTAGGTTTAAGAGATGGTTCTGTGCACAGATTAAAAATATTTTTAACTTTAAGATATTACGGTGGGCGGTTGTACGTTAAATGTTTCAATGAAAGCGCACTTTTCTGTAATTATTTCAATTTCTGTAAATTTTGTAATGATATTATTGTCGTCCATCAAGTAAGAAACATTTTAAATCTACTTATTTGGTTTTTGCTACTTTGCCTTGTTAGATTCGTTGGTTGCTGGTTGTATTTGAATAGTTCCAATTAGTATTAGTTAATTTCGGGTTACCTGTTAAAGAACCGCGTTCTTTGGTGGGCGGAATGTTCAAACCGATACCAAACAGCAGCACAACGCATCAGCTGATTACCTACCTATACATACATCTTTAAATACAGTCCACTTAGTTTAACGCTACACATGTAAAACAAACCAGTATTAAATCAAATTTAAAACAGTCCACACGTCTCCTTATTCGCAAAACAACCCACAAGCAAAATTACACCTTATCGCCCTGAACAGTCTCTGATGATACCACTGTGTTTTGCGCTAACTCTGACATACGTCGTAGTAGATGTGAGGTCCTAGGTCCATATCCCCAAATATTTTTTTAAATTGTATTTCGGGACTCTCCTCATAGGCCGTCAACAGCCTGTGTTTCAACGTACCATATTTGTTATCAGTAGGGGAGCTCGAAAATCAAATCGGTTGACTCGAAACTCTAAACTAACTAAACTAACTCGATAAATCTGAGTGTCGAGAGTACCAAATATCGTTACATCTGGATTGTTAGGACTTAGCAACCGAAAACGATTGCTAACTATGTCGAGACTGCAGGGCCTGAGATGCCTTGCAACAGGTTATCGATTTGATTTTCGAGCCCCCTACTGATAACTAATATGGTACCTCCATACCTACCATAATAATATGCTACCCTCCCGCTCTGCCCAGAGCGGAAGAAGTTATTTGATGATTTCCCACCTTCAAAAAAAAAAGATACATTCACACCAAATCGACGAACTAAGCCTATGGCTAATCGTAATTTAAAGAAGCAAAAATAAAAAAAAAGAATTTATAATACATTTGATTAGGAAAATTATATAAATATTATAAAAAGCAAAGAATCCCTTCAGATTAAAATCCAGCAATCAATTTCCATATTATCAGAGTGGCTGACATTTAAAATTGTAAGTAGCTTATCTATTGATTCTTATTGGAATAATTTGTTGGAAATGGCTGATAATAATGATTATAATAAGAATTTAAATATTATACAATGGAAATTTCAAAGTATAAGTAGGGCCTAAATCTCGTTCCTTTGAATTACACATCATCATCTGCCTAGCCTTTTCCCAACTAGGTATGTTGGGGTCGGCTTCCAGTATAGCACATAAGACATCAAAAAATCCAAATTCCCGTGTTGAGCGAAACTTCGTTGGTACCCGAGAGTTTTTTTTTTAATTAGTGAATTAATACACTCAGATTGGACAGATACGATAGTTACGCTGGTGTTGCCACCATGAATCATTGCTCTTTAAAGTTTGTTGTTTGTAGAATGCAAAGTCGCAACCCCGGTATTGTTACGTATTAGAATGCTGGATTGTCAGCATATTGAGAAAACAATTTCAGGTAATCATACAATTTTTACTGACGGTTCCAAAAATAACAAAAATTGCGGCGGTGCCGTTTTGGATCGCATTCTTTTAAATCACATGAAGCTTAAGATTGATTCAGATAGTCCTATTATGCACATTGAATTGATTGCGATATTGGAAGCTTTGTCCTATATTCTCTTAATTAATGGCGATAAATTTGACGCAAACACTTGTCTCGGCACACTTCTAACGTGCGGGTTAATCTGACAGCCTTCATGATATATGAATTGCTATTGGAGCTTTAGTCTAATTTCAAAACGTATATCTTCAATGGATTCTGTCGCACTGTCCGGTAGAAGAAAATGATAAGTTGAGCTTGCCAAACAAGCGTCTGTTGACGGAGTTCCCTTAATATTACTCCACTCTATTCGGACTATATTGGAACGGTAAAAGTAAGTGTTTAAGATCTTTGGCAAGATTAAAAGAAAAAGGGATATAGTATCGCACTATCCAGCAGAGATTTCTCGGGTTCCGTGCATTGATTGTGACCTAAACAAAAAATTAGTTTAGCTTAAGATTTCGTTCCGGCCATGTTCCTTCAAATAAGTTTTCTCATTAAAATTTAATGAAGATACCTTTGTCTCCAAATTGTGATGACTGTGGAGTGGTTGATGCTGTGTTTCATATTCTGATGGAGAGCGCTCGGAATGAAAATAGTAGAATTCATGTTTTGGGACGATATAAAAGGTATGATATTAGCTTGTGTAATACCATCCTTGCTTTTCCAGTTTCCGATAAGGCAAAACAATTGTACAAGTTAGTTATAAGTTAGGTCTGTATAAACAATTTTTTGTTTTTCTGCACTGGGCGATGTGGTTGTTAAGCGACAAAGCCATTAAACATTTTTTTTTTAAAAGCAAGTAGGACGAAATCGCTTGTAACTTGCCGGGGTACTTTTATCAGGAAGCCGAAGTACCATTTACCGTGCTCCTGATTAATGTTAGTTGACCGCGGACGACACCGCGTTTGAAAAGTGCAATTGGGTAATACTCTCTCTAAGCGGTGCGTAAAGCGCTCCATTCCCCGAACGAAATGGTGCGGCGGTTTTACAAGTCGCTTGAATTGCTGCATGTAAACAATTAGTAGCTGGAAAGATGAGGATAGACAATTAATGATTTTTTTATGGGGTCTGTTATAAATTGGGTGGATGCTTTATTTACGTAGGTACTCGTGAAACAGTATAAAAAGTTCTATAGCGTATTATGGGTAAGGGTGGTTCATGTTTTCCTTGTTAAAGAAAGAAAGAAAAATGTTTATTCTGCACAAATAAGACGCTCATTATAAAATAAACATTAAAGAAGCTGTTGCCAAACAAATGTAACGAGATTTTAAGAACAGCGTTAAAGTTCCACCAAATATTTACTGGAGCTAATTCATTATGTTGTCTTGAACCAAGTTACTCTGTTTTAAGTCACAAAGATTAAACCACTCTATACTTACGACTGGAGCCAAAACCGAAAACGTAATCTATTTTCACATCACAAATAATATCACCGTGATCCCACTCACGACAGTAGTTCATATAACGTCAAAAACTCTCACTGCTTTGTGTGCATCGAGCTTATCTACGCCATGACATCAGAGGGGCAATTCCCGTATTTTTAAGACCGTTCGCATTCTAATCTCAGTCTCAATCTGTCAAAATTACAATCAATTTACATACATTTTTGACAGGTTTTTGACATTGATTGTCGCTGAGATGAGATTGCGACTTGAATTTGAACGTTTTTTAAGTACGAGAATTGGCCTACTGATAACTGTGCGCACAGCTGTATACTGAGCACAAACACTGCTTGTCAAAGAAACGCGCCATCATTCAATTTAAACCCGGACTACACTGATGGCACTGTCACCGTTGAGCTCAGCTTTCAAGTTATTAAAAATTGTGTTGTATTCGGGTGGTACTCGTATGAACTGGGTTTTATTTTTGTGTTCGGTCGGGAATTATATTGTCATAGGTTTCCGTTTAAAGCTTTATTGTTTTGAAAACTGTACGAATCCTTGTCAATTTCAGATAAACGAGCCTGTCTGTCAGTTTGGCTGTTCCCTACTTATCCACGCTATAAAAAAAAATCTATTGAACATTATTTTCATGATTTTTAGTAGAATTAGCTTGGTACTTGGAAAAAGCCGTGTCATTGTTAAGTACATAATTTTATTAAAGGGATAAATTACTCTTATATCACAAAGCCGACACTACAACGTTAGTCAATACATCATGCAATTATTTTGTTCTAGTAAAAATTTATTTCATTTTGACAATGTTTTGGAATCTGCAGTAGGTTGCCAACAAGGTGACTCTATCGGGCCAGTTATTTTCAGCTTGGCTATTCATCTAATTATTCGGAAACTAAATTCAATATTTAACGTGTAGTATTTAGATGATGGAACGCTAGGAGGTGATGTAGACACCGTTTTGAAAAACTTACAAATCCTCAAACAGCATTTTAGATATTTTGGCCTAGAACTTAACCCATCAAAATGTGAAATTTACATTTCTGACATTACCGACAGACCCTATAGAAATTTAATGCAATAGTAAAAAAAAAATAGAAAAAAGTTCACTGCACCTCCTAGGTTCCCCTCCCCAATTTTAGAAGACAGCTTTTCTCCTTTCATCGACAAAAAAATCAAAAACTTCAACGACATTTCGGACAGACTCTTCAAAATTAATTTACATACGGCAATCACCCTGATTAGATACTGTTGTTTTAGCCCAAATTTTATATATTTTCTACGCTCTTCCCCTTTTTTTTTTTTTTTTTTTTTTTTTTTTTGAGGATGGGAAATCATCAAATGACCCCTCCCGCTCTGGGTGGAGCGGAAGGGAGTGTCAGACTCTTACTGACTAAAACCCACCCGTGTTCCTTCCTTGGCCCTTTATGTTCCGGGTCAGCGGTACCCCTTTTGGATGATCCCGCTTTCCCGGCAGGCTTAGGCCCTAGTGGGCCCCCTCTTCGATGCTGACATCTCTTTGAGGCGCGCGTGGAACACGTACGCGCCGTCCGGCACGGGCCTGATCCTGATCGGACGGTGAGCTACCCATTACTCACCGCCCGCAGGCCCGCGCCTACGGTGGCCGGGAGTCGTCACGCGGCTCCCGACGCCCGGAGCGTCCACCGCGGCGGCTTGGACGGGAGACTCTTTCCCTCTCCCGTCCCGCCGCCTCCTTCGCTAGCATGACTGCTTCGCAGAAGGAGGCGACTGCCTCCCACTCCCCCTCGCCCCGGACCATGGCTTGAACCAAGGCCGGGCGTGAGAGGTCGCCGCCGCTGCCGATCGCCTCTACGAGGACACGGCGGTGCTCCGCCCATGCAGGGCAGGCCCCCACCGTATGCTCCACCGTGTCCTCGGGGCGATCATCGCAGTGGTGACACCCGGGCGTTTCCTCCCGCCTGATGATGTGCAGGAACCTCCCGAAGCTTCCGTGTCCGGTGAGGACCTGCGTCAGGCGGTAGGTGAGGACGCCGTGACGCCTCTCTAGCCACTCCTCAAAGAGGGGTCTTACCGCCGCTATCGTGGCGTGCCCTGCGCTGGGTTGCGACAGTCGCTCTTTCCATGCCGCCATGAGATCGCGCCGGAGGTCCGTCCGCTCCGCCGCGATTTGCCGCGGAAACGCTCTTCCCCTTTATGGAAGCAGCCTCACCTCTTGGACAAAATTTACCAAATTATTCGCAGCACACTAACATTAATTTTAAATGCAGCCTTGGATGACTGAGCGTGGCTCCAAGCCACGCTACCCATCCGTTTTGGTGGTCTCGGCATCCACAAAACTACCAATATTAGCTTACTGTTCCTGTCCTCTGTCCACAGCACCGAAAAGCTGATCAGGAAAATTTTAGCCCCGTCCCTGGTTGACTCTGAAGTGCCGTATTTGACCGACGCGGTAAATGCCTGAAAAGTGATGAGTGACACGAGCGATGAGCAGAAAAATACTGGTTTTGGTGTACCTCAGTGGAGTATTCAAGGGCCCCACCCTCTTCCTTATTTATATTAACGACTTGTGTAATCTAAATATTAAAGACGGCAAAGTAATATCATATGCCGACGACACGGCGTTAATATTCAGCGTCAAAGCCAGTAGCGAACTGTTCGAAGTCGCTCAACTAGGTTTTAATACTGTGACTAATTGGCTTCAAAACAATTTACTAACATTAAATGCCGACAAGACAAAATATATTCACTTCCCCATGCGCAAGCCTCAACTTAACATTACTAACCCTTCTCTATATGCCCATAAATGTGGTAAGCGTACTATCACCATGTGTAGTTGTCCTCTTATTCACAAAATAATGGACGACACACTCTCTTTTAAAAAACATATTGAAAGCCTAGTTAAAAGAGTGCACAAACTTATATATGTTAAAAAAAATTGCGAATATTAGCAGATTCAAAATTAATTACACAAGTTTATTTGGCCCTATGTCAATCTATAATTCAATACTGTATCACTTCTTGGGGTGGCGCATCAAAAAACTAATTTGGTTCCTCTTGAAAGAACTCAGAGAGCAATTTTAAAGGTAGCAAACTTCCTTCCCTTCTTTTTTCCCACAGATCTCCTATATAAATCCTGCAATGTACTAACCGTTCGCCAGCTTTTCACTATGCACTTAGTATTAAAACAACACACCATGCTTGCCTACAATGCCGACAACGCTAACAAGAGACGCAATAATCTATATCTAATCTAGTATATATATCTAATGCAACCCCAAAACATGTCTTTGTAGAAAGATTTTTAATATTCTTAGGCCCATTCTTGATTACAATACATACAATAGATTAAATAGAAAACTAAGTATCTATAAACTAAATTACTTTAACTGTAAAAAACATATAATTAAATATTTACTAACCATTGAATATGCACAGACAGAATACCTAGTTATTGTCTGCAAATAGAGCTACTAATATGCTATTTTACTTTTAATTATTTAAGTTTCAATTTAGTTTTAAGTTGTACTCATTGTTAATTTATTTTATTAAGTATTTATGCACTGTTTAGCCTGAAGCACAGGTTCAACCTAGTTCGGAAAACCAAATGTGATTGAGTTTTTTATTTTTTATGTACCTACAAAAACATACCATACCTTAGTACTAGGGGATAGGTCACGTAAAGGGACATGACAGATAGTACAAGTAAAAGGACATGGTAGATCAAATTACTTTTGGATTCACTGACTCAGAATACCAAAGATATGTTAAACAAAACAATAAGGAGGTAAATACGTTCTTTTTCACAAAGAAGTTCTCAAACTCTCTTCTGAATCCATACGAGTACTAATAAATTTATAAATTCGGAAGTAACTCGGTCTGTATACGTAACCTTTCCACGCCTAAACCACTGAACGATTTCGATAAAATTTGGTAAGAAGATAAATGCCAACCTGGGGAAGGACGTAGGGTACTTTTTGTCTCGCTAGCACGTTCCCATGCAGAGAGAATCAAATTGTTCCCGTGGGATGATTTCCGACATCCACGCGGGCGAAGCTGCTGGTAGAAGCTAGTATAACATAAATATTACGAATGTTATAACCACGAGTAAGGTACCGCCCGCCGCCGGCGATACACGAGAAGCAAGTAAAGCTAGCGCGTATCGGCAAACGTAGCGTGTAACGCCCCCCAGCTAGATGAACCGACGACCTTTAGAAAGTGGCTGGGACAGACTGGAGGCGGAGGACAGAGTGTTGTGGCGCGGCTTGGGAACGGCCTATGTCCAGCGGTGAACTCCAATGGGCTGAGTATATTGGTCGATTGAGGTAACGCTAGCAACTAAAAATGAGTAGGCTAGCAACGAGCAGAGAGTGCGCGGTGCCGCCCGCCGGCGGTGACGAGCGATTACTCGCTGGTACGAGTACCAAGTGTGAATCTCCGCGAGTGTTCACGTGCACGTTTCCTGAACGAGAACATCATTAATTGCTAGTCTTCCTCGTCGGGGGTGAGACTGGTGCACTGTGTGGTGTTCTACGTATTCATATGCCAAATAAGAACATACTGATAATATTCTTTTAAAATACTCTGACCCGTAATTACGAAACATCTTATTAATTACAGCGTTTCATGTTGTGGTTTGTTTCCACAAACAACTTACCGCTTACTTATCCGGTAACTGCATTTAAAAAAATTAAGTAGGTTATCGCAGCACGTTTTAGAATCACGTTAGTTAAGTTAAGCTTATCTAAATGCCTGCGTTGTACGTACAATGATATTACTAATTACTTGCATATACGAAATTTGGCTAAGAGTAGGACGATTAGAAAAAACTAGTTTTTTTATCTTATTTATTTGTTTATTTAAGGGACAACAAACAGCAGTGTAATAATAGGTAAACATATGTTAGAACTTAATAATAGAGAGATTATATTTCCGATAAACACAAACATGGCATGTATTTATGTGTGCAGACAGGTAAGCAAAGTTATATTTATGCAAGAGCTTGCAAGTAACCATACAATTGCTAGCAATAAGTCAACACAAGCAAGTCAGCGAGAATACTTTAACTAATAATGTGTAGTGCCGACGCGCGACGTACGCAAATAATGAATACTAATTCAAACAGATACATGTTATGTGTATTCAGAACAAACATCTGCGATGAAGGAGCTAACGCACACTTTATATGATAATACGCGTATTTTTACAACTACCCGCCATTTAGAGATAATGTTAGTACAACTGTGTGTTAATTGGTTAGTTTCTAGGAATTTCAGCAAGGTTTGGCCAAAATGGTTTGCTTTGTAACCCAAGAGAAAATAGATTGTTGCAGTAAAGCTTCGTATAGAAAGTTAAATCCAATAATATTATGCTAGGTATATAAATATATTATGTCTGCCGCTAAACCTACCTGTTCGAAAAACCTACCAGTGCCACCTATTACACAAATTGGTCCGTGTTTTTAAATTAATGAACCGGGTCATTTATTAAAAAAAATGTGGATTAGTTTCAGAGACACAACCTTATCCGAACCTTATCCGCATTACTCACTTTACGTAGCGGCGTAGCGCTTTCGTAGCTGTTTCGTAGCACGCGGGCAGCATTTTCGTAGCAGTCTGTCAACGATTATCCTCTACGAATGATTGATAAAGCTTAAATGTTACTAATACGTAATTTGTACCTACAATTTTTGAACCAGGCTTCTACGGACGTTTCTTTAGATTGTTATGATAATTTAATCATTGTCAACCATCGTCTATTCCTGCCAAAACCTTCAAAAATTACAAGCATGGCGTTAATGCAACAGAATACCAGATTTTACGTATGTACTTACGATGTATCCGAGCTCAAGTTTGGAGGTTCCTGTGCGGTGTAATGTGCCTTACATTACAGTTATTACGAAACCGCGTCAGGTTCTAATGGAACACTGACTTCTGGGATGTTCTGGAACGTTCCCGAATATTTCAGACTCGGAATGAAACTTAGACCGTCTTATTACAAAACACGATCTAACTTTAGTCCCAACCTACACATTCGATTTAGTTTTTGTATTTGGAACTTTATGCCGACTTTAGTAAAGTTCTTAATACAAAATTGACAACCTAAGACCGGACTAAGTTGACAGTTTTGTAAAAGGAACTGTATATCGATTTCAGTTAGGTTCTTATTTCAAAAACAGGCTCGATGGTTTAAACCATGTCAAAAGAAAAACCTTGTTTTGTAATAAGACCGAAAAAGTTTGTTTTTAGAAGCAGGGCGTGTAGAGTCTGGGTACCTACGTATTTTAATTTTTGGTAATTTGCTTCTTTTTTGCTAATTTTGTGGGCAGATATTTGCTTTCTACTGTATTGCGTAAAATAGTATTAAATGTAAGGCCTGCTTTCACCATAAATCACTAAAGATATTTAGCGTTAAACGTATTTAAAGCATTGTTGTTTCTGTCAATCGTTTGAAGATGAAAGAGACAGAATAATGTTTTAAATATGTTTAGCGCGTTTTTGGTACAAGCAGGCCTAAGTTTTAAACAGTTTTTGTTTAGCCATCCTTGATTACTACTTTCAACCAAATTTTTACCTCCAACCCTTAAATACATCAGTAGGCCAATTCTCGTACTTAAAAAACGTTCAAATTCAAGTCGCAATCTCATCTCAGCGACAATCAATGTCAAAAACCTGTCAAAAATGTATGGAAATTGATTGTAATTTTGACAGATTGAGACTGAGATTAGAATGCGAACGGTCTTAAAAATACGGGAATTGCCCCTCTGGGCAAAAAAAAATCGTTCATTAAGTAAAGATAGCGGCTAATCTGTATAAAGCGGTACACACACGGGCGCAGGTGGCGCCGCTCGTTAAACAGCGGTAAGCGGGCGATTAACGTTAGCTTTATAATATTATTGTTTTCAGATTGGTCTATTTGTTTCGTTTTTAATTATTGTTACGAGTTTTATGTTGCATTAGCGTCAACTTGATCCGAGATGAAAGCATCTTTAAAGGCAACGGTGTAGATTAACCCTCTCACCGCCATGTGGTCCGCCGGCCACCCACATACGTTTCAGTGCAGCAAGCCACTATAAATATTTACATTTTTACCAGCAGGCCGTGTGGTACGCTGTGATCGTGAATTCGTTTATTTTATAGAGCTTGGCTTACTAGATAGTAACTTAACGACATGTCTCGCCGGCCGCTCACATGGTCAGCTGCAAAAGTTACTTAAAATCTAGAGTGGCGTGGTGTAAAAGCCATTGCCTGTACCACATAGGAGCTCCTTACAAGTTAACCATCCTAATATACCCGGACGTTTCTTCTCCGATACGGTGCAGCATTAACATTAGTGACCCATACCACCGACACCATCGGACCGTTCTCGCTAATTACCGGATTATGATAATCTCTAAGACCAGACTATGATATAGGCTGTAACCCCGTGGGAGAGGTTAACGATATGCAATTGCCATAATATTAAATACCTACTATCTAATTGATAAATTGAAGAGCACAAAAGAATATTGAAAAAAAGAAAAGACAATTGTATGCAAGTATAAACTACAGTCATGTTCTGCGTATCCACTAACATTTTTTGCAAAGAAGTTGTCATCTATTTTTTATTTTATTTATTTCATTTATTATTATCACTTAAATACATAAACAAAAATGTTTATTGCAATTACATAAAAATGCTTTTACACACATGAGCTGGAGATCTCTTTTTAAGCAAGAGGATGCTTGTGTTAGGTGACTCCGCACATACAATATGTAACAAAAACCCTGTTGTTCCTTTTAAGGACGTATACATTTACCTACAAGAACAACATTGATGAAATTATAATTTAAAAAAAATGAGCATTGGCCAGTCGAGAGGTCATAACAAATAACTATTAAAATCGGCACATTCAAAAAAATGTTTAGAGTATCTGATTTTACAAGTACATATTTGTTTCGCTAAATAGCCTACGAGTTCGGCGACTTTCTTTGAAGCGATAGAAGATGCCGCCAAAGCTACCGCGGCACATGGGCCCCGTGTCGGTACCACGTGCCTACCTACCCCCTCCCCCCTCCCTTTACCCTGCCACCCACCGCCCTGCAAATCACTTCGTAGTCTCCCGCGCACCTCAGTTTTGAACGGATGTTATTGTTGACCTACGTAGTGAGTGACTTGTGATTTGTTTACGTAGTCTTACCATGTCCTATTCTAACGTAGAATATTTTAATATGCTGATGTGCACACAGACTCTACCAAGAACGTTTAGCGAGTCTACCATTACCATCGGCGATTGCATTCTAACGTTTGCACGTACGTACAGTACCGGAAGTGTGCACGGACGAGACCAACATCGAGCTGACGCAGGCAGACCGAGGACTCGAGACATTGACACCGAGGAGCAAGTGTTGGACTTGCAAGATCACCTGATCTGCCGCCTTTAGATCTTTCCATTGGGGCAGAAAGCAACAGCTGTTAAAAAAAAACGTGCGATACGGAGTTCGAATTGCGTTCACAGATAGTAGCAGCATTTGACCACATCAAGTCCGATACCTCCGATCTGCGGAGCGTACGTAGGCGTCAAAGACATCATAATAAATTAATGCATATCAAATAAACATAAGGTTTTAAGTGACAGACGCGGCGACTTTGTTTTTTTTTAATGTAGTGAAATGTAGTTTTAACAATTATCAATTGTGCAAAATACCGTGTAAGCCAACATTTTCAAACATTCATTCGTTAAAGTGAAAAACAACAGCTGACAAGGTCACGAACTTTCGTAGCAAAATAGGTACTTAGGTAAGTGGCGGCGGTGTACCGGCGGCGGCGCAGCGCCGATCAAAGAGAGTAGGCGGGAACATTAAATTTTTTTCTGGTTTCGCGTCATCGCTTCATGCAGAATTGCAGAGGTAAGAAATCAGTTAAACATTACAAATATTAATAATTAAATATTTATTTTAATTATTTTTTTGAACAGTTTTTTATAAATATCTTGCTTTATTACGTATGTATACCGATTCTTAAAACGTAGGTAAAAGGAAAAACAGGGTTTTTGTTACATATTGTATAACTTCACATTATAACCGTTATGCAATTATAAAACAAAATGAGACAAAGAAAAAATAAAATCTAAGTATAAAAAACAGCATACAACTATTATCACAGGCTTACCTAAAACAGGTTACCAAAAAATAGTGCAGTTATAGATGAACGATTAAACTTAAAATTATATTATTATGAACAACCAATAGTACTTTTACAAAATGCGGCTTGGCCTGTGTGTATTCACTCAGAGTATAATTGAAGGAGACAATCTATTGTGACACCATATTGAGTGTTTGCAGGGCGCGCGTCAGGCAGCGCGTGCTGCAGCAGGTTGGTGCCAGAGGGCGGCGCTCACAGCAGCGCCGGTCGCCTCCGTCGCCCCACGTGCCCATTCGGTACACATAACCCAACCGTGCGTAGAACGCCTTGGTTGTGTATTTTACCACGCATAATCTTACATAAAGTGAGTGATGAGAGCTGGTTCCCTTCTTACGTCCAGTTTATTATAGCTTACCATGCCCAGGACAAATAGATCGAAATACAACAGTGGATACCCTGGATACACACCATACTGCTTTAAGTACAGGAATTTCACAAATTTGTTCTGGATCCATTTTAGCACTAGTTTGTACTAGGCTTCATGTGGCGACCAGACGACAGCATTGCATCCCAAATTACTTTTCACAACCGCTTCGTACAACGATCTTAGAGCACTGGTGTTCGTGAACTGGTTTCCTAGCCGTAAGACCATCTCTAAATTGCGGTATGCTTTTTTACAAACGGTTACGGAAATTTAAATCAGTTGTAAAGCGCACGCCCAAGTCCTTAACCTTTGAGACACGTTGCAGTCGGATTCCACCGATGCAATGACCTGGGTCGCGCGAGCAGTTAAATGATAACACCGAACATTTGGCCACATTTAAATACAACCTATTGCTACAACTCCACTCTACTACCCCATTAATATCCTGCTGCAGTATGTCATGATCATTTCAAGTCGTCAGCGAATAACAATGGTATGAATATATTGACTACTCTCGGCAGAACGTTAACTGTTAAAATGATAAGAAAGGCCCCTAAGTTAGTCCCTGACTGACTCCTGGTCTCGTTAAATAGGGCTCGGAGAGCTGGCCACTGCAGTCGCCGTACTGACAATGGTCTCGTAAATAGCAGGCAAAAAATAAAAAAAGTGTGGGGTTAAAGCCTACACCAGCCAATTTAGCCAAAAGGACGTCGTTATCTACTGTGTCAAAAGCCTACCTGAAATCGAAGTAGGCAACATCTACCTGTTAACTCGCATCCACCGTCGGTACTATTTGTAAAGAAAGAAAGAAAGAAAATGCGTTTATTTGCGGTAAACATGACGCAAAAAATAACACAAACACTGAAACTATGAAAACATGCGTCACATCCACGCAAAACGGCTATCGCTCAGCATTATGCCGCGACCCTATGCAAGACAGAGCCCCAGCGCTGGTTTTCAGCGACAGCCGGCGCTGACGTAGTGACGTCGTCCGGTGAGGCAAACAATAGTTAGGACGCTGTACCAGTACAGCGTACTTACGAACGTTGCACTTATATAAAAATAATATAATTAAATATAAATGTTATAGAATATACTAAACAGAAATGGAAAAGGAAATAGACATGCACACATTTGTGTCATAAGATGTAGTAAGTTCCCCGTTGTCCCCCGCCCAGGACGGAAACCATGCTGCGCGTCGGACAGCAGAGCGCTAATCTGTGGATACAGTCTACTACGAACGGTCGACTCAAACACTTTAGCTGAAGTTCATAATACCGCTACAGATCTATAATCGCATGCTGGTGAACCTCTACTACCTTTAGGCACGGGTACATCCCGGGTAAGTTTCCAGCGCTCAGGAAAAGTTGCGGTCTTGATACAGACGTTGAACAAGTAAGTGTAATAACGTTTTAACCAACACCGCACGGCAATCCCTAAAAATGTTCGCTGAAATACTTACTCGTATCTGGTTTATAGGTTACTTGCAAAATACACTATAATATTTTTCAATCACAATTATTTAAATTTAAGACAATAGAACTGTTGTTGTAAATTGGGAAAAATCTACACTAAAATTATAAATGCGGAAGTAAGTACCTACGTGTCTTAGCTTTTCACGCCTGAACCACTGAACCAATCGTTCTCCCAGGTAGGTAGCCTGTGACTTGGAGAAGGACATCTTGATATTGGTAATAAAAAAATGATAATATACAAAATATCCACACGCATTAGCCCATTGAATTAAACATACAAAATGTCAACCAAATCGACTCAGCCGCGTAGGAGAAGTTAGGTGACAAACACACGTACAGAAGAATTATATATATTAAGGCAATAAAAAGTACCGCTCAAAATTATATAATGTTCTCTTATACACCAAATCAAATTTGGTGACATGCCGACAGCAGCGCCACCTACCGGGTCCAATTGTCTTTTCAAACCATCCAGGAACCGATTTTGGATTTTAATAACTCATTTGAAAGGGAACAAAACGTAGAAGTTTTTTAATTATTCGTAGAAGTTTTTTAATTATTTTATACGTAATAATAAAGGGTGAATGTTTAAAGAAAATTGATGTTTTATCAGCCATCAAAGTATTTTTTTTACATTTTCCGTTTTTGTTTAGCAGTTTTTGCATAAAATAATGACAGTTGCGGAAATTTAATAATTAATATTACTTATTTAGAATATCTTTGTTGCAAAACAAAAAAAAGTAGGCCAAAATCACAATTTTTTAGGATTTATTACTATTTGAAATTTTTTTGTACGAATTTTTGGGTTACACTCTTAAAGTAGGAATATCTTGGAAAGGGTTAAGTAAGGATGGTAGGTCACAGAGTGATATCTGTCGGAATAACCCTAGACTACCTCCCCTTAACGGCTCCACCACTATTTTCCAGTCACCCTGTATATACGAGTATTAAAAGATAGATACAAAATAGTATAGTAAATAAGTATGGAATAATAAAAGAAAATAATATGGCATACACAAAAAAAAAAAGTTCCCTTTGTCCGTCTCCTGGTTCTAAGACACCCTCCCCACCAATTTTCAGCCAAATCGGTTCATCCGTTCTTAAGTTATAAATTGTGTAACTAACACGACTTTCTTTTATTTATATAGATAGATGTATAATATATATATGTCGGAGTTAGTTGTCAATTACAATTGTGGGTAGTTAACACAATTTGTTATAATTTGTTTTTCTTATTATTAATTTAAATGATTTTCACTATCAATTATTGTCTAGTAAATCGAAACATAATTTATTGGGTACTCGGTACGCAGTAATTGATTTTGGCAACTTATTTCGATAATTGTAACCCATGGTTTTGTTCAAAACATTTGATGACCTGTTACTTTGATTTTAAAATGATTTACTTTGTTATATCATCATTGTTTATTTACAACAATTATTCTTGTATTATTTGATTGCTTTATAATGTAAGTCTTATTAGATTTAGCGCATTATAGTGTTTTGTACCAAGTAAACACGTGACGTACATCCGTGCGTCATCGGACAGAGTTGTCGTGGAGGGATTACAAGGTGGGGGCATCGTTCTATAAAATAGCGTGCACTCTGTCTACGAGTCAGTCGATCTTCGGATTCGACTCAATAAAGAGCCCTTGCTCCCGACGAAACTGTCGGTTTACCTGTGTACCAAGTACTAAAAATAAAAACCTTGTGATTGTTTATACAGTCTTATTTTTCCTAATAAAATGGGAACTCCAAACCCTGACGAGATACCGCTCGGCACTCCTGATCCTACATATACAAAAATATACTCGAAAAAAAAATCTGCTGTTCCCTACATTTATGTTTGCAGAACTCGTCAAAATGTTCAGTTGATTTTTTTTTTCGCGATTTCATATTTTGGTCCCGTAGTAAAAGTTGTTCATAATGATGAGTACAATGACCCCTTAAGAGATAGATGGTGTTTTACCAATAACCCTGTATAATAATGATGGTTAGATTGGAAATGTGGTGATTAGGGCGAGACTACGAAGTTTAGAAGTGTAATTCTAAACAGGGTGCGTGTGCTGTGCATGTGTATGAGATAAATAGTGCTGTGCTCACTAGCTGCCTAAACTTCGATTATCGATATAGATTGCAATGTCTTCATGTCTCCTGATTTGAAGCAGAGGTGGATGTGGAATACCTAACTTATTTTTTTACTACGGCCGGCAGACGAGCATGCTACCTAACCTGAGATCAAGAGGTCTTGCAGGGAGCCAGGCTCCGCTACGATTGACCTAATTAGGTGCCAGTTATAGCCGATCAAGGCGGTTGCGTAACCGTAAGTGGGCTGTGTTTGTTTAGATCTGTAAGGACTTAAATGTTTGACTGACTGGTAGAATTGTATTAATGCTATTTGTCATCCATTGAAATGCTTTACGTTACTTTCAAAGTATCTAGAGTAGTTTATCTATATAACTTAATATTTTTAAGACGGGCTGATGTACCTCGACTATGAAAAGCAGTAGGGGAATTTAAAATTGGCAATCTTGCTGTAAGAACCTAAATTGACAAATAAAACAATGTCAAGTAAAAATAAAAAGTATACCTTCTCTAATTATATTGACCACAACATGACATATTCTGAAACAACTCGCACCGATACAAAGGAACAAGACAAATATGTTCCCAGGTGTGCTAAGAATACTTAATGCACTTAAATTAACGTAACTAACTAAGAAATAAAGTACGACCCACCTACATTGCAACAAAACATAATTCCGTAGAATCCTCTCATTTTTCCCAACACGCCGCTGGCAAATAAATACGCCATTTTGAATTTCATACAGCGCTACGAGTATTTCGCTTTTAATTATCTCATTAGCAGTATTTACGGCAACAGTTAGTGCACGTTCATTGTGAATTTATGGCACGTATGAATTTGAATTTAACTTATCATATTATTGTGTGGTATATTATAAAGAAATGTGTAGGCCCCTGGTACTGCTGCGTTAGATTGTTCTTCAATAGCCCGTTTGCCATTTTGCAACCGCACAATTTTATACGGTATTCAATCACAAAGCAGTGGTCCTGATATCTTCAATAGACAAAGTATTGCGGTAAATACAATGAAAACCTGTACGCACAAGGCTGGTTTTTGAAGCTAGCGTTAGTTAATTGACCGTTGATAGTTAAAGACCATGTGAGCAACTACCGTTGTTCGAACAACATAGTAATTACGTTGTAGCGGCCAAATGTTCGTGTGTAAAGCTTTCTTTGGGCAGCACAGTGATCACCATTCCCTGTGGCCTGGGAGCCTGTCGGGCCGGATTACTGAACAGTTTGCTTTTGGGCTCTGCCCTGCACGCGCGAGTTTCGCCAAACAACTGGCGCTCTCTTGTAGGCAAGTCATGTGCGGAAGGCGACTGATAAACAGGTTAATTGTATTCAGATATACTAATGCTCCAAATCTAAATGCCAGCCGTTTGGCTCTCTTAAATATGTAGTACTCCGTGGGTCAGGAAACTTTCAGACTAAGTAATGAAAACTGCTTTATTTTCAGTAAAACTAGTACCTTTATGAAAATATAGCAGCCTTGAGTACGAAACTGATATACACTCGAGAGCAATGAATCCGGGTCACTTAAAGAATCCTAAAAATCTCGGAAACTGAAAATGCTAGGTTAATGCAATAAATTGTATTTAATAGACAATGTAATACTCCTTAAATGAAGGTATTAAAACTTCTTAGTTATTGTAAAGTTATATCATAAAAAAATCAAATTTGAAAAAGGGCCACTTTCGAAGATGGAACTACGAAATTACAGCATTTGGTTTTGCTTTTGTTTGTAATCTGTCATTTATGTGGGTACATAAACCATGTTGATAGTGCTCTATATTCATTATTCAAGCTGAAATTATGTCGCTTACGCCTGAAGAATGCACCAGAATACTTACAATGCTGGAAACCGGCCGGAGTCAGCGCGATACAGCCAGGACTGTCGGTGTGTCGCTGTCAACAGTACAAAGAGTTCTCCGACGTTACGAAGAAACTGGTTCTAACCTACGCAGACCAGGAACGGGCAGAACCAGGTGTACCACAGCACGAGAAGACCGATACTTGGTGAACACCATGCTTCGAAATCGCTTTCTCACAGGAACTGAACTCACCAATCAGTTTCGACGCCTCGGAGGAAGTAACCCAAGTGCATGGACAGTAAGACGTCGGCTTGCTGAATCTAACTTAAAACCCCTTAGACCTGCAAACGGCCCTAAACTGGAGCGTGGGCATCGTATTTCAAGACTAAGATATGCCCAGAGCCACGTAAATTGGAGTATTGAAGATTGGTCAAAAGTTATGTTCTCCGACGAATCAAAATTTATGCTCTACAAGCACGATGGAAGACACAGAGTGTATCGAAGACCAGGGGAAAGATTCAAGCAAGCATGCATCGAAGAAAAAGTAGCCTACGGTGGTGGGTCTGTACTTGTGTGGGCCGGAATTTCTTCTGAAAGTCGCACAGAGCTGGTGATCATAGAAAACGGCTCTTTAACTAGCGTAAGATATGTGGAAGAAATCCTCAATGATCACGTTGGTCCATTTATGGTCAATTTAGGTGAGGATGCTATATTTATGCATGACAATGCCCGACCTCATACAGGTAGGATTGTGAATGACTACCTTCAAGAGATGAACATTACTCGTATGGAGTGGCCAGCGCGCAGCCCGGATATCAACCCAATCGAGCATGCTTGGGACGAGCTAGGCAGATGCGTAAAACAACGAAACCCTCCCCCAATCACGCTTCGTGAGCTCAAAATTGCTCTCACAGAGGAATGGGAGAATATTCCCCAAAATCGTATAAGGAACTTGGTGTACAGCATGCCAAACCGCGTAAACGCAGTAATGGAAGCACGAGGAGGCAATACGAAGTATTAAAATTCAAGAAAATCGTAATAAAGTTCAAAAATTTCATGTTTCCTATTTTTGTTTTAAGGAGAGATCAGCAGTTTTTTTCTTTATGTAATTTTGTGTTAATAAAATGTATTTTTTTTTACTTTCATTTAAGGAGTATTACATTGTCTATTAAATAAAATTTATTGCATTAACCTATCATTTTTAGTTTCCGAGATTTTTAACATTCTTTATGTGACCCGGATTCATTGCTCTCGAGTGTATCTTTCTGCCATGCCAAGTAAGCGAGTTATTTTATTGTATTGTTATGTTAAATGAACTTTATATTGTTATGTTGTATGTTTGACTGACCGGTTGGCGCAGTTGGTAGCGACCCTGCCTTCTGAGCCGCTGGTCCCGGGTTCGATTCCCGGACAAGTCAAACATTTGTGTACATGAACATGCCTATTTGACCTGTGTCTGGGTGTGTATATGTATATAAGTATGTATATCAGTCATCAGGTTACCGTAGTACAGCCTCTGCCTAGTTCGGGACCTGAAGACCTTGTGTGGATGTAGTCTCATATTATTATTATTATTATGTATAAGTAGAAAGTATTAAGTATTCTGTGTTTGTACACTGACCATCCAAAATGTCTGTCCTGTCTTTTAGTCCAGCCAAAGGTTGCCTGTAAAAGACCGCTTCGTGCCATAAGACCGCCCATTGTGCACTATTTTTAAATATGATAAGTTTGTGCTTTTTCTTTTATGTGGTCAATAAAGTGCTTAATAAATAAATGAGTTTTAAGCAGATACAATATGATGTAAGAATCCGACCAATTTTCTTATGTGTTGGCTATCCACAGGATTTAATCGATTATTAGCAGGTTTAATTTAACGTAGAATGATGATGGTAGATCATAGTACATCCGCTAATCTCTTCTGCCATGTACTACATACATCGGCTGCAAACAACTTGTATTAGTTCCAATGCAATCTAAGTGTTCGATGCAATGCCATTAAGTGCAGGCTGTTTGTAGCAGAACTCTCAAAGAGCTGGAATCCAGTTACCAAGTATTTTGTAACTTGCAGGGATACGAGTTTAATTGTAATTGTTGGACTGTAAGCAGTGGCCTGATGTTTTTCACAGATGCTCTGTGTTTTGGGACAGAGGAACAACTGGGTGTTTGATAAGTCCCTGTATGTTGGCTTTATTAAATTATCTTAATTGGAAGATTTCTATATGATATCCTGAAAACATATACAGTCGATTGCTGGTCACACTACCACAATTTATTGTAATTATGCAGCCACTTTTATTGTTTTGTTTTTTATCACACCTGGTAACATGTAATGCAGATTTATCAGTATTTGTACACTGGGCAGAAAGAAAAGCGGGTCGGTTATAAAAAATGCGACAAGTTTTAAAATATTTGAGCTATCCTTTTAAAATAAAATCATAAATAAAAAACTAAATACGATTTTTAAAATTTGTTTAGTTTTGAAACCATTTGTTTGTGTTTATGGCATTTCTTGTGCAAAAAATCATTATTCTGATCAAATTCAATTAAAAAACATGCCTCTAACCTCTGAAGAGTGTACCAGAACTCTGCCAATGCTCGAAGACGGGCACAGTCGGTGTTATACGGCGAGAACTGGTGGTGTGTGGCTATCAACCGTTTAAAGAGTGCTCCAGCGATTTGAAGAGACTGGATCCAATATTCGCAGACCAGGAACAGGCCAAACGACATTGTGCACGACAGCGCGTAAGGATCGATTTATGGTGTCAACAATGTTGAGAAATCTATTTCAAACAGCTGCTGAAGTCAAAAACCACCTACGTTCTGGAGGGAGCAATCCGAGCATGTGTACAGTGAGGTAGAGTCTTGCTGAAGCAACCTTGAAGCCATTTAGATCTGCAAATGGTCCAAAACTTGAAAGGCAGCATCAAAATTCAAGGTGGAGTCCACATGATGAGAACACATGAATAGGACTCTGGAAGACTATTCAAGAATAATGTTTTCGGACGAGTCGACGTTCAAGAACACGCACGATGGGAGGCAAAAAGTCTGCAGAAGACCAGGAGAGCGCTATAACCAGGCTAACATTGAAGGGAAAGTGCCATAAGGCGGAGGCTCCATACACGTGTGGGCTGGAATTTCTTCCGAAAGCCGCATCGTGCTAGTGGTGATAGAAAATGGCACTTTAACTGTAGAATGACACGTGAATTAAATCTTAAATGAGTATGTTGGCCCATTTTTAGTCAACATGGGCGAGAACTCCATCTTTATGCAAGGTAACGCCCCATACAGCTCGGATAGTGTTTGACTACCTCGAAGATGTCACTAACACATGCATGGAGTGGTCAGCACACAGCCTAGACTTTAACCCCATCAAATATGCCTGGGATGAACTGGGACGACGTATATGCCGGCGAAATTCTCCACCAATCACGCTTCGTGAACTGAAAGAAGCACTGATAGAGGAATGGGAGAATATTCCTCAGCACTGGCTCAGAAATCCAATGAAAAGCATGCCAAACCATTTAATGGCTGTATTAAAAGCTCGTGGTGGCTTTGAGGCTGAGCGCGCAGGTTGAGGCTGGCGGTGCTAAATGTCCTGAGTATGTGCCTCCGATTAAACTGAATGGGAATGACATATTGCGAGTGTACCAGTTCAAATAATTGGGGCATTATGTAACTGACGACCTTAGTGACCAAGTGGATATTGAAAGGGAACGTAGGGCGCTGGCAGTTCAGTAACATGTTGGCTCGCAGGTTGGCACGCTGTAGCAATGAAGTCAAAATGACGCTTTTTAAAGCTTATTGCCAAGTGTTTTACACGTGCAGCCTGTGGACCAACTATACTCAGCGGACTATCAGCGCCCTACGGGTCCAGTATAATAACGGGTTCAGGATGTTGATGGGGCTGCCCCGTTTCTGCAGTGCATCAGGTATGTTTGCACAAGCACACGTCGATGGTTTCCACGCCATAGTCAGACCGAAATCTGCCTCCTTGCTTTGTAGAGTGCGGGTCAACTCCAATTCCATCCTGAAGACTATAGCGGGGAGATACGACTTTCCTTTGTTAGGGGATGTTGTTCGAAGATGTATCTCGAACAACATCCTTGTCTTCAGATATAAGTTTACTAACATAAGACATAAGTTATCTTTTTGTTTACTAACCCATATGGATGTTGCTTATCCGAATTAAAGATTTTTTTTTTTTAATCTAAATACCCTGCCCGAACATACAATTATTAAATCATTATGGATAGGTACAATAGGCATCAGTAAGTAGACCCTCCCCTACTTATGAATGAATAAACGAATAACGATAATATAGTGTGAATAAAATAATAATTCCTGGTTGCTGTTTACTGAACAACTTTATTTTTGTAACACAAATTAATTAAAGTAATATGTAATTTAAGTAATTTTAATACTAAAAATAAAGATAAAATAGATCAACCATTTTTCATATTAAGCTAAACATACATACACCTATACAGGATGTGGCGTAAGTAGTGGTCCACCGTTCAGGAATCGATGAACCAGATAATTAACTTTTACAATTAAAAATTTTAACCATTTTTAGTAGTAAGTTTTTTTTTACAAAAATCGCTCTTGAACTAGATGGTGTGTTAAAAGTAAGGGTTAAAATTAGAGAAGAACCAACTTTTTCTTCAAAACAGCTGAATTTACATAAAAAAACATAATTTATCATGATAGCTCTAGTATTCAGCAGTAATTAACAAAAATCTAAATGAAAAAATTATGTTTTTTGTTGAAACTGCAAACAAATTTGTAATAAAAGGTAGAAATTTCGTAAATAAAAGACAAAAAGGAAATATTTTTGGAACCCTTGGGTAAAAATGGTTAAAATTTGTTAAAATGTTTATCGAATCATGAGAGGTGGACCACTACTTACTCCACACCCTGTATACATACATCTTTTATGGGGTACTGTGTTAAATGTTACAACAAAATACCTTGTCATAATTATATTGCAGTTAAATAAAAGAAAATTTAAAACTCATATAAAAAGTTCAATTTGTAAACAAGCATATTACAAATTAGAGGATTATATCCAAGATAAGAATGCTTGGAAACATGCTGGTCCAGCTCCATAGGACAATCTAGGGTCTAGACAAAATCATACTTGTTGCTACTGTAATTGAATAGTTTATTATAGTTATTATATTTATGACATTGATTTACATTCTGTGATTACTTTAACTCACACACTGACCTAATACTTGTTTAAATAATTTGGAAAATCGTATACTTTTACAGTGTTTGTAAAAATATACTGTCAAAGACTATATTGAGGACAAAAAGGCTTGGGATTGAGTTGCTCCATTATAGCACAGACAATGTTTATTTATTTTATTTTGCTAACTATTTTTACTTTTAATCTTTGCTATAAGTATCTATACTTATTTACATATACAATGACACTAATATTTACTGTATAAAGTATTAAATTATTGTAATTGTGAGGACTACGAGTGTTTTTGTTCCAGTTTTAATCATGTTCTGGCAGTTTGAGTAGCTGATGCGGCCTACCCAAATGTCCTTTCTTTGGTATTGTTCGTCGAATCATTGAGCTCCTTAAGTTCTGAGTTGAGCTGCACGGTTACTGACAAATGCGTGCACTGACTGGACAGGTCCACTCAATCTGTGTGGTTCTTTCCTCAAAAGACCATTTCAGACACCAATCTACATGATCCTCAAAAATTATGTTCGAACTTTTATATACACATTGACATTGATGAATTTTATACATACAATGACATGAGTATTTACTTTGTAAAGTATTATATTTTTTTAAATTATTGTGAATGTGAAGATTATGTGGTTTATTACTTTTTTTAAATTTTATATCTTAGTTAGTTTTACGATCTGGCAGCTTGAGTAATTTATGCGGCCTACCCAAATGTCCTTTCTTTGGTATTGTTCGTCGAATCGTTGTGCTCCTTAAGTTCTCAGTTAAGAGGCCAGGTTACTGACAAATGCGTGCCCTGACTGGACAGGTCCGCTCAATCTGTATGGTTTTTTCTCAAAAGACCGTTTCAGATACCAATCTACATGGTCTTCACATGATCTGACCAAGATTATGTCTGGACTTTAAAAGAGACTGTGACCTCTGAGTTTGTTTCGGTCTTTCTTCTCATCTAGTTTTTAAAATATGATTGGCGTGTAAAAATGTTTGTACAAACCTACTTACAGAAATAAAATCATTTATCTATCACAAACTTAACTTATTTGTCATTGCTACATTTTTTTATTCTTTTTACCTATTGTGGTAGGTTAATTTTGTTATAGGTGCATAGGTATTCACATATAATTATATAATTAATGTATAAAAAATATAGTAACACATTATAAAAATTTACTTAATAATTTTGATGTCGTTAGTAAAATATTGCTTTGTTTAACAAAGACTAATAACACGAAATTAAAAGAAATTAAATTTTGGGAAATATAGATATTTATTATTATTAATAGTGGTATCAAGAAAGTTTGAGACAATTTATAGGTAAATATTTAAGGTTCCTAGCTGTATGCAGCCTTAATACCTCGGCTACCGACAAAATGAATACAAACTGTGTTTTGAAATGCAGATGTGACTATTTTATTAAAATAAAAGCTTCTATATAAACAAAAGACTGTCACGGAAAATCTTATCCACACCCAACAGGTTGTCTTTGAAGATGCCCAGTCATAGTAATTCATTGAATCCGCTTCAAGTTACATTATAAGACGGGAACACTAGCATAGCAAGCCATTACTAGAAATAGCCTCAATATTGGGAGCAGCATCGCTGAGGCCAATGTGTTGGAAATGTGAAGTGTTCTACGCCAAATTGTTAGTGGGCAACCAACTTTAAACTGAGCTGGATGTAAGGTACATAAAATTGTAGATGCAGTAATGAGAATGGAGTTTCTTGCCCGTTCTTCTCCATAGGTACCTACTACGCTTTGGAATGGGCAACTAGCTTCATCTTTCTGACTGACCGACCCCTTGACAATTCAAAAGTGCCTGTAATTGGTTTATTTGAAATAAATGCTTTGAGTTTGAGTTTGAGTTTGAAAAAATGATTGAAGATTACGATCGGTGTTTTGGTTAAAACGACGATAGCAAACGCATTAATGAAAAATCAATTGTCTGGTATCAGCTGTCATCCAACGGACGGATTTGAAATGAGCACCTAACCCGGGGAGTATTTCTTTTAACTTAAGCCTATTTATAAAGAATCTTATTAATTCCTATTGCACCTTTCCCCCTTAACGTTTATACTGTTCGTCCCAGTGAGCTACGTCGTAAACTACCCTATGATTCTCTTTATTGTGCTTGACATTATGTTCATACATTAGTATGATAAAATCACATAAAATACATTAGAGACCCCATAGAAATCACTGTACTTTATCACTAGAGATAACTCTGTTACGTTTAATCACCAAATTAGAACCTCTCTATGAAATTAATGTAAAAAACTGGATTTACAATAAGTTGACAATAGTACCTACCCTCAAAATTTTATAAACTTAATTTTGTTGTTTTTTCCTTTTAATTGTTGAATATTATTATCTCAATTAAGACATATCTACAAACAATACAAATTTTATCCCATAATTGAGATTACACACTCTTCATAACATTTATTCCTTTGTTTTGTTCACTTCTAATTTTAACTTCATAGTATAGCCCTTCAACCTAGTACTTACTATCCACATATCATCCCTCTCTCTTATTCCTTTCAAACACTTAGCTTTCTCCTCTCTCATTCCAGGGTGCCTCTAGTGTTGGTCTGTCAATATGTTGACCCGTAGAGCTGCATCCTTGGAGGAAAAACTGAGGGCTACGTTGAATGAATTGGAATCCAGTAAAAACCAGTGCAATCAGCTGCTACAGGAAAGAGATGACAGTGAGGTGGAAATACAGATAATTAATAATAAGAACGCTGAACTTAAGAACCAGTTGGCTGAACTGCATATACAGCATATGGACATACTTGACCAGCATCAACACCTCCGTCAACTAGTGTCAAATTTCCAGGAATGTAGTGACACCCACGAACTGGCTTTGGGACGCATATCAGAACTGGAATTGGAATTGAGCAGGGCCCACAGCACAATAACCCGTTTGGAATCTCTCAAAGCCAGTGAAGAGTCTGCGATCACCTGCAGTCTTTATGATGAGTTGGTTGGTAACGGGACCGGTCCCATGTGTGTTGAGCCAATAACCATAGACTTAACTGATGATACTGTCATAAAAAGCAAATTGTTTGCTAGTCACAATAAGTTAAAAAAATATATTAAAATTAATAGATTAATTAGAAGATATCAGAAATCTTTAAAATGCCATAAAGTTAACAAATTAAACACAATACTTAGGCATAAATATCTCAATTTAATAAAAGAATTAGAGAAGTGTAATAGTGAACTAGAATTATGTACTACTATGTATGACACTGACACTCAGCGCCTTCAGGATGAATTGTTTGTTAGGGAATATGCTCTAAAAGATATCTTTAGCAAATATGAGGCTACTCAACAAGACCTGACTAAGCGCATGCAGGAGGCTAATGAGTTAGCTGACCTGGTCAAGCACAATGCAGAGAGGTATGAGTCTCTGACAAATAACATGTCTTTTAGCTGTGCATGCTCCCTGGCACCCCAGCCTCAAATTATTACACCCACACCCTCAGTGGCTCAGCCAGTAGGTAGCTGTAATAATGTTGGTAGTAATAGTATGAATAATTTGATTAACACTACTTATGTATTTTCTGACAAATTTGGTCAAGGTTTTGGTAGTATATTTAATCAGTGTTCGAATCAATATGTAATTAATAATTGTTTATCTGGTGCCAGTATTAGCCAATTAGTTAATAATATTAGATTGACAAAAATAAACCCCAGTTCAACTGTTATTTTATTGTATGGGGATAGTTTAACTGTAAGGAAAAAGGACATAATTGAATGTGTCCATTTGATGTTATATCTCAATGAGACCAATAACTGTAAATTTATTTTATGTGCTCTGCCTTATTCTAGATATTTGTCTGATGAGCAAAATAGGCACATTTATAATTTAAATATGTTCATTTATAATAGGACTTGTCGACACAGTGACACTATTTTATATTTTGATTGTAATCAATTTATTACTGATTACAAACTGACAAATAATACAATGTATTTGCCACCTAGTTGTAGGAGACACATTGCTAACCTATTAGCATACAATATACACAGTGACACCGGTACCTGTAGGTTACCGTCGATTACTGTTAGTAGTGGTACTAACACTACTATTGATACGCCTTGTAGTTTAATCTATTAGGTGCGACAACGGGTCAGCCGCATATGTTGAATGTTGTACATCAAAATATGCAGGGTCTGTCCGGCAAAGAGTTAGAGTTAAGTTTATTTATGGAGAACTATGATGTTCAGGTGCTATGTTTGACTGAACACTGGTTGAAAGAACATGAAGTAGTGTTTATCAATGATGATAATTTTACCATTCAAAGTGCATTTGTAAGGAAAAGTGCTATTCGCGGTGGATCTTTAGTTCTTGTTTCAAACAAGTTGAAATGTAAACAACGTTCTGATTTAGTTAATCTCTCCATCGAGCGCACTATTGAGTTGTCTTGTGTTGAACTCGAGCGATACGTTATAATTTGCGTTTATCGACCTCCCTCTGGGGATTTTATTCGTTTCGAATCGGTAATGGAGGATTCACTGAATAAATTAAAATCAAGTAATAAAAGTATAATTTTATGTGGTGATTTTAATATTAATATTTTAGAGGTTACTCCACTAAGTATTAGACTTCTTAATCTGTTTAGGTCCTTTAATTTAATTAACTTGTATTTTGAACCTACTAGGATAACAGCATCTTCATCGACTTGTATTGATAATATTTTTAGTGATTGCGATGCCAAAAATAAATTAGTGTTAAGTGACTTACCGTCTGACCACTGTGGATTATTAGCTAGCTTCCCTATGCCAATATATAAAAAGCCACATAAAATAGAATGCAGGCCTTATACAGCTAGTCGTTGCAACAAGTTTAAAAATAATATAGCCCTTAGAATTAAACCGTCGATTGTAGAACATGATAATCCTAATATAATCTATGGAGCCCTTTTTGATGTTGTGCAAAAAGAATACCAATCTACTTTCAAGGCCAAAACTATTAATATTAATGGCACCTCCGCTGGCTTCAACCAATGGGCTACTCCAGGTATTTATATAAGTAGAGCGAGACTATACGAGTTATATGGTTTGAAAAATTACAGGTTTGATACTCCTTTCCTAGAGTATGTCAAAAATTATTCAAAATTATTTAAAAAGATTTGTGTTTTTGCTAAATCTAAATTTTTAAGCGATACAATTAAAAATTCGAATAACAAAGTAAAAACCACCTGGAAAATTATTAACAATGAAACGGGTAAGTCGGTTAAACAAGAAAGACAATTAGAGATTATGGTCGACAACAAATTAGTTAATACAGCAGCTGACGTAGCTGAAGCATTTAATGAGTTTTTTGCCAACATACCTATAACTACGACTCGCTCCTTAAATTCGTTCTCATCTGAAGCTGAAAACCTTTTGCATAATAGTGTACCTAAATGTAGTCGCTTATTTAGCTTCGAACATGTAACACCTCGTGATGTAATTAGTGTTTTTAACACACTCAAGTCAAAAAAACACTGGTGATTACTGGAGCATCTCAATTAAACTTGTAAGTAATATAATCGACATCGTAGCCCCTATCTAGCTGTT
Source organism: Brachylomia viminalis (assembly GCA_937001585.2). Lineage (NCBI taxonomy): Eukaryota > Metazoa > Arthropoda > Insecta > Lepidoptera > Noctuidae > Brachylomia > Brachylomia viminalis. The sequence continues at coordinate 1,035,550 of OW443300.2, forward strand.
ACTTTTAATAAATGTGTTGATTTAGGAACTTTTCCTGACCTCATGAAGAGTAGTAAAGTCATACCATTATTTAAATCGGGTAATAAAAATAACGTTGGCAATTTTAGGCCTATTTCTATCTTACCTGCATTTAGTAAAATATTTGAAAAATTAATACTCAAGCAGTTGCTAAGACATTTTAATTTAAATAGCCTCCTTCATGATGAACAATATGGCTTTACAAAAGGTCGTTCGACTACAGATGCGGGTGTTGCTCTGCTGAAACACATATTTAGCGCATGGGAGAGCTCGCAAAATGCTATTGGAGTTTTCTGTGATCTCTCCAAAGCCTTTGATTGCGTGCACCATGACACGCTTTTGCGTAAACTAATTCATTACGGTATTCAAAACGAAGCTCTTAACGTATTAGATTCATATTTACATAATAGGCACCAATGTGTAGATGTTAATGGTGTGAAATCTTCCGGGCTACCAGTTCAGGTAGGTGTACCTCAAGGCTCTATACTGGGCCCATTTTTATTCTTGGTGTATATAAATGACTTACCATTCTATTTAAAGGGCATCTGTGACGTTGTACTATTTGCTGATGATACCTCTCTTATCTTTAAAGTAGACAGGAATAGACAAAATTTTGACGACGTAAACAGTGCACTATCAATGGTTACAGATTGGTTTACCACAAATAACCTAGTTCTCAATGCCAAGAAAACGAAATGTGTAAAGTTCGCCTTACCGAATGTTAGAAATCTAGGACCCAACATCGTCTTAGATAAAGAGGTACTTGAAACTGTAGACTCGGCAGTATTTCTGGGCATAACAGTTGATGCCAAGCTTCGGTGGGGATCACATATATCATGCCTAGCGGGAAGGCTCAGTTCGGCCGCCTATGCCGTCAGGAAAGTAAGACAATACACTGACGTTGATACAGCTCGGCTAGTCTATTTCAGTTATTTTCATAGCGTCATGTCCTACGGCATTCTGCTGTGGGGCAAAGCCGCTGATATTCAAAATATATTTTTTCTTCAAAAACGAGCTGTACGAGCAATTTACCAGCTAGGTGCTAGAGTTACTCTGAGAGATTTTTTTAAAGAGATTGGTATTCTCACGGTGGCCTCACAATTCATCTTCGCCAACATCTTATATATTAGGCAAAATATACACTTATACACAAAAAACAGTGATATTCATAATATTAACACTAGAAACAAGGAGAAACTACGTGCTCCCTTCCACCGGCTTCATAAGGTCCATAACTCATTTGTTGGGCTTGGTATAAACTTTTATAACAAGCTTCCCTCTTCTTTGTTAGAATTGCATTTTAATGCGTTTAAAGCTAAAGTAAAATCCAACCTTTGTTCAAAGGCATACTAATTCAATCAACGATTACTTAAACGATAAAAATAGTTGGTCGCTGTGATTAACTCAAGACAATATTTATGTTATTTCTCCAAAATTAGCTTACCTACTGACAAGTTATACGAGTTCATATAATTGTTTATTTTATTTGACTATATTTATTAGTCACCTTAGTTTAATTTAATTTTTATTTATTATTGACATAATCTACTCATTTCAATGTTTTTTAATGAGTTGTATTGCAATATATGGTTAGCTAGCGACCTCGACAGTTCATCATAATATTCTTTTGAGCAACCGGCAGCAAGTTCGTCATGCTCCCTTAGATGTCAATGCTTGCGGTAGCGTTGGGGGTCGGGTTGCCTCCTTCCCTCAAATATGGCGAGGGGGGTAATGGCTGATCTTTGCGTTATGCTCGTGAACGGGTGCTGCTTGTGGTGACAGGTCAGCTTGCTGACTATGGTTTTGTTATTGTTATTAGAAATTAATGTTTCTTTATTTTACTTCGAAGGTCCTAGTTTATCATTTGTGGCTACTAGTTACAGCTATATACATATAAACATAATGCAGCATTGCATATGTAAGCGGGCACGCCCTTTATGCCAGGAGGCTTTTTATTATGTATTAAGTTCTGTTTGCGTTTTTGTTTTTATTATTTATTTATGCTTGAGTATAGTTTTAAATATTGGCGTGTGCTAGCTGACATAATTATGGCAAATAATTTTAATATTTTTGTGTTTCGTAATGTTAATTTATTTATTACTATATGTATAGAATCCAGTTCTTCTAACTGAACAGACAGCAGTGCTGCTGGGGAGTTTGTTCCGCCACTTCTTCTTCCCAGCTAAAGCACTAGGAAGTGGTGAAGGGTGGGCGTTTTGGGGGGACTGTCTTATGTGATTTTGACGTTCAAAAAGTGCTGATTCTCAGCCTAATTTGAATAAATGACTTTTGATTTTGATTTTGATTGATTATATTAATTATTGAAGATAAGCCTTATGTCATTTATTTCATAACAAAATACATTGTGCTGAGTATATTACAGTGATAAATAGTAAATCAAATGGGTTGTAGCATGATATCACGATTCAAAATTAAAAAAAAAACAATTGTTCCAACACTAATTCCCACTTCTCCAATAACCAAACAATAGGAAAATCGCCTAATTGGCTATCAACACAGCGAGCGGTAAAAAAGGTCGAGACTCACGTGAACGGTGTCAGAGGCCAGCGCCAGTAATTAACCTGCGGGCGGTGACTCAACACAACACTATTAAAAACTTCGTCTAACGATGCCGTCGGTCTCCGAAACCTACGAGCTAAAACTGCTCCAAAATAATATTTGTGTAGCAAGTTCAGTTATAATTGGGCTTGTGACTTGCAACAGGCTTTGTGTATTGTGGGTACACGCTGCACTTAGCTGCCACGGCTTATTTTTTTATTTTATTGTTTCTATTTGCTGTACTCCGGACACTTTTAACGTGTACGTCTTATTTACATCGTCCTCACATATAATTATAAATTATAATTAATGATGTAACTTATATTAATATACCAATATAATTTAAAAGAGTGTTCATGAAGTTTCTTGCCCCTTGTTCTCCATAGGTACCTACTACGCTTTGGAATGGCCTACCTTTATATTTCTGATGGACCGACTCCTAAACAATTCAAAAGTGCCTGCCTGTATATGATTTAATTGAAATAAATGCTTTGAGTTTGAGATTAACTACAAATAGTACATGAAGCTCAAATTGTTTATTGCAATCCATAATGTACAATTATGGGTGGTAAGTAAAAGAAAAATAATAGAAACAAATATGGACCCTGTCGGGCACAGCAAAATTTTAAATAAGTAGAGAGAGGAAGAGCGCTTTATTAATTTTCTTTGTTATTAAGTTAGAATGCTTTTATATCCTATTACATATGTATTTCTATTTCCATTCATTCTCTTATTCTATTAATATTTTATATGCAGGTAGGTATATCTATTCATTTATTATTTATTTAATTATATTTAATATTGCGTATTTCTTTACTCGCTTAAACATTTTTCATTATTATTATTCGCGCCGACCTTCGGCGTCAGCGTGGTTTGTTACGCTGACGACACGCTGGTCCTGGCGCAGGGGAGGTCACACCAGGCGGCGGCCGAACTAGTGACACGCGGGGTTGCGACAATCGTCGAGAGGATCCGGCAATTGGGACTCGAGGTGGCTCTGCACAAGTCCGAGGCCATGTGTTTTCATGGTCCTCAGAATCACGCCACCGTCGGGTTCCCAAATAACGGTAGGAGGGGTTCACATCGGCGTCGAGGTGACGATGAAGTACCTGGGACTCGTCCTCGACAGCCGGTGGAACTTTGTGGAGCATTTCCGACGTTTGGCTCCCAGACTGGAAAGGGCCAGGGCTGCCTTAAAGCGGCTCCTGCCCAATCAAGGGGGGCCAAACGCCTCCTGCCGGAGGCTCTACGCGGGGGTCGTGCGGTCCATGGCCCTTTACGGGGCACCGGTGTGGGCGCGTTCCTTGAGACGGCGGCCAGCCCGCTGGTTGAACGCGCCCCAAAGGGTCATGGCCACCCGGCTGGTCCGGGGATACCGTACGGTCTCCGGTGAGGCGGCGAGCCTCCTTGCCGGATTACCGCCATGGGATCTGGAGGCAAAAGTCCTCGCGCACATTTGGGAGTGGCGCGAGGACGCGAAACGCCAGGGCGTAGCTCCGCTGCCGCGAGAAATCACGGTACAGCGGACAGAGCTCCGGCGGGATCTCAGGGCGGCATGGAGAGTGCGATTGTCGCAACCCAGCGCTGGGCACGCCACAATTGCGGCGATAAGTCCCCTGTTTGAGAAGTGGCTAGAGAGGCGCCACGGCGTCCTCACCTTCCGCCTGACGCAGGTCCTCACCGGACACGGTTGTTTCGGGAGGTTCCTGTTCCGTATAAGGCGGGAGGAAACGCCCGGGTGTCACCATTGTGTGGATCGCCCGGAGGACACGGTGGAGCATACGGTGGAGGTCTGCCCGGCTTGGGCGGAGCACCGCCGTGTCCTCGTGGAGGCGATTGGCGGTGGCGATCTCTCGCGTCCGGCCTTGGTCCAGGCCATGGTACGGAGCGAGAGGGCTTGGGAAGCCGTCACCTCCTTCTGCGAAGCAGTAATGTTCGCGAAGGAGGAGGCGGAACGCGTGAGGGAGAGGCAATATTTGCGCCCTCACGCCCCTAGCCGCCGCAGGAGACGCCCTGGGCGTCGGGAATCGCAGGCCGATTCCCGGCCACCGTAGGCGCGGGCTTGCTAGCGGCGAGCAATGGGCAGCTCGCCGTTCGATAAGGACCAGGCCCGGGTCGACGGCACGCTGTGTTCCACGCGCGCCTCAAAGAGATGTCAGCACCAATGACGGGGTTTGCTAGGACTGATGCCTGCTAGGGTTGCGGAAAAGTCCAAGAGGGTAACCGTGGCCCCTGGCACAGGCAACTGAAGGAACACGGGTGGGTTTTAGTCAATAAGAGTCTGACACGCCCTCCTGCTCTGCCCAGAGCGGGAGAAGTTATTTGATGATTTCCCACCCACAAAAAAAAAAAAAAAAAGGTAGGTATATCTATTCATTTATTATTTATTTAATTATATTTAATTATTGCTTATTTCTTTACTCGCTTAAACATTTTTCATTATTATTAATGTAGTATAACTATAAAGTATTGTGTTATATTTATTTTGTTATTTTACTTATTAAAATATGTCTGTTATTCATAGTTATGTATTATTATTATTAAATTTATCCGTTAGGTATTCTTGTACTGTGTGATAAATAGCTTTTTTTAATTACTGCTTAAAATAAAGTACTGCTTTAGTTTATTTAAAAATATACTGGTTTTATTTTGTTGTTTTATTGTTTATATTGTATTGTTGAATATTGTATTGTTACCTGGCCCTGCAGTCTCGACATAGTTAGCAATCGTATCCGGTTGCTAAGTCCTAACAATCCAGATGTAACGATATTTGGTAGTCTCGACACTCAAAGGAGAATGGGCAAAAATGTATGGAACGTGGTACCCGCTCTAATAGTCATCATTAATATATCATTGAAATGTCTATTCATTTTGATGCAGAAAAACGCCTAACATGGCGCCTGTCCCTATTCACGTTTGGAAAGCAGTAATCTCACTCCAAGTTTTATAAATGAGAATTTACTACTAACTACTTATATTAGTAAAATAAAGCTGGAATAAGATAGACTTAGACGATGATATAACACACTTAGTATTCTATTATTAAAAGAAGTAAGAAAACATGCGTTCTTCAAATAAAAATCATATATTTTAGCAATAAGTGAGTAGATTTAAAACATTACATATCGGTATCAACTATAACAGCATTGAGGAAAGATGCCGGAGCAGTAAATCCCGTATGCCTCGCATAGCCTAGGTATCACACGATGGACACTATATGTGCACAAGTGCCCATCGTACGTCGCCCGGTTAAACATGTGCAATACTGTTGGACAATATTATTTGTACTGTTGATCAATATGTAACAAAAATATGTTTTTATACGGACATGTCGCGACTGGATTCGTCCACGCAAAAGCCAGGCATCTTCGTGTATGCCATAGTCTGGCAGATCTTCAAGTGCTCCCTCTCTGTACGTTTCAATTATACAGGGTGGCCCAAAAGTCGCGGATCAAACGCAACTAGGGGTTAGGTGGGGTCATCAGCTGCAAAAAGTTGTTCTACGGGAGGTCCTTAAGGTCAACCCCTGCAGAGTATAATTTATTTTGAGTTTTTATGAGAAAATTGACTTTTTTTAACTAATTCTTATTGAAATTCGAAAAAATCTACATCCTGTATCTTTTTTATAATTTTCCCTAGATTGGTACTGATGAGTACTTGCCTTAGACATGCTATTTATGGTTGTTTATTGGGTGTGTTGAAGATAATATTAAGTTTTACGAATTTTTTTTTCTCAAATCATAACTTTTCATTTACTTTGGACCCCACTGTGAAAAAAAAATACTCTACCGAAAAGTGACCCTGTGTTACAAGTTTTGGCGCATTTAATAGGGATTCCGAAAAGGTATTACACATGGCCATGAGTGGCTCTAATATCTTTCTAGGACGAAAAAACAAGACAACGATTGTGAAATAATTGTTTTATTAAGCAAAACATTTTACAATAAATGCTCAAAATTCCTGCCTCTGACCATAATACATAATCTGCACCGTCTAATAAAATTCCTCCGTAACTTACGGAATGCACCTCTGTTGTTAGTAACTTGTAACCTAGCAAATTTGAGCTTTTGTCGTAGTTCTTGTTCGCTATTGTTCTCTCCTTGGTAAACTATTTCTTTAAAATAGCCCCAAAGAAAAAAATCTAATGGATTTAAATCGGGCGACCGGGGTGGCCACGCAATATGTCCGCCTCGACCAATCCACCGGTTGGGGAAGCGCTCGTTCAAATGATCTCTAACTGCTCGAGCGTAGTGAGGCGGGGCGCCATCATGTTGCAGCCACATTTCTGCTATTCTTTCTTCTGGAACTTCAGCTTCGTTAAGGATATGGTTTAAATTATTTTGCAAAAAATTTAAATACTGAGCACCATTCAGCCTTGCTGGCATTTCATGCAGCACCAACTGCTGGCCAATTATACCAGCCCACATGTTAATACCAAACAGATGCTGGAATCTATCATTTCTTATGATATGGAGGTTTACTCTGGAGTAAAAATGTAGATTGTGGATATTGAATACTCCCATTCTTCTAAAAGTTGAGTCATCCGTCCATAAAACCTTGTTGAAGAACTGCGGATCCTCTCTGTGGTATCTTAGCATCTCTCTGCAAAACCGCACTCTGGGTTCATAGTCACTGGGCAGCTACGAATAATCGTCCTTGAAAGATATTAGAGCCACTCATGGCCATGTGTAATACCTTTTCGGAATCCCTATTAAATGCGCCAAAACTTGTAACACAGGGTCACTTTTCGGTCCCGGGTCGACGGCGCGTTGTGTTCCACGCGCGCCTCAAAGAGATGTCAGCACCAATGACGGGGTTTGCTAGGACCAATGCCTGCTAGGGTTGCGGAAAAGTCCAAGAGGGTTACCGTGGCCCCTGGCACAGGCAACTGAAGGAACACGGGTGGGTTTTAGTCAGTAAGAGTCTGACACGCCCTCCTGCTCTGCCCAGAGCGGGAGAAGTAATTTGATGATTTCCCACCCACAAAAAAAAAAAAAAAGGGTCACTTTTCGGTAGAGTATTTTTTTTTCACAGTGGGGTCCAAAGTAAATGAAACGTTATGATTTGAGAAAAAAAAATTCGTAAAACTTAATATTATCTTCAACACACCCAATAAACAACCGTAAATAGCATGTCTAAGGCAAAGACTCATCAGTACCAATCTAGTGAAAATTATAAAAAAGATACAGGATGTAGACTGTTTCGAATTTTTATAAGAATTGGTTAAAAAAAGTGTATTTTGTCATAAAAACTCAAAATAAATTATACTCTGCAAGGGTTGACCTTAAGGACCTCCCGTAGAACAACTTTTTGCAGCTGATGACCCTACCTAACCCCTAGTTGCGTTTGATCCACGACTTTTGGGCCACCCTGTATACAGACCATTTGATAAATGCTCGGCACAGTAAGATCTTGCCAGCTTGAGTTGGTAGGTACCTAGCGCTAATAGAATTATTATTATTTTTTATTATTTTATTTCATATGTCAGATTACATTGATCCATAATGGTTAGTAACAACAGGAGCTTAAAATCTATGTTAGTAGGTACATAATTAAATATAAATTACAATAAAATTACATCATAGGATTAGAAACCATTACAATTCAAATATTAAAACATTAAAACAAAAATATCAATTAAAATCAGAATTAGAATTGGAATTGGAATAAAAATTAATTATAACTAAAAGATTTTATTTTACCGTCCCAATTACGATGCGTACCCAAAGCGAGTGCATTGGACACTGAAATTTACCAGAAATTATCCTCAGAATATTGTTGCTGCTGCCGCGTAATCTAGCCAGCAGAGACGACACCCGCTTGCGTCTTATTGCGTAAAAGTCATCCGTACGCGCTTCGGCAAACATCGCGGACGCACTGCAGAACCGAGGCAACCGCAACAACATCCTGAAGACGTTGTTGTATTGTACCCGCAGAGCGCCGTACGTCCTTTGAGTATAGTTAACCCACAGGCTGCTCGCGTAAAATGATTGACAATATGCTTTGAATAGCGCTACCTTGACTTCAGCTGAGCAACGAGCAAACCTGCGAGCCAACATATTACCGCGGACCGCCAGCGCTCTGCGTTCACGTTCAATGTCCTCGTTGTCCTTTAGATCATCGGTGACAATGTGCCCTAGATACTTCACCTTTTTCACTCTTGTGAGAGGAGACCCGTTTAAAAATATGGGTGGAGCATCATGAGGGGTTCTATCACCTAGACCAAAAATCATACACTCGCTCTTGGCAGCATTATATTTGAGACCATGACTTTCAGCGTACCGCTCACAGACTCTCAGTAGCTGACGAAGGGCCCCAATTGACGGGCTCAGCAGCACCATATCATCGGCATAACTTATATTATTGACAGCGACTCCGTCAATATGACAACCTACCTGCGTACTACTGAGCTCGCCAATCAGGCCGTCCACATAAATATTGAAAAGAGTGGGTGAGGAAATTCCCCCCTGCCTCACGCCACACTCTAGCTTGTACTCCTCAGACAAGCAATCAGCCCACTTAACGACATTCAATTGATTGTCATACCAAAATTTGAAAATGTCCACTAGTTCTGCGGATACATTTTGTTTTCGCAGTTTATCCCACAGGAGCTCATAACAAACCAGATCGAAAGCTTTGGATAAATCTAAATAACAAGCATAAACAGGTGTCCTACGATCCAAGTAATACCTAACCGTGTGCTTCATACAGAGAATAGCAGTCTCAGTGGAAAGACCAGGTTGGAAGCCAAATTGCGCGTGATTCAGGTTAAGGTTCTTTCTTTAATGCCCGCTAAGCAGACTATCCATTACCTTAGCCAAAATTGTCGCCAGGGAGATAGGACGATAGTTACATTTATCACAAATGTCTGCAGTTTTACATTTAACAATTGGTACGACCATTGTTCTCATAAGGTCTTGAGGCAGACACTTATGACTTATACACAGGGAGAAAAACATGGCCAATACTCTGGGTAAATGACAGCCTGTATGTTTTAAAATTTATTATATCCTCCTCCGTCATTGAAGGGAAGTTTTCGATCTGGCTCCCTTCCATCCTCTGAAAATCTACTCTTCTGTGATTAAGCCGTGTTCTCTCTACATACATATGCAGAAGATTCGGGGTATCTATTTTCTGCCTTATGATATTGACGAATTCGTCTGCGTGTACGCTATCCACGATGGGTTGGTGGAAGTGATTCGTGATAGCTGCGGCAATCTTAAAATCAGTGAACATATTGGGCAGTGACTTATTAAAATATTTTTGCCGCAAGAGCTTAAAATCACGTTTAAACCGGCCGTTTACCACTTCCACATCCCACCGGCATAGCGTTACCGATCGAGCTTCGTTGGATTGTTCAGTGGTCAGCTGTGTCTCTTGGCGGTTCTTTGTTGGTGGGACATAGGATTCATACCCACATTCATCAATGAGGTCCAAGCTGTCCCTAAAACCTCGATCTAATATAAAAGCATCGTTTGTTCGGAGTAAGCGATGTAGTGGATGCTGTCCATCATTCATAATGTCGCCCATTATTTGTGCATCTGTTTTTGTTGCAGCGTATGGACCCATTACATCTAATATGTATCCATCAGTACATACAAGTAGGAAAGGTTTCAGTAGATTCTGAAACTTATGTAAACTGTAGGACAATCTTTGGAATAAGAAGTTCGAGCTTTTATTTATGTAAATGTAAGTACCATCGCCAATCAATAATAACTTATCATTATTTTCATTTCCAAATAATGCTTTTGGTATAGTGAGATTTTTTTCCAATAATTGTGGTCTGCCAATGTGATCCACTCCCAAATGCAGCCCAACGTAATTGTTATTGAGACACTCCCTTACAATAACCAACAAACGCTCAAGCTTTCGTCGTGACATGTTAAATAATGTCGCAAGTCTTTCATCTGGCTCCCCGGTACGCAGTTTTGTAAGATAAATACCTAATGCAGTTCTCGGCTCTCTACATCTTTCATTTAGTGTAGGTGTTTGTACCAACATAGCATCAAACTCTTCGCACTTGCGTCCTGTCCAAAAGTGCATCTCCTCGTTGGTTAAAGCGCCTCTCGTGTTGAAGTCTAGCCGAGGTCCACGTTGTAAGGCCATTCTTAACATGTCACAAATGTCAGTAAACAGGTCTGTATTAAAATCATGAGTGACATTACATGTTTGAGGTAGCTCATCCCAAACATTGTTCTCTAAGTGCTGTGTACACACTCTTGCACCATTTGGAATATAAAGCTTATATTCACAAAAGATGTGAGTTTTTATTGTTATTGGGATTCAATGGCGAGTTGCGTTTGGACAGTCGTTAAATATACAATGCCGTAGTGTATTTGGAGCACGTGTATACTCCGAAACTTGAAACCCCTGAACATTTTGCACTACTTGCGGCACTGCTTCCGGCACTGCTTCCGGCATTGCTTCCGGCATTGCTTCCGGCACTGCATCTGGCATTGCTTCAGACACTGCTTCAGGCATTGCTCCGGGCACGGCAGGGTTCGCAAGTCTTCTCACTGCATTATCAGCGGACTGCCAACATCGGTGACACACACGTCGTGTGCCATCGAATACCACCTGTAAGTAGTAAAAATATGATTTAATGTTTTTTTTGTATAAGTACTTTATTTTTTTGGAACTAAGCTAAATAAAACTGAGAAAACAATATCACGTAAATACAAAATATTAAAGTGTCGATCGTAACCTAACAACATTTTTGTTATAGTAAGCGCAGATTCAACAAAGTCGTCGGGCCATAAATCATTTCTCTATGGCCTTCTCGCTTGCACTTACAGAGCTTATGGAACGCTAATACAAAATAATAGCCCATTAGAATAATAGAAGTGACTTTCGAAGGTCCGATGACTCCACACGTGCGTACAGTGTCCAGGTAGCTAATATCGAGTTAGAAAGGATAGGCCCTTTTGTTTGTACTGCTAACCTTTATCTATTGTTATTGGTAATGACCGTCTTAAGTGTGCTTATTTAAAACGAAGAACATAATATACTTAGAATAAGAGAATAAACGGCACGGACGAAGGGATGGTGAAATGAAACTACACTTAGATTATAATATTGGAAGTGCTTACCTCCAGAACGGCAAGTTCATGAATAAACGCAGCGAACTCAGGGCGCGTTCTTGACAGATTAGCTGTCAAAACATGTTGTTGGTATCTTCTGGTATATAAAACTCGCCGACACATTACTCAGTTGAGACGTTCTATTGCGATATTCCAGTTCGAAAAGCAAATCAGTATAGTCCACAACACTAGCACAGGTCAACGTTAATAGCGGGTAACAAGACCAGTAGGAGCGCAGGGGTCAGTAGTTAATAAAACCAAGATAGGAAAGCACAAAAGAAACTCAAACAGCAGCTAAACGTCGTCACTAGCGCAAAACGAACGAGCGACTGACGCTCTGTGGACTGACGCGGACACGGGACACCGACGCCTCCCCCACTGCTCCTGCGCACACCCCGCGCTTGGGAGCAGCGGGGCTCGAGTTAAAAGGAGGGGTGCTTGGCAAAGTCTTACGTAAAAGCGTTATTAATAGAAAACATGAACGGAAATGCAGAAAATATTACCTTGGTACTCATTTTCTTACATAGATAAGTGGTATTTAATATACTCGTATATGTATGTTTATCGCAAGAGCCACGGGACTGTCTAAACAGGTTACTGTGGCCCTGGAGCGCAAAGGGCAACCGAAGGAACAGGGTTTTTATTAAGACTGTCGTTTATCTCCAAACGCAATCAGATTTGAGGCTGGCGGCCATAGTAAATATTGTTCCTCTTGCTAAGACCTTTTAAACGACACTACAATCATATCTATTGGAGCCGGGTACCAGCCGGGTACCATTTTGCCCATTCTGCTTTATCGGTTGTTACCTACCGGTACCTACTTATGGTAGGTAGGTACCTATGCTTATTAAGTACGAGTACCTATTAGCTCGATTGGTCGACACTCAATTCAAGGCCTTAAATACAACTCACAAGCGAACTCGTCATGTCTAGTTGAGGTAATCTGTACGATTACTAGTGATTTAATGATGCGAGAGTGGTGAATGAAATTTCAATTAATTTCTCTCGTTTACGAGGAGATGTGATAGTGGTAAACACCGTGCCGTGCTTCCAATACAAACAAGAGATAACGGAGGTAAATGAACTTACACCAACCTAAATCGTAATTACCTGAAATAAAATACCTACTTGCAGGTATATACTTGCAGCAGGTTATTCGTACAACGTCCGTTGACCCACCACGAGCGCGCTATCGGACAGCTGTTCCGCATTTCGTCATCACCGAGCGGATCGCGTACGATCTTGCGTTTATGAATTTAATAGTGGAAGGGCTACTAAAATTTTACTCGAATGCCAGAATAAATGTGATACATTTCTAACTTCTATATTAGATGTTTTAAAAAAATTATAACAATGTCAATAGTAACTATTAATCGTCTGGAGTTACTGTGTTTCGGCTCCAGAACGATGTAAAATTATTCGTGTATAATGTTGTTATCATACCTTCATTGACCCATGTTTCATTCAAATAATATATTTTCTTTCCGTCTCTTCTATATTTTGCAATCTCATTTAAATACTTTACACGCCATACTGCAATGTCTGGTTTGTCAATAGGCATACTCCTGCGACTGCGTTTGGAGTATTTAAAGCCTAATTTATTCATCAACTTACACATTACGTCTTTTTTATATTAGGTAGACTGTCATCATTATTGACACTCTATAACTTTTTCAATAGTTGGCATTTTATTTGCATAAAGAAACATAATATGTTTCTTATAGAGTGCAGTCTCCTCCTCCTCTAGCAACGAAACCAAGCAAAATCGACAGCTTCGATGATATGGATTTAGCCGCAGTGAGGAGAAAAGTACATATTATGTACTTTTCATCATCATTTCATCATCTTTTATATCATCGAAGCTGTCGATTTTGCTTGGCTTCGTTGCTAGAGGAGGAGGAGACTGCACTCTATGCGATGTTTTGTATTGGTTAATAACCGTGTACACAGTTGGTACAGACATACCCATTACTTCACCAGTTTTTTGCACTGTGTCTGTTTTTGACGGAAAACACTCTTTGGGCCATGTTTCTTCGACATATTTGAATACATATCAATGTCTGTTTCTCAGATGATTGATGAAATAGGTCTGGTTTTGAACCGTTTCATCTTCTGTGATGAAAATGTGTGTATGAAGTTGGTCTGGCTAGTACCAGCCTCAGGTTCACTCATTTTTCCACGATACGAATTTAAAAACCAATAACGATAAACAACAAAAACTAACAATAACTAAATAACAAAAACAAAACAAAGAAACAAGCTAATATTATCACAATCCAACAAAATCGAAACGCACGCATACAATCTCAAATGTCAAGAGCGTTGTCAACAAAGGCGTCTGTTTAACCGGCTAAACGTAATACCTGCCACTTCAGTTGCCAAACTACGTCACAGTTGTATTCTTCAATTTAGCAACGTTATCTAATTCGTTGTATTTTCTAAAAGGTTTGGGGAACCTGTCTTTTTGGGCTCTTTACAATAGACAGATTACAAAATATTATGTCATTATAATAAATCTTACAAAAAAATATGCTCAAGCAGTTACAGCTACGAAGAGTATTTTAAGAATAAATGATAAAGTTTAACATACTACTCGTATAATAAAACAGGAAATTATCCTGTGACAGAAAATAAATTTAATTTTGTTATAACGTATTTTTAAACAAGAAAGTGTCAACATAAAAAAACCCTTTTTACGATTCGTTTACCTTTTTTTAACTACCTAAGGTTGTCATGAATTCAAGTAGCACCTTGCACTCATTAAATTTCTTTAGATTCGTACTTGCAAATGAAATTTTACGAGTATAACACAATTTTATATTCGTAATATGTTAAGTTTAATAAGTTATTTTTTTGTTTAAATTTAATAATTATTTTGTATTTATTTATTATATTTATTTATTATAAAAATTAATTTGAATTTATATTTAATAAGTTAAGTTTATAAAATATGTTAGCTGATACATTTTAACTCAATCGTGCAGTTCAAGTCGTGAAACGTACAATAGCAGTTAGTTTTCAATAACGCTTTTATGCTGAAAAACTATTTTCCCTTTATATTTGTGAGATTTCAGCTTAGTATGTTATGCGGTGCCATGACAGTTTGTTGTAATTAATATCTTGTTCCGTTTTGGATGGTTCGTTTTCTTGTGTTGTTAATTTACAGTTAGTGAGTCGAGTGTGTTGGTGATAGTACTGAAATAGTTTGAAATAATTATGTTGAATATTCTAACGGGTTTTAAGTCCGAGCCCACGCTTGCTGAATGAACAGATGTATTTGTTAGGGAATCAGCTCCACAATCTCCTCTACCAGTACATTTCCCTAACTCTATCACAATCCGAGCGCTCAATAAATAGCTGCCAATACTCGTGCGATGATTTATATCATCTTTCGTTGAGTTATAGCGTTGCATTGCGCTCAACTTTCCTCGTCTCGCTAGCAAATTTGTTCCTTTACTAACGAGTTTGGTGTCTTACTTTCTTTAAGTAAAATGGGTTACGGAAATAAACACGTTGGTGTGGAATTTTACGTGCGTTCCAAGGTAGTTAGTATTGTACTTTGAAACTGGGTCAGGCGCGACAAAGACACTGTTTCCGTATGGTACAGTGAAAACGACAATGGGATTCAAACACTTATTGAACTAATATAATTACATTAAAAGTTAATGAAGCATTGGAATAAAATAAATGCTGGAAATGAGTTTGATATAATATCCAATAAGCATTAAATTGTGGATGTTTTTTATTTGAGTTCAAGACAAACTAAAGTGATTTACTAAAGTATAAGTAAATGAATTGATGCTAATGTAATTACCCTAAAGTAAAATAATTAGTAGGTAGCTAAACTAGCAGCAGGCTCTAAAAAACACCGTCATACACTAGTCTCATCAGCTATCATTTGTAATTACTAATCCCCTGCTACATAAAATCGAGATAGTGTGTCAGTATTTATGGTAATAGCACCGTGTCTGCTCACCCCCGGGCGATAAAGCAACGTGAAGAGTGGCCAGCGTGAACCACGGTTACATTTTAGGGGACTTGCTTATACATGCGCTTGTGCTGGCATCGTGGGGACAACATGCTGTTAGTGATGTTTTAGTGGCTCGATACGTCACATAGATATTTATATTATGTTTTGTTTGTGCAGAATAAACAATTTTTCTTTCTTTCTGTTTCTTTCTTTCTTTCTTTAAGGGTAATCATTTTTACACTGTTATATAAACAAAATCGTATAGAATACTGGTATTCAGCTGCATCCGGTTAGACTGGAAGCTGACCACAACATAGTTGGGATAAGGCAGGCAGATGATGATGCTTTAGACCTAAGGGAGGTTGCTGTGATCAGTTGAAAAAATTTACGGGCATTAAGTAATTTTTTCGGCAGTTAGTAAATTATTGTGACAGTAAAACATGAACAGTAATAAAAAGACAATTTGTCGGTTATTTCATCCTACAATGTCAGTACAAAAAATACTCAAGTAGATAATATAATATAAATGAATGGCCTGTAAAAATGTTGGAATGGGCAGTTAGGTAAATAGTTCGGCAGTTTATAGGTTACGTTGATACTGTGACCAACCACGTGTGAGCCGATTTGGTCGTAGTAACTAAGCCAGGGCACTCCGATGGTCCGACCAAATGGATTAGCTTAGGTTAGAACTGTGACTTAACGCGCGCGAGCCGAGCGAGCGCTACTTCCAAGTGACTCATTTTCATTTAGTTTACTGCTCAGTATTTGTAAAGAAATCGAGGTCGTATAAGTAAGAATTAGTTTGTACAATCCTGAAATATACTTAGAATGTTACACCTAGTATTGATAGGTCTAATACCTTTATCAAAGTGAAGTAATGCGAAGAAAATACAATTTCTTTATCAGCCAATACGAGAGTGTTCAAATCAAGGAGCATTCCCATGCAGTTCCTACATAGTAGACTCCTTTCACAAAGACGTCAATAGTATCGGAGAACGTGTCACCGGGTTTATTGCAATTTTATACCGACACCATAATATATTTATATTTTATAGCTACAAATAAAATATTTACGCCGGGTTCCTGATACTTGAAACTACATGACTAATAAACAGTAATATCTCTTTTCTAATTCAGAATTCCCATTTATATAAAAATTCTCTTGGAGCCGTATAAAATTGTGTTTAAAGGTAAATAAAATACGATATCCTGTCTATTTATGGAGTGTCGTAAATTGGAGCACTTTTATTTTTGTAGTTGAGACTCTTTGACTTTTGGAGTGAGATAAAATAAAACTATCAGGTTATAACTTTTTAATAATGTGTAAAGCAAAACTATGACTAGGTACTCACGAAATGTTTTGCAACTTGGTCGTCGAGTACGAATATTCTTTATTTTTAACACGCTTTTATTAGCTTGGTATGTATCTATGTAACGGAATTTTTTTACTCAATTTTCATCCCCTTCAAAACGTCGGATTGATTTGAAACTTCGCACACTTTATCAAGGACCGATGACAATGCAATAATTTAAATAGTTTGTCCCATTATCCTTGCCAAGATCTTCAGGATTAACGATTTTTAAAAGTTCTTTGCGATTATTTTTCAACTCAAAACTTGTTTTAAAATGTAGATTTTCATTAATTATATTATGTATTACTTTATTCTTGTCACACCAAAGAGCGCAGTCTTCCTTTATTCAGCTCTCTCTCTAATTTGTATATTTTATTTTATTTCAATGTAAAAATGTTAAGGTAGTACTTCCGCCAAGTGCGTTTTATCGTTTTTTTTTATTTAGACAGATTGATCTTTAAATAAATTTGCATCGCTTGGTGCAGAGTGATTTTTTTCGGAGACATGAATGATAAATTAGTTAAGTATTCACAAATACTCATGAGGGAAAGTAAATGAGAAATAGTAAACGAGAGAATAAGAAATAGCAAAAACTATACTATATTCAGCGCGCTATAATGTGTGCGAAAGTACTACCTTAAGTAATGAATAAAGCAAAAAAAAACAAAAAAAAAAATATATTGTAAAAAAGCGTGAGGTGCTTTTTCAGATATTTTCATGGTGACGCGAATTTTACAAATATTTAATTTTTGCACAAAAATATTTAATTTTTTTTTGTTAATCACTATTTTTATTTGAAACTTATTGAAAATTATTTTCTACTTTTTAGTTCAAAAGAGCGTTTTTTTTTGTTTTTTTTTTTTAAACATTATTTATTTGTTTGCTTCGGTATGAAGCAAACCAATAAATAATAGTTTACGCCCTAAACAGCCGGTCGATTCTGTAACAATCTCGCCGTGATAACTTGGGTGAAGTGAGCTACCATTCCACCAGCCGGTCGGTTCTGTAACAAACTCACCGTGATAACTTAGGTGAAGTGAGCTATCATTCCACCTGATGCTAGGGATTGACACTATCGACAACTCACTTCACGTAGTTATCACGGTGAGATTGTTACAGAATAGCTCGGCTGATGCTAGGGATTGATACTATCGACAACTCACTTCACCTAAGTTATCACGGTAAGATTGTTACACAATCGATCGGCTGATGCTAGGGATTGACAATATCGACAACTCACTTCAAGCTCACTTCACCTCAGTTATCACGGTGAAATTGTTACAGAATAGCTCGGCTGCTGAACCGATCATCATAATATTTTGTATAATTCCGTTGTCAGGGATACAGAAAAAAAACACCTTTCGTCCAGAAAAAAAGTACTATTTGGAGCCCATGATTGCAACGGCCAAATAACAAACAGAGAACAACCCGAATTGACTGCCAAATTATAGATTAACGCGAGCGAAGCCGTAGGGAAAAGCTTGTAGTTTATAAGTCTAAATTAAATAATTTAATAGTTCTTATGAAAGTACTATATTTTAACTATCAAATATAAATACGACTTGAACTTTCCTGAAGATAGCATAGCTTAGTTGGGCTGCTTACTTTGGATGCTAAACTTCCATATATTAGCACATAATTATAGATAAATTGGCATAAAAACTTAACTCCGCAGTATACGCTGTTAGAAAAAATGTAACTGGCATAGAGACAGCCCGTTTAGTGGACGGTAGCTATTTTCATAGTGTAATGTCGTACGGTATTCAACAGTACGGCATTTCCCCACAACAGTGGGGAAATGCCGCCGACATTCAGACTATCTTTGTTTTGCAGCAAAGAGCTGTGCGATCAATTTATAAATTAAGTCCGAGACACACTCTCAGAGATAAATTTAAGGAGATTATTGTGATAATGACTGTGCATTCTCAGTATATTTTTGAAAATCTTTTATATGCCCTTACAATATAAAATTGTTTGAAAATAAATGACATCCATAATATAAATACTACGAAGAAAGACATATTTGTTGTACCTGCAACAAGGTTCAAGAAAATAGGTGGCTCGTTCAATGGCAATGTAAACGCTTTTATAATAAACTTCCAAGCCACGGTCGAGTCTAACTAATCCTTGTAATATATACAAATCATTCATTAGACGTAAGTTGTGTCAGAAAGGCTTTTATACCATTAAAGATACATAGGAGAAAAGGGCTTGGGATTGAATTGCTCCAATTTTTGCAACTGAATGTAGTTTTTTTTTTACATAATAACAATAAAACTTATATTGTGTCTTGTTCAGTGCCACCGACCGATTAAGATAGCCGAGAATCTTAGAAGTCTTACAGTCTTAAGGGGACTACATGACCTAAACGCAAGTTTTATAATCACAAAATTATAGGATCCACTGCAGTAAACAAAGTCAGAAAATATATGCTAGTTAGATAGTGTGTTCAAAACATAATACAACAGATTTGGTACGATGGAAAAAAGTCACGAAGACACCTCTAAAAATTTCTTAAATCGATTAAAAACCATAGTAATATACATGCAGTCATTCCGTTTTTTTTTCAGATTGTTGTCAAGTAACATATTAACGTGATACAGTTTATTTTTTTTTTCAAATCAATAGATTTTTTGTAAATAGAGAATTGCTTCATATTTCGCAATAAATTACCAGCTTTGTGTTGTCATCGCGTTTCTCTTTCTTTTCTATGCAGCCCGACAGTGACAGTGCTTTAGCTGTTGTCAGCCCCTTAACAACCAGCGGCACTAGCCTAGCATTAGAATGGGGTTCTTTGTAAAACAAGTGGTCAGTGTAAGTACAATACCTGCTTTTTGAAAGTAAGTCATCATCACCATGCAGGTGTTTATCGGCAGCGGCAACAACTTTGCCGTAATCTACAGTAGCTTTGTTCTGTATAGTTTTTTGAAGTACTTTTCCGATATTGCACATTTAAATTTTATTCAGTAAACTTACAGTATTTTGCCATGTAACTTTTCCTTCTCTTCCTTCTTCTCTTTCTTTGATCTGTGTTCCTAGGAAAAATGGTTGGGTAGTCAAGTCAAAAGAATTCAATCTCGAATCAAGTGTCCGTTTCGCAACTGAAATCTCGAATAACATGATTGTTTTCAAACATAATCTAAGATAGAAACAAGTTTAAGCTTGTTGAAATACTGAAAACATCCACGCGGGAAACGGTCTCACAGAAAAATCTAGTATAAAATCGACTACTTTTCTTGTGAACGGAAATGCAGAATTCACTTACGATACAGGTAAACAGCCGTGCTCTCACGTACAAGATGTCACCGAGATAAAGTATTTTATATTTTGCCATGAGCACAAATCCGTTAACGCGAGCAAAAAAAAAATACATTAATCAAATTCCTTTATGGACAATGGTCCTACAAACACTATCCAAAATCTTAACTGTTTACTTCCTCTCCACTTGAGAACTGCACAACAAATTTTAGTTCTGGAACAACTTCGCAAATGCGATCAACATCAAACAAATCGCCTTGATAGGCGGAAAGAAGGACCAAAAACCGGGCATTCGTAAAATCATCTTAAAGATCCATGCTATTTGTAGGACTATATAAGCTGTGATTGAGGGGGCTGTAATAAAGGAGAGTAATGTCGTGGAGTCGACTAGTTTCAATATGGATAGCGGCAGTTTACGGGTAGTTGATTACGTGGACTAGGAGGGGTTTCAATTGGTTTTAGCTGCAGAGTCGTGTAGGTGGCAAGGGCCAATGATAAGGGGACAATTAAGAGAATACGCAAACTTTTACGTGATATAATTATGAATATAGTATTCTTTTGTTCCAAATAAAGATTACTTGTGATATGGGCCACATTACTTGATTTTATACGTTGCCTTCCACACTGTACACATCAGCACATTATTTTTATGAATATTGCTAGATAACCGCGCAAAAGCCTGTACAGGTAATTTCAACCTGAGAAAATTACCTTTACAATTAGTAGACTAGGCGCACATACTTATGTATCAGATACGTTGACTCAAGAGTCTCGGACTAATGATAAATGATTTTATTTCTGTAAGTAGGTTTGTACAGACATTTTTACACGTCAATATTTTTTTTTAAACTCGATGAGGTCGGCGTTTCATAATTGAAAACTCTGAGAAGAAAGGCCCAAACAAACTCAGAGGTCACAGTCTCTTTTAAAGTCCAGATATAATCTTGGTCAGATCGTGTGAAGACCGTGTAGGTTGGTGTCTGAAATGGTCTTTCGAGGAAAGAACCTCACGAACGAATGGGCTTGCCCTGGCAGACCTGTCCTGTTCTGCGCGCATTTGTCAGTAATCGTGCAGCTCAACTCAGAACTTAAGGAGCTCAACAATTCCAAGAACAATACCAAAAAAGGACATTTGGGTAGGCCGCATACATTACTCAAACTGCCAGATCAAGATTAAAACATACGGAAAAAAAATACAAAAAAGCAATGACTATCGTGTAATTTAAAAATGGAACGATCTTGTACTCCGAAACATGGCAACCAAGCAGGTAACTTGTCAAAGGTTTTATTTAAATTTTGAATTGGCTTGCAAATAGAAAGCTGTTTATTAAAAAAAAAAAAACAAATTAACACTTTAACGCTTGAAAAATTATTGTTGTTCGTTGTTCTTCATTAATTTTAAAAAGTAATTGTATTTTAATTTCCGCGCATTAGTTGAGAAAAGTACTATACAAGCCTTTGGCACAACTAGGCATTGATGGACTTACGTATGGGTGCCTCGGCTTCGCCTTGACCCTTATTTCCACGTTCGTCTATCAATAAGAGAATTAGTAAGTCCGCCTACGCTCTACGTTCATTATCCACAATAGTTGACATAGATGCACTTCTTACTGCTTATTATGGCATAGTAGAATCCCACTTACGTTACGGTATAATATTCTGGGGAAATTCAACCGAAAGGGAAACAGTTTTTAAAGCACAGAAAAGATGTTTACGGGCGATGTTTAAGCTTAAATCTACTGATAGTTGCATGCCATACTTTAAAGAGCATAAAATATTAACATTACCTAGTTTGTACATAATGGAGGTAGCTGTGTTTGTGAAGTCCAACCCAAATCGTTTTAAACGTCTGGCCGACGTAGTCCCACGTAACAGACGAGATAATAATATACTGTGCTCCCACCCCGCCAAAACGGCACTAATGCGGAAGAGTGTCTACTGCATGGCTCCGGCAATCTATAATAAATTACCTAAGCAATGGAAAGAATTACCGCTACCATTGTTTAAAAACAGGCTTCGAAGTTTTCTAACGCATAAAGCATACTATACTGTCAGCGAATTCCTTACTGAGAAACATTTTGAAATAATATGTAGTGATCTGAATAGATAAAACTGTTTTTATTATTATTTTTTATTATTGTTACTATTTTATTTGATTTTTTTTTTTTCTCTCTTTTACACTTTTTTGACGCCATATTTGAAATTGTATTAGATGACATTTTTATTGTTATTAATTGACTCTAAATTGTGTTCTCAATAATAACTGTAACTGGTTTCTGATATTATTATGTAATCCTCATCAAGATAAGTTATGACGTTATTATTCAATGTCTAAGTATTAAGTTCCAGTATTTTTAGCTTCAAATTATAAATTTTGCATGCCGACTGGTAAAATGTGGCTGAACCTACCTGTTATCACTCTATCACCATGTATTGTACCCATATTTGCAAAATAAATGACTTACTTACTTACTTACTTAATGCCTCTTTTGCTGGCCGCTGCAGTAATGTACTATTAGAGCCATGTTTTCACTCAACTTCAATTCAAACTAACCTCGCCTCCCGCTGTCAGAAGCAACAACTTTCATTGAAAAGTACGTTCCGTTCCGTTGTTAGAGTACAAATACTTATTATCAATTTTCCAACTTAGTTATTCCGTAATAACTACTGAAACAAAAGTTGATAGGAAAGAGATAGACTCAACAAATGAAATCTACCTAAAAACAAAACGTGTTTCAGGGATGCCAAGTTAAAACAAGAATTCGTCTATTTAAGCATTGTTTTGATAAATACATGTTAAATATGTGTTTGTAGTAAGAAATTTTAAACACTCGTTTATCCCTTAGACACTGATTAACTAAACACGTGTCGAAACGTTTCTTTTTTTTGCTAATACTGCTGTTCTTCTTTTATTACATGACTCGTATTTTTTCCAGTTCTCAGCAGTCACATTAGCTAAAGCCTCTGGCAAATGAATTTTTAAGTTTACCATTTTGAAAGTTTTATTTTTCTCGGCTACAAACCCCTTAACTTGGGCCCATATTAACTCAATTGGATTAAGCTCACATTGGCATTGCGGCAGCCGTAATTCTGTGGCACCACTTTCCTTGGCTAATTCATCCACAAGATTTGTGTTTTTCACATTTTACTTTTTGTAATAATATTTAGTAGTGCTTTTAATTATGCTTCTTGAAGAGCAATATTTTTTCTTATTACCACTTTTGAATATCAGTCTTTCTTGATGCGGTTGTTGGCACTTTTTCTTTTCTTCTACTATGATATTATCATGTTTAGTATTATCTACCACCAAAATTGAGTCTTTTTCCAGTTTTTTTTTTTTTAATTGTGGTTATCCATGAAGTAGCCTAGGGCTCCGTTTTGTAGACCTAACTAAACTACTTGCAATCTATGCTGAAGCGATTTAGTAGCAGGTGATGAAATAAAATTCCAAGCGAGAAGTGACAGAGATGTATTGCGTACAGAGTACAAGATAGTAATCTACGAGCATACTACAAAGGCAGGTATTTATATTGTTTACTTAAAACTAAATAATAATAATAACGGTTCACGCCTGACTGTTTTGCGCAGGAGTTGACGCCCCCTCATTAGCCTAGACAATAGATGAGCGCGCCGCCATCATGCCTCGCTAGTGCTCGAACAATAGATGCGCGGGCGCCATGTTCCGGTAGGCGGGGCTAACTCCGACTGACGGCGTGAAATGGGCGGAGCTATCCGACATCGTACGATATGACGTAGGGTGGCGTGATTTCGTGCCGAGGTCCCACCGTTATAAGCGGTAGCGGTTGTCGTAGCGGTTTCGGTCGCTACACTACTCCCCCGCTGAGACCGTGACTACGGGCGATAGTATTCGGGAAATCTCACTGTCCTGCCGCTTCTTGTCTTTCTGACTGTGTTATCGTGCTGCGCTGGTTCCGGGGTATTGCTTTGACCTTGACCTGGATCAAGATCTTCTCTCGCCATGAATGCCGGTTTGACTCGGTCAATCGTCACCTTCTGTCTCTTTCCATGCACTTCGATGTCCACTGTCTTCTGGTCGCGAGCTAGGACTTTATGTGGACCTGTATATGGTGCCTGCAGCGATCTTCGAATCGGTCCTTCGCGCAGGAAGACGTGGGTTGCCGCGCTCAGGTCTTTCGGGATATAGAAGGTGCGGCTGGAGCTCATATGCCACGATGTTGGCTGTGGCGTGAGCTTGGTCATGTGTACGCGCAACCTGTCGACCAGGTCACTCATGTCCACAACATCCTTTGCGGCTTCTGTGAGGAACTGTCCAGGTAAGCGGAGTGGCTCGCCGTAGACAAGTTCAGCAGTTGTTGCGCCTAGGTCTTCCTTCCAAGCGCTGCGGATGCCTAGCAGCACCCATGGAAGAGCCTCTGTCCAGTTTGAGTTCGCATGACACATGATTGCAGCCTTCAGCTGGCGGTGTAGTCTCTCGACGAGGCCGTTAGCTGCGGGGTGGTAAGAAGTGGTTAGGTGGTGCGTGGCGCCTATCAGGGCGGCCAGGTTCTTGAAAGTGCGGCACTCGAACTGCCTCCCGCGATCCGTGGTGATATGTTGGGGACAGCCAAACCGAGCAATCCACCCAGCGGTGAGGGCAGCGGCGCAAGTCTCAGCGGTGATGTCCTGCAGCGGGAACACCTCAGGCCAACGGGTTGCACGGTCGACAATCGTGAGGCAGTACCTGTAATTTGCGGACAAAGGTAAGGGACCTATCAAATCTAGGTGGATGTGTTGAAAACGTGACGTTGGTGGTTGGAATGCTTGTAATGGGGTTGAGGTATGGCGTGTCACTTTACTCTTCTGGCACTCTTCGCATTCCTTTGCCATCTGTCTGCAGTCCTTTCTAACTCCTGGCCAAACAAACCTTTCCGTGACCAACCGAACACTCGCCTTACGACCAGGATGGCTTAGGTTATGAAGGGTAGTGAATACCTGCTTCCGGAACGATCTTGTAATAAATGGTCGTGGAGTACCCGTTACGTCGCAGTAAACCTCGACGTTGGATGTGGGTTGTTTCACCTTCCTCAGCTTCAGTGATGATCCGTCTCTCAACAAGTTCTGCAGTTCGGGGTCGGTTTGCTGTTCCTTGGCCAGGGACTGGTAATCTAAGGGCAGATGAAGCTCATTAATGCGCGAAAGGGTGTCTGCGACCACATTGTCCTTACCGGCTATATACCTGATATCCGTCGTAAATTGACCTATGTAGTCCAGGTACCTGAATTGACGAGGAGGGCAGTTTGAGCGTGGATTTGCGAACGCGTATGTCAGTGGCTTGTGGTCCGTTGTGACGTGGAATACGCGTGCTTCGACCATGAAACGAAAGTACCTGATCGCTTCGTATATTGCCAGTAGTTCCCGATCATAAGGGCTGTACTTCTTCTGCGAAGTGCTGAGCTTCCTTGAAAAGAATGCCAGCGGCTGCCATTCCGTCTTACTCCGCTGCTGCAGTACAGCTCCAATCGCTGTGTCAGAGGCATCTGTCAAGATGTTCAGCTCTGCGCAAGGGTCTGGATGCACTAAGAGTGTGGCTTCAGAGAGGCTCTGCTTGCAGGTGTTGAAAGCTTCTAGTAGCTCTGGTGTCATGGCGACTGGATGGGATCCCTTGACTTTAGGACCTGCGAGTAGACTGTTGAGAGGTGCCTGTTTGGAAGCTGCTTCTGGTATAAATCGGCGATAAAAGTTGAGCATTCCCAGGAATCGCCTCAGTTCCTTAACCGTCTTTGGTGCCGGGAATTCTTGAATGGCCTGAACTTTGCAATCAAGGGGCTGAGTACCTGACGCTGAGACTTTGTATCCCAAGAACTTCACCTCTGCTTGGCCAAAAATGCACTTGCTGGTATTTAACAGGACGCCATATTTGCTCAATCTCTCGAACAGCTGTCTGAGGTGTTGTTGGTGCTGATGGTTGTCCTTGCTGAAGACCAGGATATCGTCAAGGTACCCGTAACAGAAGGATAGGTCCCGCAGAACTTCATCCATGAACCTCTGAAAGGTTTGGGCAGCGTTTCTAAGTCCAAAGGTCATGACGGGAAATTCGAATAGACCGAATGGTGTTGTTATTGCCGTCTTGGGTATGTCTTCTTCATAGACCGGAATCTGGTTATATGCTTTTATCAAGTCTATGGTGGAGAAGATGGTACTGCCCGCCAACTCGTGAGTGAAGTCCTGCAGGTGCCTGATAGGGTAGACATCCGGAATGGTCCGTGCGTTCAGGGAACGGTAGTCCCCACATGGACGCCACCCGTCGTTCTTCTTGGGCGCTAAATGTAGCGGTGAGGACCAAGCGCTTTCCGATGGGCGCGCTGTCCCGTTTCGCAGCATCTCCTCTATCTCTTGCTTCGCTATCTTGAGGCGTTGTGGGTCCAAACGACGAGGGCGGTTAGAGACCGGTGGTCCTGGCGTGGTGCGTATATGGTGCACCGTTTTGTGTTTTGTTAGGCTTGGTTTTCCAGCGGGACGAGTGAGGTCTGGATACTCCTTCAAGATGTGATGGTAGTTGCTATCGTCTGTTATTGTGCGGACGGACGAAATGACTTCTGCCGGTTTGTGCTGTGGTTCCTGGATTGCTAGCGATGTCAGGTTATCTATAAGTCGCTGGTTTCGGCAGTCGACAATTAGATTGTAGTAAGCTAAAAAGTCGACTCCGATTATCGGCTTTGTGACGTCGGCGACTATGAATCTCCAAGTGAATGCACGGCGAAGTCCAAGGTCTATTGTGAGAGGATGAAATCCGTATGTGCTGATGACTGATCCGTTTGCCGCAAATAACTCGTACTTTGTTTTCATGCGTGGCTCCCGAACAGCGGATCGTGGAAAGACACACAGGTCCGAACCCGTATCAATAAGATATTGTATCTTCGTGGTGCGATCCGTAATGAACAGGCGGCTCGATATTGCATGGCAGTCGTAATCCGCCCTTACTGGCTGCCTTGGCTGTTTACCGGCTTCTTCGTATAGCCACACGGTTGTGTGCATTTACGGGCGTTACCACCGAATCGGTGATGGTAGTAGCAGTACCGGCTGTCACTGGAGCGGGATTGCGATCGGCGACGGCTCTGGCCGTACCTGCTTCTAGACCGGGAACGTGACGACCTCTGACGTAACCGCGCGTCCATAACCTCCAGCTTCCGGGTCAGCTCCGCCACGGACTGGGTCAATGCCTCAATAGCGCTGCCAGGTTGGACCGTTGCAGGTTGTGAGCTGGGTACTTGCCCGGGCACTGGCATGCCAGTAGCAGCAACCTGCGTGGTTACTGGGACGATGTCATTGATCCTGTCCACCAATTCTGCTACCTCTTCTAAGCTGGAGTTTTCCTGCATAGCGACTATAGTCTGGAGGTTCGCCGGCAGCCTACTTGACCAGATGGACCTGATGAAATCGGTCGGGACAGTGGTTCCAGCTAGCTGCTGTAGGTGACGGAGGAATTGTGTGGGCTTCCTGTCTCCCAACTCCTCATGCATGAGCAGCTGTTTGAGCTTGCGTTCCTGCGAGGCTGACAACCGCTTGATTAGCTCTGCCTTAAGCTTCTCGTACTTGCCGGTGGAGGGGGGGTTTATTATGATGTCACGTACTTGCGCTGAGTGTTGGGGTTCCAGCTGCGCCAGTACGTGGTAAAACTTGGTGCTGTCTGTGGTGATATTGGATAGGACGAACTGACCCTCGAGCTGCGCGAACCATAATTGTGGATCATCGGCGTTGAAAGCTGGAGTCCTAACCCCCACTCGATATGTCATGTAGGAATCCTTATCTTCTTCCTTATTGTCCGTCATAACCGATGCTACCAGGCTTCAGGTCTCCAATCTTCGATCCGGAACGAATGTCGGTGGTCACCAGTGAAGTAGCCTAGGGCTCCGTTTTGTAGACCTAACTAAACTACTTGCAATCTATGCTGAAGCGATTTAGTAGCAGGTGATGAAATAAAATTCCAAGCGAGAAGTGACAGAGATGTATTGCGTACAGAGTACAAGATAGTAATCTACGAGCATACTACAAAGGCAGGTATTTATATTGTTTACTTAAAACTAAATAATAATAATAACGGTTCACGCCTGACTGTTTTGCGCAGGAGTTGACGCCCCCTCATTAGCCTAGACAATAGATGAGCGCGCCGCCATCATGCCTCGCTAGTGCTCGAACAATAGATGCGCGGGCGCCATGTTCCGGTAGGCGGGGCTAACTCCGACTGACGGCGTGAAATGGGCGGAGCTATCCGACATCGTACGATATGACGTAGGGTGGCGTGATTTCGTGCCGAGGTCCCACCGTTATAAGCGGTAGCGGTTGTCGTAGCGGTTTCGGTCGCTACATCCATTTCACCAAATTATGTGCATCCATTTCTAACTGGTAATCAACATCACCCTTACTTGCTTGAAATATAAGTTCTCCTCCTTCAACAAAATCGCTTGAAGAACCTCAAACATAGTTTTAAATAAAATTCAACAACTGACTCCGACTAAGGATTCTTAAGTCAGGAGACTATTAAGGATATTTTATTAAAATACAAGAAACTCACATGTACTTTGACTTGAAATGTTATTATACTCGTATGATGTTTATCAAAAGGTATTAAAATAAAATTATCATCCTGGCATTTCTGTCCGAAACGTCCAGTTTGGAGTGCGGGGTGAGGCAGGGTTGTTTGACCTCGTCAAAGCTCTTCAATCTGTACATAAACGGTCTGATCGCCGGGCTCAGCAGTATGCGTGTCGGATGCTGGATAGACAACGTTTGTGTAAATAACTTAAGTTATGCAGACGACATGGTGCTGCTGGGCACGACGGCTGGCTCGATCAGGGAGCTGTTACGCGTGTGTGAGAGATATGTCACGAGTCATGGGCTTATCTACAATGTAAACAAAAGTGTATACATGGTTTTTGAGGCCTCCGGTAAGCTGCCACTCAAAAGAGTTGATAAATTTAAATACCTGGGACACTTTCTAACTGGAGACCTCAAAGACGATGTAGATATAGATCGAGAGCGCAGGGCGCTAGCGGTTAAGTCCAACATGCTGATACACAAGTTCGCTCGTTGTAGTATTGGCGTAAAGATTACGCTGTTTAAAGCGTATTGCCAATCATTCTACACGAGCGGCCTGTGGGTAAGGCATACTAGGAGATTGCTAGACGCCCTGCGTATTCAATATATTAACTGCTTCCGGATGCTGTTGGGACTGCCGCGCTATTATAGTGCGTCCGGTATGTTCGCATTTGCGCATACAGAAGATTTTTACGCCATAATGCGCAAAAAAAGTAATTCCATCCTGACAAGAGCGCGGTCTAGTTCTAATGGCATCCTAATTAGGATCATGCAGGATTACATCACAACAGAAAATCTAATGACTTACATTTCTTAAACTCAAACACACTTAACATCTCCTCTAACATCACATGTTCACACCATACTAAACACATACATCACACTCAACACCACAAACACACACCCTGGGTGGGTTATAATTATTATTATATCCAACCGGTTCATACCTTCATAGTTTTAGTTGTTTTTGTTAATATTAATTATGTACGTTTTTAGGTACCGCTTCGTTACTGGTTTTACTTGTGGTTATCTTTTAATAATTGTATTAAATTAGTCTAACTCAATGTCTGAACCCTATCTCCTAAGATACAGGCCAGACCTAGTTTAACCCTTATTAAAACGCTGGGAGCTATACTTCCCACGTCTCAGATTGAAGTAAATCGTGTTTTATTTTTATATTCTTAAACCTAATGCAATGTAATATTTATCTACGCAATTTTAACATTTCAGAGAACCTTTCTTAATTGCAACACTTTTCAGAGAATTAATACATGTCATGGTAAACACACGTCAAAGTCAGTTGACGTGATTTTTCCGCCGAAAACGACCGTTATTTTTTAGTTATTTGGGTAGTGCTGAAAAAAAATAAGGTAAGCAGATTTGAGTTTTAGTTATGTATACTAGACTATATTACGGTTGCGTGAAACGTAAAGTATGCCCAGAATCTTTCATTTATACCTTGGTAGAGTCGATTAAAATTGAGTCTCTAAGTGGGAAGATATCATCTAAGTGTTCGTCACTGCACACTACATTCGGAAATTCTATATATTAAATCCGTGTCTAAAAAAAACTTGGTATATGCAACTTATTCGTTATTTTATGATCAGATAATTATTGTTTTTATTTTGTTTTAGAAAAATGCCACTTAAAAAACTAACTGAAAAGTTGATAGATAACATTTTAGAAGAGGATGATTGATCCGATAATGATTCCGATGATGATTTAGTTTACGGTGATTTTATAATAAGTCCTTCAAGGTTTAAGTCCTTAAAATTTAATTCACAAGTGGAGTCAGGGCAACTAGCTAGTGTTTTAAAATATTGATGTCATACTGGGTACTGGGAGCTATAGTTCCCACCTTTCCAACTTTTTTACAAGAGAGAACAGACGACGGGATATATACTTCCCACAAAAAAAGGGTACTTCACCCCCACTAACCCCTCTTTTTTTTCAAATCTACAACCCAACGTTACCCAGGAACGTATCTTACTTTTTTGTTAACTCCTCCACAGGCTCGCGTTTGAGGGATAGAGTTTAAAATTGTACTCCTAAGTTAACTTAGGAGTACAATTTATTAATTTATTTATTAATTAAAGCGTTAACGCTTTAATTAATTATGCCATCTAATTGTATGCAGTGCAATATGACCCTTGTTTATGCAATAAATTATTATTATTATTCCGTTTATTTATTTTTATGCATATAAATACATTTTTAAATATTAATATAAAAATCATTAAAAAATCATTTAAAAATATAAAAATAGTCGTCCGCCGGTATCAGGAGCAGGGTCCAAGCTACCGGTGGTTAGGGCTGCAGAGACAGGAACCTTCTCACGATACGAGCCGTATCAAGGAGTACTGCCTTCTGAATCAGGCACTTGATCCAATCGCCTAACGAGAGCCTCGAAATATGTTGATCGAGGCTGGCCGATACGACAATCGGCACAATGACAGCCGAGCTCACATTCCACATGTCAACAACCACGTGTGCTAAGTCGAGATATTTAATTTGTTTCTCTTTCTCAGCTTTCACGAGGTTCTCGTCATGTGGAATGGGTAATCGATAATCATTGTGCGGCGCGCTAATCGATCTATTACCACTATATCAGGCTCATTGGCGACAATAGTCCTGTCAGTAATGATAGACCGATCCCAGTACAACGTGACTTGGTCATTTTCGAGAACTGGATCGGGCGGATACTTGTAATACGGTACCTCGGTATCCACAAGTTTATATTTTAAAGCAAGTTGCTGGTGAATAATCCTGGCTGCTTGGTTATGCCTGTGCAAGTACTCGCCGTTAGCCAGACGAGAACAACCAGAGATAATATGTCTGATGGTTTCACCTGGACGGTGGCATGCCCGACACACGTCAACCGTCCCGTCTTTCATAATATGTCTCCGGTAGTTATTCGTCAAGATAACTTCGTCCATAATTGCACAGACGAAACCTTCAGTTTCCCCGAAAAGGTCACCAAAACGCAGCCAGGATACGGACGCTAAGAAGTCTACACTGGGTTGATGAAGAGCCCAGTAGAAGCGCCCGTGAAGGTCCTTGCTTCGCCATACCTCCCTGCGGTCATCGGTAGTAAGTAAGAGAACTGACGCAAACTATAGGTTTGCGTCAGTTCTCTTTAGCCATGGAGAGCGGGGTGAGTCCCTTGTCTACTGCTACCACATCACGGTACATACCCATTTCAGATTTAAAAAAATATTCCCTGAGACTGCAGACCTCGTGGTTGTGGAGGGTCTTCGCATTTAAAAAGCCTCGACTCCTGCACTTCCGCGGGATGTACAGTCTCATCATCGAAGAACGTGGGTGATGCATCCGATTTGCGGTCTGTAGTGTACGGACCCTCCTATCCAGGGCGTCGAGTTTAGTCTGAGTCCATTTGATTATGCCGAAAGACTACATCAAAACCGGCATGACCCAACCGTTGAAGGCACGCATCTTGTTTCCGCCTGAAAGAAGACTAAGTAATATCTTCTTCAGGCGACCGAAGAAGCGCTCCTTCAACGATTGCTTCATGTCAGCAACGTTGATGCCTAACGCTTCCGACATACCCAAATATTTATAGCTTTCGGATGAGGAGAGGTATCTAAGGTGTATGGAATCCGAAAGATGAATTCTTTCGGATTCCATAATCTCACCTCGCTTTACATGCGTGACTGCACATTTGTCCACACCAAATTCCATCCTGATGGCGCTACTGAAAGTTTCAGTTACTTTCATGGAGCTACCATCAGTCGCAATTTGTTGGGGGCAAAGAGTTTTAAGTCATCCATGTAGAGGAGGTGAGATATGACCTGACCACCTCTTTTCAACCGATAACCTAGACCTGAATCCTCCAGTAGTGTACTTAGAGGATTCAGGGCTAAGCAGAACCAAAGTGGACTCAAACGGTCGCCCTGCAATATACCCCGTTTAATCCATACAGGCTCATCATTTCCCTGGATCTGTCGACATCCTGGATAGCGAAGAATCGTCCTCCATTAAACCATACACGACTCAAGGAAGGTGCGTAGAGTTGCATCTATCTTGTACAACTCCAGCACCCTCATGAGCCATGTATGTGGCACCGAGTCGTAGGCCTTCTTATAATAAATAATAATAAATAAATAATAAATAAAATGAATTTATTTCTCATCACAAATGTGAAAAATTAACAGGCAGTACTTAATCTAAGAAATAGGCTTAACATTTGTGAGAGACTGGTGCCCGAAAAAGGCATAAAATACCTGTGTTACGGGTCACCAGGCCCCCCAAGACTTACATAGGTTATGTACATATCCATTTAGATTAATTAACAATAAAGACAGAGCATGTGATGAATATTACTTAAAAACTAGGTACATTTAAATATAAAGAAAAATATAATGAAATAAACTTATATCTATACTGGACAGAAGATACATAATGTGATTTAAGTGTTAATGTGTATGTGTGTTAGATAATGTGTGTATGCGTGTGTGTGTGTGTTAGAGAGGGTGTTTATGTCTGTGTGAGTGTGTATGTGTGTGTTTGTGCGAGATAGTGTATGCTTGTGAGGAAGATAGAAATTTAGCGGATAGGAATCAGAAGACTTTCAGTTGACTGGTAATCTAGGGTTTTAAGCCATTTACATACGGCTAGTTTACAAGCTGATCTACGCATTGGGTATTTTGAGAGGGCAGTGTTGATTTTATTATACAGATATCCTCCAAGAAAACAGTAAAACCTTTGCGAAAGAATGGTGCGAAAGAAATTAGTAGGACAGACCTTACCTTTCCTTCGTTTATTTTTGTTGAGATTAGAGTCATATTTTATTTCTTTATGTTTTTTGTGTATCATAGCGAATATGAAGGTCTGCCTCACTGTTAGGATATCCCATCGTTTATATAACTCAGCAGTTGGATAACGAAAAGGGAGGCCGGCTCTAACTTTGAGAACGGCTCTCTGAGCTCTTTCAACTTCCAGAAGGTGTACTTTTCCTGCTCCTCCCCAGGAGGTTATGCAGTAGTTGACTATCGACTGGCAGAGTGCTGAGTACACTGTTTTGGTAGTCTTAAGATCCGCCACGTGTCTGAGTGTCTTAAAAATGTATATCAGCTTACGAATCCTAGTTACGAGAATGTCAATGTGAGCCTTAAAAGTGAGTGTCTGATCAATATACACTCCAAGATATCTAATAACATCCGTTCTTTCTAGGGGTGTACATAGGCACGAAGAAGGGGCTATAATCTACCCAGCATGTCGACAGATCCTTGTGGGATCGACGAACCTGCTGGCTAATGGCCATGTCAATGAGTAGTAGCTCCTTAGTACCGCGGGACCTGTTTCTACATCCATTTTGAGAGGCAGACATAATCATATTACTGCCAATGTGCGTATTAATTTTCGCTCTCAGAATGGATGTAAGAAGTTTATAGATCGTCGATAAACACGTGATTGGTCTATAATTCTTGGGTTCCGTAGGACTACCTGACTTATCGAGCAGATGGGTAATGCCTGTTGTTAGAAACTGTGGTAGCGACCCAGACTCTAAGGATGACTGGAACTGAGATGCCAGGCAAATGTGTGACGCCATGGGATCTGGAGGCAAAACGTCCTCGCGCACATTTGGGAGTGGCGCGAGGAGGCGAAACGCCGGGGCGTAGCTCCGCTGCCGCGAGAAATCACGGTACAGCGGACAGAGCTCCGGCGGGATCTCAGGGCGGCATGGAGAGTGCGATTGTCGCAACCCAGCGCTGGGCACGCCACAATTGCGGCGATAAGTCCCCTCTTTGAAGAGTGGCTAGAGAGGCGCCGCGGCGTCCTCACCTTCCGCCTCACGCAGGTCCTCACTGGACACGGTTCTTTCGGGAGGTTCCTGTTCCGGATAAGGCGGGAGGAAACGCACGGGTGTCACCATTGTGTGGATCGCCCGGAGGACACGGTGGGGCATACGGTGGAGGTCTGCCCGGCTTGGGCGGAGCACCGCCGTGTGCTCGTGGAGGCGATTGACGGTGGCGATCTCTCGCGTCCGGTCTTGGTCCAGGCCATGGTACGGAGCGAGAGGGCTTGGAAAGCCGTCACCTCCTTCTGCAAAGCAGTAATGTTCGCGAAGGAGGAGGCGGAACGCGTGAGGGAGAGGCAAAATTCGCGCCCTCACGCCCCTAGCCGCCGCAGGAGATGCCCTGGGCGTCGGGAATCGCAGGCTGATTCCTGGCCACCGTAGGCGTGGGCTTGCGAACGGCGAGCAATGGGCAGCTCGCCGTTCGATAAGGACCAGGCCCGGGTCGACAGCGCGTTGTGTTCCACGTGCGCCTCAAAGAGATGTCAGCACCAATGACGGGGTTTGCTAGGACCGATGCCTGCTAGGGTTGCGGAAAAGTCCGAGAAGGATATCGTGGCCCCTGGCACAGGTAACTGAAGGAACACGGGTGGGTTTTTGTCAGTGAGAGTCTGACACGCCCTCCTGCTCTGCCCTGAGCGGAAGAAGTTATTTGATGATTTCCCACCATCAAAAAAAAAAAAAAAACGCAAATGTGTGAACTAATTAGCCATTTCAACCAAAAGTTGTGCAATCCGTCCGGTCCCGGAGATTTCCAGTTCGGTAACGGATGGACAACTTTGGCAACGTCTAATGGTGTAATTAGGACTGCTCCCATTTCTGGTATAGTTTCACACACTCGCTCGACCACTCGTATCGAGCCAGCCTCAGCGTGACAGACGGGTACCGACCAGATGTTGCACCAGAATGTTCTCGTGGCGGCGTCATCCGGGCGGCACACGTCTGTCACATTTTGTTCAGGTCGCTCCCAAGCTCTGTACACCCACCTCTCTTCGCTCTGGAACATGCGATTTTGTGTGTATCGATCAACCCGTCGCTTATACCGCCGAATACGGCTCGCCCATGCACAAACTTTCTGCTTCAGGAAGTCGATGCGCTCTGTGACACGGGACATGTATTCTTGAGGGCTGATTCCAGTCCCGTCGAATGCCCGTCTTACAAAGCGCATCATTCGTGGTCGTGTATTACTCTCCCTGAAGCAGTGTAGTTTGCCGATAAGTACCCTGGTCCCATCGATACGACGCTCGATCCTGCACTGCCAGGCTGGTAGTTAGTACTGGTTTTGGTCATGTAGCTCCGTCATAGTTGGGAAACTTGACATTAGCTAAACGACATGCCGCAACAGCCGCACAATACAGGATCGAGTGTGTATCAACGAGATCCTTGCAGCTCTCGAACACATTCTTCAGCTGCGAGTCGAGGGCACATACCAGCGCCCTATTTTTTTGTGCATAGGTAGGCGTGGTAATCGGGGTCTAAGTTCGATCGAAGTGGATCTATACTCGCGAAACGCATCCTCCAGTGCGCTCCTCAATCGGGCGTTGCACTGGCTACTTACTGTGGTAATCCTATCATCGTCTTCTTCAACACCATGATTGGACTGCGGCGGGACTGTATTAATGGTTGAAGCTTGTACCGCGGTCTGTGCCGGAGTCGAGACGATATGGTTGCACAGCACTGAGCGCAGCCCATCAAGTGCAGCATCGTCCAACCTATGATTACGTTGGATGACCCGCACCTGATCCGATAGTCGTTGGGCCGAGACGTTAACGGTTGGCTCTAGTTCCTGAAACAGAGACAGCATCCTATCACGGTACGCAGTGAGGTTAGTTCTCCCCTCTGTAGACCTGTAATATGCGCGCATGACGTTCTCGTTTATAGATTGAGTGCATCTCATGCGCTGCACACAACCACCGGCAGCGGGGACCCGGCTCGGGGCCGGATGGCCCCTAAGTCCCAAGCTCCTCGGTGGCCGGCCTCTCCCCTGCCGACGTAACCGCCGCCCTGGCGACGTCGGCGGGGAAAAATACTCGTCGCTTGAACTCGACGCAACTACCGCGGCCGGTGTCATCACAGCGCTCACGGTGGGGCTGGGTACCGGCGGCGGCGAGGCGGAGCCGAGCGAAGAGTCCGGAGGTGGTAGGCGTGCTCATTATTATTATTATGTTGGCAGAAAAGTACGACGCACTTTGGTTGTCGCACGCTGTGGAGGTGCTGGTTAGAAGACCCCACAGCTAACCTTCCAAGTTTCGTCTAAACTGCAATTTTCAATTTTTATTCGTTTATGTGTTTGTTTACTAACAATAGTTTTTAAGAACAATGTTACTAACAATTGGGCCTAGTTGCCATAAATAAATAAGTATTTCATTTAATTTAATTTCTATTAAAGGCATAAGGTTATATTCTAGCCAATGTGCCCTAAATAAAGCGTTTTCCTTTCCCGCTGGGATTCTTCAACCCTGTAGACAAACCCTGCCTGTAGGCCGTTTGTAGGATGTTATTGTGCTATCTTGCCATGTTGAGAATTTGGTGTGACCTGCTAAATCAATATTAACGAGTAGGTATTATTTATATGACATTAACAAAGGTAACAGTGTACAATATTTATTTTCAAAACATATTCTGACAAATATTTGATCTGACAAAGATTATGTCTGGACTCTATAAGAGACTGTGACCTCTGAGTTTGTTTCGGCCTTTTATCTCAGAGTAGTCCGATAGGAAACGACCTCATCTAGCATTTAAAATATGATTGACGTGTAAAAGTGTTTGCACAAACCTACTTACAGGAATAAAATTATTTATCGTTTATTAATGTTGTTATCATATCTTCTTTGAACCATGTTTCATCCAAGTAATATATTTTTCACACCACCTGCTCGCTAACGTCAAATTATATGATGTCATGGAAACCCTTACTTAAAGCAAGTCATTTAAGCTCTAGGCTCTAGCCGGGCATTAAGGGCATTCATATTGTACTAAATTTCATTATGACCCGCTGGTCATTAATGTGATTCGAATTTGGAATCTCAATTGAGAAATTTACAAAAAAAAATATGTACAGCTCAACCACAGAGTTCTCACTTCATCCAGAAGAGTCGATTCATCAGTTCATCTATAAGCATACTCTTGCGATTGCGTTTGGACTCTTTAAAGCCAATTTTTTTCATCAATTTTATTTTTAATTAGGCAGACTTTCATAATGTATTGACCCTTTCCAAAACTTTACCAATAGCTGGCATTTCATTATCAAAAAAATACGTGTACTTTTATCATCATTGCGGCTAAATCTACATATATCATCGAAAATTTCAATGTTGCTTGGTTTCGTTGCCGGTGGAGCAGGAGACTGAACTCTATGCGATGTTTTGTACTCCTTAAGAACACTACACAGTTGGTACAGACATAGGTACTCATTATTTCAGCAGTTTTTTCCACTATATCTTTATTGAGCGGATAATACTCTTTAGGCCATGTTTCGTCTACATATTTAAACACATTTATCAATATCTGTTTCTCATTTCTCAGCGTTTTTTTCTTAATTGATGGAAATGAGAGTACGGCGCTGGTCCGGTTAGTACCAGGGTCGTGTTCAATAAAAATTTTAACAATAAGAATTTAAAAGCCAATAACGATAAATAACGAAAACTTACAATAACTACATAACAAAATCAAAACCAAGAAACAAACTATAATATCACAATTTAACAAAATCGAAATGCACGCACAAATGACGAGAGAACTGTCAAAGGCGTCTAGTTATCCGACTAAACGTTATACCTCTCACTTCTGAAGGCCAATTCCTGTAATTAAAAACGTTCAAGTTCAAGTCGCAATCTCATCTCAGCGACAGTCTAATGTCAAAAATGTAGGTAAGCGCTGTACAAATTTTTGACAGATTGACACTGAGATTAGAATGCGAACGTTCATAAAAATACGGGAATTGCCCCTCTGTTGTCATGCTACGAGGGGCGTTCAATGTATTATCGGTATCGACATGAAAAAAAACGAGATTCAATTTAAATTATTTTAATGTTTAAATATAATCCCCCATTACCTCAATGCATTTATTACATTTCGAAATTAACTTTTCAATACCCTGTAAAAAATAACTTTCCTCTTTCTCTGAAAAATGCGCATTTATTGCCGCCTTTAGCTTTTCTCTTTTTTCATATTAGAAAACAAATAATAATCACTTGGGCCTAGGTCCGAGCTTAAAGGTGGGTGGTTAATTTCTTCGAAACCACAATCTCGCACAGCAGCCTTGGAAACACGCTCCGAATAGACCGGGGCGTTGTCGTGAAGAAGCAACACCCCGGTAGTTAGTTCACCAGTATTTTTTCTTTAATTGCTTCCCGAAAATTTCGTAAAGTGGATGCGTGGGATGGCTGCGTTTATGGTTTCACCTTGTTTTGTGTATTCAATTAGCAAAATTCTATTTGAGTCCCAAAACAATGTGGCCATGATTTTTCCGGCAGATGGAATGACTTTGAATTTCTTAGGGGTACAGTACCCTTCATGTGCCAATGCACGGACTCATGCTTACTTTCATGGTCATAACCCACATTTCATCTCCAATATTAATTCGATCGAAATTACCTGATGGAACTTCACCACAGAGCTCCAAAAACTACGATTCGCAATTTTTTTGAAGTGCTGTGAGCATTCGCGGCACCCATCTTGCACTGAATTTTGAAAGGTTAAGAAGGTCATGAAGAATAGTGTGCATGGTACCAACGGCGATGTGGGTCATCATTACTATCATTTTCATCTTCATTTGGGCATCCTCCGGTAAAAGCTTCTCAACTTTTTTCACGTTTTCATCCATAGAGGCAGTAACCGGGCCGCACGAGCGAGTGTCGTTTTCAATACTCTCTCTGCCCCTTTTAAATTCACTTTACTACTTTTGAACCATATATAATAAAGGTGCAGAATCTTTATAAATAGCAACCAGTGTTAAGGATAAACGGGAGTCAGGTGATGTAGGCGGGGGTGATAGTGTTCCCTTGACGAGTGAGTGAATTAAAACCAGGGTAATCGAAGGTAAAACATTTATAATCTCTTTCACACACGATAGTACATGGAAATACACACATTTATACACATGAAGTATCACACAGGTGTATAAAGGTAATCCAGAGCACATTCAGATCGAGGAGTAATATAATTTAGAGACACACAACATAAGAGCACAAAAGTACGAGCACACAAAATACACATAATAAAATAGCATAGAATTAGACAGACATTTATATTTACTTATAACTGTACTGCTGTTTGTAGCTTACTAAAGTGATGATCGCAGCTAACTGAACGTACTTTTTTTTTTTTTTTGCATGGCATCTCGCAGTTGGTCTTGAGAGGCCGTGAATGCTTAAACGGTCTATCCTGTGGTGCCTTTGAGCTAACTCAAAGCCTCCAGCCAGGGGCTGAACTTTCCACATTTTGGCCCGGCTAATATAGGGAAATATTCCTGACAGGTTGCGACCTGTTACCGCGCCATCGGATCGGAACTGGCTCCCTGACAGGTTGCGACCTGCCACCGCGCCTGCCATCGGTTTCTTTCCATGTGACACATGGATGAGTATAATATTCCTGACAGGTTGCGACCTGTTACCGCGCCATCGGATCGGAACTTGCTCCCTGACAGGTTGCGACCTGCCACCGCGCCTGCCATCGGTTTCTTTCCATGTGACACATGGATGAGTATAATATTCCTGACAGGTTGCGACCTGTTACCGCGCCATCGGATCGGAACTTGCTCCCTGACAGGTTGCGACCTGCCACCGCGCCTGCCATCGGTTTCTTTCCATGTGACACATGGATGAGTATAATATTCCTGACAGGTTGCGACCTGTTACCGCGCCATCGGATCGGAACTTGCTCCCTGACAGGTTGCGACCTGCCACCGCGCCTGCCATCGGTTTCTTTCCATGTGACACATGGATGAGTATAATATTCCTGACAGGTTGCAACCTGTTACCGCGCCATCGGATCGGAACTTGCTCCCTGACAGGTTGCGACCTGCCACCGCGCCTGCCATCGGTTTCTTTCCATGTGACACATGGATGAGTATAATATTAGCGAGTTGTGTGTGTTTGGTACTACTATAAAAGGGTTTTGGATTTTTACCCGACTGCGCCAGGAGGGTTATATTTTTACTTGATCTATTTGCATGATTAAGAATTTAGGAAAAAGTGGCAACACTGCCCGAGTGACATGTAAAATTTTGTTCCGTGTTTTAAAATTAATTTAAATTAGTAATAAAGTGAAATTAATGTGTAATTTTATGTGCAAACCTAATATAATTGCATAAATACTCAGGATTATTGTTTTCCTGTAAATATATAACGTAAATCACAGTTTATTGGTTACACACCGGTAACCTAAAACCAACAGCTGACGTTCGAATTGCGGATTTTAACGGGGAGTATTTGTTTACTTTTTACTTTATAATAGCACACAATCGTCACTGTAACTCTGTTACACATCCTCGTTATTTCTAAGCATAAATAGTTCGCTGATTTAGCACTTATTTACATTAGCCCTAAATTGCATTGTTTACATCCTAGAAAACCAAAATTAGCGGTGATTCTGTTAGCCTCAATCTGATCTTTAATAATATATTCAACAATAAAAGCGTTAATGATCATTACTTTTACATTGCTGCTATACTGGATTAACAAAAAATAACTTTAAAATCTAGGCAACCTACCCACATATGAAAAAGTAAATTCCTAATTCAATAAAAGCATCAAAATTTTTACATTCAGTTTGATAACATAGCTTTGATAATAACTCCTCAAGCCAATTCAAAACCCAACTTCATTCCTCCCCTAAAGTACACTATTTTCTCCCATTTTACGTTTCATTTCCAACTTTATTTTGTTTTTCTATCCTTTTTGTTCTCACCGTTACTTTATTCTAATTTCAGTAACAAATCTTGAAACCATGCCTGTGATGACCCGTAAGGCTACTGCTCAGGATATGGAGCTTAAATTGAGAACGGCCCTCCAAAAACTTGAAGCATCGCAATCCCAATGTCAACAATTGTTACAGGAGAATGATGAAAGTGAGGAGGAAGTCAAGAAGATAGTTGACAAAAACTCAAGCCTTAAACGGGAGTTAGTAGACCTACATCAGCAATATCAGAATGTTGTTGATGAACGCAATCAATTGAAGGTAGTCACGGATGGTTTCAACAACTGTAGTAATTTGTATGAGGAGGCTTTAAGCAAAGTTAGGGACCTAGAAGATGAATTAAGTTATGCTAATAGTCATATTATCCGGTTAGAGAAAGAAAAAGAGCATACCCAGGTTAAAGAAACTAACCATTTGTATAATGAGTTAATAAATAGTAAATGTAACCCTCATTCCATAACAACTATTGACCTAACTGAAGATTCCTTGCTGAAACAGAATTATAATAACAAAGTTAGTCATAACAAAATAAAAAAATATGCAAAACTAAATAGAATAATTAAAAAATGTAACCAAGTTAGGAAACAACACAAATACTTTTTCAAAAATATTCCACTGAGAAAAGAACGTGTTGAGCTAATCAATAAATTAAACAAATATCAAATCAAATTAGAGGACAGCAAAAAAATCTATGAAATTGATACACAGCGCTTACAGACTGACATACAGGTACTTGAAGGTAGACTCAGTTCCCTTTACATTAAATATGTGGGTTCTCAGAACCAAATTAAAGAACATATTCTTGCTGCTAATGAGTTAGTTATGTGTCAGTGCACTTGTCAGAAGGTTTCAAAACCTGATGCTGTCCAGCCTGAGGTAACGGAGGACCCGTCCCAGACTGAGAGTTGGTCTCAAGACTGTACTCTCAACCAAGATAAACCAGATATAGTACAACATCTATCCCAAGTGCCTGAGATTGGTACTTGTCCAGCTTTCAGTAATCATGATTGTTACAATTCAGTTATGTTCTCAGATAGTATAGGAAGAGGTTTAGGTAAATTAATTAGTAACAAGCAGAGTTATTCTACCCACAATTATTGTATGCCAGGGTCAACCTACAAACGAATAATGGCATCAGTAACAGGAAAGGTATTTAAT
Organism: Brachylomia viminalis; assembly: GCA_937001585.2. Classification (NCBI taxonomy): domain Eukaryota; kingdom Metazoa; phylum Arthropoda; class Insecta; order Lepidoptera; family Noctuidae; genus Brachylomia; species Brachylomia viminalis. The sequence continues at coordinate 1,078,237 of OW443300.2, forward strand.
CCTAGAACCACTATTACTGTATTTGTAGGTAATAGTGCTAAGGTCAAAAAGGAAGAAATCACTGAATGTGTAACTGAGTTGTTAAAGTTAAATTGTAGTAAAATAATATTGTGTGCTTTCCCATATTTTGAAACTTTGACGAAAAGACAAAACAATTATATTCATATGCTTAATAACCATATGCACTTTTTAGTTACTCATTACAGTGACAAGCTTGTGTATTTTGACACCAATAGTTTTGTGGAAACTTTAAAATCGACTAGAGATACTGTGTATCTGCCTGTTAGTTTTAGACACATAATAGCAAGGCTATTAGCTTTTTATATAAACTCAGACATAAGTAGTATGTCGAAGTCTTGTGTTATTAACACCACAATGGTTAGTAATAGTACTAATAATAAGGTGGTGAGCTTGAATAAATATAGCTCAAATGCTATAAGTACTTTTACAAATTGTACGAAGGAGGTTCCATGTTCCTCACTCACTAAGAGCTCATTGCCTGGTAATGACATTGAAGTATTGGGGATAACTCCGGATAATCATTTAAACTAGTTTGTAAGACAACAGAAGATACCAATAAGAATATTCCTATAAGTAACAACTACAAGGTATCTTCTTGCTTTAAATTAATTAATTATCAAAAACATCAGCAAAATGCCTTGAAATTATTTCATCAAAATATTCAAGGTATTTCTTCCAAATTATTAGAAATTGAAATGTTTTTAGAAAAAACAAAGTTTGACATTGTTTGTTTTACTGAACATTGGTTAAAGGATTATCAAATGCTAATTAATTATGAGAACTACAGTGTAGGCAGTTGTTTTAACCGTAAATCTATGCTGCGTGGAGGTTCTCTAATCTTAATTAAAAATTGTTTAAAATCTAAGCAACGGAATGACATAGTTGGTTTATCAGTTGAACATTGCATCGAAATGTCCTGTGTTGAGCTAGATAAGCATGTTGTAGTGTGCGTTTACAGACCCCCTAATTATCAGAACTTTTCTTTATTTGAGTCAATAATGGAAGATGTCCTAGCGAAACTTGCATCCAGTAATAAAGCTGCAATTATTTGTGGTGATTTTAATATTAACATTTTGGAAATTAATTCAAATAGCAGTAGATTATTAAGCCTTTTTAAATCGTTCAATTTATCGAATGTTTTTACTGAACCAACTAGAGTAACTCCAAGTTCTGCTACTTGTATTGATAATGTCTTCTGCGATTGTGATTATTTAGTGAAAGCCATCGTAAATTATTTGCCATCTGATCATAGTGGACAAACGGTAACTTTTAAGTTTAAAACACCTTTGCAAAAAGTGCAAATACAATTTAGACCAATAACGACTGGCAAATTAAGTAGATTCAATAGTACCCTAAACAATAAGTTAAATGTTCTGAGTCATATTATGGACGATGCAAATAAATTGTATGAGAATTTCTTTTCAGTAGTGCACAATGAATTCAATAAAACTTTTGAAAAGAAAACAAAAAATATTTGTCCTAATTTTATTTTTAGTGACTGGGCAACTAGAGGTATTAGGATAAGTAGGGAAAGACTGTTCGATCTGTACGGCCTTAAGCCCTACATTAACACTGAAACTTTCAACAAGTATGTTGCTACATATTCAAAAATTTTTAGGAATACTTGCAAGATAGCTAAAGCCCAGTACATTAGCAACAAGATTAAATCAGCAGAAAATAAAATAAAAACGGTTTGGAAAGTTATAAATAACGAAACTAGTAGGAAAAAAATACGTAGCACAGATTATACATTGGAGACTTCACGTGGTGCCATAAGCTCTAACTTAGAAGTCGCTCAAGAATTTGTAAATTTCTTTACTAATATACCAGTTAAAACGACGGAAGCTTTAAATTCCTCACCTGATGTCTCGATTGATTTATTAAGAGCGAACGTTTTAGGCTGCCCGGTTGAATTTCAATTTAAACATATAAACCCTATGATAGTTATAAAAGCTTTTCGGCAAATAAAAATCAAATTGACCGAAGATCTATGGGGAATGTCTATCAAAGTTTGTACAGCAATAATCGAGACTATAGCACCATACTTAGCTTTAATATTTAATTTGTGTGTAGATCAAGGAGTCTTCCCGGATTTAATGAAATACAGTAAGGTTATACCACTTTTTAAATCTGGGGACAGCAAAGACACCAACAATTATAGACCAGTATCTGTGTTGCCAGTATTCAGCAAGGTGTTCGAAAAGGTAATGCTCAATCAAATGCTTAATCATTTTAACACCAACAAAATCTTACACGATCAGCAATATGGTTTCACCAAAGGACGTTGTACGACTGACGCCGGTGTCACTTTATTAAAACACATATTTACAGCGTGGGAGGAGGCCCAAGATGCCATAGGGATCTTTTGTGACCTCTCCAAGGCATTTGACTGCGTTGATCACGAAACCTTGCTCTTAAAACTTGAGCATTACGGACTAGGTAAACTCGCGCTTAGTTTAGTACATTCTTATTTAAATGATAGACAACAAAAAGTGCAAATAAATGGTATCAATTCACTTTATTTAAAAGTACAAATGGGTGTTCCACAAGGATCGATATTAGGTCCCTTCCTCTTTTTAGTATATATTAATGATCTACCCCATTTATTTAAAAACCAACCACAAATGGTATTATTTGCTGACGATACTTCTTTAATCTTTAAGATAAATAGACGTGCATCAAATCTTGACGACGTAAATAATGCCCTACTGCAGGTACATAATTGGTTCACTGCTAATAATTTAGTATTAAATGGGAAAAAAACTAAATGCATAAGATTTGCTTTACCGAATGTTAAAAGTAGTGATTGTGACATAGTATTGAATAACGAGAAACTAGAATTTGTCGATGAAACTGTTTTCCTGGGAATAACGCTAGACTCAAGGCTGCAATGGGGTCCTCATTTAACATCTCTTGCAGGACGGCTAAGTTCAGCAGCATATGCTGTAAGAAAAATCCGTCAATTTACTAATGTAGATACCGCGAGGCTAGTCTATTTCAGCAATTTTCATAGTATCATGTCTTACGGTATTTTATTATGGGGACGGGCTGCCGATATTGAGTCTATTTTTATTCTACAGAAAAGAGCTATCAGAGCAATATACAGCCTCCGCAGGCGCGATTCTCTAAGGGAACTGTTTAAAGACATTAACATCATGACGGTACCTTGTCAATATATTTATGAAAACATCATGTACGTAAGGAAAAATCTAAATCTTTTCAGTAAAAGAGGTGAAAGACACAATTATAGGACTAGAAATAGGGACCAATTAGTTCAACCAGGTTTCAGACTGGCTAAAGTAGACTCATCCTTCATGGGGTACTGTTTAAAATGTTACAATAAAATACCTCCCCACATACTCCAACTGAATGAAACGAAATTTAAATCCTGTATAAAACGCACACTATACAGCCAAGCATATTATAAGTTGGGGGATTATATCGCTGACAAAAATGCTTGGCTCAGGGCTGGTCCTGCTCCACAAGGGCGCGTAAACTAATTAATTAGCATTCGAAAATAGTGTTGGACCTGATGAAGATTGTACAACCTATCTTTGCATTGTATAAATTCAATCTCATAGTATTGTATAATTGCATAGCACATGTGTGAGCACTATGTACCCACTATAAAGCTTACTGGGTTCGTCTTTCATTGACTTGAATGTGCCCTGGCGGCTGAGAGTATGTCATGCTCACTCAAATGTGTCGCTGGTGGTGGCGTGTGTATTGGATCATTGAGTTCCCTTCAAAATGGTTGAGCTGAATGGTGCTGATCCATACGTCATGTTCGTGAACGGGCGCCGTCAGTAGGCACTGGTCATTTCTTAGCTGCCACGGCTTATTTTAATTCCATAATTGTTTTTATCTTTTTATTACGGACGCTTTTAACGTGCACGTCTTTCTACATCGTTCTCACATTTGTATAATTACAACATGAATGATGTAACCACTCTATTGTAACAATATTTTGATTTAAAAGAGTGTCCATGGAGTTTCTTGCCCGTTCTTCTCCATAGGTACCTACTACGCTTTGGAATGGGCAACTAGCTTCATCTTTCTGACTGACCGACCCCTTGACAATTCAAAAGTGCCTGTAATTGGTTTATTTGAAATAAATGCTTTGAGTTTTTGAGTTTGAGTTTTACAAATTGGTTTTCATTGAACCTACGTCATTTGGGCTTCGTCTACAACCACCTCTTCATGAAAAGTTTTTTGACTTTTTCTTTGTTTGGTTAGTAATTTAATAATAGCGCGGTGCTCGATTTTCTTCAACATTGTCACGTTAGCCATTCCAGTAATCGTTGACTAAAGATAACTAGCAAACTAATGATCACAACTTTATGAAATTTGACCTATAAACCCTTTGATAATGTCATTAATTAATTAGTGAAATTACGCACGTCATTAGTAAATCACTCTCATACCGAGAATACATTGAACGCCCCTCGTACGTCACCATTGTACTCTTCAATATAGCAACGTCATCTAATTAGTAGTATTTTATTTTTTATTTCGACACCCTGTCTTTCTGGGCCGTTTACAATAGACACATTACTAAATATTATAATATTTTATTAGACCTAACTAAAAAAATTGTGCTCAAGCAGTTACACCTAAGAAGAATAGTTTAAGAATAAATTACAAAGATATACATGCATTAATAAAAGAGAAAACTATCGTATAAATCGAAAATAAATGTAATTTGGTTATAACATAGTTTTAAACAAGAGAGTGTCAGCTATAAAAAAACCCTTTTCACTCCTCTTGCTCAAAAAGACCGTCATTGTGGCGTACCAGAGCGAAGAAAAAATAGCAATTCTTCCTCTAGGGGAAAAAGTTTTTTATTTTTTATTTTTGTGTGTCAAATGACAATGACCCTACTAAAACGAAAAAGTCTTTAGTCATAAGTAGAATAATCATGAATATAGACTCGACTTATTACTGTTTAATAAAAAAAGAACTTCATTTTATTTTTGAAAATGGAACTAAAATCGGCGATCTCTTTGGTAGAATGCATGCATTGCGTTGCGGCTGCAGAAGAAAAAACAAAAAAGACATTGGCGCGAAATCATTATAATTTTTCTCTAATTGCAAATTGAATTGGTAGTGACCGTAATTAATTTTACAATAGTGAAAATGTCATCATCTAGTCAGAATGGAGACCGTATTTTGCAAATAGAAGAGAAAGGAAAATAAATAATTTTCAATCTGTTGCCGTCAAGGTCACAAACTACATATTTCATATTGTATTGGATTGTTTTATTTTCTCGCAACACCATTGGTTTAGGTAACTATCTATAGGTCTATAGGTTAACAAATCGTAAAATAGTAGATTGTTATACAAGGAGCTAAAATGACCCATTATAATACGAGGTAGTTTTACTCCCGAGCTTTAGCGAGGGAGTAAATAGAAACCGAGTTTTAATGGGTCATTTTAGCTCCTTGTATAACAATCTACTATTTTACGATTTGTTAACCTATAGACCTATAGATAGTTACCTAAACCAATGGTGTATACTCCATCTATTAATAGCATAGAAGTAGTATCTCAAGTTGCTAGTCGCCGGCTCGTGAACACTTGTCGGCACGTATCGGAAGCCCTGGTAATCCTTAAATTGTTCACGAATTTCTTCCACTATTAGACTAAGGATATACAGGATTTGAGGCGCAAGAGATAAGCGAGTGATTAGATTTAATTGCGATACAGTCATGTGATTGTTTCTAAGCATTGCTATGTTCCGGTATCTACATATATATATAAATAAAAATGAATTGCCGTTCTTGGTAAGCGCATCACATTAGAACGGCTGGACCAATTTGGCTATTTTTTATTTTAAAATCTCGTAATGGTCGTGTCATTTATGTAAAGAAAATTTGTAGAAATTACCCAAAAAAAAAAAAAAATTGGTAAAAATCGAACGTCAATTAAATGGGATTTTTGTATGAACTATTGAAATTTTTGTATGAACTATTGGTATTCGGACAGGAGAACGTCTGTCGTGTCAGCTAATTTATGATAAAAATACCAGGTTTATGTACGTTCTTTGCTTTACTAGTCAATCTGGTTAGTAGGTAATAACCCATTAGAAATGCCTCCTTAGTGAGCCTGTGTATCGAGGCATCAAATGAAAATTGTATTATGATTATAAGCCTGTGTTGACCCACTGCAGGGCAAAGGCCTCCCTTCCCTCTTTCCACATCTCCCGGTCTACTGCGACTGCGTGTCAATCCTTTGAGAAGGAGTCCAGCTCAACCCACCATCTGAAAGAAAAAGAAAGAAAGAAAAGAAAGAAAATGCATTTATTTGCGGTAAACATGACGCAAAAATAACACAAACACAAAAAATAAGATTTTATTTCATGGAGAATTCAAGTTCAGTTATTAATTTTAATTTTCAAAACACAAATAGCGGACGCTGGCCGCACAGCTGCTGGACTAGGTGGAACTGGGCTGGCCTTATCTGCCGCATGTCAGAGCAACAATACGCAAAAACCACCACCCAGTGGATCTCAAACAGCAGAAAACCAATATGTGGCAGGCCCAGACAGAGATACGACGAAGAATAGAAGAGAGACGGCTGTCGCTGAAAACCAGCGCTGGGGCTCTGTCTTGCATAGGATCGCAGCATACTGAGCGATAGCCGTTTTGCGTTGATGTGACGCATGTTTCCCCCAACCTTTTCGTTTGTTTTGTGTTTGTGTTATTGTTTGCGTCATGTTTACCGCAAATAAACGCATTTTCTTTCTTTCTTTCTTTCATATACAATACAGGTAGGGTAGGGTTCATAGTATCTTTTATTTCTTAGGCCGGTTTTCAGCAACTTTTAAGGATTAAACTTCTGCAAAACTTCCAATGGACTCGGAAGCCACAAGAAGTCAGCTGTGGTAGTCGTTCATAAAATGCGCGGCGTCATAAAGGTAGCTGGTCAAAGCGCGGGCAATCCTCTTGCGGTGGATTACAGGACCGCCCGAGGACTTAAGAGTTGGAGCGAAGCATTCCTCGGTACCGTCGTCAAATATTTGCTTCTGCTTCTCATTTGTGACGACGTAGTATTTATTTAGTTTGGTGCTTCGGTGTTGTATTGATTACTTATTGTTAATGTTGTTAACAATAACAACATCACACAGTACAGTAACAGACGCAGTAAATTCCACAAAGTTTTTAGAATTAACCATAGATCGCAATTTAAATTGGATAGCTCATATAGAGTTAATTAGCAAAAAACTTAGTAACAGTGCATTTGCATTATATAAACTATCGCGGATACTAAAGACTGATTCCCTAGTAACCGCCTAATTATGGCATTGCAGAGTCCATTATCAGATACGGCATTATTTTTTGGGGACTCTCTACGGATAGAGATATCGTATTTAAAACCCATAAAAAATGCCTTAGATCCATATTTAAATTAAAAATGACTGATGCATGCAAGCCGTTTTTCATAAGTCCCAACATCTTTTGACTTTACCATTACTTTATATTATTGAATCGCGATATTTATAAAAACAAATCCTAATCTATTTTCCTGCATGGCAGACCGGTTTCCTAGGAATAGACGTGATAACAGTCAACTCTGTCAACATAGGTCTCGGACTGCACTTATGCGCAGGAGTGTATTTTGTATGGTTCCCATTATTTACAAAAAGCTTCCCAATAGCAAATGTATGTAATGTACTAATGAATTTGATAATGATGTTTGTATTGAATATTTTGGACCTACGTTGACATTATTAGTTTTATTAGAGTTTTTATTTTTGATAATTGAATATTTGACCATTTTGTAGGTATATGAATTTATTATGAATCAATCAATTTATTTTTATTTGTTATTTATGTCAGCATTGTAGCATTTGTAGAGCAGTGGTGGCCCAGTGGTAACGGCCGCGACTTACGAGTTGTAGGCCGTAGGTTCGAACCCCGACAGGCGCTTTACTTTGTGTAAATTATTTCATCACCACTGCTCCGTGCCTCGGAAAGCACGTTAAGCCGTTGGTCCCGGCTGTCATTCGTGGATCTTTGACAGTCGTTACGGGTCGTCAGAAGCCCGAAAGTCTGACAACCAGTCTTACCAAGGGGTATCGTATTACCCAGTAACTGGGTTGTGGAGGTCAGATAGGCAGTCGCTCCATGTAAAATACTGGTATTCAGCTGCATCCGGTTAGACTGGAAGCCGACCCCAACATACCTAGTTGGGAAAAGGCTAGGCAGATGATTTATGTCAGCATTGTCAATGTTAATGAATGTTCTTATAATTTTTTTTATTCTAATTTTCATTTAATACTAGCTGTCCTGGCAAACTTCGTACCGCCTCAGAATGTTATCTACATTATAATATTTTTCTTGAATTTTTCCCGTTTCTATAGTTATTCTGCTATTCGGGGCGTAGACAAATCCAAAAAATCAAAAACCATGATAATTGGCCCAGCAGATCTCGAGTTATAAGTGTTGTAACAAACCCGTCTTTGTTTTATTTATATAGAAGATTTGCACACCATGACAATACGGTAAACATGTTAGCACAACCCCATGTACTTATTACACCTTGCATGCATTTTTTATATTTGTTTGTACACATATGTTTGAGAAAATAAAGTTATCTGAATCTGAAAGGTATATTTTGATTGTAAAATGTTAGTCGAAGGCTGAAAAGAAATTTAAAAAAAGAAATGTTTATGCCTTATGTTTAAATTGTTATTACATTGTTGTGTTTGCGTTTTATGTGGGCTGGTGCAATAGTTTGATGAATGTTCATTATACCGGCAGGTCCCAGAAAAAATACATGATAGGCGAAACAAATACAACTTTTTTTCAGAGCATCAAACTCAAATATTAGAACAAAAATACTGCATCCAATACACCTCAAGTTGGCCACTTTGTTGGCACACAACGACATGAAAACTGTCTCATAACAGCTTTAGGCAATAATCGCGGCACAAACATTGTAAGCGATAATATAGTTGAAGACAGCGGAGAACTAAACAAACTCCAAGTTTTACTTCAAGTGGATGGGTGGGGACACGGAATAAAGAAAACAGAAGGTTCACAGACTCGTTACGGTGCATGCCGGTGTGGGGCGATACGCTACTTAAATAAAAAAATGTCTACAACCAACATGGAAAAAGGTTGCATTCTAAAACCCACCCGTGTTCCTTCAGTTGCCTGTGCCTGGGGCCACGGTATTCCTTTCGGACTTTCCCGCAACCCCGGCAGGCATTGGCCCTAGCGGACCCCGTCATTGTTGCTGACATCTCTCTGATACGCACGTGGAACACAACGCGCCGTCGACCCGGGCCTGGTCCTAATCGGACGGCGAGCTACCCATTGCTCGCCGTCCGCAACCCCGCGCCTACGGTGGCCGGGAATTGGACCTCAATTTCGCCAATTAATAGCAAAGTAGTTTAAGCCAATTTATTTGTCACTGGAATTATTTGCCAGCTTATGATTTCTGTTTACACTACGAAAGTTAGTCAACCTTTGGGTGCTGAAGAGACAAACAGAGGTAGGTGCAATTTATAATGAAAATTTAGGTAATGAACATGAATGAATTCGGCATTAGGTAATGACATAATTATTCTTTAGCCAGGCAGGCTAATATCGACGGTTCGATTTACGTAAAGTAATAAACACTCTCAATAACAACATAGATAAACAATACACTTAAGTAGGTACCAGCGGCATTTTTGTTTGCACCAATACAATAACGTCAAAGAAGGTTCACGTTTAATGTGAAATACAAGCTGACTTAATATTTCACATTACGCGTGAACTTTCTGCACTTCTCTCATCACTGGTAACGGTGTAACGCAATTTATGTATTACATTTTGTTTGTGTGAGTTGTATAGGAGAGACCCTTCCTTTTTATATCATAAAGGAACTTGAGCGAGGCCTTTGTCTCACGAGTTCGTAATGAGTGCCGGGCGAGGCCGCGGGCTTATTGACAAGCGGTAGCGGGTAGCGAGCTAGCGGCCTCGGCAACACGCTGACATGTGTGTCAATCTTAATTTTTTTATTATTGTGGCTTGTTTCATTACTTCCAAATAAGTTCCAATTAACATATCAGGCAGATAATTTCGTACAAATTCTGTAGTGCTGTAAATAATATCTGTGAAGCAGCCCTTTTATCTGTTGTACCGGTAACAGCCTAATGAATCAAACTTTGGACTGACGAGCAACAGTTCGTGAGATCAATCCCCAACCGTTTCAATATTTATGAGCACTTAAACATGAACATTATACATTGTTTTAATATTTTGCTTTCGAGGAGCTTGAAGTATTATTGTTACAGCCAACAAGCAGATAAAGAACCTCTTTTTTATATTTCATTTTTATTATTCTAAATTTTAAATAGTGTTATCATCTTTTGTTTTTTCTTCTATGTGACATCTCACTAAATTAATAGGTATTTTATGAGTTTTTTTTTTTTTGCTTTTGCCTACTTTGGTGTCAAAACGAAACAAATATAATAAACTGATAGATATCCATATAAAGGTAGGTAATAAGGAGTCATTTTCCAGAGCCTAATTAATATTAGTGTAAAAAAATTGTGCGTCCGATTGTCACGTTCATATTTTATTCATACAAAGTTGTGATGTGATTGGAACCAAGAAATATCGCCATAACAAGCACAGCTAAGTACAATAATAAATAATAATAATAATATGAGACAACATCCACACAAGGTCTTCAGGTTCCGAACTAGGCAGAGCCTGTACTACGGTAACCTGATGACTGATATACATATACACACCCAGACACAGGTCAAACAGACATGTTCATCCACACAAATGTTCGACTTGTCCGGGGATCGAACCCGGGACCAGCGGCTCAGAAGACAGGGTCGCTACCAACTGCGCCAACCGGTCAGTCACAATAATAATTAATTGAATAAATAAATATTAATAATACAATAATTAATTACTATAGCGATGTCAACAGAGAGCGACATAATATTTCTCTGATCGCTCCTCCATGTCTGCTAAAATCTTCGTATTAAACGCGAGCTGCAAACGGCGGCCATAACTCGTCTCGAAAAATACTTCCAAGCTCATACAATTGAAGTGTTTGACTATCATAACATAATATCATGACGTCTCACTTCGTATCTATAGGCAATTTGGTTAATTTAGAAACAGCCCGCAAGTTTGATCCATTGACCACCAGGCTATTGGAAGTATGCCTACAAAAACAAATTATAGATAATTTATATAAGAGGGTAATGTCCCTAGAAGTAAGCCCATCATTTGTAAATAGTTAGAGCTAAGGTGTTAACTTTTGTAAGCTTTCAGAAGCGTCAAAGTGTAAACTGCTTCAATCTTACAAGTTATTCAAATGTCCGAAATTCATTTTAATGACCGTTTAGAATACGTGAAAGCGAATATTTTTTATTTAGTGTGTTTTTTTCCCAGGCTAGCAAATGCTGTCTTCGACTTAAATGTACAGTATCTGCCTCAAAATTCCATAACACTTTAATACACAGGGATGAGCACAGGTCTGCGCCGAGTGCTGCTCTGGTACATCAAAATCAAGAGCAGATGTTGCAACCTGAGTTGAACCTAAATTGATCAAAACAATCAAACACTAATGTGCTCTTACAAAAGCACTACTTAAAGGTTAGGATTACTTAAAGGTTTTGGTTTAAACTCACAGAATAATAAAAATTTAGTTCGTGCTTTGTTAGACTGTGTCAGTCAAACATCTGTTTGTACAAATAGTTTAGTTAATAAGCTGGGCATCTCAACATATATTCAGTAATTATGTATTGTTTAGGGTCAGCCAATACATAAAATTGATGAAGTTATCAATTGAACATTACATTACTATGACAGAAAACTATTATATTTTTGTCACTTCTTCTGTAGTAGACAAGGTCACAGGGAAGTTCCCACAAAGGTCACTAATATTATCCAGGTTCAATATACCTAAACATGTGACCCTTGCTGATACTGTTGTCTATATTCCAGGTGATAATACTCGTATCACCTGGAATATAGACAACAGTATCAGCTGTATCAACAGTATCAGTATTATAACACCGCTGCTAGCTGCTGATATATTCTTTCATGTGATAAACGATGGCAAAATTGAGGGAAATCCGGAAGATCCGATACTGTTCAATACTCGGTTTGGATACGTCATTTTAGGTAACTTCGTTTCTTCTTTCACTCACATGTTCGTTGCTATGCAAGCAGTTGTAACACACACTCCTGGCCTTGAGCGTCTCTTTAGTAAGTTCTGGGAGACTGCAAACGTCCCTGAGCTATAGATACTCTGAAAAAATACCGGAGATAGAATATTATGAAAAAATATTTCAAGAATCAGTTACTTTATAATAATTGTTTTCAGGTTAAATTAACTTTAAATATAAATGTCAAACATATTATTACTTCCGTGTAATTTAGTATTGCATTGCAGCGTTTTTATAATCCAGCAAAACATTTTGCTAAGGAAGATTTATATTGCTCCTTAAACATAGCCGGTAGATAAGTTAGTTTTCGAACAAAGAGACTTGGAGTGGGAGTGTCTCATAACAAAGGCACTTGGTCTTTTGTGCGAGCCCATGGAGGACATTATTGAAACTCATTGGTAAAGTAGTGTCTTTCAAAATATCCGTTGTCCCTACAAAATGATCATTATTGAGCGCACTCAGCAGGCTGTTTGATCCTGATAGTAAAAGCCAAGTTATTTAAAAAAAGTATTAAGATGGGTTTGCTCTTGACTCTAGTCTAGGTCAGTGGGTACAGAGACAGAGTCGACGGTGGAGTGAGCTTACCCAGAAGAAGCCTGTTCACTCTAACTTTGAAGAGATTAGGGTTGTATGCGTTCGGAAACACAGACGCAGGTAGAGTTCCATTATTTTGCTGTGCGCATTACAAAAGACATTTGAAAACGCTTAGTGCGAATTGATGGAATATTACTGCAACATAGACTGGAATCAAGCCACTTCCTGTAGAGTTAGCAAAAACATGGCAACAATTTCATGTAGATATTTCTACTAATTAGCTTTGATATTAAAGGTAAATCGTTATTTGCAATTGTGCGAATCTGATGATACTTAGCAAATTGGATATTGTGATTGGCTGTTGATATGTAAAGTTAAAAGTAGACGGTGAATATCACGAATACTAATAAATATCCACATAACTTATGGGAAAATAAAATGTAGTGGCACGGACTAGATTGTTTACTAAATTGTAATTAAATACAATTATGGCAGAGATAGGGAGTACATTGAATTCTGACCCCTTACCCCTCTTTCGTCAAATCATAATGATTTTTATTTCTGATTCTAGGACATTTATTAATTGGTTGTTCCCTGACATCCTATCCTCACTCAGATATCGCAATCGACTTCATCATTGGCGATCTTGTGAATAAGCCCAGCAGCATTTTGGAAGGCGTGATCAAATGACTAGTTATCGTTATTGACTAATAGAAATAAGTGGCAAAAAGAGCTGCCAAATATTAAGGTGAATATGGTAGTTTTCTTTAAACAACTGCACCTCTTCACTGGCCTTTGGGCAGAATAACTAAAATATTTCCAGCTTCCGATAACAAGGTTCGAGTTGTTGAAATTAGAACAGCTGACATTAAAATTAATGTATCTATGCATACACAAATTTTCATTTACCTACCCTTTACCAAAATTAAACAGACAGATAGATTTATTTTATTTTATGGTTTGACGATATTGTTATAGCCAATAAGAAGGTATAAAATCTCTATTTAAATTAACTTATTATTATTCAAAATTTTAAATATTTTTTTTATTTTCTTTTGTATCTCTTCTATGTGTAACATCTCATGTATGCACAAAGGTACTCGTAGATAAACGTTTTATGATATTTTATTATTTATTTGCATAAGTCTAACTTATGAAACAACAATATGCAACCTACATTCTTGGAACCTTAAATAAATATAATCAGAAACTGGTTTTGCAGTTATTTAGAAGATAATTTTCTTTTAAATATCAAAAACTTTCACTGAACTCAGGCTGGACTATTATTTTGTCCTATAAATTTTCAGAAATAAGAGATAGGTAACTTAATCCTTTAAAGCCAGTCAGGAAATGTTTGGTAATCAAAAATGTATTTTTTTTAAATTTATTATTTATTTATTCAAAATCTGTAAACAATAACAAACATAAAGTCTGCCAAACTGCATTACAGTTTGTCGGCAGTTGTTTTCGTCTAGCAATGTATTTAACAATTTTTTTAAAATTATGCGGTGCTAAAACTTAATTATGCTAAGTAAACTATATAATAATAAACCTACAGTCGAGATCAAGAATCACATATTATACAAAAAGGTATTTTCGCCAACGTAAGGTTTGTTACAAACATATCTATGGACACAATGAGAGATAATATTTTTGCGGAACTTTTTTAAGCTGATCCTTGGACTTGACATGCGTTACCACTTCTGGGCGTAGCTCATTCACTAACGTTGGTACTACGTACCTTCTAGTGCGCTTTCCAAAGTAGTTTGTTACTTTTGGAACAGCGAGTGTCTTCTCCTTAGATAAACGAGTTGGGTACGTTATGCTTACGTTCCGCTTTGTGGTATTCAATGTTAAATTGTTCAGCCAAGTTAACTTTGTTTTAAGATGGATACTTTACAAATTTTGAACAGTTCTTCATAATTTTTGTTAAATGTTTTCTTAGTTTTTTTTTTATCTATAAGAGGTTTTAGTTATCTGCAAGTTTTTTTTTTTAAATGTGTAGAATATGAAGACCATATCCACCCAAGCCATAACCAATAGCCGAGTCATCCAGTGCGTAATATAAGGTATATCGTACTTTCCTGCTGACAACATACTTCAGATTTTTCAATTAACCTAATTTAAAAAAAAAAAAAATTCTGTTGCTAGATTCAATTATAATGTAATCTGGAGAAATAAAAAGAGTTATGCTGGGTAAAGATAGATTTGAGTACAAACTACAGTTCAGTTGAATAAGCTAAAGAAAACCAAAATTTTGACGTACCTAATCTGAAAAATTTGTGCCTGAAAAAAGAACATAAGTTATTTTCTGTCAATCTACTCCTGGGCGAAGGGTGTTTTAATAGACCATAAAACATATTCAATGCAGAGTTAACGGGTTGGTGTTTTCAGTGACAGTTTCAGGAAATGTTTTAGGCATGCACACGCGGCCGCACGTCAGTGGTGATAATTTGACCTTGAGCTGACGGATGATACGGATTTTTAGAATAGAATAAGAGGCCAGATTATACTGGGATGTTGTTGGGACTGCCCCGCTTCTGTAGCGCATCGGAGATGTTCGCTCAGAATCGAACTGACGGCTTCCATGCAGTAATTCGTAAAAAAGTCGCATCACTAATGCGTAGAACGCGGGGCAGTGACAATAGCATCCTGAAAACAGTTGTGGAGAGTCCTTACTCCCCGATTCTGAGGCACTAAGTGGGGATAATGGTCGGGTAGCTTATTCCTCACTTTGTCGTTCTCTGCACATTCTGCCTCAGACACCTACTTTGTTGTTTGTTTCTTGGCTGTTTACTACTAACACTAGTTATAAGATATTTTTACTAACAAAATGGACTATATTGTTGTCCGAATCTAATATATAATAATAATAATAATTACCACTGACGTGCGGGCTATCGTACAGCTTATCAAAGTGACGGTGATGTGAACGTGGCAATTTAGAACCTGTGTATTGTTTAACTATCCGCTTTCGCTTATCAACACATCCTTACCCAACGGTTTATTGGAAGTACACAGCAGCACACGCAGTTTCGTTACTCGTTAGTAAAACGGTTAGCACGGCCGCCTTTTGAATACGCTTAATGTAGCGCCGCGTACACACGGTGGGGGACGGTGTGTCTTCACGCTAATGTTTTGATGGCTGTAAAAGCCAATGTGGTTTTATTGTTACATTCTTTATGTGTTGTTCTAGATTGTACGTTGTACTAAGGAATAAGTTCGTAGTTTTATTTTGTTTATTACTGAGGATAGGTGTTTTATTTCTCTTTTTAAAAGCAGGGACCAATAATTTTTACTGATGTACAAGTCACTAATGGATTGCGTCAAGATGGTTCACAATCACAACCCTGGACAGCAATTGGTTCATATGTGCTCTAAATACTCTTCGGCAAAAAAGGCAATTTGCACTAGTGCGAGTTTTTCACTGACCAACTTAACACCTAAGCTATTATCAATCTGCCACCACATAAGAATGAGATAATTCACTTAGGACTGCTTAGTGGAACCTGGGTAGACTGCGCTATCTACTGGACAGGGCAGAAATTAAACACACATTTTATGAAATATCTGTTAGATGAGTTAATTGAGACTTATTTGGAGATAATGAAATAAGCCAATAGTATCAATGCTAATCATATCAAATTGCTTACTACAAATATTCACATTATGTGCATCATAACAAATGTGTGAGTATCAATAGCATCGAAGCGTCAGGTGTATGTCACCGTAGACAATTTGTAAAAGTCGACTCAACCAAATGGCATACGCCATACTTTTGTAAGGGACACATGAACATATTAGCAAACAGTCGTTTTATTTTCAAAACGTCTTATTTGCTTGGTAGAAACAAGGGTGCTAAATAACGTCATTAGGTGCGCGCTATCGAATGTCATTAAAACGGAGTGAAAAAAGCAAAAATAAATCATTTTCATTTGCAAAACTTCATAGTCGCTTTTGGTGTGACGACTTAAACTGAGATACTCCTCACGCCTAATCGTATTTTTTTTTATACAGAAGATAAATACAGGAGATACATTTTGGTTGTAGTACTTCAGTTGCATCGACAGTAATAATATATCCTCGTGGACCTACTGATTGGACAAAGAAGTAGATCCACGAGAAAACACCCAAAGTTATCATGCAAATATTATGCTGATACTATTTATAACTTTAATTCCATACAATATTTTCGATAATGGACTTAGTGAATAGAAAACATACGGCCAAACTTTGGAGCAAGGAATAAAAAATAAAAAAATCCTCGCAGCAAAGGTTAAAATCGTGTTTTAGAACACCAGCAATAAAGACACCAATAATAAAATTATAGACCCGTATCCGTGTTGCCAGTTTTCAGCAAGGTATTTGAAAAGGTAATGCTTAATCAAATGCTCATTCATTTTAACACCAATAAAATCTTACATAATCAACAGTATGGCTTCACCAAGGGACGTTGTATGACTGACGCCGGGGTCACCTTATTAAAACACATATTTACGGCATGGGAAGAGGCTCAAGACGCCATAGGAATCTTTTGTGACCTCTCCAAGGCATTTGATTGCGTCGATCACGAAACCTTGAGCATTATGGACTTGGAATACTTGCGCTCAGTGTAGTAAAATCTTATTTAAACGATAGGCAGCAGCAAGTTCAAATAAGTGGTGTCAATTCACTTAGTTTAAAAGTAGAAATGGGAGTTCCACAAGGCTCGATATTGGTCCCTTCCTCTTTTTAGTGTATATTAATGATCTACTCCATTTATTAAAATCAAGCACGAATGGTGTTATTTGCTGACCATACTTCTTTAATTTTTAAGGTAGAAAGAAGTGCTACAAATTTTGACGACGTTAATAACGCCCTAATGCAGGTCCATAATTGGTTCACTGCTAATAATTTAGTATTAAATGGGAAAAAAACAAAGTGTAAACGATTTTCTTTACCTAATGTCAAAAGTTGTGATTGTGAGATAGTATTGAATCAAGAGAAACTAGAATTCGTCGATAAAACTGTTTTCCTGGGGATCATGCTCGACTTAAGGCTACAATGGGGTTCTCATTTAACATCTCAGGCGGGACGGCTAAGTTCAGCAGCATATGCTGTCAGAAAAATCCGTCAATTTACCGATGTAGATACCGCGAGGCTAGTCTATTTTAGTTACTTTCATAGTATAATGTCTTACGGTATTTTACTTTGGGGACGGCTGCAGACGTCGATTCTATTTTTATTCTGCAGAAAAGAGCCATCAGAGCCATATTAAGATCTTGACGGTACCTTGTCAATATATCTATGAAAACATCATGTACGTAAGAAAAATGTACATCTTTTTACTAAAAGAGGTGATAGACATAATTATAGTGCCAGAAATAGGGACCTATTAGTTCAACCAGGTTTCAAACTGGCTAAAGTAGACTCATCTTTCATGGGGTACTGTTTAAAATGTTACAATAAAATACCTCCCCACATACTTCAACTGAATGAGACAAAATTCAAAGTTTGTATAAAACGCACACTATGCAGCCAGGCATATTATAAGTTGGGGGATTATATCGCTGATAAAAATGCCTGGCTCAATGCTCGTCCTGCTCCACAACCACAACAAATTAATTAACATTTGAAAATACTGTTGGAGCTGCTGAAGATTGTAAGACTACCTTTGCTTTGTATAAACTCAATCTCCTCTGATTATATAATTGCATAGGACAAGTGTGAGTACTATGTAATATCGAGCTACCATTTACCGCGTAATGTCTTTCATTGACTTGAATGTGCCCTGGCGGCTGATAGATGTCATGCTCACTCAAACGTCTCGCAGACGGTGGCGCGTGTGTTGGATCATTTAGCTCCCTTCAAAATGGTTGAGCTGAATGGTGCTGATCCATGCGTCATGTTCGTGAACGGGCGCTGTCAGTTGGGACTGGTCATCTCTTAGCCACCACGGCTTATTTTAATTATTTTATTATGGATTGTTTTGTTTAAATTTATATTTGCTGTACACTGGACACTCAACGTGTACGTCTTATTTACATCGTTCTGACATATAATTATACCTATATTCACCATTAATGATGTAACTAATATTTATGTAACAATATAATTTAAAAGAGTGCCCGTTCTTGCCCGTTCTTCTCCATAGGTACCTACTACGCTTTGGAATGGGCAACTAGCTTCATATTTCTGACTGACCGACCACTTGACAATTCAAAAGTTCCTGTAAATGGTTTAATTGAAATAAATGCTTTGAGTTTGAGCAAGTATTAAATGATAAATGACTTTATTTCTGTAAGTAGGTTTTTACAAACACTTTTACACGTCAATCATATTTTTTTAAAACTAGATGAGGTCGGCGTTTCCTATCTGACTACTCTGAGAAGAAAGGCCGAAACAAACTCAGAGGTCACAGTCTCTTTTAAAGTCCAGACAGAATCTTGGTCAGATCATGTGAAGGCTATGTAGATCGGTGTCTGAAATGGTATTTTGAGGAAAGAACCACACAGATTGAGTGGACCTGTCCAGTCACTGCACGCAATTGTCAGCAATCGTGCAGCTCAACTCAGAACTTAAGGAGCTCAACGATTCGACGAACAATACCAAAGAAAGGACATTTGAGTAGGCCGCACAAGTTACTCAAACTGCCAGATCATGATTACACTAATAGTAAAAATAAAAAAAGCAATGACCAACATAGTTCTCACATTCACAATAGTTAAAATAATAGCATAATACTTTACAAAGTAAATACTCTTGTCATAGTATATGTATATAAAATTCATTAATGTCAATGTGTATATAAAAATGTGTATATAAAATATATTAGAAGGTATTTGAAGGTCAATAATAGTCAGACACTTGAAAATAAAAAGTTCTTTGCTAGGTTCTTATAATCCAGTGTAAAGTATTCCAGAACGAAACAGAAAACAATAAAATAACTTTAACACTACAATTTCTCAACAATATCCAATACAAGCAACAAACACGCTGGGCGATCAGCCACAGATGCAGTTATCGATCACGGCTTACAGTAATGTAAAACGGAGCACCGCGACACGGCAGCATTGCAGCTGCAACAAATCTAATTCTTGATACATACTCGTATGTGTGGGTGTACAAGATATTACAATAATGTTTCAGCACGGAAAAAAGAATTGGACACTCCCACTTTTTATAAAATGTTCAAAATATGATTTAACTACTTCTAAGGCAGTTTACTGGCAAGAGGCGGACTTTCAAAAGTCAGTCGATTCGATATTCTTCTTTGCTACGAAAGCGTAGCTCGCGTAGCGGGTACTGCTACGGCGTAGCGCTGGCGTAGTTCTTTATTGTAATGTTGCTTGTATGTGCTCGATGTATGTTACATTAGCTTATTCGGGCACTGTGTAGGTTATTATGTTGTGCATTTTGTAAACTACTATGTAAATAAGAGTGTGTAGCCCGCGCCAATTACATACTGAGATAATTCGCATCATAATTAAGAATAATGTTTGTGTTCAAAAATATACAGGCATTTAAATAATATGGTAGTACGAAGTCTTAAATTAATCGCACTGACGAACGATTGATCTATTGATTTTTTAAGATATTGGATAATTCAACTATGTATGAAATATAAATTATTAACACTGTGTATTCTTGTCGTTCTGGCACTCGCCGGCCGCTGCCGACGACGAGGAAAAAAATACTCATCGTCACACTGGTGTGACCACCTGGTGTAATGTGTACGACTAGTCGGTCACTATTATACTTAAGTTACCTAACTATAGACAATCGATTTTTAGTATCTTTGTTGTTTAGCTTGCTAATTTTATTTTATTTTTTATTTTATTTCTTAAGAAAACTTACAGCTAGGATACATATAGTTGACAGTTAGTGAAAGAAGGCCAATTAAAAGTTTTCACTGACAATATTAGGGTAGCACAAGAAACAGTAGACAGACAAGCGAAAGTAAGAATAAGTAAGCACTCTGAGAGAATTAAGATAACACTGAACAGGTTCTAGTTATAAATAAATAAGTTAATAAATTTAGCGGTCTTCAAAAAAGTTTTTACATAGCTTTTTTTTTAGTTTAGGAACACTAGTGGAGAATAAATCAAGATCATCAACACTCTGACACAACGAGTTGTATGCCCTGCTAGCTCTTATCATATAAGAGTTTTGTCGATATATGCAACGAACAGAAGGAACATACAGAGGTTGATGATTCCTTAAGGTGAAGGATGGAACACGCAGCCCAATTTTGCTCATCAGTTCAGAACAGTCGGTTGAACCATTAGCCAAATTGAACAAGAATACCATGTCGGCAATTTTTCTCCGCTCATTTAATGGAAGAATGTGAAACTTCCTGCAGCGGTTGTAATAATTAGGCAAATAGATTTTGGATCTAAACTGAATGCACCTTAAAAATTTCTTTTGAATATTTTCGATACGATTGACGTAAGTATTATAAATAGGATTCCATACTGGTGAGCAGTATTCGAGATGACTGCGTACAAAAGCACAATAAAGAATTTTTAGTGTTTTGATATTTTTAAAATCGGCTGATATCCTCAAGATGAAACCTAGTGCCTTCGAAGCTTTTTTAATAATATTATCGATGTGTGTGTCGAAAAGAAGTTTCGAGTCAAAAGTGACGCCTAAGTCTCTAATCGTATTAACTCTGGCTATTGAAGTGTTGGCTAGTTTATAATCGTGAACAATAGGTTTAGGTTTACGTGTATAGGTACATGTGTAACATTTAGAGACATTTAGATCCAGGCGGTTAGCCGTACAATACTCTTGGAAACTATCCAGATCACGTTGGAGACGTTCAGCATCTTCATAAGTTCTGATTTCACTTAGAATCTTCATGTCGTCCGCAAACAAAAGAACTGTTGAGTTAGAGAAACATGAAGAGACGTCATTGATGAAGATGTTGAATAACAAGGGTCCCAAAAGCGATCCCTGCGGAATTCCTGAGGGGGTAATCATAGTTCTCGATGTGTATCCATTAAGTACCACAGTTTGACATCTGTTGGCCACATAAGATGAGAACCACCTGAAGAGATTTCCACTGATACCTATAGCCAATAGCTTACGCAGAAGGATAGCATGATCCAAGCGATCAAAACACTTGCTATAATCTGTGTAAATTACATCTACTTGTGTGCGATGAGCCATACATTCAGTCAAGTAGTCACCACAAAGAATGAGATTGGTGGTTGTGGACCGACCTCGCTGAAAACCATGTTGTCGGTCACTGATACTTAGTTTCAGACAAGCATTAAGCTGCCTGTATATTATTTTTTCCAGGATTTTAGCGAAGATGCATAGTTTGGAAATGGGCCTGTAGTTTTCCACGAGGTCTCTAGGCCCTTTTTTGTGGATTGGAGTGATAAACGCCGACTTCCAAATTGTAGGTACCTCACCTAAATTTAGGGACCGCTTGAACAGAAGTGTAAGAGGAGGAGGAGGAGGAGTCAGAGTTTTGGCACAGTTGAGTATAAAAACTGGCGGAATATTGTCTGGTCCTGCAGATTTAGATAAGTCAACTCCTTTAAGTAGATTTAATACTTCTAGTTCATTGACTTCGACGGAATGTATGTCCGAAACAATATCACTCAAATGCATGTTTGAACCCTGCGCATGGTCATTGGAAAGATCGTCGTCACCGTTGGTACTAATAGCAGAAGTGAGAAAATTAGAATAGAAGTAGTCGCCAAACAAGTTGCAGATATTCTCTCCTGTACTTGAAGTGCTATTTCTATATTTAAGTAAAGAAGGATAAGCATTGACTTGATTTTTTGATTTTACGTACGACCAAAACGCTTTGGGGGTCCTAAAAATGTCTTCTTCAATTTTTTTAATATAGCAGCTAAACATTTCACTTTCAACTTCCTTGGCACGCTGTCGGAGCAAAACAAAAGACTCATGATCAGACAGGTTACCGTATTTCTTAAATTTTGCGTGGTACTTCGCTTTTTCTTTAAGAATTTTTATCAGAGGCGGTTTGAACCAGAGAGGGTATCTGCTGCTTGGAACTACCATCTTAATTGGTACAAAAGAATCACGTAGTTCATTGACTGTGTCATAGAAAAATGATACGGCGTCTTCGAGTGTCCTAGTGCTCACTTCATTGATCCAGTCGATCTGGCTCAGTCGGTGATTAATGGCCGCATAGTCGGCAGATCGATATAAAAATTTTTTACGAGGACGCGCAGGAATAGTATGAATTTCCACAAAATCAGCAGTCAAACAGAGAGCTCTATGATGTGGATCTTCCGGCACCAGAGGATCGGAGCAACTTGCCACAGAAACCTCGCTATTAGATAAAACTAGATCTAGTATTTTATTGTTGACATTTACGTGCGAATTGTATTGCGAGATATTGCAGACTGCAAAGTTATCAAACAAATTGACCTGAACATGACCTTGGATGTTACTAGGGCAAACAGACTGACCATCATCGTTTGGCTCCCAGCTTATATTTGGAAGGTTAAAATCGCCAAGAACTAAAAATTTATCAGCGGGATGCTTCTGAACAATATCAGCTAGGTTATTAGAAAAATTGGTTAACTGACCTGCTTGGGAGTGGCCAAGATTTTGGTGGCAGATGTACACTACACAAATATGCATTTTATACGATACTCGCGGTCTCTTCCTGTGGAGGGTGAGAGTAACCCACAAGTCTTCGGCAGACGAGAACCATTCACTGCGGAGATCACTTATAAGTTCGCGTCGCACTGCAATTAGCACACCACCCCCCAGAGTTTGCTTCGTGCTAGAATAATTTCGATCGCGCCTCCACACTATGTAACGGTCGTCAAATAATTCACTGTCTATAATACCCTCAATAAGCCAAGTCTCAGTTAAGCAAATAATATCGTAGAAATTAGCACACACATTACGATAGAATATTGATGTTTTTGTACGCAATCCCCGAACATTTTGGTAAAACACACTAATAGGTGACATCGCAAACAGAAATATTGCTAATCAGTAGTGCTTCAATAGATATTGTAATGTGAGGTACATTCAGTTTAAAGCAAAAAGTTAAATTATAAAACATTAAGAAAATGAGCGAGATCAAGTTAATTACAACCTTAGGTTCATGCAAATAGGATTCCATAGATAAATAGCTATGGTCAACACCGAGTGATAAGAGAACAAAAGGGCAGCGGTAAAGGAATGCACATAAAAAAATGGCACCAGTGTTACTCAAACTGTAAGCGTAGTGCGTGCGAATATACAAGTACGACAAATTATTAGATTGACACAACATTTTTAATTCAGAAACTTTTTTAAGTCTTGTTCCGTTTTTATGTGATGGGTTGGAGAAGTAGTATTTTTCTTTATAAGGATTTTGCAACCAGCTACCCAAGTGTATAAAAAACCTCGTTCTTTAGCAAGTTTTTTCGTTTTGTTCAACAGCATTTTGTTCTCAAAAGTTAGGTGATCATTGACGTAGATGACACTGTCCGACTGCAAGCCCAACTTGCTTGCAGATATAGATGCTTTAAGTTTTTTAGCAGCGGCCACGAAATCATTTTTGAGGTATCTGTTATGAACTGAGCAAATAATGTTTTTACTATGTTCGTTGTTTCGCATCGGTACTCTCGCAATGAAGTTTATCTGCTCTTTAGGGATATTGCATCCAATGATATCTCCTATCTTGCCAATGATTGCGAACAGATTTTCTGTGCTGGTTGACGGAACACCTTTAATTTCTAGGTTGTTCATTCTTGATCTTTGCTCAGTTTCGCGATGTAGATCTTCAATTTTGGAGCATCGATCATGTAACCCCGCCATTTCCTCCTTAGTTTTCTTAAGGCAGTCCACTTCACTCTCCAATGCCGACACTTTGTTGGCCAAAGTCTCCACTGAATGATCCAGAAACTCGACATCTGTTTTAAGACTGGAATATTCCAATCTGATCGACTTAAGCTCTGCCAGTTCCGATTGGATAGCTTTCACGTTCTCCATCAAAGCAGGCAAGTTCTCCATCTGGGCTGAGAGGGCCTTCAGTTCTGACATAATAGAATCCATGTCAGCTGTTACGGGCGTAGCTGCAGCTGCAGTTGTAGGGCGAGGGCTGGATGCTGCCGAAGACTTGCAATTACTGCACTTCCATGTGTTCTTGCGATCCCCCAATTTCCTCCAGCCTCCTTCAGTTATGCCAGCGCAGGGAAAGTCAAACTGTCCCAAGCATCCCACGCATTTAGCGCCGTCCCTACTTTCAACTTGGCAACGCTTGCACGTAAACATTTTGTGTGGGTGATAGAAACTTTGAGAAACGCAGTCACGTAATTAGTCGTACACCGAGTCACAAAGCGTATGCGTGCGGCCGGTTTGCTGTCTACCGTCAACTCTACATAATGTATTCAACTACCGTAGGTTTACATCTTTTCCTATTTGAGAGGTATATATGTATATCTACAAACTTATTTAATCTTTCATACAGAAAAGAGCCCATGAAACAATTGTATTAGAACTTATGGGTGTTTAACGTCAGTAAATCATTCACTTCCCCCCCACTGCTCAACTAGATTGCTCAACTGCATAAAGTTGAGCAGTGGGTAATACCAACGGCTCAACTGATAATTGCTCAACTAAAACTGCACAACTATCATAACCTTTCGTCTACGTTTTGATAAATAAGAGGACTTGTCATACTTTGTATTATCATGGTGACTTAAGACTGCGTGCAGGACAAAGAGCTGCCGTGATGACTTCAAAAGACTGGTACAAAAGGTATGATGCGAACAGGCAGGGCCGAAAAGTGCTGAATTTGAGTATTGTACTTTGTGCAACTTCTAAAGGTTTGATTATAGTTTTGACGTGCCTCACCATATAGAAGTACAATACTGCGGCACTAATTAGCCAAGTGCGAGGTATAATTGCTTAATTAATTTATGTTTAGCTGCATTTCTAAGAGTTTTGAAAACTAATATCAGAATTTGATCGAATATGTTCAATATTTGTAACCGAACAGCAGCTCAGCACTTTTGCATCCGTGCATTTCCATAAATGCATGTATCGCAAGGATTACCAAGTTAGTACGTGTTCGGATACCGACCGCGTAACTCAACCAAACCATATCAAACCATCTTAGTGCTAATTTAGCTTAGATTTACTATTTTATAACCAGTCTCAATATAAACTTTAAACCATAAAATTTCGTATAATTTAACCAGTGGTCATAAACCAACAACCAAACCATAACCAATTAACCAACCCAGGACTTAGAGCTAAACCAAACGAGCGCTAAGTTCTACAGAATTCTTACCCTGAAAGTAACCATGTGTGTGTAGTAGGTCAAAAGATAGACTATTATCAATAATTATTTTTAAATATTTTACTTTATCAGCTTCAATTCGAGCAAGAGCACGTAATATTGCGTTTTAGATTTTTTTCTGCAGCCAGTGGCTTACTATATTAAAACCATGCTGCGCACTCTTATTTCTTCACACTCTTACATTCTTCCAAGTGTCAGCAGAAAACAGCAGCACCGTTTTGCCCGCGTACGATATTATTTTACCTCCAGCAATATTAAGGTCACAAAGGTCATTTAAATAGACGAGAAATAGGCTAGGACCGAAAATACTACCCTGAGGGATACCGAAGGAGACAGGTAAGTCACTGCTTATATAATCATTTATTTTTAGACAAGTAAATATAAATAAAATATAATTATTTTGAGTTGGCCTCCTCTAGCACCCATTCGTTCCAGCTTTTGTAAAAGCAATGGCACAGAGACCGTGTCAAGGCTTTGCCCAAATCTAAGAATATGCCTATAGTGTTTTTGCCTGCATCTAAATTTCCTACCACGTAATCAACAAGCTCATGGGCTGCATCACTTGTTGACTTGCCAGCTCGGAACCCAAATTGATTGTTAGAAAGTTGTTTATTTGTTTCTCTTTGTTTGTGACTCTTTTATTGGGAATGCGTTCCAGAAAAACTCGTAAGTATTACATGAAATTAGTTAAGTATTAGTGTGGAGTGTTTCGAGTGTTTGGTGAATTGCGGTATTCGTATAACAAAAAGTATTTTTTTATGAAATTAACATGCAGGAATACCGAGGTATACGATAAATGAGAACTTAAGGATTGAGATTATTCAGAGAGTACATAATAATATGACATAGTCATGCTGTGGCCTTCTGTTCATCCTTAACTTAATGAGGTCTTGTTTTTCGTTAATACGGATGTGCAGTATACCCTCTTTCTCTCGCAAATATTTTTTTCACAGAAAGTCCAGTAGTAGGTGTATTTAATAAAGTTGTAAAATCACACACCAACAAAAATAGTCGCCTGCCCTTTGGTGTTAAACAGTCCGATATAAAGATTGGTTTCTGGGAGCTATCAAGGCAGACTAAGCTAGTACCTATTTAACTTTTCGATATTCTCTGTCAGTGTTAGATTTTTTACACTGTTTAGGACACTTTCTTTTGTAAGAACTGAGATGAATTCAACGAAAATTGGTTTCAGTACGTTCGATTTTCCAAAAGGACGATATAATTTCTTTAATGTCCGAGGTTTGCAATTGAATATTGAGAACATTTCCAGTTTTCTTCGCCACATTACACAGCTGATCTTTCGACTCGTTTTGTAATTTTGGAATGTTTCTATAATCTATCTTAAGCGAACCGGACCGTTTTTCAAGGTTTCATATTTTAATTTCCAGGGAGTCATTATAAGCCAAGTGTTCCTTACGTTCAAACTAAAGGCTTTCTACTTATTTTTGTATGACGTCATATTTGTATTAAAACGACGTATTAAAACTGTTATTCTGGATTTTTATTTCAGATAAAGACGATTCTAAACTTTGTATTTTCAAATGATGTTCCTCAGAGAACTTTGCGAAAGAATCGCGTACCTCTTGCATAAGATTACTAAGTATTTTTTTTTGTTGTTTACGTTTCAACACACGCCTCGAATTTACCTTACCCGGGTCATTAGGACTTTGCATATCCGACACGCTTCCCTCAACATTCCCAGAGTCTGTCTCCGAGAGTGTCTACTATTGCAGTGGAGAGCGTCTAAGCTGCATTATTGTATCGTCGATTTAAGCGAATTACGAGGATAAAAGCGCTGTATAGTGGTGTCGATGAGCCATGCAAGAGAATGATAGAAAAATACCAGGAGCTGCGGTACGTACCTCTCAGTTGTGGTAGTGATGCAGGAGCCGTGGCGTTGCCCGTGCGCAGCTAATTGACCGGACTTCGCTCGCCCCAGTAGGCGGGCTGCTGGCAACAGTGCGCGGGGGCAGCGCAGGTGGAGCTAAACCGGTGCGTCACATCAATGACAGACTAAGACGTTTGGGCGAAAGTGATGAACTCCAATTTTTTTGGCGACATTTTATTTAAATATTGAATTATTAACACAGAGGGTCTTCTTCAATACCGTTTTAAAAAAAAAAAACTGTCAATAAATTTAAAATTCGCTAAGATTGTCAGTAATGTTACATTTGAGCTTTTGTCCCTCTAGAGGTAATGGAACCCAAGCCCAGATGCAAGGTGGTTAGGTATTGTAAAGGTAAGGAAACTACAAACTGTTGGAAACAAAGTATATTTATAAAAATAAAATAAAACCCTAATTACATTAGGTGGGTGACGATAAATGTCACCCAATATGCCAGCCAGCTTAAGGTTCGGTAATAGAACTATGGTCGTGGGGGGTTGGAGATAAACCCAGTACTGTTCCTATTTTTTTTTAATTAAAAACTTATACTAGAATCTTCCAGTTATGATGTGTAGTCGAATTAGTAAATGAATGGGCGCCAGGGACTATAAGTCCCAGATCCCGGAGCCGACGAAGATGTTGAATTGACTTCCAGATAAGCCGGTAGGCAGGTGTCGAACCCGGGGTCTTATATTAGATATTGAACACTGGCTTCCTACTAGGGAAACCTGTCTGGTAATAAACCGGTTCTGACCGGAACCGTTTATAAATTAAAATGATATATATCAAAAAAAAAAACCGTCCCGCCTGCGCTATCGCTAGACGGACTCTGCCAGCCGCACAGTCGCTTCCGCTCGAGGCTTCTGGCCGACTCGAGGAATGGGTCTCGCGTCCAGGCTCCAGACACTCCTCTAGATCCTGGCGGCGAGACGAATCTCGCGAGGTGCCTCTCGGTTGATGAAGGAGGGAATCACTTGACTGCAAGACTCTCGACTGGCTAGATATCAATGCGGCTCTGCGCAATTTGGAATCCTTTTAAAACATGGAATAAGGTTTGTATTAACCTCAAGCGTGTTCACATCACCGGCAATTAGACGCCCTCTCCCATCAATCATTCAGTCATAGATCACAACCGATATTGGACGGAACATTCATAAAATCTCCCTTGACTCGGGTAAAATTCATCTAAGATCACGGACGTTAAATATTGAACTTATAACACAAACTTCTTGAAAATCACCGACCACTGTCCAACATGACGTTTAAACGCTGAAACAATCCGAACTTCCAAGACTCAGACCAAATAACAAATGATTAACGTAATTTCTAATACTAAAAATTATCCTGTTGGCTAATTTTCCCAGGTTTGCTAATTATCTCAGCAAAATAAAAAAACACAGCTTACCACACTGGATCCCAGTCAATCCACAGATTAATTATGGATTTTGGGACTTTCTAGAGAAAAGTCTATATTGAAAAAATTATTTAATTTCCGTTATCCGGTTAATTAGTTTATTATGAACTTTTACCAAAAGCTGAAAATTATTAAGGATTGGACTTTACAATATTATTTCGATGGTTACCAATCAAATGTTACTCATATCGATTAAAACTACAACTGTGAATCGGCGACCACTAGGTGTCGCCTCTAACTGTCAAAACTGACGTTCAACCGAATGACATTTGGAAGGTAAACATTCAAAACGCTATTACTATTTTTGAACTAATTTAAGAAGTAAACCTATTTAATAAGGTTTTGAAAAGTGTTTTATCGTGAAAGTGTTACCAAAGAGTTCTGTGACGAAATACAGTTGAAGGAATGAATCCTTCTATCAATTGCAAGTCAAAGACAGTTGCACAAATTACAATGAAATATGTTACTTGGAAACAACACAATTTACTACGTATGTTTACAGGCAATTGCTCTTTTATTTATTAGGTAAGTAGCTGTGTAATACCAACCAGTGGTAGCTACAAAAAATACAACGTAACAGTAAGTAGTAATGCAACAATACAAGTTATGACGTGATGCAAGTAATATCCAACCATAGGATGATCAATCAATGAAGAAGTCGAATAAACCTACATCGAGCTCTATACTACGAGTGTAAAGTCACAGGTGTCCACTTCCCAGTAAAGGTCTATTCATATTGTTAGTGTTATTACAATGTTTTATTATGGACAGTAGTCTTTCCCCCATGTTCCGCGTCGCACCGTGTCCCGTCACGGGGACCCGGCTATCGGCACGGTTACTATGGATGTACGGTTTTACTTGTATCAATACAAAACAACGTATGCTCTTGGCATATTTCAATGATTTTGGACTTATCTTTTTCGAACATAGTCAAAATAAAACCATACCAAATAGACTAGAGAGAATCATTATTATACAATAATTGATGTGCCCAAATACCTGAATGTGCCCAACATTTTTGTAATATGCTTTTCTAATATAATCGTTTAGTCCTTGAGACAAACGGAGTATTTGCTCTGAATCTCGAACTAGGCTTCGTTTTATTTTGTTAAACATGGAGGCTGTTAGAACGCTTGTGGTTTAGACTAGATTTGTACCATAAATGTGTTGTTTACAGAATAAATACAATTTTAATGCTCAGCTTAGGCTACATAAAAGCTTTGTGGATTAATCGATTACCGCAATGAATATTTACATTTGCGCCAACTCGATCATATGCGAAAGTTCATGAGACTCTAAACAGAGACAGTCATGTTAAGCTGCACGGAAAAGCTTCTTAAATGCAAAATGGAAGTGGAATAATTATATTTCCATTATTTAAATCAAAGCACTTACACGAAAACGCTAAGAAAGCAACATTGAACAAAAATAAGAGACTCTTTATCTCAGATACTTAACACAAACAAAATCAACATAATCAATAGTCATTTATTCAGCTTACTTCGCCCCACTCTTTGTCTCTTTCGCACACAATACATTGCCCTCACCTCATTTCTTTGCCTGATCGACGAGAAAGCATGATATGAGACGATTATGTACTCGTACCTCTACAGACTTATCAGCACTCGACCACAGTGTAAAATTTCCTCTTGGTTTAATACGCCAAATATGACAGAGATACCAAATTTTGAAGGTCTTTTTTCTAATCTGTGGCACAAGGTTGTCAAATTCAGTACCGCATGTAAAGATGAGAATTCATTTGGCTGCAGAATTTCGACAACATTGCGCATTTATAAGTTCCATAATGGCTTTAATGCTTTCGTTCGTTAAAACGGCATAAATCTGAATAGCGTTCGCGTTCACAGAATACTTATAGAATTTTATTCTTCCCAGATTTTTAAATGAACTCTCTCATAATAAAATAAATACAAGCTAAATATTCTAAAGCGATTTCGCGAATAGGTTTTAAAGTATTATGATACATTTGTTTATTCATTACTCACAAACGGTACTAGCAGCTAGCCTAGAATTTTAAGGTTAAGAAATTACGAAAAAACGGAAGTATTCTTTCACCACGAAAGTATATTATACTTATGAAAATATTACTACGATTTCTCTTTTCAAATTCTATCCAGTCCTATTCCGTTCAAAATCAACCAATTAGCTTTCATCACGAAAACTTTAGCATAGACGTCGGCCCACATTCTAGGACGCGGTGAAACTTTGGCCCGCGATATATTTAGCGTACATTACGCGATGCTCTTGGCGTGTTTACGATGTGATTTGGTGTTCGTCCATATAAACGTCAATGGAACCAATCAATAATTTGTATTTTATACGCGACTATACTTTTTGTGAACACTCGGCTGTGCCAAGCGCTGTAGTTACGTTTAGAATTGGGTCTAGTGTGTAGTGTATGGGAGAAGCGTAAACGGGAGCGGGTGATGATGAAATCATTGGCACGATTATTAATTTTGACGTTAACTTTGGTTATAATAAAAAATGGTTATTGTTTAGTTATTATCATATTGATGCTTTTGAAAGTTTACCTAGCCAAATAAAGTCGATTACCTAATTAAAAAAAATATTGACTGACACATATAGAGAAACTATCCCTAACCTTTTTTGAGTTGATGATACAGCTAAAACGTTAGACATGTAGACGCCCCGGGTGTCACCATTGTGTGGTTTGCCCTGCTTGGGCGGACCACCGCCGCGTCCTAGTGAGGGCGATTGGCGGTGGCGATCTCTCTCGTTCGGCCCTGGTCCAGGCCATGGTACGGAGCGTGAGGGCTTGGAAAGCCATCACCTCCTTCTGCGAAGCAGCAATGCTCGCGAAGGAGGAGGCGGAACGCGAGAGGCAAAGTTCGCGCCCTCACGCCCCTAGCCGCCACAGGAGACACCCTGGGCGTCGGGAATCCAAAGCTGATTCCCGGCCACCGTAGGCGCAGGCTTACGGATGGCGAGCAATGGGTAGCTCGTCGTCCGACAAGGACCAGGCCCGAGTCGACGGCGCGTTGTGTTCCACGCGCGCCTCAATGAGATGTCAGCACCAATGACGGGGTCCGCTAGAGCCGATGCCTGCCAGGGTTGCGGGAATGTCCGAAAGGGTCACCGTGGCCCCTGGTACAGGCAACTGAAAGAACACGGGTGGGTTTTAGTCAGTAAGATTCTGACACGCCCTTCCGCTCCGCCCAGAGCGGGAGAAGTTATTTGATGATCCAAGTTAATTTTAACTCGAAAATCATAAAGCCGTCATTTTTCATACAGTAAAATGATATTACCAAAACCAACAGCGATATCACAAGCGTAATAATCGCTGTATCTCATGCCTCACACCAACAAAAATAATCGTTTCGGTACACGCCCTTCACCACAACGCGCTCGTCTTTTTCTCGTACATTCACTATACTGCCAAACTCCATACAGTGTTTATTATGCCAGTTGTTGTGCCAGAATGAATGGAATATGGCCAGCCTGGCAGTCTGGCGGGCTGATAGCTTGGTAGATTGGCAGAATAGAGGCATACCCAGGACTTCACGGGCTATTTAAAATTATTCACTATTTGTTGTATTGCATTTTTATGTGTAAAAAAAATACTTTTCTTCTTATGGGAGCTTCTATAACTACTTTCAGAAAGGAAATTTCTAGAATGTATGTTATTGTATGCGTCACCATTTGGCGGGAAAAAAACGCACGTAATTTATTATTATGCAAATAATATTATTTTTACGTTTTGTAACACAGTTGTTTTCACGTGGCTTTTATAACAGGTAGATAAAATAATTATATACATCTAAATAGTAGCTTACTTGTGTACTTTGTACATAACCTACTTTTTCGAGCTGGGCATATTATCGGCGCTTAAATGTATAAAGGTAGAAATACCTGTACCTACATGAGCCACCAATGCAGCTGCCAATTGCCTCAATCGCTACAATTAGCGTCTGGAAATCTTGGTGATTGAGGCAATCACCACGATTCAACAAAACACCACCCAACACACACAGCAACACCAATATATAAACGAGATCACCAATTTGTCTAGATTTGTGATCACTGTATGATGGTATTAGAAAGGAGTACGCTGATGCCGTCCCACTATAGCGACTTCATCAAAGACAACGGCCTACCGTCCAGCACGCGGAACATGACCGGATTGACCACTTCTATCTCTACTCTACGAAGAGTAGACAATCTCTTTTTACCTAGTTCGCTGTTGTGATTTCAACACCATAGCCCGGCGAACCCTGGTGGCAGAAATCTTAAACTTATTAGAGTTATCGCTTGCATACCGAATTGAACGGCTAGACAAAATAACATTTGTTTTCTTCATTATTTGTTATTGCCACGTAGAAATGTTTTTCTATAATCTGTCATTTTGTCTTTCGTTTCATCTGGTAGTCTTACTACGCGTGCAGGCCTAGAATTGTGTTCGGAACAAACCGAAAGCCTGTAGATATTATGTAGGTACTTATTATGTGTTGTTATACATCTACGTGTGTAATGAATTGTAAATAGTGGGATATATTTCGGGGTTGGCATACACAGCGCTTGTGTTTCCGAGTCATGCGGTCGCGGCAGCTGCTTGTGTTTGGTCCTCGTTCTGTGTCGCGGTACACCCCGCAATCGAAACGTATAACACGGTGTAGAGCATTCGTACTGAGGTTATTTTGTTGGAGGTATTCGACGTGTTTGAAAGATATAATCAGCGTATCGAAATTTAATGATTAATTTGTGTTTCAAGGAGAAAAACAATGTTTCATTTAGGAATTCGTCATTCAATTACGTATTTCGTTCATAGAATAAATGCAAAAGCAAAACTTATTTTCTGTAGTCAAAAATAACGTTGCACTACCTACCAGGTACCGTTTTTTTTCGGGGGTATACCTTCTAAAGGCGTCCTGGCT
Organism: Brachylomia viminalis; assembly: GCA_937001585.2. Taxonomy (NCBI): domain Eukaryota; kingdom Metazoa; phylum Arthropoda; class Insecta; order Lepidoptera; family Noctuidae; genus Brachylomia; species Brachylomia viminalis. The sequence continues at coordinate 1,112,450 of OW443300.2, forward strand.
TTGGGGACGAGCGTGGGATTTTTACGTCACTAAAACCACCCCGGTGGTCATCATCTGCATGCACCGTTACCTCTCAAAAGACCGATCCTAAACCCCCCTAGTGCAACGCCTCGCCTGTTAGAGCACATCTCTGGGGAACGTACTAGGTACCTACTCCTATTTTTGCAATCCCGGACCATCTTCCAAATGTACACAAAACCGTAGTAGGTAGGTACATCTTGTTTTGACTAGCTCTGTACACAAATAATGTTAACGTTTGCAATTTCGTTTAGCCTTACGTTGTCTTCAGTCTGACAAGAGGTGTCTGTTTTAAACAATCGGGTGTGATACCCCTCGTTATAGTGCATCTCCAAATTTTTAGTCAGAAGATCTATTCAGAAAAATTTTGCTTTATTATTAAATTATTATTTTTGAAAAACGTTAGCACATGTTTTTTAATAGATCTGAATTGGTTTGAAAACTAAGTTACTTTACTTCATAACAACCGGTATGCGAAGGTTTGCTTCTTGAATTTTTCTATTTGTTCATTAGTGAAACTCGGATATCCTGCAAAAAGCAGTCTTGAAATTGTAAGGTTGCCAGAATATCCATACTTCCCAGGAATTTCGGAGTAGTTTCCACTACCCAAATTGTAAATTGCAGAGAATGCCCGTCAAGACGTGCATCATGTATTATTATGTCTTTACAAAAAAAGCAGAATGAACCTTCTGTTCCTTTCTTGTCTATTTTGTGCATCCATGTTCTCAGTTCATTTACTAGAACGGCATCCATCTTGTTGGTCGCCTTAATTAATTATCTAGTTCCGAAGCATTACAAAAATAAAAGGGTTTTTTAACATCCCCTATAATGTCCGCCCGTGAATAACTGGCAATTAATTACTTTTGCAAATAAAAAATGGATGAGTAAATTATTGAAAGTGGCTCACCATTGTCTAGAGCAGTTCTTATTTGCATTGTAGATAGCTTTTAGGTGACGATTTTTATTTTCATGTCTTTTATGGGTTCCTACGCAAATTCGTTGCGGCTTGAAGGGAAATCAGTTTTTTTTTTTAATGATAGTCTACGATTTGACTGTACCTATTTTGTGGTGTTTTTAGTCATCCGTTATTCTGGGAAGACTTATCTCAATACCAATTACACTAAAACTACCACCACTAATTACAATACATTGTCGTTACTTTGACAAATGAATATAGACAGTCCTTCCTCTAAATATTGTAGATAACCTCCTCTCACTAGAAACAAGGAAAAGAAAACTAAAACTATGTATAACTTAAAAAATAAAACGCTCTGTGCGCGTGTGCTCTCTGTTGGTAAGGTATGAGGAACAGGGTGAAGTTCACTCATCCTCCATTGAAAAGAAAGGATCCTCTGACCAGTCGGGTGTCGTGTCTGGTGGGCAACTGCCCAACTCCAATGTATATGTGCTAGTTGCGCGGTAAACTGCTTGTGCAATGCAGGATTTTGCGTGACGTCAGGATGATGCATAATTCGCATGTGGCGTTGTAAATCCACCACATCACTCTCCTCCAGAGACCAGAGGTCGATAGTGGGCTGAGTCTTGAATCTTGCGAAGCTTGCCAGGGCAGTTGAGGTTGCAGTGAGTCGAAACCGGGTGTCGCATAGTTCACGGTGAGTCGGAACTGTCTGCGAATATTCTCTAATGAGTCGGGGTGGCGCTGCGTTATACTTCAGTGCGTCAGATGTGGTACAGCGCCAGGTTAAGGTGGACTGCTGGCGAGAATTGATGAGCTCTTCTTGTTGACCGGCCGCAAGTGCAGTATGCCTGCCGTGCCAAGGGTGCTGATGAGGCTGTGGGTAATGACCAGGTATGCGCTCGCGCTTCATGCTAGTGGTCAGGACAGCAGTCGCGCGGTAAATTCTGCGATAATCCATAGTTCGCACGTGGCGTTCTAAGTGCTGCCACAATATAAGAGCGCCTCAACCGGTGGTGTGTGAACGTGCCGGCGACGCGTATAAACGCGTGGAATACAGGGAGGATAATATTTCTTACCAAATGAGGTTGCTCAAATAAGCTTAAGCTCAGCGTGGTAGGTTGTAGGCACTTATATGCTTTGAAAGTTTTATGTCAAACTAATTTCAGACTACTGGTTTTTGAAAAGGCTTGTCAATGTACGAGTATGTTATGATGGGAAGGAAAATGATGATTTTGTAAATTAAGCTAAATATAATGTTTTAATAAATGGTCAGAAAAATAAGAAAAACATGCAACATCTTAAAGTTAAGCATTTTTTTAAGTGGTTGATTGTAGGTACAGACGACAGCGACAGGAATTTAAAGAAAAGTAAAATATCTTTATTGAATTTTATGCCTGCCAAGAAGTTGTCAAAATTTTGGAAAAAGTAGAAGTCTGTCGGCGGCAGCGCATGGTCTGGTGAGTACGGTGGATGACACAAAACTTCCAACTCTATTTCTTGTAGCTTAGAGACCGTCTGTTGTGCCGTATAAGGTTGAGCGTTGTCGTATAGGAGCAGCGGGGACGAGCGATTAACCAAAGCTTGCCGGAGATGCTTCTCCATCATTGTGTCCAGTTCCTCACAGTTCACATCCGTAGTAATGGTGGTACCATTTGATAAGAACCTGTGATGAATAATTATACCGACACTAGACCACTAAACAGTGACCATGACTTTTTAGGGGTAGGTTTTCGTCTGGGGCATTGCCTATAAGCGCTGAACCAGGGCCTAACCAAAATGATGACCATCTACGATTATCAAAAGTAATCTATTTTTCATCGCAAGTGACAATGCGGTTCAAAATCCGTTCGTTTCTGTGTCTGCTAAGCAACGCAAGGCATACCTTAACGCGTTCGTCACGGCGGCGATAGTTCAGTTCGTGCGGCACCCACATATCAAGTTTTTTTACATTGCCAATTTGACGCAAATGGACCGATTTAGTTTTGATGGAAAGAGAAAGTCAAAGCCGAAGCATTTATTTCAAATAGGCACATAAAAATGTCAACGTTGGCATTACTACCGCGACAGAACTCATATGCCATAATTACCTATTCTTATTTATATCGTGTCCATATTGATGGCAAAGATACAAATATAGTGAAAACAAAAGACTAATCAATGAACAAAAATTACTGAATTTGAAAACAGAATTCCATGTTTTTTAAATAAATCTCATTTGAATTTAGAATTGATTGCCAGCCATAAATAAATTACGTTTCAAATGGCTATTATCGTAAAGAAGCAACTTCATAGGTAAATACCTATTATAATTATATTGCACGTCGGGAATAAATCGAGCGATTCCGAGTGAACTCTGCATATTAGAGTTAATCTCTTGCAAATAATAAAAATCACTGAAAGACAAAAACTCGAGTCCGCGGTTAGGGAAAAGTCCGCTGCAAGACTTCGACGTTCCAATTTTCACTCCAGTGAAGAAGATGCGACTACGATGCTTTGGACTTTAGTATTTCTTATTTACTTTTCTAATTAACGTCGTACCGGTAGCTTTAGGCAAAGTAATTTATTTTTAAGTGGAAAAATGTGGACATCTCTTTCGAATTGATTAAAAGGCATGAAAATTATTTGACGATGGATTTTCCTGTTTACGTTAAGAACTATAAGTGGAATATTTTTGTAGGCTTAATTTTTTTTCTACATGCTTGGAAATTTAAGCATTATTTTGACAACCTTCTTTGAAATAAATCAAAATTGGTGTACTGGCCAAATACATGCGAGCAGCGGCCGGCAAAAGTTGTATGAAAATACATATCTGTCGTGGTTTATCGGCCAAATAAATTACATAGTAAACTCATGTCATTCGTGGAATTTAAAAACGAAACGATCTTTTACTCCGTAACATGGCAACCAAGGAGGTAACTTATCAAAGGTTTTATTTAAATGTCGAACTGGCTTGCGAATAGAAAGTTGTTTATTGTAAAAAAAAAAAAACAAATGAACACTTCAACGCGGGAAGAAGAAGATTTATTGTTGTACGTTGTTGTTCGTCATTGATTTTGAAAAGTAATTGTTTTTAATTTCCGCGAATTATTTGAGAAAAGTACTATACAAGCCTTGCCTTGCCAAAAGAGGCATTGATGGACTAACGTATGTGTGCTTCGGCATCGCCTCGGCCCACATTTACATGATCGTCCATCAATGCCTCTTTTATGAAATTAAGAGATAATTAAAGATTTGTTGGTGGCGTCTGTGAAGATACACTCGAGAGCAATGAATCCGGGTCACTTAAAGAATGTTAAAAATCTCGGAAACTAAAAATGATAGGTTAATGCAATAAATTGTATTTAATAGACAATGTAATACTCCTTAAATGAAAGTAAAAAAAAATACATTTTATTAACACAAAATCACATAAAGAAAAAAACTGCTGATCTCTCCTTAAAACAAAAATAGGAAACATGAAATTTTTGAACTTTATTACGATTTTCTTGAATTTTAATACTTCGTATTGCCTCCTCGTGCTTCCATTACTGCGTTTACGCGGTTTGGCATGCTGTACACCAAGTTCCTTATACGATTTTGGGGAATATTCTCCCATTCCTCTGTGAGAGCAATTTTGAGCTCACGAAGCGTGATTGGGGGAGGGTTTCGTTGTTTTACGCATCTGCCTAGCTCGTCCCAAGCATGCTCGATCGGGTTGATATCCGGGCTGCGCGCTGGCCACTCCATACGAGTAATGTTCATCTCTTGAAGGTAGTCATTCACAATCCTACCTGTATGAGGTCGGGCATTGTCATGCATAAATATAGCATCCTCACCTAAATTGACCATAAATGGACCAACGTGATCATTGAGGATTTCTTCCACATATCTTACGCTAGTTAAAGAGCCGTTTTCTATGATCACCAGCTCTGTGCGACTTTCAGAAGAAATTCCGGCCCACACAAGTACAGACCCACCACCGTAGGCTACTTTTTCTTCGATGCATGCTTGCTTGAATCTTTCCCCTGGTCTTCGATACACTCTGTGTCTTCCATCGTGCTTGTAGAGCATAAATTTTGATTCGTCGGAGAACATAACTTTTGACCAATCTTCAATACTCCAATTTACGTGGCTCTGGGCATATCTTAGTCTTGAAATACGATGCCCACGCTCCAGTTTAGGGCCGTTTGCAGGTCTAAGGGGTTTTAAGTTAGATTCAGCAAGCCGACGTCTTACTGTCCATGCACTTGGGTTACTTCCTCCGAGGCGTCGAAACTGATTGGTGAGTTCAGTTCCTGTGAGAAAGCGATTTCGAAGCATGGTGTTCACCAAGTATCGGTCTTCTCGTGCTGTGGTACACCTGGTTCTGCCCGTTCCTGGTCTGCGTAGGTTAGAACCAGTTTCTTCGTAACGTCGGAGAACTCTTTGTACTGTTGACAGCGACACACCGACAGTCCTGGCTGTATCGCGCTGACTCCGGCCGGTTTCCAGCATTGTAAGTATTCTGGTGCATTCTTCAGGCGTAAGCGACATAATTTCAGCTTGAATAATGAATATAGAGCACTATCAACATGGTTTATGTACCCACATAAATGACAGATTACAAACAAAAGCAAAACCAAATGCTGTAATTTCGTAGTTCCATCTTCGAAAGTGGCCCTTTTTCAAATTTGATTTTTTTATGATATAACTTTACAATAACTAAGAAGTTTTAATACCTTCATTTAAGGAGTATTACATTGTCTATTAAATACAATTTATTGCATTAACCTAGCATTTTCAGTTTCCGAGATTTTTAGGATTCTTTAAGTGACCCGGATTCATTGCTCTCGAGTGTATTTTCATTAGTATCATCGTTTGTTTTAGCTAAGGTAATCTGCCAAGATACCGCTTTTTGTTAGTTAGGTTACTTTGACTATGTTTAGACTTTAGGCTATGCATGCCTATCAACCTCTTTCAAGTTTCAACAAGTTCGGCTAACGGTGTTTTTTTAGAAAACAATATTACAGTGAATGTCTCAGATCATATAAACACAGGTGAATGTATTCACATTCAATTAACAAAAAGTATTTTAATGATGTGAATTAGAAGTTCATCATTAGTACTACACTTTTAAACACATACCTACCTATAAACTTCTGATTTTACCGTTAAATAGTAAAAAAATGTAGAACCTCAAATTACACATCATTTAATATAGTAATCTTTCACTTCGCTCCAAAGACATCGATACAGGATAATGGACGTTAATTTTACACTTGTATCACCACGCCGTGCCGCCACTTCAAATTCAATTAATTCCATGATGGACAACATTATTATACGGACTTTATGGGACGTTTCGTTTTTATAAACAACTTGATTATTTTGTTTGTTAATAAATTGGGGAGCTTTTTCCGAATTGGGTTAGGATGCATTCTTGTGAAATTACCAATATGGTGTTGAGTGGCATGTAAAATGCGGTTGTAAAAATGTAGATAAATATTATTAGAATCTAAAATATTTCGATAACATTTAAATTCTTATGGCATTAATGTTAAAACAGTGATACCTAAATGATTTTTATTTCTATAAATAGGTTTGTACAAACACTTTTACACGTCAATCATATTTTAAAAGCTAGATGAGGTTGGCGTTTTCTATCGGACTACTCTGAGAAGAAAGGCCGAAACAAGACTATGTAGATTAGTGTCTGAAATGGTCTTTTGAGAGGAAAAACCACACCGATTGAGTGGACCTGTCCAGTCCAGTCAGTGCACGCATGTGCCAGTAATCGTGCGGCTCAACTCAGAGCTTAATTAAGGAGCTCAACGATTTGACGAACAACACCAAAGAAAGACATTTGGGTAGGCCGCATAAATTACTCAAACTGCCAGATCATGATTAAACTAACTGAGCAAAAAAAAAAACAAAAAAGCATTGACCCACATAGTCCTCACATTCAAAATAATTAAAATAATATAATACTTTACAAAGTAAATACTCATGTATGTATAAAAGTTATCAAGGTCAATGTGTATTTAAAAGTTTGGACTTAATCTTTGAGGACCATGTAGATTGATGTCTGAAATGGTTTTCTGAGGAAAGAACCACACAGATTAAGCGGACCTGTCCAGTCAGTGCACGCAAGTGAAACTTAAATATGACTTTTGTTTGTAGTTATTTTGAAAATAGTTATACTTCTTAGAAAAATGACAACCTACCTACAATAACGTGCCATATTAAATAGCTACTTAATAGTTATCCGCCTACTAATTTCGTACACGTATGACGCATGTGACGTCATGGCCGCTATTATGACTTTATAAGTTACGAGGCGGCCATTTTAATTCGCTCACAAAGTGGGCCTAAATCATGAACTGTGCAGTGCGCCGCTCATTTCAAATTCTCTGCTTGCTTCAGTTGGACCCAATAAAAGCTTACCAACTAAACACATAAACAGGATTAAATTAACCCAAAATCTTTGGCATAATATAGATATAGCATGAATCTAAATTATAAAAAGCATGGCACTATCAATTATCTCACTAGAACAATATACAAAAAAAATGGTCACTTCATTATAGTTTAAAAATGCTGGTTACCATGCAAAAGACAATGCCAGGAAAAGGCTCGAATTATCTAGCGTCCGACAGACTTCAACACACACACAGGAGGAGAGGATCCACAGTCATATATAAATAAAATTATAGCAATGTAACATTTTGCACTCAGTTCTCCCAAGATTCCGAGGCAACCCGTGATTGGGCAAAGAATTTGAATCGAACTTTAGCAAAGATCAGACAGTTTGATTTCACTAAATGAGCTCTTGGTGAATATTATTCATATTTTTGCAGGCTACTAAACTTCAACTGTATTCCAGTTGCTAGTAAAAAATACTTGGCAAGCGTTGCGGAGTAATTAAAGTGAAAATATGAGAGATTTAAGTCTTAAGGTCTTTTGGATAGCTCTGACTGTTACGAGGAAAATAAAATGCAATGCGTTTGAACATAAAATAGAGCTTACTACTTGGAAAGATGACGAGAGTATTTAAATGAAATGCCGGAGCAAATAATAAATACAAATGTGGAATTAAAAAAGAAAAAAAATACTTCTTTGAAATTACAAAGAAAGGCAGCATTGTAATGGATGTGTTATATCTTTTAATCTTTTTATATTTTTAGCAGAATTCATTTAATTGTTTAAGTGAAATTAAGATCTCCTTGATTCCGGAAGTTGGTTCGGTTGTCATTTAAATCATAAAATCATTGTTAAAACCACATTATTGTTGTTTATTTATTACAATATTTATTTTGTAACACAATTACAGTTTATTTGATACATTTATATCGCTTTAATTAAGTAAAGAGTAGTTTAATTGATACATTTTGTACACGTACTGTACTACGTCTCTGTACTCTGACGGCTCGATGACGTCAGTTGTTTGTGACTGTCTATAAAAGCGAGAGGCCAACGCCTTGTGCAGCACCCCTGGCTGGAGGCTTTGAGTTAGCTCGAAGGCACCACAGGATTGACTGGTTAAGCAGTCACAGCCTCTCAAGGCCAACTGCGAGATACACAAAAAAAAAAAAAAAACCTTGTGCGGCAACTCAAGTGCAAGCTGCGCATTTATACGGCATGCATCCGACCTATAATGACATACGCCTGTGCTGTTTTCGCACAGGCCCACCCCCGGCACGTCCATAGGATGCAGACCCTACAGAACCGTTTTCTACGTAAAGTAAAATCACGGGTTCCCCCTGGTTAGTTCGTAATATCAACTTACACTTAGATTTGAAAATCCCCACCATTCATCAATTCATGAAACGCGCATGCAAGCGTTTCTTTGATACCGCTGGCAGCCATCGCAACCCTCTGGTTGTGAAGGCCGCCAGTTATGCCCCCTCTAGAATCAGTAGAATCCGCCGTCCAAGGCACGCACTGACCGACCCCGACGACCCCACCACCCTTCTTCAGGAAAGCAGTAGGGCCACCAGTACAGTATACAGCACACACAGACACAAATTGAAGTTCCGACCTCGCCGCCGAGGTCCTTCGCGTCCTCGTTCCTCCCCGATAAATTCCCCTTCCCCTCCCTTGATCGGATCCGCAGAGCCAGCTGGTGGCGTAGCTGAGCCAGTAGTTTTAAACCCCCTAATAATAATGAATCCAATTTGATCCAGCCTGTCCCCAACTTCCTGCTCCCCCCCCAGCGACGCCCTAAGACGAGGTTCATACCCCACAGGGAGTGCTCTTAGGTGATGGTCGCTTAATTTATAATTAATATTATGCCCCTGGCTGGAGACTTTGAGTTAGCTCGAAGGCACAACAGGATTGACCCGTTAAGCAGTCACGGCCTCTCAAGGCCAACTGTGAGATGCCATACACAAAAAAAAAAGCTTGTGCGGCATTCTGAGTCGATCCGTCGAACCGAGCGTATCGCCAGTTAAGTACTTTTCCTGTTCCTTATATTATTATTAGTATGAAATAAATCATTAAATGTATAACTATGAATATAGTACAGTTATGTTGTGTTTTCCTTAAATTGTTATGTGAAGTTAATAAACAAATGATATCAATGATTAGTGATGAATTTAATAATAAATCTAAATAGTAATATTAACCATACTTCTGTTATCATTATTTATTTGTTATTTCGTTCTTAAATTTATACATTATGATTTACCTTCTTGGACATAAAGTTCTGGTATCGATGTTAATGAAGCTTTCCTTGATTAAAAAATGGTTTAATAAAATAAATACCTGCCATATACTCGCTTGAATCTAATATTTTATAATATTTCCTATTTTAAAATCTAACAAATGCATGCCTATAACACATAGCAATTTTGACATAATGAAAATGGTTTTCTTTTTTACTAACTAGTGTTTGCCTGCGGCTTCGCCCTGTGGATGTCGGAAAATATACCAAGGAATCGAAGTAATAAAAAAAACCCTAGTTGCCAATCCGGAATATACATACATCCAGATGAACAGACAGACGGACAAAAATTCTAAAAACTATACTTTCGGCATTGAACTCGTTCCACACCTCATAGTAGCAATTACATTTTTTCAAACATATTCAATGATGAACAGACAGACGGACAAAAATTCTAAAAACTATACTTTCGGTATTGAACTCGTTCCACACCTCATAGTAGCAATTACATTTTTTCAAACATATTCAATGTACCTACAGCTTTGAGTTCGTTACTATTTTACTATTATGTATAATATTATGGTAGACAGTTTTCAAATGAACTCACAGACATTGATGATTGACGAAAATCTTACGATTCTTTAAAACTGACCAGTGTTTCCAAACATATTCTCTACAAATATAAAAAAAATATGTGAAATTCCAAAATAACCTGCCTACTAGTTCTGGTCATGAGAGAGTAGGGAGATTCAAAAATGACGCTGAACAGCAGCTAAGGATACTTTTTTTAAATATAAATTATACTGTCAATTTCCGAGAATATGCTTGAGCCTTTCTTAGCCCTCTAATTATTTAAATATTCTGTTATTTCATTGACTATGAGTTGTTCTTTTTACTCAATACCGGTGGATATCGGAACAGACAGATTCTTCATACTAAGTAATTTGAATAGAAATTAAATCGGGCCCCGGTCCTTATACAAACATTTTGGTTATATTTAATTAAATTCAAAAATCTCGAGGTTGTACTGTCGCGGCTCTTTTCCAGGGTTATACAAATAAGACGGAATTACTATGGAAGGTTTTTTAGGTGGGTGGTGGGAATCCACTTCATCCGTTTTAGAGATAATAAGTGTAATATTAAACGAGGTTTTATCAATGGGTTCGCTTATTTGGGGAGGAAAAATCTTGTATGTTTCGGTCCTATTACTATTTTTTTGTCATAAATGAATTTTTCGTGACTTTCAATGTAATAGAGTAGTGACAAGTAAATATTGAAAATAAACAGGTAGGTACACTTTCTTCAAACATAATTTATTGATTTAGCATACATATTATGTATAAAACAATGACTCCATAAATACACAAGTACAGGTTTCATGGAAAAGGAAAACCTACACAACACTTTTTTTCATCGTGAAAACCGAGCTACTCGTAAGTTTAAATAATGGCGCTTTCTAGCGCCAGTAATAGGACTGTCCGATTCTATGAATTAACTTCACACTGCGAGGTTTGCAGTCGGCAGATTTTAGCACGTGATACATACGTTTTTAATGTATTGTGTAAAACAAACCATGTGGCCGATGGCATTTATTGTGGCTTTTTAACGTTACTGTTTTTTCAAATTAGAAAACACGGTTAATGAAGAAGATAAAAAGTTTTGTCTAAACACAGTAATTCAAAATGGTAGGTATCTATTTTAAAACAATAATTAAAAATGATGTACATAGCTATTTGTAAAAGTTTGTTGTCATTTGACGCAGCTTGTTAGTAAAAATACTGTTATAACATGTTGCGTTGCCGTGCATTTTAGGCTGGAAAACAACCCAGCCTAAAATTCAATTGCACAAATATTTCGGCAACAAAATTCCTAAATCATTATATCCGGGTTCCGTAGGAGATTTTATTGAACATGCACCCTTCCCAGCAGTGGACTTTAAATGAACATTATTAACTCCGGGTAATGTTGCCATTCTCATTTCAATATTTGGATTGAATCAATTTAAATTTATGAATTGTAAACGATTTTGTGATTCGATTTCCCGGTTTGGTTAGTTTGAATTTGGTTTGCCCATAATCATTTTCTGATCATCGTAATATTGATGACTCTATTTATGGACTTAAGAATAATAATTTATAAACATACATCATCACGCCTGTTATTCCCAAAGGGCAAAGGTGTACCTATAGTACCTACACCCACATTTCGCCTGTTATGTTTTACGCCTCATTTTCATTAGTCGATAGCTCGGTCGATATACAGCATGCGGGCACTCCCCGCAGACGGGGGTAGTAGCTAATGAAAGTCATAAGTCATTAACGCGACCGATTAACCGTCTTCAGGGAGTCCCCGTACTGGGCATAGCGATTAATGACATTCATCGGTCTGTAAAAAGCGGAGACGCACACCCAATGAAAATGAGCCTTTAAAGCGACTGTCAAACGTGCGATGCAGGGTCTCCGTATACCGCAGTCGTTCCCTATCGACGAAAATGAACATGGTTCCCCCAAAATAAGGGATCTTTTTTTTATTGTGGGTTATCGGCGAATCGGGAATCGAAATGAGGCGCGCGTTGGCCACAACGCGCCGTCGACCCAGGCCTGGTCCTTATCGAACAGCGAGCTGCCCATTGCTCGCCATCCGCAAGCCCGCGCCTGCGGTGGCTGGGAATTGGCCTGCGATTCCCGACGCCCAGGGCGTCTCCTGCGGCGGCTAGGGGCGTGAGGGCGCGAATTTTGCCTCCCTCTCACGCGTTCCGCCTCCTGCTTCGCGAGCATTACTGCTTCGCGGAAAGAGGTGACGGCTTTCCAAGCCCTCTCGCTCCGTACCATGGCCTTTTTTTTTACGGTGGGAAATCCTCATGGACCACCTCCGCCTGGGGAAAAGGCGGAGGGGCGTGCCGGACTCTTACCGGCTAAAACCACCCCGGTGTCAACTCGCACGTGCGCGCGGGGCCGCGGGAATCCAAATTCTTCCGCAGTAAGAAGAAGTAGCAGCAGGGGTAGTAAGGTGGGGTGCATGTTGAAGAGCCTCCTCGTGGCGCACCCTGGGCAACGTCGGCTCCAATTTCTCCCAGTGCGGTTTTGGGGGACAATTGGGGCTGGCGGCAAATCTTCAACAAGCGGGGAAAGGGCACGGTTCCAATCGCCGATCATGCTTGATGGTCGGTGAAGGGAACCGGGCTACAGAGGGTACGCCCACTCCTCCTCTGCTTACAGAGGGAGATGAGTGGGCGTAGACTGGGCACGGCAGCCGCTGCGGAATAGGCGGTCGTGTCCCGGAGGGAGGCAGCGGCGCGCGCGCGGGGAGATGATTCTCTCGCGTGGCGCCGCTATGGAGAGGGGAGGGGTCCAGGAAGACGCCGGTCTGGTAGTAACCTCCGGCTCCTCCCGGGTGGAGGCCAGCAGGCGGTGGGTGCGGGGGCGCCCTTTGCCTGTATTGCACGGGCCTCCACCAGTGTCGGACGGGAGTGGCCGGGTGTTCCCGGCCATTCCCGTAGCCCCCCAGTTAAATGGGGGGCATGCGGGGCCCGCCAACTAGGCGGGCATGCGCCGGGAGGGATGTGGAAGTAGAGGCCGATTTCCCATAGCCCTCCCATCACGGCGTTGTGGGAACATCGCTGAGTTTTAGTGGGTATACTGTCGAGTGCGGATTTCGACAGGAGTCCCACATACCCCGTCTAGTCCCCCACGAGCGGAGATGCATAAAGCATTTCTAAGCGACAAAAAAAAAAAAAAAAAAAAGGGGTGGTAAGGTGTTGAACTACCCCGTGCATCGCCTCAGAGGCGCGCGCCGACACCCACGCGCGCCTCTGCCTCGGGTCCATCGAATAGGGGGCGGGGATTTCCCCAAGTCCCTCGCCCCTGGACCCATTCATGGGTGCCGGAAAAGGGCGTCGTCCGCCCTTCTCCTGCGCCCGGTGCGCCTTCTGCGGCCGGGGAAGGGAGTCGAGATCTCCCTCTCCCGTACCGTAGTTTCCTTCTGCGACATCACGTCCTGGCAGAAGGACACCATCGCGTCCCACGACTCTGCGCTACCGACCATCCTCCGCACTACGGCCGGCAGCGACAGATCGCCTCCTACTTCATTTGTGAGGACACGGCGCTGCTCCTCCCAAGCTACACACTCGGCGAGCGTGTCTTGCGCCGTGTCCTCCCCGCAATAGACGCAGTGGTGGCACCGAGCGTCCGGCTCCCTGTCTATGCAGCACAGGTACTTGCCGAATCAGCCGTGCCCTGACAGCACCTGCGTCACCCTAAACGACAGGGAGCCGTGCCTGCTCCCGAGCCAGTCGTCGAGTACTGGCTGGATTGCCTCGACGGTAGCGAGGCCGGCGGTAGGGCGCAGAAGCCTTTGCCGCCATTCCGTCGCCAAGACCTGACGGACCTCCTCTCGGCGCAGCGTGATCTGCCGCTGCACTGGCCTCGAGCCCCTTGCCCGCTCATTCTCGCGCCATCGATATAATGACGCGAGTACTTTCGCCTCTAGGTCCCAGGGCGGGCATCCGGCCAGGACGCAAGCTGCCTCGTAGGAAATCATGCGGTACCCGCGGACGACTCTGACGGCCATCGCCCTCTGCGGTTTGTGCAGAATGGCGAAAGTGCTGGCCGTCATGTCCATCGCCCACACAGGGGCCCCATACAGGGCCATGGGCTGCACGATTCCCACGTACAACCGCCTACAGGCGGCGCTCGGGTCCCCCAAGTTGGAAAGCAACGTTGAAAGCGCGCCTGCTGCTCCCATCAGCTTGGGCGCCAGCCGCCGAAAGTGGGACCCGAATTCCCATCGGCTGTCGAGCACTATATCCCAGATACTTCATGGTGGACTCGACACCTATATAGGCCCCGCTGACCACGATGTGTGATCCCGGCGCCGGCGCACGTCGGGGGCCATGAAACACCATGGCCTCCGACTTGTTTAGGGCCACCTCCAGGCCCAGACGCCAGATGCCGTTCACCCGCTGTGACACCGCAGCCGTGGCTACCAACGTCGCTTCCCTGTGCCAGCTCCCCCGGGCAGCGACAAGCGTGTCGTCCGCATAACACGTCAAGTCGGCGCCCGACGATCTACCCTCCAGATAAGCCCCTACCGTACGGCGGAGGTAGGCAGGCACGCAATAGTATTTCAGAGCCTCCCGAATACAACTCCAGGGTAGGGTGTTGAATGTTCCCAAGCCCTCTCGCTCCGTACCATGGCCTGGACCAGGCCCGGACGCGAGAGATCGCCACCGCCAATAGCCTCCATGAGGACACGGCGGTGCTCCGCGCAAGCCGGGCAGACCTCCACCGTATGTTTCACTGTGTCCTCCGGGTGATCCACACAATAGTGATACCTGGGCGTTTCCTCCCACCTTATCCGGAACAGGAACCTCCCGAATCAATCATGCCCGGTGAGGACCTGCGTCAGGCGGAAGGTGAGAACGCCATGGCGCCTCTCTGGCCACTCCTCAAAGAGGGGACTTATCGCCGCAATGGTGGCGTGCCCAGTGCTGGGTTGTAACAATCGCACTCTCCATGCCGCCCTGAGATCCCGCCGGAGCTCTGTCAGCTGTGCCGTGATTTCTCGCGGCAACGGAGTTACGCCCCGGCGTTTCGCCTCCTCGCACCACTCCCATATTATGTGCGCGAGGACTTTTGTCTCCAGATCCCATGGCGGTAATGCGGCAAGGAGGCTCGTCGCCTCACCGGAGACCGTACGGTATCCCCGGACCACCCGGGTGGCCATGACCCTTTGGGGCGCGTTCAACCAGCGGGCTGGCCGCCGCCTCAAGGAACGCGCCCACACCAGTGTCCCGTAAAGGGCCATGGACCGCACGATCCCTGCGTAGAGCCTCCGGCAGGAAGCGTTTGGCTCCCCTAGATCATGCAGGAGCTTCTTCATGGCAGCCCCAGCCCTTTTCAGTCTGGGAGATATGTTCCCCTCTAGACGGGAACAGAGCGCTCACCACGTCCTCCACGAGCTGGGGCCGGAGACTCTGCGTCAGCGGGGGAGCCCATGGGCGGAGCTTCTCGCGCACCAATTTATAGGGGCGTCCCCACGGGTCCCTGTTCAGAGTCTCCAGCGACTCCTCGCGGGCGAGGGCGGTCTTCGCCGCTCTGTACCCCTCGTACAGCTCCGCCTGAATGGCTTCCGTATCCGGAGGGCGAATACGGAGCCTGCGGTGCCTGGTGTACCGGCGTCGCGTTGGTATACCTTACTTATAATAAATAGAAACATAATCATTTACTTTACCGTTACCTTATAACAGTATGATTTATTTTTCTTTCTCATATTATGTTAAGTTAACTATCTGTGTTCTTTATGCGACTAAAATTCTACTTCCTTAAACCTACCACTGAGCGTTGATCATACCCAACAGATACCTTAGTCGGCAATCGAGAAAGCATGAAACGTCACCACATAACAAATTATTTATTAAAGCATTTATTTAGCGTTAACAGGAATAATAGTAACGTGTAATACGACTAGTAACCTAAAAATAATCCTGAAACAGCAACATATAGCTAACATACCTCTTTAACTCTGTAAATCAGAAACTCGAAAATCATTTCTAATGACGCTGATTCATTGGAATAGCAAATGATTTCAGTATCGAATTAAAGCCTATCACTTGAAACCGTTGTGCTGTCATTGATAATTACACTGAACTGATCCGCGCCGGCTCCATATTGCGGAAGGCATCGATGCGAGAATCGCGTTATGCTCTTACTATAGTGATGTGCTTTATCACAATAGTTTTTGTTGATTAATTTGCAAAATAATTCATTTTAGTCTGAGAAAGACATTTGATAAAAAATTAAGTCTGCACTTTGACTGACGTGATTTTGCTTTTATGGAATATTATTAATATTGCAATGGTAGGTGTAGGAAATAACACATGTTATTATAATATTAGTTAAACGTGTTAGATTGAAAAAAATGTGCTTGTTCTTTATAGTGTCTTTGTACCTTTGTAAGTATATGGAATAGGGATTAAACAGTTCGGTGTATGTTTTTTGACTATATTTTGTAATAAGCATCCTATAAAAGGAATAGACGATACAGTGTACTCATCTCGATACAAAAAAAAATGCAAAAACAAAAAAAATGCAAAAATGCTTATGTTTTTTGAGTATACCGCCATCATTTCTTTTCCTTGTCAAAAGTCATGTCATCACTCTCGTTCGTTCATTTATCAGTCGCCCAGTCGGGCTCGTTGAAGGTGCATCTATGTATTTTTTTTTTGCAAATCGGTCCGATCAAACGTGATACGAACGTGAACGTTTACGTGATTTAATTAATTGTGTTTACGGAAAAAGTTAGTAGCTTAGCAAGTCAAAGTAATTATTTAATACAATTAGTGTTGAATAGGTTTTTCGATTACGTATGTGTGTATTCTTGTGACTGTGAACAATATAACATTATTTTTCTATTATTATTTCAATATTATTGTAAGAACATAAATGTGTAAAAAAAATACATAAAGAATCACAGTCATCTCAAATGATATTCGGCACATATAATACATTCTTATTACTATACAAAGCACTTATTAGATCTCAAATGGAATATGCCACTTCTGTTTGGAACTCCTTTTACAATAAATACAGTGACCAATTGGAATCAGTACAACGTAAATATCTTGGGTTTCTGAACTATAAATTATATAAGAGGTGGTCATCATATCACACGCTTCTAGATAAATTTTCCCTGACAACTCTTAAAGAAAGGAGACTGTATCATGATCAATCGTTCTTATACAAGATTTGTCACAATAAATTTGATTGTAATAACCTAATAAACCAAATATACCTTCGCATACCTAGTCGCTCCCAACGTATTCGTGATACTTACACTCACAGTCTATTCGCACCGAAGCGGTGCAGAACCAACGCAGGAGAACGAGCTCCTTTACGTCGACTAATGATAAGTTACAACGATAATTTTGCTGATATTGACATATTTGCATTGTCACTCGCACAGTTTAAGAATAGTATTCATAAAAAATCCCTTCAAATAGTTACCACATAGTTTTAGTTGTTATATTCACACATTTAGTTTGTAACATGTAATTTCACTAAACCTAGTTATTATTATGATAGACAATAATTGTTTGCTATGTTTGCTTGGATCTTGCTCAAACTACTTTTACTGTTGTATTAATTTGTGGATAACGGTGCTGGTTGCGTGATTACTTAGGTGTTATAAAAAATATCTGTATCTAAATATTATGCATTGCGCAATTTGTTTGTTATCCTGAAGAAATAAAATAAAAATAAAAAGTAGGTACTTAGCTCTCACAATCATACTAATTAAGGAATAGCAAAATAGTTAGGACTTATGCACACGTTAATACTTGTTATCCTTTTTCACAGACTGGTGGTGAATACTTGTAGACAGTTGACAGTTGTTGTCGTTGAGAACTACACGGAGACTGGGGCCGATCAGCACGTGAAACGCCTTTTACTAACCGCTCGTTTACTGAGCGTCCCGTGGTCAAGTGGCAGACGTGACGTCATTATGCATTTTCCAATTAAATTAAATGATGTCGATAACATAACCTACTTTAAAAAAAATGGTAAGAAACATCTTTATTCTTGTTATTCAATGTACCAAAATAATAAATAAAAAATGGTCAAAAACCTACCAGCTAAACTGCAAATGTAACCGGGCACGCCCTGAGGCTTTTATTTAGGTATCAAGTTCTGTTTACGTTTTTCATTTTATTATTTATTCCAGATTGAGTAGTTTTCAATGTTTTTGTTGGTAGTTATATTGGCGTATGCTAGCTGACATATAGGAAATAATTTAATTTAATGTTTTGTGTTTCGAAATGTCAAAGCCCAATCCCGTTCTTCTAACTGAACAGATAGTTGGCTGCTGGGGATTTGTTGCGCCACTTCTTCTCTCCAGCTAAAGCACTAGAAAGTGGTAAATGTAATGTTTCTGCAGCTGGGATTTCCGACTCAGGTCTCCTCTCTACGTGAGAGAGTAGACCGCAATCCCTAGTTCAGGTTGGTTACATGTACCAAAGAGCATTCCAACTATCATTTCTACCTAGAACCGAATGCAAGAAAAATCAAAAGTCCCGTTCAATTTTCCTTCCGTTTCCCATCCCTACCGTTTAATAACGTAGGCCTCGCTTTGTCGCGACATGGGGATGCAGCCGCTACAGCGCTGTAATCCAATCCATCTGCCACTTATTATTTCGATTGATGCGCACTCCGTGTATGCGCACTTCTGTGGCTACAATATTGAGCCACGTGTCAGTAAATATGACAGAAATTTTGAGTGATTTTTTTATAGGTTTAACTATGGAAGATATTAATCCCCGTAATATGTGATAACTTACTTTCAGATAATTAAGACAATTATAAGATTTTTTGCTTGTGCAATACGTAGGTAGTTAGTTATATGTTGAAAAACTGTGTAGCCTTTTTCCAAAAGCGAGTCAATTTGAGAATTACCGTGCATAACATTTTGAAGCGTTCACTAACGTATAAATAATAATTTAGTATATAATATAAAATTTATAAGTCACTTTAAAGAAATATTCTGTTAATAAAAATGGAGTTGGATCCTCGTGGAGTAAAGCAATTAGCTAATTAGTAAGGATAGGCTATCATAAAAACTATAGCATGACAAAATAAAAAACAGAATATTGTATTACATTAACATAAAAATCTGTCCTCTTCTCAGCATTTTATATTATAAAAAAAGTACAAGAAAATCTCTTCTAAGCACCGCTAGACCAATTACTTTACATCGTCGCTTATAAAAATGTATTAAATTGCCATTAAAACTCAAATGAACGCCACTGATTTTTTAATGTTTAATTACAATATAAAGCTCGAACATGAGAAGGTAAGGATCGTTATAAAAATACTCGGCTAAGTTGCTTTTAATAATAACCTTCGTTACGTAAATTTGTCAAGTTAATAACAATTTGTGAGCAGGATGAGTTTGTTTCCATTAAGTTGAGAAACTTCTGAAATCTTTAACCTGTCCCCCGCTACTTAAGAGTGTAGATTTATTAAATAAACATCTAACGTATTAGTATCTGACTGCGGTGCATTTACTGAGGTACTTCACCAGTCACGGCGAGACGGTGGTGGTGCCTTCGTAATTTTTGCTGGTTTATTTTTGCATTAAGTATTAAGATGAATATACTGATTGCTTTTAATATCCCCGCCTTATTATTAGTATTCATGTCATCAGAGGGGATATACGTAAACACACATCAAAAGTGTCTAGGGATCAAAGTATTTAAAAATATTATTTTATTGCGCCCTATTGAAATTAAACAAAAAGATTGATAAAATAAAATGTTTTCGTATGTTAATATCGGCGAAATACTCTCTGCTTTAACATTAATTTAACCTTTTGCTAATTTTGCTTAAGGTGGATGTTCACCTTTGTTAATCCTGACATTAAAATGTGATTAAAATATAAAAATAAAAGTTTTTAAAGGTTTTTATTGCGTAAAATAAACAATTAGTAGCATGTATTTCCGCCGTTAACGCGTATAACACAATCGCAGCGATTCTGCATACTCAATATGAGTTCATCCAAATCTCGTTGCGGAATGGCCGCCCACGTCCGTTGTAACCGATAAAAAAGATTTTATGGCGTGTGTCTGACATCCTTATTTGGCAGAGCTCTTTTTTGAAGCATATCTCATGCATGCTCAAAGGGATTCAAGTCTGTCGATTTCGCAGGCTATGGTAGGACGGTGATATTATTATCTGTGACAAGTGTGTTTGCAACGACTCTGGCAGTGATTTGACGTTCATCATCATGCATAAGCAGAAATGAAGCACCAAATTGGGTCCGCAAAGATATGACAAAATCTGTAAAAATTGTTCAGCGTAAATCTGTGCACTGAGATGGCCTCTGACCCAAATCAGTTCGGTTTTCATATCATGATTGTTCCACCACTGTATCCATGGACTTCCTGGGATGGTTTTAAGCGTTCTTGGCGTCCAGGGGTCATCAAATATGGTGTACGTCTAGTATCTGGCCTCATAACAAAGCCAGATTCGTCAGAAAAACACACAAAACGCCACTCTTCTTCTGCCTAATTTCTGTGTTCATGAGCCCTTTGCTAAAATAAGAATATTAACAAACGAAATAATCATAACCCCACCGCAGTATCTCTATGTCGACGTCGTGGTTGGGCTTGCGCGCTTCTGAACTCTAGGTCTGTATCGGTAGAGTTTACTTTGCCGAAACAGGTCTAGGGTGAGGAGCAAGACCAAGAGAAATACACAAACCCGCAGGGCAGCATATGGCAAACTGTTGGGCAATAGCGACCCGATGGACCCTATCTCCCGAGAGAAGTCTTGTTCCTCACCTCTGGCTTGCCTTTATTGGTCGGCTGGAGTGAAAAACGACGAGGAACAGAGCTCTCACTTCATTCTTGCCATTATTGGCCGGCTTGAGTAAGGATTTGCAAGAGCAAACGTGCTCGGGGGAAGGAAGTGTTCCAGTAAGTGCTAGTAGGGATCTTGACCATCCTCCGGGCTCTGGGAGTCAAAAATCAAAAGTCATTTATTCAAATTAGGCTGAGAATCAGCACTTTTTGAACGTCAAAATCACATAAGACAGTCCCCCCAAAACGCCCACCCTTCACCACTTCCTAGTGCTTTAGCTGGGAAGAAGAAGTGGCGGAACAAACTCCCCAGCAGCACTGCTGTCTGTTCAGTTAGAAGAACTGGATTCTATACATATAGTAATAAGTAATTAACATTACGAAACACAAAAATATTAAAATTATTTGCCATAATGTCAGCTAGCACACGCCAATATTTAAAACTATACTCAAGCAGAAATAAATAATAAAAACAAAAACGCAAACAGAACTTAATACATAATAAAAAGCCTCCTGGCATAAAGGGCGTGCCCGCTTACATATGCAATGCTGCATTATGTTTATATGTATACAGGGTGGCCCAAAAGTCGTGGATCAAACGCAACTAGGGGTTAGGTGGGGTCATCAGCTGCAAAAAGTTGTTCTACGGGAGGTCCATAAGGTCAACCCCTGCAGAATATAATTTATTTTGAGTTTTTATGAGAAAATTGACTTTTTTTAACTAATTCTTATTGAAATTCGAAAAAATCTAATCTAATCTAATTTTCACTAGATTGGTACTGATGAGTACTTGCCTTAGACATGCTATTTATGGTTGTTTATTGGGTGTGTTGAAGATAATATTAAGTTTTACGATTTTTTTTTTCTCAAATCATAACTTTTCATTTACTTTGGACCCCACTGTGAAAAAAAAATACTCTACCGAAAAGTGACCCTGTGTTACAAGTTTTGGCGCATTTAATAGGGATTCCGAAAAGGTATTACACATGGCCATGAGTGGCTCTAATATCTTTCTAGGACGAAAAAACAAGACAACGATTGTGAAACGGAGCATATTTTGCTCCGTTAGGCCACGCTTTTCTGGAAGGGCATCAACCGCGATATACGCGTGTATGGATTTCTGCTTGAGCGACTGATATAGAATTACCATTTGTGAGGTTCCAGATGCTACTTTACGGCATAGGGTAGACATTTTCATTTTCTGCTCCGAGTTAAGTTTACCATCCGTGGAAATAGAACAAGCTGCTCGATGGCTGACATCCATTTTTAAATCTCGGCGTGAACACAACTTTAATCGTGACCGGCTCAACGGCTGGTTTTTGCGTCGTCGTCTTCAACAGTGAGGCGGAGGGGTGCACTGGCTCCCCTGTATCTGGACTACGCGCTGCCCAAGAAATAGGCCTATGTGTTCCTATCCATTGATCACCAAACTGTTGGTTCAAAGTCGAACGCGTACTGCGGCTGTTGTGAGGTGGAATGACAACGCCTTCTTTTTGATATGTGTAAAATTCTACGTGATCATTTGTCTTTTATTTTATTTTTTGTATTTCAGTTCCACAAATTCTTTACAAAATGTCCCTTACATTTTGTAAAGTTTTTTGCAATTTGTGACTTTTGAGTACTCCAACGATGGTTTGTCGCATTAAAGTTTTTGATCAGTATTAGAAACAGGATCGATTGGCATCAAAAAATGTTTTTGTGTTAAATGGCAATTTTCTTGCTAACTGTATTTTTTTTTTTGTTAATCTGTGAATGGGGATCAAAATTCCATTAAAAAATTATGGATAGTCTCCTAAGACCATTTTCGCGTAGCTGCAACGGATAAGGTACTTCCCCTTACTGCCCCGCTGAAAGTTTTCACCCTGTATAGGAATACGACTAGACAGAAGAATTTCATATTTTGATCGAAATCGAAAAACTATTTATTTCCTTTTCAAATGTCGAAATTTACTAAAAGTACCCTTATGAGTTACAAAAAATATAATAAAAAAACAGTTTTTTTAGTAACTAGCGAAAACGTGCTTAATCCCTAGACACTTTTTATGTGTGTATATTTTAGAACCTTCGCATTCTTTTTATTAATAAATAAATAAAAACCTCAATCTGCCAAAAAACCTCTAATTTACCAATATTTTCGAAAAATTGACGTTTACTGTCGTTTATCTGTCGTTTGTCTGGATTGTGATTGTAAATTGAATTTGACCGATCTTTAAGTATGAGAGTTAATCCTTCAGGTGTTTAAAGATACCGAAAATACCCCTTGTAGGTAAAAAAAAACCATCGAAACATGGATCGCATTTAACAGGCATTTTATAAATAACTACAGATGGTACAACCGTGGTAACTGTTTCTCAATTAACATAATTTCCAACTACCTACATATCAGCACGCAACAATAAATTATCGTTTACTTTTATCTCCCGCGGAAAATGTGACCGCTAAAGGCTCGTTTCAAAAATTCACAGTTACAAAAAATAAAGCGAATAAACTTTAAACTTTTAACATTTTCGACCAATTCGATGCATGTGATTGTAAATTGGAGAAATAAATTGGGAATAATAACAAGGATGTCCAGTTAACAATTATCCGGTATGCGCGTGCCTAACCATTGCAGTAAGGGCTGCCACTTCGCTGGCTAGCTGTATATTTTGGCGATACCTATCATCATCTATCGGACCTGTTTTGCTGAGGGTTGGCGTCGGTCTTAACACCAAAAATATAAAAGGCAATATTTACGAAGAGCAAATGCTATTTGGATGCGGGCAGAACAGAGGGGCAATTCCCGTATTTTTAAGAACGTTCGCATTCTTATCTCAGTGTCAATCTGTCTAAAATTTTATAGCGTTTAGCTATATTTTTGACATTAGACTGTCGCTGAGATGAGATTGCGACTTGAATTTGAACGTTTTTAATTACGGAAATTGGCCTTCAGGTCTTGTCGTCGCAGTCCTTGGGGGCTTATCTTCGACAAAGTAGTTTTTTATTGCCATCTGACACAACTAGAGCAACTCTGATAATACGAGTATTCTTAAATTAGATCCGCTATCAGACTTTTGGGCTTCTGACTACCGGGAGAGAGTGTCGTAAAAAATTGTTTCATAACCAAGACTTACCTACCGCTTAAGGTTTAAGTTACTAATTCACGATGTTTCAAGAATATACTCATCCATGGACATATCGCAGCAGGTGTAACTTAACCGCACAGATCAGTTGATCCTTATTTAGCCACTCAAACTATATAACGGAAATAAAGAATTTCGACATACTCCAAAAGTTCGGTTTATTTATTGAACCGGCCAGACAAACAAAATCGTTTGCCAACCCTAGTCCTATCAACGCATTTATCAATTTTTAGTTACCAACCGGTGTAAAAATGATATGCGATTGAATTGCAGTTTAGTTTCGAATATCTGCGAATTGATTGCCGTTGAAAAATATGATGTAACAGTATGATAGTAGATAACTATTTTGTTGATACTGAACGAGTGAGTGATGTCAGGATGATTGCTGTGTGGTTTAGAAACATGCCTAATTTTAGGTGGATCATTGCACCCAACGACCAATGTTTTTGTATAGTTTACAGAAAAGACATCACAGTATTTTTAAAAGACCAGATCAGTACGCAATAATAAATGTTATGTAAGTAAAAAATCCGTTTTTGACCCCGGAAACTGGATACTTATCAGAGTTTAAATGGGAAGTTAACAGGAAGTGCAAATGTTCCTGAATAAAAAAATACGATCATAAAGTCAAGTTTCGAACCAAAAGCAATTTGAATAACCCTTCGTGAACTCCTCAATTCACGAAGGGTTATTCAAATAATTTAATACTTTAATACGTTATAATTTCATACCTCTATGAAATTATGTATTACAAGTATTTATTACTCATCCTCGGCAGCAAGTAATATGCACCAAATTTTATTTATGCGCATTTACGTTAATGTACACTTTGGCAGACTAAGGGGAAGAGTCTTACCCCCATTGTTATAAATTATTAAGGGCGTATATTTAAAGAGCAATTTTCCTCAAAATATCAAACAACAATTTAGGGGCAAACAAGCCTCATATTTTGAGTGAAGAGATTGTGTTTTAATTGTGATTTGTGTTAAGCTAATTCTGGAGCGTGAAAATGAAATCGTAAACACTTGCGGCAATGTAGGTACTGAGAAATTTAGACGTTATTCCTCTCTATTTTCTTATTGTTACAAGAGGTGGCCCAAGAATAACCACCAATTTGTAAAGTTGGAAATTATTAGTTCCCAGCTGAAATAAGAACCCCTGTAAGTTTTATGCTATAGGTGTTCATACAGACGGACAGGTGGCTTTAGCTCTCCTACTCTGCTGTGCCTGCCACTATACATGTGTACTTAGGTGCACTTTGTGGAATGCAATAATTGATTGAGTATAATATTGAATGCGTTAAAGTTCGTGTTAAAATGTAGTTGCCTAGTGTTTCTAGATACAAAATTTAAATGTCTATATGCCTGTAGCAAATTTCACAAGGGGCTTTTATTTCCAATCGGTTAAAGCGCAGTCCTAAGAGTAGAGACAAATGGTCAAACGTAACCTAATAATAAGAAAATAGTCAAATACCAAGAAAAAAAAACTCTCACAAAAATAGATTATAATGGACATTATATGAAGGTTTCCATGAAAATCAATTGTAAACATTCGTATAGTTGCAAACCCTTCTGAAAAACAAGATAAAGTGAATAGATCTCACCAGTTCACGGAATTACTTTACAAGTTGTAAACTGATTACAAGCGATTCATCAAAAAGATATCATCTTGTTTTAATGTAAGTAAACGGGGGGATATTATACAAATTAGGACATCTTTCAGAGTCTTTGGAGCCATTGACTTTTAATTAGTTGTTTATCATTTCAGAGGATCGTAATTTTGCTTTGTTTGTTATTGGGGCGAGTTCAGTGTTTCAGTATGCTTTACTTCTTTCATTTTTACGATTTAAAATGAATACTCATTTTCTTAGATGTTTATAATTAGCATGCTAATGCATGTAACCACTTCAACCGTGAATCTTTCTCTTACACAGGTAATGGCTACCAAACTTGAACGACGAAGAGTACACAGAGCCGCAGCTATGGTTAGTACGTACACATAACATAACATCACGCCCGTAAGCCCCAATGGTATAGGCAGAGGTGTCTTTATACAAATAAGTGTATTCAAACAAGTGTCCGTTAATTTCATCTGTAAAAGAGTATGATTAGATAATACCTCCAAGTCGTAGGTATGCATTTCCTGCTTCAAACTCAGTTATCAGTTGGTCAGTGTTTAATATTTGGCATGAAAACATTCGGGAGCCGGCGGGAGATGAGGTGGCTCAATTCGTCCGATACGCAGTTATGTACTACCAAATTGTATGAGTTTGTGCACCCATTTCATGGTACTGTCTGGTAACGGGTGTGTTCTTTGTATGGTCTGAGCATTAGCTTCTGGTACTTTAGATTGGAAATTAAAAAACGACACTAGTTGGGACATAAACAAATCTGCCGAAATATAGGTGCAGTGCTGGTGCTGCTTATACCTTTGAAGGAATACAAGCGTTATGTAATGTTACGAATAATGTCCTCCACGAGTTGCTTGCTAGTCCTTGAAATTATATGGACACAAAAATGAGAAAAAAACGTAACGGTTTGAAAGCATGAGTCGCATTTCAAAATGCAGATCATCTTATTTATTTAAATAGACCTCTAAAAGAATATTTAAATAAATATGAGCTAAGAAATTCTTATTTCGTAACAACCACACAGTAATTTTTTATTCAATATTTTAAATATCGCTCACTTCTATAATTTTAGGTCTAATCTCCTTTAAAACTTACGCTTAAAATTTATAATATCTCACAAAAAGCGAACCGCGTTAAATAATCTGTAGATGAAAAGGGATCTTCGAAGCAATAACTCAGGTATAAAAATACCGAGGCAATCTTTTATCAGATTAAAAGAATTTCATAAATCGGTTCTCATCCAAAATGAAGGAGAATTTATGATCATATTCTTTTATGAAATTGTTTTCTGGTAATATGATAGTCGATGTTATTGGTTTGTATGAGATAAACTTAGGCTTTAATCACGGTTAGTAACATTCTTTGTTAAGTTCTTTGGATAAACCTATTAAAATATTTGATAAAATTGTTGGATGAACCACTTATTTTATGTAAAAAGATGTTGTTTATTACTTTAAGTGATTAGGGTATCTGAATACTTTGAAGAATTAACAATCATAAGGTCACGTATAATAATATAGTGACGCGTCACAATTACCTGCTGCTCAACTATCGCGACCAACTTTGTCTTCCAACAAAACTATCTGTCTATACCTATTGGGTATCTGCTGTGCTTAATCTTACCTATCGTTCATTTAGAATAGAATGGAATAGAATTTTATTTTGCAAAATGGGTAATACACAATAGATGTTATGACACATCAAAGCTCAGCCACATTTTACCATTATATTAAAAAATTAAATAAAAAAAATGCATAAATTACCATTTATGCAAACATTTACTAAATAGCTATTGAATAGTACTATTACATGGCTATATCGGATGTAATGTATTACATTATTTATCACATTGACGCGATGTCATTCATCAGACTTATTAGTGTGTCAGGTCACGTGTGTAGTGTCGCGTCGCAACTATCTGCCGCTTAATTATCGCGCTCAAGTTTGTCTACCAACTACCAACACAACTATCTGTCTATAGGGTATGTGCTGTGCTTAATCCTACCTACCGCTAATTTACTAAATAGCTATTGAATAATACTGTTACATGGCTATATCAGATGCAATGCTATCACATTGACGCGATGGCACACGTCAGACATGTTAGCGTGTCAGGTCACGTGTGTGGTGTCGCGTCGCAACTATCAGTCGCTCAACTATCACGCTTAAGTTTGTCTACCGGCACACCTATGCGTGCCAGTTAGTTTTTCACCAACTTATTTGTATTTGGGTACGTGACTTCGATCCTACTTTTTTGCCGATTCTAATCGTCTGTCATTCATCATCATCAGAAACATTCATTCAGAAAATACATTGCAGTGTTAAATGTTACAAAAAAATAACTTGTCATATTATTATATTGCAATTAAATGAGAGAAAATTTAAAACTCATATAAAAAGCACACTTTTTACACAAGCATATTACAAATTAGATAATTATATCCAAGAAAAGGATGCTGGGAAACATGTTGGTCCAGCTCCATAGGACAATCTAGAGTCTAGACACAATCAAGCCTGTTGCTACATTATATTATTTTTATGACATTGATTAACATTCTGTGATTACTTTATCTGACACACTGACATAATAATATTACCTGTTTAAATAATTTGGAAAATCGTTTAATTTTACAATGTTTGTAGTATGTGAGCACCGTGTATTCAATGTGGAGACAACAATACAACAATAAATGAAAACACTGGCAATACTAATGCATAGGCGTATTTTGAAACTATCAAATAAATCCTAACACCGAAATAACAAAAGTGATTTTTTCAAACAAACTAAATAGTTGTGATGGACCGACTATGGGTTTTGTCAGTCTTTGACTAGCTATAGTGCCTAAACCATTGGATATATTTGATTGAATTTTTGTACGCAGGCTGGGAACATCATTAGATAATATACGCATTTTAATTTATTGTCGTATTGTCGTCTCCACCTTGTATAATTAACTTATTAAAATTTGTCATTCCTACATTTTTAATTATTTTTACATAGTGTAGTTGGGTGATTTTATTATAGGTGCCTCGTCTTCACATTTATTTATATAATTAATATACCATACAAAATACTGTAACACATTTTAAAAGAGTAACGGTGGAGTTTCTTGCCCATTCTTCTCCATACGAAACTACCTTTTGGAAGGGGCGACTAGAATCAATTCTATTTTAATGTAAGTGTGGACGTTTAAAAGTGCCTTTTACGTACCTACTTGAAATAAATGCTTTGACTTTGGCTTTGACAGTGACTCTGTTCTTAGATTGGTCTTCAAATTGACAATATTTATGTAGGTCCTATTTTAGGTTTAATTAAAGTATCAACAGTAGCTGTTCCATATTAGAAAACGAATCTGTAGCACTGTTTCAAAAATAAAACAATTAATAGGTACTATAACACGATGCCTTACGCCATCTACCGGAATGTGTGCAAAACACTACGCCACCCGATTATATCGCAACACATACAAGATCGATCATCGATAAGACGATAACAGCAACAGTACCTACAGACTAATAACGACATCTAACATTCGACATGTACATAAAGTGTCCATGACGTCAACGAAGGTTACAACTACATACAAGCATGAGATGATCAAGACACACACTAATCTGTCAATCCAACTATATAAACGGTCAACCATGGAGGAACAGTCACTCGCTACTTAGAAGGCACAGTGGATGATAGCCCCGCAGTCACCACTGATGTCATAAGCTTGACCTGAGCGGAGGCCCCGTCGCCCTCAGGAATAGCCCAGCTAGGAGGTGAAGGGATAGGATAGCCCCGCAGTCCATCCCTAGCACCACTAATAGGTCTAACCTCAGTCTAACGTTGTTTGCTAAAATCTGTCAAGTGTTTGAAGTAAAGAGAATAAACCCCTATCTGTCATCCAACGTTGGTTTTATTCCACCGCCACCATTATAGTACCTAATAAATATTAATATGAATAATTTTACCGAAGGATAAAACTTACTCGAGTAGCTAAAGGGACTTACTAATGAAAAAAATCTGTTATTAATCCTTAATACAGTTGACATAGAAGTTTCATAATAATATAGTTTACATCTACTTCAATCAAATCTAAAATTAACTCAATGCGAAACATAATACATGACATACGCATAATTTCAATAATTATTATTATAACACACAAGCCACAAATATCGTCACTAATTTCAGCATCAATAATAATGTATTACCAATAGGTATAACCATAAGGTTGAAACCAAACCGAGAAGCTATGATTAAGTTAACTATCGATACTAGTGTGAGTAGTGAGCTTAGGATATGAGGCACGCTTCCCATCTGCCAGAGATAATCTGTACAGTAACTCGGTTATTGCGCCTCGGATCCTAATGAACGTAACACTTGGAATATAATGAAGGACTTTGTGTGCAGGTCTGTTAAGTTTACAGGTTTGACAATGTTCTGTTTGAAATTATGAACAAATATGGATTGGTTAAATTGCAAAGATTCAAAGAACACTAAATATTTTGACTGCCCTTAATATTAACCTAAAGGTGCATTCACACCGAAGTTACGTTTAGTTTAGCAACGTTTGCAAGTGTTAGTGTCCAACAACGGATATCAAAAAGTTCTTGAGTTAACTTACTAAAAGTTATAGAAAGCTACTGGTACTTGTTGACAGGTCTATACTGTCCTCCCGTACCTTTTAACACTGTAATTTGAAAACATTGTAAAAGTCATTTATTTTTAAAAGTAAAAAAAAAACCTTAAACCTTTGAGTCTCTTGCTGGCTCTTCTCCATAGGAAATGACCAATTGGAACCGTGCACCTAGCTTCTGACGTTTCATAAGTACTTTCACAAGTAGGTTTATGTGAAATAAAATATTTTGATTTGATTTAATTTACTTAATGCAAAATATTGTTCTACAATAAGTATTTTAGGTGTGAATGTACCTTAAAACACTTTGGTATCAATTAACTGGTGTACAATTTGAAAAGCTTGGTCAATACCGGTAGAAATAAGATCAGGGCTTAGGGTACTATCATCTGGCTAGGTAGTAGGTATAGTGATGATACCCATTCAGGGTGAACCCAGAGGATTGCAAAAAAAAGGCCTCACATCTTCCAAACTACATTTTAATGAATGAACAGCGACAGTACCTATAATTTAATTTATGATTACAAAGATAGGTACTGGTGCCGATTCTCTTGTCACAAAATTCTCTAAACTAGACTAAAAATCACCAAAATTTAGTTTATTCCTGTCAAACGACGATTTCCCATTCTGAAATTGACTAAAGTGACACAACTTAACCAAATTTTAGTTTGACAGCACCAAGATGGCACTGAGATTATAATTTAGTGAAAATGGCAATTTTGCTATTCTGAATTTTACGTTTTTCACCAAAAATTTTGATTGTCGTAACTAAATCTGCCTGTTTTTAATCGCGATTAAAAAGGTGTGGAATAAAATTAGTTGTCATGAACTAAAATTCATACCAACACCTCGACTTCAGATGCAAAAACAGTACTATATCTTTTTTTCTTTTCTTTTGCTTATATCTCGAAAACGGTGTGTCCTATCGCAAAAATAATGAAAATTTCGACCCCCTTAATAAAAACCCGGAACATCTAATATCCAACGAGTTGGTAAAAAATTTTTTTTTTTTTTCATATTTTCCATACAAAAAGTGAAAAATTCCATATAAAACATGTCGAGGCTGCAAAATAATGCGCGACTCTGGCTCTAAAAAAAAATCACGTGGTACGGCAAACAAGTACCACGTGGAGTCGCAATTGCCAAATTTGATTTTAGATGTGTCATAATTATTTTTAAATTTAGAGATTTTATTTTGCAGAAGAGTGTTAAGATTCTCATAGCCAAAAGTAAGGAATTTTAGTGATAGTTTAGTTAGTTTAGTTCGGTGTACAACAGAATCGGCACCACTATCTGATATTCATAACTAACAGGATAACGTCTTCTATCTTTTCTGAAAAAATATAGTGAGACTTTTTTGTCACGCAATTCTGGCACCCTTGCATACTATCAACAGACATTTTCCAGAGACTTATGGTTCCCATAGCTGTACGAAGGTCGTAAAATAGCGGTATAAACAAAAAGTGTGTCGCGAATAGTGAGCACTAAAACGAAAATGACGTTAAAAGCAGAGTACGGTCCGATGTTACACTCACCCTATAGGTTTCATCGACAATGTGGCCTTGTAGGAATAAGGAGTTTTTATAGCTTCCGGGGACAATGATTAGAATATACCATACCCCACGTTGTAATTACCAACATGGAAATCGCGTAGAAACAACTAGACCTGCCCATTTATGATCACTGATCAATTTACCTATATAATTATTTCGTATTTCTTAATGAAAAACTAGCAAAATTGTAGAAACTTAACGTTGCGCTTTATAATTATTTGGAATATGCATCTGAAGAAAATATGCAGGAGAAAGCTAAATATACCTATTATCTCGATTTTTCATTTCTCTTTTTATCTTTCAATTCTTGAAACTCAAACTGGTCTACAATGTAATTATCATATCAATAGAAGAAGCGGACATGTGTGCACATTTTGCAAGTGAGACTACAACATATGAACCGCAATTTGTAAACTCAGCGAAATTAATTGTTAACTAAATTTACTACCAACTAAAATTGTTTGCATAGTCAAATCACAACTGTCATTCATTGAAATGGCTAAAACACGGCAAATTGACGTAGGGTGTAAATTGAGCTACGAGTAACAAATAACTTCTGTAAGTGTACATTAATCGTAAAGCAATCGTGAAGTGTCCACAGTTACCATGTTAGTGATGATCGTATTAAGTTAAAAGACTTCAATGCTTACTGAGTGGTTCAGTGGAAATTGGTATATTGGGTTCGATAAATTAAGGGTCAAGATCAAGACAAATATAATACACGGTCAATTTTAGCTCGTTCTGGAACCGAAAGCCATATACTCGATCATCGAACTCGAAACGATTGGAACTATTATTTTTAATAAGTTACAATAAATCAAAATCACGAAAAACCTAATTTATTGTTTTTTTTTTTGTGTAATAGTGAGAACTCGAATTAACGCTTCCTTGCGATCAATGCATATGTGTGTAAAACGTATCGACGAACGGCAACACTTGTGAACGGTACCCATTGAAAATAGCTCAAAGCATGACGTCGAAGAATATAGACCCATGTTGATTCTGCCGCCCTTGTCAAAACTTAATGAAAAACTTGTTTACATCGAGATTTGCCCTCTTCTGAATAATGTTATCACTCCTGAAAAGCATGTGTTTGTTAAGCGCCGATCTACGACATCTAATCTGTTAATATTTGCTAATTCCCTTTTAGAAAATCTTGACAGGCGATTGCAAACAGATCCGGTCTACACTGATTTCAGTCTGTTTCTGTTAATATTACTTTCGGAGTTCCACAAGGCTCTATTCTGGGACCGTTATTATTCATTTTTCAAGCAATACGTACTATGGACGACTGCCAGTCATTTCAGGAGGACCTAGACAGACTAACTGCCAACAGTTTTGAAAATAAGCTGCATCTAAGTATCCCCAAGTGTAACTATATACACTTTACTAAGAATAATTTCATCTTCAATTTCAATTACAACCTTAACTGTATCCTCTTAAATAATATTTATATAGTGAAGGATCTAGGTGTTCTCTTTGACGGAAAACTCAATAGTGCCATAGTCAATAGTGCTTTTAAAATGTATGGATTTGTGATGAGATCATCAACAGAATTTAAGTGTACCTCAACTTATCTCTTTAGAATAATGCGGTCTCTCTTTGGAACCCCTTCTACCAAAAGTACGTAGTTGGAATAAAAAGGTTCCAGCGCAAGTACCTCCGTGCTATGTACTACAGATGGTATGGGACTAAAACTAATCTGACATACTCCCAACTCCTTGATAAGTACAAACTTATCAGCTTGGAGCGGCGCAAATACCCGAAAGCCAACGTGCTTCATGATATTGTGAACAATAATTTTGATGCCATTGATCTAACAAGTAAGCCGCTTTTTTTTATCTTGCCCCCAAACAGTTCATCTGCGAGAGGTACTCGGCACGTACTCTGTTCGTATTAAATTCTTGTCGTACGAACTCTGGCTTACGCTGCCCTATTCATAGAATGTTGGAATCCTATAATTAAAATTTCGTTAATATTGATACATTTGCATGCTCGAAAAATAAATTTAAATTTAATATTATAACATTTTTATTTAATTTGTGTTATTATTATTATTTATTTATTGCATAATTTAAGTAAATGATTTTTTTTCTGATCTAATTTGGTTTTGTAGCTATAGCTAGCTTTATAGTAACTTATTTATTTATTTAAAAATATTTGTTAGTTATGGTAATGCTCGTGTAGTGGCAACCACTGGTCTTTAAAATTAAATATGTCTTATCTGTGGATAATGCAGTGGACTGAAATATTACTACTTAAAGTTTTGTTAACCTTATGTATTATATAATAATAATAAAATAATTTATAATTGCGATACAAGACCAGATTATTAACACGAAAAATTACAGTATCAAAGATCCATCAGTAACAAATGATAAATGTCGCAAGTGTCACATTCAACCAGAAACAACTCAGCACATAACAGGAGCGTGCACAACTCTCACCCAGACAGACTATACACAAAGGCACAATCAGCTAGCAAATGTAATTTATCAAAAATTAGCACTCAAATATACACTCATACAAGACACAAACAACGTGCTCTTATAAAGTTGATGTATTTTAAGAACAGTCGATTTCCTACTCTAAGCCTTTACCAAATTAGCGACTTACTCTCTGTGAGAAAATTATTAAAACTATTCTTAATAAACACAAATCCCTCCCATAAGACCCCAGACTAAATTTAAAATGAAGAAAATACCTAATATGTTCCACAAACTAAAACTAAATTGGCCTACATCCAATACAAAAAGCGCTCTGCTCAGCTTTACAACAGATGTAATAGAGTAACTTACACAAAAAAAAACAGCATGAATGCAATAAAATATTAACTGAATGGATTAAACCACTTAATTATGAAGACACAGAGGCTTTATTATTATCAATACACACCATCACAAGTCATATGCTCAATGCCTTTCACTCATTTCATTCGCTCACCCACACAACAATTCCACACAATTCCAGTCTTACACGCACACTTTGCTTAACTTTTAAATGCAACCCATTATAGTTTTAAGTTGTTTTATTTATATAAAAAATGTAAAATAGAAATAAACAAGTATTTATAAGTACTAATAATGCATGGAAGAGCGGAGTCTCCTAATACAGGCTTTATACGCTTAAAAGGAGACCCCAATCACCACTGATGTAATATGAAAACTTGTAGATTCCAATAAACCATTTTTAATTTTCGTTTTCACAAACACTCCTTACTAGAATTTACACACCACAAACTGTCCTTGAAAATGATACACCTAAACTTTACTACGAACACGCCATTCTCACCGACAGGGCAATTAACTGCCACATTCCGGATATAACGCTACAGCATAATTATAATTATTAAAGGTACTTATCTAATAGATATTGCCGTCCCCAACACTCATAACATTCAGAAGACAATATCTGAACAAAATAGTAAATACGCGGAACTCAATGATTAAGTAACTAGAATATGGCGCCAACAAAAAGTTTACGTGGTTCCTATAGTCCTCTCCACAGCAAGCGTCATCCCAAGTCACCTTCATAGCCTTAAATTACTAAAAGGAACCCTCTATATTACCCTACAAAAAGCTGCAATTTTAAATACTTGTCGCATTGTTAGAAATTTTATGCAAATACTCGTAGATGAAAACGAACACACCGCACGCTGCATTTACTTGGCTTCGGTCCGTAAATGTCGCAATAACCAGCCAAAGAGCTGAGAAGAGAAAAAAAACATTCTATAAAGAAACAAAAGAAATAATAATAATAATACAAATAAAATAGTTTAAATTAATTTGTTGCGTTCTGTGGAGAGTGAGTGAGGTATGTGTGTGTGTGTTGTGTATGGTGAATGGGACTGGGTATCATGTTACGCTGCCGAAGAGAATTTCTGTTTCCTCATAATCGTAATTATCTAGCTAGTAAATAATTGTTTTTTTTTATTGGTAGTTGTTAAGATGCTCAAGTTGTTTGACCCCCTTTTCTTGGCCGATTTCGTTGTAGAGACGCGGGGCAACGTAGAAGTAGTGTTTGCTCGCGAAGTCACCTTTGGTACCTTCAACTGGGCATCTGTCAATCCTCTTGGTAGAGATTGGCAGACTAGGGATGGCGTGTCTGTGGTATCTACGCAGGCATTCGTAAATGAATATCTTGCGGATGCTGAGTACTTTGTATAGCACTTGTACTTTGTTGAGTATGTTGTGGTTGTTTATTTTACTTTAACAAATAACGAAAAAAATAAGGACTTCTTTGTTCGCCCCTTTGGGTTCGTCTGTACTTAAATTATATGAATTTGAACAAAGTGTTAAACAATTTGAGTGCGCATAAATTTTTAATTTTTGACATTTTTTTTCATACAAAAACTGTCAGACGTCTATTTGCTTCAAAATATATTTGTTCCTCAAAAACGAGATGTTTAAGCAATTTACCAGCTAAATGCCAGAGTTACTTTAAGAGATTTTTTTAAAGATATTGGTATTCTCACAGTGGCATCACAATTCATCTTTCTCAACATCTTACATTATAGGCAAATTATACATTGCTGCACAAAATCAGTGATATTCATAATAAAGTTTTCATTTATTCATAATACGGATTTCAAAAAACAGTTATATTGTACGCGCGAGCAGAAATTTCAATGATTTATGCAAGGAATATAATTTTGATCCAGTCACTATTAGTGTGAGTTCGGCCAGAATGTGCTTAAGCCTCAAATTTTTCAAAATTGTGGAACTCATTTGTTTGGGCTTGGTATAAATTTTATAACAAGCTTCCCTCTTCTTTGTTAGATTTGCCTTTTAATGGGATTGAAGCTAAAGTAAAATCCATCTTTGTTCAAAGTAATACTATTCTATCAACGAGTACCTAAACGATAAGAATAGCTTGTCGCTGTGATTAACTCAAGACAATGTTTATGTTGTTTCAGAATTAGCTCACCTACTGGATCAAGTGGTTCCAATCATAATAATAATTATGGAATCAAGTGGTACCACCATACAATATTAACACTACATATTTATTTGGTGTTCTACTTTAGAGTATGCATTATAAATAAATTAGTTAAACGTTTGTATGCATTGCAATAATTATGATCGAGAAAAATACGGCGAAAAATCACGTTTTCTTGTACGGTCCCTTAAATTTTTAACGTTATTTTATAGTGGTCGTAGTAGTACACGCTCTCTGAAAATTTCAGACTGCCAATTACGATTCAAAAGTTTCAGCCCTGGGTCAGACGGGCGGATGGGCGGACGGACAGCGGAGCCTTAGTAATAGGGTCCCGTTGGCACCCTTTAGGTATGGAACCATACAATCTTTTACTATTGTAGACAAATTTTCAAACTGAAAAAGTCTAATATTATAGTGTGTAATAAATAAATACCAAGATATAGGTAAATAATATAATTAATAAATTGTTAAATCATGTTATGCACGACAGATTCTGCATAAACTGACCATAGAATTAACTTTTGTACTACCAACTAACCCGACTACCGACCGATTAACTTCCGTGTGTTGAGACCGACAGTGTTACTACTAAATTGAACAAACGCAATTACGGTAGTAAACCTAGTTCAAAATACTTAATACTTCATTATCTGCACTGGAAAATGATCAAAGAGAAATACGCTAATGGATACGGAAACGTAATTTATTTAAATGAAAAATATTACACACACGACACGACACGACACGACGACGACGACACGTTTGGTGTAGTGGCTACAGTGGCTAAGTGTAGTCAGCGTAACCAAATGGTCCTGGGTTCGAATCCCGGTAGGGGCAAATGTTTGTATGATGAATATGGACATTTGTACCCGAGTCATGGATGTATATTTATAATATGTATATATTTACGAAAAAAAAAAGTATTTAAGTAGTGTATCAACCATCTGGTATCCATAACACAAGCCTTAATAAGTGCTTAACTTGGAACTAGATGGTGCTGTGTGCAATGTCAGACGATATTTATTTATTTATTATAGTGCTTTCCACAAAAATAACTAAATAACTCTAGCCTCGGCTACATTTCGAAATTGTTACGGTTTCAATTACAAGCTCATTCTTAATTATTGTACAAAAGTAATTAAAACAAGTAAAGGATGTCGCTAAAGACAGCACGGCACGGCATTGACGGCACGGTTGGCGCAGTGGTTAAGCGATTGACTGCTGCGTTACGTGTCGCGGGTTCGATCCCCGCACGGAACAAATATTTGTATGACCTGCAAATAGTTGTTCCGGGTCTGGCTGTTTGTGTATGTGACTTTAAATGTTTGTAAACGCACCCACAATACAGGAGAAATTCCTAGTGTGGGGAGACGTTTTAAAAAAAAAAATATATATAAAGCTACAGAAGTGCGTACAAGAGGCCTTTTAAATTTTCCTTCAGAATGTTTAATAATCACAGCGTCGACCTCAGTCTAGGCTCATCTCTCATGATTAGTCACTATCATTCTTAGTGATATAGGTAATATATTTTTGCATTAATAGAGTATACACTACTTTCCCTACTCGAAGACACTATATAGCAAGGGGTCAATAACTCAGTCTTAGAATATTCTAAGGACTCAGTCTATAACAGTACACATAGGCAGGCCTCTTTGGACATCAATATCGTTTCAATCTTCACTCGTCTTTCAAATGAGGAAATAGCCTGTTTCTTATTATGTTTTGTTTGTTTTAATATAATCTGGAGAAGGTCTTATAATTTTAAACAATAAATCACGCATAACACGTGGAGAATCAGTTACAGTTACTATTGTACGTTCGATGCATCCAGCATTAAAATAGCCTCCACAGTGGCAATACTCAATGTGATTCCTTCAGGCGTGCACGGGACAGTCAACCTCGGGTAGATACTGTTACCCTGGCATGAGCTATTATTATTTTATTTATAATACATCGTACTGAGAAACAAAGAAGCTGGCATCTAACAAAATCATTGCAGAAATCGTAAAGAAAAATAAACCCGTCATATCTCAGTATAAGTCAAAATAAACGGCGCAATACAAACACAACTTTTCATACACCACGTCGATATTATCCGGCAGACTTTCGTGCAGTTTGTCTCTGTAAAATATAGCCTTTCCCACTAATATATTGCTTGGTACTGTCATATTATCCTCGCGGAATATGAATAACAAATGTATTGGATTGTTCGACTAACGAAACAATGCGTGTTTCTCGCATTCGTTCAAACAATGCACAGTATAAATGTATGGGCTGAGCATTGATTGAATGGTGCGAGAAATATATGGTGTGAATTTTTACTATGCAGTTGGTTGACGGATGTCGGACAGTCAGCCACAAAGCTTGATGTAGCGTTGAAGTGTTTCTGGCTGTTTTTTTCCATTTGTATTCTCTTACCCCCCCCCCTGCATGTTTTGTAGGTTCATTCAAGTATATGCCTGTGTAGATTCTTACGTTTCTTATGTGCTCATGCTAGCCCCTGTAGGTTTATGTGAAATTATTATTTTTATTTTTAGATACCTATTAATTGAACAGTTTTTGGCCTCTTCTTACCTTATAGCGATACCATAGTGACCGTGTCGTACTTAATGTTTATTTAAATAGTTTCAATTTTATTGAAACATAATAGATGAAGTGCCCTGAAAATCAAATGGTAGGTACCTATTTACGTCAACATTGAGCAATTAAGCCGCGGTAGTAAGCAAATTTTACAATAGCGCATAGCGCCAATAAATGAAGTTCAAAACAGGCAGCGATACGTTTGATCAAAATAAAAGTAATATTGCAGATTTAGTCAAATTAAAAAATAAATGATCCGCTGATGAGTGGAAGAATTTTTTAGGTACTTCTTTAGTTGATTGAAATCCCTATATTATTATTACATAAAATATTATTTTGAGATTTATGAGACGAAAAATAAGTTTGTAGTTCTGTTTTACGATTTTTTTATCATCATATCTACTAATTTATTTTTATGAAATATTTTTGAATAGTTCTTTTATTTGAACATTTGACCACACAATTTTTTTTCTGTCTTCTATGTTAGAGGGTTTCGGTTTCCGCACTTAGTCGTAGTGCGTGGGCCATGGCGGCCGTTGGTGGTTATTCCAACCAGCCCACCTCCCTCCGCAAGTTGAATAGGTCACCTAGTCTGTTAAGAACGTCTGTGTAAATTCTGGATGCTCTTCTAGTCAGTTCGTCAGCTGCGTCGTTACCTACTGATCCGCTGTGTCCTTTTATCTATTGCAGTGTCACTGTGTTGCGGTTAGCTACTGTTACTCGTTCTAGTGCTTTGTGACATTCTAGTGTTAGACTCGAGGTAAAATATCCCTTCTTCTTGATTGGAGGACTGAGGCGCTGTCGGAGAGTATTCATATTTGGGTGTCCATAACTCTCCTGGCTTCTATGGCATACGTTGCTTGTATAATGCCACCACACTCCGCCTGGTAGACGTTGTAGAACATTCCCACTGGGCTAGATATGCTTATGTTAGGGTCGTGTGAGAAAACTCCGACTCCGCTTCCGAAGTCGGTCTTTGATTCGGCGGTGTATACTTTAAGCTCTTTTGGGCCTGAGTAGTCACACTGTTCTTCTGTGAGGATTATGTTGTAATGCTATTGAAAGTAGTGTTGTGTCGGGGCTTTGTCGCAGGGTAATGCCATCATTTATCTTAGAGGTAGCCTTCCTCTGGGCCAGGCAATTAAGCCAAGCCCCCGGCGACGGCATTAGACATGCCTCCGTTCGCTGTCCGGCTGACCCGACTCAGCGAACCCGCCGAAAGTTCTCTCCTCAAGGACTACTCCTCAAGGAGAGAAACACGCGCCGCTTTGGTGCTCCTGCAACGCACCTTCCCAGTCTACGCCCACTCAATTTCCTCTGTACGCATAGGAGGAGTGGACGTATTGACCCTCTGTAGCCCGGTTCCCTTCACCGATCATCAAGCAAGATCGGTGATTGGAACCATGACCTTTCCCCGTTTGTTGCATTTAGCCGCCAGCCCTAATTGTCTACCAAAACCTGGTGGGCAATTGGAGTCGACGTTGCCCAGGGTGCGCCACGAGGAGGCTCTTCAATCATGACAATCACGATGATCATTCATGACGTCTGTCGCTACCCACACACCAGGACCCGAGGTGGCGGTGCGTAGTGTTCCACGCGCGCCCCTCTTAGACGTCGCGCGGGGAGTCAAACACCTCACTTCCCCCCCAGACCCGAAGAGGCCCGCAGCGGCGCGGCGGGCCGGCATCAGTCGGGGGTTGTGGAAGTATCGTACGTTCCCGCGACCCCCGGTGTAGGTGTGAGATGGAACACCGGGGTGGTTTTTAGTCAGTAAGAGCCTGACAGACACCGCCGCCCGCCCCAGGGCGGCGGACATCCATGAGGATTTGCCACCCCGGGAAAAAAAAAATGTTGATGCCATCATCGCTTGCCGATTGATCACATCTTCTCTAATGCGTGTGTGTTTGATTCGAGAGTGTTTGCTTAGAGTTTCTGATAAATAAAGCCTAAAAGCGGCCAGGGCCGCCTCCTCCCGCACGTTTAGGTGTAGGGGTGGCAGTCCAAGCATTGCATGTAGGGCAGCAGTGGGTGTAGTTCTTATACAGCTAGTGATTTCTACACAAGCGGACTGCTGCAGTTTTTTGAGGTCTCTTTGGGTTGTGCTCAGGTCTGTCTTGGGCCACCAGACTAGTGAGCTGTATGTGATAGTTGGTCAGATGACTGTGGTGTATAGCCATTAAGTCACCTGCTAATTCTTCAATTCCTGCCAAGCATTCGCTTGAGTGATGTAATTGGTATGTTTTGCCCAATTCATCTGTTTGTCCAAAAAGAGACCCAGGTATTTGGTTTCGGTTGATCGGCTTAGGGTGGTTCCAATGAATCGCGAACGTTGTAGTGTCCTTGTAATAATATGTTCTAATACGCCTAACTGTGCGACCAAAATCTGAGTGTTTTACTTTGTCCTACGTTTAGGCAGCGCCTTAAGTAGTATATTTTGCGAAGGACGAACTTAGATAATAAGTCAGCAATTTGCTTCTGTGTAATCCTAATTTTGTAACGAATAATTTTTAAAAAGCATTTCAAGCCAGGAATGTTTGATCCCTAATAAATATTTGTTTTTCATTGAGCATAATCAGCCTATAACGTTCCCACAGGCCCCCTCTCTTCAAGAGGGAGTGGGCTGTAATATATACCACGCGGGACCAGTGCGGGTTGATAGATTGACAGAGTTTCTATTAAACAGATTTTTTTTTTATAACCGACGTAATATTACTAGGCCACGGTGTTTAGAATCAGGTGTTGTATTCATGTTTGCAGTTTGCGCGTGGATAAATGAAACACGATTTATAATAACTGTCCGTTTTTTGCGGTACAAAAAGAGGTAAATCTAAAAACGATAAGCGTACCTCACCCACATGAAGTATTTAGCTTGTATGAACGGCCGACGGGGGATGAATAATTGTCTAGTCATGTCCATATCAAAGCTGCATTGTTATTGCACGGGGATTTTAATTTTTTGGGGTTATAAAAACGTGTTTTTTTGGAGAGGAGAAATGTGTAAGTAAATATCGCTTTGTTTCCAAGTGTACACATGGTTACAAACCGTAACTTGTTTCAATGTCAGAGGAAACAGCATTTATTGCTACTATCTATGAAGCTAAAATATCTCCACATCTCCGTAAGTAATACCATCACGACACACATACATGCACTTCTCAAGACACATACTGCAAGGTACTAAGTGTATTTGCTCACTCACTCTGCGACTGAGTACATTAGTAACCCAGTTTCTCTAGCTTCAGTGAAGTTAGTCTTAAACTTGTTCAGGACAAGCTGATACACTCTCGGTTTTTATTTCGGCTAATGCTGAGGTAGAGATTGAGCTGAGTAAGAGAGGCATCTGCTGTTTAAGGAACGAGTTGTGCAGCTTAACTTAGTTTTGTTTAGTAGTTCTTATTTTCTTACATTGTAAGCGGGGTTTTATTCGCTGAATAGTAGCACCTGAATCTTAATGCGTGCTACTAAAAATATGTCGCCTTAAATGTCAATAATTCTAGATCTCTTTCACAAACTGCTTTAATGCGAACAACTTATTCCATAAGCAAATTTCTACAAAGTCTTAGCGAACTCTAAGTGGTCAGTGATCCACTCTAATTTACTATTCAGTTACGGTGAATTTACGATAATAGCCAACAGAAAGTTATGATTAACGCCAAACCTAGCTGCAAACAGTAGAGGTTCTAATTTGTAAAGAAAGAGGTAGGTAAAGTTTGGCTAACATTTTTGAATTTCGGTTGCTTTTTTTTTCTTAAATTACATTGCGGTCTGTAATGTTTTATTCAAATGTTTGAAAACTTTTTTCTTTTGTTTTGATTCTGTAGAACAAGGAATATTTATAAGATTGTTGGAGGGGTGCCTTCGAAGGGCAAATACTGACCTTACTAGTGATGTCCTCCACAAAGGTCAGGTACGTGGATGTACTAGTTTATTATTTTTTTATCTTTGATTTACATTCTGTGATTAGGTACTTTGACTCAAATACTGACATAATACTTGTTAAAAAAATAGGATAATCGTATACTTTTACTTTGTTTTGTGATTATGTGAGCACCATTGTGTATCTATCACATAATTACCTTAAAATAACTATATAAACTAACCAAACAAAAATATAATAACCTAAACTAACTAAAACTATTAACAAATTAAAATATGGCGTCTTAAAATTCCTCTGCATCGCTGTCGACTGGTAAAGTACCCAAGAGACTGGCGGCATTGCCACGTTGTATGGCAATGCTAAGCCTCTGGCCAAGGTAAAGGCCAGCCCTTGGATCCCGGGAAGTGTCAACAAGCCGTTTGGAGATTTCGTTGAACAAACCGTGAGCACTCGGACCCCACGGCCCGAGGGTTTCAACCCCAAACGGCTCGAAAATATAATTGCCGATAAGGTTATTATACTTTCGCCGTTTGAGGTTTTCCGCAGCCGCAGCAGCAGCGCCTGCACAGCACGCCGAGTCAGCAAGATGGGATGGCGCAAGAGTATCGACACAAGTTGCGTCCCACACTAAAGGCCTACCCACCTTCCAAGGAAATAAAGACATGCCGTCCGGTCTCTTGCCA
This sequence comes from Brachylomia viminalis, assembly GCA_937001585.2. Classification (NCBI taxonomy): domain Eukaryota; kingdom Metazoa; phylum Arthropoda; class Insecta; order Lepidoptera; family Noctuidae; genus Brachylomia; species Brachylomia viminalis. The sequence continues at coordinate 1,156,368 of OW443300.2, forward strand.
TCGTCGCGTGCCAAGCCATTAGGTTCTAATACAGCTGGAACGCTGACGGTGACAAGAGCTCGTCGGATGATGTCATTTATGTTCGCGTGCCGAGCTAAGCGGCCCGCACTTCGGCTGCAAGACAGGCCATGGTGTCCAAGGCTGTTGACAACTTCGCCACAGTGACAGCGATGGGGAGAACAAGAAGGAGCTCCTAGTCGTAGGCAAGCAGCGAGGCGGAAAGTAGTGTCGTCTAACAAAGTGCCTATGTTCGACGACAAATTACCTTACAAATAAAATTACCTTATTTGTTTTTGCTTCATTTTTAATTATTTTATGCTATTGTGGTATAGTAATTTTATTCTAGATGTACCGTCTTCACATATAATTATATAATGAATGTATGCAAAATATTGTAAAACATTATAAAAGAGTAACTGTGGAGTTCTTGTCCATTCTTCTCCACACAAAACTGCCTTTTGGAAGGGGCGACTAGAATTAACTCTAATATAATGTAAATGTTGACATTCAAAAGTGCCTTTTATGTGCCTATTTGAAATAAATGCTTTGACTCGACTTGACTTTACAACCGGGAATAAGTTTATGATCAAATGTATTGTGGACAAAGCAAAAGTAGTAAATGTTCTACAGTCCGGCCGTCGTGAGAATGCGTTTCTTATACCTATCAGTGCAACAACTCTAGTATTAATAAAGATCAAATTTGCAAAACTCGTATTTTTTTTTGTTAAACACCTTTTTTTATGATAGGGTATCAAGACCGCATTCTGTCGACAGCCGGACTGTAGGCGTTATATTTGTATTAATTTTCTATTATATTATCTGCCTATATTTGTGAGAAAAGCCAGTTTATGTAACATATGCAGTATCAATAAAAATTTTGATGAAGTTTTAACGCTATTATCCATAACTAAAGTGCCTTGTGACATACAGATTTTGACTGAGTGCTGGTCAAGTAAAATTGCTAACCTTCCGGTGTTGGACGGCTACAACTCTTACTATACTAAACAAACTAAAAACCAAAATGAAGGAGTGGCTTTGTACATAAAAAATCACATAGAATTCACTGTAAACGAGCCGGTTTTTACAAATGGAAACTGTCTTACATGCCAAATAAATAATACATTTTTAATAATTGCCATGTATCGTTCGCCGTCATATAAAACTAAAGTCGTATTTGATTGCTTCCTAGACAGTTTAGACAGCGTCTTTTCCTCCTTCAACAATTTCAAAAGTATATTTCTCATTGGTGAAACCAACATAGATATTAAACCGTCTAATCAAGATGAGCGCTGTGCCAATTACTTAACTCTCAATGTCACTCATGGGCTTTACCTGGACATTACTATCCGACCACAATCAATAATTATATAGACCACGTTCTATTAAAATCAAATAGATGTACAAATGCACTGGTCCTACAATCTTATATTACTGATCATCTACCGCTCCTGGATGAAATTGACGATACAGAACCAGCGAAACTGTCTGCTCCTAGTTACATAATCCCAAAAATACTGCAATGAATACTGCAATGTCTTAAAAGATATTGAATGTCAGGAATTTTCTCATGTAACCAACAAGAAAGATCCTAACATTGCCGCCACTAATTTAGTTTGCACAATACAGTCTGTCATAATCAAGCACACTAAGATAGTAAATGTTCCGAAAAAAGAAAGAAATCTTAAACCTTGGATAACTCCAGGTCTACTGCGTTGCATTCGTAATCGTGATAAACTACATAAAAAGGCTAGTAACGCACCTAGTAATTATATTTTGCAGACCACAATATAAAGACGCTATCGGAATTTTTGCAGTGGCCTTCTTAGGAAGCTTAAAATAGCGCACGAAAAGCTTAAATTGGAAAAAGCAAAACATAATACTAAAACGTTGTGGAATAAAATTAAAGAGATTACTAACACTAAAAAAAACATCAACACCACCTCTAGAACTCCTAAAAATTCAACCAAACCCATACAATGCAGCCAGTGAGATATGTAAGTTTTTTGCTACCATAGGCACAAACCGTTCTACCACACAGCAAGTTACTCCACCCAAAACGTCCCCTCATGTTCTCCTTGCTGTTGATGACACAGAGGCAGAGTCCATCATTATGAACTTAAGAAACGATAGTGCCACTGGTTGGGACGGTATATCCTCTACTCTTCTAAAACTAAGTAGAAAAACTCTTGTTCCATTAATAACACATGTAATCAACATATCCATAGCAAATGGAATTTTCCCTGAACCTTTCAAAAAGGCCCTGGTCCATCCGATCTTTAAGAGTGGGACCAGAGAGTGTGCGAACAACTATAAACCGATTTCTGTTCTTTCAGCTATTTCTAAGGTTATGGAGAGGCTGATAAATGCTCGTCTACTGAACTTCTTAGAGAAAAATAATATTATAGCGCCTTACCAGTATGGCTTTAAAAAAGGGGTCTCTACAGAAGATGCAATTACTGATCTTACAGAACTCGTCGCGAGGAAGTTAGACGACCATAAAAGTCGCCTTGCCATATTCCTGGACTTAACGAAAGCCTTTGATACAGTATCTGTTCCTACTCTTCTCTCAAAAATGGAAATCATAGGTATTCATGGTAAAACGCTAGATCTATTCAAAAGTTATCTCCAACACAGAATATTCAGTGTCAAGATTGACACGTTCGTCAGTGGTGAAGAAGTTTCCTCATATGGAGTGCCGCAGGGCAGTGTGCTCGGTCCTACTTTGTTCCTTGTTTATATAAATGACCTGTGCACACTTCCACTGCTCAACTCTAAAATCTTCACGTATGCTGACGACACGGCAATCGTAGTTCATGGGGATACGTGGGCTGATGTGAAATATAATTCTCAACAATCGTTACAGGTGGTTATGAACTGGCTGCAACATAATCTGCTTTCCCTAAACCTAACCAAAACCAATTTCATCCCATTCTGTGTTAGTCACAGAACCAAAGCCCCACCGGAATTTACCATAACCGCACATTCATGTGATGATTCCTCTTCATGTTTTTGCACAACACTATCCAGTGCCAGTCACAACAAATACCTGGGTGTAGCGATCGATGACGGACTGAATTGGTACACCCATGTCAATAATTTAGTTTCGAAAGTTAGAAAGCTAATCTACATCTTTAAGTCGCTAAGACAGTGTGCGGATTAAAAAAACACTGAAGATGGTGGACCTTGCGCTTTGCGAGTCCGTTATTGGTTACTGCATCCCGGTGTGGGGTGGCACTGGCAAAACTAAACTGTTGGGTTTGGAGCGAGCACAGAGGGCTGTTCTTAAGGTGATGCTTGGCAAACCGTTTAGGTTCCCCACAACCCAATTATATGGGGACTGTAAAGTACTTACTATACGACAGCTCTTTGTGCTTCGAGCCACCCTTTGGAAACACAGCCGGATCCCCCCTCCGCATCCTAACAAGCGATCATTAATCACATTATGCCCATCAATATGCGATGGTTGGTATCCGTGTTCCAGATTCATGTAAACCATATTTCAAAGAATTAAAAATATTGACCTTCCCTGCAATTTACATTTATGAAGTAGCTGTATTTATAAAAACAAATGAAAATCTATTTGGAAAACTCAAAACAAAAAACATATGTTAAAAATTGCTAATGTACCACATAAAACGGCTCTATTTAACAAAAGTTTCTTTGGCATTGCATCAAAAATATACAACAAAATGCCTATTGGCATTCTAGACACTAAGGAACTTCCAGTATTTAAAAATAAATTACGAACATTTTTAATTGATAAAGCATACTACACGATCCAAGATTTCTTGAATTATTGAACATTTATTAGTTTCACTGTATTTTGACATGTATTAGTATTATATGTCTGTGGTATTGACCATGTATTAATTTCACAGTATTTGACATGCATTAGCATTGACCATGTGTTACTTTCACTGTATTTTACATTTATAATAACTAAATTTACCATGCATAATAATTCTAAATTTAAATGCCAATACCTACACAATTTATTGTATGCCTATTAGGCAGGACATATTGATAAGACCAACCAAACCAACCAATATATTGTTAAGACCTGTACCTTACATATGCCCACAATAAAGATACTTTGACTTTGAATACCCCACAAAACGACCTTTGCTAGTCGACAACTATATGTTGTAAGTTCTCTTATCTATAGAAAGATGAGTTCTAATAAATAAGTTAAATAGATATGAAGCAAAAACTAAATTAAAAAATTGGCAGTATGAATAGGACTATTCTAAAACAGAAGAGCTATTCATCTTTCCTCGCTAGTCTCGCAGTTAAATATACAATCATACTCCACTACGCTTGTATTCAAACATGTTTAAACAAATTTATTTGTATTGCTAAATTAAACCATCCCACTCAAACATAATTGTGAATGTTAGTAGATATTTAACAAACACTCACAACAGTTACACACACACACACATAACACTTACACACAAACACACCACCACTCTTACACACACACACACACACACACAACACTTACACACACACACACACAACACTTACACACACACACACACACACAACACTTATACACGCGCACTCACTCAAACACACACGCAGTCCATGTAACAAACTACATAGGTATTCATATTGCTCATTTAAATTTAAATTTTCTTTTGTTCCCCTTTTTATTTTTATTATTATCATTAATATTTCTCTTATTACACCGTTCATGTATTTAATTAGGTTCACTTCGGACAAGGTGCAGCGATGAAAAGGACTATTTGTGCACGAAGTGATAGTAGAACACTGTCTCCAAAGGCACAGGTTTCCCCTAGTGTAGGAGGCAAGGTTTCCACCATTCCAGACATCTTTTTACATCCAATTGTTTTTGTAACCTACATTTACTACCCGCTAGGGCGCAGAGCGCAGCAGAGCGCGGGAAAAATAATCGAGTGGGGTGAATGCCAGATGCGTCACCGGCGTGCCGGCGCCGCTCGGCCGCCCGATAATGTAAACAAAGCATTTTTACGACTTGGGTTTCATTGAATGGTGCTAACACTTGTGTTTTTTGTTATGGTAAGGAACGGGGCTTTAAGATAGCGGAGTTTCGTTTGAAATAGGATAGTATTCATGTAAACAAATCGTTCGTTAGTATGACGCAACCATAAATCATAACTTTGTTTTCAAATAAATGGTTATAGTTCGAAAAAACGAGCGATGACCTATATTGTTTAAGGTTTTAAATACATTATGTGTATATACTTAACGCAAAACACTAATAAAACCACAGCATTAGTACAATATGTACTATTTACGAGCGCCCAAAGTTGAAAAAATTTGCCGACGGCAAAAAAATAACAATGGCCGCCAAGACAATGGAAACAAAATGTTGTTTTATAAATATAAATCTGATACGTAGAATAAAAATATTGGTACCTGTGGAAAGCTTATTTAATGCTTCAACTTTGTTATAAAAGTAGTCGTATTAGAATAACACACTGTACTAAAATAAGGATCTGAAAACACATACACGTAATAACAATAAACATGAATCGGTCAGCGCCGGTTGTGGAATAAAACCGAAATTACGTAATATTTTTTCACTCACCGACCTTGAAATCCTGCAGTAATTCACTTCACTATAATATTTATCACATACTTAAACAGGCCATAGCACTTCAAACACTTGAAAACCCACTTAAAACACAAATTATTTATCATGTAAACAAAACACGCGCGAGTCCGTACGTCACTGACAAGACGCCATATTTTTTTAATTATTTGATTTTTTTTGGTTGAACGCTTGTAGTGTTGTCATACATCTGAGTAAGCGGCCTTTAAGCACAAAATCGACTAAGCAATCGGATACAGTGTGCCACAGATCTTTTAAAAATGAAAAATTGAATAAAGTTTATCGGATTTCGATTAATTAAAGGGTTACTTAGGTGAGAGCATGCATTCCGCATTACTTTTTATGCGGCGACTTTGGTCACCTCATCCACTCCAGCGGCTACTTATTGTAACAAAGGTATTTAGTATCAATAAAGTTATTATATATAAGTACTTTAATAATAAGCTCTATATGAAGAGATGGCGAAGTAAGTTGGTAGTATGCATTAATTGGTTGACTAAGTGAAATCGCATATATATTATGTATGTAAGCTTTCACTCCGAATCTCATAATTGTATTAAAACTGTTAACACAAACTAATAAACCATTTTGAAGCTTGGATTCGCAGCATTTAAACCATTGGTTTTGGTTTCTCGGTAGCCAGATCGGTGCCAATATTGAAATTTCTAGGAAGTAGTCGCATTGAGAAGTTCGTGCAAATTTGTTTCAAAGGGAACGTTTCTGTTAGCAACATTATTCAAAAAGTTACCTGATTTACCGAGTGCTATTAATGCAATCGTGGTATTTTGTAGGATTTAATATTTATATTTAAAAACAAAACCAACAAGTTAAGATTTCAAGAAATACAAATGTAAACAGTTTAAATAATGTCGATATGTAAACAACCTGAACTAATATTTACATAATTTAAAAAGCTATGTAGAAAAAAAAAAAAACGTCACCAAAAAATTCGTCCGCTTCGCTGTCAAAATCAAAATCAAGTCATTTATTCAAATTAGGCTGAGAATCAGCACTTTTTGAACGTCAAAATCACTTATGATAGTCCCCCCAAAACGCCCACCCTTCACCACTTCCTAGTGCTTTAGCTGAGAAGAAGAAGTGGCGGAACAAACTCCCCAGCAGCACTGCTGTCCGTTCAGTTAGAAGAACTGGATTCTATATAGCAATAAGTAATCAACATTACGAAACACAAAAATATTAAAATTATTTGCCATATGTCAGCTAGCACACGCCAATATATAAAACTATACTCAAGCAGAAATAAATAATAAAAACAAAAACGCAAAAAGAACTTAATACATAATAAAAAGCCTCCTGGCATAAAAGACGAGCCCGCTTACATATGCAATGCTGCATTATGTTTATATATAGCTGTAACTTGTAGCCACAAATGATAAACTAGGACCTTCGAAGTAAAACAAACAAACATCAATCACTAATAACAATAACAAAACCATAGTCAGCAAGATGACCTATCACCACAAGCAGCACCCGTTCACGACAACAGGAAAAGTACCCAAAAGTATACAAAACGTGGCAATGCTGCCACCAGCATTGCCACGTTTTGCATGGCGATGCTGATTCTTTGGCCAAAAAATAGGTTAGCCCCTCTGGTCACGGGAAGAGTCGACCAACCGCTTGACGATGTCTCGAAAAACTAAAAGGTCACTTGGACCCTGTGGGGCTTAGTTTTTCAACCATAAACGGCTCAAACACTTATGAACCAAAAATATGTGAGTATTTGCGCCGTTTGAGGTTTTCCGCACCTGCAGCAGCCGCCCCCGCACAGCCCGCCGTGCTAGGGAAGATGGCAAGGCGCAAGGGTGTCTACACACGTTGCTTCCCACACCAAAGGCCTACCTACCTTCCAAGGCATTATTGTCATTCCGTCTGGTCTCTTCCTATCGTCGCGTGCCAAACCTTTGGGTTTTACAACAGCTGGCACTTCGGCGGTGACAAGAAAACGACGGATAATGTCATTGATGCTGGCGTGCCGTGAATAGAATAGAATAGAATAATTTATTTGTAAAATATCATACAAAGATCTTAAAAATTAGTAGTGTGCTATGCTTTGCCAATATTGACATACAAATGATTGATGTGATTAAAAGAGAATTCAATGAGAAATTTATCACAATATAATATTATAAGTATTTCAGTAGGTACCTAATTGTATTAACGCATGCATATAAATTAAATTTTATTACAGTTCATAGTCAATTTCATTTCATGTCAGAATTTAATGTCAATTTAATTCAAAATATTAGTATTGATGTCAAAGTATTAAAATTTATGTCAGCACTTTATCGTGCTATCCGGCCTGCGCTCTTACTGCTAGATAGGCAGTTGACACCTTCATCGCATTGGCAGCGATGCGGAGCTACGCAAGGAGCACCCAGACGCAGACAAGTAGCGAGCCGGAAGTTGGTGTCACCCAGCATAGTGCCTATGTTTGGTGACGGTAGCGCCTGAAGCCAGACGCAGTCGCCAAACTCAATGCAACAGACCGTCGTCGCGCTCTCTATAATACATAAAATAAACCATATATACACACACTCAAAAAAATAAACTAAAAACACAATTTTCCACTATTTACAAAAAAGTCACGTTAAAAATTGTCTTTTATGACGTGTAAGGGTTAAACCTTACAGTTAATGTGGAATGTTAATAAAATGAATGTTAATGTTCAAAAAGGTATTTTAATACGAAAATGCACTAAAATAATATAATAGGAAAATAATAAAAAATGTTATAAAAAAAATGTTTAAATGTTAAATGTTGCGCGAGCTCGATATTACATCGAAGACTGACGTTCTTGCGTACGTGACTATATTGCATTTTATAAATTAACAAAATTTGCAGTATTCTAACTAGGCCAAAGTAAAGTACAATGTGCGGTTGCTTAACCGTACATCTTGGCGGGGCAAAAAGTAATCATTTAAGATAACTTATTAATATTCTATCAATTTATATAAATTCATAGAAAAAAAAATGTAAATAAAATGATTAAAATGTAAATAAAGTTAAATGTTAAAAGAATGAGGTGTCGCGTAGGTGGATGCTGTAGCTCTTGGTGGCTTCTGTGGCGGTAATCTGGTTGGCGCGTCGGCGGCGCTGACGGCGAGCTTGCCACAGCGTTTGCAGTACACGTAGGCTCCTCCCGCGACGAAAATTGATATGATTAGAAGTCCCATCGTAGAGTACGAAATGATGTATTGATGGACATCGTGTTGCGACATTTCAGTCTGTTTGGTCTGATCTTCCAATTCTTTCAACGAATTATGAAGTTTTTCATAATCGTTTTTCACGAAATGCGTATTATGTTGGCTTGTTGATAAATCAAGCGGTTGTACCGATGTTAAATTGTTGATGTCATCCAGGTTTATCAGCGCTATTTCCGGGTTGACATAAATTTTGTTTGTGTAGTAAACTTGTGTATAATATGTTTCTTCGTTGTTTCTAATTATGCATCCTTCTTTGGCTTCTAAAATTCCCGTTGACCGTATTGCCTTCGTGATCATACGACCTTCACAGATGATTTGCAGTTGACAATCCGTGCAGCAGACATAGAGCCAGGTATTTGGTTTTTGTAATGGTGTCCATTTGTTGTTGCAGGACTCGGATGTGTAGATACATTTCGATAATGTAATGTTTGTTATTGCGCCGATTTCGCATGGAATTTGATGATTTCGCATATTGCGTGTTGGTTTGTTTAGTGAGCATACATATGTCCTTGGTTCTATTTTAATACAATGTTCCAGGTCATTGTGTGTTAGCTGCATGTATGTCTCTTTTCTCACATTTACTGCAACATATTCTGAGTTTGTTTTCATTGTAATTGACTGGTTGTTATTTTTGATCATCGGAATGGGAACTGTTCTATATATAGTGAATGGAGTGTCACCCGTTAGTGGCAATGTTATTTCGATGATGAAATAATTTTCAAACAATCTAGATTTTACTTCTAGTAGTTTGTAAATATCAGCTAATTGGTTTTGAATGTTGTCAACGGGTAGCGATAATTGTTGTGGCAATTGTCCAGAGATAATGTTAAGCTCCTGAAAGAGTTGGTTCTGCGGTAAAAGTCTGGTGTCTACATGACCATGGTGAATGTTAATAGCTGTGTCTAAAAGCATCTGTTGTATGTGGCGGAGTTTGGATAGAATTGTTGAACTTGTCAGAGCCATGATGTTAAAGTAGTTCAACGCTTCGTCTTGTTGAACAGCTTCGTACAATTTCTTTAGATAATTATCTGTAGCATTAAGGTGTTGCTCTAATAGATTGAACTGAGTGTTCATCGCTTCTTCGTTTCTCTTTAAAATGTTATTGTGTGCCTCAACGATTGAGGTTTGACCTTTGATCAGATTTAATAGATGGTCTCTGTTATTATGTAATGTTTCTATGTCTTTTTTATATTGTGTTGCGAACCTTTCATCTAGCACGCCGAATAGGCTGTTTGCAAGGTAACCTACTCCATCGACGAGGCCTCGGGTAACGCGCCCCCTTGTCTGCCCATGATGAGTTTCCAACATGTAGTTGTTATGATCAAGTTCATTGAGTTCCTGTTCCAATTCAGTCATGATGGTTTTGCACAATGTTTGGTATGCAAATTGCTCACGCCTTTCTCCTAGATGTTTCACAACTCTATGTATATTTTCCATGCCTTGCCAGTAGGTTGTCATGTTATAATATGTTACAATCTTCCAGTCATCATGTACGGTTTGCAAATTGCCGATTTTGTCAAAATACACTCCTCTATTTGGTTCAAACGGTGTGACGTTTATGCCGTCACTGCTCTGCCTTGTGGGTTGAAATAACGTAAGTAATGTTACGAGGATACATAGCAGGCTGGAACTTATCTTGCTTGATTTAAAACGTTGTTTCCTGTTAGTATTATTTGTTGTAGCCTTTTGTTTTTCAGTGCAGTTTTTGTCATTGGAGGTGGTGGTGTCAGCTACTTCTATAGGAGATTCTGGTATTGGGAGTTTCACTAATTTTGTTATTGGTCTTGTTAGTAGCCCTGTTTTAGTTTTTAACGTCACAACTCTGACTAGATTGTCTCTCCCCGGGTGAACTTCCTGTATTCTGCCAAGTGCCCATTTCGCTGGCGGAAGGCAGTCTTCTTTAATTAAGACAATATCCCCTATTGTTAAATTATTTGTTTGGTTTAGCCATTTACTACGAACTTGAAGTTGTTGCAGGTATTCTGATGACCATCTGCTCCAAAACCCTTGTTTCATTTTGTCTAATAACTGCCACCTATGTCGAATGTTGATGTTTTGATTTTCGATATTTTCCGTTGGTAGGAATGTTATAGGTCGGCCAATTAAAAAATGTGCAGGTGTAAGGTAATCAATATCGTCCACGTCCTCTGTTAAAGGGCAAAGTGGTCTAGAGTTCATACAGGCTTCTATTTGTGTAAGCAGTGTTAAAAACTCTTCGTATGTCAACCTTTGCTCTCCTAGGACACGCTTTAGGTGATATTTCATTGACTTAACTGCAGCCTCCCAAAGTCCTCCCGCAGTCGGCCAGCTTGGGGCGTTGAAATGCCATTCTATCCCCATCTCGTTACTCTTTTTCGATAAGGTGTCGTTGTTCAATGTTTGTGAGATATGCAGTTGTTTGGCTAACTCCCTTTCGGCTCCAACAAAGTTTGTTCCATTGTCTGAATAAATATGCTTCGGACAGCCTCGTCGTCCAATCATGCGGTTGAGAGCCAGTATAAATGTTTGAGATGATAAATCTGATGCAAGTTCTAAATGCACCGCCTTTGTTGTCATGCATACGAATACAACGACGTATCCTTTGCTCGTTCTGACGCCCCGGCCCTTGTTTAATTTAACATTAACAAACCCTGTGAAGTCCACTCCTGTGTGATAGAATGGTGGTGATTGTGTTATTTTAATACGAAAATGCACTAAAATAATATAATAGGAAAATAATAAAAAATGTTATAAAAAAAATGTTTAAATGTTAAATGTTGCGCGAGCTCGATATTACATCGAAGACTGACGTTCTTGCGTACGTGACTATATTGCATTTTATAAATTAACAAAATTTGCAGTATTCTAACTAGGCCAAAGTAAAGTACAATGTGCGGTTGCTTAACCGTACATGACGGCTGCGGCGCAGTTGCGCTCGGGGCTCGGAGCGCTGCGGGCCGGCTGAGGGCTGGTGGTGAGACAGGTGCCTTGTGCGACATATAGTCTATGACGTTTATTTTTGATACACAGGTGATACAAAACGTATGGTAACCAGTACCCTAATTGCGAAACACACTTTCCATTGTTTATATAATAAATCATTGTTTCGTAGGTTTTTAAAAACCGTCCATAGTTGAATTTATTGTAAAATACTTTATTACTTATACTTTTCAAAAAGTGCTGATTCTCAGCCTAGTTTCAATAAATGACTTTTGATTTTGAATAAATATTGAAGGAATAGGAGAAATCCGGGAGACATGGAAACCAGATATCGTGCATATAAGGGTCTTCTTAATTCTTATTATTTGCACATATGTCACTTACGGAAATAAATAATAATGGTAAAAACGAGACATGAAAAAAAATTACGTTATTGACGTTTCCAAAACATAACTTGAATTCCTCCATGCAAACTTCTAAATCATGAATATATGGCCTTTGCCGATTTGAAGAAATGATTAATGATGGTTCATAATGGTCAATTTCGATTTACAAACCAATTTATCCGATTATCGACATAAGTAACATTTTTTTTCACAGATGTCGATAATGTAGAATAATATTTTCTCCAAATAGAGTAACTATAATCTCTGTTTAACAAAACTAATAAATAGTAGTAGTAGTAGTAATACTAGTAACTTTTAAACCAAAATATTTCAAATTATATATTTAATATATGTAAGTAATGTTCTCACTGCTGGGACTAAAGCCGCTTCTCTATAAGAGGAAGTTGACCATATTTCACCACACGCTCGAAATTAGATTTTTAAGCAACATAAATATAAGAGAAAGTTACCATAAACGCCACCCAGCATTTCCTTTCTAACGATTCCTCATTAAACCTTATTCAGGCACGCGATTCATTAACACTACCAAAACAAACATCACGCGATCAAATGAGTGCAGATGTTCAACCAAGGCTTGTTTACACCGCGCCTCACGTTCTGTTCCCGTGTAGCTAATTTGCTCAGCCAAGAGGCAATAATTCGATTCCCAGAGAGCATTACTGCCGAGTCGAGGATCGAGCTCTTAATACTTTGTTACTGAAGTATTTTTATGTTAAGGAATGGTTACACGACTGTACGTGGTAAGGAGTTTTGAAAAGCGGTTTTTGGGAAGTCAAGGTTATTGGCACATGTTACCTTATATAAGGCCATTTTCCTGCTCGTTCTATTTAAGTAGGAACAAGTGAGTATGTACAAGGTTATTCATGTAAATATTTTAGCATCGTTCTTGAAACCTGGAAAGGCAGGTTTGATTCGAATTGAGGATACCTTAAAAAAGTCACACTCGCTCCCAACGTAGCAAAATCACTCTATTCTGAATTGAACACTTGTTTTGAATTGAGGAGTATTTGTTAACTGTATGTTATTCAACCTTCATTACAATCAAATCACATTTTGATACTCGTTGAAAGGAAGAAAAGAAAAAAAAATGCGTTTATCGGCATTACAGCAAAAAAAAATATGAAATCACTGTTTTCCATTAAAATTACTGCCAAAAAAATCCATAAACGGCTTATATGAAGTCCATATATTTGCTCAAACGCACGCAAAACTAATAGCATTTGAAAACATACCAAACTTTCCATGGGTAAATCAAATTCATTCCAGCGCGCATAAACCAAATGAATCCAACTGCAATTTACGTCTTAGTCGCGAACCATATCCGACATTTCCCACAACGCCGATATTTCCCAGAACACCCGCACTTTTTTTTTTTGCCAAGATGTTGTTGTTTTTGTTTGTTGTCGGACCCTAACCGACCGAGACTAATCATAAAAAGAAAAAAAAATCGCGGCCGAGACCGAGACCGAGAGTTGATAAAATACAAAAAACAACAAGGAATTACCAATGGAAGACATACATTTTTAACACCCGGGAAGAAGTCCAAATTCCATTTGAATCTTTTGCGACCTCTAAGGCGTTCAATTGCGTAAACCATGAGACACTTCTGCTGAAACTAGAGCACTATTGGATTAGGAAAACAGCTCATGATTTACTATCATCATCATCATACCTGAAAGATAGAAAAGTAAATATTCGAGTAAACGGCATAAACTTATTAGGGTCTGAAATAGCAATGGACGTTCCTCAAGGTTCGATACTGAGTCCATTCCTCTTTTTAGTTTACAATAATGATTATCGCAATTACTTCAAAATCAATGGAAGATATTGTTATTTGCATATGATACATCATTGATCTTTAAAATAGACTGATGGTCACAAAATCTTGACGACGTGAATAGCTCTATTCTTTAGGTCCAAGATTGGTTTACGGTAAATAATTTGATAGGAAATTAAAAAAAAAATACCAAATGCAACAGATTTCAATGACCTTATGTTAGAAGTAGCGAATGTGACATCATATTGAATTGAGAAAAATTGGAATTTATTAAAATAAATGTTTTTCCTAGTAATCACGCTAGACGAGAAATTACAACGGGGACCTGATAAAACATCTCTTGCGGGGCGGCTTAGCTCGCCGCTTATGCTGTTAGGAAGGTTCCGTTAACAGGTGTAAAAATCACGCGTTTGGTCTATTTAACTGCTTTCACAGCATTATGTCGTATGGCATTTAACTGAGGGGGTCGGGCTGCTGACATTGAATCCAGCTTTATTTTGCAAAATAATGTTATAAGAGCCATTTATAATCTACGTCGGCGTTGCGTCGTCGCGAATCTCTTACGGATCCATATAAGAAGATTAATATTATGACGGTACCTTGCCAATTCATTTATGACAATATTATGAATGTAAGAAAAATCTACCTATTTTTGATAAAATAAGTGACAGACATAATTTTAATACTAGAAATAACGATAAAATAGATCAACCATTTTTCAGATTAGCTAAAGTACCTACATCATCTTTTATGGGGTACTGTGTTCAATGTTACAAGAAAATACCTTGTGGTGTATTGCAATTAAATTAAATAAATTTAGAAGTCTTAGAAATCTCAAGTTCACAAGCATAAATGACAAATAAGAGGATTAAAATCCAAGATAAGAATGCTTGGAAACATGCGGGTCCAGCTGCTTCACAGGACAACCTAGAGTCTAGACAAAACCAAACGGGTTGCTAATTTAATTGTTTAGTTTATTATTTTTATGACATTGATTTACATTCTGTGATTATTTTAACTCACATACTGACTTATTACTTGTTAATCAAAATTAGGAAAATCGTATACTTTTACAATGTTTCTAATTATGTGAGCACTATGTATCACTTAACTTATTTGTCTTTCCTTTATTTTTTAACCTATTGTAGTATAGTAACTTTATCCCAGGTGCATCGCCTTCACATTTAGTTATATAATTAATGTATGTATACAAAATATTGTGAAATATTTTAAAATAGTAACGGTGGAGTATCTTGCCCTTTCTTTTCCATATGAAACTACCTTTTGGAAAGGGCTACTAGAATCAATTCTATTTTAATGTAAATGTTGACTTTCAAAAGTGATTTTTATGTGCCTATTTGAAATAAATGCTTCGACTTTGACCTTGACATTTATATAAAAAATATTATTAATCAAAAGCTCAAACAATCAAAAAAATCAAACAATGTAATATTGTAGGCAATAATAACATATTTTCAGCGTTGCCCTTTCTAATTGTGTCACCTTTCATCAGACATTTTATTGAGCCAATCCAACCAAATCGTAAAGTGGTTAGGCACCTGGTAAAAATAAATAACTAATTAGTTACTTACCTACTATTTGATCACGTTTGAAGCAAACACACAATGAATGAAACTTACAAATTTTATAAAACTAAACTCATAGTCTTTTGGTACCCGATTGTTACTACAAAATATTATTCTTAGTTCAAAATAATTTTAATTAAAAACCAAATTGACAACTTTGACAAGTGACTAGCTATAGTAGTTTGCTTATATTTTGTTTATGAAAATAATGAAATGAGTTTGAATAGTTTGATTGGTCGGTCCTGATGGGGCGCATCGGCAAATATTTCCATTTAGCTAATCACATTTGGCTCACCAGCCGACTAAGCGAGATCGCACGGCTACTTTAAAATACAATAGGTACTAGTACCCAAGTGCCGCATTGTCTCGGCTTCGGCCAAGATTCTTCTAAAGGAGACCGAGACCAAGACGTGAATTTTAGCCGAGAACGGCTACGACCAAGACCGAGACTGATATCTCGTTCGGACCTTAGCCCGCAACATAATCTCATTTATCCTGACGAATAAATAAAAGGTACGATTGACTGGGTCCAGAACAATCGGTCATAAAGAACTGGATGTAAAGCTAACAGAAATCCGTCCGTTTCATCTTGTTCAAGTATATTCTCAGGTGGAAATTTGTCTATAAACAAACCACAATAGCTGGGAGCGCCGGCCCGCATACTAATGTATGAGCGAGCGGCCCCACTGCTGAGACGGATTGTGATTTTGGATGCCTGATCCATGCTAATATGAGAGGGTTAGGACCGTAAACAGTGGCTTGTTTTTGAAAACAATGTGGGTGGAAAGTTATTTTAGGGGCGAGCTTGCTGAACAAATTTTGATAAGCATTTTTGATGACTACGAGTAGGCAAAAGTTATGATTTTGGTTTTTTTTGTGTGTTTTATTATCGCATTAGGTGTCAAACCTGTAAAAATAATTGTATGGTGGGAAAATAAATAACAATAATAATAATACCCCACTGCAGTATCTCTACGTTGACGTCGTGGCGGGGCTTACGTACCCTAAGTCAGTGCCGACACAGGTCTAGGGTCAGGGTCTACAACAAGTGAGACGCAGAAAACCCGCAGGGTAGATTTGGCAAGCTGTTGGGCAGTAGCGACCCACGGACCATTTATATCGAGAGAAGTCTTGTTCCCTATCTTTGGCTTGCCTTTATTGACCGGCCAGGGTGAATACTGACGAGGAACGGAGCCCATCTCTTTCTTGACTTTATTGGCCGGCTTGAGTGGAGATTCGCAAACGCAAACGTGCTTGGAGGAAGAAATCCAGATCCATAACCACTAATCTCATGTGCTACGTGTCATCTCTGTCAGAATCTTTCGATAAACGTATTCCTGTCGACACCATAAACATTGACTTTAGTAAGGTGTTCATGTTCAATCAGGTAGATCATTCTCTTCTTATAGCTAAATTCCGCACTTGGGTATAGGAGGATCAATGCTTAAGTGACGAATCTTTAGAAGCGACGAACCTGTTGTCATTACCAATTTTGCTTTCGCCTTTAGTACATTGCTGTCTGGATCTGCGATCGCTTCTTGCCTTTTATCGATGTTCTGTGCAGCAAAAGCCCATTAGTCGTAATTTACACGACCTTTTAGCCTTTAGGTACGTTGACAATGTTATGGCCGGCCATTGTTCAAAAACACGTTGATGCTACAAACTGTATACTGCACCCCAGTGTTTTTAATCTGAATAAATCTAGTTCGATCTTTATCGCACACACTACTGACATCAAATATTACAGTTGTTATTATCTTGAACACGAAATTACACTTTTAAGTGCGTAATAAGGGGCTGGGCCCATAACATCCTTTTATTGTTCACAGAATGATCAGAGACAATTTATTTTTACATTTATATAATAGATGGCACCACATGTACCTACTGTTTATAAATTTGATAGTCATAACAATACGACCACCCATAAAAATTAACGATAAATCAAAACCGAACCGAATCGAAACCAAATCGACCCAATTCCAAAACAATCGTTTATCTAGACAGTTTATAACAAGCCCAGGTTCAACACAATACTTCGCCATACGTTTTATTTGGAGTCAACCTCCGTGATACGCGGTTGATTGATGATGTTTAGAGAGCACACGCTGCGCGCCGTGAGCCGGCTAATGTTTCAGCAAACACCATCAGATCGTTTTTACATAAGAATGTTCATAGAAACCCGAACTTTATTATAACACAATGGCGTATGAAATGCCTGCGTGCGTAATAATTCACTAATTACAATTATATTTAATGAATTTATTTGTTTGGAAAAACACCCGATTATTGTCGCCTCAGAAATCATACCGACCGATGCTAGGTATGAAGCCTACCTACCATGTACCTAATAATCTTGTAAGACGAAGGAGACTAGTCTCCACGACACAGGGAATCCTAGTGTGGAGGCTAGTGCTATTCAAATATTGTAATGTTTTTTCTGAACAATAAAGTTTTTACATTTACATTTTAATACAGACTGTCAGTAAGAAAATAAGTACCTCAGCATAATTATGCTCTGTACAAACTGGTAGCAGTAATTTGTGTAGATACTTTGCTCACCGCATACTACGGCTTGGTGGAATGCATGTTAAGATACAGAGTTACCTTGGGGTAACTCGACTGACCGGGAACTTATATTCAAAACTTAATTAGCAAGGATTAATTAGGTCGATGTTCCACTGATGTTCGAAATTGAAAGCACTCAGAATTGCAAGCCTTATTTTCAAACATAAAATATTTTAACATTGTCTACCGTCACTTTATATAGGGTAGATAGAAGATAGACATCGACGCGCAAACTGCAACCATGAATTCAGCACACGATTCTAGATTCCCTAGGGTAGAAATTTTCGTCGGTTATAAAAAAAAGCTGCTGTTTCATAGAAAAGTACAATACCTACGCGGTCCAAATGTATGGAACAACTTTTATATGATAAACGAAGAAATATTTGAACGCAGCAGCTTCAAAATGAACTGAATCCATGGTAATTGTTTGTGCGTCGTTGTGCCTGCCTGTATATCAGAACATGCAATGTTCTTTAGATCCAACCCTCACCTCTTTGCTCGCTGGCAGATCAATTTCCTCGTAATACATGTGACAATAGTCGGAATCGCCTACTTCAATAATAGAACATAATTATATAACATTTCATAATGTATTTTGCATAGGTCGTTTTTTTTTTAATAAACTACCTAAAAGCTGGAAGCAGTTAAGTGACGTAGGGTTCAAAAAGAAAATTGTACATTTTCTAGCACATAAAGCTTAATAATTTAAATGACTTTGATCATATTTTACTAATTTATTATTTTTAATGATCTATATTATCATGACATGTTTAAATAATTAGACTCGGAGTGACTGTATTCTTTAGTTTATTAATATTTGCATGTCATTGTTTAAGGCAAACGTGACGTTTTTATTTTTACCTTATACCTGTTGCATGCTGACAATTTGTGGTGGATGTATTGTACTCATGTTTGAGAAAATAAATGATTATCTTATTTTAAGTAAGTATGCAGAAAGATTTGGATTAATATGAAGATGATTGAAGATGTTATAGAGAGTGTTTGTAAATATCCTTTTAAACAAACAGTATCAAATGCCTTTTCTTATTCCTTAAAAAACACACAGTAAAACTTTTCAATACGATATTTTGATATCTAACCCTAGAAAGATAATCCGAATAAAGCAAAAGCTCAAGAAATATTTACTATAATATTATGACATAATAGCAATATTTCGCATATTGCTCTATCTTTACAATTATTGCACACATCTCAGTGGTGACCTGGAGCTCCCACAAGATGTGTTTGTCACTAAGTTAAGTCTCACCAAATTTGGCATATACGACAGTGTGAGTCAAAATGGCGATTATCTTTAACGTGACTTTTATTATTTTTGTCTCGCCTTACTTTTTTAAGTTTTTTGTGTTGTTAGTGAATATATTTTAGTGTACTCATATTGCCGAAACGTGGATGAAGACCTTAAAAGTTGCCGCTCTTTAGAGACTGATGACCACTTTGTTGGTGAAGAAACCACAAGTGAAGTAGAATATCCTAAGAGTGAATATAACGTGAAAGTGATTGTGTTATAAAAATACCACTAACCCAACCTTTTTCTATGAGTTCATAATAATATCAATTCGTTAAATAAATAACTGCTGAAATTTATTTGTATCTAGAATAATACGCCCCTATTTTTTTTGTTGCTAAACGGGCTTCTGTTGAGCTCGATCACGCCTGGTAGAAAGCGATTGATGAAGTCTACGATGGAACGAGCAAGCCCAAAAGAAGGCTGTTCACTCTTGCTTTGAAGGCTGACGGGTTATACGTGGAAGGTAACACAGACGCTGGCAGAGAGTTCCACACTTTGGCCATGCGTTTATTAAATGTGGAGAAAAGCACTGAGTACGACTAGTCGGGTTACCAACCAAATGCGGATACCATGCAGTACGTGTGGTAGTCCGGTATTGAAAGGGAGATGGTGGCATCAGGTCGTGGAGTGATTAAATAATATTGTCGTCTTAATACACAAGTCGATTTACTGGTACGTTTTACAGCTAACTAATTTACAACAAATACTCAGACATAATACAATACCTAGAATATTATTGATGATGTTTGTCTTGCCACGAACAGCTAATGTTCAGCAAACGCCGCGATCCTAGTTCAGACGGGTTCAATATACTGTTATTGTGATTTATGGTAAACGAGGGCTTGTGAGGGCTCGCGAGAGGGCCAATTGCAAGTAGCTTTCATGGGTGAAGCACATCACCTATTTTTGTTTATTTTTCTTTAATGTATTCATTATATTTTGTTACTACAGTATAGCATACGAGTTTTAGGAAAACGTGTTCAAAGTACTTACTGGTAATTAAGTATTAGTAAAATAGAGATTTTTTGAATAAAACAGAATGTATTGAAACAAAATTTATATCTGATGAGATATTATTATCGTAGCTATTAGCAGTATGAGGTTTCCTAACCATGTTTGTTGAGGTATTGAATTCACTTAAGAGCTCGACTTGGCAAACTTCGAGTTTGGTACCCGTTGGTCAATTAGAGCCAAGATTAGAAACGGGCGGTTAGCGACCTAAAATGGACATCCGAATCCATCCATAGACTTCAAATGGCTCAGTAAATGTTTAAAATCTAGTTATATTACCTTGAACAAAGTACCTTAATATAAGCTAAAATCCCCTACACTACTTTCAAGGCAAGAGTTTTATAAATTGTATTTTTCGCGAGAGATCGGGAAAAATACTATTTGCCCTAACAAGACAAAATTGTACAACATTAACAACAACAATGTCTCTAAGCAGAAATTAAGAATGTCTAAATACTGAAATAATCAAGAATCATTAAGTATCGACATCGAATGTATAATATAGTAGTCAAAATAAAATAAAGGCCACTATGTATTTATGATGAACCATGAATATTATTAAATTAATTAAATGTTTAGGTTTAGTAAACATAAGACAATGCTTTTGTTTACCGTTTAGGCTAGTAACTATTTAAATAAAGTATCAATAAACATGTTTATTTAACTTTAAATAAAAAATGACAATTTAAGATAAAAAACAAAAACAACGAAAAGTCCCTAAAAAATAAAAAAAATCTTCACTTCTTTTTCTGTTTTAAATAACGCGTATTCCCGCCTCTTTTAGCTATGCACTCCTGAAGCCTGGAATGCATGCTCTCGATCAAACGCCTCACGTTTTCAGCTGCAATTTTATAGCGTTAATCAGTTGCTGCTGGTTGCAGACCTCATGCTCACTCATGCATGGCGCTGGAAATATGTAAATAATTATGTAGGTGGGAGAAACAAACTTCAAATTATTTCAAAAGTGTGTATTCCACCATTTATAATAAATTCTAATATCCAAAATACAATAGTTTCAACCGGAATATTTACAAAACAAGGTAACAATTACGGGGACAGGACACATCCCTAGAGAACGCCGAAAACCTTTTGTTCCATTCCGCAGAAACACGGACCTTTGAAAGAATGCACCAAGTCAAAGGCGCATCGAGCGTAACGTCAAAAGGAAATACAGTATAATTCAAACTAGAAACACCGCTTTCTGAAAAGCGAAGAAACATTCGCGCATGCGTGCCTTGGAACCCTCAGCCTCTGTTCAACCGTTCCGTTAGAACAGTTACTTCACGATCGCCGCACCGGATCAACCCGAACGAATTGTAATCGTCGTCACTCCCGCGTTCAATTTACGAAAACTTTTTAGAAAATGCGACTTTCTAGAATTTGGAACGTTTTTTGAACTTTTGTTTTCTCCGTTATGTATTTGGTGAAGATGAGTTTGTTGAAAAACTTTGAGATGAAGTGGTCACAGTTGTTTGTACTCGGAGTTTCAGTGTTGTTTCGATGTACGGATTCTATCGGTGAGTCGTAGAAAATAATACAAATATACATACAAAAAGTATAATATTTAATAAAGTATCACAAACCAACAGGTTAATTTATTTAAGCGTAGCACCCGTGCATTTATTTATGAATTTTATTTATTTTAATAAAGGCACCTTATTTTGACGTTAATGTATTTTTTACCCATCGACACTAATTAATCGCGAAACACGATTCAATGTTAACTAACTTATATAATTTGTCAGCAGTTGCTTCGTCTTTTGTAGTAAATAAATAGCTACCGTTACTTAATGAAGTCGCAAGGCACATACAAAATAAGGGAACCACGATTACGAACGACGTAGCTAAGCTCAGCAACAGCAATACATTGAAATGTGATAATTTCCTTCTCCGTTAATGAACTTTGTGGTCAATACCACGTTAAAAGCTCAGTTCTGAATTTTGGTAGCAAACAATAGGTATCGGTGTCGGATCGATTACGGTGTAAGTTCCACCATAGAATAGGTACACCCATTTTATCACTGAACAAACTCTTTGAAATCGGATCTGCAGTAAGCCCAGGGCCGGTCCTATTGTCGAGTCCACCATGAAGTATTTAGGATTGGTGCTCGACAGCCGGTGGAACTTCGAGCCTCAATTCCGACGGCTGGCGCCCAAGTTGCTGGGCGCGGCTGGCGCGCTCGCAACGCTGCTTCCCAATCTGGCGGGCCCGAGCGCCACCTGTGGGCGGCTCTACGTGGGGATCGTGCGATCCATGGCCCTGTATGGGGCCCCGGTGTGGGCCTCTGACCTGACGGCCGGCAGCATCGCTGTTTTGCGAAAGCCGCAGAGGGCGATGGCCGTCAGAGTCATCAGGAGGTATCGCACGATCTCCTACGAGGCGGCTTGCGTACTGGCCGGATCCCTACCCTGGGACCTCGAGGCGAAAGTACTCGCGTCATTGTATCGGTGGCACGAGGAAGCGAGGGCGCGGGGCGAGGGACCGATGCAGCGACACATGGAGCTGCGTCGGTCTCAGCTTCGTGAGGTCCTGGTGGCGGAATGGCGGAAAAGGCTTTCACGCCCTACCGCCGGGCCTCATCACCATCGACGCGGTCCGGCCAGTGCTCGTACGCTGGCTCGGGAGGAGGCACGGCTCCCTGTCGTTTCGGGTGACGCAGGTGCTCTCGGGACATGGCTGCTTCGGGAAGTACCTGTGTTGCATAAACAGGGAGCCGGACGCCCGGCGTCACCACTGCGTCAACTGCCGGGAGGACACGGCGCGGCATACGCTGGCAGAGTGTGCCGCTTGGGAGGAGCCGCGCCGTGACCTCATCTCAGAAGTAGGCAGTGACTTGTCGCTGCCGGCCGTAGTCGAGTCGATGGTCGGCAGCGACGAGTCCTGGGACGCGGTGGTCTCCTTCTGCGAAACAGTCGTCTCGCAGAAGGAGGCTGCGGAAAGGGAGAGGGAGATCTCGTCCACTCACCCGGCCTGCAGAAGACGCACCGGGCGTCGGCGGAGGGCGGACAACGCCCTCTTCCAGCCCCCCTAAATGGGTCCAGAGGCGACGGACTCGGGGATGGACCCGAGGTGGCGGCGCGTAGTGTTCCACGCGCGCCCCTCTTAGTCGTCGCGGGGGGGTCAACCCCCCCCCCCCCCCCCAAACCCGAAGAGGACCGCAGCCGCGGGCCGGCACTACTAGTCGGGGGTTGCGTAAGGATCGTACGTTCCCGCGACCCCCGGCGAAGGTGTGAGAATGAACACCGGGGTGGTTTTTAGTCAGTAAGAGTCTGATAGACACCCCGCCGCCCGCCCCAGGGCGGCGGACATCCGTGAGGATTTTCCAACCAGGAAACAAAAAAAAAAAGGCCTATTGGTCCTATTGTAATATTATACACTCATTATGTTAACTTGATAGGTAATTAGCATGAAAGGAAGTTGTTTGTTACAAGAATAGCCTGAGACATCACCGTATAAATACCTACCTACTATTCAATTAGCGTATGTTGTATGAGTCGGATAGTGAAAAGGCGTCAAAGAAAGAGTTATACCTAAAAGTAGCCACCTATGGTATATGAAGAAAACAGCCGGTACCAAATACTGGTACTTTGAAAATTGTTGGTGTTAATAATTGGTTAGGAATTTGAGACATTTAAGCTTTACCTCTGGGATGACAACGAAACTTCGAAGCCTCTGGTATATCAGGTGTACGTCGGCTCGATTGACAATAGCATAAAAAAACATTACCTTCCCAGTGAGCTCCGCCCGTTTTCCGCGTTTAATACTAATTAAACTTTGAAGCTTGAGAACTTGAATACGTAGGCACTGGTACAGAATATACCTTCTGTAAAGAAATTTAATGACAGGTGCTAATAAACCCCTCTGGATCTGTAAATCAATGGATCCTCAAAGATGGATATTACACTTACGCACTTATGCCTAGCGGTTGGTCTTTGAGGTCGCGAACTTTTGAATGAGATCTCCGGGAGTCCATTAAATGACCTTTAGGAGAATCGCAGCATGATGTTTTCACGTATTTTTATGGGCCTCAAAAGGGTTTGAAACAAATCAAAATCAAAAGGTATTTATTCAAACTAGGCTGAGAATCACCACTTTTAGAACATCAAAAATACATAAGACAGTCTCCAAAACGCCTGCTCTTCACCACTTCCTAGTGCTTTAGCTGGAAAGAAGAAGTGGCGCTACAAACTCCCCAGCAGCACAGCTGTCTGTTCAGTTAGAAGAACTGGTTTCTATATAGCAATAAGTAATCAACATTACGAAACATATTACATAATTACAGTATGTAATTAACATATTAGGAAACACAAAACATTAAATTAAATTCTTGCCGTATGTCAGCTAGCACACGCCGATATACCTAAAAACAAAAACATTGCAAACTGTACTCTAGCAGAAATAAACAATATAAACTTAAACAGAACTTAATACATAATAAAAATCGGGTACGTATCCGTAATAACTATGACTGAAATACCGACGCCGACGTCCAAAACAACGAAATTCAAAATATCAAAAGTTTTAAATGCTGATAGCCGTTATAATTATCGAAACATAAAATACCGATGTCCAAATGCCCGAAAGGATTAAACCCCGAATGAACGAAATCCCGAATGGACAATTGAAGATGGAAAATTATAATAACGTAAGTTTACATTTTCGAATTGTTAGGTAACCTACGTCCAATATATCTAAAATCCAGTTATCGACAAACGTGACATCGAAAGGCTTAAATATCGAAGTACAGAGTATCAAATGTCCTAAATAATAATAAGATCAATTGTCGAGGTCGTTAACTAACCACATTTATTTATTAAGCAAGGCACACCAACGACATATTTACAAGTATATAACAATAGGTAATCACGAGTCTACATTACTGTGTATGCACGCATGGGCATGCACAACCTTGTCACTAATATGTGAACAACTTTTCTACTATATTTTTAAATCATTACAATATTTACAATACGCCGTGCGAGCAGAAGTTTTAATAAACTGTCTGGTGAACATGATTTGGATATATTCAATACCAGTGTTTCTCGGCTTAAGCATTTGTTGGTGGAAAGCTTTTTTACGGAAAAGTAATTGTGTACGTCTAAATTATTTTTAGTTTGTATAGGTCGTTCGTATACAATTTTTTCCTAATTTATGTAAAAGGTATTTTGTACCGACATTTGTATTTTTTTCTCGTTTTTATTTTAATTTTGGTGTTTATTGGTGGAAACTTGTAAATGGGCTTCAGTTGCATATTGTTTAAGTACACTGTATATTATAGCTGTAAGTTTCCCGAATAAAATAAAATAAAATACAAATAAAATATAAAAATACTTATTAAAATTACCAAATAAGATGATAATATAAAATTAGATTCGATAAGTACTAATACATTTCGTCACATTGCATTAGAGCAATACAACCATACAAAATCACAATAAAATATTCGCACGTATGGTTAAAAAAACGAATTATGGAATAAAATAAAGGGAAGAATATAAATGACGTGATGAAATTTAAAAGATACAAAACAAAGAATAAAAGCAAATATCATAAATCTAACTAAAATAAATTCAAATGAAATTATTGTTCGATTTGATTACATTATTAAATTAAAATTCAACACAATAAAATTAAATTAACGTCACTATTAAATTAGAATAAGTTTAAGTGGGCAGCTGATTACATGTCAATTTTAATCATTTTAGTTTTTAATACTGGCAGACTATCAAAGAAAATATCGATATTGTTGTCAATTGAACAGGCTCTGATGTAGAAAGTCATTCTGTTTAGAGGTGCATGCTGGCCCAGGTTTGTGTGACACGGTTTAGTGGCAAACGTCGTAGTGGTACGCTTGGATCGGAGGTGAGAATGACGAGGTACGCTTAGTTTAATTTTGTTAAGGCGAACTGGAGTTTTTTTTTTTTTTGATGTCATCCTGTTTACTATTTTATAAAGAGTTGACAGATCATTTAGAACCCTTCGTCGCTTCATTGAGTCTAATTTGAACTAGCTTAGCCGTTTTGTGTAATCGGCTCTCTATGGACATTTATGGTATTTAAACCGCAAGCACCTCGTAATTTTTTTTGAGCGCGCTCCTTACAGTCTCTATGTATATTATAAGTCGGACTCCAGACGGGAGATGCATATTCTACGAGGTTGCACACAAAGATGTTATAGAGCACTTTCAATGCCAAGGTTGCCTTAAATTCTTTGCCAACTCTGTTTATAAACCCAATCGTTTTCATTGCTTTTTTAATGATATTATTGATGTGTGTGGTAAATGAGAGATCGCTGCTAAGTACTACACCTTGATCCCGTATATTTTTGACTTGTTGCAGTGACGGCCCGTTAAGGGAGTAAGTTGGTAGTTGGTTGGGTTTGGTTGGTTGGTTGGTTGCCGGATCCCCGCCCTGGGACCTCGAGGCGAAAGTACTCGCGTCGTTGTATCGGTGGCGCGAGGAAGCGAGGGCGCGGGGCGAGGGACCGATGCAGCGACACATAGAGCTGCGTCGGTCTCAGCTTCGCGAGGTCCTGGTGGCGGAATGGCGGGACAGGCTTTCACGCCCTACCGCCGGCCTCGTCACCATCGAGGCGGTCCGGCCGGTGCTCGAGCGCTGGCTCGGGAGGAGGCATGGCTCCCTGTCGTTTCGGGTGACGCAGGTGCTCTCGGGGCATGGTTGCTTCGGGAAGTACCTGTGTCGCATAAACAGGGAGCCGGACGCCCGGCGTCACCACTGCGTCGACTGCCGGGAGGACACGGCGCGGCATACGCTGGCAGAGTGTGCCGCTTGGGAGGAGCCGCGCCGTGCCCTCATCTCAGAAGTAGGCAGTGACTTGTCGCTGCCGGCCGTAGTCGAGTCGATGGTCGGCAGCGACAAGTCCTGGGACGCGGTGGTTTCCTTCTGTGAGACAGTCGTCTCGCAGAAGGAGGCTGCGGAAAGGGAGAGGGAGATCTCGTCCTCTCACCCGGCCCGCAGAAGGCGCACCGGGCGTCGGCGGAGGGCGGACAACGCCCTCTTCCAGCCCCCCTAAATGGGTTCAGGGGCGACGGACTCGGGGACGTCCGTCGCCCCCCACACACCAGGACCCGAGGTGGCGGCGCGTAGTGTTCCACGCGCGCCCCTCTTAGACGTCGCGGGGGGAGTCAAACACCTCACTCCCCCCCCCAGACCCGAAGAGGCCCGCAGTGGCGGGCCGGCACCAGTCGGGGGTTGTGGAAGGATCGTATGTTCCCGCGACCCCCGGCGTAGGTGTGAGATGGAACACCGGGGTGGTTTTTAGTCAGTAAGAGTCTGACAGACCCCGTCGCCCGCCCCAGGGCGGCGGACATCCATGAGGATTTTCCACCCCGGAAACAAAAAAAAAAAATGGTTGGTTGGTTGGTTGGTATGGGATGATTTTTCCGCGTAAATGTTATGTGATAACGTTTGCTGGCATTCAGAACCATTTCATTCACTACACACAATCTCTGTATTGAGTTCTAATCAGATTGAAGTAGAGCAATGTCTTCTCCAGTTTTTATTTGACGATAGTTTTTAATGTTATCGGCAAATAAAAAGCATTGGCTATGTTGGATGCAATACAACTCATAAAAAGATAAATTGAAATGAATAGATTATATCAATTTTAAATGAAAAGTAAATTAAACTAATTTGATTACTAAGTCAAATAAAATAAACAATCTCAACAACTCATATAGGTTGTCAGTAGGTATGCTAATTCTGGAGAAAGAACATAAACATTGTCTTGAGTTAATCACAGCGATCAACTATTTTTATCGCTTAAGTAATCGTTGATAGACTAGTATGCCTTGGAACAAAGATGGATTTTGCTTTAGCTTTAAACGTATTAGAAGGCAAATCTGTAGCAGTATCTACATCGCCACATGTATGTACAACAATCGTGTCTGGTGAGCAACTACCTGATGATTGGTGTCTGGATGTTGTCTAAATGATGGTTGCACGCAAAATGCTGCATCGCGCAAGGAAAGTTTACCGCGCAACTAGCATATATACAACGCCCCGACAGCAATTGGTGGGCTCGGTGGCCCACCAGACACAACACCCGTCTGGTCAGAGGATCCTCCCTTTTCGATAGAGTATGAGTGAACTTGACACCCTGTTCCTCGTACATCTATACTGGTGACCCCGAACATGGACATTGACGCAGCTTTTGAGCAGCTAGACGTCACGCACGCACGAAGTAGACGCGTGACGTCATCACCATCGCTTCCTCAAGCTTTCGAGCGGCGAGTCTCAGCCAGCCAACACCCACGGCTTCAAACGGGTTTCCTGACCACCACCATGCAGCGAACGCGCATTCGTGGTCATCACCCTCAGCCTCATCAACAACCTTGGCACAGCACACTGCAATTTCAGCCGGTCTACAAGCAGAGCCCTGCACACCGCTCCTGGTCGACGCCAGCAGTCAGCCTCATCCCGGCGCTGGTACCACATCCGACACACTGAAGCATAACGCAGTGCCACCACAACTCACTGGGGAATCACGGCAGACAGTTCCGACTTACCGTGAACTATGCGGCACCCGGTTCCGACACACTGGAACCTCAACTGGCACTGGCAGGCATCGCAAGATACAAGACTCAGCCCTCTATCGACCTCCGGTCTCCGGAGGGGAGTAATGTAGCGGTACCTACATCGTTACATGCGACCTACGCATCACACTGAAGTCACGCACATTGCTGCATCGCGTAAGCAGAGTTTACCGCGCAACTAGCATATATACAATATCCCGACATCAATCGTCGGGCAGTTGCCCACCAGACACGACACCCGTCTGGTCGGAGGATCCTTCCATTTCAATGGAGGTATGAGTGAAATTTACACCCTGTTCCTCGTACCTCTATAAATCAAACAAAGAAGAGGGAAGCTTGTTATAAAAGTTTATAACAAGCCCAACAAATGAGTTATGAAGCCGGTGAAAGGGAGCACGTAGTTTGTCCTTGTTTCTAGTGTTAATATTATGAGTATCGCTGTTTTTTTGTATTGAGTGTATCTTTTTCCTAATATATAAGATGTTGGTGAAGATGAAATGTGATGCCACTGAAATGTGATGAAATGTGATGTAGGACCTAACGCTAAGAAAATAACTAGAATAGACTAGCCAAGCTGTATCAACGTCAGTGTATTGTCTTACTTTCCTGACGGCGAAGACGGCTGAACTGGGCCTTCCCGCTAGGCTTGATATATGTGATCCCCACTGAAGCTTCGCATCAACTGTTATGCCCAGAAATACTAACGAGTCTAGTTTCAAGCACCACTTTATCTAAGACGATGTTGGGTCCTAGATTTCTAACATTCGGTCAGACGAACTTTACACATTTCATTTTCTTGGCATTGAGAACTGGGTTATTTGTGGTAAACCAATCAGTAGCCATTGATAGTGTACTGTTTACGTGGTCAAAATCTTGTCTATTCCTGTCTACTTTAAAGATAAGAGAGATATCATCAGCAAACAGTACTACGTCACAGAAACCCTTTAAATAGAATAGTAAGTCATTGATATACACCAAGAATAAGAATGGACCCAGTATTGAGCCTTGTGGTACACGTAACTGAAGTGGTAGCCCGGAAGATTTCACACCGTTAGCATCTTAGGTTTCAAGGAAGGATACCCAGACGTGCATTGAGATACTAAGAGGTGGACATTGAGTTCTTGAATAACCGGGAGCCTATTTAATAAAACCATCAGGTGGTGGGCGCTATTTGACAATCCGACTAATATGTTAGTTTTTTTTAATGCACATTGTACATACTATGTAGTTCCATGGCTTTATCAAACAACACCCGACGTGAAATTGTGTCATTTTTTAACAAATATGTTGCTTTGTTCGTTAGTTAGACATGTCTCTGGTCATGTTTCTATCTCAATGCGTTAGATACACACGAAAAAAGGTTACAATGATTTTATAATTTAATATTTCCTTTGATGGAAATCTTAACGATGAAGTTTAAATGAAACCATTGAATAATCCAACCTGATTTACTTTGAGCATCGAATATTTTTCCACGGATCTCCTATTTTTCTCAGTTTTAAATATAAAATTTTAGCCCCAATTAAAATCCAACCCACGCTGTTATAACCCTTTTAACACCAATAGGTATTTTCGATAAAATACGCTAAAGGTCATCGAAGTAATTATGATATCTGAGGGGAAATTCCCGTATTTTTAAGACCGTTCGCATTCTAATCTCAGTCTCAATCTGTCAAAATAACAATCAATTTACATACATTTTTGACAGGTTTTTGACATTAATTGTCGCTGAGATGAGATTGCGACTTGAATTTGAACGTTTTTTAAGTACGAGAATTGGCCTACTGAAGTTGCTAAACTTTGGAGTTACGAAGTGATAAACTGAATCGGCCTAATAACGTTAATTATAGACTATGATTGGTAACGTCATTATTAAACTTAAACTACGAGTATTATTAGTCATGAGGTTGGTGGCTGGAGATAGGGGGGCACTTCGCAACATGGTGAGATACGAAACTTATTGTATGTGGGTTTTGGCTTGGCAATTAGTACCTAAATATTGTCTTACATACTATGGAACATCGACAAACTGACAGTTAAATATATCAAAAAGATTAG
This sequence comes from Brachylomia viminalis, assembly GCA_937001585.2. NCBI lineage: Eukaryota > Metazoa > Arthropoda > Insecta > Lepidoptera > Noctuidae > Brachylomia > Brachylomia viminalis. The sequence continues at coordinate 1,187,381 of OW443300.2, forward strand.
CACTCGGCATCGACATTGTGTACTAGTGAAACATTGTCTGCAATCGCCAATCGCCGCCCATATTTGTTAACAGTGCTTTAAATTTATTTTTGAAGGTAGGTCCAACGAACCCATACCAAGACCCACAACAAACACTAAATGACTAATATATCTAGTAAGTATAATGCGAACGGATGAAAACAGATAAAATATCTATTATGAAACGAAAAAGACTTGGTTTTATTCGGACTAAAATTTACTATGAAAGATCAGCAGTCCATATAATAATAATAATAATAAATATCGTCTGACATTGCACACAGCACCATCTAGTTCCAAGTTAAGCACTTATTAAGGCTTGTGTTATAGATACCAGATGGTTGTTGATAGACTACATAAATACTTTTTTTTTTCGTAAATACATACTTATTGTAAATATACATCCATGACTCGGGTACAAATATCCATATTCATCATACAAACATTTGCCCCTACCGGGATTCGAACCCAGGACCATTTGGTTTCGCTGACTACACTTAGCCACTGTAGCCACTACACCAAACGTGTCGTCATATAAAACATGAAGCTTCAACATTAATATAAATAAACAGCATTAACCTTATTCTGCTCGGTTATAAAATTGACACGACTGTGTTTCAATATTTACTAACAAAATCGCAACAATCAATCAAACGCATCACAATACAAGAACGATTGAAATGGTAATTCAATATATGCATAGAGCTTATCAATCACGATTAATTTGCATTAAAGTTAATGCGGTCATATTAAACACCAGTAAAGGGGCAGTCGAATGGAGATTAGCTGTACATTGTGCATGAGTATTGCCAAGTTATTGTATGCGCGTTTCAATTTCAGACTGTTCTCGTTTGAGCAGACTTTGTGGAATAAACTTAGGCTTGAATTAATAAATGCTTCGTATTTAGAAAGCTCTTTTTTTACTAAGATGATGTTACGTTACGATGACTCTGTTGTCGATAATTTGTGAAACGTTTGGAATTGAGATCGCTTATCGTTGATCATAAAAGGGAGTCGCTCAAATGTGTCGCTGGTGGTGGCGTGTGTATTGGATCATTGAGTTCCCTTCAAAATGGTTGAGCTGAATGGTGCTGATCCATACGTCATGTTCGTGAACGGGCGCCGTCAGTAGGCACTGGTAATTTCTTAGCTGCCACGGCTTATTTTAATTCCATAATAGTTTTTATCTTTTTATTACGGACGCTTTTAACATGCACGTCTTTCTACATTGTTCTCACATGTATAATTTCAACATGAATGATGTAACCACTATTTTGTAACAATATTTTGATTTAAAAGAGTCTCCATGGAGTTTCTTGCCCGTTCTTCTCCATAGGTACCTACTACGCTTTGGAATGGGCAACTAGCTTCATCTTTCTGACCGACCGACCCCTTGACAATTCAAAAGTGACTGTAATTGGTTTATTTGAAATAAATGCTTTGCGTTTGGAGCAAATTGCTAAACCCATTTTCAGCTATTTGAGCGAACGCTTTTACTTTTCATGCGACGTTTTGTTGTCTATTATTTCTTATTTCTATTTATAATTTTGTTACCTTGGAGCACTAATTACAATAAATAAGAATGGTGGATTGCTATGTTTTCTAAGTCCAGATGTGGACGTAAGTCAACTTCTAATTCTATCAGCACCTATTAGCTCGCAACCACAAAGTTTATAACACTAATAAATAACCATTTTCGTGCTATGCTTAGGGTCTTAACTGACACTCATGCTAATATCAGTTCAATACTGCGGCGAAGTTCGGAAGTACAGTTAATCAATTGTTAATTTGTTTCTCCCGGGAACCGCACGGTACCGTATCGTACCGCACGAGTCACGACTACATAAGTGTGGCGAAGATCCGAGGTGCTCGCGTAAGTACAAGTTCAGGTTACGTGAAACATTCCTTTGGTACTTTGTCTTCGTGTTCTGGTTTCTTGGGAATGTTTAACGCATGTGCTTACATTTTTGTAGGAGATTTTCTGCTGAATAGTTTCTCGTTTGCTACCAAATATTTGACTCCATTTGTAATCTTTGTATTGCCAGTTAGGTTCCTCCACTGGTACTTATTATATGCTAAATCTTTGTGTAAATTGACGTCGGGGCCATATGTTTATGAAGGGACAAATACATAATTTATATTAAGAAAGTTAATCAACATTCATGAGGGGGTGATGTAGCTACTCTAATGAGGTGCAAACTTTGTTTCTGAAGTCGTAGAATTATTCCGGAACAAACGTGCCTGACAAAGTCTCTGAAATCCTGTTTAGAATTCCGTAAACTAATTGAATCATATCAATTTATTGTATTACGCAACATTAACAAGCTCTCCCGAATCCGCACACTTAACAAAATTAAGCGCGTTCAATACAGCGAACGAAATCAGAGAAAAATACATTTTCGGATCTTCAGTTTATTTTGAAAGTCCCCATCTTTGTGGATACCGGGTATAATTGGGTTTCATTGAAGGCGGGTCGGTCCTCGAGTATTGAAGCAATTAGGTATTCATTTATATAGGAATACCGTATGAATGAACAATTGGTGTGAATGATGTAACCAAATTTATGTTACAATATTTTAATTTAAAAGAGTGTCCATGCAGTTTCATGCCCGTTCTTCTCCATACCCTAGTTTTTTTTAGTTAGAGTTTGAAAATAATTGTTATTTAGCTCACTGAATATGTGAAAATTTCAAAAAAGTTTATTGAGTTTTCATTTGCTTAAATTATACAGGACGGCATGGCATCGATGCGCAAACTGTTACCATTAATTCAACATAAATTCAATACATTAAATCGATTCTAGGCGGTGAAATTTTTCGTCGGTTATCAGAAAAATAATTGCTCGTTGATGTCCATACCAACCTGTATAATGAAACATTTAACCCATAAAGCAAACCATTTTTTTATATGAGTAATGTCCGAGAACCGCTTAAAAGAAAACCTCTTTATTAAAACTTCAGAAAGAAACGGCCCCAAGCCCATACCTTAAACTACTGTCAAACATTGCTAACGATTAAATTGGATGGGCTTCAATTCTCACTGGTAAATCATACAGCGGGTCTTCGGATTTTCCGATAAAGAATTAATTTTCAGTAGCAGCTTGTTTTCCAGAAATAGGCTCGCCCTTTGTTACATAAGTATTTACATCTGTAGTAACTATACACCACAGCCCACCCCTTCGAAGAACACAGGCGTGATGTTTTAGTCATAAGATACTTATGGCCTACTACATTGAGGTACCTACTACATTGAGTTCCCTACTACATGGAGGTACCTACTACATTGAGGTCCCTACTACATTGAGGTACCTACTACATTGAGGTACCTACTACAATTGTCAGCGTAATCCTACTTTTCAAGTAAATGTATCTTCACCTTACTAAAAAAGGACACACTACTGTTGAGTTTTCTCTTTCAAGACCGAGTTTTCAGTGCTTGTAAGCATTCCAGTTGAACTATATAGTACATAGTAATTTCAGCAGTATAATAAATAGTTAAATATTTGCCCGGCATAGGGTACTTCAGAAAGTTTTGTACACCGGAAAAATAAAATTAAAACAGAAATTGCTATTTATGCCAGGCTCTACACTGACATGTTAGCTTAATAGCTCATTGTACTACATGAAAAAAAAAACTGGAAGTTATTCACATTTTCTTCAAGATCAATTTCATAGGGCAGTGGTAATCTGTATGATTTATGCCCTATTTACATTACATATAAATACATATAATTTACATTACATTGTAAAGTATTTTAATATTATTTAAATTATTGTGAATGTGAGAACTATGTCGGTCATTGCTTTCTTGTATTTTTCTCAGTTAGTTTAATCGTGATCTGGAAGTTTGAGTAATTTATGCGGCCTACTCAAATGTCATTTCATTGGTATTGTTCGTCGAATCGTTGAGCTCCTTAAGTTTTGAGTTGAGCTGCACGATTGCTGACAATTGCGTGCACTGACTGGACAGGTCCACTCAAACTGTGCCTGGTTCTTTCCTCCAAAGACCATTTTAGAAACCGATCTACATAGCAATTACATGGTCTGACCAAGATTTTGTCTGGACGTTAAAAGAGACTGTGACCTCTGAGTTTGTTTCGGCCTTTCTTCTCAGAGTAGTCAGATAGAAAACAGCGGCCTCATCTAGTTTAAAAAATATATATGTTTGACGTGTAAACGTGTTTGTACAAACGTAGAAATAAAATCATTTATATTTTAGTAATTACGTGTGACTCCGATTATTCGAAAACCGAACCATTGTTATTTTGTTACTATGTCTTGTTTATACATTTTAGTTGGGATTTTTGTCGTAGTTGGGTTTTAGTTTTTAACTGATTTTTTCATTTCCATTATTTTGGGGTTTGGGATCATTGAGGGTAGGTAGCAAATGGAGTTTGATAACAACAATTTGTTAAGCAGGCCTCATGACATGTTAGAAAGATGTTTATTGTTATTGAAAACAGTCTGAGTGAAGCCTTATTGTATTGATCTTATTTAGGGTTTATGTATGAAAAGATATAGATAACCAATATATTTTCAGAAACAATGCATTAAGACCTTTTATTAGATTCCAAACACGTTTTCCGGTAACACGTCACATCCGCTATAAATGGATTTTATGTAACATCATACTCGTATAGCATATTTATAGTATAACATGACGCTTCTAAGTTCCAATGATACCTCGTTTGCCAAATCTCTTGTCTAAGTCCGTCAACGAAGAAACGGGCCCGTCCAAAAGTAGTTGATCAGTCAAAACAAGTTATTATTCTATATTTTGAACGGGAAAATAGACGTCGAGAGTAGGAACAACTGTCAAATCGTGTTGTTATTCATTATTAGTTCAGGCGCCGAACGAATCATATGTCTGTTATGGTAACGAAGTAAGTAACGCCCGTAAGTTCCGCTGAAACTACGGACTACGTGCTGAGGGAGTAGACCCCCAGGATCACATAGATAATGACATCGATAACCGCAGACAGCATCCGATACCAACTCGGAGCGATGGCGACCGATACCGCAGCGGGGGGTTATAATACAGCGGCGATGACAACGCGGGAAAATGGACGATGTATGTTCATTATAGGATTAGATTTAAAATAAAACAATTTAAAGCTAAAATACGAGAAAGTGGACTTTAGGAGCGTCGAAACATTTGCAAATTTTCTTTTTTGTGATTTTGTTTGGAAGCCACTCAATTCCTTCGGGTAACCACTGAAAATCAGCACTGTGCTATGGGTCCCCCATAGCTTAGCATCATGCTGAGTGGAAGCCTTCTTGTCACAGTCATGATGTGCAGCTGTCGACTATTTCTGTTTTGTGCTCGTGATTAGATATCTCCTTTTTTAGAGTTAATTACCTTTTTTGTATGCACGTGTTTCTGTGACAAATAAACCTATTTTTCTTTCTTTCTTTGATGGTCAGTCATCTCATTATATTTCAGAGAAGTGTCAAGAAATCAGCCAAATCTTGCCAGTGTAGCACCTTATATTCCTTAAACACTTAATTTAGCGACCAACCAACTCCTTAACTTATTTATTTATATATTCTTTATCGTACACCACAAAAAACATAACAACAAAAATTAAATTGAACACTACTTAATATACAATGGGCGGCCTTATTGCTTTCTGCGATCTCTTCCAGGCAACCTTGGAATGGACAGAGATTTTCCTGGACATAAAATGGGGCTGTTGTTGGTGCAAATAATAAGTATGTATACAATACACTAAAATAGATACACATATATACATATCCTAAATAATAGATACATAAATACGTACATACTAATTTATAAGCAACGAAAATAAATGAAGACTATAGATAATTACAAATATGAGAACACGATCACAACGACAAGTAATGTTCCTTCACGAGTCTTTTAAACACAAGCAATGACGGCGCGCGTTTAATTTGAACTTGCTACGAGTAAATTCGCTTATGATCAGAAAAACACAATTACACAAAAACTGTCAAGGGGTTTTAACCCTGGATCACAGGAAACCGCAGGCACAACCGACCACGAGCCAAATCAGATAAAATACTGAAAACTTGGAATAAAATACCGCTTTGAAATCGGTAAAAGATACCACAGGCCGCGGGCGGTACTTGTTAATACCACATCGATGACAACGGTAAAACCGGGGTTAAAATTGATAAAGGCAGCCGTTATTAAAATAGAATCTTTGTTTACCGTCTACGCTATAGAATAGGAAGGGTTGGGTTATTTTTGGTCAATATTAACGTCAAGAATATTCTGAGATATAATGTTGTTTTTAGCTAAGTATATCCAATTATTTATTTATTTAAAACTCTTATACTATCATTACAGGTTTTGAAACCTAATGCGATAGATAGAACTACTTATAATATTAACTATTTTAAATAGCATCTATTACTAAACAATTACCTTGTAATATATTGTTAATTCGAAGTTGAAAGTAGGTGAGCGACTTTTTCCCAGTTTTTCGTACAAAAGTCGTCATATTTATAAAATAAATGGATTTTTTCCAAAAGTTATTGAATTAAAAAAGTCGGCCAAGATGCTAACTAGCCATTGCCGCGGGCTTGCCCACGTAAAAGGTCGGAAATTATCACGCGACACCTCGATAAAAAATAAAATATTAGTGTGGATGGTTTCAGAACTCTTTGTCACACACCTTTTTTAAAAGGCCTGTTTAGAGGTTTAAATCTGATTTAGGGTTAAATACATGAGGCCAAACTCTGTCTCCATCCTGTATTTGACTTGTAAACTATACAATGTTCTACAGTTACCCTATCCCACAAATTATTCGTAAACGTACATACTCTATAATGTTCTCAATTTACCCATTACGATCTTGAAGATACAAGCTGGTTTTGTTCATTATAATTATACGTTGTAAAACGATGTTACGTCCTGTTACGTGAAGACGAAAAATCTCCATACAATAATAAATAAGTATCGACTCCTGTACACAAGCTAACACGATCAGTGAGTCGCTTTACTATGTTATTAACTGTAGGTTATTTTGAAATTTCCGCTTGTCAGTTAATATCAGAGTGCAGATTTTTCAATGTTTATATATAGAATTGTAGACTAAAAGTTCCTTTCAGTATTGTAAGTGCGTGCGCATTACATAATTATTTTTATGCGCATGCATCATAATTTTTGTATGGAACAATAATTATGTCTCGCGCAACATCGACCACTTTTTGACATCCTTAAAACAAGGTAATAATGGATAATATGGCTCTGGTATTTAAAACCTGAATAGGTATTTTGGCCCCGCAGTATCAACATTTTATATTTTTCGGATTGGTTCCTACAAGATACAACAAGGTAACGACCTACAAGTACGTACGTACGTACGTACGTTTGTGTTCTATGTAATACATATGGAATGCAATACAGAATTGAGTATTGAAGATATCGTAATTTGGCAACTATAATATGAAGCCTGAACAATAAGAAAGTGGTTCCCAAATTTATGTATATAATTTATTATGATATTGCTTTATTTTGTGAGTTTATTCCAGGTACATCGTCTTCACATAATTATAGTTATAATTAATGTACCTCTCCACACCAAATATTGTACATTATTTTAGAAGAGTGAGTATTTTCTGGAGTTTCTTGTCTGTTCTTCTCCATACGAAACTATCTTTCGAATGATAATGACTAGAATCAATTCATTTTTTTTGTAAGTTTTGACATTCAAAAGAACCTATGTGCCTAATTGATTTGACTTTGACTATGGTACCCGGTGTAAGGTACTTTGCATCTGGTTTAAAAAACATTGCAAATTGACTTTAAATGATAAATGATTTTATTTCTGTAAGTAGGTTTGTTACAAACACTTTTACACGTCAATCATTAATTAAATCAAAAATTTAAAAACTAGATGAGGTCGGCGTTTCATAACTGACTACTCTGAGAAGAAAGGCCGAAACAAACTCAGAGGTCACAGTCTCTTTTAAAGTCCAGACATAATCTTGGTCAGATCATGTGAAGACCATGTAGATTGGTGTCTGAAACGGTCTTTTGAGGAAAAACCATACAGATTGAGCGGACCTGTCCAGTCAGTGCACGCATTTGTCAGTAATCTTGCCGCTCAACTGAGAACTTAAGGAGCACAACGATTCGACGAACAATACCAAAGAAAGGACATTTGGGTAGGCCGCATAAATTACTCAAGCTGCCAGATCGTGAAACTAACTGAGAAATAAAATAAAAAAAGTAATAATCCACATAATCTTCACATTCACAATAATTTAAATAATATATAACTTTACAAAGTAAATACTCATGTCATTGTATGTATAAAATTCATCAATGTCAATGTGTATATAAATATTCGAACATAATCTTTGAGGACCCTGTAGATTAGTATCTGAAATGGTCTTCTGAGGAAAGAATCACGCAGATTAAGAGGACCTGTCCAGTCAGTGCACGCATTTGTCAGTAACCGTGCAGCTCAACTCAGAACTTTAGGAGCTCAGCGATTCGACGAACAATACCACAGAAAGGACATTTGGGTAGGCCGCATGAACTACTTAAACTGTCAGATCATGAATAAAACTGAAACAATGACCCAAATAGTCCTCACATTCACAATAATTAAAACAATAAATTGTACTTCTCAAGGTAAGTATTCAAGTCGTTCTGTTATAATAATTATCAATTTATCAGTGTATGTAACAGAAATAAAAAAAAACATTCAGTATGCAGAAAATTGGAACAACTCAATCCCAAAAGCCTTTTTGTCCTCAATATAATCCTTAACGGTATAAAAGCCTTTCTGGCACAACTTACGTTTAATGAATGATTTGAATTTATTAAGGCTTAGATCTTGAACGTGGCTTGGAAGTTTATTATAAAAGCGTATACATTGACATCTGAACGAGCCACCTATTTTCTTGAGCCTTGTTGTAGGTACAACGAAGTTGTGTTTGTTCCTAGTATTTATATTATGGATATCACTGTATTTTTTAAACAAGTTAGTGAAGGCACAGTCATTACATTAATCTCCTTAAATTTCTCTCTGAGAGTGTGTCTCGGGCTTAATTTATAAATTGATCGAACAGCTATTTTCTGCAAAACAAAGATAGTCTGAATGTCGGCGGCATTTCCCCACAACAGAATACCATACGACATTACACTATGAAAATAGCTAAAGTACACTAAACGGGCTGTCTCTATGTCAGTTAAATTACGAATTTTTCTAACAGCGTATGCTGCGGAGCTAAGCTTTTTTGATAATTTATCTATGTGTGGGCCCCACTGAAGCTTAGCATCCAAAGTTAAGCCCAAGAATACTGTGCTATCTTCAGGATTCAATTCTCTGCCCTTTATCAATACATTAGTTAACACCTGTCTAACGTGAGGCAGCGTAAACTTAATGCATTTGGTTTTTTTTTCATCAAGTAGTAAATTATTAACATTGAACCAGTGAACTACTTTTGAGATCGCGCTATTTACATCGTCAGTAACCAGCTGCTGACGTTTAAGTTTAAACAAAAGTGAAGTATCGTCCGCAAACAACACTATATCATGATTATCCTTTATGAGGTAAGGCAAGTCATTAATATAAATAAGAAACAAAAAAGGACCAAGAATTGAGCCCTGTGGAACTCCCATTGTTACTATAGATCCGGGAGATCTTTTACTATTAACGTCAACGCTCTGAACCCTATTATTCAAGTATGAAGTAAGAAGATCCAGAGCGGTGTTCCGGATCCCGTAGTGGCGGAGTTTCCTGATTAGCGTTTCACGAAGAACGCAATCGAACGCCTTGGACAAATCACAAAAAATGCCCAAGGCATCGCATTTATCTTCCCATTGTGACGGTTCACAAAAAGATGATGTGATCCTGGTCACGGCACCACATGTGACGGTCCGTAAAAATGATCCTTGGCTGATAAAATTTTCGGTTTTCCTAATTACGTTAAAAGTAATGTTATGTTCGGTTTCCCCCTTAGGGGAAAAGGCCGCACTCCACCCCGTACGGCCCTGTAGAGCTCGTCTCCAGACTGGACACTCTCCCACCGATAGTAATTAAATGAATTCCCAAATATTAAGAAGTCTAATGCCTTGTCCTTTTATATTTATTATATTATTAAGGCAAGGTAATTATTGAATGAAATGATAAATAAGAATTAGGGATTCATAGTGTGGGATCGTGTGGTGAAATAAAAGAGCCGTGTCGATGAAAACTTCTATATTTTTTAAAACACAAGAAAACTTTTTAAACTCTTAACACAGTCATCGTCTCGTCGTACGTCTTTTCTTCATGTCCCGCCATCTTCCTTTTTCTTCCCTCTCCCGTTCACTCTTATACACCTTTCACTCGCACCTCTTCATACGTTCCCTTCTACTCATAATTCATTCCACACTCGGTCATCCTACACACTGTCTGCCCTCAGACACAACATTTCAAACACTGTAATCCTCATACAATCATCACACCTTACATAAACAATCTTGATTAACACTTTAGGTTAAGTTTTACATGAGTTACAGAAACTTACTTAATGAAATTGTAATCTTAAACAATATTATTTTTCAAGCAAACAAATTCACAAACAACATTTTTTTTTTCCCTTAGGTAGAAACACATTTACTGAATTTTTATTACATAGCAACCTATTTAACAACTTATTATTTCTTTTCATAGAAGAAGAGATAAAAGGAAAAGAAAACATCATGACTCTAGTTATAGTTACTTACAAACATTAATTTATAGTTTAGGCTTCATCTTATTACATCTTTGCATAACAAAGAAATATAAAACACGTTAGTTACACAATATGATCATCAGTTACAATTTACTTATAATGCTTACCTATCCTTAACAACTCTGTGTAATTATGAATCTAGAACATAACAAAATAGAGAAAACACAAAAAAAATATTTCTTAATTCTTATCACTTTCATACAGTTAACACACAACATACATACTTCATAAACCATACATACTTACTTGACTTTACTCCTTGTCATCTGGCCATTTCTTCATATGATCTGCAGATGTTGTGGTCTTGACTGGACCTTCTGCCATCATATCTACTTTTTCTACGTCATATCTGTCGTGTCGTTTGGTTTTTGTAACCTGATAAGGTCCCAAATACTTTGGTTTGAGTTTAAGTCCTGGTCCTAACTGTGTTCGCTTTATAGCAACTAACTCCCCCTCTTGATATTTCCTACTATCCTTTCTATGCTTATCATAGTTCTTCCTGTTCTCCTGTTGAACTTCCAGTATTTGTAGTTTTGCTCTCTTCCTCAAATCTTCTCTATTTCCTATGTAGTTGTCCCGTCCTTCTTGTTGTAGTAGTTCATATATCTCTATATCGTCTTGTCTCTTCATTTTCTTCCCTATTAACATCTCAAATGGAGTAGTGTTCACACTTCTCTGGTAAGTACTGTTTAGTGCCATCTGCACTCTTCCTACATGCCGGTACCACAGTCCTGGTTTCTCAATACATAGCTTGGTAAGTACTGGTATAATAGTTCTGTGAACCCTTTCCACCTGACCATTACCTCTAGGTACTCCTGTAGTAATATGACATAACTCTATTCCCTCTTTCATGCAATACTGTTGAAACTCGTTGCTAGTAAAAGCAGTACCTCTATCTGTGATGAGCCTTTCTGGACTTCCAAAAGTTTCCTGCAATGTCTCCAATTTATTCAACACTTCCCTCGTTGTGGTACTTTTACATGGAAACAACCATACGAACTTCGTAAAAGCGTCAACAACGGTAAGTATATTATGATTATACTGCTTATGAGTTTCTGTCAGAGGTCCAACATGATCTAGATGACGCGTATGCAGTGGAGTGTCTCCCTTCTCAATTGGATTAAGGTAACCTTCCTGCTTTCCATCTTTTCTATTTGTCAGTAGACATGGTATACATGATGCTATATTATAATCTTCAACTTTTTTTCCTATTTTGTCAATGTAGTAATCCTTGCTAATCAAATCCAAAGTTTTCTTCTTCGCAAAATGGCCGTTACCATGTGCCCTCTGGATAATTTCATTTTCCATCGTACTAGGTATAACAAGTTGTTGCTCTAATCCTTTATAAAGTAATCCTTGATTCAGATTGTAATCTTTAAATGATTTTCCTTCTTCCAAAATTTTTATTATTGCACTAAGGCCCTCATCACACTCCTGTGCACGTCTTATATCCTGGTGTAAGCTAGAAGTTATAGCTGCTACATACGGGTTTCGACTCAATGCGTCAACATGCCTCATTCCAGTATCGTCACGGTGTTCTACTGTAAAATCGTAATCCTGTAAGAATAAAATCCATCGAGCAACTCTTGTTGATGATGCTAAATCGTTCTTGTTGAGTGTCATTTGAAAAGCTTTACAATCGGTGACAATCTTGAAGAACTTTCCATATAAGTAGTGTCTGTACTTCTTCACACCTTCAATTATAGCTAGTGCTTCAAGCTCATAGCTTGTGTACTTGGCCTGCGCGTCTGTAGTCCTTCGGCTCATATAATGAACTGGGTGTAAATTCCCATCATCACCTTTTTGCAATAAAATAGCCGAATAAGCAATACTTGATGCATCAGTATGGAGCTGCGTCTCTGCTCTTTGGTCATAGATCTTCAACACTGGTTTAGTGGCCAACTTCATCTTCAATTCGTTAAAAACATTTCTATGTTCATCATTGAATTCAAACTTGCGTTCTTTCCTTAACATATCTGTGAGCGGTTGTGCTATCTGAGCATATTTAGGTATAAATTTCCTGAAGTAGGAACAAAGTCCCAAAAAACTGTGCAGTTGCTTCAAGTTCTGAGGCTCAGGGAATTTTGTAACAGCATCTGTCTTCCCCGGCGATGGCATTACTGCTCCACCTTCGATAACGTGGCCAAGGTATTCCACCTTTCTGGTTAACAGCTGAGACTTCTTCCAGTTGATATGTAACCCATATTCCGATGCAGTATTCAGAACTTCCTTTAGGCGCTCCAAAGCCTGATACTCGTTGTCTGCTGGAATTAAAATATCATCAATAAAAACAATAACAACACCTCTGGCAATCAATCCTCTGAATATAATTGTGATAAATCTTGTAAAAACCTTGGGGCAAGTCGCTAAACCAAAAGGTGCACGTAAAAATTCATATTGTCCGGTTGTCGTTACAAAGGAAGTATACTTAATCGAATCTTCGTGGATGCGTAAATGAAAGTAACCATTTTTTAAGTCTAACGCACTAAATATTCTAGCTGAGGACAGCTTGTCAATATGATCATCTATTATAGGAAGTGGGTACTCGTCTTTAACCATTTTACTGTTAATCTTTCTATAATCAACGCATATTCTTAAACCACCATCCTTTTTTCGCACTAATACTAATGGACTAGAATATTCTGAGTAGCTCACCCTGATAATTCCATCATCAAGCCATTCTTGGATTTGGCGATCCACATCCTCCTGTTCCTTGAATGAGATTCGTCGTGGCCGCTGAGATACAGGTAAGTCATCTTTGAGAACAATTTTCAATTCTATTGGCGCTTCTTTATTTTTCTGTGGCACATAACTCGTTACTAACCTTATTACTTCTTCTTTTACAGCAGGATCACTGACATGAGCTAAACAATCAACAGAACTAGAGAAGCATGCAACATCTTTTAACCATTCATAGTTTGGGTTCATCCAATCATCTTTCGGCAGTAACCAAACCATACAATCTTTCATAAACATCATAACATTTCGTAAGAAATCATTACCAATTATCATTTGGAATGGCACAGAGTCGTTAGGCATTACATAGAAAGTAGTGTCACGGTATAAACAATTATCAATCATTATGTCTAACTTAACAACACCACATGACTTTACTGGTGAATGACCTAAACCGGTTAACGTAATGTTCTTTTCGTTACACTGTACTACATAGTCTACCTCATACCTGTTAAGTTCGTTGCAAAAATCCTTTGATATCAAATTCACGTCACAGCCCGAATCAATTAATGCACTGCCCGTTTTACCGCACACAAACACTGTTTTTATTGGTCTTTTAAGACTTATAAGTCGTACAACCGGTATTTTATCATCAGGTTCCTTTATTTGTTTACATTCATTGTAATTGTCAAACTCAACAACATGGCTGCTGTCTAAGCCAATCGCTGCCCTGCTCCGTGGTTTATTACCAACATCGTAACACGAATCATTCACTCCTGAGTTCACACCGGTCGTCGCTATGTAAACATCACCCTGAACATCGTCGTTCGCGCTGCTGGTGGCACCCTCTTGCATCAAGTTGAAGAATGCATTTTTCGACATCTGATTGGTTGGTCTTCGTTCTCGTTCAGTAGAAGTGCCAACCTTTGGAAACTGTGCGTGTCCTCCGATCGTACCCGAAGTCTGCCGAATGTCCGATGTTGACGTATGCGCTGTTTGCTTCAAATCGGAACTCGCACTCGCCATCTTTTTTGGGCAATTTGGAGAAATATGACCAAAATCATTACAATGGAAGCACTTTTTTCCTTGCGACCGATGAGGACAATTTTCTGACGCATGACTCTTCTCTCCACAGTTGAAACATCGCATCATTGCAGCCGCGTTTCTCCTATTACTGTTGTTCTGTGCGTCATTAGGCGGCCTATTACGCCGAATTTCCTTAGCGGATTTTTTCTTGAACATCGCGTACAACTTTAGTTTCTCTTTCAGTTCCGTGTAAGTTGTAACACCATACAACATAATCTTATTCACGTCGTCATCTATGATGCCGTCCACAATATATTTGATATCTACGTAGTCCCGGCATTCGTCCACGTTTTCCTAATTCTTTCATTATTAACATGTAGTCAATACATGATTCGTCTTTCTTCTTACGTCTTGAACTCATTAATTCATGTATCTTCTTCGCATCGATGGTATCCACAAATTCTTTACCGATAGCCAGTTTCAATTCATCCCATGATTTATATACTTTCTCGCTGCGTAGCCATAGCGCTGCGGTGCCGGTTAGCGAACGTCGCGCCACTAACAATAGTTGGGTCGGACTCCATTTAAATATTTCGCCATTTTCTTCGATATCCCGTATCCACATAGATACTGTATGCGTTTCATCTTGTGCACTGAATTTTCGTATGAGCTGTTCCGTAAGGTGCAGCATGTCGCCGTATGCCATCTGAGCCGTCTGTGCCGAAGCCATCATTTCCGCATCGTGAAAATCCTGGTCGGTTTTCTCCATCGACATCGTAATTCCTCGTAGTCGTCGTAACTAGGAATTGTCGTCGTAAACGTCTTCTCGTCGTCCGTAGGATCAGGATCTTCGAAAATCAATTGGCGTGTGCGTCGTCGTGGTCGTACTTGCGTCTGAGTCGTTCGGCGTTTCTAACTCCACTTATTTCACCGCAATCCCGGACGAGCCCCCAGGTTTGTGGGATCGTGTGGTGAAATAAAAGAGCCGTGTCGATGAAAACTTCTATATTTTTTAAAACACAAGAAAACTTTTTAAACTCTTAACACAGTCATCGTCTCGTCGTACGTCTTTTCTTCATGTCCCGCCATCTTCCTTTTTCTTCCCTGTCCCGTTCACTCTTATACACCTTTCACTCGCACCTCGTCATACGTTCCCTTCTACTCATAATTCATTCCACAATAGTTATGAAAATACATTTGATGTGATTTTAGAAAGCTATAAATAATACTGGGATGCAAAGTATAAACTTGTGAGCAACCTATACGCTAGCGTAACAGGTATTTGGTCAGTCGTTACTCACACGATATCTCACATCTACACTCGGAGTACTTAGAGCAACGCTTCCATAAAGTGACGCAAGTGGCTTTACAGCAGCATTGCGTCGGCATCATGCTCTTTTGGAGACATGGTCCCTAGCAGTTCTTTCGAACTGATAACGTGACGAAGCGGTTTTCCCTGCGGCAACCGTGCGACCGTCCTTGTCTAGCAACGGAGCGGCTAGTTCCAGCGGCATTGCGTCGGCATCATGCTCTTAGGGAGACATGGTCCCTATCAGTCCTTAGACTGGATATGATATAATATAATAATAAATCGTTTATTAACCAGCTTGAGTTCTTACATTTCCTTATAACTAAAGTACAAATGAACTACTCCTAAAATTTATGTTATAAGAGAAACATAATTTTAATACTTTGACTGGACTCCACACTAGGTCGGGCCTGTCTCGTGGAGTCCTTGAGAGATTGGAACAATTTGAAAATTCTGAGTCGACACTGTATTGTTAATGTATTTAAGTATTAAGTACATATTCTTCTTAAAAATTTTACGTAAAACAAAGTCAAAAATAAGTATGTACTTAAAAATAAAAAATTAAAAGTTTGAAATACGGTGCTGTGTTGTAAATGTAGGTATTTACACAGAGCATGTAGCCATGGCATCATCATTAATTGAGCTTTAGTAAGTATGTGATCAAGAGAATGATAAAGTAAGAATGTGCAAGTATGTGGGGTTAGGGAGGTAGTGTGAGAGTGATATGATTGAGGAAGTGAGTGAGATAAAGTGTTTGTTATAAATGTGATTATGACATTACTCTAACGAAGGCTTCGGTTTCCGAGTAGGACAGATCTAATAGCCACTGTTTAATATTTTTTTTTGCTTGGTTGCTTCTACAATTTTTGATGTCACAGATTTTAGCAATTTTATTATAAATGAAACTGAGCATAAATTCTTGCATATGTTGTGCAAAGGCGGTTTTTACTACAGTAAGTGGGCATTTGAAGATTCGTAGTTTAAGTAGTTCTTGATATTCTGTGGATTGGATTGTTATTTTGTGTTGTTTTATTACTAATTTAAGGATGTATAACTGTCGGACATTGAGTACTGATGCTTCTTTATACAGGTGATCTGTGGGATAACGAAAGTGTTTTCTATACATAACCTTTAGCACTGATCTTTGGGCTCTTTCCAATTGTATCATTGAGGTTATGCCGACTCCGCCCCATACTGGTATGCAGTAGCAGAGAACTGACTCACATAATGCCACATAGACTAGATGTAACATCTCTTTGTTGGCCGAGTTACGTAATAGTTTAATTACGTGAATCAGCTTTCTAATTCGCTTAGCTACTAAGTCAATGTGGGGTCTGAATGAAAGACGTTGATCTAACAGAACCCCTAAGTATTTTAGAGATTCGACCTTTTTAATTTTCTCACAGGTGCAGGGGGTTGTGCTGCAAGTTGAAGGGTGGATTTGAAGCTGTAAAGGAAGTTTTGGTGCTGATGAGAGGGTTTTATGGAAACAGATGTAGTTCGTTTTTTTAATATTAAGTGACAAAAGGTTAAGGTCGAGCCATTTTTTAATACTAGTTAGACCGTTTTGAGCTTCTTCGTGGACTGTTTCCCAAGAATTGTTGTGAAAAATAATAGCCGTGTCATCTGCGTAGCAGATGACTTCTGCATTTTGGGTGATGGCGTGATGAATATCATTAATATAGATGATAAATAGTGTCGGGCCCAGGACGCTACCTTGAGGCACTCCAAATTCTACGCTGCTGTGACCGCTGATGGTATCCCCAATTTTCACACATTGCCTTCTGTTATAAAGGTAGGACTCAAACCATTTAAGTGGCAGTCCTCTTATACCAATCGCCTCGAGCTTTTTTAGTAGTATTGGAATGGCAACGGTGTCGAAAGCTTTTGCAAGGTCTAGGAATATTCCTATGCATTTTTCATTCTCATCTAAATGAGACGTTACAAGATTGGCTAAGAGGCTTACTGCATCTTCTGTAGATTTTCCCTGTCTGAAGCCAAACTGCTTATTGGATAATATATTGTTGGAATCTAGGTATGAGGTAAGTCGTTTATTTACAATTTTTTCGAGAATTTTCGAGAATATTGCTAACCACTCTTATGTACTGGAGTGATCTGTGCCTCTTTCCATTTGTTAGGAAATGTGCCTGAGACTAAGCTAAGGTTTACAATATGGGTTAATGGAATTATGATTTCACTTTTTATTTGTTTGATAAGTGTTGGTGTAAAATTATCTGGGCCTGGGGCACTGTCGTTTCGCAGATTTGAGATTATTTTGTCTATCTCAAAAACGTCCGTAGGTTGCATAAAGAAATTTGTGTTTTATATATATTGTTATATATATGTGGTCACCCAAACCCCTGGAAGTTCACTCTTTGCGCAACAAGTATATCTGCAAGACACGTGTTCATGTCAGTCTGACCGAATTATTGGTCTGAGATAAAGAATACAACATTCTAGTATTACCTACTAGATAGTAGAGTTGAGATATGGAAACTCAACAATAATCATTTAATATAGTTTAAAGTCCCTAGTATTGGTTGGAGCCAAAGAATACACAATTCAAGAATCACTAGATATTAGAGTTGTGGATCAACTCTCTTGAAAGTCTATAGACAGCCCCAAAGAGCATACCCTACACCACTTCCTAGTGTTTAAGCTGGGGAGAAGAAGTGGAGCAACAAACTCCCCAGCAACACGTCTCTGTCTAATTAGTTATAAAACCTAATAACTCAATCAGCCTAGGATGATTGTTATAATGAAGGACTCTACCAGTCGCAGCAACAAACGCTCACACACATACTACGTTAAATACTAGATTAGTCTAATCTGGGCTTCAACCTAACTGTATTTAACTTCACTACGTGGCGTGGGTGATAGCTAACATCTGCAATAGATCTCAATAGTGTGAAGGGGTTAAAGGAATCGTTACGCTTGCGCTTTAATAAATAATTTATAGCTACGTTAATTTATCCGATTAAAATGTACCCAAACAGTGAGACCGGGAACCGTTTAGCAACGTTTGTCTCAGTATACGTGTCCTGCTAGATCTAACGCATAGAACCGCTAAAGACACTAATACGATTCTAACTGAACACGTTCCCTATGCACTAAATAAATGTCTTACTCAATACTAGAGGCAGAGTACTGCGAAGTCCAACTGTCATTGAGGAAGACAAGTTTTGAGTAGTTCTAAACGCGTACTAATGTTAATTATACCCTTACGGTGGGTTAGCCCTCTTTTACTAAGACAACAGAAAACTAGCACAAGCGTACCGTAGACTCAGTCTGTAGCAAAACTCATTGCGATCGTACTAGGTGCACACCGAAGTGGTATTTCGTCACTTCACATTTCCTTAATCTTCCCCATTTAGAGGATGCAGTGCAGCTATCAGCCGCAAAGCATCCATATTGTCGTGTCTCGATAAATTGTGTCGATTCAGTAATTGGCCTACCAGCGGCCGGGTGTGGGTTTTATCGAGATACGGTCCCTAGCAGTTCTTTCGAACGACTACCAATCCAGTTTGTGATTGTGTGTGAAGCCTACCCCCTCTCCCGGAAATGTGCATGCATGAAGCCTCACGCAGCAGGTTCTGTGGCCAGGCCTTTTTGGAAGCAGTAATCATCACGAACGTTTGATTGTTTAAAATGTAATTGTAGGTCGACTTTATAGCCTAGTTTGGATTAGATGAATCGAGTTTTTACGGTTCTGCCTTCCGTATGTGGTGCGTCAGTTAAGGGTCAACAGTCATCAAGAGTCAGGAGCGTTGGTGCTCAGTGTCAAGTATAGTGGAAGGCCTTCGCCGTATCCCTATGATCAAACGCTGGTGACAAATATCTGTCATGGCATGGATTAGGAGGTGGTCTCGTAGTATAAGAGAAACTAGCGTTAATTAGAAACTACTATACTAAATAGGAGTAGTTTCGCCGTGCAGGAATAAATGATCATTAATAGCTCGTCATCTATATCACCTAACTGTTGCCTATAAATCACAATACAAATCAATCTGTCAGAACATTATAAAGGAGAAGTCCGTTATTACGATTAACACACTATTACTAAAGATTAAAGTGGACACTTACTACATACCTCCTCGGTGGTGATAAGATCATAACTAACTTACGAAATACAGCACGCGCAGTTTCACCTCGGGCACAGCTCCTCACACTTCACAAAACTAAACGATCTAGCTTAGACTACGTCGCCCGCTACGCTAAATAACGTGGTCTTTAACCCACTATCAACTTAGTATATAATGCTTGGACCCTTACTGTCGTAATGGACATCACTTCTTCGAATTCCCTAAGTCAGATACGTAACTAGCCTGGACCCCGTCTGTCGCTTCTCACGGTACCAAATCAACTCAGTATATATATAATGCTTAAACCCTTACTGTCGTAATCGACATCACTTATTCGAATTCCCTAAGTCAGATACGTAACTAGCCTGGACCACGTCTGTCGCTTCTCACGGTCCCAAATCCACTGTCCAACTTATTCGTTCTCCTACCCAGTTCCCATCTCCCAAGGATCACTTAACTCCGCCTCCAGCCTCTATGTGTTCGACCCAAATTACCACGCTTTCGCAGAATATCTTTATGCCCGTTTTTGTACCACTTCTCAATTGTTTTAAGGGCCCGGCCGAGCATTTTGTCGTTGCCAGATGAGGCACTTGCATTGTGAGTCAAACTTAGAAATCGGATATTTTACTCGTTTCTTAGAATTCGTAGAAAAACATTGCATCTTAACTGACGTAAAATATTGACTTGCGACTAATGGTTGGCATAAGTGCCAACCATATGGAATGGGTTCAATATTATTTCGCAGTTTCAATTAAATAGGATAACGTGTCAAGCTGAGAGACCATTAAATAGAGAATTAATGTGTTCTTAAGAGGCCCGATACCGTGTGACAATTTTAGAACAAGTATAATATTTTGTTATTAAATAGGAATAGGTGACGGACAGTCACACCATGCATTATAGATATGTCCTAAAAGTTCAACACCGGCATCAGTAGTTGAACGACCCCTTGTAAAACCGAACTGTTTACTATGTAATAATTTATGTTTATTAAAAAATGTTAAAATGTTTAATGAGTACCTGTTATAACACATTTTCTACACTCATAATTAGATACGCTTGCTTTACGCTCATCTCGTCTCACCCTTAAACTAGAGTGTCCGTGCATAACTGAAAAGGCAACACGATCAGTGAGTCGCTTGCTATAATTAACGGCAGGTAATCTTGACATGTGTACGCATTGCTCAATGGGCCGCACTC
Source organism: Brachylomia viminalis (assembly GCA_937001585.2). NCBI lineage: Eukaryota > Metazoa > Arthropoda > Insecta > Lepidoptera > Noctuidae > Brachylomia > Brachylomia viminalis. The sequence goes on from OW443300.2 coordinate 1,208,407, forward strand.
GCTTACCGACTCGATTACACGTCGAATTTATGACGTGTTACTAACTCGGGATGTATTGAACAATGACGAACAATGGTGGGGAAACTGAAATGTATGGAGAGGATTTGTGATAAAATTATTGATGCCATATTCTGAATACCTGGCGAAATGGTCTTACGTTTCACCAATAGGTACAATTTACTTAAATAGGTACTCTCAATAGTTTAATTGTTACTATTTTTCAGACAAATAGCGTCCATGTTAATCAACACACATCATCACATTTTTTTTTTCTGTGACAATATTATTTTAAGAATAAAATGATCAATTTTTTTAAGATAATGAATACAGTAGTATGTATTATGAATATTATTACAATAAAGTAGGTATATATTATAATGTCTTATTACATTACCTCCCAAAACATACAAAAAAAAACATTACAATATGTTAACGAGGATCTTCATAAAGGGGTAATATTGAGCCACTAGTGAATCCGTATTATTCTGTAATTTACATATTAAACGAAAAAGCACATTTATGTTGTCGTTATCACTCTGCTATGAGTATTAATTGAGAATGAATTTGTTATGTGGCGACTCGCAAAAGCAATTACATCAATTGCCGCGTGATAAATATATGACGTACAAATAGCACGTGGAATCGTGTTCAAACTTGAAATGCTATGTTGTTGTATTGAGTTTGATTTTACAAATAAAATGATAGGCGTATTAATATCTTCAGTTCTGCTATTGTATATTGCGCGGTTTTCTATTGACAAATAATTGAGCAAGTGACGGTTTTTGCACAGTATAGGCTTCATTTTGTGGGAAGAGTGTTCGTGGTTTAAAAACGATCACACGGATCAATTCGATTAAACGGGTTCTACTATCTACTGGGTTAAGCTGCGCTTAATTGGGATCATCTTGTGGATGTGTGTGTGCTGACACACAGCAAATCCTTAACAGAGTGCTCGTTATGTCATTGTTGTTGATACAACTTGACTACTCGCAATGACTGTCAAATTTATTCTGAAGTCATTTTATAGGCTTTACAGATAGTCAACCTTAGAATATACTTATCTCTCAATGTTTTGTTTAATTTGGCATTTCATATTGATAAAATATTGGATTGATTGAATCACTATGCCTATAAATATTCTAACTAACACTTTGCGGGACACTAAGCGCTTCTCAACGTAATGTGTCTCGTTCAGTGTCCGTCAATGGGTTAAATCATGAAATAGTAAAATTAGACTCACCTACTCTGCTCAGATCTAACATAAACAACAATCACAGCACTGAACAGTAGGTAAGCCCGCAACCTCAGCCACATGTAACAATTCCCACAATACCCTAAGGCTGGCCCCTAACACATCACATTTGTCTCAAAACTAACACGCACAACTTTATCCTAAGTCAACTCAAACTAAGTCTCATAAAAACGCTCACATACTTTATTTAAAACCATATAAAAAGAAAATGCAAGTCAATTAAAACGGTATACGAAGACATATATTATTTAAATATAAGTCGGTAACATTTATTTTTTCAAAAAACCTGAATCCGCAAGCATGAGCCAACAGTATCTGTGCTCATAAATCAAAATGACGCACTATGAGGTAACACCTGTACTTGGCTCAAGCTTTTGTCAACATTTGTAAGAATAAAAGTAATCTCTGTCCGTCGGAGCGACTTGGTTTGAGACGTGCTGGCCACGGACAATTCGCTATAGCGAAAATTCGCGCGGCGCGACCGGCGCACAGTGGATCCATATTGAAAATTAGTGGACATGGGCAACAAAGTTCCAATATCGATTCGATATTTTTTTATGTGATTCTTCATGATATTCCAGACAACTTTTACTCTTGTGAAATTTCTTCTAAAGTTGATCGTTTGTCTGAAAAAAAATAAATTTGTTTTTTTTGTATGGAGCGAATCACGTTTATTTTTTTTCTTCAGTTGTACGAATATGTTAGGTGTATGGCGTGAGTATATGATAGCTAGAGTCATTCTCTATCCACGAAAAAATATATCAGCGCCGGCCATCCGCGGCTGCGCGAGTAATCATTCGGTAAAAAAATAATATTTTCTATGAAATTTTTTGCCTTTTAAAATCAATTCAAAGTCATATTTTCTGTCTCACTTGGCTGTTTTCACCTTTTTAGTTAAATATATAGTTTTAATAGCACATAGGTACTCACAACTAGTAATTCTGGCAGAAGTTTAGTTATTATTGCATGTTATCGGTGGCACCTGCATTGTGATTGATGACTCATTTGTTTGTGCGCTCGGCTAAGTGCATAACAAACGAGTCACCGAAAAATAATTGTCTCTGATTGGCTGAATAATTTTCAGTCATGTTAATATGTTCACTACTTGAGTAATTAACACTGACTATAAATACAAAGACATTCATTAACTCCCTCTAGTTTCGCTCTTGTCGCTTGGTTTTGCCAAGCAAATGGGGCACGTTGCAAATGCAATAATATTGGCCACTTTTCCATCAATCGTGGTCATATGCAATTCATGTGATACAATAATATTTCCACACTGTGTAGATATTCGTTCATCAATTTGTTTTTTCGTCTCCGACTCTTCAGACTTTATAAAATCAGCTGTCTCCGAAGTGAATGTGAACTTCACTGGTCGACAGTACAGAGTTGAGCAAGGTGTGGGGTTCTCCCAAACTATATTTTCATTCCCAGATGATGAGCCCGACACTAGCCGAAGAGGGACGATGCTTATCATGACTACTGATGAATCACCGAACTCTGTAGCTGTGTTTGACGTTTTCTGAGTTACTCTGCGACGAAGAACCATCAAGCCCCCATTTCTAGGTTAACTTGAGTTCTTCATTTTGAGACCTATCAACAGAATTCACATCTAGTAAAATCCTCTCCACAGTGTGGTCCAATAGCGCTTGCAATTTAATTTGAGCTCCTTTTTCGGTAATCTCCATACTCTCTTGTGGTGGATAACATCTTTTCTTGGCATTAACGAGCTTTGGATAAGATGGAAAGGCAGCACAGTTTACTTCTTTCAGAAATTGTCGAAGAGCTAAGTACCTACTTCCATCTCGTGAGCGCAAGTGATGTATAAAGAGCTAAACACTTATCTTCAGAGACAGTACTTAGGCTCTGCTTTTTGAATAGTCGCTCGTGTACTTCGGATAGCGTTTCTGGATTACTGGAAAGGTACTCGACCACTTTTGCCAGATTCGTTTTGCCGTTGTCTTTCAATTTTGTTAAGTACCAGTGCTGCAACTCTTTCTCGGAATTTTCTTCTACTATGGAAGTAGAACGTCTTTTTTTTTTGCTTATTACTTAAGTCTTTGAACGGTTTTCTGTGCTCCTTTTCTGTAGATGTTCCCGCTTCCGTAGTACATACTGCAAGATTAGGAACATGGGAATTCATATCCACTGGCTCAGATAAGGCTGCGTCCGAAAAGCCCAACTCACTTCTCAGGTCAACACTGTCACAAACAGGCCAGTTGATGTTTTTTTCCAACCACTTGCGATTATTTACACGATTCATAAAAGTTTTTTGATTTCTACTTGACTCTTTCCACTTTTTATTTAGACTTACACAAAAAAGCCGACAGAACTCCTTGATTAGGTTTTTGTCTTCTTCAGAAACTGTGGTATTCAAAACAGAAATTATACTTTCATATAGAAACATATAATTTTTCAGATCACCACCACTTCTTAATTTCACAAAAAGATCTAGGTTGGTACAAAATCCAGCCATAGTTCTAAAGTAAATATAAAAATAAAAGTATTTCACTGTGTTCACAAATAAGCGACAAGAGCGAAACTAAAGGGACTTAATGAATGTCTTTGTATTTATAGTCAGTGTTAATTACTCAAGTAGTGAACATATTAACATGACTGAAAATTATTCAGCCAATCATAGACGAGCATTTTTCGATGACTCATTAGTTATGCGCTTAGACGAGCGCACAAACAAATGAGTCATCAATCACAATGCAGGTGCCACTGATAACAATAGATAATGTGCAGGTAGTTCAAAAAATAACAGCCAATCAGAGACAATTATTTTTCGGTGACTCGTTTGTTATGCACTTAGCCGAGCGCACAAACAAATGAGTCATCAATCACAATGCAGGTGCCACCGATAACATGCAATAATAACTAAACTTCTGCCAGAATTACTAGTTGTGAGTACCTATGTGCTATTAAAACTATATATTTAACTAAAAAGGTGAAAACAGCCAAGTGAGACAGAAAATATGACTTTGAATTGATTTTAAAAGGCAAAAAATTTCATAGAAAATATTATTTTTTTACCGAATGATTACTCGCGCGGCCGCGGATGGCCGGCGCTGATATATTTTTTCGTGGATAGAGAATGACCCTAGCTATCATATACTCACGCCATACACCTAACATATTCGTACAATTGAAGAAAAAAAAATAAACGTGATTCGCTCCATACAAAAAAATCTAATTTATTTTTTTTCAGACAAACGATCAACTTTAGAAGAAATTTCACAAGAGTAAAAGTTGTCTGGAATATCATGAAAAATCACATAAAAAAATATCGAATCGATATTGGAACTTTGTTGCCCATGTCCACTAATTTTCAATATGGATCCACTGTGCGGCGGCGCGTCTTGCGAATGAATCAAATGTATGGAAATGTACTGGGCATGCCACGCGCAGCGGCGACCAGCGAGACGACCGGGGAATTTCCCCGAGCGAATCGCGCGGCACGACTAGCGATCGAAACAAATGTATGAGTTATTACGGCGCAGGCCACGGAGTCGAGCGGCAGACGCGGCGACTACTGCCGGAGCGAACTTAATTTAAAATAGTTTGTTTTTTTTTCGCGAAAATGGAGACGGAAGCTTTTATTGCAGAAATTCTAGCTAGACCAGCTATTTGGAAGTCTAGCCACCCGCAACATAAGTTTAAAAATGTTGTGAAAAAGTTGTGGGAAGAAATAAAACAGCAATTTCTAGATTCTGATGGTGAGTATTTATTTTTATTCCCCGACGCAAAAACGACTTCTACTTTTTTAGAGGTTTTTTTTTGAGTACGGGGTTTTTAGATTTTTAATTTAATTTATTAACAGGTACCAATAAATATTTATCAATAGTTTACAAAGTAGTCTTTGAAATTATTTCTTATATCTATGGCTTGCAATGAAGCTCTATTATTACGCCGTGACGTTATAATCCTCCTAGACCTAGTTCTCGATCTCATGTGTCGCCGAAAATCGGGATCAGAATTTCCATCTCTTTCTCTTACAATATTATGTAGCAGACATCCAACCTTAATTATAAGTTTTGCATGTTTTGTGTCAGTCTCGATTGCTTTGAGGAAAATGCGCCATTTATTCGTCATAATACCATAAGCACACTCAATTGTCACTCTGGCTCTTGATAACCTTTTGTTAAAAATTCGTTTCGAATGATCTAAATTGCTGGATGGGAAGGGTCGCATAAGAGAAGGTTTCAGTGGGTAGGCTTCGTCACCAACCAGGACGTGTGGGCATAATATATTTGATCCAGGCAACGTTTTCGGCGGTGGTAAATTAAATCGATTGTTAGTAAACAACTCGTTAAGTTTAGAAAAATGGAACGTGCCTCCGTCACTTTGTCTTCCCCTTCCACCGATCTCAATTACAGAAAATTTGTAATCAGCGTCGGAAACTGCTTGTAAGACCAATGAAAAAAAATGTTTATAGTTATAATATTGGCTTCCGCTTCGTGGGGGCTTTTGTATTCGAAAATGTTTCCCATCAATGGCTCCTATACAGTTAGGAAACTGCCATCTTAAGAAAAAGTTATCAGAAATTCTCGTTAAATCTTCACTGGTCAGTTTTGGTGACATATGCTGATTGACGAATTTATTCCATATTGCCTTTAAAGTTTGATAAATCGTTTTAGCAACGGTACTTCGGCCTAGAGAGTATGAATGAGCCAGAGATTTAAAAGTCATCCCAACTGAGAGAAACCTGAAACAAAAATATTTTCTATAAGTATATACACTATACAGTCAGCTATAGGGGATATCCATAAATTATGTCACATATTTTGAAAATTTACATCTGAAATTATTAAATTAAAACAGTATTTCCGAAATTAGTTTCGCTTTATTTTTCGACATCTTACGTTACGAAATTTAGTAACCCCTTAACGTGTGACGTAATTTATGGATAATAATTAAACTAAGTGTAACATGATGATCATGTGAACGTCCTTAACTAAATAAATAAGTAAAATTAGGTAACAATTTAATTTTCAGTCAACGATCTTAAGAAGAAGTGGAAGAACTTAAGAGACACATACAGTAAAGAGTTGAAAAGAATTCCTAAGCCCCGATCTGGATCCTCAACTTCAAATTATGAACCGTCGTGGAAGTACTTCACACTTTTAGGGTTTCTGAAAGATGAGTACATGCCTCTTGCGTCCGAATCAAATTTAGATGAAAATGCTCCTACAGTCAATGAAAATGACGACATATACGTGGACGATTTCAGTGGGGTATCTTCACCAGCAACACCACTTTCTCCTGCGCTTACATCTTCACCAATTGAACCCTCAACATCTAGTGGTCAAGATTCTACTAGAAAAAGACAAAGTGTAAGAGACATTCGAGCCGAATACTTAGATATTGAGAAAAAGAAATTAAAAATTTTAGAAAAAGAATCTGCTAAACAACATGACAGTGAAAGACAGGAAAAAAAATCTGAAGATTATCACTTTTTGATGAGCATTCTACCTGAGATGGAAAAATTACCCCCTATGCAGAAAATTGGGCTTAGGAATAAAATTAATCAAGCTCTTTTAGACGAAATTACTGTGACTATGTATGGCGAACCTTATGGGAGATATGGATATTCTACTCAACCAAACCAGCTGAACAATAATTTCAATAATGAGTAGATAATAATATTGTTAAAATTCAATTTTAATCATTGAGAAGACTGATTGTTATTAGATTTATTATTCAATTTTAATTAAGATAATTATAGTGATCGTAAGTGGTTAGCTGATTAAAGGGGAAGTAAATTGGAATGATTTTCAGGGTAAATAAAAATTTGACTGTGATTACAAAAGGCTGATTAAAATTGAGAAAAGTTGTTATTACAATTAAAAGTTTAAAATAAATAATTTTTTTAATTGTTTTCGTTTGTTTTTTTTTTCTAGTAAAGTGGGTTAGTACTGTAAAGAGCACGTCAAACTTGACACTAAAATGGTTTTTTCTTATTCTATGGCAAATCTATAACATTGATTAAGAGCGCGCGTTTGTACCTTTGTATGCAAGCTTGATATGCTCTATACTGAATCAGTATATGTATAGATATACGCACAAATAAATACCTTAACGTCAAAAACAATTTTTCTGCAGCACTTAAAACCCTGCTTGAATTCATCTTTTTCTCCAGTTCTGATTGAATGCTCCCAAGTATATAATCGAATGTTTCGACGCTCATTCTGGTGTATTGGAAAAAAAAATCTGGGTGCTGCCTATATTTTTCATATTTTTGGTGGAATTCTCCGTCTGTAACACGATTTCTATTTAATTCGTGTACTCCACTATATCTTCCAAACATTAAATCTTGAGCAAAAAAGCTGCTACTCTCCAAACAACGTCGAGCTAACTTTGATAAAGCCATCTCGTCTCCTCGTCTACACTGGTCGCGGCGGCGAACGCAACTGCCCGTGGCGTGCTTGCCGCGCCGCGCGAATTGCCGCGCCGCCCGCCGCGCCGTCGGTCGCGCCGCCGGTTCCCGTGGCCAAGGTGTTAGGATAACGTTGAGTGTGTAAATGTTGCCTTTGATTTGATATAAGAAAAAATATACTTATTGCACACATACATTATTCTTTCTGAAGTTTTAAGCCCATCGACCACGACGCTACTCAAAAGTAATATTGTGTTACAAACTCGAATGATTATGTACAGTCGCGAGCATAAATAAATAAAAGGATTAAAATTAGGTAGGTACTTTATTCAGAGATGTAACCAGGCAACACACATGGCATGGTACTTATTTGTTGTTATTCCTGAAATGTTCAATGAAATAGTGTAAGTCGTTACTAAATTACAAAAAAATACCATACATAACTAAGACAGAGACGGAGTAGATAATAATAATATACATACTTAATTAAAGAATTTGTATCGGTTACTAAAAAGCTGAAAAACGGAATACAAAAAGTCCAAATCTATTTTTACGTTTTTAAATTGAGTACTTATACTTAAAGTCAGAAACAAAATCATAATAATTGATATGCAACAGTCTTAGACATTTTAATTTGATCAAATATTAATCATTTGATTGCTTTCCGTTTAGCTGTCAACATGTTTATAAATAAATATCATTTGTTTTCAGAAACAGATAACAATACTACTATTTAATATGGCAACGTAGTCGTATTCTATAAAATAAAAAGATTGGATTTTATAAAGATAAGCCTTTTTGAAAAATACTACCAGCAAGACTAGAAATCTCAGCTTAGATTATTTTATAATAATATACACACGTCTGTCTGCTAAAACACATCGAACAAAAACTCGTAACTTATTCTCATAGACTAATAAAATAAATCACAAACTAGGCATAAATCTATCTATACCTACACAGTGACATTTGAATCACAGTTTTGCTAAAACAAACGTTGTTCAGACCATGGTCTACAACCATTCTATAGCATCCAATAGAAAAAAAAACGTCATTGGTTTTCTAAAAAAACACAAAAAAGGCAATGTTAAAAATGTCGGGATTATCGTTACGCCCTACAACACAGACATTGCGGCTGCGACGCGCGGCGCTCGCGTCTTGAATATATTCGCGTCTTCAATATCGCTACCGTGATGAGTACTTTGAAGTTACGGTTAATGTTTCAAACATTATTACACGGTTGAAAAACATAAGACTAATTTGAGAACTCCTAGATTAGATTGTTTTAATAAAATATTTGATGCTGTAGAATGGTAGTTAGACCATGGTCTAAACAACGTTTGTTCTAGCAAAACTGTGATTTTTTTTTTTTTTTTTTTTTGACAACATCCACACAAGGTCTTCAGGTCCCGAACTAGGCAGAGCCTGTACTACAGTAACCTGATGACTGATATACATATACACACCCAGACACAGGTCAAACAGACATGTTCATGCACACAAATGTTTGACTTGTCCGGGGATCGAACCCGGGACCAGCGGCTCAGAAGGCAGGGTCGCTACCAACTGCGCCAACCGGGCAGTCAAGATTCAAATGTCACCGTGTATATTGGCCCATAATTATTTGATACGATTGCTTTAAATTCTGTCTGCACATAGTGCTAGGTCCACAATCCCGGTAAAACTCAAACTCAAAGCATTTATTTCAAATAAACCAATTACGGGCACTTTTAAATTGTCAAGGGGTCGGTCAGTCAGAAAGATGAAGCTAGTTGCCCATTCCAAAGCGTAGTTGGTACCTATGGAGAAGAACGGGCAAGAAACTCCATGGACAGACTTTTAAATCAAAATATTGTTACAAAAAAGTGGTTACATCATTCATGTTATAATTATACATGTGAGAACGATGTAGAAAGACGTGCACGTTAAAAGCGTCCGTAATAAAAATATAAAAACAATTATGGAATTAAAATAAGCTGTACCTACTGTTTGTCTGTTTTTTTGTAATAATGTGTGCTTTAACCTGGGTCAAATAAATTTATTTTCTTTGTTTATTTCTTTCTTTCTTTCTTTATACTGTCAGCCGCCAAGGCACATTTAAGTCAATGAAAGACGAACCCAGTAAGCTTTATAGTGGGTACATAGTGCTCACACATGTGCTATGCAATTATACAATACTAAGAGATTGAATTTATACAACGCAAAGAGAGGTAGTACAATCTTCATCAGATTCTTAAAAAGGACTGGGCAGGCCTATTGTGTGGCAGTCCATTATAACGGGGGCCTATTGTGGCCCCGCGAGCCACAATATCACGTTTATTGCTAATAATAAGATTTACCGGCGAGTGGCTCTCTGCTAGGGGGATTTTTATGCACTTAGGTACTAGACATTAGTTTGTAAAGGTTTTTCTTGTAAATGGATTTTTCGGGAGAGATGGACCGCGTGGACCACGCTAATATGAAAATCTGCTAAACGTTTTTAAATTTGGTCGAACCACCTCAACCGCTGCAAGCACGAGTTTTGTGGAGTTTGAGTTGATTGACGGGTGGCTTCATCTCGTTTCTTTTGGAAGTAGTAAATCGAGTGTTAAACTTCATCAATAATAGTTTTACGTATGATATGCTGCGAACCATCTCATCGTACTCTGCCTTTGAGAGGATAGAAAGGGCTTGCGACGATGATCGACTAAACTGTACTTTTTATAACTATTTGTTTGTTTTTGTGAACTCTCGCGGTCTGTGCTGACTTATCTTTTCGTGCAAAGCTCACACAGCCCACGTTTGATCAAATTTTGGAGAGATACGAAAACCATTTACTTTGTGGTAACAGAAGTGTGTCGACTGATCCTGTAGAAACTGTAGCATGCCTATCCTATTCCCGTGAGAAATGAATCGTCACCATCACTGATATTTAATAACACTTACGTTCATCCCCGATTCCGACATTTACCCGCTAGCCTTTTACAAATCACTTTCACCTGAACGGATCCTAATAATAACACGTGAAAACGAAATACGTGTGTTGTCGAAATAACAATAGCCAGGAGAACGTCAAAAATCCTTTGTTGCTCACAATAATGGAGGAAATACGGGAAAATGTGGACGATGTCGTATTATTGGATATTATCGGAGATAGGAATGATTAAATAGGATTGTTGCAAGTCGTTTGAGCGGATGAGCAGTGATGTCTCGAAGTTGACTGCGCCACATGCAGAAGGGACAAGTTGACTGCGCCACATGCAGAAGGGACAAGTAAGGGACATTATCTTACATTCATGTGTAAGGGGGAATTCGAAAAGATATGCAGCTACTCTTGTGACACGGTACATTTTATGAGACTTTCATTTCGACGAGTCAGTGCGTCAGGGGAGCATTGGACGTTTTCTTTTTTTGTTTTGTCTATGTTTTTTGTCCTGTCAGTATTTCGGAGTATTGTAGACACGTGACATAAAAACAAGGCTTAAATTAAGTACCCAACAGCACACTACTAAAAGTAAACAATATTATGGTCACAGGAAAACAGAAATTAAAAATTACCACTGTAAGGTTCAGCTTAATACAAAATCAGCATCAGGTATCTACCTATCTTCAAGCATCCCTAAGAGTTGATCCTTCCCTCAAAAGTCTGTAACTGTGTAATCAGCAGAAACATACACCACAAACTTAAAAAAAAAAAAAAAAAACTTCTCATATCAAATTAGAAGAGTCGAGTCGGCCATAAATCCTTTACCTTATGTCAAAGGTATCTTCTAATATGACACACTTGAATCCCCATACATTTCCTAACATCATTTACTTACCTCCATCTGTCTAATTTAAGCGGAACTCCGGTATCCTGAGTTATTGGCATGTCCCGCTTACCGCTAATTGAAGGCAAAATTACGGCAAGAATTAATGACAGGCCGCACACGAGGCGCGCAACAATCCGTTTAACTTACCATTGTGGTGCGCAAGCCAAGTTTCGTGAGTAGCTGGCATACTAGGTACAAGCGGAGAGCGATTTGGTTCTCGCCCACTCATCATCATCAGTGAACTGAATAGTGGAGGTCAGAATATTTTTTATCTAACTTTCTATTTTAAAAAACCAAAACAATATAAGAACAAAAGCTCTAGCTAAAATCACGGTAGTAGAGAGAATACCCTCATCGACATAAACATTGACTAATTTTTATATTTTTAAAAAATAGAAAGTTAGATAAATATTCTGACCTCCACTATTCAGTTCACTTTCTATCTTTTAGATAGGCAGTTGTCCCTTATAAAAACCAGCTGCAACCGGTTAGACTGCAAGCCGGCCCGATATAGTTGGGAAATGACTAGGCAGCGTATGGTGACGATGAGTGGGCGTACTATGATACCGGTATTCATTGTTGCGTGTAAATATTTGTCCTCTTTTCCAACAAGCTACTTACTCGGACCATGAAGATAAGTAATGAGAAGCGATCATGAGATTCTGGGTATCAGCAATGGTTATAATCTTAAATTCAACTGTTATTTTTTTTTTAAATAAATTTTCGTACGGGTGCATCTTTAACCAGTCTCATTTATAGCAGTGAAGGTTAACGGGCTAGTCATATTATACCTAGTGAAGACTTACCATTAATTTACCTACAAGCGACATTCTTTTCTAGGCCATGTTCTGCTCATCCTATCGTCATACGAGTATTAAGATAAAACTGAAAATCTATCAGTATAAGATATATTGTCTGTATTACGCCTATACCTATTAGTTTTACAATTTCCATGTTTGTCGCCAATATCTTTCATCTCGCGTACGACGCGACGAACGGTTGTGTCCCAGAAGGATTGCGATCCCTCTACATTGTAACTTTAACATATACTGCTGCATAATAGTTACCATTTGTCTGCCACTTCACGAATTCAAGCTTTGTTACTGCTATTAGTCTTCCGGGAATTGTTTCTTACGAACTTCCAAGATCCAAGATTCCAAGATTTTGTAGTCTGTTGTTGTATTCTCTTATGAAACATGAGACTGTTAGGAACGATCACGTGTCAGTGCTGGAATTGCTGCCACATTTGGAGTGTTTACCGCCCACTGCAACTTCACTTGTTCACATGCAACAAGGTTTGAACTGAATGTTTTCTGTAAATAAACTACATATATTCACTCAGTTGCATTTACTTTATTCAATGAAGCTTTATTTATTTTATTTGACATCAACATGATTAATGCAAGCGTGGTGATCAATGCTCATGCCTTGTCTGTAAGAGAAGAGCCCTTTGCCTTGTAGTAGGTCAATAATGGCTGGTATATTTTTCTCAAGATTTAAGTCAACTTTTTTTTTACTGGTTAGTTTTTGGCATAATATTTAGGTGTTTTAAACCATTATATTATATCGATATCGATACAGATATATATAATAAATATACAAACACAGACTTCATAACATCTAAAATTGTAAATAGGTAGCTGGCGACACAGCCTTACAAATGCGAAGGAGCAACTACGCCGGTGTCCTGTAGTTACTAAAATATGGCAGCAATCTATTTGAGGGTAGTGTCGTCGGTTACGTTACCCAAAATGTATGGGAATCACCTCTCACACGCCTCGTGCTTTGATGTATGTGTTACAATGAATACCCTATGGGAAGTTTAACAAAGAACCTGTATTGTGCAGTGCTATATTGGTTAAAAACGCACATAATAAGGTATTATTAATTGAAAGGCCGATGATGCACTCTGATAATATGTACCGACACAGTATAAATTAAAGTCACGTTTCGCGTTTATGTTTGTGACCGCTTTATTCTTCTATGTAACGGATTTTCATGTGGTTCTCACCATCATTTAAAAAAAAACCGGAAGCTTTGCGTAAAGTAAATTAAGTTACGTATAAATATAATGAAATCTTAATATTGTGTCAAGTTGTAAAACGGTGCGAAGCAAGGGCGGGCTACTAGTCTAAGGATAAATCCAAAAGGTCCAATAACTATTGCATTAGTAACGGATTATTATTAGTTAAAGCCTAAAAGATAGCTGAATTGATATGAGCCTATTGCTGCATTTCTGACGAACAATGTGGTAGCTTGCTTTGCGTTGGTCCGTGTGAGAGCAATTGCCCGTTAGTGTCGGTCGGACTGACAGACGGTCGTGTTGTCAGACGACTGCTGTCATCGCTTCCTGGTACACCACCTACGTGGTTACGTGCAAGGCTATTTATCATTCTCGCTAATTAGCCTTAGAGGCTTATTTATTTATTTATTTATAAATAGGAGAACCAACAGCTGTAATAGATGTATAACAATTGCATATGTGACACAAAGCCAATTACAGGTTCTCACGAGTAAAAACAGAAAAAGTTATAGAAATCTTAAGATCAGTGAAAAGCACGGTAACAAAAGAAAAATAATTAAAATAAGGTACAATAGCAATGTAAACACTCTGACACCAGGTTAGGCACTAACTACTCACACAAGAAAGAGAAAAATAAAAAGATGTAAATACTATGCGCTTTTAATATCTCTCGTAAATAGTAGTTACATTTTAATTTTGTCCGGTGAAGGGCCTTTCTAAAAATGTCCATTTGGATGTAAATTTTTGGCAGCATGGCTTTACTATATTTGATTTACGTATGCATGACGTGTAAAAGTGTTTGTAACAAACCTACTTACAGAAATAAAATCATTTATCATTTATCATTTATCATGGGAAATGTTTTCTTTATCTATATTACTAACTGGCAGTTTTTCTCTCATAAAAAAAAATGGAAATTTCTTTATTAATAGGGAAAACGTACTCATAAAATGCACTAAGTGCGACACAAGACCAGAATCCGCAATAATACAAAAACCACCAACCACCGTATTATTATCTTATTCCATCTCATATTCCGTCTACAGAATCAAATGTGGATACTATGACAACACATGTTGTTCATAAATAACACGCGTTACAGCCACATAAAAGCGAACTACGCTAAGCGCAGCCAACTTCGACTTTCCTTAAAGCAGTATTTTCATAAAAAAATGTAAGCGACGCGAAGGCAGTGATTTTACCGCTGAAAGCCAACATTCGTCACGCGTCATCAGCGTATAAAGTCGCCGTCAAATAAACACATCTAATATTTGTCAAAGACCTGCTGCAGCTGGTCCGGGCCTGAATAAGAAAGTAATGAAATAGTATGGATGAAATGTAATGGACATGGTTTAGTGGTCTGGGTTGACGGGAGTCTGTTTACTGCACATGATTTGGGAAATTCATAGAATAAGTATTTGTATTGTTACGTTTTTTTTTTTAAATTCTGTGTGTAGGTATTTTTATTGCAAGAAAACCACAAATCACCAATTGTTCTTGGGCCACCACGAGTAAGATCCCCACAAAAGACCAGCGTTAAAAATAGATATTCGGGATAGTTAAGTAGTATAAATATTGAATAATTCAATAATTATATTAATTAGTGGGGAAAATGTAAAATTTAGTCGATTGTCTTGAAAAAAAAACTTATTTATCGAGCCCATATTTAAGTATCAATTTTACAAAGTATCCTCCCTATTCCAGTCAATCAAGTCTATACGCGCTGGTGGTTTATCTAACGCACTCCTCTCTCTCACAAAAAGCGCCTTATATCAATGGCCGGAGTCTACCCTTTCCCTGTCGCCAAATTACCAGCTATTCAACGTTCGCACATAGGTATTACGGGCTAAAGGGCGCTAGATACGACAGTTTGGATGTGTCGCCGCTAACAAAGTGCTTGTATATACTTCGGAATGTTCTAGTTTTACGAGGCGGTTTGCTCTGTTATTGCATCTTGATGACCCGTCGGATCTGAAAGGTCCATTTTCAGGTCTCGTTTAACAAACGATTGTAAAGAGCGATCATTCGTCTTCAGTATAATTATACATATAAAATTGATAACCGCTAGACACGTTTTATAGCGTATCAATGATTTTATACGATCATAAAAGCTTTGAAATAAAATTTTGCATTGGTGGCAAGTTCGATAAAAATATTTTAGTACTAGACGTAGTTCTCAATTTCTCTGAAGTGCCTCATTAAAATCTTAGTAACACATTGCTTAATAAGGGTGACATGACAAGAGCAGGTCATTAAACAGACACGGACCACATTGACCCAATTACTCTATGCATTCCGGATCACTCACCACAAAGTGGCCTATTACTGGAGAGAGAATGTTTCAAATTTCTGAAATGGGGTTAAGATTTCTGTCAAAGATAAAGCAATTATTTAACTCAAAACAAGACAAAGAGTAAAATTTTATTTCAGCTGGCACAACTTCTCTCAGATCTTGGTGGCTCAAAACGTCGCCACTTTAACTGCAAGTTATGGGACACAAAGGGCAGGATAGAAGGTGGAGCATATTTTGCGACATAGCTCCACCATCCACACCCTGGTGCCGTTCCGTCGTGGTAGCCCTACTTTACCAGGTTGGAGTTACATCTTCCTACTTGTGTCCGGAGACGGTTCAGGGACTTCCAAGTAGACCACGAACGATTACACCCTGCAGGGAGATGCTCTTTTTGTGGTAGATAGTAAGTGGGAGGGGGTAAAGTATCCTGCCACTTGTTTGCAACTGTACCCGCTTTTTAGCCGTTGCGTTGGTAGTTGTGCGACAGATAGTGGGTGTCTAGTATCATATTCCTGTTTGTGTTTCTCCATTGCGTTAGTAACTTCTCTTCGGACTTGTAGTGGTGCTATGCTAGCTGTGGGTTATAATAGAATAGAATAGAATAAACTTTATTTCAGACAGTATCCATATAGTGTTAGTAACACACAAAAAATACATTATTGCCTAGTGCTAGTAAAAATCAACCTCCTCACCAACTTCTTTACAATCGTAGAGCCAAGCCTCTCAGCTACAGTTTTCAGGATGCTGTTCCGACTGCCCCTCACTCTCCTCAGTAGCGACGCAGTTCTTTTGCGTATAATTGCATGGAAGCCGTCGGTGCAGGCTTGCGCAAACATTCCCGACGCACTACAGTAACGGGGCAGCCTCAACAACATCCTGAAAGCATTGTTATGTTGGACGCGCAGGACATCCAGCGATCTCTTCGTATAATTGACCCATAGACTGCCCGTGTACAAACTTTGGCAATAAGCCTTGAAAAGTGTTACTTTTACTTGGCCTGTACACCGCGCAAATCTACGGGACAACATATTGCTCCGGACCGCTAGAGCCCTGCGCTCCCTCTCTGCGCTGACCGGGATCGGTTTCAGGCAGCCTGTAATCATTTAGCAAGTTTCGGTTAGAGCAACACTTTGTCCTTGACGTGAATGGAACGATGGACACGGATATTCTCCCGCAGAGAACCAGAGTGCTAGGCCAGTAGTCCGAATACCTCAGAATAAGCACCCCAAGTGGTTGAGGTTAGGCGACTGAGCAAGCTGTTACGGGAACCGTCTTTTTGCTTAGTTTTGAGATAGCGCTCTGTCATAGGTGACTCTCTAGTAGGTAGGGTTACTGCAGTATTCAATGGTGACACCTTGCCAATTGATGTTAAGAGTGCGTCTTCCTAATGGTTGCGGAGATGGAAAGCGCATGCCTGTATTTTTGTGGGGTTCAGTCTGAGAGCGTTATTAGTGTAATACATTCCGAGAATTTCTAAGCCTGCCTCTAAGATATTTTCCCTCTTTTTTCGTGAAACGCTTTGTGATCAGTGAACCGTGAACGAATATTATTTAATTTAAGGACTCTCTAATTTTAAGACAATTTTCTTTCGGGAATGAAGCGCGGAAATATCGGAGCGGTCGTCAAAAATCGGCAATTTATTATGGTACTGAGTTCATCCATTGGGCTGACTTACATTGACACTTAATGTAATTTTCTCGAAATAAAAGTGTAATATTCTAGCAAAAAGTTCACACCTATTCCCCTCTTGTTTTTTCAAGCAAATGGTTCAGAACAATGCGAGGCCGCATTTCATGGCATCGGGCCGCGACGATCAACGTTTTCTAATATTCTGATTTGGTACACTCCGGCCGACTTCAGATATACCCGTATCGAGTTCGTGAAACTTCGCCGATGTACACGTCGTATTTCGGAAACTTCAAAATCTTACGAATATTCTGAATACATTTTCTCGAAAAGTGCTAAGACCCTTGGCAAATTAATTTAAAATATTTCAAGATTATTAAACTAAATTAAGTACGCGGAATAATTTTGTACAAGCTGAGAAGTAGATCAGTGAGCTATCTCAATTTCGTAACATTTTACAATAAAGTTACCGGCAAGTATTATTACGAAATCCTTACTCTTAAGTATTTTTAAAACAGTAGCTGTTTTGTTCAGTGATTAAGAGATATATTCTGTCAGAGTAGGGATTTATGTAAGCCATTTCAAGGTTAACAACAACTAAAATTCAAGATACAACAAAAAATTTGGTTACTTTCAAAGTTTGAAAGACTCATAAATCTACAATAAAATTGTTAATACGTTATGTAGTTTACGCTTAGCAACAGTCGACATGCCTTGATCGTCTCACAAATTATGAAATCTTTCGAAATGATTTCGCTGCATTCCAGAATAAATTACAGAAAGTAAAGAAATAACTAATGACACATCCACGGCTCCAAGTTACATCAAACATACAGAAATATCACATAAGACAGCCCGTAGCACATAATTATCCAATCTACTTCAAAGTTTCGTCACATCTGAGCGAAAAGCCTTACTACTTAAGACTCTATACCATTATTCTCATTTAAACCTTCTACTTTCAAAGAGCTTAGTTATAAATCCGAAAGTTTCTGAACAATTCCGAATATGGCGGCTGACGATTAAGCATTTCACACAATTAAGCTGACAATAGCGTCCCTTGATTAAAAGGAGACGGATCAAACTGGCTCGGAGTCGTTTGATTTCCAGATTATGATGATGAGTGTCGTTTGTTTGTCTACATAATGGCTGAATACTTATTGTCCAGAGTCACCAAGTGAACAATAGTGTATTGACAGTGGATCATATTTTATTAATCCTGCCTTTGAGGCTCTTTCGTTGATTTTTTGGATCGTTACGAGTTTGTTTGATTTAAGGCTAGTTAACATTTTGGCGAGTTTCTCGCTGATTTTGTTTTTAGTTCTTTTTGGGAGTTGTAATTGGGAGGTACTAGACGGTTTTAAGTTTTTGGGACCTTGATATTTAGGTCAGCGTAATTACTGAAATATTTAATTAGTGTTTAAAATTATGAAGTACGATACTCCATTTATTATGGCAATTCAGCGAAGCCAAGCTAAAGATTTGTTATACATATTTGATGGGTTTACAGGCATAATATTTTAGTTTGAACTCTCTCAACCCTTAAAGATTTTCATATCTATACCATTATTACATCGCAGCCTCCTTATTAATGATGTATGTTTGTCCTCAATGCACGTCTCCCCAGTAGCTCATGTGCAGGAACGCTCGCTATCGGTTCACAGGATATTACACACGTTCGATTACCGACCGGTACACGGCATGCTCCTTTACTTTGAACACGTTTGTGTAAATCATTCATGGTGTTATTTGGAGGTAACACGGATATTTGAGTTTTTTTTTCCATACCTGTTTAATAAAACGGGAATTTGACATTTGAAACCAAATGCTACGGCGGAATCGTCGATGTTAATTAATTTAATTTCCCATGCCGTGGGTGTTTGTACAGATGTTAATCTCATATTATACGTAAGCGCTTACCTTTGAGAACAACCTTGTAGGCTATTTATTAAGGGTAGTATTATGTACAGTAATAATAACATACAGTAGTATGTTATTTTTTTTTTAAACTTTGTCCCACACTAGGAATTTCTCCTGTACGGTGCGTTTACAAACATTTAATTTTTTTTACACGATACTACCTCTAATTTTTATTTTCTTTTTTCGGTTTTTTTTAAACTCGAAGGTATTGTAAGCAACTTTGGATTTATTTCTGCTGAAGAATGACAGCTCAGCAGTAACACAGTTGGGTTAACAGTTCGATGGCAGCAAAGTAGAAACGGTCATCTATAAAATCGCAATTGTATAGGAGAGCAGATTTAGCAACATGAAATTTTCTATGATGCATTAAAATAACCTTCTATATGAATTGTGTAACAGGTTTTATCGCTATGTCGTTGTTATATTGAAATAATGTAGATGTCTTTTTTACTCTGAAATAACTTTGACGTAGAAAAAGACACCTGCCTGATATACGTTGTGATAAAAAAGCGCCTATTACATTTAAAATATCTAATAAACTAAGATAATAATCTCCAGTAATACTTTTAAAGATATTTAAAGAAAATCTAAGCCACATGTAAACAGTAGTTCTCTTTTTTTGACGAAATTTTGTAGATGTCTTTATTTACTTTGCATTTAACATTTTATACACTATCAATAAATCTACCACTAAACTCCATCTATGTCTATCAGTTAATAATTTTAATACGGACTTATAGATAGGGCGATTATAAGCTCATTATTGTAAAAAAAGCATTTTCACAAAAATGTAGATGTCCGTTTCTACTTAGCTGCCATCGAATTATAGGCAAAATATTATTTAAAAAAATAAGCCAAAATCACCAACAAACCGTTCAGTTTTCTGCCCCTAATCCGATGAGTCAAAAGAATTAGCTAACACGTTTACACTAAAAGCATTTGGTACACTTGGAACTTGTTTCAACATGTTCTCCCCGTTCCATAACTTGATTTACTTGAGCTTAACTATTACATCTGACATGTAGCACTCGCAAGCCCTGGCTGCACCGACTTCAGCTCGAGATTAGTTTTACTCTGACAACTTACTCTTAGCATTATTCTAAGTCATTGTAACGTTGTTAGGTTAAGACTCATAATAACCGATGAAAAACGTAAGAAACGACAGTGAGGGTAAAACATTTATATAATTCTTGATTCATTTAGATATGCCACAGAGTAAGAAGATATTTCAAAAAATAGAAAGTCAATTAATTGAACTCCGAACTCATCGTCATTCAGCCTTATTTGTCACGTGTCACGTTATACAATATGTACCAAAAACCCTGTTGTTCTTTTACCTACGTTTCAAGAATCGGTATACATACGTAAGTGAGTGAAGAAGTACGTAAAGTGAGCAGTGGTGGCCCAGTGGTGGTAGCGGCCACGACTTAAGAGTTGCAGGTCGTTGGTTCGAACTTAGACAGGCGCTTTACTTTGTGTAAATTATTTCATCACCATTGCTCTCAAAACGGTGAAGAAAAGCATCGTGAGGAAACCGGCATGTCCTAGAACCAAAAGATTCGAAGATATGTGACATCTACCAACCCGCATTGGGCCCGCGTGCTATATTACGGCCCACTCCCTCTTACAGAGAGGAGGCCTGTGTCCCAGCTGTGGAAACATTAAAGGATGACTATTATTATAACTATGTATTATGTTCGTCTGTTTCTTCATAGTTGCTTATCTACTCGTCGTATTTGGACAAACGAGGTATCGTTGGAACTTGGAAGCGTCATGATATACTATGCTATGCTATATGACGTTACATAAAATCCAACATGGCGGCTTATAGCGGATGTGAAGTGTTACCAGAAAAAAAAATATGTATCGTGTTTGGTATCTATTAAAAGGTCTTAATGCGTTGTTTCTGAAAATATATTAGACTGGCCCGCGTGGTGGATTACGGCCTGCTCCCTCTCACAGACAGGAGGCGTGTGTCCCAGCAGTGGGAACATTACATACTAAATTTGCTATATATTATACATACCTAATTAAAGCAAGTCATTTAAAAAAACTGTTCAACAAAAATAACTAAAATAAATATTTATTTTAATTATTTAGAGGTAAGAAATCAGTTAAACATTACAAATATTAATAATTGTAATGTTTAACTGATTTCTTACCTCTGCAATTTCGCATGAAGCGATGACGCGTAACCAGAAAGAAATAGAACGTTCCCGAATATCCCGCCACTCTCTTTGATCGTTGCCGCTGCGCCGGTATACCGCCGCCGCTTACCTACCTATTTTTCTACACAAGTTCGTGACCTTGTCAGCTGTTGCTTATCACTTTAACGAATGAAACTTTGAAAATGTTGGTTACCATGACACTGGTGGTTTACATTGACAGTGGTGGCAATAAGCTAACTGTTTTAGAAACTTTTATACAGGATTTATAGCATGGGTGTAGATAAAATGAGTGATGACATACGAACCAATACAAGTCGTCTAGATAATAGGAACCGATCATTAGTGGGCATCGGTTTAATGTCATCTGTCGATAAGGATGTTCTAAGTTTATCTAAAGTAGGTCAATTGATGAAGGTTCATTCGTTCTGCAGACCATTGTTTTATTCTATGTTTTGTATAGAAAAGAGTTTTATTTAATTCAGGTTTTATGTCTTGTATTATTTGTTAACATTTTTAGAAGAGACATACAGTGTTGAAAGAAAATTTATGGGGACATAAGAGTAAACTAACATTTCTAGGAGAGATCAGTAACCAATAAATAAAATTTTAACTTAAATTAGCGCTCTTTACCGTAACTCTGAAATTACTCCTTTTTAGTTCCAACCCCATTACTAATAATGACTCATAACCATTTTGGAAACGAGTTAGTGTCATTGTTGCTTCAATTGTTTTTTTTTTTACTTTTAAAATTTTGAAGTTATTACAATTACTTAGCTTGATTAACGAGCTGCTGATTTGACAAAATGTATGCTGCACCTATTCACTTATCAAAAACCATATTTCCATTATATCTAACAAAATATATACAAAAGAAAATCATAACACGTAAGTCGCACATTATTTCTCCAAAGGGTACTCGAATCATTTCGGATATACCGCATTATATGGTCCCGTTACATGTCTGTAACAGGCAATTTGGAGATTGCTTACTTTGATAACCGATACCGAATGAGGCTAAATGGCTATTTCAATTTCTAAGAGCCGAGCAATCAAACAATTCTATATATTGGACTCCATGCTGGGTTACTGTTAAATATTCTTGTAGTTGACTTTTTTATCATATTCAAACTATATGAATATGATAAAAAAGATATGCCCCTTGGGCATCCTTTGGGTACGGATGCCTAAAAACACTAAGTAAAAACGTATAACGTTTTGCTGATAAAGTGTACATATTTACTTAAACCGGGACAGTATATATTTTTATTATTTATTTATGAGTCCTTGAAAAGGGATAACTATGGCAGGTATGCCGACTGTGAGAGGTAGAAAGATTTGATGTTTCAAATAAGCCCCCAAAATGGAATGTTTAGTTTCACGCGAAAAAACGTTGTAAAGTTGCTACAAATTGGTGAAAATCTGAAATATATAGATTTTCATAGTAAGCACTATACTAAACTATTGCAATTAAATGAAAGAAAATTTACAACTCATATAAAAAGTTCACTTTGTAAACAAGCATACTACAAATTAGAGGATTATATCCAAGATAAGAATGCTTGGAAACATGCTGGTCCAGCTCCATAGGACAATCTAGAGTCTAGACAAAATCAAACTTGTTGCTACTTTAATTGTATAATTTATTATTTTTTTGACATTGATTTACATTCTGTGATTAACTCACACACTGACATATTACTTGTTTAAATACACACATCAAAAGTGTCTAGGGATCAAGCATTTTTATGCGGATTTCTTGAGATTAAGATGTGGCTTTGTAATAAATTTATGATTTTATAAATTTATATGGATCCTTTTTGGTGCATTTCATAATTTGAATCAGGAACTGTGAATCAAATTCGAGTAAAAGATGAAAATCAGCTGTCAATATTTTCCCTATAAAAACATACAACGCATTGAAGACATTATTAGTGCTACTGTTTCCCTACTACTGATTAAAACCAACGTTATTATGGAGCGGCGACGTCATTTAAGCAGGGAAGAAATGCTCAGAGCCGTGGGAATGATAGAAGCTGGTTCCCGGCAACGTACTGTGGCTTTAGCTCTGAATACAAGTCAGAGTGTTATCAGTCGACTTTGGACACGTTACCGAAGCACTGGTACCGTGGCTGAGCGCCATGGAGGACGGTATCGCTGCACCACACGGAGACAAGACCGATACATTCAAATCTTAACTCGAAGAGCTCCAACAATAACCGCCATGATGTTAGCCGTGAGGCTTCATCACTCTTCAGGGAACTTAATTAGCGACCAAACAGTCAGAAACCGCTTGCATGAAGTGAACCTTCATTCCCGAAGACCGCTACGGGTACCACCTATAGCAATGCACAATCGTAGGATTCGATATCAATGGGCTCTTGAACACAGAAATTGGGCAGAAGAACAATGGCGTTTCGTGTGCTTTTCTGATGAGTCTCGTTTTGGTATGAGACCGGATACAAGACGTATACGACACTGGAGAACCCCTGGACGCCAACAGCGATTAAAATCCTGCCAGGAAGTCCATCCTTATAGTGGTGGAACCATCATGGTATGGGCGGGTATTTGGATCGGCGGAAGAACTGAGTTGATTTGGATCAGAGGCAACCTCAACGCTCAAATTTATGCTGAGACGATTGTATCAGACGTCATCGTTCCTCTACAAGTGCAAATCGGTCCCTTATTTCAGTTAATGCATGATAATGCACGACCGCACACCGCAAGAGTTGTAAGACAGACTCTCGCCGCAGCTAACATCAATGTCCTGCCCTGGCCTACTCAGTCGCCAGACTTGAACCCGATTGAGCATGCATGGGATATGCTACAGAGAAGAGCTCTGCCGAATATGGAGGGTATCCAGTCGCAAGAAGACCTTTTTTTGTTGTTGCAACGAACATGGGCGGCCATTCCACAGCGTGATTTGGATGAACTCATTTTGAGTATGCCAAACCGATGTTCTTGTGTTGTTAGTGTTCGCGGTAGAAACACGGATTATTAATTGTTTAAGTTACCCAATAAAATTTTAAAGAAAACTGTTATTTCAGTCTTTTTTTCGAACTTTTGTGTTAGTGGTTCAAATGTCAAAAATCCCTTTATTAGGAAAATGGCAAATTTCTTTATTAATGCAAAGGTGACTTGGTTTATCGTTACTGTGACAAACGAAAACACTTTATTTTATGAATCCTTAAAGAAAATTTTAATTAATATCAATCAGGAGAAAAGTTATTGCAAAAATATATGTTGATCCCTAGACACTTTTGATGTGTGTAATTTGGAAAATAGTATACTTTTACAATGTTTGTAAATATGTGTGTGTATCTATCACATAATTAACTTATTTGTCATTGCTACATTTTTAAATTATTTTTACCAATTGTGGTAGGGTAATTTTATTATAGGTGCATCGTCTTCATATATAATTGATGTTTATTTACAAAATATTGTAACACATTTTAAAAGAGTAATGATGGAGTTTCTTGCCTATTCTTCTCCATACGAAACTACGTTTTGGAAGGGGCGACTAGAATCAATTCTATTTTAATGTAAATGTTGACGTTCAAAAGTGCCTTATGTGCATATTTGAAAGAAATGCTTTGACTTTGACTAAAGTGCAACAGCAAAAATTCTCATAAAATATTTTAGCATTTCCGCGTATCACGTTAATATTGCCATGGTTAGTGGCGCGGTATGCAATAACCACATTAACCGCTCATGGTGGTTTATTAAATATTAAAGCACTTTAATCTAACCAAGCGCAATGAAAACAGTGCGGCAAGCCGCCATCGCCGCAAAACGTGAGTCATACCTGAAAAATGTTCATTTTAAAGTGTTCATTAAATATTAAATTTAAATACTGTTTTGTTTAATTTGTCCACATTATGGCAGCGTTATTATAAAGTAGATATTGTAATCGTATTCATTTTGATCTTTAAAAATATTTGTGATTTTGAGTACTTATTTTTTTTTTTCACTGACCCTTTTACTATTTATTATTATTTATTTAATTAATAATAACTAACCTATATTTACAGTGTGCACCACACATACAAGTTATCGGTCGATACTAGTAATTACACATATAGCCATAAAATTAGGTTTAATTACAACACGTAATATTGTCCCAATCTTGCTTAAATTTTCATACATTTCATACACACTTAAACGACTATGATTGCATATGAGTAGACATGCATTGCATTTCATTACATTTATTGTAAATGCAATTAATGTCTTTGAAATTTAAATTATGTTTTGCAGTTGCCTACAACTTACATTTCACTACTATATGCTTCTCTTTTTCATCTACAGTACGTTTAAAAACGCAGTTATTATCTACGAGAGGCACTTATTTGCTACGAGTGTATGTGCTACGCGCTACGTCACGTGCTACACAATGCGGCCATGCGCTACGCCATTCACTTTTGTACCGTATTCGTGAATAAATTCAAAGAGGCAATTCCCGTATTTTTAAGAATATCAATACAAATTCTTATTTATTTACTTATTTTTGACAAGTAATTTACTTTGATTGTCGCTTAGATAAGATTTCAATTTGAATTTGAACATTTTTAAGGTACGGAAATTGGCCTTCTCAAAAAGGGCCAGTTCAATGTAAAATATTCATAAACTAATTAAAACTTGATGCTGTTTTTAAAATGTCTACCCGTTCATCTCATCAAAAAGTTATTGCAAACGTGTTAATAACACGAGTGGCTTCCTTTAAATACCCTTAATATGAAACAGTTTACAATTTAATTTTCATAATATAAGTTTAAGCTTGGCAAAATTATTTTCTCATTCAAGTAGTCGCGCTTCCTTACCGGCAGGACGCGTATAAAAATGTCAACGTTTGTGAAATGCAACTCTTGCAATGTCGCTATCGACAAATTGTTAGCGCACGTGCAGAACAAATTCTGTGTTGCGGACGAGAATACGGTAATAAAAATACGTGTACTACTTTTACCCGTGAGGAAATAGAACAGTCGAAATCGTTACCCGCAATGATACGAAAATCCGTTCGTAATATATGATGGGAAGGAATAACGTGATTAGCTGGACATAATATCGTTATTGGAAGTTGTGGACCCGGATGCAATACCAGTGTCTGTGGCCCGTCATCTGGGAAAACTTCCCTCTATCACGTTCGACCACCTAGATGCTTCCCAACTCCTGAAGGATACGTTAGTACTTCGTGAAGAGGTGAAGAACCTCAAATCTAGTGACGTGACTAAAGAGTTGGAGTGTAGCATTAGGGGCAGAGGACATACATTTCTCCGTTTTATTTTTTTCAGGAATTCAGATATTTTATGGCCTCGCTTACAAAGGGTTTTCACGCTGCTGTAAAACGTATGTATACGTCATTCATACCTGCCTTCCGAACCAATGAGGACGATCGTGGGTTGGAGTGTAGGACTTTTTTTTTTTTTCGCCGACATTTACTAATTTATTGCAGTATCAGGTTAGCCTTGTCTTTAGAAAAAATGAAGCTTTTCAGTAGCATAGTCCTACAACCCACCGTTTCTGAGAAATAGGCCTTCGAATATTTTTTTTAAATTACTGAGGAAAAAGACAAATTTTAAACCAAAAAATGTGGTCTTCGCAAATTTATGGCTAAAAGCGTATTTGTATTTTTTGTCTACGACCAACTGTTTGTCGTAGAAATGATGTCGAACGGATTTTTTTAGAACTTTGGATGCAAGAGCGAGTGAAGTGGGCTTTGGGCTTGGGGCACCCCGACTCGGACCGGTTAGGTTATTTTTTTTTCTCCCAGAAGTAGGAGCCATGCAATAAAATTGGTAGATTTCCAAAAAACAAAAATTGCCGTGTTTTTGTAAAATTTTTTTTGTTTTCTTTGCTGCTAATAGTGCCCCTAAGGGTATACGGCAACTCCTACTACTCCGTCCCTTAAGACGACCTACTGACCCGATCGTGGTTCATAGTATGAAAAGTAAAACAGGTGATCTTTCAGATAAGGGGAAATATACACTTATTTTTCTAGTGACCACAGTCGCTAAGGTGCTTGATGGTCTTCTTGATGCACAATTCAGAAAACAGAAAGAAAGAGACCAAAAACTCGAACGACGAACACAACAACACACAACACGAACTTTCTACAGAAAGTGCAGTTCTGTGTCTCAAGCAGGCCGTCAGGTACTACACGAAAATAAGAACACCTGTTGTCACTCGCTTCCTCGATCTATCCAGGTCTTTTGATCTGGTTTCCTACGATTTACTATGGAGGAAACTTGAAGCTACTGCCTGGCTTCCATAACGATACTAGAAGATAAGCTCGATAGCTTATCTTTAAGTATTGGTATGTAAGCCAGATCAACAATGTACGGTGGGCAGGTGTGCTATCAGAGTCATATCAATTGGAGTGAGGAGTGAGACAGGGGGGTGGACTTCCCCTACCCTCTTCAAATTGTTTATGAATGCCCTGATTGAGGCGCTTAGCAGTCATCGTGTCGGTTGTCATAATGCCGGTGTCAGTGTCAGTGATTTAAGTTACGCGGACGACATTGAGCAGCTGAGCGCGTCAGTCGCCGTTATTAGGATACTATTGGCCACATATGAACGCTACGCAACAGAACATGGGTTATTGTATAACGTTCAGAAAAGTCAGTAGGTACATTGTTTTTGAGACGGGGACTAAGTGCCAACTTGATGTGCCTCCCATACGGCTAAGCAGTCTTCTTCTTGAGCCAGTTGAAAAATTTAAATACCTAGGTCACTTGGTCACCACTAACTTTAAAGAAAATGCTGATATTGAAAGGGAACGGAGGGCTCTGTCCGTACATGCGAATATGACAGCCCGCAGGTTTGCACGTTGTACTGCAGACGTTAAGCCATTCTATATTCTTTTGGATGGATGCCTGGGTCAGATGGAGCCCTTCATGTCCAATTAAATAATACGGACAGCAAACTTATGGGGTTGCCATGGCATCGCAGTGCGTCAAGGATGTTTGCGGCGGCGCGTGTAGATTGTTTTAAACAACAATGCGCAAGGGCGCATCTTCGATGGTGGCTCGAGTCATGGCCAGCCTTAACAAGGTTCTAAAAATGATTGCTTACAGAAGGAACTGTCCCTATGTGGTCATATGTGGTGGTGGTATAATTATGTGGTTCACTGCTGTCAGTTACATGACGTATCACCGTATCATGTTGTTTAATATCACTTAGTTTTTAAGGACTATGTTACTTACCCTACCTGAAACTTCGCTCGAAATAAAGATTTTCGAATTGTAATTTGAATAAATCTATAAAAATAAAAGAAATATATTATTAATATTTTCTAAATACAGATTCATGTAGAGATTATTATAGAAATATTGATTACACTACCAATTTAACTACATAAGCTGTTTAGTGTCTATGCGATTTAGTATAAAAGGCTAAAACACATTATTACACATACTATTATCGAAATGCCCAGATTGCAGGGCTATAAGAACCGTTCTCAAGCTAATCAAAAATCTTTCACGAAGACTATTGGGAATATTACATGTGACTTACATTCATACTCCGCTTTGATAATGTTAAAGAGTACAAATACACGACTGATAAATGATTTTATTTCTGTAAGTAGGTTTGTACAAACACTTTTACACGTCAAACATATATTTTTTTTAAACTAGATGAGGCCGGCGTTTCCTATCTGTTTCCTATGCCCCGGTAAAAAAGTAAAAAAAAAAAGGTTAAAACTGTGACAAACCGCCAAAAACGACTAGAATACCTACACAGTAATAATAAACTGTAGGCGCGATGTCCATTAGGTATTTCATACATTGTTGAACTATCCAATATATCCGCGGCAGAGGCGCAACTTCCAAGATTCTCACAGAAATGTTTTTACATGATATTTAGGACATTATATACTCTGTACTTCGATATTTAAGCCTTTCCATGTCACTTTTGTCGGTAACTAGATTTTAGATATATTGGACGTAGGTTATCTAACCATTCGAAAATATAAACTTACGTTATTTTAATTTTTGGTTATAAGGTCGTTCGATATTAAAATTTTCGATGTTTTGAACATTGACATTTTAACCGTAGATATTTTAATTTTCGAAATTCAAATATGTACCCGTTAAGAAACGTCGCCGCTCTTTGGGATTTCATCCATCGGTATTTCGTCCATTCGGGATTTCGTCCATTCGGGGTTTCATCCTTTCAGGCATTTGGACATCGGTATTTTATGTTTCGATAAAACGGCTTTCGGCATTTAAAACTTTCGGTAAGTATTTTGAATTTCGTTGTTTTTGACGTCGGTATTTCAGTCATAGTTATTATGAAATTACGTACCCATACGAGAGGCAGTACAAAATGCCTTTGAAGACTTTGTTGGCTCTCATACACGTGATTTCTTCAAGAAGGGCATTGAAAAATTACCACTGCAACTGGCAGATAATTATTCATCGATAGCATGGGTGCGTTTGATTGTTAGAAATAAAAAATATTTATATAAAATGACTTTAACTTTCTGTATACTAAACGGCAATTTCATAGGTAAAGACCTAATATTAAGATCTTAATATACCGTTTACCTGCACAGAAATAAATTATATTATTAATATCAATTTAAAGCCGATAAATAATTTACATCATCTAACAGAAGTGCACAATTCTTACGGAAACAGGCAATTTTCCAGCCATTCTCACATGAATCAATTGAAAGACTGCAAAACGATTTAAATGACAAATTGGCTCAGTTTAGTATCAGTTCACCGGGGACTAATGAGTCATTGTGTACGGAATTAAAGTCACATGTACTCGTATTATACTGTGGTGACTCCGTAATTGAATTGTTCAAATTGCCTCCACCTGCAGCCAGGGTTGGCCTAGTTGGAATGTTGAACTGAACAATGGTTGGGAATTGCCTGAATTTTGAATTATAATTTAATTATCAAAGCGTTTTTTATAACATCTGTAACTAGTATAACATGTAGCTGGACACCAGAATTTAAAACACATCCAACAGTTAAGTAGTAGTCTAACATGTCACACAAACAATGCATCTTATAATAATATTTATATTATAATATTTTATATAATAATATTTTGCTGCCTCTGGCTGCCTGCTTGCATCCATGCAGTATGACAGCAAATACCGTACAACTAACATCTCTTCCAGGGTTAGTCAAAGACATTTCATCATATTAACGTGAATTGCATAAAATTAAATCCTGCTCACATTCGGTCAGCACAACCGGGTGTCAGCCCTAACGGTAGTGACCACGCAGCAGAGGTTTCGAACAAAAGGTACATTATTTAAACGCCCGTGTAAATTAGTATTAGTGGGTCTTGGGAGAGATTAGCTGGTTTCTTTTACCTTCTAGATTTTAAAAGCTTTATGTGCAGTTTTTAATGGGTTTCTTCTAATGTAGACCGTTTGTGGTCAATCGAAACATTGTACTCAGTTGTCCGGCGTAAATGATCTAGCCTTCATACTTTTGTATCAACCCTTACAAAATATTCCTTAAATCAGAGAGAATTACCGCATGCTAATACTGAAGTTGAAAATATGCGATGTCGTTGAAAATGCATTCATACGACGCATGCATATTCAGTCTTTAACGTTCCCACTGCTGGGACAAAGTCTCCTCTCTGTGAGAGGGAGTGGGCCGTAATCCACCAAGCGGGCCCAATGTGGGTTGGTAGTTACCACAGGTCATTTACCAAAGATACATAAAAGAATATTCATTGCAGAAAAGACAAGGAAAATGAGATTTCATTTCGCTGCAACATACGGCTATATATACCTAACACGTTGATGTGTTTCAGTGGCTGCCAAGTTTGCACTCTTCCTCGCGTGTAGGAGGCATTAGCAAAGTATGTTATGAATGATTCTGTGCTTGCTTGTATGAGTATGTATTCCTAGTTGAAAGATGGGACATTTTTGAATAGTTTCACATTGTTTGTGTAAGAAATGTCAGTGTTATTCGAGTGCATTTGAAAAGAGCTTTCACCAGTGATATTAACTTTTTGTCATAATTTTCTTGGCAGTTTATTTGTTTATTAAAGAATCAACTTAGTAGTAGGAGTAGAAAAGAAAGATGAATAGTTTTAAAGGGTTTTAACGGTAGAAGCACCAATTATGTTATCAGCATCTTTTGACAGTTGAATTCACAACGAAGGCAGATTAAAAAAAAAACGCGATTTAAATATGCGATTTAGTAACAAATATTCACAGAAATATACAAAATAAGCGAGTGCGCAATAATTTGTTAATTGTCTTCTTAAATAAAGCTAACAGGATTATCATTACACCAAGGCCTTAAACATCTTTTTTGAATGGTGAATAAAATAAAAATGTATGTACACACGGCTACATATCAAGCTATACATTTCCAGTATAAGCTGATCTCACATTGTATTAGATTTCCGTACGATGCGAGACCAGCGTAAACTGGTTTTGTATAGCTTGATGTGTAGCCGTGTGTACCTATGTAATGAATGTATGTAAATATCTCTGTAATATACATAAAGGTTTTTTCGCATCCCAGTAGTACTTAGCAGTAAAAGTATAATTAAGTTAAGATAATAAACATTTCTTATTCACTGGCGTTGTTATTGGCAGACGTTTCCACATTTCTTTCGACTTTTACTATCGTATCGTTTTATCTATTTTCTATCGGCTATTTTATGGTACTTTAAAAATATGAACGTAAAAAATGGAAATAACGAAGAAAATCCATGTGGTAGTATTTGCTTGATGCTGGAACTTAGATTCAGACTTCTAAAAATTATATTTTTGTCATTTCTAGGACCTCGAAGCAAATAGGTACTTAAAAAAAAATGCAATTTTAACTTCGCTACGATTTTAAATGTATAAATGATAAATGATAAATGATTTTATTTCTGTAAGTAGGTTTGAACAAACACTTTTACACGTCAATCATATTTTTTTTAAACTAGATGGGGTCGGCGTTTCCTATCTGACTACTCTGAGAAGAAAGGCCGAAACAAACTCAGAGGTCACAGTCTCTTTTAAAGTCCAGACAAAATCTTGGTCAGGTCATGTGAAAGCTATGTAGATCGGTGTCTGCAATGGTCTTTTGAGGAAAGAACCACACAGATTGAGTGGACCTGTCCAGTCAGTGCACGCAATTGTCAGTAATCGTGCAGCTCAACTTAGACTCAAGGAGCTCAACGATTCGACGAACAATACCAAAGAAAGGACATTTGAGTAGGCCGCATAAATTACTCAAACTGCCAGATCATGATTACGTTGAGAAAAATACAAAAATAAATATAAATAAATCAATGACCGACATAGTTCTCACATTCACAATAATTAGAATAATATCATAATAATCTTTGAGGACCATGTAGATTTGTGTCTGAAATGGTCTTTTGAGGAAAGAACCACACAGATTGAGTGGACCTGTCCAGTCAGTGCACGCATTTGTCAGTAACCGTGCAGCTCAACTCAGAACTTAAGGAGCTCAACGATTCGACGAACAATACCAAAGAAAGGACATTTGGGTAGGCCGCATCAGGTACTCAAACTGCCAGAACATGATTAAAACTGCAACAAAAACACACATAGTCCTCACATTCACAATAATTTAAAATAATATAATACTTTAAATAGTAAATATTAGTGTCATTGTATATGTAAATAAGTATAGATACTTATAGCAAAGATTATAAGTAAAAATAGTTAGCGAAATAAAATAAATTAACATTGCCTGTGCTTTATTGGAGCAACTCAATCCCAAGCCTTTTTGTCCTCAATATAGTCTTTGACAGTATAATAGGCATTCTGGCATAATTTCCTTTTTATAAACGATTTGAATTTATTAAGGCTTAGTGCTTGAATGTGGCTAGGAAGTTTATTATAAAAACGTATACATTGGCATCTAAACGAGCCACCTATTTTCTTGAGCCTGGTAGTAGGAACAACAAATTTGTGCTTGTTCCTAGTATTTAAATTATGGATATCACTGTACTTTTTAAACAGATTAATATTTTTATGTGCATACAAAAGATTTTCATAAATATACTGAGAAGGCACAGTCATTATATTAATCCCTTTAAATTTGTCTCTGAGGGAGTGTCTGGGACTTAATTTATAAATTGAACGAATTGCCCTTTTTTGTAAAACAAAAATCGTCTGAATATCGGCGGCATTTCCCCACAACAGAATACCGTACGACATTACACTATGAAAATAACTAAAGTATACTAAACGGGCTGTCTCTAAATCAGTTAAACCACGAATTTTCCTAACGGCGTATGCTGCAGAGCTAAGCTTCTTTGACAATTTATCTATATGGGGGCCCCATTGAAGCTTGGCATCCAAAGTTATGCCCAAGAATACTGTGGTATTTTCGGGTTTCAACTCTTCACCCTTTATGAGAATACTTGTTTCTACTTGTCTAACATGAGGTATCGTAAACTTAATACATTTCGTTTTTTTCTCGTTAAGAAGAAGGTTATTAACATTAAACCAGTTAACTACTTTTGCGAGGGCACTATTTACATTGTCAGTAACCAGCTGCTGACGTTTGAGTTTAAATAAAAGTGAAGTGTCGTCTGCAAACAGCACTATATCATGTTCATCCTTTATGAGGTAAGGCAAGTCATTTATATAAATAAGAAATAAAAATGGACCTAGAATTGAGCCTTGAGGGACCCCCATTCTTACTAACGATCCGGGAGATCTTTTCCCGTTAACATCAACTCTCTGAATCCTATCACTTAAATAAGAAGTAAGAAGATCCAAAGAGGCGTTCCGGATTCCGTAGTGGTGCAGTTTCCTGATTAATGTTGCATGAAGAACACAATCGAATGCCTTGGACAAATCGCAAAAGATGCCCAACGCATCGCATTTGTCCTCCCATGCATTATATACATGCCCTAGAAGTTCAACTCCGGCATCAGTAGTTGAACGACCCCTTGTAAAACCGAACTGTTTGTTATGCAGTAATTTATGTACATTAAAAAATCTTTGCATTTGATTTAAAATAAGTTTTTCAAAAATTTTACTAAATGTAGGTAGCACTGAAATAGGTCTATAATTAGTAGGGTCTGATGTACTACCCGATTTAAACAACGGTATTATTTTACTGTTTTTCATAAGATCAGGAAACTCACCACGGTCAATACAATTATTAAAAATAACAGCTAAAGTAGGTGCTACAATATTTATAATTGACTTAGCAACGTCCACAGAATTACCCCATAAATCTGCAGTCTTTTTGACATTTAACGTGTGAAAGGTTTTAATTATATCTTTAAAAGTGACATATTCGAAATGAAATTCAGAATCACAAACTGGAATGTTTTCTTTAAGTAAAGACTCTGCAGCAGTGGGTGAAGAGTTTAGAGATTTAGTAGTCGATACGGGAATCTCTGCAAAGAAATTTTCAAAGGCCGCGGCGACTTGAGAATCAGATTTAATTATATTGTCATCAATAGCAAGGCTGTAGTCACTACATCGGTTGCATGACCTTCCCGTTTCGCTATTAATGATACTCCATGTCATTTTTATTACATTACTACTATTTTTAATTTTTGAACTCAAATAACGTGATTTGGCCATACTACAAACTTTTTTAAATAATTTAGAATAATTCTTAACATATAAATTAAATTCAGCAGTGTTTTTACAAGTTCTATAGAATATAATAGTATAGAATAGTATAGTAGTATAGAAGATTATGCTCGCATATACAATTTTGGTATCGTGGAGGGTGACCATCTGTACATATCGAACCCTCCGTGCCTCGGCCAGCACGATAAACCGTTGATCCTCGCTGTCACTCGTGAATCTTTGACAGTCGTTACGGGTCGTCAGAAGCCCGAAAGTCTGATGACTAGTCTTACCAAGGGGTATCGTTTTATCCAATTACTGGGTTGGGGAGGTCAGTTGCATCCAGTTGAACTGGAAGCTGGATGATGATGATGATGATACAATTTTGGTATTGGTTCCTATGGAAAAGTTAAACCAGTTTCACGAAACAACTTTGATTGTTTTCGAAACATGGAACGTTGAATTTCGAAAAATTTTGTGGCAAGATCTTTTCGCCATTTCAATAAATAAATAAAAAAAATACTTAGATGGAGGAGTATTTAACATCTCTGCAGACCTAGCCGTTATATGCCGTTGTCGGCAATATGTATGCTTGAATATGAGGCTTTTGACAACGTTGGATGTGTATACTTTTAAGTCTCTTTCTTATAATTTTTTATTTGTAATGTGCGTTTTGTTTGTGCAGAATAAACATTTTTTCTTTCTTTTCTTTCTTTTATAAATATTAGTATATTATATCATAGCTGCGTGCGTCGCATCAATCAATCAATCGATCAAAAGTCATTTATCAAACTAGTATGAGAATCAGCACTTTTTGAACGACTAAATACATAACAAACAAAGTACATTCATAAACGAACATAGGTCTCCCCATTTCATAATGACATTCGTTATAGACAATGTTCACTAAAGACTGTTCATTGGACAGTCTATAAGCCCATGACCACGAACTAACCACAAAAAAACCTTTTGCAATAAAACTTCCCATACATTTTGTAGGAAATTAAACTGAGATGAGAGAGAACACAATATTATGTAGGTGCCAGTGTATGAATTATTCCATTACTTCACTAGGTTAGCCCAGAGAACGAATGCATAGGCGGCGTAGGTGTGAGATGGAACACCGGGGTGGTTTTTAGTCAGTAAGAGTCTGACAGACCCCGCCGCCCGCCCCAGGGCGGTGGACATCCATGAGGATTTTCCACCCCGGAAACAAAAAAAAAAAAAAGGGAACGAATGCAGCAGATAGTTACAGATTAAATATAACGACAACAGACATTTTTTAATTTTTTTTTATTGTTTATTTTTAGATAACTACAGTCCGTAGAAGAGGTTAGTCACATACATCTTGTAAACTATGTTAGTACCTACAATTAACAAAACAATGGACATAAAATTGGAAACAATATAATTCTTCACTTACCTGCACCTGTCACATGCAGGACAGTGAAGCGACGCATTACCGCCGAGTCCACTCTTTCCGCTATCATTTTCAGGTTGCTGTTATGGCTCCCCCTCATAATGTGCACCACAGACCGAACCGCATAGGAACCCTTATTTTACTCAACTTTCAACAAAGCTTAAGGTTTGACGACTGCTTTGCAAACCTAAGTTATATTCCCAACAAAAGATGTTCATCGTGCTTTTATTACATTTTGTTATACCGGGTGGCAGGAACATCAACGTGCAACCTGTTACCATGAATTCGGTACTTCTGAAACCCTGCTATGAAATCTTTCGTCAGTTATTAAAAAAAAAAAGCTGTTCCGTACATTTTGACTGCAAAGTTATTGCACTTTTTTATGAAACAGCAGATTATTGTGTGGTTCTCCGCCCCCGCCCCTTTTTTAAATTATCTTCCATGTTTGTTAATATAATCTAACACTTTTGTATTTTAACAAAGTAGCTAATGAACGTTGGCTTTCAATGTTGAATTTCTACCTGTGATAATTATTCATGAAGAATTACTTTACAAAATAAAATTATTCTTATATTGAAAAAGAGGACCATGAAAAAAAAAGTAGTTAGTTTTGTTTTGTAAAGAAGCAATTTCAAATTCAAAATCAAATTATTTTATTTCACATTAAGGTGGCCAAGTACATGGGCACTTATGAAACGTTAGAAGGTATGTGCACGGTTCCAATTGGTCGTTTCCTATGGAGAAGAGCTGGCTCTTTTAATACATAATTGGTTTTACAATGTTTTTCAATTATATTGTTTATTTATTTATACTTATATTCTTTATTGTAAACCACAAAAAACATAACAACAAAAAAGAAATTAACACTACTTAACATACAATGGGCGGCCTTATCGCTTTCTGCGATCTCTTCCAGACAAGGGAGGGTGTTTATAGGTATGATAGTACAGTGTAGGCCTTTCAACAGATACCAGGTACATAACAAGATAGTATATGGTCTACAGTTTACAAGTTAGGCCTACAACGTTCTCACGTTCACTAAATACAATAGAATCTATATAATACTAGCTGACCCCGCGAACTTCGTACCGCTTAACATTTTTTTTTCTCTCCGTATGAATCATCCTCGTACTTCAAGGAATATTCTAAAAAAATAATTATCAAAATCGGTCCATCCGTTCTTGAGTTATAAAATTACAACGACAAGTGGCATTGATTTTTATAGATAAGGATAAATAAAATGTTAAAAAATAAAAGACTATTTAAACCAAATCCAATTTCCGAGGAACTTATCGCGTTTCACTTATTTTCTTCCATGTCTTAAAATTTCTTCCATTGAATAATTTTCAGTCTCGTCCATCTGTTACCATCCGATGAATCAAATATGATTCATTTTGTTCAACGTCTTATTTTAATAAAATATTCCGTGTGTAATGTAATATTGATCTGAGTTTGTTCAAACGTAAAATAAAAAACATCTATAAGTATGATTATATAGTAAATCCACTTAATTTTCATGGTCAATGAAATATTTATTTGGTTTTATTTTAGGGAATTATTCACGTTTGTTTTTTAACCAAAATCTTCTTCATACTCATCCAACCTGCGCCATAGGCCTCCAAAATCAATCTGCCTAACCTTTTCTCAACTATGTCGGGGTCGGCTTTCAGTCTAACCAGATGCAGCTGAATACCAGTATTGTACATGAAGCGACTGCCTATCTGACCTCCACAACCCAGTTACTTAATGGGTGACACGACACCCCTTGGTAAGACTTGTTATCAGACTGTTTGGGCTTCTGACTACCCGTAACGACAGTCAAAGATCTTCGAATGATAGCCGGGACCAACGGCTTAACGTGCTTTCCGAGGGACGAAGGGGTCTCGATATACAACGTGTCGTTTTGCATCCTCGTCAAATTTCAGGAGGCTGTTATGAAAGGCATAAATAATCAAATAAAATTACGATCCTGCTCAATAATTAATACATACTTACTTGTTTTTTTAGATATTTAAGTTTGACAGTATTTCAGAATACTCTACTTTCAAAGAACAGAATCGCCCCGTTGCGTATACGGTAGGCAGTGTTGTACGACTATGTCGCTGGGTGCATGCGTTACAGTTACAGCGCAGTTACAGGGCGGTATCACACGGACCCTACACATGCCGATTTCCGAAAATTACAATATTTAAAAATAAATACCTACTTATTTTATTATTGATTCGTGTCGAGAATAATTAGCATAGTTACCTCCTCGAATTTGACTCGGATGGTATCCCATCCACGACCCAACCGCGGCAAGCGTACCTTAACCTTTGATCGTCCCGTGCGGCTGTTATTATTTAGCCACAAGCCCTTCAAGGCCTCCAATCCACCCACCAGTGACCGCATCACCACAAACATTCTTATTACAAACACTATTGTCAACACATTCATTATCATAAAAGGCTTCCGGAATAAAATCCGTCAGCAAAACAAGCGAATACGATTAAGCTTATCAAACAATTTGCAACGTATTACACATTTCATATATTATGCTACGCCTGTTGAAAGAGATAATATCATTCGCCAATCAATTTCCCTTTTTGTGTGGAGAAAAACAAAACCCCCTGTGTGTGGTGGATGTTATAAGCGATGAAGCGTAACTGTTCGACAGATGTTTTGTAAAAATATGAAGCATGTGGAGTACCGGTAAGGGTCGATTGCCGCTCTAAACAAATATTTGTTTCGTATTCAGACAGTATGCTGGTTATTTATTTCTGTAATGTGCCATTGTATTCTATTGTTTACCTAACCAAACCACGATACTGCTAAGGTATGGTATCGGAAAGAACTTATTTATGTATTATGCATAAAGAATATATAAATAAATAAATATGCTAGTCGGACCGCTAATGTGCGAGGCAAATCAAAACCCACATAAATGATTTACGTGATTATTTTTGACTAGGTTTTAAACAGTATTTCTTGTACCTATTCGTTTACCCAAAGGGAACCGGGACACAGTTAATATTAAAATTATAACCTTAACCTTACCATTTTTCCCCCTTCCGTCTTCCGGATAACATCGCTTAAAACTATTCCAAATACATCCTAAAGAGTTTCACCCTATTCAGACATTTCACTGTGCGATTTCCATAACCCAGGTAGACGTCCCGAAAACTAATCTTGACTCGATTCACCAAAGTTATTTCAAATTGTACCAAAGTAATTTCCATTCAAGAGTCGTGCCCCTAATTAAAACGGATAGCCTTTAGGGATACGGTTGCTAAAACTACGGAGTATGGAGTAGCGGACCTTGAGGGGTACCTTCGAATCAATTCTAATAATTGGGCCTTGTTAGACATTTCCTAATTAATAGAGACGTTTAAAATTAATGCAGTCGCGGGAATTAAATGGCAATTCTTTAGTTCTTTGTTTGAGGGTTTTTCTTCTGCGGTAAATAAATGAATGCTTAATTTATTTAATATTTCATTGTTAGGTTGTCTGTTGAGGTTGCCCCGATTCTGCAGCGCGTCTAGTATGTTTGCTGTAGCAAGAACGGATGACTTTTATGCCATTATGAGGAAGAAGAGCGCATCCTTGATAAGCAGAATGAGGAGTAGCAGCAACAGTATCCTGAAAACCCTAGCTGAACAACATGATGCGCCAATTCTGAGACACTCTGTACGGTTGCTTGTGCGGCAGTAGTGATCAAAAATTTTGTGTACTTAGGATAGTTACTAACCCTTAGATGATAAGTATTGTACTAACCAGTGGACCAATGTTGTCAGATTCTTTAAATAAATAATAATAATAATTGTTCCGTGAAAGGAATGAACTTCGAAGGAATGAAACTCGTGAAGTTGTGATTAATGCTATTTTGTTCCAAATTTCAATTGAATCTTGATAATTAGAGCCGAGCAAAAAAGGCTTCTTCTTCTTCTTATATTCAAGGTTACGTAAATAATTATTATTGTTAACCAGATACAATAATACCCTCTATGTGAACCAAGACGACACCAATGTGAAAATTTCGTATTTCAATCGTTTACAGGTGTTCACACCGTTTGTTTACGATAGAACTCTACTTGTTAGAGTCGGAAAGGAAGAGGTGGGGGAAAAATGGACGGAAGTTCTGTTGTATTCATATTTGTAAAACAATACCTACGCGTGTACGCGCAACTTTATGATAGTGATTTGAAAATAAAATAGTTTTTTTACACCAAATCTCCTACTCACAGTTTATGTAACAAGTAGTTTATTCTACCTCTTCTTACAACGCTAGAAATATTTCTCGCGAAATATCGCAAGAGATGGTGTCAAAGATAGAAATCTGATCATGTATCTGCTATCTGCGTAAGAAAGTCCAGGAAAACGCAACTCAACAACATTCTCGCAGCCCTTTTGAGGCTGAGCGAAGCGATTACGCACTTTCATCCAAACAAGTAACGCGTTCCAATTTTTTTTAATTTATTAATTGCGTTTTGTAAGTCATCCTAGAACATTTTCGGCTGCTTAATCGGGCTTGTCTGTGGGCGGCTCAGTAAATTAAGGCCTCTAGCCAGGGCATAAACACTTAAAAACTAAGCGACTACCCGCTAAGGGTAGGGTAAGGTGAGGTGCAGACCTCGGCTTAGGGCGTCGCTAGGGACGGGCAGTAAGGAACAGGCTGGATCGGATTAAACCAGCGCGTCTCAAAATGTGCATTATCATTTATACGCGTCATTGCACGTATGTGTACGTACGAACTGCGTTGATGTTGAACTCGTATGTCAGTGAGTGCGTGTCTGGATGTGCTGATGTATGAATGAGGAATAATGTTAATGTTCGGGTCATGTGATGTGGTTGGGTACCTACATTACACAGGAAATGTATCGCTGTTGTATTTTAGCTACTTTCATAGCATTATGTCCGATGTCGTATGGCGTTTTACTTGGGGTCGGGCTGCTGACATTGAATCCATCTTTATTTTGCAAAAGAGAGCTCTCAGAGCTATTTGTAACCTACGTCGTCGCCACGAATCTCTCAGGGAACTATAAATAATAAATATCGTCTGACATTGCACACAGCACCATCTAGTTCCAAGTTAAGTACTTAACACTTAAGGCTTGTGTTATGGATACCAGATGGTTGATACACTATTTAAATACATATTTTTTTTCGTAAATACATACATATTATAAATATACATCCATGACTCGGGTACAAATGTCCATATTCATCATACAAACATTTGCCCCTACCGGGATTCGAACCCAGGACCATTTGGTTTCGCTGACTACACTTAGCCACTGTAGCCACTACACCAAACGTGTCGTCAAAACTAAACTAACAAACTATTTAACATGATTAATATTCTGACGGTCCCTGGCCATTTCATTTTGAAAATATTATATATGTAGGCTACCTATATGAAGTGTACGTGTGTTGTTTAATCACGTACAGATAAAATTCAACAGTACTTTGAACGAGAATTTATTTCGCGTTCAAGGACGGTACAAAAATCTTTGCTGCTCTATTTTGATAAAGTATAGGCGTATATAACTAATGTTTATTGCGGACGTTTGACTAGAAGAGTGATAGTAAGAGATATTACCATAAGCACTTTGCTTCACGAGTAGTCACGATATAAAAGACAGCTGTTAAGGATGTCACTATTCAAATAATTTCTCTTCCAACTAAATATGTAAGAAGATCGCGTTTTGCCTTTACGTAAATTTAGATTTAGAGGTTCATGAAGAGGGCCTTGTGCTCCTCTAAATGAAAATGAACGTCTGGTTATCCCTCAATTATCCACTAAAATAACTATAACACGGCAGGTAACCCAAAATTACCGGCCTAATCCATCAGAACTAACTTAACTAAGGGCCAATTTTTCAATAGTCAGATATCTTTTATCTGAGGAATAAATATTGTGGTTTGACAGCTTTTGTATAGAAAATATGTCAAACTGTCAGATTTATTCTTTAGATAAAAGTTGTCTGACTATTGAAAAATCGGCCCTTTACAAGTCCTGTACCCTGATACCGGGAACTCCTATACGTACCTATATAACTGTACCTAATTCCGTCACATAAACGTGGGTAGGGTCCAACCAATTTAATCAGAAGTGCTCGCAATTTACGGGGTGAAGTAAAAGTTTTCGACTTTACTTAGCCGGCCCATGCCTAGGTGCGATTGTATGGAGTTACAACATTTTGTCTCAGAATAGTATGTTGTTTTAAAAGTAGGAGAAGTTTTGATTAAATGTTTGTTTATGTTAAGTTTATTATTTTTGAATTACACACACATGGTCTCGGTGGTGCTTGTAAATGGAACATTTAGGTACCTATATGAATACTTCCAACATACTGGAGAAAACCTTTTTAAGAAAATATCATAAAGTAGTGAGAAATTTTCACATTTGTAAATATAAAAAAAATAAGCTTATGTCTAACTTAGTTTTTAAATTCGACTTCTATTATTAAATTGACCAAAAATCCTTTATTAATTAAAACTACCTGAAACACCCAATACAAAGGGGTACTTCTCTTTAGCTCACAGACTACCTACTAAATCCCCGCAGGCGTAAAAAAATTAGATGTAGGTACTTAGTGGACCGTTTCTATTTTAGGTACAGTTGTAGGTACAGCCGGTTTACTAAGCCGGGATTAGCGAGTAATTAATGTTCCCAGATTTAATGTGAATCATGAAGTACTGCGTCAGTAATAATTAAATTGCTTACTTTGCTAAGATTGTAATTATGTTTGAAAATGTGGGTAGAACTATAATTTTTTATATTTTGTGTTTTTGGTGAGTGGTTTCTTGTAAGTTTTAAACTTTGCAGAGGATTAATTAAACCGGCTATAGGAATATAATTATATATCAAAGGGACAACATTCAATAGTCAGCAGTTCTTCTATCAAACAGTGGTTAGTGATAATAGCTATTTTTAACCGACTTCAAAATGGAGGAGGTTATCAATTCGGATGTTTTTTTTTATGTACCTATGTTTGGGCATAACTCCGTCATATATACACAGAATTGCAAAATTCTTTTTTTGTTCGAATGAGGTTTATTTCGAAATGGTTCTATTAAAACTTCATATAGATCTGATGATGAGTTTCGGAGAAAGACAACCGAACTCTTCAATAAATGACAGCAAATCAACCACGATTGCTGCTATCGCATAAATATGCATTGTTTACGCAATCACACAACATAACATCACGCCTGTACACTCAAAATGGTTACACAGATGTATTGAGTATATCAGGGTACACCCACATTTTCTAACAAAGTTAGTAGCATATTTTTTCGTGACTGGATCCTAGTTGTAGCACATAGTATTCCAGCTTGATTTATACAAAATTTTATAGCAAGTAGTGGTATAAAATATATATATCTAAACTATATTTTAGTGGAGTAGGTACCGCAACTAAAAAGTAA
Organism: Brachylomia viminalis; assembly: GCA_937001585.2. Lineage (NCBI taxonomy): Eukaryota > Metazoa > Arthropoda > Insecta > Lepidoptera > Noctuidae > Brachylomia > Brachylomia viminalis. The sequence goes on from OW443300.2 coordinate 1,252,229, forward strand.
AAATTTAAAACTTTTTATAAAATATTCTATTCTATTTATGATAGTTTCATGGAATCGTTCGTAAGGAACAAACAATTAGGTTATGCTGTATGTGTAATGTGTATACCTACGTTGTATGTGTATGTGTCGTGACTATCAAAATGATTAAAGTCAACAATCGGCAATCATTCAAATAACCAAATAAAATCCACCAAGAAGGATATTCATGATTCAAAATAACAGCGGCAACATAAAATAAGACTCGACCAGAAAATGTGTCCCTCGCGGACGGACGCCTCTACCAATACGGAGTTGTCCATCATTTCCTACCTTTTGCTTTCGTTTTGTCCCCAAATGTCCCGACTGGGGCGTTTCAGTCATAATGCTACGGCTACATTGTCACGATAAAGCGAACTTCATTTCACGTGCTCTCTGCTTACAACGAGACGTAGAGCAGTGTGCGAGAGAGAGCGTGCGAAGTAAATGTAAAGAGTATAGTAATAAAATGTAGTTCTCCTTATCGCGACAATGTTGCCGTAGCCTATCTGTATGTGTATCTACAAGTTCCGTCTCACGAGACTATTGGCATCAGACGTTTTGTTTTTAGTGTTCTGTCAAAGTTATTAAAAATGAATGTGGTACGGGTATTTTTTATATGTAATTGAAAGTGAAATAATATTGGAGTGTTACCCATGTCGAAAAAAATCGCTTATCATTTTGTTATTTAAAAAAAGGTTTTTTAATCATTTTTTCATAATCATTTTTTAATCATGTAGGTATTTTGTGTTAACTTCACTGAATAACGTTTTATCTTATGTATCATACGAACTCATCAAAATGAGTGTTCTAATATTTTGTACTTGCATTTAAATGTGTGCATTTTATCGGGCTTATTCGACTATATTCTAACTAAAGTGGAGACTATAGTGATTATAACCAGATGTTCAGTTTGCCGTTTCGCTAAGTGACCAGCTAATGGTTATGGGTTTTGGTTCAAGTCTGAAACTAGCCAGTCTAAATAGTAGTATAATTCAATTAAGTGCATGTCATGCATGCCATTATTGTTGAGCAAATGGCTACCCTTCGTCAATTTTCCGTGTTATAGTTATTCCATACAACTGTCAAATAATGACATTCAAAGAATGACAGTTGCGATTTGAATATTCGGACAGTTGAAGTTGGTTGTCAACTTTTTTATCAATGAATTTACCCGACTTTACATTCAGCGTATATTTATTTAAAATATCAATCCGTCTCTGTCAAATTCAAACGATAAACAGAAATAGACCTACGTTTTACATTTCGACTAGCACTAAATGTTTTTAATTATTTGTGGTAAACACGGGCCTTAAATGTTATTAAAAAGAACCCGACCACGTTTAACAAATAACTTGCTACGAATGTATCATAAATGTAGACTGTGAGTTCCGTCACTCATGAATAAACATACGACAAAAGCGTTTCGAGAAAATACTAGAACAAAAGATTTTTTCGGTTTGATTTGTTTCGGGAAATACAGCTTATATTGATGTTTGAACGTTGGTATCTATTCGTAAAAACAGTCACTGGCAATCTTTGATCAAACATTTGACCGAAGAAAGATGTCACTCATAATTATTTATGGTCTTTCAATTTTCTGTTTCTCTTTTCTGTCTTTAATCAAAAACGTCGACGATCACGAATTCACGAAACTGAATTTAAATGTATGTAGGTATAAAAGAGCAACAGTCAGCAGTGAAAGATAGGCAAGAGTTTTTGGAACCAATGTAACTTTAAAATATCACGAGCTCTTGAAATTGTTTTTTAACCTCCGACGAATAAAGAAAGAAGAAGAAGAATTTATTCTTATTATTTTTTTTTAGTTATAAATATTTTCTAAGTTATTTTTGCACCTACTACGTATTGTCTCTGCATCACCCTAAGGTAGACTGGTAGAAAATGCCCAAGGCATTAAGTCCGCCTTTGTACAGTTGTTACTTGTGCATAAAGTTTTAATAAATAAATAAATAAATAAAGATGGTTTTTATAAGTTTGACGGATTTGACGTTCTGTGTTTCTGTATGTTCGACAACACTACTTTCCATCTCACTGCTTCCCTGTGACTAGGAGCTCCTGGTTGTTCTCCTCATCGCTGTCACGTGGCGAAGTTATTAACACGCTCGGACACCACGGCCTGTCTTGCGGCCGAAGTGCGGGCTGATTAGCGAGGCACGCGAAGATTAATGACATCATCCGACGAGCTCTTGTCACCATCGGCATTCCAGCTGTATTAGAACCTAATAGCTTGGCACGCGACGATGGCGAGAGACTGGACTTCATGTCTTTATTTCTATGGAAGATGGATAGGCCTTTAGTGTGGGATGCAACGTGTCGATACTATTGTGCGATCCCATCTTCCCGGCTCGGCGTGCTGTGCTGGCGCGGAAAACCTTAAGTGGCGAAAGTATAATAACCATATCGGCAATTATATTTTCGAGCCGTTTGGTTAAAACACTTGAGTCGGGTCCAAGTACTCACGGTATGTTCAACAAAATCTCCAAACGGCTGATTGACATGTCCCGTGACCCAAGGGCTGGATTTTACTTTTGCCAAAGGTTGGCATTTTGGCAATGCCGCCAGTCTCTTGGGTACCAGTCGACAGCGATGCGGAGGAATTATTGGATGCCATATTTTAGTTTTAGTTAGGTTAGGTTATTATATTTTTATTTTAATAGTTTGTTTGTTAATATAGTTAGAACAAATTGTAAAAAAATAAGACGGATTCTGTAATTAAGTTATCAATGCTCATCAGTTTTTCTACAAAATTGTGTTCCTTTTTTTCAGATTTGCCACGGTTCGTGGAACCAGGGTCTAACATCACCGTGGCAGTTGGCAGAGATGCAGCGCTTACCTGTAGGGTTGATAATTTACAGACTTTCAAGGTTAGTCAATACAAATAATATGATAACGAAAACCAAAGAAGCTTCATTTGTTCATCTTAAATAATTCCTTAAAAAATTACAACATTTTTACAATTCTTCATACCTAAGTCAAAGTCAAAGCATTTATTTCAAATAGGCACATAAAAGGCACTTTTGAACGTCAACATTTACATTTAAATATAATTGATTCTAGTTGCCCCTTCCAAAAGGTAGTTTCGTATGGAGAAGAATGGGCAAGAAACTCCACCGTTACTCTTTTAAAATGTGTTACAATATTTTGTATACATTAATTATATAATTATATATGAAGACGATGCACCTATAATAAAAATTACCCTACCACAGTAGGTAAAAAGAATTTAATAAATAGTTATATTTAATTACAATGTATAATTTCAGATGTTCTATTTTATTTTAAAAATGTATACACACACACACACACACATAAACTCACGCATTCCTACCATGGCGGTAGGTAGAAACTACAGAAAGCCACCTGCTATGATCGTTACATGTACATCCTTTTGCTGTATTTACGTGACAAACAGGTAAACGTTTCTATAAAAAGGCGTAGGACACTTGGTGAAGCGGTTATGGGATTCATTTAAATGCGGAAAGGTATATAGAAGCGGAGCGAGTATATAGATAAACGCTGTTACATTGTTATTTTACCACTGGTTGGTTGGCATTCCAAATGTCATTCAGTAAAACGTCAGTATCTGACAGTTAGAGGCGACATCTAGTGATTGCCTTTTCGCAGTTGTAGTTTTAATCGATATTAGTTAATTTTAACATATTGAATGGTAACCATCGAAATAATATCGTATAGACCGATCCTTATTAATTTTCAGCTTTTGGTTATAATTCTTAACGGTCTTTATATAACCATAAACGGAAGTAAAATTATTTTTTCATTAAAGACTTACACATTACTTTACTATGAAACAATGGTTTATTGTATAAACAATTTTTTTTTTACTCTTTGCCCCACACTAGTAATTTCTCCTGTATCGTGGGTGCGTTTACAAACATTTAAACTCACATACACAAACAGCCAGACCCGGAACAACTACTTGCAGGTCATACAAATATTTGTTCCGTGCGGGAATCGAACCCGCGACACGCAGCGCATCAATTTTTAACTCAATTTTCCATAGCTCTCCCAGCTTACATACGTAGGGAAACAAAAGTAAAGTAACGTAGTCCCGACGGTTTTTTTACCGTATGCACCGAGTCCTGTGTTTATGCTTTTCTATAAGAAGTTTACTCAACGAAGCTGAGAACTAAACTGGATAACAAATTATTCTTATGTTTACCTAGAGTGTATTTATCTATATTTTTCCAGTTTTTTTTATATTATAAAATGTCAGAGCATTAAGATATCGTTACAACTCAAATCACAATAATCTTTTAAATTTATTTTACGTAGATCACGAACACATACTCCGTTTTAATGAAAATATAATAAGACTGTAAAATATTATAATTTACATAGAAATTGAAGTTTTAGTAAGGGCTAATTCTAGTGGTGCATGATTTATATCTGGTTTACTGATGGGGAGCACCAGATACAGAAAGACTAGAGTTGCTCATCCACCAATATGAGGTATAGGAGTTATTATTATTTTCGTTGCAGACGTTATTTATTTGAACACAGCCGGTGATGTTTAGGAAGTCCCTCAACGCTAAAGATTTAGGGTCACTAATTTCTAGAAAGAGACCTTTAGACTGAAGCCATTTCACACGAGGAACATTACAATCACCAATAATCAAAGTAGAGCATTCCAAAACGCAAGAGGAGAGTTTTTGGACAGGGCTGAAGAAATGCTTTAGCCCTGGCCAAAAATCGAACAAATATATTATGGCAAAGTTTATATGGCCGTAAACAAACCACACAAATATCCATACAGACGCCATCAGTACTTATATATAACCACATATACCCAACGGAGGTTTGCCACTCAGTTGTATTAACCAAATTATATATAGTACTAATAGCTACCAATATCCCACCATCATAAGTTTTAGAGTAAAAATCTTTAAACTGTGCACTACAACCGCGGCGTACAACAGTATATAGTATATCTTTGACCAAAGTATTCGGAGGATAAGAATTATCTAACCAAGTTTCTGTCAGACATATTATATGGTAGTCAGAACTTAAAATTTACATTAGAATTTCATGTAACTTCGTTTTCATGCTCCTCACATTGTGAAAAAAAACGAAGTACTATCCACTATACTAAAAAGAAGGACACATGACATATATGAACTTACATAGGTACTATGTGTATATATATATATATACAAGTCGTATGTCGCTGACCTTATACCTTATCATCCTCACCCTCAGAGCTATCTTCAACTCTCTCAGATGTCGATTTACGAGTATCAGGTTCATGCTGAGATAAACCACTCGGACAATTCCACTTAGAACGTGCAGCTTTACTGAGCCTTTTAAATGCAGTAACACTTAGGTTACCGTACAGGTGACGATAGAATTTATCGATATTAGAACATATTTTTTATTTCTTTGTAGACTGGTAATCATACAGTGGTAATATTACAATCAATAACCCAAACAGTACAATAAATCCAAAAGGACAAAGTGCGATATGCCGAACTTCAACTCACGACACTCTATTTAAGGATGGCGGACGTTACCGCTCTAAAGCCAGCAACATTTTAGAGTCAAACACGAAAATATGGATTCCGTGTGGTGACTAAACGAAGTTAACACATGAAGCGGTAGATTAGAAATATTTTTTTAATGACAACTTGCAATAAAATAACTTTTGTTCGATTACCGCCACAGTACACTTTGGTCTTCACTATTACAAACACTTTAATATTTTAGGCAATAATATGATTGCAGCCCATAGGGTTCTTCTGTTTCGCAGTCGTAAAATAAGTTTTTAGTATGATTTTATTAAGTCACAGAGCAGAATTATTATTTAAATCGGGAAGCAAAATGGATCCAAGTAATTATAGACCTATTAGCGTACTACCAGTACCATCAAAAGTCTATGAAAAAGTTCTATATAACCGTCTCAACCAATTTCTAACTGACACTGACTTGACTGCATCAGACCAAAGTCCAATACTATCTCTGCGACGGTTGACCTAGTGACAAATATGAGGATCAATATAGATAACCGAAAAATAGGCCTAGGAATATTCATTGACCTAAAAAAGGCATTCGATACAGTCAGCCATGAAATACTATTGCAAAAACTGAACGATTTGGGTGTTCCAGATATAGCGTACGATATTTTCAAATCATATCTTACAAAATATAGGACCCAAATTGTTAAAATCGGTAACCATCAAAGCACACCTAGACTTATTACCTGTGGCGTACCCCAAGGCTCAATTTTAGGCCCATTACTATTCTTAATTTATATAAATAGTATACACGAGATTGGGCTAAAGGGAGAAATTACTTTATACGCTGATGATACCAGCCTGTTCTATTTTGGTGACTCGATAAATATGGTTATGAATGAAGCACAACATGACCTGGACATCTTACACACTTAGCTCCAGTCAAATTTGTTGACCATAAATGCAAAAAAAACGAATTATATTATTTTTACCGCAAAAAACAAAAAAAAATGATACATTTAGTCCATTATCAATTAAAGTTGAAATAATAAACAAAACAAACTCGGAAAAATATCTGGTCCTACATCTTGACAGTGCAACTCAAACTCAAAGCATTTATTTCAAATAAACCAATTACAGGCACTTTTGAATTGTCAAGGGGTCGGTCAGTCAGAAAGATGAAGCTAGTTGCCCATTCCAAAGCGTAGTAGGTACCTATGGAGAAGAACGGGCAAGAAACTCCATGGAGACTCTTTTAAATCAAAATATTGTTACAAAAAAGTGGTTACATCATTCATGTTGTAATTATACATGTGAGAACGATGTAGAAACACGTGCACGTTAAAAGCGTCCGTAATAAAAAGATAAAAACAATTATGGAATTAAAATAAGCCGTGGCAGCTAAGAAATGACAAGTGCCTACTGACGGTGTGACAGTGGACTTACATGGAAGCCACATATCGGTTAATAGTAACGCTTCCTTCAGTGACTGGGCCACCATTGGTATACATACAAGTAGAAATCGACTTTATGAATTGTATGATGAACGAACTTGTAAAAACACTGCTGTAGTAGTAGTAATGTAATAAAAATGACATGGAGTATTATATATTATTATTATATAAGTATTATATATTAATAGCGAAACAGGAAGGTCATGCAACCGATGTAGTGACTACAGCCTTGCTATTGATGACAATATAATTAAATCTGATTCTCAAGTCGCCGCGGCCTTTGAAAATTTCTTTGCAGAGATTCCCGTATCGTCTACTAAATCTCTAAACTCTTCACCCACTGCTGCAGAGTCTTTACTTAAAGAAAACATTCCAGTTTGTGATTCTGAATTTCATTTCGAATATGTCACTTTTAAAGATATAATTAAAACCTTTCACACGTTAAATGTCAAAAAGACTGCAGATTTATGGGGTAATTCTGTGGACGTTGCCAAGTCAATTATAAAATAAATATTGTAGCACCTACTTTAGCTGTTATTTTTAATAATTGTATTGACCGTGGTGAGTTTCCTGATCTTATGAAAAACAGTAAAATAATACCGTGGTTTAAATCGGGTAGTACATCAGACCCTACTAATTATAGACCTATTTCAGTGCTACCTACATTTAGTAAAATTTTTGAAAAACTTATTTTAAATCAAATGCAAAGATTTTTTAATGTACATAAATTACTGCATAATAAACAGTTCGGTTTTACAAGGGGTCGTTCAACTACTGATGCCGGAGTTGAACTTCTAGGGCATGTATATAATGCATGGGAGGACAAATGCGATGCGTTGGGCATCTTTTGCGATTTGTCCAAGGCATTGGATTGTGTTCTTCATGAAACATGAATCAGGAAACTGCACCACTACGGAATCCGGAACGCCTCTCTGGATCTTCTTACTTCTTATTTAAGTGATAGGATTCAGAGAGTTGATGTTAATGGGAAAAGATCTCCCGGGTCGGTAGTAAGAACGGGGGTCCCTCAAGGTTCAACTCTAGGTCCATTTTTATTTCTCATTTTCATTTTTATTTATATAAATGACTTGCCTTACCTCATAAAGGATAAACATGATATAGTGCTGTTTGCAGACGACAATTCACTTTTATTTAAACTCAAACGTCAGCAGCTGGTTACTGACAATGTAAATAGTGCCCTCGCAGAAGTAGTTAACTGGTTTAATGTTAATAACCTTCTTCTTAACGAGAAAAAAACGAAATGTATTAAGTTTACGATACCTCATGTTAGACAAGTAGAAACAAATATTCTCATAAAGGGTGAAGAGTTAAAACCCGAAAATACCATAGTATTCTTAGGCATAACTTTGGATGCCAAGCTTCAATGGGGCCCCCATATAGATAAATTGTCAAAGAAGCTTAGCTCTGCAGCATACGCCGTTAGGAAAATTCGAGGTTTAACTGATTTAGAGACAGCCCGTTTAGTATACTTTAGTTATTTTCATAGTGCAATGTCGTACGGTATTCTGTTGTGGGGAAATGCCGCCGATATTCAGACGATTTTTGTTTTACAAAAAAGGGCAATTCGTTCAATTTATAAATTAAGTCCCAGACACTCCCTCAGAGACAAATTTAAAGGGATTAATATAATGACTGTGCCTTCTCAGTAAATTTATGAAAATCTTTTGTATGCACATAAAAATATTAATCTGTTTAAAAAGTACAGTGATGTCCATAATTTAAATACTAGGAACAAACACAAATTTGTTATTCCTACTACCAGGCTCAAGAAAATGAATCGCAGGCCGATTCCCGGCCACCGTAGGCGCGGGCATGCGAACGGCGAGCAATGGGCAGCTCGCCGTTCGATAAGGACCAGGCCCGGGTCGACGGCGCGTTGTGTTCCACGCGCGCCTCAAAGAGATGTCAGCACCAATGACGGGGTTTGCTAGGACCGATGCCTGCTAGGGTTGCGGAAAAGTCCAAGAGGGTTACCGTGGCCCCTGGCACAGGCAACTGAAGGAACACGGGTGGGTTTTAGTCAGTAAGAGTCTGACACGCCCTCCTGCTCTGCCCAGAGCGGGAGAAGTTATTTGATGATTTCCCACCCACAAAAAAAAAAAAAAAAGGCTTAAGAAAATAGGTGGCTCGTTTAGATGCCAATGTATACGTTTTTATAATAAACTTTCTAGCCACATTCAAGCACTAAGCCTTAATAAATTTAAATCTTTTATAAAAAGGAAACTATGCCAGAATGCTTATTATACTGTCAAAGACTATATTGAGGACAAAAAGGCTTGGGATTGAGTTGCTCCAATAAGGCACAGGCAATGTTAATTTATTTTATTTCGCTAAGTATTTTTACTTTTAATCTTTGCTGTAAGTATCTATACTTATATTTACATATACAATGACACTAATATTTACTGTATAAAGTATTATATTATTTAAAATTATTGTGAATGTGAGGACTTTGTGTGTTTTTGTTCCAGTTTTAGTCATGTTCTGGCAGTTTGAGTAGCTGATGCGGCCTACCCAAATGTCCTTTCTTTGGTATTGTTCGTCGAATCGTTGAGCTCCTTGAGTCTAAGTTGAGCTGCACGATTACTGACAATTGCGTGCACTGACTGGACAGGTCCACTCAATCTGTGTGGTTCTTTCCTCAAAAGACCATTGCAGACACCGATCTACATAGCCTTCACATGATCTGACCAAAAGAGACTGTGACCTCTGAGTTTGTTTCGGCCTTTCTTCTCAGAGCAGTCAGATAGGAAACGCCGACCTCATCTAGTTTAAAAAAAATATGATTGACATGTAAAAGTGATTGTTCAAACCTACTTACAGAAATAAAATCATTATCATTTATCATATCGAAAAAATTCAAAGCAAACTATTATCTCTATTAGGTGCCCTACGGCCCATATCTCGATGCTTGCCCAGACATGTGCGGTACACAATCTATAATTCTTTGGTCAAGCCTCATCTGGACTACCTAATTGAAGTATGGGGATCAGCGGCTAAGAGCAACTTAAATAAACTACAGAGATCACAAAATAAACTAATTCATACGTTATTTCGATATGATTACCTAACGCCGACCATAAGAATCTATAAGGAAACTGGACTAATGAATTTATCGCAAAGCTATAACTACAACACCTGTATCGTGATTAGAAAAATTATAACAAAGAACATTCACTCACATATAACATTTACCAAAACTATAGAGCACCACAAACTTAATACTAGACAGGCAAATGATATCCATTTGGTACCACCTAGAACTAACTACGGAAAAAAGTGTATTCTGTACGAAGGAGCCCAGAATTCTAATAAATTACTTAAAGACACAAAAAAGGCTAAAAGCTTATCAACCTTCAAAAAACGTCTGAAACGCCACATTTTGAAGGATCTTTCATTAATGGAACGATAAGGATAAATTTAGAAATTTTACTCACACTACGAAAACTAACCTTAAACTAGATAATCTACGCCTGCTTATTCCCTACGAGAAGCACCATTTTATTTGTAAAATCCTATAACACTGTGCAAAACTGTTCAATTATCGCTTATTCAATCGCACTGTGCCCTAGGCCTTAACAAACAAGCTTTGTTCGCACCGCAGCATAATTATACACAATCTCCGCTAACATTTTTAACATCTACCCTACTAAAAACACTAATCGGTTATTTTGCTTACATAATATTGTATTTTCTCTGTAAGTGATTAATGTAATCTTTTGATAAAATAAATGTCTTAAACCGTAATTAACGTGACTGTACTATTTTACGTCTCGATGACAGGTTATAACGCGACACACACTAGATTTTAATGGATGTTCTTCAACCATCGCCAATATATTACAAGGCTAATCATGATTGGACTATAATGTAATGTATTATGATCTTGCATGCTTTTCTATGTATAAATACCATGTTTATACAAATAAATAAATCTTATCTTATCGCACAATAGCGTGGCGACTGGATAGCGGTTAGACGCAAGCGACGTGGGTCTTCACTGAAGATATATTAGCAGAATGAATTGATAGAAGAGCGTATAAATAATAGCGACCGCGATCCGGAGACAGATCAACGAATCATATTGGCCGGAGCCGTGAAGCTTCACTCGTTCATGTGAACTGCCCAGTAGCAAATTGCACACATTCTTCCATTCGTTTCTCGCTCGCTTAACCCCTTATCACTCTCCGCCTGGTCTTGCAGATAAGCGCCGGTGCCCAACGAGGCTAAGAAAAGTTTTCCGCGTTCCACCCGTTAGGACCCGTTATTAAACGTAGGGCGCAATAGTTGGACCCATGTGGCTTTGAAAATGGAATGGAATAAAATGAAAAAGGTCTTTTAGGATTTCTTGTGTATGACTTTGTTGAAATGTGATTTGGTAGGGGTGAGCGTGAAGTGGGTGTTAAGTTATTAAATGGCTATTTGAAAGCCATTTTGGCAGAAATCAGCCTAGAGTTTTTTATTTATTTACATTGTTGAAAAGACTTTATAGTTGGCTCAATTTGTTGAAATATTTTCCAAGTCTTTGATTAAAATTCTTGAAGTCTTGTACAGCATTTTTGTTATGTGGTACAAAATTTTCTTTTGTTGTCTTGCCGTCACAAAATTAGAGTGATTTAAGACAGTAATGTTGTCCCAACGAATTCTTTTAATTATTTTTCTACAGACTTCCTTTATTAAGGGCTTTTCGTGTGAACACGTCACATTGCTGAATCAGTGAAGGGCCGGAAATCTCCACAATTAGTAAGACAAGGCTCTTCGCTATCTTAATTACTCCTCGTATTTTTTCCAGCATAATAATGTTGGGTGACTTATCTTTTATAGAGACTCGAGCTGAGGTACCTATGTTGTTTTATTTGGCATCGTTTTTGGTGAGACACGACAGAGGTTAAAAAAATCGCTAAGAAATAAAATTGTGATCAAATGGATGCAAATAAAAGCCTTTCAAATATTCGTAATGGAAACGGATCATTTATTTTTAGCAACAGTTCTACGTCCTATTTCAACACGTATATCAAAGTACCTAATCCTGCTAATAATAAATAGATCCCAGCACTAATTTAGAATGAGAATAAATTGTAAAGTTTTCTCTCAAACGTACCTCTGCTAATTGCTTATTAAAATTAAAATCCCAAAAGTTTTAATATTAACCGCAATGACTTACAAATTCATTCAATATTTATAAAAACTTATTTACAGGTAATAACACTGCAAACATTAAAAGTTAACAAAACGTTCGTTCTTTTGTAAACTTGGTTTCATAATTACAAAATTCCTTAGTTTCAACATTGAGATACCTTCGCATTTCATAATTTAACTTTCCCTGTTTTGAGGTGTTGCTCAACTTTCTTTGAATCATCTAATTTTATTAATATGTAATTAGACGCTGGATTTTTGTGGTAACCTTTCAATTTTCTACATAGAAAAAGAGATTTATATTCTCTCATTTTTAGATTTGTTACAAAGTATATTCTTTAGACTTTTTAACGTGATCAATTTCTTTACTAGTTGCCGTTAAAACGTTTATGGTGGTTGTGTGTGATGATGTAAAAATTACTTTCGTGAAAACGTAAAAAGCACATTAAAGCATTTTCCCGCCATTTCAGATTCTTCCTTTCCCCTTTTGTGGTAATAATTTAGCACTTACTACAGTATAAATGGGGCACTTGGGCCAGTCACATAGTTATTGATTCTCAATTTCATACAGGCGCAGATTTTCTTTCAATATCAACATTAATACCGCCTTTGTACTCAACGATATTGTACCTGAGTATAAAATATAGTGTACAACAATAAAGCCTATTCTAATCTTTACATAAATCTCATGTCTAGGTTGCGTGGCTCCGAGTAGACACACAGACAATTCTAACGATTGCCGGCCACGTCATCACGAAAAATCATCGCGTCAGCGTCAGCCACGGAGATGGAGCCTGGACCTTGACGCTGAGGGAGATAGGCCCTTCGGACGGCGGCCGATACATGTGTCAGGTCAACACCGAGCCGATGATGAGCCAGACTCATCTGCTACAGGTTGTAGGTAAGATTATTGTGGAAAGTGTGATACAATTTTTTTTATTTTCTTTGTAATAATTTCACTAGACGCGGGGTAATTTTTCAAAACACAAATAACTTACACGCACACCAGATTCAAAAGCGATTTTCTCATAAAGTATTGATAGATATTTTTAGGGTGTTACGAATGATACCGTGGCCCCTGGCACAGGCAACTGAAGGAACACGGGTGGGTTTTAGTCAGTAAGAGTCTGACACGCCCTCCCGCTCTGCCGAGAGCGGGAGAAGTAATTTGATGATTTCCCACCTTCAAAAAAAAAAAATAGGGGGTTACGAATATAGCATTATCAATATCGTACTATTATGAAATAAGTCTTTATCTGAACGTTGCAATTTCAATTTCGCGAGAAAAATGCTTTACAATTTTGCTTAATTGCAAAGTATTTATGTTCATGGCTGTACAAACAGTAATTTACTTCAATATTATAGAAGTTTAACATTTTATTAATACAGTAAACAGCATCCTTTGGCATGATAAGTCCCCGATGAATTGTCCACATTGGCCATCACACAAACACTTAAGATGGATTAACTAAGGTCCAGACGCATAACTTACATGTCCCCAAAAGCAGTATTTACAGACTATTCACATATTTAGTGGGTATCTCCAGCCAACATATCAATTAAGTATTATTCACCTAATCGCTGACTGCTCAATTATTTAGAAGAGCTAAGCGGCCCCTAAATAATGATATAATATTATTTTATATCAGTATGGATTACATTATCCTCAATACAGTATTATTTTGGGAGAAGTAGTAAAACAGATCATGGCGTATTATCGTTGTATCGTTTATCCTGCGTGGAATCTTAATCAGAAGGTTGATATTTCTTGGTATCAAAAGGTTCAGGAAAACAAGACGGTGCTGCAACTGTAGCAGAATATGCTTATTTAAGAAATTATTTGAGGATATGTAAGAATATCTTCATAAATACAAATACAATTACCTACAATTTAAATACAAAAATAGAAACATCATTATTTTGGTTCAAAAACCCCTCCGTGACCTTTTTTGGAAGACTAGGTAATGGAAAAGACCTCGAAACAAATAAATCTTTGAAAAAGATGTAAGTATTAAAATACATTTAATATTTTTTTGTCAAATCCAACAGTTCCACCAGATATCGATGATGAAGCCAGCAGTGGCGAGGTGATTGTCAAAGAAGGTGATAACGTGGCACTGAGGTGTGCCGCCTCGGGAACTCCACCACCCATCATAACCTGGAGGAGAGAAGACTCCAGGCACTACAAGATTGACAACCAGACATTAGGTCAGTCATTTTAAAGGACATTATGTTTCTCAAAATTTAATTTAAAAATACTCTATTTCATATAAACCTACATGGGCACTTATAAAAGAAGAGTGCTACTAGTATATCATTATCACATAAAATAATATTCAAGCAACCGATTGCGACATCACAGTTTCCAACGGAATGTAAAATGCCAAATGTCGTATCGATTTTTAAGAAAGGTAATTCCAATGACGTGTAAAACTACCGTCCTATTTCACTCCTCTCAGTTTTCGCAAAGCTGTTTGACTCCCCGCTATGTCCTTTACTTACATCACAACCAAACAACATGGTTTTGAAGAAAGCGATAAGGCCGCCCATTGTATATTAAGTAGTGTTCAATTTTTATTTTTGTTGTTATGTTTTTTGTGGTGTACAGTAAAGAATATATAAATAAATAAATAAAATATTTTTCTTTCTTTCTTTGGTTTCTGTGTAAATCTACGAAAACTAATTTGACCCACTATTTCAATAAAGTAAGTAAATTGATGGACTCTTGCGCCCAGGTCAACTCAATTTACACTGATTTTAACCGTGCGTTCGATAACGTGGACCATAAAATCCTCTTAAAGAAGCTTGAAGGTTTGGCATAATTGGTCAGTTGGTTTAAATCGTATATATCAGATAAAACGTCAGATGCTTGGTGCACGGTTCCATTTGGTCGTTTCCTAAGGAGAAGAGCCACCAAGAATATCCATGGTTACTCTTTTAAAAATAATTCGCTTTTCATAAGTTTTCAAATTACAATGCTAATAGGTATAGGAGGACAGTCTAGGCCTGTCAACAAGTAAAAATTAAGTTTTTACCCATTCTAAAGTGACTAGTCATATTTCTTCTACCAACTGATAACTTAATCCATGCTTAAAAAGCTTGATTAAACTTTGAGTTTCAAAATGTCGACCTTAATTTTAACGAAATATAAAAGCGAAAGAAACTAATTTTAGTTTTCTACTTCTCCTTCCGCTAGAGGTTCGTTTTCCAATTCTAACAACGTTATACCCCCGTCTCGTCGTCAGAAACAACTGTTGACCGTAAAAATAATTGGTGAACAGCAATTGCGAAGAAAACAGCCCTACAATATTGCAGATTTTAGAAAACACGGTGCCAGTACAAACAGTTTCGTATGCTTAAACAGAGCAGTAAAAGCAAATTTCACTGATCCCATTAATTGCGTTGAAACAAAAAGTACAAACAATTGTTTTATATAATATTGAAGTCAGATATAACCTTTATCTGTTATTCACACTACCGCAAATATAAAGCGACAGTGTGCAAAAAATGTCTCAGTATGCACACAGCCATTCGCCGCCCGCTGCTATAAATTGAATGAAGGCTCTCTTATTTGCATTGTGTGCTCAAACGAAGTTGTTATAAAATTGTGCAGAGTATTGCCGGGCCCTTGGCAACGCCAACTTTGCTAAGTTCATTATTGTCTCAAGTTTATTTTGCTTCTGTCCCCAGAAGTAGCCAGCTACTTTCTTGTGTAAAGTGTTTGAATTTTCGAATTTGTCCTTTAGCAATCTGTATACAAACAGTTGGCTGCCTTTGAGTCCAAAATACACAGCAAAAGCGCAGACGGTCCAATTTCCAATAGACTTTGTGAAAAACGCGGGTTCGTATTCAACACGAGGACAAAATAAAGGCAGCAAGCGAGCAGGAAATGGAGCAAACGTGGCTCTTATTAATACGGATACCTGCACGAGGAAATTCATTTCTCAAATAAGTCAGACAATGGTCCCTATCGGCAGATCAGCGATCAATTCATGGGGGTGGAGGTAGGACGTAGTATCAATGAGCTTACGGCGGCTTACTGGCGTGTCTCTCGTTAAGACACGTAAACAGACTACATTGTGGAACGCAATAAAGAATTGAGTATTGAGACACAAAAGGTACAAGCTAAGTTTTAGGAAGCGTTTTGAAACACAGAAGATTTCTCCATTATTTACAAATCATTAGACCTTTTTCTTTGACAAGAGAATTGATGGAATCAAAGTTTTTACACAATCCAAAGTAATTCTAGCAATCTTTATAAATAAAACTGATTGTGGAGCCTACCTTTGCTTAAATTCGGTTAGTACTTTTAGACAAAGGTACTTTAAAAGAACTTTAAGCCGTTAAATACCTTCTTTGACAAAAATATTTTGAAAGAAATCGGTTTTTATGGAAGTTGAAAAATAGTCGAAGATTTTGATAGTCATTTTTCTTTCCTTATGTCTGAAGAGATCTCAATTTGAACATTTAGAAGTTTATACAATATTGAATTCTAAAGCTTACTATGTTCTACGTTTACCAAAAAACATATTTATTTTTGATTTTTTGTATCATATTTTTATCATAATCAAATCATACTTTGTGTCACATTTTTAAATGATAAGATAATTACTTCCAAGCCTCAATCTGGCATAACTCATCGTCTGAATATTTCAGAATAATGCAATTGCCAATTGCAATTAAAACCAATTTCCCTCGACAGTGTCTAAATGGAGCGGCCCCTGGCTGAACCTGACCGGCGTCGAGCGGGTACTATCAGGCGCCTACCTGTGTATAGCCACCAATGGCATCCCTCCTTCAGTCAGCAAGAGAATTCAGATTAATGTGATATGTGAGTCGACAGTTGAATTAATTACGTCGTTTATAACGTCAGTTGTGAGGATGTAGGCTGTAAGATGACGCTCTTCGACATCGTGTGGTGGACCAGTTTGAGTTATGACGGTTTATTTATTCGGTAGTTTGAAAGTGTTTGTAAATACTGAGTGTGGGGGCGTCAAGGGAGGTATCAAGGGTGTTTCATAGGTATGCTCATAGAGAATATGAAGTCATGACCATTGGATCACTAGCCGGATTAAGTACCTACTTGCTTTATATAAAAGCTAAAGTAAAAGCTGTCATTATTAAAAGCCATGAAAAGGCCAACATTTAACTTGAGATTACTAAACTCTTATATTATTCTGAAAATCTGGATTCATTCTAAGGACAGTCTGGTTCAGACCAACTTCTAAGATTAATGAAAAATCTTTTGTTACGTGAAACCCAATGAAGTTATGTACTTTGACCAAAGTGCTCGATTTCCATTTAAGTTGGTCGTGTGTAACAACTTTCTTGGTTATTTTCTCAAAAATTCGCTCGTTCACGGTTTGAGGTTCATTAATAACGAAAAACTTTCAGAGATACTACCCCTTGAATTGGGTTTCGCGAAGAAATTGAATTCAGAATAATTTTATGGTCTTAATGATATTTTGCTTAGTAAGGTACTTTGTGTGGTTTATGATGTTATTTAAATTACTTAAAATGCTTTCAGGAATATAGTTTTAGACTTAACATTACAGTCTTTATAATAAATAGAAATGGATTTTCCTGCTCAAAATAATATGTTTCAAAATATTCTTTCATTACAATTTTATATTTACCTAAAGACCCGAGCTCATGACTTTAGGGCTGAATGCTTTTAAGCCCTTCATTGACTAAGCCTAACATGTTTATAGGGTGCAGAGTGGTGGTTGATGTTTTTTACGGGGGAGTAAAAACAGATACCTTAACTGCTGCAGCTACAGGGAAGCACACAACAGTTCACATAGTGTTACAACATAACAGTTCTTTTGAATTATTGCTAACTGTATTCACAGATTTTTGAAAAATGGTACAGTCAGCTAGAAACTCGTCGATTCTCTCAAAAATCCATCTTGTATATTTCAAAATACCCACACTTATATAATCTTACGTTCCTACAGTTTCCCCGTCAGTCTGGGCTGGTCGGGTCGCGATACGGGCACCATCTGGCGGCTCAGTTACTCTTCAGTGCACTGCTGAAGCGTACCCAGTACCTCAGGTTCATTGGACTCTTAATGGAGAACAGAAGCTAGTTAATGGTAAGCACATAAATGTTAAAATGTTTGGTTTTTGGGGATTTTTAGAAGGAAAACGATGTTTAATAATTAAGCAATAAAATATAAATAACACAATGTTGACACAGTTATTGACCACAACTAAGAAGATTCAAGGACACAATGGATAAAAAAGCAGAACTGGTTTTTCTCTTTACCTCTGGTAAAGAGAAAAAAAACAACATCAAATGTTATACATACGTGCTTATTTAAAAGAGGTATATAAAGTAAACGGTCTTAACCCTTAATTAGGCGCATGGGGTCAGGGCCACTTGAAATTGGAAAAATAATGTTTTACAGTGTTTAGAGCGCGCTCACGCTCTTTCTAGCTTCCTCACTCCCCGCGGGGTACGCAAATTAGTCAAAAAAAAAATTCAAAAAATTTCAAAAAAAATTAGCTTAAAGAGAGGTTACATTTTTTTATTAAATATAATATTCCAGTTATGTTTTCGTTTCTTAAAGTTAATTATATTTAAGAACTTTACTAATTACTATAAAATACATTTTAACTTTTATTTCTTTTTGACACTCCTTTCCCAATGTTTTTTGGGGTCACTGAAGACCCCATGCGCCTAATTGGGTGATTTTTTCAATGCGCCTAGTTAAGGGTTAAGACCAATCGTAAATAAAATACGTATTTTAAGTCAAAAAAGAAATACGGTAACCTTTTTAAAAACTTTCTAGCCGCACAATTACATAAAATTAAGTACCTACTCTGCTCGACTAGATTTTGACATTATTACATATCAGCTGATGTTGACGGACGGGATGTTGCGAATTAAGTCAATTCCGGATTTTACATCAACTTTTAGCATTCGAATGTATTAAGATAAATATTTTACCGCGCCTATTTTATACAATTAGTTTTTAGCAAATATTTTTAATTATACGTTGAGATCGGTCAAACCGCGGCGCGCGGCAGTCTACCGCGAAAGTTGTATATAATAGGTATTACTACATTTATACAAAAGTTTTTATAAAATGTGTTGTAAATAAAATGTGGTAGATAAATAAAATGTAGGTATGTAAATAAAATGTGTTGTACTTAAATTTGCTGAAAATATGTACTTAAGCAACCTACTCTCTTGCTAAAAATATGCAGAAAGGAAAAATAAAAATATTATCATTCTCTCTACGTTCTTACTTTTACCATTTTTCATACATAAACTACATAAAAACACACTACAACATCTTGATAAAATATACAAAAAAATGTGTTGCGACGTGACACTTCTTATTGCTGAGCGTAGATCCAATTTTCTTGTTTCGATTCAAAAGTTGCATTCAGCCTAATCGATACTCGCAAAAAAAAGATTTTTTTGTAGAAATTGGTTAATTTGTCATGGTTTTCAGGGGATAGTGCCGATACCGAATAAGGAGAACATTCTGGATTTTAGGATGGTGGCTATTCCAGATAATAATAATATCGTAAATCAATGTCCTTATACATCAGTTTCATACCAATTGTAAACTCGATATCCAAAATCCGTAAAACGGAACCCTTAATTTCGTCATGCCGTCTGTCTGTGTGTCATACAGCCATTTCACTCGGAGACTATTTACACTATATCGATGAGCATTTGAAAGAAGGTGTAGTTAATTGCACCGTTATACAATGGTGTTATGAAAATTACGATAAACCTAATTAGGGGTGGCATTCCCTATACATGTAACCGAGGGACATTCCACATAAGCGTGTGGGGTATTGCTGGATATGTTTGTATGTGTCATATGTGTCTCTCTGTCTGTCTGTCTGTCTGTCTGTCTGTCTGTCCGCGGCTTAGCTCAGAGACCCTTAGTACTAGACAGCTGTAATCTGGCATGGGTATACTTACATACAATTACGCCAACAAAGTGGTAAATGTTAAATGATTTCATTTCTGTAAGTAGGCTTGTACAAACACTTTTACACGTCAATCATATTTTTTTTAAACTAGATGAGGTCGGCGTTTCCTATCTGACTACTCTGAGAAGAAAGGCCGAAACAAACTCAGAGGTCACAGTCTCTTTTAAAGTCCAGACAGAATCTTGGTCAGATCATGTGAAGGCTATTTAGATCGGTGTCTGAAATGGTCTTTTGAGGAAAGAACCACACAGTTGAGTGGACCTGTCCAGTCAGTGCACGCAATTGTCAGCAATTGTGCAGCTCAACCCAGAACTTCAGGAGCGCTACGATTTAACGAACAATACCAAAGAACAGACATTTGAGTAGGCCGCATAAGTTACTCAAACTGCCAGATCATGATTACACTAAGAGAGAAAAATACAAAAAAAAGCAATGACCAACATAGTTCTCACATTCACAATAGTTAAAATAATATTATATTACTTTACAAAGTATATACTCAAGTCATAGTATATATAAAATTCATCAATGTCAATGTGTATATAAAAATCCGGACATAATCTTTGAGGACCATGCAGATCGGTGTCTGAAATGGACTTTTGAGGAAAGAACCACACAGATTGAGTGGTCCTGTCCAGTCAGTGCACGCATTTGTCAGTAACCGTGCAGCTCGACTCAGAACTTAGGGACCTCAACGATTCGACGAACAATACCAAAGAAAGAACATTTGGGTAGGCCGCATATACTACTCAAACTGCCAGAACATGATTAAAACTAGAATAATGACCCACATAGTCCTCAAATTCACAATAACTAAAATAATAAAATACTTTATACAGTAAATATTTTTGTCATTGTATATGTAAAAAGGAATAGATACTTATAGCAAAGATGAAAAGTACAATAGTTAGCAAAAACCAATAAAATAAATCAACATTCCCTGTGTACATTTATTGGAACAGCTCGATCCCAAGCCTTTGTGTCCTCAATAAAGTCTTTGACAGTATAATAGGCTTTCTGGCATAGTTTCCTTTTTACAAAAGATTTGAATGTATTAAGGCTTAGTTCTTGAATGTGGTTAGGAAGTTTATTATAAAAACGTATACATTGGCATCTAAATGAGTCACCTTTTATTGCTTGAGCTCGGTTGTGGGAACAACAAATTTGTGTTTGTTCCCAGTATTTATATATAAAAATGTATATATATATTAGTAAAATATAATATTGAAGAAAATGTTTAGGGGAGATACGCTTACATGTAAAGTGGGGATTTTTTCACTCGACTAATCCCGTGGTGTCGTTAGAAAGGTCGTTCCAAAATATTGCGGATATGTAAAAACTACTTTTCGATTCAGGGTTCCGTTTGCGACATACTAGGCATTCAAGTGCATTTTTTGTTAGAGTTGTTTCGGATATTCAAAAAAAATTATTGGCAGTAACGTAAAACGAAGTAAAAAGGCAAATGATGACATAATTCCGATCCAGCTTGTCTCTTGCTGCTCTTCCCTAACGAAGCCCTAAGTCGAGGTCCGTACCCCACAAGGGTGCCCTTAGCGTGTAGTCGCCAAGCTAATAAGTTGCTTAAGCCCTAGCTGGAGGTCTCGATTTATTAAGGGAACCACAGGCAAGCCCGGTTAAGCAGCCGACAACCTCCTAGGTTGCGAGCTAAAACTTAAAAAAATAACAATCACGGGGACGTAAACTTTACAAGTAAGTGGAGTAATAGTCAGCAAACATACATTTTGAGTTAGAATGTATGGGAGAACACGTTTTTCAACTACAATGTTAAGTTTGTTCTTGAGATAAATTCATCCAAACTACGGAACAAGGACACGCACTTGGCCAGTTTTTTTTTCTCATAATAATTTTTCGTGAAATACTGTGAAATACAAACATTTTTGTAGTTCATAAAATTAATGCTATGCAATGTACATGCGTAAATATTCATCCCAACGATGGAACCCTTCACTGTGCGTGGTCCACCATACATTTAGCCAGTTTTTTTTAAATGTCGTTAGGAACATACCACAAAATAAAAAAACAGTTTCTATTACTCAAGTACACTAATAGAAACAAAAACTACCAAGCTCATAAAACTAACAAAAAATATTGACGTGATGTGAAAAATGTTTGCGAAATCCTTATTTTATAGAATTTATTTATCATCATTCCCAAACAAAATTTTGCTAAGCCTACCTAAAAACTATCAGAAAGTATCTAAAATAAAATCTACATTAAATAATTGTCCAATAAATTAAATTAATTTTGAAAAGCGAGCGCATCCCAAATTTATATTCAAAAATAAACAATTCGGCGACAAATTCAATATATGAGGTACCTACCTATGGTCATAGGTCCTGTCTGTTAACTCGGTTTCCATATAATGTCCGAAAATCGATTAAAATTACATTAGAAAAGTATTAATAATTATTATAAATAATGCATAATGTACTAATCAATGCTTATTGTACCTGCTTAATAAAAACAAGAAAACTTTTATTTCGTACTCATTGTATAGCCCAATTGGTGTATTCACAATACTTAGAAACGAATGTTAATGCTTACATGTACCAGAAAATCAACACAAACTATTAATGACTACGCCACAGTGGCATGTAGACGTATCCAATGTCCCAGTTTGGGGCTGTCCCACCTATCAACTATAGCTATGTTCAGGGTGGAACCGCAACGCTTGCGCATGATGGCGTGAAAGCCATATATTCTTGCCTCTGCAAACATGCCGGAAGCACTGCATTTACGCGGCAACCGCATCAACACCCTGAAAGCTTTATTGTATTGTACGCGCAGAGCTCGTGTGTTGTTGACCCGCAGACTGCACCTATAGAACGAGTGATAGTACGCGCTGTAAATAGTGTAGCCTTCACTTCAGTCGTTAATTTTGCAAATCTGTGAGCCAACTTATTGCAGCGAATGCCCTGCGCTCACGCTCAATACCCATCCAGGCTATCTTTTAAGCCTAAGGGTCTAAGGAAACCCAGTAGCCCATATACTTGAAGGTAGTGACTCGCTTTAAGGGACTTCCGAAAAGTTTCAAGCGTGGTTCAGTCGGGTAAGTTTTAGTGCCCGCCTTGAAGATTAGTACCAAAATTTTCTTAAAATTGTATAAGAGCCCATGAGTCTCCTCGTAACTCTCATATGTCGTAAGCCGGCTAATCATTGCGTTAATCGAAGGGCTCAGCAACACCATATCATCAGCATAACTAATCTTGTTGACGCATACTCCATCTATATAACAACCCTGATAGGTAGTGCTGTGCTTGACGATCAAGAGGCTTATGTACAGACTGAAGAGGCGAAGGGAGGTCAGGCCACCTTGCCTCACCCTGCACTCCAGCCTATACTCATCCAATATATAATTGATCTGATTGATATACCAAAATTACTGTAACGGGAGAATCTTCTGGAATCTGCTGTTGGGTGTCAACCCCCTCGGGCCCCCTCGGGCCAGTGATTTTTAGTTAAGCCATTCACCCAGCTAAATTCCAAAATTTTACGTTTGGTATCTTGATGATGGAACCTTGAGAGGCGATGTAGAAACTGTTTTAAAAGACCTACAATAAAAAAAAAATTGCATTTTATTGGCCTTGATTTCAACCTTTCGAAATGTGACCTATACTTAGCGGACAATATTGACATACGTCTGAGGGACAATTCCCGTATTTTTAAGAACGTTCGCGTTCTAAGCTCAGTCTCAATCTGTCAAAAATTGTATTGCGTTTACCTCTCAGAACAATAACTAAAGCATAGAAGGCGCTTTAGGACATTTGAAGTGTACGCTGTCATAGACAAAAGAGTATTAGCTAGTGATGTGACTATGCATAAAATAAATACCGATATCGACTTCTTAGTTTATGGTATCGCTCCTTGGCATTTAAATCTAAAATATGCTAAGGTGAAATGAACTCACTTCTGTCTGATTAACTTATTTATTTATAAACACAGGATAAATTATTAACAAATTGAAATTACAAAGAAAACGCTTAAATAATATTTAAAGAGCGATTGGCACCGGAACAAGTAACAAAAAATTTAAATCACTGTCCTTTAAAAATTATAGTTTTTGTTAGAAATGTCCTTACTTTTTCTACAGGAGAAGATAATTCTTTCGCGATATAATGAATTCTAATTGTTAAATATTCTTTGCTTATCAATTTAATCAACAAATTTCTATGTTCATCCAATACATCATTATCGAATGAATGTTTGAGTAAATCATCAAAAATTGACGTTGGAGCAAAATTATAATAAAGCAGTCATCGCTGAAATGTTTGGAACAATTACGATGTTGTTTTTTCCATTCCCAGTAGTTACGTGCAATAGCGTTGATCCATGTTTGTCTCATAATTATCAATATCGGAGGGAAATCTGAAAATTAAAAAAAAAAAATCATAGCTACACATGAGTTTAAATTATTATACCATGAGCCAAACGGCTTTTTGACCACTGTCATTTCATTACTCATACGTATGATTTGCTGGCAAGACCGTAGGTATTTAGGTATTTATTTCACTCTTAAATATTTAATCCTTTCCAAAACTACGTGTAAAGAAAAATAATGTAATAATTTAGATGACGTTAGTTCTATCGATATTCTATCGATAGTTTATTTTTGCAAGCACTATTGCAAAAATTTCTATACCGATTTAAAATTTCTATTTTCCCTAGAATCGAATTATTTAATTACATAAAGTATTGATTTCTAAACACTACCGAGTACACTAAACTCAAATAATTTGAAAAAATGCCAAAATAACCTACAGTGAGAATACAAAACCGATAAAATGACCATATTTGATTACTTACCGATGGAAGCTTATGATTTCTGCATCATTTTCTTTGCGGGATGAATGTGATTTACATCCCAGTATAACGCAGAACATTATTTAATCTTTAAGCTTTGCGATTTACACTAAATCACTATTAATTTTGTACTATTTTTATAAAAACACGTAAAATCAACGAAGCACTTCAACTCCCATGCGCCCATAAGCATTATACGAAAAAATGCGATGAACAAAGTCATACACAAAAACCTGAGACGTTAAGTAGCTTTTAAACTTAATATCATAAAGGTAGCCAAGGTAGCCAAATTGACGTTTGCTTTGTGACGCTTTGCATTTTGAGCAACCTACATCTGTCTCTTTCTAATGCTGTTGATGAGTGTATAAGAAAACAGAGACGACTATATTAGTTAAATTTAGCTTCCTTCTATGCTTTAGTTATTGTTCTGAGGTTTACCTACATTTTTGACATTTGACGGTCGCTGAGATGAGATTGTGACTTGATTTTGAACGTTTTTAAGTAATTAAAAACGTTAAATTTGGGTAGTATCTACCCAAACGCAATAGCTCCAGAAATCAAAATGATTGAAAAAGCTTTCTTCATGTCCTTGAATCTCCACTCTTTGAGAATACCTTTCCCGTTTTTATTGAGGAAAAAATACAAAATTTAAAGACGTTTCAGAAAGGTTGTTCTTAATTAACATGCGTTCGGTCATAACTTAATATGTTATTACTGCTGTTTCGACCCTAAATTAAAATATTTCCTTCGCGCTTCCCATT
The DNA here is from genome assembly GCA_937001585.2 of Brachylomia viminalis. Lineage (NCBI taxonomy): Eukaryota > Metazoa > Arthropoda > Insecta > Lepidoptera > Noctuidae > Brachylomia > Brachylomia viminalis. The sequence goes on from OW443300.2 coordinate 1,277,882, forward strand.
TATGGAAGCACACTCGCCTTTTAGACAAAATTGACCAAACTACCCGGCAAACATTAACTACGATTTTAAATGTGGCCATGGACGACCGAGCTTGGACACAAGCTTACTCTTGCCATTCGTATAGGAGGCCTCAGCGTCCCCGAAATTTCTAGTATTGGTTTACTGGCTTTCATATAAATAAATATCGTCTGACATTGCACACAGCACCATCTAGTTCCAAGTTAAGCACTTAACACTTAAGGCTTGTGTTATGGATACCAGATGGTTGATACACTACTTAAATACATTTTTTTTTCGTAAATATATACATATTATAAATATACATCCATGACTCGGGTACAAATGTCCATATTCATCATACAAACATTTGCTCCTACCGGGATTCGAACCCAGGACCATTTGGTTTCGCTGACTACACTTAGCCACTGTAGCCACTACACCAAACGTGTCGTCAAATATCCTCGGTCTATCGCCCTCAGAAATTAATCAGGGAAATCCTAGCCTCCACACTGATTAATTTTATGTACCGTGCTTCACCGAGGCTATGAATGCCTGGAGATTAGCTTGCCCGAATTTAGATCTACCCGATAATCCATCTTACCAGTGGGATGAGCCGCTCTGCAGAGTAGTACAAAATAATTTACAGCCTATAATAATCCCACTGTTGGGACACAGGCCTCCTTTCGGCTCTCCTCTCGGTGAGAGGGAAGTGGGCCGCAATCCAACACGCGGGTTCAACAAGGGTTTTTGGTTCTACGATATGCCACTTTCCTCACGATGTTTTCCTTTACTGTTTTGAGAGCAGTGGTGATGAAATAATTTACACGAAGTAAAGCGCCTGTCTGGGTTTGAACCTACAACTTGTAAGTCGCGGCCGTTCCCACACTAGGCCACCACTGCTCAAAAAGAGTTGATTGTTGATCTTATTGTTAACCCTCATTTTTTCCTAAGTCCCACTAACTTTATGATGCACAATGTGACTGTGTACGCAAAAGTAATCGAAATCCAAGCAACCGAGACGACAAAAACACTAATTTGGTAAAGATTCTAACTAAAAATAACTAAGTTCACACAGCAGCTGCAGGTCAAGTTACCACAAACTGTCAAATGTTCTCATTCGATTTTGAACTAAACCTTCAACATTTTAAGGTTTCATATTATTTGGAGAAATTTGACAGTTTTGTATAACCTGATATGCCGGCGACCGTACAAAGTGAAATAAATTGTAGTTAAAGAAACACTCAGGGCTTATGAAACTGCAAAGCAGGCACAAAGGATCCATTTTATCTCTACATTGTAGTGTTTCCAAAACCAACCAATAAAATACCCTGTAACGATGATAAAAGAAAGTCTCCTAAGTAATCGTGTCTTCACAATACATCAAATGCTCAAAAATATTTACCTACAATTATTATTTGGGATTCCAGTTTATTAATCTTTGATGTCTGTTCGATAATATATTTGGGGCGCAAAAGGGGCATAGTTAGAGGTTCGATTAAATAGGTACAACACAACTAGTCGTAGTGTACGACTGGTTGTGAACCTTACATAAATTATTTTTTGCTTACATTTAACTTGTTCTTTATCTGTGATCACTGTAATTTGATTTTAATGTTACATGAGTAAATTACTTTTGTTCTAAATTAAAACTATCAATAATGTCAGTTTCAAGTAAATCGAATCCTTCATCAATATGATATTCGTTTAACATCAGACAAAAATAATAAGAAAACCGTCCAAAATAATAAGACATCCACCACATCAAATCCTGGAACACTATCATTTCTGATCCCTCAATTTCGAAAACAAATAAGGCCCAGAAACTTCTGGAAACTATTCAACAAATTTGCCAACTCAAACTTTCTATAGTTACAAGAAGAGAGAAAAAATTATTTTCCAAAACAAAAGCATGTAGGAGTGTATCTAATCTGTGATCCCAGTTCGTCATTCGTGGCTGATGAGTTAGCTACGCAATGATCCATGTGATTACCGGGTTTGCTTGTGACGCGGTACAAGTCATGAGAAACTTGCAATGTCTTACTGTCGGTCCACAAATTAAAGAATCTCGTTTAAGAGGTAAGTATCTATAGCTATGTAACTAACTTAGCCTTTCTCATATCCAATGGACTATAAAAGTGTTTGTAAAAAAGAATTTCATTTGGATAAGCTTGACAAAGTTTACCAACGATTCTATAATCTTGTGAAATAGGATACTCACAACTCTAACCTTTGTCAAGAAAAGTATGAAGTAAACATGAAGACCTTGAAAATAGCGTAGTTTACTGTTTGTTAAAACTTACATTCAAATATCAGTGTATATAATATTATTATTATATATGACGCCGCGAAAGCGTCTGTAAAGATTATAACATAACTGTAAGCGTAACTATTTATTAAAATAATTGTTATTTCACGATAGAGTCGTTGACCCTGCCCTCTATGTGACACTAACACCATTTGCATGCATCTGTAAATAAGTATTGATTTCTTTGAGATCAACGCCATATATTTGCCAGGTTGTGAAATCAGAACTGAAAGAATAACTATAAAACGAATTACGATGTTTTAGTTAAACTAGCTAAAATCAAAAGAAAACATTTTTTTTATAGTTTTAGGGTTTTACAGTTTTGTTTATGATACAGCGCTACCCAATGGGCAAAAATGGCGCGGATTGCGTTCTATGATCAATAATGAATGTAATAATTTAATACGAAAACTAAATAAGTTTGAATAATATAGCAACATATAAAGAATACAAACTATATAGTAACAAGTTTATTTTACACATCAATTTACTAATGTAATTTGTTTGATTAAATTCCTTGAATTACAGGAAGTGTTGTCAAGTGGTAATAATGAAGTTGTAAAAAGTAAGAAAGCTTCTAATTTAACTTTATTTCTGAAAACACCGTTGTATTTGTGAATATTTGTTTTGTTTAATTATAAAAGAATTAACTGAAAGCATTTCAGCTATGTTTGTAAGTTTTATTGAAATAACTAAGTAATAAGATCCTGTAATTTAATACCTGGTACGTCCGCCCACTTTGAATCAGGCACGCGGGCTCGGTGCGATGTCGCGTATAGAGCATAGATAAAACACAGTGTAGAGTGACGATGAAAAATAAGTCACGTGTTGTAGGCTTGTGAAAAATTGTGGATTGTAAAACGAGGACACTAGGACAGTAATAAAACTGTGTCAAATCAGTGTGAGGTGTGTAATTTAACTTCCTACTACTACCTGCGAATAGTGCCGCTGTCGGACGGAAATCATGGAGATGGACTACCTGCCCCGTCATAGATATTTATATTTTTCACGAGACTTTTTCCGCCAATCTCCTGAGTCTTTAGGCACGACATGATTTCGAACCATGGCGCTACTGTCAATCATTATTGAAGGTACTTGAATTTATTGTTCATCAATAACGCGAATAATCTGTGCGCTGCGGTCACTGCACTTTATACTGATGATGTCATTATTTGCATACCTTATTAACTCTGCGGGGATCACCACAGAGATAGTAAGGTATGCAAATTATTTACTATCGTGTCTGTTGGTACTGCACGGTATCGGCTATTCAGAAACCAAACTCTGACTTAGAATTGATTGATGTGGCTTTGAGTATAACAATTTATTATTGTTGAAATTAAATCCCAGTGGTGCTCAAAGGGGAACCGAAAATAAAATTTGACTTTCCCCTTTGAGCACCTACAGTGCGGTAGCTTCTAGTGCTGGGGTGTATACTAAATCATATCACGAACTTTATTTTTTGTACCTCTTTGTGCACCACGTTCGAATATTGATTGGTGCTCAAAAGGGAATTCCTTTGGTGCTCAAAGCAAAGGTGCTCAAACGGGAATACTTTGTGGGCACAATATGTAAATCTTTGTTTCCAGTATATGTTATGAATGTCGCTGTCTTTAGAACATAGATTTATATTATTTTTTACATACATCAGGTTCTCATATACATATTGTTCTTTTACATATTGAGATACGACTGTCATTAAGTTTGTTTCCTTAAATTTATCCCTCAGTGTATGCCTACAACTTGGGTTATAAATTGCTCGAATGGCTTGTTTCAAAATCGTTTTGTTTCCACGAGTAGGCTTTTTATATCGAATAAAAAGTCACTTGAGGGGTGACGCCCATTCCCCCAAGAAGGCGATCTTCAACGATGTTTGCCAGGTCCGCCGAGGTTGGCGCTCGATACTGATCTCCTACCAGTCATGCATTTCATTGGCACGTGTTCCGCCGCAGAATTGGGGTGATTATTTTATAGAGGTTTTCTACCTTTCAAACTGGACAATTAAGCCAAGACTCCCAATCGCTAGATTGGTGTTGCGGACGTGGGTGGATATTCATTTCACAGTTGACTGGCTAATTAGGCCAATAGTGTCGGTTTAGTTGACGTCCACCCGAGACTCAGCGTGGAAGTTTGTTTGGCACCACCCGGGGGCACGTGTAGGGTTTTACTTCAGTATTTTTCGTACGGATGTGAACCACTTCACCCCCCTTTGAACAACGATTACTCAAACTACACCGACGAGCAATATAAAAATAACTACTTGAAAAGTGCCTGTAGAAATCTAAATATCTCATAAACGACACAAGTTAGTATCATGATTTAAAAAAATCTTGAAAACAATATTATATTGCTTATTAAAACTTTATTACATACTGGCCTGTTCGAAATCATGGATAGACAAAATAAATAATAAATCTCACGTTTCATAATTTTGGATTTTACATTAGATTACTTTTATTGTCACGTTAATTTAATTATTGTTTTTACCTTTGCGTATCGATTTTTTACATAAAAGAACTTACAGCAGACGTTGACATGTAAATAAAAGTATCATCATGCCTCTCACATCCGAGGAATGTACCAGAATCATCAATATGGTGCAATTGGGGAGACCCCAGAGACAAACGGCCAGAACCATGGGTTTGAGACATTCAAGTCCAACAAGTGTTTTGGAGGTTTAGAGAGACTGAACTTAACCTAAGAAGACCACACAATGACAAGCCAAGGTGCACAACGGCCCGAGAAGATCGATTCATTGTGTCAACGATGTTAAGAAATCGACATCGACCAGCGACAACTTTGGCAGACCCAAAGGGACCCAATCAGTGAGTGGACAGTCTTGCAGAAGCCAATTGAAAGCCTTACCGGCCAGCAAATGGCCCAAAACTCCAACGGCATCATAAAGTTGTAAGATTAAGATATACGCGTGAGCACATCGAATGGGGTGAGGACGAATGGGGCAGAGTAAAGTTCTCCGATAAATCGAGATTCGTGTTGTATAATCTTGACGTGAGATGTCAAGTGCACAGACCGCCTGGAGAACGTTTTACTAAAGCATGTTTCGAAAAAAAAGTCCCATATGGGGGCTCTGTACACGTGTGGGCCGGTATTTAACCAGATGGTCGCACGGCGCTAGTGCCGATAGAAAATGGCAATCTGAACGCTGTGAGACACGTAAACGAGATTCTCAATGAACATTGCCGGTCCGTATTTGGTCAATATGGGCGACAATGCATTGTTTATGCAGGATAATGCGCGGCCCCACACAGCTCATGTGGTGAACGAGTACCTTCTCGAGAGATAAGGGCAAGATAATAACGATGAATACGAACTTAATCTACATCTACAATAATATACTCAGTCCAAAATACCCAAAAGTTCAAGTAAAGTGTTATGTAAATATTATCTTGAAGTTGATTTTATTTTATTACCTAGAAATTTACATAGTCCGAAACGTCAATATTTTAGTATATATTTAGTATATATTTTTTAAACCTTATACTACCTAAAGTGGTGGTTATTTGAAAATTCAAATTGGCTGCAGGTTTGGAGGCGGTTCTCAAATTCAATTTGATGCCTGCTTACATTTCGGTCTACGAGTTCACAGATTTACATATACTTTACATATAATTATGTGCACGGTATATAAACTAGTGAATAGCGCTTTACCCAAAAATAGCAAGGTAGTATGAATATTCTTATTATGAGATTAAATTCACTTTTGCCTAAGAATTTTCTCTTAAAATCTAGGGCTGCGAGTTTTTTGATAATTTAAATTTATGTTTAACATTGGCTTAATTTTCATGCGCTTTTTCTTAAGAGCACTTTTAATCAGATAAATCATTTCGGATCTTAGTTATATCTTCTTTTATTCCATTTTTCTTTGTTTCACTTAGGTATGTAGAAATGTATAGGGTCAACGTAGTTCAAGAAAATAAGTAACTGTACTCTATTTTAATTGTTAAGTTACTTATTATAATTGCAAAACCGTTTATTTTTTAAAAGGGAAACTTAAAAAAAAAACAACGGTTGGTATTATTAATGATATTAGAGCTGTAATATGACGTCTAATATTACCTTTGTTTCCTTGAAAAACGAAAAAAAACGATTGGCTTCAATGACAGCTTTTTCGACAGCGTGTACGGAAAACACATGATACGCGTGTGACAAAACGTTACAATTTTACTGAACCTACATGTTATCTATTTCAGACATACCACGATTCCGTTCGAATGTAAATCCCGAACATTTATTTATCGGGAACATGTGTAACCACAACCAAACCCCAATGACGGTCGAAACATACACACAAACGATTGCTATTTTCCTATCGTATATTTAAACTCGGAAATTCCCAACTCCTGGCGGAATTAATAATGGAAGTGTTGCAAAACAATCGTATATTTGCTACCATAGTCCGATACCGATGAGAAATAATTTCGTAGTTTGTACACCAGTTTGCTACTAATTCCGGCGAGCTGTGGATTATTTCATCGGCCGAGTGTGTAATGAGACTGGAACTAAAAGCGGGCAGAATAGTTTCAGTTTGGAGTTTAAATAAAATGTGCATTTAATTATTTACAGCATTAAGTGTTACGAGCGGTGGTTTACGGAATAATACTAGCAATGTCTCGTTTAAACGTTTAAATTTACTCGGACACTGTTTTTTAGATCTCCTACAACTTTTTTACGGTTATAACTTTAGGTAATAAGTATGATTACCTTAAATAAAAGTTACAACGGAACCGAAAAAAAACGTGTCCGTCATTTGAACATACATAAACTATTACCGGAAGAAGTAATTACATAAATGAAAACAATTTAATATATATATATATCCCATTTATGCTTCAGATCAAAGGCTTCCAAAAATAAGCGGCTTTCAGAGGACTTTCACTCTTCACAAGGGTCATAAGAATTGTATGAAGAAGGCCTTAAAAGTGCATTAGTAGGGGAAAGAAAGGGGTTCCCATTTTTCTGTTTGGGGCAAATAGAAACCCCATTATTAATTAAACCGATTAAAATATAACGTACCTATTTATATTTTACTAGGAGATGGTGGGCGGCGGCGGCGTCGCAGCGAATTAGAAAGTTATAAAGTAAGATAATATGTGTTATTGCCGCAGAATCACGGGCATTAAAAAGATAAGTTAGCTGTTAGTAAAACAAAATATAATTACAAGCACGGAAAAAGTAGTAAGTAGGCAGCTGCACGTCGTGACTGCCAGAAGATAGCGTTCACTCAGCGTGATGCTATAATATAGGGGATCCACTGCACAGCGCTGATGTGGTGCCATCTTTGGTGTTAGTTCTAAAATAACTAAGTTGAAATTGTTAATTAAAAAGTAAAAAAAAAAACTGTATTTTTCTTATGTTTTAACCTTAAAGTTATATATTTTTTTAAACCAATTAATTTTAACCTTTGTAATAAATTACCACCATTATTTTTGGGAGAAACCTTGATTTAATATTTATTATTAAATCAAGGTTTCTCCACCGTGTCCTTAGTATGTTTGTAGGCAAAGAAATGACACAACCGTTTAGCGTAGTAACTGGTTTATTACTGAAGATCGCGCGGCGTGCGACCGTCGCGGTACAAAACACTGCACTCCTTTCACATTATTTTGAAGACCTGACAATATACAAAAAAACTATAATTAGAAATACTTCTTATAATCTACTGGGTTCCTCTGTCTCTTAGATCGCCCAAGGGCTCGGCCAACTTCCGGTTCACGGCTGTTTGAATTGAGATCAGTGGCCGAGCGCTCGGAGCGTTACAATCTGATTTGGGTAAAGGATTTTCCCTCGCCTCTTCCCACTCCTCACCATCTTCCCCGTCCAACTCGGCGACAACATCTGCAACACTATGATCCTCAGTCACCACCGCAGGTTCCTCTACTCTAATTACTTCAGTGCTAACGTTCGCCGAGTGTGGTGATGATGATGGTGAGACAGACACTGTGGGAGCTGGCGGCTGTATGGGTGACGGTCTGGGAGGCTGTAACGGAACATATGTGGCCTCTTCCCCCTGACCTTCACCACCATTAACTTGTTTATGGACAGAACACGACCTATGAAATTTCCTTATCTGGTCTAAGTGCCTCACACAGGACACATCAAAATTCTCAAAATGAACATTAAACATTCTCGTTCCTATTTTATCTCTTATTCTACCTACCATCCATATAGCCTTTCTAGCAGAAAACCATCTTGCCCATACTAATTCACCCACTTCAAAACTCCTAGCTTTGTTTAAATCTGTTTCTTTTGAGTTAGGTTCATTTACTTCCGGTAGCTGATTTTTCTGTGGTACGAGTAGTATTAAGTCTAACCGAGACCTCAAGTTACGTCCAAACATCAGTTCAGCCGGTACTCGAATAAGAACCCCACCAATTTTTCGTGAATTTCACGTGATGCACAACCTTCGTTAAGTATGCATCTAATCATTTTCTTGCAAGTCTTAACAGAGTTTTCTGCTTGACCGTTACTAATTGGATGATAGACAGGGGAATTTAAGTATTCAATTCCGTTATTTCCACAAAAAACATTAAAATGTTGTGAACATATTTTACTATCGTTGTCAGACACTAATACGTTTGGAATTCCAAAGGTGGAAAAAACATCTTTTAGTTTAACAATCAGCGCGCTGGTTGAGGTGCCGCAGTTCATATGGATGCATTCCAACCATTTACTATAAGCGTCAATTATTATAAGGTAATCCGCTTGTCCTATTGCCATGTAATCAATGTGAATACGATGCCAGGGCCCGGCTGGGCACGGCCAGGGCGCGGGGGGCGCGCGCGGTGGCGCACTACGCACACTTGCGCACGCGCTGCAGCTACCTATCCAACGCTCGATATCTGCATCGATTCCCGGCCACCACATCCTACCACGCGCCGAGCATTTTGTTTTAACTATACCAAAATGTGCTGTATGTAATTCTTGCAACATCTTTTCTCGAAATATTGTTGGCATGACAATACGATGACCACGAAATAGGCAACCACTGTTAACCTCTAAATCGGTTTTACAAAGGAAATAAGACATAATAGTTTTACATTTAATTTTTCGCGGCCACCCGCGATTCATATAATTAATCACTGTTTGTAATACCTTATCGCCCGCCGTGGCGAGCTGATTTGTTCAAATGAAACCGGTTTTGTTGTTGCATCTAGGAACAAAAAGGGAATAGGCATCTCCTCTTCGCCCGTCCTATTAACAAACAAAACTCATTTTAAACTGATTCATAAAATCACGCCCCAGTAGTGGGGGTCCTCCATGTCTGAGCACATAAAATTGTATACAACGCTTAGTGTTATTGTATAAAATTTCACACGAAAAATAACCTAACGGGGTAACTTTATGCTTAGTGTAAAGACAAAATACAAGATTAGTTGCTGACAACTTATAACGTTTAAAATGCTTTAAGTAAAATTCCTCTGACATAACGCTACGACCCGCACCACAGTCGAGTTCCATAGAAAATGTATTGCCACCGACTATTACGTCCACTTTAATAGGATCATAGTACACATACCTTAAATTGAAAAGGTCGCACTCCTTACAGTCATGAGCATCCACTTCGACGTTATTCAAAGCCGCATTATTAATTTTTTTCACAACACACACTTTTTTAAGGTGACCCTTTTCTCCACAATTTTGACACTTATAACTTTTGAAACGACACTTTTCCGCTAGGTGGTTCCTTAATCCGCACACCGAACAACGCGCTCCAGCTGTTGCCGCGTCGTGCGCCGGCGCCGGCGCCGCCTGCGCCCGGCGCTCGCCGACACGATACACCACCTCCTCCTTGATGTGGTGCCCCACGGCTCCAACGCTGGAACGTGCAGCGCGCGCACATGCCGCCTGCTGAGCTACCTCCAACGCCTTGGCGAGCGTTATTAATTTTGAGTCCTGCTCGAACAGGCGGTCTCTCTCCGGTCCAGCACTGAGGCCCAGGACGAACCTGTCTCGCAACAATATGTCCAGTTCCGTGCCAAACTCACAGTAGACGGCGAGACCACGCAATCGCGCGGCCCACTCCTCGAGATTCTCACCCTCAGATCTGGTCGCTTCATAAAATTTTGCCCTGTCGGCAAACGTCGATCTCTTCGGTTGGAAGTGACCGTTCAGCACTGCCACCAAATCCACCCATGGAACTTTTTCAAGCACTCTCGGGTGCACGAGATTCCTTACGAGCCGATAAGACTCGTCCGATAGATGTGTTAACAGTACTGCACACCAGTTACCCTCCGGTATATTGTTCAACTTAATGAAATTTTTCATTTTTCCGTGAAAAATCTCCCATTCTTGACTTTTATGGTCAAAAACAGATAAATTTCCGATAAAGTTCGCCATTTCCTTGCACACGCGGGTAGCTCGTCGCCAATTAGTATGTTTGTAACCAAAGAAATGACACAACCGTTTAGCGTAGTAACTGGTTTATTACTTAAGATCGCGCGGCGTGCGACCGTTGCGGTACAAAACACTGCAGTCCTCCGGGCGATCCACACAATGGTGTCACCCGAGCGTTTCCTGCCGCCTTATCCGAAACAACCGCGTCCGGTGAGGAACTTCACTAGGCGGAAGGTGAGGACGCTGTGGTACCTCTTTAGACACTCCTCAAGGAGCTTTCTTATCGCCGCAATTGTGGCGTGCCCAGCGCTGGGTTGTGACAATCGCACTCGCCATGCTGCCCTGAGATCCCGCCGGAGCTCTGTCCGCTGTGCCGTGATTTCTCGCGGCAGCGGATTTACGCCCCGGCGGCGTTTCGTCTCCTCGCGCCGCTCCCATATATTATGTGCGCGAGGACCACGCGGGCCTGCGGTTGGTAGATGTCACATGTCTTCGAATATTTAGTTCTCACCGTCACCGTCTTAGATCAGATGATTAGATATATCATTAAGTTTAAAGGAAAAAGCATCGAATGCATATCTTTGTGCACTGTATTGATCAAAACTTGCAGTGTATATTTTTTTAAGATGCTTCTAAACGTCTCCATTTTACTATAACACAGTTGGTTCTTAGCACACAAAGTGATACAACGATCAGTAAGAGATGTAAGAAGGTATGGTGGAAGATAACACCTACATTAAATTAATTAATATAAAATGGATACAATTTATAATTGTATTTCATTACTTTATTAATTTAAATGGTTGAGATTTTAAAGATGTGCACAATTTTGGAGAGTATAAACCGAATTTTTGTTTAATTATTAGAAAGCACCACGCGATCTTTTTAGGAAAATGTTATGTCAAACGGTAGAACTTGGTCGTTTCCCACCATTGTCACAAATGCTATTATTATGTTTCACTTCAAATAACTTCACGGTTACACCAAATTAATTAAGTATTTTAATTAAAATTGGGGAAGTAATTCTGTCATCGCGTAATATTCATAATTATATCACAGTCACTATAGTAAACGTTTCTCTCTTCAAGAGGAAAGCTTTAAAAGATCTCTTAATAGCAAAAACTAAACTGACTAGGTAGTTCCTTTTTACGTCCATCTCATTAAAATCTCAGACTTGTAACTATTTAAAAACTCAACCCAGACCTTCAATTAAACTGTAAAAAATAAACAATTAAATTACTTTCTTTGTGAAAAAAAAGGTCTTTTAAGTCTATACAGCACTTTTGAAGGCGATGGCGGCCGGTGGTAAAATGAGTTCATAAATGCTAGATAAGTTCGTCAGGTGAGGGAAAATTGCGGAATGAATCATTCTGAGGTGCGCGTGCGGTAGAAGTTAGATGAATTTAAAAGTGTCTGTCTTTTCGCTTTTAGAATAGATTTTTTTAGATTGAAAGAGAGAAAATAGATTTATTTGTCACAAAAACAAGTTAATTCAAAACGATAAATAAGATCACTCGAATAAAAACATGAACACAAAACATAAATAGTCGGCAGCTGCACGCCCGCCGTGACTGTGACAAGGAGGCTTCCACTCAGCATGACGCTGCGCTGTGGGGAACCCACAGCAAAACGCTGATTTTCAGTGCTCACCTGAAAACGACGTACGGAAACCAAGTCAGGTTTAGAGATTTTAACAGATTGATGAAATATATTGGTTGCATGAATGAATATCAGTATCGGTGTGTTAAGAATTGATGTCAGTTTTGAGAAGAGCATAAATAAAATACACCATGTATTTTTAAATATAGAATAAGGGCAAGAGCATGATGATTGCTAACGGGACAACAGTACAGTGTTACTCCTCATAACATCAGCTATTGGCCTGTAAAAGTCCTGTCGAAATCGGTTCAGCCGTTACGGAGAAGAGCCAGACAAAAAAAAATAGTACCGTATATACTTTCATAAATATTTAGTAAAATGCTGCTATTTTGACATTACAAACAAACATTTGACTCTTGACATTTGACACTTCAATTTTATTTATTTGTATAGAACATTTCATGTAATAATGAAGAAGTTACCCATTTTTGAAATTATTCTTGTATCCTTGTCACGCAAAAAGATCATTGTACTGAATGGCGCAAAGTTACTGTTACAGACACAACACAGGAACGCCATTCCTATGTTGTGACGACAGATGCTAATAATGCTGTCTCTGTCTAGCATCGAATTTAAAATGCATAGAAAATCGCCTTTTTTGAGATATTTTAACAATTTTGTTTTACTGTGGCCTAATATTTTCTGTTTCGTAATGTTAATTACTTACTACTGTATAGAATCCAGTTCTTCTAACTGAATAGACAGCAGCACGCTGGGGAGTTTGTTACGCCACTACTTCTTCCCAGCTAAAGCACTGGGAAGTGGTGGAGGGCGGGCGTTTTGAGGGGACTGTCTTATGTAATTTTGACGTTCAAAAAGTGCTGATTCTCAGCCTAGTTTGAATAAATGACTTTTGATTTTGTTCAATGCCCAATTCAATAATAGTAAGCCATTTAAATAGTCCCTTAAAATAGGAGAAGGAAGGCTGTCGCTATAGAATTGGGTTATCTTCTCATTGCTACCGCAGAGTGGATTTAACAGCCTTTACTTTACATGTAGCGAACTGCTACGAAACTGTAGACGGTGTAGCAACAGGGGCTACGCCGTAGCAACATTGAAGCAACAATGAACTCCTTTTGTCCGTTTTATAACAAAAATTATAAAACCTTGTCGTACATTTCCATTAAGAAAAATAATTTTTTTTGATAAATGTTATAGAAGGAGACTTGTCAAGTAAATATTGTTTACGTTTTAGAGTATCTAGGTTTCATGGCTAAACTACCAATGATTGTGTCAAGGCTTCCCTGAAACTATCCATTATATACTATCAACTTACACAAGCTGATTGCACCTCTAGTCCAGTGTCAGTAATATAAATCGTCTGCGGATTTAGATTAAGAAACCTTCTTATAAGCAGGCTGGTAATCTCTAAGTATTATATCTAAGATAAATACTTTTGTTCTCGTTTACCTTTTGTTAAAAGAGTGAAGGTTCAACAATATGTTTAAAAATACTAGTAAAACTATCATTTCTGATCTACTTTAAGTTTTAAAAACAATTCCCAACATGGAATCTGTGGTATCTACTTAATAAGGAAGCCACTTAATTTCTTCCATGACACTACTACTTATATTCAATAATCAACTCTGCTCCACACTCTTAAGGTTTCGATTAGCTTGTCTGTCATCAACTTTTCACACGAAAACTTTCAACACAAATTCCATTAACGGAATTAAAATTAAAATACCCTCATTAATATGTAAGGAAAGATGAATGAACTAACTAATAGCAATGCTTCGCTTGGGTTTAGCAAAAAGTCTAATTAGGTACTATAAGTACCATCCCGCCATTAGTATGGCCGACAATGTCGCCTTAATTCAACACTGAATAGTTCCTTATACTTCCTTTGTTTTAAACGTAATTTTCATTATTCTGGGACAAAATGTTTGTTGAATGATTTTATTAGTATTCTGGGAACGAGAAAATGAAAGTGCAGTGGGCACAGAGCAGCAAAGCGTGTTTTTCAAAAGAAGAATGGATGTTTTGGTGTGGCTTAATTTAAGAAGCTCTCATGAATAAATTTAAGTTAAATTAAGTCAATATATGAAAAAGTTACAGGGTTTTACTTTGTATGTTTTAGCTTTTTTTACTAAACTGGACAAAGTAAAACAAGAAAAATCTTATAAAATGATTTGATTATTTCTGACTATCAAAACGCAAATATTTGCAATATCTAAACGCAAAATCTGGAACGGTAACAATAGAGTTACCGTACTCATCAGAATATGGTTTTTTTACTTCTATAATGACGAAACCCGATATTAAAAAATATGCAACCGTTTACCTTAATTTGACCGTGATCTATTTATATATTTATTTTATTATTTATGTACACACAGTAAAACAGATACAGATACGACATATTAGTATTGAGTACAAAGGTACTGCTTATTTCTTAAGAATTTTTTTCCAGCAGACTTGCGAAAGGAGAAATGAAAAAGAAATGTAGACAATAGTGTGTGAGAACAAGAAGAGAAGAATTTGGTTTTGAGAGTGTTTTTGACGAATACACGCGTAGTCTAAATGCAACACCCAGATTACAGGGAGTCCTGCCTTTCTTCTATAATTATGATTTAGCAGAAATCTTGTACCCTGTACTATTCAATTAATTATAAAAAAAAAACTTATAATAATGTTATTATAACAACGTTTTAAATTGTAAGAAAAACCCAAACGGTATCGAGAGGATACACAATTCTTAGTAGATTGTTCAACCCAGTTCACTTTAAGGTTTCTGAAAACCTGTTTAATAAAATGTTATCTCTCGTAGATTCTCACGGAAGGAAATTTGATTGGCTATTGATATTTCCGACGATCATTCAAAAAGCTCAAGTGAAAATTTAAATAAGATAGACTGATAACAGAACTATCCAATGACAAATGGAGTGCAAATCTCTTATATTCACAGTTTCATCAAAATCCAGAGATTACCATTGAAAATAAAATAGAACGGGCAGTCTTATTAAATAATAACTAGCTCCAAATGGCCGATAGACGACCGCTTCCAACGTTCTACCTTTTAAAAAAGCTAGTCGCGTTACGTTGAAATCACGCTGCGCCAGTAACTATTTAGTAATCTGTGGCTGCGCGCCGGCAACATGTTCCATTGGCGCGACAATGGCTAGGAACAAACAACGCTTTGTTGATGCCTCCGCCGTGTTACGCCGTGTTTATTCAGATAATTTCTACAATCTCGTGGAAATCGAGGATTCAAAAAATAAAAGTTTGATTTAAATGCTAGAAATTAGTTGTCAGAATTTGTATAAGTATAATTTTATCTAGTTTTCTATCTTGCATGGTTTTTCAACTAGCGGCAAACTAAAAACTTTAGAAAATGCATCGGTACTTTTAATTTTTTATCAAAGTAGGTACCTATATGCTTCTTTTTGGTATTGGTGCTGCATACTTAAGAAAGTTTAGTATTCATAACATGTTTTGGTAAGAACCTTCGATCAATAATAGTACTAGATACCCAATCCCATACAAAATTTCACTTTAAAACTGTCACCAATTGTGTTTACGTATGTCTAGTTGATATAAATAATTATATCAATGTAAATTCAACCTATAATGCAAAGCTTAAAGTAGTATTCACAAAGCTACGAGTATGTATACAAAGCAAAAAAGAATTACGACCGAAGCTCGCTGGTCAACATACATCAAAACAAATTCAACCTTTACACGCATGATTTAAAGTCAAACAGTTTGGCTTTAGGAATCAAGCGTCTAAGCGCTAGATGGGCGCAAAAAAGGTACACCTTATTCATTTGTTTACAAGTCCAAATGAGGCCGTTATTTACACAAACTCAATTACAAAGCATCATTTATATAAACTGATGCAACTTAATCTCAAGCTAGACCCAAATATTTATAATCCTAACTAAAAGTAATGAATCAGATGGAGCTTAAATAAGTTAATTCGATAAAAGATCAGATAGCTCGGGATTATTTGAATGGAGTTCATACCGAATGGCCGATTCAAATTATTCGCAAAGGTTCCAACTATCTAGACCTTTGTTTGAAATAGTTTTGGACAATATTGAGATAATTATGCGAAGTTGGGAATAGTTTTTAGTGTGGTGACTTAATGTAGATAGAATGTTGAAACAAAAACTCACAATTTTTTTAATGCTTTGTCTCTTAACCTATTTGAGTTTAAAATCATAGAACTTGCGATTCCGTCAACAAATTATTGCATGGCCTATAGATAGTTTTTATTGATGACATTGTTTTTCGGTCTTTGTAAACGCACCTACGATATTAGGTAGAAGCGCAGAAAAGTGTAACATTAGTTAGAGACTATACTATAGTTTTTAATTTAGTAATTTTTAATTCGGTATAACTACTCTTTGGTGTAGAATACGACCCAGATATTATGATCCAAATGATAAATGATTTTTTTTTCTGTAAGTAGGGTTTTACAAACACTTTTACACGTCAATCATATTTTTTTAACACACGTCACACGTCACAGTCTCTTTTAAAGTCCAGACAGAATCTTGGTCAGATCATGTGAAGGCTATGTAGATCGGTGTCTGAAATGGTCTTTTGAGGAAAGAACCACACAGATTGAGTGGACCTGTTCAGTCAGTGCACGCAATTGTCAGCAATCGTGCAGCTCAACTCAGAACTTAAGGAGCTCAACGATTCGACGAACAATACCAAAGAAAGGGCATTTCATTAAGCCGCACAAGTTACTCAAACTGCCAGATCATGATTACACTAAGAGAGAAAAATACAAAAAAAAAGCAATTACCAACATAATTCTCACATTCACAATAGTTAAAATAATAGCATAATACTTTACAAAGTAAATACTCTTGTCATAGTATATATAAAATTCATTAATGTCAATGTATATTTATAAATCCGGACATAATCATTGAGGACCATGCAGATTGGTGTCTGAAATGGACTTTTGAGAAAAGAACCACACAGATTGAGTGGGCCTGTCCAGACAGTGCACGCATTTGTCAGTAACCGTGCAGCTCGACTCAGAACTTAAGGAGCTCAACGATTCGACGAACAATACCAAAGAAAGGACATTTGGGTAGGCCACATAAACTACTCAAACTGCCAGAACATGATGAAAACCAAAACAAAAATATGGGTGCTTCTCAGAATTTCAATTATTTTCATTCTTCACTCTGTTAAACAGTTCGTCCATACAAATAAGTCTCACTACATACATACTTATTTACAATCACTTTCGTACCTTCGCGCTTGTTTTCTTCCTGTCCCCGGCTAATCTTATCGATTCTCAGCGAGAAGAGAATGGGAGCCGATCCGATTATACGAATACATTAGACGGATATACATTATCGGGATAGATGGCTATACGTGGTATTAGCATATGTGGAGTTGTTGCTTCACTTGCTTTCAATTGTTTTGTTTGCGTGTCGAATTGAGTTGATTGTTTTCTTTTAATGGGGTTTTGAGATTGTGTGATCTTCTGTTTTGTTGTTATCGGCACAAATTGTGTTATTTTAGTAAAAATATAAGCTGAAGTGGCAATCACCATATTATTTTATTTAATAATAGCCGTAGAACCGATGCGTATTAGGTTAGGACACGTTCTTGAGCGGAGACCGCAAATCGGTAAAGGTATGGTCCGACGCCCGCAGGATAGGTGGGGCGAAAATGTTCGTAGGCTGGCTGATAACAGCTGGACGGGTGTTGCCGAGAGTTTAGATGACGTGCGATTGGAGAGGCCTATGTCCAGCAATGGACTGCTGTGGGCTGATGATGAAAAATATTGCCAGTTAATATTATGCTGGCGAGCTGAGTAGGCTGCATCAGACGTTCAATTATAAATCCTTAAAGAATACTAATGACAGGCTTTGCTTCCGATTAAAAACATGATAGTGAACATGCTACTATACTCGTATCATTTGACTTTTTTTTTTATTGTGCCTAACCTTGATGACATTTAACATTTTTGTTTTTTTTTGTAATTTAACTGTAGATAACCTTAGTTGACATTTGCCATTATTTTATTATTGTGACATTTTTAGTTGACATTTGCCAATATTTTATTTTATTATTGTGACATTTTTTACTGTCATTCCAACGATTTGATATTCATTTACATTTTGTATTATTTTGTTCTCTTAAATTGTTATTTAAAATTATATTAACTTTAAATTTGTGTAAATTAAATAATTATAATGTTTTTGCATGCCCATGTGACGGTAGAGCATGGAGAACTCTTTAAATTAAACATCTATGTACTAAATACCCATGTTTGCAAACCAATAAATGATTTGATTTGATTGATAGTGAACCTACACACTTATTTTTCTTGCCGTGAAAAACTACGGTTTATTTGCCGTGTGTAGGCACGGTCGTCAGTATTGTATGGATCACTATTGAAGCTTGTTGACGGACACGTTTATTCTACGACGCGGTTCGTACGCCGTACCGCAAAGAAAACGTGCCGTGTACAAAAGACCTTACGATTAAAACTATATTCTGATAAAATTTAATAGACACCAGTCATCAGAATAATAATAATATCAATGAATCATGTACACGCTGAGAATCCTATTGGAAGAAAGCTCTTATTATTGTACCTAGATTAAATTATAATAGAAATGAAATAACGTTTTCTTCAAACACATTAAAGTGCCCGGCCAAACTATGAGTGATGTTTTTAATTTTTCTTCAGGTAAGTATTTTAAGGTAGAAAGAAAAGGGAAATTCTTTTTATGATAACTTTGGATTATTTTGCGATTGCCGCGGTAAGATATTTTGAGAAAGAGTCACGTATTTTTAATTTACACTGGCCATCAAAATGTAGTACCACACTTTTAAAATTGCAATAACTTATATACGATACTGATGCAGGATAAGGAACCTGGCCCGGCGCAGCCACACACCGCTCGGGTCGTACAAGAGTACATTCAGAAGGTTGGTATCAACTTGATAGCTTGGCCGTCGAGAAGTCCTGATCTCAACCCGATCAAGCACGCCTGGGATGAGCTCGGGACGCTAGTCAGAAGCCGCAGGCCACCTTCAATCACCCTCAGGGCCCTAAAACAGGCCCTGATGGAAGAATTGGAGAATATTTCACAACTTTGTCTCCGTAACCTCGTTTTCAGTATGTCAAACCGGTTTGAAGCTATAATCAGAGTCCGAAGAGGCAATACCAGTTATTAAAATGTAAATAAGTCGGAAAACATACTTATAAACGTTGTTTGATTTTTTTCCAGTAAGTTAAAAATTACTATTTTTTGGTTTTTATAATTTTTTTAGCAAAAAACATTACTAAAGTAAATAAACTATAATTTCGAAGAAAGTTGATGAAATTTTCTTCAAAACGTAAAACGTTCATTTTTCCTAAACTACAGATAGTTTAGAAAAAATTGCAATTTTAAAAGTGTGGTACAAAATTTTGAAGGCGGGTGTATTATTGTGACCTCAAGACTTATTAGCCGGCCGCCGTCGTCAGGACGGGCGGGTGTCTGGCCGACCAGGTGAAGGCGGGCACCATACGTCCGGACCCCGCGGGTATGCGAACCGTAATGGTAAGCTGCCCCGTGACGGCGGCCAAAAAGATTGTGGAGGGCCGAAGGCTTCTGGTGGGCTGGGTTTCGGCGCAGGTTAAACTGCTGGAACCCAGACCTCTGAGGTGCTTCCGATGCCATGTGGGGCACCACGTTGGCGTCCAGTGCACCTCGGAGGTGGACCGCAGCACTCTGTGCTTCCGCTGCGGTCAGCCCGGACATAAGGCCGGCTCGTGCGAAGCCGCGCCGCACTGCGCAGCATGTGCGGGTGTTGGCAAGCCGGCCGATCACCGGGCGGGCAGTAAGTCCTGCGCTCCACCCACCGGAACCAGGAGGAGAGGCAGGCCCTCCGCCGCCGTTGCCATTACCACCTTCACCGCGGCCAGTGCCACTGCCACTGTTGCCGCCGCCGCCACTGCCGCCACCCGGGAGGAGACTGAAATGGAGGAGTAACGGCTCCATTGAGACTCCTCCAGGCGAACATCAACCACTGCGCCTGCGCTCAGGACCTGTTGCTCCAGAGCATGGCGCAGTGGTCGATTAATATTGCCGTGGTCGCTGAGCCGTATTTTGTCCTGCCCAGGGATGACTGGGTTGAGGACCTGAGCGGCTCAGTGACCATAATTTCGTCGGCCGCCGCCGGCACCCCATCCCTCGAAGGTGTCACGAAGGGACAGGGGTGCGTAGCAGCACGGTTCGGGGAGATAGTAGTAGTGGGAGTGTACTTCTCTCCGAGCCGAACTCTCGCCGAGTTCCAGAACTCTTTAACAGAGTTAAGTGTCGTCGTCGCCGGGTACCATCGCTTCCCCGTGCTAGTGCTCGGGGACTTCAACGCCAAAAATCCGGCTTGGGGTTCCCGTTACACTGATGTGCGGGGCAGGATGGTGGAGGACTGGGCTCTGGAGACAGGCCTGGTCGTCCTAAACCGGGGTTCTGTCCCCACGTGTGTGCGGATGCGGGGTGAGTCTGTGGTGGACATCTCGTTTGCCAGCCCCGCTCGGTCACAGCGTGTCATTGACTGGCGCGTCATGGAGGAGGTGGAGACCTACTCCGACCACCGGTATATCCGGTTCGACGTCTCCGCCCAGACCTCTAGCGCGCCGGTCCAACAGGCCCCGAGTGGTCCGCGGTGGGCGCTGAAGCAGATGGACCGGGAGCTCCTCCTGGAAGCCTCGATCGTGCAGGCCTGGGTGTCATCACCGGACAGGCCTGCCGATATTGACGATGAGGCGGAGTGGTTCCGGGAGGCCATGTCCGAGATTTGCGACGTGGCAATGCCCCGAGTCCGTCCAGGAAGCGCCCGACGTCAGGTGTACTGGTGGTCGCAGGAGCTGGAGACGCTACGCAAGGCGTGCGTCGCAGTGCGACACCGGTACTCCAGGCACCGTAGGCTCCGCATCCGCCCTCCGGATGCGGAAGCGACGGAGGCGGAGCTGTACGAGGGATACAGAGCGGCGAAGACTGCCCTCCAAGAGGCTGTCCAGCGGGCCAAATATACGGCCCGCGAGGAGTTGGTGGAGGCTCTGAACGGAGATCCATGGGGGCGCCCTTACAAAATGGTGCGGAATAAACTCCGCACCTGGGCCCCCCCGCTGACGCAGAGTCTCCGCCCCCAGCTGGTGGAGGAGGTGGTGAGCGCTCTGTTCCCTTCACGGGGGGAGCATACTCCCCCGCCCATGGCTCCGCCGCTCGCGGTGCCTGAAGCGGACCACGCGGACGACGACGACACACCTGAAGTGACCGGGGTAGATCTGAGAGTGGCGGTAGGTAGGCTGAAGGCCAAAAATACCGCCCCAGGACCCGACGGCCTGCCAGGGAAAGCCTGGGTCCTGGCCGCGACGGCTCTTGGGCCTCGACTGGAGGCGCTCTTAAGCGCATGTATGGAGAGAGGCCAGTTTCCACTCCGTTGGAAGACGGGGAAGCTGGTCCTCATTCGGAAGCCAGGGCGCCCTGCGGACTCTCCGTCCGCATACCGGCCCATTGTGCTGCTCGACGAGGTCGGCAAGCTCTTTGAGAGAGTAATTGCAGGCCGCCTCGTCGGGCACCTGGTGAGGACGGGGCCGGATCTTGCGGATAGTCAGTTCGGCTTCCGCAAGGGGCGCTCGACGGTGGACGCCATCATGCGCGTTAGAGCCCTCACGACGGGGGACGCGGTGTCTCGGGGCGGGGTTGTCGTGGCGGTGTCACTCGACATCGCCAACGCATTTAACACCCTGCCCTGGAGTTGCATTGGGGAGGCACTCCGGTATCACCGGGTGCCAACCTACCTCCGTCGAATAGTCGAGGCATATCTGACGGACAGAGCCGTCATCTACCCCGGTCGCGATGGGGAGTGGAACCGGCGAGAGATGTCGTGCGGTGTCCCACAGGGATCGGTTCTAGGGCCGCTCCTGTGGGACATCGGTTACGACTGGGTGCTGCGGGCCGACCTCCCTGATGGCGTCAGCGTGGTGTGCTACGCTGACGACACGCTGGTCCTGGCGCAGGGGAGGTCGCATCATGCGGCGGCCGACGCGATGACACGCGGGGTTGCGATAGTCGTGGAGAGGATCCGGCAGTTGGGTCTCGAGGTGGCTTTGCACAAGTCCGAGGCCATGTCTTTCCATGGGCACCGGAACAGGCCACCATCGGGATCCCAACTAACGGCAGGAGGGGTTCACATCGGCGTCGAGTCCACGATGAAATACTTAGGACTCGTGCTCGATAGCCGGTGGAACTTCGTGGAGCACTTCCGACGTTTGGCCCCCAAACTGGAACGGACTGGGGCCGCCCTCAAGCGGCTCCTGCCCAACCTGAGGGGTCCAAACGCCTCCTGCCGGAGGCTTTACGCGGGGGTCGTGCGGTCCATGGCTACATATGGGGCCCCGGTGTGGGCGCGTTCACTGCGGCGGAGAGCCGCCCACTATCTGAACGCGCCCCAAAAGGTGGTAGCCGTAAGGCTGATCCGGGGCTACCGCACGATCTCGGGCGAGGCGGCAAGCCTCCTTGCCGGACTGCCGCCGTGGGATCTGGAGGCAATAGTCCTCGCGCGCCTGTATGAGTGGCGCGCGGAGGCACTACGCCGGGGGGAAACCCCGCTTCCGCGGCAAATCGCGGCGGAGCGGACGGACCTCCGGCGCGATCTCATGGCGGCATGGAAGGAGCGACTGTCGCAACCCAGCGCAGGGCACGCCACGATAGCGGCGGTAAGACCCCTCTTTGAGGAGTGGCTAGAGAGGCGTCACGGCGTCCTCACCTACCGCCTGACGCAGGTCCTCACCGGACACGGATGTTTCGGGAGGTTCCTGCACATCATCAGGCGGGAGGAAACGCCCGGGTGTCACCACTGCGATGATCGCCCCGAGGACACGGTGGAGCATACGATGGGGGCCTGCCCTGCATGGGCGGAGCACCGCCGTGTCCTCGTAGAGGCGATCGGCAGCGGCGGCGACCTCTCACGCCCGGCCCTGGTTCAAGCCATGGTCCGGGGCGAGGGGGAGTGGGAGGCAGTCGCCTCCTTCTGCGAAGCAGTCATGCTAGCTAAGGAGGTGGCGGGACGGGAGAGGGAGAGAGTCTCCCGTCCAAGCCGCCGCGGTGGACGCTCCGGGCGTCGGGAGCCGCGTGACGACTCCCGGCCACCGTAGGCGCGGGCCTGCGGGCGGTGAGTAATGGGTAGCTCACCGTCTGATCAGGACCAGGCCCGTGCTGGAAGGCGCGTACGTGTTCCACGCGCGCCTCAAAGAGATGTCAGCATCGAAGAGGGGCCCACTAGGGCCCAAGCCTGCCGGGAAAGCGGGATCATCCAAAAGGGGTACCGCTGACCCGGAACATAAAGGGCCAAGGAAGGAACACGGGTGGGTTTTAGTCAGTAAGAGTCTGACACTCCCTTCCGCTCCACCCAGAGCGGGAGGGGTCATTTGATGATTTCCCATCCTCAAAAAAAAAAAAAAAAAAAAAGACTTATTAGCCCGACCTTCTCAATGCTATATTTAGATATTTTGATTGGCGTGGGTGATCGATTGACTTTTGCAATATTAGTTAGTAGCCTTCTCAACGAACATTTTGTTTTGCCTGCACATAATCGTTTCGAGTCTGGGAGTATTTGTGTGATTTTGAACACACCCACGTGTAGATAATTGCTTGGCAGGTAGACCTTCAAGTTGACAATTCTGTGCCTAACCTCACCGGTTTTGAGATTTGCTTTAGTAGATTGTTGCAAAAAGCTTCTTTTATGACAAAGATTCGAGAAAAAACAAGATGACAAAAGTAAAGTCGATTAAAGAAGCCTATAAATATGAATATCTATGTAATAATATATATAGAGTATAAAATCATAGCAATTCCAATATCTAGGCTTTACAGACATAATCATAATCGAGAGATTTGTGGTTCAGTGGAGTTACCGTAATCTCTAATTTTTTGGTTTCCTCACGAAACGATGTCAGATTGATTACTTCCAAAATTTTGATACCTACCTAGTCGTATATTCGTCGTGTATTTGTCGTATATTTTATATTTTTGGCTTTTAGCCAGAAAGTTGAATCCAATATTTAGCTTAGCGGGCCTACACAAACAGAATGAAATTTATGGACTATGAGATACGATTATTTAACCGTTAAGTCTTTAGTTTATTTTATTTGTGGCTATTCGTGTGAATGTGTCATGTCCTAAATGGTACAGAAGGGTAAAGTATACTTACGTTACGTTACTATATGTTTTGGTACGTTTACGACTACAAAATACGGTCCGATAGGATATTGCTATAACCACTACGCCTAGTCGATTGGAGATGGTGCCAGCATGTTGCTTTAAGCAAAAGTAGAAAATAATAATAATATCGTTTATTTCGGAAATCAGGTTCCATTTTGTTAGTATTACAGTCTTAAAAATAATGTTAGTACGTAAAATATTAAACTAATCGGGCATGAAAGGAGAACCACTCATCTCCTGTTGCAAAGAGAGTGCCACCCCATCGACGCCTGCAGCATTGATGAATCCCACCGTTCAGACAAGGTCTTCAGGAGAACGTTAGAGGTGATCCGCATCCGACTCAACAATGAAGCGCAGCGCGTGCGCATCACAGCGAAGAAATCCTGTGTGCGCGCTTCTGCGAACATGGCAGATGCGCTGCACCACCGCGGCAGCCCCAGCATTCCCCTGAAGGTGTTGTTATATTGGACGCGAAGGGCACTGTACGCGCGATGCGTATAATTCACCCAAAGCCCGCACGTGTACAGTGTCTGGCAGTACGACT
Organism: Brachylomia viminalis; assembly: GCA_937001585.2. NCBI lineage: Eukaryota > Metazoa > Arthropoda > Insecta > Lepidoptera > Noctuidae > Brachylomia > Brachylomia viminalis. The sequence goes on from OW443300.2 coordinate 1,302,939, forward strand.
TGAATAAAGTAATTTTTAGGTCTCTTGCACAACGTGCGAACCTACGAGCTGTTAGAATGGAAAACTCCAGAATCTTTTTAAAAAAGGTTTATTAGACTTCCTAATTATTTTATAATATAATTGGGGAAAATTCGGTATACGTCCCAACTGGTTGAATGCCAAACCCGAACTGGCTAGAAGCCTGTGAGCAAAGGAATGTTCTAGACAAGCTTATGCTGAATAAGCCCTAGTGTCAGCGTTTACCAGTACAAAGTAGGGATGTAACAGAGCGATCATATTACACCGCACGGACAGCGCCCTTCGTTCCCTCTCAATATCCATATCATCCGATGAGTCATCGGTGACCCAGTGACCAAGATATTTAATCTTACTCACCTGTGAAAGTGGTGTGCCGCAAAGAGTGATCACGGGCGCACGATATGGTTTTTTTCCCGTCTTAAATATCATAAATTCACTTTTTTTGGCGTTATATCTCAGCCCATGAGCCTCCGAATACGCCTCACAAATATTCAAAAGACACCTTAAAGCTCTGACTGAGGGACTCAACAGCACCATATCGTCAGCGTAACTTATGTTATTTATGCATGTTCCGTCTATCGAGCATCCGAAACCGGTGCCGCTGAGCTCCTCAATCAGACCATCAATATACAGGTTGAAGAGGCGTGGTGAGCTCAACCCCCCTTGCCTCACCCCACACTGCAACCTGTACACTTCAGATAAAGTGCCTGCCCATCGAACAGTATTCTCTTGATTACTGTACCAATATTTAAGCAACCAAATTAATTCAGAAGGGAGCCCCTCAACATTGTGAAGTTTGCTCCATAAAACATTATAATTTACAAGGTCAAATGCCTTGGAGAGATCTAAATAACATGCGTACACAGGTGTGTTCCTTGCTGTGTAGTAGTGAACAGTCTGCTTGAGACAGTAAATAGCACTTTCAGTTGATAAGTTTGGTCTAAAGCCGAACTGTGCGTCGTGTAAATGTATATTTTTCCCCAGCTGTTTATCAAGCAGGCTGTCCAAAACCTTAGCAATTATGGTGGCTAGTGAGATAGGCCTGTAGTTCGACAGGTCCGACGGATCACCTGTTTTGTTTTTTATTATAGGAACAACCAGTGTACGCATGAGCTCCTCAGTTAAGTAGCTATGCGAAAGTGACAAATTGACGAACAGAGCAAGCACCCTCGGCAAGTGGATACCGGCGTACTTCAGATGCTCGATACTGAGACTATCGTGTCCAGGAGACTTTCCTCTAGACATATTACTAATAACATTAGATATTTCCTTTGCCTGGAATCTTAATCTAACTTTATCACCTTGAGTCCCAGTCTCGAGCATCTGAGACACCGCAGGAGGTACAGGAGGTGGGTCCACTTTGAAACTCTGCTGGAAGGCATTAGCTATGTCGTGTGGGTCATGTAGACCACTGACACTCACAGGCAGGCCCGACCTTGGATTGAGCTTTTTAGTAGATATCCAAAATTTCCCGAATTGTTTATTTTTGTGTTGCTCGGCAATAATATTCACCTTAATCATATAAATCTTAAATACTTCCATTTCACATTTTCGTCAAACGCGTCGGTGGTAATTTATTTCCATAAATATCGCACATTTCTAATTTTCTAACACTAGCATACGAAAAGTAATCGCCATCCCTTCCACTGTCCTCCTACTTTTTACTTCAAATAAAAAGGATAAAACTCCGCATTACCGCGGACAGGTTGAACTGTATAAATAAGCATCAAGTTGTGGAGACTTTGCTGGTCGCTATACATTCTTGTTTCTCTCATGAATGTCCAGTTTCATATTTTTGCTGCAGCTTCCTCAGCGAAGTTGCTGTTAGTTTGTATAAATGTGTGAGTTTGTTTATGTCGCAGTCATATATGAGTTTGGTTTGATGTTGATTTAGCGGTGCTTCATTGTTTAGAGTTGAAAAATGATTTATTTTAGTTAGTTTAAGTGTTAGTTTAATTCAAAGTTTTTGTTATCTGCAACCGCACGGTGTTTTGGCGATTTTTCTTTATACAGGTTGTTCGGCAGAACGTTGAACATATGAAAATGGCAGATAGGTGGGGTCGTCTGCTATCTACCTAGCCCAAGTGATTTGACCTAGGCCCCATAGATGTTTTTATTTTGTTTGTTTTTAATAACCTATTTTTATGAGTTTGAAAACTTTGAAGTAACATTACTTTACAGTAATTATAACTTAATATAAGTGCATCATAAAAAGTTGAAAGAATTTGGATTATTTATATATTCATGCAACATTAAAAATGCATGTGTTTGTACACATGCATGTTAAATATACTTCAAGAATAATCTCCATTTCAACAAGCAGCGGAACGTTGAAGATCTCAAAGTCTCGACCATTTACTAGGAAAGCACTTGACTCATTTACGAGTATGCATAACGTTCGCTGATCACGACATGACACTGACATTTCGTCTCTTTTAACCAATTTTTTTTTTTATATAGCTGCTATATTAGTTAACTGATTTATATATAATGATTTTTATGTAGCTGAGACCAAGGGGATAAAACCTTGGTCTTAGCTTCAAATAATCGCCACAATAGTATTATTTTCTGCAACTAGGTGCTAATAAGATTTTTTTTTTTGAGGTTGGGAAATCATCAAATAACTTCTCCCGCTCTGAGCGAAGCAGGAGGGCGTGTCAGACTCTTACTGACTAAAACCCACCCGTGTTCCGTGTGCCTATGCCAGGGGCCACGGTAACACTTTCGGACTTCCCCGCAACCCTGGTAGGCATCGGCCCTAGTGGACCCCGTCATTGTGGCTGACATTTCTTTAAGGCGCGCGTGGAACACAACGCGCGGCCGACCGTGGCCTGGTCCTTATCGGACGGCGAGCTGCTCATTACTCGCCGTCTGAAAGCCCGCGTCTACGGTGGCCGGGAATCGGCTTGTGATTCCCGACGCCCAGGGCGTCTCCTACGGCGGCTAGGGGAGTGAGGGCGCGAATTTTGCCTCTCCCTCACGCATTCCACCTCCTCCTTCGCGAACATTACTGCTTCGCAGAAGGAGGTGACGGCTCCCCATGCCATCTCACTCCGTACCATGGCCTGGAGCAGGGCGGGATGCGAGAGATCGCCACCGCCAATCGCCTCCACGAGGACACGGCGGTGCTCCGCCTTAGCAGTGCAGACCTCCACCGTATGGTCCACTGTGTCCTCCGGGCGATCCACACAATGATAACACCCGGGCGTTTCCTCCCGCCTTATCCGAAACAAGAACCTCTCGAAACCACCGTGTCCGGTGAGGACCTACGTTAGGTGGAAGGCGAGGACGCCGTGGCGCCTCTCTAGCCACTCTTCCCTAAAACTGAGTTTCAACTGTCATAATTTAACCTAAGAGAGAGTTAGGCCTTTTGTAAGGACTACGTAATAAGACTAGTTGTTATACATTATTGTGCCTCGGGTTGCTCTCCTTATGCAAATTTCCCTATATGAGGACAACCATAATAGGTCGATACTTATTCGATTGACCTAGAAGTTATAAAGCAGTTTATCTCACGGGCTTACTAAAGCGAGTCTGAGTTATTGTTTTAGTCTCATTGCAGGTGTTAACCCCGATACAACTAGAAAAGGAGACCTAGTTTTGTCGGAGTGAACACCTAAGTGTGTGGGAAGGGTTTGGTTAGTGGCTCGCCACAATTGATGTTTTGTACCTTAATTTTCTGTGTATTACAATAAACTCTGTATTGTGTAAGAAGGTACTTGTTTAAATTGAATCTTTCCCGTACAGCTTATACCATAATAAATTTACTTTAGTACGGTGGTAAGTAGTATAAAACTATATTGAAATCAGCAACAATTTGTTTCAAAAGATACTACATATAAAGTAAAAAAAAACCGGGTTACACAGCACTTACTGGAATACTTCCTTCCTCCGAGCACTTAGCTTTTGCGGATCTCCAGTCAAGCCGGCCAATAAAGGCAAGAAAGTGGTGGTAGATCTGTGCCTAGTCAGTTTTCACTCCAGCCGGTCAATAAACGCAAGCCAGAAATGAGGAACAAGACTTCTCCCGGGAGATAAGGTCCATGGGGTCGCTACTGCCAAACAGCTGGCCACATGCTGCCCTGCGGTTTTCTGTATCTCTCTTTGTCTTCTCACCCCTGTTCCAGCAAAGTAAACTCTACCGGCACAGACCTAGAGAGCGGAGTGCGCAAGCCCCACCACGACGTCAACGTTGATATACGGCGGTAGGGTTAGTATAATAATATTATTAATATAAACTATAATTTTTAAGAAAGTTGATGAAATTTGCTTTAAAACGTTTTATATTTCAAAACTCTGACTTAACACTTTTACTGCCAAGAACCCGGCTCACGGGTGCAACGATCGATAATTCGTTCGCGTGCCGACAACTTGCCTCCCGCGTCCTACATATAATAATATGTAGGACGCGGGAGGCGAGTTGTCGGCACGCGAACGAATTATCGTTGCACCCGTGAGCCGGGTTCTTGGCAGTAAAAGTGTTAATATAATTTAGGATAACTTGCAATTTTAAAATAAGTGTGGTACTAAGTTTTAAAGGACAGAGTAGGTAGGTACTAAACGCAACGGCAACATGTCTTTATCAACCCCAAATGTTATCTACTCATTTTAAAAATCATTCAACACCCCCAATAAGAGTGTCTACAGACTTTTATTTGCGACTAATTGGTGCTGGATACGGGTAGGCATTAACAAGATTAACAGGCGACCCTGCTCTATCTGGCCGGGGCGACGGGATTCATTATTTTATGGATGCTTGCTTCGGAAGGCTAGTTAAGCGGTTGGTTCCGGCTGTCATTCGTAGATCTTTGACAGTCATTGATATGGCTGATATGGAGTGTCAATAATGGCCCCATTACGACTCCTCCAGGCGAACATCAACCGCTGCGCCTCCGCTCAGGATCTTTTGCTCCAGAGCATGGCACAGTGGTCGATTATCATCGCCGTGGTCGCTAAGCCGTAGTTTGACCGCACAGGGTTGTCAGAAACCCGAAAGCCTATGTCGTATATCGTCGCAGTCGTAAGGCTGACAACTTGTCTTGTCAAGGGGTATCGTGTTACCCAGTAACAGGGCTGTGCAGGTCAGATAGTCCGTCGTTCCATGCTGCATCCGGTTAGACTGGAAGCCGACCCCAACATAATCGGGAAAGGACTAGGCAAATTGATTTATGGATGGTGAAGTGCTTGTTTACTTGGTGTGTTTAGTAGGTTTAGATGTGTTGATAGAAGAAGTTGGGTTGTGTGTGAAAGGTTTTCGGTAGGTATACGTTTTTCACTAGAATCTTCACCAGTTTCCTAAGTTTCTAGCTTTCCACAGTTCCTTCGTTCCTGTGTCTTATCTAACTGAAGTTAATCAACACACGATTTTAAACCCACAATGGATTTAAATCATGTGTTAAATTTTCTGACAATAGTTGGCGTTTATACCTATCTTTTTTTATATTTTTATTCCACACTATTTCATAATTTTGCTAGATACAAATTATTATTGTGACTAACTACTCTTCTCAGCAACAGGAAACAGTAAACAACCAGAGGTTAAAAACTGCAACACCAAACCAACCTTCCTAAATTTCCTTAACTTACATTCAAAAACGCAATCCAATGTCATCTACTTCCATTTACTACAACCAAAAAATTTCCCTTCCGTCCAGATAAGCCGAAATGAACCAATATAAACCTCGATTAATTAACCCATAAACCTCGTTGCCACAGAACGAGGCTTCATCAAATTATTCATGTTTTGACACAGAAACAAAGTTTTTTGGCGTTGTTTTCACCCGTTAGTTTGGTAACAACAGGCGGGCAGGTACAACCCGGTCACAGTATCTGTGCACTTGGCTGGAATGCGACGCCGCTCCCGCTTCCCCTTTCACCTCCCCGCGTTCGCTGCTTTTTTGCACACCGTACCGAGAGCGCGGATGTGACGTCACGAAGCGAGGTGCACAGATATTGTGACCGGGTTGTTAATAAAAGTTGCAAAATTAATTAGCGTAACTCCAGCCGACAACGGCACCAAGATTACAGGTGTAATTCCATTTCATGTAAAATACAGGGGCCTTTTTGGGGCATTTTTTGGACGCCTAGTTAGAGAACTTTTGGATTGGCAGCTGTCAGTCTGCTGGGGACCTTAATTGCTATTATGGTTAACGACACAGGTATTCTAATTGGCTGCTGAATTTAGTAGCGGGGTTTATAATGTAACGTTTTTATTTGTGTTGTTTCGGTTTTTGTTGCTGTAGTAGACGCTACTTTCTGTTTTATAAATGATAAATGATTTTATTTCTGTAAGTAGGTTTTTACAAACACTTTTACACGTCAATCATATTTTTTTTTTAAACTAGATGAGGTCGGCGTTTCCTATCTGACTACTCTGAGAAGAAAGGCCGAAGCAAACTCAGAGGTCACAGTCTCTTTTAAAGTCCAGACAGAATCTTGGTCAGATCATGTGAAGGCTATGTAGATCGGTGTCTGAAATGGTCTTTTGAGGAAAGAACCCCACAGATTGAGTGGACCTGTCCAGTCAGTGCACGCAATTGTCAGCAATCGTGCAGCTCAACTCAGAACTTAAGGAGCTCAACGATTCGACGAACAATACCAAAGAAAGGACATTTGAGTAGGCCGCACAAGTTACTCAAACTGCCAGATCATGATTACACTAAGAGTAAAAATACAAAAAAAAAAAAAGCAATGGCCAACATAGTTCTCACATTCACAATAGTTAAAATAATAGCATAATACTTTACAAAGTAAATACTCTTGTCATAGTATATGTATATAAAATTCATTAATGTCAATGTGTATATAAAATCCGGACATAATCATTGAGGACCATGCAGATTGGTGTCTGAAATGGACTTTTGAGAAAAGAACCACACAGATTGAGTGGACCTGTCCAGACAGTGCACGCATTTGTCAGTAACCGTGCAGCTCGACTCAGAACTTAAGGAGCTCAACGATTCGACGAACAATACCAAAGAAAGGACATTTGGGTAGGCCACATAAACTACTCAAACTGCCAGAACATGATTAAAACTGGAATAATAACCCACATAGTCCTCACATTCACAACAATTAAAATAATATAATACTTTATACAGTAAATATTCATGTCATTGTATATGTAAAAAAATATAGATACTTATAGCAAAGATTAAAAGTACAATAGTTAGCAAAAAAAAACAATAAAATAAATCAACATTCCCTGTGTAAATTTATTGGAACAGCTCACTCCCAAGCCTTTTTGTCCTCAATAAAGTATTTGACAGTATAATAGGCTTTCTGGCATAGTTTCCTTTTTATAAAAGATTTGAATTTATTAAGGCTTAGTTCTTGAATGTGGCTAGGAAGTTTATTATAAAAATGTATACATTGACATCTAAACGAGCCACCTATTTTCTTGAGCCTGGTTGTAGGAACAACAAATTTGTGTTTGTTCCTAGTATTTATACTATGGATATCACTGTATTTTTTAAACAGATAAATATTTTTATGTGCATACAAAAGATTTTCATAAATATACTGAGAAGGCACAGTCATTATATTAATCTCTTTAAATTTTTCTCTGAGGGAGTGTCTGGGACTTAATTTATAAATTGAACGAATTGCCCTTTTTTGTAAAACAAAAATCGTCTGAATATCGGCGGCATTTCCCCACAGCAGAATACCGTACGACATTACACTATGAAAATAACTGAAGTATACTAAACGGGCTGTCTCTAAATCTGTTAAACCACGAATTTTTCTAACAGCGTATGCTGCAGAGCTAAGCTTTTTTGACATTTTATCTATATGGGGGCCCCATTGCAGCTTGGCGTCTAAAGTTATGCCTAAGAATACTGTGGTATTTTCGGGTTTCAACTCTTCCCCCTTTATGAGAACACTTGTTTCTACCTGTCTAACATGTGGTAACGTAAACTTAATACATTTAGTTTTTTTCTCGTTAAGAAGAAGGTTATTAACGTTAAACCAGTTAACTACTTTTGCGAGGGCGCTATTTACATTGTCAGTAACCAGCTGCTGACGTTTGAGTTTAAATAAAAGTGAAGTGTCGTCTGCAAACAGCACTATATCATGTTTATCCTTTATGAGGTAAGGCAAGTCATTTATATAAATAAGAAATAAAAATGGACCTAGAATTGAGCCTTGAGGGACCCCCATTCTTACTACCGATCCGGGAGATCTTTTCCCGTTAACATCAACTCTCTGAATCCTATCACTTAAATAAGAAGTAAGAAGATCCAGAGAGGCGTTCCGGATTCCGTAGTGGTGCAGTTTCCTGATTAATGTTTCATGAAGAACACAATCGAATGCCTTGGACAAATCGCAAAAGATGCCCAACGCATCGCATTTGTCCTCCCATGCATTATATACATGCCCTAGAAGTTCAACTCCGGCATCGGTAGTTGAACGACCCCTTGTAAAACCGAACTGTTTGTTATGCAGTAATTTATGTACGTTGAAAAATCTTTGCATTTGATTTAGAATAAGCTTTTCAAAAATTTTACTAAAGGTAGGTAGCACTGATATAGGTCTATAATTAGTAGGGTCTGATGTACTACCCGATTTAAACAACGGTATTATTTTACTGCTTTTCATAAGATCAGGAAACTCACCACGGTCAATACAATTATTAAAAATAACAGCTAAAGTTGGTGCTACAATGTTTATAATCGACTTAACAACGTCCACAGAATTACCCCATAGATCTGCGGTCTTTTTAACATTTAACGTGTGAAAGGTTTTAATTATATCTTTACACGTGACATATTGGAAATAAAATTCAGAATCACAAACTGGAACGTTTTCTTTAAGTAAAGACTCTGAAGCAGTGGGTGAAGAGTTAAGAGATTTAGTAGTCGATACGGGAATCTCTGCAAAGAAATTTTCAAAGGCCGCGGCGACTTGAGAATCTGATTTAATTATATTGTCATCAATAGCTAGGCTGTAGTCACTACATCGGTTGCATGACCTTCCCGTTTCGCTATTAATGATACTCCATGTCATTTTAATTACATTACCACTATTTTTAATTTTTGAACTCAAATAACGTGACTTGGCTATACTACAAACTTTTTTAAATAATTTTGAATAATTCTTGACATATAAATTAAATTCAGCAGTGTTTATACATGCCCGTTCATCATACAATTCATAAAGTCTTTTCCTACTTGTATGTATACCAATGGTGGCCCAGTCACTGAAGGAAGCATTACTATTAACTGAGAACGTCTTTGGAATGAATGTGGTATTGAATTGTGTGCAATATATTTTAAAAAAATCATTATATTGTTGATTAGGGTCATCATTAGTCAACAGAAGTGGTAATTTATTTAAAAGTTTAGATTTAAATGTTTCCAAGCGATTAGTAGTTTTAGGGTTAGCAGTGATATCTTTTTTAGTAACTCTTTTGTTTAAATTAGAAATAGTAATCAATTGTCCGCAATGATCTGAGTCTATCAAGTTAATAATTTCTTTGTGGGTTGGTATAACATCTGTATAAATGTTATCTAGGCATGTGGCACTAGTGGAAGTTATTCTAGTGGGCTCCAAGAATTGGTTAGCAAGATTGTATGACTGAAATAGACTTATAATTTTAGTACTTAACCCAGAATTCTCTAACAAATTAACATTAAAATCACCACAAGTGATGACAGATTTGTTTGAATTACAGATTTTGTGCAACACTTCATCCATAACCTTTTCAAAACAATCATACAATCCTGAAGGTGGTCTGTACACACTTAATATAATGAGCTGCTCCAATTCTACACAGGCTATTTCAATTGTCCGCTCAACAGAGAGGCTCACAATATCCTTGCGGTCTTTAAATTTAAGCTGTTTATTTACTAGAATTAAAGAGCCACCATGTACAGCATTTACTCTGCTGAACGAACTACCAACCTGGTGATTATTAAAATTGAACATGAACTGGTGGCTTTTAAGCCAATGTTCTGTCATACAAAGAATATCTATATTGCTACAATTCAGGAATAACTCTACTTCTAAATCTTTGTTCAAAAACCCTTGAATGTTTTGATGCACCAGGTTGATACTATTTACTTTTTGTACACTTTCATATGATTTATTATTTGCCTTAGTTATATTTTTGCAAGAGACTGACTCTTTTGTCTTAATTTCTAATTTAAATGATGACCATTGTCATTAATTTTGACCAAATTATTGGCAGAATAATTAAAAAGGTCATTGCATTGCTCAAAAGAAGCAAGTTGTTTAGCCAAATTTTTGGCTGAAATAGAAAAATAATATGATAGCGACACAGCTATCTGTCTTTTGTGATAGTTAGAAAGATAGTACTTAACAATATTGTATCTATCTTTTGTCAAATACAAATTATTACCAACATAATTGTTAGTGTCAACTAAATGGAACAGATTGTCATTATAAGTCAAATTGTGCAATGTCATGTTAATGTCAAATCTTAAGGTATTTTCTTCCTGTGGCAAACTGTTACTATAGGGGAAAGTAAACAACACAATTTTCCTTAAACTAAGGTTGCACAATGTTCTATGATATTGGAGCAATTCTCCTTTGTTCACATTTCCCCTATTTCCCATAAAAATCAATAATGTTGTTTCCTGCTTAAAGTTACATTTAATAATTTCATTCATGATATCAAATAGCGAACAACCAGGCATACAGTAATTAATTATTGAGTGTCCGATATATGTCCGTGTGTATAGAATGAGAAGCTTCACAATCACAAGTTAATTTCATATCGGACTCAAGGTTTCTCCAGCATCTGACACAAATTAAAATATTTACAAACTTCTCACGAAAAACAACGTAAGATAATCCAAAAACTTCAATTCAATTGATCCCCTTGTAAATAAATAAATCACAATTTTAGAGGAAAAACTTTGTTCTGTTAGTAATAAATCGTGTACTTACCTACCTTACAAACTTATATTCGCTTGTTATTTAGTAGGTTTTCAAGTTTATTGGTATCAAATTAATCTTCCAACTAAAATTTTGTATTTTCTTATATTTTTGTAAATGGTCAGTTAAGCTGTCATCATCATAATATGAAACTGTCTACTGCTAAAGTAAGCTTTCTTGAAAGCTGAAATCTTGACGCGAGAAAGTTGCGCCTGGCAAAAGGATTTGTGAGACTGGTGACGCCTGGTAATAAAATACAGTGACGGACAACCGTTATAATATTATAATAATGATCAACGCATTATTGCCAAACTGCAGAACAAAATAACTATTTATTTGATGATAGTGTGGGAAACTAAATAGCCAACTCGCAGTAACTTTACTCAAGGTTTCTTCATCAAATCGAACTTTATAAGTAAAAAGCCTTAGCATTTCCACACCAAATTTTCCAATTGGATTTCACAAACTACCTTGAATTCCTGCCTTTTCACGCTTGTTCTATAGCGAGGTGATAAATTAACCTTACTGCTGCTTCCACGGCTCCCACACTGAATATGTATTAGTACTCCCAAATTAAATGATACTGTAGCTAGTCATTTACGAATGAGTTGAAGAAAAGTTATGCGACTCTAGTATTTCAAAGACCAAAATTCACTAAAAACTTAAAGAAATGTAGGCACTTTGTTCCATCCAAGAAATAGTTAGCTATAGTTTTGTTGTGAAATTTAATTATTGGACTGACCTTGTTCTAATCGTACATTAACTCATATGAACATAGCGTTCAACTATCAAAAAAAAAGTTACTCGAAATGAACACAAAACTGAAAATTCCATAAACCCATTGTAAGAGATTTAATCTATCGCTCGAGTATCCAAGCTTATCAATATCTGAACTTAAGTCACAGTATAGATAAGTACAGAAGGTCGGCTCTATACAATTAACGAAAACAGGCTTGTTCGCGCCAAATCTTCACCCAATCATAGAGTAAGTTTTGTGTTCATTAGCACTTCCAGTTTAAGTTAGTTCAGCAAATGAATTGTTTGGAACGGATCGCGATCGACCGCACAAACGACTGATTCACCACAAACACAGCGCGGACCAACTTCCGCTCCGCAATACTCTCCTGGTTGTCTTAATGAAAGGCCCACGTCTTCTGAACCCGCTCCGCTTACCGTGCCGCGGTCCGTATACGCGGTCGCCATCATTATACCTACTTCCTGATACGAGTATATTATATCATTAGAGACACGCGCGTCTCGCGATTGCCTGCTCCATCCACTCGCTGTCACGTGAGTAATGGCTGACACGCGGCCGTCAATATTTATATAAACCGTTAAATTCGAACTCTAATCGCTTTGGATAACGTTCTGCAATAACGCTTGTGAACGTGCTGCTTGTGCTTCATCATCACCTGCTGGAGAAGGATGCGCAGATGCCGTTGGCTACTTTTTCTATTAAGGGGCAGACAACAGCTAAAGCGCGGTCACTGTCGGACTGCATAGAAAAAAAAGAGAAGCGCGATACCACAAAACTGATAATTTATTAAGCCATTCTCAAATTACAAAAAAAATATTGTGTGGACAAAAAAATGAAAACACTATCACGTCAATACGTTGCTTGAAGAACAGTCTGAAAAATAACAGAACTATTGCATGCATATTATTATGGTTTTTAATCGATAGAAGATTTTTTAGAGGTGTCTTCGTGCCTTTTTTCTATAGTACCAAATTATAGTTTCAACATAGCATTTATCCTGAAGAATATCATATATTTTTCTGATTTTGTTTAGTGCAGTGGATCATACTTTTAGGCATTATAAAACTTGTGTTTAGTTTGTGCAATGTCTCATGCTGCTTTTATGTTCTGGGTGTAGACACGTTCAGTAATTTTCTGTCCCGCATCTATATAATACAATATACGCTTCACCAAGGCACATGCACACATAATTGCATACGTACAGTGATCGAACGCGTCCGAGCGAACGTATTCCCGTATCACACATAAGATTTACTAAGTTTTAAGACTTTATTCATATCTATGGCTGATTTGTGCTTGTCGCAAACAGTACAACTAAAATGATTTAGGATGGTTGTATTTTTGATACAAAAATGGTTCGAATTTACTTTACATGCTAGGGCTTCAGCATTGCGATTCTGTAACCATCTCACCGTGAAAACTTAGGTGAAGTGAGCGTGGAGTGAGCTGTCAGTGTCATCCCACTGACGCTAGGGATTGACCAAGCATTACACTTACAATCATAATCGAGATTTTAATATTTTTTATCCAAATTGATCATTTTATATTATTTCAAAGCTAGTATGTAGCTAAGTGGCTAAACAAAACTATTTTGATGGTTTTAAAATAAAATAGCAAAAAAGAAATTCAGTTAGAAAGTCAATGCTGGTTTTTTTTGTGTTTTGTGTGTCACATGGAGTTTTTTTACGTACTTACCTACCTACATAGTATGTAGGTACCCACTTATTTACCAACGTCTAATACATAGAGGTCTACTTAACCTGTCGTTGCCAATAATAAAAGAATATCCATCAGATTATCATCGTCAATAGGTACTAAAATTTAATAGCTAAACAGAGACTCCCGCATCGCCGACACGGGCTCACTTGACTTCGCTGGCGTGCTGTTGCCGTGGCAACGAGAATCGCGTGGCCGTGAAGTGATCACGCCGCGCAAGCGCGTTAGACGCTATCTTCGCTGGCGTGCTGTTGCCGTGGCAACGAGTATAGCGTCGTCGTGATGTGATCACGCATTAGTAGGTAGACGTACCACGAGTTTCTTTTTCGTTATTGCAATGACAACCACGTACCTAAGTCCTAGTCCTAATTAGTACCTACCTATTTATTTCAATGCTTTTAGATTGTCAATTCCAATCATTTTTTGAATGTCAGTATTATTATGTACATACCTAAATTTTGTTTTCAACAAATGGATATTACTTGAGAGGTGAGATTGAATAACTTCGAAGAAAGTTTTCAGTGATTGGTGTATTGTTCGTTTACATAATATTACATATACACGTAAATAGCACATGTATCCCGTCATCTAGATAAACCACAGTGCAAGATACTAACCAAATATAAACATAAATATTCAGGCATAATAATATCATCTAGGTAAGGGGTGCTACACAAATTGCTTCTCTCTGGCCAACAAGAAATTAAAATTATTTTAATTATTCATGTAGGTATTTGTTTCTATTTTCTATGTATATTATCAATATTATCATTGTATGCATGTTTATTTTAAGGCGATAATATAATACAAGTACCTATGTGTAGGTTACTATAGTCTAATTTAAGTCTTCCTTACTGTTTTACACACCGTGCCTACGTTTCTCATCCTCCAACTCTCTCCATGAAATTTCTAATGATTTGTGCAGTTCCTTTGTGCTCTTCTATCTATATGTATTTTACTTTATTAAGTGTTTAGTGTACCTACATAAATAATAAAGAAATAAATAAAATTTATTAATTTGTATCACATGAATAAAAATTGCTAATGCATTTTCTTCTAGTGAGTCTGCTGCTTCCCGAGGTTCAACATCTTGATGCACGCCGGGATGGAGGGTCGCCGCATATGTGTGTGGGCTGCACGCTCCCACTAGCTGAAGACAGACAATAGTACATATTACTAAATTGGTTGGTAGCGATCCTGCCTTCTGTCTCACCTCTCAAGTAATATCCATTTGTTGAAAACAAAATTTAGGTATGTACATAATAATACTGACATTCAAAAAATGATTGGAATTGACAATCTAAAAGCATTGAAATAAATAGGTAGGTACTAATTAGGACTAGGACTTAGGTACGTGGTTGTCATTGCAATAACGAAAAAGAAACTCGTGGTACGTCTACCTACTGATGCGTGATCACATCACGACGACGCTATACTCGTTGCCACGGCAACAGCACGCCAGCGAAGATAGCGTCTAACGCGCTTGCGCGGCGTGATCACTTCACGGCCACGCGATTCTCGTTGCTACGGCAACAGCACGCCAGCGAAGTCAAGTGAGCCCGTGTCGGCGCTGCGGGAGTCTCTGTTTAGCTATAAAATTTTAGTATTGACGATGATAATCTGATGGATATTCTTTTATTATTGGCAACGACAGGTTAAGTAGACCTCTATTGTACTAGAATATATGTATTGGACGTTGGTAAATAAGTAAAAAAACTCCATGTGATATTGCCAGTGCCTAACGCGCAAGCGCGGCGTGTTCGTGATCACATCACCCGAATCATCTCAAAACTAGGTACCGGCGAGGTGAAGTAAGCGCTATTCGCAAGTTGGGTTAGTAACAAGCCTGAACAACGTAGCACAGTCTTTACTCGACTCGAGCCACAGTCGCGATTGGGTCATGGGATTGCGTTTACATAATCATTTAACATGGGCGCCGGGAGCGGGGTGCAAGACGGCGCACTTGCACTCTCCTGGCTTCAAAATTAAATATAGGTAGGTGTAAGACATTCGGAACTAAAAAAATATGCGAAAACGCCTCAGAGAATATTAAAGCACTTAACGTAGGTAGGTATTCGAGGCGAGGTCCTGAAATTTTCTTCTCAATTCTAGAGCTTTTGTGGATTATTCAACAAAGTACCTACCGAAACTCCTATTTCCGAAAATCTAATCGGCCCTAGGCGGGGTGCTTACATTATCAAGCTCGCTTTGCTCGCTCTTATATCCTACATAGGTAGGTACTCTTAATTGTTATGCTTTTCTGCATAAGTCGACAAAGTTACTCCTTGTATGAATGGAAAAATGATCGAGCCCGCTTCGTTCATAATTACAAACAATGTCGATACACGCGTTTCTATTTTTGTAGCGGTCTTCAACTTGTATGTTTTATATTTTATTTACAGTTCCGTGCGTGGCGCACTCGCGCCTAAGGCAAACAAAGAAAAAAACAGCATTGATTTTCTAACTGAATTTCTGTTTTGCTATTTTATTTTAAAACCATCAAAATAGTTTTGTTTAGCCACTTAGCTACATACTAGCTTAGAAATAATATAAAATGATCAATACAATTTTGATAAAAAATATTATTAAAATCTCGATTATGATTGTAAGCTTGGTCAATCCCTAGCATCAGTGGGATGACACTGACAGCTCACTCCACGCTCACTTCACCTAAGTATTCACGGTGAGATTTTAACAGAATCGCACAGCAGACCTCTATGTCAAAAAATAACCGTCACAAGTGTGTACTTGATCGCGAGTCTATTTGCCCATGTGCATTTTAACTCGTAAGTATGAAGCCAAAATTCTGTGTTTATCTATTCTTTACCTTACCTACATATGTTTACGAGTGCTTAGAATATTATTCTTTTCTGTGAAGAAACTTAATTAAAGTTGGCGAAGTTGTTAAGTGTATCGGTGATTTCGGCCTACACAATAACAGCGCAGCCATGTGCAACGAACCACTTTTATATTAATCAAATATCTTGATAATTGTAGCTTGGGATGTGGGTTTGCTTGTCTTGAGATTAGTTTCAGATGAAGGAGTCCCAATGGATGAGCACATAAAATATCGCCACACTGCTCTGAATAGATGCATGCAGACACACGAAAAAATATGAATGCTTTTTTTTCGGGATTGTATCTTGCAGGTCAACTTAGAAGGTTGTCGGATGCTTAACTGGGATATCTTGTGGTGTCTTACTTAATAAATTAAGTATCACCTACTAAAAGTAAACTTTCGATTTTGATGTCAGAACGTTCACTCCTGTTCAGTTATAGAGGTCAGTTGGATCCGAAGGCAGAATTAAGCCTGTATTAGCATAGGTTTAGCCTTAAAACGTGTATCGGCGATACACGATCTTAAAGACATTGCAGCTGGTTTATCATTTGGGTTTTGCATCAACATTGAAACCTGTTCACAGCAAACATAACACCCATATCTAAAGCTGAAGAGTTCGTTTGTTTGTTTGAACGTGCTTATCTTATGAAATACCAGTCGGATTTGAATAAATATATTTGTATTTAATAGCCCAATTCTCGAGAACGTATAAAATACAATCTTTATTTATATAAAACCGATAGCAGTACATGTAACAGTTTTCACAAAGTGGGTACTCTAAAATCTCCGGCAATCAAGTGGGTGACGTGCGGTTCTCCTTGCTCGGCTATGAAATAGCCTGTAACAAGGAGTGACAGTGCCGATCCCCTCTAATTTTATTTTCACAAGTTAAAATTTAAAAAAAATACAATAATGATTAAATACAGATACTAGTGCGCAAGTGCATTTGGGTGTGTGTGTGATTGTGCGTGTGTGTGTGCCTGTGTGCTGTGTGTGCTTGTATGGGTATGCGTGTGTGTGTATATGCGTGAACGTGCAGCTGTGTAATATATAAGGGTTATAGGTATTAACATCACGCTGCGACTTTTAGGAAAACTCTGAATGAGCACTTAGCGAAAACGGAGTAATAGCGCTGGCGGGGGATAATTTCAGGCGAATGAAGTGGCGGACAGAAGCTAGTTATAAATAATATAGAAGCTACAAATTGAACAGCATTAAAAAATCATCTCAATCTCGCTACATATATTTATCCGATTGCGGCGAAACCCAAATGGGAAGGTAAGATTTTTTCAGTTAGTAAAGACGACTAGCTCTGTAGGAGCATTATCTCATAAATACATCATTACCTACCTTCATTTCATTGTGCTTTGTCAAAACGGAGCTCCAGCTAGTATTGAACTAATTCTCATACATTTTTGAACACTGAATCTGGCTGTGGCTCACAAATCTGAATACACTGGCAGGATTTGGAAATTAATGAGAAACGATTTAATACCTAGGTTTGGCTGTTCTTGTTTACGAAGATGTTAGTAGGCTGTTAATTTATGAAATATTTTACAATTCGTCTTTGAAGGGGGTGAAAAGGAGGGATTCCGTTTCTATGAAAAATGTTATTCCTTGAGTAAATAAACTTGAAACTTGTCTCGACTACATTCCTAAAAAGTAGTCTTAAATTTTGATCCGATTTAGTCTAGAAATTTATTTAAAAGTTATTTTAGCCAAATAATTATAATTATGATTTTGGCGTAACAAACGAATTGATAATTATTATTGTAGCGGTATCTACGTAGCCACATGTGAGCTGCGCGTCATACTTGTAACGTATGGTAATACGATAGTGTGGGTACATTGACATTGTTGATCTTAGGTATTGAAGGTAGACAGTTGTTCGAGGATTTTGGCCAGTCATTATACTTATGCCTGTACGTTACCTACTACGTGTATTATTTATTCCCGTATTCCAGAGTGCTTCCAATCCAAGAATTGTTCAATACTGACGTCACGCAATCCTGCATTGCGCAAGCAGAGTTTACCGCGCAACTAGCGTATATACAACTTCCCGACATCAATCGTCGGGCATTTGCCCACCAAACACGACACCCGTCTGGTCGGAGGATCCTCCCTAGTCTATGGAGGTATGAGTGAACTTTACACCCTGTTTCTCATACCTCTATATTATAATAATAAAAAAGACATCTCGGTAAACAATAATCCAGACTGATATTTTTAGCAGAAAACCAGACAGCTGAATAATTCTAGCTGACGAGTCATAAACCACTTATTGTATAGGCTACTACTGTTTATGTTTATTTTGCAACGGTTGAGAAAAATACAGAAAAACCATATTCTCTAAAAAGGTGCAAAAACCAATTAAAACTATATAAATCTTCACAGAATGAATTAGTCATTCATTTATAATGCGATATTTTTTTGGACGAAGTCGTACCAAATTAAGTTTAGGTGGAACTGTCGCCCTTAATTAAGATATTTCTTAAGATAGACCTCTCCTGATCTTTCCCGTGAATTTGTAGCAGTTTCAAAGTTACGTTGCATAAATTACAAGATTATTATCTGATGAACCCCTTTGGATAGAGATGTTATCAGCTGTTTATAGGCCGTGGTTTGCGTTTCAGTGGTTGCTGCATTTTTTTTTAAATTCACGGAAGTGTGAACTATGTTTTTTTTTTGTAGTTGTATTTTCATAATAAACTCTGAGGGGCCTAGACCAGTGGCAAACGCTTTCAAAGTGTTTCGTATTTCTACAACAACTTTCAAAACGATTGACATTGAATACAATTTTGACTTCTGACTTTGATTTTGACTTTGACTGGTCGGTACAATTAAGTATATGGTTTTTTAGTTTCTGTCTTATAATAATTACAGGAATTTAAGATAATTTTAAAGATTAATCCCAATCAAAAATACGTTGAAAGACAAAATTGACCAAAGTCTATTTTCTGGAATTATGTTCAGGAATTCTCTTCAGCTCCATCAAGTGTGTGAGTTATTAGTAGAATAATTCCTATCAGTATTAGTGAATGACTGCTACAGGGTTCTGAAAGTTTGCCTCCCAATAATTATGACTCGGCTAGAATTATGTTTATTAGGAAAACGCTATAATATGATTTAGTGAACTATATGTGAAACCGTAGAAATTGTACTGATAATAAGGAAGTTGTGGGCAACTAAATTTTATGAGTTTCAAATATTGAAGCGAAACCAGTAACTGGTACCATAACATTATCAACTGTGAAATAATAATTGTTTTATTTTCTGTTAGCAAAGTATCTTCTAATCTATTTTGTTATGTCTACTAATATAAGAACTCAACCAAACTGACGTATTTATAAATAAAAAAAATATTACAGAGTTATTTTCTAAAATAGATTGGGAACCGCAAACCGAGTTTGTAAACAAAGAAAATAATAAAAATAAAAACACGAGACAACCGCAGAATACTAACAATAGAAAAAAACTTAGCGCAGACCGTAAATAATACACTGTTAAGCCTATTCTCAATTATTTTATTATTGGAAATAAAAACCTTTTCACTGGAATTCTATTTTAATAAAACTTTCAACGACATTTGTTATGAAATAGGTTGGGCTTACTTCTGCAGTCTAATTTAATTAAAACATTGCTTATTGTGATATAATTTGTAGGTTAGAATTAGAACACCGTGTATAGTATTTTAAATAGCTATTTATGTGTTTTCTAATTTTTAATCATATTGATTTAATATACGGGGTTATTGTTAACACGTTCCGGGACACTTGACTATTTGCAAATGTAATGATATGACACTTCAAAATCCCATACATTTTGCCATACCGTCTACAGCCGTACTACCTCATTACATATATTTTTAATTTTTTGATATGACAAATACGGCCACAGACGTTGACACGTTGGCAGATTGTATGGTATGTCTACGCCTGTCGGCGGTGTGAACGTGTTGGTTTGGTGCACAAGCTCTGCGTATGTATGTGTTGAAAAATGACTGGAAAAGAGTTTACCGTGACACCTACGAACGAATAAAGTCGCGTGATGTGACACTAGATCATGTGCTTCGTAGGAATGTTATGGGCAAGCAACGGCTATCGACGGTTTGCCAAATTACATGAAATAAAGTTCAACGCCCTTAGCCGTACTGTCACGTAACGATATACCGAGATAACGTTTAGAGGCGGTCTGTCCCGGAAAGTGTTAAAACACCATCAACCTCTTAAGAGGTCATTGTACTCATCATTATGAACAACTTTTACTATGGGACCAAATATGAAATCGCGAAAACCCCTTAAGAGGTTGATGGTGTTTTACCAATAACCCTGTATAGTATCATAAAAGTGAAAACAGTAACACATGATGTAAACTATAGCAAAGAATATAAAATGCTGTTAATGTAGGTAGTCGCTAAGTACCAAATTGAAGCTTTCATCTTATTCGGGTCTTGTCTCACTGATGTTATTATGAATAATTAAGGTTACACTAGTCGACGGCTCGAACACATTGGTGGGTGTGGCTAATATGCATGCTATTTAGTTGATTAATTAACTAATTTAGTTTGATTTATTGAGTTTTGTTTATTTCATTTTTATTTATTCATTAAGTGAAATAGACGATGATTTATAATATAACAAAAACCAGCGTAACATTTCATGTACAGATCTATGGGCGTATAAATATTATGAACTTTATTTTGAATAAATACATCAAGTAGTTTCCTTGATGTATTTATTCAAAATAAACGTATTTCAAATTTTGAATAAATTACGGTAACAATTTTACCATTTTCATACAACGGAAGTTATTTATTTTCGCCTAAATATGCGTTGAAATATGGAAGTTTCGACGCTCATAACAATCAAACCATTTTGTTTTAGTTCTCTTCATAATGGACTAGATATTGACGAGCCAAATAGATATAATTTTTTATGTGCGCTGTCGAACAGAGGAGTAAACTCCATACAACGTTAGTATGGAAGAATGACTGACTAGTGTAACCTTAAAAACCAACAATAAAACGATTGTTTTTACAGAGCGTCCAATAAGTACTGGTTACCCATTCTTTTCAGCAGGAAACAGATCTACATAAAAATAAATATTCATACTAAAGTGAACTGACTTATTGACGCAGGGAAGAAAAATAAATATCTAACGTATTTTTTCATTCCTTAGGTACAAAACACAGGCTAAGCATGACGTCTAGAGGGTACCGACACACTGTGAGTCTGATGGTGGTGGAGATATCCCGGGAAGATGCGGGGGCCTACCGGTGTCATGTGGAGAACACCCGGGGAAGGGCGCAGGCTGAGCTGTTCTTACATCGTAAGTCATAGTTTTATTTACTTTACTAAAGCTCGATACCAGACGCTTCACTTAATATTAATGTTTGCGTTTCATTCGGTATCTCTCACTTGAAGTGAAACGTCTGAATGCAAAATTAATCAAAATGATAAATGAATTCACTTGTAAATCGATCCAACGATGTTTGTTCATTCGCCTACCGAATGATAAAAAAATGAATTGAAGGGAGCAGATGAGTGTTTATTTTTTTAATGAAACAAAAATTAACCTTTACTCGAGTGAACCGTTCACTTGAGTGAAGCGTCTAATATCGGCCGATTAAGGAGCTATTTACTACGTGGTATAAGCTGTTTTCATATGGGTCGTGATGGCAGGATATGAGAAGGAGGATTTGCTACGTCATCGTCATCCTTTCCTGTATTGTCTCCACTGTATTTGTGCCTAAATGTCTCGTCAGCAGGTCGCCACTATGTTAACACTTTAACCTTGAGCTGACGCAGCGTAGCAAGTTGTTTTGATAGAATAAGAGGTCAGCTTATACGGGATTGTTATCACTAAAGTGTGGACGACTGTGCCTCGTGATGAATCGATAAGAGAAGGAGAATACGTCACTATCCTTCCTTTCATTTCAGTCTCACTGTATTTGTGCCTAAAATCTTCTGATTAATACATGTTTAATATAATGTTTTTTCCCATGACACTTGCGCCTATTTAACTATTTAAAGCCGTAAAATAAATAAATAGATTTTAACAGCTTTTCGATTTACCATGTTGAAATAATTTGCTCGACTCTCGCTTATTTCGGATTTTTCTTAACTTAAGCTCAGCTAACCTACTACATCTTCTCCCTTGATTTATGTCCCATTCTGTGAGCACTACGAAGTGCAGACAGAGGTAAAGACGTAACTTACTAACGGGCTTTTAGTCTACTTCACTTAGTTTGAATTTGTGCATCGTAAGCGGTTAGATTCAATTTAAAGTTGCTTGGCTCGCTTCGTATATAAGAACATCTTTCTTTTGCTCAACTTATGCTATTAAAGTATTCAAAATAATGTTAGTGGTTAAATTAATGCTTACTAGATATAGAATAATAATAATTACAAGTGTCACAATTTATGTCAAGCCAAAATTATCTGTAGTAACATAATGTAAAGCTTATTAAACAGCTCTTAGAGTTTAGTAACATTACAATTGGGACAAATATCAGTGAGCCATGTCAAACTTAGCATAAAGCTTGTACTTTGATTTTTTTACTTTGTTGTACTGATTTTTTACTTTCGGATCATCGTCTGATTTCGCCAGATATAGGTGGACTAAAATGTGTTTAAATTTACTAAGATCATTGTTTTCTGTTTGTTTAGTACTAACAACTACTACTACGACTACGACGACAACTACAACAACCACTACAACATTACCACCACTGACAACTACGCTGTTACCATGTGAGTCTATTTTGTATCTAATTGTAGGTGATCGGTGATCACATAAGTGACAATGATTGTTTGTCTAAATATAATATAGGTATTTAGGTTTGTTTTTTTAAGTTTTATGCTTGTGTTTGTATAAACCTCTGTTTGATCACACTTATTTGTCAGTAGCGATCGTGCTATATCTCTATGTTCTCTATGTTAGAGGGTTTGGTTTCCGCACTCAGTTCTTCGGGTGGACCAATGTGCGTGGGCCATGGTGGCCGTCGGTGGTTATTCCAACCAATCCACCTCCGTCCAGAAGTTTATTACGTCTTCTGGTCTGTTTAGAATATCTGTAAAAGATCTGGATGAACTGAGGGTTTCTTTTCTAATCTAGGTGACGCCTGTGCAATCAAAGAGTACATGCGCAACGGTTTTCTCAGCCTCCATGCACGCCCCGAATAGAGAACTGTCCGTTATGCCTGTTGTGTGGCAGTGTTTGTTTAGCGAGCAGCGTCCCGCGATGGTGCCCGTCACCAGGCGCAGGCCGTTCCTGTCCATAAGTACGTGATTAGCCTGCCATCGAACGATGGAAAAGCTTCCCTGGACTGCCTGCAGCCTGGTGTGGACGTCCACCAGCTCTCCGCTTGTGTGGGTGAACTCCTGTATCCACCTGCGTTGCTGGTTGAAGGGTATAGGTACGATAGGTTCGGGTCCACAGATTGACGTGCTAGAAGCTCTCCTAGCTAGTCCTTTCATCAAAATCAAAAGTCTTTTATTCAAACTGGGCTGAGAATCAGCACTTTTTGAACGTCAAAATTACATAAGACAGTCCTCCAAAACGCCCGCCCTTCACCACTTTCTAGTGCTTTAGCTGGGAAGAAAAAGTGGCGCAACAAACTCCCCAGCAGCACTGTTGTCTTTTCTGTTAGAAGAACTGGATTCTCTACAGTAGTAAGTAATTAACATTATGAAACACAAAACATTAAGCCTCCAGGAATAAAGGGCGTGCCCGCTTACATATAATGCAATGTTGCATTTTGTTTATACAGAGTTATTGGCAAAACACCATCAACCTCTTAAGGGGCCAACTTCTACTATGGGAATAAATATGAAATCGCGAAAAAAAAATCAGCTGGCCCCTACATTTTGACGAGTTCTGCAAACATAAATGTAGGGAACAGCTAACTCTCCCCTCGCGATATTATATTTGGTCCCATACCAAAAGTTGTCCACAATTATGAGTACAATCCATTGTAGTGTCACTGTGTTGTTTGTTTTAGTGCATTATGATATTCAGTGCTATGACTTTCAATATTATTATTACCGTGATTTATATTAATAGTGGTAATGGTATAGTTTATTTTTAAACCATAAGGTTTAAATAAAACATCAACGTATTTGAAAAGGTTTTTTTTCAAATCGGAATTGCTTGGATGTCAACGCTCCTTGTCATTCAACCAACGCTCCTTGATAATGAGTTAAAAGCGTACAATGTTCAATAGCTCAGTCTACATCAATTTATTTACTTTAAATCTAGTCTGATAGGTTATTCAAATTACTGAAATGAACGATAGGAATCAAATATTTTAATGAATGAAATGAAAATCAAAGTCAACTGTAACTGTTTACTCAATTAAAACATTGTTCAGTACTTTTGAATTGTTTAAACTTACAAATTTAGAAGTTTGGTAAGCAATAAGTCTTATGTCAAAAATAACTTTATTTATCGAAGTTTAGCGATCCGATACGATTTTCGGAAATGAATTACGTAAAATATTTTATACAAGTACCGTGTATCTCGGTTTCCAAATTGAAATCAGTTTCGTGTATTATCGTTGCCGTAAATAAATAATCAACGTAATGGAATAATAAAAATAAAAAAATTGCTATTAATGTCTGTCTAATAATATCTAATAATTATGGTCAGGCATCGCAGGCCCATCTCGTGTTGGTATTACAAGTAACTTAAAAACTAGTTAGTAGTAACAAATTAGGCACACGAACACAACATTACATATTTACTGTACATATTTGAGGTTGCGGTATTTGGGAACCCAAAATTGTTTCATAAGCTAAGCAAATAACCGGAGTCGACGACACGTCAATATGATATGTGCAAAAGACAGTCTAAGACTGATGCATAAAAGTGTTTTCTGCATGGTACCAATTATATAATATATAATTGATACCATGCAGAAAACACTTTTATATTTATATCATATTATATTATATCATTCATTATATCATATTATGATCACATACCGGAATAAATCAAAACCTTAAATGTTAATTGGTTTAAAAAACTTTATCATAAGTAAATCATATCAGAATATCTCGGACTTCCTATCGGAAAATATCTGTGGGACCTAAGTTGTTGCAATTTTAAATGACTGTACGATTGATCTCTTGGTACTCATCTTGTTTTGCAATAATAATTAAAACTCAAATGTAATTGGACTTTTTGATAACATTAATTATTTATTTTCTTATTTTTACTTATTTAAAACATGTTTGTATCGTATCCATTGACATGCATAATATTGAAGCCAGTGACATTTGATGTAATATTTTGTAATTTTTCTATTTATTGTGATTCAAATGATTTGACAACAGTTTGGAAAATGGAATTATAATAATATTCTAATTATTATTTAAAATTATATTACTTGATTATGATTTGCATGCCCATTTGACGGCAGAACATGGAGAACTAACTTCTATGACAACATCTATGTACCAATTATTTACCCATGTTTGCAAAGAAATAAATTATTTGATTTGAGTATTAAAACATTATAAAAACAAAAAACACAAAGTATCCAATTACAGGAAAGTTTATCAAGCCCCATGTCTGACATGTAACTTGATAAACCTATCCATTGAAGGCCCTTCTTACCTTTCAGAAAATACTTTCAAAATACAGTTTTTGCTTTCTCTTACAATTTATTTATTTGGAAACTCAACAGCTTACAGTTAACTTACATGAGTTATGAATGTCCACCCCACTATCAATGAACAGCTCAATGGAGTTGCATCAAAGTTACAGCATCTTACAGTCTGCATACACTGCTCAGTGTTAGCGAGATGATGACAATAAAATTATCACTTAAGCCAATAACAGAGTTTCACGGCATTGATAAAGCTAGGTAACTAGAAAGTAGCGAGAGAAAACAAAAGAAAAATCTTAAAGAAGTAAGCTATCAATAATAGGTAAAATGTGATTGTTGACACATTACTCACATTAAATTCAAGTTAAAAGTATGTACCTAAGAACTACGACTATATTAATTAACAAAAGGAAAAAGAAAAAACTAAATAATTTGCATAACATTGTTTAACATTGTGAACATATTTCCACTCAGCAATTGGAACGTGTTTTGTTGAAATATATGAATAAATATACATGTATGTTTATTAGAATTATGTTTTTTTTTTATATAAGAATGAGTTAAGGCACCATTTCTTTACTAAACAATATCTGCTTGAAGCTTGACTTGTTTCTGGTATGATTGTTTGGATACATCGACACTTTTAAAACTTTCAGATTAAATGCGAGGCAGTCGGGTCATAACAGCATTTCTCCCGTATTTTGTACGGCAACAAGGGATACTGAGTAACTTTGTGTGTCTGGTACGTGTTTTCGGGGTACAGAATGCTACTATGCGTATTATTGGATCCACTTTCTTGCGCATGATCGCGAAATAATCATCAGTGTGCGCATTATCGAACATCCGTGACGCACTAGAGTAAGGAGGGAGCCTCAACAGCACCCTGAAGGCATTGTTGTATTGAACGCGAAGGGTGTTGTCTATTTTTTTAGTATGATTAGGCTCAGACTGCTGGTGTAAAATAATTGACAAAACGCCTTAAAAAGTGTTATTAACCGGTACTGAACCACCAGAAAACCAGCAAGCTAGTATGTTTCCCCTCACAGCCATCGCCATTCGCCCCCTTAATCATCTTTAAAATCCTCCGTACCAATATAGTCTAAATATTTTAATAGTGTTACCCTCTGCAAAATTTCACCATTCAGTTCTACGGGTGGGTCATTTGACGGACTTTTATTTCTACCTCTAAAAACCTACCAACGGACCTCTTTAGGATTATATTTTAGTCCATACTGCTCGGCGTATTCTACACAAATAGCGAGCAATTTCCTTATTCCACCAATTGACTGACACATTAAACTGACTGACTGATTCACAGTAATCATAAACTTTCTTTGTATTTTCTAGATGACACAGAGATACATCTGGAGCAGCTACATCGCGGGGTGCTAGAAGATCCTGGCCTCGATAACCCATACATTGTTCTGAGCCAACACCAAATGCAGAACCTTGGTAAATATTTCCAACATCTTCATCGTTATCATCATTCATGAGAAAGACGTCCACTACTGGACATAAGCTTCCCCCAAGCATTGCTATAATTACTGGTTTTGTGCCACATTTTTTTTTTTTGTCGCTGAGAAATGCTTTATGCATCCCCGCTCGTGGGGGACGAGACGGGGTATGTGGGACTCCTGTCGAAATCCGCAACCGACACTATACCCACTAAAACTCAGCGATGTTCCCATAACGCCGTGATGGGAGGGCTATGGAAAATCGCCTCAGCCTGTACTTCCACAGCCCTCCCGGCGTATGCCCGCCTAGTTGGCGGGCCCCGCATGCCCCCCATTTAACTGGGGGGCTACGGGAATGGCCGGGAACACCCGGCCACTCCCGTCCGACACTGGTGGAGGCCCGTGCAATACAGGCAAAGGGCGCCCCCGCACCCACCGCCTGCTGGCCTCCACCCGGTAGGAGCCGGAGGTTACTACCAGACCGGCGTCTTCCTCGGCCCCTCCCCTCTCTGGAGCGGCGCCACGCGAGACAATCATCCCCCCGCGCGGGCGCCGCTGCCTCCCTCCGGGACACGACCGCCTATTCCGCAGCGGCGGCCGTGCCCAGTCTACGCCCACTCACCTCCCTCTGTAAGCAGAGGAGGAGTGGGCGTATCTGCCCTTTGTAGCCCGGTTCCCTTCACCGACCATCAAGCATGATCGGCGATTGGAACCGTGACCTTTCCCCGCTTGTTGAAGATTAGCCGCCAGCCCCAATTGTCCCCCAAAACCGCACTGGGAGAAATTGGAGCCGACGTTGCCCAGGGTGCGCCACGAGGAGGCTCTTCAACATGCACCCCGGTTTTGTGCCACCTACCATAACCATAATCAGCCTATAATATTCCCACTGCTGGGACACAGGCCTCTCCTCTCTACGAGAGGGAGTGGGCCGTTATAATCCACCACGCGGACCCAGTGCGGGTTGGTTGATGTCACATGTCTTCGAATTTTTGGTTCTAGGACATGTCGGTTTTCTCACGCTGATTTCCTTCACCGTTTTGAGAGCAGTGCTGATGAAAATAACTTACACAAAATAGAACCGCCTGTTTGGGTCCGAACCTACGACTTACAACTCGTAAGTCGCAACCGTTACCGTTGGGCCACCACTGCTCATCCCACTCCGTCCACACTGTGCCACCCAACACCTTCAAATAAAAAGAGATTAAAGAATTTTTAAATTTGAAAAACGTGGTAGATGTAAAGTACCTATAATAATTTAACGAAAGTGAATTGTAAAAGTAAAGGTCTTGACATTACCGTAGCATTACTTTGGATAGTAAAACTTTCAGTTTTATACTTTTCTTAAACTATTTCTACAAGTTTTAAGAGCTAAGTCCAATTACAGTGGAGATTTCCATCTAAATGTTGGTCATAGTTGAAAATAAAATTTCACACAAGATAATGGGATTTTATTTTAGAAGTCTCAGTTCCTTCATTTTACAAAAGTTGCATCAAGATTAATTCAGGTTGTCTTTGAACCATATCAAGTGTCTCGGTGACTCTCATATTTGTTGCTTAAATTCTCCTTTTGGTGACCAGTGGATGTTAGCTATATTCCTTTGAGTGCAACCAGTGTTTGTAGCCAGACTTTTACGCCCGCCGCACATCGGCGCACATGCTCACAATCGCTCTCGTTTACGATGCTGTGCTGATGTAGCACTGACATTGGTCGACACGTGTGCGTCAGCACTTGCCGACAGAAGTCGTATATAAGTAGCATTTATCGATGCTAACCAAATACCATGCGCCACTGCCACTCGTAAAACGTGTCTGAGCTAGTAAGGTCACTCGCACGTCACATATGTGCACGCTCATATACGTGCCTGGATCGTCACGTGAGAGCAAAGGCGGAGCTCGGTAAAACGCCATAGTTTTTAAACGCTGCCACTCGCACACGGCTTATGACCAATACGACTGTGTGCATGTGCGGCAGGCGTTAGTCCCTGTAAGCCGATACTGACACGTTCCGTCTCCTCAGAAATGGTGACGACGATGTGACCGCCGGCGGGGGCGCGCGGCCCCTGGAGCGAGGGCTGGCCGCCGCCGCACGACGCCGCGGGGGTCTCCGCGCCCGCGTGCTCGCTCCTCGCGCTCGTGATAGTGCTGCTAGCGTGACATTTATTCAATTAGTGATAAACAAAAGCAAAGGTTGTTAAAACGGCGTTAAAACGACATCAAAACGATAGGTACAGAAGGCTAGGTTTATACAACGAATGACAAAACGCACACAATATCGACGCGTACGATGATCTCAAACTATATCAAACGAATGCCAGTCGCGAGTGAATGCGTATTCTAATAGAGGTCAGTGATCTATACCCATGGAACTTCGACTTGTGAATTGCAATTATAATTTAATTAAACAACGACTGCTGATCACAATCTTATATTGTTTAATGTATATATAGAAATAGATAGGGATAAAATCAATTTTAAAACCTTTAGGTAATTGAGACAGTCACAAGGAAAAGGCAAAAGGTTCGCTGGCGTTCATTTCGTACTACCGTATTCCTCTGTTTTGGCCCTTTTTAATGAAGTTAAGAAGAAAAAGGTTGAAACTACATAGTTAAAATATATTAGAAAAAAAAAATATTATGCCAAAAAATAAAACATAGGGACATAGCAGTAGTAGATGTACATTATATCGTAAAAAATATTTGGAAAAAAATATTAGTATCATTAACCATAAACAGAGGAATACTATAGCATGGAATGAACGCCAACGACCACGTGACCTCGTTTCCTCCTGAGTGGCTGAACAGAAACAGGCTGTACAGGCTGTACAGAAAGACGGTATGTATCATCACTAGGATCGCATTTGAATCTGAAGTGTAGTGTTGTTCCCTCGGGCCAGCTAACTGTTCCGAGTTGGGTGGTCGAGTGCCTGACATTTTGTTAGACGCCAGTGTGCTGGTTGTTTTGTGTTGCCTAAATTGGGTCGGTGTGATCTCTGGGCTGTGTTGAACTGGTTTAATGACTTAAGTTGTGACTATTGTATATACAAACTTTATGTGTATATAAAGCGCATATGAAGTGAAATTTGAATTTATAATACATAAGTTCTGATGTAATTCTGTCAAGTGTGATTGTGTGCCACACACTAAATTTTTTCGAATATATTTTGTTACGATCTATCCCAGTCTTTTTTTTTTCTTAAATTGATTATGGCCCAAGATCCAGGGTGAACAGGCGAAGCGTGGATCCAATAAGAAATCTGGATAGTTCAGGAAGGAGTAACATTTTATTTTTCAAGCAGCTTAATAAATATTTGTGCAAAGGAGTGATTATTATTTATTTATTTAAAACGGTTTAAAACCAATTATAAAAATTAAAGACACAGTTTGTGTCAACATAGACCTATAAGAGAAAATATTAAATCATCAAGTTGAGGTCAAAAGTTAGCCACATTTCAATAAATCACATCACATCACAATCACAGTACTCCTGACAGGCCGATAAAATCTTCGTCCATTCATCCGCAAACAGATCGTCCGTTGGTTCAGAGTCCAAGAGAGCGTTAAGTGCGGCAAGAGTACGTGGTACAGGGGACTTAGCACGCGCAACGGTACGACATGGAGCCGCAACAAAAAGCCTGTGCTTACTGCCGCGGCAGTATTTGTCTGGGACAAAGAAGCGAGCCAGCATGGCACAGTATGTTTAGGATTGTTTAGCTGGCGAACACAAGTGCTCTGATCCTATTAAAAAATGATGGATGAAAATATACAAGTGGAAGTATATAACCATCTGAAATAAATGTACCTACGAATTGGGAATAAGAGGATGAAAAAGCCAAAGCGGATAAAATTTTGTCGATGTGTCTTCAACATTTTAGGGGCTGTAACTCTTCGAGAGTTGTTTTGTTTGAGTTCACTTGTTTGGCTTAAATTGGAGTCTATATGAGAGTGTACGTGGGTCACACAGAATGTTTTCAGAAAATAAAAATGGAATGATGTAGAAGCCTGTTAATATTTTTATTGCTTTTCGAAGTAGTCTCCGTTCCTTTTTAAGCACCGCCGCATACTGTGGAGTCATTGACTGAAGCAGTGGGCCCACTCTTCTTTAGGGATTTCTTCCACGCTTTTTTCAAACGCAGCCACGGCATCTTCAGGGTTCATAAAACGAATTCCTCTAAGTTTACCTTTTATTTCAGGTCAGGACTGAAAGGAGGATGACTTACTAACTCCACACTTTCGATAGACCGTTCGGCGTGATTGTCCGTCAAATTATGAGTATAAATGTTCACGACTTTTTTTTACTTAATTCAGATCAATGCCTAAAGCTGCCCGAATCTGTTGATATGTCACCCTTCTATCAGCTTCTATCATTAGCCGCACAGCACTCACGTTATCTTCCGTTATCGCTGTAGATGGACGTCCTTCTCGCCAATCATAAGTGAGTTTGCTTCGACCACGTTTAAACTGATTAAACCAACAGTGGCACGGGATGAGGATTCGTCATGAAATGCTAATCGAAGTCCATAGTAACATTGTTGTTGAGTAAGACCGCATCGAAAATCATTGAACATAATTTTCTCTAGTGAAATCCATTTCAACGCATGACAGCACTTTTTAAATTGCCGCCAATTTATAAAAAGAAATGACAAATGCTTTCATTACACATCCACAAAGTTGGGAACGAAACTAACTTAAATACCAGCAGAGAAGGATTTAAATAAACATGCTGTAAATGTTACGAGCAATGATAAGGCATCAGAAAGTCCAAATAACAATAAGGTACAAAAAGATGTGGATGTGGACGAAGCACTAATTACTTTTAATGTTTCAGGTTTAGAAGCTTGTAATGCTGTAAACGCACAAAATAAGGACGGAATTTTGACAGTGGGTGCACGTCTTACCATTTTAATAATGCGAGTGTGTTCGGGGACACATTGAGTATAAATAGTGGAGAGCTAAATTTAGCTACGCATGTGAGTACTGAAATAATAGATAAGGATACTGCAAGGTTCTCGGATACATCCGAGACCGCGATAGACTACGTAATACACTTTATGTTCCAAACCTAAGGACATAACCAAATTAACCAATGATAGTTGTGATGTCACATTTGAATTTGAAAAAAAAAACATAACCGACTTCCAAAATCACTGCAAAGTGAAAAAAAACGCTTTAATATTGGAAGTCGGTGGCCAAAAACCAAAATACAAAACCGAAGACCCGTTAACCGAAATTAAAGTAATTTTTTATTAAGTTAAAAAGTTTTTTTATCGTTTCGTATACCACTACTTGCTACGTAAACAACAGTGACAGGAAGTTTTATGACATCATCAACATACACAAAGTGGATTAAATACGAATTATCGAAGCCAATTCAAAATCTATGAAAACAGACAATAACATATTAAGAGAACACCACGCGAGTTTCCTCTACCAAATAAAAAAAGAATTTTGCAAGTCGGTCCACAAATGATGTAATTATCGATGAACATACGTAAAAAACCATTTCCTTTTTTTAATCCGGTTAAAAACGGAAATATTAAATTGATTGCCCATCGCAAAGGGGACTTGTATTGTAGGTCTGAATACACATTTAGTTGAGGTAATGCAAATATTGACACACGCAGCTGGTATAAATGCTTAGGGCATTTAAATGGTAAAGAATGGTATATGATTTTTTAATTAAATTAGGTGTCAAAATTGACTCCACCGAAGTACACAGCTTACATGATCGCGATATTATGTATCTGCAATGCGTAAGAGAAAAGTGACCGAGTTATCTTTTTATAATTCTGTCCTTGCGCTGAGAAACTTAAAATAATTCCTTCTGACATCGTAGGTCCTATTAGATGTGTGTCTGTAGGAGGTGAAATAGTTATTTGTTATACAAGAGTGCAAAGTTGCTTTTTAACCGCGTGTTCAATTTTGATGACCGAGCAAGCGAAGGATTCTAAAATTGAATCACGAGCGCAGCGAGTGATTCAAAATTAGAATCCTGAGCGTTAGCGAGGGAATCAAAAGAGCACGAGGTGAAAAATCTTTGCACTCGAGTGCAACACGTAACTTTTCATTCCACCTCAGCGAGGAAATGACTAAATGCAAAAAAAAAACGTTTACAATCACAAGATAGGTACACTTTTATTTCAGTTTAGGTATTAATTACTACATTATGACAGGTAAGTATTACAGAAT
The DNA here is from genome assembly GCA_937001585.2 of Brachylomia viminalis. NCBI lineage: Eukaryota > Metazoa > Arthropoda > Insecta > Lepidoptera > Noctuidae > Brachylomia > Brachylomia viminalis. Next base: position 1,336,417 of record OW443300.2, read on the forward strand.
AATCTTTAAATTATAACAAAATAATACTAAGGTATAATTAAGAAAATTTTAAAGTAACGTTGCTACAGTTATTTAAATTGAGTGTAATATTTTTGTTTGGTACTGTAATATTGGTGTTAGTCACTTGTGTACTGTTTTTCGGTAAACTATCTGTCATACTTAATAGTTGTACCGATTCATCGGATTCCCTTGGCGTGAATGTTGGAGAGAGAGGGAGATGGTTAGGTGTTTCATAACGGCTTATTTTTGATGTAGAAGGGCCAGTCCAAGGATCCGATTGAGGCTCTTTCAGTGTAATGGCTCCTACGATGCCTTCACATATTTTAGATTTATTTTGGATGGAATCCTCTATGTATCCCTCTACAACTGCATTGGACTTCCAGCCTCCGTGGCGCTTAAGGGACAGGAGATCAGCTCCGGAATCAGCCAAAAGTGTGGCTGAAGTTCGTCGGAAACAATGACCCGTGTACAACAGGGGTTCTGGAAGTTCAAGAAATGTTGCTATTTCTCGTGGGATACTGCCAATTTTATTAGTACCCATAGGCTGTCTAACACACTTTCCATTGCGATACTGTAGAAAAAATCGATTGATTGGAGTGTTAGGCGGGCGTAAGGCTTGATATTTCTCAACAATCGTTACGTATTCCTTGCGAATGACGAAGTTGCGGTCTCTTTTTGTCTTTGTATTAGGTAAATTAATTAATAGTAAGTCATCTGAATGTTTCTCAATGTTTTTGACATTAAGTTGTGTTAGTTCATTAGTTCGACATGCTCCGTTTATTCCAATAATAAGAACAACCTGTAACGTAAAGAGTATTGTAGTAGATAAATGAATAAAATTGATATGAACGCATAATTATGCCTATCAACATCTACTAAGTATACTATTTAATTGAGATTAATATACTTAAGTAGATACTGAATGTGCAACTGACTTACTTTTGCCGCCAAATATACGGAATCGGGTGCTTCGTTAAGAAACTTTTCAATATCAGATACTGTGAAAACCTTCGATTTTTTTGGTTGATGACCAGATGAGGCTCTTTTTAAAAATGCCACTAATTTAGGATAGGTATCGATATGTTTGTCTTTTTTCATCTTTATTGTTGCTTTTAGCATCGAATACGTACTCCATAGAGTGCTTGCTTTCTTGTTCTCGGATAATTCTATAAAATATGCCAGCAAAACGTTTTCTGAGAAAGTTTTGGCTCCTTTTGCTAGTCGCCACGTGTTGAACATATCGTAGGGGAAACTTGCCTAATTCGTACTTACGCCAAATTCGTACTCCACTTAAAACTCGGCTTTGGTAACAACTATCAGCGCCTCTAGTGTCAAAAAATAGAAATAACAGTCGGCCATTTCACCATCTGAGAGATAACACCTGTGACGCTGCTCTCGACAAAAATATTGCAAAAGTAAGTTTTTTTCAACTATTGTTGTAATATTTTTACACATTTCGTAAGAGTTTTATTCAAATAAGGTCGTGTATAACCTATTTTACGATTTGACACGTATTCATGTGTATCTTCGCGATTTCATCTGACGTGTAACGTGACTCGTAACTGTTGTCAATTTATTTGGCGGTAAATTTAAAATTTGTTTGGCTCTTGCTCCTATTTCGTACTCGAGTTAAATTCTTAAAACGTACCACGAACACGTACAACGAACCAATAAAAAAACCAAAGAATATAACTGCGATGATTGCCGAGAATTGGCGAAGACTATCCGTCGAATTTGTTAAGAATTACTACTTGTTTTAATAACACATTGTTGATTATGATGCTGATTCTCAATACTGTATACCAATGAATAGATCTCAAAGTACGAATTAAGGATATAGCAGTACGATTTGGGATGATTGGTCTTAAATCGTACTTTTTTAGTTTTTTTTTAAATTGTTAATTTTTTTGAAGTTTATAAGGTTTATGTTAAATTTGATTATAGAAACAATAAAGCATTTAGCAAACAAAAATTACTTTTAATTAAAACTAATTTATCTTTCCTAATTTTCAAAATATGATGGTTTTTTCTTAAGGGGTACGAATTAGGCAAGTTTACCCTACTGTTTTAAATACTTCTCGCGTGATTGTTGAGGGAGAAAGCTCATTTGCGCATTATTAACAGTTTCAGTCAATTCTGTTGGCGTCAAGCAAACTTCCTCGTCGCTAGAATCACTCATTTTAGTTTTTTCACTTGTTTTCAAGTTTCTTGTTTTTAATATAAGGTTTAACAATGACGTGAAAAAATGCCGCGTAAAGAACCGCGTACAAAGCAAATTGAAAAAAGAACACCAAGAAGGTTCCGAGTCTGAGTTTTTAACAAATTAAAAAAAAATTGTATGATATATTCGGCACCATAGAGGTAGCAGTAAATAGGTTTAATGTTTTTTTTAATTCACAAACTTAGTGCACACGATGTTCTAAATTCAATTTACTTTATCCTCTAGAGAATAAAAACGGCTTTTCCACTCAGATATTGAAGATTAAAAATACTCTTTCCGAGATGGTGGGATGAAAAATATATTTTTATTGCTGATTGTACACGTTAGTGTGAGGCCTTAGAAGCTTTTAAGGTGTATAAAAGTTAAGTTGAGAATATAACCGCATTAAGGATCAAGTATCTTCAAAGCATCAATGGAGATGAATGTCGTACTGGCTATATACTAGCTATAAAAAAATCGTTCTAAATATTAATTAAATGTTTTAAATATGATGTTTTTTTGGCTTCTGTATTCAAAGGATCCCAACGGAACTCTATTACTAAGCCACTGCTGTCCGTCCGTCCGCCTGTCTGTCAGCGTGTATCTCATGAACCGTAATAAGTAGACAGTTTAAATTCTCACAGTTTGTATTTTTATTGCCTCCTATAACAACAAAATATAGGTACTAATAAAAAATAAAGGGGTCCCCATACAAGAAACGTGTTTTTTTATTTATCTGACAATGATTATAACTATAATGTGTGCTTATAAATAAATGTCTTCCAACAATATTGCAACCATGTATTATTATAGAACAGTTTGATGGGCATCGCTTAAACAACGCACGCGCGGGGAGAGGCGTTTTCATCTTCCACGTTCGGCCGCCACGACTCCACCATAAACTTACCTGAAAGGTAAACAAACTCAGAGGTCACAGTCTCTTTTAAAGTCCAGACATAATCTTGGTCAGATCATATGAAGACCATGTAGATTGGTGTCTGAAACGGTCTTTTGAGGAAAACCATACAGATTGAGCGGAGCTGTCCAGTCAGTGCACGCATTTGTCAGTAATCTTGCCGCTCAACTGAGAACTTAAGGAGCACAACGATTCGACGAACAATACCAAAGAAAGGACATTTGGGTAGGCCGCATAAATTACTCAAGCTGCCAGATCGTGAAACTAAGTAAGAAATAAAATAAAATAAAGTAATAAACCACATAATCTTCACATTCACAATAATTAAAAAAATATAATTATAATACTTTACAAAGTAAATACTCATGTCATTGTATGTATAAAATTCATCAATGTCAATGTGTATATAAAAGTTCGAACATAATCTTTGAGGACCATGTAGATTAGTATCTGAAATGGTCTTCTGAGGAAAGAACCACGCAGATTAAGAGGACCTGTCCAGTCAGTGCACGCATAAAAGACAATGCCAGGAACAGGCTCGAATCATCTAGCGTCCGAAAGACTTTCTACAATAATGATAATTCATAACAGAAAACAGTAAGAATTACACCATATAAATAAAATCTGTAGAAGTACACCATTGAAAATGACTTCATTTTAAATAATTATTCAATTGATCAATACATATCACAGCTACAATTTCAATTAGAAATGTTGCCAATACCAAAATAAAATAATATCGATTCAAAGTTGCACTTGCAAATCGATTACAATAATATCAGTATGATGATATGTGAATTTATTACAAACATAAATCATAACTCGTACTTCTTAATTCTTAATCGCGTTTTATATTTTTGATTAGACATATTTTATAATAATGTATTATTTATAAGTAATTTAATTTGATTATCGATTCCGTTTAGAATAGTTTATTCCTAATAACGTTATTACGAGTATAGTGCTGGCAGCACTTTGCTCGCTTAGTATTAAAGCGACTGAAGGACATGTATCCATGGTCATGAATAAAGATTTTAAAAATTAGTAATAAAGTGACAGAATTAAAAAAAAAACTATGTTTTCGGAAAATCGCAAAAAAAAAAGTTTTGCAATTAAGACTTCGGCTGTTTATTTGGACGTAAATGTTAAAAAATGTTAGATGCCTAATAACTTAAATTAACTTTTTACGAGTTACTTAGAGTATTGCACAGATGGCGTTGAATTAAAGATGACAGAGTATCTAAATCATCTAGGACTGATTTTGATTTCTACTTGCTGTGTAAGTAATTGTTATTATTAACAAGTTTTATTTTACTCTTCCCGCGTGTTATCATCACGAGCGACAAATTGTGTTCCCGTGTTTTTTTTGAGTTTTGTGTTGTTTAATACCGTGTTTCGGACTCCGATTTTTCTACCACTTACGACGCCGACGTACTGTACCTGTATTACTTGCCGACCCGGCTCGCCCAACCGACCATCTGAACCTGCCTACCAAATTGTTAAAATGTATACTTACATGTGGTTCTTTTTCATACGTTCGAAAATAATGTAGGTATGTTATATGTTTACTGTAAAAACGTATCTATATGTGAGGATAATGTGCCAAAAGTCATTAATTTAATTAATTGTATAATATTTTATGTCCTGTTATTGTTAAAATGAGAAGTATCAAGTGGTCAACTTTAAAGAACTATAACTTTTTTTGGTATACTTCTAATAGAAAACTAATTATACTATCAAATTTTGTAATTATTTTCCTTTTTTGTGATATATAGCTCATCTTTGTCGGTTCTGGCCGAGTCTTGTAGGAAACTTTGGCATTCCCCTTTGTCTGATGGCAGTGAATGAAATGTAAAGGAATAATAACTATAAAAGTTAGTACAGATAGTTCAACAAATCTGTGCGCGAGACGCCATGTGTGCGTGCGCTTGTAATTATTATACAGCTTTAATTTGAGTGGCAGTGACGCGGCAGTCATCGTCCGAGCAACACGTGTTCTTCTCGCTTTTTTGCACGGGTACAGTCGTTACAATAATAAAGTAATGTCTAGTTTTTATCGGCGAAAATGTTTAAGGAGTCCGGTAAATTTTTATTCATTCTTAATGTGCTCATTTCCATATGATAAATGATTTATTTCTGTAAGTAGGTTTGAACAAACTCTTTTACACGTCAATCGTATTTTAAAAACTAGATGAGGTCGGCATTTCCTATCTGACTACTCTGAGAAGAAAGGCCGAAACAAACTCAGAGGTCACAGTCGGGGGGGTTTATAGTTACAGGCTCAGCTACGGCGCGGGCTGGCGCTTCGTCGGGCAAGATTAAAAATCCAAAAAAACCGACCCTTTTATACCTGCGGGTAGGGGGTGCAAGTAGTGACAATGCGAACGGGTGAATTTGGCTAATTTGGTGTACGGCTGGTTTCTGTAAGTTACGTGAAGATCAATGATTTTAATTTTGTGTTTTTTTAAAGCTAAGCTTTAATTTTGCCTAATGATTTGTACTCAATATCTTTAGATTTAAGAAAAAAAACAGTAATTAACCAAATTACAAGGGGTGTGCGATTTGATAGTTCGTGGATTATTTGACGATTACTGTTTCGCTGAATGTCGATTACTCATGTCATATAAACACTGATCTCCAACAAAAAAATAAGAATGGATTAGACGGATATCAAGTAAAATATTTTTGTGATCGTGATATTTTCACCCTAGCTTTACAAACTTGAGAATTATTTAATTATACATATTTTATTCTAAATAGAATTAAGGACTATTAGTAGTTTCTGTCCATTTCAAGCATTTTTTAGGCGTTCCCCTTTCTGAATCATGCATTCTACGATAATTTTCCAGGTCGCCAGCGAAATGCAACGTATTAGGCGTATCAAATCGCTAGTAATCTCGAGCCAATCTCCAGCAGTTCGGAGGAGTTGAACTTACTCACGGAGAGCAACTGCTACCGGCGGCGGTTTAAGGAAAAGCCTCTTCTTATGAAGAGGCTGGCCATGGGGCTCAGCGGGGCGCTGCTGCAGCTCTTCGACGATGACTTCACGCCGCTGGTTGCGGATATAGGTACGTAAGTGTTAACAACAATTACAATTAAATCAATTTTGTGACTGATGTAATATGCCTTTTGGTGGCATTGTTCTGCATATTGGAATAGCATATCAAAACTTGTATACTTATCACCATCATTAGGCTCAGTGAAGTGTAAGTTATATAAATGCAGCTAAAATCGAAACACCGAATCTTCTTTTAGAATTGGTGATACTACATTCGTGTTGACCCTGATTACTTCGGGCCTGTACTTGGCCTCTCTGATTGCGGTTTCAGTAGCGTTCTATACGTCCTCAAATGTGAAGGAATTAGGGACCCTTTGGAAACTCCAACAAGTAGCGCATCGTGAAAGATTAAATGAATGCGAATAATATGGCCACGCCTATTTGCATTTTAAGCACTGCATTGGCGTTGAGCATTTTTGGTTATCCTTTTTCTCCGATGTGACTTTTATGTGCATAATCATGGTTTTAATATCGTCTATTCTCTCATAATCAGTATCTACAGCACGCATTTCTCCCTTTTTCAGACCCACAAACCCGGCGCTGTGCATGAACGGGGGCTACATCAATGAGGCGTCCGAGACGTAGGTGAGTAACCGCGAGCCCCCTTCCGTTCCCGCCGCGCCCAGGTGGACCGTGCACCCCATGCACTCAGATCTAGATGGGGACTTTAGGGGTTGTAACAATATAAAGAATAGATGGGTACTATCACCCCGTCTGAACCGAACTTCAAATGATACAGAAGACCAACATCGAACGAAAATTTTCTGCAATATCAAAAGCTGTACGTGTGCCATTGGATTGTACATTCACACAGCTCGTCGTTAGTGGCTATCATAAACTCTTATGACCGCACAAGCCTGTGCCCAATGGAATTTCGCATCGGCAAAAATTACGAATTTTCTTACAAACTTTACGTGTTACAGGTTACGGCCCATTCACAGAGCTATTTCTTAGAGGCCATACGAGCATAATTCAAACGGTGACGGCGTTGTAGAAAATTACGATACGGCCGAATCACAAACAGTCTTATTTTGTGTTTTTCTTCAAAACATCTTACACCCAAAAAAAAGTTTAATGTATGAACATGAGAAACAAAACAATCCGGAAAGCATACCTACAAAAACAAAATTAAACTAAGTGAAAAAAAAGAGGCGAACCGAATTGCTGCGGAAAAATTGAATACCCGTTTTTTAAATAGACTAATACAAATCACTATTAGAAGATTACGATGACCGAAGTAGGATAAAAAGTTCATAGTGTTCAACGATTTTCATTTATTTTTAAGAGTTGTATTTTATTGTTTTTTATGAATATCAAAATGCTTCAAGATACTTTTCTAATGAAAAAAGATCTGTTTCTTTTCAGTAAAGCTAAGCTTAGAGATTTTTTTTATTAGAGATTTCTGTATTGTTTACTAAGAAGAGTTTTTAAGAAACAAAGATTTCAGTTACTCAGACTCAAAGCATTTATTTCAATTAAACCATTTACAGGCACTTTTGAATTGTCAAGTGGTCGGTCAGGCAGAAATATGAAACTAGTTGCCCATTCCAAAGCGTAGTAGGTACATAAGGAGAAGAATGGGCAAGAAAAGTAAACGCGTCAATACCACAAGGAAGTGTGATAGGATGTCTTTTGTTCCTGATCTACATTAACGACCTCCCTAAGATCATAAACGAACCATGTGTATTATTTGCAGACGACATATCGCTACTTACCTCATGTCAAAACAACAGCAACATAAATGATAAGCTAAACTCCCTTCTCTCCCTAGCCGCTGAGTGGATGGACAACCACAACCTAGAAATTAACTTTTCAAAAACTAAATTAATTACCTTCCACCCCCACCAAAAAGCCCCATTAAAATTAAATCTAACCTTCAAAGACACTAAAATAGAACAAGTTAACGAATTCACCCTTCTCGGTTTATCTATTGACACGCACATAAATTGGAAATCTCACATTCAGAAAACTAGAGCAAAACTCTCCAAATTCACTTACGCCTTACGCGAAATAAAAAAAACTACCGATTTTAAAACTGCGCTTGTAGCATACCATGCGTATGCCCAATCACGACTAAGTTATGGAGTTATATTGTGGGGTAACAGCACAGATTCCCATACTATTTTTATCCAGCAAAAGAAACTTATCCGAATACTCACAAATATAGAACCGACAGACAGCTGCAAACCTTATTTTAAACAACATAAAGTCCTAACACTTACCTGCTTGTATATTCTAGAACTATGTAAATTTAAAACTGCGCTTGTAGCATACTATGCGTATGCCCAATCACGACTAAGTTATGGAGTTATATTGTGGGGTAACAGTACAGATTCCCATACTATTTTTATCCAGCAAAAGAAACTTATCCGAATACTCACAAATATAGAACCGACAGACAGCTGCAAACCTTATTTTAAACAACATAAAGTCCTAACACTTACCTGCTTGTATATTCTAGAACTATGTAAATTTGTCAAAAACAACCCTACACTCTATACAAAATGCGAGGAAACACGAACAAAATACACATTACGGAACATAAATAAAAACAAATTAAATAAGCCACCATCTCGACTCAAAATCCACTCCACGAGCCCTTTAGTTATGTCTATAAAAATTTATAATAATTTACCTAAGGATATTAGAGAACAAAACAAAACTATCACATTTACCCATAAACTTAAGGTATTTCTGGAAAATAAAGCATACTACACCTTAACGGAATTTTTTGATGATAAATCATTGAGATAAATAAAATATCTTTATGTTATAAACATATTGATATAATATACAAATACCTAATTTAAAATTATAGTGTGCAAAAACTTAGTTATAATACCCACTTAATGAAAGGATATAATATAGCCCTCTCTTCCTCTCTTCTAATTTTTGCTGTGCCCGACAGGGTCCATATTGTACTTTCCTGTTCTGTTATATAACACCTTATTGTAAACATATGGTATGCAATAAAATATTGAATTGAATTGAATTGAATTGAGAAACTCCAATATTATATAATAATACTCTTTTAAATTATATTGTTACATAAAATATTAGTGATGTACAATTGATTAGATTTATTTAACAATATAATTTAAATAATAACACTTGGGATGCTTAAATAATGAAAACGTTAACTACTATCAAATACAATGTCAAGGATAAAAACTAAAATATATTATTAAAAGGAGTCCCTTTAGGCAAAGTTCCGAAGATACTGGCAGCGTTCCCCCTTTGAATAGCTAGACTAATTCTTTGTCCGAGGTAGCTGCCAGCTCTTCGGTCTCCTGTGATGTCGACTAACCTTTTTGCTATTTCCTTAAAAAGCTTTATAGCGCTAGGACCCCACGGACCAAGGGTCTCGACACCGAATGGGACAAAATCATATTCGGAGCCTAGACCCCTGTATTTGCATGTTTTAGCTTTTTCAGCCGCTTCACAGGCCGCACCAGCTCTGTTGTTGGTTCCATGTAGATGGGAAGGGGCTAGCGTGTCTGAACAGGTTGCATCCCATACCAGCACCCGGCCCATCTTCCATGGAATCAAACTCATACCGTCCGGTCTCTTGCCATCGTCTCTTGCAATACCAGTCGGCTCAAGTAGACTTGGCACGTTGACGGTGGCAAGGGACCGGCGTATGATATCGTTAAGTGCGGCATGTCTCGAGAAGCGGCCTGCACTTTTTTGGCATGATAGTCCGTGATGTCCTAGCTTGTCGACATCACTGCCACAGGGACATTTATGAGGAGTGCAGACCGGAACCCCAAGCCGTAGACAGGTTGCGATTCGGAGCGTGTCAGGCTCAAGAAATGTTCCTGTATTTGACGAAGGGTACGCGTGAAGCCAGTAGCCGGCCTCATGCGCACCCACGGCCAAAAGCCTAGCACGCGCCGAACCTGTACTACAGTTCAAAAGATTGTTGTGAGTCAATTTGCAGTTTATGTCGTCCCAGCTCCTCTGTGAATTTGGAGAAACTGGAAAATTTTGACCTGGGCATGCAATTAAGAAAGCGTTTCTAGCTTCTTCCAAGCCAGTAATCTCAAAGTTAGAAGGGGATGCCCTTAAAATTTTACTTATGAGATTTGCTGAACTATGGACAGAAGATAGAAAGGCTGGTAAAGCGACACTGGCAATTTTGCGAATCCCTAAACCACCATAACGGATGGGTAGGGATGCTTGGGTCCAAGATTGCTCGTTCAGCTGCATATTAAGAATCGATTCTAAGCTAATTTTGATTAAGTCGTCTACTTGTGTCAAAAGATCTGGGTGATTCCAAAAGGAGCAGCAACGGAGCACATACGTAAATTTTGGGACGAAAAGACAGAATTTTAAGATGCAAAGTGCATAATGTGGACTAATTTCAAGGAGACGGTCAGCAGAATTTTGAAATTTAGTAATTGAATTAATAATATATTCAGAAATAGATTCATCAAAAATTGGAGAACCTAAAAGGTAAAGAGAATTACTGTTAACTATTTTAATATTTGGAGCCAAAATATTAAATTTTTGTTTTACGTCATTTAAATTTAAGATGTTGTTATTTATAAAAAGTTCGCATTTGCTAAAATTAAGCTCCAAACCAATGGTTTCAAATTTATTTTTGATTAAAAAAAGGTCCGAAAACACAGTATCCACATCACCTCCTAGGGTTCCGTCGTCCAAATACCAAACATTGTATTTAGAATTTAAATTTTTGATTATCGGATTTATAGCCAAACTAAAAATTGCAGGCCCAAGGGGATCACCCTGTTGACAACCTACTTCCGAGGACAGTTCATTAGAACGATATAACAATTTTGTTGGGTCAGCGTAACTGAGAAGAAGATAATTGTATATTTCCGGTATATGTTGTTTTATTTCCGTCAGCAGGGTATCCCTATTTACCGAATTGAATGCATTTTTGACATCAATTTTGAGCAACACGTCAGGCTGTCCGTAAGTTAGGAAAGAGCGTAGGGCATGGACGGCTGCCTCACACCCTCCTTTTACACCGAAGCCTAACTGTACGGGTTCAAATTCCGAATTTAATTTTGGTAAAATATGTCGAACAGCAATTTTGGAGGCCAGACGTCGTAGTGTTGATCCAACAGCAATTGGTCTCACCCCTCCGTCCTTTTTGGTGAGGGCAATGAGGTTCGCGCCGAAAAGAATGGGAACAATTTCTGGATTGACATTACCGTAATACATAAAGTTGATTAATTTAGTGATCGAATTTACAAGTTGCTCGCCTGCATCACCCACAGAATGCGATGTTAAGTCTTTCAAATGTTGGGGTGAGATTCCATCCAAACCTGCAGCCGAACCTGGTTTAAAAGATAAAATGGCATTCGTAACATCTTTGTTTTGAATTTGAAGGCATGCTTGCCCTGCTGTTGGTGGGTCGAGAAAATATGGGTTTACAGGAGCTGGAGGATGTTTTGTCCGTAAGGCCTGAAGGGTGTCAGGGGTATCTGGTGATAGCACGTCGTTGGAGAACAAAAGGCGAGCGGCACCTTTGAGATCTCCGTCACAGATTTTGTTTTCGATGAGTTTGTTGCGATTACGAGGGGCTTCATGTTTGATTAGAGGTGCGGGAGAAGGCGAGGGGCTTACAACACAGTTATTCTTAATCTTTTGTGTCAAGGATAAATTCGGTTCATCAGCTTTTATTATATGTAGTGTGCTGTATGAAAATAAAAATAGGTTCTGCCAGTCTTGAGTACAATTGCTTATGTAACATTTCTGGATTAATTGTGACAAATGTGTAGCAACGGTTATTCGAGCTCCTCGAGGGATTCTTTTAACTATGGGTATACTATTTTTCAAATGGCTTAGATATGTGTGGAAAGGAGTTGGATCGTTGGCTACATAAGTAGGCGCACTCGGAATAATGGGATGGATGTCTAAAGGTGAACTGTTTTGGCTAGTACATTTCCTGTGTGTTTTTGTAGTGTGTATGTTGAGGCCTTTCAAAGATTTGAATGACTTGTTGCACTGTGTACATGTATGGGTCGCGTTCGACGTACCATCACAAGATTGGGTCACGGACTGCATTCACAACAGTTAAATACATTCACAAAAAAAGAATAGCTTAAAACAAATTTAAAATAACACAATAAAGTAACTTAAAATGTACACTGAAAACATAAAAAAGTCAAAGTCAAAATATGACGGCTGCTTGTTCTGGTAACAAGACGCATGCGTCGTTACGTAGCGCGTAGGTGCGTCACAGGATGGACTTGCAATTGGACGCTGCAGTGGAAGAGACCTAGCGACGCATGTCGTCGCTAGGACAACCGATGGCGGCCTTAGCAACCACGTCTTGAATAATCACACGCGGATTAAAATTTTTTAAAGCATGTTCAGGCACTGTGGTGGGAACAACAATAAAATCTCCATGCGCACATATGAAAAATAACTTTATAAATTTTTATATGCAGGTCTGAGCCGTCAGGAAATTAAAATGGCTTAAAAATAAATATTTTAAGTGACCTGAGCCTGCTTGTCACTTTTGTTATTTTTCAAATTTTTTCACAATTCTAACTAATATTTTAATTATTATTAAAATATTAGTTACATCATTAATGTTGAATATAGGTATCATTATATGTGAGAACGATGTAAATAAGACGTACACATTGAGTGTCCAGAGTATAGCAAACAGAAATCTAAACAAAACAATCCATGTGGCGGCTAAGAGAGGACCCGTCCCAACTGACAGCGCCCGTTCACGAACACGACGCATGGATCAGCACAATTCAGCTCAACCATTTTGAAGGGAGCTAATCTAACACACGCGCCACCGTCAGCGAGACATTTGAGTGAGCATGACATCTATCAGCCGCCAGGGCACATTCAAGTCGATGAAAGACATTACCCGGTAAATGGTAGCTCGATAGTACATAGTACTCACACTTGCTCTATGCAATTATATAATACAAAGGAGATTGAGTTTATACAAAGCAAAGGTAGGTCTTACAATTTTCAGCAGCTCAGTATTTTCAAATGTTAATCAATTAGTTGTGGTTGTGGAGCAGGACCAGCATTGAGCCAGGCATTTTTATCAGCAATATAATCCCCCAACTTATAATATGCCTGTCTGCATAGTTTGCGTTTTATACAACATTTTAATTTCGTCTCATTCAGTTGAAGTATGTGGGGAGGTATTTTATTGTAACAATTGAAACAGTAAGTACCCCGTGAAAGATGAGTCTACTTTAGCCAGTCTGTAACCTGGTTGAACTAATAGGTCCCTATTTCTAGTACTATAATTATGTCTATCACCTCTTTTACTAAAAAGATGTAAATTATTCCTTAGTTAGTTAGTTACTTAATATAAAAGTATCTGTTAATTTAATGTTACTCCTAAAGGATTACACTTAGCACAATCTTACTGTTAAGAAAAACAAAATTAAGAAAAAGCTATCTACTATCATTGGAATTAAAATATAATAAAAAATCTTCATCTATAATGAAATACCTCATGCCAAAGAATCAATATATTTAAAAAAAGGCTAACATCCTTACCTATACATAAATGCTACTATTCTGTACAAGATTTTTTGAATGATAAGAGAATGATAAGATTTAGTTACCTATATATCTTGTTTTTTTTATGTATTTAAGTAATTTGTAAAATATATAATTATGATTGTTGTTTTTACAACGGGCTACAACAGCTGTACACGGTAAATTGTGAATCAACATGACAACGTCCACTCACAAGGGCAGCTGTAGTAAGTAAGTAGTATAGTAATAAGTAAACTATATAACGGCTTTAACACACACTGACTGACCCTGACTAAAGAAACATGACTTTGTTCCTTAGTAGCTAAGACCCTTTTCCTGTAAAAACAACGTACTTATCGCTATTTTCTATTCATTGGGCGTTTTACACTTTTTTTGTTTTGAGGGTTGGAAACCATCAAATAACTTCTCCCGCTCTGGGCGGAGCGGGAGGGCGTGTCAGACTCTTACCGACTAACCCTTTCTTCTGTTGCCTGTGCCAGGGGCCACGGTAACCCTTTCGGAATTTCCCGCAACCCTGGCAGGCATCGGCCCTAGCGAACCCCGTCAGTGGTGCTAACATCTCTTTGAGGCGCGCATGGAACTCAACACGCCGTCGACCCGGGTCACGTCCTTGTCGGACGGCGAGATACCTATTGTTCGCCGTCAGCAAGCCCGCGCCTACGGTGGCGGGGAATCAGCTTGGGATTCCTGACGTCTAGGTCGTCTCCTGCGGCGGCTGAGGGCGTGAGGGTGCGAATTTTGCCTCTCCCTCACGCGTTCCGCCTCCTCCATCGCGAGCATTTCTGCTTGCAGAAGGAGGTGACGGCTTCCCAAGCCCTCTCGTTCCTTACTATGGCCTTTTTTTTTTTTTTTTTTTTTTTTTTGTCGCTGAGAAATGCTTTATGCATCCCCGCTCGTGGGGGACGAGACGGGGTATGTGGGACTCCTGTCGAAAACCGCACTCGACAGTATACCCACTAAAACTCAGCGGTGTTCCCACAACGCCGTGATGGGAGGGCTATGGGAAATTGGCTCAGCCTCTGCTTCCACAGCCCTCCCGGCGTATGCCCGCCTACTTGGCGGGCCCCGCATGCCCCCCATTCAACTGGAGGGCTACGGGAATGGCCGGGAACACCCGGCCACTCCCGTCCGACACTGGTGGAGGCCCGTGCAATACAGGCAATGGGCGCCCCCGCACCCACCGCCTGCTGGCCTCCACCCGGGAGGAGCCGGAGGTGACTACCAGACCGGCGTCTTCCTCGACCCCTCCCCTCTCGGAGCGGCGCCGCGCGAGAGAATCATCCCCCGCGCGCGCGCCGCTGCCTCCCTCCGGGACACGACCGCCTGTTCCGCATCGGCGGCCCTGCCCAGTCTACGCCCACTCACCTCCCTCTGTAAGCAGAGGAGGAGTGGGCGTACCCTCTGTAGCCCGGTTCCCTTCACCGACCATCAAGCATGATCGGCGATTGGAACCGTGACCTTTCCCCGCTTGTTGAAGATTAGCCGCCAGCCCCAATTGTCCCCCAAAACCGCACTGAGAGAAATTGGAGCCGACGTTGCCCAGGGTGCGCCACGAGGAGGCTCTTCAACGTGCACCCCTCCTTACTATGGCCTGTACCAAGGCCGGACGCTAGAGATCGCCACCGCCAATCGCCTCCACGAGGACATGGCGGTGCTTCGCCCTAGCCGGACCGACCTCCACCGTATGCTCCACCGTGTCCTCCAGGCGATCCACACGATGGTGACACCCGGACGTTTCCTTCCGCCTTATCCGAAACAGGAACCTCCCAAAGCAACCGTATCCGCTGAGGACCAGCGTCAGGCGGAAGGTGAGAACGCCGTGGTGCCTCTCTAGCCACTCCTCAAAGAGGGGACTTATCGCCGCTATTGTGGCGTGCCCATGGGCGTTCTACCTGGAAATGCCGTTGCACCGCGTACTGCGGCCATTGTTTAGATAATCACCTTAATTTGGTTCTTTCATGTGCCGCACTGCGCGCGGCGGCCATTGTTTAGATAATCCAATCAATTCGCATGTGCAAAAAATTCTTAGAATCTAATCTTAACTAAGTTATCATTTTGAATACATAAAGTTATTTTTTTAAGCAAACATTTTGTTTTAATTGGTCTGCCTAAAATGTCTCCCTCAAATAGGTTTGTAGGTCTCAATTTCAATAATTTGTAAGAGGTCCGCGTAATTGATAATTTAAAAGAACGAGCAATAGGGTATGTAGGTATTTATTTTATATTTTAAATTCATTGTTTACACCGTTCTAACATAGTAAAAAATATAAATACTGTTTAAAAATGCTGTAAGAGAATAATTTCGAGCTGTTTGCACGCCGCCATTTTCGCGCACTCTGTTGATGACGTCAAATAGTAAGTCCAGTGACAGGCCAGTCCATTGCTTACTATAGGTGTTTTATTTGTTAACTTATTTCACCGTGTAAAAAGCTCAAAAGCAAATTTATTTATAAGTATTGCATTGTGCCTGAATGCAGAAATACTACCAACAGAAGTGCACCTGATAAAGTGTTTTTCCAGTCCCGATAGGTGCAAAAATACGTAAGGAATGGTGTACGGTTATCCAAAGAGATGAAGTCATGAAGTATCTGCAAGAACCATCGATCATTAATAAAGTTCTTTATTAGTGATCGATTGCAATAACTTGTTTACATTGTTGTGAATCAAAAATTATAGGTTATGTTTACTCCTCAATATATTTAGGATTGTATTTATGTCTAAAATAACGCACATAATGTGTTATTATAGCATACCTTGCAGCTTTCACTTCTTTTACTGACAGCGCACATAAAAGAATTTGAAAGAAAATACGACCACATCATGAATGGATCGGTTCTCGGCAGATTATCCTGTTGTGCTTTTACAAAACCACTTTCAGTCATTGTCTTAAATGATTAATAAACTCACTAGTATACAACAATTAAACTTATACAATAAACGAATTCACAACACCCACGTTATTACTATATTTTCTAACCAAAAGCCTGCAATGCCATACAAGTAAGCAATGAACTTGTTGACATAGTATTTTGACGACACGTTTTGTTTTAATCAATGGAGTTGCGTTTTACAAACTTGAATTTCCCTCGCTTAATTTGTACATTTATTTATAAATTTTAAGTAATTAAAAATATATTAATTACTAAAATAATGAGTTGGTTCAAAATTTCAAATGTCGGGCCAATAAAGATTCGGAATAAAAATATTTGAACCAAATTTAAATAACATGCATATTCCCTATTATCAAGGAGGTTTTCAAACAGGTTTGAACAAAAAAGCTTACACGGTTTTAAAAAAAAATAAGGTTTACAAAAAGTATTTATGTTTTTTTTTTTTCTTCTAAACTTTAAATGTCTAACGACACAGAGCCCTTAAACATGTTCTGTTAGATTGCTTAGATAATACTTTAATTAAATAAAATAAAAATGAATTAATTTATCATTCATTTTGGCCATAAATAAGCAGTGTATTTGAAATTTAGGGAATTTTAACTAATGTCTTTCTACACCGTTCTCACATGTATAATTTTAACATGAATGATGTAACCTATTTTTTTAGACAATATGAAGAAGAAAGAAAGAAAGAAAATGCGTTTATTTGCGGTAAACATGACGCAAAAAATAACACAAACACTGAAAATATGAAAAGGTTGGGGGAAACATGCGTCACATCCACGCAAAACGGCTATCGCTCAGCATTATGCCGCGACCCTATGCAAGACAGAGCCCCAGCGCTGGTTTTCAGCGACAGCCGGCGCTGACGTCGTGACGTCGTCCGGTGAGGCAAACAATAGCAAGGACGCTGTACCAGTACAGCGTACTTACGAACGTTGCACTTAAATAAAAATAATATAAATGTTATAGAATATACTAAACAGACATGTAAAAGGAAATAGACATGCTACGAGAATATCATCCTCAATAAACGTTTTACGCTTTATGGCAACATTTAAAAGCGTCTTAAATATTGATTTAAAAGGCGGTCTATAGAGTTTCTTCTCCATAGGTACCTACTACGCTTTGGAATGGGCAATTAGCCTCATCTGTCTGACTGACCGACCCCTTGACAATTCAAAAGTGCCTGTAATTGGTTTAGTTGAAATAGATGCTTTGAGATTGAGTTAACGTGTCGTGCGGTAGAAGTTAACTAGTAGAAATCGTTACATAAGAAAAAGGGTCATGCCCTCCATGCTACATTTTCTGTCTCTCAACCTCTTTCTATTGTATACAAATGTGTAAGTGTGTGCGAGTGTTGCACACGACCGGTGAACGCACCAGTTTATTTTTTTTTCTAAATTCTTATACTTTAGTAATGACAATTACACGCTTATTTAGGTACTCCTCGCACCTCTTCCTCAATTTTTTGTTCATCCAACGATTAACTACTCAAAATATTTGTCGTTCCAGGGCTTCGCAAAAGAGTTCACATCCCTATGTGCTCTAGTGACGCACCACAGCGTGATGTCGGAGCTGCTGCCGGCCCCACTACGTCTGGCGCATTCCGGCTGCGACCCCACCGCGCGCCGTGATCTCGCCGACCTGGACACGCACTTCTCCCACACACAGCCGCATCAAACATACGACAACCACGGCTACAAGCACACGCCGCACCACAACGCCAACCATCCGCAGCATCAGCACCAATTTCTAGCGCAGCTTGATGTGTAGACCAATCTTTAAGCGCGTCCACACTTATGTAATTTCAACGGACAATACTCCGTGCAATGATGGACACGCTTCAAGGATCGCGACATTATCTTTATCCTACTATCCACGAGGCCACGAATTTGCTCACGTAATGGTGTCTGGTCCATTCAAATTCCAAAAAATGTTGACACTGGTTTCGCCACGACTATGCAAACTGTTACTGATAGACTCGTAGATCTGTTATGACATTCTGTAAATCTTAATTTTCGATGTCACTTCTGTTTCCATAGTGGAAACAAAGTGTCAAGGCAAGTGGATGCAGTAGAGTCAAGTCGATTGAAAGATTTTATAGAATAAAAAATAACAAAATGTGGACGTGTTTGTTGCGAGCTGTGTGCCTAATTTTTACCAGAATTCTATCACATGCAAACGCAAACTTTGTAACTTTTCCACTTTTTGTGCAAAATATAACTTATATCGTAAATATGACGCCCTAACCCAACTTTCTAACGCAAAAGTACGCGCACTACGCGCCGTTGCAACCGATCGGCTGTTACGATGACATGCCGCCATAATGTACTAAGCAGTGCAGCGGTTGGCCGTGTCTACTAACCTTTAAATTGCTCTTGGAAACAATTGTTGGCAAAATTTTATTTTATTATACTACTGTAAACTCTATTTTAAAGCATATAGGGTTCTTCTAAAACGATTTTAAACTATTTAGTAATAGAGTATCTAACATCTGGATGCAAGATTGCAACATCATGGGACGAATTTTGTTTAGCAATTATTAAGTGAAGTTTGAGGGTTTCTGTGTTCAGCGTCAGTGTGTGATCCAAGATAAAATGTCCTAAGTATTCTAATTTATTGATTTTTACTAAAGTTAAGGTATTTTAATAATCTAGAAAACCTGTTCTATGATATTTCAATATTTTATTTAAGGATACTTTGAGTGAAATGTGCTAAAATCGAAAGAGTCGAATGCGTCTTTGTTGGCGTTGTTTGTGTATAAGTATTTTAAAGTGGTAATTTATCGTAATTACCTAAAACTGCAGGTAACTATGTGTGAAATAATAATTGCTTATTGTTTAGCGACCTTTTTGCGTTTAATAGCATTTATAAATAAGAATTTTGCTAATAAGTTGCTTAGCTATACCACAGCTCTCCAAGGATAATTTTTCGCCTGAATGACATTGCCATGGGGGCGTTGTTGGTAAACATTTGTGAAATTGTCACAGAAATTGTTTTGACAAAACAAGATGGCGGTAGCCGAAATCGGCTCAGATGCAAGGGTTCAATAATAACTCGAACCTGTTCAGTAGATTTCGAGTGGAACAATGTTTGCCAACAATTCTAACATTACTCATAATAAATCGATGTTAGAGCAAATAATTATTTCTGTACTATTGAATAATTACTGCAAAGCTTTACCGTAAGAACAAATAACATGTGTAGAAAGTTGTGCTCGGCGCTATGGTGACCTAACACTCCTTTCTCGTGTTGATATGATATGGTTTATATGGTAGAAGTTAAAGTCTCGAGTTACAGGGGAAATCACTGTATTAACACTGAGTTTACAAGAAATGGTAAAAAATGGTAAAAGAAATGGTAAACTAAATAACTAACTTATTGGTAAAGTATATGGTAAAATGGTAATGGTTATGGTTATGAGAACGTGGTGTCTCTAATGAGATCTGAACGCGAACTGGCCCACATTTTGGTGAACGAGCGAATGTGCATACTTGCGTTCGATGCAATTATGCATTTTCGCTGAGTGTTCGATTAAAACTCGAACAACATGTATTTTAAAATCCGTCACCCATGATTTTTAATTCACTGAAGATGACAATAACATTTGAATTAAAATAAATACTATTTTTTATAGACTTACTGACTTTTTGACTTTAGATAAAACCATGAAACTTGTGCTCCAGGCTCAAAAGACAGAAGAGAGCCGATTCGAGATTTCCGAGCTAGTAGCAGCGGGCTCGTAAAAGTTGAATATGCCTACAAAATGCTGCAATGAGAGTGTTCATGAAAATTCACGCTACTAGTTGGTGCCACTTTGACAAGAGGTCTTCTTATATAAAAAAATATAATGACGTTCATCATTCTTTCATCAAAACTGTGAAAAAAAACATCGTGAGGAAACCGGCATGTCCTAGAACCAAAAATTCGTACACATCTACCAACCCTCTCTGGGCCCGCGTGGTGGATTACGCCCTACTCCCATTCACAGAGAGGAGGCCTGTGTCCCAACAGTGGAAACCTGTTCGTTCATCATTCGTCACGACTAATGAAAATATAAGCTCTTTGACACTCTTGACAGGTGGCCGGACCTGACGTCTCAGTGCTGCCACCTAGTGAACGTAATTTCAGAAAACCCTCATTGTATCACTGCATGCAAAGCTAATTTTTGAAAGCAATAAACTTTGTTTTTACTCTCATCTTTTTTCTAGATCATTATGTAGTTCTTCACAGTCCCGACACCAGATGTCGGACTGTGAGCTAAGCGTCCGTTTTTTACTTATTATGAATTATATCCACCTTCACAAATGTTGTTAACTACATCAGTGAAATTAATAATGAATGTACGTATGGTAAAATAAATAATAATTACAAGAATACTAAATGTCGTTTAATTTTTTTTTAAAACAGGTTATTTTTTTATGTAACTTCTGTAGTTTACACGAGTGCTAACGCCATCTGCATAACAAAAATAGTAAGTACTACTAAACCCATTTTACTATCAGCATTTAGATGTAGGTACCTATAAACCATAAGTACCACCACAACACAGTACACTCTTTAGCTTTCCCATCTCGTAATTGTAAAAAATTTAATGTCGAGATCTGTAATCTGATAATAGCATAGGAATTGATGAGACATTTTCCCTAGGGGAGCCCACTTCCCTGCTGAACACGTCTTTGTAAACACACACATAATGTTAGTGTCTCTAATCACCTGTACTTGGCAAATGTAGGTATAAACCAGTCCAGTTCGCAAGTGCTACCAGAAAAACGATCCCATAATAACATACATACTACAGACGCTGAAACATGCCATCCAGCGGCTGAAATGTCAATGTTACGTGAGTCACCAACCGGCAAAAAGCGCTAAGTCATCACGTCGAGCTAAGAAAACTTCAAGTAATCAAAATGGCAACACTTGGTACAGGAACCCTGTTTCCTTTGACAACAGTCTCTGGGCAAACTACATATTACCCTTAAATGTTGTGTTGAGCTCCGCTAATAGTGTTACAGTAAAGTTAATACCTTCTTATGTTTTTCAGTAAGAATATGTTTGTCTAGCCGTAGATTGTTTCAGTGGGCATTGAGCAACACTATGTATTAGTTTATAGAGGTGGCAGAAAAACTACGAACTATCTAAAAAATTCACACAGGCGTGAACCGACAATTTTATTCCGCTTAACTACTTCACTTTCAATATTCCGGCAGATCGAAATTCGATTTTACACGGTGTTAGTAAAGTTTTAGTGCTGTACTTGAACCGCACTCGTTGTGAAATTCTGTCAATTTTGTTATTTAAGGGCTTATTTTGCGATAGTCAGATAACTTTTATCTGAAGAATAAATCTGACAATCTGGCATATTGTCCTAACAAAAGCTGTCAAACCACAACATTTATTCCTCAGGTAAAAGTTGTCTGATTATTGAAAAATCTGCCCTTAGCCAAATACACACAAGAGTTCTAAATCGAGCCACCGTAAATTTTTATGTTTGTAGGCCTGAAACATCAAAATTGACAAGTCAGAGAAAAAGTTTTAGGCAGTTTTGAAGTTGACATACTAACCATCATTTCTGTATCATCATTGTTCCAAATTTGAATTCATGAAATGGAAAAAGAGATGTAAATCGAAGTTTGGTCACTCTAGACGTAACGAGATTTGATAAGAGCATCAATATGTCAATAGTCATTTCATTATTTGTTTTGTTTTGCACAAAAAGGGTATCGAAATTGTTTTTCTTTATTTTTTAATCCATTGTGAAGTTCAAATTATGGATACTGCACCTGAAGTACCGGTGCAAACTGTGGAGCTTCTTTAGTCTGGGCTTAGTCAGCAAAACGTAATTGCACAACTTCATGTAAGCCGTTCTGCTGTTCAAAGAATTGTCGAGGAAAAGTTGCATTATTATGTTATATTTAAATGGTTCCCTGGTGGCCAATCTCGTAGAGACAATAGTTTCTTACGCTAGTATCAGAGCAACAGTTATCAAAACAAATGACAATGCTTAGCGTGGCGTTCGGTGAGCATCAACGTAAGTATTCCATTTGAAGAGGTTCGCTTCCAGTCGGATGCGCCCGCACCTGAGGCCATCACGTCAGTGAGGATAAACGTGAGGGTAATGTACATTGATTGGTTAGGGTGGATTTAGTAGGGATATTAGTAGTAAACTGGCAATGGAGAGGAACTATACTAAAGTAGTTAAATTTTCCAAGGGGTGTTTCTGTAACGCACGGATTGAGATCAATCCGTACGGTACGATTTTAAATTTGTCCGTGGTGGTTTTCAATGGATACTGGTGCAGAATCAGGCAAATTTATCAATATCGAGGCTTCATTGAAGTGGCGAATTCAACTGCCACAATTCTGTTGTTATTTACCCATAGATAATGACACTTCTACCTATGGTATTCATAAAGACACTCGGTAAAACGAGTAACTAACGACAATATCTCGTGAAATAAAGGTATAGAACGGCAAAGAAAAAATAAATAATCACAACCGCAATAATCACAGTCTTCCACACCATATTAAAACTCCCTTGTTTGTGTACGGGTATGGTGGTTTGCGGTGTCCTATTCTTATCGTAACATGATTAGGAGCGTACTCATGATAACTGGCCACTAAGACGAAAGCATCAGGGAAGCCCGCGCTCTTCAAACTTTTTATTTATATATAAAATTATAATCATAAAAATCATCAATACCTTTCTCTACGTTCGTATTACCACATTGAATGATTATTTCATGAATTCATGATAATTGAGACCAATTCTAACTTAAGGAGTTGTATTGCTGACTCTAATGATTGTAATTCTGTAAAGTCGTATTTGTTACGATCGCGAATCATATTTTAATCAGCATACAACCTGACACTGACCTGCAAATTGCAAAAAAAAATGGTAAATTTTAATATCGCGGGCTACCTGAGCGCATCCCCCTTAAGGGCAAAAGCCATAAAATAATAGGAGCTAACACTCACCTTTTGGTTACATTAATTGATGAAATATTATTTAAGTCGAGTAATGTTAACATCCTACCTACTTTTTATTTATGTGTTATTTTATTGAAACTACGTCAAAGAAATCTTTCATAATTATATTGTATCCACTTTTGTATAATATTTTCTCCATTATTCAATATTTCTAATACAATTACTAAGGGTATTGAATATTGCTTTGATGTAGGCATGCTTAAGTACCTATTGTGCGAAATTCAAATAATGTAAATAACAGCTGTTTGAGAGTTTCGCTGGCTCTAAACAGCGTGATCCGAGATAGGTCAGTGTAGACTGGTCTGAAACTATTAGAGGAATGTGTTCCAAGGACCTAGTAATCGTGGTTAATAGGTACAAATATCGCACAGTGATGTTTTACAAAAGCCAGTCAGTTGATATAACTATGATCTACTTGTAATACATGATCAAAATCGCTAATCTAGCAGCCACGCTTGAACCTCCTTCACCTCTGAACGCTTTAAAATGTAAAATGAATGGGCATTACGAGACCGAAGCTGAACGCAACCGGCGCCGGTTAATGGGTTATTCCTATTGTTCTTTTGAGAAATTACAATACTTATCTATTTGTATAGGAGCATGTGCATTTGATCATGCTGTAATCAGTTGGTCTAAATGACCAACCTACGGCTGATTACATAAATATGCAATACGAAGTCTGTACCTACCCTTACTACTTTTGTACAGAATAGACGAGGGTTGTCAAATTTTATCGCAGGTCAAAGACGTTGCCAGCCGCAGTACATACCGAAAGCGTCCCAACTCTCATAACGCGGAATAATAGGCACCAAGCAAATGTATGTCGTATTGCCACAAAAGAAACTGCCACAAAATACCAACTTGTGGTTCTTTAATATGATTTAAAAAATCTGTTTCTACCTGCAACTGCTAATTTTCTTATTTGATCGAGCATTATAACTACCTAATAATGTAAGTTTCTTTCTTTTATTCCAGAGTAATCCAATGCTATAAACTAAACCCATAAAAAAACATTTAAAAAGTTTTCGTTCGGGGTCTCTGATAGCCTTCACGCCCCTAAACAATTTTGGTTGTCAATGATTACTATTATCCATTTATCCATCGCCCATTTCTTCGACAAAACTTTGTTGACCAGTAGCTCCGAGCACCACTATGTTTGCGAATATGAAAAAAATCTAAATCAAAAGTCATTTATTCAGACTAGGCTGAAGTCAGATTTTTTTGAACGACAAAATTACATAAGTCAGTCCCCCGAAACGCCCGCCCTTCACCACTTCGTAGTGCTTTAGCTGGGAAGAAAAAGAGGCGCAACAAACTCCCCAGCAGCACAGCTGCCTGTTCAGTTATAAGAACTGTATTCTATAAAATAGTAAATCAATAACTACGAAACACCAAATATTAAATTATATTATTTGCCACATGTCAGCTAGCACACGCCAATATACCTACAAACAAAAACATTGCAAACTATACTCAAGCAGAAATAAATAATAAAAACGTAAAAACAGAACATAATACCTAAATAAACCCGTTTACATTTGCAATATGTTTATATATCTGTAACTTGACTCATCTTTCATGGGGTACTGTTTAAAATGTTACAATAAAATACCTCCCCACATACTTCAACTGAATGAGACGAAATTCAAAGTTTGTATAAAACGCACACTATGCAGCCAGGCATATTATAAGTTGGGGGATTATATCGCTGATAAAAATGCCTGGCTCAATGCTGGTCCTGCTCCACAACCACAACTAATTGATTAACATTTGAAAATACTGTTGGAGCTGCTGAAGATTGTAAGACTACCTTTGCTTTGTATAAACTCAATCTCCTTTGTATTATATAATTGCATAGGACAAGTGTGAGTACTATGTACCTACTATCGAGCTACCATTTACCGGGTAATGTCTTTCATTGACTTGAATGTGCCCTGGCGGCTGATAGATGTCATGCTCACTCAAATGTCTCGCTGACGGTGGCGCGTGTGTTGGATCATTTAGCTCCCTTCAAAATGGTTGAGCTGAATGGTGCTGATCCATGCGTCATGTTCGTGAACGGGCGCTGTCAGTTGGGATTGGTCATCTCTTAGCCTCCACGGCTTATTTTAATTATTTTATTATGGATTGTTTTGTTTAAATGTATATTTGCTGTACACTGGACACTCAACGTGTACGTCTTAGTTACATCGTTCTCACATATAATTATACCTATATTCAACATTAATGATGTAACTAATATTTATGTAACAATATATTTAATTTAAAAGAGTGTCTATGGAGTTTCTTGCCACTTCTTCTCCATAGGTACCTACTACGCTTTGGAATGGGCAACTAGCTTCATATTTCTGACTGACCGACCACTTAACAATTCAAAAGTGCCTGTCAATGGTTTAATTGAAATAAATGCTTTGAGTTTGAGTTTTGAAGTCACAAATGATAAACTATGACCTTTAAAAAACCTTGAAAAAAAAAACGGTTAATTACTTACAACAATAACATAACCAAAGTCAGCAAAGTGACCTGTCACCACAAGCAGCACCCGCATACGAACATAACGAATAGATCAGCCACTACTCCCTCGCCATATTTAAAGGAAGGAGGCAACCCGACACCTGACGCTACCGCAAGCAGTGACATCTGAGGTAGGATGGCGACCTTGCTGCCGGTTGCTCAAAAGAATAATAATATGATCAATTGTCGAGGTCGCTAGCTAACTACTTAAACCACTCATTGAAAAAACATTGAAATAAGTAGAATAAGTCAATAATAAATGAAAATTAATTAAACTAAATTGACTAATATAGTCAAGTAAAATAAACAATTATAAATTAACTCATAATTATAACTTGTCAGTAGGTAAACTAATTCCTGAGAAAGAACTTATACATTGTCTTGAGTTAATCACAGCGACCAACAATTCTTATCGTCAAACGATAGTAATCGTTGATAGATTAATATGCCTTTGAACAAAGGTTGGATTTTGGTGAAAGGGAGCACGTAGTTTGTCCTTATTTTTAGTGTTAATATTA
This sequence comes from Brachylomia viminalis, assembly GCA_937001585.2. Taxonomy (NCBI): domain Eukaryota; kingdom Metazoa; phylum Arthropoda; class Insecta; order Lepidoptera; family Noctuidae; genus Brachylomia; species Brachylomia viminalis. The sequence continues at coordinate 1,363,018 of OW443300.2, forward strand.
TAAATATCACAATTTTTTTGTGTCTAAGTGTATGTTTTTCCTAATTTATAAGATGTTGGCGAAGACGAATTGTGAATTGTGATGCCGTGAGAGTACCAATATCTAAAAAAAAATCTCTCACAGTAACTCTAGCACCTTTCTAGTAAATTCGTCGAAAACCTCGTTTTTGAGGTCAAAAGGTGCTTTACATCTTTAAGTGGAACTTCTGAACCATACCTTTGTGTGAATGTGCTAATGACGTCACTATGCTACCTATCTGTCTTCAATAGGGGCTTAGAGCTCGCGACTTGTCGAATGCATCGAGGCAGTTCGGTGCAGGCTTTCTAACTAGAAACACTGTTGCGACAACCGTAATCAATAGCTAGGGATGGCGCACAGCGCATTTATCATGAAATAATTATATGCAATGTTCGTTGTGTGGTTATTACACTAGATAATAGGTCCAACATCGAAGAGTCTTTTAAGCTTTAAAAATAAACAAGACTTCAGTAATTTTCTTCAAAGTAATTTCATGGAACTTAACGTAACAAGGCTCCGCTCAATCAAGTTTCTGATTGCTAACAAAATCAATGGATCAATCGTATTCTGTATTATGGAAGTATAATTCCACAATAAAGTTACGATTGGTCAGTAAAAATTACCATTTTTGGACACATTGTTTTGGAACGAATAGGATGTGCATCTACATTATTTTCGGACTGGATGAATGAACGTTGTAAATAATATAATTTAACATGATATTGCTACAATGGAACCCCATCAAACAGTTATACTATCATCCAAAAATATCACATTTATGTAACGTAACTTACTAGTAAGTTTCATAAAAATAAATGCCTATCTTTTAACAAAATAAGCTGTACATTATCCTTGTGCATACTTACATTTATGCAAACCTCGACGACAGAACCCGGATCTCATTCAGTAATTAGCATCGAGCCCACACTCTCACTGCCTCTATCATTGTCCACAGAACTCACAGGGAATACTAATAATGTTCGATCTGTAGCTAGCACGAGGAAAACGTTATTAAAGAAAGTTCTACGTACGGACGTGACTAATATATTTTTGTTAATATTGAATTTGTTGATGGTAAATATGAAAGAGAATGTTTTTGTGACGTAAATATGTGAGTTTTACGAGGAAATTACGATTTTGTTTGCTCATGTTAGTTCGTATTTGTAATAGCTCTTATAAAATGTTTGATTTTAACAATATTGTTTTCTACATAGAAAAGGCAGTATATATAAAAAAAATGTTTGACTTATAATACTCGCATGCTGCAGGGGAGTTGTTAACGCCGCTTGTCTACCCCAACAAATAAGACAGGTGAATGGTGTAAATAAATGTGTTTGATTCGAATGTATAACATGCATAGCTGCAATGCGTAAATAACTATCCTTAATAATTACACTGTAAGTTGTAACTACGTACTAACTTTTGATTATATTTTAAGCGTCATTTTCATATTATAGCCCACATAATAATGACTGTATGAAACTTTTCACACTAAACCACATTGTATCTTAGTAGTTTTAAAATTGCTTGTTAAATACCTACAAAGTAAGTCACAGAACGTCTACCATAATAGTAACGTACACAGCTCATTTTCTAAACATTCCCATCATTCCGGGACAGCTTTAGTCGAGACGTCTTAGTTGGCGAAAAATGAGGAATATTGTAACATAAATGGAAAAGAAGAAAAAAATATTACTACATTCTCTAATAAAGTTCTATTTAGAGTCATGTTGGTCAATTGGTCCTTTGCCTAGATCTAGACAATTTATACACGTGGACTAACACTTAGTACTAAAATTCGGCTATTTCGGTGACGAAGAGCTTCTAATTAAGACAGGCAAGCCGTCTAATGGATGTATAGGGACAATGGACTAAATCAACGTCTGACGAACGCTACTTCGGGTCTTAGCCCCTTTTAACAAGACCTCTCGAATTTCCCAATGACTCCTATAGTAAATGGAGTTAATATTTAGTAGGGCTTTCAGATAGCTTATTGGGATTTAAGTGCTATACAAGAGGGATTTTTATTTAAGGAATATAAATCGCGGCAATCAGCCCTATGATCTAATTAATTCTTTACCTAAAGCTTATCTAGATAGCATACTGAACCCACTGATGACTTATATCGTAACAATAAGCCAGTTTGCCACGCATATCGTAGTCTCATACTTAACTCTTTCTATCCGGCGCAGACGGCTAAAGTTGAAAGTTCTAGTAATCCATACCTTTGGCAAATTAAGAAATTTCACGGGAAGTGGTTTTTCCTCCACACATATTGTGCAGCTTCCGACCCTTAAGAATATAACACGTTTCAAGTAGCTGTACGTAGTGTTGTTTAGGAATTCAACTTTATTTTAAACTTCCCTATTTGTTGTGTGATTAGGCAATCCTGTGCCCTGCACGATGTATACCTACTTACGAACTTTTGCAGGTAATTCAGTAGGCTCCATAAATGCCTTAGGCACACAAACTTTGTGTAAATTGTCTGAACATCAGACTCGACAGCTGCTTGAGGCTTTTGAAATATGCAATCAGAAAGTAATTTTTTAAGACATTTCCTATTTCAGGAAAGAAAAGCTCTATGTTGTGAGGCAAAATGTTATTAAAAGACAAGTTAAAAAGACAACTTTAGCACTATCGTAATATGATGTTTTTACAATGTCAACATTCCAATTGTTTGTTAATAACAAATCGTTTCCCGATGAATTTTTGTGTATGTTCAATAATCGGATATTACTCGAATAATCGTGAGTTCTCTTTTGGTCTCACAAACTTTTCAGGTAAACGTATAGTGAACGTATACTACTCTGTAACTAGATTATATTCTATTATATTTAGTTATAAGTTTATTTCAGAACATAATTCCATATAAAACTATGTTCGTAACTTACACCTACTTAATTAATGTTGGTCATTACCTTACATTAAAAAGCACACTACCAGAACTGTGTACCTTATTCCAGTGCCCCACAATAGGACACTCAACCCTATCCATTATGGTATTTAGAAGGTCGTTGGAGCCGCCACACGACGCATCTCTCTTGCGAACTACTGCTCTAAAGCAGTCAGTGTTGGCCTCCGCAAACATCCCCGATGCACTACAGTATCGCGGCAACCCCATCAACATCCTAAAACCATTATTGTAGAGGATTCGTAGGGCATTGAAAGCCTTCTGCGTATAGCGGACCCATAGGCTGCACGTGTACAATGTCTGGCAGTACGCCTTAAACAGAGTAATTTTAACATTTTTTGTGCACCTTGCAAACCTACGCGCCAGCATATTGCATCTCACTGCCAAAGCTCTACGTTCCCTCTCAATGTCCAAATCATCAGAGAGGTCGTCAGTGATCCAATGCCCCGGGTACTTGAATTTGGTGACCCTACTGGTTGGTATTCCTCAAAGTCTGACCGGTGGAATGGTATATATGTAACACAAATATTTTTGTACGAAAAACAATAAGTAGTTTATAGAGAACATTTTATGGTCTATCATCCGGTTTTTAAATTGACAATTTGGAGTTGTCAAAGTTTATTTTAGCATTACTTTAGATGAAAGCCTGCAAAATTAAAATTTATTTGTAAAAAATAAATTACATATTGTATTAAATATCTATTAATACATTACAGTACATTGAAGTACCAAGTGGTGGAAAATGACTACACTGACGTGTGGGTTGGTCATTACTACCCAATATTTTGACCTAAGGTACTTCAATATCATTGAGGCAAATTATTAATTATTTTAAGTTAATGGCTTTATTGTTTTATGGTTTAGTAAATTAACCAAGATGTTTTATTATAGAAAATGTTAATTGAATCTTCCACCTTTAAAAAAACATAGAAATCAACAAAATTAGCGTTCCTTAGCCTAATTTCACATTCTTCTTTCTTATTTTTTTCATTCTTAGTCTTTCAATTTTTATGGCACATTTATAAACTTAACTAAGACATCTATAGTTTAGTTACTTTAGCTTATTGTATTCTTATTTTAATAGTTTCTTAGTTAATTTCGTGAAAGAAGTTTTTGTGAATAACTCACGGAAATAAAACCATAGTAGTATGTTAGACATCTTTAGAAAAAACTTACTAAAAATAATGAAAATCATCGTCGTAAATGCAATCACTGCAGAAAGGTACGACATATTCAAGGCAAATGTTATATTTGTTGCAACTATGACACGTGTGGGTTGTTTTGCAGTCTTTCTTCGCAGGACATACTTGACCTCTTTCGGTATTATTACAAAACACGATCTAACTATAGCCCGGGCCTAAAACTTCGAGCCAGTTTTTGTATTTCGAACTTTATGCTGACTTTAGTAAAGCTCTTAGTACAAAATTGACAACCTGAGACTGGACTAAGTTGTCAGTTTTGTAAAAGGAACTGTATTTCGATTTATGTTAGGTTCTTATTTCAAAAACAGCCTCGATGGTTTAAACCATGTCTAAAGAAAAACCTTATTTTGTAATAACACCGTTTGAGTCTAAGAACTCGGTCGAAGGTCGAGTTGAAGAACTTTCTGAATCCGATGATGGTTGCTCCTGCTGCGGAGATGGTACACTTTTGTCAGAACTAGCAGACCATATTTGTCTATATTTTTTTTTTATATTTGACTTCAAACAGCAGACAGTGGGGCATTGTTATAATCACTTTCTGCGATATATTGCTCTCTGTCGCTGAGATGACTACGCACACTGACACAATCCTCTTTATGAGCGGACTCCTGATCAGATGACATGACATCAGAGTCAGATTCTTCAAGAATTGATATATTATGCTGTCGTTCTCCTTCCTCTCGATCCTTTTTTTTCGATCTAACAGGGAAAAAGTAAATCAATTAACAAGAAGCTATAGTTCAAGCATAGAATGCAAAAAAATAACACCAAAAGAAAATTGAAAAACATAAAAACCACCTATGGAAAAAATTGAAAAAATGTAGCTTCAAGCACGGTCGCCGTACAACTGCAACGCTTAGCGCAACTCATAAATTCGAGCTGCTGAGAGGAGCAGCAACGTGCGTTTTTTGCGTAGTTACGAATCTACAAGCTAACAAAAACGTCTCGGGTCAGTTTGACCCAACCCCCATGACGCCGGCTTAAGTAATGCTAAAGGAGAGTTTGACAAGTTCTCAACTTCAAATTATTAATTCAGAAACCAGGTGTAAGTTTATTTAGTAATGTAGCATAAAGCCACGAACTTTTCTATAAAAAAATATATTATTTGATTAGCCTTTTTGCTGGTCTTTGATTTATATACTATGTATTTGATTAGCCGTTATGATTTTAGCGTCAAGTCTTACCCAGATGCTGAAATCAGTTCATACATGAATCAACTGCGTCAACTGCGACCTTGGATCAGTGATATCCTGCAGCTTTTATACAATCAATAAAGTCACACCTTACGGCTAGTTTTCAGGCTTTTGAAAGTCAAACTCAAACTCAAAGCATTTATTCCAATTAAACCAATTACTTTCGAATTGCCAAGGAGTGGGTCAGCCCGAAATAGGAAGCTAGTTGCCCATTCCAAAGCAAAGGAGTTACCTATGGAGAAGAACGGGCAAGAAGATTCAGGGACACTTTTTTAAATTATATTGTTACAAAATATTTGTTACTTACATCATTATTGTTGAATTTATAATTATACGTAATAACAATGTAAAAAATACGTATACGGTCAAATGGGGTTACTTTGATACTACGGGGTTACTTTGATAACAACTTTAGGCTTATGAAAAACTTAATTTTATAATATCTACAACACCAGTTAAAAAATAAACTATCAGTACTTGGCACTACTGATAGTTTCTTTGTATTATAGCGTTGTAGTTATTATAAAATTAAGTTTTTCATAAGCCTAAAGTTGTTATCAAAGTAACCCCGTAGTATCAAAGTAACCCCATTTGACGGTACGTTAAAAGCATCCAGAGTACAGTAAATAGAAACAAAAAAAAACAATGAAGAAATAAAATAATTAAAATAAGCCGTGGCAGCTGAGAGATGACCAGTCCCAGCTGACGGCACCCGTTCACGAACATAACGCATGGATCAGTACCATTCAGTTCAACCATTTTAAAGGGAACTAAATTATTCAACACACGTACCACAGTACCATGAAAGATGAGTCTACTTTACTTTACTTTAGCCAGTCTGAAACCTGGTTGAACTAATAGATCCCTATTTCTAGTACTAAAATTATCTATTATTTTACTTACGTACGTGATGTTTTCACAGATTATATTGACAAGGTACCCCCATGATATTAATATACTTCAACAATACCCTTAGAGAATAGCGCCTGCGGAGGTTATATATGGCTTTGATGGCTCTTTTCTGCAGAAAAAAAATATACTCGATTTCTGTAGCCCATCCCCAAAGTAAAATATCGTATGACATGATGCTATGAAAGTAACTAAAATAGACTAGCCTCGCTGTATCTACTTCAGTAAGTTGACGGATTTTTCTGACAGCATCCGGATGATGATCTCATCAGATCAGAAGCGGATCGCCATTGTAGCCTTGAGTCGAGCATGATCCCCAGGAAAACAGTTTCATCGTCGAATTCTAGTTTCTCTTGATTCAATACTATCTATTGTTTGGGAAAGAAAATCTTATGTTTTTCCATTTAAAACTTAATTATAATTTTTAGCAGTGACCAATGTTGGACGTTATTTACGTCAAAAATTTTATCACGTCTTAAAACATAGGGAAGTGTTGTCAGCAAATAACACCATTTGTGGATGTTTTTTTTTTTATAAATGGAGTAGACCATTAATATACAGTAAAAAGAGGAAAGGACCCAAAATTGAGCCTTGAGGAACCCCCATTTTCACTTTTAATTACTAATGCCATTGTCACCAATACAACATACAATCCCAGCAAGCAGTGAGGCGTCCATTAGGTGCCCGGTCCGGCACAGCTACCAACAATATGACACAGTGCAGTGGAGGTAACGCGGTGGAAGCGACAAAAACGCGGCGATCTAAAACGTCTTGCGATCTCCAAACCCCGCGCTTTTAATGCTAAGGAGAGTGCAGACTTGCAACACATCAGATTTTGCAATATAATTCCTTGTCTTGGGATAAACATCACGACTACCTTCCCAGCCACAAGCTTAGTTATTATACAAGGTTGCTTCTTTACTCCTGCAATCAGCCTGTATTCGTCCTGGTAGATTATTGATCTTTTAAGGGCTCTTTATTTTTGTTTTAGTGTAATATACAGTACGAACTATACACAAAGTGATTAAAAAACATAATTCTCTTTCTTAGCAGCCTGTATAACCATTAGCAAGAGTTATATGTATATAGTTCAAAGGTTAAATTAAAGCTTTGACAGTAATTTTGTTTCTAAAATAGCAAATGTATACACCAAATAATGTGCTGCCACTCCATTTTCGCCAATTCCACAACAACGAAAGTAGAAATAATCAAAAAAAGTTCATAAAACAGTGCACTCAACTGCATCAGTGCAAACTAATTTAAAAAACTTCCCGAGCTCCGTGCAATATAAAATTAACATTGGCGGACCATCTGCCACTCGGGCAGTGTACACGCTCCCTAACTTGGAACTGTAGCGAACCTTTATTTCATGTTTGACATGTTTCGTTTCGCGAGGACACGACAAAAACATAATAAATATTATTGTGCGATGCCAGCAATGGTCAGCTATGGAATTTTCCGGGTTTTACGATTCGATACTTTTTATCATCGATGTTGACTATTAGTAGGTACAGTTTTTAATAGGACTAACTCAACAAAAGCTTTGCGATGTGGTTATTTTCAATAATGGAAAAAGTGAAGATGGAACCATTTCTTGCAGTGGGTCACACTATTTGTTAAATTGTGTCAATCACGATTAAAACAGAAATGACCAATTTCCTCCATATTTGTTCAGTTTATGAACAACGTCCTTCCTTCGCTGTATTAATCGTTCCCAAACGCAGCACATAATATTATGACGCGGCGCCGTCACTGAGTAAACTTTTCCACTGTTACACCGTGAGGATGAACGGCTACCGTGAGCTGACGTATCACGTATCCAGCCACGTTGTTTTTGCAGCCATGGGATTATCATAAAGTGAATGACCGTTTGCCACATATGTGAGTTACATATATGAAAACGATGGGAGCGCGTCGTGTAAGTATTGTGAAAAAAAATATAGGTTTTTAATTTGCTTATCATATACACATGAAAAGGTGCCGGCAGATAGTCTGGTATACGTGGAAAACAAAGAAGGTTACGAAGTAGACAGTTGTGTGTAATTCTTTACTTTCTAATCTAATTAGGCGAAAATGAGAAGCTGAAAATATTTATTTATTGAATACTTTAGGCACACAAAAGTATAGAGGCGGACTTAATGCTACAAGCATTTTCTACCAGTCAACCTTTGGGTGATGCAGAGACAAACAGTGGTATGCGCAGTAACGAAAATTGAGGATTTTTTTTATATATAAAGATATGCATAAAACTATTTATACACAAATTAATATTTATATTAATAGACGAATACATAGATCAATAAACCAAACAATGAGAAAAAACCTACCGTTGTGATGATACTGCCAACTTCTTGCGAATGTGCTCGCGAATTTTAACTCTAAAGAATAAGCAGTTGGTTCCCATCCTGATTTTCTGAGGAGCGTGTTCCACAGAGAGATATACCTATGTTAAAAATCTCATTTATAGTTCCTAGACTTTTAAAATGGAGTAGTTTTCATACTGTAATTAAGTGAGCTTTATAGTTAATATACATTAACATTACAGAGGGTGCGGCCGTAACGAGTGCGCGCTATGTTTTCGCAGCCGCCGGATTTTGCGCGTCTGAATAGACGTACTGAAAGCTAATTATATTGAGCTTTATTAGGTGTGATGGCGATAAAGGTAAAACAAAGGCAAATTCATTTCATAGATAAGTGGTAAACAAGCATTTTATTAGTTAATAAGCAATCACGATCGCCCATGATCATTTTGATCATGGCCAAAATCACACTTTGGTGAGATTTTTGCTATACTCGGTGTGTGCAAAACATTATGCATTTAAAACCACTGTAGGTATTATTTCGAGTTTATATTTAGAAAATAGAGCTAATCATATTAACATTCAGGGAGCTCAAAAATGTTTCAGGCGACTGTCGTGGCGTAACAGAAGCCTTGCTCATATTATTTTCTTATATTAAGTAACTAAAAATAACACTAACGTGCTGACGGTACACACTTAGATCGAGCGCACACTCATCGACGCATTGCACCGGACAGCGAGCGTGTAGTTATAATAACAGACGAGCATTAAGTGCACATAGTTGTTTTGTGCACCCGGGCTTACTGAACGAGTGAGTGAGTGAACGAGAGCCGCGGAAATAAGAACGAAATTCAATGGGAAACTATTTATGATTTCAGACGTGGAATGCTGTTGTGTTGTGGCAATACTTTACAGTAACAGTGTTGTGTGTGGTTTTACAGGTCAATTTTCTGGAATGGCATAATATCAGTTATTTGAGCTAGTCTAAGAATAATGTTTTTTTTTCGCCTTGTATTGTTTTATTGAAATAATTGAACTTGTTTTCATCGAGTTATGCAACCGTTAAATGTATGGCAGCAATGTATAGCAGCTGATATTGTTTTGTGTTTTCAGGTTTGGTCACATAGTGTAACCCGGTTTTTTAATATTGAACTGATACATATACTTCTTGCTATGACCCCGGAGATGAGCTATAGCTCTAACGTAAATACTTCGTGCTAAAGTAAATTTATAGGGTATAAGCTGTACGGGAAAGATACAATTAAACAAGCACCTTCTTACACACTACAAAGTTTATTGTAACACACAGAAAATGAAGGTACAAAACATCAATTCAATTGACGGAATCAAGACCATTGACATCAAACACAGGATAATGCCTGTGTTCACACGATTAACGTGACCTACGGGTGTACATGGTGACGCTATTGTTACCTGGAATGGCAAACTTCCCTCATTTACCGTTATCCGGTTCAGTAAGGCCTTCTTCAATAACAGATGGCCACACCTCAAGGGTTAACCTCTAAATTGCCCGCACCCTGATCATTATCCAAATCGTCTAACCTCGGGGCTACACCAAGACATCACGTCTATCCTCGCATTAGAGATATTAATTAAGAGCTAGCATAATCAGCCAGACCTGAAACAACATCCTCGTGTCAAAACTCACAACTGAGACCTAGGTTATAAAAACGAGAACTAAGAAAATGGTTTAATACTCACAAGGATCAGGTTTGATTGGACTTTCATAAAACCCATCGGGTTATTTGGACACAGTCTGATTATCCCAGAACTGGTCCTTATCCCAAGACGTGTTCCTCGTTGTCACGCCATGAGGGAAAAAAACCTTTTCACCGTTTTGACAGGACTATCAACCGATCCTTCTCTCCACAGAATAAATAGAATCCTCATCTAGTAGTCATTTTGAATTTAATAGATATTGTATATACCTAAATAGAATGAGGGAACTTATTTCCTTATATTTATTTATTTCAAATAATTAATAAACGTGTAATTAGTTTGCATAACACAATTTCATTAAAAAAACCGTCATCCTACGAGCTTGAGCAGAACCACGAAAGGTGTCGCTACTAGTTGCTTTAATTATTGATTTTTGCAAAGTCACAATAGTAAGAGTGGTACAATGGTGCCTTTCCAGGATTAAATTTATTTTAATTACACCTTGTACGTATCAACTATCGACAAACCAGCGGAAGACGGCGATGCGCCTGATGGAAAGTCATAACGCCACCACTTATAGACACTCGCTATATCTAGGTAACTCGTAGAATGATATTGTTGTCCGGTATTTTTTTGAGAAATTGGCTCACAGAACCGGATGCGATCAGGATAAAGATGAAGCTTATTAAGTATTTTTTGTAGGTATTTCCAGGACGAACCGTTTCACGAAAAGAGCTACAACTGCTAAATGTAACATAAATAACCTTACCACTACTGCACCTATTACCAACTCAAGCTCAATCTTACGACACACTAACCCAATCTATCAGGCAAACTTACAACACGAAGGCGCTGTATAACGTTACGAATCAATCTCGAGCACGTTGCATCAGGCTGGCCATTAATCACGAGCTCTCGAGCTCGAGCCGAGCGCAATGCGGCAGGTACCAGAATTAGGAGCGCTTCAACTTAGATTGTGTCCGACAACTTAGATGACGCGGCACCCCGCGAGATAGGAAGGTGGTCTTGGGAGACGGAAGGTAAAAGGGTAACCCCTTCTGAGAAGTCGGTGTGTATTCCAGTTTTGAAGATTTGGCAAGTTTCTCGGGCTCAAGGTTCCCTATAATGTATAGGTAAGACTATAATGTATAGTCAGCGGCAAAAGTCGATGATCAGTTCAGTTTTTTTTAAATCTGTATAATTCAGCTAAACATTTAATTTAAATCGGAACAGTAATAAAATATATAGAAATTTAACTTATAGTTATTAAATAAATGCTGCAATACAATAATCTAAATAATAAAATATTTTTGTAGCTGCCTGTACTACCTCCACATAAAATATTTGCCTCATACCTACATCATGGGTTGGTTAGGTAACAAACATTTCAATAAACAAGGTTCGACTCACATCTGTGGTGCCATTTAAATAAAACGATGTTCTTAAAACTCAATAAAGTTATAGCATGCAAAACACATAATATTTGGGTAACCCGCTCGTAGCCTTTGGTAAAATAATCTTGCTGAATTTCGCTCCTCTCCATAATACGTCATAAGTGCAAGGCTCCGTATCCCACACTGTAGAAGTGTTACAATTAAAGTAAGAAAGCTCATCTCAGCGGGACGTGTAACCAAGCGACATCGCTGCCACCGCGCGGCGCGGTGCGGCGCGGCGGGCGGCGGCGCGGCGGCGCGGCGGCGGCGGCGGCGGCCGTAGTGGGTTGTACCGAGGATATTCCTTTACCAAAGTCTGTTTGAATTTGTAAGTATGGTTGAAGGGTTCTAAATTACGATGCTAATTGGATGGGAATGTAATTACTATTTATGCATTAGTTTAACAAGGGATGGCGCACTCTTATGCTAGTTATTTAAAATGTTTTAGTCGACCATTATTTTGTTATTAGGCTTTTTTACAAGCTTTTATTTAGCAATGTTTGTTTGTATGCTAGTTTATGTCAAATCTTGCAAGCTGAATTATAACCACTTCCTGTTATCCTACGGAGTTGAAATTTCACAAGTTGATTCTGTTTAAATAACAATGCATTTCTATGATGCATCATCTGATTATACACACAGGATTGGCTCCAGACGAAGGAACTCCTTAACGGTCAACGGTACAGACACGATTTTTTTTTTGTTTGTTTTGAAACATTGCCCCACACTAGGAATTTCTCCTGTATCGTGGGTACGTTTACAAACATTTAAACTCACAAACACAAACAGCCAGACCCGGAACAACTACTTGCAGGTCATACATGACATTGATGAATTTTATACATAAAATGACATGAGTATTTACTTTGTAAAGTATTATATTATTTTAATTATTGTGAATGTGAAGATTATGTGGTTTATTACTTTTTTTATTTTTATTTCTTAGTTAGTTTCACGATCTGGCAGCTTGAGTAATTTATGCGGCCTACCCAAATGTCCTTTCTTTGATATTGTTCGTCGAATCGTTGTGCTCCTTAAGTTCTGAGTTGAGTTCTGACTGGACAGGTCCGCTCAATCTGTATGGTTTTTCCTCAAAGGACCGTTTCAGACACCAATCTACATGGTCTTCACATGATCTGACCAAGATTATGTCTGGACTTTAAAGGAGACTGTGACCTCTGAGTTTGTTTCGGCCTTTCTTCTCATAGTAGTCAGATAGGAAACGCCGACCTCATCTAGTTTTTAAAATATGATTGACGTGTTAAAGTGTTTGTACAAACCTACTTACAGAAATAAAATTAATTATCATTTACAAATATTTGCTCCGTGCGGGAATCGAACCCGCGACACGCAGCGCATCAGTCAATCACTTAACCACTGGACCAACCGTGCCGTCGTAAATCGTCGGAAATGTAATATAGGTACGCATTTATTTATGATAGTCTGCTCTAAAGTCTACCATGACCTGGCTGCCGCACCCAGGATTGACTCCAGTCGTGGGAGCTCCTCAACGGTCAACAGTACAGAAATAAAATTTTATAAACTTATGCATTTATTTATGATAGTCTGCTCTAAAGTCTACCATGACCTGGCTGCCGCACCCAGGATTGACTCCAGTCGTGGGAGCTCCTCAACGGTCAACAGTACAGAAATAAAATTTTATAAACTTATGCATTTATTTATGATAGTCTGCTCTAAAGTCTACCATGACCTGGCTGCCGCACCCAGGATTGACTCCAGTCGTGGGAGCTCCTCAACGGTCAACAGTACCGAAATTAAAATTTATAAACTTATGCATTTATTTATGATAGTCCGTTCTAAAGTCTACCATGACCTGGCTGCTGCACCCAAGATTGACTCCAAATGAGGGAAATCCTCAACAGTCAACATTAGAAACACAAAATATTATATACAATACAATTATGATAGCCCGTTCTAAAGTTCACCATGATCTGGCTGCTAGACCCAAGGATGGCTCCAAACGAGGGAACTCCTAAATAGTTAACAGCACAGACACAAAATGTTATCAACGCATTCATACACCATGACCTGTCTGCTGACCCACAATTGGATCCATACGAGAGATCTCCTCAGCGGTCAACAGCACATTCACGAAATTTTGAATAATTACTCATTCAGTTATGGTATGTTTTATAGTAATATAATAATATTCTAAAGTATTGAATGTCTTGGATAGTGTAACTCGGTTGGCTTCACACCATGACTTGCGTAATGGTGTCTTTGCAAGTACCTTTCAAGTGAAGGTAATAAGACGGATATTTAAATAAATTCTAATGCTAAAAAGTACAAAATAAAATTTAATAAAAACTTTTTTTTAAACAAGCTTTTAATTAACTTAAGAATACTAAATACAACTTACGTTAACATTGAAATTTAATATTTTATTAAAAACTTGAGGCGTGAACGTCCTTCTTACACTTTAAGCTATGGTTCAAATCAGTGAATAGTAATGACATGCAATTGGAGACGTTCCTAAATCATAGTTTTCCTAGCTCAGCATCATGAATCACGTAACCAAGACAGATTCAATTCTCGAATCAATAAAGTCGGATTGCAATCCGATATGAATACCTACGTGAATAATATTAAATATTGAAAGGTTTTCGCACGAGCGGACCCGTAAAGCTGTCCGGTCCGGAATGAAACCGGAACGGAATGCACTGCGACCGGGGCACACGGTGGGCTGAAATCACGAAATACGGACTTAGGGATTCGTATGTACATTTTTGAAATATTTTTATGTTACATGACTTTTTTCATCAACCCATTACTTATAAGAGTTAAACTTTTCTCAATAATGTAGGGGAATAAAGTATGGTGTGTAAGGCTAAGTATTACTATTGTGTTGCAAAATATAGTCAAATTAGACGTTTTTGTAAATATGTGCAAAGACATTCCACACCACTCCCGTGACATAATTTGTTTGTGGCCAAAAACATGTCCAAACCAGTGTTCTTATCAGTAGATGCGCTGTCATTAGTGACGTGCACCAATCAGAGGGCAGTACATTTGCAGGTAGATGGTCACCAAGAGGTTAGGAAACGTCAAACTACGATCTTAGTTCGTTGTTACTTACATACGGACTACCCCTAATTAGATTTTTGTAAAAATGTTTCGTGATTTAGTTATTAACCTTCATTTGTTTGTGAAATTGAAAGTAACTGGCAGTATTAGAGATAATAAATTGCACGTCTCATAACGCAAAGCAGTAAAAGTAGTGCGTTACTCCCGACTCGTCAAGGTCAAGCAATTTTGTGATCTTCAAATGTCTATATCACAACTACATTGCACTTATACAATTTATTGTTCATCGAGAAAATACTTAAACCATTTAACGCTTTCTAAAAATCGTTACTCGTATGTTACTACTTTGAAAATATATGTTTCGCAAAAAAAAATACGTGGACGTCCAGATGTATGGACGCTGATTTTATATGTACCAACGATAACTTCCGAAAAAAATAATATATTGAGACCGGACTTATTTCATTCGTTCCAGAATTCGGTAAGCTGGTGCCTTGGTTCATATCAGTAGCCTAGTTTACGTAGTTTTTTTTTTATTAATTTTAATAAATTCACTATGATACAGACGTACACAAACATAAGAACTTTTCTTGCATACATGTTTTTTTTTTAATATTACATAACAATATTTGATATATTAGGTATTTTATTAAAAGCGTTATGAGGCGTGAACTTTTGGATATTTTTGTATAGTGCCATCAAGTCAAAAATATCTGATTTCAGCAATGATAATGATAAAAAACTAAAGTAGTTCTGTACGTTTATAGTATTGATATAATATTAATAGGCAATAGGAAAGTGCTCATGGCGAGGAACAAATATTCAAAAGTAATTACAGAGAGTGGTTAGAGTCAGAAATAGTTAAGCCACATTTTATAAGAGCTTTTGTAGAAAAAGTCGATCAGTTCCCAGTTCAATTATACAGTTTGTAACTCCATCTTCAGTTACAGCATCTATTGGTACATCGACCGAAGTAAATCCTAGAAAACCTTTTACTGAATTAGGTTCAAAGCATAAAAGGAGACTATACAAACATACTGTGACAACTATTTCTTCAGACGAATTGTCATATGCATACCTTTTAAAGCTAAAAGCAAATGGAACTGAAAGCATTGCTGGAATATTAGAGCACTTCCTTAAGAATCCACAAGAAGTGCAGAAAGTGAAAGACTATTTTTGTTAAAAATTGAAATCTGAATTTGCACCGGATGACACTTTGGCCTTAATTTTGTCTCTTAAATTGATGAAGTGGCAATTTAATATGCTTCGGAAAAGAATCCAAAATGTGAAATTGAATAAAATAAATTATATTTCAAATATCGCAGTACCAGATTATGTGCTAAGATAGGCTAATAATTTGTACAATTTAAATCTCTAAATATTTTTTTGAGATAGGTACCTTGAGTTTTACGAAATATTTATGAATGTATGTTTTTTTTCCATACATTAAAATAAAACAGAACTATTTTATTTCACTATTAAAAGATACGTCCTCTTCACGAAAGTCTTGTATTCAATGGTAGTAAATATGTCATTAGTTTTTATTAAACCACATTTCATTTTCATGAATCCCTAAGTCCACTGCGGTTAATTTTCAGCCCACCGTGGGGCGCGCGCACTGGTTTGATTTATATCGCGTCGTGTGGGTATGTGCAGTATTGTGCACTATGATATTATTCGATAGGGGGAAGTTGTTATACATGTAATTCGACGTATATCCGTAAGGAGCTGAAGAACCAAATAAAAAAAAAACTATACAACGTGGCGTTACAATGGTGACATTAATTCACCACACGGGTAGGGCTAGTGCACATTAACCATAATAAAATGTATATGTTAAAATAAAAGGTAAATAGCAAAAACAATCAAACAAACTAAATAATAAAAAAGCTACTAAAATTGGGATCACCCTTGCAAAAATTCTATCTTAATTACTTACCTAGCTGGCTTACCTTAACTCGGAGCGGCAACGCGTTGATTCGCGCGCTGGCAACCGCGCATCGCGTCTTGTACCTACACGTGATTGGTCCGATTCTTTGACGGCATATTATCAAAGAAACCAAGCGGCGCGGCGGCGGCGCGGCGGCGCCAGTGGTACCTACAGCGGAGGTGCTTAGTCAAACACTTATCATATCACCCTCTCTTGTTACTATTAGTTATAACTGTGATCACTAATCACTACCATCACAATCACAAGTTTACACAAGTACTAATAGCACAAATAAATGCGTCCTACCTACTAGATAAGAAAACGAAAACAAATCAAAAAGTCTTTATCGTAGTACCATAATCTAATTACTATCCTAATTATTACACAAAAATAAATAATTAAAACATTAGGTAAGCGTCTTTTAAAAATAAATAATTAAAACATTAGGTAAGCGTCTTTTTCGCATCGTAATTATGCGCACTAGTGTGAAAAAGTGCGTCAAGAACACGGGTTCGGCTAGCACTAGAAAAAAAAGAATTCGAGTTCGGTGCGGCGGGGGGTGGAAGGGAGAGCCCGCGTCACCTGCGGCAAAGGAAATTTCCTCCAATTCGTCTACTCTATGCATTTGTTTCATGATTTCATCCTAATAGTATTGCTTATTCGTTTTAATTTCATTGATGCAAAGTTATGATCCGTGACCCCGGCAAATGACCGCTGCGCGACAGTTCTTTAAGTACAGGTGGCTCTAAGATGCTATTATCTAAAATTTTAAATAAATTCGTAAATAATAACGTTTAATGGTTTTTTTTTCATGAAACGAAAATGTCAAAACGTGTGTTATACATATTAATGTATTAAATATGTATGTGTTAAATTAATGTCACCAATGTAGCGCCACGCTGTATACCGCTGTATATCGAATGAATTCCAATAAAATTATATTGTAGCTGGCACTTCAATTAATCTATGAACGTAATTAAAAGAACGTAATAACGTATTAATCTATGAACGTAATTCAATAAAATAATTTAAATAATGAAAAAAAAAGGTGTTTTAGTTATTTGTACGATTAATGCCATGTATTTTTTTTAAAGAGACAACATTTTTGAAGCGCGAAATGATAATATTGGTAAGGTATTATTCTTAAGTCACTCATCATTTTAATTACTTTGTTGAATAAAGTAAGTTGTAATTAAGTGTAAAATTTTGGGTAATTATCAAAAAACCCTTAAAATTCAAATATACTGTTTTTTTTTAATTTCTGCCATACACATGGGGATTACATTTGTTGCATTTTAGCCCCCCTATCAGCTCCTGATGAATATACGTCGAATTACAAGTAACCCTGTATGCATATTACGAAAACCTCTGGTTGAGCTGTTGAAAATTTGTTGTGTTTTGATGGGTATCAAGAGTTTACGGAAGTGTTAATGATCATGCATGATCAAACGCCGCTCATTAGGTCAACAAAATAAAGTGTATTTGTTCCAAAGTTGTACACGACGTAACTACATGGCGTTGGCGTCGAATTATAACCCGCTATGGTTTCGTTACAACGATTTGGTTGGGGTTCAATGAATTTTAGGAAATATATTACCAGGTATAGATCAGTATACAGTAAGGTTGTTTTATTCAAACCCTCAACCCTACTAGTATATACATAACGTCAAAATTTAAGGAATCCAATGTAGTACCATTCCCGGTGTTCAGTATTTAACAGAAGTAAGTGCTCTACTATCATATTCAAAAAAAAATATTATAATAGTTGAGGTGGACTAGGTGTTGATGATGATATGTGAACTGCCTTGTAGATACGTGTATGTACGAAATATTAGTAGACACGTGTTACGTATCTACTAATATTTATTATCTTTTCAAGTGACATTACTTTCAATTAAAATACAAACAAAAACTTAATGGTACTGGTATTGTTACTCGTACTGCAATAAACGCAAAACATAATTTCATTAACTAACACATGAGAACGCTCACGGTTCACGTTCGAGCGCTCTCTTCACAATCACAAGCTCGTAACTCATTCATGTTACAGCCGCTGACTTTCAATAAACACACATTAACCACTCGTAGTTAACGGTATGAAAGAACGCGTTCCTATAATAACCGACAGAATTAGTTTTGATATAAAATGAGCTGACTTTATTTTAGTAATATTATTCCGTTTATTTGTTTTCTTACATATAAATACATTTTTAAATATTTTTAGAAAAAACATTTAAAAATATAAAAATAGTAGTCCGCCGGTATCAGGAGCAGAGTCCAAGCTACCGGTGGTTAGGGCTCCAGAGACAGGAACCTCCTCACGATACGAGCCGTATCGAGGAGTACTGCCTTCTGAATCAGGCCCTTGATCCAACCGCCTAACGAGAGCCTCGAAAGATGTTGATCGAGGCTTTCGGCCATCAGGCCATTGCCCGATACGACAATCGGCACAATGACAGCCGAGCTCACATTCCACATGTCAACAACCTCGTGTGCTAAGTCGAGATATTTAATTTGTTTCTCTTTCTCAGCTTTCACGAGGTTCTCGTCATGTGGAATGGTAACATCGATACTCATTGTGCGGCGCGCTAATCGATCTATCACCACTATATCAGGCTTATTGGTGACAATAGTCCTGTCAGTAATGATAGACCGATCCCAGCCCAACGTGACTTGGTAATTTTCGAGAAATGGGTCGGGCGCATACTTGTAATACGGTACCTCGGTATCCACAAGTTTAGTAATATTATTATTATTAGGTTTTCTAATAATGTCATCATCTGCCTAGACTTAGCCAACTGTTTTTGGGGTCAGCTTCCAGTCTAATCGGATGCAGCTAAATACCAGTATTTTACGTGGAGTGACTGCCTATCTGACCTCCACAACCCAGTAACTGGGTAACAATATGCCCCTTGGTACGAGTGGTTGTCAGACTTTCGGGCTTCTGACGACCCGTAACGACTGTCAAAGATCCACGAATGACAGCCGGGACCAACAGCTTAATGTGCTTTCCGAGGCACGGTGGGGTCTCGGTATGTAAAGATGGTCACCCATCCACGGAGCGACCGCGGCAAGCGTAACCTAACCTGATCGATCGATCCTTGCAGCTGTTATTACTTAGCCACAAACTCCTCTTGTTTTTCTTATAATGTGTCAAGTTTTAATTTTTCATTATAACAAGTGCTTAAACTCTGTTAATAATAAGGTAAAATTATTCGTAATTTATAATTAAAAAGGTATCCGACAAAAATGTTCTTATATTTTTCGTTGTTTAAGTTGCATTGCTGTAATTTTCTAGTTATTAATTAACTGGAACACTCGCTGCAAAACTCAGCGTGTAAGTGAAAAGTTCTAATTGGTAAAAATCACGCGAAAGTTTTAATATAAACTTTCATAATGTTCCATAGCATGCAACATAGAATGTTGGCTACCTATATTATACTTAGGAGCGTTCTTTTGTCTCGCAGTGGGCTGAACATATAATATTCTGTATAGCTACGGTTACTTTTAACTCTTCGTTTACAAACAAGAAGCTTATCAGTAAACTTACTAATCCGTCAATGAGTAACAAACTTCAGTATACAACGTTAAGCCAACGTGTTGCCAACATAAAACTTGGCTCTTCAACATTAATGGGAAAGGCTGTTATGCACTGATTGCCCTTAGTTCGTCAGCCGTTCCGTTTTATAGATTTAATTAATAAAGGAGGGTGATTGTAAATCAGGTGTGGAAACTAAAGAGTTCGAGAGAATTTATTAAAAAGTAGTCGTGCTGTTTATGATATGTACTTGAAGCACATGCAACTCACTCGTCTTGAAAAGCACTCATATTTTTGTCCAGCGTATAAAACTTCTTATTTTCTTGGTAATATTTTTTCAGATACAGTGCTGTTACCGTAGATAAGTACATCTTATTTCACTCAGAAAATATGAAATAGATATTTTAATTTACAAGCATTCGACAGATTCGTATCAATTATAATTTAAAAAAAAACTGCCTCGTTGTTCTCGTGGTTGAAAAACCCAGGACCACGCTCAGCAGTCACGCTGCTGAGCGTGGTCCTGGGTTTTTCAATTAGGAAGTTTTTCAGTAGCAGCTCGGCGCCAAAGAGGCGCCCCTGTGTCCTCACCTTCCGTCTGACGCATGTCCTCACCAGACACGGTTGTTTCGGGAGGTTCCTGTTCCGGATAGCCTGCGGGAGGAAACGCCCGGGTGTCACCATTGTGTAGATCGCCCGGAGGACACGGTGGAGCATACGGTGCAGGTCTGCTCGGCTTGGGCAGGCGATTGGCGGTGGCGATCTCTCGCGTCCGGCCCTGGTCCAGGCCATGGTACGGAGCGAGGGGCATGGGAAGCCGTCACCTACTTCTGCAAAGCAGTAATGCTCGCGAAGGAGGAGGCGGGTCGCGTAAGGGAGAAGCAATATTCGCTATCACGCCTCTAGTTGCCGCAGGAGACGCCCTGGGTGTCGGGAATCCCAGAACGATTCCCACCTACCATAGGCGCGGGCTTACGGACGGCGAGCAATGGGTAGCTCGCCGTCCGATAAGGACCAGGCCCGGGACGACGACGCGTTATGTTCCACGCGCGCCTCATAAAGATGTCAGCACCAACGACGGGGTCCGCTAGGGCCGATGCCTGCCAGGGTTGCGGTAAAGTCCGAAAGGATTACCGTGTCCCTGGCACAGGCAACTGAAAGAACACGGGTGGGTTTTAGTCAGTAAGTGTCTGACACGCCGTCTCGTTCCGCCCAGAGCGGGAGCGGATATAATTTCCCAACCTAAAAAAAAGAAAAAAAGAAATATTTCGCTATGTATTATAAATCTAATTTATCAAATGATTTAAGCAATACCTCGGTGACGTGCCCACTGTGCGCAGCTGGCGCGGCGTGCATTATTTATGAAAACGAAACAAAACCAATAAAACTTATTGCAATGAATCTCATTTCGTACATTTTTCTCCGTATCGTTCATTTTCGTGAGCTTCTTCTTTGCTTACGATTAATGAATGCGCTCCGTATTTTGTGGTGATTTCGAGAAATGCTTTAATGTTTTTAAATGTTGGTTCTTGTTTTTCCTTGAGGGTAATTTAAGCCTGGTGTAATAGGTATGGATACACAGTCAACAGATTGGTGCCTTGCATTCATGTCTTTGTTTTTTTTATTTTTTTTATATAAGATGGGTTTGCTCTTGACTCTAGTCTAGGTCAGTGGTGAGAGAGACAGAGGCGATGGTGGAGTGAGCTTACCCAGAAGATGCATGTTCACTTTCACTTTAAAGAGATTAGGATTGTACGCGTTCGGAAACACAGAGGCAGGTAGAGAGTTCCATACTTTTGCTGCGCGCATTACAAGAGACATTTGAAAATGCTTAGTGTGAATTGGTGGAATAGCAACAAGGTAAGGATGGTAACTTGCGGTGCGTCTCGATAACCGATGGGAGAAGGGGGCCGGTGAAATAAGGTCGTGGGGTTCTTGGGCACACTCACCTAAGTAAAATTTTAGGTGATGAGCCAAGCTGTGAAGCTAGAACAAATGGAAAACATTTCAGGTAACCGCCTTTTTGAGCACTAAATGACTGGACTATATTGAGAGTATTCGTTTCTCAACCCATTGTTATGACGAAATATTATTAAAGAGGTTCTATGCTCTCTCCATGAGACAAACCAAATAATTTATTATTTTAATACAAAATTATTATATTTCAAAACGTTTGAAAACTGTGTTAAATCTTTCAGAAAAGCGAAATCGTTTAACTATTTTCTTTTAAATTGGTACCGGATCCAACTTCGGCATCAAAGTGAATAAATTATGAACATTTGAATCGTTATAAATATTATTTCTCTACGGTTCAGTTTATTACCAATTTACTCCCTAACATGAACAATTTTCTTTGTAAGTAGGTAGGTACCTTCTAAATTCGTTATTGTAGTTAGTTACTTTAGTTATTATAGCAATAGTCTGTTATAAAGAAAAGTTTCACCACGCAAACACCAAACTACATTGTATTATTCAAATAATAGCAATAACTCCATTTTAATGAGACCTCTACTACTCGTAAAACATGTTTCCTCTTCGTCGTTACATTTTGGAGGATGTAAAAGAAGGGGGGGGGGTGTCTTGTAAAATTGGTGTTGCACTTCAAGAGAAAAGTAGCCAAGATGTAAGTTCACCAGTAAAATAAAGTTGAGTGTTGGCAACATTTTGTTACGAGTACGTACAATATTTTCTGTTGTTTTGTCAACAACCGGGTGAATGTGCTCGGAATGTCGGAACTTAGGGGTCATCCATACACAAATAATGTCACACGCAATGGGGTGGGAGGGGGTCAACAAAGTGTGACGGGGGGGGGGGGGGACATATGCTTCGTAACATGTATAATCTTAGAAATTCCACTTTAACCTATAACTTTAAAATATTAACAACTCAACCAATATTCTTATGAGATTTTACTTAAAATTTTAACATGTGACCTTCACACTAGGAAAGAAGGAATCACACAAACTACTACCAGTGACAAAGACGGGAAGGGGTAGCACTTCCCGCCTTTGTCACTGGAAGTAATTTGATAAAAAAAAAAGTAATTAGCTAGATTAATTAATTAATTAGATTAGCCCTAAGACTAATTTGTTGTTGAGAAAAAAATAACACTTTAATTAATAGATGTTGAATATTAAAATAAAATATAGGTTACTCTTTTCTCCCAAAGTACATGTTTGCGATAAAAATGTTTTTAATTAGTAATAAATGTAAAAACTTATAGATTTTGTTTTATTTACACAATGACACATATTAACAATACAATTTTGTTAGGTAAATGTAAAGAAACACAGAAGTTTTCGTTACTTAAGCTATGGTGGTCTAGCAGACCTCACGTCGGTACTTATGTTACTACAATGGCATGTCGGTGCTCAAAGGTTTACTAAGTTAGTGAACATTAATCATTTTGTTTTCTTCAAATTCTGTCGACTGACATAGCGGTTACTGAGCTGGACTTAAACCAGCCACTTAGTGTAAAAACGCACGCATTATAACTCCATTTACAACTTTAAACCTTTAAATGGTTCTTTTAGCTATGCAGTCCTGATTGTAACTGCAAAACTCAACAAGGACATAAATTCATTACCCTGAAATACCCGTGAAAGTAAACGAATGACTTCTCGATGATATCATTACTTCTCAATACTTATGACAGTCGCGTACGAACGGAGCAGTTGTTAGGATCTGCATGTCTGATTGCGACTCCACAGGAATTCGTAACTAAATCATTGAATAATGCAGCTCTTTATTCGACCAGAGAAAGGCCGGATGACAGAAATAATATAAACCGGGCTTCACACTTGTTCGGTTCGGTATCACCTAATCAGCACAGCAGCGCGCCAAAATCATGTTGTAGTAATTGCTACAGGTCAGCTTTTTTGTTCAATAAATAGTTCCGAATATATATGCAGACTCGAACAAGAAGTGTACAGCATGCCTAAGTAAACATACCTATGTAAGTTTATCAGTGTAAGGAATTTTCTAAACCTTTTGAGTTGTTATAAGTTCGTGCACTACACAGGAGATCACTGATGCGATGCCAACCTTTTTTTTATTTTCAATCTTTTAACAAATTGGAAACTCTGAAATTCCTACGATGTTACTGGCACCCATGCAACACTCAAATACTTTTTGATACTATTGAAAGGTTATTTATACCTATACGTAAAAAATCTGTCATAACAGCTCTTTTGAAAAGCCTAGATGATTTTTTATTTAAACTATTATTTTAGCCAAACCAAACAACACCAAACCGGTCTTTTAGCTACAATCTTTGCATTTGTGTATGCCAATGGTCCACAAAATCTCATTATACCTTGGCTGGCTGGCGATGGTTGGCGATGGCGAGCGATAGCGATGGGTGCGCGTCTAATCTGTTTACTAAAGTGCTAATTAAAGCAAACATGTGATCGGTGTCTGTGACTTTAAAACTGAGTTAGTTTTGTCACTGTTCTACTGAGGAAAAATGTTGAAGCGATAATGATTATTGTGGAAATGTTGCAACTTTGGGAAGAGGAAGATAGGATACATTAGGAATATTATTTGAGCTTGAGTTTCTTATCAAAAGACCTAACGCTTTCAACTTGGCATGCATGTTTGTTACGCCTTCTTTCATTATTGGCAGCCGATTAGCTTGAAAGTTGCGAAGAGAGTCATGAATGGTGTTTGTTCTTTCATTTTATTTTAGATCTGATTGCCTAGACCAGTGGCAAATACTTTCAAAGCGTGTCGTATTTCTACAACGGTTTTCAACAGATTTGACTGTTCTGTCTAAGCAACCGAACACTTCTGACGCAGCAGTTTACAACAATTGTCTTGGTATCTAAGTGACAATTGTTGTATACTTTAAAGTCAGTGCATTTCCATACGTCAAACGGACCGAATGCATTCATAACATTTAACATTAACATTTTACTTTAACACATTTTACATTAGCCTTGAAGAAATTTTAATAAACATTTTAAATCCAAATACAAACAGTGCTTTAATTTTACCTACGACCTTACACTCCGCACATTGACATAAGCTTTTCGGTAGCTTATGTTCAATACAATGCATTTTTGGCTCTTTTATAACATTTTTTGCTGATAGAATGTCATTTAGATTAGACCTCGTCTTTAAAAAATACACAAAAAGCAACTCAAACGTGCGATGGGATGATAATTACCAAAACCCTCTTTCTACTTTACCTGGTCTTGATAGCGAGCAGACACCTACACTAAATAGTTTCCTTCCTATTCTAAGAGAGCTCCACACCACTCCCTGAGGGAACCTTCTCATGAATATATGAATACAATAATACTGCTACTACTACATTAAAAGAAAATTACTCTCGACGTGAATTTGATAGCAGGAGCATATAATTCAATTTCACTTTGAATTGAATTCAAAGAAGATCTGCTAAATCATTTGGGAGAACTTTGTAAAGTGAGATTTGCATAGGCAAGTGCGGTGTAGAGGTTAATTTGATTGGTACAAGAATATAATTTTTGACTACCAACTTGACTCAAACTCAAAGCATTTATTTCAATTAAACCATTTACAGGCACTTTTGAATTTGTCAAGGGGTCGGTCAGTCAGAAATATAATAAAATAAATAAATAAATAAAATAAATATCGTCTGACATTGCACACAGCACCATCTAGTTCCAAGTTAAGCACTTAACACTTAAGGCTTGTGTTATGGATACCAGATGGTTGATACACTACTTAAATAATATTTTTTTCGTAAATACATACATATTATAAATATACATCCATGACTCGGGTACAAATGTCCATATTCATCATACAAATACAAACATTTGCCCCTACCGGGATTCGAACCCAGGACCATTTGGTTTCGCTGACTACACTTAGCCACTGTAGCCACTACACCAAACGTGTCGTCAAAATATGAAGCTAGTTGCCCATTCCAAAGCGTAGTAGGTACCTTAACAATAACAAAACATTATACCCGTATACTGTACAGGGGTAGGCAGACTCATAAATGTGAGGCGTGCTTTTTACCATCAACCGGACAAACCCAGACTCCTGATGAAAAAACCTAAAAACTTGCAAAAACCTGGGGATTGAACCCAGAGCCCTACGTAGCATTCGCGCTTGCGACTATTACACCAACGAAACAGTAGTTTTGACATCTATACACGATCATGCGGTATTCCGAATATTCAGTTTGAACAGTTTCATGTACGTATATTTGATTTTACAAAGATCGTAAATCTTATTATAATTAATAAAAATCATAAAATCTCAACGATATAATTAGTGTCGCAGGATCCCACACTTAATGTAATTAAACGCAGCGCGCAGTCTAGACACCTCACACTAACCACCGCTTGTTTAACATTATTGTGAATTAGTATTTAAAATGTCGGGACTTTTACTGAATAGAGGTTTTTGGTGGATTGATGTTTTATGCAGAGAAAAACTGCATTTTCTATGGAGCAAGATGGCGTGGATTTAAACCCACCCATTGCAATATTGAAGTTCAACCCACTCGATTTAATTAAAAATCGCTTAATCGCTTAAAGCTTAATCGTAATAATTATGTGGGGTTTCTATGAATAAGTATGAAAACCGATGTGATTTGTGAATAGCAACATGTTTCAATTGAAATAGTTAACTATTTTTTTATTTGTTTTATTGTTAACGCCACACACATGCATAGACACACCTCACACACATTCACACGCCGCCACCTCTTCACTCTCGCCCCCACACTCACACATAATCACAACAGACAATCATACTTAAATTCTTTCTTGTTCTTAAAATATACTTATTAGTGTTATTTACGCGTGACGCCAGAGCTAGTATTCCGAATAGTACTGATCTATTTAAAGCTTCTTGGCTCTAATGTTTAATTAATATTAGGTATGTGAATGCAAATGAGTTTGGGCGCTGATACCTATATTACAACTTATTAAGTTATCTTAGTTTAGGTATTAGTTGCAACTCTAAAATGTAAAACAATGTAACTACCTTTCGGCCTATTTCATTGTAAACCTGTTTCTATATGTTAATTGTGAAGGTGCAAATAAACAATTTTGTTATTTATTTTATTAAGTAGAATACATAACAGTTGTGTCAAGTAGTCGATGTATACATTGTTATGTAATATCATCATCTGCCTCCCTTTTCCCAACTATTTTGGGGTCAGCTTGCAGTCTCACCGGATGCAGCTGAGTACCAGTATTTTACATAGAGTGACTGCCTATCTGACCTCCACTGACTACACTGGGTAATACAATATCCTTTGGTAATATTAGTTGTCAGACTTTCTGGCTTCGGACGACCCGTAACGACTGTCAAAGACCTACGAATGACAGCCGGGACCAACGGGTAAACGTGCTATCCGAGGCACGAACCGGTCTCGATAGGTAAAGATGGTCACCCATCCACGGACCATTCGCGGCAAGCGTAGCTTAACCTGATCGATCGACCCATGGCCGGGCGGTTATTACTTAGCTAGGAGCCCCCTTATACATTATTATGTAATGAGTAGGTATAAAGCTTTGCAAATATAGAAAAATCAGTGAATTCCAGTAACGATTTTTCCTGAACAAGTAAAAAAGCAAATCAAAGGTGTTTGCATACCGTAATAGCGATGTTCGCGTAATCCAATCGAACCCAGCGTCATTAACGGGCGCGCTTTGATGCCCGAACTCCTTTAAGCCATCTCAATCGGGACAAGTTTCCGAGCAAGTCTTGCAGAATTGAATCCAGTGAAAAAAATATTCGAAGTTTCAAGTTTTCTGAAGACATGGATAATTAGTTGTTCAGTGTAATTAACACTTGTCGTGATTACTTCATTAGTTGTATTTTCCTTTTATTGTTTTAAGTTCAAAACCCCGACGTTTATGTGTGTTTAATTAATCTTCTCTGGGTCAGTTTTCAGTGTGAAATATAAACAGAAGTTTAGTTTGGTGTGGGTAACATATTATTGATAATTGAATGAACTCATCCTCTGGCGACGTGAAGTTTTCGACACGGGTCACTCTGAAATTGCACCAAACCTATCGACCCTTTATATCCCTTTTCACATCCAAAGATAGATACGGATATCATGTTCAGGTTGCTAGTCCACCCATTATGTATGTAAAATCCGCCTATGTAAAATTTCTACCTTTATATCTGTTATTTTGATGGTGTAAATAATAAAGCGTATTCTATTCTAGTCTACATTTATAATTCGAGATGTAATTCTCCTTTGGTGTGTTTTCATCCAAGAAAGGCCTTTAATGTGTCATTTAAACTACGTTCATATTTTATAGCACTGTTTAACGTAACACAGCGGGCGTTACGTTATCTTAATCCACAAACAAATATTAAGTCCTGGAGTAGGTGATACAAACTTCCATTGCTATTCGACCAGTGATCAATTTAAGCGAATTCTGTTATATATTATGTAAATGTTATTTTGTTAAAATAAATAAACATACGAATGAAAAGAAACTTAAAAAAATGCATAAGCAAATCATTAATAGCACCACAAATGATGTAAAGCAATCAGTCAGTACTTTATGGATGTTAATTAATCAACATGAACAGGCTTATATACCCACGTATATAGCTCAGCGATGTACTTAGCTTAGCAAGTGAAGTGCGTCTGAATAGTGATAACAATTACGTTTAGTGCTCATTGTTTGACTAAGCTTAATTTATTACTTAGGTATTTGTTGATGTTGATTTATGTACAGCCTAGAAACAAAGAACATACATGCAGCGTAGACTTGGCTGTACTCAGCTCAAAATTAAATTTACTTAATTAATTATTTTCAATTAATAAAAAAATTGAAAACATTAATAAGTAATAAACTTTCCCTTGAACGGAATTCCCATCGAAAGTTTCAACAAAGCGGAAATTTTACTATTTTAGTTTCAAAATGACTTGCAAATGACGGGCGAGAACACACTATCATAATTATTATATTAAATGGTCACCCGTTAGTGTCAACCGCGCGTCTAATAAACCAATGGACACGACAATGGTGTATTACATCGTGTCACAACATAGGTGACACAGAAAATGCAATCACACATGACATGAACTTTGAACGCAATAAAATTATCTTTAAAGCGATGGATCTACCTACATAAAATCGGCCAACTTCACTAGGAACCATACCAACCATTTGCATATTTTTAATAAAATAAGTGATAGACATCATTTTAATACTAGAAATAAAGATAAAATAGATCAACAATTTTTCAGATTAGCTAAAGTACATAGTTACATCTTTTATGGGGTACGGTGTTAAATGTTACAACCAAATACCTTGTCATATATCGCAATTAAATGAAAGAAAATTTAAAACTTATATAAAAAGTTCACTTTGTAAACAAGCATATTACAAATTAGAAGATTATATCGAAGATAAGAATGCTTGGAAACATGCTGGTCCAGCTCCATAGGACAATCTACGGTCTGGACAAAATCATACTTGTTGTTACTTTAATTGTATAGTTTATTATTTTTATGACATTTATTTACATTCTGTGATTACTTTAACTCACATACTGACATATTACTTGTTTAATTATTTTGGAAAATCGTATACTTTAAAAATGTCCAAATGTCCTTTCTTTGGTATTGTTCGTCGAATCGTTGAGGTCCTCAAGTTCTGAGTTGAGCTGCACGGTTACTGACAAATGCGTGCACTGACTGGACAGGTCCACTCAATCTGTGTGGTTCTTTCCTCAAAAGACCATTTCAGACACAAATCTACATGGTCCTCAAAGATTATTATAATAATATTATTCTAATTATTGTGAATGTGAGAACTATGTCGGTCATTGGTTTTTTTTTATTTATTTTTGTATTTTTCTCAGCGTAAACATGATCTGACAGTTTGAGTAATTTATGCGGCCTACTCAAATGTCCTTTCTTTGGTATTGTTCGTCGAATCGTTAAGCTCCTTGAGTCTAAGTTGAGCTGCACGATTACTGACAATTGCGTGCACTGACTAGACAGGTCCACTCAATCTGTGTGGTTCTTTCCTCAAAAGACCATTGCAGACACCGATCTACATAGCCTTCACATGATCTGACCAAGATTTTGTCTGGACTTTAAAAGAGACTGTGACCTCTGAGTTTGTTTCGGCCTTTCTTCTCAGAGTAGTCAGATAGGAAACGCCGACCTCATCTAGTTTAAAAAAAATATGATTGACGTGTAAAAGTGTTTGTTCAAACATAATTATAGAAATAAAATCATTTATTTATCATTTATCATTAATGTTTGTAAATATGTGAGCACCATGTATCTATCACATAATTAACTTATTTGTCATTGCTACATTTTTTTAAATTCTTTTTACCTATGGTGGTAGGGCAATTTTGTTATAGGTATAATTATATAATTAATGTATACAAAATATTGTAACACATTTTAAAAGAGTAGCGGTGGAGTTTCTTGCCCATTCTTCTCCATACGAAACTACCTTTTGGAAGGGGTGACTAGAATCAATTCTATTTAAATGTGTGTGACGTTCAAAAGTGCCTTTAATGTGCCTATTTGAAATAAATGCTTTGACATTAACTTTGACATAAAAAAATAATGACTAGGTAATCGACAACGCTGTAGGTCATAATTAATTCATTTATTAAATAAAAAAAAATGAAAGGCACATAAACCAGCAGCTAACATGAAACATGTAAATATAATGTATTATTGTTTTTACTATTATTATTAAATGTATTATTAATTTTATTCGTCTATCCGAGGACAAATTTAACCGTCTTCAAAAAAGAGGAGATTCTTAATTCGTCTGTATTTTATTTTACCATTTTTTTTGTATGTATTTTACGCGATATCTCCGGCAGTGGATGGATTCCGATAATTCATTTTTTAATGGATAGCGTGTGCCTCAGGCGGGATAGTTTTTCTTTAAATTCAGTAGCTTCAATAATACGTATTTTTTCCACTTAATTCATATTTATGATGGTCTAATATCTCCCTTTCACTGTAATTTACACAGCAGGTAGTGGTATGTATTAATACGAATTTGTGTAGGGTAGGTACCCCGACTAAAAAGAAGACTGAAATATAAACTTTTTTACGAAGACTTAGACTTTACTTTTAGAGAAAACGCCCGGGTGTCACCATTGTGTGGATCGCCCGCAGGATACGGTGGAGCATACGGTGCAGGTATGCCCTGCTTGGGCGGAGCACCGCCATTTCCTCGTGGAGGCGCTTGGCGGTGGCGATCTCTCGCGTCTGGCCCTGGTCCAGGCCATGGTACGGAGCGAGAGGGCTTGGGAAGCCGTCACCTACTTCTGCGAAGCACTAATGTTCGCGAAGAAGGAGGCGGAACGCGTGAGGGAGAGGCAAAATTCGCGCCCTCACGCCCCTCACCGCCGCAGGAGACGCGTGGGCGTCAGGAATCGCAGGCCGATTCCCGGCCACCGTAAGCGTGGGCTTGAGAAAGGCGAGCAATGGGCAGCTCGCCGTTCGATAAGGACCAGGCCCGGGTCGATGGCGCGTTGTGTTCCACACGCGCCTCAAAGAGATGTCAGCACCAATGACGGGGTCCGCTAGGGCCGATGCCTGCTAGGGTAGCGGGAAAGTCCGAGAGGGATACCGTGGCCCCTGGCACAGACAACTGAAGGAACACGGGTGGGTTTTAGTCAGTAAGAGTCTGACACGCCCTCCCGCTCTATCCAGAGCGGGAGAAGTTATTTGATGATTTCCCATACTCAAAAAAAAAAGGCATATATACATACATATAAGCAGTTTACTCGAAGTATATATTTTTATTTAATTACATTTTTGAAGTTTTTGTGATAGTTTTACGTCTGCCCGAGGTCTAAGTGTTTTGCTTTCATCGTGCTCGGTCTCTGGTCCTTCTACACACACTTATTTCGTGGTGATATGCGGATCACGATCCTGCGATATGCGATCACGTCCGAACAGTCGCGTATCGCGCAATGCCGGACGGATATCTGCCATGATTGGACACACGTGGATTAATAGTTCACGTGTGACTCGTTGCGGACCAAAAACTTGTTTTAAATATTTAGATGCGCTTGATATGGAATTAAAATTACATGGAATTAAAATTACATTTCTCATAGATAACACCCATCTTTGAGAAGTGTAATTTCAGTTCCGTGCTTAAAAGGAAAATTATTTATTGTATAAAGGAAACTTTGATAAATTAATATAATAATTATATATACTGAAATATATTGGTCTGTAACTAAATTCTGTTATGTGTTGAGTTGGAGTTGGAGTAACCGAAGAAATAAAGTCAGACTGAGAAGAGTATAAGTAAATGGGATCGGCATCAGGGGTAGCCAACCGAAGTAGTTTCTTATGTACGAGTATATCTACGCTTAGTTACGATTTACTTTTTTTTTACAATTTGGACATGAAATTATTGCGCGAGCTATTGAATGACATTAAAAACGGAGCGAAATATGCTAAAAGTGGTTTTCATTTCCAAAGTTCATAGTCGTTTTTGATAAAACAGAGGTGCCAAGTGCCAAATAACGATTTTTAGTTAATCGTAGTCGTAATTCATTTATTTTGCAGAACTTCTCTTATGGCAAAAAATAATTTGAACGTGAATCTCTGTAGAATTTTTTGTTAAGTACTAAACTGTGCAGCTCTAGTTTAAGTAGTTAGCAGTTAGTAGTTAGCAGTTCTACCTAATATTTTACAATACACTTGCCGATGATATAGCTTGCAGAAGTAAGTATTTTTCTAAATAAAAGGAATTATTATACAAGCGACAATAATATATTTCATCATTAACATCTTTACCACACAATCGTTCTCTCTTCTTTATACATAATTATCCATTCGTCAGACACGTACACACATAATTCAAATTGTATCCTCATCTTGGCAATACTCGTAAATGTACAACAACACGATCAGCAAATAAGCCTAAGTAAGTAATGCAAACATTTTGTGAGCGCCCTGAGCGTCACAGCACAGCTGTAAACAGTAAGGCAACATAAATTACCCCCCCCCCCCCCCCCTTATAACTGACAATGCAATTATCACATTTTTATGACAAGACTGCTGTATAAAAATGCAGAAAACTATGAAACAAATAAAATTGTCGGAGCGTCATATTGTCAGCTGTGGTTTTTTTTTTAATTGGCTCCTGTTCCTTGTCAATCAAACCATTTATCGCCGTGGGTTATTAAATAATAATATAAGATTGCACGTGACCTATTTAAAACAAAGGATTTCTAAGTAGCAAAGTGTTTTCTCCGGGGAAATCACGCTCACGGCTGATTGACGCGCTCACATACCTTTATTTAGCATTTTATTTATTTTACCCTTTACAAAGCAACTCCTTTTTTCCTGTCAGCATGAACATACCTTACATTTATATTTACTGAATTACTAAACGAAAACTCTAATACTGCAATGATTAATTAATTTCGGAAGTTAATAGAATATTGAATTATTATTCTTTATTATTATCTACTCAATGTTGTTACTGATTTCTCTTTCATTGCATGTATGTGTTTATTGGGCGGAATGTTTGTACTTATTAATTATTATAATTTAATTCATGTTGATAATTTGCATTGAGTTCATTGAGGTATGTGAATATGATTGCGTTGAAACCTCTGAATTATTATTTATTATTACTAATGAAAGTTTATGTTCAGATTACGGTTAAAAATGGTTCTATAGTTGCAATTACCAACTGTTAAGCAGATAACTTGGAGGTGCACACGATGAACCGACTACCAGCTGATGAAGGTACTGGGTAGCCTTTATATGACAAAGTTACTTACTAACCATGTTTTAGGTTTTTAATAGTTTCAGTTATGTTAGGATATTATAGGTATTAGGTAAAAGTTGTTATTTAGTAATAAACCTGTGGTCAATACTTACTTACCTACAATGTTTCACAATACAACGTGGCGCTACAATGGCGACATTAATTTAACACACGGGTAGGGCTAGTGGCCAGTAATCATAAAAAATATATTTAAAAAAATATAATTCGTAAATTGAAAACTACCGCCTGCGCCACTCACAGGACATAGGGCTCTCTCTTTCCTTCAATTCGCCTACTCTTTGTACGTTATTTGTTTTAAATTAATGCATGCCATGTTATGATCGGTTACCCCGGCAAATATCCTCTGCGCTAGAGTAAGAGAGTAGAGTAGAGAGAGTCTTTAAGTACAGGTTGCTCTAAGATGCTATTTTAGAAAATTGTAAATAAATCAAAAAATAAATTATAACGTTTATTGAAATTTAAATTAATGTGGCCATTAAAGCGCAACGCTGTATATATATAATAGGTAGCCATTACCATATTTCGTGGTATTTTTATTTAGTATTGTTTTATTATCTTGACCTGTTTGAAGATCTACACATGGGTAAAGTCTTATATTAAGTAACTGAAATAGAGGGGTTATTTGGTTGGTGGGTAGGTGGGAGGGGGGGGGGGGGTAGAGTTGTCCCCCACAACGTAACTTTTTTAATATTAAATGTTACAATTTTATTGATTTTTTTCTGAGAAAAATCGAATTAATAGATGGGGAGGCCCAGCCTCGCGGGGCTCCTATTTCAGAATGGTTCAAAAAACGAAAATCACGAACCCAATCTCTCCGAGTCAGGGTGCCCCAAGTCCCGAGCTCGCTCTTGCAGCAATAAAACACACATTCAAGTAAGCTGGCAAGCAGCGGAATGATGCGAAATGGAGTATATCTGTTGCTGTCAGTGTCAACAAAATAGCGGCCTAGCGATTAATTTTTGGAAAATAATTTTAAATATTTCGACATAGTTCCAACAGCTAAAATTGCATGGGGGTGCTTGAGTTAAGCCCCCTTGGTGCCCCACGGTGACAGACTCCTCAAATTCAGGCAACTTGACATAAGACTTAACCCCTACACATCTCTGAGTTTGTTATCTGCACATGCTTTTTACACCTTCTAACACAAAACTCACAAACACCGATCACAGCAATGCTCTGAACAATTCCTCCATAATTATTATATTTAGCACAGATAATCAAGTTATTTTAAAAAGAATTTAAAAGCTCCTTTTTATTATCACAGCGTGTTTTCTCTGTGACAGCTTTGTGTGTGCACAGATAGATAGGTATATATTTTAACATAGATATTATAACTTTACTTAGGTTGCGTCTCTGCGCGTACGCCAATGGCGGCGCAACGAAATGTTGCCATTTTAAATATTGTACGTTGTACAAATGTTATTGATATCTTGTTTATTTTAAATTTTTTCGAGGGATTTCATAAAGTCAACGCTAAAATCCAGCACGTTTTATGCGGATGTGACGCATATTTTTCAGATGATTGTATTATTTTTACTTTTATGTGTCATTATTAGGTGCAAATAAACCAATTTTACTACTTTTTCCTACATAATTTTCACAAAAAATTCCTTTTTGAAATTTTTTACACGATTAAGGCATATTGCAAAATATTTTGACACTTTAAAAAGAACCTCAAATTTCATATTCAATAACTTTATAGTGTGAAAATTTCAAGTTACTAGTGAAATCGAAAACCACGGCCTCCAACATGGTTGACTCACAGAAATCTTTCTCCAATATCGTTCATACTTAACCCACGCATGTTCTCACCACTCTGTGGCCCCCATCCCTTGCGTCACCTGCGTGGTACGCGGGTCACGTGAGCCAGCTAAACGGTCACGTGTGAGCCCTGCGCTGTCGTCGCCCCGCGTCTGTACACAGGCGACACCTTTCAAACACGCGCTGTACTACTTACTGCCAGTCGATTCCTCAAGATATATTCGTGAGACGAGAGCGTTGACTTGTGATGGTTACAAGAAGAGAATTAGATTAGTGGTTGAATATTGTTTGAGGTTATGGCCACAAGTCATACCGTCTTCACAATGGTTGTATGGGTCATAGAAAGGTATATAGGTAGGGTTTATCATAACTAACTCTAAAAACAGTTTTTTAAGCATCGTTAGCGGAATTACTTCTCATACTTTTTCGAATGCTTCTTTATTCAATCGGTAGAACCGTGCACAATAAAAATGGCCGGATCGTCATCATTATTTTAGCCGAAAGACGTCCACTGCTTTATGCCTCCCCCAAGCATCGTCACATCGACCTGTCGTTTACTCCTGTGATTTTCACATTCAACGGATAAAACTAAAGTATTGACTGGGATTATTATAAAGGCAATCAGTCTTAGTCAGTGATTATGAAAACTCGGTGACAACTTTATAATTCGAATACAAGTCTCTCTATGTACAATCAGTCGCAAATCAGTGGTAACAGGTCTACTACGAAAGTAAAGCCCTTACTGCTACGACATAAAGGCGCTGTCAATGTCAAATCATTACCACGGGTGTGCGGTTGACTGTACGATAAACGGATGTTTGTGCTTCACATTACAACTAGTAAATAAAGCGCAAATTTGCAAATAGTAAATCTTACTTGAAGATGATCTTTTAATAATGAAAGGGTCTTGTGTTTATAGCTATGAAGACTACACTTATTGGCGAAGTTACGAAATGGTTTTGGTAACCCCTAAACAAGATGCAGACTTATTCAAGTTCAAGTTAGTAATAAACACAAATCATGCAGGTGCACGGAGCAGAAACAAAGAGGAGGTGTTGTAAAGTCATTCTCCATACAAAAGTAGTGTCGCAGCCTCGCGGGGTGCGGGGGGAGCCCAAACAGCAGAAAGCCATCTAGTGGCTAGTAGCAAAATCAACTCATAGGTAAATTAGACAGATGTCCTAAGATGTCGTAAGAGTTCTGCTATGTTTCATTATGTGTCACTTTTATTGTAAGGAGCCGGATTCAGGTTTAATAGTTTTATAATATACCGATATAGTTTTATTTCTATTATGTCCGACCTAAATAAATCTTTTGACTGAAACCGAAACCGAATTTCGGCAGCGGTTTCAGATTCGGCCGAAACCGAAACTTCCAGAAATTAACAAGTGTGAGGGAAAAATAAAGAAAACGTTTTTATAATCATAGTTTTATTTTTTTTTATCTTTAAATCTTCTCCTCTTCTAAATTTTTCTTCTGAACTTAGTTACCGAAACTAAACCGAATTCCGTTTTTTGCCGAAACTCGACATCTATTTGACTTCACTTTTCATATATTTCATATAGCATATATGTAGGTATGTGCTTATCAAAAAAGTCTGAGTCCGGACCTGCAATTTGTCAGTACTTCCGCTACTTGCCGATAGGGGGCGGCAATTACCGAACATTCGAGAAGAAATAAATTACAAATTTAATTTTAATTTGACTTACGAGTGGAAAGATATCTTTATTCCGTTTGAATTTGATTTATCCGTATAACTTCTGCAAGATAAAACAGCATTTCATGTTAATGCAATGAGTATGGGTCGGGAATACTTTCTAATCGTTTAAAAGACTAAACAAATACATGACAACCTATCCGCTTCACAATGACAGTTGTACTGACGAAAGCGCCGCCTGGTCGCAAGTAGTGCAACTACCGTGTGACGTAACGACTACATTGGTGGCTGATGGACTACTTTGATTGCAACACCTCCTCTTTGTTTCTGCTCCGTGTGCAGGTGAGATAAACTTCTGTTCAACTATTTAGTTCTATTTATAATGAAAATGATACTCTTGTGCTAAATTAATACCTGCGAATTCATTGTGTATTCAAAGTATATAACTTTGTAACTTACCTACTCGTGCATTCACAGACTGATTAATTTTAGCGAACCAAAGACTTTAGATAAGTTCAAAGTGGCCAGAAATTGGCAGCCAGTAAAATAAGGAAGAAACCGTACTAAAACAAATTTTCCATTTTTGTCAATACTGACTTTTATCTCGTTCGACTTTCGGTACTTTATGACTATTTCCGAACTTAAATAACTCAACTGCAAAGTTGAAAACCAAATTTATTGCATTTGGCAAGTCAATATTGGATTTTGTGATCAGCCTTGTAATACGTAATGACATTCATAATAATACGTAATATTATGTACGTATTTTTCTGTTCCTGTCTTCTTGCCTGTAGCATAAATATTGCCAGCCATATTTATAAACATCTCGATAATCACTGTTACGCCACTGCTTAGCTTTAACAATTAGTTAGCTCATAATCAATGATTAACTTTTCTTTATATTATAAACGCTAGTTAGCAGGTGATTAGTGGCGAAACGAAATAGAGGTGGATTTTTGCGTTCGGCACAGATTATAATCAAAATAGCCGATTAATCAAAAATCGTGGGGTTCACAGTATTATTCTTATAATCCTGTTTTTTTTTTAACAAAAAAAAATACAGAATTTTAAGAATAATACTGTAACTAAAGTAAACAAGAAAAGGTCAAAAAAATATCTGAATTTATATTTACTTAGATACTAATGTAAACTGACCAAATTAATGTTAAAGCCGTGGTTAAGCAGAAACCGATAATAGTTATGTATTTGCAGATCCATTATTCTTGTTCACATGAATATACTCCTTTAGAAATGTTTGTACATAGGCACTTGTGTCTTTTCTATATTACTTCCTATTGCTTTTGCACCGGGGTGTCAGTGTCTTATATTAACAATTATTATACTTGTTTACAGGTAACAGTTTGACTGCTGCTATGAAAACACCAATCCTATTCAACCTCGCAAATACGGCGAGGGAGGAGACCGCTATGTGAATAAGATGAGGAATGAGGGTGGCATGAGAAAGGAATGGCACTCATGTCTTTGAAGAAAGAATATTAGAAATAAAAAATAAAGAATTGTATAATAAAAGTGTAGCTTTATTAAGTATCAAAATAAATAGTTTTTTATAAAATGTCTCTTGTTATTTGTCTGTGACTGCCACTACCGCGACGTGGCTTTTCTTTAGTTCTGAGTCTTAGAACTGGCGTCATAAATTGAGGGGCACGTGGGAAAACACATTCCTCATGAACTTACCTAATATCTTCAAACCTCCTGAGCACCTACTGAGTCTCCTCCTGAT
Source organism: Brachylomia viminalis (assembly GCA_937001585.2). Classification (NCBI taxonomy): domain Eukaryota; kingdom Metazoa; phylum Arthropoda; class Insecta; order Lepidoptera; family Noctuidae; genus Brachylomia; species Brachylomia viminalis. The sequence continues at coordinate 1,402,105 of OW443300.2, forward strand.
TGAGCTCTCCCTATAACTCCTTTCAACATGTGTACTTTGAATGAAGAATATTATATAATAGGTAATCACTCTCGCAGCGGATTTAAACGAGCTTTGTAGGTCTTCCTCGGTCTATCTCCTGCTAGCGTTTCAAAATGACTGAAATTTTCTACGTCATTTTGGAAATCCCGTAAAAGAATGTGAAAAGCCATATTTACTAAGGCACAACTCGATATTAGAAACAAAACACAATTGGGGCACACAATAATCCTATTGAATCGATCAGCCGATTTAAATAAAATTCGCCAGTTGCTCTTAGCATCCTCTTAACAACCTACCGATGATGTTTAATTTAGACAGCTACTAACCAATGGCTTAGCGACGTCTTAGCGCTAAATAGCATTTATAAATGAGACTCTGCATTGTCTTTACATAAACTGTTAAATAACTAACAAAATATGTTATTTTATTTTATTTCCAAAACACCGTCGACCTGAATAGTAAAAGGAAACTACTGAATATAAATGAAAAAAAAACAAGTTACTTAGAACACTGTATCTATTTATTAAAATAAGGCGAGTACCGGTGGCGGGGCGGTGCACAGTGGTCCCCGGCTGGCTGAAGTCGAGGTCGACGCAATAAATGTGTGTCGCACAGTGTGCCGCCCTCTTCCGTTTCCCATAAAAAAATCTTTGTTAGTGACGGGAACAATTTATTTTTGTTTTTGTTGTTAATTGCCACCATGTTTAATAAGTGGGGTTGTTCGGGGAAACGGGATGTGCGAACTATGTTGAAGGTTGAGCGTTATTTTTATACGGACTAATGTGTTAAAAGGACGGGTTTTCTTTTTTGTGTAGTTGGTATGTTATTGGACTCGTCTGAACAACACTCCCGAAGTCTTTGGACTTATGTACGCTATATATATAGCTATTCTGCAATAAGGGCTGAATATATACTGTGTCATTTAAAAAACAAAAACATTTTCTTCACACGAATTAATATTCAAAGAATAGGTATACCTAGTGATAATAATATCATGACCTTTTGATGTCACTTCTTTGTTTTGTAATTTAATGAAGTCCAAGTTATAAGAGAAATGAAGAAATCAGAAGAGAAAAAAAACAGAATAAAAAATAATAAAAAAATCGTATTATAAGAATAAAAATGATCATATTATGTCCTAAACCAGGTCATGGTCTACCCGTGTGCTAAATTTTATCCAAATTCATTCAACCGTTAGGCGTGAAAAGGTAACAGATAGACAGGTAGACAGACAGACAGAGTTAATTTCGCATTTCGATTCATTTGCAAGTATGGGTAACTTGACACGGCTATAATATCTGTTAATACCTACCAAACTCTAACCATGTAGGTAGATCTGGGTACGCTTTACGATCTGCCAGAAACTCTCAGGGGATCAGCGACACGCAACTGAATGCTCCACCGATACTTAACGCAACGACACCCGCGGGGCAGTTGATTCATTTGACCCATCTAAGTGAGTTTGGGCTTACCTTTGTGTTTTACTGGTGTACGAACCTTTTTGGTAAAGAAGATTTGATGATACTGTTATTTTCTATAGTCGTTTTTGTTTGTAATTCTGATTATGCGAGAAGATCTACTTAGATGTTAAGTTTCTTGTGTCTATTTATAATTTATAATTATGTCATGTGTCTACTACTAAAATGCATAGAAATGATATGAAAAGAAAGAAAGTGAGTAAGGAATACGTGTCTTTACATCACTATACTTATACTATAATACAGGCTATGAACGTTCTATCAGAATTCTAGCGTTCTAGTATTACCAGTACAAAGCAGACTATCTTCAATCCCTTTGCTGTCTGCTATATAAAACTCTTCAAGCAGAGAACAAATATCTCTTGAACTCATGATAGTTATAAGGCAGATTGCATAATAAATTCGTCATGTACCTACATACCGCGCCGTCCGTTTGTATACTGTCGCAGTTGTGTATAACGCCTATGCTTTATGTTAAAGTCCTTGAAACCTAATTGAAAATTAGATCGCCGTTTACATAATGCGTAGGCAAATTGATTCAACTAGTTCTATTTTAAGACATCTGAGGCGCTGCTAAACAAAACAACAAAAAAGGCGTCGAGTAGTGCAAGTGTTTCCGAAAATAAAGATGAAAACAAACGTGTGCCGCAAGCAACCAGTGATTTTAAAGACGATTACTATAAACAATTGTTACGAATCTCAAACGGGGTCATTAAAAAAGCCTTGGACTAGAGAAAAGTTTTGGAGGTAATCCGGCTCGTAAAACACGCTCAAGTGTCTATGCAAACTAGCGATCAGCGGACTCCTGCTAATAAATAAAAGGTAATAATTTTTACGACTATTGTTTTTATTAGGTACCACCACTACTTCCAAGTAACATTTCATACCGACTAATTTTGATTTGCACGTTAAGCCTAATATTTCACTGCTTAATATTTATTTGATTTAAATATTTTGGTATGACTCATTTTTATTAAATTTACTGCTCAGATGTTACTGCCAAACTCGTTAATAATCGTGGTTACCCTATCATAATTATGACTCTTTGATCAGAAGCGTCATCAATTTGCATTAGGAATTATACATAGCGGTGACAGTATGCAAACGGACGGCGCCGTATGTTTAATGACGAATCATACAATCAGACTGCAACATATCGATGTGAACGCAAAGGAGACTGAGAAAACTATGAATAATCTTTGTTACCTACTTCTTGTTTTCAGCTCCAGAAGTCTGTCTGTTGTTTATTTTATGTTAGTTATCTACATAAAACTCATTTTTAACCGACTTTTAAAAGGAGGAGGTTATAAATTTGGACGTTTTTTTATGTATGTTCGGGCATAACGTCATCTATAGACAGAATTACAAAATTCTTTTTTGTTCGAAAGAGGTTTATTTCGAAATGGTCCCATTAAAATTTCATATAGATCTGATGATGAGTTTCGAAGACAGACAACCGAACTCTTCAAAAAATGACAACAAATCAACCGCGATTGCTGCTATCGCATAAATATGCGATAAATATAATATAATATCGTTTACGCAATCTTAAAACATAACATTACGCGTGTACACTCAAAATGGTTACACAGATGTATTCAGTATATCAGGGTACACCCACATTTTCTATCAAAGTTAGTAGTAGTAGCATATTTTTTCGCAACTGGAAGCTAGTTGTAGCACATAGTATTCAAGCTCGATTTATACAAAATTACATAGCAAGTAGTGGTATACGATTTTTGTGGGGTAGATACAGCAACTACAAAGTAGGATGCGTTTTTTTTTTAATTAGAAGGGTACCTGTAACATTGCGGCATAAAACCGTTCGGGTAGTTATTTTTTGACTTCAGCCAATATTAAATTGTAGTTGAAAACATGTTCTTCCACACATCGATATGCGTACGTCACGGTCAATTCTCTATATGGTATAAAACTAAAAAATCACGATTTTCCTTTACTTGTGCTTGAGACCTTGCTTCATGCAAAATATTTGCGAGTATCAAAATATGCCCCGCATAAATGGCCATATTTTTGTATTGCGTCAATTGCGTTGACTTAGGAGCTTTTAGGAACCAAGGAACCGTAGACCAACCTGTTTGATATAAATTACAACTCGATACCTCCACGCGTTCCTGAGAAAAACTGAACTTGACAGACTAATAGACAGACACATAGACGGACAGACGGACAACGAAGGGATCCTATAAGGGTTCCATTTTTCCTTTTGAGATACGGAACTTTAAAAACAACCAGAAAAATAATAGCACAAGACGTTATAGTTTATATTTAAACCGCAAAACTAAACAAGAGAATAATAAATTCAGCTCACAAACATTCGCAACATAAAGTTGTGACATAAAATAAAAAAATAGAAAAGGTACTAACCGTCCACACACATTTAAATTAAATCCTTTAAACTACTGCAGTGTGACTGTGATAAAAAAAAAACTCAGAAAATATTGTACGGAATTGTATGAAACGGTGTTCACCTCTCATAACTGGTAAGTTCACGTCGTTGTTGGGTTGGCCAAATCAAAAAGTTCCAGAGTGCTTCGCGATTACTCGGGTCGGATGCGGGATCAATCGGGTGCAGTCGTTGAAATTGTTTCGCTAAGTATTTAACACTAATCCCATGTTTCGAGTTCGTCAAGAAGTTGTATATTTTTGGAAGTTGTTCAGAAGAATGTTTGTGAAGTTAATGTAATTATTAGTTTACGGAAGGGTCGACCTGTTTTTGTAGCTACAAGCATAATTACACTGTCTGAGAGGGAAATTTGGTTGGTGTCAATAAAGACTCAGTAAGCTCTACTTTATCTTCATTCCACAATAATAATTCTACTACCAAGAACGTGTACCTACTGTTAATTATTTTAAATATTCAGCGTTCATAAAATTATTGACACACTGCAGAAAACTTCACCCAAATACGCGTAAAAGTGTGCGACAGCCCGATTATCCCCACCATCGTTTATATCAACAGCTGATGTCAACACGTCGATTCTCACAAGATATCGCTCCTTGCCACTTCATAAATCTCATTGACCGCTTTCCCTCTGTCGGCTAAAAACTCGCTCGATTTTCGCTTAAAACAGCCGAACCCCGCCATTTATAACCTGCGCCCTTCATACATAAGCATTCCCGCGCGCTAGAGGTGGGCGCACTCGATTTATTACTCGAATAAAAGTCGAATCGGAGGTAAATCTATTTAGCTGACTTAGAATTGATTCGAAGTAGGATGATAGCGTTGCTTTATCTCCAAGTGGAGACGGATGTTGAAAAGCCTCAATAGATATGTTACCATAATGGGCGTTACTGCAATATTTGGAGTCGTTCTTTTTACGTGTGACGATTTTATCAGTCAATAAAATCGGATGTTCATCTCGTTTCGGTTCATTTCGTTATCAAAGTCAAAGCGTTTATTATATATTTCAAGTAGGCAGTCAACATTTACATTAAAACAGAATTGATTCTAGTCGCCCCTTCCAAAAGGTAGTTTCGTATGGAGAAGAATGGGCAAGAAACTCCACCGTTACTCTTTTATTTGTTATAATATTTTTTACACATAGATTATATTATTATATGTGTATCATTCTGTTTTGCTTTAAAATAATATAAGAATACGGTAATAGTATCCAGAGAACTAATTTAGTAATGCAAGATAACCTATATAAAATGCAATCTCCAGCAACCAACCACTAAAAGTTAAAACCCGCGAACTATCAGAACTCGTAATCTCGCTGAAAACTGGATGTAAAAGCATGTTTATTGTATAAACAAGCAAATCAACCGCTGTGAACAAATCTCAACGCAGTTTGTGTGAAGTCGGACGCCGCCGCCAGCGCCGCCAACGCCGCCGGGCGGGACCACACTCACACGTACGACGCACGTATGACGCATACAGCTGGGCTTTAGAAAAATAATTGTAAGGAACTTGATTATACAAATCAACGTTTTTACGATACGAGTTTTACATGGCATAACATATAAATTACAATTATGAAAAAAGGCGCAATTGACTAAATAGGTTAACATAGATGGGAGGTGGTAAGCACATAGCTGTAGCGATACCTGTAAATAAATACGTAGGAAGTAATAAGCTTGATTTATTCCTAAAAATTCACGGGGTTATTCCATTGAATTATTGATGAACACTATAGTAAAAAAATATTCTATCACACGTTACATACCCATTTATTTACATCACGTCTAAAAAAAAAATTGTCCCATTACTATCAACCGTTCAATTGAGTCGTATAAAAATAAAAGAGCAACATGAAATAAAGCCGCACGTCCCAACACTAGACCCCGACGGAAAATGATTTGTTGAGTGCTACGAATATTCCATTATGCAAACACTTGGCCCGCGGTTTTTACTCACATATGGCTGCCTATGGGAATGTTCTACATTGCGCCGTAATCGATTGGGAACTATACTAGTTACAATTGATCGACTGGTTTTGTCTATAATGGGGGTATTTTGGAAGTTTGAAGACCTTGCCTTATCTGGGAAAGATCGTGTTACTGCTGTTCCATTTTTGTTGAGTAAAAGAACAGGTCAATAGACGTTTTTAATTTATCGTGGGCCCTTTACGATAAATTCAAAAGGTAAATTAAGCCCTGCTTCCTAAACATAAGGCTGATACACACATGCAAGCATGCTTATTTGCTAATAAGAAGCAAGCTTATTTTGAACGTGCTCTCCGTGTAAGCAAAATTATCATACTCTTTGCGTGTACACAGTTACACATATTGTGTGTGCAGTAAGTAGCATCTGCTCCAAATTAGTAGGTATGCTTTTTTGTTTTAACAAAGCATGTGTATTTCAAGCTATCGGGAGAACTATCTTCAAGCATAAATTGATCTTCCATTCTTGACCATCTTACTTAACCTTCATTTAACCCTACCATTGCCAGTAGATGGCAATATTTCCGCGGTCGTCTTTAAAAAACGAAGTCGTCATAATTGGATTGTATAGAAAACCTTCCTTTAGAAATTATCGCGTCTGGAAGCGACCTGTCGTTTGAACATTTAGAATTCTAGACGGCTGCTGTAGTAACGATATGGGTTCAGGAAACCTACTGTTGAGATCACAACGAAAAAACAACAGAAAAAACAACAACAAAATAACAGAAAAAATAACAGTGTTAGCAGGGATGGCTGACTGCACAGGGTACTGTTACGGGGCAAGATCAAAGTTCAAAATTTTGAATGTGTCCGCCACGAAGTTCAAAGTGTGACTGCCAGAAACTAATGTGTCACCGGTGTCAAGAAATGCACAACTGTGAGAATCATAACATGACGCCTACGAGGCGTCAGTGTTTATATTTTATACTAGCTTTTGCCTGGGGCTTCGCTTTTAAGAATTTGACAATACATTCGGGTGATCCACACATTGGTGACACCCGGGCGTTTCCTCCCGTCTTATCTGGAACAGGAACCTCCCGAAGCATAGTGACCTGTTTAATAGGTGACATGGTGTATTTACGGTGTCATCATAAACAAAACGAGGCGATGTCTCCTATATGTCAACCTTTTAATTAATTTATAAGAAATAGTGGTCTGGTTATTAGAATCAAAACGGACTAAACACGTGGAAATATATACGAGGATATTTTGGTAATCTGATATAGAGGTACGAGGAACAGGATGTAAAGTTTACTCATATCTCCATAGAAAAGGGAGGATCCTCCGACCAGAAGGGTGTCGTGTCTGGTGGGAAAGTGCCCGACGATGGTTTGTCGGGAAGTTGTATAAATGCTAGTTGCGCGGTAAACTCTGCTTGCGCGATGCAGGATTGTGTGACGTCAGTATGACGCGCAGCTCTCATTGTGGCGATGTAGATATCGCTACACTGACATCGAGCAAAAGTTCTTCTTGAATTTCAGGATTTGTTTCATTGCTTCTAGGAGCTTGTAGGAGGAACAATCTTTACAATAGGAGTTGTTTTTAAATTGAAATAATAAAAGAGATTTCCTTGAATTATTAATTAAGAGTCTTCGTAACTAATCAGGGCTTTATACCACTTCAGAAAGTTTGAACCTAGGATGCTAGCATACTCTAAATTAATTTTGTCTACGGTGAGGAAATAGTACGGAATTGAATTTAATTTTCCAGCCCCAAAGATAATATAAACTTGCCTGTAGTTTCACACAATGTTTCGATGTCGTTAATGCCCTTGAGTTATAAATTTCTTTCTCAACTTTAGGTAGTTCAGGTAGACACTGTCCTTTAATGATGCATATGGAACTGCCAGAATCAACTAAGAGACAAATAGGTACTTTCGTGTCTGACGTTTTTACTAGAATATACGGTAAGGAAGAGCTTGAAATATGGAAAACACCGTAAATAGTGAAATAGCCACCTGGATTTCGGATAAAATGATCTAGTGTTTCTTTAGGTGAACTACTTTTTCCCATAGGATTGATCACTGATTTTGTAGAGCTAGTAACGGTAGTGACATCATTTTTTAATGAGTTAGTAATTGATTTAGTAGACCTAGTAGGTATTGAGTCATCATTATTTATACAGCCTAAACTTAGTAGTCGAATCAGTAGAACGAATAAGGATAGAGTCAATATTTTTAGAGTTACATAGTAGTACGTTTAGATTTAGAAATGAAACTAGATATTGGGGAAATGGCATAATTAGAGACTTCAGAATTATTATAATAATATTAATACATTTATTTATTCAGATAACTTTGATCCATACATGGGACATACAACTAGTACAAAATAGTAGGCAGGGACTTGGTCCGCTGCACTAACATCCATATCAGGGGACAATCGTGCCTAGCAGCAATGGCACTCAAGATGCTGTGGCGACTTCCACGCAACCGGCTAATGAATGACGCGGTCTTTTTGCGCCATAAAGCTGCAAATCCATCTGTGTGTGCATCAGCAGACATTGCTGATGAGCTACAGAAACGTGGAAGCCGCAACAGCGCCTTGAACGCATTATTAAATTAGACCCGCAGAGCATTGTACGCTCGTTGCGTGTAGTTAGCCCACAGACTCCCCGTGTACAGTGAGGTGCAATACGCATTAAATAAGGTAACTTTGACTGCGTCTGTACACCGGGAGAATCTGCGCGCCAACATATTCGCCCGAACTGACAACGCTATGCGTTCCCTCTCCATATCAAAATCATCTTTTAAATCATTGGTCACCCAGTGCCCGAGATACTTAAACTTGTATACTCTGTTTAAAGACTCACCATTCAGAATAAGTGGTTGTACAGGTGGAGTCTTGGGACCTGATTTAAAAACCATTTAAACAGATTTCTTTACATTATACATGAGACCGTGTGAAGCTACAAAAGACTCACAAACTGCGAGTAGCTTTCGGAGAGCTCCGATTGAGGGGGCCAGCAGCACCATGTCGTCCGCGTAACTGAAATTGTTGCAACACAGTCCACATAGCATCCGACATGAATGCCACTGAGCTCCTCAATCAAGGTGTTTATGTACATTTACGAATTAGTATTACATTCGCATTTAGAAGCCCTTAAGAAAACTTTCCCACGGTAAGTGGCTACAGTAACAGAATTACGTCGGCACCGGCTCGTAATCCAATCATTTAGTTTAAATCAATGTCTGACGACATTTTCGGCAGGTGTTGAAACTTTATTACATTCGACGTTGTTTTGTTCATTTATTATGTTCCCAGTGTATGTACGTACGTATAGTACATTTTGAATTTCAGATTGCAGGTCTGTCAGGCAGGTCTCAATCCTGAGGGCATAAGTTGTGCGACGGTTTCGCTTGGTAATTGTTGACATGGTTGCAGCTCTACTAAAATATGATTATAATGCTTTCTTTTCCCGAAATTCTGCCTTAAGAATGTTCGTAACTCGTCGAAGCTGTCGAATATTTTATTTGAACACGCTACCTATGCCTTTTCTTGTAATTTTGATATAATGTACTTAAGTAGCAAGAAATTTTGGACCTCAGATAGAAACAGGATAGAGTCACACTAGATAATAATATGATTTTGCGGTTGATGTCGAACGAACAGGCCGGCGGACACGGAACGCGACGAATTTGGTTTTAATAGGTATTTACCTATTAAGTTGCCGTTTTCCTATACTGGCCATTTGAAACGTAATTTATGTATGGCTGGCAATAAATTCAAAATTCAAATGAATATTATTTAAAAAATTTGGAATTCTATTTTCAAATTTAGTCATATGTTTATTGATAGTCTTTTATTTTCACTACATTTGTATCTTTTTTATCAATATGGACTCGATAAAAAACGAGTTATTATGGAATACGAGTGCCGTCGCGGTAGCAATGCCGCACAAACGGCTTGCAACATTAATTACGTGTACGGAGTGAACAGTACAAAGGAACGCATGACTCGTTATTGGTTTGTACGCTTCCGACATGAACATATTGATCTAAAAAATGAAACCCGTGGTCACCCGAAAGCTAAAGTTAACAACGCCGAATTAAAAGTGATAGTGGAAGCTGGCGATACTCAATCTACGGCTGAGTTAGCAGCAGCTTTCAACGTTAGCATCAAAACAATATTGGTCCATTTGCGTAGTAACGACTTATTCTGACACTACTGTTACGGGACAAGTTCAAAGTACCTTTAAAAAAACTGTTTTTAACCCTTGAAAAGACTTTGATAGAATTTAGTAGATATAATTATTATAACAATAATATAATTTTAATGTGTCCGCCACGCAGTTCAAAGTATGAAATTAAGTTAAATTGTTAAATTTAAAGAAGTTTGAACTTTGTTATTCTTAGTAACACTGACTGAACCCATCCAAAAGAACTTGGAGCCGGTCCCATTCTGCTATGGCATCAGTGTGTTGAATATATAACTGAGCCATTTCTGTTTTTATCTTGCTATTGCTTTCAAGGAGCCCACAGAACTCGTAGGTATTTCATTTTTATCTCTGTCCTTGAACAGTTGGTCACAGTGCTCCTTAGACGCCTTTAATTCGCTCAAAGCCTGTGTGAGTTTGGACTCTTTAAGGCGAGCCTAGCCTAGTGGATTGAGTAAGAGATGATTAGTTGAACGGAAAATAAAATTTAGATCATATTATAAGAAATTCTGTCACCAAACTAATTAAGGTTATGTTAACGTTTTTCAAGGTCAAAAGGTCTTATAACCGTACTAAAAGAAGTCTAATGAATTGTAGGCAAAATATTAGAACTTAAACAATCTAATAACAAGTAAAATATATAATATTGTACTATTAATTAGATGAAAATGCAACATTCGCTTGAGCCGTAACCGTCAACGGATCACAATGAAATTTTTACACATAATTTGCACATAGTGCATAAATTTAACACAGAAAACACCTAAATACGCTATATACTAGTTGCTTTTTTGGTAATATGTATTATTAAGAAGGAAATCTTTAATTTAAAATTTAAATGATAGGGACCCTGCTGATTTCCTTTTCGATTATTACTAACTATAGAGCAAGAAGATACCTTGTTTTTGTTAGGTAAAAGAATATTCTTACTGGTACCTTCTGTTGTCTTACAAACTAGTTTAAATGATTCTCCAGAGTTCACACCAATAATTCAATGTCATCACCAGGCATTGAGCTGATAGTGAGTGAGGGACATGGAACCTCCTTCGTACAATTTGTATAAATACTTGTAGCATTTGAGCTACATTTATTCAGGCTCACCACCTTAATTATTATTAGTACTAGTACTAACCACTATGGTGTTATTAACACAAGACTTCGACATACTACCTATGCCTGAGAAGCTAATAGCCTTAGCCTTTATTATGTGTCTAATCCCTTGGACTTGTTCATTTCTGTACCTTTACAGAATAACAGGAGACGTGTTTGTCGAGCTCCTAGGTAAACGTTAGCTATTTCTTCAAATACAGCAGCCTTACAGACTTTCTGTACAGTCTCAAGTGTCATATTACGCAGCTACATATACTTTATATTGAGAAACGATATTATTATTATTTATTTATTTCAGACATGTCCATAGATTATATAAAAATTCCATCAAATAAAAACTAATTACATTAAAGTAAACAACAATAAACAAAATTAGACATACAAAATACAGTTGTAAACGCATGTCAAATAATACGAGATATGCAGTGGGGTCGCCGCTTGAGCCAAAATGGGTTAGTTAAGTAATATTATGCATATCCTTGTCATACCAATGAAAAATTATTAAGTAAATACTATTGAAAATACATAGTTTGCTTGCAATGACAACTAATAAATAAGACCATCCATAATGACTTGACAATTGTGGCATTAAGTTAATAATAGGCTTGTAAATACGAGGCACAAGACGTAATATGCATCTTTTGCAACCTATCCAAGACATATGATTGCGTGAATCACGAAACACTGTTCTTGAAACTTGAGCATTACAGACTTGGTAAACTTGCGCTTAATATTTGAATCATAGACTGCAGCAAATTCAAATAAACGGTGTGCATTTGTTGGCTTTAAAAGTCAAAATGGGTGTACTGCAGGGCTCAATATTGGGTCCATTCCTCTTTTTAGTATATATTATAGATTTACCTCATTTACTGAAAAACCGACCACAAATTGTGTTATTTGCTGATGACACATCACTGATTTTTAAAATAAACAGGAGCTTGACGACGCGGCGACATAAATAACACTATGCTTAAAGTCCATAATCGGTTTACTGTAAATAATTTGGTGTTAAATGAGAAGAAAACAAAATACATAAGATTCGCGTTACCGAATTTTAGAAGTAGTAAAAGTCACGTTATATTGAATAAAGAGATACTAGAATTCGTCGAAAGGGCTGTTTTTCTGGGGATAACGCTTGACTCAAAGCTACAGTGGGGTCCTCACTTAATATCACGCGCAGGGCGGATAAGTTCAGCCACTTACGCTGTTTGGAAAATCCGTCACAGGTACACACGATCCAGCTTCCAGTTTCTTGGTATGCTTCCAAAAACGCTTGAAATCCCTCTCTTTGTGGTATGTTGCTAAAATATATTTTAATATCATCCTCGTTGTCTAGACACGATTTCAACTAAGACCATACTTACTTATATATTTATTTATTGTTTGAATAACTTTAACAAATTGTAACTTTAATCAAATAAAAATCATCGATCAAACTTGAGGTTCTAAAATAACCTTAATTGTGAAATAAAATACATCATTGGTTATTTCAATAGAATTTAATTTAATTAGGATTTCGGGAATTCAAATAATCAAAATCAAAGCATTAAATTTGTAAGTGGCACTACATAATTGGCATCCGCAGGTAGGTTTTCTGCTCCATACTATACTTTGGTATCGTCAAAGTATCCTCTACGAGCAGTTATCCTCAGCAGGAAGTCCCGTTACCAATTCATAAGTATTGATTAGTTTGAGCTTTTTCCGTATAGTTCGTCCAGATAAATATCGTCTGACATTGCACACAGCACCATCTAGTTCCAAGTTAAGCACTTATTAAGGCTTGTGATATGGATAAGAAACCAGTTTAGTTTATGGAGGCTCTTAAAATGCATCCCCATGTACTTATCATGTACTTATCATGTAGTTATCTTCAATTCACTTATTTACAGACAGACAGCTGCATAAACATCTGGTCATCGAAGCATGAAGTTATGCACCAAGAGTTCCTTAAAAATAATGAAAGTGAGCATTAATAGAAAACTTTTATTTTAACAAGAGTCCATAGGGTTAGTTAGTTGTTAGTACTAAGGAATGACTTTTGAAAATTCTAAGTGAAGGGGTCAAACAGAAGTTTGTACGGAAATTCGTTATTTTTGCCGGTTCTCCAAGTGTTAATTGACCTTCTGAACCTATTCTGTACCTTCCAAGCTTGGCACCGTGACTTTCAAACTTGTCTAGACAAATGTTGACGATTAGGGCAACTCAGCGCAAAGCAAATGAACAATCCGATAGTTGTTGCCACTCCTAATAGTTACTTATAAAATAATCTGATAGCTTTCCAAACGTACCTGTCTGTCTGCTAGTTTGTATTAGACGAGGCATATTTTGGTAGTCGATCTACCAAGTTAGCTGAAATAACTGAGGAGGCCACAAAGATAATATTTAATATAGCATGTGATTGGTTGCTTAAAATATTTTATAAATAAGTTCTACCAACCCCTTACATACAAACAGGGCTTGAAAATAAATTTATTTTCCCATATCGGTAGTTCGATATTCATTAAACGTTTATTTCAGTTTAATTCAATTGTTTGCGTTACAAAAGACAAAAAACACGAGCATAGAGTTGTAAAGCGCAGGATGGAGGGTCCGTTTATCCGCCCACCCTCTGTGAAGTTATTACATAGAACAATGAACACAATAGTGACGCGAACGGCGCCAATAAGAATTAATAAAAGTTGCGCCTAATACCTCACGTGAGCAAAGTTGTGAAGCGAGACGCCCGACAACTGCGGGGCGAGCACTGGCGTACCGAAGACTTTTGTGACAAGACATGATAAATTATGTAATGTCTTAAATGCTAGTACGGGTCAATCATGTGACATAATCTAGAGGCGTGACATGCCTTTCTTCTTGCTGATTTCATAAAGTGACGCACTAAATTAAAAAAAAATATGTCTGTGGCCATCTGAATATGCGATCAAATAAAATATTACGTCTTAAAGTCCAGTTCGTACGGTTGTAGTATTGTTAGGTATGTATTATATGCACCAATGACGGGGTCCACTAGAGCCGATGCCTGCCAGGGATGCGGGAAAGTCCAAAAGGGTTACCGTGGCCCCTGGCACAGCCAATTGAAGGAACACGGGTGGGTTTTAGTCAGTAAGAGTCTGACACGCCCACCCGCTCCGCCCAGAGCGGGAGAAGTTATTTGATGATTTCCCAACCCAAAAAGGAAAACCGAAAAAAGTGTTGTACAACTTTTTAATTTTGTTGGGAGATATTTCAATTTTGACACACGCATGACTTTCGTTATGTTTGTTTGGTTTGATAATTTTGTACAAACGTTGTATTTTTATTATTACAAGCTTTTATTTAACTTGCAATGTTTGTACAAAGTATGTTAGTTTGTTTAGGTCCAATCTTGCAAATGAGTTCGCAAAAAACGCTGTTCCCTACATTTATGTTTGCAGAACTTGTCAAAATGTAGGGACCAGCTGATTTTTTTTTCGCGATTTTATATTTGGTCCGATAGTAAAAGTTGTTCATATTGATGAGTACAATGGCCCCTTAAGAGGTTGATGGTGTTTTACCAATAAACATTTATATGATATAAAAGCTTGTCGCGAGATTTACCTGTGTAAATAAACAAGATTACAATATGTAAATGTAAAAAAATATGCTTTTCGTAAAATTAATTCACACTGGTAAAATTTACGACGAGCTTTTAAATAATATAATTATATTGTATAATGTAATACAGTAATGCGTTTAATTTAATTTAAAGTTTTTGAGGTAAATAATGGAAGGAAAAAAGTAGTAGGTATCATAACTTTGTATATCTTTTGAGAAATCTTTGCGGTTCTTACTCATATACACGACGCTATTGACGATTTCGTAGTCTTAACAATTTACTTATAAAATCCTTTGCATACATTTTATTGCCATTTGGTGCAGTAATTAGCTGGAAAGTATTATTTTTATAATTTTTTAAATCTTACCACCACCTCCGAATGAACGTGAAACTTAATCATCTGTCAAAATGTGAAATTTGTGACAAAATAGGTGTGCCCTTATTAGCAAATAAGACATAATGCGTGCTAACTAAACGTTAAGTATGCCACATGTCAAGAAATTATCTCACGCCGCCGCCGCCGCCGTGCTAGCATTGCGTGCATTTAAGACAAATCGGTTTTATCGCCCAAACTGTGATAAAATGTTTGACTAGTTAAGTCACAGGAGGCCGTGCTCGCCCGCTGGTGCTGCTACCATATTATGCTGTGATAGAGGATTTACTGTGTATACTCCATGCAACGCAGATTACTAAATCATATCGATAATATATATTGTAAGCCGGATTTCTGGCACGGACAACATGTTAGATTGAGCCTTATATGGATTACGTTGGTTTTAATTTTATCGTCAGTTGCAGAATTATTCTTAAAATGCCTTATTTTTAAACGAGGATATTTAACATAGTTATCATTTAATCATACATTTTAAAGTGGTCGGAATATACAAAGACATGTTTTCAGACTAAACTTCGCTCCACTATTAAACTTTATCAACTAGTTTTATCTGTTATACGTTTATTTCAGGTATATTGTTACACCTTAAAATTACTAACGACAAAAAACATACAAGAACACACACATAACGAACTCCGTCCCTAAATCACCGAAGTAAATTTGATCAATTCATCAACGTGTTGCAACCCCGCGCGCCTAGTGGCCACAGTTGCCGATAGATTTTAATTAATATATAGTTCCCGGGAGTTATTCCTCAAGTTTAGAAGTGGATCGCGCCGCGTGCGTAATTAGAATTAATGCTGGCAACACTGTGGCGGCAGGTACCACGAAGTTGGTCGGTGAGCCTCCCCAGCCGTCGCGTACCAATTAACTTGGGACGTTTTGTTTGTTGGCAACACTGTGGAATAAATTCTGAAACTTTTTGGAGGCCTCGTCGGATAGATTTGCGTGGCTAATGTAGTTAGGAGAAAAAGATTAAGAAAATTTTTGGTGCGTTGAATATTTAAAGAGCGGGAACTCAGGGAAGCGATCCTTAATGTTTATTTCAGCTCTGATTGCTAAAGAAACAAAGTTGATTCAACACACTTTTGAATTTGGTACCTATCTAGGTATCTTTTCAAATCGTGGTTACTTAAGTTAAGTTTAACAAAGAAATACAAGAAAAGACAACAAAAAAGACAACTTATCCCAAATAAACTTTGACACTACAAGAATCCCAACAGACCTCACTATACCTTACAAGCTCATTGAATATCACTTCGCTACACAATTCATAAGCCAATTTATTTGTGGTCCTTCTAAAAACAGTGCCTAGTTTCACGCATGTCACTGTCCGCTCAGCCCCCGGCATACCCGTAATTTATCAAATAAACATGTTTCCAAAGGGATGTGCGCTTCCAAACTGTCACGAAGTAAAAAGGATCTCGGTATACCGACCGAAGTTTATCGTTGAGAGAAACTACAGCTTACGGTAACGTATGCAGAGGACAAATGATTATGGGGATCTAACCGTGGTTTGTAGCGCCGCTTTTACGGTAGTTTTCTTGGTAAAAGAATGAGAAAAGATTAGGGGGAATGGTCGGGGTTATGGGGTTGGGAATACACATGATTTTGGAAACATACATTTTGTAGTTTTAGGCCGATAATTACAATAATAAATATAGATTTTCTACCCATTAACAAGTCTTTTTAAAAGGTTTCCAAAAAATCCTCGTAATAAATATGGCGGTGTGTAATGTGTTAAATGTCCCGTAAAGGCTGTTTCGTGAAGAATGATTAGAGCATAGCTTTTTTGGTATATTCATTCATTGTTAGCTGTTAGCTCCTAGACTGGAAAGGGCAGGGGCTACCTTGAACCGGCTCCTGCCCAATCTAGGGGGTCCAAACGTCTCCTGCCGGAGGCTCTAGGCGGGGGTCGTACAGTCCATGGCCCTTTACTGGGCACCGATGTGGGCGCGTTCCTTGGCCACCCGGCTGGTCCGGGTATACCGTGTGGTCTCCGGTGAGGCGGCGAGCCTCCTTGCCGGATTACTGCCATGGGATCTGGAGGCAAAGGTCCTCCCGCACATATGAGAGTGGCGCGAGGAGGCTTAACGCCGGGGCGTAACTCCGCTGTCGCGAGAAATCACGGCACAGCGGACAGAGCTTCGGCGGGATCTCATGGTGGCATGGAGAATGCGACTGCGGCAACCCAGCGCTGTGCACGCCACAATTGCGGCAATAAGTCCCCTCTTTGAGGAGTGGCTAGAGAGGCGCCACGGCGTCCTCACCTTCTGCCTGACGCACGTCTTTACCGGACACGGTTGCTTTGGGAGGTTCCTGTTCCGAATAAGGCGGGAGATAACGCCCGGGTGTCACGATTGTGTGGATCGCCCGGAGGACACGGTGGAGCATACGGTGGAGGTCTGCCCGGCTTGTTGGGCTCATTTGTTGGGCTTCTTATAAACTTTTAGGAGAATATAACGCATTTTTTTAACGCACGATTTTCCTTTAATGCGTTTAAAGCTGACGTTAAATCCAACCTTTGTTCAAGGCATATTATTCTATCAACGATTACCTAAACGATAAGAATAGTTGGTTGCTGTGATTAACTTAAGACAGTGTTTATGTTCTTTCTCCAGAACTAGCTTAACTTCTGACCAGTTATATGAGTTCATATAATTGTTTATTTGATTTGTTGAGACAATCTACATATTTTTTTATTTTTTTTAATGAGTTGCAATTGTTGAGGGGTCGCTAGCTAACCACTTATTGTAATGTGGTTAGCTAGTGACCTCGACAATTGATCATATTATTTTTTTGAGCAACCGGGAGCAAGTTCGTCATGCTCCGGTAGCGTCAGGGGTCGGGTTGCCTCCTTCCCTCAAATATGGCGAGTGGGGTGATGGCTGACCTTTGCGTTATGCTCATGAACGGGTGCTATTTGTACAGGTTTACAGATCGTCTTGCTGACCATGGCTTTGTTATTTTTATTAGTAATTATCTGTTTATTTATTTTACTTCGAAGATCCTAGTTTATCATTTGTGACTTCAAGTTACAGCTATATAAACATAATGCAGCATTGTGGTTTCAATAGATGATTTTTGATTTTGATTAAAGTTAGAATACAATGATTTATTTTGCCACATGAACAGTTATTAAAAAGGTGTATTTTTACAATTAAGTATTAAAATAATATTTTTTATTTATTTATTCTAGCTGGAATGATCTACACTTCTTTTTCATGTCTCCTTTCGCAGGTCTGCTGGAGTATTTTTTTAAGAAATAAGCAGTACCTCTGTACTCAAAACCAATATATCGTATGTGTATCTATTTTGCTGTGTGTACATAAATAATAAAATAAATAAATAAAATTATTTTGTGTAATCATATTCTTTTTTTGATATTTTACAGATTGATTATAAAAATAAAAGGTTAATTAGATCAGAAAACACCAGATTACATTTTTATTATAACACATGCCTAATTCCATAGATTTTTGGGAAAGTAGACATTTTGCTAAGTGGTCTTATCACGAATTCGACTTTTTGCGTAGCAAAATAATAAATAAGTGGATATGCACTATTACACTGATTAACTATAAAATATTATAACAAAATAGAAAATAGTCGTATACCTACATTATTAGCTATTACATTTATCATTGAAAATTATAAAGTAGCTCAAAGTGGTTTGCGCAAAATAACGTATTGTTGAGCATATATAAGTCACCATAGACTACAATTACAATGATACAGGGAAATGGATACTGCAACCGCTGCTACTGTAGTACCATGCAATGTAAATTAACTCCGTATCAGTCGCAGCATCACTAAAGTTATAAGCATGATAATGTGGGTCGAAAGCAATAGTCACCATAGGCCGAATCTGATGCTTATGTTGACTATAACCTTTAAGTCAGTAAGTAATAGTATTTAAGGCGATCCTCAAAGACTATTTTAATAATAATAATAAAAACCCCTCCGTCGTATCTCTACGTTGACGTCATGGTGAGGCTTGCGCGCTCCGAACTCTAGGTCTCTGTCAGTAGAGTTTACTTTACTGGAACAGGTATACGGTGAGGAGCTAGACCAAGAGGGATACAGGAACTCGGAGGGCGGCATGTGGCAAGCTGTTGGGCAGTAGTGACCCCACGGACCCTACCTCCTGGGAGAAGGCTCGTTCCTCTGGCCTGCCTTTACTGGCCGGCTGTAGTTAACAATGACGGGGAACAGAGCTCGCACCTCTTTCTTGCCTTTATTGGCTGGCTTGAGTGGAGATTTGCAAGAGCAAACGGGCTCGGAGGAAAGAAGTATTCCAGTAAGAACTCTGGGCTTGTCCTGATAGTCGTGGAATACTTCTTCACTCCTCAAGCACCTCAGGACAATCATGTTGACCCCTTGTCGCTACGTCACTAAGTGCTAGCGACAGTTTCCAGGGGCCCATTAATGAGTATGCAAGTCATCCCCTGCCATTTTTTCCGTGTATAATAAAACATTGATCAGGTAGGGGCTATAGTCCTTCCATAGTTCTAGGTAACCAATCCACTGGAGCCACCCAAACCCATAGCCCAATATGTTTTGTTCACATGTTCTGCAATAGTCCTGCACCAACCGGGGGTTGTCCTTGGGTGCAATTGCATAGAGCATACAGGTTCGGTTGATGCCTTAACGCTTAAAATTGTCTAAGAAGCCTCTGCGAGTTGTCTTTGGTCCCTCGTATGCCTTCCAAAAGTCCGGGACCCTAGGGTCCCGAGATATTTCAAAGACGTTTAAATAATAATAATAATCAATTTATTCGCCATAAGAAAACAATACAGATGGGAATCTAGGTGGTTCATTATGAAATACTGTACATTGCATACATCTGGTTCTATGATAAGATCTGTTCTTAAGTATTATAACCCAGCTTCTTAAACTAGGTAAACCTGTATCTTGAGAGACAGTGATCAGCTACGAGTGTCTTATACATAGTTGATTTACAAGTTAAAGCCTTTAAAAATATATGTGTGTCGATGTGTTTGAATCTTTGTATTTTAAACACGAAACAGAAAAAAAAGAAAAACGAATAATAATAAAATCAGCTTAAAAATAGTGATAAATAATGATAAGTTGTTGAGCGATGTGCAGTTACTGTTGTTATGTATTAAGGAAGTGTAGTTTGTGTCTGCGTGAGCGTGTCGTAACTGTATAAGAATATTTGAATGTATTGTGAAGGTTATTTTTGTTGAGTAAATGTATTTTTGTTATGTAAGTGTGAGCGTATTGCGTGTAAATTGACATTAGGCGATGAAAGTGAGTAACGACTATGTAAAAATGTAAAAGCATACACTCTGTTACTTTTGATTTTACCATTTGTGTATTTAGGTATAAGATACACAGCACTTGGTGATTTTTTTTTATATAAGTGAGTGCTTAGGATATAGTATGTTACCAATATTGTACACGTAACTTTCACGTAATTTTGGGAAATGGCCAATATTTGGATCCACGTTATGTACACTACTACTGATACTACCATTACAAAAATGTGCAGAGGACACTGAGGCCCATGATGCGATATTGATTTTTGCAATAGCATTCCAACCAAATTGTGCAAGTACAGATGCTTTATTTATAGGGAAGTCTGATTGAACCGCAAAATCAGAAGGACTAATTATTTTTCCTTTTAGCTATGTATCATTTAGCATCAGCTGATGCCTCTCTGTGTCATATCCATCCTACTATATGAAGATTTTGAAGCTAATTGATTAGGACGGTGATTGGCTTCAAAACGCACTGTTAAGAGATATCACAATGGCCCTAGCTATTGAAGGATAGTGCAATAAATCATGAAATTTCGGTTTAAACGTTTGATCAAATAAACATTTTGCAAAGTTCAGCAACTAAGTAATGCAAAGATGTTGCTGGTTCTGGCCAAAACTCTGCAGACACCCACAAGCATAAGTTGAATATAAATAGCCCTGTACTTATCATGGCGAGGAACTAATTCGCCAAACATGATTTCAAAATACTCCTATTTCTGAGGCACTCAAGCGCATATTTCCTTTGCGTGTATTATTATCTATTGAAAATGAAACTGGCTTGTCAGCATATACAGGGCCGTAGTAAAATGAAGCGACTTTATTATGAGTTGCACTGTAAAATATTTACGTCTGTCTACACAAACAACAATAAGTTCACATATTACATATTTTATTATCCCCTCGTTAAAATCGTGCTCGATATCTACCCCAACTAGAGAGAACAAATCAAAATTCTTGACGCGTAGCCAAATACACTCCGCTTTAACGCCAGTAAAGTATTAATTATTCTCAAATCTACTCTATAATATTATCAATATCTCATAATAGGGATCCGTTTTCACGAAATTGACGAATCATGACGTTTTTAAATGCTTTGCAAAAAACTCTCTACAAAGCCAGTAATACTATGAATACCCAAATTATCTCCGAAAATAAGAGCAAGTAAAAAAATGACACCCTCTATTTTTTTTTAATCAAAGGTTACCTATTCTAAGTATAATGAAGTGATTAAACTCATCAATTACAGGTTGGAATATTACCAGAATTCCGAATTGAACCCTATCCGAAGAATAATACAGTCAAACGAAATATATGTTTGAAAGCTGTGTTGTATAACATTACGGTAAATAAGACATAGAATCGTAAGCGGCTCCTAATTTGTGAATTGAACATTGACTGCCCAAAGCATTTAGAGGCTCGAAGGCATCAGTAATTTATTTTCGTGGAGTGCTTGCCTTGATTTCCAAAAAGAACCGCTTATAAAATGCTCATATTAAGTTTGAGTTGAATCATGTTTCAAATGCATACGCCAGCATACGTTTTTTCATGTTTTATATAATTCAACGCTTCCTGTGAGATATTTGGCAAAGAATAAAATATTTTCAAAACAACACGCAAGGGCACAAAATGCGCTTCATATTCCACTCCCTCAAATATCTTACCGCACCACTTCTCTTAATGTAATCATATCTTCGACCACGATCATCGACCATCTTCGTTCACAAAATAGGCGACAGATTTAATGTTAGTTCCAAGTTCAGTAAAATACTTTAATCTCTTGTAATAGGAATCTTTATTTGAGAACGTAGACAACACATGTTCCTTTAATGTGCTGGAATCAGAGGGGCAATTCCCCCGTAAAAACAATATCCGCTGTGTTTTGAGGTACTTGAGAATTGGCGCCAAGAAGAAAATAGTTGAGCTAGAGTTTTATGTACAGGAAGCGCTACTGTATCTAAAATAGCACCTGCCTTTTCGTTTAGTAGAGAAGTTTCTACACTAAGGCAATCTTTTTGTGACACATTTGGCTGAACATAATTATATTGAAAAATCAGGAGAAACGTCGGAAACGAGTTCATCCATCAATATAATTATTTTGGTAATGCCTTTTGTATTAATTGAATAACTGAAATTTCCTGAAGCTGTCTGCACTTGCACATGTATATACATGTAGGGGGATTGTGTGGATGACCGAAAAAACTGTTTTGACTTCTTGAAAACTTCTTTAATAATTAAATAAAACTTCTTACAAATTGCGAACAACGTCTTAACCTTCTAATAGCTCGCCGTCCTTTTTTCCTCTCCCTTTCTCCTTCCCACACATACTCCCTCATTCACTCCATCGCTGCGTTCATGTTCTAATTATTTCTTAAAATTATGATGCATTCCGAATTAACATCCTACATACATTTACAGAGGGATGAAAAAACTGCATTTTAGCTCTCGAAAAGTCTGAAATGATTTATGGCACACCACGCAGGGTATAATAATTATGTTACGTGCAATGGGCGTTCCTCAAGGTTCGATATTGGGTCCATTCCTCTGTTTAGTTTATATTAATGATTTACCCCAATTACTTCAAAATCAACCGAAGATTGTGTTATTTGCAGATATCGAGACGATGTGAATAGCTCTATTCTTCAAGTCCGTGATTGGTGTACGGTAAGTAATTTGGTACTAAATGAAAAAAAAACCAGACGCATTAGATTTAAATTACCTAATATTAGTAGTAGCGAATGGGACATAGTATTAAATGGAGATATACCAGAATTTATTAATAACACAATTTTCTTAGGAATCACGCTAGACGACAAATTACAACGGGGCCTCATAATACATCTCTTGCGGGGCGGCTAAGATCGGCCGCATATGCTGTTAGAATGATAAGACAGTTAACAGATGTAGAAACTGCGCGTTTGGTCTATTTTAGCTACTTCCACGTTATGTCTTAGGGCATTTTACTGTGGGATCGGGCTGCTGACATTGAACCATCTTTATTTTGCAAATGCTGTCAGAGCCATTTATTTATAATTTACGTCACCGTGAATCTCTCAGGAAACTATTTAAAAGACGGTATCTTGCCAATTCATTCGAAAAATCAACATCTTTTTAATAAAATAAGTGATAGACATCATTTTATTAATGGAAATAAAGATAAAATAGATCAACCATTTTTCAGATTATCTAAAGTACATACATATTTTATGGGGTTCTGTGTTACAACTCAAAGCATTCATTTCAAACGAACCAATTACAGGCACTTTTAAATTGTCAAGGGGTCGGTTAGTCAGAAAGATGAAGCTAGTTGCCCATTCCAAGGCGTAGTAGGTACCTATGGAGAAGAACGAGTAAGGAACTCCATGGCAACTCTTTTAAATCAAAATATTGTTACAATAAAGTGGTTACGTCATTCATGTTGAAAGTATACATGTTAGAACCATGTAGAAAGACGTGCACGTTAAAAGCGTCCGTAAAAAAAAGATAAAACCAATTCAGGAATTAAAATAAGCCGTGGCAGCTAAGAAATGACCAGTGCCTACTGACGGCACCCGTTCACGAACATGACGTTTGGATCAGCACCATTCAGCTGAACCATTTTGAAAGGAACTTAATGATCCAATACACGCGCCACCAACAGCGACATATTTGAGTGAGCATGACGTACTCGGAGCCGCCAGGGCACATTCAAGTCAATAAAAGACGAACCCAGTAAGCTTTATAGTAGGTACATAGTGCTCACATATGTGCTATGCAATTATACAACAAAATACCTTGCCATATTTTGCAAATAAATGAAATAAAATTTAAAACTCATAAAAAAATCACTTTGTAAACAGGCATATATTAAATATTAGAAGAATATATCCAAGATAAGAATGCTTGGAAACATGCTGATCCAGCTCCATAGGACAATCTAGAGTCTAGACAAAATCAAACTTGTTGCTTGTTAAAAAACGTTATTCTTTCATTCTTACTTTAATTGTATATTTTATTATTTTTATGACATTGATTACTGACTTATTGATTGATTAAAAAAATTGTAAATCGTATACTTTTACAATGTTTGTGAATATGTGAGCACAATGATAAATGATAAATGATTTTATTTCCAATGAATTACTTCATAATCAGCCTATAATGTTAACACTGCTGGGACACAGGACTGGTCATGAATTACTTATTAAATTTAATATTTGAGTATGACACTGATTCACATTCTGTGATGAAACATATAAGCTAACAGACCTAAAATCATATTAATAATATGAACATAATTATGTATCTAAAATAGAAGAAAAAGAATCATAGGGCATCAAAAAATTGGAATAATAAAATATTAAATTTAGTATTTAAATTATATTTAAATATTATAATTTATTGCTAAATATTGAATTTATGTAGCAATTCACGCATCGACACTCCGTCAGTATCCTACTTAGATTTCAATTTGAAAATTGCACGTTGGATATACATCCAGCGGAAACTTTTGGGTAAGCGACATCTAATGCCCAATAGATATGAAAGGTCTTAATTGCCGTGCAAATATAGTTTTTTTTTTTAATGACGATTTTGAAATGAGTTACTGTACTGGCTACCGGCTGTGCCATGTAAGAGTATTGGAACGTGAATCAAACAACAAGCTCCAGTAATGACTGCTATATTTAATTTACTCCTTCTACCACCACCAACATTATCCATGTACCCACTTATGAATATCATCGCAGCCCAAGAAGACCCAACGGCAATAATTTAATATATGGTTGTACGGGAATACCTTTAGCGGCCACTAATGCTTCCCTGTCGGCACAATATCTTTGGATATCCGAGGCCGTGACTACACGACCCATGAAGCTGGAGTGGACTTCTTCTTTGGAAAGTCTCCAAACCTTCTTTCGTAGCACCTTTGTCATTGGCATCTGACGGAGTTAATTAGCCAAGAATGCTGCCAGAGAAGCTTGATGTTCACCGATTGAAAAAAAATGCTCTTTACTAAAAGAAAAAAAAACGTGAATATGCATAAAACAATAATGAGGTTTAGAAGTCCATTGAGTTTTAATGGATAATGGATCAATATCAGAATACATACATGACAAGTAATGCTAGCAAACCTGCCAGTGATCTTACAGAAAAACTCACCGGTAGCTAAATCCAAAAGATCAAGGACAGTTTGATCGGGTCTAGCAGAGCCAGGGCTCCTTTCTCTGCAAGATGTTGCAGCAATTGTGTTTTTATAAGTGTAAATCTCTCTTCAGATACTGTATTTGAATTTGAATACACTGTCTCGAAGTCCAGGGATAGCTGACTAAAATACCAATCACATGTTTTATAATTTATAGTTTAGATTAAACCAATGTAAAATTTAAGAACCCCTGACGAGATGTAATGGCAAAACTGAATTCCCTCAAACGTACACTTCAGAACCGTTCAATAAAACAGCTTCCATACAAAAAAAGCACATTCTAATCGGTCCATCCGTTAATGTCATGCAGACACAGTCAGACAGGCCTAAACAATAATATGCCAAGACAGTGAAAATTGCATTTCTATTATGTAATTTTCCGCCAAACAAACATAAAAGCGCCAAGTAAAATGACGGCAGTTTGATTGATCTTCGCTAATTTATGTGCGTTGATTGTTTGTTTGGTGGCGACTCGAAATTAGCCATTTACATTAATTAAGAGCTTAGACTAAAAGGTATATTTTTTGCTTTATAGTAAAAAAAATAACGTTTTTTTTTGCCGTCAGTTTATTTTTATGCGCCGGTTGCATGTTTTGTTCAAAAGCTTTTTTTATTTAATATAAATACGATAGCGACTGTGTTCCGTACAATATTATTATGTAAACATGTACTTGAATGCTGCGGGCAAAGCAAATGGATATTGTTAAAATAAAACCGTATGCAGTCTGTTGCAGACCAAACAAAAATAATAATATGCAAGGCCAATAAAAATAACAAATGCTTCTCATTTAGAAGTAGTAAAACTTAAAAAAACAAATGAGATAACGAGCTTGTTATTTTGTAATCCATTAAAATGTTGTCTGCCAGGCTCCCTTTTCATATTCACAAAACGACGGAACGTTATACCGGCCCACATATTATCATCTATGTACAAATTTAACTTGTGCTTCAAAACGTACAACTTGAACGAGTTATAACCTTTGTCGTATTTGATTTTCACTCTAATTAGGCTTACCGGGTTCTCATGAGTTTTTGTGTGAACATAGTTAACTACGTCCGTTTCAGCTGCGTCTTTGTGGACATTAGAGATAAACAGGGGCACTTTAGTATCTGCCACCTTAAAATTATTTAACGGTTCTGCAATGGCCTTTCCCGATTGACTTATAAAGCGATTACGTAAACATTTCTTCTGCACCAGAGACCAACTTTCATTCGGCTTATCATTTTTGAAATCACCGTTTGCCTACGCAACTTCCGCCATTATTATTTATCGCAGTGCGTGCACTTTCTGCGATAGTTTTTAGCGCGATTCTAAAATCGTGTCGCAAAAAGTAAAATCGTGGTGCGCTAGGTCTAATGAGGTGTTCCCACCATCCACTTTGACCTTTCTGAAAATATCAGTACTATTACCTACATTATCTTACCTTACATATACTTACAGTAAGTACATTAGATAACTTTGCGCGTGCGACGTCCGTGCGGACGTATCACAACTACTGTCACTGTTTTTTTTTTTTTGATGGTGGGAAATCATCAAATAACTTATCCCGCTCTGGGCAGAGCGGGAGGGCGTGGCAGACTCTTACTGTCTAAAACCCACCTGTGTTCCTTCAGTTGCCTGTGCCAGGGGCGACGGTATCCCTCTCGGACTTTCCCGCAACCCTAGCAGGCATCGGCCCTAGCGGACCCCGTCATTGGTGCTGACATCTCTTTGAGGCGCGCGTGGAACACAACGCGCCTTAGACCCGGGCCTGGTCCTTATCGAACGGCGAGCTGACCATTGCTCGCCGTTCGCAAGCCGACGCCTACGGTGGCTGGGAATCGGCCTACGATTCCCGACGCCCGGGGCGTCTCCTGCGGCGGCTAGGGGTGTGAGGACGCGAATTTTGCCTCTCCCTCACGCGTTCCGCCTCCTCCGTCGCGAACATTACTGCTTCGCAGAAGGAGGTGACGGCTTCCCAAGCCCTCTCGCTCCGTACCATGGCCTGGACCAGGGCCGGACGCGAGACGCCACCGCCAATCGCCTCCACGAGGACACGGCGGTGCTCCGCCCAAGCCGGGCAGACCTCCACTGTGTATTTTTTTTTTTTTTTTTTTTTTTTTTTTTTTTTTTTTTTTTTTTTTTTTTTTTTTTTTTTTTTTTTAAAAAACGTTGCCCCACACTAGGAATTTCTCCTGTATCGTGGGTGCGCTTACAAACATTTAAACTCACATACACAAACGGCCAGACCCGGAACAACTACTTGCAGGTCATACAAATATTTGTTCCGTGCGGGGATCGAACCCGCGACACGTAACGCAGCAGTCAATCGCTTAACCACTGCGCTAACCGTGTCGTCACTGTACTGTCACTGTACTGCCGTTGTGAAAATGTCGAGTTCAAAAACTGTTAAATGTACTACGTGTAATACCGTGATAAATTAACTTTTGGCGTTTGTGCAAAACAAACGGTCAATCCAACTTTGCCACTTTCTTCACATAATTCTTGGATTTATTTAAATATGATTTATCAAAAAGAATTGACTAAATATCATCCTTAAAAAAAGACTTCAACAAAATAACCCACAAAAACCTCAGAGGACCATTTTTCAGTCACAGAAGCAAAAGAGCTGCGTAACGAAATGTTGGCTTAATATCAAAACGTCATCAGATATACAAAAACTGGAATGCAAAGGAAACCATATAAACTTGTCGAAAAACAAACGTTAACAAGGCTCGCGACCTCGTTTTCAATCCACGCCACATTTGGCAGGCGCGGCGCGCGGCGAAGGAATTTTAAAACAAAGACCGAATGGAAGTAGGTCGGCAACTGGCTGTTCTACCTTACTAGTAGGCTCGCCAACTTTATATGATTAACGGGAAATGAGTGGAATAAATATTGTGTGAGCAGGAAGCTCGTGTCAAGTGAGAGTTGTGCACTGCGCCGTGCAGTTTATTTTTTATACATGTTTTAATGGGTAATTTGTGGCGGGCATTCTATTAATGAATTACATATTATTAACTTGCACGTTCTGGTTCTACTCTTGTTTTACAATGATTGTTTTATACTTTAGTCCGGGAATAAGACTTTCTCAATATTTTGAGAATATAATATATATAAAGGAGCTCGTGCCCCATGATAGAGTCGAGAATTATACCGATACACGGACCCATTTAATTTTATTAGCATTAAAAACCAATAGTGCTCTCCCTCATACGAAACATTCAAGAAAATGTTCCACTCGCTAAACTTGTACGACTTGAGCCGGGAAAGGCAATTTTGTTCTACTTTTTACCAAAATCAATATGCAAAATATTAGACATTTACATGCCTTTAACGGAAAACTTAGCACATTTCGGTTCTACCCTGAATTCTTGGATACTCGAACCTCAAGCCATTTCCGACGTTTAGGCAAAAGCGCTCTTATGACTATAAAATAAGGGTAATATTGGAGTTCAAATGTTTCTGAAGGGACGTCGTAGAAATATAACGCATAGTGGGCGACACGCGAATACGGAATCCAAAGAGCATTCCGTGTTTATTGATTCATAAATTTTATTTCCCGAATCATTTGTTAGGGGAGAGAGAAAAATAGCGGTTATTCTTAGTTATTTTCATTTTTCGTAAAACGTTGTAAGCGGTTTGGACGTGATATATGTCCGTTGCTAATGATCGGGGAATTAAGGGAAATAAAACGCATTAGTGACTGTTCGCTTCGTTTCGTTTGTAACTGTTTGTAGATTTATCTACAGGGTGGCGATAGTAACTTTATTTATAGCTGTTTTAGAGGCAATAACAATTTGATGGCTCATTGATAAATCGGGTCAGGTCTTTAATTTGATTCAAACTTTAGATAAAACGTAATTGTTTTTTTTTTAATATGTATCTAGTCGAAGATTATTTTATACCTAGCTTCTTTTGCTATTGTTATCGTGTTATTTTGAGACGGAAACTAATGCACAAGAAGTCAACGTATAAATCCTTGCCTGCCAGACAAAAGGAAGCAATTTACATGATAAGCATCAGTGCAAGCTCGCGAGCTCGTAAAATACTTAATAGACGATAAAACTACGTTATGTTGGTATCTTCACGTTAATATAATACTTCTAGTACTGAATTCAGGGCAAAGTTCAGTGTTCAGTGTGTTTCAGTGAATTTTGAATAGAAGACGTGCAATGACAGTGTCTGTTTACATCGCAGCGAGTTGTTTACCAAACACTGCGATAAGAACAGTTGCACTAGAATACCGCTCGCTGTAAAAAAAAATCAAATCAAATAATCATGGTATACACTATAGACTGATACGGGTCTCATGATTTGTAATAAGAAAATGTGCTTTTGTTTTCAGTTGATAAGAATCACCACCATCGACCTCCAATTTCAAAAGAAAAAGTATTAAGGTTAATTTTATTCATCTTTCAATTTACAGCCATTAACAAAGCATACCGGTATAACCGCTTCAATAAACCAGAGGCGCAGTAATCCGGTTAGGACGGGCTCAGTCATAAACCACGGGATGTTTAAAGTGCGAGGTGGATGTCACCTCGTTATGTATGGATGCCGCATCGCACTGATTGTAACGGAGACGCCAAGGAGCAATGAGGCATTGATGCATTTTTGAAACGAAAGAACTTCGTTTCAAAAATGCCCTTGCAAATGCTGCATTAAAATGCAGTTTGTGGTAGGTGTAAACTTATAGAAAAACTGTAGAAATCGTTACGTCACGAAAAAGCGTTATGCGAGTTTTCATTTTTTATAATAGAAAGAGAGAGAAAGAGAGTTAGTCTTCATGGTTTTCGAGGGTGCTGAAGCCAATTATTGTGAGATCAAAAAGAAAACCCAAGAGGGTGGCTGCGAAAATTTTTATGATTTTCGGAACTTTGTTACTGGCGGGGGTCGCTCGAGACCACACGCTTTTATTTAGCTTTTCAGAGATAATAGAAAAACCAAAATTGAACGTGGGCGGGATTCCTGTAAGGAATGGATCAATCGGTAGGCAGACCACTAGCCCTCGACCAGAAGTCATTGTGAGTATTTTTTTATTTTTTTTATCTAGTCTTTACTGTCCTACTGCTGGGCATAGCTCCTCCAAGCTATTCCAGGAACTATTTTCCCGCGCCAACTCAAACCAGCCCTCGCGGTACACGTCCAGGTCATCTCGCCGCCTTCAATCTTATTACAATATTGTATCATTAGAACTAATACTGTATTTAAATAGACATTGTCTTTTTTATCTTGTTGTTTCTATAAGTACTTGCATGACATTGAATATCAGTTGTATGCCATATTTAGAGGAACTTTGGCTTCTAAAACTCAAGATTTTGGCTGAGTTTAGGAGGCATCAGTTCCCCCTTTAATGTGACTCTATTGTACACTATTTCTTTATCCTTGCGTACTTTTGTATATTTTTCTAAGTGTACAAATAAACATTTTATTATTATTTATTACCCTTTTCTGGGTTGGCTTCGGCGGCGTCGTCCATCCGTCCGTCTATTGTGAGATTAATTGTTTTTTTTTAAATTAAGCTTTTTACATGGGGAGCAAAATAAAGCTGTTCGTGGGGTGTAACAGAGACACTGTTCACGTTTCAATAAGTCTCTAAACGCAGAGAACAAGGGTCGTTATCAAAAGTTGCTCTTTCTATATTTCCTGTATGTACCTAAGGCCCCGCAGAGTGGGAGAATAACAAATAGATCTTATTATCCTTTTGAATAATTCTAGATCTTCGGAACATACTCGCGAGGCATCACGTGGGTGGCTCCACCCACTCCTTTATAATTTAACACTTCCTTTTAAGCCCTTGAACTTCATAACAAACGTGGAAAAGTAAATTAAATATTAATTATTTTATCAGTTTCGATAATAACTTAATGTTATTGCTTTAAGGTGACAAATTAAATAATATAATTGGTCTCCATGTCACAGAAAGTTGCAAACCATTTTTTAAAGCAAACAAAATCCTTACCCTACCGTCAATGTACATTTTGGAGACCATTATGTTTGTCAAATCGAATCCACGCCTATTCCCCTTAGTGTCAGATAAAGTAGTTCGAAATAGACGCGACAATAGTAAGTTATGTATCCCGAGATCCAGGACAGCCCTGATGCGTAAAAGTGTGTTCTGTATGGCGCCAATTCTTTATAATATGTTACCAAAACATTGGAGGGAATATACTACTGAAAAATTAAGAAATAGATTAAAAAGCCTTCTGATTGAGAAAGTCTATTACAGTACTGACGAATTTCTAAATGATAAATTAATTTGACTTTGACACCCTAATTTTATTATTAATTATTACTCTAGCATTGGATATATTATATTTTTTATTATGACTATTTGTACCTATTATTAATGTAGTATGATGAGCTAATGACACTATTTTATTGTATTTTATTGTGCCTGTTAATTTTAATTTTGCTCTAAATTGGATTGTTAACAAATTTATAATTACTTGATGATGCATGTGTAGCGTCCACAGCGTCCATCTCATATTTGTACGCCGTTCAGGCAAAACATGACTGTTTTATAATTCTATGTAACATCTTGCATGCCATGATGCCATGTGTGTGTTTACTCATGTTTTGAACAAATAAAAAAATTATCTTATCTTATCTTATCTTAATAATGTGGCCTAGGTGTTCATTACAAGCAGTTTCGAGAAAACCAAAATGTGAAATGTGAGGTGGGTTGTTGTGTCCTTCTTTCAAGCAGCATCAGAGTAACAGATTGACGTAATTTTTTATCATTGAAATGGTTTGTGCGGCGGAAAATAACGTAGGCATACTTATATGACAGAGAAATGTTCCAGTGAGATTGGCCACGGGATTGAAGTCTCGCGAAAAAGCAAACACATAATAATATTCTTAATAGGACGTACCTAAGTTTCGTCAGCGGCAACCGCAGGTGGCAACACAGGTTCAAACGCATGACATTTCAATCGTGCCGTTTCACAAGGTGCATGAAAACCACATATATTTACTTAAGTGAAAAGCCAAATAGCGCGTATTAAAATATCCAAATGATTTTAATTCCGAAGCATCAGAATGTATTCTTGTTTTCGGATCATTAATAATGCGTTAGTTTGTGGAGCGGCGTCATTCACGAAGCCTCCGCGTTAAATATTCAGCGCAGACTACAAACCGAGCGGTAGAAGAACTTACAGGTAAAAGGTTTTTGTTGATATTAGTGGCGGAGGATTGATTGTGATTTTCATTGGGAAATAGGGAATAGTTGACAGGAAATAAACATTTTCTAACCTCTAATTATTTTGGTTTATAGTTCATGGAACTCTGTATTGTTTTGTTGTTTTTGTTTTTTGTTGTTTTCTTTGTGTTCTGTATTTTTTGTTGTTTGTAGAAGTGTTTCTTCTTTTATGTCTCCTGGTCTGCTGAGAATATCTGTATAAGATCTGGATGCTCCAAGGGTTTGTGTGCTAATCTGAGTGACGCCTGTGCATTCAAAGAGCACATGCGCGCCAGTATCCTTAGCCTCCATGCAAGCCTTCCATAGAAGACTGTCCGTTATGCCTATTGTGTGGAAGTGTGGGCACGATGGGTTTGGCCTAAGGATTTGTGATCGACAGGATGTGTGGAAGGATGGCTTGGTTAGGCGATTGGTACGTAGGAAAAAGGGTGCATAAGTTACTTTGAGCCTAGGATTTGGCCTTAGGTAACTGCTCTTCACCGGGATCTTATTCAAGATGCTCCGGGTACGGAATTAACCATTGACAGTCGGTCCCCAGCTGGAGTTGGACTATCTGCAACCTGCCCGCTCAACCGAGCGGGCAGGTTGCAAGAGCAGAATTGTCTAGCAGTCTGGGTCGCCCCACCACGACTGTATGTATACATTCGTGCTGGAGCGAGCTAACCAGCCCCGAGTGTAGAACTGTTTTTGAAAGACTGTACACGATAAGAAGACATCGTCTAGAAGCTTTATAATAAACGCAGAAAGATTGTATGTAATCAGTGCGCCAAGTTCGACAAACACCAGTAGGCCAATTCTCGTACTTAAAAAACGTTCAAATTCAAGTCGCAATCTCATCTCAGCGACAATGTCAAAAACCTGTCAAAAATGTATGTAAATTGATTTTAATTTTGACAGATTGAGACTGAGATTAGAATGCGAACGGTCTTAAAAATACGGGAATTGCCCCTCTGAAGGCCAATTCCAGTAATTAAAAACGTTCAAATTCAAATCGCAATCTCATCTCAGCGACAGTCTAATGTCAAAAATGTAGGTAAACGCTATACATTTTTTGACAGATTGACACTGAGATTAGAATGCGAACGTTTTTAAAAATACGGGAATTCCCCTTCTAATCAATGTTTGTTAATGAGGGACTCTTGGGAAGGTGTCATTTAATAACATTTGAAAGCCTATAAAATATGTTTTTAATTTGCAAATAAAACTTGGTACCTCTGCAAATAAAAGCGTCACATTTTGAAGAATAATAATCTCACACATCAAACTGTTTGAACAATAAGCACATATAACAGGATATGAAGAAAGGATGCCATTAAAAATTCACGTTACTACGAAATTCAAAAGAAGTTTAAGAAAAATTAAGACATCTTCTATAGTCGACTATTGAAAAGTTTATAATGACGCCGCTCCTCCCGAGAATTTCACAAAAGTCACAAAGAAACGCTCAGAACGATTTTTTTGATAAAATGTTATTGAAGGAAGTTGAGCGGTATCGATTATTGTTAGAACTTTGAAGGATTATCCGTTTTATGTAGTGACCTACAACTTTATTTTATATATTTTACTTATGATCCAAAAAACTGTTATCGTTACTATCCATTGTCACTTAATTGAAAAAGGAGGTGTATTGTTTTCCATCGAAGTTGCCACTCGCACTACTTTTTTATCAGATAATGCGTATATACCTACATCAAGAAATTATTATACAATTATTTACACTAGGTACTAAATTCAAAGCTAGGCGCAGCGTAGAAACTAACCTCGTCGAGTTTGTGTCTGATGTGACCCTAGCTGTTGACAACAGACTAGAAGTAGATGCCGTGTACACGAAATTCAGCAGTGCGTTTGACAAAGTTTCTCTATAGCTATCCAAGTTAGAATATAATGGTGTACATGGCTCACTTTTAAACTGGTTCTCATCTAATCTATTCCATACATCGCAATTCGTTGTTGTTAATGGTTACAAATCTTACACGTACTATGCCAACTCAGGTGTTTCTCAGGGTTCTCACCTTGCACCGGTTCTATTTTTGCTTTTCATTAACGACATTACTGTCCAAATCCATCACTGTAAATACATATCTAATGTTTGCCGACGATCTTAAAGTCTATAAAACTATAACATCAAATGAAGATGCTACCCTAATTCAGGAGGATTTGGACAGAATTGAGTATTGGTGTAAACTTAATGTAAAAATGTAGTCATATACAATTCACGAGGAAACAAAGTCCAATACTGTCTCATATAATAGAAGGAGCATTATTACAAACTGTTAATGAGGTTCGTGATTTCGGCATCATCATGGACAGTAAAGTCAACTTCAGAAGTCATATTGACAGTATTGTTACGAAATCGGCACGGCTACTAGGACTTCTTATTAAAAGCACTAAAGGGTTTAAGCTGGTAAGAACAAAAATTGTGCTATATAATGCCTTAGTTCGGAGCCACCTTGAATTTGCCGGCGTGGTGTGGACCCCGCACTATGCAATACACTCACAAAGAGTAGAAAGCATCCAAAGGGCCTTCCCAAAACACCTAGCATATGCGTTCGGAGATGTATCTCTCCAGTGCCTATATGAACAACGTACTCAATGTTACAAAATAATTACTCTGCGCTACCGTCAACTACATGAGCTCATCTTCTTATTCAAATTAGTTAACAATAGATTGGACTGGAGATAAATAATTAACTGAACAAATTGGACTAAAAGTCCCCCATAATTTGCCCAGATATCCCATTACCCATTTATTCCACACTAAAGCATCCAACACAAATATAGGAGTAAACTCACCTCTCAATAGGCTCAGTCGTGAGATGAATTCTTATATAAAATCCACTCTAGATGTTGACATATATCATGACTCAATAACTCACTTTATGACCAAATTTTTGAGGTCCCAAAGCACGCAACTCACACAATCTAAAGATTAATTTTATTGTATTATTATTTAGGTATTTCATGCAACCTCTGCAATCTTATAACTTATGTCTTTTTATATTTCTGTTTATATACAAGTAGTTGTTACCACTTAATTTTTATGCATTTTGTTTTTACCTTAGGATATCACTGTATTTGAGAATGTTGGTTAACCTATTATTGGGAACTGTATAAGCCCTCGACTGTTATCTACTGTTATTTCATGTTTTGTTTACAGAAGCTGTTGGTGTACCTTTATTAATAAATAAAATAAAATAAATAAACAAATGACTAACTAATAATAGGTATAAGTAAATTACCATAAATGATTGCCCAGTATTATAATAATGCATGTAAAGCTAGGCAGGGGAAATAGACGTGAACTAGGTAGGTACAATAAACTAGTATTTGCTCGA
Organism: Brachylomia viminalis; assembly: GCA_937001585.2. Classification (NCBI taxonomy): domain Eukaryota; kingdom Metazoa; phylum Arthropoda; class Insecta; order Lepidoptera; family Noctuidae; genus Brachylomia; species Brachylomia viminalis. Next base: position 1,438,224 of record OW443300.2, read on the forward strand.
ACACCGTGTTTAAATGCCGAGTCTCTGTCACCCAACATAGCACTAACTATACTTTTTAATGTAATAAAGATAAATCCTCATTCAAAATCAAAACACAAAAACCAACATGTTCTAAATGTTAAAGAGTTATAAATAAAAAAAAAATAGAACTCCATCCCATTCACCATCTCTTGAAGCAACATCAGTTAACGCTACCGGATGACGTCACACAACAGAACAAGTCGCACCTTTTCTTAGCTGTTATCAAACAAGTTCGCCCGAAGCTAACAAAGCGGAAAGTAATGACCGCAGTGTGTCCCCGGGGTTATAAAAAACACGTTAGTTCCTCTTTGTATAAGAAAAAGGGTTTATTCAATGATCCATGTATCGGTAAGTCATTTTGTTTATCTTGCTTTACTTGTTAAGATAGAAAATGTTTGAATGCTTTTCTGAAAAGTAAGCTGATTTTATGTTATATGTATAATTTAGTATACACTACATACTAACAGTACTGTATGTGCTGCTGAACGGGTCGCACACACCTTAGTTGTTAGCTAGAACGATAAGTAACGGATAGCCAGAGATGATGGTTTATTGAATATATTTAACTACCAAGTAACTAATGCTTAATGTTAGGTGAATGAGTACAGCTGACTATGAACGCTGATTGTGTACTGTTGCGTTACACTACACACTAGTGGACATGGAAAAGTGATGTTCTATGCAATGCGCGCGTGCCATGTACGGAACACTCGTGCAGGTACGTCACATTGATATTCTATCTAGTCTTGACAATATTCCTTAACTACTCAGACTTTAACAAAAAATCAAAAGTCATTTATTCAATATGGGCTGAGAATCAGCAATTGTCGAAACTTAAAATTACACAAGACAGTCCCCCAAATCCCCTTCACCACTTCCTAGTGCTTTAGCTGGGAAGAAAAAGTGGCGCAACAAACTCCCCAGCAGCACAGTTATCTGTCCACTTAGAAAAACTTGATTCTATACAATAATATGTATGCAAAGTCGTTAACATTACGAGACAAAGAACATTTAATTAAATTATTTGCCATATGTCAGCAAGCACACGCCAATTTACCAACAAATACAATGAAAACTATACTCAAGCAAAAAAAATACGAAAAATTTAAAAATATACAACTAAACCAAGAATGGAATTCATGACATTTCACCGGACAGCTTTATTTATAAGCGATGTACCAAGATGGTCTAAAACCAATTTAAATTCCATAAATACCTTTTAATTTCGTAGCCTAGAATTTGGGAAATTAGAATATACGTGTTCTGGTACAGTGAGCCGTAAGAATTTAATTCCCTACATCTCCCGGCGCTCATTAAAGTGTCCGAAACAAAGGAAAAAACTGTCAACTTGGACCAAGTTTAATTGCCTTAATAAATCTGGAGACTAGAAATTTACGGCAATGAAGTGAGCGGCGACGATACAGGTAGATGATTAGGTAAATTTATAGAATATTGGGGGAAAGGGACCTGGAGGAGATGGGGGAAGTTGGGGAAATAAATCGGGGTGAGTTTTTCGGGGATGTTTTCTGAGAGAATAATATTATGCAGGGTGTGTGTTAGACATCTGCAATATTGTATGGGAAACGGCTGGTATTAAAAATACATTATCAAACTTTGACACAACTTATTCATAAAGGAAGTTCCTAAAATACGTGCTACGAGACTGCTGTGACGTTGTAGCACGGCGCTACGCCGTAGCATGTTGCGTAGAGTACCAAAACGTGCTAAGAAGAAAACAGGGGCGTCAATTGTTTAACGTGTTGTGTATTATAAAGTAGTCCAAATTTAGAACTATAAAAATAATTGTAGGATGATTGACTGATAATTTACAATTATCTTATGCAACAGTAAATACTTTAAAAAGGCGTTTACCATACTAGAACATTATTATTTTTGAATAAATTATTATTATTATTATTTTGAATAAATTATTATTATTATTATTTAAAACATTGGTTCGCTCAATACTTTAATATAGCAGCACGGTTAGGAATCCTCACTACGACATATACATCGAACACCAGACCTGGAAAGTGTCCAAAGACGTTTCCTTTAATCATCTATGTTACAAAGACCGATTATCTAAAAAAATTGTCAACTATAAAGACAGATTAGGGCACTACAAAATGGTCTCACTTTCAGACAGACGGAAAACCGCAGACCTGAACAATAATGATTTGCACAAAATAGTCAATGGCGTTACATACTGCAGTGAACTACTAGACAAACTACATATTATTATGAATGCGTCATTTCGTCTGACGTGGAAAAACAGCTACAATTTACTTTAAGTCTCAGGATCTAAGACTAATTTGGGACATTCGGCCTCCGCATAAGACTCCGTAGACAAAATAATGAATTTTCAAACCTTTTTAACCTGGACATAACGCATTTTAAAATACAAAAATAATTTAACCACCGCATAATAACTAAATAAGTATGTAGGTATGTTTCTTCCCTTCAATAGTCAACAATTTTGGAATATTTATTAGTTTACTTTTGTATTATGAATAAGTCTTGAAAGTATTTTTTGTTTTCTAATTTCAACATTTTAATTTTCTCTTTTTTTATCTTGTTTACACCGTAAGTGTATGCTGTGGTATCCAGTTATTGAAGGAGCACACGTTAAAGAACCTTTTGTATTATTGTGATTGATATTGTATCTGTGTATCCTTTGTTGGTGATCCCAAATTAACCTACAATTTACATTAGATTCTTGATTAAATAATTATTACGATCTCCCAACTCAGCTTCAGAGCAAGCAGAATTAGTCATGACTGCATTAGGATCGAATCACACCTTCATTATGTGCAAGGATGACTCGCCGATTTAGTGGCCTCGCAAATACTCGGATGCAAATGAAACTCTTTGTAAGGAATCTTATGGGATTTATACGTAAAAATTCTCGACTGAAATCCGGCTCAGCATGACAAAAGAAAATAAATTGGATCAAACCGAACTTAGCTATAAGTATAAGTTGTAGCTAATGAACATTTAATTGAGTGTGAAGAAATTTATCATTCAACCTCTTCAAATATACGCGATGTTCCGGATTCGGAACATTAAGCACAATATACAATATCATTTCAGTGGGTTATAATGTAGTATCTAACATGAGTCAACTACGTGAGTACCTTCTTAATATCTAAACTCTATTAGGTATATAATTATTAAGAGGATTGCTTACCTAAACATCTATCTGGCGATTGCCTAGACCTTTACCTATATTTTTTATAACGGGTCTCAGTTTTGTTGTGAAAACCATTTTTTATTTAAGATTTTTGAAGTGATTTACAATGTGGGCCTACGTAGGTTTCTTTTCAACCTAAAGGAATCTATTTGGGGGTGATGGAGTTTGAAAAGTAACATATTTGTCTAAGTATCTTTTCAGGAATTTAGAAAAGGAGAGCGTCAATTTGGTAATCTATGAACAGGAGTATAAGGGTCTTGTTAAGTCTCCAAATTAACGAATAAATGTCTACTTCAGCTAATTCTTCTTAACATAGGTTGGCTACAGACAGACAGGGTGATTGACGGGCAAGATAATCAACGGTCTTAGTTTTTAAAAGTAACATAATAATAAAAAAAATCATTGAAAGCGTCATTAAGGGCCTCTGCGAGTTGGCTTTCCTCGTACGCCTTCCAAAGGTCTGGGTTCCGAGGGTCCCGAGATCCACTAGCCAACAGGTCCGTCGATCCCGCAAGGATCTGTTGACATGCTGGATAGATTATAAGGAGGCCTACGATTTGGTGCCGCATGAGGGTTCTGGAGTTGTACAAGATAGATGCAACTCTATGCACCTTCCTTGATTCGTGTATGGGCAATGGAGAAATGGAATTTATGGTAATGGTTTTTCGCTATCCTAACCTTCTTAAATCAACACATGAAATATACTTAGTAATAAAGGTAAGGATTTTTTTATAGAATCATCGCATCTGTGAAATTTTACTTAAATTGTATTTACGTATGTGAGATAATTATTATACAAGAGAACTACCCATTGAAGATTTACATTTACTTTTCAGGTCGTGTTGATATTGGCCGTAAGCGGCGCTTGCAGAAGCCTAAAAGCATTGAACTAGTGAATATGAAGATACATGACATAGAGAAACAAGGTGAAATAATACTAGTACAGTTAGGAGGTACTAAAATAAAAGTTGTCCGAACCTTCGTAGTATGGAATGAATTGGTACAAATAATAGAAATATACCAAGGACTTCGACCTACTGACATGGAAACTGATCGATTATTTCCTGAACTACCAAAAAGGGAAATCGTTGAGGCAAGTAATTGGGAATAACTAAATGTTTGGTATCCCAAAACAGATGGCAAAGTATCTCAATTTACCAAATCCAAACTTATATGTAATTCTGGTCACTGCATCCGCAGAATTTCACTTACTTTGTTAGCAGATTCTGGCGCAGATTTGACTACAATTAAAAGACACGGAGGATAGAAATTGATTAAAGTGGCCGAAGGATACATAGAAGAATCAGTGGAAAATAAGATTAAAATATCAAGTAATTTAACGAAAACGATAAATCTGCATTCCTTTGAATTCTCTCCGTAACCTAGTACTTCCAAAAACAATCCGGAGCGAAGTAAAAAATAAATCTACTCCAGCTGAAAAAAATGATAAAATATTGCATTCTCCGACACAGAAACTGAAGTTTCGCCAAAATATATCTAACATTAATATACCAGGAAAGAACATTTCGATTGCGTTTACTAATTTTATTGCTCTAATTTTAATATTAATTTTAAAATATTGTTTATTAATTAAAATTAAAATAACAAATCAGGATTATATTTACTTTCCTCATATTCGACATAAAAAGCAGAGTAGTTTTCTCGGGTGAAAGACTCGTGCGCCAAACCATCTCGTGCCTAAATAGGTCCTTTTCTACCCTTGTATAACAATCTACAATTTATAATACTTTATATTTTAGTGAACAGCTATTTATTACTTGCAATAAAATATCGAAAGTAGTAGTAATAACTTCAATTCGGTTTGACACAGTTTAATGAAATCCCATGCCAGTTTATACGCAATAAACAGTACACAATAAAACTGAAAACATAAGCCGATAAATATAGGTACATTTTATTACCACCGATTAACGGAATTTAGTAGCCGCCTGACGGGTTTACAATGTTCAGGAATTATGTATGAACGTAAACAAAGCAACAGGAGTAGCAGGTGGCGTTCTATAGTTTAAGGAAGAAGGCGGGAGCTTGTGTATGTATTGATGTCCATAGACAACTGCTCACAAAATAATGTATTATGTTCTCAACACACAATTTTTATCACATTCTATATTGTAGTGTATTGACATACAGTACACAACAAACTAGTACAGTAGGCCACTTCGCGTCAGTGGCAACACTTTGAGCTTGAGCTGGCCTAGCGTAGTACTGAGTTACAAAAGAAGAAGAGGCCAGCTGATATTGGCAAATTTTGTTGACACTGACGTGCGGCCTACCGTATTGCCAGTCGAAGGGACATTCTTAAGTAGGATATAAAACTACTAAATAGGTAAACGATAAGTTCATTGTGAAACAAAAGTAATAAAGAGCAAATGGTACAGCTAATTACATTGCGTTACAGTTTGGAAGTAAGCCGTCCATTACAGTACTCATCATATAACTACTTTTCTCCAAAATACTTTACTGCACCAACATAATAATATAAGATTTTTTTTTGTATGAGAGAATATCAACTTTATTACAAAACTAGCTGTTGTTCGCGACTTCGTTTGCGTGTATTTTGTATTTCATAATTTTTATACAAATATCCAGGATGAAGTGCCTTTAGCCTTTATCTTTTTCGACGTCATAGACTACCCATCTGCCCCATCGGTTCAGTGGTTTACGCGCGAAAAGACACCAGGCAGAGTAATAACGTTCGCACTTATAATAACAGTACAGATGGATGAATGAGGCGGGTATCACATCTTCGCAGCAAACAAAAAACATAGCAGTGAAACCGCAATAGTTTCACCATGTCTTGTAGGTTGTACGACCAGCGAAATAGAAGCAACACCCCCTGTTCACACACACAGATTTGATTATGATCCTGTCTCTTTCCCACGTGATTTCGCCTATCTGTTTGAAAACCGGGTACACCTCCATGCTCAGCGCGATATTTTGATGCGGTGCCCCGTTTGTTTCGCACGTATCTGTGGCAGTCGACAAGCTTATAAAGCGAAATATCAATGTTTTGTTAAATGGATGTGGGTTCAGCGGAAAACTAATCCAAGACGTCCGAAGTAGACGTATGCTGTATTTACTAAGTCGAAAGTGACGAAATTTTGCTCCGATTGCTGCAATTGTGCATGATGTTATAATAATAATAATAAACAAATGTATTTAATATGTATGAAAGTAAATAAACGAAATAATTATGTTATTATGTTGTTTATTTATCCAAATGATACATACAAACACAGTTCAAAACAAAGCGATAGGAATACAGTAAAAACATAGATATAAGAGTAAAAACATAGCTTGTATAAAGAAGATTTAGGTCTACAAATAAACGTGTGCTTTATGTCTATGCATACAAGAAATAATGAACCCTGTCTCTTAAATTAGGAAACCTGTATCTTAAGAGACAGTGATCGGCCTTTTTTTTGCTGTTGGAAAATCATCAAATAACTACGGTATCCCTCTCGGACTTTCAAAAAAACTTATAGAAACCGCTGTTATAATATTATAAAAAAAATGATAAATGCCTATGAAAAAAGATTCCTGGACAATTCAAAAGCATACAGCAAAAGAACCTAGGCAGCAATTAAACAATATGTAACATTAAGAATAAAACATCGAACAGTTGAACTTTACTCAACGCAAATCCTGATCCCGTAGTCTCGCTGAATATGGCCAATACTTTTTTTGCTGATGTGGGAATACAACTAGCCGGGCAGTCCTTGACTCAACTCAAAACAGCAGAGATAGAACTAGCAAATATAGCACTTGCGCTGGATAATACTGACCCTTCTCCGTTACACTCCTCTATGTCTCCGTGTCACTTCTCATCACACACACACATGTATCTCACAACTTTTTATTTTGTATGAGCTTTTCTATGTTTAATATATTTCACGTCTAATTAATTTTCTTAATTTATTATACCGGACACACACTTCCCTATGTGTTTGTTATTCCAGCGTATGGCACTCGTGGGCTGCAGCTGAAAATCAGCGTCAGGTGGTATACCTTGTGTTATTATCTGACATTATGCTGAGCTGAGGCCCTTTTGGCATTATAATATTATTGTTGATTTCTGTTTTAGAGTTTTAAGGTGTATTTATTTTGCTGTAATACCAATAAACGCAATTTTCTTTCTTTCTTTCTCCTTCTTCATGACTCCGATCGACGAAGCAGAAGTTATTACTATCATAGGCAACCTTAAAAACGATTCCGCTCCTGGCTGGGATGGTATTCCGAACTGAGCATGGCGTCGGGAGTGGTTCCAGTCCAGTTGAAGACAGCGAATATCTGCCCAATTTACAAAGCTGGAGACGCACCAGTACCATGAAATTACAGGCCTATATCTCTTCTTACGTCCCGGTCCGAAATTCTGGAGAAGCTGGTGAACAAGAGATTATTGGCGTATTTGGAAAAGAAGCAACTGCTATCGGTCAACCAGTATGGCTTTCGGAATGGCAGATCAACTAAGGACGCAGTCTCTAAGTTGGTGGATCATGTCATTGATAACCTTGACAAAGGCAAAATGTGTGCCGGCGTCTTCCTTGACCTTGCCAAGGACTTTGATACTATGTCAACGACCATACTGATCAAAAAGATGGAACGTTTAGGTATCAGGGGCATTGCATTGGAATGGTTTACCTCCTATCTTTCCGAACGTAAACAGAAGGTTTGTCTGGGTGATTTCCAGAGTGCTTTTGCGACAGTGGAATATGGTATGCCCCAAGGTAGTGTCCTTGGTCCCACCTTGTTTCTCCTGTACGTTGATGGTCTATGCTCACTCAAATTGGACAACGCGCAAATATCTGCGTACGCTGATGACACAGCTATTATTTTCGGTGACTCTTGAAAGGAAACCTACATTGCCGCAGAGGCTGGAATGCAGATGTTGGCTCCGACACAATTTGCTCACTCTTCATGTTCAAAAAACCAAGGTAGTAATTTTTTCTGTAAGCGTAAAAACAGCTGCCCCTAAAAAACTTGCAATCAAATCCCACCAATGCAATACAGTATAGAAGATAGCTGCAGCTGCCCCTTTTTTGAACATGCTTATAGCATCAAGTATCTTGGTATTTGCATAGACCAGCAACTGGCATGGGGAAAGCAAATCCAATCGGTTGCTTCGCGCGTACGGAAGATTTGTACATATTTAAAATACTTCGATCTATAGCTGACAAAGATACCCTCAAGATGACTTACTTGGCTTTATGTCAGTCTGTGCTTGGTAACTGCATAATATCTTGGGGTTTCGCTGGTAAAAGCTATCTAATTACTGCTGAACATGCACAAAGAGCTATCCTTAAGGTCTCCCATAGATTAGGAATCCGATACCCCAATGATATGTTATAGCGAGAAACAAGAGTGCTTACGGTGCGCCAACTTTACATTTCATCATTGCTACTTAAATTTCATGAAACAACAGCTACACCAGTGGTAGCGGATCAGCGCTCACGTGGAAAACCTAAGTGGAACAGAGTTTTCTGCAAACTTAAATTTCGGAAAAAAGCCTTAGCTTTTTTGCGTATTGGATCTTATGATACCTGTATGAAAAAGTGAACTAAAAACTTCCCCATGACAAAGTTTGGGTGCAGATAACTGGTTCATGATTGGCTGCTTGGGCTTAATTATGCTGAAACGGAAAATCTTTTGTCATTCAACTATTAAAGTATTCATCATCTCATACACACTAACACATGCATAGCTTTTTTCGAAATGCCAGCATATTCGGTTCACAAGGAAGAGAAAGGTGCTTGAGTCAAGTTACCACATCAATACCGTAGGGATTGCTGTAGTTGAACAACTTCGTGACCTGGGTGTGATTCTTGATTCAAGGTTAAGTTTTGTTCCGCATTGTGATGGCATTGTCCAAAGAGCTGATAAAATGTTGAGTTTCATCAGACGTAACACTAAGGACTTTAGACATACAGCCTCCAAGATTGTGCTATAAAGCGCTCTGGTACGTTGTGTACTCGAGTTCGGGAGTGTCATATGGAATCCGAATTATTTGGTTCATTCTAATCGTATCGAGTCAATTCAAAGATCCTTAACGCGGCAACTTGCTTTCCTTGCCAGAAAAACTTGCTTTCCTTGCTTGTGCTTCAGTGCGAGATGCTCGTATGACGGACGACTGCGTTTCTTCCATATGTCAAGCTTACAGCTACGCCGATACATGATGGACTTACTATGCTTGCGGAATATTGTGGGCGGTTCTTTTAAATCTGACGGACTTCTCAAACGCATTAAAATAAACGTACCTAAACTTAATGCTCGAAAATGCACGTCCTCTTTCAATGTCCCTCGTTATAAAACCAACATAGGCATGAATACTCTGATGACTAGGCTAACGTCGACGTACAATAATTTTTGCAATCGTTATGATTTGGATATCTTCCACGACCATCCCAAGCGTTTTAGATCTAACATCAGAAATGAGGGGAAGACTGAAGACAACAAAAAAAAAATTTGTCAATGTTTATGTCGACGAGGGTATTCTCTCTACTACCGAGATTTTAGCTAGAGCTTTTGTTCTTATATTGTTTTTGTTTTTTTATTTATTTTTGTAACGTGAATACAACGTTTTTTTTTTCTTCTATTTTTTTGTGAATGCTGTGCACGTCTGTAATTGACATAAACACAAGTCCATGTCTCTGTTCTCTTTTATTTGTAAATGTTTGTGTTGATGATGTGCCTTAATAATAATAAATAAATAAATAAATAGCTACACTCATCACATACATAGGTTCATACATTTTTAGTCCAAAGTTAAATTAATAATACTTAAACCGCTGCATTCGTTAACTTATATTATATATTCATATTATCTGTCGAAAGAAACTGGATCCTGCGCCTATCCTAGTACGGGATCCAGTGTCATACCTAAATATTGTATTAATTTTATTGTTTGTGAATCAATAAACTTATTACTTTTATAAGAAGATAAATTAGGTGAGATCGTAATTTAGCCGCTCAATTATGAAGTATTTAAAATACATTTGTTTACATTGAAATTATACTTATAATCTGTGTTTCATTAGGTGGAGGTTTTCCACGGTGGTAAAGTAAAAACTTAAAAATGTATCGGTGGAATGACTTTTACTAAATTCTTGTTGTTGAACTTCCACAACATTCCTCTGTCTAATTAAATAATCATTAAAATACGTAAAAAATAGACCCAAATTCTCCTGGAACAATTGACGGGCCCTACGGAGCATAACATGTACTAATTGGCGCCAGACTAATTATCGCCTATAATTGGCCCGCGCCTCGCGCCCGGGCATATTTTATATCAAATGCGACCCTCCGATCAAACGGTCAGATAGTCATTAAAGTTAGGCCTGTAATTGACGTATTGGTTATCTAGAGGTATGTTTATTTAGCCTATATTGGATATATAAAATCAAGAAATAGCTCAATTTGTTAATCGTATCTTAGTAGAAATGTAATTCTCTGTTGTTTATATTTTAACAAATTGAGACCTTTTTGTCGTTCGCAAGCACGTTATTAGCGGTTGTTCGAATACTATATTATTTAATAAAAGCCTGAGAAAACCTAAGATAAATCTTTAAAACATAGGCTTAGGTTCCACACAATAGTCACGAATTCTATATCTGACCACTGACCAGTTTGAATACCATTTAGCCATGAGTAATCGTCTATAGTGAGAAGCATTTTTTTCCCTGATGCCAACGGCCTGTTGCATGTTCAAAAAACGGAATACTATACGTTGAAACGTCTGAACGAGCTTAAACATAAATAAAAAAACTCAAAACTTCCAGCAGCTTCTTTGCAGAAAATACACACAAAATAAAGCCACTTCCATTATATTCCAAAAAAAAGCCTTTGACTCTTTTATATTAAAAGTTCAAAACAGACATTTATACAAACATACTTCTTTGTACTTCAAGATTTCAATTTCTTCGTGAACTCTACGAGAATATTTAACATCGGTGCAATAAAATATTCTATGCAATTTCACCTAAGTAAGTTCTGAAATGAATTTCTGAAATGTTTTATGACTTCTTTGGTTTTCACATAAACTAGTGTAAACAGATATGTTACTATGTATGATTTACAAGGAATAAATCTTAAACAAAAGTCAAATTAAATCATAATGTTAAACGATTGGTTGATCTTTTATCTGTTCTGTGGTTGATAACGATTTGATAAGACGTCAGTTGAAAACGTAACTTGACAACGTGTATGATTTCTGACACAAATAATAAAAAATTGAAATACTCCTATAAAGTTACTGGAGTTTGAAATGAAAAGTGATAACACTGTTACATTGTATATCCCTAATCCCTTCATCATTATTAGCGACCAAACAATATCGCAGTCTCGCTAACATAGCAGCATATTAAAATTGAATATGCATTGTTCGTTCTCTCTGTACTTTAATATTCATCGCTCGCTCACTACACAACTCAATAAAACGTGTTTACGAGCGGCAGGCGATGTATAGCGAAGCGGGTGCCCATGAATTGCTAACGTGCGATCAACTCGCGCATTATGTAGGATTTTATTCGACTCAGATATGCGAAGTGTCGAGTTAAGAGTGACTGCAGTTGGTATAAAATGTGGAATTATAGCAGCTTTATATTTATGTGATGTGAGTGAGCGGCTGGAGTTTAGAGAATATTATACTTGTTGGTAAGTACTTGGCACACGGTATCTCATGTCATTGTAGCATGGTGTTATTATTAATTTACTATTGGGTGTTCCTTAACAGGGTAGGTAAATTATTACATCTAATAATAGTGGAACTTGTTGTTTACTTTCAGTCTCATGTCATTGTAGCATGGTGTTATTATTAATTTACTATTGGGTGTTCCTTAACAGGGTAGGTAAATTATTACATCTAATAATAGTGGAACTTGTTGTTTACTTTCAGTCTCATGTCATTGTAGCATGGTGTTATTATTCATTTACTATTGGGTGTTCCTTAACAGGGTAGGTAAATTATTACATCTAATAATAGTGGAACTTGTTGTTTACTTTCAGTCTCATGTCATTGTAGCATGGTGTTATTATTCATTTACTATTGGGTGTTCCTTAACAGGGTAGGTAAATTATTACATCTAATAATAGTGGAACTTGTTGTTTACTTTCAGTTTCGGGGCTATTTTTATTTATTATAAAATTAGCGTCTGCTCGCGGCTTCGCCCGCGTGGATGTCGGAAATTATCCCACGGGAATATGCCACAGGGACAAAACATAGCCTATGTTACTCCTTATAAAATCAAATATCTGCCAGTGAAAGTCTTGTGAAAATCTGTCCAACCGAATCGAAGATTAGCCGGAACAAACAGGCAGTCAGACTATTTTTATATATTTTTTTATACGTACTGTATATTCTTTCATATTATTATGCATTTAGTAAACAGCTGTTATTTTGACATTAAAAACAGACACTTAAATTGTATTGGTATAAGAGCGACGGCTCGGGGATCTCAAATGATAAGGATCAGACATCTTGTAAAGACATTTTATCACTCACAACCAACAATGATGATGACAGTTCAAAGTACCATTTAATACTCTGCGCTCTGCGACTAGATCGAGCTTGTTAATACGTTTAAACAATATTATCAAAATCACACAGCAACGACTTCCGGTGACATTTGTTTTATAATACAATTTAGATTTAATTTAGTAAAAATAATGTAATTGCGCACAATATTTAATTGTTAACTAATAAAACTTTTGAAATACTTTTAGTTGTTTTATTTAGTTAATTGTGATTTAGTTAGTTGTTTTAGTTAGTTGATTGTTACGTGTTCCAATTTCCTTTTTAGAGTTTTAAATGAATACTTAAATAAAAACCGACCTTGAAATTAACAATGCTTAATTTAATACGATTTTATAATGTAATGCAAAAACACTTATTTATTTATTGCACTGTATCCGTTACGTCATCAGCCGTTATGGCGTTTGTTTTAGTCTGTGGCACTGTTTTTATTTGTCAACGTTATCATGTATATATGTAGATAACTAATATTACGCCTGTTACGTCCCGAAGGTATAGGCAAAGGTGTGGTACACCCTCAGTTATATTTGAGTCCCCAGCAATAAGGGGCAAGTCTATTGCCATCAACAGGGTACATATTCAGACGATTCACGAGATGCTATTAATTTAAGCCGTCCAATCATGTATACTAGGAGACATTTATAACTTCCGCGCTCCAGTACAGACAAGCACAAAAGTCGACATAAAATGTTGTAGGTGATGCATGTTGCGATCGGCAGCAGTCTGCCGCGCCATCGCCATTACACGGAATTGTGGCAAATTGCTAGAAGCGCTGAGCGCGTCTGTACAGATACATGTAGGGGGAATAAAAGAGTTTGACATGTAGGTGATAAACATATTTCCACTACAACCTAATGATGATTTTCAGTGTGATACGTATTTTAGAACAAGAAGGAAATTTTTGTACTTCTTAGAATAAAGCATTAATATTTAGGGATTCGGTGACTCAGGAAATAAGGATTTGTAAACGGTATTTTTAAAGATCAATAAGAGTCCTTCTTACTTATTACAGAATCCTGTAATCAGCACTCCTCCATCAATAAATTATGGTGGCTACATACAGCTACCCTATTACTCAACAAGAGTGAAAACATTGTTTGTTAACATCCTAAAGTAATAGTATGTATGAATAGATGTCCAGTGTCCGATCAACGGGGCCGCTCACCGCGGTAACCTATTTCCCTGCAGCTGACTTACTTCCGAGGGAGATACTGATCAATATGGAAATTGATGTGGAATAGCATGTAAATACAAGGGCTGATAATATACTTACAATAAATAGTAGAACCGTTTAGTTGCATAGAAGCTGCACCATGTCGAAGAAAATAATAGACCTATGTCTTTATACATAACAACCTCATTGGTGAACGATGAGTAACACGGTGATAATGATGATGATAAGGATGACAATGATACGCCACTTACCTCATCATAACCTTGAATTGGTACGTAGAACCTTCTCACGGTAATCCTAACTATAATTTATATAATATTATAAATGCGAAAGTAAGTTTGTTTGTTTGTTACGCGTGCACACTAAAACGCATGAACGGATTTGGATGAAATTTGGCATACAGATAGGCCACAGATAGGGCACCTGGGTAATGACATAGGCTACTATTCATCCCGGATCGCAGACGAAGCTGCGGGCAACAGCTAGTGCAACTATAAAATGTTCCAAATAATGAAAGTACCTATGTCATTTGGAATTATTGATATCGTGAGATTTTTAACAGAAGGACAATGAAGGGCGGGCATTTTGGGGGACTGTCTTAGGTAATTTTGAGTTTCAAATCGTGCTGCTTCTCAGCCTAATTTGAATAAATGACTTTGGATTTGATTAATTGATTTAGAAATATTCTCAAATCCGTCATGCAACCCTGAAACCATATGTTGCACGTAAATGGGAGATCCAATAAAGCCCATCATTATTTTACGTCACTTTTTATTTTACACCAAAACAAAAATAAGTGTAACGATGGTCCTAAAAAGATTCACATGCAATTATCAACCTAATTACATCGGTAATTTTTTCTCAACTTTAAAGAAGAAGCGATACAAGTAATTATATTAAAACTGTAGACTCCCTTACAAGTACATTTAAGTGGCCCGAGACTGTTCGCAGCTCGTAAATCAATTAAGCTGGACGATTGGCTCGTTGTATAAGCTACATGTGCAGAAAGGAGAGTAATCAACTATTTAACAAGGACTAACTTGAATTGGGACAGAATGGAGTTTGTATCAGTTTGAGTACAGCGTGATTGCCTTACGCTGGCGATATAAATAGAGACGAGGACAATTTATTGCCTGCAAATTTTGTGTAACGGGCTTCTCGTAAAGTGGTTCAACACTATTGTAAGATTTTTGTAATTACTGTTATATTTTACTAGTTATGTGTGCGTGATGTTATCTTATGTGTTTTTTCATTATAAATGTTTCTGAAAGCCTATTTATTTAAATCGATAGTGACACTGCACGTCAAGCAATTTATTGACAGTTTTAATTAAAACAATTTTAATCAATTTTACAGCTGAGTCTTGATCTCTTGACTAGCTTTCTAAAATCAAGGGCCAGTAAACAAACGTTCCTAAAGTTAAAGCAGTAATCATTTAATTCTCATTACAGAAACAAAATAATACCACGAGCAAAGAGTCTTAAATTTGAAATTAAGTAGCAACCAGAGTAGGTACTCTGCACAAAACCAGCCTTCACGTTGAAAACGAGAAGTTAATTACCATTCTTTCATTCAGTATTTATGTAATTTTCAATAGCCTCGCCTTCTTAAGAAGTAGGTTCCAGGCTAAGGCCGGCTACAAGCTGACGACATTATGTCTAAACGTTTTTGATTGCTACCTTTGGCACCGCATCTAGGGGAGATTAGTCCAAAACCGGGACAAGGCAGTGTAGATTCTTACATGTTTCAAATTATGCGTGCGTTTGTCTACTGCGGATAGCGACCCTGACTAGTTTGTCAACAAACTTTCAATATCGTCGGTGCATGCTTGACGAAAATGAAGAACAAAGTTTTTATGGTGAATTGATATTTTTTTTCAGGGAGCAAACAAGTATGTCATTATACTCGTTTAGCGAGGTAAGAGAGAGTTGTTTTCTAGCAGAGATTAAGCATTTATTTAACTGATAAATTATTTTATTTCTGTAAGTAGGTTTGTACAAACACTTTTACACGTCAATCATATTTTATAAACTAGATGAGGTCGGCGTTTCCTATCTGACTACTCTGAGAAGAAAGGCCGAAACAAACTCAGAGGTCACAGTCTGTTTTAAAGTCCAGACAGAATCTTGGTCAGATCATGTGAAGGCTATGTAGATCGGTGTCTGAAATGGTCTTTTGAGGAAAGAACCACACAGATTGAGTGGACCTGTCCAGTCAGTGCACGCAATTGTCAGCAATCGTGCAGCTCAACTCAGAACTTAAGGAGCTCAACGATTCGACGAACAATACCAAATAAAGGACATTTGAGTAGGCCGCATAAGTTAGTCAAACTGCCAGATCATGATTACACTTAGAGATAAGAATACAAAAAAAAAAGCAGTGACCGACATAGTTCTCACATTCACAATAGATAAAATAATGTTATAATACTTTATAAAGTAAAAACTCATGTCATAGTATATATAAAATTCGTCAATGTCAATGTGTATATAAAAATCCGGACATAATCTTTGAGGACCATGCAGATTGGTGTCTGAAATGGACTTTTGAATCTACATGGCCATGATTCTAGCTTATTTGTGTCTTTGTCTCTTTAAAGTGCGTTTAGGACAAGGCCATACGGGGTAATGTCGGGTACTAGCTAGTACCTACATTTATTTTTTTAATTGAAATATACGCGAAGGAGCCATGCATGGGTGCAATGTCTTAAAGGTAAGTATTGCGCCAATGAAGTCTGTACGAGCTGGGAACCTGAAGAGTTTGACGAGTTTGACGTTCCATTGTTACCGCTGTTTTGATATGGAATTTGGCTATTTCCGGTTTTGGACAAGGCAGGGGTAAAACCGTATAAACATAAGTTTCATTTATACATAATGATTATTTTTTGTTACTTAGAATTAAGAAAAAAGTGATTTCAAGTACAAACTAAGTAATTTATTGTACAAACTTAATAAAATCTACTAAAGTTAAGAGATATTATTCTTTCAAACTTGTGTCTTATTTAATGTTTGCCTTAGCGTCCCGATTTTGTATAATTGTGCTCATGGTTATGATATTTTCTCTCATATTTTTTCTCTATTTGAATTGGAAAACGAGCCTAAACAGTAGGACCCCTTATGACCCACATGTCTCATGATCAGGAACCATTTGCTTTTGTCAAAGTCTTTTTGGATACGCGTATTATATTTGAGGCATAGTAACAGTGACTCGTAGATTCAAGCATCTAATGTGAATGGCGCCGTCTGGCCTAAACAGAGTTTAGATAAAAAATATCGACTTTTTTCTGTAGGGTACTCGATAACGATACTATTTATTTATTTGTTTAATGCACAATGTACACAACCATAGTTACACGCTAGGTTTATAACTAGTGAGTACATGACTCTGTTAGGGCGCAGCAAGATAACTTAAAACTAATAATATTGCAGTGAGTATCTGTTAACTAATAACAAGTCGAGTATGAACTTTCACAATTAAAAATATTACAATAAATAAACTTATATCTAGCTGTATACATAAAAAAGATTATAATTATATTATAATTAATACAAACATTATATTTGAAGTCTGATTTAACATTTTATCTTCCATAAATTCTTGGATAATAGCAATGCCTTTAACCTAGTTTTAAATACACATAGTGTTCTCGTGGACCATAATATTATCTGAAAATTACTGAATGATGATGAATTGATATATTACCTGAATATATGGACCACGAGAACACTATAATAATAATAATAAATAAATATCTTTATTTCCCAAAAACACAGATAATCATTTTGTACTATAAGTTTACAATTTTGGAAGTCATGATGGAGAACATTTACATTAAACAATGGATAAATCAGAAATCTGTACACAATAGATTAAACTCTAAACTAGGGTATCCTGTATCTTAAGAGACAGAAGAATCTATGTGTATTAATTATTGTATATTTTCGGTATTCTGGGCAATTTTTGTACATTTGCAGTCTAGGTGCTGGTAGAATTAACTTTTTTTTGCGGCGCTTGTTCTTGTCAAAATTAAACAGTTTTAGGTTTTTCTTAACAAACGTGGCTATTTCTAATATATAAATGCAGGGCAGAGTTAACATTTTTTCCTTTATAAAGTGGGGCGTGCAGCTATATTTATTTGAAATATTATTCGCACAAATTTCTTTTGTGCAATAAATAATTCATTTGCATCTACACTGTGTCCCCACGTGATGATACCGTAGCGTAGCCACGCGTAGGCATATGTGTAGTATGCAGAAAGGGCACAGTGAGTTTTTTTATTTGATTTTAGCCTCAGAACAATAACTAAAGCATAGAAGGAAGCTAAATTTAACTAATATAGTCGTCTCTGTTTTCTTATACACGCATAACAGCATTAGAAAGAGACAGATGTAGGTTGCTCAAAATGCAAAGCGTCACAAAGCAAACGTCAATTTGGCTACCTTGGTTACCCTTATGATACTAAGTTTAAAAGCTACTTAACGTCTCAGGTTTTTGTGTATGACTTTGTTCATCGCATTTTTTCGTATAATGCTTATGGACGCATGGGAGTTGAAGTGCTTCGTTGATTTTACGTGTTTTTATAAAAATAGTACAAAATTAATAGTGATTTAGTGTAAATCGCAAAGCTTAAAGATTAAATAATGTCCTGCATTATAGTGGGATGTAAATCACATTCATCCCGCAAAGAAAATGATGCGGAAATCATAAGCTTCCATCGGTAAGTAATCAAATATGGTCATTTTATCGGTTTTGTACTCTCACTGTAGGTTATTTTGGCATTTTTTCAAATTATTTGAGTTTAGTGTACTCGGTAGTGTTTTGAAATCAATATTTTGTGTAATTAAATAATTCGATTCTAGGGAAAATATAAATTTTAAATCGGCATACAAATTTATGCAATAGTGCTTGCAAAAATAAACTATCGATAGAATATCGATAGAACTAGCGTCATCTAAATTATTACATTATTTTTCTTTACACGTAGTTTTGGGAAGGATTAAATATTTAAGAGTGAAATAAATACCTAAATACCTACGGTCTTGCCAGCAAATCATACGTATGAGTAATGAAATGACAGTGGTCAAAAAGCCGTGTGGCTCATGGTATAATAATTTAAACTCATGTGTAGCTATGATTTTTTTTTTTTCAGATTTCCCTCCGATATTGATATGAGGCAAACATGGATCAACGCTATTGCACGTAACTACTGGGAATGGAAAAAACAACATCGTAATAATTGTTCCAAACATTTCAGCGATGACTGCTTTATTAAAATATTGCTACCAACGTCAATTTTTGATGATTTACTCGAACATTCATTCGGTAATGATGTATTGGATGAACATAGATATTTGTTGATTAAATTGATAAGCAAAGAATATTTTTAACAATTAGAATTCATTATATCGCGAAAGAATTATCTTCTCCTTTAGAAAAAGTAAGGACATTTCTAACAAAAACTATAATTTTTAAAGGACAGTGATTTAAAATTTTTGTTAATGGTTCCGGTGCCAATCGCTCTTTAAAAATTATTTAAGCGTTTTCTTGGTAATTTCAATTTGTTAATAATTTATCCTGTTTTTATAAATAAATAAGTTAATCAGACAGAAGTGAGTTTATTTCACCTTAGCATATTTTAGATTTAAATGCCAAGGAGCGATACCATAAACTAAGAAGTCGATATCGGTATTTATTTTATGCATAGTCACATCACTAGCTAATACTCTTTTGTCTATGACAGCGTACACTTCAAATGTCCTAAAGCGCCTTCTATGCTTTAGTTATTGTTCTGAGATTTTAGCACACTAAGTCCATAGGAAAATTGTGACAGTTTGATATTAGTTTTTTGACATGTTTTTTTCCAATTTAAATGACAGTCTAATGTAATACCTAATAATTTCAATTCTTCAACTTCTTCAATTTGGATGGTGTCTGTTATATTTAGATTATTTTTTCGTTTTTGAAAGGGTTTAAATTGTATGATTTTAGTTTTTTTGTTATTTACTTTAAGATTGTGAATTTGAAGCCAACATTTTATGAGATTAAATTTTCAATAATTTGGAAGTTATATTGTAGGTCGTTACTAAAAGATGCTAAACGTTTTAGCATCATGTTCATTTTTTGGATGGGTTTGCTCTTGACTCTAGTCTAGGTCAGTGGTGACAGAGACAGAGTCGACGATGGAGTGAGCTTACCCAAAAGAAGACTGTTCACTCTCACATTGAAGAGATTAGGGTTGTAAGCGTTCGGATACATTGCAACATCACTAAGTATAAAAAGCGAAAATAATGCAAACCGTTAAATTAATGAACGAAAGATGGTGACTGCGAATTAAAAATAAAGATGCAAAGTCATTCCTATTACAATACCATACCATTTTCCATACCCAAATGCTATATTTGAATTTGAAATATAAAGAACATAAGTGTACCGCCACTAGTAGGTATGTAAACACAGTATGTTCATTATTCCAGTAAAACATTGTGAAGGAATAACAATGAGAATGATCTCGCTGACGTACCGTTGCTGATTGCATTCGAATTTACTTTCCAATCCTTTGGGAAATCACGTTTTTTGTAGTATATAGGCAGATGGTGTACATTTTACGAAAAAGTTTCTTAGTTGCACCTTACCACAAGTAACTATCTAACTACAAGTGTACCGATGATCTAGAAATCTATAGTTTCCGCCTATACCTACGAGAAAAAGTAAATACTGTGAAAAAGTATATAATTATTTTAAATTGCGCAAAACTTAGTCCCGGCGTGTATGCAGAATGCAGCACCGCCCCGCGCACCCCTCCCCCACGCGCAGAAAAAAGCCTACCTATGCAAAGATTCGATTATTATAATGCAACATGCAACGCCAACCTATACTCGACAAAATATGTTCCGCCCCTCCACGGGGCACTCTTGAGGAGATGTCGACTCCTCTTCTTTTTTATTCACATTCTGGATCTAGTTATTGCGGAATTAAAACTAAATATTTCTGGATAACATTTTACCGTCATGGATTTACGCAAAGTTACGCCTGATTCCATAACTTAAAAAGGTGGGTGATTTTTTATCAATTCAAATGAATGAACAATCTATAAAATTATACAAAAGCGATTAGTCGCACCTACGCAGCGCACCTAACAAGCCGTCTACCCGGATATTATCGGCACAACGCGGCCCGCAGTAATTAACCTCTGTGTTTGTCTTGAACGTCGACAGCTCGCCAAGCAGCCCGTTTACTTTTACACTAACTGGTTTATCCCCACACTAGCCGGTGAACGATTAATCCCGCCGGGTTTAGAATCAAAGTTATCAGATCTAGAACGGAGATAGATAGCTAAATGTTTTCGCAAATACAGAAGCGCCCAGGGTTTACGGGATGGCATAAAATGGATGGTCTGTAGGTATGTTTGGCAAAAGGAAATCGGGAAGCGTTCGTCGAAGTAATGAAACAAACTTGTAATACAATGGTTTGTAACGATAGACTTTTGCAAGTATTTTCAACAGGTTTTAAACCACTAAAATCTGTTTGATTACAAGTTAACGTGCAAAAAACAGGTTTTAGCAACGTTTCAGTTTTAGTAAGTAGGTACCTACAGCTTGTATTTATTCGTAGCAGTGGAGGCAGAATATTGTTTAATAAACTGTGGTAGTGTTAGATATGAATAACACCTAGTTACGTTTATTTGAACAATCAATGCGTAGCTATGGTTATGACCACGCAGGCATTAAATGCAATGTTTCTAGTTCACACCACGTGTCACACAATGGGCTAATGATGCACTAAAGTTACAAACATACACCTCAAGGTTTTGTATCAGTAGAAGTACAACAAAGAATCATTTTTATTAGTAAAAATTTAATTCTTATGTTGGACCGCAAATTCTAGTTTTCTAAATATTTTGTACTTATATGTCCAGTTTAAGCGCGCAGCTGTCTTAAATAAAAGTTGGTGTCGTAAGGTAAATTTTGAGAAAGGGACATTTCGGGAAAGGTAAGTTTTGAGAACGGGACATTTTGGGAAAGGGACATTCTGGGAAAGAGACATTTCGGGAAAGGGATACTCTGAGCCTGATCGACCAGGATTTATATGAGCGTCGACGCAATTTTCACGACTGTCGATGAGTGTCACGTGTGTTCACGAGAGAGTCACTATCTTCCTGCACATTAAAATTACGCCATAGTCCATTCAAAATATGACAAGTAATTTATTTTCACTTCCAATCATGAAGACCGCAGCACTATTTGCTGGAAACCACTCAATGAACAAAATTAACAACTCATTTGTCAAATTCTAAGCTCGGCTCTTGCCAGCAATTAACTTTTGTCCATCGAACCATTAAAATGTCCATGTCATTTAGTTAAGCGGACAACGTTTGTGAAATTCAATCATTTATCAAATCGTATTCTATTAAAATGAAATTACGGCTATAGAACATTTTAGTATAATTATTTCTGCCAATGATGGCTTTAAATGCGACCAATCAATGTATTACTTTTAAGTTTTGGTTTGACAAACAGGTGATGAAATCAATTTGTAAGACATAACTTTCATATTTACAATATTTTCTAGATAATAAATAATTATAGATATTCCATTGTATCACATAACAGATTTCAAGTGCTATATTTGCAAAGCATTGCAGTAAGTGTAACGCGTGTTACTAACAGGCTAAGTTCACAAAAGAGGCTTAAGTGTTAACTACTTGCAGCGACTTGCAGCTACTTGCAGCTTAGCGCGAAACTTGTGAGCGAAACACATCTGAGGAGCGAAACATGGTACTTGTTTACTTCCCAAGGATGCTCGTAGATTTAAGAGTTGAGTAAAGAAGTCCCATAAAAAGTTCGCAGAAATTAAACTAAAACCCTAAGTTTTGATTTGCTCTACTAATAAATGGAAAGACATTGGAAAGACATATTAAGTAAAATTTTCAGACAAAACTGATTTAGATAGGGATACATCTTATCTGATGCGAGACGAAAGATATCTTTAAAAGTGTTCACTCTTGCTCATTAAACGTTTCCCCTTATTGGCTACTGTAACCATGTGGTATACAATGGCCTGTAGAAAGTATTTGAACTGTCACTATTTGCAGTGCTCTCAAAAATTTATAAAACAACTCCCAAATTATTCCCGCAACCAACCGTTATCTCCAATGTTTTACCTGAAGCTTGATTTACGCGAAGTCCGTCACTTTTTCCAGATATTTCCCACAGTGCACACATTGCCCGGATATTCTGTACAGTGTATTTGTGTCGGTCGTCAGATCGATATACCAGATACTCTCGAAAGGTAATTCGTAAAAACCATTAAAATGTAAAGGAACGATTTTTCCAACCCAATTTCTATTTTTCCAAGAATGTTGTGAATGATACCGAAGTGTTGAATGGGAAAATTGGCGATCGACGTTTGCTGTTATTTCATGTAAATATTTTTTGGTCACGTATAACGCTGGGGAAGGAGGGGCATTGACCGGTTAGCCGTATTTCTAAAGGTTATAATACATCCTGTAAAATCATCTTCTAGCTATCATCACTTTCTAGTGTTATAGCGATGATAGACGCGATGCATCTAACCCTACAGCAAAACGGAATCTGTCACACAAAATACTCACAATAAACATAACTATCTATTCACAATCAAATACGTACGAGTATATCTGTTGCGTAATAATACAGATACAATCAGATTTCCATTTACCCCCAAATCATATGAAACATAAGTATTATTCTCAACTCCGCACCTTTCATTGCCATTTCCTCAGACATTATTTTCTCTTCTTTCATTAGTATTCGCGAAATCACAACACGTATATTTCTTTGCCGGGTCATAAATATGAGCTACCCATTACGGGTCTGAATAAGGTAGGTAGGCTCAGCAGGTAGACTTTTATAAAGGGCACATGAAAAAGCTAATGCCTATTACGTTTAATTATCATCGTGTTCAGCCCTCAGATATAATCTGCGGGGTAATTGCGTGACACACTGTACAATGGCAATGACTAATTTTGATAATGCAACACTGTTTTAACTAGCGTAGGAGTCAAAGTTTTTTATCTACACCCATGCTATAAATCCTCTATAAAAGTTTCTGAAACCGTTAGCTTATTGCCAACATTAAAACAACCAGTGTCATAGTAACCATTATATCATCGAAACGAGTGTTATAATGTTGTACTAAATTTCATTATGCAACTCGAACTCGATCCCTTCAATTCGTGGTACATTTATGAATTACAAAAAAAAACATTGTCATGTACGCGCGTTTCACTACTACAGCTACTAATTTTAAAAAAAACTTATAGGTTATTCAAATTCACGTCGTATGCCGCCATTTTTGCTCGTTATTAGTAGGTAGGTATCGCGAATCTTTTATAGAGGATTCATATCATGGGTGTAGATAAAGTCTTGTATGCAACTGTACATAATTAGGTATTAAATCACATGTGATTCTATTATCACACTTGGCTTCGCCTCGTGTGATAAACCCAAATACGTGTTTTAATACCCCTTATTATACAACAGTTGCATAAATAACTAGTATGTCCATAAATATAGTAGGTACTACTATTATTTTATGTTCATTGTGTTATTTACGCATTTGCAATTGCAGCAATTGATTATGAATTTTCTTCAAAATACTTCAAATTGTGATTGAAAGTATTTAACGCAATAAAGCTTCTTCCAAATGAAGTCTACAGATTGGTAATCTCAACACATGACGAAGCTGCTCAAACTCTCACCGTAAGGAGTTTCCGTAATGCACCTTCTGAGCTACGTCTTTAGTGTAACGGGTACTTATGGTATAATTCATCTCACTGGGGGTAAATAAGGGTAAATATTCGTATTTACCCTTATTTCGCGTGACGGGCACTTAATCAAGTCAAGGGTGTTGTAAGACGAAGTTGTTTCGCAACAGAAAATTGTTTCAGTGCACTATTTAGTGATACGTAGTAATATTGTGCTGATAGTGCGGTTTTATAAATATGTTATTACTTTATGTGTTTGGTTATATAGTTACCGTGAACTTGTGTTTACAAGTTAGTTTAACGATATTTTTTTTCAATATTGATGTGTTCCGTACAATAGTATTTCGAAGTGGACTAATGAGTGAATTCTCTAGCCGTAAAAAAGATTGAGAATCTGGTTAAATTATTATTTAATAATATTAACAAGACTTACTACATCATACTGACAATACCTTGTCAAATCTATTTACTGATAACCCTTTTGAAAAAATCTTTGATATCCATATATCGACGGCTATCTAATTTTATACTACAACTGCTGTGAATAAATACAAGCTTTATTCCAGGAACAATTTCTTAACAATATTCCTTTAAGTGTGATCTTCGTGGAACATGACAAATTAAAAAATCGTCGCTTCTTCCACTAACATCGGTGATCAATACCGTCCGCGAATGATGACGTAACTC
Organism: Brachylomia viminalis; assembly: GCA_937001585.2. Taxonomy (NCBI): domain Eukaryota; kingdom Metazoa; phylum Arthropoda; class Insecta; order Lepidoptera; family Noctuidae; genus Brachylomia; species Brachylomia viminalis. The sequence continues at coordinate 1,463,587 of OW443300.2, forward strand.
CACAGTATTTCCAATAAAACTTTATTGATGTTTAATTTGAACATTCCTAATAAACACGACCATTAGACCATGACGGAATTGTCTGGTGTTCCGATTACTGAAATGTAATGAAATTTCACTAACACTGCCTCGCCGGCGACCGCAGGCCTATAACGATATAACTGTAGCTTTCGTCACGGGATTATCAGACGTATTGCTGGGGGATTGAGGGTGTTTATTGCGTGTGGGCAAGTTTTAATTAAATTATAGCATCTTGTGTACAAAGCGGAAATTGTAGTAACATTAACAGATCATCTGCTGCGAGTGTAAGCTTGTTGAGAAAAATTATATGTTCGAATCAGTTTAGATTAGGTGCCATGCCGCGAAAACTGTATTTTGTTATGACAGTCAAATGCAAAAACGTTTATAATTAGCACTCTGTGTTTTAGGCATAGCGGTGTAATATTGAGCCTATGAAGCAGAACCAAATGACATGATTATCACATAGTCACACACACACACACATTTAATTACCTTAAAATTAAAATTATTTCATTTTCACGCTTAATAAAACGCTTAAACTCTTAATACAACATTGTAATAGTAACATCAAAACTATTAGAAGCACTATGTAACCTTTACGTCATTATACCTTAGGGGACCGGACTAGGTTTACATAACCTAGCTAGGAGAGCAGTGCTCACCCAGACGTTTGTAAATATAGTACTTATTTTTGTAAAACTGTATTTTTTTAACGTGTACTAGGTACAATGCTTTGTTTTTGAGTAAATAAACATTATTATTATTAATGCATGTACATTTGCAACTCATGAAACAAAAATAATCTTAAAACGCACCTCAAAGAAAGAAAATAGTATTAACTCTTTAAACCTCTAAGCAATTTCCAAAGAACTTTTCAATAAACAAATGCAGTAAGCTCCTAAGCCCATGGGAAGGTCCCACAGTGCCACATGTCAGCGCTACTTACGACCAATAGTAAAGAAGTTGGTCGCAGATACGTTGGACGGCGGCCAGAGCTCGCGTGAAGCCGCGTAAAAGACATAAAGTATTTTGTTTTAAAAATGTTTGTTGTGAACCCGTGGTCGTTTATTTTGGTGGTATCTGGTTTAGGGATGTCCTGGTTTTAGTTTAGCAATATCGTGTGAGGTGTTTAGAGTGTTCATTTTTAGATCGCGATAACCCAGTAGGTACGGTGGTCTCGTTACCTAGGTAGATCAGCTGGACAGAGTTGTGTTGTAATGTTGATATTTCTATCACTGTGTGTATCATTCAACAAGTGTGACTTGTTTAGGTTTCCGTACAGGCTCGGACCGCGTGAAAATAACTTAAACCGCGGTAAAAACAAATAACCAGGCTGTAATATGGTAGCGGGGCAATTGACAGTCCAGGACACGCCCCACATTCACCATTCGTGGAGGTAACTTGAATGCAACCCCAAAATTATCTCGTTGTAGATTTTAAATAATCATAATCGTGATCTAGCGATCCGTACTTGTTTTTGTTCCAAGTTTGCGAGCGTTTGTATAAGTACCGAGGGACACACATTATGGCGATTATTTGAATCACACAACGTATTCCTCATTCCTGCCACTACATAACCACACCAGGTGTTGTATGTTATTGTGTTTGTAACATTACCCTCATTACGTCTCCCAGACTAATGCTCGTCAAGCGTTTAACGTTGCTTGTCACTCGAGTGTACCCGAGTGTACTCGAGTATGTCAGCCGTGTCACAAGACAGGGCAATGTTATTGAAAGCCAATATTATTGTTATTTGGGAATCGGTTTAATGAGGCAACGTTTGCGTCTGTTTTCCAAGAAATGGTTGTCAAGGTGATAGCCATAATTGCTTAATCAATTATTGGTTATTGATTATGAAAAGTAGACACGGTCAGCTCCGATGATCAAGTAACTATTGACTGCTACTTTTTCATCTTCTAAGGTATCGGATATTGTTACGACGTTTAAGTACACACTTTGCATTTGCTATGTAGTTTCCAAACATGTAAACATTTATGATTTTATTGAAAAAGCAACTTGAATACCTACATAACTTTATTTTGCGCATTTTTCTTTTGTTTGTTAGTTTTTTTAATAATACTAGTTATTCTAAAACAAACTTATTAAACACACAATAAAGATCGATTGATTGAATTTGATTGATTGAATGAAAAAAATTGATTGATTGAACTTCCTAAGGAATTGAGGGAACTAAGCGCACATATACCAAAAAAGCGGCTAAAATTATATCTAGCTGGGAAAGCATACTACAGTACCTATTTTAGAATTTTTAAATGACAAAATGTAATATTACGAATTTAACAAATACTTACCGACATTATATAATTTTGACAATTTATAATTAGATTATAGGACAATTTAATTCAAATTTATAATTTATTGTTTAAATTTAATTTTTATTTTGCGTGAAAATTTAATATTGTTTTTAGCTTTGTTTAAATACCTAGGAATGACTTTTCTTAGCTACATATTTATATGCCGCAAAGGCCGAACATGACGGATCTTTTTTTGTTTATGAACAACCTGCATGCCTTGTAATGTATACTCATGTTTCTACAAATAAATGTCATATCTTATCTTATGGAGTTTACTGGTGATTTTTTTCAGAAAGGTGAGGTGCGTAGTACTCGTAACCGGCGTAAGTAGATGTATGAATGTAAACGAAGCAAAAGGAGTATGTAAGGATCGTAACAAGTGACGTTCTGTAGTTTCTGTGTACTGTCCATGAGAAGAAGGCGTGAGTTTATGTTTGTAAAGATGATATTAGTTTACGTGGAAATGGAATCATTCGTGCACTGTCTGGACAGGTCCACTCAATCTGTGTGGTTCTTTTCTCAAAAGTCCATTTCAGACACCAATCTGCATGGTCCTCAATGATTATGTCCGGATTTTATATACACATTGACATTAATGAATTTTATATACATATACTATGACAAGAGTATTTACTTTGTAAAGTATTATGCTATTATTTTAACTATTGTGAATGTGAGAACTATGTTGGTCATTGCTTTTTTTTGTATTTTTACTCTTAGTGTAATCATGATCTGGCAGTTTGAGTAACTTGTGCGGCCTACTCAAATGTCCTTTCTTTGGTATTGTTCGTCGAATCGTTGAGCTCCTTAAGTTCTGAGTTGAGCTGCACGATTGCTGACAATTGCGTGCACTGACTGGACAGGTCCACTCAATCTGTGTGGTTCTTTCCTCAAAAGACCATTTCAGACACCGATCTACATAGCCTTCACATGATCTGACCAAGATTCTGTCTGGACTTTAAAAGAGACTGTGACCTCTGAGTTTATTTCGGCCTTTCTTCTCAGAGTAGTCAGATAGGAAACGCCGACCTCATCTAGTTTAAAAAAAAATATGATTGACGTGTAAAAGTGTTTGTAAAAACCTACTTACAGAATAAAGTCATTTATCATTTATCATTCGGAAACAAGAATTTGAATAGACTTTAGGTACGACATAATAATAATTAATGCCGGAATAAAAACATAAGCCGATTGGCTGCTTTGGTAGTGCCACTGCATGTCCAGGACCAAACGTTTAATTAGTAGGACATTTTCATGTGTGTCTTGTAACGCACTCAAATGCACACTGCGGCATTATTTGTATATTCATTATTGGTTGTGAAGGAATATGAGAAAATACTCTATTTACAATTATTACTTACACGTAACAATATTAACATAATCTATAAACACATAAGGTAACATTTACCGTTAACAAGCGTCGCTAAAACTTAGATAATAACATTACTCTATTGTGGTGACTTTGAGTAATGAGTGCGAACATCAATTTCAAGTTCAGATGCCTCGATTCACCCACAGTGCCTCACTAATTACTGGTTTATATCAGAGTAATAAAAAAATGGAGTACTAAGTAAATCGTCAATGTAGTTCTCATCAGTATTGTGACCTTGATTAGAGTTACTAACAAAGATGAAAATACGGGTCATCCGAGGTATTAAAGTCATTATAAGCTGCTTAAGTCCTTCGTACACTGGGCACAAAATGTCATGCATAAGTCAGTTAGACACTTCTGAAACGAGTGTCTTTTTTTTCAAATTATCCTAATTCTACTCTTTCCGTCGCTCACGGCATTGTCTGCTACAAAGGCGTAGCAAAGTGCTAAAACCTAGCAAAACAGCGTAGCAATTTGGAATTGAAAAATCGCATAATTTTTTTTTTTTTTTTTTTGTGTATGGCATCTCGCAGTTGGCCTTGCGAGGCCGTGACTGCTTAACCGGTCAATCCTGTGGTGCCTTCGAGCTAACTCAAAGCCTCCAGCCAGGGGCATAATATTAATTATAAACTAAGCGACCATCACCTAAGGGCACCCCCTGTGGGGTACGGACCTCGGCTTAGGGCGTCGCTGGGGAAGGACAGCAAGTTGGGGACAGGCTGGATCAAAGTGGGTTCATTATTATTAAGGGGTAAAACTACTGGCTCAGCTACGCCACCAGCTGGCTCTGTGGATCCGATCAAGGGAGGGGAAGAGGAATCTATCGGGGAGGAACGCGGACGCGGACGCGGATGCGAAGCACCTCGGCGGCGAGGTCGGAACTTCGTTTTGTGTCTGTGTTTGTATACTGTACTGGTGGCCCTACTGCTTTCCTGGAGGAGGGTGGTGGGGTCGTCGGGGTCGGTCAGTGCGTGCCTTGGACGGCGGATTCTACTGATTCTAGAGGGGACATAACTGGCGGCCTTCGCAACCAGAGGGTTGCTATGGCTGCCAGCGGTATCGAAGAAACGCTTGCAAGCGCGTTTCATGAATTGTTGAATGGTGGGGATTTTCAAATCTAAATGTAAGTTTATGTTACGAACGAACCAGGGGGAACCCGTGATTTTACGTAGAAAACGGTTCTGTAGGGTCTGCATCCTGTGGATGTGCCGGGGGTGGGCCTGTGCGAAAACAGCACAGGCGTATGTCATAATAGGTCGGATGCATGCCGTATAAATGCGCAGTTTGCACCTGAGTGACAATTTACTGCTTGCATTTAGGATGGAATGTAGTCTACTCAGAGCAAAGGCGGCTCGCGAACGAACCACCTTTATGTGCTCTGCGAAGGAGAGACGTCTGTCCAAAGTCACACCCAGATATTTGGCATGCTTCTCCCAAGGGATCGGCTTGCCAAACATCTTGATCGGGCGGGCGTCGCCATGTCTGCGTTTGACACGCGGTTTCAAGAAGAGAACCGCTTGACTCTTGTCGGGGAAAAATCGCATAATTATAAAGTATTCCATTTGTTTTATACTCCGTGGTCTTAAGTAGTGGGTGGCAGAAAATTCGAAATTGACGTAAATTCAGTCTAGGCTTGTCTGAAGTACTTTGTACAGTTTTTGTTCTAAGGTTTAGGCTGAAAGAAGTGGATCTCTGACAATTTGTTGAAGTGATGTTTAGAGAGCGTACTTTGTAACTTTTTGCATGGTAGGTATGATTTTTTTTCTGGACAATCTTGGCCTAAGGTCATCATTATTTTCATGTTGGTATTTGTAACGCATTATTATGCAGCTTAGTTGAAACCTATAAGGTGTAATAAGGGCAAGCATATTTATTATCTGGACTCCGGGTTCATCGAGCAAAAAGTACAAGAGAGCAAGATCTGAGAAAAAAATAATGGAAATACTATATTTTTGTTGTATGTACATATGTACATTATGGATTTTTAATTATGTCCGAAATAAATGATTATTATTATTATTATTATATTGTACATAATTATATACTGTTATTCCATGACGTTAACACATGATTATTATTATACACTGTATAATTACGGATTCTCGAAAGTCAATTGTTACCACTTAAGTAAATTTGCGACATAAATGATCACTAACTGTTAATGATAACAGCGCACAGTGTGATCGCATTTCATTAAACACAAAGTAGTTATCACTGCGACTATTAAAATTAAATATAACCATCAGACTGTGTGCTTACGTGCTTACAATGTAAAGGAAAATGATAATTATCATAACATCAGATGTTGCGCTCGTAAGCTAGTATATAGGTACGAGGAACAGGGTGTAAAGTTCACTCATACTCTATGGAAAAGAGAGGGTCCTCCGACCAGACAGGTGTCGTGTCTGGTGGGCAACTGCCCGACAATTGATGTCAGGGCGTTGTACATATGCTAGTTGCGCGGTAAACTCTGCTTGCGCGATGCAGGATTTTGCGTGACGTCAGTGTGATGCGTGTTTCGCATGTGGCGATGTAGATACCGCTACACTAGTGTGTTCTAAATACATTTCTATTTGTAAGCAGTTTGAAAATACCTAAACAGTTTCCCTTTCATGTAGATATCTACGAATATGATTTATGTGAGAAGGCAGGGCATACAAAAATCGGCGATCACAACTGAAACTTGTTATTATAGAGGTTACAACATCAACCTCACTAAAATGGTCAAATGAAAAACATCTTTTACAGGATTTAAAATAATTAATTCCTATTTTGCATACATTGCGTATGCAAAATAGGAATTAATTATTTTATGTCATTATCATCTTCGCCTCGCTTCCCGTATCCAGCGGAGACAAGGGAAGGCGGGCTGCCAGGCACTAAAAGCCGTTTGTTCTTGGTGCTAGTCATGGTGCTAGTCGCCATTATCGCCACGCTTGGCAGGTGGGTTGGCAATCGCAGTATGGGGTTGTAAATGCATAGATATCGCTGCTGCCCATTCTTTAGTAAGTCCCTTAGTCGCCTTTTACGCCCCACGGGAAGAAAAAGGGTGGTGCTAGTTTGTGTTAGTAATGTTAAAATCTGTGGTTGCAAACTGTGTAACAGGGTGCATCCTAACTTTAATAATCTACTAAAGACCTATGGTGATAAAAAATTGCACATATTATATGCAAATAAACAAGTAAATGATAAATTAGAATGTTGGGTTTGAGTACTTAAATAATTACTCAATTATTAACACAATTTAGTGACACTTAAAAATATAAAAAAATTATTATTTATTTATATTTTTACCAGATAATTTTGGAACAGACCATACTCTCCATACACACAGTAAAGAAAATATAAAGCTTCAGCAATCAGATGCTACTACTGTTCCCCACATGTATTGCGTGTTTCTGGGAAACTGACCTTTCCAGTGAGATTCTACAAACCCGATGTTGACCTTCACTGGTATCTTTAAATATATTTTTGTTTGATCCTGCGTTGGGCCGTGATTCCTACGAGTACATATATTATGAATTGGTCAAGCATGATGGCTGTTAAGCGATTCAAAAGGTTCTTATATACATTATTATGTTACTTTTTATGTAGAACGAAGGCCGGGGTGCGAGCCCATCTCCGCCGGCTTTTAGAAACCTATAACTCACAATTCACTGATTTTGTTATTTCGCGCTGTCGCAATCTAAATTTGAACGAATGATTTCACAATCTCTTGCAGGTCGCTCATAAGTCGGATGCTCTTGTCATCCGCTTCCTTCAATTCATCGGTATATGTATAGTGTTTTTCTTTTAAATATGTCCTTTTTATTTTTCTCTCATTCAACACGCGTTCGTTATCATACTCAGATGTCACTTCGTGGACAATAGTGTGGGTTATACGTTTTCTCGAATGTAATATAACTACTTTTTGTAAATGCTGTAATGTATAACTGTTTTTGTCCCAAATAAATAAAATTAACACAAATTTGTTGTTCCTACAACCAGGCCCAAGAAAATAGGTGGCTCGTTTAGATGCCAATATATACGTTTTTATAATAAACTTCCTAGGTGGCTAGGAAGTTTAAAGCACTAAGTCTAAATAATTTCAAATCTTTTATAAAGAGAAAACTATGCCCGAATGCCTATGACACTATCAAATACTATTATATTCAGGACAAAAAGGCTTGGGGTTGAGCTGCTCCAATAAAACACAGGCAATGTTAATTTATTTTTATTTTATTTTGCTAACTATTTTACTATTAATCTTTGCTATAAGTATCCATACTTATTTACATATACAATGACATTAATATTTACTGTATTAAGTACTATATTATTTTTAATTATTGTAAATGTGAGGACTATGTGTGTTATTGTTTCAGTTTTAATCATGTTCTGGCAGTTTGAGTAGTGTACGCGGCCTACCCAAATGTCCTTTCTTTGGTATTGTTCGTCGAATCCGTTCGTTGTGCTCCTTAAGTTCTCAGTTGAGCTGCACGATTGCTGACAATTGCGTGCACTGACTGGACAGGTCCACTCAATCTGTGTGGTACTTTCCTCAAAATACCATTTCAGACACCGATCTACATAGCCTTCACATGATCTGACCAAGATTTTGGGCTTTAAAAGATACTGTGACCTTTGAGTTGGTTTCGGCCTTTCTTCTCAGAGTAGTCAGATAGGAAACGCCGACCTCATCTAGTTTTTAAAATGCGATTGACGTGTAAAAGTGTTTGTACATACCTGCTTACAGAAATAAAATCATTTATCATTTATTAATTAAAATAATATATTAAGTAATATTTAAAACATGTATGTAGTATATAGGTTAACGAATAAATAAAATATGTTTGTAGCAGCACATTCACACATGGATGAAGCGTCGTCTTTCCCGGACCTTGATTTTTGACGAATCTTTTTTATTGCTCACGGATTGTGAAAAATTACGAATAAGACATAATATAATTCCGTTCAAAATATTATAACTTTTGCCTGCAGCTTTGCCCACGTGGAGGTCAGAAATTATCTCACGGAAACGTAGGTAATACCGGGATACAAAATATCAAATCTAGTTGAGAGTCAGCACTTTTGAAAGTCACAATTACTTAAGACTCCAAAACGCCCCACCTTTATCTATGTCCTAACCCAAATTATGGTCAACTTGTGTTCTAATTTTATTGAAATCTGTTTAGCCGTGGAGGCGTAGAAAGTAACAGACAGACAGACTGTCAGACAGAGTTGCTTTACAGTTACAGTATCAAGTATATTTACTCGTAGTATAGATTTTAAATGAATGTAACCATAAAAACCGCACCCTATAATTTAAGTCTCACAATTCCTTATCGCAAACTCCACAAACACTTTTCCTAGCATAGTTTAGCCGTTAGCAGTGCATTAGTGTCTGCTCCGAGAGGGTTTACGTGTCACGCGGACTTCAGCTGATTCAGCGACGATGCGAGCTGTTTCAGGCCAGGTTTTACATTTGAAGCCTCTATTTTATCTGTTAGGGAGATAGCAAAGTTGAATTTTGAAAATAGAATGAATGAATGCTGATGGTTATTATGGTTTGAAATAACGAAAGAAAACATATCGTTATTTCGTTGAGAACACAAATACGGATTTAGGAATAGTCCTTGAAAAGTGAGTGACTTTTAGATTATGTATATGTGTAGGCTTAGCTAAAGTACATACATCTTTTATGGGGTACTGTGTTAAATGCTACAACAAAATACCCTGTAATATATTGCAATTAAATGAAAGAAAATTTAAAACTCATATGAAAAGTTCACTGTGTAAACAAGCATATTACAAATTAGAGGATTATATCCAAGATAAGAATTCTTGGAAACATGCTGATCCAGCTCCATAGGACAATCTAGGGTCTAGACAAAATTAAACTTGTTGCTACTTTAACTGTATAGTTTATTATTTTTATGACATTGATTTTCATTCTGTGATTACTTTAACTCACACACTGACATATTAATTGTTTACATAATTTGGGAAATCGTATTCTTTTACAATGTTTGTAAATATGTGAACACCATGTATCTATCACTTAATTAACTTATTTATCATTGCTACGTTTATTAAATTCTTTTTATCTATTTTGGTAGGGTAATTTTTATTATAGGTGCATCTATAATAAAAATTATATAATGAATATATACAAAATATTGTAACACATTTTAAAAGAGTAACGGTGGAGTTTCTTGCCCATTCTTCTCCATACGAAACTACCTTTTGGAAGGGGCGACTAGAATCAATTCTATTTAAATGTAAATGTTGACGTTCAAAAGTGCCTTTTATGTACCTATTTGAAATAAATGCTTTGACTTTGGCTTATTATTAAAATAAGCGTTGACAAACATAAATACACGGGGCCAAATTGTATGAAATTGTACAATCAATGCGCAGCTAGTTTACATAATATATGCTACGCCGTAGCTGCCATAACTGGCGTAGTGGTGCTACGGGCTACGGCGTAGCTTCTTTTAAAGTTTTACGTGTTGCTACATTTAATTGTATGTAAATAATAAATTATCATACCGATGTTAACCCCAAACGCAAAGTAAACAGACTATTTAGCTTTGATGCGAAATATATACGCGTGCTTCGTCCGGAGCATTGCCGAAACAAGTAACGGAGTAAAAGTAAACGTTTTCAGTACGTACGTATGTAGTCTACGGAAACAAAGTAGTTTCACGTGAAATGAGAACACGGTTTACATGCAGTATACCGTTTAGTTAATTTAACTTAATGAAATATTTTGATTATTTTTTCCCCCAAAAACAGCCACTGGTCGCCATGACTTTAATAAATTAGTATAATTCATATACATACTTAATTTATATTAGTTACTTAAAATCTTTGACAATTCAAATAATTTCAAAGACCACCACCCTCTATTTCACCAAAACCACAAAAAAAAGAAAAGAAAAGCATTTAAAGAAGAAAACCGCAAGGAGAAAAGTACGTCGTAATAGCGGGAACGAACCGCAAACTCGATCGACACTGGCTCGTGGCCGCCGAACACGGCTCCTCCGGCGAGGTAACAAGAATACAACGTCAGCTGGTTCAGTGTTGAGCTCGGTAGAATCGTGCGATTGGAAATAGGTGACAACTTCGGTGGTGTATGGCTATTGAGAATGTGTCGGTCGGTTGGTCGAGGTAACGTTTTTGTGAACATTGTTTCAATTACCTTTCTCATGTATTGGTAGACTGCTCGAAGATACTATAGTAAGCATATTATTAAAAACATGTTTGAATAGAACACGTTGGCAATTGTCAAAAGGGCAGCCTTCGTTTACAGCAATTTATTTCAGAAAACTAAGTAGTTAATTGAAAATTAAGTGAAGCCCGAGTCAAGGATTTGAAAATAAACAGCAGCCTATTGGTACAACAATACCAAATGATTATACACGCGTATCGCACACAACTATGTAAAATATCGAACCTCGAATATCGAACACGGAGTAGCAAAATTCTACCACTACGTCACCAGACCTAATCAAATAATAATTTTAATACCTGTAGAAGGCAGTGAACCCATTCCATTGCTGTTCGCTCAGTGAACAAGGTCTCAGCTACTAGTAAATAGTCGCAGCGGACATGCAACGCTGGTGTTTGCACGGTGACACCGTGACGGATTGAATTGTGGCGATTGAAGCCTAACGGCTAAGGTGAGGTCGTTTAAGTGATAATCTGAGGTTTATAGTAGACGCATAAACTAGTGGAAAGGATCTAATTTTGAAGAAATACACTTTACTTTTATACTTGTAAATGATGGCCTGAGATGATTCATTTTCATCTTAAATAAAATACTTTGTCAAAGAGCTTAATTTTTCAAACTGACGTACGTTTTTAATGTAATTTCAATAAAGTTCAAATTCATATACTCTCTACAACTGTCAATTGATGGTCATACTGCACTGTTCTGCACGTTTCCTTCGGATAATCATACAACAACAATGGTAATGGGTATAAAATATATGTTACTATTTTTTTTTAATTTCTCGTTATTTCGTTTTCAATTGAGTTGATCGTTAAACTTCATGTTCCTCGGCGTTTTAATACGAAATGTAAAATTTTGTAACTACTTCTAGCTTAAAATAATTCAGTGATCAAGTGGTGCAATCTCAGGATAGGATTTGATTCTGAAACCAACCAATAAAGTCCCTAATGACTCAATTTATAAGCCAAAAACAACAAAATCCAAGCACTGTAATGCAGTAAATATTTTAGGCTGTATTCGAAAAACTTACAAAACAAATCTAGACACTAAAAAACAGAAACACTTTCCCCAATTTTTCATAGATCATTAAGTGTAAAAACAAAAGTGTTCGTAGGTGTATTTACATAATCGTGCGGCGGCCGGTGGCGCGGTGCGACGCGGTGTGGCGGCGCGGCGTGGCGGCGACGGCTCGTGCACGCGCCGTTTGCCGCAGCCGTGCGTAATCTGAGCTGACTTATGTAGGTACTCCATGCTAGATTTACGAGAATTCGTGGTGTAGCGAGTTGCCCCTGCTTCGTACGATTTATTTAATATTTGCTAGTTTAATATTAAACTATAATATACATAAAACTTCCAGAATATAATCTCAAAATAATGGTGAAGAACGCATCAAAACCCGTTGCGTATTTTTTTAAAACAACGCAGTCATACTTAAAGGCAGACACAAAAAGCGGTTTTTATTTATATACATATAGAAGAATGGTGTAACATACAGAATTAAGATGTCAACTATTAAGTTGATAGTTATAGCGTATATTAGCTAGATCGGAAATGTTGAGCTTTTCAAGACCGAAACTTCTTTTACGTATTGCCACACGTGGAGGATATTTCACGACAGAAGACCGGTAACTACAAGTTTATAATGAAGTATCGCTATGACAAGCAAAAAATAAGTAAAATTAGTTACTACTAGTTTAGTGTAGTGTCTAGTAGGTACTCAGTATTTTTTTTCTTATTTCTTTTTTTACTTTTAGTGTAGTTATGGTGTGTGTCTTGTAGTCTGTGCTAAATAAATGTATTTTTTTTTCTTGAAATATCACGAATTTTAAAATATAATCAATCCGTACATCTTGTACTTCTTGCATTCATTAGAACGTTACTTTTTTATTGGTATTTCTACTAAAATACAAAATATACATATAAATAAATATTAAACAAAAAATATATTTAATTAAAATTTTAAAACTAGCTATTAATAACGGCAAAGAAACAAACAAAGTACTGGGTGGTGCTAAATTCACGACGGGGTTTTAAAAATAAAATATGAAATTTGCATTGACATTAATATTCTTTTGTTTTAACAAATTTATTATACAACATTAACATACACATACATTTTGGAGGTTTGTCATGGATAATTCCACCGCCAGCCAACGTACCAAAATAATATTATTTTTCTTTGAACATCATCGGTCTATTATTCATACCCAGCGAGTATATCGCCGCCATTTCCATGTGCGTAACTCTCCCTCAAAACCCATGATTCGACGGTTGGTGGCACGTCTTCAGCAGAAAGGTGCAGTATGAACTGGAAGACAACGTTTTGCTCGAAGTGCAGAGATAATTCAACGAGTGCAGGCGAGTGAAGAGGAGAACCCGGAAACACCAACGCGTAGGCGTTCGTCTCAGCTGGGAATCTGTGGGGACATATAGCTATACAATAAGCACACTGTAGAACTAAGAATACAGTCGGTGATTGATTCTCGAGCGTTTCACTTGTGTTATCCCGTACACGAAACCTTACACGCCACACACCCATTACAAATCCATAGGGGATCACTTAAAAGAATATTGAAACAGGATTGGAAAATGTTTTCATAAAAGGTGCAATTAATTCAAGAATTGAAACCAGCATATCACCAGCGGCGTCTTCATGATGCGATTCGGATTCAAGAACTGGCTCGAGAAATTAATGATTTTATTGATCATTTGATAATGAGTGATGAAGCTCATTTTCATTTGAATGGCTTCATTAACAAACATAATTGCAGAATTTGGGGTACAGAAAATCCCAGAGAAGTCAACCGGGATGAATTACACCCTATCAAGTGCGCAGTTACGTCACAAAGGATTACTGGGCCCTATTTTTTTGATGACGACTACGGCTATCCTGTCTGTGCCTGTGGATGGATTCAAAAAATCGAATACGATTGAAAAAAAAAACGCCTGATTTTATCGACAGTCCAGAGATGTGGTCCCAACAAGGTGGAGATACAGCGCATTTGGCTCGAGCCACAATGACTGTCTTGAAGCAGACTTTCGCCGAGCGTTAAATCTCGAGATTTTCAACATTTCACTAACCCGCACGTTCCCCGAATTCAACAGCGCCAGATTATTTTCTCTGGGGTTATTTAAAAAACAATGTATACATTAATTAATAAGGCCAGAATAATCGAATAGCTGAAGGCGAATATCCGATCTAAAATACGGTTGCTAACCCTTCATGGTTCGAGGAAAGCAATGAGAAGAACAATGAGTTACAATTGTTGATTTCTGTTTTATAGCCGTTTTAAGGTATATTTATTTTGCTGTATTGCCAATAAACGCAATTTTCTTTCTTTCGTTCTTTAAGTTCTCTCGAAAAAGCTCGTTTTTATGATGGTGGTCATTTACCGGACGTAATATTTAAAACCTAACTCGAAAATATCTCCATGGGTTTTAGTTTATTGTCTGATAACAATAATAAGCAAAGTTACAAATAGTCCTGTATAAAATAATAAGCCTTATAAAAAACGCCTGCATTAAATTACTCTTTCTAGTAGATTGCCTGTTTTTTTCAGCACTTCTTTACAGCAGTACAAAGGCATTGAAAGTACCTCGAGAAAGTTTATAGTAGTGCGGTACTTATTGTCACACGTTTCTATTGGCACTTCATTTGAATACAGACACATTGTAATCCTATACTACGCCTTGTAAGTACCTAATCTTGCGGCATATGTAAAGGCCAAAATAACCTAAATGGTCCACAATAACAATCACAGAGAATGTAATGAGATGTACACACACAAGACCAAAGGAAGATGCTAAAACTTGCCGACTCCAAGCCAAAATATAGATTGACAAGCTATAGATGCTTCATTGAGAATTAGATCGCGTATCTTCACACGCGCTTCTCCGTGAGAATATCAAGCAACGGAGTCACGTTCCGGTTTCTAATAAGAATCATGAAACAAATGAAAAGCTGCACGATATTAAAATAAAATAAAAACTCTATCAACGCATTTATTTACTCTTTGTGAGTTACAGCGATCTCAGTGGGCAGAACATGAACTCTAAACATCTCAGTCATCTTGTCCACACAATGAAGACACACATACGAAAACCACAGCTTATATAAAGGTCCTGGTCCCTCAACACACAGTCCAGAGCCCCGAGCTCATTAGACCAATGAGTCGTGATCTAAGCGCTCCTTAACTAATCCTGGCGCGTATTTATTTAGGTGCTAACGAAATTCTTTTACGGCCCACTGGAATCTAATCAAATTAGAGACAGATTTACTGATTGGTGGCCACGAACTTAGCGATAACATGATGGTAGGTAGATGTAACCAGGAAGTCAGTGATAGGAAACAAGTAAAACGGTTACTGAGTCATTGCTTAACATCACGTAATGAAAAGGACAAACACACGCCCTATACAATATTAAAAACACACCATTTGGTCAGAAATTTGTGTTTTCTAATATTGCGTTTTTATCGCACTCCCTTATTACTTACCTAGTTATAAAATATTACATCACGAATTAATTACAAGATTTATAGAATGGATAATGTCGGCCACTGCAAAATTATCTGTCCCTTTAAAAATTGTTTTACTAATATCTTAATCCGTGTATTTCTTAGCCACACTTCAATCACTTCGTACAGGCTTTATCCGATTTGACATTTGCAAAATTACATTTGCCCATAAAATTTGCCTCGTTTCTTTCACTCATACATAATTATGATTGTGTTATATCTGCAGGCGGTGATAACGTACAAGCTGTGCGACTGAAAATCTTATCAATACTTTAGATATGATGTCAGGAGTATTTTTTTAAAGTAATTTCTTTAATAAAATTGTACCCGAAAAAAACTCGTTTCAATGCTTTATTCTGCCGACTTGTTTTAGTGTGCGACGGCCATTACTCGTAGTCAGATAATTTAAAGATAGTTTTGTTACTATAGCTATTTTATTATTTAGCCTATCAAACAGCATGTTTACCGATTTTATATCCCAGCACGAAACGACCAACTAACAGGCGGAAAGTGTGAAGACGTGAAAGTCCACCTCATCCCGGAGGGACAAGCGCGGGACGGGTGCGGGAGGGCGCAATAACACTGGATATTGGAAAAGTTCCGGTAACTTTACCTCGGGCCCGCGGGTGCTGTTGGTAACCGCTTAGATTTCACGCCACAGTTTAATCGCTAGAATAGCGAGTGACCCGTGCGACGGTTTGTTTGACTTAGAAATAAGATAATGTTTGTAATGTGCTACTTGTTTGTGCCGAATAAACAATCTGACTTCTTCCTTTTATTTTAAGTCA
Source organism: Brachylomia viminalis (assembly GCA_937001585.2). Lineage (NCBI taxonomy): Eukaryota > Metazoa > Arthropoda > Insecta > Lepidoptera > Noctuidae > Brachylomia > Brachylomia viminalis. The sequence continues at coordinate 1,479,815 of OW443300.2, forward strand.
GCGATAAAAACCGATTAACACTTCAGTTTAGCGTACCTAATCAGCCTACAACATTCGCATGGAATACAGGCCTCACGGGGTTCCCTGGGATACAGGCCTCCTATATGTGAGTGGGAGTAGGTCAAGTGAGCCCAATGTAAGTTGATAGATGCCGGTTTCCTCACGATGTTTTACTTTACCGTTTTGAGAGCAATGGTGATGAAATAAAATACACAAAGTAAAGCGCCTGCCTGGGTTCAAACCTACGATCTAAAACAACTCGTGAGTCAGGGCCGCTACCACTGGGCCACCACTGCACTGTATAAATAAATAGCTAAATATTTAATAAAAATCGGTACAGAAGTAAGTTTAAAATAATATAACGCTTAGCGAAATACAATGTACCTATCGAATAGTGTAATGTCAATTTAGATGGTGTGTAAAAGTTATCATTATCCGTATCACATATTGTGTTCATCACTATACTTAGTTGTAATGGGAGACACTATACAGCTCTCTCTTGCTATAATCTGCGATTTACAGGGGTCAAAATAATTCGTTATATAAGCGAACATCTGATCCAATTCTCTTCTATGGCAGGAACATAATGGACCGGTAAAGCGCGGACCACATCAGAGGGACAAAACTAATAGTACGCCGCGTACTTCACTCCGCAAAAGTACATTACTGCTCACATTGTATTCTGTCCACTCTGCTGTGACATAGGATCGCTACAGAGTATAATAAAGCACTCTCGGCCCGCTTACGTGATTTACTCGGAGCAAAGTGGATCCGCTTTGTCGATGGTTTGTGGCAAGTTTGTCACAGTAAATGCTGTTTTATATAATTGTATTAGTTTTATGACTCTGTATTTTTTGAGTCTTGATAGACTGGTAAAATTATAAAAATTTTCTGACCGAAGTGGCTATGGAATATTTTTACTCCCCCCCGAACCTCGAACATGAGCTAACGCGTACCAAAATTGCTACTGCTTATTATTTTAATTATATTTATTTTTAATAGTCACAAATACAAGTAAAATATACGGAGCTCATACAATCGAAGAGTTTCCGCCAACATTAAAACCGACAAGTACAAGATAAAAACGGCCCAACCGACGGTAGAAAAGGCCAGCTTACTCTTAGACGTAACCTCCGCCACAGAATAAATATGGAACAGTACGGAAACTACCTACAAACGCTCGAAACGGCACACTCACACAAACATGTGCAGCGTCGATACCCCGAAGCGGTTGTCGCGGTGCGGTCAGTAGTGAGTGCCGCGTCAAGACGAGTGGTCACGTTTTTTTTTTCACCGCAATCTTTTTAAAAATGCCACGAGCGTATTGCGTGGTATACGGCTGTTTGAACTGGGCTTCATCAAAGCCGGAGCTATCGTATTTAAAACTTCCTGGTGATTTTGGAAGGTAAGAATGATTTATTGTTATAGTTATACATAATCGTTATCGAATTACAAGTCCGTGTGACCGATCATAATGAATTCGTGAACTTTGTAAATACCGCCGATTTGAGGGTATTGAAAGCCGATAGTGCTGTCAAAATGTAAATCAAAGATGGTGGCAGCAATAAATTATAAATAAATTAATTAGTATTAATAAATTGCCTAAAGCTTTTTGGTCTTTCGTCAAAAGCTAGCAACAGTCTTCATATGTATTTCCATCGGTTATGAAGTATGGAGACAGCTCGTCGGTACAGGGTGATGAAATATGCAACATGTTTAGTGAAGTTTTTAAGTAAAATTTTCGCCAGAACACTATCCCCGGTGTAACTCAGTTGGATAACAACATGCAATGTCTTTATCAAGCGTCTGTATCTGATATAAAATCTATTGAAGTCTGCGAAACTGAGGTATTAAAACTGCTAAAGGCCATTGACGTGCATAAGTCAGCGGGGCCTGATGGTATTCCTGCTAAACTTATAATTCGGTGCGTACAATGCTTAACTTAACCGCTTACCCTAATATTTCGCCGTTCTCTTCGTGAGGGACCGGTGCCACATGTTTGGAAAACAGCTTTTATTACACCCGTGCATAAAAAAGGCCGCAAGGACAATGTAGAAAACTACAGACCAATATCTAAGCTTTGTTTGTTCGCAAAGGTTTTAGAATAAATTGTTTGCTCTTCGGTATATAGTGCTATTTATTAAACAATCACTTAATAACAGTCAACATGGCTTCTTAAAAACAGGTCTATTGTGACGAATATGCTTATCTGTTCCGACTACTTGTCGTCTGACATGTCTGAACCCTCTCAAGTGAATGTGGTCTACACTGATTACAGCAAGGCATTTGACCGTATAGACCACGGTGTCCTTTTATGTAAGCTGCTTGCAGTGGGTATTAGAGGCGATTTATTCAGATGGTTTACGTCTTATATTGAGAATGGCTGTCAAACAGTTGTACTGAATGGGTACAGTTCTGTAACTAATAAAATACCCTCGGGAATACCACAAGGATCCCTTTTGGGTTCTTTACTTTTTATTATTTTTATAATTAATGACATTGGTTCGTGCTGTACACATTCCAAAATTATTCTTTACACCGACTATATAAAAATGTTATGCCCTATATCAGAACTTTCCGACTGTTTTGGTTTACAGCAGGATTTAGATGGACTTCAAAATTATTGTCTCATTAATAAGCTTGAACTGAATGTTTCTAAATGTTTTGTTAGTACCTACACACGCAAACCACATGCAATCACGTTTCAGTATAAGTTACGTAATTCTATTATAAAGAGAATAAGCGTTATCAGGGACCTGAGTGTAACGTTTAACTCTAAGTCGCTTTTTGATGCACACATGGAAAGTGTTGTTAATAAAGCTTAATATATTAGCGAACAACACTTTACTACACTTTACTTACACTTTACACTTTACTTCACTTTTGGATTTATACTTAGATTATCGGCAGATTTTAAAAACGTAAAAACTTACAAAGTTCTTTATTGTGCTTTTGTCCGCAGCCTTTTGGAATACGCTTCATAAGTGTGGAACCCTAATTATAATATTTATATTGACAGAATTAAGGGAATTCAAAAGCGGTTCCTACGTTTCTTGCAGTAAAAAACTAGGAAATAAACTGCCAAATATATAGCGCGATGTAAGACGTTTCACATCTTACCACTGCATGAGCGCAGACGCATTGCAGATGTGACGTACTTATTTATAATCGCAAATCGTCGTTGATACTGCAATACCGCGTAACTAACGGTGGATAACACCGCGGAAGTACAAAAGTATCAAATTTTAGATTTCGCGGCAGTGAGCTAACGATGCCGATTGGCTACGGACCACATTCACAGTTCGGCGTATCGCTCATTCAATATGCGACCAATCACAACTGGTTAAAACCGCGTGAACGAACCTGTCAAAATAATTTGACCAATACCGCGTATTCTCGCGATCATAACAAGAAGACGTATTGTTTTTGTGTGGTGTTCCGGAAAATAAAAGTTTTTTTATAGTAATACGACGCAGATCGGTAAGTTTTTTACATTGTTTTAATGCTTATTTCTCAATCAATTTGGTTACATAATAGAATCTGTAAATTTCCTTATTTTACAAGTAAAATTTGCACTAATTGTTGTGATGGTAGTTCCGCGGTTTTGAAATTTTATCTTTTACTTTATGTCTTGGCTAGTTACGCGTATTTGTTGATTTTGTTGTGAACATAATATCGTATCAGTGTTTTTAGAAAATACTTTAACTCAAGTATTTTTAATTCTAGCGAAGACCAATAGCGCCTGGAATTTAAATATAATTGCTATTTGTGGGTAGTTTTCGAGTGTTTCTCAATATCTATTACTTTTCTTTTAGACGATCATGGAAGAAGAGTCAGGTGTTGATGAGGCTATAATATGGAGAAATGCCGACGTCAGTAGTAATGTTGTTACATTACAAGAGCTTCAAAATCGACGCCAGGTACTTTTAAATAAAAGGAAGCAAATTTTGGATGAAAAGCGTGCAGGTAACCCACTTATATTTCAAAAACCTGTCGAACACATTCCATGTACAGCTACGAATATCGAAAACTCTATTGCAGACTGTGATACTCTGACCACAGTCTTAGAACCTGTCGCTAGCTCATCAAGTCTTCCGGAAGTTGTTAATGAGTCACTGTTGGATTTTTCGTCAGATGACTCTGTTGTTGACCCTAATTATGTTCGACTATCTCAAATCATAAATGTACAACCGATCGAATCATCAGATCATATTGAATGGTTTCCTGAAAGAGATACTGAGGCAGAAGTTGGGAGACAGTCAAGATCGAGAAAAAGAAAAGCTGACAGGTTAACATGGAAAAGAGAACATAGCAGGAAAAATAGAATGTTAGGGAAAGAATATCTTGGATACAAAAAGATTGGTAATAAATACCGTCAAACAGAATCCAAACCTGAGAGAACCATGGGTCCTCTCTGCAATTCACAGTTTTGTGCTCGTAGCAAAGTCTTGTTTTGCTCACATCTAACGCAGGAGATGAGACTGTCTATTTTTAATAAATATTGGAGCATGTCACGGTTGCAAAAAAAAAAATTTGTGTCTTCTATGGTGGATAAAACTGACACTCAGAGGAAAACTAAAGGTACTGACTCTAGACGTTCAAGTTCCAAAGCGTATTATTTTCAAATAGAAGGCAAAAAAGAAAGAGTATGCTTGATAACATTTCTAAATACACTTGGTATAAAGGAATGGACGGTTCGGTATTGGCTTGGTGATAGAGGTAATAAAGAGAACCATACAAATGTGAGCACGTCTTCATTAGTAACCACTGAGAGTAAGCGAGATTCTATTAAAAGCTATCTATCAGCCTTGCCGAAATTACCATCGCATTATTGTCGCAAATCGAGTACAAAGCAATATTTGGAACCTCTAATTCAGTCCAAATCACAGCTTTACAATTTATACGTGGAATTTGCATCCTCATTATCCAAACCTGTCGCTTCAAGGAAGCTTTTTTGTGACGTTTTAGCAGAAGAAAACATAGGTTTGTTCCAACCTAAAAAAGACGCTTGTGACCTTTGCTGTGCTTATAAAGTAGGCAACGTCTTAGAAGAAGATTATCAGCGTCATATTGAATTCAAGAACATGGCTCGAGAGGAAAAGAACATGGATAAACAAGCTGCAAAAAATGGGATCATTCACACTGTGACTGCTGATTTACAAGCTGTAAAACTATGTCCCTATTTGACGGCTAGTGCTCTCTATTTCAAAACCAAGTTAGCAGTGCATAATTTCACTGTCTACAATCTTGGAACTGACGATGTCACATGCTATTGGTTTGATGAAACCACATGTGACTTAAAAGCTACCACCTACGCTTCTTTTTTTGTGGATTACGTAACAAATCTATTAGATGAAGATGCAAAAGATGTAGTAATATGGACAGATGGTTGCACATCGCAAAATAGAAACAGTATCGTTTCTAATGCGCTTCTTAGACTAGCCATGGATAATAATATTACAATAACACAAAAATACCTCGAAAGGGGACACACACAGATGGAGGTGGACTCTGTCCATTCTCTCGTTGAGAGAAAGTAAAAAAACATAGAAATATTTTTGCCATCGCAGTATGCAACACTAACTAAACAAGCAAGAAAGAAACCCTCTCCATACAGAGTCATTCAACCGGATCATACTTTTTTCAAGGGCTACGGGATTAAAGAATATCAAGTTTATGACTCCATACGACCTGGCCGTACTGCTGGCGATGATTGTGTGGTGGACCTGCGAGTATTAAAATATAATCCAGAAGGGACTATTCAGTATAAAAAACATTTCAAAGACGACTTAACCCTATTGCCACGAAGACCATGAAATATCATAACACTTGCAGATAGTGTTCCATTGCTATTTTCATCTCGAGTGCCAATATTAGAAAGCAAATATCTGCACTTACAGCACTGACCTCTATTAAAATACGCTGGACTGGCTATCCCATACAAAATGACAGCTATTTGCTGTGCCGATTCAAAGCGCCCCCAGTGACAGACGTGAGAGTTCTGAGAACTAATAAGATTGCAAAATTTGATTTTACGCTAAGTGTCTCTGCGGAATAAAAAGTTTTCTAAAGTGTTTACTGTGATTGTGATATAAATTAAAGTGTTATAATAGTGACAGTGATTATATCATAGCTTGTATTGTTCGTCCAACATGAAATCGTGCGTATATTGTAAAACACGATACGAAAAGGGCAGTGGTGTCAGTTTTCACAAGTAAGTGAATCTAAAACATAAATACTTATTAGAAAACCGCTTAAAACAGTGTATTCTTACAATAACAAACGTAAACAATTCGAGTTTACGGGATTTTACGAACATTTTTATAACCAATAACTTTTGTTAGGGATGTCAAAATTCATATCGATACTTTCGTAATATTATGATGTAAAACAAAAGTCATCATCAATCATTGTTAAAACAATGATACGCACATTATAATGATCTCTAATAATAGCAAAACACTTCAAGGTTTATTATTATTAGAGTCAATAACAAATAATTTAACACTTATGATTCATAATTCTCATTAAGTGTTCTATATAATTATAGATATATGTTTATAATTTTTTACCCATACCTACTATAATGTTTCCTTTAATTACAGGTTCCCCTCCGATTACACTCTCAAACTTTGGTTAAAAAATATGAAGGTTGTCAACTGGACTCCGACAATGTATCATTATCTGTGTTCTAAACACTTCACGGAAGCCTGTTTCTTAAAACATCAGTTACGGACTACGTTGAAAAAATGGCTCGACACTAATTTTTCATTTAATAAATTATGTGATTTGAGAATGCTTTTTTATTTCCCTGTCCCCCTCCCCTGCGGTAATTTAGTTGTTACAAGTTAATTACCGTAATTACAGACCTAATAGAAAGTTATTGTGTCTCTTATCACATGGCAACATGCGGTATCTGACTAGTAATAATATCTTATTGTGCACTCTTTATAGGAAGGGATTATCTTATTAATTACTATTTATATCTTAGTAATTTACTATTTTACAGAATTTTATTATTTATTGATCCTATAGTGAACTGTTATCCAATTAAGGAGAACAAGGAAGGAAGGGGTCAACCGGACATGTGATACTTATTATTACAGTCCATAAACAGTACTAGATAATGCTATTTCAAGTTATGTTTTCTATGTAAAATATCTACTTATTACGACTATCTATAGTTCATTAGTTTAGTTAGGTACTCAACTAGTGCAGACATGTCTTTTTATCTGTGTTTTAGAATATATGCCTATATTGTTTTAATTCAATTATCTACAATTTTAGTAAATCTTAACATGTTATAAAACGTATTTCACGTTTTTAAAAACATATTACGTATAAAAGACAACACGAATGTTACATGTTAATAATTACCTAAACCAATTTAATTTATAGGAAATCTGTAACAATAGCGTTGGTAATATTTCTATCATTGTGGTCGATATCAGAAAAGTTTTTATCTATAACAAACCTTTTGTTATACATCACTAGTATTAGTTCCATTCCCCCACACTGCTGCCGTCAGCGCCAAAATGGCGATTTTCAAATAGGCACATGAAATTGATAGCGATAGCCAGTCCAGCGTATTTTAATAGAGGTCAGTGACTTACAGCAACTAAAAAACGTCATCCCCGTTGATTGTCATCAGTTTTATGATAACTTACCATTTAAGAAAAAATAAGTAATTTTGGAAAGACTGTGGTACCTTTCTTGGGTGAACCACTTTTTGATGTTCCTATTATTTTGTTTTGATACACGACTCTTTCATTTTTTTTTTGACTGACTATGTTCAGCCTTTAATTATTTGATTTGTTATGTTTGTAGTAAGATCATATAATTATACTAATAAGTAACTACCAAGTTGTTATGACGACGTTTTAATGACGAGACTGTATAAGCTAGTAACTACTTTGGTTAAAATGATGAGACTGTTATTACATAAGTAAATACAACTTCTATAAAATATTATTAATTCTGTTTTATTCTCCCTCCAATTCCGCGTAAATGCCAAAAAGCTCAAATAACAAATGCAACATAAAATGAAAAACAGCGTAAGTGTATTTTCTAGCTAAATATTTACTGGATTAAGTTAAATAATAATATATAAGGTAACTAATACACATTTCTAAATAGCTGAAAGTTCAGACACGTATTTGATAAGTACAGCAGAAGTTATTTAGTTTTTTCGCTCTCCTGTAAAATTTGCCATATCGAAGTTACGCGGTATTGTCTGTTGTTAGTTACGCGGTATTGCAGTATCAGCGACGAAATGGTACTATAGATTGCCCTGAGCTGTTAAGTTGCTTAGGATTAGTAACACACTGTAAATTGTTTCGCAAACCTAGCCTGTTACATGTCCCTCATTCCAGGTCCACGTACAGGCAGAATTCATTTCTGATCCGTGCGAGCAGAAGTTTTAATAAACTGTCTGGTGAACATGATTTGGATATCTTCAATACCAGTGTTTCTCGGCTTAAGCATTTGTTGGTGGAAAGCTTTTTTACGGAAAAATTATTGTTTACGTCTAAATTATTTTTAGTTTGTATTTGTCGTTCGAATACAATTTTTTTTCCTAATTTATGTAAAAAGTATTTCGTACCGACATTTGTATTTTTTTCTCGTTTTTAATTTTGGTGTTCATCTGTGGAAGCTTGTAAATGGGCTTCAGTTGCATATTGTTTAAGTACACTGTATAATAAAGCTGTAAGTTTCCCGAATAAAATAAAATAAAATAGTCATTGAGCTTGCACCTACATCTGTGCGCCTGGTATTTTCTCTTGAATATATTTATACCAACCTGTGCAAGATGTGCCTCACTACCTGTAACATTTACGCGTATGCTGATGATACCGCGATCCCTGTTTATTGACCTACTTGTGATGTGGTCAAAGCTACCGCAACACAAGCCTTGTGCAAAATAATAAAAAGGCTCAATTGAAACCTCCTGACACTTAACTTGAGCAAAACATCTTACATACCATTCGCAATCCGACATAACACTGCACCTCCCTATACTTTCTCTGTTATCGCTCACTCGTGTTCAAATTTACTTGGACCCTGTGGCTGTCCAGCACTGTGCAGATTGATAGCGGACTAAGATGGGACATGCAGATCTAAGTCGTTACCACAAGAACATTGCGGCATATACACATCTTTAAGTCCCTTAGAGACTCGGATAATCCTGGCACACTGAGGATGGTGTATCATGCCCTGTGCCAGTCAATTCTTGGATATTGCATAACTGCATGGGGCGGTGCAACTAAAACCAGTGTTTAGAGAGTAGAAAGAGCGCAGAGAGCCGTACTCAAAGTAATATCTAAAAAACCCTACAAGTATCCAACCACGGAACTTTACTCTGGCTGTAAAGTTCTTACAGTACGGCGACTCTTTGTGCCCAGATCCATTCTCAGAACAAATGTCAGTCTGCCTCTGTCAAACCTAAATAAGCGAGTAAATCTCCTTCCAAGAACCCAACACAAAATCACCTTCGCAAAACATATCAATTCTACATATTAGGTAAAATATGTAAAATATTTAATAGCGAATTTATTTATTGGTATATGTGTATATACAAAAAATAAATTCGCTATTTAATATTCTAAACTTCCACCCATACAAAGTTGAATCCGTAGTAACAAATTGGCTACACGGAGCCTTTGCTCACATACATCACCTAGTAATCCAACACAGTAGGCATTACTATTCTTACAGCTTTTACGTTAAAAATGCACACAATTAGGCACTTATATATTTCCCAATCATAAACTCAAACGTGTATGTAATACAACATTTAATTTAATTTACACTACACATATCAAAATTATTACAACAAAAACAAAATTATTAATTTAATTTAATGAAATGAATAATTTTGTTTTTGTTGTATTAAATCATGTTTAAATAATTATTTGGCCAAACACTGTCTCTTGGAATACAGGCTATCCTAGTCTAAGTTATATACTAGGTTATATACATTTTGTACAGATTTTGAAAAGAGTAATGAATTGTGATGTACATTATAAATGTGTTTCTGTATTTTTTGTTAATAAAAAATTATTATTATTACTTTATTTAGCTGTGCTTACAAGTTTCCGATACTTTTGCCAAACACAAAATATGCAGCGCTCTCCGCCATCAAACAAAGCCCAATCAGTGTCTGATTCAGATATCATGACTAAAACTTGTGCCGAGGATCGCAATCTGCCAAATATAACCTTGAGAGACAAACTTTGTCGACTTTTTGGTGATGATTATTATGAACTTACGGCATTCAAAATGGAAATGCGAGTACTGTTGCAAGGCTTTCAAGATACTCCAAACATAAAGTTCGACTTACTGACAAACATCTGGAAGAAGTTAAATCACAAACGTCTTCGATACGCAGCTCAAACCAAGAGATTGAAAGAGATCTGGAGGCTGTGAATGACCAGTTGCGGTCCGTGCAGTCCAAAATCGATGGAAGAACAACGGAACAATCTCATTTCATAAATATCTAGCATCGAGCAAAAAGATCAGCATCGAATTAAAGTATATTCCATGAATGGGTAAAGAAAACAAAGAAAGTCTTTTCAAATATACACAGCTGTCCAATCGCCTTCGCATTCTTATGAGTCCTAGCGACGTGCACGATGTCAATCGCGTACCTAATAGAAAAGATCCAGCGAAGTCAATTGTTATTGTGAAAATTTCCAATACCTTAATCAAAAATATTTTTTTTTCATTTGCGAAAAGCTTCAACAAAAATAATGAGCCAAAAGTCAGTCACTTGGGCATATTTAAGGAACCACTGTTCTTTAACATTCTGCGATTTCTCATAGTAGCAATTGTTTGTTTTTGTTGAATAGACCCTTTTTTGTATTTTTGAAGTGCCGAGAAAAAGATCGCCAAAGTTTCTTGCGGGGTTAGTGAGATTAGTGAGTATTAAGGGTGGGGAAGATTACGTGGCGGGTCTAAATTGGCTTTCCAAGCAATAATAATAAGTCGTTGTCGACGGAGCACCGCTTAACTGGCTCCTACTTCTGAATGGTTTAAAAGAAAAATAACCACGAAGGGAATCTAACCTGTCCAAGTCGGGGTGCCCCAAGTCCCGAGCTCGCTTCGCTCGCTCTAGCATCCTAAGTTCTCCTAGTAACATTGCCGTTTTACTAAGTCGAGATGTGTTATTTTTATATAATATGTTGGTTTGGTGCGTAGTGTATAGGTTCGGGGACTTCGGGGACGCCATGGTGTCAATCAATCGTTGTTGCAAACAGGAGTACGATAGACACTCTCAACTGTGAGTACAAAGGTACAATATTCTATTTTAATCTGTGGCAATGGTGCCTATGTTGACAATTCTGCCAATGTCAGATGTGCTAAGAGAAAACGTGCGAAGGACTAAACAAAAAAAAAATAAAAAAATCCAATACAAGTTCATTATTAATTGAATTTAATGTGTAGCATGTTGACGAGTATTAGTACACTGAAACAAACAAATAAAAAATGTTGTTAGTTATATAATTAAATATGTACATAAATGGTCACAGACTGCACAAAAGTCATTATAATTTGATGTCATTGACCCGGATAAAAAACATCAACTCCTCAAAGACCTTTGGGGAAAAATGTGTCGGGATGGAAAGTTGGTTGGGACAGGGATCTTTAATTTAGATTAATTTGAAATAGTTTAATTAATTAGTAATACTAAAGATAATGCTGTCAAGTTGAATAACAAAAGTGACAAGCAGGCTCAGGTCACTTAAAATATTTACTTTTTAGCCATTTTAATTTCCTGACGACTCAGACCTGCATATAAAAAATTATAAAATTATTTTTCATATGTGCGCATGGAGATTTTATTGTTGTTCCCACCACAGTGCCTGTTCAGTCTTTAAAAAATTCTAATCCGCGTGTGATTATTTCAAGACGCGGTTACTAAGGCCGCCATCGGTTGTCCTAGCGACGACATGCGTCGCTAGGTCTCTTCCACTGCAGCGTCCAATTGCAAGTCCGTCCTGTGAAGCACCTACGTAACGACGCATGCGTCTTGTTACCAAAACAAGTAGCCGTCATATTTTGACTTTGACTTTGTTATGTTTTCAGTGTACATTTTAAGTTACTTTATTGTGTTTTTAAATTTGTTTTAAGTTATTCTTTTTTGTGGATGTATTTAACTGTTGTGAATGCAGTCCGTGACCCAATCTTGTGATGGTACGTTGAACGCGACCCATACATGTACACAGTGCAACAAGTAATTCAAATCTTTGAAAGGCCTCAACATAGGTAATGACACACAGGAAATGTATTAGCCAAAACAGTTCACCTTTAGATATACATCCCATTATTCCGAGTGCGCCTACTTAGGTAGCCAACGATCCAACTCCTTTCCACACATATCTTAGCCATTTGAAAAATAGTATACCCATTGTTAAAAGAATCCCTCGAGGAGCTCGAATAACCGTTGCTACACATTTGTCACAATTAATCCAGAAATTTACACAAGCAATTGTACTCAAGACTGGCAGAACCTATTTTTATTTTCATACAGCACACTACATTTAATTAAAACTAATGAACCGAATTTATCCTTGACACAAAATATTAAAAATAACTGTGCTGTAAGCCCCTCGCCTTCTCCCGCACCTCTAATCAAACATGATGCCCCTCGTAATCGCAACAAACTCATCGAAAACAAAATCTGTGACGGAGATCTCAAAGGTGCTGCTGGCCTTTTGTTCTCCAACGACGTGCTATCACCAGTTACCCCTGACACCCTTCAGGCCTTACGGACAAAACATCCTCCAGCTCCAGTAAACCCATATTTTCTCGACCCACCAACAGCAGGGCAAGCATGCCGCAGCTCGCCGTTCGATAAGGACCAGGCCCGGGTCGACGGCGCGTTGTGTTCCACGCGCGCCTCAAAGAGATGTCAGCACCAATGACGGGGTTTGCTAGGACCGATGCCTGCTAGGGTTGCGGAAAAGTCCAAGAGGGTTACCGTGGCCCCTGGCACAGGCAACTGAAGGAACACGGGTGGGTTTTAGTCAGTAAGAGTCTGACACGCCCTCCTGCTCTGCCCAGAGCGGGAGAAGTTATTTGATGATTTCCCACCCACAAAAAAAAAAAAAAAAAAAAAGGGCAAGCATGCCTTCAAATTGAAAACAAAGATGTTACGGATGCCATTTTATCTTTTAAACCAGGTTCGGCTGCAGGTTTGGATGGAATCTCACCTCAACATCTGAAAGACTTGACATCGCATTCTGTGGGTAATGTAGGCGAGCAACTTGTAAATTCGATCACTAAATTAATCAACTTTATGTATTACGGTAATGTCAATCCAGAAATTGTTCCCATTCTTTTCGGCGCGAACCTCATTGCCCTCACCAAAAAGGACGGAGGGGTGAGATCAATTGCTGTTGGATCAACACTACGACGTCTAGCCTCCTAAATTGCTGTTCGACATATTTTACCAAAATTAAATTCGGAATTTGAACCCGTACAGTTAGGCTTCGGTGTAAAAGGAGGGTGTGAGGCAGCCGTCCATGCCCTACGCTCTTTCCTAACTTACGGACAGCCTGACGTGTTGCTCAAAATTGATGTCAAAAATGCATTCAATTTGGTAATTATGGATACCCTGCTGACGGAAATAAAACAACATATACCGGAAATATACAATTATCTTCTTCTCAGTTACGCTGACCCAAGAAAATTGTTATATCATTCTAATGTACTGTCCTCGGAAGTAGGTTGTCAACAGGGTGACCCCTTGGGCCTGCAATTTTTAGTTTGGCTATAAATCCGATAATAAAAAAAATTAAATTCTAAATTCAACGTTTGGTATTTGGAAGACGGAACCCTAGGAGGTGATGTGGATACTGTGTTTTCGGACCTTTTTTTAATCAAAAATAAATTCGAAACCATTGGTTTGGTTAATTAATTAATTAATTAGCTTAATTTTAGCAAATGCGAACTTTTTATAAATAACAACAACTTAAATTTAAATAACAAAAAACCAAAATTTAATATTTTGGCTGCAAATAATAAAATAGTTAACAGTAATTCCCTTTACCTTTTAGGTTCTCCTATTTTTTATGGATCTATCTCTGAATATATTAATAATTCAATTACTAAATTTCAAAGTTTTGCTGACCGTCTCCTTGAAATTAGTCCACATTATGCACTTTGCATCTTAAAATTCTGTCTTTTCGTCCCAAAATTTACGTATGTGCTCCGTTGCTGCTTCTTTTGGAATCACCCAGATCTTGCGACACAAGTAGACGACTTAATCAAAATTAGCTTAGAATCGATTCTTAATATGCAGCTGAACGAGCAATCATGGACCCAAGCATCGATACCCATCCGTTATGGTGGTTTAGGGATTCGCAAAATTTCCAGTGTCGCTTTACCAGACTATCTATCTTCTGTCCATAGTTCAGCAAATCTCAAAAGTAAAATTTTAAGGGCATCCCCTTCAAACTTTGAGATTGCTGGCTTGGAAGAAGCTAGAAACGCTGTCTTAATTGCTAGCCCAGGTCAAAATTTTCCAGTTTCTCCAAATTCACAGAGGAGCTGGGACGACATAAACTGCAAATTGACTCATAACAATGTTTTGAGCTGTAGTACAGGTTTGGCGCGTGCTAGGCTTTTGGTCGTGGGTGCGCATGAGGCCGGCAACTGGCTTCACGCGTACCCTTTGTTAAATACAGGAACATTTCTTGAGCCTGACACGCTCCGAATTGCAACCTGTCTACGGCTTGGGGTTCCGGTCTGCGCTCCTCATAAATGTCCCTGTGGCAGTGATGTCGACAAGCTAGGACATCACGGACTGTCATGCCAAAAAAGTGCAGGCCGCTTCTCGAGACATGCCGCACTTAACGATATCATACGCCGGTCCCTTGCCACCGTCAACGTGCCAAGTCTACTTGAGCCGACTGGTATTGCAAGAGACGATGGCAAGAGACCGGATGGTATGAGTTTGATTCCATGGAAGATGGGCCGGGTGCTGGTATGGGATGCAACCTGTTCAGACACGCTAGCCCCTTCCCATCTACATGGAACCAACAACAGAGCTGGTGCGGCTTGTGAAGCGGCTGAAAAAGCTAAAACATGCAAATGCAGGGGTCTTGGCTCCGAATATGGTTTTGTCCCATTCGGTGTCCCTTGGTCCGTGGGGTCTTAGCGCTATAAGGGTTTTTGAGGAAATAGCAAAAAGGTTAGTCGACATCACAGGAGACCGAAGAGCTGGCAGCTACCTCGGACAAAGAATTAGTCTAGCTATTCAAAGGGGGAACGCTGCCAGTATCTTCGGAACCTTGCCTAAAGGGACTCCTTTTAATAATAATATTATATTTTAGTTATTATATTATATTTTTCATATTATTTATTTGTATGTATAGATTGGTCTTTGAAAAATGAAAAACGTTAATTAGATCTTTGAACATTTATTGAATAAAAATTATATATTAGTATACTAAAATCAAGTACAGCTGTTAGACACGATAACATTAGCAACGATAAGCTAAAACTGACTAAACATGTTATAGCAAGCCCTATAACATAGCATAATATCTTCGGGCGTGGTACCAAATGAACTGAAGATAACCAACGTAATACCAATATTGAAAGCAGGTGAGTCATGCGAACCAGCTAACTATAGGCCTATCTCGCTTCTAAGCGCACTTTCTAACGTAATTGAAAAGGCAATATAAGGTTAACAAAACAGCTTATGGCCCGGGAAACAGTTTGAATTTCGGGCTGGCAGGTCCACGGAGGCTGCCGTCACGCATCTTGTTGATTCTGTCGAAAGCGAAGTGGATAAAGGACAAAATGCGTCTTCCTGGATCTAACATAAGCTTTTGACAGTTTCTCAGCTGATCCTCCTAGAAAAACTAGAGGCTTTCGGGATCAGTGACTTAGCTCTGGGTTGATTAAGGTTCTATCTAGGAGAACTAAAACAACACGTTCGTATTAGTGAGCACATCAGTGATTTTGCGTATGTTGGCTACGGTGACAAGACAGTGTTCTAGGCCCCACGTTGTTTCTTATTTACATAAACGACCTATGCTCTCTTGAACTCCATAGTGCCAGCGTCTTTACCTTCGCGGATGATACGGCAATAATCATTCATGCAAAAACCTGGTGTGATATCGTTAGTGTAGCTCAGCAAGGATTTAGAAAGGTTGCTATCTGGCAGCAAAACAATTTGCTGACCTTAAACGTCGCGTCGTCGGCCAAATCATGTCTGTGTGTTTTAGCATTACTGCCGGTCGGTACCTGTGGTACCGCAAAATTACTAGCGGTACGCGAATACAATATGTACAGTTGTAAATAACACCCAATAATATCAGCACAGTCAACCCTTTGATGTTCAAACTAACTCAGTAACCAATTAATACAAATTACAGATATTTCACTCAATTAGACAACAACATATAATAACAATACAAACCCACCCATATTATTGCATGCTGCACACTAAGCCAAGCATTCCTTGAGGGTCGAGAATCTCACCCATTATTAATGCAGCTTAATTCCGAAGCTATGCATTGCAGAACTTGCATCAATAGGATAAACAGAAGTTGGTTTACACGCTATTATAATACGTATTGTGTGGGAATTGTACCACGAATTAATAAAGATGAATTGTTAGAAATGAAGGAATATCACAGTATTATTTAAGTAATCCTACTGAGGGATTATAATTGGGAAGTGGGTATCGGGATTTCGAGAATCACTTTAATTATGTGAAATCAGGATTTTGCTTCAAATTATAATCCATTTTATAATTCTTGTCTTTTGTTTCCATCAAAGCCAAAAGTAGATCTACAAAGAGATCGTTCTTCCACTTAATTAATTATTCTGTCTTTGACAATTGAAGTCAAATAATAAATAGAGAATTTCAAACTCCTTTATCAACGTTAAATGACTGCCTCGTTGGTGTAGTCCTGAACAACGTCGCTGATGAACGTGAGGTCTTGGGTTCGAAACAAGGTCAGTCAAAGTGTTTTACAGGGTGTACTAAAAAGGTATGGTCAAATTCAAGGGTGTGATATGTAATAGACCATCAAACTGAACAACTCTCTCCATGGGACCAACATCATAATCGAGAAAAAATTATCAGTAATTCTCCCGTACAAAACTTCAATATCTAATCAAACTAAATGTATGGGACGGCTGTTTATTTTTCTCGACCTTGACCACACCCTTCTGATACACCCTGTGTATTTGTCTATCAGGTATTTATCAGTAGGAGCCAGGAGTCTGGATGTATGTCCTGTTGATGGTAATAGACTCGCCCTCACGATGGTAATAGACTCGCCCCCACCACACCGAGTGTGTACCTATTATAGGTATAACTCTGCCTATCCTTTCAGGGAATTCTGGTGTAATTTTACGTTACATGCAAGGATGTATGAAACATACAAACTTACTAATATTTAGTTACATCGACGCGCACGCTAAGCGATTACGTAACACAACAAGCAATACAATACATTCCGAGTAAAAACTGAAGTACTAAAAGTAGCGTACATTAAAGACGATTGTACAACATTTTATTCCGCGCTAAATTGCAATTTTATTCAACTAAAATAAGATTGCAAACACGATTCCGTCTGGAAGCGCGGCGTCGAACGAGATCCAAAGTTAAGCGTTATTATTCTACTGTTTTTTTTTATTTACAAATATTATGCCGGCTTACGGTCGCCCGAAAGAAAACACGTACAAAAAGTTAACGACGCACTGAGAGGGAAAATTGTACCCAGATAGTTTTGTAAGGGTGGAAGTTGTTTTACGCAATATTTCAATTGAGTGTGAAAAATAATTTCGTCTAAAATTCACAATCTGAATCATTTTGAAGGACATTGCTAATCCATTGCTTCATATGTTCGAAAAATTTGTCCGCTCAACAACGTTAATAACGCAATGAATGTTGTTGAACTGTTAAAATGAAAGCTATTCCTACTGTTAGTGAGTTACGCAAGTACCGCGCTGAGCACCACCAGCTGAGCAGCAGTTTATATAACTTGCTGGAGAGGTTAGCATAGTGAGGACAGTTTCGTATTAATTAATTGATAATTTTGTGTGACGTTAGAAAGTATGAAAAAGTAGTATGCTGTTATGATAAAATCATAAAAAAATGACGCGGTAAGAAAACATACTTTCTATCTATCGAATTTAAATAACCTTAAAATATATTTTGGTAGTAAAATGAACACGCCACGAGTGATATTAAATCGACGAACAGTCGTACTTGACCCTACTAATGTTACGCGTAAAATAAATTCCTCTTCAAGGACCTTTACCGAGCGTGACTCGGCGGGAAAACGTTCCGTACTCAGCCTAGAGCAGCGAAATACAGAACGGATTAGTTCCCTAAGATAGTTCCGGTGCGTTTTTTAGCTCGCCACTTCGCCAGACGCGTTTGTTAGCTTGGCTTTGAAGCTTTCAGTTCAGACAGTTGTAATTGTCCACTTTAATCTACATCGGGTTTGATTGGACTTCTTTGAATTGGATTGTTTTTTTTTAATTGCCAGATGTGAAGATGTTTCAGTGAATCTGTTTCGATAGTCCTTTTAAGAAGTGACTTTTTTAAGGCTATTTTTTAAATCTTGCATAACAAGTGTGTGGCTCTTATATTGAAGAAGTAATATAAACTGCTTCGAAGAAATAAACAAGGCCTCCAAGGCCAAGGTATAATTTATCGTGGTCTAATGGGTTACAATCTAGCATGCATGCATAAAAAAAGAAAAAAAATAAGCAGTGGTGGCCCAGTGGTTATGGTTCCGATTCACGAGTTGTAGGTCGTGAATTCAAACCCAGTCAGACGCTTTACTTTGTGTAAATTATTTTATACTGCTCTTAAAATTGTGAAGGAAAACATCGTGAGGAAACCGACATGTCCAAACCACAAATTCGAAGACATGTGACATCTACCAAGTCGCACTGGGGTTATGTATGCATGCATAATCAGCCAATAATGTTCCCATTTCTAGGACACAGGCCCCCTCTCTTCGAGAGGAAGTGGACCATAATTCACCACGCAGGCTCAGTGCGGGTTGGTAGATGTCACATGTTTTCGAATTTTTGGTTCTAGAACATGTAGGGATTCCACACGATATTTTCCTTCACCATTTTGAAAGCACTGGTGATGAAATTACTTACACTAAGTACGCCTGCCTGGGTTCGAACCCACGATCTATTTGTAAAGGTATTGTGGCTTCACCCCAAAATTTCACAACCGAATGCTATCCTCTGCCACTGAGAAGTGGGAAACAGTATGACAACCAGGCTGTTCTTGTAATAATTACTTACGCTCTCTCGGAGAGTTAACGGTGCCGACTATCACTATCTTTCTGCTTTTATTCCAATCATCTACCATTCATCTCAGTCATCATCCCTATGTTAACTTCATTCCTAGCCATACCATCTTGGTTATTAATTGTCAATTTTTTAAGTAAAAATTTAAAAAAAACGTACATTTTCTCGACATTATCATTTAATCAAAAATATATATTGGTAGTACTTTATACTTTTGTTACACGTAAATGCTCCTTTTTTCACTGGTTTAGCAACTTTAAGAAATCTTTTGTAAATAAAGCTAAATTTTGAGGCTCAAATCAAAGGGTACCTCTCGAGTTAACCGCCACTTGAGCGAAACTCGCCGCTGAAAATATGCAGCATGATTCGGTCATTTGTTCGTAGTTGTTCTACTGTTTCTTTTATGCACTGTATTCCAATTCTAAGTGTTGGTCCTAACTCGATATCTTTTTCCCTGTCACGTGATATATCGAATATCGAAGGAGAATTCATTAATCAATTCGATGTACTGAAATGTAGCTACTGGTGGGTACTGTTGAGTACTGCGTAGGCAGGGAAGGGGGTTAGTGTAGTTAAAGTAGGTGATTAAATAATATTGGTCTGATTAGAATAGTATCCTATGATTTTTCAACCTCAACCAACCGCGCTGAGTAACTCACTGTTCAATTGCTCATACAGCATGAGCTATTCTTCCATAGGTCGTGACGAAATGAAAGGCTACGAGAACCTTTAATTTTCACCGGTTTTTTCTTTTACTCAGCATAATTTACAAACTTTGTATTGCATCACCATTTACGCAAGTAAAAATCATAATAATTATGATTAATACGATATATAATTACGACCACCGAGCCAATCAATTCCAAGTATTTTGGTTGGGTTGACCGTTCTAGAGGGTATCGGGTTCCGTTACCGATCGACATAAACCGAGTTAAGCGTTGAATAAATAACGCTCAGATATCGGATCTCCTTAGACGTAATAAGACATCGTAATCGAATCCTGCGTTGAGTGGTAATGAGAAGTACAAAGATACCTCTCCAATCGTAAATATCGAACCAGTTGAGTTGTGGAATCAGAAACTCTGGGGTCAATTTCGTAATCAGGATGTGTAGAGTTTTTGTGATACACAAAATCTGAGCTTCATTTGTTTTACAGAATATGAGCATGTCTTGGTGCCAACGCTATATATGGTCGTTGCTTGGTGCTAACTTTAATTATGGTATACTTGTGATAGTACTGGTTTAATTTCGTTTTCAACAATAACTGTAATTTGCTCCTTTGGAAATCATGTATGCATGACCATGCATCGATGCCACATGGCATATGCGTGATTTTACACAGAACTACCGAAAGTTATTTATATCACCTAATACCTGAAAGTTCACTGCCCCACTAATTGAGTATCGACCTATTCCGTTAGCATTAGTGAACAGGCCACTTGTAGGCCAGCGTGCATAACATAACTTACCGTCACGTGAGATAGTACTCAAAAAGGTACAAAAATCGATTTGAAATTAAATCCTTTCGGAATGTTATATATTTTTCAGGTGAATAAAGTCATCTAAAGCCTCCTGAACTAAAAACAGGAAAGAAAATCTTTTTTCGTTAAACACGCCACTAAATCTCAATAGTTTGCCGCTAAATAGAGATAGATGGCTGCCCGATGGATACCTTTCGACACGTTTTACTGTATTTACTATGTTTATCTTTTATTTATTAAGAATACTTTTTAAGGGTGAAAGTTGAAGTAAATAAAGGAGTTAAGGGTAAAGGAAGGAGAAGTTACATTTATGTAATAGTACCTATAACAATTTGTTACTAAATTAAGTGTTGAGATAATTCACGTAGGTATTGATAATATCGCTCCGTTTTACGAGTAAAACGGCTCATATACGGCTAATATTTTATTATTCTGTTTGTCTTTTCCCCCAAATCGGAGCAAAAGATCTTTATGGGAACATTACATTTAATAGACGAGATTACTCTGAAGGGGAAATTGACAAAAATGTGGGTAATATAACACAATTCACACAAGAACCAAGGGTCACAATCTGCCAACAGCCCACACGATACCCCTAAACCCCACATTACACAGGTGGCAAGAATAAAATTAAATGTAATGACGTCACCGGCCCATTGAAAAAGGCGGGCAAAACAAAACGATGGGACCTCAGACCAAGGATAGAGACATAGAATTAAGAGAATGACCCTTGGTGCTTCAATATGCTCAAAGTGGATATAAACTAAAGCATTGAATGCTCTTTAAAGTAACAAAGTACTGTAACCATCATCATAATAATCTAGTAGAAAACTATAGTCTGTGCATGTTAATGGTGATTGAAATGACATACTTGACAACAACCTGTACAACATAAAAGTAAAGATGAACAGCGGAACATTATTATTTAGAACCAATAACTCAACATGAAACTTCCAAGTTATGTTGCACGGCTAATGGCTGTTCCAATTTGGTCAGATATCAATCATCATAATAATATGTTTGATCAAAATGAACGATGTTACGATACGAACGAAATGTTGACGTATTCTCTTTTTTCTACGATCTGTGTCAGAGGGACGGACAGGCGGGAGAACGACGTAGGAGTTGAGGCTTTTATATTTAAATGTCAGCGATACTTTGCACACGTGGACTGTGTGGGCTGATTATGCAGAGAATAATTGTTATTAGACTGGTCAGTGTTTGTGTACGCACTTGGACACTATGGGAGAGCTAGAGACTTTGTGTTCAATCGCCAATAATGCAATTTATTCTTCAGTAAAGTTCAAGGACTGATTTACATAATATTCCCGCAAAATTAGTAAACTCTTCAAAGGGGTAAAGTAAAGGGCTTTATTTCAAAAGCATCAGATATATCAGTCTATTATTTAAACATCTAGGTATACAACTTTTTTTTCATGTGAATAAAATGTGGTGCTGCTGAGCAACTTGCTTGGAACTTTGACTCTCACTGAGCTCTGTCTCCTCACTTAACTGTCCCAAATAAATAATTATTAGGGATTCAGTCACATTCTCACCATCACGATTCAAATAATTGATAGTGGTGCACACATCGGTCTCATGTGCCTGCCTTGCTATACTAATTAGCTGCCTCAAGCACAATACAATTATACAAATTAATTACAAACAAATCAGGCTAATCAACGGGTTAATTGGATCAGAGCGTATTACAATTAAATATGTAGCTAGCTGTTAATAATTACTGCTGTAATATTGGATCGCAAGCAG
This sequence comes from Brachylomia viminalis, assembly GCA_937001585.2. Lineage (NCBI taxonomy): Eukaryota > Metazoa > Arthropoda > Insecta > Lepidoptera > Noctuidae > Brachylomia > Brachylomia viminalis. Next base: position 1,502,362 of record OW443300.2, read on the forward strand.
TAGGGAATTAACGGTGTTAAAGATGTAGATGCAGAAGGTCAATGCTATGCACGATCACAGGCTGGCGCACATTACTTAGCCCACATATTATTATGCAGACTGCTAAAGATAGGAAAAGGATCCGAGAACAGGAAATAAATTGAGGCAAAACGAATGATACTATGATAGCCGATTTAAAAGTACCAAGTTTAACATAGGTAGTTAGTTACGATGTAACAGCGAATTATAAAACCGACCACAAGTTTTGTTATTCGTCAATCAATATAAATTTGGCTGGCAATCCTGCTATAAATAAGTCGTCCTATCGACAGCACACACGAGCACCTGAATGTTGTTACCCTTTTACCGTGATTTTAAGACATTACACAGACAAAAATTTTATTCCAGGGCCTTTTTTTTCGCGCCTTGTTTGAAGTGGATCTACTCAATTTTCTTTAAGCCGTGGTTTCACTCCACACATACGGTACACACAAATCCATTATTCAGGCACATTAATGATATTCGCAGCTGATTGAAATCGGATTATCGCCGGCCTGCACTGATGCAGCCTCACACTAAAAATTGATTCCCACCAATGAAATGGCTAGTTAATTAATGGTTGCGTAATGTAAACGCGAACAAATAGACAGCAAAAAAACAATTGAATAATTGATTAGAAACTTGGAAATCGCTCAATAAAGTACCTACTTACAGTTTATTAAATAATAATGATTTCCACATTTAATTTTGAGGCATCTATACGTGGTACTTTTAAGTGCAATATACTATGTCTATTTTATTTGCTTGACCCTCAATCATTGCCAAATTCCGCAATGCATACCAATAACACGTGACTTAAATGTGCTATTTATAATTGGAATTGGCAACATTCTGAGCGCGTGTGTTGATAATAATAAAATGAAGTAGGTATCAAAAGTCAGGTCAAATTCAAACCCAATTCAATGTTAAAAATCAAAAGAACAAAGTCAATCAAAACCCAAAAAATCTACACTTCATAAAAATACAGCCCCGTTCAACGAACAGTGTTGAGCTATACGACAGCTCATATATTCACGAAGAGTAATGTATTGCTGAGCTATGAATCATATTAACTAACGTAGGAATATCTGCTCACCTCGCGGACCTCTTGGGGTTAACTTGTTGAAGGTACTCGTACGAGTATGTTTCATGATTCTAAGATCTATAATCTTTCATTCTCAGAAATAGTAATGATCGGTTTGATTTGGACGGGAAGACATATCGGAATTGTATTTTATTGGTATTGGAAATGATCTCTTTTTTTTCATCAACCGTGTGTTGTCGTTTTTGGTATGAGGATTATAAGTACCTACCTATTTACTTCGAAATCTTATCATTGGCCCATTCTTAAGCAGTCTAAATAACTAAGAAGCTCGCAATAAGTCACATCGTGTCATGTGGACAGACGATGTTTTTCTTCTGTTAATTTCTACACTAAAATATTCAACTCTTTTTTATTTATTTACTAGCTCACCCGGCGAACTTCGTACCGCCTTAGAATTATTAAATGCTGTGTTCAGCTATTAGCTGAGTTATATTAAGTTTTATGTTACATTAAACTTAAAAAAAAAAACACAATAATCATGAGATACAAATGCCCTGAATACTAGCTTCACTTGTATAAATAATAAATATAACATTTTAATTTTACGATTTATAATTACTTCTAACCAATCTACGGTTGCGTCATATTTTTTTTATAATTCACTGTTTACTATTGTTCTATGTCTAAATTATTAAATGTTTCTTCTATTTCTTCTATGTTGGAAGTATTGGCGAGATTCCTTTCGTTATATTCTTTTGATTTTAAGTTAGCCCTCTCCTTCCTTTTTTGCGTTCTATGTAATATTATGTAGTTTCCAAGCCACCACAATGATTAAAAATTTGGGATATGATATATTTAATGGAGTCGCATTCAATAAAGCTACTTTTTATGTTAGTTGCCGAATTAAATCTTAGTGTAATTTTTTTATTGCAATGCTCACAATATTTTTTTTTTGCGACGCTCTTTGTGGCATCCATTGCCCACAATTGTGGCAATGTTTTCCCATACCGCTTATTTCTTTCTTGAATAAATACACTTTTCTTATCTAACAGTAACTTATTGTATTTTTGTACACGATTCAGGACGCAGGGTTGAATGAAAACACGAACAAGATGAGTGCACTAAATATTATATTTAAACTTCAACGATTTTAACACTGATTTAAAAGATACTTTTACATTAAAGTCACACACTTATACAATATTTACTTTTAAGACAATTATCACGACTTGAAGAAGACTGTTTGAAGACTATGGGAAGACTGTTGTAGGAAGACTGTGTCGTTACGCCCGTGGGCGCCCATTTTATTTCCCCCAACGTAAGCGCAAGTAGTGGTCGGTCCCCTTATCACGACCGCCCACTATCCAATGGCTAGTGGGAGAGTCGATTATACCCTACCCCGCGCTCCCCTGTGACCTAGTTTGATCGTGGGAACCAGGATGTGGAATACAATGGGCGCCTTTCGACCAATCAACGGGTTTGTTTACTCTAACAGATAGAACTTTGTCACATTAAATTTACTCGTATTTCTTGTTATAAGAAGTTACAAGGTGATACATAAAAAATAGGTGTGTAATGCCTACTGGTGACATTTATCTATATAAAAATACGTTATCCAAGTCGTTCATCATTATTTAGCACCTATCTTAACAGATTTAGAGGGCTGTGCTTTTCAACAATTATTTAATACTTATCTAGACAGATTTAGGGGGCTGTGCTTCTCAACATTTCCACCCCCTGTAGAAGGGTTCATCCGACTACATTCCCGTCTGTCGGAAGCACAACCACCTTTACAACAGGTCGACGCAGGACCCCATGATTGGTTCTTACGTCTACCACTCTTATTATATTATCCGCGCCAGGATATACACTTTGGATGACCCCTTTGGTCCACTGGTTTCGTGGCTTATTCGCGTCTGTGATCACTACCACGTCACCCACTTTCACATTTGGAACGTCACTGAACCACTTATTACGGCGTTGGAGCGTCGGCAGGTACTCGCGCAGCCAGCGCCTCCAAAAGAGGTCGGCCAGCGCGTTCACCCGTCGCCACATGCGGCGGGAATCCAGGTCGGCGGCATGCCGACGCGTGCACGGTGCATCTCCCGCGGCTGTGCCCAGCAGGAGATGGTTGGGGGTCAGAACCACTGGTTGCTCGACGTCGCTGCTCACGTATGTGAGAGGCCGGCTGTTTACGATCAGCTCGGCTTCGGCAAGGAGTGTGTAAAGTACCTCCTCGCGAGGGGCACGCTCTCGTAGCGTTGCCTTTAGTGCGTTCTTGATTGAGCGCACTAGTCGCTCCCAGCACCCGCCCATATGTGGAGATGCCGGGGGGTTAAAGTGCCAGGCAATTCCGCGTCCCGTCACTTCGCTTCTCATTTTGTCCTGGTCCATGTCGCGCAGTGCTGCGCGTAGCTCGGCGTGCGCCCCGACGAAATTTGTGCCGCGGTCGGAATACATGTCCGACGGACGCCCGCGGCGCGCAATCAAGCGCCTCAGGGCCAGTATCGCCGAGTCGGCACTCAGCGATGCCGCCAGCTCCAGGTGGACGGCGCGTGTGGTGAGGCACGTGAATAGCACGCCCCACCTCTTCTCTCTGCGTCGTCCGACAGCCACTTCCATGGGGCCAAAATAATCGACCCCACAGTGGACGAAAGCTCTCCTCGTCACCTCTAGTCTGGCCACCGGGAGGTCACCCATCTTGGGTGTCACCGGCTTGGCCCTCTCCAGTCGACACCGTTGGCAGCTTGCAGTGACGGTTTTTACCGCAGACCGCAAGTTTGTTATCCAGAATCTCTCACGGACTCTGTTCACCACAGCTTCTTGATTGGCGTGCAGCGCCTCCACGTGGTATTTGAATAAGAGGCGCCGCGTGAGCGCATGCTTCCCATCCAGGATGATAGGATGGCGCTCCCCGAAGTTGAGCTCGCTACAGGCGCCCAGCCTGCCGCGTACTCTCACCAGCCCATCTTCATAAAACATGGGGTCTAGTGCCCGCAACTTGCTGTTGCGAGGCAATGGGCGAGCCTCTCGTAGCGCAGCGATGTCTTCCGCGTAGCTGTCCCCCTGTATCAGACGCAGGAGGCGCATCTCGGCCTCGTGCAGGTCATCTGTCGACACAAGGGATGTCTGACGCCGCTTGCGGCATCGATCTATGAAAATATGCACACGCGCCATGACGTTAGCGGCGCGCGTCCACGTAGGTAGCCGCTCATACTGCAGCAGTGATTCAGTCTGTACTGCAACGGTGTGCACGCGCTGTATTCTTTCAAGGTCCTGCTCTGCCACCGCGTCGAGCTTGATGTCGGCCGGCCACTGCTCCTGTGGACAGCGAAGAAAAGAGGGACCCGACAACCACTCATTGCTGTTGTTAGGCCAGTCCATCCGGGTAGCCTTGTCTGCGGGGTTCATCGCTGACGGAACCCAGCGCCAGCTGTCCCTCTCTGACCTTTTGTCTATCTCGGCTAAACGGTGTGACACGAACCTTTGAAATTCTAACGCGTCTGAATTTATCCACTTGAGGACAGTTTTGCTATCAGTCCATAAATGAATGCTACTAATAACTGCTCCTAATTCCTTGACTACTGTATCGGCTAGTCTACAGGCTAACACAGCCGCTTGTAATTCTAGACGTGGAATGGATGTCACCTTTTGTGGCGCTACTCTCGCCTTACCTATCACTATCGCGACATCCCTATCCCCTTCTGTGTTTAACCCCGCTACATAGGCTACTGCTGCGTAAGCGGACTCGCTCGCGTCACCGAATACATGCAACTCTAGTTGCTCTAGCTGGAGGCCGTACCACCTAGGTATGAATATGTTATTAAGGTGATACAGGTTTTGCAACCACTCAAACCACAACTTGGCCTCTGGCTCTTTCAGTTTCTCATCCCATTGAATTCCCGTGTGCCATATCCGTTTCATAAGGATGCGCGACTGTATGACACACGGATACAAGAAACCTAGTGGGTCAAAGATTGACATGATAAATCGAAGGAATTCCCGTTTTGTTGGAACCACGTGTCCCTCTACTATGGCTTTAGGCAACTTCTTAAATGATAGGTCAAAAGCTAATTGGTCCGAGCTTGGTGACCAGATCATGCCTAACGTGCGTTCCGTCGCACCTTCGCCTTTATCTAAGGAAACCCGGTCAGGCATATCTACTTTGAGCTTATCGCGCAGCTCTTGAGAGTTGGTGACCCACCCCCGTATATTAAACCCGCCTCTGGCGTGGATGTGAGTCACTTCCTCAATTAAACTATTGGCCTGCGTGGCAGACCAAGCACTATCCAGGTAGTCGTCCATATAATGTTTTTCGTGTATGGCGGCTACCGCTTCGGGGCACGTTTCTTTAAACTGTTCCGCGTTTTTATTTAAAATATAAATTGCCGACGTCGGTGACGACGCGGCCCCGAATATCATGGAGTTCATGACGTACACGTCAGGCTCCTTATTGCCGTCAGTCGTCCAAAGAAACAGCTGTGCCCCTCGATCCTGTTCTCTTATAAAAACTCGTAAGAACATATCGGCTATGTCCCCAGTAAAAGCTACAGGCCCCAATCTAAATTTAAATAGCACGCCTAACAGGGAATTAAGCAAGTCGGGTCCAGTCAACAAATTGTCATTTAAAGACGTCCCATTGTAGCTAGCCGCGGCGTCAAAAACCAATCTTAATTTTCCCGGTTTGTTTGGATTCGTTACCCCGAAGTGGGGTAAATACCATACCGAATCGGACTTGATACCGCCCTCTACCCTACTCGCGTACCCTTCTGCCAACAACCTATCTATCTGCGCTGTATAGGCTGCGGTGTACACAGCGTCCTTATGTAGCCGACGCTCAATTCCGGCTAGACGCTGGCGTGCGTACCTATAATTATTAGGTAACTGTGGGTCGTCGCGACGCCACAGTAGCCCTAACTCCCACTGGCCGCTCTCTGTCTGACGGCTAGTGGAGTCTAGAATAGCCTTAGCTCTCTCCACATCCTTGTGCTTTCGAGGCACCTCTGAAATTCCTATCGCTTCTAGCTCAAACTGTTTTTTGACTAACTCGTGCAAGTCGATAGTTGATTCTACTACACAATTTAGTGAATGAACATTAACACTTTGATGAGTACCTACAGGTCCGTGCACAACCCACCCTAAACTGGTCAAAGAGGCAACTGGCTTACCGGATTTTCCTCGGCGAGTCTCCTGGCTGACCAACAGCTCCCAGTTGTCTTGGCCCAACAACAGCAGTGGTCTGGCTCCTCTCATTTCCTCGCAACCCAAGTCGCGAATGTGGGCGTGTTCTGTTAACACTGCGGCGGACACTGTTTGCGCGGGTAAGTCCAGGCTTTTTAATGTACGACACTTCACTTTATGTGTTAACCCGTTCGGTCCACGCACTGATACACTGATTACTTTTGATGTATTGTCAATGATCTCTTGACCGCGCGCACTGTGCAGAGTTAGTGGAACTTGCTTTCCACTGGCGTTATCAGCTAACGAATCGTCTATCAGTGATACGGTTGCCCCGTCATCCAGTAGGGCATAACAATGTTTGTCAACACCGTTCACTGTAACACACACTGGCATTATCTTTAATAACGCCTTCCCTGTGTAGTCACTAACGTTCGTGACGCTCTCGCTCCTCTTGTCGGCATGTAACAATGTGTGGTGCGCGTAATCACACGACGCGCACCTACTTGCACGACAAAAGTTCTTCCCGTGCTTCTTTATGATGCACTTAAAACATAATTTATGTTTCTTAACATGTTGCCACCTCTCGTCGACACTCAACTCGGTGAACTTGACGCACTTGGGTAACTTATGTTTGTCTCCACATAATGTGCATGGTTCCTCTGTGGCCTTAGCTTGCTGGTCATTATCTGAGTGAACGTGCAAGCGTTGAACATTTCTAGACTGCTTGAACATCTGTACAGGTGCTCGGGGCTTAGCCGTGCTAGACGATGATGTGGGCGTACTCATCTCCATTTGAACATAAAAAGACGTGGCTCGGGCTAGATGACTCAGGAACTCTGCGAGTATTTCTAGACTCGGTGAAACTCGCACATCTATGCCCTGGGTCGTTGCCATACCCATAGCAAAATCACCATATTGAGCACGTTGTACAGATGTAAGTTTGTTCAAAAGTTCACTCACCAGTTGTGGATTGTTTAAATATCCGTTAGCTTGTACACTCTTCAGCAGCGACACACAATTTCTCACCGTTGTTGAGAACTTTCTGAGTTCACGGCCACTTTCAGTCACTTTAGGTAACGCTCGCACTTTCTTTAGAGCACACTCTAGCACTAGATTAGGATGCCCGAACTCTTCATCAAGCGTCTTGATAATTTCACCTGGGTTAGTCGAGGTGCGCAACAAATCTTCCACGGCCAACTTTGCGTCTCCCTGCAGCGATGTTTTCAAGCGCGCTAGGTTCTCATGCGGCTTGAACTCGTACATAACTGTTGTGTCGTGGTACATGTTCTTGTACGACAGCCATTCAGCTGGGTCGCCTTTGAAAAATGGCAACTCATAGGCCTGTCTTGGTACCGGCCGCGGACGCGCTAGGTTTGTGATAGCGTCTGCCAACTGATCTATCTTTCTGTCCCGCGACCTGCTCCTGTCCCTGTCGTCTGCGAACGCGTTTTCCCACTCAGGCTCTCTTCTAGCCTGTTCTCTGGCTCGTGGAACACTGGCCGTAGCTAAGGGCGTAGCGCTCCCTAGGTACGGTGGTTCGCGAAACTGTACCGACGCGGGCGCACACTGTTGGAGCGCAGGTATATAACTGGGCGGCGGCACTGGTGCTAACACATCACGAGAGGGCGCGGACACTTGACGCGGCGGCGGATCGCGACTCACAGCGAGCGCGTGTGTTTCCCTGACAGCGGGAGCCGAGTCTTCGACCCATGCTTCCACTCGCCGCGTTGTCCCTTCTCCTTCTGATTCTGAGTCTTCCTCAACAGCGGCATCAATCTCAGCGAGATCGGCTTCAAGCTTCTTCTTGACGAGTTGCTCCTTCATGCGTACCAATTCTCGTTCAGCCTCGTACTCAACCCTCCGTCGAAGGTAGTCGGCACTTCTCTGGCCGCTCCTCGAGGAGACGTGGCTTGTCCCGGAACCTGCCCTCTGGATTGTCTCCGATCTCACAGGCGTGAACATATCTCTGTGGTCGATAACACGACCTCCCGCCAGTGGGATTACAGGTACAGGAACCGACGATGTAATCGGTGCAACTGAAACTGAGCCTGGTGCCTTTTCAGACGGCACGCCAGAGTCAGCCTCCAACTCACGTCGCTTGTTCATGTCGGCCTCTATTTTGCGCAACTTACTCCGTGTCGTAATTGTGCTTCTAACACTCATCTTGTTTATCTTCCGTACGATCCGGCACTCGAAGGACCAAAAATTTTACACGATTCAGGACGCAGGGTTGAATGAAAACACGAACAAGATGAGTGCACTAAATATTATATTTAAACTTCAACGATTTTAACACTGATTTAAAAGATACTTTTACATTAAAGTCACACACTTATACAATATTTACTTTTAAGACAATTATCACGACTTGAAGAAGACTGTTTGAAGACTATGGGAAGACTGTTGTAGGAAGACTGTGTCGTTACGCCCGTGGGCGCCCATTTTATTTCCCCCAACGTAAGCGCAAGTAGTGGTCGGTCCCCTTATCACGACCGCCCACTATCCAATGGCTAGTGGGAGAGTCGATTATACCCTACCCCGCGCTCCCCTGTGACCTAGTTTGATCGTGGGAACCAGGATGTGGAATACAATGGGCGCCTTTCGACCAATCAACGGGTTTGTTTACTCTAACAGATAGAACTTTGTCACATTAAATTTACTCGTATTTCTTGTTATAAGAAGTTACAAGGTGATACATAAAAAATAGGTGTGTAATGCCTACTGGTGACATTTATCTATATAAAAATACGTTATCCAAGTCGTTCATCATTATTTAGCACCTATCTTAACAGATTTAGAGGGCTGTGCTTTTCAACAATTATTTAATACTTATCTAGACAGATTTAGGGGGCTGTGCTTCTCAACAATTTTTTTATTTATTTATCATATTTTTAATAATTTTAATTTACGCGCCTGTCTTTGCCTCAATGTATTTGCCCGAAGGCGTTGGTTGCGATGTTCTTGTCGTTCATTTGCACGTGTGCTTGTCTCTTACACTTGCATTTTCCTTTAATCGTTCTTCTTCGGTTCTATTCGGTACGCGGAGATTACTCCGCGTGTAAACCGTTTGAGAAATTTATTTGCGACGACCAATATTTCCCCTCGTACTCGGACCACGGCGACGTGGTATTGTACCCTAATTTGTACTTACATGTTGTTAAACTGTTTGCAATCCATCACAATAACATCAACAATAAAACAATACACACATGATTCATTTAACGTACATAAGTTGTGCCAGAAAGCCTTTTATACCATTAAAGATTACATTGAGGACAAAAAGGCTTGGGATTGAGTTGCTCCAATTTTCTGCATACTGAATGTTGTTTTTTTGTGTTATTCTTTATGAATGATGTAGTTTTCTCTTGTACACTCAGCAAATAAAATTTGGTGACATGCCGACAGCAGCGCCGCCTACCGGGTGCAATTGTGTTTTCAAACTATCCATTAACCCATTGAAATATACATATAAAATGTCAACCAAATCGGCTCAGCCGTTTAGGGGAAGTTAGGTGACAAACACACGTACAGAAGAATAATTATATAGATTATAGTAAATAAGTATGAAGAAAATAAATATGGCATAACCAAAAACCAAAAAAAAAAAGTATCCTTTGTCCGTCTCCTAGTTCTAAGCTCATCCGTTCTTGAGTTATATTTAGTGTAACTAACACGTCTTTCTTTTATATATATATAGATTACAAACTCAAGCTCAAAGCATTTATTTCAATTAAACCATTTACAGGCACTTTTAAATTGTCAAGTAGTCGGTCAGTCAGAAATATGGAGCTAGTGGCCCATTCCAAAGCGTAGTAGGTACCTATGGAGAAGAACGGGCAAGAAACTCCATGGACACTCTTTTAAATTATATTGTTACATAAATATTAGTTACATCATTAATGTTGAATATAGGTATAATTATATGTGAGAACGATGTAAATAATTTATCCGTTAGACTATATTTTCTGTATTTATTTACATTTGTCTGCTCTTTTTAACAATGAAGACAAATTAGAGAGCGTTTTTTATCTAAAGTTTTGCTCGAGACAATACCTAAACTAAAAATCGTCTTCTTTATAAGGTTTCTTCCATTTATTCACACTATTTTACAGATTCGTATAAAACTCTGAAGTTAAAAAAAGCGTTCAAAGTTATTTTAGCGCCTGCTCGATGCGGAATATCAGAATTTGCAGGAACTATTACGAACCAATTAGAAATCGTTACAATTAAATAACGGTTTTAAAAGAAGGAAACCTACATCCGACTTAGTATCTGTAACTAAATCATACTTCTATGGATACAACTAAGAACTTTATAATCTAGGAAAATTTAACACTTCAGAACAACATTTTATAACGTCTGTCACCGCGTCGCGCGTCCTACAGAATTCGGTCGTTTGGCACTAAAACCCGTCGCCATAGTAACGTGCTTCCGCCACCCAATGTATTCGTACAAAAAATCGAGAACAAAGTTTTTCATATACACCCCATAACAATTATCTGTAGGGTGTGCGTGTGTGTGTGTGTGCGGGTTTTTTGCATGTTATAATATTTTATGAGGTGCCCGTTCATTTTACTGGCTACGGGCTGTGATGTGTGGTGCAAGTTATAGGTACGCGACGCAAAAGCGTTATACCCTGGTTATGTAAAGTTACATAATATATTATGTCTATTATTTATAAAACGGCTATCAAAACTCATGTTAACCATTGCGATAAAAAGATTTGGCGAGCAGGTTTAAATAAAATATTAAAGCTTTGCAGAGTGAATATTTTTTAAACCGTTTGAGTGTGGTATTTTAATAGACTTAACAGGTGTTTAGTCAAGGTGTGACGTTGCAAAAATCAATAGGTACTTATATAAAGCAACTAGTAGCGACACCTTCCGTGGGTCTGCTCAAGCTCGTAGGATGATGGTTTTTATGAAATTGTGTCATACGAACTAAATACATATTTATTATTTTTTTTAAATAAATAATAATTTAAAAAAAAATAATTTCCCACATTCTACTGATATAAAATGTCTATGTAAATTCAAGATGACAAATAGAGGAAGATTCTATTTTGTCTGTGGTTTTCCAAAAAGGATCGATTGCTCGTCTTGTCAAAATAGTGTAAAGTTTTTTTTCCCCTCATGGCGTGACTACGAGGAGCACGCTTTGGCAGAGGGACCAGTCCTGGGATGACCAGACTGAGTCCAAATAACGCGATGGGTTTAATATAGGTCTAATCAAACCTAATCCTTGTCTAGCTGATTATGCTAGCCTTTTGTCATCTTACCTTATAATTAAGATCCCTAATGCGAGGATAGACGTGATGCCTTGGTGTAGCCCCGTGGTCAGATGATTTGGAGTTGATCCGGGTGCGGCCAACTTAGAGGTTAACCGTGATGTGGGCCATCTGTTATTGAAGAAGGCCTTACTGAACCGGATAACGGTAAATGAGGGAAGTCCGCCACTCCAGGTAACAATAGCGTCACCGTATACCCGTAGGTCACATCGTGTGAACCATAGGAATATTCCTTTGTTCGATGCAAAGGGTCTTGATTCCGTCAATTGAAGAGTCGATTGAAAGTGAATTGAAATTGAAAGAAATATTATGTACCGAGAGAGGGCTGAATTTAAACTAAATTGTTTTAATTTAACCTAAGAGAGAGAGAGTCAGGCCTTTTGTACAAACTAGGCAGTAAGACCAGTTGTTATAAATTATTGTGTCTTGGGTAGCTTTACATAAGCGATTTTTCCCTGTATGAGCGCAACCATAATAGGTCGATACTTATTCGATTGAGCTAGAAGTTACAAAGCAGTTCATCTCACGTACTCACTAAAGCGACTCTGAGTTTTAGTTTTAGTCTCATTGCAGGTGTGTACCCCGATACAACTAGGAACAGAGACCTAGTTTTGTCGGAGTGAACACCTAAGTGTGTGGGAAGGGTTTGGTTAGTGGCTCGCCACAATTTTAATGTTGTTATGCCTTCATTTTGGTGTATTATAAATTACAATAAATATTGTATTGTGTAAGAAGGTACTTGTATAATTGAATCTTTCCCGTACAGCTTATACCCTATAAATTTACTTTAGCACGGTGGTAAGTAGTATAATACTATATTGAAACCAGCAACTTCATGTTTCAAACATACAACATACAATCTACAAAAAACGGGGTTACAAAGGTCTTATTCTTAGCAGACATAACTTCTAAGACAGTCTCCTTCAACCGCAAACCTTTAGTAAATTAGGTGTTAAGGTGAGTAAAAGTGTTGATAGGTTCAAGGGTTTAATCGATCGCATGTTTAATGATGTTGTTTAAGACATCTCTAGTTTAATTTACCAAAATAAAAAACAATAGCGATACCTGCCTTCCGCTCGTACCTTGGACGCCTTAACAAAAAAGCAGCTAGTGGCGTATTGTCGCTCGCTTGCCAACTGCTTCCAATGTTATTATTATTATCTTCTGAAACGCAACTTAGGGCCTGTGGCGCCTCTTGCTAACGCGTTATCAACATAACTCGCGTACAATGAGTTCGGCGTGGGTTACATAACACGGATACAGGACTATATTTATATTACGTGAGTATGTGTAGTGTGTACTTAAGGAAATCTTGACGTCATGCCTAGAATTGTAGTTATTGGATACTCACGTATTAAATAATATAATGTTTGACGACACGGTTGGCGCAGTGGTTAAGCGATTGACTGCTGCGCAGCGTGTCGCGGGTTCGATTCCCGCACGGAACAAGTAATTTGTATTACCTGCAAGTAGTTAATCCGGGTCTGGCTGTTTGTGTATGTGAGTTTAAATGTTTGTAAACGCACCCACGATACAGGAGAAATTCCTAGTGTGGGGCAACGTTTTTATAAAAACAAAAAATATATATATATAATGTCGGTTCATTGGGAGCTTTCGAAACACTGGAACACTACAGGCTAGCAGTAATAAATCAATTTAAATGCTTGTACATAGAAATATTCTTTTATGCGACCAAATACCTAAATTACTGAGAATCTTAGAACAAATATAGAAATTAGTAAGAATATTTTCTTTCTATCTTTAGCATAAAAATCCGTACCTACTTCTTAAATACCAATTAAAACGGTTTGTATTGGTTTGTGATTACTCTCCAGACTCTAGAGCTTGTTGCTCAATAAACCAACCAACCTCCTTGCCGGATTGCCGCCGTGGGATCTGGCGGCAAAAGTCCCCACCAGTGCTGGGCACGCCTCACGCTCTCACGCTAGAGAGGCGCCACGGCGTCCTCACCTTCCGCCTGACGCAGGTCCTCACTGGACATGGTTACTTCGGGAGGTTCCTGTTCCAGATAAGGCGGAAGGAAACGCCCGGGTGTCACCATTGTGTGGATCGCCCGGAGGACACGGTCCACACAGCACCGCTTTGTCCTCGTGAAGGCGATCGGCAGTGGATATCTCTCGCGTCCAGTCCTAGTCCAGGCCATGGTACGGAGCGAGAAGGCATGGGAAACCATTACCTCTTTCTGCGAAGCAGTAATGCTCGCGAAGGAGAAGGCAGAAAGCGGCTTACGGATGGCGAGCAATGGGTAGCGCGCCGTCCGATGAGGACCAGGCCCGGGTCGACGACGCGTTGTGTTCCACGAGCGCCTCAAAGAGATGTCAGCATCAATGACGGGGTCCGCTAAGGCCGATGACTGCCAGGGTTGCGCGAAAGCGCGAAAGTCCGAAATGGTGACTGGCCCCTGGCATAGGCAATTGAAGGAAAACCAGTACTACACAGACTACTACAGAGTAAGTGGTTTCCCCCCGAAAAAAAAAAAAAAAAAAAGGTCATTCGAAGATAGAAAGGCAGAACTTTAGAGAGATATGGGAGGATAGAAATGGGACGGAAATCAGTAGGTGAGACTGGCTTAGGAATTTTGGGTAGAGGGATGATATGAGTTTTTTCCAGGCCTCAAGAACAGAATAAGAAAACAAGGAGAAATTAAAAATGTGGTTAAGACGGGAAGTAGTGTGTAGTAGTAGTAGTGGATAGGAGAAATCATTCTATTCCATAGAATAGGTGTTTTTATTGATTGTGGACTAGGTACCTACTATGGAGAGTATAGACAAGGAGAACTATCTTTGTATATGAAAAGTGTCCGTCAAAATGTGCTACCTATGGGTGGCGCTACAGTAGCCACCGGGTAAATTTTAAAAGCAATCATTTTAGGTTAACTTTACAAAATAATGTTGGTCAAGTCACTAAAAATATAAAGTTTTCTGAATAAACTTCAATCCGTTAATTTTCTAACTCGGCATATTCAGTCTCATAACAACTGCTACATTCATACCACAAAATTTGCCTACGCTAGTGCCATTTTGGAGGGTTTTTGAACTATTATTTACTCTTTAATTGGGACACTTTTTCAACTTTCTTCCTATAAGAGATAGTTCTCCTTGTCTCTACCCTCCATAGTACCTACGTAAAATGTGAAAAAAAATTATCAAGCCATAAATTGTGATAACGGAGGTCACAATCAAAAATAAAAATCATAAAAAGTTTAGTACCTAGGTAACTAATGTCAGCCACAACGTTCGGATACAGACTATGATAAACGCAGAGTGTAAAGAAACGTTACGACAATAAAAAAACAAAAAATTACACTGACAGACGTCACATCACACGTCATCAGAAAAATTAAAACATCTACCGGCAAGCTAAACGTTGTGACAAAAATTTTACTAAAAGTAAATGCATAAGTGTAACCGACATTACACGAATGTATTACAAAACAGTCAATGTAAAACATCTAAATCAGTAAACTCAGGTTCGGGCCTTTCTCACAACCTTTTTTTTTTTGAGGGTTGCAGTTACAGTCGATCTATATGCCACTGCTGGCGATGTAGAAACGGCAGGCAATGGGATCATCGGGTGCGGCAGCACTGGCCGGAGCCGGGACAACGCGATTCAAGTTTCAAGCTCACCCATAGACCTATCTTCCGGCGAGGCTTGTCAGGCGTTAATACAATAACCTTTCCTTCTGCAGACCAGCTGCTATTTGATGCTAATAGGCAGCAATAAATACCTGGTGCTGTGTCTTGGTCAGAAACTCCGAAATGGTGATGTCGTTGCCCTTGAGGCCTTGCCTTGCCTTGCCTTGCCTTGTATTACCGTCCCAAACTAGCCGACGATGCTCCATGTCATTCAATTGCACCAACACAGGTTTTATTTTGCTCTGCAGGGCTCCCAGTCTGTGGCATAACGTCAAAGTGATCCAATTTATTGTCATCAATCATTAGTTGTTTCGACATAATAAAGAGAATCGCATCACACAGCTTTTCAACAAGTTTCTCAGGAATACCGTGAAACGCGAAACAGCAAGATCTTTCTTCGCATTGCAATCTTATGTCTGTCCAGGCTCAAAGACAGGAGTTCTATCTGAGGTTTTAACTGAGATAAAGTTTTGCAGAAAAAGGATTTAATCTCGGAGACGTCCAGGGAAAGAGCAGCAAGATCTGAATGTACAGGGTCAGTTCCAGCTGTAGCTATCTGCAGCTTACTGTTAATGCCTTAATATTAAGCCTAATTTTGATGGCTTAACAATGCATAATATAATATTGGCATATTTTTATAATATATTATTATTTTTTTTTTAAACGTTGCCCCACACTAGGAATTTCTCCTGTATCGTGGGTGCGTTTACAAACATTTAAACTCACATACACAAACGGCCAGACCCGGAACAACTACTTGCAGGTCATACAAATATTTGTTCCGTGCGGGGATCGAACCCGCGACACGTAACGCAGCAGTCAATCGCTTAACCACTGCGCCAACCGTGTCGTCAATTTTATATTATTTTTTTAAGAAAATTATATGCGGTCCGATGTGCGTCCTTTTAGAGAAAACATGTAAGGCTATATAAAAAAGTGGGGTACATGTTTTCTGCAAATAGTTTTGTGTGTGAAACACCATCTGTTATAAACGCCTGAGAAACCCGCTTGGCAATCTGTTGCACGAAGTGCGTGAGGCGAACACAAAGAAAAAAGAATCAAGTGTAATGAATATCTTATTAATTACGTATGCCCTCTTTCTTTACCTCTACGCTTTCTGCCTGGCTAATACGAAAATATTAAGGAAAACTACTATAGCTACCCAACATGCATACCTAATACCTTCTAGAATTTTTATAAGACCATAATCTGGACCCACACTTTAATCAAAGTCTGAACTTCAAACATACAACATCTATACTAATTTTGTTCTAAGGCAAATTGGGTTTGTTTTCCCACCAAAATAATAGGCAGCGGACGTGACAGGCAAGCGACATGCTCGCTCAAATTGAACATGTTCCCTTCGTAATGACTGACACGGAGCCTTCATACGAATCTGCAGGATAAGTAGGTAAGGGTACAATGTGACGTGAGGAATGTAAGGCTGCTGAGGAAGTTTGTGATTGTATGCTTATTTTTGGGGTATAGAAGGTTTACTATAATAATGTAATAAATTATGAACGTCCAATACGAAAAAGTTGTATCAGCTGTTATTGGTTTTGTTTCTGGAAGAAATAAAAGACGAACACAAAACTGACTGACTGGCCAGTCACTCACAATGCAATGTCAGTTATAACACAGTGTATTTGATTAACATGACGGTTTACAACTACACACATCAAAAGTGTCTAGGGATCAAGCATTTTTATGCGGATTTCTTGAGATTAAGATGTGGCTTTGTAATAAATTTATGATTTTATAAATTTATATGGATCCTTTTTGGTGCATTTCATAATTTGAATCAGGAACTGTGAATCAAATTCGAGTAAAAGATGAAAATCAGCTGTCAATATTTTCCCTATAAAAACATACAACGCATTGAAGACATTATTAGTGCTACTGTTTCCCTACTACTGATTAAAACCAACGTTATTATAGAGCGGCGACGTCATTTAAGCAGGGAAGAAATGCTCAGAGCCGTGGGAATGATAGAAGCTGGTTCCCGGCAACGTACTGTGGCTTTAGCTCTGAATACAAGTCAGAGTGTTATCAGTCGACTTTGGACACGTTACCGAAGCACTGGTACCGTGGCTGAGCGCCATGGAGGACGGTATCGCTGCACCACACGGAGACAAGACCGATACATTCAAATCTTAACTCGAAGAGCTCCAACAATAACCGCCATGATGTTAGCCGTGAGGCTTCATCACTCTTCAGGGAACTTAATTAGCGACCAAACAGTCAGAAACCGCTTGCATGAAGTGAATCTTCATTCCCGAAGACCGCTACGGGTACCACCTATAGCAATGCACAATCGTAGGATTCGATATCAATGGGCTCTTGAACACAGAAATTGGGCAGAAGAACAATGGCGTTTCGTGTGCTTTTCTGATGAGTCTCGTTTTGGTATGAGACCGGATACAAGACGTATACGACACTGGAGAACCCCTGGACGCCAACAGCGATTAAAATCCTGCCAGGAAGTCCATCCTTATAGTGGTGGAACCATCATGGTATGGGCGGGTATTTGGATCGGCGGAAGAACTGAGTTGATTTGGATCAGAGGCAACCTCAACGCTCAAATTTATGCTGAGACGATTGTATCAGACGTCATCGTTCCTCTACAAGTGCAAATCGGTCCCTTATTTCAGTTAATGCATGATAATGCACGACCGCACACCGCAAGAGTTGTAAGACAGACTCTCGCCGCAGCTAACATCAATGTCCTGCCCTGGCCTGCTCAGTCGCCAGACTTGAACCCGATTGAGCATGCATGGGATATGCTACAGAGAAGAGCTCTGCCGAATATGGAGGGTATCCAGTCGCAAGAAGACCTTTTTTTGTTGTTGCAACGAACATGGGCGGCCATTCCACAGCGTGATTTGGATGAACTCATTTTGAGTATGCCAAACCGATGTTCTTGTGTTGTTAGTGTTCGCGGTAGAAACACGGATTATTAATTGTTTAAGTTACCCAATAAAATTTTAAAGAAAACTGTTATTTCAGTCTTTTTTTCGAACTTTTGTGTTAGTGGTTCAAATGTCAAAAATCCCTTTATTAGGAAAATGGCAAATTTCTTTATTAATGCAAAGGTGACTTGGTTTATCGTTACTGTGACAAACGAAAACACTTTATTTTATGAATCCTTAAAGAAAATTTTAATTAATATCAATCAGGAGAAAAGTTATTGCAAAAATATATGTTGATCCCTAGACACTTTTGATGTGTGTACTAATGATTTTCTACTCTTATCAAAAATAAAGAAAGGTATATTATTCAAATTTTTTACTAAGTTCCATTTCCAAAGTGCAGTTTTCATAATTTAGCTTTTACCCTTTAGGAGCGTTTACATGTCACGTTACCTCGAGGACCTTTGCAAAGGAACAGTTAGTTATTTTGAAAGGTTACGACATAGACAACCGTTTTCTATTTCGATCTTAAGAACCAATAGTAGGTAAGTACTACTTACCGATATCATTACAAAAAAAAAAGATATTCATTTATTGCTTTCAAAAGTTCGATTTACCTACTTGAAGTCATGGATGGAATAATATACGAGGACTACCTTTTTCTTACCTTTCGAGTTAATACCCGAAAGAAAAAGGAAAAGGTGTCTTAAAGTTTGCCGATCCTAGATCCCTTACAATAGGGGGCAGGGTTGTAACTATTTATAAGACAGACGACAGGACAGTAAAATTGGAGAATTTCCGTAAAATAAATAAATTAAGAAATCGAAGGTTGAATGTCACTTCCACGTCATAAACGACAAGATCTATTTGTTTTCCATGTGACACACAGTGGATCGACTCCATACAAAGTTTCGGACATAGGATTTTTAAATTACACATTTCCGATTTTTGAAAAACTAGTGATGCCAAACTGTTCTCCTATATGATACAAGGCCAAATCATTTAGATACATTTTTCGATTAAACTTCAATTTGAGAAGATATTTGACTTTAAGTGATTTCAATGTATGAAAATGTATATTCAAGTTAATGTATCTTCTGATTTTCTCACATTTTCTCCTTTTGACTCATATAGCAGATTTGTAGAGGTGTTTAGCAAAATTTTTCCCAAACACACTTGTGCCCCCCCGGGCCCCCCTTAGAAAATATTAAATTATTTTACAATAAAATTTATTTTGATCAATTAATTAATCTACAGCAGTAAATACTAAGTACAATTAAAATTTAAGAAAATATTACTCAAGATTAAATTAATTTTATCAAATATTAACTCAAATTTAAATATAAATTAGGAAAATAAATGAAAATAAACTATTATCTAAAAATCCAGTTTTAAGTTTGAATGGAAACAGGAATAACTTAAGTTTGGCTATTCCTTGCCTGACTTACAAAAGTTTCCCAGCCACAAAATTTTAGTTCTACTGTTTTCTTTGCAATTGGTGAGTAATGATTCTTTGAGCAAGCAATTTATGAACACTTGGAGGCATGTTATACCAGGGATATAATTCCATATACAACTTGTTTGTTTCCTGGCAGAATTGCTTAAACTCTGGGATCTTAATTTTTTCACCTGATGAAATGCACTGTAGAATAACTGCAAATCTTTTCACAAGACCAACGTCTAATCCAGTCAGTGAAGCAGTTTTGTCAGGATCTCCAAAAAACCGACGAGCGCTGTTGCCATCGTTAGTAGTTCCACTACCTTGTTTCACTACATCAAGCAGCAATCCAGTTTCTCTTCTGAAATCTTCTTGGATTTTCAGTTTCCTGTCATTCATTTTTTTCTTATTTTCGTCTCCTCTAGCCTGCCATGTCTTAAATTCCAGCCTGTGGGCAATATGAAAAAGACACTCCATGCATCGAATCCAAGCATGCAACGAACTTAGTCCATATTTGTACATATCTTCATTTGCTGGTTTGTCTTCAACTAACGCCAATTCATTCATCTCTCTTGGTCGAGCTTCACAAATGGTACAAGAGGATGTGGGAATGTCTGAAATGTACGATGCTATTTTACCATCAATCATCGTCATTAGTAGCTGGTGTTTGATATGGCTGTTCCGGATTATTGTAGGAGTAAGTTCTGAAATTTCTGTGTCAATCTCACTCTTTACAGACAATACGTTAGCTTTATTTTCTTTCATAAACTTCCACATTATTGGACGGCAATATGAAGTTGATGAAGGACGCTCGTTTTGCCAAATAACTTCACCGTCTTCCGTAACTAATTTCAGTGGCACTAAACTAGCCATAAAAACACTTGCCATTAGGTCTTCGTTACTTTTCTGTTTATAAATACTTTGATCGGGAGCGCCATCAAAGCCCCATTTACTGATTAGTATTAGTTGTTGATCATCAATTGTGTTACTATCAACCAATGACTCAAACTGTCTTGCTGTAGTTAGGTCTAAAAGAGCTTGCAAATTGATTTTTGCTGATGTCTCTGTAACAACAATATTACTTTTGTCGGGATAACACTTTTTCTTTTCTTTTTGTAGTTTGTAATAACTTGGATATTTACTTATGCCTTCGTTCATGCTAAACTCTCTAAGAGTAATGTAGCGCCATTTAGATAGTTTCAATGTAATATACAAGGCTAACGCCTATATTGCTGGTATTTCTATTTGTAAATTTGGAGATTCTCTTGAGCTTGTTGTGATTTGGAGCTTGTGGATTCTCCAGCATATATTTTAATACTTCAGCAACTTCATTATTTCCAGTTGACTTAAGTGCTTCTACAGTGGAAAACGCTAGTTCGTTAGCTTCACTTTTCGTACGTAGGTACTCGTGCGTTCTCTGAAAGGCGTCTACGCTTCTGACGTTCACTGAGATCATCAAATGGCTTACGGGGCAGTTTCTGTGTAGACGTGGAGGCATCATGCTTAGGTGATATATAATGTTCTTGTTTTGACGTTGATTCACTAGTATCCGGTGGTGATACAAAGTCAATTTGCTCGACGCTTGCTGCTGGTGCTGTTGCATTTTCCTTGTTGAACAGCGGCCATTGTATATCAGACTCAAGCCAACTAGAATTTTTCTTGATAAACTTGTCTTTGCAATGCTTAGACTGTTTTGATTTTGCAAGAAGGCAATAACAAAATTAGCGGCACCATATTTGTAACTCTGTTTTATCAGCTTCACTCAAATCAAAATTAGAGTTTGATATCAAAACATTGCACAAAAATAAATGATCGCGTATATCTATATGGTTGCTCAAAGCAACATAAAGATCCAAGTAAGTCACAAATCCACGGAAAGACATAATGATGTCACTCGAAAGAAATTGCAGTGTAAACTAAATAAAAAAAAGTAGCTGGGAAACATTTTGTAAGTCAGGCAAGAAATAGCCAAACTTAAGTTGTTCCTGTTTCCATTCAAACTTAAAACTGGATTTTTAGATAATAGTTTATTTTCATATATGTTCCTAATTTATAATTCAATTTGAGTTATTATTTGATGAAATTAATTTAATATTAAGTAATATTTTCTTAAATTTCAATTTTACTTAGTATTTACTGCTGTAGATTAATTAATTGATCAAAATAAATTTTATTGTAAAATAATTTAATATTTTCTAAGGGGGGCCCGGGGGGGCACAAGTGTGTTTGGGAAAAATTTTGCTAAACACCTCTACAAATCTGCATTATGAGTCAAAAGGAGAAAATGTGAGAAAATCAGAAGATACATTAACTTGAATATACATTTTCATACATTGAAATCACTTAAAGTCAAATATCTTCTCAAATTGAAGTTTAATCGAAAAATGTATCTAAATGATTTGGCCTTGTATCATATAGGAGATCAGTTTGGCATCACTAGTTTTTCAAAAATCGGAAATGTGTAATTTAAAAATCCTATGTCCGAAACTTTATATGGAGTCGATCCACTGTGTGACAGTTAGATAATATTATTTGTATGACCTGCAAGTAGTTGTTCCGGGTCTGGCCGTTTGTGTATGTGAGTTTAAATGTTTGTAAACGCACCCACGATACAGGAGAAATACCTAGTGTGGGGCAACGTTAAAAAAAAAAAAAAAAATATCAACCTTAGTGAATATTTTATTTACTTGGAATTCTGGTCAAAAGTGATAAAGCAATAGGGATGTGTCCTGGGTAAAATATGGTATGGTGTGGTATGGTATAATATGCAGGAAAGGGATTAGCCCAAGGTGACCCTATGTCACCATTACTGTTCAACTTAGCGACATACATGTTTTGTCGCAAAATCATTGAGGTGTTTATACGAGTATGTCAGTACGCCGATGACTTTGTACTGTATACAACTTTTAATAATGTGTTAGAGGGTAGGAACAAAATCCAGAATGCATTAAATGTATTTATCATTTTACTGGATGAATTAGGATTAGAAATATCTAATAGTAAATCTAAATATTGTATTTTTAGCAGGGGATTCAGATAACAACAAATTCAGCTTTTAGGAAACAATTGTGAACTTGTTTCCATACTTACTTACAAATACTTGGTTGTTTGGCTAGATAAGTCATTGCGCTGGGGTAAGCACATTAATGAGACTGTCGAAAAGGTTCAGAAACTTATGAATGTGCTTAAAATTCTTACTGGTTCTTCTTGGGGTGTCCATCAGATTCACTTACGTAGGCAATATGTTCGCGACGGAGCGTCACCATACTTAGATTTGTTTATGTAAATAGTAATTTCTTAATTTCCTAATTTCTTGAATAGAATGTATGTACGTGTCGGAACATCGCCATACCTTTATTTTGCTCATGTAACAGTAATTCACTAGTAAGAATGTTTAAAAACTTAATGGGCAGCGGACGTACCACTACTTGCGCCCGTGTACCCAGATAGGGTCTTAAGTTCTAAAACTTTCTTGGTGAATAATTGGTAGTAAATCCTTTTAAACGTTGTCTTTTATAGCATATTAAGATATAATAAGTATAGTTCTAGCCTAGACATCATATTGTATGTACTAGAAAGCTAATAAATATGAATTCGAGTCGTTTTTCATTTAACCCAATGGTCGCAACCTTGTGAGCATCAAAGGGGTGGGACGTATATAGTTTCCCTATAGGTTTTTGGTACGTCCAGGTAGCCTGGACCGAGACCTAGCCCTGGACGTAATTTTTGGACCTGTGGTCAAATGGGAAGTCCACCTTTTTGATGAACACAGGTTGCGAGCAGGGGCAAAATAGTACGTTTTTTCTTACAGTCTTCAGAGGCGCTTCACGCCCTGAAAAATCTAGATGTAACTATGAAAATACTAGATTTCTTTAGTTCGATAGACCTACTTTAGGTACCCGTTTAGAAGTTGAATATCGGTTCAGGGGTTTTACAGGAAATCCACCTGACAAACTGGATAATAGTAATTTTTCACCCGTTTTCCCCTTTGTAATGAAATAACTTTTCAGCTGAAAGACACACAGTCGCTCCTGTAGTGTCAATAGATAGGGGATTACGCAAGGAATCCGGTTATGTATAACGTGTCTGGATAGGGTGCCTAACTAGGGAGGTTTAGCTGTAAGAAAGCTTGTAAACATAGTAAAAATGAACATAAAATCAGGGAGAAATTCGCGGTCCTCGTTACGGTAAAGCTTCGAGCTACCTAAGCGGGCGCGTCACGACCGCTAATTTTGTAGTCATCAGCAAGGAACTTCACGGCTCAAAATACGTCATCAAGTGAACCCCTCAAAAGGACCCGAATCGCTCCCTGAACATTTAAAGAACTGTGAACTTGGTGTTATTATTTTTCAACCCCTGTCATATAAGTAAGTACCCCGGAACACGAAGACATCAGTACGAAGCCACAGTCGGGAATCTTGGAAGATACCTGGAACTTATAGGTGTAGGACGTCAGCGCCGCTGTGGATTGGGAGACGCTCGACCTCATACTGGGATAGCTCTGGTTGGGTATATAACCTCCCTCACCCTGGAGCCCAGCGATCACGCCCGTCCGGCACACTATATATTGCTTTGATTAGAAGTAGATTGGATTATGGCTGTTTCTTGTATGACAATAGTGCAGACTCAAATATCTACAAGTTATTCACGGTGCAAAACCAAGCTTTAAGAGTAGTAGGGGGCTTCACAAGAAGCACTCCGATTCATGTTATGGAATCCGAGCTCTGTGTTACTCCACTGCATTTAAGAAGAAGATGGTTAGCCGTTAAGTATTGTTTGAAGATGCGTTCATTGTCAAATAATATAACAACCAAGCTGTTGGCAGAGCTTAGCGCTGTTAGACACATCAGATATTGGTCAAAGAAGAAGATCCCGTTACTTGTTAGTATTTTTGAAGAAATTAAGGAAGAGAATGTGAGCTCATCTTCCATCCTGGAAATGTTTACTTTGGACACATGGGTCACGAATATTAATACTCAAAATACAATTGCAATTAATTTAGATTCATTAAAAAACCTAAAAAAGCTTATGAGCATAATTTAATAAAAAGAGAGGTGTTGAAAGAAATGAGGGAAAAATATAATGATTATCATATTATTTATACTGATGGGTCTAAGAGCGTTAATGGAAATGGCGCTGCGTACTATGATCCTTTGAAACCGGAAAATAGTGATAACAGCTGTTTTAAAATAATTAATTCTGCACTTGGTTATATTCAAAGGACAAAAGAAAAGCAGTAATTTGTGTAGACAGCAAAAGCGCGTTACAACATATAGCTTGATGCGCCTCTGGTTGCAGAGGGGCACCGATAGCTTATGGTATTCTGTCTAAGATACTAAAGTTACCCAATAGCGGGTTTGTTCTGAGGTTGCAATGGGTTCCATCGCATATAGGCTTACAGGGTAATGAGGAGGCGGACCGTTTGGCAAAATTGGGAACAGATGAAGGAAAAGAAATACATACTAAATCCCTATTATGTGGAACTATTACCTAAATATAAATACAAGTGTCTATAATCTTTGGAAAGAATATTTCGATGAGAGATCGAAGAGTAAAGGAATATGGTATAGATGTATGGTATCGGAGCCTCCTCATATACCATGGTTTTGTAATACTAAGTTAAACAGAGGGTTGGTTGTGGTCGCCCACAGACTGAGGTCTGGGCACATGCCGCTCAATAAATTTAGATTTTTGATGAAGAAGACGAATTCACCCAACTGTGAGGTGTGTGCAACGCCGGAGGATGTCTTACATTTATTGACGGAATGTGTCCGGTTTCGGTCTGAAAGAGAAGACTTAATTAATCAATTAGAGCTAAATAGATAAATGATGTGGGTATATTTCACCAAATATTGTCTACACCTAGTTCGGAGCCGGCCTTCAAAGTTTTTAAGTTCGCTAAGTTACGATTTAGTTAATTAAGATTTTGTATGAGGTACGATGGGACTGGCATACACAGTTGTGTAAAAGTCCCTTATTCAAAATAAAGAGAAAAAAGAAAGCAATAGGGATGTCCTGGAAAAAAAAAAGTTTATTTGGTCCGTCAGTTATAGTACCAAAAATATTGGACACGAATTTTTTGCTTTATCAAATTAATAAAAAGTGACTAAAATTAATCGCATCGAATTTAAGGAGAGGGGGCTGACTACGCCACTTCTACGTAAAAAGTATAGCAAAGCGTGACGTCATGCGAAATTTCAACGCACTATATCGGCGTAATTTTTTGTTTACGTGACAAAAGAAAAAATACTTGTCCAATATTTTTTGGTAATCTAACTGATGGACCAAAAATTTTTTTTAAGGAATGTACCCACCTTATTACGAGGTCTTATATACTAAAATCTGAAAATCTCATTACACTTTTGTCAACTAAGAAATTGTACCAAAAGTCCTAACCTAATCGCCAAGTCCAAAGCTGATAACAACCAAACTTTTAATAGGTATGTATGTACTTACGTACATGGGTAGGTCTGGCTATCCACTTATGAAGGTTGTTCTGACAAGTACGACAGCTTTTTGATTAGCAAAACAAGTTGAACTGACCCCTGGGCCCAACTTATTATTTTAATCAAACATATTTTGTGGGCAAACTGTTTAATTGAATTATTATTTGGTAGAAACAAAATTTTGTTTGTTTCTGACATATTGCAAATTTGGATGTTACGTGATGCGGGGTTGCGGAACGATGAACATACTGTGAATATGAAATCTGGTCAACATTTTACAATTATTTTGGTGTTGCTTTGGTAGTGTTTAATGTAGATATTTATGGTAGCATAATACCCTACTCATTTCAAGAATGAAACGTTTTGTATCTCGTACTCTCGTATCTCGTAATGTTTAAGTGTTATCTCTTGAGCAGTTACCGCTTGTAGTAGGTACATCGGTATTATCCTGTAACAATTGTGCACCGTTAGGCACTCTCTTTAGACTAGACTTAGCGATTGGACCGCGTTTTTCTTTGTATAGATAGGTATGTATCGGGAGATCAGCTAAATACTGTATCTTGTGTATACCGGGGTGCTCATTTTTTACGACTAGGCATGGGATTCTTTATAAATATCTGCTGCTCGGGATTATAATTTTGCTCAGGCTCACGAGTCTTATTCAAATTATCAACAATTTCATTTCTACGGTTTAAAGAGTTTTCGCTTATTAATATACTGTTGCATTAAGTGCTCTGTTATGTCCATGTCTAATGGATCACGAGGTCAAAGTGTCCGTTTATAAGTTCTAAAGGTCTACACTTGGTAAAACTGTGTATGCTACTGTTATATGCTAGTATGGCCTATGCCATTAAATTGATAACTGATTCACCGCGATTTTGTAATTTTAGTATTATTAAATGTTCTAATAGAGTAGAATGGAGGCGCTCAATCATCCCATTCTCATTGGGTGTGTGTGCAACAATTTTATGATGGTTAATCTTGTGAACCCTTGTAAATTCTGAAAATATCTGGTCGTGTCTTATACTTATAAGACAAGTTTAAAAGAAAATAAGTAGCAAAACTGTACGTAAATAGTCCGACGTGTTCGGCTGCTTACAGTGCATAAGGCGATGAATTGCACGGATTAATAAATTAGAATAACAATTTGTTGGAACGTGTTAGTCTGGCATCGTTCAAGACAGGTTTTGTTAGTTTCGAAAGATATAATATCATGCGTCCGTCTCATTTATTCATCAGCTTGTTTTTGTTTAGTTTTGCAATTATATTTAATATCACACAAATTATTTAAATAATCGTTTTTATTACAATAATTTATTTTATATAAGTATACATACATACACACACTGCAGTATAAAACTGATTGACATCCGTCACCACACACTTCAGGTTCAGTTGAAAGCCAGCGTCAGGCACTAGTTGCCTGGCGTTTTTGTTGAACTGGGCCTATTTGGCGCAACCGCGAGGCACATTTTCCGGCAACTTCTCACAAAGTAAAAAATATAAAGTGATAAATGATTTTATTTCTGTAAGTAGGTTTGTACAAACACTTTTACACGTCAATAAGTGCGTACTTTATTTTACTCTTTTTGTGTTTTTGTGTAGGTCTGGCTGTTTGTGTATGTTACTTTAAATGTTTGTAAACGCACACACAACACAGAAGAAATTCCTAGTGTGGGTAACATTAAAATATATATTATATATATATATATATATATATATATATATATGTTGTGTAGTGTACCTTGTAGTCTGTGCATTGTATTGTCTTTCTTTCTTCTTCTTACTAGGTGTCAAGAACGCATACTCTCGTCGGCCGTACTGTAATATTTAGAATGTATTTTGATTTTGCGATTATCTTAAACATTATAAGGATAAGTTGCATTATCAATTACCTACTAGTTCAGTTAACCATGCGGGAATGATATTTAATTTAACATGTTGGTATCAATGTTTCCAGTAAACCGTCAAGTTTTTTTGATTGTTGGTGAATTCCATGGAAATTTCCCAAACATTCGCATGCCAAACTGTATATTTAAATTTATAATTATTAGATCTGTTATTACGAACATTGTTCACATCTTCTATGGAAAAGACCCACGCCAGCCAGCAGCTCTGAGGACTGGAAGGGCTCCATATGCCTACCTCCACTTGCCAAAAACCCTTCTGTCGCCCGTCTTTGTGTAGTATTCAAGTTAGTCGTAGTAGGTTAAGGTATAGTGCCATACATCCACTTACTTTTAGGCTGGAGTATCTTGTAGCAATTGTTCCTGTAACAAAATCATAAGCATTTTCACTGTCTCATCAAACAGGCACGTAACAATGCGTAGGTACCTTCATACCTAATCACAAACTATCAGTTGACTGACAATGTAAATAGCGCCCTCGCAATAGTAGTTAACTTGTTTAATGTAAATAACCTTCTTCTGAACGAGTAAAAAACTAAATGTTTCAAGTTTACGATACCTCATGTTAGACAAGTAGAAACAAATGTTCTCATAAAGGGAGAAGAGTTGAAACCCGAAAATACCACGGTATTGTTAGGCATAACTTTGGATGCTAAGTTTCAATGGGGCGCCCTTAGAGATAAATTGTCAAAAAAGCTTAGAAAGAAAGAAAGAAAAATATTTTATTTGGGACATGCACAGGAAATACAAATAATAATAAAATAAAAAAAGAACATTAAATCTAACAAAAGCTCTGCAGCATACACCGTTAGAAAAGTTCGTGGCTTAACTGATTTAGAGACAGCCCGTTTAGTATACTTTAGTTATTTTCATAGTGTAATGTCGTAAGGTATTCCGTTGTGGGGAAATGCCGCCGATTTTCGGACAACTTTTGTTTTACAAAAAAGGACAATTTTGCGCAGTGCAATTTTGTGAAAGTGATTTAACAACAAGTCAAAGTGATTGGATATTATCGTTATCTAGGGGCACAGGTGCGTCCGTTTCATTTCCAGCTAGGTACTGTACGTGCGTTTTCAAATATTCTATTAATTATTTCATCATCCTCATTATTATCGATACTACCGTGAAATATTTTAACGCGAGTTATGGCATCCGCATTAGTATTCTGACGAACCTTTTTGTAAACGACTTTATAGTCGTATTCTGCAAGCTTTAAACGCCATCTAGTTAATTTAGAGTTAGGATCTTTCAGTGACATTAACCAAGTAAGGGGCCTGTGGTCTGTATAAATAATGAACTTTCTACCATAGAGATAAGGACAAAATACTTGATTGCCCATACTATTGCTAGTAGCTCTTTCTCTATTGTAGAATACCGCGATTCGCCACCTAACGCTACATCAGATACATCGGTGGTGACCACGAAAGGTTCATCAAAATTAGGATATTGTAGTATTGGGGCAATTTTTATAATTTACTTGCACTTATTAAAAGCTTCTAAAAACTCTACTTTACTATTCTTCTTTAGACAATAATGGTCATTGGCTTATTTAACATTGCGAATTCTTTAATAAATCCTGTAGTACCCTACTGGGCCTAGGAAAGCTTTTATGTCCTTCTGGGTCTTAGGCAAAGGGAAATTTAATACAGCTTTAATTTTATCCTTATTAGGTTTTAAGCCCTCATTTGTGAGTTGGTGTCCTAAGAAATGAACCTGTTTCTGTAAGAACTCTGATTTATCTAATAGAATTTTCTAATTGTGAGTTTAAAACCTATCGAATACTTGCTTTAATTTCTCCATGTGTTGTTGTAAGGATGTTGATATAATTATTACGTCATCTAAATAAGTATAAACGTTATCTAATCCTCTTAAGATGTGATCCATTAAGCGTTGGAACGTACTTGGTGTGTTTTTTAGGCCAAAGGGCATTCTTAGAAACTCGTAATGGCCTCGTTCAGTTGTAAACGCTGTTTTTTCAATATCATTGGGATGCATTTCAAGTTGGTGGTAGCCACTGGCGGGGTCCAGGTTCGTAAATTACTGGGCACGTCCCAATCTATCTAATATATTATCATGAATGATGGGTAAGGGATACTGTCTTCGATGATACGATCATTCAGTCGTCTACGATTACAAGTCTCCATTTGACTTCTCCTGATGCATCAGGCTTTTTTGGGACAATATGCACGGGACACGACCAAGGGGATAAACCCTCTCAAAAAATGCCTTGCTGTAAAAATGTATCTTCTTGCTTACGAATCTCATCGCGTTGTTGGAGAGCTTGTCTGTAACTACGTACAAAAACCGGTGTATCATCGCTTAGTCTAAATTCGTGTTTAACTGCGTGTGTAAAGGTCAGTGGAATATTTTCTGAATAGAATAGGTCCCTATACTGATAACATAGCCTAGTAACTTCACGCTTTTCTTCCTCATTCATATGGCCCGTACGAGTTTTCTTCAAGTTTTATTTTAATATACGATCGATGTCTGATTGCACTTGTATGGTATTAATGTTATGACTGTGAATGTTATTAACCTCACCATACAACTCTAATTACGTTGTACTCTTATCTGGAATATAGATGGATAAACCATTTATATATCATATATTTCTTATCGTCACTAAAATGAATGACTAAAGTTTTCAAAATAGCATGAATAACGTTAATTATTGCTGCCAGTGATTTCAAGTTATGTGACCAATAAAAATCATCGTGTAAGTATTGTCTATCCACGTAGTTAGTTTTAACACTATCTTCTCACACTTAGGATCGATTTTTATCTTTTGCGGTGGAGAGCTAACGTGAATAGGTATTAGTGCTATTGATGTTTGTAACACGTTATGGTTCAAGTCAATATTGCTTTTCAGTTTCTTTATAAGATTGAATCCTATTAGACCTTTGTATTTTGTATCAAAATCAAATATTATTAATTTATGGGTTATATCGCTATTAAACGCAGGGGGCAAGGGCAGGTATACTACTTTGTCGTGAACTGATGAACTATGAGCCGTAAATATTTGATCTTTCTGTTTCTACACAGTATTCTAAAATAGTACCAAAGATTTCATCAAATGCAATAACAGAATGACTGGCTCCTGTATCTATTAAAAACTTACCGTTGAATTCCGGCAACTCAATATAGGTTAGAATTGTTTAGCTTGTAAGTTAATGGATACTATATCCGGTTGTCTTGATCGGGGATCAAAGTAAAATCCTGTTCTTGGCTTACCTCTTGTTCGTCTATAGCTACGTGAGGCTCGGAGTCGTCGCTAATAATGTCTATGAACTGGCCGCAATACTCACTAGCAATGGGTATTGGTTGCATCTGACTTTCCATTTGGCTAGGGATATAGAATAACTGCCCCCAAGCAAACTGTGGTTTTTCTGGTTTACCTGCCGTACGCATAGTGACGTCTGATGATGTCTCAGGAGGATTAACCTGCTGTTTTGGAACGTTGGGTTGGTTCCTAAAATATGTACTTCTAACATTACCCGAACCGCCTGGTCTGAAGTTGCCTGATGCTGGTCGGTTTTTCCAGGGCAACATAGACTGTATCCATTGACGCTGTTCTGGGTTCGTGTTATTCTGTTGGGACTTATATGGCGACATTGTTGGATTTACTAAGTTAGGATGAAAAGGACTTTGTTAGGCTGCTGCTTAGGCAACTCCTTTGGTTTCGCTTGGAATGTTGATGGGCTATTAAAATTGTTTGACCTACTATATGCAAGCCTAGCCTCTTCTTGCCTAGCCGCAATAATAGCTTCTTCAAATGTTACTGGCTTCGCAATTCTAACACCCTAATGACACATGAAAGTCTAATTGGTTCACGAACTGTTCAGTGATCATCTTTTCATAATAAGATTTATTACCATGTTCCCTTAGGTGTCTAATAGTTCACGGAACCGTTTGCCAAAGGTTTCAGCAGCCTCGTTCTTTGACTTAAGTACTCGTGTGAGTTCCTGCATAACCTCTATCTCATTACGTGGTTCTCCAAGGCGCCTAATCAAAGCTCTTTTAACTGACTCCC
The DNA here is from genome assembly GCA_937001585.2 of Brachylomia viminalis. Classification (NCBI taxonomy): domain Eukaryota; kingdom Metazoa; phylum Arthropoda; class Insecta; order Lepidoptera; family Noctuidae; genus Brachylomia; species Brachylomia viminalis. The sequence goes on from OW443300.2 coordinate 1,534,279, forward strand.
AGAAACTAAGATATTCTTCGTAAACTATGGCATCGATAGCTGGGCCACTTAGCCTAATCTTAATCAGGCAGATAAATGCCGGATGCGAAAGATCTGCTTCACTAGTTTAGTTAATAAACTTTCTACCTCCCTGATATAATACCTAAGTAATTTAGGATTGCCATCATATCTGGGCATCAAATCAGCAATTAGTTTGTACGGTTTATAGTCAGCATAAATCTCTGAGCGACAATTGTTTTACTGTAAGTTACCTGTCTAGTGGCACTCAAACAGAACAAAAGAGGTGTAGTATTTCAAGTAGAAATTCACGGAATATCTTAACGCTCTTATAAGTGGGTGCCTAACGCGAATTCAGCGTATAGACAGACACATAAATATACTAGAAATAAAATACACAAATTATAGTAAGGCAGGAAATAGAGCAAGGACACTTAGTAATACGATAGCACTAACCACAGCAGCCACTACATCTCCTGTTGAGTCTGGTCTCTGCCAACAGCTCCCTCCAATTTTCCGGAGAAACACCTTTCTACTTCTATACAGGTGCCCGACCGCACGTAAAGTTCATTGCGGATCGCGAAGAAACGATTTGAGAACCGTCACTCTATGCCGAAGAGTTGTATCTGAAATTAGAGCGTCGCGATCCTACCGACTGCGCCAGTTATGTTTCGGCGACCGGGAATTTAGTTTAAAAGAACTTTATTTAATTATAATTATTTTAATTGCAGGAAAACAGTGTATTAAGCTGAAGGCTGATCTAAAAACTAACTTCACAAACAATGATATGGAATAACATGTAATTGATCTAATTGCTAGGTTGCATTTTATTACGTAGGTTGGCGGCTGCTTACTCAGCGCAAACGGTTGTTACGATGAGTTAACTCGTGTAAAAGTGTTTTTACAAACCTACTTACAGAAATAAAATCATTTATCAAAATACATGACATCGTTGTAATGGATTTATTATAAATGTTTTTTTTATTATTAAAAAACAAATACAGCGCAGTCTATCAAAATATTGTGTCTAGATAATGAACTGATAGACTATTTTTATATCTACTACTTACCTCTTACCTCACACAACTCCCTCTTACTAACAAAACAAACACAGTAATTCTTAAAGCTTGCTCAACAAACAAGTGAGATTAGAAACACTTGAATTACAAAGAGAACTGCGAGTACCGCACATTAACGATTCCACCGCCAGCAGTTGGCAAACATACTGCTATTAATTTGATTAAGAATGTAAAGCGAATCTATTCTGAGTAAACACTTCAGGATAAACCATGTACTTTAATGTTTTAGAAGAGTCCCTTCTCGTGGGCGGGTAAATTTAAAAGATTAGAAAAACAAAACAAAATCAAGTGAACTTCAAAATACCGACCCAAGTTTTAAGGCAAACGCCTTTTCTCATACTTAGACATACAGGATCATCACGCATAGATTCTGGAAACCTTTCATGATGATCATCATTGGTATCATGATCTTTGGACTGTATTATAGGCTGATCATATTATGTGTACTTACTCAAAATAACACTTTTAATATCTTTTGGGAATGTCAAAGGCTTGTTGGAGATTTCAGTCAGTGAGCCCAATGTCCTAAAATGACTTCCTGCATCGTATGTCATGATGTTTGGCATGACTGCTGCTTGATATTCTTAGTTCCATTGGAAGACTCTTTAGAAGTATCGGTCGATACATCACCAGCTCAAAACATCACTCCGTGAACATTAGTTATTACAATTCAAATTCCGTTCTTCCTATCTCAGAATCAATTGCGGTGACTGTCGTATTTCAGTGTCTTATTTACGACATGAACTATCAATGAATACTTCATTCCGAGTCGATAGACGAATAATGTCTCTTGATGGATATTAGCGACAAATCTTACATACAATCAGATCAGAAGTTAATTATTTAGTGTATCTCTTGTCAAATTGGATTAAATTATTGGCAGACAACCTGTGATTGGCTAGAGCATTGACACGGGAAAATACAGCGATACTACGAATAGATTGTCTATACGTGAGCGTAAGAAACGGAGGTGAGTCACCTGCACGCGATGAAATTTTAATGGTTTTGAAGACGTGATGCGCTTACTCTGTACCTAGATTGATTTAGAAGTCGAGGTTACCATTAGTTGTTTACCTTCAAGACAAAGTTGGAATATCTAAAGCCTGCCTTATGGTCATAAAGCCTGTAATAAAATATAATTTAAGGGCAATAATATAAGCTTAACAAACCATGGAAATATCATGCTGACCACAGAAAGTTATTAGGGTTCCGTGCCCAAAGGTTGCCAACGGAACCCTATTACTAAGCCTCCGCTGTCCGTCTTTGCTGCAGTCCACACTCTAGCAAATAGCCATTTACCGACAAAAGAATAAACTATTCTACCAACCCTAAAACAGAACAGCATCAAAAGAATCTCGTACATAACACAACGATTCGAAACAAACTAATACATATATCTGTGTGAGGCATGTGCAATCTCGTTAATACGTTTAAAGCGAGCCAGCGCTATCTAACGGCCACAAAGTGAATTATTTAAGTGCTTGCAACGGAGAGATGTTTTGAGTTATTTAATTTAGTAGTCGCCGCTTCGATTCCCAGCCGGGGCGAACGTAAAGTGCAGTAGACGCTAGGGTTGGAACTGCGAAGTTGTGGATGTGGTATACAATACTAGCAGTATAAAGATGGCTTGTTTCCTTGACTTCTTTCAGCTATATGACCAACACACCTAAATTTACTTGTTGCATTATTATTTCCAATTCAAAATTATTTATTTTGGGACCACTAGATCCAAAGGTCAATACAAAAACTTAGAAACTATTGTTAGTACTTCAATACAATTACAAAGGACAACACTCATTATACATAATTCTATACACAAATGCCCTGTGCTGTGACACCCCGCCCCGTCAAGTTAACCAACAGGGAGATGCCTCCCTAAAAGATTATCAGACGAACGAAAATAAACGAAAGAAACAACGAAAAAAAAAAAAGTAAGTATGAATTATTGGATATATTCTATAGGTGAGTAGTATAATAAAAACTATCAGTGTTACGTCATGCGTTATTAAAGTCCTCATCTTTTGATTGGATTTTATTTTCAAACAACAAACGTAATACTCTATTGTTCAACATACAGGGTGGCAGCTACATCGGCGCGCAAACTGTAACCATAAATTCAGCACATAATTCTAGACCCCTCACTTCGAAATTTAAATTAACGCACGGGTGTTCAGAGTCATGCATTGAATCCACGATAACAGTGTGCTTTGCGCGTCGATGACCTTGCCACCCTAAGAATATCACACTAAAATATTTTATTAGATAACAAATTGGACATATTTTGCGTACTCAAAGGTAACAAGTGAATCCGAATTCTATAAAGTAAATTAATCTCCACATTTAGCTGCTATTACACATCTATTTTTATGAATTCTGGTTTTTTTTTTGCATGATAGTATGTATGTTGTATGTATGTGTGTATGTTATTTTATTATGGGTGTAAAAAAGCTAACGCATGAACTTTTAGAAGTGCCTCCGGCTATGTTTCGACTAGGGTATCGCACTACGATTTTCAGTGGAATTTTATCTAAAAATATATTTTTATTTTTTTGTTTAAAAAGAACACCGTGTTGGCAAATACTAAACGAAGCAAAAACGCATTAGTGAAATGGTACTTTTTTATTACATACTTTTCTTTTAGTATTAGTTATGTACCTTTCCACGTAAAAGTTTTAGGTGTTAAAAAAAACTGTAACGGGTCAATTATTTCGGGCCAGATATTTATTAAATCTTAAGGTAGATCCACATTTCTTCTTACATCATCTCACAATCACAATCTGGTAGAAACATCGCTACCTTCGGGAGGTCCAGCGATTTACACAGCTTTGCTCCCTGACTCCGCCCACTTTGTGTAAGTGTACAGATAAACAAAAATCTAGGTATTAGGTATGCAGACAAAATGTCTGCTGATTTTCATTTAAGATATGTGCATAAAATCTTTTTCAGCGTAAAACATACTTCGAGAGAAAGACTGATGTAAAAGACTTTTCTATGTACTCTCAGAAAACTCACAACATTACTTAAAAGTAGTTTCAAGCAAGCTGCCTGTATACTTATCTCTTTATTCGACCGTACACTAACTAACTGGATGCTATCAATGCTCGTTTACATGTTAAAGTTATTTAGCTAGCTAATTAAACTGGACTGCCAGTTTATTTCAGTTTCAGGCAAAATTTAGACCTGTAGGTATTAAAATTTTACTCGTTAGGTCTTTTATTATGTACTATAATGTCTAATTGTTAATTATATTCACACTGTGAAATAACTGCAAAGTTTATTTGAATTCATCAATAATTGAGTTTGGTGGATATTTTGCTAGTTATACATTCTAGATCTAATTGGCTAATTAATTTACTGACTAACTGAAATCGTTATTTCCAGGAAAAGCTTTAACATTGATTAGATTAAAATAATTTTCGATCTGTGTTTGTTGCCCGACAAATAACTCATTAACTTATGAGAATTAATTAGTTGGAAGTTCCCATGTTTTTTTTTGTTGCGTGGCTGTTGAATTTGCCAGACGAAAAACCAGTCCTTTTAGAATAAAAGAGTCAGTTGTCACCAAAACGCCTCGTATATCCGTCAGAGGAGACAACTGCGGCCATGCGGCCCCGGCATGGCCGCAGTGAATCAATGCAGAGGTCCCACCACCGACAAACTGACGATGTTACGTTGAGGACAACGGTGCGTTACTAATGAACAAGTCATAAAAATATAGCGGGCAGGGTTACGAAGACGGTCGGACCAACTTGAAAGAAGCCCACGTGACCCATTGTCAGCGATGTGATTAGAATAGAGAATGATGAATGACGACCTTAATTATTTTCAAAACATTGCCACATTGCAGAACCCAAGCAACAAGGCATGAGAGGAGAGGCTAGAGGAGAACTATGGCTGTTACAGTTGACTAATAGTCACCGAGTTAAAATATAAACGACTAGCTCGTAATAGTTACTGTTTCTGTTCTAAAGTGTCTAAGTCGTGGCTGTAAGGAAGTATACACTATTAAAATATTCCAAAAGTAAAGTCAACAAATTGATTGGTCATCAAACGATTTTTCGTTAAGATATTTATTTTCTCACATTCTGTACTTTTTGACGGGATATTTTTACTAATCCTGTATAGTAGGGTCTGTATAACTGAAACAAATATTTGGAAGAAAATATTTTCAAGTAACCTCACTACCAGTCAAGGTGATTTCTACTGGCACGCATAATGACTATCTAGGCTCCATTCACTGTTATCGTCCACGACGTAGGAGGAATATTACAATCAATTTAGAGGGATTGGACCGCAGTGAAGCGGTTGGAACCGGCTCGGTACTGACACGTCACATTGCGTTCACGCGAACATCGCTACATGGCAGGGATAATAGACGGGGTCCAACGTATAAGCGGTTAGCAGTTGAATGTTATGGATAAATGAAAAAAAATAAAACATTAGACAGTAAATATGTATTTAAAGTACATGTTCTTTTTATATTTTATCCGTAAGGCCCTCGACTATAATTATTTATCCATATAAAGTAAAAGTAGGCAGTCATGGGGACTGCCGACAGAAGTGAAAACCCCCAAATGTACACAGGCTACTTACTGCGCGTCGCCAGTCTGGCGCAACACGTCATAGTCGCATGTCGATGACGTTAATGTTAACGGTGACGTTAGCATTCCGGTGACGCGGACCCATGAGTTTTGCCCCTACCAAAAATCGCTCAACGCGGCTAAATAATTTTTCACTTCAATAACAACTTACCCAACGCAGCACTCGCTGAACTAGATTTCTTATTAAAGTTTGGAAAATAGTGATAACTTTGAAGGAGCACAAATTAAACAACAAAGTACCCTCATGAATAAAAAAAACACACTAATTCCATGCATTCGATACTCAATCAGCTGAATATTTAATCGCAAATAACACCCTTCCTAAAAACTAAATGCATTGGATGGGTGCATCATAATTGATGCAGTGACGATTGTGAAGAACTTCATAATTATATAATTATCATACTTCAGCTTAGAAACATTGTTCTTATGTAAGTTTCTTTGGATCTTTTTGAAAAAAAGTTTTCAGGAAAACGTGTGAATGTAAAAAAAACAGAACTGTAGTTATGATACTTTAATTGATCGTTTAAGTTTCTTAATAATTGTTTCCACTCTGTTCATAATTTATAACTTTTGATTACAATCAAAAGTTCAAAAAAAAAATCAAATTAGTATTGTTTTCACAAGTTTTTTATTTTATACCATAGACCACAATATCAATGATAAGCATAGAACGTTTTCCATCTTCTTTAAACAGATCAATAATGGAATTAAGGATTTTTCATGTCCAACGCGGTACACTCGGCTGTACGGCGGCTTTAGATCGACTGCAAAAATGATAAGGCTCGACACCAACATTATTATAAAGACGTAACCGCTTATAACTTGACGTGGTACGTTAATCAGACGGCCACAGTACCATCTACCGTTCCCCTGATTAATATCAGTCGTCCGCGTGCAGGGACGCCGTGTTTGGAAACTGCAATTGGGTAATACTCTCTCTAAGCGCAACGTAAAGCGGCTGCAATCCCCAAACGAAATGGTGCAGCGGTGTTACAAGTCGATGGAATTGCTTCGTGTAAACAATTAGCAGATAGAAGGGTAAGAAAATTATTGGATTTTCGATGGGTTTTGTTGAAAATTGGGTGGATGCTTTATTTACGTAGGTATTCGTGAAACAGAATAAAAAGGTTCTTTCGCGTATTATGGTTAAGGCTGGTTAATGTTATCCTTGTTGCTCTTATAACCACATTGATAGGGTTGTAGGACAGCGAAATAATATTGCAAACGATTTTTGTCATTTTCATCGTTTTTATTGGCTGATTCACACGTTTGTGTTTTCTTTTACCCGATAACTAAGTTTTGAGACAAAAAGATTACCACTTTATAGATACGACTAGAGTCAAAATAGGAAACCTATTTTAGCATCAAAACTGTTCTTGGGCCTACAAATAATAACAAACACCGTTTTTCCTAACGACAATAATTCATACAATCTTTCAAATTCCCGTCGCTTCGTGTGCACCGAGCTTATCAGCGCCATGTCATCAGATAACCGTGCGCAAAGCTTTATACTCCGCACAAACACTGCTTGTCAAAGAAACGCGACATCATTCAATTTAAGCCCGCACTACACTGATAGCACTGTCCCCGATGAGCTCAGCTTTCAAGTTATTAAGGTATATCGATATCCGTGAGGTGTATAGAAGCCTCAATAACCTTGCGAAAGTGGGCGGATCTTAACGCACTAAAGAATAAATAATGAATGTTAACAACCTGACCATTATTGAGTTACATTACGATAGCGAGCGATTATTATCTCTCTCTTTATCTCTCTCACGCAATAATGACGTCAGTTGGTCGACGATGGTTGTCGTTGTGTAATTCGTGGTACAGGAAAGCGGCCGGTACAGCAGCTATCAATATTTGGTCTGTCCGGTTCATTCCTGTTTAGATTGCGTTCGAAGTGATACGATTTTTTCCGCTTCCGTATTTGTTTAATTCTTTGTTACCTACTACGCTTTGGAATAGGCAACTAGCTTCATCTTTCTGACTGACCGACCCCTTGACAATTCAAAAATGCCTGTAATTGGTTTATTTCAAATAAATGCTTTGAGTTTGAGTTTTTTGAGTTGTTATTAATATGTTATTGTTAGTTTTTCTTGTTGATATTTACTGTTTATGTGAGTGGTTGTTGATTTTAAATATGCCTGGCAGCTCTGAACAACCTATGAAAGATATCAATTTACCACGAAAAAAAAATTATTTGAATAAAAATTTTATGAACCCCTGAAAGTTGGTTAACATCTTTTATATCGTCTCGTTGGCCTTACTTTACTCCCGCGCACACGTAACGCGCGGTCGGGTGGTGGCGCGCTACAACAAAACGACGACCAAAGAATTTGCAGGGGCGCAGAGATGCACACGTATGTCGGCATTTTATCCTACGATTCCAGAAGGTAATGCTGGATCTAAGGCTGCTATTTGTATTGTCGGATACAGGTTACGCAACAATTTGAAGTTTTTACTGGACATTATTTTTTAGCATGTTTGTGGTTAAAGTGGGATATGAAAATACTATATTTAGATGCTCAAATATGTGTGTACTCAAACAAGAATTAAAGCATTTGCTTTAATTCAAATCTATTTAGATTTGAATTAAATAAGGATTTCCTTTGTGACCGTACGCAAAGAGACGACATATTCATGCACAGCTATCACTAAGTATACACATGTAAAATACCTTGGTGTGATTGTGAACGAATAACTTGGCTGGCGTCAGTATGGACCTCACCATTGGACATTTATAAAACATAGACACGTAGCCGACTTCGAACTCCTTCGCACTCTGTAATATGCGCTCGTGCAGTGAGTCGTGGGATATTGTGTTGCTGTATGAGGTGGTGGATGCAAGACTTTCATGATTCACCTGGAAAGGGCCCAAAGATGTCTATTTAAAGTCTTCGAAGAGTCTTATTCGAGAAGTGTGAATGATTTAAAGTAAGACAGAATAATATTCTGCAAGTTGTTAACAAGTAGCACAGTAGCTCACCAGACGACATCACTACGTCAGCGCCGGCTGTCGCTGAAAACCAGCGCTGGGGCTCTGTCTTGCATAGGGTCACAGCATAATGCTGAACGATAGCCGTTTTGCGTGGATGTGAAGCATGTTTCCCCCAACCTTTTCTTATTTTTTTGTGTTTGTGTTATTTTTTGCGTCATGTTTACCGAAAATAAACGCATTTTCTTTCTTTCTTTTGTTTCTTACTTTTGTTTCTTTCTTTTCTAAATAAATAATAATAATAATTTTCTTTCTTTTCTTTCTTTTCTTTCTTTTCTTTCTTTTCTTTCTTTTCTTTCTTTTCTTTCTTTTCTTTCCTTTCTTTCTTTCTTTCTATTACACCTTATAATGCACACAATAATAAGATAAGTTCACCATAACAAATGTTTGCTTACCTTTACGCTGTCACACGGCGTCCGCTAGGCGATAGCGGGTATATCTTGACACTTTTCTTAATAACAAGTTGAACATGAATCTCCGTAAGACTCATGGAACAAAAATGAAGGTAAAGAACTGGCTACTGACTGACACAGGGCTACAACGCAACTGTAATGTGTAGCGAAAAACCTAAATATATAAGAACACAAATCGTTGGTATTCAGACACACACATACACACCCACACAAACACTCAAACGCACACGCACACTCATATCCACCGGCATCCCCTATTTTTAATTTGATTTGTTTATTCCTAGCATTATCGTAATTTCTTTTTGTTCTAATTTTATTTTATATCCATAATGTCTTAAATTTTAAACCTATTTGTTTTAATCCTGATTTTATTTAAAAATATATATATATTTAATGATATTATTTAACTTGCTTTAATTCAAATTTTATTTACTAGTTCTATTTTCTACTTACTTCTAAACTTTACTAATATACTTAATTTTAAGTATCATAATGTTATCACCTTTCACTGCATAAAGCTTGTAACCTACATTGAAGTAGTCACTGGCACTCTACGTAGCTCTGGAGCAAGGGTCTCACATTTTCCTGTAACCTGTTTTTGGCAATATAGAAATAAAATTTTATGAAAAAATTTTATTTTTTAACTAGCCATTAAGGTGTACCATTTTGTATAATACACTTATCTATCTATCCGACTTAATATACTTCAAATTATACCATGATCGGTTTATCAAAACTTTATAAGTGATTTCTATCATTTGCTTTAGAATAGAATATTATGCTATTTGCATAAGCTGTAGGTACTTACATACAATTTTATTTCACCATTTTAGGTATTAAACGAAAAGTAACAGGTGGAGTGTCCTATTTGGTTGCAGTAAGCAGGAAGGATTTTTTCGCAATTAGATTGTTACCTCTGACGTACGATAAACTGTAAAAAAAATTTTGATTAGATACACTAGTTTCCCGGATAGTACACCATATTATTATCTGTATAGTGTAAAATTTACAGTTCAGTGTACTTAATTGTTATTATTACCTTTTTAGAAGTAATTTCGCAGAGCACAGCGTGTGGTCCAAAACTGGATATAATGCCACTACTGGTACGCCTATGCTACTATGTACTATTATCTAAGTTATCTATAATTCTTTCGATTTCGTCTTTTGAAGACGGATGCAGTTTCAATAGATTAGAGCCTTGGCTATCCTTAGGGTATATGCCTAGGTCTCTGCATCGCGGTTTAGCTCGCTACCTCGATATTCCCTCCATGTAAAACAAATGCATGCTAAGAGACACGCACTTCTACTAATCTTCACTAATCTATTGAACTTATTTTCATGACTTTTAGCAGAGTCAGCATGGTACTTCGAGAAACCCGAGAAATACTTTTAATAGAATGATAATCAATGTTATATTACAAAACTGAGTGTGTATAAGTATATAAGTATGTATATCAGTCATTTTTTTTTTTGAGGATGGGAAATCATCAAATGACTCCTCCCGCTCTGGGTGGAGCGGAAGGGAGTGTCAGACTCTTACTGACTAAAACCCACCCGTGTTCCTTCCTTGGCCCTTTATGTTCCGGGTCAGCGGTACCCCTTTTGGATGATCCCGCTTTCCCGGCAGGCTTGGGCCCTAGTGGGCCCCCTCTATGATGCTGACATCTCTTTGAGGCGCGCGTGGAACACGTACGCGCCGGCCAGCACGGGCCTGGTCCTGGTCGGACGGTGAGATACGGTCATCAGGTTACCGTAGTGCAGGTTCTACCTAGTTCGGGACCTGAAGACCTGGTGTGGATGTTGTCTCATATTATAAACATGGTAGCCCTACCTACATGGTTAGTCAATGGGACATGATTGTAATTATTTTGTGCTCGATATAAATTGTCACAATAATTATTTAGTTTCACATCCAAAAAAAAAAAATGCAATTTCATAACATGCCTGTGGCTTTTGTTTTAAATAATATTATTTTGCCCGTTACAAAACACGTACAACTGTTAATCCTTTGGAGTTCCTGAGCTATAATCCTATGTCCACAAACCAAAATGTAATTGAGTTTTATATGTCCAAAAACCCCACATATACCTCAGTACTAAGGGATTATAGACGTAAAAGGACATGGTATATCATATTACTTTTGGATTCACTGACTCGGAATATCAAAGGTATATTATACAAAACAATTCGTAGGTAAGTACGTCTCTTGTCACAAAGGAGTTCTCAAACTTTTTTCTGAATATAACATAAATATTACGAGCGTTATATCCACGAGTAAGGCACATGTTCCACTTTCGCTCAAGAACCGTACAAAGGATTCTAGGTCCCGTGTAAGTAAAATATATACATACTCGTATATTAATAGTTGATCGCTGACTGATAACACCAACACGGCGACGACGAGCGATTGTTCGCTGGTATGCGTATGTACCAAGCGTAAATCCCTCAGAGAGTGTTCTGCTCACCAAGCGAGCGTCGCTGAGCGAGTAATCTTAGTTACTCATTAATCCAAATGCCTGCATTGTAATACAATGATAGTACTTGTTACTTGTATATTATACGAAATTTGGCTAAAAACAAAAGAAAAATACGTTCCTTTATTTAATATCACATTCCCGATAAACAAACACCAACATGTATGTTTTAATGTGTGCAGTTATGTAATACAATAAATTGATAGCAATAAATCAACAGAAGCTATTAAGCAGGATTAATCTAATTATGTGTAGTGTCGACGTACGCAAACAATTCATACTAAATAATGTTATGTGTATTTAGAACAAACTCCTGTGATATTCTAATTACGGTAATCAAAATAATTGTGTTAGCCCACTAATAAATGAGCATATTCTTAAGGAATCTCCTGGCTAAGCAATTAAAGTAAAACATTAATTTCAGATGTATTAATGTTTTACTTCTTGTTAGGTCAAATGAAAGTTGCTTTCTCTTTACTACTATTTCATTAAAGTAAAGCCAGGCTTCTAGTAAGACTGAAAACGACTTTAAAAGGTATTGACAAAAGGGATTATTCGGAGAAGTAAGTGTCGTCTATCTAGATCACGGAGGCTCCCCCACAGGATTTTAAACAATTTACAGTGCTTTCAATTAGACAAATAATACCAGAGCACTGATCCCAGTAAAAGAAAATATATTAAAAAAAAAACTATCCAATGAACAAGCACGATGAGATATTCGCACGCTTTCTTTGTGATAAAAGAGGCCTTTACATTGTAGCCGGGTTTAATTAACAGACCGGTGTTATTCATTACAGATACATAGGTAAGTATTCTCTAATATTGTGATCCTTAAGTTCTGAGTTGAGCTGCGCGGTTACTGACAAATGCGTGACCTGAGTGGATAGGTTCACTCAATCTGTGTGCTCCATTCCTCAAAAGATCATTAAAGACACTGATCTACATAACTTTCTATATGATCTGACCAAGATTATGTCTGGACTTTAAAAGATACTATGACCTCTGAGTTTGTTTCGGCCTTTCTTCTCAGAGTAGTCAGATAGGAAACGCCGACCTCATCTAGTTTAAAAGATATGATTGGCGTGCGAGAGTGTTTGTACAAACCTACTTACAGAAATAAAATCATTTAACATTTAATATATTTCACAAAACAATAATAATTATAAATAGCATTTATATTAAATATTAATAAAATTTAAGTAAAACACTTTTTTAAATGATTGTCATTTCCCCAATTGTTACGGATTTGTCGGCACAATAGTTATCTATTTTCGGATCGTAGTGGAATGCTACTCGTTCCAGGATCACAGGAGCACTGCGTCTGCGGAATCGTTGAGTTTCATTGTGTTGTGCTCGCTGTTGTTGTGTTTGATGAGCACGAACTCGTTCCATTCTAAGCGCATCCTCTTCATTTTCAGTCACTCTAGAACGCAATTCTGACATACTAATACGACTATTATCATTTTCTGTGTCTCACTGCTCATCAGTGCGGTTAGCACGTGTTGTAGCTCGTCGTACATTTGATTGACTCTTACGACCTAAGGAAGGTCGTCTTCTCCTTGGTATTATAAATTTATAAAAAGTTCTCGCGCAATAACAATAAAAAATACACTAAACTTTTTCACTCTTTAACTCTTTTCACTTCGATTAACTATACCAAATCGTAAATGGCGTCACTTTCACAAAGTCACAAAGGAAAGGAATGACATATATGTTTGTTTTCAAATATTTATAGTTCGTTCAGAAATTTATTTTGTGACTAAAATTAGAAAGATATGTCATACTACATAAAAAAATGAATATCTTGATAAATAACGATAAACTTTATTTATAATATATATATAAATAAAATAGAAATAGTAAAGAAATTGATGTCTGAATATTTCTCTAAGTTGAGTCGCTAAATTAATTTCTAAACGCACCCTGTTTGACAAGTACAAACAGTTTGTATGGGAAAATAATATTGTTGTTTTTACTATTTTCCGTGGATTTCTACAAATATTTCAAAACCAAAATTTGCCAAATCGGACGAGCCGTTCTCGAGTTTAAGTGAGACTAACATAGATAGATAGATATTAACCTCGAAACTCAAAGTTTTACGCCACCATCACAAACACCACCACGTCACAAAGGAGACATTCAAGTTACACTTTTAAACTGGCGCTTAACTTAGTTATATGTTTCTGCACTCTCGCGAGCAAACGTGTACACTGGCGATCAAACGCGTTCACTGTGCTCGCTGCATTTGTGGTGCATCATTGTGCAATGTCGCCAAGGAAAATTAATGGAATTAATCATGATACTGACTAAATGAAATTCAACTATTACAGTTTCCGTTCAAAAAGCCTAATAAATTCAATTCGAATATCAGATCTGTTACGCAGCGTGCAGTTAACACATAGAACTATAGCTGAACAATCGCGTGCAGTATAGTGTAGGGACAGGGATCTGAATATTAATGTAGTTATTGAAGAAAGAATATTTTTGAAATCTTTAGGACGTGATAAGTAGGTACTTTTTCTATTAAGTAATTTATTGTATTGCTACGAGCTGGTGTCCGTAACTACACGTCCAAGCGCGTATGTTGCATACGGTCCCATTAGGTATTACGCTCAATCAGTGTGAAATTAATCCACACATCTATACAAAATACATACATACGATACAAATAAATAAAATTGAAGTGTCTGTTTGTAATGTCAAAATACCAGCTTTTACTTAATGCATATGAATGTACGAGTATATACGGTACTGCGGCTGAATCGATTTTGACGGGACTTTCCCTGGCAGATAGCTGGTGTTATAGTATATGGAGTAACTTAGGCTACTGTTATTTTAGAAAAAAATTGGGTTTCACGCAAAAACATTAAAACCCATGAAATCCTCCGATAAATAATTCACATTTTCACGGCTAAACCACTAAACGGATTTCGATAAAATTTGGCAAGGAGTTGGGAGTTTGGTAGGACATAGGCTTGTTTTTGTCCCGGTAGCACGTTCCCGTGGAAATATTTCCGACATACACGCCGCGGGCTGGAGTGAGTTCTGAATAAAATTATCAAGTCACCGTGAAACTCAATTGAATATAATATTTTCCTCAAACGCTGAAAAATGTTATAAATAACATTTCACATCCACCCTTACTTCGTTTCTCTGTGTTACTACAGTGGCGAAAAATTTGATGGAATACGCGGCCGCTCGGCTGCTCGCGCACAAAGGAGCTAACGCACACTTTACATATTAATGCGAGCATTTTTACAACTACCCGCCATTCAGATGCATATGCCCCTCGTTGCTCCAACTGCATGTTAATTGATTTATTTTACATATACTAGACGTATTTTTGAGTTCCATGTTTAGTTTTTAGAAATTTTGGTGAGGTTTGGCCAAAATATTTTGCTTTGTAACTCAAGAGAAAGTCGATTGTTGCAGTAAAGCTACATAGAAAAAGTTTAAGCTTAAGTGTACTGTTATACAGCTACACACTGTTACAGCTATAACTACAGCTATAGCTACAGCTAAACCTACATGTTTGAAAAAACTACCTTTGCCTAGCTATTAGAAAGAAAGAAAGAAAAACTGTTTATTTATTACACAAATACACCCTCTATCTGCATTACTTATTTTACATAGCGGCGCAGCACTTCCGTAGCTATTTCGTAGCACTCGCGTAGCAGTCTGTACACGATTTTCTTCTACAAATTATTGATAAAACTTAAATGTTACTAACACGTTATTTACACCTACAATTTATGAGCCAGGCTTCTAAGGACGTTTACTCATATTGTTATCATAATTTACCAATTGTCTACCGTCGTCTATTCCCGCCAACAACTTCAAAAATTTCAAGCATGACGTTAATATAACAGAGTACCAGATAATACGTATGTACTTACGTAGTATCCGAGCTTAAGTTTGGAGGTTCCTGTGAGGTGTAATGGTCACATTACAGTTATTACGAACCCGCGTCAGGTTCTAATGGAACACTGACTTCTGGAATGTTCCCGAATATTCCAGACTCGGAATGAAACTTGGAAAGGATTTGCTTAGGAAGTAGAGCGTGTGGAGTGTGGCTACGTGTTTCATTTTGGGTAATTTGCTTCCTGTGTGCTCGCTTTGTGGGCAGATATTTGCTTTCTACATTTAATGCGTAAAATAGTAATAAATGTAAGGCCCGCCTGCACCACAAATCACTTAGGACATTTAGCGTTAAACGTATTTAAAACATCGTTGTTTCTGTCAATCTTTTGAAATGAAAGAGACAAAATAATGTTTCAACTATATTTAGCACATTTGGTGATTTGTGGTACAGGCGGTCGTAAGTTTTTAAACTGCTTTGTTTAACCATTCTTGATCCTGTTACACACAACGTTGTATCTACCACTTCCAGTCTCATTTTTCCCTCCAACCCTTCCATCCATCAGTGCAAAAACAAAAAATCGTTCAATAAGTAAAGATTACGGATAATCTGTACAAAGCGGTACACACACGGGCGCAGGTGGCGCCGCTCGTTAATCAAAGGTAAGCGGGCGCCACCGGTAAGCGCGCAATGAACGCTAGCCTTATAATTGTTGTTTTTAGTTTATTCTATTTGTTTCGTTTTTAATTGTTATGAGTTTTATGTTTGACTGCTTTGATTTCAACATTTATTTTTATTTTTTTTATTTATTTATCATAACTTTGCTCTTGACTCGTCTAGGTCAGTGGTGACAGAGACAGAGTCGACGCTGGAGTGAGCTTACCCAGAATAAGCCTGTTCACTCTCACTTTGAAGAGACTAGGGTTGTATGCGTTCGGAAACACAGACGCAGGTAGAGTTTCATTCTTTTGCTGAGCGCATTACAAAAGACGTTTGGAAACGCGTAGTGCGAATTGGTGGAATAGCAACTAGATAAGGATGGTGACTTGCAGTGCGTCTAGATGACCGATGAAAGAAGGGAGCCGGTAGAATGAGGTCGTGGAGTTCTTAGGCACACTCACCGAAGTACAATCTGTAGAAGACCAACAAGCAGGCGACCTTGCGGCGATGAGCCAAGCTGTGAAGCTTGGCATCCACCAGTTTTACGTCGCCAATGAGCCTCTTAGCTCTGCGTTCCACCGAGTCAAGCGCGGCAAGTTGGTACTTTACTGAGCCATCCCAAAGGTTAAGACGGTCCCGAAGTTACTTGTTCCGCTTGTTTCTTAAATAATTCTCCCTTATCAACCATCACGCTTTCTTTAATTACCATTTCTTCATATTATTCCTTACTCAACCCATCCATCTTTTCTTTGGTATGCCTCTCATCTCATTAACATTTATATTCATCATTCCTTTAGTTACGTGTGTTGCATCCCTCCTAATTGCCCAAACTAAGCTGCCTTTTATTTTTGTTATCAGTGGCGTCAATTATATCTTCTTACGAACAACATCACATTAATATTAGTGACTCATACTACCCACACCGCCGCCGCCGGACCGTTCTGGCTAATTACTGGTTTATGCTAATCTCTAAGACCAGACTATGATGCAGGCGGTAACCCCGCGGGAGAGGTTAACGATCGGTAATCAACATAGTATTCTGACTAATATTAAGCAGCTATTATCTAATTGATAAATCGTAAAACACAACATTTGAAGAAAATACAATGATCACTTATCATTAGAAAATACGACTAAATTATACAAATTCATTAATTTTGCAGTGACCTGAGCGACAATTCCTGTATTTTTAAGCACAATCCGTAGACAGAGAAAACTATAGACTGCTGGTCATCTTCTATCTCACCTGGACAAGAAAAAGAAAAATATATGCATGATGCTTGTAAAGAAAAGAGACAGAGCCAAAAATTTTTTGTCCCTTAACGCGTGTCACGTTTTTTAAGGTTTTCACTTCATTTGATAAACAAATTTTGACGTTTGATACGCGTTCGAAAGTGGTTGCGACGAAAATTTAACGTTATTTCGAAAAAATACGGACGATTTTGTGTTTATGGTTGAGGATTGACTTTAGAGCTGTTGCTGCAAAATGGTACAGTGCAGTGTTCTTGGTTGCAAATGTGATAGTGGGAAGAAAATTACCGGAGTGTCCTTTCATTCGTAAGTAGGTAAATATTTTGGTTTAATCGGTGGAAGACCGTGGAAGTTTTCAACTAAAATGGTTTATAAACTGTTAAAATACATATACAGCGGTTTCAAAATAAAATGAGCGCTGAATTATGTTTTTATTACATATTGTTTTTTACATAACCTCCAAGCTCAGTGTTGCCTACATTTTATTCAGATACTACCCCATTTTAGGGAAAACAGTATGCCAATAAAATATATCGCAATAAATTACCTTCTTCAATCATTTCAGATGAATGCTTTATTAGAGTGTATGTATAGCGCTCGCAGCAAATTTGTTCCACTTTTCACCGGGCGTAATCATTAATTCTTAGTACCTGTTTATAGTATAGCATATTTTATTTATAGTGGGTATTAAAGTGTTAAAAACTTTCAGATTTCTCGCCAAACCAGAATCATGGGAATTATGGATAAAATCAACTAAAATAAATAACTGGATACTGGCGTATGGCACTCGTGGGTTGCAGCTGAAAATCAGCGTCAGGTGGTACACCTTGTGTTGTCATCTGACATTATGCTGAGCTGAGGCCCGTTTGGCATTATAATTTTTGTATTCTGTTTTTATAGTATTAAGGTGTATTTATTTTGCTGTAATGCCAATAAACGCATTTTCTTTCTTTCTTTCTTTCTATACCAAAGAAAAGCCCTAAAATATGCTGCCAACAGTTTCAGATCACATCTTTTATGAAAGTAGGAAATAAAACTTATTTACACCCTGAAGCTATTTCCGTTGAGGTAAAAAATAAGTGTGATTATTTATATACTAATATCTACTCATCAAAATCATCATCTATTGATAATATTATGGTAGTATGGTAGTTATTGAAATAACAATTACCTACTGTTGGTAATTGCTTAATTTAGCATATCCCCACGTTTTGGCTGAATTATACATCTTATCAATACAAATTTTCAATTACTTTTATATTAAATATTTTGTTTTAAATAGTTTATTGAATATGTAATAAATACATACTATCTATGTATTACCAGAGTATGTTTATTATGTGGAAATTTAAATTCATAAGCAATATTTCAGATAATAGCTGGCAGCTCCCGCTGAGTCCACTTCAGGGACACAAAAGCATATACAGAAAAGTGAAACCATAAACATTCAAACCAAAAATCAAGTGGCTTTAGAAAACATATTTGCGGACTTAAAATCAAAACTACTTGTTATATCAGAGGATTGCGAATTGATAGCATCTTATCGATACTTCATACAAGGACCCCCTAAAGAAAAATTTAATTCCTACTGATCCGAAACGAAAATATTCTCCGTCACTAAGAAAATTTGCGCTTTGCTTAAATTTTATAAGCCCACGTGCATACTCTTACGTACGAAAAACGTTTAAATCTTGTTTGCCTCATCCATCGACATTGCGCTCGTGATATAAAAGCATAGACGGAAGCCCTGGTTTCACCGCGGAATCATTAATAATCCCTAATAAATTATCATAATAATTATGTCAATATCTTAAACGTGTCGAATTGATAACCTCCATCTTTTTTTGAAGTGGGTTAAAAAATATGTTACATTTGTTTAGATTTAATGAAACATAGCAAAGTTATACCTTTATTGAAATCGGGTAATAAAAATATTTTTTTTATACTGTATCTCAGGTTTTCTTTAATTAATGTTCTTTTTCCCGCAGGTGAATGAGTTCCTACTATGAATAAACTATTTTGACTTTGATGTGTTATTTCTATTTAAAGCCTGTACGTTTGTACAAAGTAGATAAAAAAAGTATGTTTTGTGTATGTAAGTGTGTGTGAGTAAGTAAGTTTATGTTCCTTACAGCGACACGCTGAGCAGTAGTCTATAGTTTTCTCTGTCTACGGCACAATCACATACTAATCCCAGTTTCGAGCTGTAAAAAAAACCACCAAAATTTTTGACAAGTTTATTGCATTGATTGCCGCTGAGATGAGAATGTGACTTGAATTTGGACGTTTTCCAATTATGAGAATAGCCTATCGGTTTAATATCTGTTTTTCTCAAAACTCCATTTCTGGCACAAATCTACATGGTCCTCAAAGATTATTATAATATTATTCTAATTATTGTAAATGTGAGAACTATGTCGGTCATTGCTTTTTTTTTTGTATTTTTCTCAGTTAGTTTAATCATGATCTGGCAGTTTGAGTAATTTATGCAGCCTACTCAAATGTCCTTTCTTTGGTATTGTTCGTCGAATCGTTGAGCTCCTTACGTCTAAGTTGAGCTGCACGATTGCTGACAATTGCGTGCACTGACTGGACAAGTCCTCAATCTGTGTGGTTCTTTCCTCAAAAGACCATTTCAGACACCGATCTACATAGCCTTCACATGATCTGACCAAGATTTTGTCTGGACTTTAAAAGAGACTGTGACCTCTGAGTTTGTTTCAGCCTTTCTTCTCAGAGTAGTCAGATAGGAAATTTATGCCGACCTCCTAAATACGATTGACGTGTAAAAGTGTTTGTTCAAACCTACTTACAGAAATAAAATCATTTATCATTTAATTTTTCTTTTTGTTATTAACAACCGTACCGATGTTTTAGGCCAGCTTACACCACAAATCACTATCAAATGCGTTTAGCGCTAAGCGAATTCAAAAGATCGTTCTGTTTCTACCAATCGTTAGAATTTGACAGAGACAGGATGATGTTTTAAGTATTATGTTTATCGCGCAACGCATTTGTGGTGCAAGCGTGCCTAAAAACATGAAAAATAGACGATTGTTCTCTGTTTATCCTGACAGCGAAATGACTTGCTTGGATCCCGATATATCTATGTAGGTGTCTACGAAAGATTTCTTAGTCGGCAATAGGTGCTGTTTCTTCGGAAGTGCTAAGAAATCGCTGATGATACAAGCAATAACGAAAGTCTTATGAAATATTTACTCCATGTTTCTGCCAACAACACAATTATAGGAAGCGAACAAACAACGAAATAAGTTAATTTTATATTTTTATCAATACTACTTGTACTATACTTTGCTCATACTTACCTTATACCGTAGGTGTAAGGTACGTATCCACTAGAATTAACAACTTTTTGGAAAAAGTCGATGTCTTGGCCGTAACGCTCGCGATACATAATTATGTACAAGAAATATATGTAACTACACACATCAAAAGTGTCTAGGGATCAAGCATTTTTATGCGGATTTCTTGAGATTAAGATGTGGCTTTGTAATAAATTTATGATTTTATAAATTTATATGGATCCTTTTTGGTGCATTTCATAATTTGAATCAGGAACTGTGAATGAAATTCGAGTAAAAGATGAAAATCAGCTGTCAATATTTTCCCTATAAAAACATACAACGCATTGAAGACATTATTAGTGCTACTGTTTCCCTACTACTGATTAAAACCAACGTTATTATGGAGCGGCGACGTCATTTAAGCAGGGAAGAAATGCTCAGAGCCGTGGGAATGATAGAAGCTGGTTCCCGGCAACGTACTGTGGCTTTAGCTCTGAATACAAGTCAGAGTGTTATCAGTCGACTTTGGACACGTTACCGAAGCACTGGTACCGTGGATGAGCGCCATGGAGGACGGTATCGCTGCACCACACGGAGACAAGACCGATACATTCAAATCTTAACTCGAAGAGCTCCAACAATAACCGCCATGATGTTAGCCGTGAGGCTTCATCACTCTTCAGGGAACTTAATTAGCGACCAAACAGTCAGAAACCGCTTGCATGAAGTGAACCTTCATTCCCGAAGACCGCTACGGGTACCACCTATAGCAATGCACAATCGTAGGATTCGATATCAATGGGCTCTTGAACACAGAAATTGGGCAGAAGAACAATGGCGTTTCGTGTGCTTTTCTGATGAGTCTCGTTTTGGTATGAGACCGGATACAAGACGTATACGACACTGGAGAACCCCTGGACGCCAACAGCGATTAAAATCCTGCCAGGAAGTCCATCCTTATAGTGGTGGAACCATCATGGTATGGGCGGGTATTTGGATCGGCGGAAGAACTGAGTTGATTTGGATCAGAGGCAACCTCAACGCTCAAATTTATGCTGAGACGATTGTATCAGACGTCATCGTTCCTCTACAAGTGCAAATCGGTCCCTTATTTCAGTTAATGCATGATAATGCACGACCGCACACCGCAAGAGTTGTAAGACAGACTCTCGCCGCAGCTAACATTAATGTCCTGCCCTGGCCTGCTCAGTCGCCAGACTTGAACCCGATTGAGCATGCATGGGATATGCTACAGAGAAGAGCTCTGCCGAATATGGAGGGTATCCAGTCGCAAGAAGACCTTTTTTTGTTGTTGCAACGAACATGGGCGGCCATTCCACAGCGTGATTTGGATGAACTCATTTTGAGTATGCCAAACCGATGTTCTTGTGTTGTTAGTGTTCGCGGTAGAAACACGGATTATTAATTGTTTAAGTTACCCAATAAAATTTTAAAGAAAACTGTTATTTCAGTCTTTTTTTCGAACTTTTGTGTTAGTGGTTCAAATGTCAAAAATCCCTTTATTAGGAAAATGGCAAATTTCTTTATTAATGCAAAGGTGACTTGGTTTATCGTTACTGTGACAAACGAAAACACTTTATTTTATGAATCCTTAAAGAAAATTTTAATTAATATCAATCAGGAGAAAAGTTATTGCAAAAATATATGTTGATCCCTAGACACTTTTGATGTGTGTATATCAATGACAGCGTACCTACTACGCTTTGGAGTGGGCAACTAGCTTCATCTTTCTGACTGACCAACCCCTTGACAATTCAAAAGTGCCTGTAATTGGTTTATTTGAAACAAATTCTTTGAGTTTGAGTTTGACAAACAGTACACCATAGGTTTGTTCCTAGACTCACGTATAGGCGTATGACCTAGACTATGGCGTATGACTAGGTTTTCCATGACACTTTATTACAATACAAATTATATGGCATAAGAATGAGGGGTACGGCCTATAAATAGCTAAAATCTTACCTGTAAAACAGAAAACAATATGTTGAAATAGAGTACTACAACAAAAAAGCAAAATAAATACAAAATTGTAAAATCAGGGACAGAGATCATTAACCACTCCATTCCACAATGCAGTGTATTGTGTATGTGTGTGTATGACTCAACTAAAACAATTAACTCGAAGTGCGTACTCTTCACTGACACGTATCGCTAGTGTTTAGAAGTACCTACTTAGAACACCGAAACTTTGACCAACATTGAAGATATTTATAAATTTGATAAATCGTGGCTAGAGAAGCACAATTCACAAATTGGTGCTAATAAAAGTAAACTGCCATAATTTCGGACACACCAACGAAAACCACATGAACATAAATAACCTAAGTAATCATTTAAATATCCCATAAAGAGACGATCTAACGCTCCTTGGTTTAACATTGGTCAATAATCTAACATTGAAAAAACATATCGAAAATCTGAAGCCTAAATTATCAAAAAAATTATACGTATTAAGCAAATTAAAAAGCAACACGAACTATACGACCACGCTGTCTACGTACTATGCGATGAAAATCTCAGAAACAAAAAACTATTTTTAAAACGTATAAAAATACCTACATGTTTTTTTTGTGGGTTTTTATAAAGAGTACTAAAATAAAAATATGGTAATGTGGTTATCGTTAAATATGAGTAGTTTTTTTAATGTTTATTATGAAAAAAACTATTTGCTATAGTCGTTTATTTATAATCAGTTGAGACAAATAAAGTCATAATCATAGCATGACAATTAGCCCGATGTCGACCAAACAAGCGTAGCTACTGATACAGATAATTGTAAAACTGTTGAATAATTACGTATTTTTTAAAGTTCATAATAATACATGCATATTTATGTATAATTCGATATGTATCATTTCTAATTTCAACAATCAAATCAAATCTAATTTCAAACAATCACATTTAGTGTTTTATTCCATTTAAGTTATTTAATTTGACTTTTACTGATAAAAAAAACAATGTTTAAAAAAAACAGCGGTGCCATGTTTCTTTTCATGTTTTTTTTCCAAGGTTGTCATAAAATCATTTAGTTTTTTTTTATTTACGTTTTTAATGCTTATGATTGGTTTAACTATGACATAATATTGTGGGGTGAAAGTACACACTTTCATGACATCTTTGTCATGCAAAAGAAATGTATACGCATCCTTGTAAAAATGAACCCTTGGGAAAGTTGTAAACCAATTTTTATAAAAAATTTAAACCTAAAGCTACCCTCCAGTTACATATTAGACATAACTATGTTCATGCAAAAACACAGGGATTACTTTCGATCAAACATAGACACACCGACAACAAAATAAAGAATAATTAAGTTATAGTTATATAATACATCACCAAATTACGCAATAGATGGCGAGAATACAAATTCATTCTACAGAAAACTAACGATGCAGGTGTTGGGAAGAAGGTTGATGATAAATGATACAAAGAATGACTTACAACTATTACATTGTTACCAGTCCAGCGACACGTACAGAAAGGAGAACAAAAATAAAGTTACACAAACTTTTATATTATTTCAAATTACAGTTGTCTACCCTTAATAGCTATCTAACATGAATATTGCTACAGATAAAATTAACTGAGTATTTAAACATAGTTACAACGAGTCATTCAAATGCCAACAGCAAATAAATTGGTCAGTGTGACCTTAAACAAACTTCTACATAATTTTACCATATTACTCGTATACCTACTACGATAACAACTATAATACTATAAAACATTTTTATTTTAGTTTGATAAACCATCAAATAACTTCTCCCGCTCTGGGCGGGGCGGAAGGGCGTGTCAGACTCTTACTGACTAAAACCTTAAGTTGCCTGTGCCAGGGGCCACGATAACCCTTTCGGACTTTCCCGAAACCCTGGCAGGCATCGGCCCTAACGGACTCTGTCATTTGGCGCCGACATCTCTTTGAGGCGCGCGTGGAATACAACGCGCCGTCGACACGGGCGTGGTCCTTATCGGACGGCGAGCTGCCCATTGCTCGCCATCCGCAAGCCCGCGCCTGCGGTGGCTGGGAATCGGCTTGGGATTCCCGACGCCTAGGGCGTCTCCTGCGGATAATATCACAACACTAAAAACTCTTATAATAGAAAAAAAATATTATACAGTGGATCAATTCATGGCGGATAAAACTTTATGGATGCTTCATTGCTAACTTTTTTTTAAGATCCGGTCTGATCGAAGACATAATATTGTTTATTCCAGTGACATTAGATTTATTTTATTTTGTATACATTTGACATACCATAATTACTAACAATAACTTGACATGCCATGGTGGTACTTGTTACCGAATTCTTATTTTTTATCTTCCTGCCTACTAATACCATCTGATTTAAATATGACTAAACGTCTGTTATTACATATTGTTTATTAATTAACTGTTTATTGGACATATATTTTATCCGAATTTGATTGCATTATGTTTGATTATTATTATTATTTTATTTCAGTGACTGTGCTGTTGGTGTGCTTATTCTAAATAAAAAAAAATGACTTAATTTATCTTAATTTAAATTAATGTTCAGCAACCATTGTGTTTTGCTGTGCCTTGACAGGGTTCATGTACAAAAACCTATTGTAAAATGTGCGTCATGTGCCTGAGAACAAATAAATAAATAAATATGATTTTATTATCTACACAATGTGGTAGCAGAAAGGCCATTTAGCCTTTTGCAGTTTATTTTTAAGCCATTGTTTTTTTGGCATTTAAACGTCTTTTATCTTGTGACGCTTATAAATAAACCATTATATTTACAGTATTTTGTATTGTATTGAATTTTAGTGTTTCACTCGAGTTTATGTACAAAAACAACCCATACCAAATCCTAGGTTATCTTGACGATGGTTAAATAATTATCACAGCGGTAATCTGGATCGAGCTTACAGAAAATCCTTCATTATCCTAATTTCACAGGTTTCAAAGTTCACATTACAATCTGACAGGTGCCGCACGATTATGTACATTTCATTACCAACGCGTGGGTTTCCGAAATTCTTCAGATTCTCAGATCATATATATGATCTGAGTTCAGTTTTAATTCCCATCATCCCTAGCTTTTTGAATTTCGAGCAAAATCTGACATTGTTCCATTTAAGATTTTGATGACTTGACGTTTTGTAATTACTTACGACTAGGTACTAATTGTGAGAGTGGTTGTAAATTCATGATATGCTAAAATAT
This sequence comes from Brachylomia viminalis, assembly GCA_937001585.2. Taxonomy (NCBI): domain Eukaryota; kingdom Metazoa; phylum Arthropoda; class Insecta; order Lepidoptera; family Noctuidae; genus Brachylomia; species Brachylomia viminalis. Next base: position 1,560,134 of record OW443300.2, read on the forward strand.
ATGATAGGAAGGAAAATTGGACTTGATTTGAAATCAGTAACTAAAAACCAAAAGTTTGAACGATGATTCTACTCTTTATGAGAAGAGACCTTTGTCCTACGCGCTATGGTGGAACAGTATGATTTGTTTGTTACTTTAACGACAGAACCACTTACAACGAAACTTACCCGAAAATTAAACAAAAACTGGAAAAGAATATAGAATACTATCCATCCGGGGACATGAAGAAGTTCCCTTTGGGCAAGACTGTAAAAAATAACAGTCATCAGCTAGTTTTCAGTCAAACCTGTACATACAAAAGCCCTTTCAAAAAACAGAAGGCCAGCATCCAACACACGAGTATCTGCATGCCACCTTAACTGAGATCAAGAGGTCTGGCAGAGAGCCAGGCTCCACTACAATTGACCTAATTACGTGCCAGTTAGCCGATCAAGATGGTTTCGTAACCATAAGTGGGTTGTGTAGGTTGTTTGTATAGATTGGTAAAGACTTAATTGTATGTCATAAGTGGCTCCTTCATACGCGAGAATTAAAGTAATCTAATAGAATGCGGCAGAAGGAGCAATCGTGGCCCAGTGGTAATGACCGCGAATTATAAGTTGTAGGTCATGGGTTTGAACCCAGAAAGGCGCATTACTTTGTTTAAATTATTTCACCACCACTGCTGGGTTTCCTTTACCGTTTGTCCTAGAACCAAAAATTCGAAGACGAAGATGTGTGAGTTCTACCAACCCGCACTGGGCCCACGTGGGTCCACCACGCGGGCCCAGTCCCTCTCACCGAGAGGAGGCTTGTGTCTCATTATAGGCTGATTATAAATAGAAAGCTTCACTATTTTTATTGCAGATAATTAATGAGTCTGACAAGTACAATTTAATGAATGCTATTTGTCACGCATTGAAATTCTTTACATAACTTTAAAAGTATCTTGAGTAGTTAGTCTATCTATCTGAATGATATTAATAAGGCTATTCCTCGCCATATACGCCATGGGCTGTATATGGGTGGAGGTGAAATTAAAAATATCTTCCGGATTCTTAAGATTTTATTCTTTACTTGAGCTTGAGGTCGACTGTGTTCACAATTTCTTCTTGTTGATTTTCACTTCTTGAAGGCTGGAGAACGACTGATGTGTCCGTCAAAATGGCCCTTCTTTTAAACAATTTGCCATAATGATTCTCGGAATTTTACGGTGAGTCATAGGGACTGTTCAAAGGCTCAGCCAATCACGGCGCAGCGCGATAAAAAATACCACATGGTATTTTTATGTTACGTACTACGAAACTTTACCTAACTGAGAGCTGTTGTCAAAAAATGTAATATTCTTACATCAATTACATCATCTTAATCCATCATATCCTAACCTATATGGGATAATACATATTAGACTAACTTAATTATTAAAACGTCTTCGACCGCGTATTGCTCGGCGTCCGTTACAGACACTATACTATTTCTAATATTGACCACAGCAACTCGCCCCGATACAAAGGAACAAGACAAACCTGTTCTCATGTGTGTGAAAATGCACTACACGTAATGTAGCGAACTAAGAAATAAACTACAATCCACCTACATCGCATCGCAACAAAACATAATTCCGTAGAATCCTCTCATTTTTCTCAACACGCCGCTGGCAAATAAATACGCCATCTTTAATTCCATATAGCGCTATTTCGCTTTTAATTATCTCATTAGCAGTATTTACGACAACGGTTAGTGCACGTTCATTATGAATTTGTGGCAAACGTAACTTTGAGTAAAATGTAAGTTATTATATTGTATAAAATGTTTAGGGTTTAATTGCTGCTGCATTATATAGTTCGCCAAAAGCCACAGTTTGCCATTCCCAAAAAGTAGTCAACCGTATAGTTTTTTACTACAAACATTTAAAATGTAGCGATCTCTGTGTGTTCAATGGATACTATATTGCGGTCAACGCAATAAAAAGGTAAAAGCACATAAGTGCAAGTGAAACATTTACCATCATCATCCTCACCATCATCATCATCATCCTACAGCAGCCCACTGCTGGACATAGGCCTCTCCAAATTCCACGCCATTTAGCTCAATTCTTGGCGACTTTCACCCAGCGGCTGCCAGCCACCCTGTGAAGATCGTCACTCCACCTATCCTGAGAGCGGCCTACCTTGCGTTTGCTGATTCGCGTTCGCCACTCAAGAACACGTGTACCCGCACTGTGTGGAAGTGGTCTATGGTGCTGTATCCTCCTCGAAATCCGGCCTGCTCCGGTGGCTGAAACTCGTCGAGTGAGTTCGTGCTAGACAATTCGTGACGACTCTCGAAAAGCACTAATACACGTGGCTTAGGACCGAAATAAGTCGAGTGTGCCGAGGTCAGTGCGTAAACCTGAACAACCTTGAGGCTATACCTCTCTGTTAGATTCACTACGAGGTACGCTACCCTGTTCGAGACACTGAAGACTTCCAGAACGTTATCACAAAAGGATTTGTTTACCGGGAACCCAACTCCGCCTTGGGATAGCTAGTCTCCCTCTCGAAAATACAAAAGGTGGCCTGATTTAAGGGTTATTGTGTCCTCCCCCTCTCTTCAGACTTCACTCAACCTAAGAATGTGCCACCTTATTTTTCCAAGCTCTTCTTCTAGCTGCACTAGGTGTTCGCAGAGCCGTAACGTGCGTCCGTTATACGTCGCCAAGGTCAGTCAGGTTTAGCGGCCATTCATAACCTGGGGATTCTGCGCACCCCCTACTTTGCCGTTATCGTGGCCGCCACCAAATTCAGGAATAGCAAGGTGGCCGGCAACTGGGGGCCGTAGTTTATTTTGGCTTACCAGTAGAGGTTTTGGCCATAATCGCCACGCTGGGCATGCGGGTTGGCGATCGCAGATCACAACTGCTCGCATTAGTGACGCTGCTGCCAGTCACTAGTCTGCACCAGTAAGCTATGAAGTTATATTTTGAAAAGGTTATACCGCCATTTGTGGGTTGTCAGAGCCTCGCTTGTTATTCAGCAGGGTGCAGCACGAGCAGGTGAGGTTGACTTGGGGCACTGAGATGGGGCATTGAAACATTAATCCATACTAATAATATAAATGCAAGAGTTAATGGATGATAAAGTAACTCTGTCTGTCTCTCTGTTATCTTTTTATGGCTTAACGGCTGAATGGATTTGGATGAGCACAGAGATGTACCATGACCTGGGTTAGGACATAGGATACATTTTATCACCATAGTACGTTCCGACAAAGCCGCGGAAAAAAGTCAGTAGTTTTTCAAGCTAGCATCTACCTTGTCTATCGACTGGCAAACAAACACGCTATAAATAAATCCCATACTAACTATTGTTCGAACAACAGATTAATTAAACAGATTAAATCTTCGTGTGTAAAGGTTTTTGTGGCCTGGGAGATTGTCTGGCCGGATTACTGACCGGTTTGCTTGTGGGCTCTTCCTTGCACGCGCGCGTTTTGCCAAACAACTGACGCTCTCTTGTAAGAGAGAGAAGAGAGAGAGGCAAGTTCTAAGCGGAAAGCGACTGATAAATAGGTTAATTGTATTCAGATATACTAATGCTCGAATCCTCAATGCCAACCGTCTGACTTAGAAAAATAATACTGCGTTAGTCAAAAATGTCTCATGCAGTTACTTGTCCGAAAGTAAGTTATTAGCAGTTGATAAAAATCTAACAAAATCTATTCGCTGACTTCTTCGTAAAATAAAAACGTTCTCAGTAAAATAACTAGTCACTGTTTCAGAGTCAGCTGAAACCGTTGTCAATCACACCGGTCTTAAAAAAATGGACTGTTAAGTAAAATGTATACCCCTCCCCAGAATTTCACCGATTTTAGCTGGTCGCATTCCATGAAGAATGAGGAAGATTTAATTAGTCACCTACCGGTGGACCTCCGAAGTAATTGAGTTAGAGGGCCACCGGTATCTAATTCATAGTTCTCCCCTAATCTCTTCCAGCATGTACCACCCACCAGTAAACTACAGAGTATATACATCGGCTGCAAACAACTTGTATTAGTTTCAATGCAATCTGAGTGTTCGATACAATGCCGTAAGTGCTGTTTGTAGCAGAACTCTCAAAGAGCTGGACTCCAGTTACCGAGTATTTTGTAACTTGGAGCGATACGAATTTAGTTGTAATTGTTGGACTGAAAGCAGCGGCCCCGGAGTTTCTTGCAGATATTCTCTGCTTTAGGACAGAGGAACTAAACCTGGTGTTTGAGAAGTCCCTCCCTGTATGTTGGATGTGTTAAATTTTATTTATTATTTCCATTGTAATCATAAAACAAATGCAGTCAATTGGTTGTCACACGATCCTCATTTATGCTGCTGTTATTTATCTTCCATTTGTTTTTAATTTACAACAGTACGCGTATTATGACCACTTCTATCTCTACTACTATTTGTTTCTTTATTTTTGACATCGCGCCTATAAATCTTTCTTAAATCTGTAATTTTGTATTTTGTTTCTCTCGTTTCTACGGAGGTTATGAAGCGCGTGCTGGGTAACTCGTTACTCAAAAAATTCAAAGCATTTATTTCCATATCAATCAAAAGAACTTAAGAATTATCAAGGGGTCGGTCAGTCAGAAAGATGAAGCTACTTGCCTATTCCAAAGCGTAGTAGGTACCTATGGAAAAGAACGGGCAAGAAACTTCACGGCCACTCTTTTAAATCAAAATATTGTTATAAACTGTATTGACTGACCGGTTGGTGCAGTTGGTAGCGACCCTGCCTTCTGAGCCGCTGGTCCCGGGTTCAATCCCCGGTCAAGACAAACATTTTTGTGTGATGAACATGTCTGTTTGACCTGTGTCTGGGTGTTTATATGTATATATATAAGTATGTATATCAGTCATCAGGTTACCGTAGTACAGGTTCTACCTAGTTCGGGACCTGAAGACCCTGTGTGGATGTTGCAAAAAAAAAAACGAAGAAAAAAAATAATTGGGGTACATCATTCATGTTGAAATTATACATATGAGAACGAAGTAGAAAGACGTGCACATTTAAGGCATCCGTAATAACAAATAAAAAAACGAAATTAAAATAAACCGTGGCAGCTAAGAGATGACCAGTTCCTACTGACGGCGCCCGTTCACGAACATGACGTATACGTCAGCACCACTCAGCTCAAGCATTTTGAAGGGAACTTAATGACCACTTGGCACACGCACGCCACCAACAGAGAGACATTTGAGTGAGCATGACATACTCTCAGCTGGCAGGGCACATTCAAGTCAATGAAACTTACGTACCTATGCAGTAAATGGTAGCTTTAAAGTAGGTACAAGAAATAGGTAGTGCTCACACGTGTTATCAGTGTTTATAGTATGAAAAAAGACATCATAAACCTCAAAATGTACGTGTACTTAGATATCAACATAATGTAACGGCAGGTGTCGTCTTGTGCACTATAGCACGAGGTTGCTACAGTCATGTAAAGTCGACAATAGACCCAAGAGATATGATGATACTTTGATAGATGATTTCAAGGGACAAATGATTTCCTTTGTAACCATGGAATCGTTATTGTTCATGTTGGTACATACACCACTACATCACAAATACCCAACCCGAACATACAATGAAATCATTATGGATAGGTACAAAAGGCATCGGTAAGTAGGTATACCCTCCTCTACTTATGAATGAGTGAAGTAAACGTTAATGTAGTGTGAATAAAATAATAATTCTTGGTTGCACGGCTCTCCAGGGCCGTATACGGGGGGGTATACTGAATAACTTTATTTTAGTAACACACAGTAAATGCCGGTACTGTACTGGCGCTTACAAAGAATATTTTTCCTTACACGTCTCTCTTGGGGGGCAAGGAATATGTTCTAAACGGTTTCTTGTTGCTTCATTTATGTGATATTTATTTTTTCGGTTTGTTTTTTGCGGGCTAACTATTCAAATACAAATAATGAGGTAAAGACAATAGCAATTTCATTACCGCAATATCTTCTACATAAGACTTTACTAGTAACTTAGCGGTTCGGTTGACTAGCTCCAAAAGATTCATCGCTGTACATCATGCAGACAAAATGTTGTATTCAACTGTATGTTAGTGCAAATAATCATGTAAATATCGTCTATTCTAAAGTAAGCTCTAATCACTTTCCCCGAGTGAATTTTCAAAAACAAGGTTTTCTCTCGAAAACTGCTTACAAACCATGTAACATCAAATCATCTGTAATCGGGCATTGTAGCTGATATTTTGGTGTGGCGGCGTAGTCTCAAATTTATTAATTATAAGGAGCTCAGAGCAAAAACAGGCGGCCATTTGTTCAACAAATTATGTACATAAATTAGACATAATCGTCGTGCCGGCTGCGCTTCTCGCGACATAACCCCGTAAATGTGAAATTTAAACGAAACATTTTATTTTTTTAGTATTTCTATGTACTAGGACTGTTGAGCTACCGGGTGTAGCGATTTAATTTACATTCATTTGGTGCAACTTAATAGGTATTAATAACCTAATTCTATTAGAATATTTTATGGCTCTAAGCGCAGCAGATTTTATCGTTTCTAGATTGTAAGACGCTTAAGAACGTTTAAAAATCCCTGAAAAGTCTGATTCATTTAAGATCGTAATACATGAAGACGGTCTGCGGAAGATAATACATTATTACATCACAGCAAAGATTAGGCTTTCATGCTGAAATCCAAATCTACATAAATTAAATTAGAAAAAACGACAAAAAATATGATTTCTGAAATGCAGATGGTATAGTTGAATATCTATTGTATCATACTTTATTTTTTTTGTTTTTTTGTTTTTGGCATGTCGTCAAATAACTACTCCCGCCTTGGGCGGAGCGGGAGGGTGTGTCAGACTCTTACTGACTAAAACTCACCCGTGTTCCTTCAGTTGCCTGTGCCAGATTGTAACATCCCTGACTACTACGTACAGATCAAGCGTTAAAATGAATGAACTAATCTAACGATACCGTAATCATTGAAATCTAAATCTAAATCGCTATGGCTAAGCTAATCGGAAATAATATACGGGATAATATAGTGAGCAGAACAGTCGCTGAAATTATAAAGGAACATCTATAATGAGATGAAAAGTAGGTCAATACATTGTTTTACAGGAATAGGTTTAGGGTCAGATTAAATTACCAGTATCGTCATTGTTTTAACTCCGTTTTACTGCTATATTCGACTATCGTGGTCAGTATCTCCGGTTATTTTTACTAAGAAAGTGGTGTTTTCGTCTTTATGTTAGTGCTTATACTTTTACGCCAATCAAAAGACAGCACCGTATGTTTCCACAGTTTGCCAAATATTAATGTAATCGATTTGGTCCACGTTTGCGATGTTCGATTGATAAACCATTTGCATATCGGCAAATGTGCAGATAGCATCGGCGAATGATAAATTTACAGCGTTCGCTCGAAGCTAAAATTAGCAGCGTTGGTAAACACTCAAGGGAATAAAAAATCTTTTTAACAAGTTTTCATGAACTGCATAATGAATTTAGGATTTTCTTTTAGTATTGTTTGTGACAATAGGTATTTATAATGAACAGGAAAATATAGTATATTTTATATAGTATGGAAAACTCGATCATGATATGACCATTTGTCACTTTCACGTCATGTTAGTTCATGTCACATGAATCGTGGGCCTAATTCTGCCAATACTATGTATGTATGTATGTAATATGGCAATACTATCAATGGTTCAACTTTTGCAGTAATTCTACGTTCCTCGTCCTCACCTCATTTAAATCATGTGTGTGAAACGCTCCCAAGAGACGACATAGGACAGTCTTTATAGCACTTCAATAGGTACATTACGTTATCATACCCCGTGAAGGCGCACATTTCAACGGGCCGCAGCAGAACTTAAACATCCTCCTAAATCACTTTCGTACATTTTGTATAAACCATCGCACACTACAAGAAGCACGGTGCTTTTTGTATTCAAATGCGATGCGGCTGTAACGTGCACGTGCCTTCAATCGGCACTTTATTCCAACTCTATCCCCAAAACGAATTAATAAACAGCAAATAATTTAATATGATCTATGAACACGGCTCGATTATAACAACCCAGCCACCCTGGTGTTCGCGTTACTCATTTTAATCGCAGCCGTCAGTCAAGACTGAAGACAGTAAATTTGGCGGGAACGTCAATTAGGCCTGATGGTAGGCGTTAATCCGATCGCCCATTACACGGTTTCTATTATAGACGCAAACATTTTTTGGAAGGCTTCAGTGTAGTGGAACCTGAGAAGGAGAATTAGTGATGATATTTTGGTATTTGCTGCATCTAAAAATGCACTAAAACGAACTTGATTGCGTATTTTTTGACAACGGTGTTTAATGCGGACATGCTGTCAACACCGAGTAATTTTTCCCGATGCGATGACAATCTTGTAGAAAACCTGCAATGTCTCATTATGCCTAGCACGTTTCAACCTGGAACACAGCAATGCTGTCTGGCGACACATAAATTACTATGTCTGATGCATTTGCCCGTCGCCGTCGCACAACCTCTAACAAAAATCACTCTTCTAAAATGTCCTCAAAACGCCTTTCATTACCTACTTACGCATAATATTTCAAATCTTATTTCAATACGCGATGAAAGATATCTGGCACGCAGATGATCACAGAAACCGAGTTACCCGCGCCTTAGGACACGACAGACAATTCAATTTGGGACCTTTCTCTTAAACGAGCCAGAACCAAGACTCGATTTGGAAATCTCGCAGAATAAAAAAATCTAAGCCTTTCAGAGTCTAGAATATTCCATACCTCGTTGTTTAAATGATCGTTCAATGTATTTAGAATGCAGTATATATAAACAAGTTATTATGAACTTTAAGTACAATTTTTCAATACTTTTGGATTAATTTACCGTAAAAACCGATAGGGGTTCGGCTTTAGAAAGTAAATAAACTCGTGTAAAAAGGTTTGTCCTTTTAGCTTAGTAAATAATAAACTAAAATCGCTTATCCGTTGTCAAGAGGTTAAAATTCAGCAGAGGTTGTTTACTTAATAACTTTGATGACGTTGGTGAAATATTGTATTTTTGTTTAAGAATAACGTAACTCCACTCCGTCTGACAATACAAAGGATATTAACACAAAATAAAAATTAATTCTGGTGTCAAGAAAGTTTGAGGAAATCTAAAAGTAAATATTAAAGGCTCCTTAGCTACAAAATCAAAATCAAAAATAATTTATTCAAACTAGGCTGAGAATCAGCACTATTTCAACGTCAAAATCACATAACACAGTCCCCACAAAATGCCCGCCTTTCACAACTTCCTAGTGCTTTAGCTGGGAAGAAGAAGTGGCGGAACAAACTCCCCAGCAGCACTGCTGTCTGTTCAGTTAGAAGAACTGGATTATATACAGTAATAAGTAACTACCATTACGAAACACAAAAACATTAAAATTATTTGCCATATATCAGCTAGCATGCACCAATATTGAAATATATACTCAAGCAGAAATAAATAATAAAAACGCAAACAGAACTTAATACACAATAAAAAGCCTCCAGGCATAAAGGGCGTGCCCGCTTACATATGCAATTCTGCATTACGTTTATTTAGGTAGCTGTAACTTGTAGCCACAAATGATTAACTAGGACCTTCGAAGTAAAATAAAGAAACAGTTAATTACTAATAAAAATAACAAAACCATAGTCAGCAAGATGACCTTTCACCACAAGCAGCACCCGTTCACGAGCATAACGCAAAGATCAGCCCCTCGCCATATTTGAGGGAAGGAGGCAACCCGACCCCCGACGCTACCGCAAGCATTGACATCTAAGGGAGCATGACGAACTTGCTGCCGGTTGATCAAAAGAATAATAATATGATCAATGGTCGAGGTCGCTAGCTAACCATATATTGCAATACAACTCATTAAAAACATTGAAATGAGTAGATTATGTCAATAATAAATAAAAATTAAATTAAACTAAATTGACTAATATGGTCAAACAAAATAAACAATTATATGAACTCATATAACTTGTCAGTAGGTAAGCTAATTCTGGAGAAAGAACATAAACATTTTCTTGAGTTAATCACAGCGACCAACTATTTTTATCGTTTAAGTAATCGTTGACAGAATAGTATGCATTTGAACAACGGTTGGATTTTACTTTAGCTTTAAACGCATTAAAAGGCAATTATAACAAAGAAGAGGGAAGCTTGTTATAAAAGTTTACACCAAGCCCAACAAATGAGTTATGGACCTTATGAAGCCGGTGAAAGGTAGCATGTAGTTTGTACTTGTTTCTAGTGTTAATATTATGAATGTCACTGTTTTTTGTGTATGTTGGCTTTTGTGCTTGAGATGTTGGCGAAGATTAATTGTGAGGCCACCGTGAGAATACCAATATCTTTAAAAAAAACTCTCAGAGTAACTCTAGCACCTAGCTGGTAAATTGCTCGAACAGCTCGTTTTTGAAGGCATAGGCGGCCGAACTGAGCCTTCCCGCTAGGCATGATATATGTGATCCCCACTGAAGCTTAGCATCAACTGTTATGCCCAGAAATACTGCCGAGGCTACAGTTTCAAGCACCTCTTTATCTAAGACGATGTTGGGTCCTAAATTTCTAACATTCGGTAAGGCAAACTTTACACATTTCGTTTTCTTGGCATTGAGAACTAGGTTATTTGTGGTAAACCAATCTGTAACCACTGATAGTGCACTGTAAACAGTGCACTATCAGTGGTTACAGATTGGTGGTTACGGATTGGACAGGAAAAGACAAGAGAGGTTTCATCAGCAAATAGTACAACGTCACAGATGCCCTTTAAATAGAATGGTAAGTCATTGATATATACCAAGAATAAAATGGGCCCAGTATAGAGCCTTGAGGTACACCTAACTGAACTGGTAGCCCGTAAGATTTCACACTATTAACATCTACACATTGGTGCCTATTATGTTCATATGACTATTTTATATGCAGCCTTAATACCTCGGTTACCGACAAACTGAATACAAACTGTTTTGAAATGCAGATGTCCCTATTTTATTCAAATAAAAGATTCTTTAAAAATAAAATAAAGTCACGGAAAATCTTATCCACATCAAACAGGTTATTTTTGAAGATAACCAGTGATAATATCCATTGAATCCACTTCAAGTTTTTCCATAAGACGGGAAACATAGCAAGCTATTGCTAGAACCTGCCTCGATATTGCGAGCAGCATCGCTGTGGGCAACGTATCGGAAATGTAAAGTAATTTGCGTCAAATTGTTGGTGCGCAACCAACTTTGAACTGAGCACGATGTTATATGAAACTGTAGATTTTAAGATGAGATCGATGATAGAAAGTATTAAAAGTTCGAAGATTATCTTAATAATAATTATTAAGATAATCTTCGAACTTCGAACTTCGTACTGTTAAAAAGGATAAATATTATCCTTTTTAACAGTACTTAAAAACAATCATATTTTTGTAGGTAACATCTTGGAACTCTCCCTAACTCTTTGGTAACCTTAAGGAAAAATAATACCTATAGGTACATTGCAGTGACCGGAAAAACTTGGTAATCACATTTGAGATTCAACACTATGAAATTTTATTATGATCCGTGATTTGGTTAATACGGCCATTATAAATGCAGTTTATTCATGTAAGAAAAATAGTAAATCAAATGAATTCTTGTATGATTTCACTATTAAAAAAGAAAAATAAAAAATTGAAAGTCTGCACAAAATCCTTTATCACACCAATAAACCAACAATAGGAAAATCACCTGATTTCCTATCAATACACGTCAATAAGGTCGACATTCGCGTGTAGGGTATCAGAGGCCAGCCCCAGTAATTAACTGCGGGCGGCGGTGACTCGACACAACACTATTAAAAACTTCGTCTGACGATGCCGTCGGTCTCCGAAACCAGTTACGACTGCTCCACAATGATATTTGTGTTGCAATTTCAGTTATAATTGGGGCTGTGACTTGCAAAAGGCTTTGTTTATTGTGGGTACAAATAATACATGAAAATTGTGTTGTTACCACTTAGATCGGCGGCCCGACGAAACAATCACTATAGTTTTGAGATACATGGACTAAACGACTGCATTTACCAAAACTGCATGCTGACGTTAGTTGGGGTATAACATGGGAATTCATATCCACGACCCACTAAGCATTTTCACATGTTGTCTTCTTATCGTTTTTCTGTCTCATACTCGGCGTTTACACCAAGGTAAAAACATGTTTTCTGCATGTTGTGACTACTAATTTAGAAAATCATTTACACCTAAAACATTTTGTAAAAACTAGTTCTATACAAAATTAGTCAAAAAGGTGAAAAAACTATAGTTGACAATACATGTCTGAAACAACGTCAATACATGTAAGATACGGTCATGTTTACACGACATTAACACACGACACGACATGTTTTTGACAAGTATTTTAAAAGACCTGTCGGAATCAAGGACCACAACTTGCATATGGGTTTAAACGCAGAGAGACTGGGCATTTTTGCACTGAATCGGCATGGCATCGGCAACAGAAAGGCAACCGCCCGGCCGCCAGGAAAAGCTTTTCCACTTACCGGAGATGCTTTTCTTCATACATTTTGCCTCAATCTATCCAGGTTGCCCTTCCGTTGCCGTGCTGGTGAAGGTAAATAAGGAAGCAAAATTCCAGTCATAATCACGTAAGATTCATATTAATTATCATAACTAGCGTCCCGCCTCTGCTTGGCACGTTTTTTTACGACATGACAAAAAATCAAGATTTCTTTATTCTACGTCAGTTTAACATAAAATTAAATGTACTAGCTTCTGCCCGCAGCTTCACCCGCGTGGATGTCGGAAATTTTCCTACAGGATTGTGCTACCGGGACATCGCCAAAATTTTGCGAAATCTGTTCAGTAGTTTACGCTTAAAAAGATAATGTATGCCTTCCGTGAAAAACTATCTAACTGATGGTGAAAACCGCATCGATCCGTTGCTCCATTTAAAAGATCTAAGCGTAAAAAGGGATACGAAGGAAGACAGAGGCCGGCAGCGATTTTGTTAAGTAAAGCAACCCACCCCGGCTTCGCAGGGGTGCAATGCAATGTAGGTAATAATGTGGTGTCAGTGATATTATTTGAATTGAGGAAAAAATATAAAATTTCAATGACGTTTCGGAAAGATTGCTCCCAATCAACATGCATTCGGCCTTAACCTTAATCCATTATAGCTTATTCGGCCCTAAATTAACATATTTCCTTCGCGCTTCCCATTTATGGAATCACACTCACCTTTTAATCAAAATGGACCAAATTATTCGACATACATTAACTTCGATTTTAAATGTGGCCATGGACGACCGAGCTTAGACACTAGCTACTCTTCCCATTCGTATGAGAGCCATCGGCGTCCGCAAAATTGCTAGTCTTAGTTTATCGGCTTTCATATCCTCGGTCTACGCCGCTGAAAAATTAATCAGGAAAATTCTGGCCCTCACACCGACTAATTTTGATGTGCCGCGCTTCACCGAGGCTATGGATGCCTGGAGACTCGCTTGCGCGAATTCAGATCAATCCGATAATCCATCTTACTAGAGACAGTGGGATGAGCCGCTTTGCAGAGTAGTACAGAACAATTTACTTAACACGTCTGCTACTGGTGCGGAGCGTGCGCGCCTGCTTGCTGTGGGTAAGTGGGAGTCGGGTCTTTGGCTTCATGCACTACCGTCATCGAACATAGGCACTTTGTTCGACGACACTTCTTTCCGCCTCGCTGCTTCCTTACGACTAGGCGCTCCTTGTTGTTCTCCTCATCGCTGTCACTGTCTTGCAGCCGAAGTGCGGGCCGCTTAGCTTGGCACGCGAACATAAATGACATCATCCGACGAGCTCTTGTCATCGACGGCGTTCCAGCTGCATTAGAACCTAATGGCTTGGCACGCGACGATGGCAAGAGACCGGATGGCATGTCTTTATTTCCTTGGAAGATGGGTAGGCCTTTAGTGTGTCGTGTACAACGTGTGTCGATACTCTTGCATCATCCCGTCTTCCTGACTCGCCGTGCTGTGCTGGCGCTGCTGCTGTGGCTGCGGAAAACCCCAAGCGGCGTAACTATAATAACCTTATCGGTATTTATATTTTAGAGCCGTTTGGGGTTGAAGCCCTCGGGCCGTGGGGTCTGAGTGCTCACGACTTATTCAACGAAATCTCCAAATGGCTTGTTGACACTTCCCGTGACCCAAGGGTTGGCCTTTACCTTGTCCAGAGGCATAGCATTGCCATACAAAGTGGCAATGCCGCCAGTCCCTTTGGTACATTACCAGTGGACAGCGATGCGGAGGAATTTTTCGACGCCATATTTTGATTTGTTAATAGTTTTAGTTAGTTTAGGTTATTATATTTTTATTTTAATATCTTGATAGTTTATTTAGTATATGGAGTTTTTGTGAATTAATATATAATATTATTATGATGTTGATTAGATTATACTTCAGGGTATCTTTAATTACAACCACTATATATCTTTAGATATCTTCTAAGATATTCATTTTAATGATATGTTGTAAAATACAATTTTGATTTACATTAAATAAACAACGTTCTAACGTATTTAATTGAATGAGGAATACTACTGTATTTTTTAGAATAGCTTCTTAAATAACCCATTTTTTTTTGTAATATGTAAAAGATGTTTACTGTGGTTTATCCTTAGGAGATAGACATATACCATTCGGGATATTTTTGTAGATCTTTTTAAAATATACAATTCCGTGATACATTATTTTGATCTATTTCGTAAGGTTTAGCATGCGTTTGCAATGTAAGCGCACAAAAATAGGTTTTTTACGATATCACATTACAAATCTTTGAAATTCTCGGCTTTTCTCTACTATATTATGCATATATTATACATGAAACCTTCGTCTTAAATTCCTCTCGCTCTTGAAGAAAACCGCATTAAAATCCGTTGTGTCGTTTAAAAGATCGAAGCATACATACACACAAAGCGACTTTGCTGAATACTATGTAAAGATTAAACACATAAATCTTCCGGAATACATTTTCTGAATCATGGTGAAAATACATTAAAATCCGATGCGAAATTTAGAAGAACAACATGGTCACACACGAAAAGCGCCTTTATTTTAATGTATTGAGTATAGATTAATACTTCGCTCGTGATTCCACGCAGTTCTAATGGCGTCGTCGGTGTCACAAAAACGCTAGAATTTCATTAAGAGTTTTTAAGACTTACCGACGATAATTTCCAATTAGGATTTAAACGATATTTTTATGAAGCTATTTACTTTGTTGTACAGCGTCGCTCTAAGAACTTGTCGTTCGTTCAACAATATTATAAAACGGCGAGAGTGCAGTAGGTAGTTGTAACATTTTGTGTTCGTTCAGAGTATTAAAGTAAGGCACCGATTTAAAGCGGCAGTTGTTTATTGTAGTTTCGGTCGATAATAAAATGCAAAATGCATGTTTTTTTTACAAGTTTGCCAGTAACAACGGAGCAGTAAACTAATTAAATAACATCATCGGTAATTAAATCAATAATTAAGCAGTAAAATGACTGAAACGGCAGTTACGTGTGGGCAGTTAACAAATCGGAATCTAACTTTGAAATAGCGCTCGTTTATTTCAATATTTGAGTGTGTTTTGTATTACAATTGTAGGATCAAATAACCGACCTAGTTTCTTTTTATTACTGTTCATGTTTTACTGTCACAATAATTTGCCAACTGACAAAAAATAAATTAATGCCCGTATTTTTTTTTTCAACTGATCATAGTATCCTTCCTAATGTTTAAACAACAGTTGTTAAAATTATTACAGTCAACTTTGGCATCTTTACTTTCTGTGAGCAACTTAACCCATAAGTAGGTATTGTAGGTACCTACTTAAGTATCTGATATCTCGCTTACAAAAAATCTTTTGCCGCCGCTTTATAACAAAGCGATACAAAAGTCGAGAAGTACTATTTAAGTATTCATGGGTGAAGTTGCTCATGGAAAGAAAATATGCCACAGTAGCCTAATCCAATATTTTCTTAGTAAGTAAAATTTAATTTCAGTAAATGATATGCAACATTATATGTATTATATAATGTTATATAATATTATTATATTATACCTATACATATCTACTTATACATAGTTACAATTAGACCCTAGTATAAATATAACGTTATGATAACATTAAAATTCATGATTTAATGACGTCATAACGAGAGTGAAGTGGCGTTACTGAGAGTATGCAAGTGCCGCGAGCTCAGTGTGTGTGGTCTAAAGTGTTTCATGTGTTCAACTTTAGCAGCTTCCTTGAATGCTGTTTGGGTCACTGCCAGTTTGGAGACTATTGCTGATTGGTAAGACAAATATACTTGTCAGCTCTGACGCGATTTTACTTTTGAAAATACTTTGATAAATTTACTCTTTCACATAATATCTTTTAATTTACGAGTAACTTTCCTCATCTTACACTACAAGGTCTCGCTCGAAGGAAAACTACGTCACGGTCACGCCAAGCTCTCCCAACCCACCCAACACAACTTTTAATTTTAAAGAAACCTTTTGTCCATCGTATACTCTACAATGCATTCACAATTCCAACGATTTGCAACTCACTTAAGGTAGAATGCAGCATTGAGCGTCCGAGAAAAACGCCTTAAGTGCTCAGCTCAAGTGATTCCCTTGCGTGCGGGTTGGCAAGCCGCCAAGCGTACCACTTCAATGCCCAGCCCTCGCAAACTGTTTGCAGTATGACACACTTAAATAAAACAGTAATTATTTAAAAAAATAATGTCGTGTTTAAAAATGCAGCGCATGATGAGGTTCTGTTAAGAAGTATCTCATGCACTCGGTGGACGATCCCGTCGGTATTGTTTGGCAGAACGCCACGACATCACCACTTTATGATCAAGGAGAATGGGCGCCAGTTTTGCGTAGTACTTATGTAAAGTAGGATATGGATAGCCAATTGTGAATAAATCGAGCTCGGAATATAAAGGCGATTATTACATAACCTTTTGGGTGTCCCAACGCAGGGTATATTAAGTTTATACGGAAAATGTGGGAGCAGTCAATTGACACGTTTACTTATTCTGCGCCTACTAATAATAGAAGGATCGAAATTAACTTGTTAATTATGTAGGTACTCTGATATTGAAAAAGTCTTGTACATTTATGTTGGTGTAGGCCAAGTGCCAAACTCTCCACAACCAACACCGGCCACAAAGACTGACTTGTAATAAGAAAAAAAACCTTACGAAAGCTTCAAAACTACTTTCTGAAGTCCTCCTACAAGTTCCCGAACCAATCTCCCGACGCGACGGTCCGAAGTCTAAACGTCGCTCAGTGAAGTCAATAAGTTTCGTGATGCCTCTCGCCTCGCCGATTACTTGTTAATCGATACTCGAGTAATTTGTGTTGAGTAAGCGAACTCGAACACTTTTTATAAGGAAATTGAGAAAGCTGTTAAAGTGTGAACGGTTTCTTTGGAAATTTAGCTAATTAATCGAATATTGTAGAGAATCTTCTTGTAGGTTTTTTTGCTATGCTGCGTTTTATTTAACGGCACCCGAGCGAGCGATTTTTTTTATTTGTGTTTTTTTTTGGGCTTTTAATTTTTTATGAGGTGAGAATTTTTGTCTCGTCATAAAATAATAATAAATAAAAATGTTCATTTCAATTACAAAGTACAATATTTAAAGATCATATTTTAAGCAAAAAGTTGCTTGTGTTAGGAGACTCTGCTGTTCCACTTAGCATTAACCATTAATTGGCAATTTAAAATAATAGTCAAAAAAAAAATACGTCACTTTTATAAGAGAAAAAGCAAAAATGCGCGTATTTGTGAGAACTTTGCGAGTGCGATCGAATATAGGGTATAAGTTTAAGTGTCAGTGTAAGTAAGTGTAAGTTAGGCATGCGACATGCGATCGAATATAGGGTATAAGTTTAAGTGTCAGTGTAAGTTAGGCCTGCGACATGCGATCGAATATAGGGTATAAGTTTAAGTGTCAGTGTAAGTAAGTGTAAGTTAGGCCTGCGACATGCGATCGAATATAGAGTATAAGTTTAAGTGTCAGTGTAAGTAAGTGTAAGTTAGGCCTGCGACAGGGTCTTGGGATCGGAAGAAGTCAAATACGGCTTCTTCCACTAAGCATCCACACAGCAATCCGCTGTGAGCTTTTAGGCTGTGAGTGAATAAGTTACTGAAGCGTAGTAACGATAGACTCAACATTGTCGTAGGTATTAATCTTAAGGCATTCAGTTACATCATTTTTACAGTCTCGGAGCTTTAGAGAGTACATACGTAGCTTTTTATTTAGCAAGTTGTATAAGTGGGAAGACTGCCTTGCGTACTGCCTCTTAGCAAAAACAGATTTAACTGTGACTCTTGGAGCAACTAAATAACTCCTTCTGCTACTTGGCTTTTAGAAATTATATGGAAGATATGTGTTTCCTTTGAATGAGTTGAAGCAAATAAAGTTTTCGTACCGACAGATGGTCAGATAATTGGTAAAGACCTCGGGTAGGGAATCTATATGGTTTAAAGGACATGACATACAATGTTCTTTGCGCCCACTCAAATATAAAAAAAAATCCCTTTACAACATGGCAGACAGTACGTGAGGATCAACTGGACCAATGATATGTATACTTGCTTATGAAGATTATTTGAAGCCACATGTAGCACCGTTTTAAAACTTACTCATGCAAAATGATTTTATTTTTCATGTAATGTACTTACTTACTTTTTGAATAAAATAAAATATAGATAATAGCTAAGTCAGCCACTTTATAGACAACAAAGTAATTTCATTCAAGAATTCTTTTAAAAATTAACGTTAAAAGCCTGTCAAATAATGTTAAAAAGCTCCCAGCAGCGTCCAAATGTCAGAAAAAAATATCTCTTTTGAATAAAACTCAGTTTTAAAACGAACTAATCTTAACTTCTATGGCAATTGGAGAAATCCCAATTGGAACTGAATGAAGCAAATTGACTTGAGTATACACTCCAGTTCTAGTAATTTAGATAGTTTGAAAGTTGTAAGTTCAAAAGTCTGAGTTTTGAAAAGTTTTTGAGACAATCTTTAAGATTTAGGTCAGTTTATTAGTAGGTACCTATAAGGTCACCAACTTTGTTTTTGATGATAAGTAAATAAAGAAATGGTCTAATAACATAGAATTAGATGTGGCTTTGACATAATTTCACTCCGCACATAACACTTTGTCACAACACCAATCTATCTCGTCCGCTCGACGTCCGTATGTCACTGCAGGGATCCAGCAGAATATCAGCGTCAGGTACATTTGCCTGACACATGCTGAGCTGGACTCCCATTTGGTGCAACCTTGAGGCGCACACCACACTGTGCATATTCGCTATTTTCTTTTGTAGTATGTCAATTATAGTGTCACTTAATTTCTATAGTTGTTTGTTTTTTTTTTGTATGTTATCACCTTGTTTTTATATTTATGTCATTTGCTATAATTTAATTGTGCTTTTGTGTGGTGCTACGTCTTTTGTGTGCACTGAATAAATGGTTTATCTATCTATCTAAGTATAAAAATGTGCGGACCCACCATACCACTGGCCATACCGCTAGTGGTATGGTGGGTGTAAAACTATACCACTGAGAAAAATATTACTTGGTGAATCATTTGGGTTAGGTTAGAACTGTGAACATTAAAGCACGAAGGTGAGCGAGCGAAGCGAGCGTGCCGCGGCAGTGGCCGCTGAGCGCCAGATCCTTGTAGTCTACAACACTATTTTTTTTTCACTGGTATAGTTTTAGACCCACCATACCACCAGGGGTATGGCCAGTCTGGACTCGGTTGTTTCGGGAGGTTCCTGTTCCGGATAAGGCGTGAGGAAACGCCCGGGTGTAGCTATTGTGTGGATCGCCCGGAGGACACGGTGGAGCATACGGTGGCGGTCTGCCCGGCTTGGGCGGAGCACCGCCGTGTCCTCGTGGAGGCGATTGGCAATGGCGATCTCTCGCGTCCGGCCCTGGTCCAGGCCATGGTACGGAGCGAGAGGGCTTGGGAAGCCGTCAACTCCTTCTGCGAAGCAGTAATGTTCGCAAAGGAGGAGGCGGAACGCGTGAGAGAGAGGCAAAATTCGCGCCCTCACGCCCCTAGCCGCCGCAGGAGACGCCCTGGGCGTCGGGAATCGCAGGCTGATTCCCGGCCACCGTAAGCGTGGGCTTGCGAACGGCGAGCAATGGGCAGCTCGCCGTTCGATAAGGACCAGGCCCGGGTCAACGGCGCGTTGTGTTCCACGCGCGCCTTTAAAGAGATGTCAGCACCAATGACAGGGTCCGCTAGGGCCGATGCCTGCTAGGGTTGCGGGAAAGTCCGAGAGGGATACCGTAGCCCCTGGCACAGGCAACTGAAGGAACACGGGTGGGTTTTAGTCAGTAAGAGTCTTACACGCCCTCCTGCTCTGCCCAGAGCGGGAGAAGTTACAAATAACTTCTCCCGCCCTCACACATTCCCACCCTCAAAAAAAAAGGGGTATGGCCGGTGGTATGGTGGGTCCGTAATGGTTTAAAACGACGCTCAGAGGCTCTAATCGACTTTTTTTTCAGATCTTACCTAACTTCTGCATTAAGTACCTATATCGTATGGAAAACGCAATTGCATCAAATTGTTTTTTTCTCTAAACAATGTCATGCATTTTAATTAGGGTCCTCTTTTCGCCAAATAAATGAGTCGGAAACGTCAGACTTCATAAAACGATAAACTGAACAAAGGAACTTATTCATTTTCAACCACTTTACATGAGTTTTTAATGAGAAGACTCTCTTGCTACTCTAAATAAATTTAAAGTTAGCAGAATTTAAATGTATTGTAATCAACGGTTTCAAACGAATTAAGAGCTAAATAACTCTTAACGGAACGTTCTAAATAGACTTAAAAAAGGCGTGATACATATTTGTTCGTGTTGGCATGATTCGGCGGCGGGCGGCACCATCGCATTATGTAGGTGTATGGTGATGATGGCTTAGCGTGAATTTGCCGAGCCGATGCTAAAATGATTCTAAGGGTAGATGCCGAACGGAACTCCGTTGCCGATCGCCACAATCAAAATCAATCAACTCTGCCTATGCCAGTTCACTGCTGGACATAGGCCTCTCCCAGTTTGCGCACAACTTCCGTCACGTCTATTCTGTCACGATTTTTTTTTTCATAGTCTATTTTCTTCATTTATCTAATTGGCTTGGGGCCAAAGACGAGAGTTTACAGATGTTGGTCTCACATGAACGAACATCTACCGCATAACACAAAGGCACCGCTCGTCGCGTTACGGGCGGCACTTTAATGATGCGTGCCACTCGCGTGGCGTGTCGCGTCTGTTTGAAGGAGCCTTATACTCAATACTCTTTTTTCATTTAACCTTCATGCTGATCGGCACGAGCCAAATGAAAGCCGAATATGAATAGTAATTGCTTCAGGTCGGCTTTGTTGTTCCCTGAATACTGCCGAATCGAATGTACTGACCTGAACAAGCGTATGTACTCCCCTGACAGAATATCTAAGGGCATTGTCTGAAACCAACATAACTGTCGAATGACTGCAAGCCTAGAAGTAAAGTCTATTTTTCATTCAAATGAATTTGTAAATAAACAATTTATTAAAATCTATCGCATTTGAGCCGATAGTGACAGTTATGTTCCGAAGTTTAATCGGAGAACCGTCAGTCGGTGATGCGAAAATCAAACTGCCATTTAGTTTAATAATATTATGCTGGAGTTGAATCGGAAATCACTTCAGTAAGTTTACTCAATAGATACCAACAAATTCATGCTGAAATCAATACCTTTCTGAAATTCTCTAGATGAAATTCCTCAGAACGACGCTTTTCACAAGAAGGTACGTATTTACTTACTTTAGCCATAGTCAGGATTATTTTTTTTTTTTTTTTAAAACGTTGCCCCACACTAGGAATTTCTCCTGTATCGTGGGTGCGTTTACAAACATTTAAAGTCACATACACAAACAGCAAGACCCGGAACAACTACTTGCAGGTCATACAAATACTTGTTCCGTGCGGGAATCGAACCCGCGACACGCTGCGCAGCAGTCAATCGCTTAACCACTGCGCCAACCATGTCGTCAAATTCAATTTCAAAGTCAATTTGTTATTAATATAAACGTGTACATACTATATATTATTACACCGTTATATATGTTATGTACAAATTTAAAAATTTACACTAGCTTTCGCCGGCGGCTTCGTCCGCGTTGAGGTCGGAAATAACCTCAAGAAAACGTACTACCGTGAGAAAAAGAATCGTATGTCCTAACACCAGTCATGGTCCATTCAATTGTCAAATTTCACCCAAATCTGTTAAGCTGATAAGGCGTGACAAGGTAACAAGCTGACAGTCAGACAGACATGCCGATAGAGTTACTTTCGTATATTAGTATATGTAAGGAAATGTGGTAATTATGTATCATGTTTTTGTATTCATAAATGTGTATAAAGCTATTTAGCCCGGTTATCTAATAACAACACCTACACCATTCTATCTCCACCTCATAAATTATCTTCTCAAAATCCTCACATCATCAAATTACGTAGAAAACGTAGTGTCAGTTTAATTGAACTCAGTAGCTGTCAGGTGTGAGCTCTCGAGCTCAATTTATAGCTCCCTAGCCCCTCGTCGTGACGGACCCGTGTGCAACGTAGAGGTGCTCCGGAATTTAAGGCACGTACCGATTATGATGTGAGATTGTACTGCAATTGGGTAATAATGCCGCATTGTGGATGTATTGCTTGTTACTCTGTGGACCTGGTTTGCTGGTGGTTAATGCTAAGCATGGAACGTTAAATGGGTTGTGTTTTATTGGATGTGGAAAAACTGCAAGCATCTAAAGATATTATTTTATCAGTATTGACACCTTTTTTTTAAATAGATTAGTGGTACCTATCAAGTCTCAACACTACCTACTTTAAATAGTGGCTGCTACTTCGTTACATGATTTAGAGACCCTAACTCTTAGTAATCATAGAAACAAGCTCTAATCAAGGTCTATAGATAAGCACTTTTACCTTGGCCTTGGTGAATAATAAAAGCTGAATTGTAACAAAGCTAAACCAAGCAAAAAAAAGGATTTGTATGTAAAGAAAGAAAGAAAGAAAGAATAACGTTTATTTGGACATAGTTCGTGAAACACAGAATACAAATAACAAAATAAAAAGTGAAAATAATGGTTTAACAACAATAGTGTGTGTCTCACGGCTGCGCCAAAAAGGATCATTTCAGCATTAATGCCAGACACATGCTGTCTGACGCTGGTTTTCTAATGAACCTTTAGGGACAAGTGACGGGGAGTACAAACAGTTTCGACATAGATACCTAATAAATAATACATATTTTTATACTTATAAATAAATAAATGAACTAGTAATAAAATATAATTACTTACAAAACGAAAACAACAAGAACCAACTCGGCAAAACCTGTTTTTAGCGATTACCTTGCAAGATTGATCCATCCACGATGCACTCACAAAGCGCTACAGGCCGCCGAGCGCGGCGGACAATTCACCGACAGTTACTTAGTTTTTTAACAAGTTTTTTACTGTGGGTTAATTGAATAACAAAATAAAAAAAATGAATAGGTACCTAGTTATAATAATAATAAAAATCTAAGATAAAAACAAAAAAAAAAATGTTATAAATTGTTAATTTAATACCTACTATTTGGAGAATGTGAAGTACCTACATTATAACGAAAGAGAAGTATCGTCTTGGACCAAGATTTTATTGAAAAAAAAGGAGTGTGAATGAAGCGATCTCGACGCCGGCTATGCGTCACAGTCGCAAGTAGGCCAGGCACAAAGGGTAAGTACGAAAACAACGCCCTAAGATAGATATCGCATAAAGATAGAACAGAGTATGGAGGGCGGTTAAGAAAAAAAAAAAAAATAGGAAAAATGAAATCATGTGTCCGTTTTTGTTTCCCACAGGTCTCACAACTGCGACGGCCCCCTTTGGCCGCGAATGGCACAGCAACGCCATCGGGTCGGGGACATTTTGAAGCAGCAAAGGACGGAAAATCACCGAACGTGCGCCGCCATATCATATATATTTTCGCGACACAACAGGAATTATGTTTTAAACTAAGTACTATAGGCATTTCATATAAGTGAAACATTTAGCGCAACCATGTCAAGTTTCTGTTGCGAATCTATCAGATACTGCCGCAAACGTGTTCTGAACGTGTGGATAGTGCCCAGAACCCTTACTGGTGGTGGTATATTATTCCACACCTTAGATGCAGCGTATCGGAAAGTGCCTCTGAAAGCCGCTGTCCTATGAGAGTGTGTTTAAAGTTGTTGTGCACATTACCTGGGCGCGCAATCTCGTCTACTAGCCATCCAATTAAGCTTGTCGTACAAATACTTCGGTTTTTCAGACTTCACGACACCAAAAAGCAAACACGCTAGGTGTAACTTTCGTCTCGACTTCATCTTGAGAATAAAGTGTTTGTTAAGAAAGGGGGTGATATGACTTCTAGGGGGAACAGAGTAACAGAAGCGCGCACATGCATTTTGGACTCTTTGTATAAGTCGATCGGTACGAGACAGCAAGCGTGGGCCGTAAACCGTATCAGCGTAGTTTAATTTTGACAGAACAAGGGTTTCGACTAGCTGTTCGCGAAGCTTTTCTGACAAGAACGGCCTCATTTTGTAAAGCAGTTTCAGACGATAGAAGCAGTTTCTTACGGAGTTAGCTACGTGTTTCTCAAATCTAAGGCTGTTGTCCATACTTTCCTCGACAAATCCTTTACTGTCCAGGCCGCTCGTTTGTGGAATGCATTGCCAGTTGAAATTAAACGCGCGCCGTCATTGCTTGTGTTTAAAAGACTCGTGAAGGAACATTACTTGTCGTTGTGATCGTGTTCTCATAATTGTAATTATCTATAGTCTTCATTTATTTTCGTTGCTTATAAATTTAGTATGTACGTATTTATGTATATATTATTTAGGATATGTATATAAGTGTATCTATTATTTAGGATATGTATATATGTGTATCTATTTTAGTGTATTGTATACATACTTATTATTTGCACCAACAACAGCCCCATTTTATGTCCAGGAAAATCTCGGTCCATTCCAAGGTTGCCTGGAAGAGATCGCAGAAAGCGATAAGGCCGCCCATTGTATATTAAGTAGTGTTCAGTTTAATTTTTGTTGTTATGTTTTTTGTGGTGTACAATAAAGAATATATAAATAAATAAATAAATAACCCAAGGTTCCGCGCCTCATTCAGACGGTCAATAGGCTTACCCATTAGGGTTAAATTAAGGCTTGAAGGTATCTTCTTCAACTGTTGCCTCGTACCAAACAACATATACTTGGTTTTCAATAGTGCCAGACAATTCTCATCTGACCAGGCAGCGATTCTTTCAAGGTCGTCGTTTAGGTCTCTAATGGCCGACTCATAATCATCTGGTCTGAAAGACAAATACAGTTGGACGTCATCGGCATAAATATGATACTTGCATTTCTGAAAACACTTTATAATGTCTGCACAGTACAGAATAAAAAGAATCGGACCCAAAATTGATCCCTGAGGAACACCTCTTTCTATGGTAGTAAGGGGTGAAGCCATGGTACTACCATCCGGCAAACGCAATTCCACAAGTTGTTTTCTGTTACTGAGGTAGCTGTGGAACCATTGAATGGCATTTTCGTCAAAACCGTAGTATTTTAATTTTGACAGTAATAGCGAGACGTTAATGCAATCAAATGCACGGGAAAAATCAAGTAGCACTATCAGTGAACACATGCCCTTATCTTGGGCTGATAGAATATTGTCCGTAACATCCAGTAACGCCGTAGAAGTGCTACGCTGTTTCCTAAAACCAGATTGTAGATCAGGTAACACTTCATTCTCTTCTAAAAACCGAGTTAATTGACGGCACACTACCCTCTCCATTACTTTTGAAAGACAAGGCAGAATACTGATCGGCCGCAAGTCTTTAATTTCTATAGGGTTTGGACTCTTAGGTAGAGGTCTAACTGTGGCAATTTTCCATTGGTAAGGAAACGTTGATGTCCATATAGAAAAATTTATGATGTAGGTAATGGTTTCTAAAGTGTACGGCAAAGTTAGAGTAAGCATACTTAAGGTTATGTTGTCGTAGCCTTCAGCGTTTGACCTTAGGTCAGAAATAATAATGCGGGAGATATCGTTTTGGTCCACCGGAGCTAAAGTAAAAATTGCTTCACTATATCTGTGGGTCTCGAAGAAAGATATAAGCGATGAACTAGCTACCGGGTTTCCAGGGACATTCAAAAAAGTATTATTTATCAGGTCTGGGTTTCTAAAATGTGGGGGAAGGTCTTGTCCTTGCTTTGAGGGTGCAAACGTAGATTTTATGTTTTTCCATAGTAATTTTGGATTGTTTATTTTACTATTAATATTGTGCTTAAAGTATGCAATTTTTTCATGATACAAGGAACTTTCCACCAAGGCTTTTAACTGTTTATAATAAACTTTTTTTGGTCGCGATTTAGTACTCCTATATTTAGCTAATGCATTGTCCCGCAACCGCATCATGAGCTGGATAGTGTCCGTAATCCAGGGATACGATAATTCTTTAATACGACAAGTTTTAAGCGGCGCGTGAACATCAAACAATGATATTATGCCGTGATTAAAAGTATCGACCATGTCATTCACATCAGCAAATTCAGAAATACAACCCATATTTGATTGCGACAAATCGGTATAAAAACTATCCCTACATATGTCTTTTATCGGCCTAAATTTGGTTACATATGGCATAAACTTGTCCCGCTTTATGTGAAATTCACTGACTATAATGGAATGGCCTGCAATCGAACCAAAGGATTCCACCGTCGTGTATCTTGCCCTAAGGTCTGTGCACAGTAGGTCGATAAGAGTCTCACTCGTATCTGTGAAATGAGTCGGCAACGTGACAAGTTGAACGAGACTTATGCAATTTAAAAATTCTTGTACTTTTTTAGTTTTAGTCTCGTTTATGTTGAGCATGTTTACGTTGAAATCACCGAGCAATATATAATGATCACAGTTTCCCAACGTAGCAAAAGTGTTCGTGATGGCATCAAGGAAGTGATCTATATCAAGCCACGGTGGCCGGTACGCTGTACCAATAGCAATTTTTTTCCCGCTTAGCGACATTTTCAGCCACATCTGTTCGACGGAATCGAACCTGGGATCAGCCGTGCCAGTACAGATGCGCGTGCTTTGACATGTACATTTACTTTGACATTTACTTTGATATGTATGTACATTTATATCTGTAATTTATTTGGTGTACTTAACAAAGAGTATTTCATATTCTATTTTTCTATCGAATGGACAAAAAAGATGACCTATTAACCAGTGCTCGATTCAATATTTGATACCCACGTTTATATCCGCGAAACCCAACGGACCATACAAGAAATCCATTCACAAAATAAATACGAGGCATTTATTGCTCTGAAATTATCATTTATCGATACTCCCCTCCCTACACAAGCAGAGGAACAATGTGATTCACTAAATCTAATTTCCATTCTATTGTGCGTGCGATACAATTCAATCACCTGATTGGCTGGTCCTCTCTATCTTACTCTTCGAGTTAGAAAGGGATGCAAGTAGCAATCTTTAGTCAACAAGAGCATCTTGACGTTTACATTGTTATGAACTCGCAGTGGATCACTTAATACAGATTAAATCTGAAATATACTTACTTCGTCGTGCTTTGTTAGTTAAATAATATGTCGACGTGGATTGTGTTCAGAAACTTGTTATTGTAAGCGTTGAAAACTTTGTGCAGAGCTAGTTTTGAGTTGCTGTAGGTAGGTAGGTGTAATGTGTTGATTCATTTGTGCTGTTTATGGTGTGTTAAATTACGTTTTAATTGTTAATTCGTGTAATGGCTGTTTACACTCAAAGTACACTAATATTTTATGTTAATAGGTTAATTAAATTTATTGGGTTTATTATAATGCCATTCAAAATGCAAGAACAGGTTATGGTTTAAGGTATTTCTCTATCAACTACCCAAATACTTTGTCATGCATTTTACCGGGCTCTGAATAAGCGATGTGTTTAGATGAGAGGAAACATCGACTTTTGTATTTCGTTGGAAGTTGCTTGTTTGGTAAGCTTCAACAGCATTTGTTTCTCTAGAGAGGGTTTCAGAGAGCTTGGTCTCTGAGATGAAATTGCAAAATTTTCAACAGTTACCGGGGATTTAATATAAAGTTCATAGATGTTCCATAGCCTGCATACTTTACTATTTCGCCATAGATCGCAGCATTGCAGCAGATGGTACGGGACTAATCCCGGACACGATTCCGTAATGCGCTTAGCAGTAAAATATATCTATCATTAGAGGCTTTACATCCTCAGGTATCAAGGCAGCAGGAGTTCGCGCCAGGAATACTGAACGAGAGCTCGATGTAAACGGATTAGATAAAGTTGTTTGTTTACTTTGTGTACTTTAGATGTGCTGTGTGGGCTGGACTTTTCAACATTTGCATTTGATATATATTATAGTTATTCAATAAGGGGTTCAATTTGGGTTCAGACATAATACGCTCTTGCTTCAATAGTGAGATTGAAATGCACCGTTGCCTACCATCGGAGATCCTGCTGCTTATCTGGTCTTATATGGATCAGCAGTAGATTCCGTAACCTGAAGAAAATTATTATTACTATTATAGGACCTGTGGAATGCAATACACAAACAAGAGTTTTATTTTGTTGTTTTAGTTTATTTTGTGCATGTTTTTGATTTTGCCCTGACTACAGTTACATTTGCCATCAGTTTGTAAATATGTAAGTTGTAATCTGTGGAAAATGTAGTGGGTAGTATATTTGATAAGTTATATGTTAAGTTATTACCGTTTATTTTTAATGTGCTACTGGTTGTTTTCCCAAAATAAAACAAAATATCTAGAAGACAGCTTATAAATGTAGTTTTAATTAATTTGATTCAGAAAAACTTCTACAACTTCCTCTAATAAGGTACCTACATATATCCATGAGCACATTTACACAAAACACTTCACAATGCAGCTGAATAATAACTTTGGCGAAAATTCGATACACCGAAGAACGTTGTCTCTCCACCATCTCTCGATATTTGTTTTATTTATACACAATTGTCACATTTGTCACATTGTGCATTACACAAAATGCATGGGAGGGAGCTGTTGTCCAGGTTCGCAGGTAAGAATTCAGCGCTGTATCCGAGTAGATTAATTTTCATTGCACGGCGAGCGATAGCTGTCTGGGCTTGAACGCGTCGCGACGACTTTAGCGGAAGAATAGTGTGGTGTAGGATAGTGGCTGTTAGCGGATACTTGTGACAGTTACTCTTTCTGAAAGAAAAACAGGAGAAATAATGAGATAATATAGGAAAACAATCTGGCTCTTGAATGGGTGGTAGCTTTACAGACATGACAAACAATAATAAACTCACGCCTTTAGCTCTACGTAGTAATTGGGCCCAAATCAGGGCCGATTTAATATAGGTTGCCATCAATACGTTAAGAAGAGGAGCTGTGCAGTAATGATCTTGCTGCATACAACGAATAACATAGATATTTATCGGTATTTTGGAGAGAAAAAAGCGCAGTACCTGTTCTGGACACGACGAACATTGCTACAAGGTATCTTACTATGCAGAAATTAAAAGGAATTATCACTTATTATTAGCACTCATTGTTGGCAAATTCTCTTGCAAGTGAAGAATTAGGAACTTCAGTCCATTCGACATCAAACGCTGCCGCTTGCGAAATGTCCCATGATAAAACTGAAATCCATTTATCCAGCGCGAGCGCAGCGCAACTGAATCAATTACGTTGGCGACTGTTTGTCCGGTAATAGAGCTATCCGTGACGTCACGACATCGCTCAGTGATTCGTCTTTGTCTTGCACTCGCTTTTGTTTTAACACAAAATAACGCAATAGCTTGTGGTGGCTTGTTTGCTTTTGAATGTGCCAACTGATGCGCTCTTTGAGTGCCCATTTAGAAAATAAGACATGGCACGACAGTCATGGAAATTAATTGTTAGTCAAATTGATACACTACTTCCATTGCCGTGTTATAGCTATTTCATACATTGTCAAATAATGACAGTTGTGATTCGAATATACGGACAATATAAGATGGTATTAAATGTGATAAACAATTAATTTCCCTGACTTCCAAATAGGCTTTATAATTCGCGAATTGTACCTACAGTTAACCTGGGGTAGGAAAACATCGTGAGGAAATCTGTACAACATCTTCAAACTGCAATGAGCGAGAATGATGGTCTACGAGTAAGTTCGTTCTTTCACTGTATTCGGAGAGGCCTAGTCCGGTGTTGAATATTGTTGTCAAAGTGCCTGCTTATAAACAAATAACATAATTCGCAATTGTTGGTAAACTCAATGTCTACGGATTAGAGGTAATGTTCTAAAACTAATTGACTCATACCTCAAAGGCCGAAAACAATATACTGAAGTGACTAAAGTGAATGTTCTTACTAAACAAGATGAAACCTTCAGGTCAAATGAACGAAAAATTAACTATGGTGTACCACAAGGTAGCGTTATTGGTCCACCGTTATTTATACTATACAATAATGACCTTCCCAAAGCCACTGATAATACTCGTACTATAGCTCTCTTTGCGGATGATAGCACTGTTACTGTTGCAAGTAAAGACAGACATACTTATGAAGATGACCTAAATAGCACTAAATAGCACTTTGAGCTCTATTATGAATTGGTTGAATATAAATAATTTAAAAGCCAACTGAGGAAAAACTAAATGAATGAACTGTAGACAGCGCGTACCAATACAAAACAACTTAAACGTAAATTTTAACAACCAACCTTATACAAGAAGAAACAGACACCTCAAAATTTATTGGCTTGCATAATGATAGTAAAATGACTTGGAAACCACATATTGAACAATTATGCAAGCGAGTGAGTCGATAAGCTTACGCCCTGCATGAACTTGCATATAAAATTAATTCTAGAACACTCATAACTGCATATCATGGGCATGTAGCGTCTATCCTCAAACATGGCATATTTTGTTTTGGGGGAATACCACTAACAAAGATCTTGTCTTTAAGGCACAGAAACTGTGCGTTAGGGCTATGTTCGGTTTAAAATCTATCGAGAGTTGTGTACCTTTCTTTAAAAAGTACAGTATCTCACCATTGCCATTACTATATATATTTTTACTAGGTGTCTTCGTGAAACAAAATCCTGAACTTTTTGTGTTTAAATCTGAAGCATTCAATTGTACTCAAAGAGATGAAAGTAATCTGTGTTCGTCAAACGAATACTGCCAGCATGTATAAGAGTATTTTTCATGTGGCACCTGTAGAGTATAATAATTTGCCAAAGGACCTAAAAAAAAATAATGCTAATTTGTTTAAGCAAAAATTAAAAACAATGCTATGTCATTTTGTAATTATACTATAGTATCTCAGATTTTATTGCGGAGAAATTTTGAAATTATGTAGTAAATAATTAAATATATATAATATTATCTAAATAAATTGTTTAAAATAATTCTAATTTGACTTCATGAATTATTAGCAAAATTCTGTGTGCATTTGTTTTGACATAGATTTTTTGTTTTTGTGAATTATGTCTTATTTACTGTTGACATTTTTAATATTTTTCTGAATTCACATAAATTTAATTTAATTTATATTAACTTAAAATGAATTATTAATCATCTGAACTATTCATATTTGCACGCTATAATATGTGACAAACATGTCTGAACTTATCTCTTCTTGTCTTATTTGTAACCCTGCATGCATATTTTTAATACTGTATGTGTACACAAGTCAAAGCAAATAAAAATCTTATCTTAACTTATCTTGATATTAGGTATTTACCTATGAAATTGTCATTTAGTATGCAGAAAGTTAAAGTAATTTTTATATAAATATTTTCTATTTCTGTCAACAGAAATATTCACCCATGCTATCGATGCATCTCCGCCAGAGCAGTGGCAGTTTTTCAATATCCTTTTTGAAGAAGTCAGGTGTACGGGAGCTAACAAACTCTTCAAAGGCATTTTGTACTGCCTCTCGGGTATTGAATTTTATCATGCCAACAGGGTGTCCAAATTTTGGAAAAGAAGTCTGTTAGCGCAAGTTCTGGTGAATACTTCCGACCCTAGCTCTTGCAGCTTCGAGACCGTCTGTTGTGCCATATGAGGTCAAGCGTTGTCGTGTAGGAGCAGTGGCAACGAGCGATTAACCAAGGCTGGCAGGAGATTTGCGAGTTTTATTTTATTTTATTTATTTGGGACAAAAAACAGTTATACATTACAGCATTTACAAAAAGTAGTTATATTACATTCGAGAAAACGTATAACCCACACTATTGTCCACGAAGTGACATGTGAGTATGATAACGAACGCGTGTTAAATGAGAGAAAAAATAAAAAGGACATAGTTAAAAGAAAAAACTATACATATACCAATGAATTGAAGGAAGCGGATGACAAGTGCATTCGACTTATGAGCGACCTGCAAGAGATTGTGAAATCATTCTTTTAAATTTAGATTGCGACAGCGCGAAAATTTCAAAATCAGTGAATTGTGAGTTATAGGTTTATAAAAGCCGGCGGAGAGGGGCTCGCACCCCGGCCTTCGTTCTACATCGCGCAGTGTAGAATAGTCGAGGTGCGCGCATCTCCCGCTGAATAACAGTTCAAGGTACAACGTAACACAATCTATTTGAGAGCTCAGTACAATTAAATTTGTTATTGCATATATCGTACAGCATCACAACCATGATCAGTGAACGGCTGGAATCCAAAAGTCTGGAGTTCAAAAGTGCCTTTTATGTGCCTATTTGAAATAAATGCTTTGACTTTGACAAGCTCAATATTCTATAATGATTTAGCAAATCTGCATAAGGAATCATTGTACGGAAGCACTTGTAGTGCATGGTACGAAGCATTTTTTTCTGAACCATCTCTATTGCTTGCTTATATTTATCATAGTACGGGCACCAATTTCTCCATCATTGTGTCTAGACCCTCACAGTACACATCCGCAGTAATGCTTGTGGCATTTGGTAAGAAACTGTGATGAATTATACCGGCAAACAGTGAATATTACTTTTTAGGGGTAGGTTTTCGTTTGGGGCATTGTTTAGGCGCTGAACCAGGGTCTAACCAACATGATGACCGCTTACGATTATCAAAAAGAATCAATTTTTCATCGCGAGTTACAATGCTGTTAAAATCCCTTCGTTTCTGGGTCTGTTAAGCAACGCAAAGCATACTCGTACCTCAACACGTTCGTCGTACTGGCACCCACTTATCGAGTTTTTTAACATGCCGATTTAACGCAAATGGACCAATATTGCTTAGATGCTAACGTTGAAAGCTGCTGCTAACTCAGCCATAGATTGAGTATCGTCAGCTTCCACTATCGCCTTTAATTTGTCGTTGTTGACTTCAGTTTTCGGGCGACCACGGGGTTTAATTTTCAGATCTAAATTTCCATGTTGGAAGCGTTCAAACCAATAACTAGTCATGCGTTCGTTTGTAGTGTTCACTCCGTACACGTAATTAATGTTGCGAGCCTTTTGTGCGGCACTGCTACCGCGACGGAACTCGTATTTCGTATTTTAATCGTGTCCATATTGATGAAAAAGATACAAATGTACTGAAAATAAAACACTTGTCAATAAACAAATGACTGAATTTGAAAATAGAGTTCCATATTTTTTTAATAAAATTCATTTCAATTTAAAGTTTATTGCCAGCCATACATAAATAACGTTTCAAATGGCCAGTATTGTAAAACGGCCACTTCATAGGTATAATAATAATAAATAATAATAATTTTCCATGTATTACTTGCATATTCCGGTGTATTGACAAAGCCGGTACCGGACCAGCATAATCATTCTTGGAATCTGCTCTGTTTGTAAAACGTTGAGTAAACATCGTCCGGTATTTGTTATTCTAGCGATACGTTTATGTGT
This sequence comes from Brachylomia viminalis, assembly GCA_937001585.2. Lineage (NCBI taxonomy): Eukaryota > Metazoa > Arthropoda > Insecta > Lepidoptera > Noctuidae > Brachylomia > Brachylomia viminalis. Next base: position 1,594,127 of record OW443300.2, read on the forward strand.
TTGTATAACTTCTATCTCAAGTCCAATATTATCTGACTTATTGGTCAACAGAAGTTATCCGAGGTCACCGGACTTCATTCCAGACGGATTGCTATTGGAGCACAAAATTATTAGTAGCCATTTGGAACGTCCACTATAAACGAATTCATGACTATGGCTATTCAACATCTCATTTTGAATTACCGATTCTCAACCTTATTGCTTCGGAATAAGAATACAATAAAGCCAGATGCCTCTCTTGAAGTATCGCTTCATTTTTGCATGTAACGTGTAAAAAAACTGAACATCTCACCCCAGACGACCCTTAAGCCTTTTTCCGTTACCGTTACTATCATCCAGCTATAACCAACGCTATCTAGTTCTAGAATATAATACTGAACCATATTGCTTAGACACACAGTTGAAAATCGGATGCAGTGAACTGCAAAAATAAATTGGTCATGCTGACCGCACGAACCTACTTATCAGTGTACATCAAACTTCCCTTACTCCCACGCAGTAAGGTTCACATTTAAGCTCAGCAGCTGCTAGAGGATTTCAAAGTATTTGGCCACGCGCCAGCGCGTCAATAGAGCGTAGTGGCAGAGTGACGTCTCGTGGCCGTTACAGTGTGTTTACACCGCAGTTACCGCCGTTCGCTGGTGTAATGTGCTCTTGAAGCTACCAGTAAGTGGCTTAAAACCATAAACTGAACAGATCTCGACATGTATTGGGGATTAGAGCCCGAAATTTCGCGCATCGTTTAGCAGAATTGCTAAACTTTCTTTTTATATAATAAGTTAGACAAACATACCAACTCGAACGTCCCACCTGATGTTAAGTAGTTACCACCACCTATACCTAAATAGTTGCCGATTCTTTGACTTTATGATCAATAAAATATTTCATGTACAATAGGAAAAATAAATTGTTAAATAGAATGACACGTAACGTTAATTTGCATAGCTACTCGTATGTCATACAACACAGAATAACAGTTGTGACAATTTAATTTGGTAGTCAATTTGCTCAACAATGAAGTATCAGTAACTAACTCTTTCATATTGTCTGGCAGCAAAAGCAAGTATGATGGAAGTATTCCCATTGATCCCTCACAAGGAACTATAGCTACTGGAAGAAGTGATCCAATTTAATTTGTAACCGAATTAAGGTATCTAGCAGTTACACCGTATATTGCAACTAGTTTATCATCGTCTGTTTCGTGATCGATCGCAGCTGTCGTCAGTGTATTTGAAGTTTGGCTCAATGTTCCCATTTGCTCCAATTCAAACGATTTAACTAGATTTGATTGAACGTTATCAGAAGTAATGACTTTTGTCTGACCAACTACTAAAGAAAAGACTAAAAATAAGTTAGGACTATATGTCTTAGAATGTTTTTGAGGGTAGGAGGTCTGAGGCAGAATTTAACAGCCCCCGTCATCTAGTAGCCAAGTTCTAGGGCAGATACTCTCACTAGTCCAAATCTAGAGCGTTTTCTTCTAATTTTATACATAATTTTTAATGTGAATCAAAGTTGAAGATGACATTTTAATAAATCATCTAAACTAATAATAAGAAGAAAACATTTGATTTTTTGTATTATTATATATACGGATTTTAATGAAAATTGCCACATAAGTAGACCATGATCTGGGTTAGGAAATAGGATACGTTCTATTCCGATATTCAAAATCGCGGGGTGCAGCTAGTTTTCTATAAAGGTACACGCACACGCCTTGTCGACCTACCTAAATTCTGGCAAAGAAGAGGTCACCCTGAAGGTAGACATAAAGAATGATATAATATAACCTTGCTGGCAGAAACTAATAAGGTTAGACCCCAAATCTATAGTTTCCTTTGGCAATGCTACAAACACCCATCTAAATTACTGTATCGCGACCACCTTCTGGAATTTGCTGTTGGCTGTCAACAAGGTGACCCCCTCGGGCCAGTGATTTTTAGTTTAGTCATTCACCCAGCTATTCGACAGCTAACTTCCAAATTTAACGTTTAGTATCTTGACGATGGAACCTTAGGAGGCGAAGTAGAAACTGTTTTAATTGACCTACAATTCTTTAAAAAAAAATACTTTATTCCATCGGCTTTGACCTCAACCCTTCGAAATGTGAACTATAATTAGCGGACAGCACTGACAGACATTAGCACTTCCTAAATTTAACACAATAGCTCCAGAAATCAAAATTATTAAAAAGTTCTCTTCGTCTCGTTGGGTTTCCAATCTTTGAGAATTCTTTTACCGATTTTATTGAGGAAAAAAAAAAAAAATTCAATGACGTTTCGGAAAGATTGTTCCAAATTAATATATATTCGGCCTTATCCTTAATCCGTTACTGCTGTTTGGGCCCTAAAGTAACATATTTCCTTCGCACTTTCCATTAATGAAAGCACACTCACACTTAGAAAAAAGGACTGAAAACGATTCTAAATGTGGCCATGGACGATCGAGCTTGGGCGCAAAATACTCTTCCCATTTGTATAGGAAGCCTTGCGGTCCGCAGAATTTCTAGTATTAGTTTACCGGCCTTCATATCCTCGGTCTATGGGACTGAGAAATTAATCAGGAAAATCCTAGCCTCCACACTGATTAATTTTGATGATCGGAACGCGAACATTAATGACATCAACCGACGAGCTCTTACCACCATCGGCGTTCCAGCTGTATTATAACCTAATAGCTTGGCACGCAACGATGGCAAGAGACCGAACGGCATGTCTTTATTTCCATGGAAGGTTGGTAGGCCGTTAGTGTGGGACGCATTAGGTATATGTCAATACTCTTGCGCCATCCCATCCTCCTGGCTCGGCGTGCTGTGCTGGCGCTGCTGCTGCGGCTGCGGAAAACCTCAATCTGCGAAAGTAATAAGTTATCGGTAATTATATTTTCGAGGCGTTTGGGGTTGAAAGCCTCGGACCGTTGGGTCCGATTGCTCATGGTTTGTTCAATGAAATCTCTAAATGGCTGGTTGACACTTCCTGTGACCCAAAAGCTGACTTTTACCTTAACCAGAGGCTAAGCATTGTCATACAATGTGGAAATGCGGCCAGTCTTTTGGGTGCATTACCAGTCTACAGCGATGCGGAGGAAATTTTCGTCGCCATATTTCAGTTTGTTAATAGTTTAAGGGCTGATTTTTCAATAGTCAGATAACTTTTATCTGAAGAATAAATTTGACAGTTTGACATATTTTCTACAAAAGCTGTCAAACCACCAAATTTATTCCTCAGATAAAAAATATCTGACTATTGAAAAATCAGCCCTTAGTTAGGTTAAGTTATTAGATTTTATTTTAATAGTTTGTTAGTTAATTTAGTATACGACGTTTATCCAGTGTATATATTATTTTTATGCTTTAAGTACAAAATTATTATTAACATGAAAATATACATTGTAGCGAAGTAATACAAGGAATTCACCAAATAAACACGTATAATTTTGTAATAAATAAAAACACACCGAAATTTCACACATATTTTTTTTTAAAGAATCATATAAAAAAAGCAGTACCGTAAAACGGGGTTATTAGGGATGCAGGGGTGAATCGGGACGAAACTTTAAAATGGATTTTAACGTTAAAATAATATAGTTTGTTGCCAACAAGGGCACTTAATCGTTAATTATAATACAGTAAACGCATTAGAGTGCTTTTTGGCAGCCAACTATATTATTTCAACGTTAACATCCCTTTTAAAGTTTCGTCCCGATTCACCCCTGCATCCCTATTAACCCCGTTTTACCGGTAAGGAATTGTCAATATCGGTTATTATATAAAAAGAAATTACACGAAAAAAACATAGACGTACATGGTCGACAGTAACTTTTCGTCTTGTATTCGATAAACGCCCTAAAGAGGCTGATTAAAATCAGTATTTTATAACGCGTACGTTAAATACCTACAAGGTTTTTATTATCTAAGTGAAAGCGCTAAGTTAAATCGTGGTACCTACAAACCGTTGTTATTAAATTAAAGTAATGTTTAGGAATATCAAGATATAAATAGCTGGCAATATACTCAGTGGCTGTGGCTGCCTGGATACGAACACAGATCTCGTAGTGCAGTTTTGTCGCAAGTCGCGAGGTGATCTAATACAACACACAGGCTTTACCATTAGCCCTGGGGGTGAGACCGAAATTCGGCTTCGTTTTGCTGAAGATAAGATTCTTATAAAAGCTCGAAGAAAAGGGTTCCTCGAACGTTCCCAGTTTTTGACGAAATAACTAATTACTTCATTGGATAATCGAGTGAGTACCGTAAAATTATAGTACATTACTGTAGCCGCCAGCAAAAGAGGCATTGATGGACGAACGTGTAAATGATGGCCGATAATGATGAAATAATGATGTGGGCCGAGGCGAAGCCGACGCACACATTATGTAAGTCCATCAATGCCTAGTAGTGGCCAATGCTTGTATAGTACTTTTCTCAATGAATGCGCGGAAATTACAATTACTTTTCAAAACAATGACGAACAACGATAATTTTTCCAGCGTTAAAGTGTTCATTTGTTTTTTTTTTTATAAACAGCGTTCTGTTTGCAAGCCAGTTCGAAATTAAAATAAAACCTTTGATAAGCTGACTCCTTGGTTGCCATGTTTCGGAGTAAAAGATCGTTCCATTTTGTAATTGCACGATAGATATGAGTTTCCTATGTAATTTATTTGGCCGCTAAACCACGACAGATATGGATTTCCATACAAATTTTACCGGCAGCTGTTTGCATGTATTTAGCCAGTACAGCAATTTCGATTTATCTCTTCGATATATAAGAAGGTTGTCAAAATAATACTCAAATTTCCAAGCATGTTTGAGAAAACTTATTTTAAGAGGAGTTTTGGCTTATACCCTAAATAAAAATCAACAAACGTTCTGGTCCTTTCAACTTTTCTGTAATGACAATCATACTAGCAAAAGTTTGCTTGTCAAACGTAGAAGTTCGAAACTTAAAAAAAAAATAAGAACTAAATTAATTGCCGGACATTCAAACCTTAAAACAGGTTGAATATGTTTTAAGCTACGGAGATACTCCTATATTACAAAAACTACGTAGCTATTATAAATATTATATTACCTTTTAGGATACCCCATCGAACCCCATCTAAAAGAATACATCAGTATAAAATCCACCATTATCGTCAATAAACTACAACTCACATAGACCTATTGACAAAGCCAGTTCATTTAAAATGTAAGCGTATCGAAATTGTTCGCAATCCGATACGTTGCGAATTCATAGGGGCTCTCATTGTGCACGCCACTCGTAAACCTGCTTTACTGTGTACTCCCGATACCTTCGCGCCTTCTAATAGCCTGTATTGGTATGGGAGATACACTAGGTATTCGTGAAATGTATTGTTACTTTTGGCATGACATTGGCTGTGACAAATTTCGATGGTATGTGGATGCCGTCGTTGTAAAGACCTGCATGCGTAGCAAGAACACATATTTGTCTCAAAATTGTCGAAGTGAAATTTTTTTATAAAATTTTTGCAACCTTGTGGGGAAATCTAACTGAATCTGTCAGTTTTCTTTAAAGTTTTCCGTATTTACGGTGGTCATGCTACGCGTGCTGCAACAAAAATATTGTTTACCGACGCCAACCCTAGTGGTTGGTAGCCTTTTCACAGGAAATTGAATAAGGTATTAAGTACTAAAATATTGTTATTGTATACAATTATTTACATTTACATCGAGAGGAAACCGGCATGTCCAAGAACCAAACATTCGAAAGACATGTCATATCTACCAACCCGCACAGAGCCCGCGTGGTGGATTACGGCCCACTCCCTCTTACCGAGAGGAGGCTTTTGTCCCAGCAGTGGGAACATTATACGCTGATGATGATGGTGATGATACAATTATTACGGCACGATTGGCGCAGTAGTTAAGCGATTGACTGCTGTATTACGTGTCGCGGGTTCGATCCCCGCACGGAACAAATATTTGTATGACCTGCAAGTAGTTGTTCCGGGTCTGGCTGTTTGCGTATGTGAGTTTAAATGTTTGTAAACGCACCCACGATACAGGGGGAATTCCTAGTGTGGGGCCACTTAAAAATAAAAAAAGATAAAGAAAGAATTATTTATATTGTCTTTTTTCGTGTTCGTTACTATGTTTAATTATTACGTGGTTTATCAAAGAAATAGTTACCACGAAAACTAAGATTTTTCTTTTTCATCTCTCAGTGTACCTACACCCGATAGGCAGTAGTTACCGGGGCGCGGTTTTTACGCCTTCCACTGAATATTTAATCGAGATGAAGTGATAAAAAAATGTAGCCTCCACGATTGGGATGCCCATTGCTAAGTAGCTAACACTACTAAATAATGGAATAGTTCTGTTGTTGGTCTTAATTGGTATTTCGAGGCTAATAGTTTATGTTGTATCGTGTGGTTATTATACAACTGTAGCTCGTTATCTAACTCTTGAGGTATTGATAGTGAAAACTTTAGGGTCACGTTTGTATTTCCTGAAGGTGTAGGTAAGTATATAAGTTAATTTATAATTATAGTTTCACTGTTTACTAATTCTTGATTATAAAGTATCGATCTTCGATTATGTTTCCATTATCGTGTGACCGCGAGACAAAAATAATCACTATAAAAATAACACCATGGTATGACATTGCAGTAGATCAATCTATCGAAATGATTCTCGACTCCGTACCAAAAAATTAAAACTTTCATTATTATTTAACTGTTTTCTGTTCTTCTATCATACAATAAGCATTATTTATAACAAAATAAGCTCTCAACATCTAAGTACTGCTATAAACTAAGCCTTTCTCAAACGGGCTCGGATTGTGGGGCGGTGTTTCTTCACAGTAAAAATATTTAAATATTGTATTGGATATTCCACGAAGAGTTGGCGTAGTGGCAACAAAATAATTAGCGTGTGTATCATAATTATAAGATTAAGAAATTAAATTAAAGATGGTTTTATTATTTTAACAAGTAAACCTTAACAACTAGTGATTGGAGCCTCCTCTTTATTTATTTTATTTTTTTATTCTCTTCAATACAATACAAAACAATACAATATGATAATTTATGCTTAACTAATAAGTTTTACAAGACATCTGTGTCTGAACTAGATAATTTAATATCTGTATCTCAGACAAAAGCGCTCTTCCTTATAAATATGACATTTAAAAGCTAACAAGTACTAAGCGGCTCTAACAATATAAAATTAAGGCAAAAAAGAAAAACCAAACAGATTTATACAAATATGGTGATGTAGAGGATAAAATATTAATAATAAAATAACCTTTATAGCAGAAAAGCATGTGTTAGGAGACTCAGCTCTTCCATAACTCAACTAAGCACCATTTACTTGTTTTATACAAATGTAGGTACTAAAGGAAATAATAATATAAAAAAGAGAGAATTAAAGCTACACATGCAGCACGAGGTTGTGGGTTCAAATCCAGGCAAGTACTGTTTCAGTTCATAATTATGTATTTTTGAGTTTATCTTGGACATTACTGACATCGGTGAAGGGAAACATCGTGAGAAAACCTGAAGTCCAATTCTCGTAATTAAAAACGTTCAAAATCTAGTCGCAATCTCATCTCAGCGACAATCAATGTCAAAAACTTGTCAAATATGTAGGGAAATTAGAGGTATTTTCGACATATTGACACTGAGATTAGACTGCGAACGTTCTTAAAATTACGAGAATTACCCCTCTTATATAGTCACTAGTGACCTCTGTATATATATTAGGTATATATATTAAAGAATAGATACCAACCTCTACTCGTCGTATTTTCTCTAGTCTCGAAAGTAGTCATCAATTTCTTGTCCCGGTTCCGCACACGGTACATTTGTACATACGGTGTTATTTTGTTATCGAGTCACTGATCAGATTGCTGACGGTACTGCAACGAGCGGATTGTTCGATTCCATCGACAAATACTACAGTCGAGAGCTATTTTTGCACCTTATTTCTATCAGATTGATGATGCCGGCTGGTATTTATTTTGTATATTTTTAATAGCGTTTCCTGAGTTTTCAATGAGTGAGTATTTTGCCATAATTTATTAAAAACCAGTGGCAATAAGATATATTTTCTTGGTGGGGGAACAGAACGTTTACCTTTTAAGTGATTTGAGTGTTGAAATTAATAGTATTTTTGTGCCACTGCACTGGGTGGTCATGTCATTATTTTCCGAAGATACTGACGATGGTCTAAGGGTGACATCATTATCACCTGCCAAGCCTTTACCCAATTATGATGGGGTCGGCTTACGGTCTTACCGAATGCAGCTATCAAAGTCAAAGTCAAAGCATTTATTTCAAATAGGCACCTAAAAGGTAGTTTTGAACGTCAACATTTACATTAAAATAGAATTGATTCTAGTCGCCCCTTCCAAAAGGTAGTTTCGTATGAAGAAGAGTGGGCAAGAAACTCCACCGTTACTCTTTTATAATGTGTTACAATATTTTGTATACATTAATTATATAATCATAATGTGAAGACCTATAACAAAATTACCCTACCACAAAGGGTAAAAAGAATTTAAAAAATGTAGTAATGACAAATAAGTTAATTTTGTGATAGATACATGGTGCTCACATATTTACAAACATTGTAAAAGTATACGATTTTCCAAATTATTTAAACAAGTAATATGTCAGTGTGTGAGTTAAAGTAATCACAGAATGTAAATCAATGTCATAAAAATAATAAACTATACAATTAAAGTAGCAACTAGTATGATTTTGTCTAGACCCTGGATTGTCCTATGGAGCCTGGACCAGCATGTTTCCAAGCATTCTTATCTTGGATATAGCTGAATACTAGTATTTTACGGAGCGACTGAATATCTGACCTCCACAACTCAGTTACTGGGTAATACGATACCCCTTGGTCGAAGGATGTGAAAATGCCGCCTTTTTAGAACCGTTTGTATTTAGCACATTGTGATTTTTTTCACTAAGCAATATTGTTTTTAAGAATTTATAATAAGGTCGTCTAGAAAATTTCAGTAGCAGGCAAACACTAGACCTTTCACCTTCCTTCTGTCGCATTCTAAGAAAGTAATGAAAATAAACCAACACGTTTTCATACCGAAAGATATTACTGTCATTAAACCATTCAAAGGATTCTCAAGACCTCCACCTTTTACTAAATTACATTTAATAAGTACTAGACTGTCATGAATTCAAGCAGCACTTCGCAGACTCATTCAATTTTTTTACATTCTTACTTGCAAATGAAATTCGTTCGAGTATAACACAATTTTATATTCGTAATGTTATGTTAGCTGAAACATTTTAACTAAATCGTGTAGTTCAAGTCGTGAAACGTACAATTGCAGTTTTCAAGAGCGCTTTTACGCTGAAAAATATTTTTCCCTTTATATTTGTGAGATTTCAGCTTAGAACGTTATGCGACGCCATGACAGTTTGTTGTAATTAATTTCTTGTTCCGTTTTGGATGGTTCGTTTCCTTGTGTTGTTTAATTTACACTTAGTGCGTCGAGTGTGTTAGTGTTAGTACTGAAAAGGTTTGAAATAATTAAGTTGAATATATTCGAAGGGTTTTAAGTCTGAGCCCATCTTTGCTGATTATAAAGCTTTATTTATTTAGAGATCTACCCAAAAGCTCCTCTACCAGCGCATTTCCCTAACTCCATCACAAAACCCCGCACTCAATAAATAGCTGCCGAAACTCGTGCGATGATTTATATCATCTCTCGCTGAGTTATAGCGTCGCATCGCGTTGAACTTCTTCATCTCACTAGCAAGATTTGTCCTTTTACTAACGAGGTTTTAGTTTAGTAAAGTACGTTACAGAAATAGGTACATTTGTATGGAATTTTAGGGCGGAGCTATTGCTGAAATTGAATTTGAGGCAGGCGTAACAAAGACACTGTTTCAATTTTCACAATGTTTGAAAAAGCAGCAAATTAGTAAACACTTATTGAACAATTTTGATTCAAATTAAAAGTTAATGAACCACTGAAATAAAATAAATACTAGTAATGAGTCGAACTACTCGTATTTATAATTAAACTAATATAAAGTTGTAGAACTATTTAATTTGATTTCCAAATAAAATTTATTCATTTCATCAAAGTGAAAATAAGTAAATAAATTGACAGCTTACGTAATTACCCTACGGTAAAATAAATAGTAACTAAACTAGCAGCAGGCTCCACTAAACACCGTCATACACTAGTCTCATCCACCATTATTTATCATGACTAATCCCCTGTTACATAAAATCGAGATAGTGTGTCAGTATTTATGGTAATAGCGCCGTGTCTACCCATCCCCGGGCGATAAAGCAGCGTGAAGAGTGGCCGGCGTGAACCACGGGTTACATTTTAGGGGAGTTGTACATGCACTTGTGATGGCAGTGTGAGGACGACATGCTGTTAGTGATGCTTTAGTTTAGGGGCTCGAAATGTCAAATATTTTTACAGAGCACCCCGTCTCAGGTTTCCCGTGTAACGTCGGTGCTGCTCCAGCTGAATACCAGTATTCTGACTTTAAGCAATGTCATATAATTATATAGTAATGTGCATTAACTCAGACAATTTTTTTTTTTTTTGTAGATATCGCGTAAATCAATGTTGGGGTCGGCATAAACATGCACGTAGCGTAAGCAATTATAAATATCATGCGCCTTTAGGGGTGACTTACATGGCGGTGGCGATCTCTCACGTCCGGCCTTGGTCCAGGCCATGGTACGGAGCGAGAGGGCTTGGGAAGCCGTCACCTCCTTCTGCGAAGCAGTAATGTTCGCGAAGGAGGAGGCGGAACGCGTGAGCCCAGCCGCCGCAGGAGACGCCCTGGGCGTCGGGAATCGCAGGCCGATTACCGGCCACTGTAGGCGTGGGCTTGCGAACGGCGATCAATGGGCAGCTCGCCGGAGCCGCCGATAAGGACCAGGCCCGGGTCGACGGCGCGTTGTATTCCACGCGCGCCTCAAAGAGATGTCAGCACCAATGACGGGGTTTGCTAGGACCGATGCCTGCTAGGGTTGCGGAAAAGTCCGAAAGGGATACCGTGGCCCCTGGCACAGGTAACTGAAGGAACACGGTTGGGTTTTAGTCAGTAAGAGTCTGACACGCCCTCCTGCTCTGCCCAGAGCGGGAGAAGTTATTTGATGACTTCCCACCCTCAAAAAAAAAAAAGGGACGACTTACAGCAAAATGATCGATTTTGTCCTAAACTCGACGTTACTTAATATTATTACGCATGTCTTGCACAGTCGCATTTCACATTCGATTTCACTAAACTGAGATTATGTCGATACATTTATACAGTTACATATAATAATGCAGCATTGCATATGTAAGCGGCCATGCCCTTTATGCCCGAAGGCTTTATATTATGTATTAAGTTCTGTTTACGTTTTTTTTATTTATTTCTGCTTGAGCATAGTTTTCAATATTGGTGTGTGCTAGCTGACATAATATAGCAAATAATTTTAATATTTTGTGTCTTGTAATGTTAATTACTTATTACTGTATAGAATCCAGTTCAGATATAACATATGGAGAGATCAACTGTTGACATTATTTGTGCTGAATTCACTTTAATTTAATGATATTGACTTGAAATTAATTATTAATCAGACTTCGGCTTCTTCCGTCTCGTTACCTCTTATTAATAATCGTAACTATTCATATTTGCACGCCATAATATGTGGCAAACATGTCTGAACTTATATATATATATAATTTTTTGCTTGCATATTTTTATGTTTATGCAAATAAATATCTTATCTTATCTTATCGTTATTTTACCATGCCAGAAATAATGCATATAATAAGTCTTGTGGAAAAGTTGCCGATTATAGAAAATAAAAAAAACAGATGAGGCTACAGCAAGGGATAAACAAGAGGCATGACAAAACTTGACCATCAAGTACAGCTCGCAAACGAAGTTTACCCGTCAAAATCACTTGGAAACTGATGAATAATTTTATCATTGTAGCGGTATCTAAATCGCCACATGCGAACTAAGAATCTCACTGACGTCACGTAAAATCCTGCATCGCGCAAGCAGAGTTTACCGCGCCACTAGCATATATCCCTATAGCAAAAATTGTTCACCAGACACGACACCCACCTGGTCGGAGGATCCTCCCTTTTCCATAGAGTATGAGTGAACTTTACACTCTGTTCCTCACACCTCTATATCCTAAAGGAGCTTTTAACTCCGTTTCAAAAATTCGCCATGTAGTATTTTTTTTTAGTTTATTTACACCATTAAAAGTTACAATTGTAGTACATACTTATATTAATGTTCTAAATAAATTGCTTCTAACTCATACTATAAGAGAGAACAACGGAGTCTCTAAATAATGTACGATCTCCTCGATCATCCGATAACAAATCATGATGGTTAGACGAAAAGAAATCCATTTTTACAAATAAATGTTTAAAATAACACTGTTATCACGTTTGTCTATAAAATCGAGATTTCACCACTATAAACCGACCTACATGCCGGTTTAACTTTGAGGTTTATTTAAATTGAGATTTAAGCTAAGTCGCTGACATTCAAATCGTTAAATCAAGTTTAAGCCTAAGTCGAGTTTAAATCGAGATCTAAGTAAAAGCTGCAAGTCGCCCTAAATGTTGTTTTGATTGCGATTGATAAATATTGTATCAATGATAAATGATAAATGATTTTATTTCTGTAAGTAGGTTTGTTACAAACACTTTTACACGTCAATCATATTTTTAAAACTAGATGAGGTCGGCGTTTCATAACTGACTACTCTGAGAAGAAAGGCCGAAACAAACTCAGAGGTCACAGTCTCTTTTAAAGTCCAGACATAATCTTGGTCAGATCATGTGAAGACCATGTAGATTGGTGTCTGAAACGGTGTTTTGAGGAAAAACCATACAGATTGAGCGGACCTGTCCAGTCAGTGCACGCATTTGTCAGTAATCTTGCCGCTCAACTGAGAACTTAAGGCGAAAGGATAGGCCAAACTACAAAATAGACCTCTCTTTGAAGGACTACTACTACTAGACGGATGGACCAAATATATAAAAAAATAATACCTAATTCGCATAACATATTTGACTTTAAATTTTAAGTTTATTTTTTTTATTATTGTTTATACTTTTGTCGGAAAAAAATCGAATATATCCTCTTTAAATCTGCAATAATTTGCTTACTGCTTTCAAAGAACTGAAGCGATTTAAATATTTTTTTCACACTATCATAGGCAATTTATTGCTTTATTAAATTTAAGTTCAAAATTGTACAAAATTATTACTTATAGGTGCCGTTAAATCAATAATATCATAATACCGGCGCTGGCGCTCACTCAGACGCGAGGGCCAGTCTCACCCTAGCGTTTGCACGGGGAGGCTGTGTCGCATGTTAGCGCGCTCCGCTCTATAAACTTTACGTGAAAGAGTAAACAGTGCAGATAGTACGTTTGGTACAGTAGTACGGTTGAGCTATTCTTTTTCTATTTATTGATCGAAGAAAACACTATCAAAGAAAAGCGAAAATTTATGAGTATTGAAAACGAAGAAAAATCTAGCCAGCCACAAAAAAAAAACAAAAAACTATAGAAAAAGAAAATGAAGAAGTGAAGTCAAGATCCAACGAAAGTAATACAGAAGAAAAAGAAAATACATGGAAATTAAATTATAATGATAGCAATACAGAAGAAAAAAGAAATGAAGATATTATATTAAAGTCAAACTCTAATGAAAGCAATACAGATGAAACTACGTACCTATTTACAATCTAGGTTTGTTAGGGAAATGCAATTTAACTAGTTTTGATTGGTTAATAACAATTTTTTTAAATGGTCCAAATAAAATGTTAAGTAAATAGTATTTTGATATTTTCGTTTTTATGGTTTCGTAGCCAAATGACATAAACCATTTTTCTCCAAGTCAAGTCATTTGAAATATAGACACTTCCAGAGTGGTCAAATGTGCGCCCCTCTAATTTTTAAAATAAGTGTAAAATAAATTATGTGCTGGTAGATCTCAATGAAAAATTTCAATGAAAATTGGTTTGAACGAGATGTAGTCATAAAGCCCGGTTTCCACCGCGAGCGGAACGGACCCATTATTGACTTCGTTAAAATCGCAAACGCAAACTGCATACTTGTATTTCCTTTGTTGGTGGAAGTTTAACGAAGTCATTAATGGGTCCGTTCCGCTCGCGATGGAAACTGGGCTTTAGTTTTCGAGATATAGCACATGTTCAAAAACCGCAAATATAAATTTGTCATTCATACAAACACTATGGAAAACAAAGTTAAAAACAAAACTGCTTGCTACTACGGAACCCTTCATGGGGGAGTCCGACTCGCACTTGGACAGTTTTTTATTAGTCTAAGCACATTAATAAAAAGCGTTATTATTTATTTTCACAAAAACAAATTGAAATTTTATGTATTTTGATTTAAGTACTCTAACTACAATAACTGTACTCGGTAAAGAATATTTTGTTCTCAAAACAAGCATTGCAAATGTTCTGAGTCTGCCTATATTCAATCGATTTATGATGATAAAAGGTAGTATTGTAGCGACAAAATTCTTCGAACGCATCTGCGTCCGGTGATACTCTTTGACGGTCGGGGGATGAGCGGGCGCGCGGGGCGGTCAGCGCGCTGGCCGCTTGTTTCACGTTCAATTCTCAAGGACGTTGGGCTATCCTTTCGCCTTAAGGAACACAACGATTCGACGAACAATACCAAAGAAAGGACATTTGGGTAGGCCGCATAAATTACTCAAGCTGCCAGATCGTGAAACTAACTAAGAAATTAAATAAAAAAGTAATAATCCACATAATCTTCACATTCACAATAATTTAAATAATATAATACTTTACAAAGTAATTACTCATGTCATTGTATGTATAAAATTCATCAATGTCAATGTGTATATAAATATTCGAACATAATCTTTGAGGACCATGTAGATTAGTATCTGAAATGGTCTTCTGAGGAAAGAACCACGCAGATTAAGAGGACCTGTCCAGTCAGTGCACGCATTTGTCAGTAACCGTGCAGCTCAACTCAGAACTTTAGGAGCTCAACGATTCGACGAACAATACCAAAGAAAGGACATTTGGGTAGGCCGCATGAACTACTTAAACTGCCAGATCATGATTAAAACTGAAACAATGACCCACATAGTCCTCAAATTCACAATATTATTAAAACAATAAATTGTACTTCTCAAGGTAAGTATTCAAGTCGCTCTGTTATAATAATTATCAATTTATCAGTGTATGTAACAGAAATAAAAGAAAACATTCAGTATGCAGAAAATTGGAACAACTCAATCCCAAGCCTTTTTGTCCTCAATATAATCCTTAACGGTATAAAAGCCTTTCTGGCACAACTTACGTTTAATGAATGATTTGAATTTATTAAGGCTTAGATCTTGAACGTGGCTTGGAAGTTTATTATAAAAGCGTATACATTGACATCTGAACGAGCCACCTATTTTCTTGAGCCTTGTTGTAGGTACAACGAAGCTGTGTTTGTTCCTAGTATTTATATTATGGATATCACTGTATTTTTTAAACAAGTTTATATTTTTATGGGCATATAAAAGATTTTCAAAAATATACTGTGAAGGCACAGTCATTACATTAATCTCCTTAAATTTCTCTCTGAGAGTGTGTCTCGGGCTTAACTTATAAATTGATCGAACAGCTCTTTTCTGCAAAACAAAGATAGTCTGAATGTCGGCGGCATTTCCCCACAACAGAATACCATACGACATTACACTATGAAAATAGCTAAAGTACACTAAACGGGCTGTCTCTATGTCAGTTAAATTACGATTTTTTCTAACAGCGTATGCTGCGGAGCTAAGCTTTTTTGATAATTTATCTATGTGTGGGCCCCACTGAAGCTTAGCATCCAAAGTTAAGCCCAAGAATACTGTGCTATCTTCAGGATTCAATTCTCTGCCCTTTATCAATACATTAGTTAACACCTGTCTAACGTGAGGCAGCGTAAACTTAATGCATTTCGTTTTTTTTTCATTAAGTAGTAAATTATTAACATTGAACCAGTGAACTACTTTTGAGATCGCGCTATTTACATCGTCAGTAACCAGCTGCTGACGTTTAAGTTTAAACAAAAGTGAAGTATCGTCCGCAAACAACACTATATCATGATTATCCTTTATGAGGTAAGGCAAGTCATTAATATAAATAAGAAACAAAAAAGGACCAAGAATTGAGCCCTGTGGGACTCCCGTTGTTACTATAGATCCGTGAGATCTTTTACCATTAACGTCAACGCTCTGAACCCTATTATTCAAGTATGAAGTAAGAAGATCCAGAGCGGTGTTCCGGATCCCGTAGTGGCGGAGTTTCCTGATTAGCGTTTCATGAAGAACGCAATCGAACGCCTTGGACAAATCACAAAAAATGCCCAAGGCATCGCATTTATCTTCCCATGCATTATAGATATGTCCTAAAAGTTCAACACCGGCATCAGTAGTTGAACGACCCCTTGTAAAACCGAACTGTTTACTATGTAATAATTTATGTTTATTAAAAAACTTTGCAATTGGGCTAAAATTAATTTCTCAAAAATTTTACTAAAGGTAGGTAGTACTGAAATAGGTCTATAATTTGTGGGGTCTGTAGTACTAGCTGATTTAAACAAAGGTATTATTTTACTATTTTTCATGAGGTCAGGAAACTCTCCACAGTCGATACAATTGTTAAAAATAAGAGCTAAAGTAGGTGCTACAATGTCAATAATAGACTTAGCAACTTCTACAGAATTACCCCACAGATCTGCAGTCTTTTTTACGTTTAAAGTGTGAAAGGTTTTAATTATATCTCTACAAGTAATATGTTCAAAATGAAATTCCGAATCGCAAACATTAACATTTTCTTTAAGCAAATACTCAGCAACAGAAGGTGATGAGTTTAGTGATTTAGTAGTTGAAACGGGAATATCTGAAAAGAAATTTTCAAAGGCCGCGGCGACTTGTGAGTCAGATTTTATTATGTTGTCTTTAATGGACAGGCTGTAGTCAGTATTTCGGTTACTAGACCTTCCCGTTTCACTATTAACAATATTCCAAGTCGTTTTAATTACATTACTACTGTTTTTAATCTTCGAACTCAAATAACGGGACTTGGCCATACAACAAACTTTTTTAAATAATTTTGAATAATTTCTAACATATAAATTAAATTCAGCAGTGTTTAAAACGGTCCTTTCATTGTACAGTTCATAAAGCCGTGTTCTACTTTTATGAATACCAATGGTAGCCCAAACTTAGCTCAAAACATTTATTTCAATTAAACCAATTTACAGGCACTTTTGAATTGTCAAGTGGTCGGTCAGTCAGAAATATGAAGCTAGTTGCCTATTCCAAAGCGTAGTATGTAAGTAAGTATGATGATGATGATGTGTGTGTGAACGATGTAAATAAGAAGTACACGTTGAGTGTCCAGAGAACAGCAAATATAAATTTAAACAAAACAATCTATAACTAAAAATAAGTCGTGGGAGCTAAGAGAGCCCGTTCACGAACATGACGCATGGATCAGCACCATTCAGTTCAACAATGAAAGGCATGAAGGGAGCTAAATGATCCAACACACGCGCCACCGTCAGCGAGAGATTTGAGTGAGCATGACATCTATCAGCCGCCAGGGCGCATTCAAGTCAATGAAATACATTACCCGGTAAACGGTAGCTCGATAGTACATATTAATCACACTTGTCCTACGCAATTACATAATACAAAGGAGATTGAGTTTATACAATGCAAAGGTAGTCTTTCAATCTTTAGTAGCTCCAACATTATTTTCGTGTGTGTATTTTTGGTGTTACTGTGTGTGTGTTGTGTGTGTTTGTGGAGCAGGACCAGCATTGAGCCAGGCATTTTTATCAGCGATATAATCCCCCAACTTATCATAATTTCAATTTCGTCTCATTCAGTATGAATGAAAATACCATTTCCTTATTAACCAATAGGAGAGCGTCAAAATCAAGAAGCATTCCTGTGCAGGTCATACATAGAAGCCTCGTTTCACATAGAAGTCAATAAAATTGGAAAAAGTGTCACTGGGTTTATTGCACTTTTTATACCGACACCACTTCGCGACACCATAAAATATTTATATTTTATAGCAACAAATAAAATATTTACGCTGGGTTCCTGATACTCGAACCTACCTGACAAATAAACGAAAATATGGCTATTATAATTCAGTATTCCCTTTTATATAAAAGTTCTCTCGGAACCGTATAAAACTGCGTTTAAAGGTTAGAATTTTATCGTATCCTGTCTGTTTAGGCGGAGTCTCGTAAATTTTTATTTGAATACTTTTTATATTTTTTGTAGGTAGTTTCACTATTCTTTGGTTTTTAAAGTGGGATAAAGTAATAGATACTATCAGGTTGTTTTTTTAGTATAATGTGTTAATTTGCAAACGTACGGATAGGTAGGTACTCACGTAGTTATTCTAACTTTGTTCTTGGTTAAGAATATTCTTTGATATTTTATAATAACATCATAATTTGCAAAAAATACTTAAATTATATGAATCTAAGATGAATGTACTGACTCGTATTAGTACGAGTAAATCACGATCAGTAGGCCAATTCTCGTACTTAAAAAACGTTCAAATTCAAGTCGCAATCTCATCTCAGCGACAATCAATGTCAAAAACCTGTCAAAAATGTATGTAAATTGATTGTAATTTTGACAAATTGAGACTGAGATTAGAATGCGTACGGTCTTAAAAATACGGGAATTGCCCCTCAGTTTAATACTTTAGTGCATTTGAGCCACAATTGCTTAACATCCATGACAATTATTTATACTAGAGATAATGCGCCCGGCGTCCATTCGATACACGATTGAGCCTAAATGTTCCTCTTCTAATAATACCAGCCTAATATAGTGCCACTGCAGATTGAAGGCCTCTTCTTATACAGAGAAGGGATGAGCATTGATCACCACGCCAGCTAGCACAGGGCGATACATTATGAATCTACGTTTCCTTACGATATTTTTCTTTACCTATGTCGTCCTTTTTCGAACCAAAACGTAATTATTTAGCGTCATAGAGAGGCAATTTAGATAGCACATAGCACTGTACATATCCGTTGAACATGCATTTAAAATCGCTCTTGCACTTGACGAATCCTCGGTATAAACAGCAAAACTGGTTAAATATCATTTTATAAATTCTGCACTTACGTTTTTAATTAGTTTCCTTTGAAACCTATTTCTTGTATAAATCTGAAAAATATTGAAATACCAGTTGCCGTTCTACTCGACAAGTTGAAGGCGCTGCAAACTTTGAGAAATGCTGTCAAAACTTATAAAAGTCTGCCAAGCGAAGGAAGTTGGAAAAATCTGTATCAGGCGTCGATTTAATAAATATCTCCTTTCTGTGAAAAATTGTGCATAGTGAAAAATTCTTAGATGGTAGAAACAAGGAATATTTTTCTGGAGACAACAATCTAGATAGCTTTAAACAAAACATAATTGAATTGTTAGCCATTGGGTACAACCACACACAGAGACGCCATATTTGACACATTGTATGAACCACAGTACAAGTTGCGGAAGTTTTGTTAGAGTTAATTTGACTAACTGTTTAGATAACCGAGAATCTAAGAAGTCGTTTTAGCAACCATGCGTTGTAAAAGAGGTGGACAGGGAAATTACAATACTCGTACCTGCTTTTTGAAAGTTAGATCTAGGTCTTCCAGATGTCTGTGCGCAGCGGTAACAGCTTTACCGTAATCTAAAATAAAGTTTTGTAACATTATTTTCTAACATTGCACATTTAAATCGTGTAGTGTTCGAGGCTATTCAATAAAAGTCAAGCATTCCACAGCAGAGCTATAATAAGACTAACTCCATGTACAACTTAAATCTACCGAGATATTTACAAACTAATTAATATGAATCTACCTACATTACAAATCATAACAGAATATTTCCCATGTCTCACTTCCTTCTATGATCTGTGTTCCTTGTAAAAATGATTGGGTAGTATAGAATTCAATCCCGAATCAAGTGTCCGCTTTGCAACAGAAATCTCGAAGAAGAATAAAATTGTTTTCAAACGAAATCTAAAAAAAGATATAAGTAAAAATGTATAAAGATACTGAAAGCTTCCACGCGGGAGTGAGTCGGTCTCACAGACAAATCTACTATTAAATGGGCTACTTTATTTCGAAGGGAAATACAGAAGACAGTTACGATACAGGTAAATATTGTGCTGCTTGCTGTAATTTTCTAGATGTCACCCAGACAAAGTAATTTTATATTTTGCATACTAAACGCATTTTGTCATGCTCACTCCAATGTCTCACTGCAGGTTGCGCGCGTATTGTATCATTCGGTTCCCTCTAAATGGTTAAGTTGGATGGTGCTGATCTACGCGTTACGTTCCTGAACAGATGCAGTAAAATAAGACTGGTCATCTCTTTACTGCCGGGGCTGACCTTTAATCTTATATTTTGAATTGTATTTTTTTTACATTTTTATAGAAGAATATAATAATTAAATAATATATAATAATATAATGTATATAATTCCATATAGAAGCAACAAGAATAATGTACCCAAGACGTTGTAACATCTTGATTCAAAAGAGTGTTGTTGGAGTTTCTTGTCCGTTCTTCTTTACAGAGATCTACGTTTTGGAATGAGCAACTAGCTACAACACGTAAGTCGGGGCCGATAACCACTGATCTTTAAATGGTTTAATTAAAATAATTGCGTTGCGATTGAGTCATGTGATTTAATCCAGTCAAACGTGCGCAAAAGTAACATAAATCAATTCCTTTTCTAATGATCCTACAAACACTGTCCAAAACCTTAACTGTTTACTTCCTCTCCACTTGACAACTGAACAACAACTTTGAGTTCTCGAACAACTTCGCTAATGCGATCAACATCAAACAAAGAGTCCGTTTATTACGCCACAATCACGGAAGTCCCAATCATTGCGGAGCAAAGGACCAAAAACTGGAATCCTTAAGACCATCCTATTTGTAGAAGCGTATAACATGTGATTGAAGGGACTGTAATAAAAGGGAGTAATGTCGTGGAGTCGACTAGTTTCAATGTGGATAGCGGCAGTTTAATGGGTCGTCGATTACGTGGACTTGAAGGGGTTTCAATTATTTTTAGCTTCAGAGTCGTGTAGGTGACAAGGGTAGGGAGAATCAGTGATTCAGAGGAAAATATTAGCCCCATAATGGGACATCTCATCAAAACAACACTGTCTGTCGTAGTGTATAAGTATTAGCATTGTTACCAACATACTAGTATATAAGTACTAACATAATATAATATATTGTTACTAACATTTTTTATGTATTTTTTGTTTTTGTCAGTGTGGACATTTTTTTGTCTGTTAAATAAATAAATAATTATTATTATTAGAACTGATAACGATTTTAGTAAATTCCTGTGTTTGAAAAAAAACATCACATCACTAATGCTTATTTTATAGGTTGTCTTCCACACTATACTACAAGTTGCACAAAATAACTTATATAAGTATCTAGTGGTTTACTCAACGTTCCACCCACATCGATAATCTGTTAAACTCAACCTGAGAACAAAATACGCCCAATTTAGCACTAAGCTCACATAAGTATCAGACACGTTGAATCAAGAGTCTCGGACTAATTTGTACCGATCGGTGTTTCTACGTGATTGCCGACGCTGGACGCCTTCCAACCCCAATTACTGCCCACTACCAAGATATATCAATTAGTTCCATGGGTATTTAGCTGGATACGTGGTACTTCAGTGGTTTGGATGAGCCTGAAGTGGCTGGCGATGTGTAGTGTTTTCAGATTAACGCAACTATAAAATATTGCTTACAACAAAATATATTTTAGCCTAGTTACGAGTATTTTGGTTTATAAGGATTGTGATATATGCATTGCATGCATTTTGACTCGTTGACAACCAAAACAATTACGCTAAACAACATCTAGCATTCAGTATTAAGTGCCTACTTGGAAAGATTAAAAAAATGTGAGTGCTTAGCAATTACATAAATATTGGCTGTTGTGTTACATGGCTGCATGAGATGGTTTTGCGTATAACCTATCACAATATTCTAGACAATTCGAGTGTATAGATAGATATGACGATCCTTCCATCACATTCTGTAATCCATGAAAAACCAACATGATTCCACATTCAAAAGATTTTTGCAACACAAAGGACGTGTTTTTAAAATGCACGCATATACATCGATTCGATAGTTCAAAATGTTTGAATCGCGGCTCAAACAAAAAGAGCAGTTGATTCACTCATCGTGAAGTTATTTCATGAGTGTCAGTGTCCAGTTATGCGAATAGTTGACCTCCTTTTTGAGTTAGAATTGAATTGGAACTTTTTGGACAGTCAGGGATGAAGCGTGGAATTTTATTTTCCTTTGTTCTTTTTTCTGGCGAGCTGGCACGTAACACTTTTGTACTTTTGACATTTACTTTTAAAGAGTACAAAACGAAAGCGGTACTAAAGTCGTGTTTACTTTACCTGGAGGAAAAAAAAATACTCTGTGTAAGTCAGATTTATAAATAATTCTCTTGGGGCTCTCATCAAAATGCCATGCTTTTAATCTGCTTCTGGTAACGTGATACAAAAAGGTAGGTCGGGAATAGAAACTTTAAATGAGTATTGTTATAAGCAGTGACACTAAAAAACACACAAACTAACAAAACTAACGACAAACTTAATTATGGAATCGATAAATAGGTAATTAAATATAAACCTTCTATGTACGAGCATCGCCACATTTTTTTATATGTAAGTATTGTTTTAGTTTTTACCTGAACAAGCATTTGCTCATTCGCCGATGGCCTGCATACATTCACTGATTAGGCTCTCGCGCTCACCACAAGTACTTTACTATTATATAATTTAGCGTTTTTAATAATAAACTGTCAATCATTAACGGACACAAAACAGTGTTTTTATTTCCTGTACACATCCCGTGTGATTCGTCCATCTACATACCACATCTCAGTGTACGGAGCTATTGCCCGTTCATTCTATATAGCTATCAAACTAAAGGCCACTATAGGTATTTTCTTCAAGGATTAATCTATTGACTATTTTGACGCTGCTCAATTCGTTCAAGAAATTCTATTTTAACAAAATCCTACTCACGCTCATATTGAAGCAGCAGTCAACAGCGCTCAACATCATTAAGAACACTAATTATAGCTTATCAGTAGTATCTCAAGTTGCTAGTCGCCGGCTCGTGAACACTTGTCGGCACGTATCCGAAGCCCTGGTAATCCTTAAATTGTTCACGAATGTCTTCCACTATTAGGCTAAGGATATACAGGATTTGAGGCACAAGAGATTAGCGGGTGTTTAGATTTAATTGTATCTGTATTCAATTATATCTAAACATCCGCTAATCTCTAGCAATGCTAAGAAACAATCACAAGCCTGTGCTTGTGATTGTTTCATAGCATTGCTGTCTTCCAGTAGGTACAGATGATTAAAATTATAGGCACATCAAACTTTTACTTTATTTGTCCGTTTTTTGGTTAGAAACTAATTAGAATACCTCCACAGTGAGCCTGTGAAACAAGGGATCAAGTAAAAATAGCAATAATGAAATACTAAGTTTAAAGTCTCGATGAAATCAAATTTTGATTTTCCACGGACCCTGCGTACTAACAGAAAGGGATTGTCGTGCAAATACGCGATCGTTTACCGAAGTAATAACATACATACATACGCGGCTTTTATGGTCGCACGACTTTTCATAACATTTTAGTATAAAAGAGCGTAACAATCTCTTTCTGTTAGGACGCAGCCTTATGGTGTTTAATAAACCTACCAGAAAATTATATATTTTCAGTCTTGTATACAGAAATTTTCAATAGTTTCGGAAGCTTCAAGAAGTCATCTGTGGAAGTCGTTCGTAAATTGCGCGGCGTCATATAGGTGGCTGGTCAAAGCTCGGGCAATCCTCTTGCGGTGGATTACAGGACCGCCCGCGGACTTACAAGTTGGAGCGAAGCAGTCCTCGGTACCGGCGTCAAAATGTTGGCTTCTCATCTTTGACGACGTAAAATTAATTTTTTTTTTTTTTTTTTTTTTTTCCTAACTATGGCATCTCGTAGTAGACCTAGAGAGGTCGTTACTACTTAACCGGACTATCCTGTGGTTGCCTTAAGTGAAACTCAAAGCCTCCAGCCAGGGGCGTATTATTACATACTAAGCGACTATCACCTAAGGGCACCCCCTGTGGGGTACGAACCTCGGCTTAGGGCGTCGCTGGGGGGGGGACAGCAAGGTGGGACAGGCTGGATCAGATTTTTCTTATTATTAAGCTTGATGAGGTCGGCGTTTCCTAATTGACTATCTCTGAGAAGAAACGCCGAAATAAACTCAGAGGTCACAGTCGGGGGGGGTTTATATTTACGGGCTCAGCTACGGCGCGGGCTGGCGCTTCGTCGGGCAAGGGTCGGGGGGGACGATTAAGTCGGGGGGTTCGCGAGGTACCTCGGCGGCGAGGACGGAATGACGGTTTGTGTAATTTGTGCACTGTACTGGTGGCCCTATTGCTCTCCTGGCGGAGTGTTATGGGGTCATCGGGGTCGGTGAGGACATGCCTTGGGCGGCGGAGGTGGCTGATTTTAGAGGGGACATAGCCTGCGGCCTTGACAACCAGAGGGTTGCGATGTTTGTCGGAGGTGTCGAAGAAACGCTTGGAGTTGCGTTTCATGAATTGATGGATAGTGGGGATTTTGAGATCTAGGTGGAGTATTTCGTTACGGACATACCAGGGGGAACCTGTTGCCCTACGAAGGACACGATTTTGTAGGGCCTGCAGCCTATGGATGTGATGGGGTTTGGCGTGTGCGAAGACTGCACTAGCATAGGTCATGATTGGGCGAATGCACGCTGTGTAAATGCGTAATTTACACCTGAGGGATAGTTTGCTGCGTGCATTCAGAACGAAATGGAGTCTACCAAGAGCGAAGGCGGCGCGCGAGCGGGCCTTCCTTATATGCTCTGCGAAGGATAGGTGCTCATCGAGGATGACACCGAGGTATTTGGCTCGCTTCTCCCAAGGGATCGGCTTGCCTGACATAGTGATCGGTTGGGGGGGGCTGAGGCCGTGTCTCGGTCTTGTGAATAGGACCGCTTGACTTTTGTCGGGATTGACTTCTATTCTCCACTTTTTAAACCACTCGCCGAGTTGGTTGACTGCGGTTTGAAGGATACGAGCTATTGGAACTTTGCCATTACCGGTGTAGTAAATGGCCGTGTCGTCTGCGAACAGAGCCAGCTGAGCCTTTTTGCTCTTTGGGATGTCGCTGGTGAAAAGGGTGAATATGAGCGGGGCAAGCACAGAGCCCTGGGGGACTCCTGCGCGTATGGGATGAGGGGAGGATAGCGCGCCTTCGATGCGATAGCGGAATGTGCGGTTTGTCAGGTAGTCTCTCAGGATGAGGACGAGACGGTCTGGCACACCAAGTTTGTAAAGCTTGTATAACAAGCCGTTGTGCCAGACTTTGTCAAACGCTTTGGCTATGTCGAAGAATACGGCGCCCGTCATCGAGCCACGTTGGAAGCCAACGCTTATGTGCTCGACGATACGGTGGACCTGTTGAACGCAGGAGTGCTGGGTTCGAAAACCGAATTGTTCGTTTGGGATGAGGCCCTTTGTTTCGGCGTAATTTCTGAGTCGCTTATAAATAAGTCTCTCATAGATCTTACCGAGAACATTGAGCAGGCTGATAGGGCGGTAGCTGGTGGGCTCGGACTTTGGCTTCCCAAGCTTTGGGATACCGATGACGGTAGCTTTTTTCCACTGTTGTGGGAAGATATTGTTGCTTAAGGCACCATTGAAGATGGTAACCATTAGCATTATTAGGTGGGCAGGGAATAGTTGGAACACCCTATTGGTGATTCCGTCTAGGCCGGGAGCTTTCCGGGGTTTAAGTGCCTTGATAATATCCTGCACTTCGTCTGGAGTGACTGGAGGCAGAGGATACTCAGGGTCTTCGACAGGGGGGAGGGAAGCTCTGTGTTCAACTTCAGCGTCGACCTCAGAGAGGTGAGCTTGATCGACTGGTTGAGAGCTGGGTGTGCATTGAGCCTCGAGACTGATGGCGAGGCATTCAGCTTTGTCGACATCGTCATAAGCGATTGTCTTATCGGGGCGAATCAGGGGGGGCATGGAAACCACTTCCTGGGATTTGAGTTTCCTCTGAAGGTCCCAGAAGGCCAGATGGGTAGGCTCTAGCTCGCTCAGCATCCTGTCCCAGCCCGCAGTACGCAGCTCCGCTATGCGTTTCCTTACAGATCTCTGTAAGTAGCGCATGTGGGCTTTGTTCGCGTCGCAGGGAAAGCTGCTGTAAGCACGGACAGCTGCGTTCTTCTCATTCAGCAGTTCACGTACATCGTCCGGCAATTTCCAGCGACGGTCATCCGCCGCTGGAACTTCCCTTGAACAATCGTTCAGGACTGATTGTACGTGTCCAGTGAATGAGTCGATCGCCGCCGTCGTGTCAGCGATAGAGTCGAAGTGGTCGGGGATGGAGTCTAAGTGGGGGGACGTGTTGGATTTCAGGCAGTTGCTTACTTTCCTCCAGTCCGTTACCACTTTGGTAGATGGGGGTTGGTTGGGGTCAGGGAGCCCTATGCGGGGGGCCAGTTGGATGACAACTGGGCGGTGGTCCGAGGTGAGCTCTTGCACCGCCTCTATAGAGTCCAACCGTAGGTTGATATTCTTTAGAAGCGCTACATCGAGGACGTCGGGGGTATGGTTAGCGTTGTGGGGGAAGTGCGTGGGAGTCATCGGGGCGATGACATCGAAATTAAGGACGGGGCAGAGGTCAAACAGATGTTTTCCTCTGGCGGAGGTTCTAGAACTGTTCCAGGCGGAATGCTTGGCGTTGAGATCACCCGCTATGATAACGGAGTCACTCAAGCCAAGCAGGGCAGAGAGGTCGTTGGATAGGAGTTGGAAGTTCTCCGAACTATTAGTGGGGGGAAGGTAGGCCGATACTAAGGTGATCGGTTGGTGGCCTGTTAAGCCTAGTCGACAGACAGACACTTCAAGTCGTGACAGAGGGGGAGGGTCCAAGGGGATGCAGTAAAGTGACTTCTTGTAATAGATTAGGGTGCCGCCCAAGTGACAACGGGACCTGTCATTGCGAACTACGCGATAGTTGGCAATTGAAGGGGTCCGGTGGATGGGTTTTAGGAAAGTCTCTTGAATGAGAAGAATGTCTATTTGATGGTCGCGGAGAAACGTGGCGATTTCGTCGCGTTGACCTTTTATGCCATTGGCATTGAAGTAGCCTAGCTTTAGGGATCGGGGTTTGTATCTTGCTATTGGTGTATAATTATCCATTAGCG
Organism: Brachylomia viminalis; assembly: GCA_937001585.2. Lineage (NCBI taxonomy): Eukaryota > Metazoa > Arthropoda > Insecta > Lepidoptera > Noctuidae > Brachylomia > Brachylomia viminalis. Next base: position 1,621,483 of record OW443300.2, read on the forward strand.
GGATAGGGGTTGGGTTTCGTGACGAAGGACGTCAGGGCCTGCGTAATTTCAGGATACGCGTTATAGATACTTTGTATCAAATAAAGGTTGCCGGCATTTCTTGCGGCGATGATTTCGCTAGCCATCTTTCTGGCGCGTGGGGTTAAGAAGGTATTGAAGGTACCTGAAATGACGTTGAAAGCATCAAAGGGGTTTTGGCCCACCACGGGGGTGGTTGCGGGTTGACGGGGCGTCATTGGTGCAGCGGGAGCTGCTTTCGGAGCAATTGTCATGGCAGGGGGGGCGGGTATGCGGATACGAGGATCCATCAGTGCCGGGATAGGCGGGGGGTGGGGTTTAGTGGGCGCTAGTGCAGGGAAGGCCTGCTGGTGATTTAGCCTATTCCACGGACTTGGTCTTTGAGGACCGAGTCGCTCAGGGAGCTGGGAGTAAAATTAATTTGGTTTGGTGCTTCGTTATATATATATTACTCGTCGCTACTATCACTCGCTCGCTCGTGCGCTCGTTGCTATTGTACAATTTAAAGACAGACAAATTAACTACCATTACCTTAAATTATTGTCCGTATATACAAATCAAAACTGTAATTCTTTGACAGTTGTATGAAATGGCAAATTGACGTAGAGTGTCAATTTGCTTAACAATACATTTCCCTGGCAGTACGTACAACAAAGATAAGTAAGTATGCGATTAGTACAAATTGCCCAGCTTTGGTATTAGTCTGTATAAATCAGAAGAGATTAGGTGTAATTCAGTTTTTATTGTAAAATGTTACTCGAAACGTTATCTAGAACGTTTCCTTCTCCATAGGAAACGACTAATTGGAACCGTGCACCTAGCTTCTGACGTTTCACAAGTGCCCATGTAGGTTTATGTGAAATAAAATATTTAGATTTTGAGAAGTAATAATTAACAATAAATGATTATGATGGGTTTGTCCTATTTTATCTGTACGTATTAGTTGGGCTGGTACAATATTTGGTTAAATTTATAATATCCAGAAGAATAGATCCCGTAAAAAATACATGATAAGTGAAACAAATACAACTTTTTCTTCAGAATTTCTAACTCAGTTTGTATAACAAAAACCCAGCAACCAATACACCTCAAGTTGGCCACTTTGTTTGCACACAATACGACATGAAAACTGTCCCATAACAGCTTTAGACAATACTCGCGACACAAACATTGTAAGCGATAATAAAGTTGAAGAAAGCGGAGAGCTAAACAAACTCAAGTTTTACTTCAAGTGGTTGGGTGGGGACACGGAATAAAGAAAACAGTAGGTTCGCAGACGCGCTAGGCAGGTACCGTAACGACTTAAAGAAAAAAAATCTATAACCAGCAACGATACGCCCGCATTTTTCTAAAATTCTCTTTTGGACCTGCTCTTGACCTCGATCTCGTCTGATGACGTTTAAGCCAGTTTATTTGTAACGGGAATTATTTGACAACTTATGATATCTGTTTACACTTTTGAATATTGGGTAATGAAATAATTGTGTTATGTCCAGGCAGGCTAAGACCGATAACCCGCTTGATGTAAAATAATAAACACCACCTTAGAATACCTGCAACATCTAGAACTTACACATAAGTACCAACGACATTTTTGTTTGCACCAATACAATTGCGTCATACGTCAGCTTGTATTTCACATTATACATGAACCTTCTGCACTTCTCTCATCAGAGGTAACGGTGTAACGCAATTTATGTATTACATTTTGTTTGTGTGAGTTGTATATGAGAGACCCTTCCTTTTTATATCATAATGGAACTTGAGCGAGGCTTTTGTCTCACGAGTTCGTAATGAGTGCTGTGCGAGGCCGCGAGATTATTGACAAGCGGTAGCGAGTACCATATTTTTGTTATAAGAGGATGTAACACTCAAATCGTATAAACACAATGTAACAAGATGACGTCTATCGATCAAAATTTTTTCTTATTTATTATTGTAGCTTGTTTTTCTATCTTCAAATAAATTCCAGTTAACATAATAAGGAGCAATTATATTTATATATATATATCCCATTATGTCACCCTATGAAAATGCCTACATGGATATCTGTAATTTTTTCAAAATCTATTCTATTCTATTCTCTATACAAAGTGGCGCGTACCTTGATCACATTAAATTATACCACGTATAACTACATGGTATACTTAGACGGTATACAAAATTTGAATGAAATCCATTAGCAAAACAAATCAGCTGTGTCTTAAATTTTGTTACACGTAGCTCGACAAAATGTATGGAACAGCAAATTTTTTTATAGAAAGGAATTAATTAAAATTTTGTATATCGTATAAGTATATCATGTAGTATACGTGGTATAATTTAATGTGATAAGGCACGCGCCACTTTGTATATATTATAATTTGTAACAGAATTTCATGTACAAATCGTACAAATTCTGTAGTGCTACTGTTAGTGTCTGTGAAGCAGCCCCCTTACCTGATAATCCGGTATAGTCTAATGTTTCAGACTGGACTGACGAGCAACAGTTCGTTAGGTTGATCCCTAACCGTTCCAATATTGACGAACATCCAAACATGAATATTATAGTTTTAATATCTCGCTTTCGAGGAGCTTGAGCACAATTAATATTGTAAGAGCAAACAAGAAGTATAAACCCTCTTTATAAATTTAATTTTTAAAATAAAATATTGTTTTATCTTTTTTTGTTTTCTTCCATAAATGTGACATCTCAAACCATTACCCTCTACCAACAACCAAACGCATTAAGGTTAAATAAATAATAGGTACCTATATTATATTTTATTACTTCTTTACGTATAATAAATAGTAATAGGTATTGTCGTGCGCGAGCTATTTTCCAGTGCCTAATTAATATTAGTGTAATAACATTGTGCGTCCAATTGTCAAGTTCATATTATTATGTTCATACAAAATCGTGTTGCGATTGGATTATCGACAAGGAATATCGCCATAACAAGCACAGCTAAGTACAATAATTAATAACTTTATCAATGTCAACGGAGAGCGACGTATTATATTTATCTGATTGCTTCTCTAAGTCTGCTAAGATAATGGCAGAAAATCTTGTTAAAAAGCTCCGTATTCAACGTGGACCGCGAAAGGCAGCCATAACGCCTCTCGAAAAATACTTCCAAGCTCGTACTATCGAGGAGTTTGACTATGAAGTCGTCGCATATCGTCTCATCACGTCTCACTTCGTATACGGTAAAGGCAACATGACTAATTTAGAAACAGCCCGCAAGCTGGATCCATTGACCGTCAGGCTATTTCACGCGGTCAGGGATATGGGCAGTATGCCTACAATAAACGAATTATTGGTATTTTTACATAAGAGGTCAATATCTCTAGAGGTAAAGCATCATTTGTAATTAATAAGAGCAAGGCTGTTAGCTTCTGTAACTTCTGAATACGTAAAAGCACCAATCTCCCCTATCAACCGTCACGCTATCATCATTCACTCCCTTCTATTTCATGTCATTCCTCACACAATCCATCCATATTTTCTTTGGCCTTCCTATTCCTCTCCCTCTATCAACATTTATATTCATCACTCTTTTAGTCACATGCGTTTCCTCCCTCCTCATCACAAGCCCATACCAAGCCAAATGATGTACGAGCTTTTAACTTTACTGTCACTGGCGCCACTTTCAAACGCAAATGTATCGTGCCTCAATATGTCTTAACACTCTAATACAGTGATGGGCACAAGTCTGTGCCGAGTGGTGCTCAGGTACATCAAAACCAAGAGTAGATATGGCAACCTGAGGTGGGCTTACATTGATCAAAATAATCAAGCAGTATTGTACTCTTACCTTCTGTAAAGGTTTTGGTTTCAAACTTACAGAATAATACATACATAATTCGTAGATTGTTAGACTGTGGCACTAAACATCTTTTTGTACAAGCTGGGCATCCCAATATTATACGCAGTAACATTATGTTCAGGGTCAGCCAATACATAAAATTTATAAAGTTGTTAATTTAACATTACATTCTATGGCAGAAACTATTATATTTTTGTAACTAGTTCTGTAGTAGACAGGGTCACAGGAAAGTTCCCACACAGTTCAATAAACTTATTAAGGTTCAATATAGCTAAACATGTGACTCTTGCTGATACTGAATGAATACCACTGCTGTTTTAATAGTTGATCACTTCTAGTGGTCTTAGTTTGAATATTCGCAAATGTATGCACTCCGAAGATAGCAAAATAATATGGTACCATCGAGCTGGTTAGATGTAGATCTGGACGCTGGATAACGGAACTCATGAATAGCTACTAGTAAACCCCTCGAGTGTGGACCCATTAGATGTGTCTCAACGAGTAGGTACTGTTCATTTTACTTAATGACGATGACCTCAAGTACAATTTTAAAACAATAGTTGGCTCAACAATATTTACATATGAGCAATTCTATACAATTATGGCAGGGATAGAGAGTATATTGGGTGCTCGCCCTCTTTTGCATCCTATTCATTTTTATTTCTGACTCCAGGTCATTTCTTAATATTGATAGTTCCCTGACATCCTAACCTCATCCACGTATGACAGAGGTCCCTTACAATCGACTTCATATTTGACGATCTTATGAACAAGCACGGCAGCATTTTGAAAAAGTTCACTGCGTAAACAAGCGTATTACAAATTAGAGGATTATATCCAAGATAAGAATGCTTGGAAACATGCTGGTCCAGCTCCATAGGACAATCTAGGGTCTAGACAAAATTAAACTTTTTGCTACTTTAATTAGTTAAGTTAGTTATTTTTATGACATTGATTTACATTCTGTGATTACTTTAACTCACACACTGACATATTACTTGTTTACATAATTTGGGAAATCGTGTACTTTTACAATGTTTGTAAATATGTGAACACCATGTATCTATCACTTATTTAACTTATTTATCATTGCTACGTTTATTAAATTCTTTTCACCTATTGTGGTAGGGTAATCTTTATTATAGGTGCATCGTCTTCACATATAATTATATAATTAATGTATACAAAATATTGTAACACATTTTAAAAGAGTAACGGTGGAGTTTCTTGCCCATTCTTCTCCATACGAAACTACCTTTTGGAAGGGGCGACTAGAATCAATTCTATTTAAATGTAAATGTTGACGTTCAAAAGTGCCTTTTATGTGCCTATTTGAAATAAATGCTTTGACTTTGACTTTGGAAGGCGTGGTCAAATGACTATTTATCATTATTAAATAATATAAATAAGTGGCAAAAAGAGCTGCTAAATGTTAAGGTGAATATGCTAGTGTGGCTTAAAAACCCAACCACTCCACTTCTTCACTGGCTTTTGGGATTTCCATATTTCCAGCTTCCGGTATCAAGGTTCGAGTTTTTGAAATAAGAACAGCAAACAGTAAATTATTGCATTTGCGGGCGGTTTCAGTCATATTACCTATAGATACAAAATCATTTTAGGACAAAAGTTAATTCATTTTAGAAAAATAAACAGACAGATTTATTTAATTTTTAGACCCAACAAGAAAGTATACAAGCTATTTTCATATTTCATAGGTATAAATTATTATTCTTAATTTTAAATATTTAGTATCTTCTTTTGTTTTATCTTATAAATGTGACATCTCATATATGCACAAAGCTACATTTCTGTGTTTTATAATATTTAATTATTTATTTGCTTAATATGTCCAACATTGCTGGAATCGTAAATCATTTATAAATAATCTGAAACTGATTTTGCAGTTAATTTCAAATATCAACTATAAAACAATTTCACGGTTGAAAACCTATAAATAACTTTTAAACTGCGATTTAAGATTAGCTTTTAAATATCAAAAGCTTTCACTATTATTCAGTCCTATTCCTAAGTTTTCAGAAACACGAGATAAATAACTAAATTCTCTAAAGCCGGTCGAGTAATATTAGGTACTTAATCAAAAATGTTATTTATCTTTAGATACTAAGTAAATTGCAGGATTCGATTATAAAGTAATCTAAAGAAATGTCTCCAAGAGTGTATTCTAGGTAAAGATACATTTTTAGAACAAATTACAGTTCAGTTGATTAATCTATAGAAAATCATAACTTTTACTGAACTTGAAAACTTGTTTAAAAATAAATATATTTTACCTAGCTTTTTTTTGTTGGAAATCATCAAATAACTTCTGCCGTTCTGGGTGGAGTGGCAGGGCGTGTCAAACTCTTACTGACTAAAATCCACCCGTGTTCATCATGCATCCGTGCTGACATCTCTTTGAAGAGCGCGTGGAACACAACGCGCCGTCGACTCGGGCCTGGTCCTTATCGGACGGCGAGCTACCTATTGCTCGCCATCCGCAAGCCCGCGCCTACGGTGGCTGGGAATCGGTTTGAGATTCCCGACACCCTGGCGTCTCCTGCGGCGACCAGGGGCGTGAAAGCGCGAATTTTGCCTCTTCCTCACGTGTTACACCTCCTCATTGGCGAGTATTACTGGGTGGAAGGCTTGCCCCTGCACCTGGCTCTGGTGGGTGGAGCGCAAACCTTGATCCCCATCCTGTGATCAGCCGGCTTGCCAGCTGCCGCATACACGGTGCAGTGCAACATTACACGAGCCGGCCTTGTGATCGGGCTGATCACAGTGGCAGCAGTGGTGGCTGCGGCCCACCTCCGAGGTGCATTTAGCTCCCACGTGGTGGTCTACCTGGCAGCGGAAGCACCTCAGAGGTCTGGGTTCTAGCAGTTTCACCTGCGCGGAAACCCAGCCCACCAGTAGCATTCGGCTCCTGGCTATTTTCTTGGCCGCCGACACGGGGCAGCTCACCGTAACATCTTGCATCCCCTTGAAATCAGGACGGATGGTGCCTGCCCTCACCTGCTCGGCAGAGCACTCCCCAGTCCTAACAACGGCGGCCACCACCTATCCTTTCGTCACACAGTCGTCCAGGTCCAGGATGCGCATGTCAGCGCACTTGATAGGCCTGGACACTCGGGCCTCGTCCGCATTTAAGGACGCCCTAAGCCTGTCGGCCACCGCATCCGCCCTCCGGATGCGGAAGCGACGGAGGCGGAGCTGTACGAGGGATACAGAGCGGCGAAGACCGCACTCCAAGAGGCTGTCCAGCGTGCCAAACATACGGCTCGCGAGGAGTTGGTGGAGACTCTGAACGGAGATCCATGGGGGCGCCCTTACAAAATGGTGCGGAATAAACTCCGCACCTGGCCCCCCCGCTGACGCAGAGTCTCAGCCCCCAGCTGGTGGAGGAGGTGGTGAGCGCTCTGTTCCCTTCACGGGGGGAGCATACTCCCCCGCCCATGGCTCCGCCGCTCGCGGTGCCTGAAGCGGACCACGCGGACGACGACGACACCCCTGAAGTGACCGGGGTAGATCTGAGAGTGGCGGTAGGTAGGCTGAAGGCCAAAAATACCGCCCCAGGACCCGACGGCCTGCCAGGGAAAGCCTGGGTCCTGGCCTCGACGGCTCTTGGGCCTCGACTGGAGGCGCTCTTAAGCGCATGTATGGAGAGAGGCCAGTTCCCACTCCGTTGGAAGACGGGGAAGCTGGTCCTCATTCGGAAGCCAGGGCGCCCTGCGGACTCTCCGTCCGCATACCGGCCCATTGTGCTGCTCGACGAGGTCGGCAAGCTCTTTGAGAGAGTAATTGCAGGCCGTCTCGTCGGGCACCTGGTGAGAACGGGGCCGGATCTTGCGGATAGTCAGTTCGGCTTCCGCAAGGGGCGCTCGACGGTGGACGCCATCATGCGCGTTAGAGCCCTCACGACGGAGGGCGCGGTGTCTCGGGGCGGGGTTGTCGTGGCGGTGTCACTCGACATCGCCAACGCATTTAACACCCTGCCCTGGAGTTTCATTGGGGAGGCACTCCGGTATCACCGGGTGCCAACCTACCTCCGTCGAATAGTCGAGGCATATCCCTGGAGTTGTATTCGGGAGGCACTGCGCTATCATCGGGTGCCTCCCTACCTCCGCCACATCGTTGGGGCTTATCTGTCGGAGAGGTGTGTCACCTACGTGGGACGTGATGGCGGAAACCAGCGCCGCATGTCGTGCGGTGTTCCGCAGGGTTCGGTCCTAGGGCCGCTCCTGTGGAACATCGGGTACGACTGGGTGCTGAGGGGCGAGCTCCAACCGGGCGTAGACCTGACGTGTTATGCAGATGACACGCTGGTCACTGCCCGGGGGAGCTCGCACAGGGAGGTAGCGTTGCTGGCCACGGCCGCGGTCTCACATGTGGTGGGCCGCATACGTCGCCTAGGCTTGGAGGTGGCCCTCAGCAAGTCGGAGGCCATGGTGTTTCATGGCCCCCGGCGGGCGCCGCCGCCCGGCTCACACATCGTGGTCGGGGGGGCTCGGATCGCTGTCGAGTCCACCATGAAGTATTTAGGATTGGTGCTCGACAGCCGGTGGAACTTCGAGCCTCACTTCCGACGGCTGGCGCCCAAGTTGCTGGGCGCGGCTGGCGCGCTCGCAACGCTGCTTCCCAATCTGGGGGGCCCGAGCGCCGTCTGTAGGCGGCTCTACGTGGGGGTCGTGCGATCCATGGCCCTGTATGGGGCCCCGGTGTGGGCCTCTGACCTGACGGCCGGCAGCATCGCTGTTTTGCGAAAGCCGCAGAGGGCGATGGCCGTCAGAGTCATCAGGGGGTATCGCACGATCTCCTACGAGGCGGCTTGCGTACTGGCCGGATCCCCGCCCTGGGACCTCGAGGCGAAAGTACTCGCGCCGTTGTATCGGTGGCGCGAGGAAGCGAGGGCGCGGGGCGAGGGACCGATGCAGCGACACATAGAGCTGCGTCGGTCTCAGCTTCGCGAGGTCCTGGTGGCGGAATGGCGGGACAGGCTTTCACGCCCTACCGCCGGCCTCGTCACCATAGAGGCGGTCCGGCCGGTGCTCGAGCGCTGGCTTGGGAGGAGGCACGGCTCCCTGTCGTTTCGGGTGACGCAGGTGCTCTCGGGGCATGGTTGCTTCGGGAAGTACCTGTGTCGCATAAACAGGGAGCCGGACGCCCGGTGTCACCACTGCGTCGACTGCCGGGAGGACACGGCGCGGCATACGCTGGCAGAGTGTGCCGCTTGGGAGGAGCCGCGCCGTGCCCTCATCTCAGAAGTAGGCAGTGACTTGTCGCTGCCGGCTGTAGTCGAGTCGATGGTCGGCAGCGACGAGTCCTGGGAGGCGATGGTTTCCTTCTGTGAGACAGTCGTCTCGCAGAAGGAGGCTGCGGAAAGGGAGAGGGAGATCTCGTCCTCTCACCCGGCCCGCAGAAGGCGCACCGGGCGTCGGCGGAGGGCGGACAACGCCCTCTTCCAGCCCCCCTAAATGGGTCCAGGGGCGACGGACTCGGGGACGTCCGTCGCCCCCCACACACCAGGACCCGAGGTGGCGGCGCGTAGTGTTCCACGCGCGCCCCTCTTAGACGTCGCGGGGGGAGTCAAACATCTCACTCCCCCCCCAGACCCGAAGAGGCCCGCAGTGGCGGGCCGGCACCAGTCGGGGATTGCGGAAGGATCGTACGTTCCCGCGACCCACGGCGTAGGTGTGAGATGGAACACCGGGGTGGTTTTCAGTCAGTAAGAGTCTGACAGACCCCGCCACCCGCCCCAGGACGGTGGACATCCATGAGGATTTTGCACCCCGGAAACAAAAAAAAAAAAAAAAAAAAGGCGGCGGCCGACGCGATGACCCGCGGGGTTGCGATCGTGGAGAGGATCCGGCAGTTGGGTCTCGAGGTGGCTTTGCACAAGTCCGAGGCCATGTCTTTCCATGGGCCTCGGAACAGGCCACCATCGGGATCCCGACTAACGGCAGGAGGGGTTCACATAGGCGTCGAGTCCACGATGAAGTACTTAGGACTCGTGCTCGATAGCCGGTGGAACTTTCTGGGGCACTTACGACGTTTGGCCCCCAAACTGGAACGGACTGGGGCCGCCCTCAAGCGGCTCCTGCCCAACCTGAGGGGTTCAAACGCCTCCTGCCGGAGGCTTTACGCGGGGGTCGAGCGGTCCATGGCTACATATGGGGCCCCGGTGTGGGCGCGTTCACTGCGGCGGAGAGCCACCCACTATCTGAACGCGCCCCAAAAGGTGGTAGCCGTAAGGCTGATCCGGGGCTACCGCACGATCTCGGGCGAGGCGGCAAGCCTCCTTGCCGGACTGCCGCCGTGGGATCTGGAGGCGATAGTCCTCGCGCGCCTGTATGAGCGGCGCGCGGAGGCAATACGCCGGGGGGAAACCCCGCTTCCGCGGCAAATCGCGGCGGAGCGGACGGACCTCCGGCGCGATCTCATGGCGGCATGGAAAGAGCGACTGTCGCAACCCAGCGCAGGGCACGCCACGATAGCGGCGGTAAGACCCCTCTTTGAGGAGTGGCTAGAGAGGCGTCACGGCGTCCTCACCTACCGCCTGACGCAGGTCCTCAACGGACACGGATTTTTCTGGAGGTTCCTGCACATCATGAGGCGGGAGGAAACGCCCGGGTGTCACCACTGCGATGATCGCCCCGAGGACACGGTGGAGCATACGGTGGGGGCCTGCCCTGCATGAGCGGAGCACCGCCGTGTCCTCGTAGAGGCGATCGGCAGCGGCGGCGACCTCTCACGCCCGGCCCTGGTTCAAGCCATGGTCCGGGGCGAGGGGGAGTGGGAGGCAGTCGCCTCCTTCTGCGAAGCAGTCATGCTAGCGAAGGAGGTGGCGGGACGGGAGAGGGAGAGAGTCTCCCGTCCAAGTCGCCGCGGTGGACGCTCCGGGCGTCGGGAGCCGCGTGACGACTCCCGGCCACCGTAGGCGCGGGCCTGCGGGCGGTGAGTAATGGGTAGCTCACCATCCGATCAGGACCAGGCCCGTGCTGGACGGCGCGTGCGTATTCCATGCGCGCCTCAAAGAGATGTCAGCATCGAAGAGGGGGCCCACTAGGGCCCAAGCCTGCCGGGAAAGCGGGATCATCCGAAAGGGGTACCGCTGACCCGGAACATAAAGGGCCAAGGAAGGAACACGGGTGGGTTTTAGTCAGTAAGAGTCTGACACTCCCTTCCGCTCCACCCAGAGCGGGAGGGGTCATTTGATGATTTACCATCCTCAAAAAAAAAAAAAGCCTGTCGGCCAGAGCATCAGCGGCCGGGCCGCTGGCCGCACCGGGGATCTCCAGCGTCCGGGCCCCAGTCTCGGTAAGCCTTACCCGGATGCCTTCGGCGGCGCCGAGCTCCTCGAGGCTCACCGCCTTTCCCACCTTGGCAAAACTTTACCTAGGCTGGTTTTATTATAGACATTTTTCAATCCATGTTAAATTGGTTGGTATTTTCGGGGTCAGTTTATAATCTATAGGTTTGTACTACTTATCAAAGTGAAGGTGATGTAAATTTGGCAATTCCAAACCTTCAATAATCCGCTTTCGCTTATAAACACATCCTAACCCAACGGTTTATTGAAAGTACATAGCAGCCCACGCAGTTTCGTTACTCGTTAGTAAAACGGTTAGCACGGCCGCCTTTTGAATACGCTTAATGTAGCGCCGCGTACACACGGTGGGGGACGGTGTGTCTTCACGCTAATGTTTTGAATGGCTCATACATTTAACTAATGTGGTTTTATTGTTATTAGTGCGTTGTTGTAGGCTTAAGCTAGGAAGTACTAGGTGTAAGTTAGTAGTTTTATTTGCTACTGAGGATAGCTTGTTTATTTTTCTTTGCTTAAAGCAGGTAAACAGGACAGCAGATGTTGATTCTATCTCGTAGTCACTCTTAATAACAGTCAAAGTATTTTTAATGCTATAAAAAATTACGAATAGACTGCTTCAAGAAGATAAACATTCAGATCAACAAGGGGGACCTGAATAGCAATGTTATCGTAACTGCTAAAAATTATCTGCGCCTAAAATTATCTGCCGCCACTTAAGAATGATAAATTCTACTTAGGACTGGTTTAAAAGAATCTAGATAGGCTGTACAAGATAAAGTAAAATATGGAACACAATTTGTATAAATATCCAAATGCTGAATGAGTTAATTATTTAAACTTATTCGGATATAGGTAGTGAAACAGGTCATAAGTCGATACCAATAGCTTGATACGATTGTCAGTGCTAAATAGATAGTGGATAAATAGTATCCTATCATCCAAATCTATTCAGCTGTTAAAGTGTGAAAAGGTTACTGACAGGCAGATAATAAATGGACATAATCGTTTTTATTTTGAATAAACTGGTTTTTATGATTCTAAAAGTCTAACTTAAAAATAATAGGAATTAATTTTAATATTTCATTAATTTGAAAAACAATAGCGTCGCCTTTGACCACGTATTACATCAAGACGGCACATTGCTAGCGCCATATTTTGTTGAGAGATACTTCGGAACGAGACTTGACAACTCAGTCTGGCGGAGCGTCGAGGCGTTGGTCAGCGCGGCTATGTTTAACTGTTGTTATCTTTTGGAACGTCAACGGCGAGCGCACCACGTAACTGACGAATCGCTTTTGTTCCGAGTAATCTTGCACCTTTGTGTTTAAAAAATAATTCAAACAAATTGACTAAGTGATTTCCTAATTAATATTGAATAAATTTGAGTGAGATTCTGTAAGGAAGATATTTTGTGCGATTAAAGAACTTTGGATTGTGACTCGAGTGATTCTTTGTTGGTTCCTGCTCACATTACCACTTATTGAAAACATGGCCGATTCAGAGGGGCAATTCCCGTATTTTTAAGACCGTTCGCATTCTAATCTCAGTCTCAATCTGTCAAAGTTACAATCAATTTCCATACATTTTTGACAGGTTTTTGACATTGATTGTCGCTGAGATGAGATTGCGACTTGAATTTGAACGTTTTTTAAGTACGAGAATTGGCCTCCTGTTGATGACGGGCACCTGCCCATATACATTTTAGCTAACTTATTTTATAACTTCAACATGTAATAACACTTACGCGGGTGGACCGATTGAAATAAATACTAAATAAATAATACCTCAACATTCGGGTTCTCAATATACAGATTGGAAATATGTTTGTTTCCTTAAATCTCTTAAAAGGGATATGTTTTTTTTAATTATTATCTGAATTTCAAAATCACCCATATTTTACTCCATTGGGCGATGTTTTACAAAATCGTTGAAACATTTTTTTTTTATTTCTTACTAAAAGCATAAATTTAAATTGTTATACTACAAACTTAAGAAATGCTAATGAAATAAAAAAAAAACATCCGCTATATCATCCCCTTTAAGGACTATTTTTGCAACTCAAAGTAGCCTATGTCCTTCCTCAGGATGCCATCTATCTCCTTGCCAAATTTTATTAAAATTTCTAACATTACCTATGCTGATTATTTTATATGGTAATTTGTGGATAACGTCGTGAGTAGTGTATTTGTTAAATCTATTAGTTTAGTACTCCAATCATGTGTAATATTTAATATACTGCTGTTTGTTGTCCCTAATAAATAAATTTAAAAAAATCCGTTGAGTGTTTTAATTTCAAATTTATAATATTACTTATATTATTATTGATGGATATATCTTAGGTCGCTACTAGGTGCGCAGAAGCATCAGGTGTGTGTCACCACACACAATTTGTAGTAGTCGTCTCAAGCAAATTGCATACTATCGCGCCTCTGTAATTTTGTAAGGGATACCGTAAAAGTATAAGCAAAAAAAGTAGTTTCCATTTTCAGAACGTCAGTCTGTTTTGATGAAAATATGATAAAAATATGCTGGTAATATTTATAACCTTAGTTTCTTTAAAAAAAAATACATTATTCGTAAGGCAAGTACTTAGAACATAAGTTCACAGCTTAGAACCAATGAATGTAAAAAGAATTGCCTTGCGGCAAATACATTAATCGTGTATTAAAACACCAGTTATCAGTAGGCATTAGATAGTAATTTCAGAACAATAATAATCATATACTCGCATACACATAGCTCTTTGCTTGAATCTTATAATCCAATATAAATTCCTCGAGGGTTAAAAAAAAAAATAATTGTAATACTACGATTTCATAACAATATCCAATACAAGAAAACGTAGCCACAAACACACTAGGCGATCAGTCACAGGTGCAGCTATCGATCACGGCTTACAGTAATGTAAGAAGGATCACCGCGACACGGCAGCATTGCAACAAATCTAATTCTTTATAAAGTATGGGTTTACAACATATTACAGAAATGTTTTAGAACAGAAAATATTTATTTATTACCACAGCTTTTGAAATCATGTTGAAAACATACATGCTTAAACTACTTGTAAGTTAGTTCTCTGGCATAATATTAAATACCTTTGTTGCCAATCATGAAAATTCAAAGAGCAGTCGATTCGAAATTCCTCATTGCTACAAAAGCGTAGCTCGCGTAGCGGTTACTGCTACGGCGTAGCGCTCGCGAAGTTCTTTATTGTAATGTTGTGTGTATGTGCTCAACGTATGTTACATTGGCTTATTTAGGCACTGTGCAGGTTATTATGTTGTGCATTTTTTAGACTACTATGTAAATAAGAGTGGGTAGCCCGCGGGAACTACATACTGCAAAAGTTTGCATCCTTCTTGTCAAGTAACCATAAAGTATAGAATATAGGTTCAGATTAATACGTATATAGGTTGAATACTCGTTATTATATAAAGTATATAAATTAAAATCAGAAATGTTGAATGATAACCATTGACCGTGACCGCAAACCGATATTTAAGGAAAAATTGTCTTTGCGAGCAGCAAGTCATTAAGGGGGAAGCGCAGGGTTACCCGCGAAATAAATTTTTGATTACGTCTTTTTGCAATTTGCAGGTCAGTGTCACGTTGTATGTTGAACAAAATATGATTCGCGACCGTAACAAGGTATTTACAGAAATATAATAATTAAAATCACCAATACAACCCTCTAAGTTCATATAATTCTATTGGTTGATATTTTATGAAATTGCCTTACAATAGGTTTATATCGATTGCATCAGTATGGTGTTAGAAACATTGCCTTGGATCTTCTTATTTCTTATTTGGATAATGGGATCCAAGGAGTAGACGTTAACGGTAAGCAATCCCTGAGTTCTATTGTCACTATGGGAGTTCCACAGGGCTCAGTTCTTGGCCCTTTTTAATGAATTACCTATTATTATTATTTATGACCTACATTGCCTAATAAAGAACAGTCATGAAATAGTGTTATTCGCAGATGACACGTCCCTTTTATTTAAGCTAAAGCGACAACAGAGAGTTACCGACGATGTAAGTAATGCTCTCGCTGAAATAGTGCATTGGTTTAGGGTTAGTTAGAAAAGCAGGTGAAAACCAATGTACTAGTAAATGGGGAGGAATTGGATCTTGTGGACACCACTGTGTTCTTAGGTATTACTTTGGACTCGAAGCTACAGTGGGGCCCACATATAACTAAATTGTCGGCTAAGCGGCTAAGCTCGGCTAAGCCCTACAGCCTATGCGGTAGAAACCGCTCGATTAGTATATTTTTGATGTTTCCATATTGTAATGTCGTACGGCATTTTGTTGTGGGGGAAATGCAGCTTACATTCAGGCTATATTTGTGCTGCAGAAACGAGCCATTCGAGCAATTTATAACCGAAGTTGTAGGCATTCACTGAAGGATAAATTTAAGGAAATAAACATCATGACAGTCGCATCTCAATATGTATATGAGAACCTGATTTATGTAAAAAAGAATATTATTCTATATTCTAAACACAGCGACCATCATAACATAAATACTAGAAACAAAGATGAACAAAGAGAAAGAAAGAAGACCGCGCTACACGCTCAAGGACGTGGCAGGCTGAGACTCGCAGTAGAGATCGAAGGAGATATCTTCGATATCTTTGAACAGAGCCCTAGATTGAGTACGCGAGATGCAGCGCGGCGCTTTGGCGTAAGCCAATATGCCGTGTGGAAACTTCTCCATACTGCTGGGTTGCACCCGTACCATTTTCAAAAGGCACAGGCCTTGAACGACGCAGACGCCGCACGCCGTTCCTCGTCGAGCCTTCTGCGAGTGGCTGATCAACTGATCATACACCCCGATGCTAACATTTTGTGGACTAACGAGGCCTTGTTTACTCGAGTGGGGCTGTATAATCAGCATAATGAACATTAGTGGTCATTTCGAAACCTTTTGAATTTGATTTGAAAAGTGACACTGTAGTGCTCAACAAAATTAAAAATAATGTGCAAAAACGTGCAAGACTCTGTTTAGAGAGAAACGGTATGCATTTCGAACATTTATTAAAGTACTGTTAATGTGATTGTTTTAAGATGATTTTGATAAAATTATTAATTATTAGTACGTTGATTCATTTTTTTTAAATACGCTTAATGGAAAAATGTTTTGGCACGGTTTTAATAAGGTATAAAGTTCTTATTTAACTAATTTATTTTTACTTTATTTGTAATTGAATAATGGATTACATTTTAATCATAGTGAACACAGCACAAACCTTTTGCTTATTGACGGTCCTAAGCCCGTGAAAGTATGAAGGGAAAATTTGCAACTTTGTTTATTAATGTGTTATCAATGAATTGCGGCGGCGCGCGGGGCGGACCGGCCCACGTAACTTCAACTAGCGCGTACGCACGGCGCGGCAGTGTCCAGAAACATAAACTTTTTATAGATAACTTTGTGATGTGATATCTTAATATTTTTGTATTGAGTGATACTAAAAGAAAAAACACGTATTCAATGATTTTCGCCAAAGAATAATATATCATCATTTGGACGGTGACTAAAAAATCTTCCTGTATGTGGGCTCCACTGTAGCTTAGAGTCCAAAGTAATACCTAAGAACACAGTGGTGTCCACAAGATCCAATTCCGCCCCGTTTACTAATATATTGGTTTTCACCTGCTTAACGTTAGGTGTCAAAAATCTTAATATAGGTATTTAGTAAACTGTATAATTGTTATTCGTTATTTTAGATGTTACAAATAAAAATTTATTCTTTTGCAATCATGTTCAGACAATATCAGTGGTGGTAACGTATTTACGTCATAATCAGCCTATAATGTTCTCACTGCTGGACACAAGCCCCCTATCGCGGAGAGGGATTGGGCTGTTATCCACCACTTGGACCCAGTGCGGGTTGGTAGATGTCACATGTCTTCGAATTTTCGTTCTGGGACATGCCGGTTCCCTCACGATGTTTTCATTCATCATTTTGAGAGCAGTGGTGATGAAATAATGTGGACAAAGTAAAGCGCCTGTCTGGGTTCGTACCTACGACCTGCAATTCGTAAGTCACTGCCGTTACCACTGGGCCACCACTGCTCTGCACTGGTTAAATACGCTTATTTTTTCACTGCTTTGTTTGTTTGTTGGCTAGTATATACGGCTAAGGATCATGATGTCGCAAATTCGAATCCCGGGTGGGGCCAGTAAGAAGTTATTTGATATTTTTGTTGAATTCTCAGTCTGTTACTGAGAATGAACCTGGAATTTAAAAATTTGGCAGTCTTTCATCGCCATGCCTCAAAAAGTACATACAGCCGTTCGTCCTGCACCTGATCTCCCCCCAGTTGTGTCGAATTGCGTCCTATGGGACTATAGAGAGTGAGAGAATAGAAAGTGCACTTGTATTTTGCGCATATATTAGCGCACTCTAGTATGGTTAGTCTGCCTTAAGATTGGCCACCGTGACTGATAGATATTTGTCATCATTAAGTTGTTCTATCGCTTGAGTGATTGAAGGGGTGAATGAAACTGAATGAGTTGAGCGAAAGAGCGAGTGAATCATTATGTGAATGAGTGAGTTAAGTAGTGAATAAATTAATAAGTGAGCTTGAGTAAAAGAGAGTGATTGAGTGAGTGAGTGAATTAAAACTAGAAGTTTTATTTTTGCACAAGCGTTCCTTAGACAATTTGAACAGAAAACGTAATAACTTGTTTAATATAAACATTTACGCGAAGTTACGAGCGGATGCAAGTATTAAATAATAATTATGTTTCAGAACACCAATAAGGCTAAAAAATAACGGGCATCTGATGTCAACGGCAAAGCATTACTTAAATCTAATGTAAACCTCCATATTCGAAGAAAACCTAATTTCGATATCCCAGAACCAATTCAGGAAATAAATCTATCCATTATAGATATTTCATCAGGTTCAACACTTAAACAAACAGACACCGCAGGACACAATAAATATGAAGAGAATTCAGTTTCTGAGGAGCAAGATATAGCTAAAGAGGGATTTTGACTGAAGAAAAATGAGAAATCTGAAACAGCACCACCATATCCAGTTATAACAGACTTGACTAACGTAAACCCATCACAATATGATTTACCTGATGATTATTATAATATCAACTTTATATATACCAATAATAACAGAACTTATTCACTAGGGTCTGGTAATAAATCTACCACCGAGGCTGAAATCATCGGTTATCAAGCTGTAGACAAACCACTACCAATACCATATACCTATAACAAAATTTTATATGATGTCATTACCTCCAACTTCAGCTTATTATGTCGAGACAGAACTTTTCCTTTTACAAGCTCTAGTGCAGTAATGCAATTGCCATCTACTTGAGAACCAAACATAAATAGTAACACTAAATACCTAGTAGCCTCTAGAAAAAAAGCAATGTTAACAAAACAAAACAGACAGTATTTCGATGAGGTACTTTTGGAGATTCATCTGATTCTGATGAGGGAATAAATAATACCTATAAGAAAATACGAAAGACGTCTAACAAAAGTACAAGAAAATAGGAGAACCAGTGCATCAAATAGAGCTTAATAGGAGAAATTGCAATACAGCAGCAGCGGAAAAATAAAAAGAAAGAACCATGAAGACTGAAGCAATCTGGTCAAGCATACAGGAAGAAAGGTTGGACCGAAAAACATGCTAAAGAAATTAAACCCAATCCATGTGGTAGGTAGATAAAAAACACTGAGACAAGATTCAGAACCCTACAAAGTGGAGTTGCATTTTAAAGATGATATATATATAGATAGATGATTATAGATGATTTATGGGATTGTAAATCATACTGGTGAAATTAGGTAAACAGGCGGTGTAATATTTAAAAAGAACATGACTCTGAAATTGTTGTTAAAAACTCTATGAATTAAAATGCACAATCCCATTGTATCGAAGTTCAATCAAAGTGCAAACTTAGTCCTCATGATCTATAGTGCAAGACTTACTTACACCTTGTAACTGTTGTTCTGTGTAAATTTGAAAAATAACTTGTTATAATATCATAATAGCTCCACTTGATGAACACAAAAGTCACATGTGTACTCTGCTTCTTTAATTGAAATAAAACGAAAGGTGCAGTTGCACTTTCCCCCTAAGCATAATTATATTATAGATTAATTAAATGGCAATGTAATGAGATCCAAGCCTTACACTAACTCAAAGGTGTCCACCCCCCACTAAACTGTCCAGGTCTAAACATATTGTTAGTGTTATCACAGTGTTTTATTGTTGGTTGCACTCGCTCTCTGCTTTCCTTCGCTAGGGACGTGGTTATTGGCACGTTTGGAAAGGAGATACGGTTTTATTTGTATCGATACAACTTAATTCTCTTGATATATTCAAATGTTTTGTACCAGTTTTTTTCGAAGGGAACTTGATTATTTTTGTATAACTCGACTCAAAATAATGTAATTGACAAAAACACAATGTTAAATGGGGCCATTTTTAGATCAGTTTTTATAACAACAAAAGATTTTTGTTCAGAAAACGTATTAGATAGGTACAGATATATTTTTTTAAATATCGATTCATATTCAGCTTTTTTGTAGACTTTAAGAAGAAACAATCGTATCTATGATGTCCTTCTCACCACTCTGTTTTATTTGTCCAGCCGGTCTTCTATAGAAATGCGCTCCCTCTGATCATCAGGATGCCAACCAGTCGCTTATGTTTTATAGTAAAGGCACGTGAATATATCGCTGCCCCTCTTTTTCATCATCAAATAACTTTTCCAGCTCCAGCACTGACTAAAACCAACGCGTGTTCCTTCAGTTGCCTGTGCCAGGAACCACGGTAATCCTTTCGGACTTTCCCGCAACCCTGGCAGGCATCGGCCCTAGCGGTCCCTGTCATTGTTGCTAACCTCTCTTTGAGGCGCGCTTGGAACACAACGCGCCATCGACCCGGGCCTGGTCCTTATCGGACGACGAGCTACCCTTTGCTCGCGGTCCGCAAGCCCACGCCTACGATGGCCAGGAATCGGCTTGCGATTCTCGACGCCCAGGGAATAAAAATAATAATAAAATCCTGCGGCGACTAGGGGCGCAAAGGCGCGAATTTTACCTCTCCCTCACGCGATCTACCTCCACCTTTGCGAGCATCACTGCTTCACCGAAGGAAGTGACGGCTTCCCATGCCCTCTCACTCCGTACCATGGCTTACCGTATGTTCCAGCGTGTCCTAATTCCATAGTATGATATCTTGACCGAAGCATGTTTTGAGTTATTCATACTTTTAAGATTTTACTATCACTAATTCAGTTCTTGTTATTTGAAATGTGGTTAAGGTTGGTTGGTAGTTTGGTTTAGTTTGGGGGTTTGTGGGTTAATCATGTGAAGGCTATCGATCGGTGTCTGAAATAGCCTTTTGGAAAGAACCAGACAAATTGAGTGGACCTCTCCAACCAGTGCACGCATTTAAAAGTAATCGTGCAGCTCAACTCAAAACGTTAGGAGCTTAAAGATTCAACAACTATACCAAAGAACCGCATAAATTACTTAAAACTGCCAGATCATGATTAAAACTAACTGAGAAAATATAACAAAAAAGTAATGACTCACATAGTTCACACAAGTGCAATAATTTAAATAACTTATTACTTTGCAAAGTAAATATGTCATTGTATATGTAAAATTCATCAATATCAATGTGTATATAAAAATCTTGACATAATCTTTGAGGACCACGTAGATTGTCGTCTGCAATTGTCTTTTGAGGAAAGAACCACACAGCTTTAGTCGATGCAGATCAACTAAGAACTTACGGAGCAACGATTCGGTATTAGACGAACACGGTATTGGAGGACCCCTGGACGCCAAGAACGTTTAAAATTATGCCAGGAAGTCCATGCATACAGTGGTGGAACAATTATGACATGGGCGGGTAACTGTAGCGGTGGATGAACTGAACTGATTCAGATCAGATCCAATCTCAATACACAGATTTACGCTGAAACGATTTTATCCACTTGAACGTCCGCCTAATGCCGCTGCACCCCCGCGAAACGTCCGGTCGCACGATCGGCATTTCTCATTTTCAACTTTAAAAAACATATATGTTTCTAAGTTTGACACACTGTTTTACCTACATAAAGAAGTGGAATTTAATGCAGCGCTATCTCGTATATTTTTTAGGATGCTATCAAAGAGTTACTATAGTTTAAAAACATTTTAAAGGTATATTTTAAGAACAAGTCGGCGATGCAACTCTGGTAGTCATAACGTTCAACCGGAAAAAGTTTTTGACTACCATGGTAGTCCAAACGTACAAGTGGCTATCAGAAGGTGTCATTCCTTTGCGGACCCAATTTAGTGCTTCATTTCTAACACACGTAACATACGTTTTGATAACGCACGTTTACACACTGCCAGAGTCGTTGCAAACACACTAACCACAGCTAATATCAACGTCCTACCATGGCCTGCTCAATCGCCAGACTTGAATCCTATTTAGCACGCATGGGATATGCTTCAAAGAAGAGCTCTGTTACATATGGATACCGTACACACACCATAAAACCTTTTTTGCCTGTTACAGCGAACATGAGCGGCCATTCCGCCACGTGAATTTGGATGATCTCATATTGAGTATGCCGAATCGCTGCGATTGTGTTATACGCGTTAACGGCGGAAATACAGACTAATATTTTTTTATTTACGCAATTTATTTTATTTTCATAATTATTACTATACAAGGATAATGTTTTGGAATCTAAAGTAGCTTGCCAAGAAGGTTAATCTCGCCGCGGTGGACGCTCCGGGCGTCGGGAGCCGCGTGACGACTCCCGGCCACCGTAGGCGCGGGCCTGCGGGCGGTGAGTAATGGGTAGCTCACCATCCGATCAGGACCAGGCCCGTGCTGGACGGCGCGTACGTGTTCCACGCACGCCTCAAAGAGATGTCAGCATCATAGAGGGGGTCCACTAGGGCCCAAGCCTGCCGGGAAAGCGGGATCATCCAAAAGGGGTACCGCTGACCCGGAACATAAAGAGCCAAGGAAGGAACACGGGTGGGTTTTAGTCAGTAAGAGTCTGACACTCCCTTCCGCTCCACCCAGAGCGGGAGGAGTCATTTGATGATTTCCGATCCTCAAAAAAAAAAAAAAAAAAAGGTTAATCTCTCGGGCCGGTCATTCACAGCTTGGCTATTCATCCAATTATCCAGAAACGAAAATCAAAACTTGAACTTTTTATTATTATTTTTTCTTTATTTTTCCTCCGAATCCGTAACGATCTAAAGTTTTGATTGTATATAGACGTATTCAATTGAACAACGTTGATAATAATATACCTAAAGTTAATTAACGACTTGATTTGGGAGACAACATGTAGCACTATGCTCAATTTATATTTTATAATCCATTTCTAGGGAGGCAAACTGTTTCTCCTTAATACAGGTTGCTCAGCTACCTAGCTAGGAGAACAGAAGTTCACCCCTACAAATATTTGTTGTATAAGTTCTACGCTTACTTAATTATTTAATGCAAACATGTACATACCACAAATACCCTATATGCAATAAATGAATTTATTATTATTATAAACTTGATGTGTGGTATTTAGATGATGGAACGCTAGGAGGTGATTTACACCGTTTTGAATGACTTACAACTCCTCAAACAGCATTTTAAATCGATTGACCTAGAATTTTACCCATCAAAATTTACTATTCTGACATTACCGACGGACAATTGACTCTAGAGAAATTAAATGCAATAGCCATAAAAATCAAAATTTTAGAAAACAGTTCATTGCAGCTCCTAGGTTCCCCAATTTTAGAAGACAGCTTTTCTCCTTGCATCGACATCAACGACATCTCGGACAGACTGTCCAAAATTAATTTAGATTCGGCAATCACCCTGATTAGATACTGTTGTTTTGGCCCAAATTTTATATATTTTCTACGCTCTTCTCCTTTATGAAAGCAGCCACACCTATTGGACAAAATTGACCAAATTATTCGCAGCACACTCACATCCATTTTAAATGTGGCCTTGAACGACCAAGCGTGGCTGCAAGCCACCCTACCCTTCCGTTTTGGTGGCCTCGGCGTCCACAAAATTACCACTATTAGCTTATTTCCTGTCCTCTGTCCACAGCACCGAAAAGCTGACCGGGAACATTTTAGCCCCTGGTTGAATCTGAATTGCCGTGCTTGACCGACGGCGGCGCGGTGAATGCCTGGAAAGTGGCTTGTCTGGATAAAGATCGGTCCATGAACCCATCTTCCTAGAGGCAGTGGGATGAGCCGCTCTGCAGGTTGGTACGGAACAATCTTATTAATACGTGTACCGATACTGCTGAGCCTGCCCGCCTGCTGACTCTGGGTGAGTGGGAGTCGCGCCTCTGCCTTCTGCCGCTACCGTCACCCAACATTGGCACTATGCTAAGTGACACCACCTTCCGGTTTGCTACTTGTCTGCGTCTGGGTGCTCCTTGCGTGGATCCGCATCGCTGCCAATGCGGTGAAGGTGTCCACTGCCTTGGACACCATGGTTTATCCTGCAATAAGAGCGTAGGCCGGATAAAACGGCAAATCAGCATCAATGAAATCATCAGTTGTGCACTTGTCACTGTCGGAGTGCTAGCTGTTTTAGAACCTAATGGCTATGGAAGCGACCAGATGGAATGATTAAAATGCCTTGGACGGTCGGTAGGTCTTTGGTGGGGGATGCAAAGTGTATCGACACCCTTGCGTCACCCCGTCTTCCTTTTTTTTTTCACTTAGTTTTTCGAGACATCACCAAGCGGTTGGTTGACTCTACACGTGACCAGAGGGCTGGTCTATTTTTTGGCCAAAGAATCAGCATTGCCATACAACGTGGCAATGCTGCCAGCCTTTTGGGCACTTTTCTGTTGACAGCCATGCGGACAATTTTTTTGAGGCCCTTCGATTTTTATATATACTTGTACATATTATTATTTTCAGACTGTTAGCTTTTTAAATTATGTAAATATTCGTGATATAGTTAAACATTTACGCAATAAAAACCTTTGAATACTTTTATTTTATCTTTATAACACATTTTAATTTCAGAATTAACTAAAGTGAAAAATCCAGCATATGCAAAAGTCGCGAAAAGTCTTTATTATTTCAAAAGCAGCGAGTACTTCCTTGATCTACACATACGAATACATTGTATTTAATCAATCTAAAAATATTTTTTTATTTAATTTCAATAGGGCAATATTGATGTTAGGTATTTTCAATTTATGAAAACACAAACAAAATCAACATAATCAATAGTCATTTATTCAGCTTACTCCGCCCCACTCTTTGTCTCTTTCGCACACAATACATTCCTTTCACCTCATTTGCTTGCCTAATCGACGAGAAAGCACGATATGAGACGATTATATACCTCTACAGACTTACGAGTACTCAACCACAGTGTAAATTTTCCTCTTGACTCAAAACGCCGAATGTAACAGAGATACAAAATTTTGGAGTCCGCTTTTCTGCTCTGTGGCGTAAGGTTGTCTAATTCAGTACCACGTGTAAAGATGAGGGTTCATTTGGCTGCAGAAATTCAGGATTTCGACAAAATTGTACATTAACTTTAAGTTTCATATGACTTTAATACTTTTGTTCGTTAAAAAGCTATATTTCTGAATGGCGTTCGCGTTCACAGAATACTTTTAGAATTGTATTATTAACAGATTTTTAAACGAATAGAAAACGCACGTTTTAAAATTAAAATATTTTCAGGTGATTTTGCAAATAAATGTTTTAAACGACGATGCTACATCTTGTTTATCTATCACTAATGCACCTGGAACTACCCAGACATTTTAAATCCTAAAAAACCAAAGAGTTTTTTCACTACGAAAGTGTATTAAACTTATGAAAATCTCTATCCAGTTCTACTCCGTTCAAATTCTACCAATTACCTTTCTTCGCGAAACTTTAGCATAGACGGCGGCCCACATTCTAGGACGCGGTAAAACTTTGCCCGCGATTTATTTAGTGTACATTACGCGCTGCTCTTGGCGTGTTTACGGCCTGATTTGGCGTTCGCCCGTATAAACGTCAATGGAACCAATAAATAAATTGTATTTTATACGCGACTATACTTTTTGTGAACACTCGGCTGTGCCAAGCGCTGCAGTTACATTTGAAATTGGGTCTAGTGTGTAGTGTATGGGAGACGCGTAAGTGAGAGCGGGAGATGATGAAATCATTGACACCATATTAATAACGATGCCGATTAATATCGAACTTAAAATATTTGATTCTGCTAAACCTATTAAATTGGACGCTTTAAATGTTTAATTACCTTGTAATAAGTCGTTTAATTTTAAACCAAAACTTTGGACTATCTCAGACAGAGAAACGAGGTTGATTAATCCTTCAGCCAATCAGATTGACGCACCGTGTCTGTGTCTAGGTATCATGTAGTCACTTTTAATTAATAATGCTGTAAATATGATCACCTCTTGATAATAGCTGCCACTTATATCTAAAAGATGAACAATACACGTGACACGCATACTAATCGCTGTTTCTCACAACTCGCGCCAACAATTTCGTTTCGATATACGCCCCTCACCACAACACGCTCGTCTTTTTCTCGTACACTCGGTGCACTGCCAAACTCCATACAGTGTTTATTCCGCCAGTTTTTGTGCCAGAATGAATGGAATATGGCCGGCCTGGCAGTCTGGCGGGCTGGCAGCTTGGCAGATTGGCAGAATGGAGGCACACCCAGGACTTCACGGGCTATTTAAAATTATTCACTATTTGTTGTATCGCATTTTTATGTGTGAAAGCACTTCGGATTATGGGAGCTTCTAAAACTTCTTTCAGAATAGAAATAAGGAAGATTGTGGAATCTAAAGCAGGAATTGATGGTTTTTCTCTAAAATATAAAAGATTGTTTTATCGTTATTTTACTATGCTAATGTATGCGTCACCATTTGCCGGGAAGAAAAACGCACTTAATTTATTTTTAATGCAAATTGTTTTTACGTTTAGTAACAGCTGTTTCGATATTTAAAAAAATACTTTATATGCCTGCGTGACTATATAATAGCAGTGGCTTCTACACATGCAGCTTATGGGAGAAATATTCGCGGGCGTCGTATGGAGCCCTTCGTGCCCAATTTAATAACGTGTTCAGAAAACTGATGGGTTGCCATGGCGTTGAAGTGCGCCAGGGCCCGGGGATTATGGCGGCGCGTGTAGATTGTGTGTACACAATAATGTGCAAGCGCGCAGCATCAGTTATGGCCAGCCCTAACAGACTTCTGAAAAAAGGTTTTTTACAACAAAAAAAAACAACCTACATACAAAAACAAAAACACTACAAAAAATAACCTTCAAACAGACAAAAAAGAACACTGCAAAGTGAAAAATAACTTTAATTTCGGAAGTTGGTATCTATGGATCTGAATTTTAGTTTTAGCCACCGACTTCCGAAATTAAGTTATTTTTCACTTAGCAGTGTTCTTTTTTGTCTGTTTGAAGGAGATTTTTATGTTTAATAATAATTTATTGTTGATTTTTTTTTAACCGCTCGACTGATTTCGGTAAAATTTAAGTGGGGCCACTTGGGAAGTATACCCTTTGAAACAAAGGAAAAGAATTTTCTAATTCGGTTCAGGCATCTTCGAGTAATCGGTGATCGGTGAATATAATTTTTTTTTAATCGACGAATTGAGAACCTCACCCTTTTTTGAAGTCGGTTAATGATTGCTGACAAGGTAATTCACTGCTGTCAGTTTCATGTGTCATCGTATCGTGTTAAATTCAATTCATTAATTGCATCAAATATGGTAGGTACATGAAGATCAAATATTTACAACACACATTTGGCCAATATTTAGCATGCAATAGTAGGTACACGTTCTTACATTTAAGATAATTAATTACTAGATATACATTTTATCAATTTATGTATCTACCTAACAGTTAAATATATCTGTGCTTTGATTAATGTATGTGTATATACTAACACTTAGTTATAAGACAATGTTACTATCCCTATATGAGTCTTCGCTCGAACTAAAGATGTTGAATTTGAATTTGAATTAATTGCACTTTTCTATAAAACAGCAGATTTTTTTTTTGATAACCGACTAAAGTTTTCTACGCTAGGGTTCTAGAATCATGTGCTGAATACAGGGTATCAGTTTGTGCGTTGGTGTCCCTGCCACCCAGTATGTATAGATTGTGTAAAGTTATACCTAGATATTTGTGTGTGTAATGAATTGTAAATAGTGGGATATATTCCAGGGTTGGCATACACTTGTATACGCTTGTGTTTCCGAGTGATGCGGTCGCGGCAGCTGCTTGTGTTTGGTCCTCGTTCTGTGTCGCGGTACACCCCGCAATCGAAACGTATAACACGGTGTGGAACATTCGTATCGAGGTTATTTTGTCGAAGGCATAAATAATATTAGAATTAAACGTTTTAGTTCGAAAAGAATGGCTTTTTGTTTAAAAGAGAGAAAAAAATATATATTTAAGAGTTCGTCACTTAAATAAATATTTGGTTTATACAATACCCGTTAAAGCAAAAGCTTTTTTGTCTGTCGCCAAAAATAACGTGTCACTACTACGTGTACGTTCACAAAACTGTAGTAGGTACGTCTTGTGTTGACTAGCTCTGCACACAAACAATTATTGTTAACGTTTGCAATTTCATTTAGTCTTACGTTCGCTCTTCAGTCTGACGAGAGAAGTCTGATTTATAAAATCAGGAGCATAATACCTCATTATAGTGCATCCTCGAATTATAAGTAAGAAGGTTAAAAAAATATCTTCCTCGAATGAATCTAATTAAACTATGTACCGCTATAATAATGTAACTGAATGTCGAAGTTTTAGAAAAGTTCTGATTTGCATAGAGCCGTCTCTGTCAGTAATTCCCTTTCTAAAAGTGTCAAATTAAGTCTCTTTGTAAAACTGGATATGTTATATCAACGACGGTATTCGTACTTTACGCTATTTTCCGTGAATATTAATGATAACTTCCATAGTCAGTCTGTGGATTATTCAAATACTACCTCACTCAGTGCTTTGTCGAGCACATCAAACAAAGCTTTGCTTGTAAAAAGACTATGCTAAAATAAGTTTTGACCAGATTAGATTATAAAGAGAAACGTTAAACTTGAAAAAGTGTTTTAAGTGTGTTAGTGCTCAAAACCTGATTTTTTACAGTTAGAAGACAGTCTAACCCTACGTTTAAAATTCTAATTCAGATAGAAAAAAATTCCTTCCTATGAGCCTTCTGTTTCTTTCTTTACATTTTGTGCATCCATGTTCTCAGTTCATTTACTTAGACGGCATCCATCTTGTCGGTCGTCTTAATTAATTGTCTAGTTCTTGGCTACCGAAACCTTTGTAAAAATGAAAGGGTTTTTTAACGTCCCCTATAATGTCCGCCCCTGAATAACTAGCAATTAATTACTTTTGCAAATAAAAAAGGAATGAGTATATTAATGGAAGGACTCGCCATTGTTTATAGCAGTTCCTATTTGCATTGTAGATCGTTTTTTTTTTGTTTTTTGGTAAAGAATATTTTTAGGCGATTTTGTTTGTTATTTTTTCTGACTGTAAGGAGTTCTACTGCATAATTCGTTGTGCCTTGAAGCTAAATGTTAGATGACTATTTAGTAGAACCTATTTGTAGTGTCTTATCATCCGTTATTCTGGGATAACTGCACCCCATGATAAATGATAAATGATTTTATTTCTGTAAGTAGGTTTGTACAAACACTTTTACACGTCAATCATATTTTAAAAAGTAACGTACTTGTCTATGTACAAAATTACATCAAACTGTCGATACATTTTCTATGACAACTGACTATTGAAAATCCTTCCTAAAAATATTGTAGATGACCTCCTCTCTCTAGGAACAAGGCAATGAATACGAAAACTTGAATTAAAAAAATGAAAGAGACAACACACACATATCACAACATGAATTTATTCAGTACCTCACTACCACAAAGCTATCATAATTAATTTATTCAGAACTAGCTTTTGCCAGCGGCTTCGCCAGCGTGCATGTCGGAAATTATCCCACGGGAACGTACTCCGGGATTAAAAGTATTCCATGTCCTAATGCAGGTCATGGTCTACTCATGTGCCAAATTTCTTCCAAATTTGTTCAGCCGTTTTAGCATAAAAACGTAACAAACTGACTTTCGCATTAAAATTTTACAATTTTTTATAAATTTTTCACACCTAATAACACACACTTGCACATAATTCACACCTTCCACCTAATTAATAACTAAAAATAACAAAATAATATCCCAACTTATCCAAACTAAAATATGGCGTCGAAAAATTCATTCGCATCGCTGTCGACTGGTAATGTACTCAAGAAAATGGTAGCATTGCCACGTTGTATGGCAATACAACAAAATAAGGTAAAAGCCGGCCCTTGGGTCACGGGAAGTGTCAACCAGCCATATAGAGATTTCCTTAAAGAGACCATGAGCACTCTGACCCCACGGCCCGACCACACGCACATAGCTTGCACCTAAACAATACAAATCCACAGCAATTGTTTGCCACTAAAACACGCACTCTATTGATGTATGAGCGCTCCAACAAGTGTCGTTTTAATGTGCCGGCGACGACGCGTGTAAACGTGTCTTGTGTTAGGAATACAGGGGGGGAAATGTTCCTTATTCTAAATATGATGTTAGTAAACTAAGCTAAATATACTGATTAATTAAACTGACTGAAAAATCAGCAACATACGTAAACATCTAATAGTTTAGCATATTTATAAGTGTGTGGAAGGTTTATGTTAAACTGATTTGGACTGCGTGATCTTGAAAAGCTAGCCAACCAGCCAAAAATTAACGCCATTTTGAGCCCAGTCAAACAGGGTCTAATATTCACCTTTTTTGAAAAGCCAACTGAAAACGGCGAAATTTTGTTGAACAAAAACTATACAACGAAATCAAACTTTAAACAAACTTTATTGGCTTATAGGTAATTTACTCGCCCGAAACGGGCGAAGCGACACGTTTTCAATTATTATTTTGTCGATTCCTACGAAGTTAATTTATTTGTGGGCGAATCGACAACTTTAGAAATACGTATTAGGCAATTTGCACATTTTGAATTGAAGTTAAGAAAAACATTTTGAAATAATACTTAAATACGAAAAAATAATAAATTATACTCTAGATTTTAAGTAGCAAAAATCCAGTCGCCTTTTTGTTTGTTTACAACATTACAAACTTAAAGTCCACCAAGCCAAATAGTGCCTCGTCCACATGCACATGATGTGCTACCACATCTGTTTGTATCTTCTTTTTATTCGGAAATTCTGATGCCTTTGGTCCTTGCTCGTGACCTTTAAATGATAAATGATTTTATTTCTGTAAGTAGGTTTGTATAAACACTTTTACACGTCAATCATGTTTTTTTTTAAACTAGATGAGGCCGGCATTTCCTATCAGACTACTCTAAGAAGAAAGGCCGAGATAAACTCAGAGGTTACAGTCTCTTTTAAAGTCCAGATAAAATCTTGATCAGATCATGTGAAGGCTATGTAGATTGGTATCTGAAATGGACGTAAAGCATTCATATTTAAATCTTTCTCCGCTGCTAGTTGGGTTAGTTTTGTTTCCAACTTTCGCGCTTTTGTTCCATTGTCTGCTTTCCAATTTGTAGCTTCTCCTATTTCAGATGGCTTTGGTACGTTTCCACTTGTATAATTCTATCCACTGTTTTTATTAGGATTGCTTGCACCTGTTTTCGCCAGTTATCATAGTTTTCATTGTTCAAGGGCGTGATCTTAAACATTTTGCTCATCGTACCTCCTTTGCACAAATAATTATTCCGCTGCTTGGAAAATAAACGTTACTCCTTACTTGACTCTCCAGACTCCTTACTGGATCCACGCTACCCCTGTCCAATCTAGCTCTCGAACTTTGAGTGTGTGTTTGTTTGTTGTGTGTCTGGACCCATAACCAATGTAAGATAACAGAAACGACTGGGAGAAATAGATTGTAGCAAAATGTTCGTCAAATTTATTACACTTCACAAAAGTACATCAGAACATTACATATTACAATATTACATACCATGGGTGGGCCAGGCATCAGCCGATAATATTAGCGCCAGCTGCATTCCTCGGTGCTGTAGTTGTAAGAGAGGATGATGAATAAAAAGTATTTTAGTATACCTACCCAGTAGCAATGCAGACTAAAAGACAATGTCTAGCGACTAACTCTTAGTTCAGTCAGAATTGAAAACAGTCATGGTGGCCTATATAGAAAAAAGCACCACTAGATTTTTCCCGTGTTACTCCGCTTCGACTGAACAGTCTTTATTTTTTTGGATAATAATCTGAGAGAATATGAAATCGATCGTTAATTACCCTCTTCGCTTATCGCTAACTATCCTTTTCGGCTTCGCCGTAGTCGGATAAAAACTGTATGTCGTCTGCCTAGTATTTAAATCAACTTATTTATTGATTCTAACCTCAAAAGTAATTTTTGCATTATTAAAATAACTTTGCTATTTAGATATTATTTTTGAACGGGGTGGTGTTAACTACATAAAAACCATCCAATCTCACTATAATTTGTTCCTGTACACTGAAAATGAATGTCAGGTCCACCGTCTATAGAAATTTGGCCGATGTTCTTTGTGCAAATCAACCAATACGACACTTCTCGACCTCTTCTAAGATATAACGCAAAAAATAAACAAATAAAAAAAAATGTCGGGAATATATCCGAGCAATTCAGTGTGAACTCTGCATAATAGAGCTAATCTCTTGCAAAGAATAAAAATCTCTGGGAGGCAAAAACTCAAGTCTGTAAAAAGGAAAAAATCCATTGCAAGACTTCTACGTTCCAATCTTCACTCCAGTGAAGGAAAGCGACTAAAATGCTTTGGACTTCAGTATTTCTTATTTACTTTTCTAAACAACGTCCCGCCAGTGGCTTTGTGCAAAAGTAATTTCTTTTAAGTGGAAAAAATGTGACCACCGCTTTCGAATTGATTAAAAGTAATGAAAATTATTTGACGATGGATTTCCACTTTACGAAAAGAAGTAGGTATAAGTGAAATATTTTTATCGCGCTTTGGTTTCCTTTATTAAATTACTTATACTTTTATTAATTATCTATTATAGATTTGTTGGCGGCGTCTGTAAAGATATTTCCATTAGATTTCCTTATTTCATTGTTTTTTTTATTTTTTTATTTAACTAAATGAGCTGTTTTTAACTAAGTTAATCCGCCAATATATATTCAATTTTACTTCATTTTGATGAGCTCTTTTTGTTATTTAGCTGTTTTGACTATGTTTAGATTTTAGGCTATGAATGCCTTTGAACCTCTTTCAAGTTTCAACAAGTTCTGCTAAAAAAATATATTACAGTGAATGTTTATATTCACATCAAAAACAAAACGTATTTAAATGATGTGAATTTGAAGTTTATCATTAGTGTTAAATTTTTAAACACATACCTAGTACCCACACTACACATACCTACACCTACCTTCTAAACTTTACGTCTAAGCTTTTATTGTTAAATAGTAAATAGTGTAGAACTTGAAATTACACGTCACTTACGTAATATAGTAATCTTTCAGTTCGCTCCAAACACATCGATGGAGGATAATGGACGTTGATTTACATTTGTATCACTTCCTCCCCTTACCCCTCACATCGTGCCGCCACTTCCAGTTCAATTAATTGAATGATGGACATTATTAGATGGACTTTATGGGACATTTCGTTTTTCTTAAGAACGTTTTTTGTGTTAATAAATTGAAGAGTTACTTCCGAATTAGTTTAGGATGGGTACATTCTTGTTAGATTCGCTATATGGTGCCGAGTCTTATTTTAAATAGGGCTGTTAAAATGTAGATTTAAACATAATTAGAATTTGAAACTTAAATAATAGGGGTTAAAGTATGAAATTGCCGTTTTATTGTATTAGGTACTTCGAATTGACATAGAACCTTCTTGGTTTGAGATTTTTGAGTGAAACTTTTTTCACATGGCACCAATGAAGTTCTTGTTTTAAAAAATGTGCAACATTCGATTATCGACTTTCAGTTGCTTCTTTTATTCAGCTTAGACAAGAAAGATGAATACTTAGAAAATTCGAGTTATTTTTTAATAAGAGTTCCGACGCGGAACTAACGCGGCAGAAAAAGCTCGCAATATCAATGTTGCGTTTGGGGAGGGGACAGCTAATGAACGCACCGCGCGATTTTGGTTTAAACGCTTTCGTGATGGAAACTTTGAATTGAAGAACGAACCACGTGGAAGACCGCCCACACAGGTGAATAACAATGAATTAAAAGAGATGGTGGAAGCCGATCCAAGCCAAACTACCCAGGAATTAGCGGCATGGTTTAACGTTACCTTACCAATAATATTGGTTCATTTGCGTCAAATCAATAAAATAAAAAAATATGAGAAATGGGTGCCTCATGATTTGACTCATCTGCAGAAAGAAACGCGTGTTAAAACTTATGTTGCCTTGTTGAATCGATACAGAAATGAAGGAATATTGGATTGAATTGAGACATGTCATGTCTCAATTCAATCCAATATTCCTTCATTTCTGTATGTGATGAAAAGTGGATTCTTTACGATAACCGTAAGCGAAAAATGCAATGGCTGACCCCAGGTCAATCGCCGCAACAATGTCCTAAAGCAAAACTTACCAATAAAAAGGTAATGGTAACTGTTTGATGGTCTCAGCATGGTGTTATTCACTATAATTTTCTCCGATCTGGTCAAGCAATAACGACAGATGTCTACTGTGCCGAACTCCGAACAATGATAGCAAAACTAGCAGTGAAATAGCCCCGACTCATGAATCGATCTTCGCTATTATTGCTCCATGATAACGCGAGACCTCATACAGCACGAGAAACCGTTTTAACTCTACAGGAACTGCAATTAGAACCAGTCGTCACCTTCCGTATTCGCCAGACCTTGCTCCAACGGGCTACAATTTTTTTCGTGATTTGGACAATTTTCTACGTGATAAAAAGTTTACTTCTCAGGAGGCAGTACAATATGCTTTCACACGGTTTGTCGAATCTAGATCACGAGAGTACTATCGCAAAGGCATAAAAGACCTTCCTATTAGATGGCAGCAATGTATAGATAATAATGGTAATTATTTTGATTAAATAAATATGTTAAATAAAAATAAAAAAACTAATTTAAATTTTTCAGTACAAATCGGCAATTTCATACTTTAACCCCTAATATTATTATGTATTTATCTATGAAATTGCCGTTTAGTATACCTACAGAGAGTTAAAGTCCTTTTTATATATTTTTTTTAAATTCTATCAATCAAAATATGCACTCATGCTATCGATGCATCTCTGCCAGCGCAGTGGTAATTTTTCAATGCCCTTCCTGAACTGACTGAACTGACTTCAGGTGTACGGGAGCCAACAAACTCATCAAAGGCATTTTGTACTGCCCCTCTGGTATTGAATTTTTTCCCTACCAAGAACTTGTCCAAAGACCAAATTTTCGAAAAAGTAGAAGTCTGTCGGCGCAAGGTCTGGTGAGTACGGTGGATGACGCAAAACTCATCTACTACCACCACCATCTCAGGTGACATCCACCTAACCATAAGCTTGTAGCTTAGAGAAGGTCTGTGGTGCCGTATGACGTCAAGCGTTGTCGTGTAGGAGTAGCGGGGAGGAGCGATTAACCAAGGCTGGCCGGAGATTTGCGAGCTTCTCCATCATTGTGTCCAGTTCCTCATAGGACACATCCGCAGTAATCGGTGGTGCTATTTGGTAAGAAGCTGCGATGAATTATACCGTCACTAGACCACCAAACAGTGAATGACTTTTTTCGGGGTAAGTTCTTGTTTGGGGCATTGCCTAGCCGCTAAACGAAGGAATTTTGAACCGCATTGTCACTTGCGATGAAAAAAATTTTATTTTTGATAATTTCTACATTTCTGTGTCTCTGTTAAGCAACGCAAGGCATACCTCAACGCGTTCGTCGCGCTGGCGATCGTTCAGTTTGTGCGGCACACAGTTATCAAGTATTTTTACCTTGCCAATTTGACGCAAAAGACCGATATTTTTTTTAATCCAAAGGTTGAAAGCTGTTACTAACTCGTCCGTAAATGGAGTATCGTCAGCCACTATCGCCTTTAATTCGTCGTTGTTGACTTAAGTTTTCGAGCGACCACGGGGTTTATTATTTAGATCATTTCCATGTCGGAAGCATTCAAACCAATAACGAGTTGTGCGTTCGTTTGTAGTGTTCACTCCGTAAACGCAATTAATGTCGCGAACCGTTTGTGTGGAATTGCTACCGCGACGGCATTCGTATTCCATAATTACATTATGACTGAATTTGAAAATAGATATCCATGTTTTTTTAATAAAATTCTGTAGAATTTAGTGCCAGCCATACATAAATTACGTTTCAAATGGCCAGTATTGTAAAACGGCAACTTCATAAGTAAATACCTATTATTTCGGTCACATTGATTTCTTATGGCAAAACAATAATCATAAAACAATGAAACATTTATATGACTTTTCTTTGTATTTCAGAAATAGTTATGTTTTTCAACTCAACTCAACTCAAAGCATTTATTTCAAATAAACCAATTACAGGCACTTTTGAATTGTCAAGGGGTCGGTCGGTCAGAAAGATGAAGCAAATTGCCCATTCCAAAGCGTAGTAGGTACCTATGGAGAAGAACGGGCAAGAAACTCCATGGACACTCTTTTAAATCAAAATATTGTTATAAAAAAGTGGTTACATCATTCATGTTGTAATTATACAAGTTAGAACGATGTAGAAAGACGTGCACGTTAAAAGCGTCCGTAATAAAAAGATAAAAACAATTATGGGATTTAAATAAGCCGTGGCAGCTAAGAAATGACCAGTGCCTACTGACGGCGCCCGTTCACGAACACGACGTATGGATCAGCACCATTCAGCTCAACCATTTTGAAGGGAACTCAATGATCCAATACACACGCCACCACCAGCGACACATTTGAGTGAGCATGACATACTCTCAGCAGCCAGGGCGCATTCAAGTCAATGAAAGACGAACCCAGTAACCTTTATAGTAGGTACTTAGTGCTCACACATGTGCAATGCAATTATACAATACTAAGAGATTGAATTTATACAATGCAAAGATAGGTTGTACAAGCTTTATCAGCTCCAACATTATTTTCGAATGCTAATTAATTAGTTTACGCGCCCTTGTGGAGCAGGACCAGCCCTGAGCCAAGGATTTTTGTCAGCGATATAATCCCCCAAATTATAATATGCTTGGCTGTATAGTGTGCGTTTTATACAAGATTTAAATTTCGTTTCATTCAGTTGGAGGTATTTTATTGTAACATTTTAAACAGTACCCCATGAAGGATGAGTCTACTTTACCCAGTCTGAAACCAGGTTGAACTAATTGGTTCCTATTTCTAGTCATATAGTTGTGTCTTTCACCTCTTTTACTGAAAATATTTAATTTTTTCCTTATGTACATGATGTTTTCATAAGTATATTGACAAGGTACCGTCATGATGTTAATGTCTTTAAACAGTTCCCTTAGAGAATCACGCCTGTGGAGGCTGTATATTGCTCTGATAGCTCTTTTCTGCAGAATAAAAATTGATTCAATATCGGCAGCCCGTCGCCATAATAAAATACCGTAAGCGCTCCTGCACACGATGCCGCCACCGCGCCGTCGCCGCGCCGACGCCGCACAACTACACTGTACATACGAGTCGCGCGAAGACCGCCACCGCGCCGCCGCCGCGCCGCCACCGCGCGCGGTCCTCGTCTCGCCACCGCGCATCTATTTGATTCATTCCATTACCGGCCGCTGTTCATACGCGGCCGGCAATGGAATGAATCAGGATAATGAAATAACTGGGAACGCGCGCGGTGGCGGCGCGGCGGCGGCGCGGTGGCGGTCTTCGCGCGACTCGTATGTACAGTGTAGTTGTGCGGCGTCGGCGCGGCGACGGCGCGGTGGCGGCATCGTGTGCAGGAGCGCTAAGACATGATACTATGAAAATAGCTGAAATAGACTAGCCTCGCGGTATCTACATTAGTAAATTGACGGATTTTCCTTACAGCATAAGCTGCTGAACTTAGCCGTCCTGCAAGAGATGTCAAATGTGGACCCCATTGCAGCCTTGAGTCAAGCGTTATCCCCAGGAAAACAGTTTCATCGACAAATTCTAGTTTCTCATTATTCAATACTATGTCACAATCACTACTTTTAACATTCGGTATAGCAAATCTTATGCATTTCGTTTTTTTCCCATTTAATACTTAATTATTAGCAGTGAACCAATTACGTACCTGCAGTAGCGCATTATTTACGTCGTCAAGGTTTGATGCACGTCTATTTATCTTAAAGATTAAAGAAGTATCGTCAGCAAATAACACCATTTGTGGTTGGTTTTTAAATAGTTGGTTACTTAGTAAAATGACAACCTACCTAACATAACGTAGGTACCCCCATATGCTACATTAATCTGCCACTTAATAGTTAACCGCCTACCTACTAATTTCGTACACGTATGACGTATGCGACGTCATAGCTGCCATTATGACGTCATAAGTCACGCAGCGGCCATTTTAATTCGCTCATAAAGTGGGCATACATCACGGACGGTGCAGTGCGCCGCTCAAATCGAATTCTTGGCTTGCTTCTGTTGAATCCAGGGAAAGATATTTTATTCAGTAAAACAAGTGTTTATTTGGAGAAGAAATGTGTTTTTATTTTTAAGCTAATATGAAGTAATTATGGATGTTGACATGAACATGCCTTATTAGACACAAACTAATTTACTGTAACAAAAAAATATCTACTTATTTTTTTCGGCTTTACTGTCTCATTGTAATCTTCAAAGTTGTACACAGGGATGAACGATTGAGGTTCTCATAAAAAAAAACGTGTGGGGTCGGGGGACCCCCATCAGGAACACAGTTCCTAACGCGATACTTGCACGCTCACACACTCATATATATACAAAGAGACAGAGAGAGAGAGGGAGAACTTGTGAATTTTATACGCGTTTTTAATACAGAGCTATCTAGTATAAGTTTTTAGAAGCTTTCATGTAGTTGTCGCCATCTTGAGTTTTAATTTTGACCTCACTACCGGCACCCTCGAAAACCACGTAAACAACACCCATAACGAAAAAATTTAAAGTTTTCGCCGCCGCCATCTTGGATTTTCATGTTGACCTCACTATTGGCTACAGCACTATCGAAATCTTTGAAAACGACACCCATGATAAAAATTGGAAAATGTTCGCAGCCGCCATCTTGGCTTTTCCACCATAAATACCATGAAAACTACTTCCATGTAAACTATTTCTAAAGTTGCATAACGGTTTTTCGTTACCTGACGAGTTTACTTCTACTGCAAGCCGCATTAAAGAATTTCGTTACAAAAACAGCGAGTAAAAACTAGAACATCGATCGCAGTGTAATTGAAATAAAGAACCAGATTTTTATAATAATCCTGAATAAAAAATCAATAGAAATCGAAAAAAACTTATTCAGTTTTAACTTCGCCTACTGTCATATTCCGCACTGTGTATAACTGGGTTAGCAGCAAGGAAATTTTTCGTGAATGTTTTTAATATGAGGATGCAGTCAAGTAGACACACATAAATTATAGCAAAGTAATATTTTGCACTCAGTCCTTCCGAGATTTCAAAGCAGCCCGCGATTGGGTAAAAACTTGGAATCGATCGTTGCCAAAGATCAGACAGTTTGATTGCACTAAATGAGCTCTTGGTGAATATTACTCATATTTTTGTAGGCTACTAAACTTCGGCTTTTATTTCAGTTCTTCTCATAAAAAAACACTTGGCAAGCGTTGCGGAGTAATTAAAGTGACAACAGTGAGAAAATATGAGACAATTAAGTCTAAGGTCAGGTCTTTTGGATAGCACCGACTGTTACGAGGAAAATGCAATGCGCTTGAACATAAAACAAGGCTTACTTACTACGTGGAAAGATGTCAAGGGTATTTAAATTAAATGTCGGAATAAAGAATAAGTACGAATGTGGAATAAAAATATACACTTACCTACATTTAAAATTATAAAAGACAGGATAGCATTTTCATGACAAAATCTTTGTGTTGCAACTTGTAAAGACACTGTTATCGCCATGAGGAAAATTGTCTTCATATTTATAGAGAGTTTTTACAGATGCACTAACAGAAGTCAATTTTGGTCGTGGAAAAATATTGTCAAATTAACAGAAATTAACAGTTTTTCTTTACCCAATGTATTACAACATTATTTTATACTGGTGTATTTTGGTATTTCATCGACTATGCGTTGTTCATTTTAATACTCGTCGATAACGGAGCAGACAGATCCTTCGTACAGAACAATTTGAATAGAAATTAAATCGGGTGCCGGTCTGTTTACAAACATTTTGGTTTTATATAGGTATGTAATTGAATTAAAAAATCTCGAGGATGTACTGTACCGGCCCTTTTTCAGGGTTATACAAATAAGGCAGGATTACTATAGAAGGTTTTTGGGGTATGTCAGTGAAGTATGAATAGGCGGAGTTTCATCAATGAGTTCGTTTATTAGAGGAGGAAGAGACTCGTTGACCTTTTAAAATAAAGTTGTCATGTGACAACGTAAGAACACCAGGCCTCTTATTCTCAAACGGCTAGGAAGAGGTTTACCATTTTGCCAGTTGTATTAGGGACCCATGACATGACATCGTAATGTGGAGCGAGCCTACTGCCATCAACCAATCAAAAAAGTATACATTTTTGACAAAATAAAAACGTACCTAAGCAACACTGTTTTTATCTTTTTCTAAGGTAGAAACGTCGACGTGAAAACCGAGTTAAGTATAAATAATGGGGTTTCAAGCGCCGGTAATAGAACTTTCCGATTATATGAATTAACTTCACACTGCGGGAACTACATTCGGCTGATTTTAGCACATGATAGATAAGTTTATTATAATATAAAAAGAGTCATAAAACTAGTTAAGAATTATAGCGCATGAGACAATTTTTAATTGTCACTTGTACACGGGATTCATTCTGATTATTAAACGTTACTGTGTTGTCAAATTAGAAAACACAGTCAGTGAAAATTACAAAAAAGACTCGGTCGGACTCGGTAGTACCTATTTTTTTTATATAAAAATGTATGTAATGGTCTGCAAAAGATCGCTGTAGCTCATTAGTAAAAATAAAGTTATAATTATGCTACGTAGCATGTTTCCCAGCATGAAATTCACCGACAGGAATATTTCACCAACAAAATTCCTAAATTATTGAACAAATCCATAACACAATTGATATTAGGTATATCTAAATGCAAATCCGAGTTTAGT
The DNA here is from genome assembly GCA_937001585.2 of Brachylomia viminalis. Classification (NCBI taxonomy): domain Eukaryota; kingdom Metazoa; phylum Arthropoda; class Insecta; order Lepidoptera; family Noctuidae; genus Brachylomia; species Brachylomia viminalis. The sequence goes on from OW443300.2 coordinate 1,661,994, forward strand.
AACAGATTATACTGAACATGCTCCCTTCGCAGCAGTGGACTTTAAAATGAACAGTATTAACTCCGGCAAATGTTGCCATCGTCTCATTTCAATATTAGGATTGAATCGATTTAAATTTATGAATTGTAAACGTTTTTGTGATTCGATTTCCCGGTTCTGTTAGTTTGAATTTTGTTTTCCTATAATTATGTTTTGGTTATCGCAATATTGATGACTCTATAGAGGTATGTGGAACAGGGTGTAAAGTTCACTTATACCCATAGTAAAGGGAGGATCCTCTGACCAGACGGCTTGTGTCTGGTGGGCAACTGCCCCACGATTGATGTCGGGACGTTGTATATATGCTAGTTGCGCGGTAAACTCTGCTTGCGCGATGCAGGATTTTGCGTGACGTCAGTGTGATGTTCGCATGTGGCGATGTAGATACCGCTACAACCCTATTTATGTACTTTGGAATACTATTACGGAAACATAACATCAGGTCAGTAATACTCGCAGGGCTCGGCAGAGGTGTACCTACAGTACACCCACATTTTGCTAGTTGTGTTTAAGCCCCGTATAATAGGTAGGGGGCGAGCCTATTGTCATCAACCGATCAAAATTCCAGACTCTAGGCTGCTTCTGAGAAATTCCTAGTGGAAATGTCCAATAAGACTTTGCCCGACCTAAGAATTGAACCCAGGACTTTATGCTCAGCAGTAGCGCTTGCAAACTGTACCAACGAGGCAGTGAATATTATTACGTAAGCTAAATTGGTTTGTCATACACGTTAAGGACAAACCAGTCTCAGCTGCAGTAGTCAGATTTATCTGGTTGGTCCTAACGTGCTTTGTACAAACTAGTTTGCTCTAGGGTGAATTAGTCTAACTGGAAATCTGGTTTTCCAGTATTGTTGGACGCAAAACTAAATAAAATACTAACGTGAATACCTAATATCGTTTATTCGTGCATAAATAATATTGATGTTTATTTACAAATAAAGCGTTAATTAATATTTATAAATAAATAAATATCGTCTGACATTGCACACAGCACCATCTAGTTCCAAGTTAAGCACTTAAGGCTTGTGTTATGGATACCAGATGGTTGATACACTACTTAAATACATTTTTTTTTCGTAAATACATACATATTATAAATATACATCCATGACTCGGGTACAAATGTCCATATTCATCATACAAACATTTGCCCCTACCGGGATTCGAACCCAGGACCATTTGGTTTCGCTGACTACACTTAGCCACTGTAGCCACTACACCAAACGTGTCGTCAAATATCAACCACGTACTAATATATTATATAATATAATATATTAGTACGTTTAATTAATATTTTATTAATTTAATACTACTTTTGCTACTATAAAAAATACATACCTTCTTTTTAATTTTTTTGGGTAGGAAATCATCAAATAACTTCTCCCGCTCTGGGCGTGTCAGACTCTTACGGACTAAAACCCACCCGTGTGCCTTCAGTTGCCTGTGCCAGGGGTCACAGTAATCCTTTCGGATTTTCCCGCAACCCTGGCAGGCATCAGCCCTAGCGGAACCCCGTATAATATAATATTTATTAATAATATTGATGTAAATAATGAACCGGATTAATCATTTGCTTTTTTTTTAAACAAACCATTCTATAATTGGAAGCAAAATCATCTTTCAATTGAAAAAATAAAAAAAATCCTGGATGCTACAGTAACAAATAACGTAGGTAGTGAATCGTGAAACAGTACATAAATCAATCAGTGTGTTCCGGACACACATTGACTGTGTGTTATCAACTTTTTTTACGACTGTGCTCTTGTAAAATAACTGAATTTAAAATTTAAATCCCTTCGGAGAATGTGCGGTATTTAAATTTAAATGTCAGATATTGAAATTTGCGTTAAACTCTTTTATTTATTGCTTGCAACGCGATGTGAGCACGTTCGCGAATTTTAAACGTACATTCTGCATAATTATTTTTAGTTTTTAAGCGCCATTTAGGTGTAACTTATAGAAAACAAACACTTAATCATTTAGGTTGCCATTACCTTATAACTGTATGATTTATTTGTATATCTCATATTATTTTAAGCAAACTATTTGATTTCATAATGAGAGTAAAATTCCTCTTCAGTAAACCGAACACTGAACATTGATAATAGCCCATCGGATACGTCATAATGTTTGGCAATCGAGAAAGCATGAAACTTTACCATGTACGAGTATATAAACAAATTATTGGATAAGCATTTATTTAAGGCTAACAGGATTAATAGTAAAGGCTCCTTCAAACAGGCGCGACACGCGACGCGACACAAAGGCACCGCCTGTCGCGCGACGTTCGGTGCCTTTGTATCGCGTGCGATTCGCGTCACGTGACGAGCTTTTTTGAACGAGCCTTAACGTGTTATCCGACTAGTAACTTATAAAGGAAACTGGAACATATTAGTTAACATAACCTCTGTAAATCAGAAATGCGAAAATCATTTCAAATCACGCTCAGCCATCGGAATACCAAATGATTTCAGTATCGAATTAAAGCCTATCACTTGAAACCATTGTGCTGTCATTGATAATTACACCGAACTGATCTGTGCCGGCTCCATATTGCGGAAGGCATCGATGTGAGAATTGCGTTATGCTCTTATTATAGTGATGTGCCTTATCAGAATATTGTTTGTGGGTTAGTTTACGGAATAATTATTTTATTCTACGTCTGGTCTTGGATTTTGCTTTTTTGAAGTTTTGTAATTATTGTAATGGTAAATAAAAGTTGCATTGCTGGAGTTTGAAAGATAAACATTTATTTTTGGTCTCCGAAGTAAAAACAGTCAAATTATACATACTTAATAATCAGGCTATAATGTTCCCCTAGCCGGGGCTCACGACTCAGGCCGCCTATCTGTATTAGGAAGTAGGCCGTAGTTCGGGTTGGTAAAATTTGTGTCAAATAGCATAACTACCAAAAATGCAAATTAATGGAGAGCCAAAAGTGGAACTAACTCAACGCAAACCTCAATTAGTAAGTACCTGCAAACAATGTGCATTCTAACTATTATATTTAACTACCTATCACAGAATGCATCAAAATCAAAAGTCTCGCTCACTTTTCTCTTCGTTTTCCATCCCTACCGTTTAGTAACGTAGGCCTCGCTTTGACGCGACATGGGGATGCAGCCGCTACAGCGCTGCAATCCAATCCATCTGCCACTTATTACCTCGATTGATGCGCTCTCGGAGGTATGAGCAATTCTGTGGCTACAATATTGAACCACACATCCGTAAATATGACGTGAATTATTGTGATAAATGATTTAATTTCTGTAAGTAGGTTTTTACAAACACTTTTACACGTCAATCATATTTTTTTTTTTAACTAGATGAGGTCGGCGTTTCCTATCTGACTACTCTGAGAAGAAAGGCCGAAACAAACTCAGAGGTCACAGTCTCTTTTAAAGTCCAGACAGAATCTTGGTCAGATCATGTGAAGGCTATGTATATCGGTGTTTGAAATGGTCTTTTGAGGAAAGAATCACACAGATTGAGTGGACCTGTCCAGTCAGTGCACGCAATTGTCAGCAATCGTGCAGCTCAACTCAGAACTTAAGGAGCTCAACGATTCGACGAACAATACCAAAGAAAGGACATTTGAGGAGGCCGCACAAGTTACTCAAACTGCCAGATCATGATTACACTAAGAGTAAAAATACAAAAAAAAGCAATGACCAACATAGTTCTCACATTCACAATATTTAAAATAATAGCATAATACTTTACAAAGTAAATACTCTTGTCATAGTATATGTATATAAAATTCATTAATGTCAATGTGTATATAAAATCCGGACATAATCATTGAGGACCATGCAGATTGGTGTCTGAAATGGACTTTTGAGAAAAGAACCACACAGATTGAGTGGACCTGTCCAGACAGTGCACGCATTAGCACATTAGCGCATTAGCTCCCCCCAGTCACTTTCGACCACGTCGACGTAACCAGCCTTCTGAAGGACATCGTCTTTTTGAAGGCAAGTTTGGCTGAAGTACTGAGGAAGTTGGAGGCATCTCAGAGCACCGTTACGGATTTGCGCGCAGAGCTCGACGAGTTGCGCAACTCGGTGACATTAACTGGGTCACCCGCGGCGCGTGTAAGCAACGTGAACACGTGCCGAGGTGCAGCCTGCCTCGATACATCGGTTGCAAGTTACGCGTCAGCAGTTTTGTCGCCGGCGCCGATTGCTGAGTCTGCGTCGCGCAGCTCCGCACCCGTCCCCGCAGCCCCTCCTCGTAGCGCTGCTCGAAATAAGAGACCAGCTGAGTCATTGGATATTGACAGCACCCCTGCTGCTCCCCCCGCGAAGCCCGTGCCTGTAAAGGCAATGGATCGGGCTGTTGATGACGGCTTTGTGACGGTGCAACGGAGGAAATACCGCCAACGAAGCAGTAAGAACCGCTGCGGCCAGGCTCCTCTGGAGCCCAGCGTTAAACTGCGTGCAGCAAAACCGAACACTCCGGTGTATATCTCGCGCCTCCACTACACCACTGAGGCAGATGACATCGTTGAGTACGTGCGCCGAAAGCTGAACTACACGGCGAGGGTGCAGCTGTTAGAGTCGCGCCGCAATGTCAATTTCAAGGCATTTGTAGTGCGTATTCCGACGTGCTACCTCAACCTGGTGTTGGAAGAAAGCTTTTGGCCGCAGGACGTGGTGTTCCGTCGCTTCCGCGGACCTATTCCACACGACAGCACAAAGACGTAGTGCAGTGCTAGTGAAGTGTTAGGTACTAACATAGGCATAAGTTTTATTTACTAACACTTATTCTTGATAATAATATGTATACTAAGGTTAAGGTATACAGTGCGGTAGTACTGTACAGTAGGTCAGTACAGTGCAGTGCAGTAGGTCTGTAATAAATGTAATATTATTTTCCAGTAAGGCTGTGTTCACACAAACCGCTTTTGTTTCTATTGTTGGGGCCTGGTATACGATCTTAACTGAATCTTTCCTCTCGCAACCTTTTAGCCATTTAGGCCCTTCCCACCACAAAGATTGGTTTAACAATTGTTGCGACGTAATGCCTCGTGTAGCACAATCAGCTGCATTTTCTTCCGAGCTGACATGACTCCAGAATTCTGCCGGGACTATGTCGGTTATCTGCTTAACTCTGTTAGCTACAAATGGTTTCCATCTGGATATATCTCCGTGTAGCCAGCCCAAAACTATCATGGAATCTGTCCATGCATGAAGCGTCATACCTATATTTGGTAGGGACTCAATGACCTTCTTTACTAGTTGGGATAGGAGTAGCGCGCCGCACAGTTCCAGTCTAGGAAGCGATGTTTTCTTTGCGACCGGTGCCAACTTTGTTTTTGCGGCAACAATTGTCGATGTGTACTCGCCCTTATTGTTCTTGGTGACGAGGTAAATGACGCAAGCGTAAGCTTTGTCTGATGCATCGCAAAATGCATGTAATCGACAGGTTTTTTCTGTGTCACCTAAGAATCTTGGTATGCGAAATTTGTCGATGCAGTTGATATCTTCCTTTAATTTATGCCAATATTCTTGCATGTCTTTTGGTAGTTCCTGATCCCAGTTGGTTTCAATGGACCACGTTTGTTGAAACAGTAGCTTCGCTCTGATTGTGAGCGGTGATAACCAGCCAAGAGGATCGAATAGCTTTGATACTTCGGACAATAACTGCCGCTTTGTAATTGCTGCATTACTCTTAGGGATTACATGACTTTGGAACATGAATGTATCAGAGGATGGGTTCCATTGTAATCCAAGAGTCTTTCGGGATTCGAGACACTTAAATTCGTAGGGACTGTTCAATTGGTCGGTTGTTAAATTCTGCAGAAGTTCTGGCTTGTTACTTGACCATTTTCGCAGGTTCATACCAGCACCCTGGAGCATTTTAATAAGTTGTTGTTGTAGCTCTTTTGCTTGATCGGCGGTATTCTGTCCACTCAGCAGATCGTCCATGTAGAAGGCGCTCTGTACAGCTGCTGCTGCTAGTGGATATTTCTCGGCATCATCTGCAGCGAGTTGTTTCAGAGTCCGCATAGCCAAAAATGGAGCTGCCTTGGTCCCGTACGTTACAGTGGTTAATTGGTATTGATTCAATTGACCATCCATTGAATCTCTCCAAATGATCGTTTGAAGAGGCTGATCTTGCTCTCTAACGAGTATCTGACGGAACATTTTTTCAATATCCGCAGTGATTACATATTGGTATTGCCTCCAATTTATGATAAGTGCTAATAGGTCTTGTTGTAAGTTGGGTCCACTGTACATTAAGTCGTTGAGACTGTTACCCGATGTAGTCTTGGATGAGGCATTAAAAACTACTCTCAACTTTGTTGTTGTGGAATCAAGTTTCCATACACCATGATGTGGTAAGTAGTACGCCTGATCGGTTACACTTTCGACTTCCCGCATGTGACCTAATTCTTGGTATTCGTTCATAAATTGTTTGTATTGGCTTGCAAATGATGTGTTTTTAGACATTTTTGACTCTAATTGTTTATATTGCGCTATAGCCTTAAACTTTGATGATCCGAGTTGTTGCTGAAAGCCTGGCATCATGGGTATCCCAACTTCATACATGCCATCATTTAAGCGTCTCGTGGTGGTTTTGTAGAAATCTTCACAAAATTGATCACCAATAGTCAAGTTTGATGATGATGAGTCGTGAATATCTTCCAACTCCCAAAACTTGGCTATTTCTTCAATGTTATTGATGGCGACATGACAGTTGAACCTTTTGACATTTCCTGATAAGATCCAACCCATTTTGGTTTGTTGAGCTATTGGGGCCTGCGCTGGGCCCTTGATAAGACCACTTAAAATAATTTCAGAATATACACTGGCATCCAGAAGAAGATCAATAGGTCTTGATACGTTGTACTTCGGGTCTGCTAACTGAAGATGCTGCAGGTGAGACCAGGACTGTTTTCGGAATGATGAGTTCGGTAGGCTGTTTATGACCTTTGATACAACCAACGCCTGAGTCTTCAGGGTGTAATCTCCGTAGATGGACTTGCAGTCTAATGTAACAATTCCTTTGCTTTGTTTGGCGACTGGACCTACTCCTGAAATGGAGGCGTGATATTGTCGACGTTGCAAGCCTAGCATTTGCGTCGCATTTTCTGAAATCAATGAAATTTGGGACCCTTGGTCTAGGAGCGCTCGCAATGTGACATATGTACCATTTTCTGATAATACCGTCAACAACAACGTGGTTAACAGTATTTCTTCGTTATCAGCTGCAACGTGATTGACGTTATGCTGCGCCTGTGATGGCTGCACGGTAGCGCTCGTCGCCGCTGCGGTTTGTTGATGTGGTGCACATGCATCATGCAGTAAAGTGTTGTGTTCACTGTTACACTCCTTGCAACGTCTTGTGCTGTTGCACTCATTGTCAGGATGATAGTTAAGACAATTTTTGCAATATTGATTCTTTGTTACCAGGGTCAATTTATCACTCGCGGTCATTTTCGTAAATTTCCTGCAACGAAATATAGAGTGACGTTTATTACAAATCGGACAGTCCGGCCCTTGAGTCGCGACGGCATGATACTGTTTCTTATATTGGTTCCCGTGATTTGAAGGTTTGTCACGTTGTTGCCCAGACTCCCGTTTAAAGGCAGGCTTCGTTGTTTCTCTCTCTCTTCGGTGTAAGGGTTCCAAGGCTGTGAACTTGTTTTCGAGGAACGTCATAAATTCTGTCAAGGATGGAAGCTCCCTGGGTGATGTGCGCGCCTCTTTGTAGTCACAGTAAGTCTCCTGGTCCAGTTTCTTACTGAGAAGATGTACTAACAACGGATCCCATGTGTTTGTGTTCACCCCAAGGTTGTGTATAGCGTGGATGCACTCCGTGGTGGTATCATATAACCGCTTCAACTCATAAGCTGTTTGCTTGGAGATAGAAGGCTGATTTAAAAATATCTCTACTTGATTTGTAAAGAGAACTTGAGCATTATTGTATCTGTGATTTAGGATGTCCCAAGCTGCGTCATAATTTTCAGACGAGATGTGAAGATGTTGTATAAGGCGTTCGGCCTCTCCCTTGATCTTTCCTTTCAAGTGCTGCATCTTCTGAGCCTTGGTTATTGTGTTGTTGTCGTGAATAGCTTCTGTAAACAGGTCACAAAATGTTGGCCACTGCGTGTATTTCCCCGTAAAAGTAGGAATCTCGAGCTTCGGCGTTGCCTGTTGTACATGAACCATAGACGATATTTTCTTATTCAGCGAGCGCTTCATATCCTTGTAGCTACGCTCATACATACTAAACTCATTTTCGTACGATACATCTCCACCTTGAAGTATGTGGTCGATTCGTAGATGTAACGTATCGATAGTGTTCCACTTGGCTTGTATAGCCCTAAGCTCGTCTTCAAGTTCCCATTTTTCGGACATTTGGTCTACGTTGATGCTCTTCACCAACCTGTTGAAAGACCTAAAGTTGGTTCTCTGTTGAGCCAACAGTTCGGTGGCTTCAGAGTTTGACTGCGTACCCTTTTCATCCGAACCAAAGGCCCTAAGCAAGTTTCGAGTAGACTGGTAGAGGCTCTTACCCTGTTGATAAAGGTTAGATGCGAAATATTGAGGTTCCCTATCTGGAAACTCAGAGAGTTTCAAGTGATTTTGTTCGAACTCTCCCCAGAGGCTATCCAACGACTCTATTCTCTTTTGGATGTATTCCGGAGTTTTTCTCGACAACGGATCCTTACCAAAGTTGACCTTTATCCTATTGAGACCTTCTAATATTTCCGATTGACGAGCGCTTAAAACGGCCATTATGATATAGTATTAGGAACAATCTTACTTGGACACTGACGAGTTGCGATACCAACTGTGGGCTACCAACGCCGTGTGCAGTACAGATGTAGATTCAGCTCCACCGATGTCTTCTTGGAACGATTCACTGATGGTTCACTGATGGTTCACTGAATGGACTGAGTTTAACTATTTACGGAACTGTCGCGAAATATTCAACGAATATAATCAAGCGTGTGGATGCGATTTCAACACACCTCGATCTATACACCCGATTGATTGTTACGCGTAATCACAGAATCCAGAGATTCGAATCCGGCACGAAGGACCAAAAAAATGTACGACGATATGGTCTATACACCTTGCGTACAAGCGTACGATGATTGTTCTGTACACTTGTGATGAGGGAAACCCGGGGATGATGAATTAAACCGCCCGTGTTGAGTGTGGTAAAATCACTGATTTATTTTACTTAGCCAGTTTACTAAATGATCGCGCGTATGCAAACGCTGATGTAGCTTAACCTACTTAATGTTACGAAATGTGCGGGTTCACTGTACGCCTGCACCTACAGTACAGCACTACCAGTGCACCTAACCCTGTACTGTGTGCGTCTGGGTGCGGTATAATTTGATTGATTGATTGATTGATTTGTCAGTAACCGTGCAGCTCGACTCAGAACTTAAGGAGCTCAACGATTCGACGAACAATACCAAAGAAAGGACATTTGGGTAGGCCACATAAACTACTCAAACTGCCAGAACATGATTAAAACTGGAACAATGACCCACATAGTCCTCCCATTCACAACAATTAAAATAATATAATACTTTATACAGTAAATATTCATGTCATTGTATATGTAAAAAGTTATAGATACTTATAGCAAAGATTAAAAGTACAATAGTTAGCAAAAAAACAATAAAATAAACCAACATTCCCTGTGTAAATTTTTGTATTAATTATTTTTTTATAGTTTTTGCTATGGAATATATTTATCATCGAGATTTGTTATTGTGTGCGTTATCTAACTCACAAATAATTAAGACAATCACAAGCCATTTTCCAAAAGCGACTCAATTTGAGACTTACCATTAAATGATAAATGATTTTATTTCTGTAAGTAGGTTTTTACAAACACTTTTACACGTCAATCATATTTTTTTTTAAACTAGATGAGGTCGGCGTTTCCTATCTGACTACTCTGAGAAGAAAGGCCGAAACAAACTCAGAGGTCACAGTCTCTTTTAAAGTCCAGACAGAATCTTGGTCAGATCATGTGAAGGCTATGTAGATCGGTGTCTGAAATGGTCTTTTGAGGAAAGAACCCCACAGATTGAGTGGACCTGTCCAGTCAGTGCACGCAATTGTCAGCAATCGTGCAGCTCAACTCAGAACTTAAGGAGCTCAACGATTCGACGAACAATACCAAAGAAAGGACATTTGAGTAGGCCGCACAAGTTACTCAAACTGCCAGATCATAGATAGATAGATAGATCATCATAGAAGAGTAAAAATACAAAAAAAAAGCAATGACCAACATAGTTCTCACATTCACAATAGTTAAAATAATAGCATAATACTTTACAAAGTAAATACTCTTGTCATAGTATATGTATATAAAATTCATTTATGTCAATGTGTATATAAAATCCGGACATAATCATTGAGGACCATGCAGATTGGTGTCTGAAATGGACTTTTGAGAAAAGAACCACACAGATTGAGTGGACCTGTCCAGACAGTGCACGCATTTGTCAGTAACCGTGCAGCTCGACTCAGAACTTAAGGAGCTCAACGATTCGACGAACAATACCAAAGAAAGGACATTTGGGTAGGCCACATAAACTACTCAAACTGCCAGAACATGATTAAAACTGGAATAATAACCCACATAGTCCTCACATTCACAACAATTAAAATAATATAATACTTTATACAGTAAATATTCATGTCATTGTATATGTAAAAAGTTATAGATACTTATAGCAAAGATTAAAAGTACAATAGTTAGCAAAAAAAACAATAAAATAAATCAACATTCCCTGTGTAAATTTATTGGAACAGCTCACTCCCAAGCCTTTTTGTCCTCAATAAAGTATTTGACAGTATAATAGGCTTTCTGGCATAGTTTCCTTTTTATAAAAGATTTGAATTTATTAAGGCTTAGTTCTTGAATGTGGCTAGGAAGTTTATTATAAAAATGTATACATTGACATCTAAACGAGCCACCTATTTTCTTGAGCCTGGTTGTAGGAACAACAAATTTGTGTTGGTTCCTAGTATTTATACTATGGATATCACTGTATTTTTTAAACAGATTAATATTTTTATGTGCATACAAAAGATTTTCATAAATATACTGAGAAGGCACAGTCATTATATTAATCTCTTTAAATTTTTCTCTGAGGGAGTGTCTGGGACTTAATTTATAAATTGAACGAATTGCCCTTTTTTGTAAAACAAAAATCGTCTGAATATCGGCGGCATTTCCCCACAGCAGAATACCGTACGACATTACACTATGAAAATAACTAAAGTATACTAAACGGGCTGTCTCTAAATCTGTTAAACCACGAATTTTTCTAACAGCGTATGCTGCAGAGCTAAGCTTTTTTGACATTTTATCTATATGGGGGCCCCATTGCAGCTTGGCGTCTAAAGTTATGCCTAAGAATACTGTGGTATTTTCGGGTTTCAACTCTTCCCCCTTTATGAGAACACTTGTTTCTACCTGTCTAACATGTGGTAACGTAAACTTAATACATTTAGTTTTTTTCTCGTTAAGAAGAAGGTTATTAACGTTAAACCAGTTAACTACTTTTGCGAGGGCGCTATTTACATTGTCAGTAACCAGCTGCTGACGTTTGAGTTTAAATAAAAGTGAAGTGTCGTCTGCAAACAGCACTATATCATGTTTATCCTTTATGAGGTAAGGCAAGTCATTTAAATAAATAAGAAATAAAAATGGACCTAGAATTGAGCCTTGAGGGACCCCCATTCTTACTACCGATCCGGGAGATCTTTTCCCGTTAACATCAACTCTCTGAATCCTATCACTTAAATAAGAAGTAAGAAGATCCAGAGAGGCGTTCCGGATTCCGTAGTGGTGCAGTTTCCTGATTAATGTTTCATGAAGAACACAATCGAATGCCTTGGACAAATCGCAAAAGATGCCCAACGCATCGCATTTGTCCTCCCATGCATTATATACATGCCCTAGAAGTTCAACTCCGGCATCGGTAGTTGAACGACCCCTTGTAAAACCGAACTGTTTGTTATGCAGTAATTTATGTACGTTGAAAAATCTTTGCATTTGATTTAGAATAAGCTTTTCAAAAATTTTACTAAAGGTAGGTAGCACTGATATAGGTCTATAATTAGTAGGGTCTGATGTACTACCCGATTTAAACAACGGTATTATTTTACTGCTTTTCATAAGATCAGGAAACTCACCACGGTCAATACAATTATTAAAAATAACAGCTAAAGTTGGTGCTACAATGTTTATAATCGACTTAACAACGTCCACAGAATTACCCCATAGATCTGCGGTCTTTTTAACATTTAACGTGTGAAAGGTTTTAATTATATCTTTACACGTGACATATTGGAAATAAAATTCAGAATCACAAACTGGAACGTTTTCTTTAAGTAAAGACTCTGAAGCAGTGGGTGAAGAGTTAAGAGATTTAGTAGTCGATACGGGAATCTCTGCAAAGAAATTTTCAAAGGCCGCGGCGACTTGAGAATCTGATTTAATTATATTGTCATCAATAGCTAGGCTGTAGTCACTACATCGGTTGCATGACCTTCCCGTTTCGCTATTAATGATACTCCATGTCATTTTAATTACATTACCACTATTTTTAATTTTTGAACTCAAATAACGTGACTTGGCTATACTACAAACTTTTTTAAATAATTTTGAATAATTCTTGACATATAAATTAAATTCAGCAGTGTTTATACATGCCCGTTCATCATACAATTCATAAAGTCTTTTCCTACTTGTATGTATACCAATGGTGGCCCAGTCACTGAAGGAAGCATTACTATTAACTGAGAACGTCTTTGGAATGAATGTGGTATTGAATTGTGTGCAATATATTTTAAAAAAATCATTATATTGTTGATTAGGGTCATCATTAGTCAACAGAAGTGGTAATTTATTTAAAAGTTTAGATTTAAATGTTTCCAAGCGATTAGTAGTTTTAGGGTTAGCAGTGATATCTTTTTTAGTAACTCTTTTGTTTAAATTAGAAATAGTAATCAATTGTCCGCAATGATCCGAGTCTATCAAGTTAATAATTTCTTTGTGGGTTGGTATAACATCTGTATAAATGTTATCTAGGCATGTGGCACTAGTGGAAGTTATTCTAGTGGGCTCCAAGAATTGGTTAGCAAGATTGTATGACTGAAATAGACTTATAATTTTAGTACTTAACCCAGAATTCTCTAACAAATTAACATTAAAATCACCACAAGTGATGACATTCATAACAATTGGGGAGTCTTCTGAATTTTGAATCGCTGTCCTGGAAATGGCTTGTTGAAGTCAAACTGATGAGCTTACATCTTTACATTATGTAAAACGTACAAAATGCCTCGCTTTGAATATGATTTGAAAAAAACACAAAAATGAAAAATTGTTTATTCACAGACATAATTTTTTACAAGATATACAGGGTGGCCCAAAAGTCGTGGATCAAACGCAACTAGGGGTTAGGTGGGGTCATCAGCTGCAAAAAGTTGTTCTACGGGAGGTCCTTAAGGTCAACCCCTGTAGAGTATAATTTATTTTGAGTTTTTATGACAAAATACACTTTTTTTAACTAATTCTTATAAAAATTCGAAAAAATCTACATCCTGTATCTTTTTTATAATTTTCACTAGATTGGTACTGATGAGTCTTTGCCTTAGACATGCTATTTACTGTTGTTTATTGGGTGTGTTGAAGATAATATTAAGTTTTACGAATTTTTTTTTCTCAAATCTTAACTTTTCATTTACTTTGGACCCCACTGTGAAAACAAAAATACTCTACCGAAAAGTGACCCTGTGTTACAAGTTTTGGCGCATTTAATAGGGATTCCGAAAAGGTATTACACATGGCCATGAGTGGCTCTAATATCTTTCAAGGACGATTATTCGTAGCAAGGCCAAAGTTAATCCAACCATAAAACTCGGTTAGGCTTATTTAAAAATAAACTGGAACTAATACAATTAATGACAAAGACTCTCTACCTCTCTTTTACACTAACCATTTAATCCTTTGTCAATAAAAGACCGGTGTGCCCGTCATTTCAGGTACCGATATCTTTTCTAGGAAACAAAAGGCCGGGCCGGCCGAGGCGGGGTCGGGGGATGCGCGTGAGCATGTTTCTTTAGAATGTTTAGTGTTCTTTAGTGACTCGCTTCCTGCCTATGAGTGCGCACGTGTTCTTTTTCTCGGTTTTACGACGACTTGTGATCAGTTTCTTTCCTTTGACCTACGCTTTGTTTTTCGGACTTGTGATAGATTGCCTACCTGTGACCAGTGCTGTGTGAATCGGACTAGATTCGGAATCGGACGGATTGGCTACAAAAGTGGACAGATGGCTGCTGCGAGGAGAGAATAAACCCAACGGGAGTATGCAGAAATGCATTACCTGTATGGCTTTTGCGACGGTAATGCCCGGGCTGCTGCCAGGGAATATCGTCAACGCTACCCTAACCGTGATCGTTTTCCGGACTACAGAGTCTTTATGCACGTACATAATTCGTACATGGAGGGAGTCTTACCCGGTCAGCATGCTCCGAGAGCAGGCAGACCAGTGGGGCAATTTGAAAATGAAGATCAAGTGCTGAGAGAATTAAGATTGGATCCTAGTATAAGTCAACGCCAAATATCCCGTAATCTCGGGATTCCAAGATCGACGGTGCAACGTGTCATTAACAGAAACAAATTACACGCCTACCACGTGCAAAGGGTGCAAGCTTTGCTGCCCAGTGACTATGAACCCAGAGTGCGGTTTTGCAGAGAGATGCTAAGATACCACAGAGAGGATCCGCAGTTCTTCAACAAGGTTTTATGGACGGATGAGTCAACTTTTAGAAGAATGGGAGTATTCAATATCCACAATCTACATTTTTACTCCAGAGTAAACCCCCATATCATAAGAAATGATAGATTCCAGCATCTGTATGGTATTAACATGTGGGCTGGTATAATTGGCCAGCAGTTGGTGCTGCATGAAATGCCAGCAAGGCTGAATGGTGCTCAGTATTTAAATTTTTTGCAAAATAATTTAAACCATATCCTTAACGAAGCTGAAGTTCCAGAAGAAAGAATAGCAGAAATGTGGCTGCAACATGATGGCGCCCCGCCTCAATACGCTCGAGCAGTTAGAGATCATTTGAACGAGCGCTTCCCCAACCGGTGGATTGGTCGAGGCGGACATATTGCGTGGCCACCCCGGTCGCCCGATTTAAATCCATTAGATTTTTTTCTTTGGGGCTATTTTAAAGAAATAGTTTACCAAGGAGAGAACAATAGCGAACAAGAACTACGACAAAAGCTCGAATTTGCTAGGTTACAAGTTACTAACAACAGAGGTGCATTCCGTAAGTTACGGAGGAATTTTATTAGACGGTGCAGATTATGTATTATGGTCAGAGGCAGGAATTTTGAGCATTTATTGTAAAATGTTTTGCTTAATAAAACAATTATTTCACAATCGTTGTCTTGTTTTTTCGTCCTAGAAAGATATTAGAGCCACTCATGGCCATGTGTAATACCTTTTCGGAATCCCTATTAAATGCGCCAAAACTTGTAATACAGGGTCACTTTTCGGTAGAGTATTTTTTTTTCACAGTGGGGTCCAAAGTAAATGAAAAGTTATGATTTGAGAAAAAAAAATTCCTAAAACTTAATATTATCTTCAACACACCCAATAAACAACCATAAATAGCATGTCTAAGGCAAGTACTCATCAGTACCAATCTAGTGTAAATTATAAAAAAAGATACAGGATGTAGATTTTTTCGAATTTCAATAATAATTAGTTAAAAAAAGTCAATTTTCTCATAAAAACTCAAAATAAATTATACTCTGCAGGGGTTGACCTTAAGGACCTCCCGTAGAACAACTTTTTGCAGCTGATGACCCCACCTAACCCCTTGTTGCGTTTGATCCACGACTTTTGGGCCACCCTGTATTACTTCTGCCAAACTGCAAAGCAGTCTGTTGACAGACGTAGCTCCTTTTTTTTGTACATAATAACATATTTTTTTTTTTAATGACACTTTTTCACATAAATGTTAATAACATTATGATAAATGATTTTATTTCTGTACAAACACTTTTATACGTCAAACATATATTTTTTTAAACTAGATGAGGCCGGCGTTTCCTGTCTGACTACTCTGAGAAGAAAGGCCGAAACAAAATCAGAGGTTACAGTCTCTTTTAAAGTCCAGACAAAATATTGGTCAGATCATGTGAAGGCTATGTAGACCGGTATCTAAAATGGTATTTTGAGGAAAGAACCACACAGTTTGAAACTTTTTGAGGCTATTCCTTCATTACTTAAATTTAAAAAACAAACATACAATTTGTTACATGAAAAAAGAAAACGGAGTTGGTTCCTCGTTGAATAAAACATTTAGCTAATTAGTGAGGGTAGGTAATCATAAAAAAACTATATCATGGGAACATAAAAGCAGAATCTTGTATTATATTAACATAAAAAACCGTCCTCTTCTTAGCATTTTATGTTAAAAGTACTAAAAACATCCCTTTGAAGCAACGCTAGAGCAATTACTTTATTTTCACATCGTCACTTAAAAAAATTTATTACATTACCATTAAAACCCTAATGGATTCCAATGAATATTTAATTACAATAAAAATCTCACCCACGAGAAGGTAACGATCGTTATAAAAATACTCGGCTAAGTTGCTTTTAATAATAACCTGAGTTAAGTCAGTTTGCCAAGTTAAGAACCATTTGCGAGCAGGATGAGTTCGTTTACATTGAGTTGAGGAACTCTTAAAATCTTTAACCTGTGACCTGCTATTAAAGAGTGTGGCTGTACCAACATCTAAAGTATCTTAAACTTCGCCAGGCAAGCCCTGACGGTGGAGGTATCGTAACTTTTGCCGGTTGATTCTTGCAGCACCAAGCGTTAATAGGAACTTTCATGACTTGATGCTTTTAAGCTTTTTGCTTTTTTGCTTTTGCTTTTTTGATGGACGGTCGCCTTATTTATAACCTTCGTTGTATTAATACATAAGAGGGGCTATATGAATACATATTTGAAAACGTTCGCATTCTAATGTCAGTTTCAATCTGATATAGAAGCTTCTAATTTACCTATATTTTAGAAAAGTTTTTGTCATTAATCGTCGATTGTGATTTTAATTGTAACGTCTTTAAGTACAAAAATAGCCTTTGAAAAAATACTGAAAAAACTTAGGTATTTCAGGTAAAAAAAAAACGACCAGAAGATGGATAGCTTTAAACACGATTTTTTAAATACCTGACTGCAGTAGGTACAGCAGTGGTAACCATGCTTCTCAATTAACATACTTTTCCAACTACCTACATAACAGCACGCAACAATAATTACCGTTCGCTTTTATCACCCGCGGACAATGGCCGCTGAAGGCTCGTTTCAAAAATTCACAGTTACAAAAAAAGGAAGCGAATATACATGAAAGTTTTAACATTTTCGACCAATTCGATGCATGTGATTGTAAATTGGAGTTAAAACGATAATAACACGGGCGTCCGGTTAACAATTATCCGGTGTGCGCGTGCCTAACCATTGCAGTAAGGGCTGCCACTTCGAGTTTATTTGTCTACGGCCGTAAACAATCTCACGTCAGCGGATAATGTTATTTGAATGCGGGCAAAACTGCTCTAGTTTTCGCAGTCCTTCGGGCTTATTTTTGGCAGAGTGGCTTTTATTGCCTTCTGACGTAACTAAAAGAACTCCGATATATAACACATATTAGACCCGTTGACAGAGTTTTGGGTTTCTGACTACCCGGAAAAACTATCATAAAAATACAGCTTAAGGTGTAGGTACTGCGATTTGGAGAGGGTCAATAATTCACGATGTTTCACAACCCGTCCATGGGCTTATCGCATCAGGTATAACTAAACCTCAAAAATTAGTTGATCCCAGTCAGTTGTTGGTTTAGTTGTCCCTTATGTTGTTATGTAGTTGTTACTCAAACCATGTATAGAAAATAAAGAATTTCAACAATGCCTTTATATATTATGGCGACTCCAAAAGTTTCGTTTATTTACCGAACCGAACAGATTGTTACGTTGTTTTTTTTTTTACTACTGGTTAGTTGGCATTCCAAATGTCAATTCAGTGAAACGTCAGTTTCTGACAGTTGGAGGCGACATCTAGCGGTTGAATTTTCGCAGTTGTAGTTTTAATCGGTAATAGTTAATTTAAACATATTGAATGGTAACCGTCGAAATAATATCGTATGGACCAATCCTTATTAATTTTCAGCTTTTGATTAAAATTCTCAGCGGTCTCTATACATATAACCGTAAATGGAAGTAAAATTATATATGTTATTGAAAAAGTTTGTTGTTTCCTTGTATTCCGATACCTAGCCACCTTGCATCAGGGATTTTGGACCTTTCCAAGCAGAGGGACAAAATCTAAATGTAACAAGATAAACAACATCGTTTGCCAACCCTAGTCCTATCGGCGCATTTATCAATTTTTAGTTACCGACCGGTGTAAAAATGATATACGATTGAATTGCAGTTTAGTTTCGAATATCTGCGAATTAATTGGCCGTTTTGTTTATTTTTGAAAAATACGATGTAACAGTATGATAGTAGATATTATGTTGATACTGAACGAATTAGTGATGAACTATTATATTTCTATATATATTTGCCTATAGAGAGACCTTCCTTCGATCATAGATAAATAGTTTATGGTGAACCCATATTATTCTTTACATATAATATAATAATAATAATAATATTTTTTATTTGCATCATAAAAGTACAACCATTATAATTATGTATTTTAACATTTGGTAGGTAGACACTACACACGCAGTCAACTAAGTTCCTGCACTTAAATACTAGCCAATAATGTGATATTATATTTTTCACCTTTCTAACGTCCTAAAGATGTTGTTAGTACTTACGTCGCATGATAATCATTCAGCACGTATTTTAGCACTAATCACTCAGAAACAATTACTTATACTGATATTTTTATTTAGGTTGTGTCATTCGATTCACACTATCCTCCGTATTAGTCGAAACTGTATCACGGTAGGACAGTCTTCCTCTTACTCAATTAACCAGTTCTAAATACAAATAGTATTCCACTATTATTTCACAGTATAATAATTTAGTATCTATGATATTATTACGTTCGAATGTAAACAGGTAGGTATTAGAACATTTTACATTACTTGTCTACGAACAGAAGTGATCACAATGCAGGTAGCGTTCAAATAAATTTAGTATATGCAAAGTTTACAGACAATATTACATTTTTTATCCTCTAAGACTTAGTTATTATTTTCCTGGGAACTAACATAAACATACATAGTTAATAGCTACAGGCTCAAATAATAAGTTAAATTTTAGATTTGAATCATAAGTTAATGTTTAAGCAAGTGATATGAGTGTGTGTGTGGGAGCGTGATATTTTGAATATCAATAATATGGGTTTAGATGTTTGTAAGGTGTAGTGTGTGTTGTTTGTTCGTAAGTGTGGATGTTTGTTTAAGTCAAGCTTTTCAATAGTTTCTCCGTTTTATCATAGTTGAGTTGTTTTAAATATTCAACAAGAACATTCTTACAGGCAAATGAAGTCATATTACGTAGGTTGACGTATTGTGATATCTTATTATATAAAAATGGACTTAAATATTGCATAAATTTACAAGCAAATGTGGTTTTGTGAGATGGGACTAAAGTATACTATGTCATTTCTTCGTTTTCCTGTGTAATGGGGGGAAAATTGTGTTGACTTAGTGTTACACTTAATATGAATAACTGTCTCACTGTTAGTACAGGCAATTCACTACAGAACCTATACCTCTTAAATGTCATAACTTTCAGTATAGCACGCTGCGAGCGATCTAAGCTAATAATTTTTGACTTCGATGAGTCTCCCCATGTGGAGATACAATATGTTAAAATTGATTGACAAAGTGCATAATAAATTGTTAGTAGTAATTTTCTGTTACAAAAGTGACGGATTTTTTTAAAGATATACCTAAATCATCTTTCTGACTCTAGCTGTTGAGGTCATAATGTGTTCATTCCAGTTTAGATTTTGATCTACAATAATTAGTCCTAGATATTTAATTGGTTGTGTTTTAGAAAGAGAGTAGCATGAGCAGTTTTTGGATTCGCCACATATGTGTGATATTTAATATGAAAAGTATTTAATGGTGGTTGTGTCTTATTTTGGATGCTAAATGCAATGTATTTTGTTTTTTATGTATTTAAAGTTAGTAGATTGCGTTCGAGCCATGTAGATACCAGGGTAAAACATTCATTAGCTAACCTATATACATCCTTCCAGGATTGTGCTTTAAATAGTAGAACCGTGTCGTCCGCGAAAGTAATTATTAGACCTTGACTCAATTGGAAATTACACAAATCATTAAGGTATATTAGGAACAATGTAGGCCCCAGGATACTTCCTTGGAGTACACCGTACCAAATTTTTTTAGGTTGACTCACACAGTTTTTCACTTTTACGCTCTGTTCCCTGCCCGTTAGGTAGTCTTTCAGAAAATTGAGGGTAATCCCGCGAACACCAATTAACTCTAACTTCCTGAGAAGAATGGAAACAGAAACGGTATCGAAGGCCTTGGCTAGGTCGAGAAAGATTCCAATAGCTTTTTCTCCCCTGTCCAGGCTATCTAGGTACTATGAAAGAAGTTAGCTTGTGTGTAGCATTTGCAGTTGATTTTTGTGCTCTAAAACCGTATTGATTTTCAGAGAGAATATTACTCGACGATTCGTTCTATAATTTTTGATAGTGACGGTAGCAGGGAAATTGGTCTATAATTTTCAACATTGTCTTTGTCTCCACCTTTATGTACAGGTACAATTATTGTTTTTTTAAGTACTGATGGGAATACACCTTTGTCAATGCATAGATTACAATTCCGTAGGTATTCCATCTCAACCAGTAGACTTAGAGTTCTTAAGCCCGATCCCTACGCGCTTTATCTCAGTTTCGTCAGTTGGCAAGA
Source organism: Brachylomia viminalis (assembly GCA_937001585.2). Classification (NCBI taxonomy): domain Eukaryota; kingdom Metazoa; phylum Arthropoda; class Insecta; order Lepidoptera; family Noctuidae; genus Brachylomia; species Brachylomia viminalis. Next base: position 1,683,011 of record OW443300.2, read on the forward strand.
GAACAAAAGAGTTCGGTGTAGGTTTTATTTGACTTGTCATTTTTGCTAGGTCTTGCTCATTTAACTGTGTTCGCAATTTGATATTATTAGCCAATTGGCATCCCACGCCTCTAAAGTATGCATTGACATAATTTAATGAATCATTATTGTTTGTTTTAATGCCTAAAAGATCAGTATTTGTATTAGAATTACGTAGCACTTAGATAACATACATCTTTTATGACGGACCATTGTTTTTTAGGGTTATTTTTGTTGCGATCTATTTCCGATTTTAGATAATTATTCTTAAGACTTTTAAGTATCTCATTGCACGTGTTTGGATACCTAGTATACAGTACGTAATTTTATTTTGAGGTTAGCATTTCAGGGTCTTTTTTCAGCTTAAGATGAAGCCGATCCCGATTTCGCATACAGCGGCAAAGTCCTGGAGTTATCCAAGGCTTAATGTTTCTTTTCCTGCGAGATAGTTTTTGTGTCCTCGTGTTATTTTTTATGGCTTGACCAATTATTTTTAAGAAAGATTCAGTTATTTTGTTTACGTCATTGCCTAATACTATATTTTGCCAGTTAGTTTCTTCAAGGTGCTTAACAATAGCCTGATAATCAATTTTCCTAATCGTTTGATTACTATTTTTGTTAGTAGAACATATTTTATCAGAAATACATAATAATATCATGACTCTGGAATGGTCAGTGATGGTCGAGTTGCATACAATAGTCAACGTTACACAATCGGTTTTTACAAAACAGTGGTCCAGGCAATTTTTATCACGAGTAGGAAAAGTATGTGAAGCAAGAAGTCCATGGGATGCCAACAGGTCTAAATATTTGGCATGCCATGCATCTGCAAACAATGCTTTTCTGTGTTTAAGAACAAAACGTAATACTTGGACTAATATGGAAAACTATGTCTTTTGTGGTATTGGAACTGGGTAGGAGACAGGGATGGGAAGTAAACAGGAAACGCAAAATATTACTTAAAAAAAGCGCAAATAAAGTTAGGTTTTCAAGCCAAAAGCAATTTTCATAACCTTAGGAACTGAGGCGTGAAATTATGTATTACAAGTATTTATTACTCATCCTCGGCAGCAAGTAATATGCACCAAATTATATTTATTCGCATTTATGTTAATGTACACTTTGGCAGACTAAGGGGAAGAGTAACGGAGCTCTACCCCCATTGTTATAAATTAATAAGGGCGTATATTTAAAGAGCAATTTTCCTCAAATATCAAACAACAATTTAGGGGCAAACGAGCCTCATGTTTTGAGTGAAGAGATTGTGTTTTAATTGTGATTTGTATCATACTAATTCTGGAGCATGAAATGTTAAACACTAATAATTATATGACAAGTAAGTCCTATCTATTTTCTGGAGGTGACCCACGAATAACCTACAAATTTGTAAGTATTATTAAAAGTAAACCCGGTAACCCAGATTAAGCAGTTAGCCCATTCCTCGACCCCAAGGTGACCATTCGTGACCCCGAGGTCACGCAGGCTTGAAGTTGAAAATCATTAATTCCTATCTGAAATTAGTACCCCTGTAATATTTATGTTACAGATTTTTATACAGACGAACAGTAGTGCGATTCTGTAACGATCTCACCGTGAAAACTTAGGTGAAGTGAGCTGTCAGTGTCGTCCCACTGATGCTAGGGATTGACCAAGTATTACATTTACAATCATAATCGAGATTTTAATAATATTTTTATGCAAATTTAATTGATAATTTTATAATATTTCAAATGTAGTATCTAAGGGACTGTAAAAAAACAACATTGAGTTTTTAACTGAATTTCTGTTTTGCAATTTTATTTTAAAACCCCGAAAATAGTAATTTTTAGCCACATAACTACATAATAGCTTTGAAATAATAATAAGATATAATTTAATTTCTCAAAAAACTTAGTAATATTTTATAGAAAAGTATGGCAATATTAATTTCTAATAAAATGGATGTAGCCAGTGCAACCGAACTAGGCAATGCCTGTATGTCGGTTTCCAGTGCCTTATATAAAATGATCAATAGAATTTAGATAAAACATATTATTAAAATCTCGATTATGATTGTAAATGTGACGTTGGTCAATCCCTAGCATCAGTGGAATAACACTGACAGCTCACTCCACGCAAGTCTTCATGGTGAGATTTATACAGAATCGACCGGCTGGTAACCAGTAGAAACAGTGTTAAACTTTGTGTTGATAGGTAGGTTTATAGCCCCTTAATTATAAACGTTGCTTTACGTTACATAATGATTAGCGTCTGCTTAACCATAATATTTTTGACGTTTAGACGCCTCTTAATTTTAAGCAATGTTTATAAATAAGGGCGCTAGAGCTTAGACTCAACATTGAAATATCTCATATGCCTATACCTAATTTCACAAGCAACATCAGTCCTAAGAGTAGAGGTAAATAGTCAAAAGCGAGCCAATCATACTACGGAAATTGAAAAATACCACGATAAAAACAATTACAAAAATAAATTGGAATTGACATAATGTAAGGGTTTTCCACGAAAATCAATTAGAATCATTCGTATAGTTGCAAACGTTTCTGAAAAACATCATTCATCTGGGCCATAAGCGACAAAACTTTACGATTACAATTTACAAGTTACGAAGTGACTAAAGATTTTTTAAATTTTCTTAGCCCGTGTACCACAAAACTTTAAGCAACACAATTGTATTGGAAAACCTTACAAAGATGTTAATTGTGTCAAGTCTACAATATGTACATAGCGGTTCACTAATGTTTCACCAAAACACCATTGACCAATTTTCAGTTTACAACCAACGTTTCGTATACTATTTATTTCACAAACAACTTATTCCGCAAACGTTTTATTTTATAAACACTCGCTTTACAAGCATTTATTTGGCAAATGATTCTCTTTACAAATGTTTCGGATGATATTTAATCAAATCAATATTTTTTCACTCCTCTTGCTCAAAAAGGCCGTCATTGTGGCGTACCAGAGCGAAGAAAAAATAGCAATTCATCCTCTAGGGGAAAAAGTTTTTTTTTTTAATTTTTGTGTGTCAAATGACAATGAGCCTACAAAAACGAAAAAGTCTTTAGTTATAAGTAGAAAAATCATGAATAAAGACTCGACTTATTACTGTTTCACAAAAAAAAGAACTTCATTTTATTTTTGAAAATGGAACTAAAATCGGCGATCTCTTTGGTAGAATGCATGCATATTGCAATGGTTGCGGCTGCAGAATAAAAAACAAAAAAAGACATTGGCGCGAAATCTTTAAAATAAAATTTTTCTCTAATTGCAAATTGAATTGGTAGTGACCGTAATTAATTTTACAATAGTGAAAATGTCATCATCTAGTGAGAATGGAGACCCTAATTTGCAAATAGAAGAGAAAGGAAAAGAACCACGAACCAAAGGACTGAAATTAAGTTACCGGGAAAAAACACCTCGTTAAATACCCAGAATTGTAGAAATTGTACATTTATTTTTTAATAAAATAAACTACATATTTCTTTGTTTTGGATTGTTTTATTTTCTCGCAATCGTAGTGAAAAGTAGAGTGTAACACACGGCGCTAAAAACCCATTAAAACTCGCTTTCTATTTACTCCCTCGCTAAAGCTCGGGAGTAAAACTACCTCGTATATAATGGGTCATTTTAGCTCCTTGTATAACAATCTACTATTAATTTATCTTTTGGAAAAATTACGCTTATACTAAGTATCATTTTATATTAATACATTTTATGTAACATTTACATATAAGCGGTTACAACGGTATTGTTTTGCATAATTTTATTGAACATTGAATAATTCGACATGGTTGTAATTTCTATTTAGCTCAAATAATTTACAGGCAAGTACTGAAGTTCTTTACACCTACTAAAGTATTTTTTCTATATAATCTAGTCGTTACTGGCACTCGCCGGCCGCTGCCACGGTACCGCTCGCTTCGCTCGCTCGGTTCGTGCGTAGGGGTTCACAGTTTTAACCTAACCTAACGATTTTTATAAAAATAATTAACCTAATCTTTTATTTTTAGGAATTTGCGTAATAATGATAAGTCAATAATATGTAAAACGTTTTTATTCCAAACGTTGTTTTATGAGTTATGATTTAAAAAAATGAATTATTTGTAAAATAACATGTTATTAAAAAAAAGTTTATTGGATAACTATTTCCTTAAGTGAATTATTTGGCTAACTTGTTTTTGATTATGAAACAAAAACAACTTGTTTATGAAATGACAAATCATGTTCTGGCCAATCGTTGCTTGTCAAGTAAAAATTTGTAAATAATTTTTTGGTGACCTGACAGGGTACCATACGATCATATCCCTCATGCTTTGTGTTACGCTTTTATAACGCGAAAGAATTGTAGATTATTGTGACTCATACATATTAGTATTTTCTGTGTTACGTAACTTTTTCTACAAGTTAACAATTTAGTAGTATTGTAGACTTGTAAAGTTTTGTGGTATAGGGCTCAGTTCACGGAAATAATTTACAAGTTGTAAAGCGATTGCAAGCGATTAATCAAAAAGATATCATCTTCTTTTGAATGTAAGTAAACGCGGAGATATTATACAAATTAGGACATCTTTCAGAGTCTTTGGAGCCATTGACTTTTAATTAGTTGTTTATCAATTTGGGGCATCGTAATTTTGCTTTGTTTGTTGTACGAGTGAGTTTTAAGGGTTACTGGAGAGTTGTGTTTCAGTGTGCTTTACTTTGTTCATCCAAAGAAAGTAATAAATGATTGATTAATTTTTTACAATTTATAATAAACACTAATTTTCTTCGATGTCTTTAATTAGCATCTAAGTGTATGTTATAATTTCAATCGTGAATCATTCGCTTAACATAGTTATTGTCTACCAAACTTGAATGACGTAGAGTACATACTTAAGAGTCCTTTAAAAAAAGACTGAGACAGAACCGCAGCTACGGCTAGTACGTACACATAACATAACATCACGCCCGTAATCCCCGATGGATTAGACAGAGTCTGTAGTAATATCGATGGCAGCAAAGTAGAAACGGACATCTACATTTTTATGAAAATGCCTTTTTTACAAAAAAAATTGCTTAATTCTGCAAAAATTCTGGCACGTAAACGAAGACATCTACATTCGATTTTAATAAATAAAACGTAGTAGTATGTATATTGCATTTTTATTTAAAAATATATATTTTACGTGGTGAGGGAACTAAATAAATTAGTTTAACTGATAGACATAGATGGAGTTTAATGGTAGATAACTCATTTATTGATAGTGTATAAAATGTTAAATGCAAAGTAAATAAAGACATCTACAAAATTTCGTCAAAACAAGAGGAATACTGTTTACACGTGGCTTAGATTTTCTTTAAATATCCTTAAAAGTATTACTGGAGATTATTATCTTAGTATAATAGATATTTTAAATGTAATAGGCGCTTTTTTATCAGGCAGGTGTCTTCTTCTACGTCAAAGTTCTTTCAGAGTAAAAAAGACATAGAATCTATATTATTTCAATAAAACAACGACATAGCGTTAAAACCTGTTACACAATTCATAGAGAATGTTATTTTAATTCATCATAGAAAACTTCATGTTAATCGGTCCATAACTCTCAAAATGGCAATAATTTTTTACTAAATCTGCTCTCCTGTAAAATTGCGATTTTGTCGTTGACCATTTCTACTTTGCTGCCATCGATATAAGTGTATTTGAAAAAGAGTCTATTCATTTCCTATTTCTAAAAGAATATGAATAGATAATCCACCTCCATTTTGTAAGTACGCATTTTCTGCTTCAAACTTAGTTATCCGTTGGTCTGTGTTTAATATTTAGGATGAAAACATTCGGGAGCCGGCGGGAGATGAGGTGGCTCAATTCGTCCGATACGCAGTTACTACCAAATTGTATTAGCGAGTTTGTGCACCCATTTCACGGTACTGTCTGGTAACGGGTATGTTCTTTGTAGGGTTTGAGCATTAGGTACCGAATGGAAAATATTGTTGTTATTTATTAATCGTTGATAGAAGGCTGAGAAAGGCGACAGTGTCATGATACTGTCTTTAGATTGGAAAAAACGACACTAGTTGGGAAAATTGGCGTAATGTTGTTGTTGTAAGTAGGTACAATATACAGATACCTCTGCCTCCTCCTTTGAAAGAATACAAGCTTGATATAATGTTACTAATAATGTCCTCCATGAGTTGCTTGTAAGTCCTTAAAATAATATTGACAAGAAAATTAGAAAAACTGTAATTATTTGAAAGCATGAGTCGCATTTCAAAATTCAGATTATCTTACTTATTTAAAAAGACCTCAAAGAGAATATTGAAATAAGTATGAGCTTAAAAATGCTTATTTGCCTACACAGTAATTTTCTATTCAATATTTCAGATATCGCTTGCTTCGATCATTTAAAGTAGTTCTTTAAAAATAATAATTTTTCCCACAATAAGTGAAAAGGGATCTTGGAAGCAATAATTTAGGTACGTATAAAAATACCGAAGCAATCTTTATCAGATTAAAATTATTTCATAGATCAGTTCTCATATGAAATGAAAAAGAATTTATTAAATGATCATTATTCTTTTACAAAATGGTTATCTGGTAATATGATAGCCAATTTTATTGGTTTAATAAGATACACTTAGGCGATTCGCACACTGCACCGCATCATGCAGCGGGATGCGGGAGTGCGTGTTTTTACGTTGCTTGTAAGTGTCTCCGTTTGTATAGAAAACACGCACCCGTAAGTACGCGCGTAGGTGCGTTGACACGCAACATGCAGCGTGATGCGTGGCAGTGTGATAATCGCTTTAGGCTTTAATCGCGGCTAGCCCGTCGTCGGTTGAACGCGCCCCAAAGGGTCATGGCCACCCGGCTGGTCCGGGGATATCGTACGGTCTCCGGTGAGGCAGCGAGCCTCCTTGCCGGATTACCGCCATGGGATCTGGAGGCAAAAGTCCTCGCGCACATTTGGGAGTGGCGCGAGGAGGCGAAACGCCGGGGCGTAGCTCCGCTGCCGCGAGAAATCACGGTACAGCGGACAGAGCTCCGGCGGGATCTCAGGGCGGCATGGAGAGTGCGATTGTCGCAACCCAGCGCTGGGCACGCCACTCTTTGAGGAATGGCTAGAGAGGCGCCACGGCGTCCTCACCTTCCGCCTGACGCAGGTCCTCACCGGACACGGTTGTTTCGGGAGGTTCCTGTTCCGGATAAGGCGGGAGGAAACGCGCGGGTATCACCAATGTGTGGATCGCCCGGAGGACACGGTGGAGTTCTGCCCGGCTTGGGCGGAGCACCGCCGTGTCCTCGTGGAGGCGATTGGCGGTAGCGATCTCTCGCGTCCGGCCCTGGTCCAGGCCATGGTATGGAGCGAGAGGGCTTGGGAAGCCGTCACCTCCTTCTGCGAAGCAGTAATATTCACGAAGGAGCAGGCGGAACGCGTGAGGGAGAGGCAAAATTCGCGCCCTTACGCCCCTAGCCGCCGCAGGAGACGCCCTGGGCGTCGGGAATCGCAGGCCGATTCCCGGCCACCGTAGGCGTGGGCTTGCGAACGCCGAGCAATGGGCAGCTCGCCATTCGATAAGGACCAGACCCGGGTCGACGACGCGTTGTGGTTTCGGGAAAGTCCGAGAGGGATACCGTGGCCCCTGGCACAGGCAACTGAAGGAACACGGGAGGGTTTTAGTCCGTAAGAGTCTGACATGCCCTCTCACTCTGCTCAGAGCGGGAGAAGTTATTTGATGATTTCCCGCGCTCAAAAAAAAATAAAGGCTTTAATCGCGGTTAGTATCATTTTTTAATGTTCTTGATCGGTTCTTTGGATGCATCTATTAAAATATTTGATAAAATTGTCGGTTAAGCTACTTATTTTACGTAAAAGGGTGTTATTTATTACTTAAAATCATAAGGGCATCTGAACACTTATGAAGAATTAATAATCGTGAGGTCACGTGTATAGCGTCACGTAGCAACTGTCTGTCGGTCAATTATCGCGCTCAACTTTGTGTACCAACACAACTATCTGGCTATATTGGGTATGTGCTTAATCCTACCTACCGCTAATTTACGAAATATATTTTGAATAATATTAATAAGTGGCTATGTCGTATAAAATAAAGGATACAATGGTATTGCATTGACGCGATATCACACGTCAGACTTATTGGTGTGTCAGGTCACGTGTGTACTGTCGCGTCGCAACTATCTGCCGCTCAACTATCGCGCTCAACTTTGTCTACCGGCACACCTATGCGTGCCAGTTAGTTTTACACCAACTTATTTATATTTGGGTACGTGACTTCGATCCTACATCTTTTATCGATTCGAATCGGCTGTCGTAATATTATCATTATCACAAAAATCGATTCAGAAAATCCCTTGCAGTGACTATGTGCTTAGATTGATCTTCAAATTGACAAGATGTGTAGGTTATTTGTTGTACGAAAACGAATTAATTTACACGGTTGTAAAACTAAAACAAATAATTACTTAATTATACTGAAGGATAAAACGTACTTGAGTCGGTATACCTTCCAATGGAAAAAAAGCAATTAATCTTTAATACAATTGATATAGGAAGGTCATGATAATTATAGTTTGCATCTACTTTATTCAAAGCTTAAATTAACCCAACACGAAATGTAAAGCATAATTTCAATAATTATTATTATAACACACAAGCTACAGATATTTATTATAACTATTGGTAATATATTAATTAATGTATTACCAATAGTTATAATATAACCATAAGGTTGAAACCAAAGCGTAAAGCTATGATTAAAATAACTATCGATGCCTAGGCATTGTTTTGGTACTTACTAGTAGGAGTAGTGAATTTAGGATATGAGACACCCTTCTCGTCTGCCAGAGATAATATGTACAGTTTAACCTCGGTTATCGCGCCTCGGATCCTAATGAACGTAATACATAAAATATACGGAGGTAATTTGTGTATGAAGCCGTGCATTTACTGACTTGAAAAAGTTTTTTTTTTAGAAACGAAGGAAGACGATTGCTTTGGCATGTTGCGAAGATTTAAAGAGCTATTATGCAATGCTTAAAAAAATTCGGTATCAATCTAGCCATTGTACAATTTTATGATCACTTGGTCATTAGGTACTGTTCCGTGATTTCAATAACACAATAAACATGCGACCTAAACGAGGATGGAAGCGACCCATAGAAATCTATAGGCCAATTCTCGTACTTAAAAAACGTTCAAATTCAAGTCGCAATCTCATTTCAGCGACAATCAATGTCAAAAACCTGTCAAAAATGTATGCAAATTGATTGTAATTTTGACAGATTGAGACTGAGATTAGAATGCGAACGGTCTTAAAAATACGGGAATTGCCCCTCTGAAATATCATAGAAATCTTCTTAAAACAAATGAATGGGAAATATATATAGAGGTACTAGGTACAGGGTGTAAAGTTCACTCATACATCCATAGAAAAGGGAGGATCCTCCAACCAGACGGGTGTCGTGTCTGGTGGGCAACTGCCCGACGATTGATGTCGGGAATTTGTATATATGCTAGTCGCGCGGAAAACTCTGCTTGCGCGATACAGGATTTGCGTGACGTCAATATGACGCGCAGCTAGCATGTGGCGATGTAGATACCACTACACCCTGAGAGTTGTAAAAAGGGACTCATAACCTCCAAATTACATTACGTTGAACACACAGCGACAGTACTATATTTTCATTTATACATAGATATATGTGGTATTACTAAAGTACGGAAAATATTAAAAGAAAAAATTCTTCCATCTTCCCTGACAAAATTAACTTTGACCTTTTCGTCACTCAATTCTGGTACCCTTTGATACTATCAACAGGCATTTTCCAGAGACTTATGGTTCCCATAGCTGTACGAACGTCGTAAAATTGCGGTATAAACAAAAAGTGTGTCGCGAATAGTGAGCACTAAAACGCAAATGACGTTAAAAGTAGAGTACGGTCCGATGTTACACTCACCCTATAGGTATCATCGACTATGTGGTTTTGTAGGAATAAGGAGTTTTTTTTGCTTCAACACAATGGTCAGTGTAAATATAGCCTTACTAATTATGAACCATGTACAGACAGAATGGATGATAGGGAAATTACTAATTACCAACATGAAAATCCTATGCAGGCCATATTAAATACGCTAAAATATCGCATTATCTACTTGAGAAATTACGCCGCGTGAACGTAGCCTGCTTAGGCAGTAACCGTATAACTCTGTGCCCATATTCCAAAGCAAGTTCGTCGATAACGTATCGTATCTTTTTGGGAATGTAACTTTTAACATACTGATACTTGCATCTATGCCACTTTTGTTTTGATAAATAGTCCGGTGGGGCAGCAATCCAATATGGTTGGAGACAGTTAAAAATATACTTAATTTATTTTACGTCTTACAATAATAGATTTGATAAATTATATGTATGCAGTAGGTACGTCACCTGACGATAAAGTACGCCAATTGTTGCTTCATGTATATGATGTTGTTGTCAGTATTTTCGAATCTTCATGAGCTTGGGCAATTATCAAAAATAAAAAATATGGTTACAGTATAAGCGAAAAGTAAAACCATTTTAGCCCATTCTACTTAAAAAAAAAAGAACCCATTCCCACTACCATTCCCATTCTACTTTGGCCCTTTACGGGGCACCGGTGTGGGCGCGTTCCTTGAAGTGGCGGCCAGCCCGCCGGTTAAACGCGCGGCTGAAGGCGCAGTTTTGCGCGACGCAATTTTTCAAGTAGCCAAAATATACAAAGAGTTAAGACTGGTGACGCGATAGCAAGCGACATACAGTTGTCCATGTGAGAAGCAGCTTATCCTGAGGTCGAAACCTGCAGCCTTTAGTAGCAATACTTAATATACTCCATACTTAATATTATAAATGCGAATGAATGAAGTGTGAAAGTAACTATGTTTAGCTGTCTGTCTGTTTGTAAAATTTTCACGTCTAAACGGTTGAACGGATGTCGAATAGGTATATATACATATGACACACCATGACTTGGGTTAAGACATAGGATATTTTTTATCGCGGCAGTATGATCTCGTGGGATAATGTTCGACCTCCACGCAGGCGAAGCCGCGGGCAAAAGCTAGTTTGGACGAAAATACATGTCTACCTTTGTTTCACTAATAAAATTGGTTGATTCTTACAACACAGCACATTAGCCGATAACGACTTTGACCCGACACCGACACGATATCGGCGGTCAGATAATCGCATACGTTTAGTGCATACTAAACGCTTTTACATTGTGTTGTTATTGTCACAGGCAGTGACCGACACGGATATCGGCACGATATTACCGGCGAAGATACAGTGCGGGGTGAGAGCAGCGGGCATTCTTTCACTTGAACACACTTTTTCGCACTGCCGACTTTGAGATTAATGTTGACTGTGGTTGTTTGTGCAGAATAAACAATTCTTCTTTCTTCTCTTTCTATCTGATGCGTCGCGATGATAATCCATATTCACAAATATCACCGAACCAATAATAATTATATTCAATGTTTTTGTTGGTAGTGTTGGCAACTCAGTGGATCGAGCGCCATCTGTTATTGGCGACTGGAACTACAAATGACAGATATCTAGCCGTGATATTGTCAACATCGGATCACCGCTGCTGGTAGTAGGGAGGAGACCAGCTCGCTCGGCGCGCCCGGTCTCTTTGCTTTAGGACCGTACGACGGAACACTCAGTTTTTTATAGCTCCATTATTCAGAACTGATTATTAATATTTATTTGTTTGATCTGACGGCTGATCTAACTAATTAGTTTGAACACTCAATTTACTTTTCTAAAAGGGTTTGTTTTAATATAAATGTTTGCTGAATGTTAAGGTAATGGTTTGATTTATTTGCTCAATAATAGAAAGTGTATAACATTTAAAAATACCCACATATATGCATTAATATATTGATAATGATGTATTAATATTGTATGTTAATAGTAGGTGTATTGGCGTGTGCTAGCCGACATAATAATATGGCAAATAATTCAATTTAATGTTTTGTGTTTCGTATTGTTAATGTCTTACTATCGTATAACATCCAGTTATTATATCTGAACAGACAGCAGTGCTGCTGGGGAGTTTGTTGCGCGATTTCTTCTTCCCAGCTAAATCACTAAGAGCTGGTGGAGGGCTGGAGTTTTGGGGGGCTGTCTTATGTAATTTTGACGTTCAAAAAGTGCTGATTCTCAGCCTAGTTTGAATAAATGACTTTTGATTTTGATTTTAGAGCTGCCGACATATAGGTATCGAGTTGGTATCGTTATCTGATCATTTAAAAACGCCCATTACACTGGACATTATTTAAATAATAATTTTAGTTCACTACACCGTAGGTACCATAAAATGTAAACCTAAGGAAAAAAAATCGAACTGAAGAAAATCTAATTCTGTTGATTAACTGCAAATATTTCATACTGTGGCACGGATTCTCCACGAAATGGTCGTCGGAGATATTTCGGTAGCGTTTCAAAGGCCTAAATGCCCGGAAAACCTCGCCATAATAACCAAAATAAAAATCTTAAATAAACTAGGTAGGTAACAAGGTAGGTAAATCATTATAATAAATGGGCAGGCCATTTATTATAATGATTTACCTGCCTAATTATTCCATGATTGAAATTGAAATAGCAAAATTGTAGAAAAAGCTCAAGGGTGCATTCTATACTTATAACCTTCAATTACCTTCTTACGAAACATTCGAAAGCAGAAAAGATACCGAAGTGAATAAAAAACAAAACTTAATGACTATTTTACATCGCCTCTTAATTTTATAATCTATGACAATAAAACTGGTCTACTTATTGTATTCATCAGATCAACAGAAGAAGTGGACACGTGCTCATTTTGCGGCGCTATGTTTCCTGAATAAACTAACGTATTAGAGAGTGAGCCCGAGGTGCACAGAGATAAGCCTAAGACACGCACCGACACACTTCCTATGAATTTATCTTTAAAGACTCGTTTAGACGTGCTAAAGGAATATTTTATACCTGCCTGGTTTTTTTTATTTTATTTATTAAACCTTACTAGATTATAGGAAAAAACAGTTTAAAAAAATAACAATCACGGTTTTACAGCAGGGCGGATTGGACACATTACAGATGTTTTAATTAGGACGCGAGTGCAATAATGTGTAACGATAAGAGAGAAGATAAATGAACCGCATAATCATCAAACAACGTTTCCACTGCTGGGACACAAGCCTGGCTCTCTGTGAGAGAGACTGGGCGATAATACATCAAGCTGGCCTAGTGCGGGTTGATGGATGTCAAATGTTTTCGAATGTTTTGGTTCAAGGGCATTACGGTTTCCTCATATTTCTTTCACCACTTTGAGGAAAATGAACCGCAATTGTAAATTAATTTAAATCGATACGATCGTGAAGTATTCATAGGTACCATGTAAGTGGTGATCGTGTTATATTATAAAATGCGTGGTGTAATAGAAATTGCTATATTGGATTCAATAAAATCTGGGTCGAGATCAAACAAGACAGCAAGTGTCTGGAATAAATAAGCAATCGATCGAAAGCCTCTCTACTTATTAATTCACCCGTGTTATTTATCGATATGCTCCTATACGTTGAAATGGTTCTATTACGAATCTGTACAGTCAAAAAACTAAAAGTTTAAGCTTAGGTTTAAGACATTCTTTCGGCGAATATCGGGTACATTTGATATTTTTAAACTGTCAGTTTTTAATCTGTCATTGATATTAGTGGGCAGTACAATGTCAGAAAAAAAGATTGGCTTTAATTTGAATAATCTTTTAGTTTGTTGACTGTACGTTCAAATCGCAAAAATACACGAACACATCACCATAACTGAAGTTGGACTGTTATTACTGAGTTGGTTATTAGTTGGACATTTTAGCGCGGTAGCTGTCTAAACAGCAACATTGCTCGACACATGCGAATGCTCTCTGTTGTTAAATACCTATCACTTGCGCTGATTAGGGACGGCTCATTAAATGATAAATTATTTTATTTCTGTAAGTAGGTTTGTACCAACAGTTTTACACGTCAATCATAATTTAAAAACTAGATGACGTCGGCGTTTCCTATCTGACTTCTCTGAAAAGAAAGACTGAAACAAACTCAGAAGTCACAGTCTCTTTTAAAGTCCAGACATAATCTTGGTCAGATCATGTGAAGGCGATGTAGATTGGTGTCTGAAATGGTCTTTTCAGGAAAAAACCACACAGATTGAGTGGACGTGTCCAGTCAGTGCACCATAAGGTCTGATGGGGGTTGATGGAAAAATTTAATTAGCTTTATATTTGTATGTTTTATTTTTATTTAAGCACGTATTACTTAGTAGTCATTGTACAGTGACCTTTCACGTACAATGCTTAAAGATTTGTGTGTGATTTGACAGAGTAAATCTAAAGCATTTCGGGTTCGTTGTCGGTTTTGTTAAATATTGTTTTTAGCCTTAAATTATTTTTCAATTGATAAAAATTCAGATTCAGTAGTATGCCAAACAAAGAATTTAGACCATATCGCTATTGAAACCTGCAGTATAAAAAGCGTTTAGAATTTTCTTGTCAACCACTGTGCTATTAGTAATTCCCCTTAAATCTGCCACAAAACCCCTCAAGATAAAAATCTAAACACCCTCCAATGTACACCGACAATCTTAATCCCTATGAACAGAAACACAAGTCACAGCTAACCATTAGCCGCAAGTATTCAGCGGGCATGGCATTAAGGCAACAAACGGCACAAGTTGGGCATGTCGCGCGCAACGAGGGCAGTGTGGGCAACAGAGCAACACTATGCAGTTTGTGTGGAATTAATCCTTGTTGCTACACTTTGAGGCTTGGGCAAACAGTAACCATTGTGGTTTGTAGTTGTCGTTGAGGATATTTTGTAAAATGGGCAAAGTTTTGTTATGGGCAGTTGAGATTCGCAGCAATGACTTGGGTATTATGGTCTCAGATATGCCAGAGTGATGTGGACGGACACGGTCTCTAGGACAGTAGAGTAGTAATAGATCAAGTCGAAAATAAGCTGTAGTGGTTGCCAACCACGAGCGCACGTCCCTTGACTTTTATACCACTGATATAAGGACTAAATTGCAATTCACGTTCGTGAAATACAAGAAATATAGTAGTAAAACAATGGAGACAAAATCTACAGACAGACATCAGGTAAGTACAATAGGCAGCTTTGGTGGACATATCTGAGTGTACCTAAGTCAGTTTCATCTACTTATGTTACTTGTCGAGGTATTCTGCGATACCAGCTATAGTAAATTGGTTGTTATCGATTCCTAGAGACTGAAAACAGTTGTCATCTGGACTTTCTGAGCTTGCTTTTTTGTTATATATGATATAAGTACCTACACCATAAAGGTACAACGTACTTTTATTCAAACTTAATACATTACCTACTATGTTTGTTGAGATTATATAGGTAATAATTGAATTATCTATCTAACTAGAGTATTGTCACTCAATCGAAGCTTACGAAAGTAATTGTTTATTTTTTTGTCGTTGAATTATTATACAACTCATAAAACTCAAATTATAGTCACCCTACACCCAAAAGTGGCCGACCAATGAAATCACAGGAAAACATTCTTAAGTAGAAGAGAAGTATTTTGCTATCTCGGCACACAGCTTACAGCTAACATAGCGCAAAACTTTGTGTAAGATATTAGGACGGCTTTCAGTAATTGTTGAGAATGCTAAGAATGTCAGTTGGGCCTAAGAATTTTATGCGGGTATAATTAAATTAGTAAGCGAAATTCCACAGAAGTGATGGGCATCGATATATATATACCTTAAATTAACTTATTTTATTTGATCGGGTCTAATCTAACGTATTTTTTATATTGTATTATACTGTTGGTTGCCACAGCTGGACAAAGTTTGATTTGATAAAATGTTTCGAAAAAGTTTATTTGTTGTGTGAAGTAAAATGTTAACGATGATTCCATTGTTATAAATAAAAATAACATAGAAATAAAACCACATAAACATTTCGCATTTTACAGAATAACAGACTGTCAATCAAGTTTTAAAAAACCAAAATCTTTTAGGCCGGCAGGTTTTAACACGGACCATTCCTTTGAAAATTTTCAGAGCGAAAAATATTTCCACTTTACGCACAAAGCGAAAAAATACATACCTGCAAACCGTTCACTTTGTTATAACCAGTTGGAATACAAAGTGCTACACAGGCTAAAAAAACTGAAAACAGCTTTGTACTATGAACAGATTTACGAACGAAAATACATCGCCTACTAAAAAGGGATATGGATTGGTAATCTTAGTTTGATGTTCTGGCAGACATAACGCTATCCTTCAAGCACATATTAAATCTAATTATCTGAAAGGGATACTTTAGTAAAAATAATACGAAAATACAATCATGACAAAAAGCTTAATCTTTTTTTTTTTTTTTTTTCTCTTTATTTATTAGGGACTTGCAACCATTAACAGGTCATGTCAGCCCCATCATTTCCTTAAGCAAGTTACTTACAAAATTTTCTTAAGACTATTAAATCTATCCTAAGCTATCCTTCAAGCATTTATTAAATCGAATTATCTAAAAGGGATACTTTAGTAAAAATAATACGAAAATACAATCATGACAAAAAGCTTAATCTTATTGAAACAGTAACGAATGTCGCTTTCAACACTTGTATGTACCTACTTAGCTGTACCTATGTAATACAATACCAGCCATTAAGTGCGATGTTCGTACTAATGCTAGTGTTCATATAAATAGTGTTCATTTACGAATGTAGGACGTTTCCATTTCTATATTTAGGGCAAGGGAATATGCGAGGACTGTCCGCTACGGTTTTAACGATAATGTCTTTTGTTTTCATGATTTTAAGTGATAAAAATTTGGCAGCCTATTCTATGATAAGTGGTATCTGCCGCCGAAGCAAAAAAAATACATTTGTAATAATATCAGAGGCACCGTATAGTAAAAAATGTGGCATTAGTCTGTTAACTGCTGCTCAGGCACCCATAAAAACTGTTTGCTTCAATACAAACTTAATAATTTCTTCATTTCAATTTATTTTTAAGGTTCGATTTAATTAAATTTTAAACATAGCCTTTTATAAGTCCCAGATTATCTATACTTATATTACAAAGACGTAAAATTTGTTGGTTTGTTTGTAAGTTTCTATGTAGGGGGTAATCTCGGGAAATACTGTTCAGATTTGAAAAAATATTTTACAAACTCAAACTCAAAGTATTTATTTCAAATAAACCAATTACAGGCACTTTTGAATTGTCAAGGGGTCGGTCAGTCAGAAAGATGAAGCAAGTTGCCCATTCCAAAGCGTAGTAGGTACCTATGGAGAAGAACGGGCAAGAAACTCCATGGACACTCTTTTAAATCAAAATGTAGTTACAAAAAAGTGGTTAAATCATTCATGTTGTAATTATACATGTGAGAACGATGTAGAAAGACGTGCACGTTAAAAGCGTCCGTAATAAAAAGATAAAAACAATTATGGGATTAAAATAAGCTGTGGCAGCTAAGAAATGACCAGTGCCTACTGACGGCGCCCGTTCACGAACATGATGTATGATCACAATGAACTCAATGATCCAATACACACGCCACCACCAGCGACACATTTGAGTGAGCATGACATACTCTCAGCCGCTAGGGCACATTCAAGTCAATGAAAGACGAACCCAGTAAGCTTTATAATGGGTACATAGTGCTCACACATATTGTGCTATGTAATTATGCAATACTAAGAGATTGAATTTATACAATGCAAAGATAGGTTGTACAATCTTCATCTTTTGTATTTGATAGCCAAATTCATGAAAAATATATAGGATATTTAACATAACGCTACGACCCATAAGAGCCGAGGAAATAAAACAAAAGTCAGAAAGAACGCTAAGCGAAAACGAGGTGATAGCTCGGGCAGGTGATGCGATGCGGGGTCGAGGGAACAAGACATTTCACGTGGACGAATTCGCGGGTAAAAGCTAGTTATAGATAAATCCAGATACTGATTCTGGAAGCCGATTATCACATAGGACTATAGATAGTCTCATCAATGATCTAATAGTTGCATAAACAATCAATACACTACACAAATGTGTCGTCAATACAAACGGCTTACACTGCAATGCAAACCTCCACAATGCACTACATACTACACGAGTAGATACTATAATCGTGATTGTAACGGAACGACAATAGCACGCCGATATATACAGTGACGTCACGAAATAGCCTCGTGTTGTACAGCCATGGATTAAACATTGGATACTGTTGAATGTAGGACTTCTTCTTTGTCCGTCAATTTGGGCTCGTCGATTGTACTTAAATTATACGAATTAGACCGAACTAAACTATGTAAAGTATCCTGCGAGTAAGTTTTGTATTTATGAACTTATTATTCATACAAAAACTATCAGATGTCTATTTTATTCCACCGTCAAAAGATATTAAAACTAGCCCTTAAGAATAAGAAATGTTGGTTTCAATAAAATAGATAGTTAAGTACCAAGACGCTAAGGCGGCTTCTACACCTACAATAAGTTTGCGCAATAATTATATTGCGCATCTCTGGCCATGATAGTAAAAATAAATATCTATGGTTAGGTGACTGTAAATGAGAAATTCCGTGTGCTTACAATGTATTGTTATATTATTTTAGTGATTGCTGTTCGTCAGGAATAACGTAAAGAATAGTGTTTTGCCATTAGGTAGTATATGCAAAAACGCACGCGTTCATTAATTTACTAAAATCTTCGCAAGCAATGGGAAATTACTACTAAAGGCTGCATGTGTCGACCTCAGGACGAGCTGCTTCTCACATGGAAAACTGTACGTCGCTTGCTCCCGCGTCACCAGTCCTGACTGTCTTCATGTTTTGGCTGCTGACATCAAAAGTAAAACCATAGTATACAAGACAGGTAAAAAAAACTTTGGCTGTTATTTTAGTATACTGTGGTGTTTTACGACTTCCACGTAAACGACGTGGCGGGTAGACGCTAGTTGTGCAATATAATTGAACGTTTAGGTCACGCCTATGGCTGTTGTATTTCATTAATTTGATATTTTTTATAAGAAGTACTAAAATAGAGCATTACTTTTCTATATTATTTATCGATTATAATATTGTAGAAAACTTTTCAAACTGAAAAAGTGCAATATAAATTAAAACCAAGGTATTGGTTAACATTATCTAAATACAACAGAATAATCTTGCTTGCATTATTCTGTAAAAATAGACTATAGAGTTCACTTTAGTATGACCTACTAACCCGACCACCGACCGATTAACTTCCGTGTATTGAGACGGACAGTGTTACTACTAAATTGAACAAACGCAATTACGGTACAAAACCTAGTTAAAATACATACTATCTAGTAAACTGGACTGGAAAACGACCAAAGAGAAATACACTAATGGGCACGGAAACACAATTTATTTAAATGAAAAATATTATAGTGCTTTCCACAAAAATAATTAAATAACTCTAGCTCGCGGCTACATTTTGAAATTGTTTCGTATTTCAATGAAAAACTCACTCTAAATTATTGTACAAAGTAATTAAACTAAGTAAAGTATGTCACTAAATTATAGAAGTGCGTTCAAAAGTGGGCTTTTGAATGATGTCGGAGTAAACCGATGCCTAGCCTCCTTACTCAGGCATAATCACTATAACAACACAATTTTTAATCCTAGTGACTATTATTAAAAAAATAAACATTTAGATACCCTCTTTGAGACTCATCCTTTGCAAGGGATCTATAACTCAGTCTATAACAGTGCACATTGGCCTCTTTACATTTGGACATCAATATCTTTTTAACCTTCACTCGTGTTATAAATGCAGAATCAGTATGTTTTGTACGTTTTAATAGAATCTGGAGAAGGTCACAAGGATATAAATATCTCTATTCTAAAACATTACACGTTGAGAACCAGTTAAAGTTACGGTTGTACGTGACACTTGGAGACGAGTGGCAATACTTAATGTGTTTACTTCCGGCGTGCACGGAACAGCCAACCTCGGGTGGATACTGTTACCATTGCATAAGCAATTATTATGTATAATACATCGTACCGAGAAAAACAGTAGCTAGCATCTAACAAAATCAGTGCAGAAATCGGAAAGGAAATAAGCCCGCTATATCTCAAATAAGTCAAAATAAACGGCGCAATACAAACACAACTTTTCATACACCGCCCGCGTCGATATTATCCGGCAGACTTTCGTGCAGTTTGTCTCTCTGTAAAATATAGCCTTTCCCACTAATATATTGCTTGGTACTGTCATGGCGTCGCGGAATATGAATAACAAATATATTGGATTGTCCGACTAACGAAACAATGCGTGTTTCTCGCATTCGTTTAAATAATGCACAGTGTAAATGTATGGGCTGAGCATTGATTGAATGGTGCGAGAATTAAATGGTGTGAAATGTAACAATCCAGTTGGTTTACGGGCATCGAAACCTCAGCCACAAAGCTTGATGTAGCGTTGAACGGTTAGTTTATGTACGAGTTTTTTTTAGTGACTCTTTAATACTGAGTTTAATTTATCTGCTGGACAAAGCCTCTGCATGTTTTGTAGATTAATTCATATCTTTGCCTGTGTAGATACTAGATACTTATGAATTGAGCAGTTTTTGCCTTCTTCTTACTTTAAATATAGCGATAGGTATCATAGTGACTGTGTCTTACTTTTAGATACAAGTTTAATGAAATATAATAGAATAAGTGGCCTTACAATCAAAAGATTATTTACGTCAAAATTGAGCAATTGAGTAGTAAAATTTTGCGAAAGATGAACTATGATAACAAGCAATTTTGCTCCCTACGTAAGGCTAATTTTGTAATGGATAAACTTTGAAAAGCACCTTAGAAGTGCCTAGACTGTTTGATCTCTAATAAATATAATTTGTAATTGAACGTTAGAGCAATGTAATGTTGTAATTTAAAGGATGTGATCTGTGATACAGGTCCCGAACCCAGTATAGACTCCAGCTCTCACAAAGGTTTGAATCTGCCTGTACCATGTACCAATTAGGTACCTTTTTGAGATTAAATTATAAATTATTATATACGTATCAGTTACAATAAAAAAATAACTTAGGTTTTAATTTACTCTACTTTTAATTAATTATTTTTGTAGCTCAAAAATATTAAGTAATGTACGTAAGTTGCCGATTGTACACCAGTAAACCAATATGCATTACTTCTCAACGTGTTAAATTATTTTCAGAAACAATTGAATCATCAGAATGAAAACCGAAGTTTACATTCTATTCCATCCAACTGAAGCAACACGTTTTATTACAATACAGCATTTCAAATAAGAATTTTTACAGAACTCCAAAAATAACTAATTTGCCCAACACAAAACGGATTATTATTTTATGAAACACGAGTATGTAAATCGTCAAAATGCTAGTTATAACCGTCCGTTTGTTTGCGGTATAAAAAGAGGTAGATTGAAAAGCAACAAGCGTACCTCACCCGCATGAAATATTTAGCTTGTATGAACGGCCGACAGGGGATAAAAAATAGTCCGGTCATGTCCAAGCTGCATTGTTATTGCATATGGTTTCAACTTTTTTTGTGTAATAAAAAGCATGGATTATTTTGTGTGTATATTTTTTTTGAGAGAAATATTTGTGTGAGTAAAATATCGCTTTGTTTCCATGGAGTTTCTTGTCTGTTCTTCTCCATATCTACCTAGGTACTACACTCTGCAACGGCAACTAGCTTCATCTTTCTGAGTTTCCGACTCCTTGACCATTCAAAACTGCCTGTGGATGTTTTTATTGAAATAAATGCTTTGAGTTTCAGTATTAGAGAAAATAACATTTAGCAACTATCAATAAAACTACTGGAAATATTTCCACATTTCCGTAAGTAATACCATTACGACAGACACACATAAATGCATTTCTCTAGACATACTGCAAGGTACAGAGTATATTTGCTCACTCACTCTGCGACTGAGTACATTAGTAACCCAGTTTCACTAGCTTCAGTGAAGTTAGTCTTAAACTTGTTCAGGACAAGCTGATACACTCTCGGTTTTTATTTCGACTAGTGCTCCAGATTAGAGAGGAATCTGCTTTCCAAGGAACGAGTTGTGCAGTTTAACTTAGTTTGGTTTAGTATTTCTTAGTTTCTTACATTGTAAGCGGAGTTTTATTCGTTGAATAGTTTCACCTGCAGTTTAATGTAGCACACATTCTAATATAACGCCTGAATTTTCAGTAATTCTCGATCACTTTCACAAATAGCTTTACTGCAAACAACTTATTCCTTAGGCACATTTCTACAAGTCTTAGCGAACTCTTAGTGGTCAGTGATCCACTCTAATTTACTATTCAGTTACGGTGAATTTACGATAATAGCCAACAGAAAGTTATGATTAACGCCAAACCTAGCTGCAAATAGAAGTTCTAATTTGTTAAGAAAGAGGTAAAGTTCAGCTAACAATTTCGAATTTCTAATGTGTTCTTTTCATCAACGACATTGCGGTCTGTAATGTTTTATTCAAATGTTTGTAAACCTTTTCTTTTATTTGATTCTGTAGGACAAGGAATATTTATAGGATTGATGACTAGAATGCTGGGAATGGACATTCTCAAGGGACCAACACTGACCACAAAGGTCAGATGCGTATAGATAGTACTAGTTTGCAACCTGAAATAAGTTTATGACGAAATGTATAAACGTGGACAAGGGAAAAGCAGTATGTTCTAGGCGTTCCGTGATTTCTGCCTACATTCGTGAAAATAAACCATTACCCTATTACCAATCATTATTAATAGTGTTATATCCTGGTTAAAATTGGATTTTACACCTTTTTTAATTATGTCCACTAAAGAACAGCCAGGCATACAGTAATTCATGATTAAGTGTCCTGGACATTGATTTGTCAACAAGTGGCCTAGACTAGTCCTTTCCGATTTCATCACAAAATTATACAATTTCTTTATTTACACTCTGTTTAGGGGAACAGTTACTAATGGATGATGGCAAACTGGCACAATACTGCGGTATGGTGGTATCACACATGGCGCAATATCTTTATGACTCTAATTAAAATGTAAATGATATAAAGTATAAATAAATAACCTAAACCATGATAATAATAACATCCTTTCATTAAGTGTCTTCTATTTCGTTCATTTCTGTTATTCTTTATTGTAACACCAATATTAGTAGATATTTAAGGTTATCAACTGGCAACATTCCCCATTTAAAATCATCCAATCAGATGACAACAGAACGTCTGTCCGCCATTTTCACAGCTGGTGCCACCGTCATGAAAAGTATTTTTGTTCCTGTGCAGTGTTTTTTTCAACAATAAACCTTTAATTTCGGTTGATCAACTCACGCTTATTATGTTCGGGTTAATTTAAAGAATAATTTTGACCATCATCGAAAAGCTGGATAAATCCAATTAGATTCTTTCTTATCTTCAAAAGTTTGAGATTGTAATTAAACTCATGATTGATTTCGTTTTTGTAACGATTTGCTACGTTTTTTTGTTGCGTCATAAAAAATATGTAACAAAAATTAAGTAAAACCAATTTCATACAGAGTTATTTTTGATATTTAAAAAATATATTGACTGACCGGTTGGTGGTAGTGACCCTGCCTTCTGAGCCGGTGGTCCCGGGTTCGATCCCCGGTTAAGTCAAACATTTGTGTGCATGAACATGTCTGTTTGACCTGTGTCTGGGTGTGTATGTGTATATAAGTATGTATATCAGTCATCAGGTTACCGTAGTACAGGCTCTACCTAGTTCGGGACCTAAAGACTTTGCGTGGATGTTGTCTCATAATATTATTATTATATTGTTTTATTTATGAGGTGTGTGTTTAAAAAAATATTTTATATGTACGATAAATGAATGCACAATTTTGAGACTGATTTTATGACTATTCAAATTCAAATATTAATTAAAAATGATTTAAATTCCACTGTCGTTGTTTTAATTATCTTCTGTGAAATACCTCCAATATTTCCTTTTTGTTATTTTTGGTTACGTTTTTCATTTTTGTAGCGGTACCTATGCGTTTTTGTTTCATTTTTGTAACTGTCCAAAATTATTTTTAACGTGTTCAAATGAGTGCAGAATATGTTTAACTAAGCCTCGTTTACATTGCGCCCCACGTTCTGTTCCCGTGTAGTTAATTTGCTCAGCCAAGAGGCAATGATTCGATTCTCTGCCAAGTCGAGACTCGAGCTCTTAGCAGTTTGTTACTGAAGTCTTTTTATATTTACACGTATACCTATTGTACGTGGTAAGGAGTTTTGAAAAGCGGTTTTTGGAAAGTCAAGATTATTGGCACGTGTTACCTTATATAAGGTCATTTTCCTGCTCGTTCTATTTAAGTAAGTAGGTACAAGTGAGTATGCACGAGGTTATTCATGTACCTATTTTTAGCATCGTTCTTGAAACCTGGAAAGGTAGCCTTGTTTCGAATGGAAGTTACCTTAAAAAGTTGCACTCTCTCCCAAAGTAGCAAAATAATTCTATTCAGAATTTTGTTTTCTAACTTTTTTGAACGGTATATTCTGAATTGACGACACACACTGCCTGTTATCTAATTTTCCTCTACCAATCCAATTCCATTTGGTTAAAAGGGACTTTTGCATTAAAAGTGTTGTCAGCAAACTCATAAAGGGCGCAGTCCGTATCGCGTATCCGTGTCCGCAGGGGTCATACGTACGCAAAACTGAAAATCTGCAAACAAACCAAACTGGCCATGGCTAACACAAATTCATTTCAGCACGCACACAGCAAATGAATCCAACTGCAATTTACGTGGCAGTCGCGAACTAAATCCGTCATTTCCCACATTGCCGACATTTCCCCAAACGCCCGCACCATAATCTCAGTTAATCCTGACGAATAAATAAAAGGTACGATTGATTGGGTCCCGAACAATAGGTATAACACAAAGGACTGGCTGTAGAGCAAACAGAAATCAGTCCGTTTCATCTTGTTCAAGTATATTCTCAGGTGGAAATTTGTCTATAAACAAACCACAATAGCTGGGAGCGCCGGCCCGCATACTAATGTATGAGCGAGCGGCCCCACTGCTGAGACGAATTGTGATTTTGGATGCCTGATCTGTTATAAATGCTAATATGAGAGGGATAGGGCCGTAAACAGTGGCCGTTTTTTGAAAGCAATGTACGTGGATAGTTACATATTTTAGTGGCAACCTTGCTAAACAAACAATATTTTGATGAATAAAAGTAGACAAAAAGTAATGGTAATTGATAATGAAAATGTTATACGAATATTTATTATTTGACATAGCCCTTTAACTTTTAATTATGTTGAGACGCATCGTATTTTATTTTAAGGCTACGGTTTTTATCACAATCTTCAACGCTTATATGATCAATATTGAAAAGCCTTTTTTATCAACCAAACCAAACCAAACAATGGACTATGATAACGCAACGTCACAAAATCCGGAAACCCGCGGACTTTTGATTCAATTACATTGTCTGCCGTAACGATTGAACCTTCGTCCTGTGTCGGTTTTGAACAGATTTATAAATGTTATGTTTTCATAATATATTTTTTGTGGGTAAAACGTATCTATAAAATAATTGCAAAGAAAAAAACTGTACGTGTCAGAGCGTCTACTCTGGGCACGCCACAACTACGGCGATAAGTCCCCTCTCCGAGAAGTGGCTAGAGAGGCGCCACGGCGTCCTCACCTTCCGCCTGACGCAGGTCCTCACCGGACACGGTTGTTTCATGAGGTTCCTGTTCCGGATAAGGCGGGAGGAAACGCCTGGGTCTCACCATTGTGTGTATCGTCCGGAGGACACGGTGGAGCATACGGTGGAGGTCTGACCTGCTTGGGGGGAGCACCGCCGTGTCCTCGTGCAGTTGGCAGTGGCGATCTCTCGCGTCCGGCTCTAGTCTAGGCCATGTTACGGAGCGAGGGGGCTTGGGAAGCCGTCACCTCCTTCTGCGAAACAGTAATGGTCGCGAAGGAGAAGGCGGAACGCGTGAGGGAGAGGCAAAATTCGCTTACTCACGCCCCTAGCCACTGCAGGAGATGCCCTGGGCGTCGGGAATCCCAAGCCGATTCCCGGCCACCGTAGGCGTGAGCTTGCGGACGGCGAGCAATGGGTAGCTCGCCGTCCGATAAGGACCAGGCCCGGGTCGACGGCGCGTTGTGTTCCACGCGTGCCTCAAAGAGATGTCAGCACCAATGACGGGGTCAGATAGGGCCAATGCCTGCCAGGGTTGCGGGAAAGTCTGAAAGGGTTACCGTGGCCCCTGGCACAAGCAACTGAAGGAACACGGGTGGGTTTTAGTCAGTGACAGTCTGATACGCCCTTATTTGATGACTTCCCACCCACAAAAAAAAGAGAGTCTACTCCCTAAGCACGAAATCTGCAGTTTCGGCCGAAGTGACGGACGTTTCCTACTCCGTATCACTTACGGACATAAGATTAGTCAGGGACCCGAACTAAAAATTAATGACAAAACGATTTGACAGTTGTACTTACTCCCGATGTGTTTTTGGCCGTCCGGAAAAAAAACTAATTAATCGGGAGCAGGGTTCACTTTTAAGCATCGAACTACCTTTGGACTGGCCCGTATCTTAGTTGACTGACTTAGAGAGTAGACCGCCTTCTCCGACGCGTGACTGGAGTTTACTCCTGCAAAACGATTGTCTTAAAATATATACCTACTATAGGGAAAGGATTACTTCCTTTGCCTATAGTATATATATATATATGAACCCATATATTAATTTATATTGATTTGATAAAATGTATCACATCAATTATATTACATACCTAATAGAAGTACCTACCTACTTCACAATGAGTGATAGGAACTTACGCAGCAGGGTGATTAACCTGCAAGTGCCAGGACTGCAAGTCAGCAGCAACACAGCGACTGATTAATCACAGTCAGTTTCGCAGCCCACCGCATGCGCAAAGTCGGGGCCGCCCTATTCACCTGTTCTCGAAGAGGACCTCTTGGATTATTTTGAACGACACCCGAAACAGAGAACCAGAGTAGCTTCTGGATTTAATGTAGGTAAGTACCTACTTAAGCAACATGAGTCAAATTTCTATTTTCAATAGGGTCGAACGAAAACAAACTGATCAGTTATTCATTATTCTTTCCGTCTTGGTTTTACATTTTGACCTCACTATCGGCTTTAGCCCTCTCGAAAACTACCTATGAAAACGACAACCATGACAAAAAAAAATTACACTTTCGCAGCCGCCATCTTGGATTTACACTCTGACCTCACTATTGGCTTTAGCACCTTCGAAAACTATGAAAATGACGACCGTGACGAAAAATTTGAAATTTTTTGCAGACGCAATCTAGGGTTTCATTTTGACTTCACTATCGGCCTAAGTACCTTCGAAAACCACTAATACGACACCCATGACCAACCCTAACGCTCCAATGGAGCGCAGGTAATTATTTCACTTAATAGGCCTAGTTTACATACTGTCCATATTTATACTGTGGCGCTGAGGAGTGGGGAGCGCTATGAGATGCGCGAGTATGTTGCTCAAAAGATAAGCAGAGCGGCTTTACTTAGTCTTTTTGTTATCGCTTGATTTTACCACCCATCTATATTTCATACCGTGCGCTATATACCTATGAAACGATTCTTAAGGAGTAAACTCCAAAAATATTAGATTACACCTGACGGAAGATGCGTTGGGCGTAAATTCGTTAGTACCTACGGTCGACGCACTACGACATCATCGGTTGGTTGTGTAAGGTTGAATGTTTTATTATATACTTGTCTGATTCTGGCGTTACGTGACCAACGATACGCGACACAACTGCCATCAGACGTGTGACCACCGTTAAAAATTACTGCAAAACCAAAACCGAACCGAATGAAAACCAAATTGAACAAATTCTAAAACAGCAGTTTTGTCTAGACAGTTTATAACAAGCCCAGTTTCAACACAATACTTCGTCATACGTTTTATTTGGAGCCAACCTCTGTGATACGCAGTTGATTGATGATGTTTAGTGAGCACACACCGTGAGCCGGCTAATGTTTCAGCAAACACCATCTGATAGTTTTTACATCAGAATGTTCATAGAAAGTCGTACTTTAATAAATAATACAACGTTAAGTAAATATGCAGATAGATTTTGATTGTTGTGAAGATGTTTGACGATGTTATAGAAAACGTTTTTAAATCACTATTTATTTATATAATCATCTTTGCTTCAGGCACATTACCCATAATTTTGTTAGTATTACTTGAAGTATGTTACTCGTATAACTAAAACACAAACATAAACAAATAAAGGACAATAATAATAATACAATACAACTTAAGGAATACTCTACCTATTATGTTATCTTCTGGAGACACCTGGCAACAATACATGCACTGTGCACAAGTGCCTCATCAGATGGCCTTCAGTCTTGCTAGCAACAATGCTCAGGAGACTGCTGTAGCTAACTCGTCGCAAAAAAGTCATCTGTACGCACTGTTGCAAACATTCCTGTCGCTCTACAGAAACGTGGCAGCGACAGTAGTATCATAAAAGCATTTTTTTTCACGCAGGGCATTAAAACTAACGATTCGCTTTTCTTAGTCCATGGGTTCCAGCATATCTCTTACATTTATTCAATAGCTCACTAAGGGCACTGATCGACAGACTCGGCAGCACCATATCGTCAGCGTAACTGATGTTGTTAAAAGACACACCATCTATCGTGCATCCGATACCAGTGCTTCAGAGTTCCTCGATTGGCTTATTCATATAAATATTAAATAACTTGGGCGAGGTCAGACCCCCTTGACTCACCTCGTACACCTGTACACCTCGCGTCACCTCGCGCCTGCCCACCTCACAATGTTATATTGTTTACCATACCAGAACTTAACACAACCGATTTTGCTCATTACAAAAACTAAACAATTCGATACCAAAACGCTCACCGGGGTGTGGATAAAAATCTCCCAACACAAATACACTTTCAACGTTCTTGTGCTCAATAATTGCACATAATATCGCTTGAACATTCCGTAAACTCAATAAGGTTGTCCACTGAGTCTGTAGACATGTAAACGGCAAAAACTTTAAGTACTCGCTCCGTACAAACTTAGCCGCCACTAGATGCACACTTTTACACTCAATGTCAGACACCGATGTAAACAAACTCCTTCTCCAGATCAGCGCTACTCCACCATACGGCCGCCCGCGTAGTAGCTGACTTGCCCGCAAATGCGAAATAATTTATGGATAGGCAGGAGTCACGTTTACTGAAGTGCAATGATATCAGCTGATTGGCAAAGCGATCTCACACCGTCAATAGATGAATAGATTTGCTATTGAAACTTACGAATTTGACTACCGAATCGACTTCAGTAACTATTAATATAGGTATTTTTTTAATTTTATGTATTTTGCAATACTGACCACCGATTAAGCCAAAGAAAATTAAATCTTATTTCAAGGCAATAAATACTCAATTTTAAATGCATAAAGTAATGCTAGAATCAACACAATTTTCTTAATAATAAAAGTTAGCATTAAAAAAAAATCTTTTGGTCATTGTATTATGCTTATACCTCAATACTCTAATTGGGGTGTATGAGGTATTGCGTTAATTATGTTACATGTTGTTTATTTTTGACCAATAAAACGGTTTGTGTATCGTTTTTCCCAACTTCTATCATCCTTCGTCGTACTAATTTCCTTGCCAAATACCAGAAGGCGAATTCCCGTAATTAAAAACGTTCAAAATCAAGTCGCAATCTCATCTCAGCGACAATCAAATGTCAAAAATGTAGGTAAAAGTAATACAATTTTTGACATATTGAGATTGCGATTAGAATGCGAACGTTCTTAAAATACGTGAATCGTCCCTCTGGTAGCTGTACAACACCCGCTAAAGTCCTTTGCTTTGAATACCCGTTAGCATCGTGATTTATTATTTTCTTGACTATCTCAATTTGTAGCGAACCTGAGCGGCGATTCTCCTAACTGCGATTGTGAGGGAGAACGCTCTTCATTTTCGGAGGAAGAACCCTTTCTCCACCCCAACCCCTTTCCTTCGTTTATCCCACCGTCAAACAACAGGGCAAAGAGATCGAAACGATTTCCTGTAAGTCGCACCTACGCATTTACATTTGAATGAGTAGCCAAGTAAGTATTAAATATCTGTAAACATGATACCATTTCCATATTATATCACTAACCTTACTCAAAAACACTATCAACAAATTTCTAAGTTGCTTCTTGCTAGTATCTACTTGAGAAGTACTTCGTTGTTTTCTATACAACCGCGTCGTGTCTAAGGAGACAGTAATATGACAGCATAAGGATTTCAGGGTAAAATATGAGGACTAGGTAGTAATTTCTAAAGCAAACACAGAATGTCTTGAGGAGCTAAAACTACTCAAGCTGTTTTTTTGACATACCATCATGAAAACAATTCTTAAAAAAACCTTACATTTTTTGCTCAACCACCCCAGTGTGTTTCACACACTGAATTCAAAATGAATTGGTATTTATGCCAATAACCAAAATCAAAGACTATCTTGGCCCCCGCGGAGCGAGTTTTGGCTGAGATCACGAATGTAGGTCTAGAGCAGAACGAGCTAGTTTCTAAAGCAGACCTACAGGGACTTTTGAATTGAGCAGCAACCTACCCACTACGATTGTATCCTGCTGATCCATTTGGAAGTAGTCCGAATACTCCCATCCAGAAGTATATTTAAATTAAAGTAGCTTATTGCTCTCTTGCAGTTGTTACATTCTTTAATGTAACAAATGATGACAATGTGATTACATTTCACAAGAGGTGCTGAACCACTTTAGGTTCAACACCTCTTGTGAACTATAATCGGCGTGTAAACTAAATGTGTTAATGAAGCTGCTGGTAGCTGTTCATGCAATAGGGGGTTCCAAAAATATGGGAATTGACAGCAAACCCTTTTGGCTTTTCTTCAGTTCCCTAGACAATTGCAGCAGTAGCCAACTGACTGGCAAAGAATTTGCGAGCCTGTGGTATCTGCATTCTTGTTTATTTCGTTTAGATATTTTTTGCTGGCCCACTAGGAAAAGTAAATTTTTGATTTCCTTCCCGGAGACTAAATCTCAATCAGCCGTTAGAATATGAAGGCTTTTTTTTTAACTCTGATACCAATCTCAAGGCCCTGCTGGCAAGCAAGGCAGAAAGGAAGATAATAATATCAACACTTCTAAAAAAGTGAACATAAAAATATAAACATAAAAAGAGAACACAATTTCTTTTCGAAATCTTCCATGACGAAGTTAGCAAATTTGCTGAATATCAATCTGCCAGCGGTTTACCTCCCGGGTGGCTAAACAATGTTATAACAGCTTAACCGACCGCTTATCTAGGAACAGACCAGCTGGATTGGCTCCTGTAGCTCCAGGCCCCAGGCCTCAGAGGCCATGTTTCAAAGTGGGGCGGGGAAATGAGGCGGGGACGTACTATGTATAAACCACCCCGTGTTGGACCCCGTGTGCATGGCTCCTGTACTTGATGAGTCGAGAGGTCTTGGAGAGCCAGTACCTATACAAGATCAATGTAAGAACCTCTTCGACCTGACAAGCTGCAACTCCTAGCTTGGAAAGTTGGGAGGGGGGATGGGACAGTCAGGTTTCAAGGGGCAGTGGTCGGTAGAAAAACAAGAGACTTGCTAAAATGTAGATGGAGATGATCCACACTAAACTTATAAAGCTCATATTCAGAAGAAGCCATAATCGTTGTTGATTTTGGTTTACAATAACAGGTGTGGATAAGCTTGCTGAAAAGATTTTTAAACAGACTAAGATAGAGGAGGCTCCTGGAAATATTAGTGTAACTGTGGTAACCTTTGAGAAGATGACTGGTGATTAGTTCATCAGATGATATTAAACTGGAAGAACCACTAGGCTTACGGAATTATTACTTTTGTAAAGTAGTAAATGAGAGAGCTACCTCTCAAGAGAATTTATAATCACCAGCCTAACTATAATGTTCCCACTGATGGGACGAAAGTCTCCTCTGTGCGAGAGGGGATGAAGATTTATTAGAATAATATGAGAATTTTAATTCCTTAAGAATATATTTAAATATCTTTGTGTACATGGTTATGAAATAAAGAGACTTATACTAGAATACCTCTTTTAAGATCATTTACATGCGAGGATTAATCTATCGACCATTATAATAAAAAGTACCTAAATAAATTTCAGTTTCAATGGAATTTTAACTTTGTCATGAACATTGAGTTTGTTTCCCCACATATTTATAAAATTTTCTAAGAGATTCAAAAATATTTGTACTTTGATTGATCTCATAACTTCCAAGTACTTACATTAGGTACCCAACTTGTATTAATTAAGGATAATAGTGATTCAATTATCCTGTAATAATGAGATTATAACTTTAATTCAGTTTAGACCTCATTGATCTAAATTATAACATAATACCTGTTTTGTTTCAATGCAAAATAGCTCCATATTGAAATTAAGTATTCGCCGCCTGTTTGTACCATAATATTCATAACATTATTAGAGCTTGTAAAATAATACGCTGTTAATTAATGATTTAGCTTCATGTAGATTGTCTTAGAAACACCACTGGTCCAATCTGTTTAATGAGGGCTTATCAATATTAATTCCTTAAATAATTAACTGCAGGAACTCAAAGCTATTTAATTAAACTACGACGAATATATCAAGTAATAGGTATGTCATTGATTGAAAGTGTTTGTCTGACCCGGAACCAGTTAACGTTCAACTAACGTGGCTATTCTAGTTTAAACGGATTCAATCTACTGATATTATGATTATTAACTTACCATTTATTCATATTTAGAATGATACGCCGCTGATAAATTTTCGCCGATTATCTACTTAATGCACGGCTTTAGTAATTTCTGTACTAAAAAAAATCTGAGAAAAATATCAACAAATGGATCAGAAAAAAACCTGTGAATGCGGATTATAATCCCAATTCGTAGATTTTTCTATTACAACTAAATAAAAGTAATTCAAACAATAATTGATGGAAAAATTGGTGATAATTTTCTTCTAAATTTATTATAGTTCAAAGTTTTACCAATTCCCTTTAGGCCCATTTGCGCGTTCATAGGTTATCCTTAATAACTCGGAATAACAGCTAACCCAGGGTTAATCAAATAATTCATCTTGCGGCACCAAGAGTTAGAGGTAAACCTAGTTTTAAACTTTTAAATATTAAACCCACCGTTGTGGGACAGATAAGTCGCTAAACTCTGGGTTAGTGTTAGTAATGTCAAAATTAATATTGACGTAATTAGGTACCGCTGATAACTTCGACGTTGTAGTAAGTGAAAATTCGGCACCATAATTATCATCAGGCAATATATTCATGAACTCTTAAAGAAATAAATACAAATTATAAAAATCTTAATACACATTTTTCCATCTGACGTTTTCGTCAATCATTACACTAAATCTCCATGGAAACCACATACAATACGATTAAAATGAAATCTCATATTATAGAATTCAAAGACAAGAAAGTAATACGTATCGTAATGTAGTGTAAAAAAGATGAGTACTCGTATACATATTCCGTTTTTTTCCGTTTTTAATTGTTCGTTCATGCATTTTTGGTCGGATTACATATCAGGACACAGGCCTTGCAATTCTATTTTACGGCTCGTCTTAAGAACTGCAATGTACCCAAGTTAAAAAAAAAAAACACTAATATCAGGCTAACTAATCCAGTGTTACTTTTTAGTGTCGCAACGCGTAATAAGAGTTCAAGTGTTAATTACTTAACTCCGAGTTTACAAACTCTACATGTGTTCATTTAATTATATTATTTATTACTCCCAAACTGTGATAAAAATGTGTGACTCAAGCCTATCACAGTAGCCCGCCGGTTGAACGCGCCACAAAGGGTCATGGCCACCCGGCTGGTCCGGGGATACCGTACGGTTTCCGGTGAAGCGGCGAGCTTCCTTGCCGGATTACCGCCATGGGATCTGGAGGCAAAAGTCCTCGCGCACATTTGGGAGTGGCGCGAGGAGGCGAAACGCCGGGGCGTAGCTCCGCTGCCGCGAGAAATCACGGTACAGCGGACAGAGCTCCGGCGGGATCTCAGGACGGCATGGAGAGTGCGATTGTCGCAACCCAGCGCTGGGCACGCCACAATTGCGGCGATAAGTCCCCTCTTTGAGGAGTGGCCAGAGAGGCGCCATGGCGTCCTCACCTTCCGCCTGACGCAGGTCCTCACCGGACACGGTTTTTTCGGGAGGTTCCTGTTCCGAATAAGGCGGGAGGAAACGCCCGGGTGTCACCATTGTGTGGATCGCCCGGAGGACACGGTGGAGCATACGGTGGAGGTCTGCCCGGCTTGGGCGGAGCACCGCCGTGTCCTCGTGGAGGCGATTGGCGGTGGCGATCTCTCGCGTCCGGCCCTGGTCCAGGCCATGGTACGGAGCGAGAGGGCTTGCGAAGCCGTCACCTCCTTCTGCGAAGCAGTAATGTTCGCGAAGGAGGAGGCGGAACACGTGAGGGAGATGCAAAATGCGCGCCCTCACGCCCCTAGCCGCCGCAGGAGACGCCCTGAGCGTCGGGAATCGCAGGCCGCTTCCCGGCCACCGCAGGCGCGGGCTTGCAAACGGCGAGCAATGGGCAGCTCGCCATTCGAAAAGGACCAGGCCCAGGTCGACGGTGCGTTGTGTTCCACGCGCGCCTCAAAGAGATGTCAGCACCAATGACGGGGTCTGCTAGGACCGATGCCTGCTAGGGTTGCGGAAAATCCGAGAGGGATACCGTGGCCCCTGGCAACTGAACAGGCAACTGAAGGATCACGGGTGGGTTTTAGTCAGTAAGAGTCTGACACGCCCTCCCACTCTGCCCAGAGCGGGAGAAGTTATCTGATGATTTCCCACCCACAAAAAAAAAAAGCCTATCACAGTAGGCCGTGCTCGCCACGCAGGGTTTAGTTATACTTTTATCAGATACTTTTGGAATAGCCTATGGTCTGATCTAAAAGTGGGTATCTGATACGTTTTAAAGCTATCTAATTTATTGATAACAAGCAAACACAATACAACAATACACAATACAATACTTAATACTACTACTACTAATATACTTAATACTTAGAGTACGCCATTGATTGATGATGTTTGTATTGCCACGAACAGCTAATGTTCAGCAAACACCGCGATCCTAGTTCAGACGGATTCAATATACTGTTATTGTGATTTATGGTAATCGAGGGCTTGTGAAGGCTCGCGAGGGGACCAGTTGTTTGCTTTCACGGGTGAAGCACATCACTAGTATTTTTTTTCTTTTCTACTTCAAATGTAATCATTTTATTTTGTTACTACAGTATAATTTTAACTCAAGCACACGAGTTTTAGAGAAATGTGTTCAAAGTACATGGAAATTATGTATTAGTCAAATATTCTCCTATAATTTACAATAAATCAGAATGTATTGAAATAAAATTAATACAATATGATGAAGATATATCTCGTAGATATTAGCAGGCTAAAGTTTCCTGGCCATGTTTGTTGAGGTATTGAATTCACTTAAGAGCTCGACTTGGCAAACTTCGAGATTGGTATTCGTTGATCAATTAGAGCCAAGATTAGAAACGGGCGCTTAGCGGCCTAAAATGGACATCCGGGTCCATCCATAGACTTCAAAAGGCTGAGTAAATGTTTCATTGATTGAAATCTAGATTAACTTGAGCGAGGTACCTAAATAAAAGTTACAAACTCCTTCACTACTTTCTAGGCAAGAGTTTTTTAAATTGTATTTTTCACGAGAGATTGAGAGAAATAACATTTGCCCTCACAAAAGAAAATTGTACTTTGCTTAGCAATATTAACGACAACAATGTCTCTTAGCGGACATTAAGAATCTCTAGTACTGCAGGTATTCTTATTTTTATGCAATCTTAAGAACTGACATAGATTCAGGACAATTTTGTCATTTATATAATTTATTTTAAATTTAACAGTTATGGAGTTATAGAATTTAATTACGTCTGTACAGTGTAATATCTAAATCGAATAAATTCTGTTTAAATAATTGCGTTGTTAATAGTTATTAAAGATCTGCTCAATTGAAACACAAACTAAACTTGCAGGAAGAATTTGAACTGTCTCATTCATTCAACAAATATCTAGCTATGGTCTGTTCCAAATACTGGTGAAAATAAACATATGGATCAGAAAACGTACCTGTGGATGTCGATCTATAGTGGCACTTACAAATTGAGTGCTTAGATAGTGATTAGAATCTGAAAGAGGGTTTACCGTCGATGATTGTTCAATTACAATTTAATAGTTTTATTTATTGAAACAACAATGGTGGAAACAAATATTACTCATTTGCTATAGTGAGTGATTGCGTAAACATTTAAACTGAAATGGGGTTTGTATACATTTTCATTAGATACTTTAGGAACAGACACACGTGCAATATCATGATATTGCACATGCTATAAAAAATACCAACTAAAATAAAAGTATCTCCCATCTCTTTCACATCACACTTCTCCATAAAAGACAGTACGATGTTTAGCTTAGTCAGCGCCTACCAGAATTGGCGCCATCTAATCTCTCCATTCATCTTTCCCGCCACAAACGCTATTCAGTTAGAAGACACATGTCACGGTGACGTCACACGATCACATAAATTGCTCGAGTAATCTAACGGAGGAATATCTCTCGACCATTTGAACACGAAGAGTTCATAGAATTTGTTAAGATTTGTTCTTTAATATTATTATTAAATGCGATATAAAAAAAAAATATAAAAAGTTGTGTACTATTCTTAATTTTTTTGGTTGACAATAATTGTAAAGTCAGTAAATAGTTCTGAACGTTAATTAATTAGGTCTACGCTTCCTAAATTGTGCTAATTATTTACCCTATCAGACTTCGCTTCTCCAGTATTTTTAATTATGTAAATACGAGAAACAAACTTCAAACTATTTGTAAAGTGTCTAATCCCGCTATAATACATTCTAATATACAAGAAACAATCGTTTCAAACAGAACATTTACAAAACAAGGAGACATTTACGGGGACAGGACACATCCCTAGAGAATACCGAAAACCTTTTGTTCCATTCCGCAGAACCACGGGCCTTTGAAGGAATGCACCAAGTTAAAGGCGCATCGAGCGTAACGTCAAAAGGAAATACAGTATAATTCAAACTAGAAACACCGCTTTCTGAACAGCGAAGAAAGATTCGCGCATGCGTAGCTTGGAACCCTCAGCCTCTGTTCAACTGTTCCGTCAGAACAGTTGCTTCACGATCGCCGAACCGAATCAACCCGAGCGAATTGTAACTGCCACGCGTCGTCGCTCCTGCGTTCGATTTACGAAAACTTTTTTGAAAATGCGTCGTGCTAGAATTTGGAACGTTTTTTGAATTTTTCTTTTAATTTTCGTTGATGTATTTGGTGAAAATGAGTTTGTTGAAAAACTTTGTGATGAAGTGGTCACAGTTGTTTGTACTCGGAGTTTCAGTGTTGTTTCGATGTACGGACTCTGTCGGTAAGTTGTTGAAAATAATATAAATATACTTAAAAAAACGTATAATTTTAGTTATAAAAGTATCACAAGCTACCAGGCTAATTTATTTAAGGATCACCCGTGAATTTAATAAAAGCACCTTATTCGGACGGCAGTATAATTTTCACCCGTCTACACTAATTAATCGCGAAACTTAATTCAAAGTTAACTAACTTAATTTGTCAGCAGTTGCTTCGTCTTTTGTAGTAAATAAATAGCTAACTGCTACTTAATGAAGTAGTGGGACAGATGCAAAATTAGGGAACCACGATAAAATTTTAATTTTAGTGTTGTAAGGTGAATTTTATTTTCATTTTTTACTAACTAGGTGCATAATTCTTTTTTTTTTGTAACAGCAATACATTGAAATTTGATAAAAATTACCTTCTCTATTTATGAACTTTTTGGTCAATACCACGTTATAAGCTCAGTTCTGAGTTTTGGTAGCAAACAATTGGTATCGGTGTCGGATCGATTACGGTGTAAGTTCTACCATAGAACAGGTACTTATATGTACACCCATTTTATCACAGAATAGCGTACAAATACCTACCTAATATTCAATTAGCGCATGTCGTAAGAGTAGGGTAATGGAAAGGGTTCAAGGAAAGGGTTTATACCTGAAAGTACCTATGGTATATCACGAAAACAGCCGGTACCAAATACTGGTACTTAACTGGTATGAAGGGTGTTGGTGTTAATAGATAAGGCATTGGAGACATTTCAGATTTACCTCTGGGATGACAACGCACCTTCGAGGCTTCTAGAATATCAGGTGAATGTCTGCTCGATTATTGGGTGTTTTGGTTTGAGTTGGGTCGGGATTGGGCGTCACCCAACAGCATAAAAAACCATAATCCTCCTTTTGGGATATTCCAGAGTCGGATTTGAAACATATTAGCCGTTAGTGAGCTGATACATAGAGGTTTTAATGTTATTTTAACTTTGAGAACTTGAAACCGTAGGCACAGGTACATAATATAGTTCTTTACAGAGCTTGAATGCTTGAGGTGCTGATCCTTTTGGGCCTGTAAATCACCAGAACTTCCATTAAATCTCGAAGTCTTGGTCTCGAATCCTGAGTTATACCCATGCACCCATAGTAACTTTGAGGTCTCGAACTTTGAATGAAGACCACGGGCGTTCATTAAGCGACCTACGGGAGTACCGCACCACGTCGTATTCTTATGTTGTTATGGAACTCATAGGTGTCACAGAAGGTTACCCAGACGTGCATTGATATGCTGAGACGCCGAGATTGAGTTCTTGATAACCTTAGGGCCCTAGACAAGTGACAATCGCTTTTAAAGCGTTTTGTATTTCTATAGTAAAAATAATTTAACACGATTGACTATTGAATTATTTAAATTAATATGTAGCGGTATCTACATCGCCACATGAGAACTACGTCACACTGACGTCACGCAAAATCCTGCTTCGCGCAAGCAGAGTTTACCGCGCAACTAGCATATTATATACAACCTCCCGACAACAATCGTGGGGCAGTTGCACCAGACACGACACCCGTCTGGTCGGAGGATCCTCCCTTTTCTATGGAGGTATGAGTGAACTCTACACCCTGTTCTTCGTACTTCTATAATTAAGCTATTCAGCAGCCTAGCTATTCATGCAGTCAATCTAATACATTTTTGATTTTTTCATCATCGTAATCGCTGATAGAACGTCACTGTCTCTAGGCTCTCTGGTCATTACATTCGATACACAGAACGTGAAAAAGTTCTTACTTAAGATTTTTTATTTGAGATTTCCTATCACAATAAAACAATGATGACGTATGATTAATCCACCCTGATTTACTTTGAGTATCTACAATTTATAAATTAAGTCCCAGACACTCCCTCAGAGAAAAATTTAAAGAGATTAATATAATGACTGTGCCTTCTCAGTATATTTATGAAAATCTTTTGTATGCACATAAAAATATTAATCTGTTTAAAAAATACAGTGATATCCATAGTATAAATACTAGGAACAAACACAAATTTGTTGTTCCTACAACCAGGCTCAAGAAAATAGGTGGCTCGTTTAGATGTCAATGTATACATTTTTATAATAAACTTCCTAGCCACATTCAAGAACTAAGCCTTAATAAATTCAAATCTTTTATAAAAAGGAAACTATGCCAGAAAGCCTATTATACTGTCAAATACTTTATTGAGGACAAAAAGGCTTGGGAGTGAGCTGTTCCAATAAATTAACAC
Organism: Brachylomia viminalis; assembly: GCA_937001585.2. Classification (NCBI taxonomy): domain Eukaryota; kingdom Metazoa; phylum Arthropoda; class Insecta; order Lepidoptera; family Noctuidae; genus Brachylomia; species Brachylomia viminalis. The sequence goes on from OW443300.2 coordinate 1,722,813, forward strand.
AGGGAACGTTGATTTATTTTTTTTGCTAACTATTGTACTTTTAATCTTTGCTATAACTATCTATAACGTTTTACATATACAATGACATGAATATTTACTGTATAAAGTATTATATTATTTTAATTGTTGTGAATGGGAGGACTATGTGGGTCATTGTTCCAGTTTGAATCATGTTCTGGCAGTTTGAGTAGTTTATGTGGCCTACCCAAATGTCCTTTCTTTGGTATTGTTCGTCGAATCGTTGAGCTCCTTAAGTTCTGAGTCGAGCTGCACGGTTACTGACAAATGCGTGCACTGTCTGGACAGGTCCACTCAATCTGTGTGGTTCTTTTCTCAAAAGTCCATTTCAGACACCAATCTGCATGGTCCTCAATGATTATGTCCGGATTTTATATACACAATGACATTAATGAATTTTATATACATATACTATGACAAGAGTATTTACTTTGTAAAGTATTATGCTATTATTCTAACTATTGTGAATGTGAGAACTATGTTGGTCATTGCTTTCTTTTTGTATTTTTACTCTTAGTGTAATCATGATCTGGCAGTTTGAGTAACTTGTGCGGCCTACTCAAATGTCCTTTCTTTGGTATTGTTCGTCGAATCGTTGAGCTCCTTAAGTTCTAAGTTGAGCTGCACGATTGCTGACAATTGCGTGCACTGACTGGACAGGTCCACTCAATCTGTGTGGTTCTTTCCTCAAAAGACCATTTCAGACACCGATCTACATAGCCTTCACATGATCTGACCAAGATTCTGTCTGGACTTTAAAAGAGACTGTGACCTCTGAGTTTGTTTCGGCCTTTCTTCTCAGAGTAGTCAGATAGGAAACGCCGACCTCATCTAGTTTAAAAAAAAATATATGATTGACGTGTAAAAGTGTTTGTAAAAACCTACTTACAGAAATAAAGTCATTTATCATTTATCATTTATCATTATCGTTTTTTTTTAATGAATCTCATTTTTCTCAGCTTTTTCCGCTACCGATAAAGTAAGTTTAGCAATTAAAATTCAGCTCACACCGTTGTAACCCTTTTAAATATCAATAAGGTATTTTCGACAAAATAGGCTGAAGATCATTGAAGTAATTATGATATCTAAAGTGGCCGAACTTGGGAGTTAAGAAGTGATAAACTGGATCGGCCTAATAACGGTCATTAATAGACTGGGATCGGTAACGTCATTATTAAACTTAAACTATGGTTAGTCATGAGGCTGGTGGCTGAGATAGGGCACTTCGCATCTTAGTGAGTTAGGAAACTTATTGTATGTGGGTTCGGGCGTGGCAATTAGTAAATTCTGCTTCAGACTGTAGACATCGAACTACTGACCATAACATTCGACATCGACATAGTGTGCTAGGGAAAAAAATCGGTAATCCGTAATCGCTCATATTTGTTTAAAGTGCTTTATTTAAACAGGTAAATCCAACTAACTTAAACTAAGACCCACAACAAACACCGAATGACTAATAGATCGATAATGCTTATCGAGAACGGATTGAAACAGATATCATGATCAATGGCCTCATTACTTAGGTTGAGTTTACCAAATGCCTGCTACGAGGGTTGCAAAAGGGATATTGATGCCATCTATGAGTGGAGCATTGCGAACAAACTACTGTTTAATACAAGCAAGTGCTATGTTATGACTTACAGTAGGGGGTTGCGGCCAATTCATTATGACTACAATTTAGGTGGTCATGTAATTACTCGTATCACCAACATAAAGGGAAATTATATGTTACCAATATTTAATTTGGGAGTGACTTTCGACCGCTGCCTGACTTTTCGAGATCACGTTTCTACCCTAGGGAAGGAGTCTTTCAGGCGCTTAGGATTTGTTTTGCGAAATGCTCGTGACTTTCGTAATCCAAATGTTACGCTGTTGTATGCCGCTCTGGTTCAAAGCAAGCTCGACTCCAGAGCTTGTTTATGACACCCCTATAACGCAACCCAACCATTGATGCTGGAAAAGGTACAAAAAACTATCCTTAGATATCCTATTCCTTATCTTCCAAAGATTATACCACTTCTTTCCCTACATGTACCCTACCAACTATCTTTTAAGGACGTTGGGCTGTAACTCACTGGAGATGAGAAGAGGCCCTGATCAATTCACTGTAGCCTGTAAGACGAGGACGTACTGCTAGCCAGAGCCGAATCCCCAGTCTGTCGTAGTCTAAAGGTGCTGAATGCCCTACTGACTGCCAACCCTGAATGTGATGTGTTTGCGGATTAATGGATGTCTGGTGTTCTGTCAGAGACAGTATGCAAGGGAGTCTACTGTTCCATGTTAGTTTTAAGGTTATTTATATTAGTGTCAACGAAATTGTAATTGCAATTATTCCTATGTTACATAATGTATTTGGTGTTGTACCGTTTTAAATAACTATAAATAAATTAATAAAATATCTATTATATAAGAAAAATACTCTTAATAACATTCACTATGGGATAGATATTTTTGGTTCTAGGACATGCCGGTTTCGTAACTAGGTTTTCCTTTACCGTATTGAAAGCAGTGGTGATGAAATTTATTATACAAAGTAAAACATCTGCTTGAGTTCGAACCCACGACCTGCGTTTCGTAAGTCGGGGCCGTTACCACTGGGCCACCTCTGCTCTCTAGACACGACTATGTTTCAATATAATACTAACTAAATCCACGCATCACAAAACAATACGATTGAAATGGTAATTATTATATACAGCTTACCAATGACGATTGATTCGCATTACAATTGATTTGATCCTATTATAGACCAATACGGGGCAATCGAATGGAGATTAGCTGTAAATTACCAGTATTGCCAGTAGTAATACCGGTCATTTTATGTGCGTTCCGTCTTCATGCTGTTCTTGTTTAGAAAGCTCTTTTTAGTAAGATGATTTTATGTTACGATGACTCTATTGTCATCAATCATCATCATCAAATATCATTTTCATGTTCAAACGATTCACCGTTTGAAATTGAGATCGCTTATCGTTGATTAAAAGAGGTAACAAACTGCTTGCCCATTTGACGCTAATTGAGCGAACGTTTTTACTTTTCATGTGACGTATTATTTCAATTATTTCTTATTTCTATATATCCTTTTTGCGTTGTTTACTTTTTTATTTTGTTACCTTGGAGCACTAGTTACAATAGATCAGATTTTTTTAAGAATCGTGGATTGCTATGTTTTCTAAGTACAGATGTGAACGTAAGTCAACTTCTATTTCCGACCGTACCAAACCACATTCTATTTCTATCAGCACCTATTAGCTCTCAACCACAAAGTTTATAACACTCTAATAAATAACCCTTTCCATGCTAAGCTTAGGGTCTTAACAGACACTCAAGTTAATATCAGTTCAATAGTGCGGCGAAGTTCGGCGGTACAGTTAATAAATTGTTAATTTGTTTCTCCCGGGAACCGCACGGTACCGTATCGTACCGCACGACTACATAAGTGTGGCGAAGATCCGAGGTGTTCGCGCAAGTACAAGTTCTGGTTACGTGAAACATTCTTTGGTACTTTATCTTCGTGTTCTGGTTTCTTGGGAATGTTTGACATATAATGTACTAACATTTTTAAAGACTTTTTGTTAGAAGGAATCATTCCGAGGTTAAACATATTATTCAATTTATTACATCATCAAAATGTATGTGAAGATGATGTAGCTAATCTATTAAGGTACTCCAGAAGCAGCCTGTCAAAGCCTCTAAAATTCAGTTAAGAGTTCCGTAAACTAATTAATTCTCATCCATTTATTGTATTACGCAACATTATCAAGTTCTGCCTATTCCGCACACTCAACACTTAAAAAATCAAGTGCGTTCAATACAGCGAATACTCGATTTAATCAAAGAAAAATACATTTTCCAATCTTCAGTTTCTTTTGAAAGTCCCCATCGTTGTGGATGCTGGGTATAATTGGGTTCCATTGAAAACGGGTCGGCTCTCGAGTATTGAAGCAATTAGGTATTAATTTGTTTAGGAGTACCGTCCGAATGAACAATTGATGTGGTTACCGGGAGCGCAGCCATATTGGATCTGCCCGTTGTTGGATTAGGCGTAAGTACCCGTGACGTCATCAGGACCTACTGTTATTTGATTGGTTGTATGAAGGGATGTGTGTTTAGAAATGTGGCAAGTAAATTGGCATGAAAAGGGGATCCTCAGTAATCTGTCTATTTCTGATGGATCGATAAAATGTTATTTGTGTAACGCACCACTGAATATTTGAAGTTGAAAATTTCATAAAAGTTTATCGTTTTTTTTTTACTAAAATAGAATCATAGTGAAAAATGTAAGCCATGAAGGAGACGATTCATTTAGATGAGTAATGTCCAAGAATCGCTTAAAGAAAACCTCTGTATTAAAACTACAGAAAGAAACGGCCACAAAAGAGTTACAGTATTAATTTTAAATTAAATCTGGATAAAAAATGGTCTAGGCACCTGCCATTTTATTTGTATTTTTCATTTAGAACCTTAGGCATCTTTTGATGTTTATTTTTTACTTAACGCTATTCATCATTTTAGGTACTGTCGAGTTAAATCAAAAATGTATTTTTTCGTTGAAGTAATATTCCAAATTTAATTAGGCATTATAATTAATGCACTTTCAATCAAACACGCTCGATCAATCAACTAAATCAACTGGGGACTGATGGGGTTTCCCAAAAATAGTGCGCTACCCTTTTCAAACGTATTGTTCAGCACATAATAATTAATTAAAAAGAATGCTATATAAACCACAAACATGATTTAATAGTAAATTATGCACTAAGGGGATAAAGCAGTGTCTTAATGTCGCGGCACTATTTTGAATCCTGAATGCAACGAATGTTATATAGGCTAGGTTTTGTTTTTTTTTAATCAAAATGGCGGAATTTAGACGTCAAGAAAAGCCTTGAAAAAAATCTGCCATGTCTTTATGGGGTATCAAAATAAAAGGATCGAAGAGACGATTAAAAAAATATAGCACAAAAAAGTATTTATAAAAAAAAAAAAACAAAATCATAGACCCGAATGCAACTAAGATTTAAAACAAGCTCACTTTTCAAGCAGTCTGATGCAGTTGGTGGCAACAAATCAGAGGGGCAATTCCCGTATTTTTAAGACCGTTCGCATTCTAATCTCAGTCTCAATCTGTCAAAATTACAATCAATTTACATACATTTTTGACAGGTTTTTGACATTGATTGTCGCTGAGATGAGATTGCGATTTGAATTTGAACGTTTTTTAAGTACGAGAATTGGCCTACTGAGATTGAACTAATATCTTACTGCCTGTCGGGTTTTCGATTTTTAAAATCTAAACTCATCCCATTTCATCAAAACCACAATAAATAAAATCGTCTATAGGGCGTCAGCCCAAATCCAACATTCAACCGGGGGAACGCGTTACAGCAACCGAATCCATTTGTTCGTCGACGACAACTAACAATGAGAAAGAACTCTTTGGTCAAGCTGTAAGTACATCAATAGAAAAAAAGTTTTAAAAAAATGTTTTCTTAGTTGAGGTTCCAAATTCAAATCACATTTTAGTCACTCGCGTCATAATGAAATTCAGTACAGTACCCACAGAGTACTTTTACTAACAGTACCAATGCCCAGCTAGACCGCAGGTCTTAAATGATTTGTTTTAGGTTAGTTTTGCATGACATATAATTTGACGTTAGCCAGCGGGTGGTAGTGTGAGTATAATGTTTACCCATACACTTATTTTACCTCTTTCCTACAAAATTTTAAAAGCAGGTGATCAATCTGATGGTTACTAGTAGAGGTATCTCAGATGCGTTACCCACCTTAGAAACAAAGCTATCAACTACCATGCTAGCATAGATATCAACCTTCACAAAGAGCTCTGCTGCTACTACATACTAATAATGCAATTTAAATCAGCACAAGATATAAGCAAATAGAATTTAGGTAGTGAATACCACAACAGCAAAACAATAGATCACCCACTGGAAGCCTGGTGCCAGGAAGTCTGATCGAGTCTGTGTAAATGTTACACAGCAGATTTACATCGGTGAATCTGCTGTTATACATAGTTAAAGATTAAATTGGATGGGCTACTACAAACCGGGGGTGAATCAACAAACTGCAAATTAGATTAGTCTTTACTCAGAGTCGTAACTCGCGGGCAAGTCAATACATTTTTGGTTTAATAATTGGTTGCGTATTTTGTTTATTTGATTATGGTAGAACCAATTCGAACTTTTGTGATATTTTATGAGCTGTGGGCTTTTTCGTACTGGAATTAATTCTTCCTTATTCTAGCATTAAGGCTCCCTCTCACCGAGTGGAGGCCTGTGTGTCCCAGCAGTGGGAACATTATAGGCTGATGATGATGATGAATTAATTCTTAGTATCAGCGTCATGCATTCCGGCTATTCCGGTTTTTACTGCTGTAGTAACTAAGTACCACAGCCGACCCCTAGACCGAAGACCACAGGCGTGATGTAAAGTTATTGCTATAAAAAACGAACAATTAAATTCTACAATCTAATTACCAACTCCAATTAGCAGCGTAGTAATAATTAGGGTAATTCTCTTAACATTGTGTATCAACTTCTCAGAGTTAAAAATAGATGTTGGTTTTGGCTGTATACAGTCAGGGAAAATAGTTGTTTATCAAATTGGCACACTACGTCGATTTGCCGTGTTATAGCGATTTCATACATATTGTCATGTTGATTCATATTGTCAAAGAATGACAATTGTGATTCAAATAAACGGACAATTTCAGTTGGTAGTCAATTTAGTTAAAAAATAATTTTCCCTGACTTTACATAAGCAACTGAGATAACGTTTATGTTTATTACGTATATTTTTTACGTTAGTAATCCGTACCTGAGAAATATGTGAATTTTTATAACCTTCTGGTTTCAGCAGACAGATGATCAGTCTTCGCAACCATATTATATACAATTAATGTAATTTTATGATTACATCTTGTGTTTTGACACCACACTTTAAGTCCATTAAACCAGTAGCAAGTGAAACATAAAAATACGTTTCCACCGTGCAAGCAATGTTGTCTGCATTTAAGTGTAATAAATGTCTTCCCTACGTGCTAGATGTTGCAGCCAACACACCTTCAATGCATTTTATTCTATTTTTAATTCCGAAGAAGTCTGAAAAACGGTATATCTGTAGTCGGGATTGAAAACCGGTACAAATTTGGGTTCCAGTTCTTCATTTTGGTTCTTATAAAGGTTCTTATTTTTGGCACAGTTCCAGTTAAGGTTCCAGTTTGGTTCTGGTTTCAAAGTAGCTGTTCTAAATAAAGGTTCCAATATTCGGGATCCATGCCATCCGATTTATAGGTCTCTAAGAAAGAATTACCACACGATCTACCAAAGCAAATGTGCCCCCTCCCCTCTCACTAAAACTCCCAGCTCATCACCCACCAGCGCGGGCGGCCACCCGTACCTCGCCGCTATCGTACAAAGCTTCGTCCTGCGCTGAGCGGCATCCTATGAGCTCGTTCGGACTCGCTTTAAAGAAGAACCGGTAAAGTAAAGGTTCTTAAAGGTTGTTCGTTTAGGTTTCTGTTCCGAATCGGATTTTAGTAACGAAAACACTAAATACCGGTTTTTTACCGGTATTTTAGGAACCTTATCAATCCCTGATCCGTGTAGCATATGAAATATTGTCACTAGCGACCCGCCCCTGCCTTGCACGGTGTTTATTTGTAATTTTGATATTAATGTATTAAATACATATATAAACTCTCTAAATGATGGTGAAAACTGCAACAAAATCCACGTAGTTTAGAAGAAGAGCGCAATCACACAGACGAAACATGAAAGGCGACGTATCTTATTTTGTTTTTTGTTATGAGCCTCGGTGATATTTCTTCTTATTCTTCGTAGCACTCTTGTCAGAGCGATCGTGGTCTTCATGTAGTTTCTTGTCTAGGGGCTGATGTGATTTGCCCCACGATGTCTCTTCATCGTACTCCAATTTTTGGTATTTTTATTGACACTCATACAAGGGATCGCCGACTGCGGCTTTAATTTGGTCAGTCCATCTGTTGGGTAAGCAGCCACGTGGTCTAGTGCCCTCCACTCTATCCTGCGCGACAAGGAGCTCTATAGAGTCACCTTGACGCCTTGAGACGTGTCAGAAGTATTTGAAGATGCGCGTTTGGACCAGATCAGATAGACGCTTTTTGTAGTTTTTTGCGTTTCTGACGTATAGAGGTGTTTGTGCGAAACTCGATCCACAATACCTCAAACATTATTCTCCAGCACAACACTTCCAGAACGTCTATCTTGTTCTTTTATATGTCACGCAGTGTCCACGTCTCAGCAGGGAAAAGCAGTATTTGAACAAGCCAGATCTTGGTGGCTTTTTTAAGATCTCTGTTCCTACAGACTTTTTTCAGTTGGCCTATCGATGATTTAGTTATCGTTATCTTTTCGTTAGATGATACTTAGACAAGTCTCAATCCTAAAAGATTGATCATAATCCTATGAATTTTAGTAACCACAAACTTAATCTTTTAAAACTACAGGATCTGTTGTAACAGTAAATTAAATTACCCAACAATTTTAAACACCATCTAATCTAACCCGACACTCTACACGTCTAACCCTCGCCAGCCGTACCAGTTTAGTGGATACAAGGATCACATGACATCGATAACCGCAGACAGGGTGCGATATCACCTTGGAGCGATAGCGACCGTTACCGCAGCGGGGGGTTATACCGCGGCGTTGACAACGCGGGAAAATATAGGATGTATGTGTATAAAATAAAATTTTATAAAGCTAAAATAAAAGAAAGCGGAATCTACGAGTGGCCTTATTTCCATTTCTATAATTGTGACTTTGGTTTAAACTCAACCCTTTGACGATTATTTCATTATTTTCCGGAGATTAAGAACTGCAACCAAATCTTGTCTGTGCATGACCTTCTTTCTCTTTTGTAAGGCTGCCTGCCAAAACCTACGACCAATACCTTCTTCAATCCAGTAAATGAGTTTATTAATACACTATGACATACTATGAGTGTCAGAACATTTTCATCTATATTATAGTGATTTTAGTTCCTTTCACTGCCATAGCATTATTTCCCGGAAAATCATCAAAAACTGCAACCAAAGTTACCTGTGCAGTACCTTCATCCCCTGTATTGTGAGCACCTTGAAAACCTAATTTAACGACCAACGCCTACTTAACATATATTATGTACCTACTACGAGTAAATTCGTTCATTATGAGGAAAACACAATCACACAAAAAAACTGTCAAAGGGATTTGAACACTGGATCACAGAAAACCGCAGCCGCGACCCACCAAGGAGCCAAATCAAATAAAATAACTGAAAACTGGGCATAAAATACCACTTTGGTATCGGTAAAAGATACCGCAAGCCGCGGAGGGTACTTGTTAATACCACATCGATGATAACGGTGAAACCGGGGGGTTGAGAAAGACAAGAGTTATTTCCTCAAAAGATCATATCAGACAATCTACATTGACTTTACATGATCTGACCAAGACTATGTGTGGACTTTAAAAGAGACTGCGACCTCTGGGTTTTTTTCGGCTTTTCTTTTCATAGTAGTCAGATAGGAAACGCCGATGTCGTCTAGTTTTTAAACTATGATTGACGTCTACAAGTGTTTGTACAAACTTACTTGCAGAAATTCATAATTATATTAAAAATAGATTTTTGTTTACCCATCTACGCTATGGAATAGGAAGGGTTGGGTTATTTTTGGTCAACATTTAGACAAAATATTTACTAAAAAACATTTTTTTTTCTATTTTTAACTAGCTTTGACCCGCGGTTTTTGCCACGTGGAGGTTAAAAATTATCCCATGGGATCGTAGGTATCTACCACCGGAATGAAAAATATAATACTCGTAGGTATGGATTAATTCAGAACTCTTTAGCACGGACCTACTTATAAAGTATTGTACAAATCTGATTTAGGGTAAAAAAATTGGCTAAACTCTGTCTCGGCACCCTGCGTGTGACTTGTTAACCAATGTTCTACAGTTACCTTATTCCACAAATTATTCGTAAACTTACATACTCTATAATGTTCTCAATTTACCCATTACGATCTTGAAGATACAAGCTAGTTTTGTTCATTATAATTCTGTTACGTTGTAAAACGATATTACGTCTTGTTACGTGAAGACGGAAACTTTTCTATACAATATTAGATTGGTATCGACCGCTGTACAAACGCTCTAAATGATATAACACAATCAGTAAGTTGGGAGGCCTTGTAATTAGCGGTATGTTATTTAAACTTGTTCCCTAGTTCCTATAATTATAATTATCCTATGGAGCCATAGGTGTAATTTGTTTTTACTTGAATACAGAAAACATTAACGACTTTTGGACAGCGTGTATTTTTATCACTGTCTACTGTGGCTAACAAATAACAGCCGCACGGGTCTACCGATCAGGTGTAGCTACGCTTGCCGCGGTTGGTATGTGGATGGGTGACCATCTTTACATATCAAGACCCCTCCGTGTCTCGAAAAGCACCTTAAGCCGTTGGTACCGACTGTCGTTCGTAGATGATTGGCAGTCGTTACGTGTCGTCAGAAGCCCGAAATTCTCACACCCAGCAAAATTACGACTTGGTTTCATTAAACTGCACTTTTAAGTTTTTTTTAAGTTTTTTTTAATGCCGACATCGAGCATACATAGAACACCACTTGTAGTTTAGAGAAGTGTGCCAATCCTTCATTTTAAAGTTAATCCTATTTAGGTCAAATCAAATCAAAATATTTTATTTATTTCACATAAACCTACATGGATACCTTTATAATAATAATAATAAAATTGTTTATTTCTCACCATTTAAACTTACAGCTATACAATTAGGTACAAGTGTACAAGTAGGTATTTCAACATTTTTAGGTGATCAAAATAAGGTGCACAGAGTATTGACCCTAGCCCCTGAACTAGGCGGGAACCTGTATCTCAGGGGATAGTGTTCAGCTATTGTCATTCTAATATTACCTTAGGACATTTGTGTGTAATTCGTATCAGTAAGTACCATTAGAGAGTGCTAGGGTTTGTCGGTGAGTTAGAAGATTATGAGTTATGGATGTGGGCATGTGTGTAAATATGAATGGTGTGATGGAAGAAGATGTGTGAATGATGTAGTGGTGAAGTAAGTGAGGAAGTGTGTGTGTGTGTTAGTTATGATTATACATGAAGGGTCATTAGCTTTTCAGTGTTTTCGTAATCCAATTGCAATAAGTACATTTTTATATTAGATTTGGCTTCATGGCTGCTAAGATTTATTATATTCGTATTTTCGTTAACTTTGTTATAAATAATAGAACTTAAGACATAGTGTTGTCGCTTTCCAAATTGTGTGCTGTGTGGGACTCTAGGACAAGGTGCTGGATTTCTGCGTTTTCCAGTATCAACAGGCGGGAGGACTGTTCGATGTCTTCTCATAGTGGATGCGAGTACAAAAAGCTGTCGAATGGTTAGCACCTGACATTCTGAGTACAGTTTTCTAGTTGGGTATCTAAAAGGCTTCCTATTTATGACCTTCAGAACAGCTCTTTGGGCTCGCTCCAGGGCTAAAAACATCGTCTTTGAGGCACCGCCCCACACTGGGATACAGTAGTTTAAGACAGATTGACACAGTGCGATATAGATTTTTATAAGAAGCTCTTGTGATGCAGATTCTCTGAGAGTTTTAAACAAGAAGATCATGTTCCTCAACCTTGCTACTACTTTTTTAAGTTGTTTATCCCATCTTAGGTGTTCATCGATTTGTACTCCTAAATATCTGACAACACTGGCAGGTGTTATAGCCTTACAATTACAGTTTTGTGTTTTATCTCGACAAGTGTGTGCAATTATATTAAAGTCATCAGGTTGTTTGTTATTTGCTCTTATTTTAAAGGCTACGTAATTAGTTTTGTCTAAATTAAGTGTCAGTAGATTGGAGTTGAGTCAGCACATTATTCTCCTAAGGCAATCCTCAGCTATTTGCTTTATGAGAGCCCAACTAGAACCATGTACCACAATAGCTGTATCATCTGCATACGTGTAAATTTTTGCATTTGGTGTGGACATTTTACAGAGGTCACTTTGCACCACACTTGTCTTTACCAACACTTTGCACCACACTAGACTTTACTTACACTTCCCTCCACTCATTTTGAGCGACACTCGATTTATCTTATTACAAAACAAGGTTTTTCTTTAGACATGGTTTAAATAATTGAGCCAGGGTTTGTAATAAGAACGTACGTAAAACGGGGTTAATAGAGATGCAGGGGTGAATCGGGACGAAACTTTGAAATGGATTTTTTCGTTGAAATTATATTAGTTTGTTGCCAACAAGGGCACTTAATCGTTAATTACAATACAGTAAACACATTAGAGTCCTTTTTGCAGCAAACAATATTATTTCAATGTTAACATCCCTTTTAAAATTTCGTCCTGATTCACCCTTGCGTCCCTATTAACCCTGTTTTACGGTACCTATGATTTATTTACAAAACTGATCACTTACCAATGCTGTCAGGTTTGTATAAAAAAATACCGTAGACGGAATAACGATTAAAATACAAAAATGGCTTCGTGTTTTAAATCTGGGTCTGAAGATAAAACTTATAATAAGAAGGACTGAGTTTTAATCATCTTGCCTCACGCTTAAACTCAAGCTTACATAACTGCCTACTCTTAAACAAAAGGCAACACGATCAGTGAGTCGCTTGCTATAATTAACGGCAGGTAATCTTGACATGTGTGCGCATTGCTCAATGGGCCGCACTCGCTTACCGACTCGATTACACGTCGAATTTATGACGTGTTACTAACTGGGGATGTATTGAACAGTGACGAACAATGGTGGGGAAAGTAAATGTATGGAGAGAAATTGTGATAACATTATTGATGCTATATTCTAAATAGGTAGTGAAATAGACTTGCAAGTACCTATTTACTTACAAAGATCAATAAATTTTTACCTAAAAATTGATTAATTTATTGTAGTAAACCGGTACTCCTAATACTTTAATTTCACTGTTTTACAAACGATAGCGTCCATGTTTCTCAAGATGGAACCATTAATTTTATTACTGTGAGAAAATATATTTCAATAAAATGAACGACTTTTTCAAGTAAAATAATACCCGTATGATAAAAATATAATAAAGTCTAATTATAATTACCAAGCAACACCAATAACGAAAAAAAAAAAACACATAAGTACTTTATTTTAACGAGGATCTTTCTAAAGGGATAATACTGAACCAATACGGGATCCGAATTATTCTGTAATTTACATTTTAAACGAAAAATCACATTTATTATGTTGATAACACTATGATATGAGTACTAATTGAGAATAAAATTATGTGGCGACTCGCAAAAGCAATTACATCAATTGTCGCGGAATCGTGTTGAAATTTTAATGTCATGATTAATAATGTTCATTCCTGTTGTTGTATATTTCGTGGTTTTGCATTGATTGCCAAGTGAGCAAGTGACAGTTTTTGCGCAGTATTGGTTTAATTTTGTGGGAAGAGTGTTCGTGGTTTAAAAACGATCACCAGGATGAATAGGTACGGTTAAACGATATACTGGGTTAAGCTGCGCTTAATTGGCACCATCCTGTGGATGTGTGTGTGCTGACATATAGCAAATCCTGAACAGAGAGCTTGTTATGTCATTAATACAACTTGACTACTTACAATGACTGTCAAGAATCTATTCGTAAGAAAATTTTCAGTCTCTATTGGTGTCAACCTTAGAATATAGTTAATTAGCTAAATCTCAATGTTTTGGTTAATATAGCATTTCATATAATGTAAAATATTCGATTGGCTGGATCACTAGCTATACATATTCATATACAGTGCGTCGTACCCGTTATGACATACGGTGCCGAAACGTGGACATTGACAGTCGGGCTGGTCCAAAAATGTAAGGTCGCTCAGCACGCTATGAAGCGGGCTACGCTCGGTGTCAGGATTTAAATTATCCGGAAACAAACTGGAGTTATGACATAATGTAGCTTGCAGAGTAGTGCAGTGGTCATGTGGCCATGTTTGTCGAAGGATCGATAGCCAGTGGAGCAGACGAGTCCTGGAGTGGAGACCGCGTATCGGCAAGCGTAGCGTAGGACGCCTCCCAGTTAGATGGCCCGACGACCTCAAGAAAGTGGCTGGGACAGACTGGATGCGGAAGGTAGAGGACAATGTATTGTGGCGCAGCCTCGGAGAAGCCTATGTCCAGCGGACTGCAATAGGTTGAGTTGATTGATACATGTCATAATTAAATCATAAAATAGTAAAATTAGACTCACCTACTCTGCTCAGGTCTAACATAATAACATTCAAATCACTGAACAGTTGGTAAGCCCGCAACCTTAGCCATATGTAACCATTCTTACATTATTTTTATTAAAACTCTATAAACAAGTAAGAAAATACTGTACAATGCCTGAGGCACTTTCTACCAGTCAACCTTAGGGCGATGCAGAGATATACCATGGCAGGTGCAACATACGGGATAGATAGCTCGGAAATGACTATAACATACAAGAATAAATATATGCTTATATATTTTAGCATTATGTATTTATTTAAGTATACATGTTAATTATTTTTATTTAGGTATATTTTAGCTTTAGACTTCACACATTCATATTTTTCTCTTCTTGTTCTCACGCACTATTGTCTACGTTTCTTTTTTACTTCTCCTTTCGCAGGTCTGCTGGAAGATATTTCTAAAGAAATAAGCAGTACCTTTGTACTCAATTTATAATTATGTCTTATCTCATGTATTTTATTGTGTGTACATAAATAATAAATAAATACTAATATATAGATACATACATATAAACAAATTAAACATTGGTCAGGAGAAATAACGATCGGTAGAGGAGAAAACGAATCGAGCAACTCAGCGCTGGGATGTTTCAGCCAACTTCTGACGGATATGTTCACGTGCCTTCACTTTAAAAGATAACCGACTGGTTGCTGTCCTGATATTCAGAGGAAGCTCATTCCAAAGAAAAACCGCCTGGACAAAGAAAGAAGAACGAATGAAGCCAGAACGGTGAGAAGGACATCGTAGAAGACGATTGTTGGTGGAACGAAGATTTTTACTATGGGCAGTGCATATATATTGAATTTGGGAAGTCAGGTAAGAATGGGAAGTGGTTTTGTCCAGAATTGAGAACAACGTAGACAGAGCTCTCAACTCTCTGCGCTGACGAATGGGTAACCATTTTTAAAGCAGTCGGTGCGCAGACATTACCCTAAGGCTGGCACCTAATATATCATATTTGTCTCGAAACTAACACAACGTTATCCTAAATCAACTCAAACCGAGTCCCATAAACACAGACACAGATTAAAATATTTTTGCGACATACCACATCACACACTTTATTTAAAACCATGAGTCTTCATTTAAAAAGAAAATGAAAGTTAAATAAAACGTACAACGAAGACATGAGTACCTTTTATATCTCCAAAAAACCTTAATTTACAAGCATGAGCCAACAGTATCTGTGCTCATAAATCAAAGTGACGCGCTATGAGGTACACCTTTACTTGGCTCAAGTTTTTTTGTATACTTTTGTAAGAATAAAAGTAAAAAAGTAATCTCTGTCCGTCTAAGTTGACTTGGTAAGAGTTGACTTAGGATAATGTCGAGTCAATGGAGGTGGAGACGTTATCGGACCGACGATATATTCGTTTCGACGTCTCAACCCAGACCGCCGGCGGCCTCGGTCCATCGGCCCCGCAAAGGGTCGGTTCAAGATGGGCGATCAGTGTAGCGGTACCTACATCGCCACATGTAAACTAAGCATCACACTGACGTCACGCAAAATCCTGCATCGCGCAAGTAGAGTTTACCGCGCAACAAGCATTATACAACGTCCCGACATCAATCGTCGGGCAGTTGCCCACCAGACACACCAACTATTCTGGTCTGGTCTGGTCGGAGGATCCTCCCTTTACTATGGGTATGAGTGAACTTTACACCTTGTTCCTCATACCTCTATACTGGTGACTCCGAGTATGAACGACAGCGCACTTTTCGTGCACCTACTTCAGCGTGACGTTATCATCATCACTTCTTCGAGTATTCGAGCGGCGAGTCACACAGTCAGCCAGCACCCACGGCTTCAAAAGGGGAACCTGACCATCAGCATGCAGCGCGAGTGCATACCTGGTCATCACCCTCAGACCTCAGCCTCATCAGCACCCTTGGCACAGCACACTGCACTTCGGTCGGCCCACAAGCAGACCTTGATCTCAGTTTAAAGGTCAGTACACGACGCAACAATCATAAACTAGATAATGGTGCCGATTCCCTTGTTCACAAACTAAACTAAATTTAAGTTGAGTGCATCTTTTTCTTTCTATTTCATTATGAAAAGGACAGAAGATAAATATTAGTTTAGTCCTGTCAAATTAGTCAGCACCTGACGTAATTTGATGTAATTTTAG
The DNA here is from genome assembly GCA_937001585.2 of Brachylomia viminalis. Lineage (NCBI taxonomy): Eukaryota > Metazoa > Arthropoda > Insecta > Lepidoptera > Noctuidae > Brachylomia > Brachylomia viminalis. The sequence continues at coordinate 1,739,285 of OW443300.2, forward strand.
TAGTCAACTTTTTATTCACGTCTACTACTTACTATACTTGTATGGAGTAGTGTCAGGCGCTGATTAATTTGACAGGACTAAACTAAAATTTATCTTCTGTCCTTTTTTTAATGAAATAGAAAGAAAAAGATGCACTGAACTTAAATTTAGTTTAGTTTGTGAACAAGGGAATCGGCACCAATAACGCGTTTGTTAGTCGTATCGCGGTCGTTTACGGACTATCGAAATACTTGTACTGTGACATTTTGGCCACTCATTAATATTCATATCTTTATTTGCATTCCATAATGTTTAAAAGATCTTACAATGGCTTAAAGCTAAGGAACGGACCCTGTAGGGCACAGCATTAAAAAAAAAACAACTAGGAATCGATTTACATTTTTAAATATGTTATTAATAATAATTAACCAATTTATTTATATCGAGATTTACATTGGTGATTTGAGTTTATAACACATTACTTTTGAGTAGACGAACAGGCTTAAGATTTACTTTCAACCCGCACCTTGTGACGTTGCAAAAATCAATATATAAAGCAACTAGTAGCGACACCTTTCGTGGGTCTGCTCTAGCTCGTAGGATGATGGTTTTTATGAAATTGTGTCATGCGAACTAAATACATGTTTATTGATTGGTTGAATTAAATAAACATAAGGACATAATTTCCCACACTCTACTGATATACAATGTCTATTAAATTCAAAATGACAAATAGAGAGGATTCTATTTTGTCTGTGGTTTTCCAAAGAGGATCGATTGCTCGTCTTGTCAAAATGGTGTAAAGTTTTTTTTCCCCTTATGGCGTGACTACGAGGAACACGCTTTGGCAGAGGGACCAGTTCTGGGATGACCTGACTGAGTCCAAATAACCCGATGGGTTTTTTATAGGTCTAATCAAACCTAATCCTTGTGAGTATTGAACCATTTTGCATCCCTAATGCAATGATAGACGTGATGCCTTGGTGTAGCCCCGTGGTCAGATGATTTGGAGTTGATCCGGGTGCGGCCAACTTAGTGGTTAACCGTGATGTGGGCCATCTGTTATTAAAGAAGGCCTTACTGAACCTGATAACGGTAAATGAGGGAAGTCCGCCACTCCAGGTAACAATAGCGTCACCGTCTACCCGTAGGTCACGTCAATCGTGTGAACCATAGGCATATTCCTTTGTTCGATGCCAAGGGTCTTGATTCCGTCAATTGAAGAGTCGATTGAAAGTGAATTGAATTGAGTTGAAACTGAAGAGAGAACTGAAATCGAATTAAATTGAGTTGAAATGGAAGAGAGAATTGAAATCAAATTGAATTGAGTTGCAATTGAAGAGAGAATTGAAATCAAATTGAATTGAGTTGAAATTGAAAGAAATATTATATACTGAGAGAAGACTGAGTTTAAACTTAATTGTTATTGAGAAATATGGGAGCCGCTGAAGGTATCGGAGCACAAATGAAACATACACCTTCACTGACAACGTATATTCGAAGACTGGCGCGCGGCTTGTAACGTAGGTACCAAGCCTTTTACACATACCCACTATTACAAATATATCACACCTCCACCACAATACAACAGTACATATGTATTACAGATAACTCCACAATAATACATAACTAAATCACACTATCATAACATCAAAATCAACCTTAATTATGTGAACTAGTAACCAGTTAATCAATTACAAATCTGACTACTGGCTTACGTATTCGCTTATGGGGGTAACGATTCTCCGGCGGCGGAGATTGTGGTTGCAAATTAACCATAGAACCTTTAGGTGTATTTACGTCCGGCTTTGAGCTTTCCCCCATACTCCTGGTGGTCGCCTCTGGTGAGGCTACCTTTACTACCCGTTCTAGGCCCTCGCTAAGTGGCTCGACCCCACTCTCTCCCCCATGATCCGTGTTGTCCTCAGTCTCTGGACTGGTAACATCAGATAAGCGTGACCTACGGCGCATTTGATCTACATGCCTTTTTAGTGATTGACCATTATCCTTTACCACTGAGTATCTACGGGCGCTGTCTACCCGTTCCACAGTACCTTTTACCCACTTATCACTAACACCATACTCGCGTGCCCAAACTGAATCACCCTCCCTGAAACTGCGGTCTGTTCCCCCCGCTATTTCCATTTGCCGTCTCTGGGCTTGACGGACTCTGTCTTCGGTGACCTGGTTTGTACGCAGTAAATCAAGCCTGGAGCGTAAAGGACGTCTCTGTAACAGCATAGCCGGGGTTTCCCCGGTAGTGCTGTGCACGGTGTTCCGGTATGCTAATAGAAACGTTTGTAGTGCGGTGTCGACATCTACACAATCTCTATACGCTTTCTTAATAGCCCGCTTGCATAGCTTGACTGCATTCTCCGCTGCCCCGTTTGATGATGGGTGGTAAGCTGGTGAAAAAAACTGTTTAATGCCGTTGTTTTTTAAGAAAGTTTTAAACTCAATACTAGTGAATGGTGGGCCTTGATCAGATACTAATTCCTCCGGCAACCCAAACCTTGCAAATGTAACTCTCAAAACCTTTATAACATTTGTTGCATTAGTTCGTGTCATTTCAAACACTTCTAACCATTTTGAAGAAGAATCAATAATAACTAAGAAGGTACGACCTTTATATGGCCCTAGGAAATCGACGTGAATCCTAGTCCAGGGGCGCGCGTAATACTGCCACGGCTGTATCGAAGCCCGCGGCGGCGCATCCGCCTCCGCTGCACAAGTCTCACATTGTTTACATAATGCCTCCACGGCCGCGTCAACATTAGGCCACCATACATAGCTGCGTGCCAAGCCTTTTGTTTTGACGATCCCCATGTGACTGCTATGTAGTTGTTTTAAAACACTATTCTGCAATGAAAGTGGTATAACCATACGATAACCCCACATTATACAACCACACTCCGTATATAACTCATTACGCCTCATAAAGTATGGTTTGATATTCTCTGCATCTGCACAGGTTGATGGCCACCCGGATTGTATGTAAACTAAAACCCTACTTAACACTTTATCTACAGCCGTCGCTTTCCTAACGTCTTGGCTAGTAATTGGTAAAAAGTTTTCAACAAAATTAACATAAGTATTTTCTTTTTGTAATATTACATTTTCTTTACAACCTTTGTACGGCAGTCGTGATAATGCATCGGCACAATTCTTACTCGAAGAAACATATTCAATGTCATAGGTATACCCTGCTAACAACACCGCCCAACGCTGTAACCTAGACGCAGCCATCACTGGAATACCCACTTTATCACCAAAAATATAAGTGAGAGGCTTGTGATCGGTTCTTAATATAAATTTGCGACCATAAAGGTATTGATGAAATTTACGAATTCCGAACACAATAGCGAGTGCCTCTCGATCTATTTGTGAGTAGGCCCGCTCGGCTTGCGTGAGCGCGCGCGACGCGTACGCCACGGGCCGTACGCCTCGCGCCGTTGTGTGCGATATCACAGCTCCTACGCCTACACTGCTCGCGTCTGTTGTTAAAATGATAGGTAACTCCGGTGTGTAGTGCATTAGCACTTGACTACATGTTAATAAATGCTTCACTTTACTGAACGCATCTTCACATTCTCTATTCCAGCTAAACGGTGTTCCTGCTTTAAGCAACTTATATAAAGGCGCTAGAATTGTACTAACATTTTTTATAAATTTTCCATAGTACATCACCATACCAATAAAAGCTCTTAGTTCCGAAATATTGGTGGGCGCTGGAGTTTTAACTATAGCTTTTACCTTGTCTGGGCACGTGTGAACCCCTTCTTTACTAATCGTGTGACCTAGATAGTTTACCGATTCTGCAAAAAATACACATTTTTTTTTTTTTACTCTGAGCCCGTATTCGTTCAAGCGATCGAATACTTTGCATAAGTTACGCATGTGTGTCTCATTTGTGGGTCCCGTTATTATAATGTCATCCAAGAACACCCCCACGTGCGATAAATCTGCAAACAACTGCTCCAAATGTCTTTGAAAAATGCCCGGACTTGATGCTAAACCGTATACTAGCCTATTATACATAAATAACCCTTTATGAGTGTTAATTACTGTGTATTTTTTTGTTTCATCTAGCCCAAATTGAGCGTATGCCTGTGAAAGGTCAATTTTACTGAAATGCTGGCCACCCTTCAGCCGAAGCAGTACTTCCTCTACTCTGGGTAACGGATAACTTCTATAACCTTGTTTAAGGTTAATTTGTAATCTGCGCAAATTCTAATGTTACCGTCCTTCTTAACGACCGGCACAATGGGTGTTGCCCAGTCTGAACGCTGCACAGGAGAGAGAATGCCGTCCCGCTGCAGTTGGTCAAGCGCCCGCTCCACCGGCTCGCGCAGCGCGTACGCCAGCGGGCGCGCGCGCATGAACACCGGCCGCGCCCCCTCGCGCACGCACACGCTTACCGTGCCGCCGGTGAACCGTCCCAGCCCGTCCGCGAACACTTCACAGTATTTGGTACTGAAAGCAGCCACATCGAATACATTGTTTTTGTACATCACAACATCATTACTATTACAATCATAGGTTACTGTAGGTAATTGTATTTCCAGTTCTGCCATCCACTGACGGCCTAATAGAAGTGTTTTGCCATTCTCAACAACATATAAATCTAATTGCTTTTGCCTATTTTTATATTTCACTAATGGCTGTATAATTCCAAGGGGTTTTACTAACTCGCCGGTGTAATACTTTAGTGTTAAATTACTAGGCTTAAGTTTTACATCATTAAACAATCTAATATAACACTCCCAGCTTATGCATGACACCGCACTGCCGGTGTCACATTCCATTTTAATGTCAATACCATTTACATTCAGTTTGACATAAATAGGACTACACTGCGTCGCTGTTAATTTACAAACATCTACAAATACTACCTCATCGCTCTCCGCGCCATCACTTTCATGGGCATTTATTATTTGAAGCGCGTCCATATCCACGTTGTGGTGTTCCGATAAATTCGGACACATTCGTCGCAAATGTCCTGCTTGGTTACAAACTCGGCAAACATAACGGCCGAACTTGCACTTGCTTGCGTCGTGACGCGCGCCGCACACTCGACACTGCTGTTGCTGCGCACGCTCACCCAGCTTCATGGGTGCGGACGCCGCCGATGCGCGCGCGCCACGCCCCCGGCGGCTAGATGTCGTAGTGTCGAACGGTGTTGTCGCTCCACGGACGTCACGAGTGGCCTCCGCCGCCGTACCCTTCCGCCGCGAGCCCGCCGACATCGCTTGACACGTCACCGACGTCGTGGATGCACCCTCGCTTCTCGACCCGCTGTGTCCTTCAACGGCCGCAGCGTCTTTTTCTGCTGCCTCCATGCTAACCGCTAACATATACGCCTTTCCGTAATCCAATTTGCTTTCGGCAAACAATCGTTGTCGTATGGTTTCATTTGTTATGCCACACACTAGCTGATCTCTCAAGCTTTCTTCCAGCCAGGACCCAAATTCGCATGTTTTGGACATCTTCTTCAAGATAGCCGCGAATTCCGATATGGTTTCACCTTCTTTCTGTTTCCTATGTCGAAACTTGTATCGTTCTGCCAACTCACTAGGCTTTGGTTGCAAATGTTTTTCCATGACGTCAATGATTTGTGCTAACGTTTTGCTTTTCGGTTTAACCGGCGTACACAAATTAACCAGAAGTTCATAACACTCCGCCCCCATCACTGTTATTAATGTTGGCACTTGTAATTCGTCTGGTATCTTATTAACTACAAAATATTGTTCTAAACGTTCCACGTACAACCGCCAATCATCACTGTGGACTTTGAACTCTGCAATTTTACCGATCGACATTTCTGTTTGATTTGATGATTGGTACTGTTCCTTTTCTTTACTGTAGCACTAATCACGCGTAGAATATACACAAATATATCACAGTTATAATGTAACTTAAGAGAGAGTTAGGTAGTAAGACCAGTTGTTATAAATTATTGTGTCTTGGGTAGCTTTACATTAAGCGATATTTTCCCTATATGAGCGCAACCATAATAGGTCGATACTACTTATTCGATTGAGCTAAAAGTTACAAAGCAGTTCATCTCACGTACTCACTTAAAGCGACTCTGAGTTTTAGTTTTAGTCTCATTGCAGGTGTGTACCGCGATACAACTGGGAACAGAGACCTAGTTTTGTCGGAGTGAACGCCTAAGTGTGTGGGAAGGGTTTGGTTAGTGACTCGCCACAATTTTGATGTTGTTATACCTTCATTTTGGTGTATTATAATTATTATAAATTACAATAAATATTGTATTGTGTAAGAAGGTACTTGTATAATTTAATCTTTCCCGTACAGCTATACTCTATAAATTTACTTTAGCACGGTGGTAAGTAGTATAATACTATATTGAAACCAGCGACATCTTGTTTTCTAAAGACAACATAAAAAGTATTTAAACCGGGTTACAACCTGCAGGCCTGATGCCTTTTTTCCATCTGAAATACATTCAAGCCTTGACCCACAAAGCTATTCGGTCAACGGAACGAAACCTTATAAAACCTTTCGAAGTTTAATTATGTTAAGGGATGCCCAATAAATGGCGCAGTCAAATTAGCCGGATCTGTTGAGATGTATGGACGAGGAAAATCGTGAATATGCAATGTCTGGCGAATTTTAAATCATTGCTTTCAAGAGACACATCAGGCAATTTGAAAAAAAGCATGGAAAAATCTAGTCAATTATGACTTTAACTTTGTAATAGAAATAATAATACAAATAAATTAAATGGAAACTGGTTTAATTTATTTTTTAAATGAATACTTTTTTTAAACTAACTAATAATAACAAAATTTGATACTTTTGGACCTTTACCTGTACCTTTTGAATTAAAATTAGGTACTTTATTCAGCGATAACCAGGAACATGGTACTTATATTTTTTTTGTTATACCTGAAGTTAGGGTGTAGATAGGTAAAATAAAATAGTGAATGTTCAATGAAATAGTTTAAGTGATTACTTAATAACAAAAAATACCATACACAACGAAGACGCAGACGGAATAGATCTCAAAGAAGAATTTGTATCGATTAATAAAAAGCTATAAAAGTCCGATTACAGTGACAGTCATATATTTTTACGTCTGATGATGTTCTCGCTAAAATAGTGCATTGGTTGAGTGTTAATAATTTACTTTTAAACGAGAAAAAGACTGAATGTACTAGATTTCTGTCACCTAACGTTAAGCAGGTGGAAACCAATGTACCTACTAGTATAATCGGTGGCACGTAAGTTGGCAAGGTTTTGTTGTAGTGGGAGTAAGTCCGCGCATGCACACTTAATGGAACAAAATTTTTTTCACTTTTACTGATTTTTTCCTTATTCGATGGTTATTGTCGTTGTTTGTTCCGCCACTTCTTCTTCCCAGCTAAAGCACTAGGAAGTGGTGAAGGGCGGGCGTTTTGGGGGGACTGTCTTATGTGATGTTGACGTTCAATAAGTGCTGATTCTCAGCCCAGTTTGAATAAATGACTTTTGATTTTGATTTTTGATTGCCATCATTTATTTTTAAACGGTCTTGTTTATAAGAAAGTTAGAAAAAGTAGCAACGCATCTACCGACTCTTGCCAAATATGACTGTAAATGGGGCGGAATTGGATCTTGTGGACAACCAATGTGTTCTTTGGTATTACTTTGGACTCGAAGCTACAGTGGGACCCACATATAAACAAATTGTCGAAGCGGCTAATCTCCGGCAGCCTACGCGGTCTATAAAATCCGTCACGTGACTGATGCAGAAACAGCTCGATTAGAATATTTTAGTTATTTCCATAGTATAATGTCGTATGGCATTTTTCTGTGGTAAAATGCAGATGTCCCTATAATAGGGTTGAGCTACGCGATTACTGATTGGAATACTGTTGGGACAAGTCAACTAAAAGCTGCAATGGCTCTTTCTTCAAAAATACTTTCTAGACATGGCCCTGCATTGTTAGAGTCACATACAATAAAGTTTCAAAGAGACCAAGATCTCGGAGTTTGTTTCGGCCTTTCTTCTCAGAGATCAGTCAGCTAGGAAATGACATTTCCATCTAGTTTCAAAATATTGATCAACAAAATATTCTCGGGTAAAAATATCTTAAAAGATCTACTACAGAAATAAGCATTTCGTTTTATTTAGTAATTAAACATTTCATTTCTTTTAATTGAGTACTTATTGAATAAATCAAAATTATAATTGATACGCACCAGTCGTAAAACTTTTTAATTTCATCGAAATATATTTTTATTGCTGTCCGTTTAGCTGTCAGTTTTTTTATAAATATATATCTATTTGTTTTCAGAAACAGATAATGATACTACCAATTTATGGTGACGAGATCGTATTTCATAAAATAAAAAAGGCTGGATTTTATAAATAAAAGCCTTTTCGAAAAATACTTCAAACAAGACTAGAAATCTAAGCTGAGATTATTTTGTAATATACACACGTCTGTCTGCTAAAACACAGCGAACAAAACCTCGTAACTTATTCCCCTAAACTAATAAAATAAATCACAAACTAGGCATAAAACGTATTGGCCCATAATTCTTTGATGCGATTGCTTTAAATTCTGTCTGTACACAGTGCTAGGTCCACAATCCCGGTAAAAAGGACTGGGCAGACCTATTGTGTGGCAGTCCATTATTACGGGGGTCTATTGTGCCCCCGCGAGCCACAATGCCACGATTATTGCTAATAATAAGATTTACCGGCGAGTGGCTCTCTGCTAGGGGGATTTTTTATACACTTAGGTACTTGACATTGGTTTGTAAAGGTTTTTCTTTACATAGTAAATGGATTTTTCGGGAGAGGTGGACCGCGTGGACCACGCTAATTTGAAAATCTGCTAAAAGGTTTTTATTTGGGATTTAGTCGAACCGCAGCCAGCACGGGTTTTGTGAACTTTGAGTTACTTGACGAGTGGTTTCATCTCGTTTCATTTTGAAGTACTAAATCGAGTGTCAGACTTTATGATTAATTGTTCTACGTCTGTTATTCTACGAATCATCTCATCGAGCGCCGCATTTGAGAGGATAGAAAGGGCTTACGAAGATGATCGACTAAACTGTACTTTTTTATAACCAGTTGTTGTATGAATGATGTGTTTGCAGTGCGCAAAGTCACAGGGTATATAGAGTCAGCTCTCGCGGTCTGTGTTGACTTATCGTTCCGTGCAAAGCTCACACAGCCCACGTTTGATCAAATTTTGGAGAGATACGAAAAACATTTACTGTGTGGTAACAGAAATGTGTCGACTGATCCTGTAGAAACTGTAGCATGCCTATCCTATCCCCGTGAGAAATGAATCGTCACCATCACTGATATTTAATAACACTTCTGTTCACCCCTAATTCCGACATTTACCCGCTAGCCTTTTACAAATTACTTTCACCTGAACGGATCTTAACAATAACACGTGGAAACGAAATTCGTGTGTTATCGAAATAGCAATAGCATGGAGAACGACAAAGATCCTTTGTTGCTCACAATAAGGGGGGAAATACGGAAAAATTGGGAAAATGTCGTATTATTGTATAATATTCGGAAATACGTTCGTTGCACGTCGTTCGGGCGGATGAGGAGTGACATCTGACTGCGTCACATGTGGAAAGGACAAGTACGGGAAATATCTTTCATTCCTGTGTAAGGGGGAATTCGAAAAGATATATTGTTTTATGTGACACGGTACAATTTATGACACTTTCATTGTGACGAGTCAGCGCGTCAGGGGAGCCTTGGACGTTTTCTTTTTTTGTCAAGTTTTTTGTGGTTGTGTTGATACCTGTCAGTATTGGAGAGTATTGTAAACACGTGCCACAAAATGTGGACAAAAACGCAGTACTCAGAAACACACTGAAAAATAAACAATTTTGTGGTCAAATGGAACCAGAAATTACCACTGTAAGGTTCGTAGCCTTAATGCAAAATCTGCATCAGCGATCTACCTATCTCCAAGTAGTTCCACGAGTTGACCGATCCCTCAAAAGACTATCTGTGTAAACAGCCGAAACATTATAATAATTAAAAAAGTATCGAAATACTGTATAATCAAAAAAAAATACCGTCTCATACCAAATTGGAAGAGTCGAGTCGGCCATAACTCCTTTACCTTATTTCAAAGGTACCTTCTAATATGACACACTTGAAACCCCATATATTTCCTAACATCATTTACTTACTTCCATCTGTCTAATGTATGCGGAACTCCGGTATCCTGAGTTATTGGCATGTCCCGCTTACCGCTAATTGAAGGCAAAATTACGGCAAGAATTAATGACAGGCCGCACACGAGGCGCGCAACAATCCGTTTAACTTACCATTGTGGTGCGCAACTGCGCAAGCTAAGTTTCGTGAGTAGCTGGCATACAAGGTACAAGCGGAGAGCGATTTGGTTCTCGCCCACTCATCATTACCATACTCTGCTTAGTCATTTCCAAACTATGTCGGGCCGGCTTTCAGTCTAACCGGATGCAGCTGAATACCAGTTTTCATATAGAACGACTGCCTATCTAAACGAAAGAAAGTAAAAAAATGTTCTGACCCCAGTTAGTGAGTAATATGATACCAGTACTTTATTGTTCATATAAGAATTTGTCCTCTTCTCTAACAATTTACTCGTATCATGAAGATCTGGGTATCGGCAATGGCAATGGCAATGACTACAATCTTAAACTCAGCTGTTATCATTTTTAAATCAATTTTCGTACGGGTGCAAAGTCAAAGCATTTATTTCAAATAGGCACATAAGAGGCACTTTTGAACGTCAGCATTTACATTTAAATAGAATTGATTCTAGTCGCCCCTTCCAAAAGGTAGTTTAGTATGGAGACGAATGGGCAAGAAACTCCACCGTTACTCTTTTAAAATGTGTTACAATATTTTGTATGCGTTAATTATATAATTATAATAAATGTGAAGACGATGCACCTATAATAAAAATTACCCCACCACAATAGGTAAAAAGAATTTAATAAACGTTGCAATGATAAATAAGTTAATTAAGTGATAGATACATGGTGTTCACATATTTACAAACATTGCAAAAGTATACGATTTCCCAAATTATGTAAACAAGTAATATGTGAGTTAAAGTCATCACAGAATGTAAATCAATGTCATAAAAAATAATAAACTATACAGTTAAAGTAGCAACAAGTTTAATTTTGTCTAGACCCTAGATTGTCCTATGGAGCTGGACCAGTATGTTTCCAAGCATTCTTATCTTGGATATAATCCTCTAATTTGCATAATACATATTATGACATAATGCATCTTTAACCAGTCTCATGTAGAGCAGTGACGATGAACGGGCTAGTCATATTAGGCCATGTTCTGCTCATATCGTTATCATAAGATAAATCTGGAAATCTATCAGTATAAAATATCGCGTCTATATTGCGGCAATATCTATTCTTTCTACAATTTCCTTGTTTGTCGCAAATCTTCATCACGCGTACGACGCGACGCTGGACGGTTGTTTCCCAAATGGATTGCGACTATTCTACATTGTAACTTTAACATAATATACTGCTGCATAATAGTTACCATTTATCGCCACTTCACGAATTCAAGCTTTGTTACTGCTATTAGTCTTCCGGGAATTATTTCTTACGAACTTCCAAGATTTCGTAGTCTACAAAGTACCGTCCTGGTTTCAATTCCATTGTCTTTCGTACAAAAACTCTCAATACCAGCTTAGAAATGATTGCTTGTTGTAGACTTGTTGACCAAAATAATAATTAGAATTAAAAACTGTGTTATACCGATTGAAGTCCTCCTTATTTGATATTATGTAGTATTTTAAGTTTTGTACGAATAACATTTTCGATCTATCTTTTCATGATTGTACTTATCTATATGGCATTATGCGAATGACTACGAGTAACCGAGTACGAAATTCCCCCTGGGCCGTATTCCTTAAAACTTTACATTTACAATTTACAAATGTGTAAATCTTACAAGGGCATGTGCCACAAAACTCTAAGCCATACAAAAATTTTCCTGAAAAACCCTACAAAGGAGAATGCCCAAAAAAAACCCAACGTCATTAATAAAAAAACTGAAATGTACGATAGTACATACACAGATACATAGTAGAATATCTTACATTATTTGTGCAGAAATCCACAATATAACTTGGTTTACTGTAGATGACAGAACATAATAAGCTGAATCTAGATTAGGAATTGAGGTAAAAAGATATAATTAATACAATTTAGGTAGGTACTTGGCTCAATTAAAAATTTAAAGTCGAAAATATATAAAAATCGAGTGCATTCAATTACTGTTTTTCAGCAACTCAAGTTATTATTCAATAATAAATTGAGACCTAATACGTCTTAGCCAATTAATTTGGAAAAAAAAATTGACATAATATGATGACCAGTACGAACTAGAAACAATAAATCAATAGGTTGAAATCGCAGAGGTCACGCTACAATACATACATAAACTTACGCCTATTTCCCATGGGAGTAGACAGAAGCTACCGAACCTTACCAGCTTTCTTTCTTAACAGTTACATATTAAAAGTTTCTCGTTAAGTTATGGTGTAATAAATGTTATTTAAGCCGTAACTATTTCATTTAACCAGAATACCAGGTTTGTAGCTACTTATAAAACACCATCAAGTTCCATTCAACGTTTTCTTTTCACACAGTTTCTTATGAAACATGAAACTTGGGAACGGATTACCTGTCAGCGTGGGATGGTTTCGTTCTCAGATGGATTGCTGCCACCTTTGGAGTGTTTACCGCCCACTGCAACTTTACTTAGCCACATACAAGTGAACGTGAAAGTTTTCTATAAATAAACTGTATTCACTCTGTTGCAATTAGGTACGTTATTCAGTGAAATCTGTTTTATTTCTGTTATTAGACATCATCAGCCTTCTCTGTATGAGATGAGGCTTTTTCCTTGCAGTAGGACAATAATAGGCTGCGATATTTGTTGTAAATAAGTAGCTGCGGCGACACAGCCTAACAAATGCGAAGGGACAACGACGCCGGTGTCCTGTAGTTACTAAAATATGGCAGCAATCTATTTGAGGGTAGTTTCGTCGGTCACGTTACCCAAAATGTATGGGAATCGCCTCTCACACGCCTCGTGTTTTGAAATCTGTGTAACAATTAGGGTGGACCGATCAATGTATGAAAAAAAAAATCGGATTCCTTTTTTGCGGGGTTATTAAAAGTTGCCGATATACTTAAGCATTACGTATGTAAAATATTTTCCGGAACAAGTCATTAGAAGTACTGCCCACGGGCCCGCAGACTTTCAAAAAATTCAAATGTTTTGAAGTTTTCATTGGGTCATTACAAAGCAAAGTAATTGACGTACTGTCAATCTGTAATGTAAAATCATTAGTAAACAGACACAAAAACCAATATAAAACAGCAAAAGCCACATTATGATTGCGACTCGCCTCTAAAATATTTTCTATAATCTCGATATTTGGCGCGATAAATCACTTCACGCGATGCACTTTATGCCCACTTGATGCCCGCATAAATACGGGGCGTGGGCCTGGGAAGGAAAAACCCGACCTAGTTAAAGTGTCAACTTATTGTTTTAGTGAGTATTAAGATCTGTAATGTGTGCACGTCACTTTTTTTGCTAAAGTTCGGAGTTCGGTATGTGGTTTGGTGAATATTTCGTACTCTTAAATAATGAGTTTACGCAACGGAAATAAGTGTCCTATATTTACATCAGAAAGGGAATTCAAGAATACGCTGCCTACTTACGAATATGTCTTAAAGTACTTCATATTGCTTACCCACAGTACACAAAAACGTCAAGATCTTGTCAAAAACACATCGGCAATTGTTGCTATCGAAATCGAGACGATTTGGAAGAAAGCTTCTATTCCCATTATAGAATATCGTACTATAACAGCTCGGATAAGAGCATTTCATGACTAATGCCGCTTAATTTTAAAACCCGTTTTGAAAGAGCCGGGGTCAAAATACTTGGGTCACATCTGCTTAAAGTCTGGGAATGCTAGAACAATAGCCAATAAGTTGTGTTCGTTTTTTGTAGAAAACTCAATTAGTTCGACAAAACTAGTGGCTTTTGGTTGTGACGGATCCGCCGTCAACACTGGAACCAAAGCTGGAATTATTAAGTTGCTTGAAAGCAAGCTGCAACGTCCACTACAATGGCTGGTATGTCAATTGCATGCAAACGAATTGACTTTAAGACATCTTTTCGAACATTTAGACGGTACTACCACGGGCTCAAAAAGTTTTAGTGAGCCAATAAGAAAGACACTAAATAATTGTGAGTGCCTACCAGTCAAAACCTTCATTGCCTTAACATGTTGTTTGCCAGACATAACAAAGACGCGTAACGATCGAGCATGGACCAATTATATCTATTAGAAATGTGTCAAGCAATTAATAAAGGCCAGTGTCACGAAAGTTTGGCTAAACTTTAGCCTGGCAAAATATGTCACTTGAGGTGGCTTACTACGGCAAACAATATTCTGCGGCTCTACGTTTCGACCGAAAACCCATCAGATAATCTGAAAATATTGTCGGAGTTCATGGTTAAAGTCCACACGCCGTGGTTCCGTATTAAAACTCAGCCGCATTGCGTTTATGGCGCCAATCATTTGTTTGATACAATTAAACTTTCACGATACCTGCCAGATAGTCTCAGGCAGGCGAAAGATGCCGTGATACAGCGAAATGGGTATTTTGATCATTGTGAAAATATATTAATTGCCATGTTAGCGGACGATCGAAAACACATAAGAGAAATTGCCCTTCGACGAATAGATACGTGATCGTTCTACTGGCTTTACTCCTTTGCGTGTATTTAAATTACAACAATTAAATTTTGGTGCACAAGATTTTACGGATCTCATACATTGGGAAAACCCTACGGAACCACCTCTTACCAAAATAATTCCTACTGAAGTGATTTTAGAAGCGTTGGCAGATTATAAGCATAACGTGGATTCCGAAATTTTATCAATTTTACGCGGGATCCCATGTCACTCAAGCAACCGAAAGATGCTTAAAATTTGTTACAGATCTTGCTCAGCAGTCTGTGGACCGGTAAGAAGGGAAGGCTGGATTAGGAATAAGTTGGAGTCGTGTCGTATTATGCCCTCGTTCAAGACAAAAAAAGAGTACAAACCTGAAAAAAATTAGTTTTTTTGTCACTTCCATGTCGTAAGAACTAATTCGAATGATTATATGATTTTGTTTATTTTAGTTTCCTTACATCTTGTCAAACAGTAAACTGTAGTATATTAATTAAAAAATATTGCCAGGAATTTTTATTTTATTTTTCTATTGACCTAGTTTTCCCTTTTTTTTTGAAAAAATCAAAGTTTTTGGGGCAGTACCACTGATTCCACTGATTTAATTTAATTGTCCCCATAATAAGTTTTAAACCTGATACCAAGAGGCAACTTTTCCGCTTTCCGCCATTACATAAAATCTGCAAAAAAAAAAAACGCTCCACCCTTGTAACAAGGCATAGCCTAAAGGAAGATTAACGAAGAACCTGTATTGTGCAGTGTTAGAAGTTACTATTATTTTGGTTAAAAGCGCACAAAATAAGAAAGGCCGATGATGCACTCCGATCATAATCTGTACATATTATAAATTATAGGCAATTTTCGTGTCTATCTTTGTAACCGCGTTGTTCTTTGATAATCTAAACTATGTAACGGATTTGTATGCGGTTCTCATCATCATTTAGAGAATGTATTCCGGAAGGTTTGCGTAAAATAAATTAAGGAAGATTAAACTTACATAAGAGCAGTGGTGGCCCAGTGGTCACGGCTGCGACTTACGAGTTGCATGTCGTAGGTTCGAACCCAGACAGGTGCTTTACTTTGTGTAAATTATTTCATCACCTTCTCGAAACGGTGAAGGAAAATAATGTGATGAAACCGTCATGTGTTAGAACCAAAAAAATCATAGACATGTGACATCTACCAACCCGCACTGGGTGGTGGATGACGGCCCACTCCCTCTCACCGAGAGGAGGCCTGTGTCCCAGCAGTGGGGACATTGTAGCCTGATCATGCTATGCTTATGCTTAAACTTACATTATAATAATAATGAAATCTCGATATTGTGTCAAGTTGTAAAACGGTACGAAGCAAGGGCGGGCTAGTCTAAGGATAGATCCAAAAGGTCCAATAACTATTGCATTAGTAACAGATTATTATTGATGAAAGCCTAAAAGGTAGCTGAATAGATATAAGCCTATTCCTGCACTTCTGACGAACAATGTTGTACTGCAACAGCTACAAGTCTCGTCGCTAGTTTCTTATGCCTTAGCCCACGTGAGAGCGATTGCCCGTCAGTGTCTGTCGGACTGAAAGACGGTCGTGTTGTCAGATGGATCGCTGCCATCGCTTCCTGGTACACCGCCTACGTGATTACGGGCAAAGTAATTTATCTTTTTCGCTAATTAGCCTTAGACGCTGTAGGATTTCTCCAAATTACATACAAGGGTCTTTCTAGAAGAAAACATATTTTTTAGTTTTTCATTTCTTGCAGCCAAAATACCAGTATTGCTTAACTTAATTTGATCTGTGCATGTTTGGAAAATAGTTGCTTTATCAGTAACCATGGGCAGATATCCTACTATAAAAAAAATGGGGAAACGTATTTATAAAATAAAATGCAGTAAGTTGATTCATATCCCATATTATTTTAGTATTTCATGAAGATTGAGCAACTTTTTTCTTAAATCTACACACGAAACAAAACCAGAACCGGCCATACATACAAAACCACAAGATACCGTATTATTATCTTATTCCATCTCATATTCCGTCTACAGAATCAAATGTGAATACTTAGACAACACACATGTCGTTCATAAATAACACGCGTTACAGCCACATAAAAGCGAACTACGCTAAGCGCAGCCAACCTCTGCTTTCCATATAGAAGTATTTTCATAAAAAATGTAAGCAACTCGACAGCAGCGATTTTTCCGCTTAAAGGCGACATTCGTCACGCGTCACCAGCGTATGAAGTCAAAACACAAGTCCGGGCCTGAATAAGAGAGAAATGAAATAGTAAAGATGAAATGTAATGGACATGGTTTAGTGGTTTGGGTTGACGGGGAATCTGATACATGTATGTATTATTACTTTTTGTCCTACGACTAGGGCATAATTTGGCCTCTATCATGTTCCTACAAAACACCAGATTTGAATAGATACGATGGAGCACTTAAGTATAATTTTAAAACGATTGTTAAAAGAAACAACGATGAATGATATTGTGATGTTGCTCGGAGTTTCTTTGAAGGTTATAATCAGAAATGAAATTGTCCGGAAAAGAACCGGAGTTAACGACATACTCGTAGCTTGCAGAGTAACCAAGCTGAAGTGGCAGTGGGCTGGCCATGTTTGTCGAAGGACCGATGGCTGGTGGAGCAGATGAGTCCTGGAGTGGAGACCGCGTATCGGCAAGCGTAGCGTAGGACGCCCCCCCGCTAGATGGACCGACGACCTCAAAAAAGTGGCTAGGACAGCCTGGATGCGGAAGGCAGAGGACAAGGTGTTGTGGCGCAGCCTGGGAGAGGCCTACATCCAGCAGTGGACTGCGATAGGCTGAGTTAATGGTTAAAATAAAGTAACTACCTACTTGTACATAAATAAATTCTCAGAAGGAATTTTGAAAAGATTTACCAGATTGCCTTGATAATAAAACTTATTTATCGAGCCCAAAAATAGTTTCAGTATCAATTTTGAAAGTATCCTCCCTATCCCAGTCAATCAAGTGTACACACGCTGGTGGTCTATCTAACGCATTCCTCTCTCTCATAAAAAGCGCCTTTTATCAAATGGCCGGGGCCCACCCTTTCTCTGTCGTCAAATTACCAGCCATTTGACGTTCGCACATAGGCACTACGGGCTAAAGGGCGCTAGATACGACAGTTTGGATGTGTCGCCGCTAACAAAGTGCTTGTACATACTTCGGAATATTCTAGTTTTACGAGGCGGTTTGCTCTGTTATTGCATCTTGATGGCCTACTAAATTTGAAGGCTCCATTTTTAGGGTTCCGTAGCCAAAGAGGGCCAATGGGACCCTATTACTAAGCCGCGGCCGTCCATCCGTTCAGCGGTCCGTCCGTCTATCCATCCGTCCTTCCGTCCGTCTGTCAGTCAGCGGGCTGTATGTCATGAACCATATTGGGTAAATATTTGAAATTTTCAGCTTGTTTTTTTCTATTGCCATTAGAACAACAAATAAAAATAAAAAAGGTAAAAATTAAGGGGGGCTCCATACAAGAAACGTGTTTTTTTCGGCGTTTGTTGCCTTTGTTACGGAACCCTTCATGTGCGAGTCCGACTCGCACTGCGCTGCTTTTTTGGGTCTCGTTCGACAAACGATTGTAAAACACAATCATTCGTCTCCGGTATAAATAAAATCGGTAACCGCTAGACATATTTATGGCCCATCGATGATTTTACTCGAGACACATTATCATAAAAGCTTTGATTTTTTTTTGTTTGCTACAAATATTTTTGTACCAGACGTAGCCTCCAATTCCTCCTAAGTGCCACATCAAAATCTTAATACAGCATGGCTTAATGTGGGTGACGTGACAAAAGCGGATCATAAAACAGATACGGACCACGTTGACCCCATTAGTCTATGCACCCCGGATCACTCATCACAAAGTGGCCTATTACTGGAGATTGTGCCAGGATATGCATTGTAGTGCGAACAATTAATAGAGTAAATGGAATCCCCTTTGCTGAGTTAAGAGGGAATGTTCCGAATTTCTATAATGGCCGTTAAAATTTCTGCCAAAGACAAAGCTTTATTTCAAACAAAACAAGACGCCATTGCGTGAGCAATCTTTAAGTTAGTAAAATCCATCAAAGTCCAGCCGATCGAAAAATTAAAAATACCAAAATTTGTTTCAGACATTATTCCCTATTTTCTCGTAGGACGCTTTGTGATCAGTGTACCGTAAACGAATAAGATTTAATAAAACGGCTCTCCGAATTTAAGACAAAACATTTTCGGCAAAAGCGGAAATATCGGAGCGGCCGTCAAAAATCAGCAATTTATTTTAGCGCTGAGTTCATCCATTGACCTACACTTAAAGTAATTTTCTCGTAATAAAAAGTGTAATTTTCTAGCAAAATTTTCACACCTTGGATTCTCTTCCTGTTTTTTCAAGCAAACGGTCCAGAACAATGCGGAGCCGCATTACGTGGCCATCTTTTAAAACTTAATCGCTTGTCTCAGCCGTCGGGGATACGATGTTCATCGTTTTTCGATATTCCAATTCGGTACACTTCGGCCGACTTCGGATATCCTCGTATCTAGTTCGTACAACTTCGCCGATGTACACCGCGTTTCGGAAACTTTGAAATCTTACGAATATTCTGAATTAATTTTCTCAGTTTCTATTTCGTAAAGTGCTAAGACCTTTGGCAAATTAATTAAAAATATTTCAAGCTTATTAAACTAAACTAAGTACTGGAATAATTTTGTACAAGTTGAGGAGTAAATCGGTGAGCTTTATGTAAATTTTGTAACATTTACATTAATGTCACCGGGAAGTATTATTACGAAACAATGTTTTTGAATATTATTATTACAGTGGTTGTTTTGTAGACTGATTAAGAGGTATTATCCTCTCAAATTATGTACTTATGTAAGCCTTTTCAAGGTTAACAACAATTATAAAATGAAGTACTATCAAAGTCTATGATACTTCAAATTCCGGAACTTTGATGGACTCATGAATATTGAATTATTTATAATAGGGGTTAAAGTATGAAATTGCCGTTTTATTGTATGAGGTACTTCGAATTGACCTAGAACCTTCATGGTTTGAGATTTTTGATTGAACGTTTTTTCACATGGTACCTATGAAGTTCTTCTTTTAAAAAATGTGCAACATTCGATTATCGAATTTCAGTTGTTTTTTTTTTATTCAGCTTAGACAGGAAAGATGGATACTTCGAAAATTCTAGTTATTTTTGAATACGAGTTCCGACGCGGAACTAACGCGGCAGAAACCACTCGCAATATCAATGTTGCGTTTGGAGAGGGGACTGCTAATGAACGCACCGTGCGATTTTGGTTTAAACGCTTTCGTGATGGAAACTTTGATTTGAAGAACGAGCCATGTGGAAGACCGCTCACACAAGTGAATAACAATGAATTTTAAGAGATGGTGGAAGCCGATCCGAGTCAAACTACCCAGGAATTAGCGGCATGGTTTAACTTTACCTTACCAACAATATTGACTCATTTGCGTCAAACCAATCAAATAAAAAATATGAGAAATGGGTGCCTCATGATTTGACTGATCTGCAAAAAGAAACGCGTGTTGAAACTTAATCGATACAGAAATGAAGGAATACTGGATCGATTTGTGACATGTGATGAAAAGTGGATACGTTACGATAACCGTAAGCGAAAAATGCAATGGCTGACCCCAGGTCAAACGCCGCAACAGTGTCCTAAAGCAAAGCTTACCAATAAAAAGGTAATGGTAACTCTTTGGTGGTCTCAGCATGGTGTTATTCACTATAGTTTTCTCCGATCTGGTCAAGCAATAACGGCAGATGTCTACTGTGCCGAATTCCGAACAATGATAGCAAAACTAGCAGTCAAACAGCCCCGACTCATGAATCGCTCTTCACCATTATTGCTCCATGATAACGCGAGACCTCATACAGCTCGAGAAACCGTTTTAGCTCAACAGGAACTGCAATTAGAAACCATTCGTCACCCTCCGTATTCGCCAGACCTTGCTCCAACGGACTAGCATTTTTTTCGTGATTTGGACAATTTTCTACGTGATAAAAAGCTTTCTTCTCAGGAGGCAGTACAAAAGGCTTTCACACAGTTTGTCGAATCTAGATCACGAGAGTTCTATCACAAAGACATAAATGAAATTCCTATTCATGGGTCAATGTATAGATAATAATGGTAATTACTTTGATTAAATAAATATGTTAAATTAAAAAAAAAAACCTTACAAATCTTTACAATTTAATACTTTCACCCCTAATATTTAGTAGAGTTTACGCTTAGCAACAGTTGACATGCCTTGACCACTTGCACGTTACAAAATATGAAATCTTTCGATGTGACTTCATTGTATATTTGAGGGTAAATGGCAGAAAGTATAGAAATAATTAATATCATAATCCAAAGCCCAAAAGCTCATTAGACGTACAGCATAGTCACACAAAACTCTCCCTTAGCACGCATTCTCCTTCAAAGTTTCGTCACATCTGAGCAAAAGCCTTACTACTGAAGACTATCATTATTCTCATCTAAATCTTCTAGTTTCAAAGAGCTTAGTTATAAATCCGAAAGTTTCTGAACAATTCCGAATATGGCGGCTGACGATTAAGCATTTCACATAATTTAGCTGACAATAGCGTCCCTTGCTTAAAAGGAGACGGATTAAAATTGCTCGAAGTCGTTTGATTTCAAGATTATGTTGATGAGTGTCGTTTGTATGTTTGTCTACATAATGGCTAATGCTTATTGTTCGGAGTCACCAAGTGAACAATAATGGATTGACAGTGGATCATCTTTTATTCATCCTGCCTTTGAGACTCTTTCGCTGATCTTTTTGGATTGTTAAGAGTTTGTTTGATTAAAGCCTTGTTAAAAAATTAGGTGAGAGTCTCGTCGTGTCAGTTCTTTTTTGGAGCTGTAATTGGGTGGGTACTACACATTTTTTAAGTAAGGTTCTTATTAGGTCAATGTAATTGCAAAATTATCTAATTAGTGTTTAAATGATTGAGCGTACGATACTTCACTTACGAGTATTATGGAAATTTTGCGTATCTAATACTAAAGATTTGCGCACCAACCAGAATATTTGAGTTTGAGCTCTCTTAAATTATTTAACTCTAATCTGCAATCATTCTCCGTCCAGCATTATTACATCGAAGCTATCATAACAATGGCATATGCTCGTCCTAAATGTACGTCTCCCCAGTATCTCCTGTGAAGGAACACTCGCTATCTCTTTACAGGATATTACACACGTTCGATTACCGACCGCTGCACGGTGTGCTCCTTTACTTTGAACACATTTTGAATTTGTGTGATGACAATAAACTGGAATTAAATTAAATCAACAAAGTTAATGGTGTTATTTGTAGATACTTGCGACATTTTCTAGTGTCTGTAAAATGGAAATTTGATATTTAAGACGAAATGCTACGGCGGAGTCGTCGTTCTTAATTATTTTAGTTTTCTATACCGTGGGTGTTTGTACAGATGTTAATCTCATATTATACGTAAGCACTTATTTTCGAGAACCACTTTCTAGGCTATAAGTAAGGGTCGTATTATGTACAATAATAATTGTAACTAATGGTACACTGCCTTATTTTTTTTATCTCTACATGTACAACAACACCTAAAGGTATAACCATTTTTAAACACGAAAGTATTGTAAGAAGACTTGGATTTATTCCTGCCGACAAATGGCCTCAGCAGAAACACGGTGGGGTACTTATTTTTATCTCTCTAATTAAATACTAGCCTTTTGAGTCAACAAGGTGGTGGAAGGTATTTTCATGAAACGTATAAAAGTATAATTTATCAATTACCCACGATAAAAAATATTAGCGAAAAACACAACCGTTGAGTTTTCTCCCCTTAACCAGATGAGTCAAAAGAATTAGTTAACACTTTCATACTCAAAGCGTTTGGTACACTTGGAACTTGTTTCAACAAGTTCTCCCTGTTCCTTAACTTGATTTACTTGAGCTTAACTATTAAATCTGACATGTAGCACTCGCAAGTCCTGGCTGCACCGACTACAGCTCGAGATTAGTTTTACTCTGACAACTTACTCTTAGCATTATTCTTAGTGATTGTAACGTTGTTAGGTTGAGCCCCATGATCATCGATGAACAACGTAAGGAAAGACAGTGACGGTTAAATATTTTCTATCTTTGATTCATTTAGACATGCCACAGCGCAGCGTAAGAAATTTCAAAAATGGAAACGTCAAATAATTGAACTTCTATCTACTTTACATCATTCACCTTAACTGTCACGTGTATCGTAACATAGGAACAATCAGCTCCCAAAGTACACAGATTTTGTGCCAAATAAAAACAAATAAAAAACAACCAGCCAGAACGAAGATATACGAGTACTTAAGGAGACCCAAACTCCCCAAAGTATCTGTGATAAGATAAATATCCGCAAACTTTAATAACAGACAGTTTTATTATTTCGTTATTTTGTACATGTCTTTGCTTTAGTGTTGTTATGTATCGTTCTATCGTGTGACATCAGACTTGATGACGTAGGCTTCTAGTATTAAGTGGTCACCGAATTAGACTAGCAATCGATGCAGCTGCCCATTTCTCTCATTAGTTATAAGTTTCGGACAGAAACGATACTAGCTCAAATGATTTTATTATATTTAGTTATATTTACCTTTTCACGGTTATGTGTAAATAAATAGCAATATTTTACACCAAGCAAGCCTGCCAGTTATCTATTTAATTTTTCATATAAGGTAAGTATTTTTTTTATTTTTATTTACAAAGTAAATCAAATCCCAATGTCTAATCTAATCCATTAGATTGGCTGGACACGTCGACATAATTATTATGTTGATACAAACCAATGATAATTTAAATCGTAATTTCCGTTGACCTGTAAGAGAAATTACGAGAAATTAACGACGCTTAAGAGAAATTACGGTTAATATTGTCTTACTCTTTCAAACAAAATCTAAAACACATCCATATTCCAAAAACCGATACACATCTTTCCCATTACAAAATCATCCTTTTCATCCCGCAGCAAAATGATACATCGAATATTCAGCAAAAACTTAATCAACAAACAAACATAATCAAAGGCAGCTGTTCCAGCGTATTCAGCGCTGAATTTTATCATTTTACCGCGCGATCTTCTCGATACCGGATTACTTTCTCATTATTGTCATTCCGGGTAATATGGCGGGCGAAAGAAAGCGGAGATAGGGTTCTTTTTTATTTTCATTCTAGATTATAAAACGTTTTTGTTTGATGAAAAAACGCACGAGATTTTGTAAGAAAATCTACAAGGTACTCAGTTTGTATAGAAATCGGAAAAATAATAATGTGAATAAAATGACGTGTCTTTGTGAAAAAGGCTCAGAGGGCTTGGAAGAGGGAGTAATTATGAATTTATTAGCTGACCTTCAGGTGCGGGATTGATTTCCACATAAAACAAGTAGAAGGGCCTACAGATAAATATACCTGTTCGAGTTTTATACAAGTGAGATTTGTTTGTGCATCAAAACAATGTAGCTGTGAGACACGGAATTTCACTTATCATAAACAATGCCAGAAGATAAAGTATAAACAACACACCCAACAGTATCAATTAAAGTACTTGAGTGTTCCAGGCTCGATCTAGCGATAATCCCAATCCGATCCAAAGTAAATCCTGATTAAATCCAACTAGAACAAAATGTCCAACTTAGAAGCCTTAGACTTTGTCATCAAAAAGTTTTTGATGAGGCTTCGTTCGGATTAAAATATTTCCCTCGTCGGTTCATTAACCCTGCAAGTGAGGTTGTTACGAGAACTAATAAAGAGAGCCTTATATTAATTTTCGTCGACAGCCGGTCTCCGAGATTATCAAACAAAAGTAGATGTATTACACAAAAGGATTTAGCAGCGATCCTTCGTTTTAATGAAGCTTAGAAACCAGAAAACGACAGATTATGAGAACGGGAACGTTTTAATATAATAAGACACTCATCAAGTTTTTTTTTTGTTGATGATATTGTGTATTTGAACATTGACGATCGTATAGACTTGTGTTATACAGTACTCTCGGCGTAATTGATTCAGCATTCACGTAATTAAATTATATGGAAATGTATGTATAGTCGTAAATTGACGTGAGTTGAAGACGTAAAGGGTAGGTTTTGAAGACAGAAATTGCGAAACAAGTGCGGGATTTTTCCGTCGATTTGTTTTACGCTATTCACGAAAGAACACATGAGAAATTGTGAGATACTTGTTATAAATGTTGGGCGCCGGCACGTTAGGTTTATGCAAAGTGTATGGTGAATAGTACTACTATTTATTGTTTTGATTTAGTGGAAGGTTTATGCTCAGAAGTGGTCGTTTACGTGCTGATGTTCTACACTAACAAGTAGGTTCTACCTATGTAAGTACAATGATTTATTTACTTGCAACATTTCGGCAGCGCTATTAAAATGAAAAATTTTTATATTTTTCACAATAGTTCAAGATATTTTTCTGTCAGTTTGACATTCATCATCTTATCGTATCATTTTTATAAATATTTCTTCTAACTAAATTCCATTTGCACAAACCAACATCTTGACCCGATCCAGCTGTGTGTAGGCCATACACATATTTGGTCCATGCGGGAATCCATCCACGAACTGTGACGAAGCCAATCACTCAGCCGAGCTTATACACCAATAGTCATCTAGATATTGATAAAGCGAAATGTGGTTGCACTATGACTACACCGCCATCCTACCCTTCGAGGACAATACGCGTACTAATTTGTGTCAATATGTCGCACTCCCCAACGAACAATATGGTGATGTGGTACATTTTTTGTCTTTTTAAATGGCATCGCGCAGGTCAACCTAGGACCAGCCAGTACTAGTGTGGGGCTGCGGAAGAATTTCGATTCCCGCGGCCCCGCGCGCACGTGCGAGGAGACACCGGGGTGGTTTTAGCCGGTAAGAGTCCAGCACGCCCCTCCACCTTTTCCCCAGGCGGAGGTAGTCCATGAGGATTTCACCCCGTAAAAAAAAAGGAGGTTGTCGGCTGCTTAACCGGACATGCCTGTGGTTGCCTTATTAACTTAAGGCCTCCAGCCAGGGCTTAACAACTTATAAACTAGGTAACTGCATGCTAAGGACACCCCCTGTGGGGTACGAACCTAGGCTTAGGACGTCGCTCGGGGAGGGCAGCAAGGCATAGGCTGGACCGGAATTATTATTTATGGACGAATTTAAAGGTACAGGCTCAGCGGCGCGGGCTGGCTTGAGCAAGGATCGGGGCGGACGTGGATTGGGCCTCGGCGGCGAGGGCGAAAGGACGGCGGTCTGTTTTTGTATTTACTGAGACTACTGGTGGCGTTTATACTATACTGGAGAAGAGTAGTGGCGTCGTCGGGGATAATTAACGTATGCCGTGGTCGGCGAATCTTACTTATGCGGGAGGGTGTGTAGCGGGCGGCTGCTTTAATCAGGGAGGGGATTGGTGTGCTTTATGCAACAGTGAAAGAAACGCTTTGAAAGGCGTTTCATGAACTGCTAGATGGTGGCCATTCTAAGGTTTAGGTGAAGATTCACATTACGGACATAGAAGGGGGCTCCCGTAACCTTTTTGAGGAAACGAGTCTGGAGGGTCTGCAGCTTATGAAGATGACGTGGCTTAGCGTGTGCAAATACGACGCAGGCATAGGTAATGATGGCACGGATGACTGCAGTGTTGATGCGCAATTTGCACTTTAGTGACAATTTGCTGCGAGCGGTTAATATGAAGTGTAGCCTACCGAGAGCGAAAGAGGCGCACGAACAAGCCGTCTTTAGGTGCTCACTGAAGGTAAGGTGGCGATTAAGGATTACACCTAGGTACTTAGCTCGCTTCTCTTAAGGGATCGGCTTGCCATACATAGTGACCGGGCTGGATAATGTGGTAATACGACCGTTTTGCGTTTTATTGCACATTCGGTGTTTATAGCATTAATTACATTTTGTATTTATTCTATGTATATTTATAAAAGTACAGTTATTTTAATGGTTCAGTAATGAACATAACCATAATTATTATTTCCTTAAGATCTAAACACACTTTTTGTAGGTACTAATAAAACCATAAAAAAATACAAAGTGTATTTACAATGCATCTATTCAAAATTTGGAGATCCACTTTAAACAAAAAAATGCTTTTGTTAGGAGAGGACCATAACAAGTTATTTCAGATTATGCAATCGTTAACTTTTTCGGTAAGCAAATGATTGCCATGTGGTGCGCGTAAGAAATGCATATATTTTTTCATGTATAATATAAAACCATTTTATTCGTGTCTTATTTTTATTCATAGGATTTAGTAATGTCTTTTTTCAAAACATGACAGATACTTACGCAAAATGGTAATATCATTCATTGTATTCAATAGGTTTTTTTTTAAATCAAGCTATTTTATATTATATTACGATGATGTCGGTACATAAAGATAGAGAATTTTAGTCCAAAATGGTGCACTTTTATCATTTCTAACGTGACGATATTATTATCGTAGACGTCCACGTCTATAATGTTTTTTTAAATACGCTTGATATAACGTTAGCGTGGACGTAAATTTAATAACGCCGTCGTATTTTTCCACACATTTATTTCCCCTGTGCCGATGCCGAAATCATAAAAGCGCACAATGGCTTGGTTGCACGAGCCCAAATCAAGCAAAATGCCTAAATCGTGCAAACTTCTCTTCTTGACTGTAGTGCTAGATCAAATAGGATTATTTATGGTGAAAAGCAGTACATGAAGCAATGAACTTTACACTCTATTCCTCGTACCTCTATAGACTACTTCGGTCCTGTGAATGTGTCAATTGGTCGCTGCAAAGAAAAGCGATGAATTGCACTGTTCATAAATGTAGACCAACGCGAGCAGTGTTCCCAGGCCCGGACTTAGAGTCCCAGGGTATTCTAGTTGGTAATTTAGCAAATAAAATACACTAGTACATAAACTAAATATTTTAACCGACTTTAATTACTACAAATAAACATCAGAAATAATGCAGTCTATGTTATGTATGTCACCAAAGTTACGTCAAGAGTCGTAAAAAAATTACGTTTCTAAACAAAGATGTTTTTCTCCTCGTATTCTACTCGAGTTACTCACTTGAACTACCGTACTTTCTTTAAACAAGGTTATAGAGATATGAGGAACATATAGAATAGGGAGGATCCTCCGACCAGACGGGTATCGTGTATGGTGGGCAACTGCCCGACGATTGCTGTCGGGACGTTGTATATTATGCTAGTTGCATGGTAAACTTTGCATGCGCGATGCAAGATTTTGCGTGACGTCAGTGTGATGCGTAATTCGCATGAGGAGTTGTAGAAGCTGCCAGAAGATAAACCTACATGATTAATTTTTCGCATAGCTGGTACCGGAAGTAATTAAACGGTTAAATTTGAGAGAACTTTGGATGCAAGGGCGCGCGAAGCGAGCTCGATAATTTAAGCACCTCAAATAGGTTAGGTTTCTTTTGACTATTAATACAGTAATAGGAGTTACTGTGTCCAATTATGCCAGAAAATTTGAGAATTAAGAGTAACTAAGGTACAATAGCGAGCTACACGAGCTCAACAAATTTTAGCACCTCGCCTCGGAAATGTTAGATTTCTTTAAACAATTTAAAACAGAAATAAGAGTTGCTTTGTTGACTTATGCAGAAAAACAAGAAACATGAGAAACTATAATGCAGGAGCAAGCGCAGCGAGCTCGATCCTCCATCAGCCAGGCAAGCTAGCTGGTTAGGGCTCTAGACGGGTGGGGCCCTTAGGCTGACTGAGTCGACTAGGCTGGGAACTTGCAGGCCTAGGCGTAAATCAGAAAAACAGACTGCACCAAAATGTTATTAAAAGCGTCGGTTTATGGCCCGTTGTGGTATTCGACGAAAATTATCACCGTAAGTTAACTTAATTTTTGGCGACTTTGTACAAGATTTTGCTATTAACAACAAGTGCCAGTTGAGTGTTATTCTGTTTGCGTTGCCCTTTATAGGAGAACACAGGATAGATAGCCAGTGTTGTCCCACTGTAGGGCAAGTGCCGAGCTCTTAGTTTTCGACGCACTTTTGTGCTATGCTAATTTGTGATGGGCCATTTCGGAAGGAGTCACGTTCGTCTACAGCTAGGTCGCCCACTAAATTCTTCTTTTAGACCACTTTGATATAACCGTACTAAAGTCAATCAACTCAACACCGGCTGTATCTCTACCCAAAGAAAATTGTTGATAGTCACCGATGGGAAAAAACCACCCACCATCTATACCTATACGTTTACATTCAGCTTCGAAAATATCCATCCACTGTGTTACACTTGATGTTTTTTTTGTGAATTTTTCTATTACAAATTTTTCAGCTACCTTCTTTAAATTAGACTGCTTCGATTCTTTCTTCGATTCAGCGAAACTTTCTAAGATTTTTGTAAGAGTTTCTGTTGACATTTCATTCGTTAAAACCTGTTGTGTTTTAGATGTACTTTCCTCCAGTAAATATCCCTTGAACTGCATATTTCCATCTTCATCCGTATATGTATCACGCAATTCTGATGTTAATGAAATCCATACTCGTCTTTCTTCGTGTCTTTTTTGCAGTTTAGCCCTTACTTTTTGAAAAGTTTGAGTTTTAATTAACTCAGTATGCAGTTTTATTGGTTGTAATTGTTCCGGAATCAAAAACACATTTCCATCGGCGTCCATAATTGAGGTTATGCAGATCACATTTGTCTTCGGATCTTCAGCCGGTTTCACAACAAATTCAAATTTAAGCTTTTCCATAGTTTACAACAGCTCTAGATAATGTTGTTTTGTAATATGTTGTTTATTGAAACAAAAACTAAAGTTGTTGCTCTGTAAAGAGAAATTTATTTATTTTTATAAACATCAGAAACCATATTTGCAAATACAACTTATTTTTACATAATACAAATAACTGTTATTTACTAACCTGTAAAGAGAAACAACATTAAAAGCTATTGCTTCAAATATTAATTCTTTCACAATAGTAATTGAAATTATTTCTATTAAAAACCTTGCAATGCTGTAATTGTCCAAAACCAGCGAGAATCTCTTCAGAGATAGATTTCCATGGTAAACATAGAGTAAAAAGTGCTGCCACCACAGATAATACTTTAAAGTATGTCTTGCCAGTTATGCGCGGGAAATTCAAATTAAATGAAGTGTTAAAAGAGCTTCATTTACATACTGTTTTCTTTTTCACAGTCCCCATCGATAGAAACCACGTGTAAAACCCATCAGTGCCAATGTCATTAAATATATACAGTTAAATACATAATACAGTTCAGTTTATCTGATGAGTACAAATTTTTTATCCCATCACTAAAACGTTTTATGGCACCCCTCGATATTATCGAAACGAGTTTGTGGGAGATTGCATGAAAGTAGGTACAGCATAAGATAAGGGTATCGAATTATCGATGTGATATTGAGCATCAACTCTTTGAAGAGGCTTGAATTTTTTTTATGGATTTCGTGTTCGGATAGCCAAGAAGGCGTATTATATTTTAACTATCAGTCAACTTAAAACATACTGAAACCATTCATATTTAAGTTCACCAAACCGGAATAAACACTGACAAAACAAGAATACTGTAAGTAGTTGTTATTTTGTTGAGTTCGTTTCACGAGATGTCTCAATGATGACAAACCATAGCATCTAACTAAGTATTTCTAATTAGATGAACTAACAGAACAAGATTGCTTTAGAAAGAAGGCCAGTCGCCAGTCGTTAGGCCTTCATCTTCATCGTCAACCTAGCCCTTTCTCCCAACTATGTAAAGAAGGGCTTCTAGTCTCACCGGATACAGCTGAATACCAGTATTTTACATGGAGCGACTGCCTATCCGACGTCCACATGTTCGTTCGTTAGGACTTCGTTTATGAGGCCAATCTTTAATTACTAACTTATTGACCACTTCCTTCTCACATATACTCGTAGTAATGGCCAGGGCTATATTATTTTATTATTATTTTATTTTATTACTTTTAAGAAGGCTTACAGACTATTTACAAATAAATAGGTAACAACAACATATCATCAAGTTGCTAATAACAAGCCTCCACAGATATATAGCATATCGATTACATAAAGTCGAACAATTAAAGAACAAAAGTAAGTAGGTTAGCTAAGTTATATTTATTTGATTACGTTGCTAATATGAGTTTATGAGTTTAATTCTATAATAGAAATGTCAAAAGTTTGACCAGTCACCATGGCTGTTAGTTGGTTCCACTTAAGTATCGCCACTCCTGAATGCACTCTTGACAAGCAATTATTTATTTCTTTGAAAGATACAAGATATTATATCGAAACCCAAGTATTTCTCGAAGGAAACATTAAACTAATCAACGTTCCTGCACTATTACACATACATTTTCTGGTTCATTCATTTAGCTACTTTGATCATCAGTTTCTTTATAGGGTGGCAGGGACATCGATGCGCAACCTGTTACAATGAATTTAGTACTTGATTCTCAACCCCTCTTTTTTTTTAGTTTGGTTAATCATCAAATAACTTCTCCCGCTCAGGGCGGAGCGGGAGGGCGTGTCAGACTCTTACTGATTAAAACCCACGCGGGTTCCTTCAGTTGCCTGTGCCAGGGGCAAGGTAACCCTTTCGGACTTTCCCTTTCCCGCAACCCTGGCAGGCATCGGCCCTAGCGGACCCCATCGTTGGTGTTGACATCTGAGGCGCGCGTGGAACTTATCGAACGGCGAGCTACCTATTGCTCGCCGTCCGCAAATTCTCAAAACCCTGCATTGAAATTTTACGCCGGTTATTAAAAGAAAAATTCGGTTTCATATATTTTGTCCGCGTAGGTTTTTTTCACTTTTCTATGGATTTTTTTTATAGTCGACGAAGTATCTCTACGCTACGTCTAAAATCATGTGCTGAATTCATGCATGGTTGCAGTTTGCGCATCGATGTCCCTGCTACCCTGTAGGTACACGATAACGAACCGTTTGTGGCACTCGCTAATGGTTTGTTTTTAATCGACTTCGAAAGGAGGCGGTTCCACATTCGTCGGAATCTTTTTGTTCACCGATTACTCGAAGACGCCTGAACCGATTTGGAAAATTATTTTTTTGTTATTGAAATTGGTCGAGCGGTTTCTTAAAAATCATCAATAATTGAACCGACTTCTAAAAAGAGAGGGGTTTGTTTATGTTTGTTACGCCATAATATCTCCGGCAATATGAATCAACTTCAAAAAATATTTATTTAACGGATTGGGTTTGCCTCATGGGTGGTCCCATATAAATTTTATTAACTTTGATGGGCCAGTTTTTCAGTTAGCTTCAATAATACGTATTTTTTCCACTTATTGTAAACTTGAAACACAAACTTGAACACTTGAAATCCTGCAGTAATTCACTTCACTATAATATTTATCACATACTTAAACAGGCCATAGCACTTAAAACACTTGAAAACCCACTTAAAACACAAATTATTTATCACGTAAACAACACACGCGCGAGTCGTACGCCACTGACAAGACGTCATATTTTTTTAATTATTTGATTTTTTTGGTTGAACGCTTGTAGTGTTGTCATACATCCTAGTACGCGGCACAGAGTCAAGAAATCAACTAAATACACGGAATGTGTGTGTCCGACCTTATAGTAAAGCAATAAAGGTTGAAATAAAATAAAATTAAATTAAATTTAAAGGGAACTCGCGGTCACTCGTTCGTTAAACTGAATTGATGGAGCGGGGCCGACGTGACCAGAGTACGTTCAAGCGGTTAGTGATGGTGTTATAATAACTTCTTGCCACTGTTATCTAAACAGAAAGAAGTGGTATATGAATTTTTGTGGGGTAGGTACCCCACAAAAAATAAAAAAATAAATTATAAAAAAGCAACCGACTTCCAAAAAGACAACAAAGTGAAAAATAACTTTTATTTCGAAAGTCGGTGACTTAAAACGTAAATACAAAACCAAAGACACCGACTTCCGATATTAAAGTTATTTTACACTTTGTTGTCTCTTTTTGGAAGTCGAATGTTTTTTTATAAAAAGTTTTATAGTCTTAAATTATTATTTTAAAGAGGAGTCATCATCAACTTTATTGTCTACGACTGAATTTAAGTCAGTGTTTGATAGCATAAAACAATAATTTATATGATGCCATAGGTGATTATTATTGGCATACACAGTCTATTATTATCGACTAGAAGATCACTTCAGTAGTCTTCTTATAAGAGATAACCTACATGGCTCTTCTTACGTTAAACATAATACTTATTAGATAAGTGGCTGGCTAATTTCTTTCCCCCCCACAAGGGAAGTAATCTGGTCAACACATCGGTAGACCAGCTAATTTAAGACATTAACAGATTACAGAGTCGTTTGTAACTCTATGTCTTTGACAATTAGTAACGACATACGAACCAAAGTTAAACCAATGCTGGTCGGTTAGATAATAGGAATCGATTATTAGTGGGCATCGGTTAAATGTTATCTGTCGATATGGATGTTCTAAGTTTATCTAAAGTAGGTCAATGGGTAAAAGGTATGTTCATTCGTTCTGCAGACCGTTGTTTTATACTATTTTGTTTTGTATTGTATAGAGTTTATTTAGTTCAGGTGATATATTTTGTATTATTTTTGTAAACCTATGAAACATTTTAGAAGAGACATTGGTTTGAAAGGAACAATGTCTTTGCTTTTGTGATAAGGCACAAGGCAAAACAAAAACGTGTGCTGTTTGTACTGTCGGGAGACCTCCGTCAGAGGGTCGTAAATCTGTAGTTTCGGCCAAAGTTACGGGCGTTTCCTACGCCATATCACATTCGGACATAAGGTTATTTCAGGGTCCAAACTAAGAATGAATGAGAACATGATTTGACAGCTGCCCTTACTCCCGATGTGTTCTGTTCCGTCCGAAAACGTTAATAAATCGGGAGTAGAGTTCATTCCGAAGTAGGTACCGAACTACTTTCGGACGGAACTGTATCTTTGTTCACGGACTTAGAGAGGAGAGACGACGTTCCTTACGCGATATTCGCAATATTACCTATATTATTCGTAATAGAAAGAGACAGGATGATAGAGAAAGTCCCATGGAGGGGGGAAACGCGTTTTCCTTACATGTCGATTTCTACTAGTCAATTCCCACCGCAATAGTTGAT
This sequence comes from Brachylomia viminalis, assembly GCA_937001585.2. NCBI lineage: Eukaryota > Metazoa > Arthropoda > Insecta > Lepidoptera > Noctuidae > Brachylomia > Brachylomia viminalis. Next base: position 1,773,195 of record OW443300.2, read on the forward strand.
TTACCTATATGGATGCTGCAACCTCACCCTCAAAAACAAAAAAATATTTCCATATATCTAACAAAATACACACAAGAAAATCATAACACATAAGTCGAACATTATTTTTCCAAAGGTACGTTGTAAGAGTACTCGAATCTTTTCCGATATACCCCATTATATGGTCCCGTTACATGTCTGTAACAGGCAATTTGGAGATTGCTTACTTTGATAACCGATACCGAATGAGGCTAAATGGCTATTTCAATTTCTAAGAGCCAAACAATCAAATAATTCTATATAATAGACTCCATGCTGGGTTACTGTGAAATAGTCTTGTAGTTGCCTTTTTATTTTGTACCATATTCAAACTATATTAATTTACTTATCTATAGGTACATGCCTACATATTTTTGTAACAGGCAAACCGCAGTGATTAATTTTTCATATTTTAATATGACTCGAATTTATTTTTTCCCTCTATTTCCTCCGAAAGTAATATTGTGGTTGTACGAAATAATATTAGAAAGTAGAACTAAAACTAAAACTTGCACAACAAAATAATATTAAATATTTTAGCATAATTATAACTATTCTTAAATCTCTTCGTTCGTAATAACTTACATAAATTACAAAAAACACGACTTCAAGTGAATAAAATATATGGTTTCTAACCTTACTGGTTATAACGATAATAAGATAACATAAATCAAGTACATTGATAAAATAATAACATTTCATGTTTGTTCAGGATGTTAACCATGTTTAATAATATGTACTCGTACCAGCCGAGTAAGCTCTATAATATGTTGGAGTATGTAAAAACAATACTACTCGTACAAGTAACTTATTAAATAATGTATGTCTGTGTAGGTAAATATTCACTAATACCGAGCAGACGAAATTATTTTTTATTATTTGTTAGGAGTCCTTGAAAAGAGATCCCTATGGTAGTTTGCTGCTGACTATGAGAGAGTAGAAAAATATTTGATTTGAAAGGACATCATTCATTTCATTCCCAAAAATTTTATTCAGATCAAAAAATACTATTTTCTTAAGTAAATAACTTCTTTTTTATATAACAACGAATGTCTACAATTGGTTAATTGTAGACTTTTGTTGTAATTGGCAAACGTGAGGTAGGATGCCCTAGCCCTAGGTGGAGCGATAATCTTCGCAGGCTGGCTGGTTGCAGCTGGATGAGCGTTGCCGAAAATCGAGGTTATTGGCGTGCTACTGGAGAAGCCTATGTCTAACAGTGGACTGAAGTAGGCTGATGATGACACATTTTGTATGAGAATTTAATCTGTATGAAATAAAAAGAAGACCACCTTTTTCCCCCAAAATAGAAGCTTTAGTTTCTGGCGAAAAAATGTGGGTAGTAATGCACTTCACAAAAAAAATTTCAAGTTGCTATAAATTGTTGAAAATCTGAATTATCTAGATTTTCATAGGTAGGCACTAAACAGCAACAGCAAAAACATCTCACATAATAATATAAATTACATTATGTTAGAATTTCCTCATAATGCCACTAAAATTGGCGTGGTTTGCATTAACCACAATAACCGCTATGGTGGTTTATTAATTATTGAAGCACTTTAATATATCCAAGCGCAATAAAAACATGGCTGCAAGCCGCCATCTGCATCGCCGCTAAATGTGTATACTGGAAAAATATATTAATTTTAAAGTTTATTAGCAACATTTAAATAATGTTTGTTTAATTTGTCAACAACTTGTTACCGTGGTATTAAAGTGAATATTGAAATCGTTTCATTCTGTTCTAAAAACAATAGGGATTTTTTTAAATCTTTTGAGTGACCATTTCTTGTAGCACATTATCTTGCCTCAATCTCACTGGATAAGATAAGATAATAATTTCAAAGTCAAAGCATTTATTCCAAATAGATACATAAAATGCACTTTTGAACGTCAAATTTGTTTGCTCAAACATGAGTTCATACAGACACGAGCATAAATACCTTTCCGCGCCAAATTCAAAAGTGTTTTACTCGTGAAATGCAAATTGCAACTTTGAAAAAATAATATGTGTTTCACAATAGTATGGTTTTAATATAGATTTTTTAGATTTATTTTTTATTGTTACGAACATAATACACTCGCGAGCAACTAAATCAACTCAACCTATAAGCACGCATACATATATTTATTTTTCGAAAAATACATATATTTATGCGCACGTATGGGTTGAGTCGATTTAGTTGCTCGCGAGTGTAGTATGTTCGTAACAATAAAAAATCTATCAAAACTTTAGGAGAAAATTGCTATTGAATCCTACTTAAGTGTAAGCTTAATATTGTCAGCATGGACGAGATGCTAAGATTGTAAAGCAAAACAGATCATCAAATCAGACTGAGACAATTGTTTATAAAAATGTATTCATTATCATCTGTTTTACAACACTTAAACGACAGGGATTGCAATAGAGCAGTTTTATAGAAGAATAGAGTTGGTTTAAAATAAACTGCAATTAAAAAGGCGTGTTGCAATTGCCTTAGACTTCTCGAACTTCTACATGGTTCTCTTACACAATAATTATAAGATCGTAGTTGTAGACAACAAGAAGCGCTTATTTGCTACGAACCTGTGCTACGCGCTACATCACGTGCTACGGAAACTGCTACGTGTCACACAATGCAGCTACGCGCTACGCCGTTCTATTTTGTACTTGTATTCACCAATAATTCAGAGGCTGTCCCTCTGAATTGTTGGTCGCGTATTTTTCAAAACGTTCGCGTTCTCAGTCTTAATCCGTTAAAAAACTCTAATTGACAAGTTTTTGTCATTGAGCGTCAGTGAGAATTAATGAATTAATTAATTTATTTATTTAGGATCTCCAACAAAAGATGTACACAATACATGACACATAAATAAAGAGTTACATCAGGTAATAAGTAAGTGTACTCCTTCACTTATAGGAGACCACAACATGCACAAAGTTAAACAATTAAGCTAACAAAGTAAAAATTTGGAAAAGTTAATTAATGGACACAAAAAAAAAATACACTGTTAAGTTTTTATGCTGCCAAAGTGACATCAGATATTTTCGATCACATTGAAGTATTCCATTAGAGGTATGACATTCTTCTGAATTTAAGAAATATATCACGTTTAAATTTTTTTTATTTTTTACTTCGAAATTGTAATTGTGTCATGCGTAATTTTTATTTGTGTCCTGTATTATTTACTGTAGAATTGTTTATTAACATACCTGTAGAAAAATACATCTTTTGCAATTTTTATAAAAAATATGAAACACGAGGCTTCAAATAAAACGGTACCATTGACTGTTCAAATCACCACCATGCCTAGGGCTGTAAGAACCATTCGCAAGCTAATCACAAAGCCACATAGCGCAGTACTTGTGAATACTGCTGCACTATTAGGAATATTATACGTGACTTCTATTCATACTCCACTTTTATAAAGTCATAGAGTACACGCGACAAATCAACAAACGCGTGCTATTTCTTCGAAAAATTATCTGACCTACACTCGCAGTGTAGGTTCTTTTAAGTATTTCATGTTATTAAAATGATTAAATAATAAATAAATAAACTAATAAACAAATGGTCGTAGTTTTGAAGAACGAGGTAGAGAAAAGTTCAGTAACATACCTCATAGACATTATCAATTTAAAACCAATAAAACCTTTCCACCATCCAACAAAAATACAAAAAACCTTCCCAGCCACACAAATCAATTGAAAAGCTGAAAAAAGATTTCAATGACCAATTGGCTCAATTCATTATCAATTATTTATCGGGGACTAAAGAGTCATTGTGTTCGGAACTAAAGTCACATATGTATTATACTCGTATTCATAAGCTGGACTGAACAATGGTTGAGAATTGAGGCCATATTGGCTGGATTTCATATTGTAAAATCATTATCGAAGCGTTTTGTTTAGGTCTGTAACTAGCAGAGACTGTGGATCAACGCCAATATTTAGTACGTCAAAAAACCGTTAATTAGGTATTACGTACATTACCACTGCTGGGATACAGGCGTCCTCTCGGTGAGAGGGAGTGGGCCGTAATCTACCACGCGGGCCTGCGGGTTGGTAGATGAAACAGTCGGTCGCATAAAACATTGCAGATTATTTAGTTAGCTGCCTCGGACTGCCTCATTGCATACTGTATGCATGCAGCATATACCGTAAAACTGACATCTCTCCCAGGCGAAGTCACAGATATTGCATCGTATTATCCATAAAATTACTTTACATTCGGTCAAAATCATGTGTGCGCCAACCCTAGTAGCGGTGACCACGCTGCAGTGGTTTTGAACAAAAGGTAAATTATTTAAACGCCCGTGTAAATCACTATTAGTGGGTCTCGGGAGAGAACAGCTGGTTTCTTTACAATTGTGAATGAGAGCTTCCAGCCGGATAATTGTAAAAACCTGCTTATTTCAACGGATTTTTACTACAGTTCTACAGATTTTAGAAGCTTTATGTGCAGTTTTTATGTGTTAGTACCGAAGTATGAAAAATATGCGCTGCCTGAAAATGCCTTCATACGACGACGCTAATGAAATGGAACCACAATCAGTTTTTATTCGGAATCACATGACACAGAAACTGAAATTCTACCCCACAAAAGGTCACCACAGTTCATTTACCCCTTTCAGGCAAGATACATAGAAGAATATTCATTGCAGAAAAGGCAAGAAAAATTAGTTCTCATTTCGCTGCAACGTACGGCCATACATAACGCGTTGATGTGTTTCGGTGGCTGCCAAGTTTGCACTCTTCCTCGCGTGTAGGAGGCATTAGCAAAGTATGTTATGAATGATTCTGTATTATGCTTGTATGGGTATATATGTAGGATAGTTGGAAGATGGGTCATGTTTGAATAGTTTTAGATTGTTTGGGCAGAAAAGTCAGGTTTTTTTGAGTGCATTTCAAATGAGCATTCACCAGTGACAGTACTTATTTCATAATATTCTTGACAGTTAATTTGTTCAGTGAAGAGTTAACTTAGAAGTAGGAAAGGAAAATAAAAGTTTTCATCAAAGAAGAAAAGTTTTAAAGAGTTTTAGCCGTCGAAGCATCAATTATGGTATCAGCGTTTTTGAAAGTTGAATTTGCAACGAAGGCACATTTTAAAATATTATGTATTAAATATGCGGTGTTGTAAAACAATATTCAAAGAGGAAGGGACTGCGCAACTATTTACAAAATATCTTCTTAAATACAGCTAACAGGATTATCATCACACCCAGGCCCTAAACAATTTATTTTATTATTCTGCATAAAATAAAAAATGTCCCCAAACATCTCTGTAATATACATAAAGGTTTTTTCGCATCCCAGTAGTACTTAGCAGTAAAAGTATAATTTACAAGATAAGTTGTAAACATCTCTTATTCACTGGCGTTGTTATTGGCAGACGTTTTCATATTTCTTTCGAGTTTTACTATCGTACAGACAGTTATTCTGTTTTCTAACGGCTATTTTATAGTACTATATAAATATGGACGTAAAAAAATGGAAATAAATTTTGCGTCACTCTTTTGGGGCTGTATGAGAATATTTTTGTAGCTTTTCCGATTATTATGATGTTTTTCGTTGTGCGCTTTGCTGTAAAAATGTACCTACTTCAATTTATGAATGTACAATTATGCATACCTATATTTACATACATATGCTCGCATATAAATACAAGCATATCTTGAGCGGCAAGATTACTGACAAATGCGTGCACTAACTGGACAGGTCCGCTCAATCTGTATAGTTTTTCCTCAAAAGATCGTTTCAGACACCAATCTACATGGTCTTCACATCATCTGACCAAGATTATGTCTGGACTTTATAAGAGACTGTAACCTTTGAGTTTGTTTCGGCCTTTCTTCTCAGTGTAGTCAGATAGGAAACGCCGACCTCATCTAGTTTTTAAACTATGATTGACGTGTAAAAGTGTAAAAAAAAATAAAATCATTTATCATTTTATCATTTATAAAATTTTGGTATCGGTTTCCAGGGAAAAGTTAGAGTGGGTTCCAACCATTCCATTACATTAAAATAAAAGTTTTACACCAGTATAAACTTTTCATATTTCTAAAACCAGTTTATAAAACAACTTGTGTTGTTTTCTAAACATCGAGCGTTGAATTTGGAATACATTTGTGACAAAATTTTTTGCTGTTTCTTTAAGTATATACATACTGGGATATTCGAGTATTTTACATTTGCGCAGTAGCTATTTGATGTTTATTTTATAACTACTGACAAAATAAATAGACGTTCTGCAGATATTATAAATATTAACAACAATGAGGCATTGGGAAGTCCATTATGTGAAAGATTCGCGCCTCGAAATAAACTAATAAAAAAAATAAAAAAATTATAGCTAGACACAGGTCTCCACATTGTTTAATGACATTCGATACCGGTACTGTCCATTATCCAATGACCATGACCACCGTATGACTTTTAGTAATTTTGTCCTAAAGTTCTTGAACGGATGGAAAAGAACCCATTTATTTGTAACAAATAGTTACAAGTAAACATTCCGTTTTGATCACAGAGGATTGCACGACTTGTCCCGATATTTTATTTTCTGTGGGTTTTCGTATAGGGACGGGTGGTCAATCTTGAACACTAAAAGCAGAATGTGTGACTTTGTTAGTGGGATGCCCAATAAATTTTGCGAACATTTATTAAAACATCATGAAAATCGATCAAATTGTTAAGTACCAGAAAAGTGCATACAAAATTTTCAACCCTGAACAGTATAATATACTATATGCCTAGTTATGGAAAATTATCTGATAATTTTCGTTTGTAATAAAAATAATCTTAATTTAAAGTTGTAATCCTTCGAGTAGGTCTGTGATTCGAATCTTCTCTAACTTCTAGATTAGTATACTCGAATTATAGATAAAAAACAGGTAGTACGACTACTTATTATAGTCAAAAAGACCCAATAAGTTTTCTTGTACAAAGTCCCTAACAAATCTACCATTCAACGCAGAATTCGCACTCACAGTACACAAATCACGCCAAATACAGAGAGCAACGTAACCATAAGTACGTACGCAGGTATTTGACGGATGGCATAAATTATACTTTTGTCTGACTTTATGACAGCCATATTTTTGTTTACGAATAATTTAGGAGGACCACTCGAATCTCTTTTTACGTAACCTGCTAGAATGTGGGTTTCACGTGAATTTGTATGTTTGGGCAAATATTTCTGCGTGAAAAGGTCTGTTTTTGATTGCTGTTGAGATTAATGTATTAGTATGTTGATTTTGGGTTCCTTACGCCTCTTTGAAAGCTGTTAATTCTATTTTAATTAAGGTACTGTCAGATCGACCTTTCGATTTGCATGGCTCCCGGGTTGCGTTCATGGATCGACCATAGATTATGTTTTAAGGCGATCAAAAGTTTATAGTTACTTTGAGAGAAACAATTTACTTTGTAATGAACAGTTTGGTTTTCGCAAAAATAAATCAATCAATATAGCAGTGTATAATTTTATCCACAACATATTAACCCACATGGATAGAGGCAAACAAACGTGTGCACTGTTTATGGACCTCACAAAGGCTTTCTATTACGTGGATCACAAAATACTTTTAAATAAATTATACGCCTATGGTGTCAGAGGAAATATTTATGACTTGATAAAATCTTACTTAAGTAATAGAACGCAAATAATAAGGGTATGTTACCTATGTAAAAAAAAATATAAATTATTCATCCTCATGTAGACAGGTTACATGTGGCGTTCCACAAGGAAGTGTATTAGGTCCACTTCTTTTCATAATATATATCAATGACCTTCCAAAAGCGACAAAATACAACACAATTCTATTTGCTGATGATGGTACAGTACTATTCACAGGAGATAATAAATCACACATAGAAACTGAGATAAATGTGACTTTGGATGGTATTATAAAATGGTTGACATCAAACAATTTACACATGAATCTTGACAAAACAAATTTCATGACATTCAGAAGTAGAGTTAGTAAAATAGCAAACATGAACATAAATTACCGAAATAATAAAATCCAAGAAGTTGACGTTACGAGATTTCTGGGCATACAGATAGATAATACTTTGAATTTTAAAGAACATATCCATACATTATGCTCTAAATTGAACACTTTCTCTTATGCATTATTTAAACTTAAACAAACGGTCAGTATTTCAACAGTCCTTATAGCCTACAACGGCTATGTTGCACCCATTCTAAAGTATTGTGTTATTTTTTGGGGTAATTCTACGAATAAAGAAGCGGTACTTAAAGCCCAAAAGAAATGTATACGAGCTGGAGGGACAGGCGTGTAAATAGCCGTGTATCCTTTGCGGATGGAGAACTTTAGAAAAAATCTGCGTCTGGATTGCACGCCGATTCAAATGCCTATTTTGTCCGAAAAATTACAAGACTATTGGTGACGGTACGATGATGTCCGTAGCAAGTCTCAGCAAATAAGCAAAGCGGTACCTGTGATCTTCTTGTGGAGTCCTGAAGAGGCTTCTCAGCTGGTGTCCGCCTGGCTTGATTTGGTGCACGTCACGTAAAAGTCTATATGTATCACAATTAATCGGACGCGGGTTAATTATATTAATTTTAAACGAGAGAACAGCATATCCCCAAGGATTACGGGATAATACTCATAACCTTTTCGTTATAGCGGGCGCGATGAATCAAGATTTTAAATGTGGTTTTGCGGTGAGAGGAAAATGCGTCCCGATCGAGCGCGCGCACTTTCACATCTGACAGCTGTCATTAGCTGACAATCGCCGCTGGACTCTCTGTGGCCGCTTCACACGTCCGCTAATGCAATATATGCATAAGGCCGACTACAGACACTTTACCACCGCCCACAATAAAAGATTATCATCTAAAGGGCGATAACTTGCCACACCATACTCCCCGCCTTGAAAGGTCCAGAGCTTTCAAAGTTGATAAACTATGCGGAGCTGGTGCGGTTGGGAGGAAGAGAAGACTATGTATCTGGCTATAAGAAAGCATCAAGAGAATCCTAAGCAGCAGTCCAAAACACCACCATAAGGAAACAGTGATCGGAATTAATTAGCCGATTCCAGGGAATGTAGTTGCGGTTTGATTTGATAAAATTGAATTATTAAGCTAAATTATAACTATGTAGCTATAATGGCATACCATTGAAAAAGTTTACTAAAATAGATTATAGACTAAATTAAACTACTTAATAATGTTGGTTCATTGGGTTGGCAAAGGATATAACTTGGTGACAGGACGTTTATATGTACCTGATGCGGTTTTTACTGAAGCTACTCGAATTACACCATCCGATCCTGGAAAAACTTCCTCTATAATGCCCAATGGCCAAGTCAATGGTGGTACGTTATCTTGGCCCAAGAGAACGACAGTACCGATCTCTATAGGGCGATCGGGAGTGCACCACTTCTGGCGAACTTGCAACGTGTGCAAGTACTCAACTCGCCATTTGTTCCAGTAGGATAACACAAGCTGATCCAAAAGCCTTTTGCGGTTTGTTAAATTTATGTTTTCTTCTGTCAATTCAGAGGAAGGCAAATACGTAAGTGGACTGGACATTAAAAAATGCGCAGGCGTGAGCACGTCCGGATGCGGGTCTGATGAGAGAACACTAAGTGGTCGAGAATTTAAAAGGCACTCGATTTGAACCAATACGGTAGAGAGTTCCTCATATGTGAGAAGCTGCTTTCCTATGACTCTATACAAGTGAGTTTTAACACTCTTAATGTTCGATTCCCAAATACCTCCGAAGTGCGGGGCTCGCGGTGGTATTCTTGTCCACTCAATACGAGATTTAAGAAGCTCATTTTTAATATCCGTTTGTAGAGACGAGTTTAATAAGAAAGAATAAATATCATCAAGTTGCGCCTTAGCGCCTACAAAATTGGTACCATTGTCTGAGTACATGACAGACACTGGACCGCGGCGGGAAATAAATCTCTTAAATGCGGACAAGAAAGCCTCTGATGTAAGGTCCGCTACAAGTTCGATATGTATGGCTTTAGTTACCATACATATGAATAAACATATATAAAGTTTTTGCGAACGTTGACCTCTACGTCGAATAGGTGTGTAAGCAAGAGGCCCGGCGAAATCTACTCCGGTATGTACAAAGGCTTTAGCATCACGGACACGGTATCCAGGAAGTTCAGCCATTTTGGGTGTTGGATGCGTAGGATTTAGACGAAAACAAGTATTGCATTTCCGACAGCGGAAACGTATGACTGTTCGGCCATCCAATATCCAAAATCGCTGCCTTATAATAGACATTAGTAAACCGGGGCCCGTGTGGCTGTACGTATTATGATAGTGATCAATAATTAGATCAACTACGCGGTCACGTTTAGGTAAAAGTGCGGGATGCTTGGCTTCATAAGGTAAGTCAGATTTGGACAATCTGCCCCCAATACGTAAGATTCCATAGCTATCAACAAAGACAGACAAACAGCGCAACTTCTTAGATGGAAGTTCGCCTGCTTTGATTAATTTTAAATCGTTGGAAAAATGCATATTTTGAACAATTCGAATAATGAAATTTTCGGCGGTTTGAATATTTTTAACTGACCTATTACTATGTAGTCTGTTCGTAAATTTAAGAATGTGCATAAATACACGTAACAGTTTATGCCATGAACAAACACGGTCAACTATAGTATCTAAAATACGCGGTTCAGTATTCGCTGTTTCTACAACAAAAACCTTTGATTTAAACTCCGGCAATGTTTCACATTTAATAGGGGAGAATGTCGCTCATGGGACGACGGATCCAAGTAGGACCGTTCCACCATAACGAGTGTTCAATTAAATCAGAGGGTAGCATGCCGCGGGACAAACAATCGCTAGGATTTTCTTTACCGGACACGTGATTAAAACAAGCGGCAGGTAGGTTTTCCTGTATTTTGGCAATGCGATTACTGACAAAAATAGACCATCTATGAGGAGATGAGTGGATCCACGAGAGAGCTATGGTGGAGTCCGAGAAAGCGTAGACACCTGCAATAGGTATACGAGCGGAAAGTTTATCCTTGACCACGCGAACAAGTTTAGACAAAAGTAAAGCGGCGACAAGTTCTAATCGAGCTAGTGTTGTTATTTTAGCGGGGGAAACTTTGGACTTTGCACATAAAAGCCGGACGGTGATATTACCTTTAGAGTCAGTAATGTGTAAATAAATACAACAACCATAACCACTAAAGCTGGCGTCGCAAAAGGCTACGATATTCACTACAGCTTCTCTAAAGACGCCAATGTGGCGAGGAACCTTTAGAGAAGAGAGTGAGGGAAAATCGCGCATATAAGCGGAAAACCGATTGGTGATGGAGTCCGGAGGAATCTCATCCCAACCTATTTTAGCTAGCCAAAGTTCCTTAATTAGGATTTTTGCGTACAGAACAACGGGTGCTACGAGGCCAAGTACGTCAAACAAGCGGGCCACTAACGATAGAATCGCGCGCTTCGTACATTTATTATCTACAGAGACTGTTGTCAAAGAAAAATAATCATCAGCGGGTTCCCAGGTTAATCCAAGGACTTTGAAATTAGGGTTATCATTATCCATGCCAGAAAAATTAACTGGAAAGCGGTGAGACTCTGGGAGAATCTCCAATAAAGCGGGAGAGTTAGTAGCCCATTTGACCAGGTCGAAGGACCCTACTTTAAATAATTCGATTAGATCGTGGGATAATCGCATAGCGATTTGCTCATCAGGAACAGAATAGACATAATCATCCATATAAAACTGAGTCTCTACTAATTTAGAAGCCTCAGGAAAGCGGTCGCCATGCTCACACGCCAAGTTGCGTATTGTGCGCATCGCTAAATAAGGACTAGGCTTTAGTCCAAAGGGAACGCGGTTAAAATTAAAGGTACGTATAGGTTCATTTTTGTTGAAACGATACAATATTCGTAAATATTTGCGGTGGTGCTCATTTACACCGATACGTAGGAACATTTGTTTTATATCAGCTGTCATCGCGACAGGGAACGTACGAAAATCGAGTAATAATAAAAATAAGTCGGCCTGTAAATTAGGTCCAACATGCAGAATGTCATTGAGTGACAACCCCGAGTGCGTTTTCGCACTAGCGTCCAAAACCACTCGAATGCTGTCTTTGTCCGGTCTAATGACGGCGTGATGCGGTATGTAGTACCCTTCCTGTGTCAATTCAGAGTCGGGTACCTCCGATAAATACCCCTGAGTTATATAATCGGTGATAGTTTTATTATAACTCTCGCGTAGGGTTGGTACGCACGTGAATTTTCGCTCGAGCGCAAGTAGCCGCCGGTGAGCGACGCCGCGTGAGTGCCCTAACTCGGAAGGGGTGCGTGCGAAAGGTAAATCGACAAAGTATCTACCGTCTTTAAATAAAACTGAAGAATCAAAATTATTTTCACACTCTAATTCATCCGGACTAATAAAACGCTGAGGTGGAATTTCCTCCAGCTCAAAAAACTTCTGCAAACTTGACTCGACTTCAGTGCTGGTAAGCGCGGTAAACGAAGATGTATTAAGTGTTAGACAATCAATATCACCCATCAGCACGTAACCGAAACTAGTCAGTATAGCTGGGGGTGCGCGGGTGCCTGAATCAACCATATCTCCTAAATAAATAAAAGGAAACATCTGTGCTCCAAGCACAACATCGATTCCACCTGGTACATTCCAGGTCGAGTCGGCAAGCGGTAAATTATTTAAATAAGACATATCGTCATTTAATCTAATAAAACTAGCGGGAAGTCTATCTGTAATGCAATCAATAACTAACGCGTGTATATTATACTTATTGTGAGGATTAGTGCGAGATTCTAAATTGAGATAAATAAAGCCGTGTACAGGTTGTGAGGTCATACCAACACCTTGTAAAAACGAATTGCGTAATTTAATTATGGGTAAGTTCAAACGTTTACAACAGTCCACAGTAATTAAATTATTTTGCGATCCACTATCTATCAAACACCTGACCACAAGCTTATCTCGGCCGCTGCTATTATATGCATATATCTGCGCGGTTGCTAACAAAACAGTCGTCTCTGTCGGTAAACATGTTTTATCCGCGGCACTGAGCGAGACAGAGGTAGCGGGAGGCTCTCGCGGTGACTCATTTTTTACTTGAGCGAAATGTAATAAGGAATGATGTGTTTTCTTACAAATTTTACAAACGCTTCGTGACTTGCATTTAATCAAAGAGTGGGATAGGCTTAAGCAATTTACACAGCCGCGTTTCTTTTTAATAAATTCGAAACGAGCTTGCGGTGAATCTATATTTTTAAAGAGTGGACAATCAAACAGTCGATGATCGACGTTATCATTATCACATAGCGGGCAGCGGTTATTCGAAACTGGTTCATTACATGACACAAAAGACTTAGCGGTACTTTGCTTATTATTTATTCGATTATGAGCTAAACTAGACTTAGCACGCGGTTCCGACTGTGGATTATCAACGTATGAGCGCTGGAGTACCTTTGAATAGTCTTGCATGAATGTTATAAACTCCGTATATGAAGGTAATTCTTTCCCACTCACACGACTTTCAAATTGTTGAACAGTTTGTGCGTCAACCTTTCTTAAACCACAGTGTAATAACATAAAATCTAATAAGTCTGGAATGTCTAACTGCTTCAATGCTGAAACAGACGCGGAATATAGATCTACAAATGCATTCAGACTAGCAGCATTGCCGGCGCATCCCTTAATGTCCAGTATATTGTTAAGATAATGAATACCTAAACTACGTTTATCTTGATACCTTTTCACAAGACTGTTCCACAAAACACTGTAGGTATCTCCTGTGGGAACAATGCCTGCAGTTAGTTTTAAGGCATCATGAGTCAATTTACTAATTAAATACTGCACACGCTGCGAATCCGTCAGCTCGGTATTTAAATGAACACTAGTACGGAACATTTCGTAAAACACGGGCCAATTTTCAGTTCTACCGTCGAACGATGGTAATTCGATTGGTGGTAATTTTATGCGTCTACCTCCCTTCTGATCTGATGTTAATGTTTTGCTGCTAGAAAGAATGAGATTACGTTTGTATTTAATACTTGAATATAAGTCTTCAATAGAACATAGACTCGAATAGTCTGGTGGGGTTTTATCAATATCAAACCACAACTCATTGATCTGGTCAATTATTGTTTCAAACTTGCTGTAAGATTCCTCAATTGATTCAGACTGCGCAAGGAATAACTCGTTAGAGCGTGAATCGAAATTAGATATACTTTTGGATGAATTATACAAGCGATTAACTCGCTCAAAAATCATTTGCTTTTTAGCATTAAGCTGAGCTAATTTACTTTCTTGTTTAGAAGTAGCCATTCTAAGGCACTACCTGATATGATTTTTTTTTGTAAGTTAACGTACTTAAGTACCTACAATGACTTGTACCTAACTGTTATTTTTTGTACAATAGGCACTGCACTAACTGATGCCTATCCGGCTCGAAGGACCATAAATATGGAGGGACAGGCGTGTAAATAGCCGTGTATCCTTTGCGGATGGAGAACTTTAGAAAAAATCTGCGTCTGGATTGCACGCCGATTCAAATACCTATTTTGTCCGAAAAATTACAAGACTATTGGTGACGGTAAGATGATGTCCGTAGCAAGTCTCAGCAAATAAGCAAAGCGGTACCTGTGATCTTCTTGTGGAGTCCTGAAGAGGCTTCTCAGCTGGTGTCCGCCTGGCTTGATTTGGTGCACGTCACGTAAAAGTCTATATGTATCACAATTAATCGGACGCGGGTTAATTATATTAATTTTAAACGAGAGAACAGCATATCCCCAAGGATTACGGGATAATACTCATAACCTTTTCGTTATAGCGGGCGCGATGAATCAAGATTTTAAATGTGGTTTTGCGGTGAGAGGAAAATGCGTCCCGATCGAGCGCGCGCACTTTCACATCTGACAGCTGTCATTAGCTGACAATCGCCGCTGGACTCTCTGTGGCCGCTTCACACGTCCGCTAATGCAATATATGCATAAGGCCGACTACAGACACTTTACCACCGCCCACAATAAAAGATTATCATCTAAAGGGCGATAACTTGCCACACCACGAGCCATAACTGGTATAAAAGTACCTGATAGCTGTAGACCATTATTTTTAAAATTAAATATTCTTACGTTACCATGTATATATATATTAGAGGTTATAATGTTCGTAAAAAACAATACAGATTATTTTAATAAGTTAAATAGCAAAAGATATAAATTTAATATAAGTTTACCAAGCAATAAAACAGCGATATTAAATAAAAGTATATTATGTATGGCTCCGCGTATATATAACCATTTACCAATTTCAATCTTGGAAATAAGTGATATTAGTATATTTAAACACAAAATAAAAACACAGCTATTAAAAAAAAGCATATTACTCAGTCACTGAACATTTACAAGATAAACTCGTATAATGTTACTGTTTAAATTCTAATTTCGTAAATCTGTGCCTGTGTATTGTAAATTTGCACGCCTTATGGTAGGATGTGGCTAATGGACATTATTGCTATATTTTAAGACCTTTTCTTTGTACCCATATTCGCAAATTAATAAATTATTTGATTTGAAAAACGACTGTAACGTCGTCGTTCGATCGCATTTTAGTTAAATATTTAAATCGAGCTCTTTATAATGACTGAGTAAAGTTTTGAGTTTTATTTTTGCAATGAAAATGTAAAAAGTGGCCTAGCTACTAAAGTTAAAGCGCAAAAAATCTGCCTGACACTCTTCCAGGGTTCTAAAACAATCAGAACTATTTTTAGCAGATGTTTCAACCTTAAAAAAAATATTTTTTAAATACTTTAAATACGCGTCGTGGGACGTCTAATGAAAACATCAAATAGACGAGGCCCAGCAATAATTAATGTATACTATTGTATTTTCACTAGCCGTCCACCGACGCGACGGTGCTTTGATCAAAATATTACTAGTCTAAGATCCCGCTATACAACGACCTTCACCGAGATGCTTATTTAATGAGACGTATTTTTTATGTTATTAAATATGCCAATAAATATATCCTATATGGGTTGCCTAACAAATTTCAGTCCAGAGTATTTTTAATTAATAATTAAAAAATTTTTTTTTTTTAGACATTGCACCGGTGTGATTATTAAATAAATTTGATACCAATCGAAAGTTTGAAGCCCATAGAATATGCAAACGTTAGGTTGCCTATTTTTTTCCGGTCACAACCATGGGTTGCCAGGTGTAAACAGGTAAATCTATACTAGCATTTTGCAACGGTCTGATTATTGAATCAAACTTAGATAAAATGAAAGATTATTTCATAAGGAACACGGTGGTATAGGGTTGCCTGCGAAAAATCAGTCCCGAATTACGGTTGTCGAATTTTAAATAATAAAATATCGCTGCGAGTGAATGTGTGTGAGAGAGAGGTCCCAGACCAACCATCCCATGCGGTAGAAAAGGACGCAGCGTAGCAGCTGTTTAAAGTCCGCCCATTTAAAGAAGGAGAGTGCGCATGCTATTTGTGCTTGGAAATGAAAAGGATAGCGATAGACTCGTATATGCTGTGCATTATTTTGGAGTAGATTGTCGCTATAGATACAAGTGAAAAAACGTGCTGCTATTTATTGTTGGAAAAAATGGCCAAAAAGTGTTTTTTGTGTGATTCGGATGACGGAATAATTGATTTTGATGATGAAACTTTTAAAAACTGTGCATTAAAGTTAGCTTTTCGTAAAAAAAAAAATTTTAAATACAATTTTGTTGAGCTACCCAGTGCGTCACTCCAATTTGTAGGTTATCATACCACGTGCTACAAAAAAGTGACTGTTTTGAATAAAAAATATAACGAAGAATTTCTTAAATTTATCGCTGAATATACATACAGTAAGTAAGTACATAATAATTGAATCTTTAAAATTATCTAAGCTAATACATCTTCTATATTTTTGTCATGTTGAAGTAATTGCTAGTAAAACTCACTTATGGTTTTGTTAATTTTCGACACACATATTTTTTTTGTAATTTACTTAAAAAACGGTAGTTGGAAATTGAACAAGAAAATGTTCTGATTTCCCTTTTTTTTTTGGAATAATTAAATGAGGATGTTTTAAATCAACTATTGTTATCAAAAAATTTTTTAAATTTATAATCAAACATTTTCATTTAATCGCAAAAATTGTTTTTTTTTAGGAGCATACCGATGTATCTACTACTGAAGAAGAACCACAACAGTTGAATCCTAGTGTCGATTCCTGTGCTACAGTTGCTGAGGATGAAACGAGTAATGTTGAAGACCTGCCTCAAACTTCTGGGGGCTTTGACAAGGTAATAAAATTTTTTTTTTTTTAAGCTTTTTTAAAAAAGTGACATGAAAATCTATTAATTGAACTTGTATTTTCATTTATATTTGTTTTCTTCCATTTTTACTCAAAGAATGATTTAAATTCTTTTAGGAGCAGTCAACATCAACAGCATCGACATCAACAGCAACGACATCAACAGCATCGACATCAACAGCAACGACTTCAACAGCATCGACATCAAGCACAATTATTTGTCTTTTTTGTGACCACAACCAAAAAAGATGTGGAAAGAAGCTGGTTAATCTTACTTTAAAAAAATAAAAGGCTTCGACTCCAACTCCATTCCACCATGCTGGATATCATTAACTCAGAAAATTTTACGAACTATTTTCGTAAATTCCATGTGGCTTAATGCAACGGATCCAATATGCGTGAAACTTCAGCCTGAGAACTGCGGTTGGTTCTTAGATGAATATTTAAAACCAGTAGGATTCATTGGGGATCATACACCTTTAAAAATAGAAGACATTGTCGAAAAAACTGAAACGGAGAGTGATGACGAAGAAGATTCAGAAGTTGGAGATCACAGTTATAATATGTCCGATGACTCGGAACCTGAATAATTTTAAAAATTTTTGTATTTTAAATTTTTTTCAATAAACAGAAGTATTCTTTTAATTGTTGTTTTTTATTTCGGCTCCTAATAATAAAGATAAAATTTGTCAGATAAGTAATATATATGTTTTACTCTAACTGTCTTTTTTACTGAAGATGTGTATATACTTTAGTGTCACATAAACAATAAACATAGATAAATAATTAATTGATTAAAAAATAAAAAATTAAATAACTATTTCTGTATATTAATAATTAACTACTCCAAAATAATGCACAGCATATACGAGTCTATCGCTATCCTTTTCATTTCCAAGCACAAATAGCATGCGCACTCTCCTTCTTTAAATGGGCGGACTTTAAACAGCTGCTACGCTGCGTCCTTTTCTACCGCATGGGATGGTTGGTCTGGGACCTCTCTCTCACACACATTCACTCGCAGCGATATTTTATTATTTAAAATTCGACAACCGTAATTCGGGACTGATTTTTCGCAGGCAACCCTATACCACCGTGTTCCTTATGAAATAATCTTTCATTTTATCTAAGTTTGATTCAATAATCAGACCG
Source organism: Brachylomia viminalis (assembly GCA_937001585.2). Taxonomy (NCBI): domain Eukaryota; kingdom Metazoa; phylum Arthropoda; class Insecta; order Lepidoptera; family Noctuidae; genus Brachylomia; species Brachylomia viminalis. The sequence continues at coordinate 1,791,667 of OW443300.2, forward strand.
TTGCAAAATGCTAGTATAGATTTACCTGTTTACACCTGGCAACCCATGGTTGTGACCGGAAAAAAATAGGCAACCTAACGTTTGCATATTCTATGGGCTTCAAACTTTCGGTTGGTATCAAATTTATTTAATAATCACACCGGTGCAATGTTTAAAAAAAAATTTTTTTTTAATTATTAATTAAAAATACTCTGGACTGAAATTTGTTAGGCAACCCATATAGGATATATTTATTGGCATATTTAATAACATAAAAAATACGTCTCATTAAATAAGCATCTCGGTGAAGGTCGTTGTATAGCGGGATCCTATACTATACCGACAACTAAAAACATATATGTTTTTTACTTTTTAGAAGTTTTTGTTTATATCGGGGATTTTTTTTAAATTTTCATACCTGTAATGTATACGCCTGGGCACCACTATTTTATACAAAGCACTACCTTATGCACTTATACGAACTTTCTTTCACACCGGTTGAGTTCCGTAAAGCTGTAAAGCTTAGTGATTATGGCCATTTCCCTAACCAACCGATGCTGGGGGTGTTTTAAGACTCAATAAATAAATCTACAACACAAGACATAAAAAAAATAAAGATGAAAGATTCATTGACACTTGTACAAAGTATTTAGCTGATATCAATTATGTCTTCGTGTTTATTTATACAAATGCTTTTGATTGAATGCATTAATCATTTTCTCGTCACATTTACTCCGTAAACAATAATGATTCCTGTTCTAATCACGTCTAATAACTAGATGTTCTACCATAAACAGTTTCAACACAACAGTATGTTGGCACTATAAGCGATTACTTGGCTCACTGACTCGTTACTTATTTGCCAAAGGACCTAGATTCGAGTCAAGTTGATGAATATTCCTTGTTGCCAAGTATCTTAAAATTAAACTGGATTAAACTCGATTGTACCGGATTCGGTACGGTATTTAGTTTGAATTGCTTTTACTAATTAAATAGTAGTTTAGTGCTACTGTTACTAAGAAGGACAATCAATGTGTAGTCACACGGTCTATCTGTAATCGAATTTTATGATTACCTACGAAAAAGCGTTCATTCATAACACAAAAATGTTTGTTTGTTTTTTTTTGTTAAAAATATGATTAAAACCTAAATCGGGTCCGTGGGTTACGCCCCCGGTGTGTTTTGCCCCCGTGGTGGAAGCCCCCGATTTCGTTTTAGTACTATAATATTTATTAGTTAAATATTTTTATCAAAAGTACAGTCAGATAGCAAAGTGTAACCTATTATAAAAAATGTCTAAGTCATGGTTCATTATTAAAATCAAAATCATAGTTTATTATTATAAATCTTTATTAACAATGTCGGTGTAACAAACGTTTGCTTATCTAATAATAGGTACTAATGGGTAATAATAGGTAATACGTAGGTACTTAATATGTAATAAAAATTAAATTAAATGTCTAATAAATAATAATAGGTATCTACGTAAATACAACTTTGATAACAAATAAAACCAAACATTAAAATAAAGCAACAATAACATGCAAAATCACAGATACGAAATTAAAAATCACAGTTTAAAATTAGGATTATTTTAAGTACTTATATACTATTTACATACTAAGTATATAGGTAGGCATCTACTTAAATATTTAGAAGATTGGTAACAGAATGTTCAAACACTAAAATATAATAAAAACAATTAACATTTAAAATCACAGATAACAAAAGTAACAAAAGAAGAAAAACATAGTAAAAATATTAGGATGATTTGAACTTTGTAATTAAATTATGTAATTTAAGTCATTTATATGCAGTGACTATGGAGGTTACAACATTGATATAGATATAAAATTAAAATGTAGTAATTATGTAACAATAAACATGCAAAATCATTATTTTTAAGCTAAGTAAGTAGGTGATTATTTTTGCTTGACTTGCACATACGGACGGATTTGTTCCAAAAACTCCATAATTGTAATTTGTTTCTTTTCATATTTGTCTGTCAGCTTAGCAATGAGTTTGTCATTGATTATTGAAGATTTTTTCCTTTTACATATAGGACTGTCATTTCTTCGTAATCTGAAAGTATAAGATAAAGATTATTTACTAAGAGTAAAAAAAATGAATTACTGATATATTAAGCGTTATGTAAGTAATCAGCATTTTACCTCACTTGACCTGTGCTATACGTAGAAATATCAGTTGTTATAATTTCCAAAAACGATAATAATGATGGTTTTCGGCCCAGATAGCACTGAAGCCGTTGATTCCAGGCCTCCACTAAATTTGTGGTTCTATGTCGTTCTTTATAGCAACACCACTTTGAGATCATCCCCGGAGGCTCAAGCCATTGTTCAACGAAATAATCGTTGAATTGGGTGACTTTTTCATCGGGAATACTGAAAACAAAAATTATGATATATATGACATGTCGTATATACCTAAGCATTATTTTTATTTTTGCGTACTTATAAAAACAATCTATGAGCTGTTAAAACTTTAAAATAAAATGAAAATTAAAATTACCTGTTTTCCATTACGGAAAGCCAACCATCTTCTATATCTTCTTTAGGAAGAAATGCTAGACAGGTGCACAGTTTCACATACAATGTTGTTTCTTCGTGTGCCAATAAACCTAAAGACTTCGCTTTTCTGTAAATGGCTCTTTGGAAGTGAACATTACAGCCATGTATTGTGACCGCTGGCAATACCTCTTTTATTGCCAGCATTGTAGCTAATTCAAAATCTACAGTGAATTTCATGGGGCTGAAGTCCGGCACAGCTTCTTTAATTTTTTTAAACATGACTTCATAATATGTACTTTTTTCTTTATTAACTAGTAGCACATAAAATATAGGCACAATATTGGTTGCTTGTGCATCACTTCCCATATCTCCATGAATGGTAAATATTTGGTAAAATGGACCTGGACAACAATCAAATGTACCATCCCCGAAGTAGTGTTGTATATTTTTGATGTGTTTTAAAGCCTGTGCTGATACGAATACTATAATTCTGTTGTCGTTCTCACAGTAATCAACTAATAGATATTTTTGAAAAATCTCAGGTATAATGACTTCAGCTGGATTACGAAACTGTGTCTTTTCTACATTTAAGGCTTTCTTTCGAGAGTTGTATAACTGTTGCTTGATATTATTGAATTTGGGTATGTATTCATCGAAGGCTGTGTCTGTGTTTTTTAACTCGGCAAATTTTGTTTCAAATTTTTGTTGTATAGAGCTCGAGAAACTCGTTTTCACTTCCTTTTTTAATTTTTCCATAACAACTCTAACTTCATTTTTCATTAAGTTAGGTTGACACTCAGCATTATGACACTTTTGGATTTGTACATTGTCACTTTCCTCACTTAATTTTATAGAACCACTACACTTGCCATGTCTTTTATTTACGCATGTCCACACACTCGATTTATTATTTTTCCTATGAAGATTATAAGCAAATCCGACATGTAGTAACGTTCTTCCACCTAGTTTATTTGAAATTATTTTGTAATTGGTTTGTGCTAAACCCCGTGAAGGACCTGGACTTGCCATTTTGAGTTAACATGACCGACTAAACTTTCTTATCAGTAACATATTGCAACTATGTGGGAAAGGGATAGAAATAGTGCCCATCGCTATGTTTGCTATTTTCACTGTCCGTCACCCTGGACTCTATTGTTTTCAACCCTATCTTTCCCTTTCTTTGACTACCTATCTCTTTCTTTCTTTTAGAATTCGATCTGGCTATTGTGTAAAACCAGTTTGGCCGGGCACGGGCGCCTCGTTTAGACAAAGTACAAAGTAATGCATCTAAAGTAAATAATTGTAATATAGTAATAAAGTGAATATCCTTGTAGCATGTTTATAATATCCAATATTGTGTTAGTTAGAATACTTATTTAGTAAGTTTGTCTACGTATTTGGTTCCGAAACACTTTTTTCATCGTCTGTATCTAGTAAAAAATATTTTTATTTCGGCGAAATCAACTATAATAACTTAATTTAAAATCGGGGGCTTCTACCACGGGGGCAAAACACACCGGGGGCGTAACCCACGGACCCCCTAAATCTAGTTACGTTGAGATACTACTTTTCTTACCGTCAGTGTTCAGTACATAAATAAATGTAAGTACCTATATTAGTATTTCGTCTTCAAAAGATTTTTGGAGGTCAAAGAAATAAAATTATTTATTTACAAAATAAGTGCATATAAAATGTCTGTTCAATTTCTACTTGTGGGAGTTGTTCATAAAGAGACACTTTTACAAAATAAATTATGTTTCTAAGTGATCAGAGTTTATGAAACTATAAAATGGAATATATTTCATAAAGTAGCAATTTCCATTAAACATAATTACATCGCGTTTCATCTATTTTCTTCCATTGAATAATTTGCAGTCTCGTCCATCTGTTACCATACGATGAATCAAACGTGATTTATTTTGTTCACGTCTTATTAATATTATAAATTAATATCCCGTTTATATTATTGATCTCGCGTGTTTGTTCAAAAGATGTCCATTATTGTGCGTAAGATCACTAAATATTTACGGTTCATTGGATATTCACTTCATTTTTTATGTTGGCATTTTAAAATAACAGGCGCACGGGTCTATCGAAGGTAAAGCTATAATATACTCGCTGCGGTTGGTTCGTGAAGACCTCTTACGTGGCTCGGCATTGTAGGTTAAGCCGTTGGTCCCGGCTGTCATTCGTAGATCTTTAGCAGCCTTTGCGGGTCGTTAGAAGCCTAAAATGACAACCAGTCATACCAAGGGATATTACCCACTAACTGGGTTGTAGTAGTCAGATGGGTGGTCGCTACATGTATTCAGCTGCGTTCGGTTAGACTGGACGCTGACCCCGACATAGTTGGGAAAAGGACAGTCATGGAGATTTTTATTATATAAACTAACTACCAAACATCCAGACACAACATCAATACAATACATTTACATTTAAAAATTCATTTTCAACACATTGATCATTGTAAAAGACTTCCGTCAGTAAAGCAAGTGAACACGAATAAGCTTATCAATTAAGTTGTCATCGTATGACACATTTCATCTGATATGTCTGTTAAAAGAACTAATATTATTAGTTTTTTTTAATAAATTGCATCTCGCACGTCAACCTAGGAGTTTGTTGGCTGCTTAGCCAGCCTTACCTGTGGTGACCTTAAAACATTAAGGCCTCCAGCCAAGGCTTCAAAACTAATAAACCAGGTGACTACACGCTAAGGGTATCTACTCCCTGTGAGGTACGGACCTCAGCTTAGCGCGTCGCTGGGGGAGGGCAACAAGGGACAGGCTGGATCGGAATTATTATTTAGGGTACGAATTTAAAGCTACAGGCTCAGCGACGCGGGCTGGCTCGAGTAAGGGTCGGGGCGGATAATATTATTCGCCAATCAATTTCCCTTTTTGTATGGAATGAAAGAAAACCCCTTGTATGCGGTGAATGCGGTTTGACGGATGTTTTGTAAAAAAATAGGAAGGATGGGAGTAAATGGAAGGTTTGATCAACGCTCTAAACAAATGTTTGTTTGGTATACGGACAGTTTGTTTGTTGTTTGTTTGTATAGTGTGCAAGTGTATATGTGATATTGTGTGGTGCCTGTACGCTGACCTACAATACCACGTTGTGTTTTAGAAAAAAACATGGTACATGCTACAATACTTGGAACGAATACTATTGTTACACTCACATAATTATTTTAAAGTTACTCAGACATACGGTATAAATTGTATTCGTTTACACGAGCAGAGCCGAGGGCATAGTTAGTATAAGACTTATAACGAAACTTAGTCGAAACTGTTTGTACTCCCCGTCACTTGTCCCTAAAGGTTCAATAGAAAACCAGCGCCAGACAGCATCTGTCTGTCATTAAAGCTGAAATGAACCTTTTTGGCGCATTCGTGAGGCACACACTATTGTTGTTAAAACATTATTTTCACTTTTTATTCCCTTATTTGTATTTTGTGTTTCACGAACTGTGTCCAAATAAACGTTATTCTATTTTATTCTAGATTCTATCCTTATAACCTAAACCTAAGCATTTCCCTCATCCGTCATCCGGATAGCTCGAAAACTAATCCAAAGACATCGGAAATAGTTTCGCCCTGTTCTGTAGTTTCACAAATTATTATAAAAGTCAAGTCTCCGTGTCTTATAGTCTGTTAGTGCGTTATAAACTGATTTACATAATAATTGTTTTCCCATTGGCAAAATGTCGATTTTCCATACAAACTTTCATCCCCTATTTAACCTCTCTAGGGGGTGAATTAAAAAAATCCTGCCTTATTGCTCACTTTCGTTGTACAAGTATTAGGAACTCTTGTGCATAATTTCATGCTTCTAGATCCGGAAGAATTTCATGATATAAGTAGAAGCATGACATTTTGAGAGAACGTAAGCGCTGCAAAGGCTGTGCGTTCTTTGTATGTGAATGAATTTTTATTAAGTACATTCATAAATTCAATGGCCGAGTATACTCGTACTTATAATTGTTTAAGTTGACAAGAGCGGAACCAGTGGCACAGCTAGTTTTAAAAGACCTTAACCATTTCCTGACTCCATCATCCTGATGACATCTCTCAAAACTAATCCAAATAGGTACATCTTAAACAGTTTCACCCTATTCTGACATTTCATCGCGCGATTTCCATAATCCAGGTAGTCGGCCCAGAAACTAATCTTGACTCGCCGAAGTTATTTCAAATTGTAACTAAGTAATTTCCATTTACGAGTCGTGCCCCTAATTAAAATAGATAGCGTTTAGGGATACGGTTGCTAAAACTACGGAGTATGGAGTAGGGGACCTTGAGGGGTACCTTCGAATCAATTCTAATAATCGGCCCTTGTTAGAAATTTCCTAATTGTTAGGGACGACGTTGGAAATTAATGCTGTTGTGGGAATTAAATGGCAGTTCTTTAGTTCTTTGTTTGAGGGTTTTTCTGTTGTGAATGTATAGCTGTAATTTGCGGTAAATGGATGAATGCTTAAATTATTTAGTATTTCACTGGTTCTTTGAATTTTTTTTTTTTAACTTGTGTTTAATGCTATTTGTTCCAAATCTCTTCAGAAGTTTGGAACAAATAGCATTATTTTAAATTGGTAATTAGAGCAAACTCCAAAAGCAGAAAAGGCTTTTCATCAGTAAATTACAAGGCTTTGCAAATAATATTGTCAACCAGTTATAATAATATCCTCTATTTGAACCAAGACGAAAAGTTGGCGCCAAATAATACGACATAACTTGTCAACGTTTCGAATCAATCTTGTTTCTAATTAAACTTCTATCACAGTGATAAACTGAGACGTTACTCGAAATACTGAAATAGACTCGCCCGCTTTATTTGTTGAAGCTTGGAACCAGTTTGAACCATCTTGATATTGTTCGTGGTCCACAATTGGACGGTGCTAAAGCTTAGTATTTCGACCGTTTACAGGTGTTCATAGCGTTTGTTTTGGATAGAACTCTACTTGTTGGTGTCGGGCAAGGGAGAGGTGATGTAGGAAGGGTTGCATTTTTCTTTGTATTGTTGTGAATTTGTAGGACGGAAATTCTGTCGTATTCATATTTGTAAAACATTACCTACACGTGCTTGCAAAACTTCATGATAGTGATATGAAAATAACATTGTTTTTTACACGAAATCTCCTACTAACAGTTTATTTTCCCTCTTTCAACAAAATGCTAGAAATATTTCTTACAAAAAATCGCAAATGACGGTGTAGAAAATAAAAATAAGAGCATCTATCTGCTATCTGCGTAAGAAACTCCGAGAAAAACGCAACTCGCCAACATTTCTGCAGCCCTTTTGACGCTGAGCGAAGCGATTACGCACTTTCATCCAAACAAGCTTACTCAGAGTTAAAAGCCAATTTATCAGCGCCTCTCAAATTGTGCATTATCATTTATACTCGGCCTTCTACGTATGTGTGCTTGAAAATATGTCAGTGTGTGCGTATCGGGATGTGTTGATGTATGAGTATAGAATAATGTTAATGTTCGTGTCATGTGATGTGGTCGGGTACGTTACACGTAGAATATATCGATGTTGTATTCAGTAGGACGCTAATGTCAGCTGATGGAACTCGACTATTAGAGTGATCTCTCAGAAGGTATTTGTTGTGTAAAATGCAATATCGAGGTTTTCGTTTATAATATTTCCGAGAAATTGAGTTTTGAATAGCATAACAGTACACTGTGAGATGTTTATACTGTAGAGAATATTCCGGGCAGTACACAAGCGCTCTATAATAGTTATTGTTCCATTTAACTAGGCTGCCAATACGCTTGTATTCGGAGTGTTTACCACATTTATTAGGCGCCGAGTTAACATCTCGATTACCAGTCATCACCAGAACTGCCACAACACGCACATTTCTAAGCACTGGCCTGTTTGTTTATTTCAATAACTAAGTACCTACTTACCTACATCGTTGATTCATGGATTCCTAAGAATAAGTCTGCTATGTTATCCTTTTCTAATGAGATATAAAATTATTTAAGAGTAGCTTTATTGAATGCCTTTGTTGTGCTTTTTCGACTAATAAAAAATCTTAAATGATTATTATTATCGTACAAAGGTGCGCGCTATAATAGTTACAGAGTTTTTCTAATGCACAAAACATACGCTGAACCTGTTTGTGGTGTGTATATATAATTATATGCATTGTTTAAACGCACCATAAGGCCTGTGGACGACGCACGCTTCAATATCGCTAATCCTTATGTATAAAAATCTATGCCACTTTTCGTTGTAATTTAATAATTTAAGAACGAATGGACCGATTTTGCTAATTCTTTGGTTAGAATATTCCTTGAAGTACGAGGATGGTTCAGACGGAGAGAAAAAAAAATGTTAGGCGGTACGAAGTTCGCGGGGTCAGCTAGTTCGGTATAGATAGCTATACTATAGGTAAATTGTATAGGTTAAGGACGCTTAGTGCCATCTGTGCCAATGCCAATGCGAGAAACTTTACTTTAAAAAATAAATTACAATGTTGCAAGGTGCGAGTGGTCACGGTATAAAACATTTTTGTTTGCTGGTGACTTTTGTTTTTTTCCTCTCTGTAAACATGCACCACGTCGCTAACTAATAATGTTAAAAAATCACTGTGAACCTGTTTTATTAGTTTTAGAAGCCCTGCAACTGCAACCACCCGCACCCTCCAAATTGATTCCAGAACCAAGACTGCATTGTATTTCGCCTCCATCAATAATAAGGCGTAAACGAAAACAAAACACACACGAATATTTAGCGCTCCCATATCCATAACCAATAAAAGTAAAAACAAAATGGCTACCGATAAGAAGTGCACGTGTGAGTTGTTTGATCACGTACCGATAAAATGCGACAGAACTTTGAACGGGAAGAAACATCGCGTTCAAGGACGCGGGCCACTTGTCATCGTACCCTCGGGGGATAGAAAAATATTGTATTTATAACGGTTCAGCTGATCTACGATTTGGATCCACGTTTTTTTGACAAAACATTTACTTTGCGGCTGTACTTTGGTACAGGGTAGGCGTATAACCGATGATTTTTTTGCGGACTTTCGAATAGATGGTTTCAAAGAGTGATAGAAGCAGATACTACCATAAACTGTACGCATTGCAAGGATTAATCAACCAACCAGCCAACCTTTTCTTATTTTTTGTGTTTGTGTTGTTTTTTGCGTCATGTTTACCGCAAATAAACGCATTTTCTTTCTTTCTATTAAGTTCTCATGGAATTTGTTATTCATAGTTCTTGGACAATTTTAAAAGATGTCACTGTCCTGATTATTTCTCTTTCAACTATGTAAGAAGATTGCGCTTTACCTGATCTCGTTAGTGCCCTTCTCCTGAACATCTAAATTCTCGTCTGGTTATCCACTAATATAACTAAAACATGGCAGGTAAACCAAAGCTACAGGTCTGACCCTTCAAAACTAACCTAACTTACTACAAGTCCTGTTCCCTAATACCGGGCACGGCTATACGTAGGTACCTATATAACTATCCCTAATTCCGTCACATAAACGTGGGTAGGGTCCAACGAATTTAATCAGAACTAATTCACGGGATGAAGGAAAAGTTTTCGACTTTACTTCGCCGGACCGGGCCTAGGTGCAATTTTATGGAGTTACGACCTTTTGTCTCAGAGCCGTGTGTTGTTTTTAACGTAGTAGAAGTTTTGATTAAATATTTGTATAGGTTATGCACATTTACTATTCTTGAATTACACACGACAGTTCTCGGTGGTGCTTGTGAATGGAATATTTGGGGATATAAATACAGCCAACATACTGCAGAAAACCTTGTCACTGACTTTCTGAAAGTGACATAGTAATACATGCACCTAGTGAGACACTAATTTCTGTACTTACCTATTAAAAAAATAAGTTTGACATAATTTTAATTCCATTACTACTCGTAAATTAACTAGAAATCCTGTTTTATTTAAAACTACCTGAAACACCCAACACAAAGGGGTACCTCTCTTTAGCTCACAGACTACCTACTAAATCCCCGCAGCCGTTGAAAAATGAGATGTAATTAGTGGACCGTTTCTATTTTAGTAAAGTTGTAGGTACATCTGGTTTACTAAGCCGGTATTAGCGAGTAACTAATGTTCCTAGATTTAATGTGAATAATGAAGTACTGCGTCAGAAATAATTAAATTGCTTGCATTCTTACGACTGTAATTATGTTTGAAAATGCGGGTAGAAAAATATGTTTTATATTTTATGTTGTTGGCAGTGGTTTCTTCAAAGGATTCATTTATCCAGCTAGGACAAGATCCAATAGTCAGCAATTCGTCTATCAAACGGTGGTTAGAGAAAATTGCATTTTTTTCTTAGATAACTTCATGCAATCGTTCGTACTGTAGAAACAATAAAAAAAAATTGAAAATATCCACACAAGATCTTCAGGTCCCGTACTGGGTAGAGCCTGTAACCTGATGACTTATATACATATACACACCCAGACACAGGTCAAACAGCATGTTCATGCACACAAATGTTTGACTTGTCCGGGGATCGAACCCGATTAAATAAAATTGAATATTAATTATATTAGGTTAAGTTGTAAGTGTATCAGTACGTGTGGTGTGTGTGTGTGTCGTGACTATCAAAATACTATAACAAAGAATCGACCACAAAATGTGTCCCATGCGGACGGACGTCTCGACCAATAACGAGTTGTCCATTATTTCCTACCTTTTGCTTTCGTTTTGTCCCCAAACGTCCCAACCGAGACGCTTCCGTCATAACTGTATCTACAAGTTCCGTCTCACGGGACTTTTGGCAGCAGACGTTTTGTTTTTAGTGTTCTGTCGAAGTTATTATAAATGAATGTGGTACGGGTATATTTTTGTTATAAAATTGAAGGTTTAATTTTGCGGGTAGATGTCAAAAAAAGGGTTGTAACACTTGTAACAATAATGGAGTGTTGCTCGTGTCGAAAAAATATCCATTATATTTTTTTGAAAAGTTGTATTTTATTTATAGTGTATTTTGTGTTTACGTCGCTGAATAACGTTTTATCTATATTTACTGTGCTGAACTCATCAAAATGAGTGTTTTAATATTTTGTATTTGCAATTACTTGTGTGCATTTTATCGGGACTGTTTACTAACTGAAGTGGACACTATAACGAGTATAATTTAACCACATGTTCAGTTTGCCCTTTCGCTGTGTGACCAGCTAATAGTTATAGGCTTTTGTTCAAATCTGAAACTAGCCAGGATCAGTCCTATTATGTGCCTGTCATGAAAGATATATGAAGTTTTAGGATCAGGTTTAAATACGAGGCCCGCTTGCACCACAAATCCCTAAAATACAGTCAGGGCAATTAATAGTTAAGCAAATTGCCATCCTAGGCGCGGCACGGTTAGCGCAGTGGTTAAGCGATTGACTGCTGCGTTGCGTGTCGCGGGTTCAATTCCCGCACGGAACAAATATTTTTTATGACCTGCAAGTAGTTGTTTCGGGTCTGGCTGTTTGTGTATGTGAGTTTAAATGTTAGTAAACGCACCCACGATACAGGAGAAATTCAAGGTATGGGGGCACCTTTAAAAAAAAAATTGTCCGTGTTATATTTTTTTCATACAACTGTCAAATAATTTATTTATTTATTTAAAAATTATTATTATTTCAGTTGTGATTTGAATGTACGGAAAATATAAGTTGTTTGTTTTCTTCGTAAAAAGTGGTGATACCCTGGTAGTGATGGCGTGCTATATTCTTTTATAACCACTTTCCTTGACATATATACGTACGACAATGTACTTCTTCCTGTACTCAGACAAAAACTGCAACAGCTGATTCTTTTAGCTAAGATTATATAATATATAATTATGTGAGCTACAGTGTTGTCCCACTCATTGGTTCTGAGAGTCCAGTGAGAGGAACTCGATAAAAGGCAAACACGGAAGGGACTCCCAAAAGGCTTTGTCCTCAGTCCCATACTTTACAAAACTTTATTCGGCTGATATTGGGCCCTGCCTAAATAACAATTGTCAGATCTTACAATAAAATATACCGATGACATTGTTCTGTACGACAGATTCCTCCATATTTGACAGTGCGTCATCTGTGTGCCTCTCTACGGATTATTTGAATCAGTGACTTTTAAGCCATGGCCTGTCGCTATCTGCACCAAAAAGTTAAGCAGTAATTTTCTCTCGCAAAAGACTCATTCCTCATATTGCAGTGAACATTTAACCCAAAATATTCCTATAATTACTAAATTAAAATTATTATGCGTTATTTTGGACACAAAATTACGGGCAAACTGCATAATTACAAATCTCACAAAAAAAAACATGCCGGGCAGTCTTTGGGGACTGCCGATAGAAGTGAAAACAAAGTAACTTGTGAATTGTATCGCCGAGCTATTAGATTATTGTTTTTGGTTTGTAAAGAAGTGTTGACTATGCAGGATATTAATCGAACGCATATTATACTAGATCTAGGGTAAGCTAAGGAACTTATCTAGGGCCACTGGAGTTCCTCTCAATGATTAATGACCTACCAAACGTTGTGCAAGATGCTAAGTGTTTACTTTTTGTCGACGACCTCAAGCTTTATCTCCCCATCACAAACTTGAAAGACTGTGAAAGGCTGCAGAGAGATATGATATGACTGACCGGTTGGCGCAGTTGGTAGCGACCCTGCCTTCTGAGCCGCTGGTCCCGGATTCGATCCCCGGACACGTCAAACATTTGTGTGCATGAACATGCCTGTTTGACCTGTGTCTGGATGTGTTTATGTATATGTATATCAGTCATCAGGTTACCGTAGTACAGGCTCTGCCTAGTTGGGGACCTGAAGACCTTGTGTGGATGTTCTATCATATTATATTAATATTATATAGTCAGAGTGGTAGCTTGGAGCAAGAGTAATCTCCTGCAGTTTAACACATCTAAGTTTGTGACCATAAGTTTCTCGCGCGTACGCACACCCATCACACATACTTATATGTTGGACGGGGTGCCAATGGATAGGGTCACTGAGGTGAGGGACTTGGGAGTTCGTTTCTCCACTGGACTCACGTTTCGTGATCATGCAGTTAAGGTATGCAAAAAAGCATACAGAAACCTAGGATTTGTGCTTAGAATGGTTAAAGGCTTTACAAATATTAAAGCTATAAGGCATTATATAATACTTTAGTAAGACCCCAACTAGAATGCAATGCAGTTATCTGTGTGTTCAGTTCCCCATGAAACTAAGTATAGTCTCATGTTGGAGCGAGTACAAAATAAATTTATTAGGTACAAATACATGAGGGAATACGGGGTATATCCATTTTATGCATTGATGTATCCAACGCTATTTATCTTGGGTATAGTCGGATATAATGAACTGAGGGCAGGAGGCAACTCACGCTAGTGACTTATATCTTTAAGGTAATTAGAGGGAAGATACACAATGCGGATATATTGCGAAGGGTGGAGCTAGTCGTGCCAGACAGGCATGTGGGTCGTCGTCGTCAGCCGCAGTTACTGGCGGAACCGCGCGCGCGAACTAACTTGCTGCGCGAGGCGCCGCTCACGAGCGCACTCCGTACTCTAAACCACATTGCTGAAGACTTAGACATATTCTGCTGCGCATTGGGTACATTTACAAGAACAATTACTGATAGAATTTGCTATGGTAAAAAGAGTGGATAGCTTTCAATTTGAAGTGTGCTACAATATCGTATTGGGTCTAGCCTGTAAGGATTTGTATGTTTAGAATGAAAAAATAAATTAATAAATATTCGGCCGTGGTCGTGGGTTCGAACCCAAGGAGGCACTTTACTTTAAATTATTTCCTTACCACTGCTCTCAAAGAGGTGAAGGAAAACATCGTGAGGAAACCGGCATGTCCTAGAACTAAAAGTTCGAAGACATGTGACATCCGCCAACCCGCACTGGGCTTGCGTGGTGGATTATGGCCCGCTCCCTCTCACAGAGATAAGGCCTGTGTCCCAGCAGTGGGGATATATAGGCTGATTATGCTATACATATTTAGTTAAAACATCAACCTGTCTTTGACAAATCCAAACGATTAACAAAAAAAAAGACGTCATCATTTGTTGAATTGCGTCTAGCGCTAAATGTTTTAAGCGATTTGTGCTATTGTGGGCCTTAAATGTTGTTATAAAACAAAGAACCCGACCACGTTTAACAAACAGCTTGCTACGAATGTATCATAAATGAAGACTGCGAGTTCCGCCGCTCATGAATAAATATACGACAAAAGTGGTACCAGAAAATACTAAAACAAAAGATTTTCTCGCTTAGATTTGATTCGAGATAAACAGCTGATATTAATGTTTGAACGAGACATATTGAACAATTTTCGAAACCAACATACTTTTTAAGTAACACATCTTGACAATTAAGAATACGAATCTTTTGTGACAATTTTTATTTTATTTTAACATCAACGATCTTAACTAAAACACTCAGCAACGAAAGAAGATAATCAACAGTTTTTGGAACCAATGTAACTTTAAAATATCACAAACTCTTGATATTGTTTTTAACCCCCGACGAATAAAGAGGATTGATATACTCGTAAGTTTGGCGGTTGTGTCGTTTTGTGTTTCTGTATATCTGTGTGTCTGTGGCATCGTAACTCTCAAAAGTATGGTCCGATTTCAATGCGGTCTATTTATTAGAAGGCTGTTATTGTAATTACGTCATTAATGATCTTCAGTTTTTTTACAATGATTGTGTTCTTTTGTTTCAGATTTGCCACGGTTCGTAGGACCAGGGTCTAACGTCACCGTGGCGGTCGGCAGAGATGCAGCGCTTACTTGTAGGGTTGATAATTTACAGACTTTCAAGGTTAGTCATGCAAATAATATGATAGCAAAAATCATAGACGCTTCACTAATTATTCTGTTTATTTCAAATAAATCAATTACAGGCGAACAAATATTAACTATTAACATGACAGAATTAAATATTAACATAATTTAAAAAGTCTTAAAACTATAATATATGTACAAGTATATTAAAAATTAAAGTAAATCAAAGGGCATCGAAAAATTCATCCGCATCGCTGACAACAGGAAAAGTGCCGTTGCCGTGCACGTTGTATGGCAATACTGATTCTTTCGCCAAAAAATAGGCCAGTCCTCTGGTCACGTGAAGAGTCGACCAACCGCTTGGCGATGTCTCGAAAAACTAATTGGGCACTCGGACCCCATGGCTCTAGTGTTTCAACCCCAAACGGCTCAAACACATAAGTCCCTAAAATGTGTGAGTATTTACGCCGTTTGAGGTTTTACGCACCTGCAGCAGCTGCCCCCGCACAGCCCGCCGTGCTAGGAAGATGGGAAGGCGCAAGGGTGTCGACACACGTTGCTTCCCACACCAAAGGCCTACCTACCTTCCAAGGCATTATGGTCATTCCGTCTAGTCTCTTCCCATCGTCGCGTGCCAAGCCTTTGGGTTCTAAGACAGCTAAGACGGCACCCCGGCGGTGATAAGAGCACGACGGATAGTGTCATTGATGCTGGCGTGCCGTGCTATCCGGCCTGCGCTCTTACTGCAGGGTCGACCATGGTGTCCAAGGTAGTCGACACCTTCACCGCATTGGCAGCGATGTAGGGCCACGCAAGGAGCACCCAGACGCAGACAAGTAGCGAGCCGTAAGGTTGTGTCACCCAGCATAGTGCCTATGTTGGGTGATGGTAGCGCCTGAAGCCAGAGGCCCGACTCCCATTCACCCACAGCCGGCAGGCGGGCACGCTCAGCAGTATTGGTGGACGTATTAATTAGATTATTCCGTACCAACCTGCAGAGCGGCTCATCCCACTACCTCTGGGACGATTGGTTCACGGGCCGATCTGTATCCGGACAAGCCATTTTCCAAGCATTTACCGCGTCTGTCAAGCACGGCACTTCAGATTCAACCAGGGAGGGGGCTAAATTAATTATTAAATTATCCGTAATAAGTGTTTTTTTTTACAATTATTCATAGGTCTAGTTATTTTTAATAACAAAAAATAATAAATAATGATATAATAATGAATTTTATAATTGAAAATGTGCTCGTTAATTATAAAATAGGTAAACATACATACGAAAGATAAACACACGCCATCTTCCCATGGGAGTAGGCAGAAACTACAGAACGCCACCTGCGACGATCCCTACATACTCCTTTGGCATTATTACGTTGCCAAAAGGTAAAGGCGTAGGACACTTTCCATCCCAGATAAATAAAAAATTAAGTGGGCGGAAACCGCAGGCAGGACATTATTTTATCAAAAAATAATATTTAATAGCCCGAAACAAAACCACAGTTAACCTGATACCGTTAAAAATTGCTGCACACATTCTCCCATTAGTTTCTCGCTCGCTTAACCCCTTATCACTCTCCGTCTGGTCTCGCAGATAGGCCCCGGTGCCCAACGAGGCTAAGAAAAGTGTTCCGCGTTCCACCCGGTAGGACCCGCTATTAAACGTAAGACGCAATTGCTGGGCCCATGTGGGTTTGAAAACGCAATTTGTCTTTTCTAGGATTTCTTGAGTATTACTGTGTTGGAATGTGAGTTAGTAGGGGCCAGAGTGAAGTGGGTGTTAAGTTATTAAATGGCTATTTGACAGCTATTTTGGCACAAATCAGTCTGGAGTTTTCTATTTATAAACATTGGTGAATAGACTTATTGGCTCAATTTGCTGAAGTAGTTTCCAAGGCTTTGATTAGAATATTGAAAAGAGAAAGGTGTTGTGATAGCAATATTTTATTTACTGTGGTACGAAATGTTCTTTTTGTTGTCTTGCCCTCAGAAAATTACAGTGATATAAGGCAATAATGTTGTCCCAACGAACTCTTTTAATTATTTATCTCCAAGATTCCTTTATTAGGGGCTGTTCGTGTGAACAAGTCACATTGCTGAATCAGTGAAGGGCCGGAAATCTCCACAATTAGTGGGACAAGGCTCTTCGGTATCTTAATTACTCCTCGGGTTTTTTCCAGCATGATAATGTTAGGTGACTTATCTCTTCTAGAGACTCGGATTTTTTGTACCAAGGTACTGATGTTGATTTATTCGGCAACATTTCTGGTGAGACGCGAATCTGTTTAGAAAAAAGTTTCTGTGAAAAATAAAATTGTGAGCAAATGGATGTAAATAAAAGCCTTTCAAACGTTCGTAATGGAAACGGATAATTTATTATTAGCAACCGTTCGACATTCTATTTCGATACGTATTATTTTATGTACAGCAAAGTACCTAATCCTGCGATTAACAGATCCATTCACTTATTTAGAAAGAGAAACAAATTGTAAAGTTTTCTCTCAAACATACCTCTGTTAATTGCTTATTAAAATTGAAATCCTAAAAGTTTTAATATTAACCGCGATGAGTTCCAAATTCATTAAATATTTAAAACATTTTCTCTGCAGGTAATAACACTGTAAACATTGAAAGTTAACAAAACGCTCGTTCTTTCTTAAACTTTGTTTCATAATTACAAAATTCTTTAGTTTCAACATTCAGATACTTACTTTCATCAATTTAACTTTCCCTGTTCTGAGGTGTTGCTCAACTTCTTTGAATCAAATAATTTTATTCATATTCAATTAGTCGCTAGTTTTATGTAATAAGTACTTACCTCGTTCATTATCCAAATTCTAATTAGAAAAAAAGATTTTTCTTCTTTCATTTTTGGACTTATTAGAAAGAGAAAGCAAAATTGCCGGCCATTGCGGATTTTGACAACTTTAACTTGATTATTTACCTTAATTTTTGGCGTCAAACGTTTAGGGATGCTTGGGTTTTTGATTTTTGTAAAAAATATATTTCGTAAGAGCCACATAACGTTATCCAACATTTTGGATTCCGCCATTTCTCTTTCGTAGCGTTACAAGAATCATTAAATGGGGCATTTGAATACATGCCAGTCACATAGTTATTGATTCTCAATGTTCAGAGGTTTTCTTTCAATATCAATAATAATACGGCCCCTGTACTTAACAACACTGGGCCTGCAGTCTCGACATAGTTAGCAATCGTTTTCGGTTGCTAAGTCCTAACAATCCAGATGTACCGATATTTGGTAGTCTCGACACTCAAATTTATCGGTTGTTACCTACCAGTACCTACCTAAAATACCGGTAACAACCGATAAATTTGAGTGTGTAAAATTTGGTGCATACTTTTAAGCCTCGTAATTGTTTTAATGATGCGACGCGATGATAATACTTTTTTACGTTCACTCGGAATGTGGGTAGATTTACAACGAATCAAACTCAGTACATGGAGCACACTTGCATTTTAGATATTATTACTCTCTCAAAGTAAAATTTAATCTACAATGTTTGCTATGTTATTTTATAAAATAGTTAAATAAGTGTTATAAAGTAGTTTCTAATCATCACGCTGTTCAATTCAATATTTATTTAACGTAAGTATTAGGATACCTCTGATTCGTAACAACTAAGAAGTTTTTATAAATTACATAATTGATGTATATTGGCGTAGGTAAATGTTTTATATAGGCGCCATAGTCTGCACATACTACTCAATTATAATATTTATTCCATTTAGAATAATATCTGTATGTCATTTATCTGTTATGTTTATGTTAAAGTAAAGAAATTTCAAAACGAATACAAATCAAGTGTTTTAACACTGCTTCAACCGTATGAGTATGTTACTGTCAAATAGACCTTGCCATTCTATTAAGTGCAAGGTTGAATGCCACGTGGTGGTAAAGCAATTACGACGTTGACTACACAATAAAGCCTATTCTATTCTTATCATAAATCTCTATGTGTAGGTCGCGTGGCTCCGAGTGGACACACAGACAATTCTGACGATTGCCGGCCACGTCATCACGAAAAATCACCGCGTCAGCGTCAGCCACGGAGATGGAGCTTGGACCTTGACGCTGAAGGAGATAGGCCCTTCGGACGGCGGCCGATACATGTGTCAGGTCAACACCGAGCCGATGATGAGCCAGACTCATCTGCTACAGGTTGTAGGTGAGACATTATTGTGGAAAGTGGGGTACAATTTGTCTATACTTTGTAATAATTGCACTCGAAATGGGGTATTTGTATTTGTCATATTATTAAAATAATGACACACACAAATACTTACACAAGATTCAAAAGCGATTGTCTCCTAAAGTATTGATAGATATTTTTAGTGTGTTACGAATATAGAATTATCAAAACCGTACTATTATGAAATGGGTCTTTATATAAAAGATGCAATTTCAATTTCACGAGAATAACTCTAATTTATTTTTGTTCATGACTATACAATCAGTACTATATTTCAAAAATTTTGATGTTTATTGAATACAGTAAACAGCATCGTTTAGCATGATAAGTTCCCTATGAATTATTGCCCACATTGGCCATCACACAACCACTTAAGATGGATTAACTAAGGACCAGACGCATAACTTAGATGCCCCAAAAAGCAGTCTTTACCGGCTATTCAAATATTTAGTGGGTACGTCGTAAGCACTTCACGTTTATCTCCAGCAAACAGATCAATTAAGCAATAAATACCTAATCGCTGACTGCTCCATTATTAAGAAAAGCTAAGCGGTCCCTGAATAATGATATATTGTTATTGGGATATTGGTAAGGATTATATCATTTTCGATACAATATTTATTTGGTAGAAGTAGAAAAGCGGAACATGATGTATTATCTTTTATCCTGCTTGGAATCTCAATCTGAAAGTTTCGTTTTTTTTTTTTTGTAGCAAACGGTTCAGTAAAACAAGACGAGACTAGCAAAAATTGCTCATGCAGGAAATGTAAGAATATCAGAATAAATACAAATACAATTTAAATACAAAAATTGTCACATCATTAGTTTGGTAACGAGATCCTTGTGACGCATTTTTGGGAAGTTGGTTAGGTTGTAGTTTGGAAGGAAAAATGTGACTGCGATGAAATAAAATTTAACTAATGTATAACAACGTGGCGCTATAATGGCGACATTAATTTAATTCACGGGTAGGGCTAGTGGCCACTAATCGTAAAAAATATATTAAAATAATATAATTCGTAAATTTAAATCTACCGCCTACCTGCGCCACTCGCCGGACATAACGCCGGCTTTTCTTTCCTTCAATTCGCCTACTCTTTGTACGTACTTCGATTAAATTTAATTCATCCGATGTTATGATCGGTTACCCCGGCAAGTAACCTCTGCGCTAGAGTCCTTTAAGTACAGGTTGCTCCACGATGCTATTTTAGAAAATTGAAATTCAATCAATAAATTATAACGTTTATTAAAATTAAAATATATTCATGAAACAAAAACGCGAAACCACGCGCTGTAATAGTATTAAAATATATTTTTTTTATGCCAAATCCAACAGTTCCACCAGACATCGATGATGAAGCCAGCAGTGGCGAGGTGCTTGTCAAAGAAGGTGATAACGTGGCACTGAGGTGTGCCGCCTCGGGAACTCCACCACCCATCATAGCCTGGAGGAGAGAAGACTCCAGGCACTTCAAGATTGACAACCAGACATTAGGTCAGTCATTATAAAGAACATAATGCTTCTCAAAATTGAAATTCAAAATGCACATACATGGTCACTTAAGAAACGTCAGATGCTTGATGCACGGTTAATAATTGGCTTTTACAATATTTTTAATTACTCTGTTAATATGGGAGATCAATAAGTACAAATTAAGTTTTTACCCATTCTAAAGTAACTCGTCATATTTCTTCAACCGACTGACAACTTATATTCATGTTTAAAAATCTTAATTCAACTCAAAATTTAAAACGTCGACCTTAATTGTAACACAAAATAAAAGCAAACGAAACTAATTTTAGTTTTCTAGTTCTCTCTCCGCTGGAGGTTCGTTTTTCAATTACCACAACGTTACGCCCCCGTCGCGTCGTCTGGAACAACTGTTGACCGTAAAAATAATTGGGAAACGGCAATTCCGAAGAAAACAGCCCAACAATGTTGCAGATTTTAGAAAACACGGTACCAGTACAAACAACATCTAATGCATAAACAGCAGTAAAATGGAAATTTCGCAGATCCCGTTAATTCTGTTCAAACAACAAGTACAAACAATTGTTTTATAGAAACTTGAAGTCAGAAATAACCTTTATCTGTTATTCACACTATCGCACAGAGAACCACAAACATAAAGCGACAGTGTGCAAAAACTGTCTCAGTATGCACACAGGCAGTCACCGCCAGAACAAACTGTGTACCACAAAGGGAAACTTTGGCGCCCGCTGCTATAAATTGAATGTCTCTTATTTGCATTGTGTGCTCAAACGAAGTTGTTATAAAATTGTGCAGAGTATTGCCGGGCCCTTGGCAACGCCAACTTTACTAAGTTCTAAATAAGTTCTTAAGTCATTATTGTCTCAAGTTAAATTTGCTTCTGTCCCCAGTAAGTAGCCAGTTATTTTCTTGTGTACATAAAGTATTAAGTATTTGAATCTTCGAATTTGTTCGTTAATAATCTGTATACAAACAGTCTTTGAGTCGAAAATACCCAGCAAAAAGCGCTGACGTTCCATTTTCCAATAGTTTTCGTGAAAAACGGGGTGTTCATATTCAACACGAGGACAAAATAAAGGCAGCAAGCGTAGCTGATCCATTTCCAAGCAGGAAATGGATCAAACGTAGCTTTTATTAATACGGAAATCTTCACGAGGAAATTGCTTTCCCAAATAAGTCAGACAATAGTCCCTTATCAGCAGATCAGCGATCAAATCATGGGGGATGAAGGGAAGATGTAGTATCAACGAGCTTACGGTGGCTTAGTGGCGTGGCCCTCGTTAGAACACGTAAAAAGTCATACAAAAAATACAAGCTCTAAGAAAGCGGTCCGAAAGACTGAAGATTTCACCATTATTTACAAAACAATAGTCCTTTTGCTTTGACAAGTGAAATTATGTAATAAAAGTCTTTACACAACCAAAAGTAATTCTAGAAATATTTATGAACACAACTGATTGTAGAGCCTATATTTGCTTGATTTCGGTCAGTACTTGTTAATAAAGGTCCTTAAAGAGAACTTTAAGCGGATAAGTTCATCCTTAAAAAAAATATTTGGAAAGAAACCGGGTTTTATGGAATTTCAAACCTAATCGAAGATTTTAATCTAGGCATTTTTCTTTGTTTCATGTCGCAATTATTTTAAACCTTATTATTTTCTACGTTTACTAAAACACACAGTTTCTTATCATAACCTTTTTTTCATATTTTAAATTATAAGAAAATGAGCTCCAAATTCCTATCCTGTATGTTTGCTATAGTCCATTTTTTCAATATAAACACAAATCAATTCATAAGTCCTTTGGTCAACTAGAATTTAAATTAACTTTCCTCTACAGTGTCAAAATGGAGCGGCCCCTGGCTGAACCTGACCGGCGTCGAGCGGGTACTATCAGGCGCCTACCTGTGTATAGCCACCAATGGCATCCCTCCTTCAGTCAGCAAGAGAATTCAGATTAATGTGATATGTGAGTAGACAGCTGAATTAATTACGTCGTTTATAACGGGCACAATTAAAGAGTACCCTAGTACTGTCAGTCTGGAGGCTGTAAGATGACGCTCTTCGTCGTCGTGTGATGGATCGGTTTGAGTTATGACGGTTTATTTATTAGGTAGTAAGGAAGTATTCATAAATTGAGGTTCAGGCTTTTGTCCTAAAAGTGTGTTAACTGGTTTGGTATAATTGCACCCTAATTGTGTAACACTTTTTCAATTAAAATCCAGTGGATTATAAAATAAACTGATAATCTACTAGTCAAATAAACTGAGAATCCTATAGTTATGTTTTAAAAATTCATCTGCTTGACAATGTAAGATGACTGACTGACCGGTTGGTGCAGTTAGTGGCGATCCTGCCTTCTGAGTTGTTGGTCCCGGGTTCGATCCCCGGACAAGGCAAACATTTGTGTGCATGGACATGTCTGTTTGACCTGTGTCTGGGTGTGTTTATGTATATAAGCCTGATATATATATATATGTCAGTTATCAGGTTACCGTAGTACAGGCTCTACCTAGTTCGGGACCTGAAGACCTTTAGGCCAATTCTCGTAATTAAAAAACGTTCAAATTCAAGTCGCAATCTCATCTCAGCGACAATCAATGTCAAAAACCTGTCAAAAATGTATGTAAAAAGATTGTAATTTTGACAGATTGAGACTGAGATTAGAATGCGAACGGTCTTAAAATTACGGGAATTGCCCCTCTGGTGTGGACGTTGTAAATTTTTTTAAATGTAAATATCGCTATGAAAGTTGTTGAACTGTCAAATTTAAAGGTATTATTGACATGTAAGATTTCCCTGCAGCTGAGGAATATAATGTTTCTGTGTAGGTATAATACATTTCTTCATTTTAGATATAAACAACTTGAATATCTTATCTTTCAACCACGGGGGAATTTCAAGAGTAGTATTCTGAAAGATAATATCAAATTGGGATCCATTGGGATCAGTAGCCAGATTAGAACTAGATTTTTTTATGGAAACTAAAGTAAAAGCTATCATAAATCAAAACCTTGAGAAAGCGAAAAACGTAACTTGGGATTACTAAGCACTTAAATTATTCTGAAAATCAGGTTTCATTCTAAGGACAGACAAGTTCAGATAAACTTCTAAAATTTATGAAAAAATATTTTATTTCGTGTAATCCAATGAAGTTATGTACTTTGACCAAACTGCCCGTTTTCATTTAAGATGGTCGTGTGTTACAACTTTCTGGGTTGTTTTCTCTAATATTCGCGGATTTGCGGTTCATGGTTCATTAATAACAAAAACTTTTAGAGATACTATCCCTTTGAAGTGGGTTTCAAGAAGAAATTGAATTCGGAATAATTATATTATGTTTATTACTTAGTAAGGAACTCTGTGTGGTTTATGATGTTATTTTAATTACTTAAAATGCATTGAGGTATAATGTTTTAGACTTTACAATAAAATCAGACTTATATAGAACACATACGATTTTTTTTGCTCAAAAATTATTTATTATTTTATATTTCAAAAGTCTATGTCCACTTAATTTCTATATTTTCTTTCACTACAGAATTATATTTACCTAAGACCCGAACACATTAAATTAGGGATGAATGCTTAGAACATCAAAATGTTTCTAGGTATTTTTTTGACTAAATACACCGGAACAACCACATACAAGTTTTAATTATGGCCTGATAAGATTGGAAAGATGAAGATACGATGGATGGATTGTGTGAAACATGAACATGGTCCTTTCTAGAAATGGGGTGATATCTACTAAGATACGGCTGGAAGACGGTTGATAGAGATGAAAGGAGGAACAAGACGTGCTGCGCCGATCCCAAATTAGATGGAATAAGGGCAGCAAGATGGTGAACGTACGTATATCTAAATATAGTCTACTAATATACTTTTTCGTTACTACAGTTTCCCCGTCTGTGTGGGCTGGCCGGGTCGCCATACGGGCACCATCTGGTGGCTCAGTCACTCTTCAGTGCACAGCTGAAGCGTACCCAATCCCTCAAGTCCACTGGACTCTTAATGGAGAACAGAGGCTTGTTAATGGTAAGCTTATTTCTGTTAAGGCTAAGTTTATTTTACAGGGTTGCTACGAGTAGATTAAGTAAAAGAATACTAATAACCAAGCAACATGCATATATGGCGAAGATGAAGTTTTAAAGACACGAATGGATAAGGCATTGTTAAAGAAGAGGGCCACCTCTAGTAAGAAAAGAAAACTGGATAAAGTGGCCTACTTAATGTGGATTTTAATGTATATAATGTACAGTAAACAAACAGCAACTATAAAGTAAGCCATGCTTCCACAAAGATGTCAGAGGTTCCAGGTTTAAAACTAATCGTAAAACCTCTTTTAAGTCACACAATAAATACGCTAACCTTTTCCTGGCCCGAGGTAAAACTTTCTTACCGTACAATTATATAAACTTATACAAAATGCTGGCTGAAACAGTTAGAAAATGAAAGAATGAAATAAAAACAAAACAAACTAACATTGTATATAATTGCAGTCTTTTGTTCTCATTTACGCTACAATCACTAAGTTTGTTCTGCAAAGGATACGTATTTCTAATTAGATCGTAAAGGCACCTTGCCTGGATATTAAATGTTTTTGAAAACATTCATTTGAACGAACGTTGAGACAGAAATTGATATGATTGTAAATCTTATTATTAACAACCCACATTTCTTCCAAAGTCCCAATATCTTTATAGGAATATTTATGTGAATAGTACGCAAAAGTAACAGAAATCCAAGCATCCGAGGTGTGAAAATAAAAGGAGATGGATCACGGTCCCATACAAGCTTGGCCCAAAAATTAACACAAATAAAACAAAATGTAATACGAAGCTATTAAAATGTTACATAATTTTGTTCATCTTAAACTTGGTGAAGACCCTTCCCAAATCTGATGATTTCAAAAAATAAGTTCATACCTGTCGATCGCGGAGTTTTGTCTTCAAACTGCCTTCCAGCTGATTGAACTTCACTCAACTCGTATCCCAAATGATGAATTTCCTATAAATTAAATTAAATTATTTTCAGGTAAATAACGCCCATTGCCAGACAAAAACCAAATAAGATCAGATAAAATACAACACAATCAATAACATAAAATTATATAAATAAAATCAAATGAAAATAAATCAATAAAATGAATTCCAACACTGGTACAGTAACATGTCTGCTGGCACAATGCCGAATGAAGGGGCTATTCAGCCTTCCCGCAATCATCGCCAGTATGATGTTGGGGCTAACCTGTACCCTGTTCACCAAGGACGCAGCGCGCTTACGCACGGTCGTGTGAAAGCAACCGGTGTGCGCCTCTGCGAACATACCCGAGGCGCTGCAGTATCGGGGCAGCCCCGTCACCGCCCTGAACGCGTTATTGTACTGGACGCAGATGACGCTGTAACTTCTATTAGAGTAGTGAGCTCACAGACTGCATGGGTACAGCGATGTGCAGTACGCTCTAAAGAGCGTAGGCTTAAACTCATTACAGCATCGCGCAAAACTGCGGGCGATCATGTTAGCTCTAACAGATAACGCCCTTCGCTCCCGTTCAATGTCTGCGTGATCCTTGAGGTCGACAGTCAAACATGCCCCAAGTATGTAAACTGGTCAACTCTTTCCAAAGGAACCCCATTGAGTCTGACCGGAGGTATGCTTCCCGGACATTCTGCACTGGTGGTCTCGAAGATCATACACTGGCTCTTTTTTACATTATACAATAAATCGTGACTACAAGCATATTTCTCGTTATGCCCCATTTTATAGACCGTTGGATCTCCGTTGGAAACCAGGCAAAATCAAAGTGGTCTGAGATGCGAATTGTAGCCGAGGTAAACTGCAATGCGAAGATCCATAGTCCAAGAAAGGTGAAGTAATTTAGAAATGCAAAAAAGATAGCAAGAAACACAGCCAATGATACAACAAAACATTCATGATGCTGTCACACCACAAAGCCGTAGCACCACAAAGTTATAAATAAAATAGAAATCAACAAAGCTGATGAAACTGACAAGAAGGGTTATTTATGTTTTTGGCGCATGTATTTGTATGGTACATAATTATGCCATTATGTATGATTCTTGGTTGGTTCTTGGTGATGAATTTGAATGATTTACACGTCGCTAAGTTTGTGCGAACCGCCCAGCGGTAATCCGACGTGTTTGAAGGAAATTCCTAATCCAATAGTGAAAGGTGACGTTTAACAAAAATAAACATGGCGGGCTTTAGAGCCCCATAATGTGCAGTCGTGAAAAAAAGTTTTTAGTATGTCAAAATGAAGGGCTTGAGGAGATGATTTTAAAAATCTGGCTTCTTCTTGTTTTCATTCCGACGGTACATCTATGATTATTATATTTTTTGGGCCCGGTAAGTGGCCACATTCAGTCACAGTCACAGTTCAAGTCATTCAAGTCGTAATGGTGTAGGTGAACGGATATTTGGGACACTAGCATATGGGGCATAGTCTGTTCAGGAGCACCGCACTCGCACTGGATGTTAGATGACTAGAATATAATGCCTCATTTTGCCAAATTATGTATGCAGCGGCCTACTTGGGTACGTAATCGATTCAGTGCTTTCCAAATAGGCCACTGCAGTTCGCTATTGGAGGGTAAGTGTTCTTGGGAATTACGAAGTCTTAAGGTGTTGGATACCTACCTCTTCCCATGATGGCCTGGCCTGCGTGGCCTGCGTGGAGCGTAAGAAGTTCTTGCGAATTTTTAGCTTATCCGGAATACTCGTGTAGTCGTGGAGGGGATGTCGGGAATCGGATCCTTGGTTCTTTTTTTCCTGCGCGCATGTGAAATCCCTTCGCTATACCTGCTAGCGGGTAGAGCTTATAGAGTGGAGTCGGTTTTAAGCAGCCTGATATTATCCGACACGTTTCAATTAGGTCAGTGTCTTGGCATGAGCGGATCGGTGCCACACTAGGTACGCAAATTTGCCAGCAGAAAAGCATAGAGACATGTCAGTTAAAATATGACTTATGACCCGGGATTCACCAGGGTCATTTATTTATTTTTATTGGTTCCTCAACAGTTGTTTACACTTGTTTTATGCTAAAAGTAACATGCAAAAGTGGGTATGCAACAGTGCAACAATCACATAAATCATCAGTCGTATTTTTGGAATCGTCTAGTGTCTACGTTGAAAAATAACTAATGGCATATATAAGTACTAAAGCATACTCTTTCTCAAACACAATTATTTCATAAAGAAAAAAGAAAAATAAAATATTGTATTTTAGTGTTAGTTATTATCTGTGCAAAGCATACATGACATAAATGACAAATGCATGACATTGACGCGCAGTGACAATGATAATAAAAGATAAAGAATGTGCTGCCATTACATACTTTTAAGACTGGACTTATTTATTTATTTAACCATTTATGTACACACTTATATAAACATACAAGAAGAAAATAACAGAAAAATAGGTACAACTAGGACTTATCTATTGATTTAAAAATGAAATTGATACATCATTCAATTATGAAGTATAATGTTCATTTCTGTCATTCAATACGCTTTAAATACAGTTCTAGTCTGCCATTAAGGATGCCATGGCAAGTGGGGATAAAGCCAAAAGAGGGCTAAAACGCTGACCTTCCGAGCGCAACTTGAATTTAACCAAAAATTCACATTAAGGACATTACGGACATTATGGACATTATGACTGCCAAACTGTTGCAATTTTTTTTTTTTTTTTTTTTTTTTTTTTTTTTTTTTTTTTTTTTTTTAACTATGACAAAGTGAAAAGAAAGTGTTATTACACTTTCTTTTCACTTTGTCATAGTTGCGTATATATTAATATTCTAGTGAGATTTATTTTAAAAGTATTTATGTTTGTATATTTGTATGTATGTTAAATGATTTTATTTCTGTAAGTAGGTTTGTACAAACACTTTTACACGACAATCTTAATTTAAAAACTAGATGAGGTCGGCGTTTCCTATCTGACTACTCTGAGGAGAAAGGCCGAAACAAACTCAGAGGTCTCAGTCTCTTTTAAAGTCCAGACATAATCTTGGTCAGATCATGTGAAGACCATGTAGATTACACGACAATCATATTTTAAAAACTAGATGAGTTCGGCGTTCCTATCTGACTACTCTGAGGAGAAAGGCCGAAACAAACTCAGAGGTCACAGTCTCTTTTAAAGTCCAGACATAATCTTGGTCAGATCATGTGAAGACCATGTAGATTGGTGTCTGAAACGATCTTTTGAGGAAAAACCATACAGATTGAGCGGACCTGTCCAGTCAGTGCACGCATTTGTCAGTAATCGTGCCGCTCAACTCAGAATGTAACTGTTTGTATGTATATTCTCATATTGTTTGTTTTATTTTATTAAGTGAATTGTTTTTGATTTTAGTATTTGATTTTCTCCTTTACTCTTTTACACACGCTGTCTACATCTCTAAATTTACTATCCTATCGCACATCTGCTGGAAGAGATTTCATTAGAAATAAGCCTCACTTTTGTACCAATTTTTCTGTTCTTTTCTTTTTGTATATAGGTATACATAACCTATGTGTATACATAAATAGTTAAAAAAATATAAAGAATATAACCAAAAATAACTAGGTATAAAGTGAAATAGATTGCTCCACAACTCATAGTTAAAGGAACATTCAATTAGGGCTTATGAAACTTCAAAGCAGTCACAAAGGATCCATTTTATCTCTGAATTGTAGTTTTGGAAAGCCAACAAATAAAATACCCTCTAAGGATGATAAAAAGCAGTCTCCTAAGTAACAATTTCTTCACAAAACATAAAATATAGCTCAAAAAGTTTTTAATTACAATTATTATTTAAGATTCCAGTTTATTACTCTTTGATGTATCAGTTAATGAGTGCTCCAGAGTTCTGAAAGTTTATCTCTCAAGAATTATGACTCAGCTAGAATTATTTTTATTATGAAAGCGCTTTATGATTTAGAACTTAATGTGAAGCCGTAGAAAAGTAAATTGATACTAAGGAAGTTTTGGGTAAATCAATTTTAATAGAAATGTTTTAATGACACTACATTTCATAAGGAATTTGGATTTCATTTGAAAAATTACTGCTTCTGCTCCTATTAATATTTAAAATTGCTGTTTATAAATTTTATTATTTATTGTTGCTGCTTCTTTCAATAATTTATAAAAATAAGTACAAATTATTGATAAACAGTTTACAGCTGTACATACATTTTATACATTTAAGTTGATGCTAATATAAACTCATCAGAGTTTTACCGTGCACCAAAATCATCGACTACATAATTTTAACAACATAAAAAATGTACTTGGTTAAAAAACAAAACAAATTAAATTAAAACGGGGATGTAAGCGGAATAGAAACAAATAAAATTAAAACGGGGATGTAAGCGGAATAGTAACAGTTATCTATTACTAACGAGCGAACATCGGTGATCATTTGACCGTCCGTCCTTAAAACAATAGTGGTGGAGGAATGTTTTTGAATTGATATAGGTTGTTCCTAAAAGTATAAATGTTTTGACTCATTTCAATTTTGCCAATTTTATTTTTTGTGTTAATATATTATTATTTTTAGGTATTATTTTTTACTTCACTGTGTACATAGTACGTGTGCTTTAAAACAGTTTAAATACAATTATTTATATTTTGTAAATAGTGTTGCTTTAGTTTGTATTTTATGTTTTACTTAAAGCAGACTTTAATCATTTCTAGCCTTAGAATGGACTTTTATATACGTCTCACAATATTTGAACTAAGCCGGACTTATTTATTAATATTCACAAAAACTTACAAACTATTAAATAAACTATTTAAACTAAAATATAATAACCTACACTAACTAAAACTATTTAAAAAAAAGTAAAGATAAACTAAAACTAAAGATAATCTGGTCGCAGCTTCCCCAAGTTCAATTTAACGGAACTGTTATTAAGAACCTTGGGGTTTGGATCAACAAACATCTTTCTTGGGGTCCTCAGTTACAGGACGTAAGTCGCAAAATGTTTGCATCTGGTAAGTCCCTGAGACAATTGCGGAACTTTCTTCCAACTGCCACTAAAACTGCGCTTGCATAAGCCCTTTTGCTTCCCATCCTTGACTACGCTGATGTCAGTTATCTCGATCTCACTGAGGCACAACTAGATAAACTTGAGCGACTTCAAAACTTTTGCATTAGATTTGTATTTGGCCTGCGCAATCACATTTCAGAATTTAGTACAAAGCTGAAGTTGCTTGCTATACGTCTTCGCCGGAATTCTCATATCTTGTTTCAGCTCTACAGTATTCTGTTCAACCCTTTTTTTTATTTATTTATTTTATTTATTTATTTTATTTATTATATAAGGCACATCAACAACATAAACACAAACATTTACAAATAACAGTGGACAGAGACATGGGCTAGTGTATACGTCAATTACAGACGTGCACAACATTCGCAACAAATAGAAGAAGAAGAAATACAGTATTCACGCTACAAGATAAATATATAAACAAAGATTAAATTTTAAATTTTAAATTAACAAAGATTAGGTCACGAGCAAAAAGCAAAAAAAACATTACATTGTATTAATTTCCCTCATTTATGACCTTAGATCTAAAACGCGTGGGATGGTCGTGGAAGATGTCCAAATTGTAAAGGTTGCACCAACGGTTGTACGTTGACGTCAGCCTAGCTATCGGAGCATTCATGCCCAAGTTGGTTTTATAACGAGGCACATTGAAGAGGGACGTGCATTTTCTCCGAGCATTAATTTTAGGCACATTTAACTCAATGCGCTCAAGAAGTCCGTTAGCGTTGAAAGAACCGTTGACAATACTTCGCAAGCACAACAAATCGATCATACGTCGGCGCAGCTGTAAGCTTGACATATGGAAGAAACGTAGTCTTTCGTCATACGAGCATCTTGCACTGAAGCCAGTCGCAAGGAAAGCAAGTTGCCGTGTAAAGGAACGTTGAATAGATTCAATACGGTCAGAGTGAACCATATAATGAGGATTCCATATGACACTGCCGAACTCGAGTACGCTACGTACTAGGGCGTTATAAAGAACAATTTTAGAGGCTGTAAGTTCAAAGTCCTTGGTGTTACGTCTAATGAAACCCAACATCCTAGAAGCTCTTTGGACGATGTTATCACAATGTGGAACAAAGCTTAACCTCGAGTCGAGAATTACTCCCAGGTCACGAAGTTGTTCAACAACGGGAATCCCCACCGTATTGATGTGGTAACTTGATTCAAGCACCTTTCTCTTCCTGGTGAAACGAATATGTTGGCATTTCGAAGCGTTAAGTGTCATTCTGTTAGCACAGCACCATTCATAGACACGGTCAAGATCGGCCTGAATAAGTTCCACGTCAGCCAAGGAATCAACCTGCCGTGAGATCTTCATGTCATCCGCAAAGAGGAAACAATGACAATGACGAACACAGTTTACAATATCATTGATGAATAACAGAAACAAGATTGGTCCAAGATGGGATCCCTGTGGAACGCCAGACGAAGCAATGTATTTGTGAGACTCATAACCGGCAATGACCACCACCTGCTCACGACCTTCCAGATATGATCTGAACCAGTCCAGGATTACGTTATTGATGCCGTACTGGTTCTGGAGCTTATCGACGAGTATTTTGTGATTAACGAGATCGAAAGAAAACCCTTAAAAAGAACGAATCATAACGTATCTTATAGAACGTTTCAAGTTCCTTCGTGACACACATAATAGATATCTGAGGACATCGGAAAACTTAAGACTAGAGATGCATTCCACCAGTTTTTATGACAAGTCTTTTACAGTTCAAGCAGTACGATTATGGAATGCCTTGCCCGTGTCGATAAGGCGTGATCTAAATCTTTGTCCACTTTTAAAATTCTGGTTAAAAACACTTCCTCTCTCCTTATACATCATCATTACAATGGTTTCCTTGCTCTTATTTCATGTTTATTATTGTATATATATATATATATATGTAGATAAGTATATGTCTTATGTATATATATATTTATTGTATATGTAATTGGTACACCACTGACTACCTGCAGTATTGTCTCTCCTTTTCCCTTTAATCCATCCAAAGGTTGTCTGTAAAAAATCGCTTTTAGCGATAAGACCGCCCATTATGTCACCCTATAAAAATTTTCTACATTAATGTATTTTTTTGGTGTACATAATAAAGAGTATTCTATTCTATTTTACTATTAACAAATCAAAATATGGCGTCGGAAAATTCCTCCGCATAGCTGTCGACTGGTAATGTACCCAAGAGACTGGCGGCATTGCCACGTTGTATGGCAATGCTAAGCCTCAGGCCAAGGAAACCCTTGGCTCACTGGAAATGTCAATAAGCCGTTTGGAGATTTTGTTAAACAAACCGTGAGCACTGGGACCCCACAGCACGAGGGTTTCAACCCCAAACGGGTTAAAAAATATAACCGATAAGGTTATTATACTTTGGCTGCTTGAGGTTTTCCCAGCCGCAACAGCAGCGCCGGCACAGCACGCCGAGCCAGGAAGATTAGATGGCGCAAGAGTATCGACACACGTTGCATCCCACACTAAAGGCCTACCCGCCTTCCAATGAAATAAAGACATGCCGTCCGGTCTCTTGCCATCGTCGCGAGCCAAGCCATTCGTTTCTAATACAGCTGGAACGCCGACGGTGACAAGAGCTTGTCGGGTGATGTCATTTATGTTCGCGTGCCGAGCTAAGCGGCACGCACTTTGGCTGCAAGACAGGCCATGGTGTCCGAAGCAGTTGACAACTTCGCCACAGTGATAGAGATGAGGAGAACAACAAGGAGCTCCTAGTCGTAGAGAAGCAGCAAGGTGGAAAGTAGTATCGTCGAACAAAGTGCCTATGTTTGACGACGGTAGTGCATGAAGCCAAAGACCCGACTCCCACTTACCTACAGCAAGCAGGTGCACACGCTCCGCAGTAGTAGCAGACGTGTTAAGTAAATTGTTCTGGTACTACTCTGCAAAGCGGCTCATCCCACTGTCTCTGGGAAGATAGATTATAGCGAGCCTCAAGGCATCCATAGCCTCGGTGAAGCATGGCACATCAAAATTAATCAGTGTGGAGGCAAGAATTTTTCTGATTAATTTTTCAGTGCCGTAGACCGAGGATATGACAGCCGGTAAACTAACACTAGAAATTTTGCGGACGCCAAGGTGTCCCATACGAATGGGAAGTGTAGCTTGTTTCCAAGCTCGGTCGTCCAGGGCCATATTTAATATCGAAGTTAATGTATGTCGAATAATTTGGTCCATTTTGTCTAAAAGATGAGTCCATAAATGGGAAGCGCGAAGGAAATATGTTAATTTAGGGCCGAAACAGATAACGGATTAAGGTTAAGGCCGAATGCATGTTAATTTGGAGCAATCTTTCCGAAACGTCATTGAAATTTTGTATTTTTTCCTCAATAAAACGGGAATTCTCTAAAACCGGTGACCCAAGGAGAAGAGGAGAGCTTTTTTAAATAATTTGTATTTCTGGACCTATTGCGTTAAATTTGGGAAGTGTCAGATGTCTGTCAGTACTGTCCGCCATATAAAGTTCACATTTCGAGTGGTTGAGATCAAGGCTAATGGAATGTAGTTCATTTTTAAAGAATTGTAGGTCATTTAAAAGGGTTTCTACGTCGCCTCCCAAAGTTCCATCGTCAAGATACCCTTTTTTTTTTTTTTTTTTTTTGTGGGTGGGAAATCATCAAATAACTTCTCCCGCTCTGGGCAGAGCAGGAGGGCGTGTCAGACTCTTACTGACTAAAACCCACCCGTGTTCCTTCAGTTGCCTGTGCCAGGGGCCACGGTAACCCTCTTGGACTTTTCCGCAACCCTAGCAGGCATCGGTCCTAGCAAACCCCGTCATTGGTGCTGACATCTCTTTGAGGCGCGCGTGGAACACAACGCGCCGTCGACCCGGGCCTGGTCCTTATCGAACGGCGAGCTGCCCATTGCTCGCCGTTCGCAAGCCCGCGCCTACGGTGGCCGGGAATCGGCCTGCGATTCCCGACGCCCAGGGCGTCTCCTGCGGCGGCTAGGGGCGTGAGGGCGCAAACTTTGCCTCTCCCTCACGCGTTCCGCCTCCTCCTTCGCGAACATTACTGCTTCGCAGAAGGAGGTGACGGCTTCCCAAGCCCTCTCGCTCCGTACCATGGCCTGGACCAAGGCCGGACGCGAGAGATCGCCACCGCCAATCGCCTCCACGAGGACACGGCGGTGCTCCGCCCAAGCCGGGCAGACCTCCACCGTATGCTCCACCGTGTCCTCCGGGCGATCCACACAATGGTGACACCCAGGCGTTTCCTCCCGCCTTATCCGGAACAGGAACCTCCCGAAACAACCGTGTCCGGTTAGGACCTGCGTCAGGCGGAAGGTGAGGACGCCGTGGCGCCTCTCTAGCCACTCCTCAAAGAGGGGACTTATCGCCGCAATTGTGGCGTGCCCAATCGTCAAGATACCTAACGTTAAATTTGGAATTTAGCTGTCGAATAATTGGGTGAATGGCTAAACTAAAAATTACTGGCCCTAGGGGGTCACCTTGCTGACAGCCAACCGCAGATTTCAGAAGGTGGTCCAGATAGAGTAATTTAGAAGAGTCTCTGTAGCATTGCCAAAGGAAGCTATAGATTTGAGGTATTTAATAAACTTATTTAATAACCGGACTAATGTTTTTGTAAACAAAAAAATATTGCAAAGTTATTTCAAATAGATTGGGACCTGCAAACCGAATTTGCAAACAAAGAAAATAATAAAAACAAAAACACGAGACAACCGCAGAATAATAACAATAGCAAAAACTTTACGTAGACCGTAAATAATACAATTTTAAGCCTATTTCTCAATTATTTTAATACTGGAAATATTTTTTTTACTGTTATTCTATTTTAATAAAATTTTCAACGATTTTTATTTGAGTTTACAGGACTACACTGTGACTGTGAGGACTGTGATATTATTTGTAGTTTAGAATTAGAGCACCTGTATAATATTTTTTGCTAGGTACATCCTATTTCAACCAAATTGTTTTATTGGATACCATCTGCGAAAACAGTAGATGGCGCATGTTATGTTAACTATATCAAAGAATATAAAATACCGATAATGTAGTTGTTATGTACCGAATTGAAGCTTTATCTTATTAGGGTCTAGTCTCCCTGGTATCATTATGAGAAATGGGAAACATTTTTTTCAAACAGCATCCATTTTGTTTTCAGTTCCCGTTCTTTTAGACGCAGAAAACAAAATTTTGCAATGAACGATTCCTTCACCCTTGAATAAATAAAATTATAAGTAATTTAAAAAAGGTTCTGATTGAAATTAAACGACTATTGGAACCAAAAATTTAAATGTAACATATTCTTAGGTACAAAACACAGACTAAGCATGACATCCAGAGGGTACCGTCACACTGTGAGTCTGATGGTGGTGGAGATATCACGGGAAGATGCAGGGGCATACCGGTGTCACGTGGAGAACACACAGGGACGGGCGCAGGCTGAGCTGTTCTTACATTGTAAGTATTGGTTTGTTTTCCTTTACTAAGTTCCGCTTGCACCACAAATCACTAAGAGCGGATTTTGGAGAGCTGTCAGTGTCTATCTTTCTCAACAGTGATGACACTGACTGCTCTTGAATGCGGTTTAGATGAGCGGATCCCGTCTAGTTTCATTGGTAAAATTCGTCCTTAATCATTTAGCGCTAAACATAAATTACAATATGTTTTTGTAAATTTTTTGGTTTTCCATGTCTAAATTAATTATTCCAGATTCGTTTACCTAACTAAATGTTTATCCTTGATCTAAGTCCTATTCCATGAGCAATAAAAAATGCAGACAGTGGTAACGACGTGACGTACTAGCGGGTTATTATTCTACTTCACTTAGTTTGAATTTGTGCATCGTAAGCGGTTAGATTGAATTTAAAGTTGGCTCTCTTCGGATTTAAGAACATCTTGCCTTTGTTCAACTTAATGCATTTAGGTATGTAAAAGTGCTTACCTACTAGAAATGAAATGATCAAAGTCACTTTCATGTCAGATAAAACCTTTTATAGTTAAGTTTATATCAGTCTATTCAGAGAAATCGAAATGGCATATACTTTCCACAATCCTTCAAGTCATTCTCTTTCTATTCGTACAAACACAGTGTCACCTATTTTATCTACCAAATGAATAGTTTTAAATCATGAACAGTTATCTAAATCTGTAATTTCTGTCTCCTTAGTATTAACAACAACTACTACTACTACGACGACAACTACAACAACAACGAC
The DNA here is from genome assembly GCA_937001585.2 of Brachylomia viminalis. Lineage (NCBI taxonomy): Eukaryota > Metazoa > Arthropoda > Insecta > Lepidoptera > Noctuidae > Brachylomia > Brachylomia viminalis. Next base: position 1,828,922 of record OW443300.2, read on the forward strand.
CACAACTACTACAACATTACCGCCACCAACAACGACGCTGTTGCCATGTGAGTAAAACGACTAAATTTGAATTATAATACTATCGTTGATATTATTATTTGTCTTTTCTAGAGTGTTTGTATGTTTGAGTAAACCTTCTGAACCATCTTAACATTTAAATGTTTGAGGGCTATTTTGTGATAGTCAGTTCAGTGCGGTTTTTCAGCATTATCTTGAATTTTATTAAAAATACTCTATAACTTCTTAATTGATCATACAGATAAAATAAACTTCAACTCATTTGTAAATGTTGCCTAAAAGGGTTATAAATTGGTTATTGCTGGAATGTCAATGCGCTTTGATAATGTGTTAAAAGCGTACAATGTTCAATTGCTTAGTCTACATTAATTTGTTAACTTTAAGTCTAGTCAGATACATAAATCAAATTACCATGATACTGAAATAAACGATAGGAGTCCAAACGTTTTAATGAATGAAATGAATATCAAAGTCAAAATGTAACTGTTTATTCATTTAAAACATTGCTTAGCACTTTTGAATCGTTCAGAACTTACGCATTTAGAACTTTTGATAAGCAGTAAGACTGATGTCCAAAATAGCTTTATTTGTCTAAGTTTAGCGATCCGATAAGGAATTGCTCGGAAATGAAATAAAGCGATTTGAACAAGTATCCAAGTACCTGCTTAGTTTCAAATTTATATAGATTTCATGAGTTACTTTTAACATAGGTAAACAAAAGTTATATCGAACTAACCGTTACTTATTTCATATCTCCTAGATGACACAGAGAGACATCTGGAACAGGTGCATCGAGGGGTGCTAGAAGATCCCGGCCTCGACAACCCATACATTGTTCTGAGCCAACACCAAATGCAAAACCTTGGTAAATATTTCAACCATCTTCAACATCATTATCAACATTCATCTGAAAGACATCCACTACTGGACCTAGGCAACCATAGCCAGCAGTTATGTGCCTCCCACGATCTTCACACCAAGAAAAGTTGAAGAATTTTAAATCTGTAAGACATGGTAGACAAAAACTGTAATAATTTAAACAAATTCGTATGTAAACTTAAAAAGATCCTGACATTATCGTAGCATTACTTTGGATAGTAAAACTTTCAGTGTTTATACTTTTTTAAAGTTACAATACGTTTTAAGAGCTTAGCCGAATTACAGTGGAGATGTACTGATGGTTAAATATAAAAATTCACACTGGATAATGGTGATTTTAGACGGCGCAGCTCCATACCAATCTATAAGACTTTTACCAATGTTAATTCAGGTTGTGTTTGAATCATACCTAGTATATCAGATACTGGCCAATTGTTTACTTAATTTGTCTCCTTAGTGACCGATGGAGCCTTTTACTATAGCAAAAGTTTGTAGTCGGAATTGTACGCCCGCCATACATGCTAACACTCGCAGTCTTTCGCGATACTGCCCTAACGTAGCACTAGCGTGCGTAGCATTGGTGGACACGTATGCATCAAACAACATGGATGTCATAGATTTAACTGACACCAGCGTCACTTCCAATGGAAACACTCTGAGCTAGTAGGGCCACTTCCACGATACGTGCGTTCACGCTCATGTACGTGCCTGTGTCCACACGTGAGAGCAAATACGGAGTTCAGTACTAGGCCATAGGTTTTAGACGCTGCCACTTACACGCAGTTTATGATAATCAGTACGAGTGTGAGCATGTGCAGCGGGCGTTGGTCCCAGTAAGAAGAAACTGACACGTTCCGTCTCCTCAGAAATGGTGACGACGATGTGACCGCCGGCGGGGGCGCGCGGCCCCTGGAGCGAGGGCTGGCCGCCGCCGCACGACGCCGCGGGGGTCTCCGCGCCCGCGTGCTCGCTCCTCGCGCTCGTGGTAGTGCTGCTAGCGTGACACTCAACCAATCAGTGATAAACTAAATCAAAGGTTGTTAAAACGGCTTTCACTATTCAACATTAATTTAACACGTTGCAACAAACTAGATAGGTACAGATGGCCAGGTCCATACCATTAGCGAAAACAGGTACACGCACACAATATAGACGCGTACGGCGATCTCAAACCATCTCAAGTGAATGTTAGTTGCACTCACTATGTGTTCAGTTTCGTTCGTTGTATGAAGCTGACCTTCTGCAGCTATCTATTCTGCGACGTTAGTGACCCAAGGAACTTCGACTTGTAAATTGTAATTGTAATCTAATTAAACAACGACTGCTGATCACAATTTTGTATTGTTTAATGTATATATGTTAGGGTCGATTGTTATAAACGTGGCTGTAAATAATTTTGCACGAAGATAGTCATATCAATTTATAGGACACGATTATGAATAAATCATTGTTAGTGAGTCAGATATTTATAATTGTAAGATATTTGACTTGTTTCAAATGCAATAACCTTTTCATTAATATTTTGTTTGTGTTTCAATTATTTCGATTTACAATTCTCGCAATTCATTTTGAAAATTGAAAACGCAGGTAACTTTGACATGCGTAGTGGAAATCAATATTATATTAACTATTATGAAGTGATGATACCCTTTGAAGGGCTTTGAAGGACCTTAAAATTCTGAGTGATGTTTTATTTGTTAAAGGTTTATTATTTTAGTCAATATCTTTGAAGGCTTTATTAGTTAAGAAAATGTTGGCCTTAGTCCAAAGTGTGGTTGTAAAGTTAAATAAGAATAAGATAAAAATGTTTAAGTTACGGATAATTTTGGTGAAATATTTGGCATGTCTGCAATGAGTTTAGTATTACAACTGATGTTTTAACTAATATTATTTTTAATTATATTTTAACAATACAAGTTGTACTCCGCCCTAAATATGTTAAATGTATACATTATAATAAGTTAAGTATTTTGCCTCAATTGGCTCTAGACAGCGACCAACAAGAATATTACAAAGTAATGGAGCGACGATTTGCTTTAAATCCTAACACATCGTAGAAAAATATTATACTTTTTAGCTTTTCGTCTATTCAGCTACCAGCACTTTCTTTAGAAATCTGTCAATAATCTGTCATTTTGGCTATTCTACCGTCGACAAAACCCGTTTCTATGGTGGTCATGCTACGAGTGCTGTAAACGATCGTCAGCCTAAGGCTAGGAGACAATAAATCCCTTTCTATAGGACCGTTTTCATTTTCTATAAAATTATTATCTTATTTTTTAGACGCCACTCCGTAATATCTTCAGTCGTGATTTGGCATGTTGTATGATGGATGGTACGAAACCCTTTTAAGTTCAGAATAACATCTTTCGTTTCCTTATTTTAAGGAAATTACAATGTCCAAGAGTAGTACATCCATCTTGAAACACCCGAAAGATTTATCTTTATTTTTCTGAATAGCCGAACGGTTAATGTACCTATACCTATTTGTAAATTCCTATGTAAGTATAATGCAAATAATTAAATTGTATTGAAATATTCCGTTGTAAAATATAAAAGTTTGGGAATTATGAACTTTTTTTAATTTTTTCTTTAATTAAATCTTTGTAGCTCTTACAAACTTTTTAGAGTTATTTTCCAATCAATCATTTCGTAGGGGTTGGCTTATAGGTATACTAATTTCAATGAAAACTGGAGTCTGGGAAAATGCAGCCACCGTAACGGACTTCAATCCGATGAAGGGAAAGGGTACTCAAAAATGTATTGACTTTCTCTGCCCTAGTTTAGAATCTAATATTGCTTTTGAAAACTGTTAATATTAGGGCTAAAAAAGTAACGAACAACAAAAAAAGTATTTTTGCTTCCATTGACATAAAAACAAGCCTGTATGACCCAAACAATTAATATTATTATTACCTTGTTTATTTATCTTCATACTTATTAAATACATTTTTCAATATTTTTATAAAAACATTTAAAAATACAAAAAAATGTGGTCCGCCGGTATCGGGAGCAGGGTTCAAGCTATCGGTGGTTAGGGCTCCAGAGGCAGGAACCTCCTCACGATGCGAGCCGTATCGACGAGTACTGCCTTCTGAATTAAGTTCCTCATCCAACCGCCTAACGAGAGCCTTAAGAGATGTTGATCGAGGCTTTCGGCCATCAGGCTATTGTCTGATACGACAATCGTCACAATGACAGCCGAGCTCACATTCCACATGTCAATAATATCGTGTGCGTAATTTAATTTGTTTCTCATTCTTAGCTTTTACGAGGTTCTCGTCATGTGGAATAATAACATCGATAATTACTGTGCGGCGCGCTTATCCAGCTACCAACACTATATCAGGCTTATTGGCGACCATAGTCCCGTCAGTCATGATATACTGATCTCAGTACCTACAACGTGATATGGTTATTTTCGAGAATTGGTCGGGAACATACTTGTAATATGGTACCTCAGAATCCGCAACAATATCATGAATGCGTTATTGTATTGAATACGTAGAGCATCGTAATCCTTTTGGACATCTGTGAACCACAGAGCTCCAGAGTACAGTACTGTACAGTATGCCTTAAAAAGGGTTATTTTAATTGCGTATGTAAAGAAGCAACGTCAAAGTCAAAGCATTTATTTCAAATAGGCACATAAAAGGCACTTTTGAACGTCAACATTTACCTACATTTAAATAGAATTGATTCTAGTCGTAAAGCAAAAAAGCAAGAGGAAATCGGCGGGCCAACATATTCTCCCTAACTGACAACGCTCTGCGCTCCCTCCCTAGATCCAATTATCATCTTTGAGGTCATCAGTAAGCAGATGGCCAGCACCCAAGGTATGTGGGAACCAGCATGCTGCAGGTGCTCAATGCTAACTCCGTCATGCACAGGGGATTTGCCTCTCCTTCTATATGTGCCAGATCTGCTTTGCAAGAGTTACAGTGGCAACTTCAGCACGCTCCGGGCTCCATCGATTAGTCTATTAGTTCATGTTAAAAACGCTCACCTGAATGCGCGTTGTAGTCACCAAGAATAAAAACGGACTCGATATTACTATCACTTATTATGGCACTAATACAACTTAGACAATCTGTGAACTCCGTTACATTTTGTTTGTGTTCGTTTTCTGTGTCATGTTTACCGCAAATAAACGTATTTTCTTTATTTTTTCTTTCTATTTTTAACGCTATCAGTTGACATACAAAGTGTCGTTGTGCACCCTCGTCAAATTCGAGGAGTTAACTATGCTAATGATTCTCGACACGAATCAATAATAAAATAAGTAGGTTTTTTTATAATTTTCGGAAATCGGCATGTGTAGGGCCCGTGTGATACCGCCCTGTAACTGCGCTGTAACTGTAACGCACGCACACAGCTACAAAGTCGTGCGACACTGCCTACCGCTTACGCAACGGGCCGATTCTGTTCTTTGAAAGTGGTGTATTCTGAAATGCTCTCAAACTTAAATGTCTAAAAAAACAAGTATGTATTCATTATTGAGCAGGTATCGTAATGTTATTTGATTATCTAGGTCTTTTATAACAGCCTCCTGAAATTTGACGAGGATGCAAAACGACACGTTGTATAATCACATTAATCACTTACGACTACCAATGGCCTATTGTTCGTCGTCAGACGTATTGCCGCAATACGCTGATTAGCACACGCAATCACTGAAACATGCGGGAAACCATCTTACGCCACAGTAGCGCAACTTTACCAAAGGGATGACCTCTGATGATGCTGGCAGCCGTGCCCATAGCAGAAGTTTCCGAGCTTCCGAAATCCTCGTGCACGCTGGACAGGTAGCTTATCAGGCTGTAACCACGTCGGTTGCAACGAGATTAGGTCCGCAAAACTGGAAAGCTGTTTTATACCCTCAATCGACCGCTTACTGTTCTTGCAGTTATGGGTTATGAAATTAACCTTATGCTTTTTATGTGTTAAGAGAATTTCCTGAATTATTCAATGCCAACAAACAGGTTGAGGGTTTTTATAAGGTCTGAAACGTCCGCATATAGAAACGGCCGGCCACGACTCGCCACTCAAAAACATATCTAGTTTAGTTTTCGGAACCATTATTATCCGTTTTGCGTGGATGTGACGCACGTTTCCGCCAAACTTTTTTTTATTTTTCGTGTTATTTTTTGCGTCATGTTTACCGCAAATAAACGCATTTTCTTTCTTTCTTTCCTTCTTTCAAATGCATTATATTCTTTTTCTGTCTTGATTCTGATTTTCTGAATCATGACTTTTTCTTTCATTATTGAAAGTAGGTACTAATACAATATGTACTGCGCGATAACATTTTCTGATGTATCGTTGTGAATGTTGGAATGAAACAGAATTATAGTCACACTTGCGGATTTAAACATATTTTTCATTGCTTCTCACATATTGAGACTCTGAACGTCTTTTTTTGAGTATTTTCTCCTGCACTAAAATCCACTCGTTTTTTGGATGCTGCGATTTCTATTCACCATTGCGCGTTATTTCCGCTAAAGATTTAGTTTTTTTTTACATTTATCGTGACACTTAAATTGATAGCCGCCGCCGCGCCGGCGTCGTACACTTGCCTGAGGCCGGGGCTCGCAGGCAGTGATAGTAACGGCGGTGACAACGGTCGTATTATCGACTGCACTGCGTACTGATAAAGACACTCTATGCACCCTTTCTTGCCTACCAGTCGTCCTCCTTTTTGCATGCTCAGCACTCCTCATCCATAGCCTGTGATCCCATACATTTAGTCATCAGTCTCATACCAACATCCAAGCTAGACGGCTGACTTACCTAAATAAATAGATTTTGTTTTTTAAAAACCGTTTTCCTTCGAGGCTCATAACATTTGGTGGCAGCGTAAAGGGATTCAATAAAGAGTCCCCGGTACGTCTCAAAAGTTCCTAAAATCAAATATCAACGCGCGTGTGTTTGTGTGCTTGTGTTATCAAGTGTAAGTGCCGACTCCACTGTGTGAACTTTCATTATCACACCGAGTTCCGGCCCGGCCCAGGACATTCCAGCGTTCGTGACAAAGTTCCTGAAAGGCCCACCGCTGCGTATCACATATACTGCAGCTGGTCTCCATCAAGAACAGCGAGTTGCCCACTGTCACGCACGACTTTGTGCTGTGACCGGTGAATAATCTACCTAGCGACGCGACGACCTGAGGCTTATCTTCACGCAGACATTTCGTCGAAAGCAGCGCGACTTCCAAGAAATGATCGTCCTTATCGCGCTATCCGCATTCCAGTAAGTGACTTGGTCATTGCTATCGTCCGATTCTAACTATTGTATTACTTATTTTATTTTGTGTGTTATTTTAAACCATCTTATAAATTAGTAGAATTTTAGACGCGATCCCATTATAGTAATTTGTTAATCTTGTTCTTTTGTTAGTTTAATTATATTAAAATGACCGAGAGATCAAACAGTCCTAAGTTCGAAAGGCCTGAAGTCGTTCTTACTGACGTCGATGAGGAAGGCCAAGACCAGTATCTACCCCCTCCAGGACCTTCTACCAGGTCCCAATCAAAGAGGAAAGTGGCAGTAGTAAAACCAGAAGTCGAATTATCCACATTGCTTAAATTCATTAAGCCGTACGACGGCTCTCGTGAACAATTAAACTCATTTTTGGTAAACTGTAACAACGCATATGAATTAGCATCGGAATCCCAGAGGGATATCCTTTTCAAATATATCCTTTGCCAACTGGGGGGCAAGGCTGAAGCAGCCTGCTCCATCAAAGAGTTCACCAATTGGCAACAATTAAAGGAATTCCTCAAAACTCCGTTTAGTGAGAGGAAGCACTATGCGCACCTCCTAACAGACCTGCAAGATTGTAAACAACAACCGACGGAGCCGGTAAGTCAATATGCTCTAAGAATTGAAACATGTCTGTCTCAACTGCTAACGGAGATTTCGATATCTCACGGCCACAAAAGCAGAGAAATGATAGGCAGAACTGCGGCCATGGAGTAACTAGCCCTCCATCATTTCCAGATGGGGCTGTCATCCCGTCTTTCGAACTTCGTTAGGTGCAAATCAGTAAAATCCTTAAATGAAGCAATTAATATCGCAATCTCAGAGGAACGAATCCAACAAGCACTATCCAAACCAAGTCCAAGCCAGTCTAGCAACCAATATTCACGACAAGATAAGTCTGACACGTCAAGGTCAAATAATCAGTTCAACCGTCGTAACCAGAGCTTCTCCAATCAATCGAATCCAAGACCGAATTTCGGCTTCAATCGACCTAGTAACAATACGCTCAACAACAACAACAACAATCCCTCTATTCCGTTCTGTAGGTATTGTAAAAGCCCAGGACATACCCTGGAGCAATGTCGTAAAAGGGAATTTAATAACAATCGTTTCAGAAATTTTGATCGAAACCAACCAGGAACGGCTCAGCGTGTTCACTTTGTATCAGATGGGTCGTCGGAACCCATCAATGACGAATATCCTGCTGATCCAGTAGACGGTTACGATACCGTTGATGCTAATCCAAAAAACGAGTGATCGTCTCGTCCCAGTGTCGTGCGGGACCTTGCGATTCAAAAATCGACACCGCTAATTCACCCCGGGAATCCAACGCAATGCGTAGAAGAAATTCTACACCCAAACCCGAGTTACCACAGGCATCGCTACATGATTGCCCTACAAAATCCACTGTATCCGTGCAGCAACCTAGCAAGGTTGACCTGCCAAATCCTGCTAAATCCATAATATTCGAGATAATCAATAACCCCGCAAAGACGTTACTACCTCATGTCTTAGTGAAATCCTCTGTATCCGATATCCCACTATCATTACTAGTCGACTCAGGATCCTCTGTAAGTCTATTAAAACACTCATGCATTGAAAGTCATCCTAAACTTACCAAAGAAACCATCCAATTGAAAGGCATTGACCCGGCCGAAGAAACAATCCGCACCAGAGGTCACTTCCAACTGAAATTACAATTTCCCAAATTAAATATATCACATCCATTCCACGTGATAGATGCAATCCATTTACCATATGATGGAATAATCGGTTCTGACATGCTCAATGCTCATAACTGCAGCATTAATTATAGCACTAACCTTCTTTGCCTCGGTAAAACATCCGTAAAGTTACATTTTCATGATCCTGCTTACATTATCCCTCCTCGAACCGAGACCATCATTGAATGTTCGGTATCAAACCCTGAAATAAAAGAAGGATTAATCATTGATCAAAAACTTTCCGAAAACTTACTTGTTGCAAATTGTCTAGTAGTTGTCAAGAAAAACCACAGAATAAATATATCCGTGATTAATACGTCAGAGACACCTATTACCCTTAAATCCGATTTAAATCTCAAACTTAGTCCTTTTAATTCTTCTGAAGTCACAGAACAATGCTCCGTCCCAATAAACCATATAAATGTTTCAACAGATTGTCATAAACGTACTGAGGAAGTACTCAAACAATTACGTCTTTCACATCTAAATCACGAAGAAAGAGAGTCACTTCTTCAATTGTGTTCTGAGTTTTCTGACATTTTCCATCTCCCCGGAGAAAACCTAACCTTCACTAACGCCTTGAAACACGAAATCAAAACTACCACGGATGTCCCAATACACGTCAAATCCTATAGATTCCCTGAAATCCACAAAGCCGAAGTACGTAAACAAATCGACAAAATGCTCAAGCAAAATATCATAGAGCCCTCTGATTCTCCATGGTCGTCACCCATTTGGGTTGTCCCCAAGAAGCTGGACGCTTCCAACACGCAAAAATGGCGCGTAGTGATCGATTACCGAAGGTTGAACGACGTCACCATCGGCGACACCTATCCTATCCCACAGATTACCGAGATATTAGACCAACTCGGTAACAGTTCCTACTTCTCCACCTTAGACCTAGCATCTGGGTTCCATCAGATCAGGTTAAATGAAGCCGATAAACCTAAAACAGCCTTCACAGTCCCTGAAGGACTCTTCCAATTTACTCGGATGCCATTTGGGCTTAAAAACGCCCCTTCAACGTTTCAGAGACTTATGAACTCTGCCTTGTCAGGCCTCCAGGGCATCCGATGCTTTGTCTACCTGGATGATGTGGTCTCATACGGACACGATCTAAAATCCTGCATAAGCAATTTAAAAGCCATCTTTCAAAGAATCCGTAATTTCAATTTAAAACTACAACCCGACAAATGTGAGTTTTTAAGACGCGAAGTTTGCTATCTAGGCCACATAATTACTGAACAAGGTGTCAAGCCGAATCCTGAAAAGGTCAAAGCCGTAACTGCATTCCCAACTCCTGAAACCCCAAAGGATATCAAATCATTCCTTGGTCTTGTATCATACTATCGTCGCTTTATTCCCGATTTTTCTAAGGTTGCCAAAGCCCTTACTAACCTGCTGAAAAAAGACACGCCTTTCATATGGCAGAATCAACAGCAACTAGCTTTTGATACGCTGAAGCATAGGCTAACAACTGCGCCACTCCTTATCTATCCTGACTTTTCAAAACCATTTATCCTTACCTGTGACGCCTCAAACCATGCCATTGGTGCCGTCCTCTCCCAGGGTGCTGTTGGCAAGGACCAGCCAGTCGCTTTTGCCTCACGAACCCTCAACAAAAGCGAATGCAATTACAGCACTACTGAAAAGGAATTGCTGTCCATCCTATACGGTTGCAAAACATTCCGTCCCTACCTGTATGGACGTAAGTTTCTCATCATTACTGACCATCGACCCTTGAAGTGGTTGTTTAACCACAAGGATCCTAGCAACAAACTCCAAAGATGGAGATTAAAATTAGAAGAATATGAATATGAGATAACCTACCGTAAAGGCAAATTAAATTCAGCCGCTGACGCACTTTCTAGATATCCAGTAAATCCTGTGATTCCTACTAACTCTTCGGACCAAACGAACAGCCCTGTCTCCCCTAGTCCGTCGCAAGGACAAAATCCAACCTATTCCCCCGCTGAAGGTGATGAACTCCCCTTCAGCCCCTTAACTCTCGAAGACCTGAATGTACAAATTCCCTCTCTAATCGAAGATGGTGACAGCATGCCCTGCATCGACCTCTTGGAAGATGATAATGAAATCAATATTCCATATAGCCCTGCTGAATCCACCAATCCAGGGGTATCTAATGCAATTCCATCTCCTAAAAATAACTTACCTCCACTGCAGCCCTCTGCTTCAAGTCCTGAAACAGAAAACTACTTACCTGCACAGAATTCAGAGCAACCTTCCAGCCCTAATCCTGAAAAGCAACCGAACTTACCAACCCCAAACTCACCTGATCTTGAAAATCCTCCAACACCTGAAAACTTACCCTCTCGTAATCCATCTCGTCACGATACTCCTTCTCCATCAGCTGAGAACTTACCTGTGTCCGACGAAACCTATAGTAAATTCTTGAAGTCACCTGCGAAGTCACATGATACTCGAATCACAGAACATAATGAAACCCTCCTAAAGGGAACTCAGAAATTAATTATTATACCTACCTCGATAGATATGGACGACTCCATGCCTTATGTCCAAGAAATTATAAATAATTGTCCGGAACCTGAACGCGATGAATTCCTGAAATTAGATAGAACATTAAATACCTTTTTACCCCTTACAGTCGAGAACAAAACTTACCTGTTCCTATTCACGAAAGTGCATCACTTTGATGATTACTCGTACTCCGATATTTTTAAATCCCTAAAATATACACGCGACCAAATAATGATGTCATACCCCACAATAAATGAAATTAGTACATCCGACTTTAAAAATCCGTTTGATAGGCATTCCTTTGTGAAAATATATAATATGTTTAGTTATCTATTCGATGGAATAAATATACACATCCATATTTACCATGATTCTATCATATATCCATCACTGAGTGAAATCCCCAAAATCCTTAAAGAAAACCATGACATCCCTATCGCCGGACACTTAGGAGCTATTAGAATGTTAACCCGTATAAAGGAAAGGTTTTACTGGAAAAATCTACGTAGTGACATTGAAAACTATATAAAAAAATGCACATCGTGTCAAACAAACAAAGCCCTACGTAAAGTTAACAGAGCGCCCATGATAATAACATCCACTTCAACAAACCCATTCGAGAGATTGTCCATTGACATAGTAGGACCTTTACCCGAATCCGGCGCAGCCAAACTTAGGTACATCTTGACTATGCAAGACGACCTCACCAAGTTTTCGATAGCCTACCCTATTCGCAGTAATACTGCTGAGGAATCGTGTGAGTGCCTCCTTCATTTTATTTCACTATTTGGAATCCCAAAGCACATACTTACTGACCAAGGCACCAACTTCACCGCTGAGGTATTCAAGAGGACATGCGATTTCTTGAAAACCAAACAATTGTGGTCCGCCCCTTACCATCCGCAAACACAAGGTGCCTTAGAAAGGTCACATTCAACCTTAAAGGAATATCTAAAGTCGTATGTTAACGACGATCAAGATAATTGGCCCCGATATGTTTATACAGCGATGCTTGCATATAATACCGCCGTACATTCGACAACACATTATTCACCATTCGAATTATTATTTGGGTATAAGTCCCGTATACCAGACTCGGTGTATGACGACAGCTCTAACACCACGTATCCAGAATACGTAAAAATGCTTCAACATCGGTTGAAGCATACTAGAGATAAAGCCATAGAATTTATTCAGAGATCCAAAAATATTTCAAAAAGGTACTATGATTCCCGTACTCGTTCTGTTCAATACAAGGTAGGCCAGTACGTTATGCTAAAAAACCATTTGAGGATGCGTAAAGCTTTGTCCCCTATATGGAAAGGTCCGTACAAGGTTGTCAAGGTCCACGGGAACCATACATTGTCATTATTAATAAACAGACGCCATGTAAGACATCATTTCGACGAGGTCAAACATGTAGAAAGCCAAGACAACTAAAAAGGCATTTTCTATAATTAATATCATTCATAATAATTTTAATTAACATTATTTTTACTTATTACTCAATAGATAACAAAAAAAAAATCCAAACAGAATGTTTCTTTTCATTACAGCATGTTGGCCCAAGGTCATCCGGAGTTCGTCCAAGAAATCAACTCCAGTCCTGGTATTTACTTTGATCCGATCGGTGAACTCAAAATTCGTGTAAGCCATTTAGACGTAATAACGCCTATCGATATATCATATATCGAACCCCATATAAAAAATATAAACTCTATTTTAGGCACATTACGCCTCACATGTACTCAAATTCAATTAGAAAGTACATACAATTTAGAATGCCATAATATTTTAGAACCATTAACAGTTAGATATCACGATTTAGTTTCCGAATACTCCGCTTTTTCTCATCTGGTGGAAAAAAGGTTTAAGAGAGGGGCATGGATAGGTGGTATTGGCTCTCTCGCCAAAACTATATTCGGGACCTTGGACGAAGATGATGGTATCAAATATGAAAACGCCATCCGGAATGTACACAACAACGAGAAAAGATTGGCATCGTTAATTGGAGAAAATGTCTTAGTCACATCTTCAGTTTTATCTCAATTTAATAAAACATTATATACCATAAAAATTAACGAGGCCAACCTAAACCAAGCTATCGACAATTTCTCTTTAAAACTAAAAAATATTACATTAATTTCTAATGATTTAACAATTAAAACAAATATTAATTCAATCTTGAACAGTTTAGAAGCTTCATTGTTAGCGTTATCGTTTCGTCTGGAAGACATAACAAACGCTATCATGATTAGTAACCAAAACATTTTGCACCCGGCCATATTGCCTCCCACGCAGCTCTACGATGAAATTGTCGATAACTACCGATACTTACCTGTAGATTTTAAGTTACCTGTAGACTTAGCATTAAGTAATATTCATATTTTATTAAATGTCTCTAGTATAGTATGTTATAGTTTAAGCGACAAGATTGTCTTTGTATTAAGAATACCTTTAATTTCTCCAAGAGAATTCAATTTGTACCATAACATAGCATTACCTACACCTCACAATAAACAAAAGCCGAATTCTTTTACTTATGTTATACCTAGCAATAGATATATAGCAATGACCAAGGACAGATCGGAATACTGTAACCTTGACTCACTGAAGGAATGCATAGCGATAAGCCCACGCGAATACATCTGTGACGTCATGACCGTGTTCCCCGTTAGTGCGAATCCGAGTTGTGAAAGTGAGTTAATGACCAACGTGATAAAAGCTATGCCAGTGCAGTGTCAAACCGATTTCGTTCACGGAAACATCGATTTATGGACACCACTTTACGATAATAAATGGATCTATGTACAATCGCAAAATAATAAACTATATATTGAGTGTCCAAACCAAAAAATCCTAGAAATAAGTATTATTGGCACAGGAATACTTACGGTACCAAACAACTGTATCGCTTATTGTAAAAGTACCAAACTAATACCAAAATTTAATAATGTAAGGATTAACGCTACTGTAATACACCCCTATTTTAATATTATAAATCAATCTTGTTGTACTTTAGATAAGTTTAGAAAAGTAATAAGTAATGAGGCTCCTTTAAAACTACAAGATATTGATTTAGATGTCTTTACTTTGAAAACAAAATCAAAATTAAGATCTATATCTGATCAAACTGATAAAATTCTAAATCAACATCCGATGATTAAATACGAGACCCATTACTCAGTTACATTCATAATTATAATATGTATAATTTTAATCTTTTGTATTTCTAAAATGTTTTTATTCATTAAATCACGCAGTCGTCTAACTTACCTTTTCCCGAGATCCTCTCGTGCCAATCCGATAGACTTACCTGTAGAACAAACTCCAGCTCCCGAACCAGCTATTCCTTTGAAGGTCATTAAGCGCCGTCCTGATGCAGAAGATCTCCCATCTCCTAGTATTCGCAGAAATGTGTAACACTTACTTACCTTCTTCCATTTCCTTCCTAAACATCGCTCATTCCACCCCGATGTTTAGTCTACCCCCGGGAGGTGTTATAGACACTCTATGCACCCTTTCTTGCCTACCAGTCGTCCTCCTTTTTGCATGCTCAGCACTCCTCATCCATAGCCTGTGATCCCATACATTTAGTCATCAGTCTCATACCAACATCCAAGCTAGACGGCTGACTTACCTAAATAAATAGATTTTGTTTTTTAAAAACCGTTTTCCTTCGAGGCTCATAACAGTACGGATGTTTTATTATGATCCTGACCTATGTTCATTATCTACCTAGGATCGCCATTTCATTTGATCAGGAGTTAGATCATTTTTCTTAGGTGAACTATTGCTGCTGTTATGGTTTGAGATAGTTACCAAACCGATTGGACTGCTGTCTCGGCCGTTATCCAGTAAGTAAGCGTCCTGATGCAAATTTAATTTAATTTATCACTGCTTTCAATGTGTTTAGATTATTTTTTTAGGATGACCGCACAATATTCACACTCCTATTTTAATATAACGATGTCCGTGACGTCAAAGGATACTGGAGTTAAATTGTCTAAGGGCCGGTTTTTCAATTGTCAGATAACTTTTATCTGAAGAATAAATCTGACAGTTTGACATATTTTCTATACAAAAGCTGTCAAACCGCAATAGTTATTCCTCAGATAAAAGTTATCTGACTATTGAAAAATCAGCCCTAATTCTCTTGCAACGGAAACTAGGGATTTTATCTGAATCAGGATATGTGCTATTAAATACGCAGCGTCCTATACTGTGTTTATATGATCTGAGGTCCTATAGTAAAGTCTTTATTCCTTATCTTATACTAGCTTGTGCCCGCGGTTTCACCTGCATATATGTCGAAAATTAATCAACGGGAACGTGCTACCGGGATAAGAGTATCTTATATCCTACATATCCTCCATCCCTTTTTGTTCACGTGTCTTGCGTCGCGAAATGTTGCGGGTACTCGTAGATATTGATTCGAACAACAATTAATCCTTTGCTGTGGTGATTACTGCAATCGTATATGAGCTTACATAGGTTTAAAGAATTTTATTCTCATAAGAACTTAATTATTAACAGTTCACTTAAAATGAGATACAGAGTGCTTATATCTAAATAGATAATGATATATATAATATTTGCCTCTAAGAGTGTTGGTAACGTTACAGGGTAGATACATGTTTCATGAGTTTTTTTTTAAATATGCTTAATCTATCACACTTCTTTAAATTCTCCGGAAAATTATTGATTACATACAATCGAATCAAACTTTCTTCGTCCACATAGAAAGTTCACTTTTTTTGGGGAAAAAGTCTTTTCGCATTATACTATGTATGAACTTGTAATAAAATCTCTTTGGCTATACTATTTGTATCTGGCTGGTTTTAGTATCATTGAAAGTTTAAATTTTAAAGAACATAATTCCAAATTCAAATTAGGAAAATGTGTGATTTTCATTTGTTTTTCGTACCGTCAAGATGAGTGAATCTAATGAAGAAATTCGATACATTTTAAAATTTTACTACAAAAAAGGTAAAAATGCAACGCAAGCCGCGAAAAAAATTTGCGATGTTTATGGACCTAGTGCAGTGTCTGTGAGAGTAGCACAAATTTGGTTTAAGCGTTTTCATTCCGGAAATTTTGATGGTCGCCCTATTACAGATAAAATGGATGGCATTTTTGAAAAAGTGGAGCAAGATCGGCATATCAGTAGTTACGACGTAGCTGAAGAACTGGGAATTGACCACAAAACAGTTTTGGCGCATTTGAAAAAAAGTGGGTACACGCAACTACGAAGCAGATAACTGGTGATGAAAAGTGGATCACCTACGACAAGAACGCGCGAAAAAGGTCGTGGTCAAAAGCCAGTCAGGCTTCACAGACTGTGGCGAAACCCGAGTTAACTCGCAACAAGGTGATGCTGTGTGTGTGGTGGGATTGGAAGGGCTTTATTCATTATGAGCTGTTACCACCAGGCAGGACCATCGATTCTGAACTTTACTGCGAACAACTGATGAGATTAAAGCAAGAAGTTGAGAGAAAGCGGCCGGAATTAATCAACAGAAGGCGTGACGTAACGCTAGACCTCACACATCTTTAGCCACTCAGCAAAAATTAAGAGAGTTTGGCTGGGAGGTGTTAATGCATCCGCCGTATAGTCCTTACCTTGAACCTTCAGGTTTCTACCTGTTTCGGTCTCTTCAGAATTCTTTAGGCAGTCTCAAGTTAACATCACGAGAGGACTGCCAAAACCACTTGTCGCGGTATTTTGATCAGAAGTCTCAAAATTTCTATAGAAATGGGATCATGTCTCTACCTACAAGATGGCAAAAAGTTATCGAACAAAATGGTACCTACATACTTTAGTTAAATGTAAATAAACTATATTAAAAAATGTTTTGAATTTTCTTAAAAAATGCGAAGATACTTTTTCCCCAACCTATTATATTCTATGATTTAGTTTTTTTTTTTTAAACGTTGCAAAAAATGTATGAATGCGGTGACGAACTTGACAAAAAAGGTGAAGTCCAGCATGTAGTGATATTTTTTTTTAAACGTTGCCCCACACTAGGAATTTCTCCTGTATCGTGGGTGCGTTTACAAACATTGAAACTCACATACACAAACAGCTAGACCCGAAACAACTACTTGCAGGTCATACAAATATTTGTTCCGTGCGGGAATCGAACCCGCGACACGTAACGCAGCAGTCAATCGCTTAACCACTGTGCCAACCGTGCCGCTTTAGTTTATTTAGTAGGAATAATAACCGCAATTTGTTCCCTTCGTCTGTGAAAACCAAACCACTGGAAGCCGGAACACAAACATGATGACCACAGAGTAAATACTACTTACACCACAAACGTACTAATGTTTTAATTAATTGTTCATTTTATTTGTTATGTGGAATGAGGAATTAAAGAGAATTGTGCAAGCATTTGTTGTTCAGTTGTTTCATTCTTTTTTGTAACAATATTTTGATATATAGGTACCTACTAACCTTTGGAATGGGCAACTATCTTCATCTTTCTGACTGACTGACCCCTTGACAATTCAAAAGTCCATGTAATTGGTTTATTTGAAATAAATGTTTTGAGTTTGAGTTGTTAACAAACCTGAACCTGTTTTAGTTCCCCCTTTTATTTCCTACACGTTTGATCGTGTGATCATTTCTCTTTTCCACTGTCTTTCCTTTTTATGAAAATATGATTGAAAAAAGTAAACTGATGGCCGTAGTTTTTCACGCATAATCTCACCTACCTAAGGTATTTCAAGTATAAATAATGATTAGACAACTTTCAAATCACATAACATCTTCCATATTCTGACTACTTAACTTTGAACTTGAACAGCAAAACCTAGACCTAATTCTTATCTTTAATTCACTTTCCTACATCAATAGCATCCTCATTCACATCAACACTGATCATATTTAATTTACCGTTCCGTAATAAAATACTGTTCTGTGTACTACATTATCAAGTATCCTAAAATCCATTATAGCTTTACATTGATCCAATACTCCATTACCTACTACATCCCGGTCAGCACGCCCCTCGAATCTCTCACATAAAGAACTTCTAACAGTACAAATTACGTCTACGAAGTGATTCATAGCTCAGATTGGGAACGTTCCCTAATCTTCCTCTTTTACTTAGGCTACTCCAGCCTCGTCCTGAATTACAATACTAGAATTAGCAGTTTATAAATCTGCGTGACTCACGATGATTGCTTTTGAATTAGATTGTAGTTGGCTTTGAGACTCATTCTCTATGTTCAAATCTGTTGGAAATGGGCTCATTTTGTTGCTTTTGGTGGGCGTTAATAATGGAGGCTGTTCTGGGTAAAGAGAAAATTATAATATTATTTAGACGGACTCAGTAAGTTCTTTCTTTGGGATTAGGTTAAAAATTGACTGACCGGTTGGTGCAGTTGGTAGTGACCCTGCCTTCTGAGCCGCTGCGCTGGTCCCGGGTTCGATCCCCGAACAAGTCAAACATTTGTGTACATGAACATGTCTGTTTGACCTGCGTCTGGGTGTGTATATGTATATCAGTCATCAGGTTACCGTAGTACAGGCTCTACCTAGTTCGGGACCTGAAGACCTTGTGTGGATGTTGTCTCATATTATATATTATTATAATAAGCATTATTTTCACGACTAGGCATTATGCAGATCTAGAATTGTGCTTGCACGTGTTGGGTACGCCCTTTTCTTAATCGTTTCTTGTTTTGGAATGAAGTTCTTTACCGCAGCTTGCGGTAGGAGTCATTTTTTGTAAAATTTTAGATATTGTCACGTAACGAAAAAGCTTTAAACCCCCTCCATGCGACTTTTTGTTATATATAATAGAAAGAAAAAGAGAGATTTAGTTTTCATAGGTTTCAAGGGTGCTGAAGCCGATCGTGAGGTCAAAATGAAAATACAAGACGTTGGTTGCGAAATATTTCATATTTTTCATCATTTTAAAATTTTCGAAGCCGTCATCTTGGACTTTAATTTTGTACTTCGTTTCTGCCGGCGCTCCACTGACCCCACGCTTCTTTTCCTTTCAGTTCTTCTGTTATCAAGAAATTGCTGACAGGCGCTCATCTTTGTAACTCTTTTTTAAGAAACTTGATAAACATGTCGCACTTTCCTTTTTGTCGCTTCATTTATTAATGTACCATCTTATTTATATTTCTTCTCATCTTTTAGGTTTATTCTTTAATCCATCTCCTGGGACATTAACAGAATTTCCATTTTTTTAATTCCCAATTCTGAGACTTTACAGCTAAAATTGGTACAAGTCTATTGCCTGTCCCATAACCGAATAAACCTCCGGTGCGCGTCTCCTAATTAATCTCCAGGGTGGTTTGCATTTTGTACGAAACTCTAGGTGGTAACATCGCGCATAAAATTACAATAAAACAGAGTTATCTGCCGTAATGGCTGCCGCTCTTATTTATAGCACCTGCGTCGATAAATTCAAAGATGTTGGATTCATGGATGTGTTGCTTTTATAGCTTTATTTTCATGGTTAACTTGGTGAAGTGGAAGTAATGGTGTGAGTGTGGGTTAGAATGCTTAAGTGAAAACAGTACGTGTGTCAACATTAATGGTTTATAGCTTTTCCTGGAGTTATTTCATCCACCGTTGAAAGAATGTGTTATTGAAATTGTGCTTCAGCATAAATAATGGCAACACCAGCTATAACATTACGTTATACATAATGTGCCTGAAGAAAATTAGAGAATTTTTCAGTTATGTTCATCATAGTTATGTGCACAAAATCCTAATCCACCCATAGATATATAAACGTCCTATATCAGACTCTTGACCCCGCTCATCAAGATTATTCGGCGGTAAGTATTAACTACATAAATAAGTAAACAGCTCGTACCTACCGAGAACTCGTGAATGTAATTAGCAGAGGAGTGTTGACATAGTAATATATGATGACGAAACGTTCACGTTATTAACAACACCTTAGTTAATGTATTCAAAGGAATACCGTGTGCTCTTGTAAATGACAGATAGGGAAGTTTGCATTATGAGTTTGAAGGTTTGTGTTCGAATATAATAGTGGTAATATGTACGAACTAGGTATAATTAAGATTTGTTACAAAATAATAATATTACGCTGTTAATAAAAGTATGCAAGTTGTATTCATTCTAAACAGTATAAGTCTCATTTTAAAGAATCAAACATCAAGTTTTTATTGATTATATCCTGAAAAAAACAGTGTTTTCGCAGAACTCTTGAAAAACTCTAGATGGATATCTAAATCACATGTATAATGACTGGAAAAGCTGCCATAAAGATTGCTAACTCTCTGTAGTTAAAGTGAATTAATGTAGTTATTCGACACCTCGTTAAACTAAAAGGTATATAAACGTAAACATTACGACGAGAATTTCTAAGACAGTGGAGAAAAACATTTTTTCACAAATAAAAACGAAGTTGGACAGGTGTCCCGCATTTAGATTCGGTCAGCTGAATATCTTTACATAATGCACGAGACAGCGCGTCAAATGTTTTTCTGTCAAACAGGATTCCAAGTATATATTTTTTTTAAACTGGAAAACTTTAGTAAGCTAAACTTGGTAAGTCTAATGTTATTTTATGAAAGTAAGTTGGAATAAAAGGTTGTTTGATAAAAATGGGCTTGTTAGGTACCATTGTTGTACATTGGCTACAGATCAAGCTATATATTTCGAGTATAAGCTGATCTCGCTTTGTATATGATTTTCTTAGAATGACAGGTCAGTGTAAACTGGAAATGTATAGCTCGATGTGTAGCCGTGTGTACATAAGTACATTTTATGTAAAAATTATATGCTGTTCGTTGGTAAGCACTCGAGAACGGCTGGGCCGATTTGGCAATTTTTATTTTAATATTTTGCTAGTAGTGCGAGTAAAGTTTTTAAGGAGAGAAAATTTGGAACAATTGTCCGGAAAATTGGAAAATTCGGGATAAACTGAAACTACTTTTTCTATGGGATTTTTGTATGAATTATTGAAATTTGGACAGACAGTGATTTTTTTAAAGTTTAATATTTATGTAGCTACTGATATTACTCTACGATCGTTGAAGGCTTATCAAACGTAAGTTCCACTGAATTGCCTTTAGGTACCAGAATTACGTGCGAAATAAATTACATTTAGCTAAGTTTAAAACGTCTGATAAAAGATAACACTGTTACGGCGTCCATTATCTTTCCTTTGTCTTTCCTTAAGTACCTAAGTAATTACTTGTTATAGCTACTAAGTAAAATATTATTCTGTACCAAACGAAGCTATGTTTGTTTTTAAGTAATTATTACTGCACTTATAAAAAATTGAGAGCCTTTTAAAGTATCGAAGTGAATTCGATTTCGATACCATAAAAGTTCGATATTAACGTTATCGAAGCGAACTCTCATCGATATTCGATATAATTCTTCTGAAACTCGATACAATCGAATCGATTAGTATCGCAGCCGGTGTCATTAAAGTGAATGCATTATTTTACATTTTATCGTTTCATTGAGCATGAAAATTACTTGGGACAATTACTTATTATTTGCAGTTGAAAAATTACGGACCCCTTTCAATAAGCATGTGTTCATTTTCTCACAAATTATGAGTATCTATACAATTTCGACTTTTCATAATGTTGCTATTTTAAAATTGTTATGCGTCATGGCTTTATAAACTCGAACTCAAAGCACTTATTTCAAATAAACCAATTACAGGCACTTTTGAATTGTCAAGTGGTCGGTCAGTCAGGAAGATGAAGGTAGTTGCCCATTCCAAAGCTTAGTAGGTACCTATGGAGAAGAACGAGCAAGAAACTCCATGGACACTCTTTTAAATCAATATATTGTTACAAAAAAGTGGTTACATCATTCATGTTGAAATTATACATGTGAGAACGATGTAGAAAGACGTGCACGTTAAAAGCGTCCGTAATAAAAAGATAAAAACAATTATGGAATAAAAAAATAAGCCATGGCAGCTAAGAAATGACCAGTGCCTACTGACGGCGCCCGTTCACGAACATGACGTAAGGATTAGCACCATTCAGCTCAGCCATTTTGAAGGGAACTCAACGATCCAATACAAACGCCACCACCAGCGACACATTTGAGTGAGCATGACATACTCTCAGCCGCCAGGGCACATTCAAGTCAATGAAAGACGAACCCAGTAAGCTTTATAGTGGGTACATAGTGCTCACACATGTGCTATGCAATTATACAATATTAAGTGATTGGATTTATACAATGCAAAGATAGATTCTACCATCTTCATCAGCTCCAACATTATTTTCGAAGGCTAATTAATTAGTTTACGCGCCCTTGTGGAGCAGGACCAGCCCTGAGCCAATCATTTTTGTCAGCGATATAATCCCCCAACTTATAATATGCTTGGCTCTATAGTGTGCGTTTTATACAAGATTTAAATTTCGTTTCATTCAGTTGGAGTATGTGTGTATGTTTTTATTTTTATTTTATTTTATTTTATTTGTTAGGAATAACAAACAGCAGTATATTACACAGTAGGCATACAATATAAAACTAGCAATAAAAGTAACAAATACACTACTCAAGACGTTATCCACAGATTACAATACAGAATAGCTAGCTGTTAGCAGAGCAAGTTAAAAAAACACTTTAAAAAAAACACTTATTAACTATATATGTTGGGAGGTATTTTATTGTAACATTTTAAACAGTACCCCATGAAGGATGAGTCTACTTTAGTCAGTCTGAAACCTGGTGGAACTAATTGGTCCCTATTTCTAGTCCTATAGTTGTGTCTTTCACCTCTTTTACTGAAAAGATTTAAATTTTTCCTTACGTACATGATGTTTTCATAAATATATTGACAAGGTACCGTCATGATGTTAATGTCTTTAAACAGTTCCCTTAGAGAATCGCGCCTGCGGAGGTTGTTTATTGCTCTGATAGCTCTTTTCTGCAGAAAAAAATTAGACTCAATATCGGCAGCCCATCCCCATAATAAAATACCGTAAAACATGATACTATGAAAATAACTGAAATAGACTAGCCTCGCGGTATCTACATTAGTAAATTGACGGATTTTCGTTACAGCATAAGCTGCTTAACTTAGACTTAAACACACATTGTATAATATTATCTTTAGTCATTTATCCATACATTCTTTCGTATACAAAAGAAAAATCGCTCCTTGACCCGTACCCATACAATCCATAAAACTATCAACGAATATCTTTCTCTAGTAAGTGATTCAAAAGAGGTTTTGTTTTTCCACTACAACGTTCAATTGACGTTTCACTTACCCGGGTACATCGAATACCCGGGTATAAGTATGACCGGGGCATTCTACCCGGATAAATGCTATTTTATTTCGGGGTCTCACTTATTTTCTTATCGGTTAGGAAAAGGATACAACTTCTGATATCGATTCTGTGTTGTTTTTTGTTGTTCGTTGGATATGCGGTAAATATTATTTTAACACTACTTGCTATTATTGTATTGAGTTACATTCACAAGTAAAATTTTAATGATTTAAGTACTTATAAAAATGAACAGAGAATTGTATGAAATAAAAAATATAAAATGCTGTTGGATAAGAAAGCTGCACCCTAATTGCATAACACACTATGAATCATAATGTGAATCATTTTGATGAATATTGCTAATCCATTGCTTCATATGTTCGAAAATTTTGTCTGCTCAACAACGTGAATAACGCTTTATATGTTTTTAAACTGTCAAAATTAAAATAATTCCCACTGACAAGGTATTACGCAACTACGAGTACCCCGCTGGTCCAACATGTATGGCACAGCTTACTGTAATGTCTCATAGCAGTCTAGGCCGTTCTGAGAATAGTGAAATAGTAGCGGTATCTACATCGCCACTTACGAGCTGCGCGTCATACTGACGTCGCGGAAATCCTGCATCGCGCAAGCAGAGTTTACTGCGCGATTAGCATATATACCACTTCCCGAGATCAATCGTTGGGCAGTTGCCCACCAGACACGATACCCGTCTGGTCGCAGGATCCTTCCTTTTCCATAGAGTATGAGTGAACTTTACACCCTGTTCCTCGTACCTCTACATTGGTGACCCCGACGTGATAAACAACATCAACAAGCAACCAACAATCAACCAATAATCAACCAACAATCAACCAACAACAATTAACAATCAACCAACAAATAACAACAACAACTCGACCCACTATCGACCTCCGGTCTCCGGAGGGGAGTAATGTAGCCGTATCTACATCGCCACTTACGAGCTGCACGTCATACTGACGTCGCGGAAATCCTGCATCGCGCAAGCAGAGTTTACCGCGCGACTAGCATATATGTATACAACTTCCCGACATCAATCATTGAGCAGTTGCCCACCAGACACGACACCCGTCTGGTCGGAAGATCCTCCCTTTTCCATAGAGTATGAGTGAACTTTACATCCTGGTTCCTCGTACATCTATAAAATAAAATTAATT
This sequence comes from Brachylomia viminalis, assembly GCA_937001585.2. NCBI lineage: Eukaryota > Metazoa > Arthropoda > Insecta > Lepidoptera > Noctuidae > Brachylomia > Brachylomia viminalis. Next base: position 1,853,730 of record OW443300.2, read on the forward strand.
TATTACGTTCTATCGAATTGGCAATTAAGTGAATATAATAAAAAGCAAAATGATATACCTTATCCCACTGGTTCTAAGCCACGAACTAACAAGGAGTAATACTACATTCCAAATACTTGAGAGCCTCTGTTTAATATTTACATGTTCCTAAATCTTTGCGCGATCTCGATTAGGGTGAGCCACCGAATTACCGTCCTACCTTTTATTTATTAGAATTTATTTTTCAGGTTTGTTTTTGTCCCTTACGAATAATATTCTGTGGCAAGCAAACCGAGTGCGGTTTCGACGCTTTTCAATGGGCGTATTTTTTTTTCAAAGCCTGCGATCTATTCAAAGTTGCTGATAGAATCCCAAATTGGATCAACGTTCTATGGTTATGTTTGCAGCAAATGATTTTTGCGCTGGAAACCGGACCAAAATAATCGCTGCATGCATTCAATGCAAAAAAATACTCTATATGAATCGGGATGTGTGTGGTCCATAAATCGGTGCGAGCGAAAGTTTCAACTTTTATAAATACAAATTGCCCTAAAATATGGCTTTTTACAAATAACGGGTAAAGTGAAATCCGCATTGCTCTGCTTTCGTTGTTTGTATCTATTTTGTTTAAATCACATTCCCAAATGAAGTGTTACGCTTGAAATCTTTTATACAATTTCTACCGTTTCGCGAATAGGTATTGCTGCGTTCTGCTTTCTTCCATTTTAATCAGAATTCTCCAAGTACATTGTTAGAAATCGCACTTTATATATTTTGTTCGTCACTTTAGGAAGGGTTTTGTCATATTCTTTGAAAACTTTTACTTAGTTGAGAGTTTGAACATTCAATCAAGTAAATTTAGTTAAGCGGAATGCATTCATTGGTGAACACTTATGTTGACAAAACAAAGCAGGTAGATACTGTGCTCTTTTGGAGAGAGTTTTTAGGTGAGACATAAATTCAACTCAGTTTAATTTTCTCTTTAACTACATTACTAGCTCGGATATTATACCCTAAAACAAACAGCATACAATCAAATAAATACTTCCAACAATTTAGCGATATCGATTTACTCGCAGATACCACAGAATACGTCACAACAGACGGAAAAAGTTGCAGTACATCTACGTGGGTACTACCAACGTAATCAAACTGTGTCCTAATTAAGGGCCGTGTCGTTCGCCCGCATCCATGTCGTGTATCTAAAAACATTACGAACAATTCTGTTAGCGGACAAATTAAAAGGTGAGAGATGACCTCAAAATTTATTCGTGGAGATGTTATAAAAATTGCTTTTGGGACGGTCGTTGCTGAATTGGTAATGCGTTGATGGGTTAAACTGTGTTGTCGGTTAGCCTTCTTTATAGATTAATCTTTAGAAATCGTTTATCAGAAAATGTATCACTGAATTCGTAAGAGATAGGTAAGCAGGTATCTGCGGCATTTGCCATAAGCTAGATGTCAAAAAGTCTAACGTTATCAAGAAATAGGAATATTCTGAAATTAGGTTCCAGAGAAATCCATATACCTATTCGCTTAAAGGCAAGTCTGAAGATAACATAGGTACGATAATTTCTTTCTATAAGTATGATTGTGTCATAAAATATTTTAATTTATTATAGCAAACGAGGCCTGTCTGTGGCTTCCGACAGATAGATTACTCAAAGTAATGTTCCTGGAAAATGACTTGGCTAGCAGGAATTAGGTTAAGTACGTACCACTGTGTCCGTAGTACCCGAGCGGGCTTACGTGTTACCAGTTTACCAAATAATTATTAGAATTAAAGTAGCAGTATGTAATACGTAGAATAAAACTATATATTCCCATTTATAGTAGTACCGTGCAGAAAGATAACTATTAATATTGTTCTAGGAAAACTAGCCTTTTCTTAAGTGACTTTGAGATGAATAAAAGCAGCGGAATACCTCAGTCATTATGTCCCAAAAGTATTCCCTCAACAGACGAAATCTACAAGACAGAGAATACAAACAAACTTTGATTAGATTCGTCTCGTTTCCCCAAATTCTCTTCGAAAAACATACTACAGATTACAAATTACTGTTATTTCTGATGTTCTTTCGGCCTCGTATTACTTCTCTTATCACATCACAAAAAGGTAGGTATGTAAAGTAAATTGATGAAATTAAAATTATATTTGAAAGGCTTACAACCCAAAAGATAAATCAATCAAATACTAACAACAAAATCGAATCGAAATCAGATACCTTTTACAAAGCAATTATGAAAAATAAACGAACGAGCCAATTGACGATAAAAGGAGAATTAATTCGGCATTCAGCGAATTGGACTCTTGAACAGAATTCTGATGCCTCACCCATGACCTTTTCGTGAAATTTGAGGGTTCAATTGACCCTTTCTTTAACGCTTTAGTTCACTTTTATTAATAAAATCTACATTTCCATATTGATCTTGAATTGAATGATGCTTGCTTCTTGGATTGTTTTACTGAATCAACAATTTTGCATGATTCTTTTTGGGACAGCTTGATTTGTTTAAGATAGAAACCAACGGGGTTATTATCCAATGCAGTGACGTAAGTATCTTCATTACTACACTAAGACGACAATAGGTGCTCTTAACTCTCCGTCATGTACTTGTCTCGCGAGATATCTCTCCGAGGCATGACACAATGTCAAGTAGCAGTCCTTTCTGTGGGCAGACTCTTTTATCCCTCAGAATACTTGTTACTTCTATACTATTGTAGGTATTTCTAGTAAAAGTATTTGAAATACGATACGTACCCTGAGCTGGACTCCCATTTGGTGCAATTTTGAGACGCACACCGCACTTTGTATATACGCTATTTTGATTTGTAGTATGTCAAAGTGTCAATTAATTTCTTTAATTATGTTTGAATTTTTTATTTTTTTTATGTTTTTATATTCATGTCATCTGTTATAATATAATTGTGCTTTCGTGTGTTGTGCTACGTCTTTTGTGTGCACTGACTGGTTTATATAGGTACCTATCTTAATAGTAAACGAATGCTAGCTTCTGGGACTAAAGCCGAATAGCATTACTTGCCGATGTCATTTTTATTAGGAAGTTGGGCCTCTAAAAATGCTCGTTAGGTTCACGGGTTAGGTAAACTTCCACTGTTAGGTGAAGTGAGCTAACGAGTAGAGTCCCTAGGACGAACGCGTGGCGTAAACGTAACGTAAAATCGAACGATTTTTTAATTGAATATTCAATTATCCTGTAGTATTTTGGTTCAAATTTTTGCGACAAGTACATTAGGAATCACCCATATATATAAATAAAGTCTTACAACTAAGTAAATATTGTCTGCGACACGTGTATTTTTAATTATGATCATTCGAATTAACGTTACGTTTACTCTGCGCGTTCGTGAGCTAAATAATATGTCACAATTTTATGTTTCTTCTTTTCTGTCACTAAGATGAATAAGTACTCGTAACTAAATAAATCATCGACGTAATGTTTTTAAAATCAAGAAAAATATAAATAAAACAGATAAACTCAGGACACGAGACATCTAAAATTTGGCACTAAGTAATTTAATTTAGATCAAACCATTCACACAGAAAAACAAAAATAGATCTCAAAAACAAGTCTTAGGTCCCCTCCGGCTAGCGAACAAAGAAACAATTAAATCAAAATCAGTCCTTCGGAAATCTCAAATAATCAAGACAGCGTACCGAGCTACCTTTATATATCACAACAATGCCGACAATGTAAGGGTCGGGGTCCATCGAGCCGTTCCTTTAAGGACTTTGATCTTACTATTAGTTTAGGAGCGTCCACCCAATTACTGGTCACAGTGCAGGTACATGTTAGTTACTATTTCAGGATTTAATGTGACGGTGAAAATACTGATTTTAGTTAAGCTATTGATAGTTAAGGTGATGGTTCAGTTTGCCAAGTACAGTTTTGAAAGACGATTTCAATCAATCAATCTATAACTGTCGCAAAACCTATTTAATTAACAAAAATTTGTAAATTTCATTTCACATCATTTCAGTCAAAAGTGGTTTATTGCGCTGTACATAGGCTTCTATAACTGTTTCGTACTTTGCAATGTCTTTGGATTTACATGTTAATCTTTTAGGCCATTTTCATTATTTGTTCAATAGTCATTAAAGTTTGCAGAGTACAAATATGAATATCGAAAAAAAAAAACAAATCTTCGCGTTAATACGGTATTCAAGAGACAAGCTGATTGTTTGTCTTCCAACAACTTTTGACTTTCAAAACAAGTTTGGCCTGTTACTCTGACTAGATACTAAGTATTCTGATTTATTTATGTTGGAATCCTCAAAGACCCAATAATTTAATACAATATTCAGCGTAGTACGAAAGATAAAAAACGAACTTTAGGATTATTTTATTCGAACGAGCATCGTAAAAAGCTCAGAGCAACAGAATAATAAAACTGTAGTGTAAGCTTGTAACTTGTAGTTCTAGTGTGGCGACCGCGTACCGGAAGACGTAGCGTTGGAAGGCCTCACACAAGGTGGACAGACGATCTTGTCAAGGCCGCAGGAACCCGTTGGATGCGGGAAGCACAAAAGCGGTCGAAGTGGAGGTGCTTGGGGGAGGCCTATGTCCAGCAGTGGACGTCTTTCGGCTGAAATGATGATGATGATAAACTTGTACTAATCCTTTTTATTTCAATAGTACTACTTACTGTACACTTCGGTTAGGTTCAAGTATATGCAAAATCATCGATATTGAAATTCCCTTGAAATAAAATCTTGCTAGAGAATAAAGAACTATTTCTATCGAAGACTAAATCATAAATCGGATTTGGTACTCGTATACATGTGAGAAGATTACATTTTACAAATGCTTAGATTTTTTGTTTCCATTGCAAGTTGTTCCGGGTCTGGCTGTTTGTGTATGTGAGTTTAAATGTTTGTAATCGCACCCACGATTCAGGAGAAATTCCTAGTGTGGGGCAACGTTTTTAAAAAAAAACATTACAAAAGTTCTTCTTTAAAAAAAAATTAGTTAATGTTTAATTAAGTTAGGTTTTATATCTATAAAACAGAGACTGTTAATATCCTCTACAAATATTTTTTCTGTGTATTTGCAGAACCGATTATTAAAAGTCCTCCTAAATAAAGTAAAGCAAACCTTCGGGAAAAAAGGCGTGATGATAAATGTTATTTTATTTATTTATTTAACCATTTATGTACACACTTATATAAACAGACAGGAAGAAAAAAAAACAGAAAAATAGGTACAAAGGTGATGCTTATTTCTAATGAAATCTCTTCCAGCATACCTGCGATAGGATAGTAGATTTAGAGATGTAGACAGCGTGTGTAAGAGTAAAAGAGAAAATAAAATACATAAAAACAAAAACAATTCACTTATTAAAATAAAACAAATAGTATGAGATTATACATACATACATACTTCTAAAAGAAATAACTCTAGAATATTAATATGTGTAAGTATAAAATACTGATTTGAGTACACCTTAATTAATTAAGGCTTAATTTGACAAACAAAGAGGAGTCGTCAATACTTGTGTGTTCATGATTTCAACTGTGACATCACTTCAGTTATAAAATAAAATACCGAACTCTTCACAATATTAATATTTATTGAAGCAAAAGAAAAAAAAAAGAAATTGCTGATGAATTTAAAGCTGTAGAAGTGTTAAAAGCAAACGAATCACAAGTTAATGATGTGAGAAGCGTAGAACAATGTGTGCCACATAAACGCACGCCATTTGTTTTAAAGCACCCCGTTTTAGTTTAGTCTCCGTAGGTGCGTGTGGGAGGATAGGCGAGGGACCGTAGATCAACTTTGTGTTGGTTGATGAAATTGCTTTGTTTGAGAACGTAGATGTTATAGAACTAGGATTCTGGGCATTTATAATTATGCCATAACTGTTCTTTGTTTGAAAGTTTGTGTCATGTCACGCATTACATAGGGAATAATATAACTAGATGAACAGAACAGATATTAAGCGCTTCCACTACTAAAAGCAGGTGCAAAATTATAACCATCCCTTAGGTTCTAACAAACTATATAAATTCTCATTACTATCAACAAACTTAAAACATAATTTTCGACCCTTAATTACCTACTTGACTTTCTGTAACCCTCGCACTACGTTTTCAAATTTAATGTATCCAATCCGCATGAGATACGGTTCCCTAAAAAGGGACCGAAATATGTCGTTGGCGTTTATGCGGAGAATTTTGGGAGAGGATTTTAAAGACCATTTAATATGTAGCCCAGGTGATAGTGGTTGTATCGGCGCTAATTTATAGGTGCGGCCATTAATTTTAACGCATGAATATTTCAAATTTACGTCTATTAAATCGGGTAGCGGTTAATGCGTTTTACGTCCTGTTAATTTGGTGGAGGGATCCTGTAGGAATCTTCTTGGGTGTGAATATGTTTGAAGGTGTTCGGAATCGAAATTAGGTGTGTGATTGAACAGTGTTGTGTGATAGTGAAATATGTTTAACTTATTTTATTGATATGGCAGTAGAATATTGAGAAAGGCTTTGTAGATGCCTTGATGACTAATTTCTGGGAAAATATTGATGTTGTGATTTGATTTAAGCTGTTTGTTGCACTTTCACCTTATTGACTGGTCTATAGTTACTATCTGCTGCTTGATTCTCAGGAAGGTAATCCCCAAAATCACCATCATGTGCAACTGCATTACTAATACGCTTAACGCACAATTAAATCACAGGATTTCAAAATGAATCACTAACTAATTGAAATTGGAGGAAATCGGCAGCTAATTCTATGAAATAACAATGTAGAGTGTACTATTTAAATGAAAATGAAACAACACAATTTTGTTACGAATCGCAATCACTGGCCCGGTATATGGCCCGGTCTGACATTTGGCTTGCCATAATCTAACCTAATTTAGGAATGTGTTTTGATAGTTCAATTTAGTTATTTACGGCAGGATATAGTTCAATGTTGGTTTTAGTTCTTTAATATTAGGTCTTTACCTATGAAATTGCCGTTTAGTATACAGAAAGTTAAAGTCATTTTGATATTAATATTTTTTATTGCTATCAGTCAAAATATGACCCATGCTATCAATGCATCTCTGCCAGCGCAGTGGTAATTTTTCAATGCCCTTCTTGAAGAAGTCAGGTCAGGTCGCGGGAGCGAACAAACTCTTCAAAGGCATTTTGTACTTTCTCTGGGGTATTGAACTGTTTGCCTGCCAAGAAATTGTCCAAATGTTAGAAAACGTAGAAGTGTGTCGGCGCAAGGTCTAGTGAGTACGGTGGATGACGCAAAACTGCCAACCCTAGCTCATGTAGCTCAAAGACTGTCTGTGGTACCATATGAGATCGAGCGTTGTCATGTAGGAGCAGCGGGGACGAGCGATTAATCAAGGCTGGCCGGAGATTTGCGAGCTTCTCCATCATTGTGTCCAGTTCCTTATAGTACACATCTGCAGTAATGCTGGTGCCATTTGGTAAGAAGCTGTGATGAATTATACCGGCACTAGACCACCAAATAGTGACCATGAATTTTTTAGGGGTAAGTTTCCGTTTGGGGCATTGCCTAGGCGCTTGCGATTATCAAAAAGAATCCATTATTCATCGCAAGTGACAATGCGGTTTACAAGCCCCTCGTCTATGTCTGTAAAGTAACGCAAGGCATACCTCAACACGTTCGTCGCGCTGGCGATCATTCAGTTAGTGCAACCACTTGTCAAGTTTTTTTACGTTGTCAAATGGACCAATATTGTTTTGATGCTTACGTTGAAAGCTGCTAACTCAGCCGTAGATTGAGTATCGTCAGCTTCCACTATTGCCTTTAATTCGTCTTTGTTCTTCGATCAAAATGTCCATGTCGGAAGCGTTCAAACCAATAACGAGTCGTGCGTTCGTTTGTAGTGTTCACTCCGTACACGTAATTAATGTTGCGAGCCGTTTGTGCGGCATTGCTACCACGACGAAACTCGTACTCCATAATTACTAGTATTTATATTATCGTGTCTTTATTGATGAAAAAGACACAAATGTAGAGAAAATAACAAAACACTAATAAATAAACAAATGACTGAATTTAAAAATAGAATTCCACATTTTTTTAATAAAATTCATTTGAATTTAGAATTTATGCCGGCCATACATAAATTACTTTTCAAATAGCCAGTTTTGTAAAACAGCAACTTCATAGGTAAATACCTATTATTATTGTAACCTCCACGTGTTCCAAAAAGTTTCTTAGGGAGTGATGCCATAATCCATTGGCTTTGCAGGGAGATACGCATTTTATGGTTTTTTTAACTGCTACTGTATGTTCATCATGTAAATTTATTTCTTGAGGATACACAAGTGTAACATTCTACTCATGATAACACTATATTTCTACAATAATAATAATATCATTCCATTTAAAATTATCTAAGGGGCCTCTGCAAGTTGGCTTCGGCCCCTCGTACGCTTTCCAAAGGACCCGGACCATGGTCACGAGATACGTAAAGATAAAGACATCGCAATATAAAATAATAGTAATACACGTATATATACTCAAAATATTGATTATATTCTAAAAACCTTTAGAAACTTTTCTAAACGAAGGTGTGCACGTTCTTTAAAAACAATAGAATAAAAGCACCTTACCAAATAAAAGACGTTAGAGATCCTGCACTCAACGTGCAGGAAACAGATAAATGGATCATTAGGCCACCTATGTGACCCAGATATACTTATTTCTTCCAAAAGACAGTTCAAAGTAAGTTCATAATACAATTCTACCCTAATCACTAATATCGAACGTAAGAGTTAAGAAAAATGTTGAAGACGGTAATGAAAACATACAACTATGTTAGATATAATATGAACACGGTTTGATGAAAGTAGTCTATGGAGAGAGGGATAGACTGATTCATGATTGATCCAGTAGAGAAATAAGTATTAAATTCCTAGTAAGGACTAGGAATTAAATACTTATCTCTCTGCAAGTAACAGCAGACTATAAATCCTTCACTCAAACTAAAGCTCTTCCTCATCCCGAATACTATAACTAAATCAGAAAACAAACCAACCTCTCAAATTACATTTGAAATTATCAACGTAACACACATCCCCCAGGCAAGCGAAATAAGAAGATTACTCCTAACTAGATAAAACAGAAACTCAAAACTACTAAGCACCAGCACACACATCACGACTAATCCAATACATTAAACGACACAGGTACCATCTAAACACGAAGCGCGAACCGATACGTTCTCGAACATTAATTCTGAACGTGACTCGAATGCCGACTCGATTTAATTGCTTCAGGATAACAAGTTGCCAAGTCGCGTTGTGTGCGCTCGATTGTGGGAATTTGAAGTGTTTCGATTCGGTGTTAAATGTCGATAAAAATTCAAAAGTCAATTTTTGGTGAAATGGTTGAAAAAATGGTTCATAGGAATGGTTTCCTGTGGTCCTATATTGTATTGGGTTACAGTTAACATGACATAAGTTTCTCTAATGGTACAAAAACTAATATATATAACTAATTTACTACTAATTGTTTATACCATCTTATAAGAATTGTTAGAAAGCAGATAACATTACAGACAAGATAACAATTTAATACATAAAAGCACACACAATTTATCCATTCTTCACAATTTCCTTAAACTCGTGCCACACATTTTAGACTTCGATTCATATACTCTGTTTGTTCCTTATGCAACCGATTTAACGTAAAAAAAGTCATCATAACACACACCAAGTCAAAAACACGTCCCAACTATCCGACCAACATGGGCTCTACGACAATCCCTTTCTTCAAAAACTTTTTACGTGGGAACTTGACAGCTACGAGTATATTCATTTAATGTCAACTGCTGTTTGGGACCTCACAATAGCGCTGTGGTTCTTCCGGTCCGTTTTTTGTTATACCCTGAAATACACGCTACTTCCGGTCGGACATGATACAGGGTTTTGTCTCTGGAACAATTCCACCCTTAATGACAATATTAGCTGAAACCAGGGAAGGTTTTGGGGGACGCAACATGTTAGTCATAATGTTGTTTTTATTTGTGACTGTACCTGTTTAATTTAAGACAAAAAAATAAAATGGCAAACCCCGCAGCATTTAGGAATGTAGGTACATGGAATGAATTCAAATATTGTATTTTGTTGAATTAACTAACATGATACATATTTTTTCAATGTTTTCATGATAAATCGAGCCCATTTTGGAATGCATTGTCAGTGCAAACGAAACCTGATCAGCCATGACAATAACTTTCAGATCTTCGTCTTCGTGATTCCATTCTTGAAACCTCAAAGCGACATCAAAACTCATCGTCCCCTTTTCAAATGTCAAAATAATATTAAAGTACCGTTATCACTCTTTTGGAATTACTAGATGCTTAACATCTCTCACTATGTTTACCTGCCCTCGCAGATTAGCGGCACACGTCAAATCAAAATCCGCATACGAATAATTAGTCGGATGCAATTAATTTCGGTCTAATAACTCGCGATGTTCTATATTAATGCATGGTCACTTAAACCCATCGGTGGTCGGTTTCGATTCGGATCGAGCGAATTATGTTCGGGTTTAGCGATTAGCAATAAATTGTGGGTAATGCGGTGCCCGGTTATCTCATTCGGTTTTACCTTTGCGTTGTTTTGTGTGTAGTTTCTGTTCTAAAATGGCTTGAAGGTTTTTGTAGAACGGTTCGGACTTTCGTAGGTATACAGAGTTAGCTACAAAGATTTTTCTTCTTGTTTTCTTTATAAAACGATGTACGTTTGATGTCTTGAATGTTTGTAGTCATAAGTTGATTGATTTTTATTCTTCTAATGCTTTCATTGTTAATATCATAGAAATTGTATTATTATAGTACTGTGCCTATTCTCAAGTGTATTATGTCAACACATAAGTTTCATATGTCTCTTAGCTTAAGTAAACCTACTCCGTGGGTTTCCATTCGGCCCCTATAAATTGGAACAACCACCGATAAGGCAAGGACTACTTTCTGAAAGTTTGTCCTCATCCAAAACTACCAAAGTTCATCCTCTTAGGTGTCCCACAAAGAAATGTTTCCATTTCTTGAGCAAACAGATTCCATTCATGTATATTTGCCTTTCTTTCTTTCCATCATTTCGAAGTTTTCCCATCAAAAAAAGTTATTTGGTTACTCTCGTTTCATAAATATAGATTCACTATTCTAATTTTTTGTCGCATTTAGAATGATTAAATAAAAAAAAGTATTTTTATGTCAACCTGACGTGAAAACAACGGTAGTTTGATAAGCATTATTTATATTCAGTGTCATACATTCGCCAATGCGCGTGAGATCGCGGTCAGAATTTTTTTGCTAAAGGAGAACCGGACAAAATGGTCCCAATAATAACCAAAAATATGTCGTTAGATAGGCATTTTATTAAACAACAATAAGTACTATGGTGGTTCATTTCAAATGGCTGTATAAAAAAAGATATGGCGATGTTACGTAGGACTCACGCTAGATAACGTAAGCCTTGCATAGTAAAATCACTTCTAGTGAAACGAACGTGCGACTTCTAGTTTGAATATTTGCAAATGTATGCATTCCGAGCTACTAGTAAACCCATCGAGTGTGGACTCATTAGATGTATCTCAACGAGTTATGTTCATTTTACTTGATGAAGAGGACCTGATGACTGACCTGGATACTAGATAACGGAACTCCTGAATAGCTACTAGTAAACTCCTCCGGCCTTATTACAAAACAAGGTTTTTCTTTTGACATGGTTTAAACCATCGAGCCTGTTTTTGAAATAAGAACATAACTGTAATCGAAATACAGTTCCTTTTACAAAACTGTCAACTTAGTCCGGTCTTAGATTGTCAAGAACTTTACTAAAGTCGGCATAAAGTTCCAAATACAAAAACTAAATCGAATGTGTAGGTTGGGGCTAAAGTTAGATCGTGTTTTGTAATAAGACGGCTCGAGTTCGCTCATTAGAAACATCGTCATAACTTTTTTCACACAGCGATATGAAATGAGCCGCCATTGTAGTTATTGTATAATAAAACACCTACCTAATCACATATTATGTGTGATTGTTATTGGTGCTTAGACTTGCATCAATACATTGTTACACAAGTATTAAATTTTGTCAGAGAGCTAAAATATGTTCAAAGTTATCTTGAAACACTAAAGCTTTGTGCAACAATCATTTCAGCGTTCAATAAGTACAGCTGAGGAATGTGTATTTTCCAAATGAACGAATTAAGCCCAGGGTTTATTTATCGTCTTAGAGCATAACATAGTAACTAGTTAGTTCTATTTGTATTCATTAATTTATTTATATCAGCAGACGGCCGCGGCCGTTGCGATAATTACAAGAGATTCATCAGTAATTTCAAATTTGATATAATACCGTAAGTAATATTAGTCCTACATTACCTACTATTCTAACTTATTAACTTTAATCCACAAAAAGGCAAAAAGAAACTCAAGCAACATCAAATATTAATACATGAACACCACTCGAATCCTATAATGGTATTACGGGCATTAATACAGAATTAATCTCCTGTTGATATAGCTTCGAGCTACTAATCCTTGGGGGAAGAACATTAGTGATAGAAAACCGAGATATTTATTGGATCATTATTACGTGGTGATCTCTTCCGCTTTGGGAACGGTTAAACCTTGCTGTGTGGAAATTGTTGTTTCGATAATAGTTCTTCGAGTATTTGTTGTTAACTATATAATTTACAAAATTAAGGTACCTATGGAAATGGACAAAATGGAAGGAAAGCGAGAATGAGAAGCTGTAGAAAGACATAGGGACACACTGGATGAGAATGGTTGAAAAATGTATGAATGCGGTGACGAACTTAAAAAAAAAGGTGAAGTCCAGCATGTAGTGATATTTTTTTTTAAACGTTGCCCCACACTATGAATGTCTCCTGTATCGTGGGTGCGTTTACAAACATTTAAACTCACATACACAAACAGCCAGACCCGGAACAACTACTTGCAGGTCATACAAATATTTATTCCGTGCGGGGATCGAATCCGCGACACGTAACGCAGCAGTCAATCGCATAACCACTGCGCCAACCGTGTCCTCGTTTGATTATGTGATGTGTGAATTGATTGATTGATACAATCAGGCACAACATTATTTATTATCATCATCATCTGCCTGGCCTTTTTTTTTGTTGTGGTCGGCTTCCAGTCCGAATAGGTACCAATATTCTACATAGAGCGACTGCCTATCTCACCTCCACAGCCCAGTTACCCATTAAAACGTACCCCTTTAAAAAGAGACAGGCACAAAATTCATATAAAGCGTACCTAACTTCTTTAGGAAAACGTAAATTACCATCTAATAAAAAATATTTCTAACCAAAAAACAAATATCACAATTCTTTTGACCGCTAAAATTAATAAACCAACTCAATCACTTAATTCTAAAACAATTTTATTTTTACTTTAACTCATAATTACTTTCGAATAAAAAAGCACCAGGACTTTGACCCAGTTCGCTACCAACGGATGGTCGGTTTGAAGTAACGAGGCGTAGGCGGAAATGTACGGCCCTTCCGTCATGACGTGAATGTTCATCAACGTTTAATAGCTGCAGTTTATAAATATGAAGCTTTTCAACCATGTTTTCTATTGTGAAACAAACCGTGGTATAAACTTTAAAGTCGTTTTTATGCTTTGAGTACTACAAGTATCGAGTTTAGTAGTCTGTAGGAAGGATTCAGTTACAGGACTTAATTTTTTTTTTTAATATGTTATTTAAGATAGTGTGTGTGTTGTAAATTCAACGAATAAGTAAGAGTGATGATATTTAATTTGTTTATCATGGTAAGCAACAGATAATTATTGTAATCTTCGTGTGTTGTCTATGACAGAACGAAACGTCAATGTGACATGACAGTTGACGTTGACAAACGAAGATTATAAAAATGTATGTGGGTAAGCCATGTGTTGTGATACAATTAGATATAAGGGATAAATAAATAAACTAGCAGTGGTAACCACTACAGTAGGTACTACTGAGTATGCTTTTCACTTTAGTAAGTTCCGTGAAATACTTGATTCGTCATTAAAATCTACACTTAACTTAATGAGGGTTTAACAAAAACTAAACTACCAATTCATACTTCCAAGTTGTGAATTTATACACAGGGTGTAAAATTAAACGATAAAATCTGTCGAAAATTTTGGGTACCTGCATTCTAATATAAAATTCATGATTAATTTATTTCTCTATGTTTTACTTTTTAAAAGGTATTTAAATAAAAATACAACACGTTCAATTACTTCTGTATATTTATTTTTATATTTACTTCGCGTAAACAGAAGCTGCCTCGCGCAGCACAAAAAAGGTTATTAAACCCGAACCAATTAAACTCACGAATCCAAGTGCATCAAGTTTAAATAGTTACGCTACGTAAATCCCATACAAATAACGACTATTTTAAACGTTATACATTTTGAAGGATGAAACTACCCTGTGGATCTCAGTAATGAAGTTTGCCAAAGTGGTTTGAAAGTTTTTTAATTTCCCGGTGAGTAGGATTTCAAATCCCCGGCACGAATGTTTTTCCTATTTGGATGTAGATCGTCAGAAATTCAAAGTAATTTCGCTTTTCTATTTGGATATTTCTTCGGTTAATTGGAAGCTTCAATAAATTAGGGAAGTTTCTTAAAATATACAACGTTGTTAATTTTGTAAAAATTTAACATTTAAAAACATTTTTTTTTTCAGAAGAGAGCAAGTTAATTTCAAATTTCCGTTATTTCTTACGCTGACGGCCACTCTATTTTAGCTCTTTTTTTTGGGGGTGAATCATCAAGTAACTTCTCCCGCTCTGGGCGGAGCGGGAGGGCGTGTCAGACTCTTACTGACTAAAACCCACCCGCGTTCCTTCAGTTGCCTGTGCCAGGGGCCACGGTAACCCTTTCAGACTTTCCCGCAACCCTGGCAGGCATCGGCCCTAGCGGACCCCGTCATTGATGCTGACATCTCTTTGAGAGGCGTGTGGATCCAAAGTGCCGTCGACCCCGGCCTGGTCCTTGTCGGACGGCGAGCTGCCCATTGCTCGCCGCCCGCAAGCGTAAAAATTTTGTTTATCTTTCGGCGAATTGAAACTTCTAGCTGTCAATTTATTGGTTTTCTTTTTTCAGCGTATCGAATTATTTACGAGTTTTATATTAACATAACATGGTAAAAGCCAATTTTATTAGTTAAAGATATGTTTAGAATATAAAATAAAATATACCACTTCGTGACAATAAAAATAACATCACCTCTCAATACTCCGGATATTTATTTATTTATTAAAACTTTATGCACAAGTAAAAACTGTACAAAGGCGGACTTAATGCCTTGGGCATTATCCACCAGTCTACCTTAGATATTCTGACACCATCTTCCTTCTTCTACATGGTCGTCAAAGATTATGTCCGAACTTTTTTATACACATTGATATTGATGAATTTTATACATACAATGACATGAGTATTTACTTTGTATAGTATTATATTATTTTAATTATTGTGAATGTGAAGACTATGTGGGTCATTAATTGCTTATTTTTTTTTTTTTTTTCTCAGTTATTTTTAGTCATGATCTGGCAGTTTGAGTTATTTATGCGGCCTACCCAAATATCCTTTCTTTGGTATTGGTCGTCGAATCCTTGAGCTCCTTAAGTTCTGATTTGAGTTGCACGATTGCTGACACATGCGTGCACGGACTGGACAAGTCCACTCAATCTGTGTGGTATTTCCTCAAAAAACCGTTTTAGACCCTGCAATACATCCACAATCTACATGGTCTTCACATGATCTGACCAAGATTATGTCTGGACTTTTAAAGAGACTGTTACCTCTGAGTTTGTTTCGGCCTTTCTTCTCAGAGTAGTCAGATAGGAAAAGCCGAACTCATCTAGTTTTTAAAATATGATTGACGTCTAAAAAATTTTGTACCAACCTACTTACGTAAATGAAATTCTTTATTTGTCATTTATTTATTTATCTTCATTCGTCCGCGAACATTATCACAATCAGGTTTAAAGAAACTAATATGTAATGTGTGCTTAAGCACATCTCTAAGCGACTCGTGTGACTTTACAAATATCCTTCATTTATCCGTTTAATTCTAGAATAGAAACACAAACAAAGCTAGTCATACTAGGCAAGCATTTCATGTCAACTACAGCAAAGGGTCTTAGAAGTTTGCAAGTAGGTACTCTTTGAATAGAAAATTACTTGTAACTATAAACCATTGTTAGCTTATGGCCATGTTGAGAAGATTGTTAAAGTATTATTATATTCTGCTACGTCATGGGTGTTATTAATGAGAATGGCGTCACTGAAGATTATAGTCCATATTATTATGAATTATTTTATGATCGGGTTCAGGGTTCTTGTGTCGTAAAATTTTCCGGGAAGCAGATCAAGGTCAGTCATAAACATGTCAAGTAGATTAGATTAGCTACCGATCCGATAAAGGCAGATGAGTAAAATTATAATATCATCAAAACAGGTCGAGGGCTGTCCAACTTTATGTTAGCAGTATGAATCGAATCTTATATCTAATTATGAGAATGAGTGTCAATTATTTGAGTCTGCACGGAACTTCTTTTTTCGTTTCATACATCATCTCTTTTAGACATCGTCTCAGAATAATTAACATACTTGCTTCTTTTCGTGTCGATGAATTATATTATTATATTTTTTCCGATCAGTACCTAGCCAGTCAGTAGCCCAGCTCAGCTCTCATTTCATTTGTTGCCTCATTTAAGGTTGTTTCTATGCAATCAAAAAATTTGGATAGTGATGATAATAATCATAATATTAGGATATTAAACCATTTCTAACATTTGTTTTTTAACACCTCAACCCGGATGAATAAACTCATTACTACACATTCGAACCTGAAGCCGTAAATAACATAAAAGTAAACATTTATTGTGTGCTCATAAAATCCTTTATAAAAATACGTCGGTTTGTAATAACAGAGCGTTTCCATACATAAAAGTTACAACAACAAAAGGAGCCCGACACAACACTGTATTTGTTCTCGCCTAGGGCGGTCGAGGTGAAGCGAGGTCGCTGTGGAAGCGACAAGCGGTTGAACTGACACACATTCAACGAATATCTGAAAATACAGCGCATAAGGAATCTAACAAACTTAACGGGAGTATGTACCTACTTGTATTAGAGTAAGACATTCAGGATATGTGGGATGATAGAAAACATACAACTCATTACAGCACTGATTTATGAAACAAAATTGCCTACATACTAACTATATTTTTAGTCATGAGAGAGCACCTCAAATATTACTAGTCCAGATTGTTGATAAAGGAATTTAGAACCAAAATAAATCAAGGTCTGGACATAGCCTTTACTAGAAACACTGACTACTACCCTGAAGGTGGGTACAGTAGGCCGTACGGCGGTGGTAACAAAACCAATATAATGATTAAGTAAAGGTATGTTCAAATCAAAGTTACGCTTTTACCGAGAAATAAATTCACACCTTAAAGTATCATCATTGTATAGTTACAGTGCATAGGTATAATAAAACAAGCGCTTCTCGTCGTCAAACTAGAGAGTTTGGCGAGTATGATCATAAAAAATAAAAAATTTGTATGTTCGAGAATAATAATAAAAATTAAAACAAAAGAAATTATAATGAATAAACATAATATACATAATATATATTATATACAATATATCTCTTATTCTATTGAAACTCCGTACTACGCTAGACCAGCTCAGGTTCAAAGCCACTGACGTGCGACCTACTGCACTAAAATCTGGCTAAAGCTAGACATTTTTAAAACATTTCAATTAAATTGACACTCTCTCCGCCAACACAAAGACCATGTTCCACAATAATTATTATGATGGACTTAGGCCAAGATAAATGCACGCAGCTTTGGCTTCGTCACTGGCGCACATTTGCCAAAACGATGCTCCCAAATAGGACATTGTTACGTTGAACGACGTTCGGTTATTGTGTTAGGATGAACCCCTGAAATATTTGGAGAGGCTATGATTTTGGGAGAAGTGAGAGAGTTTTGGTTAAAAGATTAATATGAAGAGGCGGAAATTGTTTGTGATGGCGTGAAAGAGAAGAAGGCTACACTGATAAGTATGTAGATAAAGTGAATCATGGTGAAGATGATGTTTTTGGATGTTGTAATCACAATTATAATAGCTGTGATCCATTCATAACTTTTCTCGTGTGGTAATAAATAGTAGGTCATAGTCATTTATTCTTTTAACATCAATTATATAAGCAAGTTACTGTCATGAAATATAATAAAATTCGTTACAATTTTCGAACCTATTGGCATTAATCAACACTGTGGTGGAAAAACTCTGCTAAATATTATAAACGAAGCCAAGCAAATATCTGGCAGCATGTTGAAAAGTTAATTCATATAGTCTATGTGAAAGGACGTCGGACGCACGTACAGCTAAAATGACTCGAACACGTAAATGAAGGAAGTTTTGACACATTTGCTATCCGTGTTATTTTGTACTAAGTTTGAAACATTCACATTGGGAAGGTACAGTTTTTCATACCGGGTATTTTGGAAGTAAAAAGAAATTATTTTCGTACAACGTGCAGAGTAGGGATACAAGCTTTCTACCCTAGAAATTTGAAGCTGCTACATTACAACAATTTTGAAATATTTGCCTTAACCGGGAATCGAACTAACTCAAATGCAAAAAAGAGTGACATGCGTTTTTGTTGCACCAATCGATAGGGTAAATCTAATGTTAATTAACAATATTTCCATTTATTTTTTTTGGGGTTCCGTAGTAAATAAGGCACTTTTATAGTTTCGCCATGTCTGTCCGTCTGTCTATCGACTCTTTCTCTGTCACCACTGACCTAGACTATAGTCAAAAGCAAAACCATTTTAAATAAAAAAAATAAAAAAAACTCTGTCTGTCAACAGCTTAGCTCAGAGACTTTTAGTACTAGGAAGCTTTAATTTGGCATCGGTATACATAATTATTATATAAATCACACCGACGTAAATGGTAAAATAAAATCTTTTTTTAGGGTACCTCCCCTACTCGTAAAGTGGGAATGATTTTTTCCTCTAGTCTATCCCATGGTGTGGGGTATCGTTGAGTAGGCCAATAAAAAAACGGGTTTGTGAAAACCAAATTTCTATGCAGGGCTTTGTTTGTAAAATATTAAAGTGCTAATTTTTATTTGTTCGAGTAAAGGGTAGTATAGTTAAAAGAAAAAGTATCACAGGTAAGTAGTGTAACCCGGTAAAAAATAGCTTATATGTTATTATTTGGAAAACAAGATGTTGCTGGTTTCAATATATTATTATTAGTATAATAACTGACTGCACGGTGGTGACTAGTGTCACCACCGTGCTAAAGTAAATTTATAGGGTATAAGCTGTACGGGAAAGATTCAATTAAATAAGTAATGTGTTGTGTTTGTATTGTGTAAGAACACAATACAAAGTTTATTGTAATACACAGAAAATGAAGGTTCAAAACATCAATTGTGGTGAGCCACTAACCAAACCCTTCAACTTAGGTGTTCACTCCGACAAAACTAGGTCTCCGTTCCTAGTTGTGTCGGGGTACACACCTGCAATGAAACTAAGACAATAACTCAGAGTCGCTTTAGTGAATACGTGAGATGAACTGCTTTATAACTTCTAGCTCAATCGAATAAGTATCAACCTACTCGTATTATGGTTGCGCCCATATAGGGAAAATATCGCTTATGTAAAGCTACCCGAGAAACTATAATTTATAACAACTGGTCTTACTACCTAGTTCTCACAAAAGGCCTAAGGTATCATAGGTTAAATTATTACAATTCAGTTGAAACTCAGTGTTCTCTCAGTATATTTCCTTCAATTGACGGAATCAAGACCCATGGCATCAAACACAGGGTAATGCCTGTGTCACACACACACACACACACTGTGTGTTCACAGGATTAACGTGGCCTACGGGTGTACACGGTGACGCTATTGTTCCTGGAGCGGCGAACTTCCCTCATTTACCGTTATCCAGTTCAGTAAGGCCTTCTTCAAATAACACCTCAAGGGTTAACCTCTAAATTCTGCCATGGCTTATCTCTGCATCACCCTAAGGTTGACTGGTAGAAAATGCCTCAGGCATTAAGTCCGCCTTTGTACAGTATTTTTTTTTACTTGTGCATAAAGTTTTAATAGATAAATAAATTACCCGCACCCGTATCAATTCCAAATCATCTGACCACGGGGCTACACCAAGGCATCACGTCTATCCTCGCATTAGAGATATTCAAAAAAGAGCTAGCATAATCAGCCAGACCTGAAACAACACCCTCGTGTCGAAACTCACAACCGAGACCCAGGTTATAAAACGAGAACTAAGAAAATGGTTCAATACTCACAAGGATTAGGTTTGATTATACTTATATAAAACCCAACGCGTTATTTGGACACAGTCTGGTCATCCCAGAACTGGTCCCTATCCTAAGACGTGTTCCTCGTTGACACGCCATGAGGGGAAAAAACCTCTCACCCATTTTGACAGGACCGTCAATCTCTTCCACAGACTAAATAGAATTCTCATCTAGAAGTCCTTTTGAATTTAATAGACATTGTACATCAGTAGAATGTGGGAAATTATGTCATTATGATTATTTATTTCAAATAATTAATAAACGTGTAATTAGTTTGCTTGACACAATTTCACAAAAACCATGATCATACGAGCTTGAGCAGACTCACGAAAGGTGTCGCTACTAGTTACTTTGATTATTGATTTTTGCAACGTCACAGTAGGCTTTACAAGTTAACGAGTAATAGTCTACCAATTTGCATTTGCAGTTGGAATGTATGGGAGAACATGCTTTTCCACTACTTTTTTGTTCACTACCCCGTTGGTCTCGTGGTCGCAAGTGCGACTGCTGAGCGTGGGGTCCTGGGTTCGATTCCTAGGTCAGGCATAGTGTTATTGGGTTTTTCCATTAGGGATTTCTTGTGGTGTGATACCCCCGTGCCTCGGAAAGAGCACGTTAAACCGTTGCTCCTGCACCAGCCGAGCTATTCTGTAACAATCTTACCGTGATAACTTAAGTGAAGTGAGTTTGAAGTGAGTTGTCGATAGTGTAAGTCCCTAGCATCAGGTGGAATGATAGCTCACTTCACCTAAGTTATCACGGTGAGATTGTTACAGAATCGACCGGCTGATCTCTCTTCGGTCGTGTCGGATTGCATGCCGTCCCATGAGAATATGAGAGCGAGGGAAGAGAGAGTGCACCTGTGTTTGGGCGCACACCTGTGCACTTTAATACGAGTATCTCCCGCGTCGAAGGCTAGTTTCCGTTGAGATTGCCCGCCATGGCTGAAATATGGTCTGGAAGACTATTAAGTTTGTTCTTGGAATAAATTCATCCGAACTACGAAACCCTTCATTGTGCGTCGTCCAACACGCACTTGGCCTGTTTTCTGTTACAATGTGTAAACTCTAATGGCCTTAATCATAAATTCATGATTTTAAAGTGTGGGCTTCGTTACAAAGGTGACAGAACATTAATCAGTAGCAATTAAGATTATTTTTATATATATTATTATATTCTGAATTGAAGAGCTCATTAGAAAGAGTGGCCCTTAATAAACAATCGTTAAAAATTCATGACTCTTGGGGAAAGAATGACGGCTGGAAAAAGTTTTTAACAATTATTCGTTTCTAAAATAAAAAATAACAAGTTGCTTGACGTCTTGTAAAAAGTAAACCTGTAAAAACTTTGATCCTCTAATAAAGTTTTACTAAACTATAGCATCAAAGGCTTTACTATATTTTAGGCAAATGGTTGCAATACAACGATAAAGACATCACGCCTCAGATAGATGTGAGTTACGACGCGTTGCAGGTATATTCGGCTAAGTTAATTCGTCTTAATCTGGATGATCAAAGAACGATTTTGAAGGGATTCAACGTCACCCATCATGTTCGAAAATAGGAACGTGGGAAAAGAAAGAAACTCAACAATATTAGGCCAAGAAATCACTCAACAGTCAGCCAGTGACAAATCACCAACATGTTTACGACTAAACCCAATATATTGAAACTTTTACTTACACTCCAGAAATATTTATTTTCCATTCTCAACATTCCTAAAAAAGGTAATCTGTCGTTGTAAAAGATCTGAAGAAAGGATCTTTAATCTGGCCGGAGGCGGCGGGCTCACGTCCCGCTGTCAAATAAATAAGATTCCGCGCCGGTAATTTAACGTGCTCTAACGTCAAACGTGAACGATTACGTTTCGGTTTTTGTTTTGGCGATGGTGCGAGTTGCAAGTTCTGGTGACTGATGATTGATTGATTTTTCTTCTTAGATGAGAGTGTTTAATAAGGTACAGAAGGCCGCACGTCCATGTTTACACTTTGACCTTGAGTTGGGTAAGCGTAGTACGAAGTTTCAATAGTATGCGAGTCTTTCTTACACAGTTTTTGTTACCAGAGACTTGCAGCCTGAATACAGTACAATATCCGAGTGTAAAAATTATGACAATGTGTGACAGAGTTAAATATTGCGGTTTGCGGCAGGCAGTGTCTTTAGGTTCATGTGGATTTGCCACAATGACAATATTGATTGATTAATATTTGACAAATTATGTTCATACATTAGTATGATAAAATCACATAAAATACATTAGAGACCCCATAGAAATCACTGTACTTTATCACTAGAGATACCTCTGTTACGTTTAATCACCAAATTAGAACCTCTCTATGAAATTAATGTAAAAAACTGGATTTACAATAAGTTGACAATAGTACCTACCCTCAAAATTTTATAAACTTAATTTTGTTGTTTTTTCCTTTTAATTGTTGAATATTATTATCTCAATTAAGACATATCTACAAACAATACAAATTTTATCCCATAATAATTGAGATTACACACTCTTCATAACTTTTATTCCTTTGTTTTGTTCACTTTTAATTTTAACTTCATAGTATAGCCCTTCAACCTAGTACTTACTATCCACATATCATCCCTCTCTCTTATTCCTTTCAAACACTTAGCTTTCTCCTCTCTCATTCCAGGGTGCCTCTAGTGTTGGTCTGTCAATATGTTGACCCGTAGAGCTGCATCCTTGGAGGAAAAACTGAGGGCTACGTTGAATGAATTGGAATCCAGTAAAAACCAGTGCAATCAGCTGCTACAGGAAAGAGATGACAGTGAGGTGGAAATACAGATAATTAATAATAAGAACGCTGAACTTAAGAACCAGTTGGCTGAACTGCATATACAGCATATGGACATACTTGACCAGCATCAACACCTCCGTCAACTTGTGTCAAATTTCCAGGAATGTAGTGACACCCACGAACTGGCTTTGGGACGCATATCAGAACTAGAATTGGAATTGAGCAGGGCCCACAGCACAATAACCCGTTTGGAATCTCTCAAAGCCAGTGAAGAGTCTGCGATCACCTGCAGTCTTTATGATGAGTTGGTTGGTAACGGGACCGGTCCCATGTGTGTTGAGCCAATAACCATAGACTTAACTGATGATACTGTCATAAAAAGCAAATTGTTTGCTAGTCACAATAAGTTAAAAAAATATATTAAAATTAATAGATTAATTAGAAGATATCAGAAATCTTTAAAATGCCATAAAGTTAACAAATTAAACACAATACTTAGGCATAAATATCTCAATTTAATAAAAGAATTAGAGAAGTGTAATAGTGAACTAGAATTATGTACTACTATGTATGACACTGACACTCAGCGCCTTCAGGATGAATTGT
Organism: Brachylomia viminalis; assembly: GCA_937001585.2. Classification (NCBI taxonomy): domain Eukaryota; kingdom Metazoa; phylum Arthropoda; class Insecta; order Lepidoptera; family Noctuidae; genus Brachylomia; species Brachylomia viminalis. Next base: position 1,877,469 of record OW443300.2, read on the forward strand.
TTGTTAGGGAATATGCTCTAAAAGATATCTTTAGCAAATATGAGGCTACTCAACAAGACCTGAGTAAGCGCATGCAGGAGGCTAATGAGTTAGCTGACCTGGTCAAGCACAATGCAGAGAGGTATGAGTCTCTGACAAATAACATGTCTTTTAGCTGTGCATGCTCCCTGGCACCCCAGCCTCAAATTATTACACCCACACCCTCAGTGGCTCAGCCAGTAGGTAGCTGTAATAATGTTGGTAGTAATAGTATGAATAATTTGATTAACACTACTTATGTATTTTCTGACAAACTTGGTCAAGGTTTTGGTAGTATATTTAATCAGTGTTCGAATCAATATGTAATTAATAATTGTTTACCTGGTGCCAGTATTAGCCAATTAGTTAATAATATTAGATTGACAAAAATAAACCCCAGTTCAACTGTTATTTTATTGTATGGGGATAGTTTAACTGTAAGGAAAAAGGACATAATTGAATGTGTCCATTTGATGTTATATCTCAATGAGACCAATAACTGTAAATTTATTTTATGTGCTCTGCCTTATTCTAGATATTTGTCTGATGAGCAAAATAGGCACATTTATAATTTAAATATGTTCATTTATAATAGGACTTGTCGACACAGTGACACTATTTTATATTTTGATTGTAATCAATTTATTACTGATTACAAACTGACAAATAATACAATGTATTTGCCACCTAGTTGTAGGAGACACATTGCTAACCTATTAGCATACAATATACACAGTGACACCGGTACCTGTAGGTTACCGTCGATTACTGTTAGTAGTGGTACTAACACTACTATTGATACGCCTTGTAGTTTAAACTATTAGGTGCGACAACGGGTCAGCCGCATATGTTGAATGTTGTACATCAAAATATGCAGGGTCTGTCCGGCAAAGAGTTAGAGTTAAGTTTATTTATGGAGAACTATGATGTTCAGGTGCTATGTTTGACTGAACACTGGTTGAAAGAACATGAAGTAGTGTTTATCAATGATGATAATTTTACCATTCAAAGTGCATTTGTAAGGAAAAGTGCTATTCGCGGTGGATCTTTAGTTCTTGTTTCAAACAAGTTGAAATGTAAACAACGTTCTGATTTAGTTAATCTCTCCATCGAGCGCACTATTGAGTTGTCTTGTGTTGAACTCGAGCGATACGTTATAATTTGCGTTTATCGACCTCCCTCTGGGGATTTTATTCGTTTCGAATCGGTAATGGAGGATTCACTGAATAAATTAAAATCAAGTAATAAAAGTATAATTTTATGTGGTGATTTTAATATTAATATTTTAGAGGTTACTCCACTAAGTATTAGACTTCTTAATCTGTTTAGGTCCTTTAATTTAATTAACTTGTATTTTGAACCTACTAGGATAACAGCATCTTCATCGACTTGTATTGATAATATTTTTAGTGATTGCGATGCCAAAAATAAATTAGTGTTAAGTGACTTACCGTCTGACCACTGTGGATTATTAGCTAGCTTCCCTATGCCAATACATAAAAAGCCACATAAAATAGAATGCAGGCCTTATACAGCTAGTCGTTGCAACAAGTTTAAAAATAATATAGCCCTTAAAATTAAACCGTCAATTGTAGAACATGATAATCCTAATATAATCTATGGAGCCCTTTTTGATGTTGTGCAAAAAGAATACCAATCTACTTTCAAGGCCAAAACTATTAATATTAATGGCACCTCCGCTGGCTTCAACCAATGGGCTACTCCAGGTATTTATAAAAGTAGAGCGAGACTATACGAGTTATATGGTTTGAAAAATTACAGGTTTGATACTCCTTTCCTAGAGTATGTCAAAAATTATTCAAAATTATTTAAAAAGATTTGTGTTTTTGCTAAATCTAAATTTTTAAGCAATACAATTAAAAATTCGAATAACAAAGTAAAAACCACCTGGAAAATTATTAACAATGAGACGGGTAAGTCGGTTAAACAAGAAAAACAATTAGAGATTATGGTCGACAACAAATTAGTTAATACAGCAGCTGACGTAGCTGAAGCATTTAATGAGTTTTTTGCCAACATACCTATAACTACGACTCGCTCCTTAAATTCGTCCCCATCTGGAGCTGAAAACCTTTTGCATAATAGTGTACCTAAATGTAGTCGCTTATTAAGCTTCGAACATGTAACACCTCGTGATGTAATTAGTGTTTTTAACACACTCAAGTCAAAAAACACTGGTGATTACTGGGGCATCTCAATTAAACTTGTAAGTAATATAATCGACATCGTAGCCCCCTATCTAGCTGTTACTTTTAATAAATGTGTTGATTTAGGAACTTTTCCTGACCTAATGAAGAGTAGTAAAGTCATACCATTATTTAAATCGGGTAATAAAAATAACGTTGGCAATTTTAGGCCTATTTCTATCTTACCTGCATTTAGTAAAATATTTGAAAAATTAATACTCAAGCAGTTGCTAAGACATTTTAATTTAAATAGCCTCCTTCATGATGAACATTATGGCTTTACAAAAGGTCGTTCGACTACAGATGCGGGTGTTGCTCTGCTGAAACACATATTTAGCGCATGGGAGAGCTCGCAAAATGCTATTGAAGTTTTCTGTGATCTCTCCAAAGCCTTTGATTGCGTGCACCATGACACGCTTTTGCGTAAACTAATTCATTACGGTATTCAAAACGAAGCTCTTAACGTATTAGATTCATATTTACGTAATAGGCACCAATGTGTAGATGTTAATGGTGTGAAATCTTCCGGGCTACCAGTTCAGTTAGGTGTACCTCAAGGCTCTATACTGGGCCCATTTTTATTCTTGGTGTATATAAATGACTTACCATTCTATTTAAAGGGCATCTGTGACGTTGTACTATTTGCTGATGATACCTCTCTTATCTTTAAAGTAGACAGGAATAGACAAAATTTTGACGACGTAAACAGTGCACTATCAATGGTTACAGATTGGTTTACCACAAATAACCTAGTTCTCAATGCCAAGAAAACGAAATGTGTAAAGTTCGCCTTACCGAATGTTAGAAATCTAGGACCCAACATCGTCTTAGATAAAGAGGTACTTGAAACTGTAGACTCGGCAGTATTTCTGGGCATAACAGTTGATGCCAAGCTTCAGTGGGGATCACATATATCATGCCTAGCGGGAAGGCTCAGTTCGGCCGCCTATGCCGTCAGGAAAGTAAGACAATACACTGACGTTGATACAGCTCGGCTAGTCTATTTCAGTTATTTTCATAGCGTCATGTCCTACGGCATTCTGCTGTGGGGCAAAGCCGCTGATATTCAAAATATATTTGTTCTTCAAAAACGAGCTGTACGAGCAATTTACCAGCTAGGTGCTAGAGTTACTCTGAGAGATTTTTTTAAAGAGATTGGTATTCTCACGGTGGCCTCACAATTCATCTTCGCCAACATCTTATATATTAGGCAAAATATACACTTATACACAAAAAACAGTGATATTCATAATATTAACACTAGAAACAAGGAGAAACTACGTGCTCCCTTTCACCGGCTTCATAAGGTCCATAACTCATTTGTTGGGCTTGGTATAAACTTTTATAACAAGCTTCCCTCTTCTTTGTTAGAATTGCCTTTTAATGCGTTTAAAGCTAAAGTAAAATCCAACCTTTGTTCAAAGGCATACTATTCAATCAACGATTACTTAAACGATAAAAATAGTTGGTCGCTGTGATTAACTCAAGACAATGTTTATGTTCTTTCTCCAAAATTAGCTTACCTACTGACAAGTTATACGAGTTCATATAATTGTTTATTTTATTTGACTATATTTATTAGTCACCTTAGTTTAATTTAATTTTTATTTATTATTGACATAATCTACTCATTTCAATGTTTTTTAATGAGTTGTATTGCAATATATGGTTAGCTAGTGACCTCGACAGTTCATCATATTATTCTTTTGAGCAACCGGCAGCAAGTTCGTCATGCTCCCTTAGATGTCAATGCTTGCGGTAGCGTCGGGGGTCGGGTTGCCTCCTTCCCTCAAATATGGCGAGGGGGGTAATGGCTGATCTTTGCGTTATGCTCGTGAACGGGTGCTGCTTGTGGTGACAGGTCAGCTTGCTGACTATGGTTTTGTTATTGTTATTAGAAATTAATGTTTCTTTATTTTACTTCGAAGGTCCTAGTTTATCATTTGTGGCTACTAGTTACAGCTATATACATATAAACATAATGCAGCATTGCATATGTAAGCGGGCACGCCCTTTATGTCAGGAGGCTTTTTTATTATGTATTAAGTTCTGTTTGCGTTTTTGTTTTTATTATTTATTTATGCTTGAGTATAGTTTTAAATATTGGCGTGTGCTAGCTGACATATGGCAAATAATTTTAATATTTTTGTGTTTCGTAATGTTAATTTATTTATTACTATATTGTATAGAATCCAGTTCTTCTAACTGAACAGACAGCAGTGCTGCTGGGGAGTTTGTTCCGCCACTTCTTCTTCCCAGCTAAAGCACTAGGAAGTGGTGAAGGGTGGGCGTTTTGGGGGGACTGTCTTATGTGATTTTGACGTTCAAAAAGTGCTGATTCTCAGCCTAATTTGAATAAATGACTTTTGATTTGATTTTTGATTTTGATTACTAATATTCGCATTTTCACCAGTTGATAATTATCACATTGTGTATTAAACAACCTCTTCATGTCGAAATAACTGTAACAACGTGTTTGTACGTAAATGTGTCTCGAAAAACGTTAGAAGAAGACAACGCTTAATTTACAAAGTCGGAATTCTTCTAAAGCTCGTTGTGTCATATTTACTGGTAGTTTTTAGTGGCCCAAAAATATAATTGTAAGGGTCCTAGCCAAGTTCACATTAAACTTTTCCTGGGTTTTCTAAATTCCTGAGGTTCTTTATCCATCCTTTGAAGTATAATCCACATCAACATTTTCACATTATTAAAATCTGTCTTCGCTGCCTCTCAGAACTTGCACCAACCCGGTCCATGTCTTGGAACGGAAACCGTTGTCATTATTGTCGATCCGTCGAACCCACGTACGTCAATAGCCACAGTTGTGCCCGGCGACTATAATGGCATCCACCAGCGTCTGTGTGAAACCTTCGTAATAAGGGTTTAGGTCTATTTAGTGGTTTTGAATAGAAATACGAATACGAATATCAGGTGGCTGATTTTCTTAGAATGTTTTCCAAAATATTAATACTTTCAAAGAAAAACGTTTTAACTCTCATCTTTCACTTTGATTATTGCTGTAGGCAAATGGACGTTACTTTCTATTGATCTTTTATAATATTCACTTCAAAGGTACTCACTTCACTAGTACCTACTTGTTATTTAGGAACTGAGTTAACATTTGACAATGTTCGTCACGTTATCGTGGACGGAAATTTAAAAGCGTCTTTACATATTTCCATATATTTACTTTCCTGCGTTATCATGAGGCCGTGGCCGTCCAAGATAATATCGTCACGTTGGAAATTATAAAAACGCCCAATCACATTAATCGAACAAACATATTATTTTCTGTCAAATCCCGATCAACACAAAATAATCTACTGCCAAACTTCTCAAACAAAAAACCTCGATAGTCAATCACTCGAAATCGAAAGGAAGTTGACAAATCACATTACAATAAACTTTACAAAATTCTTTCCGAGCTAACTGGATATTTACATTTTGTTCCTCAAAGTTACTGTTACAAATTGTATGGAGGCAGGCTGGTGGAATATTAACAGGGAATGGCTACGGTTATGGCCTGGCAACCTGACAATCTGTGCACTTTATGAACCATAAACCCTACGAGTTAATGCCCTCTGTGCGTGTAGAGAAAGAAATATTATGATATTACACAGGAAAATAGATTCTTGGCTAGTAAGTGGGAAATAGCGATAAGTTGGATGGGTAAGTACGTTGGAGCGCTTTTAGAATACAATGTTAGATTTCATTAATCTGTTTATGGCAAGACTTCCCTGTCGTTCCAAGCAACGCATGCAACGACATGGAAGTGGTTAAATACATGGACATGAATGACGTGCTGACGATGAGTAGAGATGTTTTTGAAAGTAATATAAGAATCAGCGCTGCTAGTGGTCGCCAGAAATTGTTATAGGTAGGTACTGGAATTTCCAGACAAACTTTTCAGAAAAACTCAACTTTATTAGTAGTACACCTTGTTGAACCAAAACCATCTGGTACTTTTGTCCACCTTCAAGTCCACTTACTTTCAAAAATATGATTTATTTATACTGTTTCCCGAGTCAGGTACAAAAAAATAGTGAGAAATCTTTTTTTGCCATCTATACGGCTCAGCACTCTGGCACAATAAACGCAAAATATTTTTTGAACCCCTCATAAATTAATTACGAGTACCTACTACAATTTTCCCACTCCTGTTTAGGAGCCGCCATGATTTTATGGAAAAGGAATAAAAAGATTTTGAAGCGTATGAAAAACGTTATATCGACCCTTTGACGGACCCCCAGTGGTTCCGTACAAAGGAATTTTTAATTCAACTTTTTCCCAGTTAGTTACATAGCATAGCGGGTGGAATAGAGTTTGGTCGAGGTTTTATTGAATTTTAGAACGAAATTGTGACCAGCGATGAAATCTAGACTCAATTTCAAACAGTGATATGGTCACGGTCAACGAGTACAAAAATAAACCTACACGCGATACTGAAGAATTGTTTTTGACTAAAAACATTGTGTGTTCCGTGGTGAAAATATCCACACAATCGATCTTTGTCATTTTTTTTTTGAAATGCCTATGCGATTTGACAGATAGCAGAATTTCGTAAAAGAACATAGGAATTTGGCAAGAAAGAGAACTTGACCATTTATCAAAATGACCACTAAGATGATTGTTTCAATATTTTAATTTCATAATGAGAAGATAATCATTATTTTCAATAACGTTTCATATTCAATATTTTATTGGTTCATAGTTTGGTATATTTTCTGTCATCTCAATATCCTATGACCCCTGACTTTTACTTGGCACCTCTAATAAAACTACTGCGAACATTTCGATAGCTGTTACCACAAGCGAATGGTTATCAAAAAGAATATAAGTGTCTGTAACGCGGGGCTGTCCTCAGCCCCTCTGCCGAACGTATCACTGAACGAAGTGGTTAGAGGTAGGTTTTGATAACACGACCATGGTGGAACTCAACATCTTGTGGTCATTCAAAACTGTTTTTTTTTTAATATATTTTCTAAGAGACTGCTTCACAATCAACATTTAAAAATTACTTTGGACCCCAAGCTATTGGAGAATGTGTTAGTAACCAGTTTGTTAAAATAAGACATGACAGTCAATTTCACTTTTTTGACAGGAGAGAATGTTGGAAAACCTTGTAATTAAACCACTGAAAAATGTGAATGATGGACTCGAGCTGAGGGCTGGAGCATAAGAACAGATGCATTATGTGCTGCGTCTTATTTATTCTTGGCGTGTTGTGCGGTCGCGCTATAGAAACGAGACCTTAGCATTCCGCGGCGCAGGCCGTGATTGCTGAGATCAAGGGAATTGCTTAGTAATTCCCTTGCAATATTCCGCTCTAATACCGCACTGTGGGGAGTGTAATATAAGGATTTTTTTCCCTCAGCATACAGAGCCCGTTCTATTGGGAGACAATTTTAGAAATAGTGTGTTCTCTATTTCGGTTTGGAATCGCACCGCGTGACGTATGTGTATTATTGGTTATTATATACAAGGTGTTGTTTTGCATCCTCGTCAAATTCGAGGAGGTAACTATGCTAATGATTCTCGACACGAATCAATAAAAAAATAAGTAGGTATTTATTTTTATTTTTTGTATTTTTCGAAAATCGGCATGTGTAGGGTTCGTGTGATACCGCCCTGTAACTGCGCTGTAACTGTAATGCATGCACATAGCGACATAGTCGTACGACACTGCCTACCGCATACGCAACGGGGCGATTTTGTTCTTTGAAAGTGGAGTATTCTGAAATACTGTCAAACTTAAATACCTAAAAAAACTAGTATGTATTAATTATTGAGCAGGATCGTAATTTTATTTCATTATTTATGTCTTTCATAACAGCCTCCTGAAATTTGACGAGGATGCAAAACAACACGTTGTATAATGATGTTTTAAGAAATTCATTGTAAATTTGGTAATAAAACCAAAAGCATTTTTAAGTTGCTAGACTCTTTTTTGATAAACCGTTAAAATAGCGATTATGGAAACAAGGCTATAAGAAACATTATATAAATTTCATTTTCACAAAATATTCTGTTTTATACGTCATTTGTGGTTATATTTCTTTCTAAATTAAATTTTCAGTCACCTTTTGGTAAACATTGTTAATGATTGTCTCAATATTGTTAATGATTTAAGGGAAAGAGCGAGATAGCCCCAACACAAGTATTATTAATTACTTACTGGGGTTGTCTCATTTATAATCCATGTAACTGTTTTGGGACAAATAAACATTTTTCATTTCATTTTCATTTTATAATGAAACAATAATGAACCCTTTTATATTTTAGCCAAACAACCTTACTTGGCCTACACAAACGTACCTTTAGGTACCTAACTAATTTATCTTCATTCCGTTCACCCGTCCGAGCGTCCGAAATATTATTTCTAAATGTAATAAATATACAAAAATAGAAAAACAAAAATATTCCTATTTAGGTACGGCCATCATGGCTAATGTGTTTGGTTAGCAAGCTAGAGCTGGCAGGTACGATCGAGGACAAAAATAGGTAAGTGCATTCCATTCTTCCCCATACGAATCTACCATTTGAAAGGGGCACCTAGAATCAATTCTATTTTCTTGTACATGTTGACGTTCAAAAGTGCCTTTGTATTGTCTATTTGAAATAAAAGATTTGAATGTACGTTTTTGACGTTGATGTTAAAAAAAAACTAATTACTTAGGCTTAGGTATGTAATACAGTTACCAAATTTCAAAACTTTTTCTCTCGTAGCTAATGGCTTGGATTGTTGAAATGTTATACAATTCACAAAAGTGCTAAGATGCTTTACGCACAACACGTGCAAATTGCAATCAATACTTTAGGAGTAAATCTTTGAAGTTTGAAGGCCTGTTTGCACGTCGTAACTTAAACATAATCCTCTTTGTTTATTAACGTTGCCTAAAATTAAGTAATGGTTAGCGACTGTTTAAAATATGTTTGACGTTTAAATGTCACTTAACTTTAAGCAACGTTTATAAATATACCCCAGAATTTATATTTTTTTATTTTAAATGGCAAGCATAGCCGATGATGACCATTCTGTCTGTCTTAAGTGAGTTGAAAAAACTAAACATACACAACTTCTGTCCCTGTCCATCTTCAAGCGATTAACGGAAACAGAACTATCTTTTAAATTCGCTTACCGTTAAACGTATTTAGAGACATGAAGTGCAAGCGGCCCTTAATGTGTAATGTTTTTGGCTCGACTATACAATATTATGGTAAAAAAGTCTATGAGTTGTACTAATAAATGTTAGCCTTGGGAGTACTATTTTTCGTTAAAAACTTACGTGGTACCCCTGGGTCTAGTTTGATGTTGAAGCCTTTTACACCTTTAAAAAAAATCTGTTACGTGGTGGCCTTTAAGGAATCTTAGTGTCAGGGCTACGAGTAAATTCTGGCCAAGTGCGATTCACACCCTCGTATAGACGCAAGATGAATCTATCACAATAACCTGCCTATTTATGTACCGTTTTTCATACTTTTTATTTTCTAAAGGTACTTACGTTTATATCTTCCGCGTGAGTTTTCACCCTTTCAACGAGTGTCAATAAAGTGGCTTATGTGTTAAGTTTAGACAACAAAGTACCAGTTGGCTAAGAATCATTAATTGCTACGATGTCAATAAATATACCGAGAATTGGATTTTCCTGAACATAAAAAAAATCTATTACCAGTTTTCGTTAAATATTTCTCAGAAGCAGCCCAGGGCACAGAATTGTTGAATAAATGACAACAGGCACAAAATTTGACCTTTTGAACAAAGTAAGCAAGATCCTATAGAAATTCTAAGATTAGAATTGTTTAGATAAAGGAAAGTACTACCCACGGCCTCTAATTCTGTAAATGGATCTTTACAAAGGTAAAATTGTACACTTGTGGAACAAAAAAATTAACTGATGTGCTGTTGTTTGATGACTTTCTTTTCCAGCTTAAGTAGCGGGCACATGTCCTTACAAAGAAGATTCGTAGTGCAAGTCAAAAATGGAATTTAACCTTTTATTTCGCGACTGTACACCGCTAACCATTCAAAGATCAAAACAAACGTCACGCGTATGTAAACCAATTAGAATCAAGTACCGTAACAGTACATAACTAATTACTTCGTTATTTGCTCATGAACAAGAACAATGCTTGACAAACTCATGTTTTGTAATAAGGTTTAATTCATTACAATTTTAAATTGTAATTGTTGAGTTCAAATAAGATTCGCCAATCACAAGCGACCCTTTTTTAAATAATAATAAATTTTATGGAACGTGGTCGTTCCATCAACGGCAAATTTATTGAATTCCATGTTAAAAATCCATTTAAATTTCGTAAAAATATTTATATTTAAACACCGAATTAGACTGGGCCGCAAAGAAAGCGGGTCAGTAACAAAATCCTCAACTTAACTTCCAAAATATTGGAGCTATCTTTATGAAATAAAAAGTGTATTAGGAGACAATTAAAATAAAATGAAATAATAAATGAATGAAATGAATGTCATAATCCATCGAGATTATGAAGTTTATTTTGAATAAAGTAAAGTAAGGTAAGTAAAAATGACCCTTTTCACTAGATTTTTAAACCAATGCTGAGGAAAATTCTCACATTCCTCTATCAGAGCTTCTTTCATTTCACAAAGCGTGGTCGGAGGAAAATTTCGCTGGCGTACACGTCATCCCAGTTTGTCCCAGGCATGCTCGATGGGGTTCAAGTCTGGGCTGATTACTAAACTCAAGCTCAAAGCATTTATTTCAAATAAACCAATTACAGGCACTTTTGAATTGTCAAGGGGTCGTTCAGTCAGAAAGATGAAGCTAGTTGCCCAATTCCAAAGCGTAGTAGGTACCTATGGAAAAGAACAGGCAATAAACTCCATAGACACTCTTTTAAATAAAAATATTGTTACATAAAAGTGGTTACATCATTCATGTTGAAAATATACACGTGAGAACGATGTAGAAAGACGTGCACGTTAAAAGCGTCAGTAATAAAAAGATAAAAGCACTTATGGAATTCAAATAAGCCGTGGCAGCTAAGAAATGACCAGTGCCTACTGACGGCGCCCGTTCACGAACATGACGTATGGATCAGCACCATTCAGCTCAACCATTTTGAAGGGAACTCAATGATCTAATACACACGCCACTACCAGCGACACATTTGAGTGAGCATGGCATACTCTCAGCCACCAGGGCACATTCAAGTCAATGAAAGAAGAACCTAGTAAGCTTTATAGTGGGTACATAGTGCTCACACATGTGCTATGCATTTCAACAATACTAAGAGATTGAATTTATATGAATGCAATGATAGATTGTACAATCTTCATCAGCTCCAACATTATTTTCGAATGCTAATTAATTAGTTTACGTGCCCTTGTGGAGCAGGACCAACCCTGAGCCAAGCATTGTTGTCAGCGATATAATCCCGCAACTTATAATATGCTCGGCTGTATAGTGTGCGTTTTATACAAGATTTAAATTTCGTTTCATTCAGTTGGAGTATGTGGGGAGGTATTTTATTGTATCATTTTAAACAGTATCCCATGAAGGATGAGTCTAATTTAGCCAGTCTGTAACCTGGTTGAACTAATTGGTCCCTATTTCTAGTCCTAAAGTTGTGTCTTTCATCTTTTTTACTGAAAAGATTTAAATTTTTCCTTACGTACATGATGTTTTCATAAATATGTCGCATCAAGGCTGGCCGAGATACGAAATATCTGGTCTTCTTCGCGATCCGACATAGTTTATGTAGGTGTGGGCACTGTAGTGGGTACTCGAACGAAAAGATAATTTGAATTCAAAATAACTAAATAATAATAACACTAGCGAACGAAATAAACACGCGTGTCGGAAACAAACACGTGCGTTGGTACTGAGCGTTTGCCAAGACTGTCCGAGCTCGACTGTCAACTGTAGACTCTCGCAACACTCGGTCTCTCCGCCAGTCCTCGCTGCATCCCCTCCACCGACGATCGTGTCCAAGCGGTAGCGCTCACTTGCGTTTCCGATCACATGATTATTCGTTTACGATTCAAATAGTTAGATGGCGCTGTCCGTTGTACTGTGGCGCCATCAATTCACGACACGGCCATCCCTGACTAGCACCCGTCCTCGGGTGTAGTACCTGGGGACAAAATATGCTCAGAGAGTAAAATAGCTCGGCTATCCTGCCAATACCTAACAACTAAGGTAGCTTGGCTATCCTGCCAAAACCTAACAACTAAGGTAACCCGGCTATCCTGCCAATACCTAACAACTAAGGTAGCTTGGCTATCCTGCCAATACCCAATAACTAAGATAGCTTGGCTATCCTGCCAATACCTAACAACTAAGGTAGCTTGGCTATCCTGCCAATACCTAACAACTAAGGTAACCCGGCTATCCTGCCAATACCTAACAACTAAGGTAGCTTGGCTATCCTGCCAATACCCAATAACTAAGATAGCTTGGCTATCCTGCCAATACCTAACAACTAAGGTAGCTTGGCTATCCTGCCAATACCTAACAACTAAGTTAGTCGTGTCTCATTTTTACTTTAATTTTTCTAGTTTTAATTTACAATGCCTTGTTATCAAGGTTTCATAAACAGTGCATCCCACACATAACAACAAAAAAAAAAAAAACTTGGAAAAAGTCCGATCAATAAGTAAACAAACAAATCCAAATAATTGTAACGAATCAGTTACTATTTACCAAAATAAATTTCATAAGCAATGCATACTCAACCCATGAAATTTTTATAACAATCTGTGCACCAACACAGACAGGAACCGCACAAATGATTTCTTGTAGACCCATCGCCACATGTGCCACTGCACAGGAGGTGCGGTCAACATCCATCTTCATATGTGCTTACTACACGTGTGGTGCGGTCGAGTGTTTTTCCTAGCTCAATGGTCGAGACCCATCGCCGCCACTTGTGCTACCACACATGAGGTGGTCGGTTAACCAACACAGTCCAGAATCGTACCAACAATTCTCATAAACATCTAGTGCAATATATGTTACAACACATGAAGCACTCTGAGCACCAACACAGACCAGAATCGACCGAACAACAAGTTGAAGCATAATAATCGTAACAAATCAGTTAAAATTTACAAAAATAAATCTCATTAACAATGTAGTGCATACTCAACTCATGAAACTTTTACTACAATCTGTGCACCAACACACAGGAATGGCACCAACGATTTCTTACAGACCCATCGCCACATGCGTAGCACACGTGAGGTGCAGTCAAAACCCATCGCCACATGTTACTCATGAGGTGCGGTAAAGACCCATCGCCACACGCACTACTACACATGAGGTGCGGTCGATAGAGACCCATCGCCACATGTGCTTACTGCACATGAGGTGCGGTCGAGAGACCCATCGCCACATGTGCTTACTGCACTTGAGGTGCGGTCGAGAGACCCATCGCCACATGTGCTTACTGCACATGAGGTGCGGTCGATAGAGACCCATCGCCACATGTGCTTACTGCACATGAGGTGCGGTCGAGAATTTAGAGTATGAGTAGACAAGCCATTCTTAATCAGAGGTGGTTTCACTACCACTGTCCTCAACTTTAACATCTAAATCTCAAGGAACTTGGTGATCGGGGATCCTCTTCACACTATCACGAGGATATTCGTAGGTTCGTTTAGAGTCAAGCGCCTTTAGTAGGTATCTATTACCGTCTAACACATCGATACTCTTAAATGGGTCTTTGAATTTATGATCGAATTTTGTCCGATTCCTTTTCTAATTTTCTACTAAAACAATTGTTAAAAGCAAACTTAGAGACTTGAACTTTACTTTGGTTAAATCGATTTTAAACGTAATTGGCCTTTCTCTCAATATTCTGTGTCACGTGCTTTATTAATTGTCTCATCGAAATTGATATCAGTTACATCATCAGCAGTTGTCACTTGACTATGCCAATAAGGGCGACGATTAACAGTAATACTAGGATCTGCAAGCGGAATTTGCAACTGTCCTACTGGATCTAACAACACCACTAGAATACGAAGATGAGTATTCTGATAAGAGATCAATTAACTGGGAACGAAACCAGCCGGAACGTCAGTATTCACTTTATCGAAAACAACTTGAAAATAAGAATCACTTTTGAGCTCATTTGAAACGTTACCTAATATATCAACCAAACCTGTCGTGATAAACGACACAAAACTACACTATCAGATATCATACTAACGTTGAATCCCTGATCTAAAATCTTACGCCAATCGAAATATCATTTTTAAGACGACCATCCGGTACAACATGATATTAGATCTCTGAACGCAGATTGTTAATCGTAATCTCTAATAAAATGTGTAGGGTATTTTGCACACTACCATAACAGATCGCCGTTATGTTCATAGTATTATTTGTGTTTGTTTTTTTGACGCAACACAATCTTTGATGAGAGAGCATTCGACGCCAGAATCATAATAAAATGGATATGACTCACCCAGTATTCATCAGTACACTGCTCAGATTGCTGACATAGCAAACTTAAACACATCGCTCGCTGCTCACCGCTGCTCACCGCTGCTGCAGGCGCTGGCCCGGAACCGCCTGGACCGCCCGCCATGCTAGCGCCTCCTTCATTGCTTCGTGAACATCTCGAAGCAAGATGTTCAGTGTTGCCGCATCGAAAACAGATGCTGTCCGAACGCTGCTTCGATCCCGAAGAACCTGACGCCATATTGGTAGCATAGGATGCCTTGCCTTTCACCTCACTTCTTGATTGGCAGTCCGACGCTCGGTGACCTGCCGGACCCTTGATGGCTTCTATCAGGGACATATTCTGATTTTGAGCCGCCGGCAGCGTACAAAGTAAATTCTCGTCACACCGTGACGTCATCGCTCCATTCTCCACATTTTCTTCAGCTCGAGTGTATCCCAATTCTGATGTCGCATCAGGGCTGGCCGAGATACGAAATATCTGGTCTTCTTCGCGATCCGACATAGTTTATGTAGGTGTGGGCACTGTAGTGGGTACTCGAACGAAAAGATAATTTGAATTCAAAATAACTAAATAATAATAACACTAGCGAACGAAATAAACACGCGTGTCGGAAACAAACACGTGCGTTGGTACTGAGCGTTTGCCAAGACTGTCCGAGCTCGACTGTCAACTGTAGACTCTCGCAACACTCGGTCTCTCCGCCAGTCCTCGCTGCATCCCCTCCACCGACGATCGTGTCCAAGCGGTAGCGCTCACTTGCGTTTCCGATCACATGATTATTCGTTTACGATTCAAATAGTTAGATGGCGCTGTCCGTTGTACTGTGGCGCCATCAATTCACGACAAATATATTGGTCAAGGTACCGTCACGATGTTAATGTCTTTAAACAGGTCCCTTAGAGAATCACGCCTGCGGAGGCTGTATATTGCTCAGATAGCTCTTTTCTGCAGAATAAGCTGCTTAATAGCTTAATAAGCTTTCCTTGCAGCATTCTGCCGCTGTACTTAGCCGTCCTGCAAGAGATGTTAAATGAGGACCCCATTGCAGCCTTGAGTCGAGCGTTATCCCCAGGAAAACAGTTTCTACGATAAATTCTAGTTTCTCGTTATTCAATACTATGTCACAATCACTACTTTTAACATTCGATAAAGCAAATCTTATGCTAAATACTAAATTATTAGCAGTAAACCAATTATTTACCTGCAGTAGGGCATTATTTACGTCGTCAAGATTTGATGCACGTCTATTTATCTTAAATAATAAAGCAGTATCGTCAGCAAATAACACCATTTATGGTTGGTTTTTAAATAAATGGGGTAGATCATTAATATATACTAAAAAGAGGAAGGGACCTAATATCGATCCTTGTGGAACACCCATTTTTACTTTTAAATGAAGTGAATTGACACCATTTATTTGGGCGTTTTGTTGTTTATCGTTTAAATAAGATTGTACTAAACTAAGCGCGAGTTTACCTAGTCCGTAATGCTCAAGTTTTAAGAGCAAGGTTTCGTGATCAACGCAGTCAAATGCCTTGGAGAGGTCACAAAAGATACCTATGGCATCTTGGGCTGCCTACGCTGTAAATATGTGTTTTAATAAAGTGACACCGGCGCCTGTCGTACAACATCCTTTGGTGAAACCATATTGCTGACCGTGTAAGATTTTGTTGGTGTTAAAATGATTAAGCATTTGATTGAGCATTACCCTTTCGAACACCTTGCTGAATACTGGCAACACGGTTACTGGTCTATAATTGTTGGTGTCTTTGCTGTCCAAAGATTTAAAAAGATAAAAAGTGGTATAACCTTACTGTATTTCATTCAATCCGGGAAGACTCCTTGATCTAAACACAAATTAAATATTAAAGCTAAGTATTGTGCTATAATCTTGATTATTGATGTACAAACTTTGATAATCATTCCCCATAGATTTTCGGTCAATTTGATTTTTATTTGCCGAAAAGATTTTATAACTATCATAGGGTTTATATGTTTAAATTTATATTCAACCGAGCAGCCTAAAACGTTCGCTCTTAATAACTCTATTGAGACATCGGGTGCGGGTGAGGAATTTAAAGCTTCCGTCGTTTAAGCTGGTCTATTATTAAAGAAATTTACAAGTTCTTGAGCGACTTCAAAGTTAGAGCTTATGGCACCACGTGAAGTCTCCAATGTATACTCAGTGGTTCGTATTGTTTTACTACTAGTTTCGTTATATAAAACTTTCCAAACTGTTTTTATTTTATTTTCTGCTGATTTAATCTTGTTGCTAATGTACTGGGCTTTAGCTATCTTGCAGGTATTCCTAAAAAAATTTGAATATGTTGCAACATACTTGTTGAAAGTTTCAGTGTTAATGTAGGGCTTAAGGCCGTACAGACCGAAAAGTCTTTCCCTACATATCCTAATACTTTTGCCTAGTCACTAAAAATAAAAATAAGACAAATATTTTAATACAAGTATACTACCCACTCCATGCGTATGATAGCGACATCTTCAAGGTAGTCCAACACTATCCGAGATGTATGGGGACGAGCGTTATCATTCATAAAGATAGGGTTCACGCCCATGTTTACTAAAATGGGCCAACATACTCATATCTGATATTTCATTCGGGTATCTTTCTGCAGTTAAAGTGCCATTTTCTATCACCACTAGCACGTTACGGCTTCCGGAAGAAATTCAAGTCCACACTCGTATGGAGCTCCACCGTATGGCGCTTTCTCTTCAATGAAAGCTTGGTTATAGCGCTCTACTCGTCTTCTGTAGACTCTTTGCGTACCATCGTGCGTGTTTAGCATGAATCTCAACTCGTCCGAAAACATTAGTCTTGCCCAGTCATCTAGAGTCCAATTCATGTGTTTGCTAGCATAACTCAGCCTTGAATTTCGATGCTGCGTTTCGAGTTTTGGATCATTTGCAGGTCTAAATGGCTTCAAGTTTTCTTCAGCAAGATGTCGCCTCCCAGAAAATTTCGTGCTCGAAATGCAGAAATTCAGAAAAACCAGCACGTTGAAGGTGATTTCTGACTTCAACAGCCGTTTGAAATCAATTTCTAAACATTGATTACACCATATATCGATCCTCCTGCGCTGTGGTGCACCCTGTTCGGCCTGTTCCTGGTCTGCGAATATTGGATCCAGTCTCTTAAAATCGCTGGAGCACTCTTTGAACGGTTGATAGCCACACACCAACAGTTCTCGCTGTATAACGCCGACTGCGCCCGTCTTCGAGCATTGTCAGAATGTTTGTACACTCTTCAGGAATTTGATCAGAATAATGAAGTTCCGCACAATAAATGCCATATTTATAAACAGAAACAAAAGTAAAACAAATGGTTTCAAAAATGTCCAAATTTTAAAAATTGTCATTATCTTTTATTGTCATACAATCACCAAAATGAAATAGAAAGGTTTTACTTCTTCCTATATTTGTAATAAAATAAATTTTAATTCAGTTTTTATTTTAAAAGAATTGCTCAAATATTTTGAAGTTATCGAACCATAAGTAAAAAATAAAGACAATTTTTAAAGTTATAACAACTTTGAAACCATTTGTTTTACTTTTGTTTAAATCGACCCGCTTTTTTGCGGCCCAGTGCACAACGCTTAATCGTGCCCCAATTCAGCATTTCCACATAAAAAACTCCAATAACCGTAATAAATCACACATCATTCCCTTATTTGAAGACGTAGAAGTAAAATCCTACTAGAGTTTTTCAAGCGTACTTATTCATGGTAAAGTGGCTTTCAGACATTTTTCAGCGGTGCGTCTTCGCTTTTCAGGCGGTATTATGAAATGGTGGAGTGCTTATGAAACTTGTTTTGCGCGATGCGTCTCTTGAGTGCTTTACGTTTGTGACTACGTGAAGACGTTGGCTGCTGAACAAAGTGCGCTGAGGTTGGGTAGGGTTTTCTTTGTGGTGTAGGGAGGATGGGTTGTATTCATAGACACTACGGGATAATTACGCATTTTTGTCAAAGTACTTATCTATATGAATGTTGAGGATCTCTATTAAGAAGGTAATCACAAATTATTATGAGTAAATTAAAATTTGAGTTATGAGTTTCTGAATAAAAAGACTATTAATTGAATTAATATGATAAAAAAATAGTTCGTTATACAGATTATTATAATTATATTTAACTAAAACATATTAATACCTACCTTGTACCTAGCCAATATTTTTTTTCAGAAAGGGTATTTCTTTCAACACTAGCCTGATTCAAAATCTACTTCTCAATATACCTGATTTCAGAATCTACCACAATCACCGCTTATCTCATGCACCAGCCACCAAAAATCCGCGCTCATTGCACCTCCACCGCATTATGCAATAAATCCCACTAACTTCCTGAACTTACTCGAGTGAATATTCAGAATCCAGTGTTTTATAAGAAAACTCGAACTCGTGCCTAGTTCTACGAGGTCTTTGTAATGAAAACTTAATTTGTAAGGCAATGACTAAGTGCGCTCTTAATGTTTGCGAGAAAAAATTTTGGTTATGTTGGCTGTAGAAAAACTTCTTTTTATTTACGGGATGTTTTTTTTATTAAATCACGATGATAAATCTGTTTTTTGGAGCTGGATGTCTAGAATACATACTGTTGAATAATACGTTTGTATTTATCCAAGACACAAGTATAAATGTTAAAAAAAATCTCTCTTCGATTATTTAATTACAATAAGCTGTGTCCTTTTGGCAAAAGCTCAGTTCAGACATACAACTCTATTAACAAACCTGCACTATTACTTTTTTTTCGATCGTTTGCATTGTATGTCATATCTATTTTATTTCAAAGTCGCTTTTTGCGTTTCTGTACCACAATTTTTATATTTAAATGATTGTAAATAAATAATTTCTTCGCATATTGTTACCACTTTTGCCAATTTCACACCGTTTTCTTATTAAATCACTATAATCTTCGCTTGTTTATTATCTTATCAGCGACATTGAGTAGGGAATTTAATTTCCGTGGTGAGTGGTGACATCTGCATAACATTCCACATTAGTTTAAACCAAATCATGAACCCGCACTGTGTTTACTATATACGAGTAGTTGTTCTAGTTCCGCCGCATTGTATTTATCATAAGCTTATTCTGGTACCGAAATCCTTTGTATTTGTCTGAATTCTAAGTATTTTCCCTGTTAAATATGCCAATTAATATTTATCACCAAAATTTACGTGGCTTGCGGACTAAAACGTCAAGTTTCCTACGGAATGTATGCTCAAATAACGACAATGTTATTTAACAGAGACGTGGCTTAAAGAGGGTTTTTACAATAGTGAATTGTTTGATGACTGCTATATTGTTTGGAGATGTGACAGAGATTACTTAGATAGAAATTATTTCATTAATAAAAAGCACTCATGCAAAGCCAAGGCGTTTCGTTAGTTGAAAACACTAAATGAAGTCCAAATGTTTAAGATCACTGCCTTATTGCCAGCAGCAAAAAAATAATTTGCACGATTTTATTTCAAACAGTTATGTATTTTATTCTTGGATCGTAGTTTACATGTGCAATATTACATTATAACTGTTTAAGATATGCCAAAAATTTTAGCATTATGTTATAGTACTTTTCGGCAAACTGCACAATCGAGCGTATTGTTTAAAATTGGCAATACCTTGTTTTACATTTTTGATCTCGAATTCGATTTCTGGGTAAACCCAGAAAACCCCCTAAACCACCTAAAGGAGATTTCAATTTGCCATACTTAACGTGGCAACTGCCTGATCATCATCAGGCAGTTGCCACGTGAAAATTTCCCACCCATCACCCATCGGTGCTCTTTTTGCACGGAAAATTTTCACGGTTCTATTTAGACGGATTTTTTTGATATTTTAAATACATTTGATCTGGTCTAATACAACGGTCATAGGAACCTTAATGAACGGGTGCTGGACCTAATCTTTTTTAACAATCACCTAACCGTTGATAAACGTTCTGATTCCCTTGCTCCAAAAGACCCTCACTATATAGCTCATAGTATTTTTGTGCATTTTGTTTAGTACCATGCGCTTCCACCACAGCAAAGAAAATTGTTTGTTTTTATATCAGCCGACTTCCCTGCAATAATTAAAGAACTTGATGGGTTCGACTGGCGCTGTGATCTCTCCAAAGGGTCAGTGGAGGATGCCGTGTCATTGTTGTACGTCAGATTAAATAATATGAAAACTTTCATACCAACTAAAATCGTCAAATCTATGTCTAATTACCCCCCTTGGTATAAAACCCCACCAATCAAAATTCTTAAAGAAAAATTTAAATTTAACTCCAAGTTTAAAAAATACGGCTGTTTATAAGACTATATTTAATTTTGAACTTTGCAAAGTCGTGCTAAATTATTAGAAAAAAAAAAATAAGTATGACAGTTACATTGAGGTCATAGAAAATAGTATTAATAAATCGCCTAAAGCTTTTTGGTCTTTCGTCAAAAGCAAGCTACAGTCTTCATATATTATGCATTCCCATCGGTTGAGAAGTATGGACATAGCTCGTCGAGACAGAGTGATGAAATATATGCAACATGAAGTTCAGTGAAGTTTTTAAAATTGCTCCAGAACAATAGTGTTCTGGAGAAATATTAAACTGAGAAGAAAATTAGTTGCTATTCAACTGAGTTACACCAGAGATAGCCCCGTTGTAACTCAGTTGGATAGCAACATGCATTTTTCTTTAAATCTTTAAAAAAACGTTGCCCCTAAATGTGCTTTTGTCCGCAGCCATTTAGAATACGCCTTACAAGTGTGGAACCCTAATTATAATACACTCGAGAGCAATGAATCCGGGTCACTTAAAGAATCCTAAAAATCTCGGAAACTGAAAATGCTAGGTTAATGCAATAAATTGTATTTAATAGACAATGTAATACTCCTTAAATGAAGGTATTAAAACTTCTTAGTTATTGTAAAGTTATATCATAAAAAAATCAAATTTGAAAAAGGGCCACTTTCGAAGATGGAACTACGAAATTACAGCATTTGGTTTTGCTTTTGTTTGTAATCTGTCATTTATGTGGGTACATAAACCATGTTGATAGTGCTCTATATTCATTATTCAAGCTGAAATTATGTCGCTTACGCTTGAAGAATGCACCAGAATACTTACAATGCTGGAAACCGGCCGGAGTCAGCGCGATACAGCCAGGACTGTCGGTGTGTCGCTGTCAACAGTACAAAGAGTTCTCCGACGTTACGAAGAAACTGGTTCTAACCTACGCAGACCAGGAACGGGCAGAACCAGGTGTACCACAGCACGAGAAGACCGATACTTGGTGAACACCATGCTTCGAAATCGCTTTCTCACAGGAACTGAACTCACCAATCAGTTTCGACGCCTCGGAGGAAGTAACCCAAGTGCATGGACAGTAAGACGTCGGCTTGCTGAATCTAACTTAAAACCCCTTAGACCTGCAAACGGCCCTAAACTGGAGCGTGGGCATCGTATTTCAAGACTAAGATATGCTCAGAGCCACGTAAATTGGAGTATTGAAGATTGGTCAAAAGTTATGTTCTCCGACGAATCAAAATTTATGCTCTACAAGCACGATGGAAGACACAGAGTGTATCGAAGACCAGGGGAAAGATTCAAGCAAGCATGCATCGAAGAAAAAGTAGCCTACGGTGGTGGGTCTGTACTTGTGTGGGCCGGAATTTCTTCTGAAAGTCGCACAGAGCTGGTGATCATAGAAAACGGCTCTTTAACTAGCGTAAGATATGTGGAAGAAATCCTCAATGATCACGTTGGTCCATTTATGGTCAATTTAGGTGAGGATGCTATATTTATGCATGACAATGCCCGACCTCATACAGGTAGGATTGTGAATGACTACCTTCAAGAGATGAACATTACTCGTATGGAGTGGCCAGCGCGCAGCCCGGATATCAACCCGATCGAGCATGCTTGGGACGAGCTAGGCAGATGCGTAAAACAACGAAACCCTCCCCCAATCACGCTTCGTGAGCTCAAAATTGCTCTCACAGAGGAATGGGAGAATATTCCCCAAAATCGTATAAGGAACTTGGTGTACAGCATGCCAAACCGCGTAAACGCAGTAATGGAAGCACGAGGAGGCAATACGAAGTATTAAAATTCAAGAAAATCGTAATAAAGTTCAAAAATTTCATGTTTCCTATTTTTGTTTTAAGGAGAGATCAGCAGTTTTTTTCTTTATGTAATTTTGTGTTAATAAAATGTATTTTTTTTTACTTTCATTTAAGGAGTATTACATTGTCTATTAAATACAATTTATTGCATTAACCTATCATTTTTAGTTTCCGAGATTTTTAACATTCTTTAAGTGACCCGGATTCATTGCTCTCGAGTGTAATTTATATAGACAGAATTGAGAGAATTTAAAATCGGTTCCTATGTTTCTTGCAATACAAAACTAGGAAATACACTCCAAATTATATAGCGCGATCACACCTTACCACTTACTTATTTAAAATTTGTTAAGCAGTTTAGGATTAGTTACACACTGCAAAAGGTTTCGCAAACCTAGCCTGTTACATGTCTCTCATTCCAAGTCCGCGAACAGGCAGAATTCGTTTCTGATCCGTGAGAGCAGAAGTTTTAATAAACTATCTAGTGAACATGAGTATTTACTTTGTAAAGTATTATAATATTATTTTAATTGTTGGGAGAGAAATAAGTCGGTCACTGCTTTTTTATATTTTTCTCAGTTAGTTTAACCATGATCTGGCAGGTTGAGTAATTTATGCGGCCTACTCAAAAATCCTTGCTTTGGTATTGTTCGTTGAATCGTTGAGCTCCTAAAGTTTTAAGTTGAGCTGCACGATAACTGACAATTGCGTGCACTGAATGGACAGGTCCACTCAAACTGTGTGGTTCTTTCCTCAAAAGACCATTTTAGATAGCGATCTACATAGCCTTCACATGATCTGACCAAGATTTTGTCTGGACTTTAAAAGATACTGTGACCTCTGAGTTTGTTTCGGCCTTTCTTCTCAGAGTAGTCAGGAAACGCCGGCCTCATCTAGTTAAAAAAAATATATGTTTGACGTGTAAAAGTGTTTGTACAAACTTATTTACAGAAATAAAATCCTTTCATTTATCATGTTTTGAATATATTCAATGCCAGTGTTTCTCGGCTTAAGCATTTGTTGGTGAGAAGCTTTTTTACGGCAAAATAATTGTTTACGTCTAAATTGTTTTTAGTTTGTATTTGTCGATCTTGTATTTTTTTTCCTAATTTATGTATTAGGTATTTTGTGACGAGTTATCGGAATTATAAAACTTAGGCAAAGTACGTACTAAGTTACGTTTTTAAATCTCGACCTAAATGTGTAGTGTATCAAGATATTGGGACCTTTTTTCGGTAGAACATTTTACATAAATAGAATAATAAATTGACATAATTATTTAAGTGTAATCAAGTTACCTCCAACTCACCCTAATTAGCAAATAGCTCCAAGCTAGAAATAATTACCCACATAATTATATCCAACATCGCACAGGCATTATTAGCAAAACAATCACGGTAAAGTTTAAATCATCTCCAGCCAGATAATAACTGTCTAGCCCGAACATAATAAAAAGCTTAAGTTTCAAATTATATTAAAGAGATTATGAAGGTTAAATAATTAAACACATTGCGGTTTATTTATTAGTAACAAGCAACCAGATGTATATTTTTTTTTATTATTTTGAATTTCCAAATATATTCCAAATAACATTTTTCTGAACATGGCCGTCCATCTTCCAATCTGTTTTAATGATCTGTCAAAACAAAATGCACACTTACTACTTCACAAGTTCTAAGTGGTATAAGTGTCATGTTGTCAGAGTATATAGCTCCTTCCATATTAATTCCATAGTACTGACGAAGTAATTAGACATCTCATTCCAACAAGCGTGATGAGAACCTACTCTTCCATATCTCTCAAACTTCAAAGCAGTACTACGAAGGTTTGTTTCGATCTCCTTACATAGCTCCGCACGAGATTCAACTTCAACTTTCATTTACTTCACGGACGCCAGTGTAAAACTTATCTGGGAATCCAAGACTTGTGCAAAGCATAACTTGTGCAAGTATGCGACAGTGACACCTCTAGCAAGTCCTCATATTGAGCTCAGCTGAAGAATTGGCGGAATTTCATTTGTTAGTTTTCCTGTTGCGGAAATTGTTTCAAAGTGTTCAGATTGAGTTTCAGAGAGTTGAGTAAGTGCATCGCACTGGAGTTGTGAAAAGGGAAGTTTAATTTTTGCAATAACAATGAAGGGCGGAGTTTTCTTGTTTTAATTTTATTGTAGGGTAGGGGTTATGACTTATCCCGACTGTTACCGTTGTGATAAATTAAATTGTTTAATTTGTAAATAGGATATCGGAATCACTTTCACACTGAGAAGTAATGGCGAAACAAACTCAGCGCCCAAAGTCCCTTTTTAAAGTCCGTACATAATCTTGGTGAGATCCTGTGAGGACCATATAGATTAGTGTATGAAATGGTATTTTGAGGCAAAAATTAGTGAGAGTTGTCACGTTTTTTTCATTCATCGTGCCTTAGATTTTACGACATATAAGTCAACTATAGAAGCATGAGGAACAGGGTGTAAAGTTCACTCATATCTCCATAGAAAAGGGAAGATCCTCCGACCAGACGGGTGTTGTGTCTGGTGGGCGCCCGCCCCCTATTCGATGGACCCGAGGAGGAGACGAGGCCCGGACAGACCGGACCAGCACTAGTGTGGGGCTGCGGAAGAATATGGATTCCCGCGGACCCGCGCGCACGTGCTAGGAGACATCGGGGTGGTTGTAGCCGGTAAGAGTCCGGCACGCTCCTCCGCCTTTTCCCCAGGCGGAGGTAGTCCATGAGGATTTCCCCCCGTAAAAAAAAAAAAAAAAATTATGGGCAACTGCCCAACTATTGATGTCGGGAAGTTGTATATAATTATGCTAGTCGCGCGGTAAAATCTGCTTGCCCGATGCAGGATTTGCATGCCTTCAGTATGACATACAGTTCGTATGTGGCGATGTAGATACCGCTACAATGCGTACTTCGCATGTGGCGATGTAGATACCGCTACAGGAAATTGAAAAAAAAAAGCTTTGTTTTGTAGAACACAAAATATACTCTTACTTCAATAGAATCATTAGTTTGATGTTGTGGCTACATTAAAACCTAATGCTCCCAATAAAATATAGGATGGGCACAAACTAGGAAACTAAGAAAGTTATAACCGTATGCCGGTGGCTAAACGCATTTTCTTTTCTCAAAATGAAGAGGTTCTACATCTTAGGAGCAGACGTCACATAATACAGTTACTAAGCTTTGTCACCCGCTGGGAAATCTTTTGTTCGGCCACAGGATTATAAAGGCTAATAATTTCAAGTAAACTTAATAATATCATCACGGTTAGTGGGAAAAGGTTAACAATATAAAGCACCTACGTCAAGAATTTTAGGAAATTAAATATATTTTTTATAATAATTGATGAAAATGAAAAATATGGACGTAAAAAATTTTAAGAATATTTTCAGTTCAATCTAAATTATCACTTTAAAAATCATACAGAATATATATTATTGATACAAGTGTGTGTAAGCTTAAATCCAAGTCATTTATATTTGAGTGTTCGATGTTTATGACTGAGTGTCAAATTATATTTCTTGGAAGTATACCAATGAAAATTAAATACGATAATATAAGCTATGAGCCATTGTTGCGTGCCATTAAAACAATCTGCGTGGGTGGTTCAGCAAATTAGAAAGTTCAATGTTTGACTTAAGTTAGGGTATATTTAGCGTTGATTGAACGAATTGTGTGAACAGGTTTTTCTCCAAATTCATATAACGAGTAAACGAAAATATCACAATACCGTTAGTGACAGAGGTTAGCAATGTTTTGCGGTCACCGCCCGTGAATCTGCGTCGGCTATAACTCCAGTTATCTCCTCTGAACAATTTTATTACATGTTTTGCTACAAGTTTGTGTGTGATTTATTGCTTCTGAATCGCTCAGTCTCAGCTGAACTGCGGTACTGATCGGTTCATTGACTCGTCTCGACAACTAGTCGAGACAGCTTTACAAGTGATTTATTGGAAAATGCTATTTCTTACATTAGATTATATTTCTTAGAGCAGTGGTGGCCCAGTGGTAACGGCTGCGATTTACGAGTTGTATGTCGTAGGTTCGAACCCAGACAGGCGCTTTACTTTGTGTAAATTATTTCACCACCACTGCTCTCAAATAGGTGAAGGAAAACATCGTGAGGAAACCGGCATGGCCTAGAACCAAAAAATCGAAGACATGTGACATCTACCAACCCGCACTGGGCCCGCGTGGTGGATTACGGCCCACTCTCTCTCACCAGGAGGAGCCCCTGTCCCAGAAGTGGGAACATTATAGGCAGATTATGTATGTATTTCTTATATAATAATATATCTCTTTTAGCGTGAAAGTATATTTGTATGGTATAGGTACCTAGGTGCTATTTTTAGTATAGAATTAGATTTCTTTAAAACACCACTACTTTTAGCAGCTTAGAATGACAACTTAGTGGAATCTTTATCGGTCAATGTTAAAACTTTTGTAGTCGGCTTAGTGCTGAGTTCATAGGTACTTAAGATGCATAATTTATTTGCAACTCCAAACGTGTTGTACCAAAATTTTCGCAGACACCATCAACTTTATATCTTGTTTCAGATAGCAGCTAGTCTGCAAACTAGTATATCTTATCGCACCGCAGCTGAACAAACTGTTCGTCTAGAATTGAATCCGCAACAAGAAACTATACCCTGTATGTAAAGCGTTGAGCCACAGAGTAGAAAAGTGCTTTAGTCCCACTTTTGACAGCAAATAATTGTTACAAAGGAGAAGAAACGGTAGACTATGGTGACAAATAAATTGATAAATTGGTACATGAAATAGCGGGCATGTTTGTGTAACCAGCATAACATTTGTAGCGTTTAACTAACAGTATTTTGGCGTAACAGATTGATGATCTCGGATTGTTTTTACTGGCAAAGATAATGCTGTAGGCACCTAATAATTTCAAGATCCATTTTTTCAGCCACTTTATTTACAAGCAAAGAGTTGTAAGTAAACCACACTGTCTTGAAATCAATAGACCTTCTGATCTTTTATGCAACATGGTCGAGTGAAGGATCCAATCTCGTGGCGGATTTCCATCGCTCGCTGTTCCGAACATCCGCGCTCATTCGCGGATCTAACACGATTACTTGTGCGTACAACATGAGCGATGTTTAACGAACTTTAAACAATATACATGAATTTACTTACCGAACATTGTTACTAACCTAATTGGGTGCAAACCTTGCACCGCTTGCTGCTTCATGGTATAAATTGCAACGAGTTTGCTTGTAGTTTTTCATTGTTGACGTGACTCGAGAACTTTAAATTAATGAAGTGCAGCCATTTTGTTTTGTATAAAACGTTGTTGAATGCTAACAACCATCAGAGTTCTATGTTGCATAGTTTGTATGAATAGTAAATGAGTAAATTCTTATGAAGATTCGTTTTGTTATAAAGGGTCTAATAATTTAGAGTGCTTTTACCTGAGCAATCAATCGAATCAGGTTACTACACCTGTATCGATCGATAGCTTTGGATAGCTTAGGCACATGCACTCTAGATTCTATAATATATTCAAAAGTTTAAGGTTTACTACAGGTCCGGCTGACTTACTGACATTAAAAGTCACCGCCTACGTAGTTTGGCGATAGGACTCTTATTATATCTTTTACGTAAATGAAATACTTTGAGATCCATCCGATTTAATACTTATAGCGCCAGAGCTGCAGCAGATTGGATCAAACGCAACGAATGTGCAAAGGCACATGCGTTGCGTTTGATCCAATCTGCTGCAAAGGCTCAAACTCAAACTCAAAGCATTTAATTGAAATATACCAATTACAGGCATTTTTCAATTGTCATGGGGTCGGTCAGTCAGAAATATGAAGCTAGTTGCACCACCCTTAAACCAATCTGGACCTACGGAATCCAACTGTGGGGTACTGCTAGCAATAGCAACATTGAGATTCTTGAAAGATTTCAAAGCAAGACACTGAGAGCCATGCTAGATATACCCTACTATGTAAACAACAAATATATACATGAGGACCTATAGATCACAACCGTCAAACAAGAGATCGCTATATATTGTGAAAGCTATCAGACGAGGATATCAACTCACGTCAATGAACTGGCATCCAAACTAGAAGGCACAGGAAGTATTACACATTCCTGATTGAAACGGCATAGTGTCTCTACACTTACCGTGAGATTTGGTGACACCAGATGAAAGGGATTCATAGGAATTCCTTCCGCTAACAAGACATAGATCGATATACCTCATCTGAATGGCTTATTGTGTTAACACAGATTGCCAAGTTACAGAATTCATAATAAAAAATAATAAAAAAAAAGTTGCCCATTCCAAAGCGCAGTAGGTACCTATGGAGAAGAACGGGTAAGAAACTCCATGGAAACTCTTTTAAATCAATATATTGTTACAAAACAGTGGTTACATCATTCATGTTGAAATTATACATGTGATAACGATGTATAAAGACGTGCACGTTATAAATGTCCGTAATAAAAAGATAAAACAATTCAGGTATTAAAATAAGCGGTGGCAGCTAAGAAATGACCAGTGCCTACTGACGGCGCCCGTTCACGAACATGACGTATGGATCAGCACCATTCAGCTCAACCACTGTGAAGGGAACTTAGTGATCCAATACACACGCCACCACCAGCAACACATTTGAGTGAGCATGACATACTCTCAGCCGCCAGGGCACATTCAAGTCAACGAAAGACAAACCCAGTAAGCTTTATAGTAGGTACGTAATTATCACACGTCATGTGCTATGCAGTTATACAACACAAGAGATTGAATTTATACAATGCAAATATAGATTTACAACCTTCATCAGCTCCAACCATATTTTTGAATGTTAATCAATTAGTTTATGCGCCCTTGTGGAGCAGGACCAGCGCTGAGCCAAGCATTTTTGTCAGTGATGTAATTCCCCGACTTATAATATGCTTGGCTGTATAGTGTGCGTTTTATACAAGATTTAAATTTCGTTTCATTCAGTTCGAGTATGCGGGGAGGTATTTTATTGTAACGTTTTAAACAGTTCCCCACGAAGGATGGGACTTTAGCCAGTCTGAAACCTGGTTGAACTAATTGGTCCCTATTTCTAGTCCTACAGTTGTGTCTTTCACCTCTTTTACTGAAAATATTTAAATTTATCCTTACGTACGTGATGTTTTCATAGATATATTGACAACGTACCGTCATGGTGTTGAAGTGTTATTGGGCAGGGAACAATAATAAAAGACTCGGAATTAATTCCACTTGTATTACTGCCTACCTCGGCACTTCCTTATTATAAATTACACAAACAAAACACGTTAGGAGACGGAGGACAAACTTGTACGAACAAAACAGATAAATACTTGGCACAATGAGAGATCACTTAGGAGATATTCAGGCTAGGAGTTGCAGCGGAATAAGGGACGTGCGTTCGATTCCCAGGACCTTATATACCTTTATTTTTGGTCAACTGGCAAGGTCAGCTCTGAGGTCGTTTGCTTCTAGGTACGATAAAATGCAACATCATATGTGTTTCATTTTAAGGTCGAATGCACATTCCGTTTTCTAAATGATATTATGAACATGAATCAATTAACGATGTGTAGTGTTAACAATGGTTTGTTTTGTCAAATATGTTATTTATGAAGTAATAGTGGTTGTAATTATATGTATTTTGTTTGTCATTGTAAGCAATATACAATGATACTAATCCTCGTTTGTTGTCTATGACGAACGAAACGTCAATGTGACACGACAGTTGACATGACAAACGAAGATTATTTTTATTGTTTTAATTATTGTCAACAGTGAGGCTTTGACAAAAAAAGAGGTACTTATGTGTTTTATTTTTGGGTGTCATCACCGGACAGGCCTGCCGATATTGACGATGAGGCGGAGTGGTTCCGGGAGGCCATGTCCGAGATTTGCGACGTGGCAATGCCCCGAGTCCGTCCAGGAAGCGCCCGACGTCAGGTGTACTGGTGGTCGCAGGAGCTGGAGACGCTACGCAAGGCGTGCGTCGCAGTGCGACACCTGTACTGCAGGCACCGTAGGCTCCGCATCCGCCCTCCGGATGCGGAAGCGACGGAGGCGGAGCTGTACGAGGGATACAGAGCGGCGAAGACCGCCCTCCAAGAGGCTGTCCAGCGGGCCAAATATACGGCCCGCGAGGAGTTGGTGGAGACTCTGAACGGAGATCCATGGGGGCGCCCTTACAAAATGGTGCGGAATAAACTCCGCACCTGGGCCCCCCCGCTGACGCAGAGTCTCCGCCCCCAGCTGGTGGAGGAGGTGGTGAACGCTCTGTTCCCTTCACGGGGGGAGCATACTCCCCCGCCCATGGCTCCGCCGCTCGCGGTGCCTGAAGCGGACCACGCGGACGACGACGACACCCCTGAAGTGACCGGGGTAGATCTGAGAGTGGCGGTAGGTAGGCTGAAGGCCAAAAATACTGCCCCAGGACCCGACGGCCTGCCAGGGAAAGCCTGGCTCCTGGCCTCGACGGCTCTTGGGCCTCGACTGGAGGCGCTCTTAAGCGCATGTATGGAGAGAGGCCAGTTTCCACTCCGTTGGAAGACGGGGAAGCTGGTCCTCATTCGGAAGCCAGGGCGCCCTGCGGACTCTCCGTCCGCATACCGGCCCATTGTGCTGCTCGACGAGGTCGGCAAGCTCTTTGAGAGAGTAATTGCAGGCCGCCTCGTCGGGCACCTGGTGAGGACGGGGCCGGATCTTGCGGATAGTCAGTTCGGCTTCCGCAAGGGGCGCTCGACGGTGGACGCCATCATGCGCGTTAGAGCCCTCACGACGGGGGACGCGGTGTCTCGGGGCGGGGTTGTTGTGGCGGTGTCACTCGACATCGCCAACGCATTTAACACCCTGCCCTGGAGTTGCATTGGGGAGGCACTCCGGTATCACCGAGTGCCAACCTACCTCCGTCGAAAAGTCGAGGCATATCTGACGGACAGAGCCGTCATCTACCCCGGTCGCGATGGGGAGTGGAACCGGCGAGAGATGTCGTGCGGTGTCCCACAGGGATCGGTTCTAGGGCCGCTCCTGTGGGACATCGGTTACGACTGGGTGCTGCGGGCCGACCTCCCTGATGGCGTCAGCGTGGTGTGCTACGCTGACGACACGCTGGTCCTGGCGCAGGGGAGGTCGCATCAGGCGGCGGCCGACGCGATGACACGCGGGGTTGCGATAGTCGTGGAGAGGATCCGGCAGTTGGGTCTCGAGGTGGCTTTGCACAAGTCCGAGGCCATGTCTTTCCATGGGCCCCGGAACAGGCCACTATCGGGATCCCAACTAACGGCAGGAGGGGTTCACATCGGCGTCGAGTCCACGATGAAATACTTAGGACTCGTGCTCGATAGCCGGTGGAACTTCGTGGAGCACTTCCGACGTTTGGCCCCCAAACTGGAACGGACTGGGGCCGCCCTCAAGCGGCTCCTGCCCAACCTGAGGGGTCCAAACGCCTCCTGCCGGAGGCTTTACGCGGGGGTCGTGCGGTCCATGGCTACATATGGGGCCCCGGTGTGGGCGCGTTCACTGCGGCGGAGAGCCGCCCACTATCTGAACGCGCCCCAAAAGGTGGTAGCCGTAAGGCTGATCCGGGGCTACCGCACGATCTCGGGCGAGGCGGCAAGCCTCCTTGCCGGACTGCCGCCGTGGGATCTGGAGGCGATAGTCCTCGCGCGCCTGTATGAGTGGCGCGCGGAGGCACTACGCCGGGGGGAAACCCCGCTTCCGCGGCAAATCGTGGCGGAGCGGACGGACCTCCGGCGCGATCTCATGGCGGCATGGAAAGAGCGACTGTCGCAACCCAGCGCAGGGCACGCCACGATAGCGGCGGTAAGACCCCTCTTTGAGGAGTGGCTAGAGAGGCGTCACGGCGTCCTCACCTACCGCCTGACGCAGGTCCTCACCGGACACGGAAGTTTCGGGAGGTTCCTGCACATCATCAGGCGGGAGGAAACGCCCGGGTGTCACCACTGCGATGATCGCCCCGAGGACACGGTGGAGCATACGGTGGGGGCCTGCCCTGCATGGGCGGAGCACCGCCGTGTCCTCGTAGAGGCGATCGGCAGCGGCGGCGATCTCTCACGCCCGGCCTTGGTTCAAGCCATGGTCCGGGGCGAGGGGGAGTGGGAGGCAGTCGCCTCCTTCTGCGAAGCAGTCATGCTAGCGAAGGAGGTGGCGGGACGGGAGAGGGAGAGAGTCTCCCGTCCAAGCCGCCGCGGTGGACGCTCCGGGCGTCGGGAGCCGCGTGACGACTCCCGGCCACCGTAGGCGCGGGCCTGCGGGCGGTGAGTAATGGGTAGCTCACCGTCCGATCAGGACCAGGCGCGTGCTGGACGGCGCGTACGTGTTCCACGCGCGCCTCAAAGAGATGTCAGCATCATAGAGGGGGCCCACTAGGGCCCAAGCCTGCCGGGAAAGCGGGATCATCCAAAAGGGGTACCGCTGACCCGGAACATAAAGGGCCAAGGAAGGAACACGGGTGGGTTTTAGTCAGTAAGAGTCTGACACTCCCTTCCGCTCCACCCAGAGCGGGAGGAGTCATTTGATGATTTCCCATCCTCAAAAAAAAAAAAAAAAAAATGTGTTTTATTTTAAAGGCGGTTTTTTATGATACAACTGTTTATATCGTCTGGAAGGTTATTAGAAATAACTGAGACTAAAATATATGAAAGCATAGAACCATTTCATCCTTTGAAAAAATAAAAGAAGAGTGAAATCTTTTTCAGAAAATGTTTCTTTGGCCTATTTTCTAGATTTAGTCAAATCTAAACAACTCTTTAGAATATATATAAGTAATAGTCTATGTTAAAACTACAGTTAGAAACATACTCAAAATTATTAGCTCATCTGAAACGACAATCCGAAAGGCATAAACCGAAGAAATCCAGGATATTTTCCTGCCAAAATCTCGAAGGTTTTCTAAATGACGCTCTTGATGAAATCTATCTCCTGACAAAAGTAAGTATTTACATAAGTAACTATTTTGTATTAAGTAGGTATTAAAGTGACTTAGTTGCTAATAGAACCGTATTTTGAGAGTATTACTTTGTTTCTTTTTGTTACAGGTTGTGTTTTTGGAGTTTATGGGGCTTGTCGTAGCAACGAGCTTCTTAATCTAATGATCGATAATGTTGAGACCCACTCGGATGAATTTCTTTTGATAAAGTTGAACGACACAAAAACCAAAATCGACATAATTATCGTTTATTATCCGAGGAGTGTGCAAACGTATTGTTGAAAAATACCAGAAACTTCGCGCTTCTGATATAAAAACTAATCGATTCTTTATCCGTTACCAAACGGCAAATAAACAAGGCAACCCATGGGAAAAAATAAATGTTCCGGTATGCCTCAGGAAATCGCTAGTTATTTAAGGTTACCTGATGTTAAGCTGTATACAGACCACTGTTTCTTCCGAAGAACGTCTACCACGTCGTAGCACATTCGGGAGTGGACATGTCTGTTTGATAGAGACATGGAGGATAGAAATCATCTACGGTAGCTGAAGGATAAATTGAAATTTATATACATTAAGCGCTTAATGAATTCAGCGATTTGTGTTGCAAGCGGGCCTTAGCGTATTTTAGAAAGAATTTATAAATGAGAAAAAAGAGCAAAATATTAAAAAAAAAACATTACTTTTCCGGTCTGAAAATTTCTTCAGCTGTCGATGCATTCATATAAATAAATAAATAAATATCGTCTGACATTGCACACAGCACCATCTAGTTCCAAGTTAAGCACTTAAGGCTTGTGTTATGGATACCAGATGGTTGATACACTACTTAAATACATTTTTTTTTTCGTAAATACATACATATTATAAATATACATCCATGACTCGGGTACAAACATCATACAAACATTTGCCCCTACCGGGATTCGAACCCAGGACCATTTGGTTTCGCTGACTAGACTTAGCCACTGTAGCCACTACACCAAACGTGTCGTCAAATTCATAGTGTTACAGATTCCTGCTGCAGTTACTACTTTAGAAAATAGTCTGGAACATGGTACACTTTTATTACTTACTTCACATGATCTAAGAATATATTTTTAGATATCTGAATCGAATGGTAAAACTTATTTAAAAGATAATCCGTCACTATAGTCGAAAATGCGCTCTTGAAAAAAAAACTATTTTGTTCGCCTAAGTCAGAGGTCAACAAAACAAAAACGCAACCATCTTTTGATGCAGCAGAGCGAATCTATCGATTTCAATAGTTGAGTTTTACCTCATTCATTAATTTAACTACTGTGGAGTTGTGATGGCTATGTTGAGCATAAATTGAGTGTCAAAATGTCTCTTTGCGATTCTTGTGATCTCTACACATCAGTGATATAACTGTACAATAAGAACTGTATAAATCTAACAATACGTTGTCACCGTCGTTGACCTTCATAACTGGTACAAGTTGCTCACTGACAGTAACTATGACGGGAGTAGTCTACCATTTTATCCAAACAGAATGTATCAAGTAGCTGCACATCGAAAGGCTTGCAATAAAAGTTATCATCCAAAATATTCTGAAAAGCAATTTAATTAAAATCTTTTACAGCTATAAATCACAGAAATGCACAGAGCTGAAAGTCTTCGTTTTTGATATTGCAAGTAAGGTAACTTAACAAGTTTTTTTTTACTGGAAACCATTTGGGTGAATAATAAATAGTTGGGTAACTGTTAAAACAATTGGGTAATTATTTAATAATTGCGTCACTATAAAATTATTGGGTCACAATCAAATAACGTTATTATATAATAATTGAGTAACTATTATTTCTCGTAAGAATTCAAGAAAAGTAACAAAACTTTACGTCGCAAGTAAAGTAAGTCTTCTTTTGGTGAAATGAGAGATCCCTGGTAGAGAAGTACTCTACGTGTATTCAAAGCACAGACTACGTAATACGCTCCTTTGCCGTTTTCTTCTAACTTTACGAACGCTGGCGTTATCAGGTGCAATAAAAGGGCTTGTACTAATATTCCTCCTGGAAATAAGGAATACATCATTTTGAACGATTCGACTCGGTTTTGTTACAAAACTCTCTGAAATAGTTTTTTTAATATATTTAAGAATATATGAGAATTTCCTAAAAGTTACATCACGCTTACTCCATTTTTTTGTTTGCCTTTAGCGCATCCATCTACATTAACTCAACAAACACTAGTATTAAAGAAAACGGGAATAAATTAAGGTTCTTTCCTTAATTAAAGTCACCTAAGTCTTAATAATGACTCTACACAGGCATCGAGGTGGTTAATTATGAGGTCGTCTTAAATTGTCATCGTTATTTTAAAAAATTGTGATAGATAATGACGTCCATAATTTGCATAAAGGATGTATTTTTAACAGAGGGGTAATTCCCGTAATTTGAAGAACGTTCGCAGTCTGAGGGGCAATTCCCGTATTTTTAAGACCGTTCGCATTCTAATCTCAGTCTCAATCTGTCAAAATTACAATCAATTTACATAGATTTTTGACAGATTTTTGACATTGATTGTCGCTGAGATGAGATTGCGACTTGAATTTGAACGTTTTTTAAGTACGAGAATTGCCCCTCAGGTATTCGTATAATAAAGAACTGTTACAGATTAGAAAGCTTCGGAATCCCCCTCTTCTCATCATCAAAAAACCTGCATTAATTAAACATAATTAAAAAAACTAACGTTAATTGATAAAAAACACATGTATTAAAGTTCAGGGAAATTAAAATACTTTTTCAGGATATCACTCACAATATTTTTGAAGTTTTCTACAAAACCACTTAACACTTTTGTACACTTCCACTGTTCGACGTCGACTGACTAACGATGCACATGCTATATATTACCGGAAACCGCCTAGGTTGACATTTATAACAAAACGTGATGGTACAACCGGAAGTAGTGCGTGCGATAACACTTAATTGTATTAGTATTTAAATATTGTTATTAAATTTAAATACAGATAATAATTTAAACATAAAGAATGTCTATGGTTGATCAAATTATATATCTAAAAATGATTAATCGACTCCGGTTTTTTTTTTAAAAACGTTTCCCCACACCAGGAATTTCTCCTGTATCGTGGGTGCGTTTACAAATATTTAAACTCACATACACCAACAGCCAGGCCCGGAAGAACTTGTTGCAGGTCATACAAATATTTGTTCCGTGCGGGGATCGAACCCGCGACACGTAACGCAGCAGTCAATCACTTAACCGCTGCGCCAACCGTGCCGTCAAATCCGACTATCGAAGAAAGAGTTTCTAACAGATGCTTCAAAACTGAATACTTTTACTGCATTTCACAAGAGTTTTCCATAAGATTTTACTTCGAAGTAACTTTAAGCATGCAGAATTGTAATAATTAACCTTACAATAAAGTTCGATGAAAAATCATTAAGTATTAAATTCTCTTCTTAGAAATTCGTTTGTTTACTTGTGGTTATTGGAAAATCTCAAGTCTTCCAAAGTAAACAGACTCTCAATAGATCTTAAATATTAAACAATCAAGAGGACTTTATTTAGGTGCCTACTATATTATTTTATTTTTAAGCGACCTCAAAAAAGAAGGAGGTTTCTCAATCCGACCGTATATAATATATATATATTTTTTTTTATGTGTGTTCGCGGATAACTTCGTCGTTTATGAATAGATTTTGATGTTTTTTTTTTTGTTAGAAAGAAGATATTCCAAGGGCAGTATCATGATAAGGAAACCAGGATCTGATGATGGCAGCCCAGAGAAATCGAGGGGAAGCTTCGAAAATCGTAGTGCGTTTGTTAATTATTTTCATTAAGTATTTTAAAGCACTTCTATTTACTGAGGGTCTGGAATCGATCTGATGATGGAGCCGAAAGACAGTCGAGGGAACTCCTCAACGATTTACAACAATTACCCGGTGTTTGGGCTTGATTAATTTGTATTGATGAGAACTTTACACCTAGATGGGTTATGACTGTCATTAGGGGTCTGATGATGAAAACGAAGGACAGTCAAGGGAAATCCTCAACGTTTTACAGTAGCTACCTTGTGTTTGGACTTAAATTATTACTATTAATGAGAACTTTGCACTCATATGGGTTATAAGTGTCATTACAGGTCTGATGGAGGCCATAGACAGTCAAGGGAATTCCTCAACGATTAGAGCAGCAGTTACCTTTTGTCGGGCTTACTTCATACGGTTCAATATGCCAAAATGTTCAGTTCGTACAAAAATAATACCTAATTAAGATTGAAGTTTTACATAGGAATAGCACTACCTACCAGGCATGCTGATGCGTCAATTTGACACTGAATTTAAGTTGCGTAATCGCGTCATGTCTAGCAATGCTCTTTCGTCGTGTGGCCTACTCAATAATTTATTTGAATCTAAGTCAGACAACGCTATTCCTTCCAAGGTTTTAACACGACTCAGAGCAACATAAACCTGATTTCACAACATACACATGACCAAATTTTTCTTGCTTAGATCTATGACAGCTTTTTCTAGTGTAGTTCCCTGTAACTGGTGAATCGTAACTAACCAACTTAGGGCGATTTTCACCAATCTTTTATACCTAGAATAAGTCTTATCGTGAGAATAAATTTTGTATTTTTGACAGTTCTTCCATACTAGAACTGTCAGACGTAAATTTTATTCCACGGATAAAATATGTCTGACTTTGGTGAAATCAGCCCTTAAAATCAAAGGTAACATTCGGCGCTCGACATCTCCGTATCCTTTTGTTGCCTGAAATGTGGCAACAGTAGGAGTAATCGGTACCCAGCCATTTTCATTTTTAATTCTACTTCGAATCGTATTCTTATCGGAATCGATTACTCGAAGAAGCCTGAACCGATTTTGTTCCAAAGGGTATATATACTTCCCAAGTGGTCCCATTAAAATTTAATCGGAATCAGTCGAGCGGTTTAAAAAAAATCTACTATAAATTATTTTTAAATAAAAAAAACCGCCTAGGCTCAAACGGACCGAACGTGTAACACGATCGTTTTTGAATTGGTTTGGGGTAGGTACAACTAAAAAGGGGAAAATAATAAACATTTTTACAAAAAAAAAACAGTACAAAGTAAAAAATAATTATAATTTCGGAAGTCGGTGGCAAAAACTAAAATACAGATCCAAAGACACCGACTTCCGAAATTAAAATTATTTTTCACTTTGTAGTGTTTTTTTTTAGAAGTCGGTTGTTTTTATTTTTGTAAAAACGTCTTTTATCATTAGCACCATTTTCAGATATTGATTTTGTTCGGTTTTCTGTAATATTTATCTCATTAGGTACACAAAATGATTGCAATAGATGATATCACTTTCTGTAACTAGGTATATTCAAAACCACCTACACGCCATTTTTTTTTAAACTATATAAAGTCCGCGTTCCTATGTGACTAGCTACTCTTAGAAGAAACACCGAAATAAACAAGTTTACAGTCTCTTTTAAAGCTCAGACATTGTCTTGGTCGAACCATATGAGAACCATGCAGATTAGCGTCTGCAATGGTCTTAAAAAATAGCCAGAAATATTAGAGTGGACCTGTCCAGTCAGTGCATGCTTGTGTCAGTAATCAGTAATCGTGTAGCTCAATTCAGAACTTATGGAGCTCAATAAAATTATTCCTAACTTTAAACAAAGAAAAATAATGGAAATAAACCAATATTTTCTTACTAAAAACTGGAAAATTATGACATATATAATATGAAAATGTATGACATACCGAACACATTTACATGAATTCTTTTAATTGACACCAAATAAAATAAAACACCAACTTCAATAAATACTCAGGCCTCACTTTATAAACATTATAAAGCTTTCAAACTCCACAAAGGGTACGAAAGTGTTATCAGCAATTGATCGTCACACGTCGGGACTAATGCAACAATGTCGTTTTCATCTTAAGCTAATGGATCGAACCTTTTTCTTTTTCTTTTAAAGTTCTTGGGACTTGGGAGTGGGACTAACATTGAAGTCAATTAACACTAGTCAAATGTTGTGAGCAGAAGGACAATTCCCGTAATTAAAAACGTTCAAAATCTAGTCGCAATCTCATCTCAGCGACAGTCAATGTCAAAAACTTGTCAAATATGTAGGGAAATTAGAGGTATTTTTGACATATTGACACTGAGATTAGACTGTGAAAATTCTTAAAATTACGAGAATTACCCCTCAGAAGTATAAGAGCCCTAAGATCTTAAAATCAAAACGCCTCGGCCGTTCCTGTCTGTAGTTTATAAGTTTTGTGCCCTAGCTGGAGGCCTTAATAATGATCCATAAATAAACAATACAAAATTAAAAATAGCTAAGTAATACAAAAAAAGAAATAAGTACAATAAAAAAATGCCATACATCATTACATACACACAAACATAAACTGACGCCTTTTCTAAGACATCTCCTTGGGTGAAAAGCGAGATGACAATCATTAAAACACATATAATACATAAATAACGTATTAATTAGGCTTCAAAATGACTTAGTGAATTCTGATTTCGTCAGGAATGTTTAGAACTTCATTATGATACATCTACTATTACTTAATGGTATGCTCGTACTTATGCTTAAGCCAATTGACTTATGCTTAAGCCATTTGGCTTAAAGTTAAGTGCGCGCATGCATTAATTTTCATTAATATTAACACAAATCTGCCCGTAGATGGATTCACAACAGCCAGCGTGCTATGCCTAGTAGTTCTACTTCTGTTAGTTTATTTTTATGTTTTTGTAATGTTATTTGATTGATTGAGTATTAAAGTTTGCTTATAAAAGGGATCGAACCTTAGCAACATACGATATATAAGCTACACATGATTAGAAAAAATAATAGCTGAGCTATTAAGTGACTCGGCTTAAATTGTCCGCTAATTCAAATGGCAACTGTGATTACTTAACAGTCGTGAGAAATGGCTATAACAATGTGACATGAAAATTTGACGTAGTGTGTAAATCTGCTTTACAATTAATTTCCCTGACTGAACGTCATTTTAAGCTTTATCTCAGCATTATCTACTTAATCCCACAAACAAAGTCCCTGAACATGACACGATTGGGTACAGTGTGTGGCTTTGTGGTATCCCAGAGCCACAAGTAGGTATTCATTAACCATTTATCATTTATTTCGTCTAATTAGGACTGCCGCTGGCACTTTCACTAATTAAAGCTTGTATATAGGTTGTGTATCATTTTAGACAGTGTAAGAAAGTAAAATAGGTTTTACGTACGTACAAACAAAAAAAAATGTCTAAATATAAAAACAATGTAAATCTATAATCACGTGCGCTTATTTTAACGATTACATTACACGAACGACAGCATTAATCTTTGGACAGTTACTTTACCTTGCTTTCTATTAAAGTGTTTTTATCTTTTTTATTGCTCGGAAAAAAATGAAACATTTCCAAATTAAATTGCACACATTTTTTCATCTACACCACTGAAAAATTCTCTTCTCCATTTCAAGTATGGGCCATTAAAACGATTATTTTCCAACAAGAACACAGTTTTATATCCAATGAAATGGTTTCCTAATGGAAATTAGAAAGCGTCTTCTTCAAATTACGTAAAGTAATTGGACCAGCGCAAAATAATATGAACACAAATTAGGTGTACCATAGGCATAACAAAATGATTCGTGTTTTATGAGCCGCCAGTCTTGCTGTATTAATAAATTATTAGCTTAGCAATTAGAGAAGTAGATAATTTGTTTGTGGAAAATAGGGTTACGACTTACGAACCCAAACAGTGAAGACGGGATCCTGTTACTAAAGCCTTTGTTATTTGTCAGTCCGTCAGCCTGCCTGTCTGTAACAGGCATATTCAAGTTTTTACTTATACCGTAATAAAAAAATACTATTTAAGTATTTCATGTAAAATATCAAACTTGTTAATGTAGGCACATTAAAATAGCGCTTAATCTTATTTTTAAATAAGATCATGTACCCTAATCGGTAGCTAGGTGAATTATTAAAATACGGTGTCTATGATTGCTAGTAAGGCAAATAATAGGTAAGAAAAAGGTAAACTATAACAGTTTTGGTGGTACGGAACCCATAGTGAAAAGTGTTTAAAAATAATTTATATCAAATTATCTATAAATCAAAGTTCCCCGTAACTCCGTCCTTATTCAAACAACCTCCCTATTTGTTGGTTTAGTAAATCGACCGATGATCGTCAAATTATTCGCGCAACAATATTTTACATTAGCTATTTCACCGACAGTTAGGAATTATGCTAATAACTCAATTTCCATAATATTTGTTTTATGAGATTGGGAGCTTTAGTTATTTTTTGTCCTCACGACACCGGTATTACCAGTAAGTTAAATAACTGCAAGGAGCTATTAGCTTGATTTAAGGCTCCCGCAGACAAGTACGACGCGACATTGCGGCGCGTGCGATTCTTGTAGAACAAATTACATGAAGTTTTGATAGAAATTATTTCACTAGAGTCGCGTCGTGTTTGCAGTCTTTAAGGAGCTAAAGATAATTTTTGAAGAGAAAATAGACTTTGGTAATTGTTGCCTGTCAAAGTACTTTTGATAAGCACTAATCTGGAAAATTATGTTTGATTCCTGCAATTATTATAAGACAGAAACGCATGCCCTGTCACCTTTGCACATAAGGATCTTATGACTGCGTCAGCGCACGGTGTTCGCATGGCTCAATTTTGGGCTAAACATAATATTTGGATCAGGTATATCAATACTGTTGAAAGTCGTTGTAGAAATACGAAACACTTTGAAAGCGATTGCCACTCGTCTAGGCCTCTCAGTTCTTATTATTAATCCAAAGTTCACAGTTCCGTGCAATTTATCAAAAAACTCAATGTATAGCTACCACTGAGTTGCGGACCACGTCCTATAAATAGCTGATAACATCTACACCCAAAGGGCTCAAACGGATAAAAATCTCATAGTATTTTTTGCGACGTAACTTTGAAACTGTTGCAAATTCACGGGAAAGCTCAGGAGAGGTCTATCTTAAGAAATATCTTAATTAAGGGCGACAGTTCCAACTAAACTTAATTTGGGACCAACTTCGCCCGAAAAAAGTCGCATTATAAATGAATGCCTAATTAATTCTGTAAATATATATATATTTGTAATTGGCTTTTGCATGTTTTTGGAGAGTTTGTTTTGTAATTAATTAGATGTAGGAAAATATGAAAAATAAATGTGTTTTTACGTAGAGCTTCCAACGCCGACTTCTTTCGGTATTTTTCTCGACTCTTGCAAAATAAATATAAATAGTAGATAGCCTATATACAATAAGTGCTTTATGACTCGTCGTTTGGTATTGTTTTACGAAAATTATTGTTAATTCGCTGCCGAAGTGCTGAAAAATTAATGCTCCATCTCTATAATAACAATCTATCAAAATTGACGTAAATTAATCTTGAATGTTCACAAAATGTTTGTCAATTATCGTTGTAATCGCATTCATTAGTGTTGATGACTTCACGCATAATTATGTCGCTTCTATTATATGGCGGGCGCTTCAATTCAAGTCTCAAATTTTATAATAGCATTAATTTATCATTATAGGCATTTAATTTGTTAGAAAGACCGATGAACTGAGTCGCGAATATACTTATAAAAACAGTCGAAAAGTCAACATCATTATCATCATTAATTTGTTATCATGAATGAAAGTTAATATATTTTCACAGTTTTGTTGATCATTCAAATTCAAAGCAATTATTTCAATTAAACCATTTACAGGCACTTTTGAATTGACAAGTGGTCGGTCAGTCAGTAATATGAAGCTAGTTGCCCATTCCAAAGCGTAGTAGGTACCTATGGAGAAGAACGGGCAAGAAACTTCATGGACACTTTTAAATGATATTGTTACATAAATATTAGCTACATCATTACTGTTGAATATAGATATAGTTATATATGAGAACGATGTAAATAAGACGTACAATAAATAGAAATTTAAATAAAACAATCCATAAATAAAATAATTAAAATAAGACGTGGCGGCAAAGAGATGACCAGTCCCAACTGACAGCGCCCGTTCCCGAACATGACGCATGGATCAGCACCATTCAGTTCAACAATTTT
This sequence comes from Brachylomia viminalis, assembly GCA_937001585.2. NCBI lineage: Eukaryota > Metazoa > Arthropoda > Insecta > Lepidoptera > Noctuidae > Brachylomia > Brachylomia viminalis. The sequence goes on from OW443300.2 coordinate 1,921,304, forward strand.
GGAGGGAGCTAAATGATCCAACAGACGCGCCGCCGTCAGCGAGACATTTGAGTGAGCATGACATCTATCAGACGCCAGGACACATTTAAGTCAATGAAAGACATTACCCGGTAAATGGTAGCTCGATAGCACATAGTACTCACACTAAGACTTGTCCTATGCAATTATAGTATAATACAATACAAAGGAGAAGGAGATTGAGTTTATACAATGCAAAGATGGTCTTACAATCTTCAGCAGCTCCAACAATCTTTTCAAATGTTAATCAATTAGTTGTGGTTGTGGAGCAGGACCAGTATTGAGCCAGCATATATCAGTGATATAATCCCCCAACTTATAATATGCTTGTCTGCATAGTGTGCGTTTTATTCAAAATTTGAATTTCGTCTCATTCAGTTGAAGTTCGTCTCATTCTGAAAGTTGGCAACGTCGCAATACTCCGACCCTTGTTTTTACCACTAAAACTAAATAGTCAGTGTTACGATATTAACTTTTCGAAATATGGGTAGTTCTGGCCTCTCTGCAACGATGTCGAATTGACTGGCCCTACATCGAAGTGTTGAGATGCTTGTATGGCGCTGCCACGATGACTGTCTAGATCTAGGATCAGAAAACCGGCCCCATCCAAATGCTCAGAGGAGTGAAACAGGGGGATGTGATATCCCTGAAACTGTTTACCAATGCGTTAGAGGACGTTTTCAAGACGCTGTACTGGACTGGACTGGGTATCAACGTGAACAGCGAGTATATCTCACACCTTTGCTTTGCCAATGACATCGTCATGATGGCAGAGACGCTGGAACAGTTAGACCAGATGCTGCACAGTCTGATTGCGGGAGGGGTCATTAGATAATTTCACATCCTCAAAAAAAAAAGCCTCTCGGCGGGTTGGCCTTGGCATGAATTTGGACAAGACGAAAGTTATGTAAAATTCACACGTCTTGCCGAGTCCAATTCACATCAAAGGGTCGCTTCTCGAAGTTGTGAAGGAGTATGTCTACCTAGGGCAAGTCATCCAGCTCGGTAGACACAATTTTCAGAAAAAAGCGGACAGAAGGATCCGATTGCGTTGTACAATATTTGGGAAACGCCGTCCAGTCTTCTTGTCGCTTATCCCGCAATGTTTGAAGACTAAGGTCTTCAACCAGTGCTTCATGCCCGTTATAACGTAAGGTGCCGGTAACGTGGAAACTGACAGTTGGGCTGGTCCACAAATTCAAGGTCGCTCAGCGCGCTATGGAGCGGGCTGTGCTCGGAGTTTCTTTGAAGGATAAAATCATAAATTATATTATCCGAAAAAGAACCGGAGTTACTGACATAGCTTGCAGAGTAAGCTAGCTGAAGTGGCAGTGGGCTGGCCATATTTGTCGAAGGACCGATGGCCAGTGAAGCAGACGGGTCCTGGAGTGGAGACCGCGTATCGGCAAGCGTAGCGTGAGACGCCCCCCAGCTAGATGGACCGACGATCTTAAGAAAGTGGCTGGGACAGACTGGATGCGGAAGGCGGAGGACAGGGTGTTGTGGCGCAGCCTGGGAGGGGCCTATGTCCAACAGTGATCTGCGATGGGCTGAGTTGATTGAATATTAACAAATTAATCATAATACCGAAATATTTGACAGGCAATTGAGTCGTTAGCCAATTATTACAATGCATTATCTTAATGTTCTTAATAAATTTTCATGTACATATTCATTCATAAGCATAATAAAGAATAATAGTGATTACGCTTAAATCATTATTATGATATTATTTCACCCAAACATCTTTTTATTTCAAGTATTTATAACAACTTAAGCAACTGTATCTACTACCTAGAAATAGAGCCTGTCTACTGAAATGAATGTGCCTTTTCCAGTATACAATTTGTACTGGTGGACAAGAATTTAAATCCAGAAATATTTAATATTTCTGTAGTTATATTCTTGCCCACATACAAACTTGGTAAATAGCAATATTAAACAAACTATTTAATTAAGCACTCAATATTATATCAATATAGACTTCTTGAAGACAACCTTTTGGTTTCGAAGCTCGAAGAGAACTAATTTAGAAACTAGGCGATGCTCCAAATGATAAATAAATGATAAATGATTTATTAAATGATAAATGATAACAAACACCAAACATCGTGTTTCCATTCCATTCCATTAAAAAAACCAGTTCATTTACGGTAACTGTCAAATGATAAACTTTTAAACTACATGACTTCACTGACACAAAAATCATTTGAGACAAAACACATACTTTAATTTTTATTATAAATGTCCTAATAGAATCATTATCATTACATAGTATAAAACAAAGTCGCTTATTTTGTATGTTTGCTTAGATCTTTAAAACGACACAACGGATTATATTGCGGGTTTCATCTATAGACATAGTGATTTATGAAAAAGGTTTTTACATGCATATTATAGTAGAGAAAATACCGAGAATTTTAAAGAATTGTAATGTGAGGTCCTAATAAACATATTTCTGTGCAAATCCGCGATGGTGTATGTCTATCTCCTAAGGATAACCCACAGTAATCATTTTTATCTTTTACATATTACAAAATAATAATGTGTTATTTAGGAAGCTATATTAAACAATACAGTATTATTCCTTATCCAATTAAATACGTTTGATACATTGTGCATTTAATTTAGATTAAAATTGCCCTTTACAGCATACATTAAATTGAATATCTTAGAAGATATCAGAGATTTAAAATGCGGGGGCAGAGTGACCGTTCGAGCCGTACGTCCGTCCCGGGTGGCAGCGGCCGGCGGGGGCGTTCCTGTGGGATAATTTCCGACATTCACGCGGGCGAAGCCGCGGGCATAAGCTAGTAGCTTATAAACAAACAACCCATTGTCATTTTATAAAGAAAAAACAACCGTTCCGTGGGCACTGAATCCTTTCTCATTCATTTACAAATCCTGCCAGTGAAAACAGATTCGTAAGTCACAGCCAGAGTCAGTGCTCGAAAATGTATGAGAATAAGTTCAATACTAGCTGGAGCTTCGTTTCGACAACGAACAAAGAAAGAATGTACTGGTGTATATATGAAATGGTGATTCTACAGAGCTAGTCCTTTTTAATAACTGAAAAAACATTTCGCTTCCTTTTGGGCTTCGCCGCTGTCGGGTAAAAATAAGTGGCAACGTTGGGATGATTTTTTCAAATTAAATTTAAGGTGAATTTGTTCTAAATTGTTAGTTTAAGCTACTGTCAAAAAAGGATAAGATTTCAATGTTGATACAAAAACTAAATGAAAACCAACCACGCCTTTAAAAACGTAGCGCCCATACACATCATAAGGTTAAAACCGGCAATACAGGGTCATCTCGGCCTTCAGATCCATCTGACTTGAACAAAATACCTTAGTAGGAGTGACTGTTCCGACCTCAAAATCGAAAGATTAGTTTTAGCAGGTGGTTTCTTACTTAATTTAACACACTCCTAAGTTGACCTACGAGATGCCATACAGACACAAAAACTACGCAGTCTCATCGTGTTGTGTCTGCACGCATCCAGTCAAACTAATATTGCGATATTTTATATCGATACCGGAAATTTTAATTGTCGTAAAGGACAAAAAACACGACTTTACAGTAGAGCCCAAAATTTTAACGATATATCCCAAATAGTAAAAAAAATCGAGCTACAGCTGTTGAAAATCCAGGTTGTAAGGGGCTTGTTTAAAGATAGGATTGTTTTAAATATAGCAATCGATAGAGCTTGCGACGCTGTTTCGAAATATATTTATAACAAATTTTCGGCAAAATGTCCTTTACGACAATTGAAATCTCCGGTATCGATATGTTCACTCATTCAGATGCCTTTATATCTTACTAATTCTCAGCAAAACTACAGCCGAAACCTAGCTAGATTCAAGATGTTTGATTAATAAGAAAGTTGTTCGTTGCACATGACTGCGCTGTTATTAGACCGTGATCACCGATACACATAACAACTTCGCCAACTTTAATTAAGTTTCTTCGCAGAACAACATAATATTCTAAGGTCTTGTACAGAAAGTTAAGGTAAAAGATAGATAGGTACAGAAGTTCGAGTTCATACTTACAATTACGAGTTAAAATACACACGGACAAAAACTAGCGTTCATGTACATACACGTGTCTGTCATTCATTGACATAGTTTGAGATCAGTGGCCCTAACACGAAGGCATGACGATCGTAACGTGAATTTGTACATTTCTTTAATAAAAAATACAACTATACATTTTAGTTTAAATTGCGACAAGCACAATTCACCCACAGATATGAATAAAGTCTTAAAACTAAGTAAATATTTGTGCGAAACGAGTATTTTCAATTATAAAATCGTTCGTATTACGGTACAATGACCCCGCACGATCGATCACTGCATGTAGGTACCTATGCGTTTATTTTCGCTCAATCTAAGGAGCTGGCCTTCGGTACATTTCTATTCTATGGTTGAATTTCAGAGATTGATAAGCTTAGATATTTGATCCAAAGATTAAATCTCTTGAAACGAGTTTATGGAATTTTTGGGTTTGTGCTCAGTTTGAGTAATTTGAATTTTGATAGTTAGTTAATGATGATAAAGTTGGAGTCAATATTCTATAACATTCAAGGTGAGTTAAAATTGCACAGCGAAACTATAGTGTTACGTGTGTTTCTTAGACGCAGCAAATTGTCCGTATTTTTTATCCTTCTAGTGTTTTTTTTTAGTACAACTAACATAGGTACATACATAAATGTAATAATATATTACACGCATGAAGTTACACGTATATTAGGTATATGTGTACTGTTGAGACCGCTCCTCTCAACATTGCCGCGTGCTGGCGGCAGTAAACGGTGCGGGTAAAAGTGCGGGTTTTTTAGTACAACTAACTTATGTACATACATAAATGTAATAATATATTGCACGCATGAAGTTACACGTATATTAGGTATATGTGTACTGTTGAGACCGCTCCTCTCAACATTGCCGCGTGCTGGCGGCAGTAAACGGTGCGGGTAAAAGTGCGGGTTTTTTAGTACAACTAACTTATGTACATACATAAATGTAATAATATATTGCACGCATGAAGTTACACGTATATTAGGTATATGTGTACTGTTGAGACCGCTCCTCTCAACATTGCCGCGTGCTGGCGGCAGTAAACGGTGCGGGTAAAAGTGCGGGTTTTTTAGTACAACTAACTTATGTACATACATAAATGTAATAATATATTGCACGCATGAAGTTACACGTATATTAGGTATATGTGTACTGTTGAGACCGCTCCTCTCAACATTGCCGCGTGCTGGCGGCAGTAAACGGTGCGGGTAAAAGTGCGGTAAAAGTGCAGGGACAACGGGGAATCAGCCAGCCGACGGCCAAGCGCGGGCCCCGCATGTCCGCAACACACGAGTCAGCTGTTGCACGCCTCCACGCACGGCTGCGCTTGCGCATTTTATTAAGAGGGCTATCACAATTTTTCTTGTAAATGTGGTATTTATATAAAACACTCCCGAGACAAATAGTCAAACTTTCTCGTGCATATTTTTATTTTTTATTTTGTGGCCATATCTAAACCATAATCACACATCAAAACTCCCAGTTTAGATGTGTGATTATTGTTTGTGATAGGCCTCTTAACGTCTTTATCTAATTATTTCTTGTTTACATTTTAAATCGACCTTTTACCTTTGTTAATTCATCATTTCTTATTATACTTGTTATACAAACCACAATAGTGGACTGTAATTTTAATAACTTTCATTTAACTTCACCACGATCTATCGTCGCGTTGTATGTTAGAAGGTTTTCCTTCGTCGGCCAGGCTTAGTATTTAACCGTATTTTATTCAGTTTCCTACAAGACGTAAGTTGTTTTTTTTTTTTGTTTTGTTACAAAAAATATGCAATAGATTTGAATTGATACCTAATATTAGGGTACCAAGGTTATCGGCATAGCCAGAAGAATTGCCAAACTTAAGAGCAAAGGACGTCTTTCGGCTGAAATGATGTTGATGATATCAGCAACAAATCAATACTATAGTCTTTGATATACAGTCACATAACTTTTAATCAACTACTTACATTTTCCACAACTTTATCAGCAGTACTCTAACATATCTCATTCGTAAATGTCTAGCTACAGTATCATTTAATTTGGGAGTACTAATACATATTCAGTGTGGGAGCCGTGGAAGCAGCAGTAAGGTTAATTTATCACCTCGCTATAGAACAAGCGTGAAAAGGAAGGAATTCGAGAAATCAAAATGGTCTCATGGGAAAATTGGGTGTGGAAACTTTTACTGGTAGGGTCTTACGAACAGGAATTGAAAGACCAGTAAATAAATGTGATTTTATGAGAAAACATTGAGTGAAGTTAATAGTTAACTCAGGTTTGTTCACTGCAGGACACGGCGTGGCATACGCTGGCAGAGTGTGCCGCTTGGGAGGAGCCGCGCCGTGCCCTCATCTCAGAAGTAGGCAGTGACTTGTCGCTGCCGGCCGTAGTCGAATCGATGGTCGGCAGCGCCGAGTCCTGGGACGCGGTGGTCTCCTTCTGCGAAACAGTCGTCTCGCAGAAGGAGGCTGCGGAAAGGGAGAGGGAGATCTCATCCACTCACCCGGCCCGCAGAAGGCGCACCGGGCGTCGGCGGAGGGCGGACAACGCCCTCTTCCAGCCCCCCTAAATGGGTCCAGGGGCGACGGACTCGGGGACGTCCGTCGCTACCCACACACCAGGACCCGAGGTGGCGGCGCGTAGTGTTCCACGCGCGCCAATCCTAGACGTCGCGGGGGGAGTCAAACACCTCACTCCCCCCCCAGACCCGGAGAGGCCCGCAGTGGCGGGCCGGCACCAGTCGGGGGTTGCGGAAGGATCGTACGTTCCCGCGACCCCCGGCGTAGGTGTGAGATGGAACACCGGGGTGGTTTATTAATCGTTATATTTAGTTTCCCACACTGTCATCAAAGAAATAGTTATTTGTTTTGCAATTTGAAAACAATGTGTTGATCATTATTATGGAATAACTGTTGTCCGTCACTGCATTTTATTACCAGGCCTCACTAAAGTCACAAATCCCTCTGCCAAGCACAACAACAAGCCTTAAGATTGTAGCCATCAAGGAAGCTTACTTTAGCTGTGGACAATTCCGGATTGTAATGATGACAGCTTTTCCGTCTAGTTATAAAAACCAATTTCAGTTGAAACCTACAAACATGAACAAGTCCTAAATAACAAGCGATCAACGAACACAAGTTTGTAAGGTACACGATTTATTGTTAACACAACTAATTGACATTGCTCTGTTGGGCCTGGGTTAGTTTGCTGTAAACAATCGTCAGTCTAGACTTGTTAATTATACGTAGACACTTTTTTTACTCTAAAATTGCGATTTATTAGTTGACAAGGGAGTAGTAAATAGAATTACTGTTTTGGATTTTTTAGGTTGTTTTTTATGTAAAATTTGTTGTTCTTAACTTCTTGCCAAAGTGAATAAGAATGTATTTCATTTGTTTCAGTTGATGGAGAAAGCTTGAGTGTAATATTAAATAACTTGTGATTGTGAAGGTTCTTATTCTATGTAACATTATGTAGCGTCTACAACAACAAACATCGAGGCAGCACAAATAAAAAATGTTACATTATATGCCCCGCTACAAAATCCAGTTGAACAACAAAGTATTCAGCAGCCAATTACAATACCTATCTCATTAACCATAATAGCAATTAAGGTCTCCAATCAACGGGCTGACAGCTGCCAATCCAAAAGTTCCCTAAATAGGGGGCCAAAAATGCCCCAAAAAAGCACCTGTATTTTTCATTTAATGGAATTACACCGGTAATCTTGGTGCCGATGTCGGCCGGAGTTACGCCAACTAATTTCGCAACTTTTATTTACCTGCCCGCCTGTTGTTACCAACATAACGGGTAAAACAACGCCAAAAAAGTTTGTTCTGGTGCCAAAACATGGATAACTTGATGAAGCCCCGTTCTGTGGCAGCGCGGTACATTAGTTAATTAATCGATGTTTATATTGGTTCATTTCGGCTTGTCTGGAGGGAAGGGTCATATTTCGGTTGGTAATAAATGTAAGCAGATAAATTGGATTGCGTTTTTGGACGGAAGTTGCGGAAATTAAGGGAGGGTGGTTTGGGGGTGCAGTTTTTAACTCCTGGTTGTTTACTGTTGTCCTGTTGTTGGAAAGAGCATCGAAAGTAGCAAAATTATGAAATTTAATTTCTATTAAATAACGTTACGTGTAAACGCCAGCTATGGTCAGAAAAAATAAACAGTGGGCTTGAAACGTGTGTGATAAGATGCAAACAGATAGAATGCATGACACAAAGAACTATGGAAAGCTAGAAATTAAGGAAGATGATCATAATAAAACACGTACTTACCAAAATCATTCAATCTCTTCAATCAACTCATCTAAACCCACTAAACACACCAAGTAAGCAAGTACTGCGCCATCCATAAAATATTGAATCCCGTGGCCCCGGCCTGATAGAGCAGGGTCGCCTGTTAATCTTCTTAACGCCTACCCGTATCCAGCGCCAATATACATCTAATAGTCGCTAATAAAAGTCTGTAGACACCCTTATTGGGGAAGCTGAATGATTTTAAAAATGGGTAGATAACATTTGGGGTAGATAAAGACATGTTGCCATAGCCTTGAGTACCTCACTATTTGATTTTTCATCATACACGTCTTATTATTTTATTAGGCACTTTGATCTCCATTTCACTGCCTATAGAAGCTTAGTTTTTGTTTACCCTAAACCTCTTAGATTTTTGTACTAATCACTGTGACAAACTTTTACGATAAGATTAAAGCCTGAATTCGTGAAAAGAAATCAGCTGTTCTCTACATCTGTGTTTCAGCAGATTTCGTTTTTAATATATCCGCCTCCAAAATTGTAGAATTGCCTGTAACTTTCCCACTGCTTGTTAAATTAAAAATAGTTGATTGCATTGTGTTTAAAAAAAATATTCGCGACATATTAAGAGCGTTTATACCTTATGAGTGGCAACGTCGCAATTTAGTGTCATATTTCGTGGTTTTCAATTTTTATCATTTAATCGGAGCTATATTTTAAAAATCTGTTTAATTAACTTTTTAGAATTATGTGAAAACTGTGTAAAAGGTAAGAAATCGTTGCGTTTACAGTTCTATTTATATGCAAATAATAGATTGGAAACGTGCAGGGCGTTATTTTCATTGTAAAATAACTGTAAGCATAACTGTTACTTACTTTTTAAACACTTTCACGTAATTCTAAAAACTTAATTAAACAGATTTTTAAAATATAGCTCCGATTAAATGATAAAAAATGAAAACCACGAAATATGACACTATATTGCGACGTTGCCACTCATAAGGTATAAACGCTCTTAAGCCATGCAATAAAAATTCTTGGACTATAAAAATGTGCAACACTTTCAGGATTTACTTACTATCCCATAATAGGCCAGGCGCATCCCGCATCTAGGTATTAGGCTACAAGTACGAAGCGGGCTCGACTTGTCCGGCCAATTCTGTGGGTTGCCGCGCGCACGCCAGGTCGCACGTTATTAGTTTGATACTCACTCACGCGCCGCATCGCGTCGTCCATTCGTCGCATAAGATATTAACAAAAAATACTAAAATTAAGGCAAAAGCTTATTGCATCGCATTAGGCTGCTTAAACAATAACAAGGATCTGAATCTCACGTTTTTCACTCTTCCAAAGAACATCGAAATTTCATAAAGAATTGCACGTCAACAAGTTATTAGGTAGGCTAACCTAACCTAATAATATCTACCAAATTATTTTTTTTACTTAATTATGCAGGTAATAAATAATGAAGATTAAGAAAATTAAAGTATTTTTTTATTAAAAATATAATATGCCGTATGCCTATCTTCTTAGGTCAAAGTATACACTGTAGTAAGTGTACACTGTAAAATAAAATAGTTTTCAGCACTACATACTAAGTAGGTACCAATCCTAAGTTTATTTAAAACGTCATTTGTTCACAAAATGAGAGTAATCGGCATATAGCTGGTAATTAAATATTCAGATTAATTATTCTTTAAAAGAAGACAACCCTAACTTAGTCAGCAGAGATAAGAGTTACGCGATAGAAAGAGAGGCAACTTCTTGGTGAATGCAGACCAATAGCGCTGTGCGACCTGAATTGCACTTTATTGTGTCGTAGCAAGAGTCTCTATTTATTGTAATGATTTGGCAGAGTGAATCTTCTGTACTTGTACTATTATTATTATATTCCATGCCCATAATCTCTTTTAACACCTAGTTGCAGAAAATAAATATTGTGGCGACTATTTGCAGCTGAGACCAAGGGGATTATACCCATAAATCAGTAAACTAATATAGCTCTGCGATACCCATCCGCTGATTCAGATCTTCTTAAACCCGCTGCCAGTGCTGAAAATAAACCAATTTATAAACAGGACGATATTTTTATGACCACAATTTAAAAACTTTAATATAGCTAGCAACGTCAAATGATATCATTCCAATATGGCGACCGCTGGAACTCGACGGTTATTCCCTTATTATTACGGTTAAATAAAATTTCTTCGCGTCACGTTTGGGATTTATAGCCTTTTTTGCGAAAATGATTTATTTTTTGACCTTACTTTGTGAGGTAAGTTGGTATTTCGTTCAATTAAGCTGCGTATTGTTAGGAGACAGTGATAGACTGCGACACTTACCGGTGTGAAGAGATGGTAGTTATATTATCAACGAATAGAGGCGAGCTTTAGATGATGAATTTGAAGCCATCAGAAAGTACTACGAGTAGGGTGAAAAAGGCAAAACGTCCTTAACGATTTTATGCTCCTGTCCAGCGAACGCTATACACAAATGGGTCAAGTGCATACCTAGTAAATGGTCGGGTCTTCGGGAGCACCAGCGTTCTCGTCCGATGCTTGTTTAGTGGAAATTATACGTATAGTATATTCAAAGCGCATTTGTGTTAACCATATTCTCTATCTGTAACTGTATTGTTAAAAGAAAAAGTTTATTTTTATATCTATTTTGCTTACATAGCATGTCGAGGAGTCTCCAAAATGCCTGTAGTTGAAGACACTTCCCTTACATTATAAACGTACATTTGTATAAACAGGTATACACGTGGTTACATTGTATGTATTCGTAAAGTTATAATTATACATTTGTACCTACTGGTTAAACCGAAAGATTTTTATTTTAAAATATACATGCATTAAACATTCACACTTAAGAGAAAACTACACGTCATAGAATCAGTGTATAGTCAGCGTATAGTAACATTAAAAAAAAATATACACCATGCGGTTGCAGATAACAAAAAATCATAAAATAATGAAGTAGTATTTAAACTTACGCAAAAACATTTTTAACCGTAAACAAAGGACCATCGCTTAATCAACATCACACTTAATTCAAATATGACTGCGGCACAAACAAACTCACGGGTTTATACAAACTAAAAGCAACTTCGCTGAGTAAGCTGCAGCAAAAATATGAAACTGGACATTCATGAGAGAAACAAGAATTTATAGCGGCCAGCAAAGTCTCCACAACTTGATGTTTATTTATACAGTTCAACCTGTCCGCGGTAATGCAGAGTTTTATCCTTTTATTTGAAGTAAAAAGTAGGAGGACAGTGGAAGGGATGTCGGGTTTTTATAGCGTTTGGTCTTGCACTGCACCTTAATAAATTACTTTTCACACACTGGTGTTAGAAAATTAGAAAACTACGTAATTCATGTAAGTATATTACTACCGTGGAGATTAATGCAATAGTGGAAGGCATTTGGTACTAGCAACATTTTGGCATTACCAATCTACTAAGTAAGCGTAGTGTTTAAAGCAATATCCCATCGGAGAGTGTTTTACTGTCTTGAATAAATTAAAAATTTAAAAAAGCCCCGACACGGCACATTTGTAGAATTTTGGTTCTTCCATCCCCACTTTAACCCACCATAACTCTTAAACGGCTCAATCGATTTTTATAAAACATAGCTAAGAACACTCTCGATTAAGTCTCCTTTCATCCAAAAACAAACTAAACTGAAATCGGTTCAGTGGTGCGGGCGCTATGATGCCACAGACAGACAGACAGACAGACACACAGACAGACACACAGACAAACAGACACGTCAAACTTATAACACCCCTCTTTTGCGTCGGGGGTTAAAAATACCAAAAAGGCTAAAATAGGTACGTAATTTAAGATACACAAACATATTGTATCTACCTACATATTTTGTTTCATCGACGCTAATACATCTTGCCATACACGCAAATTGGACGTAAATTATACATAAAATATACCCACAGTATCTGTGAGCATACCCATCTGTGTCATTTAGGTCATACTTAACGTAAGGATAGTAACAAATAAAATAAACTAAAGACTAAACGGTTAAACAATCGTATTTTATAGTCCATAAATTTCGTTCTGTTTGTGTAGGCCCGCTGAGCTAAATATTGGATTAAACTTTCTGGCTAAATGCCAAAAATATCTGCTACTACGTATCTAAACATTGGAAGTGATAAATATTATCTATATATCATTAGATATTCAAATTTATAGGCTTCTTCAATCGTCTTTACTAACTTTATCATCTGGTTTTCACTGTGGCGCTGTGAAAAAAAAAATTGTGTCTCTTTTGTAACAGTTCACTACAGTAAATCTCATTTAATCGTTTAGGTAGAGAAAAGTCTTACTTTAGCTGTCTAGCAGCGCGTGGATTTGTTCAAAATCACATAAAAGCCCCCAGACTCGAAACTCGTTGAGCACTTTCAAAAGCCGATCGATTACCCACTTATCAAAATATCTCAATATGGCATACTGAATGTCAAACTACACGGTGATTTTTAATTTACTGTTGACCTTGCAGGAGGTGAAATAACTCATGATTAGATGATAACAACTCTCATTATGAGACCAACTACGAAATAGCAAAAAAATATTACATCTCTTGCATACATTTTCATCGGGAAAATATTGCATCTTTTATGAAACAGCTGATATTTTTTTCGACATTTCAGAGTTGGTCCCATAGTAAAAGTTGCGCATAATCATGAGTACTTTCACGCCCTTAAAGGTTAACAGTCAAAAATCAAAAGTCATTTATTCAAATTAGGCTGAGAATCAGCACTTTTTTAAAGTCAAAATCACATATGACAGTCCCCCCAAAACGCCCACCCTTCACCACTTCCTAGTGCTTTAGCTGGGAAGAAGAAGTGGCGGAACAAACTCCCCAGCAGCACTGCTGTCTGTTCAGTTAGAAGAACTGGATTCTATACATATAGTAATAAGTAATTAACATTACGAAACACAAAAATATTAAAATTATTTGCCATATTATGTCAGCTAGCACACGCCAATATTTAAAACTATACTCAAGCAGAAATAAATAATAAAAACAAAAACGCAAACAGAACTTAATACATAATAAAAAGCCTCCTGGCATAAAGGGCGTGCCCGCTTACATATGCAATGCTGCATTATGTTTAAATGTATATAGCTGTAACTTGTAGCCACAAATCAGCCATTACCCCCCTCACCATATTTGAGGGAAGGAGGCAACCCGACCCCCGACGCTACCGCAAGCATTGACATCTAAGGGAGCATGACGAACTTGCTGCCGGTTGCTCAAAAGAAAAATATGATGAACTGTCGAGGTCGCTAGCTAACCATATATTGCAACACAACTCATTAAAAAACATTGAAATGAGTAGATTATGTCAATAATAAATAAAAATTAAATTAAACTAAAATAACTAATATAGTCAAATAAAATAAACAATTATATGAACTCGTATAACTTGTCAGTAGGTAAGCTAATTTTGGAGAAAGAACATAAACATTGTCTTGAGTTAATCACAGCGACCAGCTATTTTTATCGTTTAAGTAATCGTTGATTGAATAGTATGCCTTTGAACAAAGGTTGGATTTTACTTTAGCTTTAAACGCATTAAAAGGCAATTCTAACAAAGAAGAGGGAAGCTTGTTATAAAAGTTTATACCAAGCCCAACAAATGAGTTATGGACCTTATGAAGCCGGTGAAAGGGAGCACGTAGTTTCTCCTTGTTTCTAGTGTTAATATTATGAATATCACTGTTTTTTGTGTATAAGTGTATATTTTGCCTAATATATAAGATATTGGCGAAGATGAATTGTGAGGCCACCGTGAGAATACCAATCTCTTTAAAAAAATCTCTCAGAGAGTGAATTAGAAATCACCGTGTATAATGCCTGTAGGTTCTATAATCTCAAAATAACGAAAGGTATTTAAAAAAAGTCTTTTCACATATTAACTCATCCTTAAATTACCATAAGACTAATGCCCGTAATTAAAAACGTTTCAAATCTAGTTGCAGTCTCATCACGGTGACCATCTAATGTCAAAAGCTTGCCAAAAATGTAGGTAAATTAGAAGTATTTTTGACATAAATCGAGATTGAGACTGAGATGAGAATGAAAACGTTCATAATAATACGGGAATTGCACCGCTGACAATTAATTCTGGGTACAAAGAATATATCATTCGTTGCTTGGTTGGACATTTTGAGTATTTGTGAAGAAAACACTATTTAATATACCTTTTTTTTTTTTTTTTTGTGGGTGGGAAATCATCAAATAGCTTCTCCCGCTCTGGGCAGAGCAGGAGGGCGTGTCAGACTCTTACTGACTAAAACCCACCCGTGTTACTTCAGTTGCCTGTGCCAGGGGCCACGGTAACCCTCTTGGACTTTTCCGCAACCCTAGCAGGCATCGGTCCTAGCAAACCCCGTCATTGGTGCTGACATCTCTTTGAGGCGCGCGTGGAACACAACGCGCCGTCGACCCGGGACTGGTCCTTATCGAACGGCAAGCTGCCCATTGCTCGCCGTTCGCAAGCCCGCGCCTACGGTGGCCGGGAATCGGCCTGCGATTCCCGACGCCCAGGGCGTCTCCTGAGGCGGCTAGGGGCGTGAGGGCGCAAATTTTGCCTCTCCCTCACGCGTTCCGCCTCCTCCTTCGCGAACATTACTGCTTCGCAGAAGGAGGTGACGGCTTCCCAAGCCCTCTCACTCCGTACCATGGCCTGGACCAAGGCCGGACGCGAGAGATCGCCACCGCCAATCGCCTCCACCAGGACACGGCGGTGCTCCGCCCAAGCCGGGCAGACCTCCACCGTATGCTCCACCGTGTCCTCCGGGCGATCCACACAATGCTGACACCCGGGCGATTCCTCCCGCCTTATGCGGAACAGGAACCTCCCGAAACAACCGTGTCCGGTGAGGACCTGCGTCAGGCGGAAGGTGAGGACGCCGTGGCGCCTCTCAAGCCACTCCTCAAAGTAGGGACTTATCGCCGCAATTGTGGCGTGCCCAGCGCTGGGTTGCGACAATCGCACTCTCCATGCCGCCCTGAGATCCCGCCGGAGCTCTGTCCGCTGTACCGTGATTTCTCGAGGCAGCGGAGCTACGCCCCGGCGTTTCGCCTCCTCGCGCCACTCCCAAACGTGCGCGAGGACTTTTGCCTCCAGATCCCATGGCGGTAATCCGGCAAGGAGGCTTGCCGCCTCACCGGAGACCGTACGGTATCCCCGGACCAGCCGGATGGCCATGACCCTTTGGGGCGCGTTCAACCAGCGGGCTGGCCGCCGCCTCAAGGAACGCGCCCACACCGGTGCCCCGTAAAGGGCCATGGACCGCACGACCCCCGCGTAGAGCCTCCGGCAGGAGGCGTTTGGCCCTCCTAGATTGGGCAGGAGCCGCTTTAAGGCAGCCCCGGCCCTTTCCAGTCTGGGAGCCAAACGTCGGAAATGCTCCACGAAGTTCCACCGGCTGTCGAGGACGAGTCCCAGGTACTTTATCGTCGACTCGACGCCGATGTGAACCCCTCCTACCGTTATTTTGGAACCCGACGATGGCGTGTTCCGAGGACCATGAAAACACATGGCCTCGGACTTGTGCAGGGCCACCTCGAGTCCCAATTGCCGGATCCTCTCGACGATTGTCGCAACCCCGCGTGTCGCTAGTTCGGCCGCCGCCTGGTGCGACCTCCCTTGCGCCAGGACCAGCGTGTCGTCAGCGTAACAAACCACGCTGACGCCACTGGGGAGGTCGGCGCGCAGCACCCAGTCGTAGCCGATATCCCACAGATGCGGCCCCAGGACCGATCCTTGTGGGACACCGCACGACATCTCTTGCCGGTTCCATACTCCCTGGTGACCGGGGTAGATGACGGCCCTGTCCGTCAAATAGGCCTCCAGGGCAGGGTATTGAAGGCATTGGCGATGTCCAGAGACACCGCCAAGACGACCCCACCCCGGGCCACAGCATCCCCCGTCGTGAGGGCCCGCACGCGCATGATGGCGTCCACCGTAGAGCGCCCCCTGCGGAAGCCAAACTGGCTCTCCGCCAAATCCGGCCCCACCCGCACCAGCCGCCCGACGAGGCGGTCTGCAATGACTCTCTCAAAGAGCTTGCCCACCTCGTCGAGCAGCACGTTGGGCCGGTAAGCGGACGGAGAGTCCGCTGGGCGCCCCGGCTTCTTGATGAGGACCAGTTTCCCCGTCTTCCAACGAAGTGGGAACTGGCCCCCTCCATGCATGCGCTTAGGAGCCCCCTTAGTCGAGGCCCGAGAGCCTCCGAGGCCAGGACCCAGGCTTTCCCAGGTAAGCCGTCGGGTCCTGGTGCGGTATTTTTAGCACTCAGCCTACGTACCGCCACTCGCAGCTCTACCTCGGTCACCTCCGGAGCATCGTCGTCGTCGTACTATTTACTATACCTACATAGGTAATTTAGGCACAGTTGGCAATAAGAGCTACTTCCAATAAGGTCCTGAGCGTTCCATTTTATGCGCAACGTTCATTGATCATTATTATTTTTATGAGTGGTGTCTGTTACATTTTTACAGAATTTAGTATTTACCGTAAGTCAAAGTGATGTTTTTACTTGGAAGAAACTTAATTCTTTAGTATTCTTTATGGAGTCATAAATTATCACCCGGTTGCCCTCGTCTGCTCACTAGCACCATGCTAACTAGCCAATATTTTTCATCATCATCATCATCAGCCTACAGCAGTTCACTGCTGGACATAGGCCTCTCCAATCGCACGCCATTCAACTCGTTTCTCCGCAACTTTCATCCAGCTGCTACCAGCTACCCTGGGAAGATCGTTGCCGCACCAATCCTGACGGCGTCCGACCTTACGTTTGCCGATTTGCAGTCTCCGCCCAAGAACGTGTCGTATCTAATGGGCATCGGTTCTACGGCTGATATGGCTATTGCCTATGCAACTTATTTTTTAACTGCCAATATATTATATTTTTTAACAGCAAAGAAGAAGACACAATCTAAAAATCCGATTAAAGAAAACATCCAACTCAATTCGAATGTAACACGCTAACGGCATAATCGAAAACAAGTGAAGCAACAAATCCACATATGCTAATACCACGTATATCTATCCCGATAATATATATCCATCTAATGTATTCGTATAATCGGATTGGCTCCCATTCTCTTCTCGCTGAGAATCGATAAGATTAGCCGGGGACAGGAAGAAAAGAAACGCGAAGGTACAAAAATGTTTGTTTGTAGGATGTAGTGAAACTTATTCGTATGGACGAACAGGTTGTTAGACCGAAGGCTTGAAATAATTGAAATTCTGAGTAGCACCTGGCTTTTTTTGTTTTGTTTGCATCTGTCTCGGTATCGAAGAGCTATGAACCTAAACTCCTTAAAAACTGGTGCACTTTTCTACACTCCTAATACCAGTACGCATAGGTGTATAGTACCAACCATAGGAGCGTTTACATTATTATTATTAGCACATGTGTGAGCACTATGTACCCACTATAAAGCTTACTGGGTTCGTCTTTCATTGACTTGAATGTGCCCTGGCGGCTGAGAGTATGTCATGCTCACTCAAATGTGTCGCTGGTGGTGGCGTGTGTATTGGATCATTGAGTTCCCTTCAAAATGGTTGAGTTGAATGGTGCTAATCCATACGTCATGTTCGTGAACGGGCGCCGTCAGTAGGCACTGGTCATTTCTTAGCTGCCACGGCCTATTTTAATTCCATATTTGTTTTTATCTTTTTATTGCGGACGCTTATAACGTGCACGTCTTTCTACATCGTTCTCACATGAATTACAACATGAATGATATAACCACTTTTTTGTAACAATATTTTGATTTAAAAGAGTGTCCATGGAGTTTCTTGCCCGTTCTTCTCCATAGGTACCTAGTACGCTTTGGAATGGGCAACTAGCTTCATCTTTCTGACTGACCGACCCCTTGACTATTCAAAAGTGCCTGTAATTGGTTTATTTGAAATAAATGCATTGAGTTTGAGTTTTGAGTTTATTGAAACAAAATAACGACACCAAAGCCATGTCCTAAGAGCTTGTTCTTGATTTTAAACCAACGTTTGAAACAAATCTTTTTATCATAAATTGTTTAAAAACCATCGATATTAACCCAATGTTAATGTGTTTTTTAACAATAACGGACTTTACAATATTTTATCTACAATAAGTCACCACACTAGAAACTATTCCCAACTTCGCACAATTATCTCAATATTGTCCAAAACTATTTCAAACAGAGATCTAGATAGTTGGAACCTTTGCGAATAATTTGAATCGGGCACTCGGCAGTAACTCCATTCAAATAATCCTGAGCTATCTGATCTTTTAACTAATTAACTATTTATTTAAACTCCATCTGACTGTGGAGAAGGTGACCCTGGAGTAATAAAGTCACTATTAATTACTTTTAGATAGGACTATAAATGTTTGGGTCTAGCTTAAGATTAAGTTGCATCTGTTTATCTTAATGATGCTTTGTAATTGAGTTTGTGAAATTAAAGACCTCATTAATTGAACTGATAAACAAATAAATAATGTTTATTTTGTTAGTTGGTCTAATGGATGGTGGATTTCTGAGGTCAGAGGTTACTTGGATTTTGTTAGATAAAAACTGTTTTTATCATTCAGAAAATAGCCTGCATCGTACAATTGCCTATACCTAAGTGCTGGTAACCACTTTTCATCGTACCGTATTCATGTAGACCGTACGTTAATCTGCTTACCAAATTGGCATTCTAGCCCGCAATAAATAGCTTTTTTGCCTATTTCGTCTTTCTGTCTGTAGCAGATTAAAAATACCCTTACTGAAGCTTTCAGATGCCTTTATCCTTGTTTTGAAATCTTGAAGTATTTATTTACTATAAAATGCCCGTAAAATCTTTGCAAACAGTTTTATTTTATTTTGTCGGGGTTTTTTAACATCTTTATAAAATAAACGTAGTAAGTAATGGAGAATGTTCTAGAAACGACTATAAAAATATTATTGTATGTCCTGAAAAGGAATGAAGTCTAGAATTTGTCACCATTTCAAATTCAAGTTCACCAGCACCTCAGTTGTCTAACACACTCCGATCACAATCCGCAGCACTTTGAAGGAAATTCCTAATCCAATGCTTCATATATTTGGAAAATACCAACCAAACAACTAAATGACGCAATTATAGTGGTTGTACACTGTCAAAATGAAAGACATTGCCACTGCAAGTGTATTACACAGTTACGAAACAGTTAAGCATTTTTTGGTATGAATACTCAAGTCCTTAAATACGCACCATATCGTGATTTAAAATTACGGCACCAATGTATTTTCAAAAGTATTAAGGTAGCTGCTAGTTGAAACTCCATGGCTAGATGGAAAACTAGATAAAATTACATAGGTACAAATTCCGACAACCAATTTCAACCATTCCAATAAAACTTTTAATGTTCAATCCGCGATTTGCCACAGTCCACTCCACCGTGTTTTAGAAATTATCAGAATAAACACGACGTAACAACGGCGAATGACGCGACAATAGAGGCAGCAACAAAGCGTCCTTTGTTCCGGCCCATTGTCGCGCCAATGGAACATGTTGCCAGCGCGCAGCGTGTTTTCAACGTAACATGACTAACTTTTTAAAAGGTAGAAAATTGGAAGCGGTCATCTGTCGGCCCTTGTTGGCGCTATTTATTTTCTAATAACACCGCCTGTTGTGTTTTATTTTAAAAGGTAACTGTGGTCACTATGTTTCTTAGTGACCAAACAAATCTGTGTTTTTAAATAGGTGATTTCAGTTAATTTGATTGCCAATTTCACATTGACTGTTGATTCGTTCTGCGAAATAACAGCAGCCAATCAAATAACGTTTCATGAAAATTTACGAGAGATTAAATTTTATTGAACAGGTTTTCAGAAGCCTAAAAGTAAATTGGGTTCAACTATTTACTAAGAATTGTGTACCTTCTCGATACCGTTACGCTCGACTTACTTTACCATTGAATACGTTGTAACAGTGATAATCAATATAATAGGTTCTTAATTGAATACTAATATATAATCATGATACAATTTTGATAACCATGCTTTGCCCACTGCGCTTTCATTTTCTCTTTCCCAGAATAGCATAAAAAGTATTATATTCTATTCTATTCAAATAGCAATGAAGTCTTTTTACACAAACATTTTGTCCCAGAATAATGAAAATTACGTTTAAAGCAAAGGAAATAAAAGGAACTATTCAGTATTGAATCAAGGCGACATCGCCGACCATGCTAATGGCGGGATGGTACTTATAGTACCTACTTAGACTTTTTGCTAAACCCAAGCGAAGCATTGCTATTAGTTAGTTCATTAATCTTTCCTTACATATTAATGAGGGTATTTTAATTTTAATTCCGTTAATGGAATTTGTGTTGAAAGTTTTCGAGTGAAAAGGTTTCTACGTAGCCTCGACCAAAGATGGCGACAGACAAGCGTATTCTTACCTTAAAACTGTGGAGGAAAGTTTCTAATCGCGTGAGTCGCGGTGTCTGTCATAGAAGAAATTAAGTGGCACTTTAATGAATAGATACCACAGATTCCATGTTGGAAAATGTTTTTAAAACTTAACGTAGACCAGATATGGTAGTTTTACTAGCATTTTTAAACAAATTCACGACACATCACTCTATTTAAAAATTGTAAAAGAACTAAGATTTTTTTACAACAATATTCCTAGATATTACCAACCTGCTTATATGAAGGTTTCTTAGCCGAGATAAGCAACCTCTATCCAAAAAAAGGATACCCTTTTAATCTAGACCCGCAGAAGATTTATATTACCGACACCGGACTAGGTCTGGGCAAACAGTCTCTGTAAGTAGATAGTATGAAATAATGGATAATAATGGACAGTTTCTGAGAAGCCTTGAACCAGGCAGGCATCGAAAGTTAACCTTGAACCTTAGATATGATATGATTATGGGGAGGGGGTAATGGCTGATCTTTGCGTTATGCTCGTGAACGGGTGCTGCTTGTGGTGACAGGTCATCTTGCTAACTATGGTTTTGTTATTGTTGTTAGTGATTAACTGTTTCTTTATTCTACTTCGAAGGTCTTAGTTTATCATTTGTGACTTAAAGTTATAGCTATAATAATGTATAATGCAGCATTGCAAATGTAAGCGGGCACGCCCTTTATGACTGGAGGCTTTTATTTAGGTATTAAGTTCTGTTTACTTTTTATTGTTTATTTCTGCTCGAGTATAGTTTTCAATGTTGTTGTTTGTAGGTATATTGGCGAGTGATAGCTGACATATGGCAAATCATTTGTTTTAATGTTTTGTGTTTCGTATTATTAATTACTTAATACTGTATAGAATCCAGTTCTTCTAACTTAACAGACAGCTGTGCAGCTGGGGAGTTTGTTGCGCCACTTCTTCTTCCCAACTGTAGCACTAGGAAACGGTGAAGGGCGGGCGTTTTGGGGGACTGTCATGTAATTTAGACGTTCATTGTGTGCTGATTCACAGCCTAGTTTGATTAAATGACTTTTGATTTGATATTTTATAAAAGTAAACAATATTAATCTACATACTTTTACATGTGAACAGTCTCTTTAAACATCGCATTACTTCTGTAATAAACGGATTAAAGGAGTTCACAGTTGCTTCAAATAACAAATAATGATATACTTAAATATGAATACGATGTTGCTACGCCGTAGCCGCTTTTGCTACGCCAACTACGTAGTCGTAGCAGTCTGCTACGCGTGGATGTAAGGCCCACTCTACAGCAGCAATGAGAAAATAATTAAACACTTCGTTCTTTAACGACAACCTCTGTTAGATTCTTATTTATGTGACTATTCTAATGGATCCTTTTTACTTCCGATAAAATATCTCCCTGGTGTCCATATAAACAACGTGTTCGTTTCTACAATAAGTATTCTCTGCGCGACCGTCGAATGACACAGGATCTAAAGTTCCTCTACAAATTTGTCAATAGTATATTAGACTGTGACAAATTAGTTAAGCGTATTGGACTAAAAGCTCCTTACAAAATACCCAGATATCCTAAAACTAATGTATTCCATACTCAAGCATGCAAGGCAAATATTGGGGTAAACACTCCACAAAACAGACTCAGCAGAGAGATGAATTCTTTGATAAACTTTGTACCAGGTGTCGACCGTTATCGTGCTTGGTAGCGTGGATCGTTCTCCCATGATTCCATAAAAGTCTCTAAAGCTAAAGTACTGAAATCCTGAAAAACGCAATCTGATAATTTGTTATGTTAGTAGATTTTGGAAACTCTTCACTTTTGTATACTATATTTTAGAAGCTACAGTTTCCATTATGATCTCATTTTATTTAAATTTTAATTGTTCATGTCTTATTTATTTATTTAATTATTTATGTACACACAGTAAAACAGATACAGATACGACATTATTAGTATTGAGTACAAAGTACTGCTTTTTTCTTAAGAAATTTCTTCCAGCAGTAGCCGTCTTATATAGGTATAAGGATACCCGTTTGAAGCCGTGGGTGCTGGCTGGCTAAGACTCACCGCTCGAAAGCGTGAGGAAGTAATGGTGATGACGTCATGCTGAACTAGCTCCTCGAAGGCTGCGTCAATGTCCATTATCGAGGTCACCAGTATAGAAGGTATGAGGAACAGGGTGTAAAGTTCACTCATACCTCCATAGAGAAGGGAGGTTCCTCCGACCAGACGGGTATTGTGTCTGGTGGGCAACTGCCCGACGATTGATGTCGGGACGTTGTATATAATATGCTAGTCGCGCGGTAAACTCTGCTTGCGCGACGCATTATTTTGCGTGACGTCAGTGTGATGCGCAATTTGCATGTGGCGATGATGTAGATACCGCTACAGTCTTCAGTAAGTGGACATGAAGTAGACTGACATGGAGTGGTAATTGCAATATTTTTCGTTTTGTAATTTAATTTTCCTTTTTGTTATAAATTTTATGTTTAAGAAGGATATTACCATAATTTCTAAGTTCTAGAGGCATTAGAATTTCAATATAACTAGCTTAGTATACGTATCTTTAGCTGAAAGTAATCAAACATTGCTAATGATTGTATTCAGATATCCAGCTGTTTACTCTAGAAACAATTGATTTTCATTAAAGCGTGCTCTGAATCATGCATTGACATTATCGTTAGCACAATAGTATTAGAGTTTATCAACTGTGATCCTAACGAGCAACCTTTGTATAGTAGAAATAGCCAGAAATAGCAAAGCTAGAATTTATTTAAATATCACGTAAAATAAACGAAAACCATAGAAAATAGAAACTGTGGTCTCTTTTCGAGTTAATAGTGTGACACAATTTGCAAATTGTAACAAAAAAAAATTGCTAATTGTGCAATTACAAAAACATACACAAAACTGTATATTTACTGGCAACTTGTTTAGGGTTACGTACCACAAAAGGAAAAAAAACGGAACCCTTATAGTATCAGTTCGTTGTCCGTCCATCTGTCTGTCTGTCAAGGCTCTTTTTCTCAGGAACGTGTAGAGATATCAAGTTGAAATTAATATCAAATAAGTCTTTAGTCCCCTGGAGCTCTAAAGTAATCAAGCTTCTAAATCTACGCAATAAAAATACGGCCATTTATGCGACTTATTTTGATGCCCGTAAATAAATCAAAACCCGTACTTCCCGTTGACGTAGAATCGTGATACTTGGCAAGAACAAGGTCTCACAAAGTGCAAAAAAATATTAATTTGTAGATTTATCACATAAAAAATTTAGTTTTTGCGATTACCAATTTACTTTTGCAGTTTGAGAATTGACCGTGACCTACATCGATGTATGGGAGAACATGTTTTTTACTACAAAGTTAAGTTGGTCTTAGAAGAACTACGGAACCCTTCTTGTGGGTGGTCCGACACGCACTTAGCCAGTTTTTTATTATTATGTTCTCTCTAATAGCTCCCTATCACCAAAAGACGTCATTAAAGTGTACTTTTTATAAACCAATATTCTCAAAATTACCTCAAAAAAATCCACGGTCATAATTCACCTTTGGTGATAGCTTCACCGACCACAGGAGTATTAAGGTCTATCTCGGTGATACATCGGTGTGTTCTCGTTGTACTCGGGTACTCAACGTTATGACTTACTTATCAGATCAGTTAATCTAAAGTACGGGATTCTTTGACCGTTAGACGCTCTTTAATTTTTATTATATCTCGTTAATCCACAAGAACGATTTTTTTGGGAACGTATAACTTTAACACTCGCGAGATGCGAGGATTTTAAGACATTTTTCTTCTTCATACTTCTGACTTTTAGCGCTAAGATAATCAAACAGTTTATTTTAAGAAAAGAAGATATCCTACGTATACTGTCCTCTTTCAACGAAAGAGCAAAAACAAGGCGGCTTAAGGATGCTCGTTATGTAAAACTAACATCAATGGTAAACAGACTGATGCTGATATTTATTAATGCAACCGATAGGAACGTTATATCAATCGCCACACCTCTATCCAAACTTAAAAATGTTGTTGAGGAATTTAAAAATCTCTGTAGATTAGAATGATTATTAGTGAATAATTATTCTATTCTAAAAGCGGAAAGAAAAACATTTTAAAATTCCTCCAACTTATGGAACGGCTCAAAATGATTCCACAATTTTTCCCTCAAAGTTGCCTGACGAACTATTCTAGCGCATGAACTCATTTTACCGCTGGCAACTCCGTCGGCTTCAAAAGTGCTGTGTAGTTCTTTCCACAAAGAAAGTAATATAGTTGTTTAATTTTCACAGTTTTATTGAATGTCTGGGTTGAGTTTTAAAAATAGTTACGAGTCTGAGATTTTTATGAGATGAACGTAAAAAGTAAGTACTCAGTCTTTTAACGGATATCTTTTAAAGCTTTTTGTTGAAGAAGAAAAACGTGTTATAGTGGCTATGACATCTTTATCAATTTCTAACGTGATGAGAAAAAACCTTGTTTTATCGAAAACTTATTTATTTAGGTGTAACGGTGAAT
Source organism: Brachylomia viminalis (assembly GCA_937001585.2). Lineage (NCBI taxonomy): Eukaryota > Metazoa > Arthropoda > Insecta > Lepidoptera > Noctuidae > Brachylomia > Brachylomia viminalis. The sequence continues at coordinate 1,946,629 of OW443300.2, forward strand.
TTATAACTATAAACTAAGTAAATACATATCTTGTGTGTTGAAAACGTTTGAGCATGAAACAACACAATGTTCTCATAATAGCATTTTAAATTCTCGTATCCACTGGGCAACATTTGACGCGTGACATGATGCACAAATTGTTGCTTATCATGTTGAACGGCAACGAGGAACTTGTGTTTAGTAAGTTGTCATGTTGCGGGCCAGCTGGCAACGTCGCGCATCGTTGTACAATGTTGCCAAACATGTTGAGCGACACGTGTGGCGCGTCAAATGTTGCCTACAGGATACGAGGCTTTAAGCCTCATTGTAATTCAGTCACCAAACTGAGTAAGTTTCAGTATTCGTCGTCAAGTTCCACCAAAGAACTCACTCTGTATATTGTATGTAATAATTGGTTCAGTCTAAATAGTAGAAAAAAAACAATATTTTGTAATTTATTACTCCAATGAATACATTAAAGTAATAAATTACAAAATATTGATTCTTTCCATTTGGCATAATAAATTTGGTGTAGGCATTTACCTTCTACATTTACCATCGATTATTGTATCATTTTGTGCGCTATGAACCTACTGAGTTATAGAAAGTGGAGACAATTTAAAACACCTTAAAAAAATATACGAAGAAAATTTTAATCGATACACTCGATGAAGATGTGCAGTCTATGCTTTTTCCTTTGAACTTAATGTTATACCTAATCTTATGTCCTAAATATCGCATAAAATATAATTTAATACGCCAAATGCCGTCTCCGATTGTGTTTCAATTACTTTAACAGAATTATTTATGGTTTTATTTATGCACTACACCTTAATTGTGTCCGATTACAAATAATAATAATAATATGAGACAACATCCACACAAGGTCTTCAGGTCCCGAACAAGGATAAATAACAACTAAATATAGACAATCTATTTTTAAGTACGTCATCAATTATTCACATCACTGACCATTACCATTATTCACTCCTATCTACTCCACCTGTATTTAATGTAACCTACACTCGTTGCAAATAAATGATTTATTGATATTTTGACTATGTTTTCTATTGCCTTGGATTAGCTATGAATTTCAGTATCAACAAAATTCAAACTAAATATGTTATTCAGCTCGCCTTAACTTTTTCAAAAAGTTCACAGATTCCAATAAAACTTATTTTAACCACTTTATCATTTGAAATTGGATTATGGTAATCATGGCTCTGAGTTTTTATTTAATTATTTTCACAAGTTATGTCTCGATGCGGCTAGGTTTTCTAGCTTTTTTTTTTATTAGCAGCCTTTTGACTGTTTTCGATTTCAATGTTGTTAATGCCACACGAGTTAATTAGTTGTTGAAAAGCAAAGTGGTTCTATGGAATATTCAAGTTTTAAATTACGACTTGAAAGACTCGCAGTATGAAAATTATTGGAAATAAGTGTTTCAGGCTTATGTTGATATATGTTAGTGTGACTATGACAACTACAAAGATTGTTTTCAGCAATTTGTAAGTCCATTATACCTAAGCATGGAAATAAATCAGGAGCAAGAGTAACATGTAAAAACTATAATCAAACTAACATTTTGTTCAATTTTCTTTTTTTTTCAGATACTTTATTACATTATAGAAGTATTTACCCACACTCTGGTTAACACTGGAAATGGAGCCATAACTTAGTAAGAACCCTATTGTATAACTTTTGTTTTTGTCTAATAGACTCTACACTATTTTGATCGCAGGTTTTTTCTGTTATAGGAAGCAACATCTTTGATTTCGGGGGCAATATTGTGCTGGATGATAAAGGAATTGACGTGGCAAACAGTGCTGGCCCTTTTTTTTTTTTGAGGGTGGGTTATCATCAAATAGCTTCTAAATAAAAAAATAAATAATAAAAACAACAATGCTGGCCCTGGAACGCAAAAAATTCTACTTAGCTATTGAAAGTATTCAAAATAGTTGTGCTCTTACATTAAAGTCAACTCGCTCAGGTTACGTATTTCTTTTTCATTCTTCTATTCTTTTCTATTTAGTTTCCATACATGTAAAAAAACGTGTGATTTTGGAAAAACAACCTTACAATCCCCACATATAAAGTTTAGGTTCTTAGTTCACTAATAGATCAATGGGGAACACCCAAATACTCAGAAATATTTTATTCCGAATTTCGATGTTCCGATTTTCAAAAGTCCGAATTTCATACTACCTACCTAAGAATTATAATGTCTATTATTAAAAATCACGAAATTTATTTTACCGAAACTCGTAAATGCGTTTTGTTAGTTTTCCGATTTTCATACGTTCGAAGAATAAAATGCTCGAAGGGTTCTCGGTCCGAAAAACGACATTCCGATTTTCAATACTTCGAATAAAGTAAAAGTCAACAAGTTGTGCTACAAAATTTGGTGACAGAAACGATTCGCTGCAAAACCGACTTCACGCAGTCTTGTCTGCCCTACCCTAGAGTGTAATTTAAGCCCGCGTAGGCGCGGAGGGGTGGGGCGGCCCGCGAGCTGAGGAGCAGGTGGTTTGAAGGCCTGCCGCCGCGGCTGAGGCTGAGCCGAAGCTGCGCTAGTGAGCGTTAAAAGCATCTGCGATGATAAGCTCGCGTGGGGCCGCCCTAACCCCGCAGCTCCGGAGCCGTGACAGAAACAATGCTTGTTGCATGTTGCATGCCTGCTTGCTTGCTACTTGCTTGCTTGCATGCTGCATGTCTCCTTCCACGCTGCATGTCTGCTTGCATGCTGCCAATCCCCTGTGTATTATTGATGGATCACTTCGGTTAGGTTAGGTTAGAATCCCCCTCCGCCTATTCCCCAGGCGGAGGTAGTACATGAGGATTTCCCCCCGTAAAAAAAAAAAAAAGAACTGTGACTATTAAAGCGCAAAGGCGAGCAAGCTAAGCAAGTGTGCCGCGGCAGCGGCCGCCGAGTACCAGATCCCCTGTATTGATGGTGAATCATTGGGGTTAGGTTAGGTTAGAATTGTGACCAGGGAAACCAAATATTTTCAGTTTCTTTTCAGTTTTACAAAGCGTTTTTATTTCGGAATTGTATTTATTGGTATTTTAATAATCGGAATTCGTATTTTTGATATTTAGAATTATCATTAAGTCGGACTTTTTGTTATTCGATCTACTGAAACTCGGTATTTTGAGAATAGTAATTGTTGAGAAGCACAGCCCTCTAAATCTGTTAAGATAGGTACTGAATAATGATGAACGACTTGGATAACGTATTTTTTATATAGATAAATGTCACCAGTAGGCATTAAACACCTATTTTTTATGTATTAACACCTTGTAACTTCTTATAACAAGAAATACGAGTAAATTTAATGTGACAAAGTTATATCTGTTAGAGTAAACAAACCCGTTGATTGGTCGAAAGGCGCCCATTGTATTCCACATCCTGGTTCCCACGATCAAACTAGGTCACAGGGGTGAAGAGCGGGGAGCGCGGGGTAGGGTATAATCGACTCTCCCACTAGCCATTGGATAGTGGGCGGTCGTGATAAGGGGACCGACCACTACTTGCGCTTACGTTGGGGGAAATAAAATGGGCGCCCACGGGCGTAACGACACAGTCTTCCTACAACAGTCTTCCTATAGTCTTCAAACAGTCTTCCTATAGTCTTCAAACAGTCTTCTTCAAGTCGTGATAATTGTCTTAAATGTAAATATTGTATAAGTGTGTGACTTTAATGTAAAAGTATCTTGTTAAATCAGTGTTAAAATCGTTGAAGTTTAAATATAATATTTAGTGCACTCATCTTGTTCGTGTTTTCATTCAACCCTGCGTCCTGAATCGTGTACAGTAATTATAAACGTTAGGACTAATGAAATTTACGAATTATAAAAATAGGAGTTATGATAAGTCGGAGTTGTTATATTCGGAATTTTGAACCATTCGGAATTTTGAATATCGGTATTTTGAAATTCATATTTGTGACTGACGGAATAAAGTTTTTCGTATTTATGTCGTGTACTCAGATCAATGTTACTCCCGAAAATAATGGTGGTTCTGTTTCAACATTGTTACTTCAGAACCCACGGCAAAGATATCACTAGCCGTTATTTTGTAATGATGATCATTAGAACGTTTGGTATGTGACTTCTTATTAAAATCCCCGTTGATTTTGTATTTTTTACAGATGATGGGAAATACTCTGTAAGAACATACTGTGTTTAAATCGAGCATCATTCAGCAAGACACGTGTTTGTGGTCTGTTCTACGTAGACCTTGCCTTACAATTGAGTATGATGAGTCTTCTTACAAACTACACTGTTGTGTTGCTATAGTTCGCATTCTTTTAACAGAATTTTCAATAAAACAAAGTTGGAATTGAATTCTGGAGAATTATTTAATCGAACTATGTAATAATGGATTACCTAAGAATTTTCAGTTGTATCACGAGTTTTGCGTTCAGCATGTGGTTTAATAGTAACACCCATAAAAAGTCACATTTTATGTTAAATTATTTGCAAGATTTTGGACATTAAAGGCTGCATCAGTCTTTTAGGAGAAATACATAATATATAATATAATTGAACAGGTTTCATTGTTAACAATGAAACCTGTTGTTGTTGTTGTTTTGACGACACGTTTGGTGTAGTGGCTACAGTGGCTAAGTGTAGTCAGCGAAACCAAATGGTCCTGGGTTCGAATCCCGGTAGGGGCAAATGTTTGTATGATGAATATGGACATTTGTACCCGAGTCATGGATGTATATTTATAATATGTATGTATTTACAAAAAAAAAAAATGTATTTAAGTAGTGTATCAACCATCTGGTATCCATAACACAAGCCTTAAGTGTTAAGTGCTTAACTTGGAACTAGATGGTGCTGTGTGCAATGTCAGACGATATTTATTTATTTATTTATTTATTTAACATGTTAAGGTGTTTTATTTACCCCAAATAAAATACCAAATAACAAAGTAGGATACCGCTTTATTACCTCGCTAATGCACTTATGGCCTTATTCATACATTTCTTATGATCCTTGTCAAGAGTGAAAGACCTCTGAAAGCAGCTTATTTTTGGGAGTCTTGATCCGAAGCATGAATGGGATATAAATATATTATTATGTGTTCAGTTATGTAATTACTTCTTATGGTAATACTTTCTGTCACTTTCTGAAGAAATCATGTGTTTTTACAAAATTATTCATAACCTGGCGGATGTACCTGAGTTATTATCAGAAATAAATATAACTACTACTCGGTCGAATTAACTGTGCACCTCGCTGGAATGCCTTTTCTCCCCCCGCAACACCGCTCACCTCCCCGTGCTCGCCACGTCGCAAACAAAGCGTTGAAATGACGTCATCAACTCCAGGTGCACAGTAAAATCGACCAAGTTGTACCTAGGTGTACCGTAACTAGATCACTACGCAAAATAAATACCTTTGCACCGTCATCATCAAGAACTAACCTTGGTCTCAATGCCGCCTTGAATATAATAAATAATAGATATCTGTAACAATATAGATATATTTACAGACACATTTTCCTAATTTCGCAGAAAACTTATAACTATTGGTGACGTATTATAATTGAATAACCTACTATTTACTATTTCATGGTTTGGTTTTTTGCCACATGACATGTCTGCCACTTTGACAATTTTGGAATGTTCTTTTATTGCACTCGTTATCGTGTTCTACCGTTTTAAATTACAGTTTTACTGTATATTTTTTTAATTTTGATACATTAATTTTCATTCTGCTAATAATTTTGATTTTAATTATTGATTCTTGTTTTTGATTATGGTTTTGTTTTGACCTAATGTTTTGTTATTTGTTTCTAAATAATTTTTCTATACTCACTACGAGTAAAAAATCTTGTTAAAACGTAGGTATATTTTAAGAAGCTACTTTTTGTGTTAGTGCTGTGTACGCCTGTAAGTGAATTATTCACCATAACTCTATGCATACCCGTATGTTTTTTTTATTATGTTATTGTTTCTAGTAAACAGGTCGTTGGTGTACACACAGCAGCAGGTCAACTTACCACTAACCGTCAAATTTTCTCATTCGATTTTGAACATAACCTTCAAAATTTAAAGGTTTCAAATCATTTGGAGAAATTTGACAGTTTCGTATAACCGTACGTGCTGTCGACTGTAGCTTTCAAATAAAAATGAAATAAAATAAGTTGTACATTTTATTTAATATAATCTTGCTTTTAACCTACAGTAATAACCATAAAAATATAGGTATATCTAAAACAGCTGTTTCCGAGTGCATGAATTCGTTTAAACGAGACATTGCTAGTATTATTCCGTAAACCACCACTCGTAACACTTAATGCTGTAAATAATGAAATGCACATTTTATTTAACTCCAAACCGAAACTATTCTGCCCGCTTTTAGTTCCAGTCTCATTACACACTCGGCCGATGAAATCCTCCACAACTCGCCAAAATTAGTAGCAAACTGTTGTACAAAGTACGATATTATTTCTCATCAGTATCGGAATATGGTTGCAAATATACGATTGTTTTGCAACACTTCCATTATTAATTCCGCCAGGAGTTGGGAATTTCCGAGTTTAAATATACGATAGGAAAATAGCAATAGTTTGTGTGTAAGTTTCGACTGTCATTTGGAGTTCGGCTGTGGTTACGTGTTCCTGATAAATAAATGTTCGGGATTTAAATTCGTTCGGAATCGCGGTATTTCTGAAATAGATTACATGTAGGTTCAGTAAATTTGGCACGTTATGTTACGAACATATGTATCTTGTTATTTCAGTGCTTGCGTTGTAGAAAAAGTTTTCATTGAAGCCAATTCATCTTTTGTTTTCGGCGTAGCTCAGAGGAAAACTATGGCAATATTTTGACATCATATTACGACTCTTTTCAATTTATTTACCTAAAAAAGTAAAAATAGGGGTGTAACTATGATAAAAATAATGTTTCTGATTAAAAGAGCTTTTTATAAAATAAAAAACGCACGTGAATTAAGACCATTATGGTACAAACAAATTAAATCCTTGAAAAATATCAGTCTTTCACATTCACACCCCGCATCTATTAATATTGTTCATTTAAAGACTTAGAATTAGGTATTGTGTATTTATTTTATTTCTTATTGTATATTTTATCTTAGCGTTTGCTACACCGGTTGACGACATCACGTCAGCGCCGCGGCGCCGGCTGTCCTTGCAAGCCAGCGCAGCGCTGTGGTTCTGTCTCGCATAGGGTCGTAGCATTATGCTGAGCGATGGCCGTTTTGCGTGGATGTGGCGCAGATTTTCCCCCAACTTTATTTTTTTTTGTGTATATGTTCGTTTTCTGCCTTATGTTTACCGCAAATAAACGTATTTTCTTTTCTTATTCTTCTTATAGTGCTGTAGAGATTATAGCCTACTTCTTGCTTAGCTTATGCCAATCTTTATGAAAATTTGATAAGTTGATGGCGTAAATATGAGACAAGCGCTAATCGGGATAAAAACTGCCACTCGCTCACTCCAGATGTCGCTACTATACAGCGTCTATGAATTTGACAGCTAGCTGTCACTATCCATACATTTTTTTGTAAACAAACGACTTCTTTTACGTATAATTAATTCACATGCCCATTGCTAGCTATTGAATGCAATAATACGGGGACCCATGTATTTGCCAAAGATGTTAAAAGATTAAAACTGTGGGAGAAAGCATTCCGACAAAAAAATGGAAACCCGATATTTCGTCGAGACTTATACTTTTTAAACCTTATGACGTTTATGAAAGAAAATCGTATACAGGTGATGCTCCCACCCAAGAGAACTAAGTTTGTTTTCATTACCTTCAGGCACTTGTGGTGTGAAATTATGTAAATTATCGTAAAGGTGCGGGTGTGTTTATGTTATCATATAAGATCAGTGCTAGAAGTAACATCTCTGACCTTTTTCACTCAAGAAGATTATCTGCGAGTAATTCTGCAGAATATTCCCGTCGTACATAAACACAAAATAAAATAATATAAAATAATAATAATTAAGATTTTTAATAATACATTAGAAAATGTTCATATTATTTGATTTACTTTTCCACTACAGGTGCTTTTATTCCAGTGGTAGACGCTTTCCTTTTCTAGAGCTCGTCTTTTAATTTATAATAGTGCTATACTCCAAGTCGCATACATATTTATCTAGTTTTCGTTAAATTTGTGATCGACACAAAATTTAACATAAACAAAACAATGGCGGCTTGTAAATGATAAATGATTTATTTCTGTAAGTTAGTTTGTATGTACAAACACTTTTATACGTCAATCATATTTTAGAAACTAGATGAGAATGGCATTTCCTATCTGACTACTCTGAGAAGAAAGGCCGAAACAAACTCAGAGGTCACAGTCTCTTTTAGAGTCCAGATATAATCTTGGTCAGATGTGAAGAGCATGTAGATTGGTGTCTGAATTGGTCTTTTGAGAAAAAACCACACAGATTGAGTGGCACTGTGCAGTCAATGCACGCATGTGTCAGAAATTGTGCAGCTCCACTCAGAACTTAGGGAGCTCAACGAATCGACGAACAATACCAAAGATAGGACATTTGGGTAGGCCGCATAAATTACTCAAACTGCCAGATTATGATTAACAATAAATGAGAAAAAAAAATCAAAAGAGCAATGACCCACATAGTCCTCACATTCACAATAACTAAAATAATATAATACTGCTAAATGCATTATAGCATCATACTCGTCTAATAAACGAATCTAAATAAATTTTGAGTGGTTGATTCTGCGGATCTATAGCCAAAGAATAGATCTAGACCTTTGGCTAATATGCATGTAGCCGGTGAACAGTGCTGCCACCTATGAAGAGCTTTCAGTTTATAACTCCATTCGTATCGGAATAGAAGAAAAGAATTAGAGATGCGAAGAGGTGATAAATGATAAGGTGAGACCCTCGCAAACCAAGAAGAGTGGAGTATCCTGGGTGGCATGGGCATCGACGCATAAACTTTTACCATGGATTCAGTTCATGATTCTGAAGCCCCCTACGTTGAAATTCTAAGTCGGCTATTTAAAAAAAAATTGGAGTGCCATACAAATTAGACATGACAAGGATGTCATGAGAAATAAGCGTAGCTACGATTCTAGAAATGATTATCCAAAATAAACAATAAACCCGCGTTCTATTTATTACGGTACCGTTAGCTCGCCAAGAGCTAACAGTACCTATGGAATTTAACAGAAATTTTTTAGACAAAATACTATAATTCCTACCGGTACCTTGCTATTTTTAGTTAGAACGCAACTCGCTAGTATACCGTGCACATAATTATATGTAAATCTGTGAACTCGTAGACTGAAATGTAGGCAGGCATCAAATTGAATGTGAAAACCGCCTCAGTACCTGCATCTAATTTGAATTTTAAAATAACCACTACTTTGGGTATTATAATATTTAAAAAAATATATACTGATAAACCTCCGAGTGTTGAAGATTCGGACTAGGTAGGTATGTGAATCTTTAGGTAATAACATAAAATCAACATTAAACCTTTCTAATGTATGATGCTATGATAAGTTTGAGTAGGTAATCGTTATTAATACACAATCACATGCATTAGATTAGGAAACTATTTGTTTATTTTATTTCATTAACAGTTTTTACGTTGTGCCCAAATGTCTTAAAGTAAAAATAAAACAACATGAAGACATATAACTTGAAGATATAAAAATAATTATGAATACTGACTGACTGATGAATGAGTGACAGTTTATAATAGAATAATCTTTTTTATCTGTTTATAATAATAATATGACAGAATAATCTTCGTAGTACAAAAAATATTCTAAGTAGTTTGCAAATCCACTGTTCTAAATAAATCTAGATAAATCAAAAATAAAATTCAATTCAATTTGACTGACTGGTTGGTGCAGTTGGTAGCGACCCTGCCTTCTGAGCCGCCACCGCCGTTCCCGGGTTCGATCCCCGGACAAGTCAAACATTTGTGTGCATGAACATGTCTGTTTGAACTGTGTCTGAGTGTGTATATGTATATCAGTCATCAGGTTACTTTAGAACAGGCTCTACCTAGTTCGGGATCTGAAGACCTTGTCTGGATGTTGTCTTATATTATTATTATTATATTATTAATTTAGGTACATTTAACATCGATACAAATAACAAAAGAAATAATAAAAAAGGTTAATAATTATATTTTTTTATGATGGGTTCTCTCTTGACTCTAGTCTAAGTACTCTAGTCTGGTGACTGAGACAGAGTCGACGATGGAGTGAGCTTACCCAGAAGAAGCCTGTTCACTCTCACTTTGATGAGATTAGGGTTGTATGCGTTCGGAAACACAGACGCAGGTAGAGAGTTCCACTCTTTTGCTGTGCGCATTACAAAAGACATTTGGAAACGTTTAGTGCGAAATGGTGGAATAGCAACTAGGTAAGGATGGTAACTTGCAGTGCGCCTAGATGACCGATGGAAGATCGGGGCTGGTGGAATGAGGTCGTGGACTTCTTGGGCACACTCACCGAAGCACAATCTGTAGAAGACCGGCAAGCAGGCGACCTTGCGGCGATGAGCCAAGGTGTGAAGCTCGGCATCCACCAGTATTACGTCACCAATGAGCCTCTTAGCTCTGCGTTCCACCGAGTCAAGCGCGGCAAGTTGGTACTTTGCTGAGCTATCCCAAAGGTAGCTGCAATACTCCATGCAGGGTAGGACTTGCGCTTTGTAAAGGGTCAACAGCTGTCCAGGCGTAAAGTATCGCTTCACTTTATTTAGGATGCCCAGTTTCTTGGCCGCTGTTTGGGCTTTGTGCTCGATGGTGGCACCGAAGTTGAGACATGATGTTAACTCCATGCCAGGAGCTCGAGCCGATCAGTTACAGGTACAGATGTACCCCGAAAAGAAGGACTTTGGTTGAAACGACTCTTTTTAGCAGTAAAAAGACACGACTGTGTTTTCGTGGCGTTAAAAGAGACTAGATTGTCATCACCCCACTAGGATACAAGGCTTAAGGTCAAATCAGTACGATCTACCATGGCCTCTCTCAAGGAACGAACGTCGGCCCCGCTAGTTTTGGCGCTGGACAGGTATCTCTCTGAAACAGTACTGTCATCTGCGTATCCAACAATACCAGACTGAAGTAGGTAATTGATGAGCAGCAGGAAAACAGTTGCAGAGAGAACAGACCCCTGAAGAATTCCGGCATAAATATCCATAAGGTCAGAGGAGCAACCGTCAACGAATCAATCAATCATTTAGTGTATAATAGCATTTTTCAACCAGAAATGACTTTATATGGTTCTTAAACTGATTTAACTTATAAATGCTAGCTGCTGCCCACAGTTTCTCCCGCGTGGATGTCGGAAATTGTCCCACGGAACGTGCTCCCGGGACAAAATAGCCTATGTTACTCCTTATAACATCAGCTATCTGCCAGTGAAAGTCCTGTCAAAATCGGTCCCGATGTTTCGGAGGTTAAGCGGGACCAACAGACAGACAGATAGACAAAAATGTATAAAATTGGTATTTTGTTTTACGTACCGTATATACTTTCTTAGGCATTTAGTTAAAAGCTATTATTTTTACATTAAAAACAAACACTTAAATTTATTTATTTGCATAAATGAATAAATAATATTAGTGTGTTGATTTAATTGATTGATAACTTGCAGCATGACTAACTACTTTCAAATGCGGTTGTATCATTCATTGTACTTAAGTCCTTACGCCTTGTAGCTTCAGGCTCATTTATTTCCTCAAGTTTTTCGAAATTGTGTAGTTTTTTAATGAGGTATGTGAGTGGGACTAAAGCATACAAGCAAGGGATTGTTAATATCTGTAGATCTATAAAATACTCCTTACACGATACCCATTGGGGAATGCTCACCATGGTTCTTATGGCCCTTTTTTGTATGGATAAAAGCAGTATTCACATTTTGCGCGTAACGACCTCCTCATAGAGCGATACTGTACCTAAGCTTTGACTTAACCAGAGAGTAATATACTATTCTTAACTGTTGGGGTCTCAACTTTTTTTTTAAACGTTGTTTCACGCTAGTAATTTCTCCTGTATCGTGGGTGCGTTTACAAACATTTAAACTCACATACACAAACAGCCAGACTTGTAGCTGAACTTGACCAGTTTAGGCTTTCCTCAATATAGATTATAAATACCTATAAAATTCACGCTGTCTACTAATATTATTTTATTATCATTCAAAGTTATGTAATTGTGTCTTTGTTTCTCGACGTTGTTCTAAATAACACGGAATTCATTTTATTTGAGATTGTTGATGGTAAACCAAGAATGAAAGAGAGCCAGAGCCTTACCTTACTTCTTAGAGTTTCTATATCTTCTGCGGCTATAATAGCATTTGTATCATCAGCAAAAAGAACAAATTCTTTATAAATTTATTTCAATTATTAATAAACAAGATGAAGAAGATCGGTCCTTATATTGAACATTGTGGAAGTCATTTTCTAATTAGGTTTAGTTCCGATTTGTACGCTTTTCACATTTTCCTTCTTTGATGGTGCATCTCGCAGAAACTAAAGCAAATGATTGATTATATTCTAACAATTCAAGTACAAGAATATCAATGTTCCCCAATATTCTCCTTAGCATAGAGGTCAAATGGCACTGTCTAGTGAGACCGAATCTGTTTAGTTAGGCTGAAAGGAAGCTCCAACACAGACATGTAAAAGGTTTCGTCAAACGTTCGTTCAGAAAATTAAGTTACAATCACAAAATTACCTGGTACAGTCAAAGTAACCACTGAACTGCGAGAACTGCCCTTACTGCTGTGAAATAAAAGCGTTTTCGTAGTCAAACTGTTACCACAACTGTGTGGTAGGCTGTAGATTTTTAAGCAGTATTTTAATAATAAAACTTTGTTTTATTTTTTTATTTAAGATGGGCTTGCTCTTGACTTTAGTCTACTTTTAGATTAATTTCTGTAAACTCTACATTTAAATCGAACTTATCTAAAGCCAAATTAACAGAATACTCAAACATTAAATTAACATCGAAACACCACCGCGTCGATCGAAAGCAATTTGTTTAATTCTACAGTACATACGTTTTAACAGATCACGCTAATTTATCAAATGTGTACTTCAAATGGAGCTGCCTGAATACTAATTACTAAATGGTTGTGCATGAGTTGATGCTGGCAATTATTATAGTACGTTAACATTGACTTAATACTTTATTGAATGTAGAACTATATATTAGAGCAAACTTTAAAAAAGCAAAAGGCTGATGAGATGTATACGTTTGCTCGAGTATATATTAGTTATAGTTACAAGAATCAGTTGTTTTGACAGTTTTTCTATATAAAACTCAGTCAGTAGTCAATTTTGTTTTATTCTGATGACAAAATAAATGAAATTTAATAAAAAAAGAAATAATTGTTACAGCCAGACGGTAATTAAATTCTAACAAGTATCAGCCGAAGCAAAAAGAGTATGCTTAAATTCTCCTTTTGTTTCGGCTCTGAAAACTACTCAACGTCATCAGTTTCTACCTGGGGTACCAGAAACAGTACTGCTATTCTGTAAAAATCTCACCGTGAAAACTTAGGTGAAGTGAGCGTGGAGTGAGTTTTCACTCTACCTGATATATAGGATTCACACTGTTGACACCTCCCCCCACGCTCACTACACCTAAGTTTTTCAAGGTGTGGTGGTTACAGAATAGCACTACAGAACGCCACCTGCTACTAAAAGGCGTAAGTTCATGTATTTATGTACAAGTAATCAGCCAATTATAAATTTTCATTACAAACAGTACAATCCACCTCGATTAGCACAGTATATAGCAAATGCTCAGTTTTGACATTGACTTTAAGTGTCGAGACTAGACATTTCCGTCAACTGTAAAAAAGTCAAAGTACTTTTCGATGCAGCATTAAATGTACTAAAGATAAATCTGGTTACACACGAAAGCGGATTTCGATAACCTGGAACTCCGTTTTTTAAGAATACAATCTTTATTCAATCAATCCCTTGAACCCTTCACCCACCTTTAGGCTTTCCTTATATTTTCTTTCCGGAATCCCTTCTACACATTCCTGGTTCCTTTCAGCATAATCCGTACGTCATAGAATCTGGACCAATCCTTTTATTGGATCTAATTTTGTTTAAAATACCCTGAAATAAACTGTTGTGGGAGTTTTTCGCCCTACAGCGACTAAGCCGAAAAAGAGCGTGATATTTTTATTTACTGGTAATTTTTTGAATGTTGTAAATTCACCATCAACTTTTTTATTTATTGTTTTTACATTTTTTTTTTTTTTTGATGATGGGAAATCATCAAATGACTCCTCCCGCTCTGGGTGGAGCGAAAGGGAGTGTCAGACTCTTACTGACTAAAATCCACCCGTGTTTCTTCCTTGGCCCTTTATGTTCCGGGTCAGCGGTACCCCTTTCGGATGATCCCGCTTTCCCGGCAGGCTTGGGCCCTAGTGGGCCCCCTCTTCGATGCTGACATCTCTTTGAGGCGCGCGTGGAACACGTACGCGCCGTCCAGCACGGGCCTGGTCCTGATCGGACGGTGAGCTACCCATTACTCACCGCCCGCAGGCCCGCGCCTATAGTGGCCGGGAGTCGTCGCGCGGCTCCCGACGCCCGGAGCGTCCACCGCGGCGGCTTGGACGGGAGACTCTCTCCCTCTCCCGTCCCGCCACCTCCTTCGCTAGCATGACTGCTTTGCAGAAGGAGGTGACTGCCTCCCACTCCCCCTCGCCCCGGACCATGGCTTGAACCAGGGCCGGGCGTGAGAGGTCGCCGCCGCTGCCGATCGCCTCTACGAGGACACGGCGGTGCTCCGCCCATGCAGGGCAGGCCCCCACCGTATGCTCCACCGTGTACTCGGGGCGATCATCGCAGTGGTGACACCCGGGCGTTTCCTCCCGCCTGATGATGTGCAGGAACCTCCCGAAACATCCGTGTCCGGTGAGGACCTGCGTCAGGCGGTAGGTGAGGACGCCGTGACGCCTCTCTAGCCACTCCTCAAAGAGGGGTCTTACCGCCGCTATCGTGGCGTGCCCTGCGCTGGGTTGCGACAGTCGCTCTTTCCATGCCGCCATGAGATCGCGCCGGAGCTGCGGAGGTCCGTCCGCTCCGCCGCGATTTGCCGCGGAAGCGGGGTTTCCCCCCGGCGTAGTGCCTCCGCGCGCCACTCATACAGGCGCGCGAGGACTATCGCCTCCAGATCCCACGGCGGCAGTCCGGTAAGGAGGCTTGCCGCCTCGCCCGAGATCGTGCGGTAGCCCCGGATCAGTCTTACGGCTACCACCTTTTGGGGCGCGTTCAGATAATGGGGCGGCTCTCCGCCGCAGTGAACGCGCCCACACCGGGGCCCCATATGTAGCCATGGACCGCACGACCCCCGCGTAAAGCCTCCGGCAGGAGGCGTTTGGACCCCGCAGGTTGGGCAGGAGCCGCTTGAGGGCGGCCCCAGTCCGTTCCAGTTTGGGGGCCAAACGTCGGAAGTGCTCCCCGAAGTTCCACCGGCTATCGAGCACGAGTCCTAAGTACTTCATCGTGGACTCGACGCCGATGTGAACCCCTCCTGCCGTTAGTTGGGATCCCGATGGTGGCCTGTTCCGGGGCCCATGGAAAGACATGGCCTCGGACTTGTGCAAAGCCACCTCGAGACCCAACTGCCGGATCCTCTCCACGACTATCGCAACCCCGCGTGTCATCGCGTCGGCCGTCGCCTGATGCGACCTCCCCTGCGCCAGGACCAGCGTGTCGTCAGCGTAGCACACCACGCTGACGCCATCAGGGAGGTCGGCCCACAGCGCACCCAGTCGTAACCGATGCCCTAGAACCGATCCCTGTGGGACACCGCACGACATCTCTCGCCGGTTCTACTCCCCATCTCGACCGGGGTAGATGACGGCTCTGTCCGTCAGATATGCCTCGACTATTCGACGGAGGTAGGTTGGCACCCAGTGATACCGGAGTGTCTCCCCAATGCAACTCCAGGGCAGGGTGTTAAATGCGTTGGCGATGTCGAGTGACACCGCCACGACAACCCCGCCCCGAGACACCGCGTCCCCCGTCGTGAGGGCTCTAAAGCGCATGATGGCGTCCACCGTCGAGCGCCCCTTGCGGAAGCCGAACTGACTATCCGCAAGATCCGGCCCCGTCCTCAACAGGTGCCCGACGAGGCGGCCTGCAATTACTCTCTCAAAGAGCTTGCCGACCTCGTCGAGCAGCACAATGGGCCGGTATGCGGACGGAGAGTCCGCAGGGCGCCCTGGCTTCCGAATGAGGACCAGCTTCCCCGTCTTCCAACGGAGTGGGAACTGGCCTCTCTCCATACATGCGCTTAAGAGCGCCTCCAGTCGAGGCCCAAGAGCCGTCGAGGCCAGGACCCAGGCTTTCCCTGGCAGGCCGTCGGGTCCTGGGGCGGTATTTTTGGCCTTCAGCCTACCTACCGCCACTCTCAGATCTACCCCGGTCACTTCAGGGGTGTCGTCGTCGTCCGCGTGGTCCGCTTCAGGCACCGCGAGCGGCGGAGCCATGGGTGGGGGAGTATGCTCCCCCCGTGAAGGGAACAGAGCGCTCACCACCTCCTCCACCAGCTGGGGGCGGAGACTCTGCATCAGCGGGGGGGCCCAGGTGCGGAGTTTATTCCGCACCATTTTGTAAGGGCGCCCCCATGGATCTCCGTTCAGAGTCTCCATCAACTCCTCGCGGGCCGTATATTTGGCACGCTGGACAGCCTCTTGGAGGGCGGTCTTCGCCGCTCTGTATCCCTCGTACAGCTCCGCCTCCGTCGCTTCCGCATCCGGAGGGCGGATGCGGAGCCTACGGTGCCTGGAGTACAGGTGTCGCACTGCGACGCACGCCTTGCGTAGCGTCTCCAGCTCCTGCGACCACCAGTACACCTGACGTCAGGCGCTTCCTGGACGGACTCGGGGCATTGCCACGTCGCAAATCTCGGACATGGCCTCCCGGAACCACTTCGCCTCATCGTCAATATCGGCAGGCCTGTCCGGTGATGACACCCAGGCCTGCACGATCGAGGCTTCCAGGAGGAGCTCCCGGTCCATCTGCTTCAGCGCCCACCGCGGACCACTCGGGGCCTGTTGGACCGGCGCGCTAGAGGTCTGGGCGGAGACGTCGAACCGGATATACTGGTGGTCGGAGTAGGTCTCCACCTCCTCCATGACGCGCCAGTCAATGACACGCTGTGACAGAGCGGGGCTGGCAAACGAGATGTCCACCACGGACTCACCCCGCATCCGCACATTGTTTTAACCATTACGCTACACTTTCGATACAATGAAACTATTAATTAAAAGAGCCTCTTGGAGTGTCAATTGTGTAGTTAGCATATCCAGCACACCCTGGAACGGCAGACAAATACTTTAGCTCATTGTTAACTGGTTAATCTTTACACAATTCAGCATTTCTCGTAGCTCCAGCCTGACAATAGTATATTACCGCAGAATTAATAGTGTACGCAAATAATGACATCATCAATTTAGAGTACAGTGACCGCAGCACACAGATTCTTGGCTGTATCATCAATAAATTAAAGTACCTTCAATAATGATTGACAGTAGCGCCACGGTTCGCAATCCTGTAGGGCTCTAATGCACAGGACATTGACGAGAGTTGACTAGGTAATAGAATACATTCTTGGTATTTTGAAGTAAGCTTATAGAATAGTAAACTGTTTAGTAGTTCCTACGCGATACAATGTCTTTAAATGGCAAAAAAACATAGTAGTTATGACTGAAAAAACGTGTTTATGTAATTGTATGGTGAAACAAGAAGACATAAATGTTTCATATCCAATGCTGCAATGGTCTGTAAATTGGGCCTACATAAGTAAAGGTTAGTTAAACATTTTAGAATTCATTTAATACGTAGGATGAAAATAACAAGGATGTTCTATTATTGAAAGTAGTATTCACGCATTTAAATCTACTCAACAAGAA
Organism: Brachylomia viminalis; assembly: GCA_937001585.2. Taxonomy (NCBI): domain Eukaryota; kingdom Metazoa; phylum Arthropoda; class Insecta; order Lepidoptera; family Noctuidae; genus Brachylomia; species Brachylomia viminalis. The sequence continues at coordinate 1,964,535 of OW443300.2, forward strand.
TAAGCAAAACCTAGACCAACTGGTTGATTTTCAGCAAGATAATAAAAAGGCCAAAGCGCTCCTAACTTGCACCGCGTCACAAGCAAGCTCGGTAATCACATGGATCATTGCGTAGCTAACTCATCAGCCACGAATGACGAACTGGGATCACGCCGCGTCATCTACCAGATACACTCCTACATGTTCTTGTTTTGCAAAATCCTTTTTTTTCGCTTTTCTTGTATAGAAATTTCGGAGTTGGCCCATTTGTTGAATAGACTCCTGAAGTTTCTGTGCCTTATTTGTTTTCGGAATAGAGGGATCAGAAACGATAGTGTTCCAAGATCTGATGTGGTGGATGTCTTATTATTTCTGTCCGATGTTATACGAATAATATTGTACAAAGGATTTAATTTACTTCCAACAGACATGATTGATAGTAATCCACTCATGTTCACGCATCATCAGTTGACATACTCATGGACCATTTCACCGGTTCAGACCTAACCAAAACTCACAAACATTCATTTGAGTATCGTTACTGCTAGTTTTGCATTTCATTTAAATAAATTCCCTTCCCCAGTGTCTGTCTAGAATTAAATTAATTTAAAAGAAGCTCTGTCTAACAAAAGGTTTCTTTCATTTGCAGAGCATCTTAGACAAACACTTGGAATTTAATTTAAACACTCGATGTACGACTAACAAAGTAGGTAACAATGAATGTACAAAGGTAGTGAAGAACTCACAAGACAAGTGAGTGAGAGAGAAACGGGATAACATACCTTGAAAGGAACTAACAAAAACAAAAGTGCGTATCCTGGAAGAATGCTTTGTTCAAAACGAGGCAGCTGACGTACGGTAGTAGTAAGGAAGTATAGACTAGTTTGGAATATTTTTGTAAAAGAACACAATATTGTTAATTGACAAGTACTAGGATGACATAGATGTGAAAGTTTCATGCTCTGGTCTTTGAGTCGGCACAAGCTATCAAGCTTTATAGGTACAGTGAAGATGATTTTGTGGGCAAATAAAGGTTAAACTAATCAAAAGATATTTTTTGCTACGTCAACCTCATACAATTGGAGGGAAATAAATAATTTGTTTAAATTTTAAAGTATAGGTACACATTCTAGGAATTTGTCGTCAGTGTTTTAAAAATAAAAACTTTACCTTTCTCAGATTAATATCTAATTGTTTAATATTTTAATATTTTTTATCTAAAAAAATATTTAAGCGCTTAGTACGGCAATTTAATTCAGGTGTTAACAAAATAAAAGAGGAATACCTTTAAGCATATTTTGTTCATTTTGAAGGCATGATCCTACATAACATGTTAAATTGTTGTATGAAAATAAAAATAACGTTTTCAAACAACTTATTTCTTAAACTTTTAATTTATTATAATTAGAATTAGTAATGATAAATGATTTTATTTCTGACACGGCAATCATATTTTTAAAAGTAGATGAGTTCGGCTTTTCTTATCTGAATACTCTGAGAAGAAAGGCCACAATCTCTTTTAAAGTCCGGACATAAACTTAGTCAGCCTAGTTGCTGATCCTTTTAAAAATGAATTAGAAGCTAGCCTACTATTCTGCGTTATAGTTTGGCTAGTCAGTGAAAACATTATTCTTAAAGGTAAGTTGATTATTGCACTATCCAGTCCCTTAATGTCTTATGCATTAGTTGTTATGTGTGATAAGAGTAATAGTGATAAAGCGTGCCAGCGATGTGACTTTGATAGTTTTTTTTATGGGATATCATCTCAGTAAGGACGAACAGGGGACTAATAGCGATATTTACTGACACTGCCTATAACGCAGATAATGTCAAAATGGTTCGGCTGATATTGGTAATGCGTGTTCAAAACGTGGGTACCGAAATTGAGAAACAGAAAAACGGGACTTCGATATAAAGGTTAAGTAAAGTGACAATAAGAAAAATAGGATTCGAGGAACTGATCAAGATATAAACAATGATAATCACAAGGATGAGCAAGGAAATCCTCAACAAAAACATTACCTCCATAATGAAACAACAATTAAACAAGAACATCGCTCCATCGCATCTAAACAATTCTTTTTATATTCTAAAGGGTCCTTCACATGAGTATCTCTGTACGTCGCGTCGTTGGCGTGTCGTCACAAAGAGCTGAGCGCCCGCGCCTTCTCCCCTTTGTTGCGACCGTGTGACGCGGCTTTTGACTGACATAGCACCGTGGAGTGGCACGTTATGTCTTCATATTATAAAATATTCGAAACAATGCACTCTGTGTTGTTTTGTTTTGAGTTCTACGTTTGTGTTTGTAGGTGATTAAGATGAATGGGGACGATTGCCTTTTGAATAATTATTTTTATTATGAGGCCAAAAATGTAGATTGCTCATGATATGAGCACTTCGATAGGCCATATTAGGTATTCTCGTTTTTTTTTTTATAGATAGTTCCGACAGCAAGTATGAAACGATGATTAGTCGCCTGGACGTTGAGTGTACTATAGGTCACCCGACGTCCTACTCCTCCCCTCCCACCTCTGTCTAACCCGTCGAAGACAATCGGCTGGATCTTATGTTATGTATGAGGCACCAGGAAAGCAACAGTACTTAAAGATTATTCTAAGGAGATAACTATAGAATCTTGATGCAATTAAATAATTGATGGAGAAGAACGGGCAAGAAACTCCATGGGCACTCTTTTAAATTATAGTGTTACATCATTAATGTTGAATATAGGTATAATTATATGTGAGAACGATGTAAATATGACATACACGTTAAGTGCGGTGGCTAAGAGATGACCAGTCCCAACTGCCAGCGCCCGTTCACGAACATGACGCATGGATCAGCATCATTTAGCTCAACCACTTTGAAGGGAGCTAAATGATCTAACACACGCACCGCCGTCAGTGAGACATTTGAGTGAGCATGACATCTATCAGCCGCCAGGGCACATTCAAGTCAATGAAAGACATTACCCGGTAAATGGTAGCTCGATAGTACATAGTACTCACACTTGTCCTATGCAGTTATATAATACAAAGGAGAATGAGTTTACACAATGCAAAGGTAGTCTTACAATCTTCAGCAGCTCCAACAGTATTTTCAAATGTTAATAGGTACGTACACGCTTTGGAACGGCGGCTTTTTTTTTCGCTTTGGAACGGGTAACTAGCTTCATCTTTCTGACTGACCAACCCTTTGACAATTCAAAAGTGCCTGTAATTGGTTTATTTGAAGTAAATGCTTTGAGTTTTGAGTTTCGGCAAAAAAATCCAGCCGCGATATTTTTACGTCCGTGCTAACGTGGTCTTATTGTCACTTACTTACTAGCACGTGAGAGTCCGTTGAATTGCACTGAGAAAAATTACATTACATATATCAATACTATTAAGGAACCCTGTTTTACCTTAGAAAGTAAGAAACAAGTATATTTGACATAGATCGAATAAAGCAACACATTAGAGCAAATTAATAACTAATATAACATTAAAAGATAGGATCATGTGTGCCTCATGGCTGCTCCAAAAGGTAAATTTTAGCAATAATACCAGACAGATGTCTGGTATTACTGCTAAAATGAGCAGTTGTGGCCCAGTGGCAACGACCCGCCTGATTTTCAAATGAACCTTTACGTTCGAGTGACGAATGCGTATTATTTTCAAACATTGTGTATAATTTGGTCAGTATTAACATGATTTCAAATATCTATGCTACCGTAATTCCATAAACAATGTGCCTTGCATTGCTTTCTAATTAATTAATTGTCGTGATTTCGGTTGTAGCAACATTACCTCTGTATTCTGGGAGATGGTTAGACAATTATCCAATTACTGTCTACATATTCTACCGATATTTCTGTACTGCCTATATTCTAAGTAGTATGTAGACAGGTGGCTTGACTTAATTAGCATTACCGGACAGTGTTTCGTATTGGCTTTAACTGATAATGATTGGCTTATAGATATTCTCAATAATTCTTTACTTAATTTGGGAATACTCACTTTATAATTACAAGTCTTTGTCAGTGGCTGCTGTGATTATTAGTCTTTTATATAATTTAACTTGATAAATCAGGCAAGTAGTCCCTTATGATTGTCATTTTCTCAACCGATACGATATCATCCGACATGACTTAGAAAAAAATAAAAAACGAAGACTTGTGATATCCACCAACCCGCACTGGGTTCGCATGGTGGATTGTGGCCCACTCTCTCCAAGAAAGGAGGCCTGTGTCCCAGCAGTGGGAACATTATAGGCAGATTATGCATTCAAATCAGTTTCCATAACTCACCACCAATAATCATTATCATCTTCAGCTTCAATCGACAACGGACTGCAGAACACAGCGACCATCTGAAACAGCAATACAAACACACGGTAATGATAATCTGTGGTAGAACACAATACTAATGTTTCATGTTGTAGCATATTCCCGTTACTTGTAAGACGACCACAGCGCAACCCAATGTCTCAATTGGTTCTATACGCTTCAATATTAACAGCAAACACACAGAGCATTGCAGCAAAAAATATGAATGAATTAAAAAATAACACTCCGGCTCCAAACGCAATAGAAATGCCTACAATTTCGGTGCGTAAAGTCTGATTTACACGGTACGATTTATTTGACCGTGGCATACCATAAGTTGAAACAACAATAAACGTTGCACTGTCTAAACCGTGTTTACATGATGCAGGTAATTATGTTGTTTCAATTTTATTGTACGCCACAGGCAAGAAACTAGCATCGTGTAAATGGGGTTTAAACTGACTGTCTATTTGAGCGAGTAAAAGGAGCAAAAGGAGGTAGTATTATAATTGTGCAGTCGTTTAGTGGAAGCCCTGCCCACTGATGCGTGAATGACGTGAATTTAGTGGAATTCTATTAGTAATTTTTTTCAGCTGTGCGCTTCTCCGTTCCTCTCAGCTCAAATGAACAAAAAGCTGAAACCTAGAGATACAATATAAACAAAAAACACTACGGGAAAATCTGTGCACGAGATTCCTCTCCATCGTAGCAAGTTAAAATTAATGTTCTGAGAGCAGCTGGGAAGAAAAAAGTGTTTCTGTCACAAACTATAATTTCTGAAGATTTTCATGTGCTACTAGTTATTTTTGTGGCATTGGCTTTGTTTCGCTTCTACTCGATCATGACCAATGCACGCCACGTTAGGCGACCGCAATACGGTAGGTATTATCTAGATTATATATTATATATCAGGTAGATTCGTACTAAGCAGTCAAGTGGGCTAACAGAGTGTTGAGGTGATAGCTCTCGTGAATTCTATATGGGTACGATTGGCTGCCTGCCTTAGAGCTTGGTTAGTTATGTGTATATGTCTTGTAACAGGTTGGCTTTTGGCATACTGGAAGGTATTGTGACTTTGAAATGTGAATTGCATAAGCTCAAGTGAATCATGAATATCATAATGGTAGCCGTAACCAGCATTAAAAAATTACATCTAGTAAAACAAACTCATATCACAGCATTTCCTGTGTTATGATGACTAACAAAAATCTTAATGTCATTATTATCTCTTTGTTTTATCTATTTAATGAGGAGGCTGACCGATTGTCTAAATTAGCAGCAGTAGAGGGTACAGCAATTGACTACTTACCTGATTATTGGGAATACATATTATCTAAATATAAAGTAATTTGTTATAAATCCTGGAAGCAACTTTTTGATAGTATCAGTCAGCAAAAAGGTATATGGTATTATATAGGAGCATACAAGGTGAGCCTCCTCGTGTGCCTTGGTTCGATGTCGATCAACTTAGTAGGAACTATGTTGAATTAATTTTAAGACTTCGCTCTGGACACTATCCATCAGCGAAGTTTGCATTCCTTATGAAAAAAAGTGATTCACCGAATTGAAGAGAATGTAATTAAACGATTGAGGACGTTCAGCATTTGCTGATGAATGGTGTCCGCAACAGGAGCGAGAGGGAGTTACTTTTGAGAGAATTAGACTTAAAAAGGCTTAACGTGGGATTAATACAATCAATTTTATCCCAACCAACTTCAGAAGGTGCCAAAAAATTATGTCATTTAATAACAGTCCTTCATCGGTGACCTATTATACTATCACCTGTTTTATATACCTACTGCTTGACTGTTTAGTATGGTTTATGGGTTAATCAACGTTATAATGGTAAGAGGCACGATGGGGTTGACATATCTGTTTAGATTTTATTTTAGTATTTCGTAGTAATAAAATAAATATTTAATAAAATAAAATAGAATAGGCCAGTAAGTACTAAAAGATTTCAGTGACTAAAATAAATAAATAAAATCCGGCATCGAATACAGAGTTTTTGTCATGTGACGCTCAATAACGCCTACAAAAACCAGTCTCCACTGTTGTAACAAATCTCCTGTCCATCTGCCGGATTTAATCCCTCGCTGTTCGTTGAACCAGCAAACTGTCAATTCAAAGGAAAAATAACCTGTAACTAAAGCCGAAACAGAAATGTACCCATCGAACCACAACCGGGGACCCACGCGTACAAGGAAAACGAACATATCAATATTATTGTCCCAGAAACAAATAAAACCTAAAGGCGTTTAAACGAAGAGAGTTTTTTGACTGTCAAGAAGCGAGAATGTCCTTGTGAGAATCGCTACTATGTATCGCACTCATTTGTTTACTCACGTTTGCTTGAGCAGATGAATGCAATAATTAGGTACCTACGTATCTTACAAGAAATTCTCGCCTCTCAACGATCGAGAAACTCTCCTCATGTAAACGCACCTCAACATTATGTACAACCAAACAACACTTAAGTTTTTATATTCAAATATTTCAGAGAAAGTTCTCCAATAAATATATAACAAAGAAAATGGAGTCTTTCATGTTTCGGGAATAAAATTCGGCTGGTAGACAAAGGGTTAGTTCCATATTGCAGTAATAGGTACCGATTGGGGTCAATTGAGTTATCCCTTGGATGTCATCTCATATACCTATTGGGCCCAACTAAGTGAAGGCTCGATGGTAATGGATGCCTGTTAGTTGCTATATATTTTGGAGATTCTGTCTTTGACGAACTGTATTTTTTCGATTTGCTTGGTAACATGATAGTAAGTTAATAATGGTACTACAATCCTCTCACAGAGAGGGAGCCTGAGTCCCAGCAGTGGGAACGTTATAGGCTGATTAAATATTACATAATATACTACAAAAAAGAAGGTTTATTATTTGTTAAGAGAGAAAAGTAGCGACAGCAAACTTTTCTTTTTGTGAAGCGTACCTATAGGTTTTCAAAATTATTACACTGCTTCCAGTATAGATTTTTGTTTATAAAATAACATCACGCCTGTTTTCTCAAAGGTTTAGGCAAAAGTGTACCTACTTTTGTTTATTTACTAACCGTATTTATATGATCTGAGGTATTACCTAAACTCTACTGTAATCAAATAAGAAATGATAATCATAGACGACAAATTATCAACGGTAGGACGATAGAATGGTAAATGAAAGGTTGGGTGTTTGGAACCCATCAGTTAAGGCTTCCGCAAGCAGGCGCGTGCGACAGCGCGACGCGAATGCGCGACATGACTCTAGGTGAACCGTATCTATGAAAAATTCATGGAAATTGGCCTACAAGAGTCGTGTCGTGCCGGTCTGCAGGAGTCTTTATTCTATTTACCTGTACCAGCACCTATTACGACAAACATAATAATTTTATGTTTAACTTTGAACATTCGATTTCGAAAAAGATGACGATAGTTTGGAGATTTCATAAAAATAAACACCCAGCAAATCTGTTTTAAAAATCCTTCAACACTTGGAACCAAAACTCCATTATCAAATTAAAAATAAACATATTCCAGCAAAAGGAATTTTAAGTGATGTTCCAGACTTGAAATCTAGTACTCGTACAAAATACTGGCGGGAAATCAAATATTTTCCCAAAATCCAATCTAGCTTTGATTTTAGCCTGCTTACATATCTAATATTATGAGACAACATCCACACAAGGTCTTCAGGCCCCGAACTAGGCATAGCCTGTACTACGGCAACCTGATGACTGATATACATACTTATATACATATACACACCCAGACACAGGTCAAACAGACATATTCATGCACACAAATGTTTGACTTGTCCGGGGATCGAACCCGGGATCAGCGGCTCAGAAGGCAGGGTCGCTACCAACTGCACCAACCGGTCAGTCAATATTACCCATCTGTTCTATTGTAAATTACTTATTCATTTATTTTGTTTCTAGTAAAAAATATACACTACCTTTAAAATAATAATAGAAGTAAGATTACTTTCTTAAAGTCAAGTCAACTGTAATGTTATCATTCTGCCTTATTCATCGTCTTCACCAATCATCACCCTAATTGCGTAACCCACTTTCAATCACATTCTGAATCGTTTTGAAGGATATTGCTATCCATTGCTTCATATGATCGGAAGTGTGGTCTGCTCAACAACATAAATGAGGCAATCAATGCTGTTGAATTGTCAAAATGGAAGTCATTGCTACTGATAGTGTGTTAAAAAGCCTCTTCACTGAGAAATTAGTCTTGCTTCCATGGATATCGACTGGCTAAGATTTTTGATCACACCTTGAGCATTGTTCATTGTTGCGCGCTGTTCATTTTAGAGGTGTCAATTATTGGCACCTCATAAAGAAACTAAATAATGAGTGCCTACAGCACACTTAAGACCTCACACTAAACACTCTAGCTTACGATCACCTCTCCAAGGCGACATAAAGATATTATGTAAATTCAATCCAATCAGAAATGAGCAGCATACAAAGTTCAAAATCAGAAAGTGGGGCCCCAAATGAGGGTCTGTTTACTGAGGATCTTGTGATGTCAGCGACACCTATCATTCCCTTCTTTATTGAAACCTTTAACGTCATGTATATGGACGTGAGAGGAGAATTTGCCAATCTCACAAAACCTTAGTTGATTTGAGTCTTGCAAAACTTAAATTGCAAATTCTTGGAAAGATGACGCCATGAAGCAAAAATTAGGGATAAGGTGTTTTGAGGCTTAGCATTTTTGTGTTACCCTTTGCGTTGGTAATTATGAGGGTAAGGGTTTAATTCAAGCCTAGTCAGCTACTTAGACATATTATCAAAAAACGTTGTAGCTGACCGCGTTGGTAGACGAAAAATATGAGTGTAAAATACAAGAAAGTTTTCATTTACTTGAAATTTTTATAATGGTGTTAATCTAGCTTTTGCCCGTGGCTTTGAATGCATAGAGGACGGCAATTGTCTCACGGGGACGTAACGCCGGGATAAGAAGTATCCTGTCTTAACCCAAGTCATGGTCTACCTGTGTGCCAAATTTCATCCGTTCCATCAATCCATTCAGCCGTTAAGGCGCTACCCCGGACAAAACCACGACCTCATTCCGCCGGCCCCCATCTTCCATCGGTCATCTAGCCGCACTGCAAGTTACCATCCTTACCTAGTTGCTATTCCACCAATTCGCAGTAAACGTTTCCAAATGTCTTATGTTATGCGCACAGAAAAAGAGTGGAACTCTCTACCTGCGTCTGTGTTTCCGAACGCATACAACCCTAATCTCTTCATAGCGAGAGTAAACAGGCTTCTTCTGGGTAAGCACACTCCATCGTCGACTCTGTCTTTGATCTACACTAGAGTCAAGAGCAAACCCGTTTTAAATAAAAATAAACCTTACGATAGTGCGTTATTCAGAGGCTATTAATTAAGAAAAAATAAACTACATCTAAAAGCACATTATTAATGTTCGATATCCTATCATACCAGTACACGTTCTTATTTGTTTTTATGTGTTTTATAATCTCCTTGTAAAAAAGTGACTAAAATTATTGATTACATGCATCTTTTGCTAAAGGTCGTTCTATTAATTTGGGGATTAAACTAATAGATAGATAATGAAACAATCTAAATAATTCACGTTTTATTTTATTTCAAAATATCGCTTTTCTTTTTATACAAATATTTCCAAAAAATAAGTGAATTCTATGATAAAGGGGCAGGTGGAAAGAGCGGTACAGAGTGGGTCAGAGTGGCGGGATACAGAAGGACCGAACACTCAAGGTCGCTCGCTCAGGGAAGCGCCTTAAGGCGTGAAATGGAAACAAATGGACAGAGTTGCTTTCATATTTATAATAATTATTATACGACATAGTAGAAGTATTGATTACATCTGTGTTTCTCATGACAAAATTTTTTGATTACAAAGCGGTCTTTTACTAAATTTTAAAAAAATCACTTCACTTAGAAGGCAGCATTAAATGCTTCATTCTAATTCAAAATCAGTTCAATTCAATGATCGAACACAACAATTGAATACCAAAAGTCGTAAATCATTACATCACTTGAGGCGACGGTCGTCGTGAATAAGTTAACCCCTAAGGGTTGGTAATTAATCGAATTCTAGACAGAATGGCGGTGCCCGGAGTGGCAATAGCGTTTTCAAAATAATAACTGATTGAGTGATTAATTATGATGTTGCAATTATGATTTGTTTATTTAATTACTTAACGTTACACACAAATTAAGTGTCGTGATGGACCAGTGGTTTAAATTCACTTTACAATACGAAACTAGTTGCAGCGCTCTGCTGTGGGTCCCCATAACACAGCATCATGCGGAGTGGAAGCCTTTTTGTTACAGTCACGACGTGCAGCTGTCGACTATATCTGTTTTGTGCTCGTGATTATAGATCTTTTTTTGTTTTTATGTTTCTTAATCATTATGGCTAATTATCTTTTTTGTATGAACGTTTTTTTGTGACAAATAAACCTATTTTTCTTTCTTTCTCTCTCTCAATTCTGTAGCAGTGGTTACATCCATTTTATTAGAAACTAATACTGCAATTTTTTTTTCTGTAAAATATTACTGAGTTTTTTGAGAAATAAAAAAATATTACAAATAAATAAAAGTAGCAATGTGCCTTTTTGATTCATATGTACTTTCTGTGTTTATCTTGGCGTTACTGACATCGTGAAGAAACCGGAACTTATATACCAAGTCCAGGGTTCTTCGCGATGAGGGCATGGGAAGCCGTCACTTCCTTCTGCAAAGCAGTAATGCTCGAGAAGGAGGAGGCGGAACGCGTGAGGAAGAGGCAAAATTCGCGCCCTCACGCCCCTAGCCGCCGCAGGAGACGCCCTGGGCGTCGGGAATCCCAGGCCGATTCCCGGCCACCGTAGGTGCGGGAATGCGGAGGGCGAGCAATGGGTAGCTCGCCGTTCGATATTGAACAGGCCCGAGTCGACGGCGCGATGTGTTCCACGCGCGCTTCAAAGAGATGTCAGCAACAATGACGGGGTCCGGTAGAGCTGATGCCTGCCGTGGTTGCGGGAAAGTCCGAAAGGGTTACCGAGGCCCCTGGCACAGGCAACTGAAGGAACACGGGTTGGTTTTAGTCAGTAAGAGTCTGACACGCCTTCCCGCTCCGCCCAGAGCGGGAGAAGTTATTTGATGAATACCCACCATCAAAAAAAAAGGGTTCTTTGCGATGACTTCAGTCTGAAATCGCCAATCCGCCTTGAGCAAGCATGATGATCCATACTCGTGCCTTCTCTGTATAAGAAGAGTCCTTTCAATAATAGGCTGGTTTTACCAATTACACACCAATCTATTTGTTCCTTAATTCACATAGGTTCAGTTGCTCGTCTCGGTAGTAAAACCTTGATATTGAGCTGACCTAGTGCAGTACTGAGTTTCAATAGAATAAGAGGCCAGTTTTTACTGGTTTTGTTACCATTTACGTGCAGCCTACTGTACTTGACCAACTTATTTGTAACATTACAAACGACGAAGAAGATATGCAATTTAATCATTTGAAACCACAGATCTATGTCTATCTATCTATGTTCCAAAATTATCGCGAAGTTTAATGAAACTTTGACTACCCGTCTCTTTCCTCGGTATCTTGAAAGTTTTATATCATCCAGCAAAAATACTGATGGCTTTCCAGAAAGTAACAATCACTCAATAGAGTTTTTTTTTTTTGTTTTGCACCTGTAAATAAGAACCTGGATGTAGTAAAAAAATATGCTCAGGTTAAATAGGTAGGTAGATTTAATTATTTGCATAGAATGTAGGTAATTGATACAATTTGGTGTTACAATATTTTTGAATACTTATTATATACATTCTGGCTCATGGCCTGCAATTTTTTTTATAAACTTATACTACAAATTATTCTATTTACTTAAATCTATTTAATTACTTAATATATGAACATTGGACATTTAATAGTCTTATCATTTAGAAAATCTGATACAGAGTAACAGCATTTTGAATTAGTAATTTTCTAAGGTACTTTTTAAATCTTCTTAAAGGTTTGGTACATTGTTATAAATAAGGGAAGCAATGCACATTACACTTTTTCTTAATAATGCAGTTTTATATCCACTAGGCACTAGGCATGCAGGTTAATTCATTCATACCCTAGAGGATGGATGCAGAGTAAGATTCTGTATCAACAACATATACGGTGGCAGGGACAATGACGCACGACTTGTTATCATGGATTCAGTATAAATTATTCTAAAACCCCTGCGTTGAAAAACTTGCTCTGCCATACATTTTGACCGCGTAGGTATTGACGCTTTTCTATGAAACCGACCAAAAACTTGCTCTGCCATACATTTTGACCGCGTAGGTATTGACGCTTTTCTATGAAACCGACCAAAAACTTGCTCTGCCATACATTTTGACCGCGTAGGTATTGACGCTTTTCTATGAAACCGACCAAAAACTTGCTCTGCCATACATTTTGACCGCGTAGGTATTGACGCTTTTCTATGAAACCGACCAAAAACTTGCTCTGCCATACATTTTGACCGCGTAGGTATTGACGCTTTTCTATGAAACCGACCAAAAATTTCAAAGCTAGTGGGTCTAGAAGCGTGTGCTGATTTAATGGTTTTCCGTTTGCGCGTCATATCCCTGCCATCCTGTATTCTATTTGATTATATTCAGTACCTACGTAAATAACGTACCATTCCAGTAGATAATACTCAAGAAACTCAAATCTCTGCTCCTACTTTGATTGATGTGATAAAGCCATTTGCCCAATCTGCCTCCAAGTCAAATAGAAAAACCCTATCATGTGGCAAACATCCATTACAATGCGTAACATTTATTTACCTTCATATATTTATTATGTTAATAACACGCCCAAAATCTCAATAATTACTATATTAGAAGAATGAAGGTTTTTATTAACAGGTAAGAAAAACAAAACAGCGTTACTGCTGAGCAAAACCGTGAAACAGTAGTGGTTATAACAGTACCTACACTTACAGTCGCAAGCGGCATTGGATCGATTATCGACGGATCACGTCCCGTCGAAGAGCCGACTTGTACTGTACACCTGGACGCTTCTGAGGATTATGTTCGGAGCGTAGGCGAGAAATAATACAGGGCTTATTTTTGTTATTACTTTTCTCGAAAATAATAATGTAATTATATTCCGTGTGTCTGTGGCCAGATGTCACTTTTCATTACCTTTTTATCGATTTGTAATCCTTGTTATTGAAAAACACTCGATCTGTGATCCTAATCCGTTAAGAATTGCCGTATTTTTTTACAGTATGTCAAATATATTATTAAAGAATAGACGGCTGGGTATTAAAGCACATAGCTACTGCTTCTTCCAAATAATCCCATAGATAGTGAAACCTGAAATTTTGTTTTTTTGGCATAAACATGACTATCGTTTATTAAACCACCAGTTTATTTAACCACAAAAAGGTATAGCTGTTCAAAGATATTTTAGCGCATAACTAAATCGGAAGTAACGCCACCATTTTGTTTTTTCAATACATTTCACAAATCAATCGCACAAAGGTTTACCAACAGTGCCACCCTGTCAATAACATTCGAGCGCCAAAAGGTTCTAGTATAGCTGTACCTCAAAATTTACATACTTATGGTCAAGGTTTCTTGGCTGCTAAAATCAAGTCCGCTACAAGCTTACTTTCTACAAACAAAACCAACACTATCAGAATACACTTCACAGCAATCTTAGACAAGCAAGTTCTGAATCAATATCTCGTCGGGTAAGTCTGCTTAATTCATCACGCGCCAACACCGACTCAGGAATACAAAACTAATCCCGTTTCGGGTTAGCCCTACATAATAATACCGTTTTATTGACGTTAACTTATAGGGTTTGGCGTGTGTCTCTAAGTTGGTTATCAAACGTCTACAGGCTGTCCTCGTTATTCAAATTAATTGCTAGTTTAAACGGTAGGTACATTGAAAGGGCTTAAATTATTCGGAACCCGAGTTCACGACTGTTTGTTTAGTTAGCTCAATCAAGTGTTACAGAATTGTTGAGGTAAAATAAAGTTATGTAACTACCTAAATTTTATAGAAATTAATCGAACTTAGGAAAAATTAATAGATTAATTATATTTGTGGTTTAGCTTAAACACAGAAAATAAAATATTATTATGAATAACTAAATGTTGTCACAATAACATATACCTTTACGCTATCTAATTAACTATGCGTGAATAACAACTAACAGGCCATTTCTTTTAGGAACCTTATTAGATGTCGATAAGAATAGAACAAACGTTCAAAGCGAATCTATTGTTTCCAGCTTATCGAAATAAGTAAAACCCCTTCCCATGTCGCCCTCCCCCCATTTCAGCTTGTAAAGTTTTCACAATGAAGAATAATAATAACGGTCTTTATTGTAATAACGTGTAGGAACAATATTGTATCAAACGAAAAAAAAAGCTGTCGTAAGAAAAATGTAATATCGTCAAGTCCCTTTGACTGGGGAACTGTTAAGAAATTCGTTGATTTCCAAAATTTACTTCGTTTTATGTACAAATTGAAATATATTGTGTTCAAGAGGAAGATATCAAGTGTTTCTTGGAACAGAAAATGTGTGGAGACAAAGGGAACGTGCAAAGAGTTACCTCTATTTTGTTGAACGATATGAAAAACTTTGATGTACGTTCTACTTGCTTATTTTAAAAAGTAATTAAAACATTGAGAATGATATTCAAGTGTAAAATATTATACAATACTTTATATTCTACAATCTACAAATGAGTATATATTATGAGTTTTTCATGGCTGAGTGCGTGTACTAAACGTGAACACTTGCCAAGTGTTGAAAAAAAAACTAGGTATTTAGAAACTTCAAAATACTATATTTTTTAATTAATTAATGAACACATTTGGCTTATAATAAAGACTTAACTGAAATTGCTACTAAAACTGTGAGCAAAAAATGTAATCAATCAATTAATTTAATATTAAAATCACTTGTCTTTTAATAATGTAAACAAGCAATAATATTCCTACTATACTTTTACAAGCCTTTGCTGACAAAATTTAAATCACAAATAAAATGACTGCAATATAACAACGATAGCACAACAATCAACATACCGACATCATAATATCACAAAGAATTAAATGATAAATAAAATAAATCCACAAGCACAAACTTAGACCACAATTTACAATTTTTACACAGTAGGTATGGTAACAAATATATACAATGTTCATGTGAAATAAAAAGGAAAAAATATATACAATGTTCATGTGAAATAAAAAGGAAAAACGCCAGAAGATTTTTTTTTAAACTACGACTCTTTGGTGCAAGTTTCAATTCAAGTCTTCTTTTATTTTTAAACCTTACTAAAACAAGAAATAGTTACCATACCGGAGGATAAAATTGAAAACTTACCCACAATAAAAAAATATAAAGCACTATTAATAATATAATAATAATCGTAACTACACTTTGTTTGTTTTCTGTTTCCAGGTACACGGCTCAACACATCTATAAGCATTAACGCCCCACATCTGATGATACCAGCATTCCTGAGGTTTTTCAGTAGGCGACTTGCTTTCTGAACAGCCTCTGCTCGTAGAACTCGAACGACTCCTAGTCTGGCGCTTCACAGACTCTTCCAAAGCCACGATTTGCTTGCCAAGCTCATCCACGCTTTGCTGTATGTTATCCACTGCTGTATTATTAAAAATGGAGTTCTCAGATGCTTTCGTCGCTTCCATAATGTTGTCTGCAAGCTCAGTCAATTTCGTATTGGTCTGTTCAAGCCGACTGGCTAAAATCTCCTGACAATGTAATGGCAACCGACGTAACCAAAGATGGAGTAAGATTTTGTCTACTGTGACACTATTTCCGGCCAGACCCTGCAGATGACGGTAGAACTGAGAAGGTGTCCTGCTCTCAAGCCGGTCGTCGAAAAGTTTCCGGATTCTCTCATGTTCTGGTTCACCCAAACGACGAATTAATTCTTCCTTTATCTTGTCATATTTTCTTCTGACTGGAGGGTTACTTATAACGTCCTTTACTATTTCCATCGTGTATTCATCTAGCTGGCTAACCACATAATTGTATTTTGTATGATCATCTGACACACCGGCTACCTTAAATTCTGACTCTGTGACAGAGAACCAGAACGCTGCGTGTTCGCCCTTCCAGAAAGGTCTCTCTTTAAGTCCCTGGCGGTATTCTCGTTTTGCAAGATCTTTTTCCAATTTTTCGATTCGTTCTTTTAGGGCAGCCTTTTCATCCGTAAGTTTTTCTATTTGAGTTTGGTGCCCAGACATGTTTGATAAAAGGAGTGCTGAAAATAAACAAAAAAAAGGAGTCAGGTAGGTAAAACAACGCACATCACCACCGCACTAATTCTATGGCAAGTACACAGCATCTATACAAATAAACAAAATTGTATTGTCTGTTTGTAATGTCAAAATAACAGCTTTTTTTACTAAATCCATTTGAAAGTATATACGGTGCTAATAACAAAAAAAAAACAATGTATGTCTGTTTGTTCCCGATAATCTCGGAAACGGCGAGACTGATTTTTACAGGACTTTCACTGGCAGATAGCTGATGTTACATGGAGTAATTTTGGTTACATTTATTTTAGAAAAATAAATTAGGGTACCGCACAAAAAAAAAAACCCATGAAACCCAGTATATAACTTTTCACACCTAAACCACTGAATGGATTTTGATAAAATTTGGCAAAGAGATAAATAGGGTCCTGGGGAAGGACATAGGCTACTGGTTGTCCCGGTAGCACGTTCCCGTGGGAGAATTCCTGAAATCCACACGGGCAAAGCCGCGGATAGAAGCTAGTATGACATATTATTATTAGAACATACCTACACTCAGGTCAGTGGGTCGTCTTAGGGGTGCAATTGCCATAAGGACCAGGCCCGGGTCGACGGCGCGTTGTGTTCCACGCGCGCCTCAAAGAGATGTCAGCACCAATGACGGGGTTTGCTAGGACCGATGCCTGCTAGGGTTGCGGAAAAGTACAAGAGGGTTACCATGGCCCCTGGCACAGGCAACTGAAGGAACACGGGTGGGTTTTAGTCAGTAAGAGTCTGACTCGCCCTCCTGCTCTGCCCAGAGCGGGAGAAGTTATTTGATGATTTCCCAAGCACAAAAAAAAAAAAAAAAAAAAAAAAAGAGGTGCAATTTTGTTTTTCGGAGACCTACGTTTTTTATTGCAGTATCAAGTTAACCTTGACCATAGAAACCATTTACGTGCTAAGAAGCATGGCCCTACGACGCACCTTTTCCGAGAAATAGGCATTCAAATATTATTTTAACTTACTGAAGAGAAAAGACTTAGAACTTTTTAAACAAAAATATGTTGTTTTCGCAAATCGTTAGTTTCTCGATGCCCTGC
This sequence comes from Brachylomia viminalis, assembly GCA_937001585.2. Taxonomy (NCBI): domain Eukaryota; kingdom Metazoa; phylum Arthropoda; class Insecta; order Lepidoptera; family Noctuidae; genus Brachylomia; species Brachylomia viminalis. The sequence continues at coordinate 1,982,182 of OW443300.2, forward strand.
ACCCCTAAGACGACCCACTGACCTTTGTTTTTCATAATAAATAAAATAAAACTATGTCGTATACTTTTATATTCACGTAATCTTATAAAACTTACATGATATCTGACAACTGCAATCCTATAGGTAGGTAGCTCCTTCAATCATCAATATTGCTTGTTATCTTCTCACAGATTTGAACCAATATGTACAACTTTTTTTTAATGGAATCTCTAGTCATAGACAGACTATCACGTACTTTCATGCGGACGGTTGTTGATGTGAAAGACGTTATAAACTTGAAATAATTTCGTTTGTGACAGCGTTAAGTCGCTCGGTTCGCGAATCGGTTTAGTTTGATTGTTCGGAAATCTTCGGTTACTGTCGGAATGAGTTCGCGCGTCGTTAGGGCTGCCAGTGCTAGTGCTAGTGCATTTATAAAAAAAAACATATAATTATATTAAAAATAGGTACATTAACAGTATATACATTTTATATTTTTTAATCAAAGTTATAGACATCAGTTCTTATGTACAGACCGGTGTAATCGATATTCACATACTTAATTAAAACATCATCTTCTGAAACAAAATAAAATGATAAATTAAAAAACAAATAAAAACAGCTTATTTAAAAAGTTAACTAGCTACAATTTACTCATAGCACCATCATCATCATTTCAGCCGAAAGATGTCCACAGCTGGACAAAGGCCTCCCCCAAGCACCGTTACTTTAACCGGTTCTGTGCTTCTCGCGTTTAGTGCATTCCTGCAGCTTGCCTGGGGTTTTTATAGTTATTTATGCAACTGTTAGAAAGAAAGAAAGAAAGAAAATGCGTTTATTTGCGGTAAACATGACGCAAAAAATAATACAAAAAATATGAAAAGGTTGGGGGAAACATGTTGTATAATAAGGGGTATCGAAACACGAATGTGGGTTTATCACACGAGGCGAAGCCGAGTGTGATAATAGTATCGCATGAGTGTTTTAATATCTAATTATGTACAGTTGGATACAATACTTTATCTACACCCACGATATGAACCCTCTATAAAAGATTCTGAAACCATAGGGTGTTATACAGTGTTGTAAGAACACTATGTAAATTCATGGTAAGTATAATTGCTGAGTATCTAATACAAACAAACTGAGAAATATCTGGTGGTGTGTTATCAAAGCTTGTATCACTCATTTTTGTAAACAACAAAGTAATATTTTTTTGCAATGCCTAGTACCTAATATCGAACAAAAATGACGGGGTACGCCGTGAATTCGAATAATCTATAAGTTTTTTTTTTTATTATTAGGTGTTGTAGTGAAACGCGCGTGCATGACAATGTTCTTTTTTTTTATTCATAAAGATACCAGGAATTGAGTAGTGAGAATGTGGCTGTTTGATGAGTAAGGAAAGGTTCGTATCGAGTTGCATTATGAAATTTAGTACAACATTATAACACTCGTTTGGATGATATTATGGTTACTATGACACTGGTTGTTTTAATGTTGGCAATAAGCTAACTGTTTCAGAAACTTTTATAGAGGATTTATAGCATGGGTGAAGATAAAAATATTAATCGCTAATGAAAGTGACATTTTATTGATACTGACCCTAAATGAAAGAAAGCCTTTGCTGTAAATGTCAGAAAGCACAAGGAAATTTGATACCAATTTAGCTAAGCCTTGTAATAAAACCATAAAATATGACATTTTAACTATTATGTAAAATCATCATTACATATCTTTTTATATACGCATTGACATTGATGATTATTATATACGAAATGACATGAATATTTACTTTGTGAAAGTATTAGATTACTTTAATTATTGTGGATGAAAGAACTATGTGCGCCATTTTTATTCTATTTTGCTTTTTCAGTATGTTTTAATGAAGGTCTTGCAGTTTGAGTACTATAAGCGGCCTACCCAAATTTCCTTTCTTTAGTATTGTTCGTCGCGTCGTTGATAACCTTAAGTTCTGAGTTGAGCTACACGATAACTGACAAATGCTTGCAATGACTGAACTGGTTCACTCAAATCTGTGTGGTTCTGTCCTCAAAAAACCATTTCAGCCACCAATCTTAATGATGTATGATGATTTGAACAAGATTATGTATGGACTTTAAAAGAGAATTTGACCAGATAGAAAATGTTGACTACATCTAGCTTATATAATATTATTTTTACATGACGTGAAAAAGTGATTCCGGTATATCCTATTAACAGAATAGACAATTTAATTTAATTTTTATTTTCAATAATCTATAATTTCCGTCCTAAATAAGTAGGTATTATTTACGTCGTTATTGCAAATTAATTTTTTTATGGTAACCCTGGACACCGTTTCACAGATCACATACCTACAAGCTTCAAAAAAGAAACTAAAGTATACAAAGTTTACTATAATTATGTGGGTAAGTGTAAAATAAACCTGTGCTTGCCTGTTGTGATATTATGTCGAATTTACTTCCTACAAATTATAACCTATGAATGAAACGAGAGATATTCCGCTAAAACAAAAGATATTCTGGAATTGGGCTTCTTATTAACATTTATATAGTAGGTATAAGTAGTTTAAAACAAGTCAATGTTCGTGTATGTCCGTGTTTCCACTTAGTTCTTTGAAACTACACAGTCGATTTTGATGCGGTTTGACCATCATTTATTACACAAATATTTAACTTAGACTAAACATAGAAATCTGAATGTTTTGGCATGTTGCCACATCAGTACCTACATTGCACCCATGTGAAGCACCAGGGTCATTAGTTTAAAATATTAAGCATTCGAAATTTAAGTTGCTTATTTTATTTTACTAGCTACTTTTAACTTTCGCTTGGAAGAACAAAAATAACAATAATGGGTGCATTTTGCGAGACTACTTGAATCTCAATGTTGATGCAGTGCCATCGTCAAACGTTATCAGGTTGTTACCCTTCTGTAGAACTGTGACTGGTTACTTTGGCTGGATAGGTGGAAGTTTCACTTTTATTCCATACGATTATGTTAGTAACGTGATGCAGTCAGCCTTAATATGATGTACCTATACATCGACAATAATGTATTTGACTGTCTTCAATTTGTGTTCCATAATACTGTAACAATGTGCAGCTACAAATAAATACCCAATATAATAATGTATACAAATTGATACAATATTATGGAACAAAGATTGAGAGACAATCCAACGGATTCTTGTTGAAGTAGACATCTCTTTGAGTCGGACTGTACGTTTATCTATGTATATCTAAATAAAATTACAGACATAAATGTTGAAATTTTACATCGGGTGACACAATGGCCTGTTTCATCGCTGAAAGTGATCTTTTACAGACAGCCTTTGGATGGATTAGAGGGAGAAGGAGAGACAATACTGCAGGTAGTCAGTGATCTACTATTTACATATACAATAAATACATACATAGCCTGACAATCAGTCTTATCAAGGGGTATCCTATTACCCAATAACATGGGTTGTGATATTACATAGGTCAGATATGCAGTCTCTCCGTGTGAAATTCTCGAATCCAGCTGCGTCCGGTTAGAGTGGAAGCTGACCCCAACATTGTTAGAAAAACGCTAGGCAGATTGATTGATTGAAGTTGCTTGAGCAAATATCGTTGACAGGTTTCACTGTACTTTGACACTAAAATAAATCCAAAAAGAACTACAAATTGAATCAACAAAATCTGTATTTTTTTCGAATTTGGAGTTCTTGAACATAAAAATAAAGTAAAGAAAATGTCTTAAGGAAACCACTAGGATATACTAGTTCTATGCTGTGGCTAGGGTCTATGACCTATGTCGTGTGGAATAAAACAGGCCGTTATTAAAGTAATACCAAAGACATTTCAGGAATATCTCCCTAATTCCATACCCCAATACGCCAACATAATCAAAGTTGGTGTTAGGCCGCGCACACGCGAGCATTCGTTCGGAGCCACGTTTATTGAATTAAAACTTTCCTCGTTACTCTAGTGTGCAGATGACTGATTACTTGGAAACTACACGAATCGTTTGAGAATCGTACGAAACTTTTATGTTTACTTGGCTGTATTTATGTACTTTGCTAGGAAAGGTTTGGGTATGATAATTACATATAATATGTTTATGTTAATTACTGTTACGTTTATTTATGTAACGCAATGCTATTAGGGAAATGGTATGTGTAGGAATAACCTTAGCGATGTCTTATCCATTGTGACCAGGAGACCCGTGTAGCACAGGTTTTGCTTAGTAGTATGGGCTCCTGTCTCCCATCTTCTAACTTTTTGGAATATAAACTGTGTACATTTTAATACGTGTGGGTCAAAAGTCCTATAGACTAGCCATAGTCTACTAGTCTAGTCTAGTCATACTATGCCAAATCGAATGCCAAATAATCGAATATCAATTGATTGACCACTATAAATCGAAAGTCTAACTACTCGAACGTTCTTAATATCGAATGGTTAAGGCGGAGATTTCTTGAAAAAGGTCGTAAAGGTGTTTGTTTTAATGCTGTGTATCGCTTTAACCGTAAATAATTTTATCAAGAAAAAATAAACTTGATATTTTCAAGTATTTTTTAATGAAGCGATGGAACTCAAAACATAATTATATATACATGAATGCATCAAAAAAATCTTCAAACACTCCTTTTAAATGACTTTAAAAGCAGTTTATCCTTTCATCAACAATTATAATTTTAATTAAAAATATAAGTACCATAAAATGTCAAATGCCAAACTGCATGCAGTGATGGATTACATTTTTATTGTCCAATCAATAGATTTTTTGTAAATAGAGAATTGCTTCATATTTTGCAATAAATTACCAGCTTTGTGTCATCGCGCTTCTCTTTCTTTTCTATGAAGTCTGACAGTGAAAAAAACAATAATCTTATAAATGAATTAATTAATTAATAGCAAAAAGATTTAAAAAAATAAACTAATCAAAGGTCGATACAGTACATGTCAACACACAGAACAAATAATAATACTGATGTCAATAAAAAATAATAAATACTAATGTCAATATTCAAAATGTATGTCAAGCAAAGATATTTTAACAAATATTTAAAGAACTTAGATAAACATGCAACCCACGTACGTTATTATTTATCTATGGGTCTATGCAACCCGAAATAAATAAATAATTTGATTTGATTTGATTATATTGTATCCAAATCAAAGGAAAGCTGCAGTTATAAAAAAATATAGTATAAAACTATTTCTTAGACTATCCTTAATCTTATAATACCGCACATTTTATAAGAACAAACTCCGCCCTCTCTCTGGCGAACAATAAAGGTTTTCATGAAAAATGAACTTGCATGAAAGTGGAGAGTCACTGTAGATATCATTAACGGTAACTACAAGTCATGCTGGTAGTATTACATGAGGTTAGGTACTTAGGTCATTGTTCAGGTCGCACATCGTTAGGTTAAGTAGCGGTTGGAGAGGCTGGGAAGCGGATAGGGCTAATTTAACTGGGAACAAACCAAAAACCAGTATGCTACTTAAAGATATCATCTGCCTACCCTTTTCCTACCTATGTTGGGGTAAGATGCCAGTCAAACCGGATGCAGCGGAATACTAATATCTTGAGCAAATCAAATCGAAATCAAATCAAACGTTATTTATTCAAACTAGGCTGAGAGTTAGCCCTTTTTGAACATCAAAATTACATAAGACAGTCCCCCAAAACGCCCGCACTTCATCACTTCCTAGTGCTTTAGCTGGAAAGAAGAAGTGGCGCAACAAACTGCCCAGCAGCACAGCTGTCTGTTCAGTTAGAAGAACAGGGTTCTATACAGTAGTAAGTAATTAACATCACGAAACACAAAACATTACATTAAATTATTTGCCATAATTATGTCAGCTATCTCACGCCAATATACCTACCAACAAAAACATTGAAAACGATACTCAAGCAGAAAGAAATAACAAAAACGTAGACAGCACTTAATACCTAAATAAAAGCCTCCAGGCATAAAGGGCGTGCCCGCTTACAGCGACTGCCTAGCTGACCCCCACAACCCAGTTACATGGTTACCCGATACCCTTTGGATAGACTGGTTGTCAGACTTTCGGGCTGCTTCTAAGAATTATCCTTCATCAATAATTCGACCAATTTCAACATATGGAATGGAAGTTTCATTTATGAGATTTCTCACGTATACCCATTTACTTTGGGATATGTAAAAAAGGTTGGTAACACGTGTTTTTCGCATAATTCTACAGAAAATGGAAGAATGACCTGATTTTATAGAAAATGCGTGTTATAGTTTGTGTACGTAAGTAGATATCTTTTAATTGTATTGCAAAATAATTTTTCATTTAATTTGAAAGGTCAAGTATTTTTCTTATTGGTAAACGAGAAATCCCGTCTAGTAATATTACCTCCGGTCATACCAAGGTAAGATCCTACATAAAAATCGAGTACTTAAACAAGTACTTAACTAACCACCATGTCTTCGTCACGACAACGATTCTATTTGGACTTATATTTTAAATAATCTTCGATACTCTTGCGCCATCTCATCTTCCTGGCTCGGCGTGCTGTGCTGGTGCTGCTGCTGCGGCTGCGGAAAACCTCAAGCGGCGAAAGTATAATAACTTTATCGGTAATTATATTTTCAAGTCGTTTGGGGTTGAAACCCTCGGGCCGTGGGGTCCGAGTGCTCATGGTTTGTTCAGCGAAATCTCCAAACGGCTTGTTGACACTTCCCGTGACCCAAGGGCTAGGGTTACCTTGGCCAGAGGCTTAGCATTGCCATACAAAGTGGCAATGCCGCCAGTCTCTTGGGTACATTACCAGTCGACAGCGATGCGGAGGAATTTTTCGACGGCATATTTTGATTTTTTAATAGTTTTAGTTAGTGTAGGTTATTATATTTTAATTGTAATAGTTTGTAGCGGTATCTACACCGCCACATGCGAGCTGCGCGTCATACTGTCGTCACGGAAATACTGCATCGCGCAAGCAGAGTTTACCGCGCGACTACCATATATACAACTTCCCGACATCAACCGTTGGGCAGTTGTATATATGATAGTCGCGCGGCTTACTCTGCTTGCGCGATGCAGGATTTCCGTGACGTCAGTATGTCGCGCAGCTCGCATGTGGCGATGTAGATACCGCTACAAGTTTGATAGTAGGTATATTGATTATATGAAGTTTTTGTGACTATTCAACAACCAAAATAAAAATTTAATAATCCTGGAACAGACTTCGCAGACTACAGCATTAGCGGAGGCCTCGCAAAGGTATTCCATAGGGTGGACGTGTACTTATCGTGCACCCACATTTCACCAGATATGTTTCAGTTCCTTATAATTAAGGGGGGCCGAAGTAACCAAACCTAAGTGCTTTAGTATTATGCTAACATAACTAACGCAAAGAAAATAACATTGCAAACCAGTAAAAACATCCACGAATAGATTTTCTAACAAAAACAGTCCTGCTTGGTTTGGCCCACTATTTTCGATTCGTACCCTTTTGCCCAAATGGGCCCATGGGGCAAATACGTTACATATCATGTTATTGCCCAGTATTGTAGTAGCTAGGCCGACGTAATATCTTACAAACATGTTGTGTCCTTTGGGAAACGGCTAGTTTCTTACAGGTGGCTGAATTAGAATAAGTACATATTAAGCTGTTAGCGATGTTTATGTATAGTCGACCGCATATGTGTTTCACCACTTTTGACAACAATTTCCAGTGAATTAATGCTTTCATCATTATCATCACCACGCTGCTGAGCATAGACCTTCTTCCTTAAATTAATATCTTACTAAATTTGAAACTATGTAACTGTCACACAGACAAATAGGCCTTGTCATTTGATGTGCACGCATCACTAATAAAAAAAAAAAAAAAAAAAAAAAAGTGATCAACGTGATAAATAGTGGTAAAAGTGATCAATGTGATCAATATGTGTGTGCACGAGACATTCAATCTTAGGGTGATAACGAAATTACATGGTCGACTATATGTAGGTACCTTCCTTGGACCATGTGCTTGGCATAGAAAAGCCCTTCCCTCACCCTTGGGTACCATAAAAGATGACTGAAGGCCCATTTTAAGAGAATGGATTACAAGGTCTTCCTACTGCATTATGTTTAAGTATATATGTTACTTAGATGCATGTACATTATGTTACTTCATAATTTTTATAAATTGATTAGTAATTTTGCGATGATCTACGAATTAACGATTACAGATCTGATGATCAGTCAAATGAATGTTATGATCTTGGCAATATTTCTTGATCGTTCCATAACAAAGAGATTTAAGATACTATCTGAAAGGCAATCAGAAGAAATGTCATCTAGACGAACTGTCTGCTTTGTCACGTCTATCGTAAGTGTATTTAAATGTCTTTGTTCCCATACTAATAGTCTTGGACAGGTCATGTTCAACGAAGAAACAAAACGGGCGACTTTGGTGTAATAAAAAAAACAAACAAAAAAAAGGATTCAAGAATCCAGCAATTACAGAACAATTTCAAGTCAGTAATCTGACATAATTACAGCGTACATATCCAGTCAGGCAAATTGTGTCCATTTTGAACGCAATGCAACAATTTAGCGGCTATTTACGGCATTTTAACGACCCTCGGCTTAACTAGGATTTCCAGTTTAGGAGTAATTTCCTAACGCGATGATTTAATGCTTTATCTGTTGGCGCTGTTGTTTATTTGTTGTTTTTGTGCTATTGTTCGTTGTTGTTATGGATATCGATACGATGGGAATTGTTGTTTGGTGCAAAGTATGTCGTGCAAAGTAATTTAATTTAAGTATTTTTTCCTAATGGATGTTTTCGTATGGTATTTGCTACTGCATGAGATTAAGTTCTATAATACAATTAAACTGGGCCCATGACTTTGAAATCAATAGTCAGACCAATCATGAGATGATTGATAATTATTAAACTCCAACTTCAATAACCGAGGTTTACTGAGATCAGAACACAAGTTTCGACGTAGGTATATTTACCTTTACCCCATAATATAGGTAGGACGGTATAACTTATTCCCTACATCTCGAGGCTATGCCAAGACCAACAGTTGTTCAAATAATCCAAGCTAACATTATTTGTAGCAGCTCTAAAATAAACCAGCCGAAGTAACTGAGCAATTTGAACCTTCCAAATATCAGTCCGCTCACTTCCGACCTCTAACTTAATTTATTGTTAGTAGCGAGGAAGTCATCAATGTCAAAATCTAAATTAATAATTTAGGGCGGACTGAGGAGTGTAGAATTAATCTGTTTATGATAATAAAATAGTTCAGGATGTAGGTTTGTTCACAAACATTTTTAAATCATTACAGAATAAATTGAATTTTTATGATTTTAACTTCGTTGCTTTTAAAAAAGAACCATTTGACATTGTATGTAAGAAAATAATCAAATTGTCAAAAATCTTTAGCATTAGTTGTGTAAGAATTTCAACAACATGTTTACGTTACGGATTTTAAAAAAATCATTGGAATACTATTTAAATAAATAATTGTTTGATTGCGTTGATTACAACTCGTACACCTAAATAATAATCTAAATTAGGTACCTATCGTAGACGAAGGTAACAACCTCAACTTCTATACAAACTACGCCGCAGGCAAAACACAGTTTCGTCCTGAATAAATCGTGATTCAAACGAGCTTTCAGTTTGCCGACTTGGAAGTGGCTTAGATAAGTGATGGGATTCGTCTTTGTGAAAGGGTAATTCGGGAATTTTTCATCTTGAAAGCCAAGTTTGTGGTAAGCCCTTGGCAGACAAAGTGAAATAAATAGCTAGACAAAGGATTGACATTCGAAGCTTACTTTAGAAGTTTTGGACATAATTTATTTTGGAAATGTTTGGTTATATAACTTGTTTACTTATTTACTTACAGTATTGTATTTCTTCTTCAAGTTTTTCCTCAACAATATAGAACGATGTACAGCAATTCACTTACAATATTATACGGGGGGTTTTACCCTAACATTATAACTTATCTTGTATAATTGATTGACTTTATATTCTTACAAGTTTTCTCAAGAAAGCTACATATGATCTTCCCGGTTGTGACCGGGAAGATCATTGCTTCCTTTGTCAGTCATACTAAGATGTGATGACTATAATCCGGTTTCTGATATCAGAATTTGAAGTTGAGAATTTGTCAATATTTAGATACGTTAAAGCCTACGAAATTAAAATTTTCTGTGCTAAGTGATTTTGAATTACGCAAGCTACGTTGAAGGAATGTAGTATAATAATAACGCAGAGTTTGACAAGGTCTCAATTTCAAATTCACAATTCAGAAACCATGTGAACCATGCAAACGTTTCTTCAAGAAATTTCGTTTTAGAAGATTTTCTAGTCAGTGTTAGATTTAACTAATACCTACCTATAGGTGAGATAGACATAAAGATAAACACATTTTTTTTTTTTTGAGGATGGGAAATCATCAAATGACCCCTCCCGCTCTGGGTGGAGCGGAAGAGAGTGACTCTCTCTCTTCTCTTACTGACTAAAACCCACCCGTGTTCCTTCCTTGGCAAGATAAACACAATTACGTAACGAGTGGACACCAATTTTAAATAAAGATTTGAAGCTCCCTGCTTACAATCAATAAATAAACATTTATTTCAGAATCACTTATAAATAGAAAGAAAGAAAGAAAATGCAAAAAATAACACAAACACAGAAAATATGAAAAGGTTGGGGGAAACATGCGTCACATCCACGCAAAACGGCTATCGCTATTATATACCACATTTGTTAGTAACAATGTAAACGTATAAATGATAAATTATTTTATTTCTGTAAGTAGGTTTGTACAAACACTTTTACACGTCAATCATATTTTAAAAACTAGATGAGGTCGGCGTTTCCTATCTGACTACTCTGAGAAGAAATGCCGAAACAAACTCAGAGGTCACAGTCTCTCTTAAAGTCCAGGCATAATCTGGGTCAGATCATGTGAATACCACGTAGATTGGTGTCTGAAACGGACTTTTGAGGAAAAACCATACAGATTGAGTGGACCTGTCCAGTCAGTGCACGCAATTGTCAGTACTCTTGCCGCTCAACTCAGAACTTAAGGAGCACAACGATTCGACTAACAATACCAAAGAAAGGATATTTGGGTAGGCCGCATAAATTACTCAAGCTGCCAGATCGTGAAACTAACTAAGAAATCTATAAGAAAAAGTAATAAACCACATAATCTTCACATTCACAATAATTGAAATAATATAATACTTTACAAAGTAAATACTCATGTCATTGTATGTATAAAATTCATCAATGTCAATGTGTATATAAAAGTTCAAACATAATTTAAAACTAGTGTTAGTAACATTTATAGGCTGCGTGAGGCACGCCGATCCTGGGGAATGTCTACTTGACTGCGTGCAGTCGTATCCACCGCCCCAAGATCGGAGAGTCCCACCTATCAGCCAACGTTCTAAGAATGGTGTTGGGGCTGGCGCGAACACAGCGTAGCAGAGATGCCATCAACGCCCGGAACGTGTTGTTATATTGTATGCGCAGGCCTCTGTATATTTGCGTAAAGTTCACCCACAGGCTGCCCGTGTAAGGATTGGCACTAGGCTTTGAAAAGCGTCACCTTAAACTGAGTCGTACAACACGCAAACCTGCGGGCCAACATCTCACATCGAACAGCCAGCGACCTACGCTCCCGCTCTACATCAATGTTATCTTTCAAGTCGTCTGAGACCCAATTACCCAGATATTTAAAATTTGCAACTCTTTTTAGAGGTCGGCCGCACAGCATAACTGGTGGAAGTGTGCTAAGCATGTACTGTCTGCTCTAAATATTATGAATTCGCTCTTTGGTGCATTATATTTGAGCCCATGGGTCCCAGCTTACGATTCACACACGTTAATCAGTTTCTTCAATGCCCTAATCGATGGGCTCAGCAGAACCATGTCGTCTGCATAACTTATATTATTAATGCATACACCATCAATACGACAGCCGATTCCGGTTCTGCTAAGCTCATCGATCAGATTTTTTATGTACAGATTAAATAACGCGGGGGAGGACAGCCCCCCCCCTGCCTCACCCCACACTCAAGCCTGTACTCCGATGAAAAGGAGTTTGCCCATCTGACACGGTTTCATTGATTAGCGTACCAAAATTTAAATAAATTTATTACTTCCCGGGGCACATCCACCTCATGCAACAGTTTACCCCATAGCACATTATATGATACAAGAGGAGCAATTCCCGTATTTTTAAGAACGTTCGCATTCTAATCTCAGTCACAATCTGTCAAAAATTGTATAGCGTTTACCTACATTTTTGACATTTGACTGTCGCTGAGATGAGATTGCGACTTGAATTTAAACGTTTTTAATTACGGGAATTGGCCTTCTGGTCAAATGATTTTGACAAATCTAGGTAACACCCAAATACTGGTGTCTTTCTTGCTGTATAGTACTGCACAGTCTGTTTAAGGCTCACGATAGCACTCTCTGTAGATAAACCGGGCCGAAACCCGAATTGAGCATCGTTTATTTTTTTATGTTTATCAAGCTGGCATACAAGCAGACTGTCCAGCACCTTAGCAATTACACTCGCTGAAGAAATAGGTCTATTATTTGATAACACAGACGATTCACCCGTTGGCAGCGAAAAGCAAGGCTCTGCGTGTTCAAATTCACACAAATCACACTCAAAAATGTTTAAAAAGAAATGAAAAACGGGGTATGTGTCAGCTTCGTTCCGAGTCCTACTTAAACTGTAAGAAAAGAATTTGATAAGTGCATTATAAATTCTGTTGGCAAGCGACCAAGTGAAACTGCCATGGATGCCTGCCTCTTATATTTTAAATTCTGTTTTTATAGAACGATGTACAGTTTCCACATGGTGCGATAGTAGCCAAGTTTATAGAACGATGTACAGTTTCCACATGGTGCGATAGTAGCCAAGTTTATAGAACGATGTACAGTTTCCACATGGTGCGATAGTAGCCAAGTTTATAGAACGATGTACAGTTTCCACATGGTGCGATAGTAGCCAAGTTTATAGAACGATGTACAGTTTCCACATGGTGCGATAGTAGCCAAGTTTATAGAACGATGTACAGTTTCCACATGGTGCGATAGTAGCCAAGTTTATAGAACGATGTACAGTTTCCACATGGTGCGATAGTAGCCAAGTTTATAGAACGATGTACAGTTTCCACATGGTGCGATAGTAGCCAAGTTTATAGAACGATGTACAGTTTCCACATGGTGCGATAGTAGCCAAGTTTATAGAACGATGTACAGTTTCCACATGGTGCGATAGTAGCCAAGTTTATAGAACGATGTACAGTTTCCACATGGTGCGATAGTAGCCAAGTTTATAGAACGATGTACAGTTTCCACATGGTGCGATAGTAGCCAAGTTTATAGAACGATGTACAGTTTCCACATGGTGCGATAGTAGCCAAGTTTATGCATCCGTTTACACTAAGGATTATTTGAATTCTGGTGGATAAGTCTGTGATAGTCAGCGAGTGTGCAATATTGTACATACAGTCCGGGTAGTTGTTTATTAAATTGAAACACTCCGTCAATTTGGAGTGTTATAGCTGTAGGGTATTATTGAAAGCATCACATAATATGTGCACTTCTGAGGGTATGTCTAAATACTTATATAATAAACCAGTCTGCATTGAATCTCGGTGTTTCATTGTCACGAACATAACAAAGAATCACAGTTGTGATTTGAATACGGACAATTTGAGTTAGTAGTCAATTTGAAAAACTGTTATTTTCTGTCTTACATGCCATAATACTGGTGAGGTTATAGTTTTTTAAGCGCTAAAGTGTAGTATCCTGTAGTAAAAATGGCTCACACACAGTCTATTCTTATAATATTTGTACATTAACATTCCTCAAACGCTTACTGCAGGTGGTCAAGTTCTTCAACGAAGATACGGTCCAAAATTGGTTGATCCGTCAAAACGAGTGTCAAATAATTTTTATCGGACGGCCAAAAACCTCAGAACAATAACTAAAGCATAGAAGGCGCTTTAGGACATTTGAAGTGTACGCTGTCATAGACAAAAGAGTATTAGCTAGTGATGTGACTATGCATAAAATAAATACCGATATCGACTTCTTAGTTTATGGTATCGCTCCTTGGCATTTAAATCTAAAATATGCTAAGGTGAAATAAACTCACTTCTGTCTGATTAACTTATTTATTTATAAACACAGGATAAATTATTAACAAATTGAAATTACCAAGAAAACGCTTAAATAATTTTTAAAGAGCGATTGGCACCGGAACAAGTAACAAAAAATTTAAATCACTGTCCTTTAAAAATTATAGTTTTTGTTAGAAATGTCATTACTTTTTCTACAGGAGAAGATAATTCTTTCGGGATATAATGAATTCTAATTGTTAAATATTCTTTGCTTATCAATTTAATCAACAAATTTCTATGTTCATCCAATACATCATTATCGAATGAATGTTCGAGTAAATCATCAAAAATTGACGTTGGTAGCAATATTTTAATAAAGCAGTCATCGATGAAATGTTTGGAACAATTACGATGTTGTTTTTTCCATTCCCAGTAGTTACCTACGTGCAATAGCGTTGATCCATGTTTGCCTCATATCAATATCGGAGGGAAATCTGAAAATTAAAAAAGAAATCATAGCTACACATGAGTTTAAATTATTATACCATGAGCCACACGGCTTTTTGACCACTGTCATTTCATTACTCATACGTATGATTTGCTGGCAAGACCGTAGGTATTTAGGTATTTATTTCACTCTTAAATATTTAATCCTTCCCAAAACTACGTGTAAAGAAAAATAATGTAATAATTTAGATGACGCTAGTTCTATCGATAGTTTATTTTTGCAAGCACTATTGCAAAAAAATTTATGCCGATTTAAAATTTCTATTTTCCCTAGAATCGAATTATTTAATTACATAAAATATTGATTTCAAAACACTACCGAGTAGGTACACTAAACTCAAATAATTTGAAAAAATGCTAAAATAACCTACAATGAGAATACAAAACCGATAAAATGACCATATTTGATTACTTACCGATGGAAGCTTATGATTTCCGCATCATTTTCTTTGCGGGATGAATGTGATTTACATCCCACTATAATGCAGGACATTATTTAATCTTTAAGCTTTGCGATTTACACTAAATCACTATTAATTTTGTACTATTTTTATAAAAACACGTAAAATCAACGAAGCACTTCAACTCCCATGCGCCCATAAGCATTATACGAAAAAATGCGATGAACAAAGTCATACACAAAAACCTGAGACGTTAAGTAGCTTTTAAACTTAGTATCATAAAGGTAGCCAAGGTAGCCAAATTGACGTTTGCTTTGTGACGCTTTGCATTTTGAGCAACCTACATCTGTCTCTTTCTAATGCTGTTATGAGTGTATAAGAAAACAGAGACGACTATATTAGTTAAATTTAGCTTCCTTCTATGCTTTAGTTATTGTTCTGAGCCAAAAACATATAGGAATAACTGTCAAACCGTGTTGTCATTCAGTGTTAGTACGGAAACCAAAGTAATCCTATACCGGTTATACCGGTAAGAGATACGGAGTCAGAAACGCCCGTAAGTTTGACTGAAACTACGGACTTCGTGCTCAGTGAGTAGACTTCCTTCACAAGACAAACATTACATGGGAGAAATTGCCATAGTGTTCACGCAATGGATTTGTAAATGCAGTTGATTGTAATAAGAAGTAGTAGTAAGCGTCAACAATAATAATAATAAAAAAAACATTTATTATAATTAGGCTGAGACTCAGTCTCAGTCGAGTCGGAACTTTATGAATTTCAAAATTACGAAAGACGATAATGTAATGCTCGGTTTTGAAGATAACGTCTTTATAGTATGAATCATGTCTCACATTTAAATTTGGTATTAACCTTGATCGTAACCTAAGTATTAAATAAATATTTGATGTCTCATGAAGCCAAACAAAAAGCTACGAGCTCGAGGACTACCATTTCTTTGAACTATTTCTTTGTTGCTACGCGGAGTAATGGTAAATACAATAAAATATAAATATTTCTCGACGCTTCGTAGAAAACGTAGCTTACAAACGTTTGGAAACTTTATCGCTTCATTAGATATTTCAAAGTAACTCCGAGTAAGATCGATGTCACAAATTAGCGTAACATTACACATGATCGGCATCAAAAACCTTTTCATGTCATACCTTTGTCCTACGCTGCCACTTAAGTGAATTCACGAGAATATTATAAACACATGAATTGACATATTATAATTATTAAGAACGAGAGAGGTGACGAGACGAGGTCTACGAGAGCCTAGGCCCTTGCCTAGGCTCGCTATCGTAGACCTAATCTGTCATGAGTCGAAGTACACTCATACATCGTCGGTCAAAGTCGGCCGATTGAACTAAGTATAATGTAAAAAAAAGTGAATGTGTACACTTTTTCGATCGACATCATCTGTAGGCCAGTTCTCGTACGTAAAAAACGTTCAAATTCAAGTCGCAATCTCATCTCAGCGACAATCAATGTCAAAAACCTGTCAAAAATGTATGTAAATTGATTGTAATTTTGACAGATTGAGACTGAGATTAGAATGCGAACGGTCTTAAAAACACGGGAATTGCCTCTCTGATGACGTCCGATAATTTCGTGTACACTGCTACAAGGATTTGTTGACGCTCGAATGACGTTGACAAGGGGGCGCTGTTATGCCATCGTTTTGTAAAATATCCTAAAAATACAAGATCGCGGTGTTACTTCCGATTTCGGCTACGCGCCAAAAGAACCTTGTAGCGGCTACGCGCTGAGTATTTTTTAAGTACATATTTAGGTTTGACTAGATGACCCGGTGTACTTCGTATCACCTATCCTAACGACATTAAAACTCTCGCTTCACTAAAATAGCTGAAAATTTTGATCGATAATGTTAGACATTGCCATTTTCACAGTTTAAGTCAGGTTAGGTACTATACTCTAATTCTGGCAATAAAAAGTATAAAATACCTAATTGAGGGAACCATAGATTTTTAGCGGGCAACGCTAATTATACACCATGAAAGACTGATACTTACTCATTTTTAACTATTAGATATGCTTAATGTTAATAACAGTATTCTAAACGTGATTTATAAAGCCTTTCAACCGCCGTCAGTCCGTAGAGTCATAAATATTGAAAGAATGAGCTACACCAAGCACAATTATTGTTTGTTTGTTATGACAACATTGTTGTCAGGTAAAGTTTTATTTTAGGTTCGTTTTCTTTCGTTTTCTACTCTTTATTGTCATTACTGTACAATAGTATCTCTTCTTTGCACGTCACGGTTTATGCAGTTATTCTATTACAGACTGTGTAATAGAATAACTCATGTCAACAAATAAGGTACCTACAATTTTGCAAAAAGTGGATCAAGCGGCAGGACAACCGAAGTTCATGTCCTAGTTGTTGTAACTATCTGTTACGTTGTGCTGAATGTACATAAAACAATAACCGCAGATTGCTTCAGTGTTTGTGTAAAATGTGGTCAATGCTTAAGCCGAACAAAACGCGTGTATAGAGCTAAACCACAGAAAAATCAAGTGAAGCACAAATTAACATCAAACCAAAAATTCGTCATTTCATTAATGTCATCAATCTCGGATGGAGAAAGTTTTCAAGATTGAAATTTAACCTCCGAAGAGTTAGAAGAAGTAGAAATGATCAAGGGAAGCCAGGAGTCTGTTTATTGCTGGTCATTAGTGCGGTTTGCACGTGAGGCAGCTATATCATAGACAACCTATGTCAGCTCGTCTTTTCCTTGGCATTTTAAAACAATAACAGTAAAGTTACTGACAAACTGATGATAGAAGATTTTAATAACGATATAATGGTGACAGAATGGCAGGTAACTTTATAACCTTTCGTCTGACGTTCGACAGACGACTGAAATATAAACATTCCACAACCAACTGAAAATCTGTTTTTTTTTTGCATTCCAACAAAACAGACATTGTGTGTGTGAAATAGCACAATAAAGACTTTTATTTTATTTGCATTCCAAACAATGACAACCATCAAAATATGTCAATACAATGACAAAAATTTCTGAACAAACCAACAATGACAACCATCAAATTAATTAAATATTAAAATTTAAATACGCGATAATCCGAGTAATGTAAATATATTATTTTGTCGATTCAAAGCGCTAAATTTAATACGTCCTTCAATTCGAGTGGAGCAAAGTCTACCGTACCGAAGGGACGAACGTCAAATGTTTGACAGGAAAGTAAGTAGAACAGTTTACAAGGGAAAATTAAATTGTTGTTTTTACTATCTTAGTCGCAATTTTTCCACATTTTCTCACCGTACAAACCTTCTCAGCAATTGATTTATATATATATATATAGATATTTATATATATATATATATATTCGATCGTACGTACAGTAGGTACATGCAGACTTTGGCGGTTACGGATTAGGTGTACAGAGCCGTTATATTTAAATGGCTGTTCACCAATCAATACCACGACAATACATACCTGACGCCAAAATGTTTCAAATAGCACCGTACCTACTAAATTCTGAAATACAAATCTTCACAATCTGGGTCATGTTTCCGCCATTATGTCTTTGACGGAAATTCAATTATCTAGTGTTTATTGTGATTTCCATTGGCAGATGGATTCATAGTTATTATCGAACGCAAGCTGCTGCCTATCCTCATAACGTAATCCCTTCTACAAACACGAGCGTTCCTTTCTTTAATATTATTATTGAAACATAATAATAGGTACTATTCAGCAAAACCACACATTACCTCGTAAGTACATTTGAGGTTCAACTCTACTAAACAATTAGCAAAACTATCCAACAAAGCATCCAATTAGGTTAATAACATTTTGTTAACTCATATTAACAGTAGGTACCCAATTACAATATAGTTCTACCTTATTTAGTATTCGTATTTCTCGCAACACGTTCGTCGGTGACTCGGTATCAGTCGTGCACACTCGTTGGCACTCGCCCCCATCCCGTTTATCCGGTTAATCGCGCCCTTCTCGCCCCATCTAGGACCACTCGCCCTGATTACCCGAATAATCGTATTAAACGCCTTTTAATTTAATGTTAATGTTGTTTACGTTCGTCCGTAACTGTTGTATGGTTGCTAACTGGGTAATATTGAAACAATGGTGGTAATTATCGCAGGCAAGGGTTTTATTAGCGAATGTCTGGCTACGTATATTTGGGGAATGTGCGTGGAACTATTCATCGTTTGTTGGTAATTTTACTTAGTTTTAGATTCAAACCAGGGGTCTACTACGTCGGCACGAAGTTCGAAATTTGTGTCCGTATTACTTTCGGACATAAGATCAATTCAGGGCCCGATCTAAAAATGAATGACAACACAATTTGACAGATGTCCCTAATTCCGACGTGTTTTTGCCTGTCCGATGTTTTTTATTTGTAAGCGACAAATATAAAACATCGGACACTTTAACGGATCGACTATTTTCGCTCGGGCCCGGATCTTCGTTGATCTATTCAATAGCGCGTCGGTTCTATAACTTGTGAAAATGCTTTTCCGAACACAGCAATGTATGATAAACTCTGTTTAAACTTAAGTTAACTTAACTGACCAATGTGTGCCGTTTATAGTTCAATAATATTATACCTACGTTCTGGTCATCAAAAAAATCGACCCACTCATTGTTTCACAGATAGCTGTTAAACACATGTTTGTTTTTTTTTATCTTGAGGGCTGATTTTGACGTCTTGTTTGTCATAAACGTCATAAATCGTATTGCACTTATTTAAGTAAAATTACTTCAAAAGTAAATTTAATTAGCTCCTGTAATTCTTTTCATAAAAAAAGTTTAAGAAATAATAATAAGAATCAAACAGTAAATAAACATTGGTATTCATTGTTTTTGCTGATTGTAGAACAAACAGGCACTGTTTATTTATTTATTAAAAATAAAAATGCAATGCAATTATTCGGAATAATCAATAGCAAGTCGGCGACTTTCTAATACGAGTATTAGCTGACACGGCTAGGCTATAGGTATTTAAATTCCATAATAAAATTGTTTATATCATTTTATTACGGACGCTTTTAACGTGCGCGTCTTTCTACGTCATTCTCACATGTATAATTTCAACATGAATGGTGTAACCACTTTTTTGTAACAATATTTTGATTTAAAAGAGGGTCTATGGAGTTTCTTGCCCATTCTTCTCCATAGGTACCTACTACGCTTTGGAATGGGCAACTAGCTTCATGATTCTGACTGACCTAACCCTTGACCATTCAAAAGCGCCTGTAATTGGTTTATTTGAAATAAATGCTTTGAGCTGAGTTGAGTTGAAAAGTAAATTAAGCCACTTATTTACCCTCTAAAAATAGAATTATAAATAAAACTAGTATTAAAAACGAGTTAAAATAACAAAATCAATTTTAGACGCAATCTCTTATACAGAACAGATCCATCTAGCGGCAACTAAGGAACTTCTTATAGTTTTTGAATGGTTTACTAATGCCGTTCGGTTTAGTCATAACTACAGGTGAAAGATGTCCACAGCTAGACGTACTTTTTATATACCTAATAAGTGTACCTAAGGATTACCACAACCTCTAGTCCTGCATGCGCGGCCTTCATCCAGCGGATTCCCGCAGCCTTCACCAGGTCTCGGCTTACCTTATAAGCAAGCATTTATACGCTGAAATTCCTTAATCATGCTATCAAAAATACATTTTTTTTTTTCTTGAAAAGTTAATTTAATAAAACAAACCAGCCTCCATATAAATGCGATGCGAAACTTATTTGCTTGAAAATTGCGTCATAATGGAGCGAATACATATTATTATAAAGACCCTAATCAATCGTGACGTGCGTTCTCTTCGGAAATTAACGAGATAACAGAGTTTGCCTTTGTTATAACATTATGCAAAATCGTCCAAACTAAACATAATACAAGGGTATATTGTGTTTTGGGATTTTGAGCCGCGATATATTTTGTTAACGATGATTTAAAACATACAAAGTAAACAGAGGTCGCTGGTACTTATTGGTCTCATAGCTTCCATCCATTTAAAACAATTAAAAAAAGTTTTGGGCCTGTTTGAGTCTGAATCAGATTTGTACAACTGGAAAAGTCACTCAGTATAACAATAATATACTCTGACCTCCATAACCGAATCACTCGAAGTAATTAATTAGTTGGGTTCCTACTATAAACGAAGTTTTTCCGGCGATGAAGCAAAGGTAATGGAAGGATCGTAGTCTTAGGATGTGGCGAATGGTAGTCTCTGTTGATCCCTATTGAACAACGGCGTTAGGTTTTATAATCTTTGAAAAATATATATTATCGTTAAAGTCTATGATCACCCCGCCCCCCCTCCGTATTGACCGTCCCTATTGACAAAATATGGGTGTACCTACTATAAGTACACTTCTGCCTAACCCTTTGGGGCGTTACAGGTGAGATATTCTGGTTAAAATCTAAGATATTCTGAACTGGGGACTAAATACATAGTAGTTCTAATAGCGTTCAATATTCATAGTAGTACCGGCGCGCGGCGAGTCAATATTCATAGTTTAGTATGGGCGAGTCAATAAAGTCGCGTTATGTGTTCGTGTCGCTCAATATGAAAATGTTCTGAGAGAGATTACTGATGTTGAGTGTTTCTGCTGGGGGCACATGGGGAATGGAGCAAGAGTATGTGATATTAATTTTCTTTACATTACGAGTACCCCTTTTTTTTAAAAACAGATAGGCAGGGATGGAGTGCAGCCACGTTTGCAAGGAATTTCACCTAAAACGAGGCTAGTCTAATTCAACTCCGTGCCTAATAGAAACGCTTTAATTTAACCAACCCGACCCGGAGAACAAACCTAGAACCCCACATACAGCTACTAGATCAACGAGGCAGTCAACGAAAGTTATAATACGTATACCGAAAGGTAAAATACAAAACAGAAAATCCCCCCTCTCTATATTCTCTTTTCCCCTACATGCGGATCAAAACCAATGATCCGGTAGCATGTATCCTCATCCTTAAAAACTTAGTCCGTAAGTGTATCGCTTCCCTTGCGATCGACAACTAAACTTAAGCCGTGTTTTAGTAGCGATCTCTTCGAACATGGTTGTAAACTGTGCGAGTTTTGCTTTATGTAACAATACTTAGGAAACAGAGTACCTAACAGACTTTGTCGCCGTGCTTGTGGTTGGTGTTTTATAATGTTGATTGAAGAGTTGTTGTGGCTTAGAACTTAGAAAAAGAGAAAGGAAAATTGATTGGTTATTTGTAGTGACAAAAACTTTAAAAGAATTATGTTTGATCATGTTGAGAGAAATAATGAAAGGTGACTTACAAAACGTATTTACAAGATGTGAGTGGACACGCCTGCGCCCTGCGCCCGGGACTATAAGTTCTTTAGAAAGGTCAGCTGCGTAAGGCTCGCAACCGGCGCGGCGTGTATGACCAATATGAACGTAGAATAAGGATATGGAGTATGTTAGCATCATTGCAGATTGCATTCTGTAGTTTCTTCCTTCACCTATGGGAAGAAGGCGTAAGTTTATGTACTATGTAGGTATGAAAACTGCCAGAGTGTGTGTAAATCCGGAAGCAATGGAAGATAACAAGTCTCAATTGAGAACGTCACTACGTTACGTCAATCTAGACCAAAATGTACCTTTAATCACATTAGGCCACCACACCATCCACCACCACCACACCATCCAACATTAGGTAAACAGTAGATCGCGAACCTAGCATCTATGTAAAAAAACTTTTAGCTAGTCGCAAATTGGGCTAGAATTTAACCTGAATCTGCCTTCCAAATTGGTCGAACTTTGACATTCTGGTTGAGGCCAAATTCTAATCGGCCTGCATTGTTCACAAAAGTTGATTGTGTACTGGCAAGTTCACAATCGTTGCATTGATTGGATTACAATAGGTTTTGTTCATGCGGATTTTTGCAAGTCTCAATCAGGCAAATGATTCCTACAATAGCACATAACAATTGATCGATAACCGTAAGCCGCGAAACATCAGGATTAAAAAACGAGCCAATCAATACGAGTCAATGTGGAACGGAGTATGAATTCTCCGTTTTCATATTCCGTTCGACAATTATTCCTATTCTAATCCTAATAAACAGCTATGTTATATTAAATTGGCCATTTGATAATCAATCCTGAAAGCGAAAAACTCCGTAAAATAATAGCACATGCGTTTAATATAACGATGCCTATTAAATTACAATGGTTGAGCTGACTTGGAATTTGTTTTCGCGCGTGTTTAAATCAGCCAAATAAAATGCTAGGGCCGACATCACTTCTTTCATTTGATACTAAATATTTGAATATGGAGTTAGAAATCATGGTTTGTGATGTTACGTCTTGTTGTAATCGCAAAAATGTTAGGCAGTATACTATTATTAATAGACATATAATACATAATTATCAATATAATTTTTCTTAGTAACAAACTTGGGTGCTCGCAGTGATCAATCATGTCAATTAAAAGTTTATTTTATTTTTATTAAATAGGATCAACAAACAGCTAGATTATGCAATATTACCAACAAAAAAAAGAAACTTAAGTAACTTAAATAATAATGTAGCCCACAGCGCTGTTCACAGATTACCATTAATAATTAAAACTTTAAAGTCACTAGGGGGTGAACTGTTCGTGCATGACAGTTACACTCTATAAAAACAATAAAAATAAAAACTTTAAAAACAGTAACAAACAATTAGTCTACTAAAAGCTCAAGTGCCTCATACAAAAGGCTACGAAACCTTTTCAAATAGCATGTAAATATATCTATGTGTTCGAAAGTTTCATTGTAGGTTGCTGCCATTCGCCGAACTGGTGAACGTAGCCCAGTGTTAGATCGGCAGGTACCTACTGCAAAGAGTTTGCCTGCGTGCACCTGCCGTATATGGACAGTTCTGGGGACTTTATAGCACAATACATTATTTAGGTCAATACAATCAAAATTGCAATTAACTATGTTTTACAATGTCATTGCTTCTAATTGTTTACATCTAGAACTGAGCGTCAAAAGCCTGTATTTACTGAGCAACTGGTTTTACGGTAGTTACGTTTTATGAGACCTGTTGTGCATTGCACGAAGAAATCTACGTTGGACGTTCTCTATCATGTCAATGTATTTGCCATAGTACGGGTTCCAGATGGATATTTGACTAGAGAACGGACTAAGGTTTTATAAAGGCAGAGGTACGTAGAGGTCCGCTTAAAGTAATGAGTGGATCTCATTATGAATCCGAACATCTTATACGCTTTGTTTTCAATTTGTTCGATGTGCAAGTCCAAGCAGAGTTTTGAGTCAAGCAATATGCCTAGATCACGAACCATGTTTAATTTATTCAATAAAGCATTACATAGTGATAGGCATAGAGCATGTTCGAGGGGTAAAAACCACACGGCAAAGTAAACTAAAACAAACATTCACCAAAAGCAGAATTTTGTCAATACAACACTGTTCACAATATGTCTTTAAAAACAAATTATGACTGTGATATTTTTTTTTTATTCAAGTTCAATACAATAATAAACAAACCAACATAACAGAAAAAACTTTCACCTAAAGCTCAGCACGAAACGCCGTAATTAAAATTTAAACGTAACCTTTATGCCTTTTAAATCTATCCTTATAATATAATAAAGAGGATCCATTTTTTTTTGTTTGTTTGTATGTAGGGGATAATATCTGGTACAGCCAGTCAAATTTGAATAATTCTTTTTGCATTTGATAATATATTTCTTGAGGAATGCTATAGCCTTTACGTCACGCTAAGACCCTTAGCCGTGCAAAAAGAAACAGGTCTGAAAGAACGCTAAACGAAAACGAAGTAATGGCGCGGGCAGGCGTTGCGATGTGACGGGGTGGGGCGGGGGGACAACAAACTTCACACGGACGAAGTCACGTGCAGAATCTATTTCAAAGAATATAGCGTGAAGGATGCTCAAGAAAACCCATTAAAAGCGTTTTGCAGAACATTATATAAAATTAATATATTTTATTGTTATTCTGGTTAACTGGTAAAACAAAAATTCATTATCTTACCCTTATAATTGACAAGAAACAAGTACCTACAAAGTAATGGGTGAATTAATCCAGTGACGATTAAGAACTTGAAGATAAATGACAGCTCTGTAAAGTTGTTGAGATGAATTAAATAGAAAGATTACCATGTTTGGAACAAAATTGCTGGAGCGGATTCTGGTCCTAAAGGACGAAAAGATCCGTTATTGATTTGTGGGGAAGACTTTCTTATTTGGAATGAAATACATCTGATATTGTTAGAATAATATTAAAGTTTAAAACTAGAACTAAATGGAGTTCTTTCTACAAAATATGTAGGTATTCCAAGTTGTCATTCTTTGGTTTTCGGTTTTTAAAAGTACTACCTCAATACTGGCATCAAAAGAAAAATGTCTTAAATTTTCCAAGTTATAAAGAGTTTATCAATAAACAAAACGCACGGTCCAATTGCTAAAAAACAACCCTTACAAATTCATGCAATTACCAATATCAAAACAAATAAAAAATAATAACATCAAAGGTTTTATATCAAACGTAAGCAGACCATTTATAAGGTTTATCGGGCCGGCCGACCTCCGTCACAGTCTAGATCAAACGACTTAACATATTTACCAAAAAACCTTCAATTTTAACAATGCTAAAACCTAAAATCATGCTAAAATCAACCTTGATTCTAGGTAATAAGAGCTAAGAGACGATTAGCGAGTTTAAGATGTGGTAGGTGATATAAATCGAATTGCCAATGAAATAGTGTTTGTCCCGCATTCAATAAGTTATTTTTGTTTGAAGATCACAAGAGTCGCTGTGGAAAATTTGGACGGTCGCCCGGTCGCTGTGATTCAAAAGATCATTGTTGAATGTCGCCATTCATGGTACTCGAATCTGTCTCAAGAAAATGTTGCCGGAATATAATAAATCCCATCAAAAACATAAATGTGTAAATGGGAGCTAAGTTCTGTAGATAATCCTGCAATTTATTTATAAAAACATACAACATTCTGAAATAATTGTAAAGCACTATTTTTTGTTTTGTCTTTGCTATAACAATTTTCGCTATTTAAAAATATAACTTCTTAAATTTGAACATTAGAATTATTTACATAGAGCAGATAATTTAGGATAAATTGAAGCTCAAGATTAGACTTGGCTTGTAATTAAAATTATGATCAAATGCAAAGCTCCCGGTCATGACGGGCTCAGTATTGAGCATTTCAAATTTGCTGGAGTTCATCTGCCAAGGGTTTGGTCTTTGTTTTATACCATGTGCCTAAGTCACTCTTACTTGCCAGCAGAGCTAATGAAAACACTGGTGGTTCCCATAATTTTATTAAGAATAGGACGGGCGACTTATCAGATAAGTCAAACTATCGACCTATATCTCTCGCAACCACTATGACAAAAGTGCTGGACGGTATTATTTATTCTAGATTGAAGGAATCTCTATCCGTGCATGACTCACAGTTCGGGTTTTAACCTGGACTGTCAACGGGAAGCGCCATAGTAAGTCTAAAACATGGTCCAGTATTACACTGATCGTAAAACTGGCCGGTATACACCTGTTTTCTGGATCTCTCCAGAACCTTTGATCCAGTAAATTATTATGTACTCTGGATAGAGCTTGAGGAAAGAAGTGTAACGACAGGAGTCCTCAGGATCCTGAGAAACCAAGGGATAATAGAAAATGACATCTCTTAGCCACCACGGCTTATTTTTAATTATTTTATTATGGATTGTTTTGTTTGAATTTATATTTGCTGTACACTGGACACTCAATGTGTACGTCTTATTTACATCGTTCTCACATATAATTATACCTATATACAAGATTAATGATGTAACAAATATTTATGTAACAATATAATTTAAAAGAGTGTCCATGGAGTTTCTTGCCCGTTCTTCTCCATAGGTACCTACTACGCTTTGGAATGGGCAACTAGCTTCATATACGACGACACGTTTGGTGTAGTGGCTACAGTGGCTAAGTGTAGTCAGCGAAACCAAATGGTCCTGGGTTCGAATCCCGGTAGGGGCAAATGTTTGTATGATGAATATGGACATTTGTACCCGAGTCATGGATGTATATTTATAATATGTATGTATTTACGAAAAAAAATGTATTTAAGTAGTGTATCAACCATCTGGTATCCATAACACAAGCCTTAAGTGTTAAGTGCTTAACTTGGAACTAGATGGTGCTGTGTGCAATGTCAGACGATATTTATTTATTATTTATTTATTTTATATTTCTGACTGACCGACCACTTGACAATTCAAAAGTGCCTGTAAATGGTTTAATTGAAATAAATGCTTTGAGTTTGAGTTTGACAGTATCAGGGAACCAAGAAAATGTTGAAACGTGGTCCAATGCAGTCTCTGAGACATATGGGTTGGAACCCCGTGTGAAACAGGGTGGTCTAACATCTCCTAGGCTATTAACAGATATATAGATGGCCTTATTGTGAACCTCAGTAATGTGCGGGTCGGATGTAGCGTCCATGGTGTGAAATGGAATTTTGTAGTATCAGCTACGCTGATGACACGGCGTTGCTGGCGCCGACGGCAGGGGCCGTGAACGGAATGCTGAGGGTCTGTCAGGCGTATGCTGCCTCACACGGACTTGTTTATAATGTTAAAAGTGCAAATACGTTGTCTTTGGGGCCGGCGGTGACTGCCTAGATATTATACCTGACATTACCCTAAACGGCTTGAACGTCTAAAGAGTGACAAAATTCAAATATCTAGGGCATTTTCTCTCTGACGACCTGAAGGACAATGTTGATATTGAAAGGGAGCGTAGGGCATTGGTGGTCCGAAGATTCGCTCGGTATAACAATCTAGTGAAAGTAACACTTTTTAAGGCGTATTGCCAGTGCTTTGTCAGTCTTTGAATCAACTATACCAAAAGAACGCTGCCTGGATGGCCTGCGCGTACAATATAATAATATTTTTATGATGCTGTTGGGACTGCCACGATGGTGCAGCGCGTCTATTATGTTTGCGCAAAACCAAACTGGCGGCATCCACGCCGTCATTCGCAAGAAAACCGCGTCGCTGCTGTCAAGGTTGCGGGCGAGTGGCAATAGCATGCTAAAAAGTATCGACTCTCCGATTATTAAAAGTTTTGTGAGAAGGACAATCACTGAACATTCACTTGGGGATGTCCTTTTGACAATACTATTTATTCTGTCTTCTTTTCTATTGTATTTTTTCGCTACGGAGCGTCACCATACTCAGATTTTTTAATGTAAATAGTAATTTACTGCTAAGAATGTTTTAAAACTTAATAGACAGCGGACGTACCACTACTTGCGCCCATGTACCCAGATAGGGTCTTAAGTTCTAAAACGTTCTTAGTGAATAATTGGTAGTAAAACCTTTTAAACGTTGTGTTTTATAGCATAATAAGATAGAATAGGTATAGTTCTAGCCTAGACATCATATTGTATGTACTAGAAAGCTATTAAAGGTGAAATTGAGTCGTTTTTCATTTAACCCACTGGTCGCAACCTTGTGAGCATCAAAAGGGTGGGACGTATATAGTTTCCCTATAGTTTTTTGGTACGTCCAGGTAGCCTGGACCGAGACCTAGCCCTGGATGTAATTTTTGGACCTGTGGTCAAATGGGAAGTCCACCTTTTTGATGAGCACAGGTTGCGAGCAGGGGCAAAATAGTACGTTTTTTCTTACAGTCTTCAGAGGCGCTTCACGCCCTGAAAAATCTAGATGTAACTATGAAAATACTAGATTTCTTTAGTTCGATAGACCTACTTTAGGTACCCGTTTAGAAATTGAATATCGGTTCAGGGGTTTCACAGGAAATCCACCTGACAAACTGGATAATAGTAATTTTTCACCCGTTTTCCCTATTGTAATGAAATAACTTTTCAGCTGAAAGACACACAATCGCTCCTGTAGTGTCAATAGATAGAGGATTACGCAAGGAATCCGGTTATGTATGACATGTCTGGATAGGGTGCCTAACTAGGGAGGTTTAGCTGTAAGAATGCTTGTAAACGTAACAAAAATAAACGAAAAATCAGGGAGAAATTCGCGGTCCTCGTTACGGTAAAGCTTCGAGCCACTTAAGCGGGCGCGTCACGACCGCTAATTTCGTAGTCATCAGCAAAAAACTTTACGACTCAAAATACGTCATCAAGTTTAGTGAACCCCTCAAAAGGACCCGAATCGCTCCCTGAACACTTAAATAACTTTCAACTTGGTGTTATTATTTTTCAACCCCTTTCATGTAAGTAAGTACCCCGGAACACGAAGACATCAGTACGAAGCCACAGTCGGGAATCTTGAAGATACCTGGAACTTATAGGTGTAGGACGACAGCGCCGCTGTGGATGGGAGACGCCCGACCTCATACTGGGATAGCCCTGGTTGGGTATTACAACCTCCCTCACCCTGGAGCCCAGCGATCACGCCCGTCCGGCACAGTATTTTAACTACTAACACTATTAATAAGTTATATTATTGTTTACTAACACGTGGGATCATTGTAGTCTGAAAAATAAAGCAATAATAATAATAATTGAAGAGAGCTGGTAGCAAGGTTGTACATACCATCGACCTACTACTACGATAACTGCCAATGATGATCGCCTGACACTTCGTAGGGTTTACAGCTACACCAAATCTGTCAGCCCAGGTTTTTATGGCTTTCAAATTCCTATTTAATTTGTCGATAACGTCAGGTAATTCATCAACCTTCCCTTGACAGTACAACTGCTAGTCATCTGCATACAAACGATACGCACACTGAAGTTCGGAAAATATAAGATTAATAAAAATATAAAACAGAAGAGAAGAAAGTATACCGCCTTGAGGAATGCCAGTTTCCAAGTCACACCAGCAAGGAGAAGAATCCCCAACATAATATATATATATATTTTTTTGACAACTTCCGCACTATGTCGTCAGGTCCCGAACTAGGTAGAGCCTGTACTGCGGTAACATGATGACTGATATAGATACTTATATACATAAACACACCCAGACACAGGTCAAACAGACCTGTTCGTCCACACAAATGTTTGACTTGTCCGGGGACCGAACCCGGGACCAGCGGCTCAGAAGGCAGGGTCGCTACCAACTGCACCAACCGGTCAGTTACATGAATCCGCACTTACCTAGTTGGACGCCAAACTTCAAGTTTCTAGGTCATTTGGAACTGAGTGAGTGGTTTTTATCTATAATAATAATATGTCGGTCAGTCAGTTAGTGATAAAAACCCCGATTTTTAGACGTTAATATCTCAATAACATTTTGAGCTGTATTTGTGAAATTTGGGGTTCTAGTTAATCTAAGGGGTAAATAAACAAAATTTCATGTGTTTATGTTAAATAGATTTTGAGTTATTAAAGGGTTGAAAGTGGCCCCTAATGGTTCGTGGTTCAATCCACACGGCTGCTGCGTCGCCAGTTCTTTTTATTGGTTAGAGCTTGACTTGACATGCTACCGCGTGTCTAGATAAAATGGACACTCAGCCTATTGAGGATATTTAAAAAATTAAGGTCATTAGAAGAAACTGCGTTGAATAAATAGGCATACTTACCGCAGTAATACTTTGACCTGGAATATTTTTTTTTTTCATTGTGTCAAATGCACGTCAGCAATGTTGCCAGTTTTAATGCAGTACTTACAGAAAACTAAGCAGTTTCTTTAAACCTTCAACGTTTCTAAATGTAGTAACCTAAGCTAACTTACTGACCAAAATAATCAACAACATTATAAATTTACCTCCTTTCCTAATCCATAACAACTAAAAGCCTCCAAAAAAAAATAACCAAAGATTGCAATACACTCATTACAAAACATTGAAATGAAGAAAAACGGTTACCCCGCATTGCATGTAATCATATTCTGGTCGCGTCGCCTTGCTCAAGTCACGCACGCCGATGAAAGACATCAATGTATTGCAACGCAATCTACGTTGCGATAACTGGTGGGTTCGCACGTGTGGATTCGACACCTTTGATTGGTATTAAGATAATTCTCTTCATGTTATTTTTTTATAGTAAGCTGCAATGTTTGTGATTATGAAATAATCACTGAAATTCACTGCAGCATGTAGGCCTACTTCTGATTAAAGTATAAATTCATTC
Source organism: Brachylomia viminalis (assembly GCA_937001585.2). NCBI lineage: Eukaryota > Metazoa > Arthropoda > Insecta > Lepidoptera > Noctuidae > Brachylomia > Brachylomia viminalis. The sequence continues at coordinate 2,013,336 of OW443300.2, forward strand.
TGATTGGTAATCAATCCTTGAAAATCTTTATGTGCGTATACAATTTACATAATTTTATTAAAATCCATACTAATATATACTAATTTAATTTGTATGGAATGGATGAATATCTACCTGTATGTTACCTTAACGCCATAACGGCTGAAAGATTTTGGATTTTCTGCACAAAGACAGACCATGACCTGGATCTGGACATAGGATAATTATAACTCGGTCGTACGTCCCCGTGGGATTGCTTCCGACCTCCACGTGGGCAAAACCGTTGGCAAAATATAATTCGAATTATAAACATCGATGTGCACACTGAGCATTTACGGGGTACTTTTAATAGTACCACGTGTGTCTATGAAGTACGTATGTAGCCTTTTTCAATAAAATACTGTTTAATGTCTTCCACGAAATAAAGCTACACTTAAGAAAACTTACCTTTAACATTTCTTTTTCAATAAGAAGCCGCAAAAATATCAATCCCGTAAAGTCTCAGTGATTTATTCCTTCTTTACTACCTGAGCAAAATACACTCGAGAGCAATAAAATCGCAAACCTTGACTTTTTTTTTGTTAAGGCAGTTTTTTGTCATGAATCTAAATAAATATTTTAAAAAACACACACACTAATTGAAAGTCTACCTCAATACCTTTCTAGTGATATCAAATACAGTGTAAAAAATACCCATAAGAGGTTTTACGGCACAAAACCCAACAAACGGGTTAAATTACCCAATTTCGCTTAAGAAATAATGAAAATCAAACTCAAAATTCTTAATCAAATTGATTATTAATAAGGTGTATTCCTTCCCGTAGCCTTAATTACAGCTCTTAATCGGTTTTTCATGGACTGTATTAATTTTACCATGAAATCTTGTGATATAGCGTTCCACTCCTCTTCAATGGCAAGTTGAAGCTCTCGGAGCTACGTAGGAGCAGGGCTTCTTGCTCGAACTCTTCTTTTTTGCTCATCCCAGACATGCTCAATCGGATTGAGATCAGGACTAAAAGCTGGCCACTCCATCGCGGTGATTCCAACGTCTTCCATGTAGTCGCAAACCGTTCTAGCGACATGCGGTCTGGCGTTGTCGTGCATTAGGAGAAAATCTTCTCCCATAAGCCACGCAAGCGGCCTCACATGTCCTTCGAGCACTTCTTCGACGTATCGTGCAGCCGTCAAACCTTTCGATCACGGGCCGGTATTCGCCCCAGTGATGAATACAATGGCAGTTTTAGTGTCCAACATTATGCCACCCCAAAACATACACGATCCACCACCAAAAGCCATACGTTCGCTTATGCAGCATTGTGAAAATCGCTCTGATGACCTTCTGTAGTCCGTCCATCATGACCATGTAATGTCATTCTGCACTCATCAGAGAACATAACAGACCGCCTTTGGTCATACGTCCAATTTAAATGTTCCCTGGCAAATTGTAGTCGGGCTTGTCGGTGAGCTGTGGTCAATTTGGGACCATTTGCTGGGCGATGTGAAGTCAGTCCTGCTTCACCAAGTCTTCTTCTGAATGTCCACCGACATATACTGACATTGCGAACATCTCGAAGCTCTTGTCACAGTTGAACCGCATTCAGTTGCCGATTTCTTAAAGACCTCGACACAAGAAAGCGGTCATCACGCTCTGATGTTCTGCGTCGCCAGCCAGATCCTGGTCGCCGAATGTAGCCACCGGTCTCTTGAAACCTTTGGTACACACGACGAACAGAGTAGCGGCTCAAATTTAGTCGTCGAGCAACTTCACTTTGATTATGGCTGCTTCGAGCAAGGCAATAACTTGAGCGGCTTCTGCAGGCGTGGTATTCATTTTTTTCCGTATGCTTTCAGTAGAGATGTTATCACGTTGACCTTCGGTATGCAACTGATTAAAAATCTTTTTTTTTTTTATAACTATGGCATCTCGTAGGTGACCTAGAGAGGTCGTCACTACTTAACCGGACTATCCTGTGGTTGCCTTAAGTGAAACTCAAAGCCTCCAGCCAGGGGCATGTTTTTAAATACTAAGCGACTATCACCTAAGGGCACCCCCTGTGGGGTACGAACCTCGGCTTAGGGCGTCGCTGGGGGGAGGACAGCAAGGTGGGACAGGCTTGATCTAATTTTTATTATTTAAGCTTGATGAGGTCGGTGTTTCTTAATTGACTACTATGAGAAGAAAGGCCGAAATAAACTCAGAGGTCACAGTCGGGGTTACAGGCTCAGCTACGGCGCGGGCTCGTCGGGCAAGGGTCGGGGGGACGATTACGTCGGGGGCTTCGCGAGGTACCTCGGCGGCGAGGACGGAATGACGGTTTGTGTATTTTATGCACTGTACTGGTGGCCCTATTGCTCTCCTGGAGGAGTGTTATGGGGTCATCGGGATCGGTGAGGACATGCCTTGGGCGGCGGATTTGACTGATTTTAGAGGGGACATAGCCTTGACAACCAGAGTGTTGCGATGCTTGTCGGAGGTGTCGAAGAAACGCTTGGAATTACGTTTCATGAATTGATGGATAGTGGGGATTTTGAGGTCTAGGTGGAGTATTTCATTACGGACATGATTTTGTATGGCGTGCATGGTTTGGCGTGTGCGAAGACTGCACTGGCATAGGTCATTATTGGACGAATGCACGCTGTGTAAATGCGTAATTTACACCTGAGGGACAGTTTGCTGCGTGCATTCAGAACGGTGTGGAGTCTACCAAGAGCGAAGGCGGCGCGCGAGCGGGCCTTCTTTATGTGTTCTGCGAAGGATAGGTGCTTATCGAGGATGACACCCAGGTATTTGGTAGTAATTTCTGAGTCGCTTATAGGTTGATGGGGCGGTGGTAGCTGGTGGGCTCGGACTTTGGCTTTCCGAGCTTTGGGATACCGATGACATAGCCTTTTTCCACTCTTGTGGGAAGATGTTGTTGCTTAAGGCACCATTGAAGATGGTAACCATTAGCATTATTAGGTGGGCAGGTATTAGTTGGAACACCCGATTGGTGATTCCGTCTAAGCCAGGAGCTTTTCGGGGCTTAAGTGCCTTGATAATATCCTGCACTTCATCTGGAGTGACTGGAGGCAGAGGATACTCAGGGTCTTCGACAGGGGGGAGGGAAGCTCTGCGTTAAATTTTAGCGTCGACCTCGGAGAGGTGAGCTTGGTCAACTGGTTGGGAGCTGGGTGTGCATTGAGCCTCGAGACTGTCGGCGAGGCATTCAGCCTTGTCCACGTCATCATAAGCGATGGTCTTATCGGGCCGAATCAGGGGGGGGGGGGCACGGAGACTACTTCTTGGGATTTGAGCTTCCTCTGAAGGTCCCAGAAGGCCAGATGGGTAGGCTCTAGCTCGCTCAGCATCCTGTCCCAGCCCGCAGTACGCAGCTCCGCTATGCGTGTCCTTACAGATCTCTGTAAGTAGCGCATGTGGGCTTTGTTCGCGTCGCAGGGAAAGTTGCTGTAAGCACGGACAGCTGCGTTCTTCTCACTCAACAGTTCACGTACATCGTCCGGCAATTTCCAGCGACGGTCATCCGTCGCTGGAATTTCCCTCGAACAATCGTTCAGGACTGATTGTAAGTACGTGTCCAGTGAATGAGTCGATCGCCGCCGTCGTGTCAGCGATAGAGTCGAAGTGGTCGATGATGGAGTCGAAGTGGGGGGACGTGTTGGATTTCAGGCACTCGCTTACTTTCCTCCAGTCCGTTACCACTTTGGTGGATGGGGGTTGGTTGGGGTCAGGGAGCCCTATGCGGGGGGCCAGTTGGATGACAACTGGGCGGTGGTCCGAGGTGAGCTCTTGCACCGCCTCTATAGAGTCCAACCGTAGGTTGATATTCTTTAGAAGCGCTACATCGAGGACGTCGGGGGTATGGTTAGAGTTGTGGGTGAAGTGCGTGGGAGTCATCGGGGCGATGACATCGAAATTAAGGACGGGGCAGAGGTCAAACAGGTGTTTTCCTCTGGCGGAGGTTCTTGAGCTGTTCCAGGCGGAATGTTTGGCATTGAGATCACCCGCTATGATAACGAAGTCACTCAAGCCAAGCAGGGCAGAGAGGTCGTTGGATAGAAGTTGGAAGGTAGGCCGATACTAAGGTGATCGGTTGGTGGCCTGTTAAGCCTAGTCGACAGATAGACACTTCAAGTCGTGAGAGAGGAGGAGGGTCCAAGGGGATGTTTATTAAATCCAAAAAAAAACCGACCCTTTTATACCTGCGGGTAAGGGGTGCAAGTAGTGACAATGCGAACGGGTGAATTTGGCTACTTTGGTGTACGGCTGGTTTCTGTAAGTTACGTGAAGGTCAATGATTTTAATTTTGTGTTTTTTTTAAAGCTAAGCTTGTATTCTTTAATTTTGCCTAATGATTTGTACTCAATATCTTTAGATTTAAGAAAAAAAAACAGTAATAAACCAAATTACAAGGGATGTGCGATTTTATTGCTCTCAAGTGTAGTTTGTATCCCAAAATACTGGATAAAAAGTTACTACCCACAGTTTTGCGACTTAGGTTAGGATAAATACTTCTTAGTTCAGCTTAAATGTTGTGGAGGAAGTCGGAAAGGTTAAAACATTTTATATGGATTTCTCCATATGATGTCGAACCTCGCATATTCGTTGGGCGTAATAGTTTTGACAAACTGTACCTCTGAGAACAGTAGTGGACTTACTGAGGGACTCAATTTTTATTTTTTTATTTAGTGTAGCTATTTAAGAAAATATATGTATGACAATTGACCATCCCCCTCCTTATCTCCGAAACTGCTGAGCCTAAAATTTTAAATAAATACAGAAAATATTTCTATACTTTTAGATTACAGGAAAACCTTTATGATGTCTATGGTCCTAAAATTTCATGCCAAATCTCTCAATCTTGTGCGTAAAAACTTACATTTGCGGTTAGAATTTATGGGAAACATGTTTTTCAACTACAATGACAAGTTTGTTCTTGGGTTAAATAAATTAATTCTTACTACAGAACTTTTCATTGTGCGTAGTCCAAACCGCACTTAGTCGTTTTTTTTTTTCAACCAAACCATTTCTGTAATATCTTGTAAAACACAAAGAGATTGAAGGAAATTGCGTCGAACAATATGCAGGTGAAAAAAACATTCAATATCCTCAAACAAAATGGCCGAATTGTCAACATAACAGCGGTTACCAACAGGATTCTTCAGAAAACGTTCTTGGTATCTATGTTACGGGGAAAGTGGGAAATTCTGGAAACGATAAGTCCACTTATGTTGAAGTGGATAGTTAAGATCTCTTTTGTGAAGAGGAGATGTTTCAAAAAGGGCCAGGTCTATGTACACTACCCCAAAAAAAAGGGAAAAATCCGTAGAATTCGGGAAAAATACAGATAACTCATATACATGTATACTATTGTGGTAATTAATTGATATCTAGCAAATAGGTTTATCAACTTTCAAGATGGCGTCTCGGTGATTCAGTTACTCTGTGCTTAAAAACATATGATAGTAAACCATAGAGTGACCATTGACCATAGAGCGAGAACTGTCAGCTGTCACAACAGTGTCATTAAACATGTCAAATGTCATTAATAAATCAAAATGACAGCTTACCACTATGACGGGTTTTTGTTGTGTGTTGCAATATAAAGTGTAATTTCTGGTCGTTTACCAGCAATCAAAGCCATTTTATAGTAATTGGACTGTTGAGAACTGTTTTATATGTGTTACCCTATTTTTAAATATAGTGTACGAGGATCTAGCTCACGCTCCATACCCTTCGGAACATCTTCTTTGTTATAAAATGGGATGTTATGGTAACTTCGAAATATTTTTGATGGTAAATTGTTTCAACTGAAAAACAGCGACATTAAATGGCGTTTTAATAATTATTCGGTCAATATAATTAATACTTTAACCTGGAAAATACAATAACAAACCAAAATGGTTACCAACAATATCAAAAAACCACCTTTGTCGAACGATTTCGTAAACAACGCACCGTTTGAAATCAAAGGTACCAATAGAAAGGTATTTGTTCCAAAATCCAAGTAAATCCAGTAAGATTGCTCCGTAATCGTTTTATTGGCGAAACATCTTCTGTCTAGATTCAAATCGGCGTGTTTGAAGTAGCATTAAAGATAATAGGAGTTTTTCTAACAATATTATGTGTACTTTTATAGTTATTGGATCGGCTCGCGAAATCTCTCTGGTGGTATTGTACTTACAGACAAATAGGATTCGATTTGAACGGTTTTGGCTTGAAAAGATGGATACAAATGTTTCAGCATTTCTTTCAGTAAGATATTCTTTATTCTTTAGATCTTTTATGATATTATATATTTGTGAACTGGTCGTGCGTTTGTGAGTGAATATGTATTTACCTTTGAGATCGTTGAAGATGATTATACTAATTTCATATAAATATAACTACCTACCTGTAAATATATATAAATACGGGAGTCACACTGAAAGTTCTTAGGATAGGCCAGTAAGAAAAGCAGCCGATGAAAAATTTATTTAAATTTCGAATTAGGAACTTTGAAAATCTGTAGATATGTAATGAATTCATATCATTTGTTTTTACAAATTGGCGGCAATTTAAAAAGGGTCTGTCGTGCGTCGAAATGGATTTGAGTAGAGAAAATTTTCGTTCAATGATTTATTATGACTTTCGTTGCGGTCTTACTCAATAACAATGTTACGATATACTTCGATTAGCATTTCATGACGAAGCCCCATCCCGTGCCACTGTTATTAGCTGGTTTAATGAGTTTAACCGTTGTCGAGGCAAACTCACTGATGATTTGCGAGAGGGACGTCCTTCTACGGTGACTACTGAAGATAACGTAAGTGCTGTGCGGCTAATGATAGAAGCTGATAGAAGGATGACATATCAACAGATTCAGGCAGTTTTACGCATTGGTATGAGTCAAGTACAAAAAGTCTTACATGAACATTTAGGCGTCAGCAAGCTTTGTACTAGATGGATACCTCATAATTTGATGGAAGATCAAAAACGCTGTCGTTAGTATTGGTGCCGCTCAATGCTCGAAAAGTATGATGGAGTTGACTCGAATGCTATATATGACTTAGTCACAGGTGATGAAAGGTGGATATATTGTTATGAGCCCGAAACCAAATAGCAATCTGCACAATGGATGTTTCCATTCGAAGACAAGAGTAAAGAAGGGCATGAGGCAAGGGAAAAAGATGATTGCCTCATTCTTTGGACGGACGGGTCATTCCGCAACAATTTTTCTAGAAGATAAAATACTGTTACTGCAGATACTGTTATGTGAGTCAGTGTTTACCGGTTGTCTTGGAAAATTTTAGACAGCAGCGACCAAGAAGCAGTATACACCTCCACCACGACAAAGCTCCAGCTCACTCCGCCAGACGGACCATCGAATATTTGTTTATTGATAGCGAGAAAGGTTAATAAGTAATCCTCCTTACAGTCCTGACCTAGCACTTTGTGACTTTTATTTATTGCCAAAAATAAAAGATAACCTTAGAGAAATTCGTTTTATGAACCCTGAAGATACCGTTTGAAAAAAGCGTGGGTGAAATCCCAAAAGAAGAGTGGGTCCACTGCTTCAGTCAATGATATCATCGCATACGACGGTGCTTAGAAAGGAACGGTGACTACTTCGAAAAGCAATAAAAATGTTAACAGGCTTCTACATCAGCCCGTTTTTAATTTTCTAAAAACTTTCAGTGGTGCTACACACGACACACGTATATAATATATATAAATAAAGTCATAATTCGATTGGTGTACGTAATAGATTTTATAGAATCCTGATAAGTAATACCTACCTCGTCGCAAGTTCACAATAGCGTCCAAGTTGTTTATACTTAAGAACTTGGCTATCTTCTAAGAGGTCCATTCTCAATTGATTCTAAAACCTGATGCAAGACATTTAACTTTTAACCGCAGTGATAAGAATATACTAACATCTTACGAGTATGTTGAGGAATTACTCATGAACTTTGAACACACTAATGAACACAGCCAAGGATATGAACACTTAATTAACTCAGAGTATGGCAAGCTCTACTTAAAACGAAGATCAAATTTCTCCAAAACAAATTTAACACTTCCATTTGTTTATAAAAACATAACAAGTGTATGAAAATCACATTGTAAAGATGAACTTTAAAACATAATTCACTATTATCAACTTATGGACACATCCAAAAAAGCGAATTTGACACAATGCCCACAAAACACGAAAATATACCCTATAGTAATAAGCAATGAAACTGAACGAAATGATAGCAAAATTAATACAAATTATGACAAAAATTGGTGTAAATTGGCTCTGTGCGGCCGTTTGTTGTGTAATGTCTACGGTTATCGCTCGTTAGTGAGTCGCCATTGTCTGTAGACTTCATTAATGTACACCAATAAAGCGTGAAATAGTACGCGGTTATTTAGGGGCCTTTAGTAAACAAATGAAGCAGGCGTGGGTATTTAGGTTTCTTTAGTGTTATTATATAACGCGGGGCTTAGATTATGAAACTAGTGCCGAGAAATAGTAGCGTGACGGTTCTGGGGGTCTACACACAAAGTACTATATCCGTAGTTTCGGACGAAGTTATGGATATTGCTTAATCTGTATAACTTACGGATTTAAGATTACTTCGGGGCCCAAACTAAGAACGGATGACGACACGATTTAACTGTAGTCCTTACGCCCAATGTGTTTTTACCCGTCCGAAAAAGTTAATTAATCGCGAGTAGGGTTCATTCTGATATATCGAACTACTTTCGGACGGGCCCGTATCTTCGTTGACGGACGTTGAGAGTAGGCTCCCTGTTTCGGGTTATACTCGTAGCTAACACCCGGTTTAAAAAAAAAATCTTATATTCAACTAACATACACGTATAAACAAAAAACAGTGATATTCATAATATTAACACTAGAAATAAGGACATACTACGTGCTCCCTTTCGCCGGCTTCATCAGGTTCATAATTCATTTGTTGGGCTTGGTATAAACTTTTGTAAGAAGCTTCCCTCTTCTTTGTTAGATTTGCTTTTTAATGCGTTTAAAGCTAAAGTAAAATCCAACTTTTGTTCAAAGGCATATTCTATCAATTTATAACAATTACAAATCAATTTATAAAAATACAATATTTATAACAATGTTAAAAAAACAAACCGGCCGGGCGGCCTTCCAACCTTTCCAAATTGGCGTTAGTGTATGGAGCTTCTAAAGGTAGTCGGTATATATCATTAACCAATGAACCCTAGTATTCAATCACTTTGTCTTTAGACACGAGTAAGCATCGCCATCTTAGTTCTTAATTACATTTGTTTGTTTTCTCGTGGAGTGGGTAGATAAAACTGTATCGATAAAACTTCTTCTGGTTGAAGAAACGGGAAATGAATCATTAAAAGACACTTTATTCATGGGAGCATCAGCCACAGCATAAAATGTTCTAGCTTCGTGAAGCAAATTTCAGTTGCAAAGATTAGATGTCGATGCTATAAAAGTGAAAACTTGTCAGGATAATGATCAAGTCATACTTAATCAAGCTAATGGCTAAGTAATAACAGTCGCACGTCGATCGATCAGGTTAAGCTACGCTTGCCGCGGTCCGCGGTGTATGGGTGACCATCTTTACATACCGAGACCCCTCCGTGCCTTGGAAAGCACGTTAATCTGTTAGTCCCGGCAGTCATACGTGGATATTTGACAGTTGTTACGGGTCGTCAGAAGCTGGAAAGTCTGACAACCAGTCATGCCAAGGTGTATCATGTTACCCAGTATCTGGGTTGTGGAGGTCAGATAGGCAGTCCCTTCACGTAAAATACTGATATTCAGCTGCATCCGGAAGAACCCAGACTGGAAGCTGACCCCAAAACTATTTGGGAAAAGGCTACGCAGATGGTGACTTAATCAAGCTAAACTTACATGTTATCAAACTGATAATTTAACTCTCTCAATGATTTCCAAAAAAAGGCAATAAGGAAACTGCTAAAATTAAACACGACTTAATTCCGAACTTAGCTCCAACTACTGCCTCCAACTATAACAGCTATCTTGAAAACTCTAAAACAGCAATTTCTTCAACTTCTATACCTACGCGTCCTAAATGAAAATTAAATGAATTTGAAGTAAAATCTAGGTCACCCAGATGAACTCGTAACACAGAACTTTTCCGCGAATAAACTCTGTAAGAGGCTTTGGACCAACAATTGTTAGCAACTGTATGGCTTGTTTAGCATTCATTAAGAAATGTTTCTCTTGTTATGAAACACACAAAATGTTACACAAATTAATGTAGAATTTGTTTACTTGTTATGTTTTTGGTTTAATTAAGGTACACGTTTGTTATTTGGACCATTTATAATTTTTTTTTTAGGAACATTATTTTTGGATCAACGTGGTTTCTTTTTTAATCAAGTTTTTTTGTAAGTGATATTTACAACAATACACACAACATACTCACTTTTGTATTTTGTTGATTCTTGCAGATTACTTTTAATATTATCTCTTTCGTCGTCAATTAAAAATTGAACCGCTGCTATGTCTTTCAATAGCACAATGCACACAGTTTCTGCGCCTACCACACCAATAGTCAGACTTAGTGCAAATTAGTAAATAAACCCGGCCGACGCCCGTGGCAAACTGTGGCAAAATCCTTTTTCATCCATCTATTCAAAAAGGACGACTTGGTTCACCTTTAAGTGCACCCAAAGGTGGTGTTTTCTATAAGAAACTTTTAGCGGGCAGTAATGCGTTTTTAATCCTCTTTATAAGTGCGCCGCATTTATCTATTCCGCGCACTTTTTGAATTTGGAACATCTTAGTGTTCAGCGCCAAAGAAATCGAACGTAAATATTGTTTGAATAAAGACTGGCTGGTACGACGGCCCACAGTCGCGCCGCCGGCTGAATAAAAAAAAAGAAATTAATTTAAAAACGCGCGAACTACAACTCGCGTTTTCGTCAATTCTCACGGATTGTTAGAAATTCATGGTTTTGTTTTGAAAAATGAGTTCTTCAAGTGACAGTGAAAGTATAGAATTAACTCATTAATTAATTAACGTTTTAAAATAAAATAGCAAAACAGAAATTCAGTTAGAATGTCAATGCTGTTTTTTTTTTGTGTTTTCGTTAGGCGCGAGTGCGTCACGCACGGAACTGTAAATAAAATATAAAACATACAAGTTGAAGACCGCTACAAAAAAAGAAACGCGTAAGTATCGACATTGTTTGTAATTATGAACGAAGCGGGCTCGATCATTTTTCCATTCATACAAGGAGTAACTTTGTCGACTTATGCAGAAAAGCATAACAATTAAGAGTATGTAGGATATAAGAGCGAGCAAGCTATTGTAAGCACCCCGCCTAGGGCCGATTAGATTTTCGGTACTTTGTTGAATAATCCACAAAAGCTCTAGAATTGAGAGGAAAATTTCAGGACCTCGCCTCGAATATCTACGTTAAGTGCTTTAATATTCTACGAGGCGTTTTCGCATATTTTTTAGTTCCGAATGTTTTTTACCTGTATTTAATTTTGAAGCCAGGAGAGTGCAAGTGCGCCGTCTTGCACCCCGCTCCCGGCGCCCATGTTAAATGATTATGTAAACGCAATCCCATGACCCAACCGCGACTGTGGCTCGAGTCGAGTAAAGACTGTGCTACGTTGTTCAGGCTTGTTACTAACCCAAATCTATACCGACACTTGCGAATCGCGCTTACTTCACCTCGCCGGTGGTTTAGAGATTCGGGTGATGTGATCACGAACACGCTGCTTGCGCGTTAGGCACTGGCAATATCACATGGAGTTTTTTTACTTACTTACTACGTAGGTAGGTACCTACTTATTTACCAACGTCCAATGCATAGAGGTCTACTTAACCTGTCGTTGCCAATAATAAAAGAATATCCATCAGATTATCATCGTCAATACTAAAATTTAATAGCTAAACAGAGACTCCCGCAGCGCCGACACGGGCTCACTTGATTTCGCTGGCGTGATGTTGCCGTGGCAACGAGAATAGCGTGGGCCGTGATGTGATCACGCCGCGCAAGCGCGTTAGACACTATCTTCGCTGGCGTGATGTTGCCGTGGCAACGAGACTAGCGTCGTCGTGATGTGATCACGTCGCGCAAGCGCGTTAGACGCTGTCATTAGTAGGTAGACGTACTACGAGTTTTTTTTTCGTTATTGCAATGACAACCACGTCCCTAAGTCTGTTCGTATTCGAATTCCGAGACAATAATTAGTACGTACCTATTTATTTCAATGCTTTTAGATTGTCAATTCCAATAATTTTTTGAATGTCAGTATTATTATGTACATACCTAAATTTTGTTTTCAACAAATGGATATTACTTGAGAGGTGAGATTGAATAACTTCGAGAAAGTATTCAGTGATTGGTGTATTGTTCGTTTACATAATATTACATATACACGTAAATAGCACATGTATCCCTTCATCTAGATAAACCACAGTGCAAGATAAAATTAAAATTAAATATTCAGGCATATCATCTAGTTATGGGGTGCTACACAAATTGCTTCTCTCTTGCTAACAAGAAATTAAAATTATTATAATTATTCATGTATTTGTTTCTATATTCTATGTATATTATCATTGTATGCATGTTTATTTTAAGCCGATAATATAATGCAAGTACCTATGTGTAGGTTACTATAGTCTAATTTAGGTCTTCCTTAGTGTTTTACACACCGTGCCTACGTTTCTCATCCTCAAGCCGTCGGAACAAGTTGCAATGACGGTTCCGCAGGTGTACTGAACGACTATTTTTAATACAGTTGCGAAAAAATTAAGCATTTTAATAAAATAATAAAAATACAATAAAAATGGCGCCAATATAAGCAGAGTTTTTTTTTTCTTCACCCATTTTGGTAGGCAAAGGGAACTATCCATACAGCTTAGTCTTTAGTATTTTTTTTTTATTGATCATATGTAATGAAAATGAAATTTAATGAGATGAAATGAAATGAAACCTAACCTAACTCATTCAATTAAATCTGATATTGAAATAAATTAGTAGCTTCTTTTTAGAAATATACGTATTTGTATGAATCACAAAAACTCTTTAGTAAAAACTTCATGGTTGGTTTTTCTTTTTAATAGACATTATTTTGACAGTTGGGAAAGAGACGCACGAGTTCAGGAAAGGTAAAAAGCACTATTATGTAATAGCCCACAACCCAAACACTATACGTCCCTGCAATACACCACTTTTTGAGCAACTGTATAAAAAAAAATATTACCTAGCTAATTTACAGCTGTAGATAAAACTTAATTTGCCTTTGTTAAAATAATCGTTTATCTGCAATATACACAGGGTGGCAGGGCCACCGAGGCACCACTATAAGTTCTATAAAATCTGTGTATAATATTATCATAGAGAGAAAAGACCCGTGTTTAAAAGGGCGCCCAATGGAATTTCAAACATTGGCAGCACTTGGTCCTAGTTCCAAAAATAACTGCATTATGCTCTAAATAAATAATTTACTGTTTGAATTTAGTACCCATTTTGACTTAGTTTGTCAATGACAAGTTTATTTAATTATTAATTTTCAAATCATCCTTTAAAGATCCGATATAGATTGCTAAACTTCACGATCTGTGGTGGAAATGAGAATCTATGGAACGCATCCGCAAAAAAAGAACAACATAATTTTGTAAATAGAGTCCAAGTTTTATCTACAGCTGTAAATTAGCTAGGTAATATTTTATTCGTTCTTATATAATCCGTCAGCCTGTAAACATAGTTTTTCCCGTTTCTGCACGGAACGCAACTTAAGCGGAATTCAATGAATCAATAATTTAACCGTGTAATCTATGGTAGAAAAAACCATAGACAACTTACGAACTATCAAATTTTGGCGGTTTTCGCAGTTTGAAACTTTTCAGTGTTCTGTTTTCCACGGATAAAGTTTTGTTTTGTGGTTTTGTTGCTGATCGAGTAAAGTTTGCGTTGATTAATATCCGTTCGTATTTTCTCAGTGATTTTAAAGTGTATTATTTTGCATTGGTTGCACCACCAATGCAAAATGTACATCAAGTGTTATCGAACATTGCGTTATCTAAATGCAGACCTTTCCTATTAGTGAGATAGACGCAAAAAGTGGCTCCGCCTGAGCATTAACAGTGATTAAGCGCTCATCATCTTCACAAACTATGTGTGTGCCAGAAACACTTTGAAAAAGATACATCAATGAGAAGTATTGGCTCAAAGTTGGTCTTATCCTTCACTGTGTTCGGCCGAGGACATTACCGTAGGAATAGTCATAAAAGTTTACGAAGTTTCGTAATTACCAATGATTACCTGTTAATCTTGTAAAATGAGTACCTATATTTCATACCAATCCAATTCACTCTAGTTTTCCTTGCCAGCATTGCTTTTTATTTGAGCTTTTAACATGCTGTCCAACTTTATTACTAAATACCTAGTTACGACATAATGGAAATTTTAATTAGTGGAAAACCTTATTGATCACCACTCTATCACTACATATTATTATATAAATGTAAAACGAGTCTTTCAACCTAGTTTAAAGAATACTAATGTACCTATATACTTACATTTCTTTTTTCAGATGTTTGTCAGAATAAAATTGTGATCTTAATAACTATTCTCGGAAAATGAAATATGATGACGACATTATGCATATTGGCATAACGTATTGCCACGGCAACATCACGCCAGCGAAGTCAAGTGAGCCCGTGTCGGCGCTGCGGGAGTCTCTGTTTAGCTATTAAATTTTAGTATTGACGATGATAATCTGATGGATATTCTTTTATTATTGGCAACGACAGGTTATGTAGACCTCTATCAATTGGACGTTGGTAAATAAGTAGGTACCTACCTACGTAGTAAGTAAGTAAAGAAACTCCATGTGATATTGCCAGTGCCTAACGCGCAAGCGCGGCGTGATCGTGATCACATCACCCGAATCTCAAAACTACCGGCGAGGTGAAGTAAGCGCGATTCGCAAGTGTCGGTATAGATTTGGGTTAGTAACAAGCCTGAACAACGTAGCATAGTCTTTACTCGACTCAAGCCATAGTCGCGGTTGGGTCATGGGATTGCGTTTACATAATCATTTAACATGGGCGCCGGGAGCGGGGTGCAAGACGGCGCACTTGCACTCTCCTGGCTTCAAAATTAAATACAGGTAAAAAACATTCGGAACTAAAAAATATGCGAAAACGCCTCGTAGAATATTAAAGCACTTAACGTAGATATTCGAGGCGAGGTCCTGAAATTTTCCTCTCAATTCTAGAGCTTTTGTGGATTGTTCAACAAAGTACCGGAACTCCTATTTCCGAAAATCTAATCGGCTCTAGGCGGGGTGCTTACATTATCAAGCTCGCTTTGCTCGCTCTTATATCCTACATACTCTTAATTGTTATGCTTTTCTGCATAAGTCGACAAAGTTACTCCTTGTATGAATGGAAAAATGATCGAGCGCGCTTCGTTCATAATTACAAACAATGTCGATACTTACGCGTTTCTTTTTTTGTAGCGGTCTTCAACTTGTATGTTTTATATTTTATTTACAGTTCCGTGCGTGACGCACTCGCGCCTAAGGCAAACACAAAAAAAAACAGCATTGACTTTCTAACTGAATTTCTGTTTTGCTATTTTATTTTAAAACCATCAAAATAGTTTTGTTTAGCCACTTAGCTACATACTAGCTTTAAAATAATAAAAAATGATCAATGCAATTTGGATAAAAAATATTATTAAAATCTCGATTATGATTGTAAGTGTAATGCTTGGTCAATCCCTAGCATTGAGATAGGAAAAACATGGAGGCGCCGCGTTATATTTGACATACACTTTGCATACAAATATGAGTGAAATACGATACAGACTGTGAAATATCGTTTTGTCTCATTCTTTCTAATGAAATAATCATATGTGTTAAAAGAGACAACAATATTTAAGTTGTTGCTCATTATGGTAACATTTTGTCGTGACGTAGGGACAGTTGTAGGTAAGTGCCCTATCCGCCATCTTATGCGACATTCTATTTAGTCTGTGGAGACGAGTTTCGTGGTAGTTGTGCTGTCAAATGGTTGTTTATTTTTTGTGTTATTGAGATTTGCGAGAATATTACGAGGAGTTTACCTTTAAAAATGAATGGAAATGTTGGAAAACAGCAAACCAACATGCCTGTGTGTTGTATTGTGAAGTGTGGTGCAAGAAAGAATGGAAATCAACCTCAATTGTCTTTGCATAGGGTAGTAGCCGGTTTTCATGCAATATTACATACATTCATACACGTTCGATGAACAAATTGTTACTCAATCGTGATTTTAAGGCTAAAGTATATTTGGTAAGGTATATTTGGAGTCATTTTCGTATAACAGACCTATTTATTATTTCATTCGTTTGTTTACAATAATATGTCATACTGGAATAGTGTTGTACCGTTGCTGTGATAGTTTCCGAAACTAGTTCCTCCGCTGAAACGATATCGGTACAATCAGCGATGTTAACATAAATCGTTCTGCGTGTCCTAATCGGCCCGAGCGACTTTGCTTGGTCACAGCACCGGGAGACCGTTCCACAGAGTTTTATATGATTATTATTATTATTTAGACATAGACATTTTGTTATTTATTTTAGTTAGATATTAACAGCTGCAGCTCTAACCAAAATGATTTATTGATCAAAATACTTACCTTTTTTATAGGTTTTCTAAAAATGAAGGATTAAAGAAAAAGTGGTTAGAGGCTATTGATGAAGAAAATATTAATCCGCGACATAAAGAATGGTACCTCTGTTCACTTCACTTTGAAGAAAGCTGTTTCAATAGAACACTTGATGTAATGAGATTACATGATAACTATGTTCCCACAGTATTTTCGGTAAGTGTAAATAATAATTAATTAATAATAGCCCGGCCCTTTGGCCTGAAATAAATAAATAGATGTATTAATGACATAAATAAATCATATTGTAAATTGCTTATTGCTTATTAGTATCTATTTTTTTCAGGCACCTGGCAAAAAGCAACGTCACGAGTCATCTGTATTATGTGAAACGAGAAACATTCAAAATACGGACGTTTCTCCACGTATCATCACATCTACTGTAATGCCTCCATTACAGTTCCCCCACCGAATTGTGGAAACAGACGAAACAGTGCACAAAGTGGTATGTATCTACTCAAACGTTTTTGATGCTAGAAAATTACAGGAGGTTCTTACGAAAATTAAAATTTTATAACATTACGAAAATAATGCTAAGTTAAGTCTCCAGAAAACATTGAAATCCAAATGAGACATTTTTACAAAGTAGAAAAATAAAGTATTTTTGGAACAAAATCTACCCACAGGGGATAAATTATCATATCATTTCCGACGTTTGGCTCCCAGACTGGAAAGGGCCGGGGCTGCCTTAAAGCGGCTCCTGCCCAATCTAGGGGGGCCAAACGCCTCCTGCCGGAGGCTCTACGCGGGGGTCGTGCGGTCCATGGCCCTTTACGGGGCACCGGTATGGGCGCGTTCCTTGAGGCGGCGGCCAGCCCGCTGGTTGAACGCGCCCCAAAGGGTCATGGCCATCCGGCTGGTCCGGGGATACCGTACGGTCTCCGGTGAGGCGGCGAGCCTCCTTGCCGGATTACCGCCATGGGATCTGGAGGCAAAAGTCCTCGCGCACGTTTGGGAGTGGCGCGAGGAGGCGAAACGCCGGGGCGTAGCTCCGCTGCCGCGGGAAATCACGGTACAGCGGACAGAGCTCCGGCGGGATCTCAGGGCGGCATGGAGAGTGCGATTATCGCAACCCAGCGCTGGGCACGCCACAATTGCGGCGATAAGTCCCCTCTTTGAGGAGTGGCTAGAGAGGCGCCACGGCGTCCTCACCTTCCGCCTGACGCAGGTCCTCACCGGACACGGTTGTTTCGGGAGGTTCCTGTTCCGGATAAGGCGGGAGGAAACGCCCGGGTGTCACCATTGTGTGGATCGCCCGGAGGACACGGTGGAGCATACGGTGGAGGTCTGCCCGGCTTGGGCGGAGCACCGCCGTGTCCTCGTGGAGGCGATTGGCGGTGGCGATCTCTCGCGTCCGGCCTTGGTCCAGGCCATGGTACGGAGCGAGAGGGCTTGGGAAGCCGTCACCTCCTTCTGCGAAGCAGTAATGTTCGCGAAGGAGGAGGCGGAACGCGTGAGGGAGAGGCAAAGTTTGCGCCCTCACGCCCCTAGCCGCCGCAGGAGACGCCCTGGGCGTCGGGAATCGCAGGCCGATTCCCGGCCACCGTAGGCGCGGGCTTGCGAACGGCGAGCAATGGGCAGCTCGCCGTTCGATAAGGACCAGGCCCGGGTCGACGGCGCGTTGTGTTCCACGCGCGCCTCAAAGAGATGTCAGCACCAATGACGGGGTTTGCTAGGACCGATGCCTGCTAGGGTTGCGGAAAAGTCCAAGAGGGTTACCGTGGCCCCTGGCACAGGCAACTGAAGGAACACGGGTGGGTTTTAGTCAGTAAGAGTCTGACACGCCCTCCTGCTCTGCCCAGAGCGGGAGAAGTTATTTGATGATTTCCCATCCACAAAAAAAAAAAAAAAAAAAAAAGGGGATAAATTATCAAAAATGAAATGTGGGGATGAAATGAGCTGAGTTCTCTCTTATTTAAGGTGTTAAGGTTACGGTACCAATGACGTATCCTCTCAGTTCCGTAGCTGTACTACAGGTCCACCGGTCAGTGATTTCTCAGCACGTTTTCTGATCTTCGTGCTAAAGTATAAATATACAATTGGATTTTTTAGGATCTATAGACTTAGCATGAAACAAATATTACAAAGCAGCATTTTCGACGCAAGTTGATGATTGAAGTAATTTTAATTTATTTTTTCAGGTTGTACAAATTGAAAAAATTAAGGCTTTAAAAGAAAAATGTGTCAATCAACAACAAAAAGTTAAGTACGCCTACGCGCCTTATCGAAATGATTCGAAAGAAAAACAAAAAAAAAATGCTAATTTGAAAGATATTATAGAAGACCTTCGAAGAAAAAATTGTATCAACATGGAACAGACTGTTGTAATAGAAGAATTGGCGGGACCAATAAACTTCTTAAAAAGACAAATTAATAAGTCCAAAGGTTTACCCGCACCAAAAAAATACTCTGAAGAAACTGACTGGACAGGTCCACACAATTTGTGTGGTTCTTTCCTCAAAAGACCATTTCAGACAGCGATCTACATAGCCTTCACGTTATCTGACCAAGATTTTGTCTGGACTTTAAAAGAGACTGTGACCACGGAGTTTGTTTCGGCCTTTCTTCTCAGAGTAGTCAGATAGGAAGCGCTGACCTAATTTAGTTTTTAAAATACGATTGACGTGTAAAAGTGTTTGTACAAACCTACTTACAGAAATAAAATCATTTATCATTTATAATTATTATCACACCAATAAACATATTTTAAGTAAAAAAAATATATATATTTTTATTTTTACTCCACAACTCACTCTTTAATAAATAGTTAGGTATGTTACACAGACATGTTGTATACAAAAGTTTTTAATTCTGTACAGAAAAAAACACTTGATTTGAGTTTTATTCTCAGATAACAGACGGTAAGTAAACTACTCATCTTTTTCTGTTACAACATTTATTTTATGTAAGTTATAATTATGAACCAAACGTGATATCAAGTAAGACTCGTATCGATACTCGTTATAGTAACACCAATATTCCTTGATTGCCACAACCCTAGCAATGGCAGCCATTTTATGAGACATTATGAGTTGTAGGTAGGCACCTTTTTTTTGTTGATATTTCCAGTCCATACTATTATAAGTCAATGATCCCTAGCATCAGTGGGATGACACTGACAGCTCACTCCACGCTCACTTCACCTAAGTTTTCACTGTGAGATGGTTACAGAATCGCAATGCTGTACTTCGATAGATGTCTTATTCACATTCGGTTTTGTTACAGGTGGCTTTAATTTTCGGAGTACATGGAGCATGTCGTAGCAATGAACTTTTAAAAATAACTGTTGATGATGTCGAAAATCAATCGGATGATTTACTGTTAGTAAAGCTGACAGACACAAAAACAAAAAAATTGCGATCCTTCGTAATCCGAGGAGAATACAAAACGATTGTACAGAAATACCTGGACCTACGTCCTGCTGATATGAAGACTAATCAGTTTTTCATCCGTTATCAAAATGGCAAGTGCTTTACACAAGTTATAAGAAAAAATTAAATTTCTAACTTGCCACAAGAAATCGCTACTTATTTGAAGTTACCAGAGGGGTAATTCCCGTAATTTTAAGAACGTTCGCAGTCTGATCTCAGTCTCAATCTGTCAAAAATACAGTCAATTTACATACATTTTTGACAAGTTTTTGACATTAATTGTCGCTGAGATGAGATTGCGACTTGAATTTGAACGTTTTTTAAGTACGAGAATTGCCCCTCAGATATCAAGCTGTATACGGGACATTGTTTTCGTCGTACTTCTGCTACTCTTTTAGCAGATTCTGAAGACTTAACTGTTCTCAAGCGACATGGAGGATGGAATTCGAGTGCTGTAGCAGAGGGGTACATAGAAGATTCCATTGAAAACAAGGCGAAAACATGAGAACGCATCGTGGAAAATATTTTCACGCAGAATATAAAATCTACAACAATCTCTATTCCTAATAAAACTGTATTCCTAATAAAACTGTAACAATAAATTTTCATAATTGCAAAAATGTCTCAAATGTAAATAAAAGTTTTTAAATTTCAATTTAGTTGTTGCTCTATGTTTTAATAAATAATAATATTACAATAAAATATGAAGCACCTTTTATTTTCTCATAGTGGGTGATGAAAAGTAGAGTGTATCACTCGGGCGCAAAATCTATTTTTGCGACGCAAAAACGACGGGCGACGTACTTTGAATCCAGAGCGAAGTGAGGGATTCTAGAGTAGAATCCAGAGCGTAGTGAGAGATTCTTTAGTAGAATCCTGAACGTAGCGAGGGAAAAAAGCGCCCTCGCCGTAAAAATATTACTTTGCTCCCTTACGATACAATCTACTATTCCGCCTCCCACTTACTATCTACCACCAAAGGAGCATCTCCCTGCAGGGTGTAATCTTTCGTGATCCACTTGGAAGTCCCTGAACCATCTCCGGACACAAGTAGAAAGATGTAACTCCAACCTGGTAAAGTGGGGCTACCTCGACGGAACAGCAGCAGGGTGTGGAGCTATGTCGCAAAATCTGCTCCACCTTCTATCCTGCCCTCTGTGTCTCAAAAATTGCAGTCAAAGCGACCTCTCGGCGCTGCCACTGACGACGTCGTGGAAGTAGCAAAGTTTTGGTCCAGCCAAATCTGACAAAAGTCATGCCCGCGACACGAAGAAGAAGAAGTGCAAATAAATGTGTTTCCTTTCCTTCTTTCTTTCGCTCTAGTCTTTGTCACTCTGTCAACTATGTATAATCCTTCACAGATGTCAGGTTGCGCATGTATACCACTTTATTACGTATGTACTCGTATTACTGCATCAAACAATACCACCACGCTACTATTCAGTACACGCATAGTACGTAAAACGAGCCTCACTTGTTATTCTTCCATTTCAGACTCCTATGAAAAACTGAACACAACCAGTCAACCAACCTTGCTCCAACATTACACCGAAATATGTAGTACATACACAGAGTATAAGAATACATAACCCTTCTTCTTTGATAGTTTTGCAATAGTAGTAAGTTTTATTTGTAACGTTAGGAACATGTTCGAACAAGCTATAAGTTGAACACTCTCTGTTACGCAAGTCCGATTCCGATACAACAAGCGACGGCTAACAGTTTTTATTTAACTTTTATCTGTTTTAGAATTGTCTCACACATTCTGTTTCTATAACAGATAACAATATTTTGTTCTAAAATGTAGCAGCACTACTAGTGATAAGGTATCCTATTTCTCGTCGCTCATCGATTAATTTTAGAAGACTTTTACAACACTTGATCAAATTGCATTAGGTAGGTAATGTTTGATAGTAATGACTGCAATCACGATAATATAATTTAAAGACTAAGGGTTATTTAAAGCACCTTAATTATCGAATATTTCGCCACTTTTTGAGCGACTTGAACCAATTGGGTTCTGAGCTTCTTATAAGAAGTTCAGAATCCTATTGGTCAGTTAAAAGTCACCCAAAAGAATCTTCAAACACAAAAGTAGTTAAAAAATGAACCAGAAACAGCACATGTGACCTGTCCTCAACACCCGTACGACGAAGTTTCCACCCGTACGGCGCAGTCCGGTGAACGACCGTCAATGTTTTATTGTCTTTTTTTACGACAACTAGAAAACTCCGCCTTCACTTCTTTGTGTCATATTCTTAGGGAAAACTTAATAAAATATTTTTTTCTAGTTTATAGTTGGTACGTGCCTCTGACTTTGGTGTGTTACTTAAGTCTTGAAAGTTCAGAATATTGAGGTTATTTGGCTCGAAATATTATTATGGGTGTAACAGATGTGGGTAGTGCAGATAAATATATATACATGTCGAGGTTTACGTAATTCACTTACTTAACCACCACTTATCCACTTATCTGAAATTCACCTAAAATGTCCGAAAAAGAATAAATATAACGTAAGTTCGTTCGTCGGAGTTCCATTGTCTATCTTCGAAGGTCTTTATCAGATCTTCAACAAATTGAAACATTTTTGTTTGGTACTTTTCGAAACAAAAATAAGTTAACAATTAACGAAGATATTGCGAAACACGAAAAAAACGATAACGATTTTTTACATAATAAAGTCATACCTAATTAGTTTTTACCGACGAAGAAATCTCTAAAAACACCCACCAGAAACTTCTCTTTCAAAACCACAAACCTCAAGAATGTTCCTGCAATCCTCCAGCTATGATTCCAAGTATTTGAGGAATAACTCCGGCATATAATCCGCCAGTCAAAGGTTGCTGCAGTCACAATGCATTATGCAGGAGGCTTTCGACGCGTTTGACTCCACCCCACTCCATGCCTCTTTTTGTTCCAGTGGTCCAATTTGCAAGATGGAAAGAACCAAAACTCCTAATGTAGTTGGATTTGGACTGGTACCAGTAGGTGCCTTGAATATGAAAACAAAAGCCCTAGTTTAGTAGTCGTTGAACAATAAGCCAATAACTAGAAGTACAATTTTGAAGAAGTACATAATGTTAAAGCACAACTAAATAATAACTAGTGATGAGTCTATGAGTGCCTTGGTTAGAGAACATTTGAACTGATATTGTTTGCACCTTCTTTATTAAGTAAGAAAATGCAATTATTTATTATACTTTGCAGCTCCTGTCTAAGTAGAAGAGTAAATCAAAGAAATGAAGTAAATTCAGATGTAAACCCATTTCTTGCTTCAAAAGATACCCGCTACCTCCTCAAATCTTAAGCCGTTTCCAAACAGCAAAATGGCTATAGCCGGGCATAGCTTGTTATTGTCGTAAGTGCCTCCAACTTAAAGTCGAAGTTCAAAGCTTCATTTTATTTTCAGATTTAAGCGCTATTGCGCCGCCGCCGTCGCTTTACACGTAATAACAGAAGTTTTGGTGCCATAAAAGTAAAAAAGACCGGAATTTTGATGAACTGGAAATCTTTGAATGGACTTTAGATTTTTAATGATGAATATTATATCGGTACTTTAACTTTAATATAAGACGTAAGAAGAACAAAACACGCAAAGTCACACAGTTGCTAAAAGCTTTATTAAGTTACAAAAAGTTTTAAAGGAGTCAAGGTTGTATGAGATTTGAATTTTGAATAAGAACTCAAGAAAACCTGACAAATGGCGACAAAGTAAAACTACGATATAAAACAAGTATAATAACAGTTTCCAGAGTGTTATATTGAAGCATTTGTTACTCTGTAGAACAAGCTTTTACAACCAAACCATCAACCAGATTCGTTCAAACAAAAATCAATCTTGAGCCTTCAATATAAAAATCTAAATTGTTACATCCGTAAAAGGTCAAACAGGCTCTAACAATAAAATCGAAAGCAATTACAGAAAATAAATTTTGGAAAAGCATTCACGACTTTTTGTACCAAAAATTATAATGAAGCCTGCTCTTAGAAGGGTAAAGTGTCCAATTAATTTCGATTAATAAAACGGGAGCTCAACAGTGTTTGATCAGATAAAAGACTCGGGAGCAATATTTGGACGCGAATGTGATTACTCGGCCATTGAAATGACTTAAATTAGATATTGATTCGATGGTTTGAATTGCGTTGTGAAAGAGGTTCCGCTTTTAGTGGTAACCGTTGGGAAATCAATTAGTAGGTAATTCTGTGTTGGCCTAATTTTTGATTGAATAAGAGGACTAAAAGTTACTTCTTAAAATAATAATATGTATGTATATAGAATAAAAAATCTGTTTTTTGCTTTAAACAGCTTTGACCTTTCGGTTTCTTGCTCTTAAAGAAACTGTTGAAATCTTCAAAAAATCCCTATGAACAAAGAAATATAATTGTACATGGCCCTCGCTGACTTGGCCCATTGTTCCAGAGTAGTCTGTTACATCAAAGCTTAATTAACGCAATATTCTGAATGGTGTAATCAAATGAAGTAGGCCCCTGTTCTCACATTATTTTCACTTGGCCCCTTAAGGCCCCAGCATTTTTTTTCCTTCTCACGAGAGTGATAAATGGTTTGCGTGAAAAGGCAGAATTCTGTTTTGAACGGTGAATTATTATGGTCGCTCGATAGGGATGCAGGCAATTTCTTTGTGCTTAAACAGAGTGAGTCAACTTAGTAGCAGATAACATCTTCCCTACTGCGGAAAATGATTGGAATGGCGTTGTGGGCAGGCCATGGTACCGTCAAGTAATAATATTACCAAGAGTACCAATGATATTAAAAGTAAAAAGAGGAGAGGTTACCTACCCAACATTTGATCATCAATAACGGCACAATGTCACAATATAAACGACACGTGAAAGTAGGACGGCATGTCGTAATTACCAGAAGCGAAAAAGAGACTAAACAATATGTAACTTGGCTATCTCACCAAGTTTTCACGTGCCACTTGCGGTGCGCGTGTTACCTATGTACCTCTTTTACTTGTAACGTCATTAAGACTCTTATGACAGACATTGAGTAAAATGATTGTGTACTCCATAATGAGAACGAAGACTGCGTGATGTGAATCAGGGACTCTGCAATTACCATGATGTTGTTATACTTTTCTTACCGATAAAACATCAACCACCTCATTTAACTGTCAAATAAATTTTCAGGAATGACTTCTAATTTAACTGTTAATCGATTTCAATTAATTAAATAATTACAGGATCGGTTGATTGGAATTCCAAGATTAACTAACTCTTATTTATCTATACTCCAAACATTTACATTTTGCAAAATATTCTCTTTTTCAAGCTTGTTGTTTAAATATACCTAAAGTGAGCTCGCGGAGGAATTAGCTCTCTGTTTGATTTTACGTTTTCAACTTAAGCAATTTTGATTTTTATAAGTGTAATGCTTATATATATATTATATATACATGCAATGTTTCTGTATACACCCCCGCAATGTATCCTATCCAATGAATGAATAAATTATTGTTCAAGAAAATAATGAACGAACGAATTAAATGTATGAACGTGAATGAGGCAAAAATAATCGTAATTGTCGTTCTTCAGTTTCGGCTTACCCCCATAGGGATAAGTCTTGAGTGTTTGTTTGTATGCATATTGTCGAAAATTAATGAGATCAGTACTTTTGAACTCAAAATCAAGTACGAGAGGTACACAAATGCTTCACTCACTGTTGGTCAAGTATACACACTATCTAAACGAAAATCATAATACATATTTCACCTACAAACGAGGATAAATTACTTGTTGTGTTTTCGCACTCAAAACATACCAAATAAACAACAGCAGCGGACATAAGTACTAGGACACAATTTATAGGCCTGACTGGGTGGCCAGGCCGTTACTTAGCTTAGACCCGCAAGGCCTAATAACCAAGATGGAAGCCTTGTTGTGTACTAAAATACGAGTCCCTTTACGATTCTAAAATCTTCAAGAAGAGTGGTAAAGAGTATCCCTGAATATTTTGCTGCTCATGTAGAAAAAAAGATATATGTAGACGACTTTGAAATTCTTGTCCAGATAAACCATTTTAGACGCAGACAGTGTCTTATAAGTAGATAATAATAATGTGTGTTAGATCTATGTCAAAACATAATCTTGAGAGCAACTTAGCTTATATTTTGTTATTATTGAGTATAGGAATAGAAACGACTGCCATGACTTGCAGAAATTTGAATGCAATAACACAAGTCAATAGTTTTGCCTCCATAAAGTTTTATTTTAATTTGCCAACTAAAGCGCGATTTCAATAATAATAATCACCTTTGATTTCAAACATTTAAATGGAAATAACTAAATTATGAAAACGTTTTCAAAGATATGATAAGATAAGATTTCTTTGCCCAAACATGGGTACCTATACATACAATAATAATAAGTGTATGCAAGATAACACAAAGAAAGTTGGTTCAGACATGTTTGCCACATACTATGGCGTGCAAATGTTTTGAATTACAATTTAACATTACAAAAAGATAATATAGTCTCTGACTACACAATTAGCAACTAAGTAATGAATGTCAAAAGTAAAAAATTATAAATCATAATTAAAATAAAAAGGAATTAATGATATATGTCAAAGCATACACAGTCATGTCAAAAGTATTTAATATAATCATAATTGAATTTGTAATAATCATAAATAATAAAGTCGTGCAGTCAAATTATTCAAAAAAAAAAAGAAAATGTATGATTATTTATCTAGTACTAGTAGTATTTGTCTAGTTTAGTTGTATATGTAAAAATATAATCAGAATTTCTCATCTAAAAACTCGTTCAAATTATAATAAGCCTTATCTGCTAGAAAATGAATTACTCTCTTTTTGAAAACTACATCATTTAACTGCTTCCAGTTTTTTGGAAGTTTATTATAAATCTTTGGAGCCATGCAAAAGACACTTGCGCTTAGGTGCCATTCTATATTGGTGTGAGCAAAGTTGGGTACTGTCACGTCTATTACGAGGAAATCGATCAGCCATGCTAGAAAATAGGCAAGGGTTGGATCTTACGAACATTGCATTTTCTAATATATATAGTGAAGGTCAAGATTTTGTAATTTTGAAAATAAGGCTTGCAACTCTGAGTGGTTTCAAGTTTGAACATCGACCTAATACAACGCTTTTGAGTTTTAAATATAAGTTCCCGGTCAATCGAGTTGCCCCAAAAAACTACGCCGTATCTTAAAATGGACTCCACCAAGCCGTAGTATGCGGTAAGTAAAGCATCTATACTAATTACTGCTGCTAATTTGTAAAGAGCATACGCTGAGGTACATAATTTCTTACTAATAGTTTTTCTATGTGCCTTCCAATTTATTTTCTTGTCAATAATAAGTTTGTAATGCTCAGTCAATGCGTCAGTAATGCTTCGAGTTCATAATCAAACGCCTGAGTCATATCGCAGAATATACTGCACACATATTCGTCATCACTGTACATATATAGACAATCATAAATTGCCATATTAATAGTCTTTTTTCCCCTGAAACCTTTTTGTTCATTGCAGAGGATCTTATTGTGTTCTAAATATGAGTTGAGTTGTTTATAAACATATTTTTCAAAAAAGAACGTACACTGTCAGAATATAAGGAAAAATATTATGTCCATTTTTCGTGAAAAAATACTTGATCAGCCTTGAAAAGGAAGCGATCCTATTATGTTCGGGCATTGTTTCAATCTGAGGGCAGAACTGAAGACATTGAAATATCCTATTATGTTCATAATACGATAAATTATTTGCAGTCAAGTATATTGATGGGCGTACAATGGAAAACGCTGATGATTCAAACTGCGCGAGAATCGAGAATTTTGATTTCCGAATTGATGTTCAAGAAAATTGTATGTTGATCGCTTTTCTGGGGCATTTTTCATTGGAATTGAGTCTGGGTGTGTTTTTAGTTTTTATTTAAGAAGGCAACAATTTGATAAACCATTATTGCAAGTAAATACCTGAAAATATGCTTATTAAGTGTTTAGAATTTTCATTAATATCATTAAGGTAACAACCTCACCAAAACCAATATCAAGAATGGTACCACCTAATATATTTCTAAGAATCATATAAATATGATCTGAGGTAGGTACCTAATCGATTATGTTCTGAGAAATCTCGGCATGATTGGTAATATTGAATGATAGCAAAAAACGTTGTACGATGAAATTGAGATATGAAATTCTTTAGAAAACTATTACTAAACGATTGTAATGGTGACATGCTATGTTCATTTCGTTGAATTTAACTGAAATATTGATAGCGAGGCATTGAGATCTCGTATTAAAATATACTTATAAACTTTCTTCATTATTAGAATAAACATTCACAAAAACAAACATTTTGTAAAGGGAGATCGACGCTCAACCCGTTCCAATTTATTTTTGGCATGGGATGTCATCATGTAACTTCTCCCGCTCTGGGTGGAGCGGGAGGGCGCGTCAGACTTTTTCTAACTAAAACCCACCCGTGTTCCTTTTGCCTGTGCCAGGGGCCACGGTAACCCTTTCGGACTTTCCCGCAACCTTGACAGGCATCGGCCCTAGCGGACCCCGTCATTGTTGCTGACATCTCTTTGAGGCGCGCGTGGAACACAACGCGCCGTCGACCCGGGCCTGGTCCTTATCGGACGTCGAGCTACCCATTGCTCACCGTCCGCAAGCCCGCGCCTACAGTGGCCCAGAATCGGTCTGGGATTCCCGACGCCCTGGGCGTCTCCTGCGGCGACTAGGGGCGTGAGGGCGCGAATTTTGCCTCTTATTCACGCGTTGCGACTCCATCATCATAGGTTAATTTAAAAAATGCTGTTCGGTGCATTTATACCGCATAGATATTGCACTTTTCTTTGAACAACCAGTTTTTTTTTTTTATAACTGACGAAAAATGTCTGCGCTAGGGTGTCTAGAATGTGCTGAATTCATGCTAACCGTTTGTGCGTCGAAGTCCCTGCCACCTGTATAATCAAAAACTGGTGGAGATAACAGCGAATAAAACAATAATTTCATATTCCAAGAAATGCTTTACTGAATCAAAATAATCAACAATATCACTTATCACCGATAATCTTAAAACTATTTAAATATCAACATCTATCACAACGTTAGTAAAGAAAAAGAATGTGACCATTCAAATATTTCTCGTTAAATATTTGAAAAAAAAAATCAGGAAGATGAAAATGTATTCCTTTCACAATATCATGAATTAAATGCATGAAATCTTAATTCAGGATCGAAGTATTTCTATTACTGACAAACAACTAAAGTTTTCTAGAAATAATTTAGAGAAATGAAAGTAAATACCTATCTTGGTTCACCATTCTGAATTCATAACCGCTTACAATCTAGCAATTAGGATAGAGCTACTCGTATGATGAACAAGATTTAATTAAAATCTGTCATTATTTACATGCTACATCTTACTTCTACGATGATAGTAAAATTATTAAAAAAGAACGTGTTTTCTAAATCTACATATATTACTTATCCTTTTTCTGTTCAGTCTTGGATGCATCGTTTTTGATGTTTTGGATAATTTCAGGGATTTCTTCAAGCAATACTTTGCTGGCTATAAGATCGGGGTTCTCAGCTATAAGGGCCTTGCCTTCAGGAGTGTCGAGGGATGGTGCTTCCCCGTGGTAGGTGTCTTCAGTGTAAGCACGGTACGTTCTCCTCATTGTACCGTGTAACTGTAAAATAACGTTTCAATGATAATTAAGATAAGCCTTGAAAGGATTTTGTTGAGAGGCTAAAACCAAATTGTAAATAGGTTAAGTGTTTTAGAAATAAACAAATAATAATTTAGTAAGCATTTTTACCGATACAAGGTTCACATAATATCATTTAAGTTCGCGTCATGTCAATGATCTGATTGATAATTTTTTTCGCAGAGTAAACTAACGATCATTCAAATAGGCACCTTATTCATAATATAATCTAAAACGAATTCTTGTAGAATTGCTTGATTTGTGACTACTTTATTTTCAAACTTGTATATCTATTGTCATATTCTAATGACACAGTGCCAAAATAAACTACATTGATTCACAAAACGAGGGATAATCCAACATGCCTGGTTATCTTAAATAATGTGCCAATTGATTACATTTGCAAAATATAAAGTCTAAACGGTTAAAAGCTCCATAATTACCTACATATAAGTAGCTAGGACATTCAGTGGTTAAACGCTATACCATAAAATTGTTATAAACATCATTCATCAATCTTTCACACAGTTATTGGTTTAATTAACATTCAAATAGACATGATTTAGACAATTAAAAGCCAACATTATTATTCAAACGATAAAAGTAATGTATTTAAATTATATCAAAGTCAACTTACTTTGTCCCAAAGAGACATGTTGAAACCGAAGTTGCAGTGGAAGAACTCATGATGCTGGTCGTGGAACTCTGCATCAGGCTGCCACGGCTGCCACCACTGAGCCTTGAAGTTAATGCCGGAGTGGTCGATGATACCGTGGTAGTACACGTAGATAGCAACCGCGTAGAAGGGGACTGAAATATAACACAAAAATCTTAATATTTATTTTTCATACAGTGATTCAGTTATCCTTTTCCAGCCAAGGACGCATTAGAAGTTAAGAAAGAAGCTGTTTTTGTGATATTGATAAACATTTTTATTATTCCTAATGATTCGATTGATATCAATAAGCTCGCTCCCTTATAAATGAGACTTAGACATAACTAGCAAAATGTGAATGTTATTATAGGTACACCTTTATCATATTCCCTTTGAAGAAGACCAGTGTCATATTTGAATAATTTAGTCCCAATGATACGTAACCCAGTTGATATATGAACAATTATTATTCGAAAATCTGTGCAGTTTATAAAAAGTGTAACTTTAAATACGAATTCATTTACCAACTACAATTTCGTTAACTCCAACTAGTTCTACATAAGTATATTAGCTATGCAAGAATATGGCATACAACTCAAAACTTACGCCAGTGAACTGGGAAGATGAAGAGTGGTAGGCACATAGTAAGCTGGACGTGCATGATCTCGAAGGGATGAATGGCGGTGACAGAGAAAGCAGTCGGCTGCTTGTACTTGTGGTGTAGCTTGTGGAAGTGCTTGTACAGCCACGGAGTGTGGTACAGGCGATGGAGTATATACGTTGTATAGTCCTGAAAACGATGGTGAAATATAGTTAGCTTTAGTACTTAATTAAGTGCCGACTGATACACGAGCAGATTATTAAATTAGGCAAAGCCTTTTCAACTCAATTATATTTACAAGTGGTAAATAAAAGGAAAGTTTGATACTTTCCTGTTTTCACAAAAGCAACATTTAAATTTGATCAAACAATCTCTTAATACAATTTTGTAACTATGCGGGTAATGAATTCAAGAAAAATTTTGTCTGTATATAATTTTGCTACAGTCTAGACGTGCTAAAAGTAATACTCACCGAATATAAGAAGATAACAGGGAACTGAAGGAAGAACCAAAGCCAGCCGTATTCATCGAACTGGTAGTAGACGGTGGAAGGGTTCCCGTTGTAGATGTAGCAGGCAAGGAAGGCGGAGAAGCTGCCAGTGATCAGGAGCGACAGGGTGCCGATCATGATTTCGTGGCGCTCTAGCTCAGGGGACAGCCACTTGTCAGGCTGGATCTTCCACTCTTGGGCAAGATGCCTTCTGTTCATGTAGAAGTACCACTGGAAATGGAAATAAGAGAATGATAATTATGTGTTTTTGCTGTGACGTTGTAAACATCAATAATTACAGCAACTAGTAGCGACACCTTTCGTGGGTCTGCTCAAACTCGTAGGATAATGGTTTTGATGAAATTGTGTCATGCGAACTAATTAATAATGTCTATTGGTTATTTGAAATAAATGGACATATGGACATAATTTCCCACATTCTATTGACAAACAATGTCTAAATTCGAAATGAATACTAGATGAGAATTCTATTTAGTTCGTGAAAGAGAATTTTCCAAGGAAAAAGGATTGATCGTCCTGTCAAAATAGGTGACAGTTTTTTCCCCTCATGGCGTGACAACAAGAAACACGTTTTGGGAGAGAGACCAGTTGGGGGATGACCAGAGTGACCAAATCCGATCGGTTTTCATAGGAGTCCAATCAAACCTGATCCTTGTCTGGCTGATTATGTTAGCCTCTGTTGTAATAGTTCTGATGCGAGGTTAAGACGTGATGCCTTGGTGTAGCCCCGTGGTCAGATGATTTGAATTTGATCCGGGTGCGGGTAATTTAGAGGTTAACCCTTGAGGTGTGGCCATCTGTTATTGAAGAAGGCCTTACTGAACCGTTTAATGGTAAATGAGGGAAGCTCGCCGCTCCAAGTAACAATAGTGTCACTGTCTTTACCCGTAGGCCACGTTCGTGCGTGTAAACACAAGCACTATCCTGTGTTTGACGCCAAAGGTCTTGATTCCGTCATTTGAAAGGAATATACTGAGAGAACACCGAGTTTCTACTGAATTGTCATAATTTAACCTATGAGAGAATTAGGCCTTTTGTAAGAACTAGGTAGTAAGACCAGTTGTTATAAATTATTGTGCAACCATAATGGGTCGATACTTATTCGATAAAGCTGTAAGTTATAAAGCAGTTCATCTCACGGACTTACTAAAGCGACTCTGAGTTATAGTTTTAGTCTCATTGCGGGTGTATACCCCGGTACAACTAGGAACAGAGACATAGTTTTGTCGGAGTGAACACCTAAGTGTGTGGGAAGGGTTTGGTTAGTGACTCGCCACAATTGATGTTTTGTACCTTAATTTTCTGTGTATTAGAATAAACTTTGTATTTTGTAAGAAGGTACTTGTTTAATTGAATCTTTCCCGTGCAGTTTATACCCTATAAATTTACTTTAGCACGGTGGTAAGTAGTTTAATACTATATTGAAACCATCAACATCTTGTTTCTAACTATTTTTTACCGGCGTTACATTGCACTCTAGTGGATTCTGTTTGTAATTAGAAAGACAAATGATGTGTGATTGATTTAAGTTTTTTTTTATATATATTCTAAAATGTTATTCTGCTATGTTGCGTAATTAAAAATGATGCATTGTGTAATTAAAGGTAGCCCTATTACTGTTATTTAAGGTACCTTTTTCACAACATTGTTATGATCAAGGCAAATTATATTAATTAATCTTAAAACACGGCCTCGATTAAAACGCTACCCACATTATTATGTAAGTACCTATCAAAACACAAAGTCACGTTATGACACAAATGCTCCGAATGTCTTCGTCATATCAACAGATGTTCACCACTTTGATAACTCTAAGTACGTATGTGATGAGAGTCAGGTCTACAAATTCTTCAACAAACATGATTAAAACGCCAGATAAGAAGCAGATTGTTACATTACATATCTTAGTGACGTAAATATTAATAATTCCAAATGATTAATTACCTAGGAAGCGACGGATTACAGATTTTATTAGATTATTACTTTTGAAAAGGGGAATCTTGAACAGATATTTGAAAGGGCTATTAATATTACAATCATGATAAATGGAGGAAATTAAAACGAATAAATCAGAAACAAGTTTCGTTAATTAAATACCGACGTGTAGGCACATAAAATAAACTTGGGTGAATAGTTCCGCTAATCTGTACCAAACAAAATAAAATCCTTTCATTTATGACTTCGATTAGGCACTGTGATGAACTGATGAAAATTATAGCGAAACGTCAAAGGCAAAGCGAATTTACTTGTAACAAGTTCTTCTCGGAAATGCTACCAACCGTTGTCAACTTAAAATTCTATTAGAAATTGATTTCAGCTAAAACGTTCAAAATGTGCGGACTCAAATTGGATATAATTATTGAACACAGATTCATATTTAGCTGGATGTTTCTTAGACAAACATTGATTTGTGGTGGTCCATGCTATTTAATTTAAAAAAAGTTCAGACTAAGCGTGTGTGAAATGTTAATGTAGCGATTTCGAAGTAGATTTAGTGGAAAGTGGTTTTACGACGCTTAAAGTTTTGTTATGTTGTCTGAGAAGTTTGCTCCCATAGGTAAAAATATCGGGTTATCTGACTTAGCTCAGTTAATGAAAAAGGTCAAGATAATTTGAATTTGCGCCTACGGTCTATTTTTTTTTTTATTATATGTGACAACATCCACACAAGGTCTTCAGGTCCCGAAATAGGTAGAACCTGTATAACAGTAACCTGATGACTGATATACATACTTATATACATTTACACACCCAGACACAGGTCAAACAGACTTGTTCATGCACACAAATGTTTGACTTGTCCGGGGATCGAACCCGGGACCAGCGGCTCAGAAGGCAGGGTCGCTACGAACTGCGCCAACTGGTCAGTCCGTGGTATTTAAATTTGTGTTTTAGGTTTCATGAAATTGTTGGTGTGTGTTAAGAAAAGAGATTGAAAATAGATGACACAACGAATCACTTTGTACAATTTAAAGCTAAACATTAAAAAAACATTATGTCGCCACTATGCAGAAATATTTCGGCAGAAATATGAAGAGAAATAAAAATTGTAAGTATAATGAGACGTTTTCTAGTATAATAAGACCCTCTTACATGCAAGAATCCTCCAATTAAGAAGTACATGCTCATCGACACGGCATGTGCTCCGATGAAGATGGTCGTGAAGTTCTCCATCTTCAAGTTTCTTGAGGAGAACAGCTCCATTATGTCAGACGATGTATTTGTGCTGTTGTTTGTGTGGCCACTCAGCTGCTTCAGCGCTGTCACTAGGATTACCACCCATTCTCCTGGAATTCAAGAAAAAGTTCATAAATTAATACATGTAGAAATATTTGAGAGGTTGCACGATAAGTTTCAGAAGATTCGAAATATTTTTTAATAATATGGCGAATTCTGATAGTCTTTTGTAGATATTTTTTCATACACAAGCTCGATTCTGCCTAGCTGTATTAACTTAAGAAGGCGCAGTAACCCAAAAACTAATCAAGTTTCAGCCGCGCCTTCATGCCTACCCCTCTCATCAAACAAAACACTATCCCTATCCCGCAAGCAGAAAGTTTTCAGCCAGCGTATTATGTATTTGAATTTATTTTTATTTTGAATCTTCTGTAGTGAGTATGCGCAAAATAATCAGATAAAATGGCTCTATTTAAGTAGGTACCTAAATATGATTGTTGTTTACAATTAGGTATATTGTTCAATATTATTGTATGTCCGTGAATCTATTACCGATGCTGGTAGGCTACTATTTAATACGTTTTCATGGTATATACCAATGTTTATTTGGCACCTAGAGTCATTGATTAAAACAATCGTGCATATGCGAGAAAAATCTCGCCCTTTTAGTGTGCCCGCGGCTATACTCAAGTGATACAGGCTATGAATTTCCAATTCCGAATTGAAAGACAAACTAAACTATGCAGTAAAAAAAAACTTTTGTCGGATTGGAGAGTCAACCCACTTGAATAAAATAAAGAAAAATGTTATGTACTTCAACATAAGGCCTATAAATGTTCGATTCCAAATTGACGGATAAACTTTACTTTGTAGTTGACAAAATATTCTCCCATACATTATGTAATATCTTATTAGTAATCTAGTAGTATTATTAGTAATCTACAAACGAACAATTTTCGGATATTTTTCTTTACCTATTTGTGCCAATGAGACCTTGTTTCTTGCCAAATTTCAAAATTATAGGTCAGCGGGGGTTGGGGGGGGGGGGGGGGGGGGGTTGGGGGGGGGTTAATTTATTTGAAAGTGATAAAATATGCGCCATGAATGGTAATTTAATCCAAGCTTGTAAGTCAACGTCTCAGAAGCTCGATATTTTGAAACTCCAAGGTACTGTAGATCTAAGTATTTGATGTCAATTTCAACTTGATACCCTGAAATAGGGTCAGACAGATGGACAGTGGAGGTGGTCCTATAAGGGTTTAGATTTTTGCTTCTGAGGTACGGAACCCTAAAAAGCAAAAGCACTTCCATCTATATACCATATAAGATACTACACCATGAATTATGATGAAAACAAACTCTCTTCAAATCATATATCTTAGATTATATTCATGTTTTGGAACTAAAAACTCAAGCTTCACGTGACAAAGTTTAAATTTCAATGTAACCAAACTTTATTTAGGACCTTGTACAAGTTTTTTTTTTTTTTTAACGTTGCCCCTTACTTGGAATTTCTCCTGTGTCGTGGGTGCGTTTACAAACATTTAAACTCACGTACACAAACAGCCAGACCCGGAACAACTATCTGCAGGTCATACAAATATTTGTTTCGTGCGGGAATTGAACCCGCAACACGCAGCGCAGCAGTCAATCGCTTAACCACTGCGCCAACCGTGCTGTAAAACCTCACTACTTCTTTGGAGAAAATAGTGCTAACTTGCTATTCTGACGATATAAAAGCGAATATAATCGCATCACTTACCTTTTTTACTTTGAGCGTATGAAATCAAGCGATTTTTGGAATAATGACGAAAGGCATAACAAGGACGTACATGATTGAGCAAAAATATCAAAACCTTAAAATATTTGTTGAATCGCAGTGACCGGCAACCCCATACCTCGAAATAGTTTTTCAATTACAATATTCAAACGAAATATGATCACTGCCCATTCACTTTATGTTGAATGAAATTCTTCTTAAGGTAAAAGCATCTGTTTATTTTGCATATACCATGCTCTAAGCTTGAATTCAGAATCTTAGGTCATATTCCTGTAAAAACTCTATGTAGAAGTGACAAAGTTTAAATTCCTATGTAACCAATTAATGTTATCCCCGCCGAAAACATTACAGAAAAAGAGGCCAGGTTCGGTACAAAATAAGTACGGGATTGTTAGCTTTACCAATAAAAGAATTGAGATCTATGTAAATGGGTGCCAAAGTAAGTCGATAGGTTATTAGGTTCCTCGTTTGAACTGTTGAAACCTATGCTTGGAAACTTATCAAGTTACATTATAAACTTTAGACTTACTTTCAACTCTATAGGACGTAGCACGCATTTAGATCCCAATTATATTATCGGCGAAGCGAACAATCCCAAACATTATGATCCGTCACAACCTTTACTCATCCCCACCACAAAAAGGGGCTAGTCATGAGACCACTATCCCTTTGGATAATTTCAAGTTCCGTGCACTCAGTTTCGTAATTTTGTGGGTTTTAATGGGTTTATTGTGAAACCCATTACCTATTTTAGTTTTCCGATTTATTTCTCTTGTATAATCCAATAATAATAATAAACCTTTTGCAGTAAATATCTGTTCCGTACCATACCGTTAAAGATTATATTGAGGTCAAAAAGGCTTGGGATTGAGTTGCTCCAATTTTCTGCATACTGAATGTTTCTTTTTTCTGTTACATACTCTGACAATTGAGGATTATTATATACACAACGACTTGAATACTTATCTTGAGAAGTATAATTTATTATTTGAATTAATGTGAATGTGAGGACTATGTTGGTCAGTGTTTCAGTTTTAATCATGATCTGGCAGTTTAAGTAGTTTATATATTTTTGGTATAGTTCGTCAAATCGTAGAGCTCCTTAAGTTTTGAGTTGAGCTGCACGATTACTGACACATGCGTCCGCTGACTGGAAAGGTCCACACAATCTGTATGGTTTTTCCTCAAAATACCATTTCTGACACCAATCTACATGGTCTTCACATGATCTGACCAAGAGTATGTCTGGCCTTTAAGAGACGGTGACCTCTGAGTTTGTTTCGGCCTTTCTTCTCAGAGTAGTCCGATAGGAAACGCCGACCTCATCTAGCTTTTCAAATATGATTGACGTGTAAAAGTGTTTGTACAAACCTACTTAGAGAAATAAATCATTTATCATAACCAACCTACATCATATACTACTATCATAACCTACCTTTATGCTAAATTTTGAGTTTCAATTTTTATTTGGGGATGGTCAAAAGTCGCTCGAAATAGTTAAGGGTTACCTGACACGGAGATCATCAAAAAAGTGGTAGTAAACGAATTTGGATCCTGAATTAATCATAATAAGATCTAAAAACTCTAGCACGAACTTTCAAATGAACGTGGAATTGGCTAGTTTGCTATATTGTACACTTTCTTCCCGAGAAAATTGTTGTACTACAGTAATCAAAAATCTGTCAAATAAAATGTATTGTCAACTTAAGGTTTCAAATATCAACATTGAGTTAAATAATATATATTTTTTTAATTTTTAGTTTAGGCTCGGTATGCGTTTAGTTTCTCAATTCTTAACGTTTTAATAATCGTTACGGAAGTGGTTAAAGTTGTTTTTTCATGTTTTATTTTCACAGTTTTTTTCCTACAATGTGATAAATTACGAAAATATTAGGTATTTACGCAAATACAGAAAATCTCAGCGCAGCCGAGAGCGCGGTCCTCACGTCTCAACTCCTTAATGTTATAGTGGTATAATTATGGTCTCAACAGAGCGACGGCTACTGGTTTGAGAAACAAAATAATGCTTGAAGTTCTCGCAACGAGCGATGGAAGATGATTTCTTCAACGAAGTAAGAACGTAAGTACTTACGTAGTCGTAATAAAACCGAAAACAAAAGGAATTTCAAAAAATGCTCGCACATTTTTTTTGCTTTGTATCCATACAAATAATCATCACAGAATTTATTAGTCATTGGCATAATAAGTAGGTACAAATCTAAAATACGAGATAGGTAATTAGAGGTAAATTCTTTTTACGGAGAAAATTATAATATTTTGTTTTTCTGTTCCGCAAAAAGTTTGGAAGAATCATTAGTTACTCATATTATTGTTACTTTATACCTACCTAAGTCTTATCAATTTCTCGGAAAATCAAATACACAATTTAGTTTGTATCATTTTATTTGTATTCAGATTTTTTTTTTTTTAAATGAAAGTATAACCGAAAACAGCTAATAGAATCTAGTTCACCTTGATTTATTTATCCGTATTTTATTCTCAACGAGAACATTACAAGAACACCCTCAATAAAATAGCCCTTGAGCTATTTAATATCCCTGGTAACGGTAAGCCTATTTTGTTAGCTATCGACTGTAGTACAGACTTTCCTGTTTGTTTTTTTGTGACACAGTATCAGTTGATAGTGCATCACTATTTCTTACTAGTAACATATCTCCCTAGTGTTTTCTCAAAACACTTTACTGAGTTACCTAAAATTCTGACGGTTCCACCAATTCAATTTCTAAACCAGCAACTTACATCTGAATCTTTTAATTTTGTTTGGTTTTTCCGATTACAATTTGTATAAATTAAATTAAATTGTTTGTTTATGACCACAAAGGTCAAGTATATTGCACTGTATACAGATTAAGAGTTCTTAATTTAGTATTATATAGATGAATAAGTACAATACTTTCAACCCTGTCCCCTAAACTAGGCTAGGCCTGAATCTGAGGGGGCAGTGCCCGGCTATAGGGTATGCTTGTATAATTCTAATGTGGCAGACGTGCCAGTGGACTGTGTCAAGTGGGTAAAATGTGTAACGTAGGTGGTATGAGTATCAACTCAGTTAAATATAACTCTTTTCAACTCAGTAAAACGGGGAAAAGGATTCCGATAATTGGCAGCTTATTTAAGGTGTAAATAACTGTCGTGCTTGCAGAATAATGTAGTCCTAAAATCAAAACATTTCAAAACCTATACATATTCAGAAGCAATTGAAAACTTTGTTTTAAATTGAATCGAAAGTGATTCACCGATAGATAATTTATTATTAGAGAATAATAAATTATCTATCGGTGAATCGCTTTCGATTTTCGAGCAATCTAGCTTCGAGGTATTTTAATACAGTAGTGATTATACTAATTACAATATCTTTTAACGCATCGATCGGTAGTCACGTTATGTTTGCGATAAACAATTTTTAACACTTGGGGCCTATGGAAATTGGAAACTATAACGTGACAGCTAATAGAAACAGAAAACAATGTGTGCTAACCCCAAGTAACATAGAACATAGGTAGGCAGAAGAGCAAGGGGGCAAAGGGAGACTACACTGACGACATTTTGAACAAGGACACTATTCTCTCTGGCGTTTTGACTTTGAACTCATCAAAAGTATCGCCGCGCGCCGCGAAGTACTCGTTTGCATCAGATTTTTTTTTGTTGTTGTTTTTTTTTATACTTTAAAGTTACGGAGCAAAGGTGTTGACACAAGGATATATACATCTTCTATGACAATAACAATGTTTTATATCTTCCTATAGTCAGGCGCCTAGAGTTGCTATGTGTACAACATGCGTACCGTGATATACACCTAGACTAGGTAATACCTACAGAGACCGCCATGAAGCAATATAGTTATTCATCCACTAGCTGCACTCCGCGGTTTCACTCGCATGAGTCTTGATCCCGTGGGAATTTCAGGATGAAAAGTATTTAATGTCCTAATTCAGGTCATGATCTACGCATGTGCCTTATTTCATCAAAATCCATTCGGCTGTTTTAGTGTAAAATCGTAATAAACAAACATACACAAAATAATATATTTTCTCTATAAAATATTACTTTAGATTTATATCGATACTTATTAGTTCAAGTCCTTTTTCAAAGGGCTTTACTGTTATAAGTATATTTGTCTTTTTTTTATCTAATTTGGAGACGTCTCACGTCACAAAGATGTACAATTATGTTACTTCGTCAACCCGAATACCAATGTCAAAGATAGCTTATCTAATTGATGAATTAGCTCCACC
The DNA here is from genome assembly GCA_937001585.2 of Brachylomia viminalis. Taxonomy (NCBI): domain Eukaryota; kingdom Metazoa; phylum Arthropoda; class Insecta; order Lepidoptera; family Noctuidae; genus Brachylomia; species Brachylomia viminalis. The sequence continues at coordinate 2,054,046 of OW443300.2, forward strand.
GAGTTGATTACAACATTATTACCGCTTGATTACATTGTCGTCAAGCGGATTTTCGGAAAAATACTGTAAATACTCCTCTCCCATTACATTGTCCTGTCCTGTAGTAATTGTCCTATTACATTGGTCTTAAACTGAAAATAAATGAAATGAAAAAAAATCGAATGAATGAACGAATGAGTGAAATGTGTACAGGTACACCTCTAACTCTTCGGGTATGATATGTGGTATGTTGTTATTTAATTTTGAAGGTTGGTGCCTTCAAAATTAAATAACAATTTTAATAAATGTAATTCAGCATTAGTTGCGGCTCCTGCTAGGGTTGCGGGAAAGTCCGAGAGGGATACCGTGGCCCCTGGCACAGGCAACTGAAGGAACACGGGTGGGTTTTAGTCATTAAGAGTCTGACACGCCCTCCTGCTCTGCCCAGAGCGGGAGAAGTTATTTGATGATTTCCCACCCTCAAAAAAAAAAGCATTATTTGCGGCTACATTATCATTTATATTAATATCAACAGTGTTTACCAAAGGTTAATCCGTAGTAAGTAATAACTCCAGGTACAGCTCGATTCAAACTTTATAGTGGCTCTGAAGTGCGCTACTCGCTGCGCAGTACCTCACCCCTCACCCCCACTGGCACGTAGATTTGTTCTTACTCAGCGACTCACCTCATGTTCCGAGCCGCCATAAAGTTTGAATCGGACTGTAAGTAACTGATGTTTCGATTACCCGTTGATTCATCGATCGTTATCACAAGCATTCATTCAACCAGTGTCCTTAACATTGTATCAGTGACGACTGTTTTAACTATCTTATCATAATTATTTTAATACAGTTCACACCAATTAGTTTTGTAATTTATGGCTTAAAGCTTTGTCAATTTCACGTGACCGACATTTAATTTAAGCGTTTCAGAATTAATCAGCGTTAAAATTGGCGTATACCGCTCTATGCAGAACCTGCGCGATTAGTGGTCTGCACTATAAATTATTATTATGAGTATAAATTGAAATTGGTACCAGTGATTAAAACTTGGCTAATGGATACTGGTTGCTATTTCAAAATAACCTGAAATGGATTGAAAGCTAAGTCATCATAATTGACGATAGGCGAAAGATAGAGAACGTGTGATAAAATGTAATAGGTAATTTTATTTCATTCATCATTGGCAATCTCATGGGAATAACTAGAAATCGAATGTTCAATGCTATTGCATTGCCTTATGTCATCAAGAAACTAAATCCGTAAAATATACAACGTGTTGTTTTGCATCCTCGTCATATTTCAGGAGGCTGTTATGAAAGACATAAATAATCAAATAAAATTACGATCCTGCTCAATAATTAATACATACTGGTTTTTTTAGGTATTTAAGTTTGACAGTATTTCAGAATACTCCACTTTCAAAGAACAAAATCGGGCCGTTGCGTATGCGGTAGGCAGTGTCGTACGACTATGTCGCTGTGTGCATGCGTTACAGTTACAGCGCAGTTACAGGGCGGTATCACACGGGCCCTACACATGCCGATTTCAGAAAAATACAAAAAATAAAAATAAATACCTACTTATTTTATTATTGATTCGTGTCGTGAATCATTAGCATAGTTACCTCCTCGAATTTGACGAGGATGCAAAACAACACCTTGTATAGAGGTAAAATTTGTGAGTTTGAAAATAGGAGATAATCTTCGGAATTCCTGAACTGATTTATATCAGTCATAGAATGTATTTGATGTTAAAACTAGGTATTGCACGCGAACAAAATCGCGGGCAGAAGCTATTATAAAATACTTCAATATCTAAAAATAACCATAAAAAATGTAATCTTGAACTCATGAACGAAGCTTTTTTTGTGCAGTTTTACCGACAATGATAGAACCTAATATAAGTCTTATCAGAATCGTGACTAATCGTATAAAATTCTATTTACAAAAATATTTAAAAAAAAAACAAAGTAAAATACCTCTTAAAGTAGCTCCGAATGTGAAGACAGCTAATGTGGCAATGAACGTAGTGATGAACTCTGGCAATCTTTCGAAGAAGTTCTCGAGATTTTCACTATATTTCTCAATCCATTTCACCCCATCTGTGAGAGGCTCCCAGTGATGCTTAGTCTTCTTTGTATCTTCTATAACCTTTTCTTCATCTTTGTCTTTGAGCACCTTCTGTTTGGCTTGTGCACCTGTCATCCTGCAATCAGCACAAATAACATTATTAGCTTACTATTATTAGCACGTTTCGATGTAATCCCCGATTGTGAAATAATAATTATGAATATCTATAGGTACAAACGATTTAGAATAAAGGATTAATAATATGCTGTTATCAATCTAATGATACCTACTGCAAAATGTGTAAGTCTTTGGTATGTCAAATTGGGAATCCATGTTCTCTTTAGTGTGATTCGTTGAGCATGAAGTAAAATTTTGTAAGCTATTTATATAATTAGTGTTTATTAACTTTGTCTTTGTTAAGTAATTTCTGTTTTACTACAAACATTTACTTACATGAAAGTCAAATGTCAAACCACTGAACGGCTATCGGTGTCAATAAAATAAAGGTAAAGTCAAAGTTGTCCAATTTTGATGCCAAAACGTTGAAGGTTTTTCTGAACATTTACTTAAATTGTTAATATAACTAACGGTCTGGTTGTGAATCTCATTGTTTTGTTTGATATTGATTTGCATCAGCATCATTTTGGAGATTGATACTAGTTCACTTTTTAGGTTATTTTTATGCCTATGCAGTTCAAATAATTGGCATGCCCTATTAATATTGCCAGATCAGCGAACTAAAAATAAATAATGAGTAAAAGTAAAATAGGGGCCCTGATTCAATTTGCTGAAATGCATTAAATATTTTATGGAAACAAGCTTATATAAGAAATTGCTAACTAAAATATAATTTCGCTCAGTTAGTAAAGCTTTCAATCTTTAATATCTTTGCAATATCTTAAGTTTTTATTAATAAACTAATCAAGCAATTTATCCAAATTTGTAACAATGCTATTAAAGCATAGCAAATCGGAAAATGGTTGATCAACTTAGCAACAAATCAAAACAAAGGAAATTCCATGATCAGGTGCAACTGTACTGAAAATATTATTGAAATGCACGCACAGATAAGAAGGCGGGTGCTATTGACTATCTACCATTACTTTTGAAGTCAGGAAATAAGAAAGAAAGTCAATTTAGCAAAGTAATGGAAATTTGACAAAGAACTTAATGGAACACATTTCTAACATGACATTAAAAATGTATGTATGACTGAGTGCCTCACAGATGCGCTAAATATAATATATGTGAGTCAATTTCGGCATTGACACCAGAGAGACATAACCAAACTAAAGAAAACTCACCTGTTTTCTTTATATTTTCAGCACCATATGAAACACGTCTTTTTTACACTAATTATCATCACCAAATGAACTCAAACAATCGCACTTTTTGCTGACTTAAGACGGATAAGCATACGTGACAATATATACGTGCGAATAATTAATAATACACTGATTATTATTAAAATGATCAGATTATTATTCGCTATCGATTATACTATTATGAGATTTATTTCCTATTGCGATTATCTTGTAGTTGTTGGTCAAGAAGAATCGGAATATTATTCATTCTTCAGAATACCTGAGGGGCAATTCCCGTATTTTTAAGACCGTTCGCATTCTAATCTCAGTCTCAATCTGTCAAAATTACCATCAATTTACATACATTTTTGACAGGTTTTTGACATTGATTGTCGCTGAGATGAGATTGCGACTTGAATTTGAACGTTTTTTAAGTACGAGAATTGGCCTACAGATATGAATTTTCTTCTTATATTTGAAAAGTCATTGCTATAGTAACTAACCTAATTACAATAATACTATTGTTTGAAGCCAACTTCGCATGTGAGACGTGCCGATCTATATCGTAACTTGGAACTTGTTTACAATTTTTATACTTTGTATGGCTTTAATTTCGACACTTCTCATGAAACAATGCCTACTATATATCAACACTATTGAAAAAGAAAAGCAAAATGTTATCGCACCGGTAACGTGCGAGAAAATTGGCATGAACCGCTTTCCGTTTGAGCAAAATACTTACGTGGCTAATAAAAGGTGTATCATTAAATTCATAAAATATTTTAACTGACATACCTACACATAGCTGGTAAAGAAACCATAACAACAAAAAAATAAAATATCTGGGTATATTATTTAATAATATAATGTTACTTACATAAATCATAAATAATGGTTCCTTCGTATTTTTTAACATCCATTACGCTAGTTTACGTAGACGGGCGGCGGTATTTGAGACGGTACGCGGCTTTTATGAATGATCAAAGAGAAGCACGCCGCGTGGGCGCCTACCCCCTCGCCCGGCGGGCGCCCGCGCCTCGCCAGTTCAGTCCCACACAATCCACGTGATGTGTCACTTAGCTGACACGCATCGTGCTCGCTCGGACAAGAAACACAACAATGCCTAACTACAGCTGTACCAACCAGGAGTACCAGAACATGGTGGTGTGCTACAATGAGGTTGGAAATCACGTGTTATTAAGTCGGATCATTTCCGGACCCGGTTCAGTTGTAATGTGTGGGTTGGTTTGATAAGCGATAGACTGTTAGGACCTGTGTTCCTGGATCGGCTTAATGGTCAAACATATTTACAGTTTTTGACAGGCGAACTAGCGAACATGCCAGAAGACATTCCACTTATTTAATTAAGCACAATGTCGATGTACTTCCAGCATGATGGCACACCCGCGCATGTGACGTTGCAAAAATCAATAATTAAAGCAACTACTAGTGACACCTTTCGTGGGTCTGCTCAAGCTCGTGGCATGATGGTTTTGGTTTAATTATTGTGTCATGCGAATTAATTACATGTTTATTAGTTATTTGGACTAAATAAACATATAGACATAATTTCCCACATTCTATTGATAAACAATGTCTATTGAATTCGAAATGAGTACTAGATGAGAATTCTATTTCGTCTGTGGAAGAGTATTCACAATAGGACATCGATTGATGATCCTGTCAAAATGGTAAAAGGTTTTTCCTGAGGGTTTTTCCCCTCATGGCGTGACAACGGGGAACACGTTTTGCCAGAGGGACCAGTTCTGGGATGACCAGACTGTGTCCAAATAACCTGATGGGTTTTCTATGAGTCCAATCAAAACTGAACCTTGTGAGTATTGAACCATTTTCTTTGTTCTCGTTTTATAAACTTAGGTCTCAGTTGTGAGTTTTGACCCGAGGATGTTGTTTCAGGTCTGGCTGATTATGATTAACCTCGGAGGTTAAGACGTGATGCCTTGATGTAGCCCCGTGGTCAGATGATATGGAATTGATAAGGGTGCGGGCAATCATGAGCTTAACCCTTGAGGTGTGGCCATCTGTTAGTGAAGAAGGCCTTACTTAACCGTTTGATGGTAAATGAGGGAAGCTCGCCAATCCAGGTAACAATAGCGTCACCGTCTTAACCCGTAGGCCGCGTTTATGCGTGTGAACACAGGCATTATCCTGTGTTTGACGCCAAGGGTCTTGCTTCAATCATTTGAAAGGAATATACTGTGAGAACAATGAGTTTCAACTTAATTGTCATAATTTAACCTATGAGAGAGTTAGGCCTTTTGTAAGAACTAGATAGTAAGACCAGTTGTTATAAATTATTATGTCTCGGGTTGCTTTACTTAAGCTATACGTTACCTATATAAGCACAACCATAATAGGTCGATACTTATTCGATTGAGCTAGAAGTTTTAAAGCAGTTTATCTCACGGGCTCACTTAAGCGACTCTGAGTTATTGTTTTAGTCACAGAACAGATAAAACAGGTTAGAAAGGAAATAGTTCCTGATTTGTATTAGAACGCGTGTCGCCGCTTGTCTCCCACTCCTTAACTCCACTACAAGCAAGAGACCAATACGTACGCGTATTACACACACAAATAAACCACACGCACTTAAATAGTGAGTTTGCTATTGGTTGTCACACTAATACAAACACTGCGTTTGACGTACACTCACTCACGCGCAAAAGGTAATTTATTTCTCACGCATGTTACGGCGACCAAAAGGTCGATTACTTATATCGATAAAATTACTGTAATTTATAAGTTAGCAATTTTTCTCTATATTTCCGGGAAGAGGGGGACAATTAGTGTGGACTTCCTAAATACATATAAATAATTCAAACTCAAAGCATTTATTTCAAATAAACCAACTACAGGCACTTTTGAATTGTCAAGGGTTCGGTCAGTCAGAAAGATGAAGCTAGTTGCCCATTCCAAAGCGTAGTAGGTACCTATGGAGAAGAACGGGCAAGACACTCCATGGACACTCTTTTAAATCGAAATATTGTTACAAAAAAGTGGTTACATCATTCATGTTGAAATAATAGATGTGAGAACGATATAGAAAGACGTGCACGTTAAAAGTGTCCGTAATAAAAAGATAAAAACCATTCAGCAATTCAAATAAGCCGTGGCAGCTAAGAAATTACCTGTGCCACATTCAAGTCAATGAAAGACGAACCCAGTAAGTTTTATAGTAGGTACATAGTGCTCACACGTGCTATGCAATTATACAATACTAAGAAATTGAATTTATACAATGCAAAGATAGATTGTACAACCTTCATCAGCTCACAATATTTTCGAATGCTAATCGATTCGTTTAGGCGCTCTTGTAGAGCAGGACCAGCGCTGAGCCAAGCATTTTTGTCAGCGATATAATCCCCCAACTTATAATATGCTTGGCTGTATAGTGTGCGTTTTAGACAAGATTTAAATTTCGTTTCATTCAGTTGGAATATGTGGGGAGGTATTTTATTGTAACATTTTAAACAGTACCCCATGAAGGATGAATCTACATACTTTAGCCAGTATGAAACCTGGTTGAACTAATTGGTCCCTATTTCTAGTCCTTTAATTGTGTCTTTCACCTCTTTTAATGAAGATTTAAATTTTTCCTTAATACTGTCAAATTAAGGGGGAACATCTAACATAGCCGCGAAATTCAAATTTTCTTTGGTTTTTTGCTAATTTATTTATATACTTATATATATATATATATATAATGTATAACGCAAGGAGATATATCTATGTACATATATACACAGTATACATATAGCTCATGGGAAGCGTGCGGTGACAATGACGCGAGTTTCACGCTTTTTGTTCACCCAAAAAGTACACATATATACATAGTATACATATAGCTCATGGAAAGCGTTCGGTGACGATGACGCGAGTTCCATGATTTTGTTCACCAAAAAAAGTGCTCAACGCGCCTAAAGAAGTTTTCACTTAAAAAATACTAGAATATTTTAAAATTGAACAATAATTTAAACTCAATGTAAATGCTGATTTTATTATTGTCCCTGAAATAATACGAATTTATTAAGTAACATGCGCTTTGCTATCTTTTAAATTCGATTTTTTCAAAATAAAGTGCAATCTTAAATTAATATATTTTCCAATAATAGCCTTAGTTAGGTCTGTGACATGGTTTGCAGTAGGATATAATCCAACCTGATGATTACTAATGTTGCTAAATAATTCAGTTCCGACGAAGCTGCGCAAAATCTTTGCTGTCAACATATGTTTGTTAATATTCCGGAGATTGAAAACCTACTCAGAAACTAAATTAAAAACGCACTATAAACAATAATTGGTGATAGTAAACAAAGTTATTTTAATTATAATATTACTGATAATAATCAGCTGTATCAAACACACATACTTAATATCGACATTATTTACAACTTGGTACAACACTATCGATAAGCATGGATTTCGCCGAATTTCAGCTTTGGCTAGGCGTACGCGACGTTCGCAGTGAACGCAATACATTGCGCGATCACTGATCTAGTACAAGATGCTACCCATGCATTGCAAGCAATGTATAATTTTGCAACTACTGTTGCGATTGTATCGTTTTTATCTACAAACTACATAATACTATAGTAATAATTACAAATATCACTTGTATTTTAAGGTTTTTGGACTTACCGGTGAAAAGAAATCCCTTCCCGGGCTACACTACACACCTGTCTTCTTTTCCGACACGTTATAATAGCGCAAGACGGCATAATTCTTTGTTTTTCACGGAGCGTCGTACGTTGTCACAATATGAGCGCGACTGTTAGCCCGTGAAACAAATTTCGGTTGACTTTTGAGCGTTTGCTCATAAGTGCGGCGTGCCTGCCCCGCCCACAAGGCCCTTCTAACCTCTTTATCTGTTCTGTGGTTTTAGTCTCATTGCAGGTCATACACCTGCAATGACATATTGACCAACCCTAACCCTAACCCTATATTATCTAACCCTTAGAACTTTAAACGTTATTAAATTGTTAAGGGCAGCTACTATATTCAAAACACTTTAGAACTGATTGTCCCCTTTTTTTTTGAGGGTGGGAAATCATCAAGTAACTTCTCCCGCTTTGTGCGAAGCGGGAGGGCGTGTCAGACTCTTACTGACTAAAAGCCACCCGAGTTCCTTCAGTGGTCTGTGCCAGGGGCTACGATCACAATGATTCCACATTAAATAAAATAAAAACCTTAGGTATCTCATTCATGGTCAACAACACTCACACAATATATTCCCCACGGGAATACCGAGTCAACCGGACTCTATGGTCTTTGCTTCTAGGCAAAACCCGACTATACCACCCAGAGCTACCGCCTACCGCGTACCCACGGACTACTCATTGAGCAGTTACCGATTTCCAACGGGCTATGGCTACGATACTCTGGTATAGTCTCCGACCCACTGAATCAAGAACCTGAATACACAAACTAAAGTGATGTCAACTCGTCATCTATTTCGTCTACTATCTCAATTGGTATTTGGCCGTCGGGCATCTTCCAAACACGGCAATGAGCGTATTTGTAAGTACACTTGTTAACTAAAGATTTTAAAACATACCGACCCCCATCTAACACTTCAACAATTTGAAATGGCCCTCTATACTTCACGTCAAGCTTAGTTTGATTACGCTCCTCGTTTTGAATAAGCACGAATTCACTGACAGAGAACCTACTCACGCTTGCCTTTGTACTATCAAAACGACTTTTATCATATCGCGCAGACTTCTTAATGCCTTCAGATGCTAGTCTCCTAATATCATCAAGGTCTATAATGTCGTCATTATCATTAGCCATTAAATGAAGCGACGGACGTGCTACCTTATCTATCACAAGTTCTAATGCACTAGCTTTTGTCACGCGATTAAACGTACAATTTCGAGCTAGCTGTATAAGACTTAAGACTTGATTTTTATTTTTCTTGTCAGCAGCATTTATAACATTAAAATCAAATTAACGTTTCAGATTAAGTTAATGTATAAAAAATTGATTTCACTAACTTATAATCCTGTCCAAACAAACGAATGAACACAATAGCATTACATATAATCACAATTATTTGTTCACAAAAATGAATAATAATAATTTATTCAAAAATATAAGGACTAACGTTATATACAGTTTTTCTTAAATCTATGTCAAGTTCACCTATGATTTGTGCCTGAACTAGGTAATCCTGTGTTTCAGGCGGTTGGAGGTAACATTAATTGATTAAATAATCACATAATTATCATATATACCTATCTTAATGGTACTTATCATGTAAATAGGTGTATAAAATTATATAATATGAACCATATTTATTTTAACACAAATAATAACTTCTCTGTATCTTCATAGGACATAGGATTTTCTTGCAGTTACTATGATGATGTGGAGTAGATGTTTTCTTTATCATTTAGCCTATTATAGAGTAGAGGTCCGAGATACATATAAAATTTGGCTGTGAAAGCATGTTTTGTACTTTTTTGAGGGCAAACTATATCTTTCCGTCTCTTTTTTGTTAATTCAGTGCTGTATGGAAGCGCTGCGTGTTGTTTTAGTACAGTGCTCATTATAAATAACTGTCGAACTGTAAGTACTTTACAAGCTTTGTACAGTATGTTGGTATGTATATATATATATATATATATATACAGTATATCTATATCTCCTAGCGAGTAAACCAAACGGCAAGGATAAAAATTCAAATTATCCATCAGGTGTAATAAACGCAGTGCGTTCAATCAATTGTTCTTGGACACGAATTAAATGACCACGTGCACAATCTAATTTTGTAAAGTAATTTGCATCATGGAGTCGTAAAATTTGCTCAGAAATCAACGGTAGTGCATAACAATCTGGCACTGTATTATTATTAAGCTCCCTATTATAATACATACGGTCTGATCCTTCATACTTTTTAACCAAAACGGTGGGACTAGCAAACGGCGAACTAATGGATCTAATTATTTTAGCTTGCAACAATTCGTTAACTCTATTGCGCATGATTCGACGTTCGTCCGGCGTCAGTCTGTAAGGACGTCTGTGCACTGTACGATTAGGGTCGATCAATCTTATTTCCAACTCACCAGTGTTAACACGCGTTGTCGGAAAACCGGTCATTAAAAAGTCAGAGTATAATTCTAAGATGTTTACAAGGTCTCGTCTTCTATCAAAAGGCAAATCAGTGTCAATTTTATCAAAAGTATTCTTTATTGTCGTAGTCTGAATACGTTTATAGTTCTCTCTATAGTCAAAATGAATTCGGTTGCAGTCATTATCACACAAAAACCGTTATTCAAATCTCTGGACTTAGTAAAATGTTACTACGCAAGTACGTATCTGGCAAAACGTGGAATAGTATCACCGTCGCGAAATCGTTAATTTCTACCTGACACAACAATTGCAAAGTACTATTAACACTTTTATTGCCTATACCCAAGTAAAGATATCACATCATTTACTCTTCTACCTCTAAGTTTACAAGTATTACTCTCCTTCATTAAAGAACATTCAGCACCAGAATCAAAATCAAATTTGAAACGCTCACCAAAATGCTTTAATGTTCCTGGTGGAGGCTCGACGATGCAAAGGTGGACTCGTTTCTCCGCCGGTACAGCAGTGCTGGACCCGCCCGCTGTGCAGCGACTGGCGATGTGGCCCGGCGTGCCGCACTTGAAGCACATCAGTGAGCTGCTGCTGGATTACCTATTGTCGCTGCCCGGCGCCTATAGCAGCTGGCACAGACAACGGCTTCTTGACGTCGTTCTTCTTCGTGCAACAATCCACTTGTTTGTGTCCAAGCTTGCCGCATGCGTGACACTTGATTAGCGGTAGTGACGAAAACTTCAGACGTTTCTCGTTTCCAGCGTCGGTGCGCATGTCAGTAGGGACTCTCCTCTTCAGGTAAGAGAACGCTTGAAACTCTTGCTGCAACTTATGACGCGTTGTAACCTCTGTGGTAAATGCGAGACGTTGTAAGTGTGTATCGATTTGCGCCAACAGTCGACGCCGCAATCTGTTCAACACTCAGATCCTTCCAACAGTTCAATAAAAACGTGATAAGGCGACTCGCATAGTCGGCATAGGTCTCATTCTCCTTTGGTTTGTCATTGCTCAGGTTAATGAGGGTAGCCGCAGAAGTTTCGACGCACACGAATCTGGCCTTCAACAGCTCTTTAAACTGGTCCCACGTCATACTTGGATAGGTTATCTGCGACAGTCATATAGATGCGGAGCCCTTCAACGCCTTGCTCAAAATAAACTGGCTTCCATCCACTGCAGTCCCGTTGAAACACAAGTCAGCGGTAGCGCACCATGATCGCGCATCGGAATCAGGTTTGTCGGGGTTCCATTCTGGCAACACCAACTTGCTATTTACTGGCTGGGTTTTTAGATTAGTTTTTAGATTGTATCAGCGCGCAAAAATAACCGCCACTGATTGTTATTTTCACTGTCCCTGCGTGTGATCTCATTAGCACGATGTGATCCCACTTCTGATGTTGGATCGTCATGATTTACTCCATTAGATTCAGACATTATGAGCGTTTATAAAAAAATCGGTTGTCTGTAAAGTCGGTTTACTGACGATAATTGAACGTGACAACGTCTTAGGAAAATACTGATGGAATGGTTGCATTTTTCAAAAGAAAATTTTAATTTTATTTGTTTAATTGATATTTTGTATGGATATAGAGAAGGAGGTAAATGGAAATCACAATTGAATTGATCAAGTTACATTTATTTGTACGCATAAATACAATTATGTCAATTTTTACCTTTATCGCCGCAATTATCGTTGCTATAAACAATTGACACCACATTCACTTTTCACTGCACTTCATACTTGACGAAAACATGTAAATGTATTATTGTATAGCAGCTGTCCACGCGGACGCATCGCTCACTCAAGTAGGAGAGAGACAGATGTCGAACGCTGCCGAACGCGGAGGCCGATTGTGCCTCTTCGTCGCTCGTTCCGCGCTCTCGCTTGCACTTCAAGCCTTAAATGGAACGCCTCAGAGCGAGGTAACGCCGCATGAGTCATGTTTTTTCGTGCGGCGAGGTAACGCCGCACGAGTCATGTTTTTTCGTGCGTGCAGCCGGCTCCATCGAATTAATATAGTTTTCATGAATGAATTGGCAAAGTACCGTCATAATATTAATATTTTTAAATAGTTCCATATGAGATTCGCAGCGGCGTAGATTGTGTTTACAATTATCGCTGATGCAGATTACTCTTTGATCTATAATTATGATAAAAAATTCTCAAAAATAAGACAGCTAATTATTTTGATATCCGTCTAATAAACTGTCATTAATAATTAGCCTGCAGGTGTTCCACAAAAATAAAACGTAGGTTAATACTTATCGATCTATCATCATAACAAATATTTTGAAAACTAGATATCTACCAACAGGTGGAATAAATTAAGGTTACAATACAAGACAATCCTAAGACCACGCTGACAATTGCGTGCACTGACTGGGCAGGTCCACTCAATCTGTGTGGTTCTTTCCTCAAAAGACCATTTCAGACACCGATCTACATAGCCTTCACATTCTGTCTGGACTTTAAAAGAGACTGTGACCTCTGAGTTTGTTTTGGCCTTTTGGCCTTTCTTCTCAGAGTAGTCAGATAGGAAACGCCGACCTCAACTAGTTTAAAAAAAATATGATTGACGTGTAAAAGTGTTTGTACAAACCTACTTACAGAAATAAAATCATTTATCATTTATCACGTTCGCACGGAGATACAAATAACGCGGCGGGATTTTATTGCTCACTGGTTCTTCAATGTGCTGCTTAGCGCCTGTGATGGTTAAAAACCGACAGTGTGTTTTTTCGACTCGCTGAGATGCACTCTGTCGGATTCTCACTGGTGGCTTCAACACCGACAGATAAAAATCCAGTGCGCGATAGAATCCCGCTGCGAAATTTTTACGTCCGTGCCAACGTAGTATAAAGGCAGGCTGACATTGACGATAAACTCCTTAGAGTATAATCTGGATGAAGAATGGAAGACGATCACATCAGTACGTCTGGAGTTATGTGAGATGAGTGTAAGAACTTTGTCTTATTTTCTTTAACATAAAACAGCTATCCGCCATTTAGAGTATTAGACTGTAAATAGCGAATAGCCATTTTATGTTAAAGTAAAAATAAATAAATAATGGGCATAAACTGTTTTGACTTGAATACATCTTGAACGTAAAGTTTGAAAACACTATGTGATAGATCCCGCACAATAACTAAAACCCTAGCACAACTAGATGATCGTAGGTAGACGCGTTTCTTGCCGTACATTCCCATTAAGTAATTTGATCAAATTTAGTTAATACGGTGGTAATAAAAAATACAATTACAATAGGTAGATGATCATTTTGTTAATGATGACTAAAAAGTGTGGCACTTACACACGACACTTCATTAGATCACCTTTTTTACTCAGGTCTGTAATAATTCGAATGCGAAGCAAAGGTTTCTTCTCATATGGAAAAAAACGAGCGTTGATCGTCATAGGTACCTACTTGTTGATTATGAGTTAGCAATTTCATTTTTAGATTCGATTTCAGTCAATAATTACAAGTCGTGTTTCTACGCAGTCGGGTACTTCTAAGATAATTTAGAAAATGGGTACGTTATGAATTTGGAAAAGAAATGGTAACTCGTGTTCCAAAGGGCCATCACTATTGTTTCATCATTATTGTTTTGTTAACAAATCCTAGAGATTTCTAGATTATTATTTGAGTTTACACATAAACCTTTCTTGATTTTCTAAAAGAAGTGGAAAATCGCATCAAAATCCATTGTGTAGTTAAGAATAACAACGCAATCACACAGACAGACATGCAAAACGACTTTATAATAATATGTATAGTGTTTTGCAGCAGTGATGGCCCAGTGGTAACGGCCGCAACTTACGAGTTGTAGGTCGAACCTAGAATTGTGAAACGGCTTACCAACAGTCGATTGGTCTATGAACCGTTGGGCAACGTTATCTTTAAGCCATTCACTTTTCATCCAAAGGACTTTTCACCCACGAACGTTTCGCCAACATAACTCTACGTCAGCCAACAGAATTTTTTGACCGATAACTTTTCACCCAAAGAACAATTGGCCAACAGACACCGAGACGGGTGAAAGTAAATGAAAGCTAGTAAAATTAACTTAAAAATATGACAGTATTAAAATACGATTACCTACAAAGTTAACAAATAATAGAAGAAAGTAATACTCAAATATGTAATTACCATAATCATCATTTTTTATATTTTTTATGAGACAACATCCACACAAATGGTCTTCAGGTCCCGAACTAGGTAGAACCTGTAATACGGTAACCTGATGACTGATATACATACTTAAATACATATACACACCCAGACACAGTTCAAACAGACATGTTCATGCACACAAATGTTTGACTGGTCCGGGGATCGAACCCGGGACGAGCGGCTCAGAAGCCAGGGTCACTACCAACTGCACCAACCGGTCAGTCAATTGCACCAACCGGTCAGTATCATTATGTAATTATATCTTTTTAGACACATGATTTTTTTTTAAACAATACTTAGTAAATTGCCAGCCGCTTAAATAAGATTTAAGTCCATTTCCTCTTTCTTTGACAGGTGCTAGGAGAGGCGTTCTTGATATTTAAGTCCTACTCGTTTCTGTTTAGGCACGGGCTCCGAAGTGTTATTGCGCTCTATATGCAATCCGTAAATTTCTGCTCATTAAAGAGCAGAAATTAATACAGATAAAGTTGTAAATATACATTTACGTCGGCCCAGCAAAATATTCCACCTGTTATGCCAGGACTCGAAGGCATTTTGAGTTAGGGGCACTTGTAATCGGTAACTGTCAACTACTGACCACATAGAAGGTGGGAATTTGGGTTGACATAGTGACAATGTCACGTTCGAGCTAAAATTTTTAGAAATCTTTGTTGTACCTCTCACATAATTTGGTTCAAACCATGATAAATAATGATAAGTAAATGATTTTATTTCTGTAAGTAGGTTTTCACAAACACTTTTACACGTCAATCATATTTTTTTTTAAACTAGATGAGGTCGGCGTTTCCTATCTGACTACTCTGAGAAGAAATGCCGAAACAAACTCAGAGGTTACAGTCTCTTTTAAAGTCCAGACAGAATCTTGGTCAGATCATGTTAGCACTTCTTCTGCTTCTTCTGGCATATTATGTCGAAAGCATCGAGGATTTAAGTTGGCTCTAAAATGCGAATGACGCGTAGTGTTGCATTTTATGTGCAAAATTTGGGTCTTGACTATAATAACGTTTTGCTAAGCCGGATGCCTGAATGTGCCGCCATATGTTTTGGTCGAGGTGAAAAAGAGCACAGTCTTTTTATGCAGCCACGGATTTTGAAACTGTTGCAATTAATGCTGTCCGCATTAATTGCAACAGTTTCAAAATCCGTAAGAATGAGCTTTGGAGCCAAATTTTTGTTCAATTTATTAATAACAAATCTTTTTAATGTTTAAACAATAATGTATAAAAATATTCAGTTTTGTGGGACAGTAACCCATATACCAGTGGCACAATTGTATGTATTCCATCTATTGTGCCTACCACTGTTTGAATTGTATAGATTTGAGTAAATGGGACGGGGCAGGATTTTAATAACTCCATAAGCCAGTAAAGTGATCAATAATCCGATCAATAATCGGCATTTTGATTGTTAGTACACCCAGTAATTTCGCAATAATTATTTTCCGTAAAATGTCCAATGAAAAAGTGTTCGTTATTTATTTTTATTATTTATTTATTTATTTATTACTTTTCGCACAAAAGGTACAAAGGCGGACTTAATGCCTTAGGCATTCTCTACCAGTCAACCAAGGCTGGTGAAGAGATTAAATGGCAGGTGCATTAATTGAAAGAAAAGTAAAGGATTGATTTTGAGCGATGTTTAACAATGATAAAAAAATAAACTATCAAAACAACGTACACAAATACATAAATAAGTCCTATACACATACATACTATTTACTATACTATATACTTACATAAATATAAGACGACGAAGAAGAGAGATGTTGAGATGACTCTACTCTATTTGTTACGAAAATAACTCTGCAATTTCCGCTTAAATGCATACCGACTCAATGCATACCGATATCAAGCTTGAATTGCTTGAATCTGGAATTGCTGACAATTGCGTGCACTGACTGGACAGGTCCACTCAATCTGTGGGGTTCTTTCCTCAAAAGACCATTTCAGACACCGATCTACATAGCCTTCACATGATCTGACCAAGATTCTGTCTGGACTTTAAAAGAGACTGTGACCTCTGAGTTTGTTTCGGCCTTTCTTCTCAGAGTAGTCAGATAGGAAACGCCGACCTCATCTAGTTTAAAAAAAAATATGATTGACGTGTAAAAGTGTTTGTAAAAACCTACTTACAGAAATAAAATCATTTATCATTTATCATTTATCAAGAGGAAGCGCATTCCAAAGAAGAATGGACTGAATATGAAAGGAAGAATGAACAAAGTCAGAAGTATGAGAAGGACAGAGTAGAAGAAGATTGTTAGAAGAACGCAGATTCTTAGCGTGAGAAGAACATAGGTATTGGAAGTGAGACACGAGATAAGAAGGAGGAGTGGGAGAGTTGAGAAGGGAGAAAAGCGTGGTCAAAGCACGCAAACTTCTTCTTTGGCGAATGGACATCCATTTGAGCTCAGACCTATAGCTCGAGACATTCTTCGGGAATATTGTTATGAACAATATTAGTTCTGTTATGCTGACGATATGGTGATGCTGAGCCCATCGATCGGTGCTCTGAGGCGACTGATCGCTATATGCAAATATTATGCGGTGAGTCAGGGGCTCAGATATAACGTCTTAAAGAGTGAACTAATGGTTTTCAAAGCAGGCAGTGCGACATATTTGTGTATTCCACAGGTCGCACTATGTGGAGAACCCCTGCAAAGGGTGGACAGGTTCAAATATCTGGGCCACTGGGTCACTGAAGATCTTAGAGACAATTGTGACGTTGAAAGGGAGCGTAGGTCGCTGGCTGTCCGTTGTAACATGCTGGCCCGCAGGTTTGCGCGATGTACGAGGGCAGTTAAAGTAACGCTCTTCAAAGCTTACTGTCAGTCCTTCTACACGTGCAACCTGTGGGTCAACTTCACTCAGCGGGCATAGAGCGACCTACGCGTTCAACACAATAATGCACTGAGAGTACTGCTGCGGCTGCCGTGGCGTTGTAGTGCATCAAGGATGTTTGCGGATAATAATATTAACGGTTTTGCCGCCATTATTAGGAATAGATGTGCATCCCTGATGACGCGTGTTCGCGGCAGCACCAACAGTATTCTCAGTGTGTTCGCAGGTCGGTGGGATTGCCCGATGATGAGGAGGTGGATGCAGCTCCACGCTGAACTTTGAAGTGTATATCTGTAACCTACTAACACTAGAAGTTAAGTAAAATTGTTACTAACCCTATGGACTCCGGTCTGAAAAAGTTTTCTATTCTATTATATTCTATTGACATACCTATTGTACTTTTTTGGGTAATGTCAGTAAGTTTTTTCATCTCTCACAATGTATACACGGCTACACATCAAGCCATGCATTTCCAGTTTACACTGACCTCTCATTGTAAGGAAATCCTACACAATGCTAGATCAGCTTATACTGGAACGTTAGCTTGATCAATAGCCGTGCGTACTATGTCATCCGCATGGCGTCCTTGTTAGGTGTTTATGGGGCGGTAGTTGTGGGTATTTTTTTAATACATCTTTGTGCAATCTGTGATGGAGTAGGTATCCATTAAGCCGCTAGCTTTTTCTTTAATATCGTTTTTATTTTAATTACAATAGGTTTCTCTGGATCCGGCAAGTGCATAATGTTCATGATTATGTGGCATTGCAGTATGAGAGTTATCAATGATCACAGTAGTAATAACACACACAGTGTATCTACATTGCAACTAGCTGTTGCTCGATTCACACAACGCCAATAGTACTTAGTATCCCATTTGCTGTGTAAATGATAACAATAACCATTGTATACCAAGATATCTTTTCCGCGCTTAGACTTGATGAACTCACAGACACCCATTGCAGTTTGATAAATAGGTACTTTTAACTAACGATGCGCACGGATACACTGCGGGACACATTAACAATAAACAAACAAATGATAAATCAAGTAGTAAGTTTAACATTCAAATCGCACACTTATTATCATTTATCATGATTTCTCATAATCCTTGCATTTGTATTACGAAGAACACTTAGTGTTTTTGGAATGTGACACGCTGTACATACTTGCTACATAAATTCTACAAGTAGCAATAGTTACATAATAGTATCCAACATTTAGAACATAATAACAGTCACGGTTTATAACTTAGTTTGATGTTTAAAGAATAGGTATTAGATCAGACTGACTTACGGAAGGTCCTTCACTTGATAGGTACTGTATGACTTGTTCACTCGGTGGTGGTCCGTACTCAAATGCCCGAGACCTCCGATGTCCTCAACCTCATGTGAGCGTTGAATCAACGGATAAAAAATATAGACGATCGTTGTCACATGACAAGCAAAGGAAATGTAGTCAATCAGCCAATATGATTTTTACAAAATAAAAAATGTAAACTAAATGTACTTATAGTGAAAAAGTGTTAAAATACAATCTTAATTCTCTAACAGACGGCCGTCCTGAGAAAGGAATGGCCCCATTGCTTTCCGGCCTTTCGAGCATATTCGTGTGTTTCTATACAAAACAGATAGACAATAATTTCTAAGAAGTTGTATAAGTTGCTAGTTTAGCAAGATATTGACACAACTGAAAATACATGAATAAAGTATAGGACCATTTTAAAACTAATACGCTTAGTAATTAGTATGAATTATAACAAATAGAAAATAATAAATAACAAAACACTAACTTCTGACTTAATAACCAAGATCATGAAAATATAATTACATTAACATTGTTTAATTAATTCTAAATAAGTATAATTATTTATGTAATAATATGTACATAAATCATGGTGATCCCGTAAAAGGTCATAACAAATAATAATTTTAATAAAGACCAACTAATACAATAACTTGTACCTAACATAATAAGAAAGATCATAACAATGTTATAACGTAACTACAAACGTACGTACTGGAGTAACGTTATTTATTTAACATGCAATTTTTTTTTGAATATACGCAACCTCATTTTTTGTTACATCTAAGCTGGGAGTTTTGATGTGTGATTATGGTTTAAATATGGACACTAAATTTAAAAAAAAATATGCCTGAGAAAGTTTGATTATTTCTCTCGGGAGTACTCTAAATAAATATTAAATATTTTCTTTTATTTGAGCGTGTGACTCTTCAAACACATTGTATTTGAACAAGAAATATTGTGATAGCCCTCTTAATAATATATTTTATAATCATAATCCTTTATTTCAGGCAACTAAGGCCCATAAAACACAATACATATATAAGCATATAACAATAACTATAAAATAATATATATCTAAAAGTAAGGACTAATGCACACGAAGTGACGGCGTTGAGTTACACTGCGAGGTGTCGCGTAGCCGGCCGCGGAAACGCCGAAATAGCACACCTTTAGGCCAAAAACTCTTCCTTGAGGAAGTTCATCAAATTGTTAGTAGGAATTATTAATTAATTATTATTTATTATTATGGTACCAATACCTAAAGTATTTCTTATTTTTTTATAAATCCGGCGGTGTATAGTGACAAGTTACTTTTTATTGTATTTTGTGCTGTTTATATTGTTTTTTTAAATACTATTTGGACCATAAGATAAATTAAACGTGTTCAGTGGCGAAGAGAATATGTATTTTCTTTTTTTTTTTCACTACAGTTTCTACGTGATACATTATATAATTTATTCCAGATAAGTATAATTGAATGAATAGGTACATAAATACGGATCATCCCGTTAAAGGTCATCGCACTTAACAGCCTAGCATCGGATCATCATCACCTCGCATCATCTGCTCCTTGTCAACCAGGCGTAAACCAAACGTAGCGGCATGTAACCGGAACGGCTCTCAGCGTCTCCCGAGGTGTCGATGCGGCGACCGCGACGGCATGCAAGTTGACCGCGTCCACATGCTTGCGGCTGAGCGTACGTGTGTGCAATGAGCCCTAACGTGATAATGTAGGTAGTGTAGATACCTGGAAGACAAAAAGATATTAGAATACTAATATCTTTTTGTTTTCCAAGTGTGTGTTTAACAAAATATTGTTATAGTAGAGTTCTATTGGGATTAGTGCAATACACAAAGATTCATAGTTCAATTAGTGATCATAAACGAAATAAAGAAAAGATTAGTCGATGTAAAAATCTTATACATTATGTAATGTGTATTTTAATTTGTGACGAACACTACATACTTGTACATCTTGTACTTCAGGCTCGGTCGTTGGAATAAAGAGGGTGAACACCGCTTGTACTTCGGCACCCGTCATTGTTCCCGACTACCCCTTGTATTTCGGCCTCAATCCACTTTTTACGGGGCGTGAACACCGCTTGTACTTCGGCATCCGCCCTTGTTACCGACTGCCGCTTGTACTTCGGCGTCGGTCAACTTTTTAAGGGGCGTGAATACCGCTTGTAAAGAAAGAAAGAAAGAAAAAGTGTTTATTGTGACTCGTACAGGAAGTGCACAAACTAAATTATAAAAGAAAAAACCAAACTATATAAAAACAAAAAGTAACAAAAGAAAAAGGAAACAGAAATTCCTATACGAGGCCAAAAGGCTCCTATCTCAGCATGATGCTGCGACATTTAAAAAATAAATAAATGCCGCAACGCTGGTATTCTGATAGGGCCCGCTGTGAAGTCACGGGCATTTAACAGTAATAAATAAATAATGAAATACATATATGTAAAATAATAACAAATAAAACATTATAATATTCGCATTTCTATCCGCGCCAGACGTACTACTACTACTACTACTGTACTATTTAGGGGGCATGAACACCGCTTGTACTTCGGCATCCGTCATTGTTACCGACTGCCGCTTGTACTTCGGCCTCGGTTCACTACTAATACTTGCAAGCAGCTCCAGAGTAGCTATATGCAGCCCGTTAGTCATGGTAAGAGCTATTCTGTAATCAATTATTTGTCATAACGTTATCTTATTTGAATCTGAACAGTACCTAATTACTCTGTCAACAACCTCGTTACTCATAATGTCATTATCTTCGCTATCAATGTCATAATGGTGCGAAAGTTAAACTCAAACTCAAAGCATTTATTTCAATTAAACCATTTACAGGCACTTTTGAATTGTCAAGTGGTCGGTCAGTCAGAAATATGAAGCTAGTGGCCCATTCCAAAGCGTAGTAGGTACCTATGGAGAAGAACGGGCAAGAAACTCCATGGACACTCTTTTAAATTATATTGTTACATAAATATTAGTTACATCATTAATCTTGTATTTAGGTATAATTATAATTAAGTGAGAACGATGTAAATAAGACGTACACATTGAGTGTCCAGTGTAAAGCTAATATAAATTCAAACAAAACAATCCATAATAAAATAATTAAAATAAGCCGTGGTGGCTAAGAGATGACCAGTCCCAACTGACAGCGTCCAACGTTTTAACTGGTTTGCTGGATAAATACTTTTATATTTACATTTTGAGTGTCGTTTAATACTAGAGACTTCATACCGAATGTTTTCTAAAACTGCAGTTTTTTTTAAGGGACCCCGAAACTGTGGATATAACTTTTTACTTTTTCCATCTGCTGGATTGTGATGATTGGGAATCATTACCTAATCATCTATTTGAAAGAATTTTGTTAGAGCCCTACCGCTATCAAATTTCTTTTAGATATATTGTTGACTATTCGGTGTTCTCAAGAGCAGCCAACCGTATTGCATCTCTAGATGGACACGATTCAGAGGTACCTATTAGATCGGATAGTTCGTTTAAAATAGAATCCTCCCCAGGATAGATTGTGCGCCATCTGGATAGTATTTCATAAGGAGATTTACCCGTACTTTTATCGATGAAGTTATTTAAACTCCATTACAATTTACCTACTCTGACATCCCAGTCGCGCTCCGCCAGATCGTAATTGGTCGCGGCTAAAGAATCGAGAATTGTACGATTGTATCGTTCAATCTGCCCATTGGTTCGTGGTGTGTGTTGCTATGGCGTTCAGTGCATGCCTAGCACCTATTAATTTTACAAAGCTTGTGAATGCTGCTGATGAAAAACTTGGACTGCAATCGGTGATTATTACGTTTGGACTACCCATTACGTCAAATATTTCCTGCAGAGTTTTGAAAGTGGTTTTAGTTTTTACACTTTTTACAGGTCGTATAAAAATACATTTTCTGAAACCGTCTATTACACTCATTATGTTAGAATTCGCCTTTTTGCTCCTAACAAATGGTCCTAGATGGTCCATGTGAAGAGTGTGAAATGGGACGTTACCTTTGGGGATTGGATGTAAATAACCAGTGGGTTTACTAGTAGAAGCTTTATTGTATGCACAATTAACACATGCTTGCACGTATTTGCGAACGAAACGTTTAATTTTTGTAAACTAATAGTCTTGTTTTATTTTTTCAAGAGTCGATTCGACCGCAAAGTACTCCATCTCATCATGACATAACTTACACTATGCCATTGTGCTCCATTGGGTACAACTCATTTTACTTGATCCCCCACTATTCTGTAGATCTTGTCATCCTTGAGGAGGTAATAACGGAGTTTAAACGAAGGCTGTTTACTGTTCCGTATACTTTCTTTTCGTAGTCTCTTTTCTACGTGTGTGCGTCCCCTGTATGCTTTGGACGACTGTGAACCTGCGCTACGTGACCGCCCAAAATAACGAGAAAGTCTGGTGCAGTGCTTTCGTTTCAACGATCTATTCCTTTTTTTTGTGGGTTGGAAATCATCAAATAGCTTCTTCCGCTCTGGGCAGAGCGGGAGGGCGTGTCAGACTCTTACTGACTAAAACCTACCCGTGTTCCTTCAGTTGCCTGTGCCAGGGGCCACGGTATCCCTCTCGGACCTTGCCGCAACCCTGGCAGGCATCGGCCCTAGCGGACCCCGTCACCGATGCTGACATCTCTTTGAGAACGATCTATTTCTATAAAGTGAATGTTTAGTATCGGGAGAAGCCAATGTTGAGCTGCTGAAGGTGTCTCTGAGTGTAGTTACACTTAAAGACACCTTCAGCAGCTCAACATTGGCTTCTCCCGCTCGCGATTAACTGATCGCGAGCGTGTCCGAAGACGTTTGGGTTCGCGAGATCGAACCCGCGTGTTTCTCTCCTTAGATCTACTTCTGCGCTCAACTACACGTGGAGGGATAAAGGCCTCTCTAACAGACGTTTTATCTCACATTGTCACAATCTTTTATTATTATTGTCAAGTCAATCTGAAATCAGAATCAGGATAGTAGGAAAATATTGATTTGAAATTATTTATGTCAAGAATTATCTAAGGATTATAAGAAAATCATAATAATATAAAAATATAAAAAGTGGTGTAAATTCTGCGTCCACTACTGTGAAATATATATCAAAATGAGCGTTGAACTTCATAGTTAAATCTGTGTAAAACAATTATTATTAAAAAGTCTAGTACTCTTAAACTAATCGAAATAAAAACGAGACACAAAATATTATTTATAAAATGTGGGTATTAAGTGTTCGTTAACTTGTGTGTTACTTTGACGGCTCAGTAAAGTTATTTGCTACGAGACGCAGCAGCTCTAAAAACATTATTTCACCTAATCCAGTAACCGTTAATTAGTCCCGAACGGAAAGAGATGGACTGCTGTTCAAAGGGTGTAAAGTTTGAATCCGGTCGTGGATGAGCACTTTTTGCAAAATCATGTTTTAGTATTTTTGGTTCTTTTATATAAAATAAACGCCTTTCTACCGTTCTGGGAACTGAGTAATGAGAGAAAACATAATTTCTGAAAATTTACGCTAGTTGCCGATTGATTAGAAAGCAATGAGTACCCATCGTACTCCACCAAAATCTATGAATCCTCCGCTTCGACAAGAGTAATCGGAATCTGAGCCCGATTTTTCATCTACCCCAGGACGTAAACGGAACAAATTATTGCCGTTAGAAGCAAGCGCCCGCGCACTGCGGACTCCCCTAACACTGAAACAAACCAATTTTCCTGCACATTTAACTAATTAAATAATGATTTTAAAAATTAAATCATGCAGACGCTTACCTCATGGAAAGCTGACAACGATGAGTGACTCTCTTCCTGGAAAGCAAAGCACGATGCGGTCGTAAAAAGCTTGTTCAGAGATATGAGAAATTTGAAAATTCAGTGTGTAGAGATACAAAAAACACACGCGGAAAATGGAAAAAATGCATAAAATTTTCGGATAAATGCTAAGAAGAGATGAGCAGCTTGAGAAACACATCCAAGATCTGCAACTTCAGTCACGTCCATCGACAGTTGAGTTCAGACACATTCCACTGAAAGCAAAGGAAAATTCAGCGGATCTTCTATCTGTGGTATCAGCGGTTGGTAAAGCAATTAACGTGGACGTCCGTAAGGATAGCTTGCGTAACATGTACCGCCTACCGGGGACTTCGGGAACACCCAGACCTATCGTAGCAGAGTTCAACTCGGTAACGAGAAGGAATGAGTTCCTGTCAAATGTCCGTAGCTTCAATAAAGAGCGCCCTGTAGTCGACAAGCTGAACACGCACACTATCGGGTTGGTAGGAGAGAAGAAGCCAATCTACGTTGATGAACCTTATGCCAGCAAAGAAAAAGCTGTTGTATGATACACGGGTATTTGCAAAAGCCAATAAGTTCTCTTGTTGGAATTCGTATGGTAGAATTTTCCTAAGAAAATATCTCAATGATCCCAATGAGAAACCGATGCAAATAAGGTCCGAAAAATGTTTGCTCTCTCTAGCTAAAAAGCAATGATCAAACTGCTCATCAATTGTTTTTATTTTACAATTTCCTACATTTATACTACTTTTTCGTACCACTTGCTCAAAAAAGTGACATTCTATCCCACAAAAAGCGAACATAACAATAGTCATTTTTAATCTGTTAAAAACAGGGAAAGAAAATTGTACTGAATTTCATTCATCCTCTAGGGGGAGAATGTGATTTAAATTTGGAATACTTACCGAAATTTATAATGAACTACATCTGTGTTTACACAATTGAGTTTGTATATAAAGCATTATACATATTTTTGAAAAAGGAATACGCATTTATTATGCAGTTATGATTATTAAATAAAATTACGAAAAACGACGAGGCCGTATGAGCTTGATGCCTTTGCTTTTCCGACAAAAAAATATTAGTCTAGCAATTTGCCGCGTTTTTGTTTTCTTCAAATACCTAAACGTTAAGTTTATTTTAATTTATTTTTATAAATAAGTTAATGTTCTAAAAATACGTTTAATTGTCATTATTTTTAATAAATGCTTATCTCATATTATTATTGTGTTAATTTTTTCGCAAATGGTACGAAAAGTAGAGTATTTTCCTCGGTGATAAAGCTGTCTTAGTCTTGGGTGAACTTAAATCCCTCGCTACACTCAGGACTCGTCTTAAATCCCTCGCTTCGCTCGTGATTTAAGTTTTTACACCCTCGCTATGCTTGGGAGTAAACCTCGAGTCCTTCATTACGCTCGCGATTTAAATCGTCACCCGCGACAGAAGACACTGCTTTATCCCCTTGGTTAATAATCTACTAATAATGCATGCTCTCTGTTCCTATATGTCTAGGGCTAAAACCCCACTTTTGTGTATGAAATATAATGAAAATTGTTTTACTACTTTACATGCTCATACAGTATATAAACCAAATGTTCTTAATATTAGTAATAAGATTAACTACTGCAACCCAACTTTACGCACTATGAACTACAAAATTACTACGTACTAATTTACTATCAAAAAATATTGGTACACATAATCAAATACGGATTTTGTTTTTCAGGAGGTTATTTATATTTTATTATTTTTTTATACGCGATTACTTTAACTGCTCCCTATAATTCCAATGGCGAACATTAATTCCATATCCAACGAACTCGACATTATTTCCATAGCTTCATCGTATGAATGCACGCCAGACAGAATATGCTCGGAGTTCATTATACATCCCAACAGTAACTTCAAAATAATACATATTAATACTAGGAGTATTAAAAAGAATTTCGAACAAGTCATCACTATGTTGTCGATCACTAAAATTGTTTTCGATGACACTGATTCTGCGCGATAGGGTGCTCACTGAGTGCTGGCTCAAAGTATCTGGACCTAGTCCTTTTATGCAGGGATATACCCGCCATGCCATTGTAAATAATGGATTATATAACGACGGAGTCGTAGTATTCACCAAAACGTACGATGTACAGTGCACGAACCCATTTTTCATGGAGCTTACTGCCTTGTTTGCACCACAGATAATATACCGATATCATCTGTTTGTATCGCTCCCCCTCATATTCTAATTTAGATCTCTTTTATAATAGCATAAAAAGTTTAGCGTGTACTATGAATCACTTTCACAATTGTGGTTCTTATTGAAGACTTAAACGTAGATCATATAGATATTAAACCTACTAACCATGACCGGAACTCAGATCATTATCATACACTTACTGGCACTATTGTGTTGCTCGCAGCGCACCTTTGCCCTACCAGATCAGGGAGCTGCTTAGATCATGTTCTGTTAAAAACTAAAAAATACAGCATGTGTTTTAGTACTTCAGACATACATCACCGACCACCTGCCAATCTGGTTTTCCCGCGGGATCAAGGGTTCTATCGTCAAAAATAGCCCAATTACATCTTTCCGTTACAACTCCCTAGCAATTCAACAAGACTTTGAAAGTACTGATTTCAATCCGATGTTGAATGAGATAAACTCCAACTTGGACGCGAAATTGTTAGTGACAATACTTCAAAAAGTTATTTCTAAACATACCCTATGTATACGCATCTAAAATAAGATTCGTGTTATTAAACCATGGATGACTCAGGGCCAGGCTCAGGGTCAGGGTCAGATGTATACGCATCCTTGACAGGATGCATTACATATTTAAAAAAAGATCCTGAAAATATGGGCCTTCAAATTACTTATAAAATATATCGTAATTACCTTAAAACCTTATTAAAAAAACTAAAGCGAGCACATGATAAAAATGAATTGTAAAAGGCCAGAAATAATCCTAAAGCCAACTGGAGGGCAATTAAAGCTATTACCAATTCTACTTCTCAACTACAATCTCCCAAAGAGCTTCTTCAACCCACTGATGATCCTAAAACTTCAGCAAACCGTGTCAATTGCTTTTTCACTGATATTGGCTTCGCAAGTAACTCCATTCCCAAGATCTAACCATGGTGTTAGTACCCCTCCACTACCTTTACCTTGCCGGTCTATCGTCATACTGCCAATAAATGAAACCCAAGTGAAATGGCTGATCAGTACAATATATTAGCGAAAGTACGGAAACAATCGAGTTCTATTCTATCAGTACCCATTCCGTATATTTTCAATCGTGCTATCGATACTGGAATCTTTCCGAACGTCCTCAAAAAAGCGGTCGCGCACCCCATTTTCAAAAGTGGAGAGAGATCCAATGAAACAAACTACTCTCCAATCTCCGAACTGACTGCTCTTTATCTAAGATCCTCGAAAGGATACTTGACAATTGTCTCGTTGCGTATCTCCCTAAACACGAAATGATTGCAAACAATCAGTACGGTTTTAGAGCAGGAATCTCAATGGAGGATGCTGTAGCTGACCATACCAAAACCCTAATTAATAACCTGGACAAAGGCATGAAATGCTTCGGTATCTTCCTTGACTTATTCAAGGCATTTGACATGGTTTTTGCTCCCACCTTGATCTCGAAAATGGAAAGAGTTGGGGTACGTGGCCTCGCATTGGACATATTTAAAGTTTATCTATCTAATCGTACTCAGCGGGTTAAAATAGACTCTACAAAGAGTAATGATAGATTTAGCAGCTTCGGTGTCCCCAATGACTCTCCATTAGGCAGTGTGTGCTTAAGGAGTCACGTTGCCCGCATGCCAATATCCTGTCGGACGAACGCTCTAACGTGTGTACCTGTGCTCTAAGCAGAGACGCACAGCGGAGGAGCAAGAGCGGGCTCGATGTGCACTAACCCTGCCGTCGGGCAGGCAGGAGGAGGAAGTCTTCTCCATCTGCCACCGTTAGTCTCGTAGCCCCAAAGATTGTCAAGGTCATGTTTCTTACTTTTGACAGGGGTCGAGGGTCTTGGCTTAACCGCCCGGGCCGAGAGGAAGAAAGCCTCTATAAAAAATCATTCCAAACCTCCAAGCGGCGGCGCACCGTAAGGGAGGTTGAAAGCTTGGCTAATTAGGCTCTCTGCTGATCCTGATCTAGCTTTGATAGTTTACCAGAGCCTTCGCCAGTCAATTATTTTATACTAGCTTCTACCCGCGACTTCGTCCGCGTGAAATTTCTCGTGCCCCTGACCCACCCCGTCGCATCGCATCACCTGCCCGTGCTATCACTTGGTTTTACTTAGGGTTCTTCCTGATTTTTTTTAATTTTTGCTCGTCTCCTAAGTGTCAAAGCGTGATGTTAAATAACCTATAGCCTTCCTCCTTTATTCAGAACCCAAAATATTGACTGTGAGACAGCTTTTTGAGCTCCGCGCTGTGCTACGGAAATACTCTACGCTACATCTAGATCAAGCTAAGCTGAAAAAACGCAAAGGTTATCCCGTGTGCGTTATGGTCCAATGCCGTTCCAAGTGTGCCAGCAGTATGCGGCAACTAGCTCTCCACTGTATAATACCTAGAATACATAAACTTATATGCATATACTCCGGTTCCAAATAGGTAGGTTGCTATTGAGAAGGACATGGTTCTAGAACACGGTTGCCGCTCAAACTATAAAAAAAAACACAAAAGTCATTTATTCAAACTAGGCTGAGAATCAGCACTATTTGAACGTCAAAATTACATAGGACAGTCCCCCAAAACGCCCACCCTTCACCACTCCCTAGTACTTTAGCTGGGAAGAAGAAGTGGCGCAACAAACTCCCCAGCAGCACAGCTGTCTGTTCAGTTAGAAGAACTGGATTCTATACAGGTAATTAACATTACGAAACACAAACATTAAATTAAATTATTTGCCATATGTCGGCTAGCACACGCCAATATTGAAAACTATACATAAAAAAAACAAAACACATAAACATGACTTAATACATAATAAAAGCCTTCGAAGGAAAATAAAGAATCAGTTAATTACTAATATCAATAACAAAACCATAGTCAGCAAGATGACCTGTCACCACAAGCAGCACCCGTTCATGACCATAACGCAAAGATCAGCCATCATCCCCCTCGCCATATTTGAGGTATGGAGCCAACCCGACTCCCGACGCTACTGCAAGCAGTGACATCTAAGGGATCTTTATCTTTCTTTAAAAACATTTTGTGCTATGTCAGTTGATTTGTTTCTCCTTCTACCTTTTCGTTTCTGATTCGATCACAATATTGGTCGATAAAACAAGCGAATAAAATGATTTTGACTCACTTCCTTTTACTTGCTTATTTATTTGCCTATGGACTATAATTAGGTTGAAGCAACAATAAAAGTTGCGGTCTAACCAGTATTTAGACGCTGCAAGTATTTTTGTACCTAAAATTGTATGGTATGCCACAAGCAAGCACCTTGCATCGTGTAAATGGGGCTTTAACTATTTGACCTTTGTTAATTAATCATTCATCATATGGCTAGGCTAGGCTATCAATATTGATATATTCGCGCCTTTATCGATTAATTCTGAGTAGGTATTACGAATTTATAGGCATTACCTGTATTTAATATTTTATTAATATGTAATCTTTTATTACGTTCTATGCAGGAAAATTATCGAAAAAGGTAACAATGCCTTCATGAACCTACCTTCGTAAATATTTTCGAAATGAGTTTCAATAACATTAGGAATTTAGGATTGTAACAAAAGCCTAAACATAATATTTTGCCTTATAGGCACGTGTACTGGTTTAAACCAAGGCAATTTCTTCAATAATAGGTAACTAGGTAGGTACTTATAGTTACCAATCAGGCATTTTGGTCATTAATTTGATCTTCTCAGATTAGTAGGTAGGTAATATTAATTTATACTCACGGGTAGATACCGCAAAGTCTACCTACTTGTTTCCTAATGGACATAAAGCTACTTACATTTATATAAATGACCCGGCATTCTGTCTAGTGATATAAAAAAAACACTACAAAGTGAAAAATAACTTTAATTTCGGAAAGCGGTGACTTTGGTTTTGTATTTTCTTTTTTATGCCACCGATTTTACGCCTGTCTGCAGGAGCCCTGACACTGGCCATGAATACACCGATTTTCGAAATTAAAGTAATTTTTCGTCGTTTGTTTTTTTTTTATAATACTTAAAGTTTTTATTTTTCTCTTTTTAGTTTTGGTACCTACCTCACGCAAATTCGTATAATTTCACTTGCTACAGTGACAGGAAGTTATTGTAACATCATCAACTTAAACTAAGTAGAAAAAATACGTAATAATGAAGCTACTTCAAAAACCACTCATCAGAACTTGACCAAATCTTTATGGGACCAATCTGGAAATATATCCTTTCAAATAAAAAATAATTTTTCAAATCGGCTTTTAATTAACAGAGTTCTGAGGTAACAAACATAAAACACACAACTGAATTGAGAACCTCCTCCTTTATTTTTGATTCGGTTAAAAACGATAATAATATTATCGTGGTCCTCCACGTCCACGTTACGGCCGCGGCACGGCATCGGCATCATGATAACACAACGAAGTTAAATGTATGGAAATATAAATGCGGACGCTCTTTTAATTCCGTCCACGATAACGTTGTAACGTTCACGTATTTCCATACATTTTATGGATTTTGTGGATTGCGAAGATGTGGATGTCCACAGTAATATTGTCACGTTAGATATTATCACACATTACCAAATTCTTGAGGAATTTGCTACCCACAATAAAACAAGAAATACACTCAGACTTAAGTACAGCGCCATCTTTTAGACGGTTCATATATTACGTCTGTCATTGACTAAGGTGCTTTGTATCTGGTAACTCCACGATCTATCTAGACAGCGCTGTTCAAAAGTTTAATTTTGAAAAGATAAATTATATTTATTTTAAAACGACTTCTAATCAAGAAGCTTAATTTGTGTTCTTACTAATACCATGCTTTTAGTTCGAGTGTCAATATATTTGCTACAAACTGAAGCTGTTTCCTACTGTTTCCAGTTCTTGCAGTGACATCTGTGGTTCAAAGTTGAAATCTCGACCAACCTACAAAATGTTGAGTGTTACCCTTGTGTTGAAGTTGAGGTTATGTTTGGTAGATGGCGTTACTATAAGCTTTATAAAACGGTCACCTTTTTGTTAAAACTCGAGACTGATGCCACAATATTCCTAGATTATTACCTACAACAACAATATACAATATTCTATTCCATACTTTTATTTAGAAAATTATACAATGTTATAAGATTTAAATTCTACGGCGTGATGTAGAAGAAAGGAATAATTTATGTCCACCCTTGGTTTTATATTGTTGGGAATTAATTGGGATAAGCTTGTAAAGAGTAAAACGTGTCGTAAAACCCTGTACCTAGTTCTGAAATTTTGGATTAGTTAGTCATTTATCTTTTCATTCCTAGATCTCTCTTTTCTTTATCTATCTTCCATCCAACCACATACAATACAACCCATCATGTAGATCTCCTGTACCTACAGAAACGCTCATGTACTTGCCGCCCGGCACTCTGGCCCGTCCATTGCCGGCAGGCGTCACATTCACAAAGGGTGCAACCGGAACGCGACCGGCGACCGCTAATCCGATCTGCTCTTTGTGATGTGGACACCCGCGGCGGTGCACGTAGAGATGAGGAAGTGTCGATAGTGGGATGATAAGGTTGCTAAGCGAAGGAATAGAAATACAATTTAATTTTAGCTGCTATGGTTCAAGCTCAACACGAGCTGACAATGCACAACCCCAGTCGATTCATCAAAGCTCGTTTGTAGTGGAAGACGACCGACATTATAGCTCATTGGGTCAGACCACGTCGTATGATTACAACTTACTTTTTGTTCCGGCTCTGTTTTAACCACTGACGGAAAATGAGGGGTGTTAAGAGTTTAACATGTGAATTTGTTT
The DNA here is from genome assembly GCA_937001585.2 of Brachylomia viminalis. NCBI lineage: Eukaryota > Metazoa > Arthropoda > Insecta > Lepidoptera > Noctuidae > Brachylomia > Brachylomia viminalis. Next base: position 2,086,623 of record OW443300.2, read on the forward strand.
TCTGTCTGCGGCATCGTAACTCCGAAACTGCTGAACCGATTTTGTTTTTTTTTAAAGTGACTTTTTATTTTTATTTTGAGGATGGGAAATCTTCAGAAGACCCCTCCCGCTCTGGGTGGAGCGGAAGGGAGTGTCAGACTCTTACTGACTAAAACCCACCCGTGTTCCTTCCTTGGCCCTTTATGTTCCGGGTCAGCGGTACCCCTTTCGGATGATCCCGCTTTCCCGGCAGGCTTGGGCCCTAGTGGGCCCTCTTCGATTCTTTTTAAAGTGACTTGACCGAGAGAGTTCTTAAATAAATTATAAAAAAAGATAATCTGCTCAGCCGTTTTTAGAGGTTTTTGTTTGTGTCGGGAGTTGTTTAAATTTAAATTAATTTCCGGGAGTATCGCGATAAAATAGACGAATTTCAACTACGTAAGTTACTTTACGGGGTTTGAAGTCACGATAACAAATAAAATACAACTATGTTAAATATTTATAAGCATCCAGCATAAAACAAAAGCCGGCCCCAAAACTGTTGCGAAAAAAAAAACTACGTGGATAAATAAATAAAGCTAAATGATAGCTAGATAAATGATTTTAAATCTAAATATGTATCGTCGTCACTTGCGAAGATATAATCAGACTTCCCCTTACATAATTACTCGCGCGGCTGTCAATTATACTTCATCACTGACATAATACGCGACAAATTATCGTCATCGACACAATATCGACACGTGTATGCCGATAGCTGCCCACCCAAATATAGTGATTAATTTTTCTGTAGGATCACCGCTACACGCGCCGCGGACAGATTGGGTTACTACTAAATGGGGAGATATTTTATTTGGTACAGTTGGCTGCTGCATGTGCATTTTATTTCATACACTTTATCCATGTTTTCTAGTCAGTGTGTGATGTTGACGCGTGAACCTTATTTATAGACAATCTATTTTGTCATAATATTTGACTCTTTAGCATTCTAATCGGGTACTAATTAAAAACCTTTGAAGAATAGTTGACTAAAGGCTTTTTTTTTTTTGAGTGTGTGAAATCATCTAATAACTTCTCCCGCTCTGTGCGTAGCGGGCGGGCGTGTGATACTCTTACTGACTAAAAACCACCCGTGTTCCATCAGTTGCCTATGCCAGGGGCCACGGTAACCCTTTTGTACTTTCCCGCAACCCTGGCAGGCATCGGCACTAGCGAACCCCGTCATTGGTGCTCACATCTCTTTGAGGCGCGCGTGGAACACAACGCGCCGTCGACCCGGCCTGGCCCTTATCGGACGGCGAGCTAACCATTGCTCGCCGTCCAGTTGACTAAAGGCTGCGCCTAAAGGTTTCTGACTTCCACCCTTAACGTCTGTATAGTCACTCCTATGGCAATCAGGATCAGGGCTTTAGCGTCAACTGGCAGTTGACCTGTCAGGTAATTGCATAGCACACATACAATGACAATGCATTTCATTTTGACAGTTCAACAACATTCATTACGTTATTTACGTTGTTGAGCAGACAATTTTTCAAACATAATTTCGGATTGTGATTCAAAAGTGTGTCACGCAATTAGGGTGCTGGTCGGAGATCAGTGTAGTGTTCTATCATTTCACAAGGCCCTTAAATTTAGTCTACCATACAAATCAACAACTACACCTCGACCTTTTCAGTTTTATAAAACTATAAGGTCTTGTAAAACCACAATAATTTCCCAAACAAGAAGCTCCCAAGCCAGCAACAAACCGCCAGCGACATCTCATTTCATTCTCTTCCACCTACATTAATCACGGCCGTCCAGGCGGTCTTTTGTGAACGAAATTATGGCACACTATGAGTTATGGTGCGGAATTTAATGTACTAGCCACAATGGCTCATTGATTTGGTTAGACTAATGTTCTACGGACACGCTATGAGAGTGATGTATGGCTTCGTTTGTATTGGGTTTGTGGGCGGCTAGTGATAGGATTGAAATGGTAATAGGAACTAGTTGATTTCATGAATTGGGTATCGGTTTAATTTTTAACATGGGAATGACCTAATTAATTTTTGCTTTTCTTTCAATTTTGACTGGTTAGTTTGATATCATAACATGGCTGTACATAATTCCTATTGTCATGCATAGAATTTGTCTTTCTAGAGAGAGATGATTATATTGGTTGCTTATTAAAAATCAAAAGTCATTCAAACTAGGCTGAGAATCGGCAGTTTTTGAACATCAAAATTACACGATACAGTCCCCCGGCACGCACGCCCTTCACCACTCCTTGATGATTTAGCTGGGAAGAAGAAGTGTAGCAACAAAATCCCCATTAGCACAGCTATCTGTTCAGTTAGAAGAGCTGGATTCTATACAATAGTAAGTAGACAATTAACATTACGAAACACAAAATATTAAATTAAATTATTAGCCATTATGTCAGCCAGCACACGCCAACATACCAACAAACACATTGAAAACTATACTCAAGCAGAAATAAATAGTAAAAACGTAAACAGAACTTTATCTATACATTTAAGCAAGTAAATAAAATTAAAATGATTGTTTGTAATATCAAAATTACAGCTTTTTACTAAATGCATATGAAAGTATTGTATACGGTCCTTAAAACAAAAATCTATTTTTAAATTTTTGTCTGTCTGTCTGTTTGTTCCGGCTAACCACTAAAACGGCCGAACAGATTTTGACGGAACTTTCAGTGGCAGATAGCTGATGTGATGAGGAGTAACTGAGCCTACTTTTATTTTAGGAAAAGATAATGACTTGGTCTTCTACGCAAACAAAATTAAAACCAAGAAATTCCATTTGTTTTCCGACATGCACGCGAACGTAGTGGTGGGCACAGCTAGTCCAAAAATAATTCTTTATTATCGAATTTCTTTGAATTATTCGTACCTACATCTCGTGAAAATACATTTTGTTGGATGATCCAACCCTACCCAGACCAAATTAAAATCTTAAAAATGCGATTAGAATAATAGTGAATTATATAGCAATGTGACTATCTGGACGACCGTGGCTGTGTTTTGTTTTTTTAGGATATTTTGATCTGAGTCTTGATCACTCTTTGGGCGCCTTCAAATTTAATTTATATTTTTATTAATTTATTCTCAAAAAATAACTAAAATCCCTTCGTCATTCAGAAAGTAATCAGTAATGGGAACCCGCTTCATCATTACGCCTAATATTGAGTGTAACGTCGGGTTTAATACGGTAGGTAGCGAGTTCGAATCCCGCGGGGAGCCGTCCAGGGGTCCCTGGGTATTACGGTCATAGATTAAAGTTTATTGGTAGGTAGACTTCTTCTTTTCGTCACTGTCTAAAATGTGTTGTAAATTACTAACTTGCACGGCGTGATTTCCAAGGTGCCTACAAATAGAGGGAGATCGTCAAAAAGTTTAGCCGGGCACATCACGACGCTCAGCAATAAACAATCGACGGAGGATAGAAAACTAACGTAAAATCGTCAGTAAAGTATTGATTTTACTGACTATTTTGATGTACCACTCATGGGATTGGCAAAGAGTGGTACATCTGCTTTCAATTACGTAATCTATGCAACACTTTCAGGGTTAAACAGAAAGGGGTCTCTCTCACCAGGAGGTCAAAAATAATCCCGCCATGATTTGAAATTGATACAAAATTTGGTTTCGTTCAATAGCCGTATTAAGTATTTGGACCCTTTGTTATTAAGATTGTATTGTATTCAATGGTTTTAGACAATCTTTTTATGCGGAATAAATTCTCTTTATTCAGATTTATTTTTTTGAAACATAATGATTTTCTAATCAATATGAATTTTGTTGGCAGACAACTGTGAAGGGAATGAGGTTTAAACACGGGGGTTCTGAATTCAAGCTATTGATTGAAATATGTAGACTGTAATTATGAGAATATTTTGGCTATGGTTTAGTTTAGAGTAGACCACCAATGATTTTCACGTGACTATTCAAGCATACGGTGATTTGGCAGAAGGATATTACTTATCCTTTTTCTGTTGTTATCTATGTAAAAAAATTCATTTCTCTTTACGAAATAGTTTTATCACTTTGGATTGCATAATGCCTGACAACAATATTTTTTTTCTGTTCAATGGTTAAGGAATTGTATCTATTAATCCTCTCCAAATAAAACGTTATTATGTGGAACAAGGCCAGGCAGATTAATTTATGTGGAGAAATGTACTTCCAACCACCTCACCAAATACGTATTAAAAGCCTCTTCCACCCCACAGTATATGTAATATGATATAATAAAATTGCCAACATAAAACACACTAGCGCTCATTTCTCATATTTATGACGTCGATTCGCCCCACGCCGCTATTTTTACTATCCCGGGTCATCCCTTAAATTCTTTTTATTGCTGGCCTTGTAAATCATGGCGTAATGCTCCAGTGCATTATCCGTAGGGAAACTTCATTATGGCCGTTTTAATGGTTCGAAGGAGCGATAAAATCTAGCTGGTGGCGAGCGAGCGGCCGGCCGACGTAATGGTGGTAGGGATTGTTTGTTTTTGTGCAAAGTGGGATACGTTCCGGTTTTTGTGTAAAGTCGTGTAGTTTTTTGTTTTAATGAATCACCGATAAGGGATTAATTGAGGTGTACCGTGTCATTAGAGCTTGCCTTTTAGATGTAAGTTCTGTAAATGAAGTACGTGGTCGTTGATATGGCACATGAAGCTTTTGAAACAGGCTATCGCATGTGTATGAGTGACGGAGACGATGCTCTACAAAGCTGATTTTTTATTGAAACTCCGTGTTTTATGTTGTATAATGGTACTAAGTTCTGCCTGATTCGGGAACAGTTGCATTCTAACATACGAAATAAAACTTCTAGATTTTATATAAGTTCTTGTTACTTTAGTTTACCAGTATAAAGGGTGACAGGGACATCAACGCTCAAACAATCGCTCAAAGTCCTACGCGGAAAATGAAAACTTTGAATTCAGAGGGGCTTAAAATGATGTACTAAATCCAAGGATACAGTTTACACAACGAGGTCTCTGCTAAACTGTATAATATTTATTTGATATCTATAATGTTTTAAACAAAAACCACTAACTTTGTTTATCATTAATATTGTTTAATTTTTAACAACAAACTCACCTTTCATTCTTCCGAATCAGGACTGTCCCCCTATTCTCAAAACAATGCTCCACGCAATAATAGCGGGCGATACATCACGCGCAATTTGTTGCGATAGCTCTACGATAGGTGGTCTGCGAATGGCGCTCTACCTACTTTATTGCTCTATAAAAATGTTAGTCCACACGCTTTCAGGTTTCTTGGGCTCTTTGGGCTTTTAAAGGAAATATCTTAAAAGTGGTAAATGGGAAATGTATAAACTTATAAGCTTCCATTTGTTCAGTATTATCAGGTGGAATTATAACTCTCTCTATTTGGGTAACCTCTATCCAAAATTATGTTCAGAGGTGGACTGCAGTAAGCTTATAGGTACATAATTCACATTATACATAGCTTAGCTTATAGTAAGCTTATACATAGCTTAGCATGATGCTTCTTCAGAAGACAAATCTTGTAGCTAAGATGGGACGAGCACAAAAGCGGTTTTCAAACTAAGCAAGACAGAGGTGGAATAAGAAGAGTGACAATATTTTAGAAGTGCAGTACATAATAAATATCTGGCCTTTATCTCATTAGGTAAAAGTGGAGTTAAAATTTTATTTAATTTAGACCCAAAGACATAAAGTACCTAATTTATAATCTCAGGGTAACTAAAAAATCACGCCAAGTCCTTCAATTTTTATCCTCACAAAATGTCCGTGTTCACATTAAGTGTTCATAATAACAAATTGAATTGATGCGGCCGGCTGATCGGGCCACAATTAAGGCGGGTTGCTATAAATCGGCGCGTATCTGATTCTGAACATGAAAGAGGCGTTGCGGCTCGACAGCGAATAAGCAGTCGCGTGGTACAACAAGAGGGTTTTTATAACGATATAATTTATAATATTTATGTAAAATATAATTTAGGATCTAAGCTTGGTTGTAAGGAAAATGATGTACCTAAACGATTTGACGAACAAAAAGAAAGAAAGAAAATAATGATAAATGCCGTTATTAGGCAATGATTAGAACAAGGCACAGCAGCGACAGCAACAGCGAATAAGCATATAATAAAAACAGAAGAAACGAGATATCTTTATGCAGTAATCAGACGCTTTAGATAGATAGATAGATAAACCATTTATTCAGTGCACACAAAAGACGTAACACAACACACAAAAGCACAAATACAGCAAAATGACATAAATATAAAAACAAGATGCCAACATACAAAAAATTAAAAAAACAAACATAATCATAGAAATTAATTGACCCTATGACATACTACAAATGAAAATTGCGAATATGCACAGTGCGGTGTGCGTTTCAAGGTTGCACCAAATGGAAGTCCAGCTCAGCATGTGTCAGGCAAATGTTACCTGACGCTGATATTCTGCTGGATCCCTGCAGTGACATACGGACGTCGAGCGGACGAGATAGATTGGTGTTGTTCTTGTTGTTGTTGCTTTCACCAGTATGTACTGAAAGTATTACTAAGCAAACCCATGGTGCAAGCATCGTCAGCTCAGCGTGAAAAAACCCACTTGATAGTAATTGGCACTTCTATAAATTATTCTCGCGAATAGTGATAGTGGGAAAATCTCAAAGTTGAGAAGTTTAGAGTATTCGTTGTCACAACAAATACTGTGTCCAGTTACAGATGAGTTTCCAGAGGAAACCTTCTATTTTTTTTTTACTAAAAGGTTCTTCAACTGTCGCTCTCAATGTGTCTGTGCACAAAATTATACAAATGTCTCTTTCACACGTTAACATATCGTTTGACGTTCGACGCACCCCTTTGTGTCCGATCCGACGTGTTGAAGAATATATCAGCATTTCAAAGTAGCCTGCCCATTGGTCGAAGTTACACCAGAGTCTAGATTTTGTTACGTTGTATTTTTTGTAGCTACCACTGGTTGGTATTACACAGCTACTTACCTAATAAATAAAAAAAGCAATTGCCTGTAAACATACGTAGTAAATTGTGTTGTTTCCAAGTAAAATATTTCATTGTAATTTGTGCAACTGTCTTTGACTTGCAATTGATAGAAGGATTCATTCCTTCAACTGTATTTCGTCACAGAACTCTTTGGTAACACTTTCACGATAAAACACTTTTCAAAACCTTATTAAATAGGTTTACTTATTAAATTAGATCAAAAATGGTAATAGCGTTCTGAATGTTTACATTCCACATGTCATTCGGTTGAACGTCAGTTTTGACAGTTAGAGGCGACACCTAGTGGTCGCCGATTCACAGTTGTAGTTTTAATCGATATGAGTTAATTTTAACATTTGATTGGTAACCATCGAAATAATATTGTAAAGTCCAATCCTTAATAACTTTCAGCTTTTGGTAAAAGTTCATAATAAAGTAATTAACCGGATAACGGAAATTAAATATTTTTTCCAATATACACTTTTCTCTAGAAAGTTCTGTCTCAAAATCCATATTGTCTTTGTCCCAGTGTTGTAAGCTGTGTTTTTTTTTTATTTTGCCGGGATAATTAGCAAACCTGGGAAAATTAGCCAACAGGATAATTTTTAGAATTAGAAATTACGTTAATAATTTGTTAATTAGTCTGGGTCTCGGAAGTTCAGATTGTTTCAGCGTTTAAACGTCATGTTGGACAGTTGTCGGTGATTTTCAAGAAGTTTGTGTCATAAGTTCAATATCTTAGATCTTCCGTGATCTTAGAGCTTGTCCAGATGACGCGATTTACGCGCGATTCGAGTCGCGCGTTTCGAATCGCGCGATTGTGAGATACTAGAGCTCCATACATTCCGTCCACATGCAGTAGCGCGTTTTGCCACTCGCGCGTAAATCGCGTGCAAGTCGCGAGAACCTCGACTCGCGCGATTGCAGCGCATTCTACGCGCGAGTCGAGATACTAGATATGCCATTGCTCCGTCCAGTACGAGCGCGATAGTTGCCGCGAGTGGACGTAATGGACATAATGGAGCGTGATAGCTTTGACACCGAACTGTTTATCGACGAAGTGGAGAAGAGGGTGGCTATATGGGACATGGAATCTCCAGATTACTCAAATCGAATTTTAAAACGCAGAAGTTGGGAAGAGTTGGTAGAAATTTTTAGTGAAGCTGGTGATTCCGAAGAAAAAAAGAAAGTTTTAGGTAAGTGAATAGTTTTTATTTCAATTGCGAGTCGTACCAGGTATTATGCAGGGATCCGTACAATTATTAAAATACGTATGATTCAGAAAAAAATAATTATATCATTTTGTTTTGCCATGGCAGTGATCCCTCATTAACAAAATAATCAGCGAATCTATCTCTTGTATTGCGGGACCTTGCACTAGGTCTTACTGTTTCCGTGGACAAACTATTAAGTGATGTATTGTACAAAGTGTTGTCAAACCTATAACCATCTCTTAATCTCACGTAGTTGTGAAGAACACAGCAAGCTTTAATTATTTTTTCCGCAAAATCGATGTGCACATTCAGTGGTCTGTGAAATATTCGCCATTTATTAACCAAAATGCCAAAACAACATTCAATATAGCGTCGTGCTCTGGATAAACGATAATTGAAAATTCTTTTTTTATTTGTCAGCGATTTTCCACAGTAGGGCCGCATTACATTTTCCATCAGACTAAACGCCTCATCACCTACAATTACATGAGGTAAAGGGGTTGTATCTATCATCGATATTGGTTTTGGGTCTGGAATATTTAAACTCTTTTCCACCAGTTTTTTATAAAACACTGAGTTCTTAAAAATCGTCGAGTCGTTACTCTTGCCATATGCTCCAATATCTACTGAGATAAAACAATAATTTGCATCACATACAGCTAACAAAACAGTAGAATGAAAATTCTTATAATTGTAGTAAAGCGACCCAGATTCGACTGGTTTTATGATACGAATATGCTTGCCATCAATGGCGCCAATACAATTCGGAAAATTTGTGTATTTTTCAAATCCTTTTGAAATTTCTTCGAATTTTTCTTTAGTAGGTTCTTGCATCACTATATTTTTTAATTTCTTCCAAATGACGTCACATGATTTCTGCACTATTTCTATTACTGTCGACTTTCCCAATCTATAAGCATAATGCAGGTCTGCAAAATAACAGCCGGTAGCTAAATATCTGAAACAAAATTAAACTTAAATGAATTCCTTATCAGTAAACTATTAAATGTGGAAAAAATTATTAGCTATTGATTTTTATTGGTTTCAGGCGACAAACTCCAAAAAAAGTGGAAAGGGTTGCGAGATTCGTTTGTTCGAGAAATGAAGAAGAATAAAAATAAACCATCTGGTTCTGGAGCCTCCAGCAAAAATTCTTACATTTATTTTAATCGGTTGATGTTCATAGAACGGTCCGTACGAAATAAAATAACTGACAGCAACATGAAAAAGTCTGATGTGCCACCTGATGCTGAACAAGATTTTTCAGGAGACGGTGAAGATGTGATGAGACCACCAAGCTCTCAGCCAAAAAAGAAAAAAATTAGTGCTGCAGATGCGGAATTTATTTCCATTATTAAAAAAAATATTGGATCAGCATCCAAGAATCAGCCGCAATCAATCAGCACAACGGAGTCTGATGACGATAAACTGTTTTGTTTGTCATTGCACAAGGAACTTCAGAAAATACCTGAGGTCAATCGACTTAAAGTAAAAATTGAAATAATGAATGTTATTCAAAAAGGTCAACAACTTCATCATCATATCCCTTCAACATATCCTGAATATATGACACAGCATGGCTACACACAATATAATACACGAAATCAACAACCTCGCCACCCAACAGCCCCATTTCAAGATTTCACTGCAACCACACAACGGCAACAATATTTTTCAGACAATTTGCAATATGATGCTGTATCACCATCGATTTCTAATCAACGTGGTTATAACACATCAACATACGCCCAATCGCCATCACCGGCATCAACAGTTGGTTCACAAGAATCGGACTGTCTCGCACTATTTCAAGATGATTAATCATAAATTGTTAATCATAAGTAATTTATAAGTTTCAAGTATAATAAATACTATTAAGTGATGATAATTTGATTGTATCCTGTCATTTAAAATACCAACCTATAAATACATTAATATACTTATACCTTATTACTAACCTTAGAGTGATCACGAGCTTTTCTTCTGCGGAAACAACATCCCGTACTACATAATTTTCACATGGAGATAAATCTTCCTTTACAATTTCAAGCAACTGATCAAAAGACTGTACTGACATCCGAAAGTAGTTGAAAAACTTTTTGTTGTGTTCTCGAAGCTTTGGATATAATGTTATAAACATACTTTGTGTCATCCTATCATGTAGAATGGGATGCACTCTGTACTGCCGTTTTTCTCTTTGTTTGCGTTGTTTCCATCGACGGTAAGCAAGCCACAACTCTATTTCTTTCGTAAAATCACAGTCGTGCACATCACAGTCTCGCGCGAGAGACGCGTCATCTGGACGCAACATAACATTCACTCGCGCGACTCGGATCGCGCGTAAATCGCGTCATCTGGACAAGCTCTTAGATGAATTTTACCCGAGTCAAGGGAGATTTTATGAATGTTCCATCCAATATCAGTTGTGATCTATGACAGGATGATTGATGGGAGATGGCGTCGATTAGCCCGTGACGTGAACACGCTTGAGGTTAATACAAACCTTATTCCATGTTTTAAAAGGTGAGGATTTTGGTCTATTAGAGTCGGTGAGTGGTCTTCCCTTGTTGTTAAAACAATACTGACGTGATCTATGGATATTTATTACAGGATTCCAAATTGCGCAGAGTTACATTGATATCTAGCCAGTCGAGGGTCTTGCAGTCGAGTGATTCCCTCCTTCATCAACCGTGAGTATTGGAACCGCTGACTATTTACCATAGATAGACCATGGAAAATTCCTCAGTGTTGACCTCGGTATTAAATTATAGTTCAAGGGAACCCAATGAGCCCTTGTTACGGAGTTGGTAGACGCCACGTGGGTAATCCTCATTCTTATTTTTCCACCACGCAATGATAACCGGCTAATGTTTTAGCCCCCTAGATTTCCAAGCTCGGTCACCTCTCTTAAACGTCAAGTAAAGAAATGTACTTTCCCCTTATATTATGAGGTCTCCGTATTGTCGATTCCAGGAGAGGCACCTCGCGAGATTCGTCTCGCCGCCAGGATCTAGAGGAGTGTCTGGAGCCTGGACGCGAGACCCATTCCTCGAGTCGGCCAGAAGCCTCGAGCGGAAGCGACTGTGCGGCTGGCAGAGTCCGTCTAGCGATAGCGCAGGCGGGACGGTTTTTTTTTATATATATCATTTTAATTTATCCAAACGGTTCCGGTCAGAACCGGTTTATTACCTGACAGGTTTCCCTAGTTGGAAGCCGGTGTTCAATACCTAATAAAAGACCCCGGGTTCGACACCTGCCTACCGGCTTATCTGGAAGTGAATTCAACATCTTCGTCGGCTCCGGGATCCGGGACTTATAGTCCCTGGCGCCCATTCATTTACTGATTAACAACACGTCATAACTGGAAGATTCTAGTTTAAGTTTTTAATTTAAAAAATAGGAACAGTACTGGGTTTATCTCCAACCCCCCACGACCATAGTTCTATTACCGAACCTTAAGCTGGCTGGCATATTGGGTGACATTTATCGTCACCCACCTAATGTATTTAGGGTTTTATTTTATTTTTATAAATATATGTTGTTACCAACAGTTTGTAGTTTCCTTACCTTCTAATACCTAACCACCTTGCATCTGGGCTTGGGTTCCATTACCTCAAGAGGGATAAAAGCTCGAATGTAACAATTTGTAAACATTCTCTATAACAGGTGATACTAGGTGCGACAATATCAGACATTTTTCACAATAAACCAACACAAGAAAGTGAAATTATCCTCTTCAATTATCAATATTTACTGCGTCAATGAAAAATCATATCACAATAGTTCTATAACCAATAAGCCCCATGCAATCTCCTAAAATTCCCTACAAAAAAATTCTGAAAGTCTTTACAAAACAGAAGGCACTGTTAAACATTCCACATTTGATATATTCGAGCACAATAAATATTGTTACAAAAATGGGGAAACAGAGACATAAATAATGTTCAGTATCGGGTCTAACTCGTAAATATCGAGTCGTGAGAGCACCCTTCCCACATTGCCTACTGCCTCTAGATACAACAGAAGATGGAAATTTAATTTCGATTTTAGTTCTGTTTGATTATGATTTAGTTCGTCTGCAAGATGGTGTTCATTATTTTAGCTTGGAGAATGTTTAACGAATTAAATTGCTGGTTGGTATGATGGTCAGATGTAATCATACTAACTAAGCTTTTCGGAGTCATACAATCGGCTGGGGAGCAAAAACAAGATAAGTATACTACAAGATAAATTCTGTGATAATTAACAGTACCATTTGTTTTCGTACTAGCCATACTAATGAGCAGTCACACAAAACTGTCATGATCACTGGCGCATCAAACAACTCCATTCACACAGGTCATGCGAGCCAAAATGAAATCATCAACCATGCAATAATCATCAATTCAACACCTGAAATCATGTCACTGACGCCATTACACATAAATTACTAATAATATGTTTGCGTAGCGGTCTCGTATTGTCTGGCAGAGCTCTAAATCACTGTTGCAAATCACTGTTACAAATTACTGTTGGTTCGGGCGGTGATTTCGGAACGACATAATGCATTCTGTGTTTGATAATGATGTCAAATACCTTTGTGTTATCGTACATCAAATTTTGTTTATGAGTAAAGGGCGTAGGACGTTATGTGACAAAGCATTACCGCACGGTAGATGTAATATTGATGCATAAATTTGATTGGTTTTGATTTGCGATAATGATAATAATTAACTGTTCGTTAGAATAGTCCTGATTTTGCCTTCTAGACATCCCACATGACATGGATACAAACTTAGTGAAAAGATAGAGAAACCGCTTTCTATACTTTGCACTTATTCCCTAGCGTAAACTTAAGAATTCAAGTGGACACTTCATTTTCAGGTGCAATTTCTTAGCAATGTTCCTTAGTAAAACTCCTTTCTTGTCTAGCCCTTATGTGTTCTCTTTGGGTTGAAACTACTTTCTCGCATCGAACTACTTATATTGCCCGTCAATCGCGAACACCCTGCCTACCCCAAGGGAGCATAAACAAACAGCATGACGGGACCATTAGGTTACTAACCAAACTATTCGCACAGCCGACACAGTTTGTTCAGCCGTTTGTTACCACGCTAAATCACGCACGATTGCATGCACACATGGTTATACACAGTATTCATTTGTGTATGTCGCTGTGAATGCGCAAAAGTTTTGGAGGAAACGACACAAATTCTGTCGTGCAATTTCCACTATGTTTTTGGCTGAACTTTAGATTCAAGAGAGCCAAAGAATTATGAATATGATCTAGTTTCTTCCATGCAATTGGTTCTTATCGATGAAAAGTAGGCTACGATGATTGCCATAGAAACACATTACCATTCAAGACAAAAACTAGGTATTCAATTTGTCACTTCAGGACTGAGAAAGTACGCGGAAGACACAATTGGGCGGTGTATACATTCATCTACGAACGTTGGCCGATCTTCTTTTGTCATTCCTAATGTCCTACCGATAGCTAAACTGCACATTAGTTTTATTATACTCACGTGAGAGGTTCAGGGTTGCAGATACCGGCTAACCAGAGCACGTGTGAACTGAATGAAATCAATTGTTAAAAAATAGATAAAATACGCAATAACAATCACCAAAGAACGTGAGTGTTATGAAAAAACATTGTAGATACTTATAGAAAGCGGGCAACTAAAACATTAGTCGTGTTTTGACAAAACCGACCCTTAAGACTTAAACTAAATTATGTGACGACAAAAAGATGATACAATATTTTGTCATTGAGATGATGATGCAGAGAGGTACCCTTCATCATACTATTGTAATGTTTTTGCTGAGGAATCTTAAAATTAAATTAATGCACGAACTCACGGCGATGCCAAAAACTATAACTCTGGTCTGGTTTCGAGCATTTACAGCAACATATTGTACACATACGGTAGTGTTGGGACAATGCGAGCTCGATGTCTCGATATGAGCGAAATATGCTAAATTCAATAAAGCTTACGACCCGCAGGTGTGTAGGGTTGGCTGGTTGGTAAAAAAATGTGTTTTCGTACCACTTGCTCAAAAAAGTGACATTCTATGCCACAAAAAGCGAACATAACAATAGTCATTTTTAATCTGTTAAAAACAGGGAAAGAAAATTGTACTGAATTTCATTCATCCTCTAGGGGGAGAATGTGATTTAAATTTGGAATACTTACCGAAATTTATACTGAACTACATCTGTGTTTACACCATTGAGTTTGTATATAAAGCATTATAGGTACATCTTTTTGAAAAAGGAATACACATTTATTATGCAGTTATGATTATTAAATAAAATTACGAAAACCGACGAGGCCGTATGAGCTTGATGCCTTTGCTTTTCCGACAAAAAAATATTAGTGTAGGAATTTGCCGCGTTTTTGTTTTCTTCAAATACATAAACGTTAAGTTTATTTTAATTTATTTTTATAAATAAGTTAATGTTCTAAAAATACGTTTAATTGTCATTATTTTTAATCAATGCTTATCTCATATTATTATTGTGTTAATTTTTTCGCAAATGGTACGAAAAGTAGAGTATTTTCCTCGGTGATAAAGCTGTCTTAGTCTTGGGTGACTTTAATCTCTCGCTACACTCAGGACTCGTCTTAAATCCCTCGCTTCGCTCGTGATTTAAGTTTTTAACACCCTCGCTACGCTCGGGAGTAAACCTCGAGTCCTTTATTACGCTCGCGATTTAAATCGTCACCCGCGACAGAAGACACTGCTTTATCCCCTTGGTTAATAATCTACTATTATGTCATATGTGGAGCTCTGTACGATTTATGTGTAAACATAAATATTACAGGATATCGGACTGCTCAGAAAGGTATGAAGTACAATTTCACTAACGCATCTATTTGATATTACAATATTGACTTATTATTTTGAATCATTTAACCCTTTAAAGTTAATTTGACAGGGGCGTTTTATATCAGGGACTCTATCTGATTAATGCACTCAATATGACCATGTAAGTTTTTTCATGACTTCGCCATGATCACTCGATAAAGATTCTTCGAGAAACGAAGCTGCGTTTATTGTTCGTGCGTAAACATTACCTGCGATCGAAAAGGGGCATTTGCATATACGCTGAACACTGAACAGGTGTGGCTAACAAATTCCTAAACATTTAGACAGCCTTGCTTTACCTAACTAATGTCTATGATGGTCATAATGATAACACACCGTTTGCTATCACCACGACACACAGTGGCAGCCCTGCACACCGATGTGCGATAGTTCGGGTCACGCGGTGATTTACCGCGCCGTAGATTATCGGCGCACGCGCTGCCAGCCACAAAGCCATTAACGTCGCAATGATATGCTTGTACAGGGGTAGGCAGTAGCTCAGGTTACCACGTGAAAGTGGAATGATTGTCTTGTAGATTTAGTAGTAAGGCTTCTTGTGGAAGAATTTGTCCTGGTAGTAGACCCGTTTGAGAAGCGAGCTAATTGTGCACAAAATACCATTACCTAGATCCCTGATTATAGCCATCGTTTAGTGTTGGTACAGCTGATGAAGTTACAAGGGTTTATGAGTTTTGAACCTCCTCTTTTTGACTAAGAATGATGAAGTAAAGTTAATATCAGTAGTTACCGCATGCCTCTACTCAAATTCTCCTTTACCTTTCCTTTACTTGCCAGCTGGTCAACCCATCAGTTCATTGGTTAAACAAATCTCTATCTAAACAGTATTCAGTACAGCTCAGATAAATACGACATGAACAATAAAAACTCATTAAAAAAAATGAATATCCAAAAGTTCACTTCAAACTTTCAAAGCTTAATTAAATTTATGTACTCATCAGCCTCCTTCTCTTTTCGATGAAAATCAAAGTATATCAACATACATAATTTACATGCCGAGCCGTTTATTAAAATTTTCGTACGTGATTAAGATGGTATACTCACCCCTCAGTTCTTGTTAATTTGACAAATAGGCGTCGAAATTGTCGAGTTGGGGCTCAAGGATGCTTCGAATCTCCGCCCATCCGAGACGTTGTATGGGAGGTAGAGTGGGATTTTGATAGATAGGACAGGGTTTCTCATCACATCTCTCATCTTCTAGCGCAATCTAGACATGCATATGTAAAATGGCTTGAATCTAATAACCTATGTGTAAATACTTACATCTAAAACTGAATTCATTAAATTTCGTACATACAAAAGCAAACCCTTCGATGGTATCAACATTAAAATAAAAGACAAACAGAAGAAATGGAAAGTATTAAATTCTTATTGTATAGACAATATTTTTTTTTTTTTGCGTAGGCATTAAGAAAAATTCGTATTGAGTCAGACGAAAAACAGCTCGCATAGCATATAGTGGGTATGTTGAATCACCATTAAAAATATGGGTAAATCCAACAGACATTTATTGTACAAAAAATAAACATGATAGAGCTACATGCAGTGTCAGTCCCCTTGAATCTTGCAGGCCTTTATTAATAAATTAAACTGAAACTATTGACCTTTACCTTGTATTTGTTTGAGATCAAAGATCATAAAGGAGGTCCAATTTAAATATTTAAAAATTAAAATGCGTAGGTAGATTACGTGTGAGGAAATTGCTTTTATAGTTTACAAATATTTCTGCAACAAATCGATTTCTTTTTAAAGTGACCCGTAGTTTTGTGGCGTGTGTATTTTTTAAAGAATTTATGTTATTTTAAGGTTTTAAGTTTTGTTATGTGTGTATATTTACATATTTATATTGTAATTTAAATTAGGTATCTTAATTTCAAAATTATATTAGAAAATACGTTTTTTTATGTATATACAATTGTGTATATCTTATTAAAATTACTTATTGTTTATTCATCTAAAATAAATTGGCATGTCCTAAACAGGCAAAATATGGACTGTAAATTAACCTATATTTCCTGAAAAGAAATGAGTAGGTAGGTATTATACTTATTCGTCTTTCCAACAGCACGCCATTTACCTCAATCTTCGGCTACTCTCATTCCTCTACGGCACAGGCTCGAAATCATACTAATATTATTATCATCCTGTCCCGTGAATGCAGACCCCCCCCCCCCCCCGTGAACTTTAGAGGAGAAAATAGCATTCAGTACCTACCAGCCTTGTTAGATAATATCTAACAAGGCTGGTATTAGATATTTTATAAAGTATTAGAAATATATATATATATATTATATAAAGTATTAGAAATCGCCATTACATATTATGTAATGGCGATTTCTAATACTTTAAAACATTCTGTAAACGATGACTTCGTTGGTCTTGCGCTTATTCTAATTTCTAAACAAAATTTGTTCCTTTTCTTGACTCTATGTACAAGTATCCTCTTAATCTTTAATTACGGCAACTCTTAAGAACAGGTGCCATATTCGCAACCAAATCATTCGTTCACTTTCGACCACCTTTATTTCTTGCAGCATTAGGTTCAACTTTAATACAACAAAGGTAGGTAAGTTGGTGCTGATGAGTCCTGAGTGGTGACTTGAAATAATGTTGAGTGCTCCTGTAGTTAGTAGGAGGCGTGGCCTACTTATTTCACGTGGTCCTTATGTGAATTGAGCCATAATTAAATGTAGCTGAAGTGACCTGAACCATATTTTTTAAATAAATTAATACGCCTTTTATTATGTGCTTTCTTATGTTTTCTATAATATCAAAGAAGAATAGTTTCATGAGGTATAAAAAATATCATACAAATGGTGTTATGTGGTGGGCACTATAGAAGAGACTATAATGGGAACTACATATAAATAACATCATTGTAAGTAGCTATTACGATTATAATGCCTACTGGATAGGTGATGCTTCCCCATAACAACAAATATAAATGACAAAGTCGATCATGACTGTCTGTATACGTCCTTTATTACCCCATAATGTTGACTGGAAAATATCTCACTCAAAGATGTAATTTTTTTTTGAATGTTTGGTTCTAGGTCATTCCATAAATAACTAATAGTAATCGCTGCTTTCCACAAACAAATGTTACGATCCCGTGTGAAGAAATGTCGATCATAAGTATAGATCAGTGTAAGTACTTTCTGACTTCCACTTTACTTATTCGTATATAAATAGAGAAGTCTTTTGTAAATACGCCAGTATTTACAAAAGACTTCTCTATTTATATACAGAAATAAAAATAAGTACATAACGGTTGTTTGTGCCGCTATTAGTGAATTGTGAAATGGTGGAGTGTCGTTGTGACGAGGG
This sequence comes from Brachylomia viminalis, assembly GCA_937001585.2. NCBI lineage: Eukaryota > Metazoa > Arthropoda > Insecta > Lepidoptera > Noctuidae > Brachylomia > Brachylomia viminalis. The sequence continues at coordinate 2,105,023 of OW443300.2, forward strand.
GCTCGTTAGTGATGGGCGGGGCAGTACAGCTCTAGTGAGATTTATTTAAAGAGAATTGCATGACTGGATTGTTTTGATTTGTTTACTACTGCGAGAGAAGGAACTGTAAATCTCGAAGAAACCGAAACGTGAGTGAAACCGTAAATAGTAAGAGACGTGAATGAGTTTCAGAAAAGTTGTGAAACAAGACGTATATTTAAAACCTACCTATATGAAATGATTTTTTTTTAAACTTTATTAAACTGTACTTAATTGGCTGTAGCCATAGAAATTGCTGTGGAAGCCATTCGTAATGTACCGTCACTGGAGGCAGAACCACAGATTCTTAAAATTTGATGACAATGATGAGCAAACTCATGTGCCATATTACATCAGAAGCTGTCCACAGAGCACGTTGATTTTAAAATTTTAGTTCTTCTACAATAAATGAAGTAGGAAACGAGATCGTCGAAAACCTACTTAATTTGTAAAGCAAATTTATTTTTCTTAGAAATAGCTCTTATTTCTATAGCTTTAACAAGAACACATGCATTACCAAGAACTCCCTCAATCACTGAACACAGCATTTCCCTTAACAGCCCGCCTGGAGTGACAACGGGGCGTGTCATCCCGCCTTCCTCGACAAATTATACACTGCCGCCCCATACCGACTACAATAGTCTCGTCACCTTTCACACGGTTCAATGTATACCGCTCAGCATTGTTTGTAACGGTAGGAGGTAGTGTATAAAGGAATGTACTGAATAGATTCAAAGCTGTTTGAAAATATTGGTGTTTATTCTTTTAGTTATAAATGGTTTTATTGATGGCTAGATTTGTTTGTTGTCGTAATAAATTTTGGAGTATTGTTTGGCGATTTCACGCCTGGTGGATTTCAATCGCTTTGATGTCTTTTCATAGCGTACTTACCTCATTTATTTTTTGTCTTTCTTATTCAATATGCAAACTCTGATGAAAACACATCTTAAAGTAAAAATTCTGTAACTGTTTCATGTCCACTACTCCTCGGGCAATCTTTATGTTCTAGTTGCCTACGTCTTCAGTTTAGGTATTTATTTATTTATTCATAAAGGTACATCAACAGCTTCTGTATACAAAATATCAAATAACAGTAGGTACTCCAAAAGCAAAGACGACTGATGCATTCTAGGTTGATTCAATCAAATATAGGTTGAAACACAAAGCAAACTACATAAATCAGACCGTGAAACGTTCAAATAAGTTATACAAAATGAAATAGCAAGAACTGACTGAAAGCAACGCATTACTTTATTCTCATGAGATTCACAAGCATACTTGGAATGTTATCATTGCAATGTTTCTACTTTGAACGTATTGCTATGACTGCGAAATAGGAAGATGGTTCTGTTGAGGTTTTGTTTGAGAGGGTAAGTTATTTATTTGGTGTCGTGACTTTCTTAGTTATTGAGAAAGGTTTGAGGTTCGTTAGGTTAGAGGTTTTCAATTATATATTCAATGAAAAAAAGGATAGGATCCATCCGCACAAAACATGCTTTTCGACAAAGCCCGATTGTTTTTTGAAGTATAATCTTACAAATGCTGACCAAAACAACGATGGATTGACTGTGTGAAGATAATATGGCTGGAAACGGGTTGATTACCGAGATGACGACAAATAGAGAAGTATAAATAAAAACGTGTTGCTCCGACCCCAAATAAATTGGGATAAGCACAAGAGAATAATGAATATAACATTTGTTCGGCGTTTCAGCCAGTTTCGCACTCTGACTTTAGATTACTGTATCTAGACTCTGTGTCTAGATACAATCATTTCACAATCAACTTACTAACGGTAATGTACTCAAGTTAGTTTCATCAAACAAACCATTCATCCTATGCTTTAACTTCATCATAAATACCAACACTGTAAATCAATGCTGATTATAGGCCTCTTCTAAAAGCATAGTCTAAACATAACCATTTATTAACATTGCACCTCACACCTCAACAGACCTCAATTCATGCCCAAATAAAATAGCCATACATTCCAATCTTCTCAAGATGAAGTGCAGACATAATTTGGAAGAAAATGCTAGCTGGTACAGTGTGCCCAGTCTAAATAATAAAACGCTGGCATTCGGCCTAGGCATGAATCTAGGATGTAACAAGACAGCCAAGCTGTTATGTCTTGAGATGCTGCGTATCACTGGTTTTAGATCTGTTGTCGCTTTCGAGTTTATTTCTAGACGAATACTGTACTTTCCACCGTATTTCCTGTGTTCAATTTTCGTTTTTGACTAAACGTCATCTTGATCTCGATATCCAAAATGATTTAGGTATATCTGGAAAATAATTAAACGTGTGATGTTAGCAAGTTTGTACAGGATAAGTCTGTTTGGATAGGTATAGTCGATCTCGTAGTCGCTTTAACACTTTTTACAACAATTCCCAGTAACTTCACTAACGTTGAAATTATCAAACTGTCATTTATAGTTATATAAACCTTGACGTTTTATGACGTGCAAGTGAAATTCAATCTTAAAGTAGTAAAGCCATCACGAGATTGACTATACATGAAGGATTTGAGGATATTTGTCTCAAACATACCTCTTTGAGATATTTACATCAATAAATTATCATAAATAATAAATATATGGAAACCCTTACTCCTGTGCGCGGTTGTAACCTGTGTTACAGGAATCAGTGTCTTCTCCCAGTTCCAGGTTTACATAGATTTTATGCAATAAAATTTAAACAATTTTAAATCTTACAATATCTGCTTGAGGCGTATGTGTGAGGGTGGGTGTGTATCCATGTGTTTGTGTGTGTGGGCTTGAGTGAGTGAGCGCGTGTATGTGTGTGTCGGTATGTGTGTGTGTGTGTGGGTGTGTGCGTGTGTGTGGGTGTGTGTTTATCGGGCATGTTTATAATGGGACCTGCCAATTGCATGGTTCATGTTATGATTTTTTATTTCTGTATGTAATCCAGTGTTTGTAGCCAGGTGTTTATTTTCTTTTTAATTTAATTTTTAGCGAATGGGTTAATATGTAGGGCCTTGTTTATTTTATTATTTAAATGCGTAGCAAGAAAAAGATGTTGCCGTCTAGCTGAGGCAGTCTTACATTTGACATATTTGCAAACGTTAGTGATTGTGCGTTAAATATAAATGAATGTGTAATAATCTGTTTTTTATGTGGATAGTTTAGTTTACTGTAGTTTTTCAAAGCCATTCTTTATGATGTTAACCCAACAAAAATATTTTCTAAACGTATCGAGAAACTCATAGTAACCGCAATGTTTTTCATAACATCCAGCTTGGATCGTACGGCTGCGTAATGGTCGAGTCACTGCCAAAATAAATGTTGCTTAATACGCTGAAACTTTTGAAATATGTCCCGTTTAAATGTGCCGCTGAAAGCGCCATAATTTTCCCCTTTATGTTACAACTTCTAAGGCCTTTTTGTTGGCGCGTGTATCTTTTTTATTGTTTAGCGTTTTCTGCGACCGTCTTTTGTTGTTGTTTAATGTTATTTCTAGATGTTGTGCTTGAGTTATGGCTACGAGATTGTGTTGGAGAAGGTTTTTTAATGTTGGGAATCGTGGAAGGAATTACAGTCGTGTGACCATTGAATAAGTTTCATTTTGAGTGTGCAATTGAAGCACAGTATTTCCCAGTATAATTGAAGAATTTTGAAGGACCCATATAATCGTTATTTTGATTCCAGTCAAATATTTAGATCAATTTCGACCCAAAAACAAAACAGACTTTAAGAATATGTCAAATCATAAAAATGAGCAGTACTTTAAGTGCACAAATTCTAATAGTATTAGAATTTATATACATATGGATATTATCGATTTATCCAATCAAAAAAACAAAACGCTGAAAGCACTCACCAGCAGGTTACCCCCCAACCAGTTCTCGTCTCCATAACTTAAAACTATCAGCTCCACAAAGTTCCATCAACAAATTAAACCCGACACAACTCCATTGAAAAACTTCCTCACGTATATAAAATACACTGAATGTACCCATTCCAGCAATAGAGACATACAGATACGATATCTTCACGACTCGCACTTAAGTGGCTATTACAGATAGGGAATAGCATATAACCGATACTGCATGTGCACCACTGATGGCCTATTTCCATACCTATTGAAGCCTCAATGGGTCCGCTTGATACCGTCATTTTATCTCCTGGACTTGTTTTCCATTTTGATGACACTGCTCACCTTAGCTCCAACTTTGACTATGGAGATTGTGACACTGTGTGCGTCAGTGTTTTTCTGTGTTGGGGTTGTAGTGCCTCCTACGTAATACTTTGGTTAGAGGTAACAATGGGAGGAAGATGCGTATGTTTTTCGTATCGAAGATAGTTGGATTGTCTGTAGATAGTGCCTACACGAAGGTGTAAATTCAAATTGGTCTGTGTTGATGTTTATGATACTGTGGCAGAAGAGTCTGCGCTATCGTTTGCTGTGAAATATTTTAGGTTCGTCTCGATTGTGTTTAATCTTTTTCCTTATTACTTATTGTGTGATAACTTGAGGTCGCTACAAGCTTTAAAATTTTATACACTGTTTGTCGAGTCATATTACTATCTCTTGATATTTTATTGTGGAGCCAGCGATCCTGACATACATACTCGTAGCAAGGGTTTAGAGACAAGATATTATTATGAAGTTAAAAACTCGTTTAATGAACATAAAAAGGAAAATAGCTTGATTTTGGTGATTGTGTGTTTTCACAGAAACTGGTTAAGATTTATTTTTATTTTCTTTTATCTTACTGCATCGACTGGTCTCCAAAATATTATAATCGCTGAACCCATTATCATCAATATCAAAAATCAGTACACCAAATAAGGTCTCATCAAAACCTCCCATTAACACGTCACCGTTGGCCATATCTGGTCATAAACCACGGGAATATTATCGCCGACCCCCAAACGGCACAGGATAATATTATTGGATTTACGAGGGCGTGATCCGGCGTATGATTTACGCCTTCCTTTGGCGATAAATTATAACGTGATAGTGTAGCCGCTACTATTGGGGCTCGATGTCGATTTCAATTTAGAGAACACTTTTGAAAATATATTTGGTCGTTCAATTTTATCATTTACTGACTGACTGAACTCTTTGTAGTATATAAACTGAATTGATCACCTGTAGACAGTCAGAAAATGTTTTTTTGAATGTTTGTTATTATTTACGATTTTCTTATTACAAGTTAAGGTGCTTCTTCAAAAAGAAGTCCAGACGATTTTAATCACTACTATAAGCCTATTCAAATGGGTTGACGTGGCATCACCAACCAACCAATTTAGCATGATCAAGGCTCTAGGTCTGAGGCTTTATTTGATTTCCTACTTTGTAGAATTAGCAAAAGTTATGAAAAGGACAAAGTACAGTAAAACCAATTTCAGTGAATGTAAGATACCTGAAGCCATACTATTTACAACTTATGGTATTATGACCTGCCTCAATCCTCAACCGTAAGACTCTAACGACCAAATAACACAAGCAGCTGAAGCAAAACCTAACGATACATTCCTAGAATTAAAATTCAGCAACCCCAAATCCTCACGCTAATCACCGAACAAACAAACACACAAAGTATCGAACGGTAGTATTTACGAGCGAATCTCAACCCGTACAATGCTATCGGGATCTGTTCACCCAGGGCCGAACAAAGACCATTCATCCGCCGATGCAGCAACAAGATTATCATATTTAATGGCTCCACACATTATTTATGCCACGCCGCCACGTAAATTTACATTCAGTTACGCCTTTAGATCTCAATATGGGTGGACTGATAGCGGGGTTGCTAGGTCCAATGTAGTGTCGGGGTTATTTGTTTTATGAAGGGGTTTGGATTTATGGTATTTCCTTGGTCTTAGTAGAAATTTGGTATCATTTTGTGGAAAGCGAATGATAAGGCGCTTCTTTTGTTTCAGTATTAAACTTATTGGTATCATCACCTACAGTCAGTATCGTCTGAAAATCATCATCTATGTTTATGTCTACTTTCTGATGACAATTATTTTATTTCGCAAGAGACGTTATCAATGTGTTTAAAGGTCTATGTTCAACAATCTACAAAGGGTCTGGTACTTGTTAGGTCCGAGCTGCAACAACGATTACAGTACGTTCCTAAAATGTGTTTACATTTGAGAGGAGGCGAGCCTTTATTCAACTGCATCGAAGTGCAAACATTTAATGTCTAGACATCGGCTTTAAATGTTTACAAGCGGTCCCGTATATTGGAAACAACCCCTTCGGTTTAATATAAATGGTACGGTTAGTACTGCTGCCTGCTTTATTGGATGTCAACCATGTTGGATTACATACACAACTTGACATTCAATGATGGATACATTTGAGAACATACTCTGCTTGGATGTCGTCATCACAGAGTAAGAACAACCCTCCTATCAGGACAAGAGACATGGGTGATTACAGAATTTTCCAAGTAGGTTAAGAGTAGTTTAAACAGCAAACTATCTACTTTTCTATCTCTTATATCCTTACTTGACACTTTGTACAGTTTGGCAAAAAGACTTCAACATAATTTGTGAATGTTAAATTTCGCATTTATGATTTGCAGTAGATATAGTGACATATCTGTCTAACAAGTCATCATCCTGTTCTATCATAATTGAATATACATAATTATTTTACTTCTCAATAGATCCTTTTTTTCTCTCTTGATTTTGGTCTGCAATCAGTCAGTCAACTTTGAGCAGATGTGGAGTAAGTAAATGATTTTATTTCTGTATGTAGGTTTGTACAAACACTTTTACACGTCAATTATATTTTAAAAACTAGATGAGGTCGGCGTTTCCTATCTGACTACTCTGAGAAGAAAGGCCGAAACAAACTCAGAGGTCACAGTCTCTTTTAAAGTCCAGACATAATCTTGGTCAGATCATGTGAAGACCATGTAGATTGGTGTCTGAAACGGTCTTTTGAGGAAAAACCATACAGATTGAGCGGACCTGTCCAATCAGCGCACGCATTTGTCAGTAACCGTGCAGCTCAACTCAGAACTTTAGGAGCTCAACGATTCGACGAACAATACCAAAGAAAGGACATTTGGGGAAAGGACAGTAGGGCTTTGCAGAGTAATTTCTTCATTAAAAATCCTTTTTATTTGCATTAGAGTTGTAAGGCATGATCTAGCTTGAAAGGGCTATTATTACAAGACTTTTAAGTCTGCGTTTGTTGTCAGACTTGGTTAGTGCAACTGCTAGTGGGTTCTGGTGCTTCTCAAGTCTTGAATTGCGTGCAGCAATAGACCTTACCTCCTGTTGCACAGTGTACATTTTTAGAATATCGTGTAACTCTCTCTGAGTTTCTGATAAACCATGGAGCATTTGACATGGCTTTTAGAATAATTTTATGTCACCTCTGGAGCATGTTAAACTGTGAAACACTTGCTGTGTCCCAAAGCTGGATCCCATAAGTCCAAATTGGCATTAGTATGGTATAATGCCAAGCTGCTCCTATATAATACAAGAGCAGCTTGTTATCTATACTTACTAATAGATCCTTAACACACTCTTTAACATCCACCCAAACACTTCCTAACTTAATTCCATTCAGGTACGCAATATTTTCTATTTCTCAAGTTTCTCAACCCTAGCAACACCACCTTAACATGCGTTGAGCATTCAGCCTCCAGCGCATTGAAATTTAATTGTACCTGAGATATACGATTGAGATGTGTTAACGTATGGCTGCCGAGATTTATAGTTCCCAATATTTATTTATACAGCGTTGTATACAGATGGATAAGGAAAATTAAGATTAATTGCTGATTTGCTACGGTGATATTGGGTTGTAATGATGGCTTTTGTTGTTAATCTGCGATTTATTTTGTTGTTTTTACTTGATATTTCTTTATTCCAATAAACACTATTTATTATTTGTAAAATTTTGTCTTTCCATTAACACAAACATACCATCTGAATACTGTCATTGTTTTTATGAATAAAGTTGTTACTCTGACGTCTGTCAAACCTCTGTAATCTTAATTTTCTATTAATGGTCTTAAGAAATTAAATTAAATTGCCACACTTTGTCATTTCAAGATCATGAGAAACTTTTAATTACACATCAGTTGTAAAGGCAACAACAGCTGTTAATACAGTAAGTACGTCATCTACCACTTATAAAGCAGCAATAACTACAAACAAATTACTTCAAAGTTTCCTTCCTTTCAAGAAGCCGAGATAATAGCAATACAAAAACATTGTTATTACAAAGTCTAGGTACAATTTATTGCGTTGTACTTATAACCGCCTGTTAACGTAGGCAGTAATTACGATCGATATTATTTTAAAATTCATAAGTCGTGTTCAAGCATGCTAATATAAACGTATTAATTATATATTGTGGTGGAGGCGGGTTTGCGTGTTTTATAGCTTTTTTAGAAATGTTTTGTTGATGGCAGAGTAGTGGGCAATAATTATGTGGTGCCAGAACTTGAAATATGTGATCGAGTCAGGCTATCAATTTTCATAATTTTCAATGGAGTATATAACCAATAGTCTAATGGAAAAAACCACGTCATCGTCAGTTACTTTTAAAATACATTGCAGATATATTAAATCAGCTGTTTTATATGACGAGAGCAGCCTGTACGTTGATTATCAGGAAAACTTTCATTAAACTTTCTGGGTTTAAAAGTTACAGTGTTGATTATGAGATTATAAAATGAATTTCAGAAACTCATGCAAGTCTAAACAATGCCTTACTGCCAAAAAGCATGTTTCTATCATCGTAAAATCCAATGTGGTCATGACCAGGACATCAGCCAACTTCGAAGTAATCAGAATTATGCTGTCATAAATCTGCAAATAACTTGTTGAATCCAGAAACATTAAGCATTCAAGAGCGTTACGCAAACGTCACTTTTCACATAAAATACACACCTTGCCAGACTTCATAAGAAATCGATTAAAATCTAGATCTTAACGATTGACAACCGATGATTTATATCGCATAATATCTGTTCAGCGTTACCGATAGCGCTATCGACTGGAACGACAATGAATCGGCTAGTTTCTGGTCACGTTCTGCGGTTCTGAAGTTAACACCATATTTATGAGTTAGTTTTAAAGCGTTTATATGCAATTAAAAAAATATTTTGTTTGACGATAGCAGATAGGATAATAGTCAAGATCCTACTTTGTTTCTGTGAATATCACAGCAGAACTAGACAGCTTGTTTGAATATTGTCTACGAATGTTTCTAAAGTGATGTCTAGAACTTTAAAAGGGACGATTAGAAAATTTAAGTTGATGTTTATAACGCTCTTTAGAGCTTATTGTACATCTCTCTACACGTGCAGCCTGTGGGCAAAGTACCTATACTCGTGCGGCATACAGCGCCCTCTGCATCCAGTTCAATGACGCGTTCAGGGTAGTGTTGAGGCTGCCCCGACACTGCAGCGCCTCGGGCATGTTCGCGGAGGCGTGCACCGACTGCTTTCACGCGACGATGCGCAGGCGGTGCACGTCTCTGGTGCACAGAGTGCGGGGCAGCGCCAACACCGTCCTGGCGATGATCGCCAACCGACTGGATTGCCCTTATATCCGGCATTGCCTGCCTGCTGCAGAGGCATGTTGTTTCCTTGTGAGTTTTTGTCTGTGCTTGTTATTTGTCTGTATCCTTCTATGTTTCTATAAGAGTTAATATATTAATTATGTTTGTATAAGAGTCTTATTGCTTGAAATAAACTAATTTTATTTTATTTATTAAGAAGTAAAAGTAGTGACGTGTCGTGTAATAAGAAAAGCACAAATTGATATTTAAAACCACCGACATCATTCCTAAATCATACACAGGGTGGCAAGGAAATCGACGCACAGCCTGTTACCATGTATTCACTACATGATTCTAAACCGTCTAAAATATTTCGTAAAAAAAAAAAAATGTTAATATGGGATAAGGCGGGAGGAAACGCCCGGGTGTCACAATTGTGTAAACCACCCGGAGGACACGGTGGAGCATACGGTGGAGGTCTGTCCGGCTTGGGCGGAGCACCGCCGTGTCCTCATGCAGGCGATTGGCGGTGGCGATCTCTCGTGTCCGGCCCTGGTTCAGGCCATGGTACGGAGCGATAGGGCATGGGAAGCTGTCACCACCTTCTGCGAAGCAGTAATGCTCGTGAAGAAGGAGGCGGAACGCGTGAGGGAGAGGCAAAATTCACGCCCTCACGCCCCTAGCCGCCGCAGGAGACGCCCTGGGCGTCGTGAATCGCGAGCTAATTCCCGGCCACCGTAGGCGCGGGCTTGCGGACGGCGAGCAATGGGTAGCTCGCCGTTCGATAAGGATCAGGCCCGGGTCGATGGCGCGTTGTGTTCCACGCGCGCCTCAGAGAGATGTCAGTATCAGTGACGGGGTCCGCTAGGGCCGATGCCTGCCAGGGTTGCGGGAAAGTCCGAGAGGGATGCCGTGGCCCCTGGCACAGGCAACTGAAGGAACACGGGTGGGTTTTAGTCAGTAAGAGTCTGACACGCCCTCCCGCTCTGCCCAGAGCGGGAGAAGTTATTCGATGATTTTGCAACCACAAAAAAAAAGGGAATCTACAATTATATGCTGAATTTATGGTTTTAGTGGACTGTGATGTCCCGCCAACCTGTATAGAAAACTAAGAAAACCGGAAACGAAGCAAACCGTCCATACGTCCATTCTTTCGTAAGCTACACAATAATAACTACAAATCTAGCCATTCGGCATCAGTTGGAAGCACCCTGACTAAGTGCGCTTCAAGGACTTGTGTATACAGGGTGTCCCTAGAAGTATGAATCAAATCTAATCCAATAAGGGCGTGGGCAAGGTCATTTCCAAAGTTTTTAACCCGAGAATGTCAGCGTCTTCGCACAGTACTCAAAGAAAATCATAAAAAACGCCATCAGGGCTATCAATTTATTAATTTTTTCAGCACGCTCGTTATAGAAGAGCGGGGCTTTCCTGTGATAAGAACTTTACGCAGCTAGAAAACATGTGTTCAATAAAAAAATACATAATATACTGCTTAGGCTTCGGTGTGGTAAGCTTGGAAATGACCTTACTCACGCCCATATTCGATTTGATCCATACTTCCAGGCACAGCCTGTAATACCTACCATCATACGCTACGTGGTTCGTATTCGTAGTGACTCTTTTAACAAACCCACCTTTTCCATAAAATGTTTTAATAATATCTACTATGAATTATTTGCATAGCAATAATGTGCTACAATGTTGTGCATATAATTTATCGACCAATGCGACAGGTGGAACAATCAATTGCAGCTCTCAAGAAATAGTTAATTATGATACTAGTGCCAACCAACAAAACCAACTTACCGTTCTTACCATAGTCACGAGTTTGTAAATACCAAATTCCGCGCGTGTGTCATACAACGTTTTTCAACACATTTGCGAGAAAACAGTACAATAGGTAATGATACAAACTTTTGTTTATAAAAATATCAGTCAGAAAGTCGCAACAATAACAAGCTTTGACGTTTCTAATATGAAAATGGCGCCATTTCCAAATGGCGCTACGTGCGCGTGGTGAAAATTAGAATCGCAAAAAGTCGAATCGCAATAGTCGAGTCGAAAAGCATCTTTCGTCTCATTTTCTCTTTAATACTAAAGTGAGATAAACGTATTGAGCAAAAGCACTTCCAAGGAGGTTCAATCATTCAGCTTATTTATTCTCGTAATTTTCAAATCTCTCCTTGTTGGAATTCATATATAATTTTTATGGTAATAAAAAAAAACCGTAAAGAATACGCACGGCGCTATACAACGAGGGGTGCGGTACAACATGTACTTAGGTGAGAGTACCTATTTTACCGCCCGTTCCGTTGTATGATGCGTAATTTTTAACTTTCGAACAATGTATACAGGCTTCGTAAATGCATTTTTTGAGCAAATGTGTTGAAAAACATTTTATTCTTAAAACCATAGTAATAATAGCAGCTGATACCACCACGTTTTACTTCCCAGGTGTGAAGGGAAATACATTGATATTTTCCAAGAGGGCAGTTTATTTATTGCCTACACAATTATGTGCAGTATACCAAATTACCCCTTTTACTTTCTTTACTAGACTTAAAACCTTTTGTGATTTATTTTGGGGTCATCAAGAATAGCTCTATAATCCCGACAAATCACAAAAACGATTCATAAAAGTAAAGCCGCATATATTTAAGTACGATCAATGTTTGATAAAGTAACATGATTGGAAAACACTGATATGCACTGAAAAGTAGGTTTTGTCAAATCCATCGATCTCTTTGCAAATTAAATCAACCGACTAGATTAACTTCAGTAGATAATGAACGTGGACAGAATAATAAACAATGCCCATAATTCGAAAACTGCATCATAAAACAACTTGGAGCTAAACAAATTTAATGCAATCACCGATTATAACCGATTAATGTTAATCAATCAATCAACCGAGCACCTGCACGCTTAGTAATCGATAATCGGTTTACGATCGAGACATTCCCGTGGCTAAGTCGTAGTTGCAAGGTTTATGTAAGGGACGGTTGTGTCAATATGGCGGAACTCACACGGGCTACGTAATATTGTTGCCGTGTCAACGTTCTGTGTTGACTAATTATTAGTTTTATGCTACAGATTACTTCGTAAAGTGTAATAAATAAGTATAATACATCAGGCTGTAATTGCAGGACTGTCGGACGGTGTTGTTTTGTTTTGGAACGAAGTCCACTATCGCATGTTATACTCTGCAAACTGCAAACTTTGCGAATGAGAGATAGACCAAAAAAAATCTAACTTTTTGACCGTCCCGACATTTTTTCTATTCAGGGTATCAGAGACATGGACGCGCAAACTGTAACCATAAACTCAGCACATGATTCTAGACCCCCTAACGTAAAAAGTTTACGTCGATTATCAAAAAAAAAAAAACATAATGTACTGAACAACACTTTTTTTTTTGATAACCCACAAAACATTAAATCGTAGGGGTGTTTAGAATTCATTCATGGGCGGCCAAGAAAATAGCCGAGGGCCGTAGGCTACTGGTGGGCTGGGTTTCCGCGCTGGTGAAACTGCTGGAACCCAGACCTCTGAGGTGCTTCCGCTGCCAGGTGGGCAACCACGTGGGAGCTAAATGCACCTCGGAGGTGGACCGCAGCCACCACTGCTTCCGCTGTGGTCAACCCGGTCACAAGGCCGGCTCTTGTAATGCCGCGCCGCACTGCACCATATGTGCGGCAGCTGGCAAGCCGGCCGATCACCGGATGGGGAGCAAGGCATGCGCTCTACCCGCCAGAGCCAGGGGCAGGGGCAAGCCACCCGCCACCGCCGTCACTGCCGCAGCCGCCGCCACTGCCGCCGCCGCTGCCGCCTCGACCGCCGTCGTCGCCGCCGTGACCACTGCGGCGGGGCCCTCACAGAGGGCTCGGGAGGAGGCTGACATGGAGTGCCAATAACGACCCTATTACGCCTCCTCCAGGCGAACATCAACCACTGCAACTCCGCTCAGGATCTGTTGCTCCAGAGCATGGCGCAGTGGTCGATTAACATCGCCGTGGTTGCTGAGCCGTACTTTGTCCCGCCCAGGGATGACTGGGTGGAGGACCTGAGCGGCTCAGTGACCCTAATTTACAGTACTCCGTCCCTCGAGGCTGTCACGAGAGGACGGGTTTGCGTGGCAGCACGGTCCGGGGAGATTGTAGTGGTAGGGGTATACTTTTCCCCGAATCGAACTCTTGCCGAGTTCCACAACTCCCTTGCGGAGTTGAAAGTCGTCGTCGTCGGGTTCCGTTCCCTCCCTGTGCTCGTCCTCGGGGACTTCAATGCTAAGAATGTGGCTTGGGGTTCCCGGTATACGGACACACGGGACAGGATGGTGGAGGACTGGGCTCTGGAGACAGGCCGGGTCGTCCTAAACCGGGGTTCTGTCCCCACGTGTGTGCGGATGCGGGGTGAATCGGTGGTGAACATCTCGTTCGCCCCGCCCTTTTGCCGCGTATCCTTGACTGGCGCGTCATAGAGGGGGTGGAGACCTATTCTGACCACCGGTACATCCGGTTTGACGTCTCCGCCCAGACCTCGAACGCGCTGGTCCGACAGGCCCCGAGTGGTCCGCGGTGGGCGCTGAAACAGCTGGACCGGGAGCTCCTCCTGGAAGCCTCGATTGTGCAGGCCTGGGTGTCATCACCGGACAGGCCTGCTGACATCAACGTCGAGGCGGAGTGGTTCCGGGAGGCCATGTCCGAAATATGTGACGTGGCAATGCCCCGGGCCCAGCCCGGACGCGCCCAGCGCAAGGTGTGCTGGTGGTCGCCGGAGTTGACGACTCTGTGCAGTGCGTGCGTCGCTGCGCGACGCCGGTACACCAGGCACCGCAGGCTCCGTATTCGCCCTCCGGATACGGAAGCCATTCAGGCGGAGCTGTACGAAGGGTACAGAGCGGCGAAGACCCCCTCCAAGCGAAGATCCTGCGGGCCAAGGGACTGGCCCGCGAGGAGTCGCTGGAGACTCTGAACAGGGACCCATGGGGACGCCCCTATAAATTGGTGCGAGAGAAGTTCCGCCCATGGGCTCCCCCGCTGACGCAGAGTCTCCGGCCCCAGCTCGTGGAGGACGTGGTGAGCGCTCTGTTCCCTTCTAGAGGGGAACATATCTCCCCGCCCATGGCTCCGCTTACTGCGGTGCTCAATGCGGACCACACCGCCGACAACGACGACGATGCTCCGGAGGTGACTGAGGTAGAGCTGCGAGTGGCGGTACGTAGGCTGAGTGCCAAAAATACCGCCCAAGGACCCGACGGCTTACCTGGGAAAGCCTGGGTTCTGGCCTCGGAGGCTCTCGGGCCTCGACTAAGGGGGCTCCTAAGCGCATGCATGGAGAGGAGCCAGTTCCCACTTCGTTGGAAGACGGGGAAACTGGTCCTCATCAAGAAGCCGGGGCGCCCAGCGGACTCTCCGTCCGCTTACCGGCCCATCGTGCTGCTCGACAAGGTGGGCAAGCTCTTTGAAAGAGTCATTGCAGACCGCCTCGTCGGGCGGCTGTTGCGGGTGGGGCCGGATTTGTCGGAGAGCCAGTTTGGCTTCCGCAGGGGGCGCTCTACGGTGGACGCCATCATGCGCATGCGGGCCCTCACGACGGGGGATGCTGTGGCCCGGGATGGGGTCGTCTTGGCGGTGTCTCTAGACATCGCCAATGCCTTCAATACCCTGCCCTGGAGTTGCATCAGGGAGGCACCCCGGTATCACCGGATGCCGACCTACCTCTGTCGTGTGGTCGAGGCCTATTTGACGGACAGGGCCGTCATCCACCCCAGTCACCAAGGAATATGGAACCGGCAAGAGATGTCGTGCGGTGTCCCACAGGGATAGGTCCTGGGGCCACATCTGTGGGATATCGGCTACGACTGGGTGCTGCGCGCCGACCTCCCCACCGGCGTCAGCGTGGTTTGTTACGCTGACGACACGCTGGTCCTGGCGCAGGGGAGGTCGCACCAGGCGGCGACCGAACTAGCGACACGTGGGGTTGCGACAATCGTCGAGAGGATCCGGCAATTGGGACTCGAGGTGGCTCTGCACAAGTCCGAGGCCATGTGTTTTCATGGTCCTCGGAACGCGCCACCGTCGGGTTCCTAAATAACGGTAGGAGGGGTTCACATCGGCGTCGAGTCGACGATGAAGTACCTGGGACTCGTCTTCGACAGCATTTCCGACGTTTGGCTTCCAGACTGGAAAGGGCCGGGGCTGCCTTGAAGCGGCTCCTGCCCAATCTAGGGGGGCCAAACGCCTCCTGCCGGAGGCTCTACGCGGGGGTCGTGCGGTCCATGGCCCTTTACGGGGCACCGGTGAGGGCGCGTTCCTTGAGGCGGCGGCCAGCCCGCCGGTTGAACGCGCCCCAAAGGGTCATGGCCACCCGGCTGGTCCGGGGATACCGTACGGTCTCCGGTGAGGCGGCGAGCCTCCTTGCCGGATTACCGCCATGGGATCTGGAGGCAAAAGTCCTCGCGCACATTTGGGAGTGGCACGAGGAGGCGAAACGCTGGGGCGTAGCTCCGCTGCCGCGAGAAATCACAGTACAGCGGACAGAGCTCCGGCGGGATCTCAGGGCGGCATGGAGAGTGCGATTGTCGCAACCCAGCGCTGGGCACGCCACAATTGCGGCGATAAGTCCCCTCTTTGAGGAGTGGCTAGAGAGGCGCCTCGGCGTCCTCACCTTCCGCCTGACGCAGATCCTCACCGGATACGGTTGTTTCGGGAGGTTCCTGTTCCGGATAAGGCGGGAGGAAACGCCCGGGTGTCACCATTGTGTGGATCGCCCGGAGGACACGGTGGAGCATACGGTGGAGGTCTGCCCGGCTTGGGCGGAGCACCGCCGTGTCCTCGTGGAGGCGATTGGCGGTGGCGATCTCTCGCGTCCGGCCCTGGTCCAGGCCATGGTACGGAGCGAGAGGGCTTGGGAAGCCGTCACCTCCTTCTGCGAAGCAGTAATGTTCGCGAAGGAGGAGGCGGAACGCGTGAGGGAGATGCAAAATGCGCGCCCTCACGCCCCTAGCCGCCGCAGGACGACCTGGGCGTCGGGAATCGCAGGCCGATTCCCGGCCACCGTAGGCGCGGGCTTGCGAACGGCGAGCAATGGGCAGCTCACCGTTCGATAAGGACCAGGCCCGGGTCGACGGCGCGTTGTGTTCCACGCGCGTCTCAAAGAGATGTCAGCACCAATGACGGGGTCTGCTAGGACCGATGCCTGCTAGGGTTGCGGAAAATCCGAGAGGGATACCGTGGCCCCTGGCAACTGAACAGGCAACTGAAGGAACACGGGTGGGTTTTAGTCAGTAAGAGTCTGACACGCCCTCCCACTCTGCCCAGAGCGGGAGAAGTTATTTGATGATTTCCCACCCACAAAAAAAATAAATAAAAAAGGGGTGTTCAGAATTATGTACTGAATCTATGGTAGCAGGATGTGCGATGTCCCTGCCAGCCTGTACGTGTTTTTTTGTTTATTATTTATTTGGTTACTCTTAATCGATGTTAATTTATTTCATTGTGCCTGATATTTAACACCATCATACTCGTATAAGTGTACGACTAAACGGCGACAGACATTACGCCGACAGACTGAACACCGACAAGACTTTACTTCGACGGGACTCTTCGCCGACAGGACACCTCGCCGACAGGGCATAATATAATATACATACATAATCAGGTACTTACTTTGGCAACTGATTATGCGAAATAGGTTAGGTTGGGTTAGATCTTTGAACAACCACGCTACTTCCAAGTTGCTCACAGAAATGTTTTCACATATACAAAATCACCCGTAAATCAAACACAAGACCACAGACCTGTCGGCGAAGTGTCCTGTCGGCGAAGAGTCCTGTTGAAGTAAAGTCTTGTCGGTGTTCAGTCTGTCGGCGTAGTGTCTGTCAGCGTTTAGTCGTACACTCCCTTAATATACCGCGAAAGGATCTTCGTTCAAAATGGGTGTGCCACGACACCTCTCGTCTTTTTCTTTCATATACAGAAGGAGATCACATTGGTCATCGGTTCTATTTTCCTCATAGCGATGCAGGTTTTTAAACTTTTTTTTTTGTAACATTCATGCAACATTTATTTTCTTTGCTGGACTTTTCAAAGGGTGTCAACAGGCTTGGTCCTACTTATTCTTAAAATTGTTCCTAGCTTTATTCCTGATCCTTCACATTATGGCACATCGTTGCAAAAACTAAGACCAAATCCATATGTTTTATGTGAGTTCAGTCATCAATACTGCTCTTATAAACCGACAATAAATCCAATACTGCGTGGGCTATGACTGCCCACGGAAAACTTTATTGAATTCACATATATACACAAATTTTGACTCTAAAGTTAGTCAATAAAGTGGTTTTTCCCGTGGGGTTTCTCATATGCAGTTTACAGACTCACTATTGTTTCTCGATTTGCGCCAAACATTACTTTTTATCGTTCTGAAGTATCGAGATATCCTTTTGAGTTTCGATTCGCTGTTTTTATCGATTTTCAGTTATATTCCCGTGGTTATAAACTGGTCGGGTTATGATATTTTGTCGTAAAATGTTTGTATTTTATAACTGTATTCTGTACTGTGGCGTCTTTTATTAATTCGGGGAAGAAAGTTGTGTTTTTATGTTGGCGAACAAATTTAGAGACGTTGAAGTTATAAATTAAATTACTGGTTGGGATTTAACACATTATATTTGAAATTTTAATTGAAGCTTTGTAATTGTGTTCGATGATCATAACATCATTGCATACTAATTTAACGTAAGGCCAAGACCATCATTCTTTTGTTTTGTGAATCTTACCAACTTACCTTTTTGCCGCCAACCAGCGTCGTTGTGTTTCAGCTATAGTTATCGTGCTCCTGCAATGCTCCAAGTGTTGCAGGAGTTCATAATCCCATCATATAGGTTTCAAATGCCAACTTTTGACAGAAAAAACCTCCTTAAATATAATAATTACCCCTGATCATATCGAAGTACAGTACCCGTAATTCCCCATCTTTCCCTCATAAACATTCTCCCGTTCATAAACCGATACGTCCCGAAGTTAATTGACCCAACCCGTTATTGTTTGGTTGCTGGTCGCCGAACGATGTATTGCTGATAATTGCTGGTTGCCGGCGGACGGCAATGAAATATTAAATTATGAATTACGCGCGGTTACTGGATATTGAATGTTTTCCATTAATTCTGATGATTTTATTGAGATATTGTGAGTGATGCATGGTGTATGTATAAAACCGTTTTGGCTGCAGGCTTAAATAGAGTTACAGCTTGTTTAAGTCTTGTATGGTTGTGTTATGATGACCAGATTTATTGGCAGGTAACCCAAGGATTTGGGTTACAGCAGTTGGTCGATTCTGTTCTTATTACAACATGGTGCAGTCATTGTAATCCTAGACACAATTCAATGAATAGCTTCATCTCGAGGTTCTTTAACTTACCCTATAATTTCTGTCTGTTTTGAATCCCAATTACAACAAATAACTTCGATCACTGCTGACTCATTCTTTATCGATAAGGCTATACGTTCCGCTGCAATCATATTCAATAAATTGTCCTGGTAACACTATCTCACATGCGAAACGGTTGTAACCTAAGTGATGCAACTCATCATCATTCCATACACAGCCAAGTACCGCCAGCAAATTCCTGAAACTAGCAATTTCCAAATCGTAAACAACTAGTACTGGGTACGGTCAGCAAAACAACCGATTGCGGACGCAGTGAAAGTACGGTCGTAAAATAAATCATTCGGCAACACAATGAGCAGTTAACCGCACAAGATTACCGCTTCATTTGACATATTGATGGTTTTGTACGGTTGGCAAAATAAAACGGGAATTAAAAGAAATATTTACAGGCACTGCGTGTGATTGGTACATGCTTAAAGGTGAACTTAATCATGGTTGTGTTTATACTGCAAGCTCTTAAAGGATTTGTAATGAAATTGCTTGGCATGTAAAAACACTTTTCTTTTTCATTCCGTGTTTATCCTTCACTAACCTCTTAACGTTTTGTAAAAAAGCACTCAGCAACTCCAATAAAACAATGTTTTTTGAAAATAAAAACAAAGCTGCTGAACAAAAATCCTACCAAGTCCAAGTACGTCCAAGGCCATAAAATTACAGGCTCTTCCAACGTTTCAACTTTGCCTCTTTAGTTGCCAACATATCAGATAACCCTGGCATTATAGAAACCGGTAATCCGTTCCTACATTTTGATGGGCTCTGTTTTCCAACCAAAGAATAACAAAAACCAATTACTTAATTATTATAGTCCACGTCAGTATGTCTGTCACTTTTATCTTAAAACCAACTAAGTTTCCACACAGTTTATATGCACCACGTGCAACACCACGAGGCTATATTATTTTATTATTGAATTAAAATATAAAACCCGTACAAATTGTTACATACATTTTATTAATACCCGCCAATACCTTTAAAGGCTTAATGGTCTATACTTTTAAATCGTTTACAACTAGATAATGTTACAAGAACACGCATTCCCATACTAAACAGCTAGCTTTATATACTTTGTAGGCATAATGGGTAGAAAATTAATAGTTGCCAATGATTTATTACAGTAATTAAATGAAGGAAATTGATTGCAGAAGTATGACTCTATGTCTATAAGATACTTGAAATCTAACTACAGCCATTAATTCCTAAATAAGAACACTATTTCAAAAGAAAGCACCTGCTATTCCAAAAGTTCGGTAGGCCACACGTCAGTGGTAACAAAAGCAGTATAATTCGGCCTCGCATTCTATTGAAACACGGTTACAGCAAAACCAAATAATCTGCCGACTTCGTGTCGGAACTCTTCGGACGACAGTAGCGGCCGTTCATCTATATACACTGCTGCCGTTGTCGTGCGTTAACGGTCTTGACTGTGCAGCGTATAGAGTGAGGACTCAAATATCTAAGGTGAGGACGGAGGAAAAAACCTCTTTATATACCAAAAGTGGCCGCCAAACTGGCGACAAATCCTAACAAGTTCGGATTCGTCATGAGAATAGTGAGAAAAAACACTCTTCGGATCGTTCATTGTAAAAGCAAAACTTTGTACATAAACAATTCAATAGTAATTACACAATGTAAAGCTATTACAATTAACATGTAAATTTGTAGTCCAGAGTAATTAGCTCTCATGTAGTGCATTGCACGTTGCATGAGGTGGCAATGAGTAGGCAATGCAAAATTAAAGGTCAATGAATATATTACAGCGTGACCTCCGCGGTTACTACCTATTTTTCTAATTCGTATAACTGGTTATTACGAGTATTTTCTATGCTTAATATTTTCGCATTTTGACGTAAGCGAGGCCCTCATTTGATTATTGAAAAACAAAGTAAAGAAGAATGGCAGAATTATGTCTGGTTTTGTTTTAGCGACCGCAGATATTACAAAAACGAAACAAATTGAATATTATTTTTATGATTTTTCAATTTTTCACTTTATTTCTTAAAAGCCGGAGTTAATTTATAATATTAAAAGTATATCAATTGCTTCCGATCGAGATACCTACGCGAATTGCTGTCATAGATAGTGGTGTTACACGTACAATCAGTATGAATGTTATTATCTGTATCGATTATTAAATGAACGATCGATTCAACTGATCTAGGTGATTCTAGGGTTGGTTGAATTATTAAAATAATTATTTAAATGCAGTTATTCTATCTCTAATCAACTTGATTTGATATTTATGTAATATTACTTTTAAATCCAAAACAAGGAGCATAGGATCGATTCAACGTTGTATCGATTTTACATTGATTTTAATTGCACATCTCTACTTTCATCTTTGACAGTGACTGATTGACAGTTTGATGCTACAGAATTCCTCTGCATATTCCAAAGAGATTAAAAAGAATAATTTAATGTCTTTGGCGTATTCCGTTTCGTTCGTGTTTTGTGTTTATTCGGTTTTCTATTAATACAAACTTCATAATAGAAAAAAATCAATTAGGTTTAGTTCATTTGTCCGTAATATCAGTTTTTGTTTGATATCATTTTAATTTATCATTCATAAGTTACGTTTCGGTTCGTGTTCACTTTATTCATAACCTAAAAATTCAAACTCCTATATCTATGTTTTCCGGCTTTTTCGAATTAAAATAGACTCGCTTGTAGATTCTGCTACTAACGCCGAATCTTTAGACATATTTTTTACTACGGGATGCTTCAATTGAATTCCAGACAATTTTAAGTAAGGAGATTTGCCATTGTTCTTTCAGAAAAATATGTATTAAATCTAGTCGATATCTATAATTTTTTTATCCAGAATTCTAAATTGGACCTGTTAGTATTTAATAATTTTTCTACTATTATGTTCTGTTTGGTGTACGATATTCGTCGAATTTGGTATGTATTTTTCCCGGTTTGCTCTCTCAGCCGAAGTCTTAACCTTTTCTCTTGTGCAATACCCTATTTTATTTGTCGTAGGTGTTGAACCAGTTAAAAAAAACAGCTTCCGGCCTTTTTTCCGGGTACCGGACTATTCACCAGGCTTGTGAGCTCTTGTGTCGAATAGAATCCTTGCGAGTTCGAGACCAGCTAGGCCATTCTGGCCCGCGACACTTGAACATCGAGTCGCCAGCGAATCCATCGAGACTTGCTACGCTTTGAAGGTGTGTTTTGTCAGGATCAACTAGGCGTGCTCCTCTACCAGGCAGGATCAACTTGTTACTTTAAACCATTACGCTTAACTTTTATTGTGCGGGACAAAGACAATTATAGTAATAATAATAACAGTTAAAACTAAAACTATTATTATTTAAACTATTATTCTATGTAACTTAAAGTTACATAGAATAATAGTTTTAGGCAGGTGTTATTTTTATCTTAAAACAAATAACAGTGTACAAATGAACATATAAAAATAATAACCATTAAAGAAAGTAAGCCAGTTGTTAGAAATCCTACGGCGGGCGGCGCGGCGCCGCGGCGGCGCGCGGCGCTCGGAAATTTTGGATCACATTTTATATTTACTTGTTGCCGAGCATCGTAAAATTCATTGTTTTATTATTTTGGTGAAAAGTTTTGTAATAGTCTAAAAAAAGGGCCTTGCTTGTCTAAACAAAGGTAGTTCCGATTAATATTCCGACCAAAACAGTTCCGATTCAGATCGGGTACAAGACAGTTGGCTGAGTAGGCTTCAGTACCCGCTACCTTTGACAGTGGAATATAGTACGCTTATTTAAGTACTGCCACCATGGTCCATCTTCACAGTGACTGGTGTGTCCAGTCGCAATTCTACCAACCCAGCATACTGTGCGACCCATCGCGCAAAGTGGTCCTTTGAGCCGGATTACGTGGATTAGCTGCAGTTTGAAGATCATCGTAAATAGAAGTCATCGGTTCACAACATGCCGATCAGATGTTCAGAGGAAAAAGGCCGCAAAACGGCTAGGGAGCAGCCTTAATCAGAAGACGTCGCCACCACCTCAGCATCGGGTACCAGACCGGGACGGCCACTACAGGGACGATAGGCACGGAGACCTTCGCCGCGATAGGTACCAAGGAATATACTGGTACCTCGGCAATTACAGTTATCTTCACCGTGTCTTCGCCCGCTGCCGCCGCTGTCCCAGCCTCCGTGTCGCCCTTGCTGTCACTGCCGCTGCCGCCGCCAAAGCTCTCTCGCGCACCACCGGCACCCTCCACCGCCATGACGTTACCCATAGACGCTACCCTTTTCTTTTTCGTTTCCGGGGTGGAAAATGCTCATGGATGTCCACCGCTCTGGAGTGGGCGGTGGGGTCAGTCAGACTCTTACTGACTAAAAACCACCCCGTTGTTTTATCTCACACCTACGCTTGGGGGCGCGGGAACGTACGATCCTTCCGCAACCCCCGACCGGTGACGTCTAAGAGGGGCGCGCGTGGAACTCTATGCGCCACCACCTCGGGTCCTGATGTGTGAGGGGCGACGGACGTGCCCGAGTCCGTCACTTCTAGACCTATTTAGGGAGGCTGGATGAGGGCGTTGCCCACCCTCCTTCTACGAGACGACTGTTTCGCAGAAGGAAACCACCGCGTCCCAGGACTCTTCGCTGCCGACCATTGACTCGACTACGGCTGGCAGCGACAGGTCACTGCCTACTCCTGAGATGAGGGCATGGCGCGGATCCTCCCAAGCGGCACACTCTGCCAGCGTATGCCGCACCGTGTCCTCCCGGCAGTCGACGCAGTGGTGACACCGGGCGTCCGGCTCCCTGTTTACGCGACACAGGTACTTCCCGGAGCAACCATGCCCCGAGAGCACCTGCGTCGCCCTAAACGGCAGGGAGCCGTGCCGTGCCTCCTCCGACAGGGAGCCGTGCCTCCTCCATCGACACGACACTGAAGCAACCGATGATGACTTGCAACAGAAACCTCTACAGTCAAGCGGGTCAAGAGCTCACAAAAATAACCCCTACTAGCGCAACATGCCTAGATAATATTTATACAGATGTTATACCAAGCCACAAAGAAATTATAAATTAACTAGGTTCTGATCAGTGCGGGCAAAGGATAACTATCCAAAACCAAAACAACAAAGTGGCTAAAAAGGAAATCACTGTCAACCCCAAAACTGCAAGTCGCTTGGAAGTTTTTAAAGTTAAACTCATTAATAAATTACCAGTTTTGCCTATCCATTCTGATCCGAATCATATTATGATGATTTTTTTAATATATACTGTTAACAATTTAATTTCTCATCTATTCCCAAGACTATCTAGCAACGCATCTTTCAGTGATTGGGCTACCATTGGTATTCATAAAAGTAGAACACGGCTTTATGAGCTGTACACTGAAAAGACCGTTGTAAACACTGCTGAATTTAATTTATTAATGTTAAAAATTATTCAAAATATGTTTAAAAGTTTGTTGTATGGCCAAGTCTCGTTATTTGAGTACGAATAATAAAAACAGTAGTAATGTAATTTAAACGACTTGGAATATTGTTAATAGTGAAACGGGAAGCTCTAGTCACCGAAATACTGACTACAGCCTGTCCATTAATGACAACATAATAAAATCTGACTCACAAGTCACCGCGGCCTTTGAAATTTTTTTTTCAGATATTCCCGTTTCAACTACTAAATCCATAAACTCCTCACCATCTGTTGCTGAGTCTTTGCTTAAAGAAAATGTTAATGTTTACGATTCGGAATTTGGTTTTGAACATATTACTTGTAAGAGATATAATTAAAACCTTTCACACTTTAAACGTAAAAAATATTGCAGATCTGTAGGGTAATTCTATAGAAGTTGTTAAATCTATTATAATTGACATTGTAGCACCTACTAAAGCTCTTATTTTTAATAATTGTATCGACTATTGAGAGTTTCCTGAACTTATGAAAAACAGTAAAATAATACCTTTGTTTAAATCAGGTAGTAGTACTTCAGACCCCATAAATTATAGACCTATTTCAGTACTACCTACCTTTAGTATTTTTTTTGAGAAATTAATTTTAACCCAATAGCAAAGATTTTTTTATAAACATACTCGTAAATTATTACATCGTTAACAGTGCGGTTTCACAAAGGGTCTTTCAAATACTGATGTAGTGATGTAGATGTAGTGTTAAACTTTTGCGACATATCTATAATGCATGGTAAGATAAATGCGATGCCTTTTTTTTTTTTTTTTTGAGGATGGGAAATCATCAAATGACTCCTCCCGCTCTGGGTGGAGCGGAAGGGTGTGTCAGACTCTTACTGACTAAAACCCACCCGTGTTCCTTCCTTGGCCCTTTATGTTCCGGGTCAGCGGTACCCCTTTCGTATGATCCCGCTTTCCCGGCAGGCTTGGGCCCTAGTGGGCCCCCTCTTCGATGCTGACATCTCTTTGAGGCGCGCGTGGAACGCGTACGCGCCGTCCAGCACGGGCCTGGTCCTGATCGGACGGTGAGCTACCCATTACTCACCGCCCGCAGGCCCGCGCCTACGGTGGCCGGGAGTCGTCACGCGGCTCCCGACGCCCGGAGCGTCCACCGCGGCGGCTTGGACGGGAGACTCTCTCCCTCTCCCGTCCCGCCACCTCCTTCGCTAGCATGACTGCTTCGCAAAAGGAGGTGACTGCCTCCCACTCCCCCTCGCCCCGGACCATGGCTTGAACCAGGGCCGGGCGTGAGAGGTCGCCGCCGCTGCCGATCGCCTCTACGAGGACACGGCGGTGCTCCGCCCATGCAGGGCAGGCCCCCACCGTATGCTCCACCGTGTCCTCGGGGCGATCATAAATGCGATGCCTTAGGCATCTTTTGTGATTAGTTCAAGGCGTTCGATTGCGTTCTTCACCAAACGCTAATCAGGAAACCCCACCACTATGGGATCTGGAACACCGCGCTAGATCTTCTTTCTTCATACTTGAATAAAAGGATTAAGAGCGTTGATGTTAATGGTAAAAGATCTCCCGGATCTATAGTAACAATGGGAGTCCCACGGGGCTCAATTATTGGTCCTATTTTGTTTCTTATTTATATTAGTGACTCGCCTTACCTCTTAAAGGATAATCATGATATAGTATTGTTTGCGGACGGCACTTCACTTTTCTTTAAACTTAAACGTCAGCAGCTGGTTATTGATGATGTAAATAGCGCGATCTCAAAAGTAGTTCACTGGTTTAATGTTAATAATTTACTACATAATGAAAAAAAAACAAATGCATTGAATGTACGCTACCTCACGTTAGACAGGTGTTAACTAATGTATTAATAAATGACAAAGAATTGAATCCTGAAGATAGCACAGTATTCTTGGGCTTGACTTTGGATGCTAAGCTTCAGTGGGGCCTAC
Organism: Brachylomia viminalis; assembly: GCA_937001585.2. NCBI lineage: Eukaryota > Metazoa > Arthropoda > Insecta > Lepidoptera > Noctuidae > Brachylomia > Brachylomia viminalis. The sequence goes on from OW443300.2 coordinate 2,131,314, forward strand.
AAATAGATAAATTATCAAAAAAGCTTAGCTCCGCAGCATACGCTGTAAGAAAAATTCGCAATTGAACTGACATAGAGACAGCCCGTTGTGTACTTTAGCTATTTTCATAGTGTAATGTCATACGGTATTCTGTTGTGGGGAAATGCCGCCGGCATTCAGACTATCTTTGTTTTGCAGAAAAGAGCTGTTTGATCAATTTATAAATTTAGTCCGAGACACACTCTCAGAGAGTTTAAGGCGATTAATATAATAACTTTGCCTTCTCAGTATATTTTTTAAAATCTTTTATATACCTAACTTATATGTTGTAATTGTTTAAAAATACACTGATAACCATAATATAAATACTAGGAACAAACACAACTTTGTTGTACCTACAACAAGGCTCAACAAAATAGGTGGCTCGTTCATAATATCAATCTTTACACTTTTTATTAAACATCCAAGCCACGTTTAAGATCTAAGCTTTAATAAATTCAAAATATTCATTAAATGTAAGTTGTTCTAGAAAGCCTTTTATACAGTTAAAGATTATATTGAGGACAAACAAGCTTGGGATTGAGTTGCTCCAATTTTCTGCATACTGAATGTTGTTTTTGTTTTTTTTCTGTTACAGACACTGACAATTGATGATTATTATATACACAACGACTTGAATACTTACCTTGAGAAGTATAATTTATACTTTTAATTATCGTGAATGTAAGGTATACGAGTATGTGGGTCATTGTTTCAGTTTTAATCATGATCTGGCAGTTTAAGTAGTTTATGCGGCCTGCCCAAATGTCCTTTCTTTGGTATTGTTCATCGAATCGTTGAGGTCCATAAGTTCTGATTTGAGCTGCATGGTTACTGACAAATGCGTGCACTGACTGGACAGCTCCTCTTAATCTGCGTGGTTCTTTGCTCAGAAGACCATTTCAGACACCAATCTACATGGTCCTCAAAGAATATGTCCGAACTTTTATAAACACATTGACATTGGTGAATTTTATACATACAATGACTTGAGTATTTACTTTGTAAAGTATTAAATTATTTTAATTATTGTGAATATGAAGGTTATGTGAGTCATTACTTTTTTGTTTTCTCAGTTAGTTTTAATCATGATTTGGCAGTTTGAGTAATTTATGCGTTATATAAATATAAATGTTATTGTGAAAGTGCGAAAAAAATTAGGTGAAATATAAAATGACGTATTGCACGATATAAACAATGACGATGATGAAAATGTGGATGATGATGAAAAAGATGAAAGTGGAAGTTTAGAAGAAATTTATGACTAAGTGATTCATAAAGTCCGAAAAGTAGCAAGGTTATTCAGAAAATCACCAACAAAACAAATTGTACTAATAAAATACGTAGAGGAAGATTTCCACAGAGAATTAAAATTAATAATTGATTGGAAGACGAGATGGTCCAGTTTAGCTGAAATGCTTGACCGATTTCTTAAAATAAAGATAATGCGTTCGAAAATTTTTGATTTATGTAGGATCCGGAATAGAGTTCACTGAATCAGAGCATACTACATTGGAAGCAATCTCAAATTCATTAGGTATCATGAAAGTGACCTTAGAAGCACTGTGTAGACGAGACGCTACTCTTTCAACAGCGGATACTCCGCAACATTTCTGCCTGAAGAAATTAGACTTGCAATAAAGTTATTTGAGCGTAAGTCACAAAAAACACTGCGCATCCGTATTAAGAAAAATAGACTGATTGAGGCAAGTATCTTACAAAACTTGCACAGTCCTTCTCAGTTTTTGGAAAATAAGCTAGATGCAACAGCATATTTTCAAAGATTAAGCAACGACGAAATTACAGTGTCTTTAAAAGAATTGTACGAAAGGTTATATAACCACCACTGACAATTCTGAAAATTATACCGCAAATACCAGTTATTCAAATGGTTCGACGATTGCGGAGCTCACAAGCTTAACTACAGAGGAACAGTTGGAATGCGAGCTTAGTAATTTGTTAAACCCCTAAGAAGACATAGGACAGAGTATAACTTCCATGTCTATCCATGACTTGCAAACAACCCTGCACGTACAAAAAGCTCTTTTTGAAAATGGGGAGACAGAGAGAAGTACCTAAATTATTGCTACAATTATTTAATATCTATACCCCCGCTAGCGTAGAAGCAGAGAGAGTTTTTTCTAACGCGGTTTTTTTTTTGTAATAAAATTAGGTCTTTTCTGTCTGAAACCGCATTAAACGTCCTTTGTTTTTTTACGTGCCCACTACAAAAATGAAAAAACTTCAACGAATAATTTTATTTTTAAATTTGCATTTGTTTAATAAAGTACTTGATTAAGATAACTTACTGCCTAATTACATAGCCTATAAATAAGAAACCTAGTTTTGAAATAGTCTCGGGAATTTCGAGACCGCATCAAATCTCGTTTTTTTTCCCGGGACTCAGTAATACATCGAGACTGAAAGCCCTAGTACCTACCAAAGAGACTGATTTTTATTTTTTGTGTATGACATCTTGCACTTGACCTTGAGAGGTCGTCATTGCTTAACCGGACTATCCTGTGGCTGCCCTCCAGCCCGGGGCGAATTTCTTAAATTACTAAGCGACTGCACGCTTAGGGCACGCCCTGTGGGGTACGGACCTTGGCTTTGGGCATCGCTGGGGGGAGGACAGCAAGATGGGACAGGCTGGATCAAGATTGGATAGTTATTATTACTGGGGGAATTTAAACCTACAGGCTCAGTTACGGCGTGGAGTGGCATTTCGTCTAGCAAGGGTCGGGGACTAAGAGACTGGCAGCATTGCTACGTTGCATGGCCAAGTAAATCAATATCTGTCAGCGTTTTTGAGTGTCAATATCAACCTTTAACTAGTGTTTTTAACCGAATGAAAGAGTTTAGTAAATTTTACTATTTTTATGGGCAACTCGCACTTGACCAAAAATTCGTAATGCCATTTTATTTTAAAAGACCTAATGGTGCTTAAGACAGTTTTCCGAAATGTCTCCATGTCTTGTGGGAAATCATCAAATAAGTTCTCCCGCTCTAGGCAGAGCGAGAGGGCGTGTCAGACTCTTACTGACTAAGACCCACCCGTGTTCCTTCAGTTGCTTGTGCCAGGTGACACGGTATCCCTTTCATACCTTCCCGCAACCCTAGCAGCCATCGGCCCTAGCGGACCCCGTCATTGGTGCTGACATCTCTTTGAGGCGTGCATGGAGTACAACGCGCTGTTGACCCGGGCCTGGTCCTTATCGGACGGTGAGCTACACATTGCTCGCCATCCGGAAGCCCACACCTAAGGTGGCCGGGAATCGGCTTAGGATTCCTGACGCCCATGTCGTCTCCTGTGGCGACTAGAGGCATGAGGGCGCGAATTTTGCCTCTCCCTGACGCGTTCCGCCTCCTCGTTCACGAGCATTACTGCTTCGCAGAAGGAGGTGACGGCTTTCCATGCCCTCTCGCTCCGTACTGCCTGGTTCAGGGCCGGACGCGAGAGATCGCGTACAGTAACCTCCCGAAGCAACCGTGTCCAGCGAGAACCTGCGTCAGGCGGAAGATGAGGACGCAGTGGCGCCTGTCTAGCCAATCTTCAAAGAGTGGACTTATCGCTGTAAGTGCTACGTGCCCCGCACTGGGTTACGATAGCCGCACTCTCGCACCCGCACCAGCCGCCCGATGAGATGGTCTGCATTGACTCTTTCAAAGAGATTGCCCACCTCGCTAAGCAGCACGATGGGCCGGTAAGCGGACGGAGAGTCCGCAGGGCGCCCCGGCTTCTTAATAAGGATCAGTTTTCCCATCTTCCGACGAAGTGGGAACTAGTCCCTCTCCAAGCATGCGCTTAGGAGCCCCTTAGTTGAGGCCCGAGAGCCTCCGAGGCCAGGATTCAGGCTTTCCCAGAAAAGCCATAGGGTCCTTGGGCGGTATTTTTGGCATTCAGCCTACATACCGCCATTGTCAGCTCTACTTCGGTTACCTCCGGAGCATCGTCGTCGTCGTCGGCGGTGTGGTCCGCACCGAGCACCGCAGTAGGCGCAGCCATAAGCGGGGAGGAATGTTCCCCTTGTATGAAATTGTATGCAGCTGTGGGTCTGGTGATTGAGGGAAAGAGCTCGTGGCGAATAAAACACGTGTTGTTCTTCTAGAGAGTAAATCCAAGAGCAAGTTTAATAAAGAAAGCGATTTTGACAACATGCACGCTCGGCAGGGTAGCAAGAAAAAAAAATTGGGCTTGCCAACACCCCTCTGGAAGGGAACAGAGCGCTCACCTTGTCCTCTACGAGCTAAGGCCGGAAACTCTGCGTCAGCGGGAAATCCCATGGGCGGAGCTTCTCTCGCACCATTTTGTAGGGGCGTCCCCACGGGTCCCTGTTCAGAGTCTCCGTTGACTCCTCGCGGGCCAGTCCTCTGGCCCACAGGATCACCACTTAGGGGGCGGTCATCGCCGCTCTGTACCCCTCGTACAGCTCCTCATGAATGGCTTCCGTACCTGGAGGGCGAATACGGAGCCTGCGGTGCCTTATGTACCGGCGTCGCGCAGCAACGTCCGCATTGCGCAGAGTTGTCAGCTCTGGCGACCACCAGTACACCTGGCGCAGAGCGCATCTGGGCTGGGCCCGCGGCATTGCCACGTAACATATTTCGGACATGGCCTCCCAGAACCACTCCGCCTCGTCAACACTTCAATACCTAAATCATATAAATTAAGCCTTATGAAATTCTGCTATTCTGTAAATAAATTTTAGTCTTGGTGTCACAATTATGACGACCAAATAAATTATGCTGTATATTTAATCTCTCAATCCTTGGGGTTCTCCAATTGTTACCACGTTATAAATTACTGGGTTTTTCGAATAAAACATGGTAACATAAAGCCATAAGAACTACGATTGTTCTTGATTTTATAATAGAGATAGTATCGACACTAAATTATATTATTTGGATGCTAAGATAATACTTAATAATATTGTTTCATATTTTCTCGATTGCTGTTAACTGTTAAAGAAAATAAAACTTTATTTGTAGAACTTCACGGTTCAAAATAATTTATTTTACTACTAGAACCTAGGGGTTTTTCCTACTGATAAAAGTAATCGTTTTAAAGAAACTAAATTCTAAGCCGTGTTAAAACATTATTGATTTATTACTGTTTACTGATGTGAGAATTAATAGAGTATTAGCTGATTATGCTATCGCAAATTAATGTTAAGGATATCGCCCACTGCACGTCTCGACTTCTCGAGTGACGTTTAAATTAGCATTGCAGCTGTCAATTCTATTGTGATTGGACTTCTGACAGTACCTTTACATTTTCTAAACAACTTTGACAGAATGGTAAACATTGCACTAAGTGACATGCTGTAGTCATCTGCACCATTTGACTTTATGTACCGTCGTCGTCGGCGTCGGCTTAATATTCTTATCAAGACAAGGGATTTCTCAGTCTATATAAACTGATGAAAAAATAAATAACCTATCATGAGTAATCTGCCTTAAACTGACTGTAAATAAAATTGTAACAAGATCACAATGAGATCTTACAATTCATGACTGTCAAATATACCTACCGGTTGACTCTACCGTCAAGCTTAAACAGTTCACTTAAAATCTACAATAAAATTAAGGTAGTTCTGTTCTGACCTGATTCCCATGATTATAAGGTAAACCATAAATTAGAATAACGGCCTTCTCACTTAAACTTTCTCTTAAAACTTCGTGAAGGCAGTCAGATCTCACCTCGCTCGCAAATCACTCACTTATCTCCTATAATTAAAATATGCAGATCATAAATGTGGCATCCGACGGTTTAACTGAGAGATTAATTTATTATTAATCATGAATACTAACAAGTACGTATATTATTAATTTATAACGCGGATGTATCAGTAAACCTGTGATTTATTATGTTTATCTCGTTTTTAATTGAATATACTGCTTGTTTTATGTATCGAGTCATTTTCATTTCGTGCTTAATTATTAATTCTTTAACATTTATGTATGTAAAGTGCGTCGCCGTGTCCGCATAAGTAAAAGTCTTCGGATACACTTGCTATGGAGATTTAGTTACGTTGATTTTTCTCCCCAGCTTGAAAATTATGAAAAGCGGCGAGGCGTGGTATTTAGGCGGTGATAGCCAGCAATAATTTAATTTTACAAAAAGCTTACAGAGATAAAATAACATAATTGAAAATCATTCGTAGATAGGAACATTTGCTAATTACAAGCTTCCACATGTAAAGGGCGTTTTTTAATTGCTATAGTACTGGCTGTACTGACTGTATGGCTTTATTTAAAAAATGTTCATAAGCCATTAGTGCTTCAACATGATTTCGGGCATACGGGCGCCACGGCTGGCTCGAATGAAGTGTAATCGGGAAGTCCAATAATCGACCACCTTATCGAGCAACTGGGGCCGTATATAATCGGCAATGACACGGCGAATGTTGACTTCCAAGTGGTCCAACGTCTGTGTTTTATTTGCGTAGACGAGTGACTTCACATATCCCCAAAGAAAGTAATAGTAGTAATCCATAGGTGTTGAGATCACACGATCGTGGAGGCCAGTTCACAGATCCATTACGCGAAATTGTGCGCACATCAAATGTTTCCCGCAATAAATTGATGGTGTCGCGCGCTGTGTGGCGTGATGTTGAAACCAAAGCTCTGCCAGATCGAAACCATTCAACTGAGTAGCAAAGAAGTCGGCAATCATGGCTCTATGGCGCTCTCCGTTGACGGTAAAATTCATGACAGCATCATCTTAAAAAAATATATGGGCCAATGATTCCACCTGCCCAAAAAGCGCACCAAACAGTGACTTTTAATGGATGTAACGACGTCTCAACAAAGGCTTCTGGGTTTCTCCATTCCAAATTCGGCAATCCTGCCTATGGATCTACGTCAATCAGCGATGAGGCTTATTTTTGGTTAAACGGCTACCCGTTTAACCAGAAATAAACCTTATCACTGAACAAAACTTTAAACTAACACTAACAAACTGAATATGGTTTTCTGCCCATTCACCGCACCTACGGCGCGTATATTGGTCACGCGGTTCAACTCTTGTGCAAGTTGAACCTTGTAAGCTCGCAAGCCAAGATCTTTCCGCAAAATCTTCCACAAAGTGGACGGGCACAGCTCCAATTGCTGTGCACGATGACGAATCGACTCATTCGGGTCCTCTTCAACACTATGCTCTACAGACGCAATAACTTCTTGTGTGCGGACTGTATGGCGTCTTTGTGGATGCGTATTATCAACTAGAGTATGCGTGGTGCGAAGACAATCCATGGTTTTCCGAATAACTGTCTCGGATGGACGTAAAATGGACGCAGTGCGAAAAGTTGGCGACCTGAACCATGATTTTCAAAATATTTTTTTACAATTTGCAAGCGTTGTTATGATGTAAGTCTATTCATTTTGAAATGGCAAAATGTACTGACCACAAATGAAATGAAATTCTCATCTTCTATCATTCTTCTGTCAAAGTGACAGTCACAAGAAAAAGTGTTGCCAATTTAAAGACCAAATGTCTAAAAAAACCCCCTTTATAAAATTTTTAAAGAAATAACTTTTGATTTTGTTATTTAGCTCTTCAACAAAAAAATTCGACTAGTACTAACTTGGCACAATAACATTATGTTTACTGAAACTCAACCGATTCAATTCCAATCAAATTATCGTAGTCTTCTACTGACACTTGGTTCACCGCTTGCATCTAGTCTTTTACAGTATTTTTCAAGTAAATATTTAATCTACCATATGTATAACGCATACCAGAAAATGATAATACTTCCACATAAAATGACTATGAAAATTTCAAATGGGTACTTTAAAAGTATGAAATATGCATTGACTTAATTCATTACATGACATGATATTTACTCAATTTAAAGACCGCAGAACAAATACCACAATTTTCTGTATAATCAACGTAAAATATCTCGTAAATAAAGGACAGCATCCGCATTGGAATTCCGCTCTTAATTGAATTACAAATGAATAATTAGCTTAAAATGTTTACCGCTACTTCGGGTATATGGTTGAAGTATCGATACTAAAGTACGTTCGGCTAACAACTTTGCTGACCAGTCTTTTCACCACGTCTTGTACCATTCTTGTACTGAGACTTGGCAAAACTGATCTATGCCTATCAGGTTATTCACTATGGACTCTTTATAACATGTTTTTGTTCTCTACTGTGAAAGGTTACCTACCAATTACCATTTTTAGGATTCCATACCTCAAAAGGAAAAAACGGAACCCTTATAGGATCACTACGTTGTCCGTCCGTCTGTTCGTCTGTCAATACCCTTTTCTCAAGAACGTGTGGAGGTATCAAGTTGAAATTAAAATAAAATACTCAAGCGTGCAATCCCTTGGAGCTGTGAAAAAATAGAACCTGTAAGTTAACGCAATCGAAAGATGCGGCTGTTTGTGCCGCATATTGCCGCATATTTTGACACTCGCAAGGGAATCAGAAACTATAAGTAGAGTAGATACTTCCCGTTGACCTAGAATCATGAAATTTGGCAAGAAGCAAGGTCTCAGAGCACAAGTAAAGGAACATCTCCGAAAATTGATAATAAGTAGTTTTATCACATAAAAAATATTTTTTTTGCAATTACAAACATTTGCAGTTGGAGAATTGCCCGTGACGTGTATCGATGTATGTGAGAACATGTTTTTCAACTACAATGTTAAGTTTGTTTTTGGGATAAATTCATTCCAACTACGGAACCCTTCATTGTGCGTGGTCCGATACGCACTTGACCGGTTTCTTTGACCTGCCTGGACTTGGTTGATAGAAGAGTACTTAAACCTATAATTTTTGTCTAAATGCCTAAGTTTCAAACAATAGCAAATAAATAGGATGTGTGGTCCAGAGTACCAACAATAAAATTAGGAAAGCAGAAAAAATATTTTACGATCGTATTTACACCGTGATATTTATGAACTACACAGCCGTGTGCCCGACCAATGGGATTTCCTACCGGCTAAAATGACGAACTTCATCATCGAAATGTTTCATCCCCATTTTTAACTCCTTTAACCTAAGTGCTCAGTGTTGCTATTTATGAACCTTTTGTAAAAAATGTCATGCTTCTAGATCCAGCGGCTTAGGCTTCACGTTGTCTGTCAGTTAAGGAATTAAAAAAAATTGTTTATGAACTATGAACCTTAATGAGTTGACCATCTACATAAATAAAACAAAGACGGGTTTGTTACAACACTTATAACTCGAGATCTGCTGGACCAATTATCATGGTTTTTGATTTTTTGGATTTGTCTCCGCCCCGAATAACGGAATAACTATAGAAACGGGAAAAATTCAAGAAAAATATTATAATGAAGATAACATTCTGAGGCTATACGGAGTTCGCCGGGACAGCTAGTTTCTAATAAAATAAAGAGAGAGTCATTTTTTGGATTTGTCTCCGCCCCGAATAACGGAATAACTATAGAAACGGGAAAAATTCAAGAAAAATATTATAATGAAGATAACATTCTGAGGCGGTACGGAGTTCGCCGGGGCAGCTAGTTTCTAATAAAATAAAGAGAGAGTCCCACCAGCTTCTTCATAAACTTAATCATAAATTACGGACAACTGCCTTAAGTTTACAACATTGTAAACAGAGGTGCCAATACACGGGTCGTGCATGTAATAAAATGATAATGAATGTGACATAATAATGGACAGTGACTGTCGATGCGAATGGAATAGGGACGGCGTGGGAGTTGTGTAAGGTATATAATTGTAGAATTACTGGTAAATACCTGTTGAAAGTGATGCAAACGATTGGTGATTTCGATAAATCAAAGATGGTTAAAGACAGAACAATAACAAGTGACGTTTTTGCTTAAATATGATCAAGTGGAGAAGAAAATAAGGATGTCTGACCTGAGAATCTTACCAGACGTACAGGTATGGGGAGTATACAGAAAAAGAGATAGATGATCAATAGTGAATAAAAAATACAAACTTCCTTTTATCCTGTTTAATTTGACCCTCAACCAGCATCGAAAATAGCCATTGGTATTAGAATCCACCTTGGCAGCATAAATACCTACTTGTATCTTCGTTTACGCTGAATTCAATAAACAACGAAAATAGATGATCAATTAATTGGTTCCGCTAAGTCTGCAATTAAACAATCAGTAAATTACAAGACAAAATAAGCATGAAGTCGTTAATTTTATCAAATATTTCTCATGTCCCAATAAACATGGAAACCAAAATATAAATGCCAACATCCACTCCCCACACGGTGGCTAACATTGATTTATCACGAATATTCATTTCAACAGGCTGGCTGTCAGATTGTGCGCGATTACAGTCTAGATTTATGTCGCGATGCCGCGTCTGCCCGTGTGGGAGCTCGCATAAAGGCGCGTCAGGCGAGACGCACGATTTACGTGGATTGACGCATTAATGATATTTTCTTAGTATTAAAATTATGTCTTTCACTAAATAAACCAACCAAACTTATATTTACAGAATTTAAAAAATCTTAAAATAATAATATGTACAAGTATAAAAAGGGAATAATCAAAGGGCATCAAAAAATTCATCGGCATCGCTGTCAACAGGAAAAGTGCCCAAAAGACTGGCAGGATTGCCACGTTGTATAGCAATGCTGAGTATTTAGGCAAGAAATAGGCCAGCCCTCTAGTCACGTGAAGAGTCGACCAACCGCTTGGCGATGACTCGAAAAACGAAGTGGGCACTCGGACCCCACGGCCCTAGTGTTTCAACTCCAAACGCCTCAAACAAAAAGAAAGAAAAAAATAAGTCCCAAAAAGATTGGAGTATTTGCGCCCTTTGAGGTTTTCCGGACCTGAGGCAGCCGCCCCAGCACAACCCGCCGTGCTAGGAAGATGGGATGTCACAAGGGTGTCAACACACGTTGCATCCCCCACCAAAGACCTTTTTTTTTGAGGGTGGGAAATCTTCAAATAACTTCTCCCGCTCTAGGCGGAGCGAGAGGGCGTATCAGACTCTTATTGTCTAAAACCCACCCGTGTTCCATCAGTTGCCTGTGCCAGGGGCCACGGTAACCCTTTCGGACCCGCAACCCTGGCAGGCTTCGGCCCTAGCGGACCCTGTCATCGGTGCTGACATCTCTTTGAGACGCGCCTGGAACACCTGCCTACCGTCCGAGTTCTTAGTGATTGTTATGATGAAAGTTTTACTTACTCGTAATTAGTCTCTGTAAGTCTGTAATTTACAGTTTTTAATGGAAAAGTCCGACTAAATATTGTGATAAAATGTGACAACCTTTATTTTTATTAGTTAAGTCTCTTTCTCATCTAGGTGATAAAGATCACTCTTTATCGTCTTCTTTATGTCTTAGCACTTTGCTGATGTCTTTAACCCTTAGCCTATATCCATCTTCATCAAGATTATATTAGATTTTTATTATTATTGGTTTGATATCTTCTGGGCTAACATCATCCAAGTGCCACTTGAATTCAGCAACTAACACAAACCATTTTGCACTATAGTTTCTAATTTACCACTTCTTTGCGTTGATTTATCCCCCAACAGACCTGTAACCAACATAAATTTGTAAAAAGACATGTAACTTCTACTTAAAGTCAAGTAAAAAGACTGTTATATTGAATGGACAATTTCATTTTACATCTGCAGTGTTTATTATTGTTACTTTAATGTTATAATTCTCTTCCTGGTTTTAACAATCGATAGAGTTAGAAATACTTTATATTGCTTTACTAATAAAGTGTTGTGTGTAAATGTTGAGTCGAGTTAGCACTAGCTTTTAAATACTGTGCGTCTAATTTCGTCTGTGGAGGTTCTTATAATAGCAATAAAGTAGTGCTGACAGCGTTATTTAGTGCGATAGTCGCCGTGTCAGATGAGTCACTGATGTAATGCATGTTTATAAGTCATACTATTATAATAAACGCGCGACTGAGGTAGTGTGAGGAGGCTCTTATAGTAGCAGTATGGTAGTGCTGGCACTGTGATTTAGTGCGATAGTCTCCGTGTCAGAGGAGTCGCTGATGTAATACATATGCCAGTGCCATGCTTGTTTATATCTCCTATTCTAATAATGCCATCAGTAAGCAGAACTTAAGCCTATGATATCAATTCTTTCTGTATGAATTCTATTAAACGCTGTAGGTATGACATCACCATCAAGCTTATAAAACTACCTGTGGCAATATGACTAACGTTGGTACAGCAATCTGAATGAAATTTAAAAAAACGGTTACCCATCCAGGACTTGACTGCGCTGGGCGTGGCTTGACCTTCCATATCTTACTATCTGTGTATTTTCTATTGAGCCACGAGCCCCTCCTCCATGTATTGTGTGATCATCGTGGAGTTAGAACGTCACAAATCACAATCACCCATAAATAATAAGGCTCTGGACACAATACGCTAATATGCGTTGCAAAATACTCTTTACTGCGTAACATACTGTTTATTGATTTTACTTACTGATTACTTGATGTTTTATCCATGTTTATAACATGTTTTAGTTTGTAAGTACTTAAGTGGTAAATTATTTTGAGTGTTATTTAGTGTTTGACTTAGGCAACGTAGTCCAGTGTCGGGTGGATATTAAGTCGATCTTAAGTTACGCCGACGTATACTTAGGCAAACATTTTTCTTTTTTTTTGCGTTTTATTTTGTCGCGATCGCAAATAAACGTATTTTAATTTTTTTTTCCATCGGTAGGTATAATAACAATACCTATTGGTATTCAACACTGGAGAGTCAAATACAATTTTTTATTAAAATTAAAGTAACCAATCTGCAAAACCACTTTATTGGTATTAACCGAGCACTAATCAATACTACGGGCTTCTTAATTTCCTAATAGAAAACCTAATTACACTTTGCCTGACCAGCATATCGTGCCCAGGGCCTCGTGCCCAGCAGTGTAGTTCTAACGGCCGCTAGACCAACGCTGATTGACAATGTAAAAATTGTGCCGAATTTTACTCCTCGCTTTATAATAAGACACTTTAATCGTTGCTGCATACAATTCACTCACAGCCAGCCAGCCAGCTCATGACAGCACGTTATAATTCAAGCAACAATATAGGTACCTACCTAAATCTGCTTAGATAGTCATCTCAACTTCACATTAAAATGCAAACCAAGCCTGTACTATATTATGACCATATTAAAATGGTAATCAGTCGTTATTATGTCTTGTGTTAGCCTCGTAAAACTTAATTGCTTATTTCTATTCTATAGGTGTAGAGGAAGAGCATAAAATTAAATGTATTAGCTGGTTTGATGCAAGTTTGATTCTACGTTCATGAGATGTGCATTTTATTTTTATATTAAAGTTTATTATGAGGTAGCAAGTTTTAAATTTTATTGCGTTTTTTTATGTTTTTTTGTTCATTTATAGAATTACTGTGAAGTAAAACTATGGAAGAAATCCGGTCTGGTCTGGACACCAAAAGAGCTAGTGATGTCTATGGCACCCATCATTTTCTGATACTTTGACAGTTCTCGTATATATCAAAATATCAGATGATCTTTTTTGTAGTACAAAAACCTTTCTTGGAGTAGAAATCCTTAAAGTTCTAGTTGGGTGCATTAAATTATCTTTAAACTTATTCCAAAAGAGTGTGATTTAAAGTGTCTTCTTTCAAACTTTGATCTTGAATAATTCAAACCACCTTTTTCTTAAAAAGTCGTGGCATTCTTCCAACGACTAATATCCTGGTGTGTAGTCACCCTAACTGCATAATAAAATGCAAAGTGAAATTAATTCCAAAGTTAATTTGACGTGACAAACGGCAAAATACATTAACTTGAATTTCAAATAAAGAATTCATATTCATTCAGTCAATTCTAATAAGCGGGGTATGAAAGTGATCATTCACTTGTTCCGTTCATTTGAAAGCGTTTGCTGTGGTGTTGAATGAATTCTAAATTCGAATTTAATTGATTCTTGGATGTGCTAAGGTACAGGCACACGATTCTACTAAATAGTCGTTTAACTTACAAATTATTACTGTTGCGTTGCAGTTTCGACTAATGAATTTATGTATAGTTGATCGTCTACACGAGTTCTTACTTTGTGTCACAGAATATGGTTTCATTCAATATGTATTCTTGGGTGATTGCAGTGAGAAAAATATGGTGACATTATAGCGGTAATAAACATTGTGGATTTCTCGTTGAATCATTTTGTATTATCATCTTGCTTTGTTGAAGCTGACGTGTTTATTCCACGAGCAAAACATTTATAAAGAGTTTTCGTGTTGATTTTGAATTGGAAAAATATAATCAACTATACCTGTAAAGATGGCGAAGGATCTTCTTTTCTGCTTCAGTAAAAGCTGTCGTGACGCCAAGTGAACGTCAAAACTTGAAAGAAGTGATTGATTTATTAGTAGTTGGTAATTGGTATTTTATTAAGGAGAGTAAAATATTTAAATATATATATAAATAATAAAAATAAATAATTACTATCTAAAAGATAGGAATATATGTATTTGGGCTTACCGAGGCAGTGTCTTACTCTGAATATGAACTAATTTGCCAAAATAAACCAAACACACATGAAAACTGGCAGACAAATCAGGCCACGTGGGCTCATAATCGATGAGCCTTAGGACCTGATGATTAATGCTCCCGTTTTTAATAGTGCCGCCGATGTGTGCGGCCCGAGACAATGGAATGACGCCCACACTCAGAAGGGTTTATCGTGATTGATATGTTGTTATGGGTTTGTAATACCTGAAGACAGAAATTGTCTTAACATCTGTTAGTATCTTCTGAATTACTTTTAGCTTTTAGCTATAATATAGATTACTCCGGGAGCCTTGCCTTATGCTTATCATGATGGGTGACTAGAATCAATTCTATATTAATGTAAATGTTGACGTTCAAAAGAGCCTTTTATGTACCTATTTGAAATAAATGCTTTGACTTTGACTTTGAGTACTTTCTACCATCGTGGAACTTTGTACTTAACGTCACTTTGGTGTTGTAAGCCGAATGGGTCTGACAAATGTGCCAAACTCAAGTCAACGTGATGAAAATATTACATGTGAAGGCCAATGTGTGTAACACTTATACAATCGCTGTAGTATCCCTGACCTATTTACAGTTAAGGATAGTAATTGTTACGCAAATTGACACCCTACATCAATTTGCCCTGGTATACCTATTTCATACCTAAATCATAACTGTCATCTTTGACAGTTATGATTTGATTATACGGACGATTTAAGTTGGTAGCATAATTTCCCTGACGTTACATTAACTATAAATAGTTCTTTAATCTCAATTTAATTATTTCTGAGAAAAGGCAAAGCAGTGAGTTTAACTAGGTGTCCAAAGAAGCAGATATGTTATTGTGTGCGTGAATACGCAAGGTTGTGCGCGTGTGCGTGTGTGGGTGAAAATTGTGAGTGATTGATTGTCTTCAGAGCTTCGTAGAGTTAATGAAGGTAATGTTTGTAAGATTTTAATATTCTATTGTGTACCTGTCATTAGTGTGACTTGAGTTAATGATGACATATTATGCCGTCTAGGGCCTTTCTATCTTGAACAGTCATGAAAGCCTTTAGGGCTACCTATTTTGTGAACTTATTATGTGTAAGTAAAAAAAAAATTCAGTTTTTGACGGATCGCCCTACAAGAGTGAAGAGATAAGTTATGATGTCACAAAAAAGAGTAAATCTATGAACAGACTTTATCCATACTATAATAGTAGCAATGCAAAAGCAACTCAGTCGGTCTGTTTCCATTTCACGCCTAAGCCAATGATCCGTTCGTTATGAAATTTGATAGATGAACCTGGAGAAAGATGTAGGCTATTTTTATCATGGATCGAAGAACCACTAAGAAAAGTAAAACGAAAATTTTCTTGTGAAAAAAGGTTTATTCACTGTCTGTTTCATAAGAAAGCTTTGCGCAATAGCAGCAGAATTTCTGGCTGGAAATAAAAATCGTCAATTCAAAACAATACAATTCCCTTATTTACTTTAATATTCCCCGCAGTAATAAGTAGTAGTACTTAAGGTGTAATAGCTCTGTGTTCCCCATCTAGGCTAGCATAGGTAATCATCAATCATAGGCCGTTAACGTCCACTCAGGTGGAACACGTCGTAACGCTAACTCTAGCAGCGATTAACATAAAGTTTTCAGTTAAAGCACTAACATTATGAAACAATTCATCGGCCGAGGGACGGGTGGGGTCACAGTGGTCGCGAGTAGCAACAAAAATGGTTTTTATTTTGGAAAGTTTTTTTTTGTTTTTACTGCTTCTTGGATTGTATATTACGTTTGTCGTGTAAAGTAAGTGTGGGAATATTTTTTGCCTTTTTGCTCTGAGACATTTTCTTGAGTATGAGAAAATTGTGCCTAGGCACATAACGACTGTAAAAACTTAATTTTTAATAATTAATTAAAAACGAATAAAAACCTACTTTCAGTCGTTGTACACATGTTTTACAGCTTATTCTTATTAAAATTTATACCACCAAGTATAAGAATCTATGATTTCATATTCTAGATAACATAGTACCTACTAACAATATAATTATCTACTTGTTGGTAATTATTATATTATATTAATCATCACTCAAAGCTATCTCACGTCATAAATAATCTATTAATTATTACAATGCTTATCGCTTTCCAAATAGAAGATTATCACCAATTTATCATTATTTTTAAATTAATTACTATCAGTTACGGTAAGTTTTAAGATTTTGATGTAAGATAGCTGCTTCTGTTTTCGCATACGTTGCACTTCAGTGGAAATTCGTGTCATTGTCGCAGTCACAAATATCTTTTGGAAATTAAGTTCATTCTACTTTTTGATAAAATCTATCTACAATCTACAATTACCTACAACGATCTATAATTATTTGCTACCAGACTATCAGCAGATAATATCGGTACAGTTTAAGGCGAGATCGACCACGAGGCTACTTAAAAATAACCAGTTACCCACTCGATTCATCAATGAGCTACCGAAATGTCACAGCACTATTACAATTGTGGTCCGTACATGACGCAACCATTTTAACCACCATTGAAATACAATACTGCAACAACTCTAGTTGCTCATCGGTGATTTGGGTTTATACCACGTTACAGTAGACGATGATGGGCCTTGAAACACTTTGTCACAAAGACGCTTTGCTTGCTTTTGTCTGCAACTCGATGTGCTAATTTATCTTGGAGTTAAAAACAAAACAACATCAGCATTATAAAGAAGTGTGCAGCCATATATATATGTATGTATAATAGGTAGGGGAAAAAGTTTTTTCGTATTTTATAGGAATGAAATGGGCAACTAGCTTCATCTTTCTGACTGTCCGACCCCTTGACAATTTAATAGTGTCTGTAATTGGTTTATTTGAAATAAATGCTTTGAGTTTGAAATAGGTATAAAGTTGTAGTAAAATCTCTGTAGCAGTATTGTTTGTATCTGGCTGGTTTTGATACCATTAAATAGATGACAATAAAAAAATACTAAAGTAAAAACATTTAAAAAAAGGATGGTTTCTTTTCTTAATAATGATTTCTTAAAGGAAAAATGCGACACAAGCCGCGAAAAAATATATGACGCAAGCAGCACAAAGCAGTAAGAGCAGCACAAAGTCGGCTCAAGCGTTTTCAGTCCGGGAACTTTGATGGCAAAGATGCAGCTCGCTCTGGTCGCCCTGCTATGGATAGAGTCGAGGACATTTATGAAAAAGTGGAGCAAGATCAGCATATTGGTAGTTAGGCTGGATCGTACGTTCCTGCGACCCCCGGCGTAGGTGTGAGATGGAACACCGGAGTGGTTTTAGTCAGTAAGTGTCTGACAGACCCTGCCGCCCGCCCCAGGGCGGCGGACATCCATGAGGATTTTCCACCCCGGAAACAAAAAAAAAAATAAAGGCTGATTAGTTAGAGGTTGACCACAAAACAGATTTGACCCATTTGTAAAAGTCTGGGTAAATAAAAAAGCTCGATATTTGGGTGCCACATGAGCTCTTAGTCTTGGATGTGTATATAAAATACGAAATAACTTTTTCCCCGACCTAATAGAAAAGTACTCTGTGGTGGGCAGCAACATTACATACTAATATTGTATTGTCATTTTGTTTCGTCGTGAACTTGTGGTGTGAATGGTTTGTGTACAGATTCATCACTTTCTTTGAGATACAAATACGATGTATTACTTAACTTAGATAGTACGAACACCTCACGAAAACATTGATCACTTTAATTTTGATCTTTTTCAGAATAAAGTCGTCTCTCACTTGTCAATTGATGTAATACGTTACATTTTTGACGTCGCCATTTGCTTCGTATAATATGACAGGATTCTATGTATGGTATGTTTTTAAAATATGGGGAAACATAATATATAAATTAAAAAAATATTTTGCATTGATAGTGATAGATAGTAATCAAACAAATAAATATCATTTATGGCTTTTTACGATATTTTGATTTAAACTGCTTTCTTATTCGATAATTTAAGAATAATTATATCTAAGTCACAATCCACTCGTGATACAGTTTTGAGGGGATATGGCGAATCAGTCCAAAGAAAACCAAACCATTTTTACAATCTACCATTTCACATTCTCCAACCGTTGACCGGCCTAAATGTTAATGTCCAAATAACTTTAAACGATTTTTGTCTATCCTGGGTTTATTATTATATTACTCTGTAGGGTTGTCTCAAATTCATGAATAAAGAATTTGATTATGATTTGCCAATCACCTCCTAAATTAATTTACGACTTAATTATCTATCTGTTTTCCCCTTTAAAACAATAACCCCCATTCATGTTACCTTCTTTTTCCTTTTCCCTTTAATCCTCTTTTAATTGCCAGTCTTTAAAATTCGCATTTATTTGAGCAGCAATTAGTGATATTAAAACTTGAAAAGACATATTTATTGCACTCGCCATTCGCTCGACAAGGCGACCCACCCAACCGCACCTCAGGCGTGCAAAGTAATTTCCTCAGCTCAATATTTCACAGTGCCCACACTAGCGGCATAAATATGAATAATCGACACCGTTCGCTTCGACAATACACATAAATTATTCGAAGCGAAAGCGATAGGGCCCGGTCGGCCCCGCTCCGCTGAGTTAAAGCGTACTCAAAGAGTAGCTATTATGCGCACGATTTATAACTAAATGTATTTGTTTATGAGGCCCGTTTATCTGTTCGACGAGTTTAATTGTGGTGTAGAATAAAAGATAGGCTCGGGTCGCATATCAGGTGAATGACAGCATCCAGATGTATGTCTACAACATTATAAAGATATGGCCAAGCTGTGGCGAGATATTTTATTGATATTCATGATATTTTCACCGAGATATCACCTTGGAGATGAAAGACTAGCCCATCATTAGCCTTTTGAATGTTGATCTAACTAAATGACGGCAGGGATAGACTGGGTGCGTAAGATGGAGAAGTGGGTGTTGTGGTATGCTTGGAATAGGCCTATATCCACCATTGTACTGCAATACTAAAAATGTGTAGGTAACTTTCAATGTGTTTAATATCCGACACATTTTGTAGCACCAAATACCTGCATCACACGACACAATTTAGCCTCACGAACATATGACGAATTCACAACTCCAACCAATTACAGAGCGACACAAACGTCTTTATGACAGCAATTTGTTGTATTCCTAATGTCGGTGACTGTCATTAAATGTGTATAATTTTGAGTCATTATTATGGCCAATTGACACGATTCTTGTAATCAGTGATCGTTAACTATAAGCGAATGAGATTATCCCTCAAACACAGTTTGCCCTCTGGTAGTGTAGTTAGTTGTATACCTGAGGTTGATTCGGTTACCTACTTAATGGTTATTATGTTGCAAAAGGACTTTTACATTATTTTATTTGCCTCAAGTACCTTCAGTATTAAGTACACATTAACATAGCACGTCGAAGACCTGTGAAACTTTTCCATTCGAAATCTAACTTTAAAAAATCTAGTCAGTCTTTCTTTTCCTAACGGGTCAGCAGTGCGATTCTGTAACCATCTCACCTTGAAAACTTAGGTGAAGTGAGCGTGGAGTGAGCTGTCAGTGTCATCCCACTGATGCTAGGGATTGACCAAGCATTATATTTACAATCATAATCGAGATTTTAATAATATTTTTTATGGAAGTTGTATTGATAACTTTTATATTATTTCAAAGCTAGTATCTAAGTGTCTAAAAAAACAAACAACATTGAGTTTCTAACTGAATTTCTTTTTTGCTATTTTATTTTAAAACCCCGAAAATAGTAATGTTTAGCCACTTAACTACATACTAGCTTTGAAATAATATAAAACGATCAATAGAATTTGGATAAAAAATATTTGTAAAATCCCGATTATGATTGTAAATGTAACGTTGGTCAATCCCTAGCATCAGTGAGATGACACTGACAGCTCACTCCACGCTAGTCTTCACGGTGAGATTTTTACAGAATCGACCGGCAGTTCAATTGCCAGAATTCAAGGTGATTTCAGTGCAATGTCATCAGTATTCAAGACCATGATGCTCTCACCACCCATAAATATTATAATGGCCCTTTGAACCAAAAAGACCACCCCAATCTCCCAAAAGACCACACCAAATTGTATCCCAAAATAATTTACAAACTCCACAATTTAGTCAGTTACATAAACCGATCAATCATGAAGGATATCAATAAGGAACTTAGCATTTCAGTAGTGGGCATAATAAGGTGCCCCGCTGGGCAACCGGCGTGTTTAACATGTTGGTAACTTTAATGGTGGTAATAAATTATTACGAGGCCCACTCGTTATTATAATAGAGGAGCACCGACATGATAATAATAATATAATAGAAGCGTGTGATATGAAAAATGTGTTGTGGGATGTAACAGTTTACGCCCTTTTCCGGTTATCAGGAGTAGCTTTTACAAAATGATGTGAGAAACTGGTTAACGATTTAAATGTTGCAATTGTCTATTACAATCAGACCAGTGATCCACGAAAAATTTAATTTAAGCGCAAGGACCAATTTATCATCTCGTGTTCGAGATACTTCTGCATTGAAACCTTCAGAATCCTCGGTGAAATGCATCAGTGCTTTTCTTGTGTCATTACTTTTGTTATACTTAGCATGTTCCGAGGGAACTTATCTTTTCCTACGATATCCTATGAATACTAGCTGATGCTTTCTTTCTAGAAACTAAATCCTTAATAAGGTATTTATGAATTGCATACCTACAGAAATTAATCGAAGTCTATTTATGATCCGCATAGAAAATTGCCTAAAATTATAGCCCATATAGTTAGCTAAGCCCATGCTTCTAATAAAATGTTATTAACAACATTCTACCAACGAATTTACAAATGTTGGCGGCACAATGTTAATAACACTACTATTACCAAGTTATTGGCTTCATAAAAGCAGCTTACTAGCATTTGGGTCAGTTGTAAACCAGATGCCATTTATTTACGTTTATTGAGATTAATTTGTTGTTTGACTAAAGTTCAAACCTGTTGGGCTTAGTCTAGTTCGCAACCGGATTACGGGTTCATATCAATTACTGCTCCGAAACTAGTCGAAGTAATTATGATATTTCATTGTTGTTTTTTTTGAAGTAAAACTTCTTTAGGCACGCTTGGCTTGGGGAGTAAGCTGGCGAATGCATGTCGAGAGCGTTACGAAAAGTGTGATCGGGCGAGGCGAACGCATATGGATGGAGCTAAAGAAGTTTAACTTCAGTTGTGTGGTCTAAAGCACACTCGTTTTTTTTGGTATATAAGGTGGCTTGCAGTCACCATACTGAAAATTCTGTGCATTTTATGTTGCTTGATATGACACATGCTTATTGCTTACAGCATAATAATAATATTATACAGGGTGGCCGGCACATTGACGCACAAACTGTTACCATGGACTTGGTACCTGATCGTGAACGCCCGCCCCCCAGGGTTTGAAATTCCCTTTCACTGAGAGGAGGCCTGTGTCCCAGCAGTGGGAAGATTATAGGCTGATTATGCTGATTACGCTACGTTGAATGTATGTTTTCCGATCATTATTTTTATTCATTTCTAAATATTGTTGATAATGGTACTAACTCTTTGTATATAAATTGTAAAAGGTTGAAGTATGTATAACCACAATTCAAGGTGAATATAGATGAAAACCTTTGTGACATTGCCGACAGGATTTTTTCAGTCTTAGTGTTTTTGTATCTTAGGTACAGTGGTCTGCCCTGCCAGCTAATATTGGTGGCCACCCGCAGGAAAGCGTCGTAAAATTACCCACAACCAAGCGTGTCCTAGGAAGTTGTTTTAATTCAGCGTCAAAAACGCGTAAAATTAATTATTCAGAAAATAACATAGCAGAAACTGAACTGAAAATGATTTGCACTTATTTAAAATACCCGTGTAAAAAAAAAAAAGGTGAAAATAATAATATTAATAAATCATTTACTTAATGAAACAAAAAACTTTGAATGAACTAGGATACTAGGTGAATGTTGCAATATGGCAAGGAGAAGTGTGCGTATGTGTGTGTTTGTGAGTGTGTGTGTGTGTGTGTGTGTGTGTGTGAATGTGTATGTGGTGTGTATGAGTGTGTAACTCAGAACTTAAAAGTTCTAGGAATAGAGAAACTTAAATACATATTTTAAACACATATTTTGTCACCACTTCATAAAACATTTCTAAAAATATTTGTGCTTTGTTTAATTACATCAGAACTATGCATCTTTCACACCCAGTTGGCATGGAGAGAGGTGTTTAATAGATTGTCAATCGTCGCTACATAGTTGGCAGTTGACGGGCATTGCGCCGGCAGTAAATGCCAATATGCCGAAAGACAGGTGACAAGTACAGTTCAAAATGATGTATGGGTAGCTTTATTGTTTTAACTAGATGTGAATGTTACTCGGCATAGTTGTTTTTTTTTTAATATATTTGACCTATAATGTCAGGATTTTTTAGGATTTTGTTTTAGTTTTTGTCGAAATTGCTCTTCTCTTGATAAGGGAGAGTTTGACCAAGACGGTATCGAAAAGTTTTCCTTGTCGAGAGTGTCTTTCTCTTAGTGGTTTTTTTTTTCTGGTCTTCTTTAAGGGATTTAGGATGTTGAGAGAGGTCCATATTTTCTATCAAAGCACCTGAGAGGACAACACAACCTTGTTTTGAACATACATAGGATATATTTGTCATTTTGGATAGAGTGGAGATAGCTAGACCATCTTTGTGAACGGGTAGAGTGAATAAGTCAGCTTTCAAGGGTGAGATATCGACTCCTAGTAAAGTTGGTAAAAAATGGTTACGCAGTGCGTTTGTTATTGGTTCGAAGAATTGGTTTAAGTTATCTAACTCTTAATAAGAATGGCCATTGGAATAGAGCTGCTTTAGTGAGGACAGTGTAGGCAGCTTGCAGTGAGTTTATTGATAAGCGAAAGTTTTTCTATTGTAGGTTGCCACTTTTTAATTTTATTGTTAACAAAGTTTTCTTTTCCTTCGCCAATGTAACAATGAAGGAAGCGTGGTCCAATTATGATGGTTATGTTCATCCCCGAAGATCTGTTGAGCTGATTATTTGTCGTTCTCTGAAATGATTAGGTATAACTTAATCTTGTGCAAAGTAACCATATGCTGGACCTATTTTATAGCCATAGAGCTAACGGTCTGTGGCATCTACAAGTAGCATTTCCCAGTTAGAGCCTGGTTGGCAGTCTTTTTGGAAAAGGTCGTTCATTGCGTGTATATCACCTTCGATAGCGCTGCTTAGTCCACTGCAGAGTTGCGATTGAGCACAGGCTTCGGTGACCACAGACCCGGTGACTACATTCATGCATTTGGATAGAATCTTGCATAGGCATTCGCCAATGCAAATCGGTCTCACACCTGGGCATTTGTCTAGGGCTATGAGTCGCCTTGATATAAGGGCTTGTATTTGGCTCCATGGTACAAAATTGTTATTATAACGCATTGTTAATTATGCTACTGCAATCCCCAAACGCAGCCTTGCTTCTCTAAATCGTAACAAGTGGTCTTTCCAATTTTCTGATATGGTGCCTGTTGGGCCACCACCGCCCACTTTTATGTTCTGTTCTGTTCACTAGTTATGTCTACTTCTAGTAGTGGAGTCAATTCGAGGAGGCCGTCTAGTAGTGTAAATAGATTTTAATCAGGATTAAATCCGGGGTGGGTGCTTTTCATGCAATGCATTCATGACCATTTTTCCCGTTACGTCAATTTCGTCTTCAGGTTTAAGGATTTGCTTGTATCTTTTGTCAATAACCAATTTAGGGCTTTACATATCTTTCCGCGCCGTATGAGACGCGTATTTTTTTTTGTGACATAGTCATTGTTATCATTATAATTGTTTCTGTTGTAGGAGTTACGGAGAGAGTGGTCTGCTTTGATAGCTTAGGTTATTAGTATATCGAAATTTTCTTCAGCCCATAAATTTGGGTGTCGGTCAATTAATCTTGTTATATTTTTTGTAAGTTAAATATTCTTTTCTCTTTGTAGCACGACGGCAATGTAAATCAAAAGGCGTTCAGAAGGATAGTCTGATTTAACGAGATGCTCTATTTCTTCGACTAATTTGTGAATAAATTTTATACTTTCAGTGTTGGAGGAAGGTCATACAGTATCCAATGAAGAAAGCACCCTTTTCCCATCGTTTTTGCGATTGCAGTGCTGCTGGGGAGTTTGTTCCGCCACTTCTTCTTCCCAGCTTTAGCACTAGGAAGTGGTGAAGGGTGGTGGGCGTTTTGGGGGGACTGTCTTATGTGATTTTGACGTTCAAAAAGTGCTGATTCTCAGCCTAATTTGAATAAATGACTTTTGATTTTGATTTTGATTCTATTCCATTAAAAAAGCGGGGATCCAAAAGTATATTCTAGGTATGTTGTGTGTATGGTCTGGGTTATTCCTGGAGGTGGATTATCTAGCTATGGGCGGCGCACATAAGCCGTTGTCATTGTGATTGGTCATTTCGTTTAACGGTTTTAAGACTTGTCGAGTTTGCGTCTTGGGTATTAATTTTTGATTTATTTATACAATTCATTTAGATATAATACAGAAGTAATACGAAATAAAGTTGGTAATAAAGAATATTTAGAAAATTGAAAGGATCTTTTTTTTTGTTGTTGACGTCTATAGCTAGGCAGCGATTGTGTTTATTGGTGCTTTGTATTTTTTTCAAAATGCAAGCAATTCTTTACATTTTTTTTTTTAATTATAACACGTCGTTATTTGTGTATTTTATTATTTTTACGCAGATTAAAAAAAAAGCATGTTGTTTGAAGCAACCTTGAACCAAATAAACTAAGACAAGTCAGATTTGAATCTGTTTATTGATCAATAGCAGCATACTCATTATTTTTCACCCATTAAACATTCTTAACAGTATTGTGTCTTTACCATTAAAATAATCAACTTTAACGCTACCTTTTCAGTCACCCATCCACCTACAACATTAACATTATAAAAGCCAGTAATCACGCAATATCTAATCTTATAAGCGCAATGACTAACAGTTCGTAACATAAGGAGTCATTAGGAGGAGTGGCTGATCCATCATCCTGTCAGGATCCCGCTCCCGTGTGACTTGGAGCCATTAGTGTCTTCATTCTGTGGCCGCTTTAATTACTTGTTTAGACGTAAGTCGAGGATGAGCTAAAAATTTAAGTGAGTACTTTGGTGATTGTTAAAATTTTTGCAAGAATGAGTTTCAAATTAAACAAAATTTGTTATAGGAATAAAAGAGATGGCAAATAGGAGTAGCAACAAAATTCACGAAGTAAAGCCAAAAACGAAGCACAATAAAATATTTAACCTGGACTAATTTACATGGAACACCTGAAAATTGAATTTATAGTATAAAAGGCGTCACTCATTATACTACTTCGAATGCAATAAAATATAATTCCCACCTAAATCAAACCTGCGACTTCAAGGACCAAACACATTAAATTAACCACCACGCCATTCGTGTAAATTATCTACATTGCCATCTATACCTCGACATGGAAACCCCAGATATCAATCTACCAATATTGCTGATTTAAAATAAGAATCAACCGATCGATCACGATCTAAGCTTCATAAAGTCGTTTTATCGAACGCCGAGGTAAACTTGCCAATAAATAATACTATATCTAGCCTCAGTAATATAAATCACATATTAATACCAGATAATAAGATTAGTATGATTTCTCTGACAGATATTGATTGCCTAGCAAATAAATGGGGGGAGATAGATTAGATATTGTTAAAGCACTCACTACAGCTAATGATTGTGTGAGTCATATTCTGATGATCTCTGAACTTATGATGTGAAAGGTGAAGTTGCATTAATTAAAGATGGTGAGAATGAATGAGCATATCGTGATGAGTGAAAGACCTGCTATAGATAACTAACGCGTCAAAGGGAATATTATATATACTCAACGATGATAACTAACATGCTTTTTCAGTAATACTGACAAATAAAGCAACAGTAGATACCTATAATTATAATGAAAAATGAAGAAAACCAAAGATGACTCAGTGTTCATTTTGAGATCACTGTTTATGAAATAAATTAATGAAATTTAATTTATGAAACTTTTTATGTCCCGATTTATTTCTTAATTACATCCTGACATAAATGGCATCTTATCCTAAAATTACAAAAACAAAAAATTTTGTCGTCCAACAAAATTATCTGTACCTACTTACATATCCTTCCAAATTGTTCGAAGTACCTAGCCAATTTAGTGTCGAATAAACTGCAGACAAAAATATCAGAGACAGATCTGATCAAAGTGACCTCCAATAAATTTGCAACGTGATATTATCCTTAAAGGTTATCAAAGCCTCTATAAAACTTATCTTGGTAAAAAAATTAAGTAATTTAACATTTTACTTTCTCACTCGACTCAAAATACCAAAATTACACATTGAGTGTCATTAACCAAATGTCACGAACGATTGTCTCAAAGTGACATTAAAGAAAGCTACTTGGTAACGTGTCATTATAAAGATATAAGGGGCCAAGTTGACAACTTGGTTACAATAAAAATGAGTTTTGACGTTGACAAATTGCTGGCAGAGGGCGCCCCGGGCGGTCTGTTAATGTCGCCGGTACGACTACAGTGTGTGCAGAGTTGGGAAAAGTATGGATATATTTTCCTGCTTGGATTCCTACACTGTTATTCAAAATTTTTTCCTTGTTCATTTTGTAATGGACATTTCCAATATATTTTATTTAGAGGATTCTTACTCGTCATCGGTTTATATTCTGTTATTAGTACAGTGTAAGTTATGGATTCACATATGTTTGATCGTAAAAAATGTACTGAATCAGAAAAAAGTAATCGAACGAAGAAGAAGAGCTAGAAGTGTTATTTGATACCATTTGGCCACTAGAGAAACAAAACCATCATTAGGTATTATCAGGCCACTGTCAAACTCATTCGGGATCAGAGTAATCACAATAGCAAAGTAACAAAGTATTAAAACATGCTATAATTTTGGCAAAATACCGCTTATATACTTAATTTTCTACATTAAAATTTATGCTTGAATATTAATATGTTGACCTTCTTAATGTATGAAGTCATTAATTCATGTTTTATGATGTCAATTTATTATGTCATGCTTGTATGAAAAATTTGTAAATTAATAATAATTACTATTCACATTTTAATTAGCATTCCCATAATTGATCTTATCAGCAACAAGTTTTGTTTATTAAGCAGATTGATGAAACGAAAATGATAAAAAGCAAATCCATTTTATAAAAAACTTATATCGCGTGTAAAAATACCCTTTCCGAAGCCGAAAGCCACATATTCTACCCATTATTTAGATCATTTTTATCCACTAGACCATAAATGATAAATGATTTATTTCTGACAGTAGGTTTGTACAAACACTTTTACACGTCAATAATATTTAAAAAACTAGATGAGGTCGGCGTGTCCTATCTGACTACTCTGAGAAGAAAGGCCGAAACAAACTCAGAGGTCACAGTCTCTTTTAAAGTCCAGACATAATCTTGGTCAGATCATGTGAAGACCATGTAGTTTGGTGTCTGGAACGGTTTTTTGAGGAAAAACCATACAGATTGAGCGGACCTGTCCAGTCAGTGCACGCATTTGTCAGTAATCTTGCCGCTCAACTCAGAACTTAAGGAGCACAACGATTCGACGAATCATACCTTAGACTCCGCTGGTTCTGGAGATATTGAAGGTTGACGTCGCATTTTATTTTTATACTTTTTTGCGAAAACAGATTCTTAGTGTTATTACTAAACTTTTTTCCAAACAAACATTACCTGAATTTTCTGATTTTCTTAACAAATCACGCATTTGAAGTTACAAAAACGCAATGAATATCAAACGCACACTACTACATGACGTTTACCTGTACACGACAACAAGAGCACGATACAGTGTCACGCGGTATGAGCTAGTCCAGCAGCCTTGAACGTTACGACGACCCGTGTTTGTAACAGCTGATCGGTTGTTGGCGCTACATTGTTGCAGATTTCAAATACGTTGATTTATGAGTTGTAGGCAAGTCCGTTGTCTGTAATGTGATGTCGAAGAGCACGTCCTTGTAAAAATACAAATCTGATCTCTAAACTTCTGGCAGATTCAATTAAAAATGTTGACGAAGTTTGTCCTCATTCGTGATCTTACAATAAAAGTAAACTAGTTAGGTGCTGGCAGGCATTGTGGGAAACCAGTTCCTGGGCCCCATTTTCTTGCCACCCAGAATGAACGGACCTGCCTACCTCGACTTCATTCATCGTTACCTAACCGACACGCTGAATGGCATGCCACTGTTGTTGTTTTTGAACAACTCAATCAGCGGTCAGAGCGAGAAGGAATCCTGGAGCGGGTTCATCAAAATACACTGACTAGGGCGCGTGTCTGTCTCCACGTGGGAGTTTGAACTGCAGCTCGTGAGTGTCGAGAGGCCAGGCCTAGTTTGATGATGGCAACGATGGATAGTAGGTAAGTACCTACGTACCTTCACAGGCTATCTAAAAACTAGTGTTTTTACGAGTTTTAATTGAAGAAAATCGTAGGTATTTAGTTGTACATTTATTAACGATAAACGACAATTACGTACGCGTACCGCCGTAGAGCGAAGGGGTGTGGCGCTTAACTCACACAACAGCACTGAGGCCGTTCGCTTTGGTTCGCGTTACATTGCGCGCAATAAAAAATAGTTTTTTTTTTATACCTAAAAATAAAAGTCGGTTCCCAGCATTAATTTTTGCGCAAAGCTACTTAGTTAGGTGTATAGTATGCGTAGTTGACGGCTTCGTGATGTGTCTTTTTACACCCTGTATACTCGTATTTGATAAATTGTATACTGATCATTGATTGGCATTCACTGTATTCTGTGTGTGTATTGTTAGATTTTCTGATCCAAAAGATGTACGTCCTGTGTGTAGTCCTTTTTTTTAGAGTGTGTGAAGTCATCAAATAAGAGAGCGGGAGCGCGTGTCAGACTCTTACTGACCAAAACACACCCGTTTTCCTTCAGTTGCCTGTGCCTGTGTGTTGTGGCCCCGGTGTCCCTCTCGGACTTTCCCGCAACCCTGGCAGGCCTCGGCCCTAGCGGACCCCGTCATTGATGGTGACATCTCTTTGAGGCGCGCGTGGAACACAACGCGTCGTCGACCCGGGCCTGGTTCTTACCGAACGGCAAGCTGCCCATTGCTCGCCGTCCGCAAGCCCGCGCCTACGGTGGCCAGAAATCAGCCTGCGATTCTCGACGCCCAGGGCGTCTCCTGCGGCGGCTAGGGGCGTGAGGGCGTGAATTTTGCCTCTCCCTCACGCGTTCCACTTCCTCCTTCGCGAACATTACTGCTTCGCAGAAGGAGGTGGCGGTTTCCCAAGCCCCCTCGCTCCGTACCATGGCTTTTTTTTTTTATTTTGTTTCCGGTGTGGAAAATCCTCATGGATGTCCGCCGCACTGTGGCGGGCGGCGGGGTCTGTCAGACTCTTACTGCCTAAAATCCACCCCGGTGTTCCATCTCACACTTACGCTGGGGGTCGCGGGAACGTACGATCCTTTCGCAACCCCCGGCTGGTGCCGGCCCGCCACTGAGGGCCTCTTTGGGTCTGGGCGGCGAGTGACGCGTTTGACTCCCCCCGCGTCGTCTAAGAGGGGTGCGCGTGGAACACTACGCGCCGCCACCTCGGGTCCTGATGTATGGATAGCGACGGACGTTTTGTACCATGGCCTGGACCAGGGCCAGACGAGAGAGATCGCCACCGCCAATCATCTCCATGAGCACACGGCGGTGATTTGCCCAAGCCGGGCTGACCTCCACCGTATGCTCCACCGTGTCCTCCGGGCGATCCACACAATGGTGACATCCGGGCGTTTCCTCCCGCCTTATCCGAAACAGGAGCCTCCCGAAACAACCGTGCCCGGTGAGGACCTGCGTCAGACGGAAGGTGAGGACGCCATGGCGCCTTTCTAGCCACTCCTCAAAGAGGGGACTTATCGCCGCAATTGCAGCGTGCCAGCGCTGGGTTGCGACAATCGCACTCTCCAGGCCGCCCTGAGATCCCGCCGGAGGTTCGTAGTGTCCTGTCAGCAGATTAGCGGCTTCTTTTCACATCCACACCAATACGGATTATGTATGCATCTACTAGGTGACTCAAGCTATGCTTTTAGCTCATCTCTCGCTTCCTCTTTGCTCATCTGCGTCGATACAAAGGCATCGCGGCCATTAGTAGCGTTCATCAATACAAGCGAGCATCGGTCATGCCGTGACTAGATAATGATTGAAAGAAGCTTCCAACGAGTTTTATCTACTTGGAACTGATGAATACGCGTAATACTTTCTATTGTTAAGACTTGTGTCTTATTGGATATTCGCCATTTATACGTTGGTAACATTTTTGTTTCGCGAAAATGTTCTTGCTATTCAGTCACAGTGTATTGAGTTTTCAGCGAAATCACTACATATTTACTTATTTAATATCAACTACAACAGACTTGATAGATGACCGATTTCTTTTCTTAGAATGACAGAGAAAACTTACAAACAAACAACTGAACGGAATTATTGTGCCAATATGCCATGTTTCTGCATTCACACCAAAGAATATAAAGTAAATTCCAACGTTATCAGTCCTTACGAAAGGCCTTTAAAATTAACTCTATAGCAATACATATTTTATTAAACCGACGCCGATAATAATCATATAAATGTCTAGTAGGGATTAAACATAAATATACACAAGGATAATAATATACCTCAATGCCATTTGGTTCACGGATTTTTTCCTGACTTAAAATAAATACTTTTCGTTCGCCATATAACTTCTTCTCACATTTTCTATCAACAATATTTCTGATTTGTAATGCATTACAAATTGGTCACCATTAGGTTAACCTGAAATAAAAATCATGAGCTAAAAAGTTTTTAGTTAACGCAGAAAACCAAAACTAACAACTTAACCCGCCATTTTAAACCCAAACAAAATTAACACACAAATTCTAGAGCGCGAACTAAAGGTACAATTCTCAAGGCGCCAAGTGCAACCACCTCTCAAATCTGACAAGAGCATGAATAAATCATAACCGTTCTCTGTAATAAAGTAGCCATGTTTATCCGAACATTCATTTATCACCGTTTTGCCAGCCTACTATAAATTGACCCTTCAGAATCTGGTCCTTCGTTCAGCGTATAGGTCTTGGTGGCTGGTCCTTCGGCATTCATGATTGCAGCAGTCATCAATCAACCGAGTCGGTTAGAATGATGGTCGGTATATTGCGTAATGTGTTTGAAGAATGTTTATTTGTAAGCTTTTTGTAAGTTTTTTCAAGTTGTTTTTGTTGATTAATAGCTTGATGGATGTAAGTACCTCAAGGATGGGATTGCTATGTAATTGCTGAAGTAATTTTGTTTGGGAAGATTAGTACTGGCAGTGTTTTTAGTTTGATGTGTTGAGACTAATATATAATAAGTAAAAATTATTCTGCCCGTGAAATAAGGCAAGAGTAAGGCGTACAGAGAAGGAGAGAAATTACCTAAGTAAATGAAGAACCCGTGTATAGTGATGAACTTGCTAATGAACACACGTCTAGTTCCAGTAAAGCATAGCGAATTTACGGGATCGTCTGAGGAAATGAAAGGACAAATCAAAACAGTTTAAAGTTTAAGTACGACTTAAATGTCACAACACATATGACCCTATTCGTGATGACACTCAAATTTCTGCACACATCAAAGAAGAAAATGAAATTTACGAAAACAAATATGACGTTATTAAAGTTATAGCTTTCGCAGATGCCAAGGAACTTGAATATTTCATCGCTTATGTGAACAAATGTGTCGATGTGCATTTGATAAACGTTGACAGTAATATAATTCATTATGACACGTTGACAGAATATCAATGTGTTGCTTGGTATTGAGGGTGCTTAATTTATGAAGTTGTGAGTAAGCTTATTTTTTACTTCAATATTAAAAGGGTGCGAGTATTTGCAATGTTTTCTAGAAATTGCCTATCATAGTTACAAATATGTATGAGTAAGTCATGTGAATTACCTCCGTAGCTAATCTATTAAGGTATTAAGAACCTCAGAATGAATACTAATAATGCAATATATAACACGGAAATTTTCATTAAAATACATCATAGAGATTTATGATAAAGATTTATGCAATAAGATAATATCAAAAACTAAAAACGGCGTGATGGATATCATTCACATCAATTCTCAATAATTCGTGCCAACAATCTGAAACTGCGCCTCATTTTGAACGAATAGCATAAAATAAACTGAAAGACACGTTTAATATCAATGGCATTGACAAACGTTGAAAGCTGGACCATAAAACAATCATCAATCCAATTTATACTTAACGTCATCGTTTGAAATTGGATCAATTTAAGTCAATTTATCATATTGATTCATTATCATTGGTTATGTCGATAATGTATGACCTGAATGCATTATCTAGATTAGCTTTTATTAGTACGTAGGTATATATGGATGATATTATTTGTGAGTGATTTATGACAGTAATTTTCGAATGTCTGCGGCTAAAGATAATTCTATATCCGTTTATAGTGACGACGTTTATAATGTATCGTGGTGAAAATAAAGTTGAAATCGTAGCTATGAACTACATTTCCTGCTTTAATAATTTCAAAATCAAAGAAATTGTGAAGTATAATCTATTCAATGACGAAATCTCTTGTGTCCGTATGGATTGAAGAGCCATGTCTCATATTTAAACGCAGATATTGCCAATATTTAGAAGTAAATGGCCGATTTTGTAGGCCCGATCCTGGATTTTGTAGTAAAACCCTTAAAATGTAGAGGACGTTTATCACCTTAACCTTAGACGTTGTCCACCTTAGATATCGAAAAATAGCCGAAGGATATTTTTGAAAATTTGGTACGATTTACTAGTACTGATGCACAATCTGTACAAAAAAAATGGGTTTTGTACAGCTGAAATTGAGATAGCTACAATGGTTTGATTTGTCACGAAAGATCATAAATTTCACCGCGCTGTTATTCGGTAAGTAATCAGCCAATTAAAAAAGATCTTAAGTATCATTTAGTGGTAAATGTATTCTAATTTGTAGCATAATAATAAATTATAATAAAATTATATTTTAATAGTATAATTTCGGTGATACAACACATTTTAAGTGGCTCCTCAATCCTGACGGTCACTAGGAAATACATGTTTAATGGTACTAAATCAGTTGATCAAATCGGATAACAATAGCATAGATATTTAGTATAAAATGTAGTAAACATTGGTGTAATCAAACATCCTGCATATTCAGCATTTCAAAAGATATCAAATATTTAAAAATTCCGTAACAATTTAGTGTGTAATATTAAAAATCAGAATATGACCTTTATCGTTGTTTAAACAAAAGAATACTTAAAAAATAATTAAGAATGTAAAAAAACCCTGACTGCATGGCTCAAACCCTTACCTACTTTTGAAGAAACTGACTTGAGCTGCATCCGATATTCTATATCAATATCCGACTTTATAATATTTGACTTATAAATAGACTTAAACCCTATTTGATCTTTCAACCTGATATTTTAAAAATATCATAGGTACATTTTACGTTTTTTTTCCAAAGAATATGAAAAAAATCACGATTGAGTTAATTGCGCCACGCAGTCAAATAACTTTCTAAAAACACTCCCTGCCCGCGAACATTCAATTTTGCCATAAGTAATAATATGAAAATATTTTGGTAGTTTTGTATTATAGCGAATATTGGTTTCATAATCGTCGTAGCAAAAACTGGTTATCCATAATTAAGTAACATTTGTAATGGCGCATGCCAACTTCACTGAAAGCTAAAACAAATTCTATGGCCCCAATAAGAGTGTATGTTATACCTCTAACAATAATGTGATGCGATATATCTTCTAAAATAACTTTTTCGCTGCCATTTCAATCAAATATTTTTGCATGTCACGTTAAGGTGAAAGCGCTATGGCAGCCCGCGAAATTCAAATATCTTACGTTTTGTGCCATAAGCAGTTCGGTATCAATGTTTATAGTAATAAAAAAAGTTAGAATCGCCCGTAATAAATGTGTATTTACCGAACTATTATTATTACATTACAAAACTCTCTAATTTGAAATTGCACAATCATGACATTTGAGGCCATTTCTAATTTAGTGAGTTTGTCGGTATCTACATATACAACAACGCCCCGACATCTATCGTCGGGCAGTTGCCCACCAGACACGACCCCCGTCTGGTTGGAGGATCCGTCCTTTTCTATGGAAGTATGAGTGAACTATACACCCTGTTCCTCGTACCTCTATAAGTTGAATTGATGATTGTTATGATTATAATTTCTGTAAATAGATTTTGTTACAAAACAACAGTTAATTGAGAAAAGTAAAATGAGTATCATTCAATTCATCATTGCTTACTGAATTTCATTTCATTTGTTAAAATCTCATATAAAGTTAATCTCGTTCCTTCTATAAATAGGTACTCGTCGCCTTAAAATTATGAATGTGCAAATAAAACTCTGTTTATGATCATAGTCAAGTGGGTCAAGGCCAGCGACCGTAAAGTTAGAGCACGTAGGGTTCGCGCGAAGAAAAGAGCCTTTAATTCTGCCGCCAAGCTCTGCAAGCTGGTTTTACG
This sequence comes from Brachylomia viminalis, assembly GCA_937001585.2. Classification (NCBI taxonomy): domain Eukaryota; kingdom Metazoa; phylum Arthropoda; class Insecta; order Lepidoptera; family Noctuidae; genus Brachylomia; species Brachylomia viminalis. Next base: position 2,166,432 of record OW443300.2, read on the forward strand.
TGGGACACGTTTTGACCATGTCAGACGTATTGGAGCCAAACTATCATCACACCCTCCGGGTAGTAAACAGTTCTGATCCCTGTCTAAAGCGGCTGAAGCGAATTTCTATCGTCCCTCTTTACCTCCAATGATGAAACCTGATGGGTCGCTGGCTTAATCTGCACGTGAGAAAGCAAATTTATTTGCATCTCTCTTTGCAAGCAATTCACACCTGGACGCTGGCTCCAAGCAACCACCTACTATACCTCATTGTGACTTCTCGATACCGTAGATCGCAGTTCACATCAAAGAGATCCGAAGAGTATCGTGCAGTCTAGACGTAAACAAGGCCAGCGGGCCTGACGGCATTCCAGCGAGGGTGTTGAGGCAGTGTGCGCCTGAATTGACTCCTGTGTAGACACGCTTGTTCCGCCTCTCTCTTGATAAAAGAACGGTGCCAAAATCCTGGAAGCTTGCAAATGTGCAACCAGTGCTCAAAAAGGAAACCGTGCAGACCCTGCTCATTACCATCCAATTGCCATTACCTTCATTCTATGTAAGGTTATGGAAAGGGTGCTGAACAGTATGTAGCCGACCTACCTTGTAGACAATGATCTCCTCAGTAACTGACCGTCAAAATAGCCTCCCGGGGACGGTCAACTGGCGATTTTCTTGTATATATCACGCACTGCTGGGGCGAGGCCATCTAAAAACACGACGAAGCACTTACTGTATCGCTTGATATCTCGAAGGCCTTTGACAGGGTCTGGCACGCTGGTCTTCTCAGTAAGCTTCCAGCTTATGGTATCGAAGCTGATTTTTATAGCTGGATATCAGACTTCCTTAGTGAACGGTCGATCAGAGTAATCATTGACGGTTGCTCCTCTGACCTTATGGCTATTGATGCCGGAGTTACTCAGGGGTCTGTTCTCCCTGCAACTCTTTTCCTGCTGTACATCAATGACCTAGGTACTTCAGTTCGGTATTGTTGGATGACAGTACTGTTTCAGAGAGACACTTGTCCAGTGCAAATACCAGCGGGGCTGAGGTTCGTTCCTTGAGAGAGGCCATGGTAGACCGTACTGATTTGACCTTAAGCCTTGTCTCCCAGTGGGGTGATGACAATCTGGTATGTTTTAACGCCACAAAAACACTGACTGAACTGAACTGATCGGCTCGAGCTACAAGGCATGCAGTTGACATCAGGTCTCAACTTCGGTGCCACCATCGAGTACAGAGCCCAAATAGCGGCCAAGAAACTGGGCATCCTAAATAGAGTGAAGCGATACTTTACGCCTGGACAGATTTTGACCCGTTACAAAGAGCAAGTCCGATCCTGCATGGAGTATTACAGCCACCTTTTGGATGGCTCAGCAAAGTACCAACTTGCCGCGCTTGACTAGGTCAAACGCAGAGCTAAGAGGCTCATTGGCGAAGTAAAACTGGTGGATGCCAAGCTTCACCGCTTGGCTCATCGCTGCAAGGTCGCCTGCTTGTCGGTCTTCCACAGATTGTACTTCGGTGAGTGTGCCCAAGACCTCCACCCACCGGCCCCTTTCTTCCACCGGTCATCTAGACGCACTGCAAGTTACCATCCTTACCTAGTTACTATTCCACCAATTCGCACTAGGCGTTTCCAAATATCTTTTGTTATGCGCACAGCAAATGTGTGGAACTCTCTACCTGCGTCTGTGTTTCCAAACGCATACATGTCTTCAAAGTGAGAGTAAATAGGCTGTTTCTGGGTAAGCTCATTCTATCGTCGACACTGTCTCTGTCACCACTGACCTAGACTAGAGTCAAAAGCAAACCCATCAAAAAAAATTGTTTGAATTATTTGTGTTACACTAAATTATTACGGTATTTTTAAATATTTGATATCTTTTGAAATACGGAATATGTAGGATGTTGGATTACAATAATAGGTAGTAGAATTTTCTACTAAATATCTATGATTTTGTTAAATCCGATTTGATCAACTGCTTTAGTAGCTACGTACATATATTTCCTAGAGACCGTCAGCATCAGACGAGCCACATAAAATGTGTTGTATCAACGAAATTATGTAGTTTTCCATTTTATTTTATACTACAAATTAGAATACATTTACAACTAAATGATACTAGTATCTGTGTTAATTAGCTGATTAGTTTCCGAAAAACAGCGCGGTGAAATGTATGATTTTTTATGAAAAATCAAAGCATTATATACCTATCCCATATTCAGTCGTAAAAAACCTTTTTTTTTGTACAGATTACGCGTAACTAATACTAACCATACCAAATTTTCAAAAATATCCTGCAGGTAGATTTTGAGTCCCGCGTCCTGTAACTTTTTAAGGGGTTTACTACAAATTTCAGGATTGGGCCTACACTCACTGACGGTGGTGCGAGTGTTGGATCATTTAGCTCTCTTCAAAATGGTTCAGCTGAATGGTACCGATCCATGCGTCATGTTCGTGAATGGGTGCCGTCAGTCGGGACTGGTCATCATTTTAATTATTTTATTTATGGATTGTTCTTTTTTCTATTTGTTGTACTCTGGACACTCAACGTGTAGTGTCAACGTGTCAAAGTGTGTATTATTTACATCGTTTTCAGATATAATTATGAATTCAACTAATATTTATCTAAGGTAATAATATAATATAAAAGAGTATCCATGGAGTTTCTTGCCCGATCTTCTCCATAGGTATCTATTACTCTTTGGAATGGGCAACTAGCTTCATATTAATGACTGACCGACCACTTGACAATTCAAAAGTGCTTGTAAATGGTTTAATTGAAATTAATGCTTTGAGTTTGACAATTGGCTAAATTAGTACTAAATATTGGTAGCGTTTGAATGTGAGACATGGCTCCTCAATCCATACGGACACAGTTTCTTTCCAGTTCTGGAAATGTGTGATATACAACAATACTGTCATCGTCATTCTCATCTTAACTTTAACCTTGCGTAATTACCAACTGTTTCAAAGAACATTTGTAACGTTGTCCTATTTCAAAGGATACAAGTGCGTCAATATGTAATAATACTTTAACAGGTCACATTGCGTGTGATACCATAAACATATTTCATTACGAGGATTAATTGATATAATTTCCCTAAAATCACAAGCATGTCGCGTCGTAGATTCATAGTATGATAGATGTAATCAACTTATATTATACCTAAATCAATCATGATGCTTTAAAAAATCTAATTAGCAAGTAAGTTTTCCTGTTTTCAGAGAAATTTAACCAAAATGATTTTTATCTTCATTATTTTTATTGTCATTGTGTTTCCCAAAATAATTTCCAAGTACCCGTTGTATTTGGTTCAATATTTGAGTAACACATCTTTATAATGATTTATTATTTGTTTCTATCGGATTCTGAAGTAACCTTTTTAGAATCACGACTTTTGACTGCGTGGGAAGTTCTGTAGCTTAACCTAATTTGAATGAAATCGCCATAAAAGTTGTTGGCAGGAGTACCTTGTAAGCATTCACGACTTTACTATTCAAGTCAGTATATGTTTCTTATCGTAACAAGTCGCTACAACAAAATTATACAGCTGTATTTACCAAAGTAAGTTTTTATTGTAACGAAAAATATGGGAACTACGAAAACTGCCGCCGTGATTGCCGATATGAGATTGGATAATTACAACTAACCATCAATTTACCACCAAGCCGTTAACCATAGCAGACGTATTTCGATAAAAATCTACGTCATTCCTCTTCATTTATGACTGCAATTTAGTGTTCAATCATGTTAATTTACGTAAAATCTGTCTGGAAAATAAAACATTATTCATTTAACGATCTCTTTGAATTTCATAATTGACTGGTCTGACTTCAAAATGTTCTAAAACACACTATTACATCCGAGCTATCAAAAGCCCAACACTAAAAAGATGAAGACAGAAAAACACAGACAACACTATTATTAAAGAGTTGGGTATAACTCCAACCTTATAGCATACGAATAGAGTACAAATTAGATTATCAAAGGAAGAAGTATCAAGTAATTACTCACGGCCGGCGGCGTGATACCGATTGACTTTGATAAAACGCCCCAACCTACTTGTTTAACACGATTTATTACCTGCAAGCCACGAGAGAGGGCCTGGACGGCCGTCGCAGAGAATCTAGAATTTTTATTAGATGTTGGAGGTGATAATGCCGTCAGGTGATAATTCGAAGACATGAGAAATATCTGAGAGCTTATTAGTTGTCGTGTTTTAAAGAGTGGATAGGATATATAAAGAATGGGTTGTCATCATGCGTCTTTGCTAGCTGCTGGATGTGACTAAGAGTTGAATGATGATGCGACAGCTGATTCATTGGTATATGATTTATTCATCAATGCTACTTTACAGATTGATACAAAGGTGTGTCATAATCGTAAACTAATCTCACGGCAATCAAGTGCAGAGGCTTATGTTGCAATATTACATAATTCAATACACAACTAGTGCGCAAAACCATGACATACTGAATATTGTCACAATCATAATCTTCCATCTACGTTCGCACATGTCATGCCACAAGAACCACATTTGATTAACCCTACAATTAACCCTAGAAATCTATTTTCATTTTAACGACAATTGATATTGATTTCTCTTGACATATCGATCGACTCGGTGGAACGTAACGTTTCAATTGTAGATCGAATGATTTTTGCCTCGAACTTAAACGATATTATCGTCAATATAAGCCGGGTGGTCGTACACAATTATGACTGTGATACTGTGAATAATATCAAAAAGGTATAGCAATTAAAATGTAACGCTTCATTAATTTGGGAAAAAATTAAAGGTCAGTTGATACAGATGTTTCGTGCGTCAATGATGGTCAATATAATGTAATCAATGGCTAATGTGTTTGCTTGTTAGGTAAAAAATGTATTGGTTATTGAACGGTTTTGCCGCAGGTGATTCTGTTTGTATGCTCAGAATATGAATCGCTAATTATCATGATTATTTAATTATAAGTCCTTGTGGTGGTGGTTGAATAGAAGGAAAATAAATTATTTATTTTACTGCTTGATTATTATTTCGTTTTTATTTTAACAACGTTGATGCTGTTTAGTTTGCCCCAAGTAATTATTTAATTGTGTTAACATTATCATACTAAAATATAAACAAATCCCTAAGTTCTTGCTGTCATAAGCTATTTATTTTTATTACAGTTATTTTTACTCTTTGATAGTTACGGCTGCTCTAACACTAAATTCAGCAAATGCTATAGTGTATTTTATTATTATTGTGATCAATATTGTGTTCTTTTTCGAAATCGTATTGTAATCTTTAGAAAACCTTTAAACTAATAAAAATAAAGTACCGCATCCACAGCACATTCTGTCTAAATTGTTTCTCACTCCTCGGGCCCCACAGTGCGATGATCTATCAACTTGTCTTCACAAGATTAATGCGTGCAGATGATTGACGATTCGCGTTGTCGGCGTGCCTCTAATGGTACGTATGGCCAATGTTTGGAGCTTGGCAGTTGGTGACAGATGTTGGTTTACCAACACTCTTCTGTATTTACACACCCATTTTCTTTCGACCGTGTGTAGAATGTTAGGCAGTATAAGCTTGGGGACTTCACTCACGTCTGGGTGGTCTACATTCTCCAACCCTATATCCGTTGAGAAAGTGAGTGAAAGTCTATCTGGATAAGGACACATATAGTCATATCCGCAGTAAAGTTTTATTAGTCCTTTAAAGAACAATATTATGACTGAACAATGGAATGTCTCTAGAATAGCAGATCTTGGACAATGCAATGTTTATTGTCATCAAATAATTGTTTTGAAGACATGATGTACTAGGTTGCCAGTTAATTCATGCGGCTTTCGACCTTTTCTGTTCAATTCAGTTGCTCATAAAATCTGTTTGGGTGGTCTGTATTACGACATGATCATCTTGTTGTTCTTGATTGAATCGATTTTGTATCATTTACAGCACCAGATACAATATCGTATTATTTCCTTGTGGGCATTCAAACAAAAATCACTTCACAAAATCCAATTTGGAACAAAATGTATACCTACACTACAAGAATGTTAAGAGAAAACTGAAAACTTTCAACATGTCCGCTTTACACAAACATTGGTCAGTAACAACCAACAAAAAAGTTGGCACACAGTTAAAAACGAGGCATGAAAGCTTATTTATATGACGTCTTGGCGGATGTCTAGTAGACAATAACGTGTGTTAAACTTAAATCAACTTGTCTCACGATCAAACAAGAATGTTAGACCACTTTATTGCTTTTGATTTTTCTACGAAATATTTGCTTTGTTTATTCAGCGTAGATGATGTATTGAGGATTCCATTAGCATAGTAAACATGGTTTCCATGTGAAATAATAATATGTGAGTGTTTGTGTTTGCTTGGGGTTGACTGTCTTGTGGACTAATGAAAAGTGTTGCTTGCGGTTTTACGTAAGACAAACATTTAGCTCTTCTAGATTTGTGCTAGAATAAAATTGAGACTTTCCAGGCTAAGATTTTTTTTGGTTTAAAATTAATGCAAATAGGTACATGAAATTGCTCTCTTTGTGCAAAAACTAATGAGTCTCAAAGAAAAGTTGTGAAAACAAAACAATAATCGCCCATTAGCTACTGAACACCACTGAACATGGCATCATTATCATCATTGTTCCCACTAATGACACCACTTAACGAGTGCTCGTTAAACTGGCTATCACCATACAATTGTCAAAGAACATCAAACAAAGAAACATATTAAACAGCATCGTCATTTTCCTCAATCCGTCATTACCTCTCATTACATCATTTACCTGGATCCCGTTACTAAAACACGTAATTCGAGTTGTTCTTCGTGCAAGTAATAAAATCTAGATTACTGTGAATCTAATTATGAACACAACAGCTCGGTGCAATTATTTCAAATCTGATAGACATGAATCTTGGAAACCATCGCGTGACCGTCGGCTTGGAGCGGGCCGTCAATCATAAGGTGTCAAAGCATAAATAGTTACTAGAAAAGTAGACTCGACTAGTTTTTCCGTTTTCATTTTTCATGCTACTTTTGTTTTATCACAAAGGAAATTGACATACATGTTTGTAACCGGTACATCTATAATTTTTTTCCAATAGCTTCTTTTTCAATTCATTTTTGTATCCAGTCTTCGCCAAGCGTTTCCTTGGCAGACGATTACGTGATTAAAGCAACTGGTCGTCGCATCGTCCACGTTTGTTTCTGCCTTTCAAGTGTAAATACCTGTCATTAGTTAGTTTACTAGTATGACAGCAATTTAAAATGCAACTGGCTCATTTGCTATTTAAAATGCAACTGGCTCATTTGTTATTTTAAAATCTGTTATAATTGCATTTAAATATTCATTACCCTTAAGTTTTTTCAAAGAATATATTACCCGTCGAATCTGTTTAACTTCTTAACCTAATCTTTATTTCTTTAGCAATGAATAACCGCACCCGTGTTGAAGTCTGTCATCATTGCGAAACAATAATGAACGAGAGAATGTTCACGTTCATTACAAGCGACTTAATTAATGGCAACAATTTGCATCAGTGATGCAAATATAATTTATTGTTTCTGAGATTATGTTTCATGTAAATAAGATAATTAACATGGTATTCAGTCATTGTTGACAGTTATAACAAAGAAGAAGCTGCCACACATTTCGTTGACAAGTGATGGTAAACCAACCAAGCGAGTAAGTGGTAAAGTTGAAATAAGTGTAGGTAAGTCATAAAAGCAGACTAACAATACCGACAAGAGTACAAAGCACATTGAAGGTTGAAGTACTAATAATAACAAAGTACCAGTAACTTATCTTGTCAAAGGTGAAATAAAATATGATTGTAATGTTCGTCTTAAAGCCATCAAACAAATGAGACATCATCAAACGTGTCGTGTAAGTGTCAACGTTGCAACGATTGCGTGCGCCCGCGGCTATAGCGTAGAAATATTAGCCCGGGAGTCAGAGCGTGAAATTAATTCTTAGAACGTAAGCATATGCGTTATTTGTCCCGATCGATTTGAATTTTATCTATTGGGATTAGTGGCAATTGGAATTTTAATCTTGAATGTTTTGAATGGATGAAAGGTTTGCGTTTTTTACATTTGACTGGATGAGTAATGAGTAATATTTTGTCACTGTAGTGCTTTCGGTGAGGTTCTAAATATAAAATTAAATTGATAAGATAAATTGTAGTTTCCATATAAGAAAAACTATGAGACTCAGAAGACTTGGGTATTATATGTGTTAGACTTAAAGAAGTCGATAAAGCTAAAAGAAGGCTGAAGTTTCATTACAACGGCTGAACTTGAACGCAGAGCAAAGGAAATCATTTTAAAGATGGACTATATACCATTCTACTACTTACGCTAAAAATATGAAACGTAATTACACCTGCACCCAACAAGATATTAAAAGTAATAGTTAACCATCTATCACGTTAATAGTAATAATTATTCACTTCATCCAAAAGGTAAGTGAGAGTAAAAACCGCTTATATTTCAATTTAAACTTGGCACGACTACCAATTTGTATTTACGTCTGGGCAACGGCCGATCCAATTAATCTGATTGGTTCGACTGATTGAATAATATTGATTGGTTAACGCTTTAGAAATGATTGAGATAGAAACGTTGCATATTGTAAAGGATATATGAATAGGACTGTTTGTGAATCCTCGCTAAAGGTCTTGGCAGTTTGGGTCAAAGTTGTAATTAAATTATAGACAAAAATAAAACAATTTGACAGTTTTGATTGGTATCAAAACAATTAATGACTGTGAACGTGAAACTTAATGGTTAGTTAAGCAAAATTTTACGCTCAATAGTAGTGCAGCTTAACTTCACAGTATAAAATTTTAACTATTAACTGAACATACGAGAATCACTGGAAAACACACAAAATTCCAGCTCTCGGGCCTCAGTCTATGTATTACCAATAAATCAACTGCGGACAGCATCGCATGTCTATTGTCTTGAGATTCTTATTAAAACGCTTAGTGCGTTTTCCTGGATAGTATTTTCATGAGTAAAAAACACAACATCCTACTTCTTCAAATGACAATCATAATAACACACAGGACATTAATGCATAATGTATATTATATCATTATTACCTTTACTTGAAATTCATATTAAAACGCTAAGTGTGTTTTGCTTGACAGAACATTTATGGGAGAATATATAGCATTCCACTTTGTCAAAAATATTAATCTTACTAAATACAGGGCACCAAATCAGATGTCGGAGTTACAGTCATATATGCTTCGGAACGTAACAAGAACAATGTTTCTACTGCGGCACGAAGACTAGTGAGTTTTGGTGTCAACTAAGAGAAGTGTTTTTTTATTAAGAATATGATCATTGCTATCCTTCCGTATTTCCTGTCTTCTTATATCTACAGATTATCTTCACATAATGAAGATTATTCTTAGACGAGTATCATGAAAATCTGATAACATAACCAGCTCATATCAACCCTATAGTAAATCCAAGCTCCTAGCCTATCTATCAGCAATAAATCAGTTGCGGGCAACGTCGCGTGTAGAACTCGAGATTATAAATAAACGAAACGCAACGTAGACTGGACACGACACTTCGTTTAATAGTACACAACGTTCTGACGTGAACGATGCCGCGTTGATAGGCAAACTGCCATTTCTTGCGGATTAATTTATCGAGCGAGTATTTGTCGCTATTGTTCAATGTTGGATGGTTGGAGAGGTGTGAATTGAATAGCTATGTTGGGTTTGTACACGTCGGAATTGAAGTGTTCTTTATGAACGAATTATGTTTGTGATGTAGGTAATGTAGAGAACCGTTTATGAAAAATTCAAAATGCTCAAATATGTAGTGACACTTGAAATTAGACTTGAAGTTTCCGAAATTACTATCACATGACACAGTAATATTTTATCTCCTTAGAAAAACACCTCGAAGAATAAAGCTTTGGCATTTTCTCAATAACAAAGAAACCTAAAGTCATGGCCCACCCAACCTACAAGTAGCTACGCACAAGAACGTTTTATCTCTTTGTTCCATTTGTGACAATTTATGTCCACTATCCGAACCCTCATTCATATCAACCAACATATAAATATCAGCCAAAAAACACAACGAAACTGGACAATAAATTCTCCACTTTCCACAAATCAGTGACCGACAACGGACGGGCGTCGAAAAGTTATGTCACTCTCATGTCCGCGTGTCACGTCATGACGTCCAACATGCCGCGAACGTGACGGCCTGTCACGCTGACGGCCGCCGGTAATTAGCTAATTGCGACATAGCTTTCCCTACGGTTAGATACACTTTTATTACAAAGGAATACGGTTGTGTTTTGGCTGTAGAGGTGGTCGACAAAAACGTTCTTCATAATTTTCGCCTCATTAAAACAGCGCGTGAATCATAAATGATTGATGCTTATAGCGTTGCAATAAAGTTTATTTTGGTATGTTTTGGCGCGACGGTGAACGCTTGTTGTGATGTGTAGACAATGGTAACGGACGTGGTTATGACTGCGTCAGTAAATCCCTTAATGAGCTAATCTGACGGATATTGATTGACGGTCTGCATGAGCTCATAGATTAATGAATTTGTTTGTCGGATTTTTTGTATCGCATGTTAATGTTTGCGGACGTCTTAAAAAGTTAATTATTGAAAATTTTAGTCGTGTAAGCGCTTCATAAAAAAATACTTAATATGAAAGTTCAAGGAAACATGTTTGACGTGTTTTAAGGAAACCATTTCGAAATTATTAACTAACTGCATACAAATATTAATTTCGTAATAAAAAACTTATATTTGTTTTGTTTCTCAAAAATTCGATCGTTTACAGAAGGAACAGTTATTACTGTACCTCAATATCGTAATGGACGTTAAGCCTGTGGCACATATATTTTTAACTCTACAAGAAAATAAAACTAAGTAAAACACATTTTCCTTGTAAATAGATTGGACGAGTATTGTAAAAATATAAATTAATGATGTAGTATTTAATACATGGACGTCATTTTCACACGGAAAGACAGTAAAAGCAAAATAATATTTATTCATGGGAAACCCTACAATCACCACACAAAAACAGTAAATGATATTTCCATTCACATCTCGTATAACAATTACTCAAATTGATTGACCGTTGACAATGATTGCTCTCAACGAATGTCAATTAATTGCTCATAGTCACGCACGCAGTCATCGATACGGCCATACGGCCTATTATCAAGATCAGAATGGCGACCATTTTTCATTGTTTTAATAATCAAATTGTATTGGGGTTGAGGGATTAATTGGTTGATAGACAGATGTTATGGATTTGGGTGACGTAAATGGAACAATGGTATTTTAGTAATTAGCGAGTATGTTTTTTTCCGTGGTCATACCTTAGAGATACAGACCAAGGAAGGCTCAGCTTAATGTTTAAAGATGAATCATCATCATCATTTCAGCCGAAAGACGTCCACTGCTGGACATAGGGCTCCCCCAAGCATCGCAACTTCCACCCGTTCGGTGCTTCCCAAATCCAGCGAAATCCTGCGGCCTTCACAAGTTCATCTGTCTACCTTGTGGGTGCTGTTGTATGGATGAACATCTACTACTAAGCCTATTATACTGTCAAAGACTATATAGAGGTCAAAAAGGCTTACGATTGAGCTGCTTCAATAAATTTACACAGTGAATGTTGATTTTTATTTTATTTTGCTAACTATTTTACTTTTATTATTTTCTATAAGTATCTTTATACATGTAGATGAGTATTTACTAAATTAATTAATATATTATTTTAATTATTGTGAATGTGAGGACTAGGGTCATTGTTTCAGTTTTAATCATGGTCTGGCAGTTGAGTAGTTTATGCGGCCTACCCAACTGTCCTTTCTTTGGTATTGTTCGTCGAATCGTTGAGCTCCTTAGGTTCTGAGTAGAGATGCACTGTTAGACAAATGCGTGCACTGACTTGACAGTTCCACTCAACCTGTGTGGTTCTTTCCTTAAAATACCATTTCAGACACCGATCTACATAGTCTTCACATGATCTGACCATGATTTTGTTTGGACTTTAAAAGAAACTGGACCTGAGTTTGTTTCGGCCTTTCTTTTCAAAGTAGTCAGATAGGAAACGCTGGCCTCGTCTAGTTTAAAAATAGTGATTGACGTGTTAAAGTGTTTCTACAAACCTACTAACAGAAATAAAATCATTTATCACTTACTAAAATAGTTTACGAATTTAATGACGACTAAAACTTACGAAGACTCACTATTTGTATTTAGGTAAGTTTCTTGTAAAGTTACATATTTTAATATGCCTGTAACATGTCTGTCGCAAACATCATGCGAAAACTAGTTCATAATTCTGTGTGAAGTAGCGGCAACATCGCAGCGTGAAAGCCTACATTATGTCAAATGTCGCGAGCGTGTTAACTTGGCCACATGACGTCTGCCAGGATAACGTCACGCGATAGGGTGACGTTATCAGTTTTCTTTGAGTTATAGTTAATAACTGAAAGAAAACTATTGGATTTGCCGACTATGATTTGAAATAGTACACCTTAGTTGCCATGATCTATATGTTATCATTAATTGTTGCTTCAAAAATTGTTTTATCAAAAACTTATTTCATTTGTTTATTGCTTCATTGTTGACCACCCTATGTAGAACCGTCTAGCTTTCTTTATAATTGTTGTTACTAGCGTTAAAAGTACATTAATCAGTATCAACTATTCTGTGGCAAAAGCCTATTCACTGTGCAAAATGCAACACGGAAATTCTATGGATAGCGGACACCACAGCGTGTTAGGTGACAGCGTGACATATTGTTCACTTGACACAATGACGTGATAGCTGACGTCCAGCGTGATTCATTGTTGCGTCAGCTCTGGCATTACATTAAGATAATATTATTACATAACATAACATCACGCCTGTAAACCGCGATGGGTTAGGCAGAGGACGCCGAGCGACACGCGTTAACGGTAGAGGCAGCTGCTGCTGCTCGTGTATTTGAGCATCGTACTCAAATACACGAGCAGCACGTCGTCGATGGCTGCAGTTGCCTCTGCCGTTGATGCGTGTCACTCATGTGTATGCACACTAATACCACACCCACATTTCTCTAAACTGTCAAAATCATATAAATAAAAGTGTAAAGGCAAAGGTCAACTCTTCATAATAACTACAATATTATGATACTCTTACCAAATTTCTGAATTGAATGTAGAGCTTCGTCCACCGCAGCGTGTCAGGTGACAGCGTGACAGATCGGCCGCGTGACACGCTGGCGTGACGGTTGACGTCTGGCGTGATTTATTGTTAAGTTTTGTTTGTGTATTTGTAATTTTGGAAAATGGGAATGCTTGGGTCTCTCTTGCTATGAGAATGCGAGTACAGAGTGAATTAGTGTGAGACCAATATTATTTATCCTACGTTTGTTAGTTTATTATGTACCCATTTTCGCAATAAATGAACTTGAATTTGACCTTGACACATATATTTAAATATTGATAAAAGTTTGCCCTACAAAGAGAGAATTTCTATTAGAAAAGAAATAAAGAAAAATAGGTTTCTTTGTCACAGAAACACGTATATACAAAAAGATAAGTTATCTCAAATAGTAAAGAAAAACAACTACGTTTAGTTCAAATAATCAAATAAATAATTAGTTACGTAGGTGACCTTATTCACAACAGGATAAACACACACGGGACAGCATCAATTTAAGTAATTATGACTCTTAACTACACTAAAACCTTGAATGAAATAGTTAAAATAAATGAAGATATCTTATGTCAGCCCGAGTCTGTGTATCATCAATCTTGTGCTTATTTGCTTGCAATTTGAAACATCATTTGGAGTAGCCTCGAGTTTGTCAAAACCGAAGGTTTATATGCTACGCTATGATATTTATTTAGGATCTGTTGTTTTATCAGATTCAAGTCGCTAATATGGTAAATTAAATGTATAGCAAAAGCATAATCAGCTGGGCCATAATGCTCCGCTGGGCAGCCACCACTGCTCCACTGGGTTACCACTACTCCACTGGGCCACCACTGCTCCAATGGGCCACCACTGCTCCACTGCACCACCAATTCTCCGCTGGGCAACCACCACTGCTCCATTGGGCCACCACTACTCCGCTGAGCCACCAATGCTCCGCTGGGCAACCACCATTACTCCATTGGGCCACCAATTCTCCGTTGGGCAACCAATGCTCCGCTGGGCAACCACCACTACTTCACTGGGCCACCAATGCTCCGCTGGGCCACCAAAACTCCGCTGGGCCACCAATGCTCCGCTGGGCAACCACCACTGCTCCACTGGGCCACCAATGCTCCGCTGGGCAACCACCACTGCTCCACTGGGCCACCAAAACTCCGCTGGGCCACCAATGCTCCGCTGGGCAACCACCACTGCTCCACTGGGCCACCAATGCTCCGCTGGGCAACCACCACTGCTCCACTGGGCCACCAAAACTCCGCTGGGCCACCAATGCTCCGCTGGGCAACCACCACTGCTCCACTGGCCCACCAATGCTCCGCTGGGCAACCACCACTACTCCACTGGGCCACCAATGCTCCGCTGGGCAACCACCACTGCTCCACTAGGCCACCAATACTCCGCTGGGCCACGAATGCTCCGCTGGGCAACCACCACTACACCACTGGGCCACCAATGCTCCGCTGGGCAACCACCACTACTCCACTGGGCCACCAATGCTCCGCTGGGCAACCACCACTGCTCCACTGGGCCACCACTACTCCACTGGGCCACCAATGCTCCGCTGGGCAACCACCACTGCTCCACTGGGCCACCACTACTCCGCTGGGCCACCAATGCTCCGCTGGGCAACCACCACTACTCCACTGGGCCACCAATGCTCCACTGGGCAACCACCACTGCTCCACTGGGCTACCACTACTCCACAGGGCCACCAATGCTCCACTGGGCAACCACCACTGCTCCACTGGGCTACCACTACTCCACAGGGCCACCAATGCTCCACTGGGCAACCACCACTGCTCCACTGGGCTACCACTACTCCACAGGGCCACCAATGCTCCACTGGGCAACCACCACTGCTCCACTGGGCTACCACTACTCCACTGGGTAACCACCACTGCTCCACCACTACTCCGCTGGGCCACCACTGCGCCGAAATGATGTGTGTTTAATGTTATTTATCCGTTTTTGGTCAATTTAAAAATAATGGCTTTATGTCTTAGGTGTCAGATGTTAGGAGAGGAACAAAGTTGGTTATGATGGTTTTTGTACTATTAGTTATGTAGCAAAATCAAGGCTTCTGCACTCACAACGTTATATAAAACTGTAGGTATGTTTACTGCGCAAGTTGCACAAGTTGCTGTTTTGAGTTTTTGTTTTAGAGATTTGAATAAGTTTTATAACAGAAACTTGAACTGAACTGCAACAGACTGCGCAAAAAGTCTAGAAAATATAATATGGCCCTTCTCGACAGCGGGAAAAAATTGTGTGCTGTAATTTCTTTCAAAAACTAAGAAGAAACAGCCCACCTCATTACGACCAACACCTGTTAGCCGACTGTAAAGAAAGTGATTCATGGTACGTTTCAGACGCGAACGTTTAAACGCTTGCCTGTGACAAGATACAGCGGCGGCCGCGATTCTAATTGACACGTCTGCGGGAAACGGAAGTAGGGACGATACTACATAATATAATATGTTAGTTAGGAGACTATCGATATGGAGTTAATTTACTCTCCATAGCTTTGCGACTTCTCTAACTAGTGAGAGAGAGACATAGGCCTAGGTATTAGTATTTTTTTAACATACTGACATCTAACCTCTGCAATCCTGCAGTTTTTCAACGGGTCGCAAAAACGTTGGGCTTTGAGCTACTAACTTTAACTATAATGATAGTTTTGTAAGTTTACATACAACTCCTCAATGCATATAAGAGTATCGCAGCAAAAGATTAAAAGAACAGTGACATAATATACATACAAACACATAAAATATCATAGTTACAAAGTCGCTCCTAAGAAAACTACCAGAAACTTGCTACATTCCACTAAACCAGCTATAATAATGTCCATCTTGTTTAATGCGCTGTAAAAGTATCTGCCTCAATATAACATCAAGATGAGGCATATTACATGATTAAAATGGTTGTCTATTTCCTCGATATCGACCTCCAGCCCTCACTATCGATCATCAGGAGACAGGCGGAAGGCGGCGACGGAAGTAATGGCGCGCGCTGTCAACAGTTGTCGCGACATGCGACTGCGACTCGCTTTGTTACAGTCGCGGCTGAGTGCGACTGGTCGGAGTGTGGATCTGTCTCGTCTTGAAATGTTGTCAATGCTACTAGTAAGACCATTTTCATTATTAGTACGTAAATTACGTGGGTGATGGCGATGGCGGGACGAACTGGACAGTTTCTGGCATTACTGGAAGAAAGAAGCTTGGGATCGCGAAAGATGGAAAGAGTAAGCAGACCTTTGCTGAGGAGTGCCAAAAAAAACATGTTTGGCCCCTATTCTAACCGGTCCAGAATATCCAACACTTTCCTAGTACGACACCCACGTAAAGAGTTACATTAACTCCATACAAGCAAGTCACCAACATCCTCCGGTCTGTCAATTTTTTTTGTCTTGTGTCTAATCATGTCTATTCTTTCACTATTCTTGAAGAAACTCACAACCATTAGAGGACAAAGCCGAGTGGCAAACACAAGTTGTGACCTTGGAATTCTCACGAAGGTTTTGCTTTCAATAATGTATGAATTAGCGCCAAAATCCGGCAGTAGACAAAAAATATATTGTTCAGTCAGACTATTATGTAACTAAGTCTGGACAGTCAATATTGTAAGTTTAATTTAATTTTTCAATATCTGTGTGATTTATGCAAATGCACTCTGTAACGTTGATTGACAGCTGCTTTGTGTCAAAATAGGTACTATGTGGTGGTCGTGTCATAGGGGGTGAAAAGTCAAGACCATTTGCTGATTTTAAAGACAGTCTTCAATTTGAGTTTGATTGACAATTTGTGTTTACCAGAAAATGTTTCGTGATTTTAAAAATTGCCATGTTCTTCATTTTGATGGAATTTGAAGTAGTCTGCATAGAAATTTACAGGAAAGATAAGTTATTACTTACTGAAAACTTATGCAAATATATTAACGACTTTCAAGTAACATACTTTATTATCTATCACATTTACGAAACCAACCCAACTTCCAACGCTAAACCACAGTAATTACAAACATAAAAAACAAGGAGCAATAAATGAATGCAAAAATACAGCGAAATGCAAATAATCGTCGTGCAATTTACTCGAAACACCTTATCAAGTAAAAAATATGAGTTCTAAGTGCAGTGTGATTATCTTGATTCTAATCAATGCTAAGTTAATTATGATTTATGGACGGTTTAATCCGACGAGGTTTGACTGCGGACGCCGCCGGGACCTTTGGGAGGATATTGCCCAACTCGGTAGTAAAAATACTGAGATTTATTTATTAGTAAATAATTATGACGCCCTACGTGCCGGTTACACTAGTTAAACCAGGGGTTGTTCATAAAAGTAAACTGAAAGAACACTTAGCAAAGTAAAGTATGAAGGCAGTAATAGCAACAGTAAAGTCAATAAAATTAGTTGCCAAGCAAATTGAGTACCAACTAAAATTGTCCCTAGGTATATACAAATCACACCTGTCATTAGAATGACAGTTGTATGAAATGACTATGTCACGGAATTGACGTAGGTTATCAATTTGCTGAACAATTAATTCCCTGACGGTATCCACTTAATTCTGCTAATGATAATTCCTTCTAGAAGCCCTTTAAAAAAGAACTTTCCTTCAAACGTGTCTTGGAATCACTCTTCAACCATACTAGCTCATTTCACCACCAGACACGATATTGCTGCTTATTATGCGTTTTTAGTTGAATACACGCCATTCGCCATTCATGCAGTTGGATTCTTCTTCCCTTGACTAAAGAATAGTAAAAATAAGTCTATAAAGACTTATTTTTATACCACTGACTTTTATTTTTTTTATTTTCGTATTTTAAAATACTGCGCTTAAACGAATAAATAAATATTTGTTTCAAGCGCAGTATATTAAAGTACGAAGTACCCTCATTTATTGTCTTTGATTAATATTGTGCAATAATCACAATTATAACCTAATCTTTCTAAACTAGCATTAGATACCTATCACTGAAATAATATTTCAAGGAATTTTAATAAAAAATACTATCTGCAGCGATCGCGGCAATTTTCATAAATCAAATTCAATCATTCGTGTTATTACTTGTGTAAATTTTTAATCGATTTAATATATCGATTCATTTAGATCGTTATCGTAACATTGAAGTAGTTTTAGTATAACGATGTTGTTCCATTTTTTTCTAAGCCGCGTTCGATTGATCGGAATCTTTCCGATGATTGATCGATTGATATAATAATAGCTTGTTAGACAATAGGTAATTAAGTATGTTTGTGTTCGTGGGCGTTACTTAGTGACAGTTTCGATCTTAAACAATGACATGATAGAGAGACTCTAACGTGAAGAGTGAAAGGTAATCGGTTTTGTTGTGTAAACGATTTTAATTATACCGATTTTTTATGTTGTTACTGTGCAACTCGCTCTTTTAATGTAGGAGTCAGCAGTTATGGGACAATTTTAGTTTTTTGTTGTTAGATGCCGCCTAATCCATTTCATGACCTATTCCTATTATTGCAAATCTAACCAGGCGTTTACCTTTTTGGCATAGCATGATGCCTTTCAAACTTCTCCTTAATTATATTACGTGTTCTGATCAACGTTTACTGAAAATATAATAATAGTGCTGTACTAATTCTACTTATACTGAAATTGTTACTATAAGGAACTCTCAGGAGGTCCCTTACAGTACCATAAGACCATTTCATGACACGTTTCAAACACATCTCATAGCTACCCTCCAACTATATTGATGGTGCAGCATCTATGATTAACGACTTCGGAGCAAATTCATCATGACGGCAGACGTCTCCCGACGTTTGATTGGCTGCAGATACGGAACCAAATGAGATGGAAAGGGTATTGGAGTACATTGTTAGTGGAGATGGAGGAAGTAATGAATCATAGAAAGGATTTTGAGAAAAGTCCTTATAGTGAAAATCTAGACTAATCACTAGTCTTTACGGATTACTTAGGTACTGGAAATTGATCTGCCAAGCGTCGTATCCAATTTAACACCTATTTTGAAACAATACAAATTATGAGGCTCTTGTCTTCTTATAAGAAAGATTATAACGTTTAAATTCAGTCGATAATTAAAATATAGGTAGGTACTGTTGCTGTGTGTTTTATTTTAATCAAGCAGTTGTGCGATAGTTGAACGATATTTTTTTTGTTGGTCTAGATTTCAATAGAACAACCTGAACCATGGTTCAGTTTGAATTTCATGGTTTTGATTTGCGTATATAAGTCACTGACCGAAACCTATCAAACACCCATATTTCAATTAACACGTCACCTCAAAATCTTACTCTAAGAAACATCAACAACATATTAAACGTGTCAATCAAATGACTGCCGCTGTAGTACCACGAGGCGGCGACGGGACGACGGGGGTAGAGGTAGTGGCGGCACCTACGTTCAGGGCGGTATGATGGATGGCGCGTCGTTAATCACGGCGGCACGCTCATCATTCATCGTCACCACACGACGGGTGTGCCACAGACTGGGGGATAGCAGTAGGTTTATAGGTTTTAGTCTAAAATGCTTGCCGAGCATAAGGTTGTCACAGGGAACAGATTGGAATAATCTCATGAACCGTTCTTCTCCATAGAAACACTACGTATGTTCTATGCTTTGGAATGGGAAAGTTGAAAGGAGCTTGAAACTGGTTTAATGGAAATAAATGCTTTGAGTTTCACTTTATAAGCAGTAGGTGTTAGTGGTCAAACTAAGAAACGATTTTCACTCTAAATTCTTTGGCTGTCGTCGTTTAAAAACAAAGAGGAACTGAGCTACAACGAAATTTCGTGTTTTTAGCAAGTCGACTACTGAAACAGTATCACGTAAATTTATATATCTTTTCAGATGTATGCTAAAATAGAAACTCTGCTATTATGATTATCGAACCTTCTTTCTCAATCAAGTTAATAAGTTGTTGTTTGTATACTGCTTTTATTGCTCTGTGTACCAGGAGGTACCAGGAGGGGAACTCTAAAAGTGAATTGTGTATCGTTCAAAATTGATCACTTTAATTTCTGTGTTAATAGAACAAATTGTTTTTAGATATCAGAAAATTTATTTTGTTAGTGAAATATTACGGACTGACAGACATTTAACAAGATTTTTATGAAAATGTTTTATTGATTAAAAGTTGGTAGTACGGCAAAAATGTTAAGTGAGTTTGGATTGAAGTAGGTTTCTGTTGATTGATATTGATACATAAGAGAAGATAAGATATTATTATAAGTAAAATATAACACTATTAACGATGTACACTAGGTACTAATTAGCTATACAAATAAACACAAAAACAAAAGGACACTTAGGCGTCGAAGTACTTGTCCGCATCGCTTTCATCCGGAAACGTGCCCACAAGACTGGCAGCATTGCCACGTTGAATGGCAATGCTTAAAATTCTTTGGCCAAAGAACAACCCAGCCCTCTGGTGACGTGAAGTGTCGACCAGTCGGCGAGAAATTTCGCGCTCGGGCCATGACCCGTGCGTTTCAACCCCCTTACACTATTGTGTGTGCAGATGACAATTTCAGTCATAACGACATTCTGTTTTGGAATATAAATGCCCCATGTAGACTACAGACAGAACCTGCCACCCTATAAACAAGAGGCACATTGCTAAAAAGAATATCAATCCTGAGTGCATGACACATGATCTATTCTTATTTTTATCAAAATCACTTCATCAATTTCAGCTGAACTTTCATTGACCTTTTTTTTTTTGAGGATAGGAAATCATCAAATGACCCCTCCCGCTCTGGGTGGAGCGGAAGGGAGTGTCAGACTCTTACTGACTGAAACCCACCCGTGTTCCTTCCTTGGCCCTTTATGTTCCGGGTCAGCGGTACCCCTTTCGGATGATCCCGCTTTCCCGGCAGGCTTGGGCCCTAGTGTGCCCCCTCTTCGATGCTGACATCTCTTTGAGGCGCGCGTGGAACACGTACGCGCCGTCCAGCACAGGCCTGGTCCTGATCGGACGGTGAGCTACCCATTACTCACCGCCCGCAGGCCCGCGCCTACGGTGGCCGGGAGTCGTCACGCGGCTCCCGACGCCCGGACTTTCATTGACCTTAATCGATTTAAAGTACATAGTGAAGTATTCATATCGATTTAGGTCAGTAAAATTCTTCAAAAAACGACTAACCGTGATCCTAGAAATGGCCACACCCAATCATGAATCATCTTGATACACACATACTTAGGCTTTTTCTACACCACTACTAAAACACTGCAAAAGATTTTGGTAAAATAATCCTTACTTTTCATTAAGTATTAATGGTTTAATAGTTTATTTATTTCCAAAAACTTAGAGCTACTTTACAATGGCAATGTGGCAACAAAGAGATTAGCGTCTGTAGCCGAACTAAACAGCCTGTATTTCGACTATCAGCATCATTTCCCTCGAGTAATATAATACAAAAATAGGTGCTAAGCAATAGAGGAAATTTGTAATATTAATAAGTTATTATTATATAATATGCGAAAGTAACTGTCTGTCTGTTACCTTTTGCGTCTTAACGGCTGTACGAATTAGGATTAATTAGGCACACGGATAGACAATGGTCTGGGTTAGGATATATGATACTTTTTATCCCGATAGTATGATCCTGTGATCGATTCAAAATAGTTGAGCTGAATGGTGCTGATCCATGCGTCATGGTTGTGATCGGACGCCGTCGGTTGGGACTGGTCATCTCTTAGCTGCCATGTCTTATTATAAATATTTCATTTTTAGAAAAACGTTGCCCAGCACTAGGAATGTCTCCTGTATCGTGGGTGCGTATACAAACATTTAAACTCACATACACAAACAGCCAGACCCGGAACAACTACTTGCAAGTCATACAAATACTTGTTCCGTGCGGGGATCGAACCCGCGACACGTAACGCTAAAGCACTGCGCCAACAACCGTGTCGTGTGTTTTATATATGGATTGTTTTGTTTAAATTTTTATTTGCTGTACTCTGGACACTTAACGTCTACGTTTTATTTACATCGTTCTCACATATACTCGTAATTATAAATTAACTAATATTTAAGTAATAATATAATTTAAAAGAGTGTCCATGGAGTTTCTTGCCCGTTCCTCTCCATAGGTACCTACTATGCTTAGAAATGGGCAACTAGCTTCATATTTCTGACAAACCGACCACTTGACAAATCAAAAGTACCTGTAAATTGTTTAATTGAAATAAATGCTTTGAGATTCAGTTTTGAGTTTGTGGGATAATTTCCGAACTCCACGCGGACGATGCCGTGGGAAAAAGCTAGTATATCCATAACAAATACTCCAAAAAACTTTCAATAATCTATCAACCATAGATGTACCTACTACCAAAACTACTTCTAATAATAAGGCAATAAATTGATAACGAAATACATAGACTCGTACATACAAACATGGGCGAAGCTTGTTTGCTTACGATCCTATGTTTGCGAAGTTGACAGGTGGGCGATTAGGCGACGTTGCCAACGACATTGAAATATGATTTTAATGATAAATGTACCTACCTACTTATATCGACGGTGAGCCGTTTTCCCTCTTGTTAAAATACGACCTGCTTTGTAATTCTATAAAGGATTTTTCACAATTACTGAAAAACCCAGTTTAAAGCGTGTAAGCCCAGATTTAGTGTGTACCTAAATC
Organism: Brachylomia viminalis; assembly: GCA_937001585.2. Classification (NCBI taxonomy): domain Eukaryota; kingdom Metazoa; phylum Arthropoda; class Insecta; order Lepidoptera; family Noctuidae; genus Brachylomia; species Brachylomia viminalis. Next base: position 2,189,276 of record OW443300.2, read on the forward strand.
TTGGCTTTGGTACATACAGCTCAGTCATTTTAATGTATACCTTCTAACTTATACCTACTATCGAAGGGTGCGGCGTTTTACCTCTTGTTAAAATACGCCTTGATGCTACTCCATAAAGGATTTTGCAGAATTACGTACTGATTTTTTTTTTAAAGTAGTCAATTCTTTTCACGAATTCTGAACCTGACCAAACCACCATCGGTTTTTTGTTTTGACAAAACGCAACAAAATTTGAGTATTAAAGCAAAGAGTGCTGTTTGAACTGTATTCCACTATTATAAAGTTAAACTAAATTTATCTATGCATAGTTGGAGGGTGGACCGACGACCCTTAAAGGTTAATAGAATAGAATATAATAAACTTTATTTTATATAATTGGTTTTACAGTTTTCTGGCCGCCAAGTACAGGCATTGCTATTTTACACATGTATCTTACTATAAGATCTAATTGTAAAATAAATGGGGCTCAGCTCAGACATGAACGGGCTCACGCTACACTGCTACATATTTAATATCTAATTTACAGGAATACGAGGAGGGACCATTCGGTTGGAGAGTGGTTTACCTCGCTGGGGCGGACGGGATGCGGAAGTCAGAGGACAGGGTGTTGTGGGTAAGCCTGGGAGAGGCTTATGTCCAGCAGTGGATTGCGATAGGCTGGGTTGGTTGGGTATGTAAGGGGTTCCCAATAACAGCCGAGGAACTCAAGCCCACGTCACCTACTCGTGGTATACCTTGCTTTCGACCAACGGGGCTCTGGACCTCAGCGGTGGGTTATGGTCCAATCCCCCATAAATACGGAAAACTATGGAGGAGACCTTTGCCCAGCATTCAGACAACAAAGGTTATTTTAAAAAAAGTGCATAGCGTTGGAGCTACTGAGAAGAATGTTCCCGATTCTTCTTCTTCTTCAACCCTATAACTCCAAGTTGTGAATCATAGGATTTCCGTGCATATTATTCACGTACTATCCCCCTACTGACCTATTCAACATCCTACATTTTACTCCTCCCACTGATCAGTATCAAACTTCAACAATATATTACAAAATAAGATAAATCAAATATTGTGAATTATTTCTTCAGCGAAAGCTAAAGGAGGGAATTAAAGGCACGTTAGAATTTGCGATGCAAATCATTTATTATGTTGTTGATGTAAATTTACCGGTTACCGTTGCGTGGGTTTTGACGAGTTATTTAGTTATACAACCATTCCTTTTATACGTTATGTATGGAGCAGTGAGAGCTTAGTTATCAATTTAATTGTATAGTGACGGGTGTACAGTTGGAAGGCTGTATGGGTAGACTACCTCATCCCTTTCAGAGTAGGTAAATGGACAGCTACAGTTCTTTAATAACATTGACAAACGGACACTTCTAAAACTTCTTACTTACGTATTCTTTAAGCTAGCTAGTTTCAAACTACTTTTCATATGCTAGCGGTAACTTTTCATTGGCAAATGATGGTCAATGATGAAGGTATCATCAGGTATCGCTTGCAAATGAAAAGTGGAAAGTCGAAAATTTTACAGTTGCAACAAAATTGATTGCCACAATTGGTAACTAATCAAATATTATTCTAGCTATACTGCTCAACAATATTGTTAACTCAACAAGTTATTGAATGCACGTGTACCAATAATTTTCATTTATATGTACAAGTTTCAATAATTCAATTCATTAATTTCATTCATTTCAATGTTTCATTTATTTGTATGTTTTTTTTTGTTATTACAAGTTTGAATTGGTTATATTTTCATACACTACATGTATCATTAAAATAATAATAATTTATACAAACATAATTTGCGTGGAAGGTGTTATGGTATTAAAGTCTATTGAAAACATTGTAGAACCATTGGACATGGTATTATAATGCGAGGTTAAATTTACATAACACTAAATGTGTACTCTTTGTGTAGAAATGCATAATATTTTACACGTTTAGTAGAATTTTGGAAATAAAGTATATAGTAATGTAAATTGGTATATCTATTCATTTTTCCAAGGATTATTTCTATTCAATTTTTTCTCTGCCATCCTATTGGGTTTCATTTTCAATAATATTTAATTATGCACGGTGTGGCCATCGTAGAACATGGGAACAATTTCTTGAAATGAAAATCATAACCTGCAGTGAAAAATCAGAACTGAAAAATAGCCAGCATTACCCTGAAGCATTAACTACATTACCCTGAAGCATTAACTACATTACCCTGAAGCATTAACTACATTACCCTGAAGCAGTAACTACATTACCCTGAAGCAGTAATTACATTACCTTGAAGCATTAACTACATTACCCTGAAGCATTAACTACATTACCCTGAGCATTAACTACATTACCCTGAAGCATTAACTACATACCCTGAAGCATTACCTACATTACCCTGAAGCATTAACTACATTACCCTGAAGCATTGACTACATTACCCTGAGCATTAACTACATTACCCTGAAGCATTCATTAAATTAGCTTGAAGCATTAACTACATTTCCTAATCCATAGTGCACAACCGAAATAGTTATACTTACAATCCGAAAGAGCATTCCAAATTAGCCAAGAAACGAATTTATCCAACCACATCCATAGTCTACATTCCAAACTCACCAAAAAATTCAAACTTTAAAAAATAACTCAGAAAAATATACGTATGATAAATAAAATATAATTCTAACACAGTGGCAAGTGACTGAGTCGCTCCTGTACTCTCATATCAAATAATTCAAATATTTGGGCAGCCCTCATCGATCACTTACCCATGATGGATCGACTTGTTTCTTCCAACCAAAACCGTGAAAAACGACCTTACTCACAGTCGTACCACGAGTGAATTTGAACTTTAGGTTTGGCTATGTAAAGTTGGAAATGGAATGGTGATAATCGTGAAGTAACATAGGATTTATTATACTTAGTTGGCCCTAATACAACCAGTAGGTCAGTGTTTGTACAAATGTAAAGGGGACGAATGTTTACACAATTGACATTATCGTTTATGTTTCACTTAGCTATAATTTATTGATGCCGCGTTTGTAGGGATTAGATAAATGGTTTGGAGATTAGTGGTAAGGCTAAAATATTGGTGTATTTTAAGTAATAACTTGATAATTATATTATTAATGTTTATGTGAACAGTAAAACAGGTTGGTAAAAATAAGAAACATACACATTGGATATCCTGCAACTGATTTATGAGTAAGATTGGGCATATCGCGTTGTGTTACAAAATTGTTTGTATCTTGCAGTTGTTTTTATTATTTTTAAGGTGATCATTTATTTATGTGTTATTGGTACTACCACACTGCACTTAAACATTTCTCACAATTAAGCTACATTTTTGTAGAATTTAAAAACTAAAAAATAGTTCAGTTCAGTAGTCAGCAAAAAATAAATAGGTAGTAGGTAAATAGTACTAGTAGCATTGCGTGTAATACCAAAACTTACTCAGCAAGTCACTTAGTAAGTTATGAACCTATGATACTATCAGTTGACAAGGAAACACTGCTCATCACCCCCTATTTAATTGCTCAAACCGTTAGAAAAGAAGCGTTGAGCCAATTTAAGACGGCAACCACACGCACTTAAAAGAAATAGGCAACTTAAAAATAATGCTTATAGTACACACACTGTCAACAGAACTTAAAACTTTTCGTGACAGAATAAAATGTCAGCGTTACAAACAACAACTAAGTACAGAAGTCTATTTTATCACAGTTTCATACATAACATCTAAAAGCACCATTTCAAACCGTAACTATGACATTTAACACCTCAATTTACCACTCATAAAAGATAAAGTTGGCATTTCTTGTTAGAGTACACACAGCAGCAGGTCAAGTTACCACAAACTGTAAAAATTTCTCATTCAATTTTGAACTTAACATTCAACCTTTTGAGGTTTAAAATCATTTGGAGAAATTTGACAGTTTCGTATAACCTGATGTGCTGTCCACTGTACATTTAAAAAGTCAAATAAAAAAACAAACATTGAATTACGACGGTAGATAGGGCTCTGACAGCCGGGGCGGGCGCCATATTTTTTTTGTTAATCTCCACACATAAAATTGTCGCGTCCGTGGTGTATCAGCATATTGGGATATTAGTGTAATGTACACCTTTTTGTCTTGATAAATGCTTTACGAAACATAAATAACTTTTGTTTGTTTAAACGGTCTTTTTTTGCCATTTATATTTGCACGATTTTTTCTCGAAGTCGTTTTAACAGAATTTATGATGCAGTTTGGGTAGTTTATTTTTTGTAAACGATATCTTCTAGTGATGTGTGGTGTGTATTATTTATGTTAATTCTAACCCCCTGCCAGTAAGTGGCGTGTTAGAAGTGAATTCACGATAATTCAACGTGTAGAATTTGAACTTACGATACTATATCGTGAACCAACGTTTTAGACATCGAGCTGTTATCACTTGATTGATTGCGCAGGAGCAGGTAACATTTACACACTTAAACAAACACACTAAACTTAGTATTTGACATTAACAAAAACTCGTCGCACCTCCAACATTAAAACTGACATAGAGAGGTGCACCAACTGTCACAAAAAAACCTTAAGTCCGTGCCAACATTTTTATTTGTCACACATTAATGTTCAAACACTGACTTAAGTCGCTCAGCGGTAATGATAAGAATATTTTATTTTTTACTACCGTGACAGGCGGCGGCGCAGTAATGACGCCCGCGGCCATAACTCAGCCCCTTAATTGGTGATATTACACGTAAATGCAGTGAATATGGAGTAATGCTGACACTTTAATGTTTATTTAAAGTATATTATATATAAATGTTATGTGGCTCCTTGCCTCGATACTTTAGTAACAGGTTTTATTCAAACCTTCAGCAGTTAGATTTTATTGTTTTGTATTGCGACATGATACAGATATCCGTTTTTATATTCGGTTTATAGCGTTTCTTTGAATTTACTTGGATATTTATTTGTTTTTTTTGTGCTCGGATTGTGTTACAGGGGAAACGGTATTTTTAAGATTGGTTTGAATTTGGAGATGCATAGGTATAATCTAGTGTCATTGTTTGTAAAGAGAGCATAAAATCTCTGTGCCATTTTAATAATATGAAAACATTCTTAGAACTTCGAATCAAGAATGTATCCTAACTCCATCACTTACGTATTCAAACCGAACATCGCACGTTACAATAAAAACGACGTACATTACGAGCGTTCATTTAATATTCGCCCTTTGTGTTCTTTTCAAACGATGATGTAAAGCTGCCGACGTGAAATGACCACCCACCGCCGCGCCGTCCGCCACTCGACCGACGGCCGACAATCGGCCAATCCATTACCCGCACACACTTCTACTATACAATGGAAAACAACCTCATTTCAACAGAGTCCACTTCAAAAAAGAACCTTAGAGCTTAAAAATTAGAGTATATATTTGAATGGCACAGTTGTGCCTTTTCCGTCATAACTGTGACGGAAAAATGCACTTACAATATAGTGGTGTTTACACAATTCCGCCGTTTTGAAAGCGCAGGAAGCTCGGACGGTACATTCTGTTTGTCTGTCACGATTGTGAACGACAAAGGGACAGTGACGGGACACGTTGCCATTGTTGACGGGAATGACGGGACATGAACGCGGTGTGAGGTTGGCTGTTGTGGCGCGATTTACTTTGAACAATGTCGTTCGAATAATTTATTAACGCAAGGACGGCTGGCTAGATAAGTGTGTGGGGCTTTTTGTTGCGGTTTGATTTTGTGTGACTTGTTGTTTGCTGTAGAAAGTGAGGACAGTTCTTGCGCGTAGTGATGCCACCCATGTCATATTATTGCAACGAAGTTTCATACGGTAGTTGACTGGTAAAAAGCGTTATGCCCCCCCCCCCCTCCATGCAACGTTCTCTCTCTGTTTGTCTCTTTATATTTTTATTAATATTTTCAGTTAAACAGACAAGTAGATAGTGTTTGTATCTATTACAGCCTCGTATGTACAATTATGGTCCTTTGCATATAAAGAAAAAAAGGATGAGAATTTATTACCAAATCCTTTTATATTCCAGAATCTTATTTTTTGTTTGTAATGACCATGGGCATGATGTGTCAAATAAAATTCATTGAACATTTTTTATCAAAGAATTTTATATCATCCCTTCCAGAACAATTCATTTGGACAGGTTGTTCCCATGGGTTTTAAATTTCTCATTATTGCTCATCATGCTTCGATAGATTTGAACTTTTTACTCCATCATCCGTGAAATTATGAGTTGCATTGGTAAAAGTTTTAATACTTACTATTTTGAATGTTACTATAGGTAGTCTAATCTACTAATTGTTGCAGAGAACGAGATAATATTTGGCATACAATGAATAATTACTTATTATATATTATCTCAACCACTGATATTCAATAAAATATAATACACTCATACACATAAACTGACACCTTTTTCTCATGGGGGGTAGGCAAAAACAGCAGCGTATAAAATGTAATAAACAATCGAGATATAATGAAGACACTTACAATGCCACAAATCCTAACTGACATAATTTTCTATTCTTGGTTTATGAATAGATTTAGAAAAAGAAAGAAACACATGTTACCCTTGATTGAAAAATCTTAAATCGTTCTTGAAATGTTACGTCAATACCTCGTCCTATATTTGTGTACATACCTATTACACAATACATTGTATTTTACAATCCACTATTTAAACAAATGCCTTTCAATACATTCGACACCCATATCAAATTAACTACAACAAATCTAAGCAAATCCCGACCATGAAATGTGTGTTTGTTATAACTACCTTCACGGCTTTTACCCTATTTATTTCCCTTTTAAATCACTACCATTGTCGATTTACCACGGCTGTCTATCCGTTTCACACTGCCACCGATTACTGTCACCTCCACCCCGTAGAGAGTAAAAAAGGTCATATCAACACATGTAAGTAAAATCAGTTGGTCAATGCGAATGTAGCGAAGATTTTAGTCTGTGGCGCGTTGTGTAGGGTAGACACCCCAATGAGCGGCATTGTCGTCGATGTGATGAATCGATATCGCTCGTATTGTCGTGTTCCCCGCAGCTGTCGTCTGTCACAAGAAAGATGACACTTGGAGCGGTTTTTTTTGACGCGTCCCTTTGTGTCAACTCGGTGTGGTGCCCGAAATGAGCTGATATCGATCGCTCAATATTATGCTTGTAGAAGAGGGTTTTGAGTTTGAATTTAACTCATAAATAAATAAGCGGTGTCGTGGTGTGTACGATTTTTTTGTGTGTCGATGATCTAGTGCTTTTCTTTGTTATGTGATTCCGGGGGGATCCGATACGCTGGAGGTAGAATTTATTACTCGAAATTGTTATTAACAATAGAATTGTTGGGATAAAAGTATTATAAATGATTTCGCATTAACTGAGAATTCGAGGTTCGACGATTAGCACGCTCACCTTGATTTATTGTGGTGTTTATTTTTTTGGATTTATTACATTCGGTCATAAATTTAAATTATAATATTTGTAGCAATTTATGGCTACAAATTTCCTCGTATATCATCACAGTGTTTACCCCTGAACTTTTGGGAGACTGGAGACCTAACGGTGTCAATTTTAGGGCATAAACATTGCGTACTACAATAAATTGGTTGCATAGATAATTGAATATTGGGCTTTTATTTACAGACCTATTGAAGTCCTGACGTTCAGTTATGGATCATGATGAGACCAAATACTTTTATTGTCTTCCAGATAGCAAGACTGCCTTTTAAATTCAGGCTCCCCAAGCAAACCCAGCAAGATTTTATCACCATCCTAATAACCATAAGACAGTCCCCCGCTCCCCCACTTTCGGACATTTCACTTAAACATCCGCAGTGGAACACGATTTAAAACTCGTGTACCATCGTCTGACGTCGGCCAAAGTCGTAAAGCGGGCTATAATTTTGAATTATTACTCGGTTACGGCGCGTACGAGCGTAATGAAACACCCTGTATATCACAATTCCAACCTCGCTTCGAGGCTAAATGGTCTCGCTAAATTAGCCTTTCTCGCAATGTATGGCTTAGTATGATATAATGTAGCTATAGATGCGGATAATAGAGCTTTTTTAGACTGAAAATTTGTGGGGAATCAGTAAGTAATAAAAAAATCCTGTCCCTGCTCTTTTAGGGTTATTCTAATTCACGGGTGAGTAAAAGCTCCTGAAGTAAGAAGTGTTCAAATATTTTATCATACAAATACAAATCATATCCATGGGCTGAAAATATAGGTATAATTATTTTAACAGAATGGTTGTGGTTATTTTAGATGTTATTTAAAGTGCAGGGTTGACTACTACTAATGTTATTTTATTTCTCTGACTTGATGAAAGACTGCTTGAAATTGATGAACGTGAAACAAAGTAATTGAGGGTCAATCGACTACCTTCGGACAACGTGGGCCACCTACAGATTGTTTTACCTATCGGTCATTAATATATATCACCATATTCACCATACTTGGATAACAAGGAAATTGAAACAATATTTTATCTCTAGAAAGAAGGCTTCGACTACCCATATCGTACATACAAAATATATCAAAAGCCACAGCTCAAAATGGAGGAATGAATACATAATTAGCACCTTAATTAAACATACAAAACAGCACCCTTCTAAAATTTTCATAAAGGTGCTGGCCAAAAAGCGTGTGCTCGTAAAAACGTAACACATTGCTCACAGTTGCGGCCCAAATTGAAATATACAGTCGACCATATTCATTACGGGGGCTCAGTGCGACGATAATTCAAACTTATGACGCGCCTTTTACGAGTTTTAAGAGTGGTACTCGTGGGACTAAAGGGGGTGGAAAGGGGTGAAGCGGGGTAAGGGGAAAGCCAGCGAGGTGATGATTTGTTTGAAGCGCGTCGTTTTTTGGCAGTGATGGGGTTATGTTTTTGATCATGTGCGCGTTTTGGGGTATGTGAGAGAAATTATTCAAATCGTTGTTTTTTTTTAGGCTTGTGGAAGTATTTCTTGCTCTTACGACTAGTGTGATGATAAGATGAGGAGTTCTCAAGACGTCATCTTGCCAAACAATTTATTCCTTGATGTCCAAAAGTAGACGAAAACCAGACCCTGTGCTGTCTGGTGCTTTTTTTTTTGTATCAACGGTCAAAATAAAAATTAATTAATTAATTAGTCAATTATGGAATGCAATAAAGTATTGAGTATTGAGTAAATAAATACATATTGGTGTTATAAATTAAAATAGAGTTGGGGAGATTTCAAACTCCTCAAAAAATAATATTATGTTTCCTTCGAAAACTTACATAAATAAAATGCATATTATTTTTATCCTCCACAGGTGCTAAATCTTAATTCCAGATGGTTCAAACTTAGCCTCAAACAAGCCGACCATTTATCACTCAACATAATGGCGCATGACAATCGAGTCCCGGGTCCCTGCCCTTTCACACTAAATCTGCGATTGTTGAAAAACTTCTCAAAAGTCACTAAATGGAAGAACACGCGTCTCAGAATTGATACATGCGTGAAAGACCTTATTATTTCAGCAAGAAATTATGGAGAAATGGTTCTTAGTGAGAATAAAATAAGGTTGATACTGACGGCAGTTTTTTTTTGTAGTGGAAAAACATGACAAACGATCGAATGAGTCGTTCATTATGTTCTAATGTTCCAATATATTATGTTTCTCAAAGACGTGACGTGATAAATTGGTGGCTGCCATCTTCACTGGCAAAAACTGGCAGGTGGTAAGTTGGCACGCTAGTTTGTAGGGGATTAATGGCATTTTATATAAAATGTGTGAAATTCTGATTGTTAAGCGTTTTCTAGCGATTTAAAAGTTGCTATCGAGACTATTTTTATGTTATAGGTATATACGTAATAATTGGGTTGATGTTTCTATAGATATTTCATTTGCATGATTTATCTCACCAACTGGCTGTTGGTCAATGTTTAATAAATTCCCTTTTAATTTAAATCAACATTTATATTTTATTAGTATTTTTCAGTATGAGTGCATCGTCATCTACCTACTTATTTTGTATTCCGAAAATTTAAAACACTTTCACTAGGCTTATTTTGCTGTAAAACCTGAAGGCCAATTCCCGTAATTAAAAACGTTCAAATTCAAGTCGCAATCTCATCTCAGCGACAGTCTAATGTCAAAAATGTAGGTAAACGCTATACAATTTTTGACTGATTGACACTGAGATTAGAAGGCGAACGTTCTTAAAAATACGGGAATTGCCCCTCTGGTAAAGTGCTCATTACCAACGTGTTTGTAACGCAGGTAATTATTTATCATGCGGTGTGTTTCTGGTCTAATGTTACCCAACCTGCTGCCGCATAATTTATAGGAGCTATTTATCATTACCAAGTACTTCTACAGAGCTGCACCCAGGTGTTACTTCCAGAACAAAGTGAGGTTCATCGGCTAATAATATAGTCAGTCTGTTGCAGTTTCTCAATTTGATATTATTTACTAGCGACTCGATCCTGTTACACACGGGTGTAATCACGAAATGTAACAATATCGAGATTGTTATGCTTTATGTAAATATTATTTTATAAAACACATTAACCTTTTGAAATAAATGTTCTAAATTATAGTGAAAACAGCATTTAAATAAACTGTGCAGTTTAGACGAAGTAAGGGGTCACACGGATAGTCACGAAAAGCGACTAATTCATAATATGTATAGATTCTACGTTGTTCATCTGACAAAACAAAGAATACTCTGATAAATCAGTAGCACAACCAATCAACACAACAAGAAGATAAAACAAAGTCGAAACATCACTGACACTTCCTAGTACAATATATTGTTTCGTAGCGCTACGAAGCTACGGCCTACGCTCGTAGCGCTACGACTGAAATATGGCCCATGTATTATTCAAAGAAATTGCCACATATTTCATCCAAGGGAAATAACTTTGAGATATGTGCTGCACGGTACGCGAAACGGCGACTTGTTACTGAGAATTTACGGTCTTATATTCAAAATGTTAAAACGCGTGATGACGTATTTGAGTTTAAAAAATTGTTGTCATTTCAGTTTTTGAGATTAATTCCTTCTGTCCTGTTGAAATATTTATTACCTACTCGTAACGTGAATTGAACGTGTTCTTTAATATCAAAGTTGTGTATTTTCCTATTTATTAATAGGCTTAAATAATTGAGGGTATTATTTACTGCTAGAATATCATTGAAAAAAAAATATCTAAGCTTAATCGCTGTCATTCATAACAACCCTATGATTAATATACTTAATTTTTTTTTTTTTTAAACTGCTTTAATCAAAATAACGAGTTACGCACTAGACTAATAAAAAAAAATTGTAGTGGTGGCCCAGTGGTAACGGCCGCGAATTCCGAGTTGTAGCTCGTAGGTTCGAACCCTGGCAGGCGCTTTACTTTGTGTAAATTATTTCATCACCACTGAGCTGCTCTCAAAACAGTGAAGGAAACCGGCAAGTCCTAGAACCAAATATTCGAAGTCATGTGACATCCACCAACGCGCACTGGGCCCGCGCGGAGGATCACGGCCCACTCCCTGTCACAGAGAGGAGGCCCGTGTCCCAGCAGTGGAAACATTATAGGCTGATTATGCTAATAAAAAAAGTGAAAGTGTACACAGGTTGCTGCGCGTCGCCAGTCTGGCGCAATACGTCACGTTCGCATTTCGGTGACGCGAACCTATAAGTTTTGCCCCTACAAAAAATCGCTCAACGCAGCTAAAGAAGTTTTCACTTCAAAGTTAACAGATTTCAATACTCCATCATATCAAAACATGAACCTAGTAACAAAACGCCAGACCCCAGAAGCCAGTCGGCTTCACCTTATCTCGTCCAAAGTGATTCGGCAGCGTCCCACGATATTTATGCGTTCTGGCAGATTTATGGCCTGCCCGTATTCGCGATACTTGTCATAGGTGTAAGTTTTATTAAACGTGGCTTTAGGATAGCTTACGAGACGGAGAGCTTTAGTTTTGATTTGGGATAGAGTTACTTTTTTGGGGAAGATGACCACATGCTTTAGATATTGTTTTCAATTTTTTTTTATTATTTAATGAAATTTATTTATTAAATTTAATTTATTTTAATAAAACTGATTATTTTTCTCGTGTAACGTGTTCGATTTTCGGTTCAACCATGTAATTATTTAAATATCTATGAATGCAGTTTAAATTGTTTTTTTTTTAATTCAAATATTGTCTTCTTTCAGTAAGATCTTCCACCTACAATATTCAAGGTACTTTCCCTCCATGTGGCATATCCGTGGGACGCCCTGTATATAAAATACATCAATGTCAATGTGTATATAAAAATCCGGACATAACCTTTGAGGACCATGTAGATTAGTGTCTGAAATGGGCTTTTGAGTCGTTGCATGACGTATTTGTCATTATTAAACACAATATAAAGAAATCGTGTCATTACAATAAAAGGAGATTTGTTATTTATTGGGATCCCAAATCAATTGGGACAAGGGCAGGAGAATGATGAATTAAAAATTATTTCAAGTAATAAAAGTATTTAACACAAACATAAATTGGTCATCAATAAACAAAAACAATCATTAAATTAACTCTACTGATGTTTTAATGCATCGTTGTACTCGAGCCGACAAGTTACAACCTATCCGTCGTGATAATTACGGTTACCTACACCAACTAGTGCTCAGAACGGGTCATGGATTTTCTTCATTACCACAACGCGTTGTGGTCATATAGCATGATAGATACGATACGAATTTCACTATGTGGTCTTTCTGTGATTGCCACAACGCGTCGTGAGCGTTTTAATAAGAGCCATAACACGAATTTCGCGATGTGGATGTTTTACAGTGACCATAACGAGTTGTGAGCAGTTTTTTCGCTCATTGAGCGTTTTCAGCCTTTGAGCGTAACATATACCTATATATAAACATTGAATTCTCTAAATATACGTTAAGTTCTTCGATAAGTTCTTTAAGTTCACCGCGTGTGATGGGAATGTATAATTACTTGAGCTTGTTTTTGCATTTGTCATCATTTGAAACTTTCACTGGCCCGATAGCTTCACCCGCTTCCAAAGCGAGCTCAATTCAACTAAAGAGATGAGAGCTTCTGTAGAAGATACAAGAGGAAGGAATTTAATCAACATTTCTTCGAGTTTAACATATTTCCTCGAGAATATTGTTAGAACCTGTCATCCAAACTATGCTATTATAATCTCCCAGTTCGCAAATAAACATACAGCTGACTTCAGCATTATAAATTAGACTTATCATCCTCACCTAAATAAACGGAGCACCCCGCACCTACAAAAAATACATTTCCTTACGATGCATAATATTTTAAACCACCCCCTTGCTTTATACAAAATGGCTGTCGGCACTCGCTACTATTTTTCCTACAAGGGTTGGTACAAGTAATAAAAAGGAAAAGAAAAAAAAAACATTTGTTTCTTTTCTTCGAAATACAAAAAAAAAATTAATATCTGCGAACCTATTCAAGAAAGGGCAATTTATCAAGTAATGAAAAAAAACAAGCCCTGCAATTTGATCTCTTACTTTACTTTTTAGCAACACTTTTTTAACATAATTAAATACCTACTCAAAAACTACTGTAAACTGCTAAAAATTAAAAAAAATTAGTAAATCAAGAGATTATGAATTGAAGGTACAAAGTTGACCTTGGCTGGCTGTTCTGACTGCCTGCAGCTGGTTGGTCGCTGCTGCAAACCTTGCTGATTGGCTAGCTTTTCTCTTCACGACACAAGCTCCTCTGTCATTGTCAACATTTGAACACAAATGAGGAAATAATATTACAAGTATTGGTGAACTTAAGCGTCGAGTTTAGAAAACTCTCTTTTTTTCTTTCGTTCGCAACCGCTTTTTCTTTACGCCAAGACACGCGTGATAAATTCCCTAGGAGTTCCTTACACTTGGCGAAGCAGACAAAATAATTTATGTACCTAGTTTAGTGGGTACTTTCCTGGATAAATGGCATCTGCGAGGTGAATGACATCTTTGTTACCGTGGTGTTACAAATGATGGCTTCAGATAAAAATGGATTAAAAAGTGTGTGCAGTCGCTGTGTGGAGGAGCGAGACGGTTTTGACATGAGGTGAAATAGTTAGGTTATAGTGATTTTTCCGTTTGAAAGAGGGCAAATATCTTCTTGCTCGTGTCTTCAAAATGAGGTAGGAGTAGAAGTATATAATTCATGATAATAAAATATGCCTAGTAGAATTTGCACCCAAGGGGGAATCATAAAAGTCAGGGGCTCCACGATAGCCAAAAAATCCCCACGTTACACAAATGAAGAATTCATGATTAGCATAATAATATGAATTAAAAAGTCTTAAAAAAACTGTAACACGATAATGAGGATAATCTAAAGTTCCAAACTAATCATAATAATCCAATAATGTTTTTAGGATGATAATGCGACTGCATCGTTTTTGCAGTCTCAGAAATGTTCGCCGTAGCCCATAATGATGGATGGATTTCCGGCCATATTCTCAAAAAAACGGCCTGTTTCCTGAGCAGAATAAGAAGCAGTCACAATAGCATCCTGAAGGCTGTGGCGGCAGATACTTCCTCCGCCGTATTAAGGCAATTTGTGCGAAGACTTGTAACATAATTTCTGGGTGTCTAGTTGTTGGGTGGGCTTCGCAGTCATTCGTGTTTAGTTTAAGTTAGTAAAAAATAGTATTTTAAGTGCAAAACTGTTACTAACAATTTATGGATCTTTTACTTGTCCGAAATAAAATAATTTTATTTAATAATATATTTAGAATAATCTTATAAAAATAAAATATTTTATTTTTTGTATGTTTGTTTGTTACGCTTTCACGCCTAAATGGCTGAGCGGATTTGAATGAAAGTTGGCATATAGGTATACCATGACCTGGGTTAGCACATAAGATACTTTTTATTCCGATATTCCTTCGGGATCGAGACATATGCGGGTGACACCGCGGGGCGTAGCTAGTATCTTATAAGTTGCTTATTGGACAAGAATATGGGTGGGTCTGACCAACAAGGAAATTAGGAAAGGCTGTTAACCCTCGTTACCCGTCTTCTTTCTAAGTTTTGTAACCTATAATAAAGCAATTAATTAATAGCCTTTAGCGTAACTAAATCGGCCTCAATATTTATGTTCTTACTCGTACTTATATACAAGCAATCACTTTCCTGTAACCAATGTCAATACAAACTAAACAATACACCAAACTGAAAGCAACAGCTTAAAACATGTTGACAACTAATTAACGCGGTACACTTGCGGACAGCAACGAGACCACCGCGCCCCATTGCTCGTACAGTCGCACACAACAAATAGATTTACTAATAGTTTGCCCGCTGTTTGTGACTGTACGCGAAATTAGGAGGCTTCTTGATCGGGGAGGTTATTTTATTGTTATTGTTGTGTTCAACTTCAAAGATAGATTAGTGTGAGTGTTTATGAGTCAAGTATTGCAACTTTTGGTTGATTAATAAATAACTTGAGTACTAACTTTGAGAGGATTGATTGGGCAAATTCCGTTTTGATGGAAATACCGTACTCGTGTAGTACGTATGTATTTCTACTGATTTACCTTATGATTCAAATATAGCGATACCATTTTAAGAGTCAAGATAAACATAAAGTTTTATGAATAAATGTGTCACAGACAGCCGAACCTTCAAACATCTGACGCAATATATCTTTATATTCCTATTCCATAAAAAAGATACACAAACCAATAAACAGCGCCCACGACTAATCTATTCAAGATAAAAATAAAACTATATTATAAAGTGTCCTTCGCATATCTTTATTAGTGCCATATCCCGTTGTAAATGCAACGACTATTGCCGACTCTATGATGATTATAATGATTACAAATATTTATGAGTGTGTTATTTTTATTTGCGATAACGTCACCTGATTTTGATAAAGGTTTGAATTGAAAATTGTGACGTTATGTACGTCTACATTCATTTGGTATGACCCACCCACGTTTAAAATATATATCTACCAAAAAACAAACCAATTATTCAGGTTTCTGCTAATAAATTTTTCTTTTCTCTAGCAAAAATTTGCAAAGGAAACGTTTACCAACTGAAACAAAGCCAAGGCAAGACCCAAAAACGAAATAACTCGAACAACTAAAACCAATACACAAACGTTTTAGCACAAGCAAATCCGGAAAGGTGAATATAAAAACGACTGTTCATGAAACAAGTGAAAGTATAGGTTTGTATGTAAAATAATAATCATTACATCTATTGAATATTCAAACGTCTGTGGACAAAGGTAAAACCTGTATTTGGCACTCGGGTACAGCGTGCATGCAAAGTTATGCTAATAACATCTTAGTCTAACCTTAGTCAGACAGCACAATATTGTGTAACATGTGTGCAGTACATTGTGTAGTTACTTCAGAGTAATATTTACTAATATTAGTATTAAGATGAATGTTTCCTCGATAGCATTGTTTGTTAGAAGTCTTATTGCTAAAAGAATAAAAGTAATGAATGTTTCCTTGAGCTAAGATAAATTTGTTGCTGTACTTAATGCCTTTAAGTGATGGATCGGCGACTTTTCAATACTCATGCAATGCCTTGACCTTTTGTATTTATATTATGCTTATTTATTGGCAGATCGTTTGCTTGATAAAGGATCGTAAGTTTCTTTTGAGAAAGTGTCATTTCTCATTTCAGATTAATCATATTTTAAATGGCAGAAAAGAAAGACACCAAACTTCAAATTCATATTCATTTATACAAAAACTACCTAACCACCTTTTACTTTTCATTTATAAGAAAGAAAAGAATAATGCAATTTTAGAAACTCCAGACTTTTATAACAGCTTTCAATAGTTCTTGCCAGTTACAAATTTCTATGAAATAGAAACAATTCCTCATTTGTGAAACGGAATTCGTAAATGAGACATACTGACAGCCACTAGTCGTCTTAAAACATTTAAACACTCACAAATCCATCCAATCTCGGCGACGTTAACTGTATTCGTTTCCGACTATTTACTTCTTAGTCGAGAGGAGATTCATGTCAGACACAGGACTTTAACAACCCTTCATGACATACCGTACAGATGAATCTATACTCCAAGAACTGAAGAACGAGAATCGTGTTTACACCACAGGTGTAAGATTCTCGTTCTTCAGTTCTCAACCGCCAAGACCCTTTGATAGTTTGAAGAGAGTCGTTACCGGTGGAAACATACCAAGGGGTCGGCGGCCAAGACAGTGGACAGACCTGATCCTCCAGACCCTGGGACTTTCTCTTCAGGAAGCCACAAAAATTGCTTTGCAGCAAATTATTTGGCGCCTAGACCGATTATAATGGTAGATGTTTTACACAAATTCCTTCTACCATGACAGACCAGTGACCTTCAACATCCCCGTTGATCCACAATCGCATCAAATATTCAAGAGATCCCGGACCCATTCACAAATGCTGCAATTACAGCATCTACACGCCGTTCCGGAGTTACGAGCGCCTTAGATTTATTGTTATTACCTCACATTTCCTTCGAGTAACGTTTTAATTACACAGATCGGCGATAAAGCATCGCTGGAGCGCACTTTTCTTCATTACAAGATGGATGGTCTGCATCTACCGCGTTATTTATTGTGGTGCCGTTTAATTGTGTAATGGTTATAGGTTTGTGGTTAGGGTGGTGAGGTAAGCGATTTGCGGATTAAGAGTAAAACTATATTGTTTCTATACTTTTTCATTAGTGTTAATAACACTATCAACTTGAATATATTTATAAGGAAGACGTTTATCTTAATTAAGCAAAATATGCTAAAATAAAGCTAAATAAAACTCTAAACATAGCCAGCTAAGTTTTCAAAGCATAATTACTGTGAAGCAAAAATAGTATTCGTAAAAGACATATTACGCTTGATATATTATATTAAACTAAACCAAAACACCGTTTAATGAAACGTCATAGCAAAAGATTATAATTCACTTTAACAACAAATACAATACCCTGAAAGCAACACAGAACTACCCACATAAGATAACAATACATCCGCACTTACGAACAAACCTATAAATAATTTCCGAAAGTAATATCGCAGCGGTTGCGTCATCACTAAACCGTACGTCAAAACTGTTAGAAATGATATTGGCGAACCCAAAGCAACATTGGAAGCAATACGAGCCATAAATCAAGTGGTTCATAAGAGATCTCCCCCTACGGAACTGACACTACATGAACTAGCAAAAGGGCAATCGCCATTCGAAAAGCATTCAACATTTCCTCGAAATGTGCTCTATAAGAGTGTTTTTCGCGGGTCCGCACTGGATAAGACCTTTGATCGGTATCAGAGGGCGAACTGAGAAAGCTATCGACACTTTCCGTATTCACTTATCATTTATCGCTAACGTGTCTGTTTTTACATGCCATTCCGGACCTTAAAAATATGTTAAATTATTCATTACATTGATCGATCACATTGTTTTCCTCTACATTTAAATTAACATTTGAGTCCCCTAAGATGGATGGGAATTATTTATCTATTTTTGTACCAACTTGATTCAGTTCTATCAGAAAATCTGAATCTTGATTACAATCTTCAATATTCAAAATCAAAGCAATAAGTGCTATATTGGCTTGTACGTAACTTGAACTTACGACACAGCATTCGACACGGGGTCTTCCGCAGGCAATTTGTCACAGAGGCCATTTGTACTTGTCGAATCACGGCCATTAGATGAGAGTGTGTGACCGCGTGGGGTTAACCTCGTCCAAACTGTGCTACGTCACTCCGACGAACTGCAACAGACTAGTGAAATGCCATACGCCAGAAATTCGAAACGACCAGTTGACAAAAATAAGAATGAACAAAAAGTTTACATGTGGTGCCTGAGAATTCTCAAGTGTCGCCAAATGTGAACGCGAGTTAAGGGAATACCGCGCTTGTCAATATCGACTTGTATGAGCTGAGCTGTCCTGTCGATTTATCTTACTTTGTGGCTATTGTTACAGACGGCCGAGGTTACAGCTGATTTATAAGTAGCCTAGTTAATTACAGCGGGCGTCGACGCATCGTTAATTTCTCTTCGGCTCCCATTTATCTCTCGGCTGTCATTCGTGCCGGCTTCCTATTTCCACCTGACGTCCGATTCTGAGTAAAGGCGTAACTTTAAAAGCTCGCCAATAAATACATTCGCATAAAACTCGAGTTTATCTCCGTACCCTTTGAAGTACGGCCCGAGAAAACAAACAAAGCAATAAAGAAGGCCTTTATCGGAGCCACGAGTCGACACGCGAGCTAATTTACAACACAGCCGCGGGTTTTATCTTCATTAACCCATCGATTCACAATTAAGACGCGGAATAAATCTCCGGTAATGCGCTCCCCGTCCGCGCCGGTAGATTCAACTTCAAACAGATGTTATGTATAAATAAAGCCGAACGGAGGCAACCACTCGATATATTCCTGTCCGCGGCAAACTTTACAGATCTATCAGCGCTTGCTCGGCGGGGACAAGCGTCTCGCGTGCGCGGACCAAAACCGACCTTAGTTGCACCGCGACATACACCCATCTTTTACTGTCCGTGGAACGACTCTCGACCAAATGATTGTGCCTCAAGCCAAACAGCTGCACTCAATAATGCCTATAGTCCGTTAAAATCACGCTCGAGTTACGTCGTTACGGCTGACATGGAGTCACAAACCTCATCTTATTTCCAGCGTAACGAGTCGATGCTCACATTCGATTATCTGGCTGCGGTATCCGAGGCATTACAGTTGATGTATCGACGGCGACTGCGCGAGATTGTCGGCCGACGGTTGATTTACTGTGCCCATTTCTTCCTGACACTCCATACGGAATAGATCCCCATCTGTCGCGAGCGGTGTGACGGATCGCGGCAATCGGAAAGCGTCGAGGGGCTCTCTAATGAATTGTCCCAAATAATTGGGATAGTATTTTATATAGGCGTCATTTGTTCTTTTATCGGTGCATTTGTTGCGTTGATTTGTTAGGCGCTTTAACCTCGCGGTATTAGAGTATTAATCTGGCTTGTTTGGTTTTTCTTCTAGCGCTAACTAAATATACATGGGATATTGCTTTGTTGGGTGTTTAAAATGCATTTCTCTGCGAATGCGGTTATCTGTGTATCTGTCTGAGCGTTCGTGAAGTCTTTTAAAGTTTTATTTGGTTGGATAGTTTTTATGTATCGTGTTGGATGTGAGTGCGGTGGCATCTGATCGGTAGTCATGAGCTCAGACAATGCTCGCATCACGTTGTATCGCATTCCTCATCTCCGCTTCTGTAGCTGCCGAACGTGCATTTACTACAGAAGCGAGCATTGGAATGTAGTAAAAATATCTTTGTAAATTATTTTGTATTGCTGCGTTTGATTGCATTCCGTATCGAATACTCATCAATATTGGTGTTGTTCAATAACTGACATACATTTTTTAGTTTTAAAATATTTCTTTATTGCTAGTGTTATTGTCAGTCCTATACAGTTTATCTTTAAAACACGATAACGCTGAACTTTCAAACTAACCTTTACCTCTAAAAAACTACTCAACTAAAGCAGAACAGATCCAGAACAAGTCATAAAGCCAACACTTTAGATCAAAGAGGAACATTTGCCCGTCCCAGTGTGAATGCGCTCAACGTGCAAGATAAGACTCCTGACTTTGATGTATGCGCCGCATCTTGATATACGTCTGTAGCCGTTTCAATAAGCGTACGTCTGTCTGTCGCTACCGAAGTAGTTTGAGTTGCGAGGGAGTCCTTTCTATGTTGTTGACTGTTTTATGTGTACCTGCTTAAGTATGGTTCAGACAAGTCTACTTAGATTGGAAAAGTAACGAAGTCTTTTCGTATTCTATAGGCTGGTGGTTTTGATCGCTGTTTTAATATATCTACTTTTTGAAATAGTTTTAGAATCCTTTTTATCCGTTTTATTTAAATCAGTACTTTGCATCACAATTGACATCACTGTATAAAGTAACTTTATGTATAGTAAATAGATAGATAATTCTCTATCTCATTAATTATCTCAGTTCTTACAGCATCCACCTCCTCAATTACACCACACACAATAAATAAAATTCAATTAAAAACTATTCAATTCCAACACAATCAATGAAAAACTAACAACATTAAATTTCATAATGAATCACTATCACGTACCTACTTACATTCCCCTATCAATTCTAACGGACAGATAGACAATGTTTTTACAATGACGTGACTTGTCACGTCTCTTGGCGCAACGTCAAACAAATACCATGACTTTTGACTACCACATGTTTTATGAAAATTTAAAGAAGAATCATTGTGTGAAGGAAATAATTATACATTTTGATTCCAATGAAGCATTTCATGAAAATTGAGATTAAATTTAGATAGTAGATAGATAGATAGATAGTAACATTATAAGGACTCAGATTATAAAGTTTAATGAAATTTTGATAGACATAGCAAAATATAATGGTGCCGATTCTGTTGTACACCGAACTAAACTAACTAAACTAACTAAACTATCACTAAAATTCTTTACTTTTTGCTATGAGAATCTTAACGCTATTCTGCAAAATTAAATCTCTAAATTTAAAAATTATTTTCAAGTTTGGCAATTGCGACTCCACGTGATTTTTTTTTAAGAGCCGGACGCGCGCATTATTTGCAGCCTCGACATGTTTTGTATGGAATTTTTCACTTTTTGTATGGAAAATATGAATAATTATTACCAACACGTTGGATTTTAGAGGTTTGGGTGTTTTTTAAAGGGGGTCGAAATTTTCATTATTTTTGCGATAGGACAAACCGTTTTCGAGATATAAGCAAAAGAAAAGAAAAAAATATACAGTACTGTTTTTGCATCTGAAGTCGAGGTGTTGGGGTCAATTTTAGTTCATGACAACTAATTTTATTCCACACCTTTTTAATCGCGATTAAAAATAGGCAGATTTAGTTAGATAATCAAAATTTTTTGGTGAAAAACGTAAAATTCAGAATAGCAAAATTGCTATTTTCACAAAATTATAATCTTAGTGCCATCTTAGTGCTGTAATACTAAAATTTAGTTAAGTTGTGTCACTTTAGTCAATTTCAGAATCGGAAACCGTCGTTTTACAGGAATAAACTAAATTTTGGTGATTTTTAGTCTAGTTAAGAGAATTTTGTGACAAGAGAATCGGCACCATTATTTAGAATTTATAGTTTATCCATCCAAAGGTCGTCTCTAAAAAATCGCTTTTAGCGATAAGAACCGCCCATTGTGTCACCCTTTGTAAAATTTATATTTGAAATTTTTTGGTGTACATAATAAAGAGTACTTAATCTATTCTATTCCATTATAATGAACTTGTAGCTGATGTACCGCAATATAGTTTAACGGATAAGATCTAAACCTTGTCAGAACTTAAGAGCAAAGTCAATATTGAAGTTGTTGAATCGTGATCGTTTGAAGTTCCTTTCAATACTAGTTATAAATTACGGAAGACTGAAAGGTTAATTGAGGTTAAAAATATAACCAGTTAAAAGAAAACTGACGCTTTAAAATAAGTACTGCGTAAATTGTTAACACGATGAAAAGAACCTGAACGATGATTAAACCATACAAATATTTTATAAGTATGTAGGTATGTGAAGCTTTAAACTTTACTACAGTCGTTAAAATTGCAAATATATTTCTTATAATAACGTCATTAGTAATAATGGTCATCTCAAGTGGTTTTATAATAAGATTATCAACGGATTCTTCACTTTTTACAACATAGAATTACAGATCTGAATGATTAATACGTAATTCCTATTTGATAAATGTGCCATATTAGCTGGACATTGCCATCTTAATATGCTCAATAAAAAATGTCGAGTATACAGAGATTCTTACTCACCCCGTCCCGATAAGGCTTAATCGGAATGATGTATAGGAAAAATAAAGATTGTATATCGATCTCAGAGTAAAAATAAAGATGGTGTCGATTCAGCGTAGGGCGTATGAATTAATTCACGAGAAGAGGTATCAATTATATGTGATTGAAGACGATTACTCTTACTTGTTATGGACATAAATATTCAAGTGTTAACTTTTCTTTACCACCAAGATGATCAGTGTGTGTATCAGCATTTTTCAAACACACAGAACTGACCTCATAAACCCAATCTATCACTCATGACTAATAGCATTTTCATTTCACTTAGTTCTTAATAACAAACTCAAGATTGATACTAAACAATTTTCGAAATTGATGATCTCACAATCGACAGTTCGAAAATTGATGATCGTGTAAAGGAAATAAACGACCACCTTTCTGTATTTACAGTCCATGAATTCGAGCACGATTTATCATTCGAACCGTTACGGTGATAAATCATACTCATTCACAAATACTTACAGCCACATACACACGTCAAACGAGTTTGCCTTCCGCCATGTCTGTCCCTCCATAAAACAGTCTGAAAGCCTTTAAATATAGAAGTAGTAATTACGTAAACAGACATATTGACGTACGTCTGAAAGGTAATCATAAGCTAAAATTTATCACGGAGTGAATCATTCATGCGCTAAGACAGCTGACAGCCAGGCACATATATTATAATGATCGACAGCCTGACGTTGCTTGTCACAGAGGGATAATGTTGTTGCCACACTAAATATCCCAACATATTCCAAACTCAACTCTGGTCCTTCCACCCAAAGTTACATTTTCATTAGTGAGGAGAGTGCAGGAAACGACATTCTTGTTCCAAGTGATGAGAATTCTAACGAAAAGAACAAAGTACTACATTATATTGCACAATTCAAATAGAACCTTATTGCGTTAGCTATCGCTTCAAAATTCTTCGGAAGCCCCAACTTTGTCGAGTTATTCGTGTTGGGAAATGTGACTTAGTTCCAGGTAGAGAGTCCAAAACGAGAAATGAACTTTATCTGGTAGGATTGGGGTTGCAAATGGTGTGATGTGTGTAAAGTGTTGTAAGCTGTTTGTAATGTGAAGTCTGTCGGTAGCGCGGTAGCAGAGAGACGTGTCGCGGCGTGTCATCGGGACGCAATGAAGATTTATGAACAACCCGGTACTACGGTTCAGTCGAAGCCACATACAGTTTTCTACTTTGTTAATAATTTTATGGCAAAGTTTAAAACACGAGTTTATCTTTCCTGTGTTTATTTCTTGTGCACGTTTATGTAATTTTGGTAACAAAACAAAGTTGTTTATGTTGCGCCAACATGCAGGATTTTCGCGAGTTATTGATGCTAACCTAATTTCTGACTCAAGTAAATTTTACGACTTTTAGTTGTTTATACAAACAGCTTTAGTCCATTTTTAATTTGGGACTTACACCAGTTCACAATTGTGTTTCTTTAAAATGCAATTTCATGAATGCATGGTTATTAATACTCGGTTCCTGCCTGTTTATAAAAAGTATTCATAACTTTTTGCAATCCGTTTTGGAATCATCAACATCTCTCTAATTACTAACCAAAATAATTTATAATATTATTTTACCATCATTACTTACCTGTACAAAGACCTGTTTCTCGTTACCATAATACGTTATGGTATCAGCTAGTATCCATCTTTTTATACCTCTTTCACTTGACACTGACATCTTGAGATGGACAAAACGTGTACCTATTGAAACGTGTGTTGAACTCGTTCAAAACCTTATTATGAAAGCAAAGCCAATCAGTTTTCTCTTAGATTCTCTTTGTATTTAGTTTTCATAGTTATTTACTAGTTCTAATAAAGTGTACTGCTTACTTTTCATATAAAACATGAACACTGATATTATATCAATATAAGTGTGGAAGCATGAGAGGAAACTCTATTTACCATGGTCATTTTAGTTGTTCATTTTGATGAAATACATTACCTTAGTTCCTTGGTATACAGCTCCTCAGCTGCTAGCCTTATGGCTATGAATTTCATTTTGTGATTCGTGGGTAGTAATTTAGATAGTGGCATCGTAAAATATTGTGAAGTTAGATATAATTTAGAAAGGTTTTACTACAGCAAAAGATAGCTGAATTGAGCATAGGTATTATCGAAAATAAAACAAATTTTCGCTTCATTTATCCTGATAGACAAAACAAAAGTAACAACACAGTGATTGACATTGACATTGACATTTGAATTCATCGAACATAACAGCATAATTTAAGGAAAATATCAAAATAAAAACAAAACAATAATGCTTCACACAAAACAGCAGAACATCAATTCCCAAGTGCAAAATCCCTCGTTACAAAATCTCCTGAGTGATTTTATGTTAATGTTGAAGTGTGTCAGCAGTCCATAGTAGCGGCGTCGGATCCTCTCATTACGTATTTATGTGCGACGGGTGAGATAAGCCGCGTCATGTCGGGGCGAAGACTGGATGAGCTGGGTTGTCAGAGTTGCCACCCTTACTGTTGAATACTTGGACTGGTCTGATGCTGGTGAAAGGAGGACTGCTGTTACTGATTTGTAGGTTTAAAAGTAGACTTTTGAATATGCATTGGGCCCAAACTTTTAAGAAGACTAATAAATCAAGTGTTGCTGCTTTTAATAAATGTTTTTTTGTAATGAATATCTAGTTTATTCGTGGTTATATAACATTTTGCTGTTACATAACAAAAGAAAAGATATTGGTTAAACTATAGTTTTTATAACTATGTATAAGTGTCCATACATTGTCATGTATGGACACTCAACTAACAACTAATTAGACGCGCATCGCATCTGAGCTCATACTTGTCAGTACGAGCTCAGATGCGATGCGCTTTTAATTAGTTGACCAACAATATACATGATACTACATCAAGTATTACATTGAAATAAAATCATCAAGTCAATTACTCACAAAAATCAAATCTCCTGCCAAGAGTCAAAGCAATTCCGTCTACGGTAATGGCATACTTTGAATGTGAATGACAATTAGTAGTCTCTAATAATGCTTATATATCCTAATGTATAGCTTACTAACACTTAGTACTTCATCTTTCATAATCACCTTCCTCCTTTTTTATCTAAATCAGCTATTCGAGCCCTACAGGTGAAGAGTTGCAATCCCCTTAAAAATCGCACTCCTCCTAAGCATACTGATTCAAGTCGTTTGCCGTCGGATGTGTATTGTTTTATTCACAAACCGATGTACTTGGATAAGCATTCATGCATTTTTATTTCAATTTACATTTGTAGGGGATGCTTTTTGAATGTTTATTTTATTTGTCATGGCTTCTGTCGCTTTTTTGTTCATGTCACTCGAATTATGTTTGAATTATTTAGATATGTCTAGTTTATTGCTCTTTTTGTGACTTTACACTAGATTTCTTTAGCTTTAACTAATGTAATATTTTAGGATATTATGTAGTTATTTTATATGCACAAAAAATATGTGATGTCCATTTCAAGCAGAAATATTAAACGTTCTAAAATAAATTAAAACAATATGATTCTATTAGGAGATTTTCGTGCTTTCGTAATTGTACTTCACCGAAACTTTGCAAGTATGTATGTACAATCCCTATTGATGATGCATGATATATTATACTCTAGGGGTATTTCCGTTAAGATCAGCTAGAATGGATCATTGTTGTTTAAGTATTTCAATCATACAAACTCTATTTATAGTTGTACCGGCATCTAATGAAAGAAAGCCTCGACAGCGGCCAGATTCTACATCCATTAATAAAACCATATAGATAATAATCACGCTCGTTTATAAAATATATTTTATACTAATTCAAAACTACCGACCTTCATTATAAACGTCATCGTTCAAAAGGAAAATTGATTTACAACACTGCATTACGCTATTATTTTATGACGCGAGAACGCCCCGAAATAAAATACTAACAAACATTCAACCGGCATCCACGACCATTACTATAAAGCCACAAACGATTTTGCTAACAAAGAAGACTATATACAACAGTACGGCCTCAAAAATAGAGTTGAAATTGGAATGGAGAATATTTTTAGGGTTGTAGATGACAAGGTTGTTGGGGACCGTCATAAAGCGAATAAAATACGGGGCACAAAGAATAAGCGGTCGTATAAGCGCTGTTATGTCTGTCAACATAAAATATTGTATCCTGCGCGCGCGGGAGCCGGGTTCAAATTGTGCTGCCTCTATTGCCCCATTAATCTTTGTAATGCACCGTGTGAAACGGCAGATGAAGATATTGCAATGCTCTGTCTTTGTCGTTGTTTCGGACTCTGCGCTTTGTCCGTCGGGAAATTAATAGGCGTTGAAGGTGTGGGCAGATTTTATGGATTCTGCTAAAAGAGATTTAGTGTTCAGTGATAAAATTAAGTAAGATCATGTTTCGCTGTCTGGTAAAAAGACACCAAGATAAAGCGGCGGTGCCACTTTAAGCTAAATCTGTAGTTTAAGAGCTGAACGGATGCAATTATATTCGTATTTAATGCTTTTCTGGTAAACCATTAACCCAAGACGTTTTATTCTTTGCATCAATTTTAATAATATTCTCGGCTATTGCACCTCTGCTCAAACCATTACTACTCTTTTGCACATAGCATTATAATTAGAGCGGCAGTCGTGTCGTTTGTCTAGCGCGACATCCGTAAGTGATGTCTCCGGGAGTACTTTGTCCGGATTAGTAGCGACGAGCAAGGTTTTCTAGGTTTATTGGTGACATATGACTGAGAGTGAGGATTCGCGCCAATGTTGGCGCCACTTTGGTGAGACGAAATCTGAAGAAGAAAATATCAACGTCTATTTTGGCGTAGATTACGACGATTAGGACGATTTAGCTTTTTGATGGGATATCTATGACTGAGTAGCGGAATGCAATATTACAGCCAGTAAAAAGGTAGGTACTTTTCGATCATAAAAATATGTTTTTTGTTCTACTTGGCTTTCGGTGCCAGTACATCTGGACTGGTAGCAAAATTGAGTCTTTGTTTAAATAGACTGGGTGCGAAAATCTGTTGAATATTATAACGTTTGTTACGTCTTTCCAGTATTCCTGAATCATCATAAGTACCTAATCGATAGATCGAGAAAGTACTCATTACGCTTTCGAGAGCATCTGGAAGAACATATTAAAACATATTGTAGTCTGAGAATATTTTTAAATAAATTAAAATATGTCTGTCTGGCAGATGTATTACTTACTTATTCTGCATTATAAGAGCATCCATTAAATTCTGTCCACATAATAAAATAATATAAGATCCATTGTCTAGTCTTCTCATAATATTATAAATACTAATTGCATTGTATTCTGGCTCTGTTTTAGCAGCTGACACTCCACATTTAATAAACAAAACTAATTGTTGATTCTTTACCTTGGACAGAAACTTTCGCAACACAATGGTTTTATCATTCCCAAAGTAATTACATAGAGACAATGTGCTGTCAAAACGTTATAATTACTTATTTAACAACAAATGTAAGTAGGACACTTATTAATTCGACAATGGCTTGCATGTGAACGGTTATTATGGTTGATGATAAAAGTATTCAGAATATACCTATTGTGTTTTAAATTAATTAAAATGACAAATGTGGTATTTTTGTTATTTTGAGAATTTCATGATTTATGAATGAAAGAATTGTGTCAGATGTTCTCTACTGTTTAATGTTAATACAGGAAATTGTTCATGATGTGTATAATTAAGTATAATTTGCCTCATGTTTCACGTTTTAATTATTTATTATTTCCACAACAATGTATGCACGCGAAAGTGTGCTTAATGTTGCCCTATTACCTTCTAAACCTACACGTGGATCTCATAATTGGTCCGGTAAATTTTTATCAATGTCTGTGAGATTACAAATGCTATCGTCAGTGTTTGTAACCAAATCGTGGATGACCACTACAAAGTAAGGTATGTGTCTATGTTTTCCATACGATCATTCTGTTTGTTTGCTATATTTTTTTTTTTTTTTTTGTTATTGAAACAACCGTTACTGCCTCTACCTTTATTGGGTTGTCTTGTTAATTAGTGTATTATCTTTATACATCAAAGTGTTATATAAAACAAGTTTTGTATTTTAAAATATGTACACTACGCTCACTACTACTCATAGCTCTGATAAGTATTCAATTAATGTTGGATCGATCGGCGCAGTGACTGGTGATACGTCTCTGATAATGTCAGAGTTAATAACTGGTGCTGTTTCATATTCTGTTGCGTCATTATAATTACGTTTAGTTGGTATTTTTTAGTTGTGTGTCATTTATCAGATTATTAATAGTAAATTAGTCGATGTATTTATTTGATTAATTAAAACCTAATAAGTATTTCTTAGAAGCGCAAGAGTTTATTTCTATTAAAGTGATGCTATCGCAATTTTGCTCTTCTGTATTTGTGTTTTG
Organism: Brachylomia viminalis; assembly: GCA_937001585.2. Lineage (NCBI taxonomy): Eukaryota > Metazoa > Arthropoda > Insecta > Lepidoptera > Noctuidae > Brachylomia > Brachylomia viminalis. The sequence goes on from OW443300.2 coordinate 2,218,569, forward strand.
ATAAATCCTTAGGAGCCATGCTTAAGTATTGAAAATCGTTGCTTTTGTTTGGTGTTACGTATAAGTAGGTACAACAGAAGAAGAAACATTTCAATAAATACTTACAGCCACATCACTTTCTGATTGACAGTTTTGCCGTCACATTTACCATTTAATTGGTACCAACTGCTAAATTCCATAATTTATTTCACTCCCTAATAAATTTAAAGCAATAATTGGCTACTATTTAAAGAGTAATTAGAGAAATGAACGGTTCGACGGGGCGAGCCTAGTAAGCCATACAATTTGGTTCTTTATAATTACATTTTGTAAACCTTCATTTGTGACAGCTTGGCGACCAATTAAACTATAGCGATTGTTGTGTTACAAGTTATAAAAGACTGCGGTGAGCTTAAACTAGAACTTATTTTAGAGCAGGTGTTAATAGAAAACTAAATTTGCTATCCAAATCAAATCAAACGTTTATTTGCCAGAAATACATTATTTTAGTAAAGGTGAGATCAAGTGTCATTGTATTCTACCTGCAAGGAAGCGTGCAAGTTTTTCTTGAGTTTCTACACATTTTTATTTTATTTGTTAGGGACAAAACATAGTTAGGTACTAGTTAGTATTATATTACTATTATTCGTATACGTAGTCTGCTGATACCTACTCGTTTTGCTGCTCACCGTCCTTGATTGCATCAGTTTTATGTGCGATAGAAATTCTACTTTAGCAATTTAAGGAAAGTGAAATTTTTATTGGGCGTCTTTTTATCAGTCACCAAAACTATATGTTCCCATAGAAATAAGCATCCATCTTGGAAAAGGCCCCCTCTTTTATATTGGTACTTTTCCCATAGAACTATTATTACTTCTTCAAATTTTCTTTATTATTTCCCTTAATGTATTTTTTGTTCGTTTTATGTCTGCATCTTATAACTTAGCCCAAATCCGACCTAACCTTGTAACTTGTCCCACTATACGTGTCACATGTCGTGTAATTAAGTTTCTCTTATTATATCAGAAACAACAATCTGCGCCACCAATACGTATCAGGAAGCTATGACAAAATATTGTATTAATTACTGCATTGTATTGTATTATTATTTATTTCGTGTAGCTATTGATTAAGTGTTTTTTGTTGACAGGCGGTTGTTGAATGTAATGTTTAAACATTGTATCGTGATTTTTGTGTTGATGATTTTTTTGTTTCTATTTTGAAATAAGGTGTGTTAGGAAGAGTTAAAAAGTTTAGGAGAGATAATATAAAAATAATGCGTGTTCGAGAAATAAGAGCTATGAAAATAGTTCTAATACAATGTCAAAATAGTAGATTATGCACCGAGGGACTAAAGTTGTGTCTTATGTCACGGGCGTCGTATTGAATCTCGAGCGCAATGAAGGATTCTTGTATTAACTCCCTCGCTTCGCTCGTGAGTTAAACTCTTAACTCCCTCGCTGCGCTCGGCAGTTAAATCCCGAATCCTTCATTGCGCTCGAGATTCAAGCTAGCCCAAGGCAAAGACACCTTTAGCCCAGAGGAGGATACTCTACTTTTTACACCTACTGTGAGAAAATAATAGCCATAGTACGAAAAACAAAATATTTATTAAATAAACAAACAGTAAGAATAACATATTTAGAACTAGTTAGTTATATGCACTTACATATTAATTGAAGTTAATGGTAACATTTGAGACATTAGTCCAGTGGTGCAAAGATAAAGTTAAGTTTTTATTTGGTACGTTTATAGATGTTGATGTGGAATTTATTTGAATATTGCTCGTCAATGCTTCAGAATTTTGTATTTGCAGAGGAGCATTTTGGGTGGTGAAAGTTGGTGAAGGTGGTGCATGAGGCTCAGGGAAAGATGGAATGATTCAAATCACATTATTGACCAGCGGGTCATAATGAAATCCAGTACAACATTATTGACCGGCTGTGCCCCCGGCCACTAATGACTCACTTTGGGTTAAGGTTGCTTGACATATAATTTGACATTTTCGAGCAGGTGGTGTGAAAAGATTTTTATTACTCGTCAAAGAGAGAAAAATAGCACTAAGCAAGAAACAGGATGTCTTAATAAATACGTTATTATTCTAATTATTTTATGAACTCCATGTGCATAGGCAGGTATAACAATATCTTAAAACTGCACTAATGAGCTAATCAAATATTTTACGACTAAATCTAAACAATATTTATTATATTTTAAATACAGTAATTTGAATTCGCACATTATAATAAACAAGCTAAATTTATTAAAATGTATTATGCACTAAGATAAATACAAAAATTTGAATAAAGCTATTTATGTGTTATGATGCATATAAATGGCTTTATTCAAATTTTGCAACTGCTGCAATAATATACATTATTTTCTTTGTACTTGCAATGTTTCGTTATTAAGATAATCATCATTCATCATCATTTCAGCCGAAAGACGTCCACTGCTGGACCTAGGCCTCCCCCAAGCACCGCCACTTCAACCGGTTCTGTGCTTCCCGCATCCAGCGGATTCCTGCGGCCTTCACAAGGTCATCGGTCCACCTAGTGGGAGGCCTTCCAACGCTACGTCTTCCGGTACGCGGTCGCCACTCCAGAACGTTTCAACCCCATCGGCCATATTTTCTGCGAGCAACGTGCGCTGCCCACTGCCACTTAAGTATGGAAATTCTTTGGGCTATGTAGGGTACTGCGGATCTCTTCATTTCTGTTTCGATCACGTAGGGAATCTCTAAGCATAGCCCTCTCCATTACACTCTGTGTAAAGCCCATTGTGAGCGACCACGTTTCAGTGCCGTAGGTAATCACTGGCAACACGCACTGAGCAAAGACTTTCTTCTTGAGACACTGCGGTATGTGGGACGAGAAGATATTGCGTAGCTGCCCAGCCGTGTTGGATTCGACGATTGACCTCTTTCTTGAGGTTGGACCTACCTAACTGGACAGTCTGTCCTTTTTTTCTTTTTTTGTTTCCGGTGGAAAATCCTCATGGATGTCTACCGCCCTGGGGCGGGCGGCGGGGTCTGTCAGGCTCTTACTGACTAAAAACCACCCCGGTGTTCCATCTCACACCTACGCCGGGGGTCGCGGGAACGTACGATCCTTCCGCATCCCCCTACTGGTGCCGGCCCGCCGCTGCGGGTCTCCTCGGGTGTGGGGGGGTAGTGAGGTGTTTGACTACCCCCGCGACGTCTAAGAGGGGCACGCGTGGAACACTGCGCGCCGCCACCTCGGGTCCTGATGTGTGGGGTTCCGTGGACCTATTTAGGGGGGCTGGAAGAGGGCGTTGTCCGCCCTCCGTCGACGTCCAGTGCGCCTTCTGCAGGCTGGGTGAGTGGACGAGATCTCCCTCTCCCTTTTCGCAGCCTCCTTCTGTGAGACGACTGTTTCGCAGAAGGAAACCACCTCGTCCCCGGATTTTTGCTGCCGGCCATCAACTCGACTACGGCCGGCAGCGACAAGTCACTGCCTACTTCTGAGATGATGGCACGGCGCGGCTCCTCCCCAGCGGCACACTCTGCCAGCGTATGCCGCGCCGTGTCCTCCCGGCAGTCGACGCATTGGTGATACCGGGCGTCCGGCTCCCTATTAATGCGACACAGGTACTTCCCGAAGCAACCATGACCCGAAAGCAACTCGTCGCCCTAAATGACAGGGAGCCGTGCCACCTCCCGAGCCAGCGCTCGAGCACCGGGCGGACCGCCTCGATGGTGACGAGGCCGGTGGTAGGGCGTGCAAGCCTGTCCCGCCATTCTGCCACCAGGACGATTCGGGCAGCTTTAGGCATTGATATGAGTCAAGTACAAAAAGTTTTACATGAACATTTAGGTGTTAGAAAGCTTTGTACTGGATGGATACCTCATATTTTGACGGAAGATCAAAAACGCCGTCGTTTGTATTGGTGCCGCTCAATGCTTTAAAAGTATGACGGAGGTGACTCAAATGCTGTATATGGCATTGTCACAGATGATGAAAGCTGGATAATATATTGTTACGAACCCGAAACCAAAAGATAATCTGCGCAATGGATGTTTCCATTCGAAGGTGAAAAAAGCCGGCAAAAGAAAAGAAGGGCAGAAGTCAAGGGGAAAAGATGATTGCCTCATTCTTTGGACTGATGGGTCATTTCGTAAAAAATGTCCTAGAAAATAAAAAGACTTACTGAAGATTGGTATGTCACTCATTGTTCACTAGTTGTCTTGGAAAATGTTAGACAGCAACGCCCAAGAAGCAGGATCCTCCTCCACCACGACAACGCTCCAGCTCACTTCGCCAGACGGACTATCGAATATTTGTCTATCGAAAGTGTAGAGTTAGTGAGTCATCCTCTTTACAATCCTGACTTGGCACCTTGTGACTTTTATTTATTTCCAAAAATAAAAGATAAACTTAGAGGTATTCGTTTTATGAACCCTGAAGATGCCGTGGCTGCGTTTGGAATAAATCCCTAAAGAAGAGTGGGCCCACTGCTTCAGCCAATGGTTTCATTGCATGCGTCGGTGCTTAGAAAGGAACGGAGACTACTTCGAAAAGCAATAAAAATATTAACAGGCTTCTACATCACTCCGTTTTTTATTTTCTTAAAACTTTCAGTGTGACCCACGTAAATAACTGATTAATTTCATATCAATTCTTGTCAACGATAGATTTTTCTGTTTATATATGGGCAGCAGTGTCTGCTAAAGCTGTGGCTAAAGTAAGCATAGATTACTTACTTACATATTTTATACGTCTTAACTAAACCTCTAAACCTGAGCATGTGACCAGAGATCAGATCGGAACAACGTCTATTTTTTTTTTAAGTCTATTGATTTTCGAGTTTTAAACGCAATAACCGATGGACGGACAAATAAAGAGAAAAAGAGGGGTTGCGTTTCATAAAAAGTTAGTAGGTATCTGATGAGAGTCATTTTAAATTGACTTTTTTAATTGATTAAAATTGATTCTTTATACCCAAGAAAGTTACTATTATTTTAAACAAAATAACATTAAAACATAATCGTAAACCCAATAATTTATGACAATTATTTAAGTATGCGTTCACAATTTATAGTTTGCATGAAATATACTTGAATTTATGCACTTTTAATTACTTTGCGCAGACTTTTATTTATTGTACGGCATCACGCGAAATACTGCTATATTATTATAACTCGTTTTTTGTTGCATTATTACACTTTTTAATTGTTATGTTGTTGCAAATTTAAATTGCAGACTTGATTGTAATTTTTTTTTTGTGTGCGTTATTTATTCTAAAATTGTAATGTGAACATTTGAATTTTAATGTTCGGCTTTAATGGCGTAAGTTTAGTTTAAGATTTTAATTAAATTGTGGCAATTGAAGTAGTTTATGCAAATCATTCATGTCAATTCTGTATTCATTCTATTGGGTTCCTCAAATGGCTATAGATAATTATGATTCGTTGAAATGTGATAGACCTAGTTATATTTCCTGTTACTAAATAAATGTTATTATAATTACACTAACATAAACTAAACCTGTGTAGGTTTAGTTTGATACTAAATCTACACATTTCTATGAACGAATCAAAAAATTTACAGTAACCATTAACACAAATTATTAAAAAAATGGTTGTGATTTTCCAAAACATAAAATCTTTTAAAAATTATAATAAATTCAAACTTTGATACTTAACCCACATCAGTTGCTTATCCAACACTAGTTCGTTATCAAGTCTAGTTGTGCAATAGCCTGAACGTGTTCCATCGCTCCTTCCGACTCCGTCTTGATAGATCGACGAGCAGTTTGTTTACACATAGCTACCGTTTGTTTTACAACAACTGAGTAAGTGGTTGTAGATTTTAATGATAGTGGTGGGCCGGTTCATCCTCAGTAAAAAGCCCCATTGAGATGGGCTACTGGTACTCTGTTGAGAGGTGTACACTGTCCTCCCGTACCTACTAACAGTGTAATTAGAAAATATTGTAAAAGCCAATTATTTTAAAAAGAATAACAGTGATTTTATCGCCGGCTCTTCTCCATAGGATACGACCAATTGGAACCGTGCACCTAGCATCTAAGTGCCCATGTAGGCTTTATGAAATAAAATATTTTGAGTTTCACTTTTAATGGCCTCTAGGAGTGGCAATGGTTAGCGAAGAACACCTGAGCGTGGGCAGTGAGTCATGAGACCACAATACTGATAAGCTAATATTTTTACCACGACATAAGGTGTTCTCATGGATTTCGTGCACGATACGAGAGAAAAAGAAGTTAATGTTGAGTTCCTTATAAAAGGGTTTGGATGTTCCACTTCGAAGGAATTGCTTCTGAAGCAAATACAGCCTCATTAGACATTTCAATTTTGTTTCTTAGGATGCCAATGAAGTGAAAATCTTCTTGGGAGTCGAGCGTTGCAACTTATTCATCATATTATTCATCGGTTTATTTGCCAAACCCGGTTATCTACGATTCGTACAAAGCACGCCAAATAATGCTATATAAAAAAGCGTAACAAATAAACATACATAAAACGTATCTTTTCTCTTTACAATATTAGTTTAGATATACAGTCATGTTATTTCGCAACATAATACCCAACTCGTAAAAGAATAAGGTTGCGCAATTCGCAACCTTCTTTGATCTTGGGAAAATCATAAAAAAGTATTTCGTAACATCGTTTTTATTCATGCGAGTAATCGCTTTCGGCGTTTATGCAGACCCTACAATGAGAAGTTATTAAAACCCGAATAGTCCGCATCCTATTACATTACTAACAAGTAGTTCTCACACAAATACGACACAATAAAAAACAACCCCAACGTTGTCACGACTCGGTATCACAATAAAATATCGTTTAAGCTTTTAATATTCTAAATGCGAACTTTTATTATCAAATGAACCGATCGCTCACTCGGTCACGCATTGTCAAATTTCCTGTCATTCACGCGTCACCGTCAAATACCCATACATTTGAGGGTTACAAAACATCCGACAAAAAACGATCCAATAAAATTACTTGTATTGACATTAGGTTTTCAAAATAGAGAACCAATGTTTAATTCATGAATATACTAAATCCAGGTACAAATTAACATAATAACGAGGATCGCTGGAGCCCATTTTGACAATACATCGCGATGAAGGGTAACATAACCCTCTAATTTGATGTGCGGGTACATAATACCGAGCATGCATTATTCATCCGTTGATAATATGTTAATTTACTCCACCTTATGTTTATGCTAATCGTAATTGGTTATTTCACTGCACGGATTACAGCGCTGTAAGGCATCAATCTTCGCTACGCATCTGTCAAAGTTAATCCCGCCGTGAGAGGTCATTTATAAAGAAACACGTAGTGATATTTCAAGGCGTGCCCTGGCGGCATTAATAAAACCTACATTATTATCTCAATTAATATCTTAAGATTTATACGTCCACTTTTAAAACTTTTTAATGTGATAATTAATCACGCTGGATGTGCAAAAAAAGAGATCGCGAGGTATACATTTTGTGTGGTTTTGACAGATTGACACTGTCGAACACACTTATCGCTTGGAGGGTTAATTGCTGAATGACGTTTTAATGAAATTGTTTGAAACGTTTTAAATACATCCTGAGCTGGTAATTTACTGTGACTAATTTACGTCTACCATTCATCACTCCTATTTAGTTTATTAAAGCGATACCTACTACTTGTCATCGATGTGTAAAATTTCACGAAAATATCGTTAAGAGACGGTATCATCTGAAGTGACTGTATTGAAAATGCATAATCAGCCTATAATGTTCCCACTGCTGGGAGCCTGGGACACACGCCTCCTCTCGGTAAGAGGGAGTGGGCCGTAATCAACCACGCGGCCTCAGTGCAAGTCGGTAGATGTCGCATGTCTTCGAATTTTTGGTTCTAGAACATGCCGATTTCCTCACGATGCTTTCCTTCACCGTTTTGAGAGCAATGGTGATGAAATAATTTACACAAAATAAAGCGCCTTTCTGGGTTCGAATCTACGACTTACAAGTCGCAGCCATTACCACTGGGCCACCACTGCCACTGCTCACTGGCCCACCACTGCTCACTGGGCCACCACTGCTCACAGGGCCATCACTACTCGAAAATGCATTATTTACGAATTGGAAATGGCCAGAAGCGCCGCGGGTGCAACATGTATTTTTCTTTAAAACACGGTTAACATTCAAAACTTCTTTTCGACCATCAACATTCATAATAAAACAATAAAGAATTATGAAAATGATTAAATGTAGCCGTCTTATCTCATGACGATATCCACGATACATAAGTATTACTTCATTAACCTTTTAACATAATAATAAACTTGTAATAATGTGACAATTAAATTAAATTGGTTTTGTGGCATTGCTTTGCCTTTGCACCACAGAACATAATATACCCTGCTTTGCACTCTGTAGCAAAACTTTACTAGATATTCTTGTCAACGTTATAATAAATAACTTACCCTCCTTCAGGAACAGGCGGGAATGTAGGGTAGGGTAGGTACAGTATATGCCTAAATAAAGTTTTAGCAGGTTACATGCTCTGTGTTTATCAATTTAAGCGCAAATAGCTATTTACTAAAACTTTTATAGCACCCGGAATCCCAAAATTTATTCTTCCGTAGGTTGCGCAAAGAAAGTTTGCGGGAGTTAGTTGCTCCCACCATGTGTTTGAAATGAAACTAAAAGACTGTGACTTTAGAGGCCATGCAGTTTAATCAAAAAGGAATGCTCACAAACTTGTCACATACGATATATACATTGATGCGATCATAAATTACTAGTGCTAGTCACACATTAGAAAAAGTGAGGATCAAAAAGAGTAGCCGAAGAGTCCTTTTGTATATTGGGAGATCTGTCATTTTATTTTTGTTCCTGTCAAAGCCACTAGTGGTGTCCTACAATCGTAGTGATGTTACCCTCATCATTCAGGAGGACGATGTGCTAATCGCCACACCACCCCCCTACGGAGAGAACAACCCGGCTAAAATGACTAACCTCGTACAATTATAGCATATTAATAAACAGTGAAACAGGAAATTAATCAAAATTCTTAAATCTAACGCGCCGACCCGAGCGTGTGGTATAGGATTGCTTTACTGGCATATGAACCTGTACTGACTGTTGCGGGATTGAAGGCTCGAGGGACTTCTCTCTTACGGCATGCCGTGGAGGAGGATCAGTCGGGGCAGGCGATTGCATAGTGTGGGTCGTTTGCAGATCGGAATGATCAATGAAGGCCGGTTTGAGTCGATCGACGCTTACGACGGCCTTGTTGCCCCTCACCATTAGGGTGAATGTTTTCCCATCACATGAGCGCTCCAGGACTTTAAATGGACCCGTATAAGGTGGTTGCAGAGCTCTTCGGACGGTATCGTCTCTAAGGTATACATGAGTTGCAGTCGACAATTCCTTAAATATGAATGAAGCTGGTTCGCTATGACGACTAGCTGGCAGTGGTCGTACCAATGACATTTTCTGTCGCAGCTGTACAACGAAATCAACTGGGTCTAATCTTCCTGATGGTAAAGGTTGGACCAAAAATTCTCCAGGGAGCCTGAGGGGTTCTCCGTAAAGTGCTTCTGCTACCGTGGCTTCGAGATCGTCTTTAAACGCCGAACGCATTCCAAGCAGAACCATCGGGAGGGACCTTACCCACGAATCATTATGACACATTAATGCCGCTTTAAGTTGCCGATGGACTCGCTCAATCATCCCGTTTGCACAGGGGTGGTATGAAGTGGTTCTAATGCGCTTGGTACCGAATTGCTGCAGTAATCGAAGAAACAAGCCAGACTCGAATTGAGAACCCTGATCTGTGGTAATAACGGACGGTACGCCAAATCGAGATACCCATTCTTTGGTAAAAGTCTCGGCTACCTCCTCCGCGGTAATGGATCGCATGGGCCAAACCTCGGGCCATCTGGATACTCTGTCTATTGCAGTCAAACAATAACGGTATTCGTCACAGACGGGCAATGGACCAACGATGTCGATATGGACGTGCATGAAACGACCGGATGGTATGTCAAAATTACCGATGGGGGTAGAATTGTGTCTTGAAATTTTGCTGCGCTGACATGCTTCACAAGATCGGGACCAGGCTCGGCAATCCTTTCTAACCGAAGGCCAGACAAAACGCTCTGCCACCAAACGAGTCGTAGCTTGAGCGCCGGGGTGGCTCAAATTGTGTAACTTATTGAAGGCAGCGCGGCGGAAAGAAGGGGTCAGATAGAGACGTGGCTTACCAGTAGAGATGTCACAGTAAACCGGAGTGTTGGTCCCTGATGTACTGATTTTGGTGAGTGTTAAGCTGGAACCATCTTGTAATAAATTAGCAAGTTCTTGGTCTGATGCCTGCGACTTAGCCAAAGCTTCGTAATCCTGGTCCAGAGTGATGGCGTCTATGTCAATCCGTGACATAGCGTCGGCCACGATGTTGTCTTCACCCTTGATGTACTGGATGTCTGTCGTGAATTCCCACCATGTGTTTGAAATGAAACTAAAAGACTGTGACTTTAGAGGCCATGCAGTTTAATCAAAAAGGAATGCTCACAAACTTGTCACATACGATATATACATTGATGCGATCATAAATTACTAGTGCTAGTCACACATTAGAAAAAGTGAGGATCAAAAAGAGTAGCCGAAGAGTCCTTTTGTATATTGGGAGATCTGTCATTTTATTTTTGTTCCTGTCAAAGCCACTAGTGGTGTCCTACAATCGTAGTGATGTTACCCTCATCATTCAGGAGGACGATGTGCTAATCGCCACAAGTTGTCTGCATTTCCCACTGACCAAATAAAATCCAATGAACCATCCACAATGAATGTCGAACACCAAACCAAAAGATTAATCCTTAAGGCGGAACCCGACAACACCAAGATTAATCACGAAGAAACCGCGACAAAAACTTTTACTTCGCAACCAAAAGTTCAGCACTTCACCAAGAGATGGCGCCACTTAACCCAAACTGAACTATGACCAACAAAACTATGTCAAAGCCGTGTCATATCTAAATGACATATTTTACTAAATCAATGATTTATTGAATCAAATCAGAACGGATATAAACGTCGCTATCAATCAACTCCAATAGTTGAAGTTAATTATGAAACTGGTATCTAATGCAATAGCTGATTTATATTCATGGACTGTGTCAATACGGCTCTGGGTTTAATTTATTTGATTTATGTTACTCACACTGTCTTTGCTTAATTGGGTGAGCAGAATTTTAATAGTATTAAACTGTAGGTGATAGAAATGGATGGATTATTTGAAAACTTGACTAATTGGAATGCTTGAAATTTAATGGTAGAGCATCGCTACGTTTCTGAGCCTGCACTTTTATTATAACAACTCTCATGATCGTCAATTATTTTGATATTTTAATAAAAAAAGTCAATATTAGAAACTGGCATCATTCCTTATTGTTAGTCAAATAATAATAAATAAAGATAAACAATATTTATTCAATGAAAAAAAAACAGAGACCTATAATGTCACGTGTATTTATCGAGCTTACTTCCCTTACAGGTAAAAGAACATACATTTATTTTAATGCTAATAAAATTGAATCACTTTAAAGTAGTTCCCATTATCTAGTCATAAGCTCATCTCACTCGTTCATATAAAAATAAGGCCAGATTATTAAAAAAATGGCATAAGTAACTATAATTTTTAAATTACCTACTAAAATGAAACACGTCGACTTATAGATCCTAATCTTTGAATAAACGAGTCTTAATTAAAACTTGAGAATTCAATCAGATTTTTATCATTCAGGAAAATATAAAAAATTGCCACATATTTATATGCAAAGCCTGAGGATATACGAATTTTATTGCCTTGGCCAAAAGTATAAAAACGCGATCGTGAAAACGAAAGTGTAATTTTCGAAGGATTATTATAACGCAAAAAATCTAATTTAAATTAACATAACAAAATTATATCATAATAACACATTCGATTAGAAAGTGAATATTAAATTAATAAAATATTACGTTAGCCTGTTTACTGCTAGCTAGTTATTTTTTAGTTCCCCGTCGCCTCTGTTACATGTTACCGTCCCGTCTGACCAATTACGCCTTTTGACAGTTGAATTTCCAACATGACGTGAGCCTAATCAAAATATCATTTATTAAAAAAAACTTGACATTAAGGCTGACAGCTCACGGTTTCATTATTAATGACGGTGTACGACGCCGACCTCTCTGGTATACATTTTCAATGTAATAAATTATTTTGTTGGTCTTTTTTCGCTATGGGAGGTGTGTCCGCGTGATTGCCAGCTTGTTTTACTCTATAGATTGACTGACGGCTTTAATGTTTGTTTGAACATTAATTAACAAATGGACTTTGTTTATTTGCGTCGTGAGATCGTGTAGCAGCTCTCTAACGACGTTGATTGGTTATAAAATTTATAACATTTGATATTTATCGTTATTTACTTTCTATTTGCTAATAAATCTGTGTGATGTATGTGTGTGTTTAAATTATATTGTAATTTGACACGTGTTTGGCTCATTTGTCAATTTTCAGTTAACATTTTAGTCAGGCGTTTGAAAAAAATAAAGAAAAAACGTTTTATGATTGGTAGGTAGATATTATATTTGAAATAATTCATTTAATATTAAACATAAAGATTATTTACACAAAACATTTGGCTGTACAGTCCGTTATCAATGTCACTCGACGCAACGCCGTCGGCGTGTCCACTTATTATAAATAACTATACTTAAATTGCACTTATCACTAAATTTGTCATGGCGGAATGCGCCTTAGAACATGAATAGTCTATCGATATCACAGAAGAAAATTGGACAATACAACATAGACGATCAGTCCAGGTTTGCACTTCACTTGGTTTACTGGTGAACGGCGGCGGCTCCCAGCCGCTGACCATACATCGCGTAGGGAGAGTAGTAGGGGCCGAGCGCCGGGTTGAAGGCGCCGTAGGGTGAGCCTCCCAGGCTCGCTGGGAGACCAGCTTTGGAGTATGGATGGTACCGACTGGCAGATAAAGGGCTGAGCGGTGCCGTCGGGTACGCGCTGCGCAGACCCGCCGTTGTAAACAACGGGTTCAGATGGTTCAACAAGGAAGCTTGCGTAGAAGCAACAGATGCCGGTGTAGATCCATCAGCCGTGTGGCTTCTCAAGTGTTGTAGAAGCTCCTCCGAGTTGCCAAATCTCTTGCCGCAATATGATTCACCCACAATCCAGTTGCAAACATAAGGGCGGCTCAGCTGTGCGTACGGCATGCCGCCGGCTGCGGCCCCTTGCTGGGAGAGAGCCATAGCCATCGCAAGGTTGTACTTTTGGTGTTCGCATTGTGTGCAACCTGCGGGACATGATCCATTGCTCATTAGTAGATGATGGTTGTTAACTGAGAATTGGCATCCAGTGCAGTAGGGGTCCTTGCAAACTGGCACAAGGGTTTCACCGCCGGCGGGTGTCTTCACTCTTGCATATCCAAGGTATGGGTTTGGAGAAGCTCCAGGGAAAGCAGCGGCAGCTGCTAGCATAGCAGCGTGATGAGCACTAAATGGAGCACCCGCATAAGGTGGTCTGAACGCTGGGTTAGCATGTTGTTCCATTCCCGGCGGGCAGCAAAGTCCTGCTAGCGGATTAAATCCGGACAATCCAGGAATATTCTTGAATGCTCCGAGATGATCTTTGCCGTGTCCCAAAACTTCCAATCCGGAGCGGATAATTGGGCTTGTTCCGGAAGAACCAGCGGGAGAAGACTTAGGTGCAGGGCTACTCTTGCCAGTATCTGCTGACGGCGGCGTGGATTTACGTCCAGGCGTGCTTTTTCCAGATTTTTTGTCATCTGAGCTGTCCGAGCTGGCTTTAGACGAAGGCCTTTCTTCAGGTTTCTTAGTTACAACATTTGTTTCATATGGCTTGAATGCCAAATGTTTGTTGTGTTCCGGCGTGGAGCGCGGCTTGTCTGCTTTGATCACGGTATTAGTAGGAGACGAACGACTCATTGTATCACTGTTAGCACTATTCACTTTCTTCTTATCTAGCGGCGGCAGCAACGGCTTGCTGGGCGCTGAGTCAACACCGATCTGGCTGCAAGTTTGCGCTAAAAGCGCAAGCGGGCTTTTCTTCGAATCCAACTGCAACAATAGAAATTGGAAATAAATACGACTGCATAGACAAATATTTAGAATTAAAAAAATATTTAAGTATTTTTTTCTAAAATTTTTAATAAATAAAAAATGTTTATACTTACAGAGGACGGAAGCGGAGTCAAATAATCAGGTTGTAAATATTGGTTAGGATTAGTAGTCATCATTCCACCGTCTTCAAGTACCACCATTTGGGAGATAACTTTTACGATCACTTGTTAACTTCACAGTGCGGTCACGAAACGCTTCTGGCAATATCTACTCTATGCCACCGGTACGCGGAAAACAGGGAGAAACACGTGCGTTAGTGGCGGCGGTCGAGTCAACTCTGAGCGACCGGACCCCACCAGCCGCCGACGTGCCGCGGCCCCCTCACCCCGCGCCGTGCAAGACAGGGATAGCGATCTCTCAAGTCAACATTAGAGGGAGAGCGCTATGTCTCACCGCTGCAGCGCTCGGCCATAAAAAATAAAGCGGAAACGACACATAGCTGCATTGCGGTAGGGGAAAAAGGAAAGGCGGTATGGTCGGCAGCCGGGTGCGGATTGAGACGTGCGATGGTGTTGGTGGCTCGCCACCCATGACGGCCGCGCTTTGAGCCGCGCCGCGAGCGCGACTGTACCTGAGCCGAGCGCGCGCCCGCCCGCACCAGCGCGCTGCTCAGCTTTTTGTTTCACGCCACTTTTATTACGCCCCAGACGACGGCGCAGCTTCATTCTTTCGCCGGCGTCATCGCACTTTACTGCTGACACATTCGAAACTACTTACTCTTTTACGAGCCCGCTTTGTTCTGGGATGCATCGGAGCCGGTTCAAAAGGAAAAATTGATCTGTTCCCCGAGACGGGAGCTTTCCGTGAAACCGTTTGATGTGTCAACACGCGCTAACTTTAGCCGTTTACATGTAAATCGATAAACATTGAGCGTAACAAAAGGCGATATTTCAGTTTATCGACATCGCTAAGTCCATAACGCTAATGTTAATCCGACACTAAAACCTGTCAAGCGGGCGAGTCCGGACCCTCCGTTGCGATCAAATTAAATATGTCAATTTGGGAACCCATATCAACAGCTGCGAGAGACGGCGGCGGGGCCCTTTAGAAATATTGCTTATTGTGTCCAAACAAAGATACTAAGTATAACGTATGGGCGGACGACAGAGGTCGTAAATAACCCGGCGGGCTGTAATATATTTGACAGTGCGCGGACATGCGAAACAAAAAACATGTTTATTGCGAGATCGGGCCGGTGTCGGCCGATGTTGTTCTATAAATTAGGCACGCGGCCGTTTGAGTGTTTGTTTAGGAGAGTTGTACGAGAACAAGTTACGGCTAGGCTTTGCTGTCACGCAGTCATTGCACGCCTGCTAATGGCCTGTTGACATGTGTTACAGACGACGTAAGACGAGTCTAGGTAACGCCGTCGAATATCTTTTGTCATATTACGTTATTAAGTATGACATATTCAATACATATTATCGTGGAATGATTTTTTCTTGTATGCGTGGAATGTGGTGCAGCTAATAATTTGAGCTTTTTATCTTACGCGTGATTATCATAAGGAGGTGACTGCACAATGGGTTCGCTATTACCGTTGATAGTATCGATCTTAGTTATATATCTGTTATCTGTTTTACATTTGTTAATTAATAAGTCGACGTGTAAAAAATGAATTAAAAGTTCCTCATCTCCTTTTACAACTTAAACGGACGTGCAGACGTTTTGTATTCAGAAACACATTGGCATGTAATAGACCATTATGTTGAACATAACACAAGAAAAAAAATCGCATCACAAAGGAATTCACTGGAAAAAATCTTTCAACATAACATACCACAAATCGTCAAACAGGCATTGTAGAATTTCAAATAAATCGTGAACAGAAAACATTCAACGCACGATCAGCCACTAAAGAGATTTGAAAACAATTTCCTGGCCCAATTATAGCTACGTGGAAATCCAGCGGAGTGTAAACAGCCACAATTATGATGACAGAGGTTCAAGCATGACGGAAAAAGTTCGGTAAACTAGCCGAGAATCGAACATAGTACATTGTAAGAAAGAACTCAAACTTGGTACGTTTCTGGATTTTGTAAAGGAGAACTTAAGAAATGAGTTTGTGGTTTAAGAGGAAAGGAAGTTCCAAATGGCTAGAGGCACATTTTCACCCCATTTTAAACTTTTGAGGGAGATTATAAACACAAATCTTTGATGGTAAATTTGTTACACTTTTCCGTTTGGAATAATTTATTATGTCTGTGTTGGTTTGCAGCAAATAACAAGTTAATTATGGTTAAACCTATTTTCCAGAGATGAGAAATGGAGGTACGTATCGAGAAAAATATGCTTCAGAGTCGACGTAATCGACGCTTTAGTAATGTATCTGAATTTAACATAACTTAACCAATATTCAAAGCATCTCTTACAAATTATTATAAGAATACGTTCAAGGAGCTATTATCTTCAATTGAATCAAATTCTGTGTAGCAACGATAATTTGAACTCATTGTATAAAGGTGACTGAGCAAAATTATATACTCCTATCATTTTCTATTTAAGTTGAATGCTTAGAAACTAGTCACACTGTCAATCAAAATGTTTTGCACCACCGATTACGAAAAAATCATGATTGATCGCGTAATTATACGTAATACATTAAATTACATCATCCATTTTAAACCTTTTATCAATCATGTGGCAGTACTTTTTAATAAGTTTATAGTATAGGTAGGCCATGAAGGTATTTAGTTATCGATTTTTTAGTAATAAAACTTATATTATTAGTTTAAATATAATACTTAAAGCTTACTAGTTTTTATGGGCCGGATTTCAATATTATATATACACTCGAGAGCAATGAATCCGGGTCACTTAAAGAATGTTAAAAATCTCGGAAACTAAAAATGATAGGTTAATGCAATAAATTGTATTTAATAGACAATGTAATACTCCTTAAATGAAAGTAAAAAAAAATACATTTTATTAACACAAAATTACATAAAGAAAAAAACTGCTGATCTCTCCTTAAAACAAAAATAGGAAACATGAAATTTTTGAACTTTATTACGATTTTCTTGAATTTTAATACTTCGTATTGCCTCCTTGTGCTTCCATTACTGCGTTTACGCGGTTTGGCATGCTGTACACCAAGTTCCTTATACGATTTTGGGGAATATTCTCCCATTCCTCTGTGAGAGCAATTTTGAGCTCACGAAGCGTGATTGGGGGAGGGTTTCGTTGTTTTACGCATCTGCCTAGCTCGTCCCAAGCATGCTCGATCGGGTTGATATCCGGGTTGCGCGCTGGCCACTCCATACGAGTAATGTTCATCTCTTGAAGGTAGTCATTCACAATCCTACCTGTATGAGGTCGGGCATTGTCATGCATAAATATAGCATCCTCACCTAAATTGACCATAAATGGACCAACGTGATCATTGAGGATTTCTTCCACATATCTTACGCTAGTTAAAGAGCCGTTTTCTATGATCACCAGCTCTGTGCGACTTTCAGAAGAAATTCCGGCCCACACAAGTACAGACCCACCACCGTAGGCTACTTTTTCTTCGATGCATGCTTGCTTGAATCTTTCCCCTGGTCTTCGATACACTCTGTGTCTTCCATCGTGCTTGTAGAGCATAAATTTTGATTCGTCGGAGAACATAACTTTTGACCAATCTTCAATACTCCAATTTACGTGGCTCTGGGCATATCTTAGTCTTGAAATACGATGCCCACGCTCCAGTTTAGGGCCGTTTGCAGGTCTAAGGGGTTTTAAGTTAGATTCAGCAAGCCGCCGTCTTACTGTCCATGCACTTGGGTTACTTCCTCCGAGGCGTCGAAACTGATTGGTGAGTTCAGTTCCTGTGAGAAAGCGATTTCGAAGCATGGTGTTCACCAAGTATCGGTCTTCTCGTGCTGTGGTACACCTGGTTCTGCCCGTTCCTGGTCTGCGTAGGTTAGAACCAGTTTCTTCGTAACGTCGGAGAACTCTTTGTACTGTTGACAGCGACACACCGACAGTCCTGGCTGTATCGCGCTGACTCCGGCCGGTTTCCAGCATTGTAAGTATTCTGGTGCATCTTCAGGCGTAAGCGACATAATTTCAGCTTGAATAATGAATATAGAGCACTATCAACATGGTTAATGTACCCACATAAATGACAGATTACAAACAAAAGCAAAACCAAATGCTGTAATTTCGTAGTTCCATCTTCGAAAGTGGCCCTTTTTCAAATTTGATTTTTTTATGATATAACTTTACAATAACTAAGAAGTTTTAATACCTTCATTTAAGGAGTATTACATTGTCTATTAAATACAATTTATTGCATTAACCTAGCATTTTCAGTTTCCGAGATTTTTAGGATTCTTTAAGTGACCCGGATTCATTGCTCTCGAGTGTATATATATATAATATAATATTGTATATTATATTGTTGTTGTTTCTTGTTATGTTGCATATGTTTGTTGTTTAATATGCAGTGAGTCAAAGTATGTATTTAATTTATGATTATGCGGGAAATTCGTTTCATTACCATTAATTACTTGGGTTTTTAGAACTTTATAAGCTAATGATAATGATGATCTGTCAAAGTATTTCAAGTATACCGACGATGAGGCGTACAGCCGACCAGTACCTAGTAAGTGTTTAAATAAACCACATCAGAAAAGCAACACCAATGTATTTCTTCATAATCCACATCTGGCCAACCCTGAAACATACAAAAATGAAATTGCACATAAATCCGCTTAACTAACAAAGTACTTTAAAACTTGTTCTACTGTGAAATCACCGACTGTGGCCCCAGATAGACAGTCATTGTGCGCAGCGGATGCGGCAAGATCAAAGCGTTGCCGCTCTGAACCGTCAGTACCAAATTGCTGTTTACAAACGGTGTAAAAAGCTTGACGGGTCCCACACCGACTTGCTTCGGTTTCAATCTCTTTGATGTTCAGTTATGATCACGAACCTGTTAATGAGTCATCGATATACACTAGAGTGCTTTTAAATTATTGTAAGGGACGTGGATAATTCTGTATTGTGTATGTTGATGATGTTGGGAGGTGGGCCAGATGGGAATCAGATTTTAGTTTGCTGTTGTTAAGAGTTAACTGGGTCTGGACGGGTTGGTACGTGTTGTGTACTTGTATATATTGTGAGGAAAATTCTAGTATTTATATATAGTCAAGTTTAAAACTACGACTTTGTTTAGTCTTTTTCAACCACGTCTGAAATTTGCTCCGTAGAGTGTCTATTTTATAAGATTTCCGAGACTGTCAGCTACTACGAAACGCCTAAAAACAATAAAAAGCGGCAGATACTTTTTCCATTCCTCCATTATTATATAGTGTAATACCAAATTTTACGCCAAATATAAGCTGGGACCTCCCACTGGCAAGTCGTTAAGAACTATGCCGCTCATAAAACAATTCGTTCTCCAACCCCTAATTGCGATATTTATTGCCGCAGTAAACGCTTATCTGTGCATTAAAACAAACTAAAGATAAAGATTTCAAACGTCTGCTTTTGTCCTTATCTGAACAATAAACTTCGACTGGTTACCTACATCCTAGTTTAGAGTATCAGATCGTAAACAATGACTAAATGCAGACAAATGCTTAAAGTATCGGTTTTCTTGAGAATAGTACAGTATATCAATGTTATTTACAATAATTATCTTCGACGCCTTCAGATTTGATGCTGATCAAGATATTTAGATTGGGATATTTTGTGAGACTGATATAGAGATCATAAAGTTGAATGTTATCTTAATGGAAAACAGTAACAGCTGAAGGATTGGTGCAAATGTAGGTGACTCATTTGTTAGAACTAGCTAGAGGAACGCGTTTCTTGTAGTCTACATAATTACTTATTACAGGATATTCACAGCAAAACATAGTAACTGTACAAAGTTAAACATGCATACATGTTAGTTTAGCTATCTGAGACAACAGAGAAAGATGAAATGTGCAGATGTACAAGAAGATACTGAAGTCGTAACATCATAATATGTCATTGCTACAAAAGCTTCTAAAACTGCCACTTAATGAAAAGAAGCAAAAGAAATCTACAGAAAAGATAACTAACATTCAAGAACAAAAACAAAAGATAAAACCGTCACAATATTATGACACGTCAATAACGAACTGCACCCATTCATACATTCATTGTTGAGTAACAGATCCTTGATTACGGAATCGAAAAAAAACTGGCGCACGGAAAAACCGGGCCACTGTACTATAGTTATAAATAAAAGGTGAGGTAAAATAAATTTTCGCCGAGTTGTATTAGTATTTATGGTGGCAATAAACAGGCAAGCTTTTGTGAAACGCCGCGCGTTGTAAATAATTTCGTTGTGCGCCAGTCGCCTTGTAACACTTGTTAAGTAGGGGTGTTAAAGTAGCGGAGAAGGAGCAGTGGGGCTGGCGAGAGCGATTTTTGTATGAGCTCTATGTTTAATATTAGTTTTTCTTCTTCTTTGCGTTAAATTGGTGCATTACAGCCAGGAATGTATGCAAGGAAAAACTTATTTGTGTGAATATTTCGTGTTAGTGAAGTCTATTATTTAAACATCATCATCTGCAGGCTCCACCACAGCCCGAGTTCATTTATTGCTTTGGCCTTCTAGTTATTCCTATCCCAATGCTTCTGCACCAGTCTCGTCCAGTTCAGTGTACTGACATATTTTATTATTCCAAACTGTTGTTTTATCATAATCTCCACCTTCTAAATCGGGAGTTGGTGTTTCACGTTTCTGTTTTTAAGTTTTATGATTAACACGTGACTATTTTAAGATAAGACCCCACTGCATAATTAATAATATTAATACAATTATGTAATCATGTATGTACTTAAAGATACAAAAATATTCTTTTTTACAACTCTCGTGATTGTTAAGTGAAAATATCATGATAAACATCGAATCATGCTTTTAATTAAAACGTTGAAGGATATTTTAGTATAAATTAAATAAAGTATTATTAGTTTTAGATAGCGGCATGATCTTTATTATAGAGCATCTGTTGTTGTTTGACATTAAGATTATGATACTATAAATGAAAATGATACATTTACGCTCTAAATTAAATCCTTTACACATAGTATAATAATCTCAAAGATTGTGACGCTACATTATTTACGTTCCGCCAAAACATGTGAGTTTTACGTCAAGAAGAACCTCCAGGTAATCTCTTTGCCAACAAAATATTCTAATTTTCTAAATATGTATAATCTACCATTTCAACGTAAGTTTCAATCGCTGACTTCAGAGCCTCACCAAAGTCGGCGAATCACAAACGACGACAAGACAATACTTTAACTACGGTATAATGATTACGTATTGTAAGATTTCGGCTGTTAGCAACTTTGTGCCTGCCTACCTGGCGCTACAGTTAACAACCCACTGGTTTATAGCCTTCAGGAATTGACAGAATGGCTTAATTGTTGCCAATTTTTGTTTCAAGGTTATTTTCTTTTAGCTAATTTAGGTATGTTTAGTTTTATTGGGGAAAGTGAGCAATTGTGTATTGACAGTTACTTAGTGACAGGTAAAAAGTATAGAATATTCTTCACTTTAAGAGGGCTATCACAATTTTTCTTGTATTTGAAAGTATTAAGAGTCACACACTCAATTACAAGAAAAATGGTGATAGGTGATTGTGCCGGTAATACTAATTTGCATGTAGAAAAATGGTGAGGAATATGGATAAACCACATTTGTGTCAAGTGAAACCCTAAAGCGGTTTCGGATGTACTTAATAATAATTTAAACACCACGACTTCGAAAATGGTCAAAACATAAATTCCAAAACACACACGAGACCTCACAGGCCGATAAATATAAAACGAAATCGTTTACTGAATAAATATTTCACTATTATAACAGAAACACCAGTAGCGGACGCGTAACAAAACATTAAAATATGTAAACACGACTGAACGGACCGTATGCGCATAATAAATAACTACTTTTAACCATTCCGAGAAATGCATTGACAAACTTATATTTGCTACCAACAACCTAACAATCACAGTTATTTCTAAAGAACTATACGATAAAATGCATTTCCCAAGCGCAGACCAAACTTTGTAAGGACGCGATGAAGTTCACGATTTTCGTAATAAAAGTTATATTACTTTATAAACATAAGGAAGGGGTGACAAAAAGCTAAATCGTAGTGACGTTAAAAGGGTTGTTTATGTTGATAGGGTCAATGGGTATGTTATTAGTGACTTTAATTTCGAAGTACATGGAAAAAGGCAAATGAGACACCACATTTTGTAAAACTTTAAAGTAATGAATTTCTTTTCTCAGAATAACATAGTGAAACTAGAAAGTATTCAGTAAATCCAAGTCTTAAAGAATGAATCTTTAGAAAACTTGATCTTCAATAATCCAGAAGGCTTAAGAAACAAAGATGATCTCACAAATTCTCCCAAAGTTTTGAACAAACTAAATCTGTTAAACCAAATTAACTGATAAAACGTTAATTCATAATCTATAATCCTAGATAAGTAAAACGAATCTGTTTTAATCCAGATTCTTTGTCCTACTGTTTTCTTATCTAATCCTTGTTATTTGGAAGGAAATTTGAGCTCGGATTAAATGTGAATCTTATCTGTTTCGAAGGATGACAAAACGTAATCGGTTGTCTCAACGATTAAAACAATTGGCTATAAGTACTTGAATCAGAAGAAAGGATTTTATCTAAAGTCGATCTAACAATTTGGATTATTTAATCAGCACATTTCTATGGCTAAGATTGGGAACGGACCAACAACAGTTTTGGAGTTTAGTCTGTTCATTTAATAAAGGAGAATGAGTAATGATGGGCCCACCTCTCAATAGGAATAAGACACTCATAAATGAATAGGTATGTTTATGCAGAATAAAACTTATTATTACGACTAAGGTCAAAAGTCAGTACTTTCGGAGTTATACTACTTATTATACTGCCATAAAAGTGATCGTAGTTTACCTACTTCGTTAAAAGATAAACTATGGCTAGACTCAAAACGGACGGCACCTATCTGCTTGCTCCTTACCTACGCCCCCACCCTACCCGCTGCACCCGCCGCTTGCCCAGGCGCATTTGCAAATGGCGATCAGTCATATTGCAGTGAACATCTTCGAGACGGTTTATACGTTATAGAAATATACAGACAAAACGATTTACATGATTTAATAGAATATAATATACCAGCAGAGAATGTGTGGTTGCTGCGTGGTAGGATACAGTCACGCCACGTAAGAGCAAGAATATACTATTGCTATATATTAATTGGTCGAAACCAAGTTGGAAGAAACGCGATATCACAATGTTATTGCTCTTGCTTGACCGGACGGCGAACTGTAGGAAGTTGCGCTCACACTATTTCTTTGATTTGGTACCTAGGAGTTAGGAGACATCAACCATTCGTGGCCCCCGTGGGTTTTTTAAATGATGTAATTGTCTTTGATGTCCAAGACGAATAATAATTCTCTTTTATTTTAAGTGTACTTATTATTACTATTTTACCTTATAAGTATCCATAAAGAATATGTTAGACTGACGACTTTAAGACGTCGTATCTCCGAAAGTACTAACATTTGACCATAGTTATATTAGTAACTAATGTTCCACTTAAAAAGCCCTATCCAACGGTATATCAGATGTTACTATTGAAGAGTGGGCCCAGACTCCATACATTCATTTCCCATTGTCCTTTGTTTTTTTTAATGCTTTCTTCGAGATTCTTAACTTACATATTTTGGATCTTTTATTCTTCTTGACAATTTTCAATAGTCTGTATAAAAATAATCTACATGGAACGGTAAGTCCGTATAAAAAAACACATAATATAAACATAAACTCCCAGGGGAATCAAATTGTACTGTATTGATATTTGTATGTAATCTGTACCTAATAAAAATATCAACATTGAACTACATAATAATTACCATTACAATTCTTAATAGTGACAGCATTTCAAAAACGTCCACTCTGAAAGCATTATAAAAACATATTAGCAAATAGGGACCCTGTTCTCAAAGACGATAATCTATTCCGTTCAAAGAATTGAAAACTTGAACCTCACACGTTAATACCCGAAAATAACTGGCCCTTAACTCTTCGTTTATTCTAAAACGTATTATATTACATGTCGTACACGCATGAATACAGTATAAATAAACTGTGCCCACCATAAAGATAGCGATAAACAAAATTCAGCCCTGTGGTTCATTCCCCTTTTTTATTGGCAGGGGGCAATTTGAGACGATGTATTCTACCAGCTTTACATTTTTTTATTTACAGTTTAGGAACGCCCAGCCAGCCTATTGATAATCCTTATGAGATGGAGGATACGGTTGGGAATAAAATGGCACGACATTTGAGTAAAGGCAAAAGTGATGTGGTATCGATGTAATTTATATTCCAGCTACGGTTTAGTGAGAGTTTACGAAATTGTTAAAGACAGATAAAAGAGCGATATTTAGATTAAGGGGGTGGTTTATGGGAGGTCTCAGATAGACGGTAACACTAAAATGACAGACATTACGACTAACGCTAATAATAACGAATGGATTCTAAAAAATGGTCGGCCCTGTAATGTTCGTGCAGCGTGACATGTTTATGTTTTAAATGTGTTACTAGCTTTAGCTGGCGGGTCCACACGTGACTATTGACGTGCAGTAAAAAATGTAATATTACCGTAAATTATGTACATGTTTGAGGTAAACAACACAGTCTTCAACGTTATAAGATAAATAACCGTTGAAAATTTTGTACATTTTAATATTCCTCATCATCATTATTCCATCAAAAAAAATACATGCAATTTATATTATTTGCTTTCTCATATAAAATATTATGAAATCGCTGTAATATGTTATGTAATTAAGTGAGAGGGTATTGAAATTTCACATACTTTTTGGGATGAAGTTGTCGATAGTGCCTGATAATTTGTTTATATTCATGTGATAAGTAATAGCAATGATTCTTTATTTCATGAATTCGGAAATTACAGGATTCCATGTACAAAAACACGGAAGAATTGTAAACTTGTTTCTTATTTCTGTTCCAAATTAAATCCTTCTTATCGAAGACAAGCAAGAGCGCTATCAAGTTAAACAAATACCCGAACTCCATTAGCTTTATACAAATAATATAATCGCACCGTATATAATTAAATTAAACAACGCTATCAGAATAAAACACCACAAATTTGTTCAGTGACAACTTTGTTTGTCGTGAAATAATGTTAGCAAATATTATGTGTCGTGTGTCAACAGGCTTGTCGAAATTTATTGCTGTGAATCCATTGCCGGAGACCTAGACAAATTGTTGTTTGCCGTTGAATATTACGTTGAGGATTTTGAACACAGCGTTGAAAATAAAAATGATACAGATAGTGCAATGGAAGACGAATAAAACAAAAGAATCAGATGTGTCGTAAAAGAAATATTCACCAAGTTATATTATATTATGTGGAGATGCGGCGTGACGTGGTTTAAGAAAGTACTTTTGGCATGATGATTAATGACGGATCAGCGTATCAGCAAGGCCCAGCAAACAGTGGTTTAGCATAGGAATTAGAGGCTAGTAAGGCTGCAGTTGGATTATAAAATATTTTCGGTAACAACGACTGCGGTGGCTTTGTAACGTCTGATAACGTTGACGAGTTTGTCTTGGCAAACCTTGGTGTGGTTTGTGTAAATTAAAAGTATTTATAGTATATATTTCTAGTATTTAACTAGGTAAGTACCACATGACAGGAATTAGTTAGATAACATAGATACAGAACGTAGTGCCAAATACTGCGCACCGCTAGGAGAGTAAGCGATCCGTCCGAAACGAAAAGCCCTATTTCTTTGGAGTAGAATAAATGAAGCGTTGAATATGTGAAGCTAAAGATACAAAGTGGCAAGGTCTCAGTTGTCTATATATTTAATTTTATAATTATTTTAAGGCAGTATGTGATAATTACGTTAATGTAAATAAATATGACAAATAAGCTGCTAAACATATAGAAGTATTCATAGTTATATTATTATTTTAATTATACACATAATTTAAATGCAGAAAAACATAACAACATAATAGCAAAACAAGATATGAATGATAATCCCATTGCAATTGCTTAACATCCCAAATGATTCCTCAATTTCTTAAAACAAAAGCATATAAACTCGTTAAAATCTACGCTGAAGGCAAAATGGGTTTTATGAACAAATTATCGTGCTTAAATATTTACACATCCAATATCTCGAAGGCTGCGGCGCAACGCCCAATGTCATTAAACCGTAGACGTGTTGGAAAAAAATATCAACATAAATAAACTCATTTTCGTTGGCGTGAAGCAAACTCAAAGTGAAATTACCGAGGCTCGGGGCGACGTGTGCATGAAAAATTCATTCGGAACATAACAAGAGGGCGACGAGGAATAATAATTTGAATAAATATTAAGGAGACTCCCATACGTGTGACGTGACAAAAAGCGGGCTCATCCACGCGTGGTTATGTGTTGTGATGGTGTAATTTGGCAGTTACAGTTGGCGCAGATCGCGTAACTCGAGCCGACGCGACGTCTTCGTACACAAAAATGTTATTAACTTTTAAGGGCACGTGAACATGCGAAATGTGATTTCCCAGCCCTTTTTTAGAAGCACGCTTTCGTATTTCGTATCGTCATTCTTTAAGTGCTGCGAGATAATAAGAGATTACGTATTGTTTTCGTGAACCGCTTAATCGATGCGTTATTACTATTCCATTCACATGGACCTCTTTCATGGAAAGATTGGAGTTACGACGCTCGGTTTATAGCTCACACATCCCCTCTTCCGAGAAGGTCTGCGCAACACAAAAGGGTGCTAAGTGTGCTAGCAAACACAAAAATAATAACAAAATCCCCGTGTATTTTGACAACATAATACTCGACGGTCACAAAGGCCGTCACGTCACGAGCAATCGGTTTCGCTTCCTCGCCGCCCTTTGAGGAGGGTTCCAAACAAGTTTTGCAAATAATTTATTAAAAAGTTTTTTTGGCCAGCGTTCCATGGCAGTTGGCTCACCGTGCGCTACCGTTTGACGGGTTGGCGATGAAAGATTTGGTGGAGATTATAATTGACAAGATCTTTGTTGGCGGTGACAATGGGGTTTAGTATAAATCGGGCTATTGTTGGTTGGAAGATTAGCTGGAGTGCGCCCGACGCCGCCGCGCCGTGGGTTTAATTCACGTCGTAATTGAATACAGAGTCTATTCGACAACACAATGTGCGGTTCTCGCTAAACTTAATTCCTGATTGTCCCTTCGACGTGTCAGATTACGGGTATAATGCAGTTTAACTGGTTCCTTCATCGTTGTGCGTATATTGTTAATGTTCCCAGAATATTCTTTAATAGACTAACTGTAGGACTTCGTTAATATGTTAAGTAGCTATTCATTCCGTCTATAATATCGTACCAAGATATTCATCTTGACTTCCTATGAATTCATTTACTTTTAGAAATTGTTTAAGTGTCTACCTTTGCTACAAAACTTTTCATGTATACCCATTCAATGCAATGTTTTTTTCTACTTATTATTCCACGCACTTGATTATATTTCAAAACTTCATAAAAACAATAAATTTACTTCCAAGCCACATAAATTACTCATCATAACTAATAGTAATAACCAAATTCAATTCTCTGTCATAATCATAACACGACGCGATATAAAGCCATCAGCCAAACACCTGACAATAGGCCACCCACTGTGCGACAACCCAGTGCTTCGTAGAAACAAAAGCATAGAACATAAATTCGCGTACGCCGCTGCAACGATATGTGTTGCATACAAATATGTCACCAGCCCACAGGGTTACCGAATTAGATACGGCTTATACCGCGAAAAGATTTATTTTGATAACATCTGACAGTCCTTTTTTAACCACGCTGAATGATTAATGTTCGTGATTTTCAAGATACGTTTTTGTTGTAATTATGTTTTTTTTTTAAGAAGTAGCTAGGTGAATAGTAGGATAACGCAATCTGCATAGCATCAAAATTATGGTGTATAGTCTGTTCCAAAGTTATCTGATAAAAATGTAAACAAATGGATCAGAAAACGTACCTGTTGATGCCAATTTGTAGTGCCATTTACAAACTGAAAAATTTGTTTCGGTTATTTTAACTCGAAATTCTGATTTTAAATCAAGATTTTTTTAACTTAACAGTTAAGGCTAATTTTGTGATTACAATTTTATCGTAGATAATTTTTCAATTAGGTACTTTAGTAAGTGATTGGTGATTGAGTAAGAATTTAACCTAAACAGGATTTGTTACACTTTCATCAGATATTTTTGAAACAGACTATAGTACAATATGGAGGCTCCTACTAATTTCAGTCATGTTTATAGCATTGTTATAACTATAAGTTACAAGGCTTAAGTTGCTTGCTGTTTTTCTAATTTTCTTGTAGTTTTGAGACTGTTCCTCAATTGTATTTTCATAATTTTAAGTTGAATAAAAAAAATACAATAAAAGCTATTTAATTTTTCAGTTAAAAAATAATAATCTACATTGTTTAAAATGAGATCCCGTACGGAGATTACTTTAAAAACAATAAAATAAATAATTTAAAATAAACAAAACCCTAAATAGAACAGCAATCTAATTTACTCACTTTCTACAAACATGGCAACACAATAAACTGTATACTTAATGGTAATCATAGAATAACATTCAATGTTCTATAATACTCGATAAAATCGAAATCCGACGTGTGTGTGACAGTGTTATGACAGCCATCACATGTCAAACAGAATTCTGGCAACACAACCCTATTTTGTCGCACGGTACGACCCAGCCACTTGATATACGCGATCGCACACGGCAACAGAATAAATTTAATATTTTTTGGGCAGGTTTTTTTTGTTTGTGGCACGTTGTGCACGTGTGAATTGCTAAACGATTTTTGTTGGCTGTACCAGTTATACGATGCATCTTTTTCATTTTGTGTCGATGAATTAATAGTGCGTGTTATTTATTATTTCAACCATATTTTATTTCAGGCGTTACCTATTTAGAAATAGTCCTGAATTTAATATGTTTTAATTAGTCAGTGCTTTCTTCACTGTTTTCTATTCTCTCCTTTCACTCACCAGAATAATCTTATTCTGCTGCATTGTGTCTGACGTGTAATTCTAATAAAAAGTATTATTTTCTATTTTGACGACACGTTTGGTGTAGTGGCTACAGTGGCTAAGTGTAGTCAGCGAAACCAAATGGTCCTGGGTTCGAATCCCGGTAGGGGCAAATGTTTGTATGATGAATATGGACATTTGTACCCGAGTCATGGATGTATATTTATAATATGTATGTATTTACGAAAAAAAAAATGTATTTAAGTAGTGTATCAACCATCTGGTATCCATAACACAAGCCTTAATTAAGTGCTTAACTTGGAACTAGATGGTGTTGTGTGCAATGTCAGACGATATTTATTTATTTATTATTATTATTATTCTTAATACAATCTCAAAAGAATCCTCTGTTCACTCCAAAACTCTTTGGAGTTTCTAGTATTAATCCTTAGCTAAGCACACAATGAATTGCGATTAACTTGAATAAAATGCAATTCCCTACTTATGAGAATGAGATGAAGAAGCTGGAAGAGAAGTCTCCAATACCACCTTCTATAGTTACCTCAGCTGCCATACTACGCACATATTTACCCACTCCACCAAGCTATTAAATAGCGTGTCAATCACATTGTCAAACGTCACGTCACACAAAGGGCAGAGGCGTGACAATGCCTTCAAACATGACAAATCGTGATCAGCTTCATGACAAGGCCTCTCGTACTACCCACATGCTGTCGTGACAATTATGTAATCATTTAGAAGCTTTTTTAAGTATAATTCTTGAATTAATTGACAGTTGATTTATTAATGACTGTTTCTTGATTCATTTAAAACCCAGTTCTTGTTATTATAGGCACTAGGAAAATTTGAAAACCCCGTTCTTATTATTATAGGCACTATAAAAAATTTGAAAACCCCGTTCTTATTATTATAGGCACTAGAAAAAAATTGAAAACCCCGTTCTTATTATTATAGGCACATGGAAATAAACTTGGTCTAGTGGTTGCAAGCGCTACTGCCGATCGGTTCTATTCCCAGTTCAAGCAAAGTGTTATTGGGGTTTCCATCAGGAACTTCTCAGTTGTAGCCTGGATTCTGGATCTGGGGGCCTACTTCCTAAGCACGAAGTCCGTCGTTTAGATTAGTCCGGGGCCCGAACTAAAAACGAATGCAAAACGATTAGACAGTTGTCCTTATGTACTCCCGATGTGTTTTTGCCTGTCCGGAAAAGTTAATTAATCGGGAGTAGGGTTCACTTTTATGTATCGAACTACTTTCGGACGGGCCCGTATCCTAGTTGACGGACTTAGAGAGTACCCCCCCCCCCCCTCTCCTGTTTCGGGTTGATGGTGATAGGCTCGCCCCCTATAAAATGGGCTTATAACTGGCGAAATGTGGGTGTATAATCTCATTCCTCTGCCAAACCCTTCGGAGAAGTACAGGCGTGAAAATAATTATGTTGGAAAAAAACTTGATTCCTTAGTCAAATGACGTATTAACGCGACCTAAGAATTGGATACTAACCACATTACAGCCGGTCGATTCTTTACAAAGCTCACCGTGTAAACTTAGGTGAAGTGAGCTGGCATTCTACCTCATGGTAGGTATGGATCGTAGACAGCTCTGTCTACGGTATGGATTGACACTGTTGACAGCTCACTTCAAGCTAACTTCACCTACGTTTCCACGGTGACATTTTCACAGAATTGCTCGGCAATTATATGAAGTAATGTAGAGTATATTATTTCTTTATTATTATTCGTATAATTATCATGAATTTTGGTTCGAGTAGCAACCTCTAGAAATGATAAATAAGCTACGGCTTTAGGCTCCTCCAAACAGGAGTGACGTGCGACGCGAATAGCACGCGACACAACGGCACCGCTCGTCGCGCGGCAATCGGTACCTTTGTGTCGCGTCGCGTGTCGCGCCTATATGTAGGAGCCTATTAAGATCTGTTAAACAATAAATTATATTGACCTAAAATATATTTTTATTAAACCTTGATATGGTGACCCAGTAAGGTTAATGAGTCCAGAACACAATAAAAGCGTTAAACTATTTAAATTGGATACTATCAAAACATTATTACATGCGATTTGGGTTTTTTTTTCTGACTGCGTGATTCCGCTCATGTGTTTCGATCTTAACAAAGATTCATTTAACGGTTTTAATACCCAATTCAGCACATTGAGGTGTTTTCGTGTAAAATTACTGTTTTTTCTGTAATAATTGCCTATAATAACTACAAATTCGCAAACATGTATGCATGATAAATTATAACAGCGTTGAAACATTGTATCCACTTTGATTAAGTAAATTATGTATACATACCCTAAATTATAGGTTACAATTAAAATTAAATTATTTATAGTAGCCTAATAACTCAGCTACTGTTTGTTTCCGTTGTAACATCTAATAAACCACTATTTGGACGAAAAATTGTACACCACACACAAAACAGTCGCTCAAATTATTCCACCCCTGGAAAAAATATAATCGTCTATTATTAAAAAACAAGTTTCATTATTTGACCACAGCACGTCCGCATCTAATATTACCTTTAAAACTATTTACATCACAAACCCTTACATTTATGATAATTAATACCTTTTACATCGGGTTTCTTTGAGAAAAAACGAAGTTATTGTCTCTCATCAACAAAAGCTATTCAATGCAGCTGCCGTTTAAGGACAGACAAAGCTCCGAAGGGATAACATCGGGATAGTAGATCGTGGGACGTCGGCAAATGTCGGGCGTCGTCGGCTGAAGTCGGCAGCGACGCGATTGAGTGACGTTGATCGACAGGCTTCGGCGACAGGTATGCAGTGCAGCGAGACATGCTAATGGCACTGTTTACCATATAATAAGTCGCGTATTAACAAAGTGGAATGGCGGTTCGGGTTTGAATTCGGAATGTCGATTTTATTCAAATAAATTCTATTTCGGTTTTTTGTTGGGCTCCGATTTTAAAATTCGGATTTGTTTGAGATAGACATGATTTCTAAAATAAGTTGAAAAAATAAACATTTATTTAGGTACTGAAATCACCTGCTTTTTATTTGCATGCTTTCCAGACAATTATGCACAGTATAAACTTGTATGTTTAGGTACCTAAAAACTTTTGATACACAAATAGTTTCCTTATTTATTTATTATATCTTGTCAAATAACAAACGCTGAGACTAAGCCCGCTGTGCAACAAAAGAACGGTAAAAAAAATCGACGATTTATAATTAGCTGGCACAGAGTACCTAAAAATATCCAGTGACGCGAGTTTCAAGCAGTATTTTTGACATCTTATTCATTATCCGATATGGTCTAGTGGCTAGGATACCTGGCTCTCACCCAGGAGGCTCGGGTTCGATTCCCGGTATCGGAATGCTTTTTGATTTTTCGGGCATTTTGTAATTAACAAATGCAAGAAAACCGAATTAGTTTTACGGTTCACACAGAAGTAGGATGTAATAATAATAATACTTCATTAGCGGCTGTTGCAAAATTGTATTATTAAAATATAGTAAGCACTATAGGGTGTAATTAAAATTGTAATTTAATTTAATTTATGAATTACATTTACATTATTTAAATAATTAAGCATTATATTAATACATTATATTTTTTTAGTAAATTAATGAAAAATGCGTTATTTATGTTAATAATTTTAATACCGACAATATTTAAAAGATTTAAAAAATTGAGGACATTCCGGTTTTGCAAAACGTAATAAATTAAATAATGTTTAATTATGTTTTCGTAATTTGTCTGCAATAGTTTATAGAGCTACAGCGCAGTGCACAGACAGATTTCATATAAAAAATCTTTCAATAAGACATTACACAAAAGCTTTTGATTTAAAAACATATGATTTTCATAAACGAAAGCTTTAATCATACGTAACCCTAGCCTAGCCCAATCCATCTAGAATAATCTAACGTCATCAACAAAGCTGTATTTCAAACAGACATACAATTATACCGTTGTTATAAATCTGCAGGTCTCCTTACCATGTTTGAACGAATCTAAAATCCCAGCAAACGACTTTAAACTTTCAGGTAGAGCTTCAAGATTTCTTTTCAGTTAGAGATAAGTATTTTCGGAATTTGCATCTGAACCCAGATGGACGTTTGTCAGATATCAATTGACTATCTGAACAAAGTCAGACTAGAATTCAAATGATACCTGATATACTTGAGACGAGATCCTTAGTAATGTATGCTAGTCGTTTTTGGGATTTCTTTGTCGGAAAATTGTAATATCTGTTCGAGTTAGTCTAGGATTTATGTTTCAGAGGAAGACATGTTGGTAGCTGCTAATGTACTGATTTAAATTTAGTAAACATTTATTGAAGGCGCGAAGGCGCCGCGCCGTGGCTGTAGGAAATATAAGTTTCAGTTCGTATTATAAAACTAACCAAGACTCAATCATTCTAATTTTAATTATAAGATATAGTAATTAGAAAGCACACGAAGAAACATTATAACGTGTGATAAAAATGAGACGAGGATATAAACGACCGATAGGAAACGCCGACCTCATCTAGCTTTTAAAATATGATTGACGTGTAAAAGTGTTTATACAAACCTACTTACATAAATAAAATCATATATAATTTTTAACGTACCTAAGTAAAAAGTTTGTACTTCCAGTAAACGCAACATTTCTTTAGCTTGAACATAGTAATAAAAACACTACTGGTAAAACAATCCCTAAAACCAACAAACCAACTACTAAATAATGATACTGATAGTTCAATGTATTCCAATTATGAGATTGGGACGCTAGTATGCTAATTCATTCATACAAGTTGATCCTTAAGACGTGATACATCAAATCCTCGACGTAGATTTAAACTCTATTCAGTGGCCGTCCATTATTTCATTATGTCTAGCCCTTTTCATTTCTTGTTCAAGGACTATAGGCAATGTACTGTATAAGAAACTTGGTAATGTCGTGTGGTAGAAATGAGATAACTAGCCAATGAGGATAAAACAATATGGTAGAAAAGGTTTTATAATAGTTAAATTTGTATTTCATTTTATTGACAGTGATATTAAACCTTCCGATGATTAAGTCTGTTTTTGTGATATATTTATTAAACACCAAAGAACATTCAGCATTCAGATTGAAAAAAAATATCCGATCGCCAACTATGACATATTGCATTCTATTATCTTTCAGATCAAAATCATATTTATTTATGATTCAACCACAATTATGAGACTAACACTCCTGTCGGATTTTTTTGCGCCGTCTTATATGGCACATAAATACCTATACATCGTAATCAATAATAAAAATGTAAATTTCGACATCGAACCAAAGAGCATTATTAAATAAAAACAAATTGTTAGAAATCACGGAGCGGCTAAGTTCCGACCTTCTATGTCAGTGTACATTAATCACTTATTGTTCAGCAAACACTTTATTGAACCTAATTGATTTGTGATGTAATACGTTTTAATAATTTAAGATGTTTGGGAAAAAATGGGTTTTAGATCACAATGAGGATATTAAATGTTTTGAAGCCGAGGCCGTTGTTGTAGACCAACCATCGGACGTCGATTGTAATCAGAATCAGTTCTAATTGATGGCTTCTCTATCAGTAAATGTCAATTGGAATCTTTCGGGGACTTAATTATTGAGTCTCCGATTACAATCAAAGTTCAACTGTGCCGACGCCGGTGGCAAGGCTAGTAAACTATATTCAGTACAGATTGTTAACAAATTTTATCAGTGCGTTATTTATTTCAATATATTTCTTGTTAATTCATATATTAAATTACTTATAAAGATAAAAAGCTGGATGATATAATCTCTTACCTTCGTCCATTACGTGTCTAACAAGAAGC
The DNA here is from genome assembly GCA_937001585.2 of Brachylomia viminalis. Classification (NCBI taxonomy): domain Eukaryota; kingdom Metazoa; phylum Arthropoda; class Insecta; order Lepidoptera; family Noctuidae; genus Brachylomia; species Brachylomia viminalis. Next base: position 2,253,630 of record OW443300.2, read on the forward strand.
TATGTATAAGCCTCGTATCCAACGCTTACGCCACTTAAATATTTCATCTTGATCCTTTTGTATTATTTTCATAATATCAAAGCCTTTCTGTGTTATTGTTATTCTATCTTCAAGATGTTTTTGTTTGCCCTCTACAGTAATTTATTTGGGAACTTTTTGTTCTTGCGGTGCGTTGTAAAATCCTCGTGCTGTCAAGTCGCCAGTTGTGTCGGGATAAAAATGTTCGGCTACCGCCGCGTGGAGAGTAGAGTCAGCTACTGTTTCTGTTGTGTCATCATTTTTAACCTGGGTTTCATCTTTTTATTTATTTTCACCTGGCTTAAAATTACCGGCATGGTTGATCTTGGACTTTGCAAGTTGTTATTTGCATGTTATATTAAGATTAACATTAAGATTATTTTATAGTTATCGTGTTTCTATTACGTGGCCATGTCGTGTTATGCGAATATTACAATATTATATTAAATATTCATATCTTGACCTTACTATATCTGTCATGCAAATCGAATTCAAAGATAACTGTCGCTAACAACGGAAGCATTTAAAAACGAGCCGTACCAAATCAATCACTATCTCTAAATCACGTCGCATTACGGAAATAATATACCGACGTAATAACCACTCCACGCCATTTGTTAGCCCGTAATGTCTGACTCGACGGCTACCGGTTTTTACCGTCTGATTGACGGCTGTCGGCTTCGCTTACACACCAACAAAGTTATTGATACCTTCTTCTTATTCTTTATAACTCTGAGTTACAGTATATTTTTGCTTGGTTGGATATTTAAATGAATTTGGTCCATCAACATTTACTGCGGCGCCGGTCTTGGGCCAGATCTTGAATATCATCTACTTATTCATTATGGGCCCCTATTCGGTGTTAATCATAATCGGTAGTCTCATTACTTCGGTGTAAGAAGATTTCTATAGTCATCGTGTTGATTATAAGTTGTTTGTGAGTATGCTGTGTCATTGAGTGGTGGCAATCACTTATAATATTTTATGGTCAGTTTTTTAGTTATCTGTAATAAAAAAGGTGAGCGTCTTTCCATGAAATTAATTTTTGACTTTCTTAAAATGGCTTAGAATTTGGCTTGTAATAAATGATCTTGCTGTTATGAATCCGGCAGGGACTGGGACTTGAGTGGTTTTATATTGGTTACACCTAGTGCTTTCAAGTTATGCTCGGTACACTTTCAAGTAAAAAAATATAATGCCACTAATATTCGGTGGGCGCAGTGGTTAAGCGCACGGAACAAATATTTGTATGACCTGCAAGTAGTTTTTCCGGGTCTGGCTGTTTGTGTATGCGAGTTTAAATGTTTGTAAGCGCACCCACGATACAGGAAAAAAAAACAAAAAGAAAAGGAATATCTGAACATGGATCTATTTACATTGAGTACCTTTGTACTCAATACTAATATGTTGTATCTGTATCTGTTTTACTGTGTGTACATAAATAGTAAAATAAAATAAATAAATACATTAAAGTCAAGCAGGCCAGGCAGCCTGCTTGCCCATCGAAAGAACAACCATTAACGGTCAATGAAGTTTATCTATGAATCTTAAAACAATATTCAAACGTTACACTTTACCAAACGAACTAATCTTCTCCTTACACAACTTGAAGAACTCATATAATTTTAATTTAAAGCCCACCATCGCGTAGTTGAAGTAGATTAAAATCTGATTCCCAAAGCATATGCCCCAAACAGATTGATATCACAGAATCGTTTCTACTTAACAATAAATATTTCCAAATATGTGTAGATTTTATTGTTATTAATATTAGTTTACATAATTTATGCTAAGTTTATTAGTTCCTACTTAGCGTGACCGTACTCATATTATAAATTAATAAATTTAATACGATAGGTGACTTTTAAAGCTCGTCTTAATCTTTGACCATGTCAGGAATCCCTGGGGATTACGTCAATACAATATTATAAATATGATAAATGGATAATTTAAAATCTGTAGTCTAATAACATTTTGTGTTGTAAATATTAATGTTCCGCTAATGATGTAGAGTTGAATAAACGGTTTCTTGAATACAACTTCTAAATAAATTAAAACAAAATAATAAACAAGAAAATCATTATTTGACACTCTTCTTGTTCAAGAAGCATTTAGTTTTAGGTAATGGTTCATAAAGCCGAAGTTATGGAATATAAGGAATGTCTACAGAGGTCTCCATAATTAAATACTGTATGTAAAGAAACGTAGACAGTAAAGGCCTAAGGACGCGTGAACATTAATTTAAAATACAGAACTAAATCATGAAAAAAAGTCGAATACGTCATACCTAGTCTAAGTCTTAATCAGTGATATAATAAAATAATTTAAAAAACAACTAAAAGGAACCGAAGGTGCGATCGATCCAATCATCTGTCAGATTAAAATTTACATAAAATAAAAGTAATGATTCTTAGCAGCAAAAACTTCCAGATATAAATGTAACAAAACCCCGATTCTATATACACATAATATTTATTTGTATTAAACAACGCAATCATTCTGGGAGATTTATTAATTAATCCGCGTCAAAGTCTAGATGTTGATATAAAAAGAACAGGCGTACATAAATCATTCCGTCTGAGAATATTCGATAAACAAAAGAAAATTGCTCAAGAAACGCTTGAGGGTTTTGACTGGTAGAATTTATTAACAAAATTACTCAAAGACAATGAGGGATATTTAGAAACGGCGAAGACAAATTGTCGGAGGTATTGTGTAGATAAACAAGCTGAGGCTAGATTGAAGGGAGTGGAAAAATGAGAGGCGAACCGGCGCGCGCGATGAGATGTAGCGGTCGACGAGAATTTATCAAAATAACTCGATGGATAATCATTTTGATAGAGATACCGATTATAAAACATCAAAGACTTAAGCATGACTTAAAATTAGTTTAGAGCCATTTGATTGGTTGAAACTAGCTTTAAGTAATTCTTGAGTGAGGATCTGTAATACGGGACCAAAATAAATGCTAAGAGCCAAGTGAATTGCTCATGACTTACACCAAAAGTCCACAAGGCATACAGAGCCTGTTCGTCATAGTTGATGGATGGTAATGAATAGCACTTTTATGCGCTACTGAGGTGAACACCGTTTATTGTCGACGATTGATTGTGAAACCGCTTCTTGTTTGCTGCCGACGTTTCGACTCCATTGGCTTCGAATGGATTATAAAGTATATTTACGATTCGTTTGAAATGTAACCAGAGATGGATGGATACTGTTGCTTATTTGAAGGCAAGTGAAATGTTGGGTCTACGTTTGTGAGTTTAGAGTTGGCAAATAGAGATTAAATACGAGTCATGGCATTTATGGGCTGGTCAAGGGTAAAAACTGCATTGGATGTTTATTTCTGTAATTATGGATTTATACAGACCTATACAGAGAAAAAGTGTTGAAGTAAATATGTATTCATGACCTAGTAATACCAAATTATCAAGTAACTCCAAACGCGGGGATATTATTTTAAAACCAACTATGTTACCACTCTATTTCTTTTTGCAGTAAAGTCGAACTCGCAAGATTTATGTACTTGTCTTGAAACCGCAAGCAATAAATTACCGTTGAACTTAAGGCTAAGTAGCGACAACTTGCTAAGCGATAGCCTACGAGAGCGAAACCAGATTTCATTGAGTGACGTTATCCGTGGTGTTGTTGATGTTACTAATCCACCTGATTTAACACCTTAACCACCTCTTGAGACACTTTAATGAGACGATGATGGTAATGAAGGACTCGATATTCTTAGTGATACATGTAATGCCCTAGATGATTTCTCCAAAATCAGTGCAACAGGGATAATAATATATATTAATGTCACTGTAACACAATAACTGGTAGACGTCAGACAAACCATTGTGGCTACACAAAGGGAGTGTGGTGAGACAAACGGTGCTAATTATTCATCATTAGTGGCAATCGCAGCCGGGATGATGTATGGCGGCCAAGAACCATTCATCATGCAGCCTTTGTTTCTTTAGTGGAGGAATATTTGTGGAAGTGAGACGCTGTTTGAATGTGGATATTGCTGTTTTTAGGGTACTTTTCAAGATGGAAAAAAAGGCTTGAAACTTAATCTGTCTGTGGCACGTGACGTGGTGGTTTTTCATAGTGGATCGAAAAGAAAAGCGCAAAAAGAATTTCCACAAAGTTGATTGCACTTTGCTCAGAAACTTTGACTGCGGAATAAAAAACCCAAAAAACTGAGTTTCCAAATAAAATGTCGTAACTAAAAATATTTTATTGAGCAACGTTACGTTATTCCACTAACGGAAAAATATTGTATTAAAAGATTTAATAGCGGTACACAAATCTTTGAACATTTTAATTTTTTCGTTACATAACAAATTAGGCACAAACAAAAAAATACTAAAATAAACATTGGCACTTTATACCTGTCAACTTATCCTTTAAAAGCAAGACAACTAGTTTTAATGACTAACCACAAAAAGCGGAGCTTACAAAACACCTCGTTATGGGTTACCTTCATCAAGAACTGTCAAATTAATTGACAGCTCATACAACTGACACGTATTGCTTGGCGTTTTGAATTTAAAACAAAATTAATTATACAATCAATCAGACGACATGTCATGGCCGCAAAGGTGTTGCTTTTCGCGCGGCAAAATGCCAATCAACGTACAAAATGCTCACCCAAGCGGCACAACTGCCACAAATTTGAAAAGGCCTTACACAGCGTGGAGTACTTCAGTAATTTGAATTTTATTTTAAGAACCCTAAAGTTCATTGTTGAAAGGATAGAAAATTTTACATATGTCATTGCTATCGTCTATCACGTCAGTAGTTTAACAGCCCGATTCGCCACAGTTTAATCGAGTCGCTCAATAAAGTGAACCTGCTCAAGGTGAGAATGGTCTCAAAAGCCGCATTTTAAAAGGAGAAATTTTTATGTTTCGCCTGTCATTTCACGCACATTTAATGTTAATTCGCACATTTCTTGTCTTTGGCTGAATGCGTTTTAATTTTCTCGATCGGAAATCAGCCGCGAATTTATGTGAACGCATGTACAGTGTCGGCCGTAAAATTTACGACTTAAAAACAGAAAGGAATGAAAAGACGGAATTGAGAAATAAAACTGTTTTCACATTCAAAATAGCACAATATAATTTACTGAACGTTTATGATGTTGTAATTTATGTGCCGATTCATTTGGTATAGTATAAAAAATAATAAATCTTGATAGGGAACCGGGGTTCGCGTTAGTAGAGATTATGGTTTCCTGTGTTACGAATGATCTTGAGAAAATTAAACTGGAGGAAACGGAATGATCGATACGACCCACATATTACTATCATAACGCCTTTATATGCCGGATATACGAGATATTTAAGATTGCATGCTTAACGCTTGTAAGAATATTAAAAAGACAAATATATATCATTAAAAATAATATGAAACAGTTTTTTCCTCGATTTCAGAATTTTAAATGTGTTTATTTCAATGACTGCACTGTTCAAAATCTTTGCTCATGTTTGATAACTTTTATTCAACATAAGAACTGTTTGAATCATTAATTTTGTAAAATCATCTCTTTTCTTCCAAGGACCGCCAACGTAAAAAAAACCTTTATTTGCCTTTAGAATCCCAGTGTCGGATGACAAGCAAGTATTGACTATTTATATTTAGCTTTCAACCATAATTGCCAGGGAGCCACTCTTGGCTTCTGTATACAAAGGCAGACGGTAGCTGTGTTTACGGTAACTTTAAATAACTATTAATGTATTTCAAGCAACTTTGATTTAAACTTTGTATGTTCCAGTGGAGATGAATGCTGGAATAATATCAAATATGTTTAAAAATGCATTCTGAATTTGCACAATATTGGAAATCTTTAAGAAAAATAATTATTGTTGACTTATATAATTATTATTATTATTATGGTCCTATTATGTTACGATTTCTTTCCTACTGTATTGGTAATTAAGTCAGTTTATTAGCGGGTGGTCCGTCTAGAACGTCTGCAATGACTCATGTTTTGTTAATTATATTTATGAGATTTTTTTAAAACAAATCACCACATTCAACACCCAATGACGTTACACCTTGAGTAGTCAAATCATTGATAAGTCTTAGAGCTACCGGTTGTCATAAGTAAAAACTCGTTACGCTCAGTAGCCTAAACCAGCTTTTTACTTCACCCTGTCGCCACCTACGCATAGATGCTCATCTCTTAACAAACAGGGGTCAGTTGGCCATCCCGTCGACACGACTACTGATTATCTCATTACAATTAATGACTTGAATAAATTAACTACTCAACTAACGCTATATTAGCGCATATTAAAATGTAAATAAGCCAATTTAGATCCTTCCAGTGCCCACGCTTATGAATTTTTAAACTTCAACGCCTAGCTTGGTACTTTCGAAACGGTGTCGTAAAATTTTATACCGTCATATGTATGCATACGACAGTATTGTAAATTGATAGTTTGCGGAGAATGTTTGAGTAAAGAGACACATAAAATAAAATTCTAAAGGTGGCAGGGTATTGGTTCTGTCTGATGGACAATTATTACAATGTATGAAACGTTTTAGTGAAATTAATTCAATTATTCAGATGGTATGAAATAGGTGTGCTAAGGTACAATTAAGGCGGATTATTAAGCTCTGTGGTGTAATAAAGTGTAAGCGCTCATATAAAACTGTCTGTAGTGTAGATGAGCAGTAAATTACTTTCATAATTGTATGGAAAACGATGTTGTTGGAATAAAATTGAATATTGTTGATAATCAGCATCAATCTAATTTTATTTTAACCTCTTTTCAACTTGTCTTTCGCGAACATTGGTATAGGTATAGCCTTACAAAATTTTCATTTGGGTACCTTACGAAGCTTTTTTGCCTAAAGGCATTTATCTCCCAAATAATAATAATAATAATACATTTATTGATTCAGATAACTTTGATCCATACATGAGACATAAAACTAGTACAAAATAGTAAGCAGAGACTTGGTCCGCTGCACTAAAATCCATGTCAGGGGACAATCGTGCCTAGCAGCAATGGCACTCAAGATGCTGTGGCGACTTCCACGCAACCGGCTAATGAATGACGCGGTCTTTTTGCGCCATAAAGCTGCAAAGCCATCTGTGTGTGCATCAGCAAACATTGCTGATGAAAAATGACACCAGAACATTATTTGTGTTCTCTTCAAACGCGAGGTGAATCAAAAAATTGATTTATCTAAAAACCATAGGCTGGATTCCGGCGTAGTCTGGCTGTGTCCATTTATTCATTGATGCCGCTTGCTTATATACGAGTGGTTCATGAGCCGTTTACACCTGTGCACAGATACTTTACACCTCATTACTAACTTACTTTATATGTAGGAACTTACTATAGTACTTTCTTCACCACCAGTTGAGTAAGTAGTACCAATTCACTGATCTGTGGGGAATATGTTGCACCACTTCTTCTTCCCAACTAAAGGACTAGGAAGTGGTGAAGGGCGAGCGTTTTGGGGGACTGTCTGACGTAATTTTGACCTTCAAAAAGTGCTGATTCTCAGGCTAATTTGAACAAATGACTTATGATTTTGATTTTGTGGATTTTGGTGCATTGTATGTAAATTATGAAAGTTTTTTTAAAGTGTTAATAGAAGTATGATCGAAATTAAATAAGGCATGCAAGTTCTTATTTAATGTGAAACAAGGTCTACGGTGATTTTGGATATAGGTAGTCAAATCCGCAGCTTTTTAAAACGAATGTGCATTACAAATACGAATTATTTTATTTTTATTCAGTGATTTTGTTTTTAACACAATCCTATATTTAATTTTGTTTAAATATTTTATTGTTTCGTCTTTCGTGTTCCAGAATGCTTACAAAGGATAGTGCCAAAAACTAATGTTTACATTGGTTAGTCTACAATATTTATTATTTTAGGATGCAGTCTGAATATTTTGAAAGCTACTGAGTATGTTAATATTTTTTGCTCATTTACTTTGTATGAAATTACAACAAACAAAGTTTTACTATTAAAATGTTTTTAAAGTGCTTCAGCTTGTGAGGTCCAGCCAGTCGATTCTGTAAAAATCTAAACGTGAAAACTTAGATGAAGTGAGCATGAAGCGAACTTGAAGTGAGCTGGCATTCTACTTGATACTGGGGTTGACACACAGCTCACTTTAACCAAGTTTTTACACAATAGGTCGGCAGTTGTTCTATCGAGTTTGACGCAGGTTCTGTCTAAAACGAATGAAAAAGAAAGCAATAACTTTTATAGGGCTATTGGTAATATGTCGGCAATCCAATAAGGGGATGTAGGGGAGGTCATTTGCAACCAAATTACATCTTGTGACCCCTATGCAAATGTGAACCATTTCTGAACAAATTGACATTTTATATTTTTTGGCGGTACTTATACATCCAAGAACAATACCTACAGATAACGGATACCATAATGCATAACGACAACGTTAACTTAAAAAAAAACGTCAAAATAACTTACCAATATCACAGCAAGCAACAGTGCGTTCTCTTCAATTCGTCTCGGTGTCGATGCATTAGAATCGATTTACACTAGTTAGACATCGATAAAGGCACCGCCACCCGTCTCGGAGTGTCAACCAATTTGTTCGATAGTCACGGTAACAATCGATTGAGAATATCGGTAGTTGGGTGTACCGGTGTGAATGTTTCTTGGAACTAAATTGTTTATGATAAACAAAGAGAGAGAAAAAATATTATAATTTATAATGGTTAAATTAGCTTTGATAGAAAATGTTCCGTTGTTACATCAGTATTTTGTCAGTCGTAACAACGGATAGTTTTTTTACGAAGAAGTTCTTGTATTTGAATCGCTAAGGTTGGCAGACGGATTAGTGATGCGGTCGGTAAAAGTGAAAAGACATGCCTTCGTATAAATCAATTGGTCATTCATCAGTTTCATACACGCAGAGTGACCAGAGAGTTTCTTGCCCGTCCTTCTATATAGGAACCTTCTACATATTTGGAATGGATAACTAGCTTCAACTTCTTGACTGATCGACTCCTTGACAATTCAAAAGCCTGTAAATAGTTTAATTGAAATAAATGTTTTGAATTTGAGTTTGTAATCACCAAACCGTAATATAACATAAATTGAAGCAACGACTGAGATCAAAAGAAAATCTTGTAAGCTGTCCAAAGTTGTGAGAGATACGAGTATTATCATTGACAGTATTGTCACAGAAACTAAAATTAATTAATTAGTTACATAATCATCTGAACCGCCGAGAAGGTTGGTATCCCTATGTTTAAATTCGCAATTCAATGAACTCTGCAACTTGTGTCGATACTCTTGCGCCATCCCAGCTTCCTGACTCGGCGTGCTGTGCAGGCGCTGCTGCTGCGGCTGCGGAAAACCTCAAACGGCGAAAGTATAATAACCTTATCGGCAATTATATTTTCGAGCCGTTTGGGGTTGAAACCCTCGGGCCGTGGGGTCCGAGTGCTCACGGTTTGTTCAACGAAATCTCCAAACGGCTTGTTGACACTTCCCGGGATCCAAGGGCTGGCCTTTACCTTGGCCAGAGGCTTAGCATTGCCATACAACGTGGCAATGCCGCCAGTCTCTTGGGTACTTTACCAGTCGACAGCGATGCAGAGGAATTTTTCGACGCCATATTTTAATTTGTTAATAGTTTTAGTTAGTTTAGGTTATTATATTTTATATTTTTGTTTGGTTAGTTTAATACAAGTTGATTATTAAATGAAAATACTATGTATGGTTACTAAATAAAGGTTTCTGATGAACTCTGACTTTACGCCAAAAATAAACAAAAATAATTTAAATCTTTCAAACATTTGATAAATTAAACCATATATTACGTGTGCATTCAGGCCAGACAAGTAATAACAATCAGTCTGCATCATTATGAACTGACAAGCATAAAATTGGAGTTTAAAAATTAAACGGTTGATGCGAAATTGGAAACTTTTGTGCTCATTGTAGGCACAAAAGCCTTATTGTGGTGGTTAACTGAACATTTTGTTAGACATGAATTATTGTGATGTTTTGCGTGGGCAAAAGGACCGTTACAGTGTGTTTTGTGGATTGTTAATGGCGATAGCCATTTTGTATGCTAATGACATGTAATAATGAATACAAATAGACGCATAGTTTTAGACTAATGTTTGCGTCTGAAATGTGGGACATGTTTTGTTTGTCTTATATGTTTAGTAAATGAGAATAGATGTTTTTTAAAGATGGTAATCATTTGCTTCTGTTTAATAATGTATTTTTAACGATGGTCATAATTTGCTTCTGTTTAATATATATATTCTTTTGAGATCAGGTCTCAACTTCGGTGCCACCATCGAGTACAAAGCCAAAACAGCGGCCTAGAAACTGGACATCCTGTATAGAGTGAAGCGATACATTACGCCTGGACAGCTTTTGACCCTTTAGAAAGTGCAAGTCCGACCTGCATGGAGTATTGCAGCCACCTTGGGGATGGCACAGCAAAGTACCAACTTGCCGCGCTTGACTCGGTGGAACGCAGAGCTAAGAGGCTCATTGGCGACGTAAAACTGGTGGATGCCAAGCTTCACAGCTTGGCTCATCGCCGCAAGGTCGCCTGCTTGTTGGTCTTCTACAGATTGTACTTCGGTAAGTGTGCCCAAGAACTCCAAACCTTATTCCACCGGCCCCTTTCTTTCATCGGTCATCTAGACGCACTGCAACTTACCATCCTTACCTGGTTGCTATTCCACCAATTCGCACTAAGCGTTTCCAAATGTCTTTTGTTATGCGCACAGCAAAAGAGCGGAACTCTCTACCCGCGTCTGTGTTTCCGAATGTATACAACCATATTCTCTTCAAAGTGAGAGTGAACAGGCTTCTTCTGGGAAAGCTCACTCCATCGTCGACTCTGTCTCTGTCACCACTGACCTAGCTAGACTAGAGTCAAGAGCAAACCCAAAAAAATATGTCTGCCCTAGATGTATTTCTAAAGCATGTACAATATTATGTAATAATGCTTTTAGATACATTTAAACAAGTTAGCTTTTCTTTACATCAGCAGTAGATAAAATAATAAATGAACTACCAAGTTATTACACCGTTATTAATTTGTCTTACTATGGCAACACGATTTTAATCTACCATAACCACTTTCCGCTACTTCAGCGTACATTAAAATAAACAAAAATAATTAACCGATCAATACCTTTAATTATCCGATAATAAAATAATTACAATACTATAATTGATTGGCTGTAATTTCTTTCACAGTCATTAAAATAGTGTTGTAACACAGCTATAAATCAGGGGTATTCAAGCAGGCTGCTAATGTGAACGCTTTGAGCATTAATTGGCGAATTTCATAAGCCGACGACTTTAAATTAATCAGTTACGACATTCGCGAGTATTTATGTTAGTGCTCCGCGAGAATTGATCGGATAGTGTTGTAATTGAAGTTGATTACATTGATGGGTTAATGGCATCGACAAATAGAGATAAGCTTATGTCATTTTTTGACGGAGTAGGATTTAAGAAGTTGTAGTTTTTCTTTTGATTTCATTTGTTTTGTGAAGATTATGACTCCGTGTGCAACTAGATACGTCACTATATCTGTTCAATGTGGGATATTCAATCTGAAACTTATAGCAGAGAAGACAATGTCACATTCCACTGTGCCTTTCAAATCAAGCCATTCTATTGTGCATCTTTACAAGGTTTATAGTGCTGGATCTTTTGTAAGTGCTCAACCTGAGACTGATCGGTCGAAGTGGCGGTGCTTGGGGGAGGCTTAATTGTGTCCAGCAATGGACGTCTTTCGTCTGAAGTGATGACGATGATGAACCTGATACATAAGAAACTGGTTTTCTATTTGAATACATCAATTCCTACAATGTGTGTTCAAGCGTGCAAGTCCAGTGAACATGATAGAAGCAAGTCTCAAACAAATAACAAAAAATTCAGATAGGATTTCGATCGATGCGGAAGACAATAATTAAAAACATTACCATTTTATTATTTATGTAAATAGGCTTTAAGCAAATGAAAGGAGATGGCTCAATACAGTTTGTAGGTAACCTGATAGAAATCCACTGTCAGTTTAGTAACACACGCAATCTTTTAAGAGGATATTAGGCAAAATAGCTCATTACTTATATATAAGCAAGCAATTATGTTAAAATATGCCTGACACGGCTAATTCTGTAATGACAGCCGGAATAAGTTAGGAACCTTTAATGAACAGCATTTTATAGCTTATCGGCTTGTCCGTTCCTGTACATAAAATGTTAGACATAATGTCCCTACATAATATCAATTAATAAAGAGAATAGGTAACACGTCGCGGTGGCCCAAATGTGGTTGGCCCTCCGGTAAGTCCGGGTTCGAAACTTTATAAGAATCTAACATTATCAAATTTGTCATAATTATGGTAATAACCATGTGACAACTTTGATAATTTTAGATTTCACGGATTTGGAAAAATAAGAAAACCATGTTGGAGCTACACTCCAACATGGTTTTGGGAGCGCAGAACAATTTTCTTTTTTGCAGAACCAGTTTTTTTCCGAAATTTAATAATTTTATTGCAGTACCCAATACTGCAATAAAGTTATTAAATTTCGGAAAAAAAAAATTTATTGTGCTGAAAAATGTAGTCCCAAAACATTTTCTTTAACCAAAAATTTTACTATTTTTGTATTCTTTGCTGTTCATAGTGTCCCTAAGCGTATACTGCAACTCCTACTACTCTGGCCTTAAGACGACCCACTGACCGAAAACCATTGTGAGAAAATTTGAGGGGCAATTCCCGTATTTTAAAGATCGTTCGCATTCTAATCTCAGTCTCAATCTGTCAAAATTACAATCAATTTACATAAATTTTTGACAGGTTTTTGACATTGATTGTCGCTGAGATGAGATTGCGACTTGAATTTGAACGTTTTTTAAGTACGAGAATTGGCCTACTGGAGTCAGGCAAAGCAAGCGTTGCAGTCAATACACGTTCTTCCTCTGTAATAGAAGATGCTCTTTCCCTGCAGTTGAAGGCAGGTTGGTATTAACATAAACAACATTTTATAGCCTATTAATTACATTCACAAACAGTTAGAAATTATACCTCCTTAACACTCATTAAAAAAGATAACCCCCCACGTTCCAACATTAAAACTATAGGGTTACCTCATTATATTTTGATTACGATCTGGGCACCAAAGTGAATACAGATTGTACACAAATTAATCCATCAAGCTACATAATCCGGCGGAGCGTTAGCGCGGCTTGTCAGGCGGCTTGTCAAGCGAGCTGGAGACTCACGTCAAACCGCCTGTCAGAATCATGACGCATGAGTGCGCCTACCGCGATGCGGCGGCTTCGAAAAAGACTTTTTGTCCTTTTTTTTCGTACTCGAATGACAGTGTAATCCGTGAAACTGGAAACGGTGGATTATTATCGCTTTTTTATGTTTTGAACTTTTGTAGTCTTGTGTAACGCTGCTTTGAGGATTTTAGTTTTTATGCAAGATTGTGTCGTCGATGGTTAAATGATAAGGGTGTTATGTGATGACATTTGAAGACTGATCTAGTTCAAAACACTCATGTTCTGTTTGACTATATATGGTTAAGTTATCTGGGGTGAAAGGTTCATACCAATTCTGTTCAATTTGTTTTTAAATAACTTAATATTGTCACATATTAAATAGTATAATGAAGTAACTTCGCGAATGTTCTAAAGGTTACATTAAACAATTTGATTATATCATAATTTAGGTCAATTTAAAACCTTACATTCTCACAGCTCGATCATTTTGAGAATGCAATTAAAAGTTACATTCGCATTTAAAATACAACACCAATTAAAGCAAAAACATTACGTCAACATCCGACCGGCCGGATATCGTGTAGACGGTCTAAACTCCACCTTTGTAATCAGTTAATTAGCGCTCACAACACAATGAGCCCTCCACACACGATACGGATTAACTTTTTATCGTCTCATTTGTGACGTGACATAATCTGCGCTCGGCCGCAATCTGTCATAAGTGTCACGCTTGTCAACTGTCATGGCGTCGCTCTAGTTGGGCCAACGTTGGAGCCAATGTGTGGAGTATTGTGTTAATGGTGTTAGATGATTTTGTTCCAACTGCTAGATACAGTGTGATTGATGAGAAGGCTAGTGACTTATGGCTACCGTACGGAGGATTCAATTATTGCAGCGGTCAATTCGATGTTTTCGATGGGTTACGGTTATAGGTAGTCAGACGCTGAAAAAGCCAAACAAAGTAGACCAACATAAACTTACTCATTGGGTATGCTTTTGTATATAATTTTAAAGTTACGTTTGAGAACAACATCGTAGTGTAGTGAGCAGCCATTGATGATCAACTATCGTTTCTTCTCGATTTCTTAAATGCATTCTCCTTGCAGTAGGTATCAAATATCATCAAAAATACATCGACCCTCAATAATGAACACCGACACATTAATTTATTTTTGTAGCATATTTCGCGTTTCCCCGTATTGTAACAAGTTGCGTGTGATAATTAGTAATAGATATGCATGTCTTCATATTAATTAATACACGAACACTTTTTATCCTTCAATGTGATTGCAGTTTTAATTTATTGACCATGATTGTTCATAATTGTCGTGGCCTGATGAAAAAATCTGTCAGACTTAATAATAACAGATTATATTATTGGTGTAACGTGTTTGTTTGTGGTTATTGTTTCATAAATTATTATTATTACTCGTTTATGTTTATTATTTATTTAACTATTGCGATACCGGACGGATAAATTACAAACGAGGCCTCTCAATTTTAATTGTGTAAATGTCAATCGCTATGCATTGTTTTGAAGGAAAAAACCTGCCAAAGTTATTCAGTTTTAAAAAGTAGTTGAAGAACATAACTTTATTAAAACATAGGTACTATACTCCGGAAAATGTTACCGAATATATAGTTTTATGTAGATGTAAGTCTATCCAAGTTGGATTGAATGTTTTAGAAGACGTTAAAATGTATGTACTCAGTCTTGAAAAGAATGGAATCATAACACAATAATTATAGTTATAACGTTTTATTTTTGTTTCAACAACACACACATTAATAAACACGATGCATTATGCCACGACATTTAAATAAACATTAGAACTGGTGTGGGAGTCGCATTAAATTACATTTCTGCATCCTCACAATGGCAGTTGAATTATAATTTTTATTATTCATCGGACCTGTAATTAAAGTAGAGGTTAATACATAAACTTTTATTTCCATAATTAAAGATTTATTGTGGCAATATAAAGTTAACACTCGAAATAATTATGACTAAGGACCTCGAATTAAAAGCCAAGGTTATTTACTAAACGAGGTAAAACCTACATATCAATTTAAATATATTGCCCACAATTAATATTTATTTATACTTTTGTATCAACTCGTATTATGCATGCCAAAATAACTGTCCTGATTTAAGTAAAAATATCAACGTAATCTTTTAAATCTGCGAATCAGTTGAATAATTATGTTTTGCGGTATTTATTTAATCGAGGTGGATATTTCAAAATGGCTAATTACAGTACTTGTTTGGTCATTGGTATTCAATGGCAACTTTGTCACTACAATATTTTTCCCAATCATAACACTCTGATAAAAACAAAACCTTTTTACACGCGACAGTCGGCGAAAAGGCCAGTTTCTGAAAGAGGTTTGATTTAGCAGTATACTTCAAATTAAATATGGTCGATATTGAACAAAAACAACTGGTAAAACACCATTCTGTATCACAACATTCACAAAGTATGTGCCCGATTAATAGTGAAATTAACATCACCTGCTAAAACACCAGCCTGTATCACCACGTAGGTGCCCAATAAACAAGATCATTACTGCCACAAAAATAAACGAGTACATCCCTAGTTATTAATGTGACCAATTAGTTGGTCGGTGGACGGATAAATAATTTAACGTGTCACGCGACGTGTTGCCGTGACACCCTGTCACGCCGTCACGTGATCTCGTGACGTAGCTGACGGCGTAGCAAAAAATAGGGTTATTGTATTTTAGGACTTTCATATTTTTGTTTGTTGTTTCGTTCTGATGTTTTTTTTTTGAGTGAGTGTTTACTTGAAGGGTATTATGAACTATGGTGACCTGAAAATAAAAATAAACTTAATGTTTTAGTGGCATCTAGTGCAGTTACAATAAGGTGTTTATTTGTATAGGAAAAAGCCTTAATCACATAAGGACAAATACGTCAGATTTGCAAACAATAATGATCCTAAAAAAGCAACAGCGCTTATACAACACGCAAATCAATTGACAGATATTTTAAATATTTTCCATCGTCATAATAAGCACCTTTACCAAACTACAGGATTGCAATAAATTCCAAGATTTTCTCATCCTCAAGAATTTCAACAAGAACATTTAAATAAATAAATCCTCGTGCATGCCTTCCTATCATCTACCACGTAAGGAAATAAAATCTGCAGCTGAACAAGAATTCCTACTGCACATTCCTTCGCCTAGTACAGTATCAATTCAGAGAGTTATCTGGACATGGATACCACATGAGTAGATAAAATAACAGAGACCAAGGCTCATACAAAAGCGCCGTTAGAAAAAGTACTGCATGGCATGGCTGTGCTTAAGTGCATGAGATTTTATATCTGGACATATGTGTCTATAAAACATCAGGTTAACATAGCCACTGCCACACAGTGATTGGGGTGCATGGGAAGCACTCTGTGAGTGATCTTATTCTTTTATACAACCTTTATGAATGGCTAACCATTCATTTTCACTCCTTACCTAAGTCGATGATAACTGATCCCAATAAAATTGAGCAACATTTTGCTGCATACCTTGGAGTTCGACATTACAGCTTACTCTAGCCTTGAGCCCGCAGCCCATAAGATTAAGCCTTTATGGCTTAATCAAGGCTGCTGGCCGTATTTTCACTTTGGTTTTGAAAATTCCTGCTGACTTGAAAACGCACGACTGTCAGTAAAATCTCTGTTAAACTGTGGTCTCTGACGAAGATCCACTCAAATGCTTGTACACTATTACCATCATCCCATGGCTACCTCACCAATTAGTATCTGATGTTTATGTATCATTTCTTCAAGCCAGCTAATTAAACATGAATGTACAGACATGTCGTGTCGTCGGCTGTCCTATCAAAGGCGAGTCCACTCCTTTTTTGAGTTCATGATTCACACCAGTTACAGTAGCGTTAGGGCTGGCAGGTGTTCAAGTTGTTTTATTTGAATTTCTGTTTGGATTTTCAGAACTGATTTGTGATTTAATAATGCGTTACTTAACTAACGTATAATTATTTTTTTCTTCAAATGCACGTTACCTCAGGAACTTTTCTTGGGTTTGGTTCAGGGTATTTAGCAAATAACTGAACTTAGAAAAGCGTAAGCGAAATATTTAATTGATAATAAAACTCTTTATACATAGTAAATAAAGATACAGTTTTGGTACAGTCAACCGCATATCTGTGGAAAAGCTTGCACTACGAGAAACCCTTACAGCTTCGACATAAAGGCGCTGTCAATGGTACATTGTTACCACTGGTATGCGATTCACTGTACTTACTTTTGTATTTTGTTAATGCTGGCACCATTTAGAACACGAAGCATCCGAAAAATAGCGACCGAGCTTACAGGCCTGTTAACTAGCGTTCAGTCCAAAGGCTTCATTCACACATCTCAAGCTTCCACCACCACAAATTTCCACTAGCATTAAAATATGACATTTACCAACCCTACACAGGTACCGTTGTATGACGTGACCGAACGGTTGTCAGCAGTATGAGTGATGGCGTGCCGCGTCGACGTTACCACCTGATTTATTACTTCCGAGCTCCGCCCCCGAACCGCGAACCGCACCCCGCAACCACCCGGCGGTACAGACAGCAGCGGCAGCGGTGTCGACGTTATTGCGCAAATGTGTGAATTCCTTTTTGATTGGTTTTAGATGTCTAGTTTGAGTTACAGTGTTTTACATTGGTTGATGTTGAATGGGAGACATGGACACTATAGATAGCTATTCGTTTCCTAGTGTCAGGCCACGGGGCTGTGTCTGACACAGTAGTACCTAAAAATGGCACATAGAAAAAATCAAAACAGCTTCAGACATTTTCAGATCCTTTCTTTTATCCTGTAGTGGTATCTACATCGCCACATGCGAGCTGCACGTCATACTGACGACACGCAAATCCTGCATCGCGCAAGCAGAGTTTACCGCGCGACTAACATTATACATTATACAACTCCCGACATCAATCGTAGGGCAGTTCCCACCAAACACGACACCCGTCTGGTCGGAGGATTCTCCCTTTTCTACGGAGGTATGAGTGAATTTTACACCCTGTTCCTCATACTTCCATAATCCCTTATTTGTCCAAATTAATATTATATTGGCAGTACCTACCTCACTTTTTGTGATATTTATTTTAGCAGCAAGCAGAACTTCCAGCAGCAACGGAAACAATAATTGAATTTGATGATGATGAGCACTTAATAATCCATAACTAGTGTTTAAATATTGAGTAGTCTCTCGTCTCTTCTAATTATTTCAGTCATTACTACAAGTAGTTGATAGGGTTTTTTTTCGTTCCCACGTCGACGCCACATAAAAATAATTACATACATATACACATATTTTCACGCCACGTTCCAAACAAGGTACGGTAATTACGTTGAAATAATTATGTGGTCGAGCTTATAACTGTTACAACCAAGACCAATAAGGTAAGTAAGGGCTAATGTAGATAATCAATTTTCTTGTTTTACTGTAATCATGGAGGAACTATCTTTTGTAGAATCGTTTATGTTCAATCAAGTGTAGAAAGCATCATAAAATTTCCAAGGAGTATAGTTTTAACTTTAAGTATACGAACTTTTCATGTTTCCTAGCTTGGAATAAAAGGCTTTATCTCATCCTGAGCGTTAGGAAAAGCAATTATCATATCGGGTTTTAAAGGCCTCAGTTCCAACAATATCAATCATTCATGCAACACCACTCAATAAAATTGCCTAAGGTAATTTCAGCTTTAGCACCCTTCTTCCAGATTAACCGCTGTATACACATTCACAACTTAAAGTCTGTTATCTTACGTGTTTGTCTTACTATTTTGCTTATTCTGTAACCTACTATCATACTACACAAAATATTCCGTGAAACATTTCTTCATCTTGTCCTTGTTTGCAATCAGTACTCAACCCATCTGATGCAGGTGTAAGAACGCTTCCAATGTCGTCTGTCGCGGTACAGCATGTCGTGTCGTTAGTTTTCCTTGATTTCAGACGGCGCTGCATTTCATTAGATGTCGCCGTTTCAATCTAGATTAAAAGATCGTGCCTGCCTACTTTGTATGTTAGTCTTGATGCGTCTGCGTTGTTGATTAAATGTCAGTTTTTGTTTGTACGTGTGTCTTGTACAAATGTTGTGTTTTCTCTTAATTTATTTGTTGGCTTTTCACTACTTTAAAGCTGATCAAGGGCTTTCACCTACCTGCATGCAATGTTTGAAACATTCTACGCTTGACTTCAGCACGAAGTGAGCATCAAAATGGCTGGTAACATATAAAAATAGACGTTAAACTGAACCACTGTGATTTGTTTTAATAAATATCAGTGCATACAATATTTTCTCCCATAGCTTACAAATCTTCCTCTACTTTAACCTTATGTATTTCAGTTACTCCTTAGTTTTGATTGTTATATTCTTCTCTCTTACAACATTATTGGGCTGAAATTCTTACTAACATACCAGCATTTTTTTACATCGTTAAGTAGTGTAGTAGTAGAAGTAGTGTGGTGATCGTCCAATTTTCAAATCATGAAAGCAAAATAAACTCTCTGTATTGCAATAAGTTTATCAACACTGGAATAGTCGGCGTTAACTAAGGCAGGCCCGCTGTAAACTTCAGTACAACCATCCTCCACCGCATATATCATTCTGTTTTATGAATTGTAAATTTTACGTTATATAGTCTTTAGTGGGCCATATTTCAACTTGTATTAATGTCTCGCCGCTGGCGGCAGGGTTGAACGTAGGGTGTATTTGATATTCTTGACATTTGTTCTGTTCTGATATTGAAATAATAGGGATGGCAAGTTTTATAGGTCCTTCCTTGGTGTTCTATATTGATGGCTCTTTCATGACTGTATCGTTAAGATTTGTTGGTACTCGTATAATGGCAATGACAATTTTTTTATTCTTGTGACAGTGATGCGTTTCTCTTAATAATTAATGTATTCTTAATCAAATTCAAATAGAGTTGTTTGACATGTTTTATTTTAATTAAATATCAAATTTTAATTAATGTAGGTAGGATTTATTCTAAATTATCTTTGGAGTGTTAATTTGAAAAATATGTTAATAGTATTTAGATTATGTCATATTTAAACGATTATCTAGGATATAATTATTATAAATCTATGCAAAAAGTAAATTACTTTAGTTTCTCTTCATTTAAATACCTGGGTAACATTCCAATGCTGATCATTATGATTTTATATTGATGACGAAATGTAATGTCGGTAAAGGCAAAAAACGTGATGACTGCGAATAAAAATCAGTACTAAGTTATTCAAAAAGTAGATACTAAGTTCAAGATAAATTTTGAAAATACAAGGAAATACTCGAAAAAAATATAATTATTTTCACATTGTGAAATTCCAGATCAAAATCATGCCATCTATCATCCAAAGGAGATTACCAAGAGATAGACAAAACAACAACCTACCTTAAACGATGATAACGACATTATTTGATTATATAACAAATCTAAATATAATCTTTGATTGAAGATTTATGATTATCTGACGTAGACATATCACCAGAAGATAACATAATGACTATATCTTAATGAGATTAAAACGAACGATTAGAAAACATTCATATTAATTTGAATAGATAGGGACAATTTATTTAAAATATTGCTGTTAAGATTATCAAAGTGATGAGACCCACACATGAAAGTATTTAGCGTGTCCGTTTCGTTTTATAATTATATTGTTTTATTGCTGTTAGTGTTAACAAAGATGATTACAAATCACTTACCTACTCTTCTTAATAATGGATAGATGATAATTTTTATGTATTTTAAAGCTCGTATGTCATTTAAAGCTTTTTGATGCAATTAAACATCCAGTGTCAATCTAGTACCCAGTATTCACTGGCAGGTTTCCTTCTTTTCCTTAATGGTCTTTTAAATTTAATTTTTCCTCTTATCTGGCTTTCAGTTAAGATAAATGTTATGATTTCACGACCTAGAATAGAAACTCAAAGGCCGCCTTAGCGCCCCCTTAAGGAGGTCTCTAAAGTTTTAGTAAAGTACTAAAGTGGGAGTGATGTAGAGTGTTGGGTTACTACTGCTTTAGAGTGACATATTCACGTCAGAAACATCTGTCTTTAATGGTTACCTATTTTTTCTTTTTATTATTTAATAGTTACGTTATTTCAAAAGCTAACAAATTTTAACGTATATAAAAAAGAGGGGAATTAAACATAGGTCATCAAAAATTGGAATCAATAGGAAAGTGCCCAAAAGGCTGGCACCATTGCCACGTTTTATGGCAGTGCTGATTCTTTGGCCAATAAATAGGCCAGAACTCTGGTCATGTGAAGAGTCGACAAACCACTTCGCCACATCTTTTAAAATATGAAACTTTCTCTCTTTGTTACTTTTTTTAAGACGAAATTAAGTTAGATTTTGGTTTAAGTACTTAAACCCCAACGGTTAGAACTTATACCCAAACGGTGAGTACTTACACCCTGATGGTAAGAACTTACACCTAAATTGTAAGTACCTATACCCTGATGGTAAGTACTTCCACCCTGATAGTAAGTTCTTACACCTCGATGATTTCAACTTGATACCTTCACCGTGGGGGTCGTGCGGTCCATGGCTACATATGGGGCCCCGGTGTGGGCGCGTTCACTGCGGCGAAGAGCCGCCCACTATCTGAACGCGCCCCAAAAGGTGGTAGCCGTAAGGCTGATCCGGGGCTACCGCACGATCTCGGGCGAGGCGGCAAGCCTCCTTGCCGGACTGCCGCCGTGGGATCTGGAGGCGATAGTCCTCGCGCGCCTGTATGAGTGGCGCGCGGAGGCACTACGCCGGGGGGAAACCCCGCTTCCGCGGCAAATCGCGGCGGAGCGGACGGACCTCCGGCGCGATCTCATGGCGGCATGGAAAGAGCGACTGTCGCAACCCAGCGCAGGGCACGCCACGATAGCGGCGGTAAGACCCCTCTTTGAGGAGTGGCTAGAGAGGCGTCACGGCGTCCTCACCTACCGCCTGACGCAGGTCCTCACCGGACACGGAAGTTTCGGGAGGTTCCTGCACATCATCAGGCGGGAGGAAACGCCCGGGTGTCACCACTGCGATGATCGCCCCGAGGACACGGTGGAGCATACGGTGGGGGCCTGCCCTGCATGGGCGGAGCACCGCCGTGTCCTCGTGCAGGCGATTGGTGGCGGCGATCTCCCACGTCCGGCCTTGGTCCAAGCCATGGTCCGGGGCGAGGGGGAGTGGGAGGCAGTCGCCTCCTTCTGCGAAGCAGTCATGCTAGCGAAGGAGGTGGCGGGACGGGAGAGGGAGAGAGTCTCCCGTCCAAGCCACCGCGGTGGACGCTCCGGGCGTCGGGAGCCGCGTGACGACTCCCGGCCGGGCCGTAGGCGCGGGCCTGCGGGCGGTGAGTAATGGGTAGCTCACCGTCCGATCAGGACCAGGCCCGTGCTGGACGGCGCGTACGTGTTCCACGCGCGCCTCAAAGAGATGTCAGCATCATAGAGGGGGTCCACTAGGGCCCAAGCCTGCCGGGAAAGCGGGATCATCCAAAAGGGGTACCGCTGACCCGGAACATAAAGGGCCAAGGAAGGAACACGGGTGGGTTTTAGTCAGTAAGAGTCTGACACTCCCTTCCGCTCCACCCAGAGCGGGAGAAGTCATTTGATGATTTCTTCCGCTCCACCCAGAGCGGGAGAAGTCATTTGATGATTTCCCATCCTCAAAAAAAAAAAAAAAAAATACCTTCACCGTTTCTGAGAAAAAAGGGTCTTGACAAATACACAGGGGTAAAATATAAGGGTTTCGTTTTTTTTTCCTTTTGAGGAACCCTAAAATCCTAGAACCATTAATTTACGAGTTATTTTATTCTAAGTACTCTTTATTTTAAGAACTCTTTATTCTAAGTACTCTTTACTTTCACGAATATTTTTTTTTGTCTACAGTGCATTATTTGTGTGTCGAATGATTTATCACGATTACTGTCATTTGATTAAGAAACTACAGGAGCTTACCTCAACGGAGTATAAGCAGGATAATGATATTCTATCTTCATTAATCTGACGTTAGATATATTGGAAAATGAATAATTACTTGTTACATTTCTAGTTGCATTAAGAAAGATTTTGGGGGTTACTGCTCCTGATATTCAGATAAATAAAGTCAACAGTTATGTGAGTGATTTATTGTAAAGCTGATATTAAAAGCTTTGTTCTATCAGTTCGTCATCGTAAACTATTAATCTCGCCCATAATATGTATATAACGAAGCAGGATAGCGTTTATCAGACATGGTCATCCTGTGATTGAGCAGGTTCAATATCATCAGGATTTTGCCGGAATATAGCATTTCGTCGTGGACGTGGCACGACAGCGGCTCTTTGATATTATCTCCTGTCATCAGAAGGCAGCCGCCACGCAACCATCGATGCGACGCTCTGCTAGAGTGGCTATCACCAGCGAGTGTCACTTTTATCCGAACTTTTTGGTGTTTCCAGCATCTTCGTAACAAAAACGAGGCGACGGCGGCGCCGTCATATATTTGTTATGACTCCATTTTAGGTTTTATCTCTTCATTTCTTTAGATTTTTATTCATCAGGTCATTTTTTGCCGTGTTCTACCGTCTCCCGTTAAACTATTTTAAGTGTATCTTTTGGGGAAAACATGTTTTTGTCAGGTTCCACTGATTTACATGCGTAAGACGTCCCCGTGACATAGAGTCCAGTTGAAAACTGGCGTCAGTCACTAGTTATCTGGCATTTATGATGAACTGGGCCCGTTTGGCGCAGCCGTAACAAAACTACATATTTTAAGTTTTTTCTGTTTTTGCTTTTGTTTGCCGTAAGTATATCTGGGTCAAATAAATTTATTTTCATTATTTCTTTCAATACTTACATTGCAATATGTTACTGTATGTAACTTAAATCTCTGCCCACCCTGCAGGAACACCGACCTACACTCCGTAGGTGGGATACATTGATAAATCAACAACCAAAACATCTCATAAATAAATTAAACACAAATCACGTCCGAACCGAAATTAATGCGCCCAACAAACTTACGATGAGCGATACAAAGCTTAACACATGACAGTTACCATTAATAATATTTACTTATGATTGATCGATCCCACATCGATAAAACTCGAATATCAATCGATAAAAATAGTTACAACTAGTCACGATAACACATTCAAATTTTTAAAAGTTCACGAACGAAATTAACAGAAATAGCAATTAATCATCCCATAGGAGCGATGAAGATTTTATATCGATGTTGCGTTTAGTCGATTCAAATCGATTGTATCGGTAAACGATATAAATAATAGCTATTGAATGGGCCGCGGTCGCTACGGGGTACTTTTTTCCATATAATTCATAACGCCATTAGTGTTGCTCTAATAATATAAAGTAATTATTATGATGTCCGTTGTGTTGTGCGTGACCAATAAACGTATAGCTAGGAGGGGTATCGAGTTGAAATTGCACGCCGCAATAAAAACCGTAATAATATCACCCAGGAACCCACTTAGCGCTGCAAACAGATTCAAAATCCCATAAACTTTTGGTAGCTAATGGCTTTCACGAGCAGCACGTTCCCGACGGAACTACAGTCAACGGCAGAGGCAACTGCAGCCGTCGAGACATCGGCGGCTGCCGTCGACAGCGTGCCGCGCCCTCGTGTATTTGAGTACCTCCTCAAATACACGAGCGGTTGTTGCCTCTATCGACGGCTGCAGTTGCCACTGCCGTTGGCAACGTGCCGCTTGTGCACTTACTCAAAGTTTATGGAATTTTGCAGTCTGTTGTCTCCAACCCAAGGTTTCTACAAGATTGATGGAAGTAGCTGCAAAACTACCAGATAAGTATGAAACTACTCAAAAATACCACATATTACAACATGATAATTGTTACGAGAACTTGTATTAAATTCCCTTTAACCCTTAGAAATGTAAAGAACCCTGCCCAAATAAATAAAACTAGCAACCCTAGCTTGTAATAAACAACTTTTGTGTGGAAGGCAGCTCCGGCTGATTCATAAATTTAGCGTCGCGCCATTTTGTTTTATGTACGATATTATCTATGTGCACGCATCGAAAGTTGTCACGCTCTTGGCCAACACGTGTTCTGTAACACGTTGCACGACAATGGGTGAAAATTATGTTTGTGGAATTATAGTTGGACTGGTGGAAATGTTGGACCTGCTTGGGTAGAAATGTGGGGTTGTCGAAGATGTGCAATTTACCGATATCCGTCACATGTGTCACGATGACAGCGTTGATCTATCAGAGGGGTAATTCCCGTAATTTTAAGAACATTCACAGTCTGATCTCAGTCTCAATCTGTCAAAAATACAATGAATTTACCTACATTTTTGACAAGTTTTTGACATTAATTGTCGCTGAGATGAGATTGCGACTTGAATTTGAACGTTTTTTAAGTACGAGAATTGCCCCTCAGATCACTGCAACTGACAGTCGTGAGAGAACAGTAAATAGGTAGACTAATATTATGATAGCAGTAGTGTATGCTGCTGCTCATCCTTCTCATGTGTATATTTAAGTGATGTTAGCTGGAATATGGCCAGCACATATTTTGTTCACGAGTTATTAGAAGTTAGTAAATACTATATAAACTATACATAAACGTAGAAGCCTTTGTCACGCTTGCCGTAGCGTTTGTTATGCAACATGTTACAAGAAACGAGAACAAACAATGGAAGGAAGTCATCATCGCGTCTTCATTTTATCACTTCTATCACTTAATACCCTTTTATGACATGTCTTAGCAATTTAACATGTCCATTTTACCCACAAATGCCGTGTCATGTCTCTATTTCATACGAACAAAAGGAAAAACGAAACGTAAGTGCAACATACTTATTGCAAGTTGGACGTCAGCAAGGAAACGGGCTGTCATGTCTGACGTATCTGCACGTAATACTAACGGCTAGTACACTGTCTAACATTACATTTTTCGAACAAACACGCTACTGTCACGTGCTCCCATGCATTACCAATGGTTCACTTGTTGATATAGGAACAGAGTAAAGAAAAAAGTAAGAAGCAAGAAAGCTACTACCTACACACAATAAATAAATCGTCATACGTAATTACACAAAAACCAAACAATCCATTACAGGATACCGACCAAAGGAAGGCATTAACATAATCAGACACATTCGTCGAAATAATGTATGTAAAGGGTTTTAATGAAACGTCCCCGAGCGAGCTTGGCGGGTCATGAAATAACTATCATTAAGACCGACACGATACGAACGATAATCATCGGCTTCAGAGCAAAAAGCCATAGCATCGAGTCCGATGCAAATTGCATATGCCATAAATCAACTGGTTAATCACCGTGGTGTACGTAATAATGAGATTACTTGAAAAAATTACAGTGCGCGCTAGTCCACAAGAGAATGATAGTCGAGACGGTTACAACGCTGATGATACTTTTATTGCGAGTAATTGTTGGGAGTTGCATGCAAATCTAATAGTTTTGTTTCTATTTGTGGAGGTTGATGTAGGTTTTTCTAAGAAATATTATGATTTGAATTGTCGATATTCTGTTGATGTTTGAGGATGATTGTGTTGATGTGTATACCAGTAGGACTGTTTTTTGTGAAATAACAACAAATAGAAGAAAACTATTTAATGGATGCCGATAAATAAAAGACGATTAAATAAAATTACAAAAAACACCACAATCTTAAAACAATTATGCAAATTGACACACAATAACTTTCAAGACGAAGATTATCCAAATCACCTCGATCAGTATCGCAATCAAAAACAAATAAAAGATAAAAGACACGAACTATTAAGAAGTAACAATCGTAAAACATGAACTTAACGCTATTGAACTGAAGCAAAACGCCAATCGTAAAGACGGTGAAGATGTAAGAGGCGATAATAAGATATCGAATGCGGCCAAAGAATTTATAGTCGAAGCTAAAAGAACGGTCGATGACGATAATTCACCGCATACAATAAAAAGCGCTATTGATCTTTCAGAAAGCGAATCGGCTCGTAACAGAACAAAACACGCTACCGCCGAATGTCGCATAAATCTTTATTATTGCGGCAACAAGCTTATAGTCAGTCGTTTCAGGTACTCAAACCGGATCCCAGCAAGTATAAACTCACGACTCGAAGCATTTTTTCGCTCAATGAAATATGCCACATCGCCCCCGGCCCAGAGGAAGGAAACCCATAAATAAATAATAATACAACCATTTATATTACCAAAGGGTTTCGCCCGACGTGTCTATTATCATCTGAATTGTTTAAATATGATAATGTATCAAAATAACAGGCAGCCTGTTCGCGGCCGCGACTTCTGTTCCAACATTATCATAAAGATTCACTTAATAGACTGTTTCTAAATTATTATAGTGCTCTGACACTGTTTATGGCCGGCGAGATTACGGTGTTGACTTTTTGCTCGAATACATTAATTTGTGTATTGGACGGAAATTCCTTGGGTTTAAATTACACAGATTTAGTTTCACGCGTTTAGATCGACGATATCGCTCGTTAGATGATTCTAACCACGCAACCGATAAAAAATTCTAATCGAGAACCATTAGGGACATAATCAGCGATCAACATTTATGATTCGGTTGTAACTCTTTTTGAGAGTAAAAAAAGGCTTTGAGACTGCAACGTAATAACGGAACATGTAATCATATTCGCAGATCAAAATCAAATTTAATTATCACCATCCGGCCGCTCAGACGGTTTAAAGCTCGCAGGCTATCTTTCTGTATTAAAGACGCAGTATAAAAGGGTAATAAAGTAACCCTAATAAACCCCGAAACGCACTGAGCTGCCTCGCAATAACCGTACGTAGACTAAACAAATGATTTTCTCGATAATAAAAACTTCACAATAAAAGCGTTCACGAAATGTCGGTCATTAAGTGTATTTACGCAGCGAAACGGATATAGGGGCCGTAAAAATGTAGAGCGGCTTATTGAGACGTTGGCAACGGTCTCGCCGCGAGATCTGACTTAATCTATGGCCTACACGCCTCGGCGGGCTAATTCGGGACATCGGACGGCACCCCGACCGACGTAAGAAGATTAAACTTGGCTTAAAATTTTCTGACAAATTAAAATTTCAACTCGAGGAACCGAGAACAATATTATCAAGATCGCATAAAGAACGTGAGTCCTTTGTATTCCATATTTACGAGCGTTGCGAAGGAAAAATCGTTTAGGTAAACACGAGGGCAATAAAAACAAGCGGGCGTGCAATTCGCATTCGTGAGCAACGAACGTGAACAGTATTTAAAACCACAATTTATTCAGTTACTTTATCGTTAACACATGAGTTTACACTAGCCGGTAGCAGCCAATTAAGTCGGTTGAAAGGCGAGGCAATAATAACTTTATATGGATTAACTGTGTCAGATGCATTTAGAGATATAACGCGGAGCAGTCTATCGCGGGCTGGCGGCGTGCCTGAGTCCGCTTCAAATGCATAAATTATTGCTCTCGGTAAAATTTCACTCAGGGTTGTACCGCCTTAGACAGCAATGGCAATTAATATATTTCTCGATAACAATGAAGATAAAAACGTCGTTGAGCCGTAACGAGCGGAAGGCGAACCGAGCTTAAAGCACAACGCAACAGGAACCCATATTTATAGTTCTATTGTTGTACACACAAGCGCTTTTTGTTGTTCAACTCCAAACACAAACTGATGCTATTGAAATCTGAATTGTTATTTCATTCATAATTTATCACTCTATCGACCTTTGTATTTAAATGTCTAGAAACGAATTTCATGTGGACAAGCTAAGATTAATGCGGTCGAGACCCTCGACTGATTCATATTTTTCATTATGCGATGATTTGACACAAAACATGCTCGTCATCGCACTGTTTTCTATTAGGGTGTCGATGTAGAATCTGGAAACCTTAGACCAGATTTGATCACAGAGTCTACTAAGTCGTACTAAATGTCATTGAGAACTTTCGAAGTAGACCAAGTTCGATATACTAATATGATTTATTTAATTAATGTTTATTTTAAAATACGAGTAATCATCGTGTTCATCGAGATTATAATCTGGCCGTCCCTCACGATCAGCGGTCGTAACTAAACGCTTGGTACCAACAAGGCAATAAATTCGAAGCCAATCGCCTTATGATTTCCTGCGGCCAACAATGCCATAGTTTGTCAGTTCTAGGCGATTGTTAGGGCGCGTGGGCGTGGAGGGCCCGTCATCAATCACGCGCCGTGACTCTTTCAACCTGCCGGCGAGGGGCGCGGGAAGGGGGGCGGTGAAACAGGGCTGCTACACACATAAATTATGCCCCGTTTTTGTCCAACTGTCGGCTGGAGACAAAATTTGTTAGCGACACTGTTAATTAATTACACGTTTCCATCCTATTAAAGAATCAACAGACATTATTTAAATGTCATTATAATTTATTTGATGCATTTGTCATTTGGATATAGAAATTTTGTTAATATTCGGTTGTAAAGTTCTGTTTTATAGATAATGTTAATGATTTGAATAATTTATCGTTTTGCGAAATTACTTTGGTAAATTAAAATGTTTTAATTTATAGTTATGTTTACAGTTAAATGATTAATTTATTAGGTAAGCATTTAAACTTTGTTATAACGAGTAGTTTATTTTAGATTATACCCAAACATTAACACGACCGAATTAATTATTATAACTTTCCAAAGATATACATGCTCTCTTATTTTTCCTTGGGCTTCATCAATATTTGCACTTTCTAGATTTTTCTTTTGAAATAAAGGTAGACTTCGGCTAACCCTAGTAGTAAACAGACATACTTGATCATAGTCAGTGTCGGCACTGTCTGACGTTTTTATACAGCCTCTGTACGATGGATCGACACTGTCAGGTGCTTTCGAAAAATTGCCTGCGCGTTTAGAGCTCTTCGCTATATTTGTAGAAGGAACTAGATTACCTACTTTCTGATGCTAAGAGACAAGGATGAGCAGGATTGTTGTTTTTGTGTATTTTACTTTCCATTTCTTTGGTATTTATTTTGATCTGTGCTGTTGGCTATGCTAAGGTCTGGATTGTAGAAAGCTTCGTTTATGCTAATATCTACATGTTTTATTTATTTGTGGACTGTGTATGGTATTTTAATAATATAATCCATTATAATTGTAGAAGTTATAACAACAGGCTTACTATTATAACCATTTTTTGTTCGTATCGTTATCGAGCCCTTTAATTGTATCATACAATATCTCATCAGCTTTCAAAGCGATTAACTATTTCATTATCTACCACTAACTTATTACCAAGCTCAGCGTAACAAAAGGAATGTCTTCCCCATCAATACAAACGCGCAACTCACACAATACCATCAAAAGGAAAGCTTTAAAAAAATTCAATACAAAACACGTTTAAGCTTCTTTTTATCCAAACACAATGAAAGATTAACAGGCACGTCAAGGTGAGAGTAATGAAGTAAGTAATGCGTTTGACAGCGAAGCAGCATCCACAGTACATTTTACTGAATATTTTAAAAGATCGCACCCGTTTTGGGAATTAAGGGCCAGAATTGGCGATACGGAAGAGGTCGCTTCACATAACAGATTTTTTAGCAATGGAAATAATGGATTTGATTTGAGTGTCTGCTTTGATGACGTTGTAAATAAAATGATTGTTTTGTTAAGAATAAAAAGTGAAGAGTTTTTATAATGCGATTATTATGGGAATTAGACAATAATAAAACGCAGACATAGCCAGCGGCACCAGTCAGTAGGTAGTCAGACGTGTTTAAAAATAAATCACTTGCAATAAAAACCAAAAAAGTATCTACTTACAAATTCAAAAAGTTGGACGATAAATTTTGGTTAAGCAAGGGTAATAAAATTTTTCGCCGCAATTTATAAAACGGAAAGACTAAACACATGAACGAGCGCACATCCTTTTAAAAAGGGGTGAACCGCACAGTGCTCGTTGTTTCACTGTGGAAATTAAACATTTGATTTACTAGACACATCCGCAGACGACGTGACATCCCGTGGGAACTACCCTAAATTTATTCACATACATTTGCCTTTAAAAATGTTCAACAAGCATTTCGCATTACGAAACTGTCTGAGTTATTGGCCACTGAATCTCGCAAGTCTTGTCAAAACATTTTATGCCACCTTTAACACTATATTTAAAATCTTAATTGGTATTTACGCGAGAACGTTTACCGCAAGCGTGGGTCGAGGAGCAAGCCATAAAACCTCAGAGTGTTTTCGACAACAAATTAAAACGATTCTTAATGATTCAGACGTTAATGATTGAGTCAAAATTCCAAATATGTCTTCTTAAAGAAACGATCCTATCGAGATCTCTGTCCGGCTATAAAATATTTTTATTTATTTCAATGGCGCTTTGTAAGATGTCAGATATAATGAAAATATTACCAGTAGCATGGACGGGATATACTTTTAAAAGGTAATTATTTAAAGAAACGATCTTCGTATAGCGATAAACAACGCAGATAACAATACATCTCCGACAGCGTTCACGCATTCCGTATCCCCATCCATTACTGTTTCATCTTCAATAACACGTTTCTCTGAGGCAGGGACTACTCGTTGATTGTTTTTAGAAAAACTAACCTTATCCACATGAGCCTAAAGTTCAACAATCGATACAATTTCATCGGCTTTGTGTGTGCGCTAACTCTTTCATCTATCATAATCGTTCATGCTGAAAACAATCAAGATTGATTTTTTCCCACTCTAAATCGTACTCTATCGCTGTTGTTTTAGATGGAATTTTCGCTTGACGGTTTTGAACTATATCTGTTGGTAGCTAACCACTGTCGGAGGCGGCGGCGGCGTAACGAAGGGACCCACGGATCGTGGAAAATGACAAATGACATCTGCCTACCGCCTGTCAAATAACGGACAGATAATAAATGACCCTGATTGTTTATCATCAAATATCGCATATATCATTATCGTGTACGCGCTAGGAGTGGGGGGAGGGGGAAGTATGATTAATACTATTTAGTTTATTTTGAGACGGGCCCGTAATGCGAACACTTCGGGGGTGAGTTTTAGCGTTGTCATTGCGGGTTGATTACTTTAATGGCTATGGTGGTTATTAGATTTTTGTTGTACGTATAATAGGAACTGATCATGATTAATTTGCTTTAAGCTTCATTTAGTTCTGGTTTTAATTTGTGTACGACAATGACAAATAATCAAAACTGAAATTTTTTAGAAACACATAGTGGGAAAGTTGGTAGGTAAGTAGTTCTATTTATTGTTCGGCTCTTTCCTTCTCATATTTTCCATCTTTAAAAACAAATAAATGATTTGATTTGGTTTTCGTGCATTGTGTTTTTAAGTTTACCTGAAATAAAAAGCACAAAGCCAAGCTTACTCATCCAGATACTTCATTAAAACCATAAAACAAATTTCCATATACGTACACTATATCAATCAAGCGGAACTGTCTCATGCAATTGTTTACTAACATGCTACCCAACATTTCCGTGACAGTAGGTACATATCGAGAACAACCAGCTCTTGGCTCAAACCCCAATCTAAATCCGCTCTTATTTCAAATGCCACAAGGTTTGTAACAGCTTTATGATCATGTTGTTGGTCTGGACAGGCGGTTGTCAAGTGACACCGAGCAAACATGAGTTGATTAATTCAGGCCTGACCTGCCTTCGAGGTTTCTCATGCCTTGGGAGTCGACTGGTAATGAATGGACGCAGTTTCTAATAGACTTTAGTTCGAAGTCGGATGGACG
This sequence comes from Brachylomia viminalis, assembly GCA_937001585.2. NCBI lineage: Eukaryota > Metazoa > Arthropoda > Insecta > Lepidoptera > Noctuidae > Brachylomia > Brachylomia viminalis. The sequence goes on from OW443300.2 coordinate 2,286,681, forward strand.
TTTAGATGTGTGGTTTGCAAACACGCCGAGACTGTGGAAGCAATTATTGTCACAGGCATCGGTAGGAAATTGTGGGAGATCCAAAAGCTACTGATTAATAACTTTCGATATGATATGGATTATAGTGATTCTATGTTAGTCAGTAAAATAATAAAAAATTTTGATGTGTATGCTATCCTTGATTTATGTACATATAAATACAAATAATTAAATGGTCTGACATAAAGTTCAATAAATTATAGTAAAAAATGTAGTACATGAATTTAAAATGCACGAATAAATCGTTAATGATATGTTAAAAACAAATTAATATATATATTTTATTAGAAATCTGCGATTATTAAATCTGATTTGAGTTTCTATAATATAAATCATCTGAACCATTTGAAAGCCAAAACCAAATAAATAGTTATATTCATAGAACTAAAGAAACTAACACTAACACTGGGAGTGTTAATTGCTAAATTTCTTTCAAAAATCAAGAACAGAGTTCGTGCTGGCACCGGTAAATCACTTTTCATGAAAACCACACCATAAGGCGATACGTCGAAATCAGTGTTCGCGTAAATTTCGCTCCACGCCGCAAACCATTCAAGGTAGCTTTAAGTTATCGACTCATGGCTTGGGGAGAAGCGATTTTCAGATGGGCAATTGTCCGATATGTTTTGTAATTTAACTTTATATTCGAAGAAATATTCGTTTGAATTAAGCATCACTTGCTGGTCCTTCATTACCTTCACATAGGAATAATAATAGACAAAATTATTTGGAAAGTGGGAGAGAAAAAGTGTTAAAAATTCTGCCAAATAATATTGTAAATGCAACCTTTCGGGAGGTAGTGAATCAGGCTCTTTATCAAATATCTAGGGGTTAGGCAGTAGCACGTAATTATAGGTACACTGAAATCACCCAACAAAAGCTTAAGGCCATTAAAACTTGTACAGTTCAAACAGCAGTGAGATCACATAACAATAACACTAGAAATGCAGTAAACCGTGAACGAACAGGGCCACTTTAGAGTACTTTAACCATAACAAGGAAAAAAAGAATAACTCCATCATACTGTGTTAACAACTCCAAAACAAATGGTCATTACTGTCACTTCAATCCACATGTATAAATAATAAACTAATCAACAAACATGAGTCTAGCGCATGAGTAATAATCCCGACTACAATTTACTTTAATAACCGCATTAGAGGTGGTAACCTCAATTGCCTTAATCGTTGCTGGTAACATTGTTAATGGCAAACATTGTCAGGTACATAAGGAAGTAGTGTGATGTTTTTTTTTTGTTAAATCTGGTAGGTGGAGAACTCTTTTTTATCATCATTTTCTCTATGCGGCCTACTCAAATGTCCTTTCTTTGGTATTGTTCGTCGAATCGTTGAGCTCCTTGAGTCTAAGTTGAGCTGCACGATTACTGACAATTGCGTGCACTGACTGGACAGGTCCACTCAATCTGTGTGGTTCTTTCCTCAAAAGACCATTGCAGACACCGATCTACATAGCTTTCACATGACCTGACCAAGATTTTGTCTGGACTTTAAAAGAGACTGTGACCTCTGAGTTTGTTTCGGCCTTTCTTCTCAGAGTAGTCAGATAGGAAACGCCGACCCCATCTAGTTTAAAAAAAATATGATTGACGTGTAAAAGTGTTTGTTCAAACCTACTTACAGAAATAAAATCATTTATCATTTATCATTTATCATTTATATTCTCTGAAGAGTTTGTTTTAGAAATGGTTTTTACTATGTTAAGTTCTAGGAACTTGCACAGCAAATAATGTCATCAAAGATTTAGATACTGCGCAATATATTGACAAAGCTATCGTAATAACCTCCTCCTTGTTTGAAGTCAGTTAATTATGCTTGCTCATGATAAATAAATAGGCAATTAAATCGTTTTCCAAGCCCTCATTTTTTTTTTTATTTATTCTCTATAATATTGCGCCAAGATGATTGATATATCCACAAATATTAATATGAAAGTCATGTCCCACATCAGGAGTCTATAAATTGTACCAGCGCATTAATTTTCAGAACGAATAGTAAGCTTGATAAATGAGTGTCGGAATTTCAAAGGGGCACAATGGAGATCTGACCCGAGACGGATCGTTAATCAAAAAATGTCTATGACGTCAAGGTGAAAGAGCGAGGAAATTTGGAGGCGGTAAGGCTGATGTTTAATTTAAAAGGTTATTAAGAAAATGTACCTATAATGGAGCTGAATTTAAGATCATAGAAAATCAGAAGGAAAATCAAAACTGTTGAAGTCATATGAAATGGGACAGTGGTCAGAATGGCAGAAGGAGAATGAACAGCATAATCATTAGCTTATGTCCGTTTTCACTAACACTACGTGACACCTAAATGTATTGCACAATAAAAGCGCACTGTCTTACGTTTACCATGCTATTCTCCAATTTCTATTTCTGTTTATTACTTTCAAGACCAATATGCTCAGCAATTATTATTACCTTTTCTACCCTTACTAACCTTCCTCCATCTTCTCCACACACATTCCCACCTCTGCTAACTATAATAAGATCAGTTTCCATCTCTGTTCTACCCTCCATGTCGAACCGATCACTGTCAAGACTAATGCGATTAGCGACTGCAAGCAAAGTTCGGTTCTGCGCGATAATGACTCGGGAGTTTCTTTGAATGGCGTGTCAAAATAAGATGTCTTGTTTGATGTATGATGTGTGAGGTTTATGAAGTTATTGGCTTTGATTAAATCTGGCTTATGCTCGAAAATACATGTCATGTTTAAATTGTGGGAAAATTTGCAAGAGAAATTAAGAATAATATCACAAGTGATATGGAGTGGTTTTTAGGTACTAAAACAACTGACAGACTAATCAATCTGTGATAGAAATTAAGTTAAGATAACTTTATTCATCTCTATGCCCATGTCATCTCTATTAAATGATCATAGAATAGTTATAGACAAATCCCTAACATATCTTTATTGAGATTATGTTGTTACGAAAAAAAAAATATGATGTTTGATGTCAATCGGAGAAATATGAAAAATATATTAAAATATTTAAAATATATAAAAACTTTATTGTTCAGAATAAACATTACAATATTTGAATAGCACTAGCCTCCACACTAGGATTCCCTGTGTCGCGGAGACTAGTCTCCTTCGTCTTACAAGATTATTAGGTACATGGTAGGTAGGCTTCATACCTAGCATCGGTCGGTATGATTTCTGAGGCGACAATAATCGGGTGTTTTTCCAAACAAATAAATTCATTAAATATAAGTATATAGTTTTTAACTTAGGTGCATCAAATTTAAACTTGTGTAGTGTGTTGTATACGCGTGTAGGGTGGGTGAGTGTGATGAATGAGTGAGTTAAGGTGGGTTTAGACCAATCGAAGACCGAGCCAGTGCAAGAGTAAGAGCACTCCTCCTGCCATCGCTATCATTCCTGTGGGTATGGATAGACCAACGAAAGAATAATCTCACTCCGATTAGAGTGAGGGAAACTGACAGAGTGGGGAGAGAATAAGCATTACTTCGTTTGATCCAAATCAACCTTTATGTATTTGTGTGATGAATGTGTGTGTTGCGTTCATGAGTTAAGGTACTTCTCCGTGCTTTCATAGTTCATTCCTGCCATAAATTTCGAGAGACGATTTTTACATTTATTTCTAGTCATAGGTAGTATATGCATTTCACTATTGAGCTTACTATAAATAAATGGTCCCATATAAATAATGCATCTGTTGCTAAAAAATAGTCTACATTTAGGTTTATGCCATTTTGGCTTATTTGCGTTTCTAAGCGAGCGAACTTCGGAGTGTGTTACTGCGCTGTGGGCATTTTTGTGGTACCTCAGTGCCACTGCCATAATGTACAGTTGGCGCATACGCAGAGCACCAGTCTCTTGGTACAGTGTGTCAATCGAGAAGCGCATCGGTTTCATAAAAGTTACCTTAAGCAGGGCCCGTTGTGCACGCTCAACTTTCATTAAATGCGTCTTATGTGCTACACCCCATGTTACAATGCAGTAGTTGAGAACAGATTGGCAGAGTGTATGGTAAAGCATTTTCAAAAAAACGTTGCTAGCAATGCGGCCCATTTTTTTGAAAATGTGTATGAGCTTTCTTACCCGGCCACTTACATGCTCTATTTGTTTTGACCAGTTGGGGTGTTGGTCTATGTGAACACCGAGATACCTGATGTGCTTGACTTTCTCAAGGTTTGGGCTGTTACATTTTGTTGGTGCATTACTACAACAGGAGTGTAATTTAACTGAGAAATGATCTGGGCAGGAAGTTCTTATGCTGACGCTAAAATTCACAACCTTAGTTTTCTCTACATTAAGCGTCAGTAGATTGTGAGTAAGCCAACTGGAAACCAAGTTTACACCGTTGTTAGCAACCTCTTGAACTCCTTCCCAAGTTTTGTCAAAGAAGACTAGGGCGGTATCATCAGCGTAGGCGAATATTTTAGCTCGGTCCAACTCCAAAGTACAAAATCTGTTTATGTATAGGATAAAGAGTGTGGGCCCGAGCACACTACCCTGGGGAACTCCGTAGTTAAGGTTGGCATAGCTGCTGTAGTTTTCCCTCATGCGGACCCTTTGCGTGCGATCTGTTAGATAGGACTGAAACCACTCCATAGCTAGACCTCGGATGCCAATAGCTTCCATCTTTTTAAGGAGAAATGAAAGGCTAACATACATATTAAACTGATACTAACAGAGATCTACTAGTCTTGTATGCAACCCACAAACGATCTCATTAATACCCAATACCAGCGTATTTGATCTCTTACCCACAAAACTCATTTCGAACAGATACTCAAATGCAAAGTCAGCCCATCAAATACAGAGCATTAATCCTCAAAGGCACCCGATACAGTCGAAAGCCACTCCAATATCGATCATTCGAATCGTGAAACTTCAATTGATAGTATTGACTTTTTACGAGCAAAATAGAGTTCTCTTTTATTTATCGATGCCGAAGTTTCCTAGAAAATAGTTGTTACACAGCAAACAGGAAACGGGGCGAATAAAGTCGGACCGGATACGAAAATCTCTCCATCGACAAATTTATGCAGTTGTAAAGGCAGATTTATACTTGAAGAGGCGACGTGTGAAGCCATAGAGACTCACGGACATGTTGGAGAACGAACCAACTTCAAAAGCTTCGTGAATTTTATGACAAATTGTTGTCTGCGTGAAGTTTATGTTTTGTGAGTTTTATTAAGCAAAATGTTTGTCTAACTAGACTTGAATTTATGGCCTAACTTCTTGGAAGAGTTTTGTTTTTACTGTTATGTTCCTAATTCGCTTTTTGTTGTACTAGACTGATTATGACAGTTGTTGTCTTTTCATGTTCATGCTGTATTTTGTTAAAATATATGACGTATGTCGTTGTTTTCTTCCACAGTAACATAAAACCGTTTACAGGTTTGTTTACGTGAATCCCGAAATTGGTTAGCGTTGATTTTTGATACTTCAAGTGCAATACTTTGAGATGTTCCTATGTTACTAATATCTATTTCTTTACGTAAGATTAGTATATAAATAAAGGCTGCTATAGTAACTTATCGAACTTGGAGCTTAATTTAAAGAATTGGTCTCGCATCCTAAACTTTCCAGGCCGTGTGTCCCAAAACGATTTCCATGTCTAATAACGCGTGGAGCTCTCTTTATGTTTCGTTGAAATATTTATTGCAAAGAAAAAAGTGACATCAAAGAAACACTGTTATGTTCACTATAAATGTAAAGTCGGGTAATAGTTTATTCTCGCTTATTTACAAATCATTGGAACTGTTCATCTGTACAATAAATTCACGGAATTAAAACTATCTGATGAAATTATCAAGGAAATGGTTGACGTAGAAGTGATTCCAATAGTAATTTACTATGTTCCATATGGGCGGTAATTGAGGGTAGACGTTTTATGCTCGAAGATGAAGACTGATATTATGTTATAGATATGTATGATGCTAGAATATTTTTTGTATTACTGTGCAGAGAATTCGAGCAGAAAATCAATTTCATATTTTTTATATTTTATCTTGAGTCAGCCGCCGGAAACTTTACTTCAAAGCTATGACGCTTTTTTTGTTGCTTTATATTATATGCTTTACTAACAAAAACACATTATTTTTATAACTTATTACAATTGCTTTCGTTGCTTCATCCAAATTATTTAATGTTTTGACTTTACATTCGTGCGTTTTTTAAGACTAAGCTGAGAGTATTTTTTTTGTCTTCATCTTAAAGGCCTCAGTAATCTTAGTCATTGTTGGCCTGTTAAATTTTTGTTACTTTTAGTTGCCTTTTAACATACGGCTATTTTCATAATTCAAGTTTCAGTCGCGTTAGGGTTTCGTATCCAAACGGTGCCAACGGAACCCTTATACCAAGCTTCCGGTGTATGTCCGTCCATCCATCATCATCATGTCCGTCTTTTCGTCTGTCCGTCCATCTGCCAGTCAGCGGGCTGTATCTCATGAACCGTAATAGGTAGAAATTTTCACAAAGTGTGTATTAATTCTACTGCTGCTATAAAAACAAATAAATAATAAACTTAAAAATTAAAGAGGTACGTACGGTAACATGTTTTTTGCCTTGTGGTACGGAACCCTTAGTATACGAGTCCGACTCGCACATGGACGGTTTTTCTTTTTCTTATTACCAAGATGCAGCAATTACAGTATTAAGCGTTTCTTGCTTTCTTCAATCACTATATTGTATTAAATTATATTACCCGTACCACTTCCAGGTTTCATCACAGCATTCAACTCTTCAAAAAACACTGCAATAAAAATGAAACAACGTAAGCTCAGACTGTAAATTGATGAAAAATAAAAAAAACAAGTAAAATATAAAGCGAGGAAACTATGACAGACGATTCAGTTGTTTGTTTCATTCGACATCCCTTTGAAGAGTTCCAGCTGAATTATGAAACGAATAATTCAGTATGTTTTTCAGTGATTCATGGTATTTCACATAAAATCCGCGTTCGAATAAAATAAATGTCAAAGTGAGGACGACTTTGTTGTTTTTTTATTCGAGTCATGACTTTGTGGAGTTGATTAAATTCATAAATGTATGAGTTTTTGAAGTGGTGGCTAGTTATAATATCTGTGAAGCAAATGAGTTGGGTTTTACAATTACCTGTTAATTGTGTTTTATGTACTCGTAGTTGTAAAGTGTGAGGACACTAAATTTTTTCTTAAAGAAACGAAGTTTTTTAAATGGAATATTTGTTTTATTTACTGAAACATTTTAGAGCAGGGACGGCGAACCTCTATACATCTACGTGCCATTTTTTTTCCAAATATATATTTAAGGTAACGAACAATCTTGACTTAGAGACTACTTGAAACAATCTACTTTCATAAGAATACCTATATTATTATTTATTTATTGACACACCAACGACTTATTCACTAAAACATTACATTAAAAATATTCTATATAACAGCTTTGCGGTGAATTTGTCACTTATAGGTGTGCACAGCACTTGTATAATCAATAATAAAAATTAAAATGGAAATATATGATCATAAAAAATTAAAATTTACAAAGTTTACATTGAATTTATAATGACAAGTAGTTAAATTAAAATACAGTATAATTAAAATTAAAAAAAAACAGTCAAATTGGAATAGTACAACGATTATAAATTGGAACTATAAAAATACAAATAAATTAGTTAAATTGGAATATTATAACAATTATAAATTGAAATCAAAAATAACAAATAAATCAGGACATCATTATTACATTAATTATAAATAAGAAGATTATACAGTAATGTTCACATTAAGTCATAATTAATAATATAATCAGTCTATAACGTTCCCAATTCTGGGACACAGGCGCCCTCTCTGTGAAAGGGAGTGGGCCGTATTCCACCACGCGCGCCCAGTGCGGGTTGGCAGATGTCACATGACCTAGAATTTTTGGTTCTAGGACATGTCATAAGTCTCATAACATTAAGTAACAGTTTTATATTTATTTAAATGAAATAACAAATTAGTGTGACTTCTGCTTTTGAAAACTAGATGAGTTAGGTCCCCAGGTTCCTGAAATGATGCCATGTTCAAATTATTTTGTTACATGCCACCTTCGATCAACGATACCGACTAGATATGGTCGGCGCAAGAAATACGTCTCGGTAAATAACAGCGCACTTCGAGACTGGAGCTCTTATTTTGTTTAGTTCGCTTGAAACACAGCCAATGTAAACACGACTATGTTTCTAGGTGCCATGGTTGTAATTAGGTTGAACTTATAACTGTTTTAAACTTTTTTCACGCGGACAGCATTTAACTTTGATTTTGTACGTGACCCGTTATCTAGTTGGTATTGTAGAACGAAGCGTGCCACCCCTATTCGTCATCCCTGTGTTAGGGTATGTTTGCAAATGCAGTTTCATCACCACATTTTGCAGATACCAGTTTGTTGTCTAGGTAGATTACTGTAGAGAATAGATAAATACATAAAAACCCCACATAATACTAACCTGGTTTTGTCTTGTTTTTCATTATATTCTCTGTTCCTAATTTGCATCTATTATTTATAATTTTTGCATAATCAAACAATAAAATGTTCTAGATTGTCCACTTAAATTTTCAAGTCTTGCTACAACTAGTAACGGCAAATCCATTATCTTGCCAATTTAATATCCATAATGACTTCATCTTTTGATTTCTATCAGATTAAACTTAATGTATATGTATTTAATAATTGTATTGACCGTGGTGAGTTTCCTGATCTTATGAAAAACAGTAAAATAATACCGTTGTTTAAATCGGGTAGTACATCAGACCCTACTAATTATAGACCTATTTCAGTGCTACCTACATTTAGTAAAATTTTTAAAAAACTTATTTTAAATCAAATGCAAAGATTTTTTAATGTACATAAATTACTGCATAATAAACAGTTCGGTTTTACAAGGGGTCGTTCAACTACTGATGCCGGAGTTGAACTTCTAGGGCATGTATATAATGCACGGGAGGACAAATGCGATGCGTTGGGCATCTTTTGCGATCTGTCCAAGGCATTCGATTGTGTTCTTCATGAAACATTAATCAGGAAACTGCACCACTACGGAATCCGGAACGCCTCTCTGGATCTTCTTACTTCTTATTTAAGTGATAGGATTCAGAGAGTTGACGTTAACAGGAAAAGATCTCCCGGATCGGTAGTGAGAATGGGGGTCCCTCAAGGCTCAATTCTAGGTCCATTTTTATTTCTTATTTATATAAATGACTTGCCTTACCTCATAAAGGATGAACATGATATAGTGCTGTTTGAAGACGACACTTCACTTTTATTTAAACTCAAACGTCAGCAGCTGGTTACTGACAATGTAAATAGTGCCCTCGCAAAAGTAGTTAACTGGTTTAATGTTAATAACCTTCTTCTTAACGAGAAAAAAACGAAATGTATTAAGTTTACGATACCTCATGTTAGACAAGTAGAAACAAGTATTCTCATTATGAGAATACTTGAAACCCGAAAATACCACAGTATTCTTAGGCATAACTTTGGATGCCAAGCTTCAATGGGGCCCCCATATAGATAAATTGTCAAAGAAGCTTAGCTCTGCAGCATACGCCGTTAGGAAAATTCGTGGTTTAACTGATTTAGAGACAGCCCGTTTAGTATACTTTAGTTATTTTCATAGTGTACGTCGTACGGTATTCTGTTGTGGGGAAATGCCGCCGATATTCAGACGATTTTTGTTTTACAAAAAAGGGCAATTCGTTCAATTTATAAATTAAGTCCCAGACACTCCCTCAGAGACAAATTTATAGGGATTAATATAATGACTGTGCCTTCTCAGTATATTTATGAAAATCTTTTGTATGCACATAAAAATATTAATCTGTTTAAAAAGTACAGTGATATCCATAATTTAAATACTAGGAACAAGCACAAATTTGTTGTTCCTACTACCAGGCTCAAGAAAATAGGTGGCTCGTTTAGATGCCAATGTATACGTTTTTATAATAAACTTCCTAGCCACATTCAAGCACTAAGCCTTAATAAATTCAAATCTTTTATAAAAAGGAAACTATGCCAGAATGCCTATTATACTGTCAAAGACTATATTGAGGACAAAAAGGCTTGGGATTGAGTTGCTCCAATAAAGCACAGGCAATGTTAATTTATTTTATTTCGCTAACTACTTTTACTTTTAATCTTTGCTATAAGTTTCTATACTTATTTACATATACAATGACACTAATATTTACTGTATAAAGTATTATATTATTTTAAATTATTGTGAATGTGAGGACTATGTGTGTTTTTGTTGCAGTTTTAATCATGTTCTGGCAGTTTGAGTAACTGATGCGGCCTACCCAAATGTCCTTTCTTTGGTATTGTTCGTCGAATCGTTGAGCTCCTTAAGTTCTGAGTTGAGCTACACGGGTACTGACAAATGCGTGCACTGACTGGACAGGTCCACTCAATCTGTGTGGTTTTTTCCTCAAAAGACCATTTCAGACACAAATCTACATGGTCCTCAAAGATTATTATAATATTATTCTAATTATTGTGAATGTGAGAACTATGTTGGTCATTGATTTATTTATATTTATTTTTGTATTTTTCTCAACGTAATCATGATCTGACAGTTTGAGTAATTTATGCGGCCTACTCAAATGTCCTTTCTTTGGTATTGTTCGTCGAATCGTTGAGCTCCTTGAGTCTAAGTTGAGCTGCACGATTACTGACAATTGCGTGCACTGACTGGACAGGTCCACTCAATCTGTGTGGTTCTTTCCTCAAAAGACCATTGCAGACACCGATCTACATAGCTTTCACATGACCTGACCAAGATTTTGTCTGGACTTTAAAAGAGACTGTGACCTCTGAGTTTGTTTCGGCCTTTCTTCTCAGAGTAGTCAGATAGGAAACGCCGACCCCATCTAGTTTAAAAAAAAATATGATTGACGTGTAAAAGTGTTTGTTAAAACCTACTTACAGAAATAAAATCATTTATCATTTATACTTTGGTCCATATAAATTACAGCTTTCACTAAATTAAGGGTGAGACAAACATTACTCGGCAACTGAATGAATGTTATGAGTACCTATTAATTTTTAATTAATCCTCTTAATTGGTTTTTGACGTTCATATAACGTAAATCATTGCGGATTTGAGCTTGTTCAACATTTCCTGTAACATCTTTTGCTAGTAGTACGTATTCATATTTCGAGTACTAAGCAATTTATTTAACTTTCTTCACTCCTTCGATTTGCATATTACTTATATCATACACGTAGTATGTGATAGTAATATGTGACATTTCTAATACTTTCTATTCAATTTCTAATCCTAGACCTACAACCTGAAGTCTGCAGCTGTTGCTAGGGTTTCGTACCCAAATGGTGCTAACGGGATCCTATTTATTTATTTGAAAACTATTACTAAGCCTCCGCTGTCCGTCCGTCCGTCTGTTTGTCTGTGTATCTTATGAACCATAATAGGTAGACAGTTGAAATTTTGAAAGAGTGTGTATTTCTATTAGCCGCTATTACAACAAATAATAAGAATTAAATTAAATTAAATATTAAAGGGGTCTCCACAAATGAAACATGTTACGGCGGCGGTGTACGGCGGTACGGAACCCTTCTTGAGCCCGACTCGCACTTGTTTTTATTTTCCTTTTGAACCTGTGCAATCATTCCGTAAAATCAACCTAGAAATCAATCAAAATATAAAAACCCAAACCAACAGAAAATAAACAAAAGCCAATCACAGGTGATCTCACTCTACAAATAAAAATCAGCGACCACAGAAACAAAGCAATTATTAAATAGTATGGTAAACACCCGGATGCAATTTACACTCCATTAAAAACGATGAAAAATAAATATTTTGATTTCAAACAAATATTTCATCAAATATTTAGAATAGTCTTGAATTCTGTAAGTCATTAAATTCTTCTATTCGGATGGAGTCACTTTGCATTTGTTTTGACAAAACAATGGAAGCATTTGAATAAATGTTTGCAGCCAGTCTAGTTGAGTGCATTTGAAAGGGCTCTATCGATAACTCTGTATTCCTTTTTTATTCTTGTTTGCCTTTGAAGGATTAAATCTATCCAGGGGGTTGAATTTGGATGTATTGGCACAACTCAAATTGCATTTCATTACCTTTGTTGTGAAGCTTAAAGCATGATACTTGATTTACTCGAGGATTTCTAATTTATAACATCTGCTATGGGATCGAAGCCAGGGCCATATCCTTATAATAGACACAGCTCTACGGACTAATATTAATATCATTAAAAGGAGATCATCGCTTGGGTAAGTTACATCTTCTTATAGAGTCTGCTTCGATTAGTTCATTAAAGTGAATCTTATATCATCCATGATCTATGTCATAGTCTTCACCTTACATAGTCTTAACTTCATAAGTAATCTTAAGACCATTTTCTTCATATGAAGCATATGGTTTTATAAAGACATACTTCTTCATTATCTTGACTCATTCAATGTGGCTGGTGCTTTGAACTCACCTAGTACCTCCATGAACTCAAACTTACCAGCTAATGTTGCTTAAGCTTTAACATTATATTACTGCCGACTCTGTAATTTTGTCTGAGCTTAACTATACAGTATATGTATAATCAAAGGTTACTCGAACATGTTCATTTATTATTTAACAACTTCTTGTACGTCATTGGCGGCTTTGTAAGTAGCTATTGTTGGTCACGATTTTATTGTACGAATGATTTCTGCTCGTATGTTATGGAGTTTTTCTAGAAAAATAAAATAAATATTACCTGTTATTTCAATCAAGATGAAGGTGAAGTTTATTTTCTAGCTGGTCTAAAGATTGCATGTTGATGATGATGATTAGCTTATCAGTCTTTGATATATAGCAGACGCCAAAATAGCGTAAAAACTACAAATTTCTTTCTAAAGCGAACGCGTTCCCATTAATCAGTTCAAATAAAAAAATCACAAAGATCTTTCTATGAAACTTCCAGAATCTTCCAAGAACCAAGAACGTTACTTTATACGACTCAAAATCGTGCTTACCCCACACAACAGACGGCGAGAAACACAAAATTGAACACCAACCACTCTTGCGCATAATGTGCCCTAACCACACATAATGCTAGGGTTCACTGCTCATGCCGTACTAATCACGATTATAATGAAACTTGATTGTACCTCCGAAGGTATTAACAGAGCACATATAATTTTTGAAATGATGCCTTGCGGTTAGGATTTAAACCTGGGGACCAATGTCATCTGTTGTGTTTTGTTTTTGTGTGGTCGAAATTCATGATGATTTAAAAATAAATTAAAGTTAGGTATAGGATTAAGGAAAACATCGTGAGGAAACCGGCATGTCCTAGAACCAAAAGTTCGAAGACATATTGTGACATCTACCAACCCAAACTGGGCCCGCGTGGTGGATTGTGACCCACTTCCTCTCACAGAGCGAAGGCCTGTTTTCCAGCAGTGGGAAAATTATAGGCTGATAATTATAGGATTAAGTATATATTTTTTAAATTTTATATTGTAGCTCAGATTCGTCCTTCTACCTAACTACTATTTATTGTTCTGAGTGCCCTATTTTCAATTGATAAAGTAAGAAACATAAACTTAAGTTCTAGTCTGAATAATATGAGACTGAGTAATAAATAAGTAGGAAATAAAACGTAGGTACTTATCATTAAGCATTTACAAATCTAAGTGTTTTTATTTGTAAAAATTAATTTGCTTGTTATTGAACATAACTCAATTAATTAAACTTTTTGTGGTCATCAATCAGACGGTTTCCATTTGGGTTCCTTATTTTAGATTCATTATTAATAATAATTGTTTGTTATTTTTTCTCAGTACTGTTTAGCATGTTTCTGTCAATGATTTGATTGCAATGCAAAAACGAGCTCTCATAAATGTTTTTAATGTGTTTGCCATAATCGCCATACCTTTTCACAACTAAAAATATTTTATAAATTACTTACATTGGTATAATGGTAGCTTGTCCTGTCAAGAAGGACTCACCTTGGCTTATCAACCCAGCTTCAAACCTTTCTAGATGTCTAAATTGTTCATCATGGCACGGAGCATGAGTTTTCTTCGTACTGGTTTTGTCGACCCGGGAGTAGAAGTGTATTGACCTGAGTCCTGAAACAGCAAGTATCTTTAGCTGGATAGTTAAATTTTACATTACAAGTCCTATCCATGGAACCTATTTAATGAGTTTTAATGACAACGTGATAATTTTACTGGAAATTTATAACCACAGGTGAATCAACCGTTTGGTATCTTAAGTAACGATACGTCGAAAAAGCTCGACAGGGTAAGTATTATAAATCTCTATTAAAACTAATCACGATTATCTATCAAAGAGCCACAGAAATACTCGATTCTCGTATCCCAAAGTCAATTTAACAGTTAATTACCTTAGCATATCCACGTAATACGACGCACATGATCAGGTAATTACTCAACGCGCCTCCACCAATTACATCACATTTGTACTCGGATACCCTCAATAAATCTCAAGAATAATACCCATACCGATCATCGATACCAGTAATACCGATAGATTGTAAATATCCGATGAATCGATTCGAAGTAACGATTCTTCGTGAATAGATCGCCGTGAATTATGTTATGACGTTCCATTTTAGAATTCTGTTTCTGTTTTTTTTCTGTAAATATATCGTGAATTTGAATTATAGTGATGTTCCATTTAGAAATTCGGCATTTATTTTTAATCGATTCTGTTTTACGATTGTACAACGATTCTTTGAATGAGGTTTATGTTTAAATAATTACTCGTTCATGTATAATTAACGTCTATATTTATTGACGGTAATAATTCAACGTTTTTATGTTGGAGATGGCGTTTATTGCTGCTTAATTAATAGATGTTATTAATACACGTATTCTTGGCAATTTAAATAGACGCTGTGATTGTTCATAATGATGTTTATTAAATAAATTATACTGTCTATCCATCCATAGCTATCTGTAGGTAAGCAGTCATTCCTCAATTTCAATAGATTTTTTATGGATGAGCAAGTCACAGCCATTTCACAATGCTTGAAATATTAGAAGGCAGTTCATTGGGATCACCAATACCGTTACAAAATGTAGTGAATAAAAAAAAAACAACAAGAAAGCTCACTGGAGCAGGTCTTTTTTTTGAGGTTGGGACATCATCAAATAACTAACTAACTGAAAATAAATAACGGAGCGGGAGGGCGTGTCAGACTCTTACTGACTAAAACCCGCCCGTGTTCCTTCAGTTGCCTGTGCCAGGGGCCACTGTAACCCTTTCGGACTTTCCCGCAACCCTGGCAGGCACCGGCCCTAGCGGACCCCGTCATTGTTTCTGACATATCTTTGAGGCGCGCGTGAAACACAACGCGCCGTCAACCCGGGCCTGGTCTTTATCAGATGGCGAGCTACCCATTGCTCGCCGTCCGTTAACCCGCGCCTACGGTGGCCCGGAATCGGCCTGGGATTCCCGACGCCCAGTGCGTCTTCTGCGGCGGCTAGGGGCGTGAGTGCATGAATTTTGCCTCTCCCTCACGCGTTCCGCCTCCTCCTTTTCGAGCATTACTGCTTCGCAGAAGGAGGTGACGGCTTCCCATGCCCTCTCACTCCGTACCATGGCCTGGACCAGGGCCGGACGCGAGAGATCGCCACCACCAATCACCTGCACGAGGACACGGCGGTACTCCGCCCAAGCCGGACAGACCTCCACCGTATACCTCCTCCGTGTGTCCTCCGAGCGATCCACACAATGGTGACACCCGGGCGTATTCTCCCGCCTTATCTGGAACAGGAACTTCCCGAAACAACCGTGTCAGGCAGAAGGTGAGGACGCCGTGGCGCCTCTCTAGCCACTCCTCAAAGAGGGGACTTATCGCCGCAATTGTGGCGTACCTAGCGCTGGATTGCGACAATCGCACTCTCCATTGCCGTCCTAAGATCCCACCAGAGCTCTGTCCACTGTGCCGTGATTTCTTGCGGCAGCGGATCTATTCCCCGGCGTTTCGCCTCCTCGCGCCAGTCCTATATGTGCGCGAGGACTTTTGCCTCCAGATCCCATGGCGGTAATCCAGCAAGACGGCTCACCGCCTCACTGGAGACCGTACGGTATCCCCGGACCAGCCAGGTGGCCATGACCCTTTGGGGCGCGTTCAACCGGCGGTCTGGCCGCCGCCTCAAGGAAAGCGCCCACACCGGTGCCCCGTAAAGGGCCATGGACCGCACAACCCCCGCGTAGAGCCTCCGGCAGGAGGCGTTTGGCCTCCCTGGATTGGGCAGGAGCTGCTTCAAAGCAGCCCCAGCCATTTCCAGTCTGGGAGTCAAATGTCGGAAACGCTCCACAAAGTTCCACTGGCTGTCGAGGACGAGTCCCAGGTACTTCATCGTCGACTCGACGCTTATGTGAACCTCTCCTACCGTTATTTGGGAACCCGACGGTGGCGCATTCTGAGGACCATGAAAACACATGGCTTCGGACTTGTGCAGGGCCACCTCGAGTCCCAATTGCCGGATCCACTGGAGCACGTCTGGAGGCCAATTCCTGTATTTCAAACCGTACTAAAACTGGTCGCAATCTCATCTTAGAAGCGACAGCAAATGTCAGAATTTTGTCAAACATGTAGATAAATTAGATATAATTTTTGACGTATCGAAACTGAGATTCAGAAACCTAGCGATTGAGGCTTATATGTAATCTATTACTAGTTTAAAAAAAATAAAATTACCGTATTTTTCTGAACCAAATAACGTTCTTGAAAATACGGGAATCGTCCCTCTGATATTATTACACCAATGCTTGCAGTTTACATTAGGTACCCTAAACTAATATACTGCAATCATCAGTGCAAACTTTTGCTATAATGTTTGATATAATAGTCCTCTTACAACAGTCACGAGATTCGGATGTAACAACGTAATTACAGTTATAACTTCTACTAATAACATAGGTAATAGGTCATGAGATTACTTCCCAGAGCACGCCAGTAGCCTGTAATTACCTAAGATTTACTGTTTTAAAATCGATAAATGACGTAGAAAGCGTGCCAGGACATTAATCTTCGTTCGTTATAAAATCATTTTAATTTCTGATTAATGTAGCGAAGAAAGTAGAATTCCTCATTGATGATCCGACCTAGAAACATCTAAGGTGTGTTACCTTGTAGGTATAAATAAGAATTAATTGTAAATACGAAGAAAAACATAGTTTGAACCTTCGTCAATAATGATACTGATAATATACAGGCTCTAACTCTGTCTGTCTATATATAGCCTTTTCACGCACTGCTGAACCGATCGTTATGAAATTTGACAAATAAGTAGCCGGGGACCTGGAGAAGGACACAGGCTATGTATGCTGAATGTTTGTATTAAAATGTTATGGATGTGGTGCGGTGTTCCTCAGGGATCGGTCATGAGGGATCTGCACGGCTAGGTGCTGCGCGCCGACCTCTCTAGCAGCGTCAGCGGTTTGCTACGCTGACGATACGCTGGTCCTGACAAAGGGAGGTCGCACCAGGCGGCGGCCAAACTAGCGACACGCGGGTTTGCGATAATTGGGACTCGAGGTGGTTTTCATGGTCCTCAGAACGTGCCAACGTCGGGTTCCCAAATAACGGTAGAAGGGGTTCACATCGGCGTCGAGTTGAAGATGAAGTACCTGGGACTCGTCCTCCACCGCCACCGCCGGTGGAACTTCGTGGAGCATTTCCGACTGTTGGCTCCAAGACTGGAAAGGGCCGGGGCTGCTTTGAAGCGGCTCCTGCCCAATCTACGGGGTCCAAACGCCTCCTGCTGGAGTCTCTACGCGGGGTCATGCGGTCCATGGCCCTTTACAGGGCACCGGTGTGGGCGCGTTCCTTGAGGCGGCGGCCAGCCCACCGATTGAACGCGTCCCAAAGGGTCATGGCCACCCGACTGGTCCGGGGACACCAAGCGGTCTCCGGTGAGGCGGCGAGCCTCCTTGCCGGATTGCCGTCGTGTGATCCGGAGGCAAAGGTCCTCGCGCACATATGGGAGTGGTGCGAGGAGGCAAAATGCCGGGAGTGACTCCGCTGCCGCGAGAAATCTTGGCACAGCGGACAGAGCTCCGGCTGAATCTCATCGCGACAATATGTAGAGTGCGAATGTCGCAACCCAGTGCTGGGCACGCCACAATTGCGGCGACAAGTCCCCTCTTTGAGAAGTAGCTAGAGAGGCGCCACGGCGTCCTCACCTTCCGCCTGATGCAGGTCCTCACCGGACATGGTTGCTTCGGGAGATTCCTGTTTCGGATAAGGCGGGAGGAAACACCCAGGTGTCTCCACTGTGTGGATCGCCCGGAGGACACAGTGGAGCATACGTTGGAGGTCTGCCCGGCTTGGGCGGAGCACCGCCGTGTTCTCGTGGAAGCGATCGCCAGTGGCGATCTTTCGCGTCCGGCCAGTTCCGTGGTCCAGGCCATGGTACGCAACGAGAGGGCATGGAAAGCCGTCACCTCCTCCTGCGAAGCAGTAATGCATGCGAAGGAGGAGGCGGAACGCGTGAGGTAGAGGCAAAATTCGCGCACTCACGCCCCTAGTTGCCGTAGGAGACGCCCTGGGCGTCGGGAATCCCTGGCCGATTCCCGGCCGCCGTAGGCGCGGGCTTGCGGACGGCGAGCAATGGGTAGCTCGCCGTTCAATAAGGACCAGGCCCGGGTCGTCGGCCGTTGTGTTCCACGCGCGACTCAAAAAGATGTCAATACCAAAGACGGGGTCCGCCAGGGCTGATGCCTGCCATGGTTGCGGGAGAGTCCGAAAGGGTTACCGTGGCCCCTGGCACAGGCAACTGAAGGAACACGAGTGCATTTTAGTCAGTAAGAGTCTGACACGCCTTTCCGCTCCGCCCAAAGCGGGAGAAAAGCATTTGATGACATAGAACCAAAAAAAAAAAAACTCTTTATGGCTGAACTATAGAACAGAGTCTCTTCAACAGGTTTAGTTCAATATAGTTTAATTTTAAAACTCCCCATAAATTAACTTCAAAGCATTTCAGTTGACCTTTCCATCGACGAACCTAAATATTTATCGAACACCAGAAATATCTTTACGACATCTAATAAAATGCATTTGGCAGAGGCCTCCAATTTATCAAAATGAAACATTCACCGTTGTCAGTTTGAAAGAATAATTAATAATTATTCAGCCGCCAGTGGTCTGCTGGAGTTATTAAATTATAGTGGACTCGAATTCAAACATTTATTATTGTCATTAAGTACATGGACTACCTTTCCCGAAAGAAGTGTGGTGTGATTGGTAGCGATGATTCGATTGAAGATACACAGTTTGGTGGTCTGTAGGTAGATTTACAAACGAAGGTAAAGAGTTATAACAATGATGTTGATTTTTATTGTTATGTTCTTTCTCAGTTTTAATGTAAGACAGAACAGTTATGTTATAAAAAGCTGACTAAATTGCGACAATATCTAAGTTTTCTCCAAAAAACTCGCTCAATCTGCGGCACCAAGTATATGTTAAAATTTAATTGATAACCATAGAAATGATTAATCTTTTGACAGCAGATCTGAATGACACCTGGCTATAACAAGCGTAATTAAGAGAAAAAAAGACCCAACAATTGCAGACTCTATCAAAAAAATAAAACTGGTTTACTTGTTCAACATTACACCCACTTCGCTTCTTCATTCCCAGATAATTAAAAGCACAAACAAGAACAATATAAACCTAAGATTACAAAAACTTTTGTAATTTACAAGAGATGTTGTAATGCTCAATAAATTGAGAGCAATCAGCGTGTAGCGACAAGTGTGGAGGGATATAAAAACGCCGCCGGCAGGAACTTTGATATCAACTTTAATATACAACAGGGTACACAACAGATACAGGGTTGCTAATTAGTAAACTGATGTAAAAGGTGCTGCTACTTTTGAATAAGTGAATAATGGATGTTGCTATGTAAAACGAGGACGTACAATCAGAAATTTGTCAAAGTATATGTATTTTTTTCCACCATTAACAGAATGCAGATTCAATTTTGTCGCCTGTTACGCTCACCCAGCGTAGATATTGATATGTTTTACTCTTTACATAAATTTAGGGCTGTATTGCTTAGGGCATTATCATAATAAGTCAAAAAAATTTATTGTAGTTTCTATTGTCTTAATTTTCACTTAAATCTATCTTAATTTGTAAAATATGTTTTGTCTTGTAACTTTTTGTAACTGCATTTCCTACTACTATGTTTAATGCATGCCGTGGCAGCCTTTAATTAAGGCTACACTATAAAATGTCAAAATAATATGGATGTTTTAATATGTATCTTTGGTGTATGCTTTGTTGGTTGTCCTTAAATAAATAAATAGTCAATCTCGTCATTGCTTTATTACCCTAAAGTTGAATGTCACTTACACATCATAACCCCGCGTCCTATTATAAAGCGATTGTCGTGTGAATACGCTATCGTCGCGTTCATAAATGTAAATTTTTGTTCCGGTTCACTGCACAAAAAGTGACATTATACTTAAATGAATGCGACGATCACTTTCTATTAGGACGCGGCCAAAAACGGCAAGGTATATTGTCTATGTTATAGTAAAATAGTTTCTACCCTATTTAGTCGAGTTTCAATTAACTTGTTGTTATAAGTGGTAAGCGATTTGTGCTTAAATATTATTCAGTCGGGGAAAAGACTATTAAATATCTCATAGAGTTGATACCTTCTAGTCACTCAATGTTTCACTATCAAATAGTTTGCAAATCGCAGTTTATCAAAAGGTTGTGGTAAAAAACCCCTTACTTATTGAAATTATTAACCAAGTAAAAAATCATAAGTTAATCGTCACAAAAAATACTGAGGTAATAATTTACTAACCCTGCCGTACTGGCAGCCCTATATAAATTAATGGCTTGATACCGGGTAATATATCGCTAGTTAAAATTATTAGTTAACGGCATAAAATTAAGGGCACCGAGTTTATTGGCGCACAAACTACTGTTTTACGTTTATCGTATGGACTGGCGTGTTATAATTGTTAATTAGGCAGCTGGCTACTCACAAGTTTTCTTGTAATTAAGGCTGGGCAGAAAAAGAGTTGTTTTTTCTTTGTTTCTGCTTCTTGGTTGTCAGCGTCTGCTGTAATTGAAGGGATGGTATTAGTTAATTGTTTTTCGGCCAGCAATAGCCTAAGTCTAAAGAAATGACGTGTGTATAGATTCATCCGCTTTTAAAATTTGAAGAGCAATCGCCGTATTTTTAAGAATGTTTGCACCCAATCTCAGTCTCAATCTGTCAAAAATACCTCTAATTTACCTACCAAAATTTTTTAAACATGATGGTTTCTGAGATGAGATTGCTACTTGAATTTGCAAGTTTTTTAAGTACGCGAAAGCATCCTGCTTTTTTCTCTTCGCAACTTATTATTAGATCATTTTGTTCTAACCATAATGTCAGAAATGTTTAACAAACGTGGAGATATTAGTATGCTCAGGCTCAGTTATGGTATTATGAAACTGACAGGTTTTGATATCCATCTTCTTATGATAAACCCGAACCTGACTATTAGGACCAGTAGAAATAGATGGCCTATGCACTTAACTTCATAATGTTCTGTTCTATCTAAACATCGCAATTACACTTCAATTCCAAGTAAATTGAAAACATTTCCTCGTAAGCTGTCAATCGCACAATAATAGAAGCAATCACACAATATACAAAGTATACAAACCAGCCATCATACATTAACAGTGTAATTGTGTTCTCTGTCATGCTTGTCATAACCGTCACGCGACTCTTTTCACGTCACTGTATGGGTATTGATGTCATAGTGACCAATACAATTTACAGTTTACTGTCAAACACTCCCAGTCATTTCGTTTGATTTAAAGGGGGTCTTTTCGTATCGTGTAGATGACAAGCGGGTATTCTACTTTGCTCTGGTATCAAATTATGATGTAGGGAATAAGATTGTTTTATTCTATTAGAGGGTTCATCTGGGGTCTTTTCCAGACTTCCCTTCTTCTTCTCTCTTTCTTCTGCTTCTACCATCATTCCGATAATCAGCGTCAATCATCACGATGTTGTGTTCCGATTAATTTTTATCTCAATATTTTCTTTTATTTTATTTAATAATTTCTTAGGTTTTTTTCCCTATATTTTCACTTGAACAAGTCATTTAACACTATGTTTATCAATTTCGATTTCAAACAGCTAAGTCTATATGTGATATAAGATTATTAGGACCAGAGTTTCCGCCTACGGCATTTTTAAGAAGAAGGCATGTAAACCTTTAGGCCAGCACGATAAAATTATATATACGAGATATAATTATAGCTGCAAGCTAATTAATATTCCTCAAAAGACCATCTAACAACTGACATTTTCCATGCACATGACGTTTAATAATTATCAACTCCTATTCCTAATATGAAAATTCGATAGTTGATAGTCCACCATAACCATCAAGTACCGTATTCGTGCTCTCGGAACTAGGTTCCAATAATCGTGAAACTTTATTGGCATGTCAAAAACCAATCGTGCCATAATATTGTATAATTATAGACATAACTACGTGTCATTAACATTGCTGAAAGGTCTCTAAAGGAAGCGTCAGTTTCTTTATTGAATAATACCGCTACTATCAGTCTGTCTATGTCTGTCAATTTTCTCTTGAATTTATATTTTGGTGTTGTTTAATAATGTGGTTGGTGATATTTAAATTTCGTTTCTAGTCATTAAATACTATTTGAATCACATAAATATTAACTATGATTTGAATAGTAGGTAGGTTATGATATAAATATGATGATGCAAACGCAGAGGTAAAATAATTGTGAACGGACTGACTTATAATTGGTTAGTTTTTCTCGTGTGTTGGTATTTAATTGCTAAGCCCTGTTAAATGTCATTATGACTAGGTTTTAACAGCTTCTTACGACGTTTTTTTGTACTAGATCTAAAGCTCAACTTTTCAATTTACGGGTTTATGTGCAACCCACAACACTTACCTTCTATAATGCGCCGTAATGGCTTCATTCAGCGATGAATTCTTAATTCGCCACTACCTAGTAATTTCCTGCACTGAGCTTTGTACTCGTATGTTCATAAATACTGCCACTTCATACTTAAAGCATGCCTGTCTGTAATTTCGTGTAGTTCTTATTCGATTAGAAGTAGTCGATTACTGTCTATGTGATAAAATATAAAACTGCAATTAGTTTGAAGTTGAAAGTGCATTATAATGACGTATTTCAATACTACATACCTACATATAATTATACAATAATTACAGGAGAAATTCCTAGTGTGGGGCAACGTTTATTTTACAAAAAATATTAAATAAGAAGTAAAAATTACCTACCTTAAAATTAAACAAACAATATACATATATGTAGGTAGATTATTTTTATATAAGATGGGTTTGCTCTTGACTCTAGTCTAGGTCAGTGGTGACAGAGACAGAGTCGACGATGGAGTGAGCTTACCCAGAGGAAGCCTGTTCAATCTCACTTTTAAGAGATAATACTTTAGAACTGTGATGAAATATAAATAAAACCTCGCGAAAACTGTAATATAAATTTATTGTTAACAATAATAAAAACACACGTAATAGCCGCGTCTCCAACCTGTACTTAATTGATAACTGAATTCAAAGAAAACATTAATTTAATTAGTTATTGAGGAAAAAGACAATAATAAACGACTTTAATAAATAACTTGGTAAACTCGCAATAGCTTAGAACAGTATAATAAAACATAATTATTATAACCGTTATTAAGTGTAATAAAAACGAGTTATTAAATTATTCAAGAATCCTGTCGTAAATTTTGTCTTTAGCTAGTCACGAGAAAAGACTCCCACAGACAGGCGCGTGGCGGTTCTGGCAGAAAATTTTTCATAGAAATTGTTCTACTAGAGTCGCATCGCGCCTGTCTACGAGGGTCTAAATGGTTCTGCCATGGTTTTACTGTTAGTTATGTATCTTGTGGTTATTGCCAATAAACTTGTATAATCGCACTAACGATTCCATTATAATATGAGGAAATTTATAGTGTTCTACACTATCTTATAAAATAATAAGCTCTACGTGCTATCTTAAAATCAAACTGTTTTGATGTAATTTATTTTATTGCGTATAATAGAAAATAAAGTAAAGAATAACAATTCAATTAGTTAGTACTTGTTCTGATATTTGAGTCATAAAAATATAATTGAACTTCAGCGAGTTATTTAGATCATGGTGTTGATGTGCTTTGCTAGTTTGAATATTGAAGATCATATAATAACTATCTACCTACTGTATCACTGATGACTTGGTGAGTTTTCCAAGCACAATTCAATGATTATTTTCATACTTATGTGTTTTTGTTTTTAGCGATAACTTAATCCAGCCAGTTTTCAAGTAATCAATTTTACCTGCGATCTGTACATGAACATTCAATAAGGACCTATAATGTTTAACGCTTCCAACATATCTAACTACATTATATATCAATAAAATGTTATCTTTACAAGGACAATTTTACATATAATATCTGCCATTAATACCTACCTAACTAGGCAATATTAAAATTATTTATCGAAACCTTCTAACATTAATCAAGCTACTGAAGAAATCTTACACCATTTCAATAAGTAAGTAAACTATCCAATTAAACTAAACAGTTTTCTATAAAAACGGTGTATAATTATAAAATTCAACTGTATATTTTATACGGAGAAATTAAGCTATTAGTTAGAGAAACAAGCTGGCGTTAATTTATACAGCTTAGCTTAACAATGCAAGCCCACATTTCGGTATCAAGGTTCAAGACAATTATGAGGGGAAAGTCGGGAACATACTTAGCATAGGTTACAAGACTGCCGTGACAGCTGTGGAACAGGAGGAATGTTCGTGATATTTTTTTTTTTTTTTTTTTGGAATTAATTATCTAACTGAGTAACTTGAATGAAGAAGTTAAAAAAATTGGAAGTGAGTATGTAAAAAAAATAAACGTAATTCTTATAAAAAACAATGAAATGGACTCGATGGTTAAAATGATTGCAATACAATAAAAATAAATGCCAAATTACACCTTTGTTTAACAAGAATACGAGTAATATAACTAACCCATACTTAAACAACGGTAAAACCTATTTTAACTTAACCAGCTCTTACAGCTTGCATGGTAGCCATAGCCATAGCAAATAAAATCTTCCAAACGAAAATAAAGATAAAGATATTAATTAAAAATCATGATTATTTTACAAACGACGATATCAACTATCGCTAACAATCTTTTTAAATTAATAATTTACTTTGAACCGTTATGCAGTTATCAGTCATACCTAACGTAAGCTAAAGATAATTTCGCCAACACTCGGTTGTCTGAGCGACTAATTATAATTGTATAATTATATTAATTTACGTCGTTCAAAATTATGAAGAAATCTATGATAGGCGCCTTTTTGTGGAGAAAATTAACCGACTGTGACGAGTAGGACAGCGGCCATTATTTTATACACGACATTGTTTACGAGGCATACTTTTACTTCATGCTCCTTTTATTTTACGAGGTGGGCTGTACTTGTGCTATTGACAAATGAAGCAAGCTTTTGCCAAGAAAAAAGCCCTGTTGTTGGTCACTAAACTTCTCATTCTATACATGCTCTAGGTTAAAAAAGTAAAATAAATGAGGTGACCAAATAATACCAGTACCTATATCCTGTCATAATTATTCTAATCAGCCGTTCTACGAGTGGTGGTAGTATATTGTCCACGAACATGATGATTTTTTCAATAAATATACACCTAGGTATTATCTTAAATTCGTAACTATACAATAGACTTCGCAATTTTAAGGCAACAGAGTGTATGGTTTTTATAAACGATACGCACCATGCAAAGGAGCATGCACGTTATAAAAAAATTAAATAAAAGCAGCCAGTATCCCTAACCACCCGTATGACATTAAAGCAAAATGCCCGAGGAAAACCCATGAATACCTTAGAGCATCAACATAATAGTCGGTCATTATCTGATAAACAAGGGACTCTACAGGGGAATATATAACTATTACATCATACATTCGGGGTGAGAAATAATTAGACTTAATTTATTATAACGCCTTTTTAACGTCTGTCAATTCGGTAGCCCGTTCTAATGGGCTATTTATATAAAGAATAAATTATGGCCATTTAAAAACTGTCATTGGTGACACTAATTGACAAGTTGATTTATTACTGTAATGACATTAGAGGTAGTTCTATCGTAATTGTTTAATGTGAAGGGTATGTAACAGCTGCTAGTTAGTTCGAGTAAATTGGAAGAATTATCGTAGTTTTTTTCTATCCATCCATCATTTTTGATCCACTCCATAACTTGTTATCGTATGCAGCTCCCAAGTTGCGCCACCACGGCCATTCATTGTACTGTTCTACTTTAGATCGCATCAACACCTCTCTACGGAGTCCACAGTTCCATATGCGTTTGCTGATTAATGGTCTACACTCCAGAACTCAACTGTTCCCAACTGCCATCCTGTGAATTAAAGAGGCATTCAATAAATGTTGAAAATAAATTTGGTAAAATATATAACGATATCAGTATTTAACTAAACATTTTCAATTGTTTTCAAGCGATGACTAAAGATCACCAAACACAAACTGCATATATAAATCAAGGCCCTGAACAGACACGTACTTCAAATAAAAAGGCCACTTCCAAAGTGACTCTGAATCAAATTTACGACATGACAACATAAAATATATGCCCGCCAATACTTCAAAGTTGTCACCTCTGAATTAGAATGTCGCCAAAATAGGACGTAAAGGTGCAGGCGATGTGCTCTCAACCCCAAAGGCATTATGCGAGGTTTACGTGACTCCGCATAAATCAGATGAGTATAAGAAACAATGCAGAAATAAAAACATCGATCGTGAGTCCAGTTTGTAAGTGAAATGTTCCGTATAAGTTAAAAGAAGAGAGATAAGTCGTGACAATAATAAAAAATGCGTCATTACCTACATGAAATAGAAATGTAAAGAAATTTTAGAAAAATTACAATGCAACTAGCATTATTTAATTTCTCATGGAAGAAGCATGATAGATTTTATGCAATGGTTAGAAAAAAATGTGTAATTAAATCCTTTATACCATTTATAGAGGTTTAAAGGATACCCCTATAAATGGTCTAAACCAAACCAAACTTTGACAATTAACAAGTCTCATGAAAAAGCACACTAGAAGCTATAATACCGAAAACGCCAATTTCCTTCCCAACCACATAAACTAACCTACAACGTTCACCCTTTTCAATTACGGAACCTTAAAAAAACAATGCAAAATGGCGTCGGTCGGCCGTTTGTTTAACTGCAAATGGAGTTCGCGCTTCGCCGTATGCACATATTAATTTTATTGCCAGCTCAGACGAATACTGATTGCAGGGTGCCAGGTTTTTTGATGTCCTTGCTTTTACAAAAGGTGTAAGTCTTGTTGGAGATTTATGTCGTGATAAACATGCTGATTGGAGTGAAAGTATTTGGGGTAGAGGCTGTTGAATAGTTTTTGCTTGCACGGTGGTCGACGGTTGAGTTTTTGGAGAAAATTAATACGAATTACCCGCACAGTTTTGCGATGTTCGTGTACACTAAGTTGTGACAGACAGGGTTTCGTGGGGAGATAAATTATACACGAATCTTGTCAACATAAAAAAAAACATATATATTTTATAAAATATTACACAAGGGAGTAGGTAGGCCTGTGGTAACTAATTCCTTAATTTCCCTTGGGAGCAGCACAGTACTCTCCTGGCTCAGCCTGGTGTGACGATGACCACAGCGGGGATGTCACGCTGCAGACGCCAAGAAGGCGACGCGACGGCGCGCGGCGACGGTTGGCGGATGGGTATGCAAGACCGTGGTAGCGAGCTCGACGCAGACGCAAAATACAACGTTACAAAGTGCGTTATCGACTTATTTCCTTATAGGTAAGTTCAAAATGAATTCAAAACAATAGTATAAAAGCAGCTTCAGGTAGTTTGTGACTGTAATAAAACCTACCCAATAAATAGATGATGTAACTCACACTTTATCACCAGGTATCTAAAACGTCCTCATTATGATGAAATAGTATGACGGTTTCTGTCTATTTCATTAAATTAAATCAAAACTCGCTGCAATAATTCCTGCGCAAATCCGCTTTAAAATTTGTTACAGCGCCATCTATCGCTCGCGGCTGGCAAACGTCACACATATCATGTGCACGCGCACCCATCAATTATACACGGTACAAAACGAACAACATACAAGAACAAAATAGATTTCAGAAGGTCTGATACTGAAATCATAACAAGAACTTACACTGAAAAACACTTTACATTAGAGTTTTTTTTACATTTCTTTACGTTTAACAAAACGGTTTCAAATCAATGCTGCAATGCCGTTAACATTGTCATTTGTGTATATTGATCTGTGTGTAGTTCAATTTCTTCTGTTATTGTGTAAAGTGGTTCTTCTGCAGCTCGGTATGCCAAGTTATGTACAAAACGAACAGAGTCCAACTGCTGCGGTCCGCGTGATTTACTGCTGCCCAAACGACTGCACAACACTGTTGAACTAAATGAAGACTGCACACTTGATAGTAAGAAAATCGTTGTTTCAGCCGACCTTTCATTTTACCGCAAAAAAAGAGTGGCAGCAGTTTTTTTCTATTTCTATTTAAAAAGAGGCTTTGATTGAAATAAACGGCGGATAGGCTTTGACTAAGCTTTTGATTTAAATAAACGAAACACAATATACACACGAAAACAATAGTATAATTATATGAACTCCAGTAACATAATAGCACTTTTTTGTATAAAAATAACTTACACCATCAAACATTCACAATTCATAATGGCTTATTAGTCGATTCGCACAAATTTACTCGCCCGAAACGGGCGAATCGACATGTCATGGCACAAAGTTTATTTATTTGTAGGCGAATCGACCACTCCAGAAATATTTATTAGGCAATTGGCACATTTTGGATTATAAGCAATAAAGTTAAAAAAAAGTACACTAGCGCACAGAAGTGATAAGAGTACAATATTTGGAAATAAAATGAAACACGTGAATTAATCAAACATATATTTTTTGAAATGTGATTCGAGTTTTTTCATTCGTGTGATGCGAGATCTACAATTTAGAAATTGTTATCTTAATAACAATTTCTAAATTGTAGATCTCGCTCAGAGAGCTATTTAAAGATTACAATTTTAACACGCCTATATCAAAATAGATGAATGTCCATAGAAAGTAATAGATTTTCTCCTACTAACTAATAAGAAAAAAACAAAATTTCCCTACTTATTTATAAAAAAAAAAAATCTTTTATATTTACCTACTCATAAACATTTGCTGAATAAAATATAAACTTCTACAAAAATGTTCTATGTAGATTGTATTTCTGTTAACTGTAGGTATGCTACAATTTTTATTCATAAAATATTGACTTTTGTTCACATTGACGACAGGACCTCAATCTTCGATGGCACTGAAGTTGATTTTATCAGGACAAAATTATTTATTTTTGTAAAGTTAAGCACCTCTGTCAGCAATCGCCACCAAAGCGTCATTAAGGTGACTCATTACAACCCCAAGATACAACACAGATATCACAAATATCCACATGCATTCTATAACTATTTAGTTCATAGCTTCCATCAAATCCGATGAAACTGCACCGTCTAGGGAGGAGGCAACAAACTTAGTCCTATGATTCACGAAATTCTATGTATGCGTGTATTTGTTAATTATTCACGAAGTGCCGACTGGCGGGAAATTAGTGTGATTTGTTGCCGAGTTTCAAAATTGAATTGGTGAGGTATATTACCCATTCACTTTGTAGTCAGTAGTGTAATGCATGGAATGGCAGCAGTGGAAGACAAATACGGTAGGCCGCACGTCAGTGGTAACAAAAGCAGTGTAATCTGGACCCTTATTCTTTTGAAACTCCGTGCTACAAGGCCCGCTCAACGTCAACGTTAGAAGACTTTAATTATAATCTGCAACAAAACAGGCTGCTAGGCGAGCCGTCCATGTAAACTACTGGTATTCAGCTGCATCTTTTATACTGGAAGCCGACTCCAATATAGTCGGGAAAAGTCTTGGCAGGATGATGACTTGATTTGCAATCACACCCGGTCATATAAGTAAGTGATGTATGGCTAATATAGATTATTAAGACTAAGTAATATAGCTCACATACCATATATATATATTCTACTGTTTAACAGTGCAATAACATACCAATATTAAATTATTAGGCGACATTAATCTGCAATGGACTTCGGTAGGCTGTTGACAGTGATCTTAGTTTTTGGAATCATGATTTCCCTTTGAAAATGTTACTAATGTTTCACCTGTAAATGATACTGAAAAGTAGGACATTGATTCAAGTGAAGAAGTATCTACAGAAGGCAAAACTGACATAAAATATGATTCAAATAGAAGGCAAGAGAAGAATGAGACCAACACATTTAACATAACAGCACTGAACATACCTAGGTGTTTGTAGTAGCATAACTCACACTAAACATAAACTAAAATGATGTTACTGGTAATAAATATATCATCATAGTGCATTTGGGCATAAATGCATTTAAATTACAAATGTTTGGAGTTTCTGAAAACAAATAAACAGACAGTATTTTCTTTTTATAAGTAGCAAATCTACTTAAAAACCAGAAACGTTTACGTCATACCATTCACAAATTTTATGAAAAACTGTTTGTTTTATTATAATTTATTTTCATTTGGATCTACAAATCAGTCATCGGCATCTTAGAATCCATTATTCATTAGACACCCTCTCTAATTCTCGAAAATGCATTTCCGTCATAAAAAATACCTCCCACATTTCAAACACTACCATAAAACATTCTAAAAGCTCAACACAGTCTGCCATCTTCTTAACAGTAGGACATTAAAGTTAATAATCACACCACATCAATCGTCGGTTCAAAGAAAACCGTTGCAATTGGCCTTTGAGACTTCGCTCATTAGCGCCGCGCCTGACACATCAAAGAACGTCAAGTCACTTGTCACATACGTCGCTTGTCGGGCCCTGTCACCATACGTCAACTGTCAGATGTGACAGCCCCTGTATGATTAATAGACGAACTGATTATTCGGCCGATTTTTGTTTTTTTTCTACTTTTTGTCAACACAAAAGATGTCAGACACGTTTGTGCCGTGACATGAATCGATATTGAGATGTATTGAAATGTAAGTACAATGCGTTTTCATGTATGTGATGAATATAGTTTGTACCTACGTGTGGTGGGCGTGCAATATATTTCAACCGAACTCTTATTAATTGAATCGTATTTAAATCTATTCTTGCTACCAATGCTTTCATTCGGATTCAAACGTTTTATTTGAAATTCAAGTAAACACAGAATTTAAACGAGAACATCGACAAGCAACCCCGACGTTGTGCATCACTAACAGCGTTCAGACATAAATTACTTCAAAAGTGATTTACTCGCGCCATACAAATCGCCGTCGACTAGTCGTTGCGGCCCGTCTCCGCCTGTCTGTGCCGTTCAAAGGCCCTGACTGACAGGTGTGAATGATAGTTGACTAGACGCACGTAGACTGACAATCGCAATCACCAAAGAGCTCCACCGTTTTCTTTGAAGATAATAGTTTTGTTTTTGGTACATTGAAAACCGTTTATTTTTCTAACGCCGCTAACAAAATATTAGTAAGTAGTTTCGAGAAATAATGCAATACATTTCGATTCAATGCAAATTGTTTTTTTTTTGTTGAAAGATTATACCTACGTCTACTGCTTCGTAATTTTAAAATGTTTTAAAACATTTCAGCGGCGAAATACCTCATTTTAAGCGTTTGAAAGCTCTAACGTTCTGCGTCTTTTTTATCGTGGCCTCTTGACGAGCCTGTCAGGAACATAACTCGCAAAATAAAACACGTGCGGAGTGGCAGCCACAAATCACATTTTTTAATCGAACTCACGTCTCTGTGCAGCGACAAACGCAGACCATACATTGAAAAAAGCCTTAAACCCTTTGGCATAAAGTCTTAAATCGTTTAAATAATAGGTGATGTAAAGTTTGCTGCATTTCAGTGTGCAGTCACGTCGCACCGCGCGGAATGCTATCGACATCCGCTAAACTATCGACGTTGGCACAACACTAATTGCTCTTTTTGTGCTCCCCGTTTCTCACAATGATTTACGTAATGCTTCTACAAAGAGCATAATCGTATCATTAATGCTTTAAAATGACTTTAACGGCCCATTCTAATGATTTAGATTGATTACAGCAGCGAAGAATAAAAGCTACTCATAAGTAACATCATATATCAATGAGTCCACTGTATATGCCTCACGTAACTGTAAATTGGTATTTGTTCAGAGTAGCGACATTTATGAAACATTAGACTTATTTGGTACGTAAATTACGTAGATAAAAATAAATCCGATATTTGGTTGAAAAAAAGAGCTAAGTATTGAAAAATAACCTATATCTACAGCCAATAAGCAACGAGTAATTACTATGATGATAAATGTTTTGTTCCTTCTTTGTGTCGGAAGAATGAGGCATTATAGCTGGGATAATAACAGGCCAATGATTGTGAAACTTAAAATTAATTTTTTTGCGAAAATTACACTAAACTTTTGTCATGGATAAATTTTAAAATAAACACACATATCGTTACCCATTTTGTTTATGTACTAACATTTGAAAGGTGCACACGTAACATGTTAAAACACTGTAATCGCTTTAACAACGCAAAATGTCAAACAGTTCGTGCCTAAAACGAGCGTAGCGTGCTAATGTGAACGGACCTTAACACTAGTGCCGTCGTGGCATCAGTAGCACATCGAAAAACTGTCGATAAAATATCTAAATTAAAATAGTGGTAGACAAGATGCATTTGTCATGTAATCGGCACGATAAGGTAGCTCAATTAAAAATGTATTCCTTCGGCGGCTTGGTGTAATTAAGATAGCAAGTGAGCATAGATTATGGGAATTACGACGTGCGGTTATCTGTGACAGGGAATGGCGGGAAGTGATTTTCATTTGTAATTAGCGGCGCCGTTGAGATAAGGCTTAACTTGTATTTTGAGTACGTCAATATCTTTTATCGTTTGGTAGAGTGAAGATGTGGCTTGTGATTTAGTTCCCCAGGTAGAAAGCCGTTTAAGTGAAGTTCCTTGAGTGTTGAAAGAAAACGGAACTTTTAAAACTCAACTCATTTGTATCGACAGTTTGCACGTATAACTAAACGTACCAATTTAAGGCAATGACAACGGCCCAATGAAACTTCGAACACATGATCTCGATTCGCTTTAATAGCAGCAAATTGGCTCGTTGTCGTAATATTGATACTAAATATTGATAAACCAAATTAAATTGACACGCCAGTGTATGGTACACGGTTAATGGCCGCCAAGGTAATTAGTCTAGTGATGTGTGAGGAATAATTATGAACTGGTATTAGAGGGTGCTAATTTATTTTAATTATGCATGTATCGTTTGCTCATGACTGACGTAATGTATATAGACACACAGATGACTGCACGTCGTCGGTGGTAACACTTTGACTCTAAGGTGACCTAGCGTAGTACGGAATTTCAAAAGATTAAGAGGCCAGCTTATGCTGGGTTAGTTACCACTGATGTGCTGCGAGCTGTGAGCTGTTTGGCATACTACCTCTTCTTATTTTTTTGTTTCCTATGTGAATCAGTCATAATGAGTAAGTTATATAAAGCTTCTGGGTTAGTTTTTCAGATTTTAGCAAAATCCCAGTATTTTTTTTCAAAAACTCTAAAATAAACAGCAGGTATTTGTTAGTTTATTTAAGCAATTAAGCAATGATCTATCTAATAATTATTAAACAACCCATTTTGCCGTCAATGAGGCAGTTACTAGCCTTAAGCATGTCCCTATGTATCTATTTAAATCACAACACTTACCCACAATTCCTAGACCTAACTAAAACACTCTAATAAGATGTCTTCTAAGAAATCTAGACCATTAACTCCAAACCTTGGCATCAAATGACTCCAATTTGCCAGCGGTTATCCAGTCACATATCGGTGGACTTTACAACTGTTACCGAGGGATAAATCGGTAACTTTATGTCGACACCCGTTATCCTCCGACTAAGCTTCGCAAACTAAGATAGAGTTAGATTGGATTGAGGACAACTTGATTAGGTGAATAAGACAGAGGTACTGTTGTAGTTCTTGTTGTAAAATACTGGATCGTAATCGCTGTTGTTGCAGATAAAGTACGTGGTGTATCGGTTCAAATAACTGTTGGGAAGGCAATCTACTTAGTCGATGTTATCTAGTGAGTTTTATGGTGATATCTTATGCTGATTTTATTTGTAGAATATCAAAAACAAATGTTTGTTTGTTCACAGCTTATTCAAAAGTTAACTGAGTAACTGATATGAAGGTGGGCAAAACACATGGCCACGCGAGATACAGGTGTTGACTTAGTGGTGTTCCAGGATATGAATCGTTATCTGTGGGCAGCAAGACGGGCTTACGTTGTGGTAAACATCAGAAACCTTGATACAATTGGCATTGGATGCAGGAAATTGGCTCCATTCATGGCCTATATCCAACGGTAGGATGTGGAGTGCCGTGAATGGTAATTAACTTAAAAGATAAAAATTATACCAGATTTAGATATGGACAACTGCATAATTTATCAATATTGACGTCACAGTATACGGTTCTCCCGTTGAGATAAAAACTGACTCATCTCACGCTCAGACCACACAACAATACAAAATTCTTCTCAACCACCAACACTAAAATAAAAAAATACCTTCAACTTTTTTAACGAACCTTCACCAAAAAGTTGAAAATGTACCCATTATCACACAATACCTGTTGGTTATTCCATTACAACAAAAACGGTAACAATCGATGAAATTAATTAATTTTATCGATAAATCGTTGCACAACATACATCGACGCCCGCACTTGTCCCACTTATGGTGACATGTCAAAGATTTATTTGGTATATTTTTACGTAATAATTCCCGGCGTAGTGAATGTAATAATTATGTGAGAAACGGAAACTGCAATTAGCGGTATGTTTACCGGTAAAAGTGTCGGTTGTTTTTTGCTAAGTAGTGTGACTAAAGTGAGGATAATTACGATGACTCAGCGTTGGCTTGAGAAACAAAGTCTAGAGTGTGAAAACTGATTATTTACTCAGATTATACCAACTTCAATACCTACTCCGTTTACTTCGTTTTTGATTGTGAGATTTGTAATGCTACTTATCCCGTAATAGTGAAAACAATGAAGTGTTGGTACGCCTGTGGTCTTAAGAACCTACTAGTTAATAACGGTAATTAAAAAGATAAAACTAAGTTAAAGCCAGGGTTTACGCTTATATTTAATAATCTAAAGAAATTATCTCGTTGCACTTTACTTATATTACATAATTATGTATGTAGGACGCGGGAGGCGAGTTGTGGGCATGCGAACAAATTATCGTTGCACCCGGGAGCCAGTATTTTGGCAGTGAAAGTGTTCAAGGTTTCCTTAATTCGCAATCAGAAATCGCAACACTGAAATCTAAATGCAGTACTTAAATGAAGAATTCCTTTTTTTTGCATAGTTGTGGATTAAACTGCTATGTAGTACGTCCATCACACTAATCTAGAACAGCTCTGAAAAAACATGTCAATTTGATACAATATTCGATTTAATATTCAAAGCCTAAATTGAATGCTGAATATTTGAACAGCACTGGACACACGTCAGTGTCTAGATTATCATGCCTAATTAATTAGATGAATTATTAAATAGTTGTTAATTACCGAAATCATTTTCGTAATTACTACTTATAAGTATAACTAGCTTGATTTACGGTGGACCTGTCAGATTATAATTCACAACAACAAAAAACTTACTACCTTAAAACTGTGTGGCTAACCACGGGTATGTTTCATCATTCTTTAAAAGTCATGTGACCTCGACTTACCAAGCTCATCTAATAAAAAATAATCTTAGTAAGTTTCAGTTTATCTGTGAAAATTGAAAACAACCTGAAAGGTCACATAGACTCACATATGTACTGCGTAGCAAATAAAAAACAACTGAAAGCTCAATACTTTCTTTAAGGGGACTACATGACCTAAACTCAGGTTTTATAATGCCTAAAAGTACTTATATGATCCACTGCAGTAAACAAAATCAGAAAAATATGTGATATTCTTCAGGATATATTATGCTAGTTAGATAGTGTGTTGAAAAAGTAATACAACTAATTTGGTACGATAGAAAAAGTCAAGAAGATACCTCTAAAATTTTTTTTAACGATTTAAACCATAGTAACGTACACACGGCTACACATCAAGCTATAAATTTCCAGTTACACTGATCTCTCATCTCATTGTAAGGAAATCCTATACAATGCGAGATCAGCTTATACTGGAAATGTATAGCATGATCTGTTATGTAGCCGTGCGTACATGCAATAATTTTGTTTTTTTTTTTCAGATTGTTCGTCAAGCAACATGTTAACGTGATAGTGTTTTTATTTTTTTGTTAAATCAATAGATTTTTAGATAGATAATTGCTTCATATTTTGCAATAATTTACAAGTTTTGTGTAATCGCGCTTCTCTTTCTTTTCTATGCAGTCCGACAGTGACTGCGCTTTAGCTGTTGTCAGCCCCTTAAGTAACCCAAGTCATAAAAAATAAATTTTGGTTTTTCTTTTGCCAATAATTGTTTGTATTGTTACTATAACTCTTTGGTGTTTGAGAGAGAGAGAGACTACCTCAAACCTCATACCTACTTAAAGCAGACTAAACCTTGGTATATTTTAAATATCGTCACGTTTATCATTTGCCTATATCTCGATCTTGACCATACAAAAAGCCGTCCATCACTGTCATACAAATGAACCAGTTAATATGCGTTGCGTGTATGAATTTGAATGGCGTTTACTTCCGTGATTCAATGATAATGAATATTCCAATGATTCAGATCTTGATCGACTGTTTCTAGATACAGTGGACTAATAACATCGTTGGAATTATTTATGACTTGTTGATTTCTAAATAGGTTGACAGTTATTGGATGGTTTAGGAATGAATTAAACAATGCCGGCTATGCTTAGAGCGACTTGTTGGATTTATTGAAGTCAGGAGTGTTACTCACATGTTCGGATCTGCACAATTCAGAACAGGCGGGCGACCAAATTGAATATATCCTGTATAGCTACATAAATATGTATGTTAGGAAAAGCCGCTCCTCAGTTTAGCTACCGACGTCAACATGATTAAGCGAGAGTATATGCCGAAAAAAGTTTGCCGTTCGGCACGCGCCGAATGAAAGCCGGAGCGACTTTGTTGCTCAACAAATACTGCCGAATCGAATGTACTGAGCCGAACATGTCACTGATTCGATTTTTACTAGAACGAAAGTTGCACTAATATTTTTGCATTACTAGACGTGTTATCGTAGCCCGGTCCACTCACTGCTTGAGTGTAGACGTAAATATCCTGAGTGATTGCACCTTGCCACTTCCTGAGCTAATATCGTTATTTGGCCATGACGTATTTTGTCGCACTGCTAACAGATAAAGTACATAATATACGATATTAAAAGCTGAGTCAGTGTCTAAACTAGTACCAACCCGTCAATTCTGTAGAAATCTCACAGTGGAAACTCAAGTGAAGTAAGCTGTCATCCCACTGATGCTAGGCCTTGACACAATCAAACTCAAAGCATTTATTTCAATTAAACCATTTACAGGCACTTTTGAATTGACAAGTGGTCGGTCAGTCAGAAATCTGAAGCTAGTTGCCCATTCCAAAGCGTAGTAGGTACCTATGGAGAAGAACGGGCATGAAACTCCATGGACACTCTTTTGACTATTGACAGCTCACTTCAAGCTCACTCAGAAGTCATGGCTGTTTCATAGAATCTACCATGACCCTCAATGCTACAATGACATGCGTGACTTACCGTATATCCAACAATACCCCAACATTCCTAACATACATTAAACGTTGAAGCAGTAAAATATAGCCCATAAAACACTATCATTATCTCCAATAACGTGACGTCACGACCTCCCATCATTCACCATCACTTACTCAGTAATACCCCATAACACACGTTCAACATGATGAAGACCAAGATATGAAGCACATCGTCCATCACTACGAAAATGGAGGAAGTTCCTCCGTCTTATTATAAACTGCAAGTGATTTAGTATCGATATAGCAATATTTTATAGATATTTATGAGCATCAGTAGGAACATATTTGGGGCGTACATAAAGTAGATGTTACGTGTTGTACTAGTGCGTAATATTTATATGTTCGGTAGCCGTTTGCTTGGCTGTGTTGACAGATAGAAATGTAGGAATTTAAATAAAAGCTTATTTTTAAAAGTAAGTATGTTTTGCTCACTTTTTAAATTAAAAAGTAGTACATCTCATACCAGACCAAACATAATATTCAGAACAGTACAAATAAATGCTAATATCATAAAAAAGAGAAAATTGATTTCTAAGAAAAATATTCTAAACCTGATCCTGTGAGAACTTTTGAACTTTCTTTTAAATGCACGCACTGGTTAATAGTCAAAAATAGTAAATACCTATATAGATACCTTTATAATATATATAGATAATAGTAAATAACACCACGAAAGTAGACGGATACGTAAGGTCATCTTGCTAAAATTCAAACACACCACAAAAAATGAAACAAACAACAATACCTTTATCACACGTACCAAAAGCTCCAACCACCACTACCCTCATGGACCATTCCCAGCAGCATTGCATAAATCTTCAACCCACACACAGCAACACACTACTGAATATTTCATCGAATAACTACAGGGATACAGTAGCAATTAACAAATCTGAGACACCTGATTATACTTGAAGTCGGTACTTCGGTAGCAAGAAGCTGATGTGTCCGGTATGTTATCGCGACAAGACTGTCGCGCGGACGTGTCGTGTCGCAAGACTGGTAAGTACTGAAGTACGGATGCGGTTGGTGAACAGTTTTTTTTTTTTTTGGTAAGAATTGTAAGAATTTATTTTGAGACCAGTTCGCCAGGTATTGATTACGGAAAACGCTACTGAAATCATCATGATATGATTACAGTAGCTTTATTACCTAGCACTTAGTTTTTATAAAGTAAACTGCACTTGAATTTGCCTCGCAGTGGAATCGGGAAGGCCCTTTCATTGTAACCTTTTGCTTGGTATATGGAGGTTTGGTCAATTTGTTGCCTTCGATATGGTGGAGGTCCTCAGTCAGTATCCTCAACTGCTCAAACATACTGACATCGTAATCATCGACATGCACGCACACCATTTTCAACAGACAAACAGCAAAATTCACAAATCTAAATATACTTGGACACGTCACCATCCCAAGAAGGCACACAGCCCAAAACACATTACAATTCAATCGCTAAAAAATCAATAAGAAGTAGTGACTTCAAACATACCGCATCCACCGGACGCAACACGCCACTCCCGCGCATCGTAAATCAAGATGGAGGCGATAACAAGCGACCACTCATAAAAGCAACTACGGGAACGATTTTACGATTCATAATTGTACTTTATTAAATGACCGCCACTTGCATTTTAATGGAAGAATTTTGAGCAATAAAAGTTTGTTGGGTGACAAAGAGTAGATATCTGTAGATCTGACATTGCGGTAAGATCTCAAAATGTTGGTATTCTTTACCTCGTAGTTATTTGTCCAACACCGAATTGGAAGGACAAGACCACAATACCTTCATTAACGTTAGAAGCAAAATCAGAGAAGGATAAAACGAGGCAGTAAGTATTACAAATTTACATTATAAATAAGAAGGAGAATTTTCTAAGAAGAAAGTGAAGATCGAGGCAAATTGAAGGTCAAAACGTGAAAAAAAAATGCTCAACAAAGACACTGTAACTATTAAATTGGAAGAGTCCTTCGTCAATGACATCACTTTCTTCAAGAATCACTTTCTAAACTCCAGTCGCAGAGTCGTCTGGACTCCATAATTAACGAAGTGACTCTTATAGAAACCCAGACAAGTCAACCTGATGGGAATACCAATAATCGAATGCCTGAAGTATTGAATATATCATTTATGAATGAATGGACATATTAGTCATCCCTGCATAAAGTTATTAGTAGGGAATGATTTATTACGATGTGCATGAGTTGTGTGAGTGCTTGTGTCATTTTGTATGACTGGACGTAAGTAATGATAGGTAATTTTCAATTAGTTATGATGAACCCTAACATAAAGTATGAATTTCCACCTTTCGGAGTGGGTGTTAACATTTAATTAAATCCTCTGTGCTTTTTTTGTCCAGGAACTTTATAGAGTACTCAATTATTATTTGAATATCATTGGATGGAACCTTTAAAAATACGACTTTTTCTTCTTCTCTCTATTTTGCCATGTCTTTGATTCTAAAAGAGACAATCACTGATACCTCTTGAATGATAAAAAAAAAACCCAATAAAAATAGAGTACTACCTTCTGTCCACGACATCGTTCGTGTCGAAGTCGACCACTCGGCAATAGCGTGGCTATCTATTAATGTTAGGGATTTTGTAACCAAATTCGCCACACTTTTCACAACCACTGTAAGTCCTGAAAGCCAGAAACATCAGTGGCACTATCAAAAAACGCCGAAACCAGGAAGCTCAACAAGTAGAATCAGGAAGGCAGAAACCCAATCCATTTACATTCTACCTATCTTCTCATCTTCTGCCCCAAATATCACCGCCATTTCAACAGACAGTTAACCGCCGCCGCGGCCGACGTCTATTTACAGCAGCTAATTAAATTATAAATCTTTCACGACGCCTTTCACGAGATGCTAGTGAGATGGAATAAACTAAGAGATGATAATACCCGTTTTGAAATGTTGGACTGCTTGACTGGTGAGATGTTTTGATGTGGGGTGGAGGTATTTTTAATGGAGGATAAGTAACGTTTGACGTTAAAGACGTAGGTATTTATTTGTTATTGGACAGGAGAATGCATTGAACAGTTGAACACTGTTGATTGATGTGAGATTTGGAGCTCGTGTCAATTTTTTTAAATATATGCAGTGTTATCATTTGTGCGTACGGTTTTCTAGTTCTAGTTTTCCGTTCGTATTTTAATTTTAACATGCAATCTATGTTCTAAATAAATGTATTTTCTTTATTTTCTTGTTCTTAGTCATAATTATCATTTTCATTGCCGCGGCTTAGCATGACAAGTACCTATTAGTCGATGTATTCAGGTTCACTTGCTTTGCTCAAAATTGATTAGGTACATCTAGATACTATTAAAATGCTCTTCTTTTAAAATACTTCTCTAGAACAGAGCTCGCTATAATGGCACCTTACGAAGCCATAAATAACAAATAATTAATTTTCCGCGACGGCCAAAGATCACAATCGTATAGTCTAGACAAACTCCCTGAACTTCGATTTATAATTACAATTATCTAAATTAATAATCACTTGAATTAGCTTTAAGGTCCAAGTTTTCACTCTTGATGAGGAACTTAAAATACCCACCGGCTAATAATGAAATCTTGCTTGAAAACAATGAGACTTTCGAAATGATTTGATCAAATTACGCTCTCAGCATTTTTGATTTCTTGTTAGGAATTCCTTCTTGAATACTTTTTGAGAAAATCGTGTTTTCAGTAGAAGACCTCTCACGTGATGTTTTCCAGGACATTCTGTATAATCAATAGTTTATAGATATACTTGACGTAGATATTAAAACTTGGATACGGTAACTTCACAATAAAAATTTCGCTAAGAGATCCCACGCTATAGAAAGTACAGCTACCAACAGACTTTTAAAGAATTATAACATTTTTATACTGAACAATCCGGTACTAACGAACATTAAGTAAACTGCTAAAACTACTTCTAGTAAACATTACCTCGCTTTATAAGCGTTAGGAAGATAATAATAATAAAGCAGTAATTTACATTAATTAAATCCGACAATAACCATTATTTGGCACTTCTTTTTGTTAATTAAAAACATTGTTTATGTAAGTAGGATTGTGTGTTGAAATGCTACTTCCGACAGTTATGCTGTAAGTAACCACTGTACGTACATTTATATGCAGATTTGGATTACAATGATCACTAAATTAATGTTAATGTCATAAATGATATGAGCGTTACGGAAATGGTCTATAAATAATACGCTTACTAAGTAGTTAGTATACTGTAGGTACTATTCCTAAGATACAATAGACTCTCTGTAGATGTGCTTTGCAGCCGCGTAGGCCGCTTTTAAACCCAGTAACAATTAGTTCGAAGTTGCTTGCTAAAGGTACCTTCTGCCCGATAATTACAAATTACAGTCCGCTGAATATTCTTTAACCAGACACGAAGTAATCACTTTTATTCACAAACCTCCCCCTACATACGCACAATTGAGACATAAAAACTAACTACCAAAAAAAGAAGCGTGTTATTATTCATTATAACATTAAAACGTTATCTGCCGACCCTGTAAACGTTAATAACCGTAGTAATACATAGTTATTTCGTAAGTAAAGGAAGTTATAATAAATTGTGTATTAATAAATCATACTTATTTGCTATCTCGCGATCGCTGCGCACGCGCGGCGTATAACTGTTATAAATTACGTCACACTGTCACGCTGGTAGACCCTGGGGCTAAGCAGAGATGTGTACCACACTCTCAGATTAAGGATAGCAAGATTACATGACATAGAACTTATCCGATGAGGCATTTCAAGTCTACTTACCTATAACATGAAACATAATGTTAGCACAGGACCAGCTGATATGGCGACACTTGAGCTCCCCAAGCAAGGCAAATCTATGTCCAGCAGTGGTCGTCTTTCGTCTGAAATGATGATTTGAGGTCTAAGCTTGTGTCATAATTATAGTCTATCAGGGCAATTGAAGCCATGTTAAAAACTTAACAAGCCTGTT
This sequence comes from Brachylomia viminalis, assembly GCA_937001585.2. Taxonomy (NCBI): domain Eukaryota; kingdom Metazoa; phylum Arthropoda; class Insecta; order Lepidoptera; family Noctuidae; genus Brachylomia; species Brachylomia viminalis. The sequence continues at coordinate 2,329,661 of OW443300.2, forward strand.
ATCAAAGTTGGCAGCGAAAACTTACTGGTAGACTCTTTAGCCGCAGCATGAGTGAATATAAAGCAATTCTTTCGAAAGTTTCAGCTCAAACTAAACTGTAGTTTAAAAAATATTCAGTCAGCTATGTTGGAGCGGGCAGTCAGATATAGCCCAGAGTGTGCTGGAGTAAGAAATGAATAGTAAAAAAATTATTTTGTTAGTAGGCAATCAGAAACTCTATCTACTTTTCTTCTTGTATCTAAATGTAAATTACACTCTTTGATAATTAAACCTAGGACATAATAACAGCTGTGCCTGCCACCGGTATATCTATTGAGATAAAGGGTTGATGAAACTATAAATAAATTACTCGCTTAGTTTCCATTAATTGGTAAAAATGATTTATCTTACAACTCTTACGAAGTGGGATTGGCTTTATTGCTATCTAAATTAACACGCTATTGCTGCAATTAGGCAATAAATAGCGTCGAAATTGATCCAGTGTTAAGCAAATCCAGTCATTTTGCTATGCAACTTTTAAAGGTTTGATAAAGTCTTTACTGTGGCAGTTTTTTAAATATTGCTGTTGCTGGTAGAAACAGAAATATGTTGCTGGTACATCAATTTCAACAATTAATTATTTCTTTCTTTCGTGTCTGGCATTGATTTTTCTTCACGTTAAACAATAGTTCTTTCCGTGGATAAAAATTGGGAATCAGCAAAAATAATGAGTAACGGTACTGACAGTCGATAGAAGTCTATACGATCGTCTTTGCTTCCACCTTTCATGGCAAAAACAAAAGCATAAACACACATCTTTATAATTTTCCCAAATACTTAAATCCATACCTTTAAGAAACCGTTAAGACCACGTAAGACTACCATTACCTAACACAAATCCCAATTCACACCAATCTATTTACCATCCACTTATCAGTGAATCAGATAGAGAGCCCAAATGAAGTGTAGAGATAGGCCACAGCCTACCAATCCATTACCGGTAAAGAAACCCGACACACAACAAACTGGGCAAGCGAACAAATTGCAAGCACTAGCAATTAGCTGGGGAGGTAGTTCTAACGGCATGGTTGTAGTTCGTTTGAAGCAGTAGGCTCAGTTTGGGTAAATGCTACCGATAGAAGGATTAAACAAGAAAACCATGCATCTGAAAGGATCCTAAAATTTTGTAGTATCTAACTTTCATCCTCTTGTTATAAATCGGGATTCTGATAATCGTCCATTCTAGGATTTTTTTTTGCCAGCCGCTTCTTTCTTAATACTAGACAAATGCCTGCTTCTTTTTTTTCTCATTTCTGTTGATCCCTCGTTTAATTTTTATTGTTTATAAGAAAGCCATCCTTATTGGAAATCCAGCTCGTCTTTGGTAATCTTTTAACTTGGGAGTAATGACTGTCTTCCGAATAAACTAAATCCATCACAATTTATATTGTAACTCATTCACCTTATTCATTTGATATTCATAAACTCAACAGATAAATTGTCAAGTCGGTCGCTGTGGCTTCCTAACCTCTGTCATCGCCATTAAAATGTATAATGTCAACTCGCAAATCGCAACTTGCGCCATATAGTTTAGTGTTAACGGCCAGTGAGATTATTATTTTATAATCTACTGCGTCTATTTAAATTAATGCTTTCAGTATTTTGACCTGAGGCTAAAATGCAATGATGCATGCCTTAGAATAATGGGGTACGAACAAATTACTTTCATACATAATTCATTTACTAAAACCTTTTCAAAACAAATAAACACATTCTCCATCATTTGCATCACTGAATACCGCAAACAGAATTCAAGGTAAATTGAATTTTTGCCCTTCTGTTAATCGTATCCTGTGGCGATCTCGTGATCAGTGCCCGTTCGTCGCAACATTAGCATATCGGAATTATTCCATTACAGCGTTAATAATTTAAAAATAATACGCCGCCGGCGCACGCGACCTAAAGTTATGGGCCCCTGGAGATGCGGTTGCGAAACGAAACATCGACCAATCAAAAGCAAGCTTTATCTCACAGTGAGTACAGTTTATTTTAAGTTGTGATAGTGTGCGTAAATTTCAGTGGTGCTAAACATTTTATTATGTTAATAGGCAGACAATATGAGTGAAGATTATTTGTGTTATAATTTATTGTTATGCATTCTGTTGCGTGGTGTACTAAATTCAAACATAATATTCTGTGAAATCTTTAGATGTTCGAAGCGATAATCTTAAATGGATTTGATGTAATCTTAATCACAAGAAACGTACCTATAGAATATTACATCAAAACATGTATGTATTTCACAACAACCGGGTAATTATTTATCATAGTATTTATATTTTTGTATGGACCTATGTAATTGTTATTACGACCTCAGCTGTTTTGTAATTCATTAAACATTCACCCATGATGACTTGCTGTCTATAGGTGTATATTTTTTAAAGTCGTAAAACTTCAATTACATTTTAATTCAGTACTAAGAACCTATAAAGTTATCTTTTACGATTGTACGTGACCGTAAGATGTGCCGAAGCAGCTTGCGGTGCTCATTGTAAGGATGCCGCCCAAACAACGTCCTGGCACCTGATTGGCCTAGAGCGGAATTCAATTAATAAAATAAACGTTTGTCTAGCGACAAGTTCATTGTAAGTTACGCTTATAAAATTATCATTTGGATGCTTTTTGATTCAAGAATAAATTGTTTTATAGGTTTTAGTTCAAAACGTGTCATGCAAATCCACATGAAATCAATTAAAATAAACTCAATTGAAATTAACAATCAAGTGGTTCACACTCAACTTTATGAATTCCAAAATAACTCTAACAAAAAATATATTTGACACAGGCCAAACAATTTATATTACAAAAAGGTTTTAAATTCAGTTACATTCGACATCCCTAATATTTATACAGACACACTTGACACGATACACTCCAACACTTGAATGGCGGACTAAAATAAACTTTAAAAAAAAAGTAAAAATAAAATATGAAATTCACACAGTTTATCAAATTTCAAGCGTCACATCACATATCATAGAGGTGAGCTTCGCATAGCTACGTAGGATGACAGGAGAATGACACCGGGGGCTGGTGGATGGCGGGCGGATGGCTAGTGGGGGGAAACAAACGGCTCAATAAATCAGCTACGTATGCCGCTTGCAGGTGTTACGCCACTACACGATGAAATATTACTGCTGAGATTAATATTTTAAATATTTCAGATGTGACAGAGCGTAACTGTAGAAATGCCGGTTGAAAGTGAAAGGGATTTTTTTTTTATACGTTATGTAAAATTCTTTTCCTACATAGTAAAATCATGATCACTTTATTACCAGATTCGTTTAGGACCACCTGACCACTATGAAACTGCATTCAAAAGCTCCTGCCTGGCATCAACTATTTTAAGCAAACTATTTCAATGAAATAAATGAACCTTTTTTTTTTTTGAGGGTGTGATATCATCAAATAACAGCAGGAGGGCGTGTCAGACTTTTACTGACTAAAACCCACCCGTGTTCCTTCAGTTGCCTGTGCCAGGGGCCACGGTATCCCTCTCGGACTTTCGCGCAACCCTAGCAGGCATCGGCCCTAGCGGACCCCGTCATTGGTGCTGACATCTCCTGGAGGCACGCGTAGAACACAACGCGCCGTCGACCCGGGCCTGCTGAGCTATTCTGTAACAATCTCACCGTGATAACTTAGGTGAAGTGAGCTTGAAGTGAGTTGTCGATAGTGTCAATCCCTAGCATCAAGTGGAATGATAGCTCACTTCACCTAAGTTATCACGGTGAGATTGTTACAGAATCGACCGGCTGGCCCTTATCGAACGGCGAGCTGCCCATTGCTCGCCATCCGTAAGCCCGCGCCTACGGTGGCCGGGAATCCGGGAATAAATGACACTCGATGCAAAATATTTCAATAAATAACACGAATCCTGATAAACTGTAACGAGTGAATTTTCGAAACTGAGTTGAACTAGACTACCAGTGGATTTCACTTTTCTGAATTAGTTTTACTATTGCCATCAGGATTATTTTGTAGGGTTGATCCACGTGCAAAATAATGTTAGTCACCGCAAAGCGTGGCAAAATTTTAAGTCCTTTGACATGCAAAGTATTACCATTACCATTGCCACATCTACATACTACCACTTAATCATTGCCAGAAATATTGCCACTGTCAGTTGCGGCCCAATAATTGGGACGCCTGTTTTCGGCCGTCCACAATTTATAACTTAATCATGTATCGAGGAACAAGTAGCCGTTTTTTTATCACATTAATATTGTTTAATTGGACACCGTATAAATTAACAGATAGATTACTTTTGATGTAATACCGAGTAGGATAAGCAATCCTACTCGATTGTACCGAGGATAATAATGATAAAGTGGTTTTAATTATTTTTATACCAGCAACTAATATAATAAAAGTTATGTTTTATGATTCTGGTTTATATTACTCATATTGTTAGCACTTCCAATTAAGGTTTAATAATTATGATCGTAATAGTATTTCAACATGTTGAGTTATCTGGGTCTTATTTCACCAACGGATAAGCAACAGTAAACAATACAATGGCCCAAGTCAAGCAGTGAACTGTAGGGCTGAGTTGTATGGTTAATTGACTCCTTATTTGTGACAATTTGTCAATTTGTCATTTGTGGCACACACTGTGTTGTTGTGTAAGCATTTCTATTTTTTTTTTGTGTTTCAAATCAAATCAATAAAAAGTCATTTATTCAAACTAGGCTGAGAAACAGCATTTTTTGAACGTGAAAATTACATAAGACAGTCCCCTCAAAACGCCCGCCCTTCACCACTTCCTAGTGCTTTAGCTTTGGCGCAGCAACAAACTCCCCAGCAGCACTGCTGTCTGTTCAGTTAGAAGAACTGGATTGTATACTGTAGTAAGTTATTAACATTACGAAACACGATATATTAAATAAAATGATTTGCCATATGTCAGCTAGCACACGCCAATATAGAAAATTATACTCAAGAATAAAAAATAAAAAAAAAACTTATGCAGAACTTAATACATAATAAAAGAATCCACGAATAAAGGGCGTGCCCGCTTACATTTTCAATGCTGCATTATGTTTATATATTATGGTAGCTCTGACTTGGGTCACAAATGACAAACTAGGTTTCATGAACTGCCAAATAACTTTTTTTCTTTCTTTCACATCTTGTGGTAGGTAGGATTCTCTTCAGGTGAGTTTGTATGAAGTATGGAAGCCTATATGAGCAATATACAGTGCTCTGGCCATCAGTATTGGGTAGCAAAATTATTCATCCTACGTGTGACATTTTGAAATTCTATCACAATTTAATTATATAAAGCAATTGGTAGAAATTTGTCGCTTGTTTTACGTCCGTCATCTACTTTTAACAGAAACAACAATTCATCGTATTATTCTCAGGCCATAGAAATAGGTGATTCTGTGTAAAGGTGAATAAGTGGAAAACCAATTGATATCAATCTTATCACGGGTAAGAAGAAATTAAATAAGTTGCATGATCAATGAAAGAATTAATCACTTTATTTCTCGCTGTAAACCAGCGCTGGGTCTTTGTGTTGCAAAGGGCAAGACAAAATGCTGAGCGATAGCCGTTTTGTGCGGATGTGACGCATTTTCGCACCAACCTTTCCTTATTTTTTGTGTTTATGTTCTTTTTTGCGTCATGCTTACCGCAAATAAACGCATTTTCTTTCTTTTCCTTTCTGATAGAAATAAAGCCTTAGTTATAATAGTATGTATCATTATCATAACTAATTGTCTTCCGTTTCATTTGGCTAAGGAAGTTTTCTAAGAAAACGTTTACAGTTCACGGTCGTCATTTTCAATTTCCCTGGAAACCTTTCATCAACGCAAAAATATTAACAAACACATAAATAATTTATTTAAAAGAAAACATTTCCTCACTCTGACATTTTTATTGCTATCACAACTTTTTTCTTCATAATATATTTTTCTATAATAATTTAGCGATCACATTCAAACGTTCGCTCAGCTATAAATCTGAACAAATTTAGGGTGATAATTTATTTTATGGGTCGAAAGACCAGCTTTTATTTTTATTCTGCGGACTATGACTCAGTTGAAGCAATAAAAATCATAATTCAGGGTTGTCACGCTGCCAAATTTTGTGATATGCCATTATGTTTTGACAAAACACGTTATAAATTGTATAACGGGAGGAAGGAAGCTTTGATAGCTTCCTGTAGTTTGTTTTATTTGTGTTAAAACTTTTTTGATGATGATTTAATACTGTCGTTTATTTTTTCAGTTAAAAAGTTCAGAGGCTTTTTTTTTTCAAAGGGTGTCTGTTTTCCGCTATTATTTCACAAACAACTTATATAATCTTTAGGAATTATACAACAGTCAGACTTCGAGATATCGTCGTGGCTAAGATAGTCTTGCAAATAATATAAAACTAGTGGTCAGTAACGATATCTTTTACAATATTAGGTAGATTTAATCAGCATCACTGTGTCAAATTATATTTAATAGGAAACTTCAAACAGAGAAATAATGTTGAGGAAATCCTTAATTCTTTGTTGTATTCTAACACTATGTATATGTATGTGCTGTGGGTTAGTGATGTAACGAATGTCATATTTTGGACATTCGCGAATGCGAATGCGAATATTCAGTTTTTGTTTTTTGTTTTTGTTTTTTGGCTTGGTGACTTTAGCGGCAGTCCCGTTTTGTATTTTAAATTGTTATGAAAGTTTGATTGTTAAGCTTCATTGCCCAAAGTAAAATAAATAAAGGATACCAAATGATAAAGAGAAGACTGATAATGTGATTACGAGGTTAAGTTACTTTTTATTCCATTAAAAAACATAAGAAATTAATGGAATTGGATTTTCTTATATACCTACTTAAAAAAATTATACACGCAAAAACCTTCGCAATAATTTCGCGAATGCAAAAATATGCGAAAATTCGCGAATGCGAATACGAATATTCGTTACATCACTACTGTGGGTGAACCATAAATAAACACTGAATATCTAGTGTTCTTAGTTGTTACGACAACTTATTGATCGAAAACACGATTAAAGTTTAATGTCAAATACATTAAACTTTAATCGTGTCACTATGATTCTTTGAGTTTTTAATTATATTTAAATTAAAATACTTTAGCCCGACCAAAAGTCCAAAACGATTTCTCTGAAAGCAATACTAGTCATCGAATCCTTTCGCTAATTACATAAAAATAATCAAAATAACCCACAATCATAGCCAATATGAAATCGATAAAAGAAACTACGACTAATATAATTTATGTTTTATTATATTTTATAATATATTCGACATCGATACATATCAAATTTCGATACTAAATTATACGATTGGTTAATTTGCGTAAACATCCAAAAATGTTGTATCAATTCGATTTTTGGAGGATCGTAAAAATATATTTATTCTCTGAGAATAGCTATAAAAGTCAATATTATTAATTAACATTATACGAAACTGTAGATTTTTATAACGCGATAAACAAAAAAAGTTAAAACGTCAATTAAATTGTCTGTGGTTCTCAACAAATTAGCGCTAAGATTGATTGGCGCGTTATAAAATTGTTTATTGTTATTGGTATGTTGCAATATTACACACCTACATATTATTACAACCTCGTAATAAAGAAATGTTGCACGGTTCACATGTAATGTTGTTAGATCGATAATTTACTTAAACCTAATCTTTTTGGGATCTTCAACAGTTATGAGCAGTCAGAGGATGTCTGATCAGTGGGATCCTAGACTTTCCTATCTGTTGCACCAAAACTAAGCCGCTTGCGTTAATCAGCTCCATGCAACTAACTAACAGCAATGTATAGAAAACCTTGCATCACAAGATGATGCATATCTAAGTATAATAAAATATCAGTATTTTGTACTTTTGTTTAAAAAAGATAATCAGCTACTGATGCCACGTCTATTCTGATTTGACACCTTCTCACCAAGATTTAATTAACAACTCTCTGATATTTCTTCATACGTAATTAATTACGATTACACGCCTGCGGGCTCATAAAAACATTCACAATTGCTTTTTAAAGAACTGACCGAGTTATTTCATGCGGTTGTAATAAACTCTACGGCTACTGGAATAAGGTTAGTTTTGCTTTGTACCAAGGTGTGTCGGTAATGTGGTATTCTTAAAAAGAGGTATACGATGGCTATTCATCATTCGTATAACAACTGAACATAAATAAAAGATTTTGGGCGGTTTGTTCCGCTTAGTTAACTTGAGTTTGTTCCTTTTAAGTAGGAATTTCCATGCAATTTTGGATTTGGAGATTTAATCTTGAAGTGCACAAAGAGTGTTGAAGCCAAGGTAAAATTTATTTTCGGCATTGCAAAATACCCAACTTTATAAAAAGGTACCTGTGAAAGATCAACAGGTAACCTCATTGCATAATTTTGATACGAACGGGCGGAGAAAACGTAGGTACCGTACATTCGAAGGATATAAAAACTGAATATATACTCGTTTCGCACATAAAATTGACTTAGTTTTAAGACTTTATTCATAATCCATGAGTGATAAGTACGTATTGTGCTTGTGATAAAAATGTAAACCAAATGATAGAGGGTAGTTTCGGTTCTAATTTCAATTCTAATTTACGTTACGTTTACGTGTCGCGTTCGTGCTAGCTTGAGTTTACAGCATAACGCTGTTCTTCACATGTTTGATAATAATTATGAAAATGAGAATAGTAACACATCAAAAAGTTTGAACGTGATCTCTATCTAACCACTTCGTCATAATTGCGTTATTTTAATAACATTATAATTATTAATATTCTAGCGATATTTATTTTACAAGTATGTATATGGGCGAATATACAAAAGTTGGGTAACTTTTCGGGATATTTTGTTTATGATAGTTTTTTAAATCTAATTCCTACAAATTTGCGTTATAAGATAGCTAATCTAATGAATATATTGCTCATGATAGGGCCAGTCACTTTTTAAAGTAGATGTGGAGATATTTCGATTTTTCCAAATTTGACTTCCAGGGAACTGACGAGGGTGACAAAGTACTGATAAAACACACAACTTCATAAGATATGTAAGAAATTTATTAAGACTTAGAAGAAATCTCTTAGAAACTAATAATGGCACATATTTTGAGTCGCACTTTTAATCTTAACCCTTTGAAGGACACTGAACGAGACACAATAGAAGTTTTATTGTTATTACGTCTAGGGGCGTTTACTGTCCGCCAAAGTGTTAAGTAACAATTTAAAAAATATATATTTACGTAATACTGTGAGGAACAACTTTCTCTACCTGTCAGAATATCGATCAGCATCTACCTTTCAGCATTTTTCAGAATATCGATCGCAACAAAGCATTTTCAACATACTTTGATGATTATTCACTGTTGTCAGAATATGTGCCTTTTTAGAGCAGCAAGTTGAAGGTCCATGTTTTCGTGGACCGTGCAAGCACAAGTATCACGGTTTGATAGCTTAGGGGGAACCACCCAAAATGGTCGGAGTCGGGTAAATAGGGAATAGCCCATTTTTAATGGAATGGTTTTCAAGAATTTCTCATGAAGATTTTTCATAGTGCCTGCTCTTGCAGTCTTTCTTGCCTGCTGCTTGACGGCTGTTAGAATCATCTTCTAAAAATTGCTGAACTAGACTTTGCACTTTAACTTTGACGTTTTTTTTTTGGCTGATAATATCCTGCTTTTTTAAAAGTCACTGCTTTGTTTGGTATTCTCCATAATTTGTATTTATCTACCACATTTCCGGATATAGCTTGTTTGAACTTTCTTTTATCTTCATGACTCTTTATTTTAATGTAGTTTTCCTCTAATTGAATTTTGATAACTTCTCCGAAAAGGGCTTTCTTCACTAATTCCTTCTTTTTAGTTATATCTTCGCTCATTTCTTCAATTCTGGTTTTCGGAGTTTTTTCCACAGATTTTACAACTTTCTTCAACTGCCTTTTGACTCTTCTATATTTTTGACGCTGATTGTTCAGTTTAGTTTTTAGTTTTGAAACCATTGCTTTCATTTCTTTTAATTGCTTATTTCTAAACTTTCTCTGTCTTTCACTTCTCCTTTTTGCTTCATTTGCTCTTCGATCATCGTTCACAATGGACCGAATTAGTTCACCAACTATTGGTTGTGCTTCATCGTCAGTAGTTAAAGGAGTAGTTATTATGGCGTACAAAATTATCAGTATTATTTTTCAAAAGTTGTTTTTGTTGCCTTTACTTTGATGAATATTTTTTCCATTCTTTTCTAGTTAATCGTTGCTCTCGTGGCGTCATGTCTTTAATATTTTTTCTTTGTCCCTTTTCTTTCTTTTTTAAGTATTGCAACCTTTGTTTCTCTTTGTATTCAGCTAATTTAATGGGGTCGTTTTTTATTCTAGCTAAGCGAGCCTTTTCGGCTTCTCTTTTCTTTTTCAATATAATATCTTCTCTATCCTTAGACATGTTTTGCTTTTTTTTAGGAGCCATGCTGTTTTAAACTGAAATAAGTAAAAAAATGCTTAGATAGGCTCAAAAAGTCAGTACCCTGGAAACACGTCAGTCCTTTGGCGCAAAATCAGACAGCGGACTGACGCCAACGGACTGACGAAACAAACATGAATTTGAGGTTATCTTTAGAACTAGCGTTTATTTGGATGTTTTCAAATATCAAGAAGCTACATTTTAACAAATCAAAGTTAACTATCTATAAATTAAAATATAATACAGATTTACAAGGAAATAGTGACTCACCATAGGACTGAAATTTTGTCTGGATCGGCACGTGTTCACACGACAAACACAACTCTAGCACTGGCACAGTAAGGGCGGCCGAACAATGGCGCGGTCTGCAGCTAACTTTAGTACCAACCTTGAAATTTAACGCGAATTTGAATTTGAGTCGCCGGTATTTAGCGAGAAATTAAAATTCGAACAACACACAAGGGACTGACGAATAAAACTGAACACAAAGTTTCTTATTATTTTTACAACAACGGTAAGAATAATAAATTATGAAAGTTGTGATTATATAATAATAAATACATTACAGATTATAGTGAAATATTAAGTTTTATTGTATTAAAGGAAATATTTAATACACAGCTATTTGATTGCGCGCTTTTGAGGTTGTGACACGCCAAAGTACTGACTTTTTGAGAATATATTGTGAAGTTTTACAAATTTGTATTAAAAATTAATAGCTGAAATTGGGTGACCAAATAAAAATCTTTTATTTGTTTTAAAATTAATCATAAAATATAAACAAAATATAATTATACATCGTTTTATTGACTGATGACATTGAGTTACCCATTTTTTGTAGAAACACCCGTATGTATGTATATTCTCATATTATTTGTTATACTTTATTAAGGGAATTGTTTTTGATTTTAGTATTTTATTTTCTCTTTTACTTTTATACACGCTGTCTACATCTCTGTCTACTTTCCTATCGCAGGTATGCGCGAAGAGATTTCTTTAGAAATAAGCATCACTTTTGTACCTATTTTTCTATCGTTTTCTCCTTGTCTGTTTATAATGAAGTGTTTTGTATGTGCGTACATAAATAGTTAAATAAATACATAGATAAAGATTAAGCAAATCGGCAACCAGCAACCTTCGCAAACTTATTTAACAAACAACCTCTATACAATAAAACCGGGCTGTCAAAACCCACACACACTCACAGTCATAAAATAAATCAAGTATGGCAGGTGCAAAGCGGAGTATACCATTAGGCTAATTCAAACCCTCTACCGATAACAAGGTTATATTACACCAATTAACAGCCATTTTACATTTGATTTTACTGTGGCATAATAAGAGCCGCCGAAGGTTTGAAACCACTGGTTTTGTGCCGTCTAGTTAGAAGCTATATAAATGTTATGGGTTAACAAGTCATAATTCTAAGTTAGAGGCTAGAATTAGCTCGGGTTGGATTGGATTTTAATTATGTGTGGTGTCTGTTTGTGCAAACAGAAAATATTTATACGGAGTCAGAATAAACAAAAGACAGGTAGCAAAGCGGTGGAAAGAAAAAATTCGGTAATACTCATAAAGACAAAGGCTGTATTTAGATTGAGACTACGAACATTAAGAATAGAATATCTTTATTTCGGACACAATTAAGTACAAATTTTAATAATTTTACGTAAGAAACGAAGAAAGATTACGTTCTGTATAGAGTGTGTAGTGTATCAAGGTGGTCACAGAAGGGAATAAGAGGCTAATACTACGACGAACGAACTATTGTGTAACGAACTAAACGAATTATTGTGGAATATGTCCATAATAATTAGTTTTTTAATACCAAACACATTTTTCAAAACATTAAAAAAATTCAACATTCACCTGCACAAAAATAATTTTAAAAAGCTGTGTTTAAAACCTTAATTGCAGTACCTGTTTTAAATTTACAATAAATTAAATGTTAATGTAATTTGTGTAGGTAGGTATGTATGTTTGTGCATGATACCGTCACTAATCGCCTCAGTCCGTACTCGGTATAATTCTCTCGGACATTATCGAACGCAAAACAAATCGGATGGCAAAAAACAACAGCCTGTATAATTGATGGTTGCATGCACAACTTGTGTGTTTAATTACTAGGTTCTGCACCGGGTTTAGCTTGGCAAACATTGTAGGGAGAGAAAAAATGGTTGAAATAAAATGTGGTACAATACTCTTGTTCACTTCTTTAGTTGAATAGGGTGTCAACATGACATGCATTGGCACAACACTAGAACTCCTTGCGTTAGTAGTGATGGGGTACCTAAGAAACATTGCAAGGGCTATCGTGAAAAAAGAAATAATAATAATAAATAAATAATAATAAATATCGTCTGACATGTGCCTAGAATATTTATGGTAAGTCAAGTAATTTTAGACACTGTTTCACTCCCTTGCACAAATTTTTACTCAAATTCACGTAAATAAAACCATGCTTTTCCTCATTTTCTTTGTTAAAAAATATTTTTACATGCAAACGAACAAAACCTCTTTGCATGTTATGAAGGAATTAAATAAACATGAATTACAGCGATTCATGAATAAATCGATTGTTTGTATCGAGACGAATGCACCGATTGAATTATAATACCAATGCGATTGCATATAACACGGCTATGGAAAGTACGCAGATGTATTAAGTTACTACGGACGTCATTTTTCATTTGCGTGCTTGTCAGAAAAGGCTACATATTCATTACAATACTACCAGGTACTAGCTTTTGCCCGTGTGGATGTCGGAAAATATCCCATGAGAACGTACTATCGGAATCATAAGTACCCTATTTGTTAATCCAGGTTATAAACTATCTGTGTGCCAAATTTCATCCAAATCCGTTAACCCGTTTTTGCGCTAATACGGAATATTCATCCAGAAAACGGACAAAAATTCTTCATTGCTATTTTATTATAAGTATAGATACAGATTAATTTATTCACTAAAAATAAGTAATTATCTAGTGCTTAGTACTAAATATTATAAGCCTCAGTCATCGCAGAAGCAATTACAGCGAATTATCATTATCAAAAACAAATATTTAATTTGTGTTACAAAATTCCCAATTTTGTAACAAAACTAAATATTAGTTTTTTCTTTAATATCCATTGACATAGCGCCAAACTTTCAGTATAAAATTCATGATGATATTTTTCCTAAAAGTTATCATAAGAAGGTGTCAAAACATCGTGATCATAACCATTAGTAAAACTCATAGAAAACGTCCAATAAACATATTTCATTAATTAACCATTAAATGTCTTCATAAATAATGATCGAGCGCACGGTTGCGCCCACGCATCTGTGTTATGGCTTCATTTTTGGGGTTCTGTAGGAAACTATGAAGTGTCTTTGCACATTTACATTAATAATGTGTAAAAAATATTATGACATAATTATAAATTATTTTGAGATTATTTGGAAACAAAATGGATTGCTTAGCTTATAACGTTGTGTTTGGAACGCTTGGCTATATAATATTATCTCTACAGGAAATAATTGCGTAAATTCATTAAACCCTGAAATATTGTCATCGTTGTATAGTCTGAGTTAAATTGGAAACAGGCAAAGTTCAAACAAATCATAAAAATATTATAATATTTTAAACCCCAACAAATCATTTACAACCTGAAAAACAAGAACACAAAAATACAATCACAATGAATGCTATGAATTCTAATAACAAACATTTACATTTAGTTCACCAAAAAATAAAAAGGAACGAGCTTTACGGAACTCATTACGTGTGAGCTCCACAGACTGGACCAGACATTCAACTCAGCCGCATTTTTACGAGTATTCTGAGGAAAATTTATGTATTTCCACTGTTTATTGTGATTCAGGTACTGCTTGTTTGTTTGTTTGTTCAATATCTTTGTGATGATAATGACAGGTGCTATAGGGTTTTTTTATTGTGTGGCAGCATCATTATATATTTAATCATTTTAATTTTTTAGAACTGTATTATTATTATATAGTTTTCTGTGTTTAGTTTCTTCACAGTCTTTCTTATTTTTCTTTGTGTCTCTCCAACAGTTCAAGTATTTAATAAAAAAATCACCACGCTAGGGAAACTTTAGGACCGTAACTGTGAAGACTCACTCGTCCACGGGTACTGAACTTCCTAATTATTAATCTCGGGAGCAGTGGGTCAAGTGGCTTAGATTACAAAGTCTTAATATTCAATATTTGTTTAATTTGCTTTCATAGAGTTCTATTAATTTTAATATATATTAGGTATAAAAGCCCCCACAGATAGGGGCGACGCGGTGAACGCGATGGCGCGACGCGACGACCGCGACGGCCCGACGCGACTCTAGTAAAACAATTTCTCTGAAATTTTCATAGAAATTGTTCTACAAAAGTCTCGTCTTGCCGTCGTATCGCGCCAGTCTGTGGAAGCCTTTAGTCAAGATTTAAGGTACAGTCGACAGCACATCAGTAGGCCAATTCTCGTACTTAAAAAACGTTCAAATTCAAGTCGCAATCTCATCTCAGCGACAATCAATGTCAAAAGCCTGTCAAAAATGTATGTAAATTGATAGTAATTTTGACAGATTGAGACTGAAATTAGAATACGAACGGTCTTAAAAATACGGGAATTGCCCCTCTGGTTTTACAAAACTGTCACGTTTCTCCAAATTATTTTAAAGCTTAAAATGTTGGAGGTCAAGTTCAAAATTAAATGAGAAAATATGACAGTTTGTGGTAACTTGACCTGCTGCTGTGTGTACAATTCAACAGCATAGCTGTGGTAACAATTTGACAGCGATAGTGCAGTAGCAGTAAGAGAACTAAGAGCAATACAGTCGATATGGACATCTGTGTTATTGCATCTATAATTGCCCGTTACAGGCCTACAAAAATACCCGGAGACCACACTGAAAAACTTCTCAAGCCTAACCACATCAAAAGCCAATGATCAAATAAATTCTTTAAACAAAATCTTGCCATGATGCAATCGTCGGCCATATGTAAACTACTGTATTCGTGTCAGAGAGCTAAGTACATACATTTACATATGAATCGTATGTATTAATACATTGGCAATTGACACCCGACTTAAATCACATGTTATAAGACCCGTTTCTAGGGGCAAAGATGATGTGAAGCAGATGTGAGGACTTTTATACCTACGACGTGTTGTGCCTCGATGCGGTTGAGTAAAGGTACGAAGAGTTTAAGTTATAGGTCATTATCATTATCATCTGTCCAGCATTTTCCCAAATACGTTCGGTCGGCTTCTAGTCTATCCGGGTGCAGCTGAATATAAGTACTTTACATGGAGCGACTGCCTATCTGAACTCCACAACCCAGTTACTGGGTAATACGATATCCGTTGGTAAGACTGGTTGTCAGACTTAGTTAAAAGTGTGACGTTAAAAGTTTCAGTTAGATATTCTGTCTAAATGATTAACTTATATGAACACTTCTATAAAAATTAATGTTCAGTTCAAATCAGAATAAAGTTATTATTGATGACAAAAAATTGGAAGTGGTTTAGAATAATCAAGAATCTTATTTATGTTTTATCAGATGGGACGTTTATTCTTGCACTGAAACTGATATCGTAAATTATCTTCGTAATGCACCTCCTAAAATCACAACTCGTCATGATTGTGATTTTATTTTGTTAGATGGTTAGTAATAAAAATAAAAATTACAATTATATCAAATGTCGGTGAGTACAGTCTGCAACAATAATCTCTGACAGAAATAAGAAACATAAAATAGCAACACCCGAGGCGGGTCATAAATTTAACTGCCGTTTTCTAAAATTAATAACGCATAATTTCTAATATAAAACCTTAATGACTGGCGAATAAAGCGATAAACGGCTAATTTACGATCTGCCTGCCCAATAAAAACTTAGCGATAAGTAATCTTAGAAATGGAAATCAATTACTTTGTTTACGTCCAGTTTGTGGCGAGTGATGGGATTTTGTTTCGTCTCTTTTTTGTTTAATTTAATCTCGTTTATTGTGGGTTGTATTTTTTCTGGGATTAATTCACGCCTGTCTCTGATCAGGTGGATTTAAATATATAAGTGTGTTATAGTTTAAATATTGGTTATCAGGATCAGAATTATTTATATGTATATAAACTTGATTCAATGGAACAGCAGGCAAGAAGTTTTTTTATATTTTTATGTATGAATATATTATGTAGTGTGTTTGTCAAGTATTTTTCTTACCCATAAGTAAGTAAATTATTTTCTGGACCGTCGTCCCATCACCATTCTAAAGTTTTTTTTAAACATACCGAACTATAACAACCAGCAGACCACAAAATATCATAACCATTTTGACTCAACATAATTAAAATAATATGTAATTAAGATTTTGTAGGACACGATAAAAATTTACATAATGATATTACTTTACATTATATTACGAAAATATTCAAATTAAACGTGTAAAATAATTATTATTTTAGTTAATTACTGTTATATTTACATGGCCATAGGGGAATGTAGGAACATATCTCTACAGTTGTATTAAGACTACCGGTATTTGGTAATGACCTTATAATATTTAAATAACATTAGTTGGCTACTGGCATGAGAGCTCTGTGTTTTAATTACGTTATATTACATTTTAAAACATTCTATACTCCTTTTATAATAACATTAGAAAAATTATGGTTATGACCCTTTGGTTATTTCAATATAAACGTAAAGTATAAAGTATAAACTCCATTATTTCACAATAAATACAAAGTAATGTAATCTATTTATCATTTATATTTTAAAATAACTCTAAAGTACAGCTCATTTCAACAATATTGAACAATAACTGTCGTTTCTTGGCCATTACTATTCTAGTGTATTTATAAATGGAGTTTCAGTGTTATGAAAATAGCGTAATTATTACTAATAGGTACGTGCTAATGTTCAAGTTTTTACTATGCTTCTATCGTAATCCGTAACTGAAATCACATTCTCATACAAAGTAACCGAAAAAATTGCACGAGATTGCTTTTTTATAAAGGTGTTATGTTACACCTTTATAAAAAAGCAATCTCGTGCAATTTTATATTCAAAAATAATTTATAAAAGCTTTATATAGCAGAATTAAATTGTCGGCGTCGGGAAAAATAACGTTAATTTGCATAAAAATACAAGTAACATATTTAACGGCGGTATTTAAAATTTTACGACTATGCAATAAGTGTAAAATTCACATAACATGTTTTAACACCAGCATCGTATACGTTTCTCGATATAAAATCGGCGATCCCGATTTCGTATCGATTAAATCGAGATTTTACGATATCTCGATAGATAAGATAATGTGGAGTCGGTGTGCATTATTTTTAATGTACTTTAAGTGCGTTGATAGTGTAATTTGGTAGCTGACTGTGCACGACACCGAATTTAAAGGACTTTTGTGTTAAATTCGAATGAAATTGCGGACTAAACTGTTATGTAGCAGGTTTTATGTTTAATTTATTTCGCTTTATATGTATTTGCTGACGACACGTTTGGTGTAGTGGCTACAGTGGCTAAGTGTAGTCAGAGAAACCAAATGGTCCTGGGTTCGAATCCCGGTAGGGGCAAATGTTTGTATGATGAATATGGACATTTGTACCCGAGTCATGGATGTATATTTATAATATGTATGTATTTACGAAAAAAATAATGTATTTAAGTAGTGTATCAACCATCTGGTATCCATAACACAAGCCTTAAGTGTTAAGTGCTTAACTTGGAACTAGATGGTGCTGTGTGCAATGTCAGACGATATTTATTTATTTATTTTATGAATTGCTCTAAAACGTTAAAAAACCGATCAAGTGCGAGTTGGACTCCCACACGCAGGGTTTCCGTACCACCGCACAGTATTTAACACTCTTTTTTTTAACACGTTTCTTGTATCCTTCGTTTAATTTTTTTTTTGTTGTTCTATCGGCAATAAAATAAACACTGTGAAAATTACAACTGTCTACCTATTACGGTTGATGAGATACAGCCCGCTGACAGACATGCGAAT
Organism: Brachylomia viminalis; assembly: GCA_937001585.2. NCBI lineage: Eukaryota > Metazoa > Arthropoda > Insecta > Lepidoptera > Noctuidae > Brachylomia > Brachylomia viminalis. The sequence continues at coordinate 2,348,146 of OW443300.2, forward strand.
GGGTGGACGGATGGACGGACGAAAGGACGGACGGAAAGCGGAGGTTTAGTTATAGGGTCCCGTTGACGCTCTTTGGGTACGAAACCCTAAAAAAGTAAATGTTTTAAATATCAGCTGTATTTTATTTAGCTATAGGTAGTATGTCGAAATCTATTCAAAATCTGGCTATGTATCAAGACAATTCACATCTGCAAAATCCGTACATGTTGATTATATTGTGATAAATTTATTTGCTTTCAAATAACTATATAAACTAACCAAACAAAAATATAAAATATAATAACCTAAACTAACTAAAACTATTAACAAATTTAAAATATGGCGTCGAAAAATTCCTCTGCATCGCTGTCGACTGGTAAAGTACCCAAGAGACTGGCGGCATTGCCACCTTGTATGGCAATGCTAAGCCTCTGGCCAAGGTAAAGGCCAGCCCTTGGATCCCGGGAAGTGTCAACAAGCCGTTTGGAGATTTCGTTGAACAAACCGTGAGCACTCGGACCCCACGGCCCGAGGGTTTCAACCCCAAACGGCTCGAAAATATAATTGCCGATAAGGTTATTATACTTTCGCCGTTTGAGGTTTTCCGCAGCCGCAGCAGCAGCGCCTGCACAGCACGCCGAGTCAGGAAGATGGGATGGCGCAAGAGTATCGACACAAGTTGCGTCCCACACTAAAGGCCTACCCACCTTCCAAGGAAATAAAGACATGCCGTCCGGTCTCTTGCCATCGTCGCGTGCCAAGCCATTAGGTTCTAATACATCTGGAACGCCGACGGTGACAAGAGCTCGTCGGATGATGTCATTTATGTTCGCGTGCCGAGGTAAGCGGCCCGCACTTCGGCTGCAAGACAGGCCATGGTGTCCAAGGCTGTTGACAATTTCGCCACAGTGACAGCGATGGGGAGAACAAGAAGGAGCTCCTAGTCGTAGGCAAGCAGCGAGGCGGAAAGTAGTGTCGTCTAACAAAGTGCCTATGTTCGACGACGGTAGTGCATGAAGCCAAAGACCCGACTTCCACTTACCCACAGCAAGCAGGCGCGCACGCTCCGCAGTAGTAGCAGACGTGTTAAGTAAATTAATGCCGCCAGTCTCTTGGGTACTTTACCAGTCGACAGCGATGCAGAGGAATTTTTCGACGCCATATTTTAAATTTGTTAATAGTTTTAGTTAGTTTAGGTTATTATATTTTATATTTTTGTTGATTATATTAACTTAACGTGGAAATTTCATCGTTAGAAACGTGTGACATCCTCCAGTAGCTTCCAACGCTCCACAGGTGACTTTCAAGACATAGGTAGTAAGATGGTTTGCTGGCAGTAAATAGTCACCGCCATGTTTTCGTCGGATGCACTGAAACGCTGCTGCTCCAGCCAGACCTGAAAAAATCATGGTGGTTATGACTTACTATTTATTACACAAACACGCCTTGTTTTTTTTTCAGCAGCATGATATACCATAATCAGCCTACAATGATCCCACTGCTGGAACACAGGCCTCCTCTCCGCGAGAGGGAGTGGGCCATAATCCACCACGCGGGCCCAGTGCGGGTTGGTAGATGTCACAATGTCTTTGAATTGTTGGATATAGGACATGCCGGTTTCCTCACGATGTTGGCCTTCACCGGTTTGAGAGCAGTGGTGATGAAATAATTTACACAAAGTAAAGCGCCTGTCTGGGTATGAACCTACGACCTACAACGTGTAGGTCGCGGGCGTTACCTTACCACTGGACCAGCACTGCTTTATTACCAACGACGCAGTCGTTACTATTTATAAGCATAACATAACATCACGCCTGCACTCCGAGAAGGATTAGGCAGAGGTGTACCTATAGTACGGTTGGCTGCAGAGAAATCTTACCCCCTCCCGAGTATGTGTACTATGTCTAGACATAGTACACATCCACAGAAACATCATCCCCTAGGGGATGAGGTTTTTGTGGAGCCGAATGTATACCCACATTTCGCCAATTATGTTTAAATCCCATTTATCTACCTATATACATATCTATTTACGAGTCTAGATATACAATAATTTAATAAAATTATAAATTCAATCATTCATTCACTGACAGACGAGGCTCAGCCAAAACCGCTGACTGAAGCATGACAAGTTCCTTTTATAACGAAGGTGAGCACTGCGGAAGGATTTTTGAAAAAGAATCCCATAATCCAGTTAAATAGGGGATGAAGGTTTGTATCAAAGTTCATCATTTTTGTCGATGCGAGGTTGCAGTACTTTTTAACTTTCTTAAACTTCTGTAAACATTGCCAAGTGTAAACGTTACGTATTTTTTTTTTTTGCTAATTGGTTATGATGTTAAGCGTATGTGAAGACAAACGTGAATTATAACAATTGGCTCAATAATAAAAAATCATAAAGGTGACACTAAGTCGCTTTTTAAAACGTGTACACACGGCTACACATCAAGCTATAATTTTCCAGTTTACACTGACCTCTCATTGTAAGGAAATCCTATACAATGCGAGATCAGCTTATACTGGAAGTGTATAGCTTGATCTGTAGCCGTGTGTACCTTGAAGAGATTCCATCATGAAACCATGTAAAAGTTATATAAAAAGATAAAGCTTATTATTTTTGGGGCTCATTTTATAAATTAGTTAATTTAAAAAAAATACATTACCTACATAATAATATTTATATACAAAATCTAGCAGTTATAAGCGCTCGCACTGGCCGGCCGCGGCCGGGGCCGGCCAGTGCCCGCCGCTACACACTTACACTACAAGAGGCTCAACAAAAAAAGTTAGAACGTTTTTTTGCTGAAAAGCAATCAATTGCACAAAATGCACTCTGCTAAAGTTTTAATAGCCTGTTGATGTAAAGCAATTCAGCCACTTTTTCTGGTATTTCTCCCACCATTTTCGTAGTGAAATCTCATTTTACACTTAACTACTTGGCAAGATAATTCACACTATTACCGCCGATGGAAGCCAGAAGGCTGACAACTTGTTACTAGGATTACATAAAAAAATAAGCACATACCATAATATGTTGAGAAAAGTAGTAAAATGTTTCAATTTGCAGAAAAAAATTATACACGTTTACTAGAAATTGAGTCGCGTTCGATATAAACGTGTGATTATGCTGTGGGAATAATATTGTAAAACGATGATACTAATTTTGTCTATTATTTTGTATCTTAACATACTACTAATTGGGGTACAGCTCTGAGCTGTCCATACGATTTTGGCAATATCTAGCACTTAAATAGTGAATTCGCTTCCATTTTAACACTTGCACTTCTAAATGTTATAGAGCATGTTTACCGAATGGAAGTACATTCACGAAAACACCAAACAAAAACACATTGATATTCGAAGCAGTATTCCATCTTGAAAATGACGTGTGTCTGGTATCCATGTTATAATTTATTATTGAAATATATAAGCTAACAGACTTAAAATAATGTGTATATGAAAAAGAAGGAAAATAATCATAGGGCATCCAAAAATTCGTCCGCATCGCTGTCCACAGGAAAAATGCCCAAAAGGCTGGCAGCATTGCCACGTTGTATGGCGATGCTGATTCTTTGGCCGTGTGTCTTGAGTATAATGAATCACATCACTTCCCAGTCTTACTAGTTTCAGCCGAGCTGAATCAGCGATTAACTAAGAGAGTGCCATCTGAACTATTCCGATCTTCTTCTTGTTAATTATGTACTTATATTCTGACCCACCACTACGTAGCAACCTGGACAGCTTTGTCGTTGCCTCATTTAAGTCCTAGAGGGTGCTATCTGCACTCTCTAAGACTCAAATGAGCAGATGCATGCAATGCACGATGGGCAGGAGATAAGTTGCGGCATATCGTGTGAGAGAGCTCCGATAACCTGGAAATTAAAGTATCAATACTAATATATTTATATTATTGACGGCATGGTTGGCGCAGTGGTTAAGCGATTGACTGCTGCGCTGCGTGTCGCGGGTTCGATTCCCACACGAAACAATTATTTGTATGACCTGCAAGTAGTTGTTCCGGGTCTAGCTGTTTGTGTGTGACTTTAAATGTGTGTAAACGCACCCACGATACAGGAGAAATTCCTAGTGTGGGGCAACGTTTAAAAAAAAAATATATATATATACTAGTAAAGGGCTAAAGTATCAATCAATTAAAGTATCAATACTAAAAGGCCTGGGATTAACTAAGCTACTGCGTGCACTGACTGGACAGGTCCACTCAATCTGTGTGGTTCTTTCCTCAAAAGACCATTTCAGACACAAATCTACATGGTCCTCAAAGATTATTATAATATTATTCTAATTATTGTGAATGTGAGAACTATGTTGGTCATTGATTTATTTATATTTATTTTTGTATTTTTCTCAACGTAATCATGATCTGACAGTTTGAGTAATTTATGCGGCCTACTCAAATGTCCTTTCTTTGGTATTGTTCGTCGAATCGTTGAGCTCCTTGAGTCTAAGTTGAGCTGCACGATTACTGACAATTGCGTGCACTGACTGGACAGGTCCACTCAATCTGTGTGGTTCTTTCCTCAAAAGACCATTGCAGACACCGATCTACATAGCTTTCACATGACCTGACCAAGATTTTGTCTGGACTTTAAAAGAGACTGTGACCTCTGAGTTTGTTTCGGCCTTTCTTCTCAGAGTAGTCAGATAGGAAACGCCGACCCCATCTAGTTTAAAAAAAAATATGATTGACGTGTAAAAGTGTTTGTTCAAACCTACTTACAGAAATAAAATCATTTATCATTTACTCCAATATACTTCTAAGCAACAAACCATTTTATTGGAAGTGTTTCAGAATTAATAATGTCATTCTTATTGATTTACGTGACATGACTTATGATATTTTTGATGACATTTAAAGACAAAACTGACTGTGAATGTGAGTAGCATGCAGACTAGATTGAATACATGACTTTATAGCTGTCTGGCGGTTTTGAATACTTTATATAATTACGAATTTATGACTTATTCAAATGTCTTGCAGATTTGGTAGCGTCGTGAGACGGGTCGTTGAGCTCCCTAAAATAGGGTTGAGCTACACGATGACTGCCTGCATTCCGTCTGTTGGGACAGGTCAACTCAAAGTAAATGTGAGACTATGTCCGTCATTTCTTTTTTTTTGTATTTTCTCAGTTAGTTAAATCATGATCTGGCAGTTTGAGTAATATATGCAGCCTACTCAAATGTCCTTTCTTTGGTATTTTTCGTCGAACTGTTGAGCTCCTTAAGTTCTGAGTTGAGCTGCACGATTGCTGACAATTGCATGCACCGACTGGACATGTCCACTCAATCTGTGTGGTTCTTTCCTCAAAAGACCATTTCGGACACCGATCTACATAGTCTTCACATGATCTGACCATGATTTTGTCTGGACTTTAAAAGAGACTGTGACCTCTGAGTTTGTTTCAGCCTTTCTTCTCAGAGTAGTCAGAATATGAGACGTCGGCCTCATCTTGACGTGTAAAAGGGTTTGTACAAACCTACTCACAGAAATAAAATCATTTATCATTTATCAAAGTTGCATTGTTGCATTGTTTCCTCGAAAGGCCCTTCCAGACATGGACCTGCATTGTTAGACTCACATAAAATCCTAATAATATAATGTTTGGACTTTAAAAGAGACCATGACCTCCGAGTTTGTGTCGGCATTTCTTCTCAGCGATCAGTCAGCTAGTAAATGACGTCACCATCTAGTATTAAAATATTGACCAACAAAATATTGTCGTGTAAAAGATCTACTTACAGAAATAAACATTTCATTTAATTTTATTATAAATTATTTTTCGTGAGGCTTTGAGTATCTATGCCAGAGCGCCAGGCCTTTCTGATCTACTGTTCAGCAATGCGAGTCTAAGATTAATTTGACTAAATTAAAAGCAACCAACATACTCGATACGGCATTCGTACATTTACAACATACGTTCGGCATGCAAGCGATGTCGGTGCGGGTACCAGTAACTAACAGGCAGACGGACATAACATTCTGTTTAAGGTATTACGGTTACCTACTGTTTATAGTTATAGTGTAGGTGTTAAACAATATTATTCTGCTGACGCCGCTGTCCATGTACGGAAGTCGGAATGATTTTTTTTTTGTAGGTAGGTACGAAAATTTATTTGCTGTTAGCTGGACATACATTCAACATTTCAGGATATTATCTGTTTATCTTCTAAGCTGAGATAAAGAACGGTCAAAAACTCAAAAAGTATGAAGATGAATAAATAATTTGATTCAAACCTTTCCTGAATATTATGTAAACCAATGTTGAAAATATATGCAGCTGGTATTCTTTATTAAATAAATAAATGTAATAGCGTGTCACGTAATCAAATCGCCTTATTGCAGCCAACTGCAGCAATGCTATTTTGTCAAAATCTCACCGTGAAAACGTATGTGAATGAGTTTGAAGTTAGCTGTCATTCTACCTGATACATAGGATTGACACTGTTGACACCTCACTCCACGCTCACTACAGCTACGTTTTCACGGTAAGATGGTTACAGAATAGCACTGCTTGTCTCAAGTCCTTTTCAAGAAGCATCATTAAAAGTTTTAAAGTGTCTTACACAACTGAGTCCCAAATTAGTCTATGTGTTGTAAATAGTCTGGTTAAAGATAATGTACCAATAACAATATTTAAATACTTAAGTAAACTAATCACTGTGTCTCGACATTCAGAATTGTAATTCTAACGTTAAATGTTATAAAATTGTGTTCAGATTACTTTTGCTTTTGGGTAAATACTCCTACAATTCACAAATTGCTTCACTAAATAGAGGAAACTATCTCGCTTGAAGATAAAGAGTGCAGGTAAAATTATAATTAATAATAATATTTAAAAAAATATATAATTATTAATAATAAGTAATAATTAATTGGAACTTATTATTACTATGTTTAGTGCTACGGCTACATTGTTGCAACAACGTGAACTACACCTCGCGCGTTCTCTCTCTCGCACACCACTCGACGACGCGACGTCTCACTGTACAACAGAGCGCGCGAAGTGTAGTTCGCGTTAGAGCGAGAACGTAGCCGTAGCATTAGAGCTAGAGGGAAAAGCAGACGTTTTCCTTTGAGTGCAGTCGGGTGCTATACACTCTTCTCTTTTTCACAATGAAGCTGCAGCTGAAAAATATTGGAGTTAATTTAACCGCCAATACAATAGCTCCTCATTTTGCAGCTTATTTCTGTGAATTTGTTGTAAAAAACAGTTTTACACATCAAAAGAAATAATAATATTTTAAAACAAGATGAGGTCAGTGTTTTTAAATCGACCACTCTGAGAAAAACTGTTAAAATAAAGTCAGAGGTCACAGTCTCTTTTACCGTCCAGACATTATCTTGGTTAGATCATGTATGTGAACTATTTTCTTAACACCAATCTCAAGCAGATCCAGTAAACACAGCACCACTCCTAATAAATTCACATCACTCACCACTAGCACATAGAAACGTCTAGCATGTGCGCCATCCAGCAGTGTTTGTTACTTTTTGCGCCAATTACACATACCGTCGAATGCCCCGCGAAACTCCAACGTCGCAGGATTTTGTGGAATTTTTATTGGCGATACTTATCCATGTTTGTGTGACTATGAATTGCGGAATGAAAGAAATGAAGCGCATGTGTGTAACGGTACGCAGCTGTTCGGACATGTTGTGGAGGTGGGGATTCTGTCATTCCTCAATTTCCTTTGCTTATTACACGAGCTATACCTAATGCATTTAGAACAGTCATAGAACTACCTATTGTAGTTATTGTTTTTCGATGTAAGTACTCCATAAATTCGAACTTTAGCATTTTATTTGGAGAATTAGGTTTTTTTTTTAAACTCACATGCACAAACAGCGAGACCCGGAACTTGTACTAATCGAACCGAAGATCAGGGGATTTTCATGTGGATAAGACGATTTGAGACCTAACATCACGCCTGTATCCCCGAAGGATTAGGCAGAAGTGTACGTTTCTACAGTAGGTACAATCACATTACACCCTGTTATGTTTGAGTCCCATCTATTTGGGGGCAGGCCTATTGCCTTCAACCGTGCAAAGATCCAGACTCCGGTCTGCCATGGAGAAAATCCTAGTAAGTAGTTTTTTCGTTTTAAGTTCCTTACGATGTTACCTATATTAATAACTTAGACCTTAAGATTAGTATTTTTTTTTTATATAAAATAGATTAATAGAATAAATTGTATCTTTCTTAACTTTTCATTTTCTCGTTGAGAGAGAATATATAATATATTTAAATGTTATTAGTTTCTTAAGTTGTTATATTATTTAGTCCTTTAGATTAGTATTTTTCGTTTTTTTAAACTAGATAAATATTATAAAATTGTACAACTCCTTTATGCATGCGGAGTTTACCTATAAGTGATTGTTGCACTGTTGCATTTATATTTCTGCATGTTACTTTTTAGCATACAACCCGTGCAAACAACCGTTGGTGAACCAAATAAAAAGTAGTAGTAGTAAAAGCAAATAACACCTTTGGGCTGCTTAATTTTGGAAATGTTGTTATCCTTTTGTTGTTGAACTTTTACGTGTAGAAATTCAATTAACCAATGTATGTAGGTCGCTTAGATGCATGTGTAAGGGAAATCTTGAGTAATAATAAATAACATTTGATTCAAGGTTATGTATAAAGTATATTAACTTCTCCAGGCCAGAATCACAGTAGACAAGGGGTTAGTTATTAAGTTCACACAAAGTAAGTAAGCACCGTCATGCATGCACACGACCACAGTGATTGAATAGTCAAGTCAAGTATAAGTCAATACACAAGCGAGCAATAACAATTGAAACAGAAATCTAACAGGAAAACATGCGTCAGCGCGTCACACATAAATAAGTCTCGACTGGCGGATCAATAGGCGCGGACGATGATCCGCGCGCGGAGCGCGGCAGCGGCTCGATATCGATACTTAACGGCTATTATATACCGAAAAAAAATAGTGATGAAGGTTGTGTCAATCGATAAATCGTTAACGTTGACTATCGATAATCGATTTAGACAACTTTCTGATAATAATGTATCGATGTATTTTATTATGTTGTATGCATTGCTGTGATTAGTTTAAAATAATTTAATAATTGTGTCAATATTATATCAAATGGTATGGTGGTTGGTATGTGTATTGTGTAGTGTTATTAGATATTGTAAGTAAATATTTTAATGAAAAATATCATGAGAGAAGCCTGCACATACAAACGCCAACTTTTTCTGTGCTCTACCCACTAAAAAACAAGGTATTCGTTATGGATCATCGGCAGCTATAAAAATGATATAGGTATGTAATAAATACATACAGACCTACGTGTGAGTTGAAAGACTTTCACCTAGAATCACTAAAGTAGGTGAAAATACTCACAGTTGCTACATCCTGCGTTTGTAAATTAACAAAACACTTTAGTTAATAGAATATAATACTCTTTATTATGCTCACCATATAAATTATAGATATACAAAAATACAAATACAAAATGTTTATTTCTGTACCAACTAGTTTACATTTGTATATGATTGGAGCCTCCTTTTAAGCATGATAATGCCTGTGTTTTTTCTTTTTTGTGTTTTCGTTTCTTGATAGATTCAGATATAAAATGGAGAAATAGTACAAAGGGTGACACAGTGGCCGGTCTTATCGCTATAAGCAATCTTTTGAAGACAACCTGTGGAAGGATTTCAGCTCCATAATTTCCAATATAATAACACCAACCGCGCCGCTGGTAACAAAAGTGTTTCATAGTTATCAAAGAATAATACTTAATAATAATGTAAGACTATTTCATGAAATATCAATCAATAGGGTTATATGGACTTAGAGGGTTGTATTGATGATTTGGATGATTATATTTCTGTAAATACATACTTGTTACGGTCACGATATTTTATTTCTGTAAACACATACTTGTTACGGTCGCGAATCATATTTTGTTCAACATACAACCTGGCACTGACCTGCAAATTGCAAAAAACGTAAGAAAGTTTGATCTTCGCCAGCTACCCTGGCGCTACCCCCTTAAGAGTGAATGCATTGGATTGAAGGATGGATTTGACCACAGAGTACAGTAATTGACGTTGCACCTCCAGAAAATACCAGTCTCTCAGTCTATATTTTTCAATCATAAAACTTCACTGACCACAGCCTACTCCTCAGAAAAGGCCTCTTCAAGTTTTTATCATCAGAAATTACATAGCAGTTTAGTTTTATGCCCAGACCAATTCTGAACCAATTTGTTTTTTATTTAAAAATGCACAGCTATGTTTGCCAAGCAATTATGAGTTAACTTAAAAAGTTAGAGTTCTTGGATAGAAATGTACGCGTTGTGCCTTATAAGGTGCATGATCTATAAACATGTTGATAGCTCGTCGGTAAAACTTAATGGTTAACTATATTTGTAGTGTACATTAAATAAATTATAAGTTGTTACACCATTTAGCTTTTAGCTCCTTAAGTTTACAACTTTTCCTTGAGTTTTCATTTATTCGTTAGGTGTTTGCTAAGTAAACTAACTAATAAGCTGCTTCCACATTTTCTATGTTTAATAGTGTGTCGAGGGTAGCTGCCATATTTTATTAACAATTGCTTTTCACACGCAATTTCAACATAACATCAGGCCTTGTTATTCCGAAGGGGTTAGGCAGAGGTGCACCCACATTTAGTGAGGTATGTTTGAGTCTCATGTAAAAGGGGGCGAGCCTATTGCCATCAACCGGACACGATTTTAATTGCAGTAAAACACAGTAACATTTAGCTACCTATTTTAACCAGTTTTTGTTACGTAGACACTCCTATTCACATCTGCTCTAATTACGTAACGAACTACAAAATATCAATATAAAACGTCATATGTTAAAACCACAATAGAAGCCGTTCACCAGTATCAATTGTCTCATTTCTCTCCCCTAACAATTACCTGACACACACGTGTCAAACAATCCCATTCCACTTACACAGTAACATGCTCCAATGAATATATCCTTTATTATATTACTGACCCATATAATTTTATACTGGAAAACCAATATATTATTGTTTATAGACTGCCACAGGTTAAGAACTTGCAGAAGACCCATAGTATAAATTCATAGACAAGATAACACAGAGCAAATAAATCAGTAGACTTCATCTTACCATTTCAAAAATTAAATTCTTTTTTTTTTAAACGTTGATCAACACTACGATTTTCTCCTGTATTGTGGGTGCGTTTACAAACATATAAAGTCACACACACTAACAGCCAGACCCGAAACAACTACTTGTAGGTCAAACAAATATTTTTTCCGTGCGTGAATCGAACCCGCGACACGCAGCGCAGCAGTCAATTGCTTAACCACTGCGCCAACCGTGCCGACAATTGTTTATTTAGCATCTTTTGTTTCTTTCGACGTCTATCTATCTCAGTTTTTTGTACAGAATAGAACTTTTGTCTTTATCTTTGGTGTTGTCACCATCTTATAAAAAGTTATTATGGTGACGTCATGATAGCAACAGCTGCTAGACGGTTTAACGAGCGTAATAACTCAAAAGAATAATTATATAGCTAAGTGTATGAGTGAATGTGTGGTTATAAGGAGTTGGTTCAAGAGTTTTGTAGTGAGAATACTGTGAATTGGCAACTTTGTAGTGTTTTTGCCAGTGGACATCGAATTTCTATTGCAATGTGGAAGACAATAAAGTATTATTTAACCTAATACAATGTAACTGAGTTTACATGGATTTAGGATTAAACAAACAATAAATGACCAACTAAGCCTCTGGACTGAAAAAGAACACAAGCCATTCAATGTGAGATATTTGTTAAATTAAAATATTTAATTACAACTTCCACAACTTGTATTTCCGTCTGTAATAATTAAAAATGTCTTCTTCTTGTGGCTCAACTTTACGCCAGTACATCTCGTTATTACTACACTGCTAGAATCGTCACAGTGCTGCGCACAATAAAATTCACAAGCAATTTTATAATGCACTAGTATTAGCATTCGGTTTCACTTCCATATTAATTCATAAATCTATTATTTAGGTGTGTAAGTACAGACAATTATTTATACAAAATATTGGTATGGATGGTAATTTGACCACAAACCTATTGATCCATTTTTTAAACTGGAAAATTAAAGGCCGCACTTTTTTTTTCTTTATTTATGACTACTTTTATTTTTACTTGCCACCATTTGCAGGTTATCCCAGCTCCAAGGCTTAACATAAGATTAGCCTTGATTCTTATAACCTTTGATGGAAAAAAAACGGGCGTGTCACGGTAGGTATCTAGAGCAGATGTAGGTCCTCCACAAATTTACACTATATTTTGTAGAAACCTATTTTAGTAAGAACATAATTATTTCTCTATCTGGCAATAAATAAAACAGCTATTTAGTCATTTTTATTTCAACTAATATTCCATCTTATTCAGTTACAGTTATGGTAAGTTTTTAAATCAGGCGTTACTTACATTGCGAAATCAATGACAGTAAAATGGCAATCCCAATATTTAGTTTTGATTCCGTCAGAAAACCTGCATGTGGTGCAGCACTCTGCATCTAAAAATGGATCTTAATTTTTGGCGGATTTAAACTTGCATAACATATTTTTATACTGTTAACGCAAATTACGCCATCAATAAAAAGTTGAAACGCATTCACATATTACTAAATTCTTACAACAAAGTAACAAACAAACACTCCCACCCCGCACACAATACGCACTCTTGCGCAGAAGGTAATTTTGTACAGCTATACATGTTCTTATCACGTTTTTACACTCGCATCCAGTCCATGTGTAAATCATTATACATATTACTCTCTATTAGGTATGTAATTACATACTTCTTGTATGTGCGAACATACATCGAAAGAAATTATAGTTTTTCTACATTCATACATAATGTATGGCCGTCATATATTGATTGTAATTGATTTAGTTACAGTTGGTTGTTAATATATGAACTTCTGCCGTGTTAGGGTAATGGCTTTTTAATTACAGTTTGAGTAAATAAAGATTAGAAGATAGAACTTGACTTTTGTATGAAAGTGATCGGTGTTTCTTTATGGTGTGGGATTAGCGTCATTTGTTGGAATTGCCTGTCATATTGTTTTACAAAGCCGCAAGCGTTATTATTTTCTCTGACGTAAGTCCGTTCCTTTGGAACCACACCAGGTATAAAAAGATACTAAGACTCAAAACAATTATTTCAATTAAACCATTTGACGGCACGGTTGGCGCAGTGGTAAAACGATTGACTGACAAATATTTGTATGACCTACGAGTAGTTGTTCCGGGTCTTACTGTTTGTGTATGTGAGCTTAAATCTCTGTAAACGCACCCACAATACAGGAGAAATTCCTAGTGCGGGGCAACGTTCAAAAAACAAAAATTCAGACACTGGAATTGTCAAGGAGGCGATCAGTCAGAAAGAGGAAGTTAGGTTTAGCTCATAGTAGATTCTTCTTTACCAAACCTTTAAAACACGTGTAACGGTTATAAGGAAGTGATTTATTTCCTTTTCCAGAATACAATACCATATAAACCAAAAATATCAAACTTTGCTCAAGTAAAAATACATGCAATAATATTTGCTCAACAAAAATATTGTTACTCAAACACTCTCAGGTAATTGTTAAAATCAACCGAAAGCCAATATTGAACTCAATGAAAAGAACAAATAGTAGGAATATGTTTTTCACGTTTATGAAATGTTGATTAAATTAGTCACAACCGATGTACCTACGATTGTACAGTCATTCCAATTATGGGACTAACAGAAAAGGGTTCGAGAGGTAAGGGGGGCATCACAAACATGGAAACCTCAGCTTTTAAAATTATGTTGTTTTATGAACTGGGGAAAAGCAAGTACGTGCCATTTGAGCGTCGCGACGCTCAAATGGCACGTACTTGCTTTTCCGCTTTTCCGTCGCCGCGTCGCTGGACTCGGGGTGAGCTTTGGGTGAACTTCTGTTTGCAGTCCTTATATCTAGCTGGTTATCTTTTGACTACGAGGTAGCTATTTCATCAGAGTTTTCAATTGGGAATGAGTTACCTGATGCGATTGGAGAAGCCTGTAATCAGCCTATAATGAACCAACTGCTGGCCCAAAGGCCTCAGAGCTAGTGACAGAGAGTGGGCCGTAATCCACAATACGGGCCCAGTGCAGGTTGTTGGATGTCACAATTTCTTCGAAATTGTTGGCTCACAATGTTATCCTTCACCGTTTTAAGAGCAGTGGTGATGAAATAACCTACACAAAGAAAAGTGCCTGTCTGGATTTGAGCCTACGACCTGCAACGCGTAAGTCGCGACCGTTTCCAACGGGCCATTACCTACTGCTCGCGGCTGAGAAGCCTATGTCCAGCAATAGACTGATATAGGCAGACCACGATGAGACAATACCCGAAGTCATAAACCTGCCCAAGAAAAATACGAACCAAGAGCCAGCCAATGAAGGTCCAGAACCCAATATAAGGAAAAGACCAGTCTATTCATAGCCACAAACTATACAAAGTACATAAACCAGCGCCGACTTTGCATATAAAACAGTTAAACATTGTCTCTGATCAGTGAGCACTGTTCGGTAATAAATCTCTTTGTAATACATACATACATCAGTGTTGCTAATTGACGTTTACAATCTCGCTCTGAATCAATGTATCTGTATTGAGGTGAGTAGAACAACTGTTGATTCGGATACAAGATAGAGGAAGAAGCGAACTTGAAAGCGAGATTAGTCAATTTGCATAAGTAGCATTTTCCCAACTATTTTGGGGTCGGCCTCCAGTCTAACCAGATGCAGCTGAATACCAATATTTTGCATGGAGCGACTGCCTATTGGACCTCTACAACCTAGTTACGGGTAACATGATAAGACTGGTTGTCAGACTTTTGGGCTTCTAACTACCCGTAACAACTGTCAAAGATCTACGAATGACAGCTGGGACCGGACTTTCCGAGACACGGAGGGGTCTCAATATGTAATGGATGGTAACACACCCACGAACTGACCGCAGCAAGCATTACACTGACGCCTTTTTAGTCAAACACTATGTACCTACCCACTATCTGTTTCAAAAATTGACGAAGTATCAAGTTGAAACATGACAATACATTAATTTGAGAGAAATGACCCAGAGGCTATTGGTCCTTCTGTTTAGGATACCTACCTAGGTACGTAGGTCAAAATATTGTTGTTAATTTAAGCCCATTTACACGACACAGGTTTCTTGCCTTTGAAACACAATCAAATGGAAGCAACAAATAACTTGCATCGTCTAAACTTTGTTAATATTGACGGTCCAACTTTTAATTATTGTTTCAACTATGTTATGGCACTGGCAATTTATTCGCACAGTGTCAATCAAACTTTAGGCTGTGTTGTCCCAATGCAAAGCAAAGATCTTTTTTTGTCGTGGGCATCCTTTATGATGTCCTCTGCTCTGGGGCGAGCGAAAGAGTCTTACTGTTTAAAACCATAGAATACGGTGTTCTTCAGCTACCACCGGCCGGGACGCTTCCCGGAGCGCTCCGTTTCTCTTAGCCACTCCTCTCAATCTTGTGATTAATAATAATAATTCCAGCTTATTATTGTCTCACTGCAGGGCAACAGTCTCTTCGCATACAGAGAAGGCACGAGCGTTGATCACCACGCTTGCTCAATATGGATTGGTGATTTCAGATCTTGTGATTATTTATAAATAATTGAATGTAACATTAATATTGATTACACCGCTTCATCCTCTACCTTGCACTAACCACCAACATCGAAATGACACCGGTAAATATTCATAATTCATTTGCAATTAAACGCGTTGGAAACACAGCAGCCCACAAAATGGCGTAAATGAAGCCGTTTCATTAACTTTATCCTGTTGGCGGGACATTATAATTTACTATTAATTTTAACGTCCATCAGTTTTGGTGTTCTGTGGTCATTTATGAATGAGTTATCGTGGTCATTATGTATTGGTGTTTGAGGATTAATTATGATGGTTGGGTTTTAAGTTTAAAGGGTTTTATAGCAATGTTTGTTAAAATTATTTTGGGGTTTAAGTTTCTTCTTTGTTTTTCAGGCTTTCAGATTTGATGTTAGCCGTGGCCCTTGCATTTTGGTTCTTCTTTGCTTGCTTAGTGTGCATACACACGAGCGATACGCGTCAACGCGTCGACGCCCGCCGTCACCGCGTCGGCGGCTGCCGTTGACAACGTGCCGCCCGTGTATTGGAGTACGTTGCTCAAATTCACGAGCGGCGTGTTGTCGACGGCAGCCGTCGACGCGTTGACGGGTCGTCGGCGGGCGTCGACGGGCGTCGTAGGCTGCAGTTGCGTCTGCCGTTGACGCGTGTCGCTCATATGTATGAGAACTTAGTCACCAACTACGCGGGAAAAGCTCACACTTGGAAAAAATATTGGCCAGCGGCTGAATATACAAGGTGCGCCAGACGTAAGTAAATAAATGATGATATCATCGACTCCTAGCAAAATACTTCAAATGTTATTTTCTGTTTTAATAACCCTTTCATAGCCATAATATTTTTAAATATTAATTTAAGTAACGTCAGTAACAGTAACGTCTTCCTTTTTTATTCCAGCTAGTCGAAGATTAAAAATAAAAACAGCAGACAGATCATCCTACATAATGCCTACGTGTGTTGACACATCTCATCTCTCATTCGTCATGGACGTCGAGGTAATCTCTGTGAGCTGTACGTCCGGAGACGGGCGTTAAATCTGCGATGCTGTTGTGACACCATAATTCCTTGCCGGATCTTTGGCCAAAGAGGTGGGTAAAAATAGAGGGGTTAATGTGTTTTAATTTTAGTTTTTGGCTAAGGTCCTAGTCGGTTCAGGAAAAGAAAGAAATAAAATAAGAAAATGGACTGTTTTATTTTTGGTGTAAGTATTCCTAGTTGTGATAGGTAAGGTAGGTTAAGGTAAGATAGGATATATTTTCAGTTATAGTGGTAGATCTAACTAAAGTTATAAATATTTCAGTGACCAGTAAGCAGTGGACCAGTCAATATGGCTAGAGAAACAGGTTGGTAAGTAAGTAGGTAAGTACCTAACATGTTTTTTTAACAATAGGAACTGAAAAGAGAAAGAAAGAAAGAAAAATAGGTTTATTTGTCACAGAAACTCGTGCATACAAAAAAAGATAATTAGCTATGATAATTAGGAATAAAAATAAAAACTAACAAAGAGATCTCTAATCACGAGCACAAAACAGAAATAGTCGACAGTTGCACGTCATGACTGTGACAAGAAGGCTTCCACTCAGCATGATGCTGTGCTACGGGGGACCCACAGCACAGCGCTGATTTTCAATGGTTACCCGAAAAGGACGTACGGAAACCAGGGCCCGAATTGCGGTATTTTTTTTTCAAATGAAACGCAAATGAAGCACGAACGAAGTTCAAACGTTACATGATTTCGTATCGCGGTGTCGTTTTGACACTTACTTCAAACGAAGTTAGAATGCAGACGGAGCGCAAGTGCGCGTTCGTGGAATAGTTGAAATGAAGCTACTTTTTCTCAAACGTTTCACGAGCATTCGCTGTGTTTTTGTGTGATATTTGTTTATTTTATTGTGTTTGCTGTAAAAATGATATATTTAGACCTATTAGAATGTGCTTACGCGTACGACGTAGCTGTAGCTCGTGCGGAGGCTAGGCGGCTGAACGTATTGGCGAGGAAGAGTGATCCGGCTTTCGATCTCAGTGATCGAAAGTTTGTAAAAAGATACCGGTTGTCCAAGGACCTTACTCGGCAGCTGATTTCCGAGTTAACTCCTCACCTTCTACCCACAGTACGTTCAGATGCTTTGGACGTGGAAACTAAGGTAAGAAACCATGTATTTGATGTAAGGAATGCTCCTCATAAACTATGATACTAAAACTCCATTACCTACTTATGTATTTTTGTTTTAGGTTTTGGTTGCACTAGCATTCTTTGCTTCTGGGTCTTATCAGACTCTTGTAGGTGATAACCGGAATCACTGTGTTTCTCAAGCCAGTGTTTCCAAAGCAATCCGACAGGTGGTAATGGCTTTAAATAAGCCGTCTATTTTAAATAAATATGTTTCTTTCCCCTTTCAACGACAAGAAAGGGAACAAGTTATAAGAGAGTAAGTATAAATAATACCTTTGAATTTATTGATACTGAATTGTTGATACTTTTTGAAGGAAAATATTGATTGAAATTGTTTTTTAGGTTTTACAGACGTTATAAAATGCCGGGACTGCTGGCCTGTGTTGATGGGACCCATGTGGCCATAGTGTGCCCTCAGCATAATGAAGAGAGATTCATGAATAGAAAAGGGTACCACTCTCTAAATGTTTTAATAGTGAGTAATAATGTAAATAATTATGATAAACTAATAAAGATTATAGACATTTCTATAAGTATTTTTAAATGTTAAGCTCATTTAGTATCTCTCATAATTCTTTTGTACTTAGTAATTTTTTTTTTCAGATGTGTGACTCAAATTTAAATATATTATGTGTAGATTCCAGTTTCCCTGGGTCTACTCATGATAGTGTTATATGGGCTCAACACTCCTTAAATGCATATCTTGATAGGCTTCACAGGACTGCTGGGGAAGATGTTTATGTTTTAGGTATGAGTTACAGTATTACCTAAATTAATTATCCATTTTATTTTTATGTTGCTTGTAACTTTCTACTGTGTTTATTTAATTTTTAAAAACCAGAAACTTTTCAAATACTATTTTCAATTACAGGAGACTCAGGGTATGCCTTGAGGCCTAATACTATGATACCTGTGACAGACCCAGCTCTGGATACACCTGAGGAGTATTATCAAGATCTGCATTTATCTGCCAGAAATGTAGTGGAGCGTTGTATAGGTGTATTAAAGGCAAGATTTAGGTATGTACAACCTTTTTGTTTTTTAAATTCTTAATAGTAAATATTATAATTCAAAAATATTATCTTTTGCAGATGCCTATTGGTGGACCGAAAGCTGCATTATTCCCCGGGCGTAGCGGCAAAAATAACAAATGCCTGCTGTGTGCTACATAATATAGCACACAGGGCTAGACTCCCCTACATTCGCCTAACACCGGCCGAGGCGGCACGAGAGCGCGAGTTGACAGAGGGCGCGAGGTACCTGGCGCCGCCGCAACAGGGACAACGTAGGCGCGGCGGCGCCAGCCTGCTCTCGGAGTTGGAGCTAGGCCGCGCGCGCCGCCATGCCCTTGTACAACGTTTGTGGGCAGATAAGACATATTATATAGCTTTACATTAATTGTAATAGTATTTCTATAAAGGTCATTCATTTAGAATTTTTTGTACTGTTTTATAAAAAAAGCAAATTAATGTTCTAGACAAATAAGATTAATTGAAATTATAAAATTGATTTCAAATTATCAAATGTATAAATTAATAATAATCAAGTGCACCCAATTAAAATTAAAAATAAGAGTAACAAAGTAGTGTTTTTCCATTATATGTATATTTATCTTGTTTGTTTGCTAATCAAGTATCCCAATCAAGATGCCCAATGTTTTTATACTGTGGAAAATATAGAAATTATTTAATTGATGATTTTTCTTCCTGTATTTGGTAATGATGAATAGTTACAAATAAAACATCAACAATTAAAATGATTTATTTATTAGTATAACAAACCATTAAGATTATACTAAACTTACACCGAAACAAATAAAGTATGTGCTTAAACAAAAAATTATTAAAGCTACTGTTTATTAAGAATTTAAAATAAAAAAGAATGTAAGTAATTAAATGTAATCCTATTCTGGCTGCTGCTGAATTTGTTGTGAAGCACAGTACTGAAAAAAAAGAAATAATTCTGTTGTAATTATTACTTACTTCAAGGGACAACAGCTTTAAGTTAAAAGGGTAGACTACTGCTTAATCCCCTTATATAGATAAACTAAAATTACCTGTCGACTCATTCTGTCTATACTCTCTGCAATTAATTTGAAACTTTGTGACAGAGTATTGATTGCCACTGTGCAGCTTCAGCATTTTTGTTGGCAGCCTGTGCATTTTCTAAAGCAGTTTGCGCTTTTAATTCCTCTATCTTCATTACCATCTTCCTAGATTCATCTAGAGCACTTCTGGCAGCTAAAATTAAAACATGGTTAATTATTTAATAATCTTCAAATAATAATAATATTCTTATCCTTAGATCTTATAAGATGGGTATTTGCCTGGGTGTTAAGTGAATATTTAGATTTAATTTTAGTATTTTGATTACTGAAGAATATGAAAGTCCTTGTACTCATATTTTTTACGGTAATAAAATTAAAGATTTAGCTTACATTGTACTTGAGGTGTTGGTGGGGTCTGATGGGAGACCGACGGCTGTGCTGTAGGAGCCCGAGAAGCACGCACAGATCGTCTATGCTCCCTTGTTCTTCTGGCTCTGTCTGTGAAAACATCAACAACAATAAAAACAATTAATTAACTAACCTACATTCTTAACTAATTATCTGGTAGATAGTAGTTTTTTTACATACATAATATTTGCACACCATAGTATGTGGCAAACATGTCTGAACCATTTCTTTGATTTTATTTCATCCTGCATACAAGTTTTATTTTTATTCTTGTATGTGTACCTACACATGTTTGGGCAAATAAATGATCTTATCTTATCTTATATAATTATTTTGTACCTGCTGTTGGTGTGGCCAAGGGTTCCAATTGAGATTGGGGGGGCTCTATTTCCTCTAGAAGCACAGGCTGACGAAAAGGCACTTCTACTTCATCCTCATGCTCTGCAGCTTCCATATTCAGTCTGTAACAATAAAAATAAATATAATAAGTTTAATAACATTTATAAATTGGTAAATATTCAAAACCAAAATAACTGTCTTTTTAAGAAATTGAGAAAAAACACTTACACTAATGGTGAAATATTTCCACCTTCTACCAGCATTTCCTCAGTATTATCACTGTCTACAGTGATTTGTTGTAAAACAACATCCTCTGATTCATTCAGAGTATCGCCCTGGAGTAGAAAGAAAAAATATTAAAACACAAATGGTGAAAACCTGATCATATTACAAAATATAGGTTTACTAACTTCATTCACAGCAAAATGCTCCTGCGCTACATTCGGTAGGGGACCAACATCTCTGCCTATAATATTGGCCACTTTGTCCTCCAGCGGGGTCAGTGTGGGAGCATTGCTGGGTCCACCTCCTGTAGCACGTTGGCTGGCATTAATTTTTAATAATTTCGCCCTCACTTTCGTTTTTTGGTCATTCCACACCTGAAAGATTAGAAAATTAGACTATATAATAACATAACTCATTTGTTTAGAATAGGGATCTATTTCCCACCACATCATGAATACTGAATGACCAAAATTATACACACTTTTGATTAATTATGAAAGAGCGAGGTTCAAGCATTATAATCCAATTAAATTCTAATTGGACCTAAAAAAAGTACACACCTTTGACCATTCTTTTGCTGTCCTTGCAGGCCCTAAGCCATTAAGCAATTCAGCGCACTCTTGCCAGAGCCGCTGGGCAACTGCTCTTGCCTCCTTGGATCTCACCCGACCGAGAGCGAGGTCTCGATGTCCTTCCAAGAACTCGAGCATTACCTCTAGCTGCCGGACTGTTGTGCACCTGCGTCGCTCTTCCATTTTCTAAAGAAAAATCATAGTTACATGATCTAACTTATAAACGTTTCCGTTTCTTTTTAACAAAGAATTCGGGTTAAAGATTGAACATAAATTCACTTACCAAAGCTGTTGAAATCCAATATACAACTGGCACAAAATTCTTTCACTAGATTCCTCATCGTTAAAACCACTTGAATCACTTCCACTTGAAACCACTTCCAAGTAGGTTATAAATTAAAGTTATAAAAATGTCTTCGAAACACTCGCATACTTTTGAGTTGCTTAGAAAAAACAAAAACAAACAAAAAAATTAACATCTGAGGCATCTGTCAAAACTCAAACTGTCAAAACGTAGTAGAGCTAACCCATAAATCTTCAAATCGACGGTCGACTACACAAGTATTCATCCATACTAAAGTCACATCTCTAAAAATTTATATTTTGCTTACAGCCCAATTGCGTTCCAGCTTTGTTTCATCTTTGATAGCACGTGAACTTTACCGCGATACCAAACTCCGCACCGACTGGACTGCTATTGGAACTCAAGCAGTGATGAAACGCTAACGTATTAAACATATTTTAAATTACCGCAATCGGGACCCAGACTTGGTTTGAACCTGAACCTGACTAGGTTCAATGATTGGTACTACTTATAACAAAATAAAATAAATCAAACAGAGAACAATTCTTGCCCCCATTAATTTACATAAAAAATACCCGTTTATCGACTTTTAAATGTTTTAAGGCTCTTTCAAACAGGCGCGACACGCGACTCAGAGGCACCGCTCGTCGCGCAACAATCGGCGCCTTTGTGTCGCGTCGCGTGTCGCACCTGTTTGTGGAGGAGCCTTCAGTCTTCATTTTTATTTACGAATGAACTAATGCATAACACTATTCATCTTTTTATAGCGTTTTCACAGCACATCTCATTCCTTAATTCTGAAAACGCATATAATATGCAAATTCTATGTGAATAATGCGATTATACCTAATCAAATCAACGTCTTTTATGTATGGTGATAAATATTAAAAGATTATTTTACATTTGGTCCGTTAGTCGAAAGTGTTGGGCAACATATAATTCATTAATTATGGACGTGACACTCATTTAAATGTTAACTATCAAAACAGTTGTAGTAATAATGATATCGATTGATATGGTGTTGGTAGTTTATTTATTTATTTACACAATTTTCGTGTTCATTTTCTCTTTTATTGTGGGAATGAAAGGTAATGTGGAACGTTTGTGTTTAATTAATCTGAAATGGAAATGTTGTTGACAATAATTTTGTCGCCAACACACATTATTAACCAGCCTTTGAAAGTTTCCGTGAGATTTGTCATAAAGTATAAAACTTTTGAATTTCCTGTACTTTCACTGTAAAGCCAGACAAAGCTGGGGACTTCAACCGAACTTGGTGCAAATACTGGATACCTTTCTGTAACAAATTATTCTTCGTTTTTATTTGCCATGATGACAAATAACAATTCGTTCCATTTAAAATGACCCACCTTTATTCAAAACAATTTAGAGCCTTGATAAAATAAAATACAGTTCGGGCAAATTAAAATGACCCACCTTTAAAAAACAATTTCGAAATAAACATGTCTCACTCCAACGACCATGCCTTCGTTAATATCACACCATCTCCAAGGCATATCAGATCACAGAACAATGACCATTTACAACGACAATCAACGAATAGCTTAAACACTTGATAACAGCATTAACATGTAACTAAGAACATGATGTATTATCAATGTTATCACACGATCTACAAGTATTTACATACAATGTTGATCTGTGGGCAGGAAAAGAGATTGTATCTTACAAATGTGGTATGGACGGCAATTATAGCATGGCTCGGTGGGACGGAAGAAATTACGTCACTGCACCTATTTATGTATAAAATGAACGTTTTGCCATAGCCTTAAGCTTGGAAACGTCAGTGCCAGCTGGGAAATTAATCAATTTAAATTTATCATTTCAACTTCCAAGATTACTTACTTAATTATTTGAGAATCGTATAAAAAAGAAACAAATAGGTCGTGTGGTTAGGTGACTGACCACAAAACCAAGTCAGAGATAACTAATACTCAAATTCTATTTAAAATCGAATAGGTTCTTGACATTATCCGAAATAAAAAAACACTCATTTGACTACCACCTTTAAAAATAAAATTGATCGATCAAATGTTACATAGACCACCGTCCCTAATCCCCCTACAAAACAGAGGCTAATCTGAAAACTCAACAAAACCTGTATTTAATATTAAAATATTAAAAAAAACATGTTATATCAAGCGTTAAGCGGGTAATAAATAACGTCCCATTAATATTCAAAGCCGACATAAAAAGTTGACTGCCAATAAATTATTTTTGTTATAAATTTATTGACGCGGTCGTTAAAATATGTTTGGTTTTAATTAGCAATCGATTTCGCCAATATAATTTATGTTAACATTATGCGGCTGGAACTGGGACGTGGACGGTGGATGTGGATAAGTGTGTATTTGTTCGTTTGAGGAAAGGATAAATATTGAAAGGTACGTAGTAGGTACGTAGCAGGTAAGTAGTAGTAATAGTACGTTGGTTGTTTTTTTCTTGCTTTTCTTCTTCTTATTCCCACAAAAATGGCAGAAAACGAAGTAAATTGCAACTTATTCCAGTGATTGGAAGTTAATGGGTAAAAGTTTAATTACTAACGTTTAATAACCCTGATAGTATTTATTTATTTATATATTCTTTATTGTACACCACAAAAAACATAACAACAAAAATTAAACTGAACAGCAGTGAGTGATGAACAGCAGTGAAACTAGGGAGTAGCCCTTAGTTGTTACAAATCATGTGTCTTACTTTTTTTTTTGGACCAAACATTGTTCATATTTTATAAACCTGCCAAACTGCGTGGCAATTTGTCGGCAGCTGATAAACCTTTAGCTGTGTCATCAACTCATCAGCATGTAATATATAGGTTAAATTATAACGAGAAGCCTATGTCTATGCTTTTTGTAAAAATACTTAGGGCTTCATTTTGTAAATTACCAATAGATGATCAACCAGACAAACAAAAAAAAGACAAAGAATATAAATATATTTCAATATTTTCAGCTCCGCCCTTATTATTCTCCAAAAAACCCACTAACCGTAGGAGGCCATGCAAACTTTGGACATTATCATACACATGTTGAATACTAATAATGTCATTCGAATCGCGTATGTTAATGATATTGTCATTATATCGATTCTTTTTATGACTGCCTGTGTTTAATCAACGAATAATTAATCGACTTATAAAGTGTTTTTCGAAATGAAGGCTGTAAATTTAAATTTATGACGGTATCGAGAAATAATGTGGGTGATTTGTAAGGTAGGTATTTGATTGGACTTAGAAACTTTCAGTAGAGAGTGGTGAAGAGAAAGAAATATCAATATTTTCTTTATGTAGGTACCTTAAAAATAATGAGAGAGAATTGTTGACACCCATTTTTGTTCACAAAATCTTTTCTTGTAGGGAATGAAATATTTTTCAAGACAATATCAAGTAGGAATACCATTCTAAACTACTCTATTACAGACTAGATAAATTCTCATTTCGCTTTAAAATTGCTACAAAAATGTATATGTACGAAACTTGAAACACTTACAACTTCCAGTGCAGCAAGCACCTACGCTATATTATTTTTCAATTCCCATTCAAAAAAGATTTATGGCGTATTAATTAAAATAAACTGCAGGCCACTATAACGCACCCATTATCGACATAAAAACGTCAAACGTCGAACGTAAAGTGTATCGTACACTCGCGTGCACTCAAAGTCGTGTAAACAAGTTGCGACGCACGATTAATTGCAACGCAGTGTAAAGCACGCACGTTCAATCAACAAGTGATTTGTGTTAAATGTTGTATCAATAAAACTGGTCGGATGTGTAAGTATGTTGTGCAGTTGAGGAAAAAAGGCATTGACTTAGATTATTTTATTTGTTTTGCGTAGTGGGACTGACTAATGGTTTCCTCGCACTGGAAAATGAGGAAAATTGGAAGAAATACTGCATTCATAGTAAATTTCTGTATGAATGAAACATCTAACATTAATAACAATAATGTCGGTTCCCATTTCTTCACAAAGCAGATACCTACACGTCACAAACGAATTTAGCGCTAACAATCAGATGACAAGACTTTGATTACTCTATAATCTTCATCAACCACAATAAATTAAACTATGCATTATTAGAGGTCATTTATAATATACTCAGGGTTAACTTTTTCATATATCTATTATCATTAGAACGATGGCAATAGCAATAATCTCTTTCATTACATCGTCCCTCTCATCATGATAATATATCTACATTGCCTTTAATTATACAATTTTATTCGTCGACTGTACTTTCAAGATTATAAATCATGAATATTCTGCAACGCAATCTTGACTTTACGACTTGAGAGGGAGGGTCTAAAATCTATTGAGTGGTGTGATGATTTATGATGAATGCACGCGGTTGGTTGATTTATATTACTTTTTGACATGCGATGTTTTGTCAACAATGACGCTCATTAGGTTAAATTTGGCTTGTCACATGCAACATCGTCGGTAAATGTTTGTTTCTTTATTTTCTTTTGCTACTTTGTTGCATGCGGGAGTTGTCATAAGTATCTATGTAGTTGGAAATACGTACTAACGTATAACGTCTTCCATGTCATTACACTCACAGCTATATCGTAGGTAAGTTTCTTCGCTCATATTTAATGCCTGCAATGTATTTTGATAACTAGGTAGATTATCAGAAAATTAAGAGCTCATCAAATTAATAGCTCAGACAGGTGCTTTACTTTGTGTACATCTTTTTCATCATAACTGCTCTCAAAAACGATGAAGGAAAACATCGTAAGGAAACCGGCACGTCCTAGAACCATCAGTTCGAAGACATGAGACATCTACCAACCCGCATTGGGCCCGCGTGGTGTATTAAGGCCCACTCCCTCTCACACAAAGGAGGCCTGTGTCCCTGCAGTGTAAACATTATAGGCTGATGACAAAGAGACTTTATAGTCATTGGTTGATTATGATGATGAAATGAATAGCTGATAGTTTACAAAACACTATTAAAAACCGTACTCCTTTTGTAAAATCTCATTCAACATCCATCAATGAAAACTCAAGCAGAGCTTCAGACAATATAATAAAATAAAAAAACATCAGACATTTCAATAAAATAAAAAACATAAAATAAAAAGCACACTTTTTTATTCCCACTTTAAAAAAAATCAGCAAAACAGCACAATAAGGCAAAAGTCCATTGTCCACAGCAACAAATAATTCATCCCACGACCCACTGCTGGCTACGCGATATCGTAGAAAAACTCGCAACGACCAACATGGCGTCGATTTATTGATATGTAAATCATTTTAATTGGCGCCTATGGACATTTTTTAGTGTAATTGGCAGCTCGCTCGTTATTCATCTGTTCGATGAGATATGTTGCTGGGGGTGCAAGCTTGCGACTATTTTGGCGTAGGTACTGGTCGGTCGTGTTCTTATTAAGTATATTACACTGTTTTCAGTCCCTCCGTGCACTCATACATGCAGAATCACACCTATGCACTCTCTTGCACGCACATGCACAAATATTAACTTAAGTATTTAGGTAGCTTAATTTTAATTAAATTTTAGTTTATAATATTGATTGTTTTTTTTTTTTTTGTTTTTTTCATTACCATATTTTTTTACGAGTTCACTATAAAGCACGTTCGAACTCTTAATTTATTTTGTAACCTATTTTTGAAGGCGCTGGTATCTGTGATTCAATGATTTTCATTCAGTAGTACAGGCACCTACATATCATTACATTCATTAGTACACTTTTTTCTTTAATGTTCATTTTTAGTTGGAAAATCGTTTTGTGAACCCTAAATGTGTTTTTTCTGAAAATAAATTTATTAATATATTTTATTATAGTTGTGGCAGGTCCTGGGTTTGATTCCCAGGTTGGTAAGTGTTATTGGCTTTTTCCATCTGGAATTTCTCACTAGCAGAGTGTGGATTTGCAGTCTCGCCTACTATTACATGGAACATCAACTTAACTGGCGAAATGTGGGTGTATGGGTGTAGGTGTGTGGGTGTGGGTGCACCTCTGCCCAACCCCTGGAGAAAACAAGGTGTATTGTTATATATATGCTATGTAACTAGTCTAAAGGCTGTCTGCCAAAAGGGAACCTTGCAGGCTGGCCGAAAAACGGTGGCTGAAAATCAATCAGATTCAAACAGTCAAATTTGGAAGCGGTTTAAATTATAAAACAAAGTTGATTGTAAAATTAAATAGATGAAAATCAGCGAGCCTTCGCGTTGGTAGCTGCTAAGCGAGGCCCGCCTGTTGCACTGTCTTTACTTTGCCTATTGATTGAAACATACACTGTTATAACATTGTTGTATGTTCGACATACAACCTGACACTGATCTGTAAAATCCAAAAACCGTAAGACAATTTGAATTTCGCGGGTTACGCTGGCGCTTCTCTCTTAAATATAGGTTTAGAGAAAGAGTCGACAGAAAGTTACACGGCTGTGAGATCATTTTACTGTAAGATCTTGCATCACTATCTCCCTCGCTTCCACAATGATATATGTATTTGTATTAATAATATTATAATTACGTGTAACAATTAGATTAGGGTATGATGAGGCTGACGTACCTTTGTAAGGTAAAAGCCTCTAAATAAATAAAGATTTAAAAAAAAAAGAAGATCTTGTATACCATGTGTGTGTGTACTCATGTTTTGGACAAACAAGTTACCTTTCTCGTTCTTTACCTTTTTCGAGCTTCTTAAATGTCAATTTGTAGTTTCCATCTGCTCAAATTATTAAATCAATGCGTTTTTGCTGGTTCCGTAATACCTACCAATGATTTTGGTACGTGATCGTTAATTTAGACCTTTTTGAGCCCTGGCCCTGCAGTCTCGACATAGTTAGCAATCGTTTTCGGTTGCTAAGTCCTAACAATCCAGATGTAACGATATTTTGTGGTCTCCACACTCAAATTTATCGGTTGTTACTGGTATTTTAGGTAGGTACCGGTAGGTAACAATCGATAAATTTGAGTGTCGAGACTACCAAACATTTACATCAACATTTACATCTGGATTGTTAGGGCTTAGCAACCGAAAACGATTGCTAACTATGTCGAGACTGCAGGCCCTGGTGTTTTTCATTTTTAATCAAGCATCAACATTAACAAGCATTTGATGCAAACATCAACGCACTATTTCTGTTTGCGATTAACTTGCACGACTTTTTCAGTCACATTTTGTCGTAAGTGTGCATTCCCACGATCAATATTTGGACTTTCAAAAGTAGAATTTATGCGAGTTATGGCATTTACAATATCGCGACGTAGCCGTGTCGTTTATTGTCGCATGTTGGGCGATTCTTCTTTGCATATGAAATATGTCGCGCTTTTGTCGCTAGTGTATGCTTAATGAAATGTTTGATCAAAAAAAGGCGATATTTTTGTTTGTTTTAAAGCCTGCTGGCTATTTGCTTCAAGCACAAACGGCTTATACCACGCCATACTTATTAAATGTGAAAGTTCTGTATCGAAGATAAAAATTAAAGAACAAGTCGGAAAAACGTACTGCGCCAGCTTAAAAGTTACTACCGCCAGAAATACAGCTACACTTACACAAAAACGCCATGTTTGAAATTAAAGAACTTGTCCTGTTTCCTAATAGCGTTTACTACAACGAACAATTAAAAAAAAAACAATATTTCACTTCAAACCGCTCACAAGTCACACTCCCCCTAATTTTAGCAACACCACATTTAATAGCCAACGCCAGCCTGATATGGTATCAGGCACAATTAATTACTGTATGCCCAGGCGCATCCTTACGTTCGCATCGCGTGACTATGGCCCATAAACCACCAACACCATCAGTTTATGGGAGAAGCCAGCCCGCGGCTAATTGTCGCTA
Organism: Brachylomia viminalis; assembly: GCA_937001585.2. NCBI lineage: Eukaryota > Metazoa > Arthropoda > Insecta > Lepidoptera > Noctuidae > Brachylomia > Brachylomia viminalis. Next base: position 2,377,735 of record OW443300.2, read on the forward strand.
TTATGGCTATTTCTTGAATTATTTACACCATTATTAATGGTAGTTTGTGGTAGTTCTATGAAGTTTATTTTGTGAGAAAGATGGGGTCGATGCAGTTTTACATTTATTACAGTGTTTACAGACTTACATACAATATCTGATAAGCTTTTTTTATAGGTACGCCATTATATATAATCTTCAATATAACAATCAAGTAGGTATAATTTCAAAAACCATTCTAATACATTTTTATGCAATCATTTATTTAACCATTTATGTACACACATTTACAAACAGGCAAGAAGAAAAGAACTTAAAAATAGGTAAAAAAGGTGACGCTTATTTCTAAAGAAATCTCTTCCAGCATACCTGCGACAGGACAGTAGACAGCGTGTGAAAGAGTAAAAGAGAAAATAAAATACACACAATCAAAAACAATTCACTTAAAATAAAACAAATAATATGAGAATATACCTACTTACCTACATACATACAAACATACGTAATCATAATAATTATACTGCAAAAATCACAAATTAAACTTATAATCTATTTTTGATGATGATTGTACACCTCTTTTAGAAGTACGCCTGCATAGCGACATAATATATGTATAAGAAATAATAGGATTAATTATTATCAGCTCCTTCATGTGAGTTCGGCGTCGTAAATCGTCTATCAACGATCAAGTACATTACAATTTATTTACGTCCACAATTCAGCTCAGTGCATCCAATGTTATCACTCTTATCATCACCTACTTACAAATTACGAGCCAACCTTGCTACGGACAAGTTTATCTTAAATATGAGTGTCAACGTCCATTAGTGCTACAAAGTAAGAAAAAGATAGAACCGAAGACTCATGAGCACGTGATTAGGAGCTTGAAACTAGAGTAATTTCGCTGACACGAAGTCACGAAAAGAAGATGCATTTATTTATCAGCATATTAAAAATTCGTTACTTAAAAAGTCCATAATATTGTGCTTTATTAGTCATACACCGCTATCCAAAGGGCAGATCATGAAAAATTACATTTCAATTACATGAAGGGTTTCTTTAAAAGTACTTATATTAAGGTGCTTAAGAGAGAGAGCGTCGTTTTAAATGTAATTGCATGAATTATCCAAGAATAATGATGATCAAATTGTTTAACATCTTACAGGTTATAGTACGCTTTTACATTGTTCTTAGTGCGATCTGTGTTTGTAAACGTTACATTTGTCACCCTGTATTGTATTATCTATCCGGATCTATAGTAACAATGGGAGTCCCACAGGGCTCAATTCTTGGTCCTTTTTTGTTTCTTATTTATATTAATGACTTGCCTTACCTCATAAAGGATAATCATGATATAGTGTTGTTTGCGGACGATACTTCACTTTTGTTTAAACTTAAACGTCAGCAGCTGGTTACTGACGATGTAAATAGCGCGATCTCAAAAGTAGTTCACTGGTTCAATGTTAATAATTTACTACTTAATGAAAAAAAAACCAAATGCATTAAGTTTACGCTGCCTCACGTTAGACAGGTGTTAACTAATGTATTGATAAAGGGCAGAGAATTGAATCCTGAAGATAGCACAGTATTCTTGGGCTTAACTTTGGATGCTAAGCTTCAGTGGGGCCCACACATAGATAAATTATCAAAAAAGCTTAGCTCCGCAGCATACGCTGTTAGAAAAATTCGTAATTTAACTGACATAGAGACAGCCCGTTTAGTGTACTTTAGCTATTTTCATAGTGTAATGTCGTATGGTATTCTGTTGTGGGGAAATGCCGCCGACATTCAGACTATCTTTGTTTTGCAGAAAAGAGCTGTTCGATCCATTTATAAGTTAAGCCCGAGACACACTCTCAGAGAGAAATTTAAGGAGATTAATGTAATGACTGTGCCTTCACAGTATGTTTTTGAAAATCTTTTATATGCCCATAAAAATATAAACTTGTTTAAAAGATACAGTGATATCCATAATATAAATACTAGGAACAAACACAGCTTCGTTGTACCTACAACAAGGCTCAAGAAAATAGGTGGCTCGTTCAGATGTCAATGTATACGCTTTTATAATAAACTTCCAAGCCACGTTCAAGATCTAAGCCTTAATAAATTCAAATCATTCATTAAACGTAAGTTGTGCCAGAAAGGCTTTTATACAGTTAAGGATTATATTGAGGACAAAAAGGCTTGGGATTGAGTTGTTCCAATTTTCTGCATACTGAATGTTTTCTTTTATTTCTGTTACATACACTGATAAATTGATAATTATTATAACAGAACGACTTGAATACTTACCTTGAGAAGTACAATTTATTGTTTTAATAATATTGTGAATTTGAGGACTATGTGGGTCATTGTTTCAGTTTTAATCATGATCTGGCAGTTTAAGTAGTTCATGCGGCCTACCCAAATGTCCTTTCTTTGGTATTGTTCGTCGAATCGTTGAGCTCCTAAAGTTCTGAGTTGAGCTGCACGGTTCCTGACAAATGCGTGCACTGACTGGACAGGTCCTCTTAATCTGCGTGGTTCTTTCCTCAGAAGACCATTTCAGATACTAATCTACATGGTCCTCAAAGATTATGTTCGAACTTTTATATACACATTGACATTGATGAATTTTATACATACCTACAATGACATGAGTATTTACTTTGTAAAGTATTATATTATTTAAATTATTGTGAATGTGAAGATTATGTGGATTATTACTTTTTTTATTTTATTTCTTAGTTAGTTTCACGATCTGGCAGCTTGAGTAATTTATGCGGCCTACCCAAATGTCCTTTCTTTGGTATTGTTCGTCGAATCGTTGTGCTCCTTAAGTTCTCAGTTGAGCGGCAAGATTACTGACAAATGCGTGCACTGACTGGACAGGTCCGCTCAATCTGTATGGTTTTTCCTCAAAAGACCGTTTCAGACACCAATCTACATGGTCTTCACATGATCTGACCAAGATTATGTCTGGACTTTAAAAGAGACTGTGACCTCTGAGTTTGTTTCGGCCTTTCTTCTCAGAGTAGTCAGTTATGAAACGCCGACCTCATCTAGTTTTAAAAATATGATTGACGTGTAAAAGTGTTTGTAACAAACCTACTTACAGAAATAAAATCATTTATCATTTATCATTTATCATTAATTGGTCTTTCTGTGCTCTTTTCTACTTCGTGAACTTATTGAATGTATTTATTATACAAATCGTGATAACTTTTCGTGATAGTTAAGTTCAATTTATTTCTAAATCACAAAGTTCGGTCACGTTTTTTGGATAATTTATGTTTGTCAAATAAATCTTGGTGATATTCTGAAATGAACGAGATTATCTTAATACTATTGCTTCAAGAAGTTTCTCAGACATTATAAAGTCTACACGTGAACATTATAATCCGACAAAATATGGCCAAGCTATGACACCATCTACTCTTTTCACTGTTGACAATAGAAATTATAACATTTTACATATTATCCTGCAATTTTTTTCCTTTAGTCTCTGGCAATAAAACACAAAACACTGAAGCAATAAATGGTAGAACTGCAAAAATTAACGACGGTATCCAATGCGGGTTGATAGTAGCTATAAACGGTGCAAGCATTGCTCCTATTTTGGCACCAGCAGAGCTCAAACCATAGGCCATCGTACGCAATGGAGTAGGGAACAATTCAGAAACATAAACGCATAGGATTCCGAACGTGGTACAAGTGGCTGCAAAGCCTATTATACCGAGGATAGTGCACCCATGGTGGCCTGGTGGTACAAACATGAGGATTGTCATAGTAATACCGATGATAGTAAGAGTTCCTATTGTTGATACTTTTCTTCCAAAGGTTTTGTTCAGCATCATTGCTAGAGGACATGTTGGGATCTGAAAATATACAAATAAAATAAATTTTAATGTACAATTCACAAAGTGGCCTTTCGACCGCTTCGTGCATAACAGACTTACTATAACATTTTAAACAGTTGCACTAACCTGGATAGATCCTAATAATATTACGGTTACAAAAACATTAGACCCAATAAAAGTAATGTATTGATTTATGCCAAAATAACACGCTCCCGCTGAGATCCAAATGATTATCGAAAATATCGACTTCAATGCCATGTGTGTAGTTCTGAATAGATCTAAGTATGTCGACTTGCGTATCTCTTTGTCGTTGACCATCATTTCATCTAAAGCCATTGCAATATTCTCTCGTATGGCTGCTGTGTTTAATTTGTTCCTAAAATAAAATAAAAAAGCTATATTAAACTTACTAGAACTTTGTAGGTTTTCATTCGTCAATAACCGTTTTGCCATATCATCTTTTTCGTGCTAAGTTGTTGCAATATTTCTCACCTTTTTGCAGCTTTAGTCATAACTTCAAGTGCTTTTTCTCCATTTCCTTTAGCCATCAGCCATCTTGGAGATTCAGGCAAACATATAATAAATGCGTAAATAAAAACTGACGCTACAGCATATTCCAAAAGGTACATTCTCCAATCCACAGAGAAATAGGCAAATACTGATAACAACGCCTGTGCTAACCCATCAGGAATGATTGCTAGACTGCCTGCAGCTTCCCTATGCTGTGGTCCAACAATTTCTATGATAAATACTAGGCTGATAATCATAGTGCCACCTGAGGCCATGCCTATAAAGAATCTTAAGCCGTTGAAAATCCAGTAGCTTGGTGAAAATGGTACAGCTAACATGAACATGATGTTTAGAAAAGACGATATTATTAACCCGATGCGTCGACCGAATCTGAAAAATAATAATGTTTGTGTCAAATACTTTTAAACTAAAGATTTAGGAAGGGGCGAAAACCAAAAATAACAATACTATAATATTCATTAAGTACCTGTCTGAGATCCAACCAAACAGTGAAACTCCAACCAAAAATCCAAACATCAACATTGACTGACTAAAACTAGCTTTCCATGCATTTTCACAAATCAGTCCAAATTCTGAGATCAAAGTCTTTTCAAACACATATTCATAATATTTATATTCTACACAATTGTTGTAGCATGTTGAATTTTCCACTTTGATTGTAGCATTGTCTTCGAATTTGATGCACACAAATTCTGTTGTGGGTGTCAGGAAGATTATTGATAGCATGTTCCATATTGCTGCTGATCTTACAAAAGCTGCTATAGCACAAACTGTAGCTTGCCACACACCAAATGCACCAATAGATTTGACCACATAATCATCTTGAAATTCACTGTCAATCAAGTTTTCAGAACTGCTACTTCTTCTTCCACTATCCATTGTTAACGTTATTGAATCAGCTATTAATTTCGATGCTATTACATGATTTTTGAAAATATGAGGATTTATTCTTATAGACATTAAATTAACAATATTAAAATTTAAAGTCGTCCTAAAGTTTTTAAACTGCTTATGTTATAATTATACGCAATAATTTTTAAACACATCGTTATTGAAAGTGAGTTCAATGCTAAATGATGCATTGATGAAAATAATTATGTATTTTTATCGTCAAGTTTTGTTATAAATACTTATGTATAGTTAACTTATCAGCTGTTGATGTAATTCTAGATCAATGAACTAGTTATTGTTGTAGGTCATGGATAAAGGTCCCTCTGTGTTTGTTTTGATGAAACAATTTAAAATTAATAGTACATGTACATATTCATTATGTTCCGAATAGCATTTTTTAAATTATGAGAAATTAATAGTAAAAATATGGACATGACTAACAACTTGCATGTAATCAAGATAAAAACATAAAATAGGTTTTATTGAAAAAACTTCTCCCTATTATGTAGTCACCATTACCCAATTTATACAACTTAAATGAGAGTCTTCGTCTTGTCCGACGCGTTTCCATAAATAAACCTCCCAGAACCGCCTTTGTTCGTATCGTTATTTCGGCGGACGGAACCACACGGGTTGCTTGTCCTCGCATTTTTTATCCGACGCCCAGCCCAATTAATCTTCCTTATCGTTCCATCGCCGCCAGTTAAATAATCGCGGCGCAGACGAGTTTAACATAAATTAAGTTTTCCACGACACCTGAGATACCCCCCTTGTGTTAAGAACCTCGGCTACGTTCCATTTATCTGCGAGCCAGGTGGTTTCAAACTTTATGTTAAGGGTGTAAGAATTAAAAGGACTGTTTTTGTAAGTTTGCTGGTCAGTAATAATGAGGCTTCGTCGAGAGATGTATATCACAAGCCAGAAAGAAAGGTTAAGTGTGAACATTTGTTTGTTAATGCCCTTGTATAATGGATTCGTGGTTCTTTTTCGGTTGGAATGATAAGTTGTTTTACTTTAATTGATTGATCGCTTGATTTCTTTTGGTTTTTGTAAACGGTGAACGAATTTCTCTTACATGTGGACAGCTCGGATAAGTAAAACGGTAGGGGTTGATTGATGGTAGTATTTAGATTTAGTACGTCTGGTACGGCCGTATTTTTGGTTGTTTTATAAAGGGTGAATTTGTTTCGACATCAACGTAGAAAAATATTTGGATTTTCATCACAAAATAGATTTATAAAAAAATATGGATCAAGTACCTGTCTTCCGTGCTGAACTAGAATTTGAAAACGCAACTAATAGTTACTTTTAAAAATCTTTCAACATTCTAACTATATAGCCAATTTAAATAAAAAAAAAAAAATACTGCTTGACTTTTGAGTAGGTACATATTCATGAATAGGTAAAACAAAAAACTTATTCTTAAGACTTACTCAAAACTTCACCGAGTTAACATAAATCCTACAACGCAACGGTGTTAATCTGGCTATATAAAGCACAACTATTGGCTAAGTTCAGCCAGGGTCAACAAGAGAGCGCCCTTGGACTGATAATCTCAACTAACGTCAAGTTAAAAGCCGCGTAAATCTTACTAAGAACAGAGGCGGGGTGGAAACGAGTAATTCAAATAGAGTGTCTCCTGAACTCTTTATAACGTTTTACTTGTTACTTAGGATATTAGATACTATTTTCCAAAAGTTAGTGTCACTATTTCATCAGATGTTTCAACAACATCAACGAAGAGATAAGATTTTTTTTAAAGTTAATATTCTGTAACTTTTACAATATTTAACACCACTAACTATTTCCACTAAGTACAAAATTAAATGACTAAATAACTAAGTATACAAATAAATACAAAAACAAAAGGACACTTAGGTGTTGAGGTCCTCGTCTGCATCGCTGTTATCCGGAAACGTGCCCAGAAGACAGGCAGCAATGCCACGTTAAATGGCAATGCTAATTATTTGGCCAAAGAACCACCCAGCCCCCTGGTCACATGAAGTGTCGACCAGTCGGCGAGAAATTTCTTTAAAAAGGAGACGCGCATTCGGGCCCCATGACCCGACCGTTTCAACCCCAAACGGCAAAAAAGAAAATTAGATTAACCTTATAATGTTTTAATATTTTTTATGTCAGTCCTTGGCAATACATGTAGGATCGTAATATTATTAATAAGGTCTTTATAATACTATGTTATATTTGTGCATCAACATGCCTCAATAATTCTTCTATAATAAGTCTTCATGTTTGGCTTTACAAGTTTTCGTTTCTTCAATTTCATCAAAATCATTCCCATATTTTTTTACCAATTTTCCTTCACCATTCCAAACAGAACTCCTCAAATCACTAAGTATGTCAACAAACGCTACATTCTTACGTATGTTTGCTCAAATAAAACATACGTTTCGAAAATTGGCCAAATCAATTATCGTTATTACTCAGCTATTTCCACTCGTGCCTTCTCTGTTTGATATTCCATACCAACGATAGTTACATCAATTTAGTTGTTATTAGCATCCGTATGTTGTTTACAAGAGAAGTTGAGAACTTTTGAAATTCGGATTTCACTTGTGTGGTCGGAATTGATAATGTGTGAAGCATTGGCTGTGACAAAGTAATGGCCGCAAATTAATCGTAATTGAGAATAGGTGGTGCTTGTGTCGTCTAAGGGTTGCCAGCTGCTAGGTTTTCCGTGGGTATAAGATAAGGTAAGAGACTGTTTTCATCATCACAAAGTATGTTATTTTGCTTACAGAAACGTATAGACGTTTCTGTAAGCAAAACAGCATACTTAGCATCATCATCATCATCTTTTATTTGTTTTCTACAGGGTGGCCGGAACATTGACGTCCAAAAATAAAATTTCGGTCCCTCGTATCGTGGGGTATTCGAATCACCCCCATGTATGTTCCGCGACTTTTCATAGTTTTCGAGTTATGAATTTTTTTCTGAATGTTTGAAAATTTTCGACCTGACCAACCTAAAAAAATTCTAAAAAAAAAAGTAGAGGGTTTTATCGAGTTTCTTTTTTTGCAACTGAATTTTCATAAGTAGTACTTTTATGCATAAAATAATCAGCTTCGTAACTGTGATGAAAGTTATGAAAATGTTGATCTAAAGTGAAAAATTTACGTTCGGTAAATTATGACTCAAATTTTCAACATTAAATTAAAAATCTTAACAGGTGACTTCATAATTCCTAAGTAGGCTTCAAGAATGCGCCAGACTCTCAGTTTTCATAATCATAAAAAAAATGAAGTACTTAATAGGGCTACTTTGTTTAAAATCGGCCTTCAAAGACAGCGAGGTGGAAAAATTCTTAAAATTACCCATCTGAGTAATTATTTTTTTTTGGCTATTTTCTCGTTCCTAAGGTTAATTAATGATAAGAATACTGAAAACTAACCAACAAATAGTTTCAGAGTTGGGTAAGAAAAGTTTTACGTAAAAAGTGGTTTTGAATAAAACACAGATGATAATGTGAAAAAAGTACTTAATTTATTTTTAACATTTAGAAAAGGTTTTCAAAGTGGCCACCACCAGCAGCAATACACATTCTACACCTACGTAAGAAATTGTCTGGCAATCGTCTAAAAGCGTCTCTGTTCTCTCTCACAACACGTTCAGCTTCTGCAATCAACTGCCTCAGCTCTTGTTCACTTGAACAGTCTCGGGCGTATGCTATTTCCTTGTAATAGCCCCAAATAAAGAAATCGATGGGGTTGAGATCAGGTGAGCGTGGAGGCCACCTAATTGGTCCGCTGCGTCCGATCCATCTGTTGGGGTATGTTTCATCTAAGTAATTTCGGACCTGGGTTGCATAGTGACACGGGGCGCCGTCATTTTGCAACACCATGGTTCGTCTGAGTTCGAGATTCACATCTGCCAGCAACAATGGAAGTTCATTTTCCAAAAAGTTTTTGTATGTTTCTCCATCAAGTCTGGACGGCAGTTCAAACGGACCAATTAGTTCGCCATTGAGAATACCAGACCACAAGTTAACGCTGAAGCGATGTTGAAATGTCGAAGCTCTCACTTCGAGTGGATTTTCATTCGCCCACGTGTGGTAATTATGAATATTGAATATTCCGGATCGCTCAAATCGTGACTCATCTGACCATAAAACTTTATTGAAAAATCCAGGATCCTCTTGCTCTTTTCGTAACATGGTTTGGCAAAAATCAACGCGCAATTGGTGATCTGTAGGCAGTAAAGCTTGGACTGGTCGGATGTGGAACGCGTGGTATTCTTCATCGTGAAGAATGTCTTGGATAGAAGTCCTTGGGATGTTCAGAGCACGAGCCATACTTCTCGTACTCGTAGACGGATTTCGCTGAACTTCTTCCAGCACCATTTCTCTGCGATCCGGGTTAGCTCTAGGGATTCCTTCATGACTGCCGCGTCGACCAGGAATGCGGCCTGCCATCAAAGTGTTGTGCGTGTTAATAAAAACACGATGGTCGGGATATCGCTCAGGTTGCGGCCCACCACGACGTTGAAGTTGTTCGCGATACAGTCGCGCTGCTTCATGGCCGTTTCCTTGTGCAACTCCATAAAAATAATGCATTTCTGCATATTCACTTAACGTGTAACTCATTTTTTACACTTCCACGTAAAAAAAGTCCAAATCAGAATGCAAAACACAGTCCAATAAACGAGCAAAGTAGTCAAACAAGTAGGCAGCGGAGTTCGTGGGCAAAGCGAGTGTGGTAAAGACAAAATGGCGACACGCGTATAGCAGTAAACACAATGTGAGTACGACTGAGGTACTTGTTTTGCGTTGGCTTCGGTTGCGCGCCTTGCGTGAGAGAGATAGCAATAATTCGGTCTCTTTTCCTCTCGGTCCATTGTTATTGCAGGTAAAAGAGTTGCACCCTCGTTTACAACCCATAGTCCACGAGAACGGATCGCGCAAAATTCATTAAACTAACATTTAAAAAAATCTCCGTGTTTAAATCTTAGCTTTCCTGCAGTAATTTTTGGTTAGCAAACTAAATAACCTTAGGAGCGAGAAAATGGAAAAAAAAAAATTATTAATCAGATAGCTAATTTTAAGAATTTTCCACTTCGCAGTCTTTGAAGGCCGATTAAGGCCAAAGTTAGCCCCATTAAGTCCTACGTTTTTTAATGATTATGAAAGCTGAGAGTCTGGCGCATTCTTGAAGCCTACTTGAGAACCATGAAGTCACCTGTTTAGATTTTTAATTTGAAGTTGAAAATTTAAGTCATAATTTACCGAACGTAAATTTTTCACTTTAGATCAACATTTTCATAACTTTCACCACAGTTACGAAGCTGATTATTTTATGCATAAAAGTACTACTTATGAAAATTCAGTTGCAAAAAAAGAAACTCGATAAAACCCTCTACTTTTTTTTTTGAATTTTTTTAGGTTGGTCAGGTCGAAAATTTTCAAACATTCAGAAAAAAATTCATAACTCGAAAACTATGAAAAGTCGCGGAACATACATGGGGGTGATTCGAATACCCCACGATACGAGGGACCGAAATTTTATTTTTGGACGTCAATGTTCCGGCCACCCTGTATAACTTAAAATCCAATTTGTAAGTAATTACACAACTTAAACACTAGCGTTAGTAGGTACAATACTAACATAGTTTTTAAGACCTTAAGGCTGACCGGTTGGCGCAGTTGGTAGCGATCCTGCCTTCTGAGCCGCTGGTCCCGGGTTCGATCCCCGGACAAGCCAAACATTTGTGTGCATGAACATGTCTGTTTGACCTGTGTCTGGGTGTGTATATGTATATAAGTATGCATATCAGTCATCAGGTTACCGTAGTACAGGCTCTGCCTAGTTCGGAACCTGAAGACCTTATGTGGATGTGGTCTCATAATTATTATTATTCCGTTTATTTATTTTCATACATATAAATACATTTTTAAATATTTTTATAAAAAACATTAAAAAATATAAAAATAGTGGTCCGCTGGTATCAGGAGCAGGGTCCAAGCTACCGGTGGTTAGGGCTCCAGAGACAGGAACCTTCTCACGATACGAGCCGTATCAAGGAGTACTGCCTTCTGAATCAGGCCCTTGATCCAACCGCCTAACGAGAGCCTCGAAAGATGTTGATCGAGGCTTTCGGCCATCAGGCCATTGGCCGATACGACAATCGGCACAATGACAGCCGAGCTCACATTCCACATGTCAACAACCTCGTGTGCTAAGTTATTATTATTATATTATTATAACTAACAATTATTTTGGATCTACCTAATAACACTTTAAAAAAATCGTGAAAATAGAACAAATATCATGTTAATCCACTATCTTCTTGTTTCAGTAAAATCTTTTTCTTCGTTGTTTTCGGTTTCAGTTTTCAGCATTGAGTTGATGATTGTCACCAGCAGAATATGTCCGAAAAAGCTGAGGGCACGCTATAGTGTAGATAGCCGCTTGGTGATGTTGAGTTCCTCCAATGTAAATTCATGCGTTCTCATAGCGGTCCATGGTATACGAAGTAGCCTCCGCCAACACTACATCTCGAAAGCATCGATCTTACTCCTTCCGCGCTTTTAAAGCACCACATTTCGTAAACGTTTTTTTTACTAAATTTTTACCATCGTACAAGGAAAATTTTTTGACGACTTTATCGTTACCGTTACTTTTTTTTACGTTTTTTTCTTGTCTACAGACTAAGCTTTGGTTCAAAACAATGCGATCAGTTAGGTACTTAATTTGTCGAGGGATATATTGACTGATTAATAAAAATACCAAACAATGAAAATTAGAATGGAGCACTAAGTCAGTCTAAAAGTCGTCAAAAAATTTACCTTACGATGGTAAAGATTTTGTAAAAAAAAACGTTTACGAAATGTGGTGCTTTAAAAGCGCGGAAGGAGTAAGATCGATGCTTTCGAGATGTAGTGTTGGCGGAGGCTACTTCGTATACCATGGACCGCTATGTGAACGCATGAATTTACACTGCAGGAACTCAACATCACCAAGCGGCTATCTACAATATGCCAGGAGCGTGCCCTCAGCTTTTTCGGACATATTCTGCTGGTGACAATCATCAGCTCAATGCTGAAAACTGAAACCGAAAACAACGAAGAAAAATATTTTACTGAAACAAGAAGATAGTGGATTAACATGATATTTGTTCCATTTTCACATTTTTTTTTAAAGTGTAATCCTCAAAATTAGTTGTCCTCGGTCACATCAATGAGTAGGCGTGCACCTAACGTAATGTCATAGATCTATTTGTCTGAAAATAACATCCAATTCCATTAATTCACCATGAAAATGCTCAAACCGTGCCACCAACCTCGTTAATCAAACTGCTAAAACGCAGTTACATTCATAATTAGCATCTCAAGTCGGACAGACGTCACTTATCATGTTTGATGGTCTGTTTGTTTGTCTGTTAGCACGTTTCTAGGTGATTGCTGTAACTGGATGTGATGTGTAATATGACATGATTAATTAGTTTATTTGGTTGATATATGCGCTTGCTAAAATGTGCTAAATTTTTATCGTGATTTGTGGTGGTTAGCATGTCCCAAATACCTATAGAGTTAATAGTCTAATTTGTTAGACCACGTTCGCACGTACGTAATAATATCGCGGCGGGACTTTATCGCGGACTCGATTTTCAACTCTCGGTGTTGGATCGAGCTAAGCAGTGCGTTATTTTTACGTACGTGCGAACGTGGAGTTAGCGTTTCGCGTGACTTAAATGTTTACAGGATTTATTTCATAACTGTGACGTTCGTTACGTCATTATTAACTCTTACGAGTGTTCTAATATAAAAAAGTAGCTGTTGCCCGCGACTCCGTCTGCAATCTAGGATGAAAAGTAGCCTTATGTCCTTCTCCAAGTCATGGTCTACGCATGTGCCAAATTTCATCGAAATCCGTTCAGTCGTTTTAGCGTGACAGCGTACAAACAAACTTCCTTTCGCATTTGTAATATTAGGACTCAGTACTGTGAAACAATCGTTCTTACACGATAGAAAAAGCTTGCTAAATCTGATTTTCTTTGCAAAATCAAATTACATAGCAATTTAACAGAAAACCTCAATAAACTAGCCAAAAATCCCCATCACTGAAATGCACAGTGGGCACTCAGCAAAAACCAGGTGGGCCAAGAAATAAAAAGCGGGATCGAGTCGTAACGTCGGACGCGAGACGTCGTTACAAACAAGCGGAGATCTGCGATAGCCAGCTGAACTTGTGGGCGGGATCTGCACAGTGGGTCGACCTCGTGGAGGAAATGTGCTCTTTTTATTATTATTATGTTGTTACGTTGTATTTTTTGTAGCTACCACTGGTTGGTATTACACAGCTACTTACCTAATAAATAAAAAAGCAATTGCCTGTAAACATACTTAATAAATTATGTTGTTTCCAAGTAAAATATTTCATTGTAATTTGTGCAACTGTCTTTGACTTGCAATTGATAGAAGGATTCATTCCTTCAACTGTATTTCGTCACAGAACTCTTTGGTAACACTTTCACGATAAAACACTTTTCAAAACCTTATTAAATAGGTTTACTTATTAAATTAGATCAAAAATAGTAATAGCGTTCTGAATGTTTACATTCCAAATGTCATTCGGTTGAACGTCAGTTTTGACAGTTAGAGGCGACACCTAGTGGTCGCCGATTCACAGTTGTAGTTTTAATCGATATGAGTTAATTTTAACATTTGATTGGTAACCATCGAAATAATATTGTAAAGTCCAATCCTTAATAATTTTCAGCTTTTGGTAAAAGTTCATAATAAACTAATTAACCGGATAACGGAAATTAAATAATTTTTTCAATATAGACTTTTCTCTAGAAAGTTCTGTCCCAAAATCCATAATTAATCTGTGGATTGACTGGGATCCAGTGTGGTAAGCTGTGTTTTTTTATTTTGCTGAGATAATTAGCAAACCTGGGAAAATTAGCCAACAGGATAATTTTTAGTATTAGAAATTACGTTAATAATTTGTTAATTAGTCTGGGTCTTGGAAGTTCGGATTGTTTCAGCGTTTAAACGTCAGGTTGGACAGTTGTCGGTGATTTTCAAGAAGTTTGTGTCTTAAGTTCAATATTTAACGTCCGTGATCTTAGATGAATTTTACCCGAGTCAAGGGAGATTTTATGAATGTTCCGTCCAATATCGGTTGTGATCTATGACTGAATGATTGATGGGAGATGGCGTCTAATTGCCCGTGATGTGAACACGCTTGAGGTTAATACAAACCTTATTCCATGTTTTAAAAGGTGAGGATTTTGGTCTATTAGAGTCTGTGAGTGGTCTTCCCTTGTTGTTAAAACAATACTGACGTGATCTATGGATATTTATTACAGGATTCCAAATTGCGCAGAGCCGCATTGATATCTAGCCAGTCGAGAGTCTTGCAGTCAAGTGATTCCCTCCTTCATCAACCGTGAGTATTGGAACCGCTGACTATTTACCATAGATAGGCCATGGAAAATTCCTCAGTGTTGACCTCGGTATTAAATTATAGTTCAAGGGAACACAATGAGCCCTTGTTACGGAGTTGGTAGACGCCACGTGGGTAATCCTCATTCTTATTTTTCCACCACGCCATGATAACCGGCTAATGTTTTAGCCCCCTAGATTTCCAAGCTCGGTCACCTCTCTTAAACGTCAAGTAAAGTAATGTAGTTTCACCTTATATTATGAGGTCTCCGTATTGTCGATTCCAGGAGAGGCAACTCGCGAGATTCGTCTCGCCGCCAGGATCTAGAGGAGAGTCTGGAGCCTGGACGCGAGACCCATTCCTCGAGTCGGCCAGAAGCCTCGAGCGGAAGCGACTGTGCGGCTGGCAGAGTCCGTCTAGCGATAGCGCAGGCGGGACGGTTTTTTTTTTATATATATCATTTTAATTTATAAACGGTTCCGGTCAGAACCGGTTTATTACCAGACAGGTTTCCCTAGTAGGAAGCCAGTGTTCAATATCTAATATAAGACCCCGGGTTCGACATCTGCCTACCGGCTTATCTGGAAGTCAATTCAACATCTTCGTCGGCTCCGGGATCCGGGACTTATAGTCCCTGGCGCCCATTAATTTACTAATTTAACTACACATCATAACTGGAAGATTCTAGTTTAAGTTTTTAATTTAAAAAATAGGAACAGTACTGGGTTTATCTCCAACCCCCCACGACCATAGTTCAATTACCGAACCTTAAGCTGGCTGGCATATTGGGTGACATTTATCGTCACCCACCTAATGTATTTAGGGTTTTATTTTATTTAAATAAATATACATTGTTTACAACAGTTTGAAGTTTCCTTACCTTCTAATACCAAACCACCTTGCATCTGGGCTTGGGTTCCATTACCTCAAGAGGGATAAAAGCTCAAATGTAACAATGTAAAAAAAAAAAAACACGAAACATAATGAGTGAACGTTCTAAATTGAACTGTTTCAAATGATTAACGAAACTTTTATATTAGATCTAAAAAAAATCGTGTCTACGTACTTTTGGAAAGTCATCCACTTTTAATTTTCCAAGAAACCAGAGACAGAGGCAGACAGCTATAGGTAAAGTTTGGATCTCAGCTGCACGAAGTAAACCAAGCTTTTAATCACATCGGAAAACAAAATTACAAATAAGTAATTATTATCACAGGAAACGAAATTAAAAAACAACGAACTATATTGACCCCAAAAGCATCGCTTTGTCCCACAGTGCACATAGAGTAAAGAGACAATCAGAAGCGGCCAGCGTTAACGTTGCTCTGTAACGATGGCCAGATAATCCCCGCGATCGAGTCGACGATGCCGATCCAATTTACCCGGCCGATACCCAGTCTGGTCCACATCGTGTTATTTGAGACAAGTATCCCGATTTATTTTGTGACCGCTCTCTGCTATTTTTCAAAGAGAGATTGGGGTTGATAAAATTCGACCCCTATAGTACAACTTTTGAGTATCAGATTGTTATAGTTATCTATATAGTTACTACGGAATATTGTTAACATAAGTGTTAAACAAAATAAATAAAATTAATAAACAAAAAAAAATACAAATAAAAATATCCGAATCGATTATTATAAGTTCTATTTACCCTGTTTAAGTTTTTCATCAATGGTAGGTATATATAGGTTATTCCGACCTTTTCTCTCATGGCCCCCACGTATCTTGACGAATCCACAAACACCACCAGCTTTAGATGACGTGGCAGCTTTCTAACTTCTGCAAAATTACTTATTTTATTTGCATTTTCATTTTCTATCCAAGTCTTTTATATAAAAAGACCATTTTATTACAATAGCTTTAAGTGTTAGCCTCTTAAATAACACTGAAACTTAGCGTGTCTTAAAACAAATTGTTTAGTTTGTTAGCCAGACAAGACTAACATAAGCAATAAAAGCAAAGATAACAAGCTAGTACACTATTTGACTACTCCTGGATTACCATGGACATCAGTTTGTTTTAATCTTTATTAGTAGGTACAAACAATCTGTCTAGATAAAAATAAAATCTGATTCAAAACTTTTTCCAAGACTCCATTTGAAAATCACCGCGTATTTACTCACTTAATTATCGAATTGTCTCATATAAGAAATACCAATATGTACAAATAGTAAAATTATATTGATTTAAGCAAAAATGTCACGGAACCGAATATATATACGAAGTTTGTGTCGTCGGTATCTTTGTCGTCCCATACGCATTAGCGAGCTAATACTAAATCGACCAATCCCTTTGTTCCTTTTGCTTCGTGACGAACGATATGAGCCGACTGGACCTGAACGGTTTGTCCAAGCAATTTGACATTCGATTTTTAGAACGTCGTATTGACAGATAGTCCTTCTGGGAATGTGTGTGAAGCGAAGGCAAATGCGATTTTAACGTGTCCACGCTAAAGATTGACGTCGTCGGTTGACGTCGGCAAAGAGAAATAAATATTTATTTATTTATGCCGCTGCTCTAATTACTTTTGTAATTCTTTGGAAGGGTTTAAATTTTTCATGTTTGCTGCTACCATTTTTGTTGCTTTTGTCCGAAGTTTGGCGGTAAATATAGAAATTCTTGTGAAGTTTTGTGAGTTGCCTTCTGTATTTTAGGATTTCATCAAACATAGTTCATTTTGTAGACGCTTCTAGAACTATATGACGCATCTAACTATCGCTTTTAGCGATACGACCGCCCATTGTGTCACCCTATGTAAAATTTCTACATTTATATCTGTTATTTTTTGGTGTACATAATAAAGAGTATTCTATTCTATTCTTACTCCTTTATGTTCTACAAAGTAACACATATCCAGTTGGATTACAATATTACAATATACCAGATATACTGTAGTTAATTAATGTCGATATTGATGAGGGAAATAAAGCAAAACCGAGTGTCAGCTGCTTGTCACTCTGTATCCTTTAAAAGAGTTGTCTGAAAGAGTTGAGTCATTTTATGATTCATAATTAATTATAGTCTAGAAACCTATTAATAAACATAGTAACATACATAGCAGTAATAATGGCATCTCAGAAATGATGCTTATGGCAATTATTATCGTTATGTACGGTGATTATAAATATTTTTAACTCTTCAGATCACTTGATTGTGCATTAGTAGTCTGCGAAAATTAAAAACGAGTGATATTGCCCGCCTAGAATGCTTGTAGTTTATCGCGCAGACTACTAATGCACATTAAAGTGATCTGATGAGTTAAAAATATTTATAATCACCGTACATAACTATATAAATTGCCATTAAGGATCATTTCCGAGATGCCATTATTAATGTATTCTAGGCAGTCAATATCACTGGTCTCTACTTTTCTGTCCAGATTCGTTTTACGCGACAGCATGATTTATTATTGTATATATAATAGCCCAATGATGACAGGTAAAAAACCCAATATTAGGAGGACCACCAAATAAGAGGACGGTGACAGCCGGTCTCACCAAGAGGTATCGTGTTACCCAGTTACTGGGTTGTAGAGATCAGATAGGCAATAACTTCATGTAAGATTCAGTTATTCAGCTGCATACGGTTAGACTGGAAGCCGTTGAAAAAGCTAGGCAAATGATGAGACGTTGAGTTGGACAGGCTACATTCTATATAGATGGACTTATTTAAAGGCGCTCTTATCGCTAAAACGATAATTTACAGACTAACCTTTACATAACTGACTATAATCATTCCGTGGTGTTTACGGTTAATGGAAGAGGCTGTGACTTCTTCCGATCTCGACACTCTGTCGCAGGGTTATCCACAATACCTAAATTAATTTTATTCATACTCATTACTGTACACCTGCACTCATCCTCACACACTCACACACAAACCCTACACTACACTTCACTCAAGCGCGCATCTTTTTCCTTTTTGTTTATATTTACTTGCATATTCCTTTTTGTATACATGTTTTTCAAAGACATATATTATACATATAATAATAAGTGAAAGAGCGGAGTCTCCTAACACAAGCATTTCCTTGCTTAAAAGGAGACTCCAAACTATATAATCTAAACCAAATATTATGTTAATGGAAATAAACATTATTATTATTTTTATTTTTCATATTAGAACTGATACTTTGCCACATACAAAAATAAAACCAAAGACACGAAAAACATCCCTATAAATAACCTAATCAATACATACTGCGTACATAATTCTAAGCAAATACACACTCACAGTGTTTACCGACCACTTAACGCCGAGTTTCTTTTTTGATTAACATAAGTACACTAAAATGTGTGAGCAAATAAACTCGCCGACCGATAATTTATTAATACGCCTAAACGTGTTGTTTGCACTTCAATTTAACGGCTCGGTACTGTATAATTTCTAAATGTTAACATTTATCATTACAATTTTGAACCCTATTTCAGAGACCTGAAAGATGAATATAGATGGAACTGTCAAAGATGAACGAATATGCAATATGTGCAAAAGTGATTCGCAAATAGACGCAAAATGAAATGTTATTTTTGACACTTCACAATTTCAACGCTTTATTCTGAAGCTACTGCAAAAGTAAACTTTACACCAAAACATCTAGATCTGTAGACGTTTCTGTAGAAGAGAAAAACATTGCAGAAAAACATGCTGTTTTCAAACAAAACATATTTCCAAACAATCATAAAACGATTACACACAAGCTCTTACAAGAATTTCATTTTATTCCCAAGTACACGATAAAAATAAAAGCAATAAAACTGAGGACCTTAAAAGAGGGACTGAAACTACAGAAATAACATATAGGAGTTCCAAAATCGATTAAACTTAGCCAGTTTCGGAGACGGTCATTTACGGAGATCATAAAATTGAAGACGTCGATGTCAGTATGGCTGTGACCTTATTTGTCGGGTTTCAATTCTGTCCATCCTCAGCTGGTGAGATCAAAAGTCGTGTCGAATATTTATCGACACTTAAAATGACATGGAAGAAAGATCTTCAATTGAAATCGTACAATATTTTATTGGCTGTTAACGCAATGATTATTCTGTTTTGTTGTTATGATTTACGTTTAGGATTCTTACACGAAAGTTTCACATTTGAAAAGTAATATTTCTTGAGAAACGGATATCAAAGTACAATTACAATCTATGCCAGTGAACAATGAATGAATAAAGCAACATTAAACCGACTTTTCAGTACCTTCCCACGTTGAAAAACGGGAAGAAAAAGTTTTTTCTTCTGTCGACAAACAGTACGAGATGAGTGATATTGACTAGAAACTTTCTCAACATCCTTTGACTAACATAGACTCTCAAACAAACAATATTATAACATAACTACCTAAAGGTGCAGACTTGAAACCCCTAGACATCCTAAAAAGGTTGACATTCCTACACTAAAGTACTCTTCCACGTGTCCGACCGCGACGTGACTAGTTGAGACACGTAAAAAGAGTGATCGTATAGAGGGCGGCACATTCGAACGACATGTAACTGGTCAGTGGGGACCCACTGCATTGACCATTCCGAATAAAATACGTTTTTACGACTCCATAGCCGTTTAGGGCTGGTCAAACTTTAGGTGACGGATATTTGTTGGTTTTAGTAGTAGGTACCGTTTTGTCATATAGTGAGAGAATCCTTCTCTCATATCAACTTCTTAAAAAAACCCAGACATTATTAGATATCTTGCCATTAAAAACAGTTAATAAATTGGATTTCATGTTCCTGCTATTAAATTAATTTATTAAAAAAATGCAAAAATCACACTATTTTAGTGGTTTTTTTTTTGTTTATGATTCAAACAAAGAATTATGTAAGGAAAAAACATGCTGCACTGACCCCAAATAAATTGCGATAAGAGGAAGAGAATGATGATGACTAGTTTTACAAACAGATTTCTTATTTTTTTTAAACATCAATGTAATAAATAGGGTATTGTTTTTCTTAGAAAGTAAAGCACATAATCTTTAACACTCATATCATGAAAAATCATACCATGTTTGCGACGAACTCTGGGATCGTCCAAAAAACTCTGAACCACGTGCCAGCCCTAACTCAGGAAGAACTCAGTTATAGTTTCAACGATATTTACGGGAACGTTGTTGCTGAAAATATTGTCTGCAATTTATTGTTCAGATTTCGTGTGTTTTCGATTT
The DNA here is from genome assembly GCA_937001585.2 of Brachylomia viminalis. Lineage (NCBI taxonomy): Eukaryota > Metazoa > Arthropoda > Insecta > Lepidoptera > Noctuidae > Brachylomia > Brachylomia viminalis. The sequence continues at coordinate 2,398,542 of OW443300.2, forward strand.
ATCGCTCTCGGAGTTGTGTGGCGGCGGATAAGGTGGGAGCAAAGTTGGGTACACGGGTTTTAGGGTACTGTAGATAAAGAAGTGCGTAAAATGGATGCTGTTTCTTCTATTTTGTTTGACGGTTTTTTGTGAACTGGTGGTTTTTCAGAGCTTTTCACTTCATTTGCAAATAAATAACAAAAGATGCAAACATTTGCATCTGCAGCAATTTTTGTTAAGCATGAAAAAAAATATTAAAAAAACTACTGATGTTTGTTTTTTCTCTTGGTTTGGGGTGTTTATCTAAACAGATATGTCAACCCCATCGTGCCTTATACCATTATAACACTTATAATTAAACCATAAACTATACTAAATAGTTAAGCAATATATATAAGTAACACTTTCTGATAAAGATAGAAGTCACCGATGAAGGACTGTTATTAAATGACATAACTTTTTGACACTTTCTGAAGTTGTTTGGGATACAATTTATTGTAATAATCTCACGTTAAACAACGTAAAAACAAGTAATGTTGTAGTACGTAATGTCGTAGGATTACTTCAACTTTAATTGCATTCTTCTGTAACTTTTTGTTTAGCCTGAAAATAAAGTTTGAAATGTATTTGATACGGTCCTGTTGCTTTTGCCAAAAACCAATCAAAATGACGTGAAGATCTAATACTGCACGCGTTGTATCCTTTGGTAGCTTGCATAGAATGTTTATTCAAGCTAAGCTACGGTTTTCATTCGATTATACGATTGAGGCTTGAAAGCGATTCAAACGCAGAAAGGAACGAAATAGTGAGATGTTTCTACACCAACCATCGATGTACTGCAGGATATTTCCAAGCGCATGAGAAATGTCGCCGCTTTCTCACCCTAAGAAATTAAGATATACTTACACAAGCTACGTGTCATACAAACAATAATACAATCTAATAAATTGTTACTGTTGGTTCTCCTGTACTTAAACAAATAACAACATGAATGGCAGAGGTCAATGTGAAAACTTTATAATATTAGATATTCCGTGTGACTTCTATGAAAATAAAATCAATTCAATCATATTTTATGCAATCTGTTTTACAATAATAATACAATCTTTTTTAATCGACATCGATAAATACCCAACACTATTCCAGTCAGCTTATCCGGTGTGCATGTAACAAGGCGTCGCGTCGGATTTGTACCGGAGTGATAAGTTTCACGAGGAACCGCTACAGCACATCACTGATTCTTTGTCTTCTACATAGATAACATGTTCTATATTGAATGATAATACTTTGTTGGAGACTAAGTTATTGTATCAGCTTTTTGGGGGCAGAGTCACTAGTTTATTGATGACATAATAAGACTGGAATTCATAAAATGATTCCTGAATACATGTTTTATTTTTGAAATGGTCTACTTTGCTCACGTATAAGTATACCTTTTGCTGTTTAATAAAATGTATTAAGATGGCCCGGCCCATGCATCAAGGCATTTGAACTAAACCATTGATTCCATAATTTCTGATGTATTTCTAAAAAAATTGAAACTCAAAATGGTTTGCCAACAATCTACAAAACAAACAAACAAAATCCAATCTCAGCCTCCCTTCAGCTCAACCCACAATTTAATCCAAACGCGACAAACTACAACCGAAGAACATTAAAAAAGCACTTGTCATAACCACCCCTTAGTAAAAAGGAAAAATTTGAAAAACAAAAACCGGTAGATAGCCCCAGGTGTCAGTTTTTAATAAAGGCCCAATCAGTCCGCCGCCGGAAGCGACGTCGGCGGCGCTCTTCCGCGCCGGAAATGGAGCTCGTGTTTGCCGGCGCCCTCTGTCGGCTTCCCCCGGAAACGACGGTGTCGCCCCCGGGTGCAAGAACCCGACAAAATGAACCTTGTGATACGTTCTCTCATCAGGTAGGGTGGGTGCTATTGGGGTATATTATTTTAGGATATTTGGGGTTGGCTGACACAGGCAACTGGCATTAAATCCGCCTTTTGTTTTGTACCTGCAGTAATTTTACACGTGAACTTAAAATAAATAAATAATTAAAAAGTTAAGATTTTAAAGAAGAGCTCCGTTAATAACTGACTTTAAAACTGGCACTTAGTGAGCTATCCATTATTAAATGCAAATAATTGTAAAGTGCTAAAAGGATCTTTTGGCGCTCGAATGACGTTGACAGGTTGGCTCTGTTGGTAAATATAATCGGCCTTATTACAAAACAAGGTTTTTCTTTTGACATGGTTTAAACCATCGAGCCTGTTTTTGAAATAAGAACATAACTGAAATCGAAATACAGTTCCTTTTACAAAACTGTCAACTTAGTCCGGTCTTAGATTGTCAATTTTGTATTAAGAACTTTACTAAAGTCGGCATAAAGTTCCAAATACAAAAACTAAATCGAATGTGTAGGTTGGGGCTAAAGTTAGATCGTGTTTTGTAATAAGACGGTTTATGTGCGATTGTTATGTGAAATTAATTGAAACAACAAGATGGCGGTGTTAGTTCCCATTTTGGTAGACATAAATATCCACAGATGCAAATAGCTAAATAAACTTTTTAATAATCGAAAATCCGCGTAATCATAAGCTATCATAATAATATCATTGTAAGTGTTCTTGCTTCATCAACTTCACATCAGTCGTTTTGGACTTATTATCAGGTGTCCTTTATTTAAAATACATAATTGGCATCATAAGTAATCACATTGTTAACCTTTTTATTATTTATTTGGCGATCAAGATTGTCCCACGTTTCCCTAACCACCTAGGCTTCCTACTCTCAAGCCGCAATAAACGCGTTCCGTATTAAAACGCTTGAAGCTTGTTTTTTGGTTAGCCCGTTTGTTTGGCTGCACCCTTTGATGACGCCAAACTGAATCGCTGTTGCAGTGAAACAATAAATGGGGGGGGGGGGGGTGAAAACGTAAAAGGAGTTTATATTGCATTTTAAACCATGGTGTTTGTAGTTAAACAGGCTTCAAAATTGAGTGTTTTGCAGTTAGAGTCAACAAATAACGTTAGTTATTAACCGTTGTATCATGACCCTCCTCGATGCTAACACGCCCTCTAGTCTAAGTGAAGCTGGGTTAGGTAGGATCTAATTTATTTTAGTCCTAAATCCTAATTATGTGTCCTTTAAAACTATAAAAAGCGTTTCCTAATATAACTTAGGTGAGGTTATCTTTTAGAAGGACTTTGGTACACAAAGTGCGGGAATCGAACCCGCGACACGCAGAGCATCAGTCAATCGCTTAACCACTGCGCCAACCGTGCCGTTAATTTATTTTTATATTTATTTGTAGGTACTAACAACACCAAAACAAGACGAGAACCTTAAATTATTGCTTTTGAGTCTAAAATGACTAAAAATCACAACTAAACCAGAGTGAATAAAAAAGAATGTACCAAATTTGTGACAACTGCTCATTTGACATAGGAGATCACTGAATGTCACCATTCCCCTGACTTTAATATAAGATAACAAATAAAATTTATTTATCGTTAGCAAAGGACTAATGCAATAATCAACCACAAAATCATGAAATTATTAAAATCAAATTCCAAAATGAAGTTGACGGCTTTGGTCCAAAATCTGCCCACTATATTCTGAATGTCCCAGACCTGGGACAATACCTTGCTCACACATAGCGTGGTGTGATAAATGCGAGTGTCACACTGGCTGCTGCCGCGATCACTCTCCGCCAAATAGACGAATGCCCGCGGATTTGTCACGTTGACGTCGCGACTGGCGTGACGAAAAACGGCTGGGAATTTCAGGTTTTTAGTAGCTGCAGGTGTCATTATTCTCTTTTGAGCTGAAATAGTTGCTAGTTTTTAAGAAGTGAATGATGGTTTTTTGTAACATGTATTTCTTGTGTAACCAAAAAAGGAGCACGAAGCTACGAAGCAACAGCGGAAAATAATACCTAGATCAATTTTAAAATACACCTATGGCTAAGTCAGTCAGTCCGCTGATTTCCAGTTTTCTATGTCCTAACCGCTTATACATTTGTATCTTATCGACGATGGGAAGAGACGAGAAGGAATGACCATAATGCCCTGAAAGTTAGACAGGCCTTTGGTGTGGGGTGCAACATGTGTCGATCCTTACGCCATCCCATCTTTCTAGTACGGCGGGCGGTGCTGAAGTGGCTGCTGTAGGTGCGGAAATCCTTAAACGGCGAGAATATTCCAATATTATCGGAAGTTATATGTTCTAGCCGTTCGGGGTTGAAACACTACGGCCATGGGGTCCAAGTGCCCACTTGGTTTTTCTAGACATCGCCAAGCAGTTGTTCGACTCTTCACGGGACCAGAGGACTAGCCTATTTTTTTGACCAAAGACTCAGCATCGCCATACAACGTTGCAATGCTGCCAGCCTTTTGGGCACATTTCCTGTTGATAGATGCGGACGATTTTTTTGATAAATCATAAATGATTTTATTTCTGTAAGTAGGTTTGTACAAACACTTTTACACGTCAAACATATATTTTAAACTAGATGAGGCCGGCGTTTCCTATCTGACTAATCTGAGAAGTAAGGCCGAAACAGACTCAGAGGTCACAAACTCTTTAAAGTCCAGACAAAATCATGGTCAGATCATGTGAAGGCTATGTAGATCGGTATCTAAAATTGTATTTTGAGGAAAGAACCACACAGCTTGAGTGGACCTGTCCAGTCAGTGCACGCAATTGTCAGCAATCGTGCAGCTCAACTGAGAACTTAAACAGCTCAACGATTCGCTGAACAATACCAAAGAAAGGACATTTGGGTAGGCTGCATAAACTACTCAAACTGCCAGAAGATGATTAAAACTGGAACAATTACCCAAATAGTCCTCACATTAATTCACCTCACAATAATTAAAATAGTATAATACTTTATACAGTAAATATTTTATGTCATTGTATATGTAAAAAGGTATAGATACTTATAGCACAGATTGAAAGTAAAATAGTTAGCAAAATAACATAAATCAACATTCCCTGTGTAAATTTATTGGAGCAGCTCAAACCCAAGCCTTTTTGTCCTCAATACAGTCTTTGACAGTATAATAGGCTTTCTGGGATAGTTTCTTCTTTATAAACGATTTGAATTTATTAAGGATTAGTTCTTGAATGTGCCTATAAAGGCATATACATTGGCATCTAAACGAGCCACCCATTTTCTTGAGCCTGGTTGTAGGAAAAACAAAATTGTGTTTGTTCCTAGTATTTATATTATGGATATCACTGTATTTTTTAAACAGATTAATATTTTTATGTGCATAAAAGATATTTTCATAAATATACTGAGAAGGCACAGTCATTATATTAATCTCTTTAAATTTGTCTCTGGTGCCCTATGATTATATTCCTTCTTTTTTAATACACTTGTACATATTATTAATATTATTTTAAGTCTGTTAGCTTATAGATTATCCAAACAAAATACTTATCTTATCGTAAACAAAAACAAGTATTTCTCCTGAAAATACAAGGAGTTATACATTGTTGACACCGTCACTCGTTTATCGAGAGTCATTATTTGAAATATTTGTACAGCACCCACAAACATTGATTGCATTGGTAATCTTCATCGCATAAAGGCAAAAACGTATAAAACTTTACAATTCATACACAGCCATCTCAGTGAAAATGGCTGGCAGTAATGACTCACTAAGTCTCTGAATTAGTCTATTAAGTATAATTTACAGCCACTCCAACTTCTCGTCATAAAAACTTTATGCCAATGCGATGGTTTCTTAAAACTCCAAAAGAAATTCGACGAACTCGGTATTGACAAGAAATTTTATTAAAAATCATAAATTCCACCATAATAATAGTTACAGCTTACCCTATACAGCTAATCCCAAATTAATAAATTCAAAATAAAATTACAAGCTAACTTTTATAAATATTAAATTCTATATTTAAAGATCGCCGCTCTCGCGTTTAGTGCTGTCCGAGTGGTATATCGATAAAATATCAATTTGAGAGTCGATACCACCTTAGCATGACATGCTCGTAAAATTTTACAATCAATAAAATGCAAATAGATACCGCATCTGATGATGACACAACGATAATCGGCAATCGTTATACATTCATTAGCATTGAGGATCGCGTTTCCATGGTACGAACCATCGCGGATGTCATTTTAATTGCGTAATAAAACGTTTCTGTGTAGGTGCCGTTAAATAGAATTATATGTTTAGCTTCGATGGTATGGGTGTCGAGATAATTATAGGACCACTGTAACGTCTGTTGTCGAGTAAGGGCATGAGATATCATTAGTTGATGCTGTTGCAAACATAATATTAACATGAAAATGTATGTCGATAAAAACATAGAGCATTTTGTTATATTTTTCTAAAATAATCTTGAGTATCTCCTAGATCTTGTGTGGTTCACTAAGGTGAACGTTACCAAGTCTTTGGCATATCCTCTTTAAAACCAAATCTTACTACACCAATCAAATCTCAACTTCTGTTGATTACACTAAACAGTTAGTTTATGCTCGACCTTTGAACCGAACATATCAAGCTTTTAACGGTGGCAAGCACTGTCAAATAAATATAAGATGGAAGACAGAGATAAGAATCAGATTAGCATAGAAATAAATGGTTAATATATGATAATGTACGGGGGTCACATTGAAAGTTTTTAGAATAGGCCGGTAAGAAAAGCAGCCGATGAAAAATTTATTTAAATTTCGAATTAAGAACTCTTTGGGAATCTTTAGATGTGTAATGAATTTATAATACGTAATTTGTTTTTACTAATTGGCGGTAATTTAAAAAGTGTCTGTCTAGCGTCGTAATGGATTTGACTAGAGAAACATTTCGTTCAATGATTTATTACGACTTTTTTTGCGGTCATACTCGACAACAATGTTACGATAGACTTTGATTAGCATTTCATGATGAAGCCCCATCCCGTGCCACTGTTTACAAACAGTTTAATGCGTTTAAACGTGGTCGAAGCAAACTCACTGATGATTAGCGAGAAGGAAGTCCTTCTACGGCGACTACTGAAGATAACGTAAGTGCTGTGCGGCTAGTGATAGAAGGGTGAAATATCAACAGATTCGGGCAGCTTTAGGCATTGGCATGAGTCAACTACAAAACGTCTTTCACGAACATTTAGGCGTCAGAAAACTTTGTACTAGGTGGATACCTCATAATTTGACGGATGATCAAAAACGCCGCCGTTTGGATAGGTGCCGCTCAATGCTTGAAAAGTATGGCGGAGGTGACTTGAATGCTGTTTAAGACATCGTCACAGGTGATGAAAGCTGGATATATTGTTACGAACCCGAAACCAAAAGACAAACTGCGCAATGGATGTTTAATGCAAAAAAAAAATATTAACAGGCTTCTACATCATTCCGTTTTTTATTTTCTAAAAACTTTCCGTGTGACCCATGTACTCAACCCGTACGCACCCGCCTGTACGTAATCGTATGCATCAACTAATAAACATTACTATTACAACTATGAAAAGAAAATCGAATATCTTACGGTTTTAGAAATCGCTAAATTGCACACAAAAGTCGGCCCTCCGACTTTCACAGTCTACCTACAATCCAATATACAGGGTGTGGCGTAAGTAGTGGTCCACCGTTCAGGATTCGATGAACCAGATAGTTAACTATAACAATTAAAAAATTTAACCATTGTTAGTAGTAAGTTTTTTACAAAAATCGCTCTTGAACTTGATGGTGTGTTAAAAATTAGGGTTAAAATTAGAGAAGAACCAACGTTTTCTTCAAAAGAGCTGAATTTACATAAAACACCATAATTCATCATGATAGCTCTAGTGTTCAGCAGTAATAAACAGAAATCAAAATGAAAAAAATATGGTTTTTCTTGAAACTACAAACAAATTTGTAATAAAAGGTGGAAATTTCGTTAATAAAAGACAAAAAGGAAATATTTTCGGAACCCTTGGGTAAAAATGGTTAAAATTTTTAATCGCTATAATTATTATTAATTATAAGTGTCATGCTCACTCAAATGTGTCACTGGTGGTGGCGTGTGTATTGGATTATTGAGTTCCCTTCAAAATGGTTGAGCTGAATGGTGCTGATCCATACGTCATGTTCGTGAACGGGCGCCGTCAGTAGGCACTGGTGATTTCTTAGCTGCCACGGCTTATTTTAATTCCATAATTGTTTTTATCTTTTTATTACGGACGCTTTTAACGTGCACGTCTTTCTACATCGTTCTCACATGTATAATTACAACATGAATGTTGTAACAATATTTTGATTTAAAAGAGCGTACATGGAGTTTCTTGCCCGTTCTTCTCCATAGGTACCTACTACGCTTTGGAATGGGCAACTAGCTTCATCTTTCTGACTGACCGACCCCTTGACAATTCAAAAGTGCCTGTAATTGGTTTATTTGAAATAAATGCTTTGAGTTTGAGTTTTGATTAATTATCTGGTTTATCGAATCCTGAACGGTGGACCACTACTTACGCCACACCCTGTATATTTAAGCCATCAAATGATATATTTACAAAAGGAAGGATTCACTAGTTGCGGCAAGAGCTCGGTGCTTTTTTAAGATCCCAATTCGGAAACAATTAAAAATATCAATTAACATCAGCTGCTATTATTGCACGCGAAAGTTAAAAGGGTAATTAAAACCTAAAAGGGTAATTGGTTCGCCTGTCAACAAATTGAACAATCAATAAGTCAAAACCCTAGCTGTTTTATCAACCTTTTAAAGAAGCCACTTAGGGTGCTGTCACTCTTACTAAAAACGAAAAGATCTGAATGTACATAATTGAAAGGTTTCAAAAAACAAAAACTGCGAGAAGTTGTGACCCTATTTTTATGAGCCATAAATAAAATTATCGAAAAAAATAGAGTGTGGAATTAATTGTATCGATAAATAATGGCATGTCATTATCTTTTTTCTTAATTTATTATCACCCGTCTCCTTAATTGCATTTTAAATTATAATGTTAACCTTTAACATTAATATTGTGCTGTAAAAAATGTCGCGTAAATTGCTTTTTTGTAAATTTATTGGTTTTAATTTAGTGTGTCTAAGTATTATTTGATTACAACACAAGATTAACAAACGTTTTACTGAAGCAAATTATATTTATTGTTGTAAAGTAAAATTATGGCACTATAAAACAAAACGGTGAATTTATACAATCAACTTGGTATTGCTATACAATATTTCCTTCAAAGATAATATCATACAGCTGAGAAAGAGAGATCGTTCAGAAGTGAATCAGAAACAGAATTAAGTATGCAAATGCAGCTGAGTGTAGGTTTCTCCCATTGATCTTCTAGAGATAATGTTTACCTTGTTTTCATAAATAGATAAGTGAAAGGTAGGTAGGTACTTTGCTTTACGTCATCAGAGCGTGATTGGTCGGCTCTCAACTGTGCAAAAAGGAAGGATAAAGTTAAGATAACATCTTCACAGCCATTAACATTCAATTGCTTCAGAAAATCACTTTCTTAACCAAACCATAAATACAGACTTAATCAAACCACTGCTTAAATGAAATGTTAGACATTTATTTAAAAGCGACTTGCCGTACGTTTACCTAGTTGCGTAATGTCGACAAACAAGCGATCAAACAGACAGACGTGTCACGTAAATCGACACGTTTCGTAATTCTAATATACACACCGAATTACACGCTGACATTATTTACAAGACAAGTGTTGGAACAGATAAAGGCGTGGAGACTTCTTTGAGGTATTAGTTTATTATAATATTTTGTAAATTCTCATGAATCATGTTTTCAAGGATCTCTTGCTTAAAACATAATAAGTAATAGTTTCATTTGAACGAACAAAAATTGTATTTATTTTTGCAATATTTTAAACTTAAAGCTGTAGAAAAATGTACGTTTAAGATAGTTATTCATTTATAACATGTAACTACTTTTCAGAATGAGAAGAATCAATGTATCAGAATTTATTTATTTGGTGTGCCGGATAAATATCGACTCTGTTGGCCGCCTTATTCCCACAACACCTAGCGGCGACAGCACGAATATATTAATATCAATATTGAAATCACCAACCGGTTGTCCCATTAAAACACTATTACAATATTAGCATATTTGATAAACAATCGATAATCGAGTGACAGAGCACAGCACTATTCATTGAGAATGTATATTAGCACTACACTATTCATATAATAATGTATATTAGCAACCTTTTACACTTAGTAATTAATTTCCTGTCAGCTGCAATTAAGGTGATAGGTTGAGATTCAAATGGAGATTTGGATGATTATGTAAGGTCTATAAAATTTTATGATTTATGTAATTTGATATCATTTGAATGCGACAATATATCTTTATATATAACAGGATGTGTTTGTGTTTACAGAATATGAATATTTTTTTAATAACTTTATCGTTCATCGGACACTGTGGCTCAGGACTTGCAAGTAGTTGAGAGGACATGAAAAAGGAAATAAATACTAATCCATGAAATAACAATGAGGATGCAGCGACGACAAAAGAAGAAGATCGAATCCACGTAATATTCCCTTCATTTTATTTTCTTAAAATTTTCTGTCTCCTGGCTATCTGGCCAATTTTATTTGATTCGCTCAATTTTGTCGTTACTTTATAATCATATCAGTACAAAGGAAATATCTCTCTCTCTACTAATAGATAATTTAAGATCGATTCTAGCAGTAGTTAATATGCTGAAGCTAAACATAGTATATACTAAGTAAAATGTATAAATAATCATGGTTGCCTATAAAATATTAAATCATTGCATTATAAAATCATATTATTTAACTTGCAAGTGAGCTTATAAATTCATGCCAATTGACTTGGCAACACAATTTACAACATGGCCGACTGCTGCCATTTTCAAATGTATTTGGACCGTCAAATTATTGTCAATATAATCTTTATGGATGAGGGTAATATAAATTTTAACGGTTGCCCGTTAGTTTCAGATTAAACGTTAATCTGGTAATTAATATTTTACGTCCTGCTAGCTGCATGCTGGCTTTTATTTTGCAAATTCAGTTGCAACTTGTGTTTTATTTTTTAAGTAGATATGTAGTGTTGCATAATCTTAGTTACCTATGTTCTAATTTTGGGCAGTGGATTTGTAACCCTTTCGTCATTTTCATTAGTTAGAAAACGTCCAGTGCTAGGCATAGGTCTCCTGCAAGGATCGTTTTTACAATTGCATTCAGCAGATATTCGCCAAACCAGGTCTTAGGTTAATATTAAGAACGTTACTTACCACGTACTAAGTGCTACTTACCACATACTAAGCGTTACTAACCACGTACTAAGCGTTACATACCACGAACTAAGCGATACTGTCCACGTACTAAGCGTTATTCCAGTCACTGTCACATTACAAGTGCAAGATAGAGACGAGATATCTCTATGTCTAAGTCAAAGCTAATTAACATTAATAGATGCTATATGCCTTATCTGGGTAACCTTTAAGGCCAAGATTTATAAACATTAAAATAAAAAACTTAAAATATATCCATTATCACGATTACAAAAGTAAGGGAAGACGTTTCTCACAAATTATAAAACTCATGAGCAAAACGGCAACGGTAGTATCGTTCCCACACTTCACTGACTTACTTCACGAACAGCTGATATTATTTCCCTTCCACAGACGACGCCGCGACGGGAAGTAATCATGCTATAAAGCCAATGCAATAAATTAAATATTTATCGCTAACAGCTCATGGCTAAACGTATTTACTCATAGAAGCTGTTTGTTACTAGCCGTAACAAGGTGAGTCGTAATTTCATCAAGTTTAAAACACGCCGTAGCACAGGTCAGAAGGTTTGCTTTCAATGCTTAGGTACGTATCAGGACAAAATGTGACAATAAATCGTTCTTTTCTGTAAACACTTTGTCTTTAGGTATATCAATTCTTTGTTTCTAGACCATATTAAAAGTTCTCATCTTTAGAATATTGATTTATTTTATCCAGTGTTTGACAAACGCGACGCAGCTGATATTGTTTGACCAAAGTGTTATTTATTGATACATTTTTACATCCGCCTCCCGTGTTTATACCTCGCAACAAAAAAAAAAAACACATAGGCAGTATGTAAGTGGTTGATCAGCTACTTCAATTATTTGAAACTGTAGGTATATATGTGTTTTTTTTTCCTTTACCAATCCACATTGCCGCATTTTTGAAGTAGTGAGTAAACCTTCTGGATGCCTTAGACATTATCATAAACGTCTTATAACCTCATTACATATTCAAAACGTAAACCATTTCAATACAAAACAAATTACCATTTACGACTGTCGATAACAAATAAAAATATTTATTAAATAAGCACGAAACGACAATAAAACGCGAAAATTAAGCTTCAATAACGTTTTAAAGTCGTATAATAATCGTAAATTAAACGTTTACGAGCGTACGATCGTTGTGTGACTTCAGACGTACATATTACCTAGATACTTAATGGACAAGTGGGAACTTAGGGGCTGCCTTATGTCCCGTATGTCATAATGTCTTAAGTGCCCATAAAAGTTCTTTACGCAGACTTCTCTTAGTACCGTTTGTCTCGTTTAGTGTAGTTTTATCCATTGTCATCACGCAATGTTTATTAAATATATCATACGACTATCTTGTTAACCTGTAACTTTATTGACCAACGTCAAAGTCTGCCACCAAATTTTGAATATGTGTTTCAATGGTTACCATGTTGCTCCTACATTTCATTGATCAGGGACTGATTTGTTTCTCTTTAAGGAACCAGATTGCATCATTCGTCTTGATGACTTGGTTATCATAGCTTCGAGCTCTGAACGAGAATGAAAGTAAATAAATTGGTACCTAGTATGGATAAAATCCAACTATTTTTTAAAGGACATAATTATTTATCAGCTAGCTCCTTAATTCTCCATCACTATAAAGAACTAATTTAAAATATAAACTACTGAACCCAAATACGATAGATATCATATTATATCTACCATCTGGCACGCCGACGAAGCCCCGCGGTGTCGCTTGCCATTATTAGGACATCGATTAACTAATATTCTGTATAAGTTTTAACTATTCATATTCTTGCCTCATTCGTTTTTGTTTTGATGTCTTCCGTGAGGCTCTTAAGCGGTTTTTGCAGTTCGAAAGTTGGTGAGATTTGTATTGGAATTGCTAAGCGTTGAATAGGACGCTGCAGGAGGTCCATGCATTTGCAGGATGTTGAGAAAGCGGTGATATGGTGACTAAATTATAGAATGCCTTGCACTGATCAGAATTCATAATGTTTATACTTCGTTAACAAAATGACTTGTCATATATATATATCAGATGCTACAAGGCACATTTATAAAAGAATAGTAATCTGTCTACCATTAATTCTAATGCACTTGTTTTAAACATTTATTGTCACATCACCTAAATTTATTTTACTGGCTGGTGTGTCTCTTATGTCAGCTTCGCTCGTCTTTTCTTCAACTTTGCTTGTCCTCATCGTTTGCTATCAATACATTTTATCCTTCCGATTATTAATTATAAACCTTTTTTGCAACAATAAAATAAAAATGTTGATTTCAATTAACATATAAATATGTTAATTGAAATCAACATTTTGAAATTAATTGAATTACATTATATTATTTGGAGTCTCCTTTTAAGCAGGAAAATGCTTGTGATAGGAGACTCCGCCCTTCCACTTATCATTATTCAAAAGAAAAATAAGTATTTGAAAAACATGTATTCATTGAGAACACTGAAATCATTGAAAACAAAAACTGACTGACTGTAAACTAAAATACAAAGAGGCGCGCTTGTAGTGAAGTCTAGTGTAGTGTACTGTAAGGTATGTCCGTGAGTGTATGATAGTGTATGAGGGTGGGTGAAGGTGTGGCGTATTGCGTGTGAGTAATTTAGGTCTGATGGAAAACCCTGCGACGTTATCTTGAGATCGGAAGAAGCCTACAGTAGACTCTTTCACTAACCGCAAACTCCGCGGTATGACTGCAGTCAGGTTATTGAAGCGTAGTTACCACTGACTCAACTTCATCATAGCTTTTAGTCTGAAGCCAATTTAATACAATTATTTTACAGTCACGCAGCTTCAAAGAGTATAGCTTGCATGCTTAGTTCTTTGTTAATCAGGTTGTCAAACTCAAACTCAAACTCAAAGCAATTATTTCAATTAAACCATTTACAGGCACTTTTGAATTGTCAAGTGGTCGGTCAGTCAGAAATATGAAGCTAGTTGCCCATTCCAAAGCGTAGTAGGTACTAGGTTGTATAGATAGGATTATTGCCGCACATACTGTCTTTTAGCAAAAGCAGATCTGACTGTGACGGTTGGAGCGACTGCGTATTGCCTTCATCTATTGACCTTTGAGGGATCGTTCGGGAGGGATTTCTGTTTTTTTAGGATGAGTTGGAGGATATAAAGTTTTCTTACAGACAGAAGCTCAGAAGATAGGTAGGGAATCTGAAGGGTTTAAAAAGCATGGCCTTAAGGAGAGATCTCTGAGCGGTCTCACCCCAGCATCTCAAACAGTACGTGAGGATCGATTGGGCCAGAGAGAGGTAGTCTTGCTGAAGAGGATTCTTTGGAAACCACATCCTGGCAACAAATACCATAGCGGTATCGTCTGCGTATGAGTGTCTCCCGTGAATTTTAATGATGCAAAGGTTATTAATGTAAATAAGGAATAGTGACGAACCGAGAACACTCCCCTGCCCGACAAGTAAGTCCGCTCTGCTATTTTAACCATTTGTTTGCGTTTGGTCAGGTAACATTTAAATAGCTCAAGAGCGTCTGCCAATATTGTCGAGCCCGTGCTTCAGTATAGGAATAGAAACCGTATAAAAGACTTTTTAAGCAACAACAGCTACAAAGGAAGATATTAAACAGTGGCAGACATTTACAAACCGCACCAACAAATTCATATCTTTCCTCAAATCAGCTATAAACAAAACAAAGTGATACTTGAGCCAGCCACCTGACGACATCTCTGTCCAATACATAACAGAAAGGCTATCAGCTCCTTGCTCATATTACTGCAAACACTATCTTACATCGGCTATGTCAGGCTACTTTACTAGCCGATTAAGATAAAGGTACACGTTTAAAGATACTTGCTAATATACTAGAACTAGCTTTTGTCCGCTGCTTCACCCACGTGGATATCAGAAAATAGCCCACGGGATTAAAGTTACCCTAGAGGAATAATACATTGATTTCATATAAATAAGTCTATCTGTCACTTATTACAAAACACGATGTAACTTTAGCCCGAGGCTAAAGCTTCGAGCCAGTTTTTTGATTGGTAACTTTATGCCGACTTCAGTAAAGTTCTTAATACAAAATTGACAACCTAAGACCGGACTAAGGATGGGTTGCACCAAGTGCTAAGTTATAGTTTCAGTTAAATTTAATTTTAACAGTAACATTAACAATGATCATAGAATTACACTACCCACTGTTGCACCATCATGTAAAATATAAAAGTTAAAGGGGTGACAAGTGACAAGACTTCTTATTTACCCAAAATGTTCGTGGCATTTTTGGACAAGGGCAACACTTTTAGCTTGTTTTCATCGCGCTTTCAAAATTAACCAAGTTCAAACGGTTTTCTCGGTAGTATTACTTAAATTACAAATTATTCTGCAGCAAAGTATTTTAAACAAACAAAGGTAAGCTAAAATATGATAGCAATTTGCTCTACAACTTCAATACAAAGCTCTTGGGCCTCGACTGGAGGCGCTCTTAAGCGCATGTATGGAGAGAGGCCAGTTCCCACTCCGTTGGAAGACGGGGAAGCTGGTCCTCATTCGGAAGCCAGGGCGCCCTGCGGACTCTCCGTCCGCATACCGGCCCATTGTGCTGCTCGACGAGGTCGGCAAGCTCTTTGAGAGAGTAATTGCAGGCCGCCTCGTCGGGCACCTGGTTAGGACGGGGCCGGATCTTGCGGAAAGTCAGTTCGGTTTCCGCAAGGGGCGCTCGACGGTGGACGCCATCATGCGCGTTAGAGCCCTCACGACGGGGGACGCGGTGTCTCGGGGCGGGGTTGTCGTGGCGGTGTCACTCGACATCGCTAACGCATTTAACACCCTGCCCTGGAGTTGCATTGGGGAGGCACTCCGGTATCACCGGGTGCCAACCTACCTCCGTCGAATAATCGAGGCATATCTGACGGACAGAGCCGTCATCTACCCCGGTCGCGACGGGGATTGGAACCGGCGAGAGATGTCGTGCGGTGTCCCACAGTGATCGGTTCTAGGGCCGCTCCTGTGGGACATCGGTTACGACTGGGTGCTGCGGGCTGACCTCCCTGATGGCGTCAGCGTGGTGTGCTACGCTGACGACACGCTGGTCCTGGCGCAGGGGAGGTCGCATCAGGCGGCGGCCGACGCGATGACACGCGGGGTTGCGATAGTCGTGGAGAGGATCCGGCAGTTGGGTCTCGAGGTGGCTTTGCACAAGTCCGAGGCCATGTCTTTCCATGGGCCCCGGAACAGGCCACCATCGGGATCCCAACTAACGGTAGGAGGGGTTCACATCGGCATCGAGTCCACGATGAAGTACTTAGGACTCGTGCTCGATAGCCGGTGGAACTTCGTGGAGCACTTCCGACGTTTGGCCCCCAAACTGGAACGGACTGGGGCCGCCCTCAAGCGGCTCCTGCCCAACCTGAGGGGTCCAAACGCCTCCTGCCGGAGGCTTTACGCGGGGGTCGTGCGGTCCATGGCTACATATGGGGCCCCGTTGTGGGCGCGTTCACTGCGGCGGAGAGCCACCCACTATCTGAACGCGCCCCAAAAGGTGGTAGCCGTAAGGCTGATCCGGGGCTACCGCACGATCTCGGGCGAGGCGGCAAGTCTCCTTGCCGGACTGCCGCCGTGGGATCTGGAGGCGATAGTCCTCGCGCGCCTGTATGAGTGGCGCGCAGAGGCACTACGCCGGGGGGAAACCCCGCTTCCGCGGCAAATCGCGGCGGAGCGGACGGACCTCCGGCGCGATCTCATGGTGGCATGGAAAGAGCGACTGTCGCAACCCAGCGCAGGGCACGCCACGATAGCGGCGGTAAGACCCCTCTTTGAGGATTGGCTAGAGAGGCGTCACGGCGTCCTCACCTACCGCCTGACGCAGGTCCTCACCGGACACGGATGTTTCGAGAGGTTCCTGCACATCATCAGGCGGGAGGAAACGCCCGGGTGTCACCACTGCGATGATCGCCCCGAGGACACGGTGGAGCATACGGTGGAGGCCTGCCCTGCATGGGCGGAGCACCGCCGTGTCCTCGTAGAGGCGATCGGCAGCGGCGGCGACCTCTCACGCCCGGCCCTGGTTCAAGCCATGGTCCGGGGCGAGGGGGAGCGGGAGGCAGTCGCCTCCTTCTGCGAAGCAGTCATGCTAGCTAAGGAGGTGGCGGGACGGGATAGGGAGAGAGTCTCCCGTCCAAGCCGCCGCGGTGGACGCTCCGGGCGTCGGGAGCCGCGTGACGACTCCCGGCCACCGTAGGCACGGGCCTGCGGGCGGTGAGTAATGGGTAGCTCACCGTCCGATCAGGACCAGGCCCGTGCTGGACGGCGCGTACGTGTTCCACGCGCGCCTCAAAGAGATGTCAGCATCGAAGAGGGGGCCCACTAGGGCCCAAGCCTGCCGGGAAAGCGGGATCATCCAAAAGGGGTACCGCTGACCCGGAACATAAAGGGCCAAGGAAGGAACACGGGTGGGTTTTAGTCAGTAAGAGTCTGACACTCCCTTCCGCTCCACCCAGAGCGGGAGGGGTCATTTGATGATTTCCCATCCTCAAAAAAATTTTTAAAAAAATGGTGTAATCTATCCATATTGTGATGTTTATATGATTAGTTTATTGATGAAATAACTGACATAATATATTTACCGACAAATAAGTGTTAATTTTAGCAAGGTAGAAGTTTATTACATAAATTACATATCCTTGCAGAAAAACACCTTTTTTATGTGCAAAAAAACAGACACGACTAGCACAAAACAAACAAAAAACAAGCATGGGACAACACCGAAAAGAAATTCAATGGCACACTCCAAACAAATTACGACACAAACCGTGTTGTTATAGATTTCTATTAGGATCTTATTTCAAAGATAGGCTCGATGGTTTTAACTATGTCTAGAGAAAATCCTTGTTTTGTAATAAGACTGTGTTGGTTTACGCGGTGCATGCCAGTAAAGTTTCCACTCCTCGGCATGATTTTTTCCGACTTCTTCAACAATCATCGTCATATTTCAGCCAATTTAAACAAACCCGTAATGAATGACACTTAAACCTTCCTCATGAATCACTCCGTCCACTTGTGAAAACCGTATGAAAATTGTAGGTAGTATTTGAGTTTATCGCGTTCAGACAGACATACGCCACGGGGGACTATATTTTATAATATATAGTTATAAATTATAGGCATCTTGGTTATAAAATTGTTGCAAATGGTGTTGTGACCATGAATCTAGTGCAGCATCTAGTGTAGCTTGTCTACATAATATTCAATTATTAAAGTTATCCTCGTGAAACTTGTAAGTTTAGATAAAGATGAAGTTTTTGCAATATTAAATGAAATTTTACATTAGGTTAGGGTGATATAAATTCTATTCCTCATAGTTCAGAACAGAGCAGATGAACAGAATGTAATTTAAAAGGAAACTCAATATTGCCGCTGAAGGCAGAATTCAATTCAGAATCTTACAAAAGGTAGCTCCACGAAACTTTATGTAACCCTACACTACTTCACAACTGACAAAAGCACAGATGCGAGTACCTATGTGCACATACTACTTCCAATTAGAATTGCAGATTTTGAGAGAGGTTAATCGAAAAGGCTTCTGCAACTCTCAAACGCAAGTTAACTAAACCGACATCCGATAAAAAGATAACCCGATTAACATTCGCGTGCCCTGCTTATAATACACATAAGTGCAAAGATATTAACCAACATATTTTATCGGTTATCGACACAAGCCGCTTTGCTAAGCCGATTGAGATAAGAGTACAAGGCTTAAAGTACTTTAAGAAGTACAAATGGAGTCACAACTGTACTCGGTTTACGACGATGGTTATTTTATGCGGCCACTTTTTATCGCATGGCAATGTATGACGTGAGGCGAAGTTCAAGTTGTTGGGACACTACTGGGCACTTTTTATAGTTTCTGCAGTTGTATGGCATTTTGATATCTATTTTGCTGTTATTTTTTCTTGTAATGTGTTTATTTCGTCAGTTTTATGTCATAGCAGGTCGTAAATGTCAAAATATATTGCTCGTCATATTATTATACCAGTACAATGGACATGCCTGAAGGAGATATTGCCTTGATCATGATTAATGCCGATAACGACTAGTGAGCTTCACATAGATGATGTTAATGCTAGATCGATGGACCTAGTTGTCCTGCAGCTATGGAAATATTACCACATTGACAGAATTTGATAACTATTTTTAATTATTTATTTATTTTCTGCTAATTGCTCGATAAAGTTGGTGGATATACATTTTTAATTATTAATGTGTCAACTTAAATGCATTAAACTATTCATTCCACCTCCACCAATCTAGACCCAAGATCACTAGACTCGAAAAAAATCCGCATTGAAAATTATACCGTCAACAAAAAAGTCAGACACATGAAACATTAATGCCAGCACTTGACAAATGACCCAGACGCTGCACTCTTTAGCGTCACTGTCATGTATAATGCAGACACTGAGTGCCAGACAGATATGTTTTGGGTTCCTTACCCAAAAAGCGAAAACGGGACCCCCGTTTTCACGTTTTGGGTATTGCTGACTGACCACCTGCCAAACAGACGGCGCGCCCTCTGTTTGGCAGATTGTCAGTCAGTCAGTCTATCCACTTGTCTGTCTCTGGGCTCGATCTTTTTAACCATAATAGAAAGCTAGTTGAATTTGTTACACAATACGTGTTACTACATATATAATAGCCTCCATCATGCTAATTTAAAAGAAATATACTTACCTACAAGAGTTTTGCCGGTACGGAACAGTTAACACGCGAGTCAGACTCGCACTTTTTACCCACACGGTACCCAATACCGCCGAAACTTATGGAAATTTTATTGAAAATGAGCATAAAAAATGTTCAATCCAAAATGTTTGCTCCCAAGATTGATCGGTGTTCAAGAACATGTTAAATTCAAAATACTGATGCAGTTGCTATTTGATATGCTAAAAAGACATAGCAACCAGTTAGATATTATAAAGTAAATAACGTCATCCTTACTGATACATTACTGATGCTGGAAGATCGTGAATGTATGTAGGGACTTGAATTTGGAGGCGGTGATTGTGAAAGTGATTTTGAACGGAAATAAATTATTGAAGTTATTAAAATCCTAGCTTTGAACTTGGTTATGCATAATGATGCATACATTATGGTACTGTTCATGCATCCCTTGCACTTGGTTTATAAAATTTGTTTGCTATCTTGACTAGTGGTTGCTTTTGCACTGGCATCACTGGTGCCCACTGTCAAAGAAGGATGTCTGTCACGGTCAGGACGAAGCTGGACGTAGCCAGTTTAATCTTGACCGTGAAAGATATCCTTCTTGCACAAGTAAACGTTAAAAAGTAAACCAATTTTAGCGTTTCACTACGCGAGCTTACTAAAACACTATAATTGGCTTAATAGCTTTCCCTAATAATAATTTTGATTTTGAAAGTATTCGTATCGCGTGACTGTATTTTTTTTGAACTACTGACCCAAATCACAAAATAACCCGCTATTACTATTTATATGTCACCAGGAAAATAAACCAAGGTTTCCAAAAAAAAAAAAATTACAAAAAAAAAGAAGCTCAAATTGTAGACAAGAGCAAAACCTTGGGGTTTATTAATGATAATATTATACTCTGGACAGACAGCAGCATCGAATGAAGTATGTTTAATTCATTTGACACCAGAATAGATGTGTCCTGTACAGATGCATGATAAATGATGGCTGTACTGTATTAAATGCAGTTGTCTGCAGTGTTTGTTGAGCATAATTTGGTAATTTGAGAGTCCAGGTCACGGTGCATAGTAAGTACGTCTCTGTCTGTATGGTAACCTTCGTAAGTGCAAGATTTTTGGAAGTATATTTTGTTTTTGATCTATTTTATAGGATGCAAAAAAAAATCTATGATATCGAGTAGACTTTGAAGTTTGGAAAATGCCTGAAAAATGTAAATGTTTATTATAAAAGTTGGAATAAAAGTACGGAGAGAAGAAAAGTTATAAAGAAAGAAAATAGTTATGTCAACGATGAAAAACTAAATTCTGCATTTTGATGCTGTCGTTTTATACCGTAAAAAACTAACCTTGTGGAACACCTAGAGGTAAAGCAAGATAAAAGTAAATATAGTCGGCCAACTACTTCACATGTCGCTACAGTATTGTCTGACTTTTTAAACAAAATATGCAAATGAAAATGAACAATAATATTTACAAAATAATTATACTTTTGGAAGGAAACCCCACAGCGAAAATGATGCTATCAAATTAAATATTGTTTTATTTGTGTCATCATTGAATAAAACTTTATATTTATTATAAGTGGATCTTCCTATAACTTGAACTGGTACAGAATAATTTTATTATGAGTATCATTATTTCTAATAATAATTGAAATGTCAATAATCATATTTTTTACTACTACTTCTTCTCTAAATTGTTTTAATTGATTAATGTTTTTCCAAGATTAATTTATATTTATATCAATAATAGGTCATAATGCTCGCTATTCTTCACTGTTTAGTTTTGTTGTGATGTATTGATGGAAAATTACACTGTTTAGACCTTAGACTAAAATGTCTAAGGTCTAAACAGTGTAATTTTCATATCCTCTCTATTGTTTTACCTTCTGTAACAACCATTTCAATATTAACCTCTATTTTCCTCAACAAATTATCAACCGTCAGCGAACAATATGAATTTTTACACCTTATTTTTTCTGTCAACATCTTTAGCCACGTGATCATCATGGATTCAACGTCTCGTCATAACGAATGGTCCAGACAGTTCTGCAGTTTTTACGTATAATGTAATCGTCGAGACATCGGGTCACCGCTGCATAATGCACGATTATATTCAACTTTTTATTTTTATTTTCAAATGTGACGTGTCTGTACCGTCTGTAGGTGGGGACGGTAATTGTATACAGTATTCTAAAAAAATAATGATATTTTATCCCATTACAGTTTACAAACAGATAATTATATAGACTCAAAATTATTATGGGGCCTTCAATAAGGCCCTCTTTTATGTTTACAGTTTTCTACAATATCTGTAATTTTTTTAGCAAACTTTCTAGCGAATGGTTCTTAATTTCAATGTTATCCAAACTAAACCCCTTTTTGCTTTTGCGAAAGAAACTCTTCAACCGATCGATATCTTCCATTATTTCCACCTTATTACTCCCATACTTCACAAGCCGAACCACCCAAAAACTGACATACCTATCACTGTCTGAACCAAAAACTTGCCTTTCTTAATGATCAGTTCCAAGCTGCCCCAGATTTTTTCATCCATTTGATGGATGGCCTCAAGGTGTTCGTTAATTAGTTCGACAATTAGCTTCCCTTCCTTTGTTTGATGAACACCGTGACAGAATTCGGGTTCGTTCTCGTACGAAAAAGTTTTTTCTTTTGTCAACCACAATTAATAAAGACAGTTATAGGTATTTTAAGTGAACGAAGAATGGACGGTATGGATTAAAAAGGTTTTTTCAATAAAAAGGCAGTTGCTTTTGATTAAAGTGAAAGGCATACTTTATGAATTCGTCTCTTTTTTTTTCAGGAAGTCAGCTGCAACTATAAATTGGATGACATAATAAATGAAAAATATACTTCGTAAGTAAGCTTGCTAATTATAGCTAATGTTGCGTTTGCAAAAAAAGAAAAGAATACCTATTGGTGACGATGATGTTAAGACTAGAAACATTATAAGACTGTCGTTTTGCGCAGACTTTATTCCTCTGCTCATCCCGTTGTGAATCGCAAGCGTGACCCTTACCAACATAGGTAGTTGCACACATAGCATTCACACAGTAATGAACGATAAACACAGGGTGTCAAGAGCTGGCTAATCTTCTGCACAGGTAATAATGACTTAACCACGGGAAATGTGTTGCTTTAATGACTAGATGTCAGAGTATGTCTGAATTAGCACATTGTAAGATAAGTGCTTTTTGTCATAGACGAACGATAACAAAGACTTTAATACTCAACACTACACAACCTGAGCTAAAACGAGGTTGCGATATCCGATAAGCTGCTTGAATACTCAAATACTTTCCTTTGTCGGATGTACACCAGTAGCGTCATTTTTTAAATCTTCATCCTTTTTTTTATTATAATAATATGATAAACATGTTAGCACAACTCCATGCACTTATTACACCTTGCATGCATTTTTTATAATTGTTTGTACACATATGTTTGAGCTAATAAAGTTATCCGAATCTGAATCCCTCCTCCAAAGCCTATGGACAGCAGAATATAAACTTCTTTCAAACCAATTACAAAATTTTATCACAACATAATATTATATCCACGCTTGCCAATCAAATGAGCGATCGTGATTTGTTTTTAGCTGCAAGGAGCAGTTTACCTGTCGCTTTGATCGATAAAGTTTACTCTTTAAACTAGTTCAACCAAACAAAATCAACTCTTTAACAGAAACAAACATTTGCTCTCTGAGCGTGCAAATTGCTACTACATTACTTAGCTCTTGATAGCGCTAACACGTACCTGTCTGTCAGTTGGGACGCCTTGATTACTCGCTACTTATTCACTGCAACAATGCTATACATTAAAAATAACCACATGGTTGTTGACTTGATTTTTTGTTCCAGGGAAGTCTTATACTGATACAAAGTAACATTGAGAATTATGGAAGCCGGTACCAGGTGCTACAACAATACTTGCTAGCTACCCACTTTTGACCAAGAATCCCAGGGTATTTAGGTATTCCAGCAACGATTTGAAGACCACCATGCACAAATACCACCAAATTGCCACCTCTGTAATGTATGTTAATTCACTCATTTACCGCAACAAAACAAATAATGAAACAACTATGTATTCGAAAGCGCACCATAACCATTTAAAACTACTAAGAATCAGCGCACAAACTACGTTTCGTCATACTAAAATGTCGTGTGAAAATCGCGGCTAAAATACTCCACAATGCATAGTAAATCGTTGCAAGACATCGCAACAAGCGATCGGATGAATAATGCAGGTACACGCTTTAAGACGTAGCGATAAATAACGATTATAATTTTATCGTGATCTGCAATAAATCTGCGATTGAATGCTAGTGTGCGCGCCGCCTTAACGTCAACAGAATGGTACGTAATTTTCGTTTTTAGTATCCGTTTTACACGGGTAGGGATTTTGTCCAACAAATAGATCCTATAGTAATAAGTTTCCACATACATACTTAATCTGATATGTGTTAAAAAATAGTAGAAGTTACAACTGTTGTAGCAGTCCTTTACATTAATGGGCATTCGCAACAAGAAGTGGCCATTTCTTTTGACCACGTCTACGCAATCTCCGTTTTTGGAAGTGTTTTACGGCTTTTGAAATAAAGCCGTAAAAACAATCTTCAGATGCTGGAAATTAGCAGTAAGCTCTTGAAGCTGTAACTGGCATAGCGCCGCAATTATCAAATTTAGACTAAATTGTCCCTTGAATCTCATCAATAGTTGCATAAGCTTGTCAAAACCGACCCAACATATCCACCAACAAGCTCAACAGACTATTCTCATCGTAAAACCAGCGCGCATCGTTTTTGCGCAATCGACGTTCAAGATTTACTACGTGACGCGTTTGATTTACGAGTGACAACGCAAGTACAATGCGCTTGATCGTAGAACTGTGATGGGAGAATTAGTGCATAATGATTTGATGGTGGTTAACTTAGGCCTACAGCTAGATAATGATAAAGATAATATCAGATGTGCTATTGCGGATGAGGAGGACTTCTTTGGTTTATACGGTGAATAGAATAAGTCTGTTAATCGATATCTGGAAATCAATGCACCGTCCAACAGTGTTCGATTTTGGTCAGAGTAGTTCGGAGAGTATGTTTGTATAGGTGTGTGAAACAAAAATACAAAAAATCTAAAATGTTTCCGAAATTCCAACGCAATTTTCAATAACTTATCTTACTTAAATTTACTTCTAGATAATATATATTGTTCTGTTATTTTTGTGATTAACATTAAAAACCGCTTCCAATACATAGTTAAGGACCACATACATTTGTCCCTTTGTATGGATATATATTAAAACGTTAGCTTCCAAGATCTACTATGCTCATCTAATATCAATAGACTCACAAGATTTATAGGCTATCTCTACAGATTTATGACTGCCATGTAAGATGATATTACGTCATTGGATATACCTTATTGCATTGCAATTTGATGACACGGAAGCATGTTATCTAACTGTCATGTTGATAGGTTGATTATAACGAGTTCTCAAGTCTATTGGTTGGTACTTCTTATTCAGCTGTCACGATCATAATGCTGGGTTTAACAGTGACTTTTGAAGGCTAATTGTACAGTTTGGCTAATTGTACATTTTACAGTTGGTTAGGCAATTTTTAAGGGCGAAACACACATATGAAAGTGATCGCGATCAGCGCATCTAAACCGTGTGTACGACTTCTCAGTGTCAGTATACCACATCAATGTTGACACCGACAGCTCTTGAACGTGTGTTAAATGTGCTGATCGTATTTAGCTTCATTGGTGAAATTCTCCCTAAGAAGTCTAGGTGTCTAACACCATGTATCAACGCTTTTTTTTTTTTTTTTTTGAGGATGGGAAATCATCAAATGACTCCTCCCGCTCTGGGTGGAGCGGAAGGGAGTGTCAGACTCTTACTGACTAAAACCCACCCGTATTCCTTCCTTGGCCCTTTCGGATGATCCCGCTTTCCCGGCAGGCTTGGGCCCTAGTGGGCCCCCTCTTCGATGCTGACATCTCTTTGAGGCGCGCGTGGAACACGTACGCGCCGTCCAGCATGGGCCTGGTCCTGATCGGACGGTGAGCTACCCATTACTCACCGCCCGCAGGCCCGCGCCTACGGTGGCCGGGAGTCGTCACGCGGCTCCCGACGCCCGGAGCGTCCACTGCGGCGGCTTGGACGGGAGACTCTCTCCCTCTCCCGTCCCGCCACCTCCTTCGCTAGCATGACTGCTTCGCAGAAGGAGGTGACTGCCTCCCACTCCCCCTCGCCCCGGACCATGGCTTGAACCAGGGCCGGGCGCGAGAGGTCGCCGCCGCTGCCGATCGCCTCTACGAGGACACGGCGGTACTCCGCCCATGCAGGGCAGGCCCCCACCGTATGCTCCACCGTGTCCTCGGGGCGATCATCGCAGTGGTGACACCCGGGCGTTTCTTCCCGCCCGATGATGTGCAGGAACCTCCCGAAACATCCGTGTCCGGTGAGGACCTACGTCAGGCGGTAAGTGAGGACGCCGTGACGCCTCTCTAGCCACTCCTCAAAGAGGGGTCTTACCGCCGCTATCGTGGCGTGCCCTGCGCTGGGTTGCGACAGTCGCTCTTTTCATGCCGCCATGAGATCGCGCCGGAGGTCCGTCCGCTCCGCCGCGATTTGCCGCGGAAGCGAGGTTTCCCCCCGGCGTAGTGCCTCCGCGCGCCACTCATACAGGCTCTCGAGGACTATCACCTCCAATGTATCAACGCTTACCTTCGGGTGATATACTGGCAAACGCAAGCTTGAATCGCCTAAAAGCCCTTTTGATTGGTGAATATATGAATTATTCCTTTCAAATTTAAAGCCCAAAGTGACACCAATATTAGAACGGTTGTAAATAATGTAACTACGGTCGGTCTATATTATAAAATTAAACCACAAATCAAACCGCAACACCAAACAGAACTACTTGCAGTACTTGAAACAAGTCTCCATAAACTACATCGTTCTGTTCAAACGAAGCCGCGTGAAACGCTAGTGTGTTTAAAACCAACATGCAATTACTTAGGCGTGTCAAACCGTCGATTATAATAATTATCATTACCATACCTTTGACAGGACAGTATTTCTCTCTTCAATGTCGGTTAATTGCTGTGCAACTTTCCAGAGTACAGAATGCGAAGGCTTATTTTAATTGACCATTGTGGTGTGCTGAAATGTATGGTATTGGCGATTATTGTTAATGTGGACGGGAATGGTGTAGATATGGATGAAATAATCGGTATTTTGAAAGCAAAAACTATAATAGCCCCTCATCAACTTTTGGGTCATTTTTCCTGGATTATATTGCCAGTACCAGCATCTTTAACGAACGCAATACATATCCGAATTATTTATTGAAACGACATGAAATGTTTATTTCTGTAAGTAGATGTTTTAAGACAATTTTACACGTCAATATTTTAAAACTAGATGGCGCCGGCATTTCCTAGCTGACTGATCAGAAGCTGACAAGAAATGCCGAAACCAACTCAGAATTGCATTGCTTGTCTTTACAAGAAGAGAGTAGATTTCAATGAATACCTACATGAATGATGAAGATGATAACTTAGAAGATGACATTGATTTTTGATGAGGAAACCTTTCTAGAAAAAAACTGATTAACCAACCAGCCATCTTTTACCTAGCTACTGCCACTGCGAGCACAGCTCAAGTTTATTAATTGAAACGATGATGATTGTGATGAACTATTAGTCAGTCAGTGAGGCCAGTTGAAAAACTAACTAACCTCACTTTCTAGTGAATTTGTTTGAGTGAGGGATACCCAATTCATGAAGGCGTCTGTACCAATTAACAGCCATTTAATTCCGGTTAAACTCAAACAAAAAATGTATTAACAAGAAATTCAGGGCTAATTAGCACTCAAAGAGTTGTAACAACAATTGCAAATAACCAGGACAAAGTTTTTTTTATGTAACAAGAACACTAATGATTCCATGTGATGTATATTATGGCTTGATAAATAAGTAATTAAAACCGCCATAAGCTACTGGTTCTATGAATCATATAAAAACGATCGCTCAACGGTATTATACCTACTGTGTGTGGTAAAAAGAAAACAATGTGTTGTTGATGCGGTTGTGGTGATAAATACGGGGTTTCGAGAAATAACTAGACGTATTGATGGTATGGAGAATAGTGTTGCTAAGGTACGGGAAGTAAGTAGCTATTCAAACAATGCAACGATGAAGACTGCAGCTCAAAAGAAAGACACTACTGACAAAACTGTAAGCACTCAAAAGATTATACGTATCTACCTAATTATGAAGGGAAAGTTGATGACAGGATCAACATCAACGTTGGCTAATTATACCCTGCTGTGAAAACTAGATAAGTAGATATAATTTCTGGTGACCGTATACACATGCACATCAAAATGTTTCAAGAAATATGAATATTCATTTTAACATGCATGATCACACATCACGCAGGTTCACCGTATTTAATATGCAGCAGCAACAAAAGTCGTTCCTAATTAAACGATCCATGTTTTTTACGCGTCAAAGAAACTTCACATTCTTCATACACCGCAACACGATATATTCATTAGCACCATCTGTAAGACTAAGGAAATTCTACTTGTCTCGTTATTTAGAACTCATTAATGGCCTATTCACACATGCCAGGGGAGATTGTTGGAACATTTTTTACGCCACAAACACATGAGCCATTCGCATAACCGATCTTTATGTCTGTGATGTCGGTATTTTCTCATAGTTTACGTGTGTATGCTTCAATGATGATTTCTAAGTTTCCGTGAAAGGAATGTTTGTAATTACGCTGTTTTTGTATTTTCATTTGATGGATTTTTTGAAGCACTTTATTCATTGCATAACGTTACGCCTTCAAAAACCTTCGTCTTCTGCCATAAGTGACACTGTTGTTGAGAATTTATTCGTGCCTTTTGATGAATAAAAATCATAATTGTGCACCTTCAATTAATTTCTAAGTTAAATTTCTGTTACTGTTATAAATTCTCACTACCATGACTCGAGTAAGCTAGCATTCTTTACCACCTACTATATGCGTACACCAGGGAACTATCTTGGGACCGATAGCAATCAGACTATAAAATGGAAACTAAATCGCGTACATTTCAAGTCAAGCATCATGTACAAAGTCCTTAACAACATCCTCACACAAGTCTTACCTTATAATTCAACTTTAATTAGTCGACAACTACCCATTAAAGGCAAGCGTCAAAAAATATTCACTCGTGAATAATTAAAGGCTCATAATACGACGAATAAATACCAACACGTATTTATCTTAATTTGGTTACAAAAAACTACAGCTGTTTTCTTAACAGTTTGTAAAGTTAAATATGGGAAACTAGTTAATGTAGCCGAAGAAGTCAATAGTCATGTAGTTAGTGGTGTTGGAAAAAATGCACAGCAGGGTGTAAATATCGCAATTTGTAGGGTTTATAAAAAGGGACAAATAATGCTCGTTAATAAACGAATACTGATACTGAAAGATTGAAATCCCTTTAATTATTTCATTTACATTCAACTTGTGAGTTGAGACGAGGGTTTTCGTGTCAAAGAGGGAATTTTTATTCATATGAGCTGATAATTCGATGGAATCATCTACAGGGTTATCATTAGCACTGAAAATACATATCTACCATGGCGGCAGTCATAGCTGCAAAAGTTTATAATTGCAATTTTTCAATTTCTTCTTCATTTGTTATCATTCACTACTTTTATTTTATTACAGAGGTGTTCTTATCATCGATCCTTAGTCTTCTGCTTCACGCGCTGTTTCTTATCATTTCAGCTTTTACTCTAACCAAAACTGTAGTATTTTTTTTAAATTCTTGTTCGTTCGGTTTAACATCTCACTTTACACACAGAAACGAATTGTTTTCTGATTACTGGTGCTAACAAAAAACTTCACATCAAACTTGGAAGCTCGCAGAAACTCCGTACCTTCCAGCAAAAAGCTGATTTACTGATGGAGATAAATATTACACGACAGATAGTAATTTGTCTGTCTGTACAACCATTAAGTTGACAAACTGTGATCATTTCAATATGTTGATGAAAATTGTTGACTCTTATGATTAAACTTTTTCTTACAAGTCCTTTTACACATGCTAATTCTCCAGTTATTGCAAACGGCTTTTGTTAATTTGTAAACACTGTAAAGTCCATGTTTATTCATAGAATTTTAATAATGGCATCAATTTGTTCTTTGTAATTGTCTGTGCGAATACAATTCATTTTGCCTTTTCAGACAAACAAGGTGTCTTAACTCTTAAAGGAGTTTCATTCGTTTTAATCATACTCATTGTTTTCTATTCGTTAGTCATAGTAACTGTTTTTAGTTAACGCTAATACTTTTTACCAAAGAGTAAATTAAGTATATTATACTGGTATTCCAGTATTTTTACTGGCTAGTGGCCCAAAGCATCATTGGCAAGTGATTAATAACTTATTTTAACACAAAACAGAAAACATCGGAAAACCAGTAAAGTTGTATTCATCTGAGCCCGTCGGCAACTCATAACAAAGATGTCTCAAGATACAAAGCCCTATGACTATTAAATTTTATGCATCCATTATATTCGTTGATACCCATCGGCCGATCACTTATCATACACGTCTCCCTGTCAATATTAATGATATTTAAATTATTACTTCGTAGCCCAAAGTGATACCTGACAGAAATGTCGCTTATTTTTATATTTGTGTTAAAGCCTGGCACAATGTGTGATGTGATGTATACGAAACTTTGTGGATAAATAAGTTACGTTCTCTATATACGTAAGAGTTGGTTACTATTTGAAATATTCTGGTTTCAGTTTCGTACTAGCTAATTGGAGATGCAGTATATGGCTGAAAGTGTTCTTTGAAAATGAAGGCAATAAAGAGTTTTAGAAAAATATATCGGGGGTGAAGGTAAAGGCCACCAGTAAGCAAGATTAACCGATGACCAAAAGCAAGCATTATGCGCAGTGGCTAAGCGATTTGCTTTCGCCAATTATACTTTCCAGACGAAAAAGTTGTATGTTTGAGAATGTGAGTCGTGTAGTACCCAGTAGATAATATGAAGTCCAAGTATGAGGCGACTACATAAAAAAATCTTAAATGTCAAACAGCGAACTGCAATCGACTATAATAATGGAACCAGACAATAGTCATAAATAATATTTTGCAATTCATATTTTCTGAACCATAATGCATATCAGTTAAGTCTCTATTATTAAGACGTTGCACACTGTATGACAATGTAAGTGTTTTTAGCTATATAAGCAAGAACTTATTCATGAGTAACTGCCCTTTCCCAGTTTTTGTTGCAAACTATGGTTTATACATGAAATGGAACGGACTTGAACCTATGCGAATACTGAATAGTAATTTTTCATGGACTAAAAGTAATTCTACTTGCTTCTATTTTAAAATGAACTTGTGTTGGTCGATTATGGTCCTTATCTGACTATACGATAAGTCTAAAATACATTATTAATTAAAAATAAATTATACTTTGATTATTATTAATTTATTGACACTGTTAAATTATGTAGTAGTTCGGTACATTTGTATGGGAATTAAACAAAAAAACTACAGAGCTGCCAAAGCGAAGGCTTATTAACAATTATTTGGGTAGCTAATATAACATTTTAATTAATTAAGTATTGATTAATTAATCGTTAAAGTTTTTTATAATTTTAATATGTATTAAGGTAACGGTTTGCAGACTAAATATTTTCGAGATAATATTTTTTTTTCTTGCATTGCAAACGATATACTACATTTGAGCAGGTAGTCCAGTCTCTCTTTTATTGGTTGTCATCCATCGTTGATAACGCTTTAAAAAATACCCTTGACATATTATGTTAAAATTAAGCACATAAAAATTATCCACCATTAAATATTACCATGTAACAATTTACCATCGCCTATTAAGGGTAGGTAAAAAAGTTGACATCTATAAAAGTGCATAATAGGCGGCAAACGCCGTCAATACCATTCACTTAGCAAAAAAGAAAATGACATCTTCATAACTGAGGTATTAAGGGCTGTCTGTTTAATGCTAAAACAATGTATGTGCCTAAAATGGCAATCGTTTCAGTGTTTGCTCTTTGAAAGTGGTGAAAAAATATTGTTAAGGGTGAGCTGTTACGTCCACTGCAAAGGTTCTTCCATAAGAATATAGTTATTATTCATGAAGATATTAGGTATGTGTTTTTTTTAACTTTCACAAGTTGCTCAAAGGTTGTTTTATTGCACGCCTCATAACGCGAAGCGGTTGAGGTAGTGCTTTACTCCCGACTCGTCAAGGTCAAGCAATTTTGTGATAAAATGCCTCTATCACAACTATATTGCACTTGTACAATAATATGAGTAGATGTACATCGAGAAAACACTTTTAAAAAATCGTTCCACTGGCACGACGTCTGGTACTGTACTGCCAATATTTTTTTTACGGACTTACGTCAGTGGTACTACAGTGCCAATATGCCGACTGTACGGAAATATTAAATTTCTGGTTAGACTACGGCTCTTTCATACGTTATCTGTGGTTTTTAATACACTAGAAGAATTATAGATGGCTCTGAAACCAAGTGCGGTGCATTTTTCATTACCCTGTGGTTGTGACAACGAGTTGAAGTCAGCCGTGTTTTCGTGTGTGAGAACGTGAAAGTGTCACCGTAATTATGTCGTCAGTACTTATGTTTTATTGCATATTTCTAATAATGTAATATATTAAATTTTTCTAGACAATGTACACGTTACAATGGTGTATAATTATCATACTCTTTTATTCTCCAAAGGTGATACATTTTGCAAAAGAAGTTGATGAGTGCCGTTTGAGTTTGTTTACGATCGGTTTCTGGTTTGGATTACGGACTGTAGAAATTGTTTACAAGAGTAATGACTCCTTAATTTCATGAAATAAACTATCTAGAATAATTATTTATATACAACAAATCAATTACGTTTATATTTTTAACAGATTCAACGAAATAAAAAATGTGATACGCAGCGTTCAAGTGCTTGGCACTGGAGTGACCAATAACGTTTGTAAATGTAAGGTTCGTGCAGACGAGATTTCGGTGTAGGATTTTTGAGTTCAGCTGACGTGTTTGGGTTGCATATTTTTGTGTTGGTTTATAATTTACATTATTTCAGCTTTTTATTTACGCATTTGGTTAATTTATTCTGCACTGCACTTCAGCATATCTTTCCATTTGCACGGCAATAACTACTACTTATCTCTTCGATCAACAATAGTGTAATTGTTAATCGAAGACTTATCTAATATAATTATAGTGTAGTAGTATTAATGCGTAGTTTAAAAGATCTAAGGGAACAGACAACGGTAGCGACTATGTCTAAAACATCGAAAAATTTTAAATCTTATTTTTGCCATGTTTCTAGAATAAATAATTAATAATAAATAAAAATGTATTTTAAAAATAGTAAAAACAAAAACACCACGAAAAGTACAATAATTATATTCAGTGCTAAATAGTCAAAAATAAATCGCTCGTCTGCACAGTCCCGGGCGGCCATATTGCTTGTTAAAACAACTCTCGCGAGTACCGAACGTCGGACCGGGGAATCTTGTTTTGAACTATTTATTTTATCTACTTCTCATGAATGTAATACAAATCTTTTGCTATCATCATGAAGGAAATATAGTCTACTTTATTTATATATTTTTATAACTGTTACAAATAGCATATTTAAATCACAAAAAATAAAATTGCCGGGAAATCAGTAAAAAATATTTACTTTTTTAAGTTTAACATTTTTTTAAAGTATATCCATGTAAGTTTGGAGCACATGTTTTTATTTAAGTTTATTCTCTATACGCTAACGTAATCAATGGTATTTTTTATTTTGAAATTGCTTTAATACTTTTCATTTGGCAAACGTTTTTATCGGGGAAGATCCACGGCATTTTAGTAGCGCTGGTAATCGGTTGCGCTGTGACGTAAGTCCCACATGACAGCTCGCGAGCGCCGTCGTGCCAGTGGTTATGTTGCTACTTTGAAAAAAAAAAAACGTTTCGAACAAAGTTATACGTGGACGTCCTAATGCCTGTACGTACGCTGATTTTGTTGAAATATTGATATATTGAGACCGGGTTTTTTTATTAGTTCCAGAATTCGGTGAACTGGTGCCGTATTTCATATCAGTAGACTAGTTTAAATATTTAAAAAAAAATGATTTTTATTAAAATTCACTAAGATACACACGTACAAAAATATAATAACTTTTCTTGCATACAAATGTTTTTTTTTCTTTTATTTTACAAATCAAAGAAACGATTTATTATTTCGTTAAAATAAATGAGCGATATGAAGCGTGCACTTTTTTTCTATTGTGAAATCCAATACTAAGTGGCTGTTATAGTATATTTTAGTTGACCAATATTATGACAGCTGACATTGAAATTTGACATTAAATTACTAGTCAAAGAGTTGATTAGGCTCTCAAAAACGCGATGCATACATCAGTTGAAAACTTGGACTTGACTGACACCTTGAATGAATCAGCAACAAACTAGCCTAACAATAGTCAATATAAAACTGTATCCCCAAGATCGTTTGCTGTTATTTATATTTATTCTTTAAGGGTCAATGATCATCCGGAAACGTCCACTTAATACCAAGGAGGAACAGGAATGCAATCACCAGAAACCATAACAATTAACAGTTCGCTTTTAAAGTTTATAATAATTATTATGACGTCAAATATTTGTAGCAGTACGTAGTCATTCAAGATTAACACTACCGGTCAGTGGGGGATAAGTACTAAAACAGACAAAATACGTCGTTTGTCTATTTGTTACATAATTTTCGTTTAAAAAATATTTTTAACAAATTTCAGGGATAACCTTCATGTAAATGAATTGACAAGGTTCTAAAGTGCTCAGTCACAGAAGTATTTTGGAATCTTTTGGACAGAAGAACCGTATCTTCTTGGAGTTTATTATCACTCAGGCACGTCATGTTAAAGTCAGTTCTATAATATTTTGATAGTACAGATCAAATACAGGGTGGTCTATAGACCACACAACGCTACCCAAACATAATAAAAACAATCGACGCACGAGCAAACCCAGGTATTCCGTTTAGTACCACTCAAAATGGCAACGTGGAAATAACAGTCATATAAATTAATAATTAAAAGGAGTGTCGCGAAAAACATGGCGTAATAGCTCCACAGTCCACATGCTTCACAATCAATTTCTTGCTATACCCGCGAAGAATGCCAAAACGGCAGGCCATGGCTGGCTCGGCAGCTATCGAGAACTTGCCAATTAAAATGGCATTGTATGCAATTCATTTTTGACTGCTACCACATGACACTATAAATGACAATTGTAATTTAAAACAGCCCTTAAAACAATTGCAGTACAGCTCAATTTTAATTGCAATTAATGCTCGTTCGGCAATAAAAAATATGTAAGTAGCGTACAATTTATAAATATTTGCAACATTAATTTGTACGGTATCGTGTTTTAAGTTATTGCGATATTAATTTAATGCGTTCTTTTGATTCAATTAAAAACAAGATGGTTTAAACAATATTTACATATATGTATTATATTCTGAAACTGGATTTGGCATGAGTGGAGTGTTAGCGGTTTATCTAGACTGTAAGTTCGCAAAGACATAGGTATTGTGAAAAAATTCACTATGTTATTTGGTTAGTTTCTTTTACTTCAGCTTTTAATGGTGTTATTGGTAGGTACACTAATCAGTGCATAAGTTGGTGATTTTGAGTTAAGGAAAAAAAGCCTTACAAAATCATTCATCAATTTTTTTTTGAGTTACTTCATTATTTTTATTACACGTAGATTTCCTACCATGAAACGAAACAATGCTCAAAACATATTTTATCATTATTTTTATTGCATTCGTTAACTGTTTTACCCTCCAACGTCGATCGGACATGTTACAATGCGTGCTCTGTCCCGAACTCCCAACTATTTCGGACATCCCAGCAATGTACAAAGATATTTTTGGACATGGTTTCCATAACATTTAATTTTTAAACTGTTGCAATTTCATAATAAAATAATGACAGTTTGATTGTTTTTTTTTTAATGACTACGTTAATCATTTTTATTTGTAAAAAGTAATTCGGAATGAAGGTTTTTCAGGTATCAATCTGAGCCCATAGTTCTTAGACAACTGACGACCAGAGACTGTCGTAGTCATTCATGTAATGACTTAAAAATAAATAGTACCTCTTTTACAGTATCATTAAATCTTCACCTAGACAACTTTTAATATTCTAAGCTACATCAAAAATGCACTACGTCTACAACAACGTCAGATAAAAAGCCCAAGAGAGAGCAATTAAAATTCTCATCGTGGCTACCAAGCGGTTGCATTGTGGCGGGTAATCGCCGAGCGTTTTTCAATTAGGCGCGTTTCACGGCGCGCGTAGTTAGCGCCAAGCTTTGTCCACGCCGACAGGGTTGACGCTGTCAAATTAATTTGGGAGGCCGGGAATTATTAATTATGGTTGCAGGCGGATATAAGATTTAATTAGTAGGCAGGTAAGAGTATGGAAATTCTGGTTGTTGTTGGCGGTATTTGATCAAACGATTCGGTGTGGGCTTAAAGATTGTATCTATTTCGCCTCTTGTACACGACATTGTGTCTACTCTTTTCATTAAATTAAATTAAGCGTGCTGAGACACAGTTAACGTTTTAACTATCAAACAGAAAAGTAGTTTTTTAAATAGTATTTTTTTTCAAACTCAAGCTCTATATCATTTATGTCAAATAAACCAATTACAGGCACTTTTTAACTGCTAAAGCTAGTTGCCTATTCCAAAGCCAGTAGGTTCCTATGGCGACAATCGAGCAAGAAATTATTTATATACATATGATGTACCGATTACTCACACTGCATAATATTTAACTTCACGGATACATTGACGATGATAACTACAGAACCCGGTTGTATCTTTTCAATTTCAACTTATATTTAAAAACTCAAACTAGACTGTTATAACATCTAATTCCAATTAAAAATCAAAGCATCTAAAACGTCAACAAACCCAGTAGATCGTATCTGTCAGCCCTACCGTCGCGGGTGGCTGACGCGTGTTCTAACCATTAAAAGGGTTTGACACGTTACGACGGACCAAAGAAATTAGTAGTAACGCCGCCACCGCCACCCGTCACTTTGAAGGCGTATCGTGTTGCAACCTAATTGTACACAACTTTGATCTCCGCGGGTATTATCGGGTATTTTTGTAAAGCTGTACGCTTTTTTGGGTACCGTGCGCGTTTGAGGGTTAGTGGTTCGATTTTTAAAACAGATTTACTTTTTTAAGTAGGTAGTTTTTTTGTTTTTTTTTTCTAGGTACTTATTATATTCACTACTATTAAAAGTAGAATCATTGTTTTTTTACAAAATAAGACAACATTCTTCACGATTCTTCCAATCAATTTATAACTAGGGTTGCCACAGAATAACAAAAACAAGGTTAGTGCGGTGCGGTGGTTGGTGCGGTGCGGTGCGGTGCGGTAGACATGACCGTTTAATTTACATCCTGTCGATCTATTCTGTAAAAATCTCAACGTCCTTAACACTACAGAACCACATCAAAAATCTACGCTCCTATCTAACCTCACTCCAAACATGTAAAGGTTGACAAGAGTCAGTCTTCGTGTAATATCTATGTCACGCAGAGGCGACAGTGGATGCGCCCGCCCCGTCTGTCCGTCATCGTGGCAATTACATGGAGACGGGGCCAAGTGGACCGCGTGGGGTATTTGGGTGATTATATAGATGTGACCTAGTATTGTAAAATGCTTAGCCTTAGACGAACACATTCTAGTATTTTATAACACTCAGACAGTTGTGCTGCTGGGGAGTTTTTTGCGCTGCGTCTTCTACCCTTCTAAAGAACTAGGAAGAAGTGAACGACTGGCGTTTTGGAGGACTGTCTTATGTAATTGTGATGTTCAAAAAGTCCGGATTTGATTAAATGACGTTTGATTCAATATTTTTTTCTGTATAGAACCACATCTGTATCAACGGCTATTCTCTAACCCTACTCTAAACGTCTAAAGGTTGATAAAATCCAGTCTTCGTGTAATGTGTCTGTCACGCAGAGGCGACAGTCGATGCGCCGTCTGTCCGCATCATGAAGACGGCGCCAAGTGGACCGCGTGGGATATGTGGGTGAATAAATAGATGCGATGTGTCATGTGGCCTAGTCTTTTATAATGCTATGAATACAGTAGAAGGCACTTCAGTGGTATCAAAATCAGTATGTGGTGGCATTTACAACTCCACATGGGAACTACGCAACATACTGACGTCACGCAAAATCCTGCATCGCGCAAGAAGAGTTTACCGCGCATCTAGAATATTTACAACGCCCCGACATCTATCGTCGGGCAACTGCCCACCAGACATGACACCCGTCTGGTTGGAGGATCTTCCCTTTTCTATGGAGGATGAGTGAACTTTATACCCTGTTTCTCATACTTCTATAAGAATACGCATAAGCTGGCCTCGCATTCTATTGGAACTCCGTACTACGCTAGGCCAGCTCAAGGTCAATGTGTTACCACTGAAGTGCGGCCTACTGTACAGTGTACAAGGTGGTAAGTATAGATTTGATGGATTTTTATTTTCATGGTTTTGAAGTCACTGAAAAAGGTAGATTGTCTGATAGAGCGCATTATTATCTAATTCAATTTTCTCTTTTACGTTGAGTAAATTGTGTCCCTGAAACAATTATAATACAGATTAACTACAGATTTTTTTAAGTAGCTAACCAAGCAAAAGGACCAAATACCAAACAAAAAATTTGCCCTTTACGACCACGTTGGCACGGACGTCAAAATATCGCGGCGGGATTTTTTCACGCACTGTATTTTCCACTCTCGGTGTTGAACCAAGCATTGAGAATCCAACAGAGTGCATCGCGTCGCGACAACAGCGCGTCGAATAACCACACTGTTGTATTTTCAACTCTCGATGCTAAGCAGTGCGGTGAAGATCCAGTGCGATATTTTTACGTCCATGCGAACGTAGAAAAACTGCGATGACCCTAATCGTCTTGAACTCATCCAATGATAATTAAATCCTTCATTAGAACCGCTCACTATTTTCAAACAGCAACACATGTTATCATGAACTACCAATACTTCATAATTAATTGAACGCAGTTTGCTAACACAATAGCATTTCAACAGCACATTAATCAAACGTATCAAGGGCATGTGTTCAACATCGTTGTACACGAACGTGAAGTTATGTGATTAGAACACGCAATCGTTTTTGGACATTGCAATGCATTAGTTATGTTATATATGCTATTTTATGTATACATATGTCGTGATGGCCCAGTGGTTAAGGCGTCACCTTCATTTACGAGGTTGTAGGTTCAAATCCGGGCAATAACCAATGGGAGTTTTTCAAGTCATAATAGGTATAATAGGTCCCTCTCACAGAGAGGAGGCCTATGTCCCAGCAGTGAGAACATTATAGGCTGATCAGGCATGTAATTTTTATCGGCTTATTTGACATCGGTGAAGGAAAATATCGTGAGGAAACCTGGGCTTTTAGTTAAGATAAGTCTGAAATCACCAACCCGTCTTGAGCAAGCGAGGTGATCAATGCTCGAGCCTTCTCTGTATAAGAAGTGGCCTTTGCCCTGCAGTGCGGTACTAATAGGCGTGTATTAATATGTAGTGTAGGTACATAACATTACCTTACGAACTAATTCCATCCATCCACAATCAGCCTATAATGTTCCCACTGCTGGGACACGGGCCTCGTCTCTTTGAGAAGGAGTAGGCCATAATCCACCACGCGGGCTCACTGCGGGTTGGTAGATATCACATGTCTTCGAACTTTTGGTTCTAGGACATGCCGGTTTCCTCACGATGTTTTTCTTCACCATTTTTGAGTGGTGATGAAATGAAATACACAAAGTAAAGTGCCTGGGTCGGTTCGAACTTACAACGTAAAACAGGTAAGTCGGGACCGATACCACGGGGCCACTGCTGCTCCGCCAATAATTACTTATGTCGCCAGTCACTGTTGTTAAATTATACTTTCATTCTAGAGTCTAGACTACAGCTAGGACAATTCTAGGTACAAATCTAGGTCGTAAATTATAGTCTAGTGCTGTAAAATTGAGCAATTGAGCATATTGAACGCTACACACCTACCTACTGCAAACCTCATTCTGTTCTAATTTATTCTAATAAAACCATTTTCTTTGTTCTTTATGGCTTTTTAGTGTGGCAGACAGAACTGACCTATGCCAGGTCTTCGGCAGAATCCTATCTGAACTGCTATGGGTACTTAAGGACTTCGTAAGTCACATCAGCTATGCTAGAATTAGCACAGTAGTCAAGGTCAAGGCACTGTTCGTTAAAGGTCGCTAGTTCTAGTCCTGCTCGTGTCAGTGTCAGGTCCAGTTGAAAACCAGCGTGAGGCGCTGGTTCTCTGGCATTTTTGCTGACATGGGGCCATTTGGCGCAGCCGTGAGGCAGACATCCCTGTTAATTTATTTTTCTTTTTCGCGCTTTTTTTTTATGTGCTGTATGTGCGTGCCGTTAAGTCTGTGCTAATTAAATGTATTTCCTCTCTATTTTTTTCTGCTTTCTAGTTTCATTGATGCACCTATGAAATGTTAAGCCTCAGTTTCGCTGCAAACAAATATTTATAAAAACACGATGTTATGACATACCTAAGCTATAATAAAACTATCAAGTCTACTGCTATATTTTCCTTTACTTCTCAAACTATTTTATTAGCCTTACTCATAAAAATATCAAAACATACCAGATCAAGGGTATTTTTAGAACTAGACCCATTTTGAAATTGTGTATAATTAAATAATTTCGCAACCATAATCTGAAATCGATGGTCATAAAAACGACCGTTTATTATTACAAATCACTAAAACACCGGAAATGGCCATTTGAGCCACTTAAAACGGACCGTAAAATGGTGTAAAATTAAAAATAAATTATGAATATAAGTTAGAGTGATGGATGCTGATCGATAAAATTATCGATAGGTATATATAGAAAATGATGTTCTAATCAAGATTATCTATTTCCAGATTTTTATTTATTCTAAGTATTTATTGGTGAACTTGATATATATATGTATAATGACGTGAATATTTGCTTTGTAATGTATTATTATTAATTAATAAGAACGTGAAGACTGTGTGGGTCATAGATTTTTTTTTTATCCGTTTTAATCATGATCTGGCTGGTGAGTAATTTATGCGGATTACCCAAATATCCTTTCTTTGGTATTGTTTGTTGAATCGTTGAGCTCCTTAAGTTCTGATTTGAGCTGCACGATTACTGACAAATGCGTGCACTGACTGGACAGGTTCACTCAATCCGCGTGGTTCAATCCTCAAAAGACCATTTCAGACACCAATCTACATGGTCTTTACAAGATCTGACCAAGAATAGGCATGTCTTGACTTTAAGAAAGACTGTGATCTCTAAGTTTATTTTGGAGTAGTCAGATGGGAAACGCCTACTTCATTTAGTTTTTTAAATATAATTGACGTGTACAAAACTACTTACAGAAATAAAATCATATATCATTAAAGCTTTGCAATATTCATTAAAATTGCTCTTAAAACAAGTAAACTCAACCTAAATTAAATATAATGTTTTTGTCCTCTTTGCACCTTGCTAGAAACGTACTGTAAGTTTCTATGTGCACCAAAATACCGTGGACTTTTTTTTTTTTTCATCAATAAATAATAATAGAAAGGCATAACCACGGTCACTCAAAATCTCATGGACACTCAAAAATCAGAAGACTATCGATAAAAATCCCCTCCCTACTTCACCTAGACTATATCATTAGCCACATTAAACCATACCATTTAGCTGACCGCATCAAAAGGCCCATATATTCATCCCGTGCCTTTGAGGTACCGACAGGCGCCACTTAATTGATAGTTTTAGGCGTCTCATTATAATAATAATAACAGGCCTCCGGCGTTGAATAAATATTGTATTACTGGCAAATTGACGGAAGAAGCCGTAAAAAATTGTAGAGCCCCATCCGTCTGGAAATAGGACGGCCGGAGAAAGGTGCTG
Organism: Brachylomia viminalis; assembly: GCA_937001585.2. Classification (NCBI taxonomy): domain Eukaryota; kingdom Metazoa; phylum Arthropoda; class Insecta; order Lepidoptera; family Noctuidae; genus Brachylomia; species Brachylomia viminalis. The sequence goes on from OW443300.2 coordinate 2,440,605, forward strand.
TCGAATCGAAAGGCGGTTGTCGAAAATTAGAAATGCTTAGCGATAGTTGGAAAGTTTTCGCAGACCATAAGGTTGGTGCGTCAATTCGAAAAAACAGGAAATCTTTCAGTTAAAACTTAACATACATAATCAGCCTATCATCTTCCCACTGCTGGGACACAGGTCACACAGGCCTGCTTTCGGTGAGAGGAAGTGGGCCGAAAGCCACCACGTGAGTCCAATGCAGGTTAGTGGATGTCGCATGTCTGCGAATTTTTGGATCTAGGACATGCCGATTTCCTCACGATGTTTTCCTTCACCGTTTTGAGAACAGTGGTGATGAAATAATTTACACAAAGTATAGCGCCTGTCTGGGTTCTAACCTACGACCTACAACTCGTAAGTTGCGGCAGTTACCACTGGGCCATCAGTGATCTCAGTCAAAAATGAGGATGAACATTTTTGTCCTATTGTAGAAAAAATATCAGTTTACTTTTATCGATTGTTGAAAATTACAACGAAATTGACAAAATTTGGGACAGTTACCTAAAGCCCCCCCCTCTCGCAAACAGGCGCGACGCAACACTAGTAGTTCAAGATGAAACTTCATGGAAATTGTTCACAAAAGTCGCGTCACGCTGTCCCTTCGCGCCTGTATGCGGGAGGCTCAATTCATTTTGTTTTTGTTCCATGTGAAATAAGACCAATGCTTGTTTAGGTTTTACTACAGCTTATCAGACATAACCATTCGCAAAATTCAACTTCGTTGAAATTCGTCACATCGAAATACGTTTCGACGAAAAAAATCAGCTTCAGCACCCGTTAACCCAGACCGGCGCTTTTGATGTAGCGGTGTGTTTACACTAACCTAACTGAGAAACAAGTCATTTCGTCGGCGTCTGAACGAGCCGCCGCGCCGGCTTTGATCTTGCCGCCACAGTTTTTGCCCCTCTGACTTATTGCCGACATGTTTGATGCGTCTCAAACTGCCGGGTTACGCTAACTTTTTGGTAACTGTCGGTAACCGTGAGTCGTGTTTTCGAAACTATAATGAGTTGGTGATTTGTAGATTGTGGCATGACGTGCTTGGAATGTATTTTTTAAGGAATCGGTTTATCTTTAAAAAATAAGACTAGCTAATAAAAGTACAGCAGTGAATTGTAGACAAGACTTTATTAATAACTCTGCGTGTAGTCCTGTTGAATTTTATTCAAGCCTGTAGTCTTTTAAAAACCGGACAAGTGCGGGATAAACTCGCGTGGAGAGCGTTCCGTACGATGAATATGTTACCCACCAAAAACATTTTAATGTAAAGTAGGTTGCCAAGATTTACATAACGCTTTCACTGTTAAAAAATTATCAGATCTAATGTAGAGCCAGGCCCCTAGCTCTACAAGGCTTAACTCTACAAACCTTAGGTACATCTTGGTCAAAATGTAGGTACGGTTTGGCCGTTTCGCGGCCGTCGCATTTACAATCCTATGGGCTTATGGTAAGAAATTAAGTTCAATGGAATGACCAAGCCATACATTTTGACCAAGATGTAAAGTTTGTAGTGTTAGGGGCTTGATTCTTCATAAGATCTGATAAGTTTTAACAGTGAATGCGTTATGTATGTCTTGGCAATCTACTTTACATGAAATGTTTTGGTAGGATTTCATTTCTTTTTGCAGGGTGCTCTGTTTATTTTTATTTAAGTGGTGAAGTTGTACTGGTCTTACACAGACATGTTAAAATCATAAGTTACTTCTAGCATAGTCGAGTAAAATAGGTATTTCTTGCACGCCAGCAGTTACTTTCTGCATAGCCAACGAAAAAGAGTTAATTGTTGTTGTTTATATACCTACTGTGCCGATCTAGCTTTCATAACAAATGGAAGTAGGTATACCTATTATCGGTAAGAAATACAGATTTGCACCTCCCATTAAGGGGGTTGTAGGGTGAAAGATACAAACTTTTTTTTTTAATTTATCAGCTTTCTAGGACTTCGGGAAGTGCCCAAGAGGTTTTGATGAGCGAGTGAGTGAGTCAGTCTGTGACGAAATCGACGTATTTAAGCTGTTAATAAAATCCACATGAAACTAAGTGTATGTTCTAAGTCTGCTTACTACATTTTATCGTAAGAATTTGAGCTCTCTAGCACTATCCAGGGCGAAGTTAAGAGGGTATAAAAATACGAATCGTTTCGAGAAAAGGTAGGTAGTGCCCCTGCTTTTTGTTTTTGGCTTGTCTTGGCGGGGGTTCTACCGTGCCCCCAAATCCCTAGAACAAACTTGACATTGCAGTTGAAAAACATGTTCTCCCATACATTCCAACTGCAATTGTAAGTTTGTACGCACAATATGGAAATATTTACCATGTTATTTTACGACCACAGACTTCATAGGTAATCTGTAAGTAAAGAACTAATTTCTATATTTTTTAAAACAATTTAGGCTCAGTAGTTTCACAGATAAGGGGGTGAACGGTAAATTGTCATATATTTTCTTAAATAACTCCAAAACTATTTATTTAAAAAGTATACAAAAAATATATTTGGAACCCTTACAGCAAGCTCTTTCATTTGATATGTCACATGGTACAGTTTGCAGACTTTGTTTTTTATTTTCTAGTTTGCCCTCCAAAAGTTACCCCCATAGGTAGTCAAAATTCATTTATTTACGTAAATTCAACTTACGCAGTCGTAGATTCGGAGCAAATTGGCGGTGACAGACGGATGGATAGACAGATACACGAGTGATCCAATAAGGCTTTCGTTTTTTCATTAGGACGTACGGAACCTTATCAACTGAAACTATTGACCTTGACCTTGTATTTGTTTCAGGTATCGGTATTTGTGAGGAAACTTAATGAATTCTTTAGATTCATAGGTGACTGTTACACCCAACAGAGACCAAGAGTTACAACAAAAAATATATTTCCTTAATAAAACGCTTTTTTTTGTAACAAAACTCGAATTACAAAAAAATGTTTATCTTAAGTGCATTACGATTTTTAACAAATTACCATAGATTATAAGGGAGCTCCCATTTAAATATTTTAAAATTAAACTGCGTAGATAGAAAATTGTTTTTTATTTTACAAGAATTTCCGGAACATATAGAAAAAAAACCTATAGTTTTGTGTAACTTTTAAAGAATATAAGTACGTTATCTAAGGACAAAATGTTATTTTAAGGTTTTAAGTTTTGTTATAGGTATTGTGTGTATATTTATTCTAACTAAAGTTTTTCTTAGTTTAAAAATTATATTAGAACATAGATATATTTTTAAGTTCCTATATTCGGTATTTAATATTTAAATAAGTAGGTACCTATTGAGTATTAATCTAAAATTGATTTGTATGCCCTATAGGTACAGGCAAAATATGGACTGAACCAACTTTTACACCGGAAACACATATATTTTAGGCAAATAAATGATTCTTATTCTTGTTCTAATGGTTAGATTTTTCAGCCTATCAAAAAACGTTTCTAATGTATAAAAAAATTCAAAGCTCCTAAAATGTTTTTAGCAATAAGCCAAAAAAATATTTACAAAAGCTTTTTGTCCTAGTCATTATCAATACACCGAACAATCAAACCTACACTCATTAGAAACCTTCTAATTTAAAACTTTTCTTTAAAAAAACAGCGCTTTATACATTCGTATGAAGTTGCTATAAAATGCGCGCGAGGCGGGCGCCGAGGGCGGGGCGCCGCAGTCCCCGCCCCTCTGACGTCACGCAACAACATGGCCGCCTGCACTTTGCAACTGCACGTTCTTGCGTAAGTGAACTTGCTTTGTTTGCCGGTAGGCAGAAGAGTAAGTGGGTGAGAGCTTTTTAATTATTTTTGTGTTTTGATGTTAATGATTTTAGGATGTTGGAGTGTAATGATAGATGATTGGTGTAAGCGAGCTTTTGCGTTGTTGAATGAGCAGTTAATGTAAAAATAAAATTATATTTTCAACCCGTAATTTCTACTAGAGTTTATCTATGATATGAAATAGAATAATGGTCAGTACCAAAAAAAAAAAAATAATCTCTTAATTAAAAAAAAATACTTTAAACGTATTTTTTTATCATTAATTTTTAAAATAACCAGTACCTACCACATGCTACAGGAGGAAGAGGTGGAACCAGTTCTAGTTTGAAGGTACCAGTTTAAATTGAAAATTACAACCCATTCCTGTTGCAGCTTTCTGAAAATTATGAATCTGACATTTTTAGAAACAAGACCCTGACGTGAGACTTAAAACTTGAATTGTGAAATGTGGGTAGACATAGGAGCTTAAAACTCTGCCCAACCCTTCTGAGCATGGAGGTGTCAGAAAGAAAGAAGAAGAAGAAGTGTTAGAAAGGGGAATGAAAACTGTATGTAGATATAGGTAATGATAGGTATCCACTTAATTAGCAAGCTTTGAGTGTCAGAATGGTTACTAGATATTTACTGTGTATGAAAGAACTTATGAATATGGTATGTAGGGAAAGGATTTTATGAAGAAAAGCACAGAAAGACAAGACTAGACATTTATTTCAATTAGGCTTGTCAGTTAAATATGTTAATTAGAAAACTAGTGATCCGTTCCCAAACTAGGTCATCATGGAGAAACTCCATGGCAGCTTGTTTTGAATATTTTATCAACACATTTTTATATGAGCATAAATTATTATTATCACATTAATCTCTTGGAACATTTTTAGCAACTTATTGGCGGAAAAAAACAGGACATGAATATTCCTTATTTTGATTTAACACATTAGACATCTTACTTACACAGAAAAAACATAGTTATAAACAATCATTAATAAATATGATCAATTAACTTACATGAACATTGACCTAATGAGCATTGGCTAATTGAGACAATGATGGACCTAATGAGTCCATCTTTCACCACAGTATTATCAGAAAGTTCTCAGAATTGAGGGATAGGTACACGTATTTTTATAGTCTCTCAATATTACTGAAGTAGATACGTCTAACATTGCCGCCACTTAGGTATAACCGATTCCAGATGGTCATAAATGATTGTTTAATCATTTCTAATTTAGGTAATAATTAACAAACAGAACGGTTTTAAAGTAGTGCAACCATTTTAAAACTTATTAAGATAATTTAGCAAAATAGTTTGTACCACGTAATTGAAAAGTAAAGTCTGATAAGTTATTAACATGAACATAAAGTTCTGAAAATCTTCTGAAAACTATTCTTGTTACTTGAAAAGTGCAATATAAATCGTAATAAACATTATACTAATTTAATAAACATTTGTTTTGGTTATTCAAAAACAACAAATCATATCTTATGTTTGGATTTACTTACTTTTCGTCTAGAATAGTTGTTTGTAATAGTAGTCTTCTAAGTCACAATAAAAACCATTAATATTAATTAGAATCTAATCATTAATAATAGAACTAATTATACACAGAAATACTTTTATATCGATTCAAAATATCATATAAAATCAAGGAAATATTTTAAGTACATTTATAATTCTGTTATCATTCAAAGACCGACTCACAGATCATAGGTTTCATTCGGAATCGGTTGTTCGTATAGAAATTCTGCGACAGTTTAGAAAAATAATTATTTCGAAGATACATTTTATATGATACTACATACCTATACCGACACAGATGCGATGTTGTGTTTTGTTAGATCGCTAGAAGGGTAAGGCAACAAAAATAGAGTAAAATCAAAGCCAACGGAATAACCCTTTAGCAATGACTTTCTAGCGCCTGTAATAGTAGAACATAGGCCGCTACTTATCTAATGTATGGTTAGTAGTCTAGCAACTATAGCTAGCTCCAATAACCACCTACCCGGGGTCATTACGAGTACCTACGGTAAAAATACTCTACCTAACCGAGTGCTGCCCTTACTCATGTAATTCATTATTATTATGATGGACGATTGAAAACAGGGCAGCATTTGGAGGGGATATTTTTTTATGATGAATCTTTTAAATCCTGTAGAAATAACTACTTTAATTACTGACCCAGAAGAAAATTGAGTCTTTCGTAATCGTCAGTGCAGTTTGCCCTAATTTCACGCCACCGTTATGCTAAGGGTGCCTTTGGGTCGTGCTTTAGCACTAATTATGACTCTCTTTACGACACCGTTTCTATTTTTTTAAGACAATTAAGTAGTACAGGTTCCGTCACGTAAACAGAACGCTGAGCGACATGGATGAGATGTGTTATAATATTATAAAATATTACAATTACAATATTATAGCCTAATGTTCTATAATATGACCGGTTGGTGCAGTTGGTAGCGACCCTGCCTTCTGAGCCGCTGGTCCCGGGTTCAATCCCCGGACAAGTCAAAAATTTGTGTGCATGGACATGTCGGTGTGACCTGTGTCTGGGTGTGTATATGTATATAAGTATGTATATCAGTCATCAGGTTACCGTAGTACAGGTTTTATCTTGTTCGGGACCTGAAGACCTTGTGTGTATGTTAAAAAGAAAAAAAAATAGAAATGTGATTGTTTTATTGTAGAATCATAATAGCTAGGTACATTACTAGCTACTTAGTACTTTGGAATAGGCTGGAATTAAATTAATCACTCAGTGCGCAGGTACTTACCAGGCCAGCGTTCTTTTGACGTGACGGCCCTACGAGCCCCCTATAATATGGGACGGCCTATGTTGGCAAAGAACCGGAAATAGTATAATTAAATCAATCTGGATGTTATAAAAGCTCCTCTATAAATCTATCATGGCAGCTCCACAATCATTTATCCATTAGGTGCTATTTCGCATGAACCACACATAGCGCGTATAAAAGGACCGTTTGCCAATTTGGTCATATATTATTAAGAGGAAATAACACTCACTCTGTTATTTATTTCACCGCTGAAGACACATAATTCCAATAATAAATCTCCACAAAACCCGGCCCTGTCCACCAGTCATGATTCGACAGACCCCCAATAACATAATGACCAGTCGTCCAACGAGGCGCCAACATTCGGCTTTCGGCTTTCGGCCTCGGCCAAATAACATATAATTTAACCAAACCACAGACAGACAATCACGCTGCCATTTCACGTTACCAATTAGAAAAGCTAATTCTTTGCGGCAATCTCCAAATTACAGATGTTGAACGAAAATCGGTCGCTTAATCAGCACTCGCGTGATGTTGGGCTAACCCATTCATCAGGAGTTATTAAGGCGAGAATTTGGCAAATTTTTGTGTCCAACATTTATTTTGACGAATGGTTTCGTGAACAATTTAGGCGTTTTAAGTTTTGTGGATATTGGCGCCAAGTTTGTGTTGCCGCCGGAACAAGGTAATAATTAGTACCTGAGATCTTTGTGTATTTAAAAAGTAATTTCGGTAACTTCTTGGGTGGTAAGATTTATGAATGAAAGTTGTTTTTATAAGTTATTTGTTTCGTTTTATGGGTAGCTAATTATGAGTGTAGGCGTCAGAAAACGATAATACCTTTGTTCGACTAGACGTGATGTTTTGAGCAGTTTACGGTGTTGCCATTGTGTAGGCCCAATGCAAGGAACAAATGATTATTTGCCTTTTTTAAAAGGATTACCTATCTATTCTTGTGTTTTGTATTTTAACATCTACCTTAGTTATTGTGTTCTCAATTTGTTTGTAATCGGATAAGCAATTTAGTTATCCGCTAAAAAACCTAAATCATTCTTGGGTTTCCTGAAAAAAAACTTGCAACTGACAACACTTAAGTCTCGCAATGTAACAAAAAGAAACGCTGCTAATCAGCTTAACTTGAAACAAAGCAACTTGACATTTTGTGAATTAAAAGTTGACGCTGTTGTAATTTAAGTAGGTAATCCGTCACGATTCTGGGTTTTTTTATAATGATCCACTAAATCTATCTTTGCCACATTGTTCATCGTTGTTTAGTTCTTATTATAACTTATGATTAATCTTCTGAATGTCAGAGAAATAGTCCTACAACTAACCACTCCACATCCAGCCATCCTTGATATCATCGGACGCGAACAATAAATGTAATTAAAGCTCAATAAAGACGCGACTTGTCCCCTTATTGAACTTTCAAACGCACGCTCGACTATTCAGCCGATCGTACCCAACAACGCCCGAACGTCTTCAAACCATTTGAATTTCAAACGAAACGACTCTAAAATCAAAAGCGCCGCGCGCTCGTGACTCGCGGTTACCAATCAGCGATTCCAGCGCTTTTTACGGTGACAAGTGTCCAATTATCGTTGATTGAAATAATAATAGAGGTCTCGGGATCGAAGCGCTTGCAGCATTCGAAATTAGGCGTCGAGCGCTGAAGCCGACTTAGGTATGCTTGATTTTTTGCCCTTCTCCACCCATGAAGAGTTCGGAACGCGAAGTTGACATTTTCGAACGTGGCGGCAAGCCTGTCGGCGGTATCGGCGAATATTTCCGACATGTTTTGTCCTATTATTTATTCGGGCGGCACTTCTTTTGCCGCTAAATCGATTCTCGAGAATTTTGGTGGCCATAGATGGTGGAATTCGTGAATTTCTCTAGCAGAAACCGTTTCTTTGGTCAATCTTAATCATCCGTTGTCAGGAAAGTTGAGAGATTTATGTGATGCACAATTCTATTGTCTTATTCTGGTTTAAAATATAACATTGTTTTAAAAATAAAGTTTATTCAGCAGCAGGTCGCGTCTCTTCAATGGAATTTTAAAATAGAATCTGAATAAGTGTCCTCTGAATGCTTAGTAGGTACTTTTCCTCGCTGTGAATTTGTCCAAACAAAATCGGAGAAATGGTTGCTAAATGCATTTGCTAATGATCACACAATCCTTATTAGGAAAATAAAGCTTTGGGAAAGCAAAATTTAATCGAATGGATCTCAATAAAATCTTGCTTCTTATAAGCAAGGAAATGGTAACTTGAGACGATTAACGAAAAACTTTTTTTACCCTTCACAAAATACTGACTAATAAATAATTCACTCAATTTTTTATTTATTCATTGGCATACACTTCATACCAAAACTGCCTCTAAATCTAACCCTATCAATTTCGTCTCCAAAAATAGTCCCCCCTACGTTATCAAAATATTCAAATCATCAACTCCACGATCGCTCCCGTATTGATTGATGCGAATCGTCTCGGTTTATCCGACGCTGATGCAAATCATTGCATGCATATTTCATAGCGTCCCTGAGCGGTAAATGGAACTCTAATTAGACCGCCCGCATTGTACGGTTATAATTCTATTGTAAGGATACAGGGAATGTTTTTTGTTGAGATGAGATGGTAATACAGTCTATTTTTTTTTTTAAATTGATTTTGTTAAGCGAAACTGATTACTTATCGCAATTTTATAACAGCCCTTATAAAAAGGATACTTTCGCAGACTTAATAAATTTGACCGGTAACAACGACAAAAAGAAAACTTTTTAATCAGGAGAAACCCATATTCACTATTCACGTCAAAAAAAAAAAACACAATGCTGCAACAGAATATAATAAAATGTCAAAGCCACTAAAATAAACATACCTACCTACAATACAAAAAATTCAATATCAAATGCGAAAATAAACGAATGAGCCTTTCATAACGCCTAACCTTTCATCGAAAAAAAAAAATCAACCATACTACAGCCCCGCATTCTCTGATGCTCATAGGTTTAGGCGTAATCAAGTAACACCATAGAGACAATAATATAAATAGTCATGAATAGTGGACTAATATTGTATATGTATAAACAAAGGATACTGCTCTTCTTCTCATAATTAAGTTGCAAGCTACGTCATAAAATCAAAGTTTTTATGGCGTAAATATTCGTAGTTTGCGATTGCCACACCTTTTTCCAAATTTTCATCAATATTAAAACCAACAGTCACTGCAAAATGATGTCTTCACTCTTCCCGCTTGTACCGAATTGAACTCTTCAACTACCCACGAGTGCGAGCGACATCAAACGAGTGACGTGTGTAGGTGCTGAATGATTGGCAGCATTTGCAGCGCCTTACAAATTTCTTTCAGCGCTGCATGACGGCATGTCAAACGTTCCGCAGCGGATGCAAATGGCTCGGGCATGTTTTTACGTCAGTACGCGGTGTTAACATTTAGGGCGTTTAATTTTACCTCTTATCTTTTCCTTTCCGTATCCCAATTTATTTGTGGTCGGTGCAACATGTCTTCTTCTTCATACTTCTCTAGTAGTCATCATCTCGGTAGTGAACCTCTTTCTAGCCATAATATCATCTTGCACACAACTCATTTATCGTTTCTTTGGTCTTTCGCTAATCTTCTAGCCATCCACATTCATACTCAAAACTCTCCAAACACACACACACACACTCAACACACAAAACAACACACACACAAACACACTTCACATTTAATTTAACGGTTTTTTTCAATTAAATACTTTTTATTTCCAGTACATTTATAATATAACATAATAACAATGATCAATAAAAATGACGATATTCGACGTCATTAGATAATAATTATATCGTCGTATGCAATTTTGGGTGCAGAAAAAATTAATTGAAGCTGTTTAGAAATTGTTACATTATCAGTGATTTCATGTATGGTGAACAATAGACGTTTTTGTGAACGTATTATGTTCACAACAACTGCAAAGGTCTATTGTTTTTAGATCTACGAAAAATATATTGACAATCGATCTATCATACGACTTGTATTGATAATATTTTTAGTGATTGCGATGCCAAAAATAAATTAGTGTTAAGTGACTTACCGTCTGACCACTGTGGATTATTAGCTAGCTTCCCTATGCCAATACATAAAAAGCCACATAAAATAGAATGCAGGCCTTATACAGCTAGTCGTTGCAACAAGTTTAAAAATAATATAGCCCTTAGAATTAAACCGTCGATTGTAGAACATGATAATCCTAATATAATCTATGGAGCCCTTTTTGATGTTGTGCAAAAAGAATACCAATCTACTTTCAAGGCCAAAACTATTAATATTAATGGCACCTCCGCTGGCTTCAACCAATGGGCTACTCCAGGTATTTATAGAAGTAGAGCGAGACTATACGAGTTATGTGGTTTGAAAAATTACAGGTTTGATACTCCTTTCCTAGAGTATGTCAAAAATTATTCAAAATTATTTAAAAAGATTTGTGTTTTTGCTAAATCTAAATTTTTAAGCGATACAATTAAAAATTCGAATAACAAAGTAAAAACCACCTGGAAAATTATTAACAATGAAACGGGTAAGTCGGTTAAACAAGAAAGACAATTAGAGATTATGGTCGACAACAAATTAGTTAATACAGCAGCTGACGTAGCTGAAGCATTTAATGAGTTTTTTGCCAACATACCTATAACTACGACTCGCTCCTTAAATTCGTCCCCATCTGAAGCTGAAAACCTTTTGCATAATAGTGTACCTAAATGTAGTCGCTTATTTAGCTTCGAACATGTAACACCTCGTGATGTAATTAGTGTTTTTAACACACTCAAGTCAAAAAACACTGGTGATTACTGGGGCATCTCAATTAAACTTGTAAGTAATATAATCGACATCGTAGCCCCCTATCTAGCTGTTACTTTTAATAAATGTGTTGATTTAGGAACTTTTCCTGACCTCATGAAGAGTAGTAAAGTCATACCATTATTTAAATCGGGTGATAAAAATAACGTTGGCAATTTTAGGCCTATTTCTATCTTACCTGCATTTAGTAAAATATTTGAAAAATTAATACTCAAGCAGTTGCTAAGACATTTTAATTTAAATAGCCTCCTTCATGATGAACAATATGGCTTTACAAAAGGTCGTTCGACTACAGATGCGGGTGTTGCTCTGCTGAAACACATATTTAGCGCATGGGAGAGCTCGCAAAATGCTATTGGAGTTTTCTGTGATCTCTCCAAAGCCTTTGATTGCGTGCACCATGACACGCTTTTGCGTAAACTAATTCATTACGGTATTCAAAACGAAGCTCTTAACGTATTAGATTCATATTTACATAATAGGCACCAATGTGTAGATGTTAATGGTGTGAAATCTTCCGGGCTACCAGTTCAGTTAGGTGTACCTCAAGGCTCTATACTGGGCCCATTTTTATTCTTGGTGTATATAAATGACTTACCATTCTATTTAAAGGGCATCTGTGACGTTGTACTATTTGCTGATGATACCTCTCTTATCTTTAAAGTAGACAGGAATAGACAAAATTTTGACGACGTAAACAGTGCACTATCAATGGTTACAGATTGGTTTACCACAAATAACTTAGTTCTCAATGCCAAGAAAACGAAATGTGTAAAGTTCGCCTTACCGAATGTTAGAAATCTAGGACCCAACATCGTCTTAGATAAAGAGGTACTTGAAACTGTAGACTCGGCAGTATTTCTGGGCATAACAGTTGATGCCAAGCTTCAGTGGGGATCACATATATCATGCCTAGCGGGAAGGCTCAGTTCGGCCGCCTATGCTGTCAGGAAAGTAAGACAATACACTGACGTTGATACAGCTCGGCTAGTCTATTTCAGTTATTTTCATAGCGTCATGTCCTACGGCATTCTGCTGTGGGGCAAAGCCGCTGATATTCAAAATATATTTGTTCTTCAAAAACGAGCTGTACGAGCAATTTACCAGCTAGGTGCTAGAGTTACTCTGAGAGATTTTTTTAAAGAGATTGGTATTCTCACGGTGGCCTCACAATTCATCTTCGCCAACATCTTATATATTAGGCAAAATATACACTTATACACAAAAAACAGTGATATTCATAATATTAACACTAGAAACAAGGAGAAACTACGTGCTCCCTTTCACCGGCTTCATAAGGTCCATAACTCATTTGTTGGGCTTGGTATAAACTTTTATAACAAGCTTCCCTCTTCTTTGTTAGAATTGCCTTTTAATGCGTTTAAAGCTAAAGTAAAATCCAACCTTTGTTCAAAGGCATACTATTCAATCAACGATTACTTAAACGATAAAAATAGTTGGTCGCTGTGATTAACTCAAGACAATGTTTATGTTCTTTCTCCAAAATTAGCTTACCTACTGACAAGTTATACGAGTTCATATAATTGTTTATTTTATTTGACTATATTTATTAGTCACCTTAGTTTAATTTAATTTTTATTTATTATTGACATAATCTACTCATTTCAATGTTTTTTAATGAGTTGTATTGCAATATATGGTTAGCTAGCGACCTCGACAGTTCATCATATTATTCTTTTGAGCAACCGGCAGCAAGTTCGTCATGCTCCCTTAGATGTCAATGCTTGCGGTAGCGTCGGGGGTCGGGTTGCCTCCTTCCCTCAAATATGGCGAGGGGGGTAATGGCTGATCTTTTCGTTATGCTCGTGAACGGGTGCTGCTTGTGGTGACAGGTCAGCTTGCTGACTATGGTTTTGTTATTGTTATTAGAAATTAATGTTTCTTTATTTTACTTCGAAGGTCCTAGTTTATCATTTGTGGCTACTAGTTACAGCTATATACATATAAACATAATGCAGCATTGCATATGTAAGCGGGCACGCCCTTTATGCCAGGAGGCTTTTTATTATGTATTAAGTTCTGTTTGCGTTTTTGTTTTATTATTTATTTATGCTTGAGTATAGTTTTAAATATTGGCGTGTGCTAGCTGACATATGGCAAATAATTTTAATATTTTTGTGTTTCGTAATGTTAATTTATTTATTACTATATGTATAGAATCCAGTTCTTCTAACTGAACAGACAGCAGTGCTGCTGGGGAGTTTGTTCCGCCACTTCTTCTTCCCAGCTAAAGCACTAGGAAGTGGTGAAGGGTGGGCGTTTTGGGGGGACTGTCTTATGTGATTTTGACGTTCAAAAAGTGCTGATTCTCAGCCTAATTTGAATAAATGACTTTTGATTTTGATTTCATACATATGTATATGTCGTAGGATAATTTGATACTTCGAATCTTCGCGGAAATCCTAGGGGTTTTGCGAAAACGCGGATAATTAGAATTTAGGTTAGGTTATGTTAGAACAGTGACCATTAGCGCGCGAAGGCGAGCGAGCGAAGCGAGCGTGCCGCGGCAGCGGCCGCCAAGCGCCAGATACCCTTCTATTGTTGTTGTATCATTTAGGTTAGGTTATGTTAGATCCTGACTTTGTCCAGTAAGATTTGATAATTTTTCGCCTATGTCTAATTATCCGCGTTTTCGCAAAACCCCTAGGATTTTCGCGAAGATTCGAAGTATCAAATTATCCTACGACATATACACATGGCGACATACCAAACTACACTTTTTCAGTTTTAGCAGACCTCACATTGTATAGGCTAGATAAGTCGTCATGCGTACATTTATTAGGTACCTAGATACTCTATTGAGGTAATAATATTATGTAGGTATGATAGATTGATTATTTCCAATATTTTGAAGTGTATCTTCACTATTCCTTGATGAAGATTTGAGATCACGTGACTCTGATTTACATTATTTTGACATTGTCGACTGGCGACTTTCGAAAATTTATTTTTATTGAAATCTTCCCTTAATTTGTTTAATCTGAATTTCAAACCAAACACGTTATTGTTAGCCACATTTACTACCAAAACACTATGAAAGATTCACCACAGGCAATGCAATATCTCTCTCTCAACAGTCACAACTCAAAAGTTTCAAACCGCGTGTCAAGCGTTTTTCTTGTCCCGACGGCGTGTCATCGCGCCGGGTGACGTGTCCGGCGCGTTTCGCGGGCGTTTTTTGCGCCAGTACGCGATGTGCATTTATTTGCAGATGGAGATACTGAAATATTCGTCGCGAACGCGATTTGAATTATAATACATTTTTGGCAATGGAATTTAGGCGGGAAATGCTATGAATGGGATGTAATGTTTTTTTTTCTTCAGAAAGTGCAAATTAGACTAAATCTTGACGCAATGATAGCTGACTATAGCAATTAAATTCTTCGAAACTATTCTGTTAAGTGGCTAAGAAATTGCAATGGAAAAATAATTATCTTTGCTACTTCCCGATTTGATAAAGTTTCAGAGAAGAAAACACTGAATAAAATACTATGCCCGAATAACGGCTTTGCACTATAAACGCTTGAAGCACTTAGCTTTTTCTAATCAAACATACTAACAAAATTAAAAAATCGTAATTGTATCCAATTACAATGTTTTCTCCGACGCGGCTATCTAAATTATCAATACAATATTAGCCGTAGACTCCTGTCCATCAATACCGCAAAAACGCTTCAACCTGCGTTTCATTGTGTGTTAAGTGCGCGGCAAACGACCCCTTAAACAATTCTTAATACACAGAAAACCCAACCCTAATTTATCTAAACAAGATTCAGTTTAGCTTGTATGTAGTCTTAAATGTAAGTCAAACAACTGGCACAGGAAATTATACTTTGAAACTTGAATGATATGGTGAAAAATTCAATGTTCTTATAGAGTTGGTTAAGGCGAATACTCGACATTTTCGCACAATACGTGGTGAGTGAAAAAGTGATATCAATCATATGAGACGATGATAGACAGCTTGTAGCGAGAGGACGGTTACGCATAGAAGTTAATATGCGCGGTTTTTTATAATAAAGACCGCGGGTTCGATGTTTATCGATGAACAGGAAACGGGTTGATTTATGGCTTTTTATGTGTTTTTTTTTATAAAGAAACTAACCTAGTGGAAATTTTCAAGAATAACTTACATTAGACTATCAGAGTTTTTATTGAAAAGTTACAATGTAAAACAGATACCGTTATTTGTGAAAATTAGTAGATCCTTTACTAGACTCTATAATGTCCCGATACATTAAACTGTTTAGCCTTAATGCATAATATTGTGTTACAATGAAAATCGTCACTTAGCCTAGAGATACAACATAACTTCTAAACACCCTTAGAAAACTAGGTACAGACTACTTACTTTGTAAATCAACTGTTAGTGTCTGTATGTCAGTCACATCTTTTAACGTTAATTCGATCAGCACCAGCACAAAACACACCTGCCTGCACCTGTAGCTCTGTTCACCCATGTTCAAATTAAAGCGTGAACGCACATCAGCTGTTCACTGCCTCCGGTGTCTGTCAGAGTCGGGTAAAGGAAGTAAGTACGTTAAGACTTGTAGGGTCAGTATAAAGATGAACGTGCAAAAAACCCAGTCAGTTTTGTAACCCGAAAAGCCTGATTTACATCAAAGAGCTTTCGAGTTATAATACTTAAGTATTCTATCATTAGATGCCATCCGCCTCTGCTTCGCAAGGGTGCAATGCCGACATGTCCAAACGTTGAGATTTCGGTGCTATATCTCAGTTATATATACCTACCTAAATGTATTGTGTGTCTGATAAATTATTGTATTTCTGTAAGTAGATTTGTACAAACACTTTTACACGTCAATCATATTTTAAAAGCTAGATGAGGTCGGCGTTTCCTATCGGACTACTCTGAGAAGAAAGGCCGAAACTAACTCAGAGGATACAGTCTCTTTTAAAGTCCAGACATATTCTTGGTCAGGTCATGTGAAGACTATAGAATAGAATAGAATAGGTATTTATTTGCTTAGAATGTAGGTACACAGAAATACGTTGTTAAATTAAATAATAGGATCCATGTACATTCTGCCTTAATATAGCATGCAAATATAATATAAAGTAGAGGTTAGTAAAGATATTACAAAATAAATATCATTTAGGAAATCCTGCACAGAATATTATCATTTATCTACAAGTAATTCTGTGAAACATTTTTAAAATTTTTAATTTAGTAAGGTATTTTATTAAAGATTACAGGAGCCTTACAAATCACTAGCTCGTGCACAATATATTATGGTATTGAGATCTCATAGCTGTACTTCGTTTTCTAGTTTCTATTAAAGTTGCAAATAGACATCGATTTGTTATTACAAATATTGCTAATTCAAGGATATATAGGCATGGGAAGGTTAATAATTTATGAGACTTAAATATAGGTACGCAACTGTCTGTTACTTTAATAGGTACTGAATATACGAGGAGCTCTCAGGCAGCTCTTTTGCGCTTTGAAAATGCTTTCTCGTTCACTACAGTGACCCAAAAATATTTTACCGAATCTTAAGATGGAAATTACTAGACCATGGTAAGCCAATAATATCGTTGGTAAATTTACTTTTTTTGATAGATTATGCAACATAAACGCGGTTGTGCTTAAACGTTTACATTTATCTTCTGCTTGCGGCTTCCAAGTTGACTGGCTATATTAGTGTCTGAAATAGTCATTTGAGGAACCACCACACAGATTGAGTGGACCTGTCCAGTCAGTGCACGCATGTGTTAGTAATCGTGCAGCTCAACTTAGAGCTGAATTAAAGGGCACAACGATTCGACGAACAATACTAAAGAAAGGACATTTGGGTAGGCCGCATATATTACTCAAACTGCCAGATCATGATTAAAACTAACTGAACAAAAAAGACTAACAAGCAATGATCCACTTATTCCTCACATTCACTTTACAAAGGTTTTGAAATTCCTGTGCGAGCCCTATATGCCTTTTCCTTTTTTCTTGTCTTGAAAAGCGCTAATAACTAATATTTCAAAAAAATGGAAAGAAGTTGCTCCATTCAGGCTAGAAAGAAGAACGGTGGGGCAACCGTCTCTAGGGTGTCAAAGTTGATATAAAAACGTGTGCTTGGGCAACAGACTGGGTGCCAGCGCACTTTTAATTAGGTACTTTACAATCTATCAAAATGTTCACCTGCTGTACTTACATTGTGATGTAACTTAGCCACTCCGCTGAAGGATACAGCATGTGAAATGATACCTGTAGGCAATAGGCTTGCAACCTGGCTCCTATATGTTACGGTTATTGATATTGGCGTTAAGCTGTTTTCTTTGTAGCTTTCAAATATTAACCTGTTATTCATAAAATACAAATAAGTACTTATTACTGAAATGGTATTACCTACTTTCTTGGATTTTGTACATCACATGTCATTGCACTGAAATAGACAAGATTAGCAGCAAATTACGTACCCACACCGCTTTTCTTTTGTCAATTCAAAAATACCCATAGGTACGACGACGTATGTTTTAAAATTCGTGTTTGCTATCAAAAAGTAATCAAGCTCGTAGGTGTCCTCTTTGTTCTATAGGACCATGTTTGAGTTTTACGGCTTCTTATTAAATAGACAGCTGAGTGTGTAAAAGGACATAATTAAGAAAAAAAAGGCATAATAAAAATGTAATTACTAAGCAATAGTGGGTATACGCAGCTCCAAAAATGCATGCAAATAATTCCATTTAACACTTAAAAATCCGTTATGCACATAAAAACGCAAACGCCAGTAGTTAATTCCCAAAATAATGTGGTCGACATAATTTTTTATCGATTAAAAGTCTTATCGGTATCGACAAAGCGCCGCCGTTGAAGCATGTGTCGACATTTCGATAAAACTGTTACTTAAATTTAGAAATTTTAAGATAACGACCGGCTCTTTTTGAGAGCCTTTTTAATTATGAGACCCGAACTTATCTTTTGAAAGCTCTTTTGTAAATGCTATCTTTAAGAATTTTTGAGATTTTTAATTGGTCTTACAAAATAATTATGACGCGTTCGGTAGGGTGGCAGTGATGCTCAATCAATTATGGGGAAAATGTTTATTTCGGGTCCTTAATTTTTTATTTATTGTAATATCACAATAATTCTTTTCGATTGTGTAATCTTCGACTCTTCTCACTTCTACTTAATAATTATGATTGGCTGGAGTTAAAAAGCTAAATTAATATTCTGATTAGTTATCTATTATTTTACCGGCAGATTTGTTTAAACATGGACACAAGCTTCAAACTTCCACAGACCGGGGTGAAAGAGTAATTTATTTTAATGTTAAATTAGGTAATTTAGATATTAAAAATATATTTTAAATGAGTTAATAGCTTGTGATGAGTAGATTATACTTCAACATCACGGTAATAAAAACAATGGCGTGGCCTTAATTGTTATTAAGTCATTAATTTTGAAGTAAATTACAGAATTAAATAATACCTACCTATGCTTACCATTCTTTGTAGTGGCCATGTTTCCTAATAAAATGATGACATATTTATGTAGATACCATATTTTAATACCAAACTTTTGAGTTAGTATCAATTGGCTTAATCAACAAAAGTGTACTTCACTACTGTACACTCACGTACAATAGGTATGCTCAGGTTCATATGATACATTCATGTTAATTAATGGCTACCTGTGTCAAGTTTCTAATTACTCGTTATTTTATAATAATTATACCAAAAGCTAGTTTAATAAAAATTACAAAAATAACATTAATTCATCGACCTTCATCCTTTTTTACTGCGACCATTCATAACCTCTCATGCATATTAAACACGATAAATAATTCTTGACAGTTAACAAGCAAAATAGCGAGCTTTATTGAACATACAATTATGTATAATTACAGTGGTTTCTTATTATTTCCTGCACATTAATCATGTCACACGTCAAACAAGTTGTTACACCTCTTTTTACCCGACTGTGCAGAAGGGCTCGCTGTGTCTTGGTTATTCATGCCTCGATAAACTTAAAAATGCATATTTTTAAAGTTTGCATACTTAACAGGTTTTTTATGTAAGTTTTTTTTTTAAGTTTAATTATCATACATTACCTGTACATTTTAATAATCCCAATCGCACAAAGGTGTCAAAGCAATTAGCGAAAGGTGAAAGGTTTTAACTGTAATTATATAAACATGAATGAATAACAGGACAGCCTTGTATACTAATTACAGATGGAAAACATAAAAGGTAAAAAAAAACAGTTTTTATCAAATAAAAGTCCAACATCATGAATCATTGAATTCACGGTTAATGTTATTGCCAAAGATAAGTATTAAAAAACACTTTCAATTTATTCTTAAGTATTTCTCCTAAGAAAAATTAAAGGGAAATTTTAATAAGCTTTAATTTAAATGTACAATAAAATAATTACTCTAATTTAAAATCAACTTATCTACATTTAGGCCCATAACACAGTTTTATCATCGCCATCAGCTAGCGTTATTAATGGGACAGTTTCTGAAAGCGTCGTGCAATTAGTCACCCTACCAGCATACCATGTTTTAATACCAACGGATGTTTTAGGATTATTTTTCGAGCCATAATTAAGTCGTTTAGCGTTAAAACATATTTTTAAACGCTGTAAATAAACGTAATTTACGACAAGTAGCATTTAATACTCCTTTCAGTGTCTGCAAAATATTTGTTTACCGTTTAACTTGAAAGCATTCTGTGGTTTCTTAATTATACTTACAAGACTCAATATTATTTCTTAGTATTTACAAAAGTTATTGTTTCACCAAATAAGCCCACGCGTGACTTAAGAGGTCTTTGTTCTAACATAATATTTACAACGAAAATCAACTGTATCGGAACATCATAGAGCTCAAATTAAATTGACTGTCTAAAATAAATACGTTTAATTTTGAAGGATCGTTCAAATCATAGGTAAAAAGCAAACAGTAGCTGGCCACCCGCGGATTTTTAAAATGTCAATATCGAGTGTTGAGTGAGTAAACACGATTAACTGGACGCGAGTCTCGTTCCGATCATCGATCATACAAAACTATGCTCACTATCGAGTGTTTGTGTTCGTTATGGCTTAGAGACGGGGTATTCGTTTCAGAATGTGAGTTTTATCGAAAATGTTGTCTTTTTATAGTTATTTTTAGTGTGCAATAAACCATATACTACTCGTATCTATTTATTTAAACGGAATTGTGGCCGGAGGTATAGGAGGAGTTAGGAAATGCAGTAGAATATTGTAGATAATTACTTAGTACTTTCAATGAGGAAAATTGTTACAGTATTATCATTCTGATTTTTTATTATAAGAAAATTCATATAAGTTAATAAACTGTTAAACTCAAACTCAAAGCATTTATTTCAATTAAACCATTTACAGGCACTTTTGAATTGTCAAGTGGTCGGTCAGTCAGAAATATGAAGCTAGTTGCCCATTCCAAAGCGTAGTAGGTACCTATGGAGAAGAACGGGCAAGAAGTACTCGTTCTAACCCCAGGTATTGGCACTGTTACTCGTTCTACCCTTTGATAAAGCACTCTCTTTACACTACGAAAAACCCGAATAAATAAGTATTATCGACGTCACTAACATCCTGTCTTCCAAATCCCGTCTCTAATCTGCCCCTACGATAGCACACAATTATTCACTTGCTCTCAACATTACTGTTGGCTCAGCAGAGTAAACAAAACACTCGCTACCGTCCAGCGGTCGAGTTGACTCGTTCAAGTGACTGCCGCAGTATAAACACTCTACGGTAGGTTTGACAGTTGAAATTCTGTCGATGTAATAATCTTCCGGGGCTCTAATAAGGCGCTTTGATGGACAATTGTATCGAGGTAGATAGATAGAGATACATAATAATATTTCTCTTTTTAAATATTTTTATTATTCACGCACATTCTAAATGAGTGATAGCCTTTGGAACATAATGTAGGTAGAGATCTTCTAATTTAAAATTGCTTGTTGCATACATATTTTAAATGTTTGTATAGAAATTTTAGTGGAGGTGCGTGCTATTTTGCTAAATTGCTAGTGGCTACAGTGGCTAAGTGTAGTCAGCGAAACCAAATGGTCCTGGGTTCGAATCCCGGTAGGGGCAAATGTTTGTATGATGAATATGGACATTTGTACCCGAGTCATGGATGTATATTTATAATATGTATGTATTTACGAAAAAAAATGCATTTAAGTAGTGTATCAACCATCTGATATCCATAACACAAGCCTTAAGTGTTAAGTGCTTAACTTGGAACTAGATGGTGCTGTGTGCAATGTCAGACGATATTTATTTATTTAAAACAAAAGTCAAAAACACTGAGAGTTTATCTCACCAACCCCGATGAGCCCATGACCCTCCTCTAGTAGAACAGTAGGGTTACTAGTACAGAATACAAAAACAAGAAACCTTCATTCCGACCTCAACCCTTGCTCGATGAAGTGCCAGCCCGCGCCATAGCTGAACCTGTAGCTTTAAATTCCCCTGATAATAATAATTATCCAGATATGATTCAGCCTGTCCTACCTTGCTGTCCTACCCCCAGCGGCGAACTAAGCCAAGGTTCGTACCCCAGAGGGGGTGCTCTTAGCGTGCAGTCGCATAGAAATATAAGTAATTCGCCCCTGGCTGGAGGCTTTGAGTTCGGTTAAGGCAGCCACAGGATAGTCCCGTTAAGTAGACACGACCTCTGAAGGTCATCTAGGAGATGCCATAAATAAAAAAATAAAAATGAGAGTTTATTCAATGATGCCTCTTTATAAAGCTACAACAAACAAAGAAATCTGTCGCTATTGTTCTTATTTATAACCCAGTTACTTTATTTCCGTTATCTCTACACTCGTTCCACAAAAGACCCATATCTCACAACCTCCTTATTGACAGCTCAGATATCGAGTTTCAGAAGAAAATGGAACGCATTAGACATACAATAGCCCGATGATACAGAGCCTAGATCCCTGTTTGTCCTGGATCGAGGGGGCGTGTGAATAGGAGCTGTACGGTGTTATATCTTTTGTACTTGGAAGTAGGGCGTTTGGTACACAAATACTTTGGTGACATAGATTGAGAAATAGGGCGCTATTTGTGAAATGTTTCTAAGTAAGCTTCAGCAAATAGTTTATCTTCCCAAATGTAACCCAAGTTTTGATCTGCCTATTATGTCTAATATAGCTATTTTACCAACTCAATGGATATCATAGATATTTCTAGAAAAGCATAGAAAGCGTAATCATTATTTCTTGCATGCATTCATCCATTTGTCGCATGCTTTATCTTGCCAACTCCATTCGTAGTGAAATATTATACATGTCTTTGCTGGTGCCGTGGCCTCAGTAAGGACTAAACTTAGAGACTTATTTGTATATCTAATATTTTTATTTATATTTAAGTTTTCTTTCCCATAACTTTTTCATCATGGAAAACTTTTCAATTTGTTACAGTTGTAAGATATATTTTTTTTTTTAAATTGGATCATCGTTATTGTAAGTGTTTCTTAAAATATGCATGCATATCTTTGACATCAATCAGACATATTGGGTTGTTGATTGCACATCAGTTTTTTTAATTAAATAAAAATAAATGTTCTGGATAGAACCAACTACCTAAATTTAAAAACCAACACTTACCTTATCAACTTAAAGCACTTACTTACCTACCTACACATGTAACATTGATCAAACAAAGACATTGATCCAACGGTGGCCCCTCATTACTCCGGAGGCTAGGAGGCAGTAATCAATCATCTTTACAATGATGGAGATCCGAATCATCAGTAATTTTAACAGAACTGACGCAAAAACGTCGAAGAAAAAATTAATCATATGGCGAAGTAGGATGGTTGGTGAGGATAGGTTTACATGGAGTAATGTTTCAATCTTGCCTGGCTTTAGTTTTAAAACTAACCAAAAGAAGCTGCATTCCTTTCAGAATTAATATATAAGTCATAACATGCCGTTGACAAGTCGTTGTCATTTGTATGTGTATGTTTGTACTTAAATAGTTATGAATGACATTGAAAATTTGTACAGCATATGTTGTGGTAGAACGTAGAAAAAATGAGCGTAAAAAAAATAACGTCATAGTATGTAACAATACATTCTTACAAATAAATAAAATTCTAATTCTAACAAACCTTAATCCGAGAAGAATATACGATGTACCTATACGGTCAAAAAATATTTTCTCTAACTGCACGACTAGCTTAACCACCCTAGAAACGGTATACGAAAGATGCAACAGCTGAGGTACTTGGCGCAGATTTTGATACCAAAAGAAAGATTTCTAAATATTTAAATCTTTTGTAATTTAATTTCTTTTAGTCCTGACCATGGACGAACAAAAAAAATCGGACAGATTTTCGCTAACAAAAAAACTGTGTCACTCAAGTCGGCCAGCTCGCTGTACGTACAGGCACACATTCACACATTAGTCAGTCGGCCATTACACGCGCAAACGGCATCACCATACACATAAACGGACGGAGTTCCTGCCGACTTTTTTTGTTCGTCCATGGTCCTGACATTGGCTTTTACTGTTTAAGTTGGCAGCTACTAGAGGACACAGGAGGAAAATTGCACTCATCTGACAAAAAACCGTACAATAACGCCACCATATAATGCAACCATAACCAATTACAATGGCCAAGCGGAACAAAGAGCTGGCCACTTACGAGCTGTTTTTTGATTAACCATTAACCCGACAAACGTTGTAATGGCCACCAAATTGTTGCTCTTGCATTATGCTTTAGCCGCAGGGGAGGCGGCAGAATTGGTCGCTAATTGCACGGGAGGTCGTCTTGTGACGCCGTTTGGGATAATCACGTCTTAGCATTAATTTAGGTAAGGATATTTTGTTATGTTTTTGTGGTATTTGTGATGTGGATTTTTTGATTTTCTTTCAGTAAATAAAATAGCTTCTAAGGTCTCAGCTAAAGCAGTCATCGTAATAGTCTACCGATGATATCGATATCGTCCGTGGCAATACCTACTATCAAGTGTCTGTGGAACTGTAGAAGACCACAAGAAGCTCTATTTTAGAGACATAACTATTTGAGAGATGTACCAGACAAGCAATGTTGGTTGGCAAAAATCCTGTCAACTTTTACACAGCTATTAAAAATGTAATGCAAAAATGCTCTAAATACGCAAACTTTTGCATGCAGAATGGGGAGGGGTGAGTGCTGTATTCTGCTTCCAAGCCTGGATCTAGTTTTGCGGAATTAAAACTTAATCGGTGTTATTACAAAATAAGGTTTTTCTTTAGACATGGTTTAAACCATCGAGGATGTTTTTGAAATAAGAACGTAACATAAATCGGAATACAGTTCCTTTTACAAAACTGACAACTTAGTCCAGTCTCAGGTTGTCAATTTTGTACTAAGAGCTTTACTAAAGTCAGCATAAAGTTCGAAATACAAAAACTGGCTCGACGTTTTAGACCCGGGCTATAGTTAGATCGTGTTTTGTAATAATACCGAATATGTTTGCTTTAAACTATTTATTTTCCATAGTAATCTTCCAATAATGCGCTAGATTTATAGCGTAGGACTTACAGGTGCACAGAGATTTGATCAATGCCTGTGTTACAGGGGTCATCCATCCGTTCATTTTACATGATTTGTTTTTTTTTTTGGGTAAAAATAATTCAGGCGTCAAAAAGATGTGGAGAGTGCGTGAGAGATTGTGGATGTGTGTGTGTCTGAGGGTGTGTGTATAGTGAGTACAGATGGTCATTGCATGGTCATATACAGAGTTGATACGACCTTTTCTTTAATCACTCAATCTGTGTGGTTCTTTCCTCAAAAGACCATTTCAGACACAAATCTACATGGTCCTCAAAGATTATTATAATATTATTCTAATTATTGTGAATGTGAGAACTATGTCGGTCATTGATTTTTTTATGTTTATTTTTGTATTTTTCTCAGCGTAATCATGATCTGGCAGTTTGAGTAATTTATGCGGCTTACTCAAATGTCCTTTCTTTGGTTCGTCGAATCGTTGAGCTCCTTGAGTCTAAGTTGAGCTGCACGATTACTGACAATTGCGTGCACTGACTGGACAGGTCCACTCAATATGTGTGGTTCTTTCCTCAAAAGACCATTGCAGACACCAATCTACATAGCTTTCACATGATCTGACCAAGATTTTGTCTGGACTTTAAAAGAGACTGTGACCTCTGAGTTTGTTTCGGCCTTTCTTCTCAGAGTAGTCAGATAGGAAACGCCGACCCCATCTAGTTTAAAAAAAATATGATTGACGTGTAAAAGTAACCTACTTACAGAAATAAAATCATTTATCATTTAAACTGCCTATACTAGGTACCATTTTCAAGCTGTGTACCAAAAATAAATTAAATAGGAGCAATATTTTAGTCGCAAATGATTATTTTGAGTTTTTGCCCCGTTAGAACACGATGTATCTTTCCTAACAGCTGATTATGTCTGACGCAAGTCAGAAGTACAACCAAATATGTTCGCTACAAAGATGGCAATGCAAACAAGGAAGCAATAAATAGACACACACTTGCACTTTCATTACAAAGGATGGTTGCGTTTTACTCTGATCTGTATGCTATTTAATTTGTTTGAAAAAAAAACTCATTTTTGGTGCTTTTTATTTTCATACCGTATCGAATTATTAATTTTAAACACGTATAGTATACGTAGTGTAATTTAATGCCCCTCTGTCATATCAACTCTGTATATTGCGATTTTAATAGGTCTTCAGTTTTGATGTAGTCGAGACTTAAAAAATAGTCTTTAATTTTACTTTTACAATGAAATGCGTTAAAGGAATGTGTATTCAAAATCTGGTACAATTTATTATACGAGTAAGTGCAGGGGCTTGGAAATGGGTAGTGTCGTTTAGCAAAAGTCATATACGTGCGTTTTATAGGACATTGGGGTTCTGTATTGTCATGAATATCCACAAAGCAACGCTAGATTCCATAACTTATCACTACTAATAACTGTTTTATTATCCTTTCCTTAAAAACTGAAAGCAGAAGTTTCAAGCTCACTACCTTTCGCTGACCAGTCCAGGCCTTCACAGTTATGCTATTGCCACTTCATTTGAACGTATATTTCAGCCAAGCCGCTGGCGGTCTCCTAATCTTTCCATGATACAATACAGAATCAATGACGTCATTTTTTGCCCCACTTAACCCTCAAGTGGCACTGAAAGCCGCTCTGTATCACTGATAGACGATTGCGCATTTCCTGCGCCCGCGCCGTCTTTGATCTTCAAGTGTTTCGCTTTACGTATAAGACAAGATGTTTGCATATTTGTTAATGTTCGTGTTTATTGTTTTGTAAGAGTTATAGTGTGGCTTTAGTAATGGAGTTTTTTAGTTCTTAAAGGGCACTTTTTTAAAGGGCAGCCTAATTTAAAACCTCTCGAAAAGGACAACCAGACCAGAGACGCGGTTGCTTGCTTTAAAGCAATAATACAGCTAGAGCTATTAAAATATGAGGCTTAGAGATAATAAAAATAAGAATTCTAACACTAATTCTGCTTAGCACCGGCTGGAAAAATTTAATTAAGTAAAACTTAATTAAGTAACCTGAAGCTTTTATTATCTTCTGTATCTTCACAGAAGATAATAAAAGCTTCAGGTACTACTATCATTACTATTGAAGCCATCCTTTTGATTAAAGATTTTTTATTTTTTTACTTTTTTACTGACCAAAAACCTATTTCTTATGGAAGGGAAGATGATCCATTGTTCATCGCGCTTATTCGTTGCATGTAAGCGGCAGGTTTCATAAAACTATCTTGTATTTTCTAAATCTGACTCGTATTTGCTGAATACAAAATGGTATCGTAAAATAAAGTTAAAACGACCTTTTTATTTCAATGGAACATATAACAGATCTACTTATATTCGTTGCCGGGGCACGTGCGTTCGTTAGCGCGCTATAAATCGAAGTAATCTGACGGCGCATAAATCGCGTCTTTGATCCGACGCGCAGGAGTCGAACCGACGTCCTGTTTGTGCTAATATTGGTACAGTTGCACAACGCGTTTGAGTCTGAGAATTAGTAAGATTTTCAAACATTTTAAGAGCAACTTTTTATTATTTTACTATTAAACATTATCTGACTCTTCACGAAGTATATCACTTTCTGTGACAGCACACAGAGATACTCACACTATACATTGTGTAACACCTTCCTATCTTTGTCTACGAATAAACGTGTTTGATTTGATATTTCCGTACTACGAGTACATTATAATATTTCTAGTCTGCCCACAACTTCGTCCGCCTGAAATTTCTTGTTCCCCTGACCCACCGCGTCGCATCACATCGCCCGCCCGCGCTTTATTTAGCTTTGTTTTCGCTTAGCATTATTTCTGGCTTTTTATCTTTTTACTTGACTCTTAAGGGTCGTAACGTGATGTTAACTAACCTATAACCTTCCTCACGAATTGGGTTATGAAATGCAAAAAGATTTTTTTCATCTGAGTGGGAATTCCAGAGGCGCATTCAAACAAACAAACAAACGAAATGCGTAAAGTAACTCTGTATGTCTGGTACATTTTCACGCGTTACTTACAGGGCAAAGTACTTCGGTAACCCAGGTCCCCTCCGTGAGATTGTCAGCACACCAAGTCGTTACTGGCCTTCCTTGAGGAGCTGGTGTCGATCGAATAATCGATTTTCCCACCCGTAATGCAAAATACGTGCATTGACGTGAAGTTGTGGACACCTACCGGTCTTACCTAATACCTTAACCAGCTGAACGGATTTGGCACATAGGTAAACTATGACTCTTTTTTTTTTGTGGGTGTGAAATTATCAAAGAACTTCTCCCGCTCTGGACGGAGCAGGAGGGCGTGTCAGACTCTTACTGACTAAAATCCACCCATGTACCTTCAGTTGTCTGTGCCAGGAGCCACGGTAACCCTTTCGGACTTTTCCGCAACCCTGGCAGGCATTGGCCCTAGTGGACTCCGTCATTGGTGCTGACATCTCTTTGAGCCGCGCGTAGAACACAACGCGCCGTCGACCCAGGCCTGGTCTTTATCGGATGGCGAGCTACCCATTGCTCGCTGTCCGCAAGCCCGCGCCTATGGTGGCCGGGAATCGTCTTGGGATTCCCGACGCCTAGGGCGTCTCCTGCGGCGGCTAGGGGCGTGAGGGCGCGAATTTCGCCTCTCCCTCACGCGTTCCGCCTCCTCCTTCGCGAGCATTATTGCATCGCAGAAGGAGGTGACGGCTTCCCATACCCTCTCGCTCCGTACCATGGCCTGGACCAAGTCGGACGCGAGAGATCGCCACCACCAATCACCTGCACGAAATTTGGCACACAGATAAACTATGACCTGAGTTAGAAAATAGAACTTTATCCCGGTAGTACGTGCCTCTGGGGTAATTACCGACCACTACGCGGGCGAAACCGCGAGCAAATGTTAGACATCTATAACTCATAGATCTTTGATAGTCGTTACAGGCATTTAGAAGCCCGAAATTCTGACAAACAGGGGGTGGACAGGCGGTACCAAGGAGTATCGTGACACCTACCCAGTTATTGACGACACGTTTGGTGTAGTGGCTACAGTGGCTAAGTGTAGTCAGCGAAACCAAATGGTCCTGGGTTCGAATCCCGGTAGAGGCAAATGTTTGTATGATGAATATGGACATTTGTACCCGAGTCATGGATGTATATTTATAATATGTATGTATTTACGAAAAAAAAATGTATTTAAGTAGTGTATCAACCATCTGGTATCCCCCGTACTGGACCGGTACCGTCTGGTAGGCTTGTGTTATCACAAGCCTTAAGTGTTAGTGCTTAACTTGGAACTAGATGGTGCTGTGTGCAATGTCAGACGATATTTATTGAGCTAGGTCAGATAGGAAGTCGCTCCTTGTGAAATACAGATATTCAGCTGCATCCGGTTAGACTCGGTTAGATGATGACTATCTATCGTTTTCAAGCTATCTCCGCAGGTTTGTTGGCTGCAGGTGGATGTCCTTACATCCACCACCACCATTCACCATTCCATCCATTTCACTCGAACCTCTACTCCTTAGTAGAGGTTCGAGTGAATTGGTGTGCGATTGGAGGGGCCTACGTCCAGCAGTACAGTGAATTAGACTGATGATAATGGTGACATATCTACTACGCGATGCTGAGGAAATAGTAAAATGTAAAATATAATGATAACACTGCGCAACCGTCGACTGGTACATGATCTCAAGTTATTTTTCAAATTAGTTAACAATAGATTGGACTGTGATAAATTAACTGAACAAATTGGACTAAAAGTCCGCCATAATTTACCCAGATTTCTCATTACCCATTTATTCCACACTAAAGCACCCAACACAAATATACGAGTAAACTCTCCTCTCAATAGGCTCAGTCGTGAGATGAATTCTTATATAAAATCCTCTCCAGATGTTGACATACAGGGTGTGGCGTAAGTAGTGGTCCACCGTTAAGGATTCGATGATTCATTTATTTTCGTTGCTTATAAATTTAGTATGTACGTATTTATGTATATATTATTTAGGATATGTATATATGTGTATCTATTTTAGTGTATTGTATACATACTTATTATTTGCACCAACAACAGCCCCATTTTATGTCCAGGAAAATCTCTGTCCATTCCAAGGTTGCCTGGAAGAGATCGCAGAAAGCGATAAGGCCGCCCATTGTATATTAAGTAGTGTTCAGTTTAATTTTTGTTGTTATGTTTTTTGTGGTGTACAATAAAGAATATATGAATAATATAAATAAATAAATAATTAACTATAACAATTAAAAATTTTAACCATTTTTAGTAGTAAGTTTTTTTTACAAAATCGCTCTTGAGCTTGATGGTGTGTTAAAGCTTAGGGTTAAAATTAGAGAAAAATCACCTTTTCTTCAAAAGAGCTGAATTTACATAAAAAAACATAATTTATCATTATAGCTCTAGTATTCAACAGTAAATTAACAGAAATCAAAATGAAAAAAATAATGTTTTTTGTTGAAACTACTCGTACAAACAAATTTGTAATAAAAGGTAGAAATTTCGTAAATAAAAGACAATAAGAAAATATTTTCGGAACCCTTGAGTAAAAAATTTTTAAAATTTTAATTGTTATAGTTAATTATCTGGTTTTGATGTCCCTAAGCACGCAACTCACACAATCTAAAGATTGATTTTATTGTATTATTATGTAGGTATTTCTTGCAACCTCTGCAATCTTATAACTTATGTATTTTTTATATTTCTGTTTATATACATAATAGTTGTTACCACTTAATTTTTATGCATTTCGTTTTTACCTTAGGCTATCACTGTACTTGAGAATGTTGGTTCACCTATTATTGGCAACTGTATAAGCCCTTAACTATTATCTACTGTTATTTGATATTTTGTATACAGAAGCTGTTGGTGTACCTTTATGAATAAAAAAAAATAAAAAAATAAAGATTAAAAACAGTTATAAATATACAACAGGGGAAATAAAGCTACTATGAATAAAATAAAAATATAAATGGAAAGTTAATCATTTTATTTGCCAGCGCAAACTGCGTTATCCATAAAGTATGTATATCTAGTTTTTTATTTTTAACATTATGAAATTCTTGTAGTGCGTGCTTAATCTTAAATAATTTTATGAAAGTATTAAATCAAAGCAGGGAGCATGGTGGCCCAGTGGTAACGACCTCGACTTACGAGTTGTAGGTCGTGGGTTCGAACCCAGGCAGGCGGTTTACTTTGAGTAATTTATTTCATCACCACTACTCTCAAAACGGTGAAGGAAAACAACGTGAGGAAACCGGCATGTCCTAGAACCAAAAATTCAAAGACATGTGAAATCTACCAACCCGCACTGAGCCCGCCTGGTGGATTACGGTCCACTTCCTCTCACAGAGATTAGGCCGGTGTCCCAGCAGTGGGAACGTTATAGGCTGATTATGATATTCATCAAAATATGCAGTTAGCAATCATTAGAGTAAGTTACAATGTTTTTTAAATATAGGTGCGACATTTTTGATGTTATATTAGAACACAGTCTTTCGAGCAAATATGCTTTATTAAATCGAGAACTATGTCTTAGTATTTTTCTATACGAATTTGTTTTCCCGGTTCTTTCTGAGCTTTTTCTTCTTCCAGATCCTTCTTCAGTGTACAGCATAGTCTGAAATAAACAATAGCAGTTATTAGTAATCCAGTCTGCACATTAACTCTGGACTGAAGTTCTCGCTGCCACCTCAATGCCGTATATTGGCTTAGAACTTACACCTAATTATTGGGCACCTTCAACCAAACAAACAAAACTTGGCTGTTGATGAGATCAAAATGACTTGGTGAAAAAGTCCCCAATAGCAACCTAGCATTGAAGCAAAAAAAAATACAACCTATTAAATGGTGCAGGTGAAAAGTCCAAGCTGTCTCCTAATAAACGCTATCAGTACGAGTACACATGAAGTAAGCTTAAACTTCAGGGAGACAGGAGACAGCAACCATCGTGACGCAGCGTACGGTAAGACGCTGTATGGGGCCGATGATGTTTATAGAAGACTTTACCTTGAAGAGTTATTTCTCTTGCCTTTAAATGCAAAAATCTAGAACATTTTAGGTACAGATTGGAATCTTAAGTCTTGTTTGATTGTCAAAGAAAGCTGATATCAGTTACCTTAAAGAGAGGAAGTAGAAGATCTCGACGAGGCTCAAGAACGAAAACCCTAGGAACAAGCCCAGAAGGCCCCCGCAGTTGGCAAGAAAGTCGATC
This sequence comes from Brachylomia viminalis, assembly GCA_937001585.2. Lineage (NCBI taxonomy): Eukaryota > Metazoa > Arthropoda > Insecta > Lepidoptera > Noctuidae > Brachylomia > Brachylomia viminalis. Next base: position 2,472,778 of record OW443300.2, read on the forward strand.
AAGCCGAACAACTCCGAACGACGCATCGACAGGAACCTGGGCCTCTTGAAGTACATCTCTAGCTTAGAGTATTTGAGCCTGGATAAAATAGAATAGAAAAGGATAAAATATAATGTAATAGAATGGAAAAGAATATGCTTTATTTAGCACCAACATTATATCACAACTCTGTGGCTGCTGGGTCGCACGTTAGTTTAATACTCAATCAGGTACCGCGTCGCTTAAGATATTAACTAAAATGAAGGCAAAAGTATATGGCATCGTGTTTGGCTGCTTAAATAATAACAAGGATCCGAACCTCACGTTTTTCACACTTTCAAAGGACATCGAAATGTAAAGAAATGCACGTCTACCTATAAGTAATTAGATAGGTACCTACGTTTTGTTATTTTTATTTATGTCACCCGTATTTACGTAGTTAGAATATGAATTATTATTATTATAGTATATTTAGGGACCTACTTACAAGTTCTATTTACAAGGTCAGATTTAGATTTGTTATTTATAGGTAGGAAAGTACCATTTTATTTTTTGTTGTATTTTTGATTTGGTGGGCACCTTATGTACCTACTTAGAATGATTTTCACTATGTAGACAACAAGGTAAACTTACATACTTTTTGATATTCAGATTAATATTCTTTAAAATAAGACAACCTTAACGTAGTCAGTGGAGATAAGAGTTAGGTATGCGATAGAAAGAAAAGCAACTTCTAGGTGAATATAACGATTGGCAACTAGCGCTGTTCGACCTAAATTACACTTTATTGTGTCGTAGCAAGAGTCGCTATTTATTTAAACGATTTTGCGGAGTGAATCTCTTGTATACTTGTACTAATAATGTATTCTGTGCCATTACTTCATACAAGAAACCACGACTTGCCATCATTTAAACAAACAATTACTGACTTCTGTCCAATTTCTATCCTTCCCTTCCTATCCAAAGTACTTGAGGCCTGTGTCCACAAACACTTCTCCAGCTTTGTTCATCGTAATTCAATCATTAGTCCTCTTCAATCTGATATGAGGGCACCACTGGAAGACACCAAAGTTACTGCTCTAGTGTTGGTTGATTTCTCGAATGCCTTTAATACCGTCAGTCACGACATCCTGTTAGCCATTCTGTCATATATATTATGGTTTCTCCCAAAGCACTGCAATGGTTCTCCTCTTACCTTCAGGGACATCAGCAATCCGTTTATGTTGAGGATTCTTCTTCTTGCTGGTGTGACTTAGAAACTGGCGTTCCTCAAGGTGGTATAGTTTCTCGTCTTCTATTTTCTATTTTTATTAATCTTATAACTTCCGAACTTCAGTGTGCTTATCATTTGTATGCAGATGACTTGCAGTTGTACTGTCAAAGAATGGTTGATAAGTTACCTGACGTTATCGGCAGATCAAATAGGAACTTGATAGCCATAAAAACCTGGGCTGACAGATTTGGTGTAGCTGTAAATCCTACGAAATTTCAGGCGATCATCATTGGCAGTTCTCGTAGTATTAGCAAGGTGGATGGTACAACCTTGCCATTGGTCCTCTTCAATGGTACGACCGTTCCTTTTAGCACTGATGTTAAGAACCTAGGCTTGCACATTGATAGTACCCTGAATTTGCGTACTCAAGTCTCTAGGGTAAGCCAGAAGGTTACCGGAACGCTGCGGGCTCTGTACTGATTGAAAAATTTATTACCATCGAGTACGAAGACAATGCTTGTGCAATCCTTAATTTTCCGTATCATCGAGGTGATGTGTGCTACTATGACCTGAATGCAGATCTCCTCGACATACTCGACCGTCTTCTGAATAACTGCATTCGATTCGTTTTGAATCTGCGTAAATATGATCACGTCTCTGCGCATCGGTTGCTTCTAAAGTGGTTGCCCATACGCCAGCGCAGAGAGGAAAGAGCGCTGACTACCTTGTTTTCATTTCTTGATTCTCCCTCTTCCCCTTTCAGTACATTTGCGCCAACCACAATAGAAATCTACGTTAATCTCACAATCGTCTTCTTCAACGTCCCACTCACCGCACAGACTTCATTCACTCTTCCTTCTTCCTTCAATCTATGCACTCCGCATTCCACAGAGAGATAGATCCCCAGGAAATCCTTTAAAACTAAAGTTCGCGAGCACATTCGTAAGAAGCTGGCAGTATCGTCACGGCGGTAATGTTTTCTTATTGTTTGTCCTATTTGTTTTGAGTATGTATATTCGTGTAATTATGTACATTTGTTTGTTTTTATTTTTTTATATAATTAGGTATATATATTATATGTATTTATAGACTTTATAAGTTTATGCGTGTTTTTATATTTAAAAATATTTATTCCTAAAATATCTCCTACCACTGTTTGTGTCTGCATCACCCAAAGGATGACTGGTAGAAAATGCCTATGACATTAAGTCCGCCTCTGTGCATTTGTGTGCTTAAAGTGTTAAATATATAAATACCTTTTTGTTTAAATGGACATTCCCGATTCGTAATTATTATACTGTCTAAAATCAACCTTTGTTAGTTCTAATTTACTTAATTATCCGACTTTTTTCATTACCGATACGTTTGTCGACTTGCTTACCCATTGAGACGTTTATCAATAACATTGGAAGTTTTATCTTTGGTTTTGATTAATTGCTTCAGATTATAATCGGTCTTGAGTATTTCAGCATCATAGTCCATACTGTTACAGGCTGGTAGGCAATGGCATTTGAAACTATCTTTAGCTAATTCTTGACTTAGCATAATTCCTGGAAGATAAAATAAATTTTCTTTCGATCAATCAAGAATGGAGTAATAAAAAGAAAAGAAATACTTTCTATAATTTCTACAAACTTACTTCTTGCTTCCGACATGCACGGCTTACTTTGCACGGTGCAAATTCTTGCATTGCTTGCATCTTAAAAGAAAATGAAGAAATCTGGTAAAACATTTTTTTACGAGACATAGAACAGCAATAATGAAGAATATACCGGCTGACTTGTAAAACAATAGACATATTGACATGATAGTTACAAATAGGTACTCAGGATAAGAAAATATGTTTTCATTGTCCAATAAAATCAATCAGGGGTTTTTTTTAGTTTTTCTGTTAATCTTTGAGCCAGTTTGAAGTACAGATCATAACCCTCTGCCTTATCGCCTTTCATTACAGCCCATTTGCAGTCACCCATGCTAGTGCTGCGGAACACTGCAAACCTTATCACTTAAGATTTTAAGGTTTTTTTCGCTATTTATCCATATTATATTCATAAATTTTGTAAGGATACATTATCGCGATCGTTGTGATCATTTGTCACTCAATTCGTTCGGACAACAGTAAGGCACACCCGCTGTCGACGTGATGATGCGTTGGCGTTTGCCGAACGCAATAAATGTGACGATCGCGTATTCACGGGCACATTGCTTTTAATAAGGATCTGGTTGACGTTAACGGAAAAAGATCACCCGGATCGGTAGTGAGAATGGGGGTCCCCCAAGGCTGAATTCTTGGTCCATTTTTGTTTCTTATTTATATACTTAAATGACTTGCCTTACCTCATAAAGGATAGACATGATTTAGTGTTGTTTGCAGACGATACTCCACTTTTAATTAAATCCAAACATCAGCAGCTGGTTACTGACTATGTAAATAGCGCTCTTGCAAAAGTAGTTAACTGGTTCAATGTTAATAACGTACTTCTTAACCAGAAAAAATCTAAATTTATTACGTTTACGATACCTCATGTTAGATAAGTAGAGACAAGTTTTCTCATAAAGGGTGAAGAGTTGAAACCCGAAAATACCACAGTATTCTTAGCCATAACTTTAGATGGCGAGCTTCAATGGGGCCCCTATATCGATAAATTGTAAAAAAGCTTAGCTCTGTAGCATACGCCGTTAGAAAAATTCGTGATTTATCTGATTTAGAGATGGCCCGTTTAGTATACCTTAGTTATATTCATAGTGTAATGTCGTATGGTATTCTGTTTCAGGGAAAAGCCTATATTCAGACCATTTTTGTTTTACAAAAAAGGCCAATTCGTTCAATTTATAAATGAAGTCCCAGACACTCAGACACAAATTTAAGAGATGAATATACCTAATGACTTAAAAATATTAATCTGTTTATAAAATACAGTGATATCCATAATATAATTACTAGGTATAAACACAAATTTGTTGTTCCTACAACCAGGCTCAAGAAAATGGGTGGCTCGTTTAGATGCCAATGTATAAGCTTTTATAATAAACTTCCTAGCCACATTCAAGAACCAAGCCTTAATCAATTCAAATATTTTATAAAGTGGAAACTATGCCAGAAAACCTATTATATTGTCAAAGACTATATTGAGGAAAAAAAGGCTTGGAATTAGCTGCACCAATTTTACACAGACAATGTTCGTTTTTTTAATTTTATGTTGCAAACTATTTTGCTTTTATTCTTTGCTATAAGTATACCGTTTTACAACATCTGAGTTGAGCTGCACGGTTACCGACAAATGCGTGCACTGACTGGACAGGTCCACTCAATCTGTGTAGTTCTTTCCTCAAAAGACCATTTGAGACACCAATCTACATGGTCCACAAAAATTATTTCCAGATTTTTATATACACACTGACATTGGTCAACGACATGAGTATTTACTTTGTAACGATTAAAATAATATTATTGTAATTATTGTGAATGTGAGGACTATGTGGGTCATTGCTTTTTGTATTTTTCTCAGTTAGTTTAATCATGATCTGGCAGATTGAGTAATTTATGCGGCCTACTCAAATGTCCCTCCTTAGGTATTTACGCACGATTACATACAATTGCGTGCACTGACTAGACAGGTCCACTCAATCTGTGTGGTTTTTCCTCAAAATACCATTTCAGACACCGATCTACATAGTTTCAACATTATCTTACCAAGATTTTGTCTGGACTTGAAAAAAAACAGTGACCTCTGAACTTGTTTCGGTCTTTCTTCTCAGAGTAGTCAGATAAGAAACATCAAGTGCCTCATCTAGTTTAAAAATATGATTGTCGTGTAAAAGTGTTTGTACAAACCTGCTTACAGAAATCATTTATCTCATATCCCCGATATGAGACAGAAATACTTACGTGGCATGTAGAATGCAACACATCCACAGTATTCACCAGTTATGTTGGAAAGACATTCAATCCTACAGTTACTGGCTGTGTATAGGCTGAAATACCTCAGATATCGCTCGTCAGGGAAATAGCATTGCCGTCTAAAATCAAACCAAAACTTACAAAAAATTAATTACATCAACTTCTCCTGTCCTTATCTCAATTTATTTGTAGTCGGCGCAGCATGTGTTTTTCTTCCATACTTCACTTTTAGTCGTTATCTCATTAGTCACCCCTTTTAAAGCCATATCACCAGTGATCGGAAAATCGGGCGCTTATTTATACCTAAACTTCTTCATTTAACATTCATTCATCATTCATTTAACGATTTTGTAAAAACGACTAAAATAAATTTAATGAAATTATAGCAGTGGTTATTTTGATTTAGTGTCTCTATTTTATTCAAAACAAATGGAATATCAATAAAAAAATGTTTTTTTTTTCACAACGAGTTCTAACTATATTTTGTATGCAGGTAACATTTTTAGCAATCTTAGGAATTTCAAACGATTCCGGGATCCGGGATTCTGAAAGGCATGTCCGTATTATTCTTTCTTGGGAATAAAAGTGATGTTTAGGTATATTAGCGCCCCATTATCCGATCACTGCATATCACTCATATCATATCTTTCATCGAGTTCATTTATCATTTCTTTGGCCTTCTCATTCAAACTCAAAACTTTATTCACGACGCTATCCTCATTTCTTATAGAAAAATTATATTACATGTAACTGACTTTTTAATTGCTTTTGAGGATGTTAAATATAGAAATGTGTAAAAATATCTTATTAATGTCGTCGTTTTTCTAAAACTCACATTTCTGGGTCATAGCTCCTCAAACTCTCTGAAGTATTGAGTACGCTGAAACTCAGAGCCATTGATGAAACCTGGTCGTTTAGCACAGCATAATAGTACAGTGAAGACTGAGGCAAATCGGTAGGATGCTGGATGTATACCTGAAAATAATCATTGTACTAGGTAACTCGTATTATAAAAGGGATTTCAGAAGGCGGACCGATGACCTGGTGAAGTGATGAAGACCGGAGGATTCTGCTGTATGCGAGAAGAACAGGACCGGGCTATGTGGCGACGCTTAGGGAGGCCTATGTAATGCAGTAGACGTCTTTTGGCTGATGATGATAATGTGTGCTTTTATCCTTCCTAACGTCGCGATATTATCGTGACCGTCCCTGTCTTTAAAATGTATGGAAATACGTGCAAGTTACAACGTTATCGTAGACGGAAATTTAAAACGTATTCATATCTTTCCACACATTCAACTTCCCTTTGTTATCGTGATGCTGTGACGTGGCGAAGACGACGCGTTTCGAGTTTGCGTTCCGTTCTACCAAAAAAAACGCAACATTGAATTTTAATATTATAATAAAAAAGTTTTGAATTCCCTATTAAGAGGTGACACAGTGTTTCTCAAAATCTTGTAATATATTGATAGCGAGAAAAAAAATTGTTAGATAATATTTTTTTTTAAGAATAGATGAACAGGAATCTTACTCTGAAACCTGAGTTGAGGCCGTTACAGAGATGATCACGTTCGTGAACGTTATGTACCAGCCTAACCTCGACATCGGGTGTTTCGCCATTTTCCTGAAATAAGCAAATCAAAGTAAAATAAAATTTATATATTATATTTCACATAAACCTATATGGGCACGACTATTAAATTATTATTATTTTATTGACTTGACATTGGCCGATGGGGCCGGAAAGTTCTAGAGTGGCGACCGCGTACCGGAAGACGTAGCGTTGGAAGGCCTCCCACAAGGTGGACAGACGATCTTGTCAAGGCCGCAGGAACCCGTTGGATGCGGGAAGCACAAAAGCGGTCGAAGTGGAGGTGCTTGGGGGAGGCCTATGTCCAGCAGTGGACGTCTTTCGGCTGAAATGATGATGATGATGATGATGACTTGACATTTCCCCGGACCTTTGGAAGGCGTACGAGTGGCCGAAGCCAACTCGCAGAGGCCCGTTAGACATTTTTAATTAAATGAGGCACTAACCGACGATTATCCCTGTACGCACTATGCAAGTGCACCCAAGGACAACCCCCGGTTGGTGTAGGACTATTGCAAGATATGGAAACAAAGATATTGGACTATAGATTTTGGTAGCTTAAGTGGACTGGTTAGCTAGGACTATGGAAAGACTATGGTCCCTGCCTGACCAATATTTTATATCAAATACACAGATAAAATGGCTTGAATTGGGGGTGACTCAAAAATGAGCCCCCGAAAACGGTCGCCAGCACATAGTGTCGTAGCGAAAAGGGGGCAACATGTCCTGAGGTGCTTATGAGGAGGAGAGAGGTACTCCACGGCTATCAGGACATGCCCGGAAGTACGATCAAGATTCCTACCAGCATCTTACTGGAATACTTCCTTCCTCCGAGCACGTTTGCTCTTGCGAATCTCTACTCAAGCCAGCCAGTAAAGGCAAGAAAGAGGTGGGAGCTCAGTTTCTCGTCAGTGTTCACTCCAGTCGGCCAATAAAGGCAAGCCAGAGGTGAGGAACCAGACTTCTCACGGGAGATAGGGTCCGTGAGGTTTATTATTATCAATACAGGGTGGCAGGGCAAACTTCTTCAGCATCGACGTGCAAACTGAAACCATTCATTCAGCACAATGATTCTAGACCCCTACTGTAGAATAATTTTGTAGGTTATCAAAAAAAAAACTGCTGTTTTATAGAAAAGCGCAATACAATTTTTTTTTAATAACCGACTAAGTCTTTCAACGCAGGAGGGTCAGAATCTTAAAGTGAATCTCGTCGATGTTCCTGCCACCCTGTGCACAATAGTTTTGATCTTTTATTTCTTGCTAGTAAATATTCGCAACTTGCACAGATAAAAAAAATGAGTTCTGTCTCACAGTCAATTGTTTTAAAAAACTTCACAAATTGGTCTCCCTTTTCTAAAAGGACTGATTCACGATGCGTTGTTTTCATTCATAATCGGAAGACTGTTCAAGTGTTCAGGATTCCAAAACTTACCGATCCAGGAGCTGGATAAAAGTCTAAACCATTTAAGCCTTCAGACTTCATTATAGACTCGTATCCGTGTTCCACGGACCAACCTTTGCGAGGTTTTGTAGTGTACAAATGTTGATAGTCTTCATGCAACCTATCAAATTAACGAAGGTTTTTATCATTTGCATTTGGTAAAGTCAAAGTTGTACAGATAAATAGATACGAACAAAAACAGTGAACCAAAAAATTACAGAAATAAATAAAGAAATGAACAGAAACATCATAGGCGAGAAAAATGCGGAGATAGGCGGTGCTACAAAGACATTTAGAAAAGTCATGTGACTAGGAAAAGCCTACAAAAAACTTGGAAATAAAAAAGAGTGGACAGAGAGCCTAAAGAACAAAGCGGAATCGGCAAAAGACCAGGACGCTACGAACTATTACAGATACCTCTCTGCATATGCGGAAAGCAACCTTCAGTGCTTACGGTTAAGCTTCCAGAGTGTTCCTCAACCCCAGTTATACTAAAAAGCGAAATCGAGCAAGCAATAAATTCTATAAAATGAGACAAAACACCCGGAGAAGGACAACATAACAAACGACTGGCTTAAATACCTTTCTGAAGCATTACAAGCTCCGCTTCAAGTACCTACTGTTCAATAATATACTCAACACAGGAGCAATCTCCCAGCAATGGTCTAAATCGACTATTAAACTACTATATAAAAAGGGTGATAGAAAGGATTTAGACAACTACCTATGAGAGTAAAGTCAATACTGTAAAAAAAAAAACTAATACTAAACAGTCTCTTTCTTTCTCTAGCAACAACCGTACGAACAGGCACGTTTTATAGGAAAGGTTATCCAACTTAAGACCACATCCATGTTGTTACACAGGTAATAGAAAAGATCAAGGAATACAGGAAAACCCTATATTTATGCTTCGTTGATGACAATAAAGCCTTCGATTCTCTAAAACGCAACAAGGCTTTAGTCATAAGAAGAAGTACATCACTCTACTCTACAATAAATATTCTCAACCAACTGTACGAAGGTGAGGCTAGAAAGAGAAAGAAACGTTTTTCCCATCGAGAAGGGCGTTAGGCAGGGCCACCCAGTTTCGCCAAAAGGTTTTACTGGTGTCCTAGAGTCAATCTTTAGAAACTGACTGGGAGGTAAAAGGCCTAAAAATTTATGGGGACTATCTCAGCCACCTACCTTTTGCAGACGACGTTGTAGTTTTTGCAGAAAAATCAACCGACCTGGAAAACATGTTAAAGGAACACGCGAAAGCAAAAATGTAGGCTTGACACGGGAAAAACCAAAATCCTGAGAAACGGAGAAAGAAAGAACATTTCAGTAGAGGGTAACGTCATAGGGTACGTGGAAGACCCTCTTTGAGGAGTGGCTAGAGAAGCAACACTGCGTCCTCACCTTCCGCCTGACGCAGGTCCTCACCAGTTCACAGTTGTTTCGGGAGGTTCCTGTTCCGGATAAGGCGGGAGGAAACGCCCGGGTGTCACCATTGTGTGGATCGCCCGGAAGACAAGCTGGAGCATACGGCAGAGGTCTGCCCTGCTTTGGCGGAGCAACGCCGTGTCCTCGTGGAGGCGATTGCCGGTGGCGATCTCTCACGTCCGGCCCTGGTCCAGGCCACGGTACCGAGCGAAAGGGCTTGGGAAGCTGTCACCTCCTTCTGCGAAGCAGTAATACTTGCGAAGGAGGAGGCGGAACGCGTGAGGGAGAGGCAAAACTCGTACCCTCACACCCCTAGCCGCTGCAGGAGACGCCCTGGGCATCGGGAATCACAAGCCGATTCCCGGCCACCGTAGGCGCGGGCTTGCGGACGCCGAGCAATGGGCAGGTCGCCGTCCGATAAGGACCAGGCCCGGGTCGACGGCGCGTTGTGTTCCACGCGCGCCTCAAGGTCAGCACCAGTGACTAGGTCCGCTAGGGCCGATGCCTGCCAGGGTTGCGGGAAAGTCCGAAAGGGTTTCCGTGGCCCCTGGCGTAGGCAACTGAAGGAAAACGGGTGGGTTTTAGTCAGTAAGAGTCTGACACGCCCTCCCGCTCCGCCCAGAGCGGGAGAAGTTATTGGAAAATTTCCAAACATCAAAAAAAAAAAAAGTGTACGTGGAAGAGTATATATACTTAGGACAAATGGTTTCATTCATAAAATACGCAAGTAACGAAACAATTCGAAGACGCATATATCTATGGCATGGAAGAGATGTTGGAGCTACGAAGAGATTATAAAAATAAACAAATAAAAATAAAATCGAAGAGAGAACTGTACGGAGTAGCGATTCTTCCGTGCTTAACGTACGGTTATCAGACCTAAGTAGACGAAATCACACTAGCCATCCGCTAAAGAAAAACTGACCGAAGCATGCTGGGGATAAGATAGAAAGAAAGAATTCATAATAAAACTAGTACATCCACAAATGACAAAAGTTGACGTTGCGTCATCAAACGAGTCAGATCACTCACGTAAAACTAGGCTGGCCAAGTCTGCAGGTTGGAAAACAGTCGATTGACCAAAGAAGTAACTGAATGGATACCAAGAGACCAAAGCAGAAGTAGCAGTCGGCCAAAGAAAAGGTGGGAAGACGAAGAAGAAAAAGTTAGAGGCGTGACCTACACTATAATATAATACCATATACACTCACCTTCAAAACTAGGTACCACACTTTTAAAATTGCAATAACTTTTAAAGTACACAAGGTATATTTTCGAAATAAAAAGAATTAATAAATAAAAAAAATATATATGTATATAAACACTTTATAGTCGATAACTTTCTTTTAAGGAATGGCTGAAAACCCTTTATAAACAATAACTCCTTTTCAAATTGCTGTCTTTTTTTTTACTTTTTTTTCTGTTTTTTATTTTCACATTTCTTTCTTGATCGGTGAATCGGTGTTTCATACTCGTGAACACACACAGTGGAGTTAAGAAGAAGAGGCAAGAGATTTGTTCACTGGTGAGTCTCGATTCTCACCATATATTCAAGCCTGCTTCACAGAAAGAGTACAAACGGTGGAGGCTCTGTACACGTATGGGCTGGCGTCTCTACAGAAGGTCGGACAGAGCTAGTGGCCATTGAAAATGGCACCCGAACTGCGTATGCAGAGCCATATTTAGTAAATATTGGTGATGGATCGATACTAATGCAGAATAACGCCCGGCCACACACCATTCGGGTCGTCCAAGAGGACATTCAGGAGGTTGGTATCAACTTGATGGCTTGTTCATCAAGAAGTACTGATCTCAACCCGATCGAGCATGCCTGGATGAGCTCGGGAGGCTGGTCAGAAGCCGCAGCCTATCACCCTTGGGGCCTTAAAACAGGCCCTGACGAAAGAATGGGAGAATATTCCTCAACATCACCTCCGAAGCCTCGTCTTCAGTATGCCAAACCGGCTCAAAACTGTAATCAGAGCACGAGGAGGCAATACCTACCAGCTATTAATATGTAAATAAGGCGTAAAACATACTTACAAAATGTTGTTTGAGTTTTTTGCCAGTAAGTTAAAAATGGCTAATTTTTGGTTTCATCTTTTTTTAAGTTAAAGACGTTACTGACGGTATAATAAACTATAATTTCAAAAAAAGTTGATGAAATTTGCTAATGATTTCTTTTTCCAAAACTCTGACTTCTATAGTTTAGGAAAAATTGCAATTTTAAAAGTGTGGTAGGTACTAAGTTTTGGAAGCCAGTGTATTTAAACATTGTAAAAGTAAGTAGTAGAATAAAGACTTTTTTATTTTTATTTTAAATATCAAGTCAAAAATGGACGTGAAGTGCCAAACGTGTTCAGAGAGAGTAAAAGTGAAAAAAAAATTTCTAAAGCAGTGCAAAATAATGAAAATTGTAACATTTTTATTGATCTATTTTCGTTTTCGTTCATACATCTGGTCATACACGCCCGCCGGTTGAGAGTACTACGCACCTGAAATTCCTGAAGAACATCAACAATAAGGTCAGTTTAGGTCTTCCTAGGGTGTCCCCTTCCGGCGTTTCCACTCACATCTGCCTTGTAAATGTCGTTTGATAGTTGGCTTTCATTCATTCTCTCAACATGACCAAACCATCTCATAAACTCTTTGTCACTACCTCCATCTTCTTCTAAACATTTTGTCACTACCTCCATCTTCTTTCAAACCGTAATGTTGTCTTATTACATAATTCCTCAATCTTTCATTCATAGGTACACCACACATACTTACGCATGAAACACATTTTTACAGCATTTATTCTACTTTCACGTAAATTACTTAACTACTGTCATGGAAAATTACTATTGAATTAAAATAAAGAAAGATCAAAATGTATTAACTTCCTTGTTCTAAATATGTCTCCAGCTGCAAGTGAATTCATGTTGAAACACATTCCTTCGCTGGTTAAAACCTTGTCAAATAATCGATCACAATCTACATGTAGATTATGAACATTACACGATGAAAATACGTCTGTGTAGTTTGGAGCAACCTGAAAGCAAATAAAAACCAGAGAAGTGCGAGTTGAACTCGCATGGAGAGGGTTCCGTACCTCTATGTTTCGTACGATGAACATATTACCCACCAAACAATTTCATGTAAAGTAGGTTACCAAGACTGACAGAACGTTTTCACTCTTGAAAAGTTATCAGAACCTCTAACTCTACAAGGCTTAACTTTACAAACCTTACATTTTGGTCAAAATGTAATGCTTGGCCGTTTCGCGGCAGTCGCGTTGACAATCCTATGGGCTTTATAGTAAGAAATAAAATCACTTGTCTTTTTAATGTCATGTCATGTCGTTCAATGGAACGGCCAAAGCAAAAATATTGACCAAGATGCTGAGGTTGAGATGATGAGGTTTGTAGAGTTAGGCCTTGCAGAGTCGGAGGACACGGTGGAGCATACGGTGGAGGTCTGCCCGGCTTGGGCGGAGCACCGCCGCCGCCGTGTCCTCGTGGAGGCGATTGGCGGTGGCGATCTCTCGCGTCCAGCCTTGGTCCAGGCCATGGTACGGAGCGAGAGGGCTTGGGAAGCCGTCACCTCCTTCTGCGAAGCAGTAATGTTCGCGAAGGAGGAGGCGGAACGCGTGAGGGAGAGGCAAAGTTTGCGCCCTCACGCCCCTAGCCGCCGCAGGAGACGCCCTGGGCGTCGGGAATCGCAGGCCGATTCCCGGCCACCGTAGGCGCGGGCTTGCGAACGGCGAGCAATGGGCAGCTCGCCGTTCGATAAGGACCAGGCCCGGGTCGACGGCGCGTTGTGTTCCACGCGCGCCTCAAAGAGATGTCAGCACCAATGACGGGGTTTGCTAGGACCGATGCCTGCTAGGGTTGCGGAAAAGTCCAAGAGGGTTACCGTGGCCCCTGGCACAGGCAACTGAAGGAACACGGGTGGGTTTTAGTCAGTAAGAGTCTGACACGCCCTCCTGCTCTGCCCAGAGCGGGAGAAGTTATTTGATGATTTCCCACCCACAAAAAAAAAAAAAAGGCCTTGCAGAGTTCGGGGCTTGGCTCGACATTACATCTGACAACTTTTTAACAGTGAAGGGTACTTTACGTGAAATGTTTTGGTGAGATTACATTTTTTGATACAAGATGCGCTATTTATTTTTGTTTTAGCGGTGAAATTGTACTGATATTACGCAGACATGATGAAATCATAACCCTTACTTCTGCATAGTCGGATAAAAAGGTATTTCTTGCACGCCAGCAGTTACCTCCTTCATAGCCAACGAAAAGGAGTTTCTTCTTTATTGTTTATGTTTATGCTAATCTAGCTTTCATAACAAATGGAAGTAGGTATACCGATTAAGAGTAAGAAGTACAGATTTCACGTCACCAGTCTTTAAGGGGGTTGGGGAGTGAAAATTGTAAATGTATTTATTTAATTATGTATGTACACACAGTAACACAGATACAGATACGACATTATTAGTATTGAGTACAAAGGTACTGCTTAATTCTTAAGAAATTTCTTCCAGCAGACATGCGAAAGGAGAAATGAAAAATATATTTTTTTCTTATTTTTTGTTGTTTGTGTGTCCTGCACACCACATTTCAACTTTCTACGACTTCGGGAAGTGCCCTAGAGTCAGTGCCCGAGTGAGTGAGTCAGTCAGTGACGAAATCGACGAATTTTGGCTATTAATAAAATCCAAAGTATAAAAGCCAACATGAAACTGTTTTTTTAAATGTCTGCTAACTATTAACATTTCATTTTGAGAATTGGAGGTCTCTAGCATTATCCTGGCCGAAGCTATGAGGGTAAAATACGACGAAACGCTTCAAGAAAAGGTAGGTAGTGCCCCTGTTTTTTGTTTTTGGGTCGTTTTAGCGGGGGAATGGCCGTGCCCCCATAATCCCAAGAACAAACTTGATAATGTAGGTGAAAAACATGTTCTCCCATACATTCCAACTGGAATTGTAAGTTTGTACGCACAATATAAAGATTTACCATATCATTTTAAGACCATAGACTTTGTATAGGTTTTCCTGTAATCTTTTAGTAAAGAATTAATTCCTGTATTTTTTCAAAATGTAGGCCTAGAAGTTTCGGAGAAAAGGGGGGGGGGTGGTAAATGTTCATAATTTTCATAAATAACTTCAAAACTGTTTATTTTATTTTCATTTGATATGTCACACGGTACAGATAGCAAAATTTATGTTTTTAATTTTCTAGTTTGCCCATCAAAAGTGAGGCCCATGTTCAAAATTCATTTATTTACGTTACACGCCCTTGTCAGAGTCTCGGGTCAGAGAAATTAATATGTGTACTAAATTTCAACTTAATCAGTTCAGTAGATTCGGAGTAAATAGAACAGACGGACAGACACACGAGTGATCCTATACGGGTTCCGTTTTTTCATTAGGACGTACGGAACCCTAAAACATAGTTTTAAAGTAGATTCAATGAACTATTATTTATTTGACCGAACTATTATTAAGTAATAACTGCAAAACAGATACAAACAATAACACCTTTGAAACTTCTTAGGGTAAATAAATGGGCTTTTACAGTAGTTCACATTGTATTGAACCTCCGTACTATGCTAGGCCAGCTCAAGGTCACCAGTGGTTACAATACGGAACAAAAAAAAATATCCAGTTTGCAAACTGTAACCATAGCGTAGACATTTATCGTCGGTTATACAAAAAAAAACTGCTGTTCCATAGAAAGGTGCAATACCTATGCGGTTAAAATGCATGGAAGAGCTAATATTTTTTTTATAACCGACGAAAAATTTGTAGACATGGGGTCTAGAATCATATGCTGTATTTGCGCACTGGTATTTTTTTTCCTGTTTACGTAAGGAGTACCTAGTTGCAATATAACAGTCATGCAGCATACCGTAGGTACATACATACATAGTGGTCCTCAAAATGAGTTTGTTTCGGCCTTTCTTCTCAGAGTAGTCAGTTATGAAACGCCGACCTCTCCTAGTTTTAAAAATATGATTGACGTGTAAAAGTGTTTGTAACAAACCTACTTAAAGAAATAAAATCATTTATCATAAATAAAAAAAATTAGACACTTTTTACCATCACAACCACTTCACCATTTAGCTGTTGTTTTTAAACTAAAATACCAAACAAAAAAATCTTACCTCCATAATATTTTTGACGACAGAAGAATCAGTATGGCCGTTTGGATATATTTTAGCAAAATTATGCTTATAAGGAAGATTGCATATTCCTCTTAGGCCGTCAAACTTAGCAATTCTTTCTCTCATTCTGAAAAAATAAATAAACAGACAAATTTATTTATTTAAAGTAACAATTTCGCTACCTAATTGAATTTGACCCTGTATACAGTATGGAAACCACATAAAATACATTAGATGAAACCACAAGTAATACTAGCCACTACACAGAAGAATAACAAAATTAAACATTCAATTAAATACCGCAAATTAAAAAAGTGAAATTTTCATACAAAATAAATTCAGTAAAAGTAAGCACTCTGTTAAGACAGCGTACCTTCGTACGAGTACCTTGTGGTTTTGGTGTATCGACCGATTTTACATTTTAGACAAATAAATACCTAGAATACGTAACAGCGTCGTGGTGGATTGCACTGCGTGGCAACGTCGTTTTTCAATGTGCAAGGATTCAAGTTCATTCAATCATTGACCTAGTGATCCAATTCTACAGTGTTCAAATTAGCTCAAAATTAACACTACTTTTTGACCTAATTACTGGACCGATTTCGTTCATTTTTTGTATATCTACAGCAAACGCAATAACAAGTGTGTGGTTTCATTTATTGCTTATACATATGTGGTTTCCATACTGTATACAGAGTCAAATTCTATTAGGTATCGAAAGTCCGCAAACGTGATCGATTTGATGATTTTTTTTTGTGGGGCCATCGACCGCTGTTAGTGCATTCACTGGAGAGATCAGTTTTTTTTTGTGTAAATTTCACAGACGTGGTTGGTATCGATATCTAAGAAAGAAAGAAAATAAATTTATTTGACCCAGGTTAAAGCACACAATATTACACAAAAACAGACAAAAAGTACTTACAATAGTATTGTGTGCCTCACGGCTGCTCGGTGCTAAGCACTATAAAACAATTATTTTTTCATCGCATACTTCATCTAACAAAACTACTAGCGGTCGTTAACCCCTAAGAAAAAACATCAAATCTTTTTATTTTATCGTATTTAGATATACACCATCACCACCACGTCTGAGGAGTTTCACTAGCTAATTAAATTTGCCTACTAGTATTGATTGGTTTTGGTGATAACCCTTATTATGTTAAAACGCGTCTTCTCAAGTAAAAACCAGTCTAAGTTATATCTAGAATCACTACAAAAAAATATATATAAGAAGGCAAAAAGACATGTGGTTTACAAAAAAAAATGTAAGTAATTGAAAAATAATTTTTCACTTCAGTAGCTCAAACATGTAGGTTTTGCTGCCTGAAATCAGTGAGCAAAATGCGATTTTGCTCACTGAGTGAGACCAAGTAACTTTTTTTTTCTGAAATCCGCGAATATCTTTTTCAGCCTTGGGTTAATCATACAATTCGAAACATTCACACTCGTATCTCTTTCCCGCCATTAGAAAGAGAGAGAGACAAAGACCAGCCCTTTCGAAGTTCCGATTTTGAATTTGACCTCAAAGACGTTCAGAATTTCGTACTAACTAAAGAAATCTTGCAAAAAGATAATTATGTCTTTTAATGTAATTTATTGAATTTTTCACTTATTGTTGTATTTAAACGAAAATAAGTATTTACAGCAAATAAAACTGATATTTAACCTGTAAATATTTATTTGTAGTTTCAATAGTGTTACGTAATATATTTTGAATAATAAAATATCATGGGTGCTATTTCCGAACACGCCTTAATTTAAATAAAAGAGCGGGAATAAAATATCGTAGCTGGCGTAAAGAGTTGACTATGTTAAAAAATATTAAAATAATCGTAAAATATGAGTGAAACTAGCGACGAGAACAGTATTTTAACACCGGAAGAGTTAAAACAACAAGTTATTAATGAAGAATTAAGTTTCCTACCTGAAAAGTCTCGCCTATCTTATTTTTTTTTTTTTGATTTATCACAGACGAGGCGAACATTTACAATGTAAAGTATTTAGGTACTCAATGTTGAAAGCTACTTTAAAAACAAAATAAAACGTGCATATTGAAACATACGCAAAACTCGTATCTTTTCTAAAAAGAATGTCGGTTGGGCATAAGGCTAAAAAGTCCAAAATTTTCACGGCCCTTAACATAGAAAAATTTCTTAATGAAACTCCGGACTGCAATTTTCTTGCCGCTAAAGTAAGTGGTACCTATGAATCTATGTTGTTAGTTATTAAAATTTGTATGTAGAGTGTTATGTATAAAGGTACTTATTGCCTTCTACTAATTTTTGGAGGCGCAATGAATCCTAGTCTGGCTTACCAATACTGTTAAAATATTTATTACGATATGTAAAAGATGCTGTAAATGTTAAATTATGCATATTAATTATGTAATATTCTCATTACAGATTGTACTGATCATAGGAATTAGTGGAGCGTGTCGCAATAACGAGCTATTACAGCTAACAGTTAATAATATCGAAAAGCATTCAGATAAATTACTGTTAGTAAAATTGAAAAATACGAAGACGAACCTCGACAGGTCTTTTGTCGTACGCGAAGAATATGTAACTATTGTAGAAAAATATCAAAATTTACGTCCAGCCAATATAAAAACCGACCGATTTTTCATACAATACCATAATAACAAATGCTCAAGACAGCCTATGGAAGTAAATAAAATAGGTGCAATACCGCGAGAAATTGCCACTTTCTTAAAACTGGAAGAGCCTCAGCTATACACGGGTCACTGCTTTCGGAGAACTTCGGCAACGCTCTGGGCTGATTCCGGAGCCGATCTCACCACTTTAAAACATCACGGCGGCGGGTGGAAATCCAATACGGTTGCAGAAGGCTATATTGAAGACTCAATAGAAAATAAGTCGAAAATCTGTAAGCGTATAGTGGAAACAATAAGTCTGAATTCGACCTCGGATCCTTGGTCTCACCCACGCCCATCCACTTCCAACGACGCACAGTGTACTTATACAGAAAGCCGATCAGAGTCACCAACGTTCACCGTTGTCCCTTCTCAATCCGCCACCGAAACAGAAAACTTAACCCCAGATAATCAAACTCAACTCAATGCAACTATAACGTTGCCAAATAAATCTGTTATTTTTAATTTGCAGAATTGCAGTAATTTAACTTTTAAAATGTTTCATTTTATTGAATTGGTACCTCTACCTACAATGTTAATTAATTTGATTCACAATAAATAGTTATTTCGATCTATTCCTGTTTATTATTTTATCTCCTAAAGTGTTCTCGCTGCTGAAGTGAAAAGTTATGTGTGTTACACGAGAGCAAAGCTTTTTGCATCTCGTGCCTTCGAATCTCTCGCCACACTCAGGATTCAAAATCAGCACTCGCAGCAAAAAACGACTTTGCTCTCTTGTCGCACAAATAACTATTGACAGATTTTGCGAAGTCTGAAGTAGTTTTCACCGGTTACGAGTTTTGACTGTGACATATACCTAGCCCCTACCGTATCAAAAACATCTTTCATTTAAATAAAACTTACGTGTCGTTAATGGTGGTATACTTAAGGTTCATGAACGCATCTATTATAATTTTTTCATTGGTGAAGTTGTAGACTGACACTAAACATTTTGATTGCGGACATATTGTCACTGAAGGAAATGGTACCTGCGAAATAAGGTTATTGCCATTAGAATCTATATTTTTTAATTATTTACCTACCTTACTGCTGGAAATAGGCAAGTTTCCGTAAGTCTCTTTTTAGAAAGTCCCCTCCTAAAATAGTTGATATACAAATGATGGTGGCATTTTAATTGTAATTTAGTAAAGCATAGACAATCTGGGATCTATTTAATAAAACCGACAAACGACGGCGACGATCGGACAATATCACAATTTCACAAGTTTTTATCATACATTTCCTGCTTTATTAACCAGCGCATGTCGTGAAAATGTATAAACTTTGTTTTTTTTTTTGACAATTATGTCACATTGTCAGATGTATTAAATAGGGCCCGGGTGAAAGTGACAGTAATCTGCTGGATATGAGAGGCAAAGGACCAGTCGCTGAGGCGATGATGGTTGGGGAAGCCGTATGACCAACAGTAAAATATGGCTAAATGATGATGAAAATGATGAAGCTATGATATGCTACCTCATGGACTGGAACTAGCTGCTCACTGACAGTAACTATGACTGGACTGGTCTGCCATTTGATCCACACCTTACTGATCAGGAACAGGCACATGCACATGCTAGCTATAAACGTTATTAGCCAGAAGATTCTGAAAAATAAAGGAAAATAAATGGATCAGAGTTACGCCACTGACATTAATCATAAAAAAAAACCGCCGAAGTTTAGTAATATCAACCCAACGTGGTTATCATTTCAATGAAACCACGTTGGGTTGATATTACTAAACTGAACTCCTGAGAAATGAAAAGAATAGAAGAAGTGACAAAAGCAAAATACATACGCAGTGTTATTACAAAAAGCGGTTTAACTGAAAACCCCGGTTTAAAGCTCTATAAACTACGGTTTAAACCAAAATGATATTACAAAACGTGGTTTTTCGAAAAACCGTGGACCATATCATGGTCTAACGCTAAACCTCGGCGGCCCCTAGTTTAAACGATCAAACTATGGTCTAAATCGTACCAGTCAAAATTTCTCTTGTATTTTATAGCATCTTTTTCATTGTGTTGTGTTGTTTTTACCCGAAAATGGATCTTAACATGGTCGATTTAATTGATATTGAGGATATTGAAGCCGCTGAGTTGTTGGGAACGCCATGCCGACACAACATAAATCGTGTTCGTATCAATCAAATAAATTAAAATTAAATTTGAATCAATTAAACACTGATTTCAAGTTAATCGAAGTAATTTATGTTTATTTACTTTTTCCTCGGTACTACAATTCTCAGATCGTTTTTTCTTTTGTTGGTCCATCACAATATGATATTAAAATTACCTACTATAGAAGGTAATACTATACAAAGAGGCAATTGTTCTATTAGAAGCTTCGATAACTTAAAAATTCCAAAGCTAAATGAACTTTGTTCAACTTGCGATGGTTTTGTTTAATGTTATGGTTTCATAAAATGCGCGAAAATTTTACGTTTCGTTACACGTACCTAGATGTATTATTAGTACTTAATACGACATTAAGTCATGTGCTTAAACCTAAACAAAACTGCAATCGACGAAATAACTAATATTCCATGCAAATTAACACTCTCAATATTTTTAACACTCCTAAACATCATAATAATCATTAGCGTATTAACAAAAAGTTTTCATTTCTGAGCATACGGAACGTTGCAATAGAATGATAACATGGTGAACGAATAATATCTGTATTACTCTGTGGTTGTTACAAAGACAATGGTTCAAATGACGGCTCTAAGAAGACCACGGTTTTTTGAAGTTTTGTAATACGGACAAATTTAGACCATGGTTCTGCAGATAAGCCTGGACTTCGTAGCACAGGTTTAAATCAAGGTTTATTTAGTTTTTTGTAATAAGACTGACGGTGTCTTTAGTATTAACCATTTAGTGTAGTCATGATTCGTGAAAATTAGCACCATAAGTTTTCAATCCCAGGAGAAATGATAAACGCACATTAAACAAGGTCCATGTTTGAATTGGTTAACCCAAGCTAAATCAATTAAGCTACAACACTGTGGTCATTACTTTGTGTAATTTATTTCACCACCACTGCTCCCAAAACGGTTAAGGAAAACATGGTGAAGAAAGCAAGAAACACGGCATGTGCTAGAACTAAAAATTCCAAGACAATTGGCATCCACCAACCTGAACTGGGCCCACCTGGTGGACTACGGCCCGCCACCTCTCGCAGAGAACAGGCCTGTGTCGCAGCAGTTCAATTATAGGCTGAATATGATTATGTTCATTAATTATTACTATGTACTTACTTTTCGATGACAGTAAGTCCTGCTTTAGTCACATACGGGAGACCATGCAGCGTTGTATTGTTCGCGTAGTCATACATAAGTTCCTTTACCAAAACTTTTTGCCGTTTTCTCCTTGCTTTACGAATACAAATATCCCCATATACATTGGTAACGATAACCACTTCATTATTTTCACTGGAAAAAGTTTAAGTGTTTATTTTTGATGTAATTTAACAAATGTCTATGTTTAAAATACCGCCATTTTCTTAATTTGTGTTAGTAACGTTC
Source organism: Brachylomia viminalis (assembly GCA_937001585.2). Taxonomy (NCBI): domain Eukaryota; kingdom Metazoa; phylum Arthropoda; class Insecta; order Lepidoptera; family Noctuidae; genus Brachylomia; species Brachylomia viminalis. The sequence goes on from OW443300.2 coordinate 2,494,654, forward strand.
CTAATCAAATAAATAAAGGGTGCGTTAAGATTGAGGGCAATAACCGTGAATCGATCCGTGAATCGATAAACAAATTTTATCAACATTTTAAAGAAGTAAGAAAAAGGTAGAAGCGACTAAAAATATACAACAAAAATCAAAATAAAGTTAACATAGCAATTCAAAGGGCTCAAGCCTTACTCAAGGGTGCCATATCTTCTGGGTAAATCGATGCAAGTAGATGTTAAACCTTATATGAATACATCGCACTTTTAATTAATAAAACACGCACCAAAATTTCAGCAGGATCAACGAACATACAACACTTTTATAGAGGTTTTGAGGAGATTTTTGAGTAGTTGGAAAACAACATTCTTTTAATAAGTTCATGATGACAGAGGTTCTTTAAAAGCAAGAGCTACATGAATTAATATACCTAATCACGGAAAGTATTTTATAACCTTTAAAAGGACCACATTAAATTTAACAGTTAAATAGCATTTACTTACTCCATTTTCGCCAATACTTCCCTCGCGTCCTTTCACCAATACGCTGTTTTCGCAACTAAAAAAAATTTAATGTGTGATACAATTACTACGTAATTAGGTTAATGGTTTTCGACCGCATTGAACCTTAGGGACTCTTCAATTATTTATCATTTTGTTAGATCAACAGGTGTAATTAGACTGATACACTATAGTGATGTAGTTGGCTCGATGAATCTCGTATTGTTTAACGTTATCTGCTAACTTCCTGACAACATCTCCTTTGCTTACTTTGATTATACATGTTTTTTTCGTAATTGCCCCAGAAGGAGGGTTATCATTACGATAGATCTTTACGTAGGTATTGTGCTTAAAAGCTCCAAGAATTCTACCATTCAGTGGAGCAAAGATTGAGTGAGATAAGATTATACGTTAGCTGTATGTGAAAACATACAGTTATATATCATACAATTAAAAAAATGTTAACATATGTTTCAGGTTCTACGAATAATTTTTAAAATTGAAAATGCAAATCAACTTTTTTAATCGTAATAATCAAATTTGTCACTTTCGATATAAAAAATTGTATTTTGCACTTACGTTAGGAAAATACATTTCTTTATACACGGAAGGGTACTTCATCGCAAAAAAAAACATAAAAACATTTTTAAAGACGTTCCCGAAGTATTTCCCCAAAAATTAACAAATATATTCATATCTCATAAACTATTAGAAATATAATAGCGGAACGTACATCGGGTATTTTCGGATACCCCTAGGTATGAGGAATCAATTTGTTTTTATTGACGTCACTATTAAGAACCATCCTATATTCACTCTTGTAGAAGACACGACATTGACATGGGAAACAGTTAGCATTAACAATTCTTTTTTCGCACTTTCGTCGCGCTGTTTCATCACAGCAGCGCATCACTACGTTCCCGTTGTCCATATTAAAAGCCATTTTCCGTATTCCATATTAACTAATTAAGCATTATAACTTGTTTCATTACCAATTCGCCACTTCCTTAATTATTCTGTATCACGATACCATGAACCTTTAAGGTGATATACAATAATATTGCGAAGATAATCTATACTATCCACCAATACTAATATTATTAATGCAAAAGTACCTCTGTCTGTCGGTCTGTTATCTTTTCACGCCTAAAATATTGAACCTAATTTAACACAAAAACATTACTTATACCTTGAGAACCTTATAATAGGAGGCGTCCGGGGAAGTCAAGATCACTAGACCTTTTACTATTCTCTATCCACACTTGGACCCAACTGATGGGTCGTCATCGGTCCAAAGAAATCGTTTCTCAATGATACTATAACTCATCAAAAATTGGCTATGCAGCAAACTCCAGCCGCTATTTTCACGTTAATTAGGAAACAGTACCTGATTATATGTATACGCATAATATACCTATTAGTCATGGGGACATTTTTTGTGATTCCCCGACGAATAAGACTGACGGCCGACATGGAGACGCCGTCACTGTATTCCATAAAAAACATTGACAAGATTTATTTCTTATTCAATTTAAAATCTTTCGAACAAAGCGGGAGATAAAATGTTATTTGTAGAGAAAAGTTTCGAAGTGTGCTCATGTGTGCTGACTTGGATGAGTCACTTTCATGGGTTTTTGCTTCTGGATGAAGAGAGCTTGAATTGATAATAACATTATTTAATGTCATCGACACTTACTGACTTTTTGTTGCCAAATAGTTTATGAATGTATCAGAGAGTTAATCTTAAAATTATCAGAGGTTTTTCAACCCTTTTGCTTTCATCACCGTCGTTAATGTCCCGTGCTGTGACTGAAATTAAAAATAAAACTATAAGTTTGAGCTGAGGTGAGGCTAAGCGTGAGCTGTAGGTATTGATCGATTTCTTATTCGTAGTAGGCTGTACTATAAAATATCTTCAAAAAATCTTGATCTATTTTTTTCCCAACAAAATTAATGAAAGGTAAGGGATAATTATTATAATCAATTATTACTTTAAGTACCTAATATATGCATGATTGTATATTATTAATTGATTTCCCTCACTTTGTGTAACTAGATCAGTGTGGAATTATGCAGTTTACTTGAAGTTGTCAACGTTATTGAGTATTTCCTGCACTACTTTGATCTATTACATGACTGATTAATTCATAATATTAGTTCCATATACTTACAAATTTAAATACTAGTGCTGAGGAACTAGCTGCATCTGCAATATAGTCCTTATTACCCAGTTACAAGGTGTAAGGGGTACAGTTCTTGGGGTAAATGTATATTGGTATTGTATTTATATGTAGGACACAGCTGTGTTTTAATTTGACAGCTTATGATGTTAAGTTGTAAATGATTGTTTGTTACAGATTGTAAGGTAAAATTACTATGAAGTTTGTGTGGTAAAATAATCATTAAGTTATATCTAAGACATATCCTGTTTAGAAGTTACTGGAACAAATGCACTGAATTCTTGTGTTTTAGAGCCTACCCCTAAACAATAGTGTAATTACCGGGTTAAGCAGACAGAGTGGTAGCAGTATCCATAGTTAAAAGAAAAGTGGAAACTGCAACATCTTATTGCCACAGCTTTCTTTTCCGACATCTTTTGCTGAAAGGAGCAATGGTGGCCCAGTGGTAACGGCCGCGACTTACGAGTTGTAGGTCGTGGGTCCAAACCCAAGCAGGCACTTTACTTTGTGTCAATTATATCATCACCACTGATCTGAAGACGGTGAAGAAAACCGGCATGTCCTAGAACAAAAAAATAGAAGACATGTGACATCCGCCAACCCGTACTGGGCACACTGGCCCACTCCCTCTCGCAGAGAGGAGGCCTGTGTCGCAGCAGTGGCAATAGTATTGCTATATTATTCTTCTGAAAAAAAAAACATTAAACTTTTCTTTACAAAAATAAAATACCTTTTCTCTTTGTAGCTCTGTTCATACCGTGCCGTTAGGAGAAGGTACCAGTAGACGAAAACCATTTATGACTTCTAAATCCCTTTACCCAACGAATGGACAATGAATACCTCATTTGTATCTCTATACACTCAAGTGCTTCACAAAACTAAATTCTCTGCTTTTTCCATCATTTCTTTCCTTTACCCTTTCAGTTCTTCAACCAATTCCGTCTCCTTGCTCTATTAACCAAGCTCTATTCCATACACACAGAAAACTATCTAAATCTAACTTCATGTAGCTCGTTTCATTAGTGACAATACATTAGTTTTTATCAGCGCGCATTGTGAGCGGATTGCCGCTGTCACTGTTATCACGACTGTATCTGTGCTGTCAAAAGTATATCATTGAGAGAGTCGGCGACCGGTTGCGGTCGGCGTCGATCGGCAGATATACTTGGCTTAGGTGGATGGTTAGCAGAAAGGATGTTCCTTACTCTGAAATAAAATATAGAAAAAATGTTGCACATTTTAGTTTATTTTAGATTTAGAAAAGACCGGCCAAGTGCGAGCCAGATTCGCACATGAAGGGTTCCGTTCCACCGTATAATATTTAACACTACATATATTTTTTTAAACACGTTTCTTGTATGACTCCCTTTAATTTTTAACTTTATTGTACATTTAATATGTGTTGTTACAGCGGCAATAGAAACACACATCAATCAATCTGTGAAATTTGTAACTGTCTACCTATTACGGTCAATGAGATACAGGCCGCTGACAGACAAACGGACGGACGGTTGGACTGACAGCGAAGGCATAGTCATAGGGTCCTACTGGCACCCTTTGGGTACGGAACCCAAAAAAAAAACATTTATTTAGTACACACTAAAAGGCACACAGCACAATTTACAATTAAAAAAAAAAGCAGAAATGTGAGCCTGACTGCGCAAAATAATAGTAGGCTATATTTAATAAGGAAAATAAGATATTGATGATACGTTATGATTACTGTAATAATCACTGAAAGCTTGTGGGACTTAAAAACATTCGTATTATACCGTCCCAAAAAAACGGTAGTTCACACTAAATGTCACAGATGGCAGGAGCAACTATAATTAAATTAACAACCTATAATTGGGTAAACACATACATTTTTAGTAAGTGCCTAGTCCCTATATAACATTTATATATTATACTCTCTTATCCTGATTTCTAATAATGTTAAAAAAAGACTGATGACACTTATTTTAATTGCCGTCGTAACCAAACCTACCAGCCTGCAGTGCCTTCAAGCGTAACGGACGCTGTCAGTCACCTAGAAAATGCCAGAGTTATGGTGGCCATAAATAAGAAAACGATTATAATTTTTATGGAACATGTAATCTTTTAACGATTACTCCTGATTAACATTCAATCAACCAATTTTGTCTAATGTAAGACTGAACTTAAGCACACTTATTTATGTTTTTAGGGTTCCATAGCCAAATGGCAAAAACGGAACCCGTATAATTTCGTCACGTCCGTGTGTCCGTCCGTCCGGATGTCACACAGCCATTGTACTCGTACACTATTTGCTTTATGTCGTTGGAAATTGGAAATAAGGTGTATTCTGTTCATAATATTTAAATTCTCAAATGCACGTAAGCATTTGGGGGATCGTTGAATCCCATAATTGCAAAAATATTATGTTCCAACGTGACTTTTTTGATTTAAGTCAATCGTTTTTGGGGTGCGGGATATTTTCTGCGCAGTAATAACTTTTTTTTGTAGTTTTTTCGAAAAATTGATTTACTACTTTTTTTTGCATTCCGTAAAATTAATATATTGCAAGCGTAAATATTCATCGTAACTTCGGAACCCTTAACTGTGCGTGGTGCAACACGCACTAGGCCGGTTTTTCTAATGACACCTTAGATGAAGAGTTACGAGTTCTGAGCCAGACATGGCATGTTGTAATCCCTTCGCACATAATGTATTAAAGTAATTATAGTGTAATTAACCTGAAGTTTTATTACCAAGCAATAAACTGATGACTTGTAAGGTGAAATATGAGCGAGAAAATTGCAACAGCACTGGATTGGCGTTGTATAGTTTATGGTCTATAAAAGTGGGCTGTTAAGCAAGGGAATGATGGAAAATGTCGTGAGAACACCCGTCTTGGATTTAAAGCAGTGAATCTTAACAAGCAAGTAATTAAGAATGCTGATCGTAAGCCGAACACGACATAAAGATAGACTTCGGCTGCCACCAATAAAACTAAAATAATTTGAGATAAATGTATACTACTGCAACATCTGCACTGCACTGCACTGTACTGCATGTCGATTATTATTTACAATCACTCACCAAATAGTTTGCAAGACTTACCGCTGACAATGTTTAAAAAGATACTTTTCAAACTATTACTATTTAAAAGATATTATACCATTAAGGACTATTTAGAAGACAAGTCAATAGAATCTGTAATTTGCAAGTTAGACTAATTGACATCGCTGATTGTTAATACATTTGCACGCCATGTTATGGCAGGATATGCTGAAACAAATTTACTGTAACAACTTATGTACCTTATTCTAGCAAATAAATATTTTGATTTGATTTGAATCTTAGGTGGGTTGGGTACATCTCCACAGGTTTATTTTAAGACTACAAAATATCGGCACAAAATTTGTGCCGATATTTTCCGGTCATTTGAAAAAAGGGTGACATACTTAATTCATAAAGAGCAATATTTGGGTATGATGATTTAAAAGAGTAAAAGTAGCAGTAAGAGTGCGACGAAGTATATTATAGTCACATCTTTCTAGCTCCCTCATTTTTAAGCGTTAAGTTATGTCCCCTTGTTGCAAATGAGCGAAATACAAAAACAAACTTTGTAAAAAAAATTGTTTTTGGTTTATCATCTTCTTTATTTTCAATTGTTTGCTTTTATTTTATTAAATTTAGTACACCTTTATTATTATCAGCCTTCTGTTCTACCGCAGGGCACAAGCCTGTCTTCCCTCGTTCCACTTATCCCAACCTACTGCCGTTTGTGAGCAATCCTTATGAGTTCGTCCCGCCATCTGCTATACCTTTGACAATAATACGGGTCAGAGCCCATTCGTCCCCTAAGATTCGCACCCTGTGCCCACTCGTCCCCTGGAACTTTTGAGGGGCCCATTCGTCCCCTGAAGAATATTTATTTTTATTCATTCTTCTAATTTATGTACATGTATATGTGTATACTGCAGCTTGGTAGTCCTGGTACAGTCGCGCAGAAAAGGGTAAAATAAAAAATATAGTAATTCAGTAGATATCATGTTTATTTCAAATAAGATTAAGTTTAATAAAATGCCTCTAGGCTCTAGGCATTAAGTCAGTCTTCAAAATAATTAATCAACTTTTGGTTTCTTGTAAATACTTATTTAGCAAATATGATAACTATAATATCTTTATGCAGTAAAATAAAACTGTGTAACTATTTAAATAAAATCCCAGTAATAACTGAATTTTAGATTAATTTACATCCAGTGTACAAACAAATAACCAAATATCAATACCAATATAACAAAAATAACAATTAATTGTTAGTATGTACTTTGTATGATTTAATGATTTATTAAATTAATTCCGTTAATAAACTGTTCACAAGTGTACTATGTTAACCGTTTCTTATGTAAAATATAGCAAATTTTATCTCAGGGGACCAATAGGCACCTGAATAGGTGCCGAATCTTTAACTTATATTGTATATATATTAGAGGGGACGAATGGGTACCTTAAAAATAATATTTTTTGTTAAAATATTAATTGGTCCCCTACCAGGAGACCAATGGGCACCTATATAGGGGCCGAATCCACAACTTTTATGCTGGGGGACGAATTTTAGGGGACGAATGGGCTCTGACCCAATAATACTAACCACAAATCCTTTACTTACATTATTGAAGACGTTTCATCAATAAGTTAAATTAATTATTTGAAAAATCAACGTGTCTTTTCTTCTGTCGCTACCCACATCCCAATCGGCTACCGGATAAAATTTAACGAATCACCCGCCATCATTTTAATGCTATCGTAATGAATGTTATATACGAGCGCGTTTTATCGACCTTACAGCAGCTTCTGTCTTACCTCTTTTTTACTCTTGCGCATTTGGTGTAATTGATTTAGGAACGATATTACTGTAATTTGATCTGGAAGAGTAATGGTTTTAAAATATTGTGTTGTTCTGCAGGCGAAAACTTTGCGAAACAGCGTTAAAATACCAAATACTTTCACGAAATGCAAAACTAGAAGTATTTAAATCTATGTTAGCAGCAATGCTTATCATTTTAATGTTGCTAGTAGGAACCTTATAATGAAGTCCCAGTAACACTGTCCACGTGTAAAAGTGTACTAGGATGATAGTATAATTTTTCTATTATGGTTCCTCCCCAGAGTTTCTCTTTGTTCAGGTTTAGATAAAGGTTTTCTTTAAGTCAACAAATAATTCTGCTTGGAACCTCTCAGGCGACACTTGCAACCTGTTCTTACATTTTTAACATTTCTTATTGCAACGCCTCTGTGAAAATATCACCTGTCAATTTTCGGATTGACATTGTAGTCACCGCAATTCTGAAAGAGAGAACAATCGTAAAATTAAATTCACGAAATAACTTATAAAAAGCAGCTGAAAAATGCATCGTGACGAACGAAAGCATTGTTGTCTCACATGCCATTTCCCATTTCACGCAGGCTCCCAACAACCATAACTCCAGAACATTTATTACTCCGTATGATTGTCGTATCCAGAATTAATATCACCATTGTCTACAAAATGTTTCTCTTTTATTTGCCTCGCTATCTGACCGGTAGCCGCATATCCAAAGCTTGAGTTATCTCGATCTGCCGCCAATCAATCTACATCACGTCACTACTTTAAAAACTAACTTATATTTGCACTCACTCAACTCAATTATCACCCTTGAGTTGAAGACTATAAGGTGGAGGAATGGAAGTTAGGTAGTAAATGCAAAGTTGTGTCCGCTTCGATCGGTCGTAACAATCGATTTTGATTGACAGATAAAAGAAATCGATGCATCGCTTTGTTCGTGGATCGATTATTGTGTCTACGTAATTGGATAACGGTATGTGATGGTGACAGTGCATGGTGATTTCGAGATGGTTTTAAATTCTAATGTGATATTGAACAAGAGAGAAAAAAACAAATTACCAACATTCAGGTAGGATCTCTGCTACACTTTTAGCAATAAAGAAAAACTTACTACTGCAACTTAGACATCATCACAACAATTTACTGCTGATTTCACAAACCCAAAATTTGTGGCGTACCTTTTCAAATAAAAGACATAACCTAGTCGCTTTAATTGCTTTCTGCTTATACCTCTTTTACACTACCACAGCCGGCAAAATTTGATTCATATCCTCGATTATCTTGAACACACACACCGACAGACCAATTTTCCGTAATAATAACCTTATTATAATCACAGTTCCCTTCGTAATACCCTCCGTGGTTTTCATATTAAATTATATGTTGCTGATGCCGCGAGGTACGTCTGTCCATCCGCTCGTCCTTTTTTATTAGTACCTACTTAACTGTTGTTTTTTTATTGTAATAAAAGGTAATAAGCTTTAGTGGCATTGTTCTTGTTCAGTCTCGTTTGTTGCCAGTTTTGAATTTATCAGGTAATCGGTTTATTTTAGTCAATTTCTTTTATGTTGTGACTAGTTTCTGCTCGCCTCGTCGCATCGCATCGCCTGCCCACGCTATTACTTTGTTTTCCCTTAGCGTTCTTTAATAATAATAATAAATAATAAATATCGTCTGACATTGCACACAGCACCATCTAGTTCCAAGTTAAGCACTTAACACTTAAGGCTTGTGTTATGGATACCAGATGGTTGATACACTACTTAAATACTTTTTTTTTTTCGTAAATACATACATATTATAAATATACATCCATGACTCGGGTACAAATGTCCATATTCATCATACAAACCCCCCTACCGGGATTCGAACCCATGACCATTTGGTTTCGCTGACTACACTTAGCCACTGTAGCCACTACTCCAAACGTGTCGTAACGTGTTGTCGTTCTTTCTGACTTTATTTCTTTTTGCTCGGCTCTTTGGGGTCCTAGCGTGATGCTAAATAGCCCATAGCCTTTCTCAAGAATTGGGCTATCAAATGCAAAAATAATTATTGAAATCCGACTGGTAGTTTCAGATATTAGCGCGTTCAAACAAACTCTTTAGCTTTATTATTAGTATAGATAGATAACCGTTCAAATTTTAAAAGACTATGTGGAATTGTCATTGTGATCTAGGATAGATCGAAACGGATTCAAATATTCAGATGACATGGTTAACCAAGACATGACTAACTAACATCATGAATTTTAGTTTTTTGTATGTTTCAGTCCCGTACTGACCCATAACAAGGTTAACTGTGTTATAGAAGGCCGTCCGTCCGTCCGTCGGTCTGTCAGCGAGCTGTATCTCATAAGCCGTAGTTGTAACAATTATAGACAACTGAAATTTTCACAGAATTGTATTTCTATTGCCGCTATAACAACAAATAATAAAAATAAAATAAAGTTAAAATATGTAAGTGTAATATGTAGTGTGACTTTTTAAATATGTTAAATATTGTGCGGTGATACGGAACACTTCAGGTGTGAGTCAGACTCGCACTTGGCCGGTTTTTATTATTATGCACACTTGCTTTTCATATTTTATATATCTGGGTGTGTATATGTATATCAGTCATAATACAGGTTTTACCTAGTTCGGGACCTGAAGACCTGGTGTGGATGTTTATTTATTATTATTTATTTATTAAAACTTTATGCACAAGTAAAAAAATAATACTGTACAAAGGCGGACTTAATGCCTGAGGCATTTTCTACCAGTCAACCTTAGGGTGATGCAGAGATATACCATGGCAGGTGCAACATACGGGATGTTGTCTCATATTAAAATATATATACATATACATATACAAGGTGTTGTTTTGTATCCTCGTCAAATTCGAGGAGGTAACTATGCTAATGATTCTCGACACGAATCAATAATAAAATAAGTAGGTATTTATTTTTATTTTTTGTATTTTTCGGAAATCGGCATGTGTAGGGCCCGTGTGATACCGCCCTGTAACTGCGCTGTAACTGTAACGCATGCACACAGCGACATAGTCGTACGACACTGCCTACCGCATACGCAACGGGGCGATTTTGTTCTTTGAAAGTGGAGTATTCTGAAATACTGTCAAACTTAAATACCTAAAAAAACAAGTATGTATTAATTATTGAGCAGGGTCGTAATTTTATTTGATTATTTATGTCTTTCATAACAGCCTCCTGAAATTTGACGAGGATGCAAAACAACACGTTGTATATTCCCCTAAGACATTCGCTGAATAGTCGACATCAGCTTTGCTTGTTTTAATAAGAAATAGAATAGAATAGAATCATGACCTGACATAACACTTCTAATCTGTCAATATATTGTATCTATATTGTGTCTATAATGATCCCCAGGAGAACTAATATGAAACTAAGACTCCGTAATAAACGTGAAGTTGCAAATCATTACATATCTTACATAAAGGGTAACGAGCATCAATTTACTTACCACATCAACATCAACTTGCTATCAGTTCAAATTTACCTCCATCATTACTTGGCTATTAACTCTAAGCTAGCTAGGTGAGGATCGCGTTTAACTAAAATAGATGTTAATAAGTGCCTACGATACTTGGGTAACGTTGTACGTAAATCGTAAGCAACCCAGTTAAGACTGACAGAGGTGCGCTACGGTGGTGCAAGGGATGAAGGAAAAGCGACAAAGTTTTCCTGATACTACTATAAAAGTGCCTGTATCGTTCTTCTGGGAGGTTTGTGCAGCATCAAACTTGTTCAAACGAGGTTTTAACAGCCAACATAATCTACCACTGGTCATGCTAGTTGCGGACGGCGTTGACCTTAAAGGCATACAAATTGGTGACTGCAGACTCCTCGCCAGCATTGCGATTCTGTAACCATCTCACCGTGAAAACTTAGGTGAAGTGAGCGTGGAGTGAGCTGTCAGTGTAGACCCACTGATGCTAGGGATTGACCAAGCATTACATTTACAATCATAATCGAGATTTTAATTACATTTTTTAATGTTAGTTCTGTTGATCATTTTATATTATTTCAAGGCTAGTAGGTATTTAAATGATTAAATACTATTATTTGGAGTTTTATTTTTAATAAAACAGTAACACAGAAATTCAGTCAGAAACTAGATTAGGAAAAAAATAACTTATTTAAGTTTCTGACAGGATTTCTGTTTTGCTGTTTTATAAAAAAAAAACCAGTTAATAGTAATTTTTGCCACTTAAATACTAGCCTTGAAATAATATAAAAAGAACAACAGAATTAGCATATTTTTTTTTTTATAAAATCTCGATTATGAATGTAAATGTAATGCTTGGTCAATCCCTAGCATCAGTGAGATGACACTGACAGCTCACTCCACGCTCACTTCCCCTAAGTGTTCACTTCACGCCTTTACAGAATCGACATGCAGTTATTGGCGTCGACAGGCAAGTTGCATTTTATCACCTTTGGTGGCCAAATGTGCTTGGATCCGAATGTTAGGTCGAAAGCAGACAGACGAGACGTTGAAATTTTGAGAGACGTGGAAATATAATGTTTCTTTGTGAAACAGAAAGTAAATGAAATTCCTCGCTTTAATCTTATCTTTAGAACCACCCCATCGCATACATCACGCGAAACTCCGTCGTAAGCGAATGTAAGTAAGCGCTAACTAACGCAAGGAAGACTTAGACGCGAAATATTTGCACCGTGCAGCACTTAGCGCTCTTATCGCTCGAATAAATCGCTCCAAGCACTTATTTGTTGAAACACCCGGGCACTGTGATTTCGTATGCTTAAGCGTTGATTGAGATATGTTTGCAAAGTTTCTGAAATGGGGTTTTAAGCGGAATAATTTGAGGGCTTGAGGAAAATGTCAGGGTTAGTATACCTACATACATTTTGAAAGTATGTAATTATTGCCGCCGAGGCTCCGAAAGTCGAATGAGTTTAAATATGTTGCTAAGTTATTCTCTGTCACTGAAAACAAAAGAGTATAGAGGAGACTTTCTCCTGTTAATTAACCTGCTTCAAGTACAATCAGATGAGATAAAGGATTAACAAGATTTCAGGCGTAATACACCCACTGCTGGGGGTCTTCTCTCTAAGTCTGTGTACAAAGGTACAGGCCCGACCGAAAATAATTCGATACTTCGGAATGCACCTTACTCCCGATTAATTAACTTTTTCGGGCGGACAAAAACACATCGCGAGTAAGGACAACTGTCAAATCGTGTTGAGAGTCATTCTTACTATGGGCCCCGAAGTAATCTTATTTCCGTAGGTGATACGGAGTATAAAACGCCCGTAACTTCGGCTAAAACTACGAATTTCGTGTCTAGAGAGTAGACACCCTTTTTTTTTTTAAGGATGGGAAATCATCAAACGACCCCTCCCGCTCTGGGTGGAGCGGAAGGGAGTGTCAGACTTTTACTGACTAAAACCCACCCGTGTTCCTTCCTTGGCCCTTTATGTTCCGGGTCAGCGGTACCCCTTTCGGATGATCCCGCTTTCCCGGCAGGCTTGGGCCCTAGTGGGCCCCCTCTTCGATGCTGACATCTCGAGTCGATCTTTGAGGCGCGCGTGGAACACGTACGCGCCAACCAGCACGGGCCTGGTCCTGATCGGACGGTGAGCTACCCATTACTCGCCGCCCGCAGGACCGCGCCTACAGTGGCCGGGTGTCGTCACGCGGCTCCCGACGCCCGGAGCGTCCACCGCGGCGGCTTGGACGGGAGACTCTCTCCCTCTCCCGTCCCGCCACCTCCTTCGCTAGCATGACTGCTTCGCAGAAGGAGGCGACTGCCTCCCACTCCCTCTCGCCCCGGACCATGGCTTGAACCAGGGCCGGGCGTGAGAGGTCGCCGCCGCTGCCGATCGCCTCTACGAGGACACGGCGCCGGTGCTCCGCCCATGCAGGGCAGGCCCCCACCGTATGCTCCACCGTGTCCTCGGGGCGATCATCGCAGTGGTGACACCCGGGCTTTTCAGACCTATTTATTTGTATCCTTACAAAAAACTCATAACTGTATCCAGTAGTCACAAACGAAAACGGATTAGCTAACTCGCCTACAGTAACTCGCTACTCGCCCGTTCACTAGGCCATAAAGCTAATGTATGGCGTCAACGGATTATGAGGCCAAAGTGATGGTAGTACGGCTTACGAGAACTTACGATCAATTAATGGATCCTTGCTGAGTGAAAAAGTTATTGACCGTGGACTGGATATTATTTCGATGTTTTTTAGAATGTTAGTATTCATCAGCTAATGTTATACTCATTTCTGAGTGAATCACTTTAATTTTATACTGGTGGTGGACTGGTGGGTGGACACTTGTTCATGATAGCATTATCAGCCTATAACGTTCCCACTGCTGGAACACAGGCCTCCTTTCGGCAAGAGAGAGTGGGCCATAATCCATCACGCGGGCCCAGTGCGGGTTGGTAGATGTCATATGTCTTCGAATTTTTGCTTCTAGCTAGGAGATGCCAGCTTCCTCACGATGTTTTCCTTCACCGGTTTAAGAGCAGTGGACACTGGACAAGTCCACTTCATCTGTGTGGTTCTTTCGCCAGAAGACCATTTCAGACATCAATCTACATGGTCCTCAAAGATTATGTCCGAACTTGACATTGATGAATTTTATATGTACAATGACATGAGTATTTACTTTGTAAATTATTATATTATTTTAATTATTGTGAATGTGAGGACTATTAATGTGGGTCATTATTACAGTTTTAATCATGATCTGGCAGTTTGAGTAATTTATGCGGCCTACCAAAATGTTATTTCTTTGGTATTGTTCGTCGAATCGTTGAGCTCCTTAATTAAGTTCTGAGTTGAGCTGCACGATTACTGACACATCAGTGCACTGACTGGACAGGTCCTCTCAATCTGTGTGCTTTTTCCTCAAAAGACCATTTGAGACACTAATCTACATGGTCTTTTCACATGATCTGTCCAAGATTATGTCAGGACTTTAAAAGAGACTGTGACCTCTGAGTTTGTTTCGGCTTTTCTTCTCAGAGTAGTCCGATAGCAAACGCCGACCTCATCTAGCTTTTAAAATATGTGTAAAAAAAGTATTTGTACAAACCTACTTACAGAAATAAAATCATTTATCGTTTTAGTGGTGATTAAATAATTTACACAAAGTAAAGCGCCTGTCTGGGTTCGAACCTACGACCTACAACTATCGCGCCATACTATTACTAGTCGCGGCCATTACCATTGGGCCACCACTGCAGCACTGCTTTGTTAAAACGTCGTCTGTTAAATAACCGGCCATTGTTGATTAAAACGACTTTGTTCACTAGAAAACTGGTTCTAGCCAAAACTAATCATAGGTTTTTCGGAGGACCTCAAGAGATTGATTAGACAAACTTAGTCGTTCTTTGGTTTTGAAAAAGCTTTTTTAAGAAGAAAAATGTATTTTTCAAGAATATCATCACAGCATTATTTAAAGGTTATCCATTCTAATGGCAACCCATAAAACTGTTCAGCAGAACCCAAAAATGACCCTATAAAACACACTACCCATTAACAGAAATAAAACAGAGACTGCCAGAGTAATGCAGTCGGTGCATCCGCAATATATTCCCGGGTAGCCGGGTACCCGGTCTTCGGGCCTGGTAACGGGTAGTACGAGTATTATTTACGAGCACCTGAGCAATTACATAGGTAATGTGGAACGCTGAAAGTGGAGGGTAGTGAAAAATAGCAGAAACTGTTCGCGACAGGGGTAATTAGACTTAGTTGGATGTGGATTTTTATCTGGTTCTGTTAGGGAGTGTGATTACAAAGTTATTTTTGACAACAACACTCCTTTTTTGACAATGACATTATACAGGGGCTATCTACTCATCTCATCACTCATCTCATCTAGTCACTGTGTTTCATGTTTACTCATAAAAAATAATAACTATCTACTACAACGATGAGTCTTCGACTCTTCGCCCATTCCACGAGCAACAATCGTAAAAATAAAATACGCAACCCCGAAACCGAAATAGACGAACAAATGGATAGTTAAACAGAAAAAAATAATAAAAAACGCAGCACCCACATAAATAACTTTTTATTGGCGCTATCAATAATATTTTATAGCAACATTCAATAACATGTAGAACTCGAGTTACTCAAGCGCATAAAGCAATAATTACTGAGCACAGGACGTTAGCAAGATTTACGTCTAAACACGTAGCCTCAACTCCCCTCTCTCTATAAAATTTGCTACACACGTTTATCTCCGGCTTTCTCAATAAACAAACCGGAGAAACGTACAGATAAAGCCGAAAGACTAACATATATCTCGCGGAGCAATAAAATAAATCCGACTTGCCTCCATAATAACATTCAGAGTGGTGAATTATTTTCTAATCCGAACGTCGGGAGGCTAATAGTTCGCACGTGTCGGTCTTTATACTGAGTTACTGGTGAAAACATCCCAAGAAAAACATGAATTTCCACCAGCAGCGAGCCGGTAATGCTCCTTTAATGCGGACACCTTAATAATTGTCAAATAAATTTGGGAGTAAAGCCGCGCTGGAAAAAGCTGCAGCGTTGAGCGCGGCTAATGACGTCATAACTTGTGTGATCGCGATCCGACAGCGCTTCAAGCGGCTTTTTATTTTGGGATTCTTGTTATGTATTAGCTTTGGAAGATGTTCGAACGAAACGCTTTAAGCGATGCGTGAGATATGGGTGTCTATTACAATAATGTTCAGGGATTTTGTTAAACATTTGGGTGGTTTTATTAGACAGACAGCAAGTAATTCTTTTAAGGATTTGTGTGCTAAATCAAAAATGTCAAAACATGAGTCCTGTCCATACAAAGAAGTCTTAAAGAAAGATATTTTTTTTAATGGAAAAGTGCCAACATCACTTCCCCTGTTTAAAGTTTTCCTGGGACTTGATGAACAGAGACTATGTTTTTAAAACACAGTCTCTATTTAGATATCGAAATGTGAAGGTAATAAGACTCTATCTTGCATAAATACTGAAACTTACACGTTGAAAATGTTTCATAGGTAATTCATGCTTCCTGTAAAATTTCCCATGACTGTTCCATCTGGAAGATTGGCCTTGTTTGAGCTTAACCAACAAAACGAGATACCACTTCACCTGCTCTACTGAACATTCTTACAAAAAAAAAATTTAATCAACACTTTGCTGAAACAATAACTTAAATTCCCAAAACAACATATAAAACAGAATTCAAAAACAAACAGCTAAGTGAATCAGTCACTACAAAACGGAGCATGTACTCAGGACATAAATAACGAGTCATATTTTCACGCCATTTCAACTATGCCCCACAAAGAAGCGCGTCTGTTTGGATTAATGTACCTTCATACATTTATACGTGGCTCTCCCGTTCAACAAGCCTGAAGTTTATGAAATATCACCTTAATACATCAACACCTCCATTCAACAATCAACTCTATCACTTAGAGCACAGACCACAATTTTGATTGGTTAGTCTCGGTATCTTGCATCGTTTAAACCCAGTCACCGTGATGAATATCCCGCAAAGTTCCTTCGGTGTCTATCCAAGCACTTTGTGAGATAAAAATGTGGACGACGAAGAACATAGATCTGGTGTAGTGGCGTTTGCAGACAGCCGACAAAAAGTGCTCTCGCTTTAGTAGTTAGGGTGGAGATACACTGGTTATTTGATTTGTGGCTGAATCAAAGGTTACCCTTGCTTGCTAACTTACGAGATTTGATCAAAAGTTCCCATTCGCATAAGTCAGATACATGTTTGACGTATGTGAATGGGAACTTTTAATAGGTGACACGGAGGCAGTGAAGGTAAAAATCACAGTGAGCGTGATTGATCTTGCTTTCGAGGCTCTGGCCCTGCTGTGAGACTATAAAACGGTGATAAATAATATTGTAATTAGGAACTCCTTTGATAATTAAAGTGATATAAAACCTGATAATTAAATTGATTATACCAATTAGATGTAATAAATGGTTTTCTGCTCTCAACTTTCAAACTGCCACTGCCAATGCATCATGAAACAGATATTTCCGTCTTGCTCACCCCACAAATGAGGTGAGATTTATCTCAAAGAGAAATGTGCGTGTTGGCATTCTATTCGTTTACTATTCTGTACATGCAATGTAATAAAAATCCACTGAGCCCAATAAAGCGTACATCCCTAACGGATCCAATCACACACAACATTCCTGCAATTAATCAATAAAAAACGCAAAAAACCCGTGTCATTTAAAACCCCTTCTACGGTCATGTACAGACAATCGATACTTTATTCGATTCTAACGATTTCAATTTTATCTCGATGCCAGCCTATTCGATACCTGATTCCAAATGGCCGAGTTGATAGTAACACTCGTTGAATGCAAAGCGAATAACAACGTTGAGTGTCGCATAGTTCCAATTTGCGACTATAGTTAACGTGATACAACCTTATCGGAGTCAGGACATTCTATTTTTGAAGGATCAGGTGAAAGTGGACCTACGGTGGAAAGGGTAAAGTTGAGATTGGACTAAAAATATATAGTTGCAAGACTTAGGTCGTGAGGTGATGTGAGGAAATATACGGAAAGATTCTCAGAGCCTGTGCGTCTTTAAGCTGATATTGTTTTTGCTAATCAGCTTGCCAAGCACACTCCGAACAACTCAATCGTTGATTGCCAAAAATTGTATTAAGTTGTTGGTACCCCAAGGAACGTAACAATCAGTCAGTTGTTACATACATCAGTGCAAATATTTAAGACCCTTTGATGCACCGATAAATCCAATGCCAAAGTCACAAAGAAACTTTCAGAAATTGCATTTTAAATTAGGGACTTTAACTCTTAGAAGTTCAGTGAGCAACAAGCAAAACATTACACAGAGGTTCACGTCCACGTTAACCTTCCGTACATTTCGAATCAAAGGGGATAGTGTTAGAGCAATCGCCATTATCGATAAAGATAAAGCCGTGAAGGTGGTTATTAGAACGCATAAGGCTCTATTAAGTTGTTCGAGCGCCGTGGATGGCTGTGGATGTCCTACACTATCAGTTTTACGTTTATTGTTATATTGTTGGGTAGGCACGTTTTTATAATGCATGGGAGTCCGGTGTTGTGGGAATTGGCTGTGCACTAGGCTAAGATTGAGATATTTCCTTATTTTTACCCGACTGCGCGACGCAAAGGAGGGTAATGTGTTTATCAGCCTATATATGTATGTATGTATGTTTGTTCCTTTGCCCTCTAGAGACCAAACGCGTGAGCCGATTTTGATGATTCTTACGTTAAACAATATGTCTTAATCTTGTGGGTGTATCAAAATATGGCGCCTACCGGACGCCGTATTGTGAAAAAGAAAAAAAAATGTCGACGAACTATGTCAAGTGGGGTATCATTATTAAATAGGTCTTTGAAAATCATCTGTAGGTTTCTCTAGCTATTTTTAATTTTGAATGATTGACCAATGTAAATGCAACCGAATGGCTGCTGCAGCTACTTCATCTTATGTGACAGTTCTCTAATTCAAATATAAACACAACTTACTCTGTCATAATAAAGAAAGCTGTTTAAACTCCTGTCCGAACACAGCAACGTAACCTTGTAGAAGAGATAAGGCGAACGCGACGGCTACAACAAAATATGTAGGTATCAGAACAAACATTAAAGGAGTTGCCAAACTATCAGATAAACAGAGAATCTGCTCACCGATCTAGTGCTTAGGGGTGAGCAATCGGGCCTTAGCAAAACAAAATTACAAATATTATAAAATAAGTGGAAGTTTTGGTGCTTGTTTCATCCGTAGTGAACTAGTGAGCGTTTCACTCAGTGGAATTGAACATCTTTGCACAAACGAACCTAAACTTACACAAGAATACATTTGGTATAAGTGACTACTTACTTACTCTTTTGTCTCAAAATAAATAGTTACAGTTACAAACGTAAAAGATAACTGTAGGCCAATTCTCGTACTTAAAAAACGACATCTCAGCGACAATCAATGTCAAAAACCTGTCAAAAATGTATGTAAATTGATTGTAATTTTGACAGATTGAGACTGAGATTAGAATGCGAACGGTCTTAAAAATACGGGAATTGCCCCTCTGCAGCTATGTCAATATTTTGTCTTCTTTATAAATAAAAACATATTTATTAGATCATAACATTCTATATTGACATAAATAAATAATTTTTGACAAAGTAATGAGGCCCTGACTCCTGCGCTAGGTATAGTACCTGTGTCACAGAAGCCAGTGTCTTCTCGAAATTATTTGTGTCGAGTTTTTGCAATAAGAACTCATCTAAAATATAATAAAAAAAAAAAAAAACATTATTTACTTACTTCTTCAAAGCAAGTACGTGTAGCTCCCACGTGTACGTGTAACTACCCGCATATTTTAGTTCGAATTTGTAAATATTTGCAGCTGTTTTGTCTAATAATAATACAGACAACAATGGCAGAGAAATCGAGGCGCAACCTGTTATCATGGATTCAGAACATAATTCTATACCCCCTGCGTTGAAACTTTTCGTCGGTATTTTTTTTTAAATCTGCTTTTCCATACATTTTGACCACTAGCCAGTGCACTTTATATGAAACAGAGGGGGGTCTAGAACCATGTGTTGAATTAATGATTACAGTTTGCTCGTCATTGTCCTGCCACCCCGTTTAGGGTTTATAATAAATGCGCAATAACCTAATACGTTTCTACTAAGCTAAACAGTATTCAGTATCATTTACATTTTCTCATTTATCATACATTTATCATACATTCACAATTTCAATTTAGTTTCACCATGCATGAAAATGTAACATACCAACCAAAAATAATGACCAAAAACCCATCAGAGTTTTAGTTAACACAGTTTATTAACTTAGTAGCGGCCCTAATCCGGTTTAAACCAGATACAAGCCGGGAACGGGGGAAAACGTAGGATTAAACGGACGCCCCAATAACATTTACATAGAAATGGACCTTTACTGGTACACATTTTTACTGACCTTATTCATTCCGGAGTAAATTGTTCACTGTTAAACTACTGCTCTTTATGTGGGACTCCAAATTTTATGGAGCACTATTTACTTTTAAGCTAATGAAATAGAAGTATTCGGGTTTTTTTTTTTGAGAACGCATTTTGAAGTTATTTTTAAATTATCGGTGTACTGTTCGTCCGTCCCTTTTACGAGTCCTTCTAAGTTATACAGGCTCTACCTTCAAAAGGCAGTTTTCAATTACTTTCAGGGCTTTAATACTTTTGTTACACAAGGTTGCAGTTTGCATAATAATACCGTTGAACTTTAATTGTGTGAGAAACAAAAACGTAACGCAAAAAAGCTTTCTGCAAGCGAATGCTTAACAATAAAAATTATTCAATCTTAATGTTCCTGTTGACAGCGATGCGGACGAATTTTTTGATGCCCTGTGATTCTTTTTTGTATACATGTACATATTATTAAATTATTTTAAGTCTGTTTGCTTTATATGTTATCTTACAGTTTTTCCAAGTTTAAATTAAGACCCTAAAGCAGTAAATTAAACACATACACTCAAACGTAATCCTCATACAACAAACCATTTCTCACCGTAAACAAACGTTCACAATCTCAAAATCCCTCCACCATACAGACCCATAAACTTACACGTACTCCATTAAAAACCTCTAATTTGTATGCTAATCATATTAGATAGTTGGTATAATCCTCCATGTTTTGAAAGCCACAGATTACACGGATGTGGTAAAATTGCTTCATAATTATGTTACGGTGCAATAGTTTGATAGGAAATTACGTGTGCTGTCGGATTTAGTTGGAAATCGATTGGTTTTAGAATTTACCGGGATTTTCTCTTGTTGTGTGGTGTGTGAAGCTTTTGGGCAGCTAATGGTGATTCCCTTGTCATCATTCCCTTGGCATCTTTTGCTTTCTATTTCATTATGAAAAGGACAGAAGATAAAATATTAGTTTAGTCCTGTCAAATTAGTCAGCATCTGACGTAATTTGATATAATTTTAGTAGTCAACTTTTTGTATGGAGTAGTGTCAGGCGCTGATTAATTTGACAGGACTAAACTAAAATTTATCTTCTGTCCTTTTCATAACGAAATAGAAAGAAAAAGATGCATTCAACTTAAATTTAGTTTAGTTTGTGAACAAGGGAATCGGCACCAATGTCAGGCTTAAACTTCAGGTGTTTGCAAGAGGATCTTTAGTATTAGGTGGGGTAAAGATGTCAACTTCTTCGTGTCCGTGCGAACCAACTAGGAAATTTCTTTATACCAAATACCTACTTTAAAAGGGCTTCCGTTTGACCTAAAGGTCAAGTGAGCTGAGGACAGTTTTTACTGGATATCATTACCTGTTAGCTTCTATGGGAGTAGATTAGCAGGTCAGAAAGGTTAGCAGCAAAATTTCTGAGAACTGCCGGAGATACTTACCTATAAAATTAGATTTTCTACTCTGGACAGCAAAATTTTTCCATTTTATTGAAAACATCAATCGTGTGATAAAGCGAATCTCATTTACAATTATTGTATGTAAGAACTTTATCGTCTGAATTATTAAAATGCCAAAATAACTATAAACAAACAAAACTAATGACATCCGTAATAGCCGCCCAGGTGACTACTAAATTCGACCCAAATTCAAAATCCCGGAATCCCTTGAAATCCCAGCACTGGCCACACGACCAACACTAACTCACCCGATTCAATCCCGCACAAATCTCCGGACTAATGCAGGCGGGTAACGTCTGTGATTCCAACACTGTCCTAACTTTGGGAAGCTGAGCTAAGCGAGAAATGAACTAGCTTTGTGGTAGGTGAAGACTTGAAAATTCTGTAAAGGCATTTTCAAGAGGCCTCTTTTAGATTCACTGGTGCGACAAGTGACTGACATGTGGGCAAAAGCAGGGAGAATTTGAGTGAGGATTCGCGTCACTCTTCAACTGTGTTGGGTTAGATTTTTGACAGGAGGCGTCATGGTCATATGAGGTAGCAAGATAGTTAGCAGACACCTTTACAAAATAATACATTTCTTAAAATTTTAAATAAAATTCGCGTCTAGGTAGATATTTGTAGCGGATTTTTTAATCTAGTGGACAAATCCATCTAAGTCATTCATAAAGGTAACTAGCCCCTCTCGCCACCTCCATTCGGATTGCAATGTCATCTTACGTTTTGGCAGTCAAAATAGCATGTTTGTTCACATAAAAGAAGTACCACAGAACCCTTAAAATATAGCTATCCTAAAGCTCAAACACTAAATTATTCATCCCGAATTCGTATTCAAACCTAAACCGCCCCACAACGGCCCAGGACAATTTAAAACCCGTTAAGGGTCACTAGATCCCTTTAATGCAGTGGAGTCCAGATAAATGGCAGCGGTATATTGGCCTACTATTAAAACTATAAATCTCGTGGTCAGTTCTATGAGGTGGGGAGAAATTAAAGGGATTGGGAAAGCCAGTTTGTTCTGGTTGATTTGCTGGTTTTTGTGTAAAGCGGAAGTTAATGTGTGGCTAGGGGTCGCGGACCGAGTTTTGATGGCGAATTTTGTTTTATTGAGGTTATATTTTAAAGAAGAGAGAAGGCTCACTATTTAGTGTATGGATGACCACCTTCGTGAGAAGATGAATTGGACAAGTTTTTTGTTTTTAAATTTTCAACATCTGAGTCCAAAATAAATACTCTTTCTTTTTTTAAATGTTATTTATTTATTTACAAAAAAAAAAAAACTTAAGTAGTGTTTCGATAACAACTGCTCATGGAGGCTTTAACTGGTGGACTAGTGAAGAAAACAGTGAAAAATGATGTATGAATAAGACTAGAGATTACGAGACACAAAATGTTGCGGTGCTTCTTAAAAAAGGTCTGGTTGTGGCCTTAGCATAGTTGGGTGAAAGTTTGAGATCCAAAAGGTTTCTTTTTCTTTAGCGTAGAAAATTAACGTCCCTAAAATCAACACCAAGACACCAACATCTTAAATCCCAGCATCATAATTTAAGCAGACAATATTAGTAGGTAGTAGGTACAGAGCTCTCAAATTAACATGGCGCCCGCAACTGTTACACACAGAATTTAATACGGGCCACATTAAGGGTCGACCGCATAGTCTTCCGCACGGTAGGAGCTCCAGACGTTGTGGGGAGACCGAATGTGGCTTTAAGTTTGAGAAATGTAATATCGTTTAAGAATAGAATACTTTTTACTATGAACACCATTTCAGTTACAATAGTAAATGTATTTGTTTACATAAGGATAAAGTAAAAAATTGAAAGAAGTTAAAGTCTAGGGGACGATTTACTGTTTTGAGAAGTTGTCAAGTGATAGTTTTAACATCTAATGTCGACCATTGTATTTCTTCGTCTGACATCAATACATTAATTATAGTTCTGTTTTGCCAGAACTCAAATTTCAGGATTCCGGCTACAATAAATTGTTTTATACAGGTTTGATTTATCAATAGCAACCCTAAATAAACGTTTGCAGAGTTTTGCAATAGTCGACATTTTTTTAAGCGTTACTCCGTACAGCACCAAGACTAAAGGGTTCCTATCCTTAGTATTTAGAGCCCATTGCTGAGTGGATCGAAGGTTAAATAAAAATAGACAATAAGCTGAATCTAACTTCGATAAACCATTTGGAAGATTAACAAAGATCAGCATTCATCATTCATCAACAATACAAAAAGAAGCTAAAAGGTCACAGTGTAAAAAAACCAAGCCTAAACACCTAAACATGCAACAACGTGCCAACTATCTTCAAATCTTTACCAAAAGCCCACATTCCATCATCAATTGCCCGCCAGCCTAAACAAGACTTATCCGAACGGACCCCAACCGATTCTCACCCCAACCACGACAAATGTACTAATCCTACAAGTTTATCCTTGTGGCCCACTGAAATCTCCGAAACAATGGCCAGCATGTTAACTGCCTCGGGTGACCACAAGGCTGTGTGCAGATTACTGTGGGAGAGAGACAGAGGTACAGCTCAGTCGTGTGTTAGAAAGGGATGGTGTGCGGTTGCGTGTTAATTAAATTAAACGGGGGCTAGCTATGGGTTAATAGCGAGTAATCGCGGTGCGACGCTTGTCTTGTAGACTTTGTGTGCTGTACATGCGGTGTGGTAATTGTTTGGCAGTTGTGACGTGTAGGGATGTTGTGATGGCTGTCATTTGTTGGTGTTTTAGGACTGATTCTGTATGGGGTTGTGGTTTAGGGTAATGGGCGATTGAGCATGATTATTCTGAAGGAATCAGGCTAGTCAAAATAATCGAGTCTGATCAAACCACGCTGGGGTCATGCATTCCATTCATTCATTCATCAAGCGATGTGTTCCTCTCGTAAAATACGTTAGCGGTGTAAGTTGAAGGACATCAAATCAACCTATCGTTGCTAGAGATTTGCAATGTGTTTCTGCCCGGCATGAAAAGATGGCAAAAATCGGGCATTTTGGGCATACATTTATTTTTTGCCCGGTATATGTCCAATCGCTGAGCATAAAAATATGGGGTCGTTAAACCTGATTTAATATAGATCTTCATGTAAAAATAAATATTAAAGAAATAAAAGAAGGAATGTCAATGATTGAACACTTTTATTTTAAAATAATAACATTAATATACTATTTCATGCGAAAACCGGGATAAAACTCAAACTCAAACTCAAAGCATTTATTTCAAATAAACCAATTACAGGCACTTTTGAATTGTCAAGGGGTCGGCCAGTCAGAAAGATGAAGCTAGTTGCCCATTCCAAAGCGTAGTAGGTACCTATGGAGAAGAACGGGCAAGAAACTCCATGGACACTCTTTTAAATCAAAATATTGTTACAAAAAAGTGGTTACATCATTCATGTTGTAATTATACATGTGAGAACGATGTAGAAACACGTGCACGTTAAAAGCGTCCGTAATAAAAAGATAAAAACAATTATGGAATTAAAATAAGCCGTGGCAGCTAAGAAATGACCAGTGCCTACTGACGGCGCCCGTTCACGAACATGACGTATGGATCAGCACCATTCAGCTCAACCATTTTGAAGGGAACTCAATGATCCAATACACACGCCACCACCAGCGACACATTTGAGTGAGCATGACATACTCTCAGCCGCCAGGGCACATTCAAGTCAATGAAAGACGAACCCAGTAAGCTTTATAGTGGGTACATAGTGCTCACACATGTGCTATGCAATTATACAATACTAAGAGATTGAATTTATACAATGCAAAGATAGGTTGTACAATCTTCATCAGCTCCAACATTATTTTCGAATGCTAATTAATTAGTTTACGCGCCCTTGTGGAGCAGGACCAGCCCTGAGCCAAGCATTTTTGTCAGCGATATAATCCCCCAACTTATAATATGCTTGGCTGTATAGTGTGCGTTTTATACAAGATTTAAATTTCGTTTCATTCAGTTGGAGTATGTGGGGAGGTATTTTATTTTAAACAGTACCCCATGAAGGATGAGTCTACTTTAGCCAGTCTGAAACCTGGTTGAACTAATTGGTCCCTATTTCTAGTCCTATAGTTGTGTCTTTCACCTCTTTTACTGAAAATATTTAAATTTTTCCTTACGTACATGATGTTTTCATAAATATATTGACAAGGTACTGTCATGATGTTAATGTCTTTAAACAGTTCCCTTAGAGAATCGCGCCTGCGTAGGCTGTATATTGCTCTGATAGCTCTTTTCTGCAGAATAAAAATAGACTCAATATCAGCAGCCCGTCCCCATAATAAAATACCGTAAGACATGATACTATGAAAATAGCTGAAATAGACTAGCCTCGCGGTATCTACATTAGTAAATTGACGGATTTTCCTTACAGCATAAGCTGCTGAACTTAGCCGTCCTGCAAGAGATGTCAAATGAGGACCCCATTGCAGCCTTGAGTCGAGCGTTATCCCCAGGAAAACAGTTTCATCGACAAATTCTAGTTTCTCGTTGTTCAATACTATGTCACAATCACTACTTTTAACATTCGGTAAAGCAAATCTTATGCATTTCGTTTTTTTCCCATTTAATACTAAATTATTAGCAGTGAACCAATTATGTAACTGCAGTAGGGCATTATTTACGTCGTCAAGATTTGATGCACGTCTATTTATCTTAAAGATTAAAGAAGTATCGTCAGCAAATAACACCATTTGTGGTTGGTTTTTAAATAAATGGGGTAGATCATTAATATATACTAAAAAGAGGAAGGGACCTAATATCGATCCTTGTGGAACACCCATTTGTACTTTTAAATGAGGTGAATTGACACCATTTATTTGCACTTTTTGTTGTCTATCATTTAAATAAGATTGTACTAAACTAAGCGCGAGTTTACCTAGTCCGTAATGCTCAAGTTTTAATAGCAAGGTTTCGTGATCAACGCAGTCAAATGCCTTGGAGAGGTCACAAAAGATCCCTATGGCATCTTGGGCCTCCTCCCACGCTGTAAATAAGTGTTTTAATAAAGTGACACCGGCGTCAGTCGTACAACGTCCTTTGGTGAAACCATATTGCTGACCGTGTAAGATTTTGTTGGTGTTAAAATGATTAAGCATTTGATTGAGCATTACCTTTTCGAACACCTTGCTGAATACTGGCAAAACAGATACTGGTCTATAATTGTTGGTGTCTTTGCTGTCCCCAGATTTAAAAAGTGGTATAACCTTACTGTATTCAATTAAATCCGGGAAGACTCCTTGATCTACACACAAATTAAATATTAAAGCTAAGTATGGTGCTATAGTCTCGATTATTGATGTACAAACTTTGATAGACATTCCCCATAGATCTTCGGTCAATTTGATTTTTATTTGCCGAAAAGCTTTTATAACTATCATAGGGTTTATATGTTTAAATTGAAATTCAACCGGGCAGCCTAAAACGTTCGCTCTTAATAAATCAATGGAGACATCAGGTGAGGAATTTAAAGCTTCCGTCGTTTTAGCTGGTATATTAGTAAAGAAATTTACAAATTCTTGAGCGACTTCTAAGTTAGAGCTTATGGCACCACGTGAAGTCTCCAATGTATAATCGGTGCTTCGTATTTTTTTCCTACTAGTTTCGTTATTTATAACTTTCCAAGCTAAAGATACAAGAATAAACAGCATAATTTTTATCAAAAATAGTTAAATGTGTGCTAATTTACTTAATAAGACGATAAGGACTAAACAAATAATAAAAAAATAACTTTTGGCATTCATAGGAATAGCTTTGTGAAAATATGAATAATGAACATTATAATAATTTAAATTTTAACCACACTATACAACCATTGGATGACACCGAAAGGGTAGGACAGGAAGTGGTAGGGGAAATTAAACTAATATTTTTATTGTATTGTAGGGTCAATTATCGAGAATATCGTTTGTTTGTCGTGAAGTTGAAGCTACTGGTTCTATATCTTCCCATCTATCCTCGATAAGTGAAGATTCCATTTCCTCCCGCGTGTGACCTTCCATGGTATATTCTTGGCACATATGTATTAATATCGTCATCTGTGCCGTCATTTGTGACATTTACCATTATTATGGTTCTTAACATATTTTAAATAAAATGCAATTTAATTCATAAAATCATATTTAAAACAACTAACCACAACAGTGTGCGCATCCCTTCACACGATGCAAATATTTTTAAGCCGCCGCGCGCCGTGTTATTCGTAACATTTATGTTCGTAAAAATGGTTTTGTACAACTTATATTTACATAGAATGTGCAAATTCATAAAAATACACCTTTAAACAATTAACCATAACTAATCTCAACAAGTTAGACCAGCTTCCAAAGCTAACATCTATCCGTGGAACAAAAAATATATGCCCAGATAAATGCCTACAGACACAAATGTAGGGGCACTTATTACGAATTTTCCCAATTTGCCAAAAATTCCCAGGCATTTGCCCATCTCTAATCGTTGCACACTGTTGCACTTAAGCTTCTCCGAATCGACACCAAAACTTTCGATTCGCTATTTCTATGTTCAGAAGATAATTAAGTGTATTTGTATAGGTAGTACACAGGTAAAAAAAAACCCTTTAAGTGTAACTATTTAAGTAAAAAAAGGTTGTAACAAATGAAACTGATGTTTTATAAAAAGAAAAGCCTTTTGTCACTCCCATAAAGGAACATAATAGAAACATTAGACGAACAACTCTATTATGCCGACATAAAACAACAAATGTTAGCTCACACGTCAAAAACAGTATTTTTATTAAAACATTACCCTAAAAAACAAGGTCCCGTCCAAAATGATATTAAAATTTAATCATATTCACCACTTTTTACTAGCCCCCGTACTATAAATATCGTGGCGCATAAATATTCTACGTCTACCCTCCAAATATGAATTAATCACCGACCTGTCAACAAAGTGAAGTGTCATCGAGCTCGAAAGAGGGCGCTGAGATGTGTTCAAACTTGGATATTTTATTGAAGAAGCTATAGAAGAAGAATAACAGTTAGACCATGGTTATTGAGGGTTTTCGTCGTTAACATTTGGAGTTTTTGAATAAAATTGCTTTTTCTAAGGAATAAAATAAAATGTATATATTTTTTGCTTGGCTTGCACCACAGCCGTTTGGCTCTTGTATAATAATATAATTTAGATTTTTGTATTAATATCTTACACACTCTCATTATTCACGAGACAAAGACGTTAATACTAACGGCTATAAAATGTGCCCTAAAAATCTTGTCCCACTGTAATTCCCTACTCTGTGCCCCAACCGCACAATATGAACGACCCAAGAAGGGAGCGCTAGTAGGGTAATTACCAGCATACATAATATACGCGATGAGTACAATTTTAAGCCAATAAATAACACGTAATACACCCGAAAATATGGTAACGCATTTATTATAGCCACGACTTAATGGTTCAAGTGTCGTACGGAGTTGTTATTACCTGTCACCTAATTAGGCAGGTGGTTAATGTAAGTTTTCTTTGGAATGAATCACGATGAGCGGTGTTACGTCGGGCAAAAATTCGCACGTAAGTTTTGGGTAAATGGGTAGGTACAGAAAGTTAAGATACCACAGGTTCATGTGAGAGTGACAGTGCTGTATAATCAAAATGATTACCTACTCGTTTTCTGTGAATTAGGGACGGTAGGTATTATTTTAAATGGAAATCTGGGAATTGTAAAATAAATTATAATGGCATAAGTATATATGACTAGCTCAATGGACCATGGAAAGTGAAGATGCCAAGTGAAATTCATGTGCCAAGGGTTGTGTAAAAAGTATTTTATTAATCAAGGTATTGGCTAAATTTCTTTAAACCCCGTGGTATTAAAAGGAATACTGAATCAGTTTGTAAATCAATCGCTTTTTGCCTCGATACTTACCCCAAAAACTTTCTTGTTTACAAACAGAGTATAAGCAGCTCTATACAAATCCACAGTCGCCTTCCCTAAAATATGATCGCCCCCACCCTAAAGCTTGTTTGGGAAATAATGGATTCATTCTATATTCATTTACGTGGCTAATAAGATTGTCCTGACACTGCCTCTGTCGCTGAATTACCCTGTCAAATATAATAATCTTATTGCCCGCATAAGGGTGGGTACTGAGGGAAAGTCGAAGTATTAAATTAATGAGTTTAAATCTTGTAGATATTAGTATGTTGACTGATTAGCAGCAATGAGATTTAAATGAAAAATTTGATAGAGTAAGGTTCCATCTTGTGCAATTACTTTAATTCAGGAAATAGATTTAGAGTTGAAATTTTCTTTCTTTTGCAACTTCCTATTCTGTGAAAACTTCATTTCAAGATCGATTTTATCAATTAAGAAAACAGAATAAATTTTGGTAAGTACACAATTTGGCATTATGAATGCAGAATTAGGTTTAAAAGACTATTTTACAGAATATCCTCTGAGGATGTTTAAGCTCTTACAAGTGCAATTTTCTGGCTAAAACCATGGCATCCAAACCCAACCCTGCTGCTGAATCTGTTCAAAAATGTCCCTCACGCCATAATTTAAAAAGGCCGAGCGATAAAAAACCCAATTCCACTAAACAATAATTTAACTTTCATGAGGCAAACGTGTTAATGACCATCCTTTCGCCAAGCGCCAAGATTTTGCCAAAAAAACGTCGCAGCTGAACCCAACTTTAGTCATTAATTCTGTTAGAGGGAGACCGCTATATTTTCACTGTTACGTCTTCGAGTAAGTGACGTGATCCAATTTGAATTTTCTCCTCTCAGATTTTGTTATGTCAAACAGTCGTTCGAATTAGCTTTTTGTCGGGCCGTTTGATGCGAACGAATTGGATACGAAAATAAGGGGTTCCTAATGTTGTTACGATTTGACAGACGAGACGTAATGAGGTTACTGATTGTACATTGATTTTTAAGATTTAGGTTGCCAGTGGGAGGAAGATGTATTGTCAGTTACTCGTGTATCAGTCGTTGATGTTGAATGGAAAATATATTTGTCCTCTTGACTAGCTTGAGCCGTATCATTAGTTGGGTGCTCCATCAGCAGCGTCTTATTAATGACTGGCTCTGCTTTCAGAATATTTTTCAGAACACACCATGAAGCAATTGTTAGAACTTCTCCGGAAGCACAATCGCCATCATAGGACCTACAAGTTTTTCTCTCTCTCTCTTTTATTTATTTTGTTAAAGATTGAACAAAAAGTTAAAGCTGGATACTGATTCCCATATTAATGAATTCGACCCTAAACCTGTAGTGTAATATAAACTCTCATTCAATTAATTTTGTATATAATTCAGTACCTACTAGATAATCAAAGTAATGTTCTATTTCTAAACAAGCTACATTCACGTACAAATAAAAACATTACCATAAATACTAATAACCACACCCTTCACAGTCACGACAGATGCGCTTTCACATTTTATAATCGATTCAAAACTCGATAAAATTAATCGAGCATCATTTAACACAAAGCGCCGACAAACATCAATATATAAATTAACATTATCCCGGGGCGTATCGATAAAATTGTCGAAAGCTTAACAGAATTGCATGAATTATGTATTCGATTGTAAAGTATTGTTCGATTCAATCGTTTTGTAGTTCGGCTCTATGAGGTGTGTTTATGAAGTTTATGTGGGAAGTTATTATATTGAAATTGATGTTTCTATGCCTTTTGATGTTTTCTTGTTAAGATTATGTTTCGTATTTCCGATTAGTTCATTCCTTTGCTTTTCTTTATCTGATGCACAATCTCTTTGGGAATTATCTTTATGTATTTCAGATTAATTTGTTGTTTTAAAAATCTGCTGGCTGAAATCAACCTAATTATAGTAACAAATGAAACTAAATCAGAGCCCGCAAAATGTACATCTTGTCCTGAAACAATAAGAATGATTGTGAAATTGTACGTAATATTTTCATATTTTCAATTTGTTTAAGCCCGTGAGTGTAAGTAAGTACATGCAGCCCCGCTAGCATTCTTACTGGCCAGCTTATCTTGTAACCACCGCATTACGTTACTATTTGAGACAAAATAATAGCAAAAATATATAAGTGTGTGAGTGTTATATACACACTGCTGTGTGTGACTGCTTTTAAAATGGTTACCCATTCGTCAGCGCAGAGAGTTGAGGGCTCTGTCTACGTTGTTCTTTATTCTGGACAAACCCACTTCCCCTTCTTACCTGACTTCCCAAATACAATATTTATGCACTGCCCATAGTAAAAATATTCGTTCCACCAACAATCGTCTTCTACGATGTCCTTCTCACCGTTCTGGTTTCATTCATTCTTCTTTCTTTGTCCAGGCGGTTTTTCTTTGGAATGCGCTCCCTCTGAAAATCAGGACAGCAACCAGTCGGTTATCTTTTAAAGTGAAGGCACGTGAACATATCCGTCAGAAGTTGGCTGAAACATCCCAGCGCTGCGTTGCTGGATTTGTTTTCTCCTCTACCGATCGTTATTTCTCCTGACCAAGGTTTATTTTGTTTGTATGTATGTATCTATGTATCTATATATTAGTATTTATTCTTGTATTTTATAGTCATTTCCGAGCTATCTATCCCGTATGTTGCACCTGCCATGGTAAATCTCTGCATCACCCTAAGGTTGACTGGTAGAAAATGCCTCAGGCATTAAGTCCGCCTTTGTACAGTATTATTTTTTACTTGTGCATAAAGTTTTAATAAATAAATATATAAGTGAGACAAAGACCTTATTTTTCTTGAATATATGGAGAACTTAAACAGCTATAAACTACGTTCTCTGTCTATTTCAGCATAACGTTGTCCACTATCCAACTAAAGACTTATGCCCACAAAGCGTAGTAATAAATACGTCCCCAGTACCCATAACTCAAATTGTGCTCACCACTATGTTTGAATGGTGGTATAAATGGGCATTATACATAAAAGCAATTTTTATTGCCAAATTTGACAGTAGCCCTTAGGGTTAAGTTACAAGTGTGGGCGTGATTGACAGCAGCAAGTTACCTATACTTAACTTTAAATTGGTTCTGGCTTATTGCAAG
Source organism: Brachylomia viminalis (assembly GCA_937001585.2). Lineage (NCBI taxonomy): Eukaryota > Metazoa > Arthropoda > Insecta > Lepidoptera > Noctuidae > Brachylomia > Brachylomia viminalis. Next base: position 2,527,624 of record OW443300.2, read on the forward strand.
TTTTGTTAATTAACATTTATGTTAGTGCACTCATGTATTTAGGTATTTAGCTTGATTTTAAATTTGGCCCCGGCTACGTAAAATAAATAGGTACCAACCTGATCACTTTCAAGTTGTCAAATATAGTCAATTAGCTAACCCCCGCGACTTCGCCGGCGTGGTTGTCGATAAAAAGTAACTTTTGTCCTTTCCTAGGACTCAAAGTATCCCCATACCAAATTTCACCAAAATTGGCTCAGCCGTTTAGCCGTAATAGCGTAATAAACAAACTCACATTGGCATTTATAATATTCCGCCACTTCTTCTTCCCAGCTAAAGCACTAGGAAGTGGTGAAGGGCGGGCGTTTTGGGGGGACTGTCTTATGTGATTTTGACGTTCAAAAAGTGCTGATTCTCAGCCCAGTTTGAATAAATGACTTTTGATTTTGATTAGTTAGTGTGTAGGTATTGAATGAACTATCGATAACTTTGAATTCGCACTACCTTTGTCCCATTTTCAACAGCAGCGGCCTCAAACGTGAGTTTAAAGGGTCCTACAAATAGACATGACGTGACGCGAAGCCACCGCCTGGCGCGCGATGATCGGTGCCTTTGTGTCACGTGCGATTCGCGTCGCGTGTCGCGCCTCTTCGACGAAGCCTTTATACGAATATCACTACATAGAACCTACCGGTCATCCCCACCTAAACCTAAGAATACGATTGTCATTTTTATACGCACTTGAAAATACTGACTTAGCACCACCGCTATAATCTTTTCACTTACTCCCCACCTAATACAAGAGGCGTAAAATGCGCCGGCACGTAAAAATATCAGGGGATCCCTCGTTATGGTGGCAGTTTGTCATCATACGCTATAAGGGGCCACGGTCATCGCTATCAGGCAGGACTACCATGCAAAATATACGACTAGTTTTAATATTACTACAATATTTATGGGGTTTGCAAATCGTGCGTTAAGTTTTAACGGTTTCTCGTGCAGAAAGATTATAATTGAGTTTAATTTTACAGGACTGGTTCGTAATTTATCGTTGTAGATTATTTAATGTACCTAGTTCGTGTTATTATTAAATATTGTGTGGTGTGCTTAACATTTTAATTTCCTGTCTGTCAGAAATACCTATAAAGGTTATTAACGTTAAAAAAAATTTGTGACTCGTAGGTATTAGGAAATAGTAAAAGAGAAACACCTTTGTAGACAATATTATGGAAGTCAAATATTAGTTTTTTTTTTTTATTAACGTTGCCCCACACTAGGAATTTCTCCTGTATCGTGGGTGCGATTACAAACATTTAAACTCACTTATACAAACAGCCAGACCCGGAACAACTACTTGCAGGTCATACAAATATTTGTTCCGTGCGGGGATCGAACCCGCGACACGTAACGTAGCAGTCAATCGCTTAACCACTGCGCCAAACGTGTCGTGAATTTTCCTATATCTCTCGTTAATTTTGGGACTGTAAAAATGTCTCCAATTCTAAGCACATCATGAAAAGCTTATCATTGCCTCAAAATAGAACTTCTGCGTCCACTTCAATATTCTTCAACCCATCATTTACAACCCTTCCCCTCCGTCACTTCAAAAAACACTTCAAACAGCGCCATTTGTAACTCGATTCGTTACACGAAATAGTGTGACCATACATCACAGTACGACCGGACATGTCCCGACACGGTTGCACAATCATTTTTCATTACGCACGATTCATTAACATGTAGGGACGGCCAATTATGTCCGCACCATCCATCACGACACCCTAGCATTTGATATTTTTATGTCGCAGTAAAATTTTATTGATGGACATTTGAATAAAAGTCTGGTCATCACACGTGGGTTGGGAGGGAACTGGATATGCTATTTGTTTTAACTTGATGCTGCTTAAATATGTGTAAGCGATTAAGTGAATCTATTTGGTTTTGTGTCATACTCGAATATTTTCAGTTTTGACACCACAGCTAAAATTAAATATACCTCTTATCATCATCTGCCTAGCCTTGTCCCATCTATGTTGGAACCGGCTTCCAGTCTAACCGGATGCAGCTGAATACCAGTATGTTACATGGAGCAACTGCCGATCTGACCTCCACAACCCAGTTACTGGGTAATACGATACCCCTTGGTAAGACTGGTTGTCAGACTTTCGGGCTTCTGACGACCCGTAAAAGCTGTCAAAGATCCACGAGCGCAATAGACCTCTTATGTAGTCTCCTAAATAACTATAAAGAAATGATCACATTTAGACATCTGACATGGGTTGCAACATCAAGCTAAACCCAGTGAAATACTTACTAATCAAGTTGGCAGTCTAAGGAACGCTACCCTTGATGAATTATACTCATAGCTAAGTTTTATGCAGACATAGATTACCATCCATACGATGAGAAGAATCGTAACCATTTCGAGAGAAAAACAGTCATAAAATCAAACACATGCAATATTCATGAGTGTCATTAATGGCTAATGCAGTGACACTTGGTGTAATGACGTCAACCAACTTGAGAGCAACTGCGCAAGGTCCCGGGTTCAGTTCTAAGGTCAAACGATTTATGTTTTCTGAGGTCGACGCGTAATTACGTCAATTACTTTCTTGTTTTGCTGACAGTTCGGATCGTTGAAATAGAGATTGATTGATTTATTATTGTTTATTGTACCGATAATGTCATTTACTGTCGAGCTGTTATCAATCTTGTAATCTATGTTTTGTATTATGATTGCTACAGGGTGAATTATTTCGATTGCGGTTGTCATTTGTTTTGATTTGTTTCGTATTTTCTTTGACGGTTTTGCTTGAATCGACATTCGACATGCGATTGTTTTTAAAAAAACTGAGTAACTCTTTGAACCTGTATAAACAAACATGATGATTCATCTGCAAAATGGATTGCCTATTGAATAATTATACTAAGTATAATATGTACACAGAGTAGGTATGTACGTTCAAAGTAAAAACAACTTTTAAACTTTGAAAAAATCACACGAATAATTTATATTTCGGGTGGATTAAAAATATTCAGTTTTGTGTTCGTAAATTTAACGTTATTTGCGTACGAAATTACGTATTATTTATGAAAATAATTTAAAAAAAACCTATTTAGTATGTATTGCACCACTACCAACCACCTAGCACAAGTGTCAGGGACTTCACAGAATTGGTATCCATTTCTTATATAATAATAAAGATTATTTCTGATACACAACACAAAAAAAAATTTAAAAAATTGTATGTCAAAGATTTTATTACACTTTATTAAAGTTCTAAAAAAATTCTCAAGTAGTTGAAATCCTTGTAATTTCTTAATGAGATATAAATTGTTTTAACCATAGAAACATAATCACCAACCTAAAAATTTACAAAAAATCTCCAGTCACTACAAATCACAGGAACATCTAAAATGTTTTCGATTGCGTTACAAACGCATGTTATTTTATTCTTTCATCCGTTATTATCATTATTTATATCGCTCTCGGATTGTGCGACTAATAAATCTTTGCGATTTATTTGCGTTTGCACATGTCCCTACCGTTACGGCCCTGTTGCGATTTGTATGAATTAAATTTGATTTGTGCCTTAGATTTACGTTATAGCCGATAGCTACATAGTTAAGTGATAAAATATTTATTTTTGAAAATGTAATTGCTGTGCTGCGTTCTTTTCCTCGTGTATTCCTATGAACATTGATAGGTGGAGTACTATCAATCATTCTGTATTTAGACTTACTAAAATTATAAGTTCGGAAAAGTTTACAGCTTCGTCCACAAATTCTGTTTTTAACACAATGCAAACGAATTCTAGTCTCGCATTTCTTAGAGTATATGTACATTGAGCAAGTAAGCAAGTAAATTCAATAGAAGCTTACGAAGAAGATGCAATCAATGCTGCTATCACATATTATTTCCGAACCCCACAAAAGTCCGAACAAACAAATCCACAAGCCAGTCCACATCAACGCAAAACTTTTAAGTTCATGCATTACACCAGTGTCCCAATGAAAAATCACTCTCGTCCCCTTACAGTTGCCAGTAGATGAATGGCGGCCATTACACTGGCACGCCACACATATCACCCTGTCTCGACGCCCGTACTCCGCATCATTTCAATTTATTTACGTATCGGCGCAACTTTGAGGGTATCGTTATAAATGTAAGTGGGAATATTTGTATTAATTCTGCTTAAGGCAATGTGATAAGGCTGTCGCGTTTAGTTTGTGTGGTAATGAGGTGGATGTTGATGTCGTCGTAAGGAGTTGCTACTGGTCTAATAGATGGTCATCAGTCAACGACTCTTAAATCATCGTATTTATTTGAAATGACGGTAACAGTAATAATATCACGGTTTTAATTATCTGGTTAGAAGTGTTATTAAAAGTAAGATTTTATAGTTTAACTGTAATATTTCACAGCGCTTTCGTGGATGAATAAGAGAATGAATAAATGAATGAAAATGAATCATTTGAGAATGTGCCTTGTTCTGTTTAGCTTGAAAACTTAAAAATAAAATGGCGCACTGATTTCAAAATGGGTTCCATTATCATACAAGACATTAGTTCTGAATATCCCAGTCCATACACAACAGTAAAAGGCTTCGTATGTAGCTGAAACTACCCTCATAAAGATACTAAAAGAATAGCCAAGTTTTATTCATGAAAGAACTCTCTTCTATATTTGTATGCCCCAATACAATAAAAGCTATTACCGTAATACTAAATTTTCACTACATTTTAAAACGTACGAACTCTTTTCACCAACCATCGCAATAACAGTATTTTTCGTTTCTCTAGTGATGTGCAGATATTTCTTTTTATCGATATCCTACGTACCTATCATCACTGTTTTCAGCTTAATCCTTGGGCGTTCTTATGTCTGTTTTCTTTTCAATAAAAGTTATTTGTTTTATTTTCATTTAGCCCTCAATGCTTGTTTTTTGATGCAGATCTCATTTCAGTGTTCCGTCCCAGAAGGTGCCAACGGGACCCAATCAATAAGGCTCCGCTGTTCGTCCGTCTATCCATCTGTTCACAAGGCTGTATCTTTGAACCGTAACAGGCACATACTTGAAACTGACTTTAGAGTATGCACTACTAAGGCCGTTATAACAACAAATAATAAAAATAAAATTAAGTAGAAAATTAAACGGCGTCTCCGTACAAGAAACATGAGTTTTTCGGCGTTTTTAATAAATATTGTTAAAGATTGTGGTGGTACGGAACCCTTCGTGTGCGAGTCCAAATCGCACTTGGCTACTTTTTTCGGTTTCAGATAGAAATGATTAAGTACTTAAGCATTTTTATTTAAAATAATTGACTATGATCGCCTTTCATACAATAAACTTATAAAACATTGTCCCAAAAATTAAAGTTTGACAATTAACATTAAAAAATGATATATATCGATGGTACCGTTACTAGTATGATTAATGAACGCACTCAAAATATTATGATTAATGTACTTATACAGCGCTAATATACAGCAATTATGACACGATTAATCTTCACGTTTAATGTATCGTGCATCTGAAAAAAAAGTTGACGCAATGGTGATTATAATAAAATTGTGGATCAAGATCATTTGTCATATTTTGAGCGCAATTATGAGATACAACATTACTCAAGGACAGCGTAAGGACATAGCGTACAATTTATTTATGAAACCAATGTGCTGAACATGCAAATGATGCCATGCTATAAAATAAAATAACAAAGAAAATGTGACATTGGGGTTTATGGGATTTAGAAAAGTTATACTACAATAACATTCTTTATTATAAATTAAATTTAGTAACGAAGTGGAAATTATTATAAAACGAACCACGAGCCTTATGGGGTTTCAAAAATGTCAAAATAAAAAAATCTAAATATTTTATTTCACATAAGCCAACATGGGCACTTATGAAACGTCAGAACCTAGGTGTACTGTTCCAATTGGTCGTTTCCTATGGAGAAGAGCCGGCAAGAAAATCCACGGTTACTCTTTTAAAAATAATTGGCTATTACGTTTTCATATTACAGTGTATATAGGGTATGGGAGGACAGTGTAGGCCTGTCAACAGATACCTGGTACTTAACAAGATAGTAAATGGTCTACAAATCTTTAGTTTACAGGTTAGGCCTACAACGTTCTCCCATTCACAAAATAAAAAGAATATAAGGTAAATAAAATAATAAATAATAAAAACCTATTTAAACCAAATGACATGATTGCCATTACAACTATAACAAATCTAGATTATGTCAAAGAAGTATGTAAAAATAAAAATAAAATAACATCGCAATTTGGGAGCAGTTAATAGACATTTACTTAGTGATGCCGTTAATGAGGTACCAGGGAAGCCACATGTGCAGAAGGAATGATTGCCAGACTTCCTTGTCTTCAACGTAGTCTTTATTCTTATAATATGATTTTTTGATAAGAATACGTTTGATGTGGGTTTAGAACTTCCCATCGCTAAGTTCTGTAACCAACTTTGACAACTTTTTATAAAAGCGGATACTGTTTGTTTATAAGAAATACTTGCTGGTTTTAGTTAATCTAAATTTGGGTATCACCCTTTCATTTTAGCTACGTGTATCTATATTATGGAAATCGCTTCTTATTTTGAAAAGTCCTGAGGTTTTGCGAACATACAAAATACTTTCTAAGATATAATGAGAAGGCAGAGTTAGTATATCAATTTCTTTGGATTCGTTTCTAAGAGACTCGCGAGGACCCATATTATAGATAGCGCAGATTGCCCTTTTTTGTAAAATGAAAATTGAATCTACGTCATAAGACATAATACTGTGGAAATAAGTAAAGTATACTAACCTAGCTGTGGCTATATCAGTCAACTGACCGGTTGGCGCAGTTGGTAGCGAACCTGCCTTCTGAGCCGCTGGTCCCGGGTTCGATCCCCGGACAAGTCAAACATTTGTGTGCATGAACATGTCTGTTTGACCTGTGTCTGGGTGTGTATATGTACCTATATAATATGTATATCAGTGATCAGGTTACCATAGTACAGGCTTTACCTAGTTCGGGACCTGAAGACCTTGTGTGGATTTTGTCTCATATTATTATTTATTAACTGCCTTATTTTTCAGCTAAACTGAATCTACTTGAAAGAGATCTAATGTACGTGCCCCATTGCAATTTAGAATCTAAAGTAATTCCTAGAAATACGTCGAATTTCCAAGCAATCTTTCATCCCATATTGAACCCCATTACAGGATGAATTTTCAAAAAACTCATTTATTCATGAATTGAGGAATTCATGTACTAACTTTCATGCTTCTACATCCAGCGGTTTATTTAGGCTGTGAGTTGGCTGTCAGTGAAATTGAGATTTTTAATCAGTAGATATTATAAAATTGGGAACAGAAAACAGTCAATTTAACACACAATTTGCTTTCTATTTTCTCTTCTCTCTATCTCATCTATGCTTTTTTAATCCATGAAAACCAGGACGTAAATCTGGCATAGCTAACAAAAGTAGCATCTATCGACAACCGATCTCCAGCTACTACAACACTACGCAGTATTTGAATTTGTCGAAGTTTTACGAGCGGCCGCGAACATAATGCGGATGCGAGCGAGACGTATTGAACAACAAAGATCATGCCTTCGAGGATAGAACCTTGGCAACACCACATGGATTTATTTGCAGAAGATCTGAACAGTACAATAGTAACACCTGTCAGTGTGAAAATTCTAGTAACTAATAAAGATCAATAATTCGCAAAAAACGTATTGGTTTGTGAAACTGACAAGTGTCAAGAACGCATTCTGTCGTCGGCTGGACTATAGTCATTGTAAGTGCAACTCCAAGATAAAATGAAAGATCTATGCAGAGACTATAACCAAGAGTTAAAAGTCTAAAGTATTGCGTCTTTCTTTCATTCTGTCTTTTAACTTTAATTGATGCACGCCATCACTGCTCAAAATTTAGCCTAAATTGTATACATAACCAATTTAAGTTCGACCCGACAATTACTTTCATAGGGAGCTTATAATTAGGTACTCCTGCAACTTAGTATGAAGGCTAAACGTAAAAAAAGAGGTTGTGAATTTGGATTGTCCTTTGATTGTTCGTTGTTACTACTATTAGTGAGTTAGATAATAGAAGAGGTGGCAGTTACTAGGAAATATTACCATTTGTATGAAAGAGACGGGTGTGAACCGTTGAAGTTACTTCTACTATAAATTGTATCGGCATTGTAAGAAGCTTCTGTTTGTTGTAAGGAATGAAACTTCTGTTCAGTTTTATTCTTGGAACATCTTGAACATAGGGGTGGTGGATTATGGGATTGTTAGTTTAAAGTTTATTACTGTTTTTATGTTTATTTGTTTAAGCTTTCGTATAGGCATTTCGCTCGTTCCCTTTATTGCGTTTTATACTTTTGTAGACATATTTACGTCTATTTTACCGTTGGGAAAAATAGGTGCATCTTGCCAAACAAAATAAGAAGAAACACTGTTTGGGTATACAAAGGTGTGAATATTAGGGGAAGGAGATAGTTTTGACAGCCAAATAGCTAATTTTGTAAGCCTTGTTCGGACTAGAACACAAAACAATGGCATGCTTATGGTTTTAGCACAACGTAAAAGATAATAAAATATTTTGACGTGCAGATAATAATCACGAATGGAACTTGTATTACTGAAAATATTGGGCCCACGTTTGTCGTAAAAATTATGAGATGATTGGTTGGTGGCCAATAATCGATGCTTCTGGTCAACATGACACTGTACCGAGCTGTGGTAAACTTAAAATTGTAATATTCTTTCCACTTAAAAAAAAAAAACAAATCAAATAATTTCAAAGCTCTAACCGTCGATCAAACAAAGGAGGGTGAAAGCAATAAAATGGAGAAATAAATAACAAAAAATATATCGCTACGCAGCATTACACGCGAATTGAGAGAGTACATTAGTTATTATAACACGACAAAATATGTGTAATAAAAAGTAATTTATCGCGCAAATAAAATATAACAGTGGTTAGGGCGGCAGATGGGGCGCGGCGGGCACGAGTGCCAGTGATAGCGGGTAGCGGGTTGAGGCGGGCACGAGTGCCAGTGATAGCGGGTAGCGGGTTGAGGCGGGCACGAGTGCCAGTGATAGCGGGTAGCGGGTTGAGGCGGGCACGAGTGCCAGTGATAGCGGGTAGCGGGTTGAGGCGGGCACGAGTGCCAGTGATAGCGGGTAGCGGGGCGAGGCGGGCACGAGTGCCAGTGATAGCGGGTAGCGGGTTGAGGCGGGCACGAGTACCAGTGATAGCGGGTAGCGGGTTGAGGCGGGCACGAGTGCCAGTGATAGCGGGTAGCGGGGCGAGGCGGGCACGAGTGCCAGTGATAGCGGGTAGCGGGTTGAGGCGGGCACGAGTGCCAGTGATAGCGGGTAGCGGGGCGAGGCGGGCACGAGTGCCAGTGATAGCGGGTAGCGGGTTGAGGCGGGCACGAGTGCCAGTGATAGCGGGTAGCGGGTTGAGGCGGGCACGAGTGCCAGTGATAGCGGGTAGCGGGTTGAGGCGGGCACGAGTGCCAGTGATAGCGGGTAGCGGGTTGAGGCGGGCACGAGTGCCAGTGATAGCGGGTAGCGGGGCGAGGCGGGCACGAGTGCCAGTGATAGCGGGTAGCGGGTTGAGGCGGGCACGAGTACCAGTGATAGCGGGTAGCGGGTTGAGGCGGGCACGAGTGCCAGTGATAGCGGGTAGCGGGTTGAGGCGGGCACGAGTGCCAGTGATAGCGGGTAGCGGGGCGAGGCGGGCACGAGTGCCAGTGATAGCGGGTAGCGGGTTGAGGCGGGCACGAGTACCAGTGATAGCGGGTAGCGGGTTGAGGCGGGCACGAGTGCCAGTGATAGCGGGTAGCGGGTTGAGGCGGGCACGAGTGCCATTGATAGCGGGTAGCGGGTTGAGGCGGGCACGAGTGCCAGTGATGGCAAAAACTGCAGCAAGCGGCAGTGCCAGACGAACTGATCCGTGTGTTACAATACTGGTACGGCAATCAGGTCAATGTTGTTCGATGGTCGGGGGCTTACTCAGCCCCGTATAGATTGGAGTGCGGTGTGAGGCAAGGGGGGCTAACCTCACCGAAGCTCTTCAACTTATACATTAATGCACTGATAGAGAGGCTCAGCAGCATGCATGTCGGTTGCCATATTGGCGGTGTGTGCCTTAACAATATCAGCTACGCAGACGATATGGTGCTGCTGAGCGCCTCTGTCTGTGGAGTGGCAAAACTGATTGGCATTTGTGAAGAATATGCAAGAGAACATGGTTTGCTGTATAATACGAGCAAGAGCGAATGCATGGTCTTTCAGGCCAGGGGGAGTCCAAATTACTTACCAGCAATTAAGCTCAACGGATGCCCACTTAAAAGAGTTTACATGTTTAAATATCTTGGACATTTATTAACCTCTGACCTGAAAGATGGTGCAGACATCGAAAGGGAACGTAGGGCGCTGTCTGTTCGTGCGAATATGATCGCTCGCAGATTTGCTCGGTGCTCGAGGGACGTCAAAATAGCCCTGTTTAGGGCATTCTGTACGTCCTTTTATACTGGCAGTCTGTGGTTGGATTACACGCAAAAACAGTACAGAGCCCTACGTGTCCAGTATAACAACGCGTTCAGGGTGCTCTTGAGGCTGCCTCGCTTCTGTAGCGCGTCGGGGATGTTTGCCGAAGCTCGTGTGGATTGTTTCCACACAATCATGCGCAAACGGTGCACATCCCTGGTGCGTAGGATGCGGGGCAGCCGCAACAGTATCCTGAGTGCGTTTTCTGAACGTTTTGACTGTCAGTACGTGAACCACTGCTGTATGGTTCACGTACAGACTAATGTTACAATTTTATTTTAAATCGTGAATCCAATTTATTTAATTTTGTAATATTTATTTTGTGATTTTTGTGCCTACTAACATAGTTTATAAGTTTCAATTGTTACTAACCATACTATGGATCATTGTTTTCTGACAAATAAATTATTATTATTATTATAGCGGGTAGCGGGTTAGCTAACTTTGATTTCATGGCCACACATCAGGAGGTCAAATTTAGAAACGTTCGAAATCTGTGTAGTTTCGATCTTATCTAAGTATCTGCAAATGGAATACCATTTTAGTTGACACCTTCTTATTTAATAAGATTGTTTTTCAGTAGTTTTTATTTGTATGCATATTTTTATTAATTATTTTATCAAGAAGCTCCTTCAATTCATTACTGTAAATGAAGTGTTGACAGACTGATGTCTTCCTTCATTTAATTAATTATAGTCATATTTTAATGGTCTCTTGTGCCAGTGTGTACAAACTCTGCCAAAGACACGACTGATAAAAATCCAGAAATAAAGCACTTTTGTCGTTTGCAATGATTGACAATAATATTTTTCTAGTTGACAAAGATACATTTGTGTGCCATTTGCCAAATAATCATTCAAGACTCAACTCTTCATAAATAACGCTCATTATTTACAATTTATTATGCGAAACAAAAGTGTACTGCAACAAAAATATGCATAGTTTACACCGTTTAAAAAAATACAAGGACTCAATGAGCGTTGACGCATAGAGTTGCGATTGCAGTTTCCATTTTCTTCTTCGTAGATAAAACGAGGAAGTGGTGAAGGTGAATACAAGCTTAAGTTAAAATAATAAGTATGACAATTTTTTTTAAAGCCGCAACCTAAATTCACACTTTTGATTATTTACAGCTTTTAAGTATCACCGCTTCCTTTTCGCTCTCCCTGGTAGTTAAAATATAATACTCTTATGTCTTGATTACACGTAGTTTAGTCGTTTAAATTCGAATGCACAGTGCATCAGAATCAGAAACCAAAACATTCTACCGAAAGACTTTTTACTCTGTGACACTTCTTGTAGTGTGGAAGCTCCACTTACCGTCCGCTCCCCGCTGTAACTCGACCCCACCTCACGGATATATTGACAGAGTCCTCCGCCACGGCTGCTGGGGAAAAATGGCGGTCATTTGTTGGCGTCACCGTTTTGTACTGTTGCCTTCGAGAGGCGAGATAATGGCTGATTTATATGTGCGATTACACGTGACGAGCGCAGTCGGGCGCTTATTGCTCGTGATATTGGACGCTGAATATCCTCACGCTTTGTGGGGGTGGGGTATTATGACGTGGTATTTCGGAAGTTGTGTGGTGAGTGGGTTAAATGGGGATGGATTTATGGGTAAAACTGGATAATGTAATTATGGGATCCTGATGTACTTTAAGGGATCGTATGAAGGTTGGTCTACGAAGTTAAAATTGTAAAATTAAACTACTTTGCAAAACGAATAACTTTTAGAGAAACAGAGTCGTTAATAAAACACCAAGTGCGGCTTTCAAGATTCTCTTACGAGAAATGCGAGTAAGCAATATGTGAAATATTACTTTTTTACTTTTACACATTTTATCTTCTCAAAATATCTTAAAGCAACCGAAATTATGACCACCGAAAATAATTAAGAGCTCTCAGAAGATATTAACATGAGAAACGTGTGTCGCGACACAAAAGGTAAAAACATCACTCACGCCACCTCGACGGCACTTTGTGCAACAAAGCCGATCTTTCTGCTATTTACAAAATGGCTTATGATGACATATCGCATAACAGGCGTTTTTACCTTACACTCTGTCACGGCGTAACAAGATACCCTACATCCTAAATTTAAAATTCACAGTATAACAAAAGAATGGTGATAAATATTTTAGACTGTGACGAGATGAGCGTCTCTGTTGTCGGTACACGTATAGGGGAATTCACAGCTGTTATAATAATGAGTATTAATGGGTTCGCCACATAAATAACGCGGTACAAAGAGCTTAGGGCCGCGGACACAAAGCCGATACTTCAAAACCATTAGCAAGAACGTGAGTACCTACTTTGAATAGGGTGAAATGTGGGCATATAGAAAAGCGTGGAGAAATCAGCGGGTTGGGGTACATGTCTGTTTATATTAGATAGTTTATGCTCTGTCATATCGCAAATCAAAATAATTGGTGTACTTTTTTCTAGGAATCTTTTGGCATCAAATTTGTTTATCGTTTTATAAGTTTGCCCCTCACTTAGACTCCCCCTCCTGTATCGTGGGATTATCAAGAATGATAACGTGGATCATTTTACAGGGTGGTAGGGACATCTAGTTTAAAACCTCATCTAGTTTACAAAAAAATATGATTGACGTGTAAAAGTGTTTGTTCAAACCTACTTACAGAAATAAAATCATTTATCATCGACGCGAAAACTGAAACTATAAATTCAGCACATGTTTCTAGACCCCCTAACGCTTAAATTTTTCGTCAGTGATCAATAAAAAATCTGCTGTTTCATAAAAAAGTGCAATAGGTACCTACATGGTCAAAATATGTATGACAGAGCAATTGACATAATCTACTCATTTCAATGTTTTTTAATGAGTTCTATTGCAATATATGGTTAGCTAGCGACCTCGACAGTTCATCATATTATTCTTTTGAGCAACCGGCAGCAAGTTCGTCATGCTCCCTTAGATGTCAATGCTTGCGGTAGCGTCGGGGGTCGGGTTGCCTCCTTCCCTCAAATATGGCGAGGGGGGTAATGGCTGATCTTTGCGTTATGCTCGTGAACGGGTGCTGCTTGTGGTGACAGGTCAGCTTGCTGACTATGGTTTTGTTATTGTTATTGAAATTAATGTTTCTTTATTTTACTTCGAAGGTCCTAGTTTATCATTTGTGGCTACTAGTTACAGCTATATACATATAAACATAATGCAGCATTGCATATGTAAGCGGGCACGCCCTTTATGCCAGGAGGCTTTTTATTATGTATTAAGTTCTGTTTGCGTTTTTGTTTTTATTATTTATTTCTGCTTGAGTATAGTTTTAAATATTGGCGTGTGCTAGCTGACATATGGCAAATAAATTTAATATTTTTGTGTTTCGTAATGTTAATTACTTATTACTATATGTATAGAATCCAGTTCTTCTAACTGAACAGACAGCAGTGCTGCTGGGGAGTTTGTTGCGCCACTTCTTCTTCCCAGCTAAAGCACTAGGAAGTGGTGAAGGGTGGGCGTTTTGGGGGGACTGTCTTATGTGATTTTGACGTTCAAAAAGTGCTGATTCTCCACCTAATTTGAATAAATGACTTTTGATTTTGAATATTTTTTTTAAATAACCGACAAAAAATTTCAACGCAGGGGCGTTTAGAATCATCTACTGAATTCATGGTTACAGGTTGTCCGTCGATACCACTGCCACCCTGTATAACACGAATTTGATGTACTTACTGAGGTTTTAATGAGTTGTATTGCAATATATGGTTAGCTAGCGACCTCGACAGTTCATCATATTATTCTTTTGAGCAACCGGCAGCAAGTTCGTCATGCTCCCTTAGATGTCAATGCTTGCGGTAGCGTCGGGGGTCGGGTTGCCTCCTTCCCTCAAATATGGCGAGGGGGGTAATGGCTGATCTTTGCGTTATGCTCGTGAACGGGTGCTGCTTGTGGTGACAGGTCAGCTTGCTGACTATGGTTTTGTTATTGTTATTAGAAATTAATGTTTCTTTATTTTACTTCGAAGGTCCTAGTTTATCATTTGTGGCTACTAGTTACAGCTATATACATATAAACATAATGCAGCATTGCATATGTAAGCGGGCACGCCCTTTATGCCAGGAGGCTTTTTATTATGTATTAAGTTCTGTTTGCGTTTTTTGTTTTTATTATTTATTTATGCTTGAGTATAGTTTTAAATATTGGCGTGTGCTAGCTGACATATGGCAAATAATTTTAATATTTTTGTGTTTCGTAATGTTAATTTATTTATTACTATATGTATAGAATCCAGTTCTTCTAACTGAACAGACAGCAGTGCTGCTGGGGAGTTTGTTCCGCCACTTCTTCTTCCCAGCTAAAGCACTAGGAAGTGGTGAAGGGTGGGCGTTTTGGGGGGACTGTCTTATGTGATTTTGACGTTCAAAAAGTGCTGATTCTCAGCCTAATTTGAATAAATGACTTTTGATTTTTTTGATTTTTAAATGATAAAATAATAATAATTATAATAAATAATAATTTTATAATTAACTATTAAATTATGCGGGCCTAAGTTGAGAATAGGGTGGTAAGAGTCTGATACTTGATGACAAAAAATCTCTATCTGTATTACGTAAAATATGTAGATTTTAACAAACACCTAGGCTACAACTATGTAGGTAGACTTTGGCCATTTAAAGTATTTCTTAGAAAAACATGAAGTGGCGCGTTTTACAGTAATAAAGATAGCACTTACAACCTCATGCAGATTAATAATAAAACATAGAAATATCACAAAAAGAACCACTCGTACTTTATAATCCACTTCAATAATTTAATAGAACTCGTCAACATACCTTCAAACGACTATAACATTCAATTGGCCCTGTTAAAGTAAAATACCGTGAACATAGCCACATACATGAATAATAAAACGGCTAATATCTTACTAACACCTTGTAATATTCCTATTTATGCATTCTTCTGAGAAAAATTGTTTTCCTTCACGCATCAGGTGTTATAAAATAGTGTGTAGGTAATTGTAAAATTGAATGATTCTGAGAGCCAATGATTACAACTTATGACTACGGTTTTACAATTGCTTCACGTACCTACTCAGAACATTTAAATCAAATAAATCGTTTTATTTGTGTTTTGACTACTGGGTGTATTTCAACCAGTTCAAAATGACGAATCATACAATCTGCCTGCGACTAGATAATTAGTCAATGGTAAAAACATTTCTGCGGCCACTGCGCGTGAGCCGAACGAGCGAAGCGAGCGGTGTCGCGGCAGCGGCCGGCGGGCGCTACTTCCAAGTTGCTCACAGAAATGTTTTCACATGATATTTAGATCATTAGATACTCTGTACTTCGATATTTAAGCCTTTTGGTGTCACGTTTGTCGATAACTAGATTTTAGATATAATATTGGACGTAGGTTATCTAAACATTCGAGAATACAAACTTACGTTATTTTAATTTTCGGTTTTATGGTCGTTCGATATTAAAATTTTCAATGTTTTGAACATAGACATTTTAACCGTATTCAAATATGTAACCCATAAAATGTATGATAACATTATCAGTATGAGGATTACAGCCTGAAAGAATGTGGTTAGACCACAAGTAGATAAACACCTAGGTTTTTTAAAGCTGGCAAACCTAATGCAGTTTATTGCAGCTGTCTAGAGCTAGAAATGTTATTAAAAAAGTTTATTAGAAACATTGAAGAACTGAATTCAAACAAAATAATCATAAATAAACCTATAAAACAAGAATTAATTTCACGAAAAATGGCCACAAAATAAAGTAAACTAAAGTCCTTCATTCACATTCAATAGACATATTTATAAAACAATTGAGTATCAAGTATAAAGCAATTAAGTTCAAGTTAATTGTCCATAAAGGTACCAACATAGGGTAGTGAGGATCAGTAACTCCACTTCAGACAAACCGCGATACCCCAACCTCCCTAGCCACCAAAAGAAAGCGTTGCCAACTAGCGAACATCTATCTTTTTTTGGGACAAATCTTCGTTTTTTACATTATATACTTACGCCAATACGGTATATTAACCAGTAGACTGTCCAGCATGAGCGGTGTTAGACTGCTGAACACGATTATCATCTATCCCAGCATGATGTCCACTTTGGGAGAGGGTCTAAAGTCTTGCTTCTTCGTGTTTTATCTATCATGTCAGTGACGTTGGTAGAGCTGTCTGGCCTGAGCTAGATATTAGGGATATTCTATCAGCGATAAAGATGATGGAAATCTCAAAAATGAACATTGAGTTGTTGCTACTGAGAAATTCCTGATAGAAAAACCTAAAAACACTTTGACCGACCTGGGAGTCGAACCCAGGATCTCATGCTCAGCAGTCGCGCTTGCGACCGCTAGACCAACTCAAACTCAAACTCAAAGCATTTATTTACAAATAAACCAATTACAGGCACTTTTGAATTGTCAAGGGGTCGGTCAGTCAGAAAGATGAAGCTAGTTGCCCATTCCAAAGCGTAGTAGGTACCTATGGAGAAGAACAGGCAAGAAACTCCATGGACACTCTTTTAAATCAAAATATTGTTACAATAGAGTGGTTACATCATTCATGTTGTAATTATACATGTGAGAACGATGTAGAAAGACGTGCACGTTAAAAGCGTCCGTAATACACAAAACAACGACGTAGTTTCTAATAAAATATTAGGAATGAATTGCGCTTTAGGTGAATGATTGTAATGATATCGAGAGCTATTCAGACATTGTATAAAGTGAGCCTTCTGTAGCTATCAATTTTGTAATTCAGTTTAGCAATTCAAATTGGAAGCAATGAGCAGGTGGTACTTAACGATTTACGAGAATTTTTTAAACAATGTTGTGTAAAAATACCTTTGTACTGTTTTACGTAAAGTGTGATCGTGAAGATGTTTATTAGTACTTACTGTAGTGAAGTAGGTAGTAGGCACAGAACTAATAATAAAGTATTATTAGTTCTGTGGTAGTAGGGTAGTTACTGTAGTGAAGATACCGCCCTGTTTAATACTTATTTTGAATAGAATTTTAATTTTTAATTCACACCGCGTTCTTGAAGAAAGTTTGTATTCTTATAAAGATCGAATTTCATTTGATTTTGCTAACCATAAAAGTATCATATGCGGTGTAATTCCAATATTATAAAGAACGGTAGAACTCTAGTCTCAGTTTAATAATACCTCTAATTCACAGACTTTCACTGTTTTTTATATTGATTGTCGCTGAGCTGAGATTTTGACAAGATTTGGAACGTTTTTAAATACGGGAATCAGCATTCCGTTCCCTAAGTCAACCATAGTTTGTAGGATGTATTCCAAATTGAAGAGCTCCTTTATATACTACGGATTATAAATCTCGTCAACTTTTTGTTTGTTGACTCATAAATATAAAAGCAAATATTAGGAAACCTGGTATAAAAACCCATCTAACACATTAATTTAATTCATATCCGTGATTTATTAATTCCAGATATAAAGGGAACGCCTACAGCAACTATTTAGTTAATAAATCAATATTAGCTACCGGCAATTTAACCTCAATGACATAACTATTTGTCAGCCCAACTGAGTCAACATTAAATTTATCAAGCTTAATCTAACACACACGAAAATGAACTTTATTTCAATACACAAAAGTTTCAACAAACTGTATTGAATTATTTGTGTTGCAGCCGGAAATTTTAAAGACTCCGAGATTTGCAAACACTTAGAGCTATTATCAAACTTTTGTGCATTCTAATCAAAGGAAATTAAACTTTAATGTGCAAACATAAAAGCTATCGTAACTTTGACAATAGGTTGGTTTTCTTAAGCCAATATGGGCGAGGATTAGTAGCAACAAAAATCAGAGGCAGTAACAATAGAATTTCTAAAGAGTTTGTGGGCTCGCGTCACGCGAATACCTGAATTAATATGGCAAGGGTGTTTGCCATTCACATACTCGTACATACAGGGTTCCACAGCCGTGATTACTATGATACTGAATCAGACTAGACTAGGAAAAAATTGTCTCAGACATTTTTTTTTTATAGGCTATCGCTAAAGGAAGTTGAAAATGATAGGTTACGTGAATTTTCTATTGTATATAATATAAGCCTTCATTTTGGTACACTTGAAACAATATAAATTTTCCGATATATCAGAATAGAAATTAATTTGAAATACTTTCAGCTTTTCTAATAAACATTCACGAACAAAACAATATGTGAGAATATCCCTCAAACTTGCCAAGTATGGCGTGCCATACATTCATTCATGCCAAACCTTTAACAAATCCTGACACGCTATCAATATTGGCTTATCTACGTGAAAGATTAGCATTAATTAGCTGTTTTCAAAATCTAAGACAATGCACTGACTTGTATCGATGATGGAGTTGATAGACAATACATAGAGACTCACTAAATAATAATTAAAGCTTCTAAAGGGAATGTGAATGCAATGAATGTCAAAATTTGAGTGAGTATCGAGAAAAGAACATGAGTGACTATTAAAAAGTAGATAAAATGTAACTGAAAGTTAGCAATAAGTAAACTTGAGCAATTCTAAATACAAATTACACAAAAATTTAGGTGTTTTTCAAGATTATTTTCACCAGACCTTTTTAGCATTGAACTCCAAAAGCACAATGGCTTTACACTTTGAACATACAAATTGTGTGCAAATCCGTAAATTTATAACACTAACAACACTCTATCGGTGCCAAATATCGTTATGTATGAGGATTTATAATGCAATATGTTTGTATTGAATTCGTACACACTACGACATATCAAGCTACACCAACATTTCCACTGCCAACTGACCTCGCATTGTATAGGCTTTTCGTACAATGAGAAGTCAGAATAGACTGGAAATGTATAGCTTGATATGTCGTCGTGCGTACGAGTATTCCAAAGTTTTTTTGGCTTAGACGACAAAATATTTGATGTAAACTTGTGTCGAAAGGTTAAATTAAAGATGGATGCCAAATTGCTGGTTTACTTTTATTTATGTGTCTGTAGCAGCCAAATATCCACACAACTTAGAATTGGAAAGAAAAGTTGGAAAGAATTTTCTAAGAGGTCAACTATGTCGTACGATCTTAACTTCGATAACGCCTTAGATACACTGGTTTGGTACCTAGTACCTACTGCTAAAAGACCATCGATAGCCATATTATTTCATTTTAGACCCTATTTTATCGTATTATATTTCCCTCTTTTACTCCTTACAGCGTCAGCAACATAATTAATTGTTTGTCACGTTTTGTTTTCAAGTCTGTACGTTATTTTATTTCGAATGTTCGTCTGTTCTTTACTTTCTTTGTCCAGGCGTTTTTTCTTTGGAATGCGCTCCCTCTGAATATCAGGACAGCAACCAGTCGGTTATCTTTTAAAGTGAAGGCACGTGAACATATCCGTCAGAAGTTGGCCGAAACCTCCCATGGCTAAGTTGCTGGATTCGTTTTCTCCTCTACCAATCGTTATTTCTCCTGACCAAGGTTTATTTGGTTTATATGTATGTATCTATGTATTAGTAATAATTCTTGTATTTTATAGTCATTTCCGAGCTATCTATCCCATATGTTGCACGTTTATCTCTGCTTCACCCTAAGGTTGACTGGTAGAAAATACCTCAGGCATTAACTCCGCTTTTACTTTACGCCTTTACATTTTGTTTACTTGTGCATAAAGTTTTAATAAAATAAACAAAGTCATTATGAAATTAAGTCATATTAAAAACAAAGTCGAGAACAATCTGTTGACACGCAGGTTCATGCCCAATTTATGTCGCTATAAAATTAATATATTCTTCTTCGTACGTTATTGTAGGGCGGTGACTCACCGAACGTTGTATCTTTGTCACGGCGCGCGGCGCGGCGGCTAATATCACTCACACTGCTAATGTTGATGCTCTTGCCAGATCCCCTTTTGAGTTGATAATGACTGAAGATTATGCAGTGAGAGGATGAAATACTTGGGGGCGATATTTTGCTACGTCTTATGAATTGTGGTAAAGTTTGGTGTGATAATAAACATTTAGCATTAAACACATCCTGCCTCTTAATAACTCAGTTTTATGATTAAAACTTTTACTACTTTTTACCACGAAGTGATGGATCAATGAACTACTGGACACTTATGAGCTTATGAGCCGAAGAGCTGATGGTGGTTTACAAAAGTAGGCAAAAGTATTGGGAAAATTATCCAATTATTTTTGTAATTTCAACACAAAGGGTCGTAAAATGTATGTCGACAATAAGAAATGTATGAATTTTAATTTCAATATAGACAAAAGACCAACTACTTATTCTCGACCAACGAGGTCGGTCAGGTGAGATGCCAATAATCTGCACAAATCCGTACCAAGGCATTGACAAGTAGACTGACGTAGACGAGATGCAAGTGACAACAAACGTTTGAAACACGACATCCATCTTTCACTGTCTTGTGAAAGACTAATGATAACAGCTATTAATGCACGGATTGAAAGTAATTGTGTCGCAGACAGCATTTGGACGCCCATTGTTGAACAAAGATGTTTATAAAAGGAGATATAATCAAGTCTACACACACATGTCATGTAGTTCTAAGTTTATGTACACAAAACTAGGCAAATGGCTCACCAAACATTGCACCCACGTTTTGAGAGGCGATTGTAATTTTTTTTGACAACCACAACTAGTGTAAACAATTGTATTTCAGGAAGGAGTAGCCAACGGTAGCGGTAGGGAGTTGGGGATCGCTGATAACGTGTTTTCTCTTAATAAGTTTAAGATACATATCAACAAAGACAATACAGAGACACAGCTACAGTTCGTAGCACAAACAACTTAAGCTGAGAAGGTATCATCTGCTTATCTGCTTGAAGGACTCGTTAGACGTACCTGTACCGAGGAAGTGGGTCAGCTCTGTGCGCTAAAGTTAAAAGGGTTACGACTACTGTAGGTACCTATTATCTGTAGGAGTGCTACGGTTCTGTTGGTTTGGTGCAACTTTTGTGTGATTATATTATACTTAAGGATGGCGATTTGGCAATTAAAGTTATATTAAGACTACAAAAATAGGCCATTGATGAAAAAGGGGAATATACACAAACCATTTAAATAATTAAACAATAATGGAAGACAAAAATTAAATCAATGAAAGACACAAAGAATGTGTACCTAAGAAGGTACCATTTTTTTCAAGTTCACAGTTTACCTTGGTAAGATTTTTATCATGAGGCACATATTTTAAGATCACTTTGCAGATATAGATTCTCATTACGTCAACCTTGTCGTGATTAATCATCAACAATAATTTCTTCGGAGGATCGATAAGTTATCTTTATTGAGACTAGAAACATAATAAGTAATATCCATAATCTAGGCTAAACAATACCACTTGAGGCACTGCCTGCCCAAACGTAAGACACCGTATGCCGCTCAGTTTTTTGTCGCACAGTTAGCCGTATCGGTACATACTACAGGCCAAAAAAAAATGGTGTATTGCCAAATGTTCAATGAAAAGACTTATCCAAAATATTTTATAAAAATAAAATAGAATCATGATAAACCAATCGTAAAACAGAGCTGAAAATTTTTTTCATAGACAATTCTTAAAACGATGAGTGTAAACTAACATATTTTATGAAATGATAATAAAGGGAATTCAAACAACTATAGAAATACCTACATAAAAATTATTCCACTGAGCTGTGCATTTATTTTATAATTTAATTAAAACTGCAAAGCTACTTTTATTTTGGTGGTCATTCGATTCAACGAACATCAAACGCATCGCTGCTCTGAACTTTATTTGTTATCTCGAATTGTAACATCTGATTTATATTATGTACCTACTTTCTTAGCAAATAAAAACATTCTAGTCTATTCTATTCTCGATGCGCTATTAACCACTACCTAAAAATAAATTTGATTCTTACCGCACCCTAAAGCAACTATCTTGACAACACTCAATCACCACTCATTAAGCAAAATCAAACGCAACACGACACCAACAAGATTTCTTTATCACAAACATTAATAGACTCTTAAATCATAACGACTTCGCGAATAATCGCGAATAATCGTAAATAACAGATCATCGGATCCTCTCCGCCTACAATGTCAACTGCCATCAACATACTATAATTTAACGTCATAAAACAACGTTGAACGTTCATAAATCGTACACCCACGAAAATGTCTAGTTAAAATACATTATAAAAGAATAATTGTGCGCGCCTTCAAGGTTAGCTCGATCAATCTTTCACACGTCATTAGGGACGTCGCGTTATGCTCCGGAGTTTGCGTGAAAAGGAACGTATAAAGGTCTTTTTACATTTTGTTCGTGTTAATGGTCAGTTTTGAGCGTGTAGGTTTGAATGGGTACACGAGCTAACAGACGGCTTGTACTATTATTTGATAGAACGTTATTGGGACCCTTGATGGTTTTTATAGATGATGTTTGTTGCCTTTTATTGCTAGTAGCAGAGAATTGGCAACAGGTTATACTATCGTCAACAACATCCATTAGTCTCACTATATCTCGGACGATAAATCACAACTAGTATAGCGCATTGTAATGTACAATTTAATCACTTTTACGACTCAAAGCTTACAGATTTGAGACTGAATTTATTATTTTAATACCCTATTCATCAAACTTACAAATAAACTGCCATATTTATTAGAATGATTATTGTTTACGTAATTGAGCACATTTTTCACCATTAAAAGCATGCCTGCCGCCATTTTGTGCTCAGTAAAAACATATTCAGCTTACAAAGCTTCGAGGACAATATTTCATAAGAGATTGCCGAAAAATACACGGTGGTGTAATAAATTAAAAACATTTTCAACACCACCAGTTTGTATGACCTCTTCTCTGTTCTTTAAAATGGAACGTAAATAGAATTTTGAATGGGTGAGCAGGGGTCAAATGAACTGGTCGCCTCATTACCGCGCTTAGTGAAAACTCAAGAAGAGCCATTTTATAATTTTCGCTTTTCCCAACTTAAAGTTTTGAAGTTAACGTAAACTAGCCTTTACGGACTGTGAGAATATTATTTATATCTTAAATGAAAGTTGCTGTGTTATGGTACCTACTTTATACAAATTATATTCGTAATATATTTTCATTTTAGTGACATTGCGTTGAATAATGTGAAGCGTGCCGACGGTTTATCATTTTGTGACAGCTTTTGAAAGTAATTGAGTTAAACACAAAAAACAAGCATTTATAACAAGATTTTTTAAATAATTTACTATTGGCTTTCATGTAAGAAATTGCGTCCTTGTTCACAGTCATACTAAATGAGGTTACCTTACTCTTCATGGACAAGCTACAACTATGTTGGCATAACTTGACAAACTAATATAAGTACAAAAAAAATATATAATAAGGACCCAAGAACAATCAAACAGCACAAAAAACCAGACCTATCACAGTACCATTTAAATCACATAACTCCCACACATTCACCCTAATATTAAATGTAACACCAGTTGAAGCACGATCAAAACTTACAACGATAAATCTGGAACGAGCCTTATCGGGGCATTCAATAATCATTTCGGTGGCAATCACGTACAACCGAGCACAAAAGCTCCTACGAAATACGCCACTACGCCAGTGTCGACTGTAAAGCCCGAATCTTACGAGCAATTACCGCGCGAGATAAAACCCATGAAACGCTGCCGTCTGATACGCGAGTTAATCTCGTAGTCTATTGGCGGGAGCAAATTTTTCTCGACACAGACCATTAGGGGTGCTGGGGTAAAATATTGTGTTTTAACATTGGTTAGAGTTTTTTTTTGGGAATAATTTTTCTTGGGTCACAGAGTAAGTAGTTAGTCGAAGTAAACACTTTTAATGTTTTTGTTGTAAAACCAAGCACTCAGATTGACTGAGTGCTTGGTTAAGTTAAATTAAGGCAATAAGTTGATAAGACAAATTCTTCTGAAGGTAAGAGATCTATCATTCGCACAATTTGGTAGTAATAGATTGGCATTCCCTTCATATCAATTTCTAGTTATATTGACTTAGTCACACAAAACTACGTAAGTACAACAAATAAGTTTCAAATTGACACTTTGGCTGGTAGAGCTTCTAATCATTTGAGACAAAGCGATATTTTCGTTAAATTATCATAAACTGGAATTAATGTGATTAAATGTATGAACTTGACCCATTTTTGGCTCACCGTGGCACTGAGTTTTATTTTGATTTCATAAAAACAAGGAGTAAACAGCCGTGTTGCTGATACGACCCGTCAATACCAGGAGATCCATAAATCATATTAAATTACACTAGTTCAAGTGGTAACGACTGAACCCGAAAACGTATCAGTGTGCCATCCAAGTGCACTCTCCTCTCTCACGGCTCGTAACCTTACAATTTTACGATCACTTTTATTACTAGACGCTTTCGTGCGCGATTACCCTCCAGAGTGGGTTCTGCTGTTAGGCGCCCTGCAATGTGAACATTCACCCCACACGCTACACAGCCACATCGATGTACTACAGCACCATTGCTCCGTGACACACAGTAACGCTGCGTGTGATGTTGACAAACCTAGCAATGAACGTGCAATGTAGGGGTAGAACCGATTAGGGTGGGACGGTTGTCAGCAATTACATTTTAATGCGTGTTTTATTATCACGGGCGTCTAATGTACTAGTGCATTAATTTATCACCTCCCCTGTTTACGAGTTATGGCTTGACAATTGAAATGATGGTGTATTCTGTATTCAAAGGAAGCTGACGTTTGACCGACGTACGTTGAGCTCCCGTGCTGGTTGTAACCCTTTGGTTGTAGGTGCACGGGAGGCACGCGGTTGTTGAACGAGGTTTCTAGCTAGTTTGGACATGTCGCACAATCGTTTAGACAGACAAGCGATGGACGTATCAAAGGACTGCCAACTGGAAATGCAGTTGCAGTTTCGATTGAATCGAGCGACGTCTGCGGCATGCCTCTGTGAAGTAAAGGTTGATTGGATCGTGTCTATACGGCTGATACGCTGGCAATGTTTGGTTTCGGCGAATGGCAGGGAACGTCAGGCTCCCTTAGTTAAAACGTATTGTTTCTTAACGATACTCGCTTTGTTTTGTGCAGTTTATTTGTTCATATAGAACATTGTTCGTGCTGATGGTAAAACCAGATACCTAGGTAGAGAGTCGGCTTTAATGCCTCCGCAAATTGTGAAAATAACTTCAAAGACATAGTGGGCTTTTAAAAGTGCCTAGCATTGAATTATTCATAGTCCAATAAGCAAGCGGTTTCACTGCTAATTATTAAAATGAAATATGATTACAGGCCGACATTTCTTGAAAAGTGTCATTACCGTCAGTCATTCGTCATTCCCATTTCGTAATAATCACGTTGATACATTTCAATTGTGACGTTTAACGTCAGCGTGGAGTATCGTTGGTATCATTACTGTGGGCGTTGTGACATTGCCTAGTGACACAATAATGATCGGCTCATGACATGCACGCGATGTCCAACGAACAAAATTTATGTTTTTGAGCCAATAATTGATGTTTATACGATTGGTCATTTCAATAAATTGCGATGTTATATTTATGGGGTTCGGAATGGTAGTGTTAGTTTGAAAGGAAGACATAAAGTGTATCGCCTGCTTCCCTCGTGGCGTGGGTGACATGAAAATGAAACAAAAATTACGTTTGCTGCCAACTCGTTCACTACGTAGTGTCAGGAATGAGGTTAGTTTGAATTTTTGTTAATGTTTTAGGTTCGCAGTAATTGTCGGAGTTGTTTTTTAGATTAATATTTAATTACCTCAAACTAATGTTAACCAGTGAAGTTCTAATTAGAGAGATGGACTGTAAAACACTCAAAATAAAATCTAATCTTACTTTTGAACAAGATACATCTATAAGAATAAAGTATAATTGATGAAGCAATTCATAAGGTTAGTTATTCAATATCGGCCACTCTAACATGCAATAATTATCACACAAATGGCAAACGTTCAGCTATTAAAGCAGATATTGCATTAAGAATAAAGTTATTGATCGTAAAGTATCTTAATGAACTTGTGTACACAATCGTAACGATCCTTGTCTGCCCTTTAAAGCTAGAACAAAAGAATGATGTACTTTTATTAACAGTTGTACATAATAACATAATTAACTGATGTTTAAGTATTGTTCGTTGCAGGGTTAAGTAAGAGGTATTGGATGGATTGGATGTGAAAGGCTGAGAACCAAATTAAGATACTTTGAAGGTCTTACCATCAAACGGCGTCCTGCAAAAGACACTATAGCTGGATATAAATTTCTAACAAATAATAATTAATTATATTAAGGTAATGATTATAGCTTCACGATTATCAATACTCCAAGTCGTCAGGCACACCGTGAGAAGTCAGCACTGTTTCCTAGAAGAGCGGTGACCGCCACGTAACGGCCGCAGTGACGGCTGTCATGAAACTGATGGCCGCGGGGTTTGACTTGACGGTGTCAAAAAACGTTATCTAGGGAAATGCACCAACTTACTTTCATAAATTACGTTTCAGTAACGTCTTTCGACGGGAAATTGAGGACGCTATATACATAGCTGCCAATGCAGTCCTAGGAAAGCTTTAGTGTCAATTTACTCAAGACAAGATGAAGACACAAAATTACAATCCCCATCAAATTCAATTCACCTGAAAGAATAAGAATGAGTACAATATATTCTACCCCAGCAACAAGTAAAGCCACGTTTCGAGCTAGTTTCTCTAATAAAACAGAACAAACACTTTTATGATACGCCAAGCGTGCCCACATAACATAAATCATCGTCTGCTCTAATGGATAACCAGATATAAATCTATTTATGCAAAGTTTTCAATGCACATTTCGCATGCTAGATGACTATTTGCGTCATATACGGGGTTATACTCTACATCAACTGTTGGCTCGTTATGTGTTCGTTAATTTGATTGAATGAGCATGTAGAATGATATTTTCTGTTTTTATAAGGATGAATGCCTTGGGTATATTTTGTGATAAACTGCTGTAGTGATCGATCTAAAAACTATCTAAGTACTTACGTGTCGCCACAATAATACACTCGAGAGCAATGAATCCGGGTCACTTAAAGAATGTTAAAAATCTCGGAAACTAAAAATGATAGGTTAATGCAATAAATTGTATTTAATAGACAATGTAATACTCCTTAAATGAAAGTAAATAAAAAATACATTTTATTAACACAAAATTACATAAAGAAAAAAACTGCTGATCTCTCCTTAAAACAAAAATAGGAAACATTAAATTTTTGAACTTTATTACGATTTTCTTGAATTTTAATACTTCGTATTGCCTCCTCGTGCTTCCATTACTGCGTTTACGTGGTTTGGCATGCTGTACACCAAGTTCCTTATACGATTTTGGGGAATATTCTCCCATTCCTCTGTGAGAGCAATTTTGAGCTCACGAAGCGTGATTGGGGGAGGGTTTCGTTGTTTTACGCATCTGCCTAGCTCGTCCCAAGCCTGCTCGATCGGGTTGATATCCGGGCTGCGCGCTGGCCACTCCATACGAGTAATGTTCATCTCTTGAAGGTAGTCATTCACAATCCTACCTGTATGAGGTCGGGCATTGTCATGCATAAATATAGCATCCTCACCTAAATTGACCATAAATGGACCAACGTGATCATTGAGGATTTCTTCCACATATCTTACGCTAGTTAAAGAGCCGTTTTCTATGATCACCAGCTCTGTGCGACTTTCAGAAGAAATTCCGGCCCACACAAGTACAGACCCACCACCGTAGGCTACTTTTTCTTCGATGCATGCTTGCTTGAATCTTTCCCCTGGTCTTCGATACACTCTGTGTCTTCCATCGTGCTTGTAGAGCATAAATTTTGATTCGTCGGAGAACATAACTTTTGACCAATCTTCAATACTCCAATTTACGTGGCTCTGGGCATATCTTAGTCTTGAAATACGATGCCCACGCTCCAGTTTAGGGCCGTTTGCAGGTCTAAGGGGTTTTAAGTTAGATTCAGCAAGCCGACGTCTTACTGTCCATGCACTTGGGTTACTTCCTCCGAGGCGTCGAAACTGATTGGTGAGTTCAGTTCCTGTGAGAAAGCGATTTCGAAGCATGGTGTTCACCAAGTATCGGTCTTCTCGTGCTGTGGTACACCTGGTTCTGCCCGTTCCTGGTCTGCGTAGGTTAGAACCAGTTTCTTCGTAACGTCGGAGAACTCTTTGTACTGTTGACAGCGACACACCGACAGTCCTGGCTGTATCGCGCTGACTCCGGCCGGTTTCCAGCATTGTAAGTATTCTGGTGCATTCTTCAGGCGTAAGCGACATAATTTCAGCTTGAATAATGAATATAGAGCACTATCAACATGGTTTATGTACCCACATAAATGACAGATTACAAACAAAAGCAAAACCAAATGCTGTAATTTCGTAGTTCCATCTTCGAAAGTGGCCCTTTTTCAAATTTGATTTTTTTATGATATAACTTTACAATAACTAAGAAGTTTTAATACCTTCATTTAAGGAGTATTACATTGTCTATTAAATACAATTTATTGCATTAACCTAGCATTTTCAGTTTCCGAGATTTTTAGGATTCTTTAAGTGACCCGGATTCATTGCTCTCGAGTGTATATCATGAAGATGAAAATATTGTTTATTAGTCTATAGTAGAAGTAACTTGTTGTAGTTACATAATTAATAGTCAAGGAAAAAAGTATGTCATCAGTTCATTTCCTAATTAATTTATTGGCAGAGCAACGTATGCACTATCAATATACTATCGGTTCTAACAAGCTCCACAACACTTCGTAGATATTTGTCTTATACTTTCGTCAGTCCATCGAGCTAACCTTCTGTACCAAAAGTTTCTATCGGAACCTTATTAAACACATTACCAACCTAATACTTAAGGGGACTACATGACCTAAGCGCAAGTTTTATAATGCTAAAAGTAAATGATCCACTGCAGTAAACAAAATCAGAAAAATATATGATATTCTTCAGGATATATGCTAGTCAGATTTTTGATTTTTTGTAAAATATAGAGAATTGCTTAATATTTTGCAATAAATTACCAGCTTTGTGTCATCGCGTTTCTCTTTCTTTTCTATGCAGTCCGACAGTGACCGCGCTTTAGCTGTTGTCAGCTTCTTAACCACAGAATTAACGAAGCTAAAGTCAAAACCGATAAATTATTCATCAAAATGATCGTGTTTTAAACTACCAATAGCAGGCAGTAACATTGTATCAATGCAGTACCCAATGATTACCGTCTCTATAATTCAATGGAAATGATTGTCTGCACCATGTTATTTAACTTTTATTAAATAATTTTTCCTACATTGTGGTGGCTGTCATTGAAACTAATTGAGAATGTATGGTAATGTTCTTTTAGATTTCTAGTTGGAGTCCTATTAGGTTTTTTCTGTATTGTACTAGATTGGCTTTTTTTTTTTTTTTTTGAGGATGGGAAATCATCAAATGACTCCTCCCGCTCTAGGGTGGAGCGGAAGGGAGTGTCAGACTCTTACTGACTAAAACCCACCCGTGTTCCTTCCTTGGCCCTTTATGTTCCGGGTCAGCGGTACCCCTTTTGGATGATCCCGCTTTCCTGGCAGGCTTGGGCCCTAGTGGACCCCCTCTATGATGCTGACATCTCTTTGAGGCGCGCGTGGAACACGTACGCGCCGTCCAGCACGGGCCTGGTCCTGATCGGACGGTGAGCTACCCATTACTCACCGCCCGCAGGCCCGCGCCTACGGTGGCCGGGAGTCGTCACGCGGCTCCCGACGCCCGGAGCGTCCACCGCGGCGGCTTGGACGGGAGACTCTCTCCCTCTCCCGTCCCGCCACCTTCGCTAGCATGACTGCTTCGCAGAAGGAGGCGACTGCCTCCCACTCCCCCTCGCCCCGGACCATGGCTTGAACCAAGGCCGGGCGTGAGAGATCGCCGCCGCTGCCGATCGCCTCTACGAGGACACGGCGGTGCTCCGCCCATGCAGGGCAGGCCCCCACCGTATGCTCCACCGTGTCCTCGGGGCGATCATCGCAGTGGTGACACCCGGGCGTTTCCTCCCGCCTGATGATGTGCAGGAACCTCCCGAAACTTCCGTGTCCGGTGAGGACCTGCGTCAGGCGGTAGGTGAGGACGCAGTGACGCCTCTCTAGCCACTCCTCAAAGAGGGACCCCTCTTTGAGGAGTACCGCCGCTATCGTGGCGTGCCCTGCGCTGGGTTGCGACAGTCGCTCTTTCCATGCCGCCATGAGATCGCGCCGGAGTTACGTCCGCTCCGCCGCGATTTGCCGCGGAAGCGGGGTTTCCCCCCGGCGTAGTGCCTCCGCGCGCCACTCATACAGGCGCGCGAGGACTATCGC
The DNA here is from genome assembly GCA_937001585.2 of Brachylomia viminalis. Taxonomy (NCBI): domain Eukaryota; kingdom Metazoa; phylum Arthropoda; class Insecta; order Lepidoptera; family Noctuidae; genus Brachylomia; species Brachylomia viminalis. The sequence goes on from OW443300.2 coordinate 2,558,500, forward strand.
CTCCAGATCCCATGGCGGCAGTCCGGCAAGGAGGCTTGCCGCCTCGCCCGAGATCGTGCGGTAGCCCCGGATCAGCCTTACGGCTACCACCTTTTGGGGCGCGTTCAGATAGTGGGCGGCTCTCCGCCGCAGTGAACGCGCCCACACCGGGGCCCCATATGTAGCCATGGACCGCACGACCCCCGCGTAATGCCTCCGGCAGGAGGCGTTTGGACCCCTCAGGTTGGGCAGGAGCCGCTTGAGGGCGGCCCCAGTCCGTTCCAGTTTGGGGGCCAAACGTCGGAAGTGCTCCACGAAGTTCCACCGGCTATCGAGCACGAGTCCTAAGTATTTCATCATGGACTCGACGCCGATGTGAACCCCTCCTGCCGTTAGTTGGGATCCCGATGGTGGCCTGTTCCGGGGCCCATGGAAAGACATGGCCTCGGACTTGTGCAAAGCCACCTCGAGACCCAACTGCCGGATCCTCTCCACGACTATCGCAACCCCGCGTGTCATCGCGTCGGCCGCCGCCTGATGCGACCTCCCCTGCGCCAGGACCAGCGTGTCGTCAGCGTAGCACACCACGCTGACGCCATCAGGGAGGTCGGCCCGCAGCAACCAGTCGTAACCGATGTCCCACAGGAGCGGCCCTAGAACCGATCCCTGTGGGACACCGCACGACATCTCTCGCCGGTTCCACTCCCCATCGCGACCGGGGTAGATGACGGCTCTGTCCGTCAGATATGCGTACTAGATTGGCTTGTATTCTAATTTTGGTTGGCTGGATGTATAGGTTTGGCATTAGTAAGTACGTATATTTCTTGTTTTTCGTCTAGCGTTTTATCACCTTTAGCTTTGTTAAGAACTTTGTCTTGTACGTTCAGATTTATTGGCTATGGCTATGCTAATTTCTATAGTTTTGAACGATTATTATCCGGACTTTATGGTATTACCTTTCATATAGTGAACACAATACAATTGCCTGTTACAATAGGTACAGCTATCCATTCTGCAAGTAACTTTCTTGCAAAAATAAATTCATCGGTAGTATTTTCGAAAGGGTTGAAAAATGTTGGTCCATCTAGTCCTATCTATAATCTGCAAGGCTTAACTTTTATTAATTGTACTATCTTATTTATATTTTAAAGGCTTACAAGAGCTAAGCAACGTAATTAATCGATCTCTTTTAATTATAGCGGCAGGCGCCAAAGATGTTAATAGTTCTAATTAATGTAATCTAATACGTAATCGTAATAAATTACCGTAATTACTATTGACTTATAAGTGCGAAAGAGGATGAGACTCAGATTAAGAGCAATCTATCTCCGTCTACGTACCAGAACATACTTGGAAAAGAATTTCTAATGATGGTAAGTATCTCAGAAGTTTAAGCGACATTCACAATATATGTATCGCTTCTAAAAGTAATTGATATTATTCCTATAGCTGGAATGCATAGTATTTCCTCGTTTAATGACTAAAAACTTCCCCGAAAAAAGCAGGTAGAAATTATGGCAAAAAACTAGCTACTTAATCCTTATGTGTAAGAAGGCTGTGAGACAAAGAGCTAACAGAAAGACACAAATAATATTTACATTAGTCGTGAAAAATATGGAAAATCCAACGTACACTGATAGTCACAAAAGAAAACTAACCCTTGACCTAGGTAAAAATAAAGTACAAAGGATTGATTGACATAACACGACAGTTCTCTTGTAGTCCACTGCCCACAATAACCAGTACCCCATTACACAGTCAGCCAACTTTTCCTTTATCCCTCGAATAACCCATTTCAAGTGAAATGATCCCACTCGCTGGACCGTCCTCAACGGAATAGGTACAGTCCACTGAATTACCGTAGCTTTGTGAGTTATTCGACTAAATATGTCATCGCGCTTTGATACAGATGCATTAATAAGGGGCAGGCCTGAGTTATGGCATGTGGAAATAGTGGCTAGGGATGTGCGGTGGCGGGAAAGTTTCGATAATTTAATTTTGTTGGTGTTGAAAAGGGAAAGACTAGAATGTTATTTAGATTTAATTTGTTAACGAACAACGAGCCACTTGTGATCAGAATCAGAATTTGTTTATTTGTAAGAATGTAGTCATAGTATGATATCAATGTCAACAGTTTTTTACATTCTGCCACAAGTCCTACAACATAAAATATTATTATTATTCTGAAACAGTTTAATTCAGATAAAATAATCCATACAATTACAAATTATAAAAATACACAGAAATAACTAAAATACAGATAAACAAATTAAATTAAATTATTACAATTTTTTTTTAAAACGTTGCCCCACACTAGGAATTTCTCCTGTATTGTGGGTGCGTTTACAAACATTTAAACTCACATACACAAACGGCCAGACCCGGAACAACTACTTGCAGGTCATACAATTATTTGTTCCGTGCGGGGATCGAACCAGCGACACGTAACGCAGCAGTCAATCGCTTAACCACTGCGCCAACCGTGTCGTTAATTATAGGTACCTATTGTGTCAGTAAAATCTTATGCCCTATGTTAGTTAAAACCCATCACATATGCAGCCATTTGTTCTGGATAGCGCACTCCGCACGAGATACAACCATCTGCAGGATACTGGTGCTACCGCCCCGCACGCGCTGCAACAAGGAAGCTACTTTCTTCCGTATAACAATAATAATATGTTACAGCTCGCGCGATAAGAGTTTGGCTTTGACCTTCGGATTTTTGAACTTTTGATTGTACAACAGGAGTGCGCGGTACGTCGTATCGATGCGAGAGGCAGGGAACGACTGGAGCGCCAATCAGAGCACCGCGTGCGCCTACACACCCTCCCCGCACCCCGCTAATTGCCCGTTGATACCCAATTTCTGATTTCTGCGCAATAACGGTCAAAGCCAAACTCTTATCGCGCGAGCTGTACGTACAAATATTTTTCAAATGTAATTCTTAACTTAGTAGAATAAATTTTAAGATTGTATTTCACCAAGCAACAACAATATTAATTACAATTAAACAGGCATAATTAATAATATAAATTGAAAATTATTTATTTAAACATTCATGTAAACATGTTTATGTTACACATAATTATATATTATATAAACAGACAAGAAGAATAGAACAGAAAAATAGATACAAAGGTGATGCTTATTTCTAATGAAATCTCTTCCAGCATACCTGCGATAGGATAGTAGATTTAGAGATCTACAGACAGCGTGTGTACCTATAAGTGAAAGAGAAAATAAAATGTATGTATTGTATTTTCTCTTTTACTATTACACACGCAATCTAATCAAAAACAATTCACTTAATAAAATAAAACAAATAATATGAGAATACGGATATATACATACAAAAATACAAATATACCATCATACATACTTCTAAAATAAATATCACTAGAATATTAATATAAACGCAATTAGGAGGAAGTGGAAAGACCAAATTAATAATGACAGTATGGTTTAAAAAATGCATAGAGAAACGTTGCTGCCCATTCTCTAATAAGTCCCATCGCCTATTTTTTCTTTAATTCCGGCATAAAGTTTGTTCACGGTGCCTGCTCTAGTTTACATTGAAGCACAATGCATGTCATCTTGACTTTTTTATATTCCATAAATCGCATATTTTATTGTAGAGAACTGAATGTTGTTTTATTTTATTTATATTTCTGTAGAAGACGCTAATTTGGAATCGTAGGTATTTGTCTTTCAGATTTTTGATGTTATTTACATTGAAAAAGTTATTATAGATACTACTCAAGTACAGAATGCTTACTGAATAAATGTTAAAAGATAATTTAAATCCACGTTTAATAATCAATATTTAAAATCTATCGACCATTTTTGCCACTTACCGACACTTCCACATCACTGCTCCGCTGCGCACCTGTCGCTCATAAACCATCAGCATATAAATACAAAACAAATCTGCTGCCCCTTTTATCTCTAAGCGCAACGATAAATTACGACAGAGCCCTTATCCAGCAGTTTGGAGCTTGAGATAGGCCCTCTAACAAGTTTCACGGTATTTATGGCAAGTTTCAACTTTAATTGAGTCGGATGTAATGTATGGATTTTATTGGGTAGGTATAATTTCTGTGGAAAATCTTGGGACGAGTTGAAGGGATAATTAATTGTATTCATTATGTTATGAGCTAAATTATTTTGTTAGATTAAACAAGCTGTTGTCCGTAACTTCGCCTGCGATCTAGCCTATGTCCGTCTCCGGGTAATGGTATATCCTTGTGTTAAATGTCATCCAAATCTGTTCAGCTGTTTTAGCATGAAAGTGTAACAACCAAACATACAAATAATCAAATCTTTTCTCTTTATAATATTAGTTTCGATGAGGGCGAGTGAAAGGAAAAACCAATAACTAACACCGTAGGGTACATCTGTTGAATATCTTGTTTTAAAAGTTTTAAGACCATAACTCTTGCGCATGTATATACGGTACCTAAACTGAAAAACTGGACAAGTGCGAATTGAACTCACGTGAAGAGGGTTCCGTACGATAAATATGTTACCCACTAAAAACGTTTAATGTAAGACCAAGACAACGAGAAGGTTGCCAAGACTTACATAACGCTTTCACTGTTAAAAAGTTATCAGATCGAATGTAGAGCCAAGCCCCTAACTCTACAAGGCTTAACTCTATAAGCATTACATCTTGGTAAAAATAGCTTGCCCGTTTAGCGGCCGTCGCACAGCCACTCCTAAAATCATAACCCTTACTCACAGTCGGGTAAAAAAGGTATTTCATCCACGCTTTCTTTTTCGTCTTTCAACGAAAAAGAGTTTCTTCTTCGTTAATTAAGTACCTGCTAATCTAGCTTTCATAAAAAAGTTGAGTTTGACTTTTATTAACCGTAAGACATACAAACTTGCACCTCCCTTTAAGGGGGTTAGGGGGTGAAAGTTATGTTTTTATTATTATTATTGCTTGAGTGAAAATCCAAGCCTGCATACAAAATTTCAGCTTTCTAGGACTTCGGAAGGTGCCCTAGAGGGTAAGGTGGGTGAGTGAGTCAGTCAGTGACGAAATCGACGTAATTTAAGCATTAATAAAATACAAAGTATTTAAGCTAAACAAATGAATCTGTTTTATACTTCTGCTATCTTGAGAATTTGAGCTCTCTAGCATTATCCAGGTCGAAGCTATGAGGGTATGAAAATACGACGAAACACTTCGCGTAAAGGTACTCGTAGGTAGTGCCCCTGCTTTTTGTTTTTGGCTCGTCTTGGCGGGGGTACTACCGTGCCCCCAGATTCCATGAACAAACTTGACATTGTAGTTGAAAAACATGTTGTCCCATACATCCTAACTGCAAATGTACGTTTGTACGCACAATATTGAAAGATTAACCATGTTATATTAAGACCATATACTTTTTATAGGTTTTCCTGTAATCTGTAAGTAAAGAACAAATTAATACTGCATTTTTTTCAAATGTTGGTCTCAGTATTTTAGGAGATAAGGGTCAGTTTTCATATATTTTCTTAAATAACTTCAAAACTGTTAATTTTAAAATTATACAAAATATATGTTTGAGACCTCACATCAAGCCCTTTCAATTAATTTGTCTCACAGTAAAGTTTACAAAACGTTGGTTTTTATTTTTCTAGCTGGCCCCCTAAAGTAAACCCCGTATTCAAAATTCGTTTATTTACGTTTCACATCCGTGTGCGGTTCACAGAAATTCATATGTGTATCAAATTTCAACTTAATCAGTCGTCAATTCCGCTGTGACAGACGGACAGACACACGAGTGATCCTATAAGGACGACGCCACACAGAGCCGTCCCGCTCGACGCGACGGTAACCGTCTCTCTGTGTGGCGTCGTCCGTAATATCTAGTACATTACAACTGCTCAGTGTCGCGTCGCCGTCCCGTCCCGCCGCGCCGCGCCCGCTGTGTGCAGAGACCTTAAGGGTTTTTTCATTAGGACGTACAGTGGGTCGAAACGATGATTTTAGTGACTTGGGGATTAACTTTGTTTTTTTATTTTTTTCTTTATGCGGATCGATAGAGCTCATTAACCTCAATAATAATTGTTCTGATATTTTTTTTCCTAAGCTTGCTCCTTTGGGTGGAAAAATGCATTTTGATATTTTTTGTATGGAGTGGACCAAATTAAATTAAATTTCTGCCAAGTGGCGTGTGATGCACTTAGCAGGAATTTAATTTAATTTGATCCGCTCCATACAAAAATATCACAAAATGCATTTTTCCACCTAAAGGAGCAAGTTTAGGAAAAAAAGCATCAGAACAATTATTATTGAGGTTAATGAGTTTTATCGATCCGCATAAAGAAAAAAGTAAAAAAACAAAGTTGATCCCTAAGTCACTAAAATCATCGTTTCGACCCACTGTGGGACGTACGGAACCCTAAAAACCAAGCTTTGGTAAGATTTGTGACTTACTTTGATTTTTTTCATTTTTGTTGAATGATTTTCAGTCATGAAATAACGATTGGGATTTATTATAATATATCCTTGGTCGTTCAGAATCCCAAAACTAGCTACAGTTAGTTCTGCAAGTAAAGGAACATTTTTGCCATGTTAGTTTTACATTTTCAAAAGTAAATGGATTTCCAAATATTATTCCGTAACAGTAACGTTATCGTACACAAATCTAAGTATCTATATTTAGGCAGTAGTTGAAGCAACGCGACCGCTTGACTAACCATCTACAAAACGATTTGTATCCGCGCGATCGCTTCCACAAAGCTTTGATCACGGACCCGCCCGCTCCGTACTAATTAAACCGACTGAGCCGAACAAACGTTACTCGTAATTAAATAACGGCAATAATGAGCTATTATGAAAAGTTTAACCGCTTGGAAATAATCAGTGAACACAACACTAGCCAATAAATAACCAACCAAGTACTTACCTCACAAACGTCTCGTAAATATACGTTTATACGAAAAGCAATCTCATTCAACGATAGCTTTAACACTAAAATATCATTTTTAAAATCAGACGTCGTAATGCGCGCCGCGGGTCGGAGAGACCACCTTGTCAGCTAGCGCGTAAATTAACATGAAAACGTCATACAAAGAGTAACCCTTCGCCGCCGCATAATAAACTACTCGGTCGGACTCTCCCGCGGCGCGCCCGCGGTGCCGCCTATTCAAACGGCCGGACATTATCGTAAATATTGTGGTATTTATTCAGATTTCGGGCACAAACAATTCAATTCACGCACCGGCTGCTAATTGGGCATAAATCGTCGTAAAAATATTCAATAAGCTTCTCGCATCGATTAATATTTTAAACACTGAATGCCTTCATTTGAATACGAATTAAGCGGCGCGTAGATAATGCTGTTCATCGATTTGTCGACGGGTGACCTATTGGAAGGGTTTTTGTTTTGTTCTGTTTTCACTCGACAACAAAAAATAAGCACTTAATAGCTTCGCGGCACGGTACGAATTAATCGACGATTATTCTTGATTAATTTGTTTTGGCCGTCTTAATGTTCGAATATCGTTAAACTCACTCGCACGGAATTAATCATAAGGGGTTATTTCAACTATACGAGTTGGTATAATAGAAAAAGTAGGCACGTTATGAATTTCATGCAAAACAGCGATCATTATTCAAGCTAGCGAGATAGCGAAACTGGACTTTAATGGCGGGCCGTTAACATATAAACGAAAAGCATTTACAGTGAAAAAAGGTAACACGCCAGACGGCAACACGAAAAACGTCAAGTTGAACACTTTATAATAGAAATAATAACGCAACAGCCGCCATGAATTATTGCCCACATTTCATGTTAAATTGTATGTAAATGGCGGACCGGTGCGACACGGCTCCCACAATAACATAATAATGGTGGATTTGTGACTCACGTCAGGTTGTTAGTGTGTACTTAACCCTTTATCGGGACACGCACGCGGGACGTGAGATCATTACTCGGGTCGCGGCGACCGCTCACAATGGGAATGTACGCGTAGACCCCGCGTCTTACGAGGGTTAACGTAACGTTGAATTTCGTGAACAAGTTACAGTATGTTTTTCGTCTCGATACCGGTTCCCGATAACACTCATTTGGGTTACAATAGATATATTTTTTATTCAAATTGGACGTGTACGTACACAATGGTAAGTTTAAGCGCTACTGAAGCGATTAAATGTACGATTTATGAATGTGTTTCTCAAATAAACAAGTATTGGACCGGTTTTTTAATTGAACTGGTTCAGTTGTGTTGTAGGTATGTTTGTTGTTGTTGGAAGATAAATAATGTACATAAATTGAAGACTAAATGACTTTCTAGTTACAGCGTTGACTGTTACTAAAGTAGAGTGGGAATTAAAATAAAAACGTAAAGAAAGTTAGAAAAACCTTTGTAGTGAAAAATTACAACACGCATGCACGTGAAACGGAATTAGAAAATGTATTCAACGCATGAAAAGAGACTGGATACTTACCACTAGAGCATTTTCATTTTCAGGAAATAGTACTTGGTGACTTTGACTGTCCATCCCGTAACTATTGAGGTAATTTATTTATTTATTTATAACAGCTTAACTACCATTACAGGGATGATCAAAATAATAATAATAAATAATGATCAAAACTCTCTCCTTTTTTGTATAAATAAGAATAAGAATACATTATTGTTAAAGAAATTACATTCGAATGCGTTGATTGCTGGAACTCACACTAGGATTCCCTGTGTCGTGAGATCCAGGCTCTTTCGTTACGTTTACCTTTAATAGGTACTATACATTTAATAGGTATATATATTATACGTTACAATAAATTTCTTAATTTAATATAATCTACTCGTAATCTACTAGAAAAGGAATATACTCAATGATAATACATAAAGAAAACAGTAGACAAGCAAGTATGTATGTATGACTGACCGGTTGGCGCAGTTGGTAGCGACCCTGCCTTCTGAGCCGCTGGTCCCGGGTTCAATCCCCGGACAAGTCAAACATTTGTGTGCATGAACATGTCTGTTTGACCTGTGTCTGGGTGTTTATATGTATATAAGTATGTATATCAGTCATCAGGTTACCGTAGTACAGGCTCTGCCTAGTTCGGGACCTGAAGACCTTGTGTGGATGTTGTCTCATATTATTATTATTATGTTGTGTGTGATTGTGATGTGATCTTGCTGTAGAACATATACTGGCTGATTAATTTACTTCTCCACTTTCCTGAAACCTTATTGAGAATTAGCCATTACCACAGCCATCTAACGTCACCAGACCAGACAAGTAAACACAGACGTCTACACCTACTCACACGTACTCACAGTCAATGCAATATCCCGAAATCGTATTACCTACGATCAAAGTGGCAGACGATCCTCCTAGTCGTTACATCAGTGATTTTGTAACAATCGCCCGGGGCTCGGAAATTGCTTCCCGATCCCCGAAAACCGCCCCTATCCTCCCGTGATACAGCCTTTAGGGGATGGAGGATAATTAATTAAGTTTTATATTATAGAGAATTACGTTGAGATTATTTAATTTGGTTGTGTGTGTTATTGGAAATAGGTATATCATTATTAATGATTTCACTAAAAATATCTTAATATTATTTTTTTATGATTTTCATGGGTTTATTAATGATCAACATGACTGAGCTCTAGCATAAAACATATCTTAGCAAATCCATCCAAAGGAGGCTTTTACATTATCATACATCTAGAATGTAATATAGACATGACTCATTTGTTCATAATTATGATCCTTGGTACATAATAGTGTAATAATTATCACCCTAATGCAGATTATTAATCATATTTGTTTGAGCATCATAGATTATGAACTTCGTGCACTGAGATATTATTCTAATATTTATAAGGAAAGTTTAGTATTTAAAAAAAAATAAACCAAATACTGAGAATACTAACACTTAAATAAAGGAGTGGATATAGATCCAATACTGTACAATAAAGTGCTGGAGTAAAACTAATAACAATATTTTATTTAGGTCCCAATAATTGGAAGCTTGTCAGTCAGAAGTCTGCAAAACATTAATAAAACGTGATTTTCCAAACAAACTGACAAACAGTTGAAGGTCGCTCCGTGGAATTAACTTTCACAGCATGTGCGGTCCCACGGCATTACTCGTATGTTCACTTCATATAAACTGCATTCAATCATTCGCTTATTATGTGAGAAAAAACCAGCTGTTTTGCATATTGAACGGTTGCAAGAACCAATAGGAAATATCTGTTGATTGTGAAGTTTTTCTCATTTTCCCTGGCAATGCTGGCTTTGTTGTGTTTCAAGTGACAAGCCGAAAAAAATTATTTGTTGGCATATAATAAAATGTTGGATATATTGGGGTAGGTTTTTCTTATTGCGGGATGTCTCTGTTCTTGACCTCGATTTGGTTATGCTTGAACTAAATCTTAACACTTTTATTTGTTGAATAACTGTATTCTATTTGGACCTAGAAGGCATAACGTAGTGACTGACTAATGTCTTCTTTGTACTAAGTGATGTGATTGTATATAACCATAACTGTGACTAAATTATACCTAGAAGACATTACAAAGTGGGTACACTTCTCAGATACGCTCACTTTACTCCCTCTCACTTCTCTCTCTCTTTGCTTTTTCACTTTTCTTTGGGTCTTCTTCGTTGATATTATTATAATATTATTTTAATTATTATGACTGTGAGGAATATTTGCCTTTTCATTTTTTTCTCAGTTCATTTTAATAATGAGCTGGCAGATTGAGTAATTTAAGCGGCCAACCTAAATGTCCTTTCTTTGGTATTGTTCGTCGAATCGTTGAGCTCTTTAAGTTCTGAGTTGAGCTGCACGATGACTGATAAATGCGTGCACTAACTGGACAGGTCTCTCATCAAAGATTATTTCATCATCATCAGGTTCTTTCATCAAATGACTATTCCAGATACCGATCTACATAACATAACCTAACCTAAATGATTCACAAACAATAGAGGGGATTAGTCTTCACATTATCTGACCAAGACTTTGACTGGACTTTAAAAAAGACTGTGACCTTTGAGTTTATTTTTGCCTTTCTTCTTAGTGTAAAAGTGTTTGTACAAACCTACTTACAGAAATAAAATAATTTACCATTTAATTGCAGAAAACGACACAAGTGTGGTTAATACTGTTACAACGCTGTTCTATATTCATCAGACTAAAAACTGTTTACTTTTTTGCAAATATACTAAGTACAACTTTTTGTCGCTAAAATAATGATCACCTGCCATTCGATCTAATCCTTATTCCCACAGGTTCTCGTAAACTGACACCTGAGCAGTCACGTCCCATTTTGATAGCAGTCGCAATGATACCACCAATAAAACGTGCCGTTTTCATTGGTCACCTGATGGCTTTTAAAAATATACTACCTTAGGTAAGCCGTTAATTTTAGCCATTAAAGTGTACATACGAACGTTAAAACTTACGAGGTGCAAAATGAAAAGAAAGGACTGCTAGACAGTTTTTAAGCAATTTTATGTGATAATTGTAAAGGCAAAATAAAAAAAATACAACAGTCAGTGTCCAGCTATATCTAAACAAGAATTATTCTCCAACAAAGAAATTTATACAAACTGCACTCTTCCATGAACAACATACCCACTTCTATCAGTCCTCATCTCAGTGTTCTCTTCTTTTCTAGCCGCATCATCTTTCACATTATTCATTCATCGTTGACTTGGTATTTTTCTATTATACTTACCACACTCATACTCAATTATTTATCTCGCGACATTTCTTACATTCCTTTCAACCATCAGCAGTTGTTTGGTTTCTTCTATATTTAGCTTTCCACTCCACCAGCTCTAAAACATTTCCAATGTGTAACCTAACCTTAATCTTAAAGTAATTATCTTGATTGTAATAATTCTATTGAAATCAATGCATGTAACTTAATTGTATGACCGACTGAAAAGTCGAATATTGTGAAATCATCCGTTATTAATACCATATCAAATACTCTGGCACATAAATAAATAATTCATTCATCCATTTTAATTTCCAAAGTCCATAACTACATATTTTCATCTTTTTTAAACTCTTTGTTTCAAGAAACTTCTTCAACAACCACCGTCATTCCCTTATCCGTGCTTATGATCTGACGTGGAGGATTAGCGCTATCATACTTAAGCACGAGTGTAGGAGTGTATGTTTGTTTTACTGTTTAATTCTTTGTTATGACCCTTAACACCGCTAACATGTTGAGATATTAAAGTTGGGGTGGGGTGTCTAGGAGGATAGTGTGTAGTTGTTGGATGACTTTTTTTGCATCATTCAGAATCTCTACAAGTCTGCCGGTTTTATCATACATCCTTTATAGATGAAATGTAAATTCAATTAATAAAATAAAAAAAACTGGCAATATATGTGAGCTGGTCATTTCGTTTAGGCTTAGTACGTCACACTCAGTAGAGTCATCTAAGCTGCCTGGGTCATGTTTTAAACATTTTGCAGCTGTTAATCTGGTTTATATTGGTAAAGAGCTCGTTACGCAAGATTAGATCTTTAATTCTAAACCTCGTCAATCCTGATGTCAAAAAAGCTCTGGCGATACTTGTAACTGCGATCATACCCCTGAATTAACATGAGCATATATAAAACCTTTATCAGAATTCACACATGCATATAATCATTGTTCTGTCATCGTTAACCCGATCAATCACACGGTCGTCACTATATTCAGTTTAACACAATACCACTTAATAACTTCACGCTTCGGTGAGCTTTCATGAATCACACTGTGCTATTCTTATACAAATTAGTTGATGAAAACATTAAACCTGACAAGCAAATATAACCTTTATTCTAAGAGAGGTAAAGTTTAAAGATGGTGGTAAGGATCGGTACTGTTTTGGAAGCAAAAAAACTGGATCATTTCCTTTTGACAATTGACGCGTTGAAGGGATCCCATCCATCTATGTCGTTTACTACTCGAGGACGCCTGCCATGGCATCGGTAATTGAGTGATTTAATTCATGTTTTATTTATGAGACGATGTGAATTCTGAATTTTAATTCGATTTAAATTCATAAACGTTTTCTTGGAATTGGAGGATAGTGTGTTTCTGACACCTGTCATATTGGGTAAGCTGTTAGGGAAATGGGCCCTATTGCCAACGCCAAGGGCGCTTTGTTAGAAAAATATAAGGACCGCTTCACAAAAATATAAGATTCGCTAACATTTCCTTATTTCAAAAAGGTTCTATTGTTTTACTATCAACGCCTATAGCTCTGGCTTTGAAAGCAAGTATAAGTAAACGAATAATCATAACGGCGGCTTTTCTTACTTTTGCCTAGATAGTTTTTTCTGCAGAATTTGCATCTCTGCTTCTCTTGTAAACCTGCGTAATCCCATACTTAATTCTAACCATGGGATATTTTATAGTTCATTAGATTTGCATTCTTCTTCATAATTAATGGAGAACGTTGTAGGCCTAACTTGTAAACTTGAGATTTGTAGACTATTTTCTATCTTGTTAAGTACCAGGTACCTGTTGACAGACCTACACTGTCCTCCCATACCTATAAACAATCACTGTAATATGAAAACATTGTACTCGTAAAAGCCAATTATTTTAAAAGAATAATCGTGGAGTTTCTTGTCGGCTCTTCACCATAGGAAACGACCAATTGCAATCGTGCACCTAGCTTCCGACGGTTCGTAGGTGCCCATGTAGGTTTATGTGAAATAAAATATTTTGATATTGATTGATTAAGTTAAGAATATTGTCGATCAACGTCACAAACTATTACATTTCTTACCTTAAAAAACACAACTTTAATTCAAATACCATCTGCACTAACGACTCAACAAGACAGGACAGGACTCATATCATTACCATTGTAATCATGTACCCACCGAGCCATGAAATTCTATGTTTGCGTAAAACATATTACGCGCATTCAATTCTTTTGATGGATTATACCTCGTTACTTGTAGGGACAAAACTGTCAGTCTGTGTGTTGAATTAGGTGAATGACTCTGTTAAAAATAATGGCGGCATTTTATAGTGCCTACACGTGGCTTAATACTTCTGAATTTTTATAGCCCTAGAGCTGCAAACGAACCTGAACAATGAGTGATGAGAATCATTATCCACTTAAGCACTAATAACATTGTACTACAAACAATTTAACTTATTTAGGGCTGAAAAATCATAATATACACGTAGATAGTCTCTTGTCTGACGATATTTAACTACCATAATTTCGCCACCATTAACACCTACTTACTTTTCAAAACCTTACACACCCCAAAATTTTAACATAATTATGCACATACACACTCAAAAAATTTCAAAACACCAAACAGACACTTGGAAATTACTCTCTCCGTAAAAGGACCCCGCGGGCATCGCCGGGCGTATTCATACCATTGCGAAACGAACCAAAGGGGTCATTTCACGTCACGTCACGTCACGAAGCAAAGGTATTAATTTACGTTATTTCATTGAACGCGCCATGTTTTCTTCTGTCGACTTCCTTTGTTGTGACTGACAGTGTAATAACGCATTATACCCTTTTAAATTCATTGTTGTTAAGTTTTTGTATACCGTATTATCGGTTGCTACTGTTTAAATTCTGTATCGTCATTCCCATTCTATGGTATTTTCGTTTGAGTAAGTATTGTGGTCGGTTGATTTGTTTTCAACGGAAAGTAATGCGGTTTGGGCAGTCATCTATTGTGCAACAATGTTGCTAGCCGTTTGGTTCCCGATGAACATAGCCACTCCTTCTCTTCGTATGGGTGTTGGTGTTCTAGTTAGCTTAGTTCTAATTGCATAATATTTAAAGACGTCAGCATTTGCCTGTTATAATATTTTTTTAGCTTCTGCTAAATATGATATCTCTTTGAGTTAGCAAGGTTTGCAATTTCATTGCTAAAAGAAATGGACGTTTATTTTAAATTTCAGTATCCAGGCTTTGTCATCTTAATAAAAAATAAAGCTTTGTAATCTGAGACAAATAGCGAGTAAGTCCTTCGTTGTCCTTCTTTGAAACAATTTATTTACAGCAAATAAGTTATAATAACATCGTGCTACAAATGAGACAATATGACAAACATGGCAATTTGCTACAGAATACTGCTTTCATTTCAGTCGCTCATATCTCCCGATGCTGGAATATCGTGGGCTAACGTTCTGCCCACTTGCAGGAGAAGGATTACGTGTTTCAGAGTCTATTGCTTTGTCTTTTTTATTTCATATAAAATAATAATATACTAAACTTGATATTTGTGTTTTTTTACTTGCCTGCTTAGCGTGCTAAGCAATGAATATTTTTTGACAAACGAGCCATTTACATAACGTAGAACGCCCTTTTTCCATTGCCATAAAGTGTGCTTACAGAAACCCTTTTTCAGCGTTATCAATTAATAACCTCGATGTTTGTGAATGTTCTTTAAGGGCGTCTGATTTTTGAAATGCCAGAAGAAACTAAACTTGGTTGTATGGCTATCTTACATGAGATTTCTCCCAGATGAGAACGACGGATAATGGTCTTAATATCAATATTGAAATAAACTGGAACAAGATACCTTTGAAAAAGAAAACGAAAATTCCATCACAAAGAAATCCTCTTTTATCGCGTATCTCGAGTTCTCGACACCTAACAACATCCAAACAGAGCAATTTGACGCACGCGTTAGTCGCAAGATCCACAATTTTTGCGCAAATATAACGCCATTGTTTCTTTCATTACAAAGTGGGGTCGCGTTTAATATCGCGTGTCGGCCGTGTGTGGCCGGCCTAATTGCTCGTTACATGTTCCGACGTGTTAATATGGATTTTCTTATTAATAAGTTGTGGGGTTAAGTAAATATATAAAAATGGTTTGAGAAGCTATTGGTTCCATAAATTCTAACCGAACACTTAGAAAAGAATTAGAACCTAGTTGATAAGAAACATATTTTATCAATAGGGTCCCTGCTTTATGACGGGTCGAGAATGAACGATGAATAAGCGACAGACGGGGCCGCCAACAGGCCAAGGGTAGTTAAAGCATCACAGTGCTGTTTTATTCTGTAAGAGTCTGGCAGCCCCTCTGCCTGAGCGATAGCAGAGGACATCCATGAGGCTTCAAAGATATTTGCGGAATCACCGGTGTGACAGTCATCTAGCCAATCAAAAGATAACCTCTATTACACTTTAAAACCAATTTTCCGCTGACGTCACAAACTTACATCACGCTACTTACGTAAGTAGGGGTGGCAGACGTCGGTGTCAGCAGTGACGGGCGATCGGCAGCCGTGGCGGCAGCCGGTAATTCTTTATGATTGATTATCTCCTGGCTAATGAGGTTCGCCAGTCTTGGTGTGTTGGTGCAAGCAAGGAGGTAGAAGCGTTATGGGAGATAATATTTAGTGAAAATAACTTTCCTCTTAGTCAGAATAATTGAATCTATAAACTACTCGCGGCGCCCCGCGGTTTCACCCGCATAGGTCTCAATCCCGTGAGATTGTTGTGATAAAAAGTATCCTTGTCCTAATCCAGGTCATAGTCTACTCATGTGCCAAATTTCATCGAAATCTGTTCAGACTTTTTAGCGTGAAAGCGTAACAAATACCTACACACATACACAATATACAATAAATCAAATACACTCGAGAGCAATGAATCCGGGTCACTTAAAGAATGTTAAAAATCTCGGAAACTAAAAATGATAGGTTAATGCAATAAATTGTATTTAATAGACAATGTAATACTCCTTAAATTAAAGTAAAAAAAAATACATTTTATTAACACAAAATTACATAAAGAAAAAAACTGCTGATCTCTCCTTAAAACAAAAATAGGAAACATGAAATTTTTGAACTTTATTACGATTTTCTTGAATTTTAATACTTCGTATTGCCTCCTCGTGCTTCCATTACTGCGTTTACGCGGTTTGGCATGCTGTACACCAAGTTCCTTACGATTTTGGGGAATATTCTCCCATTCCTCTGTGAGAGCAATTTTGAGCTCACGAAGCGTGATTGGGGGAGGGTTTCGTTGTTTTACGCATCTGCCTAGCTCGTCCCAAGCATGCTCGATCGGGTTGATATCCGGGCTGCGCGCTGGCCACTCCATACGAGTAATGTTCATCTCTTGAAGGTAGTCATTCACAATCCTACCTGTATGAGGTCGGGCATTGTCATGCATAAATATAGCATCCTCACCTAAATTGACCATAAATGGACCAACGTGATCATTGAGGATTTCTTCCACATATCTTACGCTAGTTAAAGAGCCGTTTTCTATGATCACCAGCTCTGTGCGACTTTCAGAAGAAATTCCGGCCCACACAAGTACAGACCCACCACCGTAGGCTACTTTTTCTTCGATGCATGCTTGCTTGAATCTTTCCCCTGGTCTTCGATACACTCTGTGTCTTCCATCGTGCTTGTAGAGCATAAATTTTGATTCGTCGGAGAACATAACTTTTGACCAATCTTCAATACTCCAATTTACGTGGCTCTGGGCATATCTTAGTCTTGAAATACGATGCCCACGCTCCAGTTTAGGGCCGTTTGCAGGTCTAAGGGGTTTTAAGTTAGATTCAGCAAGCCGACGTCTTACTGTCCATGCACTTGGGTTACTTCCTCCGAGGCGTCGAAACTGATTGGTGAGTTCAGTTCCTGTGAGAAAGCGATTTCGAAGCATGGTGTTCACCAAGTATCGGTCTTCTCGTGCTGTGGTACACCTGGTTCTGCCCGTTCCTGGTCTGCGTAGGTTAGAACCAGTTTCTTCGTAACGTCGGAGAACTCTTTGTACTGTTGACAGCGACACACCGACAGTCCTGGCTGTATCGCGCTGACTCCGGCCGGTTTCCAGCATTGTAAGTATTCTGGTGCATTCTTCAGGCGTAAGCGACATAATTTCAGCTTGAATAATGAATATAGAGCACTATCAACATGGTTTATGTACCCACATAAATGACAGATTACAAACAAAAGCAAAACCAAATGCTGTAATTTCGTAGTTCCATCTTCGAAAGTGGCCCTTTTTCAAATTTGATTTTTTTATGATATAACTTTACAATAACTAAGAAGTTTTAATACCTTCATTTAAGGAGTATTACATTGTCTATTAAATACAATTTATTGCATTAACCTAGCATTTTCAGTTTCCGAGATTTTTAGGATTCTTTAAGTGACCCGGATTCATTGCTCTCGAGTGTATTATCTAGTTATAATATTAGTTTAGAAAAGCTAGTTCAAAATAAGACAAGGTGATTTTCAAAGAAATCATTCTAACAGAATATATTTACTATTTTCATAAATATTTGATGAAGTTGCAGATTTAATAAAGTGCATGCAGTGCCATTAAATACTGACATTAAATAATATAGACACTCCCAAAAACTTCGAGCACTAAGAAATTTCTAAATTAATCTGAAGCTATAAAAAATCATAACTAAGGCAAATGTGTGCGCTGCCAAATACAGACGGAGGATACAATTAGCAAATAAATGTTACCTATTGAAAATATCAACATAAAAAGAGAGCGCAAACAAAAGTGGTATCGACAAAATTCTCAAAAATCGCCGTCACCTGTAATTCGCACCTGTCCCATTATGAATTATGATCGCTTTCCTCCACAATAAGTGCATAAATAGGGGCCGGCTGATGGCCCGGCATAAATCACGCCCATCCATCATCCAGGCCGTGCCAATGTAAATATGGTACATCTTTTTGTATTGGCAGAAGTCTCACTGGTACTGAGGTTTAGTTACTAGGCTCATAGGAATTTATCATGCCTGTGTTTGTGTAAATACTCGTGTTTTTCTTGTAACACTCGTGCCTGTTATCTTGTGTTACCATCATCCTATTGCTAGCCCGCTTAACGTGTTTGCTTATACTCGTCTAAAGCTTTCAGTTGTATCTTAAAAAGTGCGTCGTTTACCTAAAGCTTTTAAAATCCTCATCAATGGTGCCGATTCTCTTGTCACAAAATTCTCTAAACTAGACTAAAAATCACCAAAATTTCGTTTATTCCTGTCAAACGACGATTTCCCATTCTGAAATTGACTAAAGTGACACAACTTAACCAAATTTTAGTTTGACAGCACTAAGATGGCACTGAGATTATAATTTAGTGAAAATGGCAATTTTGCTATTCTGAATTTTACGTGTTTCACCAAAAGTTCTGATTGTCGTAACTAAATCTGCCTGTTTTTAATCGCGATTAAAAAGGTGTGGAATAAAATTAGTTGTCATGAACTAAAATTCACACCAACACCTTTGTTAAGTCAATAATTGCAAAAGTTTGACCCATAGCTCGATAGATGGCGTTGCCCTGTTTAAAAGCAAGCTATGGTTTCGTTACCCACGATTAGATATAAGGACTCAAATATTATTCATTAAATAACACCCAAAAACAGCATCGTCTTGTTTTATTGCTAAAACACCTAGCAAAGTGAAGCATCTTGGTACGGCTTGTACATGGTCCTTCGAGCCGGATTTAGAGTCAGTGCGAGTGGCTCCCGAGAACCACTTTGTCGTCATCAGCGCACCTAGGGGCAGTGGATCGCTGCTCGGGGCGCAATCCTGCCAGTGTAAGCAGCAGACTGGTGACCAGTGGAGCGACCCGGCGGAAAGCGAATCTGCAGTGGCGCCACCTAGCGGCGTGATTTGGCGACAGGGAACGGTGAAGCATAGTGACGTCGTTACGTGAGTGAGTGTGAGTGAGTGACGTGTATCAGTGAACGGACATAAAACTGTAAGTACTTTCTGATTCAATTTTAAGCCTTATTCTCTTGAAGAAATTAACTTTGAAGTTTAGAAGCATTTTGTATAGACTTAGAAAATTTTGCGAAAAAGTGAAGTGACGGGGAATCCATGCCCAAAATTTTGCAAGTCAGTTTAAGTTTAAAGACTTAGAAAATTTCGAAGATGTGTTTCTACAGCGACTTAGAAAATATTTGAGGAACCTCTCTCTACAGTGACTTAGAAAAATTACGATAATTTGGGCCTTGAGAGATTACGGTTTGACTTAGTGTTTCCATCCATCAACAGGTTATTGGTAGACATTTTATGTGTGTAAACTTTTTGTATTGACATCTACACAACATGGAAGCCTACAATAAAATTCAAATGGACACTAATAAGGCCATATCGCGAGCCAGGTCTAACTTCAAAAAGTCACCCAAGGAGCGTATTTCTAAGGCATATGTTGAAGTAAGACTGGAGAGTTTGGAGTCACAGTGGACATTATTTTCCGACACACATCGTAACATATTAAGTCAAATAAAGGAAGCTGAATATAATAAATCACATTATTGTTCATCAGAAGTGTATGAGGTTACGGAGGAATTGTATTTGGACTATAAAACGGAGTTAAAAGAAATACTTACTGACTTGTGTAAAAAGGAAGTTTCTCAAAATGTATCACAGTCTTGTGCAGAAAAAAACTCAGACCAATCATGTAATATAAAACTACCTAAAATTAGTTTACCTATGTTTTCTGGACAATACTCGGAGTGGATCACCTTCCGTGATTTATTTTTATCCCTTATACACAATAATAAGTCGTTAGATGATGTTCAGCGACTTCAGTATTTAAAAAGTCATTTATCGGGAGAAGCTGAGCAACTTCTGAGAAATATACCAATTTGTAGCTCAAATTATCTGACTACTTGGGAACAGTTACACAAGCGTTACAATAACAAAAAGTATATGGCAAGTTGCATTCTGAAACGGTTTCTAAGTCAGAAAAATATATCAAGCGAGTCAGCACAATCTCTTAAAGAATTATTGGATACAAGTAACGATTGTTTAAATGCACTTAAAAATTTGGGAATTAATGTCGACACCTGGGATTTCATTGTAATATACATTTTGAGCTTAAAATTGGATTCTGAGTCTCGTAAATTATGGGAAGCAAATATTTGTGAATATTCAGAAGATCTACCTACTCTAAAGCAGTTTAATAAGTTTTTAGAACAAAGGTTCCGTTCACTAGAATTTTTAGACAATAAGTCTAATAAAAATACTGTCATAAAAAATGTTCCTGTCAAGACACTACATGTAGCTACTCTGTCATGTGTATTTTGCAAATCTGATCATAAACTTGGTAGTTGTAAGAAATTTAGTAACGAAGATGTCACCTCACGGCGTAATTTCGTCCAATCCAATGGATTATGTTTTAATTGTCTCGGGTCAGGCCACGCGGTATACTCCTGTCGTTTGCCGACTAGATGTCGGTTATGTAAAAGAAAGCATCATTCTTTACTCCATACTAAAGATGCGTCCGTATCAACTGACCCTAAAGTAGAACCTAAGCAATCAGTTGATACAAAACAAACACAAGACGATGAAAGTAACATTGTAACAAACTGTGCTGCGACTTCCCATAGCCAGGATTTGTTGCCTACGGCCTTGGTGAAGGTTACCTCCGGTACAGGCACAGAGGCGACTCTGCGCTCTTTGCTGGACCAGTGTTCGCAGGCTTCGTATATTACGGAGTCTGCAGTTCAACTTTTAGGGCTGAAAAAATATATCAGTTATAAATCATCACTGAGGCTAGGCGAAGATGATAAAGGTTGTGCATTGACCTCAAAATATGTTGTTTACTTAAGATTACAATCAATGTACAATCCTAACTTTCGTTTGTCGGTTAAGGCTCACGTACAGAAGAAATTGACGTCAATTCTTCCTTCTAATAAAATAAAGTTCCCATTGTGGAAAGAACTGAAACAGTACAATTTGGCAGATCCTACTTGGGATACACCAGGAAAAATTGACATTCTTCTAAGTTCCTCGGTGTATAGCAAAGTCCTCAAACAAGGACTCAGTAAGGGTCCTCCGGGATCTTTAATAGCGCAGGATTCTGAATTAGGATGGATACTGTCGGGAGAGATTACGGGAAAGGAAGAAAACGCAGAGAGCTTTAACTATGTAACGTTGGAAGGTGATCAAAATGATCTTATAAGAAGATTTTGGGAATTAGAGGAAACCGTAGTGCCAAAAAAGCACTTCACGGAAGAAGAACAAAATTGTGAAGAATTTTATAAGCAATCAACACAACGAGATCCCGAAGGTCGTTATGTTGTTAGGTTGCCGTTTAAAACGGCTACACCACACTGCACAAATGGTCAAACTAAAGATATTGCATTGCGCAGGTTTTTTAATTTGGAGAAAAGGTTATCCAGAGACTCCGAGTTAAAGAGGAAATATGTCGAGGTAATTAATGAATATCTCGACTTGGGTCATGCAGAAATTATTCCTGTAGACCAAATTAACAAGCCTGATGTCGTATACCTTCCCCATCACGCGGTGATCAGGGAAGATAAAGTAACTACTAAGGTTAGGGTTGTATTTGACGCCTCTAGCTTAGGCAAGAATGGTGTGTCCTTGAACGGCGAACTAATGGTTGGGCCAACCTTACAAGCTGATTTACGACACACTATAATGCGATGGAGAATGCATCCCATTTGTATAGTTGCGGACATTGTAAAAATGTACCGCCAGGTGATCGTCTCTACTGAAGACATTGACTACCAAAGATTATTGTGGAGACAAGATCCCAAGGACCAAATTCAACACCTGCGGCTTTTGAGAGTAACATTTGGCACAGCGTCAGCTCCATATTTGGCCGTCCGAACATTGCACCAAATAGCACTAGATGAGGGAGAATGCTTTCCCGTTGCACGGGAAACGACTCTGACGGATTTTTATATGGATGACCTGATGACTGGCTGTCAAAATATAGCGGAAGGAAAAGATATATATGAACAAATGACACAATTATTAGGAAAAGCAGGCTTTGAGCTGCAAAAATGGAACTCCAATAATTCAGAATTAAGGAACCATATGAGAATAGATAAAGAAGAAGAAAACCTAGAACTAAAAACAGATATAATAATGAAAATATTAGGACTTACCTGGTCCAGAGAAACAGATGAATTTGAATACACGGTGACGCTGCCTCCCTTGAAGATGCCTGTAACTAAAAGAAGTGTTATCTCGCATATTTCGATGTTGTTCGATCCATTGGGTTGGCTAGCGCCTGTAATCATAAAAGCCAAGATATTAATTCAAAAATTGTGGTTGTCTGGAATTCATTGGGATGATGCGTTACCATCGATATTGTTAAAAGAATGGTTTACTTACCGCAGCGAACTTAAACAGCTGGTACAGTATCGGATTCCTAGGTGGCTATCAGTCTACCGCGGTGATTCAGTGGAACTGCATGGATTTAGTGACGCCTCGAATCAAGCTTATGCAGCAGTAGTTTACATACGTGTGGTGGATCAGCAGGACGTCATTTATTCTCGCCTGGTGACAGCCAAAACGAAGGTTGCACCAATTAAACAAGTTTCAATACCGCGACTTGAACTGTGTGGTGCAGTTTTAGTGTCGAAGTTGTTGAGTGAAGTAGCCGAGGTATTGAAAATTGACAAGCAGAAGATTCGTGGGTGGACCGATTCGACAGTAGTACTCGCTTGGTTGAGTAAACATCCATCTAATTGGCAAACATTTGTAGCCAATAGAGTGTCAGAGATTTTGACAGTAGTAGACAGAAGCCAGTGGGCTCATGTGAAATCAGCGGACAACCCGGCAGATTGTGCCTCACGGGGATTGAGATCAACTGAATTGATCTCAAACCAGTTATGGATGGAAGGGCCAGAATGGCTGAAAAACAAAAACATAGATTACAGCAAAAAGACTGAATGCAAGACAGTGTTAGAAGAAAAGGCACAAAAGGTGAGCTACGTTACAACAGACGAATATTTAGCGTTATCAGTATGGACAAAATTCTCAACATTAAGAAAGTTGATCAGAGTAATCGCTTATTGCAGGCGCTTTATATATTGTAAGAGAAGAAGCGACAACTCTGAACGATTTCCTTCATGGTTAACGGCTAAAGAACTTAACGAAGCGTTAACAGTTTGCATTAAACAGTGTCAAAGGCAATATTTTAGTCGAGAAATAGAAGACCTCGTTAAAACAGGAAAGGTTCAAAAGAAAAGTGTACTTACCTCGCTTAATCCATTCGTCGATCACGAAGGGGTGCTCAGAGTGGGGGGACGCTTAGAAAGAGCCACTATCGATGAAAATATTAAACATCCGATTATTATACCAGCCAAGTGTCATTTTACTGACTTGTTAATAGCAGATACTCACCAGAAGACGTTACACGGTGGACCCCAACTAATGCTCAATTATTTAAGGTCCAGATATTGGGTTCTTAATGCAAAAAATCGCACTAAGTTCTATGTACGCAATTGCGTATCTTGTGTTCGTCATGCAGCTCGTATAAGAGAACAGCTCATGGGTCAGTTGCCCAAAGCAAGAGTGAATGCTAGCCGACCATTCCACCAAAGCGGAGTAGACTATGCCGGTCCAATAAATATACGAACATCCAAAGGGAGAGGTCATCATTCATACAAGGGGTATATTTGCCTTTTTGTGTGCATGGCGACAAGAGCCATTCATCTCGAGGCGGTCAGCGATTTAACGTCCAAAGGATTCTTAGCAGCATTCAAACGATTTGTGGCCAGACGTGGACAGTGTGCGGATCTTTACAGCGACAACGGCACCAATTTCGTGGGTGCTGCGAAAGAGTTGAAAGCACTGCTAGCTGCTGAAACATCAAGCGTGACAAGAGAAATAGCAGATTGGTTATCGGGTAATGGGACTAACTGGCACTTTATCCCACCCCACGCTCCAAATTTTGGTGGACTGTGGGAAGCGGGTATAAAGTCCACAAAAAACCATCTCAAGCGAGTTGTTGGAAACAACACTCTAACTTACGAGGAGATGGCTACCGTCTTGTCTCAAATAGAAGCATGTCTAAATTCCCGTCCCATTTCACAGCTAAATGACAATATTCAAGACCAAACTCCTTTAACTCCTGGCCACTTTTTAGTCGGAGAGCCTCTTGTGCTTGTACCGGAATTTAACTATGAACAGTCGACCCTAACTAGTCTAAAGCGATGGCAATTGACCCAGCGGATGGTTCAAGATTTCTGGCGACGCTGGTCGACAGAGTATTTAACTCAGTTCATGAATCGCTACAAATGGGCATATCAGACTCCGGAACCAGCCATTGGAGATATTGTTCTGGTGAAAGAGGACGATTTACCGCCAGCTAGGTGGCTATATGGTATCATCACTCAAAAACATCCAGGTTTGGACGGAATTACGCGCGTGGTTAGTTTAAGATGTAAGGGGTCGCAAATTAAAAGACCAGTGTCGAAGGTATGTGTGCTCCCAGTTAGCAAATAAGAGAGGGTTTTATGTTTGTAATTATTGTTTGTATTTAAATAATAACGAACAATTCGTTTTTATTGTGTTGTATGTTTTCACCGTAGTTACAGGCATAAGCTATACTATTTTAGTTATTACCTATTTTATTATTTTGCTAGTAACTATTATTTTTTGTTCTTTTTTATTGTAGCGGCTGCGACCGCGTCTTTAGTTGCTGCTTGATTTTTATTGTAATGTGTTGAAAGTATATTTCAATATTCTAGTGTTCTGTAAAGTGTGTAACAACTTTCATCCTTACTAATTAAACATTGTGTGAAATTAGTTTGTTATACTATTGTCTGAGTTAGTTTTGTATCGATGAGTATCATATTTCAGTGTATGATAGAGTTTATTATGGACAAAATATTGAGTCAAGGTGGGCGGTAATGTCACATTTTGTCCATGGTGGGCGGAATGTTAAGTCAATAATTGCAAAAGTTTGACCCATAGCTCGATAGATGGCGTTGCCCTGTTTAAAAGCAAGCTATGGTTTCGTTACCCACGATTAGATATAAGGACTCAAATATTATTCATTAAATAACACCCAAAAACAGCATCGTCTTGTTTTATTGCTAAAACACCTAGCAAAGTGAAGCATCTTGGTACGGCTTGTACAACCTTCGACTTCAGATAAAAAAACAGTACTGTATCTTTTTTTCTTTTCTTTTGCTTATATCTCGAAAACGGTGTGTCCTATCGCAAAAATAATGAAAATTTCGACCCCCTTTATGATACCCTCAAACATCTAAAATCCAACGTGTTGGTAAAAAAACAAAAAAAAAATTTCATATTTTCCATAGAAAAAGTGATAAATTCCATACAAAACATGTCGAGGCTGCAAAATAAAGCGCGCCTTCGGCTCTAAAAAAAAATTACGTGGTTCGGCAAACAAGTACCACGTGGAGTCGCAATTGCCAAATTTGATTTTAGATATTGTGTCAAAATTATTTTTAAATTTAGAGATTTTATTTTGCAGAATAGCGTTAAGATTTTCATAGCCAAAAGTAAGGAATTTTAGTGATAGTTTAGTTAATTTAGTTCGGTGTACAACAGAATCGGCACCATTACCTTCCTATTTTTCCGAAAAATACAGGTTCTGTGGCTGTATGAATTTTTTAGTTGTCTTGCTTAACTCCCCTATCATTCGAAGCTCTATCATTATCTTAATCATTTTCGGGAGCTTTCTGATAGCAGCCATCCTTAGAAGTCATATTACTTAGAACTTGCTGATACAAATCGTAGAAACAGAAACGATATCATCTCGTTTTTACCCTACATTTATATTACACATAAGACGTGACTTCAACAAATAAATACAACACTCTACATACACACAGATAGTATAAAGCCAAACATCTTGTTCGTGCACTTGCGTCGACGGAAGTCACACGTTTGCTTTCAGATCTGTTACTGAAATAGACGACAGAATTGGACAGAATTGGCGAAAACAATATGTCATTGTTTACAGTACATTTTATTTATTTTTTCTTCATATTTTTCTTGAGATCTTATTGCCTGTTTAGACTGTCCATTCTACTGTCAAAATGTCCAGTCATGCCATAGGATCCAATAATCAGCCAAGACAGGGCAAAATGGTAATTTGGTATCAGATTTCCCGGACCCAGAATTTCGTAATTTCGCTTTTAGGAAAAATATATTGCGTATAGGCCTTTTAAAAGAATAACGGGTAAAGTAATTATTCTAACTACAATAAAAGATACAATACAATACAATATTTAATCAAAACACAATAATAATATAGGTACTCAAAAATACCAATAAGATCATAGCGCTGCCCACAAAGCCAAAGCTTAAACGTTTTACACAAATAAAACTATTTCCATTTTGAATCGGTCTTCTCTCGACCCTTCTAAGTCTATCTTCCAGCGCTTCAAGCAACTCGGCCACTAAGTGCTTGTCGGACGCGGCGACATATACAGCGCTGTATTTGCTTGGCGATCAGATACTACGTGTACAATATTTGTTAGTTTGAAATCTGTCAGCGGCGACTTTTGTTTGTTTATTGGAATTCAATTGTTCGATGGTGTTTATATGACAGGTTATTGGTTGACAAGTTGTCAATTTATGGTGTTGTTAGTTGGGGAGTTGAGTGTGCTTTGTTGTTTAGTGGCACAGCTCTTAGTGAGGACACAGAATACGTAATATAATAATGCATAGATTCCGCTACCTGGCTCTTGAAATGCTGACTATCAAAGCACACTGATGACGTTTAGATGATGGAATTAAACTGTTATTCCAGATGAACGAGAGCTAATAGTAGCACTACATTTATTCTTCCATCCATCACAAAATCATGTTTCTAAACGCATAAAAGAAAACAATAAACAAATGTTTAAATAACCCGTTCGTGCTGAGCAGAAATTGAAAGTACCCCATAAATTCATTGAATACTATTAAAATCTCACACACCACCATGCTATTAACATGACTGCTAGTCGTAAAGGGGTGGACAAAGTCATTGGTCTCGGATCGAATTTAAATGTCTCCTTTATTTGTGAATAGAAAGTTGAATAATACGAGATGCAGACCATGAACAAATATTTGTAAAAGCAGCTCTGATTTCATTCAGTATAGGTATATAAGATTCCCTAACATCATTGGTTGATACGATTATGTCCAATTAAACCTGCATGAATGCTTAGGCATTTTGAAAGTGAAGGGTTTTAGTTATTTTTAAGCATCAGCGCTTTGAACAGCACCCTTTCACTTTCGTAGTCGAAGCCTCTTTCAAACCTGATACCCTGGTACTTCTATCAACAAAACACAAAGAAACCCCACTTTTCCACACTCCAAATTCAACTGCTCTACATACCAAAACCCTCAGAAACCTCGTTAAAACAAACGTATGCAAATTCTAGTTGTGTTATCGTTCTTATCTGGCTCGAGTCCTGGGGATTAGCTGGGCTCGAGTCTCAGGCTGGCTCAACTCTGTTCAAACGCAGCGATGCCAAAACTAATCTCCAGCTGAGATTAACGTACAGATTGTGTAATGCATTCAAAGTGTTATGTTAACGTTTTAATGCAAGCGGTTTGATGTTTCTGAGCAGCAACTCTGCAAGTGCAAGTATGGCTTTTAGACTGAAGACACCGCGGGTCTTACACTAATTTTCTGAACTGTTTCTTGGTAATCCTTCTGTCTTGGAGCAAATTTCGAGTTTAGCGCTATGCACCTGCTGTCTAGACTTCGAAATGGACTATGGCTTTCGTTAACCCGATTACAGTAAATATAATAATAATAATATAATAATAATTTATTTCAGATTTCTCCATTTAAATTGTTAGTAACACGAAAATACACGCGTATAATAGAGACGTATAGAGACGCGTGGAAATAAAAAATTTGCTTTTCTTTTTTTTCCATCGTACTGAAAAAGCTGGTATACGAGAACTCCGAAGAACCTGATTGACTGTGATGGGTTGTGTTGAAAAAATATCCAGATGCCATTCAGCCCAACGCCTGATCACATTGATTAAATCTACGGTATGAAGACAGATAAATTCCATTGTTTTCTGTAAGTAGGTACAGAGATGGTCACTTGTTTTTATTTTTGAGTTTTGGGGACTTGAAAACAAAAACAAGTGACAAAAATAACAGGGGGTAGCATCAACTTGATTTTTATATGGTGAACTTTTGTTTTATGAGCATAGGTAGGTATTTAATAATAATTTACTTACTTACTTATCAATTTACTAATCCGAAAAACTCTTTGATATAAAAAACTTGAAGAAGTAGACATTGTCAGTTTTACGTTTACTCTTTCATTTTACAACCTTAAATGTTGATGCTATACTGTATAAGCTTGTAATAAGACCCAATAATTTCTGGTGTATCTAATAAGAGCCATTAGGTAGCTCAATCGTGACACATCAAGTCATGACATAATGTGGTCCGTCTCGTCACGGTCGGGCACAGTCGGGGCTCTGTCGTTTGTCGGCACGATTGATCCTGTCATGGCCGCCATGACGTGAAACATACGGTGATGACATGGTGTTTTTGACGGGAGGGCTGATATGTATTATGTTATTATGTGACAATTTTGTCACAGAGTAGGTACTGTAAATCAAGTTGTGAGATTCAAAACACAACAGCAATACAACTTGTAAAGTTTATACAGACTTTTCGTGATTTTGTTTTGAATATAATAATTAATCTGCATCTGATAAAAGCCCGGAGTAAAATATTAAATTAGAAGTTGTTTAAATTGTTGGTTAAGACGTTAATATTTAAGTTGCATTTAATGATACAAGTCTGCTTTGTTAATGTTATATAACGATATTAGTATTCATAAAAATTAAAACAGTCTACACTTCTAGTGTTATTTTACAGATGTATAATTATTTAATTTAAAAATGCTTTAATTTGACACATAAATATTTATTAGTTAGTTAAGTAGGTTTTATGATTATGATCCTTCTAAAGATTAAGTCCTAATAGAAACTCCAATAACCATTTTAAATTCTTACGAAGAATATAACAATAGTATGTGAAACTCCCATTGCTTACTTTTACTCATTTATTCCTAATCATATACTTTACGACAGTAATCCTCTTTTCTAAAAAAAAAAACATCAAAGAAGTGCTTAAAACATAAAGCTTTTGCTCATAAAATAAAAGTAAGCAGGAGTGTTAACACGCTGCTGTTGTCAAAAACTAGCAAAAGTATCATTTTAGTACACACAATAAAACTATAAAAGATTTGGAAAGATTATAGAAATTGCGATGACTAAACCATTTGTTTATGAAACTAAACAATGAGAATGCGTTTTCACAATCGTAAAACCAGTGGGTGGTCGGACCCATACAAGCTTGGGGTTACAAAGTAAACTCACGCTTTACCTGAGATTATGCAACGGCATTAGGAGTTTTAAATATCGCTCAGAGCTATAAAATTAGCATGATGATGTTTCTACAAAAGAAAGTGATGACAAATGCGAGAAATTTTCTAAAACACATAAATTCAAAGATATAATTTGATACGACGAATAATAATACGAAAACAGCCCATAAAACAGTCATAATACAAAGCGAATAACAAAATGCAGCAACAAATCGTTCAGAAAAATCTCTTGACCCACATTAAGCTACAAAGGTCCGCCCACGTTGAGAAGACACTAAAACTAAATTATTACTAAGCCGCCGTTTACCAGCTTCGCAGCTATTCAATTTCTCATGCTATGCATCTCAGTCGTCGCATCCACTCCTTTGACTGCGCGATGCATATTTTATATAATCCTTTCATCAAAACGTCGAGTTCGCGGAAAGCGCTTTGAGTAATTCTCGCGAGCGAGCGAGAAGGAAGCCGCTGACAAACGGGGTGTCAAACAGCGGTGGGGATAAGACGCCAAAGCTCCCGCAGAGCACACAGAATGCAAAAATGGCGAGGCGACTAGTGACAAGGTGTCAGGAGGGGGGCACGTCACACCGCGAACCTCAGTTCAGAGCCGTCCGTCGCGGCAACCGCACGTCTCGTTCCGCTCCGTACACACGCCGCGACTAGTGACTTGTGTATCATGTGCTGACACCAAATCTTGGATTTTGTGAAGTGATATTGTTCTGTGTTGTGGATTGATTATATTTTTTTAAGCTGGAAAAGGATATTGGACTGTGGAGCAACATGCTCACATCAAGCAATCAGTATTTGCGACCGGATTACCTGTCGCCGCTTCCGACAACGGTAAGTT
Source organism: Brachylomia viminalis (assembly GCA_937001585.2). Lineage (NCBI taxonomy): Eukaryota > Metazoa > Arthropoda > Insecta > Lepidoptera > Noctuidae > Brachylomia > Brachylomia viminalis. The sequence goes on from OW443300.2 coordinate 2,589,402, forward strand.
TGATTGATGATGACAAACTCGTGTTTTCTTATCCTTGCGCTTGCGTTAGGTATAATTTACTTTACATTAGCGTTGCTGGAAAGTTTGTTGGTTGTATCAAAAGGGAATTTATATTGGATTACTGTTTCATTTGATACTCGGGTCATTATGTGACTATTATAGAATTGTTCAAAATAATGCAACAGCTTTAAACTAACTATTCTTCAAGGAGATAAAGGTAAACTACTGAATAAAGAGAAAATCCAAGAAGTAGGCACAATTATATTAAACACAAAAAAAAAATAACAAATACAAACAGAAAATCCGGAAACACTGTAAAAGAAGCTAAAGATTCCTATAAAGATTCCATAAAGAGATAATATTATGAAAAACAAGCTTTTGAATCGAACTTGCTAAATGTACCGTTTCGTTATTCAACAAAATCAAATAAACCTTTATCGGGCTACAACTTCGGTAAATTTCGGATTTATTTTCCGTGAACCTTCTAAAATGGAACAATTGCTCCGTTAAAAGGTATCACGAGGGTTTCAACAAGTATGGTAAATGTCCCTTCATGACAATAATCAAATTTTACTGAAAAAACTTTATTGCTTACTATGGACGTAGGTCCGAAAAGAAAATTCGAGGAAACTTAAGGGAAATTTAAACTGCTTATACTTAAATAACTTACTATAAAATTTGAAGAAACTGAGGTAGTTCATTAAAGTTCAGGCAATAGAATAAAAAGCTTAAGAGACAAACTGAGAAAATAGGTCGGTTGCAATAGAAAATCATAAAGAAAATGAAAACCTATTTTTCTCATAATCCTTTATAATACGACGCTAATGAAATTGATATTATAGTATTAACCCGTATGTGTAAACATTAATAAAGCGGAAAAAGGAATTTTCAACCAATTAATTGTTGTTAATTTCCGGAAAGAGAACGTAATTTTGCGAAATGATGAAGTGGTAGGTAATAAAATTCAGCAATCTAGAGAGATGTTTTTCAGTAACATTTCAATAGCATTTTACTAAATTGTTTGAAACATTGTTCATATTACTTTACAAACTGAAAATCTTTAGAACTTTAACTTCATGACAGACGAAAGCCATTAGCTTTAGCTTTCATTGTATTTAAAATTACTTGTATAACATAAATTATTTTAACTACCACCCATCTATTTTGAAAGACGTGTCGTAATTACTACATTAAAACAACAAACGTCTCTGAAGCGCTAACAAACGAGCAATTAGTATTTCGAACTAGACTCTAATAAGAATCGTATCGTCGCTAAAATAAACTTTGACAAAATAACGTGAGTAAAACAGAAAACATATTCCCGACACAGCGACGGTTGAGCGGCGGCAATAGACGTGACAACACGCCACAAGTTCAGGCGTGCCGCAAATTCAGCGGCACAAATTGCCCTTTTCACTGCGAGATTACATCATGCGGGAGCCGAGTGAAATGTCAAGCGGAGCCGACGGCTGCCAGACGCGCGGATAATGGCGCGTCGGCCGCGTGATTGGACGCCCGCCTCCCCCGCCCCGCACCCCCGCGGTCCCTTTGTACGCCCGTCACTCGCAACCTCGACCCGACGTTTCATTTCATAAACTGCCTCTCTTTGTTGCAGCTCGACGCGAAAAAGAGCCCGCTGGCGCTACTAGCGCAAACCTGCAGCGCTATCGGCGCGGACTCGCCCAACCCGAAGCTGATCTCCGCCGCCGAGAAAGCGAGTAAGAAGTACGATGAGAAATCGCACATACCTGACAACAAGCCAAGCTTTAAGCCTTACGAATCGTGCCTAACAGCGAGAGAAAAGACTAGAACGCCAGACGACCGAGGGTCTGTCAACGCGTCGTCTAAAACCCCGCTCTCGTCGAAAGGCAGCGCGTCCACCACACCAGTACAAGCACGCTGCGCCAGTAACCAGAGCTCCTCGTCACAGAGGACTCCACCTCCCGCTCACCGGAAAACACCGTCAGAGAAGTCAGACGAGAGGTCCAGCCCACTGCACGGCTCGCCCGTGCCGGCCAAATCAAACTCAGAGTCTATCAGCATCTCGTCTGCATCTAAGTTACCGTTCACGCCCACCTCTTTATCGTCCAGCGCAGACACCAAAGAACATTCGAGCTTCAAGCCCAGCATACCTGTATCTACATCCGCCTTCTTTGGTGGATTACATCATAGTGGATTTCCTTTACAAATGGACCTAATGACCAGTAGCTTGATGGCTGCACAGCATCACGCTTTAAAGAATGGATTAAATCCGTACCTCGCGTACGCTAGAATGAAGGCGCCTGGAAGTGATCTAGGAATCTGTAGAGATCCTTACTGTACGGGTTGCTCACTAAGCTCACATTTGCTCAAATCCGCCGTGTGTCCGGCTGGGTGTGCTCAATGCGATCACGCCAAGACTCCGTTTCCGTTACCTACCAACCACCCCGCGGCAGCGGCGTATGCTCACGCACAGTTAGCCGCTTTAGCTGCCGCTTCACAGCTGCCTTACGTATGTAGTTGGATGGCAGGAGACTCTGCGTACTGTGGCAAGCGGTTCGCCTCATCAGACGAACTGCTGCAACACTTGAGATCACACACTGCGAGTGGCGAATCGAGCCCGAGCCTATCGATGCTGAGCGCGACGCACCCGCTGCTGCAGCGCACGTACCCGACGCCACCGTTGTCACCGCTGACACCTCGCTTCCACCCGTACAGCAAGCCGTCACACATGGTGTCGTCACCGCCGCTTCCGTTCCCGATGCCCCCGCATCCCTCGTTGGCCGCGTACTTCCCACCGTACCCGCTGTTCGGCCCGCGGCCCCTGCACCCTTGAGGGCCGTCGGCGCTCCACGGACAGAAGAAGGGGGGCGCCGACCGCTAACGCCCATGCCAAAAGGACATTCGGAACCGAAGTCTGTGTACATATTATAAATTAGTGTTCTTCGGGTTTCTAGTCGGCTCATATCATCGACGGAAGTGTTTGCCCCTATGGGGGTCGCGACAGCTGTGATCTCTAACTCGTAATCATTATAATTAGTGCACTGAACGCTTTGTCAAAACCGCGTGCGCGGATTTTAATTTTCTAGTTAGACTAACGAAATTTTTATGTACCAAATGTATAGATTGTAATTTAAATTGATTTTTGTAATTTAAGTTGTTGCAATTAATTAGTGAGGGTTGTTAATTGTGTTTGTATTTTCTTAAGTGAATGTTTAATGATTTGGCGATGCATTGATCTATCACATATCTTTGTAATTATGTATGTGCGTTGTGACTGAACGTTTCTCGTAGACGCATGGTAGTCCCAATAAATTAGCGTTACAGATAACATGTTACCGCAACTATTCCTCGTTTATATTTATATAATTGCTACTTTCAGTTTTCAAATTGATAAGATCTTAGATGAATCTCACGAATACACTTTACTTTAAAATTTACATTGTAATGCTTGCAAAACTGGCACTTTATACTTTTATGTGTAACTATAAATTAATGTTTACATATTACACTGTCAGAATGTTAAGTAATGACACAAATTATAATAGTGTGAAAGCGGAATGCGTGTACAACATTCATAATAAGGTAATGGACGCTGTAATACTTGCAACAGATAACTGTTGAAATAAAAATTTGTTGTTATAAAGGGCATAAAGCGAAAAAAAATATACGTAAATATTTAATTTGAAACTGCAGACTTTGATTTCTGAAACCCTTTACAAAATATATAATGGTCAAAAGCACTGATTGAATACAGAGGTGTCACTATGAATTGAAAATGGTATGCATCAAAGTGCATAAATCTTAAATTCATAAGTTTTTCACATTTAACTATTCTATGATTTGTATAAAATTTTCGTCAATATACGAAAACCGGAAAATTGATCGCCCTTTTATTTTGGTACAAAAATATATGCCGTTTATTTTTTCTAACCAATATAAAAACGTCTTCATCGTGGTCTACATTTTTTTTAATTTTCTCTGCAGTTGTAAATAATGTAATTATTATTCACCTAGTTGGAAACAGTCAGAACTTATGAATATTTAAACACCGCTGAGTGAGAAAACCTTTAACTTTATTTTAACTCTCGCAGCTTTAATTTATTGCCTCATTGGTAGTCAGTAAACTTCAGAACTGAAATCTAGACTCAGATTATTGGGTCAGACAAAAGTATCATCTAGTTTTTCGATCGAAATTGTAACTTGCAGCCTAGCATCCAAAAAATCCTCCTCATTAAATTAAAGAAAAAAGAGATTTCCAATTCCAAAAGTTCATTATTGGGATTCTTCTACATCTTAATTACAATATAGATAACAAGGAATTATCAGACTTACACTGAATAAAAATCTAGTAAGTCCCGTATCTTCTGTAAATCGGGAAGATAGAATTAAAATATACAATGGGGAAACACTAGACGAGTATCTCTGAGCCAAGCAGATTAATAACAAACACCACGTATAAGAAAAAGAAGAACTACTCCTAGCTCCAACCCACACACACATGATGCAACAGAACGAATAAACGATATTTTTCAGAGGGCATGACTCAAACGTCGTTCGTAATTAGGACTGTTGCGGCTTCCACTACAATAAATTATAAGCAATTTATCTGTCTGTCTGTCGCCATACATCACGAACTGTGCAGCATTTACTAGCGTTGAAATATTATGACCAATGTGCACGGTGGACGCACCATTTGTTAGCCGTGCGGGCCAAGCATTATATTATCTTTAAATGCTACATCATGAACGTGTGAAATGATTTTTAGAGGTTGCAATTTTTTAATATGTGGGCTTTTCATTTTTTCCTTGTGCAATCGAATGTTCAATTTTTCTGATGGGATTAGTTAAATGCAGACTTTAACTAAATAGTTAACTTTTGATTCAATATAATATAGTGACATAGTTTTACTAAGCCACTGGCCAAACACTCGGTGACCAGTATAATATTAGAATAATTAAAGAAGTTTCTAACACTAAATCAAATTAACATCCTATTTAGCAATCAAAAATTAAAATAACATACTAAACTGCCGTTTCAGACGGTCAACACAATAAACATTAAATAAATTAAATTATAATAACGCCATTTATTTTATTATAACTAATGGCAGTTACAAAAACAATGTTAGTATGTATTTATGTATACTTATGTATAATAAAACTTTATAGTTTCCTGCTGATTTCGAAATATACACTCGAGAGCAATGAATCCGGGTCACTTAAAGAATGTTAAAAATCTCGGAAACTAAAAATGATAGGTTAATGCAATAAATTGTATTTAATAGACAATGTAATACTCCTTAAATGAAAGTAAAAAAAAATACATTTTATTAACACAAAATTACATAAAGAAAAAAACTGCTGATCTCTCCTTAAAACAAAAATAGGAAACATGAAATTTTTGAACTTTATTACGATTTTCTTGAATTTTAATACTTCGTATTGCCTCCTCGTGCTTCCATTACTGCGTTTACGCGGTTTGGCATGCTGTACACCAAGTTCCTTATACGATTTTGGGGAATATTCTCCCATTCCTCTGTGAGAGCAATTTTGAGCTCACGAAGCGTGATTGGGGGAGGGTTTCGTTGTTTTACGCATCTGCCTAGCTCGTCCCAAGCATGCTCGATCGGGTTGATATCCGGGCTGCGCGCTGGCCACTCCATACGAGTAATGTTCATCTCTTGAAGGTAGTCATTCACAATCCTACCTGTATGAGGTCGGGCATTGTCATGCATAAATATAGCATCCTCACCTAAATTGACCATAAATGGACCAACGTGATCATTGAGGATTTCTTCCACATATCTTACGCTAGTTAAAGAGCCGTTTTCTATGATCACCAGCTCTGTGCGACTTTCAGAAGAAATTCCGGCCCACACAAGTACAGACCCACCACCGTAGGCTACTTTTTCTTCGATGCATGCTTGCTTGAATCTTTCCCCTGGTCTTCGATACACTCTGTGTCTTCCATCGTGCTTGTAGAGCATAAATTTTGATTCGTCGGAGAACATAACTTTTGACCAATCTTCAATACTCCAATTTACGTGGCTCTGGGCATATCTTAGTCTTGAAATACGATGCCCACGCTCCAGTTTAGGGCCGTTTGCAGGTCTAAGGGGTTTTAAGTTAGATTCAGCAAGCCGACGTCTTACTGTCCATGCACTTGGGTTACTTCCTCCGAGGCGTCGAAACTGATTGGTGAGTTCAGTTCCTGTGAGAAAGCGATTTCGAAGCATGGTGTTCACCAAGTATCGGTCTTCTCGTGCTGTGGTACACCTGGTTCTGCCCGTTCCTGGTCTGCGTAGGTTAGAACCAGTTTCTTCGTAACGTCGGAGAACTCTTTGTACTGTTGACAGCGACACACCGACAGTCCTGGCTGTATCGCGCTGACTCCGGCCGGTTTCCAGCATTGTAAGTATTCTGGTGCATTCTTCAGGCGTAAGCGACATAATTTCAGCTTGAATAATGAATATAGAGCACTATCAACATGGTTTATGTACCCACATAAATGACAGATTACAAACAAAAGCAAAACCAAATGCTGTAATTTCGTAGTTCCATCTTCGAAAGTGGCCCTTTTTCAAATTTGATTTTTTTATGATATAACTTTACAATAACTAAGAAGTTTTAATACCTTCATTTAAGGAGTATTACATTGTCTATTAAATACAATTTATTGCATTAACCTAGCATTTTCAGTTTCCGAGATTTTTAGGATTCTTTAAGTGACCCGGATTCATTGCTCTCGAGTGTATATGCCAAGAAGCATATTGAAATTATAAAACATATTTAAAGTATAATTCTCGCATTATTATATTCATTAATGTCGTAAACGAGTATAATATGTCTTTGTTTCATTCATTTTATTGTGTTCAACGCCTCTTTTGCATTGTTCTTAAAGAAAAACTCTGTTTTAAATATTTAAAAACCAGGTCATGACTTTGTGTACTTGGGAAAACAATTTAGTTTTCCGTTAGCGATTTATTTAGTGTCAGCTTTAATAGTTTATTCTTTTCTACGAATTTCATCCCTATTAATTCAATGGCTTCCAATTTGTCGTTCGGTTGAAACTCGGAATTCTTTTTCTTACTAGCCAATATATTAAAAAACAATTTTCCACGTAACGTGTAGTATAAAAACTTTTTTAAAGGCGAGAATTGAATGGTTAATACATATTTTTTATTGCAACATGGACAATATTTCTGAAGAGGGTTAGCTTGTATCCGATTTATGGTGAAAAGCTCACCCCTTTGCACGGTACTTAACTTCCTTTCCCATCAGGAATCATTTTCGTTAACTACCATTTTAAGCATTAAAAACTTCTAGAACTATCACACACACCAATCGTTCCTCGCCAGAAAACTGGTGACTACAACCCACGTTTAAACCACGCCAAATAAAACCCACACACAAAAACACATAAATACTAATACATAAATCTGTTGAACTTCCGTCCGACAATCGCATCATTCACCCTAGAGTTACGAGCGCAGACTTATGTATGATACATCTCGCCAGATATTGAATTAATAAGATGTTGAGGCTGCGTGCACTGAAGTTCATTATAAGTGGATCATTTTTTGTTTTTATGTATCGCGGTAGTAGCTGCAGTATTTAGTTCAACGTTCCTTTTAAAAGTTATAAAAGTGACGACGTGATTCATTAAGTCGAGGAGATTTTCAACGCAACACCTAAGTAAGTGATGTTGCATTGGCGCATTGTTTTAGGACTTAAAATCAGGTGGCGACCCACGGTCATACACAGAAGCCTCTATTTTCCAGTTTCGTCACCTACTGAATAAAAAAATACTCGGTTGCTGAGCAGCACACGGAGTGGCGGCGGAGTTTTAGTTGGCAGTTTCATGCATGAAAGATTTTTAGGTGATTGGGTTTTCAATAACTCATTTAACGACGTGATTTACTTAAATTCAGCCTGTCAGACAAAAGGCAAACACGACATGTTATTTACATTCTACCAAAACACTCTAACTATACGTATTATGTTTACCACATAATTTTCAAGAAACTTGATGTTTTTGACTCTTTTTCACTTTTCACTTAACTCCTTCACCAGCTAAACATGTAAAACAGAACCTACAATTCTGCTAACCCGTCCAGGAAAACTCTCATCAAACATATAATAATAATATAATAAGTTTTTATTTATTTTCTCTCACAATGGTTTTGTAGCACTTAACAGTTTTGAATAAATTATATAAATTCACATTGTGAGAGCTGGTGCCTGAAGTAGGTTTTAGAAAAACCTGTATTACAGGTCACCAGACCCCACTTAGTGGCATCATACAAATAAATAGGCAGGTAACATGTATTTCTACTAAACAATTAAAACAAAAAATAAATATAAAAAAAGAAAAAAATTAACTAACACAACAAAAGCAGTCAAAGGGTGTGTGGTGAATGTGTCAGTAAATGGTGGTGAATGTGTACTTGAATGGTGGTTAGTGTGTAGGTGAATGTGAATGGTGGTGAATGTAATTATTTCACCACCATTCACATTTATATCATTTGAATTACCTAACAACTATCTTCTACCCGCAACTTCGTCAGCGTGAAATTTATTAACTCCCCAACCCACTGCGTCGCGTCGCATTGCTCGCCCGCGCTAATACTAAAAAAAATTTGAAGAACGGTGAGCGAAATTCGTTTTCGCTTACAGTTCTTTAAGTTTTTTTGTTTTTGCTCTGCTGTTATGCATTATAGCGTGATGTTAAGTAGCCTAACCTTCCTCAAGAATTGGGCTATCAAATACAAAAAGAATTTTACAAATCCGACTGGTAGTTCTAGCTGATTAGCTCGTTCAGCTTTATTATAAGTATTAGTACCTATAGATTAACATTCTATCAACCTACTAAACTATTCAATTCTAATAACCACACTACTAATCACTAATCCCGTGACATCGAAATCCGATTATTCGCTTGCAAATCAAAAGCTATAAAGCGAAGCGGAAACCAACACGCATTAGCATAACCATCAATTTGTCATACAATTTAATATTAAAATGAATATACACGTTTCATTTAATTAATTAAGATTTCTAGCGACTCTTTGGCTTGACAACGGATGTCTTTGGCCATTTATATTATGAATATTTTCGTTGTGGTAAAATGGTTTTGTCATTATGGCCTGGAGTTAAAGGCACACAATGAATGTTTAAGCAAGAGGATACGGGTTCAAACCGGCAGGGTAAGTGCCTAACATACTTACAATGGCAATGCCTTTCAATGGTGTTATTTACGTTGTTGAGCAGACGATTTCTTTAAACGTAATAATGAAGCCACGAATTAGCAATTTCCTTCAAAGTCTTTCGGAATGTAATTGAAAGTTGTTATGTAGTTAGGGTGCTGGAAAGAAGAAAATCTGTTTCATTATTAGCCTATAATATTCCCACTGCTGGGCCCACTCCCTCTCATCGAGAGGAGGCCTCACGGTGAGAGGGAGTGGGCCCTAGTCCACCACGCGGGCCCAGTGCGGGTTGTAGATGTCACATGTCTTCGAATTTTTAGTTCTACGACATGCCGGTTTACTCTTGATGTTTTCCTTCACCGTTTTGAGAACAGTGGTGATGAAATATTTTACACAAAGTAAAGTCTGGGTTCGAACCTACGACCTTCAACTCGTAAGTCGCGGTCGTTACCACTGAATCACCACTGCTCTCTAAAATCTGTTTAGCTTAGTTATATTTAGACATCACTGACAATAAAGGAAAATTTCTAGTAAGGAAAACTGTACTTACAATGATCTGAAATTGTCAACACAGAGCAAACAAGTGTGATGATTAATGCTTGATCCTCGTCTGTATTAGAAGAGGCCTTTACCGGAAAATTGTTTAATGGAAAATACAGGAAAATTAATGCAATAATTACCTGTCCCTTATTTGCATACGAAACATCCCATGAATTACAAAGAGTACCCTGAATCATTTTATCATCCTGCTCTTTTTCAGCTTAGTCACAGATGACCAATTAGATGAGTGAGTGAAACGTTCTGACTTTTGGATAATAAAGTCAAAACATTAATTTCAAATAGGCACATAAAAGGCACTTTTGATGTGACTCAGGCTGGCTGGACAAATCTTCAAAATAGCTCGAATTTAACTAGGTCAATAGGGCACTTTATGTGACGGCTTAACACCCTTATTTCTGAATTCGTGAAGCTATCGCTACAGAATCTGAGATAATCGATCGAAAACGTGTCCAGCCAGCTTGAAAAACCACTTTTCGCTGGTCTCTCAATCTCGGTACCGGAAGTGATTTTGACATCTTTTTGCATATCAACGGGCGTCACATAAATATTAGTGACAGGCATCGAGCTAAAAGTTTTGTGATAGGTACAGCGGCTTAGTAGAAAAATGCAAAAAAATATGTGTCCAGCCAGCTTGAATTTACATAATTATGATGACGCCACGGTTGGCGCAGTGGTTAAGCAATTGACCGGCGTTACGTGTCGCGGATTCGATCCCCACACGGAACAAATATTTGTATGACCTGCAAGTAGTTTTTCCGGGTCTGGCTGTTTGTGTATGTGACTTTAAATGTTTGTAAACGCACCCACGATACAGAAGAAATTCCTAGTGTGGGGCAACGTTTTTAAAAAACAAAAAAGAAAAAATACTTCTGGCTGGCACTTCCGAGTCTCAATAACGGGTGACGGGCGTTTTCGATTATGGTTCCTTTACTAACATTTAGTGACGCAATGTGTGACAGTAATAACGTTTGATTTATGTCGTCACATGTAAGGCTTTACGAGAAATCAATAAAAACTTGATATGAAACAATGTCCCTCTTTCTAGGGCCCAATTAGTTCAACAAGGTTTCAGACTGGCTAATGTAGACTCATCCTTCATGGCGTACTGTTTAAAATGTTACAATAAAATACCTCCCCACATACTCCAACTGAATGAAATGAAATTTAAATCTTGTATAAAACGCACACTATACAGCCAAGCATATTATAAGTTGGGGGATTATATCGCTGACAAAAATGCTTGGCTCAGCGCTGGTACTGCTCCACGAGCGCGCATAAACTAATTAATTAGCATTCGAAAATATTGTTGGAGCCGATGAAGATTGTAAAAACTATCTTTGCATTGTATAAATTCAATCCTTAGTATTGTATAATTGCATAGCACATATGTGAGCCATGTATAATTTCAACATGGATGATGTTACCACTTTTCTGTATCAATATTTTGATAAAGAGCGTCCGTGGAGTTTCTTGCCCGCTTTTCTCCTTAAGTAAGTACCTACTACGCTTTGGAATGGGCAACTAGCTTCATCTTTCTGACTGAACGACCCCTTGACAATTCAAAAGTGCCTGTAATTGATTTATTTAAAATAAATGGTTTGAGTTTGATAGATATATGGTGCTCACATATTCACAAATACTGTAAAAGTAGATGATCTTTCTAAAGTTTTGACAAGTAATGATTTAGTGTACAAGTTAATTAAAGTAATTACGGAACACACTCATACTGCGGTTTGGTGACCAATATTGCTACAATTGGCAGCGTAGACCGTCTGTAAATTTATTACTCTGTCTAAAGCTATTAGATATTATATTGCAGCAGTTTTGTGTCCGTGGTTGTCGTAATGTCACTAACGTCTTTGTTGATTGTTCCTGCCGACTGCCGGTCGCTGCGTTTGCAGTGCTTTTACATTGCTTCATTACAACTAACTGCATACTTTGTAATTCTCGACATGAGGTGGATGTGTTAGTGTGTTTTATTATAAAGAAATACGTAGTAAACCTGTTGCTTGATTGCAGTGTACATATTTAGTAATAGTTCGGCGAAGAGGCCTAGAATTAAACACACTAAAGTCGGAAGTTTATCTTAAATCCTTTTTAATGTATTCAATTAACCTCAGCAGTCGGACATTAAACAGCAGACTTGCGGTTCCTAGAAACGAGGCTTCCAGAAGTGATGGATATGGCTAAAAATGTTACCGAGTGGTAAACTGCCAAGATTTGACAGCTGGTGGACTGAACTTTTGTGTGAGTCGGTAAAGGAGATTGCCCAGGAACAGTACTCCTGAGAAAGGTCTCGTGTCTCAAAAAGTCGAACAGTATGAAATATCTAAAATAAAAAAATATTTTTTGAACTTGCTGGTAGATAGGTACCACTGGCTGGTTAGCGGAATTCGATCAAAAATCTAATGTATTAGAATCTTATATCAGCACGGGTACAACCTTATTTGACATTTATTGCCTGTCTGTCATATTTTTCCTATAAATCAACATTGTCAGTTGTCAACCATTGTTTTTTCTGCTTGTTTTGGTACGTTGTGCGTCGAGTTTGAACCTTTTAGTTCCTCCGTTACTGCTGCTGACCTATTGAAAATAAACATAGGTACATACTTCTAACGTTTCTGCACCATGTGTGTTGTATATGTGTGTGCAGTGTTGCAGACAGGACTTTCTGTGTTGTGATAATTATATTGAGCATGGCAAGTGCGACTGTGGACCTTGAAACCTTTGAAATAATTCAAATACCAGTAGATTATTAAATTTGTTTAAATCATTTAATTTGTCAAATGTGTTTGTAGAACCAACCCGAATAACTACAACTACAGCTACATGCATTGATAATGTATTTTGTTGCTGCGACTATTTAGATAAAGCCATCGTTAATTATCTCCCTTCCGATCACAGCGGTCAAACCGTAACTTTTGAGTCCAACATCATAATACAAAAACTGCAGATACAATCCAGACCAATAACATCTGTTAATTTAAATAATTTTAATAACAGTTTAATTTGTAAGTTGAGTAATCAGGACCTTACAATGAACAATGTTAACATTTTGTATAAAGAATTCTTTTCGGTAGTCCAAACAGAGTTCAATTATTCTTTTAAGAAGAGCACTAAAAGTATCTGCCCTAAGTTTTTATTTAGTGACTGGGCAACTAAAGGACTTAGGAAAAGTAGGGAAATACTTTTTGAGCTATATGGCCTTAAGCCTTATATTAACACGGAAACTTTTAATAAGTATGTTGCTACTTACTCTAAAATTTTTAAGAACACTTGTAAGGCAGCCAAAGCCTCGTACATTAGCAACAAGGTCAAATCAGCAGACAATAAAATAAAGACTGTTTGGAAAATTATCAATAATGAAACGAACAGGAACAAAAAGCATAATTCTGATTATACACTGGAGACGACACGTGGTCTCATTTGCGATAGCAAAGAAGTTGCTCAAGAATTTGTAAATTTCTTTACCAGTATCCCAATTAAAACTACTGACACTTTAAATTCCTCGCCCACGCTCGCTTTTGATTTAGTAAGGGCGAACGTTTCGGTCTGCCCGATTGAATTTAACTTTAAGCATATTAACCCCATAACAGTAATAAAAGCTTTTAAGCAAATCAAGATGAAATTGACTGAAGATCTTTGGGGAATGTCCATTAAAGTCTGTACATCCATAATTGACACTATAGCGCCTTACTTAGCCTTCATATTTAATTTGTGTGTGGATCAAGGAGTCTTCCCGGATTTAATGAAATACAGTAAGGTAATACCACTTTTCAAATCCGGGGACAGCAAAGACACCAATAATTATAGACCCGTATCCGTGTTGCCAGTTTTCAGCAAGGTATTTGAAAAGGTAATGCTTAATCAAATGCTCATTCATTTTAACACAAATAAAATCTTACACAATCAACAGTATGGTTTCACCAAGGGACGTTGTACGACTGACGCTGGGGTCACTTTATTAAAACACATATTTACGGCGTGGGAAGAGGCCCAAGACGCCATAGGAATCTTTTGTGACCTCTCCAAGGCATTTGATTGCGTCGATCACGAAACCTTGCTCTTGAAACTTGAGCATTATGGACTTGGAATACTTGCGCTCAGTCTAGTAAAATCTTATTTAAAGGATAGGCAGCAGCAAGTTCAAATAAATGGTGTCAATTCAGTTAGTTTAAAAGTAGAAATGGGAGTTCCACAAGGCTCGATATTGGGTCCTTTCCTCTTTTTAGTGTATATTAATGATCTACTCCATTTATTAAAAAATCAACCACAAATGGTGTTATTTGCTGACGATACTTCTTTAATTTTTAAGGTAGAAAGAAGTGCTACAAATTTTGACGACGTTAATAACGCCCTAATGCAGGTCCATAATTGGTTCACTGCTAATAATTTAGTATTAAATGGGAAAAAAACTAAGTGTATACGATTTTCTTTACCTAATGTCAAAAGTAGTGATTGTGAGATAGTATTGAATCAAGAGAAACTAGAATTCGTCGATAAAACTGTTTTCCTGGGGATCACGCTCGACTCGAGGCTTCAATGGGGTTCTCATTTAACATCTCTGGCGGGACGGCTAAGTTCAGCAGCATATGCTGTCAGAAAAATCCGTCAATTTACCGATGTAGATACCGCGAGGTTAGTCTATTTTAGTTACTTTCATAGTATCATGTCTTACGGTATTTTACTTTGGGGACGGGCTGCAGACGTCGATTCTATTTTTATTCTGCAGAAAAGAGCCATCAGAGCCATATATAATCTCCGCAGGCGCGATTCTCTAAGGGAACTGTTTAAGGTTATTAAGATCTTGACGGTACCTTGTCAATATATCTATGAAAACATCATGTACGTAAGAAAAAATGTACATCTTTTTACTAAAAGAGGTGATAGACATAATTATAGTACCAGAAATAGGGACCTATTAGTTCAACCAGGTTTCAGACTGGCTAAAGTGGACTCATCTTTCATGGGGTACTGTTTAAAATGTTACAATAAAATACCTCCCCACATACTTCAACTGAATGAGACGAAATTCAAAGTTTGTATAAAACGCACACTATGCAGCCAGGCATATTATAAGTTGGGGGATTATATCGCTGATAAAAATGCCTGGCTCAATGCTGGTCCTGCTCCACAACCACAACTAATTGATTAACATTTGAAAATACTGTTGGAGCTGCTGAAGATTGTAAGACTACCTTTGCTTTGTATAAACTCAATCTCCTTTGTATTATATAATTGCATAGGACAAGTGTGAGTACTATGTACTATCGAGCTACCATTTACCGGGTAATGTCTTTCATTGACTTGAATGTGTCCTGGCGGCTGATAGATGTCATGCTCACTCAAATGTCTCGCTGACGGTGGCGCGTGTGTTGGATCATTTAGCTCCCTTCAAAATGGTTGAGCTGAATGGTGCTGATCCATGCGTCATGTTCGTGAACGGGCGCTGTCAGTTGGGACTGGTCATCTCTTAGCCACCACGGCTTATTTTTAATTATTTTATTATGGATTGTTTTGTTTGAATTTATATTTGCTGTACACTGGACACTCAATGTGTACGTCTTATTTACATCGTTCTCACATATAATTATACCTATATACAAGATTAATGATGTAACTAATATTTATGTAACAATATAATTTAAAAGAGTGTCCATGGAGTTTCTTGCCCGTTCTTCTCCATAGGTACCTACTACGCTTTGGAATGGGCAACTAGCTTCATATTTCTGACTGACCGACCACTTGACAATTCAAAAGTGCCTGTAAATGGTTTAATTGAAATAAATGCTTTGAGTTTGAGTTTGAGTTTGACCGATGTATCAACTGCTCGTTGAGATTCACGCCACTTATGCGCCGACTCATGGTCTCGGAGATTCCGTATATTACTATCATGAACATTTTACGAGTCTGGATCTCACCAACGCCGTAAGAACGAACATTGTCTTTTAATCGTAGTATGATCGTTTGTACTTAGACACTGCGCTTATATAATTATGTACCATATAAAAAATCTTACCGAGGCCCACGGATTTACAATATTAATAATATTATTAATTATTTTATATTATTAATCTAAATCAGTTATACTTGGTGAGGTGTCACCAGTAACTGGCTACTTGACATAGGTAAACCACCAGAGATTTTACACAAAAGTACTTCAATGACACAAAGCTCACTCGTAAACCCTTTCAAATAGCTTTTTTCAATTCATTTTATGCTCGAACATAACCTCAAAATAGTAATTTCATTTTTCTAAATATCTCGGAAATACCATTGTAGATTGTGTTGAATCTTTTGAGGAAGTATTTGGACATGCAACAATTTTAAATTGAGTACATTTATCCATGGTGCCGTGGGCAATCAATCATGTGGACGATGTTTAGCAAACGATTTAGTGTCAATAATAGTGTGAATCACTGAACTAACCCGAGAGATAAATGATTCGTCTGAACATTCTGTAACCTCTTTTTAATTATTGACATCGCAATAAACACCCTATATGTAGGTATATTAATTTACACAAATGGAACCTTAAATAATTATAACTTAATTACTATTTCATTTTAATTAAAAGAAAATAATTAACTCTTGTTCACCTTATCAAGCATTTAATATGTCAATTTTTTTATGAGTTACCGGGTTAATATTTTATGATAAGGAAATGTACTAATGTACCGACACCGGATCGTACCCGGAACCTTGGTAAGCAGGTGTAGCACGCAGTCAATGGGGTCAACCTGTCCTATAGACTTATTTACATACTACATAGTATACTTTAAACTACGCCCTGTCCGTTTTGATAGATCGCAGGTAAGAAAGAAGGGATGGCAAATTAATTTTCTTTAATTATTTTGTTGGTTGTTGTTTTTTGTTAACGGTACCGATAAGGTGTGAATGTTAAATGCAGTTTTTGGTGGCGTTTTTATTATGACTGTAAAACGGAAGTGCAACTGAAGTCAATCATGCATGACCAGCATTTTCGGGATGAAGAAAGGAAAAGAAAACATTTCTTTCTTTATTTTTGTGAAACTTCAAAAGAACACCTTTGTTTATAAAAAA
Organism: Brachylomia viminalis; assembly: GCA_937001585.2. NCBI lineage: Eukaryota > Metazoa > Arthropoda > Insecta > Lepidoptera > Noctuidae > Brachylomia > Brachylomia viminalis. Next base: position 2,606,212 of record OW443300.2, read on the forward strand.
AATCCTTTATAATTTGGCTCAAATTATTTAATCTAAAAAAAATACAGATAGGAACTTATTTCACTTAAATTATTAAAACTTGAAACTCAAAATCCCATGGATCGTTACAAATTATCTAATTTAACAGCCATGTAAATAAGTCTCAATTATTCCACCCACTGCTAATAGCAAGTATTTAAGTAATGGCGTGGATCAAATGCCCAGCTAATTTCCGCTGCAGACCGTACCACTCATTCCTCTACGTGTCGTTTACGGCACGGCAGTGTTGATACACGCAGAGCGGTTCAAAGGAGCCGACCGCTTTGATCTCGCCGCTCACCCGACGCCATGACACTTTGTACACTCGAGTAAAAAAGAGCAAAAACTTTTTAAATGTTAATTTTTATAGACGCGAAAATTATTGGCAATAATGTCAGAGTAATTAGCGTTTACGTAGTACGAGTTTGGTGACGGTAATTACTTTAGTTGATGACGAAACCTTTAAATGTCGAGTTTCGTTAAAAATAATTTAAAACGGTAGTTTTGGAAATTAATGTGGGGCAATATTTTACGGAGTACCGTGGAGCTGCCTAATTGAAATGATAATAAAGTGGTCTCATTTTATGTTAGTTCAGTCATTAAGCGTAATTATGCTTTTTAACGATAATGTTAAAAAATACTTTCTGTATTATTTTATTATTAGGTACTACTTAAGAGCTATATTTTATTTTAATTAAACATACAAAAGTTTTGTGTAATTGCCTTCAATTTCATTAAACACTATGTGGGTTAATTCAATTATAAGTATATATTATGTCGTGGCGAGATCTTAGAATTGATTATTTTATGAAGGTTAGGTTATTTCATGAAATGGCCAGGTAAAATTAATGATATGGTGTTAACGTCAACGTTTAATGATTTGTAAGCCGACGTTAGGCCATATCATTAATGAAGGGTACCCATGGTTCCAATCAGAAAGTAATCAATTCTTTTGTTTTCAAGCAAATTTCATAAGGCGTAGTCGAATGAATAACGACGTTTAAAAAAAACCACGAACCTTCGAACCTAACCTGTCCGAGTCGAGGTGACACAATTCCCGAGCTCGCTTCGCTCGCTCTTGCATTCTAAGTTCTCCTGTAACATTGGCGTTTTGCTAAATCGAGATGTGTTATTTAAGCGACATCAACGCCTCTACCGTTGGATAATCTAACCATTTGACGAAATGATCACTAATGTTTGGCCACATCATTAAGTAGTCGAGCATTTAACTGTTCATATTGTCAAACGTTGAGTATTCAATGATCTGGCCAGACCACATCATGTTGTGACCAGTGGTCGATGTTCTATTTAATGAAACACAATAATTTCATGAAATAATCATAATCATAAACCTTTATTTATCTAAATATCATATTACAGGCACTTGTTAAAATGTACAATGTTAAATAAAGAAAGGTGTCTGAGGTAGAAGGATCCTGCCTGAGTTACAGATCAACCGGCTTTCTTAGGTATGACATGATCATTTACAAAACGGTTAAAGTCAAGGTAATAGATTATAAAAAGTTTGAAAGCAGTAATTACAGTTATGTAGTTTACGGAATTTAGAATACAAAAATGTTAAAAAAAATATTTACAATCAAATGTTATTTTTAAATGTTTCTTTCTTTCTTTTAGACACTGGCCAACAGACATGTTCATGCACACAAATGTTTGACTTGTCCGGGGATCGAACCCGGGACCAGCGGCTCTAAAGGCAGATTCGCTACCAACTGATATACTACGACCTACTTCAGTGATACGTCCGTATCTACATACTAATATGAAATAAAAAAAATAAAAAATATATATATAGCTTACTATAGCAAAAAGTGTCGTGACAACTTTTCGTAAGAATTTTTTCCGTCTAGCCCCCTTTCACAACGCGCAATAAGGAACTTCGTTCCAACAAAAAAATAAGAATGAAAATGGGGAAATTAAGAATGTTGTGTGTATGATGTTTGTAAGTGTAGGCGTGTGAGTGTAGATGTTAATGTGTGGGTGTTGAGACAAACTCAACTCAAACTCAAAGCATTTATTTCAATTAAACCATTTACAGGTACTTTTGAATTGTCAAGTGGTCGGTCAGGCAGAAATAAGAAGCTAATTGCCCATTGCAAAGCGTAGTAGGTACCTATGGAGAAGAACACACTGTTTTTAATATGTTTTCAGTGGCAATGAAGTCAAGGTTTTATAGCCAAATGCGTAGTTTTCTTTTACAAGTAGCTTTTGTATGCATGTAGATTGATATTTTATTATTAATTAAGTTATAAAGAATAGTGCCAAGAAAACAAAAAAACTTTTGGGAGAAACTAGTGTTATAATTATAACGGATGATTGAACAAACGTTACGTAAAACGTACCGTAAGCACTGAACAGTGTTGGTAAAGTTCGAAAGTTGGATGATTGGGAAAAGCACTTCGCTTTTAATATAGCTCTTTGGGCTCTCTCTAAATTGATCAATTAAGTTTTAGGGGTACCGTCTCAAATGGTAATGCAACATACTAACAAAGATTTGCATATTGCAAAGTAAACTGTCTTAATAATTGATGACACCAACCTACGCCATCCTATCTGCGGGAGCTTTTTTCCTACGCCCGACCTTCAGATGCGCCTTGCAGGTCGCATCTTAGAAACCTCCTTAAGTCTCCTCCCCACTCCACCGACTTTTACTCCTACTCCTTCACTGTGCACGCGGTGCGGTTGTGGAATTCACTTCCGCCTGACATTAGGGACTGCCAAACTGTTGCAGTTTTTAAAAGAAGAGTTAAGGAACACTATCTTTCCACTTCGTCATAGTTGTGTAGATATATATTAATATTCTAGTGTTATTTATTTTTGAAATATGTATATTCTCATACTATTTGTTTTATTTTATTAAGTGAATTGTTTTTGATTTTATGTATTTTATTTTCTCTTTTACTCTTACACACGCTGTCTACATCTCTAAATCTACTATCCTATCGCAGGTATGCTGGAAGAGATTTCATTAGAAATAAGCATCACCTTTGTACCTATTTTTCTGTTTTTTTTCTTGTCTGTTTATATAAGTGTGTACATAAATAGTTAAATAAATAAATATATGTCTAAGATTTTTAAATAATATGTAAATAAATTTTCGGATTGTTTTTCGTGTTTCAATGTGTCGTTGGAAGTTGAGACGGTAATCTATGATTATGCCAAGTTATTTGATTGAATTCGTTTTAACTAATACAGGACAAGAATGATGTATGTACTTACAGTGCGCCTGCTGACAAGAGAAAGCGTTTTTGACACCTGTCAGTTTCATACAAACGAATACATCTCTGGCGAATTTGATCTTTACAGTGCGTGCAAAACAAGTCTGCGCGTCAAAAACAATGGTGGATGAAATTACATGAGTGGGCTTTCAAATTGAAGTTTGGTTGATCATGGGCCTAAGGGCATGGGCCTACATGACATGTATGCCCCATGTCATGTATTTTGTCTTATTGACATTGAGGGTAACCCAGTTTATTAGAATATAGAAATTTATACACCGTATGAACACGAAATGGTCGAACACTTCATGAAATGATCAATTCTAAGATCTGGCCATGACATTTATCTTACGTTTTTCGGATAAAATAAAATAAATAAGTTACAACTCCACATATTCCATGTTCTTGTTACTTGTCCTGTCAGTCGTACCAACGTGATGCATGAAACAAGATGTAGAACGATCTGGTGTTACATTCGGAAGAGACCGGATAGCAACCCGTTACCCGATATATGAAGTGCGTTTTCGAAGTGCAATGCCGATACTGTGGAGTGATTGGTCGAGAAGAATAGATGTGGCGATCTTTTATCTTGTAGACTACCCGTGACTTCGTGTGCGTGAAATTTCTTGTTCCTCTCGCCACCCCGTCGCATCGCATCGTCTGCTCACGCTATTACTTCGTTTTCGCTTAGCGTTCTTTCTGACTTTTTTTTCTTTTTCCTCTCCTAAGGGTCTTAGCGTGTTGTTAAATAGCCTACAGCATTTCTCGGGAATTGGGCTCTCAATGCAAAAAGAATTTTTCAAATCCGACTTACAGTTCTAGAGATTACCCCTTCTATACAAACTTACAAACAAACAAATTTTACCTCTTATTATATAAGTATAGATAACGTGACGAATGTTTGACCACCAGAATAAACTGAAGCAGTCGAGGCTGGCCTTCCAGGCTGGCTTATAAGAAAAAACCGAAGCAGTCGCGGCTGGCCTTCCAGGCTCGCTTATAAGAAGAAACCGAAGCAGCCGAAGCTTTGCCTTCCAGGCTCGCTTATAAGAAGAAACCGAAGCAGTCGAGGCTGGCCTTCCAGGCTCGCTTATAAGAAGAAACCGAAGCAGTCGAGGCTGGCCTTTCAGGCTCGCTTATAAGAAGAAACTGAAGCAGTCGATCCTGGCCTTCCAGGCTCGCTTATAAGAAGAAACCGAAGCAGTCGAGCCTGGCCTTTCAGGCTCGCTTATAAGCAACTCTTAACTTTCTAAGAGAGCCTATGTCCTAATGTTGCAGCAGATTGCATTAGGCTAAGTAAATGGTAACAAATAATGAGGAAGGAAGTGCAGTGGTTGTTTATTTGAAACCGAAATTAATATTTATTTAGAAAGTAGCAATTTTATCTAAGCTACAATTTCAGATTGATATCGGTAACGTCACACAAAGCAATGAGTTTAACTAAGATAAATGACTTAACAGAAACCACTTTGAATGAAGACTTTCCCAAAAAAACCAAAACCGACAAATCTAGTCTAAATGTAACCCACATTAACCTTTCCTAAACATTAGCAAGTCTAGCCAATAAAATAAAACAGTAACTCTTCAACAAAACGCAGGAGGAGCGGTCATCGCACCTACCGCGTCGCTGATTACATCCGCGCGGTGAAATAACCACGACGACACCAAGCAATAGGTACGTTTCCAGTATAAGCTGACCTCGCATTGTAATAACAATCTCCCGACCGAATTCCGGTCACAGCGGCCATTCTCAACGAAGACTAGTCATGGACGCAAGAGCTATTTATTACTAGTACACAAGTTAGTGTGTTCGTAAACACAGGTCCACTCCTTCTCTCACTCTCATAGGCTGACGGGACGGCAATCTGACACGACCGGGGAGTGATCAGGCGCAGGTCCGAATGAAAGAAAGAAAATACATTTATTTAGTACATACTACAAGGCACACAACACAACATAATATTATACTAAATGGGAAAAAAAGTGTAAACTGCGTTTCGTGCTTTCCGAGGCACGGAGGGGACACCCATCTATGAGCTGGCCGCGACTCGATCGATCCACGTGACTATCGCATAGCCACGAGCCCCACATCATGTATAGCTTTTCCTACAATGAAAGGTCAGCGTATACTGGAAAGGTTTAACTCGAAATGTCGTTCTGAGTACACTCGGTGACGGCAAATTGAGGCTATCTAGCTCATGCCCCACTGGTTTCAAGGTAAAAAATTGACGACCTGTCGTCTTAGGTGTTAATGATTTTGATGAATTGTGAAGTAAGTATTTTGTCGTGGGTTTTTATGATTCAGTATGTGGAACGATGTGCGATGGTGAAAGATAAAGACGAAAGACGAGTTTTGCTCGATTGCGAATATCGTTTTGCTTTGGACATTTGTATATGATATCTAGGTACTATTATTTTGGGAGTGTCCTATGCCCAGAGAAACAACTACGTCCTTACGACACATTAAAGGGTGTGGAGTTATTTCTTTTTTTCTCTGTTTTTATTTATATGAATAAACACTTTAGGCTAAGAGAGCCTGTTGTTATAAGCTGTTTTAATATCAACCTCTAAACTATATTATAAACTGCCAATATTTTAAAAATGTTAAGACATTTGTGACGATAATGTTAAAACATGGGCGTCAAACCGTGCGAAGCCTAAACAACAAAAAACAATTTAAAAAATTGTGCATCCACAACTGAGGTACCGTAAAACGGGGCTGATAGGGATGCAGGTGTGAATCAGGACGAAATTTAAACTGGATTTTAACGTTGAAATACTATAGTTTTTTGCCAACAAGGTCACTTAATCGTTAATTACAATACAGTAAATAGAGTCCTTTTTGGCAGCAAACGATATTATTTCAATGTTAACATCCCTTTTAAAGTTTCGTCCGATTCACCCCTGCATCCCTATTAACCCCGTTTTACCTTTTACCGATACCTTTTTTTAACCAAAGGCGTACGCACAATTTCTAAAAATAACACCGCTATCCTCGCCAGTACTCATCCGATTTACATTACATAAAGATATCCATATTTTTTCCATGAAACGTGAGTAGTATGGTGGTACAGTCAAAGTCAATAATCTGAAGTGGTAAAGCAATGGGCAGATAAGCATCGTACAGTCGAGTGGAAGAGTGATTAACGTAGCCCCGCGCGCCATCGCGCCATCGCCACTTTGAAGCCGCTGCGCATTGTCAGCTCAGATTAACGTCCGCTACTGAACTCACGTCTAGTTTTAAATTTTTTTTTGGTTTAACCTTTTTGTGTGCGATGTTACTTCGGTGGAACAAATTGTTATTTACTTAGTTTCACTTTGTTCTTGTTTTTGGAAGCGATCGGGATGAAAAATGTTCTCGGAATGAATCTGTGCGATTTCTTATTGTGTTGGCAGTTAAGTGATTGGTTTCGTGGAACAGGTGTTAAATAATAGTTACCGAAGGTTCCTTTAGAACGTAATTAGGTAACTATTATTTTACTGATATTTTAATTACATGGTTCTAATATTTTTTTTATTTTTTATATCAAGATGTAGTTGAATATTAATACTAGTAAGAATTTGAGAATATGTAGGAAGGCTAGGCACATGAAACGACTGTCATCTGGCCTTCTCAGACACTGCCTAATTCCGATCTTCATTAGCTTCACTAATTGACACTCCAGTCTTCTGAGCTAGCTGTAATGACTGCCATAGGCTTTCAGATGACAATTAAGCAATTAGCACAAGGTATGCTCTCAATATCTGACAAATGGTCACCGATCTACAAAAGCCGCTTAACCTGTCAGTTCGTCAACCCTGCAGTTTTCATACGACGAGCCAAGTACTATGTCCATGGCGTTGACTAGATATTCTATTAACAGATTTACATTTCAGCAATGCAAAGAGAAAACGATTCTAATTATGAATAATGATTCAATAAATCTTGAATTGATGCAAAAACTACTTACTATTCTTGTTATGATAAATTAAACATGTTTCTTCAAGACAATGTACCTACTAGATCGCACAGCACAGTGGATGTCAAATAAATAGGAATTACTTATCTCCAGGAGACGGGCAGTGACTTCTATAAATAATAAACTAATGGCGTGTTGGACTTCTACTATTTATATTCGATACCTTAGTTAAAATTCGTTCTGCAGTGAACTCGTATGCGCTGAAAATCATCATGAATACTATGATGAGAGCAGTGGTGGCCCAGTGGTATCGGCCGCGACTTACGAGTTGTAGGTCGTAGGTTCGAACCCAGACAGGCGCATTATTTTTTGTAAATTATTTCATCACCACTGCTCTCAAACGGTGAAGGAAAAGATCGTGAGGAAACCGGCATGTCCTAGAACCAAAAACTCGAAGACATGTGACATCTACCAACCCGCACTGGGTTCGTGTAGTGGATTATGTCCCATTCCCTCTCACCGAGAGGAGGCCTGTGTCCCAGCAGTGGGAACATTATAGGCCGATGATGAATGACTATGATGAAAGGTGGTACGGATGTACCTTACAAATTTGTTAAGCCAAACATTACAAAATGTGCCCCACATATAGCTAGAAACATATTCCTGTACCAACCGTCAGTTTAAATTACTCATCACAAGTACTTAACCAAAAAATAATAAGACCCAAACCCTTCACAGCACTCTGTTTTCTCACCCAAAACAAACATATCAATTTATACCGAGGAAAGTCAAACAGTTTTAATTTAATGTGTTAAAGAAAAAATAATGTTCTCTCGAGTTTGATATGTAAACATTCTGGACGTTAAAATCCATTAGATGAAGACTGGCTTTAATGTTCACAGACAGATTGACAAACAAGTGATGGCAATTGAGGGCGAGGGGGGAACGGGAACACGGCGCGCTTTTTAAGTTTCGGAAGGAAAAATGCGAATAAATAATGACTTCTTTTTTGTGGCGGGTTTGAATTAAACCTGAAACAGTTTTTTTAAGGGATAGCTTTGTTATATAGAAACAAAAACCACAAAAAAGAAGTCATTACTTATTCACTTTTACTGAATTTGAAGTAAGTAGGAACACGAATGTAAGAGATTTAAATGAAAGTCTTGGCCACATGTTTATCATAACATCACGGATTACAAAAAAACTATATCACGTGTTTTTAATAAACAGTAGACCTGTAGTTACTGGCCACTAATATTATACATATTGCAATTATTACATTCAAAGGATCCTGCTTGCCGTTTCATAGATTCATGACAATGTTTTTCTATAAACGATGTCTATTTATCAGAGAAGCTCCTCATTCCTTTACAAATTATTTTCCTATAAAGATAACTAGAAATAGTTTTCATAATGTGCCGGAGCATGTATCTCTTCTCAATATTGGTACAGTAATCAAAAGAATGCTGTCAGGGTCAACACAACACGCATAGTCAGGAATATCATTTGAAATGCGGTGTTAGGCAGGGCGGGTTGACCAGTGACCTCCCCGAGATAGTTTAAATTGTTTATAAACCAGCTGATGGTCGGATGCTCAATAGATGGAAGAATGGTCAACAATATTAGTTATGCGGACGACAAGGTTCAGTTGAGCCCGTCAGTTAGTGCACTCAGGAGACTTCTGGGTATTTGTGAATCACATGCCCTGTCTCTAGGACTCAAATATAATACTGGTAAGAGTGTTCCCATGCTATACAAAGCTGGGAAGAAGGCTCCCACTAACGTGCCGCCAATTAAGATCGTTGGCTCGGCACTTGTGAGGATGTCTAAAGGAAAGTATATGGGTCAAATGCTGACAGATCGGCTACAGGGCGATGAAGACCTAGAGAGGGAACGGAGCGTGTTGATATTCCGTTGCTGTTGGCCCGCAGATTCGCACGATGTACCACAGATGTAAAACTGTTACTTTTCAGAGCCTTCTTTGAGTCTCTTTACACGTGCAGTCTGTGGATCAACTTTACGCGGCGGGCTTACAACGCCCTGCGTGTTCAGTACAACGAGGCTCTGAGGGCAGTGTTGAAAAATCCCCGGTACTGCAGTGCTGCCGCAATATTAATTGCGGATGCTTCCATTGATGATTTCATCGCCGTCATAGGAAGAGAACTGCATCGATGATGTGTAGGGTCCGTGGTAAATCAAGATCGAATTGACTGAAGATCTTTTAGGAATGTCCATTAAAGTCTGTACATCCACAATTAACACAATAGCGCCTTACTTAGCCTTCATATTTAATTTGTGTGTGGATCAAGGAGTCTTCCCGGATTTAATTAAATACAGTAAGGTAATACCACTTTTAAAATCCGGGGACAGTAAAGACACCAATAATTATAGACCCGTATCCGTGTTGCCAGTTTTCAGCAAAGAATTTGAAACGGTAATGTTTAATCAAATGCTCATTCATTTTAACACCAATAAAATCTTACACAATCAACAGTATGGTTTCACCAAGGGACGTTGTACGACTGACGCCGGGGTCACCTTATTAAAACCCATATTTACGGCGTGGAAAGAGGCCCAAGACGCCATAGGAATCTTTTGTGACCTCTCCAAGGCTTTTGATTGCGCCGATCACGAAACCTTGCTCTTGAAACTTGAGCATTATGGACTTGGAATACTTGCGCTCAGTCTAGTAAAATTTTATTTAAATGATATGCAGCAGCAAGTTCAAATAAATGGTGTCAATTCACTTAGTTTAAAAATAGAAATGGGAGTTCCACAAGGCTCGATATTGGGTCCTTTCCTCTTTTTAGTGTATATTGATGATCTACTCCATTTATTAAAAAATCAACCACAAATGGTGTTATTTGCTGACGATCTTTAATTTTTAAGGTAGAAAGAAGTGCTACAAATTTTGACGACGTTAATAACGCCCTACTGCAGGTTCATAATTGGTTCACTGCCAATAATTAAGTATTAAATGGAAAAAAAATTAAGTATATGCAATTTTCTTTACCTAATGTCAAAAGTAGTGATTGTGAGATTGAATCAAGAGAAACTAGAATTCGTCGATAAAACTGTTTTCGTGGGGATCACGCTCGACTCGAGGTTACAATGGGGTCCTCATTTAACATCTCTAGCGGGACGGCTAAGTTCAGCAGCATATGCTGTCAGAAAAATCCTACAATTTACCGATGTAGATACCGCGAGGCTAGTCTATTTTACTTACTTTCATAGTATCATGTCTTACGGTATTTTACTTTGGGGACGGGCTGCAGACGTCGATTCTATTTTTATTCTGCAGTTTTCTGTTTTCTGCGGCTCTTTTGAGCCATCAGAGCCATATATAATCTCCGCGGGTGCGATTCTCTAAGGGAACTGTTTAAGGTTATTAAGATCTTGACGGTACCTTGCCAATAAATAAACATTATGTACGTAAGAAAAAATTTACATCTTTTTACTAAAAGAGGTGATAGACATAATTATAGTACCAGAATTAGGGACCTATTAGTTCAACCAGGTTTCAGACTGGCTAAAGTAGACTCATCTTTCATGAGGTACTGTTTAAAATGTTACAATAAAATACCTCCCCACATACTTCAACTGAATGAGACGAAATTCAAAGTTGTCAAGTCAAGTAAAAATGCCTGGCTCAATGCTGGTCCTGCTCCACAACCACAACTAATTGATTAACATTTGAAAATACTGTTGGAGCTGCTGAAGATTGTAAGGCTACCTTTGCTTTGTATAAACTCAATCTCCTGTGTGTTATATAATTGCATAGGACAAGTGTGAGTACTATGTACTATCGAGCTACCATTTACCGGGTAATGTCTTTCATTGACTTGAATGTGCCCTGGTGGCTGATAGATGTCATGCTCGCTCAAATGTCTCGCTGACGGATCACTTAGCTCCCTTCAAAATGGTTGAGCTGAATGGTGCTGATCCATGCGTCATGTTCGTGAACGGGCGCTGTCAGTTGGGACTGGTCATCTCTTAGCCACCACGGCTTATTTTAATTATTTTATTATGGATTGTTTTGTTTAAATTTATATTTGCTGTACACTGTACACTCAACGTATACGTCTTATTTACATCGTTCTCACATATAATTATACCTATATTCAACATTAATGATGTAACTAATATTTCTGTAACAATATAATTTAAAAGAGTGTCCATGGAGTTTCTTGCCCGTTCTTCTCCATAGGTACCTACTACGCTTTGGAATGGGCAACTAGCTAACTGACTGACCGACCACTTGACAATTCAAAAGTGCCTGTAAATGGTTTAATTGAAATAAATGCTTTGAGTTTGAGGTAAAAAAATCAAAATCAAAAGTCATTTATTCAAATTAGGCTGAGAATCAGCACTTTTTGAACGTCAAAATCACATAAGACAGTCCCCCCAAAACGCCCAGCCTTCACCACTTCCTAGTGCTTTAGCTGGGAAGAAGAAGTGGCGCAACAAACTCCCCAGCAGCACTGCTGTCTGTTCAGTTAGAAGAACTGGATTCTATATAATAATAATAATTTATTTATTAAACAGACTACAGAGGTCCACTGTTTTAGTAACAATATAACTTAGCCTATGTTAGTACTTAATAATAACAAACAAACACGATTCACAAACATTTACACAAGAAATACTTACAATACTAGAATGTTAGTAACAATAACGCTTATAAAAACTATGTTAGTACTTATATTATATATATATATATAGTAATAAGTAATTAACATTACGAAACACAAAAATATTAAAATTATTTGCCATATTATGTCAGCTAGCACACTCGATTATTTAAAACTATAACTCAAGCAGAAATAAATAATAAAAACAAAAACGCAAACAGAACTTAATACATAATAAAAAAGCCTCCTGGCATAAAGGGCGTGCCCGCTTACATATACAATGCTGCATTATGTTTATATGTATATAGCTGTAACTTGTAGCCACAAATGATAAACTAGGACCTTCGAAGTAAAATAAAGAAACATTAATTTCTAGTAACAATAACAAAACCATAGTCAGCAAGATGACCTGTCACCAACCACCACCTGGTAGCACCAACACTGTCCTCAGAACGTTAACATTCAAAATTGATGGTCCATTCCTGTGCACTGTGCCCAGTACTACTGGCAGGCTGGTGTGTAGGCAGGTGTACACCTGCACAGGAATAAGAAATAGACGCTCAGTAATTATTATTATGTAACTTGTTTTGCTTACAAACAAATTACTAACACCTTTTAATTTTATTTTATTTTTGTGTACTAACAACTGATATCTACTGATACTTTCTTTGTAATCATTTTATAGACAGTACGTCTGAAATAAAGATAAATAAAATGTGTTTCTCACTCTCTAATTACCAGCGGCATATAAAAGGACAGCTACTGATTGACATTGACAGCCAGTTTCTTTGACAGCTAGTATCTTTGACAGCGATGCTCTTTGACAGCAAGCTCCATAATGACACGGTATTTAATTGTTTATTCAACTGCTTTGACTTACATGTGTGTTTCAGGAGAAAACAACTAGACTTTTTTGTGACCAAGGCCAATGCCAAGTAGATATATACAGGGTTAAATTAAATTAGCTAGCGAAACTCCGCAGACGTGATGGATATCTATATCTAAACATGATCAAACTAGAAATAAATTAATTTGGTGAATATTTTTGTGGGGTCAACGACCGCGCTTTGAGTAGAAACTTGTAATATCAGTTCAAAAAATCTGCTTTTTTAAATTAACTTCACAGACTTGATTGGTTCGTCTCAACACGATAACACATAAGGAAAGAGATTTTCTCATATTATACATAAAGTAACAACACTACCAGCGGTCGTTGACCCCTCAAAAAAAGTACATCAAATCTATTTTTTTTTTCTTATCGTGTTTAGATATCGATATCGATACCCATCACGTCTGCAGAGTTTCGCTAGCTAATTTAATTTGACCCTGTATATTAAATATTTTTACAGTCTGGTAATTAAGTTAACACTTCAGTCCACTACTGGTCATAAGCAAACCTCATCTCGGTATCACGTTTTCGTCATGGATACTGTCGTCCCACAAGATCCAGTTAATCTCAGCTGTCAGTGTGATGACTTTTCAAATACACCATCCGGTCTATTCTGTAAGCATCTCACCGTGAAAATTTAGGTGGCGTGCTCTGTCATTCCAGCTGATGCTAGGGATTGACACTCTTGACAGCTCACTTCAAGCTCGTATGTATAAAAAAATCTTTAACTACTCGTCGTGATAAATATTCTTTCTTTTCGTTTTTTTTTTAAACATTGCCCTACGCTAGGAATGTCTCCTGTATTGTTGGTGCGTTTACAAACATTTAAACTCACATACACAAACAGCTAGACCCGGAACAACTATTTGTAGGTCATACAAATATTATGATATTGATATTCCTTTTACGGATTCGAACACAAAAGGTGCAACCCTTTTCATTTTCCCAAAATCATTTCTTCAAACACCTATTTTTTTTCTTTCGGCTTCTTTTATTCAAGACCACCTACAAATTATTTACACAGATAGCTACTAACTACACTATCACTTTCACAAAAAAGCCGTGTGACGTCACCGGAAGTCGGCGCCGCCATAAACATCCCCTGTTTACGAGTTCACCCCTTCTGAAGGCCAATTCTCGTACTTAAAAAACGTTCAAATTCAAGTCGCAGTGCCGCAAAAGTTCCAAAATGTCACAAAAGGTATTCTGCTAAACCAAAAAACTAAGTCAAAAGTGACGTTTACTGCAATGAGATTGCGACTAGATCGAAAATAAGAAATGTACTAAAACGGTATTCTGCTAAAGTTTCGACTTGACACCGAAAATAAAATATGCATTCCAGTACTTATAAAAACGTCAAAACTGACATAAGCATGACATTATTTGTAGACTGAACTGTAACTAAAAATTTTAGCTTCTGCAGTTTCATATTTCTCGTTTTATTTCGATTTTATCCTTGAAATCTTCTTGAAATCCAAGATTCATGAAGTAAAAACTTAACCAGTAACACTGTTATCAATCATTTTGTGTTTGTGTGGTGAAATAATGCAAAACGAGTGGGTTCGGCCTGTAGGAGTATTTTTCATTCCTCGCACAACGCGCAGACGACGAATCGACGGCAAAATAACGTAGAGAACACAGCTGCAAGTGTTCTTAGCATCGCCAGCCGCGGTGGCTCATATAAGACGCATGTTCCATAAGCTACCTTGCGTTTGGAAAAAGTTACAGACTCATCAAATCTTACGAACTGAAGCCGCATATCCAACAGGATTTAAGCGTCGAAAAAATGGACTGGGTGTGGCAGCCAAGGTTGGTCTACTACGTACACATTATTATAATAATATATCAAGATATTATTGATTGATATGCAACAAGGCAACTATGAGTATATTCTAAGCATCTTCGTCATCACCATATATCTACTTTTCTCGGTTCTGTTATCTTCCTGCGTTTTGCGCGAATAGCTATATTATTTCAGATCCCCAGCCATGTAGCAAGCCACATTGGCCCTGGACCACCCACATACCTATATTTAAAATACATGTACTTAACAAGAAAAATTCTACAATAAGCTGAAAGTGTGACGGTTATCATAAAAATTATGCGAGATGAATAACAGAATTTCTTTGTCAATTCACTATCAAGATACTTAATATTATGTCTTCTTTTTAGATTCCATACATTTATATGAGCTACGTGTAACACATTTCTGCTTCATAAGACCATTTGATAATTAAGAGAAGTAACAATATCCTCCAGAAGTCCCGACCGAGTTGCGGTCACAGCAGCCAATTTCAACGGAGACAGCCAAAGTATATGGGAGGTACTATGGAGAAGAGGACAATTGTGTGCATAGGTGCACCTACTCTTCCCGCACTCTCATAGTCTGATGAGAAGGCAATATGATGTAACCGGGAAGAGTTTAGGCACAGTACCAGCGGCTTTACATGCTTTCCTAGGCACGGGGGTGTCACACTTTTACATTACTATTTGAAGGGATCACGGGTATACTACACAGCGGGGGGTTGAATGAGCAGGGTGGTTGTTCTGATAGCTGGTTGTGCTATAGTATAAGAGCGAAATGCATGTTCTATGTCTAGTAAAAAAGCCTTTAAAAGCACCCTGATACATAGTGTTACTTACATTGAAATGTGTAAGACTACAAAGGTACAAAAATAGCCCAGAATACCGAAGTATACAAATATATAATAAATTACCCGAAAATATAATATGTTCCATGAGAACACTATGTGTATTTAAAGCTAGGTTAAAGGCATTGCTCTTAGAAAAATGTTACTATAGTATCCAAGAATTTATGGAAGATAAAATGTTAAAATAGAGTTCAAATATCTAACTGTGTGTTAATTATAATACAATTATAATTATTTTTTATGTATAGAGATCTAAATAAGTTTAATTAATATAATATTTTTAATTATGAAAGTTCCTAATCTACTTGTTATTAGATAATAGATACTCACTGCAATATTGTTAGTTTTAAGTTATCTTGCAGCACCCTAACAGGGTCATGTAATCACTATTTTTAAGCATAGCATGTAACTATGGTTGTGTACATTGTGCATTAAACAAACAAATAATATTTTATATGTTTGTATTAATGATTAGTTGGCTATTTAATTAAAATAGGGTTTCATATGCATACCTATTTATATGCATTTATTTGCATTCCACAAGGTAAAAAACAAGATTTTAACAAAAGGCTTACAGCTAAAAGCTGTTGTAGACCTTTATCTAAGTATTACTTAAAGTTAAAAAAAACTAAATCATAGAAAGCTAAAATTTGCAATAAAATTATACAGGAAAACTAAATGATTATATTTGCTTACAAAGTTATTAAGTAACAGTAATATAAATAATTCTATTATAGGTAAGTAGGTAGGTAGCTATTTCTTAAAATACTATTATTACATTCAGATAAAGTTATATTTACTTAGGTAATATTATTACAAACACTTATTTATTAAGAGGTTGTATTTTAGGATAACAAATTATTAATAAAGAGATAAGTTTTACGTTTACGTTGTTACGTTTCACTTTAGTAGTGACTTCATTTTTCTGCAGGCACATAGAAGTATAGAACCTGTCAATGATTGTGGCGTCGCTTGAAGGAGGCCTATGTTCAACAGTGGACGTCTTTCAGCTGAAATTATGATGATGACTCCACTTCTATAAGGCAGATTTTATAGTTGGTTAGCACTTCGCCTGCAACTTTCACGGCACGCTTGCGTGCATTTTAGTGTGTTTATTAGATATGATGGTTGCTCACTCACTATGCTCGTGAGGTGAAGTGAGGTGAGGAGTGTGAGGTGGTCACAGCTCCAAACTTACTACACAAACCCATATAATTATTTAGGACACACATTTAACAAAATCCACACTTGAGACTAGACAACGGAGACATGTATCACGTATGGATTTTTATAAATGTGCGTATATTCTATACATATATTATAATAAAATTGCAGAGAAGTCAAAACTGTGCATTCAATATTTTTGAAATAGTATGTGCTACGAAGTGTGGGAATGATTCTGATGCCGATAATATGGATTGGTTTTTAGTATTTGTGCCCATTTGGTAATTTATCTGTATGCATGCCCAAGCTTCTGAAAAAATTATCTATTCAGAAGAATTTATTCAAAAGCTTTAGGTACGAATTTTGCAAAAATATTCTTTGAAGGCCGGGTCATTATGTGTAGGTTAAACCATCATCATTATTACTGGCAGTCTTGTTCCACCCACTGCTGAGTTTATACTCAATAATATTATCGCGCTATTTAGGTACAGTGGGGGGAAGAGTAGTATTGAATTTTCTTCCTGTTCTTTGATAGTTTACTGCAGGATTGTAATAATACGAGACGAAATTGCAAATTAGTTACGGATTTAAACTCTGAAATGAAAATCATTACTATTATCAAGCTAAACAGTCAATTATGACATGGGAAGAGAATGGCTATTTTAGTCTCTAGTCAACGAAACACACAGCCTGGCGGTTCGACGCCTCCCTTGCATGACTTTGCTTGTACCTACTTATAAAAATATAACTATAATATGGTTTTTAGGGTCCGTCTGTCCGCCCATTTGTCACAGGGCCTGTATCTTTTGAATCGTAATAGGTAGACACTTGAAATTTTCACCGAGTGTGTAGGTACCTACTACTATGGCCGCTATAACAACAAATAATAAAACTAAAGGGAGTCCCCATACAAGAAAGGTGTTTTGGCATCCCAACTTGCAAGAGTAAGCACGCTGCAGAGGCCATCGATTTATCGGTCCGGACCCAGCTAGTACGGAACAGACCGATCGTTTTACTTTGCGAGAACGAGCAAGAGTTCATAGTAAAGAAATAAAAAGGCCAATGAAAAATATGCTTCTATTTATTTTGTACATTCCTAAGCAGTAGGTAGGTACTTAAATACTAAAGTTACTGTCGACGTTTGAATAAAATTCAATTTAGCTAAGTAGTAAATAAATACATCTCGAATACAGCCATTAAAATTCATCTTATTATTCTAATTACTACTTATATAGTTTCAAAATGACGTAAAAAAATTTATTTAAAGTAGGTAGGTAAATAAGAAATTTAAAAGTTCAAAATCTAATTATTTTGCATGGGCCTCCTCCAAAGCCTTCCATTCGTCTACGTGATGCGATAAAAGTCCAGTTTTTGCCGGCGACTGCTTCATCCCGTCTTTCCATCGTGACTTTGGTCTGCCCCTGCGCCTGTTACCTACCGATAGGCCCTCTCCAAGCTGTGACTGCTTATTCCTCATATCGTCAGTGTATCTGGAAAAAAAAAAAAAAACGTCCGGCCCATTTCCACTTTAGGCTTTGAGCGAAGGAGACATCGTCGATTACCATAGTCTTTTTTCTTGTTGCAGAATGTTTAATTTTGTCTAATAGTCTTATTTTAAGCCTACTACTTCTTTCTAGCTGACTAGAGAAAGGTCAGTTTTCTCATGGGTACAGAGTCAGAAATCCATGTTTGGTAGCCGTACGTGAGGCAGAGTAGTAGACAGGAATTCATAATTTTCATAATTCATAAATTCCATTAGATGTGGATGCTTGACTTGATGATTTCTTTATACCTATCACCAATATTTCTTTGCACGTTGTCGCGATTCGCCTGTCTATTTCTTCAATGTTGTTATTCTTGCTAAACGATAGGTACAAGTTTTCCCAGGTAGGTAAATATAATCGTCTGCGTAACCCACCGGAGAGTTGTTGAGTGATACCTATAGGTATTTTTAGTTATTTCGCCATTATTTTTGTTTTTGAGAGGTTCATTTCTATGCCAGTCTTTTTACTTACTTCGTGATGCTCGGCCAACATTACTTGGAGCACTGCAGCATCCTCAGAGAATATTATGGGTGTAGTAGGTGCGTTACGGAAGTTTTACATCATAGCGGCACTTTTCTGTATGATCTCCCCTGCAACTCTTCACTCAACGCACTACAACGACCACCACAGTAGGTAGGTATATAGCCTGGCTGCTATGCTTGGGTTCTGTTCCAAAATACGATGATATCCCTAATGGATAATAAAGATAGGCACCGTTTTTTTTAAAGTGGTTACTGTGGTAGCACCATAGGTACCTATTCGAGAAAATGTTTTTCTTCCTGTGATAGTGCAATAAATGATTACAGTAATTTCAGCCCTATACCTATCAATAATAATAAATAAAAATGATATAAAGTTACCTATAGTTTGACATTCAATCTAATGACGTCTCTTGACATCTATTCTATCATCTGCCACAATACGCATCGCGCATGCGCGTCGCGATTACTATTACGTTCCAAGTTAGCTTTATAACCGATTATTTATTTTAATGATTTTGTGTTCTCAAAGATTTAAAATAACAAACGGGAAATGAAAATACTATGAGTGTTTACTAAACCAAGCAATTTAATAAATACATTAAAAAAATCATAAAATAAGGTTGCAAAAAATTTAAGTATCACTAAGTATCACATTATCGTCTGCATACATTGAACCAACACGAAAATATGTTATTTTTCGTAAATGAGAACAAAGTTGATTGCCATGAGACTAGACTGCGATGATATTGCGACCGGAACTTGAACAAACCGAATTTTAACATGAGCAGAATACAATTTTTTGGTCTGTTCACAATGTCATCGCGTTCCGGTGTCATGTTTTTCACTTTGCTTGTTAATTAGTAGAATTGACCTTCTGATAACGGCATTGTGTCTGATAGTCTATGGCAGGATCGTGACGAACTTCCGGTGCAGTCGGAAGAGGTAATATGTCAAGCTAGACAGAGTGGTGGGGAACATTAAGAAGTTTGTTTTTTCGGAAGGATAAAATTTTTAATACTTAGCGAAAGCAGTAACTAGATTTTGTTATATACAGGGTGGCAGTGACATCGACGCACAAACAGGAATCATGAATTCAGCACAGTCACGATTCAAGGCCCTCTAACGTAGAAATTTTTCGTCGGTTATCTAAAAAAAAAACTGCTTTTCCAACGAAAAGTGCAATCCATACCTACGCGGTACAAATTTATGGTTATTTAAAAAAAGGAGGAGGTGGAACACGTGAGGGAGAGGCAAAATTCGCGCCCTCACGTCCCTAATCGCCACAGGAGACGTCCTGGGCGTCGGGAATCCCAGGCCGATTCCCGGCCACCGTAGGCGCGGGATTGCGGACGGCGAGCAATGGACAGCTTGCCGTCCGATAAGGACCAGGCCCGGGTCGACGGCGCGTTGTGTTCCACACGCGCCTCTCAATGACGGGGTCCGCTAGAGCCGATGCCTGCCAGGGTTGCGGGAAAGTCCGAAAGGGTTACCATGGTCCCTGGCACAGGCAACTGAAGGAACACGGGTGGGTTTTAGTCAGTAAGAGTCTGACACGCCCTCCCGCTCCGCCCAGAGCGGGAGAAGTTATTGATGATTTACCACAATAAAAAAAAATAAAAAAAATGCGGGGTTCAGAATCATGTACTGAAGAATCCATGGTAAACAGTTGCGCGTGGATGTCCCTGCTTTATATATTATATGCTTTAGATATTTCGTTTATTGTATTAGTAACAACGACTTAAAAACTATGTTAGTAAAACTTACAAACTAACCTAACAAAAACTATTAACTACGTGGCTCAACACATGTTGGCACGTGCCTCTGCACCCAGTGCCTAATAAAGAGGCTGTCCACCTTAACAACCAAGGTTTTTCGGATACTGTTGGAGCTTCCACGCAACCTACCCATTATTGACGCCGCCTTCTTTCTCATTGTGGCATGAAAATCGTCAACACGGGCTTCCGAGAACATCTAAGATCGAACATCGAAGCGCTGCAGAGCCATCAACATCCTAAGTCCATTATTATACTGAACGCGTAGGACGTTGTAGGCTCTCTGCGTATACTTCACTCACAAGCTGCACGTGTAGAAGGTTTGGCACATTCACATCGCTACTACAACGTACAAACCTGTGGGCTAACATATCGCACCAAACCGCCAAAACCCTACGCTCCCTGTCCTGCATCATCAGATATAAGTCCTCCGTGACAACATGTCCTAGGTACTTCACCTGAGCAACACGCTACAATGGTGTTCCGCTTATAGTCACTAGAGGAACGTTACCTAACGATGCATGTTTGCTATTAAGAACCACGATTTTCGATTTCTTGACGTTGTATGTAAGCGCATGCTTCACCGCGTAGGATTCACATACAACAAGCAATTTCCGTAGTGCAGTGATTGATGGGCTCAGCAGCACCATATTGTCTGCATAGCTCAGATTATAAACCACGAGATCATCTATAGAACAGCAGACATACGTTCTGCTGAGACCAATAATCAGTTCATTCATGTACACGTTAAACAGAGCAGGCGATGTCAAACCACCCTGTCTCACTCCACATTCCAACGAATACGGCTCGGAAGACATTATTCCACCTGACGCGATTTATTGGCGAACTGTACCTGAACTTCAACAAGTTAACGAGCTCTGTAGGCAAATTTAAACTACGGAGCTTAGACCATAGCTTCTCATAGGATACGAGGTCAAAAGCCTTGGCAAGGTCAAGATGGCATTACAAACTGGCGTCTTTTTTTTTCACAAATGGTGTTTTCCCCAGTAGTCTAAAAAATTTAATTATTAAGCCCTTATTCAAAAGAGATGATAAAACAGATGTAAAAAATTATAGGCCCATTGCTAAAATTCCAATATTTTCAAAAATAATCGAGAAAGTGATTTATAATTCCATATATAATTATTTTGAAAAGAGTAAGTTATTTTGTAACAAACAAAAATGATTTCGAAAAACACTAATATAAATATGGCATTGTTCGACCTCCTTTCTTATATTATGACGTCTGTCGATGAAAGATCTCCGGTATGTGCTTTATATACAGATATGACAAAAGCATTTGACTATGTATGTGAACCAAAAGATTTAACTAAAAAAACTTTATGGATATAAAATTCGAGGAAATATTCTAAAACTTTTGGAGTCATGTATTGATAACAGATCACAGTGCACTGAAATCTCACAATTATGCCAAAAAAGTAAATTAGTAACAATTCATAAATCTCTGCAAAGATCTATAAAATATGGGGTGCCACAAGGTAGCGTGCTAGGGCCGCTACTTTTCTTAATATATATAAACGATCTCCCAATACTTATAACTCAAAATATGGTTCTCTTTGCTGATGATAGTACAGCCATTGTAAAATGTAATAACTCTGACTATTACGAGAATGATATAAATGATTGCCTCAATAAAATAATTAAGTGGCTTATTAGTAATAACCTAGTAATTAATATACAAAACAAGAGTAATGCACTTTCGTCAAAGATGTGAAAAACCTCCAGTTCATGTCATATATGACAAGTGCCAAATAGAAGATACGGCCAAGGCAAAATTTGTAGGCATAATAATCGATATTAAGCTAACATGGAAACCCCACATCGAAGAAATTTGTCTAAAACTAAATAAATCTGCATATGCCCTGTTCCAGCTATCGAAAAAAGTTAACACACAAACACTTTTATTAGCGTATCACGGATTGGTTGCATCTGTTCTGAGGTTTGGAATTATTTATTGGGGGCAATCTTCTGAAAGAGAATCGGTTTTTAAAGCGCAAAAACGATGTATTCGGTCCATGTGTGGCTTAAAAACTACTGAAACTTGTGAACCTCACTTTAAATCGCTAAAATTACTGACATTTCCAGCTATGTACATTTACGAAACTGCTTTGTTTGTCAAAATCAATTTAGATCTCTTTCAAAAACTCTCTGATGTTAAAAAAAACTCCAATGCGTTCTCAATAAACAAACAAACTGTGCGACAAAAAATGCAGAACCGCTTTAATGAAAAGGAGTTTTTTTGGCATGGCTCCGAAAATTTATAATAAAATACCTGATAACATTAAAAATGTGCCCTTAATTAAATATAAAAAGATTATCTACTCACTATGGAAAAATGTTATTATATTGTAGAAGATTTTATGAATGATAATAATGTTTAATATTTCTTAAGCGATAAACACTTATATGTATTCAATGTAATTTTAAAGACTGTTTTGAGATTTTTTAAGACTGTTTCTATAGTAACTTCTTTTAATTATAAATTTAACAAAGTTTTATAGTTCCTTTTCTCATGTCAGAGTTTAATTTTGCTTTCTTCTTATGTTAGTAGTTTAAATGTTATTTTTAAGATTTTGGTTTTTATTTCAATATTTGTACGCCTTCACGGCAAAACATAGCGCACATATATTATTATAACCTAAGATCTTTATGTAAATACCTATGTTTTACAAATAAACACTCTGATTCTGATTCTGATTTGTCCGTATAATACCTTACAGTCTGCTTAATAATAATAATAATAGTTTTATTTTTGGAACAACATAGGAACCACTTTTGTTAGTACACACCTTAAATATTACAACTTATACACTAGGGTTAGTAACGAAATTTAGGGATGAAACTCTTAATGAGTCATGTACTTACGAGGCATTTCATGCGGACAATGATTTCGCATGATATGCCTCAGCACAGGAGCTCTTGGGTCCTCAGCCACGACCCTCAGGATGCTATTGCTACTCCCTCGAATCCTCCTCACAAGCGATGCTACCTTTTTCCTGATGATCGCATGGAAACCATCTGTACGCGATTGGGCAAACATCCCTGAGGCACTGCAGAAGCGAGGGAGTTTCAACATCATCCTAAAAACGTTGTTGTATTGGACGCGCAAGGCATTTAGCGTCCCCCGTAAGCAGCTGAACCACAGACTTCCCGTGTACAGGCCCTGGCAGTATGCTTTAAACAAGGTTATTTTGACCTGATCGGTACAACGGAAAAATCTGCGCGCCAACATGTTCCCGCGAACCGCCAATGCCCTGCGCTCCCTTTCCACGTCTTCATCGTCTTTAAGGTCGTCGACAAGTATATGGCCCAGATATTTAAACTTGGTCACCTGCTTTATGTTAGCGCCGTTCAAGGTAATTGAAGGAATGGTGTCCGGGCACTTGCCGGCAGCCTTGAAGACCATAAACTTGGTTTTTCTTATATTATAGATAAGACCATGTGATGCGGCGTATCTTTCACATACCTTCAGCATTTCCCTGATTGACCTCGCAGTCGGGCCCAGCAACACCATATCGTCCGCGTAGCTGATGTTGTTCACACAAACCCGGCAACCGACACGCATGCCGCTGAGCTCGACTAAGAGATCATTTACGTACATGTTAAACAGCGTTGGAGAGGACAATCCCCCCTGTCTCACTCCGCACTCCAACCTGTATGACGAGAGGCAGTTTGCCCACCTAACACAATTAGTCTGATTCGAGTACCAGAATTGAAATATTTTCAACAGTCCCGCCGGCATACCCCTATCCTCCATCTTCCTCCAAACCACTTCGTACGAAACGAGATCGAAGGCCTTGGAGAGATCCAAAAAAGCGCGCATTATCTAATGTTAAGTGACTATTAAGCTGACGCTCGAGCAGACCATCAAGTACCTTCCCTACTACCGTAGCTAAGGAGATGGGCCTGTAATTGTTTTTGTCGGAGACATCACCAGCTTTATTCAAAATTCCGGGTACTACCACACTTTCTACTACATCCGCTGGAAGATAGGTATGACGTATGACGGACACAAAATGTAAAAAGCATCGCAAGTATGCGGTATATATGAGGCCCAGCGTACTGCAAGTGCTCAACACTTAATCTGTCATGTCCGTCAAGACTTCTCCTTTGATGAATTAGTCGCTGCTTGCTTAATTTCCTTAGAATTGAATCCCCGGGGAGCCTCCGAGTCAGACAGACCTACTTCTGTCGCACCTTGCTCCTGAGTCAACGTGGACTGCACTCTAAAATGGTCTTTAAAAATATTCGCTATATACTTTGCGTCCGAGGTCGCCCCATCCACACTCACAGGAAGGTCCGGTTTTATATTCAACTTATTAGTCTATTACCAAAAAAAAAATGAGGTTAATTTTGAGCTAATTATCCATCTTTGTCTGATCTTTGTGATTTTGACAATATTTTAACCTACTTAACCTGTTCCACTGCATTTCATATTTAAGTAACTAAGTTATATGTAGAATATATAGCATTTTTTGTATCATCAAAATTTTGACCACTGCACTGTCTCACCTAAATAAACGATGGCGTGTTCGTTAATAGTCGGAAGATTTGACTTTGACAATTCAAAAGTGCACAAGCGTGATGCTTTGTTGTATTTTAATTCAAAAGTGCCTGTAAATGGCTTCATTGAAATAAATGGTTTAAGTTGAATTTGAAGATTGCATCACCCTTCAATCTTGACTTGACGATCTATTCTGAAGCTTGAAGCTAGCTT
Organism: Brachylomia viminalis; assembly: GCA_937001585.2. NCBI lineage: Eukaryota > Metazoa > Arthropoda > Insecta > Lepidoptera > Noctuidae > Brachylomia > Brachylomia viminalis. Next base: position 2,631,236 of record OW443300.2, read on the forward strand.
GAAGTAAACTGTCAATAGTCAATAATAGCCAATATAATAGCCAATCCGTAGCATCAGTTGCAATGTTGCAGCTCACTTCACCTACATTTTGACGGTGAGATTTTTACAGAATAGACTGGCTGAAGACTCTAGGTTACCTGTTCCCTGTAGCTGTTTCATCGGGCAACACAAACTTCTGAATATTCTTACTGAAAAGATTACAGTGAACGTTCATTCGTGAGCCTTTTTTAATGCAAATCAGTGGGATAATTTATTAAATTACTAGCATGAAGGCAGGTGTAAAAATCAGGTCAGTCTACATTTCTACGAAGAGTAAAATGGAATCAAATTAAATAAATTGCACTACATTAAATCTATTTTCACCTGTGATACTCACACGACTTGATTTTCCACGTAAAACGATTGTTACTATGTCAGTTACCATACTTACAAGTTTTTTTACTGGAATAATAATTCAGAGATTAGTTCGTTGGATTGATTGGTTTTTTGTTTTCTCAGTAGCACCCGGAGTCTAGACTTGTGCCCGGTTGATGTCAATAGGCTCGCCCCCTATTAAATGGGACTTAAAACATAACAGGCGAAATGTTGGTGTACTATAGGAACACCTCTCCTTAACTTACGGGGAATCCAGGCGTGATATTAATATTATATTATGTTCTGTTAATAAATTAAAAGTTGAGATCATGAAGTGAAATCCTCAATATTTTAACAATAAATTATCAAAGATTATTACCTAAAAATATTTAAGTACAGACAAGATAATCCTGTATAAGTTTCAAACGCAAATAATTAACGTCTTCGAAATTTAAAACAGATGCGGTCTACTCTTTGTTAAATATAGCAAGTCACAGTGTAGCTAAGAAAACAAACACTACGTTGGTTAACCGTTGTTTTGAAGCATAAATTCGTCTAGTAGTTAATAAGCTAGGCTCTTAATTGGTGTCGTAAATATTGTATGTAAAACAAACAAGTTGTCCGTCTGTGGATCATTGGCGCAGATTATGTTTGAAGAAATGTGTAGAAGTGCCACATTTTTATGCCAACACTGTTGTTTTAAACAAATAAAATAGGTGCAATGTATGTATTTTATTGTACACCAATGCAAGTATTTCTTTTATGTTACAGGAGAAAATGTAAAGATGTGGGAAATAAGAAAACATTGCAGTTCGTATAAATACTACCCAACCGATGTGGGAGGGCTGGCTTCGTTGCCAAGCTAAGTAGCTTAGCAAATAAGCCAGCCCTCACACCTTTATTTGAAAAAAACGCACGTATTAAGTTCCAAGTACTATTTAATTATTCTTACAGCTAAATCAACATATCGATTTTTCTCAGACGTTATTTTTTCATAGGAACTGATGTGATAATTACCTGTATGATAATTACCTAGTCCTTTTACAGATATTTTATCTCTGATTTTGTGTCACAGTGATCTATAATCTCTTTGCTGTCAGAGGTACAATAACTGTATTGCTAAGTAGTCCCACCATTTCTCCACGTTCTTCATGAAAATGATGCATCTCAACAATCGGTCTGGGCGTATTGTCGAAAATATGGTCTCTTTTTACCGATTTACCTGTGAATAAGTACATAGAATATGCCGAAATTTGTATAATATTGGAAGTCACTTTCGATAAGCACGTTTTGCTTTACTTTGTTATAACTTAACTTTTCTCTTATAAGAGCACATGTAGTATTTAATTGAAATGGAATCAGCTTTCGTAATGCTATATTTTACTGAATTTGATAACGAATTCCGTGTAGGTAATATCAATAAATAATGTGCCATAAATTATAATCTTTTTTTAAATTATAATGCCATTAGTTAGGAATCTTGGCGCCACCTCACAAACTATAAAACTAGTTATCATAACAGAAATAATTGATCAAATAATATTTTTATAAATTAATTTAATTGGCAGATATTGCTTCTCAAAGTTATGTCAAACTGACAGACATTCAAATATACAGAAGAAAAGTAATCTAATGGAATTTTCATAGATAAAACTTTGTTTAAAAAGAAATCAGTTACGTACATAAAATATAAACATAGCAAATTACTTTCAATGTCAAATTATGCAATGTGTTGATGTTTCTTAAAACGCTAGAAGTTTGGGGTTCTTTAAGAAAATCTAAAATAAAATCAGGTGGTCCTTTTGGCATTAGTTTCAATGTGTAGAAGAACAAAGCGAGTGAGTATTTTCAACTACAATACATATAACTACAATTATCTTGGCGGTACACGTAAATGGTTACGTTTGAACATCAATAAAAAAAGCCGTTAAAAGTTTTCAGATTAAAGCTCTAAACTTCAAGTTATAAAAATGGTTTCAAAACGTATCTCATAAAATAACGTTTGCAAGTAAATAATTAACACAGGGCTTTGGTGCATCAAACTTACCTAACTCCATTAAAATCAAAACACATCTTCTAAACCAATATCTCGCATCAGAACCCTCTCAAGCAAACGCAACACACCTACCTAGCACTAACACACAACATACATTATTATAAAGAAACCGTAAACCATTATTTTTACTCCCGTTTACGTTTCCGTCGAAACATATTTCGTTATAACACGACTATAAAACTAATATTTTACGAGAGCCAGTAACTCTTCGCCGATGGTTTATTACAATTTACAGTGTTTCCATTGACTCCTATATCTAGTGGTTATTCATAAATCTGAAAGAGAATTGTGTTTACGAACATCAGCTGATCGTATATCAAATGTCTATTTTCATTCGGCTATCAACACACGGATTTTTCAACTAGTTATTGTGGCAAAGATTAAGGTTAGGTATACAGATGCGTCATTAACGTTTCATTAGTTTCGTTGGTTTATAAATTAGTTAGGAATTTAGTGCTTTCTGTTTTGGCTGCTCGTTTTACCACACGTAATAAAACTGGGATTTATTAGATTAGTGTTTTTTTTTGGGAATTTAGATGTGCGATAAACAAAATACGTAGTTTTTTTATTATAAAAACTGTGCAGAGTAAAGCCAGTAAATTACTAGTTCTGATAATGCCAAATATTAGTGGAGATTAGATCAAAACTGTATTCTTCAGCCTTGTACAGATCCTATGGAACGTTCTCAAGACTTACTATAATTGGTAAGGCCGTCTATCTGCAGTCTATTTTATTTAAATACGGAAACAATTCCTCCATGAAAGCTCTATTTTGTAAGCGTCATCGTCGTCTGCCTGCCTTTTCTCAACTATATTGGGGGCCGCTTTCAGTCTAATGGTATGCAGCATTTTACGTGACGCGACTGTCTACCTGACCTCCACAACCCTGTTGCTAGGTAACACGATACCCCTTGGTAAGACTGGTTGTCAGACTTTCGGGGTTTTGACGCCCCATAACGACTGTCAAAGATCCACGAATGACAGCTGGGACCAACGGCTTAATGTGCTTTCCGAGGCACGGAGGGGTCTCGGTATGTAAAGATGGTCACTCATCTACGGACTGGCCGCGGCAAGTGTAGCTTAACATTTATTTATTTATTTATATCCTCACTTACAGCTATTTTTACAGGTATAACCCAATGCAATAGTGAAGCAAACTTAAAAACTTATTATCTAAAACTTATTACATATAATGTTATCCTTGTGAATTCACTCAGTGTACACGCAAAAACGTCTATCTCCTCTGCTACAAGGTTAAGGGTGCGAAGCGCCCGCGTCAGGGGCGCCTCATTTAACAGATTAGTGCGGCCACGAGGTATAGCCAGCAGCTGAGGCCGCCGTCGCCGCCACACATATCTGTCGGGCACCCTCAAACACACCAACCCTAATATGTCGGCGTTATGTATCTTGCCTCTAATTAATTTAAATAAATAAGAGACAAGTGCGAACTCACGCCTAACTCTCAGCTCATTGTATCCAACCATGCCTAATATAAACAAGGTTGAATACATAAGCGGGTAAAAAGGATATACTCCATAGAGCCTCAAATATAAAAATCTAACAAATTTATTTTGTATTCGCTCCAACATTAGACTATATTTAGTCTCATGTGGGGCCCAGATGACTGCGTTGCATTCTAATTGGCTTCTCACCAAAGTGTTATATAATGCGATAACCGCCGTAATATTTGTGAAACCACGAACAGTACGCATAATAAACCCCAAATTTCTGTAGGCCTTTTTACAGCACTTGACTATGTGATCACGAAACGCTAGCCCCGCGTTAAGACTAACTCCTAAGTCCCTAACCTCTGTAACCCTGATCATCGGCATCCCATCAATGCTGTAATCATGCACAATAGGACTACGTGCACGCGAGAAAGTGATGGTGACACATTTTTGGGCGTTGAATTGCAGAAGGTTTTCCTTGCTCCAAGTAACTACGCTATCTATGGCCTTCTGTAAGCGTTCACATGATCGATTGGCCCGTGCTGCTGTTATTGCTTAGCCACGAGCCCCTCTTTTTTTTTTACCGTAATCAAGACATACTCCTCGCCTTTTCCCAAAGCAAGGACCGCCGCATCTCCAGTATCCACCTATAATCACGTAAAACATCTCAAGTAGCTGTCCCGTACGTATAAATCGTACTATTATCTCGATCACAACTCGTACATAAAACGGACGGTAGCCGCACGTTATCGCGCGGATCGCGGCGATATTTACACTCTCAAGCGGCGATTACTATCGACACTATTTGTTGTGTGTCGTCATATGGGACACACTGAGAGGAACTTTGGAAAGTTAAGTTTTAATTAATATGTCTGTTTGATTGTTTTTCGTAGGTAATTATTTTGAAATGCTACTATTATAATATGTAAGTCTTTACATTATCTATTAACCTACCTACTTAAAATTCATAGAACATTTTTGGGACTAGTTAGATTCAATCAAAATAAAATGAAATAGTTAACCACGAAAGAAAAGGCGTGACGATTTGGATGTCTTCCTTGCGAGTTGGCCAGAAGTAACGTTGAACCGTGACTGATGGAATAAATGGAGAGGTCCATCCAGCAATGGAACAGCACGAGATAACTATTTGTTCTTTTTCCTTCTAAGGATACCTATCCCTTTCTACTAACAACCATTAAACAATGCGAAATGTGTGAGTCCAAATACACAGTTAATTTCTTATATCTTCACATTGTCTTAAGAAGCTTATCTTTTAAGCAACAATCGTAGTACTTTCTTGTCTAGTACACCATTGAGCTAATTAATAAGTCCACATTCGCCGCCACACAGCAGCCACAGTAAACGCACGCACAAGTGATCGATTACAGTCATCAGAACATAATTTATTTCCCGCAGTAAACCTACAAGCAGCCTGGAATGCCAATCAGTCCATTAATCTTATCTTATGCATCATCAAGATTAGCATTGAACCAGCAGAGAATTTAACATCAGATTTCCTTGGCTTACATTTTATAAATAATGTGGATTGTTTTAATATATGTTGTTGGACTTGTGAATTAGATTGTATCAGTACTATCATGGCTCCATAAACGTATGTATATTTATTTATTTATTTAACCATTTATGTAAACACTTATATAATCAGACAAGAAGAAAATAACAGAAAAATAGGTACAAAGGTGATGCTTATAATGCAATTTTTATGCAGTCAGATAAACTTAAAACAAAACTATTCAGGTAGATAAGTATTTTTAGGCCTGGTTATTTACCAAAGCAAATTTACGTATTTCGCTTTAGTTACATGATTGCCTCTGTCATGCCAAACAGAAAATAAGTCACTATTATTTAAACGCTTGCACAGCGAATAAAAATTTAAAAAAAATATTGCATTATATTGACGAGTAGGACAAGAATTTAGAAAAAGCTACGCATGATTTTGATTCACACTAAGAGGAAACACAAGTCTCAGTGTATCCCAAACCTTTCTTAAAACACCTGAGGTGTCGAGTTACACGACAAAACTTGTATAGTTTTCGAGTTTTTAATGGTGAGAGAATGATCCCGATACGATCACATACATCGAATAATTTGATCGATAAAAGGAGCCAGCCGCGTTGACACACTCATTTTCACTTTGATTAAGTATAGGTAAAATTTAAATAAGTATTTTTATTACTAATAAAATGTTATCTAAGAATATTCTGAGCGTAATAAATTGTTCGTTTCGCAATAAAATTTTAATCTGATCCGAAAGCGTGTGAAGTGGTATGAACTGGGGCTTTTATCCTACGTAGGGCAGTTAAATGTATGTATCTCGGAATAACTTATACATACATAAGTTTAAGCAATATATTATACAGGGCTATTGGTAATACCTCGGCAATCCATTAAGGGGATGTAGGGGAGGTCATTTGCGACCAAATGAACCCCTATAACCCCCATGCAAATGTCAAGCATTTCCGAGTAATTTGACTTTTTTTGACGATATACAACTTTTTATTTATAAAAAAAAAACAATGCATGTTTTTTATTATTATTATTATCTGCTTCTACTTCAACACATGATAATTAATCATATTAAAGATAATAGTCTTTTGACTATTATCTTTAAAATTGGATTTCTGCAAAAATCATGGATATACTTTATCGACAGAGCATTTTAAAAATATATACAACTTCTCAGCTATCCAACGAGATACGATAAGATACCAGATATCTTCACAAGAATATAAAATGTCAAATTACTAGAAAGACGTTGACATTTGCATTGAGGTCATAAGGGGTAATTTGGTTGCAAATGACCTCCCCTACATCCCCTTAATGGATTGCCGAGTTATTACAAATACACATAAGATTACCCCGAAAGCCAAACTGATCTAAGTGCTTATTTATTATGAACTAGCTGTTGTCCGCGACTTTGTCTGCTTTCCAGGATGAAAAGTAGCCTATGTTCATTTCCAGGGCATGGTCTACCCATGAGCCAAAATTCATCCAAATCCGTTAAGCCGTTTTACCGTGAAAGCGTAACAAACAAACTTACTTACGCTTTTATAATTATATAGTTGGGATTAACCAGCTTCTCTGAAGAAATAATCAGAAAGCGTGTCGAAATAGAACTTGGCTTAGTAAAAGATAACCTGATGTATACTAATTAAATTATAATACATTTATTTCTGCCCTCGATTTCGTCCCCGTACTATTTCTTGTTTTAACATAAAGTACATCATATGACAATCGGCAATACTGTCGGTTCCCATTAGTTAAAAAAAAATCGGAATGGGACCCGCAATTCCGAAGATTACCCTCTACATACCTACAAACCCATAAATTTTACCCCCTTATAATAATAGATCGGGTAAAAAAGTTTTTTCATATTGAAAAAAGATAGATATGTTAGATATGTTTATGCCACATTTTCTAAACCAAACGAATAAGATCTTTCGTATAAACTATATCCCCTTTTTCACGCTCAAAAGGGATTTTTTAAAGTCTTTATTTTCTATCACATTATTTGACTTAATTACCCCTTTAGGGGTAGACTTTATTTTTGGTTTTAGGTGTAAATACTGAGTTTCGAGTTAACCAGACAGCGCCTAAAAAATCTTCCATACAAACTTTGACACCCCTCAATCCCCCATTAGGCGGTAGTTTAGAAAAACCAAAAATTACAAACTTTAATTTACTTAGATAAGTATTTGTGCCAAATTTCGAGTTTATTAACTCAAGGAGTAAAATTTTTCATACAAACAATTCAGGGGGGATTTCGTTTGTATGAAAAATCTTACGCCTTTACCTTTTCAGCCCCTTAAAGGTCGAATTTCCAAAAACCCCTTCTTAGTGCTCCCCTACATTATAAGAGGAAGCCGTGTGCAAAATTTCACGTTCCTAGTCCCATGCAGTAGTTTCGGCTGTGCGTTGATATGTCAGTCAGCCAGCACCACACACTCACAGCACAGCACTAGCGCTTGCGACCAGTCGACCAACGAGGCAGAAAAACAAAACTTAAAGGAAATTATGAAAATTGGTCCTTAAAGACGAAAAGCAAAATGTCAAATGAAGCGTTCAGATGGTGAAGATTTAATGTACATCGCGAAATTAATATTGTGTATTCTTGACTCGTCAAATCTATAGATGACTATCGCTATAAAAACTGTCTTAAAAGTTAAACAAACGCAGCATGATACAGTTTTTATTTCAACTACAACAATAAAAATAAATTGACGCTCAACGAGAACTTAATCGTTCCCCACCATAATACCAAACAAATTAATAAAATAAAAATGTCAACGCTCACTACACAAAAACTGGCTTCAAATCAAATGGAAATTATATAGAATGTCATCTATAAGCAAAGTATCGCGCTTTTTATGACTTTAACATTGACTAAGCTACTTATCATTACCACAATGTAATGACTAATAAAATAACTGTTTAGGCAATTTTCGACTTTAACACAATGTACTAAGTTTCCATTGTTGGGTATTCATCAAGCAACCTATTTTAGTTTTTCTGTATGTTTCAACAAATATATTATTTCCTATCAAAAATAAAAAGTCATTGTATAACCAGCCTTATAAGTTGGGCTATAAAGTCTGCGGATGGAATGCGGGGAGTAAACGTAAAATGGCGTACATATAAAGAGGATCTGACACGATCATATAAAATGGTGGATATGAGCGTATAAAAATTCTTGAAGCGACGGTCTATCGTCATTACATTTGTCAAGTGTCGAGCGGTAGCGCGGTGGGCACAATTTAAATGATAATTATAACGTGACGGGCGCAGGCGGCCGCATTTTGGAGGCGTGTTCCCGCCGCCGGCGGGGAGCGGGTTAAGTATAGTGTTGGAGAAAGGAAAAGAATTTAATTGGCTGTAAATGACAAGGGGTTGTAATACGGAAGTCGTAATGGGGGATAATTATCAAGTATCGGTGATGCCACCTTGTATTTATAACCCTTAACTGTGTTTTAATTAAAAGCTGAGTGTCGATGAAATGTAAGAGTCTGCCTAAGTCTGACTTCTGGGGTTCTGCGTATATAAACCGTGCTTAGTTAAGTTATAAAGTGAAATAAAAAAAAATGCAGTTGTTAAAAAAAATATTAGGAAGCTGAAATAAAGGAGGATAAAAAGCCATGAAATTAGCTACGTCGAAATAAAAAAAGTAAATAATAGCGACCTATTTACCCGTGAAAAGTATTATCTATTTCTAGCAAGTTTTGCAACATCTTCACAAAAAATCAATTATGACAAAAAAAAAACAGGTGACAACTCATGAAACCAAAATAGAAATACACTCTCAACCCAGTGGCGCGTAAACGTCTAAATAGAACCGTCCAAACAGTCACTGCTTAAGAGGTTCTTCTAGTTCTAGGTTCTAAAAGTTTAGGCTTGCAATCACAGTCACCGAATTGAGCCAAAGACTGGAGCAACTAGCATTAATCCTTTACAGCTAAACGTAAAACAATTTCCTAGTCGTACACAAACAGACGATAATAAGGCAGACAGCACAGTCACGCCCCGTTCAAACTTTTGGCACCAACTCAGTCACCGTCCACCAAATAAATTGTACCAAAATTCACACAATAATGAACAGACTAGATGTTCTCGCGACTCGCCGTCACTCAAACCCCAACCCACTGACGGATAAGGACATATTTATGTGCAACATATTTTTTCAAAATATTTATGTTGGTTCGTGTATAGACGTTTGTGCGCGTCACGACATACATACATACGTCGCAGTTTGTTTTTATATCAAACGCTTATGTCAGAGTAATACAGCATTTTTCATGGCGCGTTGCTCGAATAGTTTTATTGTGTTCGCAATCTTGTATAAGTATTTTATTGAATTCATAAATATTATTGAGCTATGCTTATCAGAAGTTGTTTTGATTTAAATTCCTATGAGCATAATGTATGTTTCCTCTTGATCGATGCAATACTGTAGGGTACCTATATTATGTTTATGTATGAGTTATGAAAAAGAGGTATGGCTTGTTAAATATGTCTATAAAGCCTTGGTCAATACGACTCATGAGGTCACTGAAGTAGATAATACTTTGCATTTTACTCACCTACTCGTACTTACGTTTACGCTTAATTTTACCACAATTCCAGACTTTCCCCAGGGAAGCTATTATAAATTACTCTGAATGCAGGATTTTACGAAACGTACAGAAAAGCATTGGACTAATTCCTAAAATCCGAGATCATAACATAAAAATATTGGCAGTCAAAATCACAAATGACCAAAATTCAACAAACGGCAACTCAGAAATATAAAAGTACTTTCAGAACCAGAATCTTTCCAATCCATGTTTCAGCGTAGAGATGCAAGTATAATCAGATCATGTGTATCTTGCACCTTTCAATCTAACTTCAACGGGTGACAGCTCAGAACGAATGGCAGGAAAAAGCCTGACGGTCCAAATTGCATAAAGATAGTCCCAAATGTCGTTAGCTACGACTGTGTGCACGTGCACGAAGCAGTTTCTCTGTCGATTTCGAAAACTTTTACTGTGACTATAGTTTAGAAAAAGTGTGAGGTTACTGCGTAAATAATGAATGAATACCGATCAACAATACGAGTATATCGTATTTTATTCGCAATTCCAATCAACAGTTTAAAATTATTAACACATATTATCATAAATTTCATTGTGATATTTTACAAATGACATTAGCAATTTGAAGCTGCTGAAACATTCAATTTCTATAGTTAGTTAGTAATTTAATTTAGTACCTAATGTAAATAGTTAGTTGTATAGTAATTTACTATTGTAGGTATTAACCTTTTTTTGCAATAGGTAATATAGATATATAAAAAAAACTTTTTAAAATTATACTGCTTTAAGAGACTCGACAATGAATTAACCAGAGGTTTTTTACTAAGATCTACAATTAGATACTTGTGAATGTAGTAAGTCCAGGTATCCTTGCTTGATTTCTAATTTTTGATTTCAAGAAAATAATATTATATTAGAAAGTCCAATTTGATCATCAATCCTCATAACTCTATACACACATCTCCAACAGCAGTTCCTTCCACAGTATGATCACCTCCTGCATCTAAATCCAACCCGTATGGTCCAGAAACCTGAAGATATCATAGATCACAATTAATCATAGCCCACGTAAATCTTGAAGCACAGCCCTGCGTGTAATTGGTATTAGCTGCAAACAGGCGGAGACATATCAATTAAAATAGCGCGGCGCTCAAATATGTCGGCCACCGCATGTCGAGCAGTGCTGCCAAGAAGTCGTGGATGCGGCAGTTTTACTTAAAATTGGAGTTGTCAGTTGGTCTACAGATTATGGCATGCACCATAAGATAAAAGATTAGAACACATTATTTTGTCTTCATTATTATGCAACATTGATAGTCGGTATGACTGTACATTGGCAAGGGGGAAACGGTAAGTTTAATATCCATATTCTCGCTGGCCCCTTGTGCAGGACTTAGAGCGGAGAGGCTTAAGGGGGATTCGTTCGATACGGACATGCGTTTCCGAGAATCGGATTTTAATGCAGGGGGGGAAAACTAGACTAACCCCAAAAATTGCGTCTTGCTGCAATTTTACATAAATATCAAAGATTCTGAAAAAAGGCTTATTGAGGTGATAGGTTGGTTGGATGTCCTAAGATTAAGAAACATTGCAGAAACTGGGCTATGATTATGATCGTATTTCTCAGTATTCCCGTTAGACGAAGTATAATTATTACTACCACTGTAATGTAGAGGTCATAAGGAATAGATAAACATGCGTTTCATTAATAGACGCCACGGTTTTTGGTGGGCCTAATCGCAGAACAAAATAAACTATCTCCTTTATAACTATAGTCCGCGCACAAGTGCTAGTCACAGCCAGAGGTATGTGAGCGGTCGGGCGGGGGAGGTTGACAAAGGCCAAACGAAGTCTGTCTGCCAATCTTGTCCATGGCACCCTCAACCGTCCCACCGCTCACATACCTCAGGCGACTGGTGACTGTTGCGGGGGGTGGTTTTTTGTCAGTAAGAGTCTGACAGACAGGGCGGCGGACATCCATGAGGATTTCCCACCCTGAAAAAAAATAAGGCGAATGGTGACCAGCACTTGTGCGCAGACTATGCTACTATTTACTCAAATAAATTAATTCTCTTTCTTTATTCGGTTTTGTTATTTTGCAAATGATTTATAAACTATGCTATCACTAATAACGAATCATTATGTAAAGCAGAAGCGTTTTTGTACTTGCCAGTAATGAAAAGCACTTTACGGTGGCTGAACTGCCTCAACGACAGGAAAGAAAATCTAAAGGACTTTCGAAAGATTCTTCACCAATAATGTTACCACATCCAGAAACCTCACAAAATTGTACATTGTACAACACCGCGATATATGAGCGCCATTCTCCATTTAAGGAAGGTTTTACATTTATACATATTCTGGCAATAAAACCTTTGGGGACCTAATGGCATGTACTGACTGTTTATATGATAATATCGCCGGCTCCACACGACTGGATAAGTGGACAGTTAGATAGGACCTATTTTGTTAAGTGTTTATTTTTTAGGGTTATTCTTTGGTTAGAGTTTTGTAAAGCTTTAAAATTGGTAAAAAAAAACATAAGGAGTATGTTTGTTTTCATAAATTTTAAAGCTTCGTTTGCTTCGTTTACTTTCACACTTCAGCATGCGTATCATGGCCACTATAGAAACGGAAGAAACGGTAGACAAAATTACAGATTGAAGAAAGATTTCTACAGCGCGATCTCAAAATTCAAGAAAAAAATTACTTTTTGTTCAGAAAGTGATTTGTCTTCTCTTTGTAGAGTAGAGATAGAAGCGGTCATGCTTCGCATGCTAGTCATACACGCACGCCATGTGCACACTATGTGTCCTGCTAGGGCGTCCAACCACTCCCGCAATTTCCTCTCACATCAGCCTTGTTTGTCGCCTCTCATTGAACCTCTCAATATGACCAAATTATCTAAGCATTCTCTGTTCAATTTTGGTCACTCAAAATCAATCTGCCATTTCCCATTTATGTTGAGGTCGGCTTTTAGTCTAACCGGTAGCAGCTGAACACCAGTATTTTACATGGAGCGTCTACCCATCTGACCTCTACAACCCAGTGTCTGGGTAATACGATACTCCTTGGTAAGAGTGGTTTGTCAGTTTTTAGACACGACATCTTGTAAACCCCAACGTTGTCTTATCACATCACTCCTCAGTCTATCATTCATAGTCACACCACACAATGACATGTTTCGCCAGGAACGCATGCCCACAGCATTTATTCTGCTTTCATGCCTCTTTTGCCACCCAACATGCGAATAAAATAACTATATAAAGTTTATTCATAAATAATTGTTCGGAAAACATGGTAGAATGATTAGTCTACATTTTTTGGAAAGCTATTCCAAGTGATTAAAAACAAAATAAAAGAGGAAAAGTGCCTACAACAGATATAACAAGCTTATTACAAAGTCTATGTAGGTGCCATACAAAAGCACTTACGAAGTACTAATACAAATTTAGGAAAATTTGAAATTACAAAAATTACATGAGACCTATTATTTTCTTCATTGATTTATATAAATCATTACTTTCTGAAGTGATAATTGTCGTCAATAACCCCTAGCACTATTAAATAAAACAAATTCCTATAACATAATTAAATACATAGTTATGTAAATTACATACACAGATAAAACTTAGTTAAGTACATATTTAAACAACGCTGCGATCGTTAAATACCTCAGTGATAAATAACTGACATAATTCTTGTAATTATTTATAGTAGTGACAGTTAATACTTAATTGTTAACAACTAGTTCTTACTGAGAAATAATCACTTTTTATTATATTGATTGCGCAATTTTATAATACTAGCTGCGCCCCGCGGTTTCACCCGCAAAGTCTCGATTACGTGGGATTATCGAGATAAAACGTATCCTATCTCCTAACCCAGGTTATGGTCTACCAATGGGCTAAATTTCATCGAAATCCAGTCAGCGGTTTAAGCGTGAAAGCGTAACAAACAAACATACGCAATGCAATAAACGATTTGAGATACAAAAAATAAAATCTCTTTTCTTTATAATATTATTATTATTATCTATCCTATACAATTAAGTTTAGAAGACTTACCTACGTACCGTAATCACACAAGTAGTTTACTCGTGTGCCGTCATGTTTTAGATAATATACCGTCAATCCTGTTGATCCTGTATTCGCGAAGTAGTAGATAGAGGTCTGCTACATAGGTAGTACCCCTACATAATAGAATAAGCTACAGGTACAAATCTTGTAGAGTAATTTCCTATGAAAAGCGACAAGAAAAATATTGACCGTGACATTCGAAGGAAAGGTTTTAATTTATAAATTGACATGTTCTATTCCTTTTCAGTTACATACTACTTGAACAGAACAGTTACAGAAGGTTGAAGGCTGAAGGGAAACAGCACGAGTAAACCTAGAGTTCGTGTATTCGATATAGTCAACATGCAGTGAGCGAATTTAATCCCATCTGTCTTCGGTTGTAGCTTGGCTGTAAATATTCCTGCGACAATTCCATCAATCAATCTGCCTGCCTCTTCCCAGCTGTGTTGGGGTCGGCTTCCAGTCTAACCAGATGAAAGAAAAAAAAAGAAAGAAAGAAAATGCGTTTATTTGCGGTAAACATGACGCAAAAAATAACACAAACACTGAAAATATGAAAAGGTTGGGGGAAACATGCGTCACATCCACGCAAAACGGCTATCGCTCAGCATTATGCCGCGACCCTATGCAAGACAGAGCCCCAGCGCTGGTTTTCAGCGACAGCCGGCGCTGACGTAGCAGATGCAGCTGAATGAATACAAGTATTTTACGTGTAGTAACTGCCTATCTGACCTCCACAACCCGTTACTGAGTAACACGATACCCCTTGGCAAGACTGGTTGTCAGACTTTAAGGCGTCTGACTAGCCGTAACACCTGTCACAGATCTACGAAAGACAGCCGGGACCAACGGCTTTACGTGCTTTCCGGCACCGGCATATTCCTGCGTCAATGATCTTAACTATTATATCCCCATAAATCAATGAATAAAATACTGAAACAACACATACCAATCAATAATAAAACATCGGACATTTCGTAATAAAACTGTGTCATTGAAAATAGGTTTATTAGAAACATTTATGATAGTAGTTAGCGTTGAATATTTTTATGGACTCGTAACAATTGAACTTTATTATCGTCGTGAATTAATGGAATATTACGACCGTAGAGTACTGTGAACATTTTGTTTTGTTTATTGTAACTCTAGCCTTTGACCGCTTTCCGACGTTTGGCTCCCGGACTGGAAAGGGCCGGGGCTGCCTTGAAGCGACTCCTGCCCAATCTAGGAGGGGCCAAACGCCTCCTGCCGGAGGCTCTACGCGGGGTCGTGCGGTCCATGTCCCTTTACGGGGCAATGGTGTGGGCGCGTTCCTTTAGGTGGCGGCCAGCCCACCGGTTGAACGCGTCACAAAGACTCATGGCCACCCGGCTGGTCCGGGAATACCGTACGGTCTCCGGTGAGGCGGCGAGCCTCCTTGTCGGATTACCGCCATGGGATCTAGAGGCAAAAGTTCTCGCGCACATATCGCAGTGGCGCGAGGAGGCGAAACGCCGGGCGTAAATCCACTGCCGCGAGAAATCACGGCACAGCGGACAGAGCTCCGGCGGGATCTCATGGTGGCATGGAGAGTGTGACTGTCGCAAGCCAGTGCTAGGCACGCCAAAATTGCGGCGGTAAGTCCATCTTTGAGGAGTGGCTAGAGAGGCGCCACGGCATCCTCACCTTCCGCCTGACGCAGGTCCTCATCGGACACGGTTGCTTCGGAAGGTGCCTGTTCCAGATAAGGCGGGAGGAAACACCCGGGTGTCACCATTGTGTGGATCGCTCGGAGGACACGGTGGACCATACGGTGGAGGTCTGCCCGGCTTGGGCGGAGCACCGCCATATTCTCGTGGAGGCGATTGGCGGTGGCGATCTTTCGCGTCTGGCCCTGGTCTAGGCCATGGTATAGAGCGAGAGGGCATGGGAAGCCGTTACCTCCTTCTGCGAAGCAGTTATGCTCGCGAAGGAGGAGGCGAAACGCGTGAGGGAGAGGCAAAATTCGCGCCCTCACGCCCCTATCCGCCGCAGATGACGCCCTGGGCGTCGGGAATCCCAAGCCGATTCCCGGCCACCGTAGGTGCGGGCATGCGGACGGCGAGCAATGAGCAGCTCGCCGTCCAATAAGGGCCAGGCCCGGGTCGATGGCGCGTTGTGTTCCACGCCCGCCTCAAAAAGATGTCAGCACCAAATGACGGGTTACGCTAGGGCCGATGCCTGGGGCGACGCAGGTGCTCTCGGGGCATGGTTGCTTCGGGAAGTACCTGTGTCGCATAAACAGGGAGCCGAACGCCCGGTGTCACCACTGCGTCGACTGCCAGGAGGACACGGCGTGGCATACGCTGGCAGAGTGTGCCGCTTGGGAGGAGCCGCGCCGTGCCCTCATCTCAGAAGTAGGCAGTGACTTATCGCTGCCGGCCGTAGTCGAGTCGATGGTCGGCAGCGCCGAGTCCTGGGACGCGGTGGTCTCCTTTTGCGAAACAGTCATCTCGCAGAAGGAGGCTGCGGAAAGGGAGAGGGAGATCTCATCCCCTCACCCGGCCCGCAGAAGGCGCACGGGCGTCGGCGGAGGGCGGACAACGCCCTCTTCCAGCCCCCCTAAATGGGTGCAGGGGCGACGGACTCGGGGACGTCCGTCGTTACTCACACACCAGGACCCGAGGTGGCGGCGCGTAGTGTTCCACGCGCGCCCCTCTTAGACGTCGCGGGGGGAGTTAAACACCTCACTCCCCCCCAGACCCGAAGAGGCCCGCAGCTTCGGACCAGTCGGGGGTTGCGGAAGGATCCTACGTTCCAGCGACCCCCGGCGTAGGTGTGAGATGGAACACCGGGGTGGTTTTTAGTCAGTAAGAGTCTGACAGACCCCGTCGCCCGCCCCAGGGCGGCGGACATCCATGAGGATTTTCCACCCAGGAAACAAAAAAAAAAAAAAAAAAGGGCCGATGCCTGCCAGCGTTGCGGGAAAGTACTAAAGGGTTGCCGTGGCCCCTGGCACAGGCAACTTAAGAAACACGGGTTTGTTTTAGTCAGTGAGAGTCTGACACGCCCTCCTGCTCCGCCCAGAGCGAGAGAAGCTATTTGATGATTAATGACCCTCAAAAAAAAAAGCCTTTGACCGTTTAAATATAGGTATGACACGCGGTTACCGCCGCGGTCCGCACTGTAGTCATCACTTTTCGTCAAATGCCCAAAGAAATCTAAATGTCTCTTAAGCTCTCTGTTAGTTTCATGACGTAAAACAAAACTTGAAAACAGTATTATATTGCACATAAAAGCCTTATTAAATACTAGCCTGTTCGAAGTCATGGATCGCAAAAAGTTTAAAAAATATTGTCACATTTCAAAATTTTGAATACTTTTATTTTCTCGTTGATTTAATTATTGTTGTTACCTTTGCGTATCGATTTTTTGACTAAAAGTGCTTACGGCAGACATTGACTTGTAAATAAACTTATCATCATGCCTCTCACACCTGAAGAATGTACCAGGATCATTATCCTAAAGACAAACGGCCACAACAATGGGTATGAGACATTCTACTGTCCATCAAGTGCTTCGGAGGTTTAAGGAGACTGGACCTAACCTAAGAAGACCAAGCAACGGCAAGCCAAGGTGCACAACGGCCCGAGAAGATCGGTTCAATGTGTCAACAATGTTAAGAAATTTACATCAGACGGGAGTAACAATCCAGCAACACAACTTTTGCAGACCCGAAGGGGCCTAGTCAGTGAGTGAACAGTCAGTTCAGTAATAATATTTTCTTGTTTCATACTTTAGCGTGATTTTTCGGTATTCGGGTTTTAGTTATTGAACTCATTTTTATTGTTACAATTTGGTGTTTTTTTTAATGCTTTATTAGATACATTTAAATGTTGGTTTTCACTTCAAGAATAATATACCTACCACTTCATGATAAGTTAGTGGCTTTTTATATTGCTCGTCAGTGTAGTATCATCCGTTTCGTATCCAAACATGAGTAGCAAGGGTTTTTGGTTCTAGAACAAAGTCAGGTATGCTTTTTACTTTTTCCTCTCTTATATTTTTGAATAATATACCTACGAATAATACACAACTTAACTATCAAGTTGTGAATGGCATGCTATTGCCATACCGTCCCACATCAATACTCAATCTATTTTTCCACACTGTCTCCATAGCTCTAAAATTTCAGCTGAAAAACCCCGTTTGCAGCGTTAAGTGCCTGTCCTGTAGCACCTTAAGAGGCAGAGGTGAGAGGTGTCAGAGGCAGTTCAGCTGACTCGTGTTAACATAATAATTATGGCGACAGATTTTAGGTACTTTTCTTGGACCTGAGAACTGTTTCTGAAAGGTATGAAGAGTTTAGAATATGTTGGTGGCACACCACTTAGAGAAATACTCAGGTCCTGGATATCTTGTATGATTTGAGGATTTAAGAAGAGATGTGCATAAAAATATTCTTCTTTTTTTTTGTTTTTTTATTACTTTCTTAGTTTTTAAACCCACATCCCACTTACCCGATGCAGCAACGGAATTGTATATTTACGATGTCACTCCTTGATGTGGTCGTAAAAATTGCTCGTGATGTGTTGCCACAGTGGGTAGGCAATAAGCCAACTGCCGCGGCTGCTATGCAACCTTTATATACCCTAATTAATGACGCTTGTCAATTAACACGTCATTTTTAACAATAGGATCTGTCAGCGCTTGTAATTTGGTTTAATTGTGGCGTGACAGTTCTACGAGGTGTCATTTTATTCTCGTTTGAATTCAGCCTAGAAAAATACAGAATCACAAATTATAAAAGATCAAATCAAAATATTTTATTTCACATAAACCTACATGGGCACTTATGAAACGTCAGAAGCTAGGTGCTCGGTTCCAATTGGTCGTTTCCTATGGAGAAGAGCCGGCAAGAAACTTCACGGTTACTCTTTTAAAAATAATTGGCTTTTACAATGTTGTCAAATTAGTGTTTATAGGTATGGGAGGACAGTGCAGGCCTGTCAACAGGTACCTGGTACTTAGCGAGATAGAAAATAGGTACTAGTACCTACTAACATCGTAATAATGATCATGATATGAATTGTTATGAAAATCACGAAGTACTGATCACTAAGTGCCATTGCTGCCATATGTCATTTTACTACGACTTACATCGTAGACAGAGAAAACTTCAGCCCTGTAAGGACATGGGAGTTCGTCACATTTACAGTCGACTCTCGGTAATTCGAAACTCGAGGGACTCTTAAAATATTACGAAATATACAACGTGTTGTTTTGCATCCTCGTCAAATTTCAGGAGGCTGTTATGAAAGACATAAATAATCAAATAAAATTACGATCCTGCTCAATAATTAATGCATACTTGTTTTTTTAGGTATTCAAGTTTGACAGTATACTCCACTTTCAAAGAACAAAATCGCCCCGTTGCGTATGCGGTAGGCAGTGTCGTACGACTATGTCGCTGTGTGCATGCGTTACAGTTACAGCGCAGTTACAAGACGGTATCACACGGGCCCTACACATGCCGATTTCCGAAAAATACAAAAAATAAAAATAAATACCTACTTATTTTATTATTTATTCGTGTCGAGAATCATTAGCATAGTTACCTCCTCGAATTTGACGAAGATGCAAAACAACACCTTGTAGAGTGTTTGCAATATTAAATGGTTCGAAATTTATAAGAGAAAATAAATAAAACTTCGAATTATTAAGTGTTGATCAATTATTATTTATTAACTGCTATTCTATAACAATGACAAACGTTTAGAGGTACATTCGTGTACATACAGTTATTCATAATGTGAATTAATCAATATTTCGAAAGAACTCTGTTATACTGGTTTGGTTCAAAGCACATTGCTGCTGCTCAGACTGCTCAATAACTTTTTTTAAGAGAAAAAGTGCCTGAAATACTTTTTCATTACTTTCGTTTTGTAGACAGAAGCTTTGTAAGGTATCGAATGAGGATCTTGCTTCCTTAACTGACACCTCTGCCAACGGTTCTGATGTATCGTCCTCATTTTCATCGTTACTTTTTTTATTCGTATCTGTCGCAGATAAAATTTCGCACATAATAAAACAATCTTTCCGCCACTTTCTCTCTGCAACTTTGAATTGTCGAGTGTTGGACGCCGCGCGCCGATGAGTTCGAATTAACGCGTCGTTTTGTTATATAGGAATGATTTTTTCGTTCGAATTACCAAGTGCATAAAAATGTATTGATTTAGTTCGAAATATAAAGAGATTTTGTAGGGAACTCATGATAACTTTGAATTTATTATAGAGAGGTTCGAATTATCGCAGGTTTGAATTAACGAGAGTCGACTTTGTAAACACTCGATCGTAAATTTCGTATTTGGCATCTTTTCAGAAAACACAATTATTATAAGAAGCAAGTAGGCTTGCTGTTTCCTTGAAGCTGCGAAGGTAAGAAATCACTTCTATTTTTATTTGAACATCCATCCCACAAAAGACGTCGCTGGTGGGAAATGTTCTCATGAAAAAGATATTGTAATTTGAGATCTAAACTTGCCTCCATCCACCTAATACGAGTAAAGCTTCCAGTCTAATGGCCAGTTCCACACAGCCATAATTATGTGCACAGCAACTCATCCTTTTAATCCGTCAAACAACTCATTCATCCTTCCTCTACGGTAACTCATAAAAACTCGTAAAACGTATCGCCGGCGCAGCATTCACATAAATCAACGGCTGTAAATTTCAATTTTATTCGACAATTAAACAGACGGGCTTTCTCGCCGGCAGTAAATACGCGTAAATACGCATAAATACACGTAAATACTCGTAAATACGCATTATCGTTAAAACGTCACTGTTGTTGTAAATCTAACTGAATGGCAACGCGGCTGTCTTGACATAGAGTATGGGAATAGGGGGAGGTTTGTGCCTTTACGGGTGTTGTATCAGGGAGGATGGAGTGTGAGTACATATACCTCCCTACCTACCTATACCCACCTACCTACCTACACACACCTACCTACCTACCTATACCACCTACCTACCTACCTACCTATATACCTACCTACCTACCTATATACTTTTAATGATGCATTTTGGTTCGGAAGTATATGCCTATCTCTTTCTTCGGGGCAAGAATGGATGTCCTTTGTTACCCTCAGTTGAAATTATCCATTCTATATCAGTATCATTGAAAATAAGAAAACAAATGAAGTTGGATTAAAATATAATAATCATAAAGAAAATTCAGCACTTGTTTTTTCCAGTTGAAATAATCGCTAAATGAATGCTTGCAGACGAAAAATACTCAACATGTTTTTCTTTTTAATACTCGTTTATAATTTTTACGTCTTATTAACTACCACCATAACATTTCGAACAGTTTATTCAAAGAAAAACACACAACACATTACATGCTTTAACGCCATTCCGAAAATTCAAGAAAAACAGTAAAATGTATCAGCTGCTAACACGTAAGTCGTAAAACTAGTGCTGACTGATAGTAAGGACTTATTGTTAACAGTTTATTTACTAGGAGAGAGACTAGGAAGTGGTGATGTGGTAATGGGTTTTGCGGGGACTGTCTTATGTGATTTTGACGGTCAAAAAGTGCTGATTCTCAGACGGTCAAAAAGTGCTGATTCTCAGCCTAGTTTGAATAAATGACTTTTGATTTGATTTAACTTGTTAAGTTGGTACTTACTGAAGAACAACGATATTGTAAATTGCATTGTCACTGTGAAAATTATTTTAACTATTATGGACGGAGAGCATACACAGGTCTTAATTGTATAATACCTGAAGAACGTGAATAATGGTATGGGAAATAATATGCTGAGTATTACAAACTCCTTGGTTGACGTAAACTTCTTAGAAGATTAAAAGAAAATTGTTCTTTCCTTGTTTTTGCTTCTATTTGCATCTGTCAAAAGGTTTGGTTTTTCATCATTTTCCCACTAAAAAACTTCCATCAAACTGAGCTTTAGTTTTATTCCATTCCACCAACCACAAATATGTATATAGTCCATTTCATTGCCTTCACTGAGAGAAGCTAAAAACTGAACTAAGCTAGGTCAAACCTTATTTGGGAAAGGTGGCATTAAAGTGTCTATAATTATTATACCACCATATCGAACTTACCTGAAACACCAGATTTATAGATGGCTGTATCTATAAATCTGGTGTTTCAGGTAAGTTCAGAATGACACGCTGTAAATAAGTTATTATTTATCAAGTACAATAAACATCCAAATATATTGTCATTCCTGACACCACTAATCTATGTTTCACGGTAGCAATACACTCGTTAGTTTGTAGCCAATGGTAAGGCAGTATAAATTGTTCTATCGAGCTCTATGCACCGATACGTTACCGACAAATATCAAATACTTCAAGCGTTGCATTCATTTCTTACGCCAGGACCGATAGTATTCTGATATCGATACCATTCGAGTTTAGTTTCAAATAAATTGTGTCGGAAATAGTCAGAATGAGAACGATTCGACACTAGAGGGGTATCAATTTCAGTGTTATTATTTTCAACTATTCCAAGAATTACAAATTGCAACTTAATAGTGTTGATTCTGTATCACACATTTTATATTCTATTTACAAAAGATTTTTCTTGAATTAAACAGTAGGTAACTACTACTAAAAACAGCGAGGAAATAAAAACTCTATCGACATCTTCTTTATATATTATGATTTTCTTTGAGAGTGCGTGCTATGTAATACTGGTATACAGTATGCTCCCAACAAGCAAGCAGTCACAAAGTCTCTATTCTTTCATAGTCTTTGCAAACATCAAATCATCATATCTACACCCTTTACATTGACTTTCATGGGCTGCGTAGCGCAGGGTAATACCTCTAACTTTTTGTCTTTCAACATGAATCGAGTTACAATGTTTTTCTCATAAATTATAGATGTGCAAGCGCATAAAATCGGCTATCTAATGGTCAGACTCATGCTCAGAACTACGGTAAACCCGTTCCAAGTTATTTATTGGACATAACTTGACATACTGAGTTATGTCCCCAGTTTAATTTGTGATATTATTTTGTGTCTTGAATGCGAAATTATAATGTCTCGTAAATGTTGTGTCTTACGTTTTGTTCGCTGATTTACATTGTAATATTATAATTTGTAAGGAAAATGGGTTAGTTTGCGTCTTGTATCAAGACATAAACTTTAATGCTAGCATCTGAAGTAATGTGCATTCTATTGTAGGGCATAAAATGCTCGTATGTTAGCAGGTTGTCACATTCTGAATGCAGCAAGAAATCATTTTATATCTTTATACGAAATATTGGTACCTTATTATACAGTAAATGGAGTTTTGTTGGAAACTTTTTATCACAGTGTAGACATAGGCGTGTACAAAGTTGTGCCACGACACTCGATCTTCCACCTTGCATCCAGTCTACCGCAGCAACCTTTTTTGGGGGCTCCATCTTCTTCCATTGACTCGTCTACTCTACTCCAATCACCAACCCAGTCCCAGACCAGACCAGGCCAAACAGTCATCCATAGCTTCTTCTAATGACTGACTAAGAAAGCTGGTTAATTAATTCTTGTTCTTTTACGAAAACTTTCATTACTTTTTTTTTTAACAAACAAAGAGCATGGTCTCCAACATGATTCTATTTGCTGCTCAACCAAAAACAGTTCTAAAGATAAGAATTTCAATAAACAAAATAAAAAGAAACGCATTTACCGTATAAAATACGTTTCTTAACCCCTTCGCTCGTTTGTCGTATCTCCAACGTTTTAATTTAAGTTTAAGTACGGGAAATGAGCGATTACTAAGTAACCATTAACCTGCAATGGCTCAATTAAAAGTACATTTTTGCATTTTTTTTTAATTTGAGCAAGTGACAACGCTGAGAAATAAATGAAAACAAATGTTATACAAGGTTTATCAATAAGAAGTTTTCTTGTAACTTTTGCAGGTGACTGTATCGTAATGAATTGTTTGCGAAATGAGACTGAATGTATACAATTATATGGAGATCTTTAGTTTAGGTATTTTAATATAGTAGCGAAACGGGAAGTAGATATCCATTGCCAGGAAATGGTAAGAATGTTGCGTGAGCCGGTGCTGAAGAGAGAGAGGAGAAAATTTAAATGTTTAATTTTCTGCTTATTTTAACATAATAATTATTGCATTCAAAATAGCTTCCGCATACAACGATACTTAAACGTTTGACATATCTCTAGACATATTAATACAATAATTTGACGTATTTAGCACCAATTTAGTGTTACTTCATTAAAACCTGCCAAATGTATGTCATGGCTCTAACGGTCAGTTACCACAACTCCTGTGGTTTGGGATAGGTGTCAGAAATGTAATATCAACGTATTGTTAATTATTATAGATATTACTATTGCGTGATTCAGAAAATCATAAAGTTATTGTTAGTCTAATTTTGAAAAGTAGAATACACAAATACCTTAATCGATGTTCGACTGCGCAGACATCTACCAGATAAATGAGAAAATGAAACAGAATTTCTATGGAATTATCTATTATAGGTATGTCTGATGGGACACATAACGGGTACTTCTTATTTACATCATTCTCACATAATTATAAATTCAACATCAATAATGTAACTAATATTTATGTAACAATATGATTTAAAAGAGTTTCTTGCCCTACTACGCTTTGGAATGAGCGTCATATTTCTGACTGACCGACCACTTGACAATTCGACAGTGCCTGTAAATGGTTTAATTGAAATAAATGCTTTGAGTTTGAGATTAGTCAACCGGAAATTTTCTGGAGGTGGTGAAACGGGTTTTTTTTTCATAAAAAACCAGAACTCGAGATCACATGGTGTTCCTACACAGTCTATTCAAAATGTAATAAGACACTCAATACTCAAATTAGTGCCACTGGCAACATGTCTAGATAAGATGGTCATAAATTCCTAGGTTCGATTACAGGTCTATTTAAAATGGCTAGGTGATAACATTGCTACATATTTCAATATGTTAGCTGGTAAAGTTAAATGCTTGTTATTAGTTGTTAAAGGAACCGAACATAACAGTTTCATAGAATTTTAAGCCTTCGTTAATGGGTAGTTAATTTGTAATTTCCGACAAAAAGCATTCCCTTTCTAATTATATCAGCCTGAAGTTTGGTCTCCCTATATAAGGCCTGTTCAACTCTTCAAACAGAAAAGTTACAAGAGATACAACACGCATGCTCCGTGAAGTTTGGCGATTTCGGATTATTAAGTCTAATGTTTTTCTCGTTATGTTTTTCCTTTCTAGGGACTCAGGGGATAGTGTCTAAGATCCTACTTGAAAAGTAGGTACGCATCCATTTATGTACACACATCTAAAAACAGACAACAAGAAAGGAACTGAAAAATATGTACAAAATTGATGCTTATTTCTAAAGAAATCTCTTCCAGCATATGAATGATTTTAACCACCACTACAAGCTGGCTGAGAATTACATAAGACAACGTGGGATTATATTTAAAAAAGGTAGGTAGGTACAGCAGCCATGACGACATCCTGACAAAAGATGCAATGTCAACAACTCACCATACATTGGCCTCGTAACGTTGACAGCTACAGGTTTCTCCCGTGAAATCTCCTCTTCTCAAAGTCCAAGGCCCTGATCTGCAAAGGTGATTGACACTGAGCCCTCGTTATAGAAGCACATTTTTTGCGAAACGCGACACGTGTTGTTTATCTTATTAGTTTGAGCACATGTGGCACGTGTAAACATTGTTATTGAACGCTTTGGTACAGGGCATGCGATAGTTTTGAAAAGAATTGTAGCACATTATGTTTCTTTAATCTTTATTTATTTTTTATTGTATTTTTCTGGCTAAGATAAAAGCATTTGTTTCAGCGAGGATTCATAGTCTGAGCAATCTTTAGGGTTTGTCCTTTACTGTATTTTAAAAACAAATCTTCAGGAAAAGAATCGTCATAATCAAAGGAAGTGCAGCCTGGGCGGCCTTAGGCCGGGCGATCTTTCGCCTTTTTCCAACTTGTCACCTACCAGTTCTCGGTTTCGACGACCTTGCGTTCGTGTAAACACGTATTATGTAATAATAAGATTCTTTTAATTACATATTTAGGTCCCTAATTTTAGCACTCTATAAGTGTTTGTAGTGACTCCATACTTACTTATTGATCCCAGATTCATTATTGAGAATTTAAAACAATTCTGGGGTAGACAAGGTTACACATTATTGTGTATTTACATATACAATGACACTAATGTTTACTGTATAAAGTATTATATTATTTTAAATTATTGTGAATGTGAGGACTATGTGTGTTTTTGTTCCAGTTCTAATCATGTTCTGGCAGTTTGAGTAATTTATGCGGCCTACTCAAATGTCCTTTCTTTTGTATTGTTCGTCGAATCGTTGAGCTCCTTCCATCTTATTACAAAATACGGTCTAACTTTAGCCCGAGCCTTAACCATCGAGTCAGTTTTTGTATTTCGAACTTTATGCCGACTATAGTAAAGTTCTTAATACAAAATTGACGACATAAGACCTGACTACAAAACAAGGTTTTTCTATAGACGTGGTTTAAACCATCGAGCCTATTTTTGAAATAAGAACCTAACAGAAATCGAAATAGAGTTCCTTATACAAAACTGACAACTTAGTCCGGTCTTAGGTTGTCAATTTCGCATTAAGAACTTTACTGAACTCGGCTTATAGTTCGAAATACAAAAACTGGCTTGAAGATTTAGGCTCGGACTGAAGTTAGATCGTGTTTTGTAATAAGACGGTTTGAGTCTAAGTTGAGCTGCACGATTACTGACAATTGCGTGCACTGACTGGACAGATCCACTCAATCTGTGTGGTTCTTTCCTCAAAAGACCATTGCAGACACCGATCTACATAGCCTTCACATGATCTGACCAAGATTTTGTCTGGACTTTAAAAGAGACTGTGACCTCTGAGTTTGTTTCGGCCTTTCTTCTCAGAGTAGTCAGATAAGAAACACCGACCTCATCTAGTTTAAAAAAAATATGATTGACGTGTAAAAGTGTTTGTTCAAACCTACTTATAGAAATAAAATCATTTATCATTTACACACTGTATCTTGGTCGTTTAAACTCACCATGTTTTTGAAACTTGGTCATACGTTTCCTAGAAAGTAAGTAAGTCATGTAATGGCGGATTCAAAAGGACAGACGACAAACAATTATGTATGTTTTTCCACATTTCCAGCACCTGTTATTATAATAACAGTTGTTCTCTTAAAGTATTTGTTTTAGCACTTCCTCGTTTACACTGGCGGCTATTATTCATTATAATGAAGAGCTGTCTGTCAAATATATTTACTAGGACAACACTATATATTTTGGCAGTGTAATAAATATAAGATATTACGATATTTAAATAGAATGTTATACACATTTCAGTATAAGTATGAATTGTTACGGTTAGTGTTAATTTATGAAATGGGCACGTTTCAAAGCGATGCTTATAAAGTATTAGTAAATATGCATTGTTCTAAGTTAGTAAGCGTACTTTTTACTTGCTTGCTACATAAGCATGTTATGAATAAGTGTTTTCAAATGCATTACGTTTCTGAGAACCTGTGACGTTTTATGTTATGTAGAATTTACTAACCATATCAAATATTCATTTCGATAGACCTAAGCCAACTAGGGCCAACTTATAGGCCGCCAAAAGCGGGCTTAAAGGATTGCCAACTTTTTTTACATCAAATAAAGTATTTTCGAAGCCATTGCCTGTAAAAATATAGTAGATGGCGCAAAAAATAAAAATAAATATTGGTATGTTAAAAATATGCATGAGTTGTTCTACTTTGAGCCTTAATTAATAGTGTTTTTTAATGTCTCATAACTATTATTAACCTCTTAAAATAAATTTTGGTGACAAAATACCTTTGCTGCACCTTTTATAATATTGGCCCCATTGCGCTCATCTCGCCATTTTGTATTCGTCACTGAAAATAAGTATGCGCTCAGTAAAAACGGAAGTTGCTGATATAGAAATAAGAAATTTTATTTATTTATTTATTTAAGTCAGACACCAGTTATCCATATTTATGTTAGTGTACTTAAGAAATAAATGATACTATCTTGAAAATATAAGAAAAGTCAGAATCACTGAGCAATATCTACCTACTTGTTGCATTGTTGTTTGTTGATTTATCAGCACTAGATTTAGCAAAACATTTTTGGTGCGGAAGAGCAATATGCCAGAATTGTATTAAATTGATTAATTACGGAATACAATTTTCAAAAACAGATTAAGGCTGCGTTTTGTTTTACACTTATTTTAATAAAATAATGTTATTTAAGTTTTCATCGAAAATATAGTAATTTCGACTAATATATGTCGCCGCAAGAGCGTCTACCTGTTAATATCATTATATAATATTATTTGTAATTAGCAAATTATTCCAATAAAAGATAATCCTGCTAATTACGCCCTCGGATCAGTGCCATCTATTGGCTTCTTTGTGAATTAGAAACACCTAGTATTGTTTTAAGATTCATTATTTAATTAATTCTGATGTTCTCGTTAAAACTTTAACTATAATTAAAAGGGAACATTTATTTAATGACCTGGTTTTTATTTATTTATTTATTATTTATGTACACATAATAAAATACAAGAGATATGACATAATAGTTTTTAGTAATATTATCAATTCCACATTTGACAGATTAAGTGTTTATGATACAGCGCAGCGGCCCAATGATGTAGAAAATTGCGGCGATTACGTTTTAATGGTCAATACCTCATTTTTTTTATTGAATACGAGAACTAAATCAGTTTCAATATTATTTAACAAAATAAAATAATCTTTTAATAAAGACCAACAAGATTATTTTATACACATTCATTTATAAAAGCCTGTTGTTTGATTAAATTCCTTGAACTACCGGAAATGTTGTTAAGTAGTAATATTTGAGTTGTAAAAAAGTAATGACCTTACTAATTAAACTTTCATCTTATAACGCCTTTGCATTTGTGAATATTAGCATTGTTTATTTATAAAAGAATTAATTGATATGCATTTTAACATTGTTAGTAGATTTCATTAAATTAACTAAGTAATAGATTAAGATAATTAATTAGATTCTGTACTTGGGTAGCAAGTACGTCCGCCCAATTTGAGAGAGAGTCACGTTTTACAATGGCGGGTGGTGTCGCGATAAAAGTTGCGTAAAAAGAACTAAAATTGTTATTGTCAAACAAGAAACATCTGTAACATAATGTTTTGGTTTAAAAGATTGTCCTTGGAGTTTCTTGTCCGTTCTTGATTCTGTATAAGGAATCTACATTGTCTTGGAATGGGCGAATAGCTTCAACAACAAATTCAAACTGAACGACTCCTTGTTAGACGATAATTCTAAAGTGCCTGCAAATGTTTCAATTGGAATAAATGCTTTGAGTTTTGTTAAGTGTTGTGTGTAATTGAAAACCAAATACCTATCTACAATTAACGAAGAATTACACCGGAGACTACTTTCCTTGGGCTCCTCTTCTCTATTATATGTATATATATTAATATAGGATTCCATATTATAATGTAGGGTTGGCAACCCTACTAAGGACACTGCCTTCTATTTTCTCATTTTTGAAAGAGTTTATCTCGAAAATAACTCCTTTTCCAATACATATTGCCAACATACATTATCAATATTTTAAGTAATACGAACTTAGTCGATATCGTTTAAGACCGTCACCACCAATTAACAAACTCGATAGAAATCGAAAACTAACATTCCAGTGGGTAACTGGGTACATTGTTTCAACTCCACCCACAATGCAACACAGGTATCCTCCTCATACATACATCCGCATCACACATCTGGCCCCGTCATATCCTACATACAAATGCTATCCCATTACGCAGGTGTCACCCGACGAATCACCCACATTGTCCATTGACATCCTGGGGGGTGAGCTGCGGGGTTCAATGCAAACTTGGAGTAACAAGCGTCTTAGCTTCGAGACGAGGTTCAATATTGTGGAGAGAGATATTTTTCATAATATTTATTTATCATTAGGTCCGTATTAATACTTGTAGACCTGTAGCGTAGCATGATCGTACGTCATAATTGTGCATGTTTTCCAGTACGTACTCCTTGATCGATATAATCCTATATTACTTTAGAGGTAATCTTATCAGCTTTCAGTCTAACCTAACCAGATGCAGCTAAATACCAGCATTTTACTTGGAACGACTGCTTATCTGACCTCTACAACCCAGTTACTGGGTAAAACGATCCGGGCTTGGAACCCGTACAAAAAGTACAGGTTCTGTACCGGTACTTGGCGGTTATTTTGAAGATTGCCTCACATAATTTATCGAAAATAGCTTACTAGTCAACCAAACTGGTACCTTACTGTACTTACTACTTTGGTACGATCACTCACGGAGGATATTTCAACATTTTGAATCCAATCGCAGTAAAAGATGCAATAGTAGACCAACCAATCAAATTAAGGCTGTATCCACACTATT
This sequence comes from Brachylomia viminalis, assembly GCA_937001585.2. Taxonomy (NCBI): domain Eukaryota; kingdom Metazoa; phylum Arthropoda; class Insecta; order Lepidoptera; family Noctuidae; genus Brachylomia; species Brachylomia viminalis. The sequence goes on from OW443300.2 coordinate 2,661,704, forward strand.
CGACGTGCAGCGGCTTGTTAGAGGTGCAGTAACAAGTGACGGGTGTCGCCGGCAGCGCAGCCGCGCTGACGTCTGTAGCTCGCGTCGATAGCCTGATTGAATTCTATTGTTACAAGTGTTTAGTTTTGCTATTGTTTACCTACATTTCATTTTCAGCAGATTGGTTTTTTGAGATAGAAGGTAGGGACTGGTACTGCGGTTCGTACGATATAATACTCTTTTATCTTACCCATATTCGTATGGTTCTTTTCTGCAAGTATCAAATACTTTGTATCTAACCCATTTGTCAGGTTATGCATTCAGATGCCTTATGAGCCTCACCTGACCTCATAATGTGATGGGCAATTCCCGTATTTTTAAGAACGTTCGCATTCTAATGTCAGTCTCAATCTGTCCAAAAATGTATAGCATTTGCCTAATTTTTTTTTTACATTTGATTGTCGCTCAGATGAGTTTGCGACTTGATTTTGATCGTTTGCAATTACGGGAATTGGCCTTCTGATAGGGAGTGAGTCCAGTATTATGTCATCTAAGTAGTTTTATATGAGATTAATAATTAAGTGTATAAAACAGTGTGTGTCGTGTGCCAAAAAACGAAGCGACGCGCGCTTTACTTGTGGTTACTAAGTGTACAAACACAATGTAAATACGTGCGTGAAGAAGAGTAGTGTCAGTCAGCACATAACACACACTCGGACGGTCTCGGACGGCACCAAGAGCTCCTGCGCTTACACCCCACTTTCACAGCGTGTTTGTACACTTGGTAACCACAAGTAAAGCGCGCGTTGTTTTGTGAGATAAAAGTACTACACCAGATTGACAGTCTCTTTCCTAAAGCTCGATGTGCGATATAACGCGCCTGGTGGCAAGTACCTGCTGTACTGCTTTGACAGCTGAATTTGCCGCAGAGGGTTGAAATAACGTGGATTTGAGCTGAGTGATGTGTTAAAATGTTTATTTTATTTATAAACGCGTATCGTTGCGGTGGAGATAGGAATAATATGTTCAATAAAATAATAAGTTTTAATTTTAACAATAAATCAATCTCAATATACATTACAAAAGTACAACACACTTTCCTCTTCCAACAAGTGCCAAATAATTTTACTCCTACTGTACAGTTCAACCAATACGATTCAAAGAAACATAACGATAAATTCTTTCTGTAATCACTTCACCGCATAAAACTATCAACAACATTTCTCTTAACAAAATTATCATTTAATCCACCCACGAAATCGGTAATAAAGGCCGAAAACAAACTCGACAATTTTATTTAACTTTCAAAGACGTGAAACTCGCACACTTTCAGTTAACAAGTCGATAAATTAGCCGGGAACAGGGCCCGCAGTAACTCAATCGACGGACAATCGCTGCTTGCGATATTTTTGTCGTCGCAATCGTAAACATGTCGGGGCTCGGAGCGCGTTCGCCGCGACATCGCGCGTTTTTGTGACGCGTCGCGACAGTCGACAGATGTGACAGCCAACTAATGGTGCCGGCTGAAGCTGGTATTTAGTTTGTGAGTGCTAAATGTAAGGAATTCTTCTTGGTGGTTCATTTAGAATAGGGAGAGCTGTTTACAGTTATGTGTTTAAGTGACAGGTATTAAATGAGGCGGGGATACGAAATATTAGGTACATGGCATTGGATAAGTTATGAAAGATAAAAGCAACACGTGCTTTAGTTATTGATAGAACCTCTATAACTACCTACTTAAATTCTATAATGTAACATGATTGTAGTTGTTAGTGCTAAGGTTTGCAGTTTGAGCTTCAAATATGTAATTGTTTACGTCTTCCGTTCAATAAAATGACATGTAAGATTCGTGTCTAAAATTGCAACGACAGCATGATAACCTCCCAAACCTTTTGGTAACTTCTGAATAGAGCAAAATATGGTGTAGCCAGTCCTATCACACATTTAAACAACTTGGCAGTCATAAAACGAAATAATGCGTCTTTAAAATGTATGAATAGTGCCAAATGCACCATTTACCGCGTCAGACGCGACATTCACGACAGAATACTTATTCCTTCCAACATTCATACATCAAAAACTTTTGCCTGACACCCCAAAATATGACCCAACACCACATTGTATACCCTCCTCCATTTAGTACCAACCCCACCAAGCTAAATCTAAAAGTGGGGCCATAAAAAACGCGATCTACCAAAAGTGGCGTCGTTTGCCGCTAAATTACATTATTTTGTCTACTAAAAAAAGAATTGTAGCGGCAAGTTCGTCACAAATCGTCGCCGCTGCCTTAACGTTTGGTTCTTAGTAATCGTTGTGCTACACGCTTTAGCGAATGACTCCCATAAATATCATTGATGTATGTTTATAGCTATCGTGTGTAAGCTGCGAAGGGGTCAAGGGGTAAGCGAGAGCGGGGCGATTAATAAATGCAGAAATATTTAAGGGATGCTGACGCACTTCACGGACTCAATGTTGAGTCAGTCTGAAAACAAATAAACATTTTCAGCTTGACAGTTGCACATGTCATGGATGTCAATCATTATTATGATTAAGTGGTTTTCTCATTGAAGAATACGCACAGAGTTTATCGGAGAAGTATTCAAAATAAAATTATCCACTGGAAGAACTCAGCTAAGGCAATAAAAATTATGAGTGATACATGCGAATGCTCATTAAACTCTTCTCACTTGTCCCGAAATATCAAGCAGAGGCGACTATCGTGTGGTCATCGAGATAAAAATATAATGACGGAACTCATGCTGCATTTTTAACCCTCCTAAGACGCTTTCTCTTACACCTTGCACCTACCTCCCAGTACAGTCGTAGCAGGCATTCGGGCCGACTTACAAAATAAACACTAATATATTTTGTAGGTAATTGTATTAAATGTGACTTTATTGTTCCGTCTCTGGCTCCACTGTAATTTTGATGTGGCATTTCGTTATACTGTGTTACTATTAGTGGATGGGTGGTTTGTATTAGGATTAGGATAATATAGGGGATACTGTTAGAGAGTTCTTGTAAGTTCGATAAATGGCTAGACTAAGTTGGGTGACATGGATGATACAAAATGATGAAATAAGGTTATTGTTAAAATAGAGTTATTAAATCCAACCAAAGAAGTACTTACTGTTTCCATACAGTACCATTTCAACAGGAAAACCATTGGAGAGCTCATTGGCGTTAACAATAACGTGGTAGAGTTATAAATTTGCATTGAAAATGTAGTTTCCCAGATATTTTTCCTAGACAATTATCTTTTTTTAGATTTAAAAAAACGTTTTTACAAAAAATAACAACCGATTTCCAAAAAAAATACACTACCAAATGAAAAATAACTTTAATTTCGATATAATAAAATAATAAATAACGATAAATAATAAATAAAATAACTTAAATAAATTTAAGTCGGTATCTTTGGATCTGTATTTTAGTTTTTTCCACCGACTTCCGTAATTTATTTTTCTTTTTATTTTTGAATTAGTTTTTTTTTGGAAAACAGTTTTATATTTCTCACTTTTTAGTTATGGTACCTACGCCACACCAATTCGAAACCGATCGTCTTACACGTCCATGTCCGTTTGAAGGCGGTTTTTTTTTCAATTTAAAAAAAAATTATTGTTGATTTTTTTTGAACCGCTCCCTCGACCGATTTCAATAAAATTTAAATGGGAACAACTGGGAAGTTACACCCTTTGAAACAAAACAAGATTTATCCAAATCGGTTCAGGCGTCTTTGAGTAATCGGTGAAACAAATGGTTTGAAACAAGCTTCATACATTCACAGCACACACTATTTACTTATCATAACTAAGTACCCAAGTATACACAATATTAGCAGTCCACTGGTAATCATAGATAAGATCCCAACTATTACCGCACATAGAGAGTTTACCCTCGAAGCAAAACCGCGTGACCACCAACTATTAACATTACAATTTTACAAACACGGTAACCATATCAACAATGTTGCAAATTAACTGCATGAAGACAGCTAATATGTTACTCATAATAATGGTAATAGCTATTCATACTTTTTGCTCTTACACCGAATAATTTAACTTTTTATAGGCATATTTATCAAGAAGTTTATCAGCAATTTCCATATTGCGAAAACGAGGTATAGCCACAATGTTGACTATCTATGATCGCATTTTTTGCGTACGTCACGCTTATGGCCCTTAATGGGTGAAAAGTATTTTGGTATAAATATGGTAATGCATTATACACGGTGAGCTTTAAGTGGTTAGATAACTTCCAAGGGGAAACGCAAACAGCCTCTTGATTTGGAATTATTATGTTTAACCTGCGTGGTAATTGCATAAACAGTCACAATGAGTTTCTTTTTGACAGTTCAACAATATTCATTGCGTTATTTACGTTGTTGAGCGGACAATTTTTTCCAACATATGAAGCAATGGATTAGCAATATCCTTCAAAATGATTCAGATCGTGATTGATAGTGTGTTACTCAATTAGGGTGCAGTTGTTACCGTCTTCTATAATCACAAGTGAATAAAAAAGTCCTAAATTAAATTAATACTGTGATGACAATAAGTGCGCTACTTACGGTAGGTATACTACAATAAAATAGAAAAATTATTTATTCATGCAAATGCGCTTCTAAAATGAACACAGTGAAACCAAACTGAACTTTTGATCTTTAAATTCTACAGTCCAATCAAAAGTTTTGTACCAAAGTGAAACGTTACAAAAACATAGGTAGGTACGACATTTCTATCTCCATTTCATATGTATCTTGCTACCAGTAAGTCACGCACGCAGCGTCATACATCAAGCGTTTCAAGCAAATATCATTAGCCGTTCCCTGGCTGACAGCCGAGCTGCAGAGCCCCATTGATCAAAGTCGTGAACATTATGAATGTCCTGTCAAATGCTAATGAAAAATTTAATAGAAAAACTTTGACGAAGTCAGCGCGCGGTGACAGTTTAAAATTTAATATTCTGAAAGTGAACGAAGTTCGGAGGGTTAAGTCTGCGTTATAGATTATTATGCTATCTTTGAAGTCTGGGCTCAGTGTTGGGTGTGGCCTATTTTGGGTATAACAGCTTGAAATGAATAATGCCTGAAACTGTCACGTCTGATGGATGGATTTCTAGTAAGATCATGTGTTACCTATTGAACCCATTAAGATCAATGACTTGCTAGATCGTGGGTTTACTGACTTAATTAGTTTGGTGAAAAGACATCACCTAAAAAACCAATATTTAGGACAACGTTAGTTTGTTTCGTAAAAAAACACTTGCGTATTTACCGTGTATTTCTCAAAAACCAACAGCCTACTGGCACTCCAGACGAAACGGCTAATCATTTGAACCAACAACAGAAACAACATCCCTATCTCAACTAATGTAATATCCGAACCACACAAAGCAAACAACACAGATTCAGATACATTCACTCCGTTCATTCAGAATGAGTTACGATCTACTTGAACGAAGGCATCAATCAGGGCGCTGCGCAATTATATGACTGGGAGAAGCAACATCAATAAATTGTAGCGTATCGGGGAACGAAGGATTTATACCCGATACAGCTCGTTACCGCTTGTTCTAGAAGTGAAGGAACATCGTCATAACAAATGGAGATATGACTGATTTAGAGGAAACTTTGTGTGGAAACATTATGAGCGGTAAAGGTTGATTTACAAGTTTCTAGTGTCCAGAATACGTAGTTAGTATCTATTTACGCATGTTATTTGCAGTTCAGTCATTTTAGTCGGTTGGCTGTTCACGTGAACTGTTCCATTACTAAATACTAGGTACCTACTTAGTTTCATACGTTATGTTTAGTCACAAAACTATCGGACTCTTCCTAAACTTAGGTACCTACTGAATTTTTGGGGTTAAAATACCTGGATCATATTTAGTTTTAATGTTTCTTATTTATACAATGGAACCCAACATTAAATGCAACATTTCAGTAACAGCGAACCAACTATTTAATATTAAAATAAAATCATTTGTGCAACACAAACATTGATAAATTAAAAATTATTACACAACGACAAAGCAATGGAATATGAAATAAATATTTCATTATTAATATTAAAAAGCGCAATAAATTAATATCTTTATTGCTGTTAATTTATTGTAATGATACATGGAGGCCTCGGCACCTCATTATTTATTTAAAGTTCATCGAAACTGTTAATTTTGTAATACTTAATGTACAAATATATGTAAAAATATATAATAATAATAATAATATATGCATATAACATGCAACGTTTTATTTTCAGAAAGTATTCACAATACTTTCCCGATGCAGCGTTTTCTTAGGTAGTTATTTAAGTACCTTCTTAAGTGGTAATTAAATAATCTATTGCATTACGTATTGATATTCTGGAGATTAGACTTGCACAAGGCAAATAAGAACACGTTCGCAAGGACTTAGAAATAACGCGGCGGGATTTTATCGCGCATTGGATTTTTAACTCTTGGTGTTGAACCGGGCATTAAGAATCCAACAGAGTGCATCCCAGCGCGTCGAAAAAACAGTCAGTTGGATTTTCAACTCTCTGCGCTAAGCAGAGCGTTGAAGATCTATTGCGTGAAAAAAAACCCGCCGCGGTATTTTTACGTCCATGCTAACGTGAACTTAGCCTTTTTCCGTTTCACTATTGTTCTTTCCAACTTAATCAATTAAGACTGACGGTTAAGAAAAACATTGTAGGTATAGACAGTCGCTCCATGTATAATACTGGTATTCAGTTGCATCCGGTTAGACTAGAAGCCAACCCCAAAATAGTTGCGATAAGGCCAGGCAGATGATGATAGTTAAAAAAAACATCGTGTGAAAAATGGGTGGACCATGATGTTACAACAACCAAGTCTTTCCAACATCTCCGTTCACTGGTCAACATGGTCCTTCTGTCTGAATTTGAAAACCATTAAAGAAATTTCTTCATCGAAGACCAAAGAAACTTGAAACTGCTACCCAACAGGTCTTAAACTCACTTGACACTACAATTGGACAACACATTGACCCATTAACACACAGAGGTAATCTTCATCAACCGCGTTTCAAACTCAACAGATTGTTTATAGCAAATCTATTGTCTCAATTGGTATTGACTGCGACATTGCTAGCCAGTTATTCATGTGTTGCGCAATTACTCATAGGAACATGGATCTAGGAAGAAGATAATAATATAATGTAGAAATTTCAATTGTTGGCTAGGCGCATTGTAGGTTAAAGGATCCACTTCTATGGAGATTCAATCAAAAATCTTGCAAATTTTGCATTTTCACACCATCTCAATGGAAAGACTACGAACATTTTGCTTTATGATTCGAGAGTAGGTCCGTGTGATGTCATGAATCTAAAAAAACTGTCACCTCTCTCCCTTTCATTGTAGAATTCGTAAGTAGAATAACAAGCAAGGTCATCTATGTGAAACAGGATCCCTCTGTTGCCAAACGAAATTACGACATTATAAATAGTGTTCCTTGGCAGGAATCGAAGTTAGCAAGCTCATATTCTCTATTATAACATCAATTAAACTTCAGACAAGGCTTAATAAATTATCCATTTCTTGTATTGCCCTTTTCTCCTAATGCATTAACATCTTCAGAGACGGTTCCGATTAGACGTTGGAAACAATTTCCCCATATTCCTATGCAAATGACAGTGACCACGCTAGTAAGAACGAATTAAACACCTACAATATTTACACAATACTTGTAAGTGGACATTTCAACACAAGTTAAGGAGTAAAAGGTAAACAGCGAATGGCTTGACGGCTTGTCACTTGTGTATGTATAACTAATGTGATCTTTGATCTAACACGTTTTTGCTGTCATTGGCTCTGCAGGGAACATCGGACGGAATTAATTAGTAATTCTAAACAGGTATTTTTTTTATTTTTCAGTTGGAAAATAAATGGAGAGACGCCTCCTACCATTTATTTGGAATATGGAATTTCTGTAGAGCAACAAAATGTTTGGGCATAAACATCATCTTCTCTGACGCATCACGCTTAAGTCTCTTCTATTTGAAAATGTTCTACTTGTGGACACAATGAGGTTCAACAATGAATAACAAAGATAACAATTATTTTCTATTTATTCCCGAAATTAAAATCTATCATCAAACCAAAAACAATTAGCTCCTTTCATAGCTCCGCTCTATCTATTGACAGTTCACAATAAAATGTCATAAATCAAGATGGCGGACCAACATGGCGGCTGACAGTTATCGCGTGTACGCCCGAACATTAAACTCATTGATATTTATTACTCAATCGTTGCGTTCTAGCGAACGATATGATTTATTGTTAATAGATTCCACGTTTATTGTTAGTTTTATTTGTTTTGTTATGTTTATTTTATGTGTTGATTTGTTAATTGTGTATGTTTGTTATCGGTTCCGTGTTGGCCGCTCTAGTTTTGTGTTGATATTCCGGTTTAATCATAATAAAGTTAGTTCCTTGTGGTCTCTGGTTAGATATAGGGTAACTACTTTAGTGCCAGTCTCTTTCTACGTGTACGAGTAGTAGATTCCACATTGAATTTCTTGTTTTTTCCCTGAGGTCACGCTTGACCGCTTTCGCAACTTACGGCTTGAGGATACTTTTTAACGCGACCGCGACAGTCTATTCATGAATAGCTCAAACTGGCCGTAGTGAAAGATTATCCACTTATCCAGTCACCAGAATTGATAGCGGAGCTAACTGCCCAGCGAGGTCATTACGTAACACACTAACACTATTTGGCTTTCATTTTGACAGTACAACAATATTCATTGCGTTATTTACGTTGTTAGACAAATTTTCGAACATTTGAAGCAATGGATTTATGATTCTCATTGAAAGTGCGTTACGCAATTAGGGTGCAGGATGCGCTAGATCCAATAGAGTATTGCTCCAATAACAATTCCACAAAGCGTTTATATTATCGTCACTATAATAAGAAAACAGCAACACTCACTTATTCCCTCCTAAATCAATAACACAGAACTACATCCACACAAAGAGAGCTCCTCCAGCGAGTCATAACATAATGCAATTCAAACAGCAGTCGTCACGAAGCGTGAAGAGCGTTTATTTAACTTATTGTTATGGCGACATGTAAACACGTGTGGGGTGCGGGCTTAGTGGAGGCGGAGAGTGGGGAACTGAGGGGTATTCATAATATTTTTATAGTAAAAGAACTGGAACTAAAATGAACTTTGAAGAGAATGGGACAGGAGCTTGGAGATTGGCACCAACAAAAAAAAGCCTTAGCAGTGGGTGACGCCAGGCTGTGGATAATGCTGAGAGGATCTGCATGTGAGAGTTGACCCGAGGAAGCTCGGTAATTTTGCCTGATTATGTATTTCTGCCACAGCAATTCTGTGTTCATTGCGCAAGTAAAACACTATGGGTTAAACGATGTCTACCGTATTTATTTTTACCGACATAGCTACTCCAACCTAACCCACATTACATAATAGCTTATTCCCCAAATTCACAAACGAGCAATCATTAAGCCGACCCATGGCCCAAATTCGCCGCCACCAAAAAGCTAACAGAAAAAGGATAACAGTAAAAAAATGAAAATTATTTCGCAAATAACAGACACACCGCTCCCACAAAATGCGAATTGCTACCCCTCTTAAAATATACCATGTAATGGCGCCGCTGTAAAAGTCAATACACAAGAGTTGAGTGGTCATAAGATTTTATGCGACCCATTACCCCCGAGTAAGCGTCGCGTAAATTCTTATAACTCGAGTAAGTATTCAAAATATGAAAGACGCCGCGCAAGACGGCCGTTCCGACGGCGACGTAGCCGTTTGAGATACCGGAATGCGCCAGTGTGAAAGGCCCGTATTGTGTGTTAGTTTAGATAGGGAATGTTTAGTGCCTAATGTGTTGTACGGAAGGATGTTTTCTTGAGAATTTGTTTGGATAAATGTTGTAGAAACGGTAGTAAAATGTTGGATGGTGAAGCATGTAGGTTTTGAATAGCATTGAGCAGAACTGGTGTAACTGCGCTAATTTAGTCTGTCACAAATAAATACCGAGTAGTTTTTTAGTGCGTGCATAGACACTCTTCTAGAATTCGCAGATAACAACATACACACATCAAAAGTGTCTAGGGATCAACATATATTTTTGCAATAACTTTTCTCCTGATTGATATTAATTAAAATTTTCTTTAAGGATTCATAAAATAAAGTGTTTTCGTTTGTCACAGTAACGATAAACCAAGTCACCTTTGCATTAATAAAGAAATTTGCCATTTTCCTAATAAAGGGATTTTTGACATTTGAACCACTAACACAAAAGTTCGAAAAAAAGACTGAAATAACAGTTTTCTTTAAAATTTTATTGGGTAACTTAAACAATTAATAATCCGTGTTTCTACCGCGAACACTAACAACACAAGAACATCGGTTTGGCATACTCAAAATGAGTTCATCCAAATCACGCTGTGGAATGGCCGCCCATGTTCGTTGCAACAACAAAAAAAGGTCTTCTTGCGACTGGATACCCTCCATATTCGGCAGAGCTCTTCTCTGTAGCATATCCCATGCATGCTCAATCGGGTTCAAGTCTGGCGACTGAGCAGGCCAGGGCAGGACATTGATGTTAACTGCGGCGAGAGTCTGTCTTACAACTCTTGCGGTGTGCGGTCGTGCATTATCATGCATTAACTGAAATAAGGGACCGATTTGCACTTGTAGAGGAACGATGACGTCTGATACAATCGTCTCAGCATAAATTTGAGCGTTGAGGTTGCCTCTGATCCAAATCAACTCAGTTCTTCCGCCGATCCAAATACCCGCCCATACCATGATGGTTCCACCACTATAAGGATGGACTTCCTGGCAGGATTTTAATCGCTGTTGGCGTCCAGGGGTTCTCCAGTGTCGTATACGTCTTGTATCCGGTCTCATACCAAAACGAGACTCATCAGAAAAGCACACGAAACGCCATTGTTCTTCTGCCCAATTTCTGTGTTCAAGAGCCCATTGATATCGAATCCTACGATTGTGCATTGCTATAGGTGGTACCCATAGCGGTCTTCGGGAATGAAGGTTCACTTCATGCAAGCGGTTTCTGACTGTTTGGTCGCTAATTAAGTTCCCTGAAGAGTGATGAAGCCTCACGGCTAACATCATGGCGGTTATTGTTGGAGCTCTTCGAGTTAAGATTTGAATGTATCGGTCTTGTCTCCGTGTGGTGCAGCGATACCGTCCTCCATGGCGCTCAGCCACGGTACCAGTGCTTCGGTAACGTGTCCAAAGTCGACTGATAACACTCTGACTTGTATTCAGAGCTAAAGCCACAGTACGTTGCCGGGAACCAGCTTCTATCATTCCCACGGCTCTGAGCATTTCTTCCCTGCTTAAATGACGTCGCCGCTCCATAATAACGTTGGTTTTAATCAGTAGTAGGGAAACAGTAGCACTAATAATGTCTTCAATGCGTTGTATGTTTTTATAGGGAAAATATTGACAGCTGATTTTCATCTTTTACTCGAATTTGATTCACAGTTCCTGATTCAAATTATGAAATGCACCAAAAAGGATCCATATAAATTTATAAAATCATAAATTTATTACAAAGCCACATCTTAATCTCAAGAAATCCGCATAAAAATGCTTGATCCCTAGACACTTTTGATGTGTGTATTTAGGTTTTTGAGGTTCTTTTCCTAATAATTCCTAGTAAAATGAAGGGCTGCTGATTCCCGAATTCGGCCAAGGCTTTCCAAATGCCACCAAAATTAGGGCACCTATTACATTACGACTACAGAAAGTAAATTGACGACACGCTTTCAACCTAACATCCTCAAATTACTCGCAACACTTTTCTTCCAACCTTCACGAACCTCACCAGCTTCACAAAAAAACAAAAAAGTAGTCCAATCCCTAATGAAATTAACACCATCCAACTGACAGGACGCACATTGTCCCGCGGAAAAAAAGCAAGTAAAATAATATTGCTCCCTGTGCAGCCGCTTGGTCGCAAATTGCCCGGTGAACGGCGACCTGTCGGTTGTCAGTTGTCAGTGCTGTCAGCCGTCAGAGTTGTCAGACGGCCGACAGTGCCGACACCCAGTGGGAGCCGTCACCGCGGATTTACATAAAAGTGGTAAGTGACAATTAAAAAAGCTTGTCGTGTCGTGTGTCGGTAATTTTAATTTGAATTCTGTTGTGTCATTTCCCGTTAGTGTGAGTGTTGATTTACATGCAGTGGAGAAGGTAAATGATGTCTTAAAGATAGAGTGGATTTGAGAAACAGTTGGTGTTGATAGGAAAGTAAGGAAGGATGACGCAGACAGACGGACTTTACTGCCAACATTAAGCCAGCTCAGAACTTTTTATACAGAATGGAGCAAAGCCAGAACAATGCGAGTTATCGATTACCAAAATATATCAATAAAATCACGTCATTCTAGAGACAGTTTTATGAACCTATAATGATTGATCTAATAATCGGAAGGTGCTAGTCACTCACAGGATTTTAACTAGATTAAACCAGAAAATAATCAGAAACACCATAGACCATACCCAGTCTAGGCGATAGCCTTAAAAGGCACATTATTTAAAACAGAAAACCACATAACAGCCACTCACCAATGAGTAACGACAGCATAAAAAGAATTAACCCCCCCACTCACCATAAAAAGGCATAGATTGAATATTACACTGTACATAAAATTTATCAGCCTGCCTCCATTTCTTAGTCATAAACGCGGCACGGTATCCTATCTCGATGATAGTCTATTAATACCGCTGATACCGCGACGTTAATGTAACCCGGTATTAACCCCAGCGTGCCAACCCTGTAAGGGTTAACACACACGAGAACTACTTTGTAACGACATTGGACGAAAAGTTGTTGTCTGAGGAGAGTAGCAAATTAGTATCCATATGTGACAAAGCAGTAGATGATATAGCTAGAAACTAGAAAGGAAGTGGCCAGAAATAAATGGATGAAAAATACATGTTCCGCCGACCTGAAATAAATTGGGATGACAAGAGAATGATGACGTGACATAGCTGTAGTACACACATGGCATTTCGACTCATGGCCGTAGGTTTTGACGACAAAAAATGCGTGGTAGATTTCACCTACAAAGTTGTCACAGTCGCAAATTACATAATGCGACACACCGACGACTGCTTTTACTTCAAAACCTATTGTTGAACTGGCTGTGCTTATTTTGTAGTTTATCATCTCTCACTTATGATTATAATGCGATAAACTTGTGTGGGTTTATGACATGTGTCAAATAAGCATTATTATCTTTATTTTTGGAACTTAGTTCTTTACGGCAGCTTGCGGTACGAGTAAAATTATTGAAAATTTTAGAAACCGTCACGTAACTAAAAAGCCTCCATGTGACATTTTATTATATGTTATAGAATGAGAGAGAGAGAGATAGTTGTCGTGGTTTTTGAGGGTGCTGAAGCGGATGATGAGGTCAAAATAAAAATTCAAGAAGGCGGCTTAAAGATTTACAAATTTTTCATCATGGGTGTCTATTTCATGGTTTTCGAGGGTTCTGAAGCTGATAGGTCAAAATGAAAATCCAAGATGGCGCATGCGATTTTTTTATATTTCATCATACAATCTAAATCTCCATTCAGAATTACATTCAGAATTGAAGAAAAAGCGTAAGGAACTTCGTTCCTGACGGGGGTCCCCCGACCCCACACGCTTTTATTCTTTCTTATGAAATGAGGTTCTAAAGTCGTCGATTGCTGCCACAGTACAGAGACCGTAATGTCATATGACGTTGAAAAGTGGCTCATGTGTGTCAACCCTAACACCACCACTTACGACTTTACGCCGCGAACGGGTGCAGTGTACTTGTTTAGGGTTACTTTGTAATATGATCGTAATAAGTTCGGTCGATTTAATAATATGGGGTAATGAAGTGGGTTATTTCTGGCTGTGGGGGCGGTTTAGAATTGTGATTGGTATGTGTTGATAAAAGATAGCTTGATTTTGATTGTAGTGTAATGGCTGAGTACTTTTGTTTCATGAATTTGTGGGATCGTTTTGATGGCTAAAAGACTTATATTTATGTGAAACTAGCACTTGAAGGCGTCTTCGCCCGAGTGTATGTTAGAAGTTATCCCAAGGGAACGAAGATAATTACTACCCTAATATAAAGTATTCCTATCCAAGGTCCTAGCCAAGGTCATGGTCTACCAGTGTGCCAAATTTCATCCAAATCCGTTCAGCCGTTTTAGCGTGAAGGCGTAACAAACAAAGTCACTTTCGCATTTATAATATTATTTAGGAATATATAATTATTATGTATATTATTTGATGAAATAAATATATTGTAATATATTATGGATTACACAAATTAAAATAAACATATAGTAATATATTATGGATTATTGACACAAAACACCATCGTATGATTCCATAATTAAGCAGTTTGCGACCCAAGAATAGGTTCACTTTTTGTGAGTACTCTATTTATAGGCTTCTTAATTTTGTGGGCAACGCAAAGTCTACGGCTATAACATTGACATGTAATTCAGGTTCCACAAAAAATATAAACTGATCGGTCTAGCTAACTGTGCTTGCTTGTCGATTTTGTTACTTTATTCTCGATTTTCAGTATATCACACAGTAGTCAAAAAGGTTCCTCAAAAACGCAGTCAAAAGTTTACGAGTTATCAAGGGGCAAACCGAGCCTTCCACTCGTTTCCACGAAACGTACTGGAAACATAACATTTTCCCTTTTTTGCGAATATATAATAAAAACTTAGTGGCGCACGGTAGGGACTGGCTGACTTATCAGACCACGCTCTGCTGGGAGTCTTGAGACTTTTATTTTAGTCATCGTTTGTAATAAGGTTTTATTGGTGCATGGTTTAGTTAGATGCGTTTTATGGATAGCTGCAAAGAGTTAAGAATACAACATTTTTGTTACCTAGTCTTGCTAGCCACCACCAAGTGAGGAAGAATCGGCCCCAGCATATGAGCGTGGTTAGTAATAAATGATGTGTTGTCCGATAGGTAGGTACTGCAGCGGGATGATGCGGCGAGCAGTTTTCTTCTCCAACCGAGATAGCCATCGCTCCATCCATAGCCTAAAACATAATATAAGTATTTTATTATTATGGTCACCAAGCACAGTAATTACTCCGAGTTTCCCAACATCTTTTCTATTAACGATTCATGCATAAATTTACAAAAATTATTTTAATTACTTACCTCAGCCCACACAAACCGACAATTTCCAAGCCCCAAAGAAAGAATTCTTCATAAAATAGTTTCAAGAAAATTACCCTACATTACTGCAACCCGGAAAGTTGAGCGAACCCCGCGAGAATAACCAAACATTTTATTTCCTTCCCGACAGATGGCATTGCCGTGCATTTTAATATTTAATTTCTAATTTCAAGCGAGTAAAGTCGCGGATAACAGCTAGTTTTACATAAATTATACGAACAAATCTTCGTCAAGGGTATGAAAAAAGGAAAAGGTGGAAAAACAATGGAATTCTGTTTTTTACCCATATTATATTGGACTAGAAATTGTGTTTTTTAACTTACACGGTATACTTTCATA
The DNA here is from genome assembly GCA_937001585.2 of Brachylomia viminalis. NCBI lineage: Eukaryota > Metazoa > Arthropoda > Insecta > Lepidoptera > Noctuidae > Brachylomia > Brachylomia viminalis. The sequence continues at coordinate 2,677,237 of OW443300.2, forward strand.
CAATAGCCAGCCCAGGACCTGATGCCTTAGACTTTGGACCAGTAACAGCAGCCTAAGGCTTGTCATTAAATAATAGTATAAAATCCACTGCTCCTCATTATGAGAAAATTATTTACTGTTGAGATAGTCAATCATCAATGCTCGATCTGTTTGGATGGGGCCTTTGCTTTAGGTACAATGCTCGGTAAAGTTAGATCATTTTATATCATTGTTATGTAAACCACGCCCAAACAATATTCCTTTTAACCCTAAACGCGAGCATTCATTACAAGCATAACGATAAAACTTGTCGCTTTATTATAGCGTATCGTAGCCAAATAAAGCAATAAAAGAAAATGAAGTGTAGGCAAGTAAGTAATTTCTATGTTGTTAATAAATAAGTTTTCTAACCGAGCTGGCAATAAAATTATACATGAATGTATTAGATGTTTATCAACGTGCACTGAGGGAATTAGGTCAATATGACGTTCTCAGGCGATGGGACACAACTTATGGCTGTTTATGTACTGCCATAATTTTCTAGTCAAATGCTTAGCCTTTATCGTGTACGTCACGGTAAATTGATAATGCTGTTCCTGGTGTAATGATTGGTGTGCTTTGATATCAACACATAAACGTTGGATGTTGAATATGGACCAAATTGCCACGATCACCTAACTTGGTGAACGCATTGTTGATGCAGAACTCAGTCTAATGTTGCAATATGACCAAACGATGCAGCTAGTTATTCTTGTGATGGACCTTTATATATCATTCACCACTTTTACCAAAAACCACATTATCATCTTCTGTCCTATTTCTCTAGTATAACACCTGTTGGTCTCAAACAAATCCCAGAGGAAGAAATACTACGTCTCTGTCTATCTGGTCTATCCCTACAAAGAAAAACCAAAGCTTTTAATCCCTTTAAAAGAACACAAATCCTTTCACCATCCAACGCTACAAACCTAGTGCGCCAAAACTCAAAATCTCTGGACAAAAAACCACACCGATACAGATAAACATTTCTTAAATTGTACACGCAGAACGTCACTTGTTTCTGTGACAGCGTTGTGGTCTGATTGACAGCGCTGACCGGTGCCTGATTAATGTACGCACATTGATTGCATACGTAAACGCGGTTTTTTATTGACATTTGTTTATAAGGGAAATGTGAGTGTGCAAGTTGTGGTTGTGACCTTTGGGCGTACTGCGTGTCAGAAGAAATTACATCATAGGTAAATCAATGGAAAGCTTGTTCAGTGGTCATAAGTTTTCGGCGGCTTCATAATCTCTGTCCGTAGATGTGCTCTTTTTGATTACAAGAGCTTGAAATTATAACTACGCTTATTTTTGTCACTTCTGATCACGCACTTGACGGTATATCTTTTGTCTTCCAGATGCTTGCCTGCCAATCACAGCTCAATAAGACTGCAATTCATCTTCATATTAATCTTCTGACACCGTAAACATTATAATCTATCAATACTTATTTTGAACAGATCCATATCAAAACCCAAAATGAAATCACAAAACATACTCCAAACTTAAACCGAATATAATCCCACTTACGTCTAACTTCTAAGAACGCATCATAAACATGACATAGCTACTTGCCCACAAAAAAAACACTTTGGACAGTCATTCAACAGTGGGACATTATTCAAGCCCACTAATCCTTCGTGGCTCTGCCGGTCTGACAGTCTATGGTAGTCTGTGGCAAGCGTCATTTTTCATTCTTTGTGTAAACGTCGCTTGGCACGCCCTTTCACAGATAGGCACATACATTATTTATTATTTTCAGCCTGATTTGTATGAACTTTTGTCAGTGATGAGTTCTTGTTGTTGGTTTTTAGAATATTGAGGTGGTATTACAGAAACTGTGGGTTTCTGTTTTCTGCGCGTCCGCCTTTGTAGGACTATTTTTATCTGGTTTCCGCTGTAATTATAACGGAATTTACAAACAATATTGCACGCCTCATAACCAGAAGCGGTTGAGGTGGTAGAGCTTTACTCCCGACTCGTCAAGGTCTTGACCAAAATTTCTTGTAATTTTGTGATCTTCAAATGCCTCTATCACAACTATATTGCACTTATACAATAATATGGTAGATATACATCGAGAAAATACTTAAATTTAACCATCTTATACCTTCTAAAAATCAATTTATGTTGCTACGTTGAAAAAAAAACTTTTCGAAAAAAAAAATTACGTGGACGTCCTAATGTTGTATCTGATGTGTTGGGATTTTTTTATTACTTCCAGAATTAGATGAACTGGTACAGTATTTCATATCAATAGCCTAGTATACGTAGTTAAAACAAAACACTATGATACACACGTACAGAAATAAAAGAACTTTTAAAATAAATGAGCCTTTTGGATTATCCAAACTTTTAAAGTACCTAATATACTCACGTCAAATATACAGCCACACGTGGTTTTGACCACTATTAACATTTCTTACGTAGAGTTGACGTATTACGTTACAGGAAAGAATAACAGTCAAATAAAAAATAAAACAACACGACAAGAATCCGTTTTACTGCTTATTTAAAAGAACTACCTACTATAATATTCTCCGAACCAACAAAAACTCGCACATATGTTTTGTAATACTGAAAGCGTATAAACTTTTACAACCTAGTTTCCTCTAAAAATCACACGCAAATGTCTAATATGTAGTAAATACACAATTTTTTGCTTGATAAAATTTTATGGTCAATGGGAAGTTTGGCGCCGGCGTTATGTCAAGCATCTGGTTACTGACAAATTGTAAGATTTTTTGCCAAAAACTAAGAATTGCTTTTGAACAAGAGCTGTCGTCACCTGCCCACTAGGGTGTCCAAAGGACGGCAACAAGAAGTGTTTGTCAAAGTAAAGATTTATTCAGACCAGTTTTTTGGCTTGCAATTTTCGCCAGCTGCCCAATGTGTATCCTGGAGAAGATAAGTGTTTCAGATGAAAAATAAAACTTCACAACGATTGAACGGAAGTAATAAATATCTTATTCCGATGGGCTTGCGCATAACTAAATTATTGCACAAGTGCCTGACGAAAATTTATGTTTTTTTTTTCTCCTTGATAGTGCCGGACAAAGACAATCCACATGACTCAATTTTGTATATTTTGTTTTCAGGTTTTTGTACATAGTACTCAAAAAAATTAATTTCCTTTAAGGGGTGCCACAAGGTACTGTCTTGAGTTTAATTGGATTGGTTTTGAAAGCAGGTTTCACTTTGAGGCCAATTCGAGGGAAGTAATAAGGAAGCCAAGTAAACATGACCCTAGCATACTAAACACCATCCTTCGTGTATCCTGGCCATTGCACTTCTGCATCCATGTTGAAAACATTAAAAGATTACGCCATATTTACGACCTGCAGCTTTGAAAGCTTGATACAAGGCAAACATGAGTGATGCGTGATGAATCTCCGCTTCCTCTGGATTACCAACATTTGAAGACATCTTACCACACATGTGCAGACTGGTTAAACATTAACTGGAAGTAGTAAGGGTGAAATTTGCATGGCTGGGGGTTATTGTATGTTGGTGCTGCAGTGTTAGTTTTGCGTACAAAGGCGCAATTTGTGCGGTAGTTAGAGGGACCGATGCGATATTTCAGTTGGGTGTTTGTTCAGGCCGTTTGTTGCTTGTTAGCGGGTTCAGGATGCGACGGTTTTGGGTGTTAACTCGTTGTTTTGACAAGCCCAAGTTTGACTTTGAATTTTATGTGGGATTTTGAGGGATTGTGGTCGGTAAATACGGTGTTAAACGTCGTACAACAAATAAAAGCTAACCATGATAACTTAAAGACACCATTTATAAAGAACTTGATAATTTATTTATGACGATTTTAAGTAAACGTTTTATGAATTGCGTGATAATCTAGGAATATTTAAAGAATAACCGATAAGCATCTTGACTTTTACAGTTACAAATAAAATTAACTACATCAGAAAAGCTTTTCGCCTTGTACCTATCTCGAATCTTAGATTGAATCATCAGGGTATTTAAAAGCTTAACTTTAAATTGCAATGCAAATTAAACACATGACTAAAAAGTGGTTTAAAAGCCAAGTGCCTTCAAAACGTAAGTGGTGTCTTCCTTTGCTTGAGGAAGTAATAAATTTCATGCTGCGATGCTCTTGCGCACGCAAAGTCAATGTTTGTCCAATGTGTCATTTTATGGGCATTTTATGGAGGAAACGTGCAAAAAATGCCATAGATAGACACATTATGGTGTCGTGTTTTCGTGTAGTTTTTGCGTGTAAATGTGGTAATTCTTTCCCTTATCGTGGGTCGTTTTATGAGGACATGAAAAGCGTTTTTGTATTATAATTTAATTATGCATATTAATTATTGTGTTGTTGGTCGGTAAGTAGATGTTACAAGTAGGTTGATTAAATAGAACAAGCGTTACTTAGCTTATGTTGCCAGTTATGAATGTATTATTAACTTTTATTATCGACCACTTCATCGTTACACAGGTACTTACTCATATTTCTTTCCATAATAACTTATTTCATAATAAAGCGAAATCTTTTCTCGATTTTATTTTCTTTGTAAATCTTTTCTCTTGCTTCACCTACCTGGGTAGTTCAGTTTTCCTTACTTCTTTATTCGTCGCTTTATCTAGTTACTCTACACTAGTTTAGCCGTCATAACATTCCAGTTAATTCCTCTGTGCACTGCGCCGGCCCATACCATCTTCAACGATCAACAATACTGTCTTCTTATTACATTTTTGACTTTTTTCTAAAGTATTTTTCTGAATTCATAATTTCTGATCCATAATCCAACCACTGATCCTTTCATCTGTGATAATATAACGCGTGAACTGTTTAATTCCGCCGTCCGTCCATAGCCGCAGCCGCAAGGAACGGAAACCGCCTCAAATAAATCAGGGTTAAGGGGACTACATGACCTAAACGCAAGTGTTATAATGCCTAAAATTATATGATACTGCAGTGGGCAGTAAACAAAATCAGAAAAATATATGATATTCTTCAGGATATATGCTAGTTAGATAGTGTATTGAAAACATAATACAACTAATTTGGTACGATAGAAAAAAGTCACGAAGATACCTGTAAAAATTTATTTTACCGATTAAAACCCATACTAATATACTCGTACATGCAATCATTCTGTTTTTTTTTTTCAGATTGTTCTTCAAGCGTCATATTAACGTGATAGTATTTTCATTTTTTAGTGCAATCAATATTTTTTTGTAAATAGAGAATTGCTTCATATTTTGCAATAAATTACCAGTTTCGTGTCATCGCGCTTCTCTTTCTTTTCTATGCAGTCCGACAGTGACCGCGCTTTAGCTGTAGAGGTGTCGCCGCAAAAATATTTAGCACTTGTCTTAAATTCTTGTGATACTTTTATTACGTTTAAGGTATATTTTGATGCCCTGTGAGTATTTTCATAGATCCAACTTTCAACGATATGATAACACTGCAGGTTAAAGTAACCACAGGGATTTCTTGTAGAATAAAAAGTTGTCGGAGATAAGACCAAGTGATCTTAACTACCGAGAAACTGACTGGTTACGTGAAAGTATATCAACGTTTTGATTAGAGTTATGTTACTGTACAACAGCAGTATGCTTTAAGGCAAAGCATAGCACGATTTACCAAAAGAAAAATCAAAGATGGTCACCAAAAATGTTTTCCGAATATTTCTCTATTTATACAACGTGTAACATAATTAACGCAAGACCTTCATACACCCCAATTAGAGTATTGCGTTAAAAACATTATACAAACAGAATGACCAAAACATTTTTTTTTTTGAGCATTTTTAACATTTTTATTGTTGTTATGTTAATTATTGCTTTATGCATTTCAAATTGAGTCCTATTGACTTGAAATAAGATAAAATTTTCTTTGGCTCAATCGACGGTCAGTACCTATTGCAAATTACATAATTTTTGAAAAAAAATACCTATATTAATAGTTACTGAAATGGATTCAGTAGTCAATTGTGAGCAAACTAATTTCAGGACTTGCGGTTATCCAGTTACACGTTGTATAAAATAAGTACCCCGACAGCATTTACATTGTTCATCACCATTTTCTCGAAATCTTTAAAAAATTTTCAGAAAAATGAAAGTGATGGACTTGGGAATATTGTGTTCCTAAACTTGCAGAAGCTTACAAAAATAAACTGTCAAACCCAAAAATCCTTCAGCACTACCCAGGTCCCACATTTTCAGTACAAATTCAGTTGTCAATAAACATGCACATTATCTTATGAACATTTGTAAGGTCATATGAATCGTCGGTTAATTCGCCCGGGCGACTAACAACCGCAAGGAGCGGAAATGAGGTGAATAAATCAAGTTTAAACCCACCCGGGGGAGTGCGGTACGGTCGGTAGAAACATTTAGATCTATTTATTTTGTTTTATTTTTAGGTATAGGTAATGTTATTATTTTCTTTAGAGCAAGTATAATTCATTTGAATTTAGTTGGTAAAGGACTAAAGGATTGCTCAAGGGTCTAGGAAATGTTATTAAAAAGTGCTCCTGACCTTTCAAATTGACCTTGGACTTTACACTAAAGTAGTATTTAAAAAATTTAAACTTTAAAAAAATATACATTAGCCCATTCACCGCTCACGCCAACCAATTAAATATATAATAATGTAAATTAAAAAAAGGTTTATTTCATAAAGAACATCTAACAAAGAAAAATACAACCCACCCAAAACAGTTACCCTAACCACATCAAACTTGCGCTGCTGACCGTACTCATATTCATTAGTCGGGCCATTAATTATTTTTTGTTGAGCCCTCGACTGTCGGCTGTCAGCGTTTACAGTTTCATTAAAATTGACAACGATGACTGTCAGCCATGATGTGGACTGCGCAGTGTCATTCCTACGCGCTGCGACGTATGCGGACTAACCAGTAAATCTTGACACTTGGGGGCGGCGCTGCTTGTCAAGACAACTGTCAAAATTCAGTACATTTTTGGCATTCGTTCCAAATGCCGCGTGTCTTAATATGCTGGGCAGAATGTAGACCGTTTCTGTTTAATATGTCAGTGACGTATGTGGGGCAAGCGAATTAGTGAAATGGAAATGTGCTATTGTTATTTTTATGAGTATCATCGTGGTGCAATTTTTATTACCTTTAGGAATAAGTGTATAAGGAATAGGTACCTACTTACCTACTTAGGCATAAATGCGTGAACAAAACTTGGGAATACTTTAATAAAAATTTACGAGACAAATCGAAGGATCTACAGACAAAAATGTGGTACCTACTTACAGTCAATACATAATACTGGCAACAAGGTAAGTAGGTAGAGGTACCTAGGTGCAACTGAAAAATATCAAGTCCTCTTTCATAGCCAGCTGTGAAATTATACAGGTTGAATATCCAAAAAGATAAACCTCAAACTATGCGTCCAATATTTCAGCACCAAAAAGATAACAAAAAAATCAACTAAAACCAATAAAAAAATTCACCGACGACATCAACTATCAAAGCATGAGCGACTGCACATTTTTCACAAACTGGCGTCATATCGATCGAATAGGGCGACTATGGCTCGGCACCGTCCCCTGGGATATCCCGGGACGTACCCGGACGTACCGGGATCCCGGGACCGGAACGAGCCCGGGATAATTGTTACCTCATTGCTGACAAGCCGTTTGTCTTGTCTTCCACATTGTTAATGGATTGGTGATTTGTTGTGAGCTAATTGTGGAACGGTTGTCGTTTATTTTTGGTGGAGGGGCTTTGGTAGTGTTGTGGGTGGTTGTGGGTTACATTACAATATCGATTGCTTGACACAATATCAGAGTGTCAATTCAAAATACAAATTATTGAAAATGGTTTATAAGACGCCAAAGTAATATTTGGCTTTTGAACAATTACTACATTAATCTTCCATTTATTATTATTTATTGTTTAATTATGCCAAAAAGCAACCCAAGAATAAATGTTGTCTCTTACCCAAGACCTCCCAAATGAATACCCAAAGAATATTCTCTATCACTGACAGACAGACAATATGACCACCACACTTCGCCCATAAAACAAGACATCACCCCACTAGAAACTCCATTTGACGCCAACAAGCAATTAAAACATAATTTACGACTCCTTACATTCAAAATAAACAATCCGAAACTCTAAAATATGTAACAAATTGTTATTAAGAGTACCTATTAATACACTATTTCATAAATAACTTGACAATAACATAGTGTGCCACACGTGTGTGCTATTAGATGTGGCCAGCACTTTTATTTATAGTTGAACACGTATCTAGTAAATTAACTGCTTTACGGTCGTAAGACAATTTTTCAAGATGTCCATTATCCGTTGCTGCTGTTTTGTTTAGATTATTGAGATTAGAGCAGCGGTACTCAATTTTTTTTCTTTTTGTTTCCGTGCTATATCTTCAATAGGTTTCGAAGCAAAAAGTGGTCAAGGTGCCCAGTTTTCATTTAATTCTTCCTTTACATGCTAGGCACAAGCTTGACCTATACACTATTAATTTTTAATATTCAGCATGTGATCCAAAATTGCAGTTTTATTTTATGCGCACAAAACACATTGTACTTATAATCTTGCCTTGGGGAAGCCCACAACATCGCAACCCAAAGCCACAGTTTGACAATCTCTGAACCACATAAGATCTCTTACATACTTACGACAATCTTGGCAAACCAAGTAATGTGAGCGCAGTGAAATACCACTTATCGATTCACAACCATTTTATAACTGCGCAAATGCGAGATGAAAATACACTAAACTATTCATCCGATGAATTTAAGTGATCCAAATATACTTCTGATGTGTTTAACAGATGATGGCAATTAGTAAACGTGTGTATGCGTCGATCTGTAATTCTTTCGACGTGCGAATATAATCAATTTTAATTTGTGTCATCCTCAATTAGTATCTTATTCGTGAAAAGCGTTAAATAACAGTTTTTGTTAATTACTGTTATTTTGGGTTGATGTCTCACAGCCATTTTAAATCTTCGTTTATTGACGTCGTAATTATTATCTATTTATGTTGAATAATCCAAATTAAGTACCTAAGTATATTAAATGAATACATCCGCAATTTAAGTGCTAGTTAATACCGACATACGGATCTTCATCGATTACCATCCTATTTTGATACAGCCTGTAAATGTAGGTGTATTTCTCAAGTCTTCTCGTACAATACCTACTAGAATTCATCATCTCATTTGGTTACTGCTTGTTTGCGACTTCAGTTTATTAAACTTAGTATTTCTATTGAGTTGAGGCTATCTTATTCCCTTTGATACCTTATCAAGCTAACGATTCATATGGACCTATAGTACGAAAACCTCCTAGTAAAACATTATGTGAGAAATTGCTCGCTACTTGCGTCTTCCATTACGAAACTGTTCTGTTCAGCTATCCCGTTTTAAACCTTATCATATACCCCAACCACATTTTTCACACCATTCCCATTCCATTTTTCACTTTCCCGTCCCATAATTATTTCCTCTCAAGTTATTATCTTATCCGAACCATCAACATGACATCTAACCTCGCCCTCGCCGACGACGTTAAAATGTGTACAGCAATTAAGAAGCTGAAAAAACGAAAGCAAAAATGTCACCGACCATCATCGCATGGGGCCTCGAGATCTGAAATAATACTTACTTATGGGATTAGGATATCGTATAGAGCTGTTTGTACGATATTTGCGTTTTATTTTATTATGCCAACTAGAAATAAAGACATTCTTGAGATTTTTATATGGTAATAAACTATTGTTGTAATTCTTTGTAGTTAATTGGTGAACGAATTTGATCTGTTTTCTACATAACCTCTCTTCATCATCTCATTTTGTGGGTGCATAATGTTTTTTAGAGAAAATACTTCTAAAATATGCATGTCTAAAGAGTGCCAACGCGATTAAATAAAAAAAACATATTCTATATTTTACATAAATATGTTATAAACTTGTTCTATATGAAACGCCTCGTTACAAATGTTAATAAGCTTAATGTAGATACTGCTACAACTCATTAATCATACTTCTCATAAGCTCTCGCTTCTGTGAATTCTAATTTAATTTATGTCATTATTCAAACTAATTTATTACTCATGACGAATTAAACGACACAGTCCACCATCCCATTACCTACTTCTCGATAAAATATGGAGTTACGTTAAAAATTTCAGCAACAATATATTAAATTCGCCGACAACAACAGGTGCAAGTTGTACAAAAGACGAAAAATCATAAAAAATATACGTCACATTATTCTGCGTTGTGAAATAAACATCTCTATATAAATGTGTAGTGTTGTGCCGTGACATATCGACAAACAGATGGCCGGCCGTCGCGGCCGTCACAACATCAGCTAATTTATGCGCTCCTTAACGCCCGTCCCACCTATTAGTTGCACGCAGTATATTTCATGCGGCCGTGTAGGGCGACAATTATTGGTGTCGTTTATACAATGCGTTTTATAACAGTTGTGGGCATATTTCGTCGGTGTACTTAAGGAGTTCTTTTTTATTGCTTGTCGTAAATTAAACGAGAGGTTTTTGATTAATAAAAAATTGGCCCGTTTATTACAGAAGGATTAGGAATTTAAGTTTTATAATAGAGTCGGATATAAAAGCTCAAAAACGTTCACTTTCCGTCCAAAAATGTTTCATGCTCAATTAGTATGTTCAATAATGTACTGTGTAAAATTTATAAAATGTTTTCAAATAGCATCTGTAACAAAACAAACTATTTGCACATTTTGCTTAATAAAGACACACACTCTTAAAGAATGCCCAACACAACCTTTAAACGTTTATACTGACTTTGTCCTTCCATTAAAACATGGCGACACTACACGATGTAAGTATCCCCAGCCGAGTTTAAAGATGCTTTTTATTTCTGGAACGCATCGCGACTAACAGCTCAACGGCTTTCATCTTGTAAACTTTATTAATCGACATGACTCCCGGACACATGCGCCCCATCACTACGGTATTTTACGAACTATAAACGGGCGATTTTATCGATGTGTTAGCTTTACATTGACGCATATATGCATTTTTTTATTTAAGTACATGATAGAGAAGGGGTAATGGATGTGAGTAGTAGAAATAGCAGCGTCATTCATTTGACAACGCAGACAAATTATCGTGTAGAATGTTTATGTTAGCGGCTTTTGTTCGAAGCAGCGGGCAATCAGTCATGTTCATTCAAAAATGAGGTTGAAACGCCATTGTTGCGGCTTCGCGAACGTCTCTGTGTATAATGATCCATATAATACGTTCTGTAAGGATGAAAGTGTGTTATTATTCATGGAAATAAGTCACTGTCGTGTGTAATAAGGCGGTTGCAACGGATATTTTAATGTGTGTCGAGGGAATTAGAAGCTGCGTTAGTGGTGCTATAAATTTTGGGGATGGGCTCATATTTTTCACGTGTTGTATGGTGTGGTGGGAACGTGTGATGTTTGGTTTGAAAACTTTGGGTTAATGAGTATACATAAATTAGAAATTATCATAATATTTAAGTCTATTCGTTTTTGTGACATTCTGAAAATAGAAGATAGTCAAGATCTATAGTAAACACCGACGACACATTTATGTCGAACTTCAGCAGTCGGTTCAAGAATAACTTTTGGAGTCAAAATCTACAAGAACCCTTTTATCCTGACCCACTATAAAAAGAACTCTAGCCGTTCACAACACGTATTTCATTGAACAAGAACGGTAAACAAAACAAGATCAAAGAAACACTCCTAATGGAATCAGGTTAACATCTGGCAGAGATACCGATGCCCTTAATTGACATTCGTCAAGTCCGTGCTTGAACTATAGATAGGACAGAATTCTATAGAGCGTTCACAAAGACAATCAAATCTTCAACTATCAATATAGTACATCCAACGACAAAGAGATAAACAAATACTGCTCGAAGACTAGTTTTTAACAGAACCTGGAGCAGACGCCACTGATGGCCTTAATAAACCAGCCAAGGCTAAATAATTTGACTATAGTATCACAAAATTCTGACGAGGTACACCTGTCTCGGATCACCTAGACCAGCGGCATTGTATGATGGCGCCTGTGTCAGCTTTCAAATTATAAAAATACAGCTTATACCTACATTCGATAAGTTACAGTTGCAGCACGTTACTATTGCAGCCCATAAAACAATGTAGCAGCCATCTGTAGGCCAATTCTCGTACTTAAAAAACGTTCAAATTCAAGTCGCAATCTCATCTCAGCGACAATCAATGTCAAAAACCTGTCAAAAATGTATGTAAATTGATTGTAATTTTGACATATTGAGACTGAGATTAGAATGCGAACGGTCTTAAAAATACGGGAATTGCCCCTCTGTTCCCTCACACTTAGCAGTCACTATTTACGGAAATTCATAAAAACCTGCAAACGTCACAAGGCACCATACAGAGCCGCCATTGTAGACACAGCTGTCACAAACAAACACCGTTGTCATTGCGACACTTTTGTCTCAATGTCTCGTTTCTAAACGATCAGTTTTGTGACCTACATCCATGCGCAGCTCATCATTCTCCTGTCCTTATTAATTATTATTTGTGATCTTCGCAACATGTCTTTTGCCTTCCATACTTCTCTATCAGTCGTCATCTCGGTACTCACCCCCTTTTAAGCCATATCATCTTTCAGACAGTCCAGCCAACGTTTCATTGGTCTTCCCCTTCTCTTAAAGCCATCGACATTCATACTCAAAACTTTCCTCATGGCATTTTCCTTATTCATCCGCACCACAAGCCCATATCATGACAACCGTTTTCCGCACAAGTTTTCAGTTACTGGTGCCACCTTCAGACTTCCTCTTTGTACTCTTATCTTATTCTTTAACTAGCTACTGAATCTCCAGAACTTCAACTATGATAAGATTCGTCCAACAAAAGAGGTGAATAGTCACAGATATACTTATAACTCAAGTCCTAGCGTCGTGATTCCAACCAAGGTAATTATTGAGAGTTAAACTCCTGCCTCAAACTACGCTCAGCCATAGAATCACAATGAAATCTCCAGCAACAACTCAACTATCACAACACGCATCGAACAACAGGGTAAACAAACAGCGATCAAAGGAGCTCCTAATAGAATCGAGTTAGCATCTGGCGCAGACACCGACGTGTCCCTAATTGACAGTAATCAATTTCGCGTGGACCGCTTTCAATATTCTCTCATCTAAGATTTTTCTCGTTTCTCGTTCGTTTTTATATCGGCCTCTCGTCTCGTGAATTTATCGCTCAATTAGTCTTGTTTAATAGCCGCCTGCTCCGCTGATGTCTGCTTCTAGCGCCTTTCAGGGCTGGCGCGGATCGAAGGAACTTGTTTTATGTGCTTTTGTTGGCTGTATTTTTAGATTTCTGAAGCCATTCACAAATACATGTAACTGTAAAACACCTTTGAGGTCTCCAAATTAAATATACAAAAATATAATGAAACACTAACGAGAAGCTTTTTAATAAGCTCGTTCAATTAATACACAACAGGTGAAATCGATTGGTAAAGTAATTATAAATGCAAATAATTGTCATAATTAAAAGGTCACTTTACCTGCAAATGACAACCTTGTCAACACAATTGACGCAATACAAAAGTTCATATTATTATTGAGTACAAAGGCTTAATTAAGAAGTTACCAGAACACGCTGCCTTCAGACTTCAAGCAGAAATAAACTCCATTAATATGCGTGTCACTTGGCGACTGCAAAAACTGTCAATCCAACTTCAACTATCCTTGACAAGTAAACATAAAAACAATAAAATTCCCGCTTCGCAAACCAAATACAGCGCATTTACAATTTCTCTTATGAAGTTAATAAAAGAAACAGTCTGTCGCGACGTCTGACCTCTTAGCTGACAGACAGTCTGACAGTTGACAGATAGACAAAAGTGCTGTATAGACGACCGCGCAGTTGCACAAGGTATGCACTTGCTATTGTGGTTTTTGCTTTAGAATGTCAATTGAAACGAATGAAATATGGCGCGGCATTTTGTATTGGAGTGCTCTTTGCTTCGACGTAGATTTACATAAGCTTATAACAGACGCACTTGAACAGCACTGCTTAGTTATTATACCTACAAAATATATTTTATATAATTAGTCCTTGGGTACAACTGGTCCGTTTATTTGGTTTCAGGTTAAGTAGTAATATTTAACAAAAAGCAGCCAATGATGTGATGTTGTAGGATGCAAAAATCATAAATAAACTTTTTATTAAATCAATCCCTATTTATTGGGCTAGCAGAAAGAGTTCAGAAAATTACTAAGTCCAAATTTACAAGAAGCATTACAAATCTCGAAACTACTCTAAAAAATTCCTCCAGAACCAAAAGAAACCCCAAATTTTTAAACCAGAACCAGCCCTGACGGCTTGAAAGACGCAGAGAAATGGGATTAAATTAATTGTCGCATCAGTCACGAGGGCGTCGGGGTGTTTTTTATTAGTCGAGAGCGCCCCGGGCCCCGCGCCCCCGCGCCCGCGCGCACAGAGTAAATCACGCGGCGCCATAGACGTGGGAAACTGTGGAAGTGCAGAATTATTTTATGGAAGTAAATTTTTGTATTTACCGCTACTTCTTTTTTTGATTCGTGATTTTGCGATTTCTTTATGCTTAATTAGTGATTAGGTGGTTAGATAATGGTTTTTTGTGGCTTAAGGAGGCAGACGTTGTCTCTGTGCTTAAAAAAACTGCGGGAAATTCTGACTGTTTTACAATCTAACGTGGTGTTGGATTTATTACATTGGTGGATTTATTTTTGACATTCAATAATGAAAAAACTTTGTAAGAATTTAAGTTTGTTTATGAACTAAATAAAGACAGAATATTCATCAATTTATTTACACCTGATTATTCTTTCCAGTTTTTTTTTTATTTTAATTAGCCTACTTTCCCGCACTGCTAAGCCAAGGTCTCCCCAAATCCTTCCAGGCATCCTTTTCTAGAGCCACCTCGATCCAACCCTTGCAGTAGGCGTCCAGGTGGGGGTTTAGGAGTTTCTGGCCTGTTCTTCTCCATATGTACCTACTTCGCTTTGGAATGGGCAACTAGCTTCATCTTTCTGTCTGACCGACTACTCCTTGACAATTCAAAAGTGCCTGTAATTGGTTTATTGAAATAAATGTTTTGAGTTTGGGTCGTCTCGCCACGTCTTCCTGGGCCGGCCTCGGCAGCGCTGTCCATCCTCAAGCATCCAGCGGGTGGAGCCACTCGGTGAAAATATTATCCAATTAAAAATAACAGGAAATTACGAACTTATCACCCGAATAACACGAAACAGTCACCAAAACAATAATCTGTTTTAAATTATAATTGTATCACAAAATGATAGTGAATGAAACAAAACGTATGGTGTACTAATACCTACTAAATATCAACAAACACAATACACCGCCTCCATCCAACCTCATTCGCTCCTCCCCACTGGCGCGCCCAACCGATTTGTTCGTGCTTTGATCTTCGGCGCGATTTATCGACATTATTTTTAACGCCGATGCCCATCACTACGGCTTGAGTGATAGACTCGGCACTGAACTTATTGCCTACGTATTATTTACAAGTAAATTGAGTTTTTTGTATAAAGCTTTCCTATTTGTTGTGTGTGTGTAATTATTGAGATGTTTGTTTTTTTAAGAGGATGGAATGACTATAGCCATTTTAATATGAAATATTTAAATAAACTTGTTATTATTTTAAAGTTTCCATGTTTCATCTGATCTAACAAAGAAATAACGTCATATTGACTAGGAAGGAAGGAAGCTGCCTACTGCTGTTAGAAGCTTTTACCGGACTGTGGACAACAAAGACAGGGTTATGTTTTTTCTGAGTAGCTTTACGATCTTGGTCATCATGTAGATATGTTCCTAAATTTTTGGGCTTTTGTAAGTTTTGTAATAAGTGGGATTCGGGACAAAGTTTGCATTGGACGCCGACGGCTTCAAAAGCACCAACCCAACGGGCACTTTAGTTGAATGAGTGAAAGAAACACTCATGATTCTTTATGAGCGATAGAGTTTCACAATATTCGTTTTTATTTTCAGTACCTTACCGCTGATTCATAACCGGAACCAAAAACTGCCACACACGACATAACCACTCATATAGACTAAAAATCATGGCCGGAAACAAAAAATTCCAGACCAATTTTCATGCAAATTAACAAATAAATACACAAATCAATTCAGAACTCAACAATACAATACATATTCTCACAGCGACATCAGAGTACATACAAATTACAAAGTACTGAGTGTTAACTCTATACGTCTGCCCATGACCAGAATATTAAGAGGGGTTATAGTATCATAAATATCGTTTAAAGTTATTGTGATCGTCATTGATGACTGTTATGTTCCATCACTATAGATTGAAGGATTGATGTTTCTTTGTTTTTTTTTACCTTAATACTCAAGCACTATTTTTATGTGCGACAAAATGATGAGGAACTTATGAAAAAAAATTGTCATATCAACGACAAACATAAGCAAAAGCTGCTTGATTTTGATACATACTCTATTCCTAGAATGACAATTGGTCGCCCGAAATCAAGAGTTCCAATAATGCTATCATTATTCTCACCCTTTTGCAAATATCTAGGATTAGAACTGCGACAAAAATAACAGCAAAGTCGCGGTGTCGTTATTTAATTTAAACTGAGATAACCATTCAACGGGGAAAGCAAAAGTTTTACTAGCATGAGAACAGTATAAAAGTTCAATGTTAAATCGACTGTCAAAGTGTCAAATTTTCAGGGTTCCGTCTGCTCTAATAACCATGTAATACCTTGCAGACATTTCACCAACAATACCATCACCTCAACCTACTCACTGACCCGATCAGCTGACACATCCAATAAATCTCTTCTGAAAGACCTTCGCAACTAAACAGACGTCAATATTCACAGCACAAGGATCACAGCATGTACTACATGATTACAACACATGTAGTACCTATCTCGAAGGACCGGCCATCTTGTGGCAACGTGCTATCATTTTCCGTTCACATTGCAAGCAGCCGTATATAACCACCTCACGCAGTGATTTGCAGCTTAACTAGTGGGACATACGGACTGAAGGGATGAGCGAAAATATTTTTTTGCAAGCCCGCGGGGCGACAAACTAACAGTAGGAATGGCTTTCATTTTTACAGTTCAATAACATTCATTGCGTTATGTACTTTGAAGAGCCGACAACTTTTTCGTACTTATGAAGCAATGGATTAGTTCCTTCCAAATAATTCAGATTGTGGTTGATAGTGTGGTACGGAATTAGGGTGTTGTACTGCCTCTTTCTTAAGATAACACCTAAATTGATTTTTCACAATCCCACACTTCTTCTTCCGGATTTAAAGGGATCTATCTCGACTCGTCTTGACGAAATGACAAATGAAAAAAAGTATCTAACAACCAGCAACCAACCAAGCAACCAGCTTCTTGAGCTGTTTGTTAAACCTGGCAAGCAACGATAGGACTGAATATTTTTTGATGTTCTTTTTCATTTCACTTTATCCTCATTCATAGCCCAACTTCATCCATTGCTCGTATATTTCTTTGCTTGTGCCAATCCCCGCGCTCCAGTATAAGTATCTTCCAGGTTGTAGCCACAAGCTGTGAGCCAGAGTTATAAATTGTTTAAGTTAATGCTCGATTCTTTACACCAGGTAAATTTAACGTTGACTTTTAATTTACCTGGTCTCAAAACAACTCCATTTTTTGTTATGGGGTATTTGTAAACGCACCCACGATACAGGAGAAATTCCTAGTGTGAGGCAACGTTATTAAAAAAATAAAATAAAAAAAAAAACAAAAATAAAAAAACATTTAAAATTCAGATTCTACTCTCAGAGGTCATACATGCTTGTAATACGACACATTAACACAAAATATTGCAGTTTTGTGTTAATGTTTAATCACTTTTAAATTTTCTACATAAATCTCAATGATAGATAGCGTAACACAATTCCTTCAACATGTTTACTAGACATTTAGTATTTTTCCACTGCCCACTAATTTTAAGTTCACCCATTTACATTCAGCGTACTGTTGACACTGGCCATCCGTATGTCCCGTCCGTTTTCATCAACAGCCAGTCAAATAAACCAAAGAAACGGGCTTCGCATATAAAGGGCTGGATATGTCACAGCTATGCCTAATGAACTATTTGAATGTAGGCCTTATTGGCCGCGGATAAATAAAGAAATAAATGTGAAGTACGCGTCGTGCGCTCGCGCAAGCTAATCTGCTGTTTAAGACCGTATTCATAGTGTGGGTGGGATTGTTGGGTAACGTTTTTCAAGTAAATTTTTGTTGAATTTATTTATTAAAACCAACTTCATGAAACGTTGTTATAAGCGATACATAAATTGCCAATTACACTGTTTTATCGTTCATTAACCATTAGGATTACAGATCATCAGAAATCCAACAGACAGAAAATGCTAGATTAACTAATTTGCCATCGATTAAAATAGCCATAAAAGCCTCGAATTATCAAAATCTTTTTAATACATGGACCGAACAATAAATTCATAACACTCTGAAGTACAACATATCACAAGAAAAAACATTAAAACAAAAAATTACCGACCTATCCCAGTAAAAAAAATACCGACCTATCCCAATAAAAATTGTTTAAAATCATCATCGCTTAGAGATCCCATTCTGACAAGTGGTTGACGTCACAAAACGGTACGGCTCAGTCAACAGGTCGACCCAGAGTTGAAATCTGATGACAGATGCGGGTTGCTAAGTAAAATGCGTAGACAGAGAATGCTATAGACGCCTGCAAAGTGTGTCGCAGAAAGAGACAAAACAAAAATACGTCACACATTTAGGGTTACCGTGTGAGGAAAAATTTACCCCACAATTTAAAATGTCTATAGAAAATTTATTTTTCTCATAAATCGTCTTTAAATCAGTGTCCGTTCAAAATACATATTTGGGAACCTAGATATTCTGTAATACAATCGGAATAAATACACCCTAGCTACAGATTCCTAGATATAGGAATATGTTTGATTTACAAATTATTTTGGTTCTTATTACGTTTGCATGAACTACGCATGCTCCCTCAACCCCTTAAAAGCAGGAGAGAGTGACGATGGATGATGATGATGTGATTCTAAATACCTACATTTTCTTAGATGATAGTAGTATCTGGCTTTGTGAGTAAATAATACAACAAGTTTATTTTTAATTAGCTTTTATTGATTTTACACGTTATTGTCCTAAATTGTCCGTCAATAACGTATTTCAATAAGTATATTATAGTAATTTGTAAGTACAAATACTTGTACTTAGAAATTATTATAATATACTGTACTTACAAGAATGCTTAAATTATTTTCAATTTCCATATTCGTTTCTTCATGTAAACTGATGGAGGAAGATGATGGAATACAGGCCTTTGATTCCTAAAAAAAATTATTATCTTTAAGACGTTAATACAAAATAGATGTAAGAAGATGTTGTTTACGGAAAAAGATATTTTAAATTCTTGATCGATATTTTGAATCGCGTTCAGAGTTTAAGATAAGCCTGTCTCAGTCATTTATTGCACATAAAATGTACAAAATAATAGTTCGCAACAGATAATTGTATATAACAGTTTTAAAAACACTGAACATATGTTTTTTATATTATAAAAAACATATAAAACCTGTATCGAAACTTAATAATTATGTTATTAACTGAATATTTAGCAGAATAGGTACTGTATTCGGTAATAGCAGTGTTAGTTTCTTCTTTTTATTTAACATTTTTTTTATTAAAATGTCTGCTGCAAATTTTTGATGACGGTTTTGGTGTCCAATCTATTCGTCCTGTAGCTACGATCCAATTCCGACGTAAATTATCATATTCAGGAAAACTGCAACAAGCCATTAATCTTTCAGATATACAATTAACTAGCTGCGCCCCGCGCTTTTACCCGCATGTGTCTCGGTTCCGTGAGAATATTGCGATAAAAAGTATCCTATGTCCTAACCCAAGTAATTTACCGATGTGCCAAATTTCATCCAAATCTGATAAACCGTTTTAGCGGGAAAGCGTAACAAACAAACCAACAAATAAACTCAATTTCGTATTTACATATAATATTAGTTAGGATTAGGATACACACTACAGAATACATATTTCCCATAAAAGTGGGCAATAATTTATGGAAAATTGGCAACACCAAAATCCTTAGGTTAGAATTTAATAATGTTAATTTTGTGCTTTTTATCGATGAATTTACATCTAGGGTACATTATTCACAATGTATGAACACAGTAAAATGTTATTGATAGCCTAGTTGCTGATAAAAAAGTGCTATACTTACGAATGAAAGGACAAGTCTTGCATTTTCGTTTCACCTATCACTTTTACACCTTAGATCGCTACACCGCACCATGTTTTTTTATTTAATGGTTGAAATATTAAGGCTAAATTGTTCACAACATAAAATAACATAAATTACTAAACATATAGCACATAAAACTGAATTTTACAAGAAGACGATAACTATCTGTCAAACTTTGTTTAGCAAAGTACTATGCTAAAACCGTCAAAATCGTGGCACGCGCTGTGAAACAAAAAATCTCATCGTTCTGTCTCATTTCTTTACACGACATCGGCGTAACTTGCTCTTTTTCTTGTGTGAATGCGACAAAACACATCAATTTGTCTATAGCATTCTCTGTCTACGGTAAAATGTTTAAATTAAGACTCAATTTCATGTTTATTTTTATTTGGTTTGCTTTAGTTTGACCCTTTTGCATGTGGCGATGTTGTGTTTATTTTCAAAAAGCTTTTGTAACTTGAGCTTTGTTTGACGCAAGTAGGCATTACGAATGAAAAAAAATGCGTTATCTACAGTGACATAGAATATAGCGCTGGTAAAATACTAACATTTATGATTTATGTTGCTTTTATACTGCTGCTATCTCTTAACGTTTTTTGTAGCCTCGCGTCGCTAAGGACCATTTAAGTCACGTACGCGGTCCTGACACCTCCTTTAATATCAAGGTACTCAGAACCGGCATTACCTGGAGCACTTAAAACTTCTATTCATCTCCTAAAACAAAGAGTCGTAAAACACACAACTCCTTGAAAAATAAAAATAAAACACCCGCCAGACTTTTCAGTTGACAGAAATTGCAACAGACAGGCAGCACTATGAATAGACCACGTTGCGAGAAGTGGGCTTCACGTTTGATTGAATGTGAAAATTATACGGCCGGCCGTGGCGACGACGACGCGCCAGTGTGGAGTGCTCTTTATATTACCAAGTTTTCCCATAGGAATAGTCAGGAATCGCACTATGTTTGAATGTCAAATTAACATGTTTAAGAATATGTTAAGGTATTTGATATTAATGTTGTTAGATAAATACTGGGAATGTAAATTGCAAAGCAATTGTGAAAGTTTAACGCTTTGTATTGTCAACACGATAAAAGTTCGTCCTGACTGGCAAAACCTAAATTTATTCATGTAACGCTATAATATTGGCAAAAGGTATAATATAAAGTTAAAATAAGAGGCAATCATTCAGTAAATAAGCAGTATAATTTATTAATGACTTACTACAGCAGCCAATTGGTAAATTATAAGCAAGGGACCACACGTGAGTCTGTGGTTACGTACATGTCAAGCTAATAAAACCCTGTTATACGGCTCCATCGATAAAACTTCAGTCTAAACTCAAAATGGCTGGAGTGGTAAAACAAAACCATCACATTGTTGTAAAATACGGACACCCCCCCCCCTTGACCCCTTCAGATCAGACGCCACCAAAAACCACCATGTCACGTGGTTTCGTAATACATTACTGTCAGTGAGGATTCGTCCTTCGAGACCTGACATGAGTTATAAAGCAATACTAATAATAATATCGTCTTCAGTCCAGTTTTGGGCACGTTTACAACTCTGAATTTTGAAAAACCCTATACTTATTTAAATATTCTGCACTTATATCGACTCCTTTCTTCTTATCAGACTCTGATCTGCCAGTTCTAAGTAACCACAATACCGAAAATGACCCACCTAATCCCCCCACAATTCCTACAGCAGCGTAACCTGTAACTGGAAACTAACGAATAAATACAACACGCTTGTTACAATAAACGGCCGATGTCTCGGTTTATGTCCGATGTTAAATCCGTTGATTTTAACTGCAGTTTTATGGACTACTCGTGTTGATTCGGCGTCAAGTTACATGGGCTTGAGCACACTGGGTGATTATTGAGCTTCTTTATTTTTAATACGCCGCGTTTTCTGCGTTTGAATGTTGTGTGGGTAATTGCTTGGTGAAGGCAAATTAGATTTATAAATATCTAGCTATGATGGCAACTTTTCATCGCCAAGATAAAAAAAAAATGTTTATCTTCGAGGGCTAAGTTCATCTGGGAGAAAGTCAAAATCCCCTGTGCTTTTGATATTAATCAAGGACTCAGCTGTTCGTAGCTAGGGATAATTTCCTAGCTAATTATGATGATGATTCAATGATTAATAAGAAAGCTAGTATTCTTTACCTCACGCACGTAAACGTCCTGCAGTACACTGGGGGGCAATTTTTAAAAATTGTTTTTTTTTGTTGTTGATGTTTATCTTTACACCAAGTCATGCATAGCTCACGAGCCCTTTAAACTCCTGAAGCCAGGAAAATCTCAATAATAAGAGAGTGCTGAAATAATCGCTCCGTGTGTACGATCAAATCGGTCGCTAACAATAAAATCCCCGCGATCGGCGCGGGCGCAGCGCAGGCGCGTTTTATCGCACACATAAACACGTCAGTGCGGACAGAACACGTTAATTTATTTTATTGTCATTTAAAACATTAATTTACGGATGTTTACTAATGTGTTTGAAACGATGAGTGTCTGTCTGCCCTTGTGAGTTTTAGTGTTAGTTCAATTCGAGGAAGTCTAGGAATTTTAGATAGTTATTCTTAAATGTTATGTATTGTCACTGTAGTTAAGTGTTGCGAACTTTGTATTCAGCGCCAGATTTTAAACGCAGTGCATTTTATACACCATTCCATTGATTTTGAAGACGTACATGACAAGCGCTCAATTTGCGCATACATTATTGCATAATGTAAAAAAAAATACATGGCTTTGTTTCTCATAGTAAGGTGCCTCTCTGCATTTGACGGCACACATACCTACATAGTTTTTTTTTTAATCTTTATTGTTTTGTAAGGGGTTTTTACCCACATATGGATACGTCAACCCCATCATGCCTTATCCAAAGTACCATAAATTACTAATTAGATCTTAAAAAGAAATGGAAATCTTAATCATTGAAGTACACACAGCAGCTGAGCAGGTCAAGTTAGGTACCACATACTGTCAAATTTTCTCATTCGATTCTGAACATAAACGTCAACATTTTAAGGTTTAAAATAATTTGGAGAAATTTGACAGTTTCGTATAACCTAATGTGCTGGCAGCTGTACAATAACTAGCTGACATATTCTTTTAGCAACTTTTTAAGTTGGTTTTGCAAAATGCTTTGAACTAGCCCTACCTCTAATATGGTTAATTGGAACTCATTGATTAAGATTTTCCTTTCATCTTGGTCCCTAACACATTCCATTAGCAAATGCTGTACATCCTCAATCACAGTGCAAGTGTTACATTTAGGTGAATTCGCTGTTTTCATTAGGAATACAAACTTCGCCGATTAATAGTGTCCAGACCGCAATCTTACTGCTTACTTGACATGGTTTCTACTTAATCTAATACAGTCAAACCAGGGTAAACGCAGAAGTTCGTCTTGTATTGTCTTATAATATATTCCCTTCTCTTTAGATGTAACGTTAAAATAAACTTTCCAATTATTACAGCTTTACAGCACCCTCGACCATGCATAGAATATTTTATGATTATTATGGCGTTTAAATATTTGTCTAATAATTATTATGGCATTTAAATATTATGTATAATAATCATTATGGTGTTTAAATATTATGTCTAATCATTATTATGGCAATTCGAAATATGAAAAACAATACGTATGGCACTCGTATCTTATGGTATCTAAGTTTCGGGCAATTAAAAGTATGTCATAATTATGTCTTTTAGGGCAAACTAAACATTCGGGCAAATGAAATTCGGGAATATGATGATTATGGTATATAATCTTCGGGTAAACAATAGACAACCGCGCTGGAGCCCATTGCAATTTCAACTCTGTTTTATTTATAATATGCATGAAAATAATCTTTAAAATGTCGTTAGCTATGAAACCAGAGGCGCATCGAGCCACTTATCATACTTCTTACCCGTTGTGTATGATACGGCTTTCAGGATTGCAATGAGTTCCAACGTCATGACGGATACATTGGCCATCTACAAACCCCGCACCTAATCCATTTAGACCCATCAGAATAAAGAGAAATATAATATAAGCAATCCACTATAGTTAATGTTTAACTCTCATACAACAAGGTATTTGGCTCATATTATCTAGCATGAATCTGCCATGGCATTTCACCAGGAGATGAATTCATTTTTTTAACGTTTGGAAGCTCTTGCAGTTCATTATAGGATGTGAATATTGGTTTTGAGTTAGAAACGCAATTTACAGTAAGTGAATTTATTAAATCCTGAGACTTTTCAATGGAGGGGTATACTTTTGGTTGCCGAAGCCCTTTTACCCATTTCATACGTTGCCAAACATAGGAAGCCGATACTTTTTCATCGAAGAAGAGTCGCAAACCTTGTGCTAAACATCTTTTCTTGCTTTTCGGATTCACCTCTGAGAGGTTTTCGTTATGTTCTCTAATTATGTTAGGTTATGAGGCTATGATTCTCTGTGCGACCTTTTTAGACAATTCTGGACTCCAGTAATCCTTTGGTTTAAATTTCTGATCAGGCTGGTTACATATTTTGACAAAATGTATATGTTTATCCGCCGCAGTTTTTATTGATAATACTAAATTGTCATACATCTCCTGAACATTTTCGCAACAGTGATTAATAAAAATAGGGTTTTCTGAAATACACTTATCCCAATTTGCAAGTTTATAATTGTGTTATCTTACATGTCTGAAATCCCTTGTCATATTTAATGACAACTTAATTATTAGGTTATCGCTACCCAAATTTTCGTTATAGACTTGCCAATCAAAATTTATCTCTACGTCGGAAGAAACAAACGAAAGGTCCGGCGACGGTTGCTATAAATACCCATTTACCAGTTTAACCCTTGTAAAATCATTATTGGTGGATATGAAACCAATTTCTAATGAGAAATCCAAAATTTTGAAACCTCGCATATCCGATTTTACTGACCAATTAGTATGGTCACCGTTGAAATTCTCAGCTATCAAAGCTGACCTTTATAAGAGAGAAAAAACATAATCCAACCCGACACTTGAGTTTGTACACGGGATGAACAGTATAATGACACCACATATTCTAAGTCCTTGCAGTTGATCAACTTTACGCAAATTAACTCAATGCCAGTGTTATTTAACCTAAATGGCCTAAAATAAGACTAAAATATAAACTTGAGAACAACAACAGCAACGCCGCCTTAAGAATCATCCCTGTCCTTTGTATAGACTTTATACCTAATTAATGTTTATATAGATATTTAATCTGGCCAAGTTTCACTACTGGTCGCAACGTTTCTCGCGTTAAAAAATCTGTGAATGTTACTAATCTCGAGCGTAGACTTTGAACATTCCACTGTACTATGTTAAGTCTAATATAGCTAGGTGTACTATCCATAAGACAGGTTAAAAAAATAACAACTTCGTAACAAATTCTTTAATTCTTCCCATAAGATTTAATCACCTATAGATATTTGGAAAATATATCGCCCAATCTACATCAATGAAACACCCGAAAATTATCTCTGAGCTCTCACAAGCCATAACAAAAGTACTCAAATCAAGTATAAAATCAGACCACCATCACACGTCACAAACCCTGACATAAAGACACGAGCATATCTCACGAATTAATCCGAACCGTAATTCAAAGACGTAAAATTTCGCTTCAAACTGCACATTTAAAAGTAATAAAATCAAAGAGATCTGAGGGGTAATAAAGCGTTCGAGTACAGAAGATTGTGGACATAACATACATATCTTTATCGCCGACGTCGCTCGTTCATTACAAGCTGTAAAGTATATTGGAGCCGAGCTCTTAACGCAAATTGACGCGACATCTAGTTTTGGTGTGAGGAAATAAAAGTGTTGGCTGAGTAATTTGTTGTTTTAATTATTGTTTGGTTGTGAAATAACAACTGAAACTTATCATCATTATAATTGAACTATGTGGACCATTTTAAAATAATAATGTTAGTGAAATTAATATTTAACTCAGGCGTATCGTAGGTATCATAGCATGGTAAGAATAACAAATTCTCAATTTATTTTTAAATTTTAGAATCTGCTCCTCTTGACTCTTATTATCCCAAAACTAAGAAGAAAAATAATATCAAAGGACCAAACTGGAAAATGGAAACTTTGCATTTCAATAGGTATAAGACTTGAACTTCATTAAGTAATGCCGAAGCTACCAAATAATCTGACACACCTCCCCCAACTAACTTCAAACTCAGTTCAAACTGAAACTCGTCGATCCAATCCGATTAAAACTGCAAGATAACAATCGTTAATACCAACTGTTACAAGATCCGAGTCCTATCTCCTAACGGGCTTATTACACAACGGTCCTTAACGGGGCGGATAATCAGCCCGTTCCCATTCGGGCCGGGTCTTCGGGGCCCAATAATCAAGTGGGCAACTCGTCTGGCCTACGTTTTGTGAATTTTTACTGACAGACCTCCGTGACCAGCCGGTGGGCTGTCGATAGAGATTTGGTTCGCTGTTTACCGTGGTACAATGAATATTGATTGCTTACATCCTTGTTAGGATTGGAAAATTCCGCTAGAGTTTGCTTAGGTTGGTGCCTGACGAATATCGTGTTCAAGACCAGTTAAGGATATATTTGTTTCAAGAAACAGTTTCAACGATAGCTCTTGTTAGTTTCTGTTTAGGTACAATTCATGATAATGAATTAATGATGTAGGTATTACCTTTAAAATCATCACATCGATAGTTACAACGTCACCAACGTGTGTGTGGGATCAAAATCAAAATCAAAAGTCATTCATTCAAATTAGGCTGAGAATCAGCACTTTTTGAACGTTAAAATCACATAAGACAGTCCCCCCAAAACGCCCGCCCTTCACCACTTCCTAGTGCTTTAGCTGGGAAGAAGAAGTGGCGGAAAAAACTCCCCAGCAGCACTGCTGTCTGTTCAGTTAAAAGAACTGGATTCAGATACAGTAATAATCATTAAGTTCCCTTCAAAATTATTGAGCTGAATGGTGCTGATCCATACCTACGTTATGTTTGTGAACAGGTGCCGTCAATAGGCACTGGTCATCTCTTAGTTGCCATGGCTTGTTTTAATTTCTGAATTGTGTTTTTTTTTATTACGGACACCTTTTAACGTAGGGCACGCCACGATAGCGGCGGTAAGACCCCTCTTTGAGGAGTGGCTAGAGAGGCGTCACGGCGTCCTCACCTACCGCCTGACGCAGGTCCTTACCGGACACGGAAGTTTCGGGAGGTTCCTGCACATCATCAGGCGGGAGGAAATGCCCGGGTGTCACCACTGCGATGATCGCCCCGAGGACACGGTGGAGCATACGGTGGGGGCCTGCCCTGCATGGGCGGAGCACCGCCATGTCCTCGTAGAGGCGATCGGCAGCGGCGGCGACCTCTCACGCCCGGCCTTGGTTCAAGCCATGGTCCGGGGCGAGGGGGAGTGGGAGGCAGTCGCCTCCTTCTGCGAAGCAGTCATGCTAGCGAAGGAGGTGGCGTGACGGGAGAGGGAGAGAGTCTCCCGTCCAAGCCGCCGCGGTGGACGCTCCGGGCGTCGGGAGCCGCGTGACGACTCCCGGCCACCGTAGGCGCGGGCCTGCGGGCGGTGAGTAATGGGTAGCTCACCGTCCGATCAGGATCAGGCCCGTGCCGGACGGCGCGTACGTGTTCCACGCGCGCCTCAAAGAGATGTCAGCATCGAAGAGGGGGCCCACTAGGGCCCAAGCCTGCCGGGAAAGCGGGATCATCCATAAGGGGTACCGCTGACCCGGAACATAAAGGACCAAGGAAGGAACACGGGTGGGTTTTAGTCAGTAAGAGTCTGACACTCCCTTCCGCTCCACCCAGAGCGGGAGGGGTCATTTGATGATTTCCCATCCACAAAGAAAAAAAAAAAGCCCTTTTAACGTGCACGTCTTTCTACGTTGATTTCACATTATAATTTCAACATAAATGATGGAACCATTTTTTTTGTAACAATATTTTGATTTAAAAGAGTGTCCGTGCAGTTTCTTGCCCATTCTTCTCCTTCTACGGTTTGGAATGGAAACTAGCTTCATTTTTCTGACTGGCCGACCCCTTGACCATTCAAAAGTGCCTGTAATTGGTTTATTTGAAATAAATTATTTGAGTTTGAGTTTGACCGATACCGTTGCTAAAAAACAATAAACTTTTCTTGATTTAGGTTGCAATTATATACGTCCATTCAATTTATTGATTTATATCCACTAACAGGATACCACGACTTCAATCAATGATATATAGCGGTGGTTTCCGACATCCCAAATAGCACCACCACCTGCCTAAAATAACAATCAGAATAACATTAGCTAATTAACAAGCGTAGTTTTAAAACTACCCATATAATTTATAATTGCGGTCCTACGATCCGTTACTCGTCGTGAATACGAATCGCCGACCACCGGCCGTGGGTTAACACTGTGAATGCTAAGTACATGTTTTTTGCGTCACCTACAGCGATGTCGGTCCGTGATTGCAATTTATTTTCGTTTGCAACAGGGTTACGTGGTCGGTGCATT
Organism: Brachylomia viminalis; assembly: GCA_937001585.2. NCBI lineage: Eukaryota > Metazoa > Arthropoda > Insecta > Lepidoptera > Noctuidae > Brachylomia > Brachylomia viminalis. The sequence continues at coordinate 2,706,105 of OW443300.2, forward strand.
TTTACAACTCAATTAAAAAGTTGAAGAGGATAAAGTTAAGACAAAGAAATCTCGTCGTTAAGGCCGATTTTGGAAACCGGTGTGGATATTTTCATTAAAAAAATATTAATAAGTACTCGCCCTCATATCATAACCCACAAATATCTAGTAATGTTGGTAAACTAGGATTTAAAGACCAATTCAAAGGCCAGATTACTCAAACATCTTCATCAATAACTATGACTCATCAATGACTATGTCATGTGAAAATGACATATCAGCAGAGTAAAAGTTCCTAATCGTCTTTACCCAAAATAAGCTATGACCAATTTACTTCTTATCTAATAATGACAGATTCGCCTCTTTCGTTATTCAAGGACCACACACAGATCATGATCATAACTGAGACCATAACAATTAAAATCTTACTAACGACAAAAGTACATAGTGACACGTAAGGCTACAACCATTATTCGAAGATTTATGAGGGGCACGTGAAGATCACGACATTAATTGGAGTGACAGTAGATGGATTGACGTAGATCTACAGCACAGTACGAAGGTATTTCTCTTTACTTAACTACTTGAAATAAGATCTTGCGAGGCTGTAAACCATTGCCAATCATTGTGAAAGTAAATACTGGTGCCAACTTTCTGACTGGATGGAAAAATCACATGGCCAAATGGAGAGGATCCTAGCAACAAAGTAGAAGGACAGTAAAAACAATAAAGGTTTCATAAAGTTACTATGATGTCACATAAGAAGTTAACTCTTATGAAATACCAAACGAGATTTTGAGGTCAGTTATAAAAAGTACTTTCTAGAGTAATTAAAATTTAAAATAAATTTCATATTATCAAATCCAGGTGACTTGCCATCACAAGATAGGTATATGTATCGTATAAGATAGTGTTCCAAAGAGCTCCTAGATATTTTAACTTCATTTTCCAGGATTCTATGGAAGCACAACCTTAATCCTGGCACCACCATACTCAATGAAGACCACACACGAACGGAAGAGATACCAATCTTAGTCCAGCCGGCGGCTCCAGGGACGTCATTGTGGGAACTACGTGTTGATAATCCACGATCGTGTATGAAAATTATGAATAAGATTGATAAAGATAACATGCTTTGGTTTATTATGTTCACGTTCGTTATAGCAAACAGTTTACATAGGTATACGTGATGTATGGAGTAACAAAGTAAGGAGCTGCTCGATACAGTTTCCTTTTCATTAATTCTTCTTTTTATTCTCTATCCAACAATTTTGTCTTAACCAAGTACATTAGCTGCATCACGTAGAATTTTTATAAATGATGGTCCTCCGTATACCAAATTAAATTCTTGGTGACGAATCTACTATCAAATATTCATGTCATATTTCCAATTAACCCCAATTATTGAACTGCCTATTTGAATGAACATACGAGTACCTATTAAACATGCTACTCAGACTAACAGAAAATTTTAAAAGCACAAAAGTAGATGCTGCCAATCCACTAAACTTGATGAACACTGGCCTCCAACGCCTACAGAAAGCCATGGGGTGGTCTACACCATGCAGAGTGCAAATCAAAAACATTCACAATATGATAGCATACGCTCCGTGGCATAAATCACGGGTAAAACAATGGGTACAGATACCGCCGATGCTATAAAGATGGTAGATAAAGTGATCGTCCGCCCCCTACCGGCGATCGCTCCCATCAATCATTATAATAGATGTGGTGTATCCTGGGAGGATGTTAAAGGATTGGTTGGTGTTCATTGAGCAGTTTGTTGTTGTTTCTTAATGTTGACTGCCGATGTGTTGATTGTGGGGATGCAAGCTATCTAGCACCATTACTATTTGAAGTAATTAGACAGTAATTTTTTTAACAAGAATTACAATTTTAAAAGATGTATATTATTTGTCTGCAATCTCTAGGTAATTTGTAACATTTGCTCCAGCTATCTTCATATAAAGATATGAAGGTGATAATTATATTTCGATTAATGTGAATAATCCATCAGCCAGTTTAAATCATTTGAAGGCGAGACATTAACGTTGTAAAGAATACTGGGTCTTTAAAATCGAATAGATAATATGTTTCTGAGAGGTTAAATATTCTGAAATTGCGTTGACTAAATCTTATAAGCCATCAATGGACTTCATCCATCTAAATCCCCTCACAATCTAATCACTATTACCTTAAATCTTTTCGAGAGTAAGATAACGTCAAATAAACCAAATAGTAGGTCTTATCGCTGACTAACTACAGGTCTGGTTGCAACTGCATCACGTTTTTCGTCCTATTCAGTTTAGATAGATGTTTTTACCCAGACTTGCCTCAGGCGTCGACAGAGATCGTCACTTCGTGAACAATTTAGATTGGGAACTGAGACGGTAATTTTCGTGTTGCAATGTACTTTCAAGATCAGAAATGTAATAGAGTTACGAATTCTTATTTTTCATCTAAACTTGTTAGCGGCGAATTCCTGAAGTATTTTTAAATCATTGAAAACATTTTATCTTTTCAGTTTTGTTTTTTTGACATAATATTAGACATTGACAGGTTCATGGTAGGAATAAAACACAGTTAAAACAGTGGGTAGTTACTTCACAAATAATACAATTGTCATTAGAGGATGGACATTGTGCAGATTTTGTAAACGTTCAATATCAAATTGCCTGGAAATAAACTGTTGCAATAGTCATGATCATTCAGGATGAATGAAATATACATAGTATCCATCAAATACAATAATAACAAATTGAACTGGCCATTTATAAACCGGCAACATCACACAACACCAACCTAAGTGACACATTACAGTCTGAAACAAAAATACAATCCGATTCAATTTAGCATATCTGTGGTCAAAGGCACCGCCCCCTCTCGAGAGCAGTGCTGACCTGCAGATCAGAGGACCGACGCTCAATGAAATGAATGGTTCTTTTAACTTGCGGCGTAACAAGTGTGATTATTAAATTTTGAGACGGATGTTTTGCGCTGCATTTGTTTTTTTGAGGTTCCTCTAAAGACTGGGCCCCCGACTATTTTCATGTGGGTGTGATAACAGGTAAAAGCAGGAAAATAGGCTGTTGCTTCATAGTACATGAAGCTGTTAACAACAAACTGCACTCAGCATTGATCGTGAAATAACATTTCACTGTAAAATCAAATCTACCCTGGAGACATTAAATATGGGTTACTACGGGTAAAATAAAACCTTAAAAAGAGTTAAGCTCCATATCCATTTTCTACTATCTTTAGAGGCGTCTAAAAGCCCATACAAGATGGATAGTAAACAGATAACACCCTTATGAGTGACCCAGCCGACCCATGATCTATGGCTCGTCCCTTGTCGGGTCGGATACCGATGACCCCAGATTATTGGAAACGTTAATACAAATCACTTAATAAGTCTTATCTTAGGCTTCAGCTAAATATGTTATCTGCTTGCGGTGTATAGACTCTTGAAGTGTCAGGATTTGATAATATAATAGATGAGGATGATAATTTAAGTTTGTTATAGTTTTTGTATCGTCGTACAAATCTACTAAAAAGTTTATAAATTCCAGTTAGGAATATTTAAAACAAAATAGTTTTGCAACTTCAAAGTGGAAAGCAATTACTAAATTACCATAGCCATAGTTTTACCAACTATAAGTTTTAAACAAATGATTAAAATAATTGCAAACACAAACCTAGATAATTATTCTACTATGGTTTTGCTATTAGGTGATAGTACTAGTATTACCAGAAAGGACATATTGGATGGTGGTGTGTGCTTTTCCTTACTCTTATACTTTATCAGATGATGAAAATAATTATATTATAAGTTAAATAATACTATTCACAAACTGACATGTTGTTATAGTGACAAATTATTGTATTTTGGCACTAACAAATTCGTTAGTAGTTTTAAATTAACTCAGAGAACTTTATCTCTGTCTTGGGGATGTAGACATCTGATTGCTATGTTGATAGCATATAATATTAATGAGGTTATAGCTAATATAACAATTTGTAGTATTAGTGACGCGTCTGTGTTGCCTAGGTATACTAAAAACATAGTGATTAATACTTATGAATCATCATGTTGTACGAAGGAAGATCCAAGGAGAAGGCCTCTGCCAGTCTGATAGGGTATTCTCATCCTGCTGGAACTCATACGGGCATTTTAGACTCTACAGTTGTAGGTGTGGAGGTCACTCCGGATAATTATTTAAACTAGTCAGTAAGACAACACAATTTACCCCTTCAAATAACCGATTATTATTAAAGAATAATAAAGAGTTATCTTCTGGCAATATAACTCATGAAAATAATACCAAAGGGTGTGCAACATAGATTAAAATGATTGAATCAAAATATCTAAGGTTTCACTTCCAAATTACTGAAAATAGAATTTCGATGTGATTTGTTTAACAGAACATTGGTTAAAAGATCATCAAGTACTGTCAATAAATTAATCATTGTGTACTAAGCCCAGCCAAAAACGTATGATATAATATGGGGAGTCATTAATATTAGCTAAAAGCTCAATTAAATCGAAAGAACGAAAAGACATCATCGGACTGTCTGTTGAACACAGCATTTAATTGTCCTGTGTTGAGCTTAACAAGCATGTTATAATTTGCATATACAGAAATACATAACTCAATACAACAGACTCAATAAATACATAAAATACATAACTCGAATACTGTCAGATTATTAAGTCTATTTGGGTCATTTGATTTGTCAAATGTTTTATTGAACCAACCCGAGTGACAACTTCTTCTGCCACTTGTATAGATAACATTCTTTTGTAATTGTGATTACTTACACAAACAAATTCTAAATAAACTGCCATCCGATCACAGTGCATAACAATAAAATGTCGCTCCTACATGACTTTACAAAAAATTCAAATAATATTTAGGCAAAAATTGGACATGTAAAAATTTGCAGAATTTAAATAATTCTTTGGCTAGTACATTATGTGATCAGAGTTTTCATAATATAGGTGACCCAAATTAGTTCCACGCCGAGTTCTTTTCACTATTAAACACGCAACTTAATGACACTACTCCACTTAAGACTAAAAGTATTTACACAAAGTTTAGCTATTTGAGCCTTACGGCCCAAAGCAACATATGAATACTACAACCTTTCATCAGTATGTTGCATAATTCTTATAATTTTACCCTTAGCGATGGCGAGCATACCTCGCTCCTTAATGTATATGAGAAAGAGAGTCGAACCGGGTACGCTACCTTGTGGCACACCATAGCTGACGGTGCGCTCTTCGCTGACGATATCATCGATCTTAACAAACTTGGTACGCTCACTCGGGTAGTTCTCATAAATAAAAAATAAAAAAAACAAATAGTGTCAAAAGCTTTGGCAAGGTCTAAAAAGATCCCAAGACCTTCTACCCCCATTCATGTTTGTGACAACATAGTTAGTCAGTTCATGAACCTCATCAGACATTGATTTGCCAGCCCAAAAACCATATTGTGAGGGTGACAATATGTTAACCTTTACTAAGTAGACACGAGCCCATTGTTCATGATCCTCTCTAGTATTTTGGATCAGACAGAAAGCGCAGCAATAGATCTATCGTTTTTGACACTGTTTCTGTCCTCACTCTTAAAGACAGATTGCATAACGACTTTTTTATATGGTTTGCGAAATTGACCTGATTTGAGAGCGAGATGCAGGTGTATGTAAGTGGCGGTACAACTATGGGCATCTGTTCACTTATAAGGCCATTAGAAATTCTATCCCATCCCACAGCACCGCCTATTAGCAGTATGGTCTACGTTCTGATCATAATAGATAGCTTGACTTCAACGTTCATCGATTTATTCGTATGACATAGTTATTATGGAGATATCAAAGCAGTACAATTATTCGATCGATGGACGTTTAGCTGGAAGTAATTTTACTAGCTATGGATTGAAAGCGTTTAGAAAGAGAATCATTTACGTACTTAGGCAATTACTAAACGTTACTTTGATAGTACCTACCTTTGCATATTAGATGTAGGTACCTATCTTATTTTAACGAGTCAGACTGTACCAAAAGACCAAAATACATCCAAAATCATTAACAATAAGGTCGACAGCTTGCATTACGATAACCTTTAAAATCTATACTTCCAAGATAATTTCAGACATAAAACCAATAATTTTGAAATTCTTAATCTCGATATTTAAGTTAAGATGATTCACAAGAAAAATTACAGAGAATATCTTTTAAAAATTATGACCAACATAATATGCACGGTAGTGTAACATGTAATTTGGACCAATTTGGCTCCGCTCAATTATGTAATCATGTACGAAAGATGTATTTTGGATGTACTTAACATTTTCGCTATCGAAAACACGCTATTGTTTACGCAATTTTTGGTCTGGTGATTAATTGTTAATAATAAAATAGGTTTTACTATCACTTTTCACTTATGTGTAGTGAGTTTTAATGGTAAATGGTGCTCCAAATTGGATAGTTATTTTCCTTTAAGGCGGTTTTTAAGTTGTTTCAGAAGAACGAAATAAAAAGTGTAATTATTTATTAAAATAATGTAAGACAAATAAATAGCGCTTAAATACTTAACTAATTCAAATTAATCATGACAAGGTATGCTTACTAAAGAACTGTTTGGGAAATGTTCTATGAACACAGTTTGGCCAAGCTATCCTTTATTTTTGTTCACTTCGCTTTTGTCTTGCCACTTACTCTGCTTTCAATTTCTTCATAAACTAAAGAAGAAAAACAAAACTCACACACGTTCAACTTTATTTCCATACAGTTTCCACACTTATCCTGGAATACATTTCACATCGCTGTATATTCTAATAACTCACTGACATTCTCATTATCATTTTGCAGTCATTTATAGCCAGCCCTGCTATTAACGCTATCATTCATCCACAGTATCACGCAATTTCCGCCCTTTTGTTTCTGGCAACAAAAGACAAATTACCGCAGCAATGAAAGGTAGTACTGCAAATACTAAGGAGGGTATCCACCGTGGCTGTAAACTGGCCACAAAAGGAGCTAACATAGCTCCAAATTTTGAACTAGATGAGCTTAAAGAAAAGCCCATGTTCCTTATTGGTGTTGGATATAGTTCTACTACGTGTAAGTAAATAACGCAAAAGTTGACAAAAGCAGACAATACCCCGATCATGCCGAATATGGTTGATACCCATGCCCTGTTGGGAAATAAGACTAGTATAGTCATAGCCAGTCCGATGATGATAAAGGAGCCAATCGTTGATACTTTCCTTCCGTACACTTTTGTGATGACTGTTGCTATTAATGTCATTGGCATCTGGAATCAAACAAATAAAAGCTTTAGGTGACAAAACATAATGTTGGTTCCAGAAACCCCCAAATAAATAGGTTGCATTAAAAAGAAAATGGTGGCTGTGTCACTCAAAACATATATTTATACAAAAAGCAAAACCTCGCCTTCATTTATAACGACAAACAGGCATCAATCAATTCAACTGACCTGTATAACTCCAATTACAGCCACCACGATGAATACATTCGATCCAAGCACCGTGTTGTATTGATTGATACCGAAATAGCACACCCCCGTCACAAACCACAAAGTGCATGATGACATTGTTATCATAGACAGCCGCTTTGTCTTGAACAAGTCCAAGTAGTTCATGTTTTGTGGTTTGTTCTCTTTTAGTTTCAGGTCCTGGAAAGCTTTTTCAATGTTTTCCTTTATATTAGAGGTGCTGCGGTTGTTACTGGAAATTAATGGAAATTTATTAATACTTATAAATTATTAAAGTCGTGGGACATGTGAGTATGTTCTGGTCCACATTGAGATTTGAATGAACCAATAGTTTCATGTCAATACTTGCACCACTCAATCTTTGCATATCCATTCTCATGTTAGCATAGACATTCAATAAACAAATATTTTCAACTGATAACTTATGATATCTGAATCGCGAATGTTAAAAAGAAATCAAGTAATACTCACAATTTAGCAGCTTTAGTCATAATTATAACAGTTTCATCTGCTTTCCCATTCGCCATCAACCATCTTGGTGTCTCCGGCAAAAATAATAACAACACCAATATACACACAGAAATACCACCAATCTCCAACAGGTATAATCTCCAAGACGTGGCAAAATAAGCAAACGCTGCCAGTGTAGCTTCGGCTACAGCATCAGGAAGTAACACCAAAGCACCAACAAATTCTCTATGTTGTGGTCCTACAACCTCCAAAGTAAATACAGCAGTAATAGACATGATGCCTCCACTAGCTAAACCTACGAAGAACCTTAGAACAGTGAAGGTCCAATAGTTTGGTGCGAATGCTGTGCCGATCATAAATATGACGTCAATTGAAGCAGATAGAATCATGGCTTTGCTGCGGCCAAACCTGAAAACAGAACAAAAAAAAACGAATAAAAACTTGAATATGTAGCGTAATGATGAAATATAACGGGAGAAGCATTATTTGTTGGACTACAAGCTTTAGCCTTTATAGTTGACTATACCGTGTGAGAGTTATAATATATTATTTATCTATTGAGCCTCAAGTTAAATCTCACCTGTCAGAAATCCATCCAAAAGCAGCAATGCCGATCACTAATCCAAACATGAGAACCATTTGCGTGAAACTTGCCATCCAAGCTCTATCGCAAATTAAACCAAAGTCTGATATTAAAGTTTGTTCAAAAACATCTCTATCAAACTCATATTTTACACAGCCATCGTAACATGTTGAATTTCTAATTACAATTGTGGCATTATCTTTGAGATTTTTACAAACAAATTCTGTAGCTGGTGTTAGGAATAATATTGAAAGAATATTCCACATAGCAATCAGTCTAGCCAAAGATACTACTGTAACTGTTACAGCTTGCCATCGTCCAAATGGACCCATTGATTTAACCACATAATCATCTTCAAAACCTTGCTTTGCCTCCTTTTCTTCATGTCTGTCTCCGACAGTATATCTGTCATGATAAATATTAAACTTCATATTGTCAGCAAACGCTTTGGCACTGAAAAGAACATTGAATTATAGTCTGTTAGGTCGTAAAAATATTTTGACATTGTAATAATATAATTAGGTTGCCACACTTTATTACTATGATCACGACTAGACTATTTGTCATACTATGTTGAGTCGTAAAAATTAATATGCCTTAGCATTATGATGCCAAGTCATATTTGCCGTGGGATTAAATGAACGTTTTTCGTCGCCAACCACTATCATTAAGATGGTAAATATTTGGCAGTAACGTTACGTTTAATACGCTATTAAGCTGTTTATTACACTAATTTATTGCGTTAATTGAAAGCAGGAGGGAAGATAGGCAGACAAATATTTTATGTAAGTAGTAAAAATTACATTTGAAACATCCTAACAGCAACACCAGTAGCTTATCAAGTCGCGTTCTTCAAAAAATATATTAAAAAACATATAAAATACATCTATGGACGTGACTGTACACAGCGTATAATGTCGATCAAGTACCTTTAATTGACGGTTCTATTACTTATCAAAAAATCAAAAGTCATTTAGTCAAACTAGGCTGAATTGCTGATTCTTAAATCAACACTTTTTGAACGTCAAAATTACATAAGACAGTCCTCCAAAACGCCCGCCCTTCACCACATCCTAGTGCTTTAGCTGGAAAGAAGAAGTGGCGCAACAAATTGCCCAGCAGCACAGCTATCTGTTCACTAAGAATAATTTTATTCTATAGAATAGTAAGTTAAATTATTTGCGATATGTCAGCTAGCACACCCTAATACACCAAACAACACAATGAAAACTAAACTCAAGCAGAAATAAATAATAAAAACGTAAACAGAACTTAGTACCTAAACGAAAGCCTCCAGGCAAAAATGTTTTCATACGATGTGCTCTGCAGAAAGTTGGGGAACGGGGGTGTACCGGTGGGGGTGCTCAATATGCTCAAATATTGGTATTCTCACTAAACTAATTGTGTGAGGTGGAATAATACTCTCTCTGAGGCATATATGCTGGAAAGCGGGGTGAGACAGCGAGGTTTGACGTCACCTAAGCTTTTCAACCTATACATAAATGACCTCATCGTCGAGCTCAGTAGATGGCGTCTGCGTCAACAACATTAGCTACGCGAACGACATGGTGCTGCTGAGCCCGACGGTAAGGGGTCTCGGAGAGTCGTTAAGAGTGTGTGAGGTGCACATGGTCTTATATACAATGTCCAGAAAACTGAATATATGGTCTTTAGGGCCGCCGGTGGATGCCCTGAGTATTCACATAATATCACTCTATATGGATTGTGCATAAATCGTGTCACGAAATTTAAATACCTGGGGCATTTAATTACCGAAGGTCTTGAAGACGATCAGGGTATTGAGAGGGAGCGCAGGGCTTTAGCGGTCAGAGGTAACATGCTGGCCCGCAGATTCTACCGCTGCTCTAAACAAGTAAAGGTAAAGTTGTTTAAGGCGTATTGTCAAAGCTTTTATACTGGAAATCTGTGGGTCAGCCACACCAAAAGATCGCTGGATGTCCTGCGCGTCCAGTATAATAACATATTTAGGATGATGTTGGGGCTGCCTCGCTTCTGTAGTGCATCAGGAATGTTTGTGCTGATGGCTTTCATGCCGTCATCCGCAACAAAACGGTATCCGTGATCCGCAGTATGCGTGGCAGCTGCAACGGAATACTGAAGACTGTAGCGGACACGGTGTCTTCTACGTTGTGGAGACCTTTGATAAGAGAGTAATTTAAATTGAATTTTAATATTTTAGTTGTATTTTTAATGTTAATCGAATTGAATTGTATGGATTTAGTTATCTGAACTAAAAGATTTTTTTTTATATAATGGTCGTGCCCATTACAAATGCGGTGCTGCATTATATTCATATAATGCACCACCTAATTACTAATAACAGTAACTAAACCATGGTCATTAAGATGACCTGTCACCACAAGCAGCACCCGTTCATAAGCATAACGCAAGGATCAGCCATTACCCCCCTCGCCATATTTACCGGAGTTATCGACATAGCTTGCAGAGTAAGCGGAAGTGGCAGTGGGCTGGCCATGTTTGTCGAAGGACCGATGGCCGGTGGAGCAGACTAGTCCTTTTCTTTCTTTTTTTTGTGGGTGGGAAATCATCAAGTAACTTCTCCCGCTCTGGGCGAAGCGAGAGGGTGTGTCAGACTCTTACTGACTAAAACCCACCCGTGTTCCTTCAGTTGCCTGTGCCAGGGGCCACGGTAACCCTTTCGGACTTTCCCGCAATCCTGGCAGGCATCGGCCCTAGCGGACCCCATCATTCGTGGTGACATCTCTTTGAGGCACGCGTGGAACACAACGCGCCGTCGACCCGGCCTGGTCCTTATCGGACGGCGAGCTACCGATTGCTCGCCATCCGCAAGCCCGCGCCTACGGTGGCCGGGAATAGGCCTGGGATTCCCGACGCCCAGGGCGTCTCCTGCGGCGGCTAGGGGCGTGAGGGTGCAAATTTTGCCTCTTCCTCACGCGTTCCGCCTCCTCCTTCGCGAGCATTACTGCTTCGCAGAAGGAGGTGACGGCTTCCCATGCCCTCGCCCTCCGTACCATGCCTGGACCAGGGCCGGACGCGAGAGATCGCCATCGCCAATCGCCTCCACGAGGACACGGCGGTGCTCCACCCAAGCCGGGCAGACCTCCACCGTATGAGCTGAATAAGGCCTGCAGTCTATTTTATGCGGCTTTTATGTAATGTCATGGTGAAGTGTGGAAGTAAAATAAACCACAGTGAGCAGACGTTAAGGCACTTAACATTACTTTATTTTTGGCACCACAGTCACTAAATATATTATCAAGACAAGTCGACAAAGATGCCGTTAATTAAATTAGGAGCCCTAAACAGGTTGAGAAGTCTTAATGGAGTAACATCTAAAATATTAATACTAAAGTCTCCACATACAATTATACTTTTAATAATTGATTTTAACTTATTGGGTGAATCCTCCATTATCGATTCGAAACGAATAAATATCTATGATTTTGTCACCCTATGTAAAACGTCTACATTTACATCTGTTATGGTCTACATAATGCCACCACATTAACAATAACACTACATGTTACCACGGAGCAGTGGTGGCCCAGTGGTAACGGCCGCGACTTACGAGTTGTAGGCCGTAGGTTCGAACCCCGACAGGCGCTTTACTTTGTGTAAATTATTTCATCACCACTGCTCCGTGCCTCGGAAAGCACGTTAAGCCGTTGGTCCCGGCTGTCATTCGTGGATCTTTGACAGTCGTTACGGGTCGTCAGAAGCCCGAAAGTCTGACAACCAGTCTTACCAAGGGGTATTGTATTACCCAGTAACTGGGTTGTGGAGGTCAGATAGGCAGTCGCTCCATGTAAAATACTGGTATTCAGCTGCATCCGGTTAGACTGGAAGCCGACCACAACATACCTAGTTGGGAAAAGGCTAGGCAGATGATGATGGTCTACATAATGCAAGCGTATTCTATTCTACGATATCTATTAGGTATCTCTATCTTTACCGACTTATTTTACTTTCAAATAATCTTACTGAAGCGACAGCATCTCCACAGTATCTCCAAACAAAAGAACTATCAACACCGACCCATCCCAAGATTGGAAACCCGATAGCTCTTTAAAAATAAGTCTTCAGAATTCATACGAGGCTTAAAACGTTCCTCGTTAAGTTAAACATGTTGGAGGCATATATAATAACACATCGGTGGCAGCCAGCCTGTAATTTGAGGCACTTTCGAGTCACTCAATCAGGTAAACGCCGAGTGAAGCCGTTACTTAAAACCCGACACTCGAAACGTTATATAGTTCCATGTAATTGTGTTGAAAACTTTTTGAAAACAAAAGTGTTTTGTGACGAAATGGTAGTGGTATGTAATTTTGTCGTATTGATTGAAATCTGAGCGCTAGGTTGTGTCAATTTGAAAGTAATGTGTATGGAATTGGAGGGCGCTAAGTGTGGTTGGCGGTTCTTTTTCGGTTTTCTGGCTTTTTTTATTAATTTGTTTTTGTTTCGAGGGCAATTTGTTAAAAGCTGTTTCTCGTTGGCAAGCTGTTACCTGCGTGTTATCTAACTACCACGTTCAACATTTGACATATATTTGAATAACCTCTTCCAATGCCTGCTGCAAGTAATCTACAAGTAATGCTCTGGTTATGATGAACACTTTGAGATCAAACACCTTCTGTAGTACTTTATCAAATTCTTGGTCAACTCTTACTATCTTACATTTTCCATTACCAAACAGGACACTGAACAACTTGACCCAAGTAAATTCTCAACCACGATTTAAGCAAATACCTTTCACATAATAACTAACCCTCTTTCCGTGTTACGAAACGATCGGCCCAAAGACTGACCACACAAACGCGAGCCCCCTACATCATCAGCTGCAATCCTGGCAGACCTTTCAGCCTAACTAATGGTTATCGCGTATAATGTGCAGCCTCTAACCGCAGCGTTGGACGCGAGATGACTAATCACGAGTAACTTGATAGAGTTGGGAAGAGGGAATCGATTTTACATATGAATTTCTTGGGTTATGTTGTTCGGTATTAAGAGAGGGTATTATTTTTAGTGTTCACTTCACACAAAAAAAATATGTTTGCATCGTTATCGTGTTTTTACATACATACATAAACCCACGGTTTCTTCCTATGGGGGTAGGCAGAAACGACAGAACGTCACCTGCTACGATCGTTACATACTCCTTTTGCTTCGTTCACGCCGGTTGTGACCTGACCTTTCCGAAGAACTAAGGTCACAATATGTTCTTCTTGAGGCGTCTTCCCTTCCCAGCATTTATTTGTAGGTAAAATAAATCCTTGTGACACAAATTAACATTAGCCAGTTGGTAAGGATGGTAGCAGAACTGGGAGCCAAAGGTCCAACAAAGATATTGTCACTTTTGGATGCTTGTGAGGCAAAAACTTTGATAACATAAATAGGTAGCTGCGGCTAAGTTTAATTGACTTGTAGTCCACGAAAGGACACAAATTTTTAGTTGATCAAGAAGCATTTGTTGGTCGATTCCTCAAATTGACCAACAAAGTCGATACCAAAACCACCTCTACAGCCAGCCACTTACAGCCACAGATTTATAGCCCCCCGGAGCCCCAGTCACTGGTCATTACCGTGATCCGACGCGCCGTCACGTCACTCCGTAATATCGGGCCGTGGCAAATTGATGGGAATGCCTCCGATTTGCTTTGCCCGTAAAGTGGACTGTTTGCGGGCAAACCGCTCGTTATCTTACAGCACTCATTTTGGTCGATGGTTTTGGAATTTGATCGTGGGGTTCTTATTTTGATTATAGTTCTTTTTTGCTGTCTAACGGTTGGTTGATGTCGAAAATGTGGTTTCTTGCACAGAAAGAGTTGAATCTTACCAAATGTAAGTTTGATAGATAAAATTACTAAACCAAAATATATTTGAATATTCGAGAAGGATCTTTTCCAGTGACACTATGACAAGAAAGAATGAGCGATAAATATTAAAATGTACCAAGATCTCCAACAAAATAAAAATCTACATAATTAGAAACTGACAATCAATAAACATCCCTAATTTAAATACCTATACAAAACTAAAATCCGCAATTAAATAGACGCATTCACATTAAATTTATTTCAGTAAATGAGTAAATATTTTTTACTCGTTGAAGTGGCGATGGCGAGGCAAACGGCGAGAATACTTCGTCTCGTCTGTCGTAAATATTTCAGAGAAGAGTTTTTAATCAGTCGTCAAGCGATTTACAAATTAAACAGGGGCCATGTTATGAAGAAATATCGCAAGCTGTGAGTGGGGTGTTTCCATTGGTTTTATGAATTCTTAACTATGACGAATGTTTTAGCTTTGAAAACAAGAGCCCTGATCAGGGGGCCTAATCTCTAAGTCCGTCAACGAAGAAACGGGCCCATACGAAAGTAGTTTGATACTTCTGAATTAACCCTACACCCGATTAATTAACTTTATCGGACGGGCAATAACACATCGGAAGTAAGGATGACAATTGGTGTTGTCGTTCATTTTTAGTTCGGGTTTTGAAGTAATCTTGTGTCCGAAGGTGATACAAAATAGCAAACTCCCGTAACTTCGTACTTCGTAACACGAGAGAATAAGTGTTGGATTCGTGTAATTGTGTGTGGACTGTTCTCTGGTTTCCTTCTGGTCGTGATGAGTACCCAGGGTTATTGGAATGAAACAACGCACGTTAGTTTTCTAGCGGTACAACCTTGACCTGACCTGACTTTTAATATGTTTTACACAGATTAATATTTTGTGACATTGTGTTGCCATAGACATACTGCCGCCCCAGGCAAATAAACAGTACACACCACACAACCACTCCGAAATTAAGATTTAACACTGCCAATATAACCAAGCTGAAACGAAATTCAGAAAAGCAATCATGAAAGTTGCTCTTGACCCGGTAGCCAGATCGGTTTAGTGACAGTCTGTTAATGCTCAAGAGGTTAATCAATCCTATGGAGTGTGGTCTATGTTTAACTTTAATAGACAGAATAAGTTCGAAAGAAAAGTTCAGATAAAACCTAAATCCCGTACTGCACGAACAGTGGAAACCCCCGCGAAATAAGAAATATCACCGTCGGAGGATCCCCGCAAAAAGCTCGCAAATTTCGCCATCAATTATCATTATTAGGGAGCGAAGCAACGGAGACGGCGGCGGTAATTGAGTTTTATAAATGGTGTCGGCTGGCGTCGACGTGACTGTCATAAATAGTCACGTGACGTGTCAGGCGACCCTGAACGTTTGGAAGGTTGATAAGACTTTTCTTTTGTTTTTTTTTTATATATTTTTTCGAATTTGTCAATTTTCTTTTGTTTTTATGTTCGGCCGTTTATTGGTTTTATACGTACGTACATACCCAGGTATAATCTTAATAATATGATACTTTAATATCATAGCCATGAGAGGTCGACGGTGGAATGACCCGCTTGAGCTAAGTAATTAAAACTGCACTGCGCGTGCACTGACTAGACAATTCAGGTCCACTCAATGTGTGTGGTTCTTTCCTCAAAGGACCATCTCAGACACCGATCTACATAGCCTCCACATGATCTGACCAAGACTTTGTCTGGACTTTAAACGACACTGTGACCTCTGAGTTTGTTTCGGCCTTTCTTCTCAGAGTAGTCAGATAGGAAACGCCGACCTCATCTAGTTATCAAAATACAATTGACGTGTAAAAGTGTTTGTACAAACTTAAGTACAGAAATAAAATCATTTATCATTTAAAACTTGGCTAGGCTTAAACAGAAATTACAAGCCAAGATAAGCAACCGCCTCATTTTATGGATTATATGTGAATGTGAGGCGACCCTCATAATAACATCCAGATCTAAACTTATATCATAGAGTCATGCAAATACCTACTGGCTTCTGTCGTTCATAAACAATGCTATCAATATTACAATTCAATGTACGTAAACCATTACCCAAAATTCAAACAGGAAGTAATGTTTACAAACCCATGAGATGAAAGATAAAGATTTTAGAACGTAAACTAATTAACGGACGAAGATATTTCCTTCACCTACGCCATTTTAAATTGTTTTTTTTCCGGTATGTGTTACTGTTCGTTAATGCGAGGCGATGATTGATGTGTTGTGAAAATTAAAAGATGATGGGTAATGTGTGGTGTCCATTTAATTTTTTTATGGTAAAATTGTGATGTTCGGAATCGGATTCTTTGTCAAACACATCAACCTAGTTTGTGGGTTGTCAGTCATTTCGTAGAACTATAGGTAACTCTGTAGAAGACAAAAGTTTTACACCTCAAAAAGACAGTCTAAGGGCGCAACCTGACGGACAATTCCTGATTTCTTGTACTTTTAAGAACTTCACAATCTAATCGTACCAATCCAAAAATCGACAAAAATACCTACAGTTTTGACAAGTTTTTAACATTGAGCGTCGCTGAGATGAGTTTGCGACTAGATTTTGAACGTTTTTAATACGGCCGACCGTCGATTCTAAATGTGTCTCCTCATAAGTCATAGTCATGTCTCAAAATCGTCAGAATGTTGTCTATCGACATGTTGCACCCTTTATCAGTATATCCTTTTCCTAAAATTAAACCATAATCTCAATCATGAAAACATAACGCTATACCATAGTACAGTCATAACTATAAGCGTTGTAAACAAAGTCATTTCACTTTAGTATCGCTGTCCTGATTGGTCGTAACTTCTGCGCAACCGAGACAATACTCTTTGAAATCTTCCTACAACATTAAGTTGGAAATTGTGAGGAATGGGAAATGGTAGATGCGGTGAAAGCGTAGCACAACTATAGATAACTTTAATTTTATAGAACTAAGCACAAGTAGACTCAATCACTTTCAGAGCGTTTCGTAACCTACAACACTTTTCAACGGAATTGAAATGAACTTTTCGGTAGCTTATGTCAGTCATAGACATAATACAGGGTTATTGGTAAAACAATATCAACCTCTTAAGGGGTCATTGTACTCGTCATTATGAACAACTTTTACTATGGGACCAAATAAGAAATCACGAAAAAAGAAATCGGCTGTTCCCTACATCTATGATTGCAGAACTCGTCACCTTCAGGGTTATGTGGTTAGGTGGTAAAACACCATCAACCTCTTAAGGGGTCATTGTACTCGTCATTATGAACAACTTTTACTATGGGACCAAATAAAAGAAAAAAGAAATCGGCTGTTCCCTACATTTATGTTTGCAGAACTCGTCAAAATTTTGCGGCCAGCAGATATTTTTTCACGATTTCATATTTGGTTACATAGTAAAAGTTGTTCATAATGTTGAGTACAATGACCCCTTAGGAGGTTGATGATGTTTTACCAATAACCCTGTATATAATATGAGATGTCAGTCCACTTGTCAGTCCCAAGCATTTTTGATTTCTCCTGCATCGTTATCGCTGATAGAATGATCCGTTGTCTAGGTCCTCTGAATTGCACAACACACTCACAATCGAAACAGCAGTTTCTTTGACCTTTTCACTATATCCAATCCACCGTATGTTTTAGAAATCTGTCATGTAGAAACTAGATTAATAAATGGTAAGATGGAAGTGTAAGATTGTAACAAGTTTCAGGCCCACTTCTAAATATGACTTGACAGTGGTGTCGCCATTCTCTAAGTCTCCGAGAGCCTGAGACATAATAAGTAAAGGATTAAATTGGTATTAAGATTTTCAGGTTAGATAAGTAACTAATAAATAATAGTGATGGATGTGGTGATTCGAAGCATTTATCTAATCTACTTCTTCTTCTATACTTAAAATACCACATCCATTTCTTATCAATCCTAGCCCCAAGTTATCAGTGGCCGCGTCTATCATGCACAATAACCGTTAATTCTAACAGTCGCTACAATAACGTTAATATTTACTGCGGTATAACTGCTAAACGGTCTCTCAAGGTGTCAGTACTGATAGTGGTGTGTCCGTAAATATCTTGTGTTGTGGACAGTCTGTGTGTATGTCTGTGTGATTTATTTTATGAAGTGTGTATAGTGAGACAGATTGTCTGAGAATTATTTTATGACCGGGCGTTGATAAAACAATGTCAATTGTATCTGTGAGCAAAATCTTGAAAATAAACGATTCCAAGTATAGTTAAATGAGACATAAGACACCTAACGCCATTTATACACACGACATCAATAAAAGCTACACCAACTTAATATACACTAAAGAAAAAACCCAAAAAAAATCAATGAACAAAATACATTTATCAACGAAACAAAACATAACTCCGCTCTCGAAAACAAAAGAAAAACATTATTAATTCGCCGTTTCAACAAAATATGAACAAAAACAAATCAAAATTAAAATGCTCAGAGATATAAAGGAATAAGTAACGACCATCTGTAACTTCAAAGGCTAATTAAAATAACGATGCTTCAAAACGTTGCGTTACGTTTTGACAATGAATAACTAAATGAATAACTGTTGTATAGCGGTTTAAAATTCATGTTTTCATTTCTTCACTTGAGTTGTGGATATTACGACTCTTTCACATTGCAAATACACGGTTTATAGATGACTTTATGGCAACTGTCCCACCGGCGACGACTAGCGAAAAGCAAGTAGAGCTAGGAACCAGTTGGCGAGCAACGAGCAGCGAGTGTGTAGTTTTGGTAGTTTTGTCGATTGACTATGAGCGAGTGCCCGAGCGCAGCGTGTATTAAGACTACCCAGTCACTTGCTGGTATGTGTAAGTACCACGCGAGAGTCGCTCAGCGAGTGTTCTGCCCGCCAAGCTAGCGTCGCTGAACTAGTATTTTCTTTGATAGCTCTTGTCGCTGCGGCCAGTGTGAACAGCCAACGATCAACTATTAATATATGTATTTCTATTACAGACACATCTATTGTACGTTTCTTGAGCGAGAAAATAATCGATAGGCAGTCGCTTCGTCGTCAGTGGTGCATAGAAGTCCAACTCTTTCAAAACAGGAAAAGAGATAATTTGCCAGTACCTTCTTATGGGTGAAACAAGAAAAAGATGGAAAACTATTATTTCAGTAGAAAACTATTTAATAACAATTCATCCAAAATCACCTCATGAGACTTGTGTGAACCATTTTGATTGTTCTCAACTTATATACTACCAGAATCAAACCACCACTTCTCTCTTTCATGCCCGAGATACCCGTTTTTCATCCAAAATTAATTCTTAAAGGGCGCTATTTGTTACACTCAAAGATTAAGAACATCTAAGAAAAACGCCGGGGAGGCACCCACTCTAATAGCTTAACTTTTCATCTCTCCAGCAAATTAACAAGGGTCGTCTCTTAATGCAAATACAACGTGATTAATGACAACAGTTTTTTTTACAACGTTATTAATAATGCCAGTTATTTTTAACAGTTACTTTTGTGCGTGAAATACCAGCTGTTGCGTCCAATTGTTGAGTTTTGAATTGAGGAGAGTAACGGGCGAATCAATCATTGTCATTGTCGATGTGAAAGAATAAGCAAAAGGGGATAGGTAGATTAGGTGAAAATCGAGATTTTAATAAAAGGTTTCTTGTATTCTTAAGATGTCCCCATTCCTGTCTAAGGATTGCTGTAGTATAAAATTCACAAGGAAAGGGTTGCAACTTATCTATTTAATGCTCCAATGCATAACATGCATAACCAGCTTATAATGTTCCCACTGCTGGGACTCGATAGGGACTGGGTTGTAATAACCACGCGGGCCCAGTGCGAGTTGTTAGATGTCACATGTCTTCGTATTTTTGGTTCTAGAACATGCTGGTTCCCTCACGATGTTTTTCTTCATCGTTTTGAGAGCAGTGGTGATGAAGTTTATTAAATAAAGTAAAATGTGTGCCTGGGATTGAACCCACGACCTACGACTCGTAAGTCGGGGCCACTACCACTGGGCCATTACTGCTGTCACTGCACTGTGCTGCAATGACTCTATAGACGCACGAGGAACAGAGTGTAAAGTTCACTCATACCTCCATAGAAAAGGGAGGATCCTCCGACCAGACGGGTATCGTGTCTGGTGGGCTTCTGCCCGACGATTGATGTCGGGTCATTGTACAGATGCTAGTTGCGCGGTAAACTCTGTTTGCGCGATGCAGGATTTTGCGTGACGTCAGTGTGATGCGTGGTTCGCATGTGGCGATGTAAATACCGCTACAGGCCATATGGCATTTTACTGTTGGGTCAGGCTGTTCGGGGGGAGTCAAACACGTCACTCCCCCCCACAGACCCGAAGAGGCCCGCAGTGGCGGGCCGGCACCAGTCGGGGGTTGCGGAAGGATCGTACGTTCCCGCGACCCCCGGCGTAGGTGTGAGATGGAACACCGGGGTGGTTTTTAGTCAGTAAGAGTCTGACAGACCCCGCCACCCGACCCAGGGCGGCGGACATCCATGAGGATTTTCCACCCCGGAAACAAAAAAAAAAAAAAAATTACGAAAACGTCATTAAAAAGTCAGCATATAAGAATAAACACAACTCCCATATCGAACTAATAGTTTCATTCCGTCCCAAAAACAAATTAGAAAACAATCCTTATCGAAACTCAATACCCATTTTTATATTTCCACGACACACATAATTTAGTAATAAACAGATAAGGGCCACAAAAAATACTTTATTATGCTGCTCACCGCCATAAATCATAGCGCAATGATAGTACGTTCACACTCCATGTCATAAGTGTCGATGATAAAACATATGATTTATTGCATGGAAAAAATTGATAAAAATATTCAGTGATTTATGAGAGGAAATCGTTGTGTAACCGTATTTTTTTTTTGTTCGAGTTTGATTGCGAGTGACAATAATGTTCGTTGAAGAAATAAGATAGAATAAGGAGAGTTACAGTTTGTGCCAAAACCTAGCGATTTTGCCACAAGCGTCTACAGACGTAAATATCACAAACCGTTGTAAAAACGCTTACTGATTGAACCGCGTGGAAGTGTTGCTGACCTTAAAGACAAGTTTGAAAGTGCCTCATGAATCTGTTATTAAACCAAAACCCCTATCTACCTTTTCCATGCAGTTCTAAAACTATTACAATCTTTTCAAACGTCCAAAATCATATCAATTATAAATGATATAAAAAACCTGTGAGTAGCTATGTATACTGAAGCTTACGCTTGATGAACGAATTGGTTATTGCAATGGATTGTAATAAGCACACAAAGACTGACGCCCATTCTTTTGATTCTGCCCCTAATGACACACAGAAAGAAAAAAGCTGCCCTAACCAACCACACGTTCTGTTGGAAAGTAGAGTACCTAATGGTAGGTTAAAAATTTATAAAATCCTGCTAATTGTTGACAGGAAGACCGACCATTATTACAAAGATACGACCAATAGACGGAAGCGCCTGTCTTTCGCTAACATGATAAATACACGCTAATTGTCTGCCATAATAATACATTCTTATAAGTTTGATTGAAAGGAAAATATAAGGGATACCATATTACGTCACGGTATGTGAGCAGGAACGCCTTGAAACCGTTAATGTAGTGCTTGTTGGCGTACAATTCGCGGTAGCGAGCGCAGCAGGCTGTTTTGGCGATTTCATGTTCACATTTTAAGACTCGAATTCTTACTGTTGAAATCAAAGATATAATTTATATTTTGGTCTTCGTAAATTTTGGATTGGTTATTAAAACTCTAAAAGGCACCTCAACGACAATTTTCTGACAAATCCAAAGTACCCAATTTCAGAGTAATACTCGCAACCGGGCGGCGGCGTGCGTGTGTGACCAGCCGATCTATTCACAAACTTAGGTGAAGTGAGCTGTTAATAGTGACCGCCTTCTCAATAACTGCATTCGATTCGTTTTCAAACTTCGTAAGTATGACCATGTATCTGCGCACCGACCGCTTTTAAATGGTAACCCATTCGTCAGCGCAGAGAGTTGAGGGCTCTGTCTGCATTGTTCTCTATTCTGGACAAACCCACTTCTCCTTCTTACCTGACTTCCCAAATTCAATATTTATGCACTGACAATAATAAAAATCTTCGTTTCACCAACAATTGTCTTCTACGATATCCTTCTCACCTTTCTGGTTTTATTCATTCATCTTTCTTTGTCCAGGGGGTTTTTCTTTAGAATGCGCTCCCTCTGAAGATCAGGACAGCAACCAGTCGGTAATCTTTTAAGGTGTCAGAAGTTGGCCGCAAAATCTCAGCGCTGAGTTGCTGGATTCGTTTTCTCCTCTACCGATCGTTATTTCTCCTGACCAAAGTTTGTTTTGTTTATATGTATGTGTATTATTATTTATTCTTGTATATTATAGTCATTTGCGAGCTATCTATCCCATATGTTGCACCTGCCATTTTGGCCTGTAGGAAATGCCTCAGGCATTAAGTTCGCCGTTGTACCGTATTTTTTTTACTTGTGCATAAAGTATTAATAAATAAATAAATAGTGTCAATCCCTAGCATCAGCCGGTCGATTCTGTAACAATCTCACCGTGATAACTTAGGTGAAGTGAGCTATAGGGGTTGACACTATCGACCACTCACTTCAAGCTCACTTCACCTAAGTTATCACGGTGAGATTGTTACAGAATAGCTCGGCTGGTGGAATGACAGCTCACTTCAAGCTCACTTCACCTAACGGTGAGATTTATACAGTATGTCGATTCTAAATATCACCGTGAAAACTTAGGTGAAGTGAGCGTGGAGTGAGCTGTCAGTGTAGTCCCACTGATGCTAGGGATTGACCAAGCATTTACAATCATAATCGAGATTTTAATAATATTTTTTATGCAAATTTTATTGATAATTTTATATTATTTCAAAGCTATTAAGTATAAAAGTGTCTAAATAAAAACAACATTGAGTTTCTAACTATATTTCTGTTTTGCTATTTTATTTTAAAACCCCGAAAATAGTAATGTTCAGCCACTTAACTACATACTAGCTTTGAAATAATACAAAATGATTAATAGAATTTGGATAAAAATATTAGTTGATATCCCTAGCATCAGTGGGATGACACTGACAGCTTAGGTACTACACGCAAGTCTTCACGGTGAGATTTTTACAAAATCGACCGGCTGATCAGACTATGTATGAAAGTAAACGAGGCCAAAGTAGTACGTAGGGATCATAGCAGATGGTGTTCTGTAGTTTCTGCCTACCCCATGGAAAAAAGGAGTGAATGTATGTATGTATGTACATACATACATACATACACTCACGCCTTTTTTATCAGTAAATCGAAAAGTGATTTTTAAAGTACTTGACATGATAAAACATCTTCAACTCAGCCTATCGAGTCCACTGCAGGACATAGGCGACTCTGAAGCGTCCCAAACTACGTTCAGTCTGTCCCAGCCAGCTTTAAAGCACCTTGCAACTCAACAATGTGATATTGAAGCAAGCATATCACATTTGAGTTTACCTGTGAATTACACCACTCGTGCATTTTGACGCCAAAACGCAAAACCGCGCTCGCACATCAACGTGAACAAACCCATATGGAGTAGACTACCCTTGGTAAATACGTCTTCAATGCAGCGATATCCTGCCAGTAACCAGTAATTTGGTTGCTCCTTTATATGATTATATATGGTTTCTAAATTATAGACCCAGTAAGGAGTAACTGGACGGTTGGACTGGACATAAAAGTATCATTTAACTGTCATATTCTGCTTGTCAAGCGCAGAGATTACAACATCCTTATGTGACCGTTTCTTGGAAACGATTAGAGGACGTCAATGTTGCATTTAGCAGTACTTCAAGTATCCGTAGTTTAATTGTTTGTGATAACTTGGGGCGGTCTCGTGTTCAACAGTACACACTGCTAAAGAAAGATAACTCATTATTTTCACGATTATTTGTGCACGTGAGATGAATATTTGAGTGAGTACTTGTAGATAAATATCACACAATACTTGTATGTTCAATATGCATAAATATGTGTGATCTACACTCGAATATTAGAAGCCAAAAGCCAGATAAAGCAATAGATACATCAATGTACAAACTAAGTATAGGTCTTCAGTTTATCAAACAAATTCATTAAACCAAGACCTGCCCAGTTTCGTCATCAATCCCAAAAAACCCGTAAATTCCCACAAAAAAGAAAACATCAAATAAATTCAGCCACATTCATTGAGTTTATTCGGCGGCCGTAACTCAGTAATATCGCCAAAGACTGCTCCATTTAACGTGAGTTACGAGCCGCGGCGACAGATTTCATAAAAATAGTCGCCCAACTGTGATTCAGATGTTTTATTACTAATGATATCGTGGAACTTAGTGAGGAAGGTGCTTTACAAGATTTTCGGGAGATACTGCTAAAGTTACAAAGTATTGAGTAAGGTTTGGATGCTTAGCGGTGTTATAGTTCAGGCCGTCTATCATACGGAACAATATATGTGAGGAAACTGGTTTTAAAATACAGACACAAATTTTCATGTTTATAACAGTAATGCCGAAAGGAATCATGGTAAATAGGACATTATCTACTGGATTAAGTAATATTATTATACATATTTTCGACTTCAAAAAAGGCAGATTATACCTATACTTATATCAAACGGGTATAATCTGCCTTTTTCAGGTTTAGTTTTGTAGAATACTAGGAAAACCCGAAAGAAGAACACAAATAAAATAAACATGAGCAAGGTCCTTCTATTTCAACCCTGAATTTATGAAATTTAATTTATCTACTACCTACTAAAATAAACTAAATTGAATGCCAAACATTTATCATTGCTGTCTTCCGCAAGGAAAATTCTGATGCCAATTATAAATGGACTTCAGTATACACAGTAGCAATTCTCCTGCAACTACTCTCAATGAAAGACACAGCACAAAAATAATGGAATGAGAACAAAGTAATAACAAGTGTGTCAGAACTAGTCCACAGCCTAAAATATTACGCTTAAAAACCGAATATAACCGCAGCACCACAATAACTAAGCCACAGATTAAGAAAACAAGAGGATATGCTACGAGAATATGACTATTGAAACTACTTATACCCAAAACCGGCAAAGCTACGGTTCCTGATTGTAAAAATCTTCTGCCTGTCAAAAACACTATATTGTCATGACATCGCCCAGTTTCCTCGAAAGTTAGCTTAGTGCTTTCAACGAGTTAACAGTAATTAAAACTTTGACTTGAAGACATATTTTATATTTTTATTGATTTTAAAAACATGAATCCCCGATATTCTTCCAAACCTTTATTTATAAAATTACATAATGATCAAAGAGATTTTAATGACATGTTAAATCCACAAAACCCTTTATACCCCGTGTCCGGGGCGAAACGGATCAATAAACCTAAAGGCCATAGAACATATAAAATACCTCTTCTCCATAAGAAAACTCTACTAAAACAATGAAAATTTACACAACTCATCTGCCGCTTCTTTAATCTACAAACAGCAATGTATCAACGGAGCCTTAACTTTTATGAAAGCCGCCCCGCAACGGTATATCACGTTAAATGGCCCAGCTTTTTGTCGTTACCTTGTAACTTATGGCTGCTAAAGTGTTGCTGCAACAGGAGCTGGTCGTTGCGGCTATAAGGACCCTGGACTCGTGCCAGGCTACTCCGGGTAATAGGAGTATGGTTGTGTGATCTTTTAAATATGGTTTTTTATGTCTACTGGTATTTAGTTTCGCGTTTAATTAATTTGAGATATAAACTAAGATAATAATAAAAGAATTGAACTATAACTTTCATTCGGCATTAAGTATTTTCTATCAAAGATTAAAGATCACATCCATCCTATACATTCACTACAGCTGGCAATAGGAAAGATTTCGTTATTTGAGTATTTTCCTTTCAAATAATACTATGTACTATATTAATTTATTTGTTAAACGTCATAGTTATTAATCCACTGAACATTTTTACTGACTGTTACTACGTCAACAAAGTCACAAATTAAATCTACTTTCCTACTAAACATAAGTTTGAAAAAACTGGACACTTATCCTACTCAAAACTCAAGATAAAATATTTATGAAGAATCTATCAAAACTTAAACCTAATATGTATGTATAACTAACCTTACATAAGCACTAGACTATTCACCACAAAAATAAAATGTATACTAACACTCAATAAAACTGTCGCAAGAACTATACAGAATGTAAAAAGACCCACACAATGGAAAATGTATGTAAATATCCTCTCTTTGACCTCACACTTAAAACAAACAGATAATCAATAACATTGAAAACGATTGGGTATACTAAATGTAAAGGTAATTTACGTATATTTAACACAAATTGGTCATTATCGCGGTTTTTTTTTCAAATAGACAAATTAACGTTTAATTCAAGAACTTCCCGGAAAAGTAATATCGTAGTTAGACGAATATATTATGCTAAGGTGAAGGCAGAGGACAAGCTCGCCTTGATGCTTAGTATCCAGTCAATGACTAGCAGATTGGAAGACCCGAAGCAGCAGAAGGAGAGAGCAGGAGGTTCTTCATAGAAGAACAAGTCCTTGTTAACCCCGAGAAGTCCGGCATAACACACTGGTTACATGATACCACGTCAAATTCAAACAAATATATTCCCCGAGACGTGCGACTGGGTATTGTAGCAAGAAATATGTATATGATGAGGATTCATGGTCACCATTTATTCAGATCGACAGCCATTAGACTCTGGCAATCCTATAACTCTGCAATAGGCTGAGCTAAAGTCTTTTTCATTATTTAGATTCTTTCTGACTTCCATCGACACACAACAATAATAAAAGGTATGATAACCTGGATAGGAGCATAGTGTTAATGCCCCATATTCATTAAAATAATAGCTATAGGAAGATAAACTCCATAAGCAAGTACATCAATTATCCATTCCGCTGAACACAAACCGCAGATTCGGCAGAGAAAACAATTTGTAACAAAAACATAGCTATTATGTGAACACTTAATTAAAACGCAAATTGGCGACCGCGCACCGGCCTGCGAGGGTCCTTAGTGATGGGACAGAGTGATCAGATATCGATATGCCTGTTGGTTAAAATCGTCAACTAGAATAAAACTGGCTTGATGGGAAGCATAGCTGCCGTTCTAAGGTCAATGGTCGATGTAATGTTTTGCGAGCATACGATATTATTTGAAGCAGCCCAAAGTTGGAAATGATGGTAGTTAGATAGGAACTGACCGATTGTGATTCTTTAGTAAAATCCATGCTGTTGTTTGATATAATTATTAGCTGTGAATCCCAAAAAACCTCGAGTGTCGGACGTTTACGGACTGACGAGGAGATGGTTTCAATGACCGCAAAAATAAACGATCAAAGCAATTGCCATAATCACAGCGTTTAACAGGCTATTAGATGACTGCAGTCCTTTCTATGTTTTGTAGAACGCAATAAATAAAATATTATTCTCAAAACCTATCGATATCAACCCACCACATGACACAGCCCTGCAGCATCCCGGTTTTGCATAATAAACGTGAGATATTAGCATAAAATCACTCGGCGGAGTCGCCTCCAACCACCGTCCTATTTGACTTGCAAAGAATTGCCCCCAGCACTACATCGATTGGTTTTCATTGCAAATTAGGTGCAATCCTGTAAACTCTGGCGACAGTAAAGGTGGATATTTTTATGAAGCGTGTGATAAAACAAAGAGATTAGCAATGTACTATTTACGTTGAGGCTGGTTATAGACCAAGTTGGAGTAAAACATGTGTTTGTAACACAACTGTTTTTGGACCCCTAGTCAGGGTCGAATAAGTAGAAAGTAATTGGGAGAGGACTCTCTGATGTACTTTAGGAAGAAATAGAACACAATACAGAACTGATGAGGGCAAGGAATGCGGAAAGCATGTAGTGGCCTACAGACTTAAGTCTAATTAAATTAATTAAAAGTAAAACAAAATTAAATATAAATTATATGCACATATTTACAACAGAAATAAAAACTAGACTTATTTATGATCAACATTTAAAATAAAACTGTTTACCATAATAATTAACTAAAAAACAAAACAAAATTAAATATAAATTTTATGTAAGTAATATACATATAATTTATATTTAATTTTGTTTTACTTTTAATTAATTTAATTAGACTTAAATCTGTAGGCCACTACAAGCAAAGGAACGAAAGGAAGATTTGAATCGAAACTAAATATAAAATTCAATCGGTAACATCTGTGGTTTCAGTGCAACATTTGGCATCCTTAACCTGCCTGGGAACAAAGTATAGGCAAAAAGCGGATAAATAAATACAAGATTAAGTTAGTCAGCACGACATGACCTTGGAATTGAATTAGTGCCAAAACCAGAAGCTTTTTTATGCGATCGCTAAATATTGTTAGAACATGCAAAAACAATGGTTAATCATACCTAGCTTTTCAGCCACCTATCCATCAAAATCGGCGCCACGGAACATTGCACTCTAACCTACATACAACCTATAATTTCCTCCTTTTTTCCTCGTCGCCCAACTACCCGTAGTTATTTCTAAACGGTCTACATTAAACATAATTAAAATGGGTCTAAATAACATGCTAGTAACCGCTAAACGTTGGTTATACTCCTAATTTGTGCCTAGAACGATGAAACGGCTTGTTATAATAATTTTTGATCGATTTCTTTATGTTTTTTGTTGTGTTTTGAATGATTGGGGCCAATCAGAGGCCGTAACTATTAATCATTGAGGTCTCTGTC
This sequence comes from Brachylomia viminalis, assembly GCA_937001585.2. Classification (NCBI taxonomy): domain Eukaryota; kingdom Metazoa; phylum Arthropoda; class Insecta; order Lepidoptera; family Noctuidae; genus Brachylomia; species Brachylomia viminalis. The sequence continues at coordinate 2,735,251 of OW443300.2, forward strand.
TAGTTTTGTGTTTTAATATTTATGGAAATAATTTGAGTATTGAATAATAGTTTATTGATTGACGTCGGGTAAATATAGGGTTGTTATTTTTTATGAGTGTGGTGTTTTTAAAATAACATCGAACGTTTTGATTTCCGTTTTATTAGCATGATGTGTAATGAAGAGATACATAAAATATTTTCGTCGTTACACTCAAAGACTGTACAAACTCATCAGTCGCAAGCTGCTTTTGTTAAAGGCATTAATATCCTGTACCCATCAAGTCATCTCCTCTAACAGCTATGTTTTCTTGATGCTGCAACTTAGAACATTATGTATTTCTTGACAGCCAAACACGTCCATATATCCAGCATATTTGAGTATGTATACAAATATTTCAGTCATTCAAAATTGATGCACTTTAGTTAGTCTAACGTCCAAAAATAGAAAATTCCACCTACAATGCAGTCGTCACTCGATAATTCTTTTGTCATCCATCACTCACCACATACAACAGCTGCTCTAATCTCAAAAAGCCAATTTAACCTCACATCAGACCCACTTCAGTCAACTCATATTTCCATTCAATTCAACAGTAATAATAAAGTCCTGAGTAACGCCCTCAAACACTCGAGTAGTATTACAAATGAGTATAATGCTGCCAATAACAGACATCCTCAAAAGAATTGTGAGTGTTGCGACTGCCGAACAAAGGGACTGGAAGCCGATATTTGGACAATGTCGGTTCGGGAATGGGGCTGTGTTCCAGTGGGGAGCGATGGAGATGGAATAAAGCATGGGCGTTTCTTTAGCTTTATTTATTTATTCAATCTTAAATTTTATTAAAAATACTGTACAGAGGCGGACTTAAAGCCTGAGGCAGTTTCTACCAATCAACCTTAGGGTGATGCAGAGATAATACATGACAGGTGCAACATACGGGATAGATAGCTTTGAAATGACTATAAATTACAAGAGTAAAGACTAATAGATACATACCTACGCACATACATATAAACAAAATAAACCTTGTCAGGAGAAATAACGATCAGTAGAGGTGAAAACGAATGCAGCAATTCATCGCTGAGAGGTTTCGGCCAACTTGTGACGGATATGTTCACATGCCTTCACTTTAAAAGGTAACCGGCTTTACGGTTCGCGAGATGTGTCATTAAAATTAATACAACTATAGTTCGGTAACTATAGTTTCGAAGTATGGAATATTGAACCCGCCCTAGTTATGTAGCCCCACTCTGCTGACTGCCTAACAAGCTCACCGCGGTGCTATTATGATCTATCTTCGTTAAGCTCAACTCAAACGTAGTAAATAAAAGGTTTAAATGAAAACTGGATGGACAACTGTTACTATGGGACCTTCACTGTATAGCGAAAACTAATCAGCTGTTCCGTAGAAAAAATCATCAGCATTCTACCAAGTTATGCGAACATAAATAAATGTATGGAGCAGCAGGTTTTTGTTTTACTAAGTTACCTATTCATAATCAAAATCTAAAATCATTTTATTCAAACTAGCTTGAGAAACGGCACTTTTTGAACGTCTAAACTACATGGGACAGTCCCTGAAAACCCCCGCCATTCACTACTTCCCATAATGATAAGTACCTACAGTGACCTTTTTAGAGGTTGTTATTTTAATTACACCTTGTATATTTAAAAATCGGGGAATACGGGCGTTAAATTTAAATATCTGTTAACTAGAGTTTTATTTGTATCTGGTTGCCAGCCAGTGATGTCGTGTAGTTCTACGCGTGCGTATCCAATAAGGACATTCCTCTAATACAAGTAGTGTTACTAAATAAGTTACTTTGATAAATTCTAAAGTGAAATAGACGTTAATTGTGCTAAACGAAACAATGGATTGAAATTGATGATTGCGACATTATAACGCAAGTTTCATCATAAATGGTCCTAATGTGTTTCAGACCAGCTGCACACGTGCACTGTACGAAAAGTAGCCTTTTATAAAGCATCAAACCAATTTACAAAGGAATGTTATCAAACACGATTGGTATCTTATACTGTGAAAAGGGTACATAACACTCCACAATTTTACAATGCAAAAGTGTGGAGTTTACTTATACGTTTGATACATTTGTTGCTGATATCATTGGGGATACTGTCGAAAACAGACGAAGCGAGGGAGTAAAAGAACTTTAGGATAATGAATCCACCAAAACAATACATGTGTACAACATTGTTTTTTTTTTTTAACAATAATTTTTCACAAGCATTTATGTCGATTTTAGTAATCTAAAGTAATTAAAAAGCAAATTACTTTAATAAAGACATACAATTTAATCACCCAAGACGTAAATGGGCAAAAATATAAGTTAATCCAAATAAAAAATTGGTTCTAAAGTGCCAAAAGAAGGTCATTCATTCCTGTTGATTTACACATTGCGTGACTGTAATAAATATGATTAAGGCTACCTTTTTGATGTTAAAACTACACCAGAAAATTATATAATTTGACTCGAGCCCCTAAAAGTTTTGTTATTTAAATTAAGGGTATCATGATGATATGAAAATGGGTTTTACGAAGAAACTATTTGAAGAATTACAATCCTAATCCTAACTAATATTATAAAGTAAGTTTGTTTGTATGTTACGCTTTCACGCCAAAACGGCTGAACGGATTTGGATGAAATTTGGCACACAGATAAACCATGACCTGGGTAAGGGTGTCAGCTACTTGTCATCCTGGATAGCAGACGAAGTCGCGGGAAACAGCTATCCATTTTATATTTTGGGGAATATTTAGGTATTTAATTATAGGAAGTTCAGTTTCAATTAACTTAACTAGTCAATCATAACTATTTACCGGTTATTGTTAAAGTACGACGCACATGCTTCATGTACAAAGAATTAAGGAAAGGTATTTACTTCAAGACCAGTGATAGACAGATAGATAGATAATTCTAGCATTTTCATTTCGTTTTTTCTTTAGCAACATCAGTCAACAGGAAAAGCTGCCTAGATATTATATAGCATAGCAACCGCATAGCAACCGCATCTCATACACAACCAACCTCAAAATAGTAGCGAGAAGTCCATATTTGCCTAACACCCATACAATAAGCATACTCCATATTGGCTACTAAACACCCTATTATGTGCCCACCCCCTATCAATACAATGTGACGTCATACGACTCTCCTATTGTCACTCATCACAGATTACTTGACATGGCATTTATTCCTCAAAAACCAAATTAGATTTTCACTTGTGAAACCCCTTGCCGTAGGAAACTCAACATTATTACCAGATAGCAGTAGAACATATAAAATATATATTAGGTTTTAGAGTAAGTTGGTCTATCAAAAGCCCGTGGACAGCCAGTGATGGTCATTTGAGCCGATATGCTCAGATTACGTGTTTACAAATAGGATTTTCTTGCTTTTAATAAGCCTCTGGCATAATAGTGGTGATTTTTTTTCTGGTCTTTGGCGTTATGTACCTACTTGCGCAATTATTTTTTTGTGATTTTCTGACAGAAATGTATGGCAAATTGACGCGAATTGTGTGTCACCGGAGGAGAATGTTATTCGATTTTAATAGAAATGCGAAGGTGCAAAAATCTGTGGTTTGGCGTGAACATGATTTGTATGTAGACAACTCCAAGTACCTTTAAGATTATTGGATAATAGACACAGATGGAAATGGGAGGGTTTCATTCACCTGAGAAAAGTAAACAGGTAGGTAAGGTACCTAGGTATTGTAAACATTTTCTAGAATATTGAAGTTTATAATTAACATCCTTAAAAGCTTTCTTTCAATAACAATGTACATATTTTTCAACACATTAAAGAGTGTTGTTTGTTCTTTTGCAAAGTATAAAACACGTAGTTCAGTAAACGTTCGTGAGTTATTTTTTTAGCAATTACTACATTTATATTCCCTTCATAGCGACTATTATACCATAATTTTGTGACATGCAAGCTTTTCTATTGTGCTTAACAAAAGCGAGGCGATGAGAAGCTGTAAAATGACGCTCAAAAAGGCGGGAATGAATGGTAGTTCAAACAGCAGAAAGATACCTACAAGAAAATCTTATGGAAAGTGGCCTGGTAAGGTAAGGCCAGAAAAAAAATCTGCATCGTGAATGTACGAAATAAATAGTAACCAATAACCAGCAAAGAGAGGCCCACGCATGCCCAGGAGTGGGTGAAGTCGGGCTGTGGATGATAATGATAAATGATTTAATTTCTGTAAGTAGGTTTGTACAAACCCTTTTACACGTCAAACGTATTTTTTTTAAACAAGATGTTTTCGGCGATTCCTATCTGACTACCTACTCTAAGAAGAAAGGCCGAAAAAAACTCAGAGGTCACAGTCTCTTTTAAAGTCCAGACAGAATCTTAGCCAGATCATGTGAAGGCTATGTAGATCGGTGTCTGAAATGGTCTTTTGAGGAAAGAACCACACAGATGGAGTGGACCTGTCCAGTCAGTGCACGCATTTGTCAGTAACCGTGCAGCTCAACTCAGAACTTAAGGAGCTCAACGATGATGATGAACCAATAACTAGATTGCATAAACTAAGTTATTATAGTACCATTTATAGCTTCACATCGCTCCCGTATAACCCTAATAACATAACCTTAAACAGCAGAAAAACAAAACCGCGTCAACAAAAAAAAATACCACGTTTATAAATTAGTGCGATTACATCAGTTGCGGGTTTAGATCGGAACCGATAACCAAACAAGCTTATTTTGTGACGCACTAGCACAACCCTAGCTTTACAATCACTCAAACATTTGTCATTGTATTTTTAACCTTATCTGGTATTCTATAAGGTAGATGTTGAATCTTTTGGGGGACCAAAATCAAGGTTGTCAACTCAGTAACAATAACAAAGTCTCGTACACGTCAGTGAGCTGTCAAGCGGCATTCAGCCGCGTAATTATCACTCGTCAACGGCGAAAAGATTTTTTTGACAATACATGGCATTGTGAGACAACCCTAATCCTTCTTGAAAAGAGGGTGTTGTATTTATACAGCGATATTGGGTTCAATTTTTGTTGAAAGATTGTGCAATAATGTTTTATTTAATTCGAGTTGATGTTATCATTACATTATTTTTATTACTGAACTGGAATATTGTTACTTCTTCGCTGGTCCGCAATTACACAAACATATTTTTGATGTAACTGTGTAATATGAAATACCTTGAAGAAATTCTGTTTTAATCGGTAGGTAAATGCTATACCTATACTATAGGGGGAAACACAAGCGATAAACTTCAACCTCTCATCATTCTGGGACTCCTGCAGCTCTTAGGTAGTCAAGTATTTAATGCTAGCTTTAAATGCATGCAGTCCTTATGTAGGTACCTCCTTACGTCTACTAACCCCTTAACTTCAAGAGGCTGCAGGGCTTTCATTTTGATTAATTGTAGGATCTTAGAAAAGTTACTCCAGTGTACCAGATTTTTATTCTGAGAGAATTATGAGAATAAAACAGGATAATTGGTAATGTAGCCATCCATTTTCACAGCTCCGACATTATTGCAGATTTTGAAATAGCCGATCCATGAGTAAAAAAGGATTGTTAAAGGCTGGTTAAATGCCTTTACTTTTACTTTTTTTCGATCCTAGACCTAGGCATTATAAATATGCAGTAGAGATATTAATACAAGGAGCCAATTCGAGGCTCATATCCTGTAAGTCACCGACGGAACAGACCTATTACCCAGTATTTAGGGCCGCCCCAACCCCAAATACCACAAACAACGAGTAATACGACATTTCCTGCCCTTTCTCATACACGTGTTTGAAGCACCGAGATGTTATCACACTACACACAATAATACAAAGTTTCCACTTACTGTCTGCTGTGCTGACAATAGATGGATTAGGAGGCCGGAGTGAGCGGTGATCATGAGCGGCAGATGGCTAACCTACTTGTTACTGAATGTAAGAGTTTCTTGCCCTTTCTTCTCCATACTACGCTTTGGAATGGGCAACTAGCTTCATTTTTCTGACTGACCGAACCTCGACAATCCAAAAGTGCATGTAATTGGTTTATTTGAAATAAATGCTTTGAGTTTAAGTAAGTAGTAGATCTATACAGGGTATGCCAACTTCGAGTATGGTAAGTAGGAAACGGATTACGTTATTCAAAGTGGTATTACTGATGGATAAAGATTAAGTCGAAGAGTGATTGTGGTGGACGCTTGCCACTTCAATGATGCCGTCACACCGGTTTCGCAAAATCCATGGCAGAGAAACGCTTTGTTTGCACATTCAGTTTAAGTAAAAAAAAGACCACGTCCTCATCATAATTGTATAGTTTTCACTCTACAGAATTGACTAGTGTTTGATTTCTGTTCGAACATACATCAATCACACTAATAAAATACCAAACAAACACGCAGATAATTTCGTAGCAAACCGCGTAGCGCTACGCTAGTCGCAACGCTACGCCACTTATTTGGGATCCCCGAGTTCCCTGACCCAACTTATAATCCCTCGCATCACATCATTGTGATCGTCATAGTACTGTAATAATGTGCTAATCTAATTTGTTATCAGCTGTACCATCTGATAGCTGATGCGTGAAATTGATTTCTGACAAAGAGTTCATTTGTTTGTGTAGAGCAACCATGTGTAAGGGTATATACACTCCGTGGTATTTTTAACTCCCGACGGAAAAACAGGGGTGTTATAAGTTTTATTTAAAAAAAAACTCACTATATCTAGTTGAATGTAGTCTAACGTAGAAAATACTGAATGATACATAAAATGCAAACAATACATAAAATGCAATGAGTGCAAGCATGGCAAATGTAAAATTCTTTTTTTAATTTTTATATGGGTTAAAGACCTGAAATAAATGAATTTAATTTAATTTAATTTTAATTTAATAAAATCACTTTTGTACTTCCAGATTTTAATCCTTGAACCACGGTGAAGAAAAACGTCGTGTGAAAACTTGGACGTAATACACTTTAATCAACAGCGCCTAGTGGGCAAGCGTAGCAAACCAATGCAAGTTCCTTATATGCATAAAAGGAGACTCTTGCCTTGTGTATGTTACCGTTATGAACATGCAGAAAACGCTTTTAGGTTAGGTAATTACTCGCAAGAAAAACTAGTCGTTACTTAAGTCAACAAAAGACAGTAAGTTACAGGAACTAGACACAAAAATACCAACATATTGCCCATCAATCAGTCTGCCAAGCGTGTTCATTGCGACACGTCTAAAAAACAAAACGGTTTCCTAATACCAAAAAGTTCCTAATCAGCACTTTGGAATTCAGTTGCACTACAGCAAAACCCACCAAAAGAGCGTGGTACTATGTGCGTTGCCCCACAAAAACTTGCGATCACATAGCCTTGCAAATAAAGCACCATCAAGTACCAATTAAGAACAGGCTCGCATGCAAAGTGCCACAAACTATATGGTAATACAGAACACAAAACCACATCCATCTTTACTGACAGGCTAGCAGACTGATGGTATATATTAGATATAAATTATGTACAATTACCATTATTTATTGCTTGGTTTAGCCTGTGGCTTTGTCTGCTTGTAATATTCTATTTCAATAAATTTTAATAAGCGTCTGACTATAAAGCTTATGTCACCCTAGGGTTTCTGAAAGTAGGTTCAATTAATTTTGGTCCAACAAGTACGGTAATGTAAATGCACAGCAGGTTTAATGCAATCAGGATATGGATCTGTTTGTATCCACAAAAGTAGCCATAAGGAACGGATATATTGAAATGAAGGTTATATTATGAATTGGGCTATGATAAACCCAATGTAGAGCCTAGTGGGTATATAATTAGGTACTTCGCAGCCACTACACCACACAAAAAATGTACGGAAATGTTCTTGAACTGCGCAAGGCGGAAGGTTGATATTCCTAATGAATAAAACTATAGGGTGACCCTGGGCACATAGGAGGGCTGAATAAAAGTAACACTGGATCTAGTGCACTTACTGAGATGACGATGAACAGACAGACGGAGCTGTTATTTACAGTTCAATGTATCTTGGGCTGGTTAGGATTAGTAAGATTTACCATTATTTTCCATTATCCATTACATCGTTTATTCTACATCACTACGCTACGCAACGGGAGATGTTTTTGTACGATTTATTTTATGTTATTTTATCCCCTTAGGAGGTCGATATTAGAGGCTTAAAAACATTATAAGTGTTTTGTTTTCCTTGCTTGCTGTGTGGTCTTGAAAACCACTTGTTTTTCTTCGAGTTTGTACAAAACTCGAGTTAAACAAACCCCAGGTTATTTACTTATCAACAGCTGGACATAAAGCCCCTAACGAATGTTTAAAACGCGAAATTTGACGTAGGTAATAACAACGCTTGAGAAAAGGGTCATTTTGGATGCTGCTGCCCGTCTGTTAGAAGCCCTTAGTCGCCGTGCGTCACAACTAAAATATAAAGAAAAATATGAGTGTCCCATCAAAATAATTGCTCCCGTTTCTGACAGTATTCAGTATCTGGAACCAAAGATATTATTATGTAAAGAATAAACACGTGATTCAAGTAATGCAATTTTTTTAAGTTACAAGAAACTATAACTACCTACCTAGGAGCTAGTGTTTACTTTACCGGAAGGTTTTTTTTAAGAGAGCCTTTATGTTGATGGGATTTTAAAAAGAAACTACATCGATACCTAAGTACCTACTGACGTTAAAGTACTTTGGTACCAATACATTATCTATATCTATGGCCCCGTCCATATCAATAGGAGTCCTATAATTACAGTCAGCTCACCTCACCATTAAAACTCAATTATCGGCATGACACGCTCGTCAAAGCTACCATTATTACTCGAATAGTAACGAAGCAATTCCTTTTGTCAATAATTACCGTCAAATTATGACTACAAATTGTACTATCCATTTTGTACCTGCTATACAGGAGGTTGTGTCCGAGGGATTTGACTTACGATTTGGATATCTTCAGGATTGATTGAATAGCCATTGGGATATCTTGATAGTCTTTTTCTTTAGGAGTCCACACTTTTGGCACCTTATTAACTACTTAATAGTCGCTATCTCGAACGAGACTTCAAATTCATCAATGATGGAATTTCGATAAAGATCAAAAATCTTCTCGGAGTGACTTTCCTATGTTTGAATATTACGTTGGTAGGTATGGCCTACCTTGGTGTGATGTGATTACTGTGATCTCAACACTTACTGATTAAGCTCTAGTAGGTAACTATATAAATACCCTGCAATGCATTTATCGTAAAACAGAGAATATCAACTATACCAAGTACCTACAATAAATCAATATTCCAAGTCCCGATTTAGAAATCAACATAATTGTCAGAACAATATGACCGATCGTTTGAAACATACAATTTCTAAGCACCGCTAGTTATATAGGTAATTTTCTTGTTATTATGTCTCAATTAGTTATAATCAAAGGTAATGGTGTTTTACGGAGTATTTGTCATTATTTATTAACATTTTATTATTACTGTGAACGACTTGAAGAGGAATAGATAAGTAGGTAGACAGATATCGATCAGAGACGGGGGAATTCACAGAATTGCTAAAAAGAGAATAAATAATAGCCAAAAGTAAAAAAAAACATTTCAAATAAGAATAATTTTAAGTCCCCTAAGCTCACAACGCTACATTTAAGTGTACTAAAAAAGAATGATAATAAAAGTATACTCGCCTTAAAAGTGATAGCAACGCGATAAACGTCAAGTTATTGCTTCTTCTTTTTAGTAGGCGCTTAAAATATTGCTAAGTGAATTTTAAGAGGCGTTATCATCGTCATGTTTATGCGCATAGAATTTATGATTATAATGTCGCTCGGATATTATTTATTGAAGTTTTTATGTCAGTTTTACCGTCGTAGATTCTGCTGTTATACAAATACTTATGCAGGCCATAGAAATAATTAACCAATTTTATCCATCAAATTCAGTTCGTCAAAACACAAACACAACATCCGGTGGCACACTACAACATCTCTACAGGCCATCAAAGCTACAGGCCCAGTCGAAAACTGTCCGATTCACAAAGGCCACAGCTCTCAGAGGCGGGCCATTTCATCAGGTAATAAAACACTCGCAGAGGTTACTTTTCAGGGTGAGTTATAGGGTTAGGTCGCAGGGGCAGGGTAGGGGTCGGCCATACATCACCCGGGGTGGAACGAGGATTACTCCAACATAGACTTTGGCTTGTTAATGCTCGCTAAAGTTTTCCTTTGCGTGATTTTTTCTGCGGTATTTTTTGTGGTCGAAGTTTGAAAGTTGTATAAAGTTGTGTCGTATTTTTTAAGACTACATCGTTTTGGTTGAATTTAATTAATTTCTTGTCATGTTTTTAGTAAGTGGAACTGGTGAGGTTTACAAAGGTCGGTATTAGTGTATCTAGACAGAATCTGGTTATTGAGACTTTTTGGTGAACCCTGTCGATTATTACCTGGTAGGTACCTATATTTACCTCGTGATTAGGTATTACTATACTTAGTTTCATGTACGTATCTTTTATACGGGCATGTTTAAAGATCACAAACGGAACACAGCAATGCTGGTGGCAACGGGAACAGAAAAGGTATAAGTGGATTAAAGAGCTTTACTATCAGACACTGACACCTCTTCACCTGCTTACCTCAAAATCTTCAACACCATATTCCACAGATAAAATAAAAGAGAAACAACAAAGAAACGTCGCAGTTAAAAGCCCGACTGAATATTCATAAAGATAAAAGTGAATTTATGCGATCATAAAGACCGGGAACGAATGATAAAGACTGGGACCTAGAACGAATGACAAAGAAACTTGTCTTGCTGGAATACTGCCCTATTTTTTCAGATAGTTTTTTTTTTGCTGAAAGCCAGTCTTTTTGGTGCAAAAAAAAGGTTAATCTGTGGTAAAAGGAACCTAAATCTACACCTACAGTGATTAAAGTTTTTCTTTCGTTCTTCAAGAAGTTTCCAGCCTGGCTATCGTTACAGGTAAGTGAGAGCTAAGTTTGAGCCCCAAAAAACAGGTCCAACACCTGTCAGGCAATCCCGAAATAACCACGTGAATAAACCCGTAAAACACCACAGGAAATTTAGGTAGATATTCCTTTATCCTGAAGACAAACCTGACAAAACTGTTTTTTTCTATGGTCTACCTTTACCTTACCTTTTACCTTTAGTACATAAAGGGACTACATGACCTAACCCCAAGTTATAGTATATATTATGATCCACTACAGTAAATAAAATCAGAAAAATATATGATAGTCTTCAGGATATATATGCTAGTTAGATAGTCTGTTCAAAACATAATACAGCTATTTTTTTAGCTTTAGCTTTAGCTTTTCGGATTGTTCTTCAAGCAACATATTAACGTGATAGTGTTTTAATTTTTTTGTCTACCAAGAGATTTTTTGTAAGTAGAGAATCGCTTCATACTTTGCAATAAATTACCAGCTTTGTGTCCATGCAGTCCGACAGTGACCGCGCTTGAGATATTGTCAGCCCCATAATATCTACGTTAGGGATATCCCTATTACCGCCAAGTGCAGCGCACTGGGACGCCTATGTACACAATTGGTCTGTAAGACAATGAATGCTGCATAGAACAGAGTGCCGGATCTCATCACATCCCCAGGGCGTTGTAAAGACGTCCTTCCAGTCGCTTCTCTATTGGATAGGAAGTAGCATCTCACTACATAATTGTTTACTGAAAACATGCGAAGATTCTGATTTCCCTAAGGATTGTTGAGCTTTGAGGTCAGAAGGTTTTATAATTAATAAAATTGTTTGAAAAGTTTATGAATATTTATTAACCTTTGAATGTCCTTCTAAATTTATTGCAAAATCTTCTCACGTGCTGAAAAACAATAGTGTTGATGACCACGCTTGCTTCTCAATATCAGACCATTTCGTCCCGACAGCCTCAAAATGTTTATATTTGCCATCAATTCTTTATATCTCTCACCCATGACCTTACGCTGCAAAGCGAAGCGTGTTTCCAAATATATAAAAAATACACCAAGGTCACACCCAATTGAACTCACAATTACTTTCACAAAAGAAGACAAAAAAAAATAACAAAAGAGGAACGCCAACTACGATATGTCACAAAAAGCTGAGAGGCACATTACGCATGAAAAATTCATGCTGTTACAGAGATTAGCAAGACAATCCCCTCCACTTGTAGGGGGTGAAAATATACAGAGCAAAGTGTCAAGAGGAGAATGAATTTGTCAGCGTGTGATTCCTAGCGGCCCTCCCTACGATATATCACCCGGGCAAGCAATACGGCACAATGTGCGAGCACCCTTAATAATGTATGCGATTTAATATTTAGAAAGGTTTTCTTCTTGTTTTGATTTGTGTTTTTGTAACCTTGTTGGTTGGCGGAATGCGTCCAATGTCTTCAAGAGGGTTGCATGAATATGTAAGATTTACAGGGCATACTTTCAAACTGGTGAATAGTTTAAAAATTTGGGTCTTCTCTACATTGTCTGTGACCTAGTTTTTGATACCCAAAAGGTGCCTTTAACTGTCTCACGAATGTAGTTATATTTTTTTTTAGTTTATCCACTCTATGTATATAGTTTAACCCCTTCACCGCCACCACTTAACCAGGAACCAAAAACATTATACAACGGGTACGAAAGTACCTCTGAATTCCCGGTGTCCCCGGATCCTGTACCCCATTTTCCGGAGGCGTCCGTCTGATTTATAGTGCGATGAACAACTTCCTTCATAAAATACGGCCAGCCCGCTGACACATCGCGTACACCCCTGTTTTTCTACTGAAAACTTATTTTTATTTATACTTGTTATTTTCTGACAGCGACTATTTGAGATGATTAATGACAGCTCTGGCCACAACTGGACGAAAGCAACTCGCAACTATTTCATACGCTCATACTGGTTAACGATTTCTGTTTTAGAAAATATCCAACGTCACATTGAATAACCTCAAAATAGTGAGAATTGCACCAGACTCAGTTAACTGCATTAAAATACACTGAAACTCAAGCCAAGAGACAAATCCAAGATGAAAAACGATTTGTTTACATTACCTACCACCTGAAATACCTAAAGGAAATTGTAGCCATTTGTCATAATAAAAAAAGAAAAACCGTAAAAGTTTTGCGCAATAATAAAGTATTTTTAATTAATTTTTCTTATTTACCTTGCCCGTGGTTCACAAGACCAACTCTTGTAATACCTAAAGGAAGGTATGAACAACGGTAATTTAAAGGCTTTTATTTGAGAGCTTATATTGTTAATCTTGTTTGGACAGAGTGAACTACGATAGCTTGGTGCTGATGGTAGAATTTTTTCAGTGAGGTTGGTAGCAGACTCAGGCCAAATCGGATGTATTTTATCGTCACGACAATTTTTATCAATTTAAAGGTCAATAACTACACATTCAGTCCTTTCAGAAACCAAGACAAATAGTAAAACAATACTCAGTCAAATGCCCCAATAAAAACGATCAGGAAATCGTCCGGGTAAACCGCGAGTCATCGAGCTTACAACGCGTCATTTCTCTCAAAATATATGGCACGAATAAAAACCAGTGAAATCTTTAGAGAGTCCACATTTTTTCCGTCAGACGGCTCGTAAATCTTCCCGACAGCGGTGGAAAGGACCGGAGCGGCGCGAGGGGGTTGAAATATGTCGGGAGGGGCAGCCATCCGTCACTACAGAATCACCTTCACGACAAATACGTGTTAGTTGGGGATGTGTTCGTTTTTTTAGTGTCTGTACTTGTAGGACAAGAGGCTGTCAAGAACTTTGAAGGCTGTATTATTTTCAAGGGCACACTAAGGTTGGGCCACTTATGTAAGTCAGACTCGATATGGAAAGCTGCAGTGTCATACTGCCGCCAAAATAATAAGTACTTATATATTCAACACTTTCAAGCGAATATGTAAATTTCTATCGACTGTTCAGTGAATCTTCCTTATTACTGTCCAATGACTGATCCTTGAATCATGTTCGACAGTTAATTCGTTACGATGATAATTGGATAGGTACCAATAATAGTCAGTGGGTCTTAAACCTCTCTCTAATATTTTTTTCTACCGTATTCAATCGTGTGTGAGGCAAGGACAAACCTCCAAGGTTAGCCTCAATGTTCCATTTAACGGTGAGAAATAGCACAAGAGTTACGTTGTGAAGACAAGACGATAGTACTAACTGGTTTACTAAATTGCTAAGAAAAACAGCACAAAGCTGAGCCGAGCACGATCCACGCGCTTAACTTACATTTGTGCTATTTTGATGACGTTTACTATACCTTAGACTCAAAGCTCTTAGTCAGTTTTAACCTTACACAATATCTTGAACAGTTATGGCAATACCATGATCTGAAAATATAAGTTATTTCTGCTATGATAATTCTTGCTTTTCCATCTTTTCATGAAATAGTTTTTCCACGAGTCCTTTAAAAGTTTATGTGATAATTCTATCTAAAACACCCTACTTTATTTGCTCATCGTTAATTTTTGGTTTAATAACCTGGGTCAAAAAAAGAAACCTTGTTTCTCTTATTGTTAGTTGGTTACAAGGTAAATGAAAATCGACGGTGTAGTTTTGCAACGTCAGTACAGGTGGGTTGACTGATCCAGTGTACCGTTCATGAAGGTAAACGGAATTCTCCATTCTCGCAATAAACTCATTCCCCCCAAAATATGAACCAGAACCACCACCATCATACTCCATACCAATACATCACAGCATACTGCATTAGCAACGCTAAGCCAACGCTCTTAATCGGGCGCAATCGTATATTTCTTGATTAAGAGATCGTAAAAACGTCGTCCCGCTCTGATATATGGGCTCTGAGCAGGAGAGGAGATTAGCCGACGGTTTGCGGACTCTGGAAGTGATGTACGATGATTGATACGCTTGGTCTGGTGGGGGATGGCTTATTAAGTTGATTGTTTACGGTTTTCACTTCGATGTGGGGGGAGTGGATTGTGGTACTATAGCCATTATGCTTGTGAAGTGTTTTATTGTGGCAAAAACTGATGTAATTTTTGGGGGAGTACATGTAGCTGTAGATATGCCAGCCACAATAATTGCATTCACTACACCAGGGAAAGACCATGACGAAGACTAAGGTCAATTTAAGGGACTGTAACTAATTAAGAAAGATGAGGTAACTAGAATCAATGGTGAGTTTAAAGTAAGGTACGAGTATATAGTAAGTTCTTATTTGTATAGGTAAAAGAAACTGGTTGCCTTTTTCCAATATCTAGCTAATCAGTAGGATGATTGATGTCTTTACGTTCGTTCCTTTCAAACTACCATAACAGACCATACTATGCATAAAATTGTCTTCAGTAACTTCACAGCCACTAGCAAAAAAGCTTCACTGCGACGGTAGCAAAGATAAACAAATATGACTTAGGAGTCGGCAGGACGTCGCAGCGGTCGTTCGCAGCTAATAAAACAGATAAGAGCGAGATAATTTACATTTCAACGATAAAGTATCTTTGCTACAACCAGCCGAAATGAGCCATCCCGACGCTGCGAGTACTACAATTTAGAGTTCTTTTATGGCGGTACAATCTACGAGCAGTAGCGGGTTATTAATTTAGGTGTTAAGAACAATTTCTAATTTACCTGTACCATCACCACATGACATCACTAAACAATCGATATCATAAGATAAGGCTATTACGAATGTAGAAATTCAATCATCCCTTAGATGAGTTTATCTGTATATAAAGAAAGCAACGAAATGCGAATGCAAATCTATTGCTAATGGTGGAATTGCATGAGAACTACAGCTCTCAGTCCGAGATTGATTAGAGGTACTTAGCATGTGCTTTGGCTTATATATATGTTAACCACATAATTGATGTTTCCGTCTCTTCCTTGCACTTGCAGTTTGACAGCTGTGCGACGGTGACAGAAATAATTGATAAGCTTAAGTACGTAAGTAAGATTTATTAATCTCGACCTACGTGTAGGCAGATATACGATAGTTTCCATGAAGCTACACGAATTAAAAATGGGCTTCATTACAGCGCACACCCAAAGCGAAATCTGGCAGTTGCTGCAGAGAAACAATAGCGTTCACTCTTGGGACTTATAAAGTTTATATGATACAAATTGCTTTAGCTTCTACATTGCACCACCCAGCTAGTTACAATATTTCACAGCAAACGGACATTTTTATAGGTATTTAGCGAAAACGTCGTTCCAACGGACCAATTTGCAACTTGTTTACGTCGCCAATAAATTGTCGCCTACATTTCCTAAATTACACTGTTAGTCGTGACGTATTGTGCTCGAGGTACGCGTATATTATTGTAACTCATGTTATGATTATTATTGGTCGGTTTTCTTTTGTTTTAGAATACTTATTTTGCTACAAAGGCGACAGTCATTTGTTTACGGAGTTAGAAATGTTGATAGCATCATGAATATTTTAACTTTTCTACTTTATTTGAAAATCGAATCAGTGGAACACCAATTGGAGCCGATACTCTAGTCACAAAATTCTCTAACTAGATTAAAAATCTTCAAAATTTTGTTTATTCCTGTCAAACGACGTTTCCCGTTCTGAAATTGTGTGACACAACTTAACCATAATATAGTTTGTGTCATTTAGTTATTCAATTTAGTAAAAATGATAATTTTGCTATTCTGAACTTGCCATTTTTCACCTAACATTTTGATTGTCAAACTAAATCAGACTATTTTTAATCGCGATTCAAAATATTCGGATTTAGTTTACTATTTTTGTTGTCATTAACTAAAATGTAAAAATCACATTTCTCTATTAGTTCGTGAAAGTTTCGAAGTTTGTGAGTTTGGAAATCATTATAGAAGCTTATGTAATTGCAGCTGACAATCGATTCACGACATAATAAAGAGACATAGTCAGACAAATATTCAAGATGTCCTTGATAGGGCTTTCCTACGGCGGCGCCGGCGACGAGAATACCGAATTATCTTTTCTCGAGAATTTTTTTGATTAGTAAATTAGATTTATTACGCTGACATAAATAGCAAGATAATCATGCTACCTGAATCATTTTTACTTATTGAAAACCGAAAAAATATCACCAAGTTGTATATGAATAGTTATCGGCGAACCCCCAAGCAGGGTCGCATTGGTCACAGAGAATGAGAACAAACACTTATTTTTTTTATTATATTTGCTTACTTTTTTTTATTTACACTTATTTTTTAGGTTATTGCATCTTATATAGTTTAAAGCCGTCATTATGCTCCCTGTACTTTATTTAAATAATTATTGATAGACAAAAAAGATAATTAATTGATTATATTCAGGTACTTATTTCTTGAACTTCGGATCATTTCTTTCACTTTCATTCGCTCTTTATTTTAATTTCCGACAAATCTTTGTCTATGGTCTACTCAACTTAGTAATTGTCAAACTTGATTTTAGTTGTGTCACAATTGTTTTTAAGTTTAAAGAATCTTGTTTGCAGAATAGCTTTTAAGATTATCTTAACCAAAAATAAGAAAATTTAGTGATTGTTTAGTTTACTTCGGTGTACAAGAGAATCGGCACCATTATCTCTCTTATCAAATTATGTACTTAATGACTACTGCAATTAAGTTCATAATTCAAAGTTAGGTACTTGTCAAAATTTGACATACCTAATGATGCCCTTTAACGGAAAAGATAATGATCCTTATTATAATAATAATAATACATTTATTTATTCAGATAACTTTGATCCATACATGACACATACAACTAGTACAAAATAGTAAGCAGGGACTTGGTCCGCTGCACTAACATCCATGTCAGGGGACAATCGTGCCTAGCAGCAATGGCACTCAAGATGCTGTGGCGACTTCCACGCAACCGGCTAATGTATGACGCGGTCTTTTTGCGCCATAATGCTGCAAAGCCATCTGTGTGTGCTGTGCATCAGCAAACATTGCTGATGCGCTACAGAAAAGTGGAAGCCGCAACAGCGCCCTGAACGCATTATTAAATTGGACCCGCAGAGCATTGTACGCTCGTTGCGTGTAGTTAGCCCACAGCCTCCCCCTGTACAGTGAGGTGCAATACGCAATAAGGTAATTTTGACTGCGTCTGTACACCCGGAGAATCTGCGCGCCAACATATTCGCCCGAACTGACAACGCTCTGCGTTCCCTCTCCATATCAAAATCATCTTTTAAATCATCGGTCACCCAGTGCCCGAGATACTTAAACTTGTATACTCTGTTTAAAGACTCACCATTCAGAATAAGTGGTTGCACAGGTGGAGTCTTGGGACCTGATTTAAAAACCATGTAAACAGATTTCATTACATTATACATGAGACCGTGTGAAGCTACAAAAGACTCACAAACTGCGAGTCAATACCTCAGGAGTGATGAGCGAGGAGGCGAAACGCCGGGGCGTAGCTCCCCTGCCGCGAGATTTCACGGTACAGCGGACAGAGCTCCGGCGGGATCTCAGGGCGGCATGGAGAGTGCGATTGTCGCAACCCAGCGCTGGGCACGCCACAATTGCGGCGATAAGTCCCCTCTTTGAGGAGTGGCTAGAGAGGCGCCACGGCGTCCTCACCTTCCGCCTGACGCAGGTCCTCACCGGACACGGTTGTTTCGGGAGGTTCCTGTTCCGGATAAGGCGGGAGGAAACGCCCGGGTGTCACCATTGTATGGATCGCCCGGAGGACACGGTGGAGCATACGGTGGAGGTCTGCCCGGCTTGGGCGGAGCACCGCCGTGTCCTCGTGGAGGCGATTGGCGGTGGCGATCTCTCGCGTCCGGCCTTGGTCCAGGCCATGGTACGGAGCGAGAGGGCTTGGGAAGCCGTCACCTCCTTCTGCGAAGCAGTAATGTTCGCGAAGGCGGAGGCGGAACGCGTGAGGTAGAGGCAAAATTTGCGCCCTCACGCCCCTAGCCGCCGCAGGAGACGCCCTGGGCGTCGGGAATCGCAGGCCGATTCCCGGCCACCGTAGGCGCGGGCTTGCGAACGGCGAGCAATGGGCAGCTCGCCGTTCGATAAGGACCAGGCCCGAGTCGACGGCGCGTTGTGTTCCACGCGCGCCTCAAAGAGATGTCAGCACCAATGACGGGGGTTGCTAGGACCGATGCCTGCTAGGGTTGCGGAAAAGTCCAAGAGGGTTACCGTGGCCCCTGGCACAGGCAACTGAAGGAACACGGGTGGGTTTTAGTCAGTAAGAGTCTGACACGCCCTCCTGCTCTGCCCAGAGCGGGAGAAGTTATTTGATGATTTCCCACCCAAAAAAAATAATAAAAAGGAGTGATGATAACTCCGATGGCACCCCGGTCCCTGCTAATTTCTGCCACAGAACGTCATATATGCCACTAGATCAAAGGCCTTACTGAGATCCAAGAAACAGGTATACACAGGAGTATGTCTATCCGTATAATACTTGACAGTGTGCTTCAAACTAAATATTGCAGTTTCTGTGGACAACCCAGGCCAGAAGCCGAACTAGGCGTCGTGCAAATTAATATGTTAGGAGAAATGTGAGTTGAGCACACTGTCAAGTACCTTGGCAGTAATTGTCGCCAAGGAAATTGGCCTATAATTGGTCTTGTCCGCCATATCTCCTGTCCTGTTCTTGGGTATAGGCACCACCAGAGTCTGCATCAGTCCGTGAGGAAGGTATGTGTGGCTCACGCACAGATTAAAAATCATGGCAAGCACTCGTGGTAGATGGATACCAGCATTTCTCAGATGTTCGACACTGAGTCCGTCATGACCGGGAGATTTTCCACCTGTCATATTTCTTAAAGCAATTTTGACATCTTTTGCAAGAATGATCGTTGAAATATCTGTATGACAGGCATCAAACTCCCGACATGGCGGACCCAGCGGAGACTTAATGGAGTAATATTCCCTAAACATGTTGGCTATCCCTTTTGCACTAGAGATACCCTCGATACCTACAGGAATACTAGGCTTAGTATTGGCATTTTTGGTACATTTCCAAAATTTCTTAAAATCTGACTTAGCATGGTGCTTGGCTATTATGTCCATTTTGATTTGATCCTGGTTATTTTGACACCACTTTAATCTACTCTTGAACTCTTTACGTGTCTGTAACATCTCACTATATGTATCAGTATGACTTGGTCTACCACTGGATACCCATATTCTGAACTTAAGCCTAGCATTCCTATAGGCGTCGGATACATGCTTATTCCAACCTGCTAACAGCTTTTTACGACTACTTTTATTTGAAACATGTGAGGCACGAGCCGTCCTACATAAAATATCTACTACATTTAAATACATCTTATCTATTATTTGCTTATGGCTATTTATATCACAACGTTTATAACTACAATATTGAAACTCCATCGGAAAGTCAATAGATAACTTTGAATTACATATATCATGGTATATATTAACTTGAGATCCTTTTCTATCCCCCCAACATATTTTATTACGTGGTGGAGTTTTAACTTCTGTTTTATGCAATATCACATTCAGACTATACTTAATGACTAGTGGATAGTGATCAGACCAATATTTAACATGTTTTACATAGATATCTGAAATACTCATGGCAGCTGCCTGGGTAACAACACAATGGTCTAACCACCTTTCACAATCATGTGCATCACTAATAAATGTAAAAGTATCTGAGTTAAGGTGTTTCATATCTGCACAGATCAAACTTTGCTCGCATGAAAAGTTCAGGAGCTACGCGCAAAAGCGCTCACCAGGATGTGCATTAAAATCACCCAACACAAACACATATATAGTTACACATTATACAGTTGCTAATAAAAGCGCTGAAACAATATCTCAGAAGTCCCTTAATTGATTATTTTTATAGAAAGGAGCTGATGGAATTTGCTTATTTCAAAATTTTTATAACATCACCTTTCACCTGAAAATATTTTAAAACATACACCTAAAAATTGTTTAAAAAAAATTGACATTCATATTCTAGTCCCTGGAGCCGTGTAACTGACACTGTAATGTAAAGGACCCAGCCAAGCCCCTTCAAGCTTCTACATAAAAATACGATACCTCTCAAAGGGAGCCGAAAATGAAGAAAAAACTATTTTATACATCAAACATTCTAAAAGAATAGACACATGATGAAATGACATATTTTGTGTTACAAAAACAAACTTTATGAAAGTTTTATAATAATATTTCCCTTGCTATTTTCAACCCTATTTCTTAGGGCTTAAAAGGTATGTTTTTTGCAGTAAAGGTAAAATGAAACGGATATTTTGATGTCACAAGGAATATTGGAGTCGATACATGATTGAATTTGATTTGAATTTATTACCTTGAGCTTTGACATGTTGTTTGTTGTTAAAAGTATTCAATATGTCAGGGTTTATTCTTTTGGCTTTGATGTTGTTGCTGAAGAAAGTTGATATTGAGATCTTTACAAGATGCCTACGTATACATTTTTGTATGTGTAACAATAACTACCTACACCTGTCGTAAAGTATTTGATGTCTTAAAAGCGTTTATACCTTATGAGTGGCGACGTCGCAATTTATTGTCATATTTCGTGGTTTTCAATTTTTATCATTTAATCCGAGCTATATTTTAAAAATCTGTTTAATTAACTTTTTAGAATTATGTGAAAACTGTGTAAAAGGTAAGAAATCGTTCCGTTTACAGTTCTATTTATATGCAAATAATACATTGGAAACTTGCAGGGCGTTATTTTCATTGTAAAATAACTGTAAGCATTACGGTTACTTACTTGTGTAAAAAGTGAATTAAACAGATTTTTTAAATATAGCTCCGATTAAATGATAAAAATTGAAAACCACGAAATATGACACTAAATTGCGACGTTGCCACTCATAAGGTATAAACGCTCTTAACAATTCATTCAATGGCCCAAGGTCTTAGCACCGTGTTGGCATTAAATTAAACTACAAAAGAAAGTTTAATTGCCAAATCCTCATTCACCTATCAAATCAATGAACATGATAATCGTTTACACCATTTTAACCTCGGTGAGAGCCTGAAATGCCTGCCTGCCTGCCCTGGCACCACAGATCATATAATATGATCTGTGCCTAGCACCCTTGTAAGTTCCAGCTCTACCATCATCCCAGAAATCGCTCGATACTACATAAGTCGGCTAGCTACCCAAGTGCAAGCTAATATTATGTCACATCTGTTAAGCATTATACCGCAGGCTGATCGTAAACTTATCACCTAAAAAGCTTCAATAAAAGTCACATGAGTTTTTCGAAAGCATCCTGCTAGCATGACACGTTAAGAGCTAAGCGTCGAAGTATCGAAT
This sequence comes from Brachylomia viminalis, assembly GCA_937001585.2. Taxonomy (NCBI): domain Eukaryota; kingdom Metazoa; phylum Arthropoda; class Insecta; order Lepidoptera; family Noctuidae; genus Brachylomia; species Brachylomia viminalis. The sequence continues at coordinate 2,757,473 of OW443300.2, forward strand.
GCCGCAGATGTCCCGAGGGTGCTAATAATGCGATATTGCCAAAAAATATGATGACAGCTTCGAAACGAGGCAGCCGTACTGGGAATATCTACCTTGTGAGTTGCGGTTTTTGGAAACTTCAGTACTTTTTTGCGAAATAATATTCTCTACAGCTAGCTTTAATTTGATGATGAGATATTTAGAGCAACAAAGTTAGTAGAGTATAATTGAAGAGGCTCATATCCAGCACTATGCTTAGTCCATTTTATGAAGAAGAACGAACGAATTACCAGTAATACTTAGTTGATTGTAATATAATATAGCCAAATGCTTACAGAAATCCACTTTTTTTCCCGTCACTCCACGCCAACCCCAACAGTAAAGCATAACGATGCTACCAAAACGGTCATTAACAACATTAAAGGGTGAACACTTCCACAATACCTTTTCACAACAAAAAAAAGTGTCCAACAAAAAAAAACACGTTTCCACCACCCGCCGACAGACGGCGTTGTGGAAGACTTTACTACTTCCGGTGACAAGATGGCCAAGCGTTCAGAGCAGCCGGAAACTGCGGCGAGAGAGCCCAAAAACACGATAAAACTACCGTACCAAAACCACGTAACAACCACCACACATCCTTCGAAAACCAACCTTATTTCACCACAAGTGAAGTGACTATCCTTTGCTAAATGTTTGTAGTTACGCCCTTTCAAAATAGCAAACGAAAGCAATAAGTAAGAGCGTTCCCGTCAAGTGCGATCGCTTATTTCCCGCATTGAATATGATGTAAGTTTTCCGGAGTGGAGATAAGGTGTAATGGTATCGTTCGCCCTTTCATAGGGCAAACCAGGCTTTGTTACTTCATGGTTGCTGGCTGGTGACAAAGTTGGATATTTGCGTATGCGCTTTGAATCAGAGTAGGGATCAACGAGGTTTTTTGACGCCTAGTTCTGTACCCAGATTTACAAGAATCTTTTTCTTTTTTCTTTTCATTATATAGCTACGATTTACTCTATATACCTACTCTAGTGAACCAGTAATAGGTTCTAACCAGACCTCTAAAGACCTTGGGAAATAAGTAGGTACATTTCATGACCAACTGGAACCGAAAATAAATCATTATGTAGGTTATAATTAAACTTATTGATAAGTGCATTAAATTATTTATTTTGATTTTATTTCTTAAAATTTACAATGTCCAAAGACTTTTATTTTCAGAAGTGGAAAGAGTCTTTGAAACATCTGAAAGAATTAGTTGATGTTGACATTCAGTATCAGGTACGTTGTTTAATGATGCCGATAGTAAAACGAGACCATAAAAACTACCAACCGACTATCACTCTATAAAATATTTCACAATATTATTGTTAGCCCTCCCACTGCTTAATTTTCCGGGTTTAGAGGCATTCTAGTAAACATAATTGATCCATAACCATCATCATCCACAGCCAGCTTTTACCCACGACACGGCATAGACATGTGCCTGTTGCCTGTGCTAATCTACTCCCTCCTGCCGGCCTTGTTCAGGTTCTACCGGTTATTGATATGCCTAATATCTTTCAGGTAGCAAAAGTTCACTACCCAACGCTACCGCAAGCAGTTCTGCGATTGACTTCAATCCTGGGACAGTACATGCTCGTGTACAATGAAGTTATTGAATGTTTTCAGCAGAACTTACAAGTACAGAAGACTGTTTATTATGACAATATTGTGAAAGCAATAGTTTCTAGGTAAGTGTATGAAACTGGTGATCAATCTTGCATGAAAAGGTGCTCTCGATAAAAGAAAATACTAATATTTTATTTTATTAAGTTTAAGAAAACTTACATTCAAGTAGTCAGAAGTAATATGTAGAAGAAAGCAATTACAAGTTTCCACTTATATAAACTTATGTATTAAATTGACAAAACGGTACAAACAACCTGATAGTTAAACATGGAAACAACTAAAGAGAACAAACAAAAATAAAATACATTACACAACAAAGTTAAACTTCAAAGAAAAGGTTACATTTTATTTTTTAAATTTCTGAACATGTTTGTGAATAAACCAAGCTCAACATCCCGGCAAACCATATTGAACATTCGACATGATTTTAAAATATATAAATATTTTAAAATTTAAATATATTTATACAGAGTTGATAAGACAGAGGGGCTTTCCTTTAAACTGCCTATACTAGGTACCATTTTCAAGCTCTGTACCAAAAATCAATTAAATAGGAACAGTAGTTTAGTCGCAAATGATTTCTATATTTTTTGTCCCGTTTGAACACGATGTATCTTTCCTAACAGCTGAGTATGTCTATACGCATAGGTCATGCACCTTAAAGCGATAAATCTGAGTATAACCTACGATGCGTTGTTGCCGCTCTGATGCAAGTCACAAGTACAACCAAATATTTTCGCTAAAAAGATGGCAATAAATACACACTAACTTGCACTTTCATTCCAATGGGTGGTTGCGTTTTACTTTGATTTGTAAGCTATTTAGTATGTCTGAAAAAAAATACTCATTTTTGGTGCTTTTTATTTTTATACCGTATTGAATTAATATTAAACACGTATAGTATACGTAGTGTAATTTAATGTCCATCTGTCATATTAACTCTGTATAATATATATAATAATAATTGCAACCTAAAAAAAGGTTCTAAACCTACGCGATAACGTCAGTGTGACGTAGTTCTCATGTGGCGATGTAGATACCGCTACAAAACAAATAAGTATGGTCCATATTAAATGTTTTTCAGAATACTAGAACTGAAAGCTGAACTAGAGAAGTTAGAAGGTAGTCGCTTTCAATTTATAGGCCATGGTTTGATCGAAGTCCATTACACTATATGTGACATTGAAATGACTGCAATACCAAAAGAGCCAGGCAGACCGGAACACATACAGGCTGAAATGTATAAAATATTGGCTAGAGTAAAGCAAAAGAAAGAAACTACAGTTACAATAGGTAAGATGAAACATAAAAAAGAACTTTAATAACTTAAAACATCGCTCTATATAAAAATAAGTGAAGTGACTGCACTGAAATAAAAAAATGTAATTGATTTTAAATAAAAATAATTTCTACATCGATTTCAGCAGATGAAACTGAAATTGCAGCTCTAAATTTAGATAACATATTGGATACAGATGAAAGTATTGAAGAAATGCCGAAGAAAAAAGTTGTTGTAGTACCAGAAGGAATACGCAAGACAAGGGAATATTTAGCTATGATACTGGCACATGAAAAAACTAGGTATGATGAAATAGTTTAGTTAGCCGATCAGGAAACACAATTATGAAATATCTACTTCTCTTTCAAATTACTTAAGACTAGCATTTGCCCTCGGCTTCGCTCACGTGAAGCCGAAAAATTCTCCCACGGAAACGTGCCGACTACCGGGATAAAAAGTATCTTATGTCCTAACCCAGGTCATGGACTACCTGTCTGTCAAACATCGAAATCCGTTCACCCGTTAAAGCGTGAAAAGGTAACTGACAGACTGTCAGTCTGAGTTACCTTTGGATTTATAATACTAGCATGGATTACGCCAGGATCTTGGATGATAAGTTTATACTTCGTTGAATCGTTGAGCTCCTTAAGTTCTGAGTTGAGCTGCACGGTTACTGACAAATGCGTGCACTGACTGGACAGGTCCACTCAATCTGTGTGGTTCTTTCCTCAAAAGACCATTTCAGACACAAATCTACATGGTCCTCAAAGATTATTACTTATGATATTATTCTAATTATTGTGAATGTGGGAACTATGTCGGTCATTGGTTTTTTTTTATATTTAATTTTGTATTTTTGTCAGCGTAATCATGATCTGGCAGTTTGAGTAATTTATGCGGCCTACTCAAATGTCCTTTCTTTGGTATTGTTCGTCGAATCGTTGAGCTCCTTGAGTCTAAGTTGAGCTGCACGATTACTGACAATTGCGTGCACTGACTGGACAGGCCACTCAATCTGTGTGGTTCTTTCCTCAAAAGACCATTGCAGACACCGATCTACATAGCCTTCACATGATCTGACCAAGATTTTGTCTGGACTTTAAAAGAGACTGTGACCTCTGAGTTTGTTTCGGCCTTTCTTCTCAGAGTAGTCAGATAGGAAACGCCGACCTCATCTAGTTTAAAAAAAATATGATTGACGTGTAAAAGTGTTTGTTCAAACCTACTTACAGAAATAAAATCATTTATCATTCATTTATCATTTACTAGAAAAGGATACTGGAATATATTTTATCGATTAATGGTCATTGTTCAAATTACAGACAAGTCACGAGATCCGTTAGACATAGTAAACTTAAACGAGATATCTGGGAAAAAGAACTAGCTGGTCGTTTGCCACCTCCAACCAGATATGAAGTTAGAGTACGAAGTGCCGAACTTATATGTAAAGTATTCAGGTATTGTATTATTATCTCACGAAGCAACGCTCGCTTTACTTGTGGTTACCAAATGTACAAACACGCTGTGAATATGTGTGTAAGCGCTCGGTACCGTCCGAAACAATGGCGAAGTCGGAAGTGTATGTGTTATGTGCTGACGCTACTCGTCTTCACGCACACATCCACAGCATGTTTGTACACTTACTTACCACAAGTAAAGTGCGCCTCGCTTCGACAGATAAAAAAACAGTAATAAGATTATTATATACAAACATTACAAAAATAAATAATCGATTAGGTAGCAGTGATAATCACCGATGTATTTATTTCAGAGCATATTTTGAATTAAAACGTGAACGAATTAAAAACTGCAAACGAGACGAGTTGTTGGGGTTGAATATTTGTGACACAAAAAATATGGACATCCAAAGAATACAAGCAGAAGAAGTACGTGTTGTGCTTAAACAAAATATTACTTTCTATACCAATTTCTACTTCAAAATTATTTGAATAACTCTATTTTTTCTTATCAGATGCTTATAAATCGCTCTAAGTTACATAAAAAATACGAAAAAGAATGGCGTGCACGCCGGGAGGATTTAAAACAAGAGTTTCTTAAAAATAAACGTGCCAAACTATGTGAAGAATTTCGAGATCAAATCAGGGAGTGGTTTATCGAATGGTAAAGTAATTTTAGTAATTTATTAAGGCTTAGGACTGGTTGTACTGATGTAACAGAAAAAATGCATCGATACATTTGATGAGCGACATAGGGAAATTTTAAAGCTGCCCAAAATAACTTGGTAGGTCCTTTGAGCAATCATTCAAAAATGACCAACAGGAGAAATAAATAAATTGTTTATTAGGTAGGTACTAAACAAAATCAATAATAAAATCATTATTTCAAGGTTTCAATCGGTACATTTTTTTCACGACATACCTAAAGTTGGTTCTGCTGCAATCTTCAGAGCCGAAGTTCCCAGTCCTCACGAATGGCTTGAAGAAAATAAAGTTCTTACAATTAAACATGAGGCGGACAAAAACAAAAGTCCTCTAGATGTAAGTTAAGATAATTATACAGACGTTAATTGAACATCAGTTGATCGAGCTTATAATATAAGCCTTACACGAGAGCTAAAACTTTCCGTTACTTACGAAACAGTAGAGGGGAAAAAACCGAATAAAAACAGAATATTTTTATCAGCTCAAATTCGAGAAAAAGGCAACTAAAAGACAAGAAATGTTACTTAAACGAGCAGAACAAATGAAGATACAATCAGAAGCACTATTACTGAAGAAAATTATGAAAAATCCAACGAAGCATCCTGGATATCACTTTCCGCTTTCAAAACAGACTGACCAACTTCTAGAGGTGAGAAACCAATCTACAACAATTAAATAAGCAAGGAAATTGTTGACAAATTATCTTTTTCAGGTTATAGATTATTATCACAAATCTTGGGATATGTATGACGTATGGGAAACTTTGGACGTGAAAGTAAAATATGTTCATAAAGTAGATTTAGAAGATGCAATAATGGACGTGAAACTTGAAGTCTTACCGGAAGCTGACGAACATATGCGGTAATTAAAACATGTAGATCTTTAAAAATGTACCTTATACATTTGAAATAAGTTCTATACTATAATGACCTGATGCGTAATTTAAGCCAAGAACTTAACCAACTGAAACAAGCTTTGAAAGAAGATTACAAAGCAAATGAAGAAGAAATGCCAGTTAATCGAATGAAGACTATTAAAGGCAAAAATAAGATAAAGAATAAAGTAATGGATGATTTAAGCGCGCAAGTAGTCCAAATGATTGAGGTAAGTTTTTTAACTGTAAATAGGCTAGGAACAGTGTATAAGGATTAATTGGATAGGAATAGAATACATGAAGAAATTAAGGAGACACATTTGACGACATCAAAGCTAACTTTTTCCTAACTCATATTTGTTTGTTTGTTACGCTTTCACGCTGTTGAAAAGTTGAACGGATTTGGATGGAATTCGGCACACAGATAGACCATGGCCTAGGTAAGGACATAGGCTACTTTTTATCCTGATCACAGACGGAGTCGCGTGTAACAGCTAGTATAATAATAAATAACTAATCAAGGGAACAGAAATGAGCCTTCGGCTTCTCTGCGTATGGCCCCTTTATTCCATATAACCCATGACAAAGTAACCAAACATCTTTTATCATCTTACTATTATAAGGTGCTATAAAAATATCTGCCACGGCTTTAATGGGTGGTAGTATTGTGTTTATAGATTACAATAGTGAAGAAATTTCGTACCCCGGAACAGTTAATTCAATTTGAGAAAATAAAGTAGTTAAAATAAAATTGACTCTACTCTGCATAATGTGGTTCACAAATTACGCGCGATGGGTCGCTTCGTCAATGAAAACAACTGCTATCTCTTTCCATCTGTTCTTTGAATGAAAACTGATATCAGCTGACTAGTTCGTCACTACCTAATCTACTAGGTACGCAATAATACGCCAAGTGTTTTAAAACTGTAATTACTTACCAGCTACCGCATTCTTCCAAAAAACTGACGTAACTATGATGATAAACTTCCCATCACACTTAAAACAGGCTTTGGACTGTCAAGTTAGTGTAAGAATCGCAATTTTTTTCTTATTATTTTTAAACAATAGGTTGTTGTTGTTGTTGTGGTCCTAAGGCACCCCGCTGGTGCTGAGGGCCCCAACAATAGGTACTTAGATTAATATCAAATAACGATAAATATTCGGTGCGGTGCGGCAACAGCTTATAAGTCTACGGGATGGTTTTATGCTAAAAAATGTATTCAAAGGACAATGGGAAATGAATGTATGGAGTCTGGGCCCACCCTTCAATAGTAACATCTGATATACCGTTGGATAGGGCTTTTTAAGTGGAACATTAGTTACTAATACAACTATGGTCAAATGTTAGTACTTTCGGAGATACGACGTCTTAAAGTCGTCAGTCTAACATATTCTTTATGGATACTTATAAGGTAAAATAGTAATAATAAGTACACTTAAAATAAAAGAGAATTATTATTCGTCTTGGACATCAAAGACCATTACATCATTTAAAAAACCCACGGGGGCCACGAATGGTTGATGTCTCCTAACTCCTAGGTACCAAATCAAAGAAATAGTGTGAGCGCAACTTCCTACAGTTCGCCGTCCGGTCAAGCAAGAGCAATAATATTGTGATATCGCGTTTCTTCCAACTTGGTTTCGATCAATTAATATATAGCAATAGTATATTCTTGCTCTTACGTGGCGTGACTGTATCCTACCACGCAGCAACCACACATTCTCTGCTGGTATATTATATTCTATTAAATCATGTAAATCGTTTTGTCTGTATATTTCTATAACGTATAAACCGTCTCGAAGATGTTCACTGCAATATGACTGATCGCCATTTGCAAATGCGCCTGGACAAGCGGCGGGCGCAGCGGGTAGGGTGGGGGCGCAGGTAAGGAGCAAGCAGATAGATGCCGTCCGTTTTGAGTCTAGCCATAGTTTAGTTTAGTTATCTTTTAACGAAGTAGGTAAACTACGATCACTTTTATGGCAGTATAATAAGTAGTATAACTCCGAAAGTACTGACTTTTGACCTTAGTCGTAATAATAAGTTTTATTCTGCATAAACATACCTATTCATTTATGAGTGTCTTATTCCTATTGAGAGGTGGGCCCATCATTACTCATTCTCCTTTATACGTAATTATTTTTGTATGAAAAAAAATATGCCAAATAATCAATAATTTATCTTTACTTTTGTAATCTATAAACACAATACTGTCTCCCATTGCAGCCGTGGCAGATATTTTTATAGCACCTTATATAAGGTGCAACCTACAGCCGCGGTGCCGCGGTGCCTTCATTCAAAAACGCCGGCGACGACATGCATAAACTGTTGCCATTCTGATCGGCCCCGCGCGCCCCTACCCTCACCCGCACTACCCCGTTCGTCGCACGCGCCAGCCGATGCGACCACCCGCTCGCCAGTCGCCCCCCGCGCGCCCCTACCCTCACCCGCACTACCCCGTTCGTCGCACGCGCCAGCCGATGCGACCACCCGCTCGCCAGTCGCCCCCCGCGCGCCCCCACGCTCACCCGCACTACCCCGTTCGTCGCACGCGCCAGCCGACCGCCGCTCGCCAGTCGCCAGTCGCCATCAGCGTACGGGACTTTTTAAACGGTGTGTGGTACGGCGGTGAAAGGTGGATAGGCCGAGGAGGGCCAGTGCCGCGGCCTCCTCGCTCACGGGTTTAACCCCTCTAGACTTTTTTTGTGGGGTCGTGTAAAGGACCTTGTGTACGGCCAAACCGGACATGACATTAGAAGTGTGGAAGAACTAAAAAGGCGCATCAAACGCGCATTTAGGCAAGTTAAAAGTGAAACAGACACATTAGATAAAGTGAAGAGACATGTACGTAAGCGTGCCTACATTTGTGTGCAACGCGAAGGCGGACTTGTGCAACAGTTTTGTAGATAAGTAGGTAGGGAGTGTGTAAATAACTGTAAATACAGTGCAATTGTTGTAAATAAGATGATTAACTTTTAAACACGCCAAGTTACTGTAATTTATCGTTATTTGATATTAATCTAAGTACCTATTGTTGGGGCCCTCAGCACCAGCGGGGTGCCTTAGGACCACAACAACAACAACAACCTATTGTTTAAAAATAATAAGAAAAAAATGGCGATTCTTACACTAACTTGACAGTCCAAAGCCTGTTTTAAGTGTGATGGGAAGTTTATCATCATAGTTACGTCAGTTTTTTGGAAGAATGCGGTAGCTGGTAAGTAATTACAGTTTTAAAACACTTGGCGTATTATTGCGTACCTAGTAGATTAGGTAGTGACGAACTAGTCAGCTGATATCAGTTTTCATTCAAAGAACAGATGGAAAGAGATAGCAGTTGTTTTCATTGACGAAGCGACCCATCGCGCGTAATTTGTGAACCACATTATGCAGAGTAGAGTCAATGTTATTTTAACTACTTTATTTTCTCAAATTGAATTAACTGTTCCGGGGTACGAAATTTCTTCACTATTGTAATCTATAAACACAATACTACCACCCATTAAAGCCGTGGCAGATATTTTTATAGCACCTTATATAATATCACTAGAGTGATAGAAGTTTTTTGATTATTTCTGTCTTCGTCAGGATTTGGCAGAGCAAGGTTTTATGATAGACTATCCTAGAAGTAAAATAGAAGACTTTATTGGAGATGCTAATTTTGGAGGCGAAGATCTCCGTAGCCAAATTTTGTAAGTAGAAAGAAGAAAAAACAAGGACAAGAAGAAATTATCAAGTGTTTGTATACGCTTAATTTGTAAACACCCATATCCCGATTTCAAGAAACTCTGAACACTATTAAAATCAAAGACGATGTTGGAAAGAAATACTTACGACTGACGACTGAGAGAGAAACAACGAAAAAATGATTACCTACTTGTTTTGTAGTATTTCTTTTTCTCTTCCTGTAGGCCTGCATTCCCATTCAACTTTGAAATACGAGCATATTGGTGGGAGAGATGTCGCGAAGTCTGCCTCGGCTTCCGCAGAATATTGTTGGTCGGACCCAAAATAAGTGGGAAGACTATATTGGTCCAAGCTTTGGCGTCTGTTAATGGTAGGCAATTTTATAATATTTGTTCAGAAATGTTTTATCATTGCATACCTATTTGGCAAATTACCCTTGCCAAGAAAGTTTTTGTCAATATTACAATAATCATGGCCTGTTATATCGCCTCCTGATAAGTTTTGTATTTAGCTGACACCTAATTTCATAAAGATGCAGTTCCATTAATTTGGGAAATAGGAAGTGCCTGTTCTGACATGAAAGAGGCGTATTAATCAGATTTGATTACAGATGCAGTATTGTTTGAATTGGACCCCTACAAAGTGCAAGGAGACATGCAGTCGCCGGAATTTTTGAAGCGTTTAGTGCACATGGTGGTCACATGTGCCAAAGCCTTGCAACCCTCGGTCATACATATCAAACATGTTCAGAAATTGTTTTACGCTAAGGTATTTACTTTTATTTATAAATAGAATAGCACAAAATACTCTTTATTATGGACACCATAAAAATTAGAGACATGAATGTAGAAATCTTACATAGGGTGACACATCAGGCGGTCTTAAATAAAAGCAAATATCTTGTGTGTGTGTGTATGCCTTGAAAAAATAAAAATTTCGGTAGACATATTACTGCCTAGCCACTTATGCTTTATTTGACGGCACGGTTGGCACAGTGGTTAAGCGATTGACTGCTGCGTTTCGTGTCGCGGGTTCGATCCCCGCACGGAACAAATGTTTGTATGACCTGCAAATAGTTGTTCCGGGTCTGGCTGTTTGTGTATGTGACTTTAAATGTTTGTAAACGCACCCACGATACAGGAGAAATTCCTAGTGGGGCAACGTTTTAAAAAAAAAAAAAAATCTATCACACTTTTTGAATTTAACGTAATTCATTGCAGATACCACCAGAGGAAGCAGAAATGAATCTGCCTCTCTTAAAGACTTTCTTTGTTCAGAAGTTGATCAAAAAAATCCACAAGAAAGATAAGGTTACGATAGTAGGTAAGATGTCTATTTTCCATGTTTCCTTTATTATTTAGTTTCTGAATTCTAATAGATTAATATTCCCATCAATGTTTTGCAGTTGCTTGGTAGGTATTGGTTATGTATTTCTATGACATTACAAAAAAAACTTGCTTCTAGTTAGAAGTCTAGTTCCAGTTTCCAGTCGTTACGGGAAGTCAAAAGCTGGAAAACCTGACAAACAGCCGTACCAAGACCGAGAGTCGTATCGTGTTCCCTAGTAACTAGATTGTAAAGATTACATGGGCAGTCGCTCTATGTAAAATACTGGTACTAAACTGCACCCGGTTAGACTGGAAGTCGACCCCAACAGAAAAAGGCCAGGCAGATAGTGATGATAAAAAAATTGCTTTTCTTACAGGCACCTGCACAGATCCATGGTTGGCAAAAGCCAACACTTTACTGAAACAGTTTCCAGCTGTACTTGTTCTGCCAGACTGTACGTACTCCCTGGTCGTGCAGATATTGAAGGAATGGGTCGTTAAGTTGGTGTTCTTACATTTTTATGCTCGTTTTCACTAACATTAAGCAGTGGTGGTCCAGTGCGGTATCGGCCCCGACTTACGAGTAGGTATATACAGTTGTGGGTTAAAATCCATGCAGGTGCTTTGCTTTGTGTTATTTATTTTATCACCACTGCTCTCAAAACGGTGAAGTAAAACATCGTGAGGAAACCGGCATGTTCTAGAACCAATCATTCAAAGACATGTGACATCCATCAACCAGCAATGGGCCCGCGCGGTGGATTACGGCCCACTTCCAATCGGCTAGTGTCCCAGCAGTGGAAACATTATAGGCTATTTATGCTAAGTAGGTATTAATTTAGCCTACTGCCTACCCGCCGCCTACTGTTAGTGAAAACGGGAACCACTGAACTAATTTATTTCTTGTCAATAACCTTACCATATTCGGCAGTTCAGAGTATGTACGTTTTCTTGTTAATTCTTCTTTATGTTTAGCAAGTAGGTATTATTCTTCAAGTGAAGTTGTAACCCATCTGTATCCGTAATTAATTTTCTGGGATCACAGTGTCAAGTAAAATATTGTTAGAACGTGGTTGATTTTTCCAGGCACCAAGTAATACCAGCCAACTTCAACGTATCCAACTTGGCTCATGAGCTGCAAGGGTACAGCTTTGGATATCTAAAAGACGCGCTTGAAAAGTTCATGTCGGCTGACAGAATTGTCAAGTAAGGATTCGTAACATAATGTTTTTTTTTTTAAATACTAGCTTTTGCCCGCAGCATATCCCACGGGAACGTACTACCGGCATTAAAAGTACCCTATAAAAATGTATTAATTTCGTGATACATTGTTTTCATAGAACTCTATTGGTTTTCGCGGTGCACGCCAGTAAATCTCCTAGTCGGTATGTTTTATCCGACATCTTCAACAGTCATAGTCATATTTCAGTCGATAACCTTCCTGAATTATACACCTAAACCTTCCTCATTAATCATTTCATGGATTGGTGAAAACCGTGTGAAAATCCGTTCGGTATGTTTTGAGTTTATCGTGTGCAGAGAGACAGACAGACAGAAGACGCGGCGGCGGGGGGTCTTTGTCTTATAATAAGTAATATAATATAAGCTTGCAAGCCATAATGTTTGGCAGGGTATGCCAGTACCAATAATGCATATTGTAACATCTATTGTGCTACCATATTCGAGCAAATGAGACTCGCACAGACAAGGGAAGCATGGTACAAAATGGGGGAGGCCTGTACTCAGCTGTGGGTGGAACAAGGCTGCCAATGATGATGATGCGAGCAAAAAAATAATTGAATTGAATTGTAATAATAATGTTGCATGTTTTTGCATCGAACCTTCACTTAGTAGAAAAAGACATGTTGCGCCGCCCGCAAAGTAAATGGGATAAAGGCAAGAGTGTGATTAAAATTATTCACTTAGTAATAACAAAATCAGCTATAGTTTTTCTTTTCTCAGAATAGCTGCGTTTGGACTCGACCCTATGGAAGTGTATGATTTTATATTAGAAGATGACAAGGAAACTAAAGTAGTAAGTTCTTAGCAGTTTTTAGATTATCGTCATATCACCTACAGAAGAAAAGTTTCAAAGGCGTTTACGTCAGAAAAACTTTCCTCTATCCGGAAACTGAAACATCAAATTTCCAGGAATACGACAAATACCTCAAATGGTACACCGAGAAAACCAGTTGGGGTATGAAAGAGATTCAGCATTTGAAAGAACAGAGAGAGTTCAAGGCTATGGTGGAGAAGTTCGCAGAGAAGGAACAGAAGAAGGCTAAGTCAGCTCCGAGCAGTACTACCGCAAGTTCTACAGGGTTATAATAAACTGGTCTTTTACAATGTATTTTGGTTTTTATGTGAAGTTTAACATGGCCCAATTCCGCTACAAATGGCTTGTGACTGAAGTAAAATATAAAAAGAGAATTAAAAGTCGCATTATTTTAAAAAGTAGGCGAAATCTCGATTGTGAGATTTTTTCGAGATAAACTCAAACTCAAAACTCAAACTCAAAGCATTTATTTCAAATAAACCAATTACAGGCACTTTTGAATTGTCAAGGGGTCGGTCAGTCAGAAAGATGAAGCTAGTTGCCCATTCCAAAGCGTAGTAGGTACCTATGGAGAAGAACGGGCAAGAAACTCCATGGACACTCTTTTAAATCAAAATATTGTTACAATAGAGTGGTTACATCATTCATGTTGTAATTATACATGTGAGAACGATGTAGAAAGACGTGCACGTTAAAAGCGTCCGTAATAAAAAGATAAAAACAATTATGGAATTAAAATAAGCCGTGGCAGCTAAGAAATGACCAGTGCCTACTGACGGCGCCCGTTCACGAACTTGATAATTTCTCGAAGAAGAAATCTATAGAAAAGCATCATGACAAGCTTCAGAAAACACGTTATTTTTTTCAAGAATGTGTTGCAGGTACTACATGTGCTACGCCGCCGCCCCGTAACCAACTGCTACGCTGGCGTAGCACATAGCCATCAATTAGCTACGCACCGTGTTGCTACGAGTCTAGTTACTACGCCGAAAGATACATTCTACATCGATAGAAATTAAGATTTTTGTGAAGGTATTAATCATAGATCAATGTTAAGTAATCGTTAGTATTAATTAATGTTATAGTTGTCAAAGGCAACCTCCAGCAACAAAATACCAATTGCCCGAATAAACCGCCAAAAAATACGAAGCGTATCCAATCGTAGATAACTTCACCATCCCACATAAATACCTATTCAAATCACCATAAACACCATGAGACCACACACACCCCACCTCACACAACATCCATAACGTAACGCCAAATTAAAAACATCACTAAGCCAGCAATTTGGTGTAAAATAAACACGATTTTTATTCTGCGTTGCAAAGATAAGACCTGGCTGCAAATAAAGGGGCTGCTGTCGATATAGAGGGGCTGATGTTTATCTTAACATAACGTGTCCGGGCGAACGCTGACGACGCGGATTTTATTTCTTTATTGCACAAAAATGCTAACTTTCACTGTGAGAATAGGGTGGCTGTATTTAAGGATTTCATGGGAATACGCTTTTATATTTTAACTAGGGACCCGCTCTTGCTTTACACGGGTGCATCCTACTAATGTATCATACACAAAACTGTGACAGTGAAAACCTCATCAATATTCGTTGCTTAGTTTAAAAAAACAACAAGGTCACGCACTCACGCAGCAGACACGAAAAGCGACTTAAAATTATAATATTTAAAGATAAAGATTATTGTTTTATTCAACAACTTAAAAGGGAATGAAGAGGTACTCGTGTGCAGCAAAGAACCCAGCACCACACTCGTTTCTCGCCTCAGGTTTTCCAACGCATACCACTTCACTACACCACTAAACTTCACTTCACTACAGTTCAGTATGATACCTTTTAGTCTACCATAAAATACCAATAACTAACTACTAACTGAACAGACAGCAGTGCTGCTGGGGAGTTTGTTCCGCTACTTCTTCTTCCCAGCTAAAGCACTAGGAAGTGGTGAAGGGCGGGCGTTTTGGGAGGACTGTCTTATGTGATTTTGACGTTCAAAAAGTGCTGATTCTCAGCCCAGTTTGAATAAATGACTTTTTATTTGATTTGATTCAATCTATGGCCACCCTACAATCCACCCTTTTAATATTCAAGCGGTGTATTTGGAATTAATTTCAGTCGTTTAAATATTTTCTGGGGCGACCGCAGTGGCCAGTAATTATTGTTTGAACATTACTTCTAGTTAGCTGATGTTTACTTTCAGCTTTTTGCTAACTTTTTATTATAGTAGGTAATAGCCTACCTACTAATATTGTCTCATGTAACGTGCTAGTAGAGGATCACAATAACAATTAATTTTTTAATTCCTGTGGGAAAGCGCCTTAAAATTTCTGGCGAAATATATGTGTTCTTTGATTACTACACTCCTACCTACCCCATTGGGAAATGCAGGCGTAATGTTATGCTAAATTACTGAAACTCAAGCAAACCTCCGATTCCGCATTTTCTAGCACGTAAGCTATAAACGAAGGCGGTTGTCTACACTCTAAAGGTGGACGGATCTTGTGTTGTGAAGTCCACGACGACACGTACCTAATACAATAATTGTTGTGATTTTCTTCCATGTTATAGAGGAAACGCGGTCACGTTGGCGTTCATTCTGTGCTAACGTGTTACTTAATTTTTCCCAGGTTAATGATACTAGTCCAAATATTTTGGCATACTTACCTAACTATATTTTTTTGCTAAAATTTATATTAGATCGGGGAAAAAGTTCTTTGATATTTTATATACAATTTCAAAACTAATAAAGCTGAAATAGCTCGTTTGGCACCCAAATATCGAGCTTTTTTGTAAACTCAGACTTTTTCAAATGGGTCAAAACTGTTTTTTGTTCAACCCGTAACGCTTCAGCTATGTCGTACTTAACTACTAATATCTCTCCACTTCCATCTTGCTTCACTTTTTCAAAAAATGCCAATGGGTTTATCCGTGACAGGGCGGCCAGAGCAAGCTGCATCTTTGACATCAAAATTAAAGGGCTGAAAACCACCCTACTCTAAATCCTAAATATGTGCTGAAAACGCTTGAACCAACTTTGTGCTACTCTTACTGACACTGGGTTAAGTCCATAAACGTCACATTTTTTTACGGCTTGTGTCACATTATTCCCATAATTTGTAATAAAACTTAAAAATGTATCGAATTTCTTCGTTAGGTTCACACATTTTGGACACAGACTATATAGAGAACTACGATTTTGGAGGACAGAAAAACAACTGAGAAATGGCGGGAAATCGTTTTTTCCTTTTTTTTTCTTTTTTTATTGTCATCCATTAAATGGTATCAAAACCAGCAAAATACAAACAGTACAGCTAAAAAGATTTTACTACAAGTTTATACCTATAAAATACGAATATACTTTTACCCCGACCTATTGCAATGACGCCAATAAACAAAACGGGCATGACAATGGAAGATAGAAAAGTATTTTTCATTACTCATACTCGGAAAGTAGGTCTGAAATTGCCTGAGGAGTATCCTATACTATATTGTAGTCTGTGCTGAGGGGCGGGTTGAATGTAATACTTTTCAGCCCTAGCAAGAATCGTTTTCAAATGACAGCTGTCAAATTATTATTAAAAACTACTTCTTTTTTCACATTTCTATTGAACCACGTTCCAACTTCCTATACAGCTACTCAAATACAGCGAGTTGTAAAATAGCTTATAGTTATTTAGTAATTAAAGAATATTTTTTTTAAATGACTTTATTATAATTTACTTTCAACAATTTCTTTAAAATAAAGCCAGCCACAGAAAAAAAAATTGGCGAGAAAGCGGCAATCTAATCTTCATTTGTTTTTTTGAGTTGTAGTTTTGTTTATACTTCCGTATAAACAGAGATTTGTAATAGGGGTAAAAGTATGAAATTGCCGTTTTATTGTATGATTTCAATTTATTTATTTATTGCAGATAATAAATATCCATAATATTACAAAAACAATATAAAAAACATAAAGATGAATAAATTTAAAAATACAATAATTTAATTTATAATGTATTATGTACTTCGAATTGACATAGAACCTTCATGGTTTGAGATTTTTGAGTTAAACTTTTTTCACATGGTACCTATGAAGTTATTCTTTTAAAAAACGTGCAACATTCGATTATCGACTTTCAGTTGTTTTTTTTTATTCAGCTTAGACAAGAAAGATGGATATTTCGAAAATTCGAGTTATTCTTGAATACGAGTTCCGACGCAGAACTAACGCGGCAGAAACAGTTCGCAATATCAATGTTGCGTTTGGAGAGGGGACTGATAATGAACGCACCGTGCGATTTTGGTTTAAACGCTTTCGTGATGGAAACTTTGATTTGAAGAACGAACCGCGTGGAAGACCGCCCAAACAGGGGAATAACAATGAATTGAAAGAGATGGTGGAAGCCGATACGAGCCAGACTACCCAGGAATTAGCGGCATGGTTTAACGTTACCTTACCAACAATATTGACCCATTTGCGTCAAATCAATAAATTAAAAAAAAAGAAATGGGTGCCTCATGATTTGACTGATCTGCAGAAAGAAACGCGTGTTGAAACTTGTGTTGCCTTGTTGAATCGATACAGAAATGAAGGAATATTGGATCGAATTGTGACATGTGATGAAAAGTGGATTCTTTACGATAACCGTAAGAGAAAAATGTAATGGCTGACCCCAGGTCAAACGCCGCAACAGTGTCCTAAAGCAAAGCTTACCAATAAAAAGGTAATGGTAACTGTTTGGTGGTCTCAGCATGGTGTTATTCACTATAGCTTTCTCCGATCTGGTCAACCAATAACGGCAGATGTCTACTGTGCCGAACTCCGAACAATGATAGCAAAACTAGCAGTGAAACAGCCCCGACTCATGAATCGATCTTCACCATTATTGCTCCATCGAGACCTCATACAGCACGAGAAACCGTTTTAACTCTACAGGAACTGCAATTAGAAACCATTCGTCACCCTCCGTATTCGCCAGACCTTGCTCCAACGGACTACCATTTTTTTTCGTGATTTATTAAAAAAAAACGAATTTCAATTTGTCTGTACCAATCGGCAATTTCATACTTTAACCCCTAATATTAACAGAATTCATCTGATTCAGATATGGATTTAACGCCTGATTTCATAAGTGAGGAGGCTTATTTTTTCTTTAGCTAATTCATGTTTTTATTTTTACTTACTTATTCGTAATGAAAAGCACACCCAATAAACATTTAGGCGTGAATTGGAGCTTGTTTTAGAACTGACCGAGATATAAAGGCGCTACAGCAGCAGCACTTACAACTTTTGGCGACAAAAGAGCGTAAAGAAGCAAAATATTTCACGTAGAGCTATACCACAGAGTTACAAGGGCGATAACAGGGTGAGTTTAAAGGTTAAAGACATACAGCAGCATTTTTTAACTCTACAATATGGGCAAAGCATCTTGTGTTATAGCTTTAAGTGAATCTTACAACTATAAGATCTAAATAAGAAGTGAGCATTGACTACAACCCCCCAAAGTGCTATGCAAGCGATAATAAACTCTCGCCAAGAACCAAAAGTTGCACAAAAGCAATAATTACCACTACCAGTTCCACAATGGTGGTCATAAATTCTTTTGTACCACCAAATGCCTAAAGAGGTACAAAACTCTCTTAAGTTACTTAAAGTCGAACAGTAGAAACATTCTTCGCTATCATAGAACTTCTAGTGGTTATTGTGGCTTCTGTATAACTTTAGGTAGAGTAATAGAGCTTAATACCACTTCTGTACCCCTTATTCGTTTACTTGTTGTTGATAGTAATGCAATGGCGACGCAACTAAAAAAATGTAAAGCAGCAAAAATGCTTGGAAACGTCAAAGTAGGACTGGTGGAAATAGACGAAAATTGTTGAGGGAATATCATAATCTTTTAAACTACTCTGTTTCTGTTGAGGATCCAAAATTAATACAAGAAAATGTAATTGTGAGTGATAGTAATAGTACTACAAGTAGTCGAGCGGGAGTTTTTTGCGAAAAAGTGGAACTGGGTTCCGTACATGATTTTCCAGAAAATGTGTGTGAAAGTGGTGCTACAACTACAAGCGATCATGAGAAAGTACTTTGCGAAAATGTGGATCGAGGTTCCGCGTACTCCGCAAATTTGATTGATATTGAAGAAAATTGTGACAGTGAGGACGAATCCAATGACGTTTTAAAAAATCTTAATTTTCGTGTAAATTTGAGAGTATGGGTTATAAAACAAAACATAAGTCAAATAGCTATGAAAGATTTGCTGTCAATCTTAAATGAGAGGTTTTGCAATATTCTTCCAAATGATCCTCGCGCTCTTTTAAAAACACCTAGAAATATTTTGATAAAAACATTGGAAAATTATGGCGAATATTGGCACAATGGCATTTCTGGACCATTGAAAAATATTTTAGAAAACATTGACAATTTACCTGATATTATTTATTTGAATTTTAACTTTGATGGTCTACCCGTACATAACAGTTCAAAAAAAGAATTTTGGCCAATTTTATCTAATATTCATCAAGTTGACGCGGATCCATTTGTCATTGGTGTCTATTTCGGAATTGGAAAACCAAAGAACTTAAAAGATTATTTTGAAGAATTTGTCATTGAGACTAAATGTCTACTACAAGACGGCCTTGAAATAATAAACAAAAATATTTCTGTCAAAATCAGATGTTTCATCTGCGATTCTCCTGCCCGAGCTTTCATTAAAGGTTTGTCTAACATAAGAGTACGTACATAGAATTGTACATATCTGATCAAATAATGTTCACGTGCGTACCTATTGTATTGCAATACCTACTAAAAGCACGTCGGTCTAAGATTGTAAGTACTCCAACTACCTTTGTAGTGGTAATAACATTATTTTTATTACTGAATTCAAAAGAAGGCTATCAATTCGACACGTATGCATGTAATATATTATTGGAACTGAATAAAATTCACAAATGATAATTAGGGCTTCCAAACCAATGTACAAACTTTTAGAGGTGTATGTATCTTTGTCCACGCATATCTCCGAAACTATTGATAAGATTTTGTTTTTTTTTATAGCCTACTTTTACTTCAACATAGGGAACAGTGCACGTTTCATTAAAATCGGCTAAGTAGTTTTCAAGATATGAACCAAAATTTCGTATGAAGTCGTATATTTTTGTGAAAATACTACTTGTTTGTATATATTTTACCATTATTCAGAATATCACCTATTACAGACGGTGTTTACAATAAAACATTTTCTCGTATTTCAGGGGTATGCAACTTTAATGGTATGCATGGTTGTTTAAAATGTACAACTGTGGGCGAATACTCTCACCGTTCTCATACAGTGACATTTTCTTCGCGAAAATTTCCCAATAGAAACGACGAAGACTTTAGAGCCAAGAAATATGGTGCTCATCATAAAACTGATTCTCCACTATTAGAACTTCCAATCGACATAGTTGAAGACTTTCCTGTGGGAGATTCGCTACATCTTATTGATCTTGGAATAATGAAAAGGCTATTAGTTGGATGGCGTAATGGAAATTTTGGGATGTACACTACAAAATGGTGAGCAAGGGATATTATTAAAGTTAACGAATTTTTAATTAAATGTAGAATGCCTTCAGAGATACACCGATCAATACGTACACTTGATTGTCTTGCTCATTGGAAGGGATCAGAATTCAGAACATTTTTACATTATGTGAGCATAGTCGCACTGATTGATGTCCTTCGTGACGATGTGTATCAACACTTTCTGAAGTTTTTCTGTGCAATAACTATATGTACAGTTAAGAAATATAATGCGTTCTTACCAGTAGCCAGAGAACTGCTTCAATACTTTGTGGAACAATTTAAAGATTTCTATGGCATCGACTATATAACCAGTAATGTGCAAAATTTAATGCATGTTGCAGATGAAGTGGAAAAATTTGGGCCACTACAAACTTTTAATGCATACCCTTTTGAGAACAAATTGTACACAATCAAAAATATGCTGAGACAGGGTAATAAACCTCTTTCACAATTAGCAAAACGAATAACTGAAGAAGCAATGCTTAATGTAAAGACCACTTTAAATAAAAATTCAGAGTATAGTGGCCCGTTTGTAACACAAAGTCGAAATCGCCTAACGCTTCATTTTGATAATTTTGTTTTATCACCTAAACTACAAGACAGATACCGCCTGACAAATGACAATGATATTGTAGAAGTTAAAGAAATTCAGTCATTACCTGAATTCAATGTTATTCATATTCATGGTTATAAAATGAAGAACAAACTCGATATATTTCTGCTTCCGATTAAGTCATCGTATCTAAATATGTAATCAACTGAGGATAAAGCTGACAATCGTGAAGAAATTTTATTATTAGGTAGGTACAGATGTACAATGTAAACTAGTGTGTACTGAGCATGAAAATTCACTTTATTTTTTTCCTTTACTTCACACAGATTAAATTAAAATAAGTACGAAATTAAACGCAATAATGTCAATCACATTTCTTTTATTCTCATCACAAAACAAAATCAACTTAGCTTTTCTTTAAATGGATCATATTCAAGTAAAGAACTATTTATCACTCATCATTCTCACAATTGTGTCTTTTATTTAAAAGTTGACGCTTATGATGATGACCTTTAAAGCAACAAAATTGCCCGATAAAAATTTATGAAATTCAGCTTAACAATAAGTTTATTGTAAGGTAATATAAAATGTTGTACCTACTTATAACTACATGAATTCACGACTCCTTGTCTGCTAGCTTAGGACATAGTTATAACATATTTACTGATTTTTGGCAGTAATACCTTACTTAGAAATTGACAATAAAAAATGATAAAAATATTCAAAAAAGAAGATAATGTAGCAAGGCGCCAAAATGCAGATTTGGAGTGGGTAGGTAAGTATTCACACATACATAATCAACATATAATGTTCCCACTGCTGGAACACAGGCCTCCTCTCGGTGAGAGGGAGGTAAGTATGACATATTTTAAATCTTCATTTAAAATATTAAAAATAATCAACAGAATAAGTGTGCAGTAAACACAAACATAAATTATATGAATCAAGATCTACCTATCAAGCGATGGAAACACAATTCAAACAACTGTCATATTTATGAAAAAAAAAAACATCAACATAAAGATTCTTCTTCGTTTTCGATTGAGAAATGGCCGGTCGCTTCTTTCTCGATGTCACTAGTTGCAGCTGCATCTGCAATATTATTTTCTTCGTTATTGATACTTTCTGAATCCGCTACCGTGCATCCGGAACTTGCCACATTTTCTTTGTTTTCATAATTGTTACTATCAGATATTTGTTCTTGTTCTTCCGGCTTATCAAGTCTTTTGTCAACATCATCTTTCTTTTTGTGTTTTTTGTCAAGTTTTACACGTTTTCGTGTCGTTGATGACTTCTCAAGCTTAGCATTTTTTCTTTTGTTTGAATTCTTCAGAACGCTTTTAAAAAGATCTTCATTTTCTTGTACTGTAAAAGTGCGATCCCAAAAAAAGATCATCTCCCAAAAAAATGAAATTACATTTTTGTAGCATTTTAAACTTATTTTAATACCGTCAGACCGACTGCTACCACTCCAGGAACACTGACACAAAAAATCGCGCGTGAACATAAGATCTATTAGCGTATAGGCACAGTTTATTCCTTTCCAACGGAACACACTATCGAATAAGTTTCTTTTAATTGCTCTCTAGCCGTTTTTTCGTAGAGTAACTTTTCTATTTTATTTAATTCTTCAATACTGTTGATTGGTGCGACACTGAATGGTATATTTTCAGCACGGGTTTTTGATATACCCAGAGAAACAACTTCAGTTTCATTGAGTCTGTTGAGTTGCGATTGCACATTACCAATTTGGACTGAAATGCTAGACATCTTGAGCATCATTTTTTTTTGATTATCGATTATTGTTGCTATCATTTTATCTTGTTTTTCTAATACCTGACGAATATTGTCGAAATTTTTATCGACATCACTACTTTCTTGAGTTTCATTGATAGCAACATTGTTTTGGCCTTCATTCATCAAACAGAAAGTACCCAGGATTTCATCACCTGAAGACGTCAAAATAATTTGTGACGACTCATTGACTTCATTAGTTACAGTAATTACTGATAACGATGAGTTATCAGGTACAGTGAAGACGGGTTGGTTGTGAGGTTCACCACATACGGGGGAGTTCTCTTGGTCTGCATACTGAAAAAAAAAACTTAATATAAATCAATGTTTTGTATGTTTTTTTTTGGTTATCACTTTCATGTTCTGTGCGCTCTATCTGTAGGTATTTAATCTGAGAATCAATAGAAGAGCTGATGATCGCTGCCGACTTTGCAATTGCCGTGGCAAAATTCTGGGCCGAAAAAAATCAACTTGTCGTCGACTCGAGAGAGAAGAAGAACAAGATCTGAGAATTGTAAAAAAAATGAGTATCATCCGTTTCGCTGCGAGTATTTTTCTTTTATTGCGCGTCATTTTAAATCTGTGATATCCTCTAAAGTAGGTACCAATTCATAGAAGTGATAATTTATAATGTAAAGGACAATTTTAATCTACAAATCTAAGGTAGGTAATAAACCTACTTATTTGGATAAGAATTAATATTGAATAGGAGAAAATAGCTTGCAAATTACGTAATATTTTAAATGAATAACTTAAAGATAAAACTGGTTACTGTGCGTCAAACTTAGGAGATAGACATATTTATGTTATGGCGGACTTTTCTCTGGGCTTTTTAAAGAATTACAATTCTTTCGTACTAATGTACGAAATTATTGTAATTCTCTGATTTGATTTTCTGGCTAAACCACAAGAGGAGATCAAAATAATTTTTGATCTCCTCTTGTGGTTTAGCCAGAAAATTTACACCTACATAAAAAACAGTAAACAACAAACATACTAATAAAAGTATAAAGAATTTGTACCTACCCTTAAATTGTAAAATAAATAAGGTTTTGGGCAGTTACTACGGATCCCTAAATTCATTTGCCCACCATGTTTAGGTTACGAATTGATATGACTAAGGTTAGAAAAACATAAGAAAACACGGTTTAATTGAAGTACTTTGCTTCATTGTGTTCTAACACTACTAGCACGATACCTTAAATTAGAATAGACAACGTTTTATTAGATTATTACAAAAGTTTTATGTTACTCCCTAACTAATAAAATATTTCTTTCAGTAAATATACAACAGACATCGGGCGCTTGAATAATTTGTTAATAATACATATACTTATTCACAGTGTACTTACCTTCGCAGTAAAAATTCAACTTCTGTGTCCACTAGGTTGAAACTAAAAGATTATACTTTTAAAATTTCATTTTCACAAACGAATGGCGGCGTTTTGGATCCGACAAATATTAACACACGCACTACTGTTCGCACATAAAAACGAGAGGTTAAATTATGTAGACGAAATAAAAAAATATCCTTAGAAGTTAAAAATGTTAGCACCCGAGGTCGTTTTTATAGCTTTTGTGCGTCTATATTTGAGTTCAAAGCGGTAATAATCACCTATTTGCCACTCTCTTATCACTTAAAAATATAGTGAACGACATTTTAGTTCTACCATACCGCTTAGGGAGTTAGTATTCACCTATTTGCAGCCCTTTTAGCACCCAAAGGGTTAATAAACGATATTTTATTCTATTGTACCACTAAGGGAGTGAATTTTCGCCTATTTATCACGTTTTTATTCCTTGTAGTTTCAGTTATCGCTATTATAGCTCTCTTATTGCTTTATTATACCTCTTAACCCATTCTGTAACTCTAATTTACCGCCATTAAGTAACCTAAGGTGATAAAAAAAGTGTGCCCAATTCGGGGGTATAGTAGAGATATAGCGCTTATTTATAACTTTAGGATCTGGTTAGCGCTTTAATAGATTTACTATAACTCTTGTCTTAGCGCCTAAGTGTTAGTGCAGTGCTTACCTCGGGTTAGACTTATTTAGTCCCTCGAGCAGCTCGGGCGCCAAACCGCGTCTCGGGACTAAATAAGCTACTTTCACCCCTAGGATAACAATGTACTATGTATATCTATTCTATTAACTTTTTTGTAATAGACATTATTATTAGGACTCGTTAAGACACATCTTATTAGTCCACACTAGATGGGTTTACCAGTAGCCATTCAAGAGTTCCGTTATCTAGCGCCCAGGACAGTTATCAGGTCCTCGTCATCGCCTAAAATGAACAGAACTCGTTAAGACAGATCTAATGAGCCCACGCTCGACGGGTTTACTAGTAACCATTCAAGGGTTCCGTTATTTAGCGTCCAGGGGCCGTACTACAACGTATTAATTCCATCATTCTTCCAGCGTGAAAGAGAGACGGAGCTATACATGAACGATAGCACTATCTCTTTTTCGCAACGGACTGGTCTATTATCTGACCAGCTCGATGGTACCATATTATTTAATGTAAGTATGGTAATGGTTTACTATTCAAAGCCTGTGTTTTCCTCTCAGGGGGTTATAGGTACCTTACCTAGCTCGACAAGGTAGCTATAAGAACAGCAAACTGTGATGCGATTTTGTACCATGTGCCAAAGACCTATTTTATACTTTGACTTGCCCTGCACATCACCTGCACTGCAAATTATTATTATGGTAGTCTCAGGTCAGTCTGGTAATAATGCTGTCAAACAGCAAGCATTGATGAAAGTCTAAAGAGCATTTTCCCGTTGCTATGATCAGCTGTTACATAAAACCTGTCGGGCGCCGCACACTGGCGAAATATCACAAAAAGTTGGCAAAAATCTATTTTGCAGTTTTTTTTAACTGATTTATAGTACTTTATTACTAAATTATATAAACAAACTAAAACTATTAGTGTTAATAATTGAAATTAAATGAAAATCAAAAAAAATATTTACTTAAATTATTTATTCGTCGTCTTGGATTAAAGATATTTCAGTAGGACTTACAAGTTACAAGCTTTTTTGGTGGTAATTTCTTTAATGCAGTAATGTATGGGTCTGAAGACACCACTAATCTCAGAAAAGAATCTTCGATGGCGACTTTTCTCGAGAATTTTCTAGAATAGTTTTGTCTGTATATTCTGATATATTTTTTTATGTGGACCTTTTACCTTTTGCAAAACACTTTTAGTATCACTTGAAATGTTAGTTTGTTTTAGAGCATTTTCCACATTTTTGTAAAGAAATTGCATTTTTTCTGAGTCTTTTCTAGAAGTACTCTCTATAATACTCAACAAGAGTTTTTCTACAAATATAATTCATTTACAGATTCAGACATACATACATTATACAAACATACATTTTCAGAGTTAAATCCTGGAAAAATAAAAATAAATTATGAATTAATGAAATTCTACAATTGAGAAAGTTTGAACAAACTGTAAATTTTAGTCCTAAGGTACGCAAAAACGAGCACCTCTTTCTAGCTGTTTCTAGAGGAAGAATGTGTAATGCTCATTTTAAGGTACATTTGAGAGCTTGAGTCCACTTGAGTTAGTACTTTTACTGAAAAGTTTTATTACTCTTTAAAATATCGACTACTTTTAGAAGAAATATGAAATAACATAGAAATACAGGATGTCGCATAAACAATAGAAATCAGATTGCGTGTAATTTTTGATTATTTGCCAACTTTTAACGTTATTGTGCCTGTGTGGGTCGTCGGCTATCTTCGTGTGAGGCGTCGGGCGGCTGCGCGGGCGCGCACGACGAGCTTCGCGGATGCACGAGAGAGGCCGAAGACTAGATTCTTCACCAACGAACGCAACCGACGACACGCGCGTCAACTAAAATCTTTATACTACCTACACCTGCTTGGAAAGTACCTTGATACTTTATGAAATTTACGGTAGAAAGTACGTCATTGCATATCGAACAAATATGCGGGGAGAAAACGCATCTGAGCGGGAGAGAAAAGTGTATGAAAATCCGTTTCTTACGTGGTTTTTCTTTTTTAATTTTGCTATGCGCCGGTAACCTAAATATCAAAAGCCAAAAAGTTTTTACAGTGAGTTTTTATCTCCAAGTTCGCAAAATGACACTGGCCACTAGCTGTGTGTTGGATGGTGTCGGGCTGGCAGTGCGACCCTGCGGCGGCAGGATAAACAATTTGAAAAAAGAACATGTGAAAATTGCAGACGCCATTGGCGCCATTTCAATTAGTAAAGATTTAGTTTTTTATTTTCCTCGTAGGTGTAGTATAGAGCACTATGTATCACTCGAGAGAAAGTGCGATTCCCGATCTCGGGTGTTTTAAAGCCCTCGCCTACGGCTCGGGCTTCAAACGACACCCTCGACGGTAATCGGTCACTTTCTCCTCTCGGTGAACAATGTACTATTCTGTACCTTCCATTTTGGAAATTCATTATAAGTTAGTTTTACAGTCCACTGCTTTTTATAGTCCCGAGTTAGATCTTTACGGACCACTGACATCACGGAATACCTGTATAAATAAAAAATATGTTATGTTATTCAAATTATTTATTTAATATTCATTATAATAATACGAAATTAGGTTAACAGTTCTGTTAATCACAAGAATCAGTCTTTTAGATTTTTAAATATTCAAAACTTAATTAATTAATATTAGTCAGTCATTTGTTTTAATTCGTTACACTAATTTTGACATTCTTGTTAAAAGCAACATGTGTGAAGCCCCGTACACACCGGTACAGCCCGATTCAACCTATAAGCGGCTGTGAAGTGCGCTACTCGCTGCGCGACGTTACACAACGATAATTTGATAGAGTGGCGGTAGAATGAGCGCCCGCTCGTTTGGTCTAAATCGACCTTAAAGCTCCGATATGGTTTTAAAACACATTGCCAAATCGGGATATGTAAATCAAAAGCTTATTGACGAAATGTACACAACAATACAAAACCCTGGAAGTCGCAAGCTGTTTGCGAGTGCGACTACGGCATGTTTCGTTTATAAAACCTGAATTAAAAAACGAGTCTGGACACCTAAAAGCTCCTTAATGATTGTATTAGCAAACTTCTTGAAACGCTAAGTAATCAGTATTTTAACATACAGAATGATGACACATAATATTTTAGAATGTTACTATACTTACAACAAGTATAGCAATAATACATCTGCTTATAGTAGCTTTCTGTATGATTGGAAATATTTATTCAAGAAAGCGTTCAAGAAAAGTTTGTAGGCGTTATGTTATTCTGGAAATTTTTAGTGTCCATTTGCTATAATAAATCTTATAAAATTGTAATATAAATACCAATGTAGATTTAAAACATTTTTATTTGTTAAAGTTGCGAGTTTATTAATATTCCGTAAGTATTATAGCAGCGTACATAATGTGATGAGTACGTAATTAAAATTGTACCATTTTATATGATAACACACTTATTAAAAAAAGGTCGTTGAAAAGTACCTGTTTTGGTACCTACTTTCTGCATCAGTTTTGGGGCAATATAATGACTGGTACTGGGGCCGTACTATGACGTTTTAATTCCATCATTGTTCCAGCGTGAAAGAGACACGGAACTATACATGACCGATAGCACTATCTCTTTTTCGCAACGGAATCATGATGGTGTTAACACGTCATGGTACGGCCCCTGTACTAAAGCCATACCCAGTTAGTTGCAGAATAATAACATTTTCAATTTTATAATATCTCTTTAAAAAAATACACAATGGCCAGCTTGCACCACAAACAACCAACGATAACAAACAGAACGATGTTTTAAATACGTTTACCGCTAAACGCTTTTACTGATCTGTGGTGCAAGCGGGCTTAGGTACTGAAAAACTAGCACATCACATACAATTTAGACCAACAAGAAAGTTGTCTAAAGTCTTATATTCGTTGGTGTGTAAACAAAAGTTGCGCTATATTGTTGCAGCAACATAATTTTGTGTAACTACACTCCATTTATAACATTACAGAAATAACGGTTATGATCCTTTCGTTATTTCGATTTAAACATATTTATAAGCTTCGTGATTTCACGATACACAAAGCAATTTAATGAATATACCATTTACATAAAACAATAACTGTAAAGTGCAGTAGTTTCAAGAATATTACACATTAACTGTTGGTATTTAGCCGTTATTTTTCTAATGCTATAATAAATGGAGTATAGAAACATTTTGCTGGCAAAGTAGCGCCTGTTACAAAAAAGTTGAATGAGAATCGCTTGTCTTGGTGATGAGGGATGAAACACATGTGACTATAAATGTGTTGAATTTTATATTCATGATGGATTGATTGTGCGAATGTTATGATAGAAAAAGAAGTAAATGCTTGACGCTTGACAGGCAAGCATGAAAAAAATAAACGTGTTGCGCCGACCCCAAGTAGGGACAAGGGTAGGCTGATGGTGATAGTAGTTCGTATTAATTGAGAAACAAAGCTGCGCAATATTGTTCCAGAAACAAGAACGTCGAACGAACGCATTTTTAAACTTGCTGGCAACGTCGGGGACTCTCGGACTCATCGAGGGAAAGACTAGAGTTGCCGTCCACGCAACCGTCTTCGTCAGATAAGAGGGCCTTAAACTTAAAGATCTAAAAGCTGACGCAACGCGACCTTCGGTGCTCCAACGCCCGCGACATTAAGGTCGCGATTGAGCAAAACCGAGTGTCAAAAGTGTTCGCTCAGCAATTAGGGAGGCCCTATCTGACGAAACTAAGAACTGCGGATGGCAGAATCGTGACTTCGTAGTCAGAGATACTCGAGGAAGTCGACGATTTTTACGGGCACCTTTACTCAACGCGGACGACGAAGCCAGCGGGACGTAGTGCAGATGACCACCGAGCCGAATAATAGCCACTACACGGAGCACATCCCGGATGTCGACCGGTGCGAGATTAGGGCGGCTCTCGAGCAGCTAAAGGACAAAAAGGCACCTGGGTACGACGGAATAACGACAGAGCTCCTTAAAGCGGGCGGGGCTCATCCCGAAAGAGCTAGCGAGTCTCTAACTCCGTCATCCAAGAGGGTACCACGCTCGAGGCGTGGAGCAGAGATGCGGTGGTCGTTTATTTAAAAAAGTGACAAAACCCTGCCGAAGAACTATAGACCCATCTCACTTCTGAGCCACGTTTACAAGCTGTCGTCGAGAGTCGTTTGTCTTGCCGAGTCCAATCCACATCGAAGCATCGCTTCTTTAGGTTGTGAAGGAGCATGTCTACCTAGGGCAAGTCATCCAGCTCGGTAGATACAAATTTGAGAAAGAAGCTGACAGAGGGATCCAGTTGGAATCTTCGTCAATTCTTTTCGTCATCTATTCCGCAATGTTTGAAGACTAAAGTTTCCCACCAGTGCGTCCTGCCTGTTATGACATACGGTATAATATTTACTAAATGAAATTATGAAATATTGGTCTATAGTGCAGTAAATATATTATGAATTGCATTTGAATTAAATTTGTAACAGTTTTAGGTGCAAAAAAAGCATCGTGCACAACTAAAACTAAATATTAATCGTTACGATATTAATTATTACAATTCAGCTATTTGTCACGTTGCCATCTTTCAGAATGCGGAGTGTGTTCTGTCAACGTTTTAGTACACTATAGAGTGATATTTCATAATTTCATTTAGTAAATATTATACCGTATCAACCGTATGTCATAACGGGCAGGACGCACTGGTTGAAGGCCTAAGTCTTCAAACATTGCGGTTTCATTTCGTAAATACTGATGAACAAATCAAAATATATATTTTAAGCAGCTGTTTCTCAAGGATACGAGACTTAATAATCCCTAATCTTCCAACACTGCGCATTACACTTGGAGAAACGGTGTGGCCTGTTAGACACGGCCATGCCTTCTACGTCGAGTTGCTTCAGTTCGGGTCGCAAGTCTGCACCTGCCCTGACGTCGGGCAAGTCTTCCTTGTGCACGACGCCGGCTTGTAGGTAGCCCAAGAGTTGTGGGACGTGTTCTTGAATCATCTTCGCGCGTTCCTGGGACACTTCCTCGCGCCTGAAAAGATTGTTGTGTGAATGATTTATGGAAATGTCATTATAGGAATTTTTATTCAAAACTGTTAAGTATCGTACATTTAACGTACGTTTGAAAAACGCTATCATACATTGTATCATAGGCTAAATAAACCCCTGTATCATACATTGTATCATAGGCTAAATAAACCCCCTGTATCATACATTGTATCATAGACTAAATAAACCCCTGTATCATACATTGTATCATAGGCTAAATAAACCCCTGTATCATACATTGTATCATAGGCTAAATAAACCCCCTGTATCATACATTGTATCATAGACTAAATAAACCCCTGTATCATACATTGTATCATAGGCTAAATAAACCCCTGTATCATACATTGTATCATAGGCTAAATAAACCCCTGTATCATACATTGTATCATAGACTAAATAAACCCCTGTATCATACATTGTATCATAGGCTAAATAAACCCCTGTATCATACATTGTATCATAGGCTAAATAAACCCCTGTATCATACATTGTATCATAGGCTAAATAAACCCCCTGTATCATACATTGTATCATAGGCTAAATAAACCCCCTGTATGGTACACATACTCGGGTTTTAAAATATTTTTATTGCATTGAGCCAGTAGGCTTGCGTATTTGCACTTTTGACGCGACCTACATTTGGCAGTGCATTGCCACTGACACATTGCATTATTCTATGAATTTTATGTATATCTAGTGTTCAGTTAGACGTGGTTTGAGTCGGACAACTCACATTTTTATTTAGATTAATCCCGTTGAGCATTCACTGGCATTTTATGCATTTAACTTTAATTTGACATTCTGCATTACATTGACATTTTACATTTGCATTGACAATAAACGCACTATTAGGGATGCACCCTACACCTCCCATAATAATCGTGTTGGCAGCCCAACTGCAACGAGCACACACATAAAAGGGACTTTTGAACATCAACATTTACATGAGCAAACATTGCCCCACACTAGGAATTTCTCCTGTATTGTGGGTGCGTGTGCGTTTACAAACATTTAAACTCACATACACAAACAGCCAGAACCGGAACAACTACTTGTAGTTGTAGGTCATACAAATATTTGTTCCGTGCGGGAATCGAACCCGCGACACGCAACGCAGCAATCAATCACTTGACCATTGCGCCAACCGTGCCGTCAATTGATTCTAGTCGCCCCTTCCAGAAGAATGCCCAAACTCAAACTCAAAGCATTTATTTCAATTAAACCATTTACACGCACTTTTGAATTGTCAAGTGGTCGGTCAGTCAGAAATATGAAGCTACATAGTTGCCCATTCCAAAGCGTAGTAGGTACCTATGGAGAAGAACGGGCAAGAAACTCCATGGACTCTCTTTTAAATTATATTGTTACATAAATATTAGTTACATCATTAATGTTGAATATAGGTATAATTATATGTGAGAACGATGTAAATAAGACGTACACGTTGAGTGTCCAGTGTACAGCAAATATAAATTTAAACAAAACAATCCATAAATAAAATAATTGAAATAAGCCGTGGTGGCTAAGAGATGATCGGTCCCAACTGACAGCGCCCGTTCACGGACATAACGCATGGATAAAAAATATTGGCTCCTTCCCAATGTTCCCCTCGTATGGAGAAGAATGGGTCTCGCCCATTCTTCTCCATACGAAATAACTTACTTATTCTTTTAAAATGTTGGATACAATTATACAGGGTGGCAGCGCCATCGACGTGCAAACTGTAACCATGAATTCAGCACATGATTCTATACACCCCCTTTTTATTAGGGTGGGAAATCATCAAATTATTTCTCCCGCCCTGGGCGGAGCGGGAGGGCGTGTCAGACTCTTACTGACTAAAACCCACTCGTGTTCCTTTAGTTACCTGTGCCAGGGGCCACGGTATCCCTCTCGGACTTTCCCGCAACCCTAGCAGGCATCGGCCCTAGCGGACCCCGTCATTGTTGCTGACATCTCTTTGAGGCGCGCGTGGAACACGACGCGCCGTCGACCCGCGCCTGGTCCTTATCGAACGGCGAGCTGTCATACATACATTTTGACCGCATAGGCCGCGCACTTTTCTATAAAACAGGTGATTTTTTTATTGATAACCGACGAAAAATGTCTACGCTAGAGGGGTCAAGGTGCTGAATTCATAGTTACAGTTTGCGGGTCAATGTCCCTGCCATCCTGTATATGTGAAGACGACGCACCTACAATAAAATGACTACACTACCAATAGGTAAGCTTGCTATACTCACCATTTCCTATCACACTCGTAGACTCGCACGGTGCGATTTTCTTCCCTCTCATTATCTATCTTCCTCCTGCGAGCGTTGTCTTGAATCTGCTGCAACAACTCCTGTGTGTAAAGCTTCCCTTTTTCTTTCTTTTTCCTATTTTTCTCCTGCTCTAGGGCTAAGTCTTTCGCTATTTTTTCTTCAGCCTAAAAAGTGATAATATGTGAAAGATAATTTTTAGAATCTTCTATGTTGAGCTTAGAATAACTCAATGTCAAGTTCAAACTCCATAGCAAACGATTTTTAGGACTCTTTTATTACAAACTCGCGTGCAGCCCCTGCTTCGCACGATTTATCGATTTGAGAAAGCATCGAGATTATTATATACAGGGTTATTTGTAATACGACGGCAATCCATTAAGGGAATATGGGGGGAGGTTATTTGCAACCAAATGACGCCTATGCAAATGTCAACCATTTTGCTGTAATTTGACATTTTATATTTTTTAGAAGATATATCTGGTATCTTATTGTATCTCGTTGGATAGCTGAGAAATTGTACATATTTTCGGAATATTCTGTCGATAAAGTATATCTATCCATGTTTTAATGCAGAAACCAACCACTTCAATCAAATAACCTGCTCCAAATGATGAAAAATGTACTCGTATTAAAAAAAATTACAGGTAATTGTCATTTTATGATTGATTATTATGTATTGAAGTAGAAGCAGCTAATAATAATTTTAAAAAATCATGCTTCGTTTTTTTTAGTTTAGATAAACTTTCAAACTTGTCGCCAAAAAAATATAAAATGCCAAATTACTAGGAAATAGTTGACATTTGCACAGAGGTCATAAGATTTAAAATATTTGTGAATTAAAAGAGTGTCCATGGAGTTTCTTGCCCGTTCTTCTCCATAGGTACCTACTACGCTTTGGAATGGGCAACTAGCTTCATCTTTCTGACTGACCGACCCCTTGAAAATTCAAAAGTGCCTGTAATTGGTTTATTTGAAATAAATGGTTTGAGTTTGAATAACTATTATACATGAACCTTCCGGAATAAATTCTCTGAATGATGGTGAAAACCTCATCAAAATCTGTTGGTTAGTTAAGATTGAAAAACAACGCGGTCACACAGACAGATATGAAAAGCGAGTTTAATTTATAATATGTAGATAATAGATAATACGGGCTGGTGTCCGCAACTCCACGACAATGCGCGTATTTTGCGTATTTATAATATGTATCGATGGTTGATATTTTTTTTTATGTTTACCCAAAATTTTAAATATATTTCCAAAAAAGAAACTACTTATTGAATGGGAACCATTAAAAAATGGTATTGTAGCTGGCACTTCAATTAAGCAATGAACATAACTAAAAGTACTTAAAACAACAAAATAATTATAATTCAAATATCTCGAAAACTATTGAATATCGCCCATACATATAGGGGTTCAATTTGTTGCATTTTGGGCCCTTATCAGCTATTGGCGGCTAAACGTCGAATTACAAGTAACCCTGTATATTATATGGTACATAACAAAAATAATTTTTATTTAATTTTTGTGATCTGTCTGACTGTTTGTTCCGGCCTAATCTCCGAAACGGTTGGTCCGAATTTGACGGGACTTACTTAGGAGTAGCTTAAGGCCATTTTTATTTTAGAAAAAAAACGAGGGCACAAAAAAAAATAACCAATGAAATCGAATTATATTGTTTTTTTGCATGCACGCGACTGAAGTCCCGGACACAGCTAGTAATATATATATTATTTCTTTTTCTTCATACCTCCTTCCTAAACTTGGCTTCAACGTCCTTCTCGTGTTGTGCAGCCATCTTATGTTCGTTGATCTGTGCCGCCAGAGTGTCCATTGTATACTTTCTCACTTTATCTGCCTGTCTCTTCTCTGCCAGGTCATCTTGGTGGTTCTTCTCTAAAAGCTCTTGTTCTTGCAGCAGTTTTATCAAGTTCGTCCGTTCTTGGCGGGCGGCCTGTGAATGTAGTATCGTTAAAAAGTTTGGAGGTATGAAAGAAAAGGGTGGCAAGTTTATATACTAGCGAACCGCCCCTGCTTCGCACGGTTTTTTACGACTTGACAAAACATCGAGATATATTTATTATACGTATTTTTATTTTCTTTTTTATTTAAGATGGGTTTGCTCTTGACTCTAGTCTAGGTCAGTGGGGACAGAGACAGCTGGTGTGTGGTATGTTATTGGCACACAACTCGAATCTGCCTAGCCTTTACCCAACTATGGTGGGGTCGGCTTCCAGTCTGACCGGATGCGTCGTCTGAATACCAGTATTTTTAATTGCTTATCTAAGAAAACGAAAGAAAGAAAATAAATTTATTTGACCCAGGTTAAAGCACACAATATGACACAAAAACAGACAAACAGTACTTAAAATAGTATTGTGTGCCTCACAGCTGCGCCAAATAGGCCCAGTTCAGCAGAAATGCCAGACAACTAGTACTGACCCCCACAACCCAGTTACTGGGTAACATGATACTTACTTACTGGTTGTCAGCTTTTTGGGCTTCTGGGCAGTCGGGGCCATCGGCTTAACGTGCTTTCCGGAGTGGTCTTAACCATCCATTACATATCAAGATGAGATTACACCCGTCCAAGAACCGACCGCAGCAAGCGTAGCTTAACTTTCGATTGACACGTGCGGCTGTTAGGTCACGAGCCCCATTATATAAAAACAACGTTCCGGAATAAATTCTCTTAATGGTATGAAAACCGCATCCAAATCCGCCGCTTAGTTTAGAAGAACAACACGATCACACAGTCAAACACGAAAAGCGACTTTAATTTATAATAAGTAAGTATAGATTTATTTAACAGTTGATTTACTCGCATAAACAGACAAGAAGAAAGAAACAGAAAAGTTCGCAACTTCGTTCGAAAGTTCCTCATTCTCCATTGAAAACGGAGAATCCTCCGACTAGACGACGGGTGTTCTGTGTGGCTACTGCGCGGTGATTGTTGTGAGACTGTGTTCGCGGTAAACATTGCTTGCGCGATGTAGGAATGCGTGACGTCAGATGTCGTGTGTAGTTCGTATATGTATAGACTTGATGCATGCCATATGCCATAGACTAATGTAGTAGCGGAGTAGAGTATTGTTACGATAAAACCAACACTTACGGTCTTATTACAAAACAAGGTTTTTCTTTAGACGTGGTTTAAAACATCGAGCCTGTTTTTGAAAAAAGAACCTAACATAAATCGAAATACAGTTCCTTTTAACATTGACGTACGACCGGACTAAGTGGTCCGGTCTTACGTTGTCAATTATGTATTATGAACTTTACTAAAGTCGGCATAAAGTTGGAAATACAAAAATCTTGTTCGAAGGTTTCGGCTCAGGCTAAATTTAGATCGTGTTTTGTAATAAGACGGACAGAGTTTAAGAAAGGGCCAGGCCACAACACTGCGTTGCGACGACGCGTCGCAAAAACGACGTCACACTACAATATACGATCCGTTGTTCGACGTCGTAGATTTACACGGTGCGTCGTCGCAACGCAGTGTTGTGGCCTGGCCCAAATAGTTGCGTATTTAGAACGTCGCCTAAAAATTTCAACACAGTTATGAGAGAGTGGTTCTATACTCACTAGCGGACAGACGGGTTTAAATAATTATGTGAAAAGATAAGGATAGCAATGAACAGTTCTGTATAAATAACTAATAATTTTATTACCTCATCTGCCAGTATTTTAGCAGACATTTTGTCATTTATCTCTTCTTTTATCCGCATTTTGCGCTCTCTTTCCGCCACACTGAAAAATCAATTAACCATCATTGAAATTACAAAAGTATTTTCTTAACTTCTCAAAAGTCGGTGACGTAATATTTCAAGTTTATGGGATTGTAGTGATAATTACTGTCGGTCAAAGCTAGCTGTCGGACAGCTAGAAAAATAAAAATGTTATCATAATACAACTTTCTTTCAGCCAAAAGACGTCAACTACTAGCGGGGCTCCCTCAAGCGTCACCGCGACCGTTCCTGTCCTTGTCACTTGCAGCGGCTTATTGTATGGTATTAGGCAAAAATGCTGACAGTCCACCTGAAGTATAGTCACCTACGAACATCTGTGTAAAGTGTGGACTGTATGTTTGTTCTTCTTATTCAATTTTTTTTTTTTTTGTATGGCATCTCGCAGTTGGCCTTGAGAGGCCGCCGTGACTGCTTAACCGGTCATCCTGTGGTGCCTTCGAGCTAACTCAAAGCCTCCAGCCAGGGGCATAATATTAATTATAAACTAAGCGACCATCACCTAAGGGCACCCCCTGTGGGGTACGAACCTCGGCTTAGGGCGTCGCTGGGGGGGGACAGCAAGTTAGGGACAGGCTGGATCTGAATGGATTCGTTATTATTAAGGGGGTTTAAAACTACTGGCTCAGCTACGCCACCAGCTGGCTCTGTGGATCCGATCAAGGGAGGGGAAGAGGAATTTATCGGGGAGGAACGCGGACGCGAAGGACCTCGGCGGCGAGGTCGGAACTTCGATTTGTGTCTGTGTGTGTATACTGTACTGGTGGCCCTACTGCTTTCCTGGAGGAGGGTGGTGGGGTCGTCGGGGTCGGTCAGTGAATTTTCCAAGGGAGTTTGGCCTCCTATTATAGTCCGCAATGTACATGTACATGGGCGCAAGTAGTGGGTGCCCTACTACAAAGTTTATTATAATTCCTGGCGACCCACTAATGCGGCCACTTTGGTTCGTGCCTGGTCTCCGACAGGTTTCGACTTGTCCAGACCCGTCGGAGGCAAAAACCCGAGAACAATCACAATGATTTTCTTATTCTATGGTATGTTTCTACAAAATAATGCTAGGTACATAGGTTTCTATTACATAATTCTACGGTGAGTTCGGCATCCGTAACAATCTGCGATACCAAATTTCACTAATACGACAACCAGCAACACTGTTTGACGGAAGAAATAAGCGGACCTTCTTAACAAGCTACTTTTATCAAAAGCTTGTTTGTATAAACTAGCGATTGCATTCATCTCTGCCTAACTCTCTGAGAAATACAGGCGTAATGTAAAGTATTATGTTGTTTGAATGTAGTTAATAAAATTATTTACTTCATTCAGACAACGCAAAGGAACCGCTGGTTCTAGGAAGCTTGAAATTTTGCACAATAGGTTGTACTACTCTGTCAAGAAAGTACCGGGAAAAGATCAATAATACACAAAATGTCTGTTATTCATCCAAATTTATTTTATCACCTTCAAAGTATGCTCCTTTAGAAACGATACACTTGCGCCAACGAATAATCCATTCATCAAAACATTTTTTAAACGCTGCTTCCGGAATTGAGTTCAGTTCTCGCCGCGAATTCTCCTTTATGTCTTCTATCGATTGAAAACGGGTGCCACGAAGTGGTAACTTGAGTTTAGGAAAAAGAAAAAAGTCAGCAGGAGCCATATCTGGTGAATATGGTGGTTGCTGGATGGTATTTGTTGAGTGTTTGGTTAAAAATTCGTTCACAATGATAGCCTTGTGCGAAGGCGCATTGTCGTGGTGCAAAATCCAAGAATTTTCTTTCCACAAATCTGGCCTTTTTCGTCGAATTTGCTCTCTTAAACGCCGCATAACGCTCAAATAATATTCTTTATTTACCGTTAGACCTTCCGGTAAGAATTCAGAGTGCACAACACCGCGATAGTCAAAGAAAACAGTCAACATGACTTTGACTTTTGATCGACTTTGGCGTGGTTTTTTCGGTTTCGGTTCAGTTGGAAGGCGCCACTCCGAAGCTTGTTGACTAGTTTGCATGTCAAACTCGTAAACCCACGTCTCGTCACCAGTAACAATGCGTTTCATGAATGTTGGGTCCGAACTGACTCGTTCTAGCATGTCCTCAGCGACTTTCATGCGATTGAGTTTTTGGAGAAAATTCAGATCTTTTGGGACTAGCCGAGCAGCAACATGTTTCATACCCAAATGATTAGTTAAAATGGTACGGATCGACTCGTGAGATACAGAAAGTTCGGCGGCTATCTCTCTCAGAGTTGAATGGGGATTTTCAGTCACTATTTCCTTCACTTTTGCGATGTTAACTTCAGTTGCAGACGTTGACGGCCTACCAGAGCGAGGCAAATCTTCCATCACATCTCGACCGCTTTTGAACGCTTTGATCCACTCATAAGCACGAGTTTTTGATAAAGTCGATTCACCGTAAGCCTTCTGTAACATTTTCAGTGACTCCGAACACGAAATTCCATTGGCGATGCAAAATTTAAGACAAACTCTTTGTTCGATATTTATGTCCATTATAAAATTCGCAATACACACTATATATGATATTACTACAACCAGCACTGTATTTAATATAAATAACAGATACAACTCAAACTCCGCGCCAAAATGGAAAACAGTTGTGCCAATCTAACAACTACAAAAAAACAAAAATTTGAATTTGGAACCATAAACAAATCATCCATTCCCGATACTTTTTTGACTGAATGTATGTATCGAAAGTGAGCACTAACGAAGGATTTTTTTTAAATTGACCCCCGAAGGGATTAAGGGGATGAAAATTTATACGGGAAGTTCGTAATTTTTGCCGATGGAAAAGCCCATCGGGCGCATGGTCCGTACGTTTTTGTTATGTAGGTAGTGAGGCTTGTGGCTAAGTAATAATAGCCGCACTAGCTACTATTCTGCCGTCAACACATGACGCCGGCAGAATAGTCGACATCGGCTCAGTTGCCAAAGAGAAAAAAAAGCAGGCGCGTGCGCCGCCCGCTGGCGCTCCGGGCGACCTTCACGCGACGGATAGCGCCTGGTTACTATTCTTTTTACTATTACTAGCACTAGGCTAAGAACATTGTTACTAACAAATTTATGGACAGTCTGATATAAATTACTAACGGCTGTATGAATAATAATAGTAATTTATAGCAGACATGGTCAGCAATACGACCTGTCACCACAAACAGCACCCGATCATGAGCATAACGCAAGGATCAGTTATTACCCCGCTCGCCATATTTGAGGGAAGGAGGCAGCCCGACCCCCGAGTCTAGGATTGCCAACCAAACTCTTAAAAGCAGTCATTTCCCACTTTGACTTTAGTATACTTTATTTGTTGTACAAAAAGTAGGTAACTAGGCGTGAGTGAGGTTGTTTCAAGTTGTTTGAATTATATCATACTACTCACATAGCCGAGTTCCTATCGGCCATCATCTTGCACTGCTCCTCGATCTGCCGTTCCTCGATGATGACCATCTCTTTCTGCTTCTGCTTCCAAGCGTTGCGCGCTTGCATGAACGTCTTCATTTCTTGGCGCATCTTGTCCGTTTGATCGTGTTTCTGTTTCAGTTCTCTGCAAAGTAAGTGAGTTTTGTTAGGCTAAAGCACATAATTATCACAGCCGCATCGGATTTCAAAACAAAAAGCCTAGGACAGTCAGAGAAATTAATTGTACATAAATATATCGAATTGTCACACTACGCCAATTTGCCGTGTTGTAGCCATTTCATACAATTGACGTGTAAAAGTGTTTTCACTCCTCTTGTAAAACTACCTCGTATATAATGGGTCATTTTAGCTCCTTGTATAACAATCTACTATTGTACAAAGTTACTGACAGAAATAAAATCATTTATCATTTAACTGTCAAAGAATAACAGCTGTGATTTAAAAAATACGGGCAATTTAAGAGCGTTAGTGGCAACGTCGCAATTTAGTGTCATATTTAGTGGTTTTAAATTTTTATCGTTTAATTGGAGCTATATTTTAAAAATCTGTTCAATTAACTTTTTAGAATTATGTGAAAACTGTGTAAAAGGTAAGAAATCGTTGCGTTTACAGTTCTATTTATATGCAAATAATACATTGGAAACTTGCAGGGCGTTATTTTCATTGTAAAATAACTGTAAGCATTACGGTTACTTACTTTTTAAACACTTTCACGTAATTCTAAAAAGTTAATTAAACAGATTTTTAAAATATAGCTCCGATTAAATGATAAAAATTGAAAACCTCGAAATATGACACTAAATTGCGACGCTGCCACTCATAAGGTATAAACGCTCTTAAGTCGCTAGTCAATTAGCTGAACAATTAATTTCCCTGACTTCAGATAAGACTGAATTTCCAAAGTCATGTAGGAAGATTATTTAATTTTAATAATGTAACGTCGAGTCGCGGTAATGTGCGTTAGTCATAGCTAATTGTCAATTCCTTTATAAAATCTGTACCGGGTGTATACAGGGTGGCAGGGACATCGAGGCGCAAACTGAAACCATGAATTCAGTACCTACATGATTCCCCTTTTTTTTTTGAGGTTGGGAAATCATCAAATAACTTCTCCCGCTCTGTGCGGAGCGAGAGGGCGTGTCAGACTCTTACTGACTAAAACCTACCCGTGTTCCTTCAGTTGCCTGTGCTAGGGGCCACGATATCCCTCTCGGACTTTCCCGCAACCCTGGCAGGCAACGGCCCTAGCGGACCCCGTCATTGATGCTGACATCTCTTTGAGGCGCGCGTGGAACACAAGGCGCCGTCGACCCGGGCCTGGTCCTTATCGAACGGCCAGCTGCCCATTGCTCGCCGTTCGCAAGCCCGCGCCTACGGTGGCCGGGAATCGGCCTGCGATTCCCGACGCCCAGGGAGTCTCCTGCGGCGGCTAGGGGCGTGAGAGCGCGAATTTTGCCTTTCCCTCACGCGTTCCGCCTCCTCCTTCGCGAACGTTACTGCTTCGCAAAAGGAGGTTACGGCTTCCCAAGCACTCTCGCTCCGTACCATGGCCTGGACCAGGGCCGGACGCAAGAGATCACCACCGCCAATCCCCTCCACAAGGACACGGCGGTGCTCCGCCCAAGCCGGGCAGACCTCCACCGTACCTATGCTCCACCGTGTCCTCCGGGCGATCCACACAATGGTGACACCCGGGCGTTTCCTCCCGCCTTATCCGGAACAGGAACCTCCCGAAACAACCGTGTCCGTTGAGGACCTGCGTCAGGCGGATGGTGAGGACGCCATGGCGCCTCTCTAGTGGACTTATCGCCGCAATTGTGGCGTGCCCAGCGCTGGGTTGCGACAATCGCACTCTCCATGCCGCCCTGAGATCCCGCCGGAGCTCTGTCCGCTGTACCGTTCTCGCAGCAGCGGAGCTACGCCCCGACATTTCGCCTCCTCGCGCCACTCCCATATGTGCGCGAGGACTTTTGCCTCCAGATCCCATGGCGGTAATTCGGCAAGGAGGTTCGCCGCATCACCGGAGACCGTACGGTATCCCGGGACCAGCCGGGTGCGCATGACCCTTTGGGGCGCGTTCAACCGGCGGGCTGGCCGCTGCCTCAAGGAACGCGCCCACACCGGTGCCCCGTAAAGGGCCATGGACCGCACGACCCCCGCGTTGAGCCTCCGGCTGGAGGCGTTTGGCCCCCTAGATTGTGCAGGAGCCGCTTCAAGGCAGCCCCAGCCCTTTCCAGTCTGGGAGCCAAACGACGGAATGCTCCACGAAGTTCTACCGGCTGTCGAGGACGAGTCCCAGGTACTTCATCGTCGACTCGACGCCGATGTGAACCCCACCTACCGTTATTTGGGAACCCGACGATGGCGCGTTCCAAGGACCATGAAAACACATGGCCTCGGACTTGCAGGGCCACCTCGAGTCCCAATTGCCGGATCCTCTCGACGATTGTCGCAACCCCTCGTGTCGCTAGTTCGGCCGCCGCC
Source organism: Brachylomia viminalis (assembly GCA_937001585.2). Classification (NCBI taxonomy): domain Eukaryota; kingdom Metazoa; phylum Arthropoda; class Insecta; order Lepidoptera; family Noctuidae; genus Brachylomia; species Brachylomia viminalis. Next base: position 2,800,407 of record OW443300.2, read on the forward strand.
TGGTGCGATCTCCCCTGCGCCAGGACCAGCGTGTCGTCAGCGTAGCAAACCTCGCTGACGTCCGCTAGGGAGGTCGGCGCGCAGCACCCAGTCGTAACCGATGTCCCACAGATGCGGCCCCAGGACCGATCCCTGTGGGTCACCGCACGACATCTCTTGGCGGTTCCATTCTCCCTGGTGACCGGGGTAGATGACGGCCCTGACCGTCAAATAGGCCTCGACCATACGACAGAGGTAGGTCGGCATCCGGAGATACCAGGGTTTGGCGAAGGGTTTGGCGATGTCTAGAGACACCGCCAAGACGACCCCACCCCGGGCCACAGCATCCCCCGTCGTGAGGGCCCGCACGCGCATGATAACGTCAACCGTAGAGCGCCCCCTGCGGAAGCCAAACTGGCTCTCCGCCAAATCCGGCCCCACCCGCACCAGCCGCCCGACGAGCCCACCTCGCCGAGCAGCACGATGGGCCGGTAAACATGATTCTATAAGGAGATCTAGAATCATGTGCTGAATTCATGCTTCAGTTTGTGCGTCGATGTCCATACCACCCTGTATATACCATGATTCCATAAAAATCTTTAAAAGTAAAATACTAAAGTCGCGAAAAACGCGACCTGGTTATGTTAGTATATTCTGGAAACATTTTTATCGTTTATTGTAACCCAACTATTTACTCAAAATGATTATTATTTATTCGTTAGGTAGATGGTTTAACTTAACTATCTATTTTTTTACACTTTATGGGTATAGTGGTAGTTGAGAAAAACTCCAAACGACAAACTTTATGACTCACTTAGATATGTAATGTATACATGCCATTATTAACTCAAGGAATAAGATTTTTCATGCAAACAATATCGTCCCTTCACACTCCCTTAAATGTCGAATTTCCAAAAAACCCATTCAGTACTCCCCTACATTATTAAAGTAAGCCGTATGCAACATTTTACGTTCCTTGTCCCGGTAATTTCGGCTATAAGTTCATGTCAGTCAGTTTCCCTTTTTATTTTTCTTTGTAACACCTAAGTTTCAGAATGCTGGTTAATTGCAGACTGTGTACGTCCAAGACTACTAGGTAATTTTTACCTATACTTCTAATACATTGTATACCTCGCGGTTTCACCTAAGTCTCGATCACGTGGGAATAACGGGATAAAAAGTATCCTATGTCCTAATGCAGGTGATGGTCTACCCATGTACTCATTTCATCCAAATCCATTCGACCGTTTTAGGGTGAAAGCGTAACAAACACAAAAAATCAAGTCTTTACTGGCATCATCCTGTTTCATCAGCATCACATTTCATTTCATTTTCTCTAGCCATTAGTTGAGACAGAAGCTGTTGGTAAACCTTTATAAATAAATTTATTGTCAAACAATTACCAAAGCAGTGTCCTACCAAATGTGTAATTATAATTTTATTCTTTAAATATTGAAAATATGGACTGTAATATTGTCTGAAACAAAGATTCTGTTATTATAATTTTTTGTCGATGTTGAAGCAACAAGGGGCAACATGTCCTGAGGGCTTGAGTGGAGCGGTATTCCACGGCATCAGGACAATCCCGGAAATACGGTCAAGATCTGTGGAATCGCTCTGTGGAATGCGCTTACCCAGGAAATCAGGATGGCAACCAACCGATTAATTACCCTTTAAAACTAAAGTTCGCGAGCACATTCGCGATATAATTGGGTATATGTATTATAATTATAGTCCTAATAAGTTTATTCGTCTCTTTATATTTAAAAATATTTATTCTTAAATTATCATTATAAATTGCACCTACCACTGTTTGTCTCTGCGTCACCCAAAGGTTGACTGGTAGAAAATGCCTACGGCATTAAGTCCGCATCTGTACATTTGAGTGCTTAAAGTGTTAAATAAATAAATAAAAGATACCTACCAGCATTTTACCTTCCTTTGAGCATGTTTGCTCTTGCGAATATCCACTCAAGCCAGCCAATAAAGGCAGGAAAGAGGTGGAAGCTCTGTTTCTTGTCATTGTTCTCTCCAGCCGGCCAATAAAGGCAAGCCAGAGAAACAAGGCTTCTCTCTTGGTCTGGCTTCTCACCCTAGATATGTTATGGCAAAGTAAACTCTACTGGTACAGGCCTAGAGTTCAGGAGCGCACTAGCCTATTATTATTATTAAAACTGTGTCACCAATCACCCACTTCATATCCTCATCTGACATGGTCCGCATGATATCTTCAAGCATCTTCTTCTCAATCAAGCTATCTTCATACTGGCACTGCTTCTGCAGCTGCCGGTTCACAAGCTGCTGCTGTAACTCCTTGCAGTACTGCGTGGTGCGATCCATCTTTTCTTTCTCTGCATGTTCTTCAGCAGATTTATCGTCATATAGAGAGCGGAGGAGTATGTTGTTTGTGCGCATGTCTTCGGACTAGATGGTGAAATTGTTAAAACAATTGATTAATTTGATGGTGTTACACAAAACTCTGACCTTTTCATGTATTAAGGGCAGAATGTCTAGTTCTCAAAATGGCAAAAGAAGAAAAAGGTCCCAAACTAAATTCAAATCTTATATTTAAATTCAACCATTCAAAGGCACTTTTAAACATCACAAATTGCAAGAAAAAATAATTGATTCTAGTTGGCCCTTCCAAAAGGTTGTTTCAAATAGAGAAGAATAGACAAGAAACAACATACTTACGCAGTAGCTCTTTAATAAATTTACAATATTTTATTTACATTATTTAGATTTAACTCATAATGTGATGATGGTGTAACTAGAAAAAATTACTATATTACAGTAGGTAGGTATCAAGTAGGTATTTGCAAATTAAGCAGTAACGGTTAAATTGTACAGGACATCAATATGCTAAGATAGCTTTCTTTCAGATTACCCGTTGTTAACTATTAAATGAAATCATGGAATATACATTGAAGAACACTGTATTTTATTATATAATAATGTGACAATTTTATATCAACAGTATCCTAGCAACCATACCAATGTACCAAAGACATATTAGGTCTGCCATAGATACTTCACATCCTCGGAACTTTTTAAAAGAATATTATGGTAATATATTCTTTAATCCTAATGCTGAACTCAAATTATGCAGCCTGGGGCCGAAAAGTGGTTTGGTAAACATATCAGCCAACTGCTGCTCCGAAGGAACATGCGTTACGTCGAAGTCACCGTTGCTAACACATTCTCTTACAAAAAAGTGTTTCAGCTTGATGTGTTTGGTGCGCTTGTGGTATTCATATTTTGGGTTGTGCGCAAGTTTTACAGCCGATTCATTATCCAGGTTCAATACTGGTTTCTCAATTTTTATCAAGTTGTTCATAAGACGATTCAACCATAAAATCTCTTGTGCACATTCGCTTGCTGCTATAATCTCCACTTCAGTCGAAGAGATGGAGACTGTTGTTTGTTTCTGGCTTCTCCAGCTAATAGCAGCTCCAGAGAATAAGCACACCATTCCAGAAGTTGACCTTCCAGTAGTTTGGTCTCCCGCATGATCTGCGTCGCTGTAGCAGACTAAGCGTGGAGGCGACTTTTCAGTATACGTTAGCCCATTTTGTTGGGTCCCTTTCAAATACCTGAAGATGCGTTTTACCAGCATGATATCTTTCTTAGTGGGTGCTCCAAGGTTTCGAGATGCGACACCCAGAGCATATGAAATATCAGGCCTTGTGCCTACTGATAAATATGCCAAAGCACCCACGGCTTCTCGATATGGGAAATTCGCGTTGACATCCTCTTCCTCTGCCATCTCATTTTCTTTGATGATTGGCGTTGGTGCTGGTTTGCAATTGGACATTCTATATTTTTCTAAAACTTTCTTTGTGTAGGCCTTTTGACATAGTGAAATGGTCTTGTCCTTACGGACAATAATTTCCATTCCTAGGAAGTATGACGCAGGTTTCGTAGTTATCTTAAACCTTGTTTTCATTTCCTTGATAAATTCATCTCCTGCTCTGGTAGTATTATATGCTACAAGTCCATCGTCAACATAAAGACCAATAAAGACTTTAGATTGTCCTCTGATTCGAACATATAAGCATGGATCCGTTTCACTCTGTTGGAAATCAGAATTTCTTAAGAATTCGGCAATGCATGTGTTCCAGCATCGTGGTGCCTGTTTTAGACCATAGAGGCTGCGTTTCAGCTTGCAGACTCGTTTGGTGCCATCCTGATAGCCATCAGGCTGTTTCATATAAATGTCTTCCTTCACTGTGCCGTTTAGAAAGGCGGTTGAAACATCGAACTGATTTAGTTTTAGATTTTCTCGAGCAGCTACCGCAAGCAATGCTCGAATTGTGCTCAGACGGACCACTGGACTGAATGTTTTATCATAATCAACTCCAGGTTTCTGGGAGTAACCTTTGATAACCATTCTGGCTTTATACCTATCGACGGTACCATCAGGATTCATTTTTATTTTATACACCCATTTGCAAGGGAGGGCTTTTCGTCCTTTGGGTAAATCAACCAGATCCCAGGTTTGGTTTTCATGCAGTGAAGTTATTTCACTGTGCATGGCATCTTGCCATTGTGTTTTGTTAGGAGATTCCATCGCTTCTTTGAAGGTCTCAGGCTCTTTAGGCTTGTGAAGATTTTCGATTTCTTCAGCTGCTGCCAAAATAAAATCATCATAGCGTTTAGGAGCTCTGATATTTGACCTGTCTCTCAAAGACCTCATCTGAACGGTGGCATTATCTTCAACATCAGCATCTGTTTTATCATCGTTGGCAACGGTAGAAGATCCGGAAAGAGATTCGTATTCACTTTCATCATTCTCTGGTTCCATTTGTCGAACGTCGTCACTACTATCGACCAAACTTTGTTGCAGCGTTTTATCTTGATCATCTTCGTCAAAATCACTATCATGTTGCTGATCATCTGCTTCATGATTATCAAGCTTAATATCCACTCGCTTGTGTGTTGTTTTCTGCGATGACGTTTTATTAGGTTGTTCTTGTGAAAACTCTAAATCGGTGAACAGTCTGAATATTGCATTTTTATTCGATTCATCGTAGAACATGGTCTTCAATACCCTAATATCTTTTGAAGTTATGATGCTGTTCTTCGATGGTATGAATATCCTGAAAGCTTTGGATGTTTCAGAGTATCCCGCAAACATTCCAGGAATTGCCTTTGGTGCAAATTTGTGACCGTTAGTGCCTTTCATCAGAACATAAGTCTTGCAGCCGAACACGTATAAATGATTAATACATGGCTTCCTTCCAACCCATCGCTCGAATGGCGTTTGGTTCTGAATGGCGCTGTTTATACTCCTGTTTGATAGGTAGTTTGCAGTGAATACTGCTTCGCCCCAGAATTTTAATGGTGCCTGTGCGTCAATCATTATTGCTCTCGCTTTCTCCACAAGAGTACGATTCTTTCTTTCAGCAACTCCGTTTTGGTTCGGGGTGTAGGGTGCGGTGAGACGTCTCTGTATACCGCAACGTTTCAGATAAGCGTTGAACTCTTTGTTCACATACTCAGTGCCATTATCTGATTGTAAGAATTTGATTTTGACCCCAGTATACGTTTCCGCTAACTCCTTGAACTCTTTAAACTTTTGTAATACTTCGTTCTTGCTTTTGATCATATAAACTCGACTGTATCGGCTATAGTCGTCTATAAAAGTAACGAAGTACTTGTTTCCGCTCACTGTAGGCGTTCTGATAGGTCCACATACATCGCTATGAACGATTTCTAAGCGTTCTGTTGTTCGTTGAGTTGTTTTCTCACGGGGGGTAGGTACTCGATGAAGTTTTGCCTGGATACAGATTTCACACTCTGCCAAGGTGTCAGAAGCATCAAAGTTCAAGCCAAGCAAACTCTCGTTTTTGAGTGCACGTTTCATATCATTGGCGTTCATGTGACCAAGTTTTCTGTGCCAGTTGTCTATTTTTGATATATTCGATTTCTTTTTAGCAATTCGAATCGAAACAGTGTCATCATTATGATTGGCCAGATTGTTGCGCTCATGTTTATTTGGTTTGATGTAATAAAGACCATCTCCTTGTTTAAATGCGGTGAGAGTTATTCCATCTTTTGGATTGTTGACCGTCGCTTTAGATTTTGTGAAGAGGACAGAACAGCCAGCATCTGTCATCTTACTGACAGACAACAAATTGGTGCACATACTAGGTACGTATAGCGTGTCTCTTAGCTGTGTAAGAGCTATGCCATTACCATTTTTTGTTACAAAGGAGACTGTACCTTTTCCTTTAATCTCTGCAGTTTGTTCTTCAGTTGCAAAGTTCAGTTTTCCGGATGTTTTCTCTATAGTCTTAAATAAGTCTCGTTTATAAGTCATGTGAGACGTACAACCGCTATCCAAAACCCAAATGCAGTTTTCAGATTTTTTGTTATGTGTAAGGAGGCACTGCATAGCAAAATTGGTCTTATGAGAACCGTTAGTGTGTTTATTAGGCTTCTCACTATTTTTCTTCCAGCAATTCGTACAAATTTTGTGAGTCTTGCGTTTGAAGATGTTACCACTACGTTTGCAAATTTTACAGGACGTGTATAAGGCTTTTTCTTGAAAAGAAGATTCAGGTTCGTCGTTATTAGTCATGTTTTGGCTATGACGTGCTTCACATTCTTCTATTATTTTAGTTCGAAGCTCCTCTGGCTTCGGAAGAGTGTCTCGCGATTCTATAGCGACTCTGAAGTTCTCGAATTCCTTTGAGAGACTGTACAACATCATGATTGTTAACAGGTCCTCATTTATAGCTACGTCCATGTCTGCCAATTTGTCAACTATATCCATAAACTTGTTTAGATGAGTTCTTACATCGTGCCCTTCTAATTTTGTTAGGATCAGTTGCTTTAATAGGGATGCCTTTCGCGCAGGTCCCTTACTGGCGTACGTGTCTTTCAATTTTTCCCATAATGCTTTAGCAGTAGTGCAATTTTTTATTTGTTTAAGCTCAGAAGGAGCGATTATAAGTATGAGTTCAGATCTCGCCTGTCTATCGCCTTCTTTATCAACCACTGCAGCATCAGTCTCGATGTATTTCCATAATTTGTGTCGTACGAGTACAGCTTCAGCCTGTATTACCCAAGTGTCGTAGTTCTCTCTAGTTAGAGGTTCAATTTTAGTGCTCGACATTTCGGAAAGGTTAAAACTTATTATTACGTACACGCTCTGCTACCATGTTAACTATTAAATGAAATCATGGAATATACATTGAAGAACACTGTATTTTATTATATAATAATGTGACAATTTTATATCAACAGTATCCTAGCAACCATACCAATGTACCAAAGACATATTAGGTCTGCCATAGATACTTCACACCCGTTTTCAGACCTATTACATAGAATAAGTATTGTAGTCATACCTTTTCCTGCAGTCTCTTATATTCGTTATGTAGTATTTGCTGCTGTAAATCCCTGCAGACATAACCAGCTTGCAGTTTCTTGGACAGTTCTCTTAGACTGGGATCCCTCTCTCTCAAGTAATGTCGTCTGAGTAGTTTGCAGACCTCCTCACGTCGCACCTTTGCTATTTCTATGCCCAGTTTTGTTTCTTTCTCGGCTCTGGCATTTACAATAGCTGCATGGTCAGTTCTCTAAATTAAAAAAGACATACAGTGAGAATGTTTGTGTTTTATTATACCTACCTTCAAACCTACTCGGGTTTATGAGTTTTACATAAATTCTGAGTCGAAAATAAAATAAAAGTTAACTTACTTCCTGAAAATTCTTTTCCATCGCAGCCTCCCGGTGTATGAGGGCCAGACACCGGTTCATTCGGCCATCCTCCATGCGGCTGTTCAGCCATTGGATGTCCAGAGCTCGCTGATACATTTCTAACTCCTTACGTCGAACGTCTGTAATGGCATTGCGCTGAAGCTCCGTCTTTGCCTCCTGAAAACCGAGTTCAGCATGGAGTTAGAAAGAAAATTAATTATCAACTGCAACCAACGCTTGCAAATATGAATAAAACGTAATTCTAACTACCATGATCTCGTGGAAAAAAACTCTTCAATCAAAAAAATCTTTGATCTCAATCTCAAGGTAATTAATCAAAACGGAAATAATAAATAAACGAAATAAACAAAGCGTAACGTTTGACAATTTTCAATTTTCAAAATTCGAAGTGTCAATGAACCAATGACTAAAGAATAAGAGAGGACATGAACTAAAAGATCGTATCGCGTGCCGGCGTGGAAAGTAAAATGGCGTAGGCTCCGCCCATTACCTAGTGTTGTCCTCTGCTCATTCTTTGCAATGATTTTGTTCATCGTGTTGATTACAAATCGATTAATCGAAATCACATACATTAAAATAAGGTTTTTGATTTTAAGTAGATAGTAGGTAAGTAGGTTGTTATTCGATTCTCATTCTAGGACGTCGCATTATGGATTAAGTACAAAAAAGCCTGTTGTTGCGTAATCTGACTGAAAAATTGCAAAAATCATCAATTTGGCGGTTCATTTAAAATTAATTGTACTTGATATTATTTACTCTATGATTAATAGTTGCTCGTGATAATCAAGCTAGAAGAAGAGTAAATTAAACTGCAACAAGGAATTCAAAACTATACCGATTATTAACAAAATAAAACAACAGAAATCGATATTATGCATTTAATGGGAGAACCGTTTTATTTCAAATAGATACAATAATATCAGTTTGTAATTAGTATTAAGTACACCAATAATGTGAAATACAATAAAGTCTGCCTGTCTACAATAAATGTACAGGGAAATAATAATGTATTATGACTCAAACTCAAAGCATTTATTTCAAATAAACCAATTACAGGCACTTTTGAATTGTCAAGGGGTCGGTCAGTCAGAAAGATGAAGCTAGTTGCCCATTCCAAAGCGTAGTAGGTACCTATGGAGAAGAACGGGCAAGAAACTCCATGGACACTCTTTTAAATCAAAATATTGTTACAATAAAGTGGTTACATCATTCATGTTGTAATTATACATGTGAGAACGATGTAGAAACACGTGCACGTTAAAAGCGTCCGTAATAAAAAGATAAAAACAATTATGGAATTAAAATAAGCCGTGGCAGCTAAGAAATGACCAGTGCCTACTGACGGCGCCCGTTCACGAACATGACGTATGGATCAGCACCATTCAGCTCAACCATTTTGAAGGGAACTCAATGATCCAATACACACGTCACCACCAGCGACACATTTGAGTGAGCATGACATACTCTCAGCCGCCAGGGCACATTCAAGTCAATGAAAGACGAACCCAGTAACCTTTATAGTGGGTACATAGTGCTCACACATGTGCTATGCAATTATACAATACTAAGAGATTGAATTTATACAATGCAAAGATAGGTTGTAAAATCTTCATCAGCTCCAACATTATTTTCGAATATATGGGTAAATGTAGGCTTACAATGAAAATGTGATAATTTACCTTAGGGAGCCTTGTCGGTATTGCATTGTCGTGAAGTCTCACTATATCAAGACTTCTATTAATACAAGACTCTTCAAAATGTAGTGAACAAACATTTTCCTGGCTGGAGTCGATATTTTCTTGACCCAATGATTCAAGCCACTTACTTTTAAGTTTATCATTTTTTGGTAACCTAAAAACACAAACAAAACACGCAAACTAACATAAATGTGTATATTTTTTCATGCTAAATATTCAAACGAAATTTGGTTTTTATCGATGCTAAATCGATTCGTTGTGCAAATTACACAATCACAACACTATATTTGTCAATAAAAATACGTAGTAAACAAAACCAAAATAAGGAAATATATCGTTCGAAAGACTATGAATAGGCAATAATCTATGACCGAACAGTAATAAACATGAATTGAGACTAGAAATTGGTATAAATTTATATAGGAAACTTAATAATCTATGAATTCTTTCGACTTACTTGTGCAGGGATATCAGAGGCGCTTTTTTACTGTAATTCGAGCCACAGCCCCTCACACAACACTTAGGCATGGTTTCCTCTATCACAGACAGCCTCAGTCAAATTTACAGCACTCAAAATGTTCTCAAAATGGAAAAAAACTTAATATTTAGTCGCACGATAACGCCAAATGACACTTCATGTACACTCTGAGAAGTACTCAAAACCAGAAACTAAAATGGCGAACCGGCCGATGGGCAGGGCTTCCGTGACGTCAATTGAAATTGAATTGCAATTTTAGAAAACTGACAAAATACGGTTTTCTCTTTTTGACACTTGCAGAATTGCATAAGTTAGAAAGAAACATGTATATTTTTTTATTTCTGTATAGAATCGTATGATATTTCCATAATGTATTTAATTTATATAGATCTTTTAGTTCATGTCCTCTCTTAGTCTTTAGTCATTGCAATGAACACATTGAAGACACTGACACTGACATTGAAGTTCACTTCAAGTGTTGCCAACTCTAAAAGTTCAAATTATCGAACTTCCACGTTGAAATTACCGTTTTGCCGACAAAATATCGTACAATCCAATAAGTACCTAATCATTATTATATAAAAAAAAACCATCACGTTTTTACAGTTCTGTCTTTATTTTAAAATGTTTGTCTAACCCGCCGCTGCTGGTCTTGATTATGTACGGTGGGCCGCATCAATTGGGTACCCCAGTTGTATTAAAATTAACTTTGAAGGGGGGTACCCGCATTGTGACGCTGACTGTACCAGGTTGTTATCAAATGAAAATGATATAATAATTATATTCTACTCTATTTTTAATCTATGGCAATGGTGCCGAAGTCGACAATTCTGCCAATGTCAGATGTGCTAACAAAAAACGTGCAAAGGACAATACTACCTACGTAAAAGATAGCTTGATCTCTGCCTCTTATTCTTTAGTCATTGATCTCTGCGACATAAGTCAAACTGATATTCCTAGGGTTGTCATGATTCAAAAAATTGTAGATAGAAATTATCGACGTTTCTTACTATTATCGATGCTAATGTAACATTTAATTTAATTACAAACGTTACTAAATTAAACGAATATTTATAAACATTTATTCTCGTAAAGAAATACACCCCAAATCCATATCGGAATCAGTTTCTGAATCGCTAGAACAATCTTGTAAATTTATTATAAACTCTTGTTCGCAAATATTATCAAATCGGACGTCCCGCTTCCAATCTTCTTGCATTAGTTTTCTGCATTTGGTTACCACCTTCTTCCAGTCTTATGCAGTATATGAGTACATCTGTTACATGAGTGAGAAATTGGATTTTATTTACTCACCATTATTTTAGATTAAGTATATACAAAATAATGTAAATAATGATATGTTATTAAAATAAAATATACAATAAAATAAAAAAAATTATTAATTTTAAATTAAGTTTTATTTAAAATATCGATAGTTTATAGTCTGTGGTCACGTTGATTCATCGCCCATCACTAAGTTGGTCGGCATGCCCATAAAGTATGATATTTACAGGTACTGTCTGTACCATTGAGTTATGAAATTTAGTCATTGGTCGCTAGGAGTAATAGTGTTCTGTGTTGGTCTCAATGACTAAAGAATAAGAGAGGACATGAACTAAAAGATCTATATAAATTAAATACATTATGGAAATATCATACGATTCTATACAGAAATAAAAAAATATACATGTTTCTTTCTAACTTATGCAATTCTGCAAGTGTCAAAAAGAGAAAACCGTATTTTGTCAGTTTTCTAAAATTGCAATTCAATTTCAATTGACGTCACGGAAGCCCTGCCCATCGGCCGGTTCGCCATTTTAGTTTCTGGTTTTGAGTACTTCTCAGAGTGTACATGAAGTGTCATTTGGCGTTATCGTGCGACTAAATATTAAGTTTTTTTCCATTTTGAGAACATTTTGAGTGCTGTACATTTGACTGAGGCTGTCTGTGATAGAGGAAACCATGCCTAAGTGTTGTGTGAGGGGCTGTGGCTCGAATTACAGTAAAAAAGCGCCTCTGATATCCCTGCACAAGTAAGTCGAAAGAATTCATAGATTATTAAGTTTCCTATATAAATTTATACCAATTTCTAGTCTCAATTCATGTTTATTACTGTTCGGTCATAGATTATTGCCTATTCATAGTCTTTCGAACGATATATTTCCTTATTTTGGTTTTGTTTACTACGTATTTTTATTGACAAATATAGTGTTGTGATTGTGTAATTTGCACAACGAATCGATTTTGCATCGATAAAAACCAAATTTCGTTTGAATATTTAGCATGAAAGAATATACACATTTATGTTAGTTTGCGTGTTTTGTTTGTGTTTTTAGGTTACCAAAAAATGATAAACTTAAAAGTAAGTGGCTTGAATCATTGGGTCAAGAAAATATCGACTCCAGCCAGGAAAAAGTATTTGTTTGTTCACTACATTTTGAAGAGTCTTGTATTAATAGAAGTCTTGATATAGTGAGACTTCACGACAATGCAATACCGACAAGGCTCCCTAAGGTAAATTATCACATTTTCATTGTAAGCCTACATTTACCCATATATTCGAAAATAATGTTGGAGCTGATGAAGATTGTACAACCTATCTTTGCATTGTATAAATTCAATCTCTTAGTATTGTATAATTGCATAGCACATGTGTGAGCACTATGTACCCACTATAAAGGTTACTGGGTTCGTCTTTCATTGACTTGAATGTGCCCTGGCGGCTGAGAGTATGTCATGCTCACTCAAATGTGTCGCTGGTGGTGACGTGTGTATTGGATCATTGAGTTCCCTTCAAAATGGTTGAGCTGAATGGTGCTGATCCATACGTCATGTTCGTGAACGGGCGCCGTCAGTAGGCACTGGTCATTTCTTAGCTGCCACGGCTTATTTTAATTCCATAATTGTTTTTATCTTTTTATTACGGACGCTTTTAACGTGCACGTGTTTCTACATCGTTCTCACATGTATAATTACAACATGAATGATGTAACCACTTTTTTGTAACAATATTTTGATTTAAAAGAGTGTCCATGGAGTTTCTTGCCCGTTCTTCTCCATAGGTACCTACTACGCTTTGGAATGGGCAACTAGCTTCATCTTTCTGACTGACCGACCCCTTGACAATTCAAAAGTGCCTGTAATTGGTTTATTTGAAATAAATGCTTTGAGTTTGAGTCATAATACATTATTATTTCCCAGTACATTTATTGTAGACAGGCAGACTTTATTGTATTTCACATTATTGGTGTACTTAATACTAATTACAAACTGATATTATTGTATCTATTTGAAATAAAACGGTTCTCCCATTAAATGCATAATATCGATTTCTGTTGTTTTATTTTGTTAATAATCGGTATAGTTTTGAATTCCTTGTTGCAGTTTAATTTACTCTTCTTCTAGCTTGATTATCACGAGCAACTATTAATCATAGAGTAAATAATATCAAGTACAATTAATTTTAAATGAACCGCCAAATTGATGATTTTTGCAATTTTTCAGTCAGATTACGCAACAACAGGCTTTTTTGTACTTAATCCATAATGCGACGTCCTAGAATGAGAATCGAATAACAACCTACTTACCTACTATCTACTTAAAATCAAATACCTTATTTTAATGTATGTGATTTCGATTAATCGATTTGTAATCAACACGATGAACAAAATCATTGCAAAGAATGAGCAGAGGACAACACTAGGTAATGGGCGGAGCCTACGCCATTTTACTTTCCACGCCGGCACGCGATACGATCTTTTAGTTCATGTCCTCTCTTAGTCTTTAGTCATTGGTTGGTCTGTACTACTATGAAATTCAGAACTTCATAGGCGTGATTTTACTGACAGCTGTCGCAGAGATCAAGCTATCTCAAAGACCTTATACCGTAGACAGAGAAACTTATACTTAGGTATAAGGTCTTTGGGTGCACGTTCCACTAGCGCCATCCAGTCGCTGTCTCTCGCAGCTGCTAAACAATATGGCTGCCGTCATACCACTGAAATAATCACAGACTGCATAAAAATCATCTTAATTAGATGTCATAGACCCGGTAAAACATCAAAGCGTTACATGCTCTGTGATCAAAGCCTCAAAGACCTTTGGGGAAGAAGGAAAGTTGGTTGGGACAGGGATCTTTAATTTAGGGAGATGACTATACAAGTCATGGGCGGGGTTATTATTGGAGTAGTTAAAAAATATGTGCTCCAAAGTACGTTCATCCAACCCGCATTCGCAGAGCGATGTGTCTCTGACCCGAATTTTGTGAAGGAAGACCGGGGTACAACAATGGCCTATACGAAGACGGCAAAGAATAGATAGCGCTTTCTTGGATATTTTTTGATAAGGGTAAAACCAAGGCCTGGGTGAAACATTAGGTTGTATCGCGTGATAAAAAGCGCCTTTCCGTTTACTTGAATTTTGCCAGTGCACCTGCCATGAGGTTAGCAAGCTCGTTTTTGGAAGGCTCAGTAAATTGTAGCCTTGGCATTGAAAATGTTTAAGGTCAACGGCTTGGGACGTAACGTAACAGCATCCTTAGCAAGAGCATCAACATATTCGTTTCCTCTTATGCCACAATGACTTGGAATCTACACCAAATGTACGGTTTTGTGATTCTTGGCACAAGAGAAAAGAGACTTTTTGATTTGAAGCAGGATTGGACAGTGCAGTTTACTCTTGAAAGGATCCAGCTCCAAAGCTTGCAAGCAACTAAGTGAGTCTGTAAAAATGACATCAAAACGTATGCTATGACTGTGTGACTGACTGTTAAGAGCCTATATTGTAGTGTGTTAGGTAGGTTAAGGAAAACCTATTAATTAAACACTACTTGAGTATTAGATTTAAACGTTTATTAACGCAAAATATAATAACATAAACTAAAACAATAATGCGCGGCGCGAATTATAAAAATGGCATGCATTCGCCGTAGAGGTTTGTAGCGGACTGCTGAGGGCGTCCGAGGGACGCGGCCGTGCGCGGGAGGCGCGGGCGGCGGCGCGGCGATCCGATCGTGGCTTGTTTGTTCCACGCGTAGCTCGTAGGTATCGACGGCGTGCGGCACAGCGCGGGCGCAGGGCTCCGCTAACCGTGGCGCGCGGTCGAGCGGTAGGTAGGCAGTAAGGCGGTGTACAGACTCATGAATGTTTTAGGCCGTGTACACACGATTGTGAGTATTTAATTAAGAGTAGTTATTATACATATTACTGTTGTATGTACATGTTACATGTGATTATGTTGTGTGTAATAAGTATGTAAGTAGGTATGTGTTTAATATTTATATAAGTATGTGTGTAATATGTATGTATAGCCTACATCACTCCCCCGCTGAGACCGGTTCACGGGCGATAGTGACGCGGAAATCTTACTGTTCTTCCGCTTCTTGTTTTTATTTCCGGTGATGATGGTGCTTGCGAAGATGGTGGTCGTGGTGGAGCTTGTGGTAAAGGTGGTGGTGTTTTCGGAGACGAGCCATCGTTGTTGTTAGCCATGTACGCTGGTTTAAGCCTATCAATGGTAACGGTTATGTGTTTTCCTTGGACGTCTATTGTAAATGTCTTTGCTCCTCTTTCTACGACTTTGTGCGGACCAGAGTAAGGTGATTCCAATGACTTTTTTAACGGTCCTTTTCGCAGGAAGACATAGCTGGCTGTACTAAGTTCTTTAGGTACGTAAAACATTTTCTCACCATGGGTGGATGTTGATGCAGGTGACAGTTTCGATATATGTCTTCGTAATCGTGCTGCGAAATCTGCTTCATCTATGATGTCATGGGTATTTGATGGTTTCAAGAACTCACCAGGTAATCGAAGAGGCTCGCCGTACACCAACTCAGCTGTAGAAGTTTGGAGATCATCCTTCCAGGCGCTCCTCATTCCTAGGAGTACAAGAGGAAGTACCTCCGACCATTGCGTGTTGTTATGGCACATTATGGCGGCCTTGAGCTGTCTGTGCATTCTTTCCACCAGACCGTTGCATTGTGGGTGGTAAGCTGTCGTAGGACAATGGTAGGCGCCTATAATTGACGAGATGCACTGGAACAGTTGAGAGTCGAATTGTTTCCCTCTGTCAGTTGTAATCTTCTCCGGACACCCGAAGCGCGCGACCCAGCCAGAAATGAAAGTGCTAGCGCAGGTCTCTGCTGTGATGTCTGCTAGAGGGTAGGCTTCTGGCCATCGAGTATACCTATCTATAGCTGTAAGGCAGTACCTGAAATTAGAAGAAGGTGGCATAGGGCCTATTATGTCAAGGTGGACGTGGGAAAAACGATTGGAAGGAACAGGGAAAGATGAAATAGGAGATTGGGTATGGCGGGTAACTTTGTTGCGTTGGCAATCAGTGCATTGTTGAGCCCATTTTCTGCAGTCTCGACGAATCTTAGGCCACACAAATCGTTCTGATACAAGTTTAGCTGTTGCATTGGGGCTTGGATGACTGAGATTGTGTAGGTTGTTGAAGATTGCTTTTCGAAAAGTTGGTGTTAGGAATGGCCTAGGACGAGAAGTAGACTGGTCACAGTATATGTATCCGTCCATAGCTTTAATTCTCTCTAACTTTAATGCTGTGTTGCTATTTAGCAAACTGTAACTCACGGTCATTTTCCTGTTCATTTTGAAGTGCTTTGTAGTCGATGGTAGTGTCGATACTTTCCAGTCGTGAAAATGCATCGGCGACTACGTTGTGATTTCCTGAGATATGATTGATTTTGGTTGTAAATTGAGAGATGTAGTCGAGATAGCGGTGTTGACGAGGTGAGCAATTGTCTCTTTTTGTAGTGAAGGCGAATGTGATGGGTTTATGATCGGTGAACACTTGAAATGTTCTCGCTTCGACCATATACCTAAAGTATTTTATTCCTTCGTAAATGGCGAGCAATTCACGGTCGTACGTGCTATATTTTGACTGAGCAGGAGATAACTTGCGGGAAAAGAATCCTAGCGGTTGCCAGCTGTCATTGGTTCTTCTTTGTTGTAAGACAGCTCCGATGGCCACGTCTGAAGCGTCGGTAAAGATTGCTAACTCAGCTTGTGTATCAGGATGCGAGATGAGAGTGGCTTCTAACAAGTTATTTTTGCATGCGTCGAAAGCTTCTTGAATCTCAGGTGTTATAGTGATGGGCGTGTTTCCTTTAATTTTTGGACCACTTAAAGCTTGATTGAGCGGGCCTTGTATTTGAGCGGCGCCAGGAAGAAATTTTCTGTAGAAATTTATCATCCCTAAAAATCGTCGTAACTCCTTAGCGTTTTTAGGGATGGGGTATTCTTGAATCGCCTTTACTTTTTCAGGCAGGGGTCGTATTCCAGCTGCAGATACATGGTAACCCAAGAATGTAATTTCGTTAACACCTAATACGCACTTATTGGTGTTGATTACCACGCCATACTTTTTTAATTGTTCAAAAAGTTTTTGTAGGTGTCCAATGTGCTCTGTCTCCCCTTTTGAGAACACGAGGATATCATCTAAGAACCCAAACGTAAATTCGAATCCTTGCAGAATTTCGTCGAGGAACCTTTGGAAGGTCTGCGCAGCATTTCTTAAACCGAATGTCATTGCGGTGAATTCAAAAAGTCCGAATGGTGTTGTGATTGCTGTCTTTTTAATATCGTCTTCGAATACTGGTATTTGGTTAAATGCTTTTACGAGGTCAATTTTTGAAAAGATGGTGGATCCTGACAGCTGGTATGCGAAGTCGTGGATGTGCCTGACTGGGTACCGGTCAGGTATTGTTCGCGCATTTAAAGATCTATAATCGCCGCATGGCCTCCAGCCGTCGTCTTTTTTAGGTACCAGGTGTAGTGGAGATGACCATGGACTTTCTGAACGACGAGCTGTGCCATTTTGTAACATTTCCTCAAATTCTTTCTTCGCGATCTGTAGGCGATCTGGTGCCAAACGACGCGGTCGTGATGTTACTGGAGGACCGGATGTTGTCCTAATATGATGCTTTGTGTTATGTATTGGTACACTATTTGAACCAGCTGGTCTGGTTATCTCTGGATAACATCGTAATAGGTTGAGATATGTTGTATTACCAGTAAATGTTTTCAAGGACAGGAGTTCGTGTGTTATTTCGTGAGACGAAGGTGCGCCGACGGTCAGATTCGTAATCGAGTCGATTAACTGTTGTCGTCTGCAGTCGACTAATTAATTATAAAAACTTAAAAAATCGACGCCTATTATAGGTTTTGAAACTTCTGCTATAATGAACTTCCAAGTAAACTCACGACGTAATCCAAGGTTGAGATTAAGTTGGTATGTAGGTATCGGAGTACCATTTGCAGCGACAAGTTCGTAGTTGCATTTATTATGATAGCGCAGCTGATTACGTAATAACGATTTAGGGTAGGCGCACACGTCTGAACCTGTGTCTACAAGAAACTGTATGCCGGTACGTTTATCTGAGATAAATAGGCGGCCTTTACAGGTAGAGCAGTCGTCAGCCGCCATTACTGACTGCTTTTGCAGTTTTCCGACTTAAAATCGCAAGGCTGAATACATTTGGTGGCCTTTGAACCAAATTTAAAGTGGTACCAACATGTTGGATATTTATTTCGTGAATGAGATCGACTCTGGCGGGATTTTGATCGGTCGTCACACCTTGTTGATCGGCCTGCGCGGGAAATATGGTCCACTTTTTGAGTTAGTAATTGCATTTGTTTTGTAAGTTCCATCATTTGTTTCGACAAAGTTTCCATGTCACTCATTTTGTTGTAAAAAGTTAAGTTTTTGCTCACTTTTGAGTCCACACACTCCGCACCGCACTAAAGTTCCAGGTAGCACTAGCACGTGTTTACTGTTCGGGGTCACCACTGTAGTGTGTTAGGTAGGTTAAGGAAAACCTATTAATTAAACACTACTTGAGTATTAGATTTAAACGTTTATTAACGCAAAATATAATAACATAAACTAAAACAATAATGCGCGGCGCGAATTATAAAAATGGCATGCATTCGCCGTAGAGGTTTGTAGCGGACTGCTGAGGGCGTCCGAGGGACGCGGCCGTGCGCGGGAGGCGCGGGCGGCGGCGCGGCGATCCGATCGTGGCTTGTTTGTTCCACGCGTAGCTCGTAGGTATCGACGGCGTGCGGCACAGCGCGGGCGCAGGGCTCCGCTAACCGTGGCGCGCGGTCGAGCGGTAGGTAGGCAGTAAGGCGGTGTACAGACTCATGAATGTTTTAGGCCGTGTACACACGATTGTGAGTATTTAATTAAGAGTAGTTATTATACATATTACTGTTGTATGTACATGTTACATGTGATTATGTTGTGTGTAATAAGTATGTAAGTAGGTATGTGTTTAATATTTATATAAGTATGTGTGTAATATGTATGTATAGCCTACAATATGAATAAACACGCTTCTAATATGGCCACGCACTCTCCCGTAAACACTGATGATTGTACAGGGCATCTGAACCAATTTCCCCCCACCAAATCCCCAACCCGACCACTTTTTAATTTTCCGCTCTTTTTCACTATTAGCTTTCAATAGACTCTAGCTTTGAGTAGTGACGATTTTGTTATGTTTTGTGTTGAGGTGACTGCCGTTTCTAGCTCGATACACTATTTTTTTGAAAACAAAACGACGGTAAAATTTTATAATCGCAATATTGTGTATTATCGCCAATCGAGATCGACGACAGTAATCGTGTCGCGGTATTATAGCAGTGCCTGCCGCGACAATTTGGGCAGGACGACTACTCTCGTCACGAGTTCGAGTTCAAGACACAGCGGGGGGGGACCTCCCTAGAGTAAATAAAATGTTCCGGGGGGGGGGGGAGGGGGGGGGGAGGGGGGGGGGGGGGCAATCGCACTCTCCTACGTCTTATGTCTTCTAATGCATAACCTATAGTCTACACTAATAATATTATAATGAGGAAATATATCTATTATAGTTAGGTCACAATAACAGCTTTTGTGTTCTAAAATTTAATTACAATGCAGTTTGGAACAAAGGTTGGTTCCATTCGCGTCATGGTATGAACCCTTATCCAAATAAATTATTTCATCACCATCACCAGGACTATTTATTTTCAAAGAACTTCGAGACAATGTCATTGTAGCCACCATCATCACCGGACCCGCAGCCGGACAGCTCGCACACATTCCACGTATTCCATTGATCCCGACGGATTTGCCGATTTCGTTTGAGAGGCTGCAGTTCCCGGTTAAGGTTTCATTTGCTTTAACAATAAATAAGACCCAAGGACAAACCTCTTCACTGGTTGGCATCGACTTGAGAAAATAGTGTTTTTCTCACGGGCAATAATTGTATGTTAGCCAGTCCCGCGTGAGGTCTTCGGAAAATCAATTTAATGTGTCTTCCATGACATTGTACATTGCTTCTGCGATAGTAAAATCCTTCTCTTACTTTAATATTAAAACTGTGAAGGCGTGTGTGTTAGTAAGTAGGTATGTTTGTCCCCTCTTCACGCAAACACTACAGTAGGTACCTACCGATTGCGATGAAACATTGTACTTATATGTATAGCTAGAGTTCTGTAATACTACATAGGTATTTTTTATCCCGAAATATTCCCAAAGAATCGACTCTTACGCGGATGAAACCGCGTGGCGCAGCTAGTAACATATCTAATAGTTAGTGATTTCATTTACTCTCAATAAAGTTATCTCTCATATAATTTTTATTCAAACCTCACAACTAACGTACGTCTAACGTAATATAAATATACGCTATCGTAAAACCGTGTCATACGCCAAAATAATCATACGCCCCCAAAATTATCGTACGGGTTGGCAACACTATTGTCACATCGTATTGTGATGATTTTTTTTTTCAGTTTTTTACGCATACAGCCGTTTCATAAAATGAAAGAAAATGAACCTGGATTGTTAAATAAATGTTAATTTCCTTATTAACAATATAATCCATTTTGTTTCAGTTTTGATGAAAATTATAATTATTTGTATGCCATCTGTCGGCGCATGCTAAAGTTGACTACAGATTGTTGGATTAAGGATTGAGAACCCGCAAGATGGCAAGCCAAGGTAATAAATTCATCAAAATACAATTTTAGAAATAAATTGGTATTTGCACATGATGTTCTCACATTACACTTTTGCTCAAATAATAAGAAAATGAACTTGCGTTGGCTATAACTTTGTGAAATCATTTCAAAAGTTCTGGTCTACTAGTGCGCCACCTTTTGTTTTTGTTTTGTACTAACAACGATAACATAGCTACGGTGCAAATCGCTCACGACGAGGCGCTAGGGTGACAATTTCCTCTCATTCGCGGCAGTACAATACGGCGTTAGCACGCATTTGGATTTTGACGTGTGACAGCAAACAGCTGCAGCCAGATTCGGTTGCAGATTGATAGTGTATCGAAATAAAGACGTTTTGTAATGAAACAGTGATTGAAATGGCTGAAAGTAAAGGTGCGTTGATCGCGAAAACAGTGCAAAAACATGCCGGACGTGCGAAGGAAAAGGTATTTATTGTTTTAATCACCTTACGTGGAAAGAGTTAGTAGGTGATGGTGATTTTTTTTTGTACCTATTTAGCTGCTGATATGTTGTGAAAGTACGGTTTTGAGAAGATCGGTGGCACGCCAGGGCAGGTTTCCTGCGACTAGACCGTAAGACGATTTCCTTGTGCATCGAATTTCACCTGTTGCTTGTCTGATAGGCGACGTAAAAAACACCTGTGTTTTTTCTCATATTTGTTTACGTACGTAGTAAGTGCATACGTATCGTATTGTATCAGACAGTATCGTTACAGAGCTGCAGTTTTATCGTTTCCAGGGCATTTAATTTTCTATTTATAGTTGTGAGCAGACATGATAATTTTGGATTGGAACAGTTAGTTGAATAGGATACGACAAGTTCAATTTGCGAACTAGCGTAGCACTCGATTAGTGCACATTAATTTAATAAACCCATTTATTACACAAGACAGCTCTAAGGAATTGGGACTGTTTTAAAAATAACACAGTGGGTTGGGAGCGGACAGAGACAGCCGATCTGTTGTGCTGGTTTCGCAAAAATAATGTGGATATTTCAACTCATCTATTTTTATGTGGACTGTCTCGCTGTGACTGTGGATCTGTGAATTAGAATTGTTAAATTATGTGCATGAAACCTTTCTGTAACATTATTTGTTGAATAATTTGACCTCAATTTTTTTTAATTTAAAATGTTTAGATTATTTCGTATATTTGTTACCAAATTAAAATACAAATATTAAATCCAAACTGAATATTGAGAGGATTTTTATTTAAAATATGTAATAAAATAGAGAAAATATCCCAAAAAAATACACTTTCAAATTTATCCACACTATCTTTTTATTTTATTTTACACTTTCATTTTGCAATATCTGATCCATAAACTTTACCCAAGTTATCTAGAAGAAAAACTTGATTTGTCTACCATAGACACGGAGAGTCGGTTATTGACCCAGTCTGGCAGATGGCCCAGCAGCATCATCAACTACTATGAAATTGTTGCCAACAATTAGTATTTAATATAGTAGGTATAGAAATAAATATTTTAAATCAATGTACATAACACTTTCTTTTAATTTATGAAGACGAGCTTGTAAATAATTATATGCATGGTTCAGAGAAATCAGGCTGTTTAATATTGTAATAATAATTCTGCATATTTTATGGAATTTAAAAACTATTTATTTCAATGTCAAGTTTAATAGATTGGTTTTTTAATCAAGAAATTATAAATTCTACATACTTAATTGTGATTAAGCATCTATGAAAAAATTTAAAGTAGGTACTGTTTGTACTTAATGAAGTACCGCACTGCAAGTAGATAATTGGCCAAAAACATTTTCGTGTTCACTACCATTTAATTCATTAGATTATGTAATTTATCTCATTTAATTTGAATTAAGCTTATTAACTCTAATGAAATCTGCAGAGTGACAATTTGTTAGTCCCGAAACACTGTGACACTACATTCAAATTTCCATAATTATTTACATGTTCTAAAATTAACAGCTTGTTAGACCATTCAGTCCTATTATCTATTCATGTTTAGTTGTACCTATCTACTGGATAAAATGAAAAATTCGACATTCTGCTGCAATAGCAGTAAAAAATCAACTGAGCAAAATGTTTGAATTTATTGTACCCCTTCTTGTACTATTATGTATTCTGTGGTATAACTGAAATAAATGATATTTTAAATGTGGGTCACGGACCAAAAGCACATCAGACACAATAGAAAACCTGATAACTGTTATTGTAATATTAATTACAGTTTTAAATTAATCGAATTTCAATAAACAACACAAACTCCGCGCTATCAATTGTTACTCAATCACGGTAATTAGTCATACATTACCAGTCGTAAGTGAAAAGTTCATTCAACCCGCGGATTCGTAGCTCCAGGGCCCGAGTATAAGCATTAAGTACGATATGACTTATGGGCATGTCAGACTAATGGAACCCCTGATGACGTCATTTGAATACTAATAATTCACCCTCGCTGGTCATTTAATAGGTGAACGAACTTCCATACAATTTTGTGCCCTCAAAAGTCCTATGGTGTCTTAGTATGGCGTAAACATTCTTGCTAGGGCTGATTGACTTCTTTCTGCAAAAGAACCTCCTGTACAAAAAGATCTTCACGGTCATTCTGATTCGAGAATTATTGGAAAAAAAAAATAGAAAGCTCTCGAACAGACTCCAATAGCGGGATTGAATACTGTCGAACCTAAAATGCTGATTAACCTACGTTGTTAATGAAAGACGCTTCGAGAAGTGACGGCACAACCTGATTCTAGGCTGTACTGTGCCCAGCACCAGAATCAGGCCCTGTTACTACTACTATTAGCTTAAAAACTGCAAAGCATAACATCCGAACTAGCTGCTTGATCCTCTTCGATCACTTGATTAAAGACCGATCTTCATTTAGCACAGAGCACAAGCGAATTTGAATTTCGGCTTTAGGATTTGGCTCGAAACAGAACTTATCGAAAGTGCACTTGCGTCAAACGACGATGTTTGAGTGCGCTAGATACACCGGTGGCCATTCGAGTGGCATCAAGTAGGCATCCGAATGTTCTTGAGATGAGCACGCTTGTGACTTGAACAGGAGGCTAAACGTACCCATACGTCATACATGATACGTTAGAACAGGCAGTCCTAATTCCAGAACTGTTATGTTGAGCTGGTGGAATCCTCTTGTGTTAAACTTCACACTTTCCAGTGTGAAACATGCGAAAAATTACAAGTCCGCAATCTTCATGAATTTGCACGAAGTGTCCCAAAATATTCACCAACCGTGTCCTTCGGTTTATCGTATAGTAGGTATTCCAGAAATTCCTTTAAATCTGGCATGCCTGGCCAACCGCTTTATTGGCCATCACAGCATAATATTCCTATTATGTAATCGGTAATTTACAAATTAACGGCGGAACACCGGCCGCGTAGCCACACAAAACACGTAAAACGTGACCCAAAGGTATTCGGCAATCTGAACACTTTACCTATCAACCGGTTTCGTTCTGCCCTTTAGTTCATTCTCGGCTTCGGTTATATCAATGTGCAGTTGATGTGTGCTCAAGGGTTTTTTAACAGAAGCGTCGTTGAGAAAGATTCTTCCACCTTCGATTGTACATATTTGTTAATAAAATTAGGAGCATATAAATATGTTTTTTAATTAGAGGCAATCTATTTATAAAAGGTTACATTTTAATGATCACGTTTCAAGTTTAGTTTTGAGTGAGAAGTTAGTGCAATCAGGTATTGACCGATTACATAAAATGTTAAATGATGTCAATACCTACATATTTTGCCGCTTCTATTGTTAATAACAGTCGTGCATTTTTTTAACTAAGCCTATGTTCAACTGTCAATCTTTTAGAAGTTGTGCCCAAATCCGTAACTCACTAAACCTGCAAATGATCGGCCTCACACATTTTCCTCAGCTTTCTCTTTTTCGAAAACAAAAATCTGACCCAGCAAGACCCCAAAACCTGTACGAATTGAGTAAGGCACTTGCCATGATAACATGCGATTTGTCTTCTCGCTTCCCGCTTTAATAAAACATATCTATCACGTTACGCACGCCACTGAGATAACAGCTATATTATGTCAGATTTATATAATCTAGCGGGAAATTCCAATTCTGGCGTCAGATTTATGGGTCACTGGTTTATAAAAATAGGTTGGTTGACCGATGATTTTAAAATAATCCGTGTCCAAGGTAGGGCCGATTGTAGCCCTAAATGTCAGCTAAATAGAGATATTGTGTGGGCTCACGGGCTACAATTATATAATTACAATAGCAATTGAAGTCGATTTCAGTTGAATAAAATGAGGAAGATTTAATTTAAATGTCAAACTAAATCGGTCCCCATTATGGACAAAATGTATGCGTCGTGTATGTAAAAAGCTGATGGTGTAAAAAATACATTCAGAAGTTAGAACCTCTAGATTTCTATAAATAGAAAAAGACATGGCCTGTTATCTTAAGAAATTTGAGGGTTGCGTAATCAGTCTTGATCAGTCTAAAAACCAGCAATGTTAAGCAAGCCACTCCGACAACCATGCACATATACACGTCAGTCAAAAACATTTTTTTTTTGCGTTTTAACGAAAAGAGCAAAAAGGCAACTACGCATTCTGTCATGGACATTGATACACAATGGCCGCGAAATTGCCAATTTTCATGTTATGCCAGACCGTTATTCCAAAAACTTGGACATAGAAGAAACGGGCAATAGACGTAGCTCTGGGATATACTCAATTTATTTTAAAGTGGTCAATAAGATAAACTTCACATTTGTGACTCCGAGTGTGAACTAAGCTTTTGATTTCATTTAATTAATTATCTTTTAGCGCGCTGCGAACACGTTTGGGATCGTAAGATTATTCTAAAACATCTAGGGTTGGATTAGGTTGGTTTGCTTTAATCGATTTTCCTTAAATGTTGATACTGCGATGATATCGTTGTTTCATGATTAAATAATCAAGACCAGGAGATCAAAAACTTTTAGTGCTTATTCAAACTCTCGAATAACATCTGAATGCTAACTCTTTTTGATATGATAGTTATCTTATAATATATAAAAAAAAAAACTAACTCAAAATGCACCGTATTAAATCTGCCTATTCAGAAAGCTTTGGTGAATTCGAAATATTCTGTATTATTTTCTCGTAGAATATACGAAAGAGAAACTAAAAGTTTTTGACCATTCTTTAGGTGCTAGATTTGTTTACTCGATCATAGGTTCTTTGGAATACTTTATTATAGTTTTTTTTCTTTATGTGTAGTATTTTAAAAGCTAGTAAGTCCACAGATGTTATCTTCACACAAAGCCAATCAACTCATGAGAAAGTTTCTATCATCATCGTATATTCATGCATTCCGCTTGCAAACATCAAGAGGAAGTCGCAAGCCCTTTACTATTCCAATAACTTGAAACGCATCATGCAAAATCATCTTTACTTCCTCCGTATCCTTTATTGCGTCGACATAGGGACTTGATTCGTGGATACTACCAAGTAAGCATGCAAAGGTCGATACGTGACTATGCTTAATGCTAACAGTTGGGTTAACTGTGCACTGTGCAGTCGTCATGGGAACGCCAGTCGACGCCCACAACTCATAGTTTTTATTGTCTACTAGAGACATTTCTGTATGTCTGTTAGAAGTTGGAAATTAAATGAGTGAGAGTTTTAAGAGATAACATCAACTAGGCAGCAAAGTTATACTGCAGCGGCGGGGTTTTATTTTTTTAATTTTTGCAGCAAATCTTCCTCAATATGTAGGACGTAGGTACACGAGTCCAACTATTATTTGCATTACACTATTATCGGCTCTATTAGCATCTGTAGCGTACGTCAAACTAAGAACATTTTCCTGCTACGATATTTTAGTATCACAGTTAAAATTATCCCCGAAACCATACCTCAGGTATCTTGACACAAACATTTCAAGTATTCAATTTCGTTTTCAACCGCAGCAAATAGCTTCTGATAAGTTTGGATGGTTACTAAATAATGTCGTGTTGAAAGTGACCATTCTAATGGTTGTATTCTAATATTTGTAATGCAAATCCACACCTAAACAGCTTGTGTATGGTCAATTTCAGCTTTGTCAAGATGAAGAACTTTCTATGTCCCCGATGCAGACGAGACGCGACTGTCAATCGTTGAACAAATACTTCACATATGGTAATTTAAACGCTTCAGGTCGCAATTCATATGTACAATAGAATTTTCTCATCTGTACCTACTGTGTCTTTTGTCTTGAATTTTGCGACTTGCGACTATCCGGTGTGATTGGTCGGGTCATTTTTTGTTTGGTCAACAAACTTGTCCACAGTCATTATGTGTGGATTGTGAGCTGTAAATCAAGGCCAAACAATGTTATATTACGATGCTGTTATGTATGAACCAGAACAGGTGTTTGGGAAACAATTCGAATATGGTGTATACATATTTGGATGACCTAGTTACATAGATCAAATCTCAATGGTATTAGATTTAGATTTGCGTTTGCGAATTATTTCTGTTACTGGTTTGGCCTTCATTTATTGCAAAAATAAAACAGTGTATAATAACATTAATAACCAATTTTTCAAATTTAATTGTGAGTCATGTCAGTTTTTTATAGCTTCATGGTTACAGATCAACTTATGCGCTAAAGCAACTCAAATTATCATGTGTGCCGAAGTGCTTGTTAATATCTGGTTGAGAATTAACACCACATTACCTTTAGAACCATAAAAGGTTTCCATACTGTAGAAGAACATTCTTGTTTACTTTAAACAATAAGAAGACGACATTCCGAGGGTCTAACTCTACGGTGACATCACTATAAATCCGATTTCGCCGAGTTTTTACATTAGCATATTAGTTCGTCACCAAACTGTAGGTGTTCTCCTTGATATCACTGCACCCACATAGAGACTGTGCCTATCCCACGCTCCGCCTACCATCAGCAACCACTTTCGTTTAATCACCTTGCTTAATACTCAGATTTATGTGGGGAAAACGTGTTGCCATAAATTCATCTACTATTTCAGCTTTTGTACTATCTCTTTGGAAAGCGAGGTTTAGGATATGGTATTCTTGTTCCGTGTCTTCTCGAATAATGTCAGTAAATCGCATACTTACAGTCAATATTATCTTGAAACCAGCAAGGTTATCTTAACGTTACAGTTAAATCTCGTGCTGTATTATCAAAACCTCTTCAATTTCGTTCGTCAATCGTGTTGTTTCAGAAGTTAAAGTAAAACATGACGTGCGTTATCTTGTGTTTACTTTAGCCCTTAACTTGCGACTTGGCTGAGAGAATTTACGTCTATTTTGTTCTGAAGCTCTGACTCATCCAGTTCGATAATAACTTCCGTACATTTTTCCCTACCGAGAGATTTAGATTCTTAATTGTTATGAAGATATATGAGAGTGCTTACATTGTGTATTTAAAACTTGCCAAGAAAATCTCAGCCAGATGACTAATTTGTCGCTCGATAAAAAAATCTGCCACATGTGATAGTGCTCTGTAATAATGATGAACTCTATGAATTCCTGTTCAACATGAATGATTGAATTGCAAAAACACATTTAATCGAAAAAAGTCGTCCGATATACCCCTACTTTTGATTGGTAACTTTTCAATCAAATCCAATAATGTTGTTACAAAACATCGAAATACCGCAATCGGTTGCATCGACCACAATAAAAAATGCCGTGTTAAAAAAGCTATGGCACATATTTCACCACAGTCGCCCACTTCCTATGGCTGTTGCCAATTGTTACACTAGTAATAGTATTGATATAGAAATGAATGCTTTTCGATCTATTAATAAAAAATGTAAAGGTAGCGACAGTTGGAGTTCCCCGTTCATGACTAGCATGGTATGAAGAGACTCCATGGATTCTCCAGTGACATCTGTTACTTACTCGGTTTATTTTTGGTGACCAAATTCTAGGACTTGTCACATTCGAACTCGGTTAAAACAATAACTGCTGATAGAGAATGCTGGTCTTATAAATAATGTTTTTGTACTAAAGGAAGTACATTCAGAGTGAGACAACACTCCGAATTCCACAACAGAACAATGATACAAGGAAAACAATGGTGGACTTAATCAAACAGTTCTTATATAACAATTATCGCTGAACTCCAAAGTGCTACTTCCAACAGCTGAACTATAAGTTCATACTGGAACTGGGGCACTAGAAGATCAGTTTGCATAATCAAATTAATGCTTAGGCTCAAGGCTATGGCGCTGTAAAAGGTTGGTCGTACATAGTAGAAACTGTTCAAGTTGGATTTGGAAGTAGACTATTGAGGTCAAGAAAGGAAAGTACAGGGTGGGAGGGACATCGTCGCGCAAACTGTAATCATGAATTCAGCACACGATTCTAGACCCCCTAGGGTAAGAAATCTTACAACGGTTATCAAAAAAAAAAACGGCGGTTTCATAGAAAAGTGCAACACCTACGCGGGCAAAATTTAAGGAGCAGCAAATTTATTTTTAAATAACCGATGAAACGTTGGAGAGTTAGAAATTATGTACTGAATCCACGGTAACAGGTTGTGCGAAGTCATTGCCAACCGTTTAAAGTATAAATATGTACTACAATGCAAAAGACAAAACTTGTTAAATCAAAAAGGTAGTTTCTAGAATTGAAAAATTAATTTATTAAAAATACCAACTTAAATAACTTAAGTCGTGGGATAATATTTGTACGTAACTTCCATCTGAAGAACCTTGCATAAATGTCAAAAAAAAGTCAAATCCAAGGCATTTACTTCAAATAGGCGCATAAAAGGCACTTTTGAACGGCAACATTTACATTAAAATAGAATTGATTCTGGTCGCCCCTTCTAAAAGGTAGTTTCGTATGAAAAAGAATGGACAAGAAACTCTCCACCGTTACTCTTTTAAAATGTGTTATAATATTTTGTATACAATAATTATATGCTTGCAAATAAACGAACATTTTATAATGTAGCTAAAAACTACAATAAAATCAGTTGCTATAGTGATAATAGCCAATGTCAGAGACTTCCTTAGGACCCACAATCACATTAGATAATTTTAGATCGAACACATTAAAGTTGAAGATTCAAATGGCCATGAACATAGTCACAAGGTTTTATTGCTTTGGGAGATTAGTTGTATCTGTATGTAGGTTTATGTATCCTTTCATTCTGGTTGTCACAATTCTTGGAATTCTTCTCTACAGTGTCAACGCCGCATCTTGTAAAATAAAAGTATCCTTGATAGTGATAGACATCTTGGATACCAAGACCAAAGGAAGTTAATGGTTTGCTAACATGGGCCGGTAAACAAGATCATTTACTTTTACTTCCGTATGTGCTATAACAAATATATTAATATGCCCATTGCCCATAGAGTCACCTGGATTACCTTCGGAGATGACATTCCTTTGATTTGATCGTGACACTGTTTAACAATCTGCATTCCTACACATTATTTCTTCCGAAGGCATGCCATAGATCAGAATCATTTACTACCATCTTAAAGATTTGTCAGAGTTCCTAGCGGAGTTATTATAAACAATTTTCCTGTAATATCATATCGGTGTTGATTTATCTGAGTACACAAGCATTATTAATGCGCTCAATTTTTGCTTAGAGACTACGGTCATCGCGGTTGTATAGGAAAATAATCAGGAATACAGCAGTGTTTGACTTGGTGATCGCTTAAAGGTTCTCACAAGGCACATATACTATCGTAGAAAGGTCCATTATGATGATGATTTTCTCTGAGAAGTGGTTAATGATTTAATCACTTGATATCTTAGTCGTACTCAACCCGCAACCTAAGATACGAATTAAGTACCGTATAGTTAGTTGGACATAGCAAGCTTATTGAACAGCCGAGTTAATTAAACGTAATCCCTGTCCCTCCAATTCCAATAGAATACCAATATACTTGGCCCTGGAATTAGTATTCGATTTTCAATCGTGATTTTTATTGTGATTACGAGGTGATTCTGATTTGATTAGATCAAGCGAGTCCAGAAGAGCTTGAACTGTGCTGGGATCTTAAGATCCAAGCTAGGGTACAAAATAAAACATTTTTAATTCCTTTATCATTCGGGTAACACCTTTTATCCACACATGAATGTGGTTTGACTTCGTCCAATTTAGACGATTGAAATCTACACCCCATGGCAAATTTGTCATCCCCATATCATTCTCAACAATCCCAATATTTTGTTCGCACGGTGGGCTGTGCTGAATTCCGATCCGACAGTCGGACGCTTGTTTTTGCGTCCACGCACTTTCTTCTCTTACTTGTACTTTCTCGAGTCGGCACGTAGCCTCAGGTGCGTGTTTGTGGTAACACTGAATTCGAGACGCGGTATTTGTGCGGATATTTCCAACGAGACGACCTACTGAGGTTGGATCGTTTGGTGTTTTGTGTTCCTTAGTTGGATTCCTCTGATGTTGACAGTTTCACGGTTCGTTAGTTTGGTTGGCATTACTGTTTGCTTGATTTGTGTTCCTCGGAATATTATAGTTGTGACTCGTGGTATGAATTAAGCTCATTAATAGTTCAGTGTAGGATTGTAAATTAATATGACAATCAAGTAAATCGTATAGCTGGTTTACAAGACTTTGCATTTTGTGACGATTGCCTGTTCTGGCTCTGCAGTCTCGACATAGTTAGCAATCGTTTTCGTTTGCTAAGTCCTAACAATCCAGATGTAAATGTTGATGTAAATGTTTGGTAGTCTCGACACTCAAATTTATCGGTTGTTACCTACCGGTACCTACCTAAAATACCAGTAACAACCGATAAATTTGAGTGTGGAGACCACCAAATATCGTTACATCTGGATTGTTAGGACTTAGCAACCGAAAACGATTGCTAACTATGTCGAGACTGCAGGGCCAGGCATTTGACTGGAATCTAGTGATGATAAATATCAACATGATTTTGCATGCCTGACCTTTTCTTAATTATTTGTCTCCGTGTTAACATACCGTTCATATTACTGCTGATGATAAATAATTTACTCAAATACCTTTACTGTGTGCAATAACGTAGTACTGGAATATTTTTTATTTTTACCCCAGGGTCCATATGAGTGTTTTTATCGTAATAAGTTTTAGGTATATTCTTTATTGTACAACTTCTACATTTGTATCTTATTGTTCTCAGGTAAGACCTCAAAATAATCTTCATCTTGATAAAGCGTAAGTACCTACTGTGCAAAAATTTGTCGCATTGTGTAAACTGTAGCATTGAAGATGTTCTACAATTGGGGCTGGCTGTCTGTCTCATGTAAACTAATATTAATGATGTCACTGATGATACGTCAATACAGCTTGCATCGATGATCATGAACGTGACGTTTATGTCATGTGCAACAATAAACCTCCACACTTCCTAAAATCTTAGAATACGTTGAGTAGAACAGAACAAAGTTTTCAGTTTACTCTTTTTAAGTGTTTACTCGTTTGACGAACCATAGTATCTTAGCGCACATACATTTTCCTTGTCATTTTATCAGATAACAGTGACATCTCAATGAGACGATCTTTTCCATCACAAGGTTGTACGTAAGTACCTACCTAACTAATTAAAGAAACTACTGCAATCTTGTTTTTCTGATATTTCGCTAACTCGTGACCCGATTTCCTTGTGGATAGCCAATAATAATATTTTTTTTGTTTTAATTCAGTAATTGTCTAACTTAGATATAGAACTAAGTTAGACAATTACTGAATTAAAACAAAAAAAATATTGTGAATATAAAATGCGCGGGTAATTCATTGGATTCCTACGCGTTTCGCAATACTGCGGTCACACCTACGACTAATATAGTTAACATATTCTCAATTGACATTAAATACCGTCTAGCGGTGACCTACGGCTGTATACCTATTTGGTCATGCCTCATTTTGATTTGGCGCCTATCAAAAATTTTATATAAGTTGTATTATAACTTAAGTATAACCCTTCAAATAATAGCGAGGTATCGACTGGCTAAAATGTATCTAAATCTTTTATAATTTTTATCCATATATATAAATATATTAATCCTATCGCTAAAGTAAAGTAGGATAGATTGATACATGTGATAATATATCTTCAGACAGCGAATCTACAAGTTAGGTGACTAAACAAATGACAGCTCTTAATGCTGTGACCTTTGGCCTCAGAAACAAGATTAGCGGTAAGCGGCTGTTCCCGTATCCTAAGCGAGTCTCAGACAATTTGCTCGACTTATACATTCTTTGGTGTAGAAGGCACGTCTTAGCGATATTGATTATGTAACTCTTCTTTTAAAACTTCAACATTGTATCTTGTCTTCGGTGATTTTTTTGTGTAACTATTGCTTCTTAACTTTTTCCGTTTTTGTCTGTGTTCGTCCACCTTGCAACTAAAGTAAAAGTGAAAACGGTTTTCATTTCTATACTTCTTTCGTCGAATGGCCTTGGCTTAATGCATGGAACATTTGTCATTGTTACTTGTACTCTTAGAACCCTTATGAACCACATGTGTTCATTTGAAAGATGTTTTACAAAACAAAAAAAAAATATGTTAAATCTATTGACAGGGCAAAAAAATCTTGCCGCTATTATTTTTTCAACCAATACTATTTTCCTTTTCAATCTTTCACTAATAAGTAATAATGTATAAGCTTGCTACAAAAAGGAAGTCTGCAGAGCATTGCGTGTTCGATTAGCTAAATATTTACCTGCATCATGTATTTGCACATTGCTGTTCGCTACAGATATCACTATCTCTTGTTATCGTACCATTTGTTGATCTGCGTCTGTTTTATTTATTTGCACATCACACATTTTACAATAAATTACTGTCGCTTTTTGTACATGAACCCAGTCAGGGCACTGCAAAGCATAAGTGTTGGCTGTTGAGTCTGTGAACAATAACTTGAACATATTATGTAAATTGAGTCTAAACTTATCTAAACACATTAAAGTACAATAAACTTTAGAAACATTAAATGTCTAGATTATGAAGTCCAATTAACAGTTATGAACAATATACAATTACACAGATGCAGTCATCATATTTAAGTCAGATAGTATTAGAGGCTTAGAATAATTACGCATATTCTAAGATTAGAGGTAGTGGTGCCGATTCCCTTGTTTACAAACTAAACCAAATTTAAGTTCAGTGCATCTTTTTCTTTCTATTTCATTAAGAAAAGGACATAAGATAAATTTTAGTTTAGTCCTGTCAAATTAATCAGCGCCTGACACTACTCCATACAAGTTTAGACGTGATTAAAAAGTTGACTACTAAAATTACATCAAATTACGTCAGGTGCTGACTAATTTGACAGGACTAAACTAATATTTATCTTCTGTCCTTTTCATAATGAAATAGAAAGAAAAAGATGCACTCAACTTAAATTTAGTTTAGTTTGTGAACAAGGGAATCGGCACCAGTGTCACTGAAATAGACAGTACTATGGCTTTCATCAGACCGGATCTTACAAAAATAAAGAATTAAATTGGAATGAACAACCTACATCTATAATGTTTTAGCTGCCATGAATTGGTATAATGTGTAATAATAATAACTAATAAGTTAATATTTTTTTTTTTTATATTATGAGATCTTAGTTTCCTATAGAATGCATTTGTATTCTCGTCATCTTTTACGTAATTTGGTAATTTATTATAAATTGTTGCGATTCTATAGTATTATTAATATAGTATTCTGTGCTATTTTTCATTATTTTTCATTTTGGTGTCGGTGTAATTAACTGGTTTTTGGTTCTTGGGTTGCATCTATGTTTGATTGAAAGTAATCCCCGTGTTTTTGCACGAGCGTTGCTATTTATAGGATGTAAAGGGAGGGTAGCGTTAGTATATATTTTTATTTATAAAATGTGGTTTACATTTTTCAATGTTATTTATTATGTTGGGCATCTCGCTTTGTTCGTATTTGTTTTCTTTGTTATGTATTGGCCGAGTATTCAGGACTAAACGATCATTACATTTCGATGTATTTCTGTTCAACGAACACCGGAAACAGCTAGTTCATTAATATTTCATTTCTTTGCTAAGTTTAGTTTTTCTGGTGTAGGTAATGCTTTTATTTCAACGTTAATGTCGATCATTCGCTTTTTATCGACGCCTAGTGGAAAAATCCAAGTAAACAAAACACCCAAAGATTTCATATTTTCGTCGCTCTGTTGATCGATTGCTATGTCCCCATACTGCGAATACAACTTACTGTTTTTGGAGAAGGTCCAAAAACGTTCGTGTTAGTCAGGGTCCGCGGGTGAACGGCCTGGATTCCCACGCACTGCCAAAATGACACTAAACGCTAACTTACATGGCGTCTGTAGAGACCCTCCCCCCGGGCCTGTTATTTTATGGGCATTATTACTAAGACTGGCTCAGGATCAAGGTCCCTACGTGTTGATATACCTACGTGACTCGATTCTGAATCCTCCATAACAACATTTTCTACTTTTTACATCGTGCCCCCATCGATGGTGTAAATGCTTTAATCGCTATATGTGTAGCATATTCTAGTATATTCTGTATCTTTTTGTTTAGAGCTTTGTTGTGTTGTGTCCTTTTTTGTCACTGTTTATATTACGTCAGTAGTTGTATCATTTTGATCATGATAATATTTTATTCGGTGTCTAGCTAGACGAACCCCAATGAAATAATATTATGAGAATAATAATTTGACCCTAATCCTTACGTTATTTTTTTTTATAGATTTCTCTAGTTCTCTATCTCTTTTACATTTTCTCTGAAGATTCTTACCTAGTAACTTAACTATTAACTGTTGTGGAGGTTTGTGCTTTGCACTTATTATTTTGAAGATTTTACGTGTAATAAAGTAGTCAAAAACCACCTTTAGTATGTCAGTGGTAATCATCAACTAAGTACAAATGTAAAGTTTTGTAATTTTTTATCGCTACTTGCCAAATGTTCGTGTCTTGTTCACGCATGTCCTCACTGCCTAATAAAGCGATCACGATAGTTCCACTGACTAAAAAGGCCATGGTATCGGGTAACTCTTAGCTACCACGTGCTAATTAGTTACGAAACTGTGCTTTTGAATATTTAAATAAAACCTTATAAACTTCGTTCCCTACTTGTAGTTTCTCAATAGAAGAAAATATTCCTAGGGAATTTATGAGTTCCCTTCGCTTTCGTTGATTTAATTATTCGTGAGTTTGCCTCGTTTAAAGCCACGAAGCTTCCGCTATATCCCTCCTCCCTAATTGGCGTCTACAACATGAAACAATTATTGAACATATTAAAAGCATCTAATATAACACAGATTTATAAGTTGTCTCCATTCATTAGTCTCAACGATACGTTACATTTTAATATTGAGTCAGTTTTTTATTTATACCACCGAAACTCAGCGGAGTAAAATATGATTTCTTAAGAAATATGTCATATCGTAGTTGGCGGGCAGTATTTAAACTAGCTGTGTTTCCATTGGACATATAATATAGGTCTGTCGTGCAAGCGTGAGTCGTGTGGAATCTACCGGAGGATGATCTTCCATCATACGCTTTTTTTACTTTGATGTCCGCGCAATGCTTATTTGTAACACTTTCCGGACTGAATCAAACCGCACCGTCGCTTTCTTTAATCAAACACTCTGCATGAAGTTCACGTGCCGTCAAAACAACTTATACATCAACTTAATCAAGTCCATCTAATGGCTCTGTCTAAATATAAACACCACGATTAGTACCCGCAAGGTCGTTTCTACTTCGACCATACCTTTTGTGCACTGGTTTACAATGGACATACAAAATCGGTCATCCGTCTTCCGGAAGCTCCGTTGTGACGTATTGAGTTCATCGTCAACCAAAAATTACGTAAGGACCGGCGCAGACGCAACTTATATCCGTCCCATGATCTGCGTCCCGACCTACATCCACAAACAGTTCAAAGTAAAAGGCACCTAAATACTTACGTATAAGATTCAAAATTGCGATAAGGTGACGATTGAGTTAGGACATTTTAGAACGGTTTCGCGTATGGACGGCCGCCAGGCCAGGCCTGTGACTATTCCCGTCTAGTAAGCTGGATTCTGTGTCCGATGGCATGCGAACTTCTTTTTGGCACGTGTCATTCAATTCTGGCGCCGTTTTATTGTCTACCGATGTCTTCTGGACCTTTAATTGTATTTACAATATTTTTTTGAGCAGATTAGCTCACCGTGTCGACCGATTCCACGTGCCTTGATTGTCATGCAGCGCAGTAATTACTTGCTCATTGTAATGTTTAGACGGCGCAACAAGTGTAACATGATCGTTATGCGTCATTAATTGAATTGTGTTTTGGCGCTAAAGCGCGACCCATTAATATTTAGTCGGGATTTATATAGGCATGTGTATGCGCATATTTGGCAGCTGTTTTTGTTGACAACAATAAATAATTATTCATGTTTTATGCATAATCAATGATGGTGACTGGTGACATCATGTCAGTTTTTTGTTCAAGACTAAGTTTGCTGGTACTCGTAGGTTTTTCAAGTTCCTGATGCTACTTAATAGTTAACGCACTAATACAATCGATTCAATATACCTTTCTAATGGGTCCTGAGCCATTAAAGGAGAGCTATCTTTCACAAGATAAACGAGTTTATTGATATTGCTTTAGGTTGTTTAACAAAAAGCGCGGCGTGGAACCTGTCTATGTTAAAGTCAACACGGCGCTTGCTCTAACCGAACAAGTTTTGTACCATTTGTGTACACTTACATACATAATGCGTTTTCCAATGCATTCTATACGATCCGATCAGTGGAATCCGGTCTCGATAGCTACACGCCTTATGAATTACATGCTCAATTAAATCAGTTTGGTGTCTTCGCTATTCTTGCTTCGAAAATTAATAATATTCAGTACTTTATTGCAAATTGACTTCTGTACGTCTTTAACCTCGATGTCTTATATCGAAGATGATACTAACCGTCCGACCTCGAAGGTTTTATGATGTCCTTCATCTATTTCATGTTAAAGCGAAGCGTCAGCATTGCAATATAACTCTTAAAACCGCGCTCTACTTTCATCATGTTATTTCATATAGCTAACGGTAAAGTTGTGAATTATGAAAAACACAGATTTTAATCTCTTTGAAATTATTTGGATTAACATTCAGATCGTTTCAAATAACACGCAGTTGAAATAAACGTGATAATTTCAAACATGTTATTTTGTAACGGTCTTGTAATGTAAATTTGCAATTTAAGAAGTAGTATTGATGAGTCTGAAACTCTTTTTTTTTTTTTTTTTTTTTTTTTTTTACTTCTTTATTGCAATCTATCAATCTTGCAGATATTCAGCAATATGTGTACGATGCTATTTAATTAAAGGGCTTGCACGAAAGCCGTCCAGTGACTGCTTCGTATTATCTTGTGCCTCTCAAAGAAGGTCTTGCGGAATCTTTCTTTTCAGTCTGCGAGCAACTGTTTGGGTGTTCATTAAATTGGTAGCCAGTATATTTGGATGATTATTGATTCGCTTCTTGTACGCTTTTGTCCGTTCTGAGATTTCTTCTATAACACTTTTGACGCAGAGGTCGTGATGGAGTCTAGTGTTTGAGACATACCATGGTGCGTTTGTTATTATTCTTAGTATCTTTGACTGGAATCTCTGTATTATTTCTATATTTGAATTTGCTGCTGTTCCCCAGAGTTGTAGGCCGTATGTCCAAATGGGTTTAATTATGCATTTATAAAGCAATAGTTTGTTTTCAAGTGAGAGTCGTGATTTTTTATTTAGGAGCCAGTACATAGTGCGCAACTGTTGGCTCATAGCTAATCGCTTTGTGAAAATATGCTTCTTCCATGTTAGACGTCTATCTAAGTATATTCCAAGATACTTGGCGTGATCTTCTTGCGGTAGAGGTATGCCGTTGAGAGTCACGGGAGGACATGTCTTTTTCCTGTTTGTGAAAGTAACCTGGACAGATTTGGTTTCGTTGGCTTTGATTCGCCAGTCTTTAAGCCATTTGGATACTTGATCGAGACTGTTTTGAAGTTTTTGTGCTGCAAAGTCTGGTGAATTGTCCATTGATAAAATTGCTGTGTCATCAGCAAATGTTCCAGTAATTACTCCATCGGTCGTAGGGAGATCAGCTGTAAAAAGCAGATACAACGTGGGACCCATGACACTGCCTTGCGGAACTCCAGCTTTGATAGCATATAAAGGCGTTAAGTCTTCTCCTTGTTTTACAAAAAAGTGTCTGTCGCTTAGGTATGACTTGATCAGATTGTAGAAATTTATAGGTAGGTCTTTTTTTATTTTAAAAAGAAGTCCGTCATGCCACACTCGGTCAAACGCCTGAGATATATCCAGGAACGCTGCAACACTGTATTGTTTTGATTCGAGAGCTTTGTTTATATGTTCCGCTAGTCTGTGTACTTGTTCAACAGTACCATGCTTTCGACGAAAGCCAAACTGATGGTCAGGTAGTAATTTGTTTGCGGCAATAATCGGGGATAGTCTAAGTAAAATAACTATCTCCATGATTTTTGAGGGTATGGGTAACAGGCTAATGGGTCTATATGATTGCGCCTCAAGCGGATTTTTTCCAGGCTTAGGAACCATAATAACTTGAGCGACTTTCCATTGGGGAGGGACCATTCCTCTTTGTAGGATAGCATTATACAGGGAAGTGAGAAATTTAATCCCTTCCTTTGGCAGCTCCCTTAAGATTTTTCCTGTAATAAGATCGTAACCGGGGGCTTTATTTGGATCTAAAGCCTTAATTGCTGTTTT
Source organism: Brachylomia viminalis (assembly GCA_937001585.2). Classification (NCBI taxonomy): domain Eukaryota; kingdom Metazoa; phylum Arthropoda; class Insecta; order Lepidoptera; family Noctuidae; genus Brachylomia; species Brachylomia viminalis. Next base: position 2,840,009 of record OW443300.2, read on the forward strand.
TACTTCTTTATAAGTGAGTTTATTAATGGGAGGGTCGAGTTGGTGGGTTTGGCCCAATAATTCTGCGACTTCTTGGGTTTTAGAGGAGCCTGCATCTGGATTTGGTATAAAGACCTGTTTGAGATGTTCAGCAAATGTAGCAGCTTTGTCCGCATCACTAGAAGCCCATTCTGAGTTACTTTTACGGATAGGAGGTTGATTAGTTGCCGGGCGTTTAAGATTTTTAGTGACTTTCCACAAAGAATAATTTGTCTCTGCTGTAGCATCCAGGTTTTCTAGAGATGTTTGTATTCCTAGGTTTTCATTATCCTTAAGCAGAATTTTCAGTTTTGTTTGAAGATAATTTAGATGTTTTTTATCAGTAGGATAACCTGTTGTTTGCCACTTTTTCCGAGCATCTCGTTTATCAGCTAATAGTTCTCTTAAAGATATTGGGTAATCTTGTTTATGGTACGAGTCTGCGGCAGCTGGGGTAGCAGACCAGGCAGATTGTTGAACGCAGTTATTGAAATGTTCCACCGCTTCCGTTATGTTGTCGTCCGTCTTTAAAGGATTTTTTAGATCTAATTTGTCTGTCACTAGCTGTCTGAAGAGCTCCCAGTTAGTTTTATTGGAGTGTAGCTTGCAGGGTTTAGGTACTACTGTGATTTTCCTTTTCAGTTCTATTTCTACCGGGGAATGATCTGAGGATAGTTCGGTGCTCGTTTTACTTGTTATAAAGTTATTAGGGATACCTTTTGTAATACAGAAGTCAAGCAAGTCTGGTACTTTTTTTAAGTCTGTAGGCCAGTATGTAGGTTCTCCGGGAGAAACAGTATTCAGTTTTAATTTCTCAATGGCCATTAGTAGCTGCCTACCTTTCGTAGTTATAGTACGTGAGCCCCAGTAATGGTGCTTGGCATTGTAATCACCTCCAGCTATGAATCTGTGACCCAGTGTAGAAAGAAACCTTATGTAGTCTTCTAACTTAAGTTTGTGTTTAGGTGGACTGTATACAGCCGAGATTGTAAAAGGTCCCGCCCAGTCTTCAATGACGACATTTGTTGCTTGTATTTCATCTGTGCAGTAATGTACTGTTTCATGATGTTTGATATTACATCTTATTAGAACTGCACTTCCAGCGTGTGCTTTGCCGTCGGGGTGCATTGTGTGATAGGTTTTATAGTTCTGGATGTTAAAGTGGCTCTTTTTGGTGAAATGTGTTTCCGTAACTAGGAGGATATCTATTTTTTGTGTCTCTAAGTATGCCTTAACTTCAAGAGTATGTTGTGACAGCCCATTGGCATTCCATAGGGCAATTTTTAAGCAGTCGAAGTTGACAACTTGGTTGTGAGGGCTAATATTAGGTTTGTCATGGTGTTCAGTTGCTGCATCATTTGTTTAATGAGGTTTATTAATTCAAGCATGTCATTTTGGTTACTGTGATTTGTCTCTGTTGTTGTATTGTTCTGGAGATTTTTATTGGTTAGTGCTTCTTTGTATGACATATGTTGAGTATTTGGAGGTTCTCTATCCTTAGATTTTTCATTTTCGGCTGTAGCTTCCTGTTTCTTGCTGCGAACATAGGTGTTTCTGCGTTCTGGTGCCTTTGGAAATTTAAGATTTTGAAGCTCTCTGTAGATTTTACAACCTTTATAATTTGCCGGGTGATTTCCGTCACAGAGGACACATTTTACACTGTCTGATCTGGATTTCCTTGAGCATTCGATCGAGAGATGGTCACCAGCACATTTAATACATTTAGGGCTCCGGCGACAGTACTTTTTGGTGTGTCCATACTGCTGGCATTTGGCACACTGTGGTAATTCACGTTTAGGTCGAGGAGGTTCAAAAGTTATGATGCAGTTCATGAGATTTTTAACGTCATATATGCTCTTATTGTTGGGGCTTGTTTTTAATTCAACTATAAACAGTGGTAGTGGCTTCTTTGTTGCTCTTTGTTTGATGTTCCATATATTGGTACTGCAATGCCCTATTTCTTCTAACGCCGCTTTGATTTCCTCAGGTTCGGTTGAAGGGTGCATGTTTTTAAGGATCACTTTAAAGCTCCGTTCATGCTTAGGTTTGTACGTGTAGAATTCTGTGTTTCTAAGTTCTAGTTGGTGTACAATGGTCCTGTATGTCTTAAGAAGTAGTATTGATGAGTCTGAAACTCTGAACACATTTATTCAGGAAACAGTTCACATTTATGATTTAAGAAAATGAATCTCTGATATTTTGCGATCTTCCATCTCATTATGTCATTTGTTATTATTTATTAAGTATCAAATCCAATGAGCATGACGGTAAAGCGATGATGAACGAAAATGAAAACAAGGTCGTCACAGATACTGGATATTTGGGCTATCTCTGCTCTAATTTGACCAACTTGCTCTGAAATTACATATTTTCATAGTAATGCGAGATTATAATCTATCAGAGTATCAGCTCATTTGAATTTTCATGCGCAAGTTGTGACATTTGCCCAGGAAAGTTAATTTATGTTGTCTGTCAGCTATGGGCTACAGCTAGACACATAAAAGTATTTAAATCGTTGGTTGGATGTGTGTGTCCTGACGGTCGTTTCCCGTTTGCATGAGGAAAAAGATTGTAGCTGTGTGGTCTTTGATAGGTATAGAATACTACATCCTATTGTATCTTGTGAGAGGGCTAGATTCCATGAAAACTCATTACGACCCTCTCATGCATGACATAATGACTCTTACACTAACATCATATCAATGTATCACTTAAAAAAGCGAGATTCTGTTTTGTAAATTTGTTCCAATGTCAACCTCCTAAAACCCATACTATGCTGAGTTAAAACTAACAGCTTATTCGCTATATCGCTTCATTGCTTGGTATTCCTATTCATCCTCGTAAAACTCGAATCGGGAACGTAACATATGATTTTAATAGTCGTATATAAAGACGGCACATTTCGGTTGACGTATTCGCTCGTAGTTTTAAAAGAGAAATGAGGTCAAGATTAGACTGCCGCAGATATTTTTTGTGTAACAGCCTTCGGGTCTTCCACAGGGCTATTACGAGTGTTCGTATAATTTATGAATGATTGTCAGTCAAGTTTTGTTGGAATTTTATCAGCCGTGTCGTTGACTTATTGAAGCGACACAATCGGTTATTGTAAAGTTTTATCAGTAGCAAGTTTATTGTCATCAAAATCATCAATGTGAAAATTGTTTTTGTACAATTTGTATGCTTTTATCTTTCTCCTCAGTGGCAGTGCGTGTTAAAAAACTGTATTCACATTTATTTTGAATATTTTATCGCCCACTGGCAGTTTTTTCTAAGTTGACTAATAGAAGTAAACAAAACGTTACTATTTCTACTTTTATTCTCATATCGTGAAAATAACATTGTTTACTCAAGATTGTTTCAAATTTTCGCAACGCGTAGTCTGTTTAGTTGGAATGCTGCGAGTGAACGTCCAAAGAGTCGAGCCCGAGGCATCCCCGGAGCGTTGCCTTTGCCTCGCTCAGCTATGCGCCCCGCCAAATGTCATGGAGGCATAAGCGTGATACCCCGCGTACGGAGATGACGAAACTGCGTAGTTAATTCAGTTTTCACAAACCATGCGTACGTTTCGAGTCCGATTGTTTAATTTATACCTACGCGCGTCAGCTGGGATAATATTTGCAGCTTGTAAGCCATTAGCTTCATTTTATAATCAATGCTGCGTCCTTGTCTTGTGTGTTTAGCTGATACCGCACACAGCCCGTATGTTCCGTGGATTTATAATATCCCAAGCTCTTCTCTATTTTCGTAGTATTTCTAGGAATGTTGTTTCAAGTCCAAAGTTATCGTGTTCCTAATTGCTCGAACCATCAATATTACATTTCTCTAGTTGCTTGGAAAGCCAGATGTTGCTATGTGTGGATGTTGTTAAACTGGCCGGACCGCCCTGTCCCTTTTCTTTTTGCGTAAAATTAGTTCCGTGTATATAGCCGTCTCCGTCTAGTTTGCCCCCACCCTCGCGTCCACCTGCGCCGGAGTCGCGACACACATCTTCCGTCCATTGCTTTCTATTTTCGCCTGTCGCACTCGATTTGTTTTTAGTATATGTGAATCTTATACAAGTTTATGAGATTATTTTTAATTGCTAGAGCTTCGTTAACGTGCGTTTTTGTTGTTTTTTGTGTAAATTTTGGATGCTTATTGTTGTTTATCACATCTCTTGTATTATGGAGTGATGACTGGAGAATTAATTTGTACTGGCTTTATTGTAAAATCGTGCATTCATTACAGTACACTGATAAATTAATAAAGCTATTGTTCTTAATCTTGCAGTAGCTTATCATACTTGTTCGTGTTATCAGGAATGTTTTGTTGATTCTAATCGGAGATTGACTATCGCAGGAATCGCGTCGGTTAGAAGTTCCGTAGATTGTACTGAATGTCTGTTTGTAATGACATCCTTGAACGCAGTTATCAGTAATTGCTAAATTGAAGATGATAATAGTGCAGGGAGGCAGGCAGGTAGCCAATCTTCTAAGAACAATCGACTTCCTCTCGTTCTTCCTAAAGTTTTCCACGACTCTCATTAGGATGTACTTTGTCGTTCGCTAATAACTAAGCGGATAACCAGTTCCTTCATTCATAAGCCTGCTCTTCATACCCGCTAGAGAAATTAGGATTTCGCTATGATTAGGTTAATGTCCCGTGCTTTCTTCTCTCTAGGTTACTAGGATGGCCCATTCACAATCAAGTCAAATACAGCCTTAACGTCGCATTTGTCTCACTTACTATCCACGTCAACAATAACCAGAACCAGTCTCTCCGCTTTTCATACGCAACCTACATCAATGAGCAACAGCTTAGCACTGAATTAATTTGTGATTGCGATTGCGAGCGTCATTGTATTGACAAACTTTGCTTGTACTTCACAGGTGACTAGCCATACAGGTCGTTCAGAGTAAGGGTTTATTACATGTTTATTGGAGCGCGTTTCATGTGAATTTGACTATGGAGTTTTTGTTTAGCGTCATGGGTATCTTGCTTTTTGGGTTGTGTTGATCTCGAATCTAGAACTGGGTTATGGGAATGTATGGAATACTACTTATCGAGAGCTGTGGTTTTGAAGTTTCGATGCCCAGCATAATTTTTAAGACAATATTTACCACATCATAAAATATTAGGTTTTTACTTATATAATTGCCTTTTAGTATACAGAAAGTTAGTAATTTTTGTATAAATATTTTTTATTTCTATCAATGAAAATATGCACCCATGCTATCGACGCATCTCTGTCTTTTGCAATGCCCTTCTTGAAGAAGTCAGGTGTACGGGAGCCAACAAACACTTCAAAATTTGTACTGCTTCTCGGGTATTCTATTTTTTCCCTGCCAAGAAGTTGTCCTAATTTTGGAAAAAATAGAAGTCTGTCGGCGCAAGGTCTGGTGACTACGGTGGATGACGCAAAACTTCCAACCCTACCTCTTGTAGCTTAGAGACCGTTTGCTGTGCCGCATGTGGACGAGCGTTGTCGTGTAGGAGCAGCGGGGACGAGCGATTAACCAAGACTGGCCGGAGATTTGCAAGCTTCTCCATCATTGTGTCCAGTTCCTCACAGTACACATCCGCATATCAAGTTTCTTTACCTTGCCAATTTGACGCAAATGGACCAATATTGTTTTGATGCTAACATTGAAAGCTGCTCCTAACTGAGCCGTAGATTGAGTTTCGTCAGCTTCCACTATCGCCTTTAATTCGTCGTTGTTGACTTTAGTTTTCGGGCGACAACGGGGTTCATTTTTTAGATAAAAATTTCCATGTCAGATGCGTTCAAACCAATAACGAGTCTTGCTTTCGTTTGTAGTGTTCACTCCGTACACCTAATTAATGTTGCGAGCCGTTTGTACCGCGACGGAACTCGTATTCCATAATTACTCGTACTTTTGTCGTGTATTGATGAAAAAGATACAAATGTAGTGAAAACAAAACACTAATCAATAAACGAATGACTGAATTTGAAAATAGAATTCGATATTAAAAAAAAATCATTTGAATTTAAAAAAATATTGCCAGCCATACTTAAATTACGTTTCAAATGGCCAGTATTGTAAAACGGCAACTTCATAGGTAAATACCTATTATATCGTTCTTCTCAACCTATTGACTTATTTGGTCATTACAATATCTTCATTTTAGTAGCAACGTTGACTTACCTCTGTGTGCCCTAGAGGGTTATTCGAAATATCCTCCAATATTCTTTACTAAGCTTGCAAAAAAAAAAAGAGGTTTTCAGACCAAATTCATGGTCCAAATTGTTTCAGTTCACGCACCTAAACGTGATCGAAGGCATTACATATTATTTTATTGTTTGTTTCGAAAGTCGGTGTTGCAATGTATTTGGAAATATGTTGCACTCCCCATTTCCTGTAACGTGTTACGCTATTACATTACTTAATATAATTTTTTCCTCGATATTGCAATATTTGTGTCTTTAGGTTATTGTACTTTTTAAACCGTTTATTTTGAGAATAGGTTTCACGTAGGTTTCAGAATTACGATTTATTATTTTTTCACGAATTATCGTTGCGTTGCAAACCACATTTGACAAAAATGTGCCTCATTCGGTCTTTTCTAAATGAATTGGGCCTCCAGCATGTACCTTGGTGGTAAATCTAGTAATGTAACCGTATAACCTGTTTTTATCATAGTGAAAAAGATACTTGAAGAAAAGGGTTTTATATTTTCAACACTGTTGTATACGCTGATACTAGTTGCATTGATAATCTTTGAATGGTCTCTTTACTGATAATGACTACGTCCTAAGAACATGCAAACAAGAAGGTGATCTTTATTATTAATTCGTCCCCAAAGTTTAAAAATAAATATAATCTGCTTAACCGTCTAGCCAGCGTTCCATTCAAATAAATTGTGCGCTCCTCTATTCCCCAGATGCCCTTCACGGTGTAATTAAACCCGGCGTAGCTCTATTTCTGATGAATATAATAAAATGTTCATTGGTGTCTCTGAAATTGAGATTTCACACAATGTTCTTTTAGTCGGAACACCGTTTTTGACGAGGTTAACTTTCGCGAAAATTTCAAATAGAATTTAACAGAATATGTCACTCAGGGATCAATATAGTCTACATTTACATAAACCACGGAATCTGTGAAGTCAAATATCAGTGTAAGTAACGAAATAGAATAGAAATAAGTACCTATCATTTTGCTGACCTAGGATTTCCATAACTAACGGTTTTATACTGCTTGTATCCAACAACGTTCTTGGTTTTTCAAGGTTTTTACTACAATCACTCTCAAACAAATCTACTTCTCAAATGCAAAGAATTCTGTTTTTCAAAATATTTTACCACCTAAAACGAAATAATTTTCTTCAAAACTAGGTCAAACCTGACTGAGTCCATTCCATGGATCACTGCAAATAATATCCGGGATACAAAGCTGACAATTTATTCTAAACACTTGTAAATGCAAGCCTCGTGATCTGTCAGTCCTCAATAGTATTCAGTGTCAACAATGAGCTCAAAATAGCCGTCACTGGACATGTCGATCTAGTTGACTGAAATGATGAGTGTATTCTTGACTTGACGGGTGAAGACTTTTTGTAGAATTGAAGTAATATTCTGTGTTGCAGAACGTGGTTAAGATTGAGATGACATTTTGACAGAAAGAGGCCTAAAATTCGTTGTCTGTTAGACATCGTTCAGATAATCGTCAGGGTTTACGACGCACACTGCCAATGACCTAATGTATAACAACGGCAGCAGGGTGTGGATGTGAAGTTGAGCAAACTATGCTGCACCTCCTACCCTGCCGGCCGTGTGCCCCAAAACATGCAGCCAAACTGACAGCTGCGCTGCCACCGATAACGCCGTGGAAGTGGTGAAGTTTTGGGCCACCAAAATTTGAATAACTCGTGCCAGCTACACGAAGAAGAAGAATGTATATCAAAGTGTTTTTTATTATGTGCTCCTGGGCTATAAGACCATAAGCGAATTAATATTTATTTAATATCTTGAACATAAAATACTCTTAATTTGGAGTCGTAAAATATTCACATAAAAGAAACACCTCAGTTCGCCGCCAATACCAGGAACAATTTACGCATAAAAAGAATCCTGCCAAACTTGATACTTTTATGGAAGAGAAATCGCTGAATGCAAAAACTGCCGATCACAAATATTGCATAAAGCATTGACGGGTTTCGCATTGGTCAACGTTTTTAAAATGAACATGTTGAACTTGACTGTGAAAGTCAAGAACGTAATAAGTGCGTTGGCTGATCAGCATTTGAATCAGGGTCACATGTTTTTGCATCACCTTTGGTCGTGTCCACATTTTGTATCGAGGCGTGCTTGTTTTCTACTAAGTAGCATGTTAATGTAAGTGCCACTTATCCTTTCTTAGGCTCTGGGTTTTAGGTCAAAACACGGCAAAAGGCAAACGTGTTTAGAAAATAGTGGCCTATAAATCAGTTCATAATGAACGAGTTAGGAAAAGAATTTGCCTAGAAAATCGATATCAGACGAAAGACTTTCTATGCAAAGCCTAGACTTGAGAATTGGGAGCATACGGTAGCTTCCCTACGAGAACATGACGCACGGCGGACACTTGTTAGTTGTTACAAACCGGAAAACGTTAGGAAGCCGACGTTCTAGTCGGTTCTAGAGTTCTAGGCAATTTAGTGTCCTTCCTGAATCAACAGAAACACGTGCACAGTCGTCAAAAAAATTTGACATGCTAACGACCTTTTAAAAAGCCTAGACAGTGTTGATAAATAACCATAAATGAAATTGTATAGCATATTTGATAATATGAATGGGAACGCTAGATTAACACCACCCTTCATATTATCACATCGTAAAATAATGCATTTTAATTTGAGCTTGCAAAAATTTTAGACTTGGCTTCAGCAAGCTTCTAATTTATCCTAAAGCTGTTGGCGCTATATGAACAGTTGACAAAACTGTTACTATCGTAGTCTGTGTTATTCACTGTATCGTTCGATATTGCATTGGTAAGGATGCGTGAACGTAAGCAGTCTAGTATCTTATTGCATATTGCCTCTAGTCTGTTGCAATGAATATATGTTACGTATTAGCACTTATTTTTACATTTAATTCTTCGATTACTTCTGCTTTATCCGCATAGTTACTGACAGGTCCAACTTTAAAAGGTATTTCAATTCTTTTTACTCTACTATCAACTGCACGAACGTAAAAATCTATTGTACAAAGTTTGCTGCTTACTACTATCTAAGATATTTGAGACGAAGCTTCATGTACTAAGTTAAACCAGTGGAGTTCCATCCTTTGAGAATCTGCGAGGTATGTGTAATATTCAGAGGCTGAGAGTTACACAGGTACTATAATACAATGGATAAGGTATGTTTCCCAACTATGAATACGGAACATGTCCTATCGTAAGAAGCGAATAAGTAAACGATTATATCAGATGCTGGAGTGGCAATTCCTTTGAGAATTTGCTTGGTGTATGTAATATTCATGGGGCTTGTGGCTTAGTAATAACAACCACACGGGTCGATCGATCAGGTTAAGGCCCTACCTTGAAAATAAATAGTAGTTTGAAGGACGTGGCTTATTTTGGCGAGGGTGTGGCGGTTCTATATTCCGCGGTCGCCCGCCACGTCGCGGTCGTGTCGTCGCCGCTACAAACTCATCTGAACCAGTGGCCAAAAGTGGAACTAACGAAATTACTGATCGGGATTTAAAAAGGTTCCTTACCTAGCATGGGCTTTGGCTAAGCATTATTCTGGTCACTGTCGCACAACTGTCAATCAAAAAGTGCAAGATAAAGACGGAAACATTTAGAAGAAAAATGTGCGTGCTAAGTAACGTTAATGTATCACGGTCTATGAAATTTCTACACTATGCAACCATGGAGTAGACAAATAATACAAAATATTTAATTAACAACCAAAATATTTATTTATCACTTACAACGTGAAATTAAAAATAGTTCATTAATCTTCTATAAATATATAAAATAAATGGTGGTATATATGAGATTAATAAACTCCAACAAAGGTACACCGATCACCATACACTGCTTAATAAAAGACAATTATTTTTTTCACTTACCAACTGTTACATACATTCCGTCAATATCGTGTGCTACTTTTCAAGTACTTAAATGTATGTTCAGCCTACTAAAAAACAACACACTACTGTTCAGTTTTCTCTTTCAAGACCGACTTTTCGGTACTTGTAAGCAATCCAGTTGAACTATATAGTACATAGTAATAGTAATTCCATGTGGATCATTTTTTTTTGTTTTTTTTCAATTAGTTTAATCATGATCTGGCAGTTTGAGTAATTTATGCGGCCTACTCAAATGTCCTTTCTTTGTTCGTCGAATCGTTGAGCTCCTTAAGTTCTGAGTTGAGCTGCACGATTGCTGACAATTGCGTGCACTGACTGGACAGGTCCACTCATACTGTGTGGTTCTTTCCTCAAAAGACCATTTTAGATACATAGCCTTCACATGATCTGACCAAGATTTTGTCTGGACTTCAAAAGAGACTGTGACCTCTGAGTTTGTTTCGTCCTTTCTTCTCAGAGTGTTCAGATAGGAAATGCCGGCCTAATCTAGTTAAAAAAAAAATGTTTGACGTGTAAAAGTGTTTGTACAAACCTACTTATATAATTTTTCATTTATCATTTATCCAGTACGGTTACGGTCACTAATTCTATTGATATTGTGGGACATGGCGATTGGAGTAAGACCTGCCCTATTCTCTTTTAATACCAGCGGAGTAATTGCGAAACACATATAAAATTACCATTGATCGCAATGGATTTCATTTTGACAATTCACCCACGTTCATTGCGTTATTTAAATTGTTGAGCAGCCAAATTTTTCAAACCTACATATGAGGCAATCATCATCATAATCAGGCTATATTCGTCCACTGCTGGACGTAGGTCTCTCCTAGTGAACGCCACTTAGTCTGATCTTCAGCTATCCTCATCCAGTCTCTGCCAGCCGCCTTGAATGAGCCGCCTTATGAGGCAATGGATTAGCAATATCCTTCCCGGATTGTGATTGAAAGTGTGTTGCGCAATTAGGTGTTGCCAGTATTATTATATTCAGTCACTGTTTCATAACCATAAAGTTTAAAGTAGAAAATTTGCGGGAAGTTAAATGCGCCGAATAGTTCATTATACAAGTAACTGGTAACTCTTAATTAATTATTAAAACCGTTTCATATTGTTAAGTAATTACGTCGTTTGGCTATTTGTTTGTTTGGTCTTAAAATTAATCAGCGTTTCCACATTTACATGGCATTGCGTAGGCTATGTAGTTTTCTATTAACTAATTAATTTAATGTTGTATTGTCACCCGAAACTGTTGTTTGTATTGACTGTGAAATGTTCGTACCTATTATCCGTTATATTCAGTTCCTTCAATTATAGTCGCTATTGTATTTTTCATCCTCATTGCAACAACTTACAATAATATTACTTTTTCCAAATTCTCTATAGCACCTGAAGCTGCCTTCTGCATCTGGTTGTTTTTACCATCATTCGTTTTGACGGAGGACGTTGATTGCTGCCCATACTTTTAACTGTTAGAAAAATAAAAAGGTTTTTGCTGCAATTAACTAGCAATTTTGCATTTATTGAATCATCTATCGTCACCCGTTTTACCGGAGGGTGACCTAAGCTGCCCATGCATTGCACAACCATTGTTAGATTAACTTGCAATATTGCATTAATTCAATAATTTGATTGCATTTATTTGATTTATTTCCTTCTACTGCATTGGTATAGAGAGCGGCCTGGTCGCTACCGTCCTTGGGACTGCTTCCACTTAGTGAGCTGATTTTATTACGCTGCTTCTGTTTACAATCACAATTATTATTATCTGGCACATTAATAGCGATTACGCGAGTAAGAACTTATAAATAAAGCAACTAATGTATGTTTGTCTGGAACGTCAAATCGATTTTCGTTTATAAATCAACGAGTTACGCTGATTGGAATTTATGATCAATGCATAGGCGAGGCGTATCCTCTTTCTGAGATTTATTATGCTAGTAGAATATCTTCGAGATCGGCATTAACAATAGCATCATGGTTCTTGTTCACTCTCATGATCGTATACATCATGCATTTAAAACTAACAAACTTACTTAAAACTTGCTGTGTGCGTGGGTGGTGGGGCTCCGTCAAATTCAGCTCAGACACGAAAAAGTTATTATTCATTATATTAGTCAGCCCTACAGATATCTATGAAATGTGTATGTTTATCAGACACAAGCTAGTGTAAAATACACCAACAAACTTATTATCACCTCCCACTTTTAAGAACAACCCAAGTTAATAATGTTGTATCCTCGCATTCTCGGTTCAGTATGCCGCTAAAGTACAAGATTCAATAAGAATTTGAATGAAACTGCATCGGAATGAAGGTCACCCGACTGCTTACGGCATCCTACTGCAGGTGAATGGCCGACTGGCGCAGGAGTCGCTACAATATCTATATCCAGAAATGGCTGTTGCTGTTTGATTTGCTGAGATAGGTCTCCTTTGTTTGAGTGTGCCAGAATTGAAAGTAAAACGTATTAGTTCATCCTGAAAAAAAAAATAAAAAAAAACTACAGAAAGTAGGTAATTGCCTTCTCAGCTATCAGCATGTCAAAAATAAATAAAAAAACTTAAAATGTATATATTTATTATATTTATGTTTTTGTAACTGGTTATTATTAAACACTATTAAAATTTAATTTCCAATTAATTATTTAAGCACTATAGAGCTTTGACATCGTATATATTGGAAGAAGGATTTAAAGGTTATTTTTATTATATTCTGTTCGGGAATTGGTTGATTAACCCAGTTGGTTGAAAATTAATTGATAGTATGGATGTGAAAGCGATTTGAAAGATAATGCCTGTAGTTTAGTGACTAGAAAAGCCTTTCAGAACGAAAGGTTGTCCCTGTCGTAATTACGTAATTCTCACGTCGTCACTTCCTACTACTTATTATGCAATTGTATTAACCCCTAACCCACCATATCTATGCCAAACGTACTCACAAGCAGTAATTTAGCGTTCATCGTAACTGTTCAACCCGTTAGGACATAGCATTTATCCACATGAATGAATTGTATTATTGCGGTGCCGTAGAGTAACAAATATACAAAGATATCATGCGTCCTGTTTGAAGCATTATTATTAGACATAAAACGCCAAGGAGACAGACGTTTGTGGGTATTCTTGTCACGATAAGGCATGCCCCGCGCTGTTAAACTGGAGTATCCGTGGAATGAGTGCATTAATATAACGTTCAACAAACATTTCTAATATATTGCCAGACTTTAATAAAACTTTGCGGTACCACAATATCATTCATGTAAGTAGTACTTACAGTTGAACTCTGTAGTTTAGCTCATGGCATTGCAACATCTAAACCTGACATCTTGTCTGTGATTACTATAAGCGCTATTGTGACCTTCTGTTGACAAATAACTACAAACAAAGTTTACCTGAGCTTGTTCTGTGCATTTCTAATGTCATATCAATTAACTTTTTTCTGGAAAATCCAGGGTAGGCCTTTCAATTCTCATCAGCTTCATCCTATCCTCCGTAGCACAACAATAAACAATACAACTGGAAAGTGATATGACAGAATTAAAAGGAGCTGGCCCAGTACGCAAGTACATTGTGTACTAAATTACATACAATTAACACACCCATAGCTTGCAAGGTCGACCGGTCCATGCATCACACTCACACATTTAGATATGGATGCAACTGAAGGCAAAATCTTAGTGATTCATTTTGATGATGTCAAGCCAAGTTTGTGAAAAGTTATGACTGTGACAATCACTACTTTTACTACCTGTACCTGTAACATCTATGTGCATGTTGAGTGTGCTACCTGATGCTGATATATATTTTGTTAGTATGATTAGTTTGTGGGTTCCAAACAAATACGCAGTAAGCAAAACTACAAATCAACTCTAATCTTGTGCGTCTCAGCTGCAAAATACTAAATCTTGTTTCAGACCAGCTGACTCATTTGTTTGTCTTTTATCTTCGCTTAATATCTGAGAAATAGACACATCACGATGACAACAAACAAGCAAATCAGATGCACTTACTGCATTAGCGCAAACATAACCATTATTACAAATGTGTGTGTGAGCTAGCGACCCAATTGTTTGTTGCTACGCAGCGTAATGTTACGTCCACCTGTGTCTGTGAGCCAATGACATCGTCAGATTCTATGTGTGCGTGTGTAATGTGCATTAATGTGGCGCTACCCTTCGAATATTTCTGGAATATTGGATTTCTTACTGTGCTGATCTGACCAACACAAGACTGGGTCATGGTTGTCATGTAATCTGCAAATAGTCCAACATTACGCATGACTAATGGATAATCGACAGTAAAACAACATCATTTTCTTCTCCATTTTCATCGTTATTAAGACGCATTCAACTGCACGATTAGTTCCTGAACTATTTCGCTCTCAGCAGTCTTAGTATTTCAGTTCATTATTTAATTGTTCTAGTTGGCTCTGTTCTCCAACAAAATTTCGTGGACTTGTATAATGTGAATTAATATAATTTACAACTTACTCAACACGAGCAAATTACGAGCAGTACCGTATGAGTACTACATATTACTTTAAGTTGGAGGTTCCATGAACAAATTATGAGTATTATGTATGACTCGTAACCCATTGGTAGGTCAATGATCCTTCATAACGTCATATTTCTCTCCATAATCTTATTCCTTATTCTTTATTTATTTCCGGAACCTGGGGCTCTTCAAGTAACATGTAAAATATGCCGAAAAATTTAAAAAAAGCATTGGTTATTAAATTAACAGCCTACAGATGCAACTATTCTAAGTCAAAGCATTAATTTCAAATAGGCACATAAAAGGCAATTTTGACCAACATTTACATTAAAATAGAATGGAAACTTTCAACATTTAAAATAAAATCGAATTGATTCTAGTCGCCCCTTCCAAAAAGTAGTTTAACAATACACCTACTTACTAGTCACCTGTCATTCCAATATGTACATCTAACAGCACTCACTCTCTAATTGAATGGTCAATTAGCGCTGAGGCTTCCGTAGAAGCTTTGGAATTGTAAATTCTCAATCCGTTTCCTATAGTATCTCTGTGTTCCACTTCTTTACGTTAAGACCTTGCAAATCCTTTTCCAACTACATACTCCGAAAATCACGGTCTCTCCAGAGTGCGCGTACAAAACGTTTGATCCATGCTCCAAATATCAAACGGGAACACTTGACAGCCAGTCTAGTGCGTTACGAGTACCAAGAACTCGGAACATTGCCAATGCTACAATTTTTTATGCCATGCCTTCGTATTTATTGAGTTCGGGGATCGTTTCGTATGTTTAATTACTTGAAATGTTAATTATCATATTCAATATTGTATATTGAGTTCCCAATTTTTTACTCGTTTTTCAGAATCTGCTTTTAGTTGCTTTTAGCTTCGTAGTCTTGACCATGTTTTCTTCTTCTCCTGAAAAAATTAAAAATATTATACATTATTATGAGCTCAATCGTTGTTTGTTTGTTGGTATTTAGTTCTGCTCAGTCTATGGTAATCCCTTACAAAACACAAAATCCGCTGCTGAGTGGCAGTCGGTATTTACTACTTTATTTTTACGAGGCTGTAAATACTATTATGTTGATGACCATTTGGCGTCGATGCAAAACGTTCGCCTATTCTCAAACACAATCAGACCTATTTTATTGTATGGGTATTAATCGATCCTTTTGTCTTTTGCGAGAATTTCGTTTCCCTGTTTTGTCTTTCATTCCTTCTTTTCTGTC
This sequence comes from Brachylomia viminalis, assembly GCA_937001585.2. Classification (NCBI taxonomy): domain Eukaryota; kingdom Metazoa; phylum Arthropoda; class Insecta; order Lepidoptera; family Noctuidae; genus Brachylomia; species Brachylomia viminalis. The sequence goes on from OW443300.2 coordinate 2,855,819, forward strand.
CTCTTGCAATTTGAAGTGCTCCCAAGCTCTTATTTTATGTTCTTAGTTAGGCATGACTATTATTTTACCATGATTCTAAAAGAACGCTGAAAATTATTAAACTTATCTTCAAAAGATTAAGAAATACGGTAATCCCATAGTCTATGTACATACAATTTCCAAAGGCCCCATGCCACTAGTTCAGTTGTACTCGTATTCATATACATAATAGCTATACATACAGTTAAATTTATGTCCAAGTGTTAAATGCTTCTGTCTTTATCGGTATGTCGTCAGCAATTAATTACATTTAGATTGATTACGGGATAACAATCTACATCTAATCGACACACAATAGCGACTTTCTTAACTATTTAAAACTTGCGAACGCGATATAATCAAATCGTACATAATATAATAAATTGATAACGGCTAAAACGGTGTTTACTGACCAGTAAAAAATAAAACAAATAGGTAATTGATACGGTAAAACGTTACATTCTACTAAATGACATGGAAATTGTTAGTTTTCTACGAGATACCGTTTCAATGATATCCGATATAATGACTTCACCAACTAGTATGTATGCCCGTTACACAAACAACGGTCTAAAATAAATAGCTAGCAGCAAACGTGACCAATGGCCGGCTAGGTTTCATAACAAGGGCTAGATATTTCTAGATCATAGGATACAAGTGTACCAACGGTAAACCGCAAACAGTTGTAAAGGGAGCCTTGATGTTTAAAGCAAATGAATTGAAGATAAAAAACTTGTACTGAAACCTGTTGATATAAAAGTGGTTTGGAAGTAGCGCAGTATTCTATTAGGTTTTAATCATGGTCGTATTTGCTAATCAAGGAAAGTTAATATGATAAATTCAAGCTACAAATGATACAAGGCTTATTTGGTTTACCAGATTTCTAATTTTTGGACGATGTAACAAAAATACGCGCTTAAAATGTCGCTAGGCTGAGGATTTGGAGAGTAGGTCTTCGTGGACTAACCTCATAGAGGGAGAAAGCCTAGCTCAAAATTCCTAAAAACATAGCATGTACAGCCTAGTGAAAGTTAAAAACAAAAAGGTTCTCCATGTTTCGCAGTACCACTTGAAAAACATGCAGGTGAATCAAACAAAGCTGTGATGTTACGTATATCTGGCAGTGGAACGAGCGGCCTGTCCATTGTTAGCCTGACAATACAGCCATCAGTCAAGTCTTGAAGGATCTTTGAGATAGTTTGACCGTTGTGCCTATTGTAACGAAGCCATTTGATGGTATTATGGCTTCCCTGCATAAGGGAGCAAGAATGATTAGATGTGCTTATTAACCAATGATTGTCCAATAAAATTATGGTTGATGTTTTATGTAACAGACTAGCGATGCATTTGCCATCTGACACTACATATTTTATCAACAAACGTTTCACTTTATCGACGAATGTTATTGCCAAACGTGGCGAGCATTTCACATAAAGGCAAAGACATTGACCCTAACATTTTGAGGTCAATGCTAGGGATTCCGTCCATTATAAAACACCTAATATTCATTAGATTCATAAAAATCGGAGCTCGGTGAGATAGCAGTAATCCGGAAATGAATACGGGAATGCGGTTTAACTTGATTAAAGGTAATGTGTGACTAACTGTCCAAATTATGTTCAGACATTATGGCAATTTGACACATCTAACGTCTGCTACCACACTTAATTTGGTTATGTATTTCGGGCTGGCGACAAACGTAGATAGACTTTAATTTTTAAGAATGTGTTAAGATGCAAAGAGGATAAAAATGCAGAAGAACGGTTCCAAAACAGATTAAAATGATACCATAAGAAGTAATCTCTCGATCATTCAGTTTCCGACGGTGAATAGTCTCATTCACGTGAACGTCACAACAGTGAGTACTTCATAGGCCGCCACGTTCATCTCAGGTTTTTATTGCATGATTGTCGTCGGTTGTCATCTTGGGAACACCAATTACAATGTTGCTTCGACCGTGGCGTATTCAGTTAACCTTTGCTCGAGTAACTGCCGCGTTATGGAAAATATTTCTGCACGGGAAGACTTAGCATGAATGCAGAGTATGCCGTTGATGTCTTCGAGAAGATTCGTTCTTACTGTTGTGAAAAATTCCAAAAAGACTTGCGTTGTGGGATATTTTTTTATATATTTTTATGGCATCTCGGTGTGACTTCTATTCTCGGTGTGATATGATAAAAGCCATGTGAAATCAATAATGTGGCCTCAAAACCTACAGCCGAAGAACTGTGAAGCGTTTAAAAAAAGGAAACACCAATCATATGCGATTACATGCGTTATTTATCAGAGGATTTCACACGTAAAGCCGTTAAATTCATTGCAGGCAGCCCTATTTTTTCCTTCCTATAACAATTATATACCTACGTACAGAAACATACAAATCATACACACTAACTTGCAAATTCAGTATTGGTGAGTGCTTTAATTACCAAAATAATGATGACAATTTAATTTAAAATGATGAAGAGTGACTTAAAATAATTGACATTAATCGTAGCTATATTAAAATTTTAATTTTTATTGAAATAAGTTTTTAATTAATTTGGAGTAATTTAAATTTGAACACCATATTTGTACGCCTCATGGCATAACATTGCGCTCTCTCTCCTAAGCTAATATCTATATTTTATAAACACCTATGTTAACAAATAAATAAATGATTATGATAAATGTTTGTTTAATATTGAAACAGTCCTAGTTTCCTTGTTTAATGTTAGATACCACCCACGTTTTGTTTTCAGCTTTTATTTATTATTAAATATAATTTATGTCCAATTTGTTTATTCAAGTCTACATGGTAGCGTTTGAATGCGAGCCAGAAATCCCTCGCCGAAGCAAATTAGCGAATGATATGATATCTAATATGTTCAACAATAAGCAGCCAATCTGTCTATTTCTGCTTTTGTCTGGATTTCTAAGTCCACCTAATACAGCATTAGGTCACTCACTATTTTAACGTCTACGAGATTTACAGTCATTGCAACAGTAATTCTCCGATCAATTGCTGTTTAATGCTTATAAACTTTATTTATAATTGGAGTGAAATAATACACCAGCTTCTTTCTGGTGCGAATCAGAATAATTTGCATAAAATCAATATATATTAAATTGCACAAAAAGAAGTTTCTCCGCACACCTGTAGTTAAAATTGAGATTAGATACTTGATACTAAAATGGAAACTAGTACAGGCTTGTCTCAAGAGCAACAAAACGAAGGAGAGAAAGCAGAAACTATGAATGTTAAGAATTGTATACAACACATTCCAAATACCATTGCAAATCATACACATACACGAAAGATGAATGAACTTCATATTTATGCGAATAATTAAAATATCCGCTTTTACAAATCACCATAACATCGAGGTAAAAGTAAATGGTAATCTACTAGTCAAACATGTTCCGGTAAAACCACATCTTAAGTCTCTTTGAGGCCAAATGTCTGACTAAAATATGTAAAAAAAAAGAAATAGGAAAGAACTTGACGATAGTGTAATCCAAATATACTGTAACATATAAAACTGGTAAATCCAAATAAACTATAAACAGCGCCGGATTTCCCTTAGTAAAGCCAAAATTACACAGTAACCGTTGGAACTATAGAAAGTAATATATTGGAAAACATTACGAAACAAGAAATAATGTTTACTACACCAAACAAAATAGTTTCCAGTGAAAAACGTTAAAACAAATAAGTTATGCAAGCAAACAAAGCGGACTTATCGACGCCTATTTTTAGACAGCACATGTTTGACGGGGCGGGCCGAGTGCAATATACATATTCATACTGTCGTCCGTCCGTCTAGCAGTTCCATTAGTCAGAAGTATATTCTAATTATTATTACTAATTCTTAAAATTTGTATTATAGGTGGTGTAAGTTGAATGGCCAGTGGTTATGGTTATGACACTTAGTTTGCTTTTAATGCCTGTATACTTTGTCTGTGCTTGTATCCTATTTGATTTTTGTCTATAACTTTTTGTATAACTTTCTTGGTTGCTCATTTTATTATTATTACTGGTATTTTATATAATGCTTAAAATTCTAGAGCTTATATGCCTTTGACTACCAAGAAATTAAAAATTAGGTATGTAAGTAAAAATCGAAGACGAAATTAGTGCAACGGAAGTCGAGGCGACGGATCCAATTAATATGAATCCGAACTAATAGGAGGTTATAAATAAAAGTAAGAGGTCGTATGACGATGACTGAAATTGTGGGGCCGTCAGCTTTTAATTTCATTCTTACGCAGTTTGTAAAATATGAACATTATTTACGCTTGCAATAAATTTTGTATGTGTTATGCATTGTATATATATAAAAAGGGTGGAGTTTCTTGTCCATCCTTATCCATACGAAACTACCTGTTGGAAAGGGCAACTAGAATCAATCCAATTTTTTTTGTAAAATGACGTTCAAAGGTGCATTTAATGTCTTTTTGAAATAAATGCTTTGAATTTGACTATATTGATAATCATGTCAAACTTAACAATACAGAAATAGAATTCGATTTGAAAGATGCTGATAAGACTAGGTAGGAGCAAATATACAATAACAAAACTTCACTTACGAAAGTAAAAACAAAAAGAAGAAAATCTTAAACCTTGTATTGAGGTCATGGAAAATGGAAACCTAAAAATCTCAGGAAAACGGGGCTCAATATTTGATTTACAATCAAATACGCAAGTTTTTGACAGCCCGTTATTTACAACTTGTTTGCGTACGCGCTTAGAGAAACCGATGCTGAACGCCAGATGAAAATCTGAATAGAATTTATTTGAAAGGGTTATTTCGCCCTTAGTTTTAATATTATCGTTCCCTAGGCAGCTTTTAATAAACTCGAGAGATGAGGCAGTAATTGTTTTGATATTCATGAGCTGTTTTATAGGATACCTACGCAACGATTCTTGGTATTGGGTAATTTTAGCAACCCCTTCATAACCGTTCTTATCAACGTCTTGTCTTGAAAAATAGTAGAAGACGTTTTTAAGCTCGTAGTGATTATCTTTATATCAAAGTTGATTCAAAGTAGATTGTGTCAATAATCTCGGCTGTATAAATGAGCTTCGCAGTGTGGCTTGTCCATACAATACTCAAATGTGGGAATAGATTCACGACAGTGCAAGTATAACTATTTTCTATTATTTGTTTTTGTAATATTTTCACAATACAAGCCCTAGTTTAGGATGTTAAAAATTATCAAGTCCATCGATGCAGAACGTTTCGGAAATCGTATTAGTTTCCTGGAAGGTGCCAATCTTGATTAATTGATGTTGTAAATTGTAATATTATGATTTACTACCAATCTTCTATTGCTTCACGAAGTTTTACTACTTGTATTTATTTTCATGCTCAGTACAGTAATAACTTTATGGGGCCTCGGTCTTATTATAAAACAAAGTTTTTCATGGTTCAAAACATGATTTAACACATCAAGCCTTTTTTTTTATAAGAACCTAACAGAAATCAAAACACAGTTCCTTTTACAAAACTGCCAACTCAATCCGGTCTTAGGGGTAGTCAATTTTATATTAAAACTTTACTAAATCGGCATTCAGTTCGAAATACAAAAGCTGGCTCGAAGGTTTAAGTTCGGACTAAAGTTAGATCGTGTTTTGTAATACGACGGACTGAGTTCTTCAATATCACAACATAAAATTCTTCATGCCTGCCTCCATGTATTAGTATCGTGCGCAGCTTATAAATCACAATTATTCACAATAGAACAATAACTAATTTTCATTTAATTGATTAGATGACGTCTGACACATTGGCATGCATCGTGACGAAAACACCATTGCTGTTTAATTTAATTCATTTATTTATCTTTTTAAATGAATATTTTCTCCTTCCTCTGCATCCTGAATCCAAGTTTGCTATAGTTGATTGAAATCTTTGGATTCTACTTTCATCATCATCTTCACCCACTGTTGGATTCGTTTTTATTACTTACTAGCTGACCCGACAGACGTGCTATCAACATTTTAATATGGTCTTGAGTTCATACAAAATCCCATAGAAAATGTCAGTTTTCCCGAATTTTCCAATATTCCGGGAAACTTTTAAAATTTTCTTTCCGTAAGAACTTGCTGTTCCCTACATTTATGTTTGCAGAACTTGTCAAAATGTAGGGAACAGTTGATTTTTTTTTGCGATTTCTTATTTGGTCCCATAGTAAAAGTTGTTAATAATGATAAGTACAATGACCCCTTAACAGGTTGATGGTGTTTTACCAATAACCCTGTATAAATTAATTGATGGACTGTCTCGCTACACACTTCTTGCTTCTCGACAATTGGTAGTTAAGTATGCCATCACACGGTTCTTCTATTTTCTTCTGTAACAAAAAGTGAATAACTATCATACATGTCGATAACGGTTCTAGTATGACAATCGTTTTGATTCGTTGGTGACCTACCGTTTACCAGCGTAGTGGTAACCTATTCTCCTCAATAGACTACACAACCAGAAAGTAGATGCTGTGTCATTCTACGTCTTAGCTTGTCAACACGACAATTAAAACTTTTCTATTGCGTTTGTAACCTACAATTCACAGCGCTTGCTGTAAAATATGTTCCTATGTCTCGTAGTCTTTTTTTTTTTTGACAAACGTTGCCCCACACTAGGAATTTCTCCTGTATCGTGGGTGCGTTTACAAACATTTAAACTCACATACACAAACAGCCAGACCCGGAACAACTACTTGCAGGTCATACAAATATTTGTTCCGTGCGGGGATCGAACCCGCAACACGTAACGCAGCAGTCAATTGCTTAACCACTGCGCCAACCGTGTCGTCAAATTTACCTACTCACTTTTATAGTTTACACAATTATCATCAATTTTTCATACTCCAATTGAATGATTTGCCGAGGAGCTGCTTGTAGCGTCTGATTGAACGTTCCATGGAGCTATGTGAAAGGTTATTTCTCAAATTATTTCATTAAATGTAATTAATATAGAATGCGGTAAAACAGCCTTGTAGAGGTGTCACGTCCTTAATGAAAGTACAATTCAATTAAAACTAACAATGTTAGTTGTTGTTTTTCATTGTAATTAAATAATTTGTTAAGTAATTACTAAACTGTCTTGATGATTAATCAATAAAATTACCAGAAAACATCGCAAACGACATGATTAATGACGATCCTTATTTCAATATTGTTAAGGTGCAAAATAAAGAAGAAAATGTCATAATATTCACCGCATATACACAATGATCGTAATTAGAGGCCTCGGTCAAAGACAATCGAAAACGAAAGGAAGCGGCCGCGGATGTGACGTCACACGAGTCATGATGGACGACTGACGTAACCGAGGTAACCGCTTACACCTGATTGTCACTTCCGAAAATGTAAGTTGAGTTCTTAATGTGTAACTGAGAATCAGAAAGATAGACACAGTATCATAGAGTCTACCTAGTGCTGCTTGTAATTCCAATATAGATGAGATTAAATCATTTATTTCAAAAGGCATTTGGAGCTAAATTGATTAAAGTTATGATTTCGCCCTATCGCAATTTTCAGGATCCTAGAAATTCAATACATTAGCATGAAAATGGCAAATTGTAGGGAAATGTAGACTGTAGAGCAACCCTTGATATCCTTGCTTGAGTCTACTCGTATACTTCTACAAACTCCAATTTGGAGTCTTGAATTTGGACCAACTGTATCTATATAATGATATAAAACAACCGTAGTTAAAACAATGATGTTCAAAACGGAGAACCCTTCTTAAAACATCCAACTCTTCGCTTAACGAAGTCAGGAAGCACTCTGAAAACTTAATCAAAACCAAAACCTTATAAATATAATAAGCTTCATCCGTTTCATGGTGTTGCGCGCATTACGCTCGAACAATGGGAGTAGTGGCCGGTCGATGACATTATAGGTACGCCTTTGGTATTTCCAATGGATTATCACTTATGTGTCGCGGACTTTAGAACTGTAAAGTTTGTAAGGACTGTTTTATTGCTTGTTCGGGCATGTGTCTTTCCGGTGTTAGGTTGGCCATGGTTCGCTTCTAACAATATTTTGATTAATATAAATAATAATTGGATTTCTAGAACTGCCATACATCAATATCTAGGGTCCTTCGTAAACTTGCTGGAACCATTGAGATCATTGAAGCAGCTTCAATTTCAAAGTTTAATATAGCTAAGGTACACAGGTTCGGATAGGTTTCCATTATTCTAATGAAAATCTATTTGAGTTTCCCGAAACGGTTTATGAACTTTATACAATATTGGGAATGTTTGTATTCCTCGAAGTGGATCGATTCAACTAATCTGAAATAAGAACTGACTTGTCACCGAATACATAACAGCGACAATGTAAAAATTGTTGATGAAATAAATGAAATGAACACAAATGAAGCATGGGTGTAATTCATCATATTATGACTAAAAGCAAAACTAATGCAATCAGTAATTACGAAAACAAATCAAAATTGCAATATCCATTTGTAAAATCTGATGGTCTTCCAACAGCCTTGCATGAAACGCAACCGTTGAACAAATCACAGTGTGCTCAAGTGCGAAGTACCTATGCATGTTTTGCAAACAATGCAGCAATGACGGCTGAAGGCTACAAGGTCACAGAATGACTGATAGTATGTGCTCTTATGAAACGAATGTATGCTGTTGTCTTGGAACATAATAATTATTGTATTTTGGAAAATGTTTTTAGTTGATTTGAAAGTTGAATGGATTGTTCTCAGCACAGGCCTGATAATGTTTTGTCACATGTCGATTACGACCTTAAACAAGAATTATTAATTTCTATTGACAGCCGTTTCTAAAATTCAGAATATTTTAATTTTCAAAGCATTTCAGGATTCTATTCTCAGGCGCCTATTACGTATTAATTGGGTTCTAATGAGCGTTTTGATTTCACATTATGTAGGTACATCATAGCTTAATTAATCAACAATTTGACATTTATCGTCAGTAACCTTGAAATGTATTAAAACATTGCCTGTGTGCTTGTTTCATTTAGAACTAGACTGTTGCAATTAAACGTTGTTTTTTATATAATCATAAAGCACACGTCCAACTACAACTTACAAGCCTCGTTACTTGATTTCCCCGCAATTTACATACGCATGACGTCATTCAAAGCAAACACATATAAAACAAACCAACAATTATTTCCATATTATTTAGCGATCCTCAAACAGCCATGTTTGAGGATCGTTAAATAATGTAAGTCACAATAATAAAAGCAAACATATAATTAGTTGATGATAAGCTAAATAGTTCTTATGTGGGTCTGACAACTATCGCTTAATGATGTCTATATGTCGCATTACATTAGAATGTACTACCTTTTAATTAGATAATAACTGCTTATAAGGACTTGCGTCACGTTTAGTAAGTAGCTATAGGTAGGTAATAGAATCATTGACATTGGCTTTACTACTTTTATTCATTTATTTATATCTAGGAGCAATTTTACGGAAAATGAATAAAACCCAATCAGTTTCATCAACTGTCAAACCGGTCTAACCTTCAAACTTAATAGTGTTATCTTCATAAACTATTGGTTGTTGTTTTAGCCTGCCACCACCAACTAACATTCGATTTGATACCTACTATCTATTCACAAGCATTCGATAGGCTTCCGAGTCTAAAAAAAACACATTTTCGGTTACCTGATTTCCCTAGTCCCCGACCGCAATTAGCCGTCGCAAGAATATCGGTCGCCTATTTGATTCAAACTCAATATTTTCGGGTTTCGGATTTGTGAACAGCGTTTAGAGGACTCTTTCTATTCTATAACATTGATTGATGTTCGATTCGCCACGGAAGCGTATTGAATGGTTGTGAATAGCTATGCAGGTTTACTAAGAGAATTGGTTCTTGATCCCAGAAACCTAGTCTGACTATAAAAATATACTGCACGGGTTCTAATGTAAAACAGACTACAACAAACTGTTCGGTGCACCAACAGGAACAGAGCAATAAAGTTGGAATGGTAATAGATTAAATAATAATTGTTGCACTCATTCCTGCGGCGTACTAAACCTAGATATCCCTGCGCGGCCAACCAGTGTAGGGTTACGCGGTGTGATGAAATCGGTGAAGTATATTCGTGTTGTACTGGATATTGTTGCAGGACAGTCTCCCTCCGTAATATCCTAATTGAGATAAATCAATATTATCGTCAGCCTACTAGCATTCCTCTGCTAGACATAAGCCTCCATTGCAAGCCACAAACCTCGATCTTCGGCCACTTTCTGTCATAACATTAAGATTAACTTTATTTCAGAACTATTCGGGGGCGAATGACTCACCAGCTTTTAATGAGAAAAGTTAATAGAGTATGCGGATAAATGTTTAGTCATGTCATTCATATTTAAGTTTGAAAACCTCGACCTCACAAAGAGCTCTGTTTAAATTAGTAATAATAATCAATGAAGCACAACGTGTATTTCTTCTTCATCCTAAAATTCTCATGTATCAACAACTAATACGCCCCTTTCTTTGTTCACAGCTCCTTCAAAACCTGGGCAAGGTAGACCGGACCCTCGACGATATATTTGAAGAGCACCTGCAGAACTTCAACAGGCAACATCAGCAGGCCACCAGGCTTCAAAAGGAGTTCAATAACTACATAAGATGTATACGAGGTGAGGACCTTTCATTCATTGTCGAAGAGAAACATACGAGTACGAGTACATAGGACAAATTATGCTCAACGATTCCCACATTGGGGCCAACAAATCTAGTTACCCTACAAATAAAAGCTTCCAATAGGTTTCCGATTTTTAAGCTACCTATCCTCTCCGCTACCCTAATTCTCCGTGTGTATATACATATATATTAAATCGTCAATCAGTGCTCTTGCTGTTTCGACGTATATTTTTCCACTTTGGAGAAACCTGATATACGAACGACTTTTCTATTTGGGGCAATCTCAAATACCGATCAAGACATCGTCCCCGATCACGCTAGGAAAGATATCAAAATTGCCGTCACGTGCAAAACTGGACCGGCAGTTTTTTTATAATACTCGCAGCAAGTTTGACCTGACAAAGAACTAAGAGCCAGGACGTGGCTGATCATTTCATATCCACATCCTTTGTACCATTGTGTGATAACAAAGAACCAGCATTTGAGTTCTAAAGCACTCTTCCTGGTACTCCAGTTATAGAATTTCGCTAAATTGCGTCAATTCGATCAAAGGAATGATGAATAACTACATTCGGATATGCAGAGATTCTTGAACTTCTTCTGGGATTGTGCCAAGTGTGCGCACATATGCTGCGACAACTAGTTCGCAGCTGGTTATGAAATCTAAAGTACAGCAAAAACTAAATAAGTTGCGATGTAAAAAGGAGTAAAATCGCCGGAAATCCGAAGATAGAAATAGAATGACAGCCATTTTTCAGAGCGATAAATGTACGATTGTCAGCATATAAGCTGAAAGATTTCCATGCTGGATATAAGTCTACCTCAAGCGTTGCCACAATAGGGTCTTTATTATACGATGTGTATTCATTCTCTTGCACCGGTAAGTGATCTCCTTTCAGATGCGTCACTGCTAACAATTATAAGGACCTGAACCTGGACATTTTTTTTTTTTTTTTTTTTTTAATAAACAACATCCACACAAGGTCTTCAGGTCCCGAACTAGGCAGAGCCTGTACTACGGTAACCTGATGACTGATATACATACTTATATACATATACACACCCAGACACAGGTCAAACAGACATGTTCATGCACACAAATGTTTGACTTGTCCGGGGATCGAACCCGGGACCAGCGGCTCAGAAAGCAGGGTCGCTACCAACTGCGCCAACTGGTCAGTCATTTATAGCATAGCATAGCATAGCTCTGAATCAGAATTGTATCTAATTTCATGGCTTTCGTCCCCAGCGGTGCAAACAGCGTCGAAGACGTTGATGGAAGCCATCACGGAAGTGTACGAGAGCGGGTGGTCTGGCCACGACCTGCTGTACGTGCAGGCGCAGAACTTGGAGATGCTGTGGCAGGACTTCTCGCACAAGCTCGGCGACCAAGTGCTCATACCGCTCAACACGTACACGAACCAGTTTCCTGAAGTCAGGGTAAGTTGGAAAATAGACTGTACAGCGTAGTTGATTATTGCTATGTATGGCGCTTCTGCAGGAAAGCTGATTGATTTTTTGTTATAAGCATAAGCAGCCTAATGTTGCCACTGCTGGGACACAGGCCTCCTCTCTTCGAGGGAGTGGACTGTAATCTACCACGCGGGTCTAGTGCGGGTTGGTAGTAGGTAGATATCACGTCTTCGAACATTTTGGTTCTTGGACATGCCCGATTCCTCAAGATATTTTCCTTCACCGTTTTGAAAGCCAGCCGTGTTGAAATGAATGATTTTTGTTATAATTTGAAGTATTTCGTCATCCAGCGCTAACTAGATAGGTGTTGAAGATAACTCAATTCTGCGCGATGCACCAGATAGTTGAAACAGAGGCTCCGAAATAGCGATCTGAATAGACTCAATTTGTTTAACTCGCAACTATTGCGCCCTCCATTACAGCATCAGTAATAAAATACGAGTTGGATCGTCTAAAAGTGCAGCATCAAACTACGTATATCTACATATTATTATAAATGAAGCTGTGAGTTTAGAACTAGATAATTATTCTATAAATAATGTGACGAAGAGTTAAATGATTTGGTAGAATCAAATTAATATAGTTATTAACCTTTTCATTATTTAAATTGAGTTTTAACGAGGCTAATTAGGCATGATATTTTTTTATCACACTTCAAATATACGAGTTTACGCTCGACTACTATTAAAGGAAGTCGACATCAGTTTCAATCACGATTAAATCCAACTTTAATACCCAAATAATTGGATACAATTACACCAACAGAGATATCTAACGCAAAATGCTTTTATTGAATGTAAGTAATGATGTTTTTTACAGAAAAAGATCGAGAAACGTGGTCGCAAGTTGGTGGACTACGACGGTCAAAGGCACAGCTTCCAAAATCTGCAATCGAACGCTACGAAGAGAAGGGACGATGTTAAGGTGACTACAATAACCGTTTTATTTTGCGATATTAATTTATTCATTAAAACTTTATGCACGAGTAAAGAAATACTTGACAAAGGCGGACTTAATGCCCGAGGCATTTTCTACCAACCAACCTTAGGGTGATGCAGAGACAAAATAATGGCAGGTGCAACATACGGGACAGATAACTCGGAAATAACTACAAAATACAAGAATAAATACTAATAAATAGAAATATATATACAAATAAACCTTGTCCGGAGAAATAACGATCGGTAGAGGAGAAAACGAATCCAGCAACTCAGCGCTGGGATGTTTCAGCCAACTTCTGACGGATATGTTCACGTGCCTTCACTTTAAAAGATAACCGACAGGTTGCCGTCCTTATGTTCAGAGGGAACGTTATGTCAGATTTGTTCCCAAAATCTGTTTATAATATATATAATATGTTCCTAATCTAAGATCTAAGTATTTTAATGTTACAGCAAATGAACATGTAGTTTTTCTCTGTTTTCGTGACATTAAAATTATTTATTAATTCATTTAAATATATTAAAAAGTCATATTAGACTTCGACATTATAATGTCACGTAACTATTTTGTCATGGTCATCTTTGTATAGCACAGTTAGATTGAAATCCTTCATCAATACGGTCAAAAACAAATTCAGTCCTTCTATTTCAGAGGCCAAGTGACAATACTAACTAAACTCGTCATCATAATTATCTTGCTCTTTCTATCCAAATTATTTGGTGTTGGCGCCACATGTCTTTTTATTCCTTATTTCTTTATTAATCGTATGAAAATATACTCATGATTCATCTAATATGGCTTATTTTCCAGGTGACGAAAGGCAGGGAACAACTAGAAGAAGCCAAGCGCACATACGAAGTCCTAAACTCTGAACTCCACGACGAACTGCCCGCACTTTACGACTCCCGCGTTCTATTCTACGTCAACAATCTGCAAACACTCTTCTCGGCTGAACAACTGTTCCATTTTGAAAGTCATAAGGTGAGAGACTTGGTACGAAGACGCTTTTTCATACTTATTTTGTTTTTTTCCCCTATTTTTAGTTTCACACAAAACTCCTTAATCCCAGATCCTTTTTTCCTCAGATTATTTTTCTTAGGATCGAAAACAGTGCCTTGTGGGGCACCGAACTTCATACGTTACTTTAAAGTAGAAATATGTAGTCTCCAAGAAGTTAAATAACTTATGTGGTTTAAACTAAACTGTAAAATTCTAATAAAAGATGTGACAACACGATTTGCGACCTCAGCTAGAAGGTGCTCAAGCCATAATTGTTATTTAAATAGCAGCAGTGTTTTTGTTTTTTCTCTCGCTTTTCATTCGCAAACACTATATATAGTATATAGCAATAGGTTACTGCTTGTATGTTCACAACACAAATTCTATTTTAAGTCTAAGCGCGAAGATTTGTATCTTGTATTTTATGCTGTAATAAATAAATAAATAAGTGATTCCTGAATGCGAAAGTCGAAAAACCCGTCTGGACTGCAAAACTAAAACAATTGGTAGTATTCGCATATACGAGTATGTGTCAGCAGTCAATTGTCTAGCATGGTATATTTATGGAACAATGTTTTAATATAGCAGTGGAATAGAATTACCTGGATCGCGGTCTAATCAGGCAGTGACTGGTCGCTGATGATGAAAAGTTGAACATCTGTGCTGTTTCATTGATTTCGTTGTACCGAGTCATTAGGACTCTTATTTTTTCTTATCTTTGGATCCTAGAATCAGTTCTTCCTTATGATTTCTTGTGTTACCAGTAGTCATAGTACTAAGAAGTTGTTTGTAATTCTCTCATCTCTTCCCCCAACCGCTATTCCAGGTATTCGGCGAACTGGAAGTGATAACGGACAAGCTAGCTACGGACTGCCAGCGCGGCTCGTACAGCAAGAAGGCAAACAACTTAAGCATCAACATGAACAATATCTCCCCGGCCTCCTCGCCCAACGCGACCCTCAACACGCACAACGGAAAACCTGCCTCACCAACCGATACTGTTCAGAGTGAGTTGGGGAGATTTCGCTATGGGTATTGTAAAATAGGGCTAAAGAAAATTGGGAAAATACTAGGGCTAATGAAATAAAATTGGAAATATAATTCAGCATGTATTGTAAAAGTTAGTGGAATATGAAAGGGACTGACTAGGGGTTTGGTTCTGATGTCGAGACAGGACTGAGCGAAAATAATTTAGGGTTGTAAGTCATATTTTACCACTAGGACAACATTGAATGGTTTAAAATACACATAATAGAAACTATATTTCTCTGAATTTTTATAACATTCGTTGGAAAATAAAATCAAAAGTTATTTAAAAAATCCCAGAACTATGTTTTTGCTTTTGTGTTGTGTTCAAGTAAATAATTGGATTGAAATGTTTTGAGTGATTGCTTTCTAAAAATAATCTTACTATGAAATAATATTAACTGTTAGCTTATATTCTAATTGATTGGGAGATGACACAGTTACAAATACAATGATAAATATTGTTTAATAAATCATTAGTACACTTAGCTACTATGATTAGGGAACGTAAGTTCAGATAGAAAAAAAAAGATGTTCCGAAAAGATTGGCAAAAGTGTATCCTGCACTTTTTGTAGAAATGAGCATTTGCATTTGGAAACTTGGTCATATCCCAACACCAACTAACAATAGGACTGTTGAGCATGTGCTGAGTGTATGTGTGTGTGTGTGTGTGTAGCGCCCCCCTCCCCCGCACACAACGGGGCCGCCGTACTGCTCGCTAGCGGCGACGACGCCCGCCCCGACTCGCGCAACGAATCCCGCACCGAATCCCGCAACGAAAGCCACCCCGCACCGGAGCCGCCCGCTAAGCAACCCGACGCGCCCACGCCGCCCGCCAAGAGAGAAGACAAGGCCCTTACGGCCCCCGTCACCAACAACAACGTAGAAAAGGAAATCAGCGACAAGAAGGTCGAGGAACTGTACGATATACCCGTCGGTGAGTATGCCGCCCTGGTACTTTAGCCGTTTGAGATCAGACGGACTGACACAAAAATTCAACAGTACAAACAGCTGTGTTTTTGAACTTCGAACTGTTTATGGAATCCTTGTACTCTTGATAGTAGATTGTATTAGCCGCGGAATGTTTGAATAAAGATATCGCCACCTTTTCTCCGAACTCCGTACCGATTATGGAGTCCTGGTACTTTTAGTAATGAATCTTCAAGCCTTTCAATATTGGCCCCGAGATTTTGCCGTATGACCTCTACGCTGTTTTTTCGTACTTTACATGGATTTTGAATCCCTAATACTTTTATTTAGGGGATTTATCTTCAAGCTTATTGTCAAACAATCGTGTTACCTATGGTGAGAAGAGAGGGAGAAGAACATATCAGCTAGATGGTATTAATTTTAATGTCGTGGTAGATAGACGCATGGCTATAGCTATTTTAAATAGCAACTCAAATCTAAACAATGCAAAATTAATTTTTTTATGCAATCACTATAACTTCTAATCAAAATAAATATGCAGTAAAACACCCCCACTGTATTTCATAAAAAAAAAACATTCAGATCACTACGCCACATCATAAGTAATTCTATAAATTCATTCGCTCAGCCACAGAGTATTTTCATTCAGTAGTCCAACACTATTTATTAGCAAAAACTTGCACAAACACTGTTATGCTCTACCAGTAGACAAATAGAAAGTCACAATTCTCTCAGGGTCACCAGTACCGCCGGAGAAGTCAAATAATAACTCGGAGGAAAAGAGACAAGTAGATGTAGAACCAAAGGACGAGAAAGGGAAGGAGAATGACAGTGAGAACAAGAACGACGAGGTTTACGACATACCAATAGGTAAGTGATGGTCTGGAAGAAATATAAACGAAAAACCTGGGATACCTACTAAAAAAATTAATAAATATTTCATCAATCTATTTCGTTTATATTTTCAAAATAAACTAGCAGACCCTTATTCGTAAAGGCCTGTTCACATAGCATTAACATATTTTCAACCAATAAATCCAGAAGAATTGTTCAAAAGTATTGGACACATATTAAAAATATACACAACTTTGTAGATACGTATTTTCGTGCTACTTTCGCATGTTAATTGATTTTATTTTGGTTTTCTAATTTAAAAATCAACTTTATAAATAAGGGAGTTCAATATGAAGTGCTTTAAACGACTGTGTGAATAGGTCTACTTATATCTTAGCAAATAACGCTCATCGGTGGGGGACCTAACAGCTCAACTCTTATATCGTAAGTTATACAATAACAACTTTAATATTTATAAAAAAAATATGTATTTAGTCGATGGACAAATTGTTTTTACTCAACTGTTAAGTGGGAGCCGTTTTTTTTTTAAATTAAATCTTTTGTAACATACGATGTTATGATACAATTTATTTATCGGCGACTTCTTAGTTAAACATTATTTTGTGATATATTTGGTATGTATAATCATAATGCTATATTGTATTGTATTTATATTCACAATATCTGTAGGTGTACCGGCTGATAAACGTATGTAAATATTTATATAATATGTATGGCTTTTACTTTTAATTTGTGTGCAAATGATTTCGCTTTAAAGATGTTTTATGGGTGTATTTGTTAACCATTAATACTGCTTTTGGTATTTTAAATATTATGTATGTATTAGTTATGTTTACCGTGGGAAATGAGAACTTTCTTATTCACAAGTTTCTTTAAACTAAAATCCGTTTAGTAATATCTTAGTGAGCATGAAAATGACAGACAAAACTTAAACTTTTAAATTAAGTATCAACATAATATTGTTAAGGTATAGGTACCTTTTAATTGTTTTACTGTTTATCATTCAGTCCCCGTTATCGCGGATGCTCGAACAATTGTTTTGTAGTGATTGAACATTTCATTATATCGACTATATTGGTATCAATATTAACAAGCACCTATTGTAGGTATTAATCATTTAGCCTCTTCTGATCGGTATACATACATTTTACGTACTTTTTTAAACATTTAAAAGATTTATTTAGTATTTTCATAAGTAGGTAAGTACACGTGTTTCAGTTACGTTGCACTCAAACTGAATAACACACGGAGTGGTTCACATATCTTATTTATACATTTAAAATAAAATTAACCTATTAATGACAAACAAATATTTCTTACTAGATTTACCGGAGACACTATTGGAAAATACTCTTCATAGTAATTATCAAAATAAAACTAAACTACCCGGTAGTAGTCTCTAGTCCGGAAGTGAAGAGAAATTTTCACCTCTCCATACTAAAGTGTAACAGCTGATCGGCAAGTTTGTATGGAAACTTAAAAGTATTATTTTTTGTCACTTGGAATATAGGCAAAACGTTGGTGATAAGTTGGTAGTACATCCTCTTTGGTGAAATGAAGGATTCATAGGTGTTATTATTTTTTGTTATGAACAACAATATTCTTTTATTTTTTGCTAAATGTCAAATGTTAAAATAGCTTAGTTACTTTGAATTTATATTTGTTACTTTAATAAGGTATACAAAAAAAAAACAAATATGAAATCGCTGTTTGATATTAATTACATTGCAAACAATCACAACGAAAATAGTAAATATATTGTAATATATAAAGTGTGTTTTGTGCTAAATGGATTAAATTTCGGACAAGATTGTAAAGAGAGCTTGTCCAGTGTGTGTTCTCCTATAAAAAAATACAAGTAAAACAAATAAAAGGATTTCGGGCGCCGTGGAGATTGCACACTATGTTTTGATTCCGGATAACTTACCTTCGTAGAGTCAGACCTTTAATCTGCCGGAGGTAGCGGTAATGTGAGATAATTAAAACAAAGGAAATAACCTTGTTAATGCCTCATTTAATTGCCAGTAGCTTCCAAGTAAGTAAAACTATGACTAATGAAGATATTAAATTACTATTATTATGGCTATTGTTATTATTATTATTGCATCTTGTGGTATTAAACAAAAGGGAATAAAAAAAAAATAATTAAACCTCCATAGACGGCGTCCGGACGTACACTACGTCACCCTGACCTCTCAGAATATCAATAAATAAGGTAAAAAAATTAAGAAAGGAAAAAGAGGAAAAAAGAGAGAAAGGACGCCGTGTTCCAGCGTCCTTTCCAACAAAAATTACATTGCCTCAGCGCACCCAAAATCCATGTGGGCGACAATCGCTAAGGCAATTTAATAATTTATGTAAGTAGGCCTGAAACAATAATTTCGAATAGAACACGCACTATGTACTTGGACCAATAATTTTCGCAAGGAATCTTACCAAATAAATAGAGGGTCGTTGCCTCGACACCTCTCAGAGGGTGTAGCAGAACCCTGCGCCATCATAGGCCAAGTTAAAGGCAGGACAGGATGTCGTCGGGTTTAGAAATATATTAGACCATCCTGTCTAGTCTAGAAAAGTTCGCAAAGAGCCGATGTCACATTGACAGCTCGGTGACTCGGCGCGCACAGACAACCAATGACAGCTAAAGTGACGTTCCGAAATTCAGTAATCGATGAGAAGCATGTAACGATGTTTAAAACTCGTTACAATATGTGCTATAAGATTCCTTCAAGAAAACATAAGAGTATTTTGATAATTACTATGAAGAGTATTTTCCAAGTGTCTCCAGTAAATCTATTAAGAAATATTTGCTTGTCATTAATAGGTCCCATATTTATCGCTAAACGTGAATTTTGACAAATAACCGTTACGTTATTTTCAGATGAATTATTTAAAGGATAATATACTATCGCTGTACCTGCCTACGACACTAGCTCGTAAAATATTTCACGATGCGATTGAAATGATTCAGTCACATCTTGTTAATAATGGCTATCGTGCGAAAGATACATGTGACAACTGTTACGCATCGCACTGGGGTTGTTTGAATTTAAAACCGGGTTTAACTATTACGTTTGTCACCAAACATTGTTTACTGCTATGTAAAGCAATGTGTTAAATAAACAATATATATGAACCACTTCGTGTGTTATTCAGTTTGAGTGCAACGCGCGTAACAGAAATTCGTGTACCTACTTATAAAAATACTAAATAAATATTTTAAATGTTTAATAAAGTACGTAAAATATATGTATAACGATCAGAAGAGGCTAAATTATTAATACCTACGTTAGGTGCTTGTTAATATCGATACCAATATAGTCGATATAATGAAATGTTCAATCACTACAAAACAATTGTTTGAGCATCCGCGATAACGGAGTCTGAATAATTGTCTCTGAACTGTCACCCCTGAATTCTCAAAGGACACTGGGACATTCATAAAATTATATCGGTCTCTATAATACAAATTAGGCATGAGAGAGAGGGATGATTTGAATTGAAATGCATTAGAGTATGTATGTAGGTATGAACTTGTAGCATTTTCTATTTATTTATCTATTTACGTACTTATGTAATTAATTTAAAACGGCCAAGTCCAATTACATTAGTAAAATACGAATAAAATAACAAAAAGTATACACTACAAGACAACTACTCGACAGTCTTATGCTCATCTCACAATACTCCAAATTTACTGACAAGATTTTCTTCCATTCCTCCGAGAACACTTAAGAGTCACAACTAAGATATAATAAAGATCAAGTTAGAGTCGTCGCACTAAGCGGTCCGACCGCACAGAAAGGTCTCGCCCGTACGGTAAGCTCCCCCCCCTCACCCTCACCGCCCCGCGCCCACAGGGGCCACGCTGGCGGGCCTGCCGCCCGGCGCGCTGTACCGCGTGCGTGCCACCTACCGCTACACGCGCGAGGACTCCGACGAGCTGAGCTTCGACGTGGGCGAGCTCATCCGCGTCGTGGAGTACGACGATCCAGATGAACAGGTAGTTAGTACCTCTTTGATGACTCTTTTCAATTAAGAACGAGCAGCGACACGGGACCGTGGACGATTTGGTGTTTTGGGGACGATTATGTAATTTTGAGGTTTTTAAACAGTACTGATATTTGAATAAGCAATTTTTGATCTGCATTGCGATTCAGTAACCATCTCACCGTGAAAACATAGGTGAAATCATAATCTAGATTATGATTGTAAATGTAATGCTTAGTCAATCCCTAGCATCAGTGGGATGACACTGACAGCTCACTTCACCTAAGTGTTCACTTCACGGTGAGATTTTTACAGAATCGACCGGCTGACGTCTTTCTTAGGACGAGTTCTATGATCAGTCAGTCTAGCAAGAAGTAGCTCAGAATAAAATTGTGCCTGATGAAAAAATAAAAAAGAGGCCTTTTCCCAGCAGTAATACGTTCGGGCTAGCTATAAAAAAGGACGCGTTTCTATAATCGCGATAACTTTGGGCTGTTTGACAGTTGTAACTTTATTCACATCTGGCAGTTGGAAGTACAATCGGTAAAATAGAAAATTAGGCAGTCAATAAATTAATAACACAATTTTATTTTTGTTTTCTTTTATTTGTTTCCATAAAAATTATTTTTTCGTCTTAGCCACTAAATAAAATAAATTAGCAAGCTAAAAAAACCTTATCTAAAACAAAACCATCTCTAATTCCAGGAGGAAGGCTGGCTGATGGGCATCAAAGAATCAACCAATGAGAAGGGAATGTTCCCCGCGAACTTCACGCGACCGATATGAAGTGCGCGCAGCGCGAGTCGTCAGCGCCGCGCTACGTAGGTACCTACTCGCCGCGCGAGACCGACAGGCCCTACGAGTGACGTGACCTAACTCGATAGCATAGGTACCGTAACAACCGATTTTTAGTACGAACTTTCTTCTACCGTATAATTCTGATTTAATAATCATTATTTTTCAAAAAATCTATGTTTATAACTTAGTCTAGTTGTTGAATGTTAATAGATTATATATTATTTATTATTTTTTGTGTTGTATTACAACGAATTATGATAAATCGTAACCGTATAACAGCGTCTGTATATACAGTGTATGAGTAACTTCGTATCATCATTTAGTCACTGCTCGGTGTAGGGTTAAAATATTTAACTTATTGATTATTCCATGTCACATTCTTGTAGTAGGAAACACTGCTGAGAATCTAATGAATCGGATTCTTTGACAAAATCATAATATCATTTTATAAATAACTGCGATAAATCAAAATCATTATAATTACGAACGTGCGTGATTCTTTAATTTGTACCTTACGTGACGGCTATAAGTCACATGTTAATGCTCGCGAACGTCCGCGTCTTGACAAGCATAATAATCAAGTGTGTTTCCTACTCCTCGATTCTTCTTCAATAATTATGACAATAATCTTTAACGATTATTAAATTGTATAATAATTTTATTAAAATCAAAATTGCTCATGTGTAACAAATAAATATTTTACATTTTAAAGTGACCTTAAATTTTTATTAAATAAATTAAAATTATTGACGAACAATTCGAATAAGTATTTCAAGTTATCAAAATATGTATTCAGTATTATTTATTATGTATAAATTATTATTATTATTATTCTGGTCCACTTTTTCTTTGATATAACAATGTCTTCTTGTATTGTGTTTACGAGTTTAAAAATTAACGCTTTCTTGAAATAAGCTAAAGCAAAACAGCTGTTTTACGATGACGAATATTAAATTATGAGATTATACTATTAAGCCTTTGCAGCATTTAAAAGCTGTTTTTATACCAATACTTCGCCTTCCAATCTCTTAATACATTTCCGACAACGCATTTCATTAAAATTTTTGATTGCATTTTCAAAGCGAGGTTTTAATACTTAATCATTTTAAAGGGTTAAGTTTTAATAATGTATATAAAATTGATTTTAGTTTTTTTGCTGAACCCATTTTATCATATTATTGTTCATATAACATAGGGACTAAATCAATCGAATATTATAGCCTTTGCATAAACAAGTTTTTTCTGTTTAAGTAGGATTATATTTTTTGTTAAATTTAATCAGATACTAACTATAAAATAGTGCTTATAACATCAGACTATAAGGTTTTCAACTGAAGATGTTTATTATAAGAAACGAATTTGAACGTAGCCACGTATTGAATGATGAACGCTCAAATACGTAATAAATAAATCAAGTTAATGTCTCGAAAGTTTATATCTTATTGGAATTAATTTCTTATGTATAAATACCTTCAGGTTGAAGATAATATTGAAATGATACCAGACTTTATGTGCCCAGAACAAACATTGATATTAACGCCAGTGTCAAATGAGGTGCTTTGAAAGTGTACATAATTAATATATTTTACATTTTAATCCCATATTTTTAGATTAAGACGGTTTGAATTGTGTTCCATTTTGAAAAACAACTTCCCAGAATGTTTCCTGTTGCCAACATTATAAATAATAGTTAGGCAACACTGACGATTAAAATATTTTATCATTTTAACTTTTGTAAGAGAGGAACTCGATAAGTCGTGCTCCTTGCGTGTGGAATTATGAAAAATATGTAAACTAGTTTTATTTAACAATGTTTATAATGACGGGCCACTTTAACATATTGCCAGCAATTTGTAGCTGCTCAAAGCATGTAGCTCCGCCTTTTGTCACTCATTAGAACAATCAACTTTTATACAAATTTTTGGAAGACCTATTGACCTTATCAGATTTTAATATCAATTTTAACGAACGACTGAAGTTTTTTGTAGGCAAGTGTTGAAATGTTGCGATATTGTGTAGGAGTACAATCCGACATGTTGAAAGTTGTGGCTTTATCGTCAGTGCCATGCAATGTCCATATGTAATGTTAATTTATAAGTTTGTTAGGACTTGTACAGTTTTTACAAGTGGAAAATAAAATATTTCGAAAAAAGAAAATGGTTTTTATTTTCACTTTAAGATAAATCCTTATACAACCTGACGTCACGTGGCGTGACACATGTTATCATAATCTGTACACACAAAGCTAAACAGAAAACTGCGACTTCTGAAAAGACCTTGGTTATCGAATGGCATCAATAACAGAGCGAAACAAACAAAAAGTAGTTTTCATTTTCAAAATTCTCGTCGCTTTTGATACGAAATGTGTGGCACGTAGCCACACAAGTAACGTTATCATAATAGATGCACGCTATCGAATGACATTAATAAGAGAGCGAATTAAGCAAAAAGGTTTTATTTTCAAAACATAGTCGTCTAACTTTTGATAAAATAAGGGCGCCGTCTAATGTAATCAGGTGTGCGCTGACGCGTCCTGGACAGTAAAAAATACTTTAATCAGAAGACCGACTTCTCGGCCAGAACCAAAACCTCCCCAACTATCAGGGCAGCATACATAGCTAAAACAATGGATGAGCCAAAAGTCAGTGCAATTGTTTGATTTTTTTATTTTTGCTTAATCCGACAGACAACTCTCTCAAGGCAAGAAGGATTGAATTAACTCGAGTTATCGCGTATACTGCTTATTAAAATGGTATGTACAATGGTGGAATGGTGGTTTCATAGCATAGAAAACGTACTAAATTCACACAACAAAAACAAAGGCACTTTACTACAATTTATTTCCGAACGAAAGATTTTAACTGTCAATCGCGATACGTTTCACGTAAAACTGTATTTGACATTCTCATGAAATCAATAGAATGTCATTGTTATGAAATGCTAAACGGAAACGGAACGTTATTACATGATTGATTGATGTTCGTTAAACTGGACCCTGTAAAAACTGCGGGAATTTCGTGTAAATGAAAAACATGGTGTTTACTTCGAAATATGTGTTAAAAATGTGCCAAAATATAATTCGAGTTTTTCGGTAGTTAACTAACAATGTTGTTGGCGGACAAAGTAAGCATAAACGCTATCAAAACGTCGCCGTCGTACGCACAGTAGTTTTGTTGTTTTCGGTGTTTTTCATAATCATTTAACTATTTGCAGGAACTTCAAGTGCAATAGTGTCCTAGAAAATCTGTAAGGTAAGTAAACATTTAAATTATAATCTGAATACTCTGTAACCCTCGTATACACGGGTCACGGGCGGGTCTTTATTTTTTTGGTATTATTTTTTTACCGACTTGATATTTTGTTGTTGTTTATGTTTACTTTTTTATTACTCGCAGGGTATTCAGACTAAGAAAGTATCAGAAATGGCAGTGAAGCAATGTTCCGTTTTAGTAAGTTCTTTTTTGTTTTTTTTTTTATTATTTAATTTATGTGGGTAGGTACACACGGCTACACATAAAGCTATAGATTTCCAGTATAAGATGATCTCGTATTGTAAAGGATTTCCTAACAGTGGGAGGTCAGTGTAAACTGGAAATGTATAGCTTGATGTGTAGCCGTAGTACATAATACTTTTTATTGACAAAATTATTACTCATATTAAAAGTACTTAAGTGCTTACCTAATCTAACTTGAATATTCAATATAAATAAAGGTACTTCAAATTATGTTACTTAAAAAAACTAAAAAGAACCTCTGTGACAAATAAAAAAGATAAAAGTGAGTTCAAAAACTCAAACGAACTACGTAGTCTACTGAAAAATCACATTCTAAAAAGTACGAAACTGGAACTACGAGAAAAGAAAATATTTTCATCTGGAATTGTTACGTACAAACTATTAAATAAACAACTTACACGTGATATATTGTAATTTATTTAATACATAATCATAGGGATGTTCAGAGGATAGCTGTGGTCATTAGTATGCCTATGTATCCAAACTAATATTGTTAAGAGAAAAGATTTGTTTTTTTGTGTGTATGGAACGGATTTGGATGAAATTTATCATATGGGTAGGCCGTGACCTGGAAAAGGACCTAGACTACTTTTCATCCTGGATCACAGAAGCAGTCACGGGCAACAGCTAGTAAAAAATAAAATAGTTAAGTACAAGATTTGTAACTTTGAGCCTATATCCAAAGCTAGGCCAGATATTCAGAAACTTATCTGCAAGGGCATGAAATCAAGAAAAATGTTTTTTTTTCTGCACAAAAGAAAATCAATCTATATAAATAAATATCAATTACCAAACATTTTTGTCCACATATCAGTTCAAAGCGGATGCACCTATTTGGCTTATTCTTTATTATTGTTATTGTCAGAACAAAGTTTGTATGAAATGTTTGTATGAAAGATTTTTTTTGGAAAATCCACCGAGAAAGTCGGAAATTTGGATGCTATATTTGTACGAAATTCACACCAGACAACGCCGAGCACGAACAGCTTTTAAGTAATAAAATTGTCGCCATAAGCCTAGTACACAACATTGGTCAACTAAGTTAGGTAATATGGGCTGGTGTCCGCAACTCCACGTCGATGCGCGTATTTTGAAAAATAAATCGATTATTCGATCCACCCCAGCTCCTCGACGAAGGCCAGCAACGCCTTGGTGTTACTGACACTCTCACGTAGGGTACCTGGGTTACCGAAGTACTTTACCCTGTATGTGGCGACCCCCGGGCAGCTTAGAAGCACATGTACGGCTTTCTCGTCTTTCATGCAGGCCCTACACAGCGGACTGTGTGTGATTCCTAAGACAAAGGGGTGTTTATTAAATGAAAGGTGTTCAATCACATCGGGTTCACCAATATAGAGGCACGAGGAACAGGGTGTAAAGTTCACTCATCCTCTAGAGTAAAGGGAGGATCCTCCGACCAGACGTGTGCTGTGTCTGGCGTGCAACTGCTTGCGCAACGCAGGATTTGCGTGTCGTCAGTATGACGCGCAGCTCGCATGTGGCAATGTAGATAGCGCTACATTACTCCCCTCCGGAGACCAGAGGTCGATAGTGGGCAGAGTCATGTATCTTGCGATACTTGCCAGTGCCAGTTGACGTTCCAGCGGGACGGAACCGGGTGCCACATAGTTCACGGTGAGTCGGAACTGTCTGTGGTGGTTCCCCAAATCCCCAGTGACTCGGGGTGGCGCTGCGTTATGCTTCAGTGCGTTGGATGTGGTCCAGCGCCGAGTTGAGGCTGACTGCTGGCGTCGACCAGGAGAGGTGTGAAGGGCTCTGCTTGTGGACCGGCCGAAAGTGCAGTGTGCTTTGCCAAGGTTGCTGATGAGGCTGAGGGTCATCAGGGGGTCATGAGGGGAATGCGCGTTCGCTGCATGGTGGTGGTCAGGATACCCGTTTGAAGCCGTAGGTGCTGGCTGGCTGAGACTCGCCGCTCGAAAGTTGAGGAAGCAATGCTGCCGCGCTAGCGATATCAGCAGTATGTGCAACTTTCGACAAAATGAGTTAAATATTGATCCCGAATCAGCGCAATGAGCTTTACCAGATGTGCTAACAGCCGTTTTAATAGCTTATCGGGAACTGGTAAATCGTCGTTAATTTAATTTAATTAATTTAAAAATATTATAAAAATTAATCGTGAATGTCAGAACATGTATAAAATAATAATTAAGTCAAGGATAAAAGTTAAAAATCAAGGGTAAAAGTAAAGTTAAGGATAAAGGCAGTAAGTCCAATAAATGAGAAATCTTCCTTAACATAACAACAGTAAGTATACTTACCCCGGGCTTACAAGTAAAGCTCTATCATTTAGGTTTTACTTTTACTTAAGGTATATGCAGTAACTGTTTAGTGCTGTTTTCAAAATAAAAACCAAAATGTTACAAAAACTGCGTGCCTATTACTCAAAACTATGCAAAACATACTGCTCTTATCGCTAGCGCGGCAGAACGGTGATGACGTCACGCTGAACTAGCTGCTCGAAGACTGCGTTAATATCACCTTGGGGCCACCAGTATAGAGGCATGAGGAACAGGGTGTAAAGTTCACTCATCCTCTATAGTAAAGGGAGGATCCTCCGACCAGACGGGTGTCGTGTCTGGTGGGCAACTGCACAACGATTGATGTCGGGACGTTGTATATATGCTAGTTGCGCGGTAACTCTGCTTGCGCGATGCAGTATTTTGCGTGACGTCAGTGCGTAGTTCGCATGTGGCGATGTAGATACCGCTACAACCCGTGGCCAGTTAAAGCTGCTGTAACTGTACGCAGCTGTTGCTTAGCTAGTCGGATAACCTGTTTCGTGAAGCGGCAATCGGTTGTAGGGAGTGCTTCCCTAGCTTGCCGGCACTCACCTAGGTCCACCCATAGTTTATGATGTTGGTCCCTGGTGCGTTTCCTTTCGTGCCACTCCCCTTCGGGTACTTACGCACTCTGGGTGTGTAAGTACCCGAAGGGGAGTGGCACGATGGGTTCAGGACCCACTGGTGCAACGCTCGACCCCTTCTGGCATCGTTACCTAGCGAACCACTGTGTTCCTTGATTGTTTGTTGCCCACCTGGTTGAGGCGCTGGTGGCACTCGTATATTAGCCCAGAATCAACTGTTTGACTGTTCAGCGCTTGCAGAACCGCCATGCTGTCTGAGAGAATGTGATTCGAGTGGTCCTTAACTTTCCTGGCCATGATGGCCGAGGCGGCTAGAGAAATACCCAAGCATTCGGCCTGGAACACTGTTATGGACCCCCAGTGGTGTGGAGATGCGTATGTTGAAGTCTTCTGAGAAGATCCCGGCGACTGTGCCACTACCTGTTTTGGATCCATCCGTGAGGATGCGCAGCTTTGCAGGGCACAAGCCCTCGCATCGGCGATCCAAAGGTCAGCTAAGTTATCCTTATCACTAATTCATAATTAAATTAAATAACGGATATTATTTTAATTTATTTTTGTATAGTGATAGACAGTTTTGAAAACATTGAGGCATTGGCCATTTAAATGGTTCATTACAATTTTACCGAGGGGTATCGTATTACTCAGTAACTGGGTCGTAGAAGTCAGATAGGCAGTTTCTCCATGTAAAATACTGGTATTTAGCTGCATCCGGTTAGACTGGAAGCCTACCCCAACATAGCAAAAGGCTAGGGATAATGATGATGATGATTACAGTACTGTTACTATTTTTATTAAAGCAAAAGATAATCAATCATAACATAACGTCACGCCTGTAATCCTCGAAGGGTTAGGCAGAGATGTAGGTGTATTCTCAATCATATAGATATTTTATATAAATAAAAATTAAATGCTGTTTGTTGTTATGCAAATCATTTGAGTTGAGAACGGCTGGATACATTTGGCTTTTTTTGTTTTAAAATCTTCGTAATATTCCGAATAGGGTTTTTAAACATAGAAAAAAAAACTGGAAAAGTTTCCCGGAAATTTGGAAAATGGCAAAAACTCCTTTTTTCTAAGGAATTTTTGTTTAAACTATTTTTTGGACAGGACTAGGCCTGTCGGGCCTGCTAGTAAATAATGAATAGCCTAACTTTTTTTACTAAATGTTTATAGCAAGTATACTTACACATAAATAAATAATATCATAAAAATATATAAAAGGTATAAATAAAATATATAAAAATTATATAATACCTACCTAAATAAAAGACAAAATTATATTGTTTCCCAGTTTAAATTCAATACAATTTTAGATATTTGAATTTTATGATATTAAATTGTAATCAACCACTACGAGTCTTTACAAAGTTTTATGTTTTTCAGTTTTTTTTTGGTTAATTAACCAAAAAAAAACTGAAAAACATAAAACTTTGTGTAATATTTCCTCACTTATTTCACACACTCTAAGCCAAGACAAAGTTAGTACCTACTCAGTAGTGTGAGCGGTTGTGCCAACACTACTAGCAAAAGTTGCCCATTCAAACAAGTTGCTGAGTTTTAGTTTCAAACTTTATATCTGCGCTGTAACACTTCACATATTCGACGTGAAAGACTTAGTTCGCGTGAAGTCTGGTTTCTATGGAGAATGTATGTTAGCAACAAGCCCATTCAAGTGAAATACAGGTAGACAGTTAATACTATGTTGGAACCTTCATCATTATCATCACCCACAGCCCGACAAATTGTGATTAACCCTAACTCACTCACTGATTTATTATTTATTAAAATGGTATTCAAAATTGTCCACGGTTGCAATATGCGTATTTACGTATTTAGACCAACAGTTTCATAACTTTTATTAAACTTACGAAGCTGATTATTTTACGCATAAAAGTAAAACTCATGAAGATTCCGTTTATTTATTTTATTTGGTTCACCAACGATTGTTTGCACCGGTTGTATGCTAAAAAGTAACATGCAGAAATATAAATGCAACAGTGCAACAATCACTTATAGGTAAACTCCGCATGCATAAAGGAGTTGTACAATTTTATAATATTAATCTAGTTTAAAAAACGGAAAATACTAATCTAAAGGACTAAATAATATAACAACTTATGAAACTAATAACATTTAAATATTATATTATATTTTCTCTCTCAAACGAGAAAATGAAAAGTTAAACTATTAAGAAAGATACAATTTATTCTATTAATCTAGTTTATAAAAAAAAAAATGTACTAATCTTAAGGTCTAAGTTATTAATATAGGTAACATCGTAAGGAACTTAATTATACTTAAATATCTATTCTCTCTCAAACGAGACAATGAAAAGTGAAGCTATTTAGCAAGATGCTTAAAAAAAATTGCCTTCAATCTGCCCAGACTTTCAAAGTGCAAATCAATTTGATCACTGCAGCTATTTACAACCTTGCATAATCTCGCATATGGGGAATTGGAGCCTAGAACCGTTCTTCTCTGCGGAGGGCAGAGTGGTGTAATCACACTGCGAGGAATTCTTGAGGGTGCACGGAAATTAAAAGTGTGCAATATTTGTGGGCAGTCAATTTTGTGGTGCATTACTTTGCACACAAACATTGCGTCATTAATGCGTCGGCGATTGTCAAGCGAAACCATTTTAAAGTGTGTAAGTCTGTTGCTGTACGAACGTACTTTTTTAGTTATTCCGCTAGAAAACGCCAAGTGCCATAGAAAACGCTTTTGAACGCGTTCTAGACGCAACGAGTGTGTGGTATAATGTGGACGCCAGATCACGCTACAATATTCCAACATACTTCGTATTAAGCAATTGTAAAGCAAAATTTTAGTCTTACAGCACCTAAACTGTTTGGAATTCCTCATGACAAATCCCAGCATCTTAGAGGACTTTTTTATTATATTGTCTATCTGGGGAATAAAAGTTAACTTACGGTCAAACATAACACCAAGGTCTCTTATTGTATCCAGTTCCGCAATCTTTACTCCATTGATATAATAGTCTTGGTCTATTAAATTATGTTTTCGCGTAAATTTAACATGGTAACATTTACTAGAATTTAGATGCATCTTGTTGGCTTGACACCATTGCACAAGCCTGTCTAGATCGCTCTGTAGCGCAGAGGCATCATCTTTAGATTTAACAATTTTAAAAAATTTTAGGACGTCTGCATAGGTACATAAAGATAACAGAGTAAAGAAAACAATTGGGAATATCTTTAATAAATAAATTAAAATAAAACAGGCCCTAGATGAGATCCCTGTGGCACGCCAGACGAGATGCATCGTAATTCAGACTGAAAACCGTTGATAACCACATAGAAAGATCTACCCACGAGATATGAACTCAACCATGAGAGTAACGACCCGGTGATGCCATATGCGCGCAATTTGCTAATCAATATTCCATGTGATACCTTATCGAACGCTTTACTAAAATCTGTATAAATGACATTCGCTTGGAAACCTGAGTCTATTGCCTTCGTTAATAATTCAGTAAACAGTATTAGGTTGGTAGTTGCAATAAAAAAGTCTCAAAAAATGTTCTACTTACTTTTTTTTAATTTTTTTAAGTTTATCAGGTCGATCATTCTCAAAAAACCAGAAAAAAATCATAACTCGAAACCTATGAACAGCCTCGGAACATACTTGGGGATGATTCGGATACCCTACGATACGAGGGATCTAAATTTTATTTATGGACGTCAATGTTCCGGCCACTCTGTATATTCTAGGTACGTACGTCGTCTGCACATATAATTATAATGAATGTAGGTCTACATAATACTGTAAAACATTTTAAAAAAGTAACTGGTGTTTCTTGCCCTTTCATCTCCACTACATTTTAGAAGGGGCGACTAAAATCAATTCTAATTTCTTGTAGATTTTGACTTTTTAAAAGTGCCTTTTATGGTCTACTTGAAATAAATGCACTCGGCTGAGCGCCGAAAGTTGAAAATCCATCAGTGCGAGTTTATGTAGACATTCATTTTGATGACGTTAAGTCTTCGGGAAAACGGGCATACTATTTATTGTGAATAGATTAGAATAGAATATACTTATTGTAAAATATGAGTGTGTACATCAAATAATATTTTATCTCTTGTCGTGGGGTAATTTGGTGGATATTACAAAAGCGTTTATAGTACAAAAAAAAATGTGTACGTGCAATCTCTGGAGCATGGTATAAGGATAGTTGTAAACCCTCGTTTACAATATTCTGCCATTACCGCGTATGTACATTAGAGAATTATGCCTATTTGTACAACAAAATCCTGAATGTTTCACTAAATACAAAGATGTAACCTAAAGAAATGTTAGCTCCTAGAAATAAAAATAAATTTAATCATGAGCTCTGTTTACCGCAATGCAGACTCGAATTGTTTAAGAGGAACTCGTACATAAATGCTGTAAAGGTATAATATTATAACAAATTACCGGACGCTTTTAAAGATATACCTACCTTTGACAATGTTTAAAAAAAAGGTAATGCATTGGTTAAAAGAAAAATGCTTTTATAATCTTAATGAATACATGTCAGATCGCGGAGAAACATAAATAAATAATATTGGGAATTTTAATAATAATAAATATAAATTACAATTACATTTATATTTAGTATCTGACATTTTATTAAACTTTATTTGATGTTATTTGTTGTATAGGTATAATTTGACATCAACTATGTAATTAATTTGTTCCTTTATAGTTTATACCCTTATTATGCATGAGATATCATTTGTTATTTGTTGTTACTGTCTATTTATATTTTTTTATTCTGTTTTTAATGGACCATAAAATTCAAATAATATGATTGTGTAGGTTAAAATTAAATATTTGCACACCAGTAATGGTAGAATGTAAAGGGGCCATTACAGATTTAAGATCATACATATTTTGTAAACCTACATTCTGGCATATAAATGAATTTGAATATGAGCAAGGTCTTAAAATAACAATAAAAAACAACATATTTTTATTTAAGAATAAACCATAAAAGATTTGAGTTTACACAACAAACTATGAAAATATTAACATAATCCTAATGCTAATTAAAAAAGGGGAAAAATATAAAAACAGTATTGTTTTTACAGATTTGAGGGCCGACTTGTGAAAATTTCGTAACTATAGGAAACTATTTAATTCTTGCGGTCATTTAAAAATTCCGATATGTTATAACTACTATGTGTCGGTCACTCTTACTTACCGGAATCGCTGATGAAAACCTTGGTTGCACCCATTCTTAAAAACAGGACAGGGGATGTATCAGACAGGACAAATTATCGACCCATCTCACTTGCTACAACAGCAGCTAAGATACTTGACAGTTTGCTTAAACAGTCTCAGTGGGTGCTTACATTTACATGACGCACAATTCGGTTTCACACTTTTCGTTTCGGTGACACTACTCCATACAAGTTTAGACGTGATTAAAAAGTTGACTACTAAAATTACATCAAATTACGTCAGGTGCTGACTAAGTTGACAGGACTAAACTAATATTTATCTTCTGTCCTTTTCTTAATGAAATAGAAAGAAAAAGATGCACACAACTTAGTTTAGTTTGTGAACAAGGGAATCGGCACCAGTTTCATAAACAGTCTGGGATTGGTTTGTATAAATTTAGCTATATCATAAATAAATAAGGAAGGCCGACTTAAAATTGTATATTTAATAAAATACTGTTTGCAACTTCAGTTATTTTCATACCAAACATAGCCCTAATACACCTAGCACCTTTTTGTGTGTTTTATATGGAACCGATAATACCATGGTCGGCAGTTATAAGCGCATTGGCACTTATAATAGGTTTTAGTTTATAGAGGGCATAGGTAGAGGAACATACTTTTTTATTTAATTCTTTTGTGTGTGCTTTCCAGTTCAGACGTTAGACAATGGTTACACCTAAAATTTTTGCTGTATCTATGTACGTTTTTTATAACAGTTAATTTTCGTTGAACATTAATATTTTGTGCTTCTAAACGTTGACGGCAGGACATCATTATTGTTTACTCAAGATTGATTTTTAAATTATTGTTAACTAACCAGTTAATTATTGAACTGATTGTATTATTAATATCATGTTCATACCTATCTTTATTTATAGAATTGATAGTGACTGTGCTGTTATCGGCAAAAGTGATACTGGATAATTAGTTACTATATAATGGGAAGTCATTTGTAGGTATAAGATCATGAGTAACAAAGGACCCAATACGCTCCCTTCCCTCCCTGTGATGCATATGTTTATTTTAGATGTACATTGTTTACAATTTTTCTGATAAGATTCTATGATATTTAGAATATTGCCTTTAATGCCATAAACTTCCAGTTTACGTAGAAGAATGTCATGATTAACATAATCGAAAGCTTGGGTCATATCGCAGTAAATGGAATATACTAATGGTCCTTGTATCCACATTACCCTGTTTATTGTTTTATTCATTCGGAATCCTTTCTGGTCTTCTGTAAGAATGTTGTTTTTTTTCTAAATAAGTAGTTATTTTGATAATAAGTATATGTATTTTTCAAAAACTTTCGAAATTATAGGAATAAGTGCAATAGGTCTGTAACATACTCTGCCTGTTGACTTTTTGAAGATGGGTTTAACAATAGTAGTTTTTAGACTTTCCGGGTGTGATCCAGTGGATATAGACCCACATATTAATGATATGGCTTAGGCGGTCACAAATATAATAAGCGATATACCTACTTTAGGATTCTAGTTGAGATCCCATCGTATCCAACACTTGTAGTATTTTTAAGCGATCTTATAATTTCAAGTATGTCATAGGGAGTACTTGGTGCCATGAGCATAGATTGACTTGATTTAAAAATATTTACGGTTACGTCCTTACCAGCGTCTGGTATTGGTTCTATCTTTTCTATAACGAAATAGGTAAAAGTATGTAATAAATAAAAATATATACTTATTAATTGGTGGAAATAGGTACCACACCTTAGCATAGAGAATACATTATTACCGATTTCCGGATGAACAGGTGAATAAAATTACCCAGTGGACGGAATAGGTCAATACAGAGGTAATTCCGTATTATTAAGAACGTTCGAATTCTAATCTCAGTCTCAATCTGTCGAAACTACTATATTTTTGACATTGATTGTCGCGGAGATGAGACTTGCGAGATTACATCTACATTTTGAACGTTTATACTTAAGTATGGGAATTGGCCTTCAGACTCCGGATTTTGACTGAGCTTCCTGGGGTCAGCTCACCCCACGTTACATACACCAAGGTGCAATAGGGTCACGCACGTGACTTAAGAAAGAATCGCGGTGTGGCATTAATTCGTGAGGGGTTCTGCATATATCAACTTTGTCTGCACTAGGGCACTCTGAATAACTGTACTCCATTGTTCCATAGTCAAATGCTGATAAAAATATTTATTTACTGCTCAAATCTCACGACTTCTGGCGAGATCTTGAGCCAAAACCTACCTTGTAAAGCTAAATGGGTACCTAGACCTACCCTTATGTGGACAAAGCTTTTTAACATGTCGCTAACTGTTAGAAAGCACTATATTTATACACTAAGCTACGTTATTCTATTACCCGAACTTCGAGCCATATTCCAAACCCTCTATATACCTATGTAGTTACTCCTAGCCCACTTAATGTTATGTAACGCAGAGTGCCCTGGACGCCCAGTAATATGACGTTAATTACCAATTTCAGCGACGACCCGTGAACCCCAAGATGAGCCGGGCTGATGACCTGTTGTGTATTATCCCAGAAATATGTATATGACGTGCTATTTCTAATCTGTATACAGAATAATTCAAATGTAGGCAAAGATACGACTGATTTGCGTCAATGAATACCTACCTGAATAAATATTTTTTTTGAGAATTAGTTAGGTTACGTATATTAAAAAGTCCAGATGAAAAGAAACCGAGGAGGCTATAACTAATAATATCCATCATAATTCCGACGAGAGCTTCACTTTGACGTCAGTTCCGATATAATAAAAGCTGTAAACTCTGACATTTACATTTCGAATTGGCGAACTGAATTGAGGGAAAGATGCAGAGTATATAAATGGTTTTCTTAATAGAAAACCTTCAATACGTTTTGAATGTTTCGATCGGGTGACCATGGCTTATTGTTTACAGAAAACTTTCCACCTATGGTATTAGAAATTATATCCTAAGCATTCTAAATTAAATTAAAATTAAACGATACGATACAAAAACATATGTTTGTCGGATTTGGCCCAGACATCAGAAGTAAAACTCAGGTATGGCAATACATAGATTTATTTAAATGAAACAATCAGTATCTTAAATATAGAGATAAAATAGAATTAATTAAATAACTAGTGAGGGCGGTTACATAGGGCAGTACTGACTGTCAGGGACAGTGGTCCATGCACCCACCGCAATAAGGACAGTACTATTTGTCAGTTACAATGTTCCACGTCCAATAACCGGGCAGTACTGACTGTCGAGAGCATAGATATATTCTATATCTATGGTCGAGAGACAGTAGTCCGTGCACCAAGACGCAATCGTTGGAAATGCGTACCGACAATTTTTTTTTTTTTTTCTATGGCATCTCGCAATTGGCCTTGAGAGGCCGTGACTGCTTAACCGGTCAATCCTGTGGTGCCTTCGAGCTAACTCAAAGCCTCCAGCCAGGGGCATAATATTAATTATAAACTAAACGACCATCACCTAAGGGCACCCCCTGTGGGGTACGAACCTCGGCTTAGGGCGTCGCTGGGGGGGGACAGCAAGTTGGGGACAGGCTGGATCTGAATGGATTCGTTATTATTATGGGGGTTTAAAACTACTGGCTCAGCTACGCCACCAGCTAGCTCTGTGGATCCGATCAAGGGAGGGGAAGAGGAATTTATCGGGGAGGAACGCGGACGCGAAGGACCTCGGCGGCGAGGTCGGAACTTCGATTTGTGTCTGTGTGTGTATACTGTACTGGTGGCCCTACTGCTTTCCTGGAGGAGGGTGGTGGGGTCGTCGGGGTCGGTCAGTGCGTGCCTTGGACGGCGGATTCTACTGATTCTAGAGGGGACATAACTGGCGGCCTTCACAACCAGAGGGTTGCGATGGCTGCCAGCGGTATCGAAGAAACGCTTGCAAGCGCGTTTTATGAATTGTTGAATGGTGGGGATTTTCAGATCTAAATGTAAGTTGATGTTACGAACGAACCAGGGGGAACCCGTGATTTTACGTAGAAAACGGTTCTGTAGGGACTGCATCCTGTGGATGTGCCGGGGGAGGGCCTGTGCGAAAACAGCACACGCGTATGTCATGATAGGTCGGTTGCATGCCGTATAAATGCGCAGTTTCCACCTGAGTGACAATTTACTGCGTGCATTTAAGACGGAATGTAGTCTACCCAGAGCAAAGGCGGCTCGCGAACGAACCACCTTTATGTGCTCTGCGAAGGAGAGACGTCTGTCCAAAGTCACACCCAGATATTTGGCATGCTTCTCCCAAGGGATCGGCTTGCCAAACATCTTGATCGGGCGGGCGTCGTCATGTCTGCGTTTGACACGCAGTTTCAAGAAGAGAACCGCTTGACTCTTGTCGGGGTTAACTTCGATTCTCCACTTTCTGAACCACGTGCCAAGCTTGTTGACTGCGGTTTGGAGAGTGCGAGATATCGAGTCGGGGACGAGCCCAGTGTAATAAATGGCCGTATCGTCTGCGAGCAGAGCCAACTGCGCATTTTTACATTTCGGGATGTCACTGGTGAATAGGGTGAACATGAGGGGAGCTAGCACAGAGCCCTGAGGGACTCCTGCGCGGATAGGGTGGGGGGAGGAAAGCGCCCCTTCGATACGATAACGAAAGGTTCGGTTAGTCAAAAAGTCTCGCAGGATGAGTGCGAGACGGTCTGGCACACCGAGTTGGTAAAGCTTATATAATAAGCCATTGTGCCAGACTTTGTCGAACGCTTTCGCTATGTCGAAGAACACAGCACCCGTCATGATCCCACGTTGGAAACCAACGCTTACGTGTTCGATGATGCAGTGAACCTGTTGGACGCTCGAGTGTTGGGATCTAAATCCGAACTGTTCGTCGGGGATGAGGCCCTGGGTCTCGGCATAATCTCTGAGTCACTTGTATATAAGCCCAGAACATTGAGCAGACTAATGGGGCGGTAACTAGAGGGGTCGGTTTTGGGCTTGCCCGGCTTTGGAATACCGATGACAGTGGCCCTTTTCCAAGCTTGGGGAAAGATGTTGTTGCTCAGAGCACCATTGAAGATGATGGTTCTGAGCGTTATGAGGTTAGCGGGGAACAATTGGATCACCCTATTCGTGATTCCGTCTGGGCCGGGGGCTTTACGGCGTTTCAGACCCTTGATGATATCGTGCAACTCGTCTGGGGTGACGGGGTGCAGAGGATTATCTGGGTCTTCGACGGGGGGAAGGGAGGCTCTACGTTCGACTTCCGCGTCAACCTCAGAGAGGTGAGCTTGGTCTACTGGTTGAGAGCTGGGTGTGCATTGGGCCTCGAGACTGTCGGCAAGGCACTCGGCCTTGTCGATGTCATCGAACGCGATGGTCATGTCGGGACGCACCAATGGGGGCGTGGAGGCTACATTTGGGGACTGGAGTTTCCTCTGCAGTTCCCAAAAGGCCAGGTGGGTGGGCTCTAACTCGCTCAGCATCTTGTTCCAGCCAGCGTCACACAGCTCCGTTATGCGTTTCTTTACAGATCTCTGTAAATAGCGCATATGGGCCTTGTTAGCTTGGCAAGGAAAGTTGCTGTAGTCACGTACAGCCGCGTTCTTCTCAGTCAGCCGTTCACGTACATCGTCCGGCAACTTCCAGCGATGGTCGTCCATCGCTGGAACTTTCGTTCAGGACGGATTGTACGTGATCCGTGAGTGAGTCGATCGCGGCTGTCGTGTCATTGATCGAGTCGAACTGATCGGGAATGGAGTCTAGTCGGGGGCACGTACCGACTAAACCACGCAGCTCCTTATAAATAAAGGCGATCGCTAGTGGCGGGGGAACGTCACAATATTTTACTGGATTGGATTTAAGTCCTTTAAGCCAAAGATCAATAGAGTGAAATGACTTGTCTATGATGCGTCCGGTGCACGTTCCACTAGCGCCATCCAGTCGCTGTCTCTCGCAGCTGCTAAACAATATGGCTGCCGTCATGTTTATTTCTTTAAAAATCACATAAATCACAGATTGTTTTTTACAAATTGAATCTGTTATTTACCTGATTTTCAGGTCTCTGCAATGCTTAGTTTTAAAGATCTCCGTGGCCGCGCGGTTCTCCGCGTTTCAGTGGCGCGGCCACGTTCAAACCCTTACAACTTTTTAACCATAACTTTAACTAATTTATGGTTTTGGTAATCAACTTTTACAATTTTTTACAAAATCTTGGCATATTTTTTTTTTCTTTAAATATCGCCGTGGCTGCGCCTTCGAAACGCACATTCTCCATTAGTCATTTTGCAGAATTACCAGTTGTAAATAATACGAAATAGAACATGCAAACTTTTATCATCAAACATGTCGATAACATTTCCCGGTGCATTTTTCACAATAACAATTAATGAATTCTACTGTTTTTTCTAAACAATAGTTACAGGATCTGCCACATTCGACGCATTTACCTACCTGTCAAAATATTTTTTTCATCTGTAAGATATATTTCAATTCCGGATATAATTTCAAAGAAAACAGAGTTAGATAGATGTAATAAAAGAGATAATATTTGTTTCATAAATCTAACGATGTGAAATATCAAAATTAACGTTTAGTTCGGAAGAGATGTGTTACAGTTTGTTTTGTTATGAATGATAACCAGAGTTTGGAATTAGGTAGAGTTATTTATGTACTTGCATCGAAATATTGATATTAATATGGATACACATAAATAATAATAAAAACCTCAGAGATAGACAGACAAATAAAACAAAGTTAATTAACATACAATTTTTATTAGTATTTACATTAATCCACAGTACAAATTATTAATAGTCTTAAGCAAATTCTCATACTTATACCTCACCTTTTTTATATATAAGAAAATACTTTTGCTTCTAGCCTAGACTCGTGAGGGTTTGCTTATTCAAACGGCCCATCAGAATCATTTTCCTTGTCCGATTCATTCAAAGTACCACTAAGATTTGAAGTGTTCGCTTCCGACATTACTGTATAACTGTTTTATTTAATAAATCGCGGGATTCTTCTGCTCTTTATAATTAATCTCGGGATTTGAGGCATATCCACTTTATTCTTTCGCTGTATGAAATTAGTGTAAGTACATACATAACTCTACCTAATTCCGACCTCTGGTGATAACAGATAGACTGTGTACATCTAGCTGAGCTACACGAGACTAACCTGTTCAAAAAATCGAAATTTATACTCTTTGTTCACACAGTCATAGAATTTTGTTTTTAAAACTAACCATTTTATGCATTGCTAAATCGTAATCGCTAAATTTATGTGCAAACAAGTTGGTAATAGCTTTCTTTCGTATTTCTCTAATTTTATTAATATACATTTTATATTAACAAAAGATATTTGTAATACCTATGTATGTCATTTAAAAACAAAAGAAGAGAATTCTCTGTCAAATAATATGATTAAAAACTTAGACGATTAAGATGACTTACTAAGAAGTTTATAAATACAATGCCATTTTATCTAAAAAAAACATTCACCTGATAAATTTCCATGTAATAAATTTATTTGGGCATTTCATAATTTTTTTTTTTATATTTCTCTCTACGCATTTGTCTAAATTCAGTACAGATTAATAATTCACGATATACAATATTTAGCATTCGTAATAAGTTTACATTTTTAGGGACTTTTCGATTCAGTTTTCGGTGCCAAGCCTCGACAGCATTATTGGTTCGGTGCCTCTCACCGAATACTCACCACATCTTGTAAACATTGTTTTTCATCCATTGACATTGACTTTCCATGACTTTCTTAAACTTAACATATCCATCATTTTGTACATTACTGTCTATAATGGCATACATATGCCCACCCTTCTTCAATTATATCGTGTGGTATCACACTTACCGGAGAAATAGTAACAGAACCTTAGAACCTTGACACTTGGTCCTTTTCCATTTGTTACATCTCCTTAGGAGTTTTTATTTTTGTGATGAATGTTTAGTGTATTAAAACCGCAGGCTATCCAATAAAAAAATCTCTTTCCTCTATTAATAATTGCACAATCCATTATTAATATGATATGAATTAATGGGAGGCAATTTTATTGAACTGACTGACAGATAAATGTCAGCGTTTTCTAATCATAATGAATTACTTGCTTACTTTACTACCTGATACAAATATATCAAAACCCAATTAATATTATATTAACAATTTTGAGTCATAAAGTTAATGCGTCATACATCACGTTGCAGTAATAATTAATGGTCATTCGTCGTTATGCAAAATGACTATTGGAGATAGTGGGACCATAATCTATTGAAACAATATTCCCACAATGTGTTAAATATTGTAACACATTTTAAAAGACTAACGGTGGAGTTTCTTGCCCATTCTTCTCCATACGAAACTACCTTTTGGAAGGGGCGACTAGAATCAATTCTATTTTAATGTAAATGTTGACGTTCAAAAGTGCCTTTTATGTGCCTAATTGAAATAAATGCTTTGACTTTGACTTTTGACCACTATCACCATGGCTCATGAAAATGGGGATAGTGGGATATACCGGATTTTTTACTGTTGAATTTTGGTAAAGGCTTGGCAAAGTTTTGACGGCACGGTTGGCGCAGTGGTTAAGCGATTGACTGCTGCGTTACGTGTCGCGGGTTCGATCCCCGCACGGAACAAATATTTGTATGACCTGCAAATAGTTGTTCCGGGTCTGGCTGTTTGTGTATGTGACTTTAAATGTTTGTAAACGCACCCACGATACAGGAGAAATTCCTAGTGTGGGGCAACGTTTAATTAAAAAAAAAAAAAAGTCAATCGTGTCATTTTCCAAAGATTGAATTCCTTTGTCGAATGCCTCTTTCACACTGATTTCGCCTTGTGCAGCTTCTTCACTAATCGCACTCATGGTTATGTCTATAATATTCTGAGTAACATCGGGGGTACAAAAATGAGCTTGATCCTTCCTTTTTAGAATTGATTTGAACTCCTATGAATTAAAAACAAAGGATAATGCTACTTTTCGTTTGACCTGCAGTCTAAAATTTTCAACGGCATGGCACAAGAATGAAACCTTTGTGAAAGGATAGATCTTATCACCTAATACGTCACCAAACAAAAACACTCGCGGCGTAGACGACGACTCGTCGCTCAAAAGTCCGAAATGTCAAAGAAATGTCAACAGTATCATTAGAATGTTTATCTTTCTTTCACCCCTCTGTCCACCCTTTATCTAGGTTCCAGGTGGGAAAAGGACATTACCCTGCCTTGGTACGTTGCACTCTTGAAATGACTGCTTTTAGGTACCTGCGCCTGTCCGTAGACTGTAGACGTGCTAAATCTTATCACTGTGGTCTTTACTGTGGAGAGAGTCGGTGTTATAGGGTTTGTGAACTTTCGGACTGTTGACTTTCACTGTCTGTCCAATGTTCACTGCTCAACCTAACTTATATAGAAATTTATTCTCAGTGTAAACGAAGCAAAAGGAGTATTACATGAAAGGATCGTAGCAGGTGGTGATGGCGTTCTGGAGTTTTTGTCTACCCCCATGCGAAAAAGGCGTGAGCTTATATGTATGTAATACGCAAAGCATTCCTTTTAATTCGGGGAAAATACATTTTTATACCTGCTTATGTTTAAAGTTACATATGCCACTTACCATAACAGTTTTTATTGATGTTTTATTTGTTCTTATTTTAATTATGATTACAGTAATTCTTACAGCTAAACATCGGTAAATATACAGGTACACAAGGTATGTTCCATATCACCAGATTCCTTATAAAATTACCTATCTACTGACGCTACTACATTTACTGTATCTATTTTCACTCAAAAGATTTTTCAGTGTAATTGGGAACAAGTTAACCTTGTTAATTGATAACGGATTATTCGAAAAGTACTGAACTGTTTCCCAAATTACACAAATAAACCTCAGGCTGGTCTATTGACGTAAAGAAATCTAGTATTTAAAACGATATATCTAGGTTTATCAGGGCGTGACGCGACTCTGAAGGCATGTTGGCTAAACCATATTTACGAAATTAACAAACTATTAGTGTTACAACTTATAAACTCAATTAAATAGGCTTTTCTCGTGGACTAGATTTCTGAAAGTTAGGTCCAGGGCTAGGTCTCGGTCTAGGGTACCTGAACGCAATAAAACACTATAAATTACGGCTATGTAGCCCACTTAATTGAGATTATAAAGGTTGGTCTTACGGTTTCCTTGTAAAATCACTATTTGAACATACTCTTGTTGCTAACTAGTCTTCTTTCTAGTCTTTTGTATGACTCTAACGTAATATACAGAGTTGATATGACAGAGCTACTTCATATTTCTGACTGACCGACCACTTGACAATTCAAAAGTGCCTGTAAATGGTTTAATTGAAATAAATGCTTTGAGTTTGAGAGGGGCATTAAATTACACTACGTATACTATACGTATTAATTTAGTATTCATTCGATACGGTATAGAAATAAAAAGCACCAGAAATGAGAATGTTTTTTTTTCATATAAACAAATAGCTTACAAATCAGAGTAAAACTCAAACACCCTTTGTAATGAAAGTGCAAGTGTGTGTGTATTTACTGCTTCCTTGTTTGCATTGCCATCTTTTAAGCGAAAATATTTAGTTGTACTTGTGACTTGCGTCAGACATAATCAGCTGTTAGGAAAGATACATCGTGTTCAAACGGGGCACAAACTTAAAAAATCATTTGCGACTAAACTACTGTTCCTATGTAATTGATGTTTGGTGCAGAGCTTGAAAATGGTACCTAGTAGAGGCAGTTTAAAGGAAAGCCCCTCTGTCGTATCAACTCTGTATAACATTACATAA
The DNA here is from genome assembly GCA_937001585.2 of Brachylomia viminalis. NCBI lineage: Eukaryota > Metazoa > Arthropoda > Insecta > Lepidoptera > Noctuidae > Brachylomia > Brachylomia viminalis. The sequence goes on from OW443300.2 coordinate 2,899,875, forward strand.
GGTAAACTGTTTGGTGACGCATCGTCGCGAACATATTGTATGAAAATATAATTATTTGCCTATAATTAAAAAGTAAAAAGTCTAGGTGGTAGTTTGACCTGGGACATGTGGGTAGAAAAGTAGAGAATAGAATAGAATAGAAAAGCTTGGAAACTCCAAAAGTGCACGCCGATTAACGCTCATTTATTTTAATAAAATAATAAATCGTATCGTTGCTATGTAATATACAAAATAAAAAAGTCATGTATGCAAGAAAACTTCTTATATTTTCGTACGTATGGTATCATAGTGAATTTTAGTAAAAATTTATTTAAAAAAAAACTACTTAAATTAGGCTACTGATATGAAATACGGCACCAGTTCATCGAATTCTGGAACTAATAAAAAAGCCCGGTCTCGATATATAAATTTTTTCGGTAGTTATCGTTGGTACATACAAAATCAGCGTACAGACCTCAGACGTCCACGTAAAAAAAAATTCGAAACAATTTTTTTGCAAAGTAGCAACATAAAATTATTTTTAGATAGTATAGGAAGGTTTAATTTAAGTGTTTTCTCGGTGTACTACTCTTATTATTGTATAAGTGCAATATAGTTGTGATAGAGGCATTTGAAGGTCACAAAATTGCTTGACCTTGACGAGTCGGGAGTCACTACCTCAACCCCTTCGCGTTATGAGGCGTGGAATAGAATATTCTTTATTATGTACACCCTAAAAATTACAGTTAGAAATGTAGAATTTTTAGAATAAGTATAGTTGTAATTAACTGATAAACTTTTCTCAAACATGCTTGGAAATTTGAGCACTATTTTGACAACCTTCTTCGAGATAAATCGAAATTGATGTATTGGTCAAATACTATGCGAGTAGCGGCCGGCAAAAGTTGTATTATAATCCATATCTATCGTGTAATAAAAATAGAACGATCTTTTACACCGAAACATTTAAATTTCGAACTGACTTGCAAAATAAATAGAAAGCGGAAAAATGATTGTTGTTAGTTGTTCGTCATTGATTTTGAAAAGTATTGTATTTTAATTTCCGCGCATTATTTGAGAAAAATACTATACAAGCCTTGGCCACAACTAGGCATTGATGAACTTAAGTATCGTCCATCAACGCCTCTTTTGCTGGCCGCTGCAGTAATGTACTATTGTAAGATGGACAGCTTGGAAATATGTTGTATTAAATATGTATATCGATACTGGTCTACAGATAAGAGAGATGGAGAGCAGTGGTGGCCTCGTGGTAACGGCCGCGACATACGAGTTGCAGGTTGTAGGTTCGAACGAACCCAGGCAGGCGCTTTACTTTGTGTAAATTATTTCATCACCATTGCTCTCAAAACGGTGAAGGAAAACATCGTGAGGAAACCGGCATGACCTAGAACCAAAAAAATCGAAGACATGTGACATTTACCAACCAGCATTGGGCCCGCGTGGGTCGTCAGAAGCCCGAAAGTCTGACAACCAGTCTTACCAATGGGTATTGTATTACCCAGTAACTGGGTTGTGGAGGTCAGATAGGCAGTCGCTCCATGTAAAATACTGGTATTCAGCTGCATCCGGTTAGACTGGAAGCCGACCCCAACATACCTAGTTGGGAAAAGGCTAGGCAGATGATGATTGGGCCCGCGTGGTGGATTACGGCCTACTCCCTCTCACTGAGAGGAGGCCTGTGTCCCAGCAGTGGGAACATTATAGGCTGATTACGCTACAGATACATTGTTGTTATCGTGGTCCTTATGAAAAGAATTTTGAACTTTTCATAACACGCATAGAAAAATTGCTAGAACATTTAATTAAAAGGAAATGCTTAACATGGGGAGACTTTAACATAGATTTACTTTTAGATAATAAAAAACGCACTGCATTTGTCAGCTTATTATCATGTTACAATTTTAGGCATCTTGTTAACACTGTCACTTATTCGTAACGACTCATATTGGTGCACCGACAATATCCTAACTAATCTGCCTGAATATTATATAAGGAAATGTGAAGTAGACCATAATGATCTGGCTGATGGACATGGAGGTCTTTTGGGTAAATTTTGGTTGGAAACTGACAAGCAAGTCAAGTAACAACAACCAGCATATTTTTATAATTATGAAAGTTTTTAGTTGTAATAACGGCGCCTATTTCAAGCAGGGTATATTGAGATATAACTGGAGTAACATGGGAATTGATACATTTACTAAGAAGTTCTCAGGTGCTTAGGAATAGTTACAAAAAAAGGAACGTAAAATTAACCTTATAAAGAGTACTAAACTAAAATGGGTTACCAAAGGTGTAAACATCTATAGTATAATAAAATGCATTTTTTTGCGCTAGTAATGGTAATAATCTTGAAACTAGTGATCTAAATTACAAAAATGGATACGTCAGAATTTATAGAAGGGTGGGTTATCACAAAAGCTAAAAAAAATACCTACAGTTAGGGAAACAATAAATAATTCAACAAACTCTAGCAAATAAATTGGCAAATTGTTAACAATTACACACACCGATCAAAAGTTATGCATACGGAACATTTACTACTTATAATTGACGACAATACAGTTGATGATCCAGAAGAAGTAGCTAACACCCTAGCAAAACAGTTTGATACTATTAATGGTCTCACAAGTGGAAATAAATATGAGGAAGCGACTTTATTACTTCACCAGATTACCCGACGGGTCGAAAACGTATTTTGTTTTACTAATACCTCTCCAAATTAAATATCTACTATAGTCAGAAAGATGCTTAGTAAACGTTATTGTGGATATGATGAAAATCATTATATCGGTTATTAAAGATCATTTAAATATACTCGCTGAACCGCTTTCTTGCTTCTTTTATAAGACCTGTATTAATGAAGGAATATTTCCAGAACAGTTAAAAATAGGCAAGATCATACCGATTCACAAAAAAAGGCACAAATACTGACCTTTAAAATTACAAGCCGATCTCTTTGCTAGCAACAGTTTCTAAGTATTCGAAAAAAAAAACTCGGCTTGTACTTCATATGAACTAAAGCAAGTTCTTAAATAGAAGACGATTTAGACATCAAAATAAAAAAAATTGGCACAGGAGACGCTGTATTATATACTTTTGTTTATGATGTAGTCAATAAATTAAATAATAAAATGAGAGTAGCTGCTGTATTTTTAGATTTGAATTCAGCATTTTACACTGTTGATCACGAGCTACTAGCTAAACTTAACTACTACGGAGTGAGAGGCCCCTTTTGCTAACCTACCTAGAAAACAGAAAAATGTTTGTAGAAATCAGTGAGATGCAAGATAGACAAAGTTATAAATCACCTTTTCTAATATTTGTGCCGGTGTTCCGCAAGGGTCGATACTAGGGCCCATATTGTTAATTTTGTTTACGAATGACCTAATTAAATACATAAACAAAATACCAGACATACAACTTGTTGTTTTTGCGGATGACACAAATGCCATTATTAGGGCAAATGACAGAAAAGAACTGACGGATAAGGTCAATGCAGCAATGAGTTATCTTTATTAATGATTTAATGTAAATAAATTTAAAAAATCTAGTACATAGACGAAGATTATGTTATATAAACCATATCCTCGTTATAAAGACACCGTGGAAATAATACTAAGGACAAAATTGAACTCGTGAGAGAAGCTACATTCTTGGGAGTTCACATAGATGACTCGTAAAATTTGAAAAAGGAACTAGCCGCCATTGATGCATCTATAATATTATTATATCATCTGCGTGTTATGCGTTAAAAATCGTTTATTACGCACTAATGGAGTCTAAATTAAGATATAGCATACAATTTTGGGGAAACAGCTATAATTATAACTGCCAAAGGGCTTTTGTCCTTCAGATAAGAGCGATTTGTCCACATTTCTTAGATTTAAACATCCTTACAGTACCCAGTCTCTACGTTCTAGTCCTCTTGACTAATCTTAAAAAGTACATACATGATTATGAGACGGGTGAATAAGGCTGGTTCCGGAGAGCAGAGCACATGTAGTCAGGATTTGAGAAATAAGGATCGGCATCACTTCAACATTGTGAAGTACAGCTCACAATATCAAGCAGTGCAATTATTCAATTTAATTTAAATAAATAAATTTAATTTTAAATAATCTTGTATTTACTTAATTAATAATAATATAATAATATGATACAACATCCACACAAGGTCTTCAGGTCCCGAACTATTAAACAATAAGAATTGAATTAATTAATTAACAACTTCAATAAGCTTACACTGAAAATACCGGTATATTCATCTGCATTTAAAACAAAGCTTCTAGCATTCCTACTAGATAAGTGTCTCTACTCCGTCGATGACACTTAATACACAGTATGACCATATATTATGTATTTATACATATGTATATATGAATAGTATTATGACCACGCGTTTTCCTCTTGTCACCTTATCTAGGTACTCATATGTTACTAGAGCCGACTGAAGTTATCGTTTATGTTTTATTAAGGACATTATTTTTAAACGTCAAATGTACAATGCCTAGTATTTATTTGAGATGACATTGAACTATTTAATTTGGTTATAATTTTTAAATGATTTCTATCCTTAATTTTAAAGACTTGACATTGAATAATTTTACTGTACTTTTTTTTTATCGTGTCCTTAGTTTTGATCATGATGTGTGATAAGTTGTAGTAAATTTTTAAATGTGTTTCTTGTATTATGAATGTTTTTTTTTTTTAATTGTTGATATTATTGTATAGAACGATTTCAAACATAATTTGAAATATTTGACATTAAAATACATCAAATCAAGTAAACATTTATTAAAATATCTGACGTAAATTGAATAAAATAAATACTTCCGGGATCAAAAGTGTTCAAAACGAATGTGCAAAAATGCAAATTTTGCAAATTTAATTGCAAAAATGTACATACTTTAGTCGGAACGAAATAGAATCGTACCTACGTACGTAATTATCCGTACCTACTCATTAGACGTTCATTACGTCCAACTTGCTTTGTTCATCATTAACTTCGACACTCTAATTCCCTTATAATTGTCATTATTAAATATATTTCCAGTTTTCTCACAAAATGTCAGTCATTTGCTTCGCAAAGTATTCCATAGTTGCCTCACTGCCTCTGCTCGGGTTGTTGCTCAATTTGGCAAGCACGGGCATGGAGCAGTCATCTAGAATACATAAATATCTAAAACTTTGCTCAAACAAGTTAGCTCAATTTGTGCAATTGCGCTTTTATACCAGTCTGTTTACATTTTGAAGCAGCGAGTTTTAAATTAGGTAGGTCATTTTGAATAGTTAGGTACCTTTTTAATAGGTAAGAACAACGAGATCATGTTGTTAAGATTAATGTAATTTATAAACTCTTATAGGTACCTAATTATACATCTCCAACGGGTTCCCTCTATCTGGCAACATCTTGATGCTCCGAAATTTATTTTGCATAACACACTTGGCATAATCTTCTTTAAACGAATATTTTTTAGGCATAAACATTATTTAATAGGTATCATTATTGTTTGGCCGAATATTTATATAAACGAATTTACAATGGCATACTTTTAAGATGGCAGAATTTTATATAGCACACTCCTTTGGCAAAGTTAACATTCCGCATAATTTCGTATATTTTAGTAGGCTACTCGGAACCGAACTATTTAGATTAGGTTAAATATTATGTTAAATAAGCAAATAAAAGATTAGGTTAGAACTGCGACCCCCTGCGCACGAGCCGAGCGAGCGAAGCGAGCGGTGCCGCGCCAGCGGCCGGCGAGTGCCAGAACCGAATTCTACTTATTTTATTTGGTTAGGGAAGCGTGTATTATATGTTACGTTAGGGTATAATAAGGATATGAAATGTATGCCAAAAGACGATTCTGACTTTGAACCCTCTGCGATATGATGGTTCTACTTTTTATATAATATGGATATGAAATTTATGCCTAAAAATGATTCTGACTTACAAAATATTATGCTATATGAGTGTGTGCCAAACGATTTTCTGTGAAATGAAGTTTATGCTATTCGCTGTTATGCAAAATAATATTATGACAGAAAACGTTCTGCTATAAAGGGTAGACCCACCTCAAATATCATAATTATGTATAATTTAGAAATTGGTTGAATTAAAGAGACACTACTGAGTATGTAGTGGAAGGTGGGGCATAACGGGGACGCTAAGGAAATCTAACAATAAAACAATGCTAAATCAACTTTTAATCATTTATTATAACACTTTTATCTTATTAATCTACTATTTGGGATGTTTTTGGCACGATGATCAAGTAATTGACTTCAAAAACGTATTACTTTTGTAACTCTAAGAAAACCCCATTAAGCCCCAGTGTGCAGTGTAGGGGCAGTATGGGGTACATAAAATGGTGCAATATGGGGTAGGCCCATAATAACTATTTAGACTCACAGTGTAGGCAGATGTGTATTTCTTCGGCATCGTCGTCATCTATACCAGCACAGAGGCATTATGAGACCAACGTCCACAAAGCTGGCAACCTACCCAACCCTCTGTAGATATAAAATACACTCGATATTTACAATTTTATAAATTTTAATGTAACCATAACATTACGTCGAACTGCGCGTAAAAACTATTGTTGTTGTAAAAAATGGGCGCGTACCCTCTGACGTTCGGTCACCTCCGCACTGAGCGTTGATACAAAACGGCCGTTTATCATTAAATACAGGACATTGTTAGTATTTCTGCATAAGCATAAGTGTAGATGTCCCCGTCGCACAGTGGGTCGAAACTATGATTTTAGTGACTTAGGGACCAACTTTGTTTTTATACTTTTTTATTTATGCGGATAGATAGAGCTCATTAACCTCAATAATAATTGCTCCGTTGTTTTTTTTTCTAAACTTTATACTTTGGGTAGAAAAATGTGTTTTGTAATTTTAGTGTATGGAGCGGATCAAAATTAATTAAATTCCTGCTATAGCGTATGATCCCGCTTCGAAACTTTTTTGTTCTTATACCTTGTCTAGTCCACTATCATTTGATGCTATGAACATGTGCATAAAGTTGCAACTCTGCCAAATAAATGGATCGCTTTTTTTTTTAAAACATAAAATAAAAAGCTTCATTTTAAATTTTCGTAAGTTCTTTTAAGTTAAACATGATATGGAATAGTAAGGAAAAGCACGTAATAATACACATAATTACTTAACAACTAACAACAATACATTTAAAAGGTCCCTAATCAGCTTTAATTTACTAATCTATACATTATTAAAAAAATTGGATCTATGAATTTCAATTTGTTTGTTTAATGACCGTAATTAATTTATAAAATGTTCTTTATTAAGTAAATATACATACTAATACAAATTAGCAAAGGTAAACTGACTTACTACTAACACAAGTAAACTAAAAACTAACTATATAATATAACATCAAACTTTACTATTTCCTTTTAATTATGACATACAAACTAATAAAAAAAAAAACTAGAAACTCACAATCTACCAAAAATCTTATTCACTATCGCTATGACTATCTTGTAAATTATCTACATCAATAAAACCTATATCGGATTCTGTGGGAAAACTCAGCAGAAGCTCTTTGACTTTTGGAGAGAGAACCATTATGTTTTGTTTCACCATTCGAGGTCTTAGACTTGTTATCTTTGGATCAGAAGAGAAAAGAAGATTGTGTAAAATAGCCTCATTTGTCGCCGTTCTACTTACCTTTCTAGAATGTATATTTCCGGAAATCTATATTGCGAGCTTCCGCTGCCTCTTCCGACAGTTTACCTATAGCTATAGCACCAAAGTGCTTAATTATATCACTCCCATGTACCAACAATTCATGTTTACTGTAAGGCATATAATACCAGGGATTTTTATTTTTAATTATTTATTTACATACATACGCTACCATTACAGTCTCCCAATTCGATAGTGTAGTTCATTAACCATTCTAGACATAATTTACAACATATTAATATCCGTGCCAAACAAGATTTACAAATTAAAAACATAACACGTGTATCGTTACCTTTGCGAACTCGCTCAGTGAACACGAGAAAAGGTCCATTCTATCGGCAACAAATGTGCGCATTGTTCGCGTCAGGGGGACGTCGTCTAACAGTTTAGTTCGACCGCGTGGCACCGCGAACAAGTTGGGCCGTCATCGGCGCTGCACGTCGTGTGCCCATCTGGCACACACAAGCTTATCCCTTGTAGCACCTCCGAATTATTTATTTTACCCCGAAATACTCCAAGGATATACGACGCCCGTACCAGATCCCTCCTTGTTTCCAACTTGTTGTATCCCACCATGCCCAACACAAACAAGGTTGGATACATCAAGGGGTAAAAGGGATATACTCCATACCGCCTTAGGTATATGTATCTCGTAAATTTATTCTGTATGCGCCCATACTGCCGCATTACCCTCCAACTGACTTCTTATTAGAGCGTCATACAATGCCGAAATTGCTTTTATATTTGTGAAAGCTGCCGCTCTGCGAAGCACAAATCCCAGTCGCTTGTGTGGAATTGAGTTCCACAATCTTACAGCATGAACAGAGAAGGAATAAGAATAGTAGCTAGTTTTATGAGGATAAATAAAAAAATACTTAAATACTCCTTAACTTTTTCTAAATCTTCAGGGTGATTTAGCAAATGGTTCATTATTTTTCCTACATCCTCATTTCCAGTGTTTCTTAAACTAGCAATTGTAGTAGCTTTCAGTTCATCCGAAACGATAACGAAAGCGATTGGTTAATTTGTTCAACGCGTCTTCGTGTTTGCCTGGAGCCCAAATCTTCGAAAGGTTTTCGAGGTTTAAAGGTAGATGTCGAAGCTTCTGTAGTAGATGGTGGTAGATTTTCAACATCTTCAGCATTACAAATCGAGCCTTTCCTGTTCAGTTTTCACAGCTTCAGATATCATTCCTTCGGGCCTGTTTATTGCACGTTCTAACCAATCACCATGTTTTTTCTTATAAACTGTGCTAACGTGCGACTACTTCGTTCCCATTTTGCACTTATATTTGAGCAAAAGCGCACACAGAATTATTGGAGCTCATCACTGTTATCTTCGGTCACGTTTATTTTATGTTGCGGGAATTGAAAGAGTTTTTGCTATCCGACAGCGACTTCAGCTGCTCTCTTAAAATCATAAATAAATCTAAATATTTAACTAAATATTCCATTATAACGAAAAAGAGACGATCACAATCACGAGATGTTAGGTAGTAGTACGAATAAACGAACACTAGTTAGTATATAATAAATATATTGTGGTCATTTTATCCTTCCAGTGACAAACAAATGTTTACAAATTTTTCGACTACTCTCATTAACTAATATATTACATTACAGTAATGGCTAAAAGTGAAAAAACATAGTTTTTTTTATAACGGAAATGGTTAAGCTAATTACAGTCATTAAACACACAAATAGAAATTCATAGACACCACATTTTGAAATAATACATTTATTAGTAAATTTAAGCTAATTAGGGACCTTTCAAATGTATTGCTGTTAGTTGTTAAGAAATTATGTGTATTATTACGTGCTTTTACTTACTATTCCACATCAAAATTTGCTTAAAAGAACTTACGAAAATAAGAAATGAAGCTTTTTATTATATGTATTAAAAAAAAAAAAACGATTCATTTATTTGGCAGCGTTTCAATTTTATGCACATGTTCATAGCATCAAATGATAGTAGACTAGACAAGGCAAAAGAACAATAAAGTTTCAAAGCGGGATCATACGCTGCTTAGCAGGAATTTTATTTAATTTGATCCGCTCCATACAAAAAAAAATAACAAAACACTTTTTTCTACCCTAAGTATAAAGTTTAGAAAAAAAAAACAACAAGGCAATTATTATTGAGGTAAATCAGTTCTATCCATCCGCATAAAGAAAAAAGTAAAATTACAAAGTTGATCCATACCATAAGTCACTAAAACCATAGAACGACCACTGCGTCGACTACTAATAATTCGACCCACTGTGCGTCGTGCCCCGCGTCAACGTTACGCCCCACCTTCCCCTAATAGTGGAAGCAAAAAAGTTTTATTTTTATTACTTGTACGTATTTACTTCTAACTAGGTACTGAATAAGTAAACTTATAATTTAATAGGTAGGTACCTACGTACTATCGATGATTTTGTGATTAACGTTTGAAGAATTGGATGAAATAATGCACAAAAATGTTCGCACTTCCATTTAACAACGAATTAAACAATCGCGGAATCATAACGAACATATCCGTATTGCAAACATCGTCAATTTATGAAAAGAGCAAACAGTAAAATTGTAACCACACTGTTAGTTAAGGCGTCATACATAACTAGATACCTACGTCCAAGATCAAGTAAATATTGATTCGTTCCATTATAGTAACACGGATGGAAGACATGGAAAAATCACGTAGTAAATTAATGTTCTATGAGTAGCAAGGTGTAAAGTTCACTCACCCTCTATAGAAAAGGGAGGATCCTCCAACCAGACGGGTGTTGTGTCCGGTGGGCACTTGCATGACGTAGGATGTCGGGGCGTTGTATACATATATTGTTGTTGCGCGGTAAACTCTGCTTGTGCGATGCAGGATTTTGCGTGACGTCAGTATGGTGCGTAGTTCGCATGTGAGATAAGAATGTATCATTGTCAAGGCTTTGGTGAAATCGTTTAGGGAATACTTTCTCTCTGCTAGTCTGATAGATGATGATAATTAAATCAACCTACTTTATAATCCGTGCTGGAAGGGTCACAGATTTTTTTTCTACTTTAACCGAAAGTACCTGAACGTTCGTTTCCGTTTCAAAGTTTGCTGTTAATACATTTTACTGCAGACAGTTAAATGTATTTACAGCGAACTTTCCGTGACTTATTTACATAATGGTATAAGAAAACAATAGTAACAACAACAAACAACTCAATCAAAACAGTTTAAGCGTAATAAGAAATATAATTTGTAATAAGAAAATAGAAATGTAATTGTTGTTGGCGGGCGAGCATTTCCTTCGGGTTTTCCAATCAGTTTAAAGTAACGTTCTCTGCTAGAGGCAGAATGGACGTTACGTTAGTCTTGACTGAGCGAGCGTGAGGAAAACCCGCCTTTCCCGCCAACGCTTGGCCGCGCATTCCCGCGCATTCCGTAATAATAAACCGCGTAAAATTATTTATTGGCTTCTCTCTTTTGTAACGTGATAGATGATTTCGTTTGATTGCGACGTGCTGTTTTGTTATAAAATTTAGTGTCGTGATTCAGAGCTTTTACTTAATACAAGTAAGTATTGATTTTTTTATTGCAAAATGGGTGTACAATAAACATCGAAACCATGCAAAAATAATTGTTACCTATATATATTTGTTTAGAATAAGTTTTATTCCAAAAGCCAATTTTCCCATGATCTCTATTCAGCGAGTTCTGCGACAGACAAGTTTATTAATTTGATCCGATTTTCGATGTCCCAGCGAAACCAACCAAAACATTCGATTTCCTAATTGGTACCATAAAATGTAGCTGGCTAATTGTCCGATGTATCCGGAATTTGCTCAGTATTCCGAACCTGGGCACCCACAGGTCCAAATTCCGGGCGTTTGTGGTTAGCCCATATAAATCAACGAGATTTCGGGTTTCGGAAATCCGGTTAGGAAGTACTAGGAACCTAGGAACATCCAGGAGTAATGTCTTATATTAGATAATTGAGACATGCAGTTATTGCTTCATTGTCCTATTGTTTAGTTGCCTGATGTGATCATCAGCTGTAACTAAGTACATAACAGAAGTGTAAACATGAAACTAAATCGATTCAGGCTCAGCGTTTTTATTTCGTCTGCGCTGTGCTAGCATTTTTCTAGTAGGTATGCTCTAGTCTCAGATCATAAGGCTCTAGTCAACTGAGTAGAAAACTTTTTTACCCAAAAAATCAACCGACTTCCAAAAAAAAACTACAAAGTGAAAAAGAACTTCTAATTCGGAAGTTAGTGGTAAAACCCGAAAATAAAAAAAAACCAAAGACACCGAGACTTGTTAGAAGTCGGCTGTTAAATTTTTTGGAAAAAGTTTTTAAAGTCGCTATTAATAGGTGTGCCTATAATATTTGAAGAGTTCTCGATTTCTCCAGAATCCCATTACCAGATACTGACCTGATGACACTGGGACCACCTGGGAAGTATACCCTTTCATTTTAGCTACTTCCACAGCATTATGTCGTATGGCATTTTACTGTGGGGTCGGGCGCTGACATTGAACCCAATTTTATTATGCAAAAGAGAGCTGTCAGAGCCATTTATAATCTACGTCGCGGCGAATCTCTCAGAGAACTATTTAAAAAGATTAATATTATGACGGTACCTTGCCAATTCATTAATGAAAATATTATGTATAGAAGAAAAAATCTACATCTTTTTAATAAAATTAGTGTATCACTTTTTTCAGATTAGCTACATAAAGTACATACATCTTAAGGGGTACTGTGTTAAACGTTACAAACAAAATACCTTGTCATTATATTGCAATTAAACTAAAGAACATTTAGAACACATAAAATGTACAATTTGTAAACAAGCATATTACAAATTAGATTACAATGCTTGGAAACGTGCTGGTCCAGCTCGGACAATCTAGAGTATAGACAAAATCTAAACTGGTTGCTAATTTAATTGTAAAATGTATTATTTTGATGACACTTATTTACATTCTGTGATTATTTTAACTTACATACTGACTTATTCCTTGTTAAAAAAAAATTGGAAAATCGTACACTTTTACAATGTTTGTAAATATGTCAGCATCTAAGCATCATGTATCTATCACATCATTAATTTATGTGTCATTGGCTCATTACTTTATTTTTAAATCTTTTTACCTGTTGTGCTATAGTAATTTTATTCTAGATGCATCGTCTTCGCTGATACGCTGCATACGGTGATTTTTAATTTAAATGGAACATTTCAGGAGGTGAAAATACTCATTATTATAAATACTTTCACTATTAGATCTGCTACGAAATACCGAGAAAAAATAAATCTGTTTCATAATTTTTCATTGGGTAAATATTGCATTTTTGTATGACACAGCTGTCAATTTTTTCGATATATAAGTGTTGGTCTCATAGTGAAAGTTGCTCATAATTATGAGTACTTTCACGCCCTGAAATATTAACAGTGAATTAAAAATCACCGTATGTAATTAATGTACTTAAACAAAATTATTATAAAACATTTTAAAATAGTAACGGTGGAAGTTCTCGCCCATTCTTCTCCCTACGAAACTGCCTTTTGGAAGGGGCGACTAGAAACAATACTATTTTAATGTAAATGTTGACGTTTAAAAGTGCCTTATATGTCCCCCTTTGAAATAAATGCTTTGACTTTTTAAACAAAAAAATAATCTTCCAAATCGGTTTATAAAATTAATTGATTAATAAATAATAACCCTGTTCTAAAAACTGCTATTATTCAAAGTTCTACGTAAATAAATATTGTAAAATGGCATCTACCATGCATTTATATGTTGAATGGAGAGGGAGAGGAAGGCCAAAGAAAAGATGGATGGTTTGTGTGTGGATGAGGAATGATATGAAAGAGAAGAGAGTAAATGATAGCGTGACGGTTGACAGGGGAGAATGGAAGAAGAAGATGTGTTGCGCCGACCACAAGTAACATGGGACAAGGGCTGGAAGATAATGATGGCATTAAATGCTACAATACATACAATGCTCTGCGGGTCCAATTTAATAATGCGTTCAGGGCGCTGTTGCGACTTTCACGTTTCTGTAGCGCATCAGCAATGTTTGCTGATGCACACACAGATGGCTTTGCAGCATTATGGCGCAAAAAGACCGCGTCATTCATTAGCCGGTTGCGTGGAAGTCGCCACAGCATCTTGAGTGCCATTACTGCTAGGCACGATTGTCCCCTGACATGGATTTTAGTGCAGCGGACCATGTCCCTGCTTACTATTTTGTACTAGTTTTATGTCTCATGTATGGATCAAAGTTATCTGAATAAATAAATGTATTATTATTATTATTAAGGGGCTGACAACAGCTAAAGCGCGTTCACTGTCGGACTGCATAGAACAGAAAGAGAAGCGCGATGACACAAAGCTGGTAATTTATTGCAAAATATGAAGCATATCTCCATTTACAAAAAAAAACTATCTACTGGACTACAAAATGAAAACATTATCACGTTAATATGTAGCTTGAAGAACAATATGAAAAAAGAAACAGAATGATTGCATGTAGGTATATTAGTATGATGTTTAATCGTTACAATACATTTTTAGAGGTATCTTCGTGACTTTTATATCGTCTCAAAGTAGTTGTAAGTATTATGTTTTCAACACACTATCTAACTAGCATATTCAATACTCAATACTCAATTCTTTATTGCATTCCACAATGTAGTCTTAGGTGGTAAACATTTTTAGTAACAATCGTGGACCCTGTCGGGCACAGCAAAAGTAAGATATTTGGAGAGGACCTATCAAGAATCTTAAATCATTAAATAATTTATTTCTTTGCAAATATGGGTATACAAATTGGTGCATTAATGTTGATAAGGAAGTTAGTTCTCCATTGTTCTGCCGTTACATGAGCATGCAAATCATTGTCAATTAATATTAGTTTAAATAACAATTAAAATATTACTAAAATTCATGTCAAATAATTAAAATCACAATGAATATAATATAAAAATGTCATAATATTACATCAAAATGTCGCTGGGAATATTATGTAGGTATGTCAATGGATAAAATACAATACAAGTCTGTTAAAATTAGTAATAAAATTAGAAAAGGAACAGTTAATATTAGCAAAAAGTCCAATTTCATTTTAATTATTATTGCAAAGTGCACCGTGCATGTCAGGAATAATGCACTAAAAACAAGATTCCTATAATTTAACTTATTCTAATAACATGGACATTGGTGCCGAGCATTAATTTTCTAGTCTCAAGGATTTATCATGTAAATATTCGTTGACGCTGTAGTAACACTTTCTCAATAATAACTTTTTTAACTTATTTGTAAATAGATGGAGTTTTTTTTCTTTTCTTATTGATTCGGGTAACATATTGTATATTTTTATTGACATAACCAGAGGACTTGTTGAGTGTATTTTTAAGCGGGATAATGGTAGGTTGAGTCGTGTTTTGTGTCGGAGTGTGTATCTTGTTTGTATGTCTTCTCGTTTGGTGTAAAAGTCTTGGTGTTTGTGCGCGAATTTGCATATTTCAAGTATATATATACAAGGCAGAGTTAAAATATTTAGTTCTATAAAATGGGGTTTGCAGCTATCTATCTGTTGTATATTTACTAGTATACGGATACATTTCTTTTGAACAGTGAACAGTGTTAGTGCATCTGTACTGAATCCCCACATTATAATGCCGTAGCTAAGCCAGGCATAAGCATAGGCGTAGTATGTAACCAGGGCAGTCTGTAAATTTGTGGTCTTTTTGACTTCACGAAAAGCGTATAAAAATTTTGAAAGTTTTGATTTTATGTTTTGTATGTGTGACTTCCAATTAATATTTTTGTCTATGGTTATGCCTAATAAGTTGAATTCATTGACTGATTCTATAAATTATGATTATTAAAAGAAAATAATACATTTAGACAATTTTTTTGGTGGGGATGGAAAGTTATGAGTTTAGTCTTTGAAAAGTTGATTTCAAGGTTGTGTTCGTTCATCCAGGTTGTTATTTTGCTGAGAATTTCATTAAGGGTAGTGTTTAGGTTTATGTTGTCGTGACATTGGGTGAGAATAGAGATGTCGTCCGCGAATAAAACGCAAGGTCCGGTTTCTGCTATACATTTTGGGAGATCATTGATGTATATGAGAAACAACAGACATCCAATAACACTTCCTTGTGGTATTGATGCGCTAATCGCCTTTCTGTCCGACCGGAACTTTTGAAGTTCGTTTATAGTGCTATTGAAGTATTCTATTTCTACTAGCTGTGCTCTATTTTCCAGATAAGATTTGAACCATTCATAAGCTTTACCTCGGATTCCTAATCTATATAATTTTTTTAATAAAATATCATATTGCACTTTATCATAGGCTTTGGTCATGTCAAGCATTAACCAATACACGCGACTACTGCACTACTACTACTACTACTACTACTACTATACTGCGTATTTTTTATTATTTATTATGCTTAGAGCTTCCTGTATAAATTTATAGACTGCTAATGCTGTTGATCGATTTTTCCGAAAGCCGTTTTGGCTTTCATCAAATATTTTGTATTTTTCGCAGAAAGTGTACACGCGATTGCACATCGCTTTCTCGAAAATCTTTGAAGCTGTAGGCAGTAAAGCTATGGGACGGTAATTACTAGACTCTGTTTTGTCATTTTTCTTATGTAAAGGTTTCACTAATGCTATTTTCAGCTGATCAGGGAATACGCCCTCTTCAAAAAAAATATACATTACTATGGTAAATGTTCTCAGAAAATGCAAATAATGAAAAAAACTCGAATACGAAATTTTTTTTTTGAATCATTATGTATAATTTTGAGCTATTTATTAAAATTTACACTTTAATTACCAGAAAAACGTAAGATTTCATGTTATATTGATATACAAAAAAAAATATATTATTATTCAATGGGCATTTTAATTATGCAAATAACTACTTTGTTTACAATTGCATACGGAAATGTGACATTCATCAATGATGTGCTAGGCTTATCATTTGACTGATAACTTAAAGGTCTTTGGCCACCAATCGGACGTTGTATATGTATATTATATTGGTATTGCAGATATTTTGCAATATTTGCAAGGTAACCAAAATAGCTTTATTTCTCAGTATCCTTCAGAGGATTAAAATGTCTATTAATTATTTAAACTTTTTCAGCGTATTCGTTAAAAAAATGCATGCATCTTTTGATCAGCACTTTTTCCCTGTTGTTGTAATATTTTATTCAGTTTTCATGTGAATTTAATTATTTTGCAGAACGTTGATACGTTATATTTATATTATAAGTATATTGAAGTGAGTAAGTACCCACCTGCTACCTGGGTGAGCATGTAGAACATTTAAAACCACTTTTTTGTTTTTTTTTTGCTAGCTGCTGTAGTAGATACCTAATGTAGGTAGGTACCTACCCATGTACCTACTTGGCTGCTGTATCGAATTTGAAAACAATACAAAAATGTTTATTCAAACTCTTATTACAGTACTTACCACTGACCTCTATTAAAATACTTAATAGAGGTCAGTGGTACTTACCTACCTCTTGTTTAGGAATTATAAAATAAAAAATATATTTTAATGAATATTTTAAATAATAAAAAAGAACAACCAAAATATAAATGATAAATGATTGTATTTCTGTAAGTAGGTTTGTGCAAACACTTTTACACGTCAAACATTTTTTTTAAACTAGGTGAGTCCGGCGTTTCCTATCTGACTACTCTGAGAAGAAAGGCCGAAACAAACTCAGAGGTCACAGTCTCTTTTAAAGTCCAGACAAAGCTTGGTCAGATCACGTGAAGGCTATGTAGATCGGTATCTAAAATGGTCTTTTGAGGAAAGAACCACACAGTTTGAGTGGACCTGTTCATTCAGTGCACGCAATTGTCAGCAATCGTGCAGCTCAACTCAGAACTTAAAGAGATCAACGATTCGACGAACAATACCAAAGAAAGGACATTTGGGTAGGCCGCATAAACTACTCAAACTGCCAGAACATGATTAAAACTGGAACAATTACCCACATAGTCCCCACATTCACAAGATTCTTCTATGAGCAACACTATTTAACTGTTTAAGTTATTAAATAATGTTCTCGCCTTTTATTACAAACGGTGTTAAAGAATGAAAGCCTAAAATTATGTAAATTGCCTCACCTAAAATAAATCTATCTACATTGCGTCGGTATTCAAAAGGCTTTGATTACCTTGCTATCTACACAAACATTGTTTATCAACTTTTGTCATAAATTGGACAGTTGTGTGACAAAGTTGAGTTCTGTCAGTTGTTCATTCAATTCCCGCGAGGATTCAGTGTTTTATTTTGTTTCATTGTGTGAGCAAAATGTTGCAGAATTTCGGATCAACATCATGGCTTTATGTGGACAAGCGACCCGGGTCGGGTCGGTTTCTTCGGGTGCAATGGAAAATTGTCAAAACATCGAGATTTCTGTGTAAAATATTAAGTTACATATTCATGCATTATCTATATACATAAACCTTCCGGAATAAATGCTCTAGATTATGGTGAAACTGAAAACCACATATAAATCTATCGTGTTGGTCGGGAAATCTAAACAGACACGCAGAAATACACGAAAAACGACATGATTTAATATTATGTATGTTACATAGATATAGACGGCGGATAGTTCACCATCATCATCATCAGCCTGTCATGTTCCCACTGCTGGGACACAAGCCTCCTCTCGGTGAGAGGGAGTGGGCCGTAATCCACCACGCGGGCCCAGTGCGGGTTGGTAGATGTCACATGTCGTCAAATTGTTGGTTCTAGGACATGCCCACACGATGTTTTCCTTGACTGTTTTGAGAGCAGTGGTGATGAAATAATTTACACAAAGTAAAGCGCCCGACTGGGTTCGAACCTACGACCTACAACTCGTAAGTTGGGGCAGTTACCACTGGGCCTTCACCGCTCTCACGGATAAGTAGTTGCTTTAATAAAAAAACATTCCATCTAGGTTAGAAATAATACTACCCACCCACTCCGTTTAAAGGACAAAGAACACAGGGTAACATCGATCTCAATTAAAAACCAAGTAAAGAAACAAATGAATGCGGTTAGTTTCAAAGCGCGCACTAATGTAACCATTTACTACTCCCAAGCGCGTTGTTGTTTAAAACTAGTTGTGCAATTGTTTTATCAAATTGTTTTTTAATATTCCAATTTATACCGTCGCGGTCAATAGGTTAAATAATTATGTACAGTCACGAGCATAAATATATTACTATAGGCAACTCGGCAATAATGTCTGATTTAATAATTAATCCATTCATTTAAGACGGCAAATCAATCAATGTGCCTAGCCTTTTTCCAACTTTGTTAGGGTCGGCTTCC
This sequence comes from Brachylomia viminalis, assembly GCA_937001585.2. Lineage (NCBI taxonomy): Eukaryota > Metazoa > Arthropoda > Insecta > Lepidoptera > Noctuidae > Brachylomia > Brachylomia viminalis. Next base: position 2,918,918 of record OW443300.2, read on the forward strand.
AGTTTGACCGTCTGCAGCTAAACAGATGACGACAAATACATATTATGTGATTATTGTCACAAACATGTGACATCGAAGAAACAGCAAAACCAGCTGGCGAGACAAGCGACGCCAAAATATAGGACGCTGTATCGGCTTCAAAAATATATAACGATGCAATGTTAACGGACATGTTGTCTTGCATCATAAATATCTGCATACTCAGTTAAATTTAGAAGAATGTGACACTTCGTTGTGATCAAATATATCTAACATCACTTTGGCGCCATAGAAAGTTAGAAACCTATTTATAGTCGTGACGTGCAGCGTGCCTATTACGACCATACTCGTAATGTTAAAATAACTCTAGTGACGCGTAGAATGGTAACAATCTTCAATTAAAATTAAAACTAATTATGTAGGTATTCTGGTAAGCACATACATTATGAGACGAGTTTTGGTGTGCCAAAAGAATTTCATCCATCTTACTTATGTGACGCATGACGCTCTTGTATTTGCTTTCAAATCATTATTTTTACTAATTATTTTATAGCCATGTTGCTGTGAGCATTTAATGACTTAATAGCTCGTGTAAATAATATAACTGGTTTAGATACCTAGCAAACTAAAACCAGCACCCTAATTGCGTAACACATTATCAATGACAATCTGAATAATTTTGAAATTAATATTGTTCATCCATTGCTTCATATGTTCGGAAAATTTGTCTGCTCAACAACGTAAATAACGCAATGAATGATGTTGAACTGTCAAAATGAAAGCGATTGCTACTGATAGGTAGTGTGTTACCTACGCAATTACTCCGCTGGTAAACACTAGTTATTTTTAATGTATTCTGTAACTTGGCAATCTGTGTTCAATACAATAAGCCATTCAGTTGAGGTGTCACGTTCTGTGTTTTATTAGCAGAAGGGATTCTTGTTTGTTCATTTTATTTTAGTAGGGTCGCGTTCACTCCAAACGCACCTATAGTCAGCCGTCTATATTTTATGTATAGGTACGGCCCGTATCATACATAATAGTGATAGTCATTTATTCATAAACAAGTAACTTGTATCTGAATATACACACAACATTACACAATTGCGGTATATACACTAAAACATTAGAAACATTAGAATTTCATAAACTACATCAAGAATTTAAAAATAATAAATTTACATTTCTTCAATAGTACTTCGACATGTAAATTAAACAATATGACCAACACCTTAAGATTTAAAAATGATTATTTATGCATGTTTATACGGTCTGAACGTGATCTACAGGAATCGAGTCACTCAATTTTGCGCTCCACTCATCAAAACATCGCCATAGACTTCAGTACTGCAACTAAATTCCTAGATTTATGCAGGGTGACCAATTTCCACTACACTAAGGAACAGGTCGAAGCTCGTGCTTCCTTCCGTGCTCTGTGAGATTGTTAGTTGAAATGCTTTGTTTCGCATAGAACTTGCCAAAAGCACTGAACAGGTATCGGTGCGTTTCACCGAACATCCGAAATTCTCCCTTTGTGTGATGTTTAATCAATAGGAGCCGAGTAGGTAGCTCCGGCATTCCTCCTTTTTCGTATTGTGCTATTTCTTTTGTGTGCACTAAATAATTGATTCATCTATCTAGCTATTGATTTTCACACAACAAAAAGATCGAAGCTTATCCATTAATTTGTTTTAGTCAAACCTTCGTTATGAGTTAATAAATAACAGCAGTTAGTAACTGTGCGGACGATTAGCCCCTTGTCGAAGCATTTCCCACCCTTTGCGGTTTACTCAATCGATTGTATGTATTAAATATTTATATAACGGCGCAGAAAGTTAGTACTTGTTGTTTTATAAGTATAATTTTCAATTTTAGTTGTTGAATTCGATGAGTCCTATCAGTCTGTAAAAAATAGGTACGGAAAAGCCATGTATTATTTATTATATATTTCATTATTTTATTCTATTGTTGCGAGATCTGGCAAAACGGCATAATTTAAGGACCTTACCAGTGGGGGTGCACTTGAAAGTTATCAATACACAGGCCATGCCTATATTCATCCACCGCTGGACGTAGGCCTCTCCTAGTGAACGCCACTGAGCCCGATGTTCGGCTCTCCTCATCCAGTACTCTGCCAGCCGCCTTTCTTAAGTCGTAACTCCACCTGGTCGGCGGGCGTCCCACACTACGTTTGCTTAAACTCGGTCTCCTCTCTAGAACTCGTTTTCTCCAACGATTGTCGGTTCTGCGAGAACTGTGACCAGAACATTGCCACTACTGCTTGCTTAGTCTTTCGGCTATGTCGGTTCGCCGGGCCGTGTGCCCGATGAGCTTTCACATCGGCAAATTGACGAAATTCCATAAAACCTTTCTTGCCCTTAAGCGGATTTACCCCTTTCGGGGAAGGATTTTCAAAAATCCTTCCTAAGTGCTCACCTTCGTTGTATTGGGGACGCTTGCACAAAATTTCACGCTTTTGTTCAGCGGCTTACGCTGTGCGTTGTCGGCCAGTGGATGAATTTAAGATTTAAGTTACTCTTAACTACCCACATCTAACTAATCCTTTTCATGATGTATACATCACACACTACCAAGACCCCTAGTGTGAATTAATGTCAAGCTAAGTTGAGACGTATGTTTTTCGGTTTTCTCGAATAATTTTCAAAGCAGCGGAGTGAAGCTTTCTGCATTAAATATGAAGTGTATTCATGTAACTGGCAAGAGCCTGCACGGTTGTACTTGGGAGTAGCACTTAATGTAAAATGCAAGTGGTTTATTGTAACTGAAATCTAAGGCTATAGGTTAAATCGACGTAAGCGAGATTCAAATAGCTTCGAGTGTCGAATTAGAGAAAATGGGTGTACTAAAACTCAAATAAATTGAAACATAACTGCTGGTAAACTAGCCCCAAATAAAAATTTGCTATTTATAAACGCTCTATATATATTTCCGGTCTTTTATTTAGTTGAATTCGAGGAAAGTCGCTTTATTACCTACAATTTTACACTTCACAACACAACACAACACTTCTACAGCGATTGTTTTACAACCAATATCCAATTTCCTGCTAATTAGGATCAGATTTCCTTATACAAGCTTTACCAAACAATTATTTTTGGATTGACAGCTTCAATACACAATAATTAACTATCATCGGTGGTATGAAAGTCACTGTTAATTATTATGTTAAATCTAAAACCAATGATTATTATCTTAATAAGTTCTTTATTTTTCTTCTCTTTTAAGACAGTTTACGACCTTAGACACGGGCTGGGTCCAAGTGTGTAAGGGGGATAATGTAGTGTTAAGACTTTGTGTGAGATCCTTCGGTGCTACACCGGTAGATGAGAGTACTATTGGAACGATATGGACGGTTTGTGCTTGCCATTGGGTTTTTATTTCTTATTATTTAAATTAGGTTTGCTGTTGACTCTAATCTAGGTCAGTGGTGACAGAGACAGAGTCGACGATGGAGTGAGCTTACCCAGAAGAAGCCTGTTCACTCTCACTTTGAAGAGATTAGGGTTGTGTGCCTTCGGAAACACACGCAGGTAGAGAGTACCACTCTTTTGCTGTGCGCATTATAAAAGACGTTTAAAAACGCTTAGGATCCGATGGTAACTTGCAGTGCGTCTAGATGACCGATGGAAGAAGGGGGCCGGTGGAAGGAGTTCGTGGAGGTCTTGGTACTTACTAGGATTTTCGGATATAATAGTTTGAATGTTGTGTGAATTAGGTATAGCTATATCTACCAAGTAAACTGTTCTATTTATTTTGTCGTGAGCGGTGATATTAGGTCTATTGTAATGTATACTTGTCTCTGTAATTATTGTTCGGTCCCAATACATTTTCTAATTCCTGTTATCTAAAATGGTTTCTGGTTTGTATTTATAATATGGGATCGTCTCGCCTATAAATTTATATTTGAGTACTAAGTGTATGATTGCGGCCGGTACTAAGTGTAGGATTGGTCGTGTCGGTGTTTATAAACTGTCTGTGTGTGTGTGTCTGTCTGTCTGTGATTTACAGGCCCCTGTTATGTGTTGAATGGTCTCAGAGGCACTGTTGCAATGTCTGCATGTGTCAGACAGCTGATTGGGGTCTTTTTTGTACTTTCAGAAGTTACGAGTTACTATTATTTGATCCTGGATCACAACCATGAAACCTTCAGTTTCGGGAAACAATTCACCTCGTTTGAGCCATTCGTTCGACTTAATTGTATCGACGTGTGCCCAGCTAGGCTCGGTGTCTTCCATATAGCGCTTTTCCTGACCATGGTGAATTTTTTTTTGCGTGCATATGAGATTTTTATTAAATTGAGTTGCTATTCTGTAAGTTGTAAGTTTTTTATCTGCTTCGTTACATGTTTGTGTAGTGACGAAAGTTCAGATTTGTTATGGGAGTAAGATCTGAGTGAAAGTATCTGTTTGTTGTGTAAGTTGTGTATGTATATTCATTCTCATCCTCCTCCTTGGCGTGGTAGCGTAAATCGCTGTATATGCATTATTTAGGGTGGTGTTTGGTAAAGAGTGTATTTATAGTGCGCTGTAGTTTTCTGTTATCGGTTTTGACCATCGTCTAATTCCGAAAGAGTATGTAAGAATCGGTATTGCGAATGTGGTGATAGCTTTTATTGTGTTTCTGGAGTAAAGGTTGGTTTTAAATATTAGGTTAAGGCGATGTGTAAAAGTTCTTGTTTGGTCATCTTTTGTCTTATCTGTCTGGATTGTTTGAAACTAAGTACTGTGTTCATCCATTGGCTCAATAGATTTACCAGATCCAAGTGTGTAACTGTTATTTTGTGTTTGTCCTTTTACAATTGACAAAATTTTGCATTTGTCTACCCCGAATTGCATAGTAATACTTATCGTTAGAAAATTCTTGTGTGGCGTCAGTTAAATGGAATAGTGATATTTATCTGCTGCATACATCATATACATATACATAAGGCGTGTTATTGTGAATCCTGTGTTAGTTTTATCTAGTAGGTGTGAGAGTGGATTGCATGCCATGCTAAACCATAAAGGGCCACCATACAGCATCGCCTTGAAAAATGTTTTATGTGGGTTGGTTCAGTGGCCAGAGTCGAGGAGGCACGATTATGGTAGATTCTAAGAAGAATCTGAGTTTAGGATGGATATTATAGATATTTAGGACGCGTAACAACCAGTTGTGCGGGACTGAATCATAGGCCTTTTGGTAATCGATGAACATAGTATGAATATAACACCGCCTAACTATAATATATTGCTGCCTAATAACAGTACCATTAATTGAAATGATTATCAATATGATAAAGTGGAATATTGTTCGTATTTTGATTTAATTGACATTGTTTACTCGAACTTGACTTTTTATTGTGTATTCTGACGTATTACTAAAAAATGAATAGATTTGTACACCAATTTCATTGGTAGGACTTAGAGCTCGACTAAATTGTATACATAAGACCTTTATTGTAATAGGTACGTATGTTCACAAATAAAGTTTGATTGATTGATTGATGTCTTTTTTGCGCTGTTCATAGCAATCACATCAATAGTGAGTTGTTTCTTACATCCCATAATATTATTAAAACTTTATTATCAGGCTTCGAAGGCCCATTCATAGCAATCCACATTATCTGTATAAAAAAAATTCAACGCGTAAAAATTGTATACCTACGTATCAATAACGATGTGCACTAATATAATTACGAGGTGCAAATTTTCACACCTAGGTATACAAAATATATGACGCCACTGTGGTTTCTCTTTGAGTTTATTTGAACATTCAATTGATTCACATATCGCGTATGCCGACTTCCTACTTTGAAGGTTTATTTGCTAACTATTCAAGTTTATCAGATTACTAGCTTTTGCCAGCGGCTTGGCCCGCGTTTGGGCGGAAATTATCCGCCAGGAAGGTGCTACCGAGATAAAAAAAAGTACTCTGTGTGTTAATCCAGGTTATAGACTACCTGTGTGCCAAATTTCATACAAATTCGTTCAGCCGTTTTTGCGTGATTGAGTTGCAAACATACAAACAGTCACATCTATAATGTTAGTCGGATGATGATTGTGAAAAAACCTATCTCGTTCATTTCATATCACACGAAGTTTGCACAACTTCTGGCGCACTCTACCCCAGCAGTGGCATTGCTTCAACTTTTAACTTGTAACCTTTTGGTATCATTGAATTGATAGTACTTAGTGCCTTCGCCTCAGCTTAAAGATTGTGATCAAAATGGATTTCGAAGAAAGTGGAATGAAGTAAGAAGCTGTAAAAACAGATAGAAAGAAAGAAAATAAAAAGAAAATACGTTTATTTGCGGTGAACATGTCGCAAAGATAGAACACAAAATAGAACATGTTGGGGGAAAATATGCGTCACATGCACCCAAAATCAAATCAGATCAGATCAGATCGTCAGATCCACTCTCCATCATTAGTCTAAACCATTTTAATACCTGCCTTTGAGTTTCCTTAGATGGGCACGCGTCTTTATTATCTACCCAAGTGAAAAACAAAGGCTATGTACTCATGATCAAGGTAAATCTTGCCGAGTCCACCCTCGTCCACAAGTATCCTTCTAAATGATAGCTTTCCTTCTAAATACACCTCGTTATATGGTCTTTAAGATAACACGCTCCACAGCGCCCATAATTATGCCAGATAGCTAATGTTACTATAATCCACCTAATATCATGCAATTTTCGTTCTTGTGACTCTGATATAAGTGCGGTTATCGTGTACGGAAAACTAACAGTATATTTACTGTTCCTTGATGCTGTTATTTCGCTGATAGCATGTTGTTTGTTTCCATTTCAACGGCCAAGCCTAGGTTTCGTTGAACTAGTTTGTGAAAGCTATATTTTGCGTTTTTAGGTTAAGTACGGTGCTAGTGTAGCTGTTAGAAAATAATAAATATTGTAATAGGCAGCTGTACGTGGTAGCTGTACGTTCTCCTTACAATCGAAATTAAGAAATACTGGATGGAAGCTGCAGAAAGGATCTTCAAAGAAAAAAAAACAATTGAAGAGTTGAAGACTATTTATATTTTGATATCTTCCATATCAGTATCGCCTGTGCTGTGTACCTATTTATTTCAGTCACAGATCAATTTAAATAAACTACGTGAATAGTTAACAATGAGTCTAGACTTGAATGTTAAGAGACAAGGTCAGTCAACAATGTTGCACTTGCAAAAACCAATTTGCCATGTGCAAATACGAACATAATGCTAAGAGGTAATTTTTTGGTCCAACGAGTTGTAAGAAATCAAAGGTATCTTCTTGTGATGAATTCGTACGCTGCGGCCATGCCTGCCATACTGGTAGACTTTTCCATCATCATAATATATTATTCAGTCTACGGTAGTCAAATCGACACCAAGAATCGCTATCAATGTTATCAACTCATCAATGTTCACTACTGATCACAGACTTCATTCCTTTAATGAACTATTGTTTCCGATTATTGGCATAGATATCAAATAGACAAAAGAATTTACCTTTATTTTCAGTCTCATTTAATTTTGTGACTGCCTACTTCATTCGGCTCGACAACTTAAGTCACCTTTCCACTAATTCCACAGGACAGTTCTATATTGGGAATAATCTTGTTTTAAACAAAGTTACGTATATTAATTATATCCAGTTAGTCTCCGTAACTGAATGATCGTTGGCGTCAGTGATGATAAGCCTTTTGCCCGTCACTGACCTGAAATATTTGGGATGACCTTTAGCTGATGGACGCAGATAATTCGCTGGCATCGTGCCAGTTTTTGGGAGCAGCTAAACGGTACCTACGTCCATTGTTTTTGTTATTTTTATTTATTTCAGTCGTTTGCATTCTGTAATATAAATGAGAGCTAGAAAAAAGTTAACCTCACACGAGGTGGAACAAAATATTTCAATCGGAACTCACAAGAACTTTGAAGTATTTTCATGTTTCACAAAAACTACATTGGACAGTTCCAAACAAACAAATACCTTGCCTAAAATATGAAAGGTCAATCTAGCAATCGTCCAACAGAAAACAACCCGACCTTTTCTGTGCAAGCACCTAAATCAAACCCTGGAAAAATGGAATTGGTTGGCAAAACTCACGAAACAGAGGCCAAGCCTTTGACACTTTTAATACACTTCGGGCCTTCGGGCTCTATTTTTCATCAGTCAACTTGAGAGGCGAACGCCCTGAAGGTAAACATGACCGTCTGCTTCACGAAAGGTTGACGACATCGTATCGATCATACTTGTTGCTCTACTAGGCCTGCGTTTTAGAGAATGAAATGCCTAGACAAATAAAAGTAATGGGAATTCCGGAACTACAACCGACTGTTTGTGTTTTGGCGTGTGAGAACGTTATGTGATTGAAGCGTATGTAGATCAAGTCCAAGCATACACTGTTGAAGCACTAATTCATTATGTAAAGTAATTTTAGAAATAATAAAGAGAGAAGAAGGAAATATAAGCAGAAAGCAGAGAACTAAAATGTATCAATCATGCTTTTCAAGTCAAGCGTTTGCTCTGTATTTACATCTCATAACTTTAGCTTAGCATGACATGAATCTAATTCGAAAGTAACAAGATGACTCGCTTTGTTAACAAAGTCATTGAAAGAATAATGTTTTGCCGGTAAGCAAGATAATGGATGTATTTATAAATAAAATATAACGATAATTTAACACAGTGAAGTTGAACTTACGTAAATCCGTATTATTGTTTAACGATAATAGGCTTTATGTGACATAACATTGTAAAGATAATTTTCATGTTATTTTCTTCTATACTAGAAATAAAGTTCCTGTAAGTATTCACTTTCCCGTTGTGGTGGCTTTCCGGTTCATTCCGTTTCCCGGTTCTTGACTTCCTCCTTCATATACACACTCCTCTAGTATTTATCTTCGCCGCTTTTCATACAAGACCGTCTATTGTTACCCTTTGCCAATCTTTCTATTAGGACCAGCATTTTCGAAGTAATTGACGCTCTGTTCCGAACAATATGTGCTCTGCTGTATGATCTCCTGCTGCACCCGTTACTACTACGTTCAATTGTCGAACATTCAATGAATTGTTATAAATCTCTGTTATCGGCACACTACCCAGGACACCTGCATTACCACGAGGATCATTTATGTGTTGGTTTTTATAAGTTCAAATGCTCTGTAAACAACTCTCTTTTGCATGTCGCTTTGTTCCGACCGTAACTAATAACTTCTTACGTGCGGCCCTTCATTTTGTACCTGGGCATTTAGGTCGATAATGTCATTGATTAAGAAATCATCTCCATCGAACAACCCGCAAAGAACGATTATACGCTCTTGTGTCTACCTTGAGATTAGATCAGCAATTTCCAAGGCATTAGAGCTACTGCCGTAAACCATTAAATCTAGGATAATATCGCCATTGTGGGTTGGTATCACGTACGTTACTTACAACTGAGGTCGCTGCCAATCTCTGATTTAGAATTCGATGATTTGCATTTAAGGTTGCCGAATGACCACCTATTGTTTATTGTAGATGCCAGAACCGCCATCTTGAAATAGGATCCACTAAGTCCGAGTCTACAAAGCTTTAACTAGAAACCTCTAGGATTTCTTTATTAGAAGTTATTCTGTTGTAGACTTCTGCGGTAGATAAATGACTAGTAATCCACCGTCAGTTGAGCTCTTAGCTTTATATTCTTTTTGTTGGACTTTCTTCTGGACTGAAGGTTTTCTTGATTGAACGCTGCTATCACTTATGTTTATGCTGAGGTAAATTGCTATAATATGCTCGCCCACTATAGTGACGTTATTCTCTTGGCCAGTTCGTTTCGTGGCGTAGGCACAAGGCATTCGTTTATTCCAAAAATAGGACCAGTCTTGATTAGGTTTTTTGCTATTTGACGAAGTTAATAATTATCATGTATTATCATATCATAATAATTATCATGTATTATCATTTCATAATAATTATCATGTATGACGCGCAACCCGTTACCATGGATTCAGTACATAAATCTGGAGCCTCGTCCGTAAAATTTTTTCGTTGGTTATTAAAAAAAAAAATCTGCCGTTGCATAGAAAAGTGCGGTCAAAATGTATGGAACAGCCAACTTTTTTTTAAATATTCGTCTAAATATTTCAACGTAGGTGTGTCTAGAATCATGTGAACTTAGGTGAAGTGAGCTGTCATTCCACCTGATGCTAAGGTGACACTATCGACAACTAACTTCATGCTCACTTCACCCAAGTATCACGGTAAGATTGTTACAGAATAGCTCGGCAAATTCCGCGTCTGCAGCGGCCAGCAAAATAGGTATTGATGGACGAACGTGTAAATGTGGGCCGAGGCGAAGTCGAGGCACACATACGTAAGTCCATCAGTGCCTAGTTGTGGCCAAGGCTTGTGTAGTACATTGCTCAAATAATGCGCGGAAATTAAAATACAATTACTTACTTTTCAAAATCAATGACGAACAACAATAATTATTCCCGCGTTAAAGTGATCAATATTTTTTTTATCAATAAACAGCTTTCTATTTGGAAGCCAGTTCGAAATTTAAATAAAACCTTTGATAAATTACCTCCTTGGTTGCCATGTTTCAGAGTAAAAGATCGTTTTTAAATTACACGATAGATATGAGTTTACTATGTAATTTATTTGGCCGCTAAACCACGACAGATATGGATTTTCATAATGTTTCAGAGTAAAAGATCGTTTTTAAATTACACGATAGATATGAGTTTACTATGTAATTTATTTGGCCGCTAAACCACGACAGATATGGATTTTCATACAACTTTTGCCGGCCGCTGCTCGCATGTATTTGGCCAGAACAGCAATTTCAATTTATCTCCAAGAAGGTGGCTGAATAATGCTCAAATTTCCAAGCATGTTTGAGAAAAATATTTATCGTACGCTCAGAAGTAATAAGTGTAATAACGGAATTAAAGGACTACAACTATCAGCTGCGTTGTTTGTGCGATCATTCCATTGCAATGAACGAAGAGTTTATAAAAATAACGATGCCGTTTAGACTAACAATAGGCAATTGATGGTAAAAGTAACTAATCAAGGTAAACATGCAAAGCATGGCAGCAGTCCAGTAATAGCAACTTCTTATTAGGGACATGATCTGTGGACATGATAATGTTTTTCTGAGACCTGCAGTTCGAAAGGGAACTCATTTGTTTTTTAAAGAAAATCATCGCGGATTCACAACGTGACACTGTTCGAATTTGGAAGTATCACTTCGAAATTCGAACTCGTGGTCTAGAGAATGGTACTACTGCCGGTCGATTCTGTAAATATCTCACCGTGAAGACTTGCGTGGAGTGAGCTGTCAGTGTCATCCCACTGATGCTAGGGATTGACCAACGTTACATTTACAAGCATAATCAATATTTTTTATCCAAATTCGAAAAAAAAATACAGATAGGTCGGCTGGGGACTTGTGTAATTCTAAGGTATATTCGTATCAGAACAGTATGCATATTCATCTAGCTCTTTTTAAAGACAATGTGCCGTCAATACAGGGTGTAAGGGACATAAACGCGTAAACTAATGAATTCAAACCATTGACTTATAATAGTATGGACTGGAAATATCAACAAAAAAAAGGTGCCTACCTACAACTCATAATGTCTCATAAAATGGCTGCCGTTGCTAGGGTTGTGGCAATCAAGGAATATTGGTGTTACTATAACGAGTATCGATACGAGTCTTACTTGATATCACGTTTGGTTCATAATTATATACTTACTTAAAATAAATGTTGTAACAGAAAAAGATGAGTATTTTACTTACCGTCTGTTATCTGAGAATAAAACTCAAATCAAGTGTTTTTTGCTGTACAGAATTGAGGAGCTGGCGAACAGAACCGGACTTGTCCACTACTATTCAAAAGATGTTTTTTTTTCGAATCGTGATGTCTTGACCTAGTTTCGTCGATCCCTGTTAATATTTTCACCCAAAACCGGCTAGAAGTAGGCTAAAAAAGGCTTAAAAAACTAAATTTTCATACAAAACCGGACTAGTCCAATATCCAACACAAAGATTTTAAAAAAATATATTTTTTCATTCTAAAGCGAACTTGTCCTGTAATGTATTTATTTCATCAACACATTTTCAATCAAAACAGGAAATGTCTAACAAAAACGAAACACCACCACCACCACACCAAAGTCCACCTTTTTCAAACAAAACCGGTTTAGTCCATTTTTATTTCTTGAATAAGTTCCAGAATATAGAAGTAAATTAAAAATAGGTACCTCATGCAATAATAGAACTAATCCACCGACATATCCTAATGCAATGTAATACTATTAGTCTCCTTCATATACTGATATTAGTTTTTTAGCTACCGTGTAAAATTTATTTTCGTGGACTAATCCGGTTTTGTTCGCCAGCTCCTCAATTAAAAACTTTTGTATACAACATGTCTGTGTAACATACCTAATTATTTATTAAAGAGTGAGTTGTGGAGTTAAAATATTTTTTTTTTTTTTTTTACTTAAAATATGTTTATTGGTGTGATAATAATTATAAATGATTTTATTTCTGTAAGTAGGTTTGTACAAACACTTTTACACGTCAATCGTATTTTAAAAAATAAATTAGGTCGGCGCTTCCTATCTGACCACTATGAGAAGAAAGGCCGAAACAAACTCCGTGGTCACAGTCTCTTTTAAAGTCCAGACAAAATCTTGGTCAGATCACGTGAAGGCTATGTAGATCGCAGTCTGAAATGGTCTTTTGAGGAAAGAACCACACAAATTGTGGGACCTGTCCAGTCAGTTTCTTCAGAGTATTTTTCAGGTGTATGTAAAACAAAAAACAAAAATAGGTAAAATACTGTGGGAACAGACTTATCATGTAATCTCATTACATCAAGTGTTCTATTGAAACAGCTTTCTTCAAAGTGAATGCAGAGGTACCATTCTTTGTCACGGATTAATATTTTCTTCACCAATAGCGTATAACCACTTTTTCTTTAATCCTTAATTTCTAAGAAACCTATAAAAGAGGTAAGTATTTTGATCGATAAATCATTTTGGTTAGAGCTGCTGCTAATATCTAACTAAAATAAATAACAAAATGTCGATGTCTTATTTTATCATCATATAAAACTCTGTGGAACGGTCTCCCGGTGCTGTGACCAAGCAAAGTCACTCGGACCGATTAGGACACGCAGAACGATTTATGTTAACATCGCTGATTGTACCGATATCGTTTCAGCGGAGGAACTAGTTTCGGAAACTATTGCAGCAACGGTACAACACTATTCCACTATGACATATTATTGTAAACAAACGAATGAATTAATAAATAGGTCTGTTATATGAAAATGACCCCAAATATACCTTCCCAAATACACTTTAGCCTTAAAATCACGATTGAGTAACAATTTGTTCATCGAACGTGTATGAATGTATGTAATATTGCATGAAAACCGGCTACTAACCTATGCAAAGACAATTGAGGTTGATTTTCATTCTTTCTTGCACCACACTTCACAATACAACACACAGGCATGTTGGTTTGCTGTTTTCCAACATTTACATTCATTTTTAAAGGTAAACTCCTCGTAATATTCTCGCAAATCTCAATAACACAAAAAATAAACAACCGTTTGACAGCACAACTACATCGAAACTCGTCGCCACAGACTAAATAGATGTCGCATAAGATGGCTGATAGGGCACCTCAGAACAATAACTAATAGGGCACTTACCTACAACTGTCCCTACGTCACGACAAAATGTTACCATAATGAGCAACAACTTAAATATTGTTGTCTCTTTTATCACATACGATTATTTCATTAGAAAGAATGAGACAAAACGATATTTCACCGTCTGTATCGTATTTCACTCATATTTGTATGCAAAGTGTATGTCAAATATAATGCGGCGCCTCCATGTTTTTCCTAGCTCAATGATTCAAACACACGATTCTAGTACCACGAGCATTGAAATTTTTCGTCAATAATTAAAAAAAAAAACTATTTGTTCCATGCATTTTGACCGTGGAGGTTTTGCACTTTTTTTTTGTCGTTTAAATCGCTCGGGGTGTAGTGGCACAAATTTGTGCCAGCGATGGTCCACGGTAATACTTGTTTACCGGCACGTTGTTGTGCCGCTGATGCTATACAGGTTAAGGACGGGAATTAAATTCAATTAAACGTCTCGAATACTCGTTAGATACTGCTTGTATTTGGTCCATTCAAATAATATAAATATATAGATAATACAAACACGCACACACACACCCGAAATATAATGAACTTACATAGGTAGTACACCGTAGGGAGGTCCGGAATCATGTGCTGAATTTATCGTTACACTTTGCGCGTCGCTGTCGCCCTTACACCGTGTATAAACGACCGAGTACACTGTACTTAGATATAACAGTGCTGCATTCACAACACTGCCGTTGTCATATAGAACAACCAAATACTGGAATCCTCTAAAATATCCTCAATGATAGATGTGCATTTGGCTCGTGTAAGTGTCATCCGCACAATAGGCTCTAGGTATTGACTCCCCTTAATAGCGCGTCCATCTCTTGTATGGTGTTTGTACGTACGCATACACAATATGCAGCCAGTCGTACGTGCCGCTTTGATTGCATAAAGTATATTGATGTACAAATTAATTGAGTTGCCGTCAGTTCGGTATCTATTGTGGTCGTTTGTCCTATCTTATAGGGTAGAGCTATGATAGCTATAAGACCTGTATCGTTAGGGGAAAAGCTTCTAAAATTCTCTTTAGAAACGGAACTTTCTTTAAAAAGCTTTTGTGAATGAAAACCTCAGTCATATAAGTCATATTTCCCCAGGTTGTGATATTTTTATTACTCAAACCGCACGTCTTTACCATTTGCACGAGTTTCAGGATGTTAGCTATGGAACCCGTTTGCACAATTATTACGTTTGAGTTCAAACTTCTAGAATTTATTCGCACTTTTCTCAACGGCTCTCTTTCAACTAAAGTCTACTTAATAAAATAAAAAATGAACGCACTGACATAAAACTTTCAGCCTAAATCGCTGAGTCCAGAACACGGGTCCAGAAGCATGAAATTTTGCACTAAAGTTTGTTTTTTTACGAAGGAGCGGCGTTCGAAAATTCATCCCCTAAAGGAGTTAAATAGAGGAACGGCTTGTTTTTAAATCTTGTCCTATAATTTTTTTGAGTAAAACTCACTGAAATTTAACTATATTCATAGTCGAGATTTAGCATATTCTCGCTACTCACTTGATCGTGTCGGAACTATTGTGTATAGGTGATAAACTACGTTATTCATAAGGCTTTCGTGACTCCATTCAATGAAGTATAGTTTGGATTTTATTGCTACGTCGCCTCTGGCCAGAAATAGTCTAGACGTAAGTAAAGTAGTTACCTACTACCTAAATCCGCCTCCGCTTCGCTCCGAAATTTAAGGCTTTGTGCCCCGAATTTGAAGGGTGTTTTATTTATTTATTTTATTTAACCGTTTATGTGCACACATATAAACAGTCAAGAAGAAAAGAACGGAAAAATACGTGCAAAAGTAATGCTAATATTTTTAAAGAAATCTCTTCTAGCATACCTGCGATAGGAAAGTAGTTAGTGGGCTTTTCCTTTTTTGCAATATCAAAAACCTTGGGTTTTTAACATAGAGAAGTTCCGACCGCGCCCAATACGTATAGTCCAGGACAGATCGGATCAGTGTCGGTTCTACACCAATACACAGTGGATATTGGACAGTATCCAATAGACTGTCACTTCATTGTTGACTTCATTTGCACCCTGTTCTTGGTTTCGCTTTCAGTCGTTTTCTGACTTATAGGTACATCACATACGACCAATACATAATCTTCCACGTGTATCAAGATACACTGCTCTTCAGTACTCACAGGCATGGTAAATAATACGCACCTACTTAGTGTAACGTTGGTACTCACAAATTGAAAGATAAATAAAACTCAAGCACATAGTTAACAAGTAATAAACGACACTATGATGTAACTTCGTCTGAATGCGACTGTGAACTTGACTGTGACAATATTTGTTATTGCGAAGGCTGTATCAGTTGCATAGTTATTGCGGTAATGAAAAGTCTGTACTCTGTAGTATGTGCACAACTTCCCAGTTGAGATAAATACGAATAGATTTCACGAGAGCAATGGCGACATATCAAAACATCGAGATTTCTGTGCTATATGTGCGCCGGCTGTCGCTGAAAACCAGCGCTGGGGCTCTGTCTTGCATAGGATCGCAGCATAATGCAGAGCGATAGCCGTTTTGCGTGGATGAGACGCATGTTTCCCCCAACCTTTACTTATGTTTTGTGTATGTTATTTTTTGCGTCATGTTTACCGCAAATAAACGCATTTTCTTTCTTTTATCTAAGTAAAATGTTCATCATCATCATCATTTCAAGACATCCACTGCTGGACACAGGCCTCCTCTAAGCACCACCACTTCTACCGGTTCTGTGCTTCCCGTATCCAACGGATTCCTGCTGCCTTCACCATGCGGTAATCGGTCCACCTTGTGGGAGGCCTTTCAAAGCTACGTCTCCCGGTACGCGGTCTCTACTCCTAAACCTTTCTGGCCCATCGGCTATCTGTTCTGCGAGCAATGTGCCCTGCCCACTGCCACTTAAGTTTGGCAATTCTTCGGGCTATGTCGGTTACCATAGCTCTCCTGCGGATCCCTTTGGGTAACTTTTAGCCTTCCAATAAGGCCCATTGTGAACCACGTTTCTGTGCCGTAGGTCATCACATGCAACACGGTCTGGTCAAAGACTAGTAAAATATTAGTGAATACCTTCCGGAATAAATGATCTGAATGATGGTGAAAACCACATCAAAATCCCTTGTGCGGTTATGCAGATCTAAACGGTGACACAGACCGACACGAAAAGCAACTGTTCTCTACTTTGTACCTGCCTATAGGTATATATAGCACGTTGTTTTAGGTGGAAACTGTCTCTTGTAATTTGAACATGATCCTTATCATAATATCTTCTATAAAACGTGTGAAATTCAACTGAATTTCAGTCATCTACTTTGAGTCGCCGATTGTTTTATAAATAGGTACATGAGAAGACCGCATGAGAAAATATTTTCACTTCAGCAAGCGAATAAAACAGTATTTTAAAAAAAACACTGTAGGTACGTTATTAATTTTTTTTTGCTTCAAGATCGAACACAAAGCGGGAAAAGTCCTTCCATTTAAGTAGGTGCTGATTTATTAGTTTCAGTGTACTATTTATCCCTATGTATGATCTTGATCACTAAATTACATTGTAAAATGTCTGTTAGTGAATTTTTGGACTAAGGAATAATAGTACACTGTGTACGGTACCTTGTGAACCCTTTTGTACCCTATGTACCCGGCAAATGTCGTATGAACCAGCGTCCAGCGATGATTCATAAGAATAAAAACTTTTTCACAAAAAAACCACCGACTTCCAAATAAAACAGTACAAAGTGAACTTTAATTTTGGAAGTCGGTGTTCTTGGTTCTGTATTTTCGTTTATTGCGAAATTAAGGTTAAGTATTTTTAGTGAAAAAAAAAAATCTTGTTTGTGGTACCAACCCCAAATGGTGTACCACTACTTGCAATGTAAATAACAGTGACAGTTATTACAACGTCCTCAACTTATACTAAGTGGAAAAAATACGTATTATTGAAGCTGATTCAAAAACAACTCTTCAGAACTTTACAAAATTTATATGGGACCAATCTGGAAGTAGGTAGCACTTACAAACGGCTTCTAGTAGGCGATCGTTTAACTTATAAAAAAAGAGCCATGAATGTAACAAAACGGATTAAACTCCATTAAACCTGTAAAATTAATGCCTTTTAAATTAATATCGATTCAAAGCTACAGCTAAAACAACCAAAATAGATTTAAGAGGTACAAAAACCTTTTGAATCTCAAGCAATTATATATATATATGTACTTATATATTTAAAGTGTGAAACCATAATGAATTTTGGAAAAAATATAAGTCTTAACGACCGAGAATAGTGAAAAATACATCTTAAATTATAATAGGGATCTTTTGTTCTGCAGAAGTTTTAAAGAGGAGTTACTTTGTCCCTACATTTTGCCGATGATTGAGCTGATACCTGAATGATAGCCGCTGACGGATTGGCCACTTGATACTTACAGCGCTACTACTTGGCTACTTAGCCAGCTGTGGCGCTTAGCTACTTGGCTTGTACTTACAGTATTATTCCGGAGCATCTATACCACTAGCTAGATCTTTGCTCATTTTTACTACAGTATTTTTATCTCACGAAGCGACGCGTGCTTTACTTGTGGTTACCAAGTGTACAAACACGCTGTGAATGTGTGTGTAAGTGCAGGAGCTCTTAGTACCGTCCGAGACAATGGCGAAGTCGGAAGTATGCGGTGTGTGTTACGTGCTGATGCTACTCGTCTCCACGCACACATTCACAGCGTGATTCTACACTTGGTGACCACAAGTAAAGCGCGCGTCGCTTCGTGAGATAAAAATTCAACAACGCCTGCCATAAAATTCGTCCTTCACTCCCACCTTTTTCGTGCGCAATCACGAACCCACCGACCATACTCAATGGTCAATAATCATCTGCCATCGTGACAAGAATCCAAAATATGACAAACGTCAAAACACGACACATCAACAATGGTGAAACTTTGAAAACAAATTGTACAGAGTGTTGATACGTAAACATTACCTTTTGAATCACGAATCATATCACACGGGAATTTAACCGCTATCTATGAAGAACATCGTATAGATTATAAATTTTAATGAGCATTGCAAAATACGTAGTACGATTTCAAGGATTAAATGAGCCAGGAATGGTGTGAGACCTATTCGAGGTACGTAAACTTTAGATATTATTGGGTACTGCCACATATCGGGCACAACCAACATTATTCAGAATTCTATAGGCCAAACGACATTATGTACTTCAATGAGGCCAAAGAACATGTGCGGTATATGCTAATATCTAATTTACTTAGATTGGTCGATATACAGCTTAGAATCTGAGCCTAGAATCAATACCTACTAAATTAAACTTAGACCATGTTTTATAGCTTGTTATCTAAAGATCAACGTTTTACTGCTGAACATAACGAGTGATGCCTTCGTAGGTAACCATAATCCCTTTTGCAAAGTAATAGTGATCACAGTTTCATTGTTTGATTAGATCATGTGCTTGTAAATATCATTGAGAGACAGGACGGAAACTGCTACCCATATCTTCATTACTGACGTAGCTGATTCTTTCACGACGTCGTCGCAGTTTGTTGTAGCAATAACTAGACAAACATGATTCTTAGTTAATAACAAACGTACTCGGCCCAAATACTTAGTAGAATATATATATATAATATAAATAGATGTACCGCCGATACAAGTAGAAGAAGTTAATAAATAACACGACACGCTATTAAACTTGTTATGTATTATGCATATCTAATGAGATATTTGTTTTCTAATATGGACACTTTAGTGACCAACATATGCTCAGGAGAAACATCCTCAATGCACAACAGGATAAACGATGAACCAAAGGCTTATATACTTACCAATGTTATCGTGTTCATGACCGATCTGAAGGAATACGGAAGTCAAAGGACGTCAATCACTCTATGAAGCCGCCATAGATGAATCCGACTGGGGTAGACGTGTAGGGACAATAGGAACGTGGGTAATCTATTGATTGATTTGCACTTGCAGACCCGGAACAGCTTTCAGCAATAGATACCCGTTCTAGGGTGTACAAATAGGATACGATCCTCAGGAGACATGCCAATCCGAAACCGCTTTCGCTTCCATCCAATACGTCTATCGTAGCTGATGGTGTAGGTGAAGCAACAAATTCCGAGAAAACTTCTGTAGGTATATTAACAAGTATATACCAGGTTTCTACCTAGCCTACAGATAATTTATGTTTGTATATTATCGCGTACAATGCCCCAAAAATCTTTTAAACTATGCCTAAGTAACTTTATCTTTCCCCAGGATGGAGGTAGGAGTTCAGCTGGTGGGTATAATCCTGCGCCTGCTCAATTTCCTGCTGGCGCCGTTGTTCTGGTTCTGCGCGCGAGACAGCCGGCGACTGCCGCCGGCGACCAACCCCATGCTGCTCAAGAGTGCTGTGGAACTAGCTGCTGCTGTTAGGAATGGTGATGTAAGTGGCACTCTTTTTATTCACTGTCCAAGTTTCTACACTGAATGGTCACTTCAAAGTACAAAATGCAAGAATCCAGAGAAAGAACATATTGTTTTGTGGTTTGATTATTTATGTACAAAAATCATCACAAGCTATTGAGTGCAAAGGTTGTGATGATGTTTTCGTCTTTTCTCGAGTCAACATTGCTAGAATAATCGAGGTAAGTACTTATTCAGGAGAAAATAAAGGCTGATGGGAATATTGAGCTTATTGTGGACTTGCTATAACTCAAAGAATAACAAACGAAATCCGAATTGAAGAAGATTTTCTTAATGATGCTATGTAAACACCAGAGGTCGGAATTAGGTAGAGTTATTTATGTACTTACACTGATTTCAAACAGCGAAAGATTGAAGTGGATATGCCTCAAATCCCGAGATTAAGAGCAGAAAAATCCCGTGATTTAATCAATAAAAAAGTTATACAGTAATGTCAGAAGCGAACACTTCAAATCTTAGTGGTACTTTGAATGAATCGGACAAGGAAAATGATTCTGATGGGCCGTTGGAATAAGCAAACCCTCACGACGACGACTCACGAGTCTAGGCTAGAAGCAAAAGTATTTTCTTATTTATAAAAAAGGTGAGGTGTAAGTATGAGAATTTGCTTAAGACTACCTATTAATAATTTGTATTGTGAATTAATGTAAATACTAACAACAATCGTATGTTAATTATCTTTGTTTTATTTGTCTGTCTATCTCTGAGGTTTTTATTATTATTTATTTGTAATATTGTTGGCCACACGGGATTGTCCATTAGAAATCCCGGGAAGATCCATATTAATATCAACACTTCGATGCAAGTACGCATTTAACCTTATTTCCAGAATCTAAACTATTTAGTTTACCTGAAGCCTTGAATAATGATGTGCTAGTGTCTTTCAGCCTACAGCCCATTGTTAAAACCTCAATTCCAAGTCCTCTATTTTTATTACTGCACACGCCAATTGACATACTTAGCCACATCCTGACAAACGCCCATAAAATGGCAACACTGCAATTCTATTTAATTGCAGTCGCAATTTTCAATTATCAGTTGTTTGACACAGATGTGCAGTATAGGCAGCCAACGAGGCGTGATACACTGGTTACACCTCGATAATAACCAGTAGTGCCAGTTTTAATTGAGTTCCCATTAGGACATTCTTAGTAGCGGCTCAGAGCTCGGATTTGTGCTCAGTAACTGGAAAAAGACTCACCCGCTCTATTACATGGAAATTAGAATGAAAAAAAGTAGGTTCCGCCTCTTACTCTGCCCTCTATTCCCAAAAAAATACAGCCATAGTGACTTCTACGTTATCACCGACGCGGCGACGATGCCATGGAAGTGGCGAAGTTTTGTAAAGTATTACTTATATTATTTTAATTAGGTATTGTGATTGTAAGGTCTATGTCGGTCATTGTTTTTTTTTTTTGGTTTTTGTTCCTCTGTTAGTATTAATCATGATCTAGCAGTTTGAATTATTTATGCGGCCTACCCAAATGTCCTTTCTTTGGTGTTGTTCGACGAATCATTCAGCTCACTGCGCAATACGTGCACTGACTTCTTCAGATTACGTCTGGACTTTAAAACATCTGTGTTGGTTTTGGCCTTCTTCTCAGAGCAGTCAGATAGGAAACGCCAACCTCATCTGGTTTAAAAAAAATATTGCCGTGTAAAAGTGTTTGTAGAAACTTACTACCTACAGAAATAAAGTCATTTATCATTTGGGCTAACAAAATTTAATTCACTATCGTGCCATCGACAACGCAGAAGACGAAGAAGAAGAAAAAAAGAACTGGCGAAATGGGTGCATTAGAAAAAGAAAATAAAAAAAATTGGTTTATTTGTCCCAGAAACACGTGCACACAAAAAAGATCTGTAATAATCCAATGATCGATCAAATGATCGATTGATGATTCGATCTAATGGTCCAGAAAGAAGCTCTAATAATTAAGAAAAATGAAAAGAAAAAGATCTATTCATGAGCACAAAACAGAAATAGTCGACAGCTGCACGTCATGACTGTGACAAGAAGGCTTCCTCAGACTCAGCATGATGCTGTGCTATGGGGGGACCCACAGCACAGATTGATTTTCTGTGGTTACCTACCCGAAAAGGACGTACGGAAACCAAGTCAGGTTCAATGACTGATAGCAAAATAAAATAAACAGTAAGCACATAGAATACAAAGCAAATATCTAAACAACCAATTATATAAATAAATATTATTAAATAACAAAAAAAAAAAATATCCGCAGGCATTACCGTGCGTGCGTGCATAAATAATGCACCAACCCAAAACATTTATTACACAAGAATATCCAGTGTTTTGTGTTTTGTCTCGCTCCCACCCTCACCTCCGCGTCGCGTCGCCTGCGCGCGCCTTTACATGAAGTGGTACAGTTGCATTACACACACCCCTACTGACTACGTTCGGGGAAAACAGACATGACGTGAGGCTTCGTAATGTAATATAATTATGTACCTACGTAAATATTGAACAGTGTGATTTCACTTTTAACAAATTAATAAGCGAATATTTGCTTCAATGTTTGTTTCGGATTCTGCCAATTATGCCTCACCCAATTATATTGGTATTCATTTCCCAGGTTATTCGATACATAAATAGTCCGTACTAATTAATTGGACCCACTGAAGCGAATGTCGGAATAACATTTGAACAAATATTGTTATTGATAAAATAAAGGATAATAGGCGCTCCTGTATTCCCGTGGGTGTTGTAAATGCACGATAATATATCGAGCAACATGTTGCTATTATGCATTCTTGACGTCAAGCTACTAAGTACATAACATACGTATACATTATTACATTGGTATGGTGATGCATTAATAGGCGCCGTAAGTTTAACGACAGTTACCTACCTACTTGTAAAAAGATTGGTATATTTAAGTTAATTTACTACTGTATTTATGGGATGAATATTAATGATCCTCAAAGAAGTGGAACAATTTTTATTTTTTCGGGCGTGTAAGGAATTATTTTACGGGAATTATGCACTTTTAATAAGGATGAGGTGCAAGTGCGACTAATTTTCGGCCATAGCGTAGGCGCTGTGATTATTGCAATAATTGTGGCTTCACGTTCTTTTATTGTACCTACCCTGGATCGCAGACGAAGTCGCGGGCAACAGCTAGTATGCAAATAAAACAAAAATCAAATCATTAATTTGCTTGAATATGGGTAGGTACATCTTAATAATTTAGAATAGAATAGAATAGAATATTTATTTGCGTAAAACACGCTATACAAGGGTTTTACATACAAATTGAGGCACAAACATGTTTAGCTAGGATAAAACATAGCATGCAAAATTTTAAAG
This sequence comes from Brachylomia viminalis, assembly GCA_937001585.2. Taxonomy (NCBI): domain Eukaryota; kingdom Metazoa; phylum Arthropoda; class Insecta; order Lepidoptera; family Noctuidae; genus Brachylomia; species Brachylomia viminalis. Next base: position 2,942,420 of record OW443300.2, read on the forward strand.
ACAAGTTAAGCAACAACAATCGTTAAAACATCAACATTTTGTATCAATAAATTCTTTTAAACTATAAAAACTACACTCGAGTAACCACTTATGAAATTTAATTTTAAATACACACATCAAAAGTGTCTAGGGATCAACATATATTTTTGCAATAACTTTTCTCCTGATTGATATTAATTAAAATTTTCTTTAAGGATTCATAAAATAAAGTGTTTTCGTTTGTCACAGTAACGATAAACCAAGTCACCTTTGCATTAATAAAGAAATTTGCCATTTTCCTAATAAAGGGATTTTTGACATTTGAACCACTAACACAAAAGTTCGAAAAAAAGACTGATATAACAGTTTTCTTAAAAATTTTATTGGGTAACTTAAACAATTAATAATCCGTGTTTCTACCGCGAACACTAACAACACAAGAACATCGGTTTGGCATACTCAAAATGAGTTCATCCAAATCACGCTGTGGAATGGCCGCCCATGTTCGTTGCAACAACAAAAAAAGGTCTTCTTGCGACTGGATACCCTCCATATTCGGCAGAGCTCTTCTCTGTAGCATATCCCATGCATGCTCAATCGGGTTCAAGTCTGGCGACTGAGCAGGCCAGGGCAGGACATTGATGTTAGCTGCGGCGAGAGTCTGTCTTACAACTCTTGCGGTGTGCGGTCGTGCATTATCATGCATTAACTGAAATAAGGGACCGATTTGCACTTGTAGAGGAACGATGACGTCTGATACAATCGTCTCAGCATAAATTTGAGCGTTGAGGTTGCCTCTGATCCAAATCAACTCAGTTCTTCCGCCGATCCAAATACCCGCCCATACCATGATGGTTCCACCACTATAAGGATGGACTTCCTCGCAGGATTTTAATCGCTGTTGGCGTCCAGGGGTTCTCCAGTGTTGTATACGTCTTGTATCCGGTCTCATACCAAAACGAGACTCATCAGAAAAGCACACGAAACGCCATTGTTCTTCTGCCCAATTTCTGTGTTCAAGAGCCCATTGATATCGAATCCTACGATTGTGCATTGCTATAGGTGGTACCCGTAGCGGTCTTCGGGAATGAAGGTTCACTTCATGCAAGCGGTTTCTGACTGTTTGGTCGCTAATTAAGTTCCCTGAAGAGTGATGAAGCCTCACGGCTAACATCATGGCGGTTATTGTTGGAGCTCTTCGAGTTAAGATTTGAATGTATCAGTCTTGTCTCCGTGTGGTGCAGCGATACCGTCCTCCATGGCGCTCAGCCACGGTACCAGTGCTTCGGTAACGTGTCCAAAGTCGACTGATAACACTCTGACTTGTATTCAGAGCTAAAGCCACAGTACGTTGCCGGGAACCAGCTTCTATCATTCCCACGGCTCTGAGCATTTCTTCCCTGCTTAAATGACGTCGCCGCTCCATAATAACGTTGGTTTTAATCAGTAGTAGGGAAACAGTAGCACTAATAATGTCTTCAATGCGTTGTATGTTTTTATAGGGAAAATATTGACAGCTGATTTTCATCTTTTACTCGAATTTGATTCACAGTTCCTGATTCAAATTATGAAATGCACCAAAAAGGATCCATATAAATTTATAAAATCATAAATTTATTACAAAGCCACATCTTAATCTGAAGAAATCCGCATAAAAATGCTTGATCCCTAGACACTTTTGATGTGTGTAATTTTGTACTTAAAGCTTTGAAATGTCTTGGTATTTTATTATAAATGAACACACACATTGCCAAGCAGTTACTATTGTATTTAGACAGTCTAGGCAAATCATTTAACACCAGCTTATATGGATCTCGACGGTTCCGAGGATTGACATCATTTGCAGTCTTAAATAGTTGCTTATTTTTCATAAAAAACACACATATTTCATTTTCACATTTAATTTCACACACAAATTTCACACACACATTTTCACATTAATGTTGTTAGTTTTAATTTTTCTAATTTGTTTATTGTAAGTAGGTCATCATTAGTGTAAGTTCTTAACTTTCGCATTAGGGTAAACCCTGCAATGATAGTTTAAACTGTTATAAATAAATAAATAATCGAGCAATTCGTACTGTTAACGAAATTCAGAATAGGTTGGACATTTTTTCGTGTTACTTTAGTGAACTTGCAAAAGTAAGTTTATATATAATATGTTACGAAAGCATCGATTAGTTAATTTTATCTTTATTGTTTATTTTATGTTTATTGTTTCTTTTATTGTTTTATTTTTAATTTTTGACTGTAAAACATACTTATGTTAATTTTGTGTGAAGATTACATTGTTGTAATTGTAATTATAAGGTTGTATCGTTTTAGTTATAAGTAATTTTGTATTAATGTATAGGTAGGGTAATTGTTAGTAATAGATGTTATTTAAAATAGTTAATATTATAAGTAGTTCTATCTATCGCATTAGGTTCCAAAACCTGTAATGATAGTATAAGAGTTTTAAATAAATAAATCAGGTGATACATCATTACAACAAAAGTTCTATAAACCATATCCTACTTTAATAGGTATGAAAATATCTTTAACAGGAAAAATATACACATAAATAAACTAACGCCTTCCTCCCATGGGGGTAGGCAGAAACTACAGATAGCCACCTGCTCCGTTCCTTACTTATCTACTACTTGTGCTTCGTTAACGACGGAGGACGTAAGTACACGCACGACGCGGTGCCGATGCCGGCGCCGCGCGCTTTTGTGAGAAATATTTCTTACATTAATCCATAACAAATAAAAAATAAATAAAAACAACAACCAACATTATCTATAGCAAATATTAATATTAGAGTATTTATTGACATTTATTAATTATATAATTTTACTATCATTACTTTATTTACAAAAAAATAATTACATTTATGATTTCAATAATCATAATCATTAACTTGGCTTTGTTGATCAAATTTAAATGATTTAAAATTCGTTGTTTCCTTTATATTCTTTGTATTCAAAGTTCTTAGACGAAGCCATTTTGACGCCGACATACAGTGTTCTCTGTGCACACCGCGATCACCTGATTTGACTACAAATTTAGTGCCTTGAACTGTAGACGAACAATTCAAGGGCTTGTCCTGTATTGCACATAATACGTTTATTTGTTTACTTTCCTGCTGTTACAATTTAAGACAATAGTACCTAGTATGAAGTAACTGTTGAGTAATGTTAGGATGCTGTTGAATATAAAACACCGATCAATATTTGTGTGTAAGTGTGAGCCATATAATAATTTTACTTATAACACCCAAATTGGATTCACCACTTGCCAATCAGTAACCTAATAGCCTAGTTACATGCTCTGTGCTAATAGCGTAAAACACTGTCAATCACAATCTGTATCAGTTTGAAGTATATTGCTAATCCCTAGCTTCATATGTTGGAATAATTTGTCTGCTCAACAACGTGAATAACGCAATGAATATTGTTGAACTGTCAAAATAAAGGCTATTGCTACTGTAACTGTGTTACGCAATGCCCCCCTTATGGGTCATTTAGTTCGGTATTTTGTTAGCTATTATTGAACAAGACCGCTCTTGAAAGCGCTGAAAAATGTCTATGGTGGAACGAACCAAAATATGCACATTGCAGATGCACCATGAGCTTATAAGAAGGCAGGCCTACTCTCCATCTCCTTGATCCTTCTGTCTCATTTTACGGCAACCAAGAAAATATAGATTGCATTAAAATGACGTCACTTGTTTAGCAATTTCTGACTACAAACTCTTAGAACCCTCTTGAAATTACATCACATCTTTATTTCTCCCAGATAACGAGCGAGCAACTGGTAACGATCTTCATAAACCGCGTCAAAGAAGTGAACCCGTTTCTGAACGCTGTGGTAGAGGAGCGGTACCGGGCTGCCACAGAAGATGCAAAGAGTATTGACCGGCAGATCGAGGAGGCCAAGAAGAATGGCTCGTTCGAAGAGCTGGTGAAAGATAAGCCGCTGTTTGGTGTGCCGTTCACTGTGAAGGAGAGCTGTTCGCTTGTTGGTAAGTGTTTATCGGCAGATTAGTTGTTGACCAATTACGGCCAGCGAGTTTATTCGCGAGGTCTTTTTTTTCAGCGAGTGCAGTGTTGATATTTCTTTGGCAATCAGAATTGTTCTTGTTTTTTTTTCTTTATACCTACTCTATACATGCCGTAGTAATATGCCGTGTCTGTATAAATTTTCTGTGTGTACATAAATAATAAAGTAAAATATTGGAAGTCATTAGTGCAGATGGAATAAATAAAGGCGAGCCAGGGTTTGCGTTGCATATTTTCAGAAACGTTTGCTGGGCTCAAATAATTTGAAGCAGTAACTTCATAATGATCCAAATGTTGTATCCAGGCTTATCCAACTCAGTGGGATGCCTGGAGAGCGCGGGGCGACGCGCGCGCGCGGACGGCGCGGGCGTGCGGCGCGCGCGACGCGCGGGCGGCGTGCCGCTGCTGGTGTCCAGCACGCCCGAGCTGTGTCTGGGCTGGGAGACCACCAACCTGCTGCGCGGGACCACCAACAACCCGCACTGTCTGGACAGGACGCCCGGCGGCTCCTCGGGGGGCGAGGTGAGACAGATTTTAAACAAGGAGGTTTTATGTTGGTCCCTTGCTTTGAATATGGGTAGGTTAGCTACCTATAGACTGTGTTCGATGTGGGTGAAAATAGCTTACAAAAGAAATCGAAGATAAGTTTTTCAGTAAGCTAGTATTATTTATTAAACATGGTAAGAAAATGCTCTAAGCGTGTTCATAGCTGAATTCGATATTTATCCCAAGCGAACGTACTACCAGAATAAAAATAATCCGAAGTCCTAACCCAGGTCCTTGTCTATCCCTATGCCAAATTACATTTAAATCCGTCAAACCGTTAATACATGAAAAGAAAACCAACAGACAGAGTTACTGTCGCATTTATAATATTAATATGTATGTTGATGGATGGAGGGTGATAAACTTATCCCCAAAAACGATATGAATCTGGATGAGTTTGTGAGAGGTATGAATAAATATGGACCGAATGATATTTCATTTAAAACCCCCTCTTCAAAACAAGTTTTAACTGATGTCACATCGAACACAATTCAAAAAAGGGCGATTTAATGACGCCTAGAAAATATGTTTTGGTAGAAGTGGATTGTAACTTCTACAGTAAAGGCACGACTATTAAAACAATGTACACCTCCAACGTCATAATAGTCCTAACTAATGTTTGTCATATCTATTATGGCAGGACTACTATACATCACTATTTTGTGAACATGACGCAATACTTCCATTAAAACTGATAATATGCTAACTCCAAAGCCATGTTAGCAGAATTTTGGATCATAAAACTGTACCTGTGTTTGTTTTGGGTTAAAATTTAAATTAACTTATTTTTAACTTAACACTTAAATTTTAACAAACCGAGTCTCTGCGAGTCAGCTTAAATAATTTTGGTAGGTAGGCATCGACAATCATGTCAAGTTTACAGTTTTTTATTTGCTAGAAGCGAAGGGTGAGAGTTTTCAAGTTTTTCTCTCGTATCGGCACGAATTACATGGAAATAGTTTTATCATCCAGGGGATTCCTGCGGCCTTCACTAGATCATCGATCCACCTTGTGGGAGGCCTTCCAACGTTACGTCTTCCGGTACGCGGTCGCCACTCCAGAACCTTTCGACTCCATCGGCCCCATCGGCCATCTGTTCTGCGAGCAATGTGCCCTGCCCACTGCCACTTAAGTTTGACAATTCTTCGGGCTATGTCGGTTGCGTTGCTTCTCCTACGGATCTCTTGAGTTCTGATTCGACCACGTGGGGAAACTCAAAGCATAGCCCTCTCCATTGCCGTTTGGATGACTTTCAGCCTTCGAATGAGGCCCATTGTGAGCGACCACGTTTCAGTGCCATAGGTCATCACTGGCAACACGCACTGGTCAAAAACTTTCGTCTTGACACACTGCCGTACGTGGGACGAGAAGGTATAATGTAGCTTCTCGAACGCTGCCCAACCGAGTCGGATTCGACGATTGACCTCTTTGTCGAAGTTGTTCCAACCTAACTGGATAGTTTGTCCTTGGTAAACATAATCGTCCACAAGTTCCGAGTGTAGCGTATCCAATCTCCATGAGAGTGGGTGTTACATTAAGTGTAAAAGGACAGGACAAAATTCTGAACATTACGCTACGTTCAAAAACGGGTATAATAGACGTAGGGCAAGAAGGATGCCACGCTCAAAATTAAATGCTAGCCGCATGCGATCATGACTGTTGGGCAAAAGTTTCCACACAATGGGTGGCTGAAGATGGACGGCGGCGCCGCCGAGATTGGCCTAGAAAGTGGTGGTGAGATGACCTGGAAGAGAGTTCCTGGAAGGACTTGGTCCCAGGCCTTTGCCCAGCAGTGGGACAGTATAGGCTAAACAAAAAAAGTTTAAACACTTCGCCTCTGATAGTAACACAACTTTATCATCAAAATATTCAAAGGTTTTTACGGGTGTCGATGTTTTCGCTCGTCAAGTCATAAATTCCTACCTACCGGAGTTTTGAAATCATTGACTGAACAAAATTTCGTTTAGCAATGTTAAATATCATCACAAATCACAATCATCTTTATTCTAACTATGGTAATGTAACATTTTTCTTTGAAAAATCTCTGAAAAGCGCAGATTCATATGATTTCCGCAATTCGCTAAAAGCGAGCCTCTTAGAGCCCTTTTCAATGCCACTCATATTTGCGTTCCTACTCGCTAAGTGACGACTCGTATGTTTGTTGGTTGCGCAAGAGCATTGATCATTGTCAACAATGATTTAATGTTTGTTGATTTTGCGACTTTGTAGAACTCATCATTATAGCCCGTAGGAGTTGTATTGTCTTGAATCAAATAGCGTGGCTTTGATGGCATAACTGAATAATATCACGAATTAAACGCGAAGTTTTCTTTAGAAAGAGTTTTGCAAACGGTATGAAAATTGTGTCAACTACATTGATAAAATAAGTTAAGGGTTGCCATCGCATTTTATAATACGATGTGACATTATAACTATTTTCTCCAGAATATGAGACTTTATGAATCGTATTTTGAAAAGTACCTAATGGTGTCAGAGTCACAGCGATAATGTTTTATGACCACCCAATAATGTTTACTTCCATCTTCGTCGAAATTCACGCCTTGTTACGTCCTCTAACATACCTCACTGTCGCTCCGTAATGCCGCAGATCTCACTTCACCGGAAGGAGGTCCGTGAAGCCCTTTGCAGCTTAGACGTGAATAAACCCAGCGGGCCTGACGGAATACCTGCTAGAGTCCTGAAAAGCTATAAAGAGCACTAATAGTTGATTGACAGATATGAATTATATCGATGTGACCGTGATCTAAAGGTCACTAATAAGATAGATGAAGGTGGTGTTCTCGTGGCGACAATGAAAGGACTGCGTTCAGTTAGAATAATTCCGAGTTCATCTATGCACAAAAACATTGAACTGATCCTTGTTCAGTTACCAAGCTCAGCCAGATGTAAGTTTCAAATCGTTTGCAGCAGTGTATGTACCACCTAAAACACCTGAGTGTGAATATAATGTTGAATAATTTGACTTATTGCAAACACGTCTTGAGGACACTGACTTCGAAAATTTTTACTTGTTAAGAGACTATAATTTGCCGGAGGTCGACTGGTTTGCTAGCACAGACAGTATTTCAATTTCTGCACCGATCTGTAGAAGTAATTCTTCCATATGTAGTCACTTAAGTATGTTTATGTCCTTCCTAAACGCTCACCAATTCAAGGCTATAAAACATCTGAAGCGGAGAATATTAGGCCTGGTTATATAAGTAATGACGATTGCACAATTTCTACACCCACAGATTCTTTATTACAGCTCGACCACCACCACCCTCCATTATATGTATATGTAGCCATCTCGCTACTTTTACTTCTTATTTCAATGGTACGCAAGATGATAAAAAAATATAATTACTTTAGGGCAAGCTAGGATGACATCAATTACGACTTAAAGGAAATCAATCGGAAAGGCGCCATAAATTATCAATCCGTTGACGAATCTCTCGACACGTTCTATTATTTAAACATGTACCATTGACTACTTGCAGATTTTTTAAGTTTTTCGTTACAAACACAAACAAATAAATACAAACGTCCCGTGTCTATCTCAAAACCTCTTTGACACATTTATAAAAATAAGTCCAAGGCCTGGCTTAGATGAAAAATGTACAACAATGTTTCGGATTACGAGCACTTCTGGAGTAACACATAGGGCCTCTCTATTTTCTCTCTATTTTAGGACCTCTTTTATTCTCAATTTTTCATTAAAAACAGCGATACACGTTTTCAAAATTACTGCTATACGCAGACTACCTCAAAAGTTTTAGACCTGTTAAAGATTTACAGGATTGTCTATTCTTGCAAGAGTATGCTCTGCTCTGCATACTGCTCAATTAATAAACTACAACTTAGCGTGTCTAAGTATTGCGGAATAAGTTTTACAAAAAATATATAAATATCAGGCATTCTTACTCTTTAAATAATGTAATTTTAACTAGAGAAACAAGCGATCTTGGAGTTCTATTAGATGATTGACTACACCTTGACTTGCATACTGGAAAATTTTTAAAGAATGCCTGCCGTATGTTACGGTTTCGTGATGAGGTCAGCCACAGAATTCGTTCGCCCTTAGATACATATTAATATTTTTACAAATCGCTAGTCAGGTCCCAGTTAGAGTACGCTGTTGTGGTATGAAGTCCCTTCTATAGTAAATACTCAGACGCAATTGAAAAAGTTCAAAGAAAAATTTTGAAAGTTTTTTTCGTACTTGTGCATCAGTGATCTTTTGAATAGGCATAAGCTACATCGTATTATTTTAGATACAATGTTTTTATTTGATTTATGTAATAGCATATGTGATTGTATGGATATTACCAAAAAGATTAGCTACGTACTACCAAGAACAACCATAAGTCGTGGGGTGCTCGCACGACCTCCATTTGCCGTATCTTCTAGTCGTTCGAACGCAGGCTTACGAGCACCTCTACGTCAACTTACTAATCTCTTTCAAAATATTGTCTTCGCTTTTCCAACTGGTAAATTTAGAGGCCTTGTTTGCGAAACTATTTTGGATATTGCTCCGTAATATTCAACTCTTGGACTGTATTTTTATCATTTCTTGTTTTTCTTTTTTATTTGAATGCCTGTTTCATTATATTTAACACGTTATGTAATTTAATAACTTGTTTTTTATAATATGTGGAAAATGTCGTGGATTATACATTTACTCACTTTGTAGGTCTTTTTGTAATACTGTAATGTGTAACTGTTTATTTTCCCAAATAAATAAAATAAATTAAAAGCTGTGCTCCAGATTTGTCTCCTGTCTTGATGCGCTTGTATCGCAAAAACCGGAGTGGTGCCGGAGTCCTGGAAGCTTGCTAATTTGCAGCCAGTGTCCAAAAAGGGTAACCGTCCGATCCTTTCAACTATAGACCAAAAGCCATAACATCCATACTGTGCAAAGTAACGGAAGGGGTACTTAACAATAAGCTGCTAGCATACCTGAAAGACTCGATGAGCTCTTCAGTGACCACCAGTATGGCTTCTGTCGTAGTCGGTCAACTGGGGATCTTCTTGTATATGCTACGCATTGCTGGGGCGAGGCCATTGAGAAACACGGCGAAGCCCTTGCTAATGCCCTTCCTCGCTTGATATCTCAAAGACCATTGACAGGGTCAGGCATACTAGTCTCTTGGATAAGCTTCCCGCATTCGGCATCCCTGCTGACTTTTGCAATCTATCAGAGTGGTCAAAGATGGCTGCTCATCGGATCATCATAAGACTATTGGTGCCAGTGTTCCTCAGGGGTCTGTTCTTTCTGCGACTCTATTTCTGCTGCACATCAACGACCTGCTACAGCTTGGTGCCATCGCGTACGCAGATTAAAGCACAGTCACGGAAAGATAACTGTCCAGTGCAAGAGACAGCGGAGAGGAAACAACTTCTCTTAAAGAGACCATGGTGGAGCGAATGAATTTGACCTTAAATCTCGTTTCCTAGACGACAATCTAGTCAATTTCAATGCTCTGAAATCACAGAGGTGTCTTTTCACTGCCAAAAGGTGCCAGTTTAAGTAATCTCTTATTTCCGAGGTGCAAATGTATCAGTGACCGACCGCCTAGAGCTTTTGGACATGGAGTTAACGTCTGGTCTCAACTTCGGCTCAACCATCGATTCAAAAGCACAGACTGCAGCCAAGAAGCGGGGCATCCTAAATAAGGTGAGGCGATACTTCACATCTAGTCACCTTTTAAGTCTGTACAAAGCACAGGTCCGTTCATGTATGGATTATTGCAGCCACCTAAGGGATGACTTACTTATACCAGCTTGCTGCACTTGACTCGGTGAAACGCAAAGCAAAAAGACTTAATAGGCGACGATACGTTGGTGGCTAGGCTTCGCAGCCTGGCTCGTCGGCGTAATGTTGCTTGCCTGTCGGTCTTCTACAGACTGTACTTTGAAGTGTGCGCAGGAGCTCAACAACCTGATCCCACCATCGCCATTTCACTTCCGGACTACCAGAGACGTACTGCCGGGTACCATCCGCACTTGTTTGATACTGACCAGTCGCACTCAGCGCTTCTTCGCCACATTTATTATGCGCCCAGCCAACGTGTGGAACTCGCTGCCAGCGTCTTTGTCTCCTTCCACAGTTTACCCGTCTGCCTTCAAAGAATGAGTGAACAGGCATCTTCTGAGCACACTCGTTCCATCATAGACCTCATCCATCGCTTTCCATCAGGCGTGATCGTAGCCAAGAGCGGGCCCATTCAGCAATATTGTTTTTATTTTAAATAAGCACTCCTTAAGGCAATTACTGAAGTAATAATTTAGTAATCGTAGTAGCTAGTACATAAGGTACATTTATTATCCAAAAAGGTAAGATGTGGTTTCTTACACCTAGCCCTAAGCTCGTACTAGTATGCAGCGACTAGAGAGCCATTGAGGTACACCTGGGTAAAATTTCATTTAGGTACTTTATCAACAACTCCTAGATTACTATGACTGACCTAAAATAAATAAAAAACACTCAGCTGCAGCACTTGCAGGATTTTCTCAGTGTATTAATTCAACATCGTGAAGAGTTCTGTATCCCGTATCTGTGTGTATTCTGTATCTCCGTGTTCAATACCTAATCTGAGCTGGCATTGAGCTTAATTCTCCTTGCACGTTCCTTCTCTGCTTGGGAACACGCTTTAGCCCCACAAAAGGACAGTTATATTAATACCAGCCTATTAGTACCCCACTGCGGGGCAAAGGCCTCTTCTCACACAGAGAAGGCACGAGCATTGATCACCTCGCACGCTTGCTCAAGATGGTTGACGATCTCAGACTTATGTTACCTTAGTCCAGGTTTCCTTACGATAGTTTCCTTCACTGATGTCGGTAAAATCCGAGATAAACTCAGAAAGTACATCATCATCTGCCTACAGTTTTCCCAACTATGTTGGGGTCGGCTTCCAGTCTAACCGGATGCAGCTGAATACCAGTATTTTACATGGAGCGACTGCCTATCTGACCTCCACAACCCAGTTACTGGGTAATACAAAACCCCTTGGCAAGACTGGTTGTCAGAGTTTCGGGCTTCTGACGACCGTATCGACTTTTAAAGATCTACGAATGGCAGCCGTGGCCAATGGGTTAACATGCTTTCCGAGGCACGTAGGAGTCTCAGTATGTATAGATGGTGGCTTTGTAAGTTGCCGCAGTTGGTCCGTGGATGGGTCTTACGGACCAACTGCGGCAACTCGGAAAGTAATTATGAATTAAAGAAGTCGCATAAGTACTTGTCCGTATTTGAACCTATAACCACGTGCATGAGGCTGTGGTTCTCCAAGGTTACACTTCGGGTTGGATCGACCACGGGTTGGTGTACCACAGGGTTCAGTTTTGGGGACCTTGCTTTACACTATGTTTATTGCTGATGTTGTAAACTGCATCAGGCACTCTTACGTGTTGCTATACGCTGATGACATGAAGGTTCATAAGATTATACGTGATATCTCTGATACTCACCAGTTGCAAGCTGATCTTAACAGGTTTGAAGAATATTGCAAACATAATTTGCTACGATTGAATGTCTCTAAATGTTTTCAAATGACCTTCACGCGCCAGAAGTCTATAGTAAATTCAATCTATAGTCTCAACCGACTAACCCTGGACAAAGTTGACAGCATTAGGGATTTAGGTACTATACAGGATAGCAAATTACTATTTGACAACACATTGACAGTATCGTGGGCAGGGCCTCGAAAGCACTCTGATTTGTAATCAGTGCCTCAGCCTGTTTCGGTTCTCAAGAGCACATCATTGTTTTGTACTGTTCGTTCGTGCGCAGCCACTTGGAGTATGCGTCACAAGTCTGGAACCCTCAATATGGGATCTACAATTCACGCATTGAGAGTATCCAGAAAAAGTTTCTGAGATATCTGGATTATAAGGCACACCAAGTATCCATAGATTACAGTCACCGTTGCAAGAGGTACCATTTTCTGCCATTGGATCGTAGGCGACTCATTAATGATGTGTGTTATTTGATTAAAATAGCGAATAGCTCGATTGACTGCCCTGAACTATTAGCAAAGTTAGCATTTCGAACTAACACTATTGGATTACGTAAAAGCCCGCTTCTAGGTGTGCCTTCTGCCACTACTAAATATAGGCGTAATGCTTTTCTTATAAGAGGCCCTCGGAGCTTCAATGATGTATCTTCTGAACATGATGTTGACTTATTTTGCACTAAGATAAGCACAGCAAGGACGCTCTTAGCCAAATCATTTTTTGTGAATGATGCACCGGCTAGTGGTTCTTAAACTCATATTAGCAACGTAATCAAATATATATAACTTAACTAACCTACTTACTTATGTACTTTAATTGTTCGGCTTTACGTAATCGATATGCTTTATATCTGTGGAGGCTTGTTATTAGCAACTTGATGATATGTTGTTGTTACCTATTTATTTGTAATTAGTCTGTAAGCCTTCTTAAAAGTAATAAAATAAAAAATAAAATATGAGAGGCGAAGCCTTAATCACTGGGCCATCACAACCTCGAGGACAGTTATATGAAGCACCTGTTGCCACATTGCAGGCGGCGCTGCTCGCGTGCGGCGCGTCGCCCTTCAGCGTGGCGTCCGACATCGCGGGCTCCGTCCGCCTGCCCGCCGCCTTCTGCGGCGTGTTCGGGCACAAGCCCACGCCGGGTGAGTGTTCGGCATTCCTACACCTACGATAGAGTAATCGAGTCTTCATTTTGTGTTATTACCAGGATCCAGGAAGAGTTTTTTTTTTAATAAATGTTCCCGCCGTCATTAGATTCAATCCCTACCTATTATTAAAATTTGTAACGTCAATTATTTAAGTCTCATACGTTCGAAAAAATCTAGACGTTTCATGCCCCACGAGAGCTTACGTTTTGACGATACCCAAAAATTTAATTGATTATCATATACATCAAGGACAAATTAAATGAATTAGTAAAACTCCGCAGACGTGATGAATATCGATATCTAAACATGATAAAACAAAAAATAAATTAGGTATTTGATGATATTTTTGGGTCAAAAACCGTAAGTAGTGTAGCTACTTTAGTTATGTAATCTGTATAAAATGCCGATAAACAAAACCCTAACAAAGTTATAGAAACTCCTAGAAAGACAGTAAGGTACAATGCATAACTAGACTACTATACAGACAATAAGCTTATGTATTCCTAATTCAACCCTTCCAGGAGTAATTTCTATAGAAGGCCACATCCCGACGCTAAGCGACGAAGACTTCCCGAAGTTCCTGACCGTGGGCCCCATGACCCGTTACGCTGAAGACCTGACGCTACTTATGAACATCATGGCCGGAGGGGATAATAAGCTGAACTTGGACGAACCTGTCGATATGAAGAGTATTAAGGTAGGAAGTTATTTGGAGTTATTCAAGTAAATCTGCAGTGATATTAGGTATTTTACTTTCTACTATTGGTGAACAACTCAAGCATGCTACAAGAAATCTCGCTCTCAATCCAACACTAGTTTGTACTTAACCAAAACATGTAAGTTTACATCTGTTACTTGTACGAATTGTAGACTTGTATTTATACAAATCGTAATGTAATCGATAAGTAGGGCGTCGTGACACGCTTTGTGTTATAATGTTTTTAAAAATCCTAAAGAATTGTAAATTCATTATTTAAGATGTGTAATTTCTGTGTTACGTTATTTTTTCTTGTAGAATTGTACACTTGTAAAGTTTTGTGATAATAGGGCTGAGTCCGGACTTGTGCCCGGTTGATGGCAATAAGCTCGCCCCTATGACATGGGACTATAGATACCTACACCTATCTCTTCGGGAAAACAGGCGTAAAATTGTGTAGTGTCACTAAACCGTCAGTTGTTTCAATGAATGGGTTGGAAGTATCATTGCAGCCTTAGCCATTGGAGTATCGCCTTTATGTTTACATGTCTTATGTCCGATTTTCTAATCAATCTGCTTTGTTTTGCAGGTCCACTACATGTTTGAGGCAACGAACTCTGTAGCCCTGTTGAAAGTGGACAGCTGCATAAGGGATGCTATTCGTAACGCCGTCAAATATTTGGGGGAGTGTGGCTGTACAGTTAGTGAGGTAAGATCAATACTTTCTTGGATGATAAGTCCTCTCACGCCCGGCCCTGGTTCAACCCATGGTCCGGGGCGAGGGGGAGTGGGAGGCATTCGCCTCCTTCTGCGAAGCAGTCATGCTAGCGAAGGAGGTGGCGGAACGGGAGAGGGAGAGAGTCTCCCGTCCAAGCCGCCGCGGTGGACGCTCCGGGCGTCGGGAGCCGCGTGACGACTCCCGGCCACCGTAGGCGCGGGCCTGCGGGCGGTGAGTAATGGGTAGCTCACCGTGCGATCAGGACCAGGCCCGTGCTGGACGGCGCGTACGTGTTCCACGCGCGCCTCAAAGAGATGTCAGCATCGAAGAGGGGGCCCACTAGGGCCCAAGCCTGCCGGGAAAGCGGGATCATCCGAAAGGGGTACCGCTGACCCGGAACATAAAGGGCCAAGGAAGGAACACGGGTGGGTTTTAGTCAGTAAGAGTCTGACACTCCCTTCCGCTCCACCCAGAGCGGGAGGGGTCATTTGATGATTTCCTATCCTCAAAAAAAAATAAAAAAAATAAAGAAGATTTGATTTGACTTTATTGCATACTTCAATCAAGTCATAATGCTACCTTTATTTTTATTCATTTGTAAACTAAACAATCCTACAAAATCATATTTTTTTAATTCTGTTACAGGAAAAATTCAAAGATTTAGAAGACTCTGTTGAAATATCAGTGTCCGTATTTTTTTCGATGAAGGACATTCCGAATCTTTTGCAAGATCCAGCCAATCCGAAAGTAAGAGGCGCGAAACGGAACGCTTATTTTTTTTTATAATGTTGCCAACAAACATAAATTATTTTCCCATAGCTTGGGGTAATTCGGCTAATGGTACTTTTCTGTATGGAGGGTAGAGAGAAGGAGAACTATCTCTGTGTTTGAAAAGTGTCCGTCAAAATGTGCTACATAAGGGTGGCGCTACAGTAGCCACCGGGTAAATTCTAAAAGCAATAATCTTAGGTTATGTTTACAAAAGAAGGTTGGTTGTTGAGGTATGGTATATTGGATCATCACCAACTACTCTTAGTCACTAAAATTATTAAATTTTCTGACTCAACATTAATCAATCCGTTAATTTTCAAACTCGGCATACTTCAGTCCGATAACAACTGTTACATTCATACCACAATTTGCCTACGCTAGCGCCATTTTGGACGGTTTTTGAAATATTATTTACGGTTTATGTTACACACTTTTTCAACTTTCTCCCCATAACAGATAGTTCTCCTTGTCTCTACCCTCCATACTTTACTGATAAAAAAATCCACAGATGCATAATAATTTCTCTGAATATTCCAAAAAAGTTTGAATAAATATTTTTATTTGTTTTCAGCGCGATAAAAGCCTCATCGTGGAACTAATTAAATATATGTTCGGTGGTGGATCACGATCACTGCAAGGACTGAGCTTCTCTCTTATAAACAGAAGTCACTTGTTCATACCAGACTCACGGAGAGGTTATTACAACGGAAAAGCGAATCAATTACGTGAACATATGCAGGTAAATATGATTAAATGACAATATTATACCAAATCAGAATGCAGACCGTTAAGCAATAATTACCAAAGAGTAGTTTTCAAAAGATTTTGACTGATTTTTGCGTTCACTAAGCTATCAGTCAAAACTGTTTCGTAAATGTTTATACAAGGTATTTTTGTTAATAATTTGGCAAAACTTTACAGACGCGGTGGTATCAGTATATTATAGATGGTTAATTTTAATTAAAAATTAACTTGGAACTAGATGGTGCTGTGTGCAATGTCAGGCGATATTTATTTATTTATTTATTTAAAGCCCTAAATTTGCTAAATCTTTGTCGAATATGACTCAACACTTTCTTGGTTTCACACGAAAAACCAAAACTATACGGCCTATTCTATTTTCCAGAAAGTCCTAGGTGACAACGGCGTATTTATCTACCCAGTGTTCGTCAGTCAGGCTCACTATCACAACCAGGTGTTTCTGAAGGCTTCAGGCGTCATGTACTCGATGGTCTTTAACATCCTCGGCATGCCGGCCACTACTGTACCCATGGGGCTGTATAAAGGACTGCCAGTTGGCGTACAGGTAACACAAAAAAAATATCCTATAATAATTTTGATGTATCGCTGCGCTGTAAAAGGATCTTTTGGTGCGGGCTAAAATCAGAACTAACGCCGCCATATTGTTTTTTCTATACATTTTACAAAACGCACAAATGCTTACCAAGAGCGCAACTCAGTATCGTTGATTTAGTATAGTACTGTATAACATGTGCGAGTGAGAAGCAGATACCACTATTTCTAATCATAACACACCTACCTACTGAATCAAACTTCAAAATTGATTAAGTTTATACTAAAACAGTGGTGCCGATTCTCTTGTCACAAAATTCTCTAAACTAGACTAAAAATCACCAAAATTTAGTTTATTCCTGTCAAACGACGATTTCCCATTCTGAAATTGACTAAAGTGACACAACTTAACCAAATTTTAGTTTGACAGCACTAAGATGGCACTGAGATTATAATTTAGTGAAAATGGCAATTTTGCTATTCTGATTTTTACGTTTTTCACCAAAAATTTTGATTGTCGTAACTAAATCTGCCTGTTTTTAATCGCGATTAAAAAGGTGTGGAATAAAATTAGTTGTCATGAACTAAAATTCACACCAACACCTCGACTTCAGATGCAAAAACAGTACTGTATCTTTTTATCTTTTCTTTTGCCTAAATCTCGAAAACGGTGTGTCCTATCGCAAAAATAATGAAAATTTCGACCCCCTTTATAAGACCCCGAAACATCTAAAATCCTACGTGTTGGCAAAAAAAAATTTTTTTTTCATATTTTCCATACAAAAAGTGAAAAATTCCATACAAAACATGTCGAGGCTGCAAAATAATGCGCGCCTCCGGCTCTAAAACGAAATCACGTGGTACGGCAAACAAGTATCACGTGGAGTCGCAATTGCCAAATTTGATTTTAGATGTGTCAAAATTATTTTTAAATTTAGAGATTTTATTTTGCAGAATAGCGTTAAGATTCTCATAGCCAAAAGTAAGGAATTTTAGTGATAGTTTAGTTAGTTTAGTTCGGTGTACAACAGAATCGGCACCAGTGTTTGATAAATTCCGGGTCAGTTTTTATCTGAATAACTAGGTACGACCTCAAATATTATTACTTCAAGTTAAATTGTGATAACCTGTGACGGCAAAAGGTTTTAGATTTATTCAAATTCTTGTTATATGACATAATCTACCCATAATATGACTGTTACTGTTCTAACATTTCTAACGACATTGTTTTAAATATTTCAGGTAATAGCAGCGCCAAATCAAGACAGACTATGTTTGGCGGTGGCCAAACAACTGGAAGTCGGCTTCGGCGGTTGGAAATTACCCAAGTAGTATAACTAAGTGAAACATACCAAATACGTTTATAAGTTAATCAAACCACATGTATGGCGTGGTTTATCTTTTTTACCAGAAAAAATATTATAGGATTGTAATAGAAAATTTCATAATACTTTATTCTATCTATTTTGTATGTAAATGTATGTGATAGTAAACTCTATAAAATTCGTCATAAAACCTAAATAAATAATCGGGTACTTGACTATTTTTGAAATTGTTATACCTAAAAAGCTTTAGAAATGTATAATTTTCTATGTTGTTCCCCTTTAACGGAATGTGGCTCTATGTGTAAGGAGTGTTGTCTTTACAAATATTTTGTCTTTTTTTCTACATGTCAGGGTATTTTTTATTACTTTTTAATAAATAAAATAGTCGAGCACCCAATTTCTTTAGCTATTCAACTACCTGTGTGTAATTTTATTTGGGGGTGTTAATGGCTTGCGTGTAGTTGTTTTAATGAATTTGTTTGTTAGATAGTGATATATAAGTCTGGATTTCAGTTAAACAGTATTTTAATGTTTTATTTAATGAAGATGCATAAACTTTTCAAATTATTGATGTACTTATCTTACATTTTTTTAGACATGTAATGTAATTACAATATAATTTATACATATAAAAAAAATATTGTACAGTTTGTATGTTTGCAATTTGTTTTAGATGTAAGCCTACTTAAATAACAAGGAAATACGTGGTAATTGATGTTTTATAGTTACTTGGGATAGGTGCTTTAAATTATTTCATTATGAATATACATTCCAATTTTTTTATTTAACAATGGTTTTATAACTTATTGCTGTGAATGTAGTATTTAGTTGTGAACTAAATATTAGTTACATAATTCTTGTAGATTGTTAAGTTGACTATTGTTCGCACGCCCTTGTATTGTAATTGGCTCTAACGAAACAAATAAATGAAGTGGTGCGAGACACGTTGTTTTATTTCTTCCGAAGTTTCCTTTATTCAACATAATCCAAACATAATACTTTCTTAATTTATTTGATTAAACTTCTCGCACACAATTAGCTACAAATGCGGACTCATTGCCTGTGGCATTCTACCAATCAACCAAAGGTGGTGATTATATAAGATGGCAGGTCCTCTGTTTGAGAGGAGCTAATAATATTAACTACATATTAAAAATATAGCCTAATGACTGATAAAAATAAAATAGGTACTACTACTACTTTCAGTTAAATTACACTTATTTTTTTCGGAACGGGCAGAAAGAGAGAGAAAGATTTGATTTGTCAATACTTAATTTCTTGGTAACACTGTCAGAACATTTAGAGCGGCCGGCTGGGCCTAACATTGGTCAACTTATTGATAAAATGGTCTAAGGCCCAGTATACAGTGTGGCGCTGCAATGGTGACCTTAATTTAACACACATATACGTTTTCACATTTTCGTTTCATGACAATTTTTTATTTCCATTAAACGTTATTATTTACAGATTTATTAAAGAATTTAGGAAATAGCATCTTAGAGCAACCTGTACTTAAAGAACTGTCGCGCAGCGGTCATTTCCCTCGGTCACGGATCATAACTTCGCATCAATGAAATTAAAACGAATAAGCAATACTATTAGGATGAAACAAATGCATAGAGTAGGCGAATTTAAGGAAATTTCCTTTGTTGGCGAGCAGCGCAGGCGACGCGCGCTCTCCCTTCCACCCACCCGCCGCACCGAACACGAATTCTTTTTTTGCTTTTCTAGTGCTAGTCGAACCCGTGTCCTTGACGCACTTATTTACACTAGTGCGCATAATTACGTCGCGAAAAAGACTCTTAGCTATTGTTTTATTTATTTCTTTTTGTGTAATTAGGATAGTAATTAGATCATGGTACTGCGATAAAGACACTTTGATTGGTTTTCGTTTTCTTATCTAGTAGGTACGTTTACACCTCTTGCGATACGGACGCATTTATTTGTGCTATTAGTGCTTGTGTAAACTTATGATCGTGATGGCAGTGATTAGTGATGACAGTTATTACTAATAGTAACAAGAGAGGGTGATGTGATAAGTGTTTGTACCACTTGCGCCGCTCGGTTTCTTTGATAATATGCCGTCAAAGAATCGGACCGATCACGAGTAGGTACAAGACGCGATGCGCGGTTGCCAGCCCGCGAACCGACACATTGCCGCTCCGAGTTAACGTAAGCGAGCTAGGTAAGTAATTTCATGAATGAATTTTTGCAAGGGTGATCCCAATTTTAATGACTTTTTTATTATTTAGTTTGTTTGAAAAATTTTTTTTTTCAGTTTACGTATTATTTTAACCTATCAATATTTATATGGTTAATGGGCACTAGCCCTACCCGTGTATTAAATTAAAGTCACCATTGTAGCGCCACGTTGTATAAAACCAGAGTCTTGCGTGTCATTAGTTTGTACTATTTACGAAACTTCTCATACCGTTCGTAATCATCATTCGGATAGACAGAATGAATTTTAACGCGAAGACATTTAAATACTTTTTGTGTATGTGAGTTTAAATGTTTGTAAACGCACCCACAACACAGGACAAATTCCTAGTGTGGGGCAAAGGTATTTGTAAAAAAAATATATATATAATTAAATTCTGAATGGTTTGATCTGATAAACCGTGAACTTGATACGATCAACACCAGTCAGTCAGTCATGCAGGTGCACCTTGCATCGTGCATGCGCTGGGCCCACAGAACACATGTGGTGTGCGGTGGCCGGGGCCACCTCGTCACCTCAACTCACAGTGTAATCTTCTAATAAGGGACCATCCCTTGTAGGCTGGCCACTCGATAAATCAATTTCCTGCGGGAAGGAATGATATGCCCTTGTTGATATAGCTAGTTATCGTTTTAGTAATTAATACTATGATGAAAGCAATACAACCACTGACCTCTATTAATTTAATAGAGGCCAGTGAATACAACTAAGAACCCCGTGACAAAAAAATCTGGAAAGAAGGATATTCTTGAGTTTTCCTGTTATTCTCGCAAAATCAATTATTTTCATTATAGTTGCCAGAGTAACAAGAAGTAATTTCATTTGTTAAATTAAATCAAATGAATCGGAATAAATCTATAGTTCCCTACTCTGTATTTTTCAGCAGATGCCAAAAAGAAGAATAATAATAAAATTTAATTCGTTAACATGCCCTACGATTCTGTTTCTCCTTTTTTATACACTCAAATCAGATATTATGAAACAGAATCGTAGGGCGTCAAAAAATTCGTCCGCATCGCTGTCAACAGAAAAAGTGCCCAAAAGGCTGGCAGCATTGCCACGTTGTATGGCGATGCTGATTCTTTGGCCAAAAATAGGCCATCCCTCTGTTCACGTAAAAAGACGACCAACCGCTTGGCGATGTCTCGAAAAACCGGTGGGCACTCGGACCCCATGGCCCTAATGTGTCCCAATAAGATTGGAATATTTTTATTCCTACTTAACATGTTAACGAATTAAATTTTATTAGAAAGGGGTGTTGATGGATCTGCAAGGGTGATAGCAACGGTGCCTTTAGTTCTTTGTTGGACAATCAAGTCTGTGGATCTGATAGTAGAGTACTCTGCATCCTTAGTGTAGAGATTTTTCAGTTGGACAACATGGAGATCCCAACGAGGATTGCTTATTAGAAGAACTTGTAAGTTATTCAAATCTGTGCGACAGTGGCTGACATCGGCAGTCTCTGCCTTAGCACTGTCAATAGTGGCAATGTCAAGAATTTCTCGCTCAGTGAGGTAAGGCAGACTTCCTGGCTGGCCACATTTGTATGAAGCTATCCTACTTGTCAACTCAGGATGTATGACTTTAAGAAGATTTTTAGCGTAACTGACTTGTTCTTTAGGCACACAGTTGATCCCTGGTCTGTTGCCTGGTATGTTTAACTGACAGATTGGTATGACACTGTTCTGATCATCCGCCACTGACGTGATGTCGTTTTTCTTAACTATATACATGAAAAATAAGCAAAAAAAAAAAGCACAACCAGGGCAAGGGACACAAGATTGTTCTTTAAAAATTTCTTATCAGTAGCAGATTTATAGTCCACTACATCAGACCGGTTCACTCCAGTAATATAGGTTCTACGTGGTAGCGCCGTGCTTCCATTGTTTGTGTCCCGGTCGAGGTAAGATGTCGGTTTTGGATCTGATTTGAGTGCAGATATTCAAATCAGATATTCATATCATTAATATTAATTTAAGTCTGAATAGTTTTATTGTTACAAACTAGGTTGTTTCAAGGTTACTATTAATTAAGTTAGTAACTTCGTTACGTCAACAAAAGTATAAGTATTTATTTATGTTACGCAAATACGCATGGTAGCTTTTATCAATAGAACAGTGACATCATAATATTACACAATGTTTTGTAGTGGTCGGTAGAAATACAATTTAGTGGGTAAATTTAAAATTTTTATGGCAACACTAAATAACGACGTTCTTTCGCGGTGCGTGCGACATGACGCGCCGGTGAATTTTATTATAAATTTGACGTAATTCTTCAGTGCATATCTCAAAAATAAGGTGAACTATTACCAATAGCGTTACGTAAACAGTGTTCTAGGGAGTTTATGTGTAAATAACCTGTAATATTGTGCTTGCAGACTTCATAATGGCCGATCAAGTCGACTCAATGTCAGATGCGGAGCTGCGAACGAAACTAGCCGAGCATGGGTTCCCTATAATGCCTATTACGGCGTCCACAAGGAAGTTGTTGGTGAAAAAGTTGAAATTAGTATTAGATAACAAAAGCAAACCTAGAACTAGCGTCGATAACAAAGCCGATACAAGGCGGTCGCTCGCACGCTACTCGAGTGGCGAAGAGTCCGATTTGGACACAACTACGAATGCTAAGCAGAAACGTGGCCGCCGGGCCACGACTGGCGGGGCAATGTTACCGCCCGCAGCTAACAACACACGTCGCCCGCCTCCTAAGAAAGGTTCTCCCGCTAAACGGGACTCTGACAAGGGATCTGAGTCTGACGAAGAAAAGCCTCCCGTGAGGACACGCGAAGAAGTGGAAACAGTGACAACTCGCACTACTAAACGCACGTACGTGGCGAACGATCCGGACGACTACGAGACTGGCTCTGATAGCGACGTCGACGGCGACAAGAACACGTCCAGTCCTTTCCGAAGCAATTCAAGGTCGAGCGACTACATCTCGAGCACCTTACCCTCAGTCGATGTTAACATCAGCCCCCCAAAGACATCAGTGTTCTCTCGAGCATCTATCATACCAACTAACTACTCATCTACATATTCTTCCGGCATGACTTCGTCTGATAATCTCAATTCAATACGCTCACGGTTGGGTTTGACATCTTCATTAGCAGACCGTCCATCTATTATACCCGCATCTAACTATAGCTCAACCTATACAACAAGTACTTACCAGCCGTCTACTTCTACTATTGACGAGGTAGAATCTCCATATTTAAGTAACTTTACTAGGCGTCTATCTGCACTCAAATCAGATCCAAAACCGGCATCTTACCTCGACCGGGACACAAACAATGGAAGCACGGCGCTACCACGTAGAACCTATATTACTGGAGTGAACCGGTCTGATGTAGTGGACTATAAATCTGCTACTGATAAGAAATTTTTAAAGAACAATCTTGTGTCCCTTGCCCTGGTTGTGCTAGTTGCGCTTTTTTTTTTTTGCTTATTTTTCATGTATATAGTTAAGAAAAACGACATCACGTCAGTGGCGGATGATCAGAACAGTGTCATACCAATCTGTCAGTTAAACATACCAGGCAACAGACCAGGGATCAACTGTGTGCCTAAAGAACAAGTCGGTTACGCTAAAAATCTTCTTAAAGTCATACATCCTGAGTTGACAAGTAGGATAGCTTCATACAAATGTGGCCAGCCAGGAAGTCTGCCTTACCTCACTGAGCGAGAAATTCTTGACATTGCCACTATTGCCAGTGCTAAGGCAGAGACTGCCGATGTCAGCCACTGTCGCACAGATTTGAATAACTTACAAGTTCTTCTAATAAGCAATCCTCGTTGGGGTCTCCATGTTGTCCAATTGAAAAACCTCTACACTAAGGATGCAGAGTACTCTCCTATCAGATCCACAGACTTGATTGTCCAACAAAGAACTAAAGGCACCGTTGCTATCACCCTTGCAGATCCATCAACACCCCTTTCTTGCTTATTTATCAATACTTTATACTCTGCCGGGTCCAGTCTTATTATCGTTGCCCTCCTCACTTTACTAGGCTTAGGCCTTCAAAGAGCTTACAAATATTATATGATGTATCAGAAGAGGAAAAATGAAGAGATCTACTCTATGGTGGAACAAATTATTGATGTGATATCTCAAGAGACTGAGGATAGTGGAGAACCATACATATCTGTGGACCATGTGAGAGACACACTCATTTCACCGCAAAACAGGGAGAAGATGGCGTCTGTCTGGGACGCCGCTGTGAAGTTCATACAGAGGAATGAGAGCAGAGTGCGCATGGAAGTGCAGTCTGTTGACGGAGAGGACTGTCGTGTCTGGAGATGGATTTCCCCTACCAGCAGCCCGAAGCGCAGCGCCTCATGGCAAGGACAGGCTTTTGAAACCCAGGAAGGCTCCGTCAACAACCTAGTGGTCTCTCCGACACCCTGCCTCAAAATACGACACATGTTCGACAAAAACGACGACAACTCTTTATTGAGGGTTAAGATTCAGGATGCTATTTTGGAAAAATGCGACACACATTGCAACATATTGCACATCGATATCGACAGGACGTCGTGCTGCGTGTACGTGAAGTGCGTGTCGCCGCAGGACGCGGGCGTGGTGTACCGCAGCCTGCACGGCTGGTGGTACGAGGGCCGCCTCATCACCGTGAAGTACCTGCGCCTGGAGCGCTACATGCAGAGGTTCCCCAACTCGCCGGCCACGGGCCCCTTCCTGTCGCTCGCGCGTCACGCGCGACGCGGCGCGTGGGGCGACGACTAGACTAGCGGCTGCAAGTGCAGCAGCGCTTATGGAATGTTATACTTGTGTGTTACAGAAGTTTTAGAAATTTACCTGTAAGCTTCATTTATTTATTGCGAGTAACTTTCAAGGATTGTTGTCTGCAGCTTAAGTTGTTTTCTTTGCATTTTTTTCTGGTCTAAAATATGATAGATTGATTTGACTATGGCATAGAGTGGATGTAATTGTAAAGATTGCATGCGAATTGACTCCAAATAACAAAAAAGGCCGATTAGGCCTTTATTTTCTAACATTTTCTTATAATAAATGTACTGCATAATAATTTTTCATTTGTAATTTGTTTCCATTAACCTCATCTTAGTTGTTTTAAACATTGGTAACATGAAAAGATATGTTATTAAATAGAGTCATGAAATATTTGGTTTGTACCAAGTCTTGCCTGAATACGTCAATGATTGTAATAATATATTGTACCTGTGTTATATTTTAGGCGATTATCACACCACCACGCATCACGCTACATGTTGCGTGTCAACGCACCTGCGCGCGTACTTGCGGGTGCGTGTTTTCTATACAAACGGAGATACTTACAAGCAACGTAAGAACACGCACTCCCGCACCCCGCTGCATGATGCGGTGCAGTGTGCGAATAGCCTTATTATTATATGAAGTATATCCCAAAAATGGGTTGTGCCCCATAACATGTATTGTATGCTTAAAATTCCATGCACTTGTCAATTAAAATTTTTACGACTTAGTAGTCACTGATCTGATTATTTTCCTTATAGTGAGGTGCTGGTCTTAACATAATGCCTTAGATTGGAAGGAAAAATGTTTTTTCAATAGTTTAAGCATGTGAAATTAAATCTGCTCTTTTAGATTGTTGTAAATATTTAACATCACAAGGTTCAAATGTAATTTCTACCGTATGATTTAAGTTACGAAGTTTCAAGGGCTTATATTTGTTACTGAATTTACTGATGTTTTGGAACAAATTGTTTAAAAATGATAGTCTTAAGTAGGAGATAAGTTTCATAGGATATATCCGACGCATACACACATTTGATTTATTTTTCTTATAATTTGTAAGTTTTCGATGCGTCAGCACAACACGAGGAGACATAGGTGTGTTTTAATTTCGTATAAATTGACATTTTGTTCGTAAGTATTTCTACTAACTTCACTGTTCTTAATATCTAGTTATTTTTATGGATTGATTTTCATTTTTTAATAAATTGATAAGTAAATTATTTGTTTCCTTTCACTCCTTTTTTTATTTTTTTTGTGGGTGGAAATTCATCAAATAACTTCTCCCGCTCTGGGCAGAGCAGGAGGGCGTGTCAGACTCTTACTGACTAAAACCCACCTGTGTTCCTTCAGTTACCTGTGCCAGGGGCCACGGTATCCGTCTCGGATTTTCCGCAACCCTAGCAGGCATCGGCCCTAGCGGACCCCGTCATTGATGCTGACATCTCTTTGAGGCGCACGTGGAACACGACGCGCCGTCGACCCGCGCCTGGTCCTTATCGAACGGCGAGCTGCCCATTGCTCGCCGTTCACAAGCCCACGCCTACGGTGGCCGGGAATCGGCCTGCGATTCCTTTCACTCCTAACATCACAACTGTTTGAAGACGCCCACAGCAGGGATCTTATCTTGGACCGTATGGGCTACTCACAAGAAAAGATACTTGTAAACTGAACATTAAACATTTAATAAAAATATAGCATAATTAAATCCATCACATAACTTTTTTTATTTGAACACTAATACTCCAGGGTCTGTGTGAGAGCCTGGTAGCATCGCCACTTGTCGGGCAGATAGAAGGGCTCGAACACATGCGGGAAGGGCGCGTCCCAGCCCGTCACGCGCGAGATTGGAGCCTCCAGGTGCAGGAAGCATTCCTCCTGTAAGTAGAATGAATACTTAACATTAACATCACACTTGTCATCCCGAAGGGTTAGAAAGAGGTGTAGGTAACCACCTACCTATAGTACCTACACCCATGTTTCGCCAGTTGACAAGTCCCATGCAAGAGGTGGCGAGCCTATCATTTATTGCCATCAACCGGGCACAAATCCAGGCTGCTACTAATAAATTCCAGATGGAAAAAACCCAAAAGCACTTTGCCCGATCAAGTAGAAACAATGTAGTCGGTACAGTTTTGGTTAGCTTCCCTATGAATCTTCTCACGTATCGACAGTATGAGTCGTTCCCGCTGGTTAATATCTCGTGGTTAACACTATTATCTACTAGGAATGATGCGTTCTACTGGTTTACAGTGTTGACGAACGCGACATTTTTTCCCATACAATAATAAATTCATAATGTCACTTTGAGTCAAATTATTTAAAAATGTCATGATAATATATGACAGGAAAAATTAGCACATTACTGCAGCGGCCAGCAAAAGAGACATTGATGGACGAAAGTGTACATGTGGGCCGAAGCCGAGGCACACATACGTAAGTCCATCAATGCCTAGTTGTGGCCAAGGCTTGTATAGTACTTTTCTCAAATAATGTGCGAAATTAAAATACAATTATTACTTTTCAAAATCAACGACGAACAACAATAATTTTTCCCGCGTTAAAGTGTTCATTTGTTATTTTTTTTTCAATAAACAGCTTTCTAATTTGCAAGCCAGTTCGAAATTTAAATAAAACCTTTGATAAGTTACGTCCTTGGTTGCCATGTTTCGGAGTAAAAGATCGTTCCATTTTTAAATTACACGATAGATATGAGTTTATTGAGTTTACTATGTAATTCATTTCGCCGCTAAACCACGACAGATATTATTATGGGTGGTCATACAACTTTTGCCGGCCGCTGCTCGCATGTACTTGGCCAGTACAGCAATTTCGATTTATCTCGAAGAAGGGTGTCAAAATAAAGCCCAAATTTTCAAGCATGTTTGAGAAAAATAAATTATCAATCTTTTGATTGTTAATTTTTTTTTTTTTTTTCGATTTTTCTCTCATCTCAAAACTCATTCAAATTATAATAGGCTTTATATGCTAGAAAATTAATAACTTTATTTTTGAACGCTACATCACTTAACTGCTTCCAGCTTTTAGGTTTACAGTATATTATAAACTTTTGGAGCCACGCAAAAGACAGTTTTTCGCATAAGTGCGTTCTTGCAAATTTGATTATTGTCACGTCTATTACGAGGAAATCGATCTGCCCTGCGAGAAAAGAGAAGAGGGTTGGAATGAAGGTAATCTTAAGATTTTGTATTTTTGAAATGAAGGTTTGCAACTCTTGAGTGGTTTAATGTTTGAACATCGACCTAATACAACGCTTTTGAGTAGTTCCCGGTCAGTCGAGTTACTCCAAAACATAACGCCGTATCTTAAAATGGACTCCACCAAGCCGTGGTATGCGGTGAGTAAAGCATCTACACTAATTACTGCTGTCAGTATATACAGAGCATATGCTGAGGTACTTATTTTCTTACTGATAGTCTCTATATGTGCCTTCCAATTTAATTTCTTATCAATAATAAGTCCTAGATATTTTATTGAATCAACTTCGTCAATGTTATTATTATTATAGTTTATATCTAAATTGTTAATTAATGTCAAGGGCCGTTCATTACAGTGCATGTATTCATTAAAATTTATTTTTAAATGAGTATTATTTAACCATTCTATAATTGCAATTAGTGATTTATATTATATATGTCAGATTTATATGTTCCTCGATTTTTACACGCAATTGTAACTATAGTGTCATCGGCAAAGTGGCTCATAGGCTGTTCCGTGGAATGAAATGAAGTGAAATGATTTCTATTTCTGTAAGTAGGTTTGTACAAACACTTTTACACGTCAAACATATATTTTTTAAACTAGATGGGACTTGGCAAGTCTGATGCAACTGGATGGACTTAGGCAAGTCATTAATATATGATGTACAAACAGGGGAGGTCCCAAAACACTTCCCTGTGGGGCACCATACATAACTTCACGTTCTTGCGACCGGTATGACTCTACTCGTCTTGTAGTCATGTCTAACCTACATTTGTTTTCTGTGCTGAAGATCTTCAGCACAGCTAATATACTTAATATATACAAATAATACAATTAATACATATTATAATATACTCAAATAGTTTTAGTATATTACCCCTAATTCCATATGCTTCGAGTTTCTTAAGTAGAATATTGTGCTGAACATAGTAAAACGCCTTACGTCATATCACAGAATATACTGCACACCGGTTTATTTGGATCCTTATTTGTCATGGATCCTTATTTGTCATAAGTCATGACTGTGTGTAAAAAACGTAGACAGAGAAACTAATAGACGCAGTGACGATTCCTTTCTCGCTTACACAAGAAAGAGAGCGAAAATTACGCTATGAATGTTTTAGACAGAGATACAACTATCAATTTTTTTGTCTCTTACCGTGTAACCGGTTTTTTCAAGGTCCGCAACTCAAATTGCGAAACAAACTTTGACACTTCGTGCCGTCATTGTGTTTGGTGTTAAAATTTTGCTTATTTTTATGATAAAAAACGATTTTAATCGAGTGAGAAGACAGAGAAATTATCCGTATTTCACATCGACGATTATACAATGGTGCGTTGTCGTGTTATTTCATGTAAAAGCGATAGTGAGAAGAAAATTGCCGGTGTGCAATGATTTCAAAAGGAAGGATACGCCCATCAGAACATTTTACATAAACCTTCTTCATACAAGAAAAAACTAACGCCATCTATGATAACTCATACGAACTACGTGAGTTCCGCGTTGCATAGGCCGACGACGTAACCTTGTACACACGGCTACATTTATTTATTTCTATACAATGCGAATCTGGAAATTGTAGCTTGATTATGTAGCCGTGATTTTTTAATCACATTTTATCGGAAACAATTTAAGGCGAAAGCGTCAGAGTAGCCCGCGAAATTCAATTTTCTTACGTTTTTTGCAATTTGCAGGTCAGTGACAGGTTGTATGTTGATTTAAATATGATTCGCGACTGTAACAAATATGACTACCTTAGCGCTTCCCCCTTAAATTCCATTGGGACATAGCGAGCGCTTGCGAATTACATACCTAGAAATTACACTGGAAACGATGTCCTTTATGGGATGATATTTTATAGTTCACAAAGAAAACGTGAGTAAAACAAATTGATCTCAATCAGCTTTATTTGAATTGTAAACAATTTAATAAGGTGTCCCTTTGTTTCGCAGACAGAAATTTCATAGAATTTCGTTTCGCAACAAATGTTTCATATAATATTTAGTCCTTATATTTTTATTTCGAATGATATTGTATCAACGACTATTTACTTGGCTATACCGCGAATAGAAATATCAACATATGAAGGCTAAAAAAATTCAAAATTACTTACACTAAGTTCCTAAGACAAAAATAAAACACAAATAAAAAATGACGTCCGTACAAGGTTACTTCACGCGCTGCCGACAGCGCGCGACATGGCCGCCATTGTGGATTTCGGTGGTAAAATTATCACTTTAAAAATATGTTTATTTGATAATTTAATTGCAACAAAAATAATGTAAGATTACTTATTGATGATACGATATCCCATGTTCCTTTTTAACTTTTGTGTCATAATTTTTGCAGGCTTTTACCACGCAACTAGGCATTTTAATGACAGTACTACGCATCCGCGCGCGGACCGCGTTCGACTGAGTCGCGCTGGCCCTAAAATGATATTTTAGGGCCAGCGCGTTGGTGCCATTTCGCCGCGCGGTTAGCCTGGTCCTTACTATATATGTCTATGCCGGTGTGTCTTTTCACGCGTAAGTACGACGGTTTTGTACCTAATTATAGTTTCTTAAATGATGATTATTTATGCCATAGCATGACGGAACGATATGTCTCATTAAAACTGAAGATAATAGGATTTTGTCGAGTTTTTAACATTCATAACCAATAAATTATATCATGTAAGTGTTGCCAGCGTCCGTCAGCTCAAAAATGCCCCGAGTCACGATAAAAAATATTGGCTCTACAATGTAATAAAAACAAATAATATTGGATCAAATAATAGCATAGTATATGTGTATATATACAGGGTGGTAGGGAAACGCTTCCGAAAACGAAGACAGGTGATAGGGCTAGTGATTCTCGATACGATACCATAAAAAAACAGTTTTTTTTTTTTTACAATTTTACTAATTTTTTTTAGCTTTTTCGTACACTATGCGGTGAGAACAGTTAAATGAAACCATTATTTGCCATTAAACAATTTTTTTTTCTTTACAACTCTATCAAGCAATGTATTCGTAAATAAATATCAGCTGACAATCGCGCATAGCCCCGAGTTCAAAGTGCGCGAGCGCTTGCCGACAGCAGCGCGGCCAACGACCCCTTTGTTCACGCGATTGATGTGCGTCAAAGTTGAAGCAAATATCTTTTCAGTTCACTATTACCTTCTGGGATATCTACTTTCGGATTCCATTCATGCAAGGTTCGTAATGATTTTCCCCTTGAACCGGGTTACAATTTTGATCCGAATGTTCGCAAATTATGTTCACAAATCAGAAAAATCCAGATGTTTATGCTTAACCTTGAGATCCATGTCGAATAGAGATAATAAGATACCTACTGTGATTGGGAAAGAGCACTTTCGTTAATTCGTTCAATAAAATTTTGCACAGTAAGAAAATTGAAATGTTTACCTACCTACATCATGGTCAGATTATCTCTAGATCTGGGGTCGACGACTTCATATCGGCAAACTTAACAATAACTATCCAAAATCAAAACAATAATAATACAAAAATTAGCAAAATAACGAGACGCGTATAAGTAACGAAGAGGCTCACCGTACTGAGGCGACGGCCGACGAGTCACGCGACGAGGCTAACACGGGGAGGTGAAGGGGGAAGCGAGATGGACCATTCCAGCGAGGTACAGAGATAATTGTGACATTCGGTCGAATTCTGATAATCAAGGTAAATGATTACAAAAGTCATTGGTATTTGGCCGAGATTTGAACCCGGGTCACTTCACTTGATAGAGAGAAGCTTCGACGACTATTGCGCGGCGTGGGCGGCGACCTAGACATCCTTTGTAAAGCGCCGCCAAAATAAAGAAAAATAAACATTACAGAGGCTCCAAATGTTTTAAATTAATGGGCCGTGTCGTGCATTTAATAACAGTTTTGTATGTAAGTCGTTAATCGATAGTGAATGAAATAAAGTAAAAAATCGCCGACTTTACCTGTGAATGACAAAAAAAATTTCATCACGTGCACCGTTTCAAGCAAATAGCGCGCGTGAATCAATTAAATTTGAACTTTATGTCAATGTAATTACGGGTCACACGACGCGCACTCGTTTATTGCTATAACTGCATCCTTCATTAAGTAGGTATGTAATACCAATCAATTGAAAGTGGATAATTTAATTAATTTAATCTAAAAAACTCGTTAAAACTAATTTAAAAGTTAGAAAATGAAAACAGCTTGTAATTATAAAGCATTTAAAGTACAATTTCATATCAATTAAAATTAATTGGTTTCTGGTTATCATTATTCTTCTAACATTTTCTGTAATTTGTTGATCTTTGCACATGAAAAGACACCGCTACCTATGTGATTCCCCGTCCACGCACACACGCGTGGCGCGCGGCGGTACGTTTGTCGGCCGGCGCCGCCGCACGTGGCCAGGCGGCATGTTTGATGTTCTTAGTACTTCTTAGTAATCTAGTTAGTTCCTTTCAGACTCAGTTCGTGAGCGAACGCGCGTTACGTTTAATCGGTCGATAGGTATTGAACCGTATTTAATACTGTTTTGTTAGTTTTAAATTTGTATTTAGTTATTATTGTTACGTTTTTAGTGTTGTTTTATTGTTTTTTAGTTATAGTACAGTTTTGTTGTGTTTAACAATGCCTGATGCATACGTGTACAGTGCTCGTGAATACGGCAACATGTTAATGTGTTTAGGAGAAGCCCGTGGCAATGCTTCTCTTGCGTTGAGAATTTACCGTCTGATTCTCGCATGATAACGGCAGCTTTTCAGCGAGTTTTAGAAAATCGACCGATTGCTCCGATAGCCGCAGGTGGTGGACAACAAGTGAATGTTCAGACAGAGGAGCGTATTTTAAATTTGATTCGCCAAAATCCTCGCCTGGGCACACGAAGTGCAGCGAAATTATTGCGGCGCCGGGGCGAACCGACAGTCTCTCACTGGACAGTTCACAAAGTCTTGCGCCGGAACAGAATGCGGCCCTACAAAATACACAAAGTACAAGCTTTGCTACCTAACGATCACGTTCGTCGTCGTGCGTATTGTCGTTGGCTGCTAGATCAACAACAACGTGCGCCTGGCTTTATTGAGCACATTATCTGGACGGACGAGTCCACTTTCACGAGGAACGGGATGTGGAACAGGAGGAATGCTCATGTATGGTCAGACGTGAACCCGTCCGCCACTCAAGAAACCGGCCATCAGACCCGATGGTCCGTCAACGTATGGGCTGGTGTTTTTAATGGACGAATTCTAGGACCAGTGTTTCTACCGCAGCGCCTCAATGGATCAGAATATCTTATTTTTTTAAACGAACATTTAGATGATATGCTAGATGATGTATCGTTAGCTGAATTTCGTCGAGCATGGTTCCAGCACGATGGTGCTCCACCGCATGTTACGCGCCCTGTCCGCGAGCGTCTCACTGAGCTATTTGATGACCGCTGGATCGGAAGAATGGGGCCGCACGCCTGGCCGGCTCGTTCACCTGACCTAACACCTTTGGACTTCTTTTTGTGGGGTTATGTGAAAGAAAGAGTTTTTAATCGGGAATGTGACAGTGCTGATGAAATGCGGGGCAGAATAGTGAGTGTTTTCGATAGACTTCGTGCAGAATGTGTTGAGGATCCTACACTATTGCCTCGTGTTCACGGGTCGACACAACGACGGGCCCGACTTTGTATTGAAAGGGATGGAGCGCAGTTCGAGCCAAACCTCATAAGGTCGCAAAGGATTTAGACAGGTACGTAAAATGCCTCTGTCAGCTTTAATGTTTAACAGTGGGCTACGAATAATGCGATTAAAATTCATAATTTTTGTGAAGTGTTGTAAAGGTAGGCATTTTGAAAGTGATGTTTGTAAATTCCGTATAAATCCCGTGACTCGGCCGTACGGAGCGCTCGGCGCCCGAAACACGCGGACGCAAGGTGGCGCGTATGTTGCGTTGCGTGTCAGTGACCTCACGTTTTGGACGGTTTCCATTGCGTGTTTACGAAATATGAAGTCTTGAAAATAACCAATTTAAAGTGAAAGGTTATTGGTATCCGTTTGCATTTAGGTAGTATATAATCTACGTTCTGGCTTCGGAAGCGTTCCCCTTACACCCTGTATATATGTATATACATCAATAATGTGTTTTTTTTCAAATTGTTTGGAGTGTTTAGTTTCTAAGTGTTAGTGTTTTTTTTAGTTACCTCATAAAGGATAAACATGATATAGTGCTGTTTGCAGACGACACTTCACTTTTATTTAAACTTAAACTTCAGCAGCTGGTTACTGACAATGTAAATAGTGCCCTCGCAAAAGTAGTTAACTGGTTTAATGTTAATAACCTTCTTCTTAACGAGAAAAAAACGAAATGTAATAAGTTTACGATACCTCATGGTAGACAAGTAGAAACAAGTATTCTCATAAAGGGTGAAGAGTTGAAACCCGAAAATACCACAGTATTCTTAGGCAAAACTTTGGATGCCAAGCTTCAATGGGGCCCCCATATAGATAAATTGTCAAAGAAGCTTAGCTCTGCAGCATACGCCGTTAGGAAAATTCGTGGTTTAACTGATTTAGAGACAGCCCGTTTAGTATACTTTAGTTATTTTCATAGTGTAATGTCGTACGGTATTCTGTTGTGGGGAAATGCCGCCGATATTCAGACGATTTTTGTTATTACAAAAAAGGGCAATTCGTTCAATTTATAAATTAAGTCCCAGACACTCCCTCAGAGACAAATTTAAAGGGATTAATATAATGACTGTGCTGTCTCAGTATATTTATGAAAATCTTTTGTATGCACATAAAAATATTAATCTGTTTAAAAAGTACAGTGATATCCATAATTTAAATACTAGGAACAAACACAAATTTGTTGTTCCTACTACAAGGCTCAAGAAAATAGGTGGCTCGTTTAGATGCCAATGTATACGTTTTTATAATAAACTTCCTAGCCACATTAAAGCACTAAGCCTTAATAAATTCAAATCTTTTATAAAAAGGAAACTATGCCAGAATGCCTATTATACTGTCAAAGACTATATGTATTGAGGACAAAAAGGCTTGGGATTGAGTTGCTCCAATAAAGCACAGGCAATGTTAATTTATTTTATTTCGCTAACTATTTTTACTTTTAATCTTTGCTATAAGTATGTATACTTATTTTCATATACAATGACACTAATATTTACTGTACAAAGTATTATATTATTTTAAATTATTGTGAATGTGAGGACTATGTGTGTTTTTTGTTCCAGTTTTAATCATGTTCTGGCAGTTTGAGTAGCTGATGCGGCCTACCAAAATGTCCTTTCTTTGGTATTGTTCGTCGAATCGTTGAGCTCCTTAAGTTCTGAGTTGAGCTGCACGGTTACTGACAAATGCGTGCACTGACTGGACAGGTCCACTCAATATGTGTGGTTCTTTCCTCAAAAGACCATTGCAGACACCGATCTACATAGCCTTCACATGATCTGACCAAGATTTTGTCTGGACTTTAAAAGAGACTGTGACCTCTGAGTTTGTTTCGGCCTTTCTTCTCAGAGTAGTCACATAGGAAACGCCGACCTCATCTAGTTTAAAAAAAAATATGATTGACGTGTAAAAGTGTTTGTTCAAACCTACTTACAGAAATAAAATCATTTATCATTTAAGTAGTATAATAAATCTTAATTAAAAAACTCGTTTCGTTTCAATTAAATCCTGAAAATAATTTACCCTACTTCATCTAATAACACTCCAAAAACAGGGGAATGCAGTTACTATGGCAACATTATACGCACACATTGACATATTATCTCTGTCTCGACTGCGGTTACAGGGTCCCTTCGTCTATTAGTTTCTCTGTCTACGGTAAAAAATCATAAATTGCCAATGTTACGTTTTTTTTCTCTGGAACTTTTTTGTTAATTGCAGAAGATCTTATTGTGTTCTAAATATGAGTTGAGTTGTTTATGAATATATTTTTCAAAGATTTTTGAAATTATAGTACACATATAGGCATGACCGATATCGGCCGATAACTCACCATCGACCGTTTATTTTCTTTGTTAAACAGTGGCTTTATGTCTTTAGTGCGATTGGAAAGCACACTGGTACTCAAATGTTCAACAGTTTCCAGGTTTATTTCATATCAAGCAGATAAGTCACTTTTGCGCAAAAGTAATGTTTCTAGACCCAGCGGGTTAAGGCGTTGTCTGTCAGTGAATAAAGATGATAAAATGATGAATGATGTAAGATTTATTTTTTATTTTTATTAAATTAACATCTTATAGGTTACCTGAATAGTAGCAGCAAGTTCAGCACCAAACCCTGACGTCAGAGGTGCTTCGTGAGCGATCAGACAGCGACCGGTTTTCTTCACCGACTGGAACAAAACATGGATTTATTTATTACATACATAAATAAACCTAAAAGCATTATTTGGGAACTTGTATGCTGAATAGTGACGTAAACATGATCTATTTTTTTGCGTTCCAGTGACGTGTTAAGCAAAATATCTAATAAATAGGTTTCTATGGCAATAATAAAATTGGTTTTGTAATGGAACGAGGCGAAATACTCTCCACAAAGAACCGTTTTCAATATTATCCAAAACCAAACAAAAAATAAAATGATTAATCCGTTTCCTCACTCCACACGTCCCCTCTTTGAGGAGTAGCTAGAGGCGCCACGGCGTCCTCACCTTCCGCCTGACGCAGGTCCTCACCGGACACGGTTGTTTCGGGAGGTTCCTGTTCCGGATAAGGCGGGAGGAAACGCCCGGGTGTCACCATTGTGTGGATCGCCTGGAGGACACGGTGGAGCATACGGTGGAGGTCTGCCCGGCTTGGGCGGAGCACCGCCGTGTCCTCGCGGAGGCGATTGGCGGTGGCGATCTCTCGCGTCCGGCCTTGGTCCAGGCCATGGTACGGAGCGAGAGGGCTTGGGAAGCCGTCACCTCCTTCTGCGAAGCAGTAATGTTCGCGAAGGAGGAGGCGGAACGCGTGAGGGAGAGGCAAAATTCGCGCTCTCACGCGCCTAGCCGCCGCGGGAGACGCCCTGGGCGTCGGGAATCGCAGGCCGGCGAGCAATGGGCAGCTCGCCGTTCGATAAGGACCAGGCGCGGGTCGACGGCGCGTTGTGTTCCACGTGCGCCTCAAAGAGATGTCAGCACCAATGACGGGGTCCGCTAGGGCCGATGCCTGCTAGGGTTGCGGGAAAGTCCGAGAGGGATACCGTGGCCCCTGGCACAGGTAACTAAAGGAACACGAGTGGGTTTTAGTCAGTAAGAGTCTGCACGCCCTTCCGCTCTGCCCAGAGCGGGAGAAGTTATTAGATGATATCCCAGCCTCAAAAAAAAAAAGTGCAGTATTAATGACTAGCATCTCTTCTGCCATCTGTGCTACTTCTAACAAACCGTGCTTCTGTGTGCCCCAGCATATTGTAAACATTAGATGACTTACGTTACAAACAGTATCCTCATCCCAAGGCAGTATGGACTGCAGATCGATGACGTCACACTTGACTCCTAGCTTCTCTTCTGCCATCTGTGCTACTTCTAACAACACGTGGATTTGTGTGCCCCAGCCGATTAGTGTTGCTGCGTCACCTGTGAGAAAGAGATTTGCGAGTAGAGTACATGGTGATATTGAGAAGAATATAACGGTCGAGTATCAGTTATCATTTATGCCAGTTTGAGGCCTTGATATCTACATTAAGACACCTCAACATACTCGTCATTTAAGCACAGACTACATAAACGTTTAACACTACAACTTACAAACAGTTAACACATCAGATCAGTCAACATATAGAGGTACGCGGAACAGGGTGTAAAGTTCACAAACAAGCCAAGCAAGCAAGCAAACAAGCAAGCTTTTGCTAGCGGATTCGCCCGCGTGGAGGTTAAATTTATGCAAGCCTAGTGCTTTTTGTTAGGATACTGCGCAGAAGTTGTGCACTACGTGTCGTGAACAGCATACTGTCTTGTATGCATGCAACGTACTGTAGCGGCATCTACATCGTCACATGCGAACTACGCATCACACTGACGTCACGCAAAATCCTGCATCGAGCAAGCAGAGTTTACCGCGCAACTAGTATATACAGGCTGTGGCGTAAGTTGTGGTCCACCGTTCAGGATTCGATGCTCCTGCTCTGCCCAGAACGGGAGAAGTTATTTGATGATATCCCAACCTCAAAAAAAAAAAAAAAAGGGTGTGGCGTAAGTAGTGGTCCACCGTTCAGGATTCGATGAACCAGACAGTTAACTATAACAAGAGATCTTCTATCTATATAAGAAATTTCTTCCAGCAACCCGCGGAAGGTGAAATGTAGACAATAGTGAGTTAGCGACATTTTTTTTCATTTTGCTCTGCTTCTAAGGGTCCTAGCATGATGTTAAATAGCCTATAGCCTTCCTCAAGAAATGGGCTATCAAATTCAAATCTGACCGGTAGTTCCAGAGATTACCCCTACATACGAACAAACAAATTGACAAACAACAAATACATTATTTAAATAGGAGCTGTGGTTCTGGAGATTACCCACCACATATACACAAACTCACAAAGTTATCACTCTCTCTTTATACATAGTATTAGTAGTATTAGTATAGATAGGATATACGATTATTATTTTTATTACTGTGAATTTGAGGACTACTTCCTTCGATCAACAATAACATCATCATGATCGAAGACTCCGGTAACTTTGAACGATTGTCAGACAGTTTCAGTACTTTATGTGAATGATGTGATGATGTGGCCCGCCGGCAAGGTAGAGTGACGTCTTGCGAAAGGCGGCTGGCAGAGACTGGATGAGGAGAGCCGAAGATCGGGCTCAGTGATGTTCACTAGGAGAGTCCTACGTCCAGCAGTGGACGAATATAGGCCGATGATGATGATGTGGCCTACCGTGTAAAAGTGTTTTTTGAACCAATCATCATCTGCCTAGCCTTTGCCCAATTATGATGGGGTCGGCTTCCAGTCTAACCAGTCGGATGTAGCTGAATACCAGTATTTTACATGGAGCGACTGCCTATCTGACCTCCACAACCCAGTTACTGTTAAGTTTTTATTAAACAATTTACAGAAACCAATATCGTTTATCAGCATCGTTTAGTCCTCTGCTACCTAAAAGATAATAGCTTGTAGTCTTTTGACGACGCCTAAAATGGTTTAAGTTTGAACTAGCAACTCGAATCAATCTTATACCAAGATCATTATCCACATCTGGTACAATTACTACCCACCTTCTCTCAAAACCTGTGCCTTCCCAAGCGGCAGGGTATAGTCTTCGACAGGCACCTCCTCGCTGGCTGAACGGTACAGGATCTTGGGCTCCAGGAAGAGGCAGGGATCCCTCTCCCTGATACACGAGAGGAGTAATCCTTTGGCTGTGATTGGACCGCGGGGTACTACCACCTGGAAAATATGATTATAAATGTTTGTACTAAAATTTTCTATGAACTTGTTACTAAGGCTCCACTGTCCGCATCCGACGGTCTGCCAGCGAGCTGTATCTCGTGAACCGAAATAGGTAGACATTTGAACTTTTCTCAGTGTGTATTTCTATTGCTGCTATAACAACAAATTATAAAATAAATAAAAAATAATGCGGGTCCCCATATAAGATACGTGTTTATTTTTGTAACTCGTAGAGTTTAATTTTATACGTTAGTACGAAATTCTTCCGCCGGTTTTATGAGGCCATTTTAACAATTACGCTCAACAGTTCGTATGATCTTTGGTGGTCTACAAGAATGATGCAAGAAAAATGAAGTTCCTCTGTATTCGCGAAAAACCGACACATGCATAAGCGCGACCGTCGTCGGTACGAGCGTTATAATTATGTGTGCTTACTGCTATCCACATGCATAACTAACGTTACATTATAAACTCGCGATTTTATTTGATCTTAATGATAGTTATAAGGTTCACATGGACCCTGTGAGGCACAACAATGAATAAAATATGAGTACACGCTAAATTACACATAACACACGCTCTTTCGCGGAATGAGCGACATGTACTCCCCTGCATACATATGTTGTGTTTTCGTAGGTCGATAAATCAGACAGACACTAGCTGTAAGCTAGTAAGGCCAAGTAGCGCGAGCACAGCAGGCCTACAGAACCCCTCACCCTCAGGCCCGGCACGTGCGCGAAGAAGGCCTCCGGGCTCTGCGAGTGGTACAGGCCGCCGTGGCCCACCGCGCTGCAGGGCGTGCGCACGGTCAGCGCGCCGCAGTCGAACTGTCCGCCCGAGCGGTACCGCGCCTTCGCTGCTTCGTTTATTATCTGGAAGTTCAGAACAATTATCATTATCATTTTGAAAATCTCGGGTCCCGGACTTTTGGAAGGCGTATGAGGGGCCGAAGCCAACTCGCCGAGGCCCCTTAGACAATTTTAAGCGTTGAGGCATCAAGCGACGATTATCACTGTATGCACTATGCAAGTGCACCCAAGGACAACCCCCAGTTGATGCAAGACTATAGCAGAACATAGGAACAAAGTATATTGAGCTAAGGGTTTGGGTGGCTATAATGAATTGGTTACTTAGAACTATGGAAGAACTATGCCCCCTGCCCGATCAAGTTATGTAATACACGGATAAAATTGCAGGGGGTCACTTGCACACTCAATAATGAGTCCCCGAAAACGGTCGCTAGCACATAGTGACGTAGCAACAAGGAGGCAACACTTCCTGTGAATTGCTTGAGGAGTCGAGAGGTAATCCACGGCTACCAGAACAATCCCGGAAATACGGTCAAGATCTCTACCAGCATCTTAATGGGATACTTCTTTCCTCCGAGCACGTTTGCAATTGCGAATCTGCACTCAAGCCGACCAATAAAGGCAATAAAGAGATGGAAGCTCTGTTCCTCGTCAGTGTTCACTCCAACCGGCCAATAATGGCAAGCCAGAGGTGAGGAACAAGGTCAAGACTGCTCCCGGGAGATAGGGTCCGTGGGATCGCTACTGCCCAACAACTCCCCACATGCTGCCCTGCGGGTTTCTCTATCTCTCTTGGCGTGGCTCCTCACCCTAGACATATTTCAGCAAAGTAAACTCTACCGGCACAGACCTTCGGAGCGCGCAAGCCCCACGACGACCTCAACATAGAGATACGGCGGTCGGGTCATTATTATTATCTGGCAGTATCATCACAACGGTAATGTTTTCTCATCGTTTCTTATTTGTTTTTAGGATATTTATGTACATTTATTTGTGCTTATATTTATAGTCGTTATAGGTTTACGCGTACTTATATAAGTATTTAAAAATATTTATTCCTAAATTTTCATTATAAATTGCATCTACCACTGTTTGTCTCTGCATCACTCAAAGGTTGACTGGTAGAAAATGCCTATGGCTTAAGTCTCGGTACATTTATGTGCTTATAGTGTTAAATAAATAAATAAATGACATAACACCACGCCCGTTATTCCCGATGGTTTAGGCAGAGGTGTACCTGTACAATACATAGAGTACACCCACATTTCGCCAGAACGTGTTGTGTTTATATAATGTTTTAAGTCCCATGTAATAGGTAGCCAGGCTATTGCCATCAATCAGACACAAATACAGATTCCGGGCTGCTACTGAAAAATTCCTAATAGAAAAACCCAATACCTAACACTTTTTTTTTTGAGGTTGGAAAAACATCAAATAACTTCTCCCGCTCTAGGCGGAGCGAGAAGGCGTGTCAGACTCTTCCTGACTAAAAGCCACCCGTGTTCCTTCAGTGGCCTGTGCCAGGGGCCACGGCAACCCTTTCGGACTTTCCCGCAACCCTGGCAGGCATCGGCCCTAGCGGACCCCGTCATTGGTGCTGACATCTCTTTGACGCGCGCGTGGAACACGACGCGACGTCCACCCGAGCCTGGGCCTTATCGGACGGCGAGCAATGGGCAGCTCGCCGTCCGCAAGCTCGCGCTTACGGTGGCCGGGAGTCGGCTTGAGATTCCCGACGCCCAGGGCGTCTCCTGCAGCGACTGGAGCGGGAGGGGCGTGAGGGCGTGAATTTAGCCTCTCCCTCACGCGTTTCGCCACCGCCTTCGCGAGCGTTACTGCTTTGCACAAGTAGGTGACGGCTTCTGGGAATCGAACCTAGGACTTCACGCTCAGCAGTAGCACTTGCACCCACTAGACCAACGAAGCAGTCAACTACTCAGAAGAAATATTATAGTCAACTAGCTTTTGTTTGCGGTTTCGCCTGCGTGGGGGTCGGATATTATCAAACGGGAACGTAGCCGGGATAAAAAGTATCCGTGTTCGTTTCACCCACAACAGACAGTGAGACAGACAGAGTTACTTTCGCATTTATAATATTAAGTTCTAAATTTCAAATTCAACACAACGTTTGTTAGGTCTTGGTGGTACCGTAAATAGCACATTTTAAATCAACTGAAAGGGGGCTCGTGGCTAAGTAATAACCGCCGCACGGGTCGACCGATCTGGTCAAGCTACGCTGTTCGCGGTTGGTCCGTGGGTGGGTGACCAGCTTTACCTACAGAGACCCCATCGTGCTTCGGAAAGCACGTTAACCCGTTGGTCCCGGCTGTCATTCGTAGATCTTTGACAGTCGTTACGGGTCGTGTGAAGCCCGAAACTCTGACAACCAGTCTTACCTAGGGGCATCGTATTACTCAGTAACTGGGTTATGGAGGTCAGATAGGCAGACGCTCCATGTAAAATGATAATAAGACAGTTGTATGACAAACTTAGATAAGTTTGTCATACAACTGTCTTATTACAGTATTTTACATGGAGCGTCTGCCTATCTGACCTCTATAACCCAGTTACTGGGTAATACGACAACTGCAACTGAATACCAGTGTATTCAGTTGCATCCGGTTAGACTGGAAGCTAACTCCAACATAGGAATAGGCTAGGCAGATGATGATGTGAATACTGTATGAGGGAGCAAAACTGTATAATGAACTACCTGATGATGTAACCAATAGTGACACCATATACATTTAAAAAAGCCCTAGAAAACAACAATAACAATACCGATTGCCACCTTTTACTCTTAATTTTCTTATTGTGAACACAGAGCATCGCACTTACTTTTATTTTTGTCTTACTTTTCTCAATAAGTTAAGTGAACTGTAGCATTCTTTTTTTTTTTGAGAAATAAATGTCTTAAAACCGAAATCAAAGGCACTATAAGTTTTCTCCATATTGTACTAATACTAATTCTCAACTAGCAACAGAAGTAGGTAATTTGGTGCTAATGATATTCTTACACAATTGACACTGTATTAAGTATTTCCTTTCCTTTCTTAGTACTTAAATGAATAAAGGGCCTTATCAACCATGCTGTTGTCATAGATTACAAACAAAGTTGTGTACAAACAGTAAACTATGACGTCAAAGGGTAAAAGAACAGTAATTAGCCGTGT
Source organism: Brachylomia viminalis (assembly GCA_937001585.2). Lineage (NCBI taxonomy): Eukaryota > Metazoa > Arthropoda > Insecta > Lepidoptera > Noctuidae > Brachylomia > Brachylomia viminalis. The sequence continues at coordinate 2,986,016 of OW443300.2, forward strand.
CCCACTGTTATTGCAATCACTTCAACACGTGCAAATGTTGTTCGCGTGATGTATACAAGCACACTGTTGTTTTTATAAACAGTTATTACACCGGAAATAATGTTATAATATTCTGTTCTGTACTAAATGATAATCTACTTAAGGGGGCCGCGCCAGGGTAGACCGCTAATTTCAAATATTCTTACGTTTTTTTTTTTGCAATTTGAGGTCAGTGTCAGGTTGTATTGTTTCTGGAAAACGTCATTCAATGGGATTATAATTATGAACTTACGAGGGTTGTAAATTCTGTAAATAGGTATGTATTTACAGAATTTACAACCCTCGTAAGTACCTACTTGTTACGGTCCCGAATCATATTTTGTTTAACATAAAAAAATTAATTAATTAAGAGACAGACAAACAAACTATACCGCAAGTACTAGAAGCTAGAAATTTTTAACAAAGGTTCCTTATATTACGAAAGTGAGCTATAGGGAAGTTTTTTTTAATGAAAGAATTTATGGAAGTTCGGAATTTTGCCGATGGCGAATACCATCACGAAATGCCGTTTTGTTCGCATCCCGGTTGTAAAATTATAAATTTATAAAAACATACTAACTAGGTATATCGAAAGACACATACTAGAATTTAGAGAAGAGTTGATTCTTTAGTTTCAGATTACGGCCTTGAGGCATGAGTTTGTGTGTGTGTGTTCAGTAATCTGTTACAAGTACTTACAGGTGATGAACACATTCAGATTCAGAACCAGCCAACTAATTTTCAAGTACCTATTTTAAATCTTTTCCAGGCCCTATTTAATACATATAGAACTATGAAGGCCGACGTGACCAGAGTACGTTCAAGCGGCTATGTAAAAAAATTACACATATTCACGACAGCTGCTGTTAAATAAACCAAAAAATTTATGATAAATGATAAATGACTTTATTTCTGTAAGTAGGTTTTTACAAACACTTTTACACATCAACATATGAAAGTCAGTATATGAAAGTTACTTGTAAAATTGTCGCCTGTCCGTTTTATTAAATAGGTCCGAGGTCAGTGTCACAAACCTGATCAAACGCCGGGAATATGTAGTCAGCAAACTGTATCTCGGCTATAGCCGTGGCGCCAGCTGTGGCCAGTCCAATACCAAACCCGGCGATGCCTTGCTCGCATAGAGGAGTGTTGAACACTCTGTCTTTACCGTACTTGTCCTGGAAAAAATGGGAAATTTTTGTTAAATATGTAAATTTTAAATATTATACATTCTAATACTGTTTGTTTGCAGCCAAACAGAACAATATACACCTGAACATTACCAATCACTACACATTTCCTGCCCGGTGTACTGTAACACAGGTCTGTTTAACTTTATCAGGGGCCGTACTATGAAGTGTTAACACCATCATGATTCTGTTGCGAAAAAGAGATAGTGCTATCGGTCATGTATAACTCCGTCTCTCTTCCACGCTGGAACAATGATGGAATTAACATGTCATAGTACGGCCCCAGTACTTGTACTGCATGGTTTACTTGCAGTGAAGCAAAGAACAGGGATTAACAGGTTATTACTGCAGTTCAAGGAAATAATTACAATCCCAGGAAATTTTTGTTAGCACACAGAGGCATTTTGGTGCCCATAGACTTGGATATAGTTCCACAATTTGCCAACAGGAGCACAGTTCTGATTCCTTTATTTAAGGATGTAAATAATCATTCCTTACCTGTAAACCCAGTGCACATCTGAACACTCCTCCAAAGGCCACATCTTCACCAAAAACTACCGCTGTCGGGTCGGACTTGAGGGTGAGGTCCATCGCATTGTTGATGGCCTGCATCATGTTCATCTTGGTGGTCTCTCCTGGAAGATGGTTAACCAACCTCTTGATCATACGTATAATGTTTAAGTATACATTTTTATATTCTGATATTTAAAAATGTAATTTATACCTATGTGTATTTTAATAATTTAATGAATAAAAGAGAATAATAATATTTATGGTAAAGAAACTTATAATTAGGTAATGTTTTGACTAAAGTAGAAGAATGTATTCATTGAGTGTGCTTGGGTTTATTGTGATATCAGTAAGTGAGCATATTATTCCGCTATACAGTATTTGAAACTTTAACCTAATGAAGAAAAACCACCGAGAGCTGCCATAACTATGAAGGATGTAACAACATGGATAATAACAGTCACAGGGCAAAACCAAATTAAAAAATTAGGAAGTTTAAAAATAAAACATTTGCATATTGACAGCTATGCATGCACAACTTATGTAACTAAGTTTTAAAGCATTATGTTGATTTTTATTGGGTTATAAAATAATGTCAATACATTGCTGATACTGATTTCAATCACTGCTATCTTTTGTCTTAATCTTGTTGCTATAGAATATAATACTCTTTATTATGTACACCAAAAAATTACAGATATAAATGTAGAAATACTATAAAATAATAAATAATACTATACAATGGTATAAAACTGTATCCAGTAGAATGTCTGAAATTTATCTAAATTGCAATGAATTTTGGCCATAAATCTAATATTCCACGGTACCCAGAAGGGATGTCACTCTTTGGGATAGAAAATAACTCTTTATTTGTTGACTTTTGTAAAACTACTGGGTGATGAAATTTTTTGTATAAAATTATTGCTATTGCAAACTAATAATATCTTACCATCCACGGGCTTCTCATTGTCAGGATAGTAAATAAAATGAGAAGAAAGTCTCTTTGTACAATCATTCACATTTTTAACTAATTTCAGAAACAAACCGCTCCTTTTCGTCACTAAACTGGCCATTTTAACGTTTATGGCGACGTGCGTAGTGCCCTCAGTGGAAACGATTAATACATTAGGTAATACATCTTATCTACAATTGTAATTAGTTGTGCTTTGATTAAAATTCGTTGATAAGAGGTCGAATGACGAAAGGCGTAACATTCTTGTTTTCATTACAACTTGACGTTGATGATCGATGATAATGTTTCTGTTACGTGTATTTATTTCCATTTTAAACCTTGTAAGTAGCAATTAAGGGATAAACATGCGGAATAAAGTTTTTGAATAATTTATAACCATAACATAAATAACCTATCAAAAGTCTTTGACAATTGTTGTCGTTGTCAACTTGTCACTCGTGTCACTGTCACATAATACAAAGTTGTCACTGTCCAGTCAAGTCAATAGTCAAGTCACACAGATCTGTCAAATTAAATCGACGCGTTCGTATTGCGCACAGATTTTTAGTTTTCAAGTTTATTTTTATGGGTTCCATTGGAATTTGATAAACTCCGTCGTTATCGGTGATGACTTCACCGTAGTTAGATAAGCTGAAAAATCACAATTATGATTAAAGGATTTAAACGATTCGTCATCCACTTGGCGTACATGCGAGCCGTGGTCATTTATTGTTATTTTTATATTAGGTACCTACTAACATAGATCTTAAGAAAAATTGTTACCTAACACTTAAATGGATTCTGTCCGAAATAAAACGGAAAAAATTATAATAATTATTCAAAGTAGGTAGGTAATTCAGTTACAACTTTGTAGAAAAGTTTATGTAACCCGTACTTTTACTATCCTATACAGGGTGGCCCAAAAGTCGTGGATCAAACGCAACTAGAAAGATATTAGAGCCACTCATGGCCATGTGTAATACCTTTTCGGAATCCCTATTAAATGCGCCAAAACTTGTAACACAGGGTCACTTTTCGGTAGAGTATTTCTTTTTCACAGTGGGGTCCAAAGTAAAACAAAAGTTATGATTTGAGAAAAAAATTTTCGTAAAACTTAATATTATCTTCAACACACCCAATAAACAACCATAAATAGCATGTCTAAGGCAAGTACTCATCAGTACCAATCTAGTGAAAATTATAAAAAAGATACAGGATGTAGATTTTTTCGAATTTCAATAAGAATTAGTTAAAAAAAGTCAATTTTCTCATAAAAACTCAAAATAAATTATACTCTGCAGGGGTTGACCTTAAGGACCTCCCGTAGAACAACTTTTTGCAGCTGATGACCCCACCTAACCCCTAGTTGCGTTTGATCCACGACTTTTGGGCCACGCTGTATAAAGTTTACCAGCAAAGTTGTGGAGTAAACTGCTGTTGCATCCATCAGGTATTACAAATTTAGCAGCTTTGCACCAGATTACTGCAGTTAAGGATAATTACTGAAGTAAACATTTTTGTTTAGATCTTCTTTTTTATTGGCAAATGGGCTTGCTATTGACCTCGATCTCGCCTGGTGGAAAGCGATGGATGTGGTCCACGGTGGAACGAGTGTGCCTGGAAGGTGCCTGTTCACTTTTGTTTTGAAGGCTGACGGGTTATATGTAGAAGGGAACACAGACGCGGGCAGAGTGTTCCACAATTTGGCCATACGACTGGTCGGGATATCAACGAAGTGCGGTTGGGACCCTGCAATACGTCTGGTAGTCCGGTAGTGAAAGGGAGATGGTGAATAAATAATAATGAGTGAGTAAATAAGACTGACATGCAAGCAGCATTACTGTGATGAGACAGGCTGCGAAGCCTAGTCACAAGCGCCTCGCTGACTTTGAGCCCTTTTTGATCTGCGTTCCATCGAGTCAAGTACAGCTGATATTTTACTGAGCCATCCAATAAGTGGCTGCAATACTCCATAATAAGTTCAAAGCACAGGCACGGACCTGTGCTTTGTACAGATTTAAAAGTTGTCCAGATTTGCAATATCGCATCACCTTATTTACTATTTCTAGCTTCTTGGCTGCGCAGTCTGTGCTTTTGACTCGATGATTGAGCCGAAGTTGAGATCTGACGTCAACTCCATGCCCAAAAGCTCCAGACGGTCGGTTACTGGTACAGATGCACTTGCTCCTTTGCATCTTGCTCCTTTGGCTCAGAGAAAAGACAGGCGTGTGTTTTCAGAGCGTTAAATTTGATCAGATTGTCGTCGCCTCACTGGGAAACGAAAAAGGTCAAATTAATTCGCTCCACCATGGCCTCTCTAAGAGTAGCCGTTTCCTCTCTGCTGGCTCCCACAGGTATGTTTCTGAGACTGTGCTGTCATCTACGAACCCGATAGCACCAAGTTGTAGCAGGTCGTTGATATCTAGTAGACATAGAGTCGCACTCGAGAGAATAGCCGCCTGAGGAACACCAGCCTCAATAGCCATACCTGGATCAATAGCTATATGATTCGATGAGCTGCCATCTATGACCACTCTGATCGATCGCTCACTCAGGAACTCGGAAATCCAGTTGCTAAAGTCCGCAGGCATGCCAAATGCGGAAAGCTTACCCTAAATACTAGCATGCCAGAACTTGTCAAAGGCCTTTGAAATATCTTCTACCTCAGCTACCTACCAATATTTGTAATTAAACTAATTAAATAATAAATAATAAATTCTTTATTGACATAAGTATTTTTTAACAAAAGTAGTGAGGCCCTGACTCCTGCGCTAGGTATAGTACCTGTGCTACAGGAGCCAGTGTCTTCTCCCAATAAGTATGAGTCGAGTTTTATGCAATAAGAATTAATCAAAAACACACAAGTACAAAAATTTAAGTAAAATATGAAAATAGAGAAAATTATAAATTTGAGAAACATTGCCCAACGTGGAGTAATTTAAAAGAGTGTTAGTGGTATAGTGTATGAATATGGTGTGTAGTGTTTGTGGTGTGTGAATGTGTAATGTAGGTATGTGGTGTGTGATGTTCGAGTATAATTATACTATTTTAAAAGGAGTTCGGTTTGTTCATAGTCATGCGTAAGTAGCCATGATTTAACCTTTAATTAGAAGTATAGCATAGCATTTGTGTCAGTAAAAGAACTGCCGACAGTAGGCGATGCACGATGCATACTATTGGTACATAAATAACGCGTTGCGGTATTTAACTAAAACTCAAAAGCCGTTTCCACGCGTTCATAAAACATTATGAACAATGAAATTAAAATATTTCAATCGTAATAGTCTTGCATGTCGCATAAATATATACCTACTTTATTTTGTTTAACTTTTATCGCAATCATTGATTGCGAGGACAGATTTAATTTATTTCGATGACATAAAAAAAAAATGTTTTACTTTTTATGTAAAGCAAGGACTACTAATTATTTGGTTTTTAATTTAAAGCCATTTTCTTTTGCACTCCGGGTTTGTTTACTTTTGATTAATTAATGTGTTGTTTACTTTGTGTTACGACGCCTGAGTGGTGTATTTTTTCCTTTAGAATATTGTTGTATTGATTGCCTACCGATTACCATAATACTATACTACAGGAACTTATTACGATAATAAAAAAAAGTTGGTACCTAGGTACCTACTTACTCATAAAGTTTACGATAATGGCAGTAATTTCACAATAATCTCGCAGAGAAAGATCATTATCGTTTACTGCAATGAAATGAACAGCTCGGCACCTGTCAGTAAAGCGTAATAAAGATCTTGATATCACAAGGCCAAACAGTGCTAACATTTTCCTCTACCCGCAATGGTAAAAGTAACCTCTTTTGTTTAACCCGATACCTACATGTTCAAGCGAAGATTATGGTGAAATAAATAATGATAATGACCAAAGTATCAGTAATAAATGTATGCTAAATATTGCCTTTCAGCTAAATGAACGAATTTTCGGTGTGAGTTTGGTACGAGTTCATCAAGGGATCACCTACCCACTTTTTTTTTTTGAAGATGGGAAATCATCAAATGACTCTTTCCATGCCGCCATGAGATCGCGCCGGAGGTCCGTCCGCTCCGCCGCGATTTGCCACGGAAGCGGGGTTTCCCCCCGGCGTAGTGCCTCCGCGCGCCACTCATACAAGCGCGCGAGGACTATCGCCTCCAGATCCCAGGGCGGCAGTCCGGCAAGGAGGCTTGCCGCCTCACCCGAGATCGTGCGGTAGCCCCGGATCAGCCTTACGGCTACCACCTTTTGGATCACCTACCCAGACATCAGACCACCTACCAGCTACATCGGGCCCAATAGGTAACTTTTCAATGTCTCTCGGTAACTTTTCGGTCTCTCAGTAATTTTAATTTGAAATCCCTCGTGGGTCTGATTTCAGCCATCAAGTAGGTGCCACGTTATATGAATTACGGTCAGAGCCAGAGCTTACCACATTACAGGTTATTGGTTCCAATATCGTTCGCAAAAAGATTTCGGTAATCATTAAAAAAAAAATTTGCTGTTCCATACATTTTAACCGCGTTGGTTTGCACTTTTCTATGAAACAGTATATATTTTTTCGATAACCGACGTCAAATTTTTCCGCTAGGGGGTCTAGACTCATATTATGCTGAATTCATGGTTAGAGTTCGCGCGCGGGTATATTTTTTTCTGTATTATAAATTATCTTATGCTTACCACGGTAACGAGGTAGAATCAGTTATTTAATACCTGCATACCTGCATTTTTGTAAAACAATGCGTTTTCCTCAACAATTCTTATCAACGCACAATTCGTTACGTTTCCATCAAGTGAAATTATTTCTAGGGCAACACATAGGTACCTATCTAACGGCGGGGAATTTTGTTATCTTGTCGTACCTATAGGTACGAGTAAAAGATTAGGAGTAACCTATTATCCAGCTACGGGCGGAGGGTATGCAAGGTATGTATGTAGTATGTATGGTCTCGATCCTAAGGCCCAAGGCCCGAATCCTGGTTCCTGGGCTGTAATATATGTGTGTGTGTGTGTGTGTATAATGTTCCTGTGCTAGAAATTTATTCTGTTGTTGAATAAAGCAATTCAATTCTGAAACCAGGCATAAGACGCCTGATCCCTGAAAAGGGCTATTTAACTTCTTAAACATAAATGAGACAAAAAGGATGGCAATTCATCATTTAATAAAACAATTGCATAGGTCTTCAATATACCAAGAACCAAAGTCCGTTAAAATTTACAGTGAGAAACGGTTAAATCCAAGGTCTTTTGACAACGTAATAATTACATATTTATTAAATAACGAAAAAATAAAGCATTCTCTTGTAAATAGAGCTAACAAAGACGAAACTAGTTCAAGAATAACCGACATGCCATTCACACAAACAAACATTAGTACATGTAAGAATAAGTATACACACATGAACAAAACATCCCACAGAGTACACGATACCAGTTTGGCAAGTCCAGTTATTTTTAGATATAAATGATAGGGACTTTTTAAAATGGTACGAGTTTTTCTCTGGAATAAGTGGTGTCGTAGAATCGTTATTTTATTGACTGCTGACATCCGTGGGGACTTTATTATCCTAGGAGTGCTGGTAATAGGAACTTGTCATAGCAGGACTATTAAATCGCATTTAAATACTCCTGACGGAACACCTGTCTAAATTGCACATGTAACTGTTAGGTGTTAAATTCGTAATTTGGTGCTGAGAGAAGAGCTCTAGGTCATCCCTAAGCTCATAAGCGAACAACAACAAATCATCAACAAAGAGTTTTTTCATCTGTGCTGAACAGGGAAAAACAAATACTGTAATTAAAATAATTAATTTTCCTTCTCTTTCTTCCTGCGGTTGTGTTAATGCATAGGAAAGGATTAAACGTTACTAGATACATCGCTTTATCTTTAACCTACACCTTCTACTAATACTCCGACAATTAAGTTTTATTGGATTGCTATCAGCAATTAAAGAGTCACCTTGTTAGTTATCTCAGCACACATTGATTATTCAACCCGCCCCTAGCTTGCAGATACTCGTAGAAAGCGTTTTTGTTTAACAACGGGTCCATATCACCACAACCGAAGCGTTGACGTCAAACAAACGAAGTTCAATCTCAAGTTCTCAGCTGCATTGCACAAAATAGACGCATTCAGCGTATACCTATTGATAGATATGCGATAGTCTTTGACAGTCACTTGTAAACTGGGACTATCTAATGTAGTCGGATAAAACTTCCCGAAGAAATCATACCGTGACAGCCGATTTGTAGGGCCCCAGTTGTAGGTAACAACTGGGGCCAGACAAGAAGTTAGCCTACGCAAAGAAGAAAAAATATATTTCTGTCTCGTTTACACTTACTACTAGATCTAATAGGTAAGAATAAGAATAATTAAGAAATGGCGTGGGTAGTGTAGGTGTGTCCTTGAATAATAATAATTATTATTATTTAGTGACCTGTCTATGGCTATACTCTGTCTACGCATACATACTACTCTGTGTACAAAGCAGTCACTTTTACTTTCGATCACGAGAGCCGCACGGGCGATGACTCCTGCGCAGCCGATATACGCGTATTTGTACATTGAAGTGTATAATCGTCACGCCTCATACTAAGGCCGTATTAATGAAACGCTCTCATTTAAGTGCTGTTGAGAGATCTCAGAGTGTGGATGAGGCCCGAGAATCTGTGGTTGAAAATGATTGTAGGATGTCAAATCGATGAAATCCATTGGACGTTACCTACCATTTCGTCCGCTCTTTTTTTCATAATTCTTAGGTGCTTCATCAATTTAGCAACCGACCAAGATCAAGATAGCTTTACAAAATCCCAGAATATTGGACTGGCTGATACGCTGGTAGTACTAAAACCTACCTGTTCTCTTGTTCACTGTAATATCACCCCATTGAGTCCAGGTTTCCGACGATGTTATTCTTTTTCATGACCCAACGAGCTGACTTCTAAGACTGATCCTGGATCATAGCAGATCTGAGACAGTGGTGGACCCAGCCTCTAGACTAATCTAGAGCTAAGGGAATGACAATGCCCCCCATGTACTCATATCTACCCTGCTGGAACCGTCACTGATCATGGTTGCTTCTCATCAATTTGCTCGTGATAGTTTTCCACCAGGGTATTTGCTATTCTAAGTGTATCTAGAACCCTAGAGCTGTCCCACGCTCCTGTTTCCTGTTCGTGAACATAAATAAACAAGTTTCATCCTAACCGCTAAGTATGCAGATTTTGGGAACAAAGTGCAAAGCAATTTAGATAGCTTAGTTTTGGACTCGTGTTAAAAGACAGGATAAAGGTCGTGAGTTTGCTTTGGTCTGGATCAGGCAGTGTATTTTTTTCTGCCTTATAGATATCGCAATTTTTGGCGTTGTGCTTGTGTCCAAGGTACATGCTTGTATTGGACATAATTGCAGCGAATTTGCGGATGGTAGATATAGTCTGGGTAAATTTGGCATTTTTCTAGGCGAAGGTTATTTAAAAGATATAACATGGTTTTTGAGGTGTTTAAGTAAAACAAGCGTGTGGCTAGTACCGTGGTTTATTGGGGACTGTCCGTCCTTGACTCGACCGCCGCATCGGCGCAAACGCACTCACACATAGACACACATATATCTGATACATCACACCTTCACCCTTAATCTAAATATATATCTATATATGTACTTATACAATTAAGAACTTACATAACTAACAAAAGAGGAAATATTACTTATCATATCTTATAACTAGGTGGCTTATTAGTTCTACATGCCCGGATGGGACGAGACTGGGTCGGCTCAGGAGAAGGCAAAGGAGTCTGTGTTTTTGGTTCGACACAATCCTCAAAATGCTCTTGTTCTCCGTCACCCTGAGGTGTAATTGCGGCGGCTGAGTCGTCGAAGTCCCTGGGCGCTTCCTGGTTCCCAGATACATCTACCATCTCTGACTTCTCTCTAACCGGGCTAGAAGGACAGATTAATGAACTCCGTATCCGTTGCTTTAGCTGATCAACATGTTTATGGGATTCCCTACCTAAAGCATCTACTACTTTGTAATCGGTGGTTCCCATCTTTTCCGTTACTTTCCCTGATAACCATTTATCCTGTCCCCTATACTGACGTAACCAAACTTCATCCCCCGGATGCAATTGACGTGACCCAGTTGCGCCATACTTTTGTTGTCGCCACTGAGCGTCCCTAACTTTATTGTCCGTATTAGGTCTCAGGGCGTCGAATTTAGTACGCAACCTGCGGCCGAACATGAGAGACGCCGGAGTTTCACCTGTAGTACAGTGTTCCGTGTTCCTATAATATAGGAGGAATTTATTTATAAATAAAGGTATGTTTAAATTTTCCCTAATGGCCTTCTTAATCACCCTTTTCACTGTGTGAACTGCATTCTCTGCCGCCCCGTTTGAGGCAGGGTGATATGGTGCTGAAAATATAATATAAATAACGAGTCAAGGACGTCCGCACTAATTAGAACATTTTTAATTTTCTTAAAGGCTGCCTCACATTCCCTGTCCCATTTCCACGTCACTCCCTTCCCTAATAACCTATACAACGGCGCCAGTATAGTGCTCAAGTTGTTGACGAATTTAGCATAATAATTTATTGTTCCTAGGAAAGCCCTTAAGTCGGTGATATTTTCTGGTCGGGGAATGTTTAATATACCTTCTACCTTTTCTGGGTCCACTTTAATACCCTCGTCGGAAACAATATATCCTAAGTACTTAACTTCATTAGTCATAAACACACATTTATTTTGTTTTAGTTTCATTCCGTTACTATGCAATCGCTCTAAAACTTTTCCCAGTGTATCTAAATGTTCCCTAATATTGCGTGATCCAATAATGACATCGTCGAGGAATACTTCTACGTTTGGGATATTGTTGAGTAGGTTAGCCATAATTCTTTGGAATATGCCTGGGCTCGAGGATAGGCCATAAACTAACCTTTTATACTTAAAAAGACCCTTGTGGGTATTAATAACTGTACAATTGTCTGGGTCATCTAATTCGATTTGATTATAATATGCCTGTGTTAAATCAATTTTCGTAAATATTTTTGCACCGTTTAATTTAACTAACAAGTCATTAATACGTGGTAACGGATATTTGTCCACCAGCAGCACGGGGTTTAAGGTTATTTTGTAATCAGCACAGATACGGAGTCCACCATCAGCCTTACGTACCGGTACAAGTGGGGTAGCCCAGTCCGAGCTCTCCACGGGCTCGACGACACCAGCGCGCAGCATACCCTCCAATTCTGCCTCAACGCGCTCGCGCAGCGCGTACGGCACAGGCCGTGCGCGGCAAAATACCGGCACCGCTCCGTCACGTATCCGTAACCGGGCCTTGCCTCCCATGAAACGGCCCAGTCCCTCCGAGAACAAATCCTTATATCTGTGAAGCAATAATGTTAATTCTTCATTGCGGGAGTTATTACAATTCGTTCTGTCTGTGTTTATGGTCAACATATTTTGATACATGGGTATTTTAATACCTAATTCTGTAAGCCATTGCCGACCTAACAAAGACGTGGTACCCCCATCTATAACAAACAACTCCATTTGTTTCGACTTATTTTTATAAGTAACTAGTGGCATTATTACCCCCATTGGTTTAATTATAGTGCCATCATAAAATCTAAATACCAATTTAGAGTTTTCTAAATGTCTATGTCTGAACAGTTTATAATACATTTCCCCACTGATGCATGACACTAACGACCCCGTATCAATTTCCATACCTAACTTGGTTCCATCGACACACATGGTTAGGCTCACCGGTTTATAACTGTTCAAGCTGAGTTGGTGGACGTCTTCTACCGCCTCCCAGTCTCCCTCGTCTGACAACGGCGCTTCATCGTCCCCTGACTGGTCCGCAGGGGTTCTCAGCCTGGCCGCTTCGCTCGTTGCCCGCATTTGCGCTGCCATGTTGTTGGTATCACATCGATCTAGGGGCTGTCGAGCCCCTCTTCGCATTGGACATACCCGACGTAGGTGACCTTTCTGCCTACATCTCCCGCAGATAAACCGATTGTATCTACATCCTTCACTCTGATGATTTGAGGCCCCACAAGCTGCACAGCTAATCCGCGACTCCTCGGTATTGCCCTTCCGCGTGCCCGCCGATATGTCGCTCCGTGCCTCACGGCCTCTCCGGCCGCGGCCACCACGAGTCGACGTGGCCACCACGTGCAGTGCTCCTGCCGTGACGTCACCGCCACTGCCCGGCTCGCCCTTACTCCCGACTGTGTGTTCAACTGCCGCTGCATCTCGTTCCGCCGCTTCCATAGTGCATGCTATTTTCACAGCATTTGTATATTGCAGATTTTCTTCAGTGAACAGTCGTTGTCTAATCGCCTCGCTTCGCAACCCACATACTAGCTGATCCCGTAGGTTCTCTTCTAAAACGGCTTTAAATTCGCAATATTTCGACATCTTCTTAAGCTCAGATATGTATTGTAAGATCGATTCACCCGCATTTTGCCTTCTCTGTCGGAAACGATATCTCTCTGCCATGAACGATGGTTTTGGTTGCAAATGATCAGTCATAATTTTCACCACCATTGTATAAGTTTTTGCACTCGGTTTGTCCGGACTCGTTAAGTTACTCAATAGTTCGTAAGCTTCGTCACCCATTGTTGCAATTAAAGTGGGTAACCAAAGTTCCTCCTTAACACTGTTCACTTTAAAGAACATTTCCATACGTTCCACGTACATTGTCCAATTCCCCGATCTTACATTATACTCCGATAACTTCCCGATAGACATATTTGAATTTATTCGTCCGCCCGCTTTTAATTTATATCCTCGTCGCCAGTGAGGTGTTTAAGTAAAACAAGCGTGTGGCTAGTACCGTGGTTTATTGGGGACTGTCCGTCCTTGACTCGACCGCCGCATCGGCGCAAACGCACTCACACATAGACACACATATATCTGATACATCACAGTTTTCAGCACAAACCTTATGTTACAGTCCTTTCACAGTTAATTTAACTCATACAGGAACCCAGGCAGCAATGCAATAGCAGCCTTATTGCAACGAAAATACAGATCACTGTGATTTTGTCAGTGATGCAAAATCAGAGGTAAAATAACTTTGAAAGGACTGTACCACCGCTTTACTTCTTCTTCTATCTACGCCGTATCTCAAGTAAACCGCTTGCTTAAGAGCTACTTAAGAGACAGATTACCAACACATAATGACTGCTACACCTGTCATCATACGTCCATAGGTTATAGGTATATCAGACCTTTGATCCCAAACGTTTTATTGCACTTGTGTTGAACGGTAATGTTATACAGCGTTTATTACTAATCGAATTATATATGTTATCTATTTTCTTTGTTGCCGTTAATAAGGCGATTGTAAGATTGATCAGCATAATCAGCCTATAATGTTCCCACTGCTGGGACACAGGCTTCGTCTCAGTGACAGGGTGTGGGCTGTCATCCACCACGCGGGCCCAGTGCGGGTTGGTTGATTGGTAGACATGTGGTGACGTTTTCGAATTATTGGTCCTAGGACTAGATTACCTCACGATGTTTTCCTTCTCCGTTTTGAGAGCAGTGGTGATGAAATGATTTACACAAAGTAAAGCGCCTGTCTGGGTTCAAACCTATTACCTACAACTCTTAAGTCGCGGCTGTTACCATTGGGCCAGCACAGCTCCGGTCAGAAAGATTTGGATAAAATGGCGAAAACCAGGAAAGAAGTAAGGATTAATTCCTTGCAGTGGTTGAATGATGCAAATAAATGACCTATTGAGCAGGTACGTTCATTCTCATAGTTTACCTTTGCATCTAGGTTGATTAACAGCTAATGACCAATTAGCAAGCTACTCTTGCCGCGGTTGGTCCGTGGATGGGTGACCATCTTTACATACCGAGACGCCTTCGTGCCTCAGAAAGCACGTTAACTCATTGGTACCGGCTGTCATTCTTAGATCTTTGACAGCTGTTACTGGTCGTCAGAAGCCCGTGACGACCATTCTTACCAACAGGTATCCAAATAACTAGGTTGTCGAAGAGGGGGCCCACTAGGGCCCAAGCCTGCCGGGAAAGCGGGATCATCCAAAAGGGGTACCGCTGACCAGGAACATAAAGGGCCAAGGAAGGAACACGGGTGGGTTTTAGTCAGTAAGAGTACTGAGTCTGACACTCCCTTCCGCTCCACCCAGAGCGGGAGGGGTCATTTGATGATTTCCCATCCTCAAAAAAAAAACTAGGTTGTGGAGGTCAGATAGGCAGTCGCTCCTTAAAAAATACTGGTATTCAGTTGCATCTGGTTATAGTGGGAGCCGACCCCAACAAAAAAGGCTAGGCAGATGATAATGACCACCCAGGATAGTCTAACCTTACTAGACGTATTCTAAAAGATGTTACGATACTGAAAGACAAAGTCAAAAAGCCTCAAGTGACTGGAATTTCCTTTATAGCCTTCAAACTAAAGTAAAGGAGCTTCTACTAATTAACTATTTAATGAACGATAAAAACCTGATCATTCCAAAACCAGTTTATGTTAATATCATAGAGATTGTACTAGCACCATCTGCCCGCAGGCCAAACCGGGGGCACTGACGAGTTTAATAAGAACATACTCAGTTCTATTAGAGTTATATAAGAGGTGACAGTGGTCTTGCAGTTTTATATAATATATATAAATAAATATAAGAGGTGATTATTAATACGTTTTCTATTTACCCTACCTAGGAAACGGTGGCAGATGTGTTGTTATTTATTTATTTGGGATCACCAACAAAGTATACACATATACAATATAAATCACAATAATAAAATATGTTCTTATACGTGTGCTCCTTCAATTATAGGAGACCGTAGTACCTACGCACATATAACTAAGTAGGTGTGAAATCGTTAAAAATAAAAATTTACAAAATAATGAAACTAAATGAATTGACAAACGAAATAGATTATGGGATTTGAGAAAAAAAAAATATATCAAGAATGAGCATTCATATAAAAGTGGTAATATAGATAGGATGAAAATAAAGTTAGAGAAATAAATGAGTAAATTTGAGGAAAATAAAATATACACGTCAAGAGTGAGCATTCATATTACAATTGTTTAATATAATAAGAATTATAATTATATTATTATTACGATATAACAGCTTTTAAATAAATCATTGTGAGTTTTATTACTATGATATTGAATTAGATTTTTTTATTGACTATTAATCAATCAATGATCTTTTTTAACAAGTGGAGGTAACATTGGTACTTGTTAGGTCTTAAACCTGCAGCCTGATTGATAATCGAGGAAGAGGTACTCGTATATGAACCTCCGAGAATCGACGGAAAAGTAAAGGATGATAAATAAAGTTCTTTATTGCCATAAAAACAGGATACAGAAAAATTGAGATCCTGGCTCCAGAGCTAGGTAGAGTACCTGTTTTTCAGGAGCCAGTGACTTCAGAGTGATATAGTTTGGTTTAGGCTAGTTTTGAATAAGTTAGACCTAAGCGTTTGTTTTTCAATGTATTCCGTAAAGTTAAATGCATTAGAATAAAACTTATTGACTATATTTAAAAAAAATACATAAAAGAAGTTTTTTGTTAAACTACGAACATTTAACAAGAACATATTTCAAGTTATTGATTCAGCTCAATAATGAATGGGGGCGAGAATAAAAGAGTTCAACGCGTTTGCTACGAATTTCATTTGCTACGAAACGCTACGCGCTACACATTTTGAAATAAACGAATCATCAGATTAAGATTGAGATAATTGAAGAGATTTGAGAAGATTTCATAATCATTATGGTTATTGTTAGGAGATTAACGAAGCAAGATTTTTTTTATGAAGTAGGTATAATATGCATTCATGAAGTACCTAGATAGACCGACTTTATTAAAAAAGTCGCTTAAAAGTTCTGTCGCGTATTAGGTACGAAATGTTTGTAAAGACAAATGAATAAGAAAGAAAGCATTAAGGATCGAAACACATAAAATGTCGGCCTATCCTGATTATGAAAAGCTAGATAATATGGAAGCTGCTCTCAAAAAGGTGAAGGAAAACATCGTGAGGAAACCGGCATGTCCCAAAACCAAAAATTCGACGACATGTGACATCTACCAACCCGCATTGGGCCCGCGTGGTGGATTACGGCCCACTCCCTCTCACCGAGAGGAGGCCTGTGTCCCAGCAGTGGGAACATTATAGGCTGATGATGATTAGATATATGGAAGCATTGAGACCTTATCGTGTGCTTAATCCAAACATATTTAGATAAATCTAAGACGATAGTCGTGTCTGTCTGAGTCTCCGATTCGCTCTTCTCTACGGATTTTGATGCGGTTTTCACCATCATTCAGAAAATTTATTCCGAAAGATTTATTTTAATTAAACGTTAATGTTTAACTTAGTTTATAGCACAGACATCTCGAAATTTTGTCATGTCGATGTTGCCACTTTAATAGATTGCACTCGTGCGATGCAAGGGTGGGTCCATAGTACTTCATAATTCCATGTTTATAGATGTAATTTATTGTGTTTGCAAATCTAATCCTCTTTTCTGAATAGAACCAGTTCCCTAGCAGGTTTCCGAGGACTCATCAACAAAAGGAAATGATACATAGCGTCCAGGAAATGGGATAATAAACCTGTCTCGAGATATTTATTACTTTGATCTTTAAACCTTACACCTTAATGTCGAAGAGATAGAGATTATCTCGTTTAAACGAAGGATTATATTAGCCTTTAGTGTGGTCAGTCCTTGTTCCATTACAGAGAAAAGGGCCTTTTAAAATGCAGATTAGGAACAGACATTGGTGTATGACACTTGTAAATTGTTTGTTGACGATATTTTTTACGAAAGTCAGTGGTGTTCTTAAATTAAAATAGGGGTCAGCGACAGAAAAGTTAAATGGGGACAGTTAATGTTGTCGGTGTGAGTATGTGATCAGAAGGGCAATTGTCATATTTTAAGATCGTCCGCATTCTAATCTAAGTCTCAATCAGTCTCATTGATAGAATTGCGACTAGATTTTAAAATGTTTATGGATAGGGAGAGTAAGACCAAAGAAAAGATAGATGGATTGTGTGCATAGAAAGAGGCTACCCTCTTTCTATGATGAAGAAGAGAAGTGGTGACTTAGATTAATGAAAACACCGCTGAATATTTGCTAGTAGTTTGCTAGGTTTTGATCCTGTAATCTATCACTTAATAACTCAAACTCAAAGCATTTATTTCAAATAAACCTATTACAGGCACTTTTGAATTACAGGGAGTCGGTAAGTCAGAAAGATGAAGCTAGTTGCCTATTCCAAAGCGTAGCAGGTACCTATGGAGAAGAACGGGCAAGAAACTCCATGGCCACTCTTTTAAATCTAAATATTGTTACAAAAAGTGGTTACATCATTCATGTTGAAATTGTACATGTGAGAACGATGTCGAAAGACGTGCACGTTAAAAGCGTCAGTACTAAAAAGATAAAAACAATTCAGGAATTAAAATAAGCCGTGGCAGCTTATAAATGACCAGTGCCTACTGACGTAGCCTGTTCACGAACATGACGTTTGGATCAGCACCATTCAGCTCAACCATTTTTAAGGGATTTTAATGATCCAATACACACGCCACCACCAGCGACACATCTGCTGCCAAGGCACATTCAAGTCAATGAACGACGAACCCAGTAAGCTTTATAGTAGGTACATAGTGCTCACACATGTGCTATGCAATTATACAATACTAAGAGATTGAATTTATACAATGCAAAGATAGATTTTACAACCTTCATCAGCTCCAACCATATTTTCGAAAGTTTATCAATTAGTTTTTGCACCCTTGTGGATCAGGACCAGCGCTGAGGCAAGCATTTTTGTCAGTGCTGGAGAGTTCTTTGATGCAGAATACTTGAAAGATACGGTCGCTCAAGAGAATCTGTCACCTAACAAACTGGATTAAAAGTATAAATCTAAAGAAGGTACTTAAATCACCGAAGATTGTTTGATTTGATTGATAGTCTCACCTATGATCGATTGGCAATGCACCATTTTTTATGAAATGATGAATGATTTTATTTCTGTAAGTAGGTTTGTACAAACACTTATACACGTCAATCATGTTTTAAAAACTAGATGAGGTCGGCGTTTCCTATCTGACTACTCTGAGAAGAGAGGCCGAAACAAACTCGGGGGTCACGGTCTCTTTTAAAGTCCAGACATAATCTTGGTCAGATCATGTGAAGACCACGTAGATTGGTGTCTGAAATGGTATTTTGAGGACAAACCACACAGATCGAGTGGACCTGACAAGTCAATGCATGCAGTCAGTAATCGTGCAGCCCAACTGAGAACTCAAGGAGCTCAACGATTCGACGAACGATACCAAAGAAAGGACATTTGGGTAGGCAGCATAAATACTCAAACTGCCAGATCAGTTAGTTACTGAGAAAAAAATAACAAAAAAGCCACATAACCACACCACCATGAACCACATAACTCACATTCACAATAATTAAAATAATATAAAAAGATAATCTTACTAAGTTAATACTCATGTACAGACGCCAGCAGGTCAAGCTACCCGAAACTGTCAAATTTTCCCAATCAACCTTGAACCTTAATGCTTTAGCGATAAAGTTGAAAATCTATTAAAGAAATTTGACAGATTGTAGTAGCTTGATGTGCTGGCGTCTGTACATACCAGCATCTGCCAGCGACTTTGTGCGCGTGAAATGTCTTGTCCCCCCCCCCCCCCCCCCCACACCCCGTCGTCGCATCGCATCGCCTAGCTGCGCTATTACTTCGTTTTCGCTAAGCGTTTCTGACTTTTTTCTTTTTGCTCGTTAGGGCCTTAGCGTGATGTTAAATAACCAATTGCCATCTACAAGAATTTGGCTATCAAATGCAAAAATATTTTTTTCAAATCCGACTGGTAGTTCCAGATATACGCTCGTTCAAACAAACAAATAAACTCTTCAGCCTTATTGTTACTATATATATAGATATGTTGCAAGTCCAGGGTGTTGGAGGTTGCATCTCATTTTGACCTTATCACCGCGTCAATAAAGGTTAAACTAAATGTATCTTTCTGAAGCATCATTATGATGTAACTCCTATCTCCTAGTGTGGGTGAAGTAATTTCTGACCTTATGACATTACCATCTATCATCACTGACATTCTACGAAACTGTAAAAGTCACGTGTATATGCGTGACCGCAAATCATTTGCAAATATTATTATTTTTGTTGGTTCGGCCAAGTTGTTTCGAAAATGGGTTCTATTTATTAGTGTGCTAGTCTAGTTGTGCCGGTGGCTCTGTTCACCGTTCTTTTTTTCCAGTATTCGCAACACTGACTGCTGAGCGTGTGAGTCTCAATCCCAGGGTCGGGCAAAATGTTATTGAATTTACGTTTTGACATTTGGACATTTTCAGAAACAGCCAGGACTGGATTTGTTTTGTAAATGGCAATGAAGTTTATTTACAAACTATTTAAACTTCAAAACCTAACTTGTAAATTAAATCTCCTAAATTAATTTTCTAATTGATTTATGAGATTTCATTTCCAAGTTAGATTTAGAAGTTTAAATAGTTTCCTTCAATTCGCAGAAAGATGGAAATGCAAGCAAAAGAAAAATAATGAACATCGTAGCAAATATATTCGTATTTTTATTTCACTGGTCTTAATAAGATACCAAGGAATGAAGTAGGTACAATATCATTTCTAACATAAATAAAGCTATACAAGTATAAATTACAAGAAAGAGAGATGTAAATAAATATAAGATTTCTGAAAACGGCGGTTTTCAGGAATATATCTATTCACGTAAGTTCTATCGTATATTACGATAAATTAAAATGTCAAATGTGTGAAGATTTGTGTGAAATATTATATGTATATACATTTATTCAAAGACAACTTTTTGGTCCACCGAAGTACTTAATACCATGTTAGTCCTAAAGTAAATTTATATTAAAAATATATTCTTACAGACGATATTAGAAGTACACAGAAGCACAGGAAGGCTGTAACCAAAAGTAAATTTAAGTGTCGGCCCTCACTGTCGAACTGGGAGTTCCTTGTAAATGCTCGTAATCGCTGCAATAAGGTTTTTAGAGATGCCCAACGCCGCCATATCCACACCTCAGTTGAAAACGGAGATCCAGGTATCGTCTGGAAATTTCTTAAACCCTTGGAAGTTGGAAAATCGCGCCAAGAAACGATTCCAAAAAAAAAATGATATTGATCTACTGAATCAACACTTCTCACGTGCTTCCCACTATAATAGGACCATGAAGGCAGCAACAATAACCTATATTTTAAACCTACCAACTCCGGATCATCCCTCATTTATTTTTAGTCAATTCTCTGATTGTGATGTTAAGAAGAGCGTAGTTTCAATCAATCACATCTAACGCGGTTGGTAGTGATTGCGTAAGTCGGAAAATTATACTCTCTATCCTCGACGAAATCGTTCCTAGCCTATGCTATATCTTAAATTACTCTATAACTTATGGTGTTTTTCCATCGATGTGGAAAGAGGCAAAAATCACTCCTTTATCCAAAAAAGCCAATCCTTCTTCCTTTTTCGAATACCGTCCTATCTCCATCTTGCCTTTCCTTTCCAAAAGTCCTTGAACGCCTTTTCCACAATCAGCTTAGTGCTTTTCTTTGTAAGAATAGTCTGCTGAATCCTTTCTAATTTGGTTTCGTCCTGGTCACAGCACTGCTACAACCTTAGTTAACGTCACTGATGACATACGGTTAGGCATGGAAGTAGGAAATCTGACGGTTCTTTGCTTACTGGATTTTAGTAACGCTTTTAATTCTGTCGATTTCGATACCCTGCTTAGCATGCTTCGCTCGCTTAACATATCTCCTACGAAGATTGACTGGTTTCGTAGTTCCATCATCAGCGCCAGACACTACTCCATAGAAGTTTAGACGTGATTAAAAAGTTGACTACTAAAATTACATCAAATTACGTCAGGTGCTGACTAATTTGACAGGACTAAACTAATATTTATCTTCTGTCCTTTTCATAATGAAATAGAAAGAAAAAGATGCACTCAAATTAAATTTAGTTTAGTTTGTGACCAAGGGAATCGGCACCACTATCTAACTAGCATATATCCTGAAGAATATCATATATTTTTCTGATTTTGTTTACTGCAGTGGATCATTTACTTTTAGGCATTATAAAACTTGCGTTTATGTCATGTAGTCCCCTTAACGTGGTACTGTCTGTTACTAAATTTTGACCTTTAGTTGGGTTGCTATAACTTGTTGACATGCTTCTTAAGGTGGGCATTGATTTGGAAGCATTAAGCTGATAAATCAGGACGACACATCAAAATTTTCCGCATTTAAAAAAATGTTATGTATTTATTTTGATAATTCATTGATCTAAAATAAATCGCAAAGAATGTGCGCAATATGGATGGAGCTATAGAACTATAGAGAAGTGTTTTGACGCTGCGTGAGCGTGCGTGATCCATCGCCGCCCGTTCGATGTCGACCGCGCACAGGATGGATGGAAAGCAGCACATGAAGTAATTTTTTGCTGTGTTGGTGTAATTGCTGTATTTATTTATTTATTTAGAATCTCCAACAAAAGATGTACACAATACATGACACATAAATAAAGAGTTACATCAGGTAATAAGTAAGTGTACTCTTTCACTTATAGGAGACCACAACATGCACAAAGTTAAACAACTAAGCTAACAAAGTTAAAATTTGGAAAAGTTAATTAAAGGACACAAAACGTAAACAAAAAAAAAATACAAGAAGATAAAACCTTTAGATATTGGTACTCAACCTGAATCTATTAAGAGTTTCTTATATTTAGACAGAGACTCGCAGATATCTAAATTCGTAGTTTTAGATAACACGTTGTATTGCCTACAAAGTCTTGGCACAGCGGCGTAATGACCGAGGTTAGTTTTTGAGGAATGGCGTTCCAGTAGGAGGATAAATTAATGAATAATAATAAATGTTCGCTTAAGAGATATTAATATTAAAAATGTTTGTCTAAATTTATCTTTTATTATTATAAACATAAGATAACACAACCTCGCGCCTGCAATATACTGGACGCGCAGAGCATTGCAGGCTGTTTTAGTGTACCTAAATGTACAGGTTACATAAAACTTAGCCCGATGTTTTTAGTAACATGTCGCCTACTTCAATTTATTATTTAGGGTGTCATGTCATTCATCACTTATTGATTAGGTACTGTAGCGCTTATAAGAGCCTTGCTACCAAAATAGATACGGCCGTTGCCGCTATTTATGAATCAACATTCAATTTAAGCTAAAGTACTTGTAAATTTTACGTGCCTTAATAATTGTGTCTTTTTCCAAAACAAACGCTTCTCTCAGTGTTTTGAAACTGATTCTAAATTCGCTTTAGTGATCGAATGCAACCAGAATCATTTTTCTTCCAGCCTGTTCCCTTTTCTAGACAACCTTTACAATAGGTACCTACCCATATAGATTTGTGCATGACATGACAAGTAGGTATATAGGTACTAGTCGGCTGCAACCTTGAGGTTGTAGTTAATCAACTTTAATTAACTTTAACCATCAGTTAGGAGTGCTAACATTACCAATATCGTTTTAAGAGCCTACTAAAATATAAAACCAGTATTAGTACCGACTTGTGCAACCAAAACTCCTAGGTAACACCAAGTGATTAAATTTGATCACCATTTCGACATCCCCAATCACCATCTTCATTACCGGTGATCATCGGTGATGACCGATACAATACTTGAATGAAATAACCTTGAACGCAATTGTAGGTAGGTTTACGTGGTTTTTATGCAACACCTAAATTGCTGTGATTGTGTGCGATACTGTCATTTAAATAGTTATATCCAATATTAAAATAATTTTAACTTGTTGCTTGGTGTTGCTAAAGCAATCTTGTCTAGCCTTTTCTGCTATCAAAATAACATAAACATTTAAACATGCGATGCTGCAAGCCACACGTAATAGGGTGAGCCTATTGCTATTAAAATCTAAACTCCGGACTGCTACTGAAAATCCAAAAACATTTTGCACGAATAAACTGACAGAAGGATCTCGGTCAATTTTACGGACTCATAGCTACACCAACAAGACATTTACTAAAGCTGTAAGCTAAATAGTTTACCCACCCCAGCTTGGCCTCGCAGTAACCAAAAAACCAACCGTTAAAAGTATTCGGTGCCGACGGCTCACTCCCCGGGTATTTGCATATTGGTTTATCGTGTACCTCCCTTAGACAAGGTTTTGCAATAACTGCCCCATACTACAGAATGACGAGGACAGAAGGCCTAGTGAAGGACTGCATATGGAAATTTCTTTGCTTCCTGCAGATACAATCAACCCTTCAAATTTCCTAAATATAATGATATGGATTCCGTAGCTTAGGTTCAGTGTAACCTTTCACGCTCTCTAATCAAAGTAAAGTTATTCTGAAATACAAAGCAAATAAAATCAGCAACGAACTATCCAAATACCATAAACTTTTAACAAAAGCCTACACGATCGTAGCTTTTATTTGCCTAGGAAGAAAAAATAAGGCTTGCCCACTGTAATCGAAATTGTACTTAGGTAAACTTAGCAAAAAGCACTACGTATCTAAGTAAGAATCACTCCTTTAGTAAATTAATATACTCACAGAATCCATGCCGTTTTCTGACAAATAAAATATTCCGCCATCCACGTTTGTCATTGTATCAAATTGATCTTCTATCATATTCTATCCTATGACCTTTTACATTATCCATACGACGCATTATTATCAGTGTCAACCGAAAATAGTGAAGCGAAAAATTGCGAAAATTGCCGACACGAAATTCGGAAATTGGTGTTTTGTGTGCAAAAATTGTAGGAAAGGTCGCCCACTATGATTTGGAACTACGTCATCGTATGTGGGTGTATTTTACACCTACGCTTATTGTTTATCGTGTGAAGTGGATAGGATGCCAAGACGACACTATTTACTGCAGTTTTATTAACTTTTATTAGTATATTTATAAAAGAGGTTTACGAGAAGTGTCATAACTTTTAAATAACCCTTTTAAATAAACTAGATAAAATAAGGAAAAGAGTTTTCTTAAGCATTTTATCTGTGTAAGAAAATTCTAAAAGGATCTGATTGTTTTAGCAAAAGTTCTTATTTATTCTCGTCTCAAAACTTAGAATTAAACCACCATTTTTAAATTATGTATTTGCCAGTCAGCTAGACGGTAGCAGCGGTAAAAGCCAGGTGTGAATTTAAGTATCGCCACTAGTAGATGCATTTTGTTTCCATCTTATAGTATGCTTCATATTAAACCAGTATGTTTTGAATATTATAGCCCTATTTGTAGTATATCTATTTACCTAATAGATATGTAAACACAAGTATACCATGATTTTTAATTTGCTAGAACAAATGACAGCTTCGATCGACCTTTTTTGGTCAATAAGCTATAGTAACAGTTGTCATTGGTCACTGACCTCTATTAAAATACTTAATAGAGGTCAGTGTCATTGGTGTACCAAATTAAAAATCACAGTTTAGTGAGGTAGCTGCTCTCAGTAATGTCATGTGTCAGTCACCACGAATGGCGGGAAAAGGTTGCAAGCGAATTGGCCCTGCACGAGCGGCTTGGCGTGGTTGTGGCTCACAACCACACAAGCACTACAAGTGCAGTGATATAATCAACATAAATAAGTAATCAACAGGATTCTACACTATTTAAATCCATGTTCAGCTCCCTACAGTCCGGCCCATACCTTAAATCAAATTAAAAAAAAAAAGCAAATTCAAATTAATCAAATTCATCTTAAGACTGAACGGAATATTCCCTCCTCTTGAATGTCGCAGTACACACAATATGTCGGCGACACTTAATTTTACAATAAACTTTTATGTATCCCTGCTAGGTTAATGTTCTTCCTAAAACGTAGCTTGTGCCGATAAGCGAAGGTTTTAGTGAGTTATGTTGAGGTATTTAGTTGTTTTGTAAGCCTAAAGACATCGGCAGAGGTGGTATTGGTTATATAGATTGTTTTTATGCCTTTATCTGACATAAACTTTATTAAGAATTGGAAGAGACGCAACCAGTATACAATTATGTTACGCACATTCTCATTCACAAATCCTGAACTGAACTATCCAGCCGATCTATTCTATAACTACTATACTCTTAGGTAAAGCGAGCTTGAAGTGAGCTGTCACTTGAAGCTCACTTTACTTAAGTTTTTGCGGTGAGATTTTTACAGAATAGACCGGCTGAGGTAGAAGGGTGATACTCGTATGCATATGAAACCAGATCAAACATATCATAGGTACTTTCAATAGCACGTTCTCATCGACCGACAAGTACACAACAATCTTTAAATAAAGTGAATAATTTCGATATAATAGCTACACTAAATATAGACACGGAATGAAAATTATACCTAGTTAAATGTTAGCCCTGAACCAAGAACCGTAAAGCCTGAATGAACAGCTTTTTGCGTGGGACGAGCGCTCCGTAATAACAGAGAAAAGGCGTCAAAAAAACGAAGCAAACAATTTTGATGGTAAAGCAATTTATCGTTAGCGAAATCATTAAATAACTTTGAATAATGGAGTTTTCTTGTACAGTCAACAAAAAGAGATAAGCCAGGCAACAAAATACAAGTCATCTTAAAACATATTTGTGCGTGCGTATTAAAATCTTTGACATTCTTCTTTTGAGTGAGTATTGTTTATAAAAATGTTATAACGCTTGCAATAATAATGAATTATGCCTTTGCATATAGTGTAAATATACTTAGTTCTTTTGTTGATTATACACGAGTTAAAATGAATTGCAAAAAGTAGAATCATAAGTACGGTAAGTAAAAACCGCTCGAGTAAACGCAGCGAATAAGTATATGTAAGACAGAAGTACTTTGATATAAATATTTAAAAAAATACATAAGTGCTTCAATTAGCTCCTATCGATAAACACAGAATAAACGCAATATGACTTCCTTATATTGCAAATATCTGGAACGAACGCACCAGTTCCAAATCCTCCCAAAAGATCCAGTTTCCAAATAATAAGGACATCAAAAGCCTATAGATATTCGCCTACATAAATACCCCGCACTGTACCTAGTACAAATTGGAACTGGGCTTAATAAAAGTGATAAGGTCACCCAATATTGTTCGGTAATAATTCTATCTTTAATGAATGTCTTTGTCCCTTCGCAGCTTTGTTATATTGGGGATTTTTGGCTAGACAGTTAGTTAGTGGCCCAAATTCCCAAGGGCTTCAGGCTTTTATATCATCATTATTAAATTACACGTAATTAGAGCAAGGATATATTGGACAGGAGTCATCCAGACGAGCAAAATATGGAGCGACTGCTCATTACCAGTCCTCTGAATATTCATGCGTCGTTTACCGTCGCGACGTAACGCAAATCGGTCGTGAAGTTTTCACAAAATAGGTACCTACAGGGAAATATGTTTTTTGTCTGATTCCATATTAACATGTTATTTACTACCACATCTATCATTGACGTTTTTCAGCGAGACTGCGAGAGCAAAGTGGCGATATCCAGAAGGAATTGATGCAAAACTAATGAGCACACATATTGCCATTGAAACTTTTTACCTAAGGCACTTCTTCGCCAACTACGTGTGAGGACCAACGTATACAATTTGACGTATACATCGCGAACCGCACACTTTGACCTATCCTGATAGGCTTGCATTTAACAAACATGGAATGCATGTGAGTTTCGATTCTCTCGGTCCCAAGGACCGCTCCCGAAATCGTGACATCGATTAGACGCGAACGGCGCACAGTAATCGAGTAACACGATTACGAAACTATAAAATATTATGGAGTTAAGTTACGTTACGTAGGTATTTCGAGTTGCGAATTGCCGTTCGCCGAGCGCCGCCGCCCGCCGTGCCGACCGCCGCGCGCTGCTAGGCCAGTGCTGTGCCGACCGTCGCGCGAATCACACGAACGCCGCGCTGCG
The DNA here is from genome assembly GCA_937001585.2 of Brachylomia viminalis. Taxonomy (NCBI): domain Eukaryota; kingdom Metazoa; phylum Arthropoda; class Insecta; order Lepidoptera; family Noctuidae; genus Brachylomia; species Brachylomia viminalis. The sequence continues at coordinate 3,013,636 of OW443300.2, forward strand.
CGCCCTCGTCCGCGACTCGACTCGTGCTACCCTGTGTACCTGTGCCCTGTGTTATACCCTAAAAGTACGTAAACAAAACACACTAACTTACCTGTGAAAGTGCGGTCCGGATTATTTTGGAGCGGCATCAAACGCGTGCGTATTGCTTGTTTGTTGCGAGTGATAGAATCTGTTGCATTCTACAGGTGCTTGCTTGTTCTTTATTAATTGAAAAGTGATTGTAAAGCGGTCACGGCCGAGGCACACATGTCCGGCCCAGTTTTCACGATCGTTGCCTCTGTCTCGAACGAATTCCATGGCTTGGTTGCTTTTCTTTGTTTACTGCCGGGAGATGTTGTTGGTGCGTCTTGCACTTGTTGATTCGTGGCGATCTGCGGCGATGCCGCTTCATTTGTTTCGGCATCCGACGAATTGTTTTCCCTTATGATTTTGGCAGCAAAAACTAATACTCCGCATCTAATGATTCTGATTCCAGAAGATTGTTAACAAAACATTAGTCTTTTGCTATATTTAATGAAACGCGAACGATTAATCCATCTAACTTCTCACAGTATTTGTCTTATCAAAATATTGAAGCTCTCTTCTCAAAAAATTTAAGACTGTGAAAAATGTTTCCTTAGTAGAGAAAAGGTGAACGAAATATAAGAAAATTTCAGATTAACGTTTAACTAAGATCCCTTTAGGACAGGAAGACTGATTAGTAGTAAAAAAAAACCTAGACCATTTGCAAATGAACATGGTGGGACTAACGTTCACATCAAAAACGTAAATATGATAAATGTATTAGAAAACCGGCTGCGTATTTCCTTTACCGCAATAAAAACTGGTGCAGTCAAAGAAAACTGACGCTTAAAATTTTTCGTTCTGTTTTTGCTTCTTTTTCACTAGAACTTTGATTTTGTCTCGAAAACAGGATGTTTTTCTCCCGGCAATTTTTTTTCAGTAAAGCCGTTGGAAATCTGTAGATCTTTCGGCAGATTTCTAGAACTTAACAATAGGTAAGTAGGTACGTTAAATGACGCGGACTTTACTCCTCGTTAAGGCGATTTTCCGACTGGCAGGAACCTTGTGCATTATTTCGAAAATTGTTTCAGCTGCTTCTAAGTAATCTTTGACTTGGTTTTGTTACGGTTTTACTTAATCGTTACTGTTTGTTACATTAGGACTGTTCTGGAAAGAGGTATTGTCAAATTACGCAGTTTCTGAATTACTTTTAGGAGTTCGACCGTAATTTTTGGACTATCATCCTAAACTTTGGAATTGTTAAAATTGCTTCTAATTCTGTCTCTCTTTTCCAGTAATGTCGATCATGATAATGGAATGGCGAGTGTGGAACAAATTAATCGATTATAATATGGATCGAAAGCGAGAGATTTACAACGACCGAACGATTATACTGTGCAAAACATTTAATATAATTCTGATAGTGTAATGTATGGACGGTTTAATAAAATTATTGGAATAGGATTAAATAATAAACCATGGAAAATGTAATTTAATGAGTTGCTATGTTGGCAATTGACGACGTTTTGAATTAAATTTATATTGAAAATATATTCTTGGTGATCTTCGTGATTTCTTAAATTTTTCGGTACTATTGCAAAAAAACACTACGAAAGCAATTACGAAACCCAACAAATTGACAATTGATGGAGGAGACCAAAGATTTTTTTTATTTCTTTATATATAAAACCAATATCAATTAAAATTATCAACCCGCAAAAAATCATTTGATTCTATTTACAGCTGCCGCAAGATCAGAAACAGGCTGAAGTTCAATTAAAAAGCAAAATAGAATTACTTACTGGACGAAAATAATAATGTAATGAAAAAAACAACAGATTAAGTATCGAACTAACTACGATGAAATAGGATTACAAATTATACAACTTATCTTGGAAACATGATGAGAAAACAATGAAATGAAGGTAGTAAGAATACATGGAATGAAGAACGTTGGACCTTCAAAGTTCTAACACCCGCAAGGATAGGCAGAGACGGATAAGGATTTAAAGAAGGCTGTTTCTGGTAAAGGCCGCTTGGAATCCATAGTTCTGGGAATATGGACATATGAAATACATATCGCACATCACTTTCTTAATTGGAGTGGCCCGGTTGCAAAAGATTCTTCTCCTGAATAAGAAATATAGATGGATGGGTAAATTGAGAACCCTTTATCGAAATTCTACAAAAGATTTAATTGAAATCCTTCACCCAGACTTTCTGATTCAGTTTAAATAGATATAACAAATACATGATACAATACGACACACAAAAACACACGCATCGAAGGCGTATTTGAAAAAATACACGTGTAATCTAAGACAGCATGCCATTACCGGATCGACCGCACAATTTATCTCCATATGACATACGAGAGATTATGTATAATCCTGTTAATAAAACGTGACCAAGCTAATCTTCTTTGTAGAGAGGTTTCTGTGTTACCGGCTCATTACAATTCTTTAGTTTACCTGTTTTCCAATGTGGATGTGGAAGCCTTAGTTCCTGGTGCGGACTATATTATAATGTATAGTTTCCTATGAAGGACAGCCTCTAGAGACCTCTCAATATTGTTGGTTTGGCAACTAGATAATTTAAAAAAATCTATTCCGTACACTGGACTTTTGATCAGAGTGAGACATTCCAATACTGCGATCACTAATTCGTTTGCCGACAATTGTGGTGATAGTGTCAGTATTGCACCAAGGCCGTTCAGTGTACCTACACGATGACGTTTCACACCGCTTTCGAACCATTTGGTAGAATTTTGTCGGCAAATATTTCGTAGATAGAATTTTCAATCCTTGCATCTACAAAGACTTCACAAAAACATACACTACTTAAAATAATGATAGTATAACAACGGATGTGAATAATGTGATGTCTAGTTGTTCGTCGTATTGAATTAACTTGCTATCAGTACATCAGAATCAGAACTAATTATTTGAATCAACCCAGTTGCTTACTCGTTGCGTTGCTGATTTACGTCCGGTCTATATTACGTATTTGAGATGGGAAGATGATTTCTTGCTTCGCCCGGTTCCTATATTAGTTACGATAGGCAACTAATAAAATACGGATAGTAATGAGCGAAATACTATTGATATATTCTATTCACAACTCTACGGATGCTTTAATTTAATACATGAGGTTTCTACGTAGACGTGATGACATTGAAAAAGAATAGCACCCATAGCTACAGAATTACACACTCTAAAAGCTCATGTAGATGACTGAATATAGTTAAGTTATATTTTTAGTTAAGAGAGGTATTACGATTTATTTCCTGACATTCAAACCATGTCATCGAAGCCACGGCTACTATATAATGCAGAACGTTAACCAATAGTTTAATCTCGTTTCCTCCATATCACGGAGGTTTATAGTTCATACATATTTTATCACTCTTTAACTTCTGTTCACGAGTAGATCCAGACTAAGCTCTGAATCTTGTGTTATGCATGTTTTGATATTCAGCGAGTTTTGAAGTATCACGGCCATAAACCCTGTTCACCGTTCTCATCAGATTTACCTAACTTTAAAGGTTAGAATCGTGGGCTGGAGTTACGATTCGCAGAAGTCAAAGCGAAGTCGATAATCCTTTAATCGATACAGTGAGAATGGCTGAGTTTTTCTTTGATGGTCGTATAATCATATTGAGTTTATAGTTTTTATAGCCGAACGGTTAATTGTTGCAATTAATCCAGTGATTGTTTTGAATTTTTGGCATTACTGATTTTGTAATGTTTGGACTTTTTTTCTAAAATTGATAAACATCGGCATGGTGATCAATGCTTGAGTCCTCTCCTTATGAGAGGAGGCCTTTGTCCTGCAAGATAGTCAGAGACTTATTTTATGGAGTAAGTAGATGTGTATTGAAATGTAATCACTTTGTACATCTAAATTCTAGTCTGATGTTAGGAATAGTCTTATACTACAAAACCTACCAAAAAAGAGGACGTGCCCTATTGCACCTTTTATATCTTCAACCTTGACGGTCCGATTGTGTCCTCCTTTTTCGTCTTTTTACAAGCCATAAGCTGACCTATTGCTAACCTTTTCTGAGCCGGATACAGCTATGTAAACTAGTGACACTCCTTGACAAGTTGCCAGTGTGATCATCTCCGTGAGATAATTATCAACATTATATGAACCTACTTAATTATTATGCTTATCTTTCGCCTCTATGTTTTGGTAATAAATGTTCGTCGAACGGAAGTTGGTTACTCTAGGACCGGTACAAACTTTGCCGCCGGGCCGGAAAGAAAAGCGACGTGCAAGTGCGAATAAGTGACCTACTTTTTTTTGTAGCAGTGTTGGTGCTTGGTAGTGTTTGATTTACACGTTTGCATTATGTTTAGTATCTATAAATATTGGTCTGTCATCAATAAAATCTTGGTCTTTGGCTCCTGATCTTTGGTCTATCTTCAGTTGTGTGGAAAAATATCCGTGGCTATGGACTGTAATCGAAGTTTCAGCACAGCTAGTTGAAAAATAAAGAGTAATTGTCATCTACCTATAATTACATTTTATTATCGCAGTAATATTCCGTTCATTGCTTTATATAATTCTTGCGCATTAACTTTTATGATTAGATAAAAATGTTTTTGTTATTAAACAGAAATGAAAGGAAGAAAGTAATTTCAATGATTACATTACTACTGATATCACGAAGGCTTAGATGGTTTATTAATCTATAAATTACTTCCTAATATTTTGTAAATAAACTCCTGATCACTTTCCGTTTAAGGAATTACAGGCAATAGGCGTTTCTGAAATAAGACAAAGTTAGACGGTTTAAAGTTGAAACGACCCTGCCCTTTACCTGGAAATCGATGCCCCGGACTGATTAGTACTGTTAAGAGACTAAACATTATTTTTAACCAGAACATCAAAACAAAGGCTACAACCAAACAGCTACCGCCGCCACCAACCACTTTATCAACGCATTATATAGTTGTATCCACTATCAGAGACCGTTTATTTTTAAATAAATAAGAATTTAATATGAAAGTAATTAGAGTCCTCTCGTTTTGTGGCTTCATATGCCAATTTGTCACTTTAAATCATTATCAATTTCTCATATTCATAACCGAAACTTATGCCGCGATCTCTCTCTTCAAAGACCTCTTCGATAGTTACGTCATCTTTCACATTTCATTCTTATCCTTATTTAATTTTAGCCTTGTCCACTGTTAGGTCTCTAAAGGGTCGAAAATTTACAACGTCCCTCTCCTTATCACGTCCAAACGACTTTTATCATCAGCTTTAAAGCCTTCAACTGTTATCGGCTTTATTTATTGCTTGAGAGAGCTTGGTTTAGCTTGACCACGACTTGTATAGGCGGCTAGCACGCTATTTAAAGAAGAGTATTAGCAGAGTTCGGTGTTCGTTGGTTAAGTAAAGCAATTTTTGTCAGATTTTCATTTGACCATAGTTTAAGACTTTTTGATCAGTAGTATGATTTGGGAAGACTTAGATCACAGACATTATAATGTTTATAGTGAGAATAGAGATGATAATCATGTCTATGTCAACTATCAAAGAAATATGCACAGGATTAAAACTATCTTAAAACCTTTAACCATTTTAATTTATGAATTAAAAAAAAAAAAATCAATGAATAAAGACGCTGCAATTCTCTTACCGTCATGCTTGATGTTGATTTTAAGAACACATACGGCAAATATATAAACCTAGTGCAAAGAAAACAGGGCTACACACAAACATGTAGGTACCTAACATAGATCCATAAATGTCCATGATACATATTCAGGCACATATACATTTCTATGCAGAATCAGCACAGTCACGTCAAAAATAGTCCGATATTATGCTTCGCGTGACATCCGATCTGTCTACGTCGCTTCGGTATTAAATATCTTCGTATTAAGCGGGTTACCTGTCGACACTATAAGGCCCTTTGTATACACACGTTTTTATTGCCGTGAAAAACGACGGTTTATTCGCCGTGGGCGTGTAATGCACGGTCGTCAGTGTTGTATGGATCACTATGGAAGCTGGTTGACCAACACGTTATTTCTACGGTGCGGTTTAGGGCCGGCAACCACTGGCGGCACGGCTAGACAAGGGATTTTTATGCGACGAATAGAAATATAACTTATATGTATGACAATAAAATTGAAAATTCAATGATTATTCCTAAGGACGCCGCGGCATGCTTAAGGATACCGCGGCATCGCAGTATTTCAATTTTATTGTCATACTATTAAGTAACGGCACGGTTGGCGCAGTGGTTAAGCGATTGACTGCTGCGTTACGTGTCGCGGGTTCAATTCCCGCGCGGAACAAATATTTGTATGATCTGCAAGTAGTTGTCCCGGGTCTGGCTGTTTGTGTACGCGAGTTTAAATGTTTGTAGACGCACCCACGATACAGGAGAAATTCCTAGCGTGGGGCAACGTTTTTAAAAAGAAATAAAATGATAATAATAAAATAAGTTACGTTTCTGTTCGTCGCATGTAAATCTCTTGCCACGCCGATGCCGTGCCGACCGCCAGTGGGCGCAGGCCCTTATACGTGTGTATGTACTATAAACAAATTGTGCCGTGTACATAGGGCCTAATACCCGGTTTCAGTGGTACTGCACCATATTGTTATGGAATAGATACACTCGCCAGCACATCAGCAGTGCGATTCTGTAACCATCTCACCGTGAAAACTTAGGTGAAGTGAGCGTGGAGTGAGCTGTCAGTGTCGTCCCAATGATGCTAGGGATTGACCAAGCATTACATTTACAATCATAATCGAGATTTTAATAATATGTACTATTTGTGCATGTGAGTTTATTAAATGTTTGTAAACGCACCCACAATACAGGAGAAATTCCTAGTGTGGGGCAACGTTATAAAAAAATTGCTTGATCAATCCCTAGCAACAGTGTGATGACACTGACAGCTCACTTGTGTTGACTTTTTTTTTTTTTTTTTTTTTTTTTTTTTGGGTTGGGCTAGTATTTCAGATAAGTCTTCTGGGACCAATTATTGATACCTACGATCAACATACGTCTATCCTACTCAGAATAAAGTGGAAAAGAAGTGCAGATTTGTAAGCCAAGTCTTATACAACCTTCTATATCTTCTATATGGAGTTTCTTGCCCGTTCTTCTCCATAGGTACCTACTACGCTTTGGAATGGGCAACTAGCTTCATATTTCTGACTGACCGACCACTTGACAATTCAAGTGCCTGTAAATGGTTTAATTGAAATAAATGCTTTGAGTTTTGAGTTTTTCTATCACACCCAAAGATATCCACGAAGGAAATCATTAGAGAAAGCTGGCTTCTTCGTTCTTGCTTCAGGTAAATTCTTCTGCCAATATCAGTCCAATAATCCCTTAGTTTCCTAACTGCACGGCACCTGGTATAAGTTTCTCCGCAATTGAAATTCCTCTAGAGCGTATTAATTTTGACCTTTCACGCTGATTAAAATAGTCATTATTATATATTAGCTTATTAAGCATTCTAGTAGGTACAATGGTCGTCATTATCACGAATTTGTTTTGTGTATCATATTAAATTGAAGTATTTTGTGGTTTCTGTTTCATACAATTGTATGCTTTTGTTGAGGCATTTATGTAATTGCTACGACATACAACATTTCCGCAAAAGCAGTTTATGGGGATGAAAAACGACTGAGTTTTTATAAAATAAACAGTTGAGCTTATTCAACATTATTATATATTTCAAGAAAGTTTTTAAGTGTTTCACCATAATATGAATGGCCACCAGAAACAACATTCTGAGTAATAGGAAATCCAAGGAATGAGATCAACTACATTTGTGTTTTTGTATCGTGTGTGCTTTTACAGATACAAATCTCACATACACAAATACCCAAATAACTATCTGTAGGCCATGCCAATAATTATTCCATCCGGGATCTAACACAGAACCCGCGGCACAGAACGCTATCAGCCCAGCACAGCCTCAAATACACGTAAGAAGTACAGTGGTACTCTTAAAACTATGTATTAAGGTAGAAATCTCCTTGATACGCAATATGCAATTATTGTAATAACAGAATAAAGTCGATAATGGTCAGCGCGGGGCCAATCAGGAATGCCAAGGTCGCACATTTTCTCCACCAGTTAGTAGATTAAAACAATATAAAGTAGCCTATCGATGTTAGTGCACAACGCATAGTAAAACTATAAAAGTTAACTGTTTACGGATATATATATTCGTAGGTTATGAATTAAAGTATATAACAGTGTATAGGTGAAATGGTGTAAGCAGAACTGTACAGACTGAATTTGAGACAGACGCAGGAAGACATGTCCATACTGATTGTAGTGATGACCACACTACGATTTATTTAGTTAGGGGTGATTGTAATGCCATTGGCCTGGATCGCTAACTAAGAGGGAGCTTGTATTCTTAATAGGGGAAGGCAGATGTATCCATGCTGATGTTGAAGAGATGACGGTATTATAGTCAATGTAGTTAGGGGTGATATTAACTTCATTTATCTGGAAGGATTCCAGTTTCTGTAGCTTGGACTTCTAAGAATTTATTTTTAAAATTTCAGGGTTTGATTATTAGACCTATAACTTAGACAAGGGATATGGGGTAGAAATCTTGTAAAAATATTCGCGAATGGCATAAGCGCTCCTACACACTAGTGGCATGCGTCAACGGCAGAGGCAACGGCAGCCATCCACAACGTGCCGCTTGTTTATTTGAGTACGATGCTCAAATACACGAGCCGCACGTTGTCGACGACATCCGTAGTCGTGTCGGCGGCCGCGGCGGCCGTGGACGAGTTTTAATGGCTGCAGTTGCCTCTGTCGTTTAACACTTAGATTGATCACGAATTTTCGTAAAAGGAGAATGGTTTCTTTATGAATTCTTGATTACGTGTATTCCCTACCAAAAACTTACCTATATGTAAGGTAAACCTGTAGGTTTCCAACTACCCCACGCGTGGTAGGTAACTATTTACAAACTAAGTACGTTTGTAAAGGAAATAGGAGTGTAAGGTAAATAATATGCCGAATGGAATATAACGTTCATAACAAATGATAAGAAAATAAATAGACTAATCAAACAGTTATTAACGAATTTAAGTAAAACAATTTAGGTACTGTCAATATTGATTAAATTGCGGTAGAAAAACATCCGTTAAGAATTATTAAAACTAAATTAGGTAAACTGTATTTAGAGAAAAATGAGAGAATATGTATTATAGAGGTAGGAACAGGGTGTAAAGTTCACCCATCCTCCATAAAAAAGGTAGGATCCTCCGACCAGACGGGTGTTGTGTCTGGTGGGCTACTACCCGACGATTGATGTCGGGGACGTCGTATTAGTTGTATATAATGCTAGTTTCGCGGTAAACTCTGCTCTCGCGATGCCGGATTTTGTGTGACGTCAGTGTAATCTGTAGTTCGCATGTGGCGATATAGATGCCGCCACATATTCATTAGTTCCATTCATTAGTTAGTTAGTTTCTTAGATTTTCTTGGACAAATGATCCTTTTTTATGGGCTTGGACACTTACATTTCTTTTGAGGTATATTTAACTTCCATTACGACGATTCTCCAACGCTTTTTAATAAACCCGGTTTTATAGATTAGTTTTTTATTTTAGTTAATCCCTCGATGTTTCTCTTTCTCCCTTTTCTATTTTTCTTTAATTGTTGACAGATTCATCCGTTCCAGTTCATAAGACATGATATGTTCTCAGATACAAACTGCAGACAATTATAATATAATTCAGATATTTACAAATGTTATGACATAAACAGAGACAAGTATTAAATTATAAACATTCACTGAAACACGAAATATTGTATAATAAGTCGTTCCGAAATGTCCGGAAGACGTTAAAAGAAGTTCTCATTAAGATAAGAAATACACACAAACTTAGTGTTATTTCTTAATTAATTATTGTTAGAACTAGTGGCCTAATGATTTTTAGACATTGCAGAATAACATAATTCTGTAATTAAAACAGTTTTGGAAGATTGCCTAGTTAAAAATTCAGTTCCATCTGCATTATGTACAGTGTTTAAACTTCTTGCAAATATTTTCGATTTTGCAACAAGTTGAGCTTTCAAATGGAGAAAATAAGAAAAGGCGAAAGTTTAGAATCGTCGAGACAAAAATTGGTGCCAAGTCGTAGAACTTCACCGTTTAAACCTGCTTGGAAGTTTTAATTCAATTTAATGTGACAGCTTTTACTAATTTATTCTTTCATTCCTATTTACTTTTAGACTTTGGCTTGCACTCAGTGATGTTGATAAAATCCACAAGGATCACCGACCTTACCAGTACGTCGGGAAACCCAGGATAAAAAGAGAAATGAAGTAATTTCATTGTAACAATATTACAAGGGAATGACTGATGAGTGAAAGCGTTCAAAGACAGTCATTCATTCCTTCGTTCACAATCACAAGCATTGTGGGAAATACGAAATTCCTTTATTTAGAGTAGTTAAAGAGTTGTTTGACATGCGACTTTGTAATACGCATTTCAGATTCTACCGGTGTCAATTTACTTGTATTTTTTCCACGGATTTGTTTGTTTTTTTTTCAGTTCTGAGAAAGGTTCTGTTTTGGTTTTCGTGTGTGTTGTGAAATTTGTTGTGGTTCTTTTTGATCATTCGATAATTTTAGGACTAATTATAACCATAGTCTACTAGCATCCTATCTATGCCAACTCTTGTCGGTTAAGGTGTTCATGTAAAAATCATGTGTATGTAAATGATAAATGATTTTATTTCTGTAAGTAGGTTTGAACAAACTCTTTTACAAGTCAATCTTATTTTACAGTATAGTAGTAGTAGTTTTTTGTATCGTATTTTTTTTTGTATTTTGTCAGATACAGACACTACCATGATATAACTAACACTAACAGTAGGAATGGGTTTCATTTTAACAGTTCAACAACATTCATTGCGTTATTTACGTTGTTGAGCAGACAAATTTTTCGAACATATGAAGCAATGGATGAACAATATCCTTCAAAATTATTCAGATTGTGATTGGCAGTGTGTTATGCAATTAAGGTGCCGGAATTGCTAGACTAACTTTTAATCACAACAATTCCAACTCTTACGTCAGACTGATGAAATTATCTCAAAACTGATGAAATATACATTTATAACCAACACTCTTCTTCTATAGATAGATGTTAAACTTGACCCATTTAAGTCCTTATTGATTGAACAGACAACCTACAAAAAACCTTTCACAATGCGTCACAAGACCCGTCAAGTCCCTGTCTGGCCCAATACTTCTGAACCTAAAACTGTGTGTCTACTTGTCTAGATAAGAGTTTGATAACAAACGTGTTATACTGAGTTAGTGCGTGTATATCGTTTGAAAAGCGTAGGTGTAGAGTGCTAATATGGCTGATAAGCTTTTGCTAAATCAATACTTGAGGTATAGGACGGTGCTATAAGTTGAGGCTTAGATCTATTAGGGCTGTGTTCTAGATTATAATTAAATGTCTGATTGATAGAGGCAGCTGTGAAAGGTTTTGTAATTTATTCTCAAGGTCGCTATCAGGTTTATAATGTTACTGATTAGTCACGCAGGTTCTGGCGTTTGGTGCCCTTCTCTTCTTGACTGATCATCATTTAATTTTGTTTTTATAGTACGATCCGCTCATGAATCGAATGAATTTTCGAATGTGGTAGGTAATAATATTTGCTAACTTGCCGTTTTTAACAGTCCATAGCTACGGCTAAAGGGTCCAAGTGTGTTCTTAGAACAATGAAATGTAAGTAGTTCTAGCGTAGAAATTCACTAGTTGAATTTGCGGCTTATTCGTCGCGCGCGTTAGATAATAATATTTTTTCTGTAGGCGATTCGCACGAAGTTGATTTATTTGTGGGCGAATCGACAACCCCGGAAATACGTATTAGGCAATTGGAACATTTTGAATTTTATGCAATAAAGTTAATAAAACAGTACACAAGCGCACAGAAGTGATAAGCGTAAAATAGGTTGAAATAATAAGTACGAAAAATTAATAAATTATTCTTTAGATTAGAAGTAGGAAACATCGTTTTTAAGGTTTTTAAAGGAAAAGAGACAAAAAGAGGATTGTTTTTGAGCATTTACAGCATTAAAAACTGCTAAATCTGAAACCATAAAAGTAAACAGTGCTCCGTCCACGTCCACGTGATATGCTACCACATCTTTTTGTACCTCATTTTTATTCGGACATTTTGATGCCTTATGCCCTTGCTCGTGACATTTAAAGCATTTATATTAAAATCCTTCACCGCTGGTAAATTGGTTAGTTTTGTTTCCAACTTTCGCACTGTAGTCCCATAAACCTTTTTGACATATTATGGATGCATTAGGCCTTCATTCTGAGATCTATTCATCTCTCTGGATTCGTGATCTTCTAATATTTAATTCTTCAATGCCTCTGGCTTCGGCAACTTCGTCGACTCAATGGCACATCTAAAGCTTCCAAAATTTCCAGATGCACCATATAAACAGCAAATCATCGTTAATCTCGTATACTAATTTCTGCTAATTTATTAACAGCACCGATAAAATTATTCAAATGTTCTCATACATCATCTGTTTCCGACGGTTTCTGCAACATCAATCGCTTTAGAAGTGTAGCTTTCTTACCAGGTCCTTTCGAAGCATATAATAAACTCCAATTTAGCTAAACCTCTTTCGAAGTATTACAGCACCTAATATGTCGAAGTTCACCACCACACATAGATAAAATTAGATTCGCTTTGGCTTTTTCATCGTCTACTTCCCAATTCGTAGCTTCTCCTATGTAAGATGGTTTGGTACGTTTCCACTTGTATACTTCCATCTATCGGTTTTTATTAGGTTCGCCTGCACCTGTATTCGCCAGCTATCATAATTCTCTTTGTACAGGGGCGCAATCCTAAAGCTCATAGTCACTGCTTTGCACAAATACTGATTTCGCTCCTTGAAAAATAAATGTTACTCCTTACTTAACTCTCCAGAATACTGAGTCGTCGCTACTCCTGTCAAGTGTCTGCGCCCATAACCAATGTAAAGATAAAAGAAACGACTGGGAGAAATAGATCAGACAAAATATATTGGTAAAATTTATTACACCTGAAAAAAGTACATCAGAACAAATAAATTTAAATTCAAAATTTACTTCATATACACATAGAGTTTGTATAATCAATACTTATCCTTTCGGTGCGCTAGTGTACGTTCTTGCATTAAATTCAAAATGTTCCAATTAAAAAAAAAAAATATTTAAAAGTGTCAATTCGCCCGTTTCGGGCAAGTGAATTCGTGCGAATCAACCAGTAAGCCGAACTTGCACAAGAGAGTTGTACGTCAGTCAGTCTCGCTTAGGATGTGGTGTTCCTTTTTTACAAGGGCCTAAGATAAAGTTATCATTTGAATCGCTGGATTATTACTCTCTTTAACGATGTTAAACCAAAAGCAGCGAAGCCTACTTCTTTCTACCCACATATATTTCCACACAATATTGAATGTCAGTTTGTCATCAATATGAGTGTACTAGTAAGGCAGGATGTTGGCGTAGGTGTCGATATCTTATCTCCTACGTTTTGGAACACCTATTGAATATTTGTGACGAATATCTAGGTAGTTGGTACTGTTTATGTAAATAGGTTGTAGGTGGTCATATTATGCTAAATGTGGAGTATTTTTGTTCCGAATAATGTTTTGTTTCTGCTACTAGATGCATAAGCTCGATTTAGACTTAGGAAAGCCCGAAATCTCTCTTGTGTTTCACCCCCATAATCATTCTTGTTGACCATTGTTATTAGTGATAAATTCTTCAAGCATTGTCACGAAATCAAAATACATCACGACCAAAACGGTGTAATTGTTTGTATGTAAGTTATTTGTTTTCTCTGTATTCACATTGTGGTACATTTTCTAAATTTTGCAATGAACTTATGAATAACAATCTTGCGCTAGCAGAACACATTGAATTATTAACTTTGTGTAGTGTTCGGGTCACCAAGATACAGGCTGTGCTTAGTTTGGGGCCCGCTTGTAATCTGTTTAAGTCTTCTATTAGTGAGAGTTTTACACCATGCTAGTTGCACATTTAAGAGCTTTGTGTAAGCATAATAAATGAATTTGAAAAAGAAGAAGACTGGCAAAAAGCCACAATGGTGTCAAAAAAAAGTCACAAAATTGCAAAAAAAAAAAATTAATGAAGAGTGGGTTTTAAAACCCGGTCATTAGTTGTTAATTTATATTGGTAATTTATTTATTTATTTATTTATATATTCTTTATTGTACACCACAAAAAACATAACAACAAAAATTAAACTGAACACTACTTATTATACAATGGGCGGCCTTATCGCTTTCTGCGATCTCTTCCAGGCAACCTTGGAATGGACAGAGATTTTCCTGGACATAAAATGGGGCTGTTGTTGGTGCAAATAATAAGTATGTATACAATACACTAAAATAGATACACATATATACATATCCTAAATAATAATAATAATACAAGTAATTTAGATTTATCTCTTTTTTTATTTATTGTCCTTCCTGTTGCAACCCCTTGAATGTGACGCATGATTTAAATGCTTTTGTTTGAGCATTTCTTTTAACAGTTTATCATTTAAACTAATATTATAAAGAGGTAAAATTTATTTCTTTGTATGTAGGAGTAATCTCTGGAACTACCGCACCAACCGGATTTTAAAAAATATTTTTGCATTTGATGGCCCAGTTCTTAAGAAAGATTATAGGCTACGTAATACATTAATTTGTTGAGGCCGTATGTCGACTGTTGAACGCTAGACGATCATACGCTGAACGGTCTCCTTTAGACCGCTCAATGCAAATTCACATAAAACCCACAGAGGCGTAAACTGCAATATTGTAGGTGATACACGGAGTCGATTTTGTATCGCCAAGACTCGTTTATAAAAAGAAGTATAAATTCGTACCGGATTATTTTAAAATTCAAGTCCATAAATTAAATACGGTCAGTATAGAAAATTATTAATTATCGTATTTGAACGCACGCTGCGTACGGTTAATCGATTAGGGCACGCATATTATCGCCCCGGTAAATCCACGATAGCTGTACTTTAGTTAATTTCGATCATAAAAGTAGTTTTTGTAGTGGTAGAACTTGTTTGGATAATAATTACGTAGAGTTTATTTTATTCGGAAAACTTGCCTACAATAACAAAGAATGGTTACAGTTATTAGTAGAATTAAGGCCAATTACAACTTTCTACTTATAATAAGGGTTACTATAAGTAGAGTAGAGTTCTGTTTATGGTCTTTTGTAAAATATAAACTGACACGGTAAGTGTTTCGGTCTTTCGAGTGTCATCATCATTATCTTGCCCTTGTTACAATTTATTTCTAGTCGGCCCAGCATTATGTCTTCCACTTCCATACAAATCTACTACCCGTCAGCTCATTAGTCGCCTCTTTTCTATCCTATTTGACTTTGGAGTCTATCCTCAGCGGTAAGGACTAGTTCTATGCCCCAAATAGAATGCAACAATGCAGATCTTTACTTTTGATACTTCAGAGTGGTCCCGGAGGCAACGAACTACATAATTTCCCTAAACTGCTTTGTTTGTAGTATAATAATATGGCAACAATTCAGCCCTAGAGATCTATTTGTTGCATGAGTGCAACACAGATCTTTTGGCGACTGAATGAAATTGACAGGGGGTGTCACTGAAGTTGTATTGTCTAAACAAGATGGCAGCCTTAGTTCTGATTCTGGCTACTCGCCTAAAGAACCTTGCAGTGTTATACATTTATTCCGCCTTAGGGTTCCAGCAGAGCTCACCGACCCACTACGTCACTATTTAAACCTAGTTCAACATGCAAAGCAATCAATCAGCATAGCAACCAATGACCGGCCACGTGATTCGTTACACGCACATATTACTAATTGTACAAGTTAGTTAGTAAATATTGCTTCAAGGAACACTTTGATGATACTCACAACTTGTGTAGGTATTACAGAGTTTCGTAATAATGATTTGGTAGGTTAATTTTTGTCTTTTCTAAGTATGAATACATTATCGCTGATCTTGTGTTCGAAAGTACGATTGCTGAGCGTGGGCTTTTGAGTTCGATCGCCCGGTGAGGGCATTGGGTAAATGTTATTGGGCTTTTCATTAAGTATTGCTCAGTAGCAGCTCGTTGACTGGATTATCAATTTATCATAGTACGGTTGATGGCAGTGTCCTCGCCTTCTATATTACAAGGGAAACGTCACAGATCATGTTTGTATTATCTGTGGGAAACATAGAAATATAAATATGTACCTACTTATATATTATCCTTCTATTTATTATATGTTATTATATTTATGTAATAAACAGGAGAAATGTGAGTGTACAGGCGTGAAGTTATGTTAAAAATACAATATTTACTATTTCGTTGACTAATTAGGTCATAGGTTGATTAGTGCTTGATTAGGACAGCGGCTTAGCGTTGGCTTTTCCGGGTGTGTGTTAGTGCGTGTGAGATTTGAAATCGTAATCACAGTGCGGGACATTCTATTGTAGGGACACAGTATTTTTAACTCTTTTACTGAAATAAAGCTGGTCACTCTAGTTTTGAAGTAGGTATTGTGAATATATATAGTGTATTTGATATAATCTATGACTTGTTCTTGGTACATTGTAAAAACCTTTCCCAGGTCCTTGTGCAAAAATCTAGAACAAACTTTATATGACCCTAAAAGCCGTTCTTACAAAATTTAAAATAAACTATCTGACACAAAAATGCAGTGCCAAACATCATTTCCAATAGTCACATTACCAACAAATACACTAATTAGTCGATATCTGTAATTAACAGAAATGCACTTCAATTATGAATTGTCTGTTACCGAGAAACAATGATTACCTACCTAACTAGTGTAAGATATGAAAATTAATTGTTAACTTATTACACAATTTTAAACGAAAGCGTCACTTGGGTTTTTACTTTTTATTAGAATTGCATTCGATGATAATTGCCATTTAAAAGTTTCAGTAAGTCATTGCTGTTTTCCATGAACATAATAATACTGGCTAGCAAATCAACATCAACATCACGCCCACATTTAGTCATGTTAGGGCTCCCGCAGAAAGGCGCGACGCGGTTGCGCGACGCGACTCTTGTACATACGTAATTCAAATATATAGTAGGTACCTATAGTGAGAGAAATATCTTGATAAGAAAATTGGCACTCTTTGTCAATTTGCCGTGTTAAAGCCATGCCATTTATCTGTCAAAGACTACCAACTATAATTGTCAAATAAGAACTGTCATATCATAATAATAATAATAAAATAATAAATAATGATACATACACAACATATTATGTTGAACATGTCATATGTTGAATATATACGGACAATTTAAGTCGGTAGTGAATTTGCTTAGCGATTAATTTCCCTGACTTTATATGTATAAGTCTAGTCTGCTTTAATCACAGATACTTATAAGTTGGTTTTAAGCTATCGTAATCATTAGCTGTGCGATAGTCCGAGTAGTCACAGAGCATGGATGCAGGTTGATGACTACAGAGCCGGTCTCAAGACACCTGTAACACTGCCGGTACCGGTTTGGTAATTGGACGGACAAGACGAACGAACCACAGTCGCATTAAAGAACACGTTCCTCCCGAGATCTCAGTGGTCAATTTTAATAAATAGGAATTGGAATTAACAAAGTAGATGAAAGAAAAGAGGTTGGGCATACTCAAACCCAACAAAATAAAGCACACAAACAATTTTTTTTTTGTAAGTTGAGGGAAATATGCGTCACACTCACATCCACGCAAAATCAAATGTGCTGAAATCCCACCTAGATCCTGGGACCACTTTTGGAAAGATCTGACAACTGATTAATATACCCACTGCTCTAATCTATCGTAACTGGTGACAACCTCTAGGTACCGTAGTCAGAAATCAGAATGCACCGCAGCTAAGGTTAACATACAACAAAGCTAAGGAACACGCCTTACAAACAACTCAAAAGCCACAGTGACACACAAATCAAAACAACTGAAGGCCGTCACACGAAAACTGCAACATTTACAATGAGTATTACTAAAGGGCGAACAAGTAGCGCGAAGGGCCGGCTACAAGTACCTAGAGGTAGATAAATATACGCGCACCAATCAGCTGTCGCCTAACTTTCACTGCACTGCGCTGACGCAACGCTCGGACACGCTGTACACTACATGGAGAAGTTGAAAAGAACCATTTCAAAATGAACTGTAGCAAAACCACAAAAATTACGTTGATAATCGCCGAACTCAAAATACCATTTCAGACACTAATCTACATGGTGCTCCTCACATGATCTGACCAAGATTATGTGAGGACTTTAAAAAATACTGTGACCTCTGAGTTTGTTTCGGTGTTTCTTATCAGAGTAGTCAGATAGGAATCGCCGATCTCATCCCGTTTTTTTAAATATTATCAACCTGTAAAAGTGTTTGTATGCTACAAACCTACTTATAGAAATAAATATCATTTTTTATTTACCGTAACTCCAGATTCTAGACTGAGTTTTCTACGACTGGGTGACCCAAATGCGTTATTGTATTAGTAAAAAAATACTATCTTGGGAGTAGTCGCTAGTCGCATAGATCGCAAACATTCTTTAAGTACCGTCCCGTTTCTAGACGTGATGCAATCGCCCTCTAATTGGAAGATAGGAAGCAATCTTCTGTCAACAAAAATAGACTAATTTGATAGTTAAGAACATGTCCGTTGTAGGTACTTGCAGTGCTTACTGATTTAAGATGAATGGTATCAAGTAGGGAAGAAATTTCTCAAAAGTTGTTAAAAAAACTTGGGTCTACAACAGGCGAATCCTTCTGACATCGCTTGATAACAATTATCTTAACAACCTCAGCTATTTATTGATAATTCTTATTTTTTATGTACTGGACTTATTATGTTACCTTTTGTTGATAGGATCGAGCCTTCTATCTCTTTTACTCATTGTTCGGACTCACTCGGCGTTGATCGGGTCTTGTTTAGGGACACACGACTTTGTATATGAAATTATGTAAACTTTCAATTGGAGCTGAATCTAGTTAGGTAGGATACATATGGAACAGTCTGGCTCTCGTAATAGTGTTTCATAAAGTTCGCAATCGAGACAGGTAGTCTTGTTTTTCTTCCATCTCTTTCTTTTTTACTTACTTAACCGTTTATGTTTAGGACTAAGTACCGAAGGACTAATCCTGTGTGTCGTCCAGTGTCCTATAAAAATGCTCTTGCTGTTGGTCGTTTTCCGTGTTTTACTTTCCAGAACCTGGTATTTTGTTTATGATTCATTAAATGAATCAATAAAAGCACATTACTTGTCGTCGTGATCTTGTTCTCGTAATTGTAATTATCTACAGTCTTCATTTATTTTCGTTGCTTATAAATTTAGTATGTACGTATTTATGTATCTATTATTTAGGATATGTATATATGTGTATCTATTTTAGTGTATTCTATTTGTACCAACAACAGCCCCATTTTATGTCCAGGAAAATCTCTGTCCATTCCAAGGTTGCCTGGAAGAGATCGCAGAAAGCGATAAGGCCGCCCATTGTATATTAAGTAGTGTTCAATTTTATTTTTGTTATGTTTTTTGTGGAGTACAATAAAGAGTATATAAATAAATAAAAGCCACATTACGATTGACTAATTACCCGACTACGGCGAAGCAAAAAGGAGGGTTATGATTTTGACCAATATGTATGTTTGTATGTTCTTAACATTCATAATTCTTCTTCTTCTCATAATTAGACAAATGAGGTATCGTTGGAAGCGTCTTGTTCTAAACTGTTTGTTTTATGCCCTAATAGCATGACAGGTGACTGATTTTTAATTTGTCTGTCTGTGATGTCTTGTTTATACCTTTTTAGTTATTGTTTTTGTTGTAGTTGGGTTTTAGTTCTGATAAACTTTTATTTTTATTTCAGTCATTTCATTTTTTAGTCAGTCATTAATGTGGAAAATTTGAACTTTATCCACGCCTTCATGTATAGTGATGTTTAGGTACACAATACATATTTCTCCAGAACTTCATCAATAAATCTCTCCGTACATATTCCTAGAAAATATCGCCATTAGTATGCGATTATAGCAACCGCTGTCTTTCGCACGAGCGTCTAATTGCCTCGTGGATGTGTCGAGGTGATCAAGCGATTATTTTGCGAGAACTCGTGAAGGCGACTTCTCGCAAAATAATCGCTTGAGCGACTCTGCGACATGTCGCAACATAATCGCTTCAACGATTCGCTGATAAGCTAATGTGGTACAGTTATTGCTCAAGCGAATTCTTTGGATCTTGATATTCTTCTTTGTTGTAAGAGTTTGTTGTTGATTTACATGTTGGCAGTTTGTTTGGTTTTAAGGAGTTTGTGGTTTTACTTGGAATGCTTTCGGTGCGACGTCCATTTGTTTATTAATGAAAAATGATTTTTTTCTGTAAGTAGGTTTGTACAAACACTTTTACACGTCAAACATATTTTTTTTTATTATTAAATGAAGCCAGCGTTTCCTATCTGACTACTCTGAGAAGAAAGGTTGAAACAAACTCAGAGGTCACAGTCTCTTTTAAAATCCAGACAAAATCTTGGTCAGAACATGTGAAGGCTATGTGGATCGGTAGTTTGGTTTGGTAGTATAACTTTCTACTTTCCTACCTGAAGGAATTTCCACTAGTACCTAATATCATATCAGAATCCTTGGGAGCTATAGTTATAGTTCCCAGTACTATCGACTAACACCTCGACGAACCTATAAATTACTAAAAAGGAAGTGCAAGTTTAACCACCAATTTTATGAACACAGAAAAGCTTCTACGTAAGTAAACTTTGAACAGGAAAACCGTCAAAACCAAGAAAATAACGACGTATCAAATTAACAATTGGTTTTACCAAATATGAACCCAACATTCAAGGAAAGATAACATTCATTCACAAATGAGACGAATTTGTCCATTAAGATTCAACTAACATAATTAATTTCTGATGAGGATGAGTAAACTTTACATTCTGTGCCCCATAGATTGGACTATGATGACACTGAGCAGCTACTCATAGTTCCTTGATAATATTTAATAATTTCGGGTACTTGACTGTAACAATCACCCTACACATCTACACTCACAGCATTAGTCTACATCTCCGCACACATCACACCACACCTGCACACTAAACACACTACACCACACTACACATACACACTATAACAAATTTTTTATTATTCTGTTCTTGTTTTTTCTTGTTTTTTTTTTGGTTAACTCATTAAATTTATACATGTATGTTTTTTTTTCCTCCCTAATAAAATGTCTAGAGTTAAAAATTTACCGTTGTAATGTTAATGTTATTTAGGTTAGTTCGGGGTGAGAGCCTGGTGATCCGTCACACAGGGTATCCTAGTATGGACGCCAGTCTCTCACAAAGGATCATATTTTATGCTTTTGTCTAAATGTTAAACTTGTTTCTATTGTGAACCTTTGTGAAGAGAAAAATAAAGATTATTATTATTATTATAAATAAATAAATGTAACTAACATTAGGTATAGTAGGTAGTTATGGTCTTTAGTAGTAATTGTGGACCTTTATTATAAATAAATGAATGTCTATTAAAAAGTAATTTAAAGAGGTATGAGGCCCTTAGTAAAGGGAGGATCCTCCAACCAGACGGGTGTCGTGGGTAACTGCCCGACGATTGATCTCTGGAAGTTGTATAATTATATGCTAGTTACGCGGTAAACTCCGCTTGCGCGATGCAGTATTTTGCGTGACGTCAGTGAGATGCGTAGTTCGCATGTGGTGTTGAAGATGCCGCCACAAAGTAATACTTAATATCTATTTAAATATATCTACAAAGGGAGATTTTGATATGTCGCCACATCTGTAGATCGCTAGTCTCAAATAAATCAGCAACATGGTTTAAAACACCTTTACTAAGACTCCTCGTCTTAGTAAAGGTGTTTTAAACCATGTTATTGTAACAAAGGATGTATTATACAAAGTGATTTAAAACAATGTTTTCATTATACCCGATGGCCTCTTGGGTCTGAATCAATATTTACAATTTTAGGCTGTACGTTCATGCCGTAATTTAATAGGGTATAATGTAATTATTTAAACGCTTTTATAAGTGTTATATTCTCTAACTTGTGTCGAGATTTTATTAGTATTTTATGGCTTCTTCTTAAAATGCTGCCAGGTTCCCAATCATCAAAACTCAACACAAATCAGTTCTGAAAAAGTTGCAGTCAGTGACCACAAAACGAAAAGATTTCCTTCAATTTTATTCATCGATGCTTAGAAAGGAAACATTTTATTTTATAGCTGGACAAATATGCAATAATTAAGGTGTATTACAACTACTATAAAAGCTTCAAATTGATAGTTATTAACTCAATGACCGAGTAAAACAAAAGAATCTAACACAACAAAATAATTGCTTAACTCGAGTTTAAAATATCAATCAATATTGGCCTACATATTTACAATCATGCTGTTTAAATTAGCAGTTTTCAACTCTTTGTATTTATTATCAAAGGTTGTATTAACTGCACAAATAATGTTGCCGTTCTATAAATCAGCATTCATAATAAATAAAATAGTTATATACAAAAGTGAGTGTACCAAGGCTGACTGGTGTTCAAGCTACTATCGTGTGCTCGAATTTTTACCATCAAACTAATATATACCTTGTTCTAATGAGAAGTAAGGTTCAAATACTACTACTTTTGTAGGTCGCCCTATAGGTTTTTGTCTACCACGATAGTTCGTTGCCATTTATGGAAGTAGCTTTCCTTGCCGGTCTTTGTATTTGATTTATTACTACAAAACTTTGCTTCAAATATATTTTTTCTGAACTAAAATTATGGATTTGGAGTAACCAGTACTAAGTTTTTATTTAAAATAATTGGTGTTTTCTGGATTAAGTTTAGATTGCCTTTGACCATTTAGAAATATGGCCTAATTAGCTTTGAGCTTGAGAGCATGATTTACGATTGACTTGAAGCAAGAAATTCTTTGATCTTTATTATTAAACCAAAACGGCATTGAATAGATCATAGCACTCTACTAAAATCACAGATTACTAAATAGTTACTACTAAAATATAGTATGATAGTAAAACTGCGCAGCTCTATAATCGGCTAAAGGAAACGGGTAATTCTGTTGATTGTTGGCGATCACAAGCAATTTGTCACTCATCATCATTTGATAAAGATCCAGTCTTGCAATTCAGAGAGACCAACTCCAACGAGTAAACACTTGGTAAAACTAACTCCTTTAGTAGAATTCCCTTGTCTTGTAGCTAACAATATAGTTGTAGAGGATTGTACAAACAATTGGATTAAGAAAGAAGACTAGTCGAAAAGGTATGCCACCCGTCGGCGTAATGCCACTGGAAAACAGATGTAAAAGTAGAACGAATACTTCGTTCTATTGCAAATGTTATTTCTTTTTATTGAGTAAAGGCAGTTTGACATTTTGTAATAACTCGATCATATTGATGCCATTGTCGAAAAGCAGTCCGTGAATTCCAATTGTAAAAACAGTGGTGATATTTAAGTACAGTTCTGCCTTTGGTATTAATATTTAATTCTTTATCGTTATCTAGTCTTGTATGTTTCAATTGGCTATCAATGTATGTAATTAACGGATGAGTATAATCGGTAGTTTACCCGGGGCAACATTGTATTGTTCTATAATCATTTCTAATTATTTCAGTTCCGAGAACTTCAGCTAGTTTAACAATACCTACTGGTTATATCTGATAATGATCAAATGATATGTCATCATCAACCTCTCGGTCTGTACCTGTCAATAATTATGTCATTACTTTCTGTATGTGCCAGTCATCTTTACTTTTAGTTTCTGTATTGTTTCCATGTAGCGTGTGGACTGCGCTAAATTATATTCAGTAGGGACTGCCTACAGCAGTGTGTTTGTTATTTCACAAATCATCTTATAGTCGGTTGTTGAATCTAAAAGCGAATTATTTCCTTTACCTTGTTTTTTTTTTACGAATGATCATTATAATATTTACACAAAATAGTTTTAACCGTTAATGAATAAAGGTGAATATGATAACACGAATGTGGAGATAAATCAAAGGTTACTTTAGTATTGGTCTCTCTTTGTTTGGAGTTGAAACATCCTTTCAAAATTGTAACATCCCGGTTCCCAACGCCCAAAACAACGCGTTAACATATTTAATGAACTTTGATTATTCAAATGAACTGTTAAAGTCATTACGTCTGCATTTCAACTCATGTGTCATATTTATCGCTAGCATGCACTATACCGCGGCACGTGGCCGAATTGTTGCTGTTTTGTTCCATATTTCATGGACGTTTTGATGGACCTAATAAACTGATTTCGAAGCAATAAGCTTCGAAATCAGTTTATTAGGTCCATCAAAATTTAGCTTCATTAGTAATTAATTGGCTGCATGTTGTTTTTCAAAGCATTTTGTTTTGTATACCTACGTTTTAATTATTATGAATTTTAAATTTTGTTGATCTTTACGAATTTCGTGGTGTTATCTTTTAATTTAATTAAAAATGTCATGTTTTTATTGATAGTGACTGTCGATCTATAGATATGTGGTGGATTTAGATTGATTATTATCAATTAACTACAACATGTTAATTTATTTTCCGTCTAACTTACCTACTTTGATAGAATGTTCTAGAAGACTACTTCTCTAATATTCTAGCTAGTCAGGCTCAGAAGGCCTTATTTTGGCAGTTTGATTCAAGTTTTTAAAAAATAATGCGGGGTAAGTTTTTGTATCAAGAATCCCTCCTTTCATTTTGACTCTCATAAAGATGATTAGATATCCTCTATAATCTCCTTCTATCTTGTGAGGAAGTATTTCCCTTGTGAGTAGTAGAACTACCTATTTTACTGTCATTCAAACGAGCCTATGAATCGTTCGGTCTGTCAAAACCTTTTATAACTAAAGATAATGGTACTGCAATATCAATTAAAATAGATCGTGAAGGAAAATCTGACTTATTTTACTGTCCAGAAATTGTCATAGGATAACCTATTCTGTATACTACACCTTCTCCTACCTACTTTAATGAATTGAAATGTTTCATCATCTGCCTCATCTGCCTAGCCTTTTCCCGTTGGGGTTGGCTTGCGGTCTAACCGGATGCAGCTGAGTACCAGTATTTTACATGGAGTGACTGCCTACCTGACCTCCACAAACCAGTTACTGGGTAATACGATACCCCTTGGTAAGACGGCTTCTGACGACCCGTATCGACTGTCAAAGGTCTACGAATGACAGCCGGGACCAACGGGCTAATGTGCTTTCCGAGACACGAAGGGGTCTCGGTATGTAAAGATGGTCATCCATCCACGGACGAACGGCGGCAAGCGTAGCTAAACATGATCGATCGACCCGTGCGCCGGTTATTACTTAGCCACGAGCTGACGTAATTTTATCACCAAGTACAATGTTTGACTGCCGCCACAAGTCTCGCCAGTATCAATATTATTTTCAGTAAATCGCAGCATATTTGGAGTCTAACAGCTGACTTTATACCTTCCAATAATTTCATATAGTACAATCTCTTTTAATTTCTCGACTAAATCTAATCACGCAATAATGTTATCGTACGCTTTCGATCCAAGGCATAACACTTTCGTCCATGACAGTATTTATCGTGTTTTATAAATGGACGCTGGTGCTGATTAAATACGCAGATGTGCCCGTGGAGCGTGACTCGTGACGAATGGGCACGTGTGCTCGCATGTACCGCATGCTTCCGGTCAAATGTGTGGGGTACTGTGGTTACGGAATAGGTTATAGTTTAGTAGGTGAGGGGGCTAATAGGGTAGAGGGAAAGCTGAAATGGTGGGAAGACTTTTCTGATTGAGCATCGGTTTCTGGACCTGCTGTCCATTGTAAAATATATTGTCATGTTACATGTAGCTGTAGTGATTATTTCATGAAAATAATAACAACCTACGAGTACCAAGTGCAGGTGTTAATTAATAAATTAAACCAACCTTATAATCTATAGCCGTAATTTTAGTGTCACATGTTTCAAGAAAATGTGTCAAAAAAGTTATGGCCGATCAAAGTCAAAGTCAAAGGATTTATTTCAAATAGGCACTTATAAGGCACTTTTGAACGTCTACATTTACATTAAAATAGAATTGATTCTAGTCGGCCCTTCCAAAAGGTAGTTTCGTATGGAGAAGAATGGGCCAGAAACTCCACCGTTACTCTTTTAAAATGCGTTACAATATTTTGTATACATTAATTATTTAATTATATGTGAAGACCTATGCACCTATAATAAAATTACCCTACCACAATAGGTAAAAAGAATTAAAAAATGTAGCAATGACAAATAAGTTAATTTTGTGATAGATACACGGTGCTCACATATTTGCAAACATTGTAAATGTATACGATTTTCCTAATTATTTAAACAAGTAATATGTCAGTGTGTGAGAAAGTAACCACAGAATGTAAATCAATATCATAAAAATAATAAATTATACAATTAAAGTAGCAACAAGTTTGATTTTGTCTAGACCCTAGATTATCCTATGGAGCTGGACCAGCATGTTTCCAAGCATTCCTATCTTGATATAATCCTCTAATTTATAATATGCTTATTGATAAAGTTGACATTCTTCGTTTGACGTGCTTTTTTGGTGCAACTATATAAAATTATATTTAGATTACACTTCGATTTTGTCCTCCGTTGTGATGTTTCTTTCCCAATTATTACTTTCTCGTTGTTTTTGATTTGTTGTGGGCATCTTTGCTTTCGTGTTAAGTAGGTCCTGAGGTGTTTTTGCTAATTATGTCAGAATCAAAGTTGTCTATCAATTTCAAAAACAACCTTTTATGCCGTGACCTTTTACGGGTGTTTGCGCGTCGATAACGCCTTGAAACCATATCAAGTTCAGAACATTTCAGTTTGTTCTCACCAATCATGTGGCTAATATTTTGTTAGATATTAAACTATAGCTTTCTGTTCGGATTTTCTCTTTATGATTGTCTATAATTTTAACAGCACACTAAACCAATTCTTTTGATAGCATATTTCTTCTTAAAATGAATAAAAATGTCAAATATTAACTGTTAGCTTAGTAAAAACAGCTGCATGGGTCGATCGATCAGGTTAAGCTACGCTTACCACGGTTAGTCCGTGGATGGATGCCCATCTTTACATACTAAGACACGTCCGTGCCTCGGAAAGCACGTTTTAAACCGTTGGTCCCGGATGTCATTCGTGGATCTTTGACAGTCGTTACGGGTCGTCAGAAGCCCGAAACTCTGACCTGATGGTCTGGTCGTATTACCCAGTAACTGGACTGTGGAGGTCAGATAGGCAGTCCCTCCATGTAAGATACTAGACTGGAAACCGAACCCAATATAGTTGGGAAAAGGCTAGACAGATGATGGTTTACTGCATGAAATAGATTTTCAATCTACACGGAGATTAGGCACCACTTTATGCCGTAATAACGAACACACGGCATACAGTCCTTTCACAGTGTTTGTACCTCTAATAGCAACCCAGCAACCCTCAGACATTAAAATAAAGGTGAAAGGACTATACTGTATGTACTTCGATTTATCAATCCGTTTGTTATGTCATTAACGAGTTTCCTTACGATCGTTAATTGAAGCGTTAGAATAGAAGGCCTATGCTTACTGTACACCCGGAACTTTTGAAAGAAATGTGTCTTATTTCTCTCGTTCATCACCCTATAATGAGAAAATGTTGTCATTCTTCTCTTTATAATCCCATAAAAGGCCCCATAACTGAGGACACTTCAACATACGATGTTAGTTCCAGCCTTGACATCAAATGACTGAAGTATTGGAGTTTACTAAGGGTAATAAGTTTCCACGCTTATTCGAGTTTTCACAGTTGAACTGATGGAAATCTGCCACTGTGTAGTGACATACAGTAAGTAGAGCAACTTCCATTTCTTTTCTTGTGAATTTTAGTTACTTTTTCCGATCGTTTAATTAGACTGTGTTTAAGTACCTACTGCATGCTGCTGCGCAATTTGATCCTTTAACTTAATTTTGACCTAAGGGAATTTCAAATGCCCCAAATTAGGTTTTCACCATCGATGCACCGTCATTGGAGAACCCCATTAGATACGAGCCCCATGGGAAATCATGGGGGAGTCTATTTTTAGTCGAGATACGGTTTTTATAGTCATTCGTGTCGTCTTTCGTGAATCAATCTAACGGTTTTTGCCTAATTAGATAGGTACACGAAACGAAATATTTATAGAATATAATATAAATACCTAGGTACTAACGATTCTCAAGAAATGTTTTCGTTTAAATGGCAAAGATGATATGCAATATTAAGTATATATGCATTTACATATATACATTATGATATAAGTGCGGTAAGTTGAAAATTACAGCCGAGGCGATATTGCTAGCCCGAGCCGTAGGCGAGGGCTACAAGAAAGCAGAGGCTGTAATTATCAAAGCGCACGTATGTCATACGACGTTTTATAGCATATTTGTGAGGAATTAAATAAAACTCGGACTTTCTTAAACGAATAAATCTTTAATCACTTGTTAAAGCAGTTAGAAAATTTTAAACAATTTGTAAAATTGATTATTACGTTGCCAGTTGGCATTTTTAATGTTGTCAAGTTATTATTATTAGTAATTACAATTTCACCAGTCTCTCTCTCACTCTCTTGAGTGAAAGTAGGAGAAACGAGACCACAGAGTTCTGCAGTCGGTGGCGGCGACGGAGGCGGCTGCGGCGGCGGCGACGATGGTGGAATGTATGCGTGTGTGCTCGTAGATGGTCGAGAGTCAACACTTGGCTCCAAATGTATATTACTTGTAATGTGGAGCTAATGTCTTCTTTATTTCTCATCGAGTCATCTATGTAGCCCTCGGCTACACTGTTCGACCGCCACCCTCCGTGGCGTTTAAGTGTCAATAAGTTCGCACCTGAATCGGCGAGCAATGTAGCCGAGGACCTTCTGAAACTGTGCCCTGTGTATTCATGTGGATCATCCAAATTTAAGAAAGTGGCAATTTGTTTCGGCATTGCTCCAAATTTATTTATGCCAACGGGTTGGCTAGTGCAGTTTCCATTTTGGTAATTTTGAGAAAATCTGTTAGATATCGCTTTTGTTGAACGAAGCGCTTCGTATTTCTTCACAATGTCGTGAAAAGGCCCCTGTATTGTGAACGATCTTGGAATGTTATTTTTTGTGTTTTTGACCTGGACAAGAAGAACCCGCCCATGGTTCTCGACATCATTAGTTGTGATGTCTGCCAATTCTTGACGTCTACATGCACCATTTATGCCGAATATTAATATAACCTGAAAAGAGATAAAAACAGCATACAAAACACCTATACTGTAAAGAAATACGAAAGTGAAAGAAGTTAATAACAATAATTTAGTTTCAACTGACCTTTGTTGCCAAATATCGGCAATCCGGAGCTTCTTTTAGGAACTTCTTGACATTGTCAGACGAAATTACTTTCGACTGTTTACTCACATGGCCACTTGAGCGTCTTTTTAGAAATGCCAGCAAGTTGGAGTATGACTTGATATCAATACCATGTTTTGTTTTCACAGTGCTTTTTAGCATTGAATAGTAGCACCACAATGAGCTTGACTTATATTTTTGAGAAAGTTCCATGAAATAGTATCTGTAATAATAAATTTATCTCCCAAAGTTAATTTTATTCATAAAATGTAGACCACTTTTCTGACATAAAAAATCTTTGCTAAGATTTAAAAAAGTACCGTTCGTGTTAGACGGAGCATCTTGATAAACCGTACGTTTTACCTTATTAAAAAAAAAACTCGTGCGTTTTACATTACAATAACGCACAAGTACGTAATGACATACATTACGATATTGAAATTGGTGAAATAAGAGACCCTTTGCGAGCAAATGTGTTATAAATATTATTACCATCTCGTGGTGGTATTAAGCGCGGATCATCTTGAATTACTTAACTGAAATAATGAACTACACAATAAACCGTTTAGAAGCATTTTAGATCATTAATCTCCATTTTACAATGTTTTTTTTCGAGGGTTTTCATAGTATCAATTACTTTTTATCCTCGAACAACCCACAAGAAATTCAATATGGGCCGAGATTCTTTCGGGGATTATTGTTATGAAAACTTTGTTTTAAATAAATGATTATTTATTAACTTTATTTCAGAGCCCAAAAAAAAAAAACCAGAACCTTCACTTGACCTACTGAAGTTTCAGCTATTTACTGGATCACATCAAATCCACATTATGTCGCCGTAATAATCTCATATGGGTTTGTTCAGTGTCTGTGAAATAATGGTCTCTTATTGGACCCTTACATATCTTTACATTTATCAAGGTGTCTGTATAATTTTATGCTTTACGACCTTTTTTACAATAAGAATTTTGATATTCAGCCTAGTTTATTATTTAGTAGCTACACCTCGCGGTTTCACCCGCATAAGTCTCGATCCCGTGGGAATATTGGGATAAAAAGTATACTATGTCCTAATCCAGGTCCTGGTCTACTCATGTGTCAAATTTCATCCAAATCCATTCAGAAGTTTTAGCGTGAAAGCGTAACAAACAAACATACAAACGTACTAAAAATGAAATTTTTTATCTTTATAATATTTGTTGAGATAAGTTCTTTTTTGATGGAATATGAAAAGGTTTTGATTTAAATTTTCTTGGAAGATAACAATTAATGGGAAATCTTTTTCTGGACTTTATGTCTATTGATACTTTACATTAAGAACAGACATTACACCTTTCCTTCTGATCTGGCCATCATCAGCGTCTGCCTAGGCTTTTCCCAACTATGATGGGGTCGGCTTCCAGTCTAACCGGATGCAGCTGAATACCAGTATTTTACACGGAGCGACTACCTATCTGACCTCCACAACCCAGTTACCCTTCTTCCGATCTAGCATATAGTAGCTACAAATTGTCTTCATTAACTACTTACGACAACCATTTAGAAGTGATCAGCTGTTATTTTACTTTCCGTAAAATTTGAACCTTAAATACAACACGAAACCAATTTCACCCAACATCGCTAAAACACTCCTGACATTGGTCATTTCCATACATAAATACTTCAAAACAGGTGGCATAAGTACTATATTTATGCTTAATTTACGGCCCAATATGTAGAATGTGATCAAGAAACTTGACCGTGAAATGCCAACCATAATTGCCCAATGTCCAGGACGCACGGTGGGCTGAAAATAAGGGATTTCAAATTTTAAGTGTCGTTCTTTTTCTTGGATGCGGCTTTTGTTTACTGTTGATATGCTGAAATATTCACAAAAGGTCAGTTTAGCATAATAAACGGATGACTTCACCTTACCTTACCGGTTATTTTTTTACTTTTCAAATTAGTTGTTGGAATTGAGGTAAGCTACCTACCCGTTTCGTTTGATCCATTATTTACGGGACACCCTGTATATCCTTAAAGTAAGTTTTAGAACGAAATATTTATGATTTATTGCCATAACCAGTATAACGGTTTCTACTGCAGAAGTTATTTTCTTTTTAAGAAATGTAATATATTTTATAAATTCTCTATCGACTCGTTTTAAAGCTATTCGTTATTTGAAATAAATGCTTTGAGTTTGAGTTTAAAGCACCAAGTCAAAATACCAAATATTAATTAGCTGAGTGATATTTAATATGTTTTATGTAATTAAATGACTACCATGCAACAACACAAATTATAATCTAATCTTATTCTTGGAAGTGAGTAATTAGGAGTTCTAGTATATATTTTCAATTATGAAGCACTTTAGCCAACACATTTTTAATGAGCTTATTTAACAAAAAGACCCCTCTAATGAGGTTAATTAACAAATTAAATTTGCTAATCACTTATAGTTTTAATGATCAGTGAACAGCAATAAATAAGCGAATTTTTACTATATTTATTTATCTATTATTCGCAAAATCCACAGCCCTTTTATAATTTTATCTTAAAATATATAAACTAGTCTAACGGCCAATTACGGATTTACAATTTAGTAGCTATACAATACATGCAGCAGAAACAAATATACAAAATGAAGTGAACCGCTAGCACCATCTAAGCGTTACTTAGTGTACGTTATTAATTGATTCCTGAATATAACTTTTTTGGTATATAATATATCATAATTATAAGAATAATATATATAAGAGAATCTTTTGTTAAAATTACTAAGCATCCTACCAATGACTGAATTTTGAGCGTAGTTTGTACCACTGAGTGGTACATCGAATAACTGCGTGTGCCTAGTCCGTCGAGACGGAGCACTTAATCTTATAACTATGTTATTTAAAACGGGACTGTCAATGTCCCCACTACAGAAATTATAAAGAATCATACGTCTGTTCTCCAGTGGCAGTGGTAGCATAATTATTATGGTGTTTGCATGATAGCAGATAATCGGTAGATCCAAACCCGGTGTGATAGTTAATATACAGGGTGTCCCGTAAATAATGTATCAAACGTAATGGGTAGGTAGCTTACCTCATTTCAAACAACTAATTTGAACAGTTAAAAAAAATCGGTAAGGTAACCAAGATATTTATTTTTTCGAATTTTACCATTTTCTCTAACAGCATTCAGTGTTTTTAATGCTGTCGCTGCAACTAATAACATTTTTAGGTATGATTTTTGTCGAAAACTTCTGAATAGCTTATTGTTAATATTTTCTTTTTCAAATATAATTTTATTTGCCTTAGAAAAAAAATGTTCAATTGATTTTTATTTTCAAATCGAAAAAAAAATTCTTGGTTACCTTACCGGTTTTTTTTAAACTTTTCAAATTAGTTGTTGGGAATGAGATAAGCTACCTACCCGTTACGTTTGATCCATTATTTACGGGACACCCTGTATTTAACGAAATTTAATTGTATTTCTCCTCTCATTTAATCTCTCCAGAACCGTCGACTTCGTCGTCTATTGGTACAATGACAAAAATACCTTGAATCTGAGGTCGTGAGGATACCGCATTTGTAATTTAATATTTGCTGAAAAATCCAGAAGCAGCTGGAAACATTTTCGAAATGGTTAAGAAACCACTTCAAATTATTGAAGTATTTTTTATTATTATTTAGGCATTTTATTATTAATATTTAAGCATTTTTTATTATTATTTAAGATTTTTTGATATTATTTAAAAAAATAGGAATCGTGCAAATAAAAATATTTTTTAAAGAAATTGTTGGTAAGTACCAAAGCAAAGTACCAACAATTGCTATAAACGAGTCGATAGAGAATATTTTTTTTTTTTTTACTTTTGCTGTAGAAACCTTTATACGTGGTATTTCAATAAATCATAAATAATTAGTTAAAACCTCGTTTAAGGATATTAAGGTTTAACTTATTGGTGTCAAAGATAAGTGGATGTTTCACACGAGCTTCATACAAATATACGCAAGAAAAAAAAGACACTTCCAAATTTACATCGCTATGTCTATGAAAGTCGATTTTCAGCCCACCGTGGGACGTGGGAAGGTCGCAGTTGGGTAAGGCACTCTTAGAAATGAGGTGTTAAAGCTTTATGTGGCCATCGGGAATTCCTTCGTGGTTTGTGGCCCATGTTACTAGATAGACTGGTGAAACGTTTATTTATGTTTTGATTAAGCTCTTGGTTTTTCGATTGATGTTTCTTTGTGAGTGAAGCTCTCGTTTAGCGTAACTGCTTGGATTCTGAGGTTTTTTTTTTAACTTGTAACAATTTGCGCCTATTGGACGTCACATTTGTGTTTCAAAAATCTTTATCAGATTTTCGTCGTCTTCTTGTTTTTTCGAGATTATATATTTGTAAAGAGGTTACAATAGTCGTGTAATTAAAACTCTGCTCCACAAAACCATTTTCATGGTTGGTCTGTAGGAAAGGCTCGTACATACAAAATTAAAGTTATTAGTAAAACTATAGTTTTAATAAACTATAGCTTTTGTCAATTTCAGTATTAAAAATAAATGTACGTAGATAACAACCTATACTTTATTAATTAATAATAATAATTTATTGTTTTATTAGTTAGTTACTTTTTAAATTGTAATTAGTAGTAAATATTTGGGTTGTAACATTCGCGATGTTATTTGTAATCATATAAGAAACTTGTTCATACAAAGCATTTTCTAAGTAGGTAAGTAGGTTTTCGTCATGTTTTGTGAATTTAGCATCGTTCATCATCTTTTTCTTCCAATTCATCAATCTTGGCCTAATGGTCATTGCTTATTGCTAATGGGACAAAATTTGCAATTTGTTAGTCTCCTAGGCTGTTTTATTGCAAAACTTTGCACTGCAAAAAATACATTTCTTTTTGTAAATTATTTTGTGCTTTTGAAAACTTATTGCATTGTCATGGTGTACTTAAATGTAAAGATGAAAGATTTTTTGTAACGGTGTTGAAATATTACCAAACCGAGTTTTAAACACTAATGGTGAATCTGAGACTGGGTTTGTATGAAGAGTACTTAGCCTCAATTTTAAGATAGTTTATGGTACAGTTTCTAGACCTGATTGCAGTGGCAAAAGATCTACATCATCATCATTGGCAGCCTTCTTCCGCCCATTGCTGAGTATGGCCTCCTCCCGTTAGTGCCATGCTTCCCTGGTCTCGGCAAGTTTAAACAGGCCTTATAATACGGGGGGTATTGTCTGCTAAAAAAGAGCTTACATAAACATTACTTTGTGTAATTTATTTCATCACCACAGCTCTCAAACCGGTGAAGGAAAACACCGTGAAAAAACAGGCATGTCCTAGAACCAAAAATTCGAAGACACGTGACATCTACCAACCCGCACTGGGCCCACGTGGTGGATTATGGCCCGCTCCCTCTCACAGAGAGCAGGCCTGTGTCCCAGCAATGGGAACATTGTAGGCTGATTATTTATAGATTATTTTCTACGTTGGGTCTTTCACAGATTATCATTTGATATTATTTTATTTGTAGCTAAATAATTTAAAAGCTAGTTAGTCTTAAAATATATATTCATTTGATTAGTATTTGTACAGCCTTCTGTTTTAGAACCCGCATTATTTACTGTAGTACCCAACGGGAGAAAGGTATCTCCGATGTTAATTCGAACGCCTATATAAAGGCAGCGGCGAATTTATTTCGCAAGTATTTACGCACGCGCGATATTATTTCCTTATACTATTTAATACATTTAGTAGGGACAGAACACGTTTCGCTTTAGGATTTGTTCACAATAATTGTGGGATATATTAATAGTTTATTGATTTATGGATAAGTTGCATGGCTTGTGCGTTTGGTACTTTAGGGATTGTTCAAAAAGGAAATTCTTTAATAAAGTACCTATATGTTGCTCATCATTCAAGGTGCTTATGCCATCTATGCTGTTTTGAATAGAGCATCTTGATGCATTCTGGCTTAATTCTTCAAAACCTCTTGGTTGTCTTTTACCAAAAACTTTAAAATCTCTAGGGTTTAGCGCGTGATATCTCGTTTAACAATAAGCGATGTCTTATTGGGAGTATTATATTCTTTCACATTGAATTCTTTCGTGATCTATTTTCTTTCTTCTCACCATAAACATACGTCTGTATGATAACGTTATTTTATTTTTCTCTATCATATTTACTTTGTCCATCGTTTCCTACTTCTTTACCAATATTTGCTTCATCTCTCACAAACTCAACCACTACAGCATGTTAAAGTTTATCTCAAGTTCTTTCACTTGTGTCCTCAGCCCTACAAGTACCCACAAGTACGTAGAGTGTACCAACCGTAATAACTGGGCTAGTCGTATGGCCTCGCGGGATATCGGACACCGATCGATATGTTTCGTAACTTTCGGCACTGCCTGTCTGCGTATCAAGTTCTTAATTAAAGGTTTTAAATTAGATATGTATTGCTTTTAATGCTATTGCTGATTGGGTTGGAGTTAATGAATTAAATTGATGTTTTTATGGAGTTATAATGCTTTCTCGATCATGTAAACATACAAGTGATGGTTGATTTTACATTTTCTAAATAACATCATCATCTGCCTTACCTTTTCCCAATTATTTTTCGGCTTCCAGTCTAACCGGTTGTAGCTGAATCCTAGAATAGATACCTATCTCGTAATTGTCTAAATATATTGTATGTTTATAGTTTTATCCAACATTGCAAAAAGTCATCTTGGCTTTCTTGTTGTTTTAACTCCTAGACGTAACAAGTCACAATTCCTTATATTGTGAGATAGTTTAGATTCTGACTTAAATTCCATGCTGACTCTCTTGCGATAGTGTCAAGTTCAGTCTTCGGGTTCCATCTCCTCCACTTATAAAGTTTTCTATATCTCATCTTCATTAACCTACCTGTTGACGCTTTAACACTATTTCTGCCCATCGTTAAGCTTTGACCTATCGTTAAGCTAGAGATACTGATGCCATAAGTGTGTAATCTATTCGGAATTCAATTCTGCTTTTAATGGCCGCCAAGTCGTAAAGAAAAATGATTGTAAAAATGTGGCGGTTGAGTGACTCGAAAGATTATCTGGACACTTAAACCCATTCAATTGTGATGTTTTACGTCCATCGTTTGTGGTTGAATTTATCTGAAATCCTGTGAATCAAGACGTAGAAATATATAATAAACAAAATACCGCAAATACATACTTACAGAGTAAACAATAGTACGGAAAACCCTAGAAAACTTACGGACCAACCCAAACATTATAAATAATTTAATAATAATAAACACGACACAGAGCTAAATTTAGACACTGCATGCTCTCCATAATAAATCGCTCCGTCTGCTATTTAAATAGATTTCGTGTAACTGGCTGCGAATTTCCTCGAATAGCCCCAACGGTTACACTTAAGCTGATAACGGACTAGCGAAATAGCAGTGAATAGTGATGTAACAAACGCATCGAATAGAAACCGACGCCAAGGAGTAATGCAGAAATGAAGTTTTTATTTCAACCTAGAGTTGAAGGCGTCACACATGCTGTGTCAAGTACCTAATCAAAAGGTTCACATAGTTCACTTACGTCGATCAGATTACACTTAGACTTCAATTTCAAAGGATCACTTCAAACGTCAACAAGTTTGTAATAGCTGAATACAGCGTCGTCCTATAAATGGTCTTTCGTGTGATAGTTTAGCGAACATTAGCGTTGACCAATTCGAATCAATGTATAAACATTTTCTCCACAAACTTTCCATTTCTTCCTTATTCCGTGGCACGGCCATCGAATTGGCTAGCACGTCTAGTTTAAAGCCTGTCTAGTATGTTATTTCCCCTGGTCTAAACGGGTAAGCGGAATGTAGACTGACAGAAAGGCATGCACTCAATCGTATGCAAATCTGCATGGACGTGTAAATTGATCCTAAATATTTGAGAAATAATTTAATCCGTTTCTTGATTAAATCAATTACTTCTCCGTAGGTTTTAATTGCTCTTGATTTTTCTTCAAACCTGATAAAAAAATAATTTTTTTGATGTGTCATATCTTTCCTCTCGCTTTCCTCTAATCTGTGGGAGTGATTTCGTGAAATGCGACGGAAGTGTGTAACAGGAAGCCGGGGAAGCGCGCGCTTGTTGATTTGACCAATGAGCGCGCGCGGTTGTAGAGTTGGCCGTCGTTTGGTTGGAGTTGGGTCCATTTTCCGAGAGGTTGGTACTGTCAGCCAACAGTTCCGTGTATGTGACGAGAAAAATTGGATTACTCCTAGTTTTAGTTAAATAAAATACAATCTTCATTAAAAATTTCTTCGTTACGAAAATTCCTTTCCAATAATATCGGAATCATTTTTAGGATATAATGTTAGTGTTTTGCTTATTACAAACTAAGGTGAGATGTCAGATGTTACACATCTTATGCGACTACTGTAAGGCTCGCTCGTTTTTTTTTTAAATTGTTTATTTGTTCAACATGCTTAAGCTTATGTTGATCCACAGCTTGTATTGGATCATTGAGTTCCCTTCAAAATGGTTGAGCTGAATGGCAGCACCATTCAGCTCAACCATTTTGAAGGGAATCCATAAGTCATGTTCGTGAACGGGCGCCGTCAGTAGGCACTGGTAATTTCTTAGCTGCCACGGCTTATTTTAATTCCATAATTGTTTTTTTTAATCTTTTTATTACGGACGCTTTTAACGTGCACGTCTTTCTACATCGTTCTCACAAGTATAATTACAACATGAATGATGTAACCACTTTTTGTAACAATATTTTGATTTAAAAGAGTGTCCATGGAGTTTCTTGCCCGTTCTTCTTCATAGATACCTACTACGCTTTGGAATGGGCAACTAGCTGACCGACCCCTTGACAATTCAAAAGTGCCTGCAGTTGGTTTATTTAAAATAAATGCTTTGAGTTTGAGTTTGACTACAGTGCAAACCCCTTTCCTCTTTCCACTTTTCCCGGTCTTAAACAATTGTGGGTTAAAATGGAAACATTATTTCGTTTTTTAGCTGTTTTGTCTCCGATTTTCAATCTAGCCTTAGTAAATTGGATAGAAATGTCAGCTCTGAATTTTTTAGATGTTAATCTTTTTACGTCTTGGTTCTTACGCGCCGTTTGGGATTTGGCACTGTTTGAGATCACATTGTGTAACAAGATGGCAGGAAATTATTAAATGAGACATGGTTAGCAAGTTTTATATTCGATAGAAAGATCCCTTGTTACATGTAGTACTACTTGTCGTAGATACTTATTGGCAAAGTGAAGAATGGTGACGAGAATGATGATTATGATGGATGATCCTCATTTATACCTACTCGTCTATTTACCTAATTAAGAGTGCTAGAGATTTGAAAATTACAATAGTTTGTGCAAAGATTTGCTTGACTATAGGCTTAGCTTGTTAATTTTGTCTTCATTGTTTCCTTCTAGCTGTCTTCTTGTTTGTGATTTGACGTCAGAGAGGCCCAATTCTTTCATTCTTAAAAAAATTTAACTACTAGCTCTACCGGTTAATTAAATTAAATTTAGTCTACCTAAATCTCCATTCTATTCTCCTAGCTTCCATAAAATAACTTTAACTTTTCCCATAAAATCGCACAATACGATACCAAAATCGAATACATCATTATCAACCGTTATTTCTTGTATTGTTTTCCTTGTTTTTGTTTAGTGTCTGTGCTTACTAACATAGTCGTAAGTTTTACTAACAATATTGTTGAGTCCTGGTTACTCTAGTAAAGAAAATTCTATTATATTCTATTCTATTACAAAACCTGGCACCAATTTCTAGGAGCTGCCGGAATTCTCGATAAAATTTACTATAACCGGCATAGTGGGGAGTGGCAGATGAATGAACGACGTGGCTCGAATGTTGGGTCGGCGCCAGGCAGACTATCAGGGCAACTTTGACTTTGAATGAAGTTAGTTAAATTATTAATTGGTGGTTTGTCTGCCTGTATCTTTGACTGTTAATTGAACGGTGGAGATACATTGATACTTTTTTGTACACCTAAATTGTACACAACTCTTATACAATATTGCTAATTCTATGGAAGAAACCTTTGGATAAATTGAGCGAACTTAAATAAAATTGGTGAAAGCTTCCTCGTTTACGACAAATAACCAAATGTCTACCATCAATAACGGTCAACGGTCGGTCGGTCGGTCGGTCATCGGTAACGGTCATCGGTAACGGTCGATTTTTGATCAGTCGTTAGTTGTGGTTATTTCGAGAATCAAGAAGTTGATATTTGATTTTGTAAGTTCTGAAAAGTTATAACACGAAAGTGTCATAGAACCTACTATTAATCTTTTAACCATGAAGGTCATCCAAGAATCAAACTCATGAATAGTCAAGACAATGGGGACCCAGACACGTGCTTGCTATCAATCAGCAAGATATTGCAATCATATAAGGTTTCAAATTCAAAAGGTGAGATGGTGAATTGCTCCATTTCTCAAATGTCACATTGAATGTTTCCATTCATTCAAATTACGAGGAATATGGGTTAGCATTCAAGTAAATTCTAAACGTACGGAAGCCGAAAAGCTACCAAAACAATTGCCTCTATATGCAACAGGTGGCGTCGTGCCAAAACTGAATGCGTCTAACGTTCACCTCACCTCAAAATGAACTCCTGATTCGGCACCATAAAGTCTATGTTCGAATAATAGAGGGTATGGTTTATGTTACGTTGTGTAATGTGAGGCAAAAGTGTGACTGATCTCAAAATGACAACGAACTCATTTTGGCTACTAGCCAAATGGCAAAAGAGGGTATTTTTGGTTTTATCAAGCGTTACATATTGTTTGATCGATTTACTTAATGAGGATGTAAACATTGTGTCAGATGTTACATTCGCTTTATGAGGAAATAATATGGTTTTTTAAAAGAGCGGATGAGTGTATAAGGAATTTCTTGCCTGTTCTTCTCCATAGGTACTTCGCCTACTACGCTTTGGAATGGGCACCTAGTTTCATATTTCTGACTGACCGACTCCTTGACAATTCAAAAGTGCCTGAAAATGGTTTAAATCCTTTGAATTTGAGTTAATCTTATTTTCTGCTGTACCACAGATTATATAATAGGCTATACGTTAATCTCGACTGCAAATAACTACTAGAGGACAAGGCTTTAAAAAGATACAGTTTGTGAATCATGTGTAGCATCACTTGGTATTTTTTTGCGCTCTCTTTGCTATCAACAAGTTTCAATTTTAAGATCGAAGTTGAATTTGTTCACGAGCGGTCTCGCTTAACCTCCATCGTCCAACAAAACAATAGTCCCAACAACACTGTTACCAAAAAACCAGCCTGACATAATCCCCATCACCAAATAGCCAATCAACAGTCCATAAAATCAAGCCAAAATATGGTTTCAATAGACACTAACAGAAGAAACAAGAAACACCCATAACTTTTCATTTTCACGTATCGTCGGTCTCGAGGCGGCCCATTGGAGTTGGGTGGAACTTTTTTCAATCAATACGGATTTTTCATTACGTTTCGTCTGTTAGAATTTGCACGTAGCCGTAAATATTGAGGCACAGATGCTATTTTTCACGTTCCCTTTTTGTTGGGTTGTTTTTAGGATTGGCTTTTGATTTGATTGTGTGTGTCTCGCAGGAAATTGTTGTTATTTTGTCTTGACATGTGATAGATGTAGCATATATTACCTTTAAACAGATACAACAACAGCATTCCTTATTCTAATGTTATATTGAGAGTTTATACGAGAAGAATTTTTCATAAAATTCTGTGGTCAGTTTTTACTCTTTCATTTAAAATTCATATCAGAAGAATTTTTGACGCCATATTATAATTTGTTAATAGTTGTAGTTAGTTAAGATTAATAAATTCTTATTTTAATACACTCGGCGTCACAAAAATCGCACCTCTCCGAAAATAATTTTCAAGCATGTCCCGTCATCAACGAATACATTAAACCCAATTAATATTGGTATCATTTGAAAGTATGTTTAACGACCTTTAAATTAACAATAGTTACAATTCCTAAACACAAAATGTCTCAACAGGACGTAACGTTAAAAAAAATGTTGTCAAAATACCCATTACAGCGGCTAGTAATTGCACCTCCCTACAAGGGTATAAAACGGGCGACCCGGGTTAAATGTGGGTCATTCGCTATCCAACCTTTGAAGTGAACACACGTGAACAGCTACAGCAAGAAAAAAGGTATAAGAAGTATAATTATAAGAAGTTTTTGTGAATAAATTCATTCATTGTCATATCATATTTTGACACGACTTCCTCGAAGGAAAGGAAAGAAAAAGAAACCTTTTTATCGCAATGAAAATCTTTTCAAACTGAAACATGAAACCTAAAGCGTTGGAGCATCCAGAAGTTCTTGTGTGATGTACTCATGTCGATGTATACATATGTCCCCTTTACACTCTTCTAGCCGCAGGCTCTCGAACAAATCAAACAAAATGCTATCACAACCACAAAAAACAAACAAATCAATGCTGTTACGACCCACAAATGTCCTTTTCCCAAGAACATGGTATATCTATCCTTTAAAAACATAACCGACACAAATGAAAAC
The DNA here is from genome assembly GCA_937001585.2 of Brachylomia viminalis. Taxonomy (NCBI): domain Eukaryota; kingdom Metazoa; phylum Arthropoda; class Insecta; order Lepidoptera; family Noctuidae; genus Brachylomia; species Brachylomia viminalis. The sequence goes on from OW443300.2 coordinate 3,055,625, forward strand.
ATTCCACCGACCTTTCCAATAACTCAAGGTTCACCCGAACACCAATAAGAAAGTCATAATGCAACATGTGGTAACCCTAACTACCAATACAGAAAACACAGAAGTATCATCTATAAAATCAATAATTAACATTAATTGGCCGGTATATTTTGGAACGACGTCAATCAAAAATTTTGATACAAAACGTTAAAATTTTGTTCACACTGCCCTAGGATACGCTGGACAATTAAAATTAATGATTGATTATTATTTAGTATAATCCCTGTAAGCAATACGTAGGATTGTGAAATAAATGACGATCGCTAATGTAGTTATCATTCTGTATCGTTCATAGTCGATGTCTGCATCAGCGCTAGTGCCTAACCAACGTATACCACGTTGGTTCAAGTGGAACTTCTGCCCACATTTTCCTATTAATGGTGTAAGCTGCTGTGACCCACTTTTCGTGTCAAGGTTGCCTCCCGGAGCAACAAGTAGGGGCCTACTTACACTCCCGGTGAAAGTGTTCGTGATAATCAAACATGGCTGTATAACTTTTATTGGATTAGAACAATAAGTTTATTTGATAAGTAAAGATTGCTCGAGAATGTTATTTGGTGAAAATTGATGGGTTTTGGGCTTAAGTTTTATGTGGGAAATGTGTTTTAGTATCACAAATAATAATTGATGTAATATATTTTCTATAATAGTCTTTACTTAGCTGCGAAAGCATCCACGATACAGAAGAAATCCTATATTGTGGCAACGTTTCCAAACATATTTAAAAAGGATCTAGGTTAGAAGTATTGAACTTCCCCATAAAGAATTATGGGCATTAATAGAAAAACCCTGGATGTTATTGGCCCATTGTTTACAAATTCTTGTAATAAAATTACTCTCACAGTTCTTATTAATTACAATTGAATGTGGTTAGTTTTTAATTGCGGTTTCTTTGGAAAACGACTATTTGAGGTACCAGGAATTGACTAGGAAGGTAATTTATGAGTTCTAAGATATTAAGTTATAGCTCATACATAAGTCACTTTTTATCATTCACTAACACATGGTTTTTGTGTGTTCAAGTTAAAACTTTTGTCGATTATTAAAAAAAAAAGCAGCTGCACCTTTTTCTTTTTTGTGGGTGGGAAATCATCAAATAACTTCTCCCGCTCTGGGCAGAGCAGGAGGGCGTGTCAGACTCTTACTGACTAAAACCCACCCGTGTTCCTTCAGTTGCCTGTGCCAGGGGCCACGGTAACACTCTTGGACTTTTCCGCAACCCTAGCAGGCATCGGTCCTAGCAAACCCCGTCATTGGTGCTGACATCTCTTTGAGGCGCGCGTGGAACACAACGCGCCGTCGACCCGGGCCTGGTCCTTATCGAACGGCCAGCTGCCCATTGCTCGCCGTTCGCAAGCCCGCGCCTACGGTGGCCGGGAATCGGCCTGCGATTCCCGACGCCCAGGGCGTCTCCTGCGGCGGCTAGGGGCGTGAGGGCGCAAACTTTGCCTCTCCCTCACGCGTTCCGCCTCCTCCTTCGCGAACATTACTGCTTCGCAGAAGGAGGTGACGGCTTCCCAAGCCCTCTCGCTCCGTACCATGGCCTGGACCAAGGCCGGACGCGAGAGATCGCCACCGCCAATCGCCTCCACGAGGACACGGCGGTGCTCCGCCCCAAGCCGGGCAGACCTCCACCGTATGCTCCACCGTGTCCTCCGGGCGATCCACACAATGGTGACACCCGGGCGTTACCTGCAGCCTTATCCGGAACAGGAACCTCCCGAAACAACCGTGTCCGGTGAGGACCTGCGTCAGGCGGAAGGTGAGGACGCCGTGGCGCCTCTCTAGCCACTCCTCAAAGAGGGGACTTATCGCCGCAATTGTGGCGTGCCCAGCACTGGGTTGCGACAATCGCACTCTCCATGCCGCCTTGAGATCCCGCCGGAGCTCTGTCCGCTGTACCGTGATTTCTCGCGGCAGCGGAGCTACGCCCCGGCGTTTCGCCTCCTCGCGCCACTCCCAAATGTGCACGAGGACTTTTGCCTCCAGATCCCATGGCGGTAATCCGGCAAGGAGGCTCGCCGCCTCACCGGAGACCGTACGGTATCCCCGGACCAGCCAGGTGGCCATGACCCTTTGGGATACGGGATAAATTTATGTAACAGCAATTTTTGTTTTTATTTCCGGTGAATAATTTCAACGCAAGGGGGCTCAGAATCATGTACAAAATCCATGGTAACTTGCGGGTCGATGACCCTGCCACCCTGTGTCCTTGACAGCCACGCGGGCGATGTTGCAGGCAGACATTAAAGTCAAAGTAAGCAAATCTTAAAACACAAAAACATTATGTTTCCGATATCCTTAATAGCTAATACTCTTGCGCGGTTATTACATAAATGTTAAGAAAACCGAGGCTGACTACGTTTGAGGCAACGCTAAATTATCAACCTTTCTAAATTCCGTCCGATCTTATTATAATTATCCCCACTTTGAATATTATATAACATAACATGTTTTAGCATAATAAAATGAATTCATTCACTTATAATAACAAAACTTAAAAAACCGGTGGAGAATATTGGGGTTATTAATAATGCCTAATGAATATATTCAGGATTGAATCGGCATTCGCTCGCTAGCATTCAAAATGTCAGAAAAGTAAAGATCCTGATTAAATAGGTACCTATCAGAATTTAATTCTAAGCTAATAATAAACCCAAATATTGGCTTTGATGTACGGTAAACATGCTGAAAACCTTCCCCTAAATATAACAACGGGTGGGGTTCAAAATCACGGGAAAAGACGTTTTTTTTTTAATTTTTGTTTATTTTTTAAGGGAATAGTGAAGTTATATTTTTTAAAAACAAACACGTTAAAAAAAAAACTAAACGTTTCATATTCTCCTACGTAACCCCAAAATCATCAAGTCTCATTCAAGAAGCCTACTATCGTAGAAGATTTCGGTTTGCCCCAAATCGTAGCAGTATGCCGATGACCCCGCGCCGCGAGGTCACTTGTTGCGGCGAAGAGCGAAAGTGGCACTGCTTGTCTGCCGTAACATTAGTAGTGGACAATCGAAACTGAAAGTACTACTAAATAATATTGTTTGGCTGCTTTTTTGGGTGATAGTGTTGATAGGAATCGTTTGTTTTGGTCGTTTTGGGCGAGCTGGTTTGTGGCTTAGATGGTATTGCCGATATAGGATAAGGTTATGGTTAGATTTGATTTAGAAAGTGCGTTTATTTGCGGTAAACGCGACGCAAAAAAGAACAAAACAAAAAATAAGAAAAGGTGGGGGAACATGCACCACATCCACACAAAACGGCTATCGCTCAGCATTATGCTGCGGCTCCTATTCAAGGCAGAGCCCCAGCGCTGGTTTTCAGCGACAGCCGGCGCTGACGTATTTCTACCTGTGACGTAATGTTGAATAGGATTACGTTAAAATATGAGCAGGTTGGAACCTGAAGAGATCTGCAATTCATATGGTGTTCATAATAAACAGTATTCAAAGTCAAAGTCAAAAGTCAAAGCATTTATTTCAAATAGGCACATAAAAGGCACTTTTGAACGTCAACATTTACATTTAAATAGAATTGATTCTAGTCGCCCTTCCAAAAGGTAGTTTCGTATGGAGAAGAATGGGCAAGAGACTCCACCGTTACTATTTTAAAATGTGTTACAATATTTTGTATACATGAATTATATAATTATATGTGAAGACGATGCACCTATAATAAAAATTACCCTACCAAAATAGGTAAAAATAATTTAATAAACGTAGCAATGATAAATAAGTTAATTAAGTGATAGATACATGGTGTCCACATATTTACAAACATTGTAAAAGTATAAGATTTCCCAAATTATGTAAACAAGTAATATGTCAGTGCGTGAGTTAAAGTAATCACAGAATGTAAATCAATGTCATAAAAATAATAAACTATACCTACAATTAAAGTAGCAACAAGTTTAATTTTGTCTAGACCCTAGAGTCCTATGGAGCTGGACCAGCATGTTCCCAAGCATTCTTATCTTGGATATAATCCTCTAATTTGTAATATGCTTGTTTACACAGTGAACTTTTTATATGAGTTTTAAATTTTCTTTCATTTAATTGCAATATATGACAAGGTATTTTGTTGTAGTATTTAACACAGTACCCCATAAAAGATGTATGTACTTTAGCTATATATATATTCTATATGTGACGCATGTTTCCCCCAACCTTTTCATATTTTTAGTGTTTGTGTTATTTTTTGCGCCATGTTTACCGCAAATAAACGCATTTTCTTTCTTTCTTTCTTTCTTCTTTCTATTCTTGATGAATCTATCTTTTAATAAGATCTATCTTTTGTTTAGCAATGGGATACACTAGTTAGAAAAAAATATATACAGTGTGCCAGGACATCACGTGCATGAACCACGTAACCATGAATTCAGCACATTATTCTGAACCCTCCAGCGTAGAAAATTTTTGTCGGTTATTATTTATTAAAAACAAATTCTGCTATTTCATAGAAAACTGCAATACCTACGCGGTCAAAATGTATGTAACAGCTTAATTATTTTTTAATAACCGACGTAAGCTTTCAAATGATAAATGATAAATGATTTTATTTCTGTAAGTAGGTTTGAACAAACACTTTTACACGTCAATCATATTTTTTTTTTTAAACTAGATGGGGTCGGCGTTTCCTATCTGACTACTCTGAGAAGAAAGGCCGAAACAAACTCAGAGGTCACAGTCTCTTTTAAAGTCCGGACAAAATCTTGGTCAGGTCATGTGAAAGCTATGTAGATCGGTGTCTGCAATGGTCTTTTGAGGAAAGAACCACACAGATTGAGTGGACCTGTCCAGTCAGTGCACGCAATTGTCAGTAATCGTGCAGCTCAACTTAGACTCAAGGAGCTCAACGATTCGACGAACAATACCAAAGAAAGGACATTTGAGTAGGCCGCATAAATTTCAACGGGGTTCTGAATCATGTAGGTACTTTACTCAACTTTAATATCTCCCGCGCCAAAGGCTAGTCTCCGTTGAGATTGGCCGCCATGGCCGAAATACGGTCTGGAGGACTATATATATTAATTTAGAATGACATGGAAACTGTGTTCGATTTCATGTGGATAGATATTGATGACGTTTGTTAAATTCTTTTGCAATTATCACGAGAAGCCACTTTATTTTAAGTGGACGATATTACCTATTCACTATTGACTACAAGACATACTCTCCATAAAACTGTCACTCTAACAAAGGGGCATTTCATTCATAGCCCGTGAAAATATGGTCTTCTAAATCTTCTGTTTTTAAGCAAACTTTACACTATGTTAGAAACGGATCAAGGTTCTACAAATGTTAATGCCTATTCAATCGCATCACACCCCATTAACCCCAGAAACGTGTCCTAAGCTACCAGGATTATATGAAACGAAGAATATGGCAGGACAGTTGGTGACAAGAAGGTTGAATCAGGTGAAGATGTGATCTATATATAGATATAGATCACAGCTTCACCTGATTCAACCTTCGCGATATTTTTAACTTATTTCTTTGATGTTTTTCCTTTCTCTACCTTGGATGTTAGATCCGATCAAACTTACAGCCTTCGATAAAACAAGCTTGGTAGTTTTGTCCACTTCTCTTGGTCTAGTTTATAATATTTAACTTTGAAGATTCTTCATATTAGTTCCTATATGGACTTGTACCACCATTCTTCTCTTCGTTTCGTTAAAGTCAACAAGATTAAGTAGTCTTCTTGTCTGCTAATAAAACAGACTACGATCATCAATTTGCCGGCCAAGTATAATGTTCATGGAAATTAACTTTAGTCTTTTTTTATGAGAACATTAGGAGGCTCATGATATGGACTGGCTTTATAAGGGTTAAAATGATGAACACATCTTGTGTTTTGGTATATAATTTTGCTCCCTTCGTTTGTACTCTTTAGAAAAAAATCGTCCCATACACTTGCTTGTTACTCTGCATCAATTCCTCATTCCGCAATGGATTGGACGTTTCCGTTTGGTTACGAATAATTTGCAAAGGAATTGGCTGCGAATTGGTCCCAATTAGTCTTTGGGTCATCTTCGTCTTATTTGAGTTGGCATATTGGCTGATTTGCCAAATGTTTGCCAAATGTGGGTGTGATTTGTTGTCATAGGTTGCTGTTTATTTGCGTCTGTCTGTTTTTTGTGTAGAACTTAAAGACGCGTGACTAGCTGTTACATAATTTTTAGACAGGTTATCGATGTTTAATGCGCATACATAATACTTATACAAAATTAGACAGTCGTGTAAGGCGTTTAATTATGCAAATATATACCTACTGCACTTACGCTTATACTAATACAATACCTAAGATAATTTGAACAATTAATAAAATGTCAAACTTATAATCTTATTTTGTCCACAGGGCGCTACCAGTGATCAAGTCTCCCGTACCAGCATGTAGTAGTCAGTGAACGATAAATTTACTAAAATTTTCACTCGCGTTCTAACTAAAAACAAGATGGCCGACGTTCTCGAAATCGACCCCGTGGACGATGACCTCGGTTACGATTACGACACTACAAAGATCCCCGACATCATTGCCTCGGATGAAATGATCGAATCTGGGTACCAGGAGGGGTCTGAACAAAGTTATGGGGACCGTAGGGATTCGAAGGAGGGTTTCGGGGGCGAAGGGGACTCGGACAGTGGTGTGGACGGTGTGAGCAGTGGCTGTAGTGTCGCTGATGACTGTCCAGTGGTGTCGATCAACGATGTGGTGGCGTATTACGATGACATTCGTCCGAGGAGGCGGCATGTACCTCAACTCAGCTTCTACAACGTGGACATCGAGCGACTCGCCATGGATGCTCTCATTCAGGTGAGTTTAGCAACTGATTTTAGTATTTTTCTTGATGATACGATTGATCATTAGATCTACAAATGCGACGTACCGTGTTTTACGATCAGGATTAAGCTGGTTCCATGGATCTACAATCTACGTGGACGTTAAAATGTATAGTGTAAGTGCCCGGAAATGTTAGTGCAACACGGAAGCAGTATTTTGTTACGGAATGCCGGACGTTGTTTTTGCCAATGTATCTAGGGAAATAGGCACCCCATTTGTCTTGCCTTGGCTATCTGAATCACCATTATAATTAAGTTACAAGATTAATATGCACGTAGGCCTTTGATGACAATATCACCCTTTTAAAGCAAAAAAAAAAAAAAAAAAAACAAAGACTATATTGAAGAAATTATTTCGTTTATGTTTATTAATTATGTTTACATTATTTACAATACACAAGCATTATTTCATGCCTTATAAACAAAACAAAAAATACAGGATTACTCAATCGTGTACCAGGGAAGGATAGATATGTAGCAAGCGATCTCAATGCTGACTTTAATATGCAAAGCATTTGCTCTCTTAATTAGAACGAAGCTACATATTTCCTTACGCCAGTGACAGAATAAGAAATACGGAACAACGAGACAACTGGTTTTACAATACAAAAATAAGTTTTATATTCTATATACGTAATTAGATTACAGTACAAAGTTAATTTTACCTTTTTAAATGGAAATAAGTTAAGCATTCTCAATTCTTGAAACATTTGGGTTGGTTTTAGTGGATTTTTAGCACACCATAGTACATAGATTTCTCTACTATATGAACCTGGTGTATTTAAATGTTCTCGTGAGAAACCATTAACATAGAAACGGTACTATAGTGTAAGAGCCAACTAGTATTTTATGTGTTCTCTGGGAAGTCTAGGAGCTTCAAATAATGTTAAAAATGTACTGCAACTGCAAGTCTTGCGTCGCAGTTCTTTTGTTTTTGTGTAACTCATATGCTTAACTCTTCGAGGTAACTCCTTATATTTTTATCTTTAAAGGAATACGCAAAAGCATCTTAGATAAAAATATACATAAAATTTACATTAACGATGTTACTAAGAAATTTAATTAGCATTGCAAAGATTATGATTGCATATCTATTTTGAAATCCGGCTTCGGCCAATTACGATTTTGCTAGACCTCTTAGTCTATAATTAATCATTATTTTTTTAATCTTAATATTGCCATTAATTATCGTTTAATTATATAAATTAATACTAATATTTGATAAAACTATAATTATATTCTTTTCTGCTGGTTTTGCAAGTATTATTTCTAAGTAATTTTTTGCCTGTTTAGTCAATTTCATAATTTCAGTACCTACAGTTCCTGAAAGCCTAATCCAGAAATGTTTAAATAATAAATAACAAAAACCTATATATATTGATCTACGATTTGATGGGGCCAGGCTAACAAATTACAATGCACTATATGATGGCTTGTGACGTTTGCAGGTTTTATTAATGCTTAATGTGGGCAAACAGTTGCCATATTACATTGTCGTGCAGGCCGCAAAAATAACGCTGGTACGTAATTTATTGAATGGATAAGCTGTATTTTTAAAATTCGTAAGCTGTCAAAGTGCCATTGCCATCATACAGTGACGCGGGTTTCCTATAGGTACCTACTACGTACATGTTTTTGGTTCAGTTTTCTTGATGATACTAGAAGTTGCTGCTTGGTAGGTTTTCTAAAATAACTTATGACCATTGCTGACTGCAGTTTCGAATAGAGCCACAGTTAATGTTTACACTACTTGACCCTTTAGTCATAGTTCCTGTAATAAGGGCAGAAAGATACAGGCTGTTCTTAGTTTGGTGGTTAGCGGTATTTCACTGATCGATGTCACTGTCTATTTCATTTGGTTTTGCAAGTCATCAGAGCCTTCACGAAAGGAATAAAAATTCGTTTGGGTCGCTGTCGCCGGATATGGTGAACTATGTATATTAACGCAATTTCATTATTTTGTAGTAAAAATGTGTGTTTCAAATAAATTAACAAAAATTTCTAAACAAGTCTCTTCTTCATCCTTTAAAACTTCTTTCATCAGTGCACAGTGGAGAGAATATAACATGAAATGGTTATATAAGACTAGCTTTGTTACAAAACGTATGTTTAGCTCAGTCGGATCGGTACCTTTCTCTTAATGTAGTGTGCTGTGTCGAGATGGATTATATTAGTATTACGTCACATTGTTAGCTTTTGTTGCCGCTTCATTTTATGCCTATAGATCGTTTCAATTGAATTTGATTGAGGAAAATGTCGGTTAAAAATATTCACAGGATATCAAAAGTTTTGATATATCATCGTTATTTTGACATAACATTTCGTTTCATGCTCAGTGAGTTCTGTGATAGGTCATCTCCCTTTTATTCTATTTTTCTCTGTTCAGTAGTGGTCGTATTAGTTCGTTCTGTTGATCTGCCAGCATATCCTCCAGCCTTCTTCTGTCAACCAGTTGGAGCTCAACTTCTCCTAGAGCGGGACATCTATACATTCTGGGGTACCATTCGTGAGAATAGTTTATTTCTGTCCTTGAATCTCTTGCCAATGAAAGAAACCTGTCAGACAGCACCTTACAGCAACGACAATAAAGATCACTGTGACGTAAAATCTCAGGTAAAATAACTGTGTAGGACTACAAACGCCGAACAAAAGAGGCGTTGTACGAATTTAAGCTTTATTAGTTCCTAATCTTGTCCAACTGTCAGGTGTCAGAAACGCAGTCTCTCGGTGGTCAAAATAGAAGTTGGTTTCTAGCTAAAACTACCAAAATAGCAATTATACTAGTTAGTGCCCGCGGTTTCGCCCACGTGGATGTCGGGAAATATCCCACGGGAACGTACTACCGGGATTAAAAGTACCCTATGTGTCAGGTAAACAATGTATTAATTCCATAATATATTGTTTTCATAAAACTCTATTGGTTTACGCGGTGCATGCCAGTAAAGCTACCAGTCGTCATGATTTTTTCCAACAACTGCAACAATCATCGTTATATTTCAGCCAATTTACACAAAACCATAATGGATTATACACCTAAACTTCCATTCATATATCACTACATATAATGGTGAAAACCGTATGGAAATCTATTCGGCCGTTTTTGAGTTTATCGCGTTCAGACTGACAGACGCGCGGGGGGACTTTGTTTTATAATATGTATTGATTTAAAAGTCATGGACAATGTCTTTGCATTGTGCCTGTGATAGCAAATAGTCATCGTTCTCACAATCTGACGTATATAATGATGTAGCGTCATTTGTAGCAGTGAAAGTGACAGAGGTCAATGTAATATCAAGTTGTGTGTCAAAATGAAAATGAATATTTCTTAATTTAATACCCATACAATTTCGAGACAGTTTATTGTATGCCTTAATACTGATGTTGTTGCTCAGCTTGATGTTGGTTAAGTCAACTAATATTACTTCACATTAAAGCTTGGCATTAATAGACGCTTTGTAAATATTGCCTGTCCTTGTCATTTTCATCAGTATTATCAGTTATTCAAGTTACGGTGGCGTCAATCATTCTGAATTTAAAACCGTGTAGTAAAATGTTATTAATTAAAGAAATTACCAGATACTTGTTAGCACCAATTACGATCGGGAAGATATAGAAATCGGGCTTAACACTACAGATTATCTCCTGCATCCTCGAGATGTAGATTTTCTGGTTTTACGTTGAGCGTTTGGTCTCGGTCTTGAAACCAGTGTTTTTGTAATATGATATCATCAAGTTTGAGGTGGATGTTGATTCACTTTGTTATTATGCTTGTAACATAATAATGTTATAAAAATTTAATGTCTTTGAATCATGCTGTAGTTGAACTTTCCATCCCTGTTAGTGGGTTGCTGCTAAAAATGAGCTGCTAAAAATGAGCGCCATGTAGTAGCGCCCAGTACCATGGACACTATGTTGAGTTGTTGTTCTATTGGCACTTAAATACATTATAGTTTTTTTTTTAGTTCCACCTAAATTATCGTTCTTTCGTCCTTTCCATGTCAAATGATAATTCATTTTCGTATCGATGTCTACTTCACTGAAAAAGGTAACGGTACTCTCTCCGATTTCTTTTTGAATCACAGGTCTGTCTTTTCATCTCAGAAGACTAATAACCAATCTAACAACCGCAGAATATAATTGTAGGCCTTATAACAACCTCAATACAAAACCATCTTTTGTCTATCCTTTCAATACTAGCGCTAACTCATGGGGTAGCCATAGAAATTAAACTATAAGACATTAAACCAATGGCGTTTGCTAAGATGTAGCTTCGAACTAGGGCATTTCGTTACGTCATCGCCTTTCATCATGCTAGTAAGTGGTTTAGCTTCAGAGAATAGGCACCAATGGTGGATAGTGTATTTAGTGCTATAGACTTTTGTAATCTAAATAAAACTAAGATTGGTGAATGTCAATGGAAGATAAAAGAAACGATGCATGAATTGTGTAAAAGATGATGTAGCCTGAAAGTTGGTGAATACCAAGATGATTGCTAATTAAGATATATGGAAGACAAAGGCATTGGGACACTTGGAGAAGGTAAAGAGAATGAATGATAATGAGATGATGAGAATGATAATGAATTACTCTAATGAGTGTAGAAATAGAGTATTCTTCAAATGGAAGTGTAGTATTTATTTGCAATCATAAGATAAGTCAAGAAACAAACAAATTCGTCTAGTTTCAAGCAAGTATTTAATTTGTTTTTAAGACAAGCTATATTCCCAAATGGTGCAGATCATTATTGTATTGGTTTGTGCAAATGTGATTTTAAAAAAATATTTTTTGAAGTCAGAAAATAAACATATACATATTTATTATATTGAATTTTAAAGATCTTCTCTTAAAGGTTTAAGGTTCTTTTAAAGGTCTTGCTCTTTACTAGTTAACGAGCAAAAATATATGTATGAAATTGTATATATTTGATTATCGATACATACAATACTGTTTACTATGTACACCAGTATAGGTACAAATGTAAACATTTTACATAGGGTGGCACAATGGGCGGTGTTATCGTTTGCTTCTTCTTTAAGTAGTTATTATTTTTGTATATAGGCATTTATTTATTTATTTATTTAACACTTTAAGCACATAAATGTACAGAGGCGGACTTAATGCCACAGGCATTTTCTACCAGTCAACCTTTGGGTGATGCAGAGACAAACAGTGGCAGGTGCAATTTATAATTATATTTTAGGATTAAATATTTTTAAATATTTACACGCATAAACTTATTTAGTCTATAAATACATACAATACATATACATAATTATATATAACTAAAAGCACAAATAAATGTACATAAATACACGAATAATTATGCTAAAAACAAATAGGACAAACAATGAGAAAACATTACGGCTGTGATGATACTGTCAACTTCTTGCGAATGTGCTCGCGAACTTTAGTTTTAAAGGATAATCGGTTGGTTGCCATCCTGATTTCCTGGGGGAGCGCATTCCACAGAGAGATAGATTGAACAAAGAAGAAGAAGTGAATGAAGTCTGTGCGGTGAGTGGGACATTGATGAAGACGAATGTGTGATGAACGTAGATTTCTATTGCGGTTGGCGCAAATGTACTGAAAGTGGGGGGCTAGATAATCAGGGGAAGAGGGAGAATGAAGAAATCAAAACAAGGTAGTCAGCGCCGTTTGCTCTCTGCGCTGGCTTATTTCCCCTAGCAATAACATGAGTTATCAGGACTAAAAGAACAGTACCAGAGACGCGAAATGATTTTGAAACTTTTGACGTAATATAAAAATATAATTTACTTACCTATAGAATTCACTAGTTGTTAAGCAACTGAGATGTTGCAACGGAGAATGTATCTTATGCAATGGCGGGCAATTGCGATGCATCTAACGGCCGTGTACAATGAAGTTTGCCGAATATTTCACGAAAGATTACGAGAGGAAAAGGCTCCATTCTCTTCTCCAGACCAAAAATATTGATTACTTTCAAATATTTTAATTTTAAAGATTGATTATAAAATAATTTTATTTTACATAATATTTAAATCATTTAAATAAAAATAATGATGTAGGAGGCTTTCTGAATACGGTTATCGACAGCTAGATAACTTATCATTTTCACATACCCACTGAAAATTTGCATAATTAATTTTATTTTTTTTCTAAAAACAAAAAAATCATCTTTTTTACAATAGTTAATTTCTGTTATCTTTCAAGTCAATTGGTTTTATTTTGTTTTACTTAAAATTGACTGTTAATCATTCAGTGAAATAAAATAAAAGTTGAAAAATGTTGCATTGTTCTTTCACACCAGATTCGGAAATTGTTCGCATTTTATTTAACTTGAATTTCTTCAGTTGCTATGGTCGCCAATTCCACGCTAATAGCAAATCGATACACTCGTCATTGTAATTGCAAAAACAATGCGGGTATAATCGCGGCAATCTCTCTTTAATTTATTCGATTTATTCCCTTTATGTCGAGTCCCGTTATGTCGAGCCGAAAACATTGTCTCGCTTCTATTACCCTTATGTCGAGCTTAGTTTTCTGTCCCGTTTCTATTCCCTTTATGTCGAGTTTATTTACCACGCTTTTATTACCTTTATGTCGAGTTTAATAATATCATATTTTAGAAGTACAGTCACGTCCAATGAAATGCACATGCACATAATTTAGAATCAATTATACACAAAAAAGAATTTAAAAACAACTAATAAAAATTTCATCCCAGAAGCATGGGTGTTATTATTAGAAAGTGCACCTGAAGGCAATGAAGCTAAATCATTTAATGAATACGTAACATCGCAGTGGATTAACAAAAATATTGATTTGTTTTGTTGTTACAACGAACGCCACAGGACCACAAACCCAGTAGAGGGATGGCATAACAGGCTAAATAAAAAGCTTAGTAAAAGACCTCCGCTATATACTCTCATTAGCACACTTAGGGCTGATTTCACCAAAGTCAGACATATTTTATCCGTGGAATAAAATTGACGTCTGACAGTTCTAGTATGGAAGAACTGTCAAAAATCCAAAATTTATTCTCACGATAAGACTTATTCTAGGTATAAAAGATTGGTGAAAATCGCCCTTAGAGATGAGGCTAAAGAAGCTAGGTTTAAGATAGAGCAGGCAAATGTCTACAACGACAACAATCAGAACCTAAGAAAAAAAAAATGCTTGGCTATTGATATACGTATAAATAAAATAGTTGAAGATTTTACAACTAACAAAATTGATCTTAAACGCTTATCAACTGTAAGATTTGATAAGTGATTATCTTTTAATTATTTAAAATATACATGTTACCTAGGTTGATACAACGATATAGCATCAATCAATAACGCTAATTTAAAAGAATTATTTACTTATTATAAAGCTATATCTTTTTTTACATTTTCACTAATAGTGGTGATTATACTGTGATTTATTTAGATTAAGAAAGTTACTTTTATAAAAAGAATTATTTTTTACTGTAAAACTATGCTGTTTAACATTTGCAACAATAGTGATGATTATACTGTGATTTATTTAGATTAAGAAAGTTATTTTTTAGAAAAAATATTTATATACGTGATGATTATACTGTATATGTTTAGATTAAGAAAGATTAGATATATATATGAAAATAAGTAATAGAACAAATAATACAACAATGTTTTTATGCCATTGGCTTTTAATTTACATCCCTGACTGTACCTGTTCACCAAACTCGACATAAAGGTAATAGAAAGCGTAAAATATCAATACTTTGGAGAACAATAGACTTCCAGGCTCGACATAACGGGACTCGACATAAAGGGAATAAATCATTTATTCGATGTAGTTGGCCACCGACTTTCGACATTCAACAATGTACTTGCGGCCTTAAAATCTTTTTCTTTTTTATAACAATCTCTTTGGCTACTCGTCTTTTTAGTGTTCCGTACCCAAAGGGTGCTAGGACCCTATTACTAAGGCTGCGCTGTGCGTCCGTCTGTCACAAGGCTGTATCTTTTGAACCGTAATAGTAGATACTTGAATTTTTTACAGTGTGTGTGTACACAATTTTTTTTAACTAAAGTATTTAAGTAAAACCGGCTAAGTGAGAGTCGGACACGCACACGAAGGGTTCCGTACCACCGCACAATATTTACCACTACTTTTTTTTAACACGTGGCTTGTATGGGGACTCACTTTAATTTTTAATTTAATTTTTATTATTTGTTGTTATAGCGGAAATACAAATTGTACACACTTTGTGGAAATTTCGACTGTCTACCTATTACGGTTCATGCGATACAGCCCGCTGACAAACCGACAAACTGTTATGCAGTTTGGCAGACTTTATGTTTGTTATTGTTTACAGATTTTGAATAAATAAAAAAAATAAAAAAAGACTGACGGACAGACAGTGAGCCTTAATAATAGGATTCCGTTTGGGTACTGAACAATAAAAAGATGTAGTGTTAAATATTGTACGGTGGTAGGAAAGAGTCCGACTCGCACTTGACCGCTTTTTTTCTTTATAACATTCTCTTTGGCTACTCGTCTTTTTTCAATTTCGTAATTTAAAGCGAGTTGTTGCAGCTGATATTATCGTTTCTGTGTCAATTTGTTACAATAACGACTTTTGAAGTTCTACCTGTATGGTAGGTAAAGGTCGTAGTTACGTCACTTGAAAGGTATTTGGATTGAAAAGTTGTTTAAAGTTCAGTTATTGACTAACCTGTGGAATAGACAATAAGACGTTCAACAATAGTTTCGGAATTATGTTGAAAAAGTGAGAATCACTGTGCAAAATAAATTGAAATTAAATGTTTATTTCTGTGTGTAGATTTTTATACGTCAATATTAAAAAACTAGATGGCGCTGGCATTTCCTAGCTGACTCAAACTCAGAGGTCATGGTCTCTCTTAAAGTCCTAATATTATATTATTAAAAGAACATACAAACAGTAAAAAAAAAAATAAAGGAGCATTTAGAACTAACAAATTAACATTAAAAGTAACAATAACAAAGAAATAAAATAAACACAGAATAATTTTTATTTTTTTTATTTGGATTTCATGTGAATCTAACACGGATCTATGGAGTCTAACGATGCAGGGCTATGTCTGAAAGGGCTTTTAAGGCTTAGGCGGATTGAATTGTATGAAAAATCAATCTGCCTAGCATCCTCCCAACTGTGTTGGAGTCGGCTTCCAGTTTTACCGGATGCAGCTGAATACCAGTAGTTTACATGGAGTGACTGCCTATCTGACTTCGACAACCCAGTTACTGGGTAACACTATACCCCTTGGTAAGACTGCTGGTCAGACTTTTAGGCTTCTAACTACCCATAACGATGGTCGAAGATCTGACGAATGACAGCCGGGACCAGCGGCTTAAAGTGATTGGGAGACTGCCTTATGTAATTTTGACGACGAAAAGTGATGATTCTCAGCCTAACTTGAATAATAGATTTTTGATTTTGATGAAGTGTTTCTTGAAAGGAAACATTAAATTTGAATAAGACAGTTCTTCAATAGAATTCGTTCTTGAATAAGCATCACTTGACCCATACTAAAGGTACCTAACGGCTTATATTAATTTAATTTTCCTGAAAGCTCGTCCTGAATATTTCTTATGAATGATATCAAAATATTGGACCGTCTTCAGATTGTACTAGCAAAAGTATATACAGAAGAACCACCAACGGAAAATGAGAATAGAATACGAAGAAAACATTTTTAAATACTTAGTTGCTTCTAAGTATTCAGAATAAAGATTAGGGATACACTGTCATAATATTGTAGGTTTAATAATTCATGTTTAAACCTCCACGATCTTAATTTGCTCGCGTCTTAGCTCCTGCTACTTAGCCTAAGTAGCAATGTAGGATAATATTCATGCTATACCAAGATTGAATTCAAGACTGTATAGTCAAGGGTCTTGTAGGCAAGTTTAGCCTCTGGAGTGATCTCATCGATGCCGGACATTCCAATTGTCGTAAAGGACAAAGCACAAATTTTCAGTAGAGCCAAAATTTTTTACGTTAGATCCCAAATAGTGAAAAAAATCGAGCTAGAAAAAATCCAGATCGTAAGGAGCTTTTTTTAAAAGATAGGATTATTTTAAATATAGCATTAGATAGAGCTCGCGACGCTGCGCTGTTTCCAAATATATTTAAAACTGATTTTCGGCAAAATGTCCTTTACGACAATTGAAAATTCCGGTTTCGACATTGTTGAAGTCTATTCCAGTGACTTCACTGTGTCAGCAGTTCCTCGTCAGAGTTCCTTTGGGTATACCGAATGTAGTTATTGTTAGAAACGCGTCATGATTTCCCCGGAATATTGATTGAACACCTGATCAAGCCTTTGATACATTTAAACTGCTGAATTCCATTCAATTTGTTATGAGAATAAGCTACAGATCAAATTGAATAGGCGTCTGTATAGTAGGTGGTATATTTTTGCACGAAATCAAGCATTGTTCTAACTAGTCTTTCTGAAATGTATATTTTCAGTTTCAAACTTGAGAATATGAAGACCTCTTGTCTAACAATCCTTTTGTGTTCGACCTATAAATAGGACATTGTTCAGTATTTCGGGACAATAGAACTGCTTGTACTTAGTAGGGTTATAGCGGCTTCTGTTATTTAGACGTACCTTCGGAAAATATCTTGTTTTTTAGGAAGGCTCGCCGCGGTCCGTTTGAGGATGGGTGTCCATCCATTACAATATATCGAGACCCCTCCGTGTATTGAAAAGCACGTTAAGTCGTTGGTCCCGGCTGTCACTTGTAGATTTGACAATCTTTACGGGTAGTCGGAGGCCTAAAATCAGTAAATTTTATGTGTTTAGAGCAAAAAGGAGATGTTCCAGAAATGTATGAAGCCTGGGCCAGCACTATGTACACTATATGTAAATATTGCTATGTATTACAGTAACCGTTTTTTATTGTTAATTTTCTTTAATTTCACTTCGTTTCAAAGTATACTCAAATTAACTTGGCCAAGGAGAGCAACACAACATAAAATTAAACATGGTGGATCAGATTAGCAGCATGCAAAAAATGTCATTTTGACAATGACATTTGATTGACGTGTATTAGCTGCCATAAAACAAAACAATACGAATTTCGAAAATCTTGGGTTGGGTTTCGGTTTCGATAAAATAAGACTACAGGGTATTCTACTCGACTGCGGCAGCACATCTTCTATCACCTATTCGAGAAGTTAGAGATTGGTTATATCGGTGTCAAGAGGAGCAAGAAACGTAACGAAGGCTTGAACGTTTTGTTTACAGTCCTACTGCTTCATTCTTTAGTGCCTATCAATATACCCCGGACTTCGATAATTCATAGGAGAGGAGTGAGCTGTGATTTCAACTGTCAAACGTCATGTCAATGTCAAACACAACTGTCATGGCTGCCCTAAAATTAGGGTTATCTTATTAAAAAACTTTTTATATTATCATTTTTGAACCACTGTACCCTACTTCAAATTATTTTTTTAGTATTTTCATGAAATTCCCCTATTTTTTTCCTATTTATCTATGTAGTGTACATAGTGGTGGCCCAAAATCAAACATCTCCTTTGTAAACCATCGTTCTGTCTTTGTCATCTTCAAACTTAGCGTTAAAGGCATTTAGTGATTTTTGTCATTTAATCAGTTTCTGTCACCAATTTTAACTGGTCTGTCCAGGTCGGTTGCATATACCTATTCACTAGTATTCAGAAGCCTAAAAGCTTGAACCTAATATTGTCCAGTATCTGGATTAAAGATGTCAGAAGTTAGTCGGTCTGTGAAACATATAATTTATTGAGGCTGTTAGTATGACACGTGGAACTCGACAAAATAATTTCGTCACAAGTTTATTAAAGGCATGTCTTGTTTGGGCACGACAAAATGTCAAAGCAAAATATACGCCCCGTGTTTAATAGACTACCAGGCAAAGCTCAAGCGTGGGTGGTAAATAGCTAGACAAATGAATAAACGATTCCCTTTTTCTTTACACAAAGAAGCCTCGCCACGTTTACCTGCGATAAAAATAGAGATAATAGGACTGAAATAAAAACAAGACTTATTGTTCTAAATTCTGATACACATCATAGTTTTTTACTAAGATAGGTAAATACGGTCTATTGTCATATTTTTTGCAGTAACACGTAGTTTTAAAGATGAATGAGTATTGATCTTAGAGTTTGAATGATACAAGCTATCCTACATAGAGTTTAATAAATATTGTTACTCTCATATTGAGTGTGTGTGTGTATTGAGTCCGCCTGTGTGTGTGTATTAAGTCCGCCTGCGTGTGTGTGTATTGAGCTTGTCTGTATATGTGTGTGTTTGTGTGTGTGTGTGTGTGTATTAAGTCCGCCTGCGTGTGTGTGTGTATGTGTGTATTGAGCTTGTCTGTATATGTGTGTGTTTGTTTGTGTGTGTGTGTATTGAGTGAACCTGTCTGTGTGGTGTGTGTGTATTGAACCTTACTGTGTGTGTGTGTGTATTGAGCCCGTCTGTGTGTGTGTGTATGTGTGTATTGAGATGGTCTGCGTGTGTGTGTATTGAGCCTGCTGTGTGACCGCATTGTTCTTCTAAACTGCTCAACAGATTTTGATGCGGTTTACAACACCATTTAGGTAGTTGATTCAAGGAAGTGTATAATTAATTAATATTTAACTTAAATTAGATATAATAAAGAAATCTTCATGTTTTGTCAAGTCTTATCACCTATCAAAGAGAGTGGGTTTCGCGTCATCGCTTCATGCAGAATTGCAGAGGTAAGAAATCAGTTAAACATTACAAATATTAATAATTAAATATTTATTTTAATAATTTTTTTGATCAGTTTTTTATAAATGACTTGCTTTATTACGTATATATACCGATTCTTAAAACGTAGGTAAAAGGAACAACAGGGTTTTTGTTACATATTGTATAAATAAATAGCAGATTTAATTTAGCCTCATAGCGTTTACAAACACATATCTATGCCAGCATTTTTATGTTACTTGTGCTAGTTACGAAACTAGAACAAGTAGGTATCACCTGCTCAGCGGCGGCAACAGCTTTAATGCATTTATATTACCATCATAAGTCATCATGGTCGTATCTACCTCCTATACGGCCAATGTGTCAAAGACAAGGTTGAAAATGCTACTTTAAGCGATCAGGTTTCAGTACATCAGTTCCTTGAAGAAGCTCCTTGTGTGTTTGTAGCCAAGATTTTTGTACAAAAATAAATACATAATTTTGCTTTTCATTTACAATAAACATACAAAATGGCCGGTTTACAAAGAAATTATTTTTTGAAGCCACTTATTGTTATTTTTAGCATCTGTAAACCTTCCACTTTCACTTCTACTTTTTGCATCTGTAAATCTGTGACCTTGGAGCGACAATTAATGTTAACACTTTTTTATAAATAGTAATACTTGGTCTTATTAATACTTTACTTGTGCCTCAACTTGTACCCATCATTCATGTTTAAAACGACGATCGTCGTTTGGTTTTTAACAATTTTTTCGTGTCATATTGTTCATTATGTTTGTTTTTGTAGGTGACAATTCGAATTAAAGTTTTTGTCATGGGTTGGCAATGACAGAACGTTATACTGACGTCATTTTGTAGTAAGCTATCATACGAGGTTACAGATCAACGATATTGAACTGTTGGTAGACCTGATTGGATTCAAGGCTGTTTTAGATAGACTATTTTTTCGCTTTACGAAAACAATGAGGATGAAAACTTTGAGACCTCATAATCATAGTGCTCAAAAATCTGCTGAATAAATTGGACACATGGCGTAGATGTTCTGTTTATAGGTGCCCACCGATTTGCTCGATTTTTGACGATTGACTCGTGTTTTCTTTAGCATTTCTTCCGCGCGAGGGGCAGAAATACCAAATAAAACTGCTTTGAATCTAGTCTCTTATTGTATAGGGATGCCAGTTAGACCTGCTTCCAAACACGGCTAGTACTACAGCCGTTAAAAAATGCTGATATCTCAGAAGCGGTAATTGCATCCTCTCATTACGTAAATCAGGTGATTCAAGTACCTTTCCCGGTTAAAGCATCTGTATATTCTCTCATTTAAATTGCAAATGTTGAACGAATCCGTGTAGAGGGAAATGTAAACGACGTGCCAGTAATCTGATCACGCGCATACTGAGCCAAGCTTACGTACCTTCGAGGAATTCAACGTAACATGTTATTGAAACCTGACATTAACACTAGAGGTTCTTATTCTTCCTTTTCTCGTGTCGAGTATATTTTGTACGACTTGTACGAGCCTGGGGGCTTGGCCCTAAGCACGACGTCCGATCATCCGTAGTTTCGGACGAAGTAACGGGCGTTTGCTACTCCGTATCACCTACGGACATAAGATTACTTCGAGCCCCGAACTTAAAATGAATGACAACACCACTTGACAGTAGTCCTTACTCCCGATGTGTTACTGCCCGTCCAAAAAAGTTAATTATTCGGGGGTAGGGTTTTTAATTTTTTTTATTATTTTAAAATGGGTTTGCTCTTGAATCTAGTCTAGGTCAGTGGTGACAGAGACAGAGTCAACGATGGAGTGAGCTTACCCAGCCCAGAAGAAGCCTGTTCACTGTCCTTTTGAAGATATTAGGGTTGTATGCGTCCGAAAACACAGACGCAGGTAGAGAGTTCTACTAAGCATCGAACTACTTTCGGACGGGCTCGTTTCTTCGTTGACGGACGTAGAGAGTAGGCCCCCTGGACAGCTCTGTCGTTTGCCTCATTTAAGACCTGGAGGCTGCCGGAAGTTGTGCACGGCGGGCAGGAGAAGGTGCTGCATATCCTGTGTCGGGGCTTCAAACTCAAACCGTGTGTTGAATGTGTCGATTACATCCCATCTAGCCGGATTGGGATTGGAACAAGAAACGCTAAAATACCTTCTTGGATTCTTTACGTAGCATATGAACACTTTAACTAATGTAGTAGTGACAATTTACTAGTTTACGATAGCTAGCATACCTCATCCGCATCGTCATCACCTGCTTCTGGACATCGGCCTCTCTTCTCTTATGCTAATCCTGTGCCAGCCACATCCAGTTATCAACTGACCGTTATCGAATTTAATCCAGTTTAAAACTTCCTCAGAACATAGAACATCAAGTTGTGTCAAAGCTCCGTTGAAGGTCTCACCGTTGAAAGTGAGACCTTCAACAATACCTTCAACGGAGCTTTAGGCTATTAGGTGCATGATAAAATATATATAAATTTGATATTCTGGAAAAGTCCATGCTTTTTGGCTACTATCACGCTGAGTAAACGGTTCGTTGACCTGAGATGTCTAAAGGAGGGACAAGTAAGGTTTCTGGCTTGTCAGTGCTCACATGTCGTGTTCCACAATAGTTCCCTGCTTACAACAATTCTGCAAGAGTTGAAGAAAGGAACTATTGAGCCGAAGATACGCACACCTCACCTTAGTGTATGTTGCACCTTCCACGTTTTCTTTCGCCAGAATAAATATGCTTCTCATCAAGGAAAGTTCACCCACAAATATTTTTCTTACAAACAATTAGGTACTCGTAGAAATCGAATCTTACACAAGGTCATGTGTTAGAGCACTAATGCCTATACATAATTACTGCTGCTCGGTCACAACTTTGTAAGGGCTTTGCTATTTTGATACATCTTAAGCAACGCACACTCCCATACAAAGATCTACTTTGTTCCCGAGTTGTAAGGTAGGTTTTTCCATGAGTGTGATTGTAAGATAAGTTAGATGTTGTAACACAAACATTGTGGACAGTGAAGCCTTATTGTAAATGAATCTATGTACGTAAAAATCGATATTGCGTTGGCGGATGCTCGCTCAAGGGCGAAACGTATTAAGTACTCTTCAATCGTGCGGTTTGCATGCCCTATCAGTTGTTGACGTACGTAGGCTTCCTATCAGTTCGATGTACATTACGCGTAAACTCAGGTCTTTCGACAATACTG
This sequence comes from Brachylomia viminalis, assembly GCA_937001585.2. Lineage (NCBI taxonomy): Eukaryota > Metazoa > Arthropoda > Insecta > Lepidoptera > Noctuidae > Brachylomia > Brachylomia viminalis. The sequence goes on from OW443300.2 coordinate 3,078,426, forward strand.
GCCCAATTGGGCCAAGAAAAGAGGTAGTGGATGGAAAATTCTGGTTATTGATTTTTCATCCTTTCGTTGTGTTTGATGTTTCTATTTCAGAGTATCTTAGTGACTACCATAGCCTATTCGTAGATTATTTTGGGTGAAGTTGATTAATGTTTTTGCCCTAGAAATAATAATAATAATATAAAACGTTTATTTTCTCTACAAAAGTTATGTCCATACTGTTAATATTCGACAATAGTGCACAAACAAGGAGCTAACTTTGTGAGAGACTGGTGCCTGAGGTAGGTTTATATAAAAACCTGTATTACAGGTCACCAGGGCCCTCCCGTGGCTAGATGCCTGTGATGTGGACCATCATAGCAATGCAGTATACTTAACTAAGGTTGAATTAAGAAACAAACAACAAAAAAATATACAAAAAAGTTTGTGTAAATACTGAACTGAAGAAAGGACCTCCTGTTAATGTTATTATTTCACTTACGATGATTGTTGATCACACAGACACACATAAATAATAAATAAGATCTTCAGAAAAGTACTCAATTAAAACGGCATCAATTACACTACTAGCAAAATCAGCCCCTATTGCTCCTACTGCTGGGACACAGGCCCTGAGTGAGGGAGTGGGCCCTAATTCACTACGCGGGCCCAGTGCAGGTTGGTGGACATCGCTTGTCCTAGAATTATCGGCCCTAGGACATACCGGTCTCCTCACGAAGTTTTCGACTATCATGAACACTTCTTGTAGCGTTGTGTTGTTCTTCTAACCAGACTATGTATACTTAATAAGACTTTGTGTATTAGGCTCCGTGCGCAAAAAAAAACCCTCTTTTGTCAATTTGTTATCTAATTGTGAGACAGCTTAAAATAATTGAAACATTATACCGGTGTGAACTATAAAAGTAGTTTTCGTGGCGCTAACTAAACCATTCGTGTCAGTCACAGAACCTGTTAATAATTTCATCACTTTTGCGCTCTCGAAAATATAAGTTTATTTTGCCTTTGATTTACTTAATGAAGATATTGTATGATCATAAAATAAATGTTTAATTTTGTTTTAAGAATAGCTGAAGAATAACGTGTGATCTTTAATTTTCTTGAAACAGTTTCCTTATTAATAGGAAAAAAATCATTACTGGCTGGATATTTTTTTTTTCCAAAAAGTGGTTACACACAACATTATTTCTCTGTTATATTTTGTATACATATAAGTTGAAAAAAGTGGCCAACCACATGCAAGAAGACCATATTACTTATAGTATGTATTTTTTCCCTTTCTCACAAACAGTGCACAAAATTGATCAAAGTCAGTCGATTTTGTTCACGGCCCCTTAACTGTCTATTTCTAATTTTCTTTATCCTTTTCCAATCAAAGAGGCTGTGAGTTCAAACTGCGAACATGAAATGGGGTGCCCTACTCAAAAAAATATCTTCCTCCGCGAGGGCATCTTACTATCATCTTACATCTTGGCTATGAAGGTCCTCACATCTTCAAATTTTCCACGAAGTGAAAACCCACAAGCACCATGGTTAGCTAACCATCCAGCACGTTACCTTGAGGTAACGCCAGACGGATCCCGGCGTGATTACTATACACAGTTAGCTACCTCGCACGTGGGGACAATCCCTAATAGGATTACATTTTGTTTTCATTCGGCCATTTATGGGACTCGGATGTTTTTGAGCTGTTCGTTGTAGGAATAATTGGGGCTATTAAGGATTTTAGGGAGAGGGATGAAGAAAGTAAATGGCTGAGGACATAGACAATGCCCTCGTAGGACCAGGGATAGTGAAGATATGTCGCAGTCATGATCGACGTAGACTATAGAAATAAAAGTGACTGTTGGTAACGGAACTAAAACTAATAATTGATGATACAATATGTGTGGTAGATATATATTTCATTACTACCAAAGTTAAGGGAGACACTACTATTTGCTATACTAAGGATATGTCTACCACCAAACAGCACTGCTGTCTGCTAGACTGAAAGTAAAACACAAATTACTTTGTGATTTGTTAAAACCCTTGGCATTTCAAGGTGTTTGTAGGCAGCTGCAGCATACCGTCAGGTCGGCCGTCGACTAATTTGTCACCTTGTCAATTTAGACAGAACATCGAATTCAACACTTTGTTTGAATCTCAGATCATTTATATAATCTGTGGTTCGAATTAGTTTACCAAAATTAAATTTCAAGTTAAAACCAGACAAGGAGTCAATTTATCAACTCAGTTTCGTTTCTATTTCTGTATAATCTATCGGCACTTAATCATACCAGCCGCACAATATAGATACATATAAAATGAAAACCTGATGTAGTGTCATCGCATAATCCAACTAATAATACAGTTTGACAGTCACTAAGGTCAAACGCTCTTCACAGCGACCTCTAGCCAACAGAAGAATAATACGACAGAATGCCGTCATTATTTTATATGCGCAATTTATATATTAATCAACTTATTTGATTGGTTTATTCCGGTTTTTGGTCGAAATTGCAATTGTTTTTTTTTAATACTTTACAATCCGTGTGCTACATAGGATTTCCACACAAACTGTCATTCCCTATTTAACCCATTTTTTAAAACCTTCCTTTGCTCATCTACATTACTAAGGAACTCTTGTGCAAAATTTCATGATTCAGGCAGGCGCGCGGCGCGGCGCGGCGTTGAGGCCGGGGGGTATATGTTAGTGAATGAATTAAGGATTTTATTAGATTCTTCTACAACGGCCGTCTTATTCAGGAGGATGTTTGCACATGGTCAGTTTAAAACTATGTTAGCATGATCAGTCTAAAACGTTCCCACTACTGGGACACAGGCCTCCTCTCTGTGAGAGGGAGTGGGCTGTAGTCCACCACGCGGGTCCAGTGCGGGTTGGTAGATGACGACCAGACTATGTTGCGACCCATAAAACTAGGAACTTGCTATGTTTCAGTATTTGGATGCTGTAACCGACGAGTTAGCAAATGGCTGCTTTTACAGCTTTTTTACAATTTTCCTCGGTAGAGAAACATTTAAAAACGTTGAGATGTAACTACGAACGCTCAACAAAGTTGTGGGAAGACTAACTGGCTAGCCTGGCACTAAAGTGGCCTATGATACAAAATAAACATTTTGAGCTAACAAACGAAATGCGTTTGAAGTCACTGTGTACTTATTAATGTATGTTATATTGATGATAAACATTATGTTACACATATCACTTTAGTTCCAGGCTAGCCAACTTACCTACTTGAAAATATCTTAAAGATATATTGAACCATTTCGGAAAGAATCGGCTTCCTCAGTTCAAAAACCATTTTTGTATTGCTCCTAAAATAAAATTGTATTAACGTTCCTATTTTACACAAAAGGTTATAGAACCTTTGTCAACAATACACCACACGATTATTTCGCAAAGAGGCTTCCAATTATCATCCACGCTGCGGTCCCCGATAACTGTGTGATTATTTCTAACCTCTTTTGTGACACACAACAACCAACCTTTTATTATATTTCATTGAAAAATAAAACCAAACCTTTATAGAACTCCTCCACTGGAAATTAAACCATGTATTTCTGAAGTTAAGGTTTGGTTTCCGTTGTAGGGTTTGAAAGATTTAACGCTTATTAGAATTAAGGATTGATGTGTGCAGTAATAAATTGTATGGTAAAGGATAGTGTGAATCACGACGTCTGCATTATATTGGACAGTTCGTGATCGAGCCGCTTCGATGAGGAATATTGTGCGCATTCAGTATGAGACTGGAAACATACGGACAGGCTGGCAATGCAAAAACATTGCTTCAGAATAAATAGACGCAAACAGTTGCCAATACGGATTCTCGCTAAACCAGTCTGCTTGCAACTTCAAAATGATAGTATTTGTAGTTCCAGGGTTATATTAAAACGTTTAAACAATAAGCTTAAAGCTGGGTCGCCCTTAAATGCTGGAAACGCTAATAATGTTGCGTGTTGTATAACCAGGATCCCGCCATATATTTAATACCTCTCTCACGCTACATTTTATTCTCCGTCACAGGCTACCGCGGCCGGTGAACCGAAGTACTGTCTGGGCATACAATATCGAAAACAGACTACCTATAACAAGGCCGAAAAAACAACAGTAAACTGCCTAAGGCTACTACCCAAAAAACGTTGGCTTCAAAATTGTTATATTATGAACGTGGAAGAAGCATAGTATTTAAGGATACGTAGTATTATGTAGTAAAAAGCCCCGTTTATACGGTTTTCCTTACCTGTCGCATATCATAAAATAGTAGCAACAAATGACACTATTTAGATGGTGCAACTTTTATCGTTGCGTCAAATTAGGGAATGCTCCAGGCAATTAAATCGCACCGCAAAAATACGTAAATTAGGCTTACCTAGGATATCTTACACTTCAAAGGAAAAAAGCCTGAGATTTTTAAACTTCGGTATTACGACATCAATAATAATTGGTCCTTTCAGCTACTATTGCTAAACAAAGACAATTCGCGTTCACGTTCACTTTCTGTATATTCCTTCCCGCCGCCATGCGCCATGGTGCTGCTTCGTGACACGTCTCATTTGTGTAATAGCCACACTATTCGGTAAGAGATTGCGATAAACGCCTTAATTTATAAATAAATAAAGGTACATTACATGGTCTGAAGTACGTACACAATGAAACAAACACGCAAGGCGATTCTGTAGACAGTTAGCAATTAGATGGTTTAGTTTCCAAAGAATTCTTTAAGATGGCTCCTAATGTAGAAATACTGATTGAAATATATATCGATGACATAATATATTAAACTTGTAAGGAGGGCCTGGACAGGATAGCCACAAAACAGGAACAAATTGTCCTGCTGTAAAGCTTTTGCAAGGATGAAAAAGGCCGTGGATAAAAATTATGATCTCATGAACATAATAGACGAGATTTAAACGTTCGAAGATACAATTATAAAGAAACAAAACCGACTCAAATAAGTTAAACAATTAACAACCGATAACTGACGTCACTAAGCACTACCTACCTCAATGCAAATCGAATTGATACAAAAATATAACAGAGTAACTACGTTACTGAAGAGTGTGCCAACGTGCTTGGCTAGAATCCAGATCTTCCAATCTCTGTCGCGTTGCGAGGTAGGTGTAGTTTAGGTACAAGCAATTGATACGCATGGGAAAGGTAGTACGCCGCAGAAATTGTAGCAATCGTTCGTTGCTAGGTAAATTATGTTGGGTAGTTACTACGTTTTGAAATTTTTCGATTTGGAGTGTTGTTACTAACTTAGGAGCTTTAGTTAAAGGACAGTTCAAAGTATAAGATTGTCGTGTCATCGCTTTGTTGAAGGATCCACAGGATTTCGTCATACGTAAACCTTTCATGCCATTCTTTCCTGCTTTCGGCCTTTCTGTCCGGGTATTCCCGACACACTTAATGTCATCGACCCGTCTTGAATTCTCCAATTATTGTTACCTTGAATGAAATGTTTCTGATAAATTACGCTTTTCCTTGTACAAGTATTTTTTTTCATAACTGGTTGCAAATGTAACCTTGCTAGGAATTCTAGAACTAGATTGCAGTTGAACAACCTCATAGGGCAATACAATTACACTGATATGCGAATGGACTGCGTATTCGTAGTATATATTATGTTGCATGTGTAGCACAGAAGGATTCTTTTACTCAACTTCTAAGTATAATCAAAGAAAAACTTAGGGTTTTCTTCTTAGCTTTGTGCAATCCTTCTCTCTTTCTCTCCTACTCCTTTTCTAACCAGTTTATTTTGATCATGAATCATCAAATATCCTTTGGTTTTTCATTTATCTCTCCGACATCATTTAATGAATGCATTATCAATATCTGTGTGACAATAAATAATACGTATATGCAAAACGGCTAGTCCAAAAATAGTGCGAATTAAATAGATGGTCAACCTTGACATTTGGCTAACGACGCCAATCCGATTGCGGATATTTCGAAGTGTTATGATTTTTTTATATCTGTCATAGATCTGCGTTAACATTGTATGTTTAGGCTTTGTTTAACTGCGACATAAGCAGAACATTTTTTTTGAGAATTGGTTATTCTTCTGGCCACTCGTCCAAAGGTTTATAGCAAAAAGGACGTAGTAAGTAACAAGAGGTAAAATGCAACCGATGTACCGCAAGCTTAAAGAAAAATGTAACGTCTGTTCTACGGATAATAATCTCATTACCCGTAGAACAGATGAAATATTTTCATCACAGAATAACAGATTTTCACGAATGAGTTAGCACTGTTCCATTCTTATTACCATTCGCTCCGAACATTCCACTGCAAAGGTCAAAGAGCAAATGCCTCCCCAATTGCCAATCAATATCCAATTTTCACTGGAGAATATCCCAAAATTGTTGAAATTTTCACCTGATATTTTTCATCGTAAACGGTAATCGTAATCCTCTTTTTCTAAAAGATTAATAAACCACCTACGCGTAATGACCTTCATACTTATGAAATATATGTACATGTGGTAAACGCATATGTATGTATGTGAGTATTAAACGTAATACTCTTACGATTTTCCGGGTCATCAAACTTTGAGTTAAAAAATAAAAGTGTATGCAACAAGTTCAGAGCCGAAGGACCTGATCGAAAGGTTTTGTTACTCGTTTCAGTTTATTTTTATGCTCAGAATAACTTATTGAGTAATGCGAGTAATATGCAGGATGGACCTTACGTATTTGTCGTGTAGGACATCCAGGACAAGGATTGATCGGTCGTTTCATCGTTTGCTTTTGAGTGTGAGGAGATGGACTGAATGATCGAATAGAAGTTAGCTCTTCGTGAATGAGTTCATCTTATAAGTTCGAGAATATTATTAGCCAACAATGTTCCCGCTGCTGAGACAAAGGCGTCTTCTGTGAGGAGGGCCGGCCTGTCATCCACCATTGTGGTAGTTCGAGATCGCCTCATGGAAAGTGGTAACTGTCACCTATAATAATAGTCATCTGCTGTTTCTTATATCTTGTAATATGTCTCCGCAATGCTATTTTAGTCTATTATTAACACCGTCGGAAAAAGAGGGGCGTTATAAGTTTAACATGTGTCTGTTTGCGGCATCGTAGCTCCCAAACGGCAGAACCGATTTTGTTTATTTTTATTATGTCTGAAATTTGAATTGATCGAGAGTATTCTTAGAAAAAAAAGTAGAAGAAAATCTGTTCAGAAATTTTTAGAGGTTTTTGTTCGTGACGGGGTATTTTTAATTTAACTTTTATTTACCATTAGCATTCAACTTAGGCTCGACCTATCTCTTTGTCATGCTTAGACATGATGCTATCTTATTCAGCTTTAGTAATATTAGCAAAAATATGTTATTCAAATTGTACTACGACTGATTTATTAGTCATAAATACATTTTTATGATCCTAGTTCTGCTATCGAAAACATGAATAATTTGGTACAAGTTTCATTCAAATGTTATCTGATGATATTGTATCTTCTCTCTACAAGGCCAAACCAAACTTAACAAGGTTACAGACAGATGAAAACACCGTAAAATTTGCAATGGCTATGGATGGTGATTTAAAGCACTGGGGCTAGTAGATAAGGTGGAAAACAATGTGAGGAATCGGGTCTGAAATCGTCAAAAAACGTAGTGATTTAACACTCCTCTCTATGTAAATGCTTTACTTTGCAGTAAGAGAATTACAGGCCGGTAATTTTGTACGTCCATAACCAGAGGGCTTAGACAAGTGGCGATCGCTTTCAAGGTGTTTTTCGTATTTTTTCAATCAGTTTCAACAGGATTGATAAGCTTTTCGGCACCACCGCTGCATCATTATCACTGACAGAACGTCACTTTGTCTACGTCCTAAGGACTTTATAGCGGGTCGAAAAAACTCCAAATATCATTCCATTATACAATTGTTCAATCATACCATGTAGTTGCATCTAATAAAAGAATAAAAAGCCGTACAATATACGCACGATGCACTTGACGAAGGACGCTCTCGTCAATCATCGTAATGACAGTGTGGAGTGTAGCGGCCATCATGGACCGGACGTGACGTAAGAAGGACGCGCTGTGTTGTGGTGTGCTAATATAATGTAGCTGTCATTGTAGAGGATGAAGACGGACAGAGGAGAAATTATATATCATTCTATTCGTATATTTATGCAAATGCATGAAAGTATGGGAGATGATTTGCTGAATATTAAGCGGCAGCAATAAGATTGGTAGGTACTCCCAACTTAGGTAGTTGAGAAGACCGTAAAGGCTATTGTTAATGTACCAAGAAAAAGCACTTGGTCTGCAGCAGGAAACGTTATCCTTTATAGACCTTTCATTCAGCTTTTTATTGGATATAGGAAGATGCGCTTGCAAAGTTGTGACTTGGAACCATGAGGCTATCTCGTTCTTTTGGGACCGGTAGTAAGTCTACTAATGTGTGAAGTGAGTATGATAAAAAAACGTATCTTATTAATTAGTGTTTTTTTCGGAAGTAATTAGTATTTTTTGGGGGAAGTGGTGCTAATGGGAAGCCTTGAAGTGTCAGGTGCTGTAGACAAAAACGTGTTAATTTGACATGATGATTTGGCGCCTGTAAAACGTTGATCTATCCGGCATTAGGTTTGAACTAGCAGTTAGCAAATAATAGGTCGGAGATTTTTTTTTCGTATTTTATATGTAGGTAGGTACTTATCTATAAAAGTAAATTAGTTGTTTTAATTGTACTGAAATCTGTTTAGCTGTACTGTTTGCATCTGGATGGTTTTGATACCATTAAATAGAACATTTAAATAAAAAGTAAAAACAATTTGCCGCCCTTTTTCAATTGTTTTTCTTTCCGCCAAAATGAGTGAATCTAACGCAGAAATTCGTTACATTTTGAAGTTTTATTATAAAAAAGGGAAAATATGTGACGTGGTAACGACGAAAATATGGTCTTAACGCAGTGTCATCAAGAGTAGCCAAAGTTGGTTCAAGCGTTTTCAGTCCGGGAATTATGATGTCAAAGATGCAGCTCGCTCTGGCCACCCTGTTACGTATAAAGTCGATGCCATTTTTGAAAAAGTGCTGCATGGTGCATATTGGCCTACGACATAGCTGAATAGTTAGGGGTTGGCCAAAAACAGTTTTGAATCATTTGAAAAAGTCTGGGTTTACAAAAAAGCTTGATATTTGGTTGCCACACGAGCCTTAGTCTTGAATTTGTATATAAAATACGAAATAACTTTTGCCCCGACTTAATGTGTCATAGTTGAGTGATTAAAATGCATTGCATGCATGCAGATTACTGACACATGCGTGCACTGACTGGACAGGTCCACTCAATCTGTGTGGTTTTTCCTCAAAATACCGTTTCACATCTACATGGTCTTCACATGATCTGACCAAGATTATGTCTGGACTTTAAAAGAGACTGTGACCTCTGAGTTTGTTTCGGCCTTTCTTCTCAGAGTGCTCAGACAGGAAACGCCGACCTCATCTAGTTTTTAAAATATGTTTAACGTGTAAAAGTTTATTGCACGCAATTTTTTTTTTATTGCACGCATTATTGCACGCAATCGGCAACACTGACTCAAACGCACTGTGGCGTAAAAGTGCGTTTGAGTCAGTGTTGCCGATTGCGTGCAATAATGTGCGAGTGTGCGCGGTCAGAATAACCGTAAGTACTAGATCTGTAGTCGTGTTTAGTGTGTACATGCCAACAAACTCGAGTGATAATCTTCCCGAGTTTACAGCCTGTCTTAGTGCTATTCGCTCAGTTATAGAAGTAGAGGAAAATAAAGGAATTGAGGCTTTTTACATCATAGGAGACTATAATGCACATCCAAATGAGTTATTTTATAACGAAATGATAAATTTTTGTTCAGATCAAAGCTGGGTCTGTGTAGATGTGGAGATGTGTGACAGTGATACCTACACTTTCACAAGTGAATCACATGGCTGTAACAGATGGTTGGACCACTGCATCGTCACTAAATCTGCCCAGCAATCAGTCACTAGTGTCACAGTACTGTATGACATGTATTGGTCCGACCATTTCCCGATTGTGATTGAATGTGACTTGTTAAAAATTAATTGTAAAATTGTAGAAAGTAATAATCATGTTAATCGTGCTGTGTGGGGTGAGAGGTCGTCTGAGCAGATAAGCGAGTACCACGACCTCTGTCACTCTAAGCTGAGACTTATTGATATTCCTCGGGAGCTGAGTGATTGTTGTGATAAGTTTTGTAGACGCAAAGAACATTTTTCAGCTCTTGACAAAATGTACTCTGATATTGTAAATATACTGGAACGGGCAGCCGTACAGACTTATAGGATAAAGTGTCGAAGGAAGGGTGGCTATATCACGGGGTGGAACAAACATGTCGCAGGCGCTCACCGCGAGGCCCGGCTTAGATTCCAGGTGTGGACAATGGCTGGTCGCCCAGCCAATGGTCCTATTTTTCATGATATGGCGGAGGCAAGGAGACATTTTAAGGCTAAACTCAAGTGGTGTCAGAACAGGCAGGACCAGCTTAAAATGAATCTCCTTGCTTTCAACCACGCGAACAAAGACTTTCGGCGTTTTTGGAAGAACACGAATAACATGAATGTGAGACCGGGTCTCCCGGTGAGCGTCGGTGGGTTTACTGACCGTAAGAATATTGCGGATGGTTTTAGGGACCACTTTTCTGTGCGGTCACTCTTGGGCTCGGCGTCTCAAGGAGTAAACGGACCTGAGACCATTGAGACTGGGCGGAACGCGAAAATACCTGCCAAGAGTGTGGCTTCAATTATTTCGAGGATGCAGCGTGGGAAGTCACCGGGTCACGATGGTCTCAGTGTCGAACATTTTAAACATGCGGGAGTCCATCTGCCTAGAGTTTTGTCACTGTTTTTCACTTTGTGCCTTGGTCATTCCTATTTGCCGGAACCACTTATGCGGACGATTGTGGTCCCTATAGTTAAAAACAAAACTGGTGACACCTCCGATATGAACAATTATCGACCCATCTCACTAGCTACCACCATGGCTAAGGTGCTTGACGGTCTGATGAAGGGCTGCCTCTCAGAACATGTTAAAGTGCACGACGCCCAGTTCGGATTCAAGGCGGGCGTGTCCACCGAGAGTGCTATTCTCGGCCTGAAGCACACCGTCAAGTACTACACCATGAGGAGGACGCCGGTATACGCGTGTTTCCTTGACCTGTCGAAAGCTTTCGACCTTGTCTCCTATGATGTGCTATGGGACAAGTTGAGGGGCACGGGTGTGCCGGTGGAGTACACAGCGCTTCTCCGGTACTGGTATGCTCACCAGACAAATCGGGTGAGATGGGTCGGTACTCTGTCGGATGAGTATCGAATGGAATGCGGTGTAAGGCAGGGGGGGTTAAGCTCCCCCCTGTTATTTAATTTATATGTAAATGAGCTCATCGAGCGACTGAGCAGCACACATGTCGGCTGTCATATAGACGGTATATGTGTCAATAACATAAGTTACGCGGACGACATGGTGTTGCTCAGTCCCTCGATGAGTGGACTGAGGAAGCTTCTCACGATCTGCGAGACGTATGCGGAGGTGCACGGCCTTAAATACAATTCAAAAAAAAGTGAGGTGTTAGTGTTTACGGCACCTAAACAACAGCCCCGTCGTGTACCTCCGGTATATCTCAACGGCGTTGAACTGAATGTGGTAACCCAGTTTAAATACTTGGGTCATGTTGTCACCAGTGATCTACGTGATGATGGGGACATAGAACGCGAGCGCAGGTCGTTGGCGGTGAGGAGCAATATGCTCGCCCGTAGGTTTGCTCGCTGCACGGCAGACGTCAAAGTCAGTTTATTTAAAGCGTTCTGTCAGTCCTTCTACACGAGCGGCCTATGGGTGTCATATACGAGCCGAGCCTACAACGTCCTGCGCGTGCAATACAACAATGCCTTCAGGATGCTGTTGCGGTTGCCGCGACGTTGCAGTGCGTCGGGAATGTTTGCTGAAGCACGTACGGATGGCTTTCACGCCATCATGCGTAAGAAAGCGGCTTCCCTACTGCAACGTTTGCGTAGCACTCGGAACGGCATCCTGAAAATGATTGTTAGCAGAGTGGACTGCCCCATCCAAAGGCACTGGGTAGAATTAGGTATAGGTTTATGTTAAATAGAATTAAGTACTAACAACAATAACATAGCATGTAAGCACAGTTTGTTACTAACCACTAACTACGTATGGACTGCTTAGGTCTGAAATAAAGATATTTTATTTTATTTATTTATTTAAAGTGTTTGTTCAAACCTACTTACAGAAATAAAATCATTTATCATATGGATAAGGGCCTAGTTTAATTTACCTACACTAGTTCTTTAAAATTTAAATATGTCTTTCTTTTAATAACACCTACTGTACGCAGCAGTTGAAGGCCTCCTATTTGGACCTGCCCCTGTTAATAGGTTTGTTGAAACTGAGAGGCTGCCACACAAGTAACAAGGTTCGTTTTGGCAAATACTGAGATCCAAATCAAAGCCCCCAGTAATCCTGACTAATATTATAAATGCAAAAGTAAGTTTGTTTGTTTGTCACATTTTCACGCTTAAACCACTGAACCGATCATCCTGAAATTCTTCATATATACGTTGTCAGGTGTACAGAAACGGACATAGGGCACCTTTCATCTCGAAAAAAAGCACTGTTCCCGAAGAAAACAACATTAAACGTTCTTATGATAATAGATGGCGCCACGTGTAGTGTATTGTGTTCAGAGTTTTTATTTAAGTACCTTATTTTGTGAGTCTAGAGTATCGATAGACCAGTTTTTCATCCTAGTAACTATAATATTATAGATGCGAAAGTAAGTTTGTTTGCTTGATACCTTTTCAGGCCTTAAACCGCTGAACTGATCATGACATTTTGCACATACGTTGTCAGGGACACAATAAAATACCCACCTTTCATCCAGAAAAGAAGTACTGTTCCGAACCCATGAGTGCAACGGCCAAACAGAGTACAATCCGAATTGATTGTCAAATTCTAAATTAACGCGAGCGAAGCCACGGCCAAAAGCTAGTCTAATATAAATACAATGTGGTTGCAATAACAACCGTAACGACCGCGACAGTAAGTTCAATTAACTTATAATTTTATAACAATGTCCGTGTAAGATTCGAGCGCCCCGACGGACACGTGCAAAAAAGTCATTAATACAGTTACCTCAAAGTATTGGAGCAAAAACGTCACTGACCTTAAAGTTATGTATTAAAAGATGTAAACAGGAAAATTATTAATTAAAACGTTTGGTGTGTTATGTAATAAATATCTGTTTTCACTTTTTATTCGTGTTCTGTCCGTATCGTTCGTTAGTCTTCGTTTTGTTTTGCGTGAAGTATTGTGGATGCACGATTAGTGATCAATACGTTGTACAAGGGTGTTCAAGATTCGTTGTTTTGGCCGAATAATGACGAATAAGAGCTACTTTTGGACCATCCTTTGGTGTTTTTGTACGTAGTATTCTCTGGCTGAATGAACTGGCTAAAAACAATGGCACAATTTTTGTGCTTTGGAAAGAGAAACAATTTCATCACGTGAGGCCTTAGTCCTGAGGACGTATGACTCATTAATTCAGTTACGGTGGGTTCCTGCACTTGCAATTTTCTGGTATAGTCTTGAGCTCTTTGAACTATACAGAAAAGTAAAGAGTTATTGTCCCAGCTGTTGCGTCACAATTTGCAACTACTTGAGGATGATACCAAGATCTAGATTACAGGTTTAACGAAAGCTAATCTGTATCACTCATGCGTGCAATAATAGTCGCTATAACAAACGCTTTCGTTCATTCACAAATTATGATATGAATGCAAGCAAAGTGATCAAATAACAGTCATATATGGCAATATAACATCCAACTGCTGCCATTCTTATCCCGTCTCGATATTAAATTCATGAATTCAATATGATTTCCATATTGTTGATGATATTTTAAAGCGACTTGAGAACGCAGGGATAACTTCTGTATCGCGCTTTCCGCTTGAAAAATGGGAAGGATTTTCATATAGGAGACATATTTTTGTAACTGAATTTATTTTTATATGGATGGATATTTCTATTTTTGGTTGATTTATTCGGATGCTTTTAACTTTGATCTCATAATATCAGGTCGAAAAACATGATACTCTACTGTTCTTCATCTTAATCTTTTCCATAAAACAACCTTTCAGAAACATAATGAAAAAATTGCCTGTGTTAAAGACTGTTACTTATTAATTAAAAATGTTGTTGCGCATTTGAACGGGGAAAACTCCTGTATATTTTACTCGTTAAAAAGACGAAGATAATAACTCCCACTAAGAAAGATGCTGAGATAATACCTAATTTCTTTTCTAAAACATAAAACAATTTTTAATAGGTATGTGCCATTGAAGTACGACTTCAGAAAACTGATAATGCAAACAGTTTGTTCTACAGGTCTGTCTTATAACTATACTTCACTTTGTAATAAGTGAATTTAGAACAAACCCTAGATTCTACAGCGGGTCAGACACTCTTATCTGTCCATGAAGGTGCAACATTACCCAAGCGCTTACAAAACGGTCCCGACACGTGTGAGCGATGGCGCTCTCCGCGGCGGCGTTTCTAAAGTGGGTTCTATAAAGTACACTCCTCCATAGTTCATATGAGTAATATGTTCGTGTCTGAGGACAGACATTATGGAGGTAGGAAATGAATGGATGCTTCTCGCAGCGTAGATAGATTGAGCTTAATAAGTATCGGATTTAATATGGATGCTTCCTTGTGGTGCTTTAAATTAAATAGCCTTCAGTAACGATACTACACTTAGTGTATCTTTACACCCACAGTTGCCTAGCTCTTTTGCTAGAAACAATTATTTTCACATCATGAGGCACTTTCAATTTGTCTTGTTAAAGAAGAAGTTTTATATTTGGTTTAAAGGAAAACTTTGTGTAAGATGAATATCGTGGGGAAGACCTGGATGAGACACTCGCAGACCCGGGAAGCATGGCACGGAAGGAAGGAGGCCTTTAAACAGGAGTGGGTGCAACAAGGCTACCAAGGATGATGATGATCTTGTTGCAGTTATACATAGGTATAGATCTGTATAGCTCAGGAATTAAATATTAATCTATGCAAAGGCAGCCACAGATGCACAAGCAAAAAACCCTGTTTAAGTAAGACTAGTCATAACACTCTTTGCAACGAACGCAGACAAAACATGTAACTCGAAGAATCACACGGTTTGCATTCAAAACAAAAGAAGTTCTTCCTACGAGCGCCGCGCGCGCGCCGGCCGGAACCCCGCCCCCGAATTTTCGAGAAGTTCGGCGCGAACGCTAGAACTCAGCCAGAGATTGTGACGGGCTGATGTGCCAGCAATACAAAACTCGTTTGATCCTTCACACACTGCCGTCACACCGCGGTGCCGTTCGCCTGGCTTTTGTTAAGTCTATCATTCATTAGTCATCACATACTGAACCGCCGAGTTCGGTCGCGGTGGACAAAAGATTGCCGTCACTGAGAACGTCACATTTGGTTCGAATAATCTCGTTTCTCGGTGATGTCCCGGTGACTGCAGTGGTGGACAAACGCCCGTCAGTGACAACAACAATCCGATAATTACCTTTCGGAACAACGAAAACGATGGAGGAAATAATAGACGACAATGATATTAACATAACATTAAGCACACGACGGAAATTTAGTTCGGCGAGTTGATACCGATCTCCACAGCGCTCGATATCGAAAGTAAATAAGTAGTTAATATTACGAGTGGCAGCGCTGCCGCACGAAATATACGTCCAGTCTGAGTTATTGTTAAGCTGCAATGGATAGGGCTGGCTGGTAAGCAGTTTAGGATTTAGAAGTAGGTATAATCTTTAAGGTGTTTTGAAAAATAAAAAAATTCTTCCTATCATGTTTGAAAAGTTTTAACTGTCCCTTAACATGCTATTCAAAAACTAGCGACCCGTGCTTCGCATGGTTTTTATTTTACGACTTGACAAATTATCATATATTATTTATGACATATACAATGTGGAGATGACAATATGACTTTAAATGAAAACACTGGCAATACTGGTTTATAGAAACATTTGTAAACTATCAAATAAATCCGAACATCAAAATTAAAAAAACAATTTTTTCTAACAAACTAAATAGCTTAAAACTGCAAACAAAATAAAACACCATTTATAAAATTGGTACACTGACCTGCGATAAGAATGGCAACGCAGCTTGGTTTCATTCATAATAAAGCTGTGGCCGACGCAGCGACGTAATGTTTGGCGCCATTATTCTTATTATTATTAATGCTCAATTACACAAATCAAATCACAGAATATTGACCAAATAGTCGGGCATCATTCACCCGCGAATTATTCACTAATCAATTTATTATTCACAATCACTTTTCGATCACATAACTATGTCGCCAGTCATTAATTTTTTTTTATTTTCAATATGTCCGCCGTGTTCTTGAATACACAAACTACACCGACGTATAATGTTATTTCTCACTCTTGATAATAGGTCACCATTAGCAGCCATTTCTTTCAATTTATTAAAAGATATTATTATTCTATTTTTTAATTCCTCAACGGTAGTAACTTCTGTTGAGTATACCTCATTCTTTATGTGACCCCACAGAAAGAAATCCAGGGGCGTGAGATCTGGTGACCTCGCTGGCCACCACACTGGTCCAAAACGGCCAATCCACTGCTGTCCGAACATTTGAGTCAAACGCTCTCTTGCAGACACCACTGAATGAGCTGGTGCTCCATCTAACTGGTACCACATCTGCCTGTACACGTCCAGCGTTAAAACAAAGCGTCAAATTTCGCACAACACAACAACAAAGATACGATAACAATCGCGCGGCGACTTCAAACGGGCGCGGGCGCATCCGAAATTCCAGAGAAAAACAAAACGCGTCACTGGCAGGAAGGAGGTCCGGTGACACACTGACCGCGTAACCTAGACACGTCGACAAGTAAGCAAAGTAGAAACAAGCAAACTTACCTATCTCTTTCGCACATACATATTTTGCGTTTGACATGAGTGCGTAACAGGAAAGTAATAACTTTCGCATGCATTTTTTCTTATCTACTTGTGATGACACGCTTTATGACTCTTACGGCTCGGGCATAAAGTATAATTTGCATTGAGAAAATAAATTTGAAAGAAAAGGCGTAGGTTTTTAAAGTAGCGAGCTGGCAACGTGTGTCATTACCCTGTCGCGTGCTCTCCTGTTTACAATACATCATGTAGAAAATACTTAAAATGAAAAATAATGTCTTGTGGCTAAACTACTGGATATATTCATTTGATTTTTTGTGTGACGGTTGGGAATATCATGACTTATACGAAGTTTCATTTATGATCATATTGTCCTCCCCACATTGTATAATATTAATGTTTTATACACTCCTCACTGGAATACATCCTCTAAATTATGGTGAAAACCGTAATAAAATAAGATGCGCAGTTTAAAAGAACTTCGCGGTCACACAGACAGACAAGAAAATCGATTTCAATTTGTAATATATATATATATATATAATATATAGTATAAATAAAATTTTATTTTTACTATACCATTATTTTTTTAAACTTGGCTCTTTTTCAATTCACCCTATTTTGCGTAAACCACTGGTCTTTTGTTTAATCGTTTGCGACAATTCCGACGAGAGCGTACAAAAACAAAGGTTGATTTTTCAGTGATATTTCCCTGATGGAAATTTTGATTTTCATAAGTCCTAACTTGATGTACCTACACAGCCAAAAGGTCAATTACAAAAGTGGTTAACTGCGCGATGTATAAATAGACTTTCGGGTGAATGATTTGATTCTACACGAGTTTGTTATTGTGTTATCTTTTCAATTAATATGCTATCTATGTAGGGTAGGCTTTTCGCTTACAAAAATTTTTGGTTCGCAATTTTTTTATGAACTTTGTATTTTGATTTGTAGATTATACAGTGTTAAATTAAACTAGCTAGCGAAACTCTGCAGACGTGATAGGTATCGATATCTAAACAGGAGTAAATAAAAAGATTGATGTTTTTTTTTGGGATCAATGACTTTTGAGTATTGTTACTTGAAGTATGAGTTGAAAAAATCTGTTTACTTTCGTTTTATCGTGTTAAAATAACGATATCCTTCACTTCTGTGAAGTTTACACAAAATAAACAGACTTCTTTAAGCTGATATTTCATGTGACTACACTAACTGCGGTCGATGACCCCACAAAAAACATCAATTTAAATAATTTTTGTTTTATCATGTTTAGATTTATATCGATACCCATCACGACTGCGGAGTTTTGCTAGCTAATTTAATTTGACCCCGTATATTACTAGCGACCTGCCCCTTGCACGTGGTTTTTAAAAATTGACAAAACATCGACATTTCCTTATTACATTGTAAGTTTAATATTAATGCATTATACACTACGTTCTGGTTTTAAATGATGGTAAAAACCGCATCCAAATCAGTTTCATCAGTTTAGAAGAAGTAAGCGGTCACATAGACGGACACAGACACGAAAAGCGACTTTATTTGATATAATGTTATGAAACTAATTAATTCAGTATGATGTTTCGTGGGGATCAATATCGGCAGAAGTGGAGATGTTTCAAACTTGTAAGGGCTTAGTATTTACATCCATAAACTTTCCGTAAAAGACCCGAAACTCCTCTCAAGTTATAAATAGATTTCTAAATCTGCAGCAACCCTATCATAATGTGGAGGTGTGTATTAGAATTTTGGAGGCGTTTGCATTTCCTTTGTGGCGCGTCAGACTGAGGCATAATTTAGTTATGTCGAGCCAGCTGAGAAGCTGTTTTGCGTTTTAAATACGGCTCGCAGATTTTGAATTGGACGGAAAACAAAATTACGCAATATTAGTTTCAGGTTTTTCTGACTTGCCATTCTCATTATTTTACTTGACGTGTTTCTTTTGTTATTTTATTTTGGAACTAGCATAATTTAAACATAATATTGCATAATAATTTAGTCCCTTTACACGGGACTCTAGCATGACTGCCGAATTGTTTGTTATGTTTATCTCAAGTAAGTAAGTTTAAGTATTTATGAGGTGTGCCCACCGCCCACCTCTGTCTTACCCTTCTGGGATTACAGGCGTGATGTTATGTTTAATTATAACTAGTCTGATTATTGTAAATAAAACCAATCATTCGATACCTCAAAAGCTACGTCAAGCTTTGTCATTTATGAGCTTTAAATCCATCCAAAAAATCGTATCTGCTGAACTCGTAAGGCAAGCCAGTGCAACCCTACACTTGTAGCTAAGCCGATCGCCTTTCACGGAACTGCGCACAAGGCCGCGCGTGCGCTGAGCGCCGCGCGCCGCCGCGCCGCTCTCCCCGTTGACACTTTACTGTTGTTGTTTGGCTTTTTATTTGTTAGCGTCCAAAAATATTGCATAATATGGATATTATTTCATCATTATAATTTCAGCGGAAAGATCTGCTAGACATGGGCCTCCGCCAAGCGTCGCCACATCTACCGGTCCTGGTCCTCTTCTGTTCGCATACAGCGGATTCACGTGACCTTTTCCAGGAATTTATTCCAGTGACACTAATTAATTATAGACCTGTTCCACCAACTCCGGATATATACCAGTGCAATAGCAGATCATTTCGTAAGAATTCTACAATATTAAAAACAGAAGCAGAATTTGTAACTGGTTAGTCTGAAATGATGTTATAGCTTCTTATGCTAGTTACATGCCGAAGATGCCTCACTGCGATACCTCGCGATCGCGGTTTAGCTCGCTACCTCAATGAACAACCACGTAAAATAAATGCATGCTAAGAGACACGGCCCCACATGCCGAAGGATGATACATCGCGGGCTGCTTGGGGGTACACACGCACGAATATGCCAGGCATCGAGGTAACGATGCCTGGCATATTCGTGCGTGTCCCACCGTGCCACTCCGTTTCGGGTACTTACGCATTCTGTTAAGGAAACGTGCCAGGCACCAGCATCACAATGTGTGGGTGGACCAAGGTGAGTACAGGCAGGATAAAGAAGCCCTCCCTACAATTGACGGCCGCCTAACGAAATAGATTCTCCGACTAACTAAACAACAGCTGCGTAAGTACAGTCACTGCAGCCGTAACTGGCCACGGGTCATTTAATAAACAGCTCTTTGTCTTAGGAGTCACAGACAGTCCGTTGTGCAGGGCCTGCATGGAGGACGAGACAGCAGCTCATGTGCTTCTAAACAGCCCGGTGGTTCCAGTTCCTCTAAACAACCCAGGTACCCTCTGTGAGATTCTCAGTAACACCAAGGCGTTGCTGGCCTTCCTCGAGGAGCTGGGGTGGATCGAATAATCGATTTTCTCACCCGTTCGCAAAATACGCGCATTACGCACACCAGCCCGTATTACCTTTTAAAATACCTGAAGAGTTATGAAGCCTGGTAACCAACATCATCGCGGTCGTTGTACGATTTCATCGAGCGGTAATTTGTATGTAACGATCTTGTCTGCGTGTGGTGATGCGAGCTCGTCCTCCATGTCGCTCTGCCACGCTGCCAGTGTTTACGTGTCGAAAGTCGACTTATACTACTGCGTAGTGCCCAGAATGATTGCCACAGCACGTTGCCGAGAACCAGCTTCCAACATTGTCACGGCTCTGATCATTTCTTCTCGGCTCAAACGACGTCTTCTCTCCATAAATAACGTTCTTTTGTATTGATTCCACTCAAAAATATGGCATAATTTTTAATGATTTAGCCTCAGACCCGTTGCAGGATTATACAGGAATTCGACTTGACAGAAGATTTTCCTCTTTTGACCGAAATTAAAAAAGTTTTCTCTTTTCAAATGACGAAATTTACTACAAAGTATTCATATTTAAAAACCAGATTTTTTAGTAACTAGCAAAAACGTGCTTGACTCCTACACACTTTTGATGTGAGTAGATAAAAAACAAAACGATTATTTTAACTGCGTCGCAAACCGGAGTCATCCGACCACACATAATATGAAGAGAAAACATACCATATACACAGTCATGTATTTTAAAATAATTTCCATTGAAACATTTTTCTGTACGGTCAACAGCACATCAATGATAACACTTGAACTATGGTTTGTTCCAAAAGTATCTGATATTGTAAACAAATCTTGTTCAGTTATAATACCTACAGAGGGAAGACTTCACTGAAGAGAATTGAAGACCTTGTGTCGATGTTGTCTCATAATATTATATTATAATTAGAAACACATTCATATTTATATCGAAGGTTTAAATCTCACCACGTGGTGAGATCTAAGGATACTTTAAATCTCACCACTTTTTCCAACAATTATTGTTCGAATAACATTTGTAACTGTAATAATTGTAGGTAGTTATCGACGAAAACTTCGGTTATAAAATTAACCTCACTAAACTTGTCAATCGAAAAAGATCTTTAGGTAATTTAAAATTAGAATTTCGAGTAAAAGTATTCAAATAATCAAATCAAAGCCTTCAGTTTGTAAGTAACACTAAAAATATGCACCTACAGGTGCGTTTTCTGATCCTTTTGTTTACATTAACCTTTTTGTAATGAAATAAAAGCCCTGTCACAGTCAAAAAGTTACCTTCGATGTGCAGTTGTCAATACAACAGCAAGTGCGCAGGCAACGGGGGACTATTACCGTGTTCATAAGCGTGACATTGTCAAGGTCGAGCGTCGATGCGACACTCGATATATTTCGTGTAATCGACGATTGTTTATGTAATTGGAGTCGACATTGTCGGATGTGGTTCGTGATTGCTACTTTCACGTGTGGTTATTATAATTTTTCGTGATTATTTTTATTGACAGATTACTATTTAGCTTTTTTATGTTATTGTTGTTTTATGATTTGTTTTCGTTTATTGTCAGAATTATAGTTTCAATTAAACGTTACTACTTACTACAGTGCGTGATCCTGATCAGTTTGATTACTTAACAACATTATGTTTATAAAATAAAAAGCGCTGAGTCTCTATGACTTGCCTAACTGAATTAATAATTAATATCTACATAGTTTTTACATATTTTTTTTTATCATGTCTGCTGCTAAGCAAATCCTTTGCTGCACCTATACCGACCGGGTGCTAGCTACGGTATTAACAAAATTACAGGAGACTACTTATTCCTTTGATTTGAAAATTACATTATGTTGGTATCCATTCTATGTCCATCTTGTCTTACGCCCCATGTGTTAATTTGTTCTTATTTAGCTGATTGAACCGTAACATTAAGCCTTCATTGACTCAAATAATAACGAACGATTCAAATCTCGTGTATGACGACATTATAAGAATAAATATGACGACGACATTTCAAGTATAAGCTGACTTCTCATTGTACGAAAATCCTATACAATGCGGGGTCAGCTACAACTGGAAATGTATAGCTTGATATATCGCCGTGTGTACTAAAGTGTTACGACTGTTGTTTTTATATTATTATGTTATCAAGAACAATCATTATAGTGATTATCGTGTTTATTTAGAGATTAAGTTAAGTAGTCGAGCATGCTGATAAGTAGTTTTGTTTTATTTTTTTATTTATATATGTTGGGTTTGGTCTTGACTCTAGTCTAGGTCAGTGGTGACCGAGACAGAGTCGACGGTGGAGTGAGCTTACCCAGAAGAAGCCTGTTCACGCTCACTTTGAAGAGATTAGGCTTGTATGCGTTCGGAAACACAGACGCAGGTAGAGAGTTCCACTCTTTTGCTGTGCGCATTACAAGTGACATTTGGAAACGCTTAGTGCGAATTGGTGGAATAGCAACTAGATAAGGATGGTAACTTGCAGTGCGTCTAGATGACCGATGGAAGAAGGGGGCCGGTGGAATGAGGTCGTGGAGTTTTTGAGCACACTCTCCGAAGTACAATCTGTAGAAGACCGACAAGCAGGTGACTTTGCGGCGATGAGCCAAGCTGTGAAACTTGGAATCCACCAGTTTTACGTCGCCAATGAGCAAAGACTATTCTCTTTGCCAATGACCCTCTTAGCTCTGCGTTCCACCGAGTCAAGCGCGGCAAGTTGGTACTTTGCGATCATCATATATTGCAGTTTTTAAATATGTACGTAGTTTTTACAGAGTCCTATGACTGTGCAAGGGTCATTACTGAATGACATATAAAAACTATAATCTTCCGACTTCCGAATTTGACGTAGAAAATATTATAATCTTATAGTTAATATTTCTAGGAAAAAACAATGTATCTTATGGTATTTAATAACAATTATTATTTCATTTATTTCAATTAAAGAGTAACAACATTTTTATAGAGACTTATTATACCTATACTGTATATATTATCATAAATGGAGTTTTATGAACAGTACTTACGGAATTACGATACACTATTCTAACTGAGCACTGACGTAGGTACACTGCTCTAAGAGTCTTCGCAAATGCTGAAGGAAAAGCAGAAGTAAGAATCATAATTGTTATATGTACACACACATTGTTGTTGTTGTATTGTTGCACGTATACCTACCTTATCAAGGAACCCCTGCCCCTGTGTCTTATCAGCGCAAAATATGCTTGTTATCTATTCGCTGCTGAAATAAAAAATCATCAGCGGAAATTACCAAAATCACTTTCATAAATTAAAAAAATGACACTGCTCCGAAATTGCGCAACACATCAGTCAATATCGCACTTAAAAGACATATAAATGCAGTCAAACATTCGAATACTCGCTAAAAATCACGCGATACAAAAAACTACGCAAATTGTAAAGCAAACGTTATTATTATGTTCGTTCGAAACACAATAGTTAGTACAAATAATGGTGATTCTGTACAAATAACGATCGATATAATCGTGACTCGCTAATCGGTGTGTTTGTCGACTGATTGTCATAATTGGAACCTCTTCTATTGACGTCGTATTGTGTTTCGGTAAAAGGATATTGTAAGTTAGATTTGGGAATATAGAATTAGTACTAATGGTGATCTAGAAAGGGGAAATACTAAGGCCGGGTTTCACCAATGAGACTGAACGTGATCAGCACATATTACACACTGCACTGCACTGCTGTCAGTGTCATCGATGTTGTGGAACATTGACACTGACATCAGCTGAACGCAGTTTAGATTTGCTGATAGCGTTGAGTTTCATTGTTGAAATTGGCACGTTTTGTACGTTAAGCTTTTACTACAGTCCTACGAACTTATCTGTGAACTGAAAGAGGACGGCACTGTCGATTCAGTGTTGCTAATTAATATAAGGTGCCCAAAATTGAGTAAGTTTTCAAGGAGGAAATTTGACATTAGACATAATCGTTTAATAAGAATTACAAATTAAAACAATGATACTTAAATATAAAAATAATAAAATAAATAAAAAGAAATTGATAATTTACAGTAACGTAGGTACGCTAACAGTTTAGTCTCTCAGCAATAAACTATGGCTTTATCTAAAAAGTAATCCAATGAAGTGGAAATTCAGCAGATAATTTTTCCAAATTTTTGTACCAGTTTCTTCTGCTGCGTGCCCTTCCTTAACTATTTTTTAAATTAGTCCTTGACTCACACCTAAAATATAAGATAATAAAATAAATGTTACTAGAAATTTGAAATCTGGCAGGTTAGTTGGCTCACTCACTTAGCAGGTTACCTAATAGATGTACGTTACCATTACACTAACCTGCAGCAAGAATAGAAACTAATATTTCATGGATAATTAGTTAAGTATCGGGTAATTTATAACAAGTTGACAACACTAACCTGTCGCTGCCGAAATTCGTTTGTATATTTGATTAAATGGAATAATCGGAGACCCCGCCCGAGCTTCTTCTTCAAAAAAGGTTTTAACCTTTAGAATAATGTTTCGAGCATCACTTTAAATAGCTTTCGGCATATTTAACTTTATAAATTCAGCAATATCACGACAAAACAACCAGAGAACCCGAATGTAGTAGACACTGACAATCGAATGACATTTCAACATGACGGCCGTAGTTCCAATTTTCGCCATTTCACAGATAAGTTGGTAGGAGTGTAGGTTTATTATTAATTCTATTCTCACGTTTCTTTGACAGCCATATTAGTTCCATTCGGTGTAGTTAATTTAAGAGCTATGTACAAATTCAAAGCATTTATTTTCAATAGGTACATAAAAGGCACTTTTGAACGTCAACATTTTCATTAAAATAGAATTGATTCTAGTCGCCCCTTCTAAAAGGTAATTTCGTATGGAGAAGAATGGGCGAGAAACTCCCCCGTTACTCTTTAAAATGTTTTTCAATATTTTGTATACATCCTTATGTATATTAATCAATGCCACTTTCCGTTGTAATTTTATAACTCAAAAACGAATGGACCGATTTTGCTAATTCATTTTTTAGAATATTCCTTGAAGTACGAGGATGGTTCATACGGAGAGAAAAAAGAAATGTTAGGCGATACGAAGTTCGCGGGGTCAGCTAGTTAATTATATAATAACATTACACAGGTGAATAACAAATATCTTTGCACTATTCCAGTAAAATTTATTTTTATTGCTAGCATACAAACTTTTTAAAGTAACGACACACTTTGACGAGTAACGTCAATACTTTAGGTACTACCCAGACCCCAGTACCTACAGGCACAACACGGTTTAAAAAAGTAGTTTTGATTGAAGGCAAACAAAACATATTGGCCTTATCTGCTTTGTTGACTGTGTCTACATGTCCTACATTAAAAAACAATACAGTCAATTTATAGATAAGCGATGATGTGACAACCTGTCCAACACTACTATCAGCTTTGCTAGCTTTGTTTGTGTGTTCTAATGAAAAATGATTATGTTTCAGCTAACTCATTATAAATTAGTCAAGCAACTTATGAACAATCGTAGTTCACAGGACGCACGCGACCAACTTGCCCCACAAATTATAAACCAATTAAATTGCCCAACAACAATAATTATACCAATCTTGGCAACTTCTAATAACTCGTCCCACGACGGTAGATGGCGCCAGGATCAAAAGAACCTGTTGCGAATGGTGGGGAATGATCCACTGACCTCAAACAACAACTCCCCAATGAAAAACAACTCTAACAAACAAATTGTAAAGAACAAATTCCATTGGGATTTTCCCTAAGAATATGTCAAAGAATTGACAGGTAATTTTGTGCTATATGATGGAGAAAATAGAGTTGGTTTTGTATTGGAGGATTGTTATCTTAATGTGAATAAATAGGATACGTCTGGAAAGAAAATTGTTCTGATATGGCGGCTAGGACATACGGAGTCCCGTGGGTCTAGGACCCGCGTCTTGTTTGTTAGAGCACTTGTGTCTCAATTAGGAGCTAATAAAATTGAGAGTGGCTCTACGTTTCTTACTTTATTTTTGTAATTGGAAAGTTGAACTGAAGTGGAAAATACTGGGTTGGATTTAGAAAGAAAGCGTCACCTGCAAATAAGGGTTATCAAGAGTTATGGTCTCAGTTTTTTTTTCTAAAGTAAAGTAAGGTTTTTGGCCAAAACAGCACTTGACTGGAACTTTGAAATTATCGTACATTTTAGATCATAGGTGCACCGATTTGAAATAATAATATTACTAGCTATTTGTAGGGGCACATTGACAAATTCTACTCCCTAGTCATTTTTGCCCATGGGTGTCCATTCCGGTGACCCGATGCCATAATTCTAGACATTATATATCTCTTCAACAAAAATCATCAAAAATAGTCCCACGGAACCTCTGCTTCTGATCGCATTTCGGTAGATTTTGAACAGGTTTCGTTTTTTCTTTTTGTTCTGTCTTCGCACACGAGTGGCGATCGCTCGCAACTTTGTCGCCAGCCTGTCATAAAAAGAGTATACTTTATTAGAGCAGTGCTTAGCGAGTTGGAAAAAAAATGGAAATTAAGCTTTTTAAATTTTTTATATTATGTTTATAATGTTCGTATAGCCCGTTGAACTGTGTCGTTATATAGATACAAGTTTCACGGATTGTGGCGAAATTACAAAACTTATATTGAAATTCAACATAACCCTTTACCTTAGAGCATTTAGGTATGGAGATGGTACGCAACAAATCGCAGAATGCATTTTTCTGCCACATTTAGCGGGAGGCGAGGTAAACACGCACGGCACACCACAAAAATCTAGAGTTCAATTACATATGCATTGTTCTTATGTTTACGAACACACACTATGAAAATATTATCTCACAATAAAGAAACACACACACATCGACCAATTAACGTGTATCTACGCAATCGCCTTATGACAACAAATAAATATCACTAGTGATGTAACACAAAGAATGATTAAATATTTGATTCGTCGTGAGTGAATGATTGAAATGTTACAATAAAATTTATTTTTATTATTATACTCTGCTCAGAGGGAGTTGATAAAAAACAATTAAGTTACAAACACCTACAAAGTGAGGCCCGCTAATTATCATTAAAATGTTTTATGTCATCTAGCGATTTAAATTATACACTCTTGCTGTTTAGCAGCCCGATTGACTGAAATAAATTTATATTTTCAGTATTATTGTGAATATGGCTGCCGCCACAAAATGACGGATTTATATATTTAGTTAACGAAACACATTTCTGTAAAATAATTTTTGGAGGCTGCGCTAACAGAACTTCTGTTAGCGCAGCGATAGCGATACTCGTCATACGGTTTGCGATAATTAAGCGATAGTCGCTATTCCGATGCATAATCATAATAAAAATTTTATCAGCTCTCGGCGAACAGACTTTAGCTCTCTGCCCATGACTTCGTCCACGTGGATTTCGGATTTTTATTAGTTGTTTGTATCCCACGGGATCCTTCCACTTTAACTTGATACATTTTATGCTAGATATGAAGAGTAATAAATTTAAAAGCCATGCTTATTTAAAGCTACCACAAAACTTTCCGACTTAAAATGTTCAGAACAGAAAACACTAGTACGTGTGGGTCTCCAAGTTTTTGTTAATATATATATTTTTTTATGAGACAACATCCACACAAGGTCTTCAGGTCCCGAACTAGGCAGAGCCTGTACTACGGTAACCTGATGACTGATATACATACTTATACATTATCGCAAAATATCATAATATAATATTTTCCTTTACGACAGGATCTTTTGGAAATCTGAAAAAATAAAAGTATTTTATTAAGTAAATACCAATACAAGGAAACTAACATGATCTCCATTATTCTTTTTCATTAGAAGTAGTACAGACAGACAGACAGACGGACGGACAGACAGACGGGCAGTCAGACACTTTCCTTTGGGAACGGACCCTAAAAACGGCATAAAAATCATGTCTGTTGTATGGGAGCCCCCTTACATATTTATTTTATTCTGTTTTTTTAGTATTTGTTGTTACAGCGGCAACAGAAATACATCATCTGTGAAAATTTCAACTGTCTATCATGGTTCATGACCTGAGTCTGGTTACAGACGGATAGACAGACATACGGACGGACGGACAGCGGAGTCTTGGTGATAGGGTCCCGTTTTTAACCCTTTGGGTGCGGAACAACAAACAGTACCTACAGAAAAAAAAACAATCTTTTTTTGTATATAAATTTCACTTCAATTTCTATTTTTATAATCTTATTCTACTAATATGCACCGATAGATATATATAGATACCATTATCATTATCAATAAACAATATACTCCGGAGTGAATGATTAATAGAAAAATTATGAATCTGAATCATTCACTCAATTTGTCCCAGCACTATTCAAATCATGCCCGTGTACTGTGTTTGAGCTACCAACGTACCAATGTATTTTTCTATCGTAAGTGCCGAGAAATTATTTAAAAATTGTACATAGATAAAACACGTTACTGTATATTCTATACTTATACGTGATAGGAAACGCCATGTTCTCGAAGATTTGAGTTGCTAGATCGCCTTTTGCAAGAAGAAACCGCACGATTAACCATTTTTTAGGAGCTCATACTTGCGACACGAAACGACACTAAATGACGGCGGCAGCCCGTCAACTAGTTTTATATAACGTGCATGGTCATATGGTCAATGTACTTTGGCAGAGGGGTTCGCCCAGCCTTGCCATCTCCATACCTAAATGCTCTAAGCCCTTTACAAATGAAAATGATAAATGCCACAAATGACGCTGGCTGAATAGTCGACATCGGCACAGTCGATAAAGAAGAAGAGAAAAAAGGATCTTTTGGCGCCAGTATGACATTGACAGGGAGGCGTTGTTGGTTAGCATTTGTGAAACTGTCAGAAAAATTGTGTTGAAAAAACCGGCAAGTGCGAGTCAGACTCGCACACGAAGGGTTCCGTACAACCGTATAATATTTAACAATACCTACATATTTTTTTTAAAACACCATTATTGGATGGGGACCCCTCTTAAATTTTTTTCTTTATTTTATTTTTATTATTTGTTGTTATAGTGGCAATAGAAATACACATTGAAAATTTCAACTGTCTACCCATTACAGTTCATGAGATGCAGCCCGCTGACAGACAGACGGACGGACGGACAGTGGAGGCTTAGTAATAGGGTTCCGTTGGCGCCCTTCGGGTGCGCAACCCTAAAAACAAGATGGCGGCGTTAGTTCCGATTTTGCCCACAATACAAAAGATGCTTGCACCGTTGTACTTACGTAGTAACTATTTAGTAATCTGTGGTTGTACTTCTTGCTCGAGTAGTGTGTTTTGATAAACCGACAGCCAGTGTGAGTGGCTTTCAATGGACCATGGTAAGATCAGTGAAGCATGGCGCTAAAGGTGGCGGCCTATACCTTCTCAGCTGGTGGAATAAGGCTATCAGTGATTATTATGATATCTCTTGCTCTAGTTTGTTTTATAAAAAAATGCTATACTTACTTAGGTACTTGTTTTTATGTACTAGGGTCGCCCCGATTACATGAGACTTAAACGAATAACTGGCGAAATATGACTAATCAACTCAGCCCATCGCAGTCCGCTGCTAGACATAGGCCTCTCCCAAGCTGCACCACAACACCCTGTCCTCCGCCTTCCGCATCCAGTCGGTCCCAGCCACTTTCTTTATTTCGTCGGTCCATCTAGCGGGGGGCGTCCCACGCTACGCTTGCCGATACGCGGTCTTCACTCTAGGACTCGTCTGCTTCACCGGCCATCGGTCCTTCGACAAACATGGCCAGCCCACTGCCACTTCAGCTTGCTTTCTCTGCAAGCTTTGTCAGTAACTCACTCGGTGTCGGTTTAGGTCTGAAACTTGTTAAAGAAAATTTCAAGAAAACACTGAAGTTTTAATTCGAGGCTATGAAGTTAAGAGTTAAGAAGTATTAGGTGTTTACGGAGGGCCACTCTTCTGAGAACCGGTCGAGGGTATTCTTAGAAAAATGAGAAGCCGACGTTTCTTGTTCTAGTAGCCCTTGATCAACAAGATAGTATCGGCGGTAAGTACCTAATAGGCAAGTATACTAGTCTGATTAGGTATAAAGAATGAAAGAAAATACGTTTATTTGCGGTAAACATGACTCAGTGAACGAACGCATACACAAAAAAGAACAAGTTGGGGAAAAATATGCGTCACATCGACGCAAAACTGCCATCGCTCAGCATAATGCTACGACGTTATTCGAGACAGAGCCCCAGCGCTGATTTTCAGAGACAGCCGGCGCTGACGTGATGTCGTCAACTGGTGTAACAAACGCTAAGAAACCACCTATATACCTACTCGTAAGTATGCCAAAATGCGTCTTGGAAATCGCTTTCGACCTAACGCATTATTGTCTTATTAGTTTTCCTCTTACCATTTTGTATTTACTAACTATAACGTATCTACATCTACTACATCCGATCTATTCTGTAAACATCTCATCGTGATAACTTAGGTGGAGTGAGCTGTCAGTGTCGTCCCACTGATGACCAAGCATTACATTTTTACAATCATAATCGAGATATTAATTTAAAAAAAATGCTAATTCTATTCATCATTTTATATTATTTCAAAGCTAGTATTTAATTAAGTGTCTTAACATTACTATTTAGGTTTTTTTTAATAAAACAGCAAAACAGAAATTCAGTCAGAAACTATTTAACTGCGTGCCAAACTAATTTTTGAACTTCAAACGATTAGGACCTATTAAATTATTGCGGTTTTTTATATTTGGTCTTTTACAGTATCTTGTTTTACCACCTTTAAGTTAAAATCCAAGATGGCGGCTGCGAAAATTTTCAAAATATTCGTTGTGGGTGTCGTTTTCATGGGTTACGAGGGTGCTAAAGCCGATAGTGAGGTCAAAATCTCGATTATGGTTGTAAATGTAATGCTTGGTCAATCCCTAGCATCAGTGGGACGACACTGACAGCTCACTCCGCGCTCACTTCACAAAAGTCTTCAAGGTGAGATTTTACAGAATCGACATACTGTTCTAAATTAAGTGAAGTGAGCTTTCAATAGCGTCAATCCCTAGCATCAGGTGGGATGACATATTTATCATAAACAATCTAGTGCATATTGTACTTACCTATTACGTCAGGCAGCGCAAACAGCGCACCACCGTGACATAAAATTGCGACAAAATACGAAAAAATATGAGACATAAGTATTGTTTCAAATCTTGCCAGACTTCGCAGAACTACATTTAATATATTCAGCATTTTTCTTCCAATGCGTAGATGAGAAAGCGAGTGAAGTTCATTAATAGTAGGTAACAAATGAATACATACAGTTTGGTGTTTGTCACGTGGATGACTCTCGCACCGAAGTGTAATAATGTAAGTAGGTAGCGAATTTGATCGTTTGTTCAGTATATTGAGCATTTTTTTAACACAATTATACAATTAGGTGCAGTAAATAAACCAGGTCCTACTTTTATTAGAAAATAATATTGACTTCTAGCATTGAAGTCATTAAAATAATGCACTCATTTCATGGTTTCTAATGCGTTACTAGTAATGTGTAACTAATAGTAATAACACGATAACACGTATTTATAAGAAGAATAATAATAACTTTACGGACTCTCCGGTAACCTATTTTTATTAACTGTTTCTTAACGCATTGATAAGCAATTTGTATTAACCTACTCAAATACCTACTCCCTACTACTGCCTACTCAAATGTCCTTTCTTTGGTATTGTTCGTCGAATCGTTGAGCTCCTTAAGTTCTGAGTTGAGCTGCACGATTGCTGACAATTGCGTGCACTGACTGGACAGGTCCACTCAATCTGTGTGGTTCTTTCCTCAAAAGACCATTTCAGACACCGATCTACATAGCCTTCACATGATCTGACCAAGATTCTGTCTGGACTTTAAAAGAGACTGTGACCTCTGAGTTTGTTTCGGCCTTTCTTCTCAGAGTAGTCAGATAGGAAACGCCGACCTCATCTAGTTTAAAAAAAATATGATTGACGTGTAAAGTGTTTGTAAAAACCTACTTACAGAAATAAAGTCATTTATCATTTATCATAACCAGCCTACCTATAGCTTACATACGAGTAGTAAACACAAAAATAATGCGATCACAAACACAAATAAATCTTGATCCATCACGGATCGCTTTTTGACGTAGACCTGTTTTATGCTTAACTTACAGGATAACGTAATCATTGTAACCTATAGATTTTTCGCAAGACTTAAAACAAATGAAAGTCATTGCAATTAGGTACGCTAAATTGTGTTGTCTTAATTGTCAAACGTGTTAGGTTACCTAAGCATTGTTTGTTTTCGGATAAAAGACCTGAATGGTGACTGATTGATTAGGAAGCATTTTGCCTAGTTTCAAAGACTGTGCTTAATTTTTACACCCACTGATGGTCAGGATTTGCCAAGCAGGAGGTCGCCAGTCCCAAGCCCGTTCGTTTTTCCTACCATTGACTTAAATCCACATCTATTAAAAGCATAGAATAGAATAGGTCTTTATTTGCTTAGAAGGTGTTGAAATAAGTTGTTAAATTATATAATACTACTTACTTTTTTAGACTATCATTTTCTTAGGTCGAGGGGTCAACAATATAATAGAAGTAATTTAAAAACTCAACACAAATCACTAGAAAAAAAAACCTTATATATTACGTTATTTTTCAATTAGAAATAGGCCTCGTCATGATTAGAGTAATGCATAA
This sequence comes from Brachylomia viminalis, assembly GCA_937001585.2. Classification (NCBI taxonomy): domain Eukaryota; kingdom Metazoa; phylum Arthropoda; class Insecta; order Lepidoptera; family Noctuidae; genus Brachylomia; species Brachylomia viminalis. The sequence continues at coordinate 3,111,439 of OW443300.2, forward strand.
TCAATCAGCCTTGAATGTTCTCACTGCTGGGACATAGGCCTCCTCTTTGTGAACGGGAGTGGGCCGTAATCCACCACGTGGGCCGTAATTCACCACGTGAGCCCGGTGCCACAAAATAATCTAAAAAAAAAACGTTTTTTTTTATAAGACAATAATCATACGTTTGCAATGTTAGCAATATGTCAATACTTTTATTCGAGCATTCTGCGAAGAAAAAAAGGAATGTATACACACACCCTCTTTTCTTGCCGTGAAAAACTTGGTAGGTACGGTTTTGCCAGGAAAAAAAAAAAGGTAGGTAGGTACGGTTTATTCGTCGTGTGTACGCACGGTTCGTCAGTGTTACTGTTCATATTACTAGATCCGTGCTTTGCTGACGCTACAAACCTGAAATTACCAATGTGCATTGCTGACGTAATCCACTCCACATTGACCCGTGCATGCTGACGCACACACTTTACATCAATACGTATATCTGAATGAGGATGATCACTATGGAAGCTTGTTCACAGAAACATTTATTTTATTTTTACGCCGTACCGTAAAGAAACCGTGCCGTGTACAAAAGGCCTAAGTCCATAACAAAGAATTCCTTTTCAACGAACTGTAATCATTCAATCATCGTAGAATTGTAATCATTTGTTGCGTTCTAATCGCATACCGTTAACATTACTAGACAGTTATTTTCTTATTCTAATTATAATTATGTCATTCTCAATTGCGATATTTATTTTTCTACTCCGTCATTTCAGTTTATTGTAGGTACATATTTATTTCTATATGCGGATTGAGGTTGTTACATTAATTTCCCAACTCTTTACAATACTTACCTTTTATTTATTCTTTGCAGAGTATGTTTGTGAAACTATACATAAGTACATGTTATTCTAATAAAATATGTACCTAGTAACGAAGTCAAAACGGCAATTTCAATATTTTTGAAAAAAAAGTAGTTGCTACGATGAATGGTGTGTGAGAACGAGTCGAATACCGAAAATATAGTTTTTAGAATTTTTGTCCGTTTGTCCGGATGTATGCTCCAAATTAGCGCAAAAACGGATAAAATTTGAAGCACAGATAGTCTATATCCTGGATTAACACATAGGGTACATTTTAATTCCAGTAGTACCTACGTTCCATAGTAGTAAGTTTCCGATATCGGGCAAAAGCTCGTAATTTAATCGTAAACTCGTTTGAGTATTCGTCATACATTAAAGAGAAATGAAATAATGAACAAAAGAAAAAAATCCTACGGTTGCTATCTTTCCAAAAACGTATGCTACAACAGTCAACTTTCAAACCAGTGAAGAAAATCCTTAAAGTTTAAAGAAAACACAAATCTAAGGGGTTCTACGCATTCATTCATGAACACTTTCTATTTGCATTCATATTCAATATTCATGCAGTAAATCATTCATAGCGTGTCGTGTCCGTATCGATGACATATCGCTATCTAGCAAGGTCATCTAATTATCATTTACCTGATTGTTTTTTCACACTTTCGTGATTGATGTCCATAATATTACGGTTGCATTATAAATTGTAAAAATTGCTACTTTAATTAAAATATGTCATGTGTCGTTTATTTATCTATGGTAAATGATACCTAACTATACTGAAGTTGCTATTAAACCATGAAGCATTTTCAAGCTATTTTGTTGTATTTACAAGCAATTTTTTTAACCTTTATCAAAATTGTGAGTATTATTATTATGTTCATGGTGTGAGAGAAGGTTTGAATAATAAATTGGATAAGGCTGCAGGGAACGCCCAGGTGTCACCGTTGTGTGGATACCGGAGGACGCGATGGAGCATACGGTGGAGGTTTGCCTGGCTTGGGCGGAGCACCGCCGTGTCCTCGTGGAGGCGATCGGCCCTGGTATGGAGCGAGAGGGTATGGAAAGCCTTCAACTCCTTCTGCGAAGCAATAATGTTCGCGAACGAGGAGGTGGAACGCGTGAGGGAGAGGCAAAATTCGCATTTTGAATCTCAATCATTGAACCCAAAATGATTGTGACGTGATTGCACTGCGCGTTTAATGCTAAGAAAGAAAGAAAGAAAATAATGAAAAATAGGTTTATTTGTCACAGAAATACTAAAAGGGTTATTAATAAACGCGGGGTAAAGTTACAAATTATACTAGTTGCAACTTAAACGGGAAACGTTACGAATACGAAACTTATTTTTTTCATTTCAATGGTTTTCGATTACTTTAACTTATGAAATTGGTTATGAAATCAAAAAATAAGTTGCTAACTAAACGGTATGGATTAAAAATCTTATTTGAACTTACATTCCCGGCAGCCATGTTAAAGGTTATATGACGTGGCTATTGGGACATAGATTAACCATGAAAACACAGTCAGTACTCACCCTAACACAAGGGGTTCAATGCAAAGCATTGGCGATGAGCCGGAAAAAGGAATGATTATGTCTAAGGAAACATCATAAACAGTGGTTGAGAACGCTGTGTAGGGAAGTGACAGCGTTTATGCCATAAACAATTAGATAGTTATGCCATAGATAATTAGTAAATTTTAGGAAATATACTAATTAACACATTCACTGCTTAAGATATTATTAAAATAATTAGCCAGGAACCAAATTTTTTTAAAGCGTATTTTGATTATGTATATTTGTATGTTTAAAAATATGGATAAAAGTAAATTGTTATTATTATTCTTTTAATAAAAAATAACCTTTTTCGGATCCGAGTGTTCGGCACATAGCGCGCCAGGTGCCGGTCACTCGGATCCGAGCGCTAGGGACAACAACGGTTGAAATAAAACTACTGCACAGATTTCGATAATTCTTTTACCATTCAAAAGCTACATTATCCCTAAGCAAAATAGGCTATAGATAGTAAATAAAATATAATACGCATTTGAATAATTATGCAGGCACATTCACGGCCAATAAATATTGACGATTAATCACCTCCAAGACCAGATATTTTTCTGCGTGAATTTTGTTTAGGTTTCAATAAAAACGCGAAATATTTAAATATCACAGGATTTTATTATTATTATTATTATTTTAAATTGGACAGGACGGATCCGAGTGGGCGGCATCGGTGCAAGTGCCGCGCTCCCCTCGGATCCGAGCGGGCGGCACTGAGTTACTGTCCATTTTAGGGTATAAAATACTTTTTTTGCGATCGCAATCTCGAGCTACTAATAACGAAAAATAAAGAAACCATTACTTGATTTCATAAATTAAGGATTTAACCTGAGTGGCCGCATAAAGTAATACGCACTTGCCGTGGACGCCAAATTTATATTGACTGGAGAAAACTGTACGACGCGGCTGCTCGGATCCGAGTGCGCGGCACCGTTGTAAGTGCACCACCCTTCTCGGATCCGAGTGGATGGCAGTGAATGTGTTAAGCTATCATGGTTAGCTTATTATAATTCGCAATTTCGTAATGATTTAGACGGCAACCAGTCGGCTTTCAACATTCATTCTATTCAGTCTTCAGTTCCATTTACCTACCTGTTCCCTATCTATATATCTACGTATAAACTTGTGATATTAATAGATCATAGCAAATAATATTTGTTCGCACGGATATTATGCTAATTGATTACCAATTGACGCCATCCCAATCACAGATCCCATATTCTTTATTAATGTCATCTAAAATTATTACAGATGTAAACACAAATTCCCACTTTGCGTCCGTAAAACTAATTGGTAAATAATTATGAATCTTGTAGCGTTGAATAAAGAGCGTCATGCGGAGTTTAGTGATTGTTGAAGTAATGTTTGTTTAAAGATACCTGTTGCGTAAAATGTGAAGGACCGTCGGCCGCTCTCCGTTTCAAAGTTCCTACAAAAGGGCGTTGGTTTATTAGTGTTTTACGGCCCTATATACAGGATGTGGCGTAAGTAGTGGTCCACCGTTCAGGATTCGATAAACCAGATAAATAACTATAACAATTAAATTTTTTTACCATTTTTACCCAAGGGTTCCGAAAATATTTCCTTTTTGTCTTTTATTTACGAAATTTCTACCTTTTATTACAAATTTGTTTGTAGTTTCAACAAAAACCGTTATTTTTTCATTTTGATTTCTGTTAATGACTGCTGAATACTAGAGCTATCATGATAAATTATGATTTTTTATATAAATTCAGCTAAAGAAAAAGTTGGTACTTCTCTAATTTTAACCCTAATTTTTAACACACCATCAAGTTCAAGAGCGATTTTTGTAAAAAAAAAACTTACTACTAAAAATGGTTAAATTTTTTAATTGTTATAGTTAATTATCTGGTTCATCGAATCCTGAACGGTGGACCACCACTTACGCCACACCCTGTATAATATGCTGGTACTTATTAGAAGTACTAACCTACACTGGAGGTAAAGGTTCCGATGGTGACGCACGAATCGTTCATAAAGGTTGGGTAATTAAAGTCTGTAGTTGGTAAACTGGAATTTGCAATGGATATCTGTAACGGGAGGACCAAGTTACTAACTTTGATAGTGTGAATTTTAATTCGGTTATTTTGAGAACACTCGAGTAATAGCTGTCTTGCGTATAATAAAAATATTATTCAAGAATATATACATACATAAATAAACCCACGCCTTCTTCTTATGGGAGTAGGCAGATACTACAGAACGCCACCAGTGGGGTGAGCACGGCTTCTGTGATAGGCTTGAGTCACGCATTTTATTTTATCACGGTTTTTGCTCCCGAACTGTAAATAAAATGTGTGACTCAAGCCTATCACAGTGGGCCGTGCTCGCCCCGCTGCTACGATACTTACATTATCCAAAATAATGCACATTAAAAAGCTAGTATAGTCATACTAAATAATATAACATACAGAATAAATACTAATGGATACCTACTTTATTAAACCATAAATCAGATGGAGACGTCAATAAAATAACAAACAATACCCGCATATCAATAATTTTAAAACGCCCATAGCAATAAACAAAAATAAATAATTAGCCCGGTTTTACCATTACAAATAACCTATGACTAAACAACCGTTTAATTTAAACATCGATAAACATCTGTTAATTCCTCCATGTAAGGTGTAACATGCACTTCATTATTCAAATACTTTTAACCTTAGTTAATTATGTGTGGGTGATTGGTCGAAATAAGCGTACGAATTATATAATTTGTAACGTATTGACCGCTGGTAAAACAAGTGACATTTGACGTGGGATATACACAGCTGCCTAATATGCTAATCTAGGATTTGTCATTTAGATCGTGTTTATTAAGAATTATTTTGATAATCACGTGGGAGTGGCGTGTTGTCTATCCTTGGTTTGTTTCCAAAGTTCACAACTGATTAAAACGCAAGAAATTGTATGCTTAGCTAAGATAATTTGCCCTGACCCTACGGATATGCACAACCTAGTAACTGGGCTTATATGGCTTAGATGAGTGGCTATTTAACTAGTACGTTCTTGAAAGCTGCTGTCATAAATATGTGTATGCCATATGTGCACCCGCGGAGATAGGACGCCCTTAGGCTGGGTGGAGCGACGATCTTCGCAGGGTGGCTGGTAGACGCTATATAAGAATTTCCGTGATTTGAATGGTGCGCAATAGGAGAGGCCTATGTCCAGCAATGGACTGCGGTAGGCTGATGCTGATGATGATCGTAATCGAAAGTTTAACTTCATGTGTCACTCGTCCATAAATTAATCAACGCAGATTTAAACATAAAGAGAGCGTTCTAAAAATGAAGTATAAAGTTGTTTACCCACTCTAGTCTCACAATATTTTTCCCGTCTCGCCAATTTCCATAGCTTCTTTAACCAAACAAATTATGAAGTCATTTATGAATAATAACAAGCCAGGATGCCCCTGATCTCTTAGATTCTGCGCATGCCCGACTTGGCTTTCATAAAGTTAACTAATTAACGTAAACCACCGAATCTTTGCATTGACTTTTAAGTGGATTCAAGTATTCATTGAACAGTTTCAAGTTATTCGAGCAGAAATTGTAAGAGAGGGTGAGATGCCCGAAGGATTCCAAAATAGACGGCTGTTTTAGTTTCAAACCAGTAATCTGTCCCTAAGTACGAGTAAGTTACTTTATAATAAGGGACTCGCCAAGTATTGTACAATTGGCGAGTTCCTTATTATAAAGTACGTCACGAGTCACGAGGGTGTGAATGTATTGGCGTTCACACCACCATCTGGCAATTTCTTTCAAAAAGAAGCTGTGATGCTTATGAAGTTAGCAAACTCAAACTCAAAGCATTTATTTCAAATAAACCAATTACAGGCACTTTTGAATTGTCAAGGGGTCGTCGGTCAGTCAGAAAGATGAAGCAAGTTTGATGAACATTGATTTTTACAAATTGTGCTACACTGGATACGTACCTCTTGGCAAACGAGTTTTTCTTAGAATTATATTTAAATAATTTTTGCAGCATGAAACTTCAGACAGAACCAGCCTTACTTATTTCATATTTTTTTGTTAAAATCGAAAGCCTCGACTTTAATACTAGTATTCTCTTTCACGTGGAGGAATATCCTTAAAATAACAGTTCCATCCCGACAGGGTTCTTCTGAGAATCTCTATAACTTAGTTACTTCAATATCATTGAAACATAATAAGTTTCCACGTACCCAAAAGTACGGTCTTCATATTCAATGTCCAAATATACTGAATCACCAAGTATTTTCTGTGAAACACAATGTTATTATCTATTAAGGTATCATTATTGTTTGAGTAATCAAAATGCAATTGTGGCAGATTGGTTACCAAGTTACTAGTCTAAACAAGGTTGCTTTTTAGGGTTTCGTACCCAAACATAGCCAACGGGACCCTATTACTAAGGCCCGGCTGTCCGTCCGTCCGTCAATCACAGGGCTGTATCTTTTGAACCGTAATTGGAAACTGCACTTGAAACTTTCACAGGGTGAGTTAGTACGAAGTACCTACTACATGGCAAAAGAAGTATGTAAGGATTGCAGCAGGTGGCGTTGTCTATTTTCTGCCTACCCTCATGGGAAGAAGGCGTCAGCGTTAGTATGTATGTACTTACTAATAAGGCCGCTATAACAACTAATAATAGGTAAAACAAGAAACAAAGTTAAAATTAATGGGGTACAAAAAAGTGTTAAAGAAGTATGTAGTATTGAATATTGTAAGGTGGTACGGAACCCTTCGTGTACAAGTCCTACTCGCACTTGGCCGCATTTTTAAAAATTTATTAATAATCTTCGGTCTCTAGGAAGTCCGAGATGACATTAATCTTGTGTGTTTATTGACTGGCGGAGTTATAACGGTCTCCCAAAAATCTTCACTTTAGAATTCAAGGCCTGTACTGTACAGTAATCATTGACACGTCTGAAGTACTAATGGATTGACATAGCGTAGCATTAACCTACTTACCCACTTAATCTTCATCCTCCTGCCCTCATCCCCATTGAGTAGTGATCGATGCAGTATTCTTCATTCCTGCATCTCTATCGTTATCGTTATCTTAGCATACAACCTTTTTTAGTCTTAATATAATCATTCATCGAATCAATCCAACGTTTCTTTGGTCTTCCTCTCATCGTCTGCCTAGCCTTTTCACAAACATGTTGGGTTGGCTTCCAATCTTACTGGATGGAGTTGAATACCAGTATTTGACACGTAGCGACTGCCTCTCCCACAGATCTGAGGTCAGATCTCTGGTCTGACTTCCACAACCCTGTTACTGGAAAATTCTATGTTCTTCCTCTACTCATAGTTTCATCATTCAATGTCCCTTATTTCTCTGCATACTATTCCAAGGTGCTCCTGCCGAACTGGCCTTAATTATATCGGTATTCCCTAGTTATTGATTTGTGGACGCCAGAAGAACGTCGAGCAAGAAATTTTAAGCAGTATCTGGATGAGAGCAGTGGTGGCCCAGTAGTAACGGCCGTGACTTACGAGTTGCAGGTCGCAGGTTCGAACCCAGACAGGCGCTTTACTTTATGTAAATTATTTCATCACCATTGCGCTCACGGTGAAGGAAAACATCGTGAGGAAACCGGCATGTCCTTGAACCAAAAAATCGAAGAAATGTGACATCTACTAACCCGCACTGGCGTGGTGAATTACGGCCCACTCTTTTTTATCGAGAGGAGGCCTGTGTCCCAGCAGTGGGAACATTATAGGCTAATTATGATTATGATGATCTGGATGGACTAGAGACCAATGCTAGACAAGATAACTGGTGAAGTGTGGGTGTACTAACTGGTACACCGCTGCGTAACCTTCAGAGACAACAGGCATCATGTTTTCTCCACTCCAGTAAATAAAATAAATCTAGCTCTTATTCTAACATGTGCTGAAATATCTTTCACTTCAGCGGAATCCACTTGAGAGCTAAAAGCGACTGTTGAAATGTCACAGATACTAAATCTTATTTTTGAAACCTTACAGTTTCTTTAGAACCGCTGAAGTGAAAGGATAAAATGGAATATCTGATAGTTTTCTTCGCGGATATTGAAAGAGTCTGCTGAGCAAAATAGCTGGTTAGATATTTACGTGATTCTTAGAACCGAGACGCGGTCGATTTAAAAGCACACGACAGTTTAGCTAAAAGCAACTTTGTTTTGCTAAACCGCACCCTTATTGCGTAACACGCTTTCAATCAAAATCTGAATAATTTTAAAGGATATTGCAAATTCATTGCTTCACATGTTCGAAAAATTTGTCTGCTTGATAACGTAAATAACGCAATGAATGTTGTTGAACTGTCAAAATTAAAGCCATTTCTACTGTTAGTGTGTTAGAATTACCCCACTGCGGAAAGAGTAGCTACATAAATATCTACAACGTTAAAAATAATTATGGTGCGTTGTTGACTTTGGGACAAAGTTGTATAATATTTTCTGTCTATAATTCCAAATGTGAAATGAAATGATGAAGATGATAATATAATCTTCATAATTTTAAGACGCCCTAATCAAGATAATGTAAGAAAAATCATATGTTCACATAATCCTCAAGATTTATTACAAATTATCACACTACTGTCCAGTTCTGCATATAACTAATTATTCATAGTCTAGTGACAAGTATAATTTACATGTATTAATAAATCCAGCAGTACACAATAATTGCGACGACCAAGACCGGCCAGTTTTGTAAGATAAGTTGCAATCAGTTTGTTTAAGTACTAATAACTGCATGGCAATTGCAAAACTTGTTAAGAAACTGTCTATACTTTAATATAATACGTGCATAATTTTCTGCCATATTATTTGCAGCTACTGTTAATACGACATGTTAATAAAACTTGTTTACAAAAATGTTGTCGGATTAGGGCCAAAGGATAACGAAACGTATTCCACTTTAATGTCAAATGATATGTATCTACCTTTTCGTTAACTCAAAATTTAATTCAAATCGAGGATGGATAGCTGGATTAAGTTTTTTAAATTGTCTCGCTAGGCATGCAGTCAGTTCTTATAAGGGTTAGCACTTTGTATTAAACAAAGTGCAATATTGGCTGTTTCTTCTTTTGTCAAACTAGAACCTATGACCGTTATTACAGATAGTCTGTTGCCCGGTAACCTGTAAAATTGACTAACCTGAAGATATTCGTTGACCTCGTAATTGGTCCCGAGTGATCAGACAGCATATTCTCTGCAGAAAAGACTAATACTCGTATTGAGTCATTTATTTCGCCAGATTCGATGCCAACCAAAACTACAAAGTTCGTTGAAACTGTTGATTATTTATTTGCCTAGAAATGAATTCCAATAGGCCTAAAACCACACAATAATATCTAGCGAAGCATCAATACATTACTCGCATGCATGCACGTATGCCAAAATATTGTAATATTAACCTTTGAAGTTGCGTTGCAGTGGCTAGCACACATACTCCTATTAATTAAGTGAATGTATGATTTGTAGCATAAGACTTACTATATTGCGATATTTATAATATCGTTAAATTTGGAGACTACTGAACATAGGCCTTTAACTCTGGCTCCCATTTCATGTGACTAACATTTTGCCATGATGTCATTCGCGTAAACACTTTAATAGTCTTTGCATGATTTACTTTTAAATCCTTTCTGTCCTCTGAATGTACTTCTACATCTTCTTTATATTTCCTACAATTTTCATGTTGGTACATATTGTTTCTCTCTTCTGTCTTCATTCAAATAGGTTTTGCGTTGTCATCAGTCAGTCACATGGTACTGTTATACTCAGATTTAGAGATTTTTTTCTCTCAATAGAGAAGGAACGAGCAGTTATCACTACGCTTGCTTACTGCCGAATAATATAACTAATATACTACAGGAATAACTAAGAGAGTGGATACCGAAACTCGCAGACTGTCTTTAGTTAAAACTCAGACGAAGCTCATTACGAACATGTTTCGTTTGACATTAGTTACATGCAGTTCTAGGAACTCTTTGTCGGAGTCTACGTTTTCTGCTAATTACAAAATAGAATTCTTCAAGTCTTGAGAAAAACGGTAATTTCGGGGTCAAAAATAAGTTTCCCTAGAACAATATTTCTATAGTTCCAAGAACTTCCATACATAAATAAAGGTTATATCAGTTCAGTTAATGCACGCACTTTATAAACATTATTTATCCTCGAACGTGTCTTGTGCCTGTTTCTACATTTTACGCATCAACTGTTACGATCTTACGCACGCTGCATCCACCCACGCACTCTTTATGCTAGCATGTAGACTTTTACTACCTTGTAGTTGAGTTGAAATTTCGCTAACTTGAATGCAACACTAATATTGTACGACAGAAGATCAAATACCAACACCGTTTGGCTCACCTGTTCAAGTAGTCTCTATTTACGTATAGGTCATGTTATGATGGTCGTGTATGACTCATAATGCATTGTTATGGTAGGACGCATGCAATGAAGTCTTACATAATGAGGGCTCAATGAAGGGGGGTGCAGAGGGGGAGGACTTCTAACAAGTTTACCGAAGACCTTGGCCGGGTCACGTGGTTGTGGATGACACGCGGGTTTTTTATGCTTAGTTATTATGACGATGTACTTGACAATAGATTTTAGTGTTTAGAAGCGATGTTTGTTTGATGACAGGTTGTTAGTATTGCGCTAGCGCCGTTTAGAGTTAGTGACACAAAATGGTGGCTGCGTTTAGCTGACATTGGCCTCGATTGTCGCCGACTGCCGACTGAAGTTGCAATGTTTTTCTTGCAAGTTAAACAAGGAAGAGACGAAGAAAATTTTAATGCACTCAAAGGTTAAAAGCTAAAACTTCCAAACAAGTTTTGGTGACAGGTTTCGCCGAGAATGTCACTAAATTGACAAAGTTCAACATGTGAACTATGTATTTGGTTATAGCAATATTCATGCCGTAGACAAGTAGACCATAGACCTACCACCAAGGAATACTCTGTTGTTTTGAACAACTTCGGACTAATCAATGTGATGAGAATCCTGTCTACGGCTTTTATACTAATTCTGTTTATAAACTTAATAGCCTTTGCCCGTGACTTCACCCGCGCATAGGTTAAAAACTATCCCATGGGAACGTACTACCTGGACAAAAGTGTCCTATGTCCTAACCCAGGTGCCTTTCATCCATTTGGATGAAAGGCACCTGGGTTAGGACATAGGACACTTCACGCCTTAACGGCTGAACGGATTTCCGTTCAGCCGTTAAGGCGTGAAAATGTAACAAACAGACAAGAGTTACTTTCAGATTTATAATATTACTAGCTGTGTGCCCGCGACTTCGTCTGCAATCCAGGATGAAAGTAGCCTATATACTTACCCAGGTTATGGTATATCTGTGTGCCAAACATCCAAATCCGTTCATTGGTTTTAGCGGGAAAGCGTAGGAAACAAACAAACAAAAAACTTACTTTTGCATTTATAATATTAGTTAGGATTAAGTTGGAAGTACCTACGGATTACTGTCAGTTCGTAGTCTGATGTAGAAATATCCCTAAACACGCATACCTTTCGCGCCTAGGCAGTTCACCTACGTGGCGGGTGCATCTAAAAGTGCATTCATAACCGACAGCCGATGTTCGCGTCAAGGCTGACATCTCAGGAATGCGGAGAGATCGTTCCGTGGCGCAACTCTGTTTTGCAAACCTTCCTCTTGCTTCGAACCTAGGTGTAACATTTGTGGATGTATTACGGTTTTTTGTCTACAACCGCTTTGCTGCAATTCAGGAAGATAAAGAATTGAAATAGGTACAGCTCTTTTCTTTCTGTGGGTGTAATTTAGGGATTATCGTTTCAGAAGACTAGTAGTAAGAGGATTTCTTTCTGCTAACAACATACCCACTAACTGTAATCATCAATTCATTTTACAAACGTGATGATTATCGGATTATGAACATTGTCTATCCGTTTTCATGAGACCGTTATACAGTCTGCTTCTTGTCTAAAATACATTGTCCCTAACAATATGAACTCTAGCCTTTTCCGAAACATACAAAGATTACAAAGAACAGTTATACAAACTAACCAAATGCTGCTGATATATCAAATAGCACATTTAAATGTCTGATATGACCTACTCAACGAGCCGGATGCATCACAACACAGAACACCCAACATTTGGCTACACAAAAGCCCTTAATGAGCCCACGATCTAACCTAATCTAACTTAGCACTATAATGTAACAAGTCACATATTTACAGCAATCTTTCATCACAGCATCTTGTGTAAATTGCGAATAATCAGAATGCACTAGTCATCTATCATGTTACTAGCTAATGCCTTTGTGATAGGCTAACAGTTAGCCGCCAACCAGACGTTTGATGCATTGTCTTTACAAACGACTAATCGTTTATTTAAGACTAGCTTTTGCCTGCAATTTCAACTGTGTAATTTTCCTATGCTCACTTTATCACCCCATTTGTTTACACCTGTAGGTTTTTATTTATTTAAAGTATGCAAATGCATACATATTTTTTTTAAATTTTATTTATGCATGCATATATAACGTGTTGCATAGGTCGTTTCTCAGTATACAAGCTATCTCTATACCGATTTCCATCAAAATCGGTTCAGTGGTTTAGCCCTGATAACGTTATATGCAGACAGACACAAATTTATTTTTAAAGCCTAATGGATAAGTAATATGGTTTGCGAATCAGTGCGTTCATTTCTCATAAAGGTGTCATAACACTTGTTACCCGTCGTTGTGGACATATTAATGGTGTTACCTGTCTGTAACTTATAATGAATGAGTTTAGTACTGACGCGTTTTTATACGCTTGACCTGTATCTAGACTAGTATGAAACACGACGATTTAGCAACATAATTTTCCAGATATTGTAATTAGATTTTGTGCATTATTCAGGAAACGATAGTTACAGTAAAACAAAAAGTTAAATGTAGTAACGACAGTAAAATAATTTGACGACTTTGACATGATGCTGCAGCCAGAAAGAAAAATTACAACGAAATACGTCAACACCATTATCTACAGACAGCTTTCCAGAGAAACTTAAATTAAAAATAACATTATTTATAATGCTATCTTCTTTTAAAATATATATAAATATTGAATGAAATTTATAACAGGTCCTAGAATGCTGTAGACTCTGTTACGCCAGACCACCTCGTTACGAGCTGTTCTATACTCAGCCAGGAACAAGTCTTCAAAACGAATTTAAAGCAAGCCATAAAAGCAGCGACTAATCAAAACGAAAACGCACAAATGCAAAATTCAACGAACATTTAAAACGCAATCATTCACGACAGTCTGATTTATAGTATTCCTAGTTCCATACTGATTGGAAAATTAAATTGTTTTCTGCGATTTTTTCGCGGCATTACCACTAAACGTTAGTTATTGTGGACCATCCGTCATTTTGATATCTCGATGCGGTTTTTCCTTTGAACCATACCTACATATTGCTAGATGAATTTTAATATGCAAATTTTTAAAGCGTGCTGTTAACGACACGATTGGAATTAACGTCTGTGTTGTCATTTTAGTGCAGATTTGTGGTTCTATTTATAATTTAATGGCTTTTGGCAAGCATTTTTTTGCTGTGATTTATGGACACGCAAATCAGAATGCAATTGACTGTATTGTGTCCTTAATAAGATTATTTCTTGTTAGTTTTAATATCAGCTCACTTATGGAGTGTCTCAAAACATTAAGATCTAGAAGATTTGGCCGTACCTCTTTGATTTGTATTGATATGTATCTTCTTCTTCTGCACTTCTGAGCTATCTATCCCGTATGTTGCACCTGCCATGGTTTATCTCTGCATCACCCTAAGGTTGACTGGTAGAAAATGCCTCAGGCATTAAGTCCGCCTTTGTACAGTATTTCTTTTTACTTGTTCATAAAGTTTTAATAAATAAATAAATAAATAATCACTTATACGAGATCTTCCAAAATAAACACAGTCTGAAATCCCATCGCCATTCTCCACACGACTTCCAATAAATTAGACGCGTGTTCGATGTCCAACCTGATGCGATATACAGGGTGGTATCGGATGAAAATGTTCAATTATCGAGTCGCGCCGTCCGTGTTACTTTAATTAAGAAACGCAAAGGTTCCTGAAACGTTACCCAAGGAGGTTCAAGTAATGAAGAATTTTCCTTTCATTTTGAAATTGCTGAACAGTTATTAGTAGCTAAATGTTAGTCTTTTGTTTTTCTAATTGTATTTCTGTGGGGCAGCATATAGAAACTTGGCGAATTGTTTTTTATAGGAGTTCCTAGAAAAACTTTTTGATGAAGTTATAAAAGTTCCAAGGAAGTTTTTAGGAAAGTAATTGAAATTACATTAGGTACCTATAAGGCTTCTTGATCCGCCAAATGTTGGAGTTGTTTGTACAAGTCTAAATTGAAAATATTTGACTTACGTTGTAGTTCTTCTTGATGTACGCGTCATTATGTGCTTGTATCAAGAGTATCTAGTAGTATCAAGCATATATCCAGTATGACATTGTAAAGCTTCACTTTGCGGTGTTTAACCTGAACTTCGAGCAGTTCGTTAGATTATAGTGTGCTTCTGTATCAAATTTCAAAATAAAACTGTCATAAATGAAATTTAAGGGTATCCTATATCAGCCTACTGCTGTACTATTCAGTACAGTCATAGCTTCTCTGCTGGCTTCTCCAATTGCCGACTACGCACTTAAGCACAAGTATGTTTAGTTATCATCTACTGAGTTTTTTTTTATGTTTTATCTAGTTACAAAATACTTCTTTATGTTGGTAACTATGTATAAAGCGTATAGTAAGCGTAAGCGCAAAGCGTAACGCGTAAGTAGCGCGGTGCGGCGCCGGCGCAGCCCGCCCTTTGTGAGCGCTACGCGCCGCAGACCACACATCGACGTATTAGGCTTTTAAACAGACTGCTCTTTAGGAGACAGGTCTGACAAGGAACATAACTGTTAAAAGGCCTAGTAAGTACACGATAGAGTTTTGGAGGGCATAGTTTTTTTTTGGTGTGTCATTTTGACTTAAATTCGCCCCCTATTACCTTCATGATTCTTAACAAAACTGGTGAAATGAGGGTGAACTGTATACCTTTGCTTACCCTTTTGGGGATACAGGCGTGATGTCGTACGTTTGGTAATACCAGAGATTAATCTAGCTTACAAAATCCACGTTACTTCCGTAACGTGGCTCTAGTAAACATGTTTTTCGTAAAAAAAATCTTTCATAGACGACGCACTAGAGAGCGAGGTTTTTATGTTGCTAAGTAGGTACAGTCGGGGAAATTATCCATTTATCAAATTAAGACACTATGTCAATTTGCCGTGTTCTACCCATTTCACACAACTGGCAAAGAATGACAGTTGTGATTTCAATAGACGGAAAATTTAAGATGGTAGCCAAATTGCAAAACAAAATCTTGACTTTACATACTTGACAGGATTCATGATTCTAGCAAAACTGTTCTTAAAATTTTTTTGTTGGTGTTTCCCTACTACTAAGTGATTAATGTGATAATAGAAACAAGAGTAACCTAAATAACATAATTTCCACGTAACACGTTTCGCTCAATAATTTATAAACAAACTCATCTCCAAGAAACTTCTAAGAATAATCCACAGACTAAGTAAATAATAGAACGCTAGCAAAGGAGGGAAATGGATGAAGACGTCAGTTTCAATTCACAACTCTGTTTGTAAGTTAATAAAGTGAACTCGTTCTGTCTATAAAAACAATTTCCTGTTAATGTAGCGTTTTTGCTGAAAAATCTACTTACGGTATTGTTTTTTTTTATTATTGTTTGGTAACGTTGGTGGTGAATGAGGTATTGTTTATTAATATTGTTGATTCTTTTTCAGTGTGAAAAGCTGTTGGGGATTCTGCTTTCGCTTCTTCTTTAACTTTTCTCCTGTGATTGTGAAAATAGATAATGTAACATAACACTTACCCCTTTTAATCCCCGTTAGGTTTAGGCACAGGGGTACCTTTGTCCCATATACCTAGTATGCCCACTTTTTGCCAGTGATGTGTTAGTGGGACTAACACATTACTGGATTTTGAGATTCTGTATATCTGAGAATATAGGTAGGTACCTACATAACAGGAGGATGAACTATTTTAGATTTTGTGGTACTTTTAGATACTGCGGTACTTTTGTATTTTGTGGTACTTTCAGATTTAGTGGTACTTTTAGATTTTGTGGTACTTTTAGATTTTTTGGTACTTTTAGATTTTGTGGTACTTTTGGATTTCATGGTACTTTTGGATATTGTGGTATTTTTGCCTTTACTTAACTGCCAAGTAAATAATGATTTTCCAGTCTCCTAAATCGGGGAACTACCTTAACGTTTTTTCCTTCACAAAATCACAGTTTTGAAGTCCATTATAAACAATACCCGTAGACAATCCACATTTCCTATTTAAAAGTCTAAGTACATGAATAAGCCAATTACAGAAACTTAACTTATCTGACATTAACAGAAACACTCTCAATTGACTGGCTTACTTGCACAGTCATTGTTTTGATTTGAATTCAGATTAACTTTTATTGGTTTATTTTTTGCTTGTCAAGGTCGGACAAGGACGTATGGTAATTAGTTGTTTTATGCTCTCAATGGGTCACAACATCCGCCTTTAAATGAAAGGCTTGTGATTTGACAGATTGAATCCGTGTGTGATAAAAAAGAACTTGCTTCGCCTACCAAACAGTACCTTATTAATTTTATAATTAATTTAGGACTATGTGGGTCATTGTTCCAGTTTTAATCATGTTCAGGCAGTTTGAGTAGTTTATGCGGCCTACCCAAATGTCCTTTCTTTGGTATTGTTCGTCGAATCGTTAAGTTCCTTAAGTTCTGAGTCGTGCTGCACGGTTACTGACAAATGCGTGCACTGACTGGACAGGTCCACTCAATCTGTGTGGTTCTTTCCTCAAAAGTCCATTTCAGACACCAATCTGCATAGTCCTTAAAGATTATGTCTGGATTTTTATATACACAATGACATTGATGAATTTTATAGATACTA
This sequence comes from Brachylomia viminalis, assembly GCA_937001585.2. Lineage (NCBI taxonomy): Eukaryota > Metazoa > Arthropoda > Insecta > Lepidoptera > Noctuidae > Brachylomia > Brachylomia viminalis. The sequence goes on from OW443300.2 coordinate 3,128,860, forward strand.
TGACATGAGTATTTACGGTATTTACTTTGTAAAGTATTATAATATTACATATTTTAAGTATTGTGAATGTGAGAACTATGTCGGTCATTTCTTTTTTTTTGTATTTTTCTCTCTTAGTGTAATCATGATCTGGCAGTTTGTGTAACTTATGTGGCCTACTCAAACCTTTCTTTGGTATTGTTCGTCGAATCGTTGAGCTCCTTAAGTTCTGAGTTGAGCTGCACGATTGCTGACAATTGCGTGCACTGACTGGACAGGCCCACTCAATCTGTGTGGTTCTTTCCTCAAAAGACCATTTTAGACACCGATCTACATACTCGTAGCCTTCACATGATCTGACCAATATTCTGCCTGGACTTTAAAAGAGACTGTGACCTCTGAGTTTGTTTCGGCCTTTCTTCTCAGAGTAGTCAGATAGGAAACGCCAACCTCATCTAGTTTAAAAAAAATATGATTGACGTGTTAAAGTGTTTGTACAAACCTACTTACAGAAATAAAATCACTTATTAATAGCCTGGAAAAGTTATATGGAACATATATTGTATTTGTATTTTGCCCAGTGTCTATCGAGACTGTAAATTGTGCCAGTCTTAGCATTTTCCCTTTCAAACTCTTATGTTATGGACAATATCTATTGAATTTTAAATTACGTCACTGTATCAATTATTCAATCAATTACATTAATGCAATTTCCAATATAAATGATAGCTAGCTTGGTGATAGGACTAATATTTATAGCAGCTAGTCTACAGAATTGCTATCATCATGTCTTTCTCAACCTGTTGCCAACCAAAATGATGTAATAGCCCATTTGAATCGACCCATAAAAGGACAAAAAGAACTAAGTCGAAAGAACCTGTTCAAATGACATTGAAACCTAGATTTGTCGCTTAAGCCATTTAGATATTTAAATAAAACAAGATGGCGACGGAGACGAATCTGTCTCGAGATTAGGGATTGTTCGTTTACGTAATTCAAGGCTTTTAATTGTTCAATCAAGGACTTCGACGACAGATGAAATACCTGTTTTAGTCTTAGTTGGGGAACCACTGTATTTAACCACCGGTCCTTTTTTAAAGTAGCTATTAAGGTTTTTTTTTGGGTACAATAGACACTTTTTAGTGTACTTTGGAAAACCCCAAAGTGCGCAAAATCATAGGTGTCGAGAAAAAAAGCGCCAAAGTTTTTTCGGGATTGATGGGATAGTGGGGGTATAAAGGGTGGGGAAGGTCACGTAGCGGGTCTAAATTTGCTTCATAGCAATAATAATAAAACGTAGTCGACGGAGCAATGGTTAAAAAAAAATAACCATGACGTGGATGGCGGGGTGGTTCTTCGTTCACTCGCTCACTAGACCCAGCCATTTCTTTCGAACCTAACCTATACGAGTCGGGGTGCCACAAGTCCCGAGCTCGCTTTGCTTTCTCTTGCAACCTAATATCTCCAAGTAAAATTGCCGTTTTTCTAAGTTGAGATGTGTTATTTATTCTTGTATATTGTGTTGGTTTGTTGCTTAGTTGCTTAGGTTCGGGGACTTCGGGGACGCCATGGTGTCAATCAATCGTTGTTGCAAACAGGAGTACGATAGACACTCTCGACTGTTAGTACATAGGTACAATAAATTACGATGAGTAGCTACTAACAATGACAACTGTTCTGTCACTGTTAATCGTTAGCGTCACTTACATTCGATTATGTTTCGATGCCCACGATCTTATACGAGTACAAATAAAACTTTTATTTTTATTTTATTAATTTTATTATTTACTTCATAATTGAGTTAATTGCGGTAGCAGCTATTTAAAAATGAATTAAAGTTGAAAACTTAAAATATTTATGCTAAAAACCATTAAAATTCGCTGTCACTTTGTCTGATCGTAAAACGGAACAACGTAGGAGTGAAACACGTACATTATGTGTGGTAAAATGTCAATTTTATTATGGTGAATTTTCTGAAGTTAAGAATTTTTTTTTCTCAAATACTAGGCGTTTGCGCAGTATGAAATTTAGCGAGTGTTTTACATAAAGACATGATTGTATATGCTATAAAATTGTGAAGCTCCGCAGCGCGGGTGCTAAAGTACAGTGGAGCCTTAGTTACATAGTTTACTGTCGGTTTTTAGAACTGTTTATTTCGTCCATTTGTAACACATTGGGTTCTTAAACATCTGTTTATTAATACCAGAGATAAAGCTAAGTCTAACGATGGCAGATAAACATAATAATTGTGTATCAAATGGATTATGTACTTAAATTGTCCGTTATATAAAAACCGCAATAAAATTTACATTCTATGACAGTTGTATGAAATGGCTATAATAACACGGCAAATTGACGTAGGGCGTCTACATCCTTAACAATTTATATCCCTGATTGTACTAATAATAACATGTGTAACTAAGAGCTGCAAATTGCAACGAAACAGGTGCACATGAAAACTATTCGCAATGGTTGGTCATTTGTCTTCACAAAGAAATGCGTGAGTCCTAGAAAGGCTTTCAAAAGGTCAATGTACGTTATTTATACAGCAGGTGTAATAACACCTGCTTTGACCTTTGTTTCTATTCTTTGTTTTTTAAACCAGTTTCAGAACAGCTATGTTTAAAGTTGGATTAGAACATTACGCTAAAGCGGTTACACCCACACTATTTTACTCTGTGGCTCTTTTCAAACGTGAATTAGAACAACAGCATCCTTTTATCTGTTATTAAAAATACTGTGTTAGTGTCTGTTTATAAAGCTTCACTTCTTCTCTTCCTTTATCGGCACAAGTGTCAATGTCTTGGTCATGCTTTGGGGAATATTCAGCAGATTTTTTTTTTCTAGATTCCTAACGAACTTAGGGATGCTACACACTTGATCGAATCGGCATAATTCGACACAGCCGCAGCTGGGCGGATATCGACTACATATTTTGCCGCCCGACTGTGCCGAATCGTGTCGAATCATCCTAACCCGAACAAGTGTAGTACGCTCATCCATAATTGTTAGATTTGGCTGTTCCAGAATTTAAACCAACTCGATTAGGCTCTGATAAATATTAAGATACTAGCTTTAGTAGTACGAACTACCGGGATAAATATCCCATGACCTAACCCAGATCATCCCTGTGAGCCAAACATCGAAATCTGTTCGGCCATTAAGGCGAGAAAAGGTAACAGAAGGACAAACAGACAGAGTTACATTCGCATTTATAACATTATATGTATATAGTATGGCATAGTTACTTGAACTGATAGATTATTCTGATGACTCACAATATTATCAAAGTAAGAATCAGCTATCAATAGAATCGTCTAGATGCACTTTCCACCAAAGCATAAGCCTTTAGGCAACTTATACTTACGCCTTACCATAAGGAATAAAAGGCAGTACTTATCCAGTTTCTGATTCGTACATAATGTTCAGAGGCTTTTAGGCAAATGGAGGCGTAAGATCGTTAGTTGACGGGGCCGTGAACCTATGGCTGTTTCATTGCTTAGGGTAATAGCTTTCGTTTCTGAGCTGTGTTTCAACTGTTTGTTTGTATCTTGTATTTTTGGAGTAAGACATGTGCTGTTATAATTCTAAGTAAAAACAAAGAAAGAAAATACGTTTATTTGCGGTAGAACATGACGCAAAGTCAAAAAAGAACAAAGTGGGGGAAATATGCGTCACATTCACGCAAAACGGCCAGCATAATGCTGTGACCCTATATGCGAGCAATTTATTCTTCATCAAAGTATCTGGGATTTCTTCTGTACTTATCCTACGAAACAGGAGAAATCCTAGATACGTACACATCTATAAACTCACGCCTTCTTCCCATGGGGGTAGGCAAGAACGACAGAACGCCACCTGCTACAATCCTTAAATCCTAGGTACTCTTATGAAAGTTCACCTACCAACGCACCCACGTGCTTTCATAGCCAAACTTCTTACATGCATAAACCCTGTCATACCGTTTGAGACTTTCATGTGGGCAGCAGAAGACCCAGACGAAATTAGGGGGCGTTGAGATAGGGTCTTACGACTGTATAATATTACACATTTAAATATAATCGTGGCAATAGCTGTTTCAAATTCACGACGGACGGTAATTAAAAAAGAGGACCTCTAGAAAAAAAAACTCAAAGTGTGTGGTGGGCAAAATAAGGTTGACAACCTATGGTCTAATGTATTCTATTGTCTGGAAAATATCTTTGACATGTTTTATGATACAAAGCGTTTTGCAAAATCTCTCAAACAAAATTCTTGAAAAATACACAAAGCTTTATAAGATCATACAGGGTGTTGAGGCTTCAGCGTATACAGGGTGTAAGGGTAAGTATAAAGTCCCGCCCACACGGGCGCCGGCGGCGCATCGGATCATATGCACAATGGTCACACTGCATGCATATTTATAGGAAATTTTCCGCCGAACGCCTTTGTAGCTTCGATTCTGTTTGATACATTTTTAATCCTAGTTCGAAGGAGCACTGAGATCGGTTTATGGGCTTCAGTGAGTTAAGCTTATCATTCTTGGAATAAAGAAAATGTTTTGTATCTCAATAAAATTGGTTGGTGTGCTTTTTGAAACGACGTCTGTTACAGTTCTAAATCCCTTGTGTGATAATTTCATGGAAATAATTAAATAAATAAGACTATTGTAGCCGTGGACAACGTTGCTGATTTAGATACTGAATTAAATGTATGTACGTAGCTAGTGTCGTTAAATAATTATCGTCTGAAAGGTGTTACTTCGGTTAACCACTTTTCAAACATGTATATTGTGGTCACAGTGTAACAGAATATTACAATTCGGTCTCGTGTTCCAAACCAGACACTGTGGTTATAAAAAAAATCGGTGATTTATTAAATCACCTCGAAATCGATCGATTAATTCATTTTTAATTAATTCATTTTTTTAAAATTAATTAGAGAGATTTCGTCGTTTTTATTTTGTACCTGTTGAAAACAGGCCAGCAGAGTGTACAAACTAGTAAGTATTTTAATTTAGCTGACATGTAAAAACTACTGTTGTTTAGCCAACCCCAATAATACGCACATGAGTGAAGTTATTAACAATAATAAAATTAAATGGGTCGCCAAGATACAGGTTGTGTTCCAGAACCGCTGTTAAATCTCTCTAGTTTCTGTTAGTTAGTATTTTATTTTGTTACTTGTTTGGTTATGAACTGTGCGTAAGTTAAATTAATTAATTTTAATTTACATGGGGTTATTATAAAATATCTCGGTTTTATCTATTAGTAAAATTATTCGCCTCCCGCCATTTGTTTGTGAGTTTCTGCAATATTTATATGTATTATTTTCTTGTTCTCAGGTATGTTTGCTTTCTATACAAAATATTGGGGCGCACTGACCTGGAATGTTCGGTAAGTTTAGCATATAATACAAAATAGTTGATTAGAAAGAAAGAAAACAATTTACTTTAGTAACACAATCTGTTTATTTGGCGCACACCTCAGACCAAAAAATCAAGACAGTGCTGTCAACAGTGACGTGAGGCCGGTTTCGTAAATATCTGTGCACTTAGTGAGGTGTAGTTTGATTGTAAATGTGTGCGTGTAAGCGTGTATGCACAGAGCAAGGTGTAGTTTTGCATGCTTCACTATATTGTTCGCAGCGGGTGTCTTGATTTTTTATATAGTCTGTGGTGCACATGGTAACATAGGTACACGTTTATTTTCTTGTCATTTTAAATCCTAGATATATTAAGAGTTGGCGTATGAAAAGCACGTTAATCAATACGACCACGATGAACTTTCAGAATCACCTGCAGACCAACAGAATACATCTAACAATACTAGTTAGTTGACGCAGCTTAAAACTTTCAAACTTCACGAACAAAACCGCGTTGAAAAGTTCGTTCGCAGTTCTATCATCCTCCCTTTGTCGTTTCACAATAAAAGCTTTCCTTGGAACAACTTTGTCACCAATTATGTTACAAATAGGTTGATGCGACGGTTTTCCGACGAATAAGACTGCAAGCGTAGGTTCGCGTGGGCCGCGTTGAAGGAATGCGTTTATTGTTTGAATAACCTTTTATGGTGGAGCGTGATTTTCTCTCTGCGTGAGTATTTTTTGTGTGCGAGTAAATCTTGTCTTTTCTTGTCATTGAACATTGGACAAAAAACTTTTTATTATTATAGTTTGTAACAAAGATTTAAGGCTCCGTGCACGCATAAAACCCTCTTTTGTCAATTTCTTATCTAATTTTGAGAAAGCTGGAAATAATTGAAACATTATATCTGTGTGACTGCAAAAGTACAGTTTTCGTGGCGCTAAACCATTCGGGTCAGCCACAGCACCTGATAAATGTTTCATCACTTTTGCGCTCTCGAAAATATTGTTTATTTTGCCTTTGATTTACTTAATGAAAATATTTTATGATTAGCTAAAGATTAATGTGTGATTTTTAAATTTCTTGAAAAGGTTTGCTCAATAGTAGGAAAAAATACATCACTGACAGGGTTTGTTTCGAAAAATAAGTTTTATCAACATTATTTTTCAGCTATATTTTGTATCAAAGTTGAAAAAAGTGGTCCAGCCACGTGCAAGTAGACCATAATATGGTCTACTTGCACGTGGCTGGACCACTTTTTTCAACTTTAACAACATTATATTATAATGTTGTTGATGATATTTTTGAATGTTCAAAATCAAACGTAGTTTCTATAAAAAAAATTATCAAACGTCAGTCTTGCGTCGTTTTTTGGAAAACTTGTTGCGAATATTGGTGATTTTCCATGAATACATAACTTATTTGAAAAATCCCTTACAACCACATGCAAAACAAAGAACTTAACTTTTCGAATCACAAAGGATTTTGTTTAAATATTTTCTCCGTTTCCTACAAATTATGCACAAAATTGTTCAAAATCAGTCGATTTCGTGCACGGCCCCTTAATTTCAACTTATTGTTGTATTAAAGATAAAATCTTACTGAATTCTAGATAATTTGTTGTTAAAGAAAAAGTAGTTTTCTCAACTTGCTATCATATTTTTAAGCTTCCAAAGAAAAATATGGTTCAGCTAACTTTTTGAATTGACTTTTAAAACAATGTTTTCTTTTATTTTTTTTGCCATTTGAAAAGACGCACTTAAACTGTAGTCATTTGACATTCTCAAGCAAAACAATAAGTACAACATTTTCGATTCAAAACTCGTCAGCAATACCAACATGAAAATTAATTCTCCAAAGTCGCATACTCGGTGAGTCTACGGGTAAGTTTCTAAATGACAAACGTAAACCGTAACGTAACGTGTGTTGTTGTTTCAGCGTATTTATTAAAACTTGGAGAACACATTAACGTTGTCGCCGGTTCGCTATTATTTGTTTGTTGATTTATTTCAATAATACTTCTGTTATTTATAATTTTTATGAAAATTCAGATTGTTATAATTTCTGTTAGTGAAGTGGCGCACTTGTTTTTAAAACAAGGGTTTTCTTCGTTTTCTAACTAGGCTTTCTTTTCTTTCTTTTTTTTTTTAAAACGTTGCCCCACACTAGGAATTTCTCCTGTATCGTGGGTGCGTTTACAAACATTTAAAATTCACACAAACAGCCAGACCCGGAACAACTACTTGCAGGTCATACAAATATTTGTTCCGTGCGGGGATCGAACCCGCGACACGTAACGCAGCAGTCAATCGCTTAACCACTGCGCCAATCGTGCCGTTAAACGTTCTGTCTATGCATTAGCTACTATGCTAGTTTTTTTTTATTTATTAAGGGTTTTTTTTGTGGTGGACATAATAGAGAGTATTTCATTATTTTGTATTTCATGCTTGTATGCCTACCCGACCTGGGCCCGCGTGGTGGATTACGGCCCACTGCCTCTCACCGAGAGGAGGCCTGTGCCCCAACAGTGGGAACATTATACGCTGATGATGAGTATGCTTGTATGACAGTACCATCATTCCCTAAATACAAACGGCTACGGATTACATTTGGGCCATGAACCTGAACAGGCTCTGACTCTGACTACTTAACTGGTAGAACTAAAAAAATAAGAAAAAGAGAAAAAAACTTTTTTTTGTATGTTTGTTTGTTACGCTTTCACGCTAAAACGGCTGTAAGGATTTTAATGAAATTTGGCACATGAGTAGGTAGACCATGACCTGGATTAGGACATAGGATACTTTTATCCCGATATTCTCACGGGATCGAGACTTACGCGGGTAAACCGCGGGGCGCTGCTTGTTTAGGTATAGGTCTAAATGTGAAAAACCTACAACCCCTGAAAAGCACCCACACAACACGTCGACCTTGTTTCATAAAATCTTGAACGATGTCGCCTATAAACGCGAAACAGTGCCTTGTCACTGCGAAAATTGCTTTCACATTACCCTAAGCTGTTGAATTCGCTAAACCGTTGACGCCAATCACGACCGCCCACGCCGAACGTTTACATCGAGCGCGAGCGACGCGTAACAAAAACCTGACCCTTATTTTATGACTGAATTTTCTTTCGTTTTATATTTCATTGAACATCATAAAAAAGTGTGGGATTAGAGATTTATTTTTGGTTCTTTGAAATGTCATCTAATAATAAGTAATTAATAAACATGCTGACAATATAATTTTGGTTCAGATTTTTCTGTTTTGTTAGGTTTTGGATTTAAAATAAATTCAATTTTTTTTAATAACTAAGAGGTTCTAAGTTATTGAAATAGATGTCTCTTTTTACAAGCTGTTACTTAAATGTACGCAATACTTATAACTTTATCACAAGTACAAACATATAATACATGTGGAAGGCTGTTTACCGTTCTTCGAGCGCCGTAAAACCAATTTCCCTGTGTTGTACAGCAATGACACCTGATACCTACAAATACATGCTTTGAGTCGAATTCCCCAGTGAACTACGGAAAGGGAAAGATCGACATCCGACGTATTGTAGTCCTGTTTACGAGACCCTCGTTATTTTTTACGTCGTCGTCGTCGGGAATATTTGAATTTTCCGTTCGATTCCAAATTTCAGTTTTGTTTAGTCTCGTAATTTTTTTTTACCTACTTGATTTTGCGATTCCAGAAGGTTCCCGGATGCAGTCTCCATAGAAAGTATCTGTGTGATGGTTGTATACAGATAGTAAAGTATTTTATAAATAATATTATTTACTAGAGGCTTCTAAATTAACTATTATCAAAATACGTACGATATATTCATTGAATTTGACTGTTGATGAAATTGGAAATGTCTCTAAAGTGCCACAATTTTTAATTTTCAAAGTTCACGCTATTTTTATCATTGTCGTTTGAATTAAAATTTGTTGAGTTGACAGCTGTCTTTTGAGCTATCGGTTGTTAACAAATGACCAATAATCAATTTCGTAAAACTTAAAATAATGAGATTAATAACACAAGCCTTGTGTTAAGTGCTTAACTTGGAACTAGATGGTGCTGTGTGCAATGTCAGACGATATTTATTTTATTTATTTATTTTTATATAGACATTATTCTTTTTTGTGGACACAACAACAAAATGGAAACCTATTTCAAATATAACGACCTGACTAACCGGTTGGTGCAGTTTGTAGCAACCCTGCATTCTGAGCCGCTGGTCCCGGTTCGATCCCCGGACAAGTCAAACATTTGTGTGCATGAACATGTCTGTTTGACCAGTGTCTGGGTGTATATAAGTATGTATATCAGTCATAAGGTTACCGTAGTACAGGCTCTACCTAGTTCGGGACCTGAAGACCTTGTTGGCTCATATTTTTATTATATTTTTCTATAACCTTGCCCTCACGTCCTTAGACCTAATAATGCCCTTATTTCTAAACACACGCCCACCGTTTCTTCCTCCTTTTGTTAGAAAAGGACAGCAAGTGTCTATAAAGCCGAAGATTAGTATAGTGAGTGATGAAGACTCAGTACAGCGCCCAAGCCATTAATTACAATGTTCTCTGTTAGTCGGATCACGTACTACTAGCTGACAAATGGCCATAAGGACAGCGGTTGAAATGTATTATTTGGTTATGAATGCGGCTATGAAATCTGAGGTAATGAGAAAAATGGGTAATTACGGGAATTAGTCATCAATACCTAAAACTTTGTGTATTAGCAACGCATTAGTCATGTTTTGTTTGTTTCCGAAAAAAAAAATGTGACGCGGATATCAGCTCAAAATATTTATGTTGAGCGTATATCTACGACACGGTTTTTGTATCGAACATAGGTAATTATTTCGGTAAACAAACAAAACATGAAAACAAAACAAAAACAATTAAAACTGTGTTTTATTCCAAATTAACCCAAAATAAAAGTGGGTATTTTTTAATTACCTATCAATCTACATTTCATTTTGCTAGAGTAAAGCTATGTACGAGTATGAGATGGTTAAAGTAAGTAAGTAAGTATAAGTACAATAATAACCTAATTGTACCGTGATATACCTTTTAAAACTAAAATAATATGACGTAAAGGAAAACCAATTACACGGAGCAAGCGTCAACATTGATTAAGCGTGGTTAGTACGTCATCAAACCACATTAAAGTATCGAAACCATTTAGTTACAGTATACTTGGTATATTAATTATGACGTCAGTCGTCTTGTGCATCACTTGGGAAATACCAATGCTAGAAGGGTTACGTAAGAAACGTCATTACCAGGATAATCGTTTCTGATTGGCTGTCTTAGGAAGAGCGTAGCCAATGAGGTTATCTGTGAATGACGTAGTTAACTGTCTCTTCTAATTTATTAACGGCAATATTGCTATTAATTATGTGAATGTTTATCCTGTACAATGACCCTATTTCTTTTGAGTGCACCTTTCCAAAACATCGACATGATTTTAAAATCGGCAACGGCCATTTCCTTTTAAGTCAATATTTTTTGCGGTGTCTTTTAGGCACCTGTTTTTGTGACCGAACAGGCCCAGATTTTCCTGGTAGATATGAAATAAGCAACTGTTAACTACATTGGATAAAAACTAATTGATATATACAGACAATTTACTTTGAATCTAATACCCACATCATTAAAAAAAAGAAATGGTATTTGATCTCCGCTTTTTATTAAATTTAGTGGCCCCATGCGGCTTAGCCCACGCTCACACGCTCGACCATAGGTTTGTGTAGTGACAATATAGCAAAAAAAAAATAGAAATGTCGTTTACAACTCCTAAAAACTAGGCTTTTACCCCAGAATAATCACGTAAGGGGAAGGGCCTTTAACAGGGAAAACGAAAAATAAATATTATTTTTTATTAAAGTTCTGTGGCATCCCAAAACACCAAACTCCCTGGGGCTGGATTCAGTAAAGTGGTTTTACGAGAAGCGGAAAACATAGGCTTTACCAGTTGCACATATATTGGGCACTAAAAAGTGTGCATAATATGGTAGATCTTTTCGCCTGTTAGTTGTATGAAACAAGTTTTCTGTAGGTATATTTTTCGCCTGTTAGTTGTATGAAACAAGCTTTTTGTAGGTATATTTTTCGTCTGTTAGTTGTATGAAACAAGCTTTCTGTAGGTATATTTTTCGTCTGTTAGTTGTATGAAACAAGCTTTCTGTAGGTATATTTTTCGCCTGTTAGTTGTATGAAACAAGCTTTCTGTAGGTATATTATTCGCGTAACTTCTAAATAAGCGTGATAAATTATCGCGGAGTCACGTCGGCAACAAGCGGGGGTGTTTCTATTTCACAGAAAACTGCCTTTGCTTCGTCTGGCGACGTTTTTTTTAGCTCGAGCAATAATGTTCCAGTTTCCTCGATTGAGACTTGATAGAGCAATTTTATGTTCCATTGAAACAGGGAAGAATAAATTGTAATGGAGAATTTAGAATTGGATTTAAAGTCTTAGGCAACTTTATTGTAGGTGACGTTTGTGAATCTTTTGCACCATGCAAGTTTCGATATTTTTTAGGTAATCTATTAATCGAATTACTTATTGTTATTGAAATTGTGAATATGGTGCAACACATGAATACATGTAGACACAAAAACTGGTAGATGCCAAGCTTAACAGCTTGGCTCATCGCCGCAAGGTCGCCTGCTTGTCGGTCTTCTACAGATTGTACGTAGGAGAGTGTGCCCAAGAACTCCACAACCTCATTCCACCGGCCCCCTTCTTCCATCGGTCATCTAGACGCACTGCAAGTTACCATCCTTATCTAGTTGCTATACCACCAATTCGAACTAAGCGTTTCCAAATGTCTTTTGTAATGCGCACAGCAAAAGAGTGGATCTCTCTACCTGCGTCTGTGTTTCCGAACGCATACAATCTCTTCAAAGTGAGAGTGAACAGGCTTCTTCTGGGTAAGCTCACTACATCGTCGACTCTGTCTCTGTCACCCCTAACCTAGACTAGAGTCAAGAGCAACCCATTTTAAATAAAAAAAACATGTATAATTTCTTTGAATATTACCTAGTTGCCAAAATGTTGGATTTTAATTGAAAAAAGGCAAATACAAATCTTCCCTAATAACTAGTTAGGTACATACCACCAAGAGTTATCATTAGCTGTAGAAAATACCCATTCATTCCAAATAAAGATCTAGAAGTCTGAAAAAGGAAATTAACTTTCAATCTTAATGTCCTAAGCTACTAGGACAGCCCGAAATCGAAGAGGCCAATATTATACACGTGTACGCTGGATATATTGAGACTAATGTTGGGAAGCAATTTGTACGTTATTTCACGTCGTCGGGCAAAATTCCACAAGTGGGCGAGACGTGAGTCGGGTGCCTTGTGGCGCCAATCAACCCTACGCTTATGTCTCGAAACGAAACTTGATCAATTTGCTTTGCAATATGTTCTAATATAAACTCCTACTCGTATATACTCGTATATTGTAGTGTAGTGTTTTTATTGTCTCATTGTTTGGAAGTTCCAAGATTTTGGATTTCATGGTTATTTTAAAAATAACACATAAGTTATGTTTAAGTCGCAATAATAAGGGGCGAGCCTATTGGTTGCCATCAACCGGCACAATAATAAGGGGCGAGCCTATTGGTTGCCATCAACCGGCACAATAATAAGGGGCGAGCCTATTGGTTGCCATCAACCGGCACAATAATAAGGGGCGAGCCTATTGGTTGCCATCAACCGGCACAATAATAAGGGGCGAGCCTATTGGTTGCCATCAACCGGCACAATAATAAGGGGCGAGCCTATTGGTTGCCATCAACCGGCACAAATCCAGACTCCGGGCTGCGACTGCGGTATTCCAGATGAAACACCCAATAACACTAATTGACCCGAGATATGAACCCAGGACCTCATGCTCAGTAGCAGCGTTTGTGACCACCAGACCAACGAGGCAGTAATGTTCTCAGAACAATGTTCAATAATGTTTTCACAAAAGCTCTTATGTACTCTTATAACGTTATTTCCCGGAAAAGTGTTTTAATACTAGTATACTAATAATCACATAAATTACCTAATCGAAATCTGGGGATGCGCTACCAAATCTACGATTAAAGATCTACAAATAGCACAAAATAAAGTAATTGAACTTCTATTCAAATGTGCGCTAAAATAATTTACTAGCGCCTATAGATATGACTGTATATATATAGGGTTACTGGTAACTCGACGTATTCCTTGCACGGCGTCATAGTAGGGTTAAAATGCAACAAATTAAGCCACCAAATGTTCTACCGAAGTTCAGTAGTTTTTGAGTTAGTTACATTTTCAGTATTTTTTTGAAAAATCTTAGATTTAATCATTTGGAGCCAATTTAAAAATGATTTACAGCGCGACTGTACTGAAATTTAACTTAATGTTATAGTTGATGCCGTAGCAGATCTTTGTTCATAATTAAAAGTTCAAAAATGCCAGAAACCTTGGCAAATATCACTAAACAAACATTTATTATTTTGTGATTTTTGCTGTTACTTCATACAATATGTTATCTAGTGAACAAAAAAAAAATAATATGAAAAAAATGGCTTAATTTGTTGCATTTTAACCCTACTATGACGTCCTGCAAGGAATACGTCGAGTTACCAGTAACCCTGTATAAACTATCATATAGCGAGGCGACGCGTCGCCACGGCATGCGTCGCCACGTAGCCATCGGTTTTACGTTTCACATAAAAAAAAAACAATACTTTTAGCTACTGGACTACACTTACCTTAGTTAGGTAGTTATGTAAACGCTAAGTGAACAATCTATGTTCTTTTAGAATAAATAAAGAATCTTTAAACCGAATTCCTCATCGTTTGGCAGTTCCGTGGGGTTGGCTTTCATCGTTATTTTAAAATATTAGCGTTATTAAGTTGGCTAACCCTCTTTTCGCTAATGGACCCAAGAGGCGATGAGTGATTGATAGGATGGGCAGGAATTTCAGTGTCCTGGTTCTTACTTATTCTTTTAAAAATAGAACGAGTCTTTATTATGTGTCCATGTGGATTACCATGTGTACAAATGTTGAGCCCATTGTGTACAACATAGGGTGACACAATGTTCAGTCTTATCGCAAAAGCGATCTTTTAAAGACAACCTTTGGATGGATTAAAGGGAGAGGGGAGGCACAACACAGGTAGCCCGTGGTGTAACATTTCCATATTTAGGGTTATTCAGGGTTACTTGTAATTCGACGTATATTTGTCAGGAGCTGATAGGGGGGCCAAAATGCAACTAACCCTCCATATGTATGGCCGAAATTCAATTGTTTTCGAGATATTTGAATTTTAAGGGTTTTTCGATATTTACCCAAAATTTTACATGTAATTCCAAATAAATAAATTAACTATGGGCACCATTAGAAAATGATATTGTAGCTGGTACTTCAATTAAGCTATGAACATAATTAAAAGTACTTAATTCAACAAAATAAATAAAATTAAGAGTGATTTAATTTCAAAATGAATGATGTTGTAATAATTCCTGTCACTGTTATTTACATTGCAAGTAGTGGTATACGACTTTGTTTGAGGTAGGTGCCGCAACTAAAAAGTAAAAAAATAATTTAAAAAAAAAATAAAAAAACCAACGACTTCCAATAAAAACATTACAAAGAAGATTCGGAAGTCGGCGGCAAGAAAGGAAAATACAAAACCAAAGACACCGACTTCCGAAATCAAAGTAGTTTTTCACTTAGTAGTGTTATTTTTTGGAAGTCGGTGAATTTTTTCCTTTGACATTTTGGTAGGCTAGCGTTCAGTAATATCTATATAAGTACATCATCATCATTCACCAGTCCCAACTTATTTGGGGTCGGCGCGATAAGTCTTTTTCTTCCATATTTCTTTCGCTGTAGGTATAATATCTAAACATATTATAAAATATAGTCATTTTCCGTGTCTCTCTGTGTAACCGCTTTGGTCTTCTAAAGTACATAAAGGATTTTAATGCGGTTTTCACCAACATTTAAAACATTTATTCTGGAAGGATTATGTGTTACTACATTTAGGGGCTGACAACAGCTAAAGTGCGGTCACTGTCGGACTGCATAGCAAAGAAAGAGCTAAAAAAAATTATTGCATTTATATTAGTATGGTTTTTAATCGATAAAAGTTATTTTTAGAGGCTTATTCCTGACTTTTTTCTATCGTACCACAAATTAGTTGTAATATGTTTTCAACACACTATCTAACTAGCATATATCCTGAAGAATATCATATATTTTTCTGATTTTGTTAACTACATTCGGATTATATACTTTTAGGCATTATAAAACTTGCGTTTAGGTCACGAGTCCCCTTAATATTTAACTTAGACATACCACAGAAATGTCGATTTTTTTACATGTGAACCCGTGCGAAATAGGGACGGGTCGCTAGTAATTCTATAAGCAGATATTCAGGTGATACGTAGCCGGAAACCACCAAATTCCTCAATGAATGAAAAGTCCTCTCCCGTTACATGACACCTTATAATAAACATACAACATCATTCATGTCGTGGGCGTCTCACACCAATCAACACTCGCCGACGTCTAATCACGTTCAAAGGAGTGCGGTAATCATGTTATTTTCTCGCCTTTTGATTCGCAAGTTATTTTCGTCTCAGATAAGAAACCTCTTTAAATTGGACTCAGTGAAGGCCGTTATGTCTGTAATCGACTTATAAATGTTTCTTATGTTCATTTTGGTCTGAAAAGAAGATGTTAATGTTTGAACTGTAAAATGGTCTTTTTGTGTGTCGTATTTTTAGAAACTAGAAGATTTCAGAAACTGGTCAAAACATAAACGAGATCTAAAAAAAAATCAAAGTAAAATTATGACTACCAACCCGCACTGGGCCCGCGTGGTGCATTACGGCCCACTCCCTTTCACAGAGAGGAGGCCTGTGTCCCAGCAGTGGGAACATTATAGGCTGATGATGATTAAAAATTATTACTCAGTGAAAATCAAATAACACAATAACAACAACAAACCTAATGACACTTTAACTATACCGTTGTACCTACTAACATCCTGTTATCATAGCTACATCAAAGAAACATTTCGTTGACCTCACTTACGTCGCGAAAACATAGGTACATTTCTTTATCCATGAACAAAGCTTCAAAATCGATGAATCACTTACGGGTTTGTAAAGGGTCCTTTCCACGACTCATGTCAAACCCTTGCTAACACGTGCTCCCGTTAACCTATAAACGACACAAACCCGTAACTGAACACTGTCGCCGGCTATCACTTTACTTGAAGTGAAATCATAATCTACTTATAGTTCGCGGACGCAGAAAGCGTACATATACGAGTTTTTGTTTGTTGTAAGTACACATGCTATATCGTTCGTGTTGGATCAAGTGAGGGCTGAGGTGTTGAAATTGTGATGTTTATGGCTTAGCTTGGTATAAGTTCATCATCAAAGAAAGAAAGAAAATGCGTTTATTTGCGGTAAACATGACGCAAAAAATAACACAAACACAAAAAAAATAAGAAAAGGTTGGGGAAAACATACGTCTCATCCACGCAAAACGGGTATCGCTCATCATTATGCTGCGACCCTATGCAAGACAGAGCTCCAGCGCTGGTTTTCAGCGACAGATAGACATCACCATCATCATTGTCAGCATTTTTCCACCCACTGCTGAGTACAGGTTCCCCTTTAGTGCCATGCTTCCGTGGTCTGTGCAAGTCTCATCCAGGTCTTCCCTGCGATCTTCTGCAGGGCGTCCACCCAGCTGGCTAATGCTCTGCCAACGCTCCTTCTTAGTATTAGTTACTATAGAATAATTATAGATAATAATATCGTCGTGATTATGGTCAAACTGTTCGGTGAATATTCTTGAATGAAACTTAATAAGTCGGATTGGTGACGTGTTTCTGAAAGAACTCGTGCAGCATGTTTTTAATCATGTGTCATTATATGGAGGAAAATTCTAGAAATCGGTCTTATGTTAAGGGAAATATGGTCTGCTATGAGATTGATAGAAGGGTTCCAGATAAATTATGATGAGAATAGTTACCTCAAAAAGTGTAATTGTTGTTAATTTTAATAGAAATGTTCGCAATAGCAAAGAATCGGGCTTAAACGTGATTTATTTCCATTAAAGACCAATCCTGATTGAATATCCCATTAATAAAGTACACATAAAACCCCCAATCTAAACACACATAAAAATGTTACTAACATCCATGCTCACAAGGAAAAGGGAAATAAAAACAATTACAGCCGTAAGCACAGAAATACGTCGACTAAGTAGAAGTAAGTAAGGCTATAAAGTAACAATACGGTAATGTGACAAGGGGAACCATTACGTCACCACTCCCGCTGTATGACGAGAAACTGGGGAGAGGTTCCGTATATTCATTTGTTTTTCTTAGATTATATTTTTTTGTGTACCTGGAGGCCTACTTTGTAAGCCCCTCAACGAAGATACGGGGCCGTCCGAAAGTAGTTCGATACTTCGAAATGAACCCTACACCCGATTATTTAACGTTTTTGGACGGGTAAAACTAAAAACACATCGGGAGTTAGGACAACTGTCAAATCGTGTTGTCATTCATTCTTAGTTCGTCCCCGAAATATGCTTATGTCCGTAGGTGATACGGAGTAGGGAACGACCGTCATTTCGGCCGAAACTGCGGATGTCGTACATAAACCTCCTGGTTTACTGCCTCGTTGGTCTTGTGGTCGCTAGTGCTACTGCTGAGTATAAAGTCTTTGGTTCGATTCCCTGGTCGGGCAAACTGTTGGGTTTTTTCCAACAGGAATTACTCAGTAGCCGTCTGGAGCCTGGATGTGTGCCCGATTCATGGCAATAGGCTCGCCCCCTATTACATGGGACTTAATTCCTGAAATGTTTTATCTTTTTATTACGGACGCTTTTAACCTGCACGTCTTTCTAATCGTTCTCACATGTATAATTTCAACATGAATGATGTAACCACTTTTTTGTAACAATATTTTGATTTAAAAGAGTGTCCATGGAGTTTCATGCCCGTTCTTCTCCATAGGTACCTACTACGCTTTGGAATGGACAACTAGCTTCATCTTTCTGACTGACCGACCCCTTGACAATTCAAAAGTGCTTGTAATTGGTTTATTTGAAATAAATGCTTTGAGTTTACTGGCGAGATGTGGGTGTACTATAGGTACACCTGTGCCTAACTCTTCGGGGTTACAGGAGGTGATGTTGTTACTATGTGAGATATGTATCTATTGTAGTCAAGAGTGCTACTTTATTGTAGTCAAGAGTGCTACTTTATTGTAGTCAAGAGTGCTACTTTATTGTAGTCAAGAGTGCTACTTTATTGTAGTCAAGAGTGCTACTTTATTGTAGTCAAGAGTGCTACTTTATTGTAGTCAAGAGTGCTACTGTATTGTAGTCAAGAGTGCTACTTTATTGTAGTCAAGAGTGCTACTTTATTGTAGTCAAGAGTGCTACTTTATTGTAGTCACGAGTGCTACTTTATTGTAGTCAAGAGTGCTACTTTATTGTAGTCACGAGTGCTACTTTATTGTAGTCAAGAGTGCTACTTTATTGTAGTCACGAGTGCGACTTTATTGTAGTGAAGAGTGCTACTTTATTGTAGTCAAGAGTGCTACTTTATTGTAGTCAAGAGTGCTACTTTATTGTAGTCAAGAGTGCTACTTTATTGTAGTCAAGAGTGCTACTTTATTGTAGTCACGAGTGCTACTTTATTGTAGTCACGAGTGCTACTTTATTGTAGTCACTAGTGCTACTTTATTGTAGTCACGAGTGCTACTTTATTGTAGTCAAGAGTGCTACTTTATTGTAGTCAAGAGTGCTACTTTATTGTAGTCAAGAGTGCTACTTTATTTTTGAAAAAGTTGTTCCTTTTATTACGATCAGCATTACTTTAGGCATTTATTTTCCTGAAGGTGCAGACACACGTGTATAGATTTTTACGTTTATCAAATTAGATGAATATCAGCGGTTAAGGTAGAGCTCGGTGTTTGATATTTGCGTAGGACGAACTTACTGCCTGTGATTTCGTGGTTGGTTCTCGCTTTAGGTATGCCAAAGCTTAGGTTACCTACGACAGCAGTGGCCGCCATATAACGGCCCCAGAGACGGCCGTCATGAAAATGATGGCACCGGTGTTTGGCTTTACGTCAAAAAACGCTCTCTATCTAAGTCAAAGGTTCTCTATCTAAACACGCCAACTCCCTTTTACAAAATATATCGTTTCAGTGTCGTCATGCGACGGTAAATTACGGACGCTATTTGGCGGCCACCGCAGTCTCAGAAAACCCTAGCTTTAGGCACTTAGGTAGTACCCAGTAGAAATCAAATTGTGGTAATGAATTTTGGCTTTCATGATGATGCACAATCGAAAGATTCTTTTCAAAAAAATCTATTTTCTATCGCTGTGAAAATTTATTTTATTTTATTTACAGTTTTTGGAAAACTTACGGCTTAATACTTTTACACGATTGAGATAACCAAAATAAGGCAAATTACAAGTTTTCACAGATAGAAGAGAGAATATACAACATAAATATTTGAGAAGGTAGACAGTTTTTCATAAGTAAAAATATGTTGAAAACAGCGTACATTGCTATAGATTAGTTTACGTGATCAAAAAAGAAATCACAAAGAGTCCTTTTTCATTTTAAAATGTTGGTACTGAAAACATCGATGTCGACACCCCGGCCGACCGCATTATACGTATGACTCGCTCTGATTAAGTATGAATTTCGTATGTAATTCGTTTTTACCATAGGAGTATGCAACAGATAAAGATTACGCAGAAAAGCAGAAGGAGCCCGCAGTCCGATTTTGTTCAGCAATTCGGGAAGCACGGTTGAACCGTTAGCGATTCTAAATAAAAACGCCAAGTCTGCAATTCTTCTACGTTCAGAAAGAGGAGGTAGATGAAAACAATATGCTGATGCACCAGTCTCTGATACTTTTATTTACCCCTACAAAAAGAGGGTGCTCTTATTTCTTGGCCACTATTATAAAATCACAGCTCTGAAATCATAAATGTAGTTTACGGTTCACGGTAGTCTTGAGTTTAAGCCGATCGTCCTATAATAAATATACCAAGTTTACTGCTTCAACTTTTAGCTGACTCGGTCCTTGTGCTACCGCCATAGTTTAAAGTTCGCAAACTAGTTTATATTTTGCCAACAGAAGGTTATTTTGAACCAATTTATGATGTTTTTAGATTAAATTATATTTGGAAACTTTAACTTTGAGCTCGAAGTGCCATGTTTAAACGAAACTTGATATGCATCGCTCTGTTTTGTGACCTTTCGTTCTGTGAACTTCATAAAAAGTATTTTTTCTTTTCTTATTATTCAGCGAAACTGAAAACATTTCGCGGTTTTTCCATTTTTACTGCGGAACCCTTAACAGGCACATCGCCACATGCCAGAGTGATAAATAATAAAAGCGTCTAATATGAATGTGCTGTAGTTCTTACTATCACGCCGTTGATCAAGGGAACTGACTAGTAACCTGTAGTAAATATGTTTCTTTGTAATGTAACATAGAAAATAAAATACGCCGAAAGTATATTAGACAGATCTATACTGTTGGAACCAACACCAATTTCAGTAGACGATTTTGTAGTTCGTTTCGCAAACTTACCGTGTGCTTGACTCGTGAATAAAGGCTTCGTTCTAGTATGAAATACGAAAATAAACCATTAACATAATTTTAGATGTTTAAAACATTTTGAAATAGGTTGACATGAAAGCAATCCAATTAGAAGTTGCTAATTAATGGGCTGTCATTCACAAGCTAATTCAAATGCACTTTAATAATGTCCTTCACATCATAGCGCACATTTATTAACTTATCTGTAAAATGTAGTGCCTTGTCACTCATTTAATTAAGCTTGACTAGTCAGTAGGCTTAATTTTATTCAGTAAATTCCCTGACCATACCACATAACATCACAGTTTCTCATTAGAATCAACATAGAAACCTTATCTGGGAAAAAGGGTTCTAATTTTTGGAACCCATTCCTTTAATTTGCATACCGACGAGATTCACATTTCTCTAAAATACCCGCAAGTATTTGAAATACTTTAATACGCATCCCTTTTGCCTTAACAACTAAATTCATTTAGAGCCATTTTAAACCCCACCCTAATTTCTTATTATTTAAATCTGGCTTCATTTTGAATAAACTAGCAGTGAAATTCAATTTGTTTTGCTGACAAATTGTGGTCATTTGTATTTATTCAGAATCATTATTAGGCAAATTACGTCGGCCATTTTAAAATAGACACGAAAGAGATAAATAAATGCCTAAATAAAAGCGGCTAAATAAAACCCAACGGCGCGCTTTATCTAGGTGCTGTCTTGTTTAAGTGAAAACGGTCAATGGAAAAAACATTAATACAATATGAAAAAAGTTGCGACTTCTTTCAGGCAGTACTACATTTATTCTTTCCAAGAAAGTGCCTTTGTCACCACCGTAGGTGAATTTTGTTAGCGATTTTAAGATAAGAATGCTCCAAACTTTCTTACGTTTTTCTTTGTCGCAGTCAGAAGTCTTTCTTAGCATTCCTACAAATAAAAATGTAGCTTGTGATTTCTTACAAAAAAAAAAATGGCTGTAGACAAAAATAGCCTTCTCCGTATCATTACCATTTACCACCCCTACATTATAAATATGGATTGACGAATTTTAGGCCGACGTCAACTTTGTATTAGGCACTGTTGTGGAAATAAATGGAAAAATCTACATAATTGGAAAGTGGGATCCAATCATCGGTGTCGGGAAAAAAGTAAATTGACGCAGCTTTCGTGGGTACTCGTATAACGTGCTTTCGTGAGTATAACGTTTTTTTGCGATTTTTCTGTGAAAATATATTGTTCTAGAGATATTATGTCAGTGTGGAAAAATTTACAAGCCGCGTAAAAGCTTTTTGTCATTTCTTAAAATTTTATTATCTTGAGGAAACGTTGGTGGGTTTTCTATTGCAACAAAAAATCGGTATTGTTAGTTACATCTGGCTCATGGAAGGTTTTTGCCATTCTTCGTGTTGCATTTTTAGTTTTAGTCATTTATGTCGACCCCAATTAATATAACAAGTATTTCACACTGAACTCGCAAACTTTAGCATACTCTAGGCAAACATCTCTACGAAACCTCTCAATGATTTAAGACACACCATAAAATCTTTCCATTTATCAAGAAAGATAACTACGCGACGTGACCTATTTCTTCTCAGTTTTTAGTCCCCAGTTAAATATTTAATTCAGTTAGGTCCCTACGAGACGGTCGAGTAGGCGAGTCGAGTGGTCGAGTGGTGACTGTTCGAGTGTTTGCTAACCGTTGGGAGGGTACTTGCTATGAGACAAGTACTGTAATGTCTGAGAGCAGGATTAGTGTCGTAGAGATTTTGTTTGCTAGTTTGTATGCATTGAAAATGGGTAATGCTGATAGTTATGTAGGCTGAAGATTTAGATGGAACATCACAATATTATTTGGGCACTAATAGCATAATTGGCTCGATTTTATTGGGCGTTGCTGTTAACTTCACTTGCTCCCGATTCAAAATATGGCTACTCCACTCCTTGACCGACAAACTAAAGCTAGTTAGGCCTCTTATGAATTTCGTACCAACAACCATAAATCCAATGTCATAAGCGTCCTGTTAGCTGACAGTGATTCAAAAATATGAGTAACCCGAAATATCACAGTACTGCCTCGGATTAAAACCAAACTGACCTTTAACCAACCCCAAGTTCTGCAGCATAATGCTAATAAATAACCAACTTACAGAAGTTCCTACCACAGCCGCTGTAGCGAACTTTGGGTTCTGTACCAAAGCCGTTGCTTCACAATCGGCAATCCCCTGTGAAATCGAACTAGCGTGTTTGTGGTGCTAGTTTATGTACAACTTGTGTTGTAATACTAAGTTTGGAGTGGGTAAGTTCTGACCCTTAGTAGTGTTAGATTTGATGTGCAAAATATTTTTTACGCAAATTTAATGCGGTTTTTATTATCATTTAGAGAAATTATTCCGGAAGGTCTATGTGTCTAATACATTAATATTTAACTTAGATACCTATATGATAGACATCTCAAGGTTTTGATATGTGACGTCACATTAGTAGATTGTACCCGAGTGAAGCATGGGCAGGTCGCTAGTACGTTATAAACATACGTACACTGCAATCTTCTGTCGGTTTATATGAATTTCCAGTGGCCTGATGAATATCACTGCAGTCCGGCCGAGCAGAGAATGCATACTTAACACCCGTCAGTTTTATACAAACGAATACGTGTTTTGCGAATTTGATCTTTATTAGTTACTAGAATTGTCGCACTGAAATATGTCAGGAACGCATTCTCTCGACGACGGCTCGACTGTAGATGCTAGATGTTTTACTAGATCCAGAAAAGTAAACGAAACAAATTCGTTTGAAAGGTTGCTAGACTGTTTTGGAAATTGCGAACAGTCAACGGTCAGGGTTTGCAGGAAAATAGAGTTTCTCGAGTCCAAAATCTGATTAGGTCATTAATTCTTATGGCGGAATAACTCATAGTTTTTACTAGCGCTCTCTTTCAATAGGCCAATTAGCCAACTAAAGATACAAATGGCTTAATTGCTCCTGAATTCAGCTCAAGTCCTTCAACACAGGCATGCTATACACCTGAAACCGACTGAAAGGTACGTTTGTTGCGATTTCCTTGTTTTCTTTTCATTCCATTTTATTTGTTTTCTCCAATTCCCAGTTCAATCTCAACTTCAGCTTCGTTAGAACGGTTTTCGTTTACTTGTAAAATGAAATGAGCATTTTTCGGGATGGTGAGGAATTTAAAGATATTTTTTGTTAGTTGAAGTTAAATAAATTATATTAAATTTTAATTACCTTTAATTTAATTAATTTATAGCAGTTTCGTCTAGAGATTTAAAAGCGGCCAGCTTTATTCCAAAGCATTAAAAAAAAGCGAGAATTTATGTTCAGAAACCCAAACGATGATGCCTATGGACTTCAATATCAAAAAAAAAAGTAAAATTATTTGGATGAGTTGCTTACATTAACCCTTTGACCGCTAATGCTAGTAGTATCTATAGTGAAAGAAAACATTAAGCAGGGTTCTTTACAACGCTACAAAGATTTTGTTATATCTTTATTTAGTTTCGTGCCATTTATGCTATTTAATTATACAATGATTGGACATTAAAAGACACCATGACCTTTGAGTTTGTTTCGGCATTTCTTCTCAGGAATCAGTCAGCTAGGAAATGGCGGCGCCATCTAGTTTTAAAATATTGACGGGTAAAAGTGTCTTAAAATATCTATTTACAGAAATAAACATTTCATTTCATTTATGCGGGCTAGTAATGATTAACAATTTTCAGACCAGATTTGAATGATTCGAAACCATATTTTCAATTGGCATTGTGTGTTCGCTGTGTTTGATTGTGGTTTGCAAAACACATGTGAATATAATACATTATTAATATTTAAATTTGAAACGCAACGTCTAAAATGTAGCGGTTACCCAAACGTGGAGGCTTGTCTATAATGCCCTTTATTTGTTAAATATGTATAAAGTGCTAAATTAGAACCTCCAAACCTACTGAAACGTGAGCTAGGTACACTCAAAGACGATTAAAATGAAAGATTACGTTTTTAATTTATTTTTTATTCTATTCGTAGAAATAAGCAAGTAAATCTCACATTACCATAAATATTTTAACAATACTTACTTATGCAAATGAATAAATAATCACGACCTGTTTATTTTCAGCCAAACATTTGTGCAAATGTTTGCACACAATTGCGCATGTTGGTTATTCAAGGTGACTTTTTTTCAATAGTAGATGTAAGATACCTATAAATGTTTCGTAGGAAATAATGGTTATTACTTGCTAAAAACAACAGACTAACAAAAAAAAAAAAACTACAAAGTTTTTTTATTATATTTTTCGGTAGTCGGTTGTTTTTTGTTTTGTAAAAAAGTTTTTTA
The DNA here is from genome assembly GCA_937001585.2 of Brachylomia viminalis. Taxonomy (NCBI): domain Eukaryota; kingdom Metazoa; phylum Arthropoda; class Insecta; order Lepidoptera; family Noctuidae; genus Brachylomia; species Brachylomia viminalis. The sequence goes on from OW443300.2 coordinate 3,154,155, forward strand.
TTTTTCCCTTTTTAATTATGGTACCTACCCTACATTAATTCGAAAACGATCGTCTTACACGTCCACGTCCGTTTGAAGGCGGTTTTTTTTATTTAAAAATAATTTAGTGTTGATTTTTTTAAACAAAAAAAAAAAGATTCCGACGAATTGAGAACCTCCTTCTTTTTTGAAGTCGGTTAAAAAGAAGACATAAGTAAGTACGATACATTTTTGTAAAGATTTAAATCCCAAAAGTGTTGACCAAGGATACCTAGGTCCCATATTTCAGCAATTTGTCTACAAGGTAAAGTTTACATTTTTTGGGAGAGAAAAATCCAATTATATTTTTCTTGGAGTAGGATTGAATGCAGGCAGGCAAGGCTAACAGAAAATGGACTTTCATGCGCGCCCTTGGGCAATTGAGAGATTAACTAAAATTTGGGGAGCGAAAAAAAAATGAGTCCAATGTGCACTGACAAGATTCTATAAAAATATTAATGATCACAATTGAAAAATACGCGAAACATTTACCATTTTAATGAAGATTTCTACGTCTGGTAACATCTTAGAAAACAAAATTTATTTAAAACAAATAATAATACATTATTTCTTTATTTAACCATTTATGCACACACAGAAATAACAAACAAGACGAAAAGAATAAAAAAATAGGTACAAAGGTGATGCTCGTTTCCAAAGAAATTTCTTCCGGTATACCTGCGACAGGAGAGTAGATGAAGAGATGTAGACAGCGTGTGTACACATATTATAATCAATCAAAATCAATCTTAGTTTTATTTTAGACAGACATGAAGAGTTATCTCTCTCTCCTGTAAACTCTTTTATGTTGTAGAAGTTTCTACTGTCAAATTAATACATTTTCTTTCGGGTTTCGGCACTAAGTTAAATAAAAAATATAAACATTGTGCGCGAATTCTCTTCGTCGGTATAAAGTTGGTTTAATGCGGCCTCGGTCATCAATCATCGTTTATTTATTTTTGTGCAAGTTTAGCATGTTCATTAATCATTCTAAATGATTGCTACTTGCTAGCTTGTTTTAAATATTTTTTGCATAATCTCTTAAAAGGTACATTTGTATCTGTCCAAGATTTATCATGACTTTGTCGAAAGCTTAAATAATTTAAGATACAAAGTAAGTAATTTCAATAAAAATCTAATATAATGAACGCGGTCAATCTATTTAACCTACCGTTTGTTTAAGTTGCCAGACAATACACCACATTACACAGTAGACTCTCATTTCAATAATTTAACTTTGATAAATATGCGAGCTACATTATGTCCCTCACATTAAAAGCTTTACTTGAATCACCCATAACACACTTTAGCCAGGTTTGTGGAAACCGAATTAGATAAGACCAAAATATGTGCGTGATTTCATCCAATCATTAATCAAAGAAATTAATGAATTCGAACACCTTGTACAAATATAAAAGCGCACATCAATCATTAGAAGCGTGGGTGTTAACTGATAAGTGATAAGCCGAGAAATTGATTGGTATTTATAACTGGGCTGCTGCGGTGACGCCATGCCACTTGAACCAATGACGTGCTGTCTGTGGCAGTGACGTCACTTATAGCGCCTACGAAGAATTACTAGGCTGGGGTTATGAAAATAAGATAAAAGGTGATGCCTAAGTGGTGGATTTGGTGACGTGGAGAGAAGGACTTAGAGTGGTCACAAACAAAGACATGTAACATGGAATAACAAGATATTTTGGAGATATAGAGATCATCGATCAATGGCTATTACGTCTAGCAGACGGTGAGTTTCAAATCACCAACAATATCTTCCAAAATGCATTGATTCACCTCAATTGTTTGCCGCTAACATTTAAACCACATAGGTACTTCGACAAAGCGTTTGAATGCAGTGAAACTATGAAATTCATTTTAATGAATTAGTTATTATGAGATAAAAATTCGGGTAACACATAAGTCTAAAACGTAAAAACTAAAGAAAACTTCCATACTGAACATTTAAGCAACATACCACGTTAGAATGCCTCATGGTTCTATTCTGGGCCAATTTTTTATATCTGAACAGCCAACTCAGTTACTGTAGCTTTAGGTACGGAAAAATCCAGTTATCAACGGCAAATTGAGATCAATGCCCGTTGATCACAGCCAAGCGTTATCTCGTTCATCCCTACTGGATGTGTCACATTGCAAATGGCGGCTGGCGCCAACACGTCGCACCCCTGATTATAGGCAACGTTGAAACAACGACAATTAACTACGCTTTCTATTATGTATGGTGTTTGTTATTTACTGGTGATAGTATATAATGGAGCTATGTACTGGATTGTATGGTAGATAAAAATACTTTGTGTTGATTTAGGTGTTTATATAAATAAATGCGACCATCTTAAATCTGAATGCGCAGAAAGTTCTTTTTTTGTTGTTTAGTAAAGATGTAAGTAGTAGTAATATTAAAAGTAAGTAGGTGCGTAAAACATGATAAAACGGGCAAAGTCTGTTCAAGTACTTGTTGATCCAACAATCAGAAATCGTATGTAAAAGAATCAACAAGTCCAGAAGTTGTGAAAATATTCCAATGTCACACTCACATGTTTCCTGTTTGGAACTCGTGATTATTGCCCTAGGGAATTGTTTTACATAAGAATTGCGAAATGGTCACGAGTTTGAAAATTGTCAGAGAGTTATATTTTTTGTCTACTTTCGAACTAACACCACTGTAATAAAATAATCATCTGTTGCGACATTCGCCAATTTCGCTTGAGTAAGAGCTTTTTAAGAAGCCTTTAAATATTATGATTACAATATTGAAACTCCCTCGTCGCTTACTGGCTTTATAGAATTAACTTAGTTGAATTTTACTCTAGTCTGAGGATGGTAGGATCTGGGTCATCGCAGAATTAACGTGTTTTCGTTAATCTAATGACGCTAATGTAAACTTATCACTTAAACTATGACGAGGGTCGAAATATCTATGGTTCCGAGACAGGAACTGAATGCGATCAGGGCAAAACACCGAGAATTGGCACAATAGGGTTACATTAATTAAAAGTGGAATATGCTAGAATGTTCCAGTTTTGGTGTCCTAAATAGATCCAATTATTAATAGATCGGTAGGTATGATAAACGGCACCCTAATCGCGTAACACACTTTCAATCACAATTAGAATGATTTTGAAAGCCGCGACTAATTCATTGGTGCGTATGTTCAAAAAATTTGTCTGCTCAACAACGTAAATATCGCAATGAATGTGGTTGAACTGTCAAAATGAAAGCTATTGCTAATGGTGCTACTTGAAAATCGACTGTCACATAGCAACGGTTTCTATTTGCACACAGGAGGAAGATTATGGTCAGTTGAAAAATAACTCATCTCATCAATCTCATCTGAATTCCGTAGGGTCTGATAATTCTGTAGAAGATGACTGTAATGTACACGATTATGTAAACGATTTTTTTTTATTTAGAGGTCAACGGTGCAATAGAGACAAAGAGAGAATGTTGCTAGCGATCCTCTAAGTCAGTAAGTAATTTTGATGATATAAAGTTACTATGGCAAGTGAAAAAAATGATGCTGTATTTGTAGCTCGTGACTTAAATATTCAGGAATACACGACACATTATTATCTTTTTCTCAAACATGCTTGGAAGTTTGAGCATTATTTTGACAACCTTCTTCGAGATAAATCCAAATTGCTGTACTGGCCAAATACATGCGAGGAGCGGCCGGCAAAAGTTGTGCACTTTTGTAGAAAAAAGCTGTTTTTTTTTATAACCGACGACAATGTTCAACTCTTCTGGGTGGAAAATGTCATTGGTTATCCAGTCGGTCCAAAATTATGTACTGAATCCATGGTAACACATCATGATGTGTTACCATGTGCGCCATGTGTTGTGTGTGCGTCGAGTCCCTGCCACCAAGTATAGTTAGAAGATTACAGACTTTTCTGAAGACACTGAGAGCAGTGTTAATGAATGGTCCTTAACACCCTACACATAGGGAGTATCTGACATAAACTGTGCATAAATCTAACTAGTGTCTAATTATTTCCTTATTTTTTTTTATAGTGTCACATTTTTCATTGGAAAAACGACCCAATTGTCTTTCAAAGTATTTTGTAGGGAACAGATGATTAAGGCCACTTGATTGTTTCCTAAAAAAGACTACCCAGTGAAAAGTAATTCCTCTACCGGTTCATGCTTGAATGTTCCAGCTCTCTGTTAGTCTGGTCTAAACGCTCCCTTATTGTAATACAAGCTGTTTAGTATATACTTTCTACGTACATAGGGTGGCATAATCGAAGGGTGTCAGGGTGTGAATTATTTAAGGTCGAGTGGGCGTAATTGGTGGCTGTAGCGTCGCCGGCGCCGAAATGTTGTCGCCGTGAGTAATAGCCAAAGAATAAATTATTTTCTACTTAATTCAGCTTTTGATCATGACCTTGCTGTTCGCTGATAATTGATGCCTGTGACATGTTATTGTTTCTTCTTGGCTGTCGGTTGATAGATTGTTTTGTTCGCCTTGTTCAGATGGGATACTGTGACGTCGTTTGGGTGGGATAAGATGTGTTATCTGAATAAAAGTACCCATGCTTTTAGTTTAGTATTTTGGTGTGTTCAGAACAATGTGAAGCAAGATCGTACATTTGAATTTTCTTTTGTTATCTTTTCTCGAGCCCTTTCAATTGATGACATAAGTTATTAGAGATTAATCATATCATTTCTGTATATAGGTAACTATAATAATGAAGAGAGTTTCTATGCATTAAATTTAAAACGGACATGTCTAATAATTAACTTATCACCTTTTTTAACACCATCATCTTATCAACAACGTATTTATTTGAATGCTCTCGAATCATAATGAAGTGATCCGGATATGTTTTCGATTTGTAGTTTAAAGACTTGAGAACTACTTCCTAATATACCTACCTACACTTAATGAGAATCGTATTATAGTATTTATATCTCACGAAGCGAGGCGCGCACAGCGAGATATGTCTTCATTAAATTGGTCGTGATAATACTTTAATTATTATTGGAATATAATATAGTCGTGACGTGTTTATTAGTGACGACTTTATTAATTATGATTATTACAGATTCAATTATGATTTTATTAAATACTTTTGACATGACTGTGTACGATTTGACGTGTATTATTAATTCCTTTTTATATTAATTATGATTTATAATTTTTTACTTTTGACATTCATCATATCTTATCGTGATACTTATCCAATCTAATCACGATCTATTGCTAACTTGATGATGACTTTTCATGTTGTTCTTAAAATAACTTCAGCCAAGGATAAAAGTATAATGATTTTAATACAGGGCGGCAGGGACATCGACTGTAACCATGAATTCATCACATGATTCTAGGCCTCCAGCGTAGAAATTTTTTGTCGGTTATCAAAAAAATTATCTGCCGTTTCATAGAAAAGTATATATAGGTATATACACCATACTACCACCACCATATAGTGTATTTTAACCGCATAGGTATATATAATTATATACCTACGCGGTCATTAAGTATGGAACAGCATTTTTTTTTAATGTCGGACGTAAAATTTCAACAGGGTTCAGAATCGTATACTGGATCCATTGTAGCAGGATGCGCTTTTATGGTACTGTCACTCGGTATACAGCTATAAGGCTCCTTCAAACAGGCGCGGCACGCGAGCCGCCTGCTTGAAAGAGCCTATATTCTTCAGATTTCAACGTTAATAGATCCTAAACCCCCCATAACATGACATCATCTAATCTAAAGCATATTCACTCACTAACCCTAAGAGCTAAAGCCAACTAAGCGCCGACGGCACATTTTTATCGATACCACTCACCCACTAAGATCTACTCTACTCCACCTCGCACCCCACCGCGACCGATCACTAGTCAATAAAAAGATATATTAATACGTCCATTAGACGTAGATCAGTGGACGCCAGGCGTTAATAAAAACTAAGTGGTTTCCTAGTAAGATGAACCGAAGCGATGTTTTTTTGTATACAGCCTAAAGACTTGTGCGACGCGATGGTGCGACGCCATTTTGGTGGAGCAATTTTCATAGTTAAAAAAAAAAAACTACTAGATTCACGTCACGTATTTACGTTGCTTCTCCGTACACAATAATCATGCTTAAATCTAAGCATTTTTAAATGACAAGAAATGTTTTTTTATCATGTTTTTTCAGTTAAAAATGTTTTTGTGGTTTAAAAAACAATAATAGGTTATTTTTCACCTTTATGTGTGCCATTGCTGGAGTAAGGAACAGATTAATGTAATTATTAATATTTCTTAGGAAGAGGGAGGCCTATTTGATGTATTATTTATTTTGACTTTTGTCCGCTGGTTTATCAGGAGATATTGTATATAGGTAGGTATACAAAACATGTCAATAATGATCAACATGCTACCCTGCAAGTACTCAGGAATATATTCATTTTGTATGAAGCAGTGTCGAAACACGTCTCTAATGGAGTATTATACTGTTGCTAGCCTACATTCTAACAAGATTAATGGCTGTATCCGATATTTTTTACGAATAATGGAGGCGCCAAGTTCTAAGGCTATGTATGGAGAAAGAAATATGTCAGAAGGTTGTTTACACGTTTCTTTATATAGGATTAAACAACTTATTAGAATATACCAATCTGTTGCCTGTATTAGGCAACACCCTGCACTCTTCACACACCCTACACTACACCCTATACTGCGCAAACACCCTTCTGTGGAATATGATCCGAATGCTAACAAAAAGCGTAGACATTTCGAAGTATGCCCAACTCACGGTTGTAGAACGGCCATTGCTCAGCGTCATTTTGGTGTACTGTCAAACCATTTATATAATAAAATAAATAAACTTTGTTCCATTGCTCCCATGTGTCTAAACGAATGCAAAACTGAAGTCACAAAGTGGCTCTTGACATTGACTTACAATAAGACTGAAGATCTACTACAGATATCGATCGCTTAACCTAATGTTATATATATAAAATAAAGTAATATGTTCAGAATTATTATTTATAATGACTTTCATAATACACAGGTTTTCATCATAATATTATATCTCTCTCACACACATATACACAACCATATATAGGTAGATAAACAGGATACATCATAGTTGCATTAACTAAGTAATATATTATTATTATTTAATCATGATATTCTGTGCTCCGTCTTACAATTACCCCAAACCAATTGCACCCTAAACACAAGTTAAATCTTACTTTGGGTGCCAGAGTTCATCGAAAACACTGTTTCCTTAGTTGTAATGCCGCATAGTGTTAAGATAAGTGTTTTTCTTGTACAACTGAAGTTAAATTAAATTTTTTATTATTTATTAATCTTCCCGAACGATTTTGGATGTGACGGTGGTCAATCTCAACGGAGATAAACCAGGTACGGAGGAGTTATTATAGTGAACAAGTGTGTGCGCAAGCACAGACTCTCTGTTCCTTTACTCTCATAGTCCGATGGGACTTCAAACTGACACGACCGGAGAGACATCAGGCGCCGGACCAACGGCTTTACGTGCTATCTGAGGCACGGGGGTCCACACCACCACCTTCCTAACTCCAGGCTGCTAGTAAGAAGTTCCTAAAGGAAAAACCCAATAATACTTTCCCTGAGCTGGGAATCGAGCCGAGGACCTCACGGTCAGCAGTGGCGCGCTTGCGACAAACGACGAGAACAATGCGGCAGTAACGGGTTCGGATAATAGTCAGTTTTTGACAATTGTTAGTTTCGATGCTCTTCAAAATTTTTACTTGTGATATTCGGTTTAAAGAAATTTATTTCTCAAAAAGAACATACATAGTTCACTTAAATATGAGAAACTAAACAAAATATCTTAAGTAATAAACATAATTGTCGTTCAATCTATCGAGTACATACTAGTAATGATATATTATTGTTGGTTAGCCAAATACAACTTTAACCTATTCTTAAAAATGTTCACTGATGAAGAGTCTCTTATTTCTTTCGGTAAATTATTATAAAGCTGCGCTCTGTCAAACTGAATAGTTCTTCTTCCGTACAAAGTCCTAACCGAAAGCAGCTCTATACTATCCGTATTCCTAGTGTTGTAGTGGTGAGTTTTGTGTTTGAAGGTGATTTGTGAGTGTATTGTGTTTGATTTGTGTGTATTATATTTTAGCCCTTTTGCACCACAATTTGTCATTTAGCGCGCAACATAACATTCAATTCACTTTAAATTCACAAAACAACTTAAAAAACTTTACAGAAATAGAACGATGTTTTAAATTCATTTAACGCTAAATGTATGCAGTACGAGTAACTTGTGGTGCAACCGGCCCCTAACTTATCAATGATCGTTAACGGTATTCTTTGTTTATTTATTCTTAAGGGGCCGGCAACAGCTAAAGCGCGGTCTCTGTCGGACTGCATAGAAAAGAAAGAGAAGCGCGATGACACAAAGCTGGTAATTTATTGCAAAATATGAAGCATTTCTCTATTTTACAAAAAATCTATTGATTGGACTAAAAAATTAAAACACTATCACATTAATATGTTGCTTGAAGAACAATCTGAAAAAAAAACAGAATGATTGCATGTTTATTAGTATGGTTTTTAATCGTTAAAAGTAATTTTTAGAGGTATCTTCGTGACATTTTTATCGTACCAAATTAGTTGTATTATGTTTTCAACACACTATCTAACTAGCATATTATATCATGAAGAATATCATATATTTTTCTGATTTTGTTTACTTTAGTGGATCATATACTTTTAGACATTATAAAACTTGCGTTTGGGTCATGTAGTCCCCTTAAGTAGAAGCTCCCCTTATCAGTTTAAATTTACCGGAATCACCGAAAGAGTTTTCCTTATATCCCAGTAAAGTTAAGTCATTTATTTAATGATCACAAAAACTCTTCATGCCATTATGTCCGTTTTCGTATTACTTGGTTACGAAACTCGCACTTGACCGGTTTTATTATCCCGTCTCATTATAAGTACCAGCATGGATTGTTGTTAATTACTAAGTAATTATTAAGTAGGTATGTACGAGTAATAACGATTTAAGAAGTAATTGATATTAAGGTCGGTTGACCAGTTCGAGCGAGACTGGATATACTGGATAGCTTTGTTATAGCTTTACGACTGATTTTGTATTTATTATGATGAAACTAAGAAGGCGCTTTGATTAAGTATGTTGAATTTATTATTCTGTTGTAATACTAATCGTAACACCAGGCACTCTTAATCAACACCCTATATGAGATTTGTGTCTATTTAGTTAGAAATTAAAAGTTATTTTTAGTTGGCAATTTAGTTTGTTTCACCAGTTTACACCTTGGAAAGGATTTTTGAGGGGAAATCATCAAATAACTTCTCCCGCTCTGGGCGGAGCGGGAGGGTGAGTCAGCCTCTCACTGACTAAAACCCACCCGTGTACCTTCAGTTGCCTGTGCCAGAGGCCACGGTAACCGTTTCGGACTTCCCCGAAACCCTGGCAGACGCTTTGACCCTTAGGTGCCAAACAAAATTAAAAAAAAGCCAAAAAAAACGCTAAGCGAAAACGTAGTAATAGTGCAGGACATTTCACATGTTTATATGATCTGAGTTTCACGCGGATGAAGTCGGGAACCGAAGCTAAACACTCATACCTTTGAAATAAATTGAATAGAAAAACGCTTATTTCCAATACAAAACACATTTTTCACTGAATTTAATCCACAACAAACATGAAACGCGGAAACTAGCATACTCCACTTCCAACATCATATAAATGTGATTGCCAATACAAATAGCACAATGCGCCGGTTTTGGTAGGACCAACTTTGAGGTCAATGACCTGGAACTTATCTAACACACCTTGGACCTGTTCTAGAGTTGTTTTCTTGCTAATGTAGGGATGAGTTCAGTAGTTTCAGTTTGTAAGACATACTTACCACCAGATAATCATTCATCTTGCTTGCCTAGGAGTCGGAAACGAAATGATTTTGATGATTGAGGTAGATAGGGACAAAGTCAACTAAAACATCATTTTAATCAAATCGTTATTCTTATCCTATACTTATCATATCACATTAATAACAACAATAAACATAGGCAGACGATACTTCTAGTAAAGTTCCCAAATCTCTTGGTTACCATACATTTGTCTTTCAACGATACTGCCAACATAGGTGGCATTGTTACTTCAGAACCTGACACTTTTATTTATAGCAATGATTGATACCTTCTTTACATGCTAATTAGTCGCTGGAGGGCTAAGTCAAAACATACCTACTCATTGTTACACCTGCTCAAATAACTAAACAATTGGTGCTGAAAGCGGCACGCGCAGGTCTGTATATCAATATTTCATTGATGTTTGTTAGATTCTGATATTCTTGGCAGGAGATCACGTCGAAGTTTTCCGGAAGGTATTCTGTGTATGTGGTTTCAGCTGAACAATTTACAGTTAATGTCAACAAATAAATAGTTAATCATGTGAGAGAATTAAATGACTGAAATATCACAAAATGTGAGTAAGTATTTTTTAAGTTTTTTTGGTGATTATTCCAAGCATTTCCTTGCATAATGGAAAACATCAAAAGCCGTTGCCCAGGTTCGTCGAACCGTTCCAAATCTCAACTTCAACTAAAACGATGTCACATCACACACAACACTTTTCCTTTCTCAATTCGCACATCGTAACACTTCTGTAGATTATCACAATATCAATAAAGGCATATCTCCATTACATCTGGAACATTTATAGCATCGCTTGCTGTGTAATGACTTCCTGAGGTGATCTCGTTGGCGACGAGATCATATCATCGCTTTGTGGAATTCCAATAGTTATTGGTTCAGGAGGAACTTCTAATATCAAGGTCCTTTTGGAAGGCCGTATGTTCGCATGCTCTAATTGAAATTGTATGTTTGTTTAGTTTTGAATGAGGTCTTCGCGAAATAATAAAGATGTTTAAACAGGTTTTGAAGCTCTTTTATTTTGCGTTGTTGGCATTGCTAGTTTAATAGGTACCTACGTGATTTTGGTACTGCGAGCATTTGGGCTAGTAGGTATTTTCAGAGGATCATCCTGTATTATTCTACTAAATGGTCTTTCAAACCTCTAGGCGATTGCAGTCTATGCCTACATTGTTTACTTAAACTTAGTGTTAGTAAGTGTTTAGAATTAAAGCCAGGAAATCTGCGATGCTTTCAACCAGCCAGACTGTTCTATATTAATTTCTTTTTTCGATTCTTTTATGACCACTTTCTTTTGGTTTGTTTTATTTCAATCGCAAAGCTTCACACACGAGTTCCAGGCTTTGTAAAACTGCGTAAAATAGTACCTACAAACATCAAAACTGGGATAAGTCTATGAAGAATTTCAAGGATTTCGTTTTTATCACCTCTGTGCTGTTGTGGCACAAAACACGATTCCGAGTAAGCTGTGTTTGAGCGAAAATTGAAGAGCACACAATCTGTGGCGGTATTTTTTGAGCTAGAATTTAGTTCTTTGTAGTTTTGAAATGCTTTGTTGTTGCACAAAATAGGTTTTGTTTGTGTACTTTGCTTTAAAAAGAATAGAATACCTTATGATCCTCGAAAAAGGTGACATTATGACATCTTATCGCATACGTTATTTTTTTAAACAAGCTTTGGCTGTAAAGATTTTTAAGTTAACTTAACTTAAAAAAGGGGATATCGGATTTTAACAGATAATTAAGGGGCTGACAACAGCAAAAGCGCGGTCACTGTCGGAATGCATAGAAAAGAAAGAGAAGCGCGATGACACAAAGCTGGTAATTTTTTGCAAACTATGAAGTAATTCTCTATTTACAAAAAATCGATTGATTGAAATAAAAAATGAAAACACTATCACGTTAATATGTTGCCAGAAGAATAATCTGAAAATAAAAACAGTATGATTGCATGTAGTTTGTAATCGTTAAAATAAATTTTTTGAGTTATTCTTCGTGACTTTTTTCTATCGTACCAAATTAGTTGTATTATGTTTTCAACACACTATCTATCTAGCATAATATCCTGAATAATATCATATATTTGTCTGATTTTGTTTACTGCCGGGAATCATATACTTTTAGGCGTTATAAAACTTGCGTTTAGGTCATGTAGTCCCCTCAAGGTAACACTTCGGTTAAAGTATGTAAAACGAAGTAGGTTAGGTACGGCACGGTTTCAACAACTAATCTATTTTAATATCACAAATATTAACGTAAGTGTCTAATTTTAATTAGTTTACCGTCGCAACTATAATATAATTTGATTTACAGCCGCCATTATCGTGTAGAAGGATTTATTATCTGGTAATATTAATAAGGAAACAGTCATGTTCTGTATGTTTCCTGTTTAATTAGTGGTGTCGCAGTTCATGACTCAGGCGCAGCTGAGATTGAGTTGTGGAGGTCAGGAGGTGGGAATGTGTGAGAATGGTGATTAGAGCTTTATACTTAAGTTAGTAAAATAAGGAGAAGAAGGTCCTAGGTTCGATCCTCAGGGTGGGCAAAGTGTAATTGGGTTCTTCAATTAGGAATCTCTCAGTAGCACCCGGAGTCTGGATTAGTGCCCGGTTGATGGCAATAGGCTCGCCCCCTATTACATGGGACTTAAAACATAACTGTCGGTGCCTCTACCTATCCCTTTGGCCTTACAGGCGTGATGATAAGTTATTTTAGTAAAAAACTTCAGTTCAGATGGCCAATTCCTATAATTAAAATTTCAATTTCAAATTCAAGTCGCAATCCCATCTCAGCGACAGTCTAATGTCAAAAATGTAGGTAAGCGCTATACAATTTTTGACAGATTGACACTGAGATTAGAATGCGAACGTTCTTAAAAATACGGGAATTGCTCCTCAGTTAGTTTCAATAATAATACTATGTATATTTTGTGTGTATTGATGATGTTATTTCCATTTTTTATTTGTGGTACCTGCCTACCCCAAACAAATTCATATAAGTACCACTACTTACTATGTAAATACCAGAAACAGGAATGAAATACGTAGAAAAAAATACAAAACGTAAATATTTGCTATTTTACCCCGGGCAAGGAAGTATCTTCTTCAAAACAAAAACAAAAAATATCTTTATACTACACCTGCTTGGAAAGTACCTTGATACTTTATCAAATTTACGGTAGAAAGTACGTCATTGCATATCGAACAAATATGCGGGGAGAAAACGCATCTGAGCGGGAGAGAAAAGTGTATGAAAATCCATTTCTTACGTGGTTTTTCTTTTTTAATTTTGGGTAAGACTATGCGCCGGTAACCTAAATATCAAAAGCCAAAAAGTTTTTACAGTGAGTTTTTATCTCCAAGTTCGCAAAATGACACTGGCCACTAGCTGTGTGTTGGATGGTGTCGGGCCGGCAGTGCGACCCTGCGGCGGCAGGATAAACAATTTGAAAAAAGAACATGTGAAAATTTAAATTTCAATTAGTAAAGATTTAGTTTTTTATTTTCCTCGTAGGTGTAGTATAAAGCACTATGTATCACTCGAGAGAAAGTGCGATTCCCGATCTCGGGTGTTTTAAAGCCCTCGCCTACGGCTCGGGCTTCAAACGACACCCTCGACGGTAATCGGTCACTTTCTCCTCTCGGTGAACAATGTACTATAGTTTTATCTTCAAACGTCGCCAGTTCTTAGCAATTTTCCCTTAGAAATATCGCAACGTTTGGCATTCTAAACGCTCATTCCTTACACGACCCTTTATCAGGTCTGTACAGCCTAATATAAACAAGCCATAACATAACTTCGTCAATAAAACATTGCATTCCGTTTATTTTATCGCCGTATTTTACATAATCTTGTTCGTATCTCTGTATTTATCCCAAATGATTAAGTACCAAGTTGTACAAATCGGTGTCAAATGTTCTATCTCATGTGAACATGGGTCCCCCAGACCAATTACAACTTGAGATCTATTTGGGGGAGGTGGCACTGTGGGTTAACTGAGGTTTAAGTTAATCTTAGGAACGATTGCCTTAGTCTTTAACTTTCTTGCCTTAGACTGTCATCCTTTTTAAGTTACCGTTTTATGTCAAATTGTCAAGATGGTCATTATATTAATATTACAATTTAACAAAGTTTTGTTCTAATTATCAGAACTATCAAAATATCAAATGACTGTTAACTAGCTACTGCAAACTGACACAAAACTCTAATCTCAAATTTTCGTATTTAAAACCCATGCATATTCAAATCTAGTTATTTAAATTTTAAACTCCAATTAACAGATTCAATTCAAATTAATCCAAGAATTTACTTTAATACTTACTCACTGTTCATTTGTCTTCGTTTGCAGTCCGAAACTCCGATTAACTGCGCGATGTATTAATCTTAGTTTAAACAGTATGGTGCTGACGACCCTCCAAGATGTTTTGAAGGGCGAATGGTCGTAGATAGAGTTAATTTGCCACAATATTATTGGGATTGGTATCGTCTTGTGACTAATAGGAGGGTGAATAGAAGATTGGGTTAAACGCCTCGGGAGTAGTATTTATCCAGCTATTGAGCACAATATCTGTACTGTAATGTATACAGGGTGAAAGGAGTCACTGTACTCATCATTATAAATAACTTTTACTATGGGACCAAACCTAAAATCGCGAAAAATAGCTGTTCCCTACATTTATGTTCGCTTGTCTCATCAAAGCGTAAGGAACAGCTGATTTATTTTTCGTGATTTCAGGTTTGGTCCCCTATTAAAAGTGGTTCATAATGATGAGTACAATGACCCCTTAAAAGGATGGAATTCAATGGATGGATTCAATTTCATCCTGTATAATAAAGCTGAACAGTTTGTTTAATCTAATCTCTGGAAATACCGGTTGGATTTGAAAAAAATATTTTTGCATTTGACAGCCCAATTTTTTAAGAAGGCTAGGTTAAAGGTTATTTAAAATTACGCTACGTCCCTTAGTAGTCGAGAGCCGAGCAAAAAGAAAAAAATTCAGAAGTAACACTATCTGTCCACTTCGTCATAGTTGCGAATAAATGAATATTCTTGTGATATTTATTGTAGAAGTATGTATGTATGTATATTCTCATATTATTTGTTTTATTTTATTAAGTTTTTATTTTATGTATTCTATTTTCTCTTTTACTCTTACACACGCTGTCTACATCTCTAAATCTATCGCATGTATGCTGGAAGAGATTTCATTAGAAATAAGCGTCACCTTTGTACCTATTAATCTGTTCTTTTCTTCTTGTATGTTTATTTAGGTGTGTATATAAATGGTTAAATAAATAAAGACGTAAAGCGAAAACGAAGCAATAGCACGGGCAAGTGATATAATGCGACGTGGTGGGTCGGGGGCAAGAGAGTTTTATAAAAATGTGACGGTTATGTTAGTATAGTGTGTATCTTACGACTTCAACGTGAACTAAGTCACGGGTAGGAGCTAGTTATTATGATTCTAATAAATATTACGAGAGCAGTGAAAATGTACGCATTATTTACGTTCAGTATTGAGCGCAGTCGTATGACCTGAAACTGTATAGGTATCAGGCATTGTTTACTTCTATTTATATTTATTTTGACACGATTTTAATATGGCAATTTGTAAACATAGCTTGCCAACAGTTTAAATCCCACTGAAAGTCAATTTGCAAACAGTTTTGCTGAAATTTTTCATGAAAATACCCTGCAGTAGCTTTATTTATGTAAATGCGTGGTTGGTGATTTTTTTACTACGTGTTCTTAATTCACCCCAAACTTGATATTTGATTAGTATTTTTTTTTCTTCATAATTCAAACAATTTAGGTATGTACCTACTATTGGGTTATACAAGGTTTAACAGAATAAATGCAAGTCCTGAAAGTAGTTTGCTCATAATTGACTACTGAATCCATTTCAGTAACTAATTATATAGGTATTGTTTTCAAATTGTATGTATTTTGCAATGCTGATAGCCGATTAAGCCAAAGAAAATTAAATCCTATCTCAAGGCAATAAGACTCAATTTTAAATGTGTAAAATAATACTAGGATCAACACAATTTTCTCAATAAGCTTTAAAAAAATTGTACAATCAATCTGCCTAGCCGTTTCCCAACTATGTTGAAGTATGCTTCCAGTCTAACCAGGTGCAGTTGAATACCAGTATTTTACATGGAGCGACTGCCTTTCTGCCCCCCACAACCCAGTTACTGGGTGACACGATACCCCTTGGTAAGACTGGCACCAGAGAGCAAATGACACAAAAATAAAATTGCGAATTTTCACACGTTTATATTTTATAGCTAGCAACACGAAATCCTTCAAGAAAATGTAAAACGTGCGTTACGTACTTGAATCTAGAGCAAGTACTACTAGTTCTTAACTAGAACAATATTAGTTCTAGAAATATGAAATTATACGTTGCGACCTACATAGTAGGTAGCTAGGTAGGCACGGTGGTATGGTAATATGGCTATTATTGGCTATGTTATCAAATGTACATTAAGTATAGAATTCCTATGTCGTAATTGTGTTAAAATGTATAAAACCCGGTGTCGGATTGCGTCGGTAAATTATAAGATTGAGGCTTTGAATTTTCATATTAAGTGTTAGTAGGTACGTACTGTCGGTGGGTAGAGTTTTAGAATGAAATCTATGGACTCTTAAAATATTATCTTTTTCAAAATGAAAGGGTACACAAGAGAGACTTTAAAATGTAGTTTTTTTTAAAGAAAAACAGTATTTTTATGGCGCGTCCTAAACAACGTTGAAATTTATTCGACCATTGTAGGTTTGTTAACGACGCAGAAACTTATTTATTGGCATTCCTTTCTATCAATCTCTCATTCCAACCGCTAGATTGTCTTAGTTTCAAACTTGAAATGGATGACTGAACTTCTCGAGATCTGAAAATGCCTGTCCAATAGATCAGGAATTTCTAATGTCATGTGGTCGCCGTTGAGGAATGGTGTCCATGCTTTACAGTCTCTTTAAGATTCCCATTAATAAAAATTATAATACCAGTTTATTTCAGATTTATTTCGAAATGTAGGTACCTACTTTGTCCCACTTCCATGCACAAATCACAATAAAATAAAATCAATTTGCACAGCTTATTGGTAAATTAAACAAAAAAAACATGGTGTCGTATATTGACACGAACGAACGATCAATGAAATAAATGATCATCCCATAAAAAGTCGAGATCACCTTGGGATTCCATTTAATTGCCAAACAAAACATTTACAAGCCTACAAGTAACCGGAACAACATTACGCGCGCGCAAATTTAAATAAACAATTCGCATTGCGAAACTAGTTCGCACTTTAGTGCATACCTTTAAAATTAATATTTAATTTTTAACGCAAGGGAAATAAAAAATATATGCGCGATGTAAATTTTTGTGAGCGACTGGACTTGCTCGGTCGGTCTAGTTGCAACATATGCGTACTTAGATTGCTAGGTCTTTAGCAAACGTATTTGGTGCCTAGGTTTTATGGTTGCTTAGCAACAGTAAACAGCTCGCTCGGCTAGATTAAGGTGTTAGCCGTTGCTAAGTGTATTTGTAGGGTACGGCTGATACGTGGAATTCCTTCGTCTGTGACTTAAAGGAATTTGAACTAAGCGCAAATAACCAGCCTTGATCAGTAGTGCGATATGTCCTTCTAAGGACGTTGATAGGCCGAGCAGAAAGTTTGTGTTTGTGAGTTTGGTGTATGGCGTTTTTTTTTTCACTTTTTTTTATTGCTCGTGCCTGATGCGTTTGATGGGGTCTATGATGGAACGAGCATGCGCAGAAAATGCCTTTTCACTCTTGATTAGCTCTTTGATCGAGTGTTCTTTAGTGTGATTGCTAAGCTCGCTTGCTAAGCTTAAGCTTAAGCTGGGGTACTTGGTTCAATCCCTAGCTCAAGGAAAGAGTCATTAGGTTGTCCTTTAGAAAATTCTCAGTGCGGTTTACGGTCATAGGATCACCCCCTACTACACATCACTTTCAATGTGTTATGTTTGTTAGCGGTTATTGGTTACGATTTGTCTGCTGGCACGTACAAAACAAAGGGATTTCCGAATCGTTTCCGGCTTTTACAGACGAATCATGCAATTCACATCGATGCTTCTTGGCAGTAAAACCACAGATTAATTATTTAAGCACCTTAATGAATAAACTGCTTAACACCTATACGCATTTATAAATAAGTTCTAAGATTTATGAGTTAGACTTAAATTATGGCTGCACCACACTAGGATCACTAGGTATTTCAAACGCAAAGTGTTGTGCATGTTTGTTAGGTCCACGTTAATTATTATGGCTTTAACACCCGTCCTAATCTGTGTGGAGCTTTGAAAACGGTGATTACTTTATTTGCGTAGAATTTGTTAATTAAATCTCTTTATGAATTTAAAAACCTTCTTTCTACTTGTGGGTGTCTTGATAGAAGCCCCATCCATACTTCCACGGTTGGGACGAAGTTAAGTATTTTTATTTTCCCTTTTTTGTAGCAAAACATCAAAATGTATCGAATTTCCTCGTTAGATTCACTCATTTTGGCAGACAGAAAAACAATTAAGAATGTCGGGTAATCGTAGCTACTTTTTATTTTTATTTTTTAAAAGGTCATCTATTTAATGGTATCCAAACCAGCCAGATACAAACAGTACAGCCAAAGAGATTTTACTACAACTTTATACCAATAAAATACGAAAAACCTTTTTCCCCGACCTGTCATGTTGGAGTCCGCTTCCAGTCTAATCAGTTGCGGCTGAATAACAGTATTTCACATGGAGCTCCCCAACCTAGGCGCTAGGTAGCACGATACCCCTTGGTAATACTGGTTATCTGACTTTTAGGTTTCTGGCCACCTTTACCTAATGTCAAACTCATAACTCTTCTTATTACATTGTCGGATAAGAATATCTTATTAAAAAAGCCGAGCAATTGTACAGTATAGCTGCGAGAAAAATAAAATTTATTTTTGACACTTCTGGCGTCCACACGATTCTTTCACGCTTCGTCATTCAAGTCTTTCCATAGTTTTTAAGGTACCATAATATTTCAGCCCATAATCTTGCTGCCACGACTTTGTCTTGTCCCAGCCCACCAGTATTGTAGGTGGGCAGAGCCTATCATTGATGATGACTGCTGCGCAAAAGCTTCCCTTTTCCTTTGCCACACACGTGTGTCTATTGCCATGTCATTTCAATAAACTACCAAAAAAAAACAAAAGGAAACTGATGAATACCGAAAAAGGTCACCCACATCCGGCCACCGCTCACCGCCCCGTGTTTTTCACCGCTACACATAATCTAGTAGCTCACTAATTACGATATCGATATATCGGTATGGTATCGCGTTATCGCGAGAGGTTCGCGCCAGCCGCTCGCCTTGGTCGGGACCACTTTCATTTGCTGTATGTTGTGAAGTAATTTAGAGTGTATAGCGTTTTTCAAGGCTTATTCGACTAAGTGTATTGGTATGGGAAAAAGAGAATTGGGTTAAGACTTTTTTTGTATGGAGGGACTGTTCATCATTCTCAGCTCATTATTTCAGTCAGGTTTAGGGCACGCCATTAATTTTGTGCATTGTAACCTTTAGCCATTCTCGGTGTAGGATTTGTTAAATCAAACAATACAAACATTAAAATAAATTCCCGTTTTAAATAAAGAAAAACAATAATACGGAGCATTTTTGGTTATTATCCGGAAAAGAAGAAGAGAAGAGTCACCGACATACACACATCAAAAGTGTCTAGGGATCAAGCATTTTTATGCGGATTTCTTGAGATTAAGATGTGGCTTTGTAATAAATTTATGATTTTATAAATTTATATGGATCCTTTTTGGTGC
The DNA here is from genome assembly GCA_937001585.2 of Brachylomia viminalis. Lineage (NCBI taxonomy): Eukaryota > Metazoa > Arthropoda > Insecta > Lepidoptera > Noctuidae > Brachylomia > Brachylomia viminalis. The sequence goes on from OW443300.2 coordinate 3,173,916, forward strand.
ATTTCATAATTTGAATCAGGAACTGTGAATCAAATTCGAGTAAAAGATGAAAATCAGCTGTCAATATTTTCCCTATAAAAACATACAACGCATTGAAGACATTATTAGTGCTACTGTTTCCCTACTACTGATTAAAACCAACGTTATTATGGAGCGGCGACGTCATTTAAGCAGGGAAGAAATGCTCAGAGCCGTGGGAATGATAGAAGCTGGTTCCCGGCAACGTACTGTGGCTTTAGCTCTGAATACAAGTCAGAGTGTTATCAGTCGACTTTGGACACGTTACCGAAGCACTGGTAACGTGGCTGAGCGCCATGGAGGACGGTATCGCTGCACCACACGGAGACAAGACCGATACATTCAAATCTTAACTCGAAGAGCTCCAACAATAACCGCCATGATGTTAGCCGTGAGGCTTCATCACTCTTCAGGGAACTTAATTAGCGACCAAACAGTCAGAAACCGCTTGCATGAAGTGAACCTTCATTCCCGAAGACCGCTACGGGTACCACCTATAGCAATGCACAATCGTAGGATTCGATATCAATGGGCTCTTGAACACAGAAATTGGGCAGAAGAACAATGGCGTTTCGTGTGCTTTTCTGATGAGTCTCGTTTTGGTATGAGACCGGATACAAGACGTATACGACACTGGAGAACCCCTGGACGCCAACAGCGATTAAAATCCTGCCAGGAAGTCCATCCTTATAGTGGTGGAACCATCATGGTATGGGCGGGTATTTGGATCGGCGGAAGAACTGAGTTGATTTGGATCAGAGGCAACCTCAACGCTCAAATTTATGCTGAGACGATTGTATCAGACGTCATCGTTCCTCTACAAGTGCAAATCGGTCCCTTATTTCAGTTAATGCATGATAATGCACGACCGCACACCGCAAGAGTTGTAAGACAGACTCTCGCCGCAGCTAACATCAATGTCCTGCCCTGGCCTGCTCAGTCGCCAGACTTGAACCCGATTGAGCATGCATGGGATATGCTACAGAGAAGAGCTCTGCCGAATATGGAGGGTATCCAGTCGCAAGAAGACCTTTTTTTGTTGTTGCAACGAACATGGGCGGCCATTCCACAGCGTGATTTGGATGAACTCATTTTGAGTATGCCAAACCGATGTTCTTGTGTTGTTAGTGTTCGCGGTAGAAACACGGATTATTAATTGTTTAAGTTACCCAATAAAATTTTAAAGAAAACTGTTATTTCAGTCTTTTTTTCGAACTTTTGTGTTAGTGGTTCAAATGTCAAAAATCCCTTTATTAGGAAAATGGCAAATTTCTTTATTAATGCAAAGGTGACTTGGTTTATCGTTACTGTGACAAACGAAAACACTTTATTTTATGAATCCTTAAAGAAAATTTTAATTAATATCAATCAGGAGAAAAGTTATTGCAAAAATATATGTTGATCCCTAGACACTTTTGATGTGTGTAGCTTTCAGAGTAAGCAAGCTGAAGTGGCAGTGGGCTGGCCATGTTTGTCGAAGGGCCGACTGCCTGTGGAGCAGACGAGTCCTAGAGTGGAGACCGCGTATCAGGAAGCGTAGTAAGGGCCACCCCCAGCTAGATGGACCGATGACCTTAAAAAGGTGGCTGGGACAGATGACTGGATGGGGCAGGCGGAGGTCAGGGTGTTGTGGGGTAGCCTGGGAGAGGCCTATGTCGAGCTGTGGACTACGATAGGCTGAGTTAATCGATTGATTGATTCTTGTTTCGTAAGACCTGTCATCTTTATCTTCAGAATATTATTTACGGTCATACATTGTCATGTTTTTGTATTGTATCACAAAGATTGCTCAATATTGTGTAGAAAAACGCAACAAGATAAATCCCAGAACGATGGTTACTCGGTAATAATGAATACAGCGCATAATAAAATTGTAATTTATGAAATAATCAACTTCATAAAATATTCTAAGTATTGTACAAAAGCGATGTAATTTGTCGTTAAATCTAAACGCTAATAAAACTAACAATACATATTACAGCATAATATAATGTAATGAATTGTAAGGCTCCGGACGCATGTACTAACACGGTGATATTTCTAGAAAAAAAATACACTTCACTCTGACTGACAAAGCCCTTATAGTACCAAGAACAAAATGTATTGTATGAAAAGGTAATCAACATACTTCTTCCATCTTCATCATCTTCCTGTCCTTGTCCCACGTTACTTGTGGTCGGCGCAACACGTTTTCGTCTTCCACTCTCCCCTGTCAACCGTCACGCTATCGTTCACTCCCTTCTCGTTCATATCATTCCTCAAACACTCCATTCATATGTTCTTTTGCCTTCCACTCCCTTTAATTCCATCAACAGTTATGTTTATCACTCTTTTAGTCACATGCGTTTCCTCACATACAAAATACACGACAACTTAATTGGCTCGATTCGATGATGTGTTGCAGCATCACGGGAGCAATAAGATCTTGTTTTATATATCTATGGATACCAATTCGCTTGTCCTGTGTTTTTACTACGGCTGCTGGATTTTGCAGAATTTCTGCACAAGTGTATCTCCATAATTTTGAAATAAACTGAGCTATTTAAGAAATCGTTTAGAAGGATCTTCACCTCGTCAACGCCGGCTGTCGTTGAAAACCAGGGCTGTGGTCTCGCATTATGCTGAGTGATAGCCGTTTTGCGTGGGTGTGACGCATATTTTCCCTCACCTTGTTTGTGTTTTTTTGCGTCATGTTTTACCGCAAATAAACAAATTTCTTTCTTTTGCGCTTTTTCGACTATAACTATGTTCTAAAGCGACTCGCAGGCGGCAAGGAAAGGCGCGCGTTGTAATGTGTACACACCCTAACAGTCACCCTTGTGTAATAGTGAATACAAGGCACTAATGTTGAGCAAAATTATTTATTTACCGAACATTGTACTTATAAAAGCGAATGCTGAACATTTATGTCGGCCGTCTTTTGAAATGGGTATGTAAGTAATTAATACATTAACAGCCTGGACAGTTAAAGTTGGGTTGGTAAATCGATTGATCAACCTGAATGATATTTTACGCTAAGCTGTCATTCTGGGATTGTTCTTTTTTGTTGGAAACTTGTAGCAATCCGCATGATCTTTATGCTTTAGTCGTTCATGTGGATAGCGTTATCAGCACCCCAATTGCGTAATACACTTACTTGCAGAATCCGAAGAATTTGAAGGAAATTCCTAATCGATTGCTTCATACGTTTGAAATACTCGTCTGCTCAACAACGTAAATAACGCAATGATTGTTGTTAATTACCAAAATGAAAGGCATTCCAAATGTAATTGTGTTACGTAATTACCTCGTTGGTCTAATATTTTATTTGACGAGACGAGACGCGCAATATTATTATAGTTTAGCTTTTCAATGTCAGTTATATCTTGATATGTATAGCGCACGGCCCTATTGTGGACATTTTATTTATTAACTCTTAAAAAGTATCAACCATTGCGCTGCCAACCCGGATTTCTCTCAGATCCTGTTTAGCATGATTCATAGTAAATCTAATTAATAAATAATTAATCAGCACGCACGGCCTTCGCAAACTCAATTCATCTCCTTTTTTATATAATATGCTTAGGTAAACCAAACTGTTTGACGATAGCACCAATTAAAAAAAAAAAAACTAGAGCAAATGAATCATAGACAATTTGTTTGCATTATATCTGTCTGATGATAATTACACATAGTTCAAACGCAAGAAAAAACAAGGATGGTCGCTAGTTATCGAATCAATCGGTAATCATAATGTAATTAATCTGGTTGACAGTAATTGTTTTCGATTTATTTCTTCTCTTGTCTCGTAATGTGTGATGGGTTTCATTGTGGTAGTTATCTATGGTTTTAATCGTAGTTTATTATTGGGTGTCAATTATGATTTTATTCAGTTATGGTTGGAGCTGTGTTTTTAGGTACAGGCGGAGCGGGTGGGGATTTGACGTCATAAATATAATGTTTGCACTCAGAATGTGCCTCAGAAATACTGGCCAATAAAAGACGTGATGCAGTATGATTGATATGTTACTCTAAGCCGAGGCACGGGTGTGTTATTTTAACATACATTTTCACTCGTCTGTACCTACCACGGGCGCCGTACAGAGTAGCCTGACCCACCCCCTACTCATAGGTACTTTTAATGTTCATACCAATGCTCTGGGGCCGTACTATGAAGTGTTAACACCATCATGATTCCGTTGAGAAAAAGAGATAGTGCTATCGGTTATGTATAGCTCCGTCTCTCTTTCACGCTGGAACAACGATGGAATTAACATGTCATAGTACGGCCCCTGGTCCTATATACCACGCTAGCTTACAGGGCCAAGCACTTTGGTAAACCAGGTACTCTCTGTGAGATCGTCGGTAACACCAAGGCATTGCTAGCCGTTCTCGAGGAGTATGAGTGGATCGAGTGATCAATTTTCCCATCCGTACTTAAAATACACGCCTTGGACGTGGAGTTGCGGACACCGCCACCGGCCTGATATAAAATACAATTCCATGCTAGCTACATCGATGAACGCAACGCTCATCGCCCCGCTCCGCTTGTGTGTCAAGTCGCAGTCTTAGCATTAATCGTGTGGGATGACAGATTGTTATCTGTCAATCATCAAGTAAACTGCTTTGTTCCTTTAATGTTCGCAGTTATGAATATTTTTATATAGGAAACTCTGGGAGTTGTCGAGGAAATAATTAACTTAGAATACTCATATAATATTTTTCACATCAAAGTCTTTGATTCGTTCGAGTGAGTTCCAACTAGCCAGAAATTATTGCCGAAAAAATATACGATTGACAAATACGATTTTTCAGCTTAGTATAGCATTTCCAAGTCATACATTCACAGCCATTTATCAAGCGACAAACGACAAACTTTTCTATCCATTGCAACATACAATCGCTTTGGTCAAACCGGGCCTTAAATCTCCGATTCTGTAGCTTTGTACAAAAAGAAACAATACATAGGAGCCATATTTCCGACGGCATGCAATCGATTTAGCTGAAAATCGGCTTCGGTTAAAATCCACAGTGGTTTGACATGTGACAGATTGTAGCCAGGGCTGGTAGGTCTGAGATAAAAAAATCACGAATTTCACCGTTGATGTGGTTTAGATACACATTATTTTACAAACGTACAGTCATCATTGATTGTACCTATTTAGTTGATAATGTCATTTACATGTTCACATAATGTTGCCATAGAATGTAAAGAACTTAGCTATAAAATTATCAAAATCGTACTACACAAGTACTACCTAGATAATAAAAATAAATTCAGTTTCTGATTCTGATTCTTACACAGTAGTTTAATCATTAGCATTATTTGCCTGAGTATTACTTAAGTTTAAACATTTATTACGCTACATAAACAATATTGGTGTCACGCCTATAACTTTCAATTTATCTGAAAGGAAAAAAAAATAAAGAAATAGTATTTATTGGGGCCAGCTAAGGAAAAGAAAAATAAAAGAACTAAAATACAATTTAAAATGTAGAAAATCCAGGATTTTATTTTTATACTGTTATTTTAAGGGCGTCAGGCCTGCGAATACAGGCTGCAGTATTCGCACACATAATAAAATAATTAAGAAAAATACTATCTTTTCATCTCGCGAGAGAGTTTTTTTCTACTACAAAATTTTACCTAGGCTATTCCTTTTACCCGCCAGGTCGCTCTGCAAACAGTACAAACTCAGGTTAATAGGACAAGACAATGCTAGCTTCCTTGACCTATTTCCTTGAATAAGAAGTTACGGCTTGTAGGTATTGCAGCCGACCCTAGTGTAGTTAGGTTGAGGTTGTAGGTAAGTCGTGTTTGGTTGTTGATTTGTACACAATTAGGCTTAAACTAGGCGTTTTCTATTTGTTATCTTAGAAAAAAACTTTATCTTTGGTAAAACTCTATTTTTCGCTTCACACGTCACACGCTCAACCCCGTTTCAGCCGAGCTATTCTGTAACAATCTCACCGTGAACACTTAGGTGAAGTGAGCTTGAAGTGAGTTGTCAATAGTGTCAATCCTTAGCATCAGGTGGAATGACAACTCACTTTTTTTTTTTTTTTGTGGATAGGAAATCATCAAATGGCCCCTCCCGCTCTGGGTGGAGCGGAAGGGAGTGTCAGACTCTTACTGACTAAAACCCAACCGTGTTCCTTCCTTGGCCCTTTATGTTCCGGGTCAGCGGTACCCCTTTCGGATGATCCCGCTTTCCTGGCAGGCTTGGGCCCTAGTGGGCCCCCTCTTCGATGCTGGCATCTCTTTGAGGCGCGCGTGGAACACGTACGCGCCGTCCAGCACGGGCCCATGCAGGGCAGGCCCCCACCGTATGCTCCACCGTGTCCTCGGGGCGATCATTGCAGTGGTGACACCCGGGCGTTTCCTCCCGCCTGATGATGTGCATGAACCTCCCGAAACATCCATGTCCGGTGAGGACCTGCGTCAGGCGGTAGGTGAGGACGCCGTGACGCCTCTCTAGCCACTCCTCAAAGAGGGGTCTTACCGCCGCTATCGTGGCGTGCCCTATGACAGCTCACTTCACCTACATTTTCACGGTGAGATTGTTACAGAATCGAACGGCTGTTCTTTGTTTATAATAAGCTATCGTTTGTCACTTAAAAACATAGTCTTAATTAACTTTTTGTTTCTTTACTCGGGTCTCGTATATCTTGTGATGAATACATTTTTAGTTAGGAAGGTTGACTGCTAAGAGCGAATTTCCACAAAATTTTATATCTAAAATAAGTCTTACGAGTCCTATCTTGAGATTTTTTAAAAATATTTGAAATTTTTCCCATACTAGAGCTGTCAGACGTCAATTTTTTCCACGGATAAAAGATATCTGACTGTGGTAAAATCAGCCCTAAGTGTGAGATGTAGAAGAAGCGACTCCTAAACAATAATAATATGAGACAACATCCACACAAAGTCTTCAGGTCCCGAACTAGGTAGAACCTGTACTACGGTAACCTGATGACTGATATACATACTTAAATACATATACACACCTATATCATATAAATATTTGATATTTGCACCGCAGTGGCAGCCCTAACACTATTGCACCACTATTTGCGTGTCGTGTCTCAGCGGTATCCGATACGAATTTATATTTGTCATTTACAGGATCCTCAGATGAAGAGATATGTTTTCAGCTTTACAGGGTTTTCCCAAAACTAAGATACGCATACATTGATTTTAGAAGTACCTGTGTAGAATTAAATGATAACTGTAGGTATTATTTTAGAACTTTTTGATAATGATGAAGTTTCGAAAAATATTAAGTTTTTAGTAATAAGTTTAACATAACGTCTCTACTTAGTAACTAAGTTAAAAGTTACTCCTACTAGTTTATAATTTTTTTTGTACAAAACGCGTGAGTATTTTCAGAGATATAGCCAACTTTTCATGCACTTTCAGGTCTTTGAACTTTACTCATGATATCATTGATTCAGTACGTACCCTTTGAATAAAAGTATCTAACACGTTTCTATGTCTTTTTCACACGCATATCGAATAACAACACCTAACAATGTTTTCTTTATAACAACATACAATATTATCGGCCCAAAGTGATTTACAGTATTATTTGAAAAACATTTATAGCTCTTTTATAGCCTGCTGTACATAAAGAAATATAACGTGGGAAAATTATTTATATGCTTGTATGTTTTTCATTAGAAATATGTTATTATATATCTTCGTATGCTATTAGGTACCTATGTAGTTTGTTTTTACTTGGTTATTTTAATAGTAAAACCACGTCTGTATTATAACACTAAATAGCCAGGTGTTTTGACTTTTACAACTACACACGGAATAGCTATAGTGAAATTAAAACATCTGTAACTGAATAAGTTACTTTCAGAAGCAGAAGAACATTATTACATTTTGTGTGATCCGGGGATCGAATACACATGATGGGACAATAGTAATGTCATGGTGTGAACTGGCTGCCATTTTGTTGGAAACGAAAAAAAAATTACTCTGTTGGAAAAATTTATGACTTCAAGTCGAAAAAATTATATCGGTCAAGTCCTGAGGTAATGCACATTTAATACTCGTTCTTCGGCATTGAATTGTTGCTCTCAAAATATCCTCCAAATCGGTGATTTCTTCTTCAATTGTGGCTTTAAAGACTTGCAAGATTTGTGGTCTATTGTGGTAAACACGAGATGTCAACATGTGGAACCTAGCGCTCAGCATCACCGCTAGCCACTACTAGACCGAAGTCATGTTGCAAAAACCATAGGTAGGACATAGGACATACAAGAAAACAGAAAACATTTTAAGTAATTCCAATTTCATCGTAACCAAGTTACACTTGACTAAGTTTCCAAGTTACAACAGTATTCCAATACCGTGTCACTCAAACCTACCTCGTACGGGTATCATTACGCCGTTATCAGTGACAACCGGTCTAATATCCTACTGATAATGCAGTAATTATCACGTTTGAATTAGGTTGATGGTCTTTGAATTGAAATGACAGGTGAGGCAATGAAACGAATGTGATAATAGTAGGGTTGGGCGCCAATTATATTAATGTGAGTTTTAATAGTAATGGGTTGGGTAATGTGTGGTAATAAGAATTAACGCCTTTATAACTGCCCCGAGCCTTCCAGTGTCAATAGTTATTGTGCCCTCTGTAAAAGGAGATTTAAATTTTTAGGTTTTATTTGCCGTGAAAATCTCACTAATCTACATCATCAAAAATATGGTGTTTGGTCCTTAGTTACGGGAACGTTTTTCTTGTAGTCGTTAATTTTGTGGACACATGGAAAGTTTTGAGTATTATTATCACCGCATCATCATTAGTAAAACACCTTTCTGTTTGTAAAAATATTACACGTTTCATCTTCAGTCGACAATAGCACTAGATTAAGTATTAGGAACAAAAACACATCGCTCAAGTGGACGCGATTGCATATAACTTAAATATAAACCTTTAATCGCAAACATAAAGTTTAGTATCGTTTGCAATATATTTACTTACAACTTCAATTGAAAGTAAACGCATTTTTAAAATAAGAACAATAATATTTATGGAAAAATAGAACATAATTTCTAACTAAGCAATATGGTTGAAAATACTGTGTTGCAAAATAAGACCACAACATTATTTGTGGTGTTATTTTTCCGGTCGTTTTTGTTGCGCTTATCGCAAATCTAGTATTATTCTTGATCGAAGCGTTTCGTTGTTTCCATAAATAATTAAGATTATATTAATAATAATAATCCTTTATTTCAGGCAACTAAGGCCCTTAAATCACAATACATATATAAGCTTATAACAATAACTATAAACTAATACATATCTAAAAGTAAAGACACAAAAGTAAGCACACGAAGTGAAGGCGTCGAGTTACACTGCGAGGTGTCGCGTAGCCGGCCGCGGAAACGCCGATACAGCACACCTTTCGGCCAAAACTCTTCCTTGAGGAAGGTCATCAAATTTTCAGTAGGAACGCGCACCACGAACGACTTGAAATTAGTGTCATGGTGCCCCTCCAACTTCTCAAGCCCTTCTCAAGACTTCAAGGTCCAATTGGTCTTCACCCGTATGTACTTTACGATGTCCTGAGCCTTCGTAGAGTGGTGCAAACGGGACACGTATATATATTAGGTAGGTAGGTACCACGGAACTCCGTAGTAGGTACTCTATTAAACTAAAACTTAAATATGGGATGACGGATGCTTAGAAATGGTTGCGTCTAACACAAATATAATCAAAACTACCTAATAAATACATACCAATTACATGCGATTTAAACATAAGTGCCGCATCCGAAATGTAGGTGGACCTCTGCCTTACCCATTGGGAAATTCAGGCGTGATGTTATGTGTGCGTATGCACAATAAATACTTAGTTGTTTAGATTAGTTGTAAACAAAAAAAATATTATTTATTCGAAACTCAAAACAAGCTACACAACGAATTGTCAAGCATTTCACGTCAAAGTAAACTGGACTTGTTTTTCTAAGTGGCAGTGAACAGCAAAAACTAATTTGTAGTTTGTCGCACAGAGCTCGGGATCTTGGGTAACTATAAAATGGAATATGTAAAGTTAGCATATCTTACGGCTACATAGTTTTCAGTGTGTTCAGGGATTACGTGGAAACTGAAACTTCAACATACATTCGGGAATGGAACACACACAATAGAACGGACGAAGACGTAGACTTATATTTCAGTGTTTTGAGATTCAAAAGAACAAAAGTACATATCTATAGTATTTTTGGGGAAATCAAGGCTCGCATGTATGAATAACAACACTAAATTTTAAAAATAACTTCTTTGGTTGTCTCTGTAACAATTTTTGCAATTATTTTATTTTATTCCTAAAAAATACAATTTTTTTACAATTAATTTTTTTTTGTTTTTTTATTTGATGTGGTACTGCTGAGACATCTCATCCTGAAATTCAGCTATGTGATTCAGATAAAGTAACGTAAAATTATCTTCGTTTAATCTTTTAGACGGAGATAATATACGCCATAGTTTGTATCCTAGCATCTCAAAAATACCTATAATGTATGGAGAATTTCGGTGTTCAGAAAACCGAAATTCACCATACATTTGCTGAAACATGAAAGATTCGACTATGCTGAATTCAAAATGGGTTCCTTTACAACTAGTTCACATGATATCAGATATTACACATACATTGAAGTCAACAATAATAATAAAGTGTAAATTGTAAAGCTAAGGCGAGGACACACGGCATACATAATTCAGTGAAAGATTCATTAACTACCATTACGTGTAAGCCCCGCTTTGTTTCAGTCTGCGCTAATATGGGGCTCAGGGTGCCTACACAACTGCGACCATGCGACATGTTGCTGGGGTTTAAGTTGCACGTTAAATGTAAAATAGGACATTGTGTATGTTGGCGTAATATTTGAGCTGGCTTCCGCTTTCAGGAAAACCGAACTTCATGCATATTATGTCGGCACTGCTTGAATTATTTTGAGTCTAGTTTGTTTATAGCGTAATTATGATTAGAAATGGCGTGATCTAGGTACAGCCGAGCTATTCTGTAACAATCTCACCGTGAATACTTAGGTGAAGTGAGCTTGAAGTGAGTTGTCAATAGTGTCACTCCCTAGCATCAGATGGAATGACAGCTCTCTTCTGCTATGTTTTGACGGTGAGATTGTTAGAGAATCCACCGGCTGATGCTAGGGATTGACACTATTGACCACTCATTTTAAGCTCGCTTCACCAAGTTTTCACAGTGAGATTGTAACAGAATAGCTCGGCTGAACATTAACTTAACGAGTGTTGTCATTTTAATTCGTGATCTTAAAACTTTTTTCAACTAAAAACACGGCCATGTTTATCACACAAACTGGAGATACGAAAATCGTAACGCTACGGACGAGTCCTAACGAAAAGCGATGCGATTACTCGTGCGATCAATCAAGTCGCGTTTGAGCATAATTTTTCAGGTAAACGATCGCGTAAACGCGAATTCGCGTGGCAGTCGGCTTCGGTTAGGACGCAGGGTACTACGTTGTAAGTCGCAAAGTCGCCAATACATAAAACGCCTTAATGACGCGAGGCAAGATCCCCTGGGCCCTGTATTCCGTTTCGTTGTTCTAAACCATTTGCATTTCGCGCTCGCTCCACGAATTGAATCATAACAGTAATAAAGGGAAATCCCTCGTGAAAAGATGGATTCCAGTTGGATTCGTTTTATACTGATATTACATTTCTAAATTCAAGATAGCCTTGTAAAATGCAGAGTTTGATGTGGGCTGGGTTGCGTTATTTAAATAGAAAAATTGCTTAAGGAAATACTTGGAAAATTGCCGTTTCCAGAAAGAGAGTATTTTTTGTAGTAGTTTTATTTTGGTATAATATAAAAACACAACTTCCACGCGCTGTAGAAAAATTACACACTCGAAAAATTTACCAAAAGTGCACTACAATTTGTAGATACCTAAATGTACTTAGATATCACTAAAACTGTACTGGAAGCGCACTAAAAACACCTCTAACGCACTAAATATGCACCGAATGACCAAGTGCCAACTTAATATGTAAAAAAATGCGTGTACGTGTTTGCAAACTCTTACGCACCATACGTAATATAGGTTACTGAAATCATAGAAGCATATAGCATGATAGTCTTTGAAGCGTACAGCACCATAATCATAGAAGCGTACAGCATAATAATCTTAGAAGCGTACAGCACCATAATCTTAGAAGCGTACAGCACCATAATCTTAGAAGCGTACAGCATCATAATCTTAGAAGCGTACTGCACCATAATCTTAGAAGCGTACAGCACCATAATCTTAGAAGCGTACAGCACCATAATCATAGAAGCGTACAGCATCATAATCTTAGAAGCGTACTGCACCATAATCTTAGAAGCGTACAGCATCATAGTCTTAGAAGCGTACGGCATCATAATCTTAGAAGCGTAAAGTACCATAATCTTAGAAGCGTACAGCATCATTTTAGAAGCGTACAGCATCATAGTCTTAGAAGCGTACAGAATCATAATCTTAGAAGCGTACGGCATCATAATCTTAGAAGCGTAAAGTACCATAATCTTAGAAGCGTACAGCATCATTTTAGAAGCGTACAGCATCATAGTCTTAGAAGCGTACAGAATCATAATCTTAGAAGCGTACGGCATCATAATCTTAGAAGCGTAAAGTACCATAATCTTAGAAGCGTACAGCATCATTTTAGAAGCGTACGGCATCATAATCGTAACTACACACTAGTTTTTATACCTACTCATCATACACGCGCTATTACATTTCAATCTATAATAAATCATCGCAGATTACTTTTTATAACAAGTTCATCAATAACTGGAACAACGCAAGAGATGCGTGGACGCAAATTGTTATTGCAATGTGACGTCATTGAGAGATAATTGTTGGTACTAAAAAATATACAGAAGGTCTAACCAAACGGTAGAGAAAAAGATGAAGATTGACGACTTATTTAATTTAAATTCAAAGTTTCCACTATAATTTGCTTACACTGCACTGTGGACCCATTTGTGCCCCTGAGGTCAGTTCATACAAGTTGTGTATGTAAAGTCGACTGAGTTGAATAATAAGTGACAAGACATTTACCTACCTATCACTTTGTATGAGAAGAGAAGATCGGACGTGATCTGTAACAGTAAGCCAAAGCAGCGCAGTGGCGCAGTGGTTAAGCGATTGACTGCTGCGCTGCGTGTCGCGGGTTCGATTCCCGCATGGAACAAATATTTGTATGACCTGCAAGTAGTTGTTCCAGGTCTGGCTGTTTGTGTATGTGAGTTTAAATGTTTGTAAACGCACCCACAATACAGGAGAAATTCCTAGTGTGGGGCAAAGTTTAAAAAAAAAAAGAAGAAAGTTGTGATAAAAGTATTGTTGTGAAAACTGGTCCTTCTGCATCTTATCTCTTAATGTTTCATCACACTGCGATGGTTTTCAATCAAGTGCTTAGTGATGGGCTACTGATATCGATAATATTGAGTTAGTTAGGTAATACGTATATAATAAGGGACGTTATTAACGTTATTGCTTTTTCTGCAGCGGTGAAATGACTTATTCTAACATAAGCTGTTTATGATTTTTTTTTATTTTTTTTTGTGTATAATTTGAATATTTTCGAAGAAGTGGTCGCCTGGAGAATTACTTGAATCATTGTTATTTTTATCGCTACGCACAATTGCTGGGAAATTGTTTGGGGGTCAATCTCTCCTCGAAGGAAGCCAGTTATTTCCAAGCTGGTCTAAATTGGCGAGCCTTCAGATGGACTTCACCCGTAAGGGCGCTGGTACACTGATAACTATACCTGAATCGCGCCTGATAATAAAGCTGTGTTCTGTAAAGGAGCCGAAAACTTGCAAGGCATATTAAGACATCGCAATTTTGCATCTTTAGTTTGATAATGGATGGACAAATTCCTAGGTATTGTTGGGTGACCTTTGGTGAGGTTTGGGTAGGTATACCATTCAATAACCTAAAAAAAACATGTCTACATTTATCTACGCTCGCAGCAAAGGCTAATTACTTACATAACTCAAGCATAGTTCTTTCTAGACTTAAATAAGCATTATCTTCTGTTCTTTATATAATTTCAAGCTGTGTTGTGTAAACTGCATTAAGATAAAGACCGCTCGGTGCTCGCCTTTACGAGGAAAAATAATGCAAAAGATAAAGAAAATTTCTACTCAATGGTGCCGATTCTGTTGTACACCGAACTAAACTAACTAAACTATCACTAAAATTCCTTACTTTTGGCTATGAGAATCTTAACGCTATTCTGCAAAATAAAATCTCTAAATTTAAAAATAATTTTGACACATCTAAAATCAAATTTGACAATTATTGCGACTCCACGTGGTACTTGTTTGGCGTACCACGTGATCTTTTTTTAGAGCCGTAGGCGCGCATTATGTGCGGCCTCGACTTGTTTTGTATGGAATTTATTACTTTTTGTATGGAAAATATAAAAAAATATTACCAACACGTTGAGTTTTATAGGTTTACGGGTTGCAAAGGGGGTCGAAATTTTCATTATTTTTGCGATAGGACACACCGTTTTCGAGATATAAGCAAAAGAAAAGAAAAAAAGATACAGTACTGTTTTTGCATCTGAAGTCGAGGTGTTGGTGTGAATTTTAGTTCATGACAACTAATTTTATTCCACACCTTTTTAATCGCGATTAAAAATAGTCAGATTTAGTTAAGACAATCAAAATTTTAGGTGAAAAACGTAAAATTCTGAATAGCAAAATTGCCATTTTCACTAAATTATAATCTCAGTGCCATCTTAGTGCTGTCAAATTAAAATATAGTTAAGTTGTGTCACTTTAGTCAATTTCAGAATGGGAAATCGTCGTTTGACAGGAATAAACTAAATTTTGGTGATTTTTAGTCTAGTTTAGAGAATTTTGTGACAAGAGAATCGGCACCATTATCTACCGGAGTTAAGTAACGAACTATTACAGCTAACAGCCCGCATCCTCAAAACAAAGAGTGCCTTAACCGTCTTATTACAAAACACGATCTAACTTTAGCCCCAACCTACACATTCGATTTAGTTTTTGTATTTGGAACTTTATGCCGACTTTAGTAAAGTTCTTAATACAAAATTGACAATCTAAGACCGGCCTAAGTTGACAGTTTTGTAAAAGGAACTGTATTTCGATTTCAGTTATGTTCTTATTTCAAAAACAGGCTCGATGGTTTAAACCATGTCAAAAGAAAAACCTTGTTTTGTAATAAGGCCGAATTTGTTTGTAAATCTTATGTCAAATTATCCAGGATTTTTTTTAACCAGCACGCAAACTGTAACCATGAATTCAGCATAATAATATGATTCTAGATCCCCTAGCGTACAAATGTATCGTCTGTTATAAAAAAATCTGCTGTTTTATAGAAAATAGCAAAATACCTACGCGGTATAAAACAGCAACATGTGCAAAAATACCTACGCAGTACAAAACAGATAAATGTGCGAAAAATTTCAGAATCATGTACTGAATCCATTGTGACAGGTTGCAGGTCGATGTCTCTGCCATACTGTTTCATTCACTATTTGCTCATTCGAGGTTTGAGAGTAGTTAAACTAATCTCACATAATTAAGGGGGATGCGCTAAGGTAGCCCGCGAAATACAAATTTACTTTAGTTTTTTGCAACTTTCAGGTCAGTGCCAGTCTGTATGTTGATCAATATATGATTCGCGGCCGTAACAAGCATGTATTATCAGAATTATAATCAATACAATCCTCTAAGTTAGAATTGACCTCAAATGTTATGATTTCATAAAATTGTCATATTATAGGGCAATATGAACTTAGAGGATTGTATTGCTTATTTTAATGATTATAATTCTGTTAATACATACTTGTTCCGGCCGCGAATCATATTTTCATCAACATACAACTTTAGACTGACCTGCAAATTAAAACAATAGTAAGTAAATTCGAATTTCGCGGGCTGGCTTGACGCTTCCCCCTTAAGTCGATTGGGTTATTCTAGTTCTGAAACATTGAGAACCAAAATAATCGACGTAGGGCCTAATTCAAAATCACCACAAAGATTATCAGAGTTTTAACTTTAAAAGTTACTTACCCTTATTTTTTACGAAAATGCTAACGTTTGACCACTTTATCACTAAACTGTAAACGATGATTGGGTGACTTAGAGATGTGTCGGCTGTTAAGACAATAGTAAACTCACAAGAAACTTCTAAAATAAAATTCTTTTAGCTCCAGGACAAAACAACGCAAAACTAAACTATTTCTAAAAGAAAGAAAACCCAAGTGTTACAAAAACGTGTTTAGCGTGATTATTATTATCAGAGGCGTGATAAAAAGAAAATATTTTCCTAATTATATTCGCGCCGTCGCCATCCAGTCTCATAATTACATTTTACGTAATATCTACCGAGTAATTAATTAAATTATTACACGCAGATGAAAGACGCTGATTAACTTACTAAGCAAGTTAAGTAAGCTGCATTAAATAGTAGAGTAGATACACTTAGTTGAAATATTTGATTAAATCTCGGGTCTTTTGGTATAAAGACTTGTGATTTGTGATGCGTTAAGGAGTGTAATTAGTCTGGCCTTTTGGGTTACACAGGGTGGATATTTGAAAAAGGGCAATACGTTGCATAAATAGTTATACTAAGCTACTTGAGAGCATTTGGAGGAGACTTTATAGACAAAAGATCTTCGTCTTCTGATATTTTTGTAGGTAGGTATTATGACCTTAACGAAGGTTTAGTTAGGGTCTCGATCCCTATGAAAAAAAGGATCAATGACAATTTTGATTTGTCAGTATTTTTTTCTCACTACATTGCTGTTCGTAAATGTTGTTTTAAAGTTTTATAATAATGTTTTTGGGTTACTTACACCAGCTTTTAGCACTTTTAAATTAAGGTTACATACCAAATAGGTTTTATCTTTTAATTAGACATCCGTAGGAAGATAATCAGACACCGATATTTTCCCCATAACTCTTCGACTTGTTAATAAAGCAGTTACATATAAGAACCCAATCCATTATGGGGTACTGTGTTAAATGCTACAACAAAATACCTTGTAATATATTGCAATTAAATGAAAGAAAATTTAAAACTCATATAAAAAGTTCACTGTGTAAACAAGCATATTACAAATTAGAGGATTATATCCAAGATAAGAATGCTTGGAAACATGCTGGTCCAGCTCCACGGGACAATCTAGGATCTTGACAAAATTAAAACTTGTTGCTACTTTAATTGTATGGTTTGTTATTTTTATGACATTGGTTTACATTCTGTGACTACTTTAACTCACACACTGACATATTAATTGGTTACATAATTTGGGAAATCGTATACTTTTACAATGTTTGTAAATATGTGAACACCATGTATCTATCATTTAATTAACTTATTTATCATTGCTACGTTTATTAAATTCTTTTTACCTATTTTGGTAGGGTAATTTTTATTATAGGTGCATCGTCTTCACATATAATTATATAATTAATGTATACAAAGTATTGTAACACATTTTAAAAGAGTAACGATGGAGTTTCTTGCCCATTCTTCTCCATACGAAACTACCTTTTGGAAGGGGCGACTAGAATCAATTCTATTTAAATGTAAATGTTGACGTTCAAAAGTGCCTTTTATGTGCCTATTTGAAATAAATGCTTTGACTTTGACTTGACTTTGACTTTGACCATTTTCGGACATATTTATCGACCACACCAATAAAACTATGTGGAGAATGTCAGGATACAGTAATTGATACAAAATGTCTGGTAAACCTAGCGCTGACCACCTTAATATATGCCTTAATATCTGTAATTGGATATCTCAACCACTACTAGGTTGATAAAACCTTTTTTGATATTTAGAAATGTCATCTGCATTTGCGTTGGAATAAGTACGTAATTAGCATGCTTCAATAAAAAAAAAAAAACTCTTTTGATCGGAATATTCGTACGACTTTTGTAATTCTCACATAGTATATAGGATTTGACTGTCTCGTTGTTCTAGAGGTCGCAAGCACTACTAGAGAGCACGAGGTCTTGGATGCGATTCCCAGGTCGGGCAAAGTGTTATGGGTTTTTCCATCAGGATTTTCTCAGTAGCACCCCGGAGTCTTGATTTGTGCTTGGTTGATGGCAATGGCTCACCTCCTATTACATGGGACTTATACATAACTTGCTAAATTAAATTATTGAATTAATTGAATTATTATTATTATGCGGCTACTGGCGCGGGCTTGCGGACGGCGAGCAATGGGCAGCTCGCCGTTCGATAAGGACCAGGCCTGGGTCGACGGCACGTTGTGTTCCACGCGCGCCTCAAAGAGATGTCAGCATCAATGACGGGGTCCGCTAGGGCCAATGCCTGCCAGGGTTGCGGGAAAGGCCGGGAGGGATACCGTGGCCCCTGGCACAGGCAACTGAAGGAACACGGGTGGGTTTTAGTCAGTAAGAGTCTGACACGCCCTCCCGCTCCGCCCAGAGCGGGAGAAGTTATTTGATTATTTCTCACCCTCAAAAAAAAAAGAAGGGTTTGAGGGAAAGGAAATTTTCAAATTCGGGAAAAACTGAACATCCTTTTTTTATGAGATTTTTGTATGAACTTTTGGACAGAACAACGTTTGGTCGGGTCAGTCTGATTTATAATAATAATATTTTTATTTAGTTGTAATATGAATACTAAAAGCTCGTCAAAGTCAAAGACAGTTTATAAACATAATAAGTTCTGTCTAGTGGTTGAAACTGAAGCAAAGCGCATCCGACCTTAACTGTAGGTAATATTGTAGCTATTATAACTTTTAGTGACGTTGACTTGGTTACGAATTTTATGCGGTGTACCCTTTGCCTTAAGTTTACTCATCAAAGTTTGAGAGTGAGGAGAATGTTTATTAAAGATCTGTGGAGTGGAAAGTTCTAATGTTATTCGACCTAGATTTTCTCAAAAAATCCTAAAAGTCTTTGTGAGAAATTATTTTTGTGTCCGGTTGATGGCAATAGGCTCGCACTCTATTACACGGGACTTTATCATACCTGGCGAAATTTTGGTGTAGCTACTATAGGACCTACCTCTGGGAACCTTCGAGGCATGCTGTTATGTCCTGTTATGAATCTTTTAACATTATTTTTTAAATGTAAAAACACTACAGTGTCATTTAATATTGTTATATTTTTCTTAAAAAAGCAAGGCCAAAAAAACTCAAAGCATTTATATCAAATAAACCATTTACAGGGACTTTTGAATTGTCATGGGGTCGGTCAGTCAGAAAGATGAAGCTAGCCTTGCAAAACCTTGTTAACAACAACAACACGGATAACAACAAATGTAATTAATTATCGATAAAACGATTTTCCATCGACCAATATCCCCTCACTACGCTCCGGGAGGTTGTTACCGCCCGCATATCCGGTCAACGAACTCAATGTGTTGGTGCCAGTTAACCAACATTTGTGCCAAATAAGTTAAGTGATTTTATTTCTGTAAGTAGGTTTGTACAAACACTTTTACACGTCAATCATATTTTAAAAACTAGATGAGGTCGGTGTTTCCTATCTGACTACTCTGAGAAGAAAGGCCGAAACAAACTCAGAGGTAACAGTCTCTTTTAAAGTCCTGACATAATCTTGGTCAGATCATGTGAAGACCATGTAGATTGGTGTCTGAAACGGTCTTTTGAAGAAAAACCATACAGATTGAGCGGACCTGTCCAGTCAGTGCACGCATTTGTCAGTAATCGTGCCGCTCAAGAACTTAAGGAGCACAACGATTCGACGAACAATACCAAAGAAAGGACATTTGGGTAGGCCGCATAAATTACTCAAGCTGCCAGGTCGTGAAACTAACTAAGAAATATAAATAAAAAAAGTAATGTACCATGTGGTTCATTAGTTTTATTTCATTATTTTAATTATTGTAACACAATAATTAAAATAATATGATAGTTTACAAAGTAAATACTCATGTCATTGTATGTATAAAGTTCTACCAACTTATACACAAAACGGTTTCAAGTTGAACTGATGAGCCTAAATTGGCCCAAATGTTGGGTATTGGAAATAATCGAAGTATCGCGAACCCACCCACATAATCAATTTACCTACACTGCACGCACACTGCGAACATATAAGCCAACTTATGAAAGTCCCCGGAGGTTCGATAAAATGCCCTCGTCTATGTAATATTTTGTACTGTAGTGAGGAACAGGGTAGGTCAACGTAATGCAGCTGGATATTGATTGGAATAATATTGCAACTTGCTTGTTTTTGTTTATTGCGGTATTAAAGTTGCAACTTAGTTTTAGAACCGGTTTCTGATTGTATACGTTCATCGTACAGGTAATTTGTCTGACTATGTATGCACTCACCAGGCGTCGTTTTAATCATTATCTTTCAACAGCAATCTCTTCGCCATGCTTAATCATTACGGGGGAAGCGCCACGTTGCCCCCGAAAGTAAATTTTTCTTACTTTTTTGCTATTAAATCATCAATAAAACCCTCTAAGTTCATATAATCCTATTTAATGACAATTTCATAAAATGTCAACCAATAGGACTTTATGAACTTAGTCTTGTATCGATGATTTATTTTAATGTTTATAATTCTGTAATTATTTCATCACCACTGCTCTCAAAACAGTGAAGGAAAACATCGAGGGGAAACCGGCATGTCCTAGAACCAAAAATCGAAAGACATGTGACATCTACCAACCCGCACTGGGCCCGCGTGGTGGATTACGGCCCACTCACTCTCACCGAGAGGAGGCGTATGTCCCAGCAGTGGGAACGTTATATGTTGATGATGAATTCTGTAAATACGTACTTGTTACGGTCGCGAATCATATTTTGTGCAACGTACAACTCGACACTGACCTGCAAATTGCAAAATAAACGTAAGAAAATTTGAATTACACGGGCATCCTGGCGCTAACCCCTTAAATCAAACCTTTTCACCACTTTAATGTATTTAGCTATCATTGGTGGTTTATTTTTAGCACTGGTCGTCTACTTACCTTATTTTAGGATCCCGAACTTAATGTATTCACCAACGACTCTTTCATCTTTTCTCGAGAATACCTAGCGTTTGGCATGATGAAAATACTAGTAAAAGGTGTGCCAGATGTATCTAAGAATAGTCACTCATGGATACTATTTTAGGCATTAATCCTTTAGAGTTGCCTCATATAGACGCAGATGGCGAGACGCCACGCCAACACACAGAAAACACCTACAAGTTTAAGAAAATATTTATTTGTTCCGAGTACGCCCTAAGTTTTCATATTAATATACGAAAAAAAGTAACATAATCGTCTTTTTTTTTTTTTTGAGGATGGGAAATCATCAAATGACTCCTCCCGCTCTGGGTGGAGCGGAAGGGAGTGTCAGACTCTTACTGACTAAAACCCACCCGTGTTCCTTCCTTGGCCCTTTATGTTCCGGGTCAGCGGTACCCGTTTCGGATGATCCCGCTTTCACGGCAGGCTTGGGCCCTAGTGGGCCCCCTCTTCGATGCTGACATCTCTTTGAGGCGCGCGTGGAACACGTACGCGCCGTCCAGCACGGGCCTGGTCCTGAACATAATCGTCTCACGTTAAATACTGCACGCATACTGCGAATTTTATTGTGCATGTCGTGGTGTCCTATAAGTGAAGGAGTACACCTACTTAACACCTGGAGTTGCCTTTTATTTATGTGTCATGTATTGTGTATAAATAATAATTTTTAATAATCTGTTTCGTCCCGCAACTCATTAGTTACTATAGCACCTAGTTACTTCAAGTATAGTCGACAAAATGGGGTAATAGAATAGAATAGTACTCTTTATTATGTACCTACACCATAAAAACTACAGATATAAATGTAGAAATTTTTACATAGGGTGACACAATGGCTGGTCTTATCGCTAAAAGCGATCTTTTACAGACAACCTTCGAATGGATTACAGGGAGAAGAAGACACAATACTGCAGGTGGTCAGTGATGTACCATTTACATATACAATAAATTCATACATACATAAAAAAATATACTTATCTACCTATATATACAATACTACTACCTATATAAACATGAAGCAAAAGCAAGGAAATTATATGTAATGATGATGTTTAAGGAAAGAGGAAGTGTTTTTTAACCAGAATTTTAAAAGTGGACAAAGTTTGAGCACTCCTTTTCGACACGGGCAAGGCATTCCGTAACCATACTGCTTGAACTGTAAAAGACTTGTCATAACCCTTATCATTCATGTCCCATCTTTATTTAGACAGATTTCATAATTTAGTCAGAATTAAAACCTTTACTTGAAACATTCGCTATTTACCATATTAATACCTATACCAGTTTTGTCTACAGTCAATATCACGTGAAGCTCACTACCATGCGGCTCCCCGCTGCGGTTCGGCCCCATCGCGAGACACGTTTCAGATCTGTTTCATCTGTTGTGTAGCGTGCCCTTTCTATTTTACGTAGACAATTGTTACGTCGATGTTTTCAGGTTTATTATAGACTTGGATTATAATAGGTTGGACTATATTTTTGCCGTTGAAAAGGTCAACAGAAAGACAGAAGTTCATTGTTGAATAAGTGTTATTTATTTTTCACTGAAAGGACAAACATCGTGACCCGTAAAGCTGTTAACTGACGCTCCATTCGTGTGAATCATTCCTCGTTCCGAAATAGAAATTCTTGCATGACTTATTATCGAAATATCACGAAACTTGTCAAGCGCGAATTTCGTTAAAAAAGCAAAAAAATAAAACAATAGAAAAGAAACCTCTTTAGAGACAAGGGAATACGTTTTTAATAACCATCCCGCTTTGTGGACATAACTAGATTATATATTATAATATGCAAAGGTTGATCTGAAAGCTTTAAATTTTTCATCGATTTGAGAGTGTTTAAATAGATATGTATAATAATGACACCCACATTTGCTAATTATTTTCCAAGTCTTGGGGGCGAGTCTATTGACATAGTAAACCATTAGTTCTATAATTATTGGGGACTCTTCACACTAACACAAATCGTCATCTGATTAGCCTTCTCCCAACTATGATGGGGTCGGCTTCCAGTCTAACCGGATGCAGCTGAATACCAGTATATTTTTCCTGGAGCGACTGCCTATCTGACCTCCACAACCCAATAACTGGGTAATACGATGCCCCTTGGTAAGATTGGTTGTCAGACTTTCGGGATACTGACGACCCATAACGAGTCTCAAAGATCCGCGAATGACAGCCGGGACTAACCGAGGTACTTTCCGAGGCACTAAGGGGTCTCGGTATGTAAAGATGGTCACCCATCCACGGAACAACCGCGGCAAGCGTAGCTTAACCTGATCGATCGACCCATGCGGCTGTTATAACTTAGCCACGAGCCCCTCACACTTACACAAATATTAGATATATTTGTGTAATTATATTTAACAAAGGTGGTATTCAATTAATGCAAGGGCCCGTACCTATATACTCGTAAGTTCACCAATCTAAGCAGTTTATGCAAGGTCCATCAACTGTACAAGATAATCTATGGCATCCACATCGTGACAGATATTTTACCTAACCATGCATATGCATGGCATATAGCTGAAACTTGGCAGAACGCAGAAGATTGTATCGTTGCCATGCGATGTGCAATGCTAATCCTTATTTCGAAACACGATAAATACTGTGTTTAGAGGACAATCTAAGGCTTAGTGTGGCGCCAATTTTGATAGACACAAATAATTATAAGAACTGGTGGTCTATTCTGTAAAAATATCATAGTGAATACTTAGGTGAAGCGATCTTGAAATCAGCTATCATTCCACCTGGTGCTAGGGATTTACGCTATTGACAGTTCACTTCAAGCTCACTTCACCTAAGTCTTCATGGTATGTTTTTTACAGAATAGTTCGGCTGAGTCTATTGCGTATCCAACTAGGCCGCTAAAAACAATCTAACGAAATGGGTTATTATCGATTCATCCTTCTCGGAGTGCGAGTGCGGTGTCCCTGAATAGACTATGTCTCATCTGCTGGAGTGTCCCAAATGTTGACAATCTGAACTACGCCTTTGACACTGCAATCAACGTGGCCATCTACGGGGCCCAAACAATCCTACTATTATTATAAATGTGAAAGTTTGTAAGTTTAGATGTTTGTTACTCAATCACGCAAAAACGCCTAAATGATTGTGGATGAAGTTTGGTAGGTACGCAGATAGTTTATAACCTGGATTAACCCATAGAATACTTTTTATCCCGATTGACGTTCCCGTCCAAAGTAAAAGCTAGTGTAATATAGATGTACTGTCGATGCGAAACGAAGAAGAAGAGTAAATAAACTAAAGCAAATCTATTGCTGTTTTGTGAGTTTTAACAAAGAAGATACGGAAGAAATCTTGAGCTGTCAAACTGGTTTCCATGTTAAAGTGAGCGTGATTTTAAGCGCCATGTTCTGTAGTATTTATCTAAACCAGTTTTAAGACGTGTCTAAACTCGTGACAGCTCTGATTTGCTTCTATAGAGCTAATACATGTGTAACAGCGAAGCTAATTAGGATTTTGGAACGTTTATCTGTTGACGTTGGACCGGCGACCTTAAGAAAGTGGCTGGGACCGACTGGATGCGGAAGGCGGAGGACAGGGTGTTGTGGTGCAGCCTGGGAGAGGCATATGTCTAGCAGCGGACTGCGATGGGCTGAGTTGATAATCTGCTGATCTTTTACTTTTATACATAGGTACATACATGGTAAAGTCACAGGTAATTGTACATACTTGTTGTCTACTCTAGGCAGTCAGCTACGCTATTTCTGTAAATTGGTTCAAAAAACACTTTTACACGTCAAAATTAAATTATGTTTTAAAAGTAGGTAGGTATACTGAACTAGTAGTACTGACTACTCTGAAAAGAAATACCGAAACAAACTTAGAGGTTTCTTAACGTGTCGATGGCAATCTATACACAGTCAGCCCAGAATTTGGTTACGAGCTTGGCACCTTTTTTTTTTTTTGTCACTGAGAAGTGCTTTATGCATCCCCGCTCGTGGGGGATGAGACGGGCGCATCGCCGTGATGGGAGGGTCATGGGAAACCGGCTCAGCCTTGACATCCACAACCCTCCCGGCGCATGCCCGCCTAGCTGGCGGGCCCCGCATGCTCGTCAGCCTGGGGGGCTACGGGAATGGCCGGGAACACCTGGCCATTCACACTCTGACACTCTCACACACTCTCTCACACTCTGAGTGACACTGGTGGAGGCCCGTGCAATACAGGCAAGGGTGCCCCCGCACCCGTTGCCTGCTGGTCTCCACCTGGGAGGAGTCGGAGATGACTGTCATACTTACGTCTTCTCCGACCCCTCCTCCGTCTTCGGAGCGCCGCCGCGTGAGGGTCGTGCTCCCGCGCGCGCTCACGAGCTTGGCACCTACAGTAGCCTCCATCCACTCCTGTAGCGTGCAGACAACAGGACTGGACACGATATTATTTGTGGGACAGCACCACATTTACACTCGCGGAGTCATCTGTGAATCTCCACGAAATTGGCCATTTTGTTCGTTGTTCTGTTTGTTGTTCGTGCCGATATGAGAGCAGGAGATTTCGTTATAATTATGACATTTATGATTGACACAGAAGGTAAACGATTGCAGGCACTGGATCGGAAAAGTCTGTAATTATGTATAATCACAGATGCGTACAGAGGCCAACTATAGCTAAAAGTCCTATTTTTTTACCAGAGTAAAAACTAGTCCAAACCAAAGTATTTTTCCTATTTTGTTACCAAAATTTCCCTGTTCAAAGTTCAGCACACGTTTCGCTCGGTTCACGATAACATCGTGATGCGGGCGCCGAAAACGTTTCTATACAGATGTCCACTTAACATAACAAACACCTCAATTTTTGATCGATACCGAGGTATTTGGGGACGTGAGGCTTATTCCTTGATGGAGACTGATGTTCTTGTGTGTGGTGTGAATCGATTACTGGCTAGCCTTTACGAGTGGCGAAACCTACGTACAGGGTGGCATGCCACACTTAAGTTTAAGAGATCAGATTCTAATAGCCATAAAAATTTTAAGGAGCATGGTAGATTCCCCAGAGCTACATAATAGTTTGTGTACACTTTATGTACCTGACAACTACCTGCGACATAGGCCTACTCGACGACATCGACTGTTCGCTACGTCCCATTGTCGCACTGTGTCGCGCGCGCAATCTCCGTTGTGTCGCATGCATGGTGCTATAAACTCCTTAATGGAGACAGTCCCGGAATGTGACATCTTTAATGACACACTCAGGGAGATCATGTCAAATTGTCTCATGTTCTGTGAAAGCTATGTTTGTTAAGTAAATAAGTTGTTATCATTTTATTCGATTTTATTTTCTCTTTTTAAAGTTATTGATAAGTATGTTTGATCTCACGACTTGTTATTTGTTTTCGTAATATGTTTAGTTTTGCCTATTAATTACTGTCATTGGCGCAAGCCGTTGTAATTAATTATGAATAAATAAAATACTTTTATCCTTTGCCTTACCAAGATTATTCAGCTCTCTAGTTGAGACCAGAAGAATCTTTGGGTAAAACAAATGAAGAACGGTATATAGTTATGCCTTGGACTCAGTTGAATATGAACCTTTTTCTTAGGAAGGCGGTTCCATCATATTACGTCCGTCATGAAAATCTGTTATTTTCACCAGTAACTATTGAAAAAAAAATCTGTTGTTCCCTACATTTTGAAGGGTTATGCAAACACAACAAGTTATGCAAACAATGAAGGGAACAGCAGATTTTTTTTTCACGATTTCAGTGTTGGTCCCATAGTAAAAGTTGTTCATAATGATGATTACAATGACCCCTTAAAAGGCCGCCCATGAATTCAATTTCACCCTGTATAATTCCAGTGATTATAATTGCGAGCTAATATTATAATTGATACTATCTATATATTATGGTTTTCAAATAGACATTTTATCTAAAACCATTGGTAACTAAATGTGCACCGACATAAACATTTCTCAATAAATAAATTTCACGAGTTTAACATTTCAACTTCAGCTCAATTACATTTGCATACGCCTCGTTACTTTACACGAGCCGTACAATATACTTTTTCAAGCACAACCCAGTATTTAAATACTCCAGGTGTAATTAACTGTTCAATATAAATTGAGACCAAACAGTGAACCGTATTTTCATAGAATAGTAGGTACCTACAGAAGGTCAGCTCTGTACAACAAGCGAAAATGCGCGCACACAAAGACACGCTTCACGTACAGCGGGTGAACTGTACGAGGAAACTCGTGACTGGTATTCATTTGAGATATTATTGTCCATTAAGTATCTGATGAAAATTAAAAAAAAATAGATCGAGAAACTTACCCGTGGATGCAATTTTTTAGTGCAACTTTGACCTATTTGAATATACAAATCTAATATCTAATATTAAATCACCTTAAAAACGTTTTTCATTTCACAATAATTGGGGTTCATTTTATCACCTCAATTTTCATCGATGATTTTTCAATTACAATTTAATATTGTTATTCAAACAATAATTGATGGAAAAAATGGTGAGAGTTAAAATAGATGAATAGATACAGAATGAATTTGTAACTAATTCCCCTTGAGAGATAGATTGCGCAAGAATTTGACCTGCACCCTAATTGTGAGACATACTTTCAATCACAATCTTGCTACTATTGCTAACCCATTGCTTTATACGTTCAAAAAATTTGTCTACTCAACAGCTTAAATAACGCAATGAATGTTGTTGAACTGTCAAAATGAAGCCATCGCTACAGGTACGCAATTGCCCCGCTGAACAGGGTTTGTTTATACTTACGAGTATATCAGATGGGTACGTATTTGAATATCGAAGATTAAAATACCTACTGTTAAAATATCGATGTTCATAACATCGAAAATGGAAAAATCGAACGACCATAAAACCGAAAATTAAAATAACGAAAGTTTATAGTATCGAATGGTTAAATATCCTACGTCCAATATATCTAAAATCTAAATATCTACAAAAGTTACATCGAAAGATCCAAATATCGAAATACAGATTATCGAATGTCCTAAATATCGAAGTACAAACTATCGAACGTCCTAAATATCGATGGGTACATAGAACATCGAAAATGAATATACCTACGTGTAAAAATGGGTTAATTTTCAACATTTAATACATTCATTAATTCACCCTAAAAATACGTACCTACAAAATATCGAAAAAAATTTGATGTAAGTAGTATGAGTGGAAAAAGGTTGCTTCTGCAACGTCTCCGGCGCTACGGGAAGTGCAACCCCTTCGCCCTTGCGTAACAAAGAATAGGCACCCATGTTCACCTCCGCAGCTTCGGCTTGCTGGTCGCCTCCGGCGACCAGCCTCAGCCGCTACGGCTCCCACGGGTGCCTATGCTTTGTTACAGCGGGCGGGGGTTGTCCTCCCTTCGCGCCTCCGGATTTTTATATACACTCTAGGGGTAACAGCCAAAAGACTACGTAAATTCGGGGTGCCCCAATTCGGTTTTGGAACAATTTTGACCTATTTTATCCATGAAAATCAGTGTCTAGTGTACAAGCATAGGTCAATCGTGAAGGTATTATTTAGGTCTTTAAATTAAAATATTTTCTTGAAAGTCAATATGTTGTGCTACTAAAGTTAGTGACAGAAACGTATCGCTGCAAAACCGACTCCACGTAGTCTTGTCTGCCCTACCCCTAGAGTGTAATTTAGAATCGCGTAGGCGCGGAGGGGCGAGGCAGCCCGCGAGCTGAGGAGCAGGTGGTTTTAACACCCGCCGCCGCAGCTGAGGTTGGCCGGCGAAGCCGGCCAACAAGCCGAAGCTGCGGTGGTGAGCGTTTAGACCATCTGCGACGTTAAGCTCGCGTGGGACTGCCGGAGCCCTGCAGCGCCGGAGCCGTGACAGAAACCATGCTTGCTTGCATGTTGCATGATTGCTGCATGCTTGTTTGCTGCTAGATGGTAATCAGTTACTAGGTGGGTTACAAAAAAAACAAGGAAAACCTCCTTTCCTATTTTTACATAATAAAAACCCAAAATAAAACACATTTGGTAGGTATTTTTAACGTAGATATTATGAATTTAGATGTATGAAATGTTGATATTTTGAACTTAGGCATAATGTCATTCGATATTTTGAATCATTCGAAATTTTAATCACTCGGCATTTCAATCTTCGACGTTTTAAGCTTAGGTATAACAATTTTCGACATTTTGATATAATCGATATTTAAATTTTCGATGTTTTGAACATTGGTATTTTAAGCGTAGGTATTTTAATCTTCGATATTCAAATACGTACCCTATCAGATACTTTTGAAACGAACATCACTTTTGAGATATCCATCGGTAATGCATCCGTATGTATATCTATGCATCGCTTGCTTACGCGTTGCTCGTTGCGTGCGCCTATTTTCGTTCGTTATAAGGAGCTGATCTTCTCTACTCATCTATTTAGTGATAATATTGTTACGCAAATCGTGCGTGCTTCATAGACCGCGGTGCTACTATCGGCGATTATCGTCCGTTTTGTTACTGTATTGTTAACGGTTCAATGTCCTAGGACTATTTAGTGTTTAATTTAACTATTTTTGGAGCGGTTTATTTAGATATTTAAAGGGTAGGTATATACTGTGGTCTATGGGTAGAAGCTTGAAAGTAGGCCAAGAAACCCTGAATAACGAAAATACTTAATGAGAATTTCTTACATAAGTTGTCCGTGTTCATATTGGTGTGAAAGGCGGCGACTATTCTGTGTCAAAATGAACACATCACAACATGTTTTGTATGAGACATAACACATTTAATGCTTGTTTTAGAGCTGTTGCATTCACCATAAAAGTAAAGCTATGTATTACATATCCAAAACTACTTTTTATCATATTGTCAATACCGATTTACCTCTTTAAAAGTTTATAACATTATTTGTTATGAATGTGTCACACAAATCATGACGAATGTTCAGAAACTGTACATAAACTCTTATTGAACTAGCGGACCTGACAAGCATTGTCATGCCCGAACAACGCCACCTACCGGCTCCTATTGTGAATCTAAACCATCCAGAGACACACAGCACACAAAAACAAAACAAAATCGCTCCAGCCGTTTAGGAAGAGCTCAGTGACATCAACAGACGTACAGAAGAATTATATGTAGGTAAAGATGATGCAAAGTCGGACACTTTGATACTTACCATAGTGTCCTACATTGCATAATTTCTTGACATTATATCTTTGTATTGTTTCAAAGTTATTATTAATTTGTTGCAGGTAATAATCACTATATTGCGTCGCCGTCACCGCTTGACATTTTGGAAATGCCAAAAGCGCATAAATGAGGTAAATTGTATCTAATTATTAGTATTTTATTATTCTAGTTTTATTTTATACGGAAATAGGGATGAGCAATATTCTTTCATAAAGTCTTTGTCTTTGACTTCTAAACGGAGTTTCTTTATACGTCGCGTTTTTTCTTGTATCCGTTGTTGTTATTTGAGCTATTTTACTGTTCTGTGACGGTCTTCTTTTATAGTAACAATCATATTCAAAAACATATTCTATTATGTAAAACAAATCCTATTAAAAATAGTGATATTTTTGTCAAAATAATTTTCCTCAAATAAATTAATTTTATTGATATGACGTTCTAATTTTGACAGCGCCCTGAGTGACATCACTCACTAAAGTGATGTTGAGAGCAGTTTATTAACTCAGGCAAGATGCAGTTTCTCAAGAATATGAATAATTGGTACCTACTAGCTCTTAATTAGTTATGAGTCCCATAAATAACGGATGTTTCCTAGCTCAGCAGCACAACTACGATTCATAACTTGTGGCTAAAGGTTACTACTTACATAGTAATAACATGCTGCGTTTAGATAATTGATTTATAATTAGTGTGCGGCCATTAGCTGGAAGCTATGTTTGTCGTAAAAATATTAATAAGCATTGCTGGGAGCGCAAAGAGGACTTAGTACCTACAGATATGCCCCTCTTTTCCCGTGAGTGTCGGGAAACGTGACAAGGATATCGACTGACTGAAAAAATAAAAAATAACGTGTTGCCTTTAGTGATTTATTCGTCGAGGTTACATTTGGGTAGTTAAAAAACAATATAATATACCCCAGCTGGACATAAATATCATCATTATCTTACCCACCTATTCCCAGTCCATAATCGGTATAACCACAGATCTATATTTTTTTATGTCCACACAAATCTTACCAAATACATTTACATAGAAACAAACTCTCCAGATAAATATTCCGAGAAAACCCATCTGTCTAAATGATCATTGTCATTAATACCCCAGTTTAAGGTCCCCTGGAGGCAATAAACATGTACAAATGGTCGTAATCTCGGTGAATGTTCTATTACGGTGCTGTCAAATACGAGGTCCGAGCTCTGACGTCCAGCGGACCTCTTGGCATAGTGTAGAAAGTTGCAGAAAGTCCATTTTTTTTTCTTGTTTCGATAACTTATACAGGCTTATCGGTAAAACACCATCAACCTCTTAAGCGGTCATTGTACTCATCATTATGAACAACTTTTACTATGGAACCTAATATGAAAAAAATAATTGGTTAAGTGACGATGGTGATACTTGATAATGTTCTTACTGGCCTTCGAGTCAAGGGCTTTTTTCGCTGTAGCCCGCGCTGCGAAGCAAACATTAGCCACTCAACTAGTTGTTAGCAGGGCTTCAAACCAAGGACGACTTGGCGTATTGTCTTTCGATGGTTACTTTGAATTTTAATTTCCCGCACCATTTTATGTAATTTTACCGACATTTCTGGTTTGTGTATTGTGTTTGTTCTAGCATTTTGTTCCACGTGTCCCTTCTGTTTCATTGTAATCTCTGCGTCCACGACACGTCACGTTCACGTCCTGATTTCCCCGCGGCTCTGAATTCTGAATCCAATGTCGTAATGTTTCTAACTTGTTCCAACGTGTTGATTTATTCGTTTAGTGTTTATTCTGTTATTTTTTGAAGATTACTATTATTATCGGAATTTTTTGATATTTTAGTTTTCCATAGTCGAAGTTTCATAAGGTTCCAAGTTTTCGCTCCCACAATGAGACTAGCTTAAGAACTTATCCAAGTAACTATTAAAAACATTGAAAGCACATGCCAATTTTAAATAAATCGTTCAACGAGAACTTACCTATTGTCAATCCACAGTCGGCACTTAGCACTATCTACCAAGGACTACTTAATTTTAAATAGATATTCGTATTTCGCTAATTTAATCTTCGACAAAAATGCCGTCGTTTCACAGCCAACCTCTCATTTTTACGTAGACCAGCAACTATGAAACAAACTCACCGAACCCAATAATTAAATTTAACAAAACATTCATTGTTCCGCTCCAACACTTGACTTTAGGAAACTTACAACACGACCGTTTTATAATCGCTGTTGTGAGATGTTCTGGAATTCGAAGGTCGGACATTAGCAACAGACGAGACGCTCTCTTAAAATCGCAGGCAAGGCCGGATGTAAATGCCTAGCTTTGCAGCCTCGTCGATTGTACTGAGCGATCGCCTTTCTTTAGCGAGATCGCGTACCGTCGAACAAGGTATCTGGTATACAGCCTACTAACTTGCTACTACTAAACTACTTTTAAACAATGTGGTGACGTTTTAAAAGCCAGATGTTTTGGCAGTATAGTGGAAATATGAATAGTTTTGCCTGTATACCAAATAGCTTGTGAAACTGTACATAGAATGCGCTGCAGGAGATATTTATTCCCGCGTAAATTATTTACCGAGATCCTCATTCGGTATTAATTTGAAATTCATTAGATTATCGCTAAATTTAATGGTTGGGTTATAAAATAGAAATGTTACTTGGATATAAATTGTGGAAATGCCAGCGTCACAGCGAGTGGTCGAAGGCAACACTTGTTTAGCCGAACTGTCAGGAGAGGTGACTTAGGGTTAAGTCAGCTAAGTGGTCAGCACCTACTTGTGTGCTGATGACATCATAATGTCAATCGTTATTTCCCGCCTATGTAAGGAAGTAAATACCTATGTGTAAGTTAATTCACTTGCCTTCATTCTTACTTATTTACTTAATGTGAATGTTTATCTGTAATGTTTGTTACGTTGGCATAATTAAACCTTTGAAGGTATGTAATAAACTATGTAAAGAGTAAACGAGGGACAGAGGGAAAATAAACATCTTTTACTTTGGAAGTAACACTGAAATATGTAAAAAAAAATCTACAAAGTGTAATGTAGGGAACCAATTTATTTTTCACTACCTGACCCGCCAGACGATGTCCTGTCAAAATTTCCATATGGTCTTGAGTCCATACAAAAATCCCATCAAAGTTTCCACTTTCAGTTTTACCAAGTTTTGGGCATCTTATCCAAAAAAAACTTAAATCGGACTATTTTAAAACAAAAAATAGCCAAACCGGTCCAGCCGTTTTCAAGTGATGCGTTTACCAACGCACATCATTTCATTGTTGTCTAATTTCATTTCCTACTCATATGTTCAATGCATGCCGTGGCAGCTTTTAATTAAGGCTACACTATAAAATGTAAAAATAATATGGGTATTTTAACATGTATTTTTGGTGTATGCTTTGTTGGTTATCTCTCTGACCGTAGACAATCCGTCAAGATCGACAATACAATTAGTGCAGAGGAACGAATAACCTTCGGAGTCCCCCAGGGTAGTATTTTGGGTCCAACCCTCTTCCAAATTTATATAAATTTATATAAACGACCTTTGTAATCTGCCTCTCGTCAACTGTGATATTTTCACTTACGCAGACGACACTGCACTAGTGGCATATGGTATGAATTGGGGTGACGCTAAATTGCATTCGGAAAACGCATTGCGGAGAGTAATGCATTGGTTAGCAAGTAATCTTTTAACCTTAAACGTTGATAAGACCAAATTTTTACGTTTCATTCTACCGCATACATCAACACCAGCTGAAGTAACCGGAAATCTAAAAGCCCATAACTGTCAGCAAAAGGCAGAAGCTTGTAAGTGTCTCTCATTGACTAAGGTGGAATCCATAAGATATCTCGGAGTGTTCGTCGATGAAAAACTAGACTGGACCACTCAATTGGAATCATTAGGTAACCTCTCGCACCAGAAGACTAATTTATATTTTTTTAAATTTAAGGTTTTCAGCGGATAAAAATACTCTCCGAATGGTTTATTTAGCTCTGTGTCAAACAATCCTGATGTACCTACTGTATCCCTGTGTGGGGTGGGACTTATAAAACTGAGCTATTAAAACTAGAAAGAGCCCAAAGGGCTGTGCTTAAAGTAATTCACTTCAAACCTCGTGACTACCCTACACAAGCTATATTCAGAATGCAATGTCTTAACTGTTAGGAAACTGTACATTCTTAGATCCATCCTCTACAAGCATTCTATGATCTCGTTCAATAAGCAGCTTGTCAGTCAGCGGCGTCGTGGCTTTCCTTTATGTCCTGCTGTCTCTTGCAGGACTGCCTTCGCAAGATGTCAGTTTAATGGCCTAAGTGCTAGGTTGTATAATAAAGCCCACAAACAATTAAATATTTACGCCTTGACTAAGGGCGACTTAAAAAACAAGCTAGTTTCCTGGTTACAGACATTGACATATAGTGATACCGAAGAGCTTCTAACCACTGTACAATAAAGAGATAGGTTTACATACAGATCACAACACACCCACTTACTCATACGCACAGGCAAGTAAGCACTCCCACATATACACGCATGCGCACACACACACACACCGAAACACACACACACACCCACACACACACACATACAACACACACACACGTCCATACACCCACACACACTCATGTTTTATTTCATCTTTTGTTCTTTTTATTTTTATACTTTAATTTAACATAAGTACTTTGTTCGCCTACTGCACGTACCAATATTTTTGTAACCGTAATTAGACTCACTGTGGATGGATACTTTTTCCTAAGATACAGACAGATTTTCTGCCTAGTTTAGGAAAGGGAGTCCTATGACCCATTTTATATGTGTACTGGTTCTATTATTTATAACATCTAATTTTACCATGTACAAACTACTTATTGAATAAATTATTATTATTATTTTTGGTAAACATGTACTGTTTCTTAGCTCAAGGCTAGTTTTAGCTACATCAACGGGCCAATATAACCAGGTCAATGTAGCGTGTGTGTGAGTGATGTGGAATTAATGTTATGAGGGGAGATGTTATCTTCCTCAATTTGCAAGAACTTGCTCACTATTCTGCATGTACATATTTAGTATTGCGGCTTTTTGAAGTGCTATGTAGGTTGAGTCTTTCAGATCTATTAATTTGAGGCTATGGTGGAGGTGGTTGGGTATGACACCTGTAGTCGAGACAACAATGGGTACTACATACACTTTTTCTTGACTCCAAATTCTGGTCACTTCCTCTTTTAGTTCCGCGTATTTACTAATTTTTTCACCAATTGTTTTTAGTAAATTGTGCGTATTAGGAACAGCAATATCTATAAGGTGTGTGACTTTATTAATTTTATCTATTAGGATTATATCTGGTCTATTGTAGTGAATAGTCCTATCGGTGAGAACAGCGCGGTCGTAAAAGAGTCTGTGTGTGTTATTCTCCAGAAATGTTTTTGGTTGGTATTTGTAATATGGAGTGTTTGTATCCTGAATGAGCTTATGTTTGAGTGCCAGTTTTTGGTGTATGATATTTGCTAACTGATTGTGTCTGTGAGTGTAATCCGTTTGTGTGAGTGTTGTGCATGCCCCTGTGATGTGTTGTATTGTCTCTGGCTGGTTGTGACATTTGCGGCATTTATCGTTTGCTAGTGTGGGATCTTTTATTATATATTTCCTGTAATTTTTGGTATTTACGATCTGGTCTTGTATTGCAATTATAAATCCCTCGGTTTCCGGGAATAAAGTTCCTATTTTAAGCCATTTGTTTGATGCTAGGGTGTCTATATGTGACTGTTCAAGATCATGGGGATGCCGCCCGTGCAAAACTTTTCTCTTCCAATCTTCTAGCTTTTCCTTTTGTGGGTCTTCGTTGCTAATTTGTTCAATATATGTTGGTTCATTTAGGTTCAGTGGAGTAAAATTCGTATCGTAATTATTTATGGTTTTATGGATGCTACTTGTGTGTGATTTAGAGTGGAAGAATGTTTTTAGTTTTGTTATTTGTTTCTGCCAAAGGTGATGGACATCAATGAGGCCTCTCCCTCCATGTTGTCGTTTGATGGTCATTCTTTCTATTGCAGATTTAGGGTGTAGGTTATTGTGTTTAGTGAGTGTGGTGCGTGTCGATCTCTCTATTTGTTGGATGTCTGTTTTTGACCATTTGATAACTCCAAACGAGTATGTTAGGATTGGAATCGCGTAGGTGTTTAATGCTTTTATTAAATGTTTGCCGGAGAGTTGAGTTTTACATACTGCGATTACTCTTCTCTTGTATTCTGAGTTCAATATGTCTTTAATAGCTGTGTGGTCTATTCCTTTTAATTGTTTGTATCCTAAGTACTTATATATGTCTGTTAGTTCTAAAGCTGTAATTGCGTCTGTGTCATTGATAGAATAATCGCCCGGTTTTATTTTGCCTCTTATTATGTGAACTGTTTTGCATTTATCTAGACCAAATTGCATGTTAATGTTTTGACTAAATTCTGTTGTGGTATCTATTAACTTTTTCATGTCTTTTTCAGACCTTGCATATAGTTTTATGTCGTCCATATAAATCAAATGTGAGATAACAGGTTCTTCAGTGGAATTTTTAAAGGAATATCCGGCCTGGCAGCGATGAAGTAAATGGGATAATGGATTTAGTGCGAGACAAAACCATAGTGGGCTTAGTGAATCTCCCTGATAAATACCCTTCTTTATGAATATTTGTCGAGTTGTGATAGCATTTTGTCGGTAATTTAACTGCAGTGTTGTTTTCCAGTAGGACATGATATTTTGTAAAAAATCTGTTAATTTTGAGTTTATTTTTATTTTATAGATTTGTAAGATTTTAATCAGCCAGGAGTGTGGAATACTATCGAATGCTTTTTTATAATCTATGTATGTGCAATGTAGGTTTCTATTTTTTATGGCGGCATGTTTGTGGATTACTGAATCTATAACTAGTTGTTCCTTGCACCCCATATGGCCCCGCCTGCATCCTTTCTGTTCTTCTGCTATAATGTTATTATGTTCAATGTGTTTATTTATTTTTGTTGTGATTGCAGATGTTAGGATCTTATATATTGTAGGAAGGCATGTAATGGGTCTGTATTGAGAAGGCTGTGGTGAGTATTGAGTTTTTGGCAACATGTACGTTATTCCTGTCGCAATAAAATCAGGAATATTTTGTTTACCTAAGATAAGTTCCGTTAAATTTCTGGCTAAGACTTTATGTATTGACACTAATTTTTTATACCAATAATTATGGATTTTATCAACGCCAGGTGATTTCCAGTTATGTAGTTTTGCCGTAGTACTATTTATATCAGATTCAGTTACTTCAATGAATTCCATTTCTTCCAGTGAACTCCATTTGGTTTCTTCATCTGATATCCAATCAGCTGTTTCCATATGTTGCACCTGCTCTTCCCATATGCCAGCCCAGAAAGCTTCTAATTGTTCTGTTGTTGGCAGTTCTATATTATTTTCGGTTGTCGGTGTGTCGGTGTCAGTTTTTGGTTTTTGTAATTTTCTGTAAAAGCTTTTTTCGTTTGTAGCAAACAGAGAGTTATCATGTTTACGTTCCTGTGCTTTCTTGTATCTTCTCAACCTGTGTACTTTTACGGCTAATTTCTGTTTTATTGTGTCTAAAAATTCTTCCGGTCTGCTGTTGTCTTTTTCGTGTCGTGTGTGGGTTTTCATATTTTTAAATATTGCTTCAACTCTCTTAACTACTTTGTTTGATCTATTGTTTTTTATATATTGTGTTAATCTACCACAGTCTGCTCTGAGTTTTTCTATATCTTTTTCAAGTCTTTGCTGCCATGCAGGTTTGTTAATATTTGCTTGCCTTGGATTGCCTCTATATTCTGTGATTTTATAATTAAGTTCTTCGGAAATAACTAATGCTGTGCAATATATAAGAGTGTGTACGTCTATAAGTTTAGTTTCTTCGTTAATATATTGAATAAGGATATATTGATTAAATATATGAACGAGCTGAGCAAGTTTTGGCGAGTACCTAAGTTTAGGCAGTTTTGGTCGAGCTGTCGGGTCCATCCCGGAGTATTGAGTGAGAGCTGTTTTAAATTTGTCATGTATTTCTTCGATACGTGTATCTGCGGGTGGATTTTGTACTACATTTGCTAAAACTTCAATGTCATTTTCTAACATGATTGTCAAATTGTCTGTTTGTGTGGATGTATGAGTTATTTGTGAGTATGCCTGGGACTGGTAGTATGGTTGAGATTGTGTGAGAGGTTCTGATTGAGCGTACAATTGTGTTTGTTCTTGTTGAGTGATTTCGATAGTGCGTTGTGTTAATGGGATATTGCTAGTGTCTTCATTATTTTCTGACTCTATCTGTAATTGTGCGCGCACTTCTATTTTTAACCGATCTATTTCTTCTTGTGATAACAGCTTATTCCTGTCAATAGCTCTCCTTTGATCTGAGATCCTTTGTTCAGACACGGTAATCTCTGGATATTGGCGTGTAAAAAGTTCATGCAATTGCTGTCTGTATGTGGTCATATCTGTCTCTAATTTCGTGATGTATAGGTAAGTTCGCATGATAAATGTGTTCACTTCTTTGCTCCATTTCATACGAACTCTTGCTTTTCCAGCCTTGGTGGACGCGGGTAAGAAGGTGGATACCCCCCGCGCAGCACTCAAGATTGAAGTGGGTGGGACTGTGTTAGAACTTATAATAGGAGGTAATGATGGTATGGGTGACGATGGTATGGATGGTGATGAACGTCTAGAAGATGTGTATGAGACTGTGCTCGGGCTAAACGGTTCTACAGGGGTGTCTGTCCTGTCCGTCAGTCTGTCACCATCGTCACTGAGTTCGGCTGTAGCATCATTGTAGGTGGGAGCCCGCCTGCTCAACTCCTCACCACTGACGGATCGCATGCTGCGACACCCAGCGTCAGCTCCAGGTGCGCCCCGGCGATCACCCCCGGGCAGCGGTCCTATACGTTTTCTCTTTGAACGAGTCTCCATGTTGAGTGGGTTTCCAGAGCCACGTTAGCCACGCCAGTAATTTCTCATTCGTGTGTCCGCCCCCCACGTGATTAGATGGTCAATCAGGACGTGTGGTTGTTTAGGGGGCTTATTATTATTATTATTATATTATTATTAAATATATAAATAAATCGTAAATTAAATATATAGATTTTGATCAAGGCGACATTTAATGACAAAAGACATGATTTTAAATGTTGTTGAAAACCATGTCATCCAAATTCGCATAGCACATCACCGACTACTGAACAAAGCTAAACACAGTGGGTGCGCATTTTTTTCCACAATTTGCAACGGTTTTCTTGTTTCCTAAACCGAAAATTCGTCACAGCGAGACGATTTGGCGTACCCATAAAATGGCCATGGCCGACCACAATGAATGTGCTGACAACGACTTAAGTTTGAACTGGTGACTTAGAGAGCAGTGGGTTGAGAAAGGTATTTCGAAGATGTAATGTGTTCCATGATTTGGTCTTATGTAGTCATGAGGTGTTGGCGTATGATAAAGATTAAAAGACAAAGCTGTTTCCGCTGCCTCACCTGGTAAAGTGGGGCCACCTTGACGGAACAGCAGCTGGGCGTGGATGTGGAGCTGTCACAAACTATGCTCCACCGTCTATCCTGCCCTCTGTGTCCCAAAACTTGCAGTCAAAGCGAACTCTGCGCTGCCACCGATGACGCCGTGGAAGTGGCAAAGTATTGAGCCAGCAAGATCTGAAATCTGATCTTGATCTGAAGTCGTGCCAGCGACAAGAAGAAGAAGTGCGTCCGGTGCACCCTAGGTAGTCACTGTGGTCACCAGCTCAGCTGGTGATTTGCTGACTTGCTTATCTTTTTGACACTGCATGCCACTCTATGCACTTATACACTTTCTCATATCTACACCCGGTGCTTTTTTAATAACCAAGGAAATTATCAATCTCTGGTAGATCTAGAAACATGTGCTGAATTTATGATATAATAGTTTGCGCGTTGATGTCTCTTACATCCTTACAGTTTGTGTCTAAACGAGAGAAGACATAAACAATGCACTTACATTTAAAACATCATGGGTAATTAAGCTTCCTTGCAAGGCTTTAAAATTAAAGGATTAATTTAGAAACCAGTCAATAAAATGCATGATTGAACCTAAACCCGATAGTCAACTCATATTAATCATGAAGAAATAGTCAAGTTTAATAAATACTAAGTAACAGGCAATACCGATAGGCTAGCCGTCACTCTGACATGATATAGCAGCGCAACATGCCAAATAACTCTTTGCCACGCGGACTGACCCTAGTTTAAATGTCTTTACGTACCCATGGTATGTGAGAGGTGAACCTATAGGAGATTTGTGTCTGATTGAGATGGTATGGCTATAAAACAATTGTATCTTTGTTGAACTTATCATTTGGGATGTTATTCTTTGCTGTGAGAGGTATTTACGTCATAGGCAGGTCGGTAAAAGTCGGTCGAGGCGAAGAGCTATTTCTAGATTTTAGAGTTGTGTTTCTAAAGGTCAAACGGTTGTAAAAGCGTTATGCTTTTACAACCGCCTGCAAGTTGATAAAAGTTCGCCGGACATCTTAGGTACACTTAGGTATTCTTATAGCTGTGTATAGCCGACGTGGTCGTACTAAATTTGGTGTTAAATTAGAAGAGAAAAAAACTGACCATGAGTTGGTGACTAAATTCTTAGAGCCGCTTCTGTCATTCTCTAATCACTCCTATTTATTGAACCTGGATTCATATATTCCTTTATTTAGACCGCGGCGTGGCGGCGCCATGTCTTCAACGCCGATCTCTTTACAGAATTTACATAAACTTCATCAATAAATCCTAATAGACCTTTTCAACAATGCTATTACCTTTTATCACTTCAATCTGGTTGCGTCTCGCTTAAATATTATACCTACTGTAGAAATACCAATCCGAATCCATTGTGAAGCCTTAAATATCAGGAGGCCTGCAAAAATTGTTACTTGCGCAACTGAGCCAGGTCGGTATGCGCAGGAACAGCGCAGGATTTTGCGCAGAAGTAGCAATGCGATTGTACGTTTTATGTGCCCCTGCAATTTATATTATATTATGTAAAAAGAGGTAGATAAGTTACTTAAGTAACATGCAATCCTCAAAAACAGCAAACTAAACACCATAAACATCAACTGAGGGTTAGGCAGAGGCGTACATATAGTACACCCTTTTCACAAATTATGTTTAAGTCCCATATAATAGGGGGCATGTCTATTGCCATCAACCAGGCACAAATACAGACTCAAGGCTGCTTCTGATAAAATCCTGTTGGAAAAAAAACCATAACACTGCCCGATCTGGGAATCGAACCCGGGACCAAATGCTCGTCACCGTAGGCGCGGGCTCGCGGACGGCGAGCAATAGGCTGCTCGCCGTCCGATAAGGACCAGGCCCGGGTCGACGGCGCGTTGTGTTACACGCGCGCCTCAAAGAGATGTCAGCACCAACGACAGGGTCCGCTAGGGCGAACGCCTGCCAGGGTT
Organism: Brachylomia viminalis; assembly: GCA_937001585.2. Taxonomy (NCBI): domain Eukaryota; kingdom Metazoa; phylum Arthropoda; class Insecta; order Lepidoptera; family Noctuidae; genus Brachylomia; species Brachylomia viminalis. The sequence continues at coordinate 3,215,593 of OW443300.2, forward strand.
GCGGGAAAGTTCGAAAGGGTTACCGTGGCTCCTGGCACAGGCAAGTGAAGGAACACGGGTGGGTTTTAGCCAGCAAGAGCCTGACACGCCCTCCCGCTCCGCCCAGAGCGGGAGGACTTATTTGATGATTTCCATTCCTAAAAAAAAAGGGACCTCATGCTCAGCGCTAGCTACCACTAGCCCCACGAAGCAGTAGTTGTACACATAAATAATGTTATATTTTATTATGACCGGCGTGACACTTAGTAAAATTTTTCTAACTAGCCAAGTTAAATCGTACCACTAGCGGAGCGCATATAACCTATCTAACTCTTTTTACTTAAAATATTAATTTATTATAAGTGTCTCTCTTTAACACTCATGACAGATTAGTATTCAAGGTCCACGTCCAACAGTGAACCTCTTTTAGCTGCTGTGATGATAGTGATGTTTATACATAAGTTACGGGGTTGTCTGAGAGAGGACGCCTGACGGGGTGTAATCAATTGAATGTGCCTCATTATCAAAATCATAGTCTCAGCCGAAAAACGTCCTTTGCTGCACACAGGCCTCCCTCTAGCAAAGGAACAAACGATCAATCCTACGCTTCTCACATCCAACGTTGTTTCTAATCATAATATGATATGGATAAGGATTGCCGCATCAAAATCAAAAATCATTAATTCAAACTAGGCTGAAAATCAAAGTCTTCTGCAATATTTGAGCGTTGATTTCTGCTCTTGTAGGCTCAAAACATTATCCTTCTGCATCTATCCTGCGATTCTAGCGCCATTGTGGTTGCAGTGGTGATTTATTGACATTTCGGTTCAGTCGGCGAGACGGCGTAGTTACGGGCACGTTTGAATGCGATCGGTCTATTGGCGGGTCGTAGAGCACCAAATATCAGTGCATTTAGTACACTGCAAGTGTGATGGAGATATAGGTAGACATTATTTGGTATCATGTATTTGGGTTCGTATATACTACTATTATAATAATAATATGAGACAACATCTACACAAGGTCATCAGGTCCCGAACTAGGCAGAGCCTGTACTACGGTAACCCGATGACTGATATACATACTTATATACATATACACACCCAGACACAGGTCAAACAGACATGTTCATGCACACAAATGTTTGACTTGTCCGGGGATCGAACCCGGGACCAGTCAATAAGTATAAATTATAAGTCAATGGTATATACTGCAGTGAATCATAACGTTAAAAAGTCTTCAATTCAATTCTTTATTGCATATCACATTTTTATACAATATAAAATTAGATTTTGTCTTCCGCTTCAGCGCCTTTGAAGCCCTATGGTCAGCATCCTCGCTGTTTTAAAGTGTACTATTGGATACCTACACCCCTACATTTTTATATGCATATGTTTCTGTGAGATTAAAATGTTTTCTTTTATTCTTCTTCTACCGTAGACCATAGTTCTTCATAAAATCCACAATAATTGTAAAATATGATGACACACGCGTTTTTCCACCATATTCAACGAAATTATGTGAATGCAAAATATCAATTGACAAAGATAAAATTATGAGTAGATTACAGATGTATCTCCTGAAAAGAAAGCGATCGAACCTTGTTTTAGCAGTTCAGTATTATTCTAAATCCCCTGTAATTAGTTTTATCTAAACACAAAACGCTCGAGTGCCTATTATTTCACTTCGCGTTCCTAATGTGCTAGCAATGAGTACTTGATATCTAGGCATCGTAAAAGTTAACAACTCGTTAAACACAACTAGGTTAGAGCAATGGTCGAAAGCATTTTATTATGATGATGTTGAATTTCGTCACTGCATATTCTGCTTCGAATTGATTGTTAACTCAAGCCTGGTTACCGTTTATTGCTTTCTGAATGTCTAGCAAATTAGACTACGTTAAGACCGTCTAGGTATATATAAAAGGTATGAGGAACAGGGTGTAAAGTTCGCTCATACCTCCATAGAAAAGGGAGGATCCTCCGACTAGACGGGTATTGAGTCTGGTGCGCAACTGGTCGACTATTGATGTCGGGGCGTATATGCTAGTTGCGCGGTAAACTCAGCTTGCGCGATGCAGGATTTTGCGTGACGTCAGTGTGATGCGTAGTTCGCATTTGGCGATGTAGATACCGCTACATATTATTTCAAAGTATTGTGAACATGTTCTCAGCGCTACGTGTTTTTCTTCCTGAATTCTCTATTAGTCGTCATCTCGGTAGACTAGTCACCCCGTTTTCTAACCATATCATCTTTCACACAGTCCATCTATTGTTTCTTCGGTCTTCCCCTTCTCTTATAGCCATCCGCATTTATACTCTAAACCGTTCATACGACGTAATCCTCAAGCACAAATTTTACTATGGTAAATAAATCAGCTGTTTCATACATTTGTGTTCACATACATCGAAGAAATGTATGGAAGAGTAGATTTTTTTTGCTATTTGTTGCTTGGTCCCATTGTAAAAGTTTTTGGGTATAAGTTAAACAAAAACTATTTAGTAACCGGTCCAACTCTACATTACCTTATTACCCTGCCTATCCAAACTGTAAGTCCAGATTAAATCATCAAGGAAAACTGACGTAATCAATTAGCAATCTCTAAAATGATTCAACATTTCTGCGAAAATATTAAAAGGAAAAGAGCGCTGTTTTCCTTCAAAGTTTTAAAGGCTAACAAGTTGTAGATTTAACTGAGATTAATTAAACAGAAGTAATTGAAGCCTACATAATTACTCGTGTGTAAAAAGTTAAATTGTTATGAAGGAAATATTATCCACAATTAAAACGTATGGCGACTTTGGCGAGATAGTCCTAACATAAAGTTGGTTTGGCTAAGAAGTAATTCTTTTAAGGGTTGCCATTATCGATTCAGCAGTAGTGGTTGAAGAACAAAGCCGACCCGAAGCCGAATGAAAGTCGATATGTGTAGTAATTCTACACATATTCGCCATTCATTCTGCTCGTACGAATCGGCAAACTTCGTTCGGCATCAACCATCGCTTAATAATGTTCGGGTGAGCTCGATACTATTCGAGCTAAGCCGAAATCTACGCGAAGGTACCATTATAGCAATCACAGTTGGATCTATGAGATTCTAAAACAGCCAATATGGAAAGATATTAGTTAAGGCGAGGTTGCAGTACTTTTTCTACATCGTTCTCACATGTAGGTATACTTTCAACATGAATGATGTCGCCAAATTTTTTTTTAACAATATTTTGATTTAAATGAGTGTCCATGGAGTTTTTTGCCCGTTCTTTATTCTCCATAGGTACCTACTACGCTTTGGAATGGGCAACTAGCTTCATCTTTCTGACTGACCGACCCCTTGACAATTTAAAAGTGCCTGTAATTGGTTTATTTCAAAAAAATGCTTTGAGATTGAGTTTTTATTTTTCTTAAACCTCTGTAAATCAAGCCAAATGTAAATATTGCGAAAAAAATATTTTAGGAAAATTGAACTTGCGTTCAAGCGCTGTGTGTAGACAGAAACGTGAATTATAACAATTGACTCGATAAAAAATATCGTAAAAATTGCTATTTAAAACGTGTACCTTGAAGAGATTCCACCATGAAACCTTGTAAAAGTTATATCAAAGATAAGGCTAATTGTTTTTTACGGAAGAACACATTTTGAAATTTCGTTATTGTTTTTACAATATTTAATACAAAATCTAGCAGTTCAAGCGTTCACATCGGCCGGCCAGTGCCCGCCGAGAGCACTACAAGACACACCGCACTACAAGAGGGCCTTAAATATGTTTGCATTTTCCTCTAAACAATTTTGAGTATTGACTGAGATGCGATTAAATACAAACTTGCCAATATTTAGTATGCAATAGTGAAAAAATCTTAATATCGTCAGGTCAAAATTACAATGCGATTGAGGTTATTGCCCGTTGATTACCGTTTATGGGACGGGACAGGTTACTATTGCTTGAAGATCTCATCACGACTCAACTGTTGTTACTTTTCCGCATTATCATGTAATTATTCAATGGTTTTCAAAGAACCTTTGGCTTTCGTGGTGTTAATAATGATCATAGGTAGCTATTTGATGAAAATAACACGAATGCAGATTTTATTTACAAGGAAATAAAATACTGTACTAAAAACTCAACCCAAAACTCAAACTCAAAGCATTTATTTCAAATAAACCAATTACAGGCACTTTTGAATTGTCAAAGGGTCGGTCAGTCAGAAAGATGAAGCTAGTTGCCCATTCCAAAGCATAGTAGGTACCTATGGAGAAAAACGGACAAGAAACTCCATGGACACTCTTTTAAATCGAAATATTGTTACAAAATAGTGATTACATCATTCTTGTTCAAATTATACATGTGAGAACGATGTAGAAAGATGTGCACGTTAAAAGCGTCCGTAATAAAAAAAAAGAATTCAGGAAAGAATTCAAACACACATTGGAAACACAGTTTTTTTTGTATTTTTCTCAGTTAAATCATGATCTGGCAGTTTGAGTAATTTATGCGGCCTACTGAAATGTCATTTCCTTGGTATTGTTCGTCGAATCGTTGAGCTCCTTAAGTTTTATGTTGAGCTGCACGATTGCTGACAATAAATTGCGTGCAATAACTGGACAGGTCCACTCAATCTGTGTGGTTCTTTCCTCAAAAGACCATTTCAGACACCGATCTACATAGCCTTCACATGATCCGACCAAGATTTTGTCAGGACTTTAAAAGAGACTAGGACGTCTGAGTTTGATTCGCCCTTTCTTCTCAAAGTAGTCAGATAGGAAACGCCGACCTCATCTAGTTTTTAAAATACGATTGATGTGTGAAAAGTGTTTGTACAAACCTTCTTACAGAAATAAAATAATTTATCATTTATCAGTAGCACCTAGATAAACACCTTATTCAGCCATAAAGTGAGAAATTATAAATTATTATTTTTTTCCGCAATAAGTAGGTACCTACTTACAAGTGTAATGTACCAAATAGTTGAGTCTGGATTTGCCCATAAACAAACATGCATTTTAGTCTTTCATCAATATTAAAAAAAACTCCTATTAAAATAAACATCATAATCCCGGATTTCACAACATCCCTCAATCACGATGATCCAATCAAATCCTCGTATTCCTAAGTACGACGCACTTACGTCATATAAAATCTCCTTTAATCGCTGCTATAGTAATAAGTTGCGACTGCGCATAATAAGACGGGTCTCGCTGTATTGAGTCTGCCGCTGTACATCGCGTGATCGGAATAGAGCGCTAGGGGCGCTGCCTTTAAGCTATGCGAGAATTTGTTTGTCAGACTATGAGGCTAGACAGGCGAGAATTTCTTTATTTTACTTTGCTGTAATTCTTGCACACTGAAAAATTTTAAGGGTTTCCTCTCCTACTCTCATTCTTAAATAAAGCATAGATCCAAAACTGATGTTTAAAGCTTGAGGAGTCCTTACTAACAAAACTACCTCTGAAGTTGCGCTAGTTAATCACAGCACGATTTATTCATCGACAAGCCGTGCGCTCGATGGAATTTTCCATCGGCACAAATGAGGAACTTCTATACAAACTTTCATCTCATATTTAACCAATTTAGGGGATGAATTTTCAAAAATCCTTCTATAGTGCTAATAATTTCATGCTTTTAGACTCAACAGTTTTAGATTACGCGTTGTTTGTAAGTTTGATGTTTAGATGAGGATGCGTTTTAGCCTTCATATTAATATATAAACTTAATATTAAATAAACTGTTATGAAGACTGTGAGTTTCCATATGCATTTTTTTTTTATGCAAACCATTGTAGACTTGCAACAAACATTCGATATAAATCTCATCGCTACCCATTCCCAAATGAAACAGGAGAAGCTTTTTTAAATATTTTGATCTAAACGACTTTCTTTACGAGGAAAACGCAGATAGTGTATGACACAGCCCTGGACGTATGCGGCTCTTTGTTTAATGTTTACGGCTTTAAGGAAACGCCTGCTTGGAATATTTTTAGATAAACTGAGATTATAAAAGCGGTCCTCTTCTCTGACGAAATTGTATTAGTTTAGTCAACTTGAAGACACTAAAAGGAGATCATGGCATGGTCATAAATGCATGAGTACGTTACTTATAAACAATGCTATCAATAGAGTATCTGAAGTTGTGAAGGTAATATATGTGATTTGGTTTTGTGGCATTGTGATGACTTCTTGCTAAAAGTGTGAGCCATGAAACAAAAATGGGCCTTGCATTGCACTCTGTGGAATGCCTACTTTAGAATTGTAGTTATGGCTTTAAAAGGTTGATTATTCAACTTGGATTACTTCAGATTACCATCTATCTTGGTGCTGTCCACTGTCGCCTAGTACAAATATCCATAAACAGACAGTTTTACGTCTGTAAGATCAAAGGATCGTCTGCATTAATCTATGAAATGCTAAATATAAGTCGAAAAGGCAACTTTGTAGATACAGAGTCAAAAGTAACCTAATACCAAACAAGTCACATAACTGACACTAATTCTAATTTGTATCCAATGAACGCCTGGATATAGTACCTAGAAACCAATTACATGTGTCTATATGACCCGACGACTCATCTCCACAAATAATTGATGTCCTAACCAGTCAGGGGTCAAAATGTTTATTCCAACTATGATTAGAAAGTGGCTCAGTATTGATTTGAATATTACCTATAGGTATGGTCCTTATAAGGTTTTAGATTATTTATACAGGCCACGAGTGAAGTGTTTGTGTATAAACTTTTCATGTAAATTGTAAATGAATGGCGTTTGGTAACTGTTTGCTCTGTAATTAATTAAATTGATCGATTTTTGTTTGGACGTACCTACTACCTATAATCGAAATCGGTTGAATAATAATTGATGTGCCTACAGATGGATTTGGATTTTGGCAAATTACAAATTGTTTGATGATCGAAATAACGATTTGGAAAACTAGCTGCGCCCCGCGGTTTCACCCGCATAAGTTTCGATCCCGTAGAAATGTCGAGATAAAAGTATTGTATGTGCTTCTCTAGGTTATTGTCTACGCATACGTGCCAAATTTCATACAAATCTGTTTAGCCATTTCAGTGTGACAGCGTAACAAACAAAGAAACATACTTTCGTATTTATAATATTAGTTAGTATAAGGATGTATGAGTATCATACTTGTAATTTACACCTTGCTTTTAGTGAGAAATCGGGAATATTCCTTTGATTTGTTTTGATAAGATTTTTTTGTACACACGGCTATACCTCAAGCTATACATTTCTAGTTTACACTGACCTTTCACTGTAAGGAAATCCTATACAATGCCAGATCAGCTTATACTGGAAATATATAGCTTGATGTGTAGCCGTGTCTACGAGAAGAGTCGACCAATTATTCGTTGCACCCTTCGATTCACGTATTCAATTTCGCTGGGTGCATTGTGTCAGTTTCAAAATATGCAAACAAAATGTAATGCTAAAAAAAACTATAAATCAAATAAAAGTATACGCAAACATGTACATACACGTGATAGGACGTACAATTCCACGACACTGTAATTGTTTATAATTACGTTTTTTTGCAACAATTGTAAAGGTTGGCTTTGTTTTATTGCCCGGGACATGCAATGCTGTGCATTTGCGTACGTATGCTCGTACAGAAGCTAGTTAAGGGGACTACATGACCTAAACGCAAGTTTTATAATGCTTAAAAGTATATGAACCACTGCAGTAAACACAATCAGAAAAATATGTCATATCCTTCATGATAATACTAGTTAGATAGTGGGTTGAAAACATAATACAACAAATTTGGTACGATAGAAAAAAGTCACGAAGGTACCTCTAAAAATTTATTTTAACGATTAAAAACCATACTAATACACATGCAATCATTCTGGTTTTTTTTCAGATTGTTCTTCAAGCAACATATTAACGTGATAGTGTTTTAATTTTTTAGTACAATTAATAGATTTTTTTGTAAATAGAGAATTGCTTCATATTTTGCAATAAATTACCAGCTTTGTGTCATCGCGCTTCTCTTTCTTTTCTATGCAGTCCGACATTGACTGCGCTTTAGCTGTTATCAGCCCCTTAAGTAAGAATTCAAGGAATTTATATGATGGAACTGATAGAAGATGAATAAATTATTATTATTATTGATTATTTGATTAGATGATGAATTCCTTGAGAAAATCGATGATTTTTACAGTGAAAATAGTCTTTATTATTTTAGTTAAATTCCACTGAATAAGAAGGCTGGGATCCTATGAAAAAGACATTTTTGTGTCTTTGATCTTATAAGCCTAACCTAAAATAAATAGGACTGACTGTGTGAGTACTGAACACTTAAAAATAGCTGTTGATTTCCGCCTCGAAGATCATAAAATTGCAAAACTCATTAAACAAGTAAGATCTCTTGAAAAGGCTGCCTCGTTGGTCTTGTGGTTGCAAACGCTACTGCTGAGGATAAGGTCCTGGGTTCGATTCCCACACAAAGTATTATTGGGTTTTTCTCAATAGCAGCCCGGAGTCTCAATTTGTGCCCGGTTGATGGCAATGAATAGACTCGCCCCCTATTACATGGGACTTTAACATCATTGGCGAAATGTACAATAGACTCGCCCCCTATTACACGGGACTTTAACATCATTGGCGAAATGTACAATAGACTCGCCCCCTATTACATGGGACTTTAACATCATTGGCGAAATGTACAATAGACTCGCCCCCTATTACATGGGACTTTAACATCATTGGCGAAATGTACAATGGACTCGCCCCCTATTACATGGGACTTTAACATCATTGGCGAAATGTACAATAGACTCGCCCCCTATTACATGGGACTTTAACATCATTGGCGAAATGTACAATAGACTCGCCCCCTATTACATGGGACTTTAACATCATTGGCGAAATGTACAATAGACTCGCCCCCTATTACATGGGACTTTAACATCATTGGCGAAATGTACAATAGACTCGCCCCCTATTACATGGGACTTTAACATCATTGGCGAAATGTACAATAGACTCGCCCCCTATTACATGGGACTTTAACATCATTGGCGAAATGTACAATAGACTCGCCCCCTATTACATGGGACTTTAACATCATTGGCGAAATGTACCATAGCCCTGCGCGAAAACAAGGTATGATTTAATGTTGAAAAGAAAAGAAAGCAAGAGAGACCAGAGATAATAAACAAAGAAGAGAAGGCAATCGGAGTATGATTAGTACTAAATTCAAACTAAGCGGAGATTACAATCCCGTCAGGAAAGCCTCAGGATTCGAATAATAATTAGCACATAAATCTAGGTTTAGTTTAAACAGAGTTGTTGGTACCTACGTCGGTCTTGCCAACCTTCGCTTTCCCATCCTGCCGAACCGCCGATAGAATAATATAGCAATTACCATTATTAGAGGAGTAATTAGGAAACCAATAGCTAATACGATAGGTCGAATGATTAGGATGGTAAAAATAGCACAGTTATAACGATGCTTCAATATATTAGTGAAATAAAAGAATTGTTTCAAATTCTTCTTTATATTATTGTTCTCATGAAGTAATATTGTTAAGACTCACAAAATTCTGGATTAAAAGAGGCACATCAGGAAGTTTTAAGATACACCGGTTGAACAGTGTAACTATTATAGATGGAAAAATAATTTATTAAATAAATAAATAAGATGAAAAGCGCTGCATGTTAAAAAAAAATCTTAGTAATTAGCGAAAAACATGGGAAGCAACTACTCAAGGAAAATGTTATTATTTCTGTGTATGACCAATTGACTAGACCAGGTCACGTCTTATGCAGAATTTATGATTCTAGTATAAAATTATGATTCCTCCTGTCATAGTGTCATGTTGATTATGAGTTACGAGTACTAGCGTTACGTTAATGATATCAAGCAATTATTGTGATGCAAACATCGCGACGAAGAGATCCTATATCTTACTGTCAGTAAGCTTTGCGTCATTGTGTCCGTAACCTACCATCCTACCATCCTATCCTACTAACCTACCATAGGTATGATAAGTTTTAGGGCATATACCACTATGATTAGAGACCATTGTTATAGAAATAATTGAGATTATAGAATACCAAAAGGTAGGAGGCCTATATCCAGCAGCGAGTGAAACAAGGCTATCAATGATGATAATGATTATGATGATGATGATGACGATGATGATTATTATGATAATAAAACCGAACCTAAATGATTTTTTAAATGTATTTGATAGGTATTTCGGCAATGGCATAGATGCATACTGCGGGTAATCATTTCCCGTCTTTATCATGTATCTAAGATGGTTATAATCGATTTCATATCACGTCTGCGCTTTTTGGCAAAAGGATTAGATCTCGGCTTTGAAGTTCGTGATTAAAGCGCCATTTTGGAATTGGGGAAATGATTAGAGGTTTTCGTGCATGCAGTGATTTTGATTAAAAATAATATATTACCGCATGTAGGTCTGTAAGTATGTGAATTTTGTCATACGTTAGCAGATTCGTGAAAAAAATAATTTATATGATATTTATTAAACTATCTAGCTGACCCGATAGATGTTGTCCTGTCCTAATTGCAATAATTCATTCAAAAAATCCTATAGACAGTCCACTTTTAGTTTTCCTGAATTTTCCTATTTCTTGGCAACTTTTCACATTTTTCTTTCCGTACGAACCTTATGCGGACTATCACAAACATAATACAAATAAAAAAGAACAAATCGTGCCAGCCGTTCTCAAGGGATGCGTTTACTAACGAATAGCATTGTTATTATAAATAGATTTTTACTGCCTCCTGCTTTTTTTTATCTTCTTTCACAATTTTCCTCATCGTATCTATGAAACGGACAGTGTGTGCTTCGACAACTTAACGACAAGGTTCTTGAACTCAAGTGTTTTATAATCTTAGAGTTGGTACTTGTGAAAGTGTAAGAGGATATGATTCAACACTCGAAAGTAAGTGTTTATCAAATATAATTATTATAATCAAATCATTCGGTAAACCGTTTACAAGAAAAGATGTGGAGTTTGAAAAGCACGTGTATAACGATACCGATTATGTTGTAATTGTTGTGGCTCAGGATATTGAGTGTGTGATCAGCCTGATGTCATCATCAGCCTATAATTTTCTCACTGCTGGCACACAGGCCTTCTCTCTGTTGTAGGTATGTTTAATTGTAGGTATGACTTTAAAATTGATTTTTTTTCTGAATAAAGCCCATTGGTCTGGTGGGCCCAAGCGCTTATACTGCTAAGCATAAGGTCCTGGATTCGATTCCTAGGTCGGGCAGTGTCATACATTTCTCATTAGCAGCCCAGAGCCTGGATTGGCGCCCGGTTGGTGGCTATAGGCTCGCCCCCTATTACACAGGACTATGACATAAGTAGTGAAATTTGGGTGTACTGCAGGCACACTTCTGCCTAATCCTTCGAGAAATACAGGCGTAATGTTATGGTATGTTTCTGAATTGCTTTTAACTTTTAGCCCTTGTTTTTTACTTTAATTCATCTGTTTTCAGCAGTCATCTCAACGTTTACTTAATTTTTAACCTTGTTGACTTTCTTTCATTGAACTCATCTGATTTAATCTGCTAATTCTATTATCCTTCTTTGTTTTATTATTTTACAGTAGCGTTAAAGGGATCCGTAGAAATCCACCTTATCTTTCCCTTCAATCAATTCCTAGTTGAAGGGACAAACATAGTCAATCAACCACATCTATTCAGAACATTCCCACTAAACTGCCTATAAATCAGTGAACAGGCGCCAAACACCAAGTTATGGATTATTCAAACGCGGGCGGTACGCAAATTAGCAAATTTAATAACTTAATTTTCTATTCATCGCGGTGTAACTAGGTCCCGGCGAATGATTAACCAACTGTCTCCGTGTATTCGTGACTATGTGCGTGAAGTTTTGAGGGTGGGTGATACAACTGGCAAACGTTCACAGAATTTTGGAAAATTTGAGCATTCATAAACCTTAGGTTGGCATCGTAACGACAGATTGTATCTCATATTTGTCCACTGGAGAGCAAAAGATGGTGGAACTCTGATAGGAGGAAAACTAAGTTCCTGGATAGGTAGGTGGTGGCTCCAGTCTAGTATGGTAACTACAGAATGTATCTCTTTTTTGTCTTGGGCAAAACTTAAGATAATGGAGTTATCTTCTGCCCGACCAACGACTGGGTAATGAAGGTTGGGTAAAGGTATGAGTTCCATGCTTTTCTACCACGACCATACTTGATGTCTGGTACATGTTGCATTATCAAAAACGATCCATGCTTCGAAAAAATTAGGCTCTTGCACGAAAACGCGACGTAAACGTAACGAAAACTCGAACGATTTTTGAATCGAAAATACAATAGCATTTAGGTTTAAATTTTTGCGACAAGCTCAATTAGTATCACCCATAGATATTAGTAAAGTCTTAAAACTGAGTCAATATTGTGTGCGAAACGAGTATTATAAATTTTAAAATCATTCGAATTAAAGTAAACGTTTACTGTGCGCATTCGTGTCAGACCCCACTGGTCTACCGGTACCTATATTTACCAATGTATGTTCTTCTAAGAAGTATTTCCCAATACAATGTATTGAATAGCATTTCTATAAACAGTCTGTAGATAGACCCCTTTTGTACGAAAGGATAAATGGAATAAGTAGGTTTGCTAAATCGATTTGTTTTCAGTTTCAACACCTGCGCCGTTCAAACTATTATTTCACTTATGTCTGTTTGTTCTAGTCGTTCTAGCGTTGTTACAGGGGCTAACTTTGGAAATGGTATGTTATAACGTAACATCACGTCTTTATTTCTCAAAAGTATAAGCAGAGGTATTTGGTACCACCAATCTAAATGGTCTTCACATGATCTGACCAAGATTACGATTATGATCTGATTATGTCTGGACTTTAAAAAGAGACTGTGACCTCTGAGTTTGTTTCGGCCTTTCTTCTCAGAGAAGTCAGATAGGAAACGCCGACTTACTATCATTTAGTAGGTACACCCCTTTTGGTCAGTTACGGTAAAAATCCCATGTGAAAGGAGTCGACCCCATTACCATTAACTGGATACTAATTCTGAAGGCTGCTACTGAAAACTTAATAACAGAATCACTGAATCACACTATGCCCAACCTGTTAACAGAACCCTAAGTCCGTTGCTGAGCAATCGTTTTTCCGACGACTTAACCAACGAAGCAAAGTAAGAATCAAAATATTCTCTAATCTTCTTCAAAAACTACCAACGAGCAATATTTTATGGTGTAAAAGTACGAAACAAACTCGCTTATCGTGTCGGTCACTCTTAATTAGACAATAGATTTGATGCGGTTTTCACCATCAATCTAAGAATGTATTTATTCCGGAAGGAATTTAAATTAATATTTAACTTTAGTTATAGCACAGAAATCTCGATGTTGTGACATGCCACCACATCAGTAGATAGCAACCGTGCGAAGCGGGGACGATCGCTAGTAGAGGTATAAATTAAAGTTATACTGCTCGCAATAGGCCTAACAAGAAAAAAAAACACGATGTAGTCACAGTAATTAAGAACGCTCGTCGTTTGGTGTTGAAACCTACGTTTTTGCGTCGTTACAATGCGCCTATTAATGCAGTTGGCTCATTATTACTTACTGGTGCGTAAACCATTTGCTTGTGATTATGTTGATTTTTCCAATGTTCATCCAAGACTGATGAGCAGTGGTGGCCCAGTGGTAACGGCTGCGATTTACGAGTTGTAGGTCGTGGGTTCGGTCCCAAGCAGGCACTTTACTTTGTGTAAATTATTTCATCGCCACTGCTCTTAAAACGGTGAAGGAAAACTTCGTGAGGAAACCGGCATATTCTAGAACCAAAAATTCGAAGACAGCTGACATCCACCAACCAGCACTGGGCCCGCGTGGTGGATTACGGCCTACGTCCCTCTCACGGAGAGGAAGCCTGTGTCCCAGCAGTGGGAACATTATAGGCTGATTATGTATCCAAGACTAAGGTTAGGACTCTGTGATAAGAATCGATGAAGAAAATAAGTTATTTCTCATTATTATTAGGTTTCTGAATAACGCTATCATATGTTTTGTAGTCTTAAGGTTCTAGTTTCACGTCATTAGGACATCTTATTTTGAGGACAGACAGTTGTTTAGGTTTGCCAGTCACTGCGACATTTTAGAATAGTGATTGGTCTTACAATCTAATGCACATTTCATAAAAAGGTTCTGACGGAACACGATGAGTACCATTCCAAAATAATCCTGAATGTCTTCCTGTTTGCAGAAATTATGTCAGAATACCTCAATGGAAATTCAAGTAAATACAATTATTGACAAGGCTATTCTACCGCCATAAGAAAAAAGGCCGTAACTGACAATTTTGTCTAGAATGAGTTATTGGAATCAGCAAAGAAAATGCTATCTTATGGTCTTACACTAAAAGCTGTAACTCGTATTAGATTAGAGATATCATAAGGACTTTAGCCTTAACTATGACATAAATTCGGGGTTTTGAATCTGAAAAGCCTTAATTACACAATAACGGCCTTTATGTAAATTATGGTTCAAAATAAAGCCAATATTTTTTGATGTCTTATAAAACTAACTAAAACCATTCAGTAAATCGCGGGCTTTCATCTATAAATAAATCTAATATTATAAAGAGGTAATATAAACTAATATTTTAAAGAGGTAATCTATAGTAATATTATAAAGAGGTAAAGTTTGTGTGTTTGTGAGGTTGTAGGGGGTAACCTCTGAAACTGTTTGCATTTGATAGCCTAATTCTTGAGGAAGGTTATAGGCTATCAAACATCACGCTACGACCCTTAGGAGCCGAACAGAAAGAAAAAGAGTCAGAAAGAACGCTATGCGAAAACGAAAAAACGCGCGGGCGGGCGATATGACGCGACGGGGTGGGACTTCAATTATGGAACTTCAATTATGTCGGAATCAACGTTGACGTAGTTACGGCCTTCTTTCTTATGACGGCAGTATTGTGAACCACCCTTGACACTGGGACACTAAACGCCCTTCGACGTAATAACAATAAAACTTCTATTGTGTCTCGTTTAGTGTCCTTTAATGGGTTAAGCTAGTAATTTCACCGCAACAATAATGCGCCTGTATGATCGAATTAGCGAATGATTTCGATTGCAGATAGTTCCCGACAAGGATAATAATGTAATGATTGGCTTTAGTATTAATTACGTCATCGTCTGATGTGTTTACTAGTTTCAGACTGGTTTAGACGTATATAATTACTATTGCTAATTTTGGTCTTCGTAATAATGTATTTATCTAGATTATTAATATCGTGTATGTGAGCTGCCTAATTAGAGGATGATGTAGTACTTAGCTGTCTGTTGAGGAGGTTTATTTGAAGGATAAAAGTGCCGTTGATATTAACTTTGTCTCAGATTGGCAATTCTCTGAATGAATTGTTAACAGAGAGCATACCAATATTTAAGTACTCGATTTAATTAATTAAGTAGGTACTCGGTAAATACCTATTTTCATTTCTAACTAATTTATAATTACTAATGGGATATTAATTGTAATTTAATTTTAATATTTCTACATCGGCAACTGTAGTGTGAAGCTTTTTATTAATATTACGATCATATTGTACACACGGCTACACATCAAGCTATACATCTCACATTGTATAGTATTTCCGTACGATGCGAGACCAGCGTAAACTGGTTTTGTATAGCTTGATGTGTAGCCGTGTGTACCATGTACTGAGAAATAAATTATATCTTATCTTATCTGTACAAGATTTCGATTTGTTCGAATCCAGTCATGAAACTGTAATAAAAATCAAGAGTGCTTCAAAAATTCCCTGAGTCCAGCATGACTATGAAGCAGACCTTCATAGTCACCTCCTTTCTTCATATTTCACATAGTTCTTCCATCGTTTTTTAATAATATTTTTTATGCCAATTCTATTGACAGTTTTATATTATTTCACAGCTAGTAAGTATCTAAGTGTCTAAAAAAACAACATTGTGTTTCAACGGAATTTCTGTTTTGCTATTTTATTTTAAAACCCCGAAAATATTAATGTTTAGCCACTTAACTACATACTTACTTTGAAATAATATAAAATGATCAATAGAATTTGGATAAAAAACATTATTAAAATCACGATAATCGTGATTTTAATAATGTTTTTTATCCAAATTGTAAATGTTGGTCCTAGCATCAGTGGGATGACACTGACAGCTCACTCCACGCAAGTCTTCACGGTGAGATTTTTACAGAATCGACCGGCTGGTCAAGTTACCACAAACTGTCAACCTTTCTAGGTAACTTCAACCTTATAAGGTTTCAAATCATTTGGAGAAATTTGACAGTTTCCTATAACCTGTGTGCTGGCGACTGTGCGCTAAAAGAGTGATTGGGTTATTAAACGATCTTCATTTAGTATGACAATGTAACGTAAAGTATAAAAGTGTTATAATAGTGTAACAGTATCATTTTGCAGGTTTACGCGTTATTTTATGTTGAGACTAAAGCTTATTTTATGTAGCTTGTATTAAAATTAAGTAATTTTCTTCCTCATCTCGGGGCCTGCTCACTAAGTCCGTCAACGAATATAGGGGCCCGTCCGAAAGTAATTCGAAACTTCTGAGTAAACCCTACACCCAATAAACGTTTTTTCGGACGGCCAAAAACACATCAGCAGTAGGCACAACTATCAAATCGTGCTGTCATTCATTCTTAGGTCGGGCCCCAAACTAATCTCATGTCCGTAGGTGATACGGAGTAGGAATCCACCCGTTTTTTCGGCCGAAATTACGGATTCCCTGGTTAAGGAGTAGGCCTCCTGTGTAAAGTCAAAGCATTTATTTCAAATAGGCACATAAAAGGCAGTATCCTAACACTTCCGAGCAAACCGCTTTTCCAACCACCACGTAGCTTCATTATCATCAGCCTATAGTAGTCCTCTGCTGATAATAGGCCAAGTAGCATTGCCGTGTTCTAATTTGATGGGCTCAAAAATTTCGAAATTGTCTCTCTGAATTTATTTCTCTTTTCATTGTCATCCGCAGGCGAGAACTACCCACTATCCATGGCTGTTGGGCAATCAACCCACATATTCAGTAATCTAACATAAGCAGCTTACTTTTATGATAATACCACGAAATCAATAACAAGCAAGTCGAGAGCACTATTGGTCAAATGTCACTTACTCGACGGCACTCAGTTCCTAAGCTACTGTTGAGTGGTTTTATCGCATTTCTGATAAATATGTAGTTCCCTGATTGACGTCATCATAGCTTATGATAGTGCTAACATAACATCACGCCTGAAACCCCCGAAGCGTTGGGCAGAGGTGTACCTATAGTAACCACTCACATTTCTCCAGTGATGTTTAAGCCCCCCCATGTAATAGGGGGCGAGTCTACTGCCATCAACCGGGCACACATTCAGATTCGCCATTAGAGAACATTAGTATTATTCTGCTTTGTTTATTTAATAGACATACGAGTATAAACAAAATTTCATTTTTAAATATGAGAATTCCAAAAAAAAAAAAAATTGTAGCCCAGTGTTATCGGGTACACGGCCTATACTACTGGCGGTCAGGGCTTTAGAGAGATTAACTAGAGAAGTATTAAGAGCATAGTTAGGAAACTATGCGAGCCGTGTCCAGAAGTGCCGCTTTCTAAATCAAACCATTGATCCAGCTGTCTAACGAGAGCCTCCTCACCTGAGGAGGCTCTCGTGCGAATCTCGTTGGATCAAGGCTCTTGGCTATTAAGCCATTGGCTGTCACGACTATCGGCATAATGATTGCTGAATCCACATACCACATGTCGACAACTTTAGTACCTATCATCTGTCTATACTTAATATACCTATCCTAAAAATTCTTTTTGTGATTGATAGCTTAATGCTTGAAGAAAACTTTAGGCTATTTAACATCACGCAAGGACCCTTAGCAGTCGAGCAAAAACAAAACAGTCAGAAATAACAAGACCGTTCACGCGGACGAAGTCACAGGCAAAAGTTAGTACATATAAATAACATAGTAACGAAGTCAATACTGTTCAGAAAATATTTAAAAAAAAGTTATTGCTAGTTGTGTGAACGAGTCTGATGCCAAAAGTAGTGTTTAGAATTTTTGTCCGTTTGTTTGGATGTATTTTCCGGATTGGCACAAAAACTATTGAATGGATTTCAATGAAATTTGGCACACACATAATTTACGGGTAGTACGTGCCCGTGGGATATATTTCGACATCCACGTGGGCGGAGCCGCCGGAAAAAGCTAGTTATTATTAAAAGTGGCTTCTGATAGAAAAGTGGCTTTTGATAGAAAAGTGGCTTCTGATAGAAAAGTGGCTTCTGATAGAAAAGTGGCTTCTGATAGAAAAGTGGCTTCTGATAGAAAAGTGGCTTCTGATAGAAAAGTGGCTTTTGATAGAAAAGTGGCTTCTGATAGAAAAGTGGCTTCTGATAGAAAAGTGGCTTCTGATAGAAAAGTGGCTTCTGATAGAAAAGTGGCTTCTGATAGAAAAATGGCTTCTGATAGAAAAGTGGCTTCTGATAGAAAAGTGGCTTCTGATAGAAAAGTGGCTTTTGATAGAAAACTGGCTTCTGATAGAAAAGTATAGCCCTTCAACCTAGTACTTACTATCCACATATCATCCCTCTCTCTTATTCCTTTCAAACACTTAGCTTTCTCCTCTCTCATTCCAGGGTGCCTCTAGTGTTGGTCTGTCAATATGTTGACCCGTAGAGCTGCATCCTTGGAGGAAAAACTGAGGGCTACGTTGAATGAATTGGAATCCAGTAAAAACCAGTGCAATCAGCTGCTACAGGAAAGAGATGACAGTGAGGTGGAAATACAGATAATTAATAATAAGAACGCTGAACTTAAGAACCAGTTGGCTGAACTGCATATACAGCATATGGACATACTTGACCAGCATCAACACCTCCGTCAACTTGTGTCAAATTTCCAGGAATGTAGTGACACCCACGAACTGGCTTTGGGACGCATATCAGAACTAGAATTGGAATTGAGCAGGGCCCACAGCACAATAACCCGTTTGGAATCTCTCAAAGCCAGTGAAGAGTCTGCGATCACCTGCAGTCTTTATGATGAGTTGGTTGGTAACGGGACCGGTCCCATGTGTGTTGAGCCAATAACCATAGACTTAACTGATGATACTGTCATAAAAAGCAAATTGTTTGCTAGTCACAATAAGTTAAAAAAATATATTAAAATTAATAGATTAATTAGAAGATATCAGAAATCTTTAAAATGCCATAAAGTTAACAAATTAAACACAATACTTAGGCATAAATATCTCAATTTAATAAAAGAATTAGAGAAGTGTAATAGTGAACTAGAATTATGTACTACTATGTATGACACTGACACTCAGCGCCTTCAGGATGAATTGTTTGTTAGGGAATATGCTCTAAAAGATATCTTTAGCAAATATGAGGCTACTCAACAAGACCTGAGTAAGCGCATGCAGGAGGCTAATGAGTTAGCTGACCTGGTCAAGCACAATGCAGAGAGGTATGAGTCTCTGACAAATAACATGTCTTTTAGCTGTGCATGCTCCCTGGCACCCCAGCCTCAAATTATTACACCCACACCCTCAGTGGCTCAGCCAGTAGGTAGCTGTAATAATGTTGGTAGTAATAGTATGAATAATTTGATTAACACTACTTATGTATTTTCTGACAAATTTGGTCAAGGTTTTGGTAGTATATTTAATCAGTGTTCGAATCAATATGTAATTAATAATTGTTTACCTGGTGCCAGTATTAGCCAATTAGTTAATAATATTAGATTGACAAAAATAAACCCCAGTTCAACTGTTATTTTATTGTATGGGGATAGTTTAACTGTAAGGAAAAAGGACATAATTGAATGTGTCCATTTGATGTTATATCTCAATGAGACCAATAACTGTAAATTTATTTTATGTGCTCTGCCTTATTCTAGATATTTGTCTGATGAGCAAAATAGGCACATTTATAATTTAAATATGTTCATTTATAATAGGACTTGTCGACACAGTGACACTATTTTATATTTTGATTGTAATCAATTTATTACTGATTACAAACTGACAAATAATACAATGTATTTGCCACCTAGTTGTAGGAGACACATTGCTAACCTATTAGCATACAATATACACAGTGACACCGGTACCTGTAGGTTACCGTCGATTACTGTTAGTAGTGGTACTAACACTACTATTGATACGCCTTGTAGTTTAAACTATTAGGTGCGACAACGGGTCAGCCGCATATGTTGAATGTTGTACATCAAAATATGCAGGGTCTGTCCGGCAAAGAGTTAGAGTTAAGTTTATTTATGGAGAACTATGATGTTCAGGTGCTATGTTTGACTGAACACTGGTTGAAAGAACATGAAGTAGTGTTTATCAATGATGATAATTTTACCATTCAAAGTGCATTTGTAAGGAAAAGTGCTATTCGCGGTGGATCTTTAGTTCTTGTTTCAAACAAGTTGAAATGTAAACAACGTTCTGATTTAGTTAATCTTTCCATCGAGCGCACTATTGAGTTGTCTTGTGTTGAACTCGAGCGATACGTTATAATTTGCGTTTATCGACCCCCCTCTGGGGATTTTATTCGTTTCGAATCGGTAATGGAGGATTCACTGAATAAATTAAAATCAAGTAATAAAAGTATAATTTTATGTGGTGATTTTAATATTAATATTTTAGAGGTTACTCCACTAAGTATTAGACTTCTTAATCTGTTTAGGTCCTTTAATTTAATTAACTTGTATTTTGAACCTACTAGGATAACAGCATCTTCATCGACTTGTATTGATAATATTTTTAGTGATTGCGATGCCAAAAATAAATTAGTGTTAAGTGACTTACCGTCTGACCACTGTGGATTATTAGCTAGCTTCCCTATGCCAATACATAAAAAGCCACATAAAATAGAATGCAGGCCTTATACAGCTAGTCGTTGCAACAAGTTTAAAAATAATATAGCCCTTAGAATTAAACCGTCGATTGTAGAACATGATGATCCTAATATAATCTATGGAGCCCTTTTTGATGTTGTGCAAAAAGAATACCAATCTACTTTCAAGGCCAAAACTATTAATATTAATGGCACCTCCGCTGGCTTCAACCAATGGGCTACTCCAGGTATTTATAAAAGTAGAGCGAGACTATACGAGTTATATGGTTTGAAAAATTACAGGTTTGATACTCCTTTCCTAGAGTATGTCAAAAATTATTCAAAATTATTTAAAAAGATTTGTGTTTTTGCTAAATCTAAATTTTTAAGCGATACAATTAAAAATTCGAATAACAAAGTAAAAACCACCTGGAAAATTATTAACAATGAGACGGGTAAGTCGGTTAAACAAGAAAAACAATTAGAGATTATGGTCGACAACAAATTATTTAATACAGCAGCTGACGTAGCTGAAGCATTTAATGAGTTTTTTGCCAACATACCTATAACTACGACTCGCTCCTTAAATTCGTCCCCATCTGAAGCTGAAAACCTTTTGCATAATAGTGTACCTAAAAATGTAGTCGCTTATTTAGCTTCGAACATGTAACACCTCGTGATGTAATTAGTGTTTTTAACACACTCAAGTCAAAAAACACTGGTGATTACTGGGGCATCTCAATTAAACTTGTAAGTAATATAATCGACATCGTAGCCCCCTATCTAGCTGTTACTTTTAATAAATGTGTTGATTTAGGAACTTTTCCTGACCTCATGAAGAGTAGTAAAGTCATACCATTATTTAAATCGGGTAATAAAAATAACGTTGGCAATTTTAGGCCTATTTCTATCTTACCTGCATTTAGTAAAATATTTGAAAAATTAATACTCAAGCAGTTGCTAAGACATTTTAATTTAAATAGCCTCCTTCATGATGAACAATATGGCTTTACAAAAGGTCGTTCGACTACAGATGCGGGTGTTGCTCTGCTGAAACACATATTTAGCGCATGGGAGAGCTCGCAAAATGCTATTGGAGTTTTCTGTGATCTCTCCAAAGCCTTTGATTGCGTGCACCATGACACGCTTTTGCGTAAACTAATTCATTACGGTATTCAAAACGAAGCTCTTAACGTATTAGATTCATATTTACATAATAGGCACCAATGTGTAGATGTTAATGGTGTGAAATCTTCCGGGCTACCAGTTCAGTTAGGTGTACCTCAAGGCTCTATACTGGGCCCATTTTTATTCTTGGTGTATATAAATGACTTACCATTCTATTTAAAGGGCATCTGTGACGTTGTACTATTTGCTGATGATACCTCTCTTATCTTTAAAGTAGACAGGAATAGACAAAATTTTGACGACGTAAACAGTGCACTATCAATGGTTACAGATTGGTTTACCACAAATAACCTAGTTCTCAATGCCAAGAAAACGAAATGTGTAAAGTTCGCCTTACCGAATGTTAGAAATCTAGGACCCAACATCGTCTTAGATAAAGAGGTACTTGAAACTGTAGACTCGGCAGTATTTCTGGGCATAACAGTTGATGCCAAGCTTCAGTGGGGATCACATATATCATGCCTAGCGGGAAGGCTCAGTTCGGCCGCCTATGCCGTCAGGAAAGTAAGACAATACACTGACGTTGATACAGCTCGGCTAGTCTATTTCAGTTATTTTCATAGCGTCATGTCCTACGGCATTCTGCTGTGGGGCAAAGCCGCTGATATTCAAAATATATTTGTTCTTCAAAAACGAGCTGTACGAGCAATTTACCAGCTAGGTGCTAGAGTTACTCTGAGAGATTTTTTTAAAGAGATTGGTATTCTCACGGTGGCCTCACAATTCATCTTCGCCAACATCTTATATATTAGGCAAAATATACACTTATACACAAAATATAATCAAGCAATAAAGATAGCATAAAACATACGGATCTGGCAAAAAAATCGTTGCTTATCATAAAAGTCGTCTATGTCCATAGGCCTCCTCGAAAACCATCATAGTTAATAGTGATGTCCTACAGATAATCTATATTATGTCGTGATGGTCGAGTGGTTAAGGCCTCTGATGCACGAGATTGTGGTTTCAAATCCGGGAAACATCAAGGAACATCATCGTGAGGGAACCTGGAGAAAACGCGAACCCGTCTTGAGCAAATGTGGTGATCAATACTCGTGCCTTCTCTGTATGAAAATCGGCCTTTGCCCTGCATTGAGACTGTAACAGGCTGGAATTAATCTTTATTTTATTGTCACAACGTGTTGCAAATCATTCAAAGAATTCATCGAAAACTTTGATTTTTTATGCCACATCTGTCAAGTAAGCAGTAGTGTCAATTACTAGAATATTAATCACCATAAAATGAACCAAGTATAGGCATAATGAAATTAAATAACTTCAATCAAAAGTCTAGAATAGACAAGTCCGATACACGCTTATCTAACTTTCAATAGCATTGATCAACATTTGCGGCATAACATTAAGCTTTCAAAATCAAAATCAAAAGTCATTTATTCAAATTAGGCTGAGAATCAGCACTTTTTGAACGTCAAAATCACATAAGACAGTCCCCCCAAAACGCCTACCCTTCACCACTTCCTAGTGCTTTAGCTGGGAAGAAGAAGTGGCGGAACAAACTCCCCAGCAGCACTGCTGTCTGTTCAGTTAGAAGAACTGGATTCTATACATATAGTAATAAATAAATTAACATTACGAAACACAAAAATATTAAAATTATTTGCCATATGTCAGCTAGCACACGCCAATATTTAAAACTATACTCAAGCATAAATAAATAATAAAAACAAAAACGCAAACAGAACTTAATACATAATAAAAAGCCTCCTGACATAAAGGGCGTGCCCGCTTACATATGCAATGCTGCATTATGTTTATATGTATATAGCTGTAACTAGTAGCCACAAATGACAAACTAGGACCTTCGAAGTAAAATAAAGAAACATTAATTTCTAATAACAATAACAAAACCATAGTCAGCAAGCTGACCTGTCACCACAAGCAGCACCCGTTCACGAGCATAACGCAAAGATCAGCCATTACCCCCCTCGCCATATTTGAGGGAAGGAGGCAACCCGACCCCCGACGCTACCGCAAGCATTGACATCTAAGGGAGCATGACGAACTTGCTGCCGGTTGCTCAAAAGAATAATATGATGAACTGTCGAGGTCACTAGCTAACCATATATTGCAATACAACTCATTAAAAAACATTGAAATGAGTAGATTATGTCAATAATAAATAAAAATTAAATTAAACTAAGGTGACTAATAAATATAGTCAAATAAAATAAACAATTATATGAACTCGTATAACTTGTCAGTAGGTAAGCTAATTTTGGAGAAAGAACATAAACATTGTCTTGAGTTAATCACAGCGACCAACTATTTGTAGAAATACCGAACACCTTCAAAGATTTTTTACTGTTTGATTACGAAGATAGCAATAATAGAATAATTGCGTTCGCTACACATGAAGCTAGAGATCGAATGAGTAAACTTGCAATGTTTTTTGGAGACGGAACATTTAAATGTTGCATACGACCATTTATGCAGCTATATGTCATTCATGGTGACATGGGCAGCACAGACACTACAACAGGTATCACACCACTTGTTTACTGTCTTCTTTTAAACAAAAAGAAATCAACATATGTAACACTCTTCCAACTTATCAAATCGCAAATACCAACCTGGAAACCTTTAGAGTTTCTGACAGATTTTGAGCCGGCAGCCATAAACGCTTTAAAAATTGTTTCGCCAGAAACGAAGACAAGAGCTTGTTATTTTCACTTTTGTCAATCAATACACAAAAAAGCCAAAAAGCTTGATCTAACAAAAAAAAACTATTTGAAAAAACATGTGGGTTTAATACTTACGTTACCTTTAATACCTCAGGAAATGATTGATGCTGCCTTCCTATATATTATGGAAGACTGTCCCACCTTAAACAATATTGTTAAATTTAATGACTATGTTGTCCAAACATATATGAATGGTGGTAAATATCCCCCAACATTGTGGTCCGCAAATAATAGAAGACACCGAACTACAAATGCACTAGAAAGCTGGCATGCAACCCTAAACCGCTATGTGGCAAAAAAGAAGACTCTCAATATGCTCCAATTCCTCACAATTATAAATAAAGATGCCAAGTTACAAAATACGCGTTTTACTGGACAAGTTTCATCATCAAGGCCACGTAACAATGATGTTTTGGAGAGAGAGAAAATAATTAATTCAGCATTAAGTGATCTTTCTTGTGGTAAAATTAGCATCGGACACTGTCTGGAGAAATTAGTACCATTTACTTTTTAATTTATTGTAAATTATTTGATAATTTTCATATGTAAATCATAAAGCTATAATTTAAATCTGTGATTTTATATGCACAATTTGGTAATAGTTACGATCTGTGATTTTTAGATGTATAATTTGTAATAGTTACGATCTGTGAATTTTAGATGTATAATTTGTAATAGTTACGGTCTGTGATTTTTAAATACATAAGTAATTGGTAATAGTTACGATCAGTGATTTTTAGATGTATATGTAATTGGTAATAGTTACAATCTGTTATTTTTTTAGAAGTAGAATTTATTGATAATAGTTTGTGATTTTTTAGATGTAGGGTTAATAATACTTACGATCTGTGATTTTTTTAGACGTAGAATTGATAATAATTACCATTTGTGATTTTTTAGATGTAGGATGAATAATACTTACAATCTGTGATTTTTTTAAAATGTAGAATTGATAATAATTACCATTTGTGATTTTTTAGATGTAGGATGAATAATACTTACAATCTGTGATTTTTTTAGACGTAGAATTGATAATAATTACCATTTGTGATTTTTTAGATGTAGGATGAATAATACTTACAATCTGTGATTTTTTTAGACGTAGAATTGATAATAATTACCATTTGTGATTTTTTAGATGTAGGATGAATAATACTTACAATCTGTGATTTTTTTAAAATGTAGAATTGATAATAATTACCATTTGTGATTTTTTAGATGTAGGATGAATAATACTTACAATCTGTGATTTTTTTAGACGTAGAATTGATAATAATTACCATTTGTGATTTTTTAGATGTAGGATGAATAATACTTACAATCTGTGATTTTTTTAGACGTAGAATTGATAATAATTACCATTTGTGATTTTTTAGATGTAGGATGAATAATACTTACAATCTGTGATTTTTTTAGACGTAGAATTGATAATAATTACCATTTGTGATTTTTTAGATGTAGGATGAATAATACTTACAATCTGTGATTTTTTTAGACGTAGAATTGATAATAATTACCATTTGTGATTTTTTAGATGTAGGATGAATAATACTTACAATCTGTGATTTTTTTAAAATGTAGAATTGATAATAATTACCATTTGTGATTTTTTAGATGTAGGATGAATAATACTTACAATCTGTGATTTTTTTAAAATGTAGAATTGATAATAGTACGAATCTGTGATTTTCTAGATATCAATATTCTAAAGACTTAGTTGTGTTAATTATGAATAAAGATTTTTCTAACAAAGTTTGTTTGTCTGCTAACGTTACTTACATAAGTTACTAAACAGTTATGATATAAGCTAATCAATTATTGCTATCTTCGTAATCAAACAGTAAAAAATCTTTGAAGGTGTTCGGTATTTCTACTTCACTTTTGTTCTTAAATACTAATTTAGAAACATTTTGACTTCTGTTTCGGGCATCGAAAAATGCTGTTTTCACACTTGAGAACTTGGGGATTTCTTCTACTAAATTTAACCCTTGTTCTTTTATTAATAAAACTTCATCTTCGTAGATCTGTTGAATAGGGCGACCATCGGCAGATTTGACTTGTTCTTTTATTTTCTTCATAGAGTTTTTAATTAAAAGTTTGTTATAATTAGCATGGCAATTACTATTGTGTCCACTTCTATTAATAATTTCACTGTCCATTGTTTTTATAATGCCAAAGCAAGAAGGCGCTTTCGCACATCGCCATATTATGGAATTGTCCTTATTCACTCTTTTTTTATGGAATTCTCTACCACCACACACTAACACTGGCTTGTTTCTTTTTGACAGGGTAAAATAAACTTCGGAATCAATGTTTTTACTGGTACTTGGACCTGGATTTTGCATTTTAACTGCTTTAATATCACTTTCACAGCAACTATGCTCCTGTGTCGATCACTTACGACTAACTAACAGATAAGAGAAACAAAGGGTATAACAGATTAGCAATATTCTTTAGAAATATTGCTTTCTCTTTCACTCCCTCTCCGGCTGAATGAAATAGACATAGTGTCTGTGCCTGTGTGTGTGTGTATGCGCGTCTGTGCCAAGGAAGTGACGTCGTAAATAAGTACCTATTCATCAAATTATAAGTATACAAAGTTTAAATAGTTTAAGATTATTTTTCTGTCTGTACAAAAAAACAATTATAAACTGCAGTGGGTAGAAACCGGAATATATTTTAGGTAGAATACGGAAAAAACAACTATTATTATGATTGTGGGTAGAACACGGACTAAGATTTGGGTAGAAAACGGAATAAAATATTCGTGGGATGAAAACTTGGGATGAAAACGGAAACACCCACTTACTGGTAATATTGTATCGAGTATCGGAAAAACCTATCTGGCTTGTTATTGTGGGATTTTTTAATTTTGTGCAATGTAAATATTATTTAATGTGGTTATAAGTCTATGCGATGACTGATGAGAAAAATAATTTTATGATAACATGTTGTTTAATCTTTCGTTCAATTGCTGTTTCATTTTCGATCATAGGTACATAATATAGTGGATGCTCCGGATACACAAATAAGTAGTTTTTCGCCTGCTGGTACAGAATCATTTGTATTAAAAATGGCGCACGTCATTCTATGTAGGCATTAGGTAGGTACCTCAAGACAAACCAATCCATAACCACAGTAAAATTAATCTTACCTAACACACCGACGTTGTTTATCTAAATAAAACCTTGAATATGCGTGTCACGCCGCCAGTTCATGCAGAACAGAAGCCAACTTACATCAGATCAGTTTCAAAGGAGCCCGCTAGACGCTAGATTTTATCACTAAATTGTGATGGCTGACAAACCATTTATGTTCAAGTTGCTACCTTAATTGGAGGAGATAGGTTGTATTTTTAGAGTAGCAAGGCTCAAATAAGAAAAAAACATCGAGATGAATTTTTCTAGTATACTGGCTTTCCTTATGATAATCTATTCTTCAAATTATATCATACAAACTGTACCCGTTACCTGGAAATTGTGCCTACCTCGAAATAGAGGCTCTTAATAATTAAGAAACCGTACAAAATACATTGGAATTTAACTCTTTTCTCCGTTCTTTGATTTCCGTTTCCATCCAAAATATTATAAGCTAAATTTCCTCAAAACGATCTAGATGTTCACTAACAAGATAAACTCTAACTCTACACAAAACGATTTATTATCTTCTCCGAAATGAGCCTTGTCAGAATCTATGTTGCCAAATTACCCGTACGTTGTAATAAAGAAACACATATACCGTAGGTACATGACTCTCGACATGACTGCTGGCAATATTACCCGCGGGCCATGAAACACGATAATGTACTACCGAACAATTGGTCACGTTAAAGTCAGGATATTTGTTGCTAGCTGTTGCCCACGATTTCGTCTGCGATCTAGGATGAAAAGTAGCTTATATCCTTCACCAGAGCATGGTCTACCCATGTGCAAAATTTCATCCGAATCCGTTAAGCCGTTTTAGCGGGAAAGCGTAACAAACAAACATACAAAAAATGAAATCTTTTCTCTTTATAATATTATTATAGTTTAGATAACGTAGATACTGGGAACAACTTTTAGCTTCCTCGAATTCTTACTTTGTTTCTTTTGAGATCATTATCGTAACATGTGAAGTGATGATGTCATGTTCACGATTCTCTCGTTTTTTTACTAATGTATTTGGAGTAGGTGCAGCATGTCTTTGTCCATTCATCTCTAGTAGTCAACAGTCCATCCATTGACGCTTTGGTCTTCCCCAAGTCTTAAAGACCCACCTAAGGGCGGCCTCTAACATTTAATTTAATTGTGTATAGGATTTTCTTTCTTTAACGACAATATTCATAACTTCTTCTTGGACTCACACGTATCTATGTATCCTTATTTCATATATGAAATATATGTATGTACTACCTTAATAAAGAGTGCTCTGAACGTTTACGTCTTACGTGGTTCGCCCCCCTCCCCCCCCTAAAATTTGCATCCCTTTGAGTATCTCACTCTCTCACTTAACGTAAGACCTTTATTTTAAGTGAAATAAGTAACGCTTCTGCGAACCTGTGCTTTTAACGTGGATTAGGTGAAACAAATTCACGACGGCAATAGATATCGTGACGTGACGCACATACACGCGTCGGGTAATTCTGCCGGGTCGTGTGTAAAGGCGGGTTTAGGTAGTGTGGTGTGGTGTGACGCAGAAAGAAGTTCTGATGCTCCGTTGTCAGATTTGTCCTATGGTGTGAAATGTCAAAATGGACATCAATATAATATGTATTAGGTAAATCACTTTACAGTTGCTACAAATTATCGATTTACATTATTTTGTGTGGTGATAATAATGATAACAAATGTCGTAAATACACATGACATAACACAAACATGATGTCTGTGCCTTGCCGATTGTGAAAAGGGCTTAATGCAGGCTATAGGCACAGGAGTATAATTGTACTTTCTAGTCGAAAATTATATTACAAGGAATGTGAAACTGCTAATAGTAAAAGCACAGATTGTAACATCAGATGATGAGCAAAAACACGTCACACATGACACACCACACCACACAATGTGAACCTACTTTAGCTATCATGCAGCAGTTGCCTTTGTTTGAGTTTTGTATGCAGTACGCCTAAGCGGCGTTGTTGGCAACTTTACGGCGCTCAGCGGTTGTGGAGCATTTTTTATTTTGCTGGTGTAGTTACTTTATGATTGGTTTTTGGACTTTTGGTCGATAAGTAAGAAGCACAAAAGCTTATACTGCTATCCATGACGCTTATCAGAGTTGTAACGTTGTACGTTTGGAGATTCTACAAATAGGTATTATATGTAGTTGTACCATTGACATAAGAAGACCTCCACCATTAAATAATTGGAAAAGAATATTAAATATTTTATTGATGCTAAAGGTACAAATCAAGTTGGTTTATAGAACTGTGTAATACACGAAAGCTATTTCGATCAAAATCGAAATATTATTTTATTTCATATAAACCTACATGCGCACTTATGAAACGTCAGAAGTTAGGTGCACGGTTCCAATTGGTCGTTTCCTATGGAGAAGAACCGGCAAGAAACTCAACGGTTACTCGTTTAAAAAAAATTGGCTTGTAAATACGACTGTAAATATGTTAAGTAATTTGACTATTTAAAAGCAGTTTCAAAAGGCTATTCTGTGTTGGAAATCGGAACCTTAGACAATATTTGATCAAACAATCGATCATTTCACAAGCGATGAATTTACCAATTGATTGGATTAAATATATTTTAAGTAGTTTCCATTGGTACGAGTATTTTAAGGCCCACTTATTTATTACGTTAAGTCAGTTTTACAATTTTTCAGAAAAATAAAACGTTTAATATAAATTAAATTAATTAGAGTAATCACAAAAAGGCTTCTCAAATCAATGTCAGTAAGTATTGGTATATAGAAGGCCGATCTCTCAATTGACATAGGTATAACTATTGTCTGAAGAATAAAAATGGCAAATTGACAGATTTTCCACAGATAATTAATTCCTACATCCAACCGCAGTGAATCAACAGAGTGTATCACGTTCAATAGTTTCTATCTACCCTGCCCACTTCTAGCAAACTCACGAGAAAGATATATTTCAAAAATAAATTAGAAAAGTCTCGTATTTCGACAACAGTGACGGCGTAGGCTTCATAAACTTTTAGTTCACCAATAACTTCGACATTATCGAATTAGATCCCGAAAACAAGTAGAATCACAATAAATGACCTTTTTTTCCACTAAAACGGACATCTTATAAACGAGTCCAAAAATAAAACAAAACAACCTTCAGACGTTCAGGGCTGTCGCGATTTTTAGTATGGATTGTTATTTTTAACATAACATAATATCATGCCTGTATTAACCGCAGGCTTAGGCAGAGGTGTACCTAAAGTACCACTCAACTCAAACTCTAAGCATTTATTTCAAATAAACCAATTACAGGCACTATTGAATTGTCAAAGGGTCGGTCACTCACACAGATGAAGTTAGTTGCCCATTCCAAAGCGTAGTTCTTAGGTACCTATGGAGAAGAACGGGGAAGAAACTCCCACATTTCGACATTTATGTTTAAGTCCTTTTTAATAGGTGGCGAGCCTAATGCTATCAACCGGCCACAAATCTGGACTCTGGGCTGCTACTGAGAGATTACAGATGGAAAAACCCTGTGACACTTTTTATTTTCTTCGTTATATTTAATTTACGATAATTTAATGCAATTCTTTTTTGTTATCAAAATACACGTAACTGCTATCGGATCGAATTCGTTGTCTGATAAGAGGTAGGTACTTTTACTTTAATTTTGGTGTACTTTAATGTAATTGAATAAGATAATCTTGACAAAGATACACGTGACAGGATCTATGAAAAACATACGATTACATATAGGATATACCTACTTATTAACACATATCTCGTCATACTTAATTAAGTAAGTAAGAAAATTTCATATGTATGATTACTCAGTCATCCCGAAAAGAAACGGAATCGCTGAAAACAAAATAATAATCTTGGCTGAGATATTTATCTCGATCTTAAGGCGCAGATAAACGACTTTTAATGATTTTATATTGAACATCACGTCTAAACTTCTAGTCTTATTTCTTTGAAAAAAATATATGTTATACTAGATAATTTTATTCATAATTTGATATGTGAAAATGTGAAATTATATTTTAATAACATAGTGTAATTAATTTGTAAAGTATTGTCTAACGTGGACAAAAAAACGATAATCACGCAAAAATTATGAAGCGTATTTATATGAAACTATAATCATATAAAAGACAATTTAATGACCCATATTTTAGTATACGGCTTTTATTTGTATTGTGTTTGATAAATCAAGGTGGGTTGTTTTTTCGAATAATCTTGGTGCGCGTTGAAGCGGGACTCTGGCGGGTGACGGGCGGCAGTGTATCGCTGACTTTGTCTGACTTTTGTCGCGGGGCGCGACGCATACTCCTCCCACTCGCTCAAGGGCGCGGGCAGTTACTGTCGCCTTAAATCACTATAATATAAATGGTTTCTTTCCCATACTCAGTGTAGGCTATCCATTTGGAAGCGCCTGATGAAGCTAGAAAAGAAAGAAAATATATTTAAAAACAGAAAGCAAAAAAGTTTGTTTAAAAGCAGAATTAATAATACCAGTTAGCAAAAAAAAAAATATTCACTAAATAAAGCAAAACTTAGTTGTATCAACCCTACATGTAGTTCTACTTTTATGCCGGAGTGTTCGGTAGAGATAGTGGCTACGAGCCGTTGTACAGTTTTATACCACATTGAACAATTTTAACATTGTGGTTAGTTCCACACAGGTTCTCCTTCCGGCCTTTTAGGAAAATATGTGTCATCTATTTTGAGTTCAGACACGTGTCTGAGTACAGTAAAAAGTTTTAGAAAACAAATTAATAATAATTATGTACCGTAAAAAGGGGTTAATAGGGATGCATGGGTGAATCGGGACGAAACTTTAAAATGGATTTTAACGTTGAAATGATATAGGTTGTTGCCAACAAGGGCACTTAATTGTTAATACATAAAACACATTACAGTATAAATAGTAGTAGTAAACACAATACAGTAAACACATTAAAGTCCTTTTTGGCGAGAAACGATATTATTTCAATGATAACATCCTATTTAAAATTTCGTCCCGATTCATCCCTGCATCCCTATGAACCCCGTTTTACCGGTACATAGTTTTAATGAAAATGATTACGTATTGTCAATGAATTTGCCTTTTGATTAATTTCAAATGAGTATTAAACTGACAATAATATTATAATCATGTACTAATTAATCCTTATGTCCAAAATTAAATAAATTCTTCGGTGCTTATGTTTATTAATTAATATACACACTTAGTCGAGAAAAATACTTAAAGATAAAAGAACACAAAGATTCTCCTTTCATAAGAAAGCTTTCAATCAACAATCGTTATAATCTGAACCACAATAAAACCTTGAAAGTATTACGCTTTAAGAGCGTTTATACCTTATGAGTGGCAACCTCGCAATTTAGTGTCAAATTTCGTGGTTTTCAATTTTTATCATTTAATCGGAGCTATATTTTAAAAATCTGTTTAATCAACTTTTTAGAATTATGTGAAAACTGTGTAAAAGGTAAGAAATCGTTGCGTTTACAGTTCAAATAGAACTGTATGCAAATAATACATTGGAAACTTGCAGGGCGTTATTTTCATTGTAAAATAACTGTAAGCATTACGGTTACTTACTTTTTAAACACTTTCACGTAATTCTAAAAAGTTAATTAAACAGATTTTTAAAATATAGCTCCGATTAAATGATAAAAATTTAAAACCACGAAATATGACACTAAATTGCGACGTTGCCACTCATAAGGTATAAACGCTCTTAAACTTGCCCTCTTTGAATACAGGCACAAAGGTACATACCAAACGTCGGCCATATTGATATTACAGCCAGTCGGAGGCATATATTCTGAATCGAAACCAATCGGCCGGAATCCCCACGTACCCACGGGAGATATCTAATATCAGGATCAAATGATATTTATGATACAACGCGATACATGATTTATGAATTATGATTCACGGTTTTTTTTCACACGTAATTATATTTTGGATTTTTATTTATTTAGACTCGTAACGAGAAAGGGGATGCTTGTGGATATACGGTCAATAAATTGGAATTTCAGTCCGACTCGATTGATGTTTGAGCCGTCTAGTTTTATGTCGTAAGGGCTTTGGCCATCAGGCGAAATAATATGATTTCCTGTGTTTTGTGTTGATTGTGACTAAAATCTTTACCAATATAAAAGAAGGGCAACAAAATTCGATTTGAAAAAGTCATGAAGTCATGACACGCTAAATCGGATGATACTTAGACCTAGTGAGTCTTATTCTGTCTTATCATACATCTTGCAAGTCCACACGAGCCTACACCATTCCATTGAGAAGTGAACTTCGATTTTCATGCAGAACACAACTAACCGACCACAGATAAGATAATTATAGTCGTTCTATGTCCCGATTGCGGCGGTGACAAAGGGATTTTGTTAGGTGCTGATACTAATCCCTCTGTCGACTCTTACGCCTTAAAGGACCTAATGACAAGGCGCTCATAATCTGATCAACCCTTTTTCATACTAATGAATGAATAATCATTTATTTTTGAATGTAGTCGAATCTGTAAAAAAATAACTTCATTACATGCATTGGCATGTAATGAAGTTATTTTTTTACAGATTATATATAGATATAAGTCGTAGTTCTAAACTAATATTGCAACTAGCATTCGAAGCAGGACTTAATAAGTGAAAAGACAAATAAGTTGCGTTTACAAGGAAGAATTAGCTACAAACATTCGCGCAACTAAACCAACACTGCATGCTCTAATACGCTAGTATTTACAACACCTAGATAAGCAACTAATGACACTATGTTTTGTTTACAGGTACATATCTTAGCGGAAAATGTACCCGATATCAGCGAGCCGGTAATGGAGCGTTATCATATAATTTGCAGTAATTCGTCCTATCTAAAACATTAGTTATACTTGCTGGTTGACTGTGACAACTGTTTGGTAGCTAAAGATTCCCTTTTAAGTTGGGATATTGAAGTAATAAGTAGGAGATACGTTCCCGTTACATGAACTGGTGATTTTACCAGAATTAGTAATGATAGAGAGGCGAATGGATATTGATAGGAACGGATAACACGGGACATGGAACATAGCTAGAAGTTACGCGTTGAAGAAAAAATTATATAAAATTTATAATTATGTAAATGGTTCCTCATTTGAGTGGGCACAATTAATGTACAATGCCTTTCTTATTGACTATTTATGGGATTCGTAATGCAAGGCGGTTTTAGGTATAATAATGTTCATTACGTTTATGGGTTTGAGCTGAAGGCCATTCAAACATTGTCCGTTGCTTTGAAAAAATCGATAGAGTGCGCCCACGACAAGAACATTGAGTTAAAAGCGCGAATTTGAACAACTTGAAACCATATTGTATATATTTCGAGTCTATTCTAAGCACTTTTTGGTCTCAAATGAAACCTTCGGACATTTCAATACTATTTGTTGTACTTATATGATATTTATAATTAACTGTTGCTAAAATGGAAATGGTAATTTCAATATGCTTTATCAATATCAGTGTAGGTGGGCACGATCTAGACTCAGTTAAGGCAATTTGTAGGTAGTTTAATACCTAAAGAACAATAGCTAGAACTAGTTAGAACTTAAAAGTATATTAAACATAACTTTTGGGAACATTATATCAGATAGAGAAATACTTAATGTAAATGACATTTTCAATTAAATATTGATATTTTTTTCTCAGACCAACGGATAAACTCGTTTTAAAATTACATTGTATAATTTACTGTAGGTACCTACATAATATCTCCAATCCTTTAAAATCTTTATTTAGAATTGATGACGAAAACAATGACTATTAAGCTTGAAGCTAAGGCTAAGCTTAGTCTCAAAATTGGTCCTTCAGTACGAACACTTTCCGTTATTCCAAATAAGTCACGAACCACTCACAACCATTAACTAAAAAATGAAAACAAAACCTCAAAAAAATAACAACATTTTCTTAAAGATAACAAAACTAGTTACGGCAAGGTGGTGCCTATAATTACAACGAACGCATTGCACAAGAGGCGTGGCAAGGACACCGGTCGGCGGCCGCTCGGCTCACATGCATGCATTATGCAACCGTTACACATTTTAATGTTTTTCACACACGGACACACGTGGGCAGCTCAGGAATTTGGTTGAAGGACTACGTTTAAAAGTAAATAGATTTGCTTAATTGATATTCGTTTCGAACTGGGCCGTGCTCCATTTTTCTTAGTGTATTCAATGCACTAACTTACTTTTAAAAGGCAATAACGTAGGAAGGCTTTCAACCAAATTCCAGAGCTGCCCTCGTGTCCGTGTGTACCCAAATGGCCTTTCTTTGGTATTGTTAGTCGAATCGTTGAGCTCCTTAAGTTCTGAGTTGAGCTGCATGGTTACTGACAAACGCGTGCACAGACTGGACAGGTCCGCTAAATCTGTGTGATTTTTTCGTCAAAAGACCATTTCAGACACTGATCTACATAGTCTTCACATAATCTGACCTCTGAGTTTGTTTCAACCTTTCTTCTCAGAGTAGTCAGATAGAAAACGCCAACCTCGTCTAGTTTAAAAAATATGATTGACTAGTAAAAGTGTTTGTATAAACCTATTTACAGAAATAAAATCATCTATCAATATAATTGTGGTTATTTTAGATTCAGTTTCTCGGATAACTAGTGGTCTAAATTGCTCTGTAAAAATAATCAGAGGTGTAGTATGGAGCCTTCGTTAAATACTAGTAAATTCCAATCAGTACTGTCATAAAATGAAATAAGAGAACAACTTTGTGACATAATTGCGCTTTTATGATAATGATTTCATAAAAAATAAGTGGATTTGTCAGACGTATAAAAACTTATTGCAATTGTTACACATATGGAGTAACAATATTATCTCAACCTACGTTATTGCCGTGAGCGTGTCCGTCCAAATCTCGATATAGCTAGTCCGTTTATACATCCTAATTGTATCTTATACAGGGTGGCAGGGATATCGACGCCCAAACTGTAACTGAATTCAGCACACGATTCTAGACACGATTCTAGATTCTTCATAGAAAAGTGCAATACTTACGAGGTGAAAATTTATGGAAAAGCTATTTTACTTTTAAATAACTGAAGAAAAATTTCAATGTCTAGGTTCAGAATCATGTACTGAATCCATGGTAACTGCTTGCGCGCCGATGTCTTTGCCAGCCTGTATTTAAATGTGTTTTTTTTTAAATTTTTTGTTAGCGTTTTTTTTTCGCACAAAAAGTAGTAACCGTTTTTATTGTCTTAATAATAAAGAACAGTACAAGTAGTAGGTCGTCTATATAACAGTCTATAACTCCTTGCATGTGGTTACCTCAACTTTATGTCATAAGCAATCAATAGTTGCTTCACCAATATTTATCAGCATTAATGCCGTCATTTTATGGGACATCACTATTTATTACATACAGCAAAAACGCATTAAAATCACATAATAACGCAAATATTACGATTTTGCTCGAGAAAGTCGCATTTGCATACAATGGATAATCATAAGTTTATTGGACTAGAACAAATAAATTATTCGGAGCAATATAATATATGTGGGTACCTAATAGGCTTGTTGAAATATAATGGGTTAAATATGGTAATTTTTAAAATTTGTGCACGTGTTTAGATAAATGGTCTCGTTATTTCAGTATAGGTATCAATTTTCGTATATCAAAACGGAACACAGTTTAAAGGCTCCTTAAATTATTAAGAAAAAAAAAACTGGCGTGGTACGGGACGCGAATTGTATGCGTCATAAAGGCACCGCTCGTCGCGCGAAAGGCGGTGCCGTGCGCTTTGCGTCGCGGGTCGCGCCTGTTTGAAGGAGCCTTAAAGCTATGACTGACGGTAGTGATTCCCCCAAAGGCGTGAAGCGACAGCGCGACGCGACTCTAGTAGAACAATTTCTATGAAAACTTCATGGAAATTGTTCAATCTGAAACGCGTCGCACCGTCGCGTCGCTCCTGTCTGCGAGAGACTTTATGAAATCACTACCGTCAGTCATTTCATTTCTTATTCTGTCAGACATCTGTCACGACTCACTACCGGTCTAGGGCAACCGGTCATAAAATGTAGAAATGTCAACAAGATATAACCAAAAACGATAAATTAACAATATAGAAGATCAAATTCAAATATTTATTGCATATCTTATGTGTGTACCAGATCTTATAAATAATTATGAAGTTCACATGGCCCCTGTCGGGCACAACAATTTTATACAATATGAAAAGTAGCATGCCTAAAATCGTTAAGTAAATAGAAATAAATTTGTACGTACCTACGTCACAATAAAAAAAGGTTATTCGGTTATCATTTGAAACATAATCAATTTAAATAAATAAATAATATCACATTTTAGTGTTATAGGTATGTCATTACAAATAGTACCACTAAAAAATCAATTTAATTATACCATGACCAATTCAATTACCTACTTTGAAGAAAATACATAACATAACAATAATTGGCGTCATTAAAAATTCAATAAAAATAAATAATAATGTCACAGATTAAAATAATATTAAAATTAAATTAAACCAAAATAAGTAATAAAAATCAAATAAATGTCTAAAATATTAAAGTCAACCCATTTAGATGTCATCATTAAAAAAATCATTCAATGTGTAATAGCGTGTCCACCAGAAGTTTTCCGAGCCGATTAATAAATATTTTATCATTTTGTTCGATTTGTAGCTCGTTAGGTATTTTATTATATATTTTAATTGACGTTACATGAGGTCTTGTGCTGTGTAATTTTAGCCTAGATTGTGGTACTACGAGCGTGTTTTCAATTCGAGGACGCGGTGCATATCGGGGAGGTTGGTAGGTAATTTTAAGGTAGAAATGTGAATATTTTCTAACGAATTTAAAGATTTCTAAAATATAAATGGATGTCAAAGTTAGAATGTCTAGTTTCCTAAAATGCGGTCTACAGCTTACGTCATTGTCAATATAAACTAATATCCTAATACATTTTTTCTGTAGCATAAATAAATAAGTCGTTGCTATCTACACTATTTCCCCAAAGAATTATACCGTACTTAAGCCACGCGTATGCATAAGCATAGTAATTGGATAGGGCAGTTTTTAAATCTGTACATTTTTTGAGCTCACGTAATGCATAAATAAAACTAGATAGTTTTGATTTTATTCTCAGTATGTGCGCTTTCCAGGTCATGTGAACATCGAAGTCTAGACCCAAACAAAGTAAAAGTATCTACGCATTCCAATGTTATACTGTCAAATGTTAAATTTATTGTCCAGGGGTTTTTTTGGTAAGGCCTGAATCGCATCAAATGATAAACGATAAATGATTTATTTCTGTAAGTAGGTTTGTACAAACACTTTTACACGTCAATCATATTTTAAAAACTAGATGAGGTCGGCGTTTCCTCTGACTACTCTGAGAAGAAAGGCCAAAACAAACTCAAGAGGTCACAGTCTCTTTTAAAGTCCAGACATAATCTTGGTCAGATCATGTGAAGACCATGTAGATTGGTGTCTGAAATGGTCTTTTGAGGAAAAACCATACAGATTGAGCGGACCTGTCCTGTCAGTGCACGCATTTGTCAGTAATCTTGCCGCTCAACTCAGAACTTAAGGAGCACAACGATTCGACGAACAATACCAAAGAAAGGACATTTGGGTAGGCCGCATAAATTACTCAAGCTGCCAGATCGTGAAACTAACTAAGAAATCAAAAAAAAAAGTAATAAAACACATAATCTTCACATTCACAATAATTAAAATGATATAATACTTTACAAAGTAAATACTCATGTCATTGTTTGTTTAGAATTCACCAATGTCATTGTGTATATAAAAGTTCGAACATAATCTTTGAGGACCATGTAGATTGGTGTCTGAAATGGTCTTCTGAGGAAAGCACCACGCAGATTAAGAGGACCTGTCCAGTCAGTGCACGCATCATTTTAGTTTTCGAGAAATTACTTAATTTCTAAATTGTGTTCTTTCATCAAATTTTGTATATTTAACATTATATATTATGTTAGATTCTCATGTAGGTGTTGAGAGTCATTACAGGAAGTTATTAATGAAATACCATCGGCAAACAGTACGCACGACTCAGTCGTCATTTTAGGGAGGTTGTTGATATAAATTAACAATAACAAACACCCGACAACACTACCTTGCGGAATGGAATTTTAAATGCAAAGGCTATTCGATCGTATTAGGCTAAATTCCCCGGTGTTATGATCCCAATATTCAATTTCTACAAATGGTTCTCGGTTTTGTAGGTAGGATGCGAACCACTCGTGAGTTATTCCTCTGACGCCGACACCGTGTAGTTTGTCTAGTAATATATTATACAGCACCTTATCAGTACCTACCTTACAGATCTCAACGCACGTGACCACAACTTTTTTACACAACACCCAATAAATCGAGAGTAAGTTTAAATATAGATAGGTTAACCGTTTTTATCGATATATATAATTTAACATCGATTAGCATACGACCTTGATATCGTTGAGCGTTACGTGTCGCGGGTTCGATCCCCGCACGGAACAAATATTTGTATGACCTGCAAGTAGTTGTTCCGGGTCTGGCTGTTTGTGTATGTGAGTTTAAATGTTTGCAAAAGCAACCACGATACAGGAGCAATTCCTAGTGTGGGGCAACATTAAAAAAAGAAATATATATATATATATATATATGTATTATCTGTATATGCACGCAAAGCTGACTATTCACGCAGCGACGATAGAGTTGATGATTAGACAAAAAAAACACTTGTTGGTGAAGCATAAATAACATCTTCACTACCTTTTCAAAAGGACAAAATCTTCTTCTTATTCAAATTGCAAATCACTTTAGTACGGGACAAACGAGCAATGGTCACCACGCTTACGGCTTTTCACGACATTTTCTTTCACCATGTCTACAATTGAAACAGAAGAGATTGAAATAGGTCATATTGATTCACTAGAACTATACTAAATATTTGATAGCCATTTCATGATTGGGTGGACATCATCACACAAATACAAATATACATCGGTCGCAGTAACTTCACAGAATTAGAACACGCGCATTAAATTAATCACAGGTATCGCCTGTGTATCCAGCAGACCACCAACAGCAACATGTACCCAAGTCCCACGCTTTGTAAATCTAAAAGATTTATTAAAACCACCTTCTGATTGGAAGGTAAACTTGTAAAGGGATTTTTAGAACGTTTACAGCAATTAACCATGTATGTGAACGAAAAAAAACTTTTTTAAAATTAAAATCAATGACCTGTTGGCCTGTGGGTGTGACGATGGAAAACAAACGAATTTATAAGTGAATAATTTTGGTCCTTCGAACCACAGTCTTTTAGTTTGAAATGTGCTTTTTGGTTGACGATGTTGTTTGATGACATTCTAAATTGTTTCTTCTAAATTGTGGTCTGTAAAATGTAAATTTAATTAAGGTATTTAAGTGGTAATAAATACCGAAGTACCTAATAAGTTAGTAGTTAACGTTGGTAGTTAGCCGATGCTGTATAAAATCGTAAAGCTATGAGGAAATACAAATTATGCCATGTTATTGATGCAATTATGAAATGTAGTGTATTTAGTTGCGAGTATTTTAATTAAATTTGCTAGCCTGTAACTATCTCAGTGTGGAAGGACAGAGCGATCACCACGCTTGCTGACGGCATGTTGGCTAATGAAAGCAATTGTACAGTCCCACCACCCTCTTAGGATGCCGTAGCTTAAATTCATGTTAAGTACCTACTCGGTTCTGTGATAGTAGCTACCCTGAGATTTATTTCTACCTTAATAACGGAAAAAGTATTTTTTCTGACTCCCATCCATTTCTTACGCACTCTTTTCTTTATTACTTAAAAGATGAAATGAAAATGATAATGAAATTGTTTAATATTTTAACAAGTAAACTTTAACAACTAGTGATGAGGTTTGCGGATCTACAGTCAATCGCTCTCTGTCTGTAGGCTGTAGCTAAGCTCAATCACTCCGGTCATACAGTAATCTCTTTGGCGCCACTTGGAATTAAATAATCAAGAT
Organism: Brachylomia viminalis; assembly: GCA_937001585.2. Taxonomy (NCBI): domain Eukaryota; kingdom Metazoa; phylum Arthropoda; class Insecta; order Lepidoptera; family Noctuidae; genus Brachylomia; species Brachylomia viminalis. The sequence goes on from OW443300.2 coordinate 3,257,510, forward strand.
TGCAGAGCAACTATTACCTCTAGACCCCTTAAGATGGCGCTAGTTGTAACCGCGGTTAGCAAGAGTACGACAAATTCAATACATTTCCATTTAGTTCCATATTCCATATATCAAGATATAATGGTTATGGTTCATACTAACTGTTTCAATTTATTTTTTTGGCCACCAAGACTGGGGTCGCTTGGCAGGACTTGTAATGATTTATTAATATTGCTGTTATAAAATAACTTTAATAAACAAGGGCGTGGTGTCTGTCAAGTTATTATTTGTAACTACTATCTTAATAATATTTATTAAGAATGCGTATTCGATTATAATATTATAGAGGAGTAAAAAATGTATAGATATTTATTAGTTATGTAACCAACTAGACTGCATTATAGTTATTAATCTGTCGGAGATTTTATGAAACCAGTTTTTTTTTGACACTGTGACGACAGCTCATCATCAATACCTCTAGTGATTTATGACCCCTTTGAAGCTCAACGTATTGGCAGAATTTCATGAAAATAGTGCATAGTCTCTACTTAATTGGATATGAAAACAATACTCCGGCAATTGACTCATTCTAAGAATATGGTGGATATCCCTCACCAGGCTGAGCTATGCCTCATTGTCCTCCACACCTCTCTTTGTGTTCTTGCAAATGTTTATTCGATGATTTAATGTCATATCATTGGCCAGAAAAGGCAACAAATAGGAAATAAGTTGTTATCACAACAAAAACTTTTCGACACTCCAAACCGCGAACATAACCCAGTCTCACATATAAATGCATATACCTACATACATATATGGTATGGAAAAATAGTTCGGTAGTGGCCGAGTGCCTTTCAAATCGCTATCAGGGTCGACCGGCCACTCGTTATCACTGCGCCGTTTATCAGTGCAAGCCTTCGTCCGCTTGCGCAAGTCGGCGTGCGCAAACGGTAAAGAGACTATCGTTTAAAAATAGACCATTTTTTTTGTATTTCTACATACATTATTTAGCACGTGTAGGAGGCATGGAAGGCCAAAGAAAATATGGATGGATTGTTTGAGGGATGATATCAAAGAAAAGAGTGATATTGTGAAGACTGACAGGGGAGAATGTAAGAAAAAAACGTGTCGCACCGACCCTAAGTATCATGGGCCACCTGCAGGAAGATGGTGATGGACCTTAAAAGGTCATTCATATACTTACCATTTAGGCATTGTAATCTAGTACCTACTAAGAAATTCTAACATACATGAACTAAGTATTTAAATTAAATAAACTATCAAACTTTTAAAATTAAAATATAATAACCTAAACTATTAACAAATCAAAATATGGCGTCGAAAAATTCCTCCGCATCGCTGTCGACTGGTAATGTACCCAAGAGACTGGTGGCATTGCCACGTTGTATGGCAATGCTAAGCCTCTGGCCAAGGTAAAGGCCAGCCCTTGGGTCACGGGAAGTGTTAACAAGCCGTTTGGAGATTTCGTTAAACAAACCGTGAGCACTCAGACCCCACGGCCCGAGAGTTTCAACCCCAAACGACCCGAAAATATAATTACCGATAAGGTTATTATAGTTTCGCCGCATGAGGTTTTCCGCAGCCGCAGCAGCAGCGCCATACTTACCTAATTTAATTAATAGTTTACTACTTTATTACTAAACTAGCTGCGGTCCACGGTTTCACCCGCATAAGTCTCGATCCTGTCGGAAAATCAGGTTCAAAAGTATCCTATGTCCTAATCCAGGTCATGGTCTATCTGTGAGCCAAATTTCATCCAAATCCGTTCAGCCGTTTTATCGCAAAAGCGTAACAAACAAACATACAAAATATCAAATCCTTACTCTTTATGGTATTATTATTTTATATTTTTTTTTATTTATTTATTGATTATTTATGTACACACAATAAAATACAAGAGATAAGACATAATTATAAATTGAGTTGTATTTTATTTTAATGTTATTATTATATAGTTTAGATTAATATTAAGAGGGTTATAATTTGCTGTAGTGTGGTGTAATTGTAATAGCATGTCGGTGAATCAATTGTCTGCAAATTAACTCGAGGTACTTAGGCCGTCATTTTTTAATTATATTTGATCGATTGGTTTATTAATTGAAGACACTGACCTGCGCTAAATGATTGGCATGTTATGTTGCATATTGTGTTTTAACTTGATATCTACCATACTTAATATTGTGGTAGGATTATAACGTGGCAGTTCCGCGTCCTGATAGCGTAATCCATTCACAGTCAGCATGGATTTAAAATATTCATATTTTCTGTAACTTTCAACGTGATTACAACCGCATTCATAAAAAAGACTAGTTTCAGCTATGACTGAAAACTTCTTACTAACTTCACCAAATGTTGGCCACATAGACTAGCCGCCAATCTTTGCAACAACTTCCCATAAATCGGTACTATTACACCAATTACCTAGTTCTCGAGTAACATTTTATGACAACAGTGCCGTCGTCGGCGCTTTTGAACTAAAATAAGATCGTAAATATTACACGTTTGATATTGCCGACTACGTACTGAACTGGTTTAACTTAGACAAGTTAGAATAAAAGTTTGTTATTAAGGTATTATTATTATTAGTGAGTGATATCTTGCATTAGTGAGTGATATCTTTCCTCTTTTTCACGTAGTTTATCTACTTAACACAACTTGGATTTTCAATTATTTTAGCATTGAATCAAATAGAAAATTTTAAAATAAATGAGTATAAAAATTTGGTTCTGTGATTCTAAATCCTATACGGACCATTTATAACGGCTAGCTGCTATTCCAGCATGCAGCAGAAGTCACACGCCATCAGAAAAATATTTATGTATTTATTATACTTACGTATATCCCACATTAAGAAACATAATGAGCATAATATAAGTAAATATAGACCATCACACAGGTTGCTAATCTCAGCGAAATATCTCGACCGCCCCGCCCTGATGTATGTACGCATATACCGTTATTACATTTTCTGTATAAAACCTTACATTGCCGCCTTATCTGCGAACTATATCTTTACCTCGCTAAAGTCTAATATGCAATAATTTATCACTAATAAACGCTAAGCAACGCCGACAAATTGTACGGCCCTTGATTGACAAGACTTTACCGACTCAATTGAAATAAACAACGTTTAGTACACAGTCATACATTGCTGTATTTCCATAACATTTTGATTTAGAGTTTAGAATATAAGTGTAATATAGTATTAAACATTTTGAGTAATGGTATCAGTTTCATAAAGCCTAGCCTGTGTGCTAACTAATAATATCGAACTATTTGCATAGTAATAGTTCTGGTATTTAGTGCACAAACGTACAATATAATATTATACATTATCTTCCTAATATATTATCTGGATAGCCTTCGGGAAAGATTAAAATCTACTTGAAGTTTAACAACACCTACATTTTTTGCTGCAATTAAAATAGTTTTGACATAATCGACGTGGACGTCTAGTAGTCTTATTTTAAAGTTTCTTAATTGAATAATAACGTATTCGATAACTTGAAGCGGTCACGTATATTATTTATGCAAGATAGTATTTATGATGTTCCAATGTGTGAATATGAAGACTATGTGGGTCATTGCTTTTTTTTCTCAGTTAGTTATAATCATGATCTGGCAGTTTGAGTAATTTATGCGGCCTACCCAAATATCCTTTCTTTGGTATTGTTCGTCGAATCGTTGAGCTCCTTAGGTTCTGAGTTGAGCTGCACGATTACTGACACAGGCGTGCACTGACTGGACAGATCTACTTAATCTGTGTGGTTTTTCATTAAAAGACCGTTTCAGACACCAATCTACATGGTCTTCATATGATCTGACCAAGATTATGTCTGGGCTTTAAAAGAGACTGTGTGTGTGTAAATGTTTATTTATTTATAATTGTCGTGTTTCAAAACGGACCGCAGTTCATAGGATCACTACCGTCAGTCATTGCATTTCTTGTCCTGTCAGACATCTGTCACTACCGGTCTAGGGCAATCGGTCATAAAATGTAAATAATGGCCGCATTGTTCAGACAATAGTTACTCCCATGAAAATTAAAATTGAGGACAAAATTCAGTAAAAACAATGTCTTTGCCTGGGGCTTTCCTACAAATAGAAGAAGATTTTTGTTAGACATCATTGTTATCAGCGATAACAATGATGGAAACGTCAGCAATTTATTGGAAAGACATAAACAACCGAAGAAGTTATGACAGTCCTCTTGGAAGTCGTTGTACCGACCGACTGCACCATTAACCACCACACCATTTATAACAATAATTGCGTTGTTTACACCAACGTGTGTTTAACTTATTATGAAAGTAATCTTCACTACGATAGATTCACCATGACTAATTGTGTAGTGTATTGACTTTTCTAATGATTTTATCTCGTAAGGCTGAGATTATTGTGGGGAAGAAAGAGCGATTATAAGGCATGAATACACAATAAAATATACAGCTTTTCTTTTATAGTTAAATAGAGCTTAAGCAAAATAATCAGTTTTTTTTTTTGGTAAAAAAAATTGCATAATCACTTGTTGATTATGATTTTCTCTAATAAGAACCTGTGGTTGGTGCTTATATTTTGTCAGTATTAAGCCATTGGGTATCTAAGAATCCTTTCATCTTTGTAGTTTCAACTAAACTAAAAATCAAACTATCGATCTTACTTAGCCCACACCAGGTTTACCTTACAAAAACTGGATAGATTTGCATGAATTAATGATTAATTACAGACATTAATAACAAATGACATTAATTGATATTTGGGCAATCTATTATGATATTTTGTTATGAATATTTTTATATTTAAAAAATGTTTGATTCATTTAGCCGTTTCACAGATTTCTCAGCCGAGTAGGAAATCACTTATTAATTTATGTTTATAAATAATTTATTTGATTTTAATTTTAAATGCATGTGACATGACAGTAGGTACTGTCATGGTGCTGTATTGTAATATTAAAACATTATCATTAAAGTAGGCGCTACTTTAGTAACAATGTTTTATTATTACAAGTTTATGTTACGATTTCAATAAAATCTATTAAGTCTATATTTAAATATTAAGATAATAAAACTTAGAAATGGTATGCATTATAGATTTTAATTTTGTCGAATACACGGAAATAAAATCAAGTCTACTTTGGTCTTATTTCCCGTATCTCTAAACATTAAAGGTTAACATCCGTCACCGTGCATTAGACGTATATTTTCATAATCATTTATAGGTACAACCCGGTCACAATATATGTGCACCTCGCTTCGTGACGTCACATCGGCGCTCTCGGTACGGTGTGCAAAAAAGCTGCAAACGCGGGGAGGTGAAAGGGGAAGCGGGAGCGGCGTCACATTCCAGCCAAGTGCACATATACTGTGACCGGGTTGTACCTAGGTACATAATTAATCGCCATGTTTCCCGCTCGGCCCATCACTAAGCGCTCACCATCAAATGAATAGCGACAAACATTCATTTCACAGCGGCGTCGTAGGTTCTACCCTTGACATTCATTGACTTTACACACTACACAAACATAACGGCTTAACTCACGTAAACTCTACAAGACGATTCTGTACCCTACGTCCTTAAAAATAGGGTCCTTAATAATTTGAATGTAATGTTTGTTATGAAAATATCCGGATTCTTGCAGACAAAGCTTGCAACTGTTTGACATTTAGCCGATGGCTAGTTCAGCATGTAGCATTTAAGAATTTGGGTCTACGTCCATATTAAGTGTGATTTAATTATTTAAATTCAAAGATCGGTGATTTTGTTTTTATTTTGAATGGGTTTCCCCATTTAAAACTCAGAATAAAAGAATAGTACAAGAGTTGCTACTGCCCCGCTGAGCATGAGGTCCTGGGTTCGATTACCAGGTCGGGCAGTTATTCTATCTGGAATTTCTCAGTAGCATTCGGGAGTCTGGATTTGTTGGTCGATGGCAGTAGGCTTGTAGCGGTATCTACATCGCCACATGCGAATTACGCATCACAATGACGTCACGCAAAATCCTGCATCGCGCAAGCAGAGTTTACCGCATAATTATATACAACGCACCGACCACCGCTACAGGCTCGCTTCCTATTAAATGGGACTTATATAACTGGCAAAATAAGGGTGTACTATAGGTACAACTCTGCCCAACCCTTCTGGGAAACAAGGCGTAATGTTATTTTATATTAAGTTCAATGTAAGAATAAAATGTACAAAGGCTTAACCCTAAGTTTTTTAACCTAGAATTCTAGAACATTAAAAGTTTAACTACGTATAGACTTTGAAGAGCTTAAAAACACACTAATGATGCATCTAAAATAACATTTTCCTCGAATCCAAGAGAAACCCAGCATCTCTGTAAAGTAAAAAAAATAAACCTACCTAATTTAATAAAATCCCTTTTTCTATACCAACAAAATTGAAATATAATCAGAATTACTGGAAAAAGTTTTGTCGAGACCAAAATTAGATACACCGCTGGTACTCATTTCTAGAAGTAAACGTTCGTTCACAAAGGTTTCAGTGAATTTTAATTAGTGTGCAAAGTTATTATAGCCAAGACTCCAAGAAAAAAAGCTTGGGTGAAATGAACGGAAGTATGAAAGAAAGCGTATTAGCAACCAGGCTGTACCTATGCTGTAATTGAGTTTAAAGTCGTATTTTTTTTAATTCAATGTAGTTTATGGTCAGTAATTTCTTTTCACTAGCGTCAAAGGACTAAAAAGTGTCACGAGGACTTTTTGGCAGAAATCTTCGGCTTTAACATTGAGCAATTGAAAATGGTAAATTTCGCGTTGGTAGAATCAAACATAATATTTTTGGGGAACAAGTTCTGATTATAATATCAAATGAGCTTTTGTGTTACAAAAATGCGCAATTCGCACATTAGTCGGTATATCGCAAAGTGAGAGTTGCCGTGAACATTTTATAAATCTGAGTAAACTTACAGTGCCGAGCATTATTTTATGTATTTGTACTTCTAAGTAACATGGCCTAATATACATGAATATGAGGCAGCAGAAGAACGACAGACTAGAGAGAGCACACGTAGACAAGACATGTGTTATAAGGTACAGCCTAATTTAAATATTGCGAGGCACAGTACCAGAAGGCCAATTCCCGTAATTAAAAACGTTCAAAATCTAGTCGCAATCTCATCTCAGCGACAATCAATGTCAAAAACTTGTCAAATATGCAGGGAAATTAGTGGTATGTTTGACATATTGACACTGAGATTAGACTGCGAACGTTCTTAAAATTACGAGAATTGGGGTACTGATATCAATCTGTTATACTACTTAATAAGTTGCCCATAGATATTAAAAGCGCTATCTACTCAAGCTCCTTTAAAAAGCAACAAAAAATTTCCTATTGAGTACCTAAGTGTCAATAAGCTGTTGAAGATCTATAGCGAAATGTCTGTAAATGTTGTATATGCATTGTTGTAATATTTAGCGTGGTTATTTTTTCCCCTATGTGATTTAATTTTAATTTTCTTTTTATACTATGTTATTTCAGATCCAATTTATTGTTCACGAGTAAATGACGTATGACTTAAATACACACATCAAAAGTGTCTAGGGATCAACATATATTTTTGCAATAACTTTTCTCCTGATTGATATTAATTAAAATTTTCTTTAAGGATTCATAAAATAAAGTGTTTTCGTTTGTCACAGTAACGATAAACCAAGTCACCTTTGCATTAATAAAGAAATTTGCCATTTTCCTAATAAAGGGATTTTTGACATTTGAACCACTAACACAAAAGTTCGAAAAAAAGACTGAAATAACAGTTTTCTTTAAAATTTTATTGGGTAACTTAAACAATTAATAATCCGTGTTTCTACCGCGAACACTAACAACACAAGAACATCGGTTTGGCATACTCAAAATGAGTTCATCCAAATCACGCTGTGGAATGGCCGCCCATGTTCGTTGCAACAACAAAAAAAGGTCTTCTTGCGACTGGATACCCTCCATATTCGGCAGAGCTCTTCTCTGTAGCATATCCCACGCATGCTCAATCGGGTTCAAGTCTGGCGACTGAGCAGGCCAGGGCAGGACATTGATGTTAGCTGCGGCGAGAGTCTGTCTTACAACTCTTGCGGTGTGCGGTCGTGCATTATCATGCATTAACTGAAATAAGGGACCGATTTGCACTTGTAGAGGAACGATGACGTCTGATACAATCGTCTCAGCATAAATTTGAGCGTTGAGGTTGCCTCTGATCCAAATCAACTCAGTTCTTCCGCCGATCCAAATACCCGCCCATACCATGATGGTTCCACCACTATAAGGATGGACTTCCTGGCAGGATTTTAATCGCTGTTGGCGTCCAGGGGTTCTCCAGTGTCGTATACGTCTTGTATCCGGTCTCATACCAAAACGAGACTCATCAGAAAAGCACACGAAACGCCATTGTTCTTCTGCCCAATTTCTGTGTTCAAGAGCCCATTGATATCGAATCCTACGATTGTGCATTGCTATAGGTGGTACCCGTAGCGGTCTTCGGGAATGAAGGTTCACTTCATGCAAGCGGTTTCTGACTGTTTGGTCGCTAATTAAGTTCCCTGAAGAGTGATGAAGCCTCACGGCTAACATCATGGCGGTTATTGTTGGAGCTCTTCGAGTTAAGATTTGAATGTATCGGTCTTGTCTCCGTGTGGTGCAGCGATACCGTCCTCCATGGCGCTCAGCCACGGTACCAGTGCTTCGGTAACGTGTCCAAAGTCGACTGATAACACTCTGACTTGTATTCAGAGCTAAAGCCACAGTACGTTGCCGGGAACCAGCTTCTATCATTCCCACGGCTCTGAGCATTTCTTCCCTGCTTAAATGACGTCGCCGCTCCATAATAACGTTGGTTTTAATCAGTAGTAGGGAAACAGTAGCACTAATAATGTCTTCAATGCGTTGTATGTTTTTATAGGGAAAATATTGACAGCTGATTTTCATCTTTTACTCGAATTTGATTCACAGTTCCTGATTCAAATTATGAAATGCACCAAAAAGGATCCATATAAATTTATAAAATCATAAATTTATTACAAAGCCACATCTTAATCTCAAGAAATCCGCATAAAAATGCTTGATCCCTAGACACTTTTGATGTGTGTATATTTGTGAATAAACTCAGGTTATAGTCTACTGCATCAACAATGTGTGCTAAATAAAGTGTTTCTGCATGATACCTATAAATACTAATATTATAAACAGGTAAAATTTGTTAGTAAGTTTGTATGTGGGGCAAAATCTTTGGAAATACCGGTCAGTTTTTTTTTTTTTTTGCTTTTGATAGCCCAATGCTTGAGGAAGGCTATAAGTTTATTTAACATCGCGCTATGACCCTTAAGGGGACTACATGACATAAACGCAAGTTTTATAATGCCTAAAAGTATATGATCCACTGCAGTAAACAAAATCTGAAAAATATATGATATTCTTCAGGATATATGCTAGTTAGATAGTGTGTTGAAAACATAATACAACTAATTTGGTGCGATGGAAAATAGCCACGAAGATACCTCTAAAAAATTCTTTTAACGATTAAAAACCATACTAATATACGTGCAATCATCCTGTTTTTTTTTTCAGATTGTTCTTCAAGAAACATATTGACGCGATAGTGTTTCATTTTTTAGTCCAATCAATAGACTTTTTGTAAATAGAGAATTGCTGCATATTTTGCAATAAATTAACAGCTTTGTGTCATCGCTCTTCTCTTTCTTTTCTATGCAGCCCGACAGTGACCGCGCTTTAGCTGTTGTCAGCCCCTTAAAGGCCGACCAAAAATCAAAAAAAGTTAGAAAGAACGCTAAGCGAAAATGAAGTGATAGCGCGGGCAGGTGATGCGATGCGACGCGGTGGGTACAAGAAAATTCCCGCGGATGACGTCGCGGACAGACGAAAAAACAAAATCAGCGAGCAGTTTTCAGAAATGAATGTCCGCGTTGTATTTTGTCAAATAACCTAGAGTTTCCCACAAAATACACTACTTACAGAAATCGAAATCGTGCTAAAACAACAGAAACAAGCTAAACAAACCGTCTGCCACCCCGATACGAACAACATTGCCGGCCAGAGATAAACCGCGAAGCTTTTTAGCTAATTGTAAGAGGCAGAATGGGAGCCGTGTATTTTTTCCCTTGCCAGTCAGTTTCTTTTATAAGTGAACCATCTAAATTCGTTGTTTTAGGAACGGTACTCATTCTGAATTTGAAAGCTTTGAGTGATTTTCGGTGTTGTGAAATTGAAGGGACAAGTTTTATCGGAACGTAAATCAGCTATCTTTATCGTGCACTTGCTTATAAGTGAAAACTATTTATCATTATCTGTCTAGTCTTTTTACAACAATGTCGGGGTCGGCTTCCAGTCTAACCGGATGCAGCTGAATACCAGTATTTTACATGGAGCGACTGCCTATCTGACCGCCACATCCTAGTTACTGGGTAATACGATACCCCTTGGCAAGACTGGTGGTCAGACTTTCAGGCTTCTGACGACTCGTAACTGTCAGATATCCACCAAATGACTGACGTAACCAAAGGCTTAAGCGGGCTGTTCGAGGCAGGGAGGGCTCTCGTTGTAAAGATGGTCACACATCCACAGACCGACCTCGGCAAGCTTAGCAAAAACCATTTATATGAATGTGTTTTCATATAATATGGTTAACTACACACTTTACGGTTTCAAGTTATTGTTGGAATGTCTCGGTAATTTTTCGCAGGAGTTATCTTGTTTACAAAAATGAGTCTTAATAGTTAATGTCGCTTCAGAAAAATTACCCATTTAAATTCTTGAAGAGGTTCCTTAGCATATAAAACAGCCTTAGAACTCCACCTATTCATCAACAGGCAACAATCTTATTAATGAGAAGGCGAATTTAATCTAAATATAAATATGAAAATATATTTAAATGCTATTTTAGAAGTTTACAACATGGCGTCTTTTCGAGTTTCCATTAATATTTATGATGATATCCATCATGTATTAATCATGAACATTATAACATTATGTAGGCGTATTTGAAATATTTTTATGCGTTAATTTACTTGAAAGAAAGATTTTAAATAATGCTGGCCTTTTGAGTTGCGACTTGGCCTTAGGTGGCACAAGAGTAGAACTACATAATAAAAAAAAATCATTAATTAATTCTTCTAATAAGTCCACTGACTTAGTGTTTTGTGAATGAGGATCCTCCTGGGATGTTTTGCTCCGCAGTCTATGGCATCTCAGCATCCGAGACAAAACAACAAAAGCCAATCGAAAAGCAAATCGTTATTCAGATAAAGCAAATATATTTTTCTCGAACTTAACAATGAATCTATATAAATCGATTTAACGTCGCCACAAAAAGAACATAAACAACATCCCAACTAACTATACCGAATCCTCGATAGATCTCCAAGTCACCCAAAAGAATACTTGAACGTAACGTAAACGTATAGGTACCGTCCAAACTTTACCGACGCCGACGGTGGTCCAAGGAACTCAAGTAACGGTTCGTTTACTCTGGCCCCCTCGTATCTATTTATATTTACGTTTCGCCGGTCGACACACAAAGTTACAACTCCTCTCGACTTTGTGACTTACTTTGGGATCCTTTATTGTAGAAACCTTCTGCAAATTAAGTTGGCACAGAGACACTTTTCCAGGTAAAGAGCGATTTAAAAATTCATCTCCAATTCCAAATTCCTGTCACAAAATAGACTTTCATTTCAAATAAAACGCCGTGCGACCAGTTTGGTACGCAGGCGCTTAAATTATATTTTCATTAGGATTATAACAAATTGAATCAAAAACATTTAAAATCTAGGCATATTTCAGAAAATGTTACCAAAATCACCTTTAACTCCGATGTCTTCACTGACCTCGATGACTTTTCTTGAACCACGTGTATTCCTGAACCAGTGAACTATCACATCCAAAGTACCACCTGTAGCCGTGGGATCACTTACCCTCTGATACACCTCAATGGTTCCAGACCAAAACTTTGTTAACTAGGTACTTAATTATCTTGGTGATCGGTTGTGAAACTTTAAATCGAACAAGCTTTGCGATTTCTCCAATGAAAACATTCCACCCGTTTAAGATTCAAAACATATTCATTAAAATGTGTTTTTTCATTATTATTTAGTAGTCTCTCCGTCAGTAAAAATCTAGACAGTGACTACAAATTTAGGTCTAGACGATATTATTATGTAACAATGTCTTCATTTAAGGTGTGACCACAAACCGCGCCTCATCTCTCACCCAAGCCACTATTTAGTAATCTGTGTCCAAGCGGAGTAAACGCGGATAAGACCATTTATTGTAGCGTTCCATTGGTCCTTGTAGACGTATATGCAGAAATTAACAGCCTCAAGTATCGTATCTTGTGTCTCAATTCGCCTATCTAAATCCTCTATTGTACATAGGCCTTCCAACGTAATATCAATTATATTCAGCCAGTAATTACGACCCTTAACAACTAACAACTACCACTATTACCCACGCTTAACAACTTTTGAAACTAAAACATCTCTGGAGACAAAACTGTTTGATAATACGGACCATCCATCACGCCGACGAGTTTGTGTAAGCTATAATAAATTTAATTTAGCCCTGCGTACACCTCTATATTCGTCTAAGGATTAGAAAAGAACTAATTAATCTTTGCGCCCCTAAAGGTCATAGTTAGGAACTGTTCAAAATTTCGTTGTTATCGTATCTTTTGTGTTATGATCTACCTGTGGTCATGAAATACGAAATACATCACACCCTCACCACATCCTCATACACCTTGAAGTCCACCACACTTCGTACAAATTTAAGATTTTATAATTATTATTTTAATCTTCTCTTCCAACAAATAGTTTGCCCTTAAAAAATAATAATGTAACTTTCGTGCTTTGTCTATAATAATGTTTTTGATGATATTTTTGATTGATTACAAATCAGCGAAATGATAAAGGTTTTTTTTTTCAATAATTCCAAGAGCTATAATGCCAAATGAAATTGAACAAATTTTTAACTCGAGTTGCGATGCAAATCTAAATCACTTTCAATGAACGGCGAATTCTCGGAAGAACAATATTAAGAAATATTAGAACTTATAGTTTTAGAATTAGTAGTAGAAGTATAAGAATGTTCGTTATTATTTTCACTAAAATCATTAATAAACTTAAAAATGCCATAAAATGAAATAGCAAAAGATTATTAATACCAATTCATGTATCCTACCGTATCAAATTATCATTAAAATTTATAAAGAATATCAAATAATGTATAGGAATAATTTACAGGCGTCTTTCAGTAGACAGTAGACGCACAATGTTCATTCGATGACCGAAAATTGTATTAAATCTCATTGTTTTACCAGCTTTATAAACACAGCTGTGTAATTTTCAAGAACATTCATACGTATTTATTCACAAATTCAATTCATTGTGTTAAAATCAGTTTAAAAAAAAACTGGCTGCGCACTATACTTACGTACAAGCATGATGGACGGAAATGGAAGGACCAGTGTTTTAATTTGAACATTCTTTCACTGATTGTTTCTTAACAAACAACTGTGAATTATCCAAAATTCATCGCAAATGTGAGCCTCGTGTCCGCTCAAGTACCCCAAATCCATTACCCCGCGTAGTCTGTTTTTGTTTCGGACCCCTATCAGCACTGGCCTTATCTACGTAATCCTTACACCCTGATACCTTTTTGTACGAATTACTAAAGACAACAGATGGTATGGGATTGTTTAGGACCAATTCACACGCTATCGCTGCCATCGATACGTTTTCGGCTCAAAGGACACAGACTACGACACAAAAGTAGACTAAAGATTGTCGATGCACGACAAAAAGGAGAAAAGCTACAGCTAAGCTTAACTTGTCAAGCGATCTATCATCAATAAATATGACCTTACATCGTCATCCATAAATTTTACCTAATATCACGACCGAATTGTTTTATGTCCTACTTTAATTTACAAAAAAAGAGCACTAAAAATCCACTCCAAGCCTTATCGTACATATAATCACACTTATTACCCAGCTTAACTAACTTTCTTCTAGCCCAACTTTCCCCATTAGGCCTACTATGACCCCGCGCCCCTACCCCAGTCACTCCCAGGTGGAGCACACCCACGCTCAACTCAGAATAGAACCTCACACCCCGTTTACGTCACACAACTGCGCCACAAAATAGGGAGACGGGGGACCGAGCTATTTTTAGCAACTTACTGAAACATTTTTTTTTTAGGTTTAATTACTTCTTGCATGTCTGTTCAATTTTTTTCTGGTCCTTTGTGCCGCGGTTTTGACTTGCAAAGATATTATTTAACCTCTACCTCACTAAAAGGAATTTCTTAATTAACAGCTTAAATATTTTTAGAGCGATGAGGTGCAGAATAATAGTATTTGTATATGTATTTAGATACTTTAACCAGCATTATTATAAATACTGTTCAACCAAATGTAATTCCATAGACGCCTCCATTGGGTTTTCCAATAAGTTTGTCAATGTTTGCTTCCCTTCAACACATTTGGCACGAACCCAACAGTCTAGAAAATTCTATTACTTACCTACTGGAACCTTATTTTCTATTCTTGGGGGCTTATACTAGTAACTCTTAGAACATATTTGTCCAAAAGTAGTTCTAGTAGTTGAAGTAGAACGACATAAAGGGATATTTTTTTTTTTTAAACGTTGCCCCACACTAGGAATTTCTCCTGTATCGTGGGTGCGTTTACAAACATTTAAACTCACATACACAAACAGCCAGACCCGGAACAACTACTTGCAGGTCATACAAATATTTGTTCCGTGCGGGAATCGAACCCGCGACACATTTTGACGACACGTTTGGTGTAGTGGCTACAGTGGCTAAGTGTAGTCAGCGAAACCAAATGGTCCTGGGTTCGAATCCCGGTAGGGGCAAATGTTTGTATGATGAATATGGACATTTGTACCCGAGTCATGGATGTATATTTATAATATGTATGTATTTACGAAAAAAAATGTATTTAAGTAGTGTATCAACCATCTGGTATCCATAACACAAGCCTTAAGTGTTAAGTGCTTAACTTGGAACTAGATGGTGCTGTGTGCAATGTCAGACGATATTTATTTATTTATTTATTTTATTTATTTATTTTGCGATTTTGGACACATTTCGCCTTAAGTAATATTAAGAAAGAATACAATGACAGCTAAATCTACTGCCCGTAAATTTGGCTGTCATTGTATTCATGAGGGAGTCTCATGAAACCCGATGTCCCTAATAGAAAATATAATAGCATATTATAGAGATTGATGTGCTCCGAATCTCTTATTTATTTATTTGTGGACCCTTTTGAGGTCTATCTTACAAAATAAATTGGAGCAATAAGGACCACATTTTTTTTTATGTCTCCAGAGACGAAAAAGTAATCGTTTGGTAATGAGGTTGTTACTAGTTCGAAGCTAAAGGATCAGAATTTATTAAAAATAATAATCTTATAATATATTGTGTTCCTTTATATTTTTTCTATAATGAAGAATTTCAGGAAATTCTACGTTTATAAATATTGATTCTCGTAACTTGCAACATTTGGGCGAAATCAGCATAGCCATACTTCTAGATTATATTGTCTCGTTGTCCTAAGCAAGGAATATAGAAAATGCGCAGCATGTTGCAACTACCTCTGCCTATCAAATTCTTGCGAAAACTTAGATTTCTTTTACGGCTCGTGTACCTACATACCAGACGTGAATGCCTCATGTTCCGGCGCGTGGACGCGCGGTTTTAAAACTTTTAATAAATCAGAAACGTATGCCTGAAAATCCTTTTTAGATCGTTAAAAATAGGAACTTTATTTATTCGCCATCAATCGTATAAAAGTCAAAAACTCGCCCTTTGTTACGAAACCAATTATCATCAATTCAAATATTTTTCACAATAGTGGCATCGATGCGAGGCAATAAACAAATAAACCTTCAAATTCCCGTCAAAAGCCGTTATCCTGAAATAAAAAACAAGAAATAAAAAATATTAAAATCAATGAACTGAGAAAGCTGATGTATAAGGTACAAATTGACGAAGAAATGTTTTGTGTGTAACGTTCCTTTCATCGAGTCGAGGGGAGAGGGCGGACTATTCAAGGAGAACCTTTAAATAGAACCTCATACCAGGAGCGTATCAGGGAGGAGGAGGTATCGATGAAAATTAATTTTTGGTTACAGTTTATGCTGACGTTGGGGATCTTTTTCGTGATACTGGGTTTATTAACGTTGGTAGTATAATGCGTAAGGTATGTTGGGTTTACTGACTAGCGTTGATGAAGGGATAATACTTTTTGGTAAAAATTAAAAACCTTAAAAGATACTGTACTAAAGCTTTATCACTTTATAGTAATAAAAAGTTATGAAAGTTAAAATTTTTACATTTACAAAAGAAATCGACAAAATAATTCTTCTCACACTCCCATCCCTACGTTTCGCTTCCATGCGCTCGGTGAAACGTATCAGTATTTGTTTGTATCGATATTTAACCTCAAGCTTTATTAGCTGCGATAACGTCCCCTCTCTAGAACAACGTCGGTCGCTCTCATTGTCTGTTTATACAACAGCTTCTGATCGCTTCGCATTTGAAATTTATTTGTTAAAGTACTTTGAGGAGGCACTTATTAAGAGTTGCGAGTTTATTTAACGAAGAAAAATAATGGTTGGAGTGATTGTGGAAGAGTTTTAGAATGGGGAAGGAAATATTTAAGTTCAGGAGCAGAAATTTATTCATTATGTGAAGACGTTTGATGGTAAATATTTCGTTTTCTAAAATTATTCGAGTGTTTGTATCTTTATTTATATGCTTACTTTCTCAACGCATGTGATTCCGATTAGGGTCTACATATACTTTTTGGGGTATTATTTTATTTCAAAATTTGAGAGTTTTTCATTGAATATACGAGTCTGATGGATAGAATATCTTTATAAACATAAATGCTTTCCCCAATAAAACTTTCGACTGTTATAAATATATATTTAAATATATATTACAATATATATATATACAAAGTGGCGCGTACCTTATCATATTAAATTATACCACGTATACTACATGGTATACTTAGACGATATACATTTGAATGAAATCCATTCTTCAAACATGTTCCATACATTTTGTCGAGCTACGTTTAATAAAATGTAAGGTACAGCTGATTTGTTTTGTGAATGAATTTCTTTCAATTTTGTATATCGTCTAAGTATACCATGTAGTATACGTGGTATAATTTAATGTGATAAGGTACGCGCCACTTTGTATATATATATATTATAATTGATAAATTATTCAAATTCTAAACGACACCAATTTAACTTGTTAACAGCTTCAATCTTTTCATCCAAAACAAAACTGTTTGCCCATCATCAATCACTCTGTTTATTGTTCTTTCAAATAATATTCCAGTCTTGTTCAAGAATCTAAACCGCATTACGTTGAGGGGGGGAAACAATATGGAGGGCTGAGGACCAGTAATTGTGTGAAGCCGGATTGAATATTAAACGCGTCTTATACGTGCCCGTCTGTGATGGCACCCAGGAGTTTGGTATCAGAAGGTGGAGTTTGCTTAGTGTCTCTTGTTCCGTTTGGCTCTATTTGATTTAAAAAAAATCCTATTATTTATTTTATCAGTCTTGCCACGTATTTTATACAAGTATTGAAGAAAAATATAATTTTATTTCTAATTTATTTATTTTAAATAAACGACTTATGAGAAACACGCGATGAACAATTATTGGAAATCGTAATATAAAATTCTGGGAATGGTTTTGTTATAACTAATCATAAACCATTGCCGAACTCATTCTACAATGTCCTGTAGGATACATCAATTTATAGATTTTCTTTATTCGTCGAATGATATCTGGAAATTAAGAAAATCTATAAATAAAATTATTAGAAAAAATCATATGCATATACTTTTTCCTACTGCAATCCGCCTACATGGTGTACTTCTCTCAGACGTATTCCTCGAATACTTATTGAGTTAGTTCGCCCACTGGTTATATCGTTAAAGATCGCTACAAGCTGTGCCTTCGCTGGTAAACAATTACTTCTACACACATCTTGTTGCTAAGACGTTTATTTGACTTGAGAAAAGTTTATTTGGGTAGGTTCAAAAAACATTGTGTACCCAAGTACACAATGTTTTCTATTTCTTCTAGTTGAGGATATTTTTTCTTGGTGGAGTCATTATCATTGGTAACTATGGTTTTGTCCGTTGATCAACTTCTATGGATAGTGATGTATTAAAATTCTCTCAATAATACAAGAGAAATTGGTCCTTGTTGTCTAGAAGGACCAATAAAAAAAAACAAAAAAGCGGAATATTGAATTGATGATGCTGTTGAAAATTTAAAAATTAGTCATTTTTTGAATGAGTAACTGGAGCACAATGTACTCATTCAAAAGAGAACAAAATTGCACAAAAACTAATTTATACCAGAGACAAACTTGGGGCAAGAAATAATCAAATAATGTGTTATGTTCAAGTAGGTTCTACTAAACAATCGGTGTTAATTTCATGTTTGTATGTAAATAACTGCTGTAAATCTAAGTAAACAGGATTAAAAAAGAACATGACCATTGTATAAGCTATTTTTCAATCCTGAAATCACCTTCAGCTCCCACGTAAGGAAGTTACAGATAATCTTGTTAGCCTACAATCGCTGTCAGTCGCTAGTAAAAGAAAAAAAAATATATATACAGCAACACACGTACGTAAGCCTGTACACGTCTAATAGACGGGTGTACGTGTACCCATTGCAATGCAAACTGAACTTATGTATCCCAAGCGATTGGTTTTAAACAGCAGGCTGGTGGATGAATGGTAAATAGTTTATTGAAGGTGTAAAATCTTATTAACCATAATACATTTTAAATAAAGGAATAGTCTACGGGATTTTCTAATCAAATATTTAAGAGCTTTTGAATACATTGCTGTATATATTATATACAACTTGTCGTTTTGTATCCTCGTCAAATTTCAGGAGGCTGTAATGAAAGACATAAATAATCAAATTACGATACCTGCTCAATAATTAATACATACTTGTTTTTTTAGATACTTAAGTTTGACAGTCTTTCAAAGAACATAATCGCCCCGATGCGTATGCGGTAGGCAGTGTCGCACGACTATGTCGCTGTGTGCATGCGTTATAGCGCAGTTACAGGGCGGTATCACACGGGCCCTACAGATGCCGATTTCCGAAAATTATAAAAAATATGATCTACTTATTTTATTATTGATTCGTGTCGAGAATCATTAGCATAGTTACCTCCTCAAATTTGACGAGGATGCAAAACAACACCTTGTATATATATACAGGGTTAATAAGATAGATATTGTGCCTACAAGGACCATTCGTTGGGACATAAGGACCAGTATTTCAAAGATTTCCTTCATGTTGAAACAGAAACAGATTCCACTTTTTGTTTGTCTTTCATTTCCACTTCAACATAACCGTGGTGAAGAGATGTCCTAGTTTAAAAAATAAATAAGGTTCCGTGTACAGAAACAGCTACTTAATTCTGTGTCGGCTTAAAGTACTGCGAACTTTGCTACGCAAATATTATTCTAAAGTTTTCAGCGGAATTGTGGTCAAATAGTTTTTGGATGCTTATTTTATTTTATTTGTTGTACCTAACAGTAGGTATTGTGGAAACGCTAAACAAAACTTTCATCATAATCAACCTATAATGCTGGGACACAGGCCTCCTCTCTGTGAGAGGATGCGGGCCGTAATCCACCACGCTGGTCTAGTGCGGGTAGGTGGTCACATGTCTTCTAATTTTTAGTTCTAGGATATACCGGTTTTCTCACGATGTTTTCCTTCTTCGTTTTGAGAGCAGTGGTGATGGAATAATTAACACAAAGTAAAGCGCCTGTCGGGGGGGTTCGAACCCACGACGTACAGCTCGTAAATCGCGGCCGTTACGACTGGGCCGCCACTGCTCATACACTAAACAAAACTTTGGTATGTTTTATTTGTAAAACGTTCATTAATGTTTTTTTAATGGGTTCCACAGTTGACTATATTATTTACTTACTTCATTAATTCTCAATATTTGTCGCCTACTATACTTGGCCTATGTTTTCATCTTCATTAATAACACTTTCTCTGCAACTGAAACATACGATTTAATATAAAATCACTACCAATTTCCATAAAAACAATCTCTATGTTTGTCTGAAGAAAATCGCAAGTCTCCTGCGAGTGACGCGAGGATGACGTCAGAAGGCTCCGTGGCGTGACGTCGCTACCACCACCCAAAGAAGAGGGAGGCAGCTGCGTACTGCGTAAATGCGTCGTGTAAAAGTACCATCACAATTCGTATAAGAACTCACCCCAAGCAATATTGAACCGTAGACCATTCAAAACAAGTCTTAATATCGTTTGTCTTGTTGGTAGATTCTATTATAGTCGGGTAGGTTAGGTCGTTCGGCTGTCATCTACACTCGTTAGCAAGATGGCTGTAGGTACAAGAGGTAATAATAGGGGCCTGGGCTATCGGATTAATGTGAAATACAAAGGAAATGAAGGTTAGACCCGAATAGGTAATAGGCTAATAGGTGTCCTATAGGGATACCTATAGGTATCCTATAGACCCGTTTACGTACTAATGCCTGAATAGGATTAGCCGTCCGGTAATTTCAAATTCAATAGAGCAATTAATTAGTTTAATATTGACAATGTTATACGGCTAACTGAGTAAGCTATTGTCTTGTATAGATGACGTGGGATTAGCCCGAGACATCATGCAAGGCACGTTAAATCATGCCAGGATGGGCAGTAACTTTTGCTTTGCCGTCATGCTAATCTATTTGGGCTGTTCATTTAATTTCCACCATTGATTAAGAATGTACTTGATTCCAAAACATCAAAAACTCGCTTTAATAGAACTTGTGCGGTAAAACAATTCATAGGTATGTAGCGGTCCTCGCGCACATATGGGAGTGGTGCGAGAAGGCAAAACGCCGGGGCGTAGCTCCGCTGCCGCGAGAAATCACGGTACAGCGGACAGAGCTCCGGTGGGATCTCAGGGCGGCATGGAGAGTGCGATTGTCGCAACCCAGCGCTGGGTACACCACATTTGCGGCGATAAGTCCCCTCTTTGAGGAGTGGCTAGAGAGGCGCCACGGCGTCCTCAGCTTCCGCCTGACGCAGGTCCTCACCGGAGACGGTTGTTTCGGGAGGTTCCTGTTTCAGATAAGGCGGGAGGAAACGCCCGTGTGTTACAATTGTGTGGATCGCCCGGAGGACACGGTGGAGCATACGGTGGAGGTCTGCCCGGCTTGAGCGGAGCACCACCGTGTCCTCGTGCAGGCGATTGGCGGTGGCGATCTCTCGCGTTCGGCCCTGGTCCAGGCCATGGTACGGACTGAGAGGGCATGGGAAGCCGTCACCTCCTTCTGCGAAGCAGTAATGCTGGCAAAGGAGGAGGCGGAACGTGTGAGGGAGAGGCGAAATTCGCGCCCTCACGCCCCTAGCCGCCGCAAGAGACGCCCTGGGCGTCGGGAATCCCAGGCCAATTCCCGGCCACCGTAGGCGCGGGCTTGCGGATGGCGAGCAATGGGTAGATCACCGTCCGATAAGGACCACGCCCGGGTCGACGGCGAGTGGTGTTCCACGCGCGCCTCAAAGAGATTTCAGCAACAATGACGGGGTCCGCTAGGGCCGCTTCGCCCAGAGCGGGAGAAGTTATTTGACGATTTCCCACACTCAAAAAAAAAAAACTTATGTAACGGTATCTTCTTCGCCACATGCGAGCTGCGCGTCATACTGACGTCACGCAAATCCTGTATCCGGCGAGCAGAGTTTACCGCGCGACTAGCATATATACAACTTACCGACATCAATCATTGGAGCTCCTGTCTGGAGGCTTTGAGTTCACTCAAAGGCACCACAGGAAAGACCGGTTAAGCAATCACGGCCTCTGAATGCCAATTGCGATATGCCATAAAAAAAAAACAATCATTGGGCAGTTGCCCACCAGACAACACCCGTCTGGTCGGAGGATCCTCCCTTTTCTATGAGCGAACTTTACACCCTGTTCGTCGTACCTCTATAAGTAAATGCAACAATATTCTGTAATTCACCTTTACCGAATTACATATAGGTACATATTCCGACACTAACTTATGCATTTTATTTCCCAATATTAGTCATATAACCTTCTCCAACTAAGTGCATTACCCTAATTCCAAGTTATAGACCACTCCAATTGGGCGGAGTAAAACTGACCTTAAAACATGGGGTCCCCGTAAAACGAATGTAAAACTATACTAAAACTTAGCAATATGTAGGAACTGAATGTCTATCTATTACATTTTATGAAGAAATTATATGAGCTGACTATCACTGGTATATTTTAAAGTATTATTTGACTAATTTTGGCTTCGCTACGAATGGAAATGGTCCTAATGCTTATATAAAATATAAATACCATAAAAGCAAATGATACTATTTAATTTAATATTTAATATTTTTCTTAACAAAACGCGCCTTCATCCTCTCTCCTATTAAACATTTTTGCTGTGCCCGACAGGGTCCATAATTGATTCGATGTTTTAACTGTTAGCTAACTGTTATCATGTACACATTATGGAATGCAATAAAGTATTCAGTATTGAGTAATGTCCGCGGTTTTGGTCCTATGGCGAAAAGTTTGGCCGACGATTGTGAAAGGTAATCCACAGATGTATTTTTTTTAAACAAACTGTAAGAAGATCATGTTCAACACTCTAGAAAATTGGACGTTTTAATTTTTCGAAAGAAGAAATCTCGGTCCTAAAGTCTGCGTTATTGGCCTTTACTTTAAAACTTGGTTCGATATAAAAACATAAGAAAACAATAATGTAACAGCAATGTTCGACACATATTTTGACATAGTGGAGTCACCGACTTAGCTGCAACTACAGTGCGATGTCAGCAGCTTTTAGTATAACAAAGTTTACTACGTATCCCGATAGTAAAATTAAAAGCAGGTGTGGTACAAACTCTAACACCTAGGTACAGTGTCGCCTGTGCTTTATTCTTTGCAAGAAATTTTGAGTATTTAGGTACACTTGTGGCATTTTAATGGTGGCTTGATATTTTGTGGGATCTCGAAGTAGTGTGGGAAAAATTAACTTTCAAACTTCATGTTTCTTTAGGAATTAAAAGTAAGTATACGCTATTCGGGCAAGATTCTGTTGAGACTCGCACAGCCTGCCAACGACGATGATGATGATATCATATTTTCACAATAAATCAATCAACGGAGACTGTTGCAGTCCGCTGTTAGATATAGACCTGTCCCAAGTTGTGCCGCGACACCCAGTTATCTGTCTTGGCTCTCAAAACAACACACAATGATCTGTTTTAATAAACTACTATTTTAAAGATAGAGGAATTTGTGTTTTAGTAAATATCTATCAAGTAGGTAGGCTGTACTCCTAATTACCAATCTCTAGATATTAATATGCAAATGGCTCCTTTAAACACGTGTCATGCGTTAATCAACCCCAATTACTACACAATACATTGTTCAAAGGCTACATTACATGCGAACACATACATAATAAAAGATTACGTAATCTAATCCTCCCTAATATTCGGTGCGGAATACTAAATGAGAAACAAATTGTACCTACATTCATTAAAAGATAAATAAATTATAAATGATTTTATTTCTGTAAGTAGGTCTGTACAAACACTTTTACACGTCAATCATATTTTAAAAACTAGATGAGGCTTCTTATCTGACTATGAGAAGAAAGGCCGAAACAAACTCCGAGATCTCTTTTAAAGTCCAGACATAATCTTCAGATCATGTGAAGTTAATGTAAATTGTTGTCTGAATGGTCTTTTGAGGAAAAAACCACAGATTGAGTGGACTTGTCCAGTCATTGCACGCATTTGTCAGTAATCATAATCATGCAGCTCAACTCAGAACTTAAGGAGATCAACGTTTCGACAAACAATACCAAATAAAGGATATTAGGTAGGCCGCATAAATTACTCAAACTGCTAGACCAAGCCTAAAACTTACCGAGAAAACAAAACCAACAAAAATAAAATTACCTCAATTTTTACCAAATTCTCGACTATTTGCGTAGTGTAGTATAAAAAAAAAGCCAAAGATAGTGATAACGATATTGTTTGATAAGAATAGTATCGTAGCAAATTGACATGAAAAGCGTAGCGCGAGGCCTACGCAGCTACGCCGTAGCCGAAAACCTACAACGTAGTAGCCCGCTACGAGACTAATCGATAAAGGAACTTTTTCTTTTATCTGCCATTTTTTGTTTGTTGTTTGAAAATTTAGCACATAATTCGCATTTTGAACAGTACCTACATCTCTACAAACCCCTTCTGGGCCCATATTTCTCCCATACTAATCTATCAACTGCGCCTTAAAAAATAATAACGTAAAAAGCATCGAAGCAACAGCTTTGCGTCATCCATTCAGCATAAAGCGTGGGCGGCCACCCACCACCCTCGCACCCTCTCGCTCGCACTTGTTTCTCTTCTAAATCACCATCTTCCTCTGTCTGCCCACGCTTTCATTCACCACCTACGTTCCATTCAAGTATGGTTTTGTATGTAGCTGGCTCATCGGCTATTTGAATTATGTTGCGAATTTCCTTCCATAATGTATGAAGGGAAATGGTGTCCATTGGGTATTATTTAATACGGATTGTAGAATTAGTTATGGGTTGATCTTGCTTTTGGTAGGTAAGGAAGGCAAGAAGGCAGTGTCTATAGGAACTAACTAACATACATAAAGTCTGATTTCCATGGGCGTAGGCAGAACCATCAGAAAGCTACCTACTACGAGCATTTTACACACCATTTGTTTTGTCCACGTGCTACATAATATGACCCACTTCATATAACTGACAATGCGAAATATTGGTAAAAACATTACCAAATTTTGTCATTTTTATTAAAGCAAAAAATATTTTTAAAAGAAACTTGACAAACAGTTGAATTTTCGGATTGTCGCCCGTCTTTATTTATTGGGTGGCTGATTAGTGATTATAGATGGATTCGTAGGATAAAATAAAGAGTTTACGTTCTGACTTAATTAATTTATTATATTTTTCGTAGACAAAAGTCTGAATTGCAAATACTTGAACACAAAACCTTGACTGCCTTATAGGCAGTCAAGGTTCACAAGCGCCACTACTGAGTGTGAGGCCCCAGGTTCGATTCCCGGGTTGGGCAAAATGTTATAGGTTTTTTTCCATGTGGAATTTCTCAGTATCAGCTTGGAGTCTGGATTTGTGCCGGTTGATGCCAACCAATAGGCTCGCCCCCTATTATATGGGACTTTAACATAACTGGTGGAATCTGGGTGTACTATAGGTCTCTGTCTAACCCTTCTGGGCAACAAGGCATCATGTTATGTGTTGCACATGTTTGCGAAAACAAAATTATAAATGTCCAGTCATTTAATTCTTGCCAGTGTGTTAACAAACCATCATAAAATAATAAATTAATTAATTATATCTGCCCTTTCTATGTCTTTTATATCACTAGATTATTATTATATATTATCAGATAACTATCGATTTGATAGGTTGTGTACGATAACGGCAAAACGCAATATCTTACATAAATATTTCACGGATACAAATGAAATGGTTTGTTCTGGTAAATGTAATAATAATGAGACCACAAACATTGTTAAATAAGTTCGCAGAAATTGGAGTTCGGAATGGTAGTGTGAAATGCATAATTATTATTCTGCGTAGGCCAGTGGGCGGCGCGACCACGTTAATAATTGTAACGATTGACCACAAATTGATACACATAATGTGGTTGGGAACAGTTGGTTTTGTTAAGTGGGTTATATGCATTGTTGTGATACAATATTTGTTGGTTTTAAAATATGTTTGTGCTGTAGTTGACGTTGTTGTATTTTCTGAAACCCAGTTGAAGAAACCGAATGACAACCCATTATGAATAATCATCAAAAAAGTAATGAGTTGGGAACTTTGAAGGAGTATGGATAGTAGTATCCGCCTTTGTTGGAATAAAACCTCATTACGATAGCCTATCCATTATTAAGCTTGGTGATTACAGCAATATTCTCCCGAAAACTCCCCACCACACTTTAATATCCGAATGAAATTAACTAATACATTTTGGTGGTGATTTGAATATGCAAATGTGACGAACTAAATTCGTGGGTTGTACGTAATTATGTAAATAAGGGGTATGTTCGATCGGTGCCTGGTTATCCCTTCGTGTTAGGATTGTGGGAACAAATCATAGAATTTGAACGTGAGGTGTGGTCATTTTCATTTGTATGGGAACCCTTCATGGTTTTATTGAGGTTTGGAAATGGAGTTTATTTGGAAAGAAAATATTTGTTTTGGAACAAATCAATTGACGCCGTGCCGTGTTAAGGACGTGCTATCTAATTTGAGTGTTGTTGTAGATCGTAACTAAGATTACTATTATATCAGTAGTTTATTTATTTTTATACTCAGTTATCATACTTTGATGCAGACAAAAACACATTGTTTCATAGCTACGATTGGCCGGGTATAATGAATGGGTACGTCCGTCAACCATAGGAAATCACTTTGATTATCAGTTAGTTGGCTGGCTAATTTCTTACCAGTGCATGAGCTGATCTCATTAGTATAAGTCTAGTGGCAGATACTAGAAAGAATGGTGGATTTAACGGAACCCATCACTAATCTTTTCAGCTTCAGAAATGAATTAATTAATTAATGAAAAAGCAGCAATTATTAAAATCGTCTGTATCCTCAAAGGGTTAACACGATGGCCACAAAAAGGTTTAACAAAATATGATCTTCTGTTGTTTGGTCACACACATGTTTTGTTTTTGTTATTATAGTGTAATGAGTTAAATGGCTTTTTAGGGTCAAACAGATTAGATTGTGGGAAAAAGTAATTTTAATTATCCGCCCTGTAGGTTTTATTTATTACGGTTCTGAGCAATTTGTTGGACATTTTTGGGTCATTGCGAAAATATGTAAATGAAAACCTCAGGCTCCGAAATAATACAGAAGAATGGCGTGAATCATTCGTTCATGGAACACCATGTGACTTAGTTGTAATTTGTAACCAACTCTTTCTTTACATTCCCTTTATTCATTGTACTATATGTAAGCAATAACTTATAAGAACACCTTTGACCCTTCCTAAAATTATTAGAATATGAAGACTATTTGTCAAATACACGGTAGCGTAGTTGTAATAAACTAAATTGAATTACTGTTTAGATCAAATTTGACCGACTTTACAGAAAGTTTTGGTACAAGAATAACCCATTGTATGTTAAACAAACACTTTTTTGTATTCAAATGATGTTAAAAGCGCTTCTAAAACTTGAATTAAACAGTTACACCATCTAATTCCATGTGTATCACTTGTGTTACAAACTGTGCTTTACCCATTTTTACCTCTAGGCGAATACTATCTATGATGGATCTCTAAACAAAAAAAAATCCCCTTAAATACTGAACCCCTCCCTTTTATAAACTTGGCTAAATGTGCTGATATAAAGCAGCACTCCATATAATTAAGCTTATATTACATAATACTCTACTACGGCACCTGGAAACCGGAACCCAACTCGTCAATTCCCAGAAACGGCTATTACATTCACTACACGTAATACAGACCAACGAGTATCACATTCATAAAACAGTTGTACTGCCAAAATCGATCCATTGCAGCCCCCACGCTTCCATTGCGCAATTGCAATGACCTTCGACCTTCACCTTGACCCCCGACATTATGCTACTACCCACATACCACGTAATACCAAAGTTCGGCACTACGTCCCAAAACATAAACACAAGATATACATAGCTGCATTGATGCGGGACCTTCGAGAAATTTCCGTTTTGGACCAGAGATGGTTGCGGTTGTTGTGCAAATTGCGCAGTTTGTGAGGGTAGGCGGTTCATTCAGGTTTCGGTATCAGAGTGCAGTAAATATTGTAACTATTGCGGAGTTTATTTAGACAGGAGTAAGTTTGTTTGTTGTCTGAAATTGAAGCTGGGTTCTGAGAAGTTTGTGCGGGCTGTAAACTGCTACACTGACTGTTTCGCTTTTGTTTTGTTTTTGTGGTTGTGCTGTACTTTTTTGTGATTTTGTGGCTTGTTACTTCTTTGACTGTAGAACGTTGATTTATTTTGATGTCATGTCTGGAATATATTAGTTTTTAGTTTTAGACTGATAAGTGATATTATGATAATATAACTCGTTCAAATTCGATATTCAACCTCGTTTTTGCAAAACTATTTAGGTACCTACTTGATATACAATAAAGAGTATTCTGCCTATCTGTCTAAGAAAGAGATCTACGTCTATTTTAATAGATTTTCGTCATCCATCCTAGTCTGTTAGACATGCCAATTTTCCAGGACCAAAATTAGGATTAATGTAACTTCTACACAGCTCAAAAAATATTCATAAAACTAAATCGATTTTGTCATTAAGGCCAAGTTTATATATACTTTTAAGTAGGACACGATAACTTAAGTCTGAGGGAATATTTAAGGCAAGTACGTTAACTCAACTCTAGACTCCAATAAATTGGACTTTATTACTAGTCCGAGACTGGGCGTTTTTATGACGATCTCTACCTCAATCCGGGGGGTATATTAAATGGGGCGTACTTTTTGAGATATAGCACTTTCTAAACGAAAATGCGCTTTGAATTCGCAGTGTTAGTTTATCGTTTTTTTTTTTTGTTTTTTCTGGAAAAACAAAAATACTGCAATTTTTTTTACGCTGTTAGTAAACCAGTATCTACAAGTGCGGTATGGTGTCGGTTTTTGTAAAGTGTCGGTCCCAAATACCTACTTAACTAGCGGTTCTTCCTGTACCTACACCATTATAATTTTATAACTGGCAGGCAAAGTCACCCACACAAGCACACCTTTTTAATACTTCTTTCCTTGGTGAACGCTTTTTCTAAAAAGATTTTTCTCCCTTAAAAAGCGTCCACGGCTACTTTTCACGCTTATATTGTTGTCAACGTAATACGGTACAACTTCACGCCTCTGTCCCGAAGTTAGTGAATGCCTCGCTACAGCCTTTTGTTTCATTTTACAAAACACTCCTCTTGCCTGCATAATGGATTAATTCCTCAACAAATTGTGGATGCCTGGTGGGTACCTACACTAATTACGGTGAAGCAAAATTCTAGCGCAATTTTTAATCCGGCCAGCTATTTTTGAATGAATTAAAATTGCTTTTTATAAAAAGAATCTTTTAAATCTTGGCAATTGAAACATATTTTTTTCTGTTATTGCTCTGCCATGATTAAATAAGGAAAAGTGGTGTTTCTTTCGTGTGGGCGTTATAAGCTGCGTTGAAAGAAACGCCGAAGTGGCTGTAGCAGAAATTGCCTTTGAAAAAGGGCTCTGTAAACGTTCTGCGTTTAATTCCTTGGCTAGACCGTTGTTGAGTTTTTATATTTAGAGACATTTAATACTTAGAAGTCTGTGTCATCGAACTGTGCCTGGTAAATTAATAAATATCAGTAGGGTTTAACCACAGTTCTCTTGCGAATCTCCTCGTGCCGGAAGATATTACGAAAAACATTAATGCAGTACTAGGTACTCATATTACTAGTAGGTAAACAAGCCTTTTTTTTCGAGGGTGGGAAATCATCAAATAACTTCTCTCGCTCTAGGCAGAGCAGGAGGGCGTGTCAGACTCTTACAGACGAAAACCCACCCGTGTTCCTTCAGTTGCCTGTGCCAGGGGCCACGGTATCCCTCTCGGACTTTCCCGCCACCCTAGCAGGCATCGGCCCTAGCGGACCCCATCATTGGTGCTGACAAGGTAAACAAGCCTGGAATCCACAGTTTTACACTATAATATTGTACCTATTAGGTCCTATGAAATTTCTGTTTAGTATACAGAAAGTTAAAGTCATTTTTAATCATCTCATAGTACACATCCGCAATAACGCTGGTGTCCTTGGGTAAGAAGCTGTGATGAATTATACCACCACAAAGTGACCATGGCTTTTTTAGGGGTAAGTTTTCATTTAGGGAATTGCCTAGGCGCTGCACCACGATCTAAGCAACATGACCGCTTACAATTATTACGAACAATCCATTTTGTGTGTGACAATGCGGTTCAACATCCCTTCGTTTCTGTGCCTGTTAAGCAACGCAAGACATACCTCAACGCGCTCGTCGCGCTGGCGATCGTTCAGTTCGTGCAGCACCCACTTATCAAGTTTTTTTACTTTGGCAATTTGACGCAAATGGACCAATATTGTTTTGATGCTAACGTTGAAAGTTGCTGCTAACTCAGCCGTAGAGTGAGTATCGTCAGCTTCCACTATCGCCTTTAATTCGTCATTGTTGACTTTAGTTTCCGGGCGACCACGGGCCTCAATGTTTAGATCAAAATTTCCATGTCGGAAGCGTTCAAACCAATAACGAGCCGGGCGATCGTTTGTAGTGTTAACTCCGTAGATGTAATTAATGTTGCGAGCCGTTTGTGCGGCATTGCTACCGCGACGGAACTCGTATTCCATCATTTTTCGTGTTTTTATCGTGATATTGATGAAAAAGATACAAATGTAATGAAAACAAAACACTAACCAATTAACAAATGACTGAACTTGAAAATAGGATTCCATATTTTTGAAATTAAATTCGTTTGAATTTAGAATTTATTGCCAGCCATACATGAATTGCGTTTCAAATGGCCGGTTTTGTAAAACGGCATTTTCATAAGTAAAGACCTATTAAATATATACTAGCATTAGCCCGCGGTTTTTCATACTTAACGCTTCAGAAGTAATAAATGCGTTTAAATTTGTGATGGAAGTTTGAAATAGTACACCTCTGCCTATGCCATTGATTACCATAAGCCTCTGAATATTTTATTTTATTTTTATTTCTTCAGGACAACAAACAATTGCGTGATAATGCTTAATACTAGTACAGATAGATTATAGAACATTTAGGTAATAACGCAACCAGCACCGTTATCCACATAATATGTTGTTTATGACAAATAAATATATTCAGAAGTTAATAAAATACAGAAGTAGTAACAATACAACACATAATAGACGAACAACTTCATTCGGCATTTATTTCCATACATTTGGCGGTCACATTCAAAAACATGATTTCCTAGTAACGAACCACCTTGTTTGGTAAAAAGCTTCCAATTATTATTATTAATAATTACCTCAACATGTTCTCTATTGTTTTAAAAGTTTTTGATAGACTGTTTCGGAAGTCAATTATGAGTATTTTACGGTATGAAGGTTGCCTCGGATCGTGGTTGGGCTGCGAGAGAGATTTGTGATTCGATCTAGTATCAATTCTTGTGTTTTAACATTCGTAACAGGTTTAAATCAAATCATTTATTTCTTTGCAAACATGGGTAAATGATTGGTACATAGATGTTGTCATAGAAGTTAGCTCTCCATGTTCTATCGTCACATGGGCATGCAAATCATAATAAATAAAAAAATGTAATATTATTATAATTCCGTTTTACAAAATAATGTCAAATCATTTGAATCACAATAAATAGAAAAATGTCATAATATTTCATCAAATGTTAATCAGTTTTACTGTACTCTTACTTTGGCTTTGGAAGAATCTTTTTATCCTAGTGCATCCAGACTCTTTACAAAGGACCTATAAGGAGTTTAGAATTTTTTCGTAAGCAATATAAAATTTGCTGGACTTTGTTTGACAGGCAAAGTAATAAATAAAGTATGTAAGAACCTATTCTCGGGAGTATTTCATAGGTTTTCGTTCGTTTTAGGAAAAACTACCAATTTCCAGCACTTTGTACAAAGAACTCATTCATTCACAACATGTCTTCGCGATTACATCTGAGGCTATGGGCATGTATCCAAATCCCTCACTTGATTGTTACGACAGACTCGGTCAAGAATTTACCCTCAAAAATTCCGAACTATCTGTCAAAAATTACTACCTTTTTTTCAAGTTAATCAAAGACAAAGTCAAAGGATTTATTTCAAATAGCTTAAAAGGCACTTTTGAACGTCAACATTTACATTAAAATATAATTGTTTCTAGTCGCCCCTTCCAAAAGGTAGTCTCGTATGGAGAAGAATGGGCCAGAAACTCCACCGTTACTCTTTTAAAATGTTTTACAATATTTTGTATATGTCGTAGGATAATTTGATACTTCGAATCTTCGCGAAAATCCTAGGGGTTTTGCGAAAACGCGGATAATTAGACATAGGCGAAAAATTATCAAATCTTACTGGACAAAGTCAGGATCTAACATAACCTAACCTAAATGATACAACAACAATAGAAGGGTATCTGGCGCTTGGCGGCCGCTGCCGCGGCACGCTCGCTTCGCTCGCTCGCCTTCGCGCGCTAATGGTCACTGTTCTAACATAACCTAACCTAAATTCTAATTATCCGCGTTTTCGCAAAACCCCTAGGATTTCCGCGAAGATTCGAAGTATCAAATTATCCTACGACATATACAATAATTATATAATTATATGTGAAGACGACATCACCTTTATTAAAAATTACCGTACCACAATTATAATAGGTAAAAGAATTAAAAAAATGTAGCAAAGACAATTAATTTAATTAAGTGATAGATACATGGTGTTCACATATTTACAAACATTGTAAAAGTATACGATTTCCCAAATTATGTAAACAAGTATTATGTCAGTGTGTGAGTTAAAGTAATCACAGAATGTAAATCAATGTCATAAAAAATAATTAACTATACAATTAAAGTAGCAACAAGTTTGATTATGTCTAGACCCAAGATTGTCTGGAGCTGGACTAGCATGTTTCCAAGCATTCTTATCTTGGATATAATCCTCTATTTTGTAATATATTTCGTACGCACTATCCTTACAAAAGGAGGAATATAAAAAAAAACAGAATATTCCAGGATTTTCTTCATTTCATAAACGTGATTACTTGTTATACGGAGATACTTGCTGCCGTTCTATTATTAATTAACCTTGGGAACTCCCAATTGCTTTAGGTGGGAAGTTTAATCTGAGCTCCAGCCCCTGGGGTCTTACACACTGCATGTATTTTTGGCATTGTTATGAAACGATCTTGACAGTGTGTGGATTAGAACTTAGAACTTAGGAGATAATCGTCAGATGTTTTTGTACAATTACTTATAACTAAAAACAGTAGAAAGACATCATTTGTTATCATCAACGCCACGAAATATTGTTCGCCAGTCAAAGTTATTACATATTATTTCTATCTTGCGTGCGGTGATTAAATGTAACTAAGTTACCTAGTCAGCCAACTCAGTATTTCATAGGGTTTTAATTTTATGATTTTACTAATTGCAAATCCTGATCTTTAATCACAACCTTCCCCGGTCCTTTCATCCAAAATTTTCTAGTGACTCATTAATTAATCCTCCTAATTTTGTTACAGGTAAAAATGAATATTCATCCCAGGACCGTAACATCGAAAATTATGGACAGTACCTACAGTCAGGTAAACTAATTGTATCAAACTGCTAACAGCCCTGTTACTTACGACGAATTTCAATTAAGTAATTTTTTAATTAAGTTCTGCGCTCCGAAGTTTTACGTAACTGAATTAGGATAGAAGGTGACTTTGGTAGATAGAGCTTAGTTATTTTTTTTTAAACGTTGCCCCACACTATGAATTTCTCCTGTATTGTGCGTTCACAAACATATACAAACAGCCAGACCCGGAAGAACTACTTGTAGGTCATACAAATATTTGTTCCGTGCGGGAATCGAATCCGCGACAGCGCAGCAGTCAATCGCTTAACTACTGCGCCAACCGTGCCGTCATAGTGATCTTAGTAGCGTGACGGAAATGTTAATGTTGGAAGGACACACCTTGAAATAGTACTCTTAAGGTAAGCTACCTACTAACAGAGATAGGGGGCAAATTTTCTTGTGGGATAGTGTGTTAGCTTATAGGTATCGCAGGTATTTTTATTTTATTTATTAAGGGATAATAAACAACTACAACTTATATACAAGGTGTAACAGAATAAACGCAAGTCCTGAAAGTAGTTTGCTCATAACTGACTACTGAATCCATTTCAGTAACTATTCATATAAATGGCGCCGATGATTGAGCCAAAGAAAATTAAATCTTATTGCAAGGCGTTAAGACTCAATTTTAAATGCATAAAGTAATGCTAAGGTCAACACGATTTTCTTATTAATAATAGTTAGCTTCAAAAAAATGTTTTTGGTCATTGTTTATTGCTTTTAACTCAATACTCTAATTGGGGTGTTTGAGGTCTTGCGTTAATTATGTTACACGTTGTATAATACTTATGGCTAACAAAACTAAGTAGTAATGTTGCAGTCCACTGCATTATCCGCAGATAAGACATATTTAAAGACCAGTGGTTGCAACTAGACGAGCATTACGAAAACTAACAAATATTTTTAAATACATAAATAAGTTAGTATAAAGCTAGCTATAGCTACAAAACCAAATCATATCAGAAACAATTTCATTTCCTTAAATTATGTAATAAATAAATAATAAGATTTCAATTAAGATAAAAAAAAAAAAAATTAGCATATAAATAGAGCAATATCAATGAAGTTTGAATTATAGGATTCCGACATTCTGTGAATAGGGCAGCGCAAGCCAGAGTTCGTACGACAAGAATTTAGCGCGAACAGAGTACGAACCTGACGCACATGAACGGTTCGGGGGACAGCACGAACCTGACGCACATGAACAGTTCGGGGGACAGCCCGAACCTGACGCACATGAACGGTTCGGGGGACAGCACGAACCTGACGCACATGAACTGTTCGGGGGACAGCACGAACCTGACGCACATGAACGGTTCGGGGGACAGCACGAACCTGACGCACATGAACGGCTCGGGGGACAGCACGAACCTGACGCACATGAACTGTTCGGGGGACAGCACGAACCTGACGCACATGAACGGTTCGGGGGACAGAATAATGCAGCCTATTAGCGGTATTCCTTATCATACATAACATCTCGCCTGTATTTCACGAAGAGCAGAGCTGAGATGTATCATAATTCATAACACCCACATAGTGGGTGGGTATGCCTTAAGTGTTTTTATAAATTCCAAGAGAAAACTTTATTAGGTACTTAATAAGGAAAAATAATATTTATGATTTGAATATTCGTACGAGTAAATCACTCTTACTGGCTTTTTATCGTCACGGAAATTTGAATAATAATTGACTTCATCAAGTCACAATGAAGTCATTGATAACGTATATTCATATAATAACATCTCACTGTAATCAATATGCCTAGACTTTTCCCAACTAATGTTGGGGTCGGCAGAATACCTACCAGTATTTTACATGGAGTGACTGCCTATCTGACCTCCACAACCTAGTCACTGGGTAACACGATGCCCCTAGGTAAGACTGGTTGTCAGACTTTCGGGCTTCACACGACCCGTAACGACTGTCAAAGATCTACGAATGACAGCCGGGACCAACGGATTCACGTGCTTTCCGAAGCGCGGAGGGGAATAATGAATAATGTAATGGATGGACACCCATCCACAAACCGACCGCGGCAAGCGTAGCTTAACCTTCGATCGACCCGTGCGGCTGTTATCATTTAGCCACGAGCCACCTTTTTTTTTTTTTTTTTTTTTAAAAAAACGTTGCCCCACACTAGGAATTTCTCCTGTATCGTGGGAACAATAACATCTCAATTATTATAGGTACATCGAGAAAGTACAAACAATAGTAAAATTACATCGATAAGCCGCCGATTACCGAAAACAAAGTTAATTTTATTAAGAATTAATATTTTATATTATGTTTAGATATCTACTATTGAAGTAACATGAATCTTTTTATCTGTCACTTAAAGGTATAACATCACGGTTGAAATAGTGAACCCTTTTTAAATTACAGTATACAGAGAATTCGCTTTATTTCTTAATTCGAGAAAAAAAGACGAATATTGGGAACTCGGATAAGAAAATAATATAACATAAAATCACTCCTGTAATCTCCAAAGGGGTTAAGGCTCATTATTGTTGGGTGTTAGTTACAAAAGTAGTGAGTTTTCTTCTCCGAATGCGGCATTTCGTTTTTGTTTTGATTGTTTGTTGTCATTTGCCAGTGTCGCAACACGGAGCGATGTGTATCGTCTTGATCCCTGGCCCAGACATTGACACACATTGCCCTGACGATGGACAAAATTGTCAAACTATTAATGCTCTAATACGAGTAATCGAGGTCTTTTTGGTAATGTGCGTTTTGTTTATGCAGAATAAAAAATAGTAGATTGTTATACAAGGAGCTAAAATGGGTTTTTAGCGCCGTGTGTTACACTCTACTTTTCACTACGATTGCGAGAAAATAAAACAATCCAATACGATATAAAATATGTAGTTTATTTTATTAAAAACTAAATGTACAATTTGTACAATTCTGGATATTTAACGAGATGTTTTTTCCCGGTAACTTAATTTCGTAAATATTTCGCGCCAATGTTTTTTTTTGTTTTTTCTTCTGCAGCCGCAACGCATTGTATGCATTCTACCAAAGAGATCGCCATTTTCAAAAATAAAATGAAGTTCTTTTTTTATGAAACAGTAATAAGTCGAGTCTATATTCATGATTATTCTACTTATGACTAAAGACTTTTTCGTTTTTGTAGGCTCATTGTCATTTGACACACAAAAATAAAAATAAAAAAACTTTTTCCCCTAGAGGAAGAATTGCTATATTTTCTTCGCTCTGGTACGCCACAATGACGGTCTTTTTGAGCAAGAGGAGTGAAAAAAATATTATTGTTTTTTTTAATAGGTCACCCATATTTCGACATTTATGTATATGTCCCATGTAATAGGGGGCGAGCCTATTGCCATCAACCGGGCACAAGTCTAGACCCGGGCTGCTACTGAGAAACTGCTATTTTCCTAATGGAAGAACCCAATAACCCAATAACCCGAATACCCGACCTAGGAAGCGAACCCAGGACCTCATACTTAGCAGTAGCACTTGCAATAACTAGACCAACGAGGCAGGCTAGAGGCAAGTAATATTAAAACAATAGTTATGTTTTTAATAGCTATAAACGAGGCAGGCTAGAGGCAAGTAATATTAAAACAATAGTTATGTTTTTAATAGCTATAAACGAGGCAGGCTAGAGGCAAGTAATATTAAAACAATAGTTATGTTTTTAATAGCTATAAACGAGGCAGGCTAGAGGCAAGTAATATTAAAACAATAGTTATGTTTTTAATAGCTATAAACGAGGCAGGCTAGAGGCAAGTAATATTAAAACAATAGTTATGTTTTTAATAGCTATAAACGAGGCAGGCTAGAGGCAAGTTATATTAAAACAATAGTTATGTTTTTAATACCTATAAATAACATTTTTATGATGACATACGGCACACGATGTTGACAATGTCCTATTTATATTAATACTGTACCTATACATGCGACTTGTTATCAGCTCACGTTTGATAAACAATGTAAACATAACCATTTAATTGTAACTGTTGCTATACAATTAGCGATCTAATTAAAACTGTAGTAAACATCACAGAATTAACAAGTTACTTTCTACTAATTACGAATTCTTTGGAGCAATGGTGGCCCAGTGGTAACGGCCGCGACTTACGAGTTGTAGGTCATTGGTTCGAACCCAGACAGGTGCTTTAATTTGTGTAAATTATTTAATCACTACTGCTCTCAATGGTGAAGGAAAACATCGTGGGGAAACCGGCATGTCCTAGAACCAAAAATTTGAAAATATGCGATAACTACGAAACTGCACTGGGCCCGCGTGGTGGAGTACGGCCCACTCCCTCTCACCGAGAGGAGGCCTGTGTCCTAGCCTAGCAGTGGGAACATTATTTATTTATTTATTTATTTATTATAGGTCCACCAACAATTGTTCACACTGGATACAGCGACATAATTCATTCTTAAAATTAAAATGACAGCGCAACAATTACTTATAGGTAAACACCACATGCACAAAACAATAAATTCGGAAGATGAGCTTACTTAGTAAGTACTAAGCGCCAATTTTCAATTAAATTAAAATAATCTTGAAATAGTGAAAAACAGAATTATGACAATATTGATTAAAAATTAAATTAAAATAAAATAGAATTAAAAATAAAATAAATTAATTTATAAAAATGACAACATTAGTAAAAGATATATAATAAAAAAGTTAAAATTATATTACATTGGTAAATTGATAAAATTGTTGTTATAAATAAAGATCGACACAAAATTAAAATTCATTGAATGGTTCAAATTATAGGCTTTATATAACGATTTCTTTAATGAGTTTATTCGCCTTCACAACAATCAATTATTTTTGGTTCTATCTATGCTTCGAATTTCCGATGCTTATCATTGTTGGCCCAACTTTATCTATGCTGATTTTCTCGCCTTAGTAAACTGCGGGGAAATTGCGTAACACACAAATAGTAGCAATGGCTTTCTTTTTGACAGTTCAACAACATTCATTGCGATATTTACGTTGTTGAGCAGACACATTTTCGAACATTATGAAGCAATGGATTAGCAATATCTTTCAAAATTTAAACAGATTGTGTTTGGATGTGTGTCACGCAATTAGGGTGCTAGTTAGGTTTAATGATAAGGTGCTTTAAAAAAGTCTTGTAACGTACGTATACAACAGTTATACGAACTGTATACTGCTGTTTGAACTAAATGGTAATTATAAGCTTTTACATAAAACTATCAAATTTTTACTATTACTTTTATACTTATTTTTTCTTTTTTTTTTCTTTTAACCCTGTATTTGTAACCACCTTCGGTATTAATTTTATACAGATCTCTAGCAAACAACGGTGATAATAATGTACCTATGTAAGTTAATTAATGACTTGAGTTTTCGAGACAACACGTAGCACTACTCTTAAGATTTTTATCTAGGGAGGCAAACTGTCTCTCCTTAATACAGGTTGCTCAGCTACCTAGCTAGGAAAACAGTAGTTCACCCCGTACAAATATTTGTAAGTTTAAGTACTACGCTTACTTCCTTAGTTATTTAACTCTAATATGTACGAACTACAAATACCCTATATGCAATAAAAATATTATATTATTATTAAGCTCGAATTAGTCGTGGACTTAAGTTCATTAATTTTTTACCTTCATGTGACGCGTTCACCTAAAGATATATTCGAAAGACTAATTCCGGGGGATACAAGAATGTGAGCCATAAATACTTAAACAAATATGTTGGCTCCAAAATTGAACGAAAAACAAAATAACAAAAAAAACATAACAATAAATACATAATGGCCAGTACTCGTGATTTTATTATTAAAGTACTACAGTATATATTTTGGCTTAGCATCCAGAAATTTGGACTGTACATGCATTCTACAAGTGCTCAACTCACTACTTATAAAGACCATTATAAATTCTATGCTACCACCCATAACAATTCCGACGACCACTTTTCTTTTACCTCCCACCCCTCTTCTACCTCAACCAAATCCGGTCCTACGGGGAAAATGTCACCAACCGCATAAAAAACCCAGCTATATTGGTCTTAATTTTTTCTAGGTGTCTGGCAAAGCGCCCGACAGGTTCCGAATTTAGAACGTCGCATCTTAATTCATTTGTTTAATAAAACTGAACTGTTTACTGATGATGTAAGGTTTATTTTTGTACTGCAATTCTGAAAGAAGCGTGATTTTGGATGCAACAGTAGGTCACGTGCTTTTGGCGCCAAGTGTACAGCTGGTATTTTGTGTAGTAACTTTAGTGCAATCATTTGGTGCGGGAAAATTTCGGTCATTAGATCGAAAATAAAGTGCGTTGGACAAGCATATATTATTGATAATGTTTATATACCTATGTGAATTAGTTATATATGTGACAGAGCAAATGCACATAATATTGAGCAGGCGATATTATGTCGAACTGTTATTATAATGAAAGATAGTGTTTAAGAAAAAAAAATGCAACATTATGGGTAAGCGAAGATCTAATCGTAATGGTCCTTATAGCCCTATTTTTTTGTTTTTCTACGACAGTAGCTAACCAGCCATAATTTATTAACGCATTTTAGTCAAACAATACAAAACTGTGTATGTACCATAATATTCATGTTCTCAAAAAGTACATTTACCAAACCGGTAGACTTGTCCTTATTTGCATGAAACTCCTCTTTCACTCACAGAAAGATAGAATTACTTTGACCCTTGAAAAATTTGCGTATAATATTACCTCCGTCCTTTTGTGACTCAAAAGCAGTTATTTCATGTCAAGTTTCATTGTAACTCAGTACTGTTCTCAAGGTCATTTATTTCTTTACAAAATAAACTTTATCTCTCACGAAATAAGAGCCAATTTCTTTTCGTTTGGACAGGTCCTGACCAAGGTTGATATTTTAATTATGTTGCTCCTTTTTTCATTACTGTTTGGAGGCATTGCTGTTTGTAATGGAGTGCTGTCTGGCACATTAAAATCAAATTAATTTAAAGCTCTATTATAATGCAATTTAATTGATTAATTATTAAACGTTTGCTTACCTTCCGTTTTGATTTCCTGATTGAACTTTTAACTTGTAACACACACGCCACATTAACACGCCTATTATAATTATTATTTGTAGCTTATAAAGCTGACACCGTGTTTTATAAAGTCATTGTGGTCATTATAATAATAAACAAACCGTAACCGTCCCGATGGTGTTTCCATACAACCTTTCATCTCCTATTTAACCCATTTAGGGGATTAATTTTAATTTTTTGTCGTAAATCCGTGCAAAGCAGGGGTAGACCGTTAGTAATGTTATAAAAGGAACAATTTCTGTATTATTTATAATTATGTAGGGTTTAAATAAAGTCTACTGCCAAATTCCCACTTACTTTTGAATTCAACAATTTAGAAAATCTCCCAACTCGCGTTTAGTTATTTCTTAGTCTGGCTCATAAACCCGACATCACACATCAAATGTTTATCAACTACAACTTAATTTGAAAGAAATCCAAATTGCAACTGTAACCACCTCGTTGGTCTAGTGTCGCAAGCGATGCCGCTGAGCATGAGGTCCAAGGTTCGATTCTCGGGTCGCGCAAAATGTTATTCGGTTTTCCATTTGCAATTTCTCAGTAGAGTGCCCGGAGTCTAGTTTTTTGCCGGGTTGATGGCAATTGGTTTGGCCCCTGTTAAATGGGAGCTAAACATATCTGGCGAAATGTGAATGTACGCATGCCATATAGGCACGCCTCTGCCAAACTCTTCGGGGAATTCAGAGGGGCAATTCCCGTATTTTTAAGACCGTTCGCATTCTAATCTCAGTCTCAATCTGTCAAAATTACAATCAATTTACATACATTTTTGACAGGTTTTTGACATTGATTGTCGCTGAAATGAGATTGCGACCTGAATTTGAACGTTTTTTAAGTACGAGAATTGGCCTACAGGTGTCATGTTATGTAGGTACAAATTGTACAGAATATTGAGTCAAACAAACCGCAGACAAACCGTGAAAACGGTTTGCGGGGCATAGTTCTTAGGTTAAGTTTTTTTTTATGAACTTTGTAAA
The DNA here is from genome assembly GCA_937001585.2 of Brachylomia viminalis. NCBI lineage: Eukaryota > Metazoa > Arthropoda > Insecta > Lepidoptera > Noctuidae > Brachylomia > Brachylomia viminalis. The sequence continues at coordinate 3,299,065 of OW443300.2, forward strand.
CAGAAATAAAATAACAAAAAGCCAATAAACAAATTGTACAGAATATTGAGTCAAACAAACCGCAGACAAACCGTGAAAACGGTTTGCGGGGCATAGTTCTTAGGTTAAGTTTTTTTTTATGAACTTTGTAAACAGAAATAAAATAACAAAAAGCCAATAAACAAATTGTACAGAATATTGAGTCAAACAAACCGCAGACAAACCGTGAAAACGGTTTGCGGGGCATAGTTCTTAGGTTAAGTTTTTTTTTATGAACTTTGTAAACAGAAATAAAATAACAAAAAGCCAATAAACAAATTGTACAGAATATTGAGTCAAGCTATTAAACAGCCAAAAAAAAAAACATTATTCAATAAAAAGAGATGCATGTCACGCAATTATTTAATTTAAAACTCGATAACGTCGACCAATTTGTTTTATTTATCGGCAGCGGCATGACCTTGCGATACTATACTGTTGCGCGATACATTGCGTAAAAAATTGACCTGCAGACTGCAGTGTTAACAGTAAAAGCTTACTTCTGATCAGTAATGCAATGCTTTAGGTTACTAACAAATGAAAAGTGTAATTTTAAAGGGACATACACAAATTATTTTATTAATTGCAGACCACAAAGTAATTTCACCACTCGACAGCTGAAGAAATAATAAGCAGAAATTGTTTGAAAATAAATATACTCGTTAAGCATTGAATGATACAGACACGCAAAACGCGTTGACCATCAACCCACCTAATGTCAAAAGGCAATGCGATAAAACAGCACAGGCTTAGCTTTCAATGTGCACTCACCTTTACACAAACCCTACAATACAGGGTGATTAATTTTAAACAGTCCAAATAAAAAATACGCACTCAAATTGGTAGTTTTTTTTACACTGGTTATATAGTGTATATTTATGTGTAATGTGGTCATTATGCTATGTTCAGGTGTATACAAGTATGGCCTTGCTGATTGGCCTTCGTGCTGTACCTTTCCCTTGCAAAGATCAGTATACCGACACGTTTCAAATAATTAGCAGGTCTTTCTTATATGTACCATCTTATTGTGGCTGACAGAATGATATATTATTTACACCATAAAACTGGCCTAGCGTAGTACGGAGTTTAAATAGAATATAAGGCCACCTTACAGTGGTTTTTGTTACCACTGATGAGCGGTCGGCTGTACCTACCTCTTCTTTTATTACGAAAACATAACTCTCATCATCATCTGCCTAGGCCTTTCCCCGGACTGGACTGGAAACGGACCCCAACGTGTACCGTAACGTATGTTGGGGTCCATTTCCAGTCTAACCAGACGCAGCTGAATACCAGTATTTTACAAGGAGCGACTGCCTATCTGACCTCCACAACCCAGTTGCTGGGTAATACGATACCTCTTGGTAAGACTGGTTGTCAGATATTCGGGCTTCTGACGGCCCGAACCGACTGCCAAAGAGCCACGAATTACAGACGGGAACAACGTGTTTTGCGAGGCATAACACTTTTATCTCAATTTAATAACCTCTGTGTTTATGCCAGGTCAAATGTCAAATCACATCATGGCAACGGACACGATTATTTTTCGTTATTATGGTTAACCAATCACACCATTTTGCATGAGATTTGACCTCAGTTTTTCAAAGCAATGGGTATTTGAGTTACTGGAGGTAATTATCCCCCTTTTCATAATCTCCTAATTGCCTTTTGGGAAGGAGGCCGCGATCCATGCGTCACCTGAGCATGAGTTGCCTCAAAAGATATCATTGAAACATCTGAATCTACAACCGATAATCTCTAGAAAAATTCCACCAATTCTGTCTATTTTTTATTTGCAACAGTTTTGTTTACTAAACACCATTATCCACTCGTTTGTTATCAGTTATGTATATGTTATCAAATCATTTTGTTATCAGTTCACGTTTTAAAGTCATGGCCGTATGTTTTGTGTCATTGACTGAAACTCACGACATTTGAATAAAATTGTGGAAACACATGCCTTTGGTGTCCAACGTTGAGCAAACGAGATAAAGAGCTAAATGGGTTATCTAGCAGATGACAATAGAGAGTAATGCCCTATCTAGAGAGGACTAATCCTTTTATAATCGAAGAAAGCTGCTCTTAGTGTGCAACTAGATTGTGGGCAATCGATCCCAATCATGTTGCACTCTTTTTCTTTGCGTGTGGAAATCCTCATGGGTTTTCCCCACCTTGGTGTGAGAGGAGGTTGGTTTGGACTCTTACCAAACCCCGTGGTTTGAGTCAGTAGACTAAAACCACACGGTGTTCTTCAACTAAGTACCTTTGGCCGTTGCGCTCTAAGAATGCAACTCTATCCAATATGAAAAGTAAAACTAAAGTTATATAAATCTCATCTCATAGCTTTGTTTGAAGTGATCTTAGGACAATAAACAGTGTAAAACTTTAAAATATCGATATGTCAAGTTCAGTTCACGAACACACTGAAGCCAGATTGTACCCGACGGTTCGTGAAACGCCTGTCATTTGTAGCCTCTGTCTAACTGAATTATGTAATAGCTTTTTCTCGTTGTTTCATTGATAAGGATTATCTCTATCTGTTTGAGACGAAATTCAAGGTACTATTTTATAGACACGTGTTTTAAGCACGCGTTCTTTTTGTGATTATTTGAGAAATTGCAAGATATGGGTATCTTTTCTATTATTGATAATATAAATGAATGTAGCCTCGTGGGGTTGTGGGCTTGGCAAGTTTCCTTAGCACCAAAGGAGAGGTATTCTTATTTTTTTAGCGTACCTATTCTGTTTCACTGAGCAAACGTCTCTCCCATAATTTTCCAGTACAAATCCAAGATAGTTTATTTAATCTACTTATATTAGATTGTAATTTATTGGGTGGGCTAGGAACTTAACATCAATATCACACTTTATCTACCATTCCTTGAACAAACATAGTAACCACTGACGTTTCAGCCGCAATACAGGCCATGCGATAAAACATTGTTCCTATCACGTTTTGCACACCACCATTTACCACAACGATAGTTTTTCGTCCAAATTTATGTGTTATTAATTTTCAACTATCGCTTTGCTATACCACAAACCGCGATGGTGTGCAAAAAACGTAAGTAAACAAACAAAAACACATCAAAATATAAGGCAACGTTGCGGTTTAAAAGAAGATGTAGTGCAAAAAGAAAAGAGTAAGTAAGCTTAAATAATTTGGTCATTTTGTGAGGATGAATGAAAGGTGACGGACTAACAAAACGTATTTACAAGGCAGATGTGAGTGGAAATGCCCTAGGTGGGGATGCCCTAGGAAGACATATTTTATGGTGACCTTATTAGTGATGTTCTTTAAAATTGAGTTATAAAAACGGTTAAAAAAATTACACAAAATGATTGACCTTCAGTATCTCCGTAACCAGAAGGTCTCCACGTATGGTTCGATACAACAAAATATATCATGATAACGGGCAAAACAAATGACAGTCGGTTTCGTTAAGGATATTTTTACACCCGTTTTTTAACTACTTATCACAGAAAAAAAAATTGTCTTGAAAGTTTATTTCTTAAAATTGACTGATAACTTTATCAAAGGTACATAGGTAATGTCAAACACATTATATGGCAGTAATCAACTGTTCCTTTGTTGCGAGTAAATATTACGCTACTAAGATTTAACAACAGTCATCATAGATTACTATTTATTACTATGACTTCACTACACACATTACGTACCTACCTACTAGATTCTGCCTACAAATCTGCCGTCCTGGAATGATTTGTTTTAAAATTAAACATCCTGCAGCTTCCCATTGATGAAATAATTTTCGGAATGGGATCAATAGTTTCAAAGATACATACAAACTCACAAATTTTACCTATTAAAAATATTAGTATAGATTAATAAACCTGGATTGTTCCACTGGAGGCTTCGCTTCTATCTTTCTGTTTAATTTTATATTCAGCCGCTAAGAATAAGCATTTACTCAATGAGTGCAGCAGTCCAGCTCACCTCGCCATGTCTGTTTGTAGCTACAGCAATGTTCTTGCCATGTAGGTTTGCCTATCGATTAAACTAACTTTTTATCACCGTTCTAGGATATTCTTTAAATTCATACGTCTCTACCTACCTATATTTACTCCGAATAGATTTTCAGCAGTATAATTATTATCTTGTTTGTTGTCATCACGTCAGTATTCAGGTCATCAATTAATGTCACATTGTTTACAGCAATCGAATTGTATCCATGACACAACTGTGTATTACGATTTATGGGAAATTATTACTTAATTATCATTACAGGATAGGGAACTTTAATAATGAAACTATAGAGTATGAAATACATTGGTGCCGATTCTCTTGTCACAAAATTCTCTAAACTAGACTAAAAATCACCAAAATTTAGTTTATTCCTGTGTAACGACGATTTCCCATTCTGAAATTGACTAAAGTGACACAACTTAACCAAATTTTAGTTTGACAGCACTAAGATGGCACTGAGATTATAATTTAGTGAAAATGGCAATTTTGCTATTCTGAATTTTACGTTTTTCACCAAAAATTTTGATTGTCGTAACTAAATCTGCCTGTTTTTAATCGCGATTAAAAAGGTGTGGAATATAATTAGTTGTCATGAACTAAAATTCACACCAACACCTCGACTTCAGATGCAAAAACAGTACTGTATCTTTTTTTCTTTTCTTTTGCTTATATCTCGAAAACGGTGTGTCCTATCGCAAAAATAATGAAAATTTCGACCCCCCCTTATGAAACCCCGGAACATCTAAAATCCAACGTGTTGGTAAAAAAAAATTTTTTTTTTCATATTTTCCATACAAAATGTGAAAAATTCCATACAAAACATGTCGAGGCTGCAAAAAATGCGCGACTCTGGCTCTAAAAAAAAATCACGTGGTACGGCAAACAAGTATCACGTGGAGTCGCAATTGCCAAATTTGATTTTAGATGTGTCAAAATTATTTTTAAATTTAGACATTTTATTTTGCAGAATAGCGTTAAGATTCTCATAGCCAAAAGTAAGGAATTTTAGTGATAGTTTAGTTAGTTTAGTTCGGTGTACAACAGAATCGGCACCATTGTGCGTTGGTGTTAATTCGAAATGATGTCGTCGTAAACAAATTGACGATTAAACATAAAATATGTATTATTAACAAAAAAATAATGTACCTACCTACTTAGCATTCAATGAGGCCAAACATGTACATTGTATTATAAACTAACACCAATGAATTAATTTTAATAAACAAAACTACATGCAAAAAGATACTCAAACCTAGCCAGTGGGCATGATCTGTATCAAAAATTACCTACGGACAGACAGACAGATAGAAAGAAGGAGCTGTTTATAATACGTAAAAATTTGATGCACTAAGTTCTCAAATACCCGAAACAAATAAGGACAGTGCAGTTGTACTGAGCGGAACTCTTCAATCGCTCTCGAACGACTCGCACACACTTGGTTTACACCCGGGTCGCACTCGGATCACACTCGCTGACTCAAACAAGCCCTCGATAACATTCACTCGGACTCAATGTGTGATTCGGACCCGCTTTGTGAACACTTTGAATTTGGCTGAATTAAAAAGAAAGTGAATTACTGGTGGAACAGGAGAAAGAAAGAGATCGTTATTAATAACTAAATAAATACTAACGGTGGGGTTTGAGCGTCACGCGTCGTACGGTGGATTACTGTCTATAACTAATTGGTAAATTGGGAAATGGTTGGTAATTTTCTAGCAATCTATAAAGCAGCTCACTTAGTTTTAAAGGGAGATGAGATTAATTAAATATATAACAAATACAATGATAAGACAATACATAAATTCAGTGTTGATATTGATACAAAAAGGTCAATCAATTCAAGCGTTGCCTGGACTATAACAGATAAGTAATAGTAGTAGTAGTCGCTTTTTGTGGCTGTCTGTGTGACTGCTTTAATTTCCTAACAACACAATGGATTTTGATGCGGTTTTCACCCTCATTAGAGCATTTATTCCGAAAGGTTTACTAATACACAATACATTCATATGAAACTTACATATATCACAGGCATCTTGATGATTTGACATGTCTACATTGCACCCGTGCGCAGCAGGGCCGGGTCGCTAGTATCAGATAAACAAAAAATAAAGTAGCGTCAGATAAAAAACATATTGTTACGATACAAGATCGAAACCATATTATAAGAAGTACTCTAAAAGTTGTCATCATAAAGTTCACTGTCAGGGCCAACCCTATTCTTAAAGGCCGATATATTTTTAATATTTATGAAGTCGATCGTAATTTGTAAGCTATGGCATACAACATGTCCCATTAGGCTTTATTGGAGGCATTTCATTTAACTTCACTCTTTATTGCTACTTGTACTGAATAGGCATTAACTCGTTTTGCTTTATGGGACCGTCTTTTAGCAAACACTTCCGTGAATACTTGGTCCTTAGATCCAATTTTTGTTGTTCAAATCAGAATCTGGTTAAATATCGGTCCAGAATCCAAAGTAAACCAATAAAGAAAATGGGTCCTAATATTGTCCCTTGCGCCACACCCTCGTGCAAGAGCTCGTCACACATTTCTTGTTGATTTTTCAATATTTTTTCTCGAAAAATGCTCATAGTATAATGTAATAGTAGGTACCGATATAGTGGTCCCTAGCAACCAAAGTCATTGGCACCAAGTTTACGCAATCATCTAGTAAACAAACGATAGGGACGCATCAGTCGATACTTATTTTTATTACTGTGTTATTGTTTCAAGATCATTCAAGTGTATGTTTTTTATGAGATTTAAAACCTCTAACGTGTTTGCAAAAATGTTTTTTTTTTTTGAGGATGGGAAATCATCAGATGACCCCTCCCGCTCTGGGTGGAGCGGAAGGGAGTGTCAGACTCTTACTGACTAAAACCCACCCGTGTTCCTTCCTTGGCCCTTTATGTTCCGAGTCAGCGGTACCCCTTTCGGATCATCCCGCTTTTTGCAAAAATGCTGACTTATCGTTCAATAGGATCTACGAAAAAGCCACATCTGGAACCTTTTCCATTATTAGGTACACTTGCCATGTAACGGGACCGCTTATAGAAAATTGATTTCGATCTGGCGTTTATTATTTATATAGAAATAGACTTAGTAGATAGAATAAGTGACACCGTTTTACCCTTGAAATTAAATTCAACAGGGTTTCATAAGTCCCTCCATTTAAATAGATTTAAACAAGATCTTGGACATGACACGGCAAAACTTAAAAGGCTTACACGAGCGACTAAGTAATCTTTTTCTCTCAATTTATGAGCCAGAAGTGATCGCCATTTACTTGCGTATTTCGATTCAGCAACCAATTCCCATGAATATTAAAATGTCTTCCGTGAAAACTGCACTATGTTTATGGCCTTTTGGTACAAAATAAAGCCCAAGGTTACGTGAAATGAGAACAAAAAGTAAGTAAAGTAAGTGATCATAAAATAAAAATTATAAAACACTCATAGGTTGAAATCGATTTAACGATGGAACTGCAGTTGCAGACCGTTATATATGGCTTTATCAATATTTACAATTGCTTTGTAAAAGGCCTACGTGAGCTATGTAGCTCTCGTTGCACAGAGATGGCGAACTTATGGCACGTTTGCCACGGTTGGCACATGACAAATAATTCTGGTCGCGGCATTGATTGAAGACCGACATCTAAATACAACAAAAGTCGATTTATTTTAATAGGACAGGTTTACATTTTATCGTCCTTAGTGAATGCTTAAAGCAAAAAGGTTAGCCATACGTGTTGTAGACCTCCTGTATATATTTAATTATTCTACTTTCCTTCCTCGTCCCCATCAACAGAACTGATATAAAAACGTCTTCCTTGACTGCAATATACGATCTCAACCAACAAAATAAAGGCACTGGGTATTACCGCAAGATGTTAAGTGGTCTATTTATAAAATGTATGTAGGCAGCGCTGGCCGCTCACGGATGTGGACCGTCCTTGACGCAGGGCCGGCCGCCGAACTACTATAAGGTACACGTGTAATAGACACGGATTGCTAAACAAAATACTTGACACCCTTGCTATACACTTACACACATACATGGACCACTGCTTTACTTGGAATTTGGAGCGGACTCGAAGCCAGTCCCTTTACTTCCCAGTTGAATTCTTTGTAAATGAGCGTTTCATTCGTTAGATGACAAATATAGGAATTAAGTGTCTTTGGCAGCTGTGTCCTGTCCACTCATGGATGTGTTTCGTCCTTGTCCCAGAGCCGTAAAACTACCACGATAAGGTATTAAACCTAGAATTAGATGTTAAGCAACCTCCTAGGTTGACCTGCGAGACGCCATAATATACATATTATAAAAAATAAAAATAATACCCGAATAATATTGCAAAGCGTCCGCATTCGGTTGTTTACAGACTTGATTGGGATGTACGTTATCTTTCCAGCCATGGAATTTCAATCTTTGGTTACATGTTTTGATAGTAGGGCTAGTAATCTTGATTTATGAACTCCCATCCGAGTAATAGCATACTATATGATGAATGTGGGGAGTCCTAGAGTGAAAATAAAACGTTACATATCCAAGTCAATCGTCACTGCTTCACTCAAGTTTGTCATTGATATGAATTTGACCCCTCAACCACTTTCTTAACGAGCCGATTTGGTCGTCCAGCGGCCCGACATTCAGTCGCGTAGTCCAATCGTACACGTCATTCATACTTATGTATAATCCGTTACGAATCTCAAGTAATTGGCCACATGGCAACGGATACATTATTTTTTGTTTATCATACATACATACCAATCAATTTACACGTATATGGTGGCGAGCTTGTTAAACCTCTACTGGAATTGGTGCATTCGTTTTTATGTAAGGAGATTTTTTGTAGGTGTAAATATTGGTAGATAATATTAGGCTCGTTACACAAACGTATTTGGGAAATGGCAAGGATGGAGCTGATTTCGTAATAGAGCTGTTGAATCTGATTACGTTGATTGAAACTGAACCATGCAGGGGCCAAATGCGTAAATAAGTGAATTTACTTTAGCATCAGCTTAATCGTAAAGATAGTGATCAAATATTTAATTCCTCACGTCTAGATTACACGATAACCCCAGCAATTATTTCGCATATTAAGTCTCAATTAACAAGACAGAAACGTGCATATAATTTCACGCAGTCCGTATTTAAAAACTATTTCGCAGATAATACATACATGCAGCCGGTTGAAATAGTGATGGAGGCAATAGATAATAATCACAAGGATTTAGAGGAAGCTATAAATATTGAAATATAAATTATAGCTAAGATTTTTCGAACAAAACCTGTTGTAGTACAGTCTAAGCAAGTTACGGCAATATATTGAAATATTTCGTCAATCGTAGACCTTTCGTAATGAATTATTATTAAAAGACGTGATACTGGTAGGATTCTTGTAGGACTTATTGCTACAGAGTATATTTATACTCTGTAGCAATAATAGTATATATATAGTAGAAATAATTAATTTTAATATGACATTGTGTTGATGCATGAGAGTTACTACGTGAAGGGTTTATCCTGTACAGGTAACGGTTATTGTAAAACTAGTAAAGAACTACATTTCAGAATGATAAGTCATATACGAAAAATCTCTTGAACAACGCTTCTCTTGCTGAACTTGACATCACTACTGATGTTTTTGCACGATATACTCTTATTTCTCATAGCCAACTTTTCTTCTTGCACAAAATGCTTACCAGCTTATTCTTCATTTATATTTCACTCAGAAGTCTTACATCCTGCTGCTACAGGATATATTAAATCAAAAGCATCTAATTCTACAAAGATATAACAAATATTACTCTAAATTCTACAACATTGTAACGATCTATCGGCATATTGGGTGACGTCATCCGTCAATCGGTCCTCGACCAAATCCGTATCAGCACAAACACCCAATGACCTTGTAGCCAACTAGGCTACATAAAGAAAGGACACCAAACACTGGTCAACTTTGCGTGGACTATGAAAAAAATGGGAATTAAGTCTTAGTTTTGGAAACCTATCGTTAAAGATCCGGGATATAAATTTTAGTGTTTTGTAGGTCCGGGAATTATAATATAATAAATTATGTTGGTCTTAAAAGTTTGTAGCTCGTTTGGATAATGGTTTACGATAGCCATGTTGCAGCGCCTTATCTGCATTCAGAATATATCTTGTTTTCGATCATTTTACCTTTGCGTATTATTGTCTTTGTCAAAGGCTTTTGACTTAGCTAATCTAATATTAAAAATTGCGCAACCTGTATTCAGTTTAATTTAATTATCATGTTCCATTACAAGTTTAGGATCATATTGTACACCTTTTCTGGCATCTTCGAATATTTGGTCATTATTCCGATTTTCTTTAACAATAGTAGTAACCTTCTGAAATCTATATTCTGTGATGTCAATTTATCAAAATTAGTCTACAAAGTTTCCTTCCTGGTGACTTTTAAGCTCAATACAGGAAATTAACTGTATATATTAGTGATTTGTCTTCATCATCTCCATAAAAATACAAATAATCTGATTTAAGTTGGATTTTAAATTTTTACCTGCACGTGACCGAAATTATCTTTTATAGTAAACCGTATGTTCAATTTGACTTTAACAACGCCTTTTTTCGTAGTAAATGTGCGTTGTTTATACTTCAAGTATTACTATTTTTGTGTAATTTACTGTACCACGTCGAATGTGTATTTATTACTGTCTCTCATATTCTAAAAATATAACTGATTTCAATAATAACTACCATAATTAGGTAGTAGCAATAAAAAAAATATAGCGTGATTAATTTAAATTGCATTTTATGCATCGTTGATAAATAAATAATTGGTTATTTATGATGTTGACCGTCAGTAAAAGGGCAAGCACAAAAGTGTATAATATATTTTCCTGGCAACTTTAAATTGTATTTGCAAAGCAACATTGAATATTTTAAAAGCCTTCGTAAAATTACCACCCTTAAACTTGCTAATATATATAATAAATGCGAATGGCTAACTACGCGTTAGCCTAGCTGTCAATATCATAGCTGAACTGTCTTACGTGTTTTGCTGAATTTTGGCGGAAAAGTAACTAGGTTACTCTCTTAAAAGTGGAGCATTATCGTATCTACTCGTAATTAAATGGACACTAAGTTTTTTGCAGAAGAAAGACAATCCAGATGAATGTTTTGCGTGTAGGCAAAGATTCTTAGACGGTAAGTGATAGGTAGAGGTTTTGATTGATCACATAAGACACAGTGAATTCGACTCAAACCATTTAAACTATAGGCTATATTGACTCCTAGCACATGTTCATGTTGAAAGTATAAACACAGCCGAACTTCATCGTACTGACCTCAATAAATCACAAAAATAAAACCACGTTCGTTCTAATGTTGTTATTTAATAGTCACCTGCGTCTTCCGAAATGGCAAGCGTGTCACGAAGATCACGACGAATTGTGTGTGTGATTGTACTTTCAGGGTTGGCGAGTTAACTAAATTTTTGGCACATTTTTGTAGTCTTGCTTTTGGCTACGTTTTACTTAGAGGACGAATGGAAAAACCAGCATCCTATTGCGTCACACACCTTCAGTCACAATCCAAAAGATTTTGAAGGGTGTTCCTAATCCATCCCGTTAAAACACACACACGTTATTTTTTTTTTCTTTTTTCATTGCCATGTTAAATGTTTTGCAATTACCCCGCAGAATCCCGATGATTGCATGTTAAAAACAGACCACATCTAACATGTTAAACGTAAAGGGGTCCTAGCGCTATAAGGTTTTTTAAGGAAATAGCAAAAAGGTTAGTCGACATCACAGGAGACCGAAGAGCTGGCAGCCACCTCGTACAAAGAATTAGTCTAGCTATTCAAAGGGGGAACGCTGCCAGTATCTTCGGAACCTTGCCTAAAGGGACTCCTTTTAATAATATATTTTAGTTATTATATTATTTTTTCATAAAACTAAGTATTATAATATACATTATGTAATCTAATTTTAAATAGGCGTTTATGTTATAAATAATTATTAAATGTTAAATAGGTAGACGTTTCTTGTAAAGCATAAAGATAAGAAATACAGAGGTATTTCTTATCTTCCTTCTTGATTTATACCAGCAACAGTCCACTGTTGAAAATACAATGTCGGAAAATGGAGTTTGAATCACAACTGGGTCTACAGAATTTAATTTGCTGCTAAGCTATGCTTGCTATCCATGATTGTTATCACCTTTTATGGCCTCTATTGGAAATCTGACAAAGATTTCTTGGCTAGAGATTATTTGCCTAGTAAGCTACTTCATGGTCAGTTGTCAATTGCTGGACTAAACAAGCAGTTATTACCTAACTGAAACTGAGCTACACAAACAGAGGCGTAAATCCGAATGAGTTTTGAATCTAAAGTACCTACAATGACTATCCTATAGCTTATTTTTTTATTTTCAATGAGCATACCTGCTTAGTATCATCCATATACAGGGTCATTGGTAAAACACCATCAACCTCTTAAGGGGTCATTGTACTCATCATTATTAACAACTTTTACTATGGGACCAAATATGAAATCGCGAAAAAAACAGCTGTTCCCTACATTTATGTTTGCAGAACTCGTCAAAATGTAGGGACCAGCTGATTTAAGCTGCATTTAAGGCCAGCTGAGTAAGTAAATATTTTGTGCGAAGTGAGTATTTTTCATTTTAAAATTGTTCGGATTTATATCACGGTTACTTAGCGCGTGCTATAATTAATAATAATTTCTTTATTTCATTGTGCTAAAGCACGAAAGCACCCTTCAGCTTCCAACTTGTGCCAACCCTGCAAGTAAACGCATTGAATGAACGTAAATTATCAACATAACTTAACTCACCTTGACTCGGCACTGACCCAGATTAATAGATAGTACTTTCGATTTCGGTCGATAATCCCTCTCGTTTTGACGTAAGGCACAGTTTAGACTTACATCTACGTCATCTTATATTTTGACGGAGCTTTCTTCCTCATACAATTTCATGTTATCAAAAATCCGCCATCTTAAAACCATCAGTTCCAAATTCCCCTTAACCCTTCGGGTCAATACAGGCGTGCTCATAAATGTGATATCACAATGCCAAAAAAAATCGTCCGTTAAGTTTATTTTGTTCTCGGCTTTCCATTTCAATTTTCCAAGCCGTATAATCAGTAGGTAAACCGATTGCGATTGGTAAAAATGAGCATTGATAAAACTTTATATTTAATGATAACATTAATATTGTGTTCGGGTTTTCCAATACCGCAATTTGCATTTCTCTTTCGTTCTAGGAGTATGATAACAGAGTTAAACCCATACGTGTATTTTAGCTCTAAAACAAAATGAAGAACATCTGGATTCATGTTGATACTTGACCTAGGAAATCTAGCGCAGACTAGAATAGAAGGCATTTAATTTAGTAGGTAACTACCTACCATAGTTCCTATATGCAAATATTTTAAATATACTGGCATCAAATTAAACGACAAACTTGTTAAAAAAAAATGGCAAATATTTTTTTGGTAAATGTTAATGATCCTACTTGTTGATTTATGTATTTTCGAAAATGCTGCAATCAAAACTATGTGAAATTAAGTTGAAAATACGTAAAGCTTAAATATTTTATTCCTTTTTCAGTTTTTTATCATCGCCGACCGAGATCTACAAACGCGACTTAGCGCACGTGCTTGGGCTAAAACATGTTCTGGATTCGTCTCTATCTTGCACTTGTAGTTTGACAGTTGTGCGACAGTGACAGGCATAACGCTGAGCCAAAGTACGTGCTAAGTGTCCCTTATTGATCTCGGCTTTAATAATAATAATATGAGACAACATCCACACAAGGTTTTCAGTTCCCTAAATAGGTAGAACCGGTACTACGGTAACCTGATGACTGATATACATACTTAAATACATATACACACACAGACACAGGTCAAACAGACATGTTCATGCACACAAATGTTTGACTTGTCCGGGGATCGAACCCGGGACCAGCGGCTCGGAAGGCAGGGTCGCTACCAACTGCACCAACCGATCAGTCAACTTTAGAACTCTAAGCACCTTTGAAGAGACTACCTGCATCAGTCTTCTCCTCTTTTAATTAAGAAGATAAACTATTATTATTAAAAAAATTAAAAAAGGATTTTTTATTACCTTTTGTTGTACAAAAACACTATTATCTAAATACCATGCAGCGTTACAACTAAGGAAAGAGTGTTTTCGATGAACTCTAGCACCCAAAGTAAGATTATACCTTAGGTGTAAGTACATTTATGTAGTCCTCACCATCACCTACTCTTTTATTAGGAAACAGTCTAATAAAGTCATAATGAATAATCTTTAGACCGAAATACTTTTATCGCACTAATTTTATTGATGAATGTACGTCAGTTCTCACTAATCATATACACACCGATCAAAATATATCAGTTCGGTGCTTATTCAATAGAATTGGGTATTTTGCATACGTAATAATACTAATAATACAGCAGGTAACAGCTGAATTATTTTGGAATGTAAGTCAGTCATAGTTTTTGTTTTTTTTTTGTATTTCGTTGCTCCACACTAGGAATTTCTCCTGTATTGTGGGTGCGTTTACAAACATTTAAACTCACATACACAAACAGCCAGACCCGGAACAACTACTTGCAGGTCACACAAATATTTGTTCCGTGCGGGAATCGAACCCGCGACACGCAGCGCTGCAGTCAATCGCTTGATCACTGCGCCAACCGTGCCGTCCCGCCATATGTGCAGCTTAATTTGCACTACTTAATAATTACTGATTGGCTGCCTGGTTGGTCTAGTCTAGTATTCGCATGTGCTACTTCTGAGCATGAGGTCCTGGGTTCGATTCCCAGGTAGGGAAAAGTGTTATTGGGTTATTCTATCAGGAATATCTCAGTAGCAGCCGGGAGTCAGGAGTTGTGCGCGGTTGATGGCAATAGGCTCGCCGTCTATTACATGGGGTTTAAACATACTGGCGGACTGTTGGTATATTATTAGGTACACCTCTGCCGAGCCCCTCCGAGAGTACAGGGGCCGTACTATGACCTGTTAACGCCATTATGATTCCGTTGAGAAAAAGAGATAGTGCTATCGGTCATGTATAGCTCCGTCTCTCTTCCACGCTGGAACAATGATGGAATTAACACGTCATAGTACGGCCCCAGGCGTGATGTTATGTCACGTTAGGTAGACCAGGTATGTTATTATAGTGTGTTTAGCTTCGACACTCACATCGCTAAAAACTCATCTGTATCGGTTTACTTGTATTTAAGTATACCGATATACAACCGCAACAAACAACACATGCAAACAAACAAACATAACACAGTACAAACATAATTATACAGTAGATAAGTTATGTTAGGTATTTAGTAACGAATCCACCATTGTTTTTGTTTCTTAGCTACATCAAAAAGGAAAAAAACTTGAAATGGATTTTCCGAGCTGCATATGGACTGTCCTGTCAATTATTGTATGTATTTCATAATTAATAACAACGTAATAATAATGCGTTTTAGTCATTATTATGCCCTGTCGTGGCTGGAATGCAAGTTGGCGAATTATACTTTTATCAAGGAATAAGTCAACACAGATAATAAGTAAAGATGCAGTGATAAAATGGTAGGTTTAAAAAAAACTGATTTCAGTAGGATGTTTTTCCATTTATCAAGACAAAAGTCTAATAAGCTTCACGATTTGTGCATTTTTGTCTTTCATTATAAGTGAAATGTCTAAGTACCAATTAAATGAAAAATGAAGTCACTAGTGAACAGATCCAAAGATGTTGTATATCGGCACTCGGCATTTTTCACTCACGTACCGAATGACCGAAGAATTTAATGAAAGGAGCAAATGAACGTCCATTCCTATGTAATTTTGTCGTTGTCATGTGAACGTGG
Organism: Brachylomia viminalis; assembly: GCA_937001585.2. NCBI lineage: Eukaryota > Metazoa > Arthropoda > Insecta > Lepidoptera > Noctuidae > Brachylomia > Brachylomia viminalis. Next base: position 3,314,964 of record OW443300.2, read on the forward strand.
AATTAAACAAAAATGAACATTCACCTGAGTAAAGTGTCTGAGGTCTGCTTAAGGGGACTACATAACCTAAACGCAAGTTTTATAATCTCTAAAAGTATATGATCCACTGCAGTAAACCAAATCAGAACAATATATGATATTCTTTAGGATAATTATATGCTAGTTAGATAGAGTGTTGAAAACATAATACAACTAATTTGGTAGAAAAAAGTCACAAAGATACCTCTAAAAATATCTTTTAACGATTAAAAATCATACTAATATACCTACTTGCAAACATTCTGGTTTTTTTTCAGATTGTTCCTCAAGCAACATATTAACGTTATAGTGTTTCCATTTTTTTGTCCAATCAATAGATTTTTTTGTAAATAGAGAAATACTTCATATTTTGCAATTAATTACCAGCTTTGTGTCATCGCGCTTTTCTTTATTTTTTATGCTGTCCAACAGTGACTGCGCTTTAGCTGTTGTCAGCCCCTTCACGAAGTTCCAAATTAACCAATAAACAAATGAAAGAGGTGTATTTCGAAGAGCGTTGTTTTTATATTTCAAAGCCATAGTTACAAAAATAGCATTGAAACTTCAATAAATAGTAGGGGAGCCCTGAGGGTTTTTGAGCAAGCATATGCAGGCCCCACTTCCTCTCGAAAAGAGGAGTCCTGTGTCCCAGCAGCGGGAACATTATAGGCTGATTATGCTATGTGAAAGACGGGTATTTCAATTTCAATTTTACTAAGCATGTTATTAAGCAAACAAATTATATGAAAAACATTCTCATCTTATGGGCTATCCAACGAGCTATCAACATTGGAAAACCACAATTACTAAAAATAACGAATACCTGTAAAAAAATGTGAGCAGTGGTGGCTCAGTGGTGTCGGACCCCGCTTACTAGTCGGGTCGTGAGCTCGAAGTTCGAACACAGGCAGACACTTTACGAAGACATGACATCCACCAACCCCCGCCGTGTCCTATGGGCCCGCGTGGTGGATTACAGCCCACATTCTCTCATTAGAGAAGGCCTGTGTCCCAGCAGTGGCAACAGTATAGGATGATTGCTTTTTGTTTGTCCCTTTTGGAAATCCAAAAGTGGATCCCTGACCACGGTGTTCGTATCTGAAACTCTTCAAATATATTTACGGTGTTCTCTCAACATGCCGCACCTACTCCGCTATAAATTTTTGCCCTGCATATGCTTGCTCATAAACCTCGGGGCTCCCGCACTAAAATGTAAGCGATGTCGCAATAACGTATTTGTAAACACATCAAGTACTTACCACCTATTGAAACGCAGTTACAAGAATTAACCTTTACATCAACCTTGCGGTCTGTAAGTATGACATAAAAATATTATTTAAAAGCAAGTACCTGCCTACTTGGACACACCTCTATCTACACTCGATTCTCTGATAATATAATTAATAGTATGCGGGTACTTGACGCTTTAAAGTCTTCATTCAAGTATTCAAATTATGGTTTATATTGCTGATAAGTGGTACCTTATGTTAGATAAGTTACGCAAGCAATTTTTTTTAAATTTTCACTGTTTGGACCGTCAATGAAGAACTATTTTAATTAATAATATAAGAACCCTTTTAAAGTTCTACGGTTCAACAGTCCAAACACGGTGTTAATGAAGTATTTTCGAGCTTTCTAGTTTATTTGCATCTCTGTAAAAGCAGCCACTCAAACAAAACAATAGACCCACCAAGTGGGCTTGTTATGCGCTGATGCTTTTATTAATTAGTCACCCTATGCATACTCAAAGCAGACAATTTTTTTTTTTTTTGAGTGTGGGAAATCATCAAATAACTTCTCCCGCTCTGGGCAGAGCAGGAGGGCGTGTCAGACTCTTACTGACTAAAACCCACCCGTGTTCCTTCAGTTGCCTGTGCCAAGGGCCACGGTATCCCTCTCGGACTTTCCCGCAACCCTAGCAAGCATCGACCCTAACGGACCCCGTCATTGGTGCTGACATCTTTTTGCTCGCCGTTCGCAAGCCCACGCCTACGGTGGCCGGGAATCGGCCTGCGATTCCCGACGCCCAAGGCGTCTCCTGCGGCGGCTAGGGGCGTGAGGGCGCGAATTTTGAAAGCAGTCAACCTGACATATAAATATCAAGCTGCACTTTTGACCCCGTTCAAACAAAAAGGAAACTGGTCGAAACACGTTTGTTACAAAAAGATAAAGACAAAGATGTCCCCCTCCCCGCCCCTATGGCAATTCGCATTCATAGATAACTTTTATCGGATTTTAATCTTTTTTTATCATTAGCTTGATTGGCCCGATGCCCAGACATCTTTAGTGAATAGGTAGATACTATGAATAATTAAATTCACGTGTTGCTTATCAAGTTATCAACATTCCGAGAGTTCGCGAAAATTCACGAAACAGTGCGAAGCGACGGACGGTTAATTAAAATAACAGGAACCTTTATTTTAGACCGGTAGGCTAATTTTAACCGAGTTTTTTCCTCGTATAGTATATTTAAAAATATATATTATTATCGCTTTGTGTTTTAGCATAAAAAGCCAGTCAGCAAGATTTTTAGCGGAACTGAGTGTTCAGAGGGCGGTAGCCGAAATTCCGTCACTCAGAGAGACTCTTTAATGCACCCCCCAATTTTTCATTAGAAAGCATTCTAAATTTCTGACGCATGTCTCTAAATGCGTCAGAAGCTTTCTAATATGTTTTATCTAATAATATTGAGGATGAATAACGCGTCTAAATTAAGCAATAATGCTTAATACTTATTATGAGAATCATACCTACTAACCATATGCAGGCATATAATCTGAAAGGAAAAGTTATGCCGACCATTATCTACAGAAAAAATAAACAGAATCACAAATAAAACTTACTTCATTCATGGGTGAGCCCAAACCAAACCTTACAAAAGCCGAGTGTTTTGCAGGGCCAAGCTTATTTAACAGACTCCATAACAATGACAGCCTTGCAAATTAATTTTTAATAGCAGGCGAACTGATTCAAACCAAAGTTCTACTTGTATGAACTTGTCTAATACAGTAACCATAATTTTGGGTGTGACTTTTCCGAGTCGACGCACCTAGTGTGAGCATGTGGAAGTGAGCGTGTTTATGTGTTTGTGAGTCTGTGTGTCAGTTGGCGCGTACCTACCTACCTACCTACGATAAGGTCAGGGTCACACGAATTGGTCTTTCATTATCTTTCGATGGAATGACACTGGTTTTTGTTACACTTTTTTTGACTGGTTTAATTTTATCTATTTCACGCTATCTCGATTCGAAATCGTTTTCTATTTGTATTGTGTTTCGCCTTTTTTATTTGGGTGCATATTTAAGTATCTTTTATTTCATAGAAAACAACTTTACAATAACTTCTCAGTGATAGCAACCGTTTATGTATGTACCTAAATAGTCTGTTTTGTAATGAATATATTTAAACAATTGAATACGTAATCATCATTAGAATGACAATTGAAACAGTTGAACAGCCCATAATCACTCAGCTATTTTTTGATGAAATCGCAAAATATTTATTTAACCACATCGGCCCCTTCATACCTTCGTATTTGGGAATGAGACACGTTCCAACGAACCGTTTTCACGCAATACTGAAGATTTATTTTATTTATCTATATTATATTGTGGAATGGGGCCTGCTCTTGACCTCGATATCGCCTGATGGAAAGCGATGGATGTCTTTGATGGAACGACCGTGTCCAGAAGATGCCTGTTCCTATAAAGAAGTTTTATAAAAGGCCTTCCTATTTATTATACGTTTTCCTCTTAATAAAACCAACCTGGGAGGCCTTTGCCAAACATTAAAGCTAAATAATCTCGTTCATACAACAACCAGATAACGACAAAATTAATTTTCGCCGAAATGTACCCATTGTATTTGCGACACAATACGAAAACAAAAAAGTCGCGTCAACAAATATATTTACCAACCGGCTTACTTTAATTGAATAAAAAAGAGCCAGCTAGAGAAAAGACGGGGAAATTTCAAAAATATAAAAGCCTCCATTTTTTGCTGCTTATTTTTACCCTTCGCTTTTTAATAAAAGCGAAGGGTAAAAATAAGCAGCAAGTCAAGGTCAGAATAATTTCTGACCTCGTAATATATTAAATTTACTTGGTTTTTCAATATCCCCATCTCTCCTTTTTAATATTATGAATTAATCATAATTTGCTTGACAACCTCATAACGAAGACTGTTATCAGGCTCTTAAACAAACTGTACTGTAAGTTAGAAAACATCTAATCTGTATTCAGAGGGTGGTTTATTAAGTGCTACGAGTCCTCTGTCCTCCCGTAGTCGCCTACGCTCGTAGCGGGTCCCACGCATAACGCCTACGCAAAACGTAGCGCTACGAGTGTTTGTTTGTTCTGACGTCACAGTAACTAGCAGATAAACATTGAAGCCCTACTACGTAAACAAATTACACTCATTTGTCTAGATTCACATACAAGTGCATCAGTGTAAAAATAACACCGCTTAAAACACTTAACGGAGTGTTAAGGTCGTTTGCATACCACTTAGTTCTTTGTTCTGAATTAATAAAATCGCAGAGCAGAACATGTTATATACAAAACGATACAACAATCCGCGCGTATTTTGGAGGCACGAATATGTTTAATGAAACGGCTAGGTGTCATGTCATTAGTGAGTGAAGCAGACAGACGTATATGCTAGCGAGTGTGAGTGAGACAAGAAGTGTAGCAACAAGTCCCAGCGCGAGGCGCGGGGGCGCGTTATCGTGTCCATGACGTCACGACCCTTTCACTGTCCGAAGTTGTGTTCTGGCGTCGGAGACTTCAGTCCGCGCGGCTCGGTCACAGCGTGAGTACGTCTCGCGCTTAGTGTTCCTAAACTTCACCGACTCACGCGACACTCGCTAAAAAAATTCGTAAAAAATATCGAAGCCAACTTTCGTCAGGAAAATAGTTCACACGCAAACGGCCCGCTCGGTCCTCCGTGTGTTACCGCTCCTGTTGACTTCGAATCTTCACTCCTGACTGACACCAGCAGCAACATGGGCGTCATAAAAGTGAGCCCGGACGCCTTGGCCCTATACTCTGCCTGCGACATGCTCGACGACATGAAGGTAAGAAAATCATGTGATGTCCAAAAGCGACTACGATGGCGTCGTTCCAACCGGCTAGTTCCGTATTAGTGAAAAAACTATTGTGAATCGATGCGTGGGCGCAGACATTTGTCTCGTCGCCTCGTGGCTTTACGCGACGTTTCGCGTAATTCTAAATGTTATACGCTTTTACGCGATGGCATTCGGCGCGTCGCACACGCCGGGAGACTTAATGCAGATCGCGCGCGTTTTCTAGCCGCAGTGAAAACTCGTGTCGTTCGGTCAACGGAAGCGGGTGCCCTTATCAGTTGTTTGTGACATGATTGCTATAACTAGAATTGCTACGTGAGAACATTCACACAGTTTTTAGCTTACGATTTAGTACGTAAATCGTGAACTTGTAGCGATAGAAATTGTTTCTCAATTACCCACCGTATTAATCAAATAAAAGTGGGTTGGATTTTTTTTCTTTAATAAATTAGTATTGATTTAGAACTTCGATGCAACAATTGTTATAGCTCATGTTGATAGTTCCCCGTACATATAACAAATGATTCATAGTAATAAAACCACTGGAGCTTGTGGTAGACTTCACGGAGATCCAAAGATTGTCGCAATGACGCAACGTCGTTAAAAATTGTTTTGATTTTGTTAGTTTGGGACGAGGCATGCCGTGTGACGATAATGTAATCTCGTGATAGCAAATGCGTGAAAAGTTTATATTGTGAAAAATTTACAAAGAATTAATAAAGCAATATGATGTAGAAGAGTAGACTAGAAAGAAGATCGTATCGTCCATAGCAACAATGTTACAATATGCGTAAATTGTAGGAATTCGTGTCTAGCCGAGTGGGTTGTGTTGCACGCAATGCTTAGCAACAGTGCACGCTTCGTGCGCATGCGCGAGGATTCCTTGTGTTTAATTTTCTTTAAAGTTTCAACAACTCAGATTTATTGCATTTTCATGGTCAAAATGAGAACGTATTTAGAAATATCGTTTCGATTATAAATATGGAAACGGCTCGGTCAATAAATATATTTATCATACAATAGGTAGGTACGGACTCGGAATTATTATATAATTTACATAATAACGTAATAAAAATACATTGCTATCGAAAGATAAATTTTGTTTTTGTGTGCATTCAAACATATTGATATTGGTGGAGCGTTCGAGCTGGCTTAGTTACCTACATTAAAGTTTTTTTGCCTTTCCATATTTTTTTTCGTCTGTTGCCTATCTTGATTAGTTTTATTTGCTTTTTATATACATATTCCTAGCAGACCTTCGAAATTAATTTCGTTTTATGTGATCCAGATTTTTAGTTGATTAGTAAGTATATTTAATTTTTAGTGTGACAAAAAGCGAATTTTGAACACTGAATTCTTATCGAATTAATTAATTTTTAACGGTCCTACGATTTCATACTGCACAGTTCTTAAACATTCAATAGTCACAAATATTCGTACTCTTTCTTTGTCTTTACGAGTTGGACTTCGATTTCTTTCCGTTACCTACCTAACATGTTGCTACTTCGCATTGCCACTCATGCAAATCATAGTTGAATGGAGAAAAATTAAATTGTGGACACAACACACAACACGTGAGTGCGAGGGATTATTTCAATGTTGTTTTATTAGAAATATTCTTTTTTAATATCATATCTACAGCAATTAAAATATTTCAACATCTGACTATTGGGTACTATTATCATAATCGACTCGAGCATCATTACTATTGGAAACTTTAACTTCACTATTAGCTATATCTAGTATTTAGTCTTTGTTAGCAACCGGATCTTAATGAAGTCGTAAATTTTCTAATTTATTTGATTTAGATTAAGTAATTACCAACCTCAATGCTCCTGTGTTTACTCTATTAGTATGTACTACAAACGGATGCATCCAATTAGATGAAGCTAAAAACGCATGTTCAACGGAATTTACATCAGCTCTTTAGAAACGTACTGATATTGCACAAAATATTTTTGAAACACTCGATAAAAACGTCAAACTAGTAGATTTGAATATAAATTATTTTATTAATTGTAACAGTGGTGATAATTGTGAGATAAATTTAATAAAAAAATGGGTACGGTGATTGCCAGAAATCTGTCTAGTGTGATATAAGTGAAGTCGATAGTAATAATACAAATAAACTTATGCCTCGCTTTACCTATGTAGTTAAATTAAGTATAATTTGTTGCTTTTAGTAATGAATTTAATCATTTTATTTGTATATCATCGAGTTTTCATTTTATAATGTGTTACAGTTCGTTGTTATTTGATGAACCTGTTATTGAATTCCTTTTCTTTGCTCAAAATCAGGACATTAGTTTATTAAGAAGACTTGTTATTTTGATATATTGTTAGCAACTGGTCCTAAAAAGCCCACAAATTCTTCAAAATCAATTTCTAAGCCCACGTTCACAGACCTTACGCCATATTGAATCTTCCAAACAAAATAATTTATCAACAAAACGTGTTCTAACTACGTCGCACACTGACGCTTGCACACGCTCACTCGTGAGCTTACCATCCTTGATATTAACAACTGAAGCATTTTCTATATTGCCGGCACTCGCGGATGTGGGTCGCGATGAGTTTTGAAACAACTCAATGTCGCAGCGTTTATCGCGACCTCGTGTGCGTTGCGCCTTGCTTGTAAAAGTGCACGTATTGGATTTATTCGTTTTTTTTAATAAAGTTAGGTGTTTCTTGAATTGAAATTTTACGGATTTTAAAGTTAATAAAATCTTTAGAGTGACAGGTTGCTGGTCGACAACATATAATTAAAATATTAGGTACATTTTGCTATGACGAGTGATAATAACAATCTTGCCACTTAGGTATATCTGCATTGATTTCATGTCCATCTATAAACTATCGGTATTTATTATTACTTATAAATATTACGTAGTTGCAAGTTTACTTTATAATCAGTAAATTCCTAGAAATCTTAATCATGGAAAATGGTAATGCGTAGTAATTTTAATATGAGATCATGTATATCTTACCAGCAGCGCGTATAATTAATTTGTGACATTTTCTAACTCCCGGGGGCGCAATTTCGAGAACAAGCTCTTCATTTTATATCCCCTATAAATCTCCAAATTATTGCAGGAAACAGTACTATATAATTATGTGATCGGTCGGAACCTGCCGCTTTTGACCATTCGCACCAGTATGCGCAGTATGTCATTTGTGTACCTACCTAATTATTGTAGATACACAGTTTTATGTACAAAAGTAAAAGTTGAATTCAACCTAGGCCTTGACATAATATTTAGAAAAACCACATTATCTTATCTTGCAAGATAAAACAATCACATTGAACGGAATTTTTACGCTAGTCTAAACAAAAATCATGAGTTTTGTATCTCGAAAATTATGTAACCGTTTGACTATGTTAAGATTCCTTATCACTTTCATCATATCGGAAATCCTCGGTAAATCCTCGGAATCGGTATTTCCTTTCAATGAAGGTGTGGCTCTCGCCTAATAATAGACAACCCCTTTCTTGCGTAGGTATCATCTATCAATGTGTGGGTATCCACAAAGATACTTAGTGGCCTTTTGGTTTGATAGTTCGAATTGATTATTAGCAGAGGTTGGAATTAGGTAGAGTTATTTATGTACTTACACTGATTTCACACAGCGGCGAAAGATTAAAGTGGATATGCCTCAAAACCCGAGATTAATTTTAAAGAGAAGTTATACAGTAATGTCGGAAGCGAACACTTCAAATCTTAGTGGTACTTTGAATGAATCGGACAAGGAAAATGATTCTGATGGGCCGTTTGAATAAGCAAACCCTCACGAGTCTAGGCTAGAAGTATTTTCTTATTTATAAAAAAGCCGAGGTATAAGTATGAGAATTTGCTTAAGACTATTAATAATTTGTATTATGAATTAATGTAAATACTAATAAAAATTGTATGTTAATAATCTTTGTTTTAATTGTCTGTCTATCTCTGGGGTTTTATTATTATTTATTTGTTATATTGTTGGCCACACGGGATTGTCCATTAAAAATCCCGGGGAGATCTATATTAATATCAACATTTCGATGCAAGTACATAAATAACTCTACATAATTCCAACCTCTGATTATTAGCCATCAAGATAGTACACTCTTAGGTATATGTATATACAACGTATGATAGCCAAGGCAATATAATTTAAAGGTGCCTAGACTACTATCATACTTACAAATTGACAGCTTAGATTTTATGTATCTAGGACAAATTGTATGTATGTTGATACATAATACATGACAGTTTTAACTTTGAAGTGATACTTGTATAATTGTGCGTGAACATACATACATATTAATATAGATAGCTATATAGACACCCACATTCTATAGCACTTTGATTGGTGGCGTGAAAATTATAAATATGATAGGTACCTACTAAAGTAATCTAATGTATTTTAATGGAACAATCGATTCATACCGTTATTTACTTTCGTTATGTCATCATTATTGTTCTTTTTCAACAGAGCACTTAATTCAGGCATGACTTCATTGATTTTAATCTTACTAATGGTCCTGTCCGAGACATTTTACAATAAAATTAGCGTCACTAAACTAGTGCTTAGCTAGTTTCAATTAATTCAATTAATAAAGTCTTATTACAGCCAGTCTTTGGTGAAGTTCACTGTAATCTTGAATCTCTAAACTTCAACTATAAACTTCATCTAGTTCCCAAAGTAGAAAGGAAATTAAATGAAATCATTAAGACGAAAGTTTTACATTATCCCCGCTAGGAATTAGCCATTTAACCGTTGTTCTCATTATTTTATATTAACGGGCGGGCAAAAAACCACCATACCTACATTACCGCATAAGTCGTTCATTTATTTGTCATTATGTACGAGATTACCATTCTATGCCATTTCTTTCAATGGAGTGTCAGTGGTTGACCATTGAAATTCATAATGACGCCATTCTATTAGTAGATTACCAAACTTGTCAAAATGAACAATTATGAAATCAATGACAGACCATTCTGACACTATTGTAATAGCAGAAAGGCCACCCGTGTCAGTCCGTCGTTGTCATAAAAGCCACAAAAATATATGAGAAAAATTTTGACAAAATTAGCAGCATTTTTCTCCAGTCTGCTAATACTGCCAATATCAACAATGCGATTACCAATCCCTTGCTAAGCGTGGCGATTAGTGAGTATACTTCTATACAGGCTCCTTCAAATAGGCGCGACACGCGACGCAAATCGCACGCGACACAAAGGCACTACTTATTTGTTCACTAGTAACCATTTTTCTAGCCCCGATCTATTCGAATATTAATACTATTATTATATCTAGGTATTATTATTAATAACATAACCATAATATCTACAATTTTATCGATGTGCGGTGATAAGCTACTTTCACTTGATAAAGTCGTGAACTGGTTTGTATAAATTCAAGGTTATTAACACAAAATGCGGCGTTTTAATAAAATTCCACTTATCTTTGTTTGCACCTACGAGTACGACATACATACCTAACGTGACGCAGAGAAGAGTTAGTTTTTGGAGACAAAGATAGTTGTAGGGCCTAAATAGGTGAACGATAAAGGTATCAGCGATGAAAACGACGTTGTAACCACACCTTTCAGTTATTTGCGCTGTATCTGTTATAATCTTAGCCACTAACATATCCAACGATATTATGTTTATATCAAATGTTTGTTTCTGGTACTGCCTTCATTAAAAACTTGAGGATAAAAAAAAAAGATCTAGCTGTAATGCGTTTATTCGTTGCTTCTTCCAGCTAAAACGATGGTTTGATTTTTGGCCATTCATCACTATGATACCCATCATTAATGTCCGTTCTCACGACACCGATTTCCCCATAGAATAGATCGCCACAAACTAATAACCATACGGGCACTTATGTCATTCATAGTATAAACAGCGGGAACAGTGATCAAGATTATACATGACATTATCAACACACAACTTTCAAACTGCACATGACAACGACCTTCAAGGTTGCATTATAATTATAAATACATTATAAATTCATATTGTGACATTTCATTGATTTCATTCATAAAGGAAAAATTAATGACACCTGGTCTTTATTACAATATTGCATTAAAAAGATAATTAAAATCAATATGATACTGCATGATGTGCGAGGTTTTTCCTTTTTATGTGTTGAAAACTACTGTGTAATCACCGGCTATTATAAGTAATTTCCAATTGACTACTTTTATCAATAGGTAGCTTACCTGTTTACTCATATCTTATTATTCATGGGGAACTCATCATTGTGTCTTAATGAGTGATGTTATACCCACTGGGTAACAAAATGTATATAGGTACATAAGTAAAATAAAATAATAATAACATAACATTGTACTAAAAACAGCACCAGTGTAGTAACAAAAAGTCGCAGATGGTTGAATTTAATTTGTTGTTATCCATCAACAGTCTAAACATGTTTTTTTATAATTTACAATGATTATATTTGTTTTTTATAGGTATATATAACATAAATGGCAGATATCTGTGCCAATCCATTATTGATCTTTTTCAATAGATAGGTATCCATAGGTCCCGAACATAACAATAACACATAATAACGCAATACGTTTTAGTAGTAGCTTTAGTAGTTATAGGAAGCTGATTTACGATAGTCGAATTTATGTAAAAACTTGTTCATTCTGTTACCAAGTAAGTAACACAGATTACAATTACTTATCCATTTCTCACCACAATAGACCACAGCATGATAAATGGCGGTCAGAACAGATAATGTCAAAGTGACCGGTCAAAGAGGACGGTGCGTGGGAATTATCGACATTTTGTGTTTTGTGGTGATTGACACTCCGTGGGTGCGCGCCTTAATGTTGCCATAGTGATGTACGTCCTGATGTTTATAAAGCACACATTTGGAGAGCATAGGATTTTGAATCGATTCTCTGTTTATCTTAAGCTACTTTAAGCAACAATAACTTATAGGTATTGTTTTTCATGCAAATTATAAATTGAATTTGTTGTTTACTTAAGCAAATCAACTCAGCCTTTCGCAGTCCACTGCTGGATCCGGCCCCTCCCAGGCCGCAGCCAGGGAGAGGAAGCGGAAGGCAGGACCACGACACGCTGTCCTCCGAATTCCGCATCCAGTCTGTCCCAGCCATCTTTTTAAGGTTATCGATCCATCCTAGCAATTAGCTTTGTTGAGCTACAAAATCAATTATCTGTAGTTTTACTCTGTGAGCGAGGTCACAATGTGTCTTGAAAAACAGCTTATATCACTAAGTAAAACATGTACCGGTATTACATGGGAGTCAAGGGACTTGAACATTACAGGCGAATCGTGCGTGTACTACTAGGTACACTTCTGCCCGGCCGAGGCGTCATGAACCATCATCACGCCTTGTTCCCCCAAAGGGTAATACCCAGATTTCATGTTTTAACTGGTATTATCTAGTTTTACCAAAACCTGCACTTCAGCCAATTATGAGAAAACCCCATATTGTAAAGCCGACAACAATACTACACTGTTTAGTGTGCTAACCTCTGCCTTAGATTGTTATTGTCAAGTTTCTGATATGACAGATAAGTCTGTATCGACGGTGTTCGGCGAATCTAGCTCGAAATAATTAGTCCATGTCGTGTGATTACGAGAGGCTTCGCCGAAACACGTGAATTTAGATAAGAAGAGTCATCATTTTCTAAATACCAAATTTTACTAGAATGACCGGCCAACGAAAGAGTAATAAAAATGAATATCATGATATTTGAGAAATGTTTAGCTATAAGTAGGTATTATTTGCTGAAATGGGAACCACATTAGTTGAATTAGGGTTTGGGATATCTTTATGCTTAGTAAGAATTATAATTCACTGACTAACATGAGAACTTTAAACTAAAAAAAACATTTTTTTGACACACAGTAGGTACCTAACAGTTTGGACAGAAGTTACACTATGTAATTAAATTTTCGAAAAGTCTAGAGTGAGTGTGGATGATATAACCGAGCCACAACGTAAACATACACGGAGCACACGCACAAATTCGGTATCTTCATTCTTCATCTTCATATTCTGCATTCCTTGAATTCGTGAAATATCTCCAACCGTTAATGGTGTCGTAGTCGTCAACTCAATGATGTTAAGAACCTCATTACTGATTGGATTTTCCCTACTTAATACTTTTATCAATTAGTAGGTAATTTAATAAGGAACCTAGTAGTTTTAAACCGAATCAAGATCATCTTGTCACTAAAACTTTTAAGCGTTCCATCGTCATAACTTGTTATTTCAAAATACCTAAATACCGAAAATTCAGACCTATCTAGGTACTACTAATTCAAAAAATAAGTCATAGTTAAATTTTTGAAAATTTGAAAAATTGAATTTGAAAATCATCATGTTATTGTGAAGAATAATATTGTAACAAAAAATCTAAAGTAAAATCTTATGACTTCTGAATTCAAAATTATGTTTTTTTTTAACGTTTAAAATTCTTTATTTTTAGTTTAACTAATTAAACTCTTGGTTATCTTTTATGGAATTTAAAAAAAACATGTTTTTTTTACATAAATTATATTTATTACCTATTTAGGAGTAAAGTTTGTTCACACTCCTTAACTCGTTCGTCAGCGTCACATCCCTAGTCACACTTGGATAATAAAGTGCATTGTCACCAAAACATATCAAAACGAATCTAAAACATAAAAAAATTAGCTACTGTTTCTAACAAAAATAGTAGGTACTTAAAAATTGTCTCAATCAATCAGTCGAACTTGAACTTAAATCAAATTAATGAATCACTAAACCACGCCCACAAAAAAAATTATGTATGAACGTTACAGACAATACATTTTACCACGCGTACACACGTCTTATTCTAAACCTAAACTCATTATATTACCAGCGATTATCCTCCGGTCAACTTTGAAGGCTAGCATAAATCGACTAAAACGCCACAGAACTAACAAGCAGTAAACAATAGAAGCGCCACGTCGCCGCAGCTACAGAGAATTGATTAAAACACGTCGTATTATGTACTGCCAACGGTTGCTTCACAAGGGAATGTCGGAGGACGTAGTTTGTATGCGACGTGGCGCGCACTGACTGACTGACGTACTAATGTTAATAATTGCTGTGCTCGATACTCGAGCCTTCTCCTTGATAAGCCCTTGATCTAGTAACTAATAGTCGATTAAGATAATCGATATATTTTTCTCTCGATTATAATTTGTATGTGGTCGGAAACAATGACTCGTGTGATTATAGTGTACCATATTGTGACAATGCTTGCTATTTTTATATTGGACAGGGAGTTGTCGTTAGATTTTCCAATGAAGTCGCAAACAACAGCTAGAATTAAAACAAAGGCCAACCTTTCAAAGGAATCGTTAAATAGTTATACCATTTCATTACCACAAAAAGCGTAAAATTAGATTTGCATTCACATAATGGTGAATTAGAAGTCATTGGACGCAAACTATTGTTTAACAATCGGTCAAATCTTTAATCGACGGAAGTAACATGGCGACCGTGACATGTCTGTTTTCGAAAATAAATTAAAATTCTAAAAGTTCATTGACATTTTTGAAATTGAAAAATATTATTTACCTACACACAATATGTAAATCGTTTATATTCATTTTGAAAAATGTGCAGGTTATTGACGTCAGTGTGTATTAATATTAATACAACAAATGTGTACACATTTGTTGTATTAATATTAATACACACTGACGTCAACCTACCTACCTCACCTCACCTCACCTCACCTTTACCTCTAAAAGATTTATAAGTTTGGTAGATATAAAAATCGCTTGAATTCTTTGGACTAAAGTAGATAATGTTTATTTAAAATTATCTAGGCATACACAATGCAGCGGTATTAAATGTGCTACTTACTATTTAAAAACCGACGTACTCACTAGATAACAGAAATCACATATACACCGCTAAGTCATCATCATCTGAATACCAGTATTTTACATGGAGCGACTGCCTATCTGACCTCCACAACCCAGTTACTGGCTAACACGATACCCCTTAGAGTCTGGGGGTCAGACTTTCGGGCTTCTGACGACTCGTAACAACTGTCAAAGATCCAAGAATGACAGCCGGGACCAATACGGCTTAGCGGGCTTTTCGAAGCACGGAGGGGTCTTGGTATGTAAAGATGGTCACCCATCCACGGACCAACCGCGGCAAGTGTAGCTTAACCAGACCGATCGACCCGTGCGGCTATTATTTATTACTAAGCCACAAGCCCCACATCAAAAAGTAAAACCAAAGTAAACACCGCTAAGTTTATGGAATAAAAAAATAAAAAATCACTGTCGTTCCATTTCACGTAGACACTGGTCAGAAAATAGCGAATGTCGTCAAGTGAATGTACAGCCTCAAGCAAGTAGGTAAATTACAAAGTAATGATAAATAAATCTGCAATAAATTGAACAACACAATTAAAATCGCACTTAGTGATAGAAATAAATGTCAACAAGACGACAAACAAAGATAAAAATACTTGTTATAAGTCTCTGGTTTAATCTGTGAATTATGACCGCGCCCATAATTGTGTATGGTTCCCAAGTGCCTGAGACTCATAAGGTAATTTTGTACAATTAAAGTAGGTATAACAGATATTATGATTTATTCGCATTTCAACTCAACTCATATTTATTTAGTTTCAAACTAAGCTAAGAAACAATGATCAAAACTTTTATAATTATTGTAATACAACAACACTACCCAACAACTTCATGGAAAATAATGAATTAATACTCATATTTAAAAGTTGGTTAAGGCCAGGAAAGCCTCCCGGCAAAACAACACATTTTTTACTATTTAATAAACATATACTTGATTATGCAAATTAAATTAATTATCACTTCCATTCAACGGATACAGCATTTAGTATCTTGAGCATAAAGGTGACAAATAGATTTCAATTTGATTCGTATTTACTTTGATTCGTTTTACTTTGACTGCCTCGTTGGTCTACTGGTCGCGAGGGCTACTGCTGAGCATGAGGTCCTGGGTTCTATTCCCAGGTCGGGTAAAGTCTTATTGGGTTCTTCCATCTGAAATTTCTCAATAGCCAGCCCGGAGCCTGGATCAGTGCCCGGTTGTCGGCAATAGGCTCGCCCCCTATAACATGTGGCTTAAATCTAACTAGTAAAATGTGGGGGTACTATAAACACCACACCTGCACCTCTGTCTAACCCTTCTGGGAACACAGGCATAATGTTGTTATTTTTAATCGATTTTTTGGACTTTACATTTTTCTACTTAGAATTCGGACCACTATTAGGTAGGTAGACATGGAAGGGGCTCGTGGCTAAGTAATAACAGCCACATGGCTCGATCTATCAGGTTAAGCTACGCTTGCCGCGGTTGGTCCGTGGATGGGTGACCATCTTTTCATACCAAGACCCCTGCGTGCCTCGGAAAGCACGTCAAGCCGTTGGTCCCGGCTGTCATTCGTGGATCTTTGACAGTTGTTACGGGTGGTCAGAAGCCCAGACAACCCTGACAGCCCAGAAAATCAGACGAGTCTTACCAAGGGGTATCGTATTACCCAGTAACTGGGTTGTGCAGGTCAGATAAGCAGTCGCTCCATGTAAAATACAGTTCAGCTGCATCCGGTTACACTGGAAGCCGGTGCCAACATAGTTGGAACAAGGCTAGGCAGATTATGATATTGGGTAGGTACCTACTAATTATACGAATGGCAAGTGTGAGATATCTAATATTACTTATTTAACAAATAGTCAGCAACATCTCAGTAACTTCATGATTACGAAACATTTACCGCCAAGCATCCTTCGACGTTAAATACATAATTGATGAATTTCCATTACCAAATAATGAACCTTTTTCCTATAATTAAATGAGGCAAAGGTATCTTGTCGCGCGGCCTAACCTTTCGTAATTAACAAACAATTCGCTTCATAAATTCCAATGCGACAAAGATTACCGCTAAATGGAGAACTTCATCACTCTTAATGACTTTAGCCTTAAATTCTCTATTCCCAGACGATTTACATAAAACAAAGAATTCGCAGGCAACTGTTAGTTTTAGACTTTCAAATGAAGGTAGTCGTAAAATACAATCTTTGTTACAAAACGTTTTCGTAACTTCAAGTTAAAATGTAGGGTTACTTTTAATTTCGTTTGTTTAGGCCGAGTGACGCAAGCAAGACCTCGTCTGCAATATTAATGAATCGATTGGAATAATAAAACGTTGATATAATTTAAAAAGAAAGTGAAAATGGCTTCCTTCCCGCGCCATGACGGATCCCGCGCGCCGCGAGCTAGTTCCGTTCCGTGTTACGCAGCACACGTATGCCGAGGCCATGCTAATTACTAGCCTCACGAAATCGAAAGTCACTCGATTGTCTAGATGTAGGACGCGATCGTATAAAGAAACGTAACATCATATCCTACTTTGAAATATTCCGATCGCGTATTGTTCTCTTTAGTCGAAAATAAAAAATAAAACTAGATTTAAATACCACTTGTCTCATAAACAAAGCAGGCTTTTTTTCTCTCATCAGTATCGATAACATGAGTCCAACGTTTGGTAATACAATTGACCTTTCGCTCAGTACATGTTACGAGTAATCGACGGAGATCTAAAACAAAGATCAAATCGAAATTGTTTCATTTTTTTTTTCAAACGTCTGTCTCTAATTGCGGATTTCCGAGATAATTTGTTGTGCTGCGATGTTTTTTGTCTGCTTTTAAAATGTCTGCTCACGACCGTGCTATCCGTTGCAAGGTCGACTGCTAACTGTTGACAGACGAACTTCTGCGCCATATTGGCGTATCCTAAGGAAATGCCTACAAAGTCTAATTTAGTCTGTCTATGTTTTGTTTAACTTGAATATTTTATCCAAAAAACTTCTGCATTTATGATAATAAGCAAGAAATGCTATGAACGTAGATACATACGTACGGTAGATGCGTGTCTCATTGTCAGACCAGTTGTTCAATGTTAGTCCAGTTTGTATTGTACTTATTGTGCTGCCGCGTGATGTTTTGAACCTGTGTGTCGCGCACGGTGACGCGGACTGTTACGTGTTACGTCTCACATTCTCCTTCAACTGACAACAATAATTTAAGGTTAACACAGATTAGGTTGTACATAGATCTGATAACGATGCGAAGATTTGTAAACACTTTTCCGGTAAACAACCGTTCCTAATCAATCACACATTAGATCTAATTTTGTCAAGCCGTTTTGTAATGATTTTTTCAAATAAAATGTAATATTCATGTAATTGCGTTTTAAAATGTGATATCAGATTGCAATATCGTATCCAATGAATACCTAATGCGTTGGAAAAACGCATAAAGTGAAAAAAGAAATTGTTTTTGACAAGAAGACAGCTAATATGACGACCATAAAACGAACTTTCTCGTTGTAAGGAATTCGATTGAGCAGTTCGAAAATTTAAATTCATAATTTCACATTCCCGTTCCGTCTCGCGAATTCGCGAGCTCGTTCTGTTTCGCACGCAAAACCTGGCAAGTTCACGATCTATGTCGTGTGACACGGCATGCGGCTTTAGTCACGGGTGTCTCGCTACTGTTTATGATTTTTAAATAATACATGGTATTTTTGTGACTGTTTCAAAATTACTCTTGTTATACAACGTCTCTTGTGAGTTAGGTTTGGCTGCTATTTTTATGCTTCTGGTAATACTTAATTCCCTGTTTCAATGAAATACATAGGTATTAATTTTAAATCGTATGCCTCAAATACATAAAAGCAACAATTTTTTTTTAAATGCGAGTGTTCCGGAACAATGAAACATTATTTAATGGCTGCGCGACGAATGCTTGTTAAACAGACATACACAGTGGGTACAGACTATTGGCCTCTGAAATACACATTATAATAATTATTATAGTATGTATAAATGCCGTGATTTGTTAATTTATGTATTGATTCAAACGTGTCTGGTAAAACTAAACGTTTTCACACTTTTAAAGTGATTTAACTTCCCATAACTTCATAAATGATATTATGTAATCAATCACGTAGACATATTTTAGCAAAATCAAAATGGATAGATTAATCCTTCGGAGAGAGGTCGAAAG
The DNA here is from genome assembly GCA_937001585.2 of Brachylomia viminalis. Taxonomy (NCBI): domain Eukaryota; kingdom Metazoa; phylum Arthropoda; class Insecta; order Lepidoptera; family Noctuidae; genus Brachylomia; species Brachylomia viminalis. The sequence continues at coordinate 3,334,127 of OW443300.2, forward strand.
TAAAACCAGGGAAGGGACAAAATTATTAAACTGAGTAGTCTGGATGTATAAAAAATTTTACTCCTATTTATTATTTATTTATTTATTTAACCATTTATGTACACACTTATATAAACAGACAAGAAGAAAAAAAACAGAAAAATAGGTACAAAATTAATATAAATTAAAATTTTAATAGTAAAATCTAGTGGCGACAACCTTCAAAGGCTATAAGCTGCATGGCCTAACCTCGGATTTGTTTTTGAATCCAATTTCAATTTGCGTTCACCAGTCTCTCTTTTGTTCTCTCTACAAATAATATAACGTATTATTCCTCAGTTTGTACACGTATTGTTCTAGTTGAAACAGCGTTTATACATAATTCACTGTAAGACAAAATAACTCCACGCAACATTCAACCTTGGGAGAACAGCTGATTTCTACGTCTCAATAAAAGTTAAAGTATTCTTATTCAAGTTTATAGAGAACTCGGCTCGTGTCCGATACAATTTGTTACGATTGCGCATTTGACCTCAACGAGCAACCGACTGATTTCAAATCGACGAGGAAAAACAATACAAAATTTCGTATTTTAATCGGACGCCGTAACGAGGTCACTCCGCATACTTCATGAGAGCGCCTGCGCACCCCGCCCGTGACAATGACAATGACACTTTTACAGGTTTTTTCGTAGACAGATAATTTTGAATTCACGATGATGGATCGGCGAAGGCTTCCGATTGGTGATTTAATTAAGGTTGCGTTCTGAAACAAGATAAACACCTGGCAATCTATTAAAATATACTCTTGACATTTGTTTTGAAGGTTTGTTATATAGATGTAGATAATTACTACTTAGAGTGTATTTATAAGCTTGCGGTTGGGATGAGACTAACTGCAATATGCTTATCGCCGAAATATTATTACCAATTGCATCAGCTATGAAAACATAGTTCTCCAAAGTTTTTTAAAAGCAGGCGCCGATTTACTTGTCTTACGCAAAACGTTGAAGTTTCGAAATATTTTGTTACCATGAGCATGCACTTGATGACTTTAAATTGAGTTCAGTGTTTCCAAACTTACGGGGGTCACACTGAAAGTTTCTAGAACAGGCCAGTAAGAAAAGCAGCCGATGAAAAATGTATTTAAATTTTGAATTAGGAACTCTTTGGGGATCTGTACCTAGATGTGTGTAGACCGTCATTTGTTTTTACAAATGACGGTCTTACTCAACTTTACGATAGACTTCGATTAGCATTTCATGACGAAGTCCCATCCCGTGCCACTGTTTACAACTAGTTTAATGAGTTTAAACGTGGTCGTAGCAAACTCACTGATGATTCGCGAGAAGGACGTCCTTCTACGGCGACTACTGAAGATAACGTGAGTGCTGTACGGCTAATGATAGTAGCAGATAGAATGATGATGACCGGTGACATATCAAAAGATTCGGGCAGCTTTAGGCATCAGTATGAGTCAAGTTCAAAAGCTCTTACATGAACATTTAGGCATCAGAAAGCTTTGTACTAGATGGATACCTCATAATATGACGGAAGATCAAAAACGCCGTCGTTTGGATTGGTGCCGCTCAATGCTTGAAAAGTATGACGGAGGTGACTCAAATGCTGTATATGAAATCGTCACAGGCGATGAAAGCTGGATATATTATTATTAACCCGAACCAAAAGACTATCTGCGCAATGGATGTTTCCATTCGAAGATTCGCCGACAAAAGTAAAGAAGGGCAGAAGTCAAGGGAAAAACTTGATTGCCTCATTCTTTGGACGGAACGTTTTTACGATTTTATAATAAACTTCCTAGCCACATTCAAGAACTAAGCCTTAATAAATTCGTTTTTTTTATAAAGACGAAACTATGCCAGAATGCCTATTATACTGTCAAAGACAAAAAGGCTTGGGATTGAGTTGCTCCAATAAAGCACAGGCAATGTTAATTTATTTTTACTTTTAATCTTTGCTTTATGTATCTATAGTTATTAAACAGTAAATATTAATGTCATTGTATATGTAATACAATGACATTAATATTTACTGTTTGTAGTATTATATTATTTTTAATTATTGTGAAAGTGAGGGCTATGTGTATTTTTGTTCCAGTTTTAATCATGTTCTGGCAGTTTGAGTAGTTTATGCGGCCTACCCAAATGTTCTTTCTTTGGTATTGTTCGTCGAATCGTTGAGCTCCTTAAGTTCTGAGTTGAGCTGCATGGTTACTGACAATTGCGTGCACTGACTGGACCGGTCCACTCCATCTGTGTGGTTCTTTCCTCAAAAGACCAATTCAGACACCGATCTACATAGCCTTCACATGATCTGACCAAGATTTGGTCTGAACTTTAAAAGAGACTGTGACCTCTGAGTTCGTTTCGGCCTTTCTTTTCAGAGTAGTCAGATAGGAAACCTCATCTAGTTTTTAAAATACGATTGACGTGTAAAAGGTTTGTACAAACCTACTTACAGAAATAAAATCATTTATCATTTTGAAGATGCCGTAGCTGCCTTTGAAAAAGGCGTGGAAGAAATCCCATAAGAATCCTGCTTCAGGCAATGGTTCCATCGCATGCGACGGTGCTTAGAAAAGAACGGAGACTACGAACATTATTTATTCACAGAATCTAATCGCACAAACTTGACTTTAGAAATTCTAGTTCACGAATCCTGTTGCATTTATTATCAATAATGACACCAATAAAATGGGAAGTAGCGCAGCAGGACATAATTATCCAGTGTGACAAGAATTAAATTACGATAGACTAAACGAGGCGGATAGAATTGATAAGGCAAGCGAGCTGGCGCATGGCGTGGGCAGTTCGTGATAGATTGGTATTGTAAGCGGCCGATACTTTGTCTAGATAAAGTTAAAAGTAATTTAAACAGGTGGCTCGAATGTGTTTGCCTTTTGAAATTGCGTTTTGACGTCTGTTTTTTGAAGTTTTAGTTTGTGAAGTGTAGTATTGTTTTCGGCCTTTTATCTGTCTTTTTAGATTCCACTGTCTCTTTATGGTCACTATTTAATTTATTGATTATTTTATTATAAACATCACCTTTTTCGGGTTATTTGACATCCAAATTATTACTTACAGCACTTTTTGAAACGTTTTTAAGAGCAGTCCGGAATTATAACAATAAAATTAACATGAAAATTCGCTTTTAATTCATTTTAAAACAAAATTAAAGTACTAAAGATGCACATAAAAGTAATTTATTTACCTTTTTATGGCAAGTAGAACAATAATTTCAGACACTCGTTTTTTCTGTACAGTTTGAAGTGTCTCGGCTCATGCATAATTTAGGTATGGGTAGTCAACAGGTACCATTTCGTTGCGCAGTCAATTCGTTATCTTATTTACAAGTATTACCTCACAGATGTAATTTTCTGGCTTGTTTGTAAACTGCTAATGTGTTGACCTGTGACACTTGGTACATACATAGAATGAGCTGACCCATGGTGCGTTATGCAAAGTCAAAACTTATATTAAATCAATAGTAGGAGATAATTAGGTAGCTATAGATTTCTAGTTAGAGGTGAAAGAACCAATGTAACATATTCGTGCTACGAAGCGTGTGCACTTAAAACTGTCGTGATGTCTATGAGCTATTTTTATATCGTACCTTTCAATGTTACGTCTTAGACCCGTAAGTTTTTATGAAAGTTATTTTGAGCCAGTTGATGCAATTTTCTTCTTCTAAGATGAAGCAGATCAGCACAAAACTTTGTGTAATTCATTTTCATCACCACTGCTCTCAAAACGGTGAAGGAAATCATGGTGAGGAAACCAACATGTCCTAGAACCAAACATTCGAAGACATGTGACATCTCCAACCCGCAATGGGCCCGCGTGGTGGATTTTGGCCCGCTCCCTCTCACAGAGAAGAGGCCTGTGTCCCAGCAGCGGGAAAGTTATAGGCTGATTATGAAGTGTAGATGGCTAAAAACTCAAAGATAATAAAGAATAAATAAAGATATTATAAGAACTTTTTATTCAGATGATCATCAAAGAATAATGCACAACAATACACGTGCCAGCAACAAAATCAATCGAAACCAAACAGACACATTGACAGACGTAGAAGCAGACAAGTCTAACCTATTACACAAATTTCGTTCAAAGACCATTGAACTCCAACAATGGGCCACTTAAATAGAATTGCTTTACAACGTCTAATGGGCATATATTTATTACTAACTCATTGGTCTCAATGCTGCCATATTTAGACACAATAAACCATTTAGACAACATAAAAAATCATGGTCATTGAACAAATCTGTGAGTTTTTATTGGACTATGTGGGTAATCTTGCATTTTGGGACATGGCCACGGACCAGATAAGTTCGTGAAGGCATTCAAATAGCTAAAATAAGCACAACGTAGACGAGCTAAGTTTAAAAATGAAAGCACTTTGCCTGAATTGCCAATTTTCCACCCAAATAATTCTGACGTGACTAAAAACGGTGGTAAAAATATTTTGCGTATCAAAACCATAATCAATCACTGTGCACCAAATGATGGCATTCGTTTGTACAAACAACGCACCCAAATCCTATTTGCTTTTTGATAACCTTGATAGCATTGCTAAGTAATGAATAGGCACGCAAAAAATATTGTCGGCCATCAATTCAATAGTTCTCGGAAGCTCAATTATGTCATTCATTTGTCTGCGATGTAAATTTTTTGGCTTTTATTAGCACTGTTTATACAAACAACATAATCATTCATTAACAACGTTGTGTAACATTCTATCGAAGTAACAAAACGTCCAACGTATTTACGGGAAGATGAGAATTGGGTAAAAAAGACTAAAGGTGGCCAATGATATATAAAATAACCAAGCAATATTGCTTTCTATATCCTCAATAGATAATCTAGAGTCATTACTTTGTGTTTCCTCAATAAAGCCAATGCATCGTGTTCACAGACAAAGATTACCAGAGTTAAGATAATCTGTCGTAATCGTACACTCACCAGCTGTTTCGCGCGTATTTTACAAGGCAATGCGTAAAATGTAATGTTACTAAGAGATTTCGTTTTCGTTCTCGGTGTTATTATTATCGTAACACTACTGACTTTTCGTACGCTTAACATTCCTGTTATATTGCACTTTACCTTGAGACGACGAACCTGAGTCATTAGTACCTACTGTAGCTACTCCAAAATTCCTTTTAGTTGTGAAAAATCTAAGATATTAACAAGATATTGTTTATTTTTGTTACAGAGCGAGTCGAGCTATACTTCATCAGAAGGAGGCTGCGGTGGAGGCGAGCGTCACGCCGTGCTCAGATACGAGCAAGTGAAGCGGCTCGGTGACGTCATGGACGAGGTGGTCGCTATCCACGGCCGCGGCAACTTCCCCACACTGCACGTGCGCCTGCGCGAGCTGGTGGCGGGCGTGCGTGCGCGTCTGGAGACGCCGCAGAGTGCGGGTGGCGCCGGCGTCAACGTGCGAGACGTGCGTCTCAACGGCGGCGCCGCCAGCCACGTGCTGGCCGACAGTGCCCAACCCTACTCCGACATCGACCTTATCTTCACGGCCGAGCTGCCCACCGCGCGTCATTGCGATCGCGTCAAGAACGCCGTACTCGGACATCTGTCCACTCTCATGCCACCCGCCACCCCGCGCCGCCGCGCTTCCCCGGCTGGCCTCAAGGAGGCCTACGTCTCCAAGATGGTCCGCGTAAACTCAGACGGCGACCGTTGGTCTCTGATATCACTCGGCCACTCACGCGGACACAAGTCCGTCGAGCTCAAGTTTGTAGACAGCATGCGTCGCCAGTTTGAGTTCTCCGTGGACTCGTTCCAGATCGCTCTCGATTCACTCCTCGCGTTCCACGAGTGCACTCAACTGCCCATCGGCGAGAACTTCTACCCGACTGTTGTTGGCGAGTCTGTGTACGGCGACTTCAATGAGGCTCTGAGTCACCTCGCCGAGAAACTGATCGCGACGCGGCAGCCTGAAGAGATCCGCGGTGGCGGTCTGCTGAAATACTGCGCCCTACTCGCAAAGGGCTACAGGCCGGCGCAGCCAGACAAAATCAAAACCCTCGAGCGATACATGTGCTCGAGGTTCTTCATCGACTTCCCTGAGCTCGGCCAGCAGCGCGCTAAGCTCGAGGCCTACCTGCGGAACCACTTCGTTGGCAGAGAGGAGGAAGCTCTAAAGCATAGGTAACTACAACTCGGATTTTATTAATTTTGTTTCTGTCATTTACTCTAAAACTTGACGCCAGATAAAGTTTATCTAAGTCGTAATGATTTCTTTCTCTCCATAATGCATGTTAAAAGTTTCGAGGCCTTCCACATAAGTATTATCATTAGAACTGAGAGATCGTCGAATAATTCTGCAAATCAACTTCTCGCACCTGGTTTAAGGCTAACTTTGGATCCCCGTGTGTCCACTAACTATGACCTGAATGCATGCTTTATTAACTTTCTTGTCCATATTTGCAGATACTGTATAACACAGTTGACGTTAACTGGCGGTGTCGCTCGGTGCAGGTACCTGACCTTGCTGCACGGCGTCGTGCGCGAGTCCACGGTGTGCCTCATGGGACACGAGCGGCGGCAGACGCTGGCACTGATCGAGGCGCTGGCGTGTCGCGAGCTGTGCGCGCGCCCGCCCGTCCTGCTGGCGCCGCAGTACTACGTGTGCATGTGCGCGGCCTGCGCCGGCTGCCCGGGCTGCGCCGCGTGCGCGCAGTGCGTCGCGTGCGCGCAGTGCGCGCCGCCCGCGCTGTCCGTGCCCTACTGCGAGTGCTGCCACGTCGCGTCGTGCCCGGCGTGACCGGACCTCCTGTTCGACCGACGATGAATTTAGTGCCAAATGTATATAATACGGATAAAAAAAATGTATGTACGCGTAGGAGCGGGCGGCGGCGCCCCGCGCGTCAAGTTGCTCACTGTCCGCCGATCAATTCGCTCGTCAATTGTCCCCCGCGGCCGCTCGGCCCGCCGCGACGTGAAGTAATTTCTAGTCGTACTCCTTTCGTGTTGATAAGTTAATATGCTAGCAGTACGAAAATTATCGTTCACGTGGATTGTGACGGACGCGCCGCTAGATAGTGAGTCCGAGTCGATGGTCTGCCTATATAAAAAGACTAGTTAGTTATTTTTAAGCTTTTATGTATAGAAGTCGTCTCCATAAAAGTAGTGGCATGTCTCTCACCGTCGAAATATCACGGAGAAGCGGACGGTCGGATACGAGTTTTATTGCTAATTAAGTGAGACAATTTGTTGCGAGAAATGATAAATGGTTCACTTGAGCGACCGATGCTAACGGAGGAGCGTGCGTACTTTTTGCAGGAACAATTTGTAAAGTAACAAGTCCGGCCTTGTCAAACGGCCTTAAACGCGAGAAAATCCATTGAGTTTGTACCTAGTAGATCACGAACGTTAGAACGTAGCCAGCGCGGTCGCCTCCGCTCCTCACTCTCACGTAAACAACTATTTTACTATGTATTTATCAATCTGAAAGGATGTATGTATACACTGACACGTTTCGTGATCGCTCTAGTATTGTATACGGCTTGGCGAACGAGTAACAAATTAAGATACACCTCTAAAAATATAAAATTATTAAAAAAAAACTTTAAAAACCCAAAAAAAAATATTACTAAGATGTGTACAATATTAAAGTTCACGCTTTTATTAAATAATATAAAAATACGATTATAAAAATATTTTAAGAACATTTACAAGTAGTGAAGTCACGTTTAGTAACAGAGTACTTATGAACATTTTTTTTTACTTTTATCGTCACATCAATTACAGTTTATATTAAAGCTGTAGATGTATGGAAAATGTGATTTAATTGTTGTATTAATTAACCATGTTGTCGGTGATTATAATATCAACTTGCATAACATTATGTAGATTAAATCCAATAGAGAGATATATTATTATTGTTGTATTTTAATGAAATAGAGAATATATGAACGATGGTGTAAACAGTGTCCGGCCAATACGTGAATGTGTTAGATATTTTGCCAAATGCATATTCAGAGTAAATATTATATATATATATACACATTGCATGAACTTTGTAGGGCTTTTACTAAGCAGTTTGTTATGTAGTATATTTTGAGTAGCGGAAGATATATCCGAAGTAATCAAGTACAATCATCTTATAGAGTTAACCTTTATAGTTAACTTCGGAACAGTATATCGAGTTTATGAACGAATTTTTCCGACTTTGCTCACTGTCGAATCAAAATTTAAGATCTCATTTTTTTAACGCTTCAAAAATTCTTTTGGGATTGTGTAGTGTTGTATTATAAACACTTTAACTGTTATCAGATGCTTGTTATCTTGGCTGAACGTCATATTATGACTTGGAGGCGATAAAACATTTGATGCAAGTTAAACATGTTCAGTGATCCGTTCCACTTGTGCGTCAGTCTAGTGCAGCTCGTCTTGTGTATTTTTCTTCAAATTATATTGGAACGGTATAGTAACAGCACTAGAAAGAACATTTTGGAATATTAACGTTACGAAGCAAATCACCACGAGTGCAACGGAACACGGTAATCGTCAAACGGTAGCCCTAAAATTAGATAGTACGCAGTCGTCTGTACTTAGAAATAAATGAAGTACATAAACATAGTTAACTGAATCTAAACTTTATTCCATATGTAATAAGAGTGAATGTAAGTTAATTATCACTAGTGTTACTTGCTATATCGAGACAGGCGTCTAAGTTGTGATTTGTAGTCTTTTCGACAGGTATTTTAAATGTCATTCTATTGTCACTATATTTATTATAGTAACTGTGATTGTTATATCTATATTGTAAAACTGCTATTGGCAAAATCCGTTAAGAACTACCTCCTCGCGTGAAATAAAAAAACGATATTCGATGGTATATTTTTTGTGATTTTTCTCTACAACTTTGGAGATAATTATCTAGGTATTTTAGCCGTAGGGTACCCTATCAGTAATTTACCAGTCTTGTGTGTTAAGTTCTTAAAGACGTAGTTTTAAACGTGTTGGTAGACAGTTTAATCGTGAACTCTAAATGACATGCTTTCTACAAAGAAACTTGGCTCGTCTACATAATTGTTTCTTTGGTCTGGGACGAGTTCACTATTCCGAATTCCGAATACACTCAGCTCTCAGATCATTCGTACATATTGGGTTCAATTCGAGAACAGTGGAAACGTACCGAGAGATGCTTGTTGGCTAATAAAGCTCTTCCATATACACCACCTGACGTGGCTAAACGCTTCCAAAAACAACGGTCTAAATATTTTAAATTCTTTGCAAAGAGAGACATTGCAATATACATAGTATAGGGTTTTATTATTTTTTCTAAAGTTACCATGAGTTTTCAGCTAGCCTTATTATATAATTAATTTTTAAATTTTATGAGCACTGGTCAAAGGCGTTCTCGTGCAGCAGTTGTTTGTTATTTATGTATATATTGTTGGATAATGGTTCTGTGAATTTGAGATACTTTTCTGAGATAATATGCAAACTACTGAAACATTGTGTTACTTTCTACATTTCAAAACAAACAAAAGGCAAGGTATCACAAAGAACTAAGGAGATAAATCAGAATAAGTATCTTAAAGTTTTGTGTGATTTAGCTTGGAGTTGGTTTCTGAATTTGAAAGTACCAAGTTTACTAATAAATATTGTTACTTCACTCCTGATCTTAATGATTACCTATACAGTATTATCAGCTTGCAATACTGCGTATGTTTCTGAAAATACTGCTCATTATTATGTGGCATCATTATCATAAAAACCGGTTGAGTTTCACGTTTTGGCACACGAGACGTAAACAAATACACGTGACATTCTGTCTCGACTCGATATTGTAACAAAATTAATTTTAAACTTCGTTGATGAAAATAACGTAACATGTGTCAAAAAGAAAGTTCTGGAGTTATATTTTCGTGATACTTAGTCCTTATGTTGAGCATCCAAATGATACTAGCCTCAAGTATTAAAAAAAATAACTATTGACTTAAATAATGGTTTTCATCAGATGGCGGTTCTCTATCAAAATAATTTAAATTGAAATTAAATAAATTGTCGAATTTGATGCCATAATATCTGCATTACAAAATACAATACATTTTAAGTCAAGAGATGCCCAACATATTGTCTACGTTTATAATGATATCGAGTTTTATTATTTTGTATACTTCGATGATATGATGCGTGCAATTTAGTGAAACAGAAACGGTAATATCCAAAATTAATTGTAATTTAAAATACATTCAAACACTAGAAGCATTTACTTATCTATTTATACAATGTTGGTACTAAGATCGAGTTGTTTGTTCAACGAAACGAAAACATTGATAAAGTTTTCATTGATAAAGCATGATTTTCGGAGTTTTTATTTCGGTGAAGATAGAACTTGATCTTAAATATGTGTAAGAAGAGTTGATTCTTGTGGAAGTTTAGCACGTGAACGCTGTTATAAAAAGCGTGGTTTCGCAGAACTGGAGGCGTCGGCAATCAGCAGCGGTGTGGCTTTTAGTATACTGTTTTACAATCTATCAGTACAAATGTTTACGACTGTAATAACTTTGTGGTTGTGACTATACTAATATGTAGAAGCTACTGATTACGCGAGAATCCATTTTTATTAATTAATACGCAATTTGCCATGAATATCCCCCTCAAAATTCGTAATATTTCAAAGCATTTTTTTTCTTCAGTCTCCCTATTTTTTAAATCATTAAAGAATAGATAAAATGTGTTTGTCCAAATCGAGTCAAATTTCGCAAATGCCCTTCAGATTAACCAAAATTATCTTAAGTCACAAATATCAGCAGCTCTAACCCACAACATTCACACAAACACACAGACATACAAAAAGTCGTGACAACAACGCTACCACCTCTCCGCAGCGCTGCTTCTTGCCCACCCTCCAACTTCTCCGAAGCACGCGTGTCGCAGCCCTCGCTCATATGTTAAAAGCGAATGTTCGACACACCGACTCTCTAGTTTAGGGGTTGCTAGGCCTTACGTTATATAAGCTTATATTAGGTTATTATCAAGTATATTTACATTATAGTTATTAATTTTTTCTCTCTTCCAAGTTGCCTGTTTCGTGTTACACGAATCGCGACGATGTGTTGTTACGATACATAATTACTATTATATTTGTGAGGAGTTTTAAGCTATTGTAAATTTTACAGAAATAAAAAATGTTGTGAAAATAAATTATAAAAAAGTGATATAAACAGTGAATCTGTGTCTTTTATTTGATGTCGGATGGGAGGGAGTCCTTTTGGATATGCTTGAAAAACTATTTTATGATACAATTATCTTCATGAGCAATCATGGAAATATATAAACCGCATATTCCGCTTGTTAGCTGAATAATCGCATCTGTTGTGATTTTGTGATGTTACAAAACCTATGGATGCCAATGAACGAGAAACATTTTTTACTAGGTACTTCACAGGTATAGAGCGGCCTATCTTGCTTACGAAAAGAAGAGAGAAGATGTGCTGGTCAATAACATGACAACAATGAAAATACGAACGCTGGAAAAGTAATCAATTTAATTAAAACTTAATAAACTATACTGCAGTCGTGATTATTAACATCAATATCACTATAAAATGATATCTTGAGTGGTTTACAATCAATGCATTTACAGGTAGGGGAAGCCCCTAATCATAAAATCAATACCTAGTTCGATATTACAATTAGGGACTACCCCAACGGAAAAGATGAAATTGGTTGTGCACACAGCAATCAAAGTATAATGGAAAGTATCAATATAATCTATAGTTCAATTTATTTATTGAGGTATAGATGTCAGTGCAGTGTAGTGTGCAGGTACCGTCAGCAACATTAATTGTTGAGCAAATTTACACCCACGTCAATTTGCCGTGCATAAAACAGCCTTTTCATAAAACTGTCGAAGAATGACAGTTGTGATTTAAATATGGCACGAACAATTCGAGTTGATAGTCCAATTAACCACCGTGACTTTTCGCAGAACAGCAAAAACAAATCAGCAGAAGCAAAAGTAACATAAATATGATAATAAATGAACACTGCTTAATTAACAAAGACTACGAACTGTCCATTACGACGAAACTGAATTAATTACTTAGCGAGATCCTCTTAATGGTGAGACAACTATAACTCAATTGCAAAGAGTAAAGAAACGTATTTCAATGTAATTCTGTTAGTCGTTTATCCCACGCTACGGCATGGCATAGATCATCACGCAGACTATTGTCTCAGAATTAACTTTAAAGGTTAATAAAGAATCTAGTCTTTGACTTTACTCACTTAATTCATGGCATTTTGTATTTTAAGAGTAACAAAGAGATAGCTTTTCTTAATTTACTATGCCGATGGCATTAAGTATATCTGAAGTATAATGTGTTTCTTTATCAGATTACTCATGCCATATTATGAGATTGATTATCATTGATAAGTTTCACAGATATGTAAATTAAAAGCTGTAACGATATTCTTTATAATTATTATAATGTCATGATGTCATGTTATATAAAAGAATAACATAATAAATAACCTCTTCAGTGTGAACTAGGAGAATCGTCTTACATCAATCAAGACGATTGAATTCATGAATAAATAAACAATGTTTTATTCGACACTGAAAGGCTTGTAAGAAAAGCAGCCAACGAATTTTTTTTTTAATTTTGAACTTAATTAGGAATTCTTTGGGTATATGTAATAGATGTGTAATGAATTCATATATCATTTGTTTTTACAAATAAGGGGCAATTTAAAATGTGTCTGTCGTGGGTCGAAATGGTTTTGACTATAGAAAATTTTCGTTCAATGACTTATTACGACTTTCGTTGCGGTGTTACTCAACAACAATGTTACGATATACTTCGATTAGCATTTCATGACAGCCCCATCCCATGCAACTGTTTACAGCTTTAAACGTGGTCGAAGGAAACTCACTGATGATTCGCGAGAAGGAGGTCTCTACGGCGACTACTGAAGATAACGTGAGTGCAGTGCGGCTGATGATAGAAGCAGATAGAAGGGTGACATATCAACGGATTCGGGCAGCTATAGGCATTGGTATGAGTCAAGTACAAAAAGTCTTACATGAACATTTGGGCATCAGAAAGCTTTGTACTAGTTAGATACTTCATAATTTGACGGAAAATCAAAAACGCCGTCGTTTGGATTGGTGCCGCTCAATGCTTGAAAAGTATGACGGAGGTGACTCGAATGCTGTATATGAAATCGTCACAGGCGATGAAAGCTGGATATATTATTATTAACCCGAACCAAAAGACTATCTGCGCAGTGGATGTTTCCATTCGAAAATTTGCCGACAAAAGTAAAGAAGGGCAGAAGTCATGGGAAAAAGATGATTGCCTCATTCTTTGGACGGACATTTCGTAAAAAATTGTCCTATAAGATAAAAATACTGTTACTGCAGATTTCTATGTCGTTGTTTACCAGTTGTCTTGGAAAATGTTAGACAGCAGCGCCCAAGAAGCAGGATCCTCGTCCACCATGACAACGCTCCAGCTCACTCCGCCAGACGGACTATCGAGTATTTGTCTATCGAAAGTGTGGAGTTAGTAAGTCATCCTCCTTACAGTCCTGACCTGGCACCTTGTGACTTTTATTTATTTCCAAAAATAAAAGATAAACTTAGAGGAATACGTTTTATGAACCCTGAAGAGGTCGTGGCTGCGTTTGAAAAAGGCGTGACAGAAATCCATTGACTTATATTTCCTATCTCAATGCAGAAATCCCTAAAAAGAGTGGGCCCACTTTTTCAGTCAATGGTTTCATCACATGCGACGGTGCTTAAAAAGGAACGGAGACTACTTCGAAAAACAAAAAAACATATTAATAGGTTTCTACATTATTCCGTTTTTATTTTCTAAAAACTTACAGTGGGATATTGGTTTTCATGATTATCTTATCGGTTTGTGATATTTTCGTAGAACTAGAGAAAATTCGCCTTGGTGGCCGCATGTATTGAAGGCACAATCAAGGCTTTTTTTAACTCGTGCATTATAATATCGTGAAGATGATATGAAGAAACGTCCTGACAATTTTATTTTGGTAATAATTTCGACCACCCACAATATTACATTGGACTAATTCGAATTACAAGCCTGGGAAAAAAATAGCAGCTGGGAAGAGATAAGTATAGGTAGGTACACAAAAAAATTATAATGCTTTTGCTATCAGCCTATTTCATTAGAATTACAATTTTATTGAAATCCTATAACGGGAAATCAACCGATGTAACTGTACAGTGGCCTAAATACAATCATGCAATCGATTCAAAATAGAAGTTCACACTTTCCGACACGCGACTCGATAGGGCATCGATGAATCGATAATATAGGTAATCGATATAGATTATAAGAAAGATGATATCTATGAACATTGAGGTACGATTGCGTATTTAGAGAGGCACATTACTTTCATAATCGATTGAACCTTGGATTTTGAAAATGACATTGAACATGCACTGGGCTACGAAAATAATGTAACGTATATTATTAATTTATTATAGACGCATACAATGTCAAGTATAGAACTACCGGGAGTAGAATTCAGTTATTAAGTACTCTTAATATTACACAAACACCTAAGATGATGTTAAAATGTTGTTTAAATCTGAATTAATGAAAGTAACAATCACAATATTTGATTATTTGAAATTCAAGTAACAGTCATCGTCTTGATTTGAATAATATTAAGTAATTATGATGATATTGATGAATACCTGGCTCATTTAGATTTTCATAAAGCTACTCGAAAATTCAGAATTTAAGTTGCGCAAGGAACAATGCCTTATATCGGGTAAACATGGTGGCCCTGAACGAGATTTCCCAAGTCATGTTTCGATAGTTAAGCCCTCTGACATACGTGAGGTGCACAGCAAATCATGGATTTTGACCTAAATCTGTTGTTATGCCATTCAAATTTTGATTGTTTTTTTGAGAAACTTCGAGATACACGTGGCAGGTTCTGGGTTCTATTTCCATGTCGGGTAAAGTATTTTTTCGGATTTTGTCATCAGTAATTTCTAAGTACAGCACGGGGTCAGGATTTGTCCCGGTCGTTAGTAATAAGTTCGCCTTCTATTGCATGTAACTTAAACATATTTGGTGAAATGAGGTTGGTACCTCTGCCAAACTCTTTGAGAAATGTAGTGGTGTTTTTATTAAAAATACAAATTTTTCAGTAAATGCTACTATGAGTGTAAGTCTATTGAGATTTTTTATCCAGTCAAAGAAAACCAGGACTCATTATCTATCACTAAGTTGGAGAAAGTTCAAAAGTTCAAAGTTCGTTCTCGTGAAGTATTGGCGCTTTAATTTCGACGTTATTATTATTCAGGAGTACTTTATTAAATTGCAACACGACACTTTTAATTTGTCAATGAATATCTTGCTATTGAAAACTTTATTGGTGTTTTGGTTTACCGAAAATTATTCATCGTTTTTACATTTAATTGGGAGTGTATAAGAAGCTCGAACATTTATTTACCTGTCATAGGATTTTCCGGATTTTTGCTGTTCACACGATCTATTTCCCTATATTTTTGTCTCCGAAAACAATATTGACGTTCTGAAAATCAATTACTGACCCAAATCAAATCTAGACATTGTCAGCAGCAGTCTAGTCTAGATTCGTTCTCGATTGGACCTACATACGATGTAGTACAGTCAGTACTCTACATTACCTGACCGCTTTTACAGAAAAGAAGAGGAGAAAAGGGTTCGGGTTCAGAGCACTGGCTGTACATAGATGAAATGTGGGTGCACTTCTACCTACTCCACCAAAAATTACTGGGATGATACTATGTTAAGTTTATGAGTATACTTGATAATACATTCTAGGGAGGACAGGTTTTGTGTGTACGTGAGACAAATCACGCAGTAACACACACGCCACACCTTGTCCTAACCGTAAACTCCTGACATTCGGGATATTTATGCCATACATTATTGTTTATCAGATCAGGTTCAACGGCCGGTTCAGGCAATTCATTATTTATCTAGGCCGCTTTAGCATAGTGGGATACGGTTGGTACCGTAGGAGATCTTAATATTCCAAATGTGTGATTCAGTATTCGGGACAGGAGGAAGAAACTGGAAGGATGTTAGAGCATATGTTTACTAAACCATGGCTTGGTGATTTTATTAGGAATGAAATGATAAACTGTAATGGCTGTTTAGAAACTTTACTTCTACTACGTCTGAAAAATTTTCGAAGAATAATACAGCGATGATCATCAAGCTTGGAAATCGAATTGAAACCGTGGCTGCTGCTGACAAAGATGCTGTGGGACATCCTCTCCACTCTGATCATTTTAGAAAGAAAAAATAAATAATGATTTTTTTTTATTATCACAGACATTCGTCAGCCTAAAGCCAAGCGAACATTACAGCCGCATTTTCATACCAAAAAGTGCGGTGTGGCCCGCCTGTAATGTGTGTTGGTTCATAGAAAATGAATGAAAGGGATTGTTTTGCAATGCGTTGCCGCGCGACCCGCCCTATTTGCGCTAGCGTTTGATAAATGATTTTATTTCTGTAAGTAGGTTTGTACAAACACTTTTACTCGTCAATCGTATTTTAAAAACTAGATGAGGTCGGCGTTTCCTATCTGACTACTCTGAGAAGAAAGGCCGAAACAAACTCAGAGGTCACAGTCTCTTTTACAGTCCAGACAAAATCTTGGTCAGATCAATGTGAAGGCTATGTAGATCGGTGACTGAAATGGTCTTTTGAGGAAAGAACCACACAGATTGAGTGGACCAGTCAGTGCACGCAATTGTCAGCAATCGTGCAGCTCAACTCAGAACTTAAGGAGCTCAACGATTCGACGAACAATACCAAAGAATGGACATTTGAGGAGGACGCATAAATTACTCAAACTGCCAGATCATGATTAAACCAACTGAGAATAATACAAAAAAAAAAATGACTGACATAGTTCTCACATTCACAATAATTAGAATAATATTATAATAATCTTTGAGGACCATGTAGAATGGTGTCTGAAATGGTCTTTTGAGGAAAGAACCACAAGAATTGAGTGGACCTGTCCAGTGAGTGCACGCATTTGTCAGTAACCGTGTAGCTCAACTCAGAACTTAAGCAGCTCAACGATTCGACGAACAAAGAAATGCCATTTGGGTAGGCCGCACTAACTACTCAAACTGCCAGAACATGATTAAAACTGGAACAATAACACACATACACAATAACACACAATCACAATAAATAAAAATAATATAATACTGTATACAGAAAATATTAATGTAAATTTATATGTAAAAATAAGTATAGATACTTATAGCAAAGATAAAATAAAAATAAATTAACGTTGCTTGTGTTTTATTGGAGCAGCTCAATCCCAAGCCTTTTAGTCCTCAATATAGTCTTTGACAGTATAATAGGCATTCTGGCATAGTTTCCTCTTTATAAAAGATTTGAATTTATTAAGGCTTAGTTCTTGAATGTGGCTAGGAAGTTTATTATAAAAACGTAAACATTGGCATCTAAACGAGCCACGAGCAACCAGCCAAGAAAATATTCTTGAGCCTGGTTGTAGGAACAAAAAATTTGTGTTTGTTCCTAGTATTTATATTATGGATATCACTGTATTTTTTAAACAGATTAATATTTTTATGTACATACAAAAGATTTTCATAAATACGAGTATACTGAGAATGCACAGTCATTATATTAATCCCTTTAAGTTTGTCTCTAAGGGAGAGTCTGGGACTTAATTTATAAATTGAACGAATTGCCCTTTTTGTGTAAAACTAAACCTGTCTGAATATCGGCGGCATTTCCCCACAGCAGAATACCGTACGACATTACACTGTGAAAATAACTAAAGTATAATAAACGGGCTGTCTTCAAAGAAGTTTAACCACGAATTTTCTTAACAGCGTATGCTGAAGAGCTAAGCTTCTTTGACAATTTATCTATATGGGGGCCCGATTGAAGCTTGGCATCCAAAGTTATGCCTAAAAATACTGTGGAATTTTCGGGTTTCAACTCTTCACCCTTTATGAGAACACTTGTTTCTACTTCTCTAACATGAGGTATCGTAAACTTAATACATTTAGTTTTTTTCTCATTAAGAAGAAGGTTATTAACATTACACCAGTAAACTACTTTTGTGAGGGCACTATTTACATTGTCAGAAATCAGCTGCTGACGTTTGAGTTTAAGTAAAAGTGAAGTGTCGTCTGCAAACAGCACTATATCATTTTTATCCTTTATGAGGTAATGCAAATCATTTATAAAAATAAGAAATAAAAATAGACCTAGAATTGAGCCTTGAGGGACCCCCATTCTTAATACGGATCCGGGAGATCTTTTCCCACTAACATCAAATCTCTGAATCCTATCACTTAAGTAAGAAGTTCCAGAGAGGTGTTCCGGATTCCGTAGTGGTGCAGTTTCCTGATTAATGTTTCATGAAAAACACAATCGAAAGCCTTGGACAAATCGCAAAAGATGCCCAACGCATCGCATTTGTCCTCCCATGCATACATGCCCTAAAAGTTCAACTCCGTAGTTGAACGACCCCTTGAAAAACCGAACTGTTTTGTAGTGCATCACCCAAGAAACAGGGGTAGTTTATTCAACGCCGAAAGCCACACGGGAAATATCAATTATAGTTTATTGACCCCCCACGTGATGATTTCCCACATACAAATGTTAAGATAACAAGTGACACATGTGTAACTAACAAAACATCGTCGATTGCGCGTGGTTCTTACGATGAACATACAGATTAGCATGCAAACTATGATGGCACTGGCAAACTAGAACTTAAAGTCCAAATCTCGATAAACTTTGTTACGTTTGATAACCTTATGCACAATGAAGTGGTATCTTCAGGGAGAAAAGAGATGCGGATACACAAGTTGTATATCGCTGTCCTTTTCTTTAACCGGCAAGTTGTTATGATTGCTGTGTAGTTCAAATGCAATTTGTATCAGTTGTTTTATTGTTGTTAATTACGGCAACGGATCTAAATATATATTATGTGAGGCATAGTCAAGGATGTGGGTCAAAGAGATTCTAAGTCTGTAATAGTCACTTGGGGAAATCACTAATTATTTTTAATGAGTTGGCAGACTTCGTTCAGTATTGAATAAAGGATCCTACAAACAGGTGTGACACGCGACGCGAATTGCACGCGACTGTAAAGCACTACCTGTCGCGCCACGAGCGACACACGCCTTTGTGTCGTGTGCGATTCGCGTCGCGTGTCGCGCCTGTTTGGAGGAGCTTTAATACGGCTTGTATTTAAGTACTTTATGCATTTTCATTCAGTCACAGAGTGGCTAGGTATAAAGCTATACACAGGTACCTATTTTTGTAGCGTCTTAAATTATTAATATGACATTGCTAAGTGCAATGTTAAAATTTACAATTTCTTATGAAAAAGCAGCTGTTTCAATGTCCTATACCTACTAGTATTTTCTTTACTCATTTAAAAAATAAACAACATTTTCATGTTGATAAAATAAGAAGACCCTGCTGAACCAATACAACTATAACTAACCATGGTATTTAATTTTATAAATACATTTTTATAAGAATAAACTCGTGGCTGGTCAGCGGTCTGCAGATGTGTGACCATATTTGCATACGGAGACCCCTCCGTGTATCGGAAAGCACGTTAAGACATTGGTCCCGGCTGTCACTCGTGGATCTTTGACAGTCGTTACGGGTCGTCAGAAGCTCGAAATTCTGACAACCATTTTGAAGGATATTGCTAATCCATTGCTTCATAAGTACCTATATTCGAAAAATTGGTCTGCTCATCAACGTTAATAACGGAATGAATGTTGTTGAACTATCAAAATGAAAGCCATTGCTAATGTTAGTGTGTATGCAATTACCCCTCAGTCTTCCCCAGGGGCATCGTGTTACCCAGTAATAGGGTTGAGGAGGTCAGATAGACAGTCGCTCCATGTAAAATACTGGATCCTTTTCAGCTGTATCCCGAAGCCGACACAAATATAGTTTTTTTTTTATTAAACTTACACACACTATCTTTACAGGATAACCCCAATACAATAGTAGTTTCGCAAAATAAATCGAAAAATCAGCTTACGGCTAATATTTAAAAATCTAAACTTTAAAAATATGAAGCAACACCAAAGTCTATTAAAACACAATCTGAAGTCAGACTACAGAACTATATGTACCTACCTATGTAATAATTATTAAACTAAACTTTTTTTTTTTATATACAAAATCAGACTTAACACAGAATATTAATAGTTAAATATAACTATTAAAATTCAACAAAACTCTTGCGAATACACTCAGATTGCACGAAAATATGTCAATTCTCTCATGCACTCCGTTTAAACACATATTGTGCGGGTGAGGGTTTTTTTTTTGACAGCAGGTTGGTTTTGGCAGCAGGCACGGCCAGCAGTGGCAGTTGGGATAAGTCTAGGCAGATAATGATGAAAAGTATAAAATGCAGTTGTGACACAAGTCTTGATAAAATGATGTGTAGGTAGGTACACAATTGGTAAATATTATAATTACTGTCACTTAAAGTTTCAATGTCAAAACACTAAATCATTCACTAGATATCATATTATTAAAATGGAGCCGTAGAGTATTAGCTAATACTACGTAACATTTTGGGAGAAGACATTATCTATTACCCCGCCATCGCATGCATATTCTACAAGTTGTGATACTTGTTCAGTAATTGTTTTCAATTCAAGTCAAAGACTTGTCAAAAACATGTGGTTATCATACATGTATTGATGTTGTTCAAACATGTCTTGTTAATAATTTTGTTCACCTTTTTGACAAGTACTGTAGGTATACAACTTGTTTTAGATGTAAACGATAACTGAAAACAGTAGACACAACATGTACAACAAATGTTTTGTACCTTGTCGTAATCGAAGGATTAAAAGTATCTATGAATCGTAATAATGTTGTTAGATTAAGATAACAAGTTAATTGGTAATCTGCAAACATAAATGTAGGGAACAGCAGATTTTTTTTTCGCGATTTCGTATTTGGCCCCATAGTAAAAGTTGTTCATAATGATGAGTACAATGAGCCCTTAAGTGGTTGATGGTGTTTTACCAATAACCCTGTATATATTACACGTTTAAATATAACTGTGGCAATAGCTGTATCAGATTCGCGACAGATGGTACTTACCACTTTGAGAATATTTTTTTCCCCTTTTTTACTTAAAAAAGGGGAAAAAGTTATTCTCAAAGTGGGCAAAATAGATTGAGAACCAGAATAAAACCAATAATCAAACCGGACTGTGTTACTACAGTTCAAGCATATAACAATAGACAAAATAATTTAACCGACAATATCCTGGAAGCCAAATCGTTACAATTATTTTAGAATACGAATAACAGCTTTCTTTGACTATCCTGAAAATAACTTTCGGCGAGCAACTATCTATTCTATAACAAGAAAACTCTAAAATCGAAGAAGCATGATCCTTCGAGATCTTCAAAGTTACTGGGCAAAGTAGGTAGGTACTAGAAACTTTAGTAGCCACCAAATTCGAATGTAAGCTTTATGAAATAATTTAAATCTCAAGTAAACTCTTACCAAATGCTCGGTAGCACTAAGGCCGTATTTATTTAATGATGAAGAATTTGCAATTCATTACAATTATGTTTTTACAACGAATTCAATGTCAGCCTTACTTTCAAATAATCTTAAGATATGCTGTAATTGTGCATACGTCGAATGAGGGAAAATGTATCAGACAAAAAAGCATTCGCTTGTGTTTTTTTGTCTAGCTGTATAAATCTAGCCATGTAATTTTATATGGTGCGACTGCTTATATGACCTCCACAACTCAGTTACTGAGTGGCACGATACCCACTGGTAAGACTGGTTGTCTGACTTTTTGACTACCCGAGGATTCATTTTCAGGATAGTCGAAGATAGCTGTTATTCGTATTCTAAAATAATTGTAACGATTTGGCTTCTAAGGATATTGTCAGTTATATTATTTTGTCTATCGTTATCTGCTTGAACTGTAGTAACACAGTCCGGTTTGATTATTGGTTTTATTCTGGTTCTCAATCTATTTTGCCCACTTTGAGAATATATTTTTTCCCCTTTTTTTACTTACCATCTGTCGCGAATCTGATACAGCTATTGCCACAATTATATTTAAACGTCTAATATTTACAGGGTTATTGGTAAAACACCATCAACCACTTAAGGGCTCATTGTACTCATCATTATGAACAACTTTTACTATGGGGCCAAATACGAAATCGCGAAAAAAAAATCTGCTGTTCCCTACATTTATGTTTACAGATTACCAATTAACTTGTTATCTTAATCTAACAGCATTATTACGATTCTTATAGGTACTTTTAATCCTTCGATTACGACAAGGTACAAAACATTTGTTGTACATGTTGTGTCTACTGTTTTCAGTTATCGTTTACATCTAAAACAAGTTGTATACCTACAGTACTTGTCAAAAAGGTGAACAAAATTATTAACAAGACATGTTTGAACAACATCAATACATGTATGATAACCACATGTTTTTGACAAGTCTTTGACTTGAATTGAAAACAACTGAACAAGTATCACAACTTGTAGAATATGCATGCGATGGCGGGGTAATAGATAATGTCTTCTCCCAAAATGTTACATAGTATTAGCTAATACTCCACGGCTCCATTTTAATAATATGATATCTAGGTGAATGATTTGGTGTTTTAACATTGAAACTTTAAGTGACAGTAATTATAATATTTACCAATTGTGTACCTACCTACACATCATTTTATCAAGACTTGTGTCACAACTGCATTTTATACTTTTCATCATTATCTGCCTAGACTTATCCCAACTGCCACTGCTGGCCGTGCCTGCTGCCAAAACCAACCTGCTGTCAAAAAAAACCCTCACCCGCACAATATGTGTACTAAACGGAGTGTATGAGAGGATGATGTAAAGGAATATGTCGAAAATATTTTTATACAAAACTTTGATATTTGCACAACTTATTATAAGGTTTGATACAAACGCAAGAATTGTAAGTAAAAATTGTGTAACATGACCTCCAAGGAGTAACATTCGTTTTTACGATGAATAAAACAAATTCCGTTGGTTTCCACGAGATACTAGGTTGAATAAAACTTGCTGGCATTGCTACATTTTCTCTGCTTATTGTTGCTTTGTGTCGGTTTTATCTGAAATTAAAAATCCTCTTCCTTAGAAACGGAGTAGTTGTTTGGGAATTCTCTGCCGTCTAGGACACTACCTATCCAACTATATGTATAATATATTCTATTAATAATATTTACGTTACGTTGAAGTCGTGGTGGGGCTTGCGCGCTCCAAACTCTAGGTCTGTGCAAGTAAAGTTTACTTTACCGAAACAAATCTAGGGTGAGGAGCCAGACCAAGAGAGATACCTAAACCTGCAGGGAAATGTGGCAAGCTATTGGGCAGTAGCGACCCCAAGGACCCTATCTCCCGGGAGAATTCTTGTCCTTCGTCTCTGGCTTGTCTTTATTGATCGGCTGGAGTGAATACTGACAAGGAATAGAGCTCCCACCTCATTTATGCCTTTATTAGGCGGCTTGAGTGGAGATTCGCATGAGCAAATATGCTCGGAGGAAGGAAGTATTCCAGTAAGTGCTGCGGGATCTTGGCCATCTTCTGGGCTCTGGGATTGTCCTTATAGCAGTGGAATACCTCTCCCCTCCTCAAGCACCTCGGGAAGTGTTGCCCCCTTGTCGCTACGTCACTAAGTGCTAGCGACAGTTTCCGGGGGCTCATTATTGAGTGTGCAAGTCACCCCCTGCCATTTTTTTCGTGTATAATAAAACATTGATCAGGTAGGGGCCACAGTCCTTCCATATAAACCGGGGGTTGTCCTTGGGTACACTTGCATAGTGCTTACATGGATAATCGCCGGTTGGTGCCTCATTTCATTGAAAGCATCTAACGGGACTCTGCCCGTTGGCATCGGCCCCTCGTACGCCTTCCAAAGGTCCGGGACCCTAGGGCCCTGAGATATGTCAAAGATATTATAAAAGTGAAAGTTTGGATGCTCAATCACGTAAAAACTACTTAACGGATTTGAATGAAATTTGGCATACAGGTAGACCATGATCTAGGTAAGGACATATGCTACTTTTCATCCTGGATCGGAGACACGTAGTAGTACCTATATCCTTAGCTTGCAACATTAACCGACAAAGCGTTTGGATCTTCAGGATCCAACTGCCTTTGATGTGTGTAGCCCTTATCGCCTTATAGGTACTCAACTATTTATATAGAGTGCAAAATGTATGCAGGTGTAAATTTAACCAAACCGATCGCGATCGTTGAAAAATAATCGGCCATCCCGTACATTTGGGTCGAGTAGGTATGAAAGTTTTGTAGGGACAGCTGATAATTTTGTCGCGATTACGATATTGGTCCCATGGAGAGCGTTGTTCAGTCCGATGGTCTGTACCACTACCTTAAATTTGACCACATCTTTCGAAGTTAGATAGAAAGGTAGAATGTTGGTTTAAATGAATAATTAAATTGCCTACCTAAACAGCCACTTTAAATAATAGTAAGAACCGAATATCTTAGTGCGTTCAGCGTAAAACATTGAGTGCAATAAAGTAATTTCGACCTCAAATCTGACCGAAATGCGATTCTTCTGATCCGTACAACAACACGAGTTTACTGATAACTGCAACAAATTATATTGCTATTCCATTATGCAACTTATTGCTTACATGATCTAGAGTACACAGATTATTGATGATCTGTCTTACAATAACATGTTGCAGATCATTGACTGAAACCTGCCCCTATTGATATTAAATTATGTTTTAATTAGTTCATTATCTTTAGGGGCTACGTATCTTATAACTTGTGAATTTATTATAGTACAGAAGACATTCTAAACAGATATTATATTGCGTAAGTGTCTCTGTCTGTCTGCTGCACATGTTTACAGGCCGCAGGCTTTTTAGAAAATGATCCCTAAAGGGGCGAAATCGGTTGTTGATATTTGCATGGAAAATTCCCAAAAGCAACGCGGTCGAATTCGCAGGCAAAGCACTTGACATAGAATAAAACACATTAAAGAGAAAGTGCATCCGATTTTGAGTCTGAAAATAAATTGCCTGGATCTTGTGCCTGGACTATTTCTGCAATTTGTGAATATATCCTAGGCACAGATTACCTCCTTTGATCATAGGCTATGAGTTCAAAAAAGAAGCTACTATCAAAATCGAATACACAATAAAAAAAACAAATGAGTGCGAGTTGTGTGCACACACGTTCCAATATTCAAACGAGGCACATAAATCACGATGCCTCAAAATAAAAACTGAAGTAGTACATAAAACATCCACCTCTTAAGGTGAGAGCTTTCAAACGTGGCCTTCGTGGAAATTGAAAAAGTTACGTGCGACACCTACCATGTTTTCAATTGTGTAACAAACATGGCGGCGTCAGTTATTTTCTGATAAAATATTACTTATTTTTTTAAGGATATTTGGCTGTGCCTTTGTGTTTCATGGCATGGCATTTTAAAGGTGATATTAATTTTTCCGGACCTGTAAGTACACACGGCTACACATCAAGCTATACATTTCCAGTTTACACTGACCTCTAATTGTAAGGGAAAGATCAGCGTATACTGGAAATGTATAGCTTGATCTGTAGCCGTGCCTACCCAGTCTTTTTTTTTTCATATTTTTCTAAGTGAGTTGAAAATGAGTAAGTTTTTCCATGGCAATAATTTTCTGTGGATATAAAGGGGGTAACTCCCGAGATGACGATTAAAAGAGAAGTATGGAGCAAAAAGACATGCTGCTGCATGCTGGAGACAAATAAAAAAATCTGGACCTGTACCTAAAACTTAAAAAAAAAATATATATAAAAAAACTTGCATGACGCGTGGTAAATCTGCGGGTGTAGGAAAAATCATACACGTCAAACGATGTAATGTAGGTATGTATTAAGTACTCTTATTTACCCGAAGCCCTAATGAGAACAATAGTTATTCCAATCTCAAAAAAATAAACAGAGGATCTCAATTCTGCTACTAACTATCGAACAATCTCATTTGGAACTTTGCTGGGTAAAGTGTTGGAACGTCTTGTGCAGCCCTTACTGTTTAAAAGTGCTAGAGTAGATGATGTCCACTTTGGTTTCCGTCCTGGGCCTGCAGTCTCGACATGACGCAAACGGCTGTCGCAAACTACCGAGCGATAAATAATAGCAAAAATAATTGTTTGCCGTAACGATGCTTACGACAAATGGAAGTCTCTACACCCGAGATAACGCGCAAGATCGTACATAACTTTGACAAAACGGTGTCGGTACGCCAGCGAAAAGCGTATTCATAGTTCAGTTTTTTCGAAGACAATTAATGTCCGTAACAAATTCACCTTGAATACAGGCAAAATTAGTGAACATGATTTCATAAAAATAATTATTTTTCTGGAATATTTTATAGTGGCTATGTAGACCATATCTTGGAAACACTATTTTTCATGAAAACTATTAAGTAGCGATGACCATTTTAAAGAATTAAAATAAGTTGTTAAATATCTAAGGACATTAAAATCTGCGTCCTTGCAACATTATTAACCTAATGCCAAACTTGTCAAGTGTCATGTGTCAATTAAACAATTGGCAACAATATGCATATAAGGGAGCATTCATTTGTTACGGAAAGTGTGTTTAAAAAAAAGTTGTAACTATATCAAGTGGATAAAGTCTGCTATTATGATTTCTATTCTATTTTTTTATGTTTTAATATGGCAAGCAAAGCCGATGTCGACCATTCTGCCAATGTTAATTGCCAATGTCTGAGTGAGCCTGAGTGAGCATAATACAAGTTTTTTTTTTACATTTGAACACAATGTAGATCTTGTTGGTAAGTAGTTGTCTAAATAAGAACTTAACGATATGAGTGTATTTTTATCTATAAAAATTTATAACAAGGTAGGTACTTACATATTGTGATTTTGATTCTGCTGTGGTATTGAATGATCTGCAAATAAATTCCAGACTGTTTACAGAAAATTTTATGAAGTTCATTACTTGTAAATACCTATGTAGTAGTAGTACCTATGTTTATTATTTACTGATCTAATTTTAGGGTCCACTGAACTGATTTCAGGATGTTTAGCACCAAATTGTGTGAATTACATTTTTTTTTGTAAACAAGAATAGACGGGATATTATGAGCTGTAAAAATAACTTACCTTAATTGCCTGCTTTTGTATATTTTGTGAATAGCCACGGGTTTGTTTAAATTCTTCCCATGAATTTATTGAATTTTCTGGTGTCAGCTGAGCGATCAAATCGCCTTTACTACTCGCAGAAAACGAATTCATAATACCCACAATTATTATTTCAGTAATGATTGTAGGAAAAACAAAAAAAAAACAAGCACACAACTACCATTGTTCTTTGTCTATTACGAACAACAGTAACTATTAAGTATCACTTCCTAATTCCAAAACAGACGCCACAAAAACTAATATTATTATTTTCAATAGTAAAGCTATTAATTGGCATTTCACTGTTATATTGACCTCGATAAAATGTGGTATATAAATGATAAATGATTTTATTTCTTTAAGTAGGTTTGAACAAAAACTTTTACACGTCAATCGTATTTTAAAAACTAGATGAGTTCGGCATTTCCTATCTGACTACTCTGAGAAGAAAGGCCGAAACAAACTCAGAGGTCACAGTCTCTTTTAAAGACCAGACAAAATCTTGGTCAGATCATGTGAAGGCTATGTAGATCGGTGTCTGAAATGGTCTTTTGAGGAAAAAACCACACAGATTGAGTGCAGGTCCACTCAATCTGTGTGGTCCAGTCAGTGCACGTAATTTGTCAGCAATCGTGCAGCTCAACTTAGACTTAAGGAGCTCAACGATTCGACGAACAATACCAAAGAAAGGACATTTGGGTAGGCCGCATCAACTACTCAAACTGCCAGAACATGATTAAAACTGGAACAAAAACACACATAGTCGCCATATTCCCAATAATTATAAATAATATAATACTTTATACAGTAAATATTAGTGTCATTGTATATGTAAATAAGTATAGATACTTATAGCAAAGATTAAAAGTAAAAATAGTTAGCAAAATAAAATAAATTAACATTGCCTGTGCTTTATTGGAGCAACTCAATCCCAAGCCTTTTGGTCCTCAATATAGTCTTTGACAGTCTAATAGGCATTGTGGCATAGTTTCCTCTTTATAAAAGATTTGAATTTATTAAGGCTTAGTGCTTGAATGTGGCTAGGAAGTTTATTATAAAAACGTATACATTGGCATATACACGAGCCACCTATTTTCTTGAGCCTGGTAGTAGGAACAACTAATTTGTGTTTAGATTATTTACACCCTTCTTCTAATTCGGAAAAACTTGTATTATAATATTCATATTCATATTATCTGTCGAAAGGGGCTGGATCCTTCGACACAGGGTATCCTAGAGCGGTATCCAGTGTTTTACCTAAATATTGTACCTAACACTTGTTTATGAATCAATAAAACTTATTACTATTACTATATAATTAATGAAAAATTATAGTTCTGAAAGTATGATAATATTATTATTTTTGACATAACGAGACCAGGGGGTTTACTCTTTAAACACGAAGTCCGTTGTTTCCGCCGAAGTTACGGACGTTTCCTACTCCTTATCACTTACGGACATGAGATTAGTTTGGAGCCCAAGCTAGGTATGAAAGACAACACTATTGACAGTTGTACCTACTCCCGATGTGTTTCCGCCCGTCCGGAAAAGTTAATTTGGCAGGTTTTGACGGATCAACTGCTTTCGGACGGGCCCGCATCTTCATTGACGGACTTGAGAGTAGACCCCCACCTGCAAAAAATAAGAATTAACACAAACAAACGGGGTCGCGACGGTTATTTTCCATTAGCAGCAACTTGCATTAAAATACGTTCGCTAAATAAGATTGCACTTAAAAGTTTCGCATTCTTTTCGCTAGGTGATTTCAACGGCTATGTTCCAACGGGCAGATTTTGTAACACAATGAACCAAAATTTTAACTATTTAGTTTCAAACAAGATATTTGCAAGTTTATATAAGCTTTCAGTATTCAAATAATATTAATAATGTATACTTGTACTTATAGGGAGGCGATAGAATCATAGAGCATCAACAATATTGATGTAGTGATTTCTTTACAATGTGTTAATGAAGAAGCATCTTGTTGCTAATACTTAGGCTACTGACCAATGTTCAGCTGGCGACTACCTAATTATTAAATCCTTATTCTTTCGCACAGTGGTAGACATGACACTATAATTTTATTAGCGCTGGAAAACTTAAAATGACTTCACAAATTGAATGGTCTAACCTTTCATGATGGCTCTTCGTTCAACTTACAGTCAAAGTCCAAGCATTTATTTCAAATAGGCCCATAAAAGGCACTTTTGAACGTCAACATTTACATTAAAATATAATTGATTCTAGTCGCCCCTTCCAAAAGGTAGTTTCGTATAGAGAAGAATGGTCAAGAAACTCCACCGTTACTCTTTTAAAATGTGTTACAATATTTTGTATTAATTAATTTGTATAATTGTGAAGACGATGCACCTATAATAAAAATTACCCTACCACAATAGGTAAAACGAATTTAATAAACGTAGCAATGATAAATAAGTTAATTAAGTGATAGTTAAATGGGGTTCACATATTTACAAACATTGTAAAAGTTTACGATTTCCCAAATTATGTAAACAAGTAATATGTCAGTGTGTGAGTTAAAGTAATCACAGAATGTAAATCAACGTCATTAAAAATAATTAAGTTGGCGCGTTTATGTCGATAGACTGATAGTCCTATTGAACAATGAAATTGCCAGCACAAATTTTATAGCCCACAAAAAGATCTAACATAGGAAACTGTTAGATGTCTTGATAATGAATGAATAACATTCAATTATGTGTTTTTACGAGATGTGCCAGTAACCCAGCGGCTGACAATTTGGCACTAATGACAGTCATGACTCACGGATTTAGACGCCACTGAGCAAACGCGAGTTGCGTCACTTTGTTACAACATACTTTGATGATTGTGAAGAATTCGGGTACTAGACACAGTAATACATTTAATAGGTACCTGCCGGGAAAAAAGTGGTTTCAACCGCTTCGATTATTACACAAGATGTTTTAAAAGGGCTTTCAAAACATTCACAGTGGGCTACTAGGGCTCTTGTTAGGTCCCCATGGTAAAGAAACTTCTCCAAACTTGATGCATTAGCATCAAGTTTGGAGAGCCTAATGGCTATTAAGACTGTCAGACAGACACTTTAGTGTCTGACTTATGAATAATTCACAACAGAACCAGATAATACCTGAGCCATATCAAAGAGAAGATTTCCATCCACACAGAGTACTTCGATAGTATATCGAATTCATATCGTCACAGCACCCACGCTTCATTCACGTCCCATTTGGCACGTGGAACGGAAAAAGAATACATCGTCTTTCCTACGCCACAATCCACCTATAAGTACTGCATACCTGGTATTAATAGCTTCTGTTTTGTACCGTAATCATGATACAGATTTATGTTGAGAGTAGAAATGATCTGTAATAAATTATTTAACCACTTCATGAATGGGGGGAACTTTATGGATATTCTCACCGGAATTTTACGACAATTGTTCTGTTTGATCCTCTAACATTCCTATTACCCATTGAAAATTGCTGTTTTCTGATTTGGAGTATAATGCTCTCTCCAATGTACTATGTCAATCGTAAAAAAAAAAACGCATAAAAATGCTAATACCAATTACATTAGTTAAGTAAATAACCAAAGTAAACAATTACTCGACATTCATCCGCGAACACATCACAGTCAGGCTTAGCGTTCAAGAGAGCCAGCGTTGAGCACAGAGAGTGTGCGAGGGACAGGAGACTGGGCACGAGCGACAGCCCTAGTCTGATGTTAAATAACTTATAGCCTTTCTCATGAATAGGGCTATCAAATGCATAAATATTTTTTTATATCCGTCTGGTAGTTCACATACAATCTTACAAACAAAAATTACCTCTTTAAAATATTAGTATAGATATAGCCGACTCGGCTTTCCTCGTAAACAAGTTTCCGTTCAATACTACACAACAACTTTATTGGAGGGATTAATGTGATTTTTGAAGATGTACTGATTGACTCGTTTTTTATTTTTATTTTGCTCCGTTTCCTTTCCGTCCTTCATTCTTATCATGCATCCCGCGACCATTTCCACTTTAGTCTTCTGATTTTCAGGGCTATGTCTTGAAACTTCTTTGTTTTAAACTAATAAAAATTAAAAGCGTCCTCCCTCGTCATCCGAACGTACAATCGCTGCAAGTAAAACCAGGCGACCGGCAAGGTCGTTCAAGGCAGGCCGGCGCGCACGTGGGAACGCGCGCCGCTCTCTCAGCTAGGTACGCGCCGGCGAGCGGCGCGCGGGCGGCGGCGGCGGCGCCGCCTAAATTATTTTAGAACGTCTTGTTGCTATGCACGGCTGTGTGCTGTTTTTGTTGAGGTAGCCATGTTGATTGATGGTGGATTTAGAGGAGTGGAGGAATTGTGTTCAGTAAATTATTATGTTTGTATTGTAGTGTCTATAGTGTGTTTTCGACACAAAGTTTTAGTTGTAAATATATTGAAGATGCAATTATATATACCCAAATTATTTTAGAACGTCTTGTTGCTATGTACGGCTGTGTGCAGTTTTTGTTGAGGTAGTCGTGATTGATGGTGAATTGGAATTGTTTGTGGTTAGCGATTTTGTTTGTGTTAGAGTGTTTTGAACACAAAGCCTATTTGTTGAGGTATTGAAGAGACTAATGTCTTGAGTTTTTTAAGTCATCCATGGCATCATATATATACCTATGTTAAAAGATGTGCCGTGTCGACGCACTCCAGGCTTTAGAAGATTTCACAATTTTGAGGAACAAGATTTTTGGGGAGGCCCATAATTACCGGCACCTACTTTATAGCTTAGAGATGACTTGAATGCTCATAATGATACCATTGGATACGTATGGAAATAAGAGAGGAAAATCTACGCTGAATCTCCTACTTTCTCAAACAATACCTGCCTATAATCTGAAGAAACACACCAGCATGACATCATACAATCAAAAGCGAAGACTAATTTAGTTTAATTTGCGAGGAAACTAAAAAGCCCATAAACTTAAAAGGCAAGCTTGCTAATCCTGTTAGTGTTCATTTCGAAACTGAAAGGTTTCACAAATCTTAGCTTTAGTACCTAATAAGACCTTTATGGCCTAGGTTATATACATTATATACATGTATTTAAATGTTGCGTTATAGGTAACTCATTCAAATCCAAAAGGTACTTACAGATCTGCCAGCAAAAGTGTGCGCTTTGGCAATCATCGTCTAGGTAGAGGTACCTTCGGAAATACGGACGCGCGATTATGAAATAGACTGGACACAGAGCTGATAAGAGCTGCTACAGCTATGGAAGTACGAAGATTACCGAAACGCGTACTTTTTCTGGTTTATTGTACACACGGCTACAGATCAAGCTATACCTTTCCAGTATAAGCTGATCTCGCATTGTATAGAATTTCCTTACAATGAGAGATCAGTGAAAACTGGATATGTATAGCTTGATGTGTAGCCTGTTTACGCCAAGCTCAAGGCACCTGAGAATACCTACCTGAAATTAACTATAGCTTTACTCCTTAAAACATTTAAAACTAAATCCTTCAATAGTAATCAATTAACTCAATAATCTACTAACGGTAATTATTCTCATAACAAATACAGGAGACACAAAATAATTTGACTTCATAATTATTTTAGCTCATCGGCTATTACGAGTCAAAACCGCAATATTCAATGTAAGCCGTTAAAGCATGTTTTACAAGATGACGATGATGATATAAATTATAGCTCTCTTTATCGCTACCAAAAAATCAGGAATCCGCTGGTTAAGGGCAGCGTTGAACCGCTCGTTGTAGTGAAGCTCGTTGTAGTGACGGAGAGGCCTTTTTTTTTTGAGGGTTGGAAATCATCAAATAACTTCAACAAAAAGGAGCGGGAGGGCGTGTCAGACTCTTACTGACTAAAACCCACCCATGTTCCTTCAGTTGCCTGTACCAGGGGCCACGGTATCCCTCTCGGACTTTCCCGTAACCCTGGCAGGCATCAGCCCTAGCGGACCCCGTCATTGATGCTGACATCTCTTTGAGGCGCGCGTGGAACACAACGCGCCGTCGACCCGGGCCTGGTCCTTATCGAACGGCGAGCTGCCCATTGCTCGCCGTCCGCAAGCCTGCGCCTACGGTGGCCGGGAATCGGCTTGCGATTTCCGACGCCCAGGGCGTCTCCTGCGGCGGCTAGGGGTGTGAGGGCGCGAATTTTGCCTCTCCCTCACGCGTTCCGCCTCCTCCTTCGCGAACATTACTGCATCGCAGAAGGAAGTGACGGCTTCCCGAGCCCTCTCGCTCCGTACTATGGACTGGACCAGAGCGGGACGCGAGAGATCGCCACGCCGAGGACACGGCGGTGCTCCGCCCAAGCCGGGCAGATCTCCACCGTATGCTCTCGTATGATGAGGAGGCCTATGTCCAACAATGGACGTTTTATCACCCAAACACCAAGAAAAAAATCTAGTGGTGCGAAAAATAGCCATGATGTTAGAACTCTGTCACCCTTTGAAAATTTTCTACAATTGTAATTTTTATGGTGTACATAATAAAGAGTATTCTACTCTATCCTATGTTGCAAGAAGCTGCATCTATTAGGAGCCTAAGTTCTCTTTTTCAACGCGAGGATGTAGAAAATTTATTTGCAAAAAGCCAAGTCATAAATAAGCTCTATGATACGGTGGGCCTTACGTCAGTGGTAACAAAAACAGTATAAACTGGCCTTTTATTCTATTGAAAAGTCAAAAATCATTTATTCAAATTAGGCTTGAGAATCAGCACTTTTTGAACGTCAAAATCACATAAGACAGTCCCCCCAAAACGCCCACCCTTCACCACTTCCTAGTGCTTTAGCTGGGAAGAAGAAGTGGCGGAACAAACTCCCCAGCAGCACTGCTGTCTGTTCAGTTAGAAGGTTGCTGGATTCTATATAATAATAAGTAACACAAAAATATTAAAATTATTTGCCATATGTCAGCTAGCACACGCCAATATTTAAAACTATACTCAAGCAGAAATAAATAATAAAAACAAAAACGCAAACAGAACTTAAATACATAATAAAAAGCCTCCTGGCATAAAGGGCGTGCCCGCTTACATAATTATGCAAAAAGAAACTCCGTACTATACTAGGCCAGCTCAAGGTCACAGTGTTACCACCGAATAAATTAACTTGGCGTGATGGTAAAACACTGTTCCAAGAAGCTGTATGTGATCTATTAACTTTGTTAGAATATGTATTTTTTAGATTCCACAAAAGCTACTTGCATCGCAAACTTGGCCCGTGACCGAGTCTCAAGAGTCCAAACGCAAGGTTTGCCAAGGGGCGACGAAACGCCTTATTGGGAATTAAACCCAGCGACCGAATACGTAATACCACGATACGCTCTAAAACTGGAATCACCGATGCGGGCAATAAGTCTGCTACACTGAAGTGGGATTGGGCGGGCCATGTATACAGGATGCATTGGGACAGGTGGGCCGGAGTCGTCACGCAGTGGGTGCCAGAAGACGGGCGTCGT
Organism: Brachylomia viminalis; assembly: GCA_937001585.2. Lineage (NCBI taxonomy): Eukaryota > Metazoa > Arthropoda > Insecta > Lepidoptera > Noctuidae > Brachylomia > Brachylomia viminalis. The sequence goes on from OW443300.2 coordinate 3,368,831, forward strand.
CGCCGAGGGAGGCCTAGGAAATGCTGGCGTGACGACCTACATGCGTTTACGGGAGATTGGTCGGAGACCGCAACGCACAAAGAACAATGCGCGTAACACGCTTATTGAGGATGATATTCTCGTAGCATGTATGTCTATTTCCTTTTATGTATTGTATATGTTTAGTACATTCTATCACATTTAAATTAAATTATATTATTTTTATAATAATAATAAATAAATTCTTTATTGACATAAGTATTTTTTAACAAAAGTAGTGAGGCCCTGACTCCTGCGCTAGGTATAGTACCTGTGTTACAGGAGCCAGTGTCTTCTCCCATGAGTCGAGTTTTATGCAATAAGAATTAATCAAAAACACACAAGTACAAAAATTAAAGTAAAATATGAAAATAGAGAAAATTATAAATTTGAGAAACATTGCCCAACGTGGAGTAATTTAAAAGAGTGTTAGCGGTATAGTGTATGAATATGGTGTGTAGTGTTTGTGGTGTGTGAATGTGTAATGTAGGTATGTGGTGTGTGATGTTAGAGTATATACTATTTTAAAAGGAGTTCGGTTTGTTCATAGTCATGCGTAAGTAGCCATGATTTAACCTTGCTTTTAGCTTCCTTCATTGTGAGAGGATTTATTTTAAGCTCTTTGTTTGTCTTATTATATAAATGAATAGATAAATAATTATTTTGTTTTCTAGCTGATGCAGTTCGACATTTAATTGACAAACAGATGTTTCGTGTGGTGCGTTTTTTTAGAACACTATTATCGTATGGCGTGATAAGGTGCTGTTTGATGACGGTATCTAAAATATACATCTGCCGTACCGTTAATATTTGACATTTCTCATATAAGGTTTTAGTGGGGAACCTGAATGGCCTGAATGTCATTACTTTAAGGACAGATCTTTGGGCCCTTTCAAGGCGAATCATATACCTACGTTCTTACACGCGCCACCCCAAACTCTAATGCAGTATGCGAGACCTGACTGTGCTAGTGCGTAATACACAGTGCGTAATAGCTCAAGGTCAGACACATGTCTGAGTCTTTTAAAAATCCAAATTAATTTTCTAATACGCGCGGTGGTAAGGTCTATAATGCTGGCGCCAGCTTAGTTTTTCGTCTAGAATAACCCCTAAATATTTCACTGATATCGATTTCCCTAGAGCCAGACATGTACAGGTTGTATTATTCTGAGGTGAGTTACATATATGTAATTTGATTTCAATTTTTTTTGGATTGATCTTGGAGTAACTGAACTGAATTTGTGTCGATATCGAAATATTCACAGTCAGGAGATTGGCTCTTAGCCATTGATTCACCCTGTGTAGTCCCACCTCAGCGTATTGTTTTACTTCGTCCCAAGTCCCGCCATGAAACACAAGAGCTGTATCATCAGCATATGTAAAAATTTTGCCATTTGCATGCGTTTGTTGACACAGATCATTTATGTAGATCAAGAAGAGACTCGGGCCGAGTATACTTCCTTGCGGTACGCCATATACAACATGGGCGTCTGAGCTAATGTGTCCCCCAATTTTCACTCTCTGCGTCCTGTCATAGAGGAAATCTCTGAAGATCCCTAAAGCATTTCCCCGAATGCCAATATGTTCCAGCTTGTCCACAAGTAGAGGAATTGAGACGGTGTCGAAAGCCTTAGCCAAGTCGAGGAAGATGCCGACACATTTTTGATTAGCATCCACACAAGATGATATATGTCCTACAAGTTGGCTGACAGCATCCTCGGTGCTCTTCCCTCGCCTAAAGCGAAATTGAGATTCCGATAGGATCTTATTATGTACTAAGTATATAGTTTATTTAAGTACGACGTTCGTAAGTACGCTATACTGGTACAGCGTCCTAACAATTGTTTGCTCCACCGGACGACGTCATTACGTCAGCACCGGCTGTCACTGAAAACCAGCGCTGGGGCTCTGTCTTGCATAGGGTCGCAGCATAATGCTGAGCGATAGCCGATTTGTGTGGATGTGACGCATGTTTCCCCCAAACTTTTCTTATTTTTGTGTTTATGTTCTTTTTTGCAAATAATCGCATTTCCTTCTTTCTTTCTTCAATGAAAAGCTATGGGGAGACATTTTCCCAGCAGTGGGACAACATGGGCTTAACAAAAAAAAAACAACAAAGAAAACTAGCATCACGCGGCAGGAGAACATTGATTTGCAACAAGTATCATGGTCAGCTTTATGGTACCTACATCATTTTATCTTTGAAGAATATCTTTCCGTATGTAACACACTTTAGTACAGGACGCGTCTTTACAGCTAAGAGAACAATGGTCCCAATTCGCATTTACGAAGTGAGTGTTCTTCACTTCGACTGTTTCGCAAGTTATTTCGAAATTCACTTCGAAACTCTGGCACTACTTAGATTAGAGATAATTTCTTTAAAGTTTATGGTTAAGAAACACGATCACTAATGATACCTATCATTAATAAAATTGTTTTAATTTATGACTGTCTTAATTCGCCTGAAAACTTTGTTGGCTTAAGTCAGATTTTTCTTCACAACATATATTATTATCATAGCGAAATAACATTTGATTAAAGAAATTTATTCCTCAATAAGAAATTACAAAGACTTTACTTACTTACCTACTTGTGAAAATTTTAAGAACTTAAAATTATAAAAAAACTTTGACAAATGAACTATGGGCGACTTCCAGCTTTTATTTAAATCTCGATTTAAACTCGACTTAGGCCTAAACTTAATTTAACAATTCGCATGTCATCGATTTAGCTTAAATCTCGATGGAAATAAACGTCAAAGTTAAACCTGCATGTAGGTAGGTTTAGAGCAGTTAAATCTCGATTTTATAGACAGACGTGATTAGTGTTATTATAGTTTTTTCTGTTTATTTGTGAAAATGGATTTCTTTTCGCTTAATCATCATGATTTGTTATCGGATGATGACGAGTACAATATTTAAAGACTCAGTTTTTCTCCCATAGAGTATACGTTAGGAGTGATTTATTCAGTACATTACGAGACCAAGAATTTTTGAAACAGTTCCGCTTAGGTAAATAGAGTACAGAGCTCCTTTGTGATAAAATTATTGATAAGTTGCCAAGTGATTTTAACAGTTAAACTTCGTTTGCGAGTTGTACTCGGTGGTCATGTTTTGCCATGACTCTTGTTTGTCCCTTGCTGTAGCCCCATCTGTTTTTTTTTTTTTCTTTTATCTGTAATTTCTCCACAAGACGAATAAATGCATTATTTCTGCCATGGTAAAATTTGGTGTCCTAGCTAGATCTGTTCATATATTATATGTAATATAAATTGATTATTAATTAATAAAAAATATCCAAAGTGAAGTCAACTATCCATACTGAAGTCTTGCATTGAATTGGTACGAGACCATCTATAAATTACGTCACACGTTAAGGGGGGGAGGGGTCAATAAAGTGTGACATCATGTGACAAGGGGGGACGAGTCATAAGCTTCGTGACGCCACATTTACAAATCTAAAGCATTCAAACTGTAAACTTCAACCCTAAATAAAGTTTTAAAATATCGCCATTACCAATTCTATCAATGTTATTTTATGGTTTAATTTAAAGGGAAAAACCAGGGAAAGAAGGGAATAATTGGAGCCCGCCCCTGACCTAGTCACAGGTGGTCCAACCAAGGTCACAACCTGACCAGCTGTGACAGGGACGGGGGAAGGGCTCCCAAAATCATGGAATCGTGTCATGTTATTTATGGATGGCCCCTAAGCAAAACAGCAATGTATATTAAAATGACTGTATCTTTAACTGCATTCAACGTAACTCTTCATGTAGAGGAACTATTACGTTCACTTTATTATTGGCAAGTAGCTGACACTCCTTGTTTTGCGGAACTTTAAACGCTGTATCATTATGGCTGGAGAAGCCTTCAATCAAGCTAGCTGTGAGGTAACAGGCAAAGAATGGACTACCACTGGTCTTCAGGTGGTCTTGATAAATATTATTGTAGTTTCCAAAAGACTTTAAGTCTTTTGTAATGGAAAAATAGAGTGTATATTTCAGTTTATATCAGAAGATCTCTCAAGTTTTTATATTTCAAGTTTAAATAAAATTCAAATATAAATGCTTTTTTATTTTTTATTTGTCGTGTTTTTATATTTTATGTGTTTGTATTTCACATTTATATTTGTCCATTTGATATTTCCTTGGACCTACTGATAAAATAGCGTTCGCATTTTAATTTGAAGTTAAAGCATGCTGTGGCTTACCGTTATTGAAGCAGTGCACTAGACAAAAACTGGATGTCTGTATAAATTGTGTTGTCTTTGTGTAGGTACACACGGCTACACATCAAGCTATAAATTTCTAGTTTACACTGACCTCTCATTGAAAGGAAATCCTATACAATGCGAGATCAGCGTATACTGGAAATTGTATAGCTTGATCTGTAGCCGTGCGTACGTGTAACATTCTGTTGAAGGTCTTTAATAAAAACTAAATAAAGTTATGACGATCTCGGTTATTGTTCAAAGGGATGTTAGGACGTCACTTTAAGTCGCATTTCTGTACCTAGATTAACTGGGAATGGAAATCTGTATTAATCAGTGCTTGCATCTTTTAGTACGTGTTTTGAATTAATACAATAAGAAGCTTCATATTGAGTGTCTCACTGATCTTTCTTGAGTCAAGCTGCTGAATCATCTTCATACATAACTTGGGACTAACCTTAAATATTTACGCTGGCTATTAACATATTAATATTAGATCGTCATAATGTATTACTTCTAAGAGTTTCGGTCCTCAGAAAACATTAACATTTGAGGCGATGAACAGCTAAAAGCTGTATGCTTAAAACTTCATAAAGTATTATAAGGTCAATAAAAGCAAAACATTTAAACATAGGTTAGTACAATATTTCGCAAGCATTCGTTCCAACATTCACTGATTTATCAAGTTTTACTGTGGCAACAGGCAACGAACACGTGTCTCGCACAACACCTATTAATTTTAGCTTTATAGTAGGTACAATGTAAATGCAGTTTGCCTTATTGTTTGAAAAGCTGAAGGGCGGTAAGATCAATCGTAGTTTAAACCACGGAAGAGAGTTTAATCTCAGGGCATCGATTATTTTGGCAATGGTGGTTAATTGGCAATGGTGGGCAATTATTGGCAATGGTGCCGATTCTCTTTGTTTTGTGGCTTTTTCATTTTTTATTTTTATTTCACATGGGTTTACTCTTGGCTCTAGTCTAGGTCAGTGGTGACAGAGACAGAGTCGACGATGGGGTGAGCTGACCCAGAAGAAACCTGTACAGTCTCACTTTCTTTGGTTGTTAAAATGGAAAACTATAACAGTGATTCGGATTGATATCGAAATAATGGTTCCCTATCCATTTGCATAAAATTTTAAGACCTAATATAACTTGGCATACTTTTGTTTGTCCTAATAATATTTTCGCTTATATTATTTACGCATAACAGCATACGCATAATTTTTTTACGCATAATTTCTCTAATCATAATAATGACTATAAATAACATTCTAAAGCATACATTTTTTAAGCATAACACTCTAAAGCATAACTTTATTAAGCATAACATTCTAAAGCATAACTTTATTAAGCATAACAATAATAATAAGGCGTAGTCGACGGAGCCCCGCTTCGCGGGGCCCCTATTTCTGTCTGCAGGGTTTAAAGGAACCTAACCTGTCCGAGTCGGGGTGCCCCAATTCCCGAGCTCGCTTCGCTCGCTCTTGCATCCTAAGTTCTCATCGCCTTTTTACTAAATCGAGATGTGTTAGACCTTGGGGCAAAAATAAAAATACATAGTTAAGTTACATAATGCTATGTATAATAAATCATTAACGTGGAAATCCAAAATAAATACGTAAAAAAATAACTCAAATTTGTTTCCGTTATTTCTATTAATTGTATGCCTAAATATTATTATGCTAATAATCATTAGGCCTAGTAACGTTATGCGAATTAAATTTATGCCAAAACAAATTAGCCTTCAAGATAATTATGCCAACTTAAACTGTATGCCAAAAAAAATATGGCAAAGTATTATTATGGCAAAACAAATTATGCCAAAATCGTTATGCCAAAGTATATTAGGAAAAAGAATATTATGCGAAAAGAAGGAATCCCCGAAATAATACACGAGTTGAACAATATATATAGTTACTATACAAGACCGTATGTCGTTAGATCAAGGTGCAATCATTGGAATCAATGGGATGATAAAGAATTCATACGTCGTTTTCGTGTCTCCAAAGCTTCAGCAAGAGCTATTTCAAGCGAAATCGGAAGCGAAATAGCTCATCCTTTTTTTTTTGTTTCCGGGGTTTTAAAATCCTCATGGATGTCCACCGCCCTGGGGCGGGCGGCGGGGTCTGTCAGACTCTTACTGACTAAAAACCGCCCCGGTGTTCCATCTCACACCTACGCCGGGGGTCGCGGGAACGTACGATCCTTCCGCAAACCCCGACCTAACCGCAAGGCAGATTTTATTTAAATTATCAATAGGTAGAAATGACAGTAAATAAACCCTATAGAGATTTTTCTAGAGATACATCCTACCGATGCCTATTATTATAACACCTTTTTGAATTTTTTGTACCTATGTAATTTTACAACGTCACAGACTTACACACAGTGGACTTACCAATGACTAAAGAATAAGAGAGGACATGAACTAAAAGATCTATATAAATTATACATTATGGAAATATCATACGATTCTATACAGAAATAAAAAAATATACATGTTTCTTTCTAACTTATGCAATTCTGCAAGTGTCAAAAAGAGAAAACCGTATTTTGTCAGTTTTCTAAAATTTCAATATTGAAGTATGACGTCACGGAAGCCCTGCCCATCGGCCGGTTCGCCATTTTAGTTTCTGGTTTTGAGTACTTCTCAGAGTGTACATGAAGTGTCATTTGGCGTTATCGTGCGACTAAATATTAAGTTTTTTTCCATTTTGAGAACATTTTGAGTGCTGTAAATTTGACTGAGGCTGTCTGTGATAGAGGAAACCATGCCTGAGTGTTGTGTGTGGGGCTGTGGCTCGAATTACAGTAAAAAAGCGCCTCTGATATCCCTGCACAAGTAAGTCAAAAGAATTCATAGATTATTATGTTTATTATATAAATTTATACCAATTTCTAGTCTCAATTCATGTTTATTACTGTTCGGTCATAGATTATTGCCTATTCATAGTCTTTCGAACGATATATTTCCTTATTTTGGGTTTGTTTACTACGTATTTTTATTGACAAATATAGTGTTGTAAATTGACAACACTAGAATAGACCGTTCGTCATCAAGTTTTATCCTAATTGCCGCTATACGTTCACTACGGCACTGTACAACAGACACAGTCGGAAACGCGCACTTTCTCCACAGCAGAGCTACTCCTCCATACGGCCTTCCTGACAGAACTCCTGCAGACGTATCCACGGCCGACTTTCCCGTATAGGAAAAATCATCGTCGATACTACCGAGAAACGACAAGTCATGAGGAAGAAGCCAGGTCTCCTGTAGTGCCACAATATCCGCCGATTGGCACAATTTTCTCACACAATCAAGAGAACGTACAACATTTTTACAATTAAAACTAATCAGCTTCGTAGTGTAGATATTCATTATTTATTTATGTTTTTATATCCATATCTCGATATATATGTCGTCCCCTTCTCTGAGTAAAATCTACAAAACGTCGATACAAAACTCCATCCGGCCAAAGGTCATCAGATAAAAATATGTTCATTTTGTGCTTTGGAACAAACACCTTATAAGCCGCATAATCTTTTGTTGATTTTACGTTCATTTTTTCCAGCTGAATATCAACGTTAGTTTTATTCTTAATGTACGTAATTATGTCACACACAGATGTATTCTTCGACACATTATAAATATAAAGTGGCATTTTGTTTTCAGCCGCCTTAAACTTTGAATCAATGTCTACACTAGCCGTTCCCGGTTTTCCCACAAAACGGTTTCTCAGTCTTTTCCTCTGAATAAGAGTCCACTCCTCATTCTGCTGTTTACTTTTCCACTCTCCCTCTTGGAGAATTTCAGTGAAACTTTTTCCACTATTTTGTGGCGAGATTTGTTGTTTTGGGTTGGCTGTATGCCGCTCAGTGATCACAACCCGCGGAGATTTTTGGTGAGTCATCATAACCAGCGATCGCTTAGGCGTTGGATGTGTCAGCTGTTGGACAATGGGTGACTCAGTTTTCTTGCACTCGCGCTCAACATTCGGGCTGGCCGTGTGTAGCGCGTCATTTATATCGGCTAGCGGCGGCGCTTGGTGACTCACCGTCGCCGCATCAAAACTCAAAGCGAACTCGTTAACCAACGGTCGTCGGGCAGCTCCCTCGCGCGATGTTTTTGTAGTACCACCCTCATCCGAAAATATATTTTGCTGTGGAGGTAATGCTGAGGGGCCACTTTCACATTCAAAACTTGATAATCTGGTACTTCCACCGCGTCTTAAGTTAACATTTTGAGCAAAATTGTTGACAATCGACGCATTCTTTAGCGCTTCTACCTCTAGTTGCAATTCTCTGAATTGATTTACTGGAGTGTATTCGTTACTAAAGCGTTCTAGCTCGCATTTCATGATCAACAAGTCCTTCAATAAGCGGGTCACATCTACGTGGTCAAATAGTACTGGCGGCAACTTATGTAAGTCCCGCGCCACAAAAGTTGGAATTTCCTCCGGATCCGTCTCCTTGAGTAGGCAAATTATGTCGTCAATATCCCGTAACGTTTTCCCTTGCCTTTTTCTAATCTTTTTGCGTTTTGTTGTCGAGATTGAGTCAAACAACAAGTTTTTAGCCACTAATATCTCGGTTTCATCGAAAGCACTCGCACAAATCTGACTAATACTTTGTTCGTTCATTACGTCGATCTTATTACATATAAAACATAGCACTTCGTTGATAACTACATTACAACTCGCACATTTTACTAATTTGGTCGCCATTGTAAGACTAACATTGTAATGTTGTTGTTGTGATTGTGTAATTTGCACAACGAATCGATTTTGCATCGATAAAAACCAAATTTCGTTTGAATATTTAGCATGAAAGAATATACACATTTATGTTAGTTTGCGTGTTTTGTTTGTGTTTTTAGGTTACCAAAAAATGATAAACTTAAAAGTAAGTGGCTTGAATCATTGGGTCAAGAAAATATCGACTCCAGCCAGGAAAAAGTATTTGTTTGTTCACTACATTTCGAAGAGTCTTGTATTAATAGAAGTCTTGATATAGTGAGACTTCACGACAATGCAATACCGACAAGGCTCCCTAAGGTAAATTATCACATTTTCATTGTAAGCCTACATTTACCCATATATTCGAAAATAATGTTGGAGCTGATGAAGATTGTACAACCTATCTTTGCATTGTATAAATTCAATCACTTAGATTTCTCTCTTATTCTCTCTTACTGTATAATTGCATAGCACATGTGTGAGCACTATGTACCCACTATAAAGGTTACTGGGTTCGTCTTTCATTGACTTGAATGTGCCCTGGCGGCTGAGAGTATGTCATGCTCACTCAAATGTGTCGCTGGTGGTGGCGTGTGTATTGGATCATTGAGTTCCCTTCAAAATGGTTGAGCTGAATGGTGCTGATCCATACGTCATGTTCGTGAACGGGCGCCGTCAGTAGGCACTGGTCATTTCTTAGCTGCCACGGCTTATTTTAATTCCATAATTGTTTTTATCTTTTTATTACGGACGCTTTTAACGTGCACGTGTTTTTACATTGTTCTCACATGTATAATTACAACATGAATGATGTAACCACTTTTTTGTAACAATATTTTGATTTAAAAGAGTGTCCATGGAGTTTCTTGCCCGTTCTTCTCCATAGGTACCTACTACGCTTTGGAATGGGCAACTAGCTTCATCTTTCTGACTGACCGACCCCTTGACAATTCAAAAGTGCCTGTAATTGGTTTATTTGAAATAAATGCTTTGAGTTTGAGTCATAATACATTATTATTTCCCTGTACATTTATTGTAGACAGGCAGACTTTATTGTATTTCACATTATTGGTGTACTTAATACTAATTACAAACTGATATTATTGTATCTATTTGAAATAAAACGGTTCTCCCATTAAATGCATAATATCGATTTCTGTTGTTTTATTTTGTAATCGGTGTAGTTTTGAATTCCTTGTTGCAGTTTAATTTACTCTTCTTCTAGCTTGATTATCACGAGCAACTATTAATCATAGAGTAAATAATATCAAGTACAATTAATTTTAAATGAACCGCCAAATTGATGATTTTTGCAATTTTTCAGTCAGATTACGCAACAACAGGCTTTTTTGTACTTAATCCATAATGCGACGTCCTAGAATGAGAATCGAATAACACCCTACTTACCTACTATCTACTTAAAATCAAAAACCTTATTTTAATGTATGTGATTTCGATTAATCGATTTGTAATCAACACGATGAACAAAATCATTGCAAAGAATGAGCAGAGGACAACACTAGGTAATGGGCGGAGCCTACGCCATTTTACTTTCCACGCGGGCACGCGATACGATCTTTTAGTTCATGTCCTCTCTTATTCTTTAGTCATTGGGACTTACAGACGTCAAATGTCAGTGTTAAATACCAATGTCAATTTTTTTTTTAAATCTTTATTCATGACCATGGATACATGTCCTTCAGTCGCAATCGCTAAACATACTACTCATATTATAATTATAATAAAACAATAACAAATGCATAGTTTTTACCGCTCTGAATAAGAGCTAAGTACATCTGAGTGACAATAGACCAATGTCAAATGAATCTATTTCTTGCCATTATTTTAATGAACAGATGAACGAACTTCGAATAAAGTAGGGAATGTTACCATGTGTAAAACACACCACCATCATGTCCCATGTGTAGCTTCCGATATCCATAGTTTAAACTGCTTTTGATCGTAAGGCCTTTTTCTTTAGGGTGCGAAATCATCAAATAACTTCTACCGCTCTGGGCGGAGTGGATGGGCGTGTCAGACTCTTACTGACTTGCACGTGAACCCACCCGTGTTTCTTCAGTTGCCTGTGCCAGGGACCACGGTAACCCTTTCGGACTTTCCCGCAACCCCGGCAGGCATCGGCCCTAGCGGACCCCGTCATTTGGTGCTGACATCTTTTTGAGGCGCGCGTGGAACACAACGCGCTGTCGACCCGGGCCTGGTCCTTATCGGACGGCGAGCAATGGACAGCTCGCCGTCCGATAAGGACCAGGCCCGCGCCAACGGTGGCCGGGAATCGGCTTAGGATTCCCGACGCCCAGGGCGTCTCCTGCGGCGGCTAGGGGCGTGAGGGCGCGAATTTTGCCTCTCCCTCGCGCGTTCCGCCTTCTCCTTCGCGAGCAGTACTGCTTCGCAGGAGGTGACGGCTTCCCATGCTCTCTCGCTCCGTACCATGGCATGGACCAAGGCCGGACGCGAGAGATCGCTACCGCCAATCGCCTGCACGAGTACTCGGCGGTGCTCTGCCCAAGCCGGGCAGCCCTCCACCGTATGCTCCACCGTGATCTTACGGCCCTAAGAGTCTGAATGGTTGATTGTGTAATGTAGGTACTACATTTGCCTTTTGGTTTTTTTTCCATAACATAACATAATCAATCAGTCTATAACGTTCCCACTGCTAGGACACAGGCCTCCTCTCTGTGAGATGGTATGGTCCGTAATCCATCACGAGGGCACAATGCGGGTTGGTGGATGTCAAATGTCTTCGAAGTTTTGGATCTAGGACATGCCGGTTTCCTCAAGATGTTTTTCTTCACCGTTTAGTTTCATTGTGACTACATAATTTTAGATTCATATAACGTTCGTAACGTTATTCGTTTTATCAACCTTACAAATTGTTAGTATAGTTGAGGAGAACAATAACATTGAGAGCCGTGCTTCCATCATCAGCATGTGAACAGCTCCAATGTAGAGACACAGTATAATAATGTACAATGTATTTGAACCATATGTCATGATTCTTTAATTAAAAATTATTTATCAATACAATGGGTTCAGAATCCAGATATCTACAAAATTTTATGTCAGTACACTTACAAGATGCTAACAAACACAGCAGGTATGAATGAATCGCTTAATTTGATATTTTTTATAGCATTGTGCTAAGAATCTGGGGCTCGTCACTAAATACTAACAGCTGCACGGGTCGATCGAAGGCTAAGCTACGCATGCCGCGGTTGGTTCGTGGATGAGTGACCATCCATTACATGTCAAGACCCCTCCATGTCTCGGAAAGCACGTTAAGCCGTTCGTCCCGGCTGTCATTCATAGACAGTCAGTTACGTAGTTGGCAGTCGTTACGGCAATCAGAATCCCAAAAGTCTGACAACCAGTCTTACCAAAGGGGCATCGTGTTACCCAGTAGCTGTGTTCTAGAGATCAGATAGGCAGTCGCTCCATGTAAGATACTGGTATTAGACGACACGTTTGGTGTAGTGGCTACAGTGGCTATGTGTTGTCAGCGAAACCAAATGGTCCTGGGTTCGAATCCCGGTAGGGGCAAATGTTTGTATGATGAATATGGACATTTGTACCCGAGTCATGGATGTATATTTATAATATGTATGTATTTACGAAAAAAAAAAAAATGTATTTAAGTAGTGTATCAACCATCTGGTATCCATAACACAAGCCTTAAGTGCTTAACTTGGAACTAGATGGTGCTGTGTGCAATGTCAGACGATATTTATTTATTTATTTATTTTATTTATTTATTCAGCTGTATCCGGTTGGACTGGAAGCCGAACTCAACCTGAACATAGTTTGGAAATGGCTAGGCAGATTGATTGTGCGTAGTGTGTAGTTAATGAAATCAGGTTCATACCTGATTTTATTCACTATTTATTCAAATATCATGACATGTTGACAGAGCGAATAGAATTGGCAAGTTTGTTCCTCCGACATTTTAAATTGTTGTCCGTTTTGGCTTTACCCAATTTTTTTCATTTCAACTAAATCACGAGTGACGTTCTGAATACTGTTACCGTTTGGTAACGGAATTGTCGAATTAACCTCTTCTGCCATCGTTGAAGTTTCATCTAAAGTTTTTGTTGAAATAGTAGAATTTTCTGCTTCAACTATTGTATTTTCATTTCTAGTTGTTACGACATAATATTGTAATGTTGTTTTTTCTGTCTGTATTGTTAAATTGTAAGCTGTATTATTTGCTGTCTTAAAGCTGTTAAGATTCGTTTTGCATCCATCGCTTGCGTCATTTGTTTTCTCTAATAATTCCTGTTTTTCAGTTTTTATGTCCTCTTTTTCTGTCTGTGTTGTTAGATTATTTGCTGTGTTAGAGTTGTTAAGGTTCGTTGTTAAATTATTAGCTGTATTATTTCCTTCGTTTGAGCTGTTAAGGTTGGTTTGGCATCTGTCGCTTGCGTCAATTGGTTTCTCTAATAAATCTCCTTTTTCATTTTTTTTGTCCCTTTTTTCTGTTTGTGTTGTTAAATTGTAAGCTGTATTATTTGCTGTCTTAAAGCTGTTAAGATTTGTTTTCCATCCGTCGCTTGCGTCATTTGGTTTTTCTAATAAATCCCCAGTTTCAGCTTTTTTGTTCCCTTTTTCTGTCTGTGTTGTTAAATTAGGAGCTGTGTTTTTTGCTGTATTAGAGTTTTTAAGATTCGTTTTGCATCTGTCGCTTGCGTCATTTGATTTTTCTAACAAATCCCCTTGTTCAGTTTTCTTTTCTCCTTTTTCTGTCTGTGTTGTTAAATTGTAAGCTATATTATTAGCTGTTTTAGAGCTGTTAACATTCATTTGGTATCCGTCGCTTGCGTCAATTGGTTTCTCTAACAAATTCCCTTTTTCAGTTTTTATGTCCCCTTTTTCTGACAGTATTGTTTCATTGTAAGCTGAATTATTTGCTTTTTCTGTCTGTATTGTTAAATTGTAAGCGGAAATATTATTATTTGGCGTTTTAAAGCTGTTAGGATTCGTTTTGCCTCCGTCATTTGCATATTTTGGTTTCTCTAATAAATCTCTTTTTTCATTGTTTTTGGCATTTGTCCCAGAATGATAAATGGATTTCGTTTGGTTATAAAATATCACTATTGGCTTATATACATCTCTGTAAATCGGCATTGCTGTAGCCTTGTTTTCTGTAATGTTATATATTATGCTGTTGTTAAAGTCTACAATACTTGCTTGAATCATGTTATTTTTTATTTTGTTTTTTGCTTCTAGATGATCATCATATTCATCAACAGTGACCAAATCGTTCGGCATTACACTTATTATTGTATTTTTTGCTAGATTCGTTTTTTTAAACTGATTATTATCTTTTGTCTTCAATGATAAACTGTATTTAGATTTATCTTTCGATTGGATTTCATCTCTGGTTTCATTTTTTTTCTTTACTAATACATCATTTAAGCCTATTTTAATTTCAATGCTGAATTGTCCACTGTCATCTAATATCTTTAAAACAATAGAATTTAGATCACTTCCAAGTTGTTTGACATCATTAACGGATCTTTTAATAACTGACAAGGTGTCGTTTATATCGGATGTAGTACTTGTGGTGCTAACTTTTCCTGATTCATTCAACGCTCTATTTTCTGGAGATCCAACTGTTTTGCTAATGGAGGGCGTAAGATTAGTTGGCCAAACTGGAGGCACGACTTTTTGTACCATATATTTTAAAAGGCTTGTATAGTTTTCTGTTACATAGTCTCTTCGTAAGCCTGGAGCATCTTGTCTGAGGAAGCTTCGCGAGGTGCTAAGCAGTGAGCGTTTGGTATCATTGTTGGTCGTTTGTGGGCCCAACGTTACGCGTATAAGCCCGTCTAATACCTGAAAATGTTGATATGGTTGTTAAGATGAAGTATTAATTATCATTATTACAATTCAGCTTAATATCCTACTCTCAAAACTAGAAGGGCTTAGTTATGCCAAAACGGATGAACCTACGTCATCTCTACGATGCTACATCATCGCGTCATCGCTACTACGATCCCTACGTAATTTTCTGCCATTTGCCGCAGTAACTGTAATGATTTCTGATAGAATTAACATGATTAATTTCAAACGTATTCTTAGAATGAAGTCTTATAGCGTTATTATCAGATTCAGTTGTCACTTATGCGTGATGGAGTAACAAACATTTTCAAACAGTGCTACATCTTTTACTACGCGTCGTGTTTTTACATGTTTTACTAGCTGCTGCCCACGACACATCACCCGCGTATTTCGGCCCCCGACCCGCCGCGTCTCTGATCATCGCCCGCCCGCGTTATCACTTCGTTGTCGCTTAGTGTACTTTCTGACTTTTTTTCTTTTTACTCGGCCATTGAGGGCCATAGCGTGATGTTACGTAAATAGCCCATAACCTTTCTCAAGAATCGGGCTACCAAAAGATTTTTTCAAATACGACTGTAAGTTCCAGAGATTAGCGCATTCAAACAAACAAACTCTTCAGCTTTTTTTATACTGAGTTAAAATAGAAAGAAAGAAAAATAGGTTTACTTGTCACAGAAATACGTGCATACAAATAAGATAATTAGCTGTAGTAATTACGAAAAAAACAAAAACAAAAAATATCTAACGAATTCACGAGCACAAAACAGAAATTGTCGATAGCTGCACGTCATGACTGTGACAAAAAGGCATCCACTCAACACAGATAGATATAAATAGATAGATAGTACAGATTAATAAGGATCCTGTTACCGGGTCCAGTTTACTTTCTTCTTTGGTCGCAGACAGCGGCGGTGGATTAACGGTCGTCATGAGAAAGCACAGCAATCCGAACAGTATAAGTGTAACTATGCAGCCCATTATAAGGATCGCTCGACCCTTCCCCATCGCGCTAAGGAAGTGAGATACAATATTACTAGTTACTGCCTAGGTAGGGCTAGACGAGGGAACCTTATTCAACAACATTATATAACGGGAAATATGTAACTGATCCTTTAAAAACTTATTGGCTTTCCAATGATGTACGCTTTTTAAATAAATGCACCTCTAAAAACATTTTGGGCATGTAAGGATACAAACTTTTTTTAAATAAAAATGAGCCTCCTCATAACTCCTCACAGTCAGTCGCAGTAACTATGCTAGGGTACCAGGTTAGGCTAGAACTGTGACCAACATTCAAAACAGTCGGCTATTTAGTATTTTTAGGACCACAAAATAATGATTATTTGAGGTTCACTAAAAGAGGCGCCATTCATAAAATTACAGTGTTCAATAATATTTTTAGGAAAGTAAAATGGAAATTATTTGAGGTTCGATTAAATACGTGCCTAATGTAAAATAGCAAGATGCCTATATACCTCGAAGGGTCAGTTTGAGGCATAAGGGACATCCATACATTATTTATTTATTTATAACTTTTCGCACAAAAGGTACAAAGGCGGACTTAATGCCTTAGGCATTCTCTACCAGTCAACCAAGGGTGGTGAAGAGATTAGATGGCAGGTGCTTTAAAAAAAAGGAAAGGAAAGCATTGATTTGAGCGATGTTTAACAATGATAAAATAAAGGAGTAGGTCTCATATATAGGGGTGGGAAATTGGGCGCAAGTCTATTGTCATAATTATGTCGTATACCAGGCACAAATCCTGCGAGAAATTCTTAATAGACAAATCCAATGACACTTTGCATGACCTAGGGATTGAACCCAGGACGTACCCTCAGCAGTCACGCTTGCGATTACTAGACCAAACGATATTATTACAATTCTTTCACTTGCAATATAGTGAGGCAAAAATGATTTACAACTGTTTGTTCCAAGCATACATATATGTGGTTTCTGAAATTAGCGGCTGTCACAGACAAACAGACAAAGTCGCACCATAAGGGTTGCTTTTTTACCATTTTGGTACGGAACACTTAAAAGATATAAGAGTACACTTTGCAACCTGTTAGGTACACTAACATTACGTTCAAAAGATACAGGTAAATCAGTTTACATGGTTTTCGCAAACAAATCTTCGCGCATTGCTTACCTGGAAAGATGTTAAACCACAGGTTTTATATATTTTTTATACAAAATAAATTCAATAATAAATATACAAAATATACTATCAAATAGGTTTGAATTGTCACTTTTTGGCAGTGACGTGATAGTTTAACAGACTGAAGTATTACTGTAGACTATGTAGAGTCAAGACGAGAAGAATCTATCTATATTCAGCCTTAGTCATAGACTAAGGGCCTGCACCTACTGGCGGCACGGCCCGGCAAGGGATTTTTATGCGACGAAAGAGTGTGACAATAAAATTTAAATTTCAATGATAAAGCCTAAGGACATCCCGGCATGCCTAAGTATACCACGGCATCGTTGCAGTCAGTATGCGCTTGCCACCAGTGGGCGTGGGCTCTTACAAACGGACATATGCTACTTATAAGGCGCTTTTACCATCAATCGCGTGACAGCACAGCGCTGCAGCAGCTTGGCTACAACGCTGCAGCTCTACTGATAAAAGACAAGTTTTCTATCAACAAGTTTATTTTCACACAACCATTAATAGGTACCTATAGGTACAAATATCAGATTGAGAACCATTATAAAATCTAGTTTATATGTACTATGTTGCTGGATCTGTTCCAAAGCTCGGAGAAGTCAATGTACGTTTCTGAAGGCTGTAAAAGAAAAGATAAAAATAATGAGTTCGGTTATTAGAAAATATGTAAATGCATTTAAGTAGGTACAGTAGGTCCGCGACACTTTCGACTTTGAGCCAGCCTAGCGTAGTATGGAGTTCCAATAGAGCAAGAGACCAGCTTAAACTGGTTTTGGTAACACTGACATGCGGCATTCTGAACGATCCCTATATTCACTTTACCGATTTCAAAACGAACTAGACATTGGTGCCGATTCTCTTGTCACAAAATTCTCTAAACTAGACTAAAAGTCACCAAAATTTAGTTTATTCCTGTCAAACGACGATTTCCCATTCTGAAATTGACTAAAGTGACACAACTTAACTAAATTTTAGTTTGACAGCACTAAGATGGCACTGAGATTATAATTTAGTGAAAATGGCAATTTTGCTATTCTGAATTTTACGTATTTCACCAAAAATTTTGATTGTCTTAACTAAATCTGACTATTTTTAATCGCGATTAAAAAGGTGTGGAATAAAATTAGTTGTCATGAACTAAAATTCACACCAACACCTCGACTTCAGATGCAAAAACAGTACTGTATCTTTTTTTCTTTTCTTTTGCTTATATCTCGAAAACGGTGTGTCCTATCGCAAAAATAATGAAAATTTCGACCCCCTTTGCAATCCCTTAAACCTATAAAACTCAACGTATTGGTAATATTTTTTTTATATTTTCCATACAAAAAGTAAAAAATTCCATACAAAACAAGTCGAGGCCGCACATAATGCGCGCCTACGGCTCTAAAAAAAGATCACGTGGTACGGCAAACAAGTACCACGTGGAGTCGCAATAATTGTCAAATTTGATTTTAGATGTGTCAAAATTATTTTTAAATTTAGAGATTTTATTTTGCAGAATAGCGTTAAGATTCTCATAGCCAAAAGTAAGGAATTTTAGTGATAGTTTAGTTAGTTTAGTTCGGTGTACAACAGAATCGGCACCATTGTCACTGAAAGCAGAAGCACTTTTATTTACCTACTTACGAGCTGGACTGCTGCCTAGCACCATATTTATGGTAGGATAAAAGGTTCCACCAGTAGATGGATGGAGTGGATAGGGCTGCCAACTTATTCTTACAAAACAATGGAAAATGAGCAGCAGGTTGCAACTGCAAAAATTTTATTTTTCTATATTTTTTATGAAAGTACCTACTTAGTTTTTACATCTTTTGCGAAACTAGGAAACTTAATAGTTTCATTGAAACATTTAAAGAAAATGACCTCGCCACGTGCAGTGAAGCTCCATTTGAATTAACCAATAAAAGATTCTATACTAGGGATAGTTGCCAAAAACAGTATTTTTGATACTTATATATTAATGAACAGTAATCAGTAGGTATATTTTAAGGAGAAAAATGAAGTATGTATACTGTTTTTACAGTGCGACTGCCAAGACACGGTTATGTTTTTCCAGAATAGTTGGCAACCCTAGGAGTGGAGGCGAAAAAAAAAATGATGAACAGCGTTCCTACCAGTTCCTCTAGACCAGCGCGCACACTTTCAGCATTGATCTTCATCATCCTTGCTGCTTTCTCCCTGAGCTGCAGTAGACCAGGGTCCACCACAGTCATCAGGTACATGAACGTGACAAACAGGCTGATGACCAGGCACGAGTATACTAGGAAGTAGAGGATGTATCGCATTTTCTCTTAGCTGGAAAAAGTTAATGAAAATCTCAATTTAATAATAATATCTATTAAATTTATTAATTGAGTGACAGACAGCACACAGCCTAAGCCGCTGGGTCTAGAGAAGTATGAGATTTCACTAAGACTTCCGTAACAAATGTGGGCACTGAGGAAAGATTTATAAAAACTCACCCCCTAAAGGGGTTAAATAGGGAAGAAACCTTGTTTGAAACTTTTTCATTTTGAAGTTACAGATGTGGAAGTTGGTACTTAAGACTTCTGTTGATAAGTAAACGTCAGTTGCTTCATAGTTTTTTTTGGAAAATCATTTTCTAAGGCTCCTGACTCCAGAGGAATTGCCATTCACGGTTACAGCACACGGCTTTATATTATAAGTAAATTGTTTGTCTCTACCATGATCACTTACGAGTTCTGGTGAACGATGTAAGAATCGGAAGCATATACAGGATTATTTGTAATACGTCGGCAATCCATTAAGGAGATGTAGGGGAGGTCACTTGCAACCAAATTACCCCTTATTACCCCTATGCAAATGTCAACCATTTTCCAGTAATTTGACATTTTATATTCTTTTGAAGATATCTGGTATCTTATTGTATCTCGTTGGATAGCTGAGAAGTTGTACATATTTTTGGAATGTTCTGTCGATAAAGTATGTCCATGTTTTTTTGCAGAAATCAACCATTTTAGTCAAATAACCTGCTCAAAATTGTGAAAAGTGTGTGGTCCGATTTCAAAAATATTAAAGATAATTGTAATTTTATGGTTGATTATTATTTATTGAAGTAGAAGCAGATAAAAATAATTTAAAAAAAAAACATGCATCGTTTTTTTTATAAATTTTCAAAGTACCGCCAAAAAAATACAAAATGTCCAATTACTCGGAAATGCTTGACATTTGCTTAAGGATCATAAGGGGTCATTTGGTAGCAAATGGCCTCCCCTACATCCTCTTAAGGGATTCCGACGTATTACTAATAACCCTGTATATGAAAATTGTTTTCAAAGCAACATTATTCGTTGAGACCAAAACAAAACTTACACTTTAAATCCTATAAGCTCCCCACTATAATTATTTATTCGTCAGATAGCAGTAGACAATTTTAACTGCAAATTGCCTTTTCAGCGTAGACAGAGAAAACTATACGCTTTTCAGTTTATCTGTGTTCCTCAAAATTATATTGATAGTACTTAGAACATTGACTTATCTTATAATAGCTCAATGACTTAAAATAATAGTGATAATATGACACGTTCTGCCAGACAAATAACATAGACAAAGAGTATTAAACACTTCTTGCTTATAATCTCAAATATAGGGTATTCGTCCTTGGACCTTGGAAAAGCCCATTGTCCAGTAGTGACCTGCGATAGGTTGAAGAAGTAAGAGGATAACTAAAGTGTGAAAAATTTTCGTTTTATATTACGTAGGTACTAGCCTAAGAAGATTAGAATGAAAAACACACATGCCTATTTGTAAAATCTTGTGGGTATGTATCTTATTCGTACAGGAATTCAAATAAAATTGTTTTTTTATATATTGAAGAATACGCCTTTTTCCTTCTACAGTTACTCTCTCTAACTAGATTTTCTACTAATTAAGTAATAATTCGCTCCATAAATAGACGGTATAAAAAGATTTTGCTCCCGATCAATAACAAGTTTCCAAGAAAAAGGGCTTTGAAGCCCAAGTTCTAAGACTTGGGTATACCTTGAATAACAAGTGGAAGCCCACGCCTAAAATGTGCGTGATCCCAAAACAATGTTGAATACAGTTAAAATAATCTCTTTTTATTTAATTATAATAAATCATCATTTAAAAGGTAAACCATTAACTTCTCACCACACCAAGCCATAGGACTATACAGGGTGTATTTTTGAGACGGGGCAGGTACACACAACAGCAGATCAAGTTACTGTAAAACTGTTAACTGTAAAATTTTCCCATACGATTTTGAACTTAATTTTAATGTTTAAAAACATTTGGAGAAAGAAGAATGGCAGAATTATGTCTGGTTTTGTTTTAGCGACCGTAGATATTACAAAAACGAAACAAATTGAATATTATTTTTATGATTTTTCAATTTTTCACTTTATTTCTTAAAAGCCGGAGTTAATTTATAATATTAAAAGTAAGTATATCAATTGCTTCCGATCAAGATACCTACGCGAATTGCTGTCATAGATAGTGGTGTTACACGTACAATCAGTATGAATGTTATTATCTGTATCGATTATTAAATGAACGATCGATTCAACTGATCTAGGTGATTCTAGGGTTGGTTGAATTATTAAAATAATTATTTAAACGCAGTTATTCTATCTCTAATCAACTTGATTTGATATTTATGTAATATTACTTTTAAATCCAAAACAAGGAGCATAGGATCGATTCAACGTTGTATCGATTTTACATTGATTTTAATTGCACATCTCTACTTTCATCTTTGACAGTGACTGATTGACAGTTTGATGCTACAGAATTCCTCTGCGTATTCCAAAGAGATTAAAAAGAATAATTTAATGTCTTTGGCGTATTCCGCCGTTTCGTTCGTGTTTTGTGTTTATTCGGTTTTCTATTAATACAAACTTCATAATAGAAAAAAATCAATTAGGTTTAGTTCATTTGTCCGTAATATCAGTTTTTGTTTGATATCATTTTAATTTATCATTCATAAGTTACGTTTCGGTTCGTGTTCACTTTATTCATAACCTAAAAATTCAAACTCCTATATCTTTGTTTTCCGGCTTTTTCGAATTAAAATAGACTCGCTTGTAGATTCTGCTACTAACGCCGAATCTTTAGACATATTTTTTACTACGGGATGCTTCAATTTAATTCCAGACAATTTTAAGTAAGGACATTTGCCATTGTTCTTTGACAGTTCCGTATAACCTGATGTGCTGGCGACTGTACCTTAGCCGATGTAGCGACAGTAGGTATAAAGTGCTTAGGAAACTGTCCTTAACTTTTTGAGTAATTGCTAACTGCATTCACAGATTTTGGAAAAGTAGTACAGCCAGCTAGAAAAACGTCAATTCTCACGTTTTATTTTTATGAAGCCAATCGATGCAGTTTCTTTTCTTTTTTCAAAGACTCTTCTAGATAAGTTAGATTACTATAATAGACACAAATCGTAAATATTTTTTTTCTCAATTATTTACTTACTTACAGGGACTTTTCTGCTATGCTTATGTTAAGCAGATAAGACCAGGAGAGAATAACTTCGTTCTTGGCACTGACCGAAACGAACCTTACCTCAATTTATAAAATGACCCAAACACACTAATTCAGTTATCTGTATATTATACACGCGCAGTGCATTTAGTCGCCGGCGACTGGCTGGCGATTTCAAAATCTCACGTCCACACACAAATTTTGACAGTATATTTATCGCTAGCAATTTCAAAAAGGGATATTATAAATTGCATATCAAATAAATAATCGCCTATCAATACATACTCATCATTTATATTCTTTTTTACATCAAATAACTTACTTCACTACAAATAAACTAAATGTTTAACAAAACTCAAACTGCAGATAATTCGAAATTTTACATCAATATGACATTACTTTTTTCCTCATAATGCAATACAGTTAAATTTATTTTTGTACAAAAATACTACATACATAGCATAAATACTGACTGCACAGCAAATTTTTCTAATGTAATAGCTTAAATGATACCCGAGACAAATTACCAGGAGAAACTGGATGCAATCTGGACTTTAGGGCACCCCGACTCGGACAGGTTAGGTTAGAAGGGGATGGCGGGGTCGAGAGACCCCGCCATCCCCTTCGTGGTTATTTTTTTATAAACCACCCAGAAGTAGGAGCCCCGCGAAGCGGGGCTCCGTCGACCAAGCCCTACCGTCGACATATTATGTATATCAATCGATCCGTGGTGAATAAGAAAACTACTACTAAGCGTGGACGCCCCGCGAAAGCAAGACCCGCTTTAATAATTCAATAAATTACAATTTTGTATCTAATTTTATATATTTTTTGTGGTAATTAATAAATAATAAGACGACTGTGATTAATAAAATGCTGTTTTATTTAGAAAAACTGCTGTAAATAATATAAAAATAGAAGCTATATTTAAAAGAAAAAGAGTTAACAGGTATAATGTGCATTAAGATTATTAGCTGTACATTGATGAAAAAGCTTTTGCTTTAGGAAAAATCGCTGTACGCTGCGAAAATAAATTGTAGTGTGTTTAGTGATATTTTGAGTTGAATATTATACTGTGCAATCAGTAATTTTGATGGGAATTTGGAATCTTATTGCATAGAAAAAGGATATTTTTTGATTTGCGTTTAAATACTACCCTTTCAAAAAGTGTGTGTAAATTTGAGATTTGACTTCTCCAGCTTGTAGTTTTACTAATTCACCAAACCTCGGCTTACAGTAGTTTTAGAATAGGTTCTACTCAAAACTCTATCATCTATTAGGTATGTATTCTAATAAACCCTCTGCAAGAATATGTCGCCTGTAATATTAAAATAATAAACGAAGTGACATTGACATTTTTATACAGACGTGTTTTTTTCATGAAAATGTTTTATAATTGGATATAAATATTGATTAATTACAAATTTACTTCACCAGAGGTACCTAAAAACTAAAAAGTAGGTATGTAAGCTTATTGCTAATTAGTTATAATTATATTAGGCACTATTTAGGCGTCGTCTCCAGCTATTGTAGTTTTATGATTTTTTCAAACATAAGAGGAACTTACTTATTTGTTTAGATCGATTGAAATGTTCGGTTTAGAGACAATTAATAACCCATCTATTGTATCACGACCCATGAGGGTCAGAAACTTATAATCGATATAAATCGATGTCTTTAATATGATCCACGTATGATGGCCTTTAACTGGCATCTATAAAGGGTGGCAGTCGTGGCAGGGACAACGGCGCGCAAAGTTTAACTATGAATTCGCAGGGGCGCGCGGGCGCGGGTGTCCAGAATTATGTACTGAATTCATGGTAACAAGTTTCGCGTGGATGTTCCTGCCACCCTGTAAGTATATCCTTCAAACTGGAAACAGGAATGATGCTTGGTTCCACTACCAAAGAGCTCTTTATCAAGACATAAAACTACCTTTTCTCAAACATGTTTGGAAATTTGAGCATTATTTTCTCTCCGGAGCAACTGGACAGATTCGCAAGTGGACAGTTTCGCAGCTGGACAGATTAGCAACTGGACAGAGTACAGTCGTGAAAAAATAAGTTTATAAACTATGAAATAGGTATTAAATTTAGAAAGTGTTTATTCAAGGAATGTCTAATATAACACAAAGGCACGACCATAGAATAAGACCTGTCTTAGAATCTTGTATTGAGAATTGGTTTTAAGGTAGGTAATATTGAACAAAATCTTCAATTTGTAACTTCTGATTACGGGGAGAAAACTAATATTGTGATAATTTTAACGACCGTATGCGTTCTAAGCGTAATCGCAAGCGTTGTGTTCCACGCGCGCCTCAAGAGATGTCAGCAACAATGACGGGGTTCGCTAGGGCCCATGCCTGCCAGGTTTGCGGGAAAGTCCGGAAGGGTTAGGTGGCCCCTGGCACAGGCAACTGAAGGAACACGGGTGGGTTTTAGTCAGTAAGAGTCTGACGCGCCCTCCCGCTCCGCCCGGAGCGGGAGAATTTATTTGACGAATTTCAACCGTCAAAAAAAAAAAAGTGATAGTACCTTCTATTTATTTTGGTATCACTGATTTTCAGTTCCTTTTTTGATAACCATTGAAAAAAAAATGATGTTTTTTTGGGAATTTTGGCATTAATTCGCAGGTGCCAAGCTTCTATAGCGTTAGTAGGTAGTCCTAACTTTTTCTCCGTAACAAGATAACTGTTCAGTCGTAATTTTCGTCATCCAATAATTTGTGAAACAATTGTAAAAGGGCTTTAGATTCTTCTTCATCTGTAGCCATTTCGTTTATTGACAAAAAACCCTCAGGTATTAATATGTTTGACAAAAGTGCTAATTGCGTATACATTTCATTTTAAATTTAAATATGTCAATTTCCAACCATTTACAGTAGAGGAAAATTTCAATCCTTTAGATTTATTCGATACCGCATGCAGAAAATGATAAAAGCAGCCTTAGACAATCATATCCGGATAAATACATTTTAATGCTTGTGCAGTAGCTGATTCATAATTGCATTTGAACCGTTTAATATTAACAGACAATTGCTCTTTCAAAACTCTAAACATTCATACGTTTCCTGAAACTTATTTGGTAAAATAATAAACAGTAAAGGTACAGAGTTAACACAATCGCTACCCTTGGTTATGTCAACATGTAGCGAGAAAAGCTGGTAAAACGGTTTCGGTGCAATTTAGAATTTACCGTCCCCATAATACTTATATGTCTGTATTTTTAATTAAATCTGTTGCTGCTTGACTGCCAAACACAATTATTTTGCCTGTACGACCATCATCATATAAAAAACACGACCACTTTTTCATTACGTCCATATTTCCGACTCATCCACTTTAATTATGTAATGGACTGTACACGTTCTGTCCAGTTGCTAATCTGTCCAGCTGAGAAACTGTACAGTTGAGAATCTGTCCAGTTGCGAATCTGTCCAGTTGCTCCGGAGGGATATTATTTTGACAACCTTCTTCGAGATAAATCGAAATTGCTGTACTGGCCAAATACATGCGAGCAGCGGCCGGCAAAAGTTGTATGAAAATCCATGTCTGTCGTGGTTTAGCGGCCAAATAAATTACATAGTAAATTCATAACTATCGTGTAATTTAAAAATAGAACGATCTTTTACACCGAAACTGGCAACCAAGGAGGTAACTTATCAGAGGTGTTGTTTAAATTTCGAACTGGCTTGCAAATAGAAAGTAGTTTATTGAAAAAAAAAAACACAAATGAACACGCGGTATAGTAAACACAAATGTACGCGGGTATAGTACATTACTGCAGCGGCCAGCAAAAGCCTTGGCCACAACTAGGCATTGATGGACTTACGTATGTGTGCCTCGGCTTCGCCTGGGCCCACATTTACACGTTCGTCATTCACTGCCTAGTTGTGGCCAAGGCTTGTATAGTACTTTTCTCAAATAATTCGTGGAAATTAAATACAATTACTTTTCAAAATCAATGACGAACAACGAACAACAATCGTTTTTCCCGCGTTAAAGTGTTCATTTGTTTTTTTTTTTATAAACAGCTTTCTAATTGCAAGCCAGTTCGTAATTTAAATAATACCTTTGATAAGTTACCTCCTTGGTTGCCATGATTCGGAGTAAAAGATCGTTCCGTTTTTAAATTACACGATAGATATGAGTTTACTATGTAATTTATTTGGCCGCTAAACCACGACGGATATGGATTTCCATACAACTTTTGCCGGCCGCTGCTCGCAAGTATTTCGCCAGTACAGCAATTTTGATTTATCTCGAAGAAGGTTGTCAAAACAATGCTCAAATTTCCATTATTTGAGAAAAGTACTATACAAGCCTTGGCCACAATTAGGCATCGTTAGTCCATCAATGCCTCGTTTGTTGGCCGCTGCAGTAATGTACTATTTCTTTCCCAACCATTGCTCATAGAAGTCTTTATTTCTAAGGCAATAGAAACGTTATTAATTCATATATTTCTTTCTTCTACATATCAGATATGATATGTAGAAGGAAGAAATATATGAACCTGCCACAGTAAGTGATAACTTACTGTGGCAGGACACATAGATTCCTACAATACAAATTATGGAACACCTATGTACCTTGTAGCTGTGCATAAATAAACGTATTTGATTGATTGATTTAATTTAAATTCTTTTTCACAGTAATGACAAAAGCATCAGCAAGACAAAGCATAACCGACTCCGAGGTAGGGTCGATCCGAACGGACCGCGCAAGCAAGTTGGGGGCCATTCTATGTCCCACAGTTTGTGCCCTCCTCCTTGTTTGTATCTTCACCGTCTCCTTTATCGGCACCAAGCTAGCCTACGAGCAGTATGACCAGTTTTGCACGGGCCGTCGCTTTGATGTCGCCAAACTGTACATCTTCCCTAACTTCACTATAAAAGCTCACCCTATACCTATACAGATCGATACTATTGTTGTTTGATTAATAAATGGTTTGACAATTTGACTTTATTATCTTTATTATTCCCAATGTGTTTTTGGCCGTCCGGAAAAGTTACAACTACTTTCGGACGGGTCCGTATCCTAGTTGACGGACTTAGAGAGTAGGCCCCCTGATATGGAGTAGGAAAAGTCTGTAACAGTTCAGTCGAAACTACGGATTTCGTGCTTAGGGAGTAGACCCGTACCGGAACCGTACCTAAAAGAAGAACCGAAATGAAGAACAGGAACCCACATTTGTACCGGTTTTCAATCCCTGGTGAAACGTAACATGAAATGTAACACAACATGTGTCATGTGTCAACAACACGTAAATGACAACAACTAGGCGTATTTGTTTCGATGTGTGTTACATTTCAGGTTAAGTTTCACGAATCTGTACCTACTCGGCATTGGACAACCACACCATCACCAGCAACCACCGACCAACACTTAACATTGATGAAATCATTTTATTTTTTAAATCGACTTTTGGTTGTTGGTGTACGTAATGTTCTCTGTCAGCCCCCAATAACCGAACCATAAATATAATCTTCTTACATGAGGTATGAAACGACATCTGTCGAAGCTATTTTGTACTTTTATGTCCGTTACTTACTTCAGTTACTCGGCACATAGGTTTGCAAGTACATGAGGGAAAGCGTTTTCCTTGAAACGTTTACTGGAATGTTTCATAGATGGCGCCACATGTATGATCGCAGTATGTTTTCTCAGGTGTTGTTTCTTCTACAATTTTCATGAAGGAATGTGTGGTTGTTAGAAGGCATAGCATAGTATTGTCTATACTTAGTTAACAATAATAAGTTATTGATTTATTTTATTACTGAAGGGTTATTGACGCTAATAAGTGCTAACTAATAAATATTTTAAAGAATAGGCTACTTGATTTGTTTGAGTTGATTAGTGGTTTATCCTAAATTGTGGATTAGGAATCGGTTAGTATGAGTTAACTGGAATCGTGGTTTACGATAGATTCGTGATTGAATTAGTAATAGAAGCAAACTTTTGCAAAATGTAATTGGAAAATATATTTTCAGAATTGACAAGATCACAATACACGTGAAAGCTATCTGCTGTCTCAGTCATTATTATCATTAATCCTGTCCAAGAAAATTAAAACTGTAATAAATCTATAACATGCAATAGGTCTTACAGTGTATCCCGTAACAAAATGAGAACTTTCAGCATTCCCGTCGAACTCCAATTTCCCAACAAGGTTTCCGAACGCCCTTACAATTTTCCGGCATATTTTTTTGTGCTGGCAACCTGAAAACTGACAGAAAACAAAATGGGCGGCCGCTAGTCGTCGTTAGATAGTTACAAGTAGAATTTTTCCTAATATTTTATTGTAATAACATTATTATTTTGTACTCGCGGCTTTGTTCGTTAGTGCTAGTGTTGTTACCATCGAGTTTCGTGTTATAAAATGTGAGTATTCGCTCTGTTTTCTTTACAATGAATATTTTGCAAGTTGTATTGATTGTTTTAGCGTAGCAAAGGCCAATGTCAGCCTTTTTGTAGGGGTGAGAATGGTGAGAGACGTGCATTCTGAGAGTTAAGGATTTACTACTGTCTGATGTTCGCGTGTTTTTCTGTTTTTTTTTTTATAGTTATGTAGTTTTGAGTAAATTTCAGCTGTAGGAGAAATAGTTTTGTTTAAATTACAGATAAGTTAAGGTACCTAATATAGTGTAGTACTCATAGGAAAATGAATTCATAGTGGTTTTCCATTAAAAAATATAAATGCGTCGGAAACTAACCACTTTCAGTGGTAATGAAATACTTATATAAATGTTAACACAACATTTAAGAAGTACATATTTTCATATTGAAAATCGATACCTACAGGTACGTACCTACTTAACTATTCATTAAGTTGTACATGTAGGTACCCACTTAAAATCGAAACAACGTTTACTAATTTATTTTTAATATCATCTTAACTTCACTTAGTAGCATTTTCGTAAACAGCAAAAAAAAAAACATTTGTTTCAAATTAAATTACGATTATTATCGTTAAAAAAATATATAATCGTGTAAGAGGCTCTTTAACTTTCGTCATAATAAGACTTGAGACTATTATGTCGCCTAAATTCTCGCTACATTAATCTTCCCCCTAGCCCAATATATCATGAGGACCAATAAAAGGTACAAGGCCCTCTTGTAATGCGGTGTGTCTTGTAGGGCGTCTCAACGAGCACTAGCCGGCCGGTGCGACCGACCGCTTGAACTGCTAGATTTTGTATATATTTTAAAAATAATAATGTGATTATAAAATATGTTCTCAACATTTAAACAATAAACCTTATCTTTTGATATAACTTTTACTTGTTTTCATGATGGAAACTCTTCAAGGTACACGTTTTATAAAGACATTTAATTTCATTGGTGCGTATAACCTCTAGAATTTGAATATTAATTCGAAAATTACTAATAAAATCACACGCGCGAGAACCTAAATTATTAGAGCAATCTAGGCTATAATTGCTGATTCAGCGATGCTAACTTTAAGGAGGAAAAACACAAATGAGACGAAAGGCAATGGATAAAGTCCAATTTACTATTCATGCCACATACCTTTGATCCAGCGATCCCCAAGCAGAAGCACATGGATGCCGCGTTCAGGATGAACAGTTCAGCCTAGGTTCACTATGCTGGCCAGCGATATATAACACAGTCTAGGTAACACTTGATGTAGGTTCAATTCAGGGTTTAAGACGAGATGGAGCACACCTATTCGAAATAGAGACATATGCGAAAGGACGCGTGCGCAATATCCCGTGGTCAAGACGACACTCAGGAAGCCGGCCGATGTCAACAGCTCCAACGCGTTGACGGTGGCACTTCCACATAGAACATCACCGAACCAACGATATGTGACACTTATTTAATAAATTAGAACTATTAAACCAATGCCTCTCAATCGCCATAAGGTGATGTAATAAAATATAAGAATTATAAATTATGAAGCGCAACCATTTTCCCCGGCTTGAAAGTTCCTACTTTCGAAACGCAAAGGAAAGGTAACTAAAATTGCATATCATCACAACTCTACCAAAAGTTATAAGAACTCTAAAGTTGCGATTCTATATTACAAAAAATAAGAATATATACCTAACTATTCTACGCGGTAACTAAATCTAATACAGTACATTGGTGCACGGTAAGACTTAATCTTAATGTAACGGAAAAAACTTATTGAGTTGGCAAAGGGCACAACTTTACTACCGGGCGACTCTGAAGGATCCCGCTTTTAGTCTTTACGGATGCGACTCTACAAACTCCGTTTTTATCTGGAAATAGTTCTGTAATTACTCCTAACGGCCAATGCAGAGGCATCACATTGTCCTGCATGGAGACGACAACCATACCGACCCGTACTGGATTGGCAGGGGTGTTCCATTTCTGTTTGGATTGTAGCGTATGCAAGTACTCTTGGCGCCACCGCTTCCAAAAAGATTGGACCAGTTTATCAGTCAATTCATATCGCGAAATAAGATGTAACCGCGTTTCATTGACTTCGCGGGCGGGAAGAAATAAAAGAGGTTTCGTATGCAAGAAGTGCGCCGGCGATAATGAAGTGGGCTCTGACGGATCCGAGCTGATCGCATACAGAGGCCTCGAGTTTAATAAAGCTTCTATTTGAGTTAGTATCGTGTTAAGCTCATCAAAACTGAGAATTTGCTGACCGATGACCTTGAAAAGATGCGTTTTGACACTTTTTACTTCACTTTCCCAACAACCACCAAAATGTGGAGCTCTACAGGGGATGTTTTTAAGTGTAATTCGATGCTCTGCAAGTTCTCTTTCCCATAAAGGGTGATACTCTTTAGCCAAGAATTGGTAGAGATCTCGGAGATACGACTTGGCTCCAATAAAGTTGGTAGCGTTATCTGTATAAAGACACTGAACCGGACCTCTACGCGCCAGGAAGCGTTTAAAAGCTGACAGAAAGCTCGCAGTGCTAAGATCTGAGGCAATCTCAAGATGCAGAGCACGAGTTGTCAGGCATGTAAAGAGACATACAGGGTGGCCGGAACATTGACGTCCAAAAATAAAATTTCGGTCCCTCGTATCGTGGGGTATTCGAATCACCCCCATGTATGTTCCGCGACTTTTCATAGTTTTCGAGTTATGAATTTTTTTCTGAATGTTTGAAAATTTTCGACCTGACCAACCTAAAAAAATTCAAAAAAAAAAGTAGAGGGTTTTATCGAGTTTCTTTTTTTGCAACTGAATTTTCATAAGTAGTACTTTTATGCATAAAATAATCAGCTTCGTAACTGTGGTGAAAGTTATGAAAATGTTGATCTAAAGTGAAAAATTTACGTTCGGTAAATTATGACTTAAATTTTCAACTTCAAATTAAAAATCTAAACAGGTGACTTCATGGTTCTCAAGTAGGCTTCAAGAATGCGCCAGACTCTCAGCTTTCATAATCATTAAAAAACGTAGGACTTAATGGGGCTAACTTTGGCCTTAATCGGCCTTCAAAGACTGCGAAGTGGAAAATTCTTAAAATTAGCTATCTGATTAATAAATTTTTTTTTTCCATTTTCTCGCTCCTAAGGTTATTTAGTTTGCTAACCAAAAATTACTGCAGGAAAGCTAAGATTTAAACACGGAGATTTTTTTAAATGTTAGTTTAATGAATTTTGCGCGATCCGTTCTCGTGGACTATGGGTTGTAAACGAGGGTGCAACTCTTTTACCTGCAATAACAATGGACCGAGAGGAAAAGAGACCGAATTATTGCTATCTCTCTCACGCAAGGCGCGCAACCGAAGCCAACGCAAAACAAGTACCTCAGTCGTACTCACATTGTGTTTACTGCTATACGCGTGTCGCCATTTTGTCTTTACCACACTCGCTTTGCCCACGGACTCCGCTGCCTACTTGTTTGACTACTTTGCTCGTTTATTGGACTGTGTTTTGCATTCTGATTTGGACTTTTTTTACGTGGAAGTGTAAAAAATGAGTTACACGTTAAGTGAATATGCAGAAATGCATTATTTTTATGGAGTTGCACAAGGAAACGGCCATGAAGCAGCGCGACTGTATCGCGAACAACTTCAACGTCGTGGTGGGCCGCAACCTGAGCGATATCCCGACCATCGTGTTTTTATTAACACGCACAACACTTTGATGGCAGGCCGCATTCCTGGTCGACGCGGCAGTCATGAAGGAATCCCTAGAGCTAACCCGGAGGACTTCTATCCAAGACATTCTTCACGATGAAGAATACCACGCGTTCCACATCCGACGAGTCCAAGCTTTACTGCCTACAGATCACCAATTGCGCGTTGATTTTTGCCAAACCATGTTACGAAAAGAGCAAGAGGATCCTGGATTTTTCAATAAAGTTTTATGGTCAGATGAGTCACGATTTGAGCGATCCGGAATATTCAATATTCATAATTACCACACGTGGGCGAATGAAAATCCACTCGAAGTGAGAGCTTCGACATTTCAACATCGCTTCAGCGTTAACTTGTGGTCTGGTATTCTCAATGGCGAACTAATTGGTCCGTTTGAACTGCCGTCCAGACTTGATGGAGAAACATACAAAAACTTTTTGGAAAATGAACTTCCATTGTTGCTGGCAGATGTGAATCTCGAACTCAGACGAACCATGGTGTTGCAAAATGACGGCGCCCCGTGTCACTATGCAACCCAGGTCCGAAATTACTTAGATGAAACATACCCCAACAGATGGATCGGACGCAGCGGACCAATTAGGTGGCCTCCACGCTCACCTGATCTCAACCCCATCGATTTCTTTATTTGGGGCTATTACAAGGAAATAGCATACGCCCGAGACTGTTCAAGTGAACAAGAGCTGAGGCAGTTGATTGCAGAAGCTGAACGTGTTGTGAGAGAGAACAGAGACGCTTTTAGACGATTGCCAGACAATTTCTTACGTAGGTGTAGAATGTGTATTGCTGCTGGTGGTGGCCACTTTGAAAACCTTTTCTAAATGTTAAAAATAAATTAAGTACTTTTTTCACATTATCATCTGTGTTTTATTCAAAACCACTTTTTACGTAAAACTTTTCTTACCCAACTCTGAAACTATTTGTTGGTTAGTTTTCAGTATTCTTATCATTAATTAACCTTAGGAACGAGAAAATAGCCAAAAAAAAATAATTACTCAGATGGGTAATTTTAAGAATTTTTCCACCTCGCTGTCTTTGAAGGCCGATTTTAAACAAAGTAGCCCTATTAAGTACTTCATTTTTTTTATGATTATGAAAACTGAGAGTCTGGCGCATTCTTGAAGCCTACTTAGGAATTATGAAGTCACCTGTTAAGATTTTTAATTTAAAGTTGAAAATTTGAGTCATAATTTACCGAACGTAAATTTTTCACTTTAGATCAACATTTTCATAACTTTCATCACAGTTACGAAGCTGATTATTTTATGCATAAAAGTACTACTTATGAAAATTCAGTTGCAAAAAAAGAAACTCGATAAAACCCTCTACTTTTTTTTTGAATTTTTTTAGGTTGGTCAGGTCGAAAATTTTCAAACATTCAGAAAAAAATTCATAACTCGAAAACTATGAAAAGTCGCGGAACATACATGGGGGTGATTCGAATACCCCACGATACGAGGGACCGAAATTTTATTTTTGGACGTCAATGTTCCGGCCACCCTGTATATACGCTTTCCTCGTTTTTTGGCCTCTAGCACGAACCGACGTGATCAAGAGAGGTCCCGCGTAGTCGCAACCTGTTTCAGAGAAAGCCTTAGGAGCCGACTCAACGCGAGAACGTGGCAAATCCGCCATTATAGGAAAGGTAGGTCGCGGCTTTGCTCGAAAGCAAATGTTACAATTAAAAATAATGTGACGTGCAATACGTCGCGCGGACAGGATCCAATACTTCTGTCGTAAGAGAGATACGAGCAAGTTTGGTCCTGTGTGGAAATTTTTCACATGATAGTGGGAAACTAAAAGTTCCACTATATGATCTTGACGCGGAAGGAGGATCTGATGACGCGAGTCAAAATCTAGCTCAGAGTTTGCTAGGCGACCTCCAACGTGGATGAGTCCTTCGTAGAGAAAGGGACTTAGACGCTGTACTGGCTTAGAGCATAACTCATTGCGGGCTAAGCGATCGAGATCTGCTTCAAAATGAATTCTCTGTACCGATCGCCACACAATAAATTCAGCGAACTCTAGATCAGGCGCGGTAACGGGCCCTCTAGGGAGCCGTTTTATGAACTTATAAACGAAGCAAATCATTTTTAAATATTTCAACCAGGAAGAAAACCGGGTGGAGCAAGCGTATAAAATGTCGTCGGAAGGTGGACTTCCGTCCGAGCATTCGTGCGAGAGCACAGGTAAAGCCACGGGCTTCATTTCGGGAAGCTCTTGCGACTCGCCTGAAACGAATGGTTTTATCGGCCATTCAGAGCGGGGAAGCTTAAGCCATGGCGGTCCATTTAGCCACAACGGATGATGGACTAATTGGGCAGGCGTTAAGCCGCGAGAAAGACAATCACTGGGATTTTCAGACCCTTTCACGTGGAAGAAGTGATCTGCCGAAAGATTCTCATGAATCTTCGCGATACGATTGGCTACGAAGGTGTGCCATCGATGCGGAGCGGAATGAATCCAACTCAAAGTTACAGTTGAATCCGAAAAAGCTACGACTACCTCAATGGCGTGCCGAGCTGCGAAAAGATTATGTACTCGCTTTATCATAGTTGATAAGAGGAGTGCGGCGCATAACTCGAGACGAGCTAGCGAAACGACTTTCAGTGGTGCGACCTTAGATTTCGCACACACCAGCGAAACGACGATACTACCGTCGGGTTTGACAACGTGGGCGTAGACCGAACCACCGTAAGCTTTCTCACTAGCGTCGGCAAAACCGACGAGTGAGAGCCTACAGCGTTCTACGACGCCGACATGTCGCAAAAATCTCAATTCAGAGATAACTGGCAGTTCAGCTTGAAATTGTTCCCACAGACGAACAATGCGAGGTGGTGGGACGTCATCCCACTCAAGTTTGACCAGCCAAAGCTCTTTGATAAGAAGCTTGGCGTATAAAATTATCGGTGCCACGAGGCCTAGAACGTCGAAAAGACGTGCGATGGAAGAAAGGATGTTCCGTTTCGTGCAAGGGCGATCATTAGGATTAACCTGGAAAGCGAAACAATCCTCATCAGGAAACCAACGAAGTCCCAGTATTTTCTGTGTCGGATCTTTACTTAGGTCCACGCTCTGGGAAAGTCGTAATGACTCTGGGATAGTCTGAAGAACATCGATACTGTTGCTCGACCACTTCGTCAGCTGAAAATCACCGAGAGAGAATATTTTTATCAGTTCATGAGCCGAGTCTTTAGCCAGCGCAGTGCTAGGTATAGAACTAACTATGTCGTCCATGTAAATATCTCGCTGCAAAATGTCCCTGGCGAGAGGTAACTGCGTTCCTTCATCCTGACATAGCTGTTGGATAGTGCGAATAGCTATAAAAGGACTACATTTTAAACCAAAGGGAAGCACTGAAAACTGATAGATCTGAAGTTCTTCTTCTTCATTAAACCGATATAAGATACGTTGAAGCGAACGATCTTGCGGGCGTATACCTATACGTAGGTACATAGATTTGACATCTGCGGAAATAGCGACGCTGAAAAGCCTAAAATTTAACAAGATTGAAAAAAGGTCAGCCTGAAGGACTGGACCTGCGTACAGGATATCATTGAGCGAGGTACCATTGTCTGTACATGCACTGGCATCTAGGACCACGCGCAACTTAGTGGTCACTTTATCCTCTCGAATAACAGCATGGTGAGGAATATAGTATTCCGTTTCTCGCTCCTTACAATTTCGTTTGGGCAACACACATTCAGGTACGATATTCTGCACCAAAGAAATATAATTGTTCTGTAGATAATCCCGTATGACGTCATCATAAAGAAGCTTGAGATTAGGAAGCGATTTAAGTTTACGTTCGAGGCTATAGAATCTTTTGCGAGCTATATCAAAAGAATTTCCTAACACTGACGCGTCTGTTTTCAGTGGTAAAGCTGCAACATACTTGCCATTTGGAGCGCGGGTAATTGTGGTACAATAAAACTGTTCACAGTGTTTATCATCCACACTTCCAATGGACGAGGCAGTAACATCTTCAATCTCCCAAAACTTACGAAGATCGAAGTTATCGAACGAACTCGCAAAGAAAGACAGAGTATCAGTTGGAGATTCGATAATAGGTGCTTCTCCTAGAAGTATGTAGGCGAGCACAGTCTCCAATGCGTCGGGGCAGCCGGTTACACTGGTCACGTGACCTGGTCGCAATAACTTAGCGAACAACTTGACCCCAAGTAACATGTCAATATTACCTGGCACACCCCAGGTGTCATCCGCGAGTAGTTTAGGATCAATATGATTCAGTTCGGCAATATTTATAGCACACAGAGGAAGCTGGCCGGTTATCTGATCCAAGACTAAAGCGTCAATTTCATACCTAGGCTGCGAGCGAAACCGTGAGCTGAACGTTAGGTTCACCGAGCCGCGAACGGGCTGCGACGTGCCACCAATACCACGAACGGTATTTATCGAGTCCGTATGTATAGTTAGACCGAGCATACGGCAGCAACGCGATGTCATATAATTCTTTTGCGACCCAGGGTCCAAAAGACATCTAACCACCACGTCCTTACCCTTCCTACCTGCCACTAACACCTTGGCCGTAGCCAGTACTTCGGTACTACGTGTGGCCTGGACTTGGGCAGAAGAATGCGTACACAACACCACATGATCAGGAGTAACAGGGTCGGCCGCAGATGTTGAGGCGGGGGCGAATGCTGGGGCAAGCGCAGGGGCTTGCGTTGATTGCTCAAAATGCAATAAGGAATGATGCTTACCGTTACATTTCTTACATTTGGACTTAGATATACACTTAGATACGGTATGTTGGCTACTTAGGCAGTTACCGCATCTGTTATTGTCTTTTACAAACTTAAATCTATCATTCACGCTCAACTTTTGAAACGCATTGCACGTAAACAAATTTTTATGCGTGGAATGACAAAGCGAACATTTAGATTCAGTAGCCACAAACACCTGCGATACTTTAGATGAGGTGCTGGCGCTACCTACGGGGGTGGGCTTAATTGCCGCAGAAGAGGTGCGATACAAGATTTTTACTTGTTCACGAACAAACTTTACGAAATAATCATAATCTAATTCTTGTTGATTACGAAGCGACATTTCAAAATGTTTTGCTATATCTGAGTCTATTAACTTAAGACCCAAATGAATAAATATAAAATCATCCAAGTTATCTATTTTCAATTGTTTGAGTCCCGCAACCGTAGCAGTTAATTTGTCGAAACCTTTTTCAATATTAGCGGGTGTCGATCCGAACGACTTCAATGAGAACAGCTGATTTAGATAATTAGTGGCGAGCGCACGAGTATCTAGGTACTTTGCGATAAGCGCATCCCAGACTACGCGGTAATTATCGCCAGAAGGTACAATACCTACTGCCACATTCCTAGCCTTTCCTTTTAAACTACTCAACAGATAATGAATGCGATCAGAATCTGATAAATCCACGTTAGTATGTATAATACGTTTGAAAGTCTCATAAAAGAACGGAAAGCTCTGAATATCACCGTCAAAGGTAGGCAGCTCGATTTTAGGTACCTTTATATGATAAGCATTAGGGCTCGCTTTCGTGCTAAGCGAAGCAGCAGCAGCGGGTTCCTTATAATCATTTGATTCAGTTAATGAATCCAAAGTATTTTTTATCTCGCAGACCAACTCATCAAATGAAGTTAATGCACTATAGGTTACTTCGTACGTTGGATCTAATGTCAAATTTAACATATTTATCTCGTCCATAATATCATTGAATTCGCTACGTAATCCATCAATTTGTTTAGCCTGAGCAATAAAAGTCTTACGTAATCTTTCGGTTGTTAAGGATTTTGTTGAATTAAAAATAATCTGAACCCGTGCGAAATACGAGTCGCGTTTACTTTCAAACAATCTAAGTTTAACCTTGTCACTCATTGTGAACAGAAGTTAAAACCGGACAAAAAATAAATTTTAAATTAAATCAACCGAACTCTAAATTACTTCTACGGAACCTTAAAATGTGTGAGTGAAATTAGGGGGGTATATCAAAAATAATAACTCGGCGAACGATTTTATAAATTAATTAAATAATAGTACGGAACCACTTATCCGTACGCGCGAACCCTAACAATAATAAATTGTAAGGTTTCAAAATATAAAGCGAACAAAAACTTAACAGATTGCAAGTAACAAAGTCTAATACAATTAAAATAGTAAGCACGCCTAATACCTTAAGAACGTACCTATCTATATCATATATTCATGATTAGCTTAGATATACCTACAACCTTCCAACAAACCAATAATTAGCATTTATGTTGGATGTGATGCGATAACAATTATTCTGCACTACTGCTATTTATATGAGATTAACTTACTCAATACCTATAAGTAGTACAGATTCTTAACCAACAATAAGTTAAGTGTAAAACTTAGAAATAAGTATAGACACTTATTACCGTAAGCGATGCGAATGTATTCGTAACGAAATACCTTCGTAAGAAACGATAAAATTCCTAACAAGTAAATGCGTAGATGACCGTTCGAAATAAGTTATCTAGTAAGTGCTACGTTTACCAAGTCAGGTGCGGGGGTGATAAGTATAAATATACGGCTGTTTCCTATGAGGAGAACTAACGCGTAAAGTTTATACAAATCTGTTAATTTACCTGAAGGTTCCTATCAAAAGATCAAGTTACCCTACAAAATAAAATAACAAGCAACGCGATGATAAGATGGTTAATTGCATTAATTACCCAAATGCGTGGTCTAAGATGATTAATTGCAATACAATAATTGCAAATACCTACTCGTGCAATACGAATATTGTAGGCATGTCCCTAATGAACCAACAGTACAAGTGTATCATACAATAACAATCAATATCATTCATTCAGCAAATCTCGATTAGAAAATAATATAATAGTTTCTAATACGTAAATAAAAATTAGCCGTACGAGAACAAAGATCTGGATAATTCCACAGTCACGTAGGCCAACTTGAGGAATTTTATTCAACTACCGACATTTTTCATACACGAACAAAAAATATGTGATTACGCCGATAATCAACGAATTTGTTAAATTAAATTATTTAGCGATATGAATCAACGTTGATATTCAATTCTATGTATATTTCAGACTTGTAATTAGTGAAATTAATGATTTAAATTAACAATTAATTTGCCGGTAGAACTACTGCATGCAAGGCAGTCTGACCCTTATTCCCAACGCAATAAAGATGAGAGTTGTGTGATGACATGCAATTGATATGGAAAATAACCGAGATTTTTTTCCTAAAGTTAGACTTTTAGAACTCAAAAATAGGCCGTAAATAGGCCCAAAATTAATTTATCCGGCTCGAAGGACCAAAATGGTGCGTATAACCTCTAGAATTTGAATATTAATTCGAAAATTACTAATAAAATCACACGCGCGAGAACCTAAATTATTAGAGCAATCTAGGCTATAATTGCTGATTCAGCGATGCTAACTTTAAGGAGGAAAAACACAAATGAGACGAAAGGCAATGGATAAAGTCCAATTTACTATTCATGCCACATACCTTTGATCCAGCGATCCCCAAGCAGAAGCACATGGATGCCGCGTTCAGGATGAACAGTTCAGCCTAGGTTCACTATGCTGGCCAGCGATATATAACACAGTCTAGGTAACACTTGATGTAGGTTCAATTCAGGGTTTAAGACGAGATGGAGCACACCTATTCGAAATAGAGACATATGCGAAAGGACGCGTGCGCAATATCCCGTGGTCAAGACGACACTCAGGAAGCCGGCCGATGTCAACAGCTCCAACGCGTTGACGGTGGCACTTCCACATAGAACATCACCGAACCAACGATATGTGACACTTATTTAA
This sequence comes from Brachylomia viminalis, assembly GCA_937001585.2. Taxonomy (NCBI): domain Eukaryota; kingdom Metazoa; phylum Arthropoda; class Insecta; order Lepidoptera; family Noctuidae; genus Brachylomia; species Brachylomia viminalis. The sequence continues at coordinate 3,409,221 of OW443300.2, forward strand.
TAAATTAGAACTATTAAACCAATGCCTCTCAATCGCCATAAGGTGATGTAATAAAATATAAGAATTATAAATTATGAAGCGCAACCATTCATCTTTAAGATTTTTTATCGAGACCATTATTATAATTCGCTTTTCTGTCTTCACACAGCGCTTGACCAATTTTGTTAAATTTTTGTTCTTGATCAACTTTCCTAAAAAAAAAAATGTTTGCACTAGGTTTACATTTGGCTATGTTTTACAGAGGTATAAGAAAGTTAAAAAGTACTGCATCCTCGCCTTTAGAGGCTGTACCTAATGTGTGTCGAATAAGTAAATAAACTTACCTTATACCTACCCCTAACAATTATCTGCTTAAATACGTCCTACTACTTAAATCTATTTTGAAAACTCATGAAAACTGTTTTAGGTAATTGTTTGAAAAAAATAACATTGACCAACCATAATTATTTTTAGTTTACATTAAATATATTTGTTAAGGGGCTTGCAACAGCTAAAGCGCGGTCACTGTCGCACTGCATAGAAAAGAAAGAGACGCGCTATGACACAAAGCTGGTAATTTATTGCAAAATATGAAGCGATTCTCTGTTTCTAAAAAATCTATTGATTAGACAAAAAAATTAAAACACTATCACGTTACTATGTTGCTTAGAGAACAATCTGAAAAAAGAAAGAGAATGATTGGATGTATATAAGTATGGTTTTTAATCGTTAAAATCAATTTTAAGAGGTATCTTCGTGACTTTTTTCTATCGTACCAAATTAGTTGTATTATGTTTTCAACACACTATCTAACTAACGTATATCCTGAAGAATATCATATATTTTTCTGATTTTGTTTACTGTAGTGGATCATTTACTTTTAGCATTATAAAACTTGCGTTTAGGTCATGTAGTCCCCTTAAGGGGGAAGTCCACGGTACCCCGCGAAATTAAAATTTTCTTACGTTTTTTTGCAATTTGTTGATGAGTGTCAGGATGTATTTTTAACAAAATATGATTCGCGACCGTAACAAGTATGTATTTACATAATTATAAGCATTTAAATCATCAAAACAACCCTCTGAGTTCATAAAACCCTATCGAATAACTATTTCATGAAATATCAATCGGTCGCGAATCATATTTTGTTTAACATACAACTTGACACTGACCAGCAAATTGCAAAAAATGTAAGCAAATTTGAATTTCGTGGGATACCCTGGGGCTTCCCTCTTAACAGATCAATAGCTGGTAGACTTATAGCTACCAAGGGTAGAGCATTTTTAACCCTACACAGCTACGTAATTCATTTTATTTTCCAGCTTTTAAAATGGTTTCAACCCTAAAATACCCCAGTCGGTTTGCATTCATATATTATTTGAGAGCAAAAATATTTTTTCTTCTATACGCCCCAGTTGCTAAACTAAACGTGGAACTTTAACCCGAGATAAAAAAGACGACTTTGTTCATCTTTAACGGCTTTTAGTGCAGCATAAAGTAAATACGACACTAGTGGATAGTGATGCATGAAAAGTAGTTTAATATAAAAGAACATGAATTGTGGTTTAGAATATTTATTTACTGCAACACAGAAGTTACATTACGACTAGGTTATATATTTTTCAATGTGTCATTAAATTTTATTCGTCAACTCTTGTAACGAATCTGATGACATCATCATCATCGTCATTGACATCCCAGTTGCTCCCACTGCTGCGTAAAGGCCTCCTCCCTTTTGAGCCTTTTTGTCTGGTATGTGCGAGTCTCATCCAGGTATTCCCCACGATCTTCTGTAGGTCCACCACCCATCTGGCCATTGGTCTACCAACGCTCCTTCTTCTTAACTGATGGCGTGAAATCAAGAAATAACAACGATGAGTAGGCCCTAAAAGATCAGTTTTTTTGTACATCTGTCACAGAGGTTTTAATTAAGGTAGGTACCTTAATTAAAACTTCTGTGACAGATGCACGAAAAAACTGATCTTTTAGGGTTCCGTTTTCTTTTGACGGTTAAACCCTAAAAAATATGCACATCACAATATCAAAGATACCGAAGAATCTTTCCATGTTGTTGCTTACATAAGAGCCTCATAGCCGCAGCCCCTGCACCTTTTGGCACGATACCCTAAAACTCTAAAAGCCGTTACATCATTTTTCTGCTCTGCGGTGCCTCCACCTTTGTAGCAAGGCCTCATTTCAGCCGACCTCATCAAGTCTTCTTGCTGTATGCATGGAACAAATATTAAGTAGCGCAGCCTCACGAAAGCCTTTTTCTCTCTTTTCTTTTTTAAAAAATAAGCTAGACGACCTACTTTTTACTGCTTTTTTCCTTTTTGTTGACGTATCGTTATGAAGACAAAGGTAACATCTGAATGAACATTTGAATGAAACTCCATTCTTTGGGATTTGCGTCATTGATTTGTTTTCGTGTTCTTGAACTTGCCTTTTTGGATGTGTTACGTTGATAAATCTTTTGGAAACTGTTTTTGTCATAGATATATATAAACGTCATGGTCAATTCCTATCTTTGATTTAATTCTCTTAACAATACTTTCTTTAGCATAACGTTGTTACCCATAGCTTGAAATTTTTTGCCAGTACCTAGCCTCTATAATTATAGGTATCGTATCCTATCAGAATAAGACAACAATAATGTTTTCCATTATTGTTTTTATTTTCATGATTTGTGATAGCCATATACTTAGTTTTAAAGTCGATAGTTGTAGGGTTGACTTCACTCATACTCCTTGCGTGAAAAAAGGACCGCTCAGAGTATCCGCATTACACATATTTATTCTACAAGTCGGTCTGTGGTTCTTTTAGGCTACGCAACAGATTTTGGTGCGATTTTCAGCATAATTTAAGGAATTTATTACGGTAGGTGTCTATGTATAAAACATAAATATAGTAAAGTCATTTAGATGTTTTGTCAAGTTGTAAAAACCGTATGAAGCAGAGGTTTCTTTTTTGAGGTTAGGAAATCATCAAATAACTTCTCCCGCTTTGAGCGGAGCGGGAGGGCGTGTCAGCCTCTAACTGACTAAAACCCACCCGTGTTCCTTAAGTTGCCTTTGCCCGGTGCCACGATAACCCTTTCGGACTTTCTCGCAACTCTGGCAGGCCTCGGCCCTAGCGGATCCCGTCATTGATGCTGAACGAAGCAGGAGCTGTTGCTAGTTTCAATGTAAGAAAATCAATACTTACCAAAATACAAATCTAAATGCTAAACCAGACATGGAGACTGGCGACATCGTTCGCCTTCCATGTCTAGTTGAATGTAAAATGACATCGGGGCGTATCGGTTGGAAACTAGCCAAAAGAGACCGCGGAAAGGGGTTAACCGGCGCTTGCATAAATCGGTTATACATGGAATCTGTTTTAAGCGAAATGCAAGTTAAATCGATAGTACACTGTCCCTCCTTCAATCAGCGAAAGACGTGAAGAGAAAAAGGGACCGCCGACAAAAAGGAAGGTGCAGTACCCGGGCTATAATAGTAGATACCACAGAATAGATAATAGCCTGCACATCCAGCTTTAGAAAAAAACTGCCACAAAAGCATATAAAGCAAAATTTACAGACCGCACACTGACTTGGTTTTGCTAAGTAAAGTGGGCATTTCATACGAATGTGAACTTATTTTTTGTGAAGTTAATGTTCAATTTCGTATAAGTGAATGTGAACAAGAGTTTTTAACCTCATACGAATAATATTCATATTCGCATGAAACGCTTACTTTATCAAAGGTCATGGGCGACGGCGACGTTTTAAAAATCTGAACTTTTGCTAACACTCAATGAGACTGCCATATTTACTGCCGGATACTGTACCTACCTACCTATTATCCTCTTTTCTGTTATCTCCAAAATCTTACCAAAAGCAAAGTGTGTTACTTTAAGCAAGACAGTTGAGTTTCCTTTGATCCTTTCACACATTATGGGATAAGGAAGAGCCGTTCCATCCCATATCGGAGCCAGCCAACTGTCCCGGTTTCTCGGGAACAAGGTCGCGAGTTACATAAAACGTTCCAACCTCGCGCCCTTTCGACATCGAATTCGCAAAAGAAAAGCGCAGAGGCGGATTCTGTCATTTGTCTTTTCGAATCCCAAAATGTTGCCAAGGAAGCCCTGGTTATCTGGAACAGAGTCAAAACACGCACTCTGCACGTCAAACATAAAATTGTACAAAAATATCTATGGCTTGGAAACGACTTTTATTTAGTTTCAGAGCGCAATGTACAGAGGTTTAAAGTAAGTTACGTTTAAAACTGGTTTTTCGTAAAGAAACGTTGGAACTTTGACCTTCCATATGTCCGTAACCAGGTTCCCAGTTCAAGCCCAGGACAAAATGATCACAACGACGCCGCCGCGGCGGGAGGAACAAGTGACTCTCGGCTTCATTATGGGTCTTTTTACACCCGTTATAGTTTGTTCCCCATTAGCATACTATTTTCGACTAAGTACACTCACTTCGATGAGGAATAGTCGACACCAACTAGATAAACGTAGGGGAGATCAGCTCAAAGCGGCCATCTTAACTTTAAGTTAAAAAAACACCTATCAAACGATATATTTTCGAAGAGAGTTTTATACTAAAAGGCAGAGTGTTTATAAAATGTTTGTAATGTCAAATTCTAAATCGCGCAAAAAATAACCATATGACTTGTAAATCAAGAAAACTTGCGAAAACCGGCCATGGGCGTAAGGGTAACTTGGCCACCCCAGAAGTGCACAAGAAATGCATTTGTTTTTTGTTGAATAATATCGTGCTTGACAAAATAAAATAGCAAACATATTTTAAAATATTATTGTAAATTTTTATAAAATAATCTACTTTTTCTACTTTCTTCTACAACTAAAGCGGTCAATTGGTCACTTAGCCTTTTTCGACCATTTTGTTTTAATAATGAACTGCTGCCACATTATTTATTATATTTCCGAAAAACAAACCGTGGCCGCTTTGCCTCCTGTGGCCGCACTGAGCTGACCTCCCCTATATTTTTTAATACGAAACACCCCCGAAAAGAGTAGGTTTGTGTTCATGTAAGAAATTTCAAATCTATCAAAATCAAAAGTCATTTATTCAAACTGGGCTGAGAATCAGCACTTTTTGAACGTCAAAATCACATAAGACAGTCCCCCCAAAACGCCCGCCCTTCACCACTTCCTAGTGCTTTAGCTAGGAAGAAGAAGTGGCGGTACAAACTCCCCAGCAGCACTGCTGTCTGTTCAGTTGGAAGAACTGGATTCTATATAGTAATAATAAGTAATTAACATTACGAAACACAAAAACATTAAAATTATTTGCCATTTATGTCAGCTAGCACACGCCAATATTTAAAACTATAATCTATAGATAGAATAAAACAAAGTCGCTTATCGTGCCTGTCTGTGTTCATCTAAGTAGTGGAATTTAATGCGATTTTGACCATCATATAAATAATTTATTTTATTTTTTTTTTATTTTTTTTAACTTTTAATTGGCCTTATTTTGTTACTCTCAATCGTGTAAAAGTGTCTAGCTGTAAGTTTTCCAAAAACTGTAAAATAAAATAAAATAAATAAATATACATTAATTTTATCATAGACAGCACAAAAATCTCTACCTATGTGTTGACATGTCGCCACATGAGTAGATTGCACTCGTGCGAAGCATGGTCGGGTCTCAAGCGTCTGTGAATGTACCTACCTACTTTTTTAACTATAAGGTTAGGTACAGAAGAAGGAATAGGGCACTAGCGACTGCTAATAATCCAGTAACCTACTATAAAATATATTAATCTAATGACTTTACACGCGCTCCGTATTCACGATGTATGAACCGATGTAACAGGTATAAAAGAATTAATTAGGTGTCACAATTTAAATTTAAGCTAGAGGATACCGCTCAAGATAGCTGATGAGCAGCGATTGGACCTTTATTTTGATTTATTTTGTTACAAAGCCATTCGTATTATTCGTGAAAAATAATAGGCATATCTACCGTTTTATTTTAATCAGCCATTGCTGTAGGATGGACCGACAACCTCAATAAGGTGGCTGGATGCTGAAGGTGGAGGACAGGGTGTTGTGGCGCAGTCTTGTAGAGGCCTATGTCCAGCAGTGGTCTGCTATAGGCTGAGTTGTTTGAGCCATTGATTGTTCTAGCTACCCTAGAGCGAAAATGTGGTATTATTCCAAAAACTATGGGACACTTAATATCGTGTCCTGTATATCCTGTTATCCGCACGTTACAGGAACAGATGGACTCTACTGAAGTCGCCAAACTTGAAGCCAAATTCTGGATCGACTAAATTTTGATTCCCATCGGCACGCGAGGAAGACGATCATTCTACTGAAAGCAAGGGGTTCTTCTTCTTATATGGAGAAGTCACAAGCATTGACCATCACGCTTGTTAGCTTCCTGTTGGAGATTACCTCAGTGGCTAAACTAAAGTACTGTGACCAACAATCTTCTTGCTGGGACTCATTAGAAAAGTTGTATTTGTAGTTTTTAGGAAAGAACAAGTTTAGTAATGTCAGTCCATTTTCCTTAAGTTTTCTGAAAAATTACGCGAGACTGACGTTTGATCGTCGTTTTACAAGAAACTACTTTAAACAGTAAAAAAAAACGTCAACATCATTATGTGGTCTACTTGCAGGCTTGCAGCTTGACCACAATTTTCAACTTCGATACAAAATATAGCAAAAAAATAATGTTGAAAAATCCTATTCTTTAAAATAAAACCAGTCAATATTATATGTTTTTCCTATTATTGAGCAAAAGTTTCAAGACATTTAAAAATCACACATTAGTCTACAGCTACCCTAAAATAAAATTAAACTACTGTGAGTGACACGAATGGTTTTGTGCCACAAAAATGATTTATATAGTCATACAGACTTACGTTTGAATGATTTCAGGCTTTCTCACAATAAAATCTGATAAGATATTGACAAAAGGGGGCTTTTTCATGCGCCGACCCTTATACAATGCATCTTGTTGTAACGTACATGTTTTCTCAATGATCTAGTACGACGCGGACGCTGAGCGTCAGCATCAAGAGTCGTAAAGGCATTTGACACTTTATGATATAAGGCACTTATCGTGGACGCGTGACGACTCCCGGCCACCGTAGGCGCAGGCCTGCGGGCGGTGAGTAATGGGTAGTTCACCGTCCGATCAGGACCAGGCCCGTGCTGGACGGCGCGTACGTGTTCCACGCGCGCATCAAACAGATGTCAGCATCGAAGAGGGGGCCCACTAGGGCCCAAGCCTGCCGGGAAAGCGGGATCATCCGAAAGGGGTACCGCTGACCCGGAACATAAAGGGCCAAGGAAGGAACACGGGTGGGTTTTAGTCAGTCTCCCTTCCGCTCCACCCAGAGCGGGAGGGGCCATTTGATGATTTCCCAACATCAAAAAAAAAAAGGCACTTATCTTTTTACCTACAACTGCAACGCGTGCGCGACTTAAAAGCTGCTCGAACGTGACCAGTGCGCAATGAAATTCGTGTCATATAAACGCAACTAGTTCCGTAATGTAAATCCAGCTTTTAGGAATTAGCTTGTAGATTTGCGTCTAATTTAAAGCTATACACGCTTCGAAATTACTTCGAACAAGTTTAATATTTTCATAAATTATTCAGGATGTTTATGCAATGTTATCTTAGAGATTGTGTTAACTGTTACCATATACATATATTGCTGAGCGTATCCAAATACGTTAAAAAAAACGATTAGTCTCGATAAAATATTTATTTTATTTATTTATTTATTGGTAAGGCACCTCAACGACTTACTCACTAAAACATACACATACAAAAATCACATACAGTTTTCGGTATTGTGAATTCGTCACTTACAGAAGTGCACAGCACTAGCAGAGAACTTAATGATTAAACGATGCTTTAGTAATCGTTAGTTGATTTAGTTACAAAATAAAAAGATGAAAAGAAAAATTAAATATGTTCACAAATAAGATGGAAAGTACAGAAATAGTGCAAAATCATTAACATTATGTTTGTTTTAAATAAAGAGAGCAATAAAATCGTTGATTTAAGTTTCAATTCATACAGTAAACAAAGCATCAACTGCCATTCATTTTAATTTCAGTAGCAACTATAGTTAAGAAAAAATGCACATGCACTTCTAAACATCGCAGCACGTGCCTAACTTATGTATCGCTGTATAGAAATGAATTGAAAATAGAAACTCTTATCTTTACGGCTATTTCGCTTTGAATTAAGTTTGACGCGCTAGCTGCATACATATTGAACGAACGATTGAATTGAACGATGCAAGAAGTATTATTACAACAACAATTTATTTATCGTAAACATAATGTTAGTCTAGCCAAACCGTTTATTATATTCGCACCTACGCCACCATAATTATAATAAGATTTTTAATTTATAGATTAGACACCTTTATATCTTTATATATAATCAATTCATCAAAAAACAATCAATGCAAAACTTTGCTGTAATATACTTAGGTACATAATTTCACTCCGCACATAACACTTTGTCACAACACCAATCTATCTCGTCCGCTCGACGTCCGTATGTCACTGCAGGGATCCAGCAGAATATCAGCGTCAGGTACATTTGCCTGACACATGCTGAGCTGGACTCCCATTTGGTGCAACCTTGAGACGCACACCGCACTGTGTATATTCGCTATTTTCATTTGTAGTATGTCATAGTGTCAATTAATATCTGTAATTATGTTAGATTTTTTTACTTTTTGTATGTTGGCACCTTGTTTTTATATTTATGTCATTTGCTATAATTTAAGTGTGCTTTTGTGTGTTGTGCTACGACTTTTGTGTGCACTGAATAAATGGTTTGTCTATTTAGCTTTCTATCTAGCAAACAAAATAATGTTACACTGCCACATGGACTTACAGTCATGACTTTCAGACTCATTAGATTTCCCATCAGAGTCTTATACGCGATGTGTGAAGTACGTACGGTGAGACCGAATTATATTTTACAAGTAGTTAACAAATAGCAATATTACACACATGCACAAAATAATAAGAAGCGCCCGCGCACTATAACAAGCATTTGCTTACCTTAGCGCTGTCACGCCTCTGCGAGGCGACAACGGGTATATCTTGCCACATTTGTCTATAGTAAATTGAACAAAATCCTGAACATAAATCCCCTTACGACTCGTGAAACAATAAAACAGGTAAAGATCTGGCTACTGACACACGTCTATAACGCAACTGAAAATGTAATTATATAAAAACACAAATCATTGGTATTCATACACACGCTTACACACACGCCCACATACACATAAACAAGCACATGCATACATAAACATACATACACACAAACATACACATACACACACACGCTTTCACAACCACCCACCAAACACATGCACACACACTCACATAGCACACATGCCAGCACCCTCTTTGTTTAATGTATTTTTTTAACCCTGGGTGCATTATAATTTTGTTATTGAATCAACGATTTTCATTTTATTTGAATGCTAATTTCAATTTTAATAAATCTAATTTCAATTTAAATATGTACTGATTTTATTTTAATTTTGTCTTTGAAGTAATGATTTTATTTCATTTGCTTTAATTCTAATTTTATGTTTAGACTTGAATTAATACTGCTTATTTTTTTTCTTTTTCATATTAAACATAATGTTAAGTCATGTAATTTTAATACATTGCTGCATAAAACTTGTTTTGCAACCTTACTGGAAGAAGTCACTGGCTCCTGAAATACGGGTACTCTAACCAAGCTCTGGAGTCAGAGTTTTACATTTTTTCTGTAACCTGTGTGTAAGTCAATAAAAGAATGTATTAATTTGTTTATAAAAAAAAGAACAAAATGACATGACTAGGATCTTTGGGCACTCAAACGACGTTGACAGCCTAAACAATTGCTGAAATGTTTACCAACAGCGCCCCCCGCTGTTGGTAAACATTTCAGCAATTGTTTTGTGAAATATCACTTGAAAATGATTGAAAAACAAGATGGCGGCGCTAGTTCCGATTTTGACCTCGCGCTAAAATAACCTCGTAAATAATATTAAATAAATAAAAGTAATTTGAGGAGACGGCAGATCGACTCAACAAAAAATAAGATGCACACAGCCCAATTGCATCAAAGGTGAAACAAAGGGCTGATTTTTCAATCGCCAAATAACTTAATCTGAGGAATGAATAGGTATGGTAGTTTGACATAATTATGTTCTATACAAAGGCTGTCAAACTGCAATTTTAATTCCTTATTTAAAGAAGCTAACGAAATTCTGGGGATTGAAAAATTGCCTGTAAAAAATTGACCCTAACACTGTAAAAAGCTTAGGTACGGCTCGGTTGTAAATAAATAATCCTTAAATAAATAAATACCTATTTGTCTATTCATCACCAGCTGACGCACATCATATACAAACACCCCTACAATCCTATAGCACTTACAAAATCATACGCGCATGACGTACACACTGACCTATTTCCCTGTTTCACCTGGGATGCGTCCTGACGTCACAGTGCGGCGACGTCACCAATGACACAGTGCCCCATTTTCCAAGCGGCCGTGGCGGGGGGGTGTGTCCCATTCAGGTTTAATCCCTGCACACAGTGCCTATTTTTAGCCCACTACTTCATTCAATGAACGTCATGCAATACAGATGCGGTATACGCCCGTCCTATTTCCGATATTAATAGATTTTGCGATGGATGTAACCTTGATGAGGTTTATGCTTTGATTATCGTCCTTGACATGCGTTTAAGCGTTACTAGGCAGAGAATGGGAGGATTAGGATGAGATTTGGATGTGATGAAATGGTGGAGTACAATTTGGGGGAGTGGGAACATTTGGGTCTTTGTGTTGTTGGTTATGCATGTCTCGTTGTGAGGGCATTATGAAGAGTAAATAAAGTTGCAATAGAACAAAATTTCAAAATTAATGATTAATTCTTACCGCGTAGATTAATCGACACAATTTAGAAGATAAGCAGCTAATGCTGTAATTATCTCTGAAATGGAGTTAGCGACTTCGTTGATTTTGGTTGTGTAGCTCGAGGTGTTAGCACAGTTTCCCTAGATTTTCAGAAACCTCACATTACACAGCAAAAATTTTTAGTTTTCAGCAAATTCAAATTCATGGTAGGGATGCCCCAAAGCAGTGTGGACAACTCATATTTTGTTGAATCATTCATTTATTAGATTGACAGTATAGATAGACAGTATATGTGTCAAAAAAGTAACGTTTCCAACTGAATTTGTCGTTTCAAGACACCTATTGATGTGTTATTAATTTATATTGTTACGTTATTACCTGCCTTTACTGTTTTATCAGTGTTTCATCACGTAACAACAGTAATTAAAACATAATTATACCAGGGCCTGCAGTCTCGACATAGTTAGCAATCGTTTTCGGTTGCTAAGTCCTAACAATCCAGATGAAATGATATTTGGTGGTCTCCACACTCAAATTTACCGTTTGTTACTGGTATTTTAGGTAGGTACCGGTAGGTAACAACCGATAAATTTGAGTGTCGAGACTACCAAACATTTACATCAACATTTACATCTGGATTGTTAGGACTTAGCAACCGAAAACTATTGCTAACTATGTCGAGACTGCAGGGCCAGCAAAGTTTTAGACGATAAAGAAACTTTGTGAAACTAGCAAAGGTAAAAACGTTTACTGATAATTTGCCTAACCCACAAAAGAAAAAGATATCGTAGATAGAATGTACTCCTCGGCCTAGAAAAAAATAAACTAAAATGTTAAAGAAGATATTTTAAGGATAACTAAATTATTAATTCTCACTAGAATTGAAAATCTGTTTTTTTTGAGCGTGTATTCCGTCCTTATCATTAATTAATATCATAGAAGGGATTGGAACTTGGGGGTATTTAAGAGATATATAGTATCTGGTAACGCAAAATTAAATGTGTTCCACCGTAGCTAATGATGCCGCATTCGATCATGAGATGTCGAGGTAAGTACAATATAGCTACCTAGTTATTATAGAAACAAAAGTCAACCAAATGTGTTCGTAAACAAAAACATAACAACAACAATAAAAATAAGTAATAGTTCAAACTATGGATGTAGATTAAATAAGTAAACATTCGACTTTACTCTTTCAGCTATAGAGTAATCATGGATTCAGTACCCACATGATTCTGATCAAGTAAAAAAAAATCGAAAGTATTAAAAAAAAATCTGCTGTTTTATAGAAAAGTGCAATACCTACGCGGTCAAAATATATAGAACCGCTTTTTTTTGTGGGGGTTCAGAATCGTGTACTGAATCCGTAATTTCAGTTCGCGCATCAATGTCCCTGCCTACCTGTATAGCTGAAAGAGTGAAGTCAAATGTTTTCTAAAGTAACATTCATTTGTATTTAGAAGGTTAGAACCCCTTATATCTCGCCCCTTTTTTGTTTGTTTGAATAACAATATTAAATTGTAATTGAATAGTCATTGACCAGAGTTGAGGTTATAAAATTAACCTTTATTGTCAAAATTATAAACATCTTTGGTGATTTAAACTTAGAATTTGTATTGAAAATTGAAAGAATAAAATCAAACATAATACTACTTACTACATTACAGCAAGTTGACATCCAGATGTACATTTTCCGATCCATTTGTCATTTTTCATCAGATACTCCTGGAACAGACAGTAGGTACATAATATCTATCATGTAACCTTGTTATCGTTTTCTTGCACGCCTTCGAACGTGAAGAAAGTCCAACAGGGCGAGCACGGCCTCTGTGATAGGCTTGAGTCACGCTTTTTATCACGGTTTTTGCTCCCAAACATTGATAAAATGTGTGACTCTGTCCTCGTAGAGGCGATTGGCAGCGGCGGCGACCTCTCACGCCCGGCCCTGGTTCAAGCCATGGTCCGGGGCGAGGGGGAGTGGGAGGCAGTCGTCTCCTTCTGCGAAGCAGTCATGCTAGCGAAGGAGGTCACGGGACGCGAGACGCGGAGCGAGTCTCCCGTCCAAGCCGCCGCGGTGGACGCTCTGGGCGTCGGGAGCCGCGTGACGGCTCCCGGCCACCGTAGGCGCGGGCCTGCGGGCGGTGAGTAATGGGTAGCTCGCCGTCCGATCAGGACCAGGCCCGTGCTGGACGGCGCGTACGTGTTCCACGCGCGCCTCAAAGAGATGTCAGCATCGAAGAGGGGGCCCACTAGGGCCCAAGCCTGCCGGGAAAGCGGGATCATCCGAAAGGGGTACCGCTGACCTGGAACATAAAGGGCCAAGGAAGGAACACGGGTGGGTTTTAGTCAGTAAGAGTCTGACACTCCCATCCGCTCCACCTAGAGCGGGAGGGGTCATTTGATGATTTCCCATCCTCAAAAAAAAAAAAAAAGCCTATCACGGTAGGCCGTGATCGCCCCGATGTACGCGTAGCATTACCATCATAAAAATGGGTTATGATGTGGGAAGAATAGACAAAATTACAGATTGTAGACAGATTTCTAAAGAAACCTGTAATTTTGTACATTCTATCTGTCATTTGGTCTATTCTTCCGTCGACAAAACCCGTTTCTATGGTGGTCATGCTACTCGTACTGGTAAGCTAAAGGTGACGTGATTACATGAATATGTCAGTCGTGTCGCTGATTTCGCCTTAGATATCGTCTTTATTGAGCGTGAAGTGACAATTGAATACGTTTGACCTTTGACCACGGTCCATAAATACATTGATGACGGGTAGATTTGATGCTTAGAGTTACATAGGTAGTACAATCTAAATCACAGTTAGTATATTGTATGTATGATTTTAGCTTTGGATGATTTTGAATTAAGTCGTTTTTAACCTAGTTCAAAAAAGGAATAGGTTTTCAGTTCGTCAGAATCTTTTTTTTTTATGTACCTATGTTCCCCGATTACTCGAAGACGGCTGGACCGATTTGGTTTTTTTTTTCGTATACAATAAAACCACACGCAAGCAATGAAATGTATGACAACTGCGGTGCCGATAATAAAAGTTCAAGACAGATTACAGTTAATAGAATGGCTAATAAGTATACTTCAGCATAATAGACTTCAGCCGGTTTATTCTGTAAATTCTTACCGAGAAAACTTATTTGAAGTTAGCTATCACTGATGACAGCTCACTTCACCTAAGTTTTTACGGGGAAATATTTACAAAATAGATCGGCTGGTGCTACTTACAAAGGTCCTTTTACGTCACTATTGTTTGTTGGAGCACCATTATAATATGGTGAAGGAAAGACACAAATGAACATGATATATAAGTACGATACTCTGAATATATCTCTTGCTTGAGCTGATCTATTGCCACCTTCGATAAAACGTTACACATAGCTGCTAAATTAGATATTAAAGGGAAAGAAATAAGCTGCTATTCCTTTACATTTTTTTTTCTGCATTTATATCTGTAATTTTTATGGTATACATAATAAAGACTATTCTATTCTATAAATATGGTAGGTAAGTAAATTTCCCACCGAGTAACCCCACATTGGTCAAGTGCTACCGTGCACTGCGAGGCTCAGGGGAGACCCCTTTACAGTTTCCCCAGGGATGTGCCTGACAGGCGTTGCACAGGGAAGGTTCTGGGGTTGGTATTTTAAGAGGAACCGGGACCCTCCTCCATGTGCTGATGGTGGCCACAGGGGTGTTTTTAGTGATGTAAGAATCCCACACTCCTCGACCTCTTTCCCCGGAGGCCTGACGGTTTTTGAAGGTTTTCCCCTAAATAAAAAAAAAGAAAAAGCTAAGTAAACTTGGGATGATGTATGCTTGAAAGCTCTAAGAAAGCTTTAAATACCGTTGCTGCCGTTGAACTATTCTTAGTAATATTGGAGCTATTATCGGAATATACTGGCATTTGCAATTAAATTAACTATTCAATTCACACATACAATCTGCCATAGGTTTCAAAAGCCATTCATATTCAGTCTCTCGTCAAAATAAAACATTATCAACGCTTTGCAGTCGGGAAATTAATGCAACAGGCTGGCTTGAGGTATAATATTGCGGTGCAATGTTCGACAGGAGGTTTGGTGTTTACCACTAAAGGTCCAATACAAATTGATGGACTATATTTTTCTTTTCTTTCTATCACCACTTAATCCATTTTTTTGTTCCATTTTTGTAAACTTACTGTTCGAGTCCCATTAGTTACTTTTTACTTTACTTAATAAGCAACTTCCGCGCAAAAGCCTTGTCTTGTACAGTAATGAAAATAAAAAAAAAACGTTGATGAGCACGCATGCTCACTGCGTGTTCGCGATTCCCGTGTAAAAGGTCTGCATTTACTTAAAAAAATATTCCTCTACAGTGAAATTATAACCGTTAAATAAAAGAATTGCGTGCAGGTAGAAAGACTGCATAATAGAGACATGATAACCGATGTCTGTGTATGTCTCACCTTTATGTGGATGCTTCCAACAATTTTCCCGCGTGCCAACTAACCTTTGTAGGAGCAGGTGGCTTGAAGTATCTTCCTATTACTACTAGTATATAGGGGTTCGTGGCTAAATAATAACAGCCGCCCGGGACGATTGAAGGTTAAGCTTCGCTTGCCGCGGTCTGTTCGTAGATGGGTGACCATATTTTTGTGTTTGTGTTATTTTTTGCGTCATGTTTACCGCAAATAAACGCATTTTCTTTCTTTCTTTCTAAAGAATAACGTTTATTTTGACACAGTTCGTGAAACACAAAAGACAAATTAAAACAATTTTTGAAGTAAAACTTCTTTAGGCACGCTTGGCTTGGGGAGTAAGCTGGCGAATGCATGACGAGAGCGTTACGAAAAGTGTGATCGGGCGAGGCGAACGCATATGGATGGAGCTAAAGAAGTTTTACTTCAGTTGTGTGGTCTAAAGCACACTCGTTTTTTTTAAAAAAATTGCCTCACGACTGCGCCAAAATAAATAAAATAAATAAATAAATAAAAAAGGAAAAAAAAGGCAAAAAGCAAAAAGCAAAAAGGTTCATTTCAGCATTAATGTCAGGCAGATGCTGTCTGACATTACATATCGGTATCCCTCCGCAATGACTAAGGAATAAAGTCATTGTCCCTCCGTGCCTCGGAAAGCACGTTTAGCTGTTGGATTCAACTGTCATTCGTAGATCTTTGGGTGTTGTTACGGGTAGTCAGCATCCCGAAACTCTGACAACCAGTCTTATTAAGGGGTATTGTGTTATCCAGTTACTTGGTTGTGTAGGTCAGATAGGTAGTCACTCCATGTAAAATACTGGTATTCAGCTGCATCTGGTAAGACTGGAAGCTGAAATCAACATAGTAGGGAAACGGCTAGGCTGATTGATTAGTACTTGTATGCAGACAGTTTATTATGTAGACTTGCTTACTTGCTTATTAGAGCACAACTAATTCTGTAAGCAGAACTAATAGTCCAGTGCAATTAGTCATTATAAATAAAAAATTACGGAACCCAGTTATAATGAATGGATTTGAATGTTTTTTAGGATTTCTAATACCAAACTAAAAACTTTACCTATTCAAAATTACCGCATTTTTTTTGTTTCGTTGTACTTTTTATTCTTGCTTTCAATCTATTTTTTATTAATATATTTCTGCCGACATGATGTATGAGCATATATAACTTCACACGTATTTAAGAATTGTACTATTCCATCATTTCTCTCATCAGAAGCTTGTTTTAAAGTTCCCAATCCTCTTTTAATTTCAACAATTTAACCTAGATTATTACTACTCTGAGATCCAAGTATTTCGCTAAGAAAACAAAAAGTTTCTTCAATATCAGCTGAATCAATATTCCTACTGAGACTACTCATACTTAATAATTATCTGTAACAAGAAAAATTGGTAAACGGAAAGTCGAAAATGAAAAAGATAAAACATAAATGTACAAATTCTTTTCTTCTTACTATTTAATATTATCGCTGTAACGACACACGATGAATATGTTTATATTCAGAAATCAGAAATCATTTATTTGTCAATCATATGTAACTACTAATTACATTATAAATATCTTATAATTGGTATTAAGTGCGCTATGCTTTGTCAACAATGACAATATTTTCACTTTATAATTTGTTATTTGTATTTTGTGTTTCACGAACTGTGTCCAAATAAACGTTATTCTTTCTTTCTTTTCTCTTTCTTTACATACAAATATGTTAATAAAAATATCTTAATTATAAATAAAATATATTAAAAATTATTTATTAAGAAATTGGAACTCTTAAAATAGTTCATCTACGAGCTTTTAAAGATAGTTTCCCCTTAAATTGGCGATTTCAGACACCTATAGCCAAAAATAGATTCAAGACTTTCAAGTCGAATTTTATTAAGCTCCATAATGGCGATGCTTTGGGGAGGCCTATGTCTAGCATTGGACGTCTTGCGGCTGAATTATGATAATGATGATACAGCCCCATAACTAAATATGCTCTTATTGTTTTACATATAATCAGAGTACCAAGGCGAAGAGTGTGCCGCCAGCAACATCTTCATGAAAACCTTTTATGACTTAGGTGATTATCACACTGCCACGCATCACGCTGCGTGTTCCATGTCAACGCACCTACGCGCGTATTTGCGGGAGTGCAGATCAGCATCATCGTGCGGGTTTTCTATACAAACGGAGATACTTACAAGCAACGTAAGAACTCCCGCACCCCGCAGCATGATGCGGTGCAGTGTGCGAATCGCCTTAAGGTCATCAAAATCAATGACCATTTAGGTGATTTAGGTCGCCAGCCTTTTGAAAGGCTTCAGTGCATCTTTGTTTAGGTCTGTGTCCGAAGAATGACGGTGCACTATCTACTATTTCCTTATAACCCAGAAAACTCTCGACTCGTCTGTTTGGCCAACAAACTGTGTGTAACACCTTTAAAAAATATGTTAATTATTTAACAAAACAATCTAGAGAATTTTGTCTCCTCTACCTATTGTATATAATGTTATTTGTTATGTGTATTGTGTATAGTGTGTTGTGTAATTTGTTATGTAAATTTAAAATTCCACACTTCCGTTTTGACAAACAGTTTGAAACGGTTTTGAATGTTATTAGTTACAATTAAATTCAGTATCTTAAAATACTATATGATTTTTTTCTCTAGTACCTACCCACTGCGCTGTGCTGTGTGTATTCTTTGGCGAACTTATAACACAGGGTCCTTGCTAGCTCTGTTTTTACCTTCATTATATCATGAATCATTATCATCATCAGCAACGTCTATATCGTTATGTCGTTCTCGTAGGTTTCCTCAGCTAATAGTTTCTCATAATCTATTATGTGCCAGAATATGGTACATTATTATGGTCTTAATATTAGTTATTATTATCATCACATTCTGCCAAGTGTGGCGTGCAAATATTAGGTCCATACATTTATTAAAGGACAGAGATTATTAGGTTATTATGACCATTATTGATTGCATAATTATTACGAATTAAAATTACAATTTGAGGTATGTCTGTTTAAAATAATATCACACACAATTTTGTTTAGGATGTCAAAGTATCATTAAATGTCCGAGTGTCAAAGAGTAAGATGTCAAAAGTATAAAATATTACAATTAGGATGTCGAGTATTATTCAAATAGTCATTTAAATTATAATAACATTTAGGTATTACAAAGCTAGTCTTTATGTTACTTTTTAAATAGTGATGAACTTATGAGTTATTATGAGTCGTTTGCATTCATCTTCTAAATGCGTCATTCACTGTGTCGTTTTTTCACTTTTTTAGTTTGTTTTTCTATCTACAACTACTTCGCTTTAGGTTGATTTCCGAAACTGTTACAAACGTAAACACACGGATTGTAATTGAATACGTATTGTGTATGGTTTTGAATCGTTAATGCGCAATGTTATGCACATGTTAGCAAATTCACATATTATTTATTCAGTTGGTTTATTCTTAATTATCTTCGGTTCAAATCGGCCTGCATAAGATAACATCAATATCAGCCGGTTTATTCTGTCACTGTGAAAACTTAGGTGAAGTGAGCTTGAAGTTAGCTGCGTTCCACCTGCAATGTTATTCAGTAAAAATTTCACCGTGAAAACTTTGGTGAAGTGAGTTTCAAGTGAGCTTTCAGTCCACCAGCATTGCGATTCTGTAACCATCTCACCGTGAAAACTTAGGTGAAGTGAGCGTGGAGTGAGCTGTCAGTGTCGTCCCACTGATGCTAGGGATTGACCAAGCATTACATTTACAACCATAATCGAGATTTTAATTATGTTTTTTTAATGTTAGTTTCGTTGATCATTTTATATTATTTCAAAGCTAGTATATAAGTGTCTAAATATTTTTATTTAGAGTTTTATTTTATAAAACAGCAACACAGAAGTTCAGTCAGAAACTATAGTTTAGGAAATCAAAATAAAAGAACTTATTTGAATTTCTAACTGAATTTCTGTTTTGCTGTTTTATTTTAAAAACATCCGTTAATAGTAATTTTTAGACACTTAAATACTAGTCTTGAAATAATATAAAATATCAACAGAATTAGCATTAAAAAAAAGTCGATTATTGTAAATGTAATGCTTGGTCATTCCCTAGCCTCAGTGGGATGACACTGACAGCTCACTCCACGCTCACTTCACCTAAGTGTTCACTTCACGATCACATTTTTACAGAATCGACATACTGATAGACACTGTTGACAGCTCACTCTACGCTCACTTCACTTACGTTTTCACGGTGATGTTAGCATCAGCAATGCTGTTCAGTAACCATCTCACCTAACTTTCCACGGTAGGTAGACTGGATAAGTTACCTAAATACGGTAGACAAATTCAATATCAATCTGCTATCAGGGCAAACCAAGCTTAAATATAATCCTCGCTTAATCCGATAGGCATAGAGGATCTAAACCGAAACTCACGATTCGCTATAATTTTTAAACAACCTTCGTGGCTTCATGGTTAGCAATCTTATCGAAACGAGCGTTCGGTAAGTTATCTGAACCAAAATTACACTGCGGAGTAACATCACAGATCCATCTTGCCTGAAGGCTTTGCATAAAGACTTCACCATGGATACATTTGCAAGCGAAATTTATTTTACGCGGGTGAGCTGACATTAGACCTCAGTGAATAATAGGGATGGCAAATTTTCGCAGTTTCATCTTATTAACGCAGGGAAAGCTGTTGCCTATCTTGCTTTTATGACACCCTAGGGATTAGATAAGGTTCTTTGTGAAAGAGATCTGTTGCAATGTTTGTTTTTTTTTGCAGAGGCATTTTTATTTTTCAAATATTTTGTTTGTGTTGTCAGGAATTCTGCGTGTTGTAGCCCAATTGAATCTCGTCCGGTGTAATACTGCAATATAACCAGGGACTTCGTTATACTTAAATTCATTTTAAAATACATTAAAAAAAATAACTTATAGCCAAATGACATATCGGAGTTTTTAAATGACCGCCATGAATTAAATAGATTCCTATAATTACGACATTTTCGCAATTTAGCCCTCAAATCTGTAAAAAACAATACTATTTTTTATATTTATTTTTATTTTCCCCTCTTTTTTAATTAGCATTAGGATTAAGTTATTAATTTCATAGTTTTTTGTGTAGACTCAAATCTTTTATGGTTTATTCTAAACCAAAAATATGTTGTTTTGTATACGCCATAAATGGTAAAACATGCAGATCTACCTGTAATTTTAAGACCTTGCACTTACTATTTGAGGTAGGTATACTCATCTTTTACGATATATATATTCATATAGATCTATTGACTTCATATAGATCAATGAGAAAGTAATCAAAGCAAAATTAGACTAATCTACGTATTAGTTTCATTTTGCGATCAACCTAGTCTTAATTATTATTTTCAATGCCAGGATCTACTAAATACCTTTATTACCTATATTACCTATAATTACTTTAGTTTTTGCTAACCTATTGGCAATACATCACGAACAAAGTTACCTCGCTCAAGTTTAACGATAGTCTTCTTTACGATATAATTATATTAGTTATAAACTGCGTTGCGTTTCGACCTTACTACCGGCTACACGCCATCGCGTTGTAACAATGTACTATTAATCGGTTTTTGTATATATTTCTTAGTCAAAGTATCTTTAGGTTTTGATAGAGTTGTCAGAATAGAATTTGTTTTTTGCCTTATTTTGGCGATGTTTGTCTATCGATACATTTCTCTTCTGTGAGATTTTTATTGCAGTCATACCACTACGTAGTATTGGAATTGGTTTGATTTGTCAGGGTAGCATCACCTGCCAGGGTTGCGGGAAAGTCCGAAAGGGTTCCCGTTGCCCCTGGCACAGGCAACTGAAGGAACACGGGTGGGCTTTAGTCAGTAAGAGCACAAGCCCTCCCGCTCCGCCCAGAGCGGGAGAAGTTATTAGAGGATTTCCCACCCTAAAAAAAAAGGGTAGCGGCTGTGATTTGAATATTGGGAAAAAAACATTTATTGCACCAAACTTTTCGTCGGTTAACATTACCCATTTTTTAGTTATTATTTTGATCATTATCTCACTAACTCTCTGAATGTTCGTTTCAATCAATCAATTTAGGTTATCGCTTGCTAACTGCCAGATAAAGAATAGAATGGATTAATAAATTGTACACTTGAAAAAAAAAAAAAACTTGATAAAAATAATGATATCGAGAACTGGACCTATTGACTTAGATGGGTCGGTAACAAAAGCCTCAATAACTTCCAAAATATTGGAGCTAGCTTTACGAAATAAAGACTGTAGGTACCTGTAATAGACAATTTAATAGTGCTTAAATCAATGTCGTAAAAGTTCAAGATTATGAAGTTTATTTTGAATAAACGTAAGTTATGTAAAAATTACCATTTACACTAGATTTCTAAATGTGCTACAGTATCAAATGTGCGATTTTTACACATTTTAGTATTTTGTATTCCCACCACGAGCTGTTAATACAGCTGTTGGCGTTGCGGTTTGGTTTACAAGCCATGCTGAGGAATATTCTCACATTCCTCTAGTAGTGCTTCTTTCAGTTCACGAAGCGTGATTGGAGGGGAATTTCGCTGGCGTACACGTCATCCCAGTTCGTCCCAGGTATGCTCGATGGGGTTCAAGTCTGGGCTGCGTACTGGCCCCTCTATGCGCCACACTAACCGAGCTGTATGAGGACGATCGTTATCTTGCATAAAGATGGCGTTCTCGCCCATGTTTACTAAAAATTAGCCAACATCCTCATCTAAGATTTCATTCGCGTATCTTTCTGCAATTAAAGTGCCATTTGTTATCACCACTAGCACGGTGCGGCTTTCAGAAGAAATTCCAGCCCACACATGTATTGAGCCTCCGCCGTATGTCACATTCTCTTCAATGCAAGCTTTTCTTAGCGCTCTCCTGGTCTTCTGTAGACTCTTTGCCTCCCATTGTGCGTGTACCTATAGCATGAACCTCGACTCGTCCGAAAACATTACTCTTGACCAGTCATCCAGACTCCAATTCATGTGGCAGCAAAAGGCAGCATCGAAATCCAAAGCTGAGTTACGCTAGAGAATAGCGTAACTCAGCTTTGAATTTCGATGCTGCCTTTCCAGTTTTGGACCATTTGCAGGTCTAAATAGCTTCAAGTTTGTTTGAGTAAGTTTAATATAAATGGACTATACATGTAAACGTTCCGGAATAAATTCTCTGAATAATATGCGTAGTTTATAAAAACACACGGTCACACAGGCAGACTTTTAAATTGACTTTAATTTATAATTTGTATATACCTAGATGCCAATTTGCGGGCAGATCATTAGGATTAACGTGTAATTCATTACATCTTAATGATACCAGGTACTCTTTATTACCCTCCAGAAATGGTTTATTTATAGATGAGCCCTAGTTAAGTCAATTTAAATTATGATCAGCTTATAGATTTAACCTTCATAGTAATCTCTATAGTAACTCTGCAGGCATATTTACTGCTGTAAATACTAATACTGGGATTTCTCGTCCAGATAAATCTTGAAGTACCATAACGGTATTCGTTTACTTTTTATAATGATCGTAATTTTATTAGCTGATGTAACAACGATCATAATGATACATTAGATGGAACCTTGAGAAACCAGTTTTGAATATTATTGTTACCGAATTAATTTGCAATGCTACAAAATTATCAAACAAATGGTATTTTAAAATTATGTTCATGTCTAAAGATACGCCTTCCATTGGTGAACACATCGATAAAAAGACAAAAGTTGAAGTAAAACAAAGTTTTAATTACTATACTTTATCCTAAGTAGACGGAAATGACGCATTTGCCTCAAATGCGAACAAGGTGTGGGTTCAAGCTGATGTCAAAACTGCATTAGAACCGCCTATACTAATTTAACACCTTCAGTTACTCAAAAACTAACTTTGAATTGTTCTATCTAAAGTGCATATTCCTATAAATAAAACTTTGAAGGCTATACTGCGATGCATCTTAGGCGCGTTCAGTCCATAGACTTCTTTATATATTCAGTCACACTTGGACGTTCATAGAGAACGGACGCGCTACTTGATTCGAAGTAAATCGCGTAGAGTTTCAAACTAATTCGTGTCAATAAACTTTTCAAGTTTATCTGTGAGTGAGACAGTGATAGTTGGTGATTCGTTCCGAAAGTTACCTAAACCTCCACCCTGGATTTCAATTTTGATGGTAAGATTGTTTTCAATAACCGGTTCGAAGATCTTATCCTGTACCTAGTAATTTTGTATACTTTGCAACATTATTGCATATACACACGAGTCGTAGTACGTATTGTACAAATAAATACAGTCGAAGCCTATGTATAGCAATTAGTTTCAAGATTCAATCCCGAGCGAACCGATGGCAAAACAGTTTTGTACAACTATTTGCTTATCTTTCGTATCAATAACTGGTGACCTTGTTTGCCGTTCAAGGATAGATTGATTTATCAACGGGCACATTATAGTTAATGTCTCCACGACTGTTGAAAGTTGGATTCGTGACTTCATGCGATGGATCGGTTGTTACATCGGTCGTCGTATCACGCATTCTGATGAAGTACAAAAACTAGATCAGTTTTATGATGCCTCATAAAATACAGCACTTTGTGAAAGACAAATTCAGCTTATGAACGCTGTGGTGTAAACATTCAACGAAACAAAACAATATTTGCATACATATCTACATCGTATTACTTCAGAGAGATGCATAAAGTTAAGCTTAATCCACTGTCAGTAGGGTCAACCAACCTGCATATCAACCGCTATGACGATCACTGTATCATCAACTCCATTTCTAACTGTATTATTAAACTAATAAACATCACAGTATTCCAGATTGAAATTCACGATAACCCCTACAATATTAACACTGATACTGGCCACAACCCTTCAGAAGCTCCGTATAAAATATAAATGAATCAGAAAACTATAGCCAGTCGGCCTAAATTAGTAAAAAGTGGCGCGGATGTCGAGCCGCTTGACCCGACTCGGGTTTATCGACCCAGTGTCCAACCTGTTACCAGCGATCGAGCTGCCTTTGCTTGCAACCGCAATATATTCTTGAGATATATATAGAGGAAGGTAGTTGACTGTGTTCAGAACAAAGAAACCTTACTTTAGCGAACTTGTGCGTCAGTTTTGTAAGTTATGAATACTGCCTTAGTAGTTTTTCTTTACCGTTCAAAACATTGCATGTTCATTTAGTAGTAGCTTCAACTCTATCATATTTGCACTGAGTCTTTTGTTGCTAGCTTAAAGTAACCAAATAATCATACCTAAGTTTTTTCTTTGGACACTTGAAAAGTCAAAATCACTTCCAATTTTGCTTAGAGGTATGTGACTGAGAGTAATATATAAATATTAGAAGGTGATCTATCGATCTAAACAATAATTTAAAACTCCACTACGAATACAAACATTTCCTAATGAAATAATTCACAAATGTTACACAACATTGCGAATGTTAAAATATCTTTAAAAATAAACATGTTTTTATTCTATAGAGGCCACTATAAAATAGACGTTATATGACGCGATGATTCAGTTACTGCTTCATTGATGTCCTCCAATTCAAATTCAAGTTTTTGTCCAACAACTGTTTACAAAAAAGTTGTTCAAAACGTACCTACCAAGTAAACATATTTATCTACGTTGAACTCACCCGCGTTACCCGGCCCAAGTGTATTTAACACTTATCTAAGCTAATGACAATACAGTCTTATCTCTACAACAGCGAACATGACGTTTTTGTCGTTAGTATTTACGAATATTTTTCTAACAATCTATATTACTATCAAAAATAAGTTTGAAATTATTCTGCTAATCGTTTTTTAGCACCAAACTGATTAAAAGTATGAGTTGGAAGATGTTATAAAAAAATTAAAAGAACAAGAATTAAGATTTGAATAACAATGCAATGGTTAAAGAAGACCCAACTGGTAATCAAAATGATATTTCTTTAGCTAATACAGGTGAATGTGCCACAGCAAATGTATATAATAGGTTATGCTCTTACCGTAACGCACCGAACGCACGTACCCGCTACATCGCTGACGCCAATTAGATACGTGTGTGGCATTAATGGAAAACTATCTGATCATCTCTTGAATATTGATGTTCATTACCCTTTATGGATGCGGATGGCAATTTTCATACTAACGCATCTGGGTCAATGTACGTGGTGCATAATTAGATAGTCCTGACGTGAGATCGCAGTCAGTACTCCCTATTAATATTGGTGAATATGATAAAGATGTTGCGGTTTGCGCAAGACAACTTAGAAGCAAGGGATTGTGTCATACAATATTTTTCAGCAGTAGATAAATAGTTATGTTATGTAGGTGTAATGCGCAGGGAATAAACATTATAAACAAAACAGACAGAGGAAGACAATAAAGAAAATAAAAAGGAAAACAAGAAAGTATTGGGAGAAAAATGCAATTTCAAAAACAATGTAAATTATGAAGTAGACAAAAAAGGACAACCAAAAAATTTATTACGTTTTGGGAAACGTTTGATGATTGAAACGTTTTTTTTGTATGAGTCCAACTAGACCTTAGATGGGCTAGCCTCATACCCCACTGGGCCGTAATGGTGACGTTGCCAGGTCGCGTTGCCAACTAAATGTATACAGCTATATAGTGGGTGGCTCACCTGACATCCGCTTGTTTACGCAGCCAACCATACATTTGGTTGGCGACGCGACCAAGTTGCGCCACCATTGAGGTATGGCTCCTTGCACCATAAAAGATTGCATCTAGCGATTAACGAATTTAAGACATCGTTTCACTATTTCACTCAATTGTTTGTAGATGACAGAGACAGAATAACGTTTTAATTACGTTTAGCGTTAAATGTATCAAATTATTTGTGTCGCAAGTGGGCCTTAATATTTACATCAGCAAATAGCTTTCTTTTTCTTTCTTTCTTTAATTATTTATTCATCCATGAATGTAACGTTTTTAACAATTCACAGCTCTGTTTTAAGATTTTTGTGAGACCAATTTAGATAAAAATCAACATCAACGTTGCATTTTATGTTTGTTGTGCAATTTGCTTAACTGTCTAACAGTTCGATGAGTCACTTATGTAAATGAAAATAATATATTTTTGTGAGAAGAGATATTTTGAATATTATAAGACGGATTTTCAAACATGTTGGTTTGCATCATCTCTAAATGTGACTGAATAAAGAAGTCAGTTTACCGAAGGCCAAATATAACTCCTTTGGGAACCCAGTTTTTCTTAGAACCATCATCTGCCTAGCCTTTGCCCAACTAGGTCGACTTCCAGTCTAACCGGATGCAGCTAAATACCAGTTTAAAAAATATATATTTCGCCAGTTCTTCTTAGAATGTTTACAGTGAATTAATTAATCCTATTCATATCCAATTACACTCATATTGCAATTACTAATGTGCATCATTGATTCTCTTCGGTGAATCATACTGAATTTTATATTATATTCTTTTCTCTTTTTTATTTTTTTATCTAAGTACATACCGCAGGCAGTTAGCAATGATGTGTCATGCATTTTAATATAAACGACGTCACGATTGCTAATTACCATGATCGTTTAGTGGCTCCATTCTAGACCGTTTACTATCTTTATGACTGCTGTAATATTATCACAACGACATCTATATTCCACGTACTATGGCGCTAAGCGACGTTCTACTTACTGCATAATAATTATATAGTCCAGATAGCCCAAAAGTGATTCTTTGAAAGTTTTGGGATCACCTTTTTTGTCATATCATAGAGTCCTATGATTGTAAACTATCATGTTCGCTTGTGACAAGACATGAATCGATATAAACAAAGCAAAATTGTAACAGAGTGATATATGCGATGAATATAATTAAAAGATCGTCTGAAATCGTTGAACATTAGTTTCCTCTCTAGTAAACTTAGAACTCTCAAAAATATTGGAAATACGTGTTGTTTCCGTATGGTAAAGTACTACTTACATGCCCTGTTTACGTCGAGTCTGCTTTTCCCACCCAGAGAATAACAATGTTATACATAATTTCAGTATATCTTGTTCTATTCCATTATTTCTGTGTTTATTGATGTTATTTCTTGTAATAATAATGATTATTCGTTCTATTTAAACAAAACAAGCACTTCTAAATTCCTCTCAGCATGAGTATAAACCAAAGTGTTGTCTACCATAATGGCCATTCATAAATTCTTCAACATAATATCTATAGAATGTACAGTTTCGCAATCCTCATTCATATGAATTCTCACAGTACAGTGGCGGCCAATGAATTAGTGCAGCCATTCTTTGTGCCAAGCCGTTGGCCCGTGAACTGCACTCGCTTTGTAATGCCGTTACGTGGTGATTCGTTTCGTTGGCCGCATGTGTTCATCGTGCGACAGCGCCTCGTGTATGTTTCTGATGGTTTTCATATGAATGCATTGTACCGGATTGATTGGACAGATTGTTCAGGTTTTTAAGTTTTGTTTTTATAACTTTTTTTCGCCTTTTATCTGACTATGGTGATACTAATATTCCTTTATCATTTAACATTCCTTCGCTTTTGTGGTATTCCGATGTATTCTCGCGTCCTCGAAATTTTCTAAACGACTGTTTTCTTGAAATACCATTTCTCTTACTTCAAAACTATCATAGATTCCATCATACATTACTAGAATATACTACAAATGATCCATAACAAAAGTTCGACCTTGTAACTCCACAACCTTCACAAAACATTTGCACCAGTTAATCTTTAAAGCTATTTAATAATAGACAACAACTAACGTTATAAACTGGAAATAGGATAGGCACAAATCCGGCAGGGCTTCTCCTGGCCATGTCGGAAGCCGCTGAAGTGTATAGACGGTGAACCACGGACGTACCTATATCGATTAATACGGGTGATTGGCGCCGCATGAAATAAACGTAATTAGAGGTTGTTATGCAGATGTGATTGTTCAGTTGTCTGTTTGTTAGTGTCTGTGATCGCGATGCTGTTTCGAGGCTTAAGGTATTTGATGTTTGGTTTTCTGCTTCAATTATCATAAATGAAAAAAATATAAAGGAAATAGGATTAAAGGGACACGTAACATTGTATGCGGATGATACATGTCTGTTTTACTTTGGAAACAGCATTGACAGTATAATTGATACTGCTCAAAATGATCATAGCGTATTGTCAAAATGGTTGCAGTGTAACCTGTTGACCATCAATATAGCCAAGACGTCATACATGATCTTCTCAACAAAAAATAAGAAAACAAAAAATTATGCAGCTTTAACTATGTATTAATAACGAACCGCTAAAAAAATCTGACCAAGAAAAACATCTTGGCTTAATATTGGTCAGCAGGCTGACGTGAAAGTCACATATCGACTCCGTACGGTCTAAAATATGATTGGTTTAACTAAAAGGATAGATAACTAAATGTGTTCCTTATTCAGTACGTAATTTAATCTATTCTACACTTATTAATCCACACTTGGAACATTTAATTCAAATATGGGGCTGCTACAATACATCTAAAAAACCTTCAAATAACACAAAACAAGGTAATAAATACATTATTCAGCTATCATCGACTAGCAACACCAACCGTAAAATTTTACAAAAACACAAAACTATTTAACATAAATGGTCTATATAATATATCACACATGCATATTCATACAAAAAATAATAACAAACAGTACACGGTCACAAATATCATTCAATAGAAACAAATACAAGTATAACACAAGAAGCAGTAAATTAAACACTCTAGAAGTCTCTATTCCAAGAACAAATTATGGCAAATATAATATAAGATTTGAGGAAACCAAAGCACATAACAGTTTGCCAAACGATATCAAAATGTCAAAATCTATAAAAAATATTTAGCAGAAACAGTTTTGTAAAGCATGTAACCTTATAATTGTAAGTATATTGTATATAACTAATTTAAATAGTCATTCTTCCCGATGTACCTATATTAACTATAAGATTTTTTGTTTTGTTTCTCTGGTAAGTGAATATTGTAAAATTCTTTTAGAGAAATAAATTCCTGAAACTGAGTTATAGGTACATAATAAGCCTTGCTTTCTACGAAGGACATTTGTTGTTGTATTCCTTATGCCTTTATTGGTGTTTCTCGATATCGATTACTTTTTTGTCGTCCTTGTGTTGGTTGTCATGTATACTTAACAACAACGATAATTAATGACATTATCATAGCATTGGTTGATACTGTGCCTCAGTTTTCTGGTACATTCGGTTCTGTAGCAGTTGTGACTATGAGAGCAGTTAGCCAGCTATATAGCTATTAGCTATATATTTATATATATGAAATAGCGTTCATATAGTAAGAAGGTCTACTCGGAACTTGTTAAACAGTCTAACTCTAGGTCATTGTGAGGGTCGAAATGTGCGGAGGTCACGAGATGCAATGTTCAGACCTAATATCCCGTGTATTCCCGAACGACCTTCGGGAACTGGGGACGTGACATTCAGGTTTGCGCGTTCGAATTTCGAATAGTTCCAACTGTTCAATCGTTTGGTATTTTAGTTTTGTCTTTCATCGAAAGGGATTGCATAAAATTGACGATTTATACGGCATTGTGCAGTATACTTTCCTTCCAACAAATAGCAAATGGTTTCTATGTCTCTAGAATATCGTAAGAATTGGGCTAAACACATTTATGAGTTTGCCGACTCCAAAATATGTAGTTTTGAAGTTTAGCTATAATGTGAGAAGTATACACAGCTACTGTTTTTCTATAAATAACCGCAAACCACTAATTTGACAACTCCCACGATTCGGCGCTAAAAGTTAGTAACCTGCGCTAAAGCGTGTGTCTATTAAGGTGTTTACGCGAACCCCAAACAACGGCGTGCAAACTTTTTAAATACGAAAGAGCACACATGCGTGTGACAGAAAAAAGAAGAGCAAAAGGTCCATGAAACCAAATATTAGAAGACAACACGTACGACCGGCAGCACAACAAAATAAAGCTGAAGCAAACATGTCACTAACAATAGCTCTCGTTCTGAATAGGCAACCTTAGAAAGATGAAAATCCTCGATTCCCTAAAGAGTTCCCTTGCTTGTCTACTTCAGCTTGTATATGTAGCGGTATCAACATCGCCCCATGCGAATTACGCATCACATTGACGTCACGAAAATCCTGCATCGCGCAAGCAGAGTTTACCACGCAACTAGCATAGATACAACGTCCCGATATCAATTGTCGGGCAGTGGCCCACCAGACACGACAGCCGTCTGGTCGGAGGATCCTCCCTTTTCTATGGAGGTATGAGTGAACTTTACACCCTGTTCCTCGTGCCTCTATATATGAAAGAGCGCTACTGGCCCGTTTACAGATGGACTCAAAACGAACGAAAGCGCGATTTCAATATTGGGCCATTATCAGACTCAAAATTTTATTTATTTTATTAATTAAACTTTGTGCACATAAAAGGTGCAAAGGCGTAAGCTTTTGATGGTCTTGTACAACAAAGTAGTCCTTCTGAAGTTAAACCTTTCACATAACCACTGTATTATTAAATGGGTGTCTCGTCAAATAAAAGGATAATAAATTGCATTCGTTCGCGTGACTTTTGCGACGGTTAACGTGATGGTTTACGATGTCTACGCAAACAGTTAAAGGTTGTAATAGTTTGACATTGACCTGAACATTCGGCTGTTAGTAATTGAACCATCGGCTTATAAGAAAAGTGATGGTAAAAGGTTATGTTGATTTGAGTGCAGGGAACAAGCGGGTCATCACAACTAAAAGTTTTAGTTTGGGCTGTTTTAAGCTCTTTTTCTCTTTTTTTGTTTTGATGCGGGTTGCTATTCTTTTTTTTGTTTAATGCTCTTGCAAACTTCCAGTTGAACCGCCACGCCATTCAACCATATCTTACCAATTACAGAACGTAGTGTAAATGAATACTCAGATTAGCCCATTAGGTTTCATCAGACTCAAGTGTGGTAACGCAATCTTTGACCTCAAAACATTTCCCATTCCAGTCACTGAGCCCATTGCTTATCTTCTTATCTTTTGAACTATAGACATTTTACCAACAAAGCCATAGGATACATTACCAATACTATTTAGAAGCAAGAAACCTGAGCAAGAAACAATAACGAATTGCGTCACTTGTCATCCGTCTTGATCGTGACTTCTAATGTTAAATACAAAAGTAAACAAGTATAACAAGAGATGATCATTTACAATGAGGTTTTCCCTGGGCATTAGGATTAAGGAAAATACCTAGATAATATTCAAACGAAACACATGCTGAGTTTGTATTTGTAAGCGACGACCTACTCGTAAATAAGATTGTAGCGTGTAGACGTTGTTGAAATCATAACCCGGTATAATAAAAATGAGAGTTTGTTCTTGAGATGATCAGTCGCCAGCTGCCTCGTTGATCTAGTGGTCGTGTAGCTGTATGTTTGTTTTATTTTTTTATTTTATTTTTAGTACCGATGGTTTATCATTTTCCCTTAAAAACGAATTGTAAACACTACATATACACCGCACATTAGATAACGTCACTTACATAACATTCCACATGGATGTAATATACAAACTTTACGTCTATGATATTCCCTCTTGGTCTTTAGTCATTGGATATTCCTCGTTGGTCATGTCAACTGTCACATTGACGTTTCGTAAATATATTTACAACTATTACTTATTTAAAATATTTACAGCACACACAATATCTATGAACATATTTAACAAGCCTAACAATTATTTACACTCTACATCATTAATTGAGTCATGTACTTGGCATGTGAGAAATTGGAACGTGTTTTTGACCGTGAAATGGATCACATCACATAATGATATTGCAAAAAAAATCATACCTAGAGGCCAACGACCTCAGAGCTTGACCTTGCCCATTAGTCAAAACTAGGAGTATATACCTAAGGCTTAGCGGGTCGAACGCACGTCCCTTATTCCGCTCCAACTTCTAGCCTGTCACTAAATTAGCTCTCAATTAGTTCCCTTTGTGTCAAATATATATCAGTTTTGTTCGTACAAGTTTGTCCTCCGTCTCTTAACGGGTTTTGTGTGTAAATAATAATAAGGAAGTGCCGATGTAGGCAGAAATACAAGTGGTTCAACTTCACGTTTCCTTTTATTGAATACTACTCCCATAATACTTCAGTCGCATGCGCTACTGCTGAGCACGATGTCCTGGGTTCGAATCCCGGGTCGGGTAGTGTTTCACCGGACACGGTTGCTTCGAGAGGTTCCTGTTCCGGATAGGGCGGGAGGAAACGCCCGGGTGTCACCATTGTGTGGATCGCCCGGAGTATACGGTAGAGGTTTGCCCAGCTTGGGCGGAGAACCGCCGCCGCGCCGTGTCCTCGTGGAGGCGATTGGCGGTGGCGATCTCTCGCGTCCTGTTGAATGTGTTTCTGCGTTGTACGCGAGATGTTGAATGGGTTTCTAAGCCCTACCACAGCCTATCCAACGCCCAGTTTTTTTGTATTTTTTCTTAGTGATTTAATTTTAATAACTACATATGTATAAGCACTCGTCACAAGTTAAAGAAATGTCTTACCATTAACCGCATCATTAGGTCCTACATTATTGTCATTTTCATTCATGTTTAAATACGCAAATCTCTTATATATTATTATGAAATCTACTTCTTATCTTTCAAATGCAGACTTCTAATGAATCAGATCTGTGTCGAAACTGAATAATGATTTGTGCAAATTAACAAAATTAAATTAAGTTATTACATAATTGACCACTTCCTTACTGATGAATCACTGACTGATCGACTTAACTACCATTTGACATTTTTTATTTTAAGTTAATTGTTTGATATAACTGTAGCCTTAGTGTAAACTAAGGCTACAGTTATTGACATTTTTGTGACTTTTTACTGTAATTGAAAAGATTTGACATTAATTTGTATTTTGTATTATTTCTTTCTTTTCTTTTTTTTTTTTTTAAAAACGTTGCCCCACACTAGGAATTTCTCCTGTATCGTGGGTGCGTTTACAAAAATTTAAAGTCACATACACAAACAGCCAGACCCGGAACAACTACTAGCAGGTCATACAAATATTTGTTCCGTGCGGGGATCGAACCCGCGACACGTAACGCAGCAGTCAATCGCTTAACCACTGCGCCAACCGTGCCCTGATTCTACTAATGATTTTAAATTATAATATGTACCATAAGTAGATTAAAAATAATATGTTTTTCATGCCCATGTGACGGTAGAGCATAATAAAAAAAATTACTAAAAAATATCTATTAACTAATACTCATGTTTGCAAACCAATCAATGATTTGATTTGATAATTATTTATATAATTAAAAATGAATAAATTGTTTTTTTTTGCCTGTCTGTCTTTTTTTACCAGTCTGTCTTTTTTTGCCTGTCTGTCTTTTTGTGCCAGTCTGTCCTTCGTTGTTCTTCTAAAGTACGCAACGAATTTAATTTACAGAATTTAATCCAGAAGGTATATATATGTGTGATACATTAATATTAAACTACAAACAACACAGAAATATCAACCGTTTGTCAAGTCTTAAAAACCGTGCGAAGCAGGAGCGGGTGGCTACTCGTATAAATAAACATTTCGTGGGAAACCCTGGTTTTTCTTAAGGTAACCGATTTATTGTATCGTTAAATTAAAAATAATTGATTTACAACAAGTCGATACCGGAAATTGACAAACTGATTTGAGCCGCTTAGGGTCGAAACGTTCGGGTCATGGGGCCCGAGTGCGCGTCTCCTTTTTAAGGAAATTTCTCGCCGACTAGCGACTGGTCGTCACTTCACGTGATCAGAGGTCTGGCTCGTTCTTTGGCCAAAGAATTAGCATTGGCATTCAACGTGGCCGTGTACTGTTTGTCTGTTTTAGTGTAATATTGTGTGCTTTTACCTGGGTCAAATAAATTTAATTTTCTTTCTTTCTAGTAAAATCTCTTTGGCTGTATCGTTTATATCTGGCTGGTTTTGGTACCATTAAATAGTTGACATTTTAAAACAGTAAAATAGAAAGTAAAAACGAATTCCCGCTATTTTTCAATTGTTTTTCTGTCTGCCAAAATGCTTAAATCTAACGAAGAAATTAGGTACATTTTGAAGTTTCATTACATAAAAGAGAAAAATGCGACACAAGCCGCGAAAAAAATATCGGACGCTTGTGGACCTAACGCAGTGTCAGTAAGACTAGCACAAAGCTGAATCAAGCGTTTTCAATCCGGGAATTTTGATTTCAAAGATCTCGCTTGCTCTGGTCGCCTGTTACGGATAAAGTCAATGCCATCTTTGAAAAAGTAGAGCAAGATTAGTATATTATTATATTACTTATATTAGTAGTTACGACATAGCTGAAGAGATAAAGGTTGACCACAAAACAGTTCTGACCCATTTGAAAAAGTCTGGGTATACAAAAAAAACTCGATTTTTGCGTGCCACACGAGCTCTTAGTCTTGAATTTATATATAAAATACGTAAGAACTTTTTCTCCGACCTAATATATAATATTAAGTACAAGTATATAAATAAGGGGAAGTACTCATTGGTCATAAATAATATGTTTTGTTAATGATGATTTTAAAGTTACAATACCTACACCTCAGATCATATGATCCGAGACCTACACTTATCATGTTGACAGCGATGCGGACGAATTTTGAGATGCCCTATGTTTTTTCCTTTCCCTTCCTTTTTATATATGTATATGTTAATATTTTAAGACTTACCTTATATATTTTGTAGATATTACCTTGTTTTAAAATAAATTACTACTAACAGTCCGCATTATATATGTACTTTATCACTAACTAAATGACCAAATGTTTTCTTAACTATATTTATTAAAAAAAAAACCTATTTCCTCAAGCTAGCTGTGTGACATTAATACAAATTCAAACGGCCAACGCTTCACTTCCCTTCTAATTTCAAATCAGTTACCTCCGTGAATCACGATGAAGCTCTGACGGCACAACTACGTTTGTTTGTACTCTTGTATGATATTTGAGTTAGTTTCCATAAATTATCTAATGTAATAGTCTTCATTCACAATGGACACTATTATTGTCGGTTGTTTGTATTGATTGAAAGGAGAATGACAACCAATGGGCCCCTTAGTTTCGGTGCCGTGTCAAGACTATTTACTTCTCAAAAATTAAGTCGTATTTTTACATGTTCAAGTTTTTTTTATCAATATTTCGTTTACCCTAGCATTGGAAAACATAATTAATATTTATTCTATTGAATATATATCAGTTCCGCCATTAAAACTTAACCTGAATGTTGCCAGACGACAGACTATGTCAATTAAATAATTTTAATCGATTGGAAATATCGATATTTTACTAATCCACCGACTTTATTGACCGGAGATAGACTACAGTAGCTTTTCACACGTCCTAATCTAGCTAACACTTATGTAACTGAGTTGGCGCGAAGTAGACGACGGGGGGGTCAAATAAAGAAAATAAAAGTAGTTACACTACACTACAGTTTCTTTAAAAAATAAAAGTTAGTACCTACCACAGACATTATTGTGGTTAGTACTCAGGTTAGTACCTCCCGTACCCTAAATAGCGTTTATAATTAAACCTATCTTTTTAATTATGAAAATAATATTATTTATAACAAATCGATTTGGTAAATCGATTACCAAAATATTAACATGGTCACACTTAGACAAATCTATCTCATATCTGTCAAGTCATTGCGTCAATCAAATTGCTGCGTGAGTTTATTTTGCATCGAGTTGTATTAATTTCTGCGTATTTCCTTCTGTTCGTTACAATTTGAAGCTGTCCAGTTGAGCGTTTGCGTTCCTCCAGTGGAATTGTTTTTGAGATATTGGACTCTTGTTGTAGTGACAAGTGAGCACATTGACTCTTATTTGGTATAAGTGAGCCTTGGACACCTGTTTTACTCCTGCAAAATGTCTACACCTGGTAGACCTTCTTCTGAGATCCTCGGTAACACACAACTACACCGGTAAGTTTATAATGTGTAATTTTCAAGACTTATAGGTACGAACATTTAGGATGCCTATGTTTGGTCAATCAAGGGGTCAACTGTAAATCTCTATTATTTCCGCTATAACAGAAATTAACCTTTTTAGGCAGTGTAAGGTGATCTGTGAGAAAACCTAGACCATTGTAATGAGCACATGAATAATTAATGTACATCTATCTATTTATGAATTCACTGATTTATTTTTGCTATCATTCCAGTTATCCTGATGACATCTTGAATGTTTTGTATTACTACAAAACCGGACATCATCAACCACAACTCTATCCCTCGTATCCCCTGCTCTTGGACACCTCAACATATGTTTTGCGTGTGCCATATCGATTGCAAGTCGCAGAACTCGTATGGTTTGTCAAGACTGTCCTCAAAGAAACGTTATACTAAGATGGACACCCGCTCATCATGTAAGTGTTTTAATTGTGGCAGAATAACTATGTTTGAACTAATTGAACAAAAATAAATAGTATAAATACAATATTATATTTTTAGGTCTTGCATTTGGAACGAGTTTGTCGTGCTTGTTGGGAGGCAGCATCAAGAGAAATACAGAGCCAGGCGGTTGGTGGCGTTAGCAGACCCACCGTGGAGTCTGCGCCAGTGACTGATAACATGGACGATAACATCCCAGATGCTGTGATTTCTGTACCACCTCCACTACCACTGCCGGTTCCGGTTGTGAATTTAATCACGGGGAACATATAAATGGAAGACGTACGATTTTTCAAAGCATAAACAGCTGTGCTCCCCGTCTAAATAACTTTTCAAGATTATCATTAATCGAGTTATAAGATTGCTTTAGGATCTTACCAATTAAAACTGGCAAGATAATATGGGGAGCATGTGCGGGCGAATGGTACCTACAGTGTTGAAATATGCAATGAATTAATAGAAGAAGATTTGACCTTAATATTTCATGTCATAACAACTAGTTAGGGCCATAATTAAATCGAGACATGTAAGTAACAGGATTTATTACACATATTTATTGATAAGTAGAGAGCAACATATGACAAATTGTTTAGTGATTATTATTGCTTATTATTGTAGTTGCTTAGTTGCAAATCGTACAGTAGGGTGCTGCCCTCATACCTATGACCGTATTGTGGTAATTATGCTGGGGTCGTTTTAATGATATAAGCGCCCCAGTGCAATTTCTAGACCTATATTCCTTGAAGAATAAATATTGTACCCACTATTTATTGTTATTTTTTTTAATTAAGTAAGCAGCCTTAGAGCAGCTTAACTTAACTTGGGACTGATCCGTGCGTTTGTTGTAACTTAGCCATGAGCTCCTCTAACCGAAGGCTTTAGTCGTAGGTAAGTATTTATTTTTAACAACAGTACCTAGTGGTGAGGGCGCAGCCTACTTAATGCTGACTGCCGGCACGGCACGGCAAGGGATATTTGTAAGCGCAAGTACTTAACCTATATATTATAATATCTGGGAAGAGAAGAAGTTATGTAGTATTTTCTTAATTCAGGAATCAATGTTAATACTTAAACAAAATTATTATTTTAATTTCAAATATCTTTAGAACAAAAAAAAACTTGTTTTGTCACCTCAATTCCAGAATCCAAAAACATACGATTTCTCTTAAACTAGGGTGAATATTTGAAAATCGATTTCAGGATATGAAAAGGTAATTCTAAGTCTACAAAATAAAGTTAAAATCACAGTGACACACGAAGTTTTTTAGGGGCCCAAAAGTCTTAACAAAATGGGCATTGTCCTTTATTATCGTGTTTTGTTTTAGGTATGAATTTTTTGTTTCACCCGCGCTGATTGTATGACAACCCTTGAATGGATTTAAAAAAATTGCCTGTGGCTAAAATGGATAATTTTGCATAATTTTCTCTTTATTAAAGGAATTTTCCTTTTTGTAAGCAAAACATTCCGTCATGAACATTTATTTGTTTCAGTACAATCACAGTAATTATCAATCAAAAACGACATTTTGAAAAATAAATTGATGTTCTTCGACGAAAACGGAGTTTTTTTTTTCTTATCGCTAATCACCTGCAAACAAAAGTGCGTCTATTTTACTAGAACGGGTACTTGATTTATAGATAGTTATTTAATCAAAAGGTCCACGTTTATTTAAGTAAATATTACCACTAGCACAGTAATACGTATGTTGTTATCGTAACCCATTGGAAACGTATAGACGCGAAACAAACAACAGTTATTGATTTAACAGTAAAACCTAAACTATTTACTGAATGCGCTTCTGAATACATAATACAACAGCCATGAAGCAGTAGGAAAATAAACATCGGATCTACTAAATCTTTAATATTATTACGTTTGTCAAAACACACACTAAGCCATGGTTTGTAACTCTGTGCATAGCCTTGAGCGTGTACTAAGGACAATGACATCACCCGCTTGCATGGTCGGATAAACCTTTTGGTGTACCTACTGCAATAAAAAGTCTGTGGGAATGACGTAATGCCAGGTAAAAGTAATTTTGAAATAAGAATTCTAGAACATTGGCATACTGAATAATCTGTAATACTGATTTTGCTAGACTGTATGCAGACTATAGCTCAGTTGTATCAAATGTTGGTGAAAATAAAACTATTGGTCTTGGCCATGGTTGAACAAACATTTGACTGATTTCGAAACTTCGTCTCTCTTCGAACATTTGATGCAAGTTTTGCAGGCTTAGTTTATTTATCTCTCACGGCAAACTTAGCCCAAATTTTGGTTACTCAATAAATTCGTGCCGCTTTTGCATGGTTCGCTAGTTGGAAACTAAGTTCTAACTTGGGATGTGATCATTTATTACACCTGTATTCTTGGCTAGATTTATTTTCAGCTATTACGTGTGATCTTCGTTGCATGTGGGTAGTAAACAGTCAAGATATTATAGCTTTGTTAGTATGGCGATCATAAAATCATATTTGATTTTATCATTGATTGATGCATGTGCACGTTATGTAGGCACCTAGATACCCGAATGAGAACATACAATTGTTTATAATCCTTTCTAGGTATATTGTAATACCTCTATCGAACTTTGAGCTTGATTGCACTTAGTGGTAGCTAGTAAGGTGATCGCTATCTTATAGAAGTAATTGCGCAACACATATAAATTGGCAATCAATCGCAATGGCTTTCATTTGGACATCCATTGCATTAATTTCATTATAGGTTTGAATAATTCGTCTGCTCAACTACTTATATAACTCCATGAACGTGGCTGAATCAAAATTAAAGGAATTACGGGTTACGCAATTACCCCACGCGATTTCCAAAGTTCTAATGCTCATTTTTATGAAAAACTATTTTCAGCAGTAGGTACCTATGTTAAGTCA
This sequence comes from Brachylomia viminalis, assembly GCA_937001585.2. Classification (NCBI taxonomy): domain Eukaryota; kingdom Metazoa; phylum Arthropoda; class Insecta; order Lepidoptera; family Noctuidae; genus Brachylomia; species Brachylomia viminalis. Next base: position 3,448,929 of record OW443300.2, read on the forward strand.
GATATAGAGTACAGTCAACTCTTTTCAAGTCCTTCTAAAACTGAACTGTTCCTTTAGAAAATGATTGAGTATTCACATGTAAACCTTAGAAGTGACAAAAGGCACACCTAATTTTAACCTACCGCCGATTATGACACTGTAGATTATGACACCGCAGATTATGACACTGTGACTAAAGAAGATTATTTTACCAAATCTAATTAGTAAATAATTTGCTTTGACAAATAACGTGGATACATTAACAACGTAACGTAAACGCTACTAAATAAGTTAAGTTTCAGCAGTGCCTGATACTTGTGTCTTTATTTAGACTATCCAATAAGCGGACAGGTTGCTGCGTAGGTATAGTTTGCGTCGTGTCCTTGAATATCGATATAAAAGTCTAGTCTGTTTGTGTGGGAGTACCTTACATGCATAGCAAGGTATAGGTACGTTCTTTTAAGTGATCAATTTAGCTAGTAGGCACGTCTATGTTTCCATAGTTAGGTCTTGAAACTAAAATCAATATCGAAGGTATGAGTGGGGATTTTAATTAATATAACCCATAAAGTTTTTAAGGCCTGCAGTCAAGCTCCTGTCGCCTGATTCTGCGAACATTTTCAAAATCCCTGAAGAACGCGAAAGCAGATATATACACATGGACACAGAGCCGAAAAACTAGGTATATATGTAGCAGTAGTGGCCCAGAGGTAACGGCTGCGACTTACGTGTTGTAGGTCGTAGGTTCGAACCCAGACAGGCGCTTTACTTTGTGTAAATTATCACCATTTGATTGCTCTCAAAACGGTGTAGGAAAACATCGTCAGGAAACCGGTATGTCCTAGAACCAAAAAATTTAAAACATATGACATCCACCAACCCGCACTGGGCCCACTCTCTCTCACAGAGAGGAGGCCTGTGTCCCAGCAGTAGGAACATTATAGGCTGATTATGTAGACATATACCACACAACAGAAGTGAGAGGGCAGTATAAAAAAAATCCACAGGGCCATAATGTAGCTGGCTTCACCAGCCCAATTACCTTTTTTAATTTCCGCATATCCAAGTAAACGTTCAAGTAAATAATAATAAATTGCGGTAATCATTATCACAATTTAATAAAGCAGCATGGTATTATAAACAGGTTTATTGATTGAACCTGTTCAGACAGGTTTAGGCATACTTAAAAGGCTAGTTGTGACTGTTATTATCTTATGATGTCATTATTGAGGCCTCTGTGCTATTTCTTGTCAGTAGACAAAGGATTGGGTCTTCATTTTTCTTGAGACCCCTTGCCTCTCCTTGTCCTCGTTCTGATCTCGTCTGTCTGTGTGTCTCGTGCTTATTTTCAGCCTAGTATTGTATAGTATGGTATTAAAACTCCGTACTACACTAGGCCTGCTCAATGTCAAAATGTTACAACCGACGTACGGTCTACTGTACCACATACTATGAAGGAAGACTCTTTGCTGATTCTGTCCAATTACCCCCTGCAGCTTTTGTGCCTTGTCTCAGACAGTTATGGAAAGGGCGTTAATCATGGCAATTTCAGATTTAAAGCTAAGATTTCTTCGTTATTTTCTTGTATAGTTGTATCTATGTCTGTAAAAGACTTCATCTTTAGGCTACTTTTCGGCGAACATGGTTCAGCGTTAGGTCTTTGAATAGGTGGAGCAAAGTGTTATTACATTTCCATCATGACCATCATCATTGGACGCCTTGTTCCACGCATTGGATTTCAACAAAATGATTTTTTCTTTAGAAACACTCTAGTCTAGATTTGTGTCAGGTAATACCTATTGGCTATATGCTCGCTGCTTATTAAATGGGATTTAAACATAACTATCAAAATGTGAGTGTACGGGTGTTCTTTACACCGCTGCTTAACCCTTCAGGGAAAACAGGTGTAATGATATGTAAGTAGCCGTTTATACCACATTAGTCCTACTGCAACGTATTCAATGTCACTTTGCATAACAATTTGTTAGTATTTGTATATTGCGTGCACATCAATCGGTAACTGTTAGCGAGTGCAACATGCTTATCATTATCAGAGGGTGCTTTATTATTAAATAACTCGTTCTTGGTATTTTTGTGGAGAATCGTTCTGACATTATTATTCAATTCGACATGTTATAGTTCTCTGAGTGTGTGTGATTTTGTTTTTCTTTTTGGAATTTCTCAATAGCAGCTAGGAGTCTAGACGTGTGCCCGGTTGATGGCGATAAGCTCGTTCCCTATCACATGAATTGTGAGTTTACTATAGGCTCTGCCTAAGCCTTCGGGGAACACAAGCGTGATGTTATGTTGTGTTATATCTATTTTATTTATGTTATAAGTTATAATTTTATTTATTTCACATAAATCTACATATCTACTTATGAAAGGTCTGCAGCTCGGTGCACAGGTTCTAATTGGTCGTTTCCTACATGGAATATCCAGCAACACTCCACGGATACTCTTTTCAATGTGTCACTAACCATCATAATTTGGACACCATTTTTATTTATTTCTTATACACTGGCACATAATTATGCAAAACCTGGATTTTACTACTCAATATTTTGTAAACATTGCCCCGCATTCGAATCGTCCAATATTTGTTGTGTGTTTGCAGATGAAAATCTCACTTGTTCAAACAGCCAAAATTTCTATTTTTAACACTGACTAGTGACAACACTAGCAATTGTTTATGTTTATTGAACGCACGGATGAATTGAACTGCAAATCTTACATGCACAAACATCTAACCCCGAGCAATATTTCTGACAGATTTACAAAGAGATGCATTTTGAAGTTATTACAGCCTTGCTTTAATTACTATTTCTATGTTTCATTTATTTATTAGTTGTTTTTCATTTGTTTCTTATTAATTTAACCGAACTGCGTAGTAGTGCTACTATTACTCGTTTCGTGATCACCACGTTTTGACGATAAAAAAGTCACTTTGCTTCAACTTCAAGGCGAAACATAATAGGTATCTTTGAGATGAGTCAATTTAGAGCAGATTTTTATAGACTATACCGACGTACAGACCTCCCAGAAAAATGCGTTTAGTTAATCATCGTCTGTCTTCGGTAAAAATAACATGATCGGATGAGATCACATCATCGCATTTCGCATCGCCTCGTATTTCTATTCTTTTGGAAAACAGCTATGATATCTTCTTATTCTATTCTATCTTTGTTCTTAGAAAATTAAAGACGAGTGACAGATGACGATCTGTGCCCGGAGTGTATAACACGACAGCGAGAAGACATCATACAAACGCGCAACGTGCACTACTACAAAACGCGGCTGAACTAACCTTAGAAGCTTGGTCTCTGTGGAGGGTTACTCTGTGGCGCGACGTTCGTGTTAATTCGGAAACTCGAAGATTACCGAAGCGTATACCTTTTCTGGTTTACCTGTACCTATTTGGTTACCAACCATGAACAGTACCATGACAAATGACATAATTCTACTCTATAATAAAAACAGAATGTTTTTTTGTGTTCAGTACTTAATTATCTTGGTAGACAGTAATAGTAACGGTAATTATTCAATAACACCCTATTTACTCACTGACCCAGTCATATTTGAATTTATTGTTGGACTGCTAACCTAGAGACAGAACAAGATGATTAACATCTTATTTGCTAAAATCGTAAATGTAAATGTTTATTGAAACGTCTCATCGTACAAATAAACACAACAAGATAATCGATAGACTATAAATATGAAACAAGTTTTTGCGACAGTATTTAACTACAGCATGACGTTATATTGATTGTTTGCACGTCAGTTCTAAACACGATCCATTTCAATTCATAATGAAGCTAATGATAAGACACCGTTCGTTTGTATGTAACTAAACGAATAAACTAAATGACCTTCATTATAGTGTCATATGTAGTGTACAGATGTATAGGGTGGCCAATTCGAAAGTACCACTTTAAATTAAGACAATTTTTATTAAAATAGAAAATATCAGATACTTTCCCATAATTATATCATATAGGCTTCGCAATTTTGTATGAAAAATAACATCTGCCAAATCTTTGCCTTTTGCTGGTTCAAAATGCAATCGCTTTTTATTGTGAGTTTCCCCAAACTTCTGCAAACTTCTGGTATTCCACTTTCAAAATGACAAATATTCTGTTTTTATTGTTCAAGATTGACCACGACACATCTCTGTAGATAATCTCACTGAAAAAAGCTAGGACTTGTCGAAACTGATTCATTTGTGGGACAGTTAATGTCAACACTCCCTGCAATTTATTGTGTCGGAAACATTACTCTCAAAGTTTCAGTTGTGTATCGTGTTGCAAGGTTTCTAGCTCCGTCTTATAAGTACCATGTGGTTTTAGGCCTAACTGATTTATATAATCAAATAAAAAACTCAACACGGTAGCGATCACCGTCACAGTAACAGCAGCACCTGCTGTAGCCTTTTCAAAGAAGAATGGTGCAATAATGAATGATAATAAAAATAATAATAATGATATATAATAATAATATGAATGATATGATAATGAATGGTGTAAGAATGGTTTACCTTACCAGTGAGTCGAGGATAATTTAGGGGTCCTACGTTGGTCTATAGAGGTATGAGGAGCAGGGTGTAAAGGTCACTCATACCTCCATAGAAAACGGAGGATCCTCTTACCAGACGGGTGTTGTGTCTGGTGTACAACTGCCCAATGATTGATGTCGGGACGTTGTATATATGCTAGCGGTAAACTCTGCTTGCGCGATGCAGGATTTTGCGTGACGTCAGTGTGATGCGTACTTCACATGTGGCGATGTAGATAGCGCTACAGGTCAACAAAGGTTACTCTTCTCCATAATAGTGATAGTGTCTGTTTTAAAATCCTTTGTGATCAAAATGTGATTAGTTAATTTACTCGTAAAGATTTGGTGAAATAATTGGGTCGTTTTTCAATCCGTTTAGGAACTTTAGGATACAATTATCTACTGCAGTTAATGCGATGGTCATGGTCTTATAAATGGTCCATAACTAATTTGCCACATTTCATTTAAAAAGTGGATAACGCCAATTCAAAATGGTGGCCAAAAAAGTTACATACATTGGAGTTGGCCACCCTGTACTTAGACTAGTAGTCACCGAATCGGCGTATTCGGTAGTAGCTAAATACACACACGGGTTGCGGTATATTCGACTTCTATTTAGTCAAACCGATTGGTAAATACTCATGTTTCACAATAGTTTGTGAGCTATTTGTAATTCTGTTCGGAAATCATCGTATAATGTCGTATTCTCATCTGGCTCTCTTTTGTTATTGACTGATTGATTTGTCTTGGTATGTTTTTGGTTTATGTTTCTGACGAGTGCAATTCCGAATAGTTATGGTCTTTTGGCGGCTTCGTTGGTGTAGTGGTTGCCAGCACTGCTGCTGAACATGAGATCCTGGGTTCAATTCCCAGATCGGGCAAAAGGTTAAATATTAAGTTTTTCATCAGGAATTTCTAGATTTATGCCCAGTTGATATGGCAATAGGGTCGTCCCCTATGACATGGGACTTATAAATTACTGGCCAAATGTAGGTAGGTACTATGTGACAGTGCCTACCCTTCCGGGGATGACAGGCGTGATGTTATGTTATGGTCTTTTAACTAATCGGTTACTATGTACAGACATCAAAAGTGTCTAGGGATCAACATATATTTTTGCAATAACTTTTCTCCTGATTGATATTAATTAAAATTTTCTTTAAGGATTCATAAAATAAAGTGTTTTCGTTTGTCACAGTAACGATAAACCAAGTCACCTTTGCATTAATAAAGAAATTTGCCATTTTCCTAATAAAGGTATTTTTGACATTTGAACCACTAACACAAAAGTTCGAAAAAAAGACTGAAATAACAGTTTTCTTTAAAATTTTATTGGGTAACTTAAACAATTAATAATCCGTGTTTCTACCGCGAACACTAACAACACAAGAACATCGGTTTGGCATACTCAAAATGAGTTCATCCAAATCACGCTGTGGAATGGCCGCCCATGTTCGTTGCAACAACAAAAAAAGGTCTTCTTGCGACTGGATACCCTCCATATTCGGCAGAGCTCTTCTCTGTAGCATATCCCATGCATGCTCAATCGGGTTCAAGTCTGGCGACTGAGCAGGCCAGGGCAGGACATTGATGTTAGCTGCGGCGAGAGTCTGTCTTACAACTCTTGCGGTGTGCGGTCGTGCATTATCATGCATTAACTGAAATAAGGGACCGATTTGCACTTGTAGAGGAACGATGACGTCTGATACAATCGTCTCAGCATAAATTTGAGCGTTGAGGTTGCCTCTGATCCAAATCAACTCAGTTCTTCCGCCGATCCAAATACCCGCCCATACCATGATGGTTCCACCACTATAAGGATGGACTTCCTGGCAGGATTTTAATCGCTGTTGGCGTCCAGGGGTTCTCCAGTGTCGTATACGTCTTGTATCCGGTCTCATACCAAAACGAGACTCATCAGAAAAGCACACGAAACGCCATTGTTCTTCTGCCCAATTTCTGTGTTCAAGAGCCCATTGATATCGAATCCTACGATTGTGCATTGCTATAGGTGGTACCCGTAGCGGTCTTCGGGAATGAAGGTTCACTTCATGCAAGCGGTTTCTGACTGTTTGGTCGCTAATTAAGTTCCCTGAAGAGTGATGAAGCCTCACGGCTAACATCATGGCGGTTATTGTTGGAGCTCTTCGAGTTAAGATTTGAATGTATCGGTCTTGTCTCCGTGTGGTGCAGCGATACCGTCCTCCATGGCGCTCAGCCACGGTACCAGTGCTTCGGTAACGTGTCCAAAGTCGACTGATAACACTCTGACTTGTATTCAGAGCTAAAGCCACAGTACGTTGCCGGGAACCAGCTTCTATCATTCCCACGGCTCTGAGCATTTCTTCCCTGCTTAAATGACGTCGCCGCTCCATAATAACGTTGGTTTTAATCAGTAGTAGGGAAACAGTAGCACTAATAATGTCTTCAATGCGTTGTATGTTTTTATAGGGAAAATATTGACAGCTGATTTTCATCTTTTACTCGAATTTGATTCACAGTTCCTGATTCAAATTATGAAATGCACCAAAAAGGATCCATATAAATTTATAAAATCATAAATTTATTACAAAGCCACATCTTAATCTCAAGAAATCCGCATAAAAATGCTTGATCCCTAGACACTTTTGATGTGTGTAGTTGCAGCGCATCTCTAGTTCAGCATATTGGTTAAAATACAATAAGCTCTTTTAACTTATTGATACGTAGGTATCAGTTCAAGGTCTTGTTGTCAAAGGTTATCTTATACGTGGTGGAATATCTCTCCAAATATTTTTTTATGATTTAGTCTATCATAATAACGAATTTAACTATATTAATAATGTTCGGTATTCAAATATCGTGCTCATCCGTCTCAGTAGAGTAGGAACATCATCATGCATCATTTATTTATATGTCAAATTTATTTCACAAATTGGACATATTCGCTATTATTATTATTATTTTACACTTTTTTTATTTTATTTAAGTATGCACACATTATAGGCAATCAATCGGCTTCCAGTCAAGGTCCAACCGGATGCAACTGGATACCAGTATTTTACATGGACCTACTGCCTATCTGACCGCCACAACCCAGTTACTGGGTAAAACGATACCTCTTAGTAAGACTGTTTGTCAGACTTTTGGGCGTCTGAATACCCTTGACTACCCGTAACGACTGTCAAAGTTCTACGAATGACAGCCCGGCTTAACGTGCTTTGCGAGGCAAGGAGAGGTCTCGATATGTAATGTATGGTCACCCATCCAGGAACCAACCGCGGCAAGCGTAGCTTAACCTGATCGCTCGACCCGTGCGGCTGTTATCATTTAGCCACGAGCCCCACACACACACACATTGCATTTATACACACATTAAAGCATAAAATTGATTTACTACCGACACCTCACAACTTCAGGTCCAGTTGAAAACCAGCGGCAGACAGGCACTAGTTGTCTGGCAGTTGCAGCTGAACAGGGCCTATTTGGCGCAGCCGTCATTCCTGCAAATTTTTTACAACGCACTTTACCTTTTTATTTGACTTTATTTGCTTTATTCCTTCGTCTTTCATACATCTTCACTTAACATTTTAACCACTTTGTTATCAGAACATTACAGTTTAATTAAAATAGCAGCCAAACACAACATAACTTCGTAGATAAGCACTACGGAAAAAGGCATATCACTTTACCCACGACCTTTGAGAAAATATTTTATGCAACGTTGGAATTAAAACTGGCAATTGAATAAGACGGAGCACCTCCTGAACTCCTGCACAAATGCTGCCTACATCTCTAAATCTACTATCCTATCGCAGATATGCTGGAAGAGATTTCATTAAAAATAAGCATCACCTTTGTACCTATTTTTCTGTTATTTTCATCTTGTCTGTTTATATATGTGTGTATATAAATGGTTAAATAATATAAATAAAGAAACAGACTTTGACACATTGTGTAGGTTCTCAGTGCTGTGGTTTTCAATTGAAAGCGAATAGCAAATAAGGCTGTTGGATTGACAAGATGTAGAAAGGAATAGATTTCGCAATACTACTAGACAGATCAACGTTCACCGATTGGCTTGACCTTTACAAAAATGCAAATACAGCGGTTATTTTTGGCAACACATTACTCAATGTTAAGGCCAAAATAACACGCAAACATGGAAGTTTGAAAGGTAAAATTTATGTCATAAAGAAGAAACGTAATGGAAGCGAATCCAAGCTTTTCCAATCACCGATCGAATATACGCCCGAATATCTGAACGATTCATGGTTCTCTGGGGACGAGCAAACACGCAATGTAATTTTTCAACATGAAAAAGGATTAGAACAATCCGTATACTACACTACATTCAAAAGGCCAACAGTTTTTCAATTTCATACATAACATACATACATAATAAGCCTATAATGTTCCCACTGCTGGGACACAGGCCTCCTCTCGTCGATAGGGAGTGGACTGTAATAACCACGCGAGCCCAGTGCGGGTTGGTAGATGTCACATGTCTTCGAATTTTCAGTTCTGCGACATGCCAGTTTCCTCACGATGTTTTCCTTCACCGTTTTGACAGCAGTGGTGATGAAATTATTTAAACAAAGTTAAGTGCCTGCCTGGGTTCGAACCCACGACCTACAACTCGTAAGTCGGGGCCGTTATCACTGGCCACCATAGCTCTTAATGTCATCTCTGTCTAAATCATCCAGAATTTTTGATATTGGCGTCATTACTCGCACGTTCATTTAACCTTAACTATAATTAAGGTTTCTGCATATACCTATGTATTTTATAATTTTTTAGACTCGGTTGTCGGGTTTCTGAATGTTTTGTTGCTCTCGAGGTTTTTGCGTTTGTATATTTTTTCTTATGTTTTTTAGTTGCAGTGGTATTTTCAAAGGCATTTTGTTAAACAAAGTAACACCAGGCATAAGTTCGCATTTGTAGTTATATTTACTTTTAAAAAAAGTTAAGTTAAAGTTAATCAAATAAATAAACATTTAAGTGAAGTGCACTTAGACTCAAAAGTCACTAGTCAAAATGTCGATTATAAGCTTGATTCGGTTTCTGAAAAAGCACAAACCACCAGATAAACAGAAGAATGCAACTGAATTTGAATGAAATAGTTTTTCATATGGTGGATAACTGGAAAAACATGACATGACAGACAGACATGGTAAAAAGCTTTTGTTTTACGCGTATTTTCTAATATCAGATGCCTATGGTCACACGTAAATGTCAATTATAGGACACCCATGTGTATGGCTAACATATCACCATGGCCTTGGCTCGTCACGTCGTGATCAATAATTACTGTCTTTATTACTAGGCAATTTGACTGACCGGTTGGTGCAGTTGGTAGCGACTCTGCCTTCTGAGCCGCTGGTCCCGGGTTCGATTCCCGGACAAGTCAAACATTAGTGTGCATGAACATGTCTGTTTGACCTGTGTCTGGGTGTTTATATGTATTTAAGTATGTATATCAGTCATCAGGTTACCGTAGTACAGGCTCTACCTAGTTCGGGACCTGAAGACCTTGTGTGGGTGTTGTCTCATATTATTATTATAATTCAAGTACCTAGTACATGGGTAGAAAGCGTGAAGGGAAAAAGAAAGCTATTGAACATTCCTACAGCTGTGCATAGTATTCCAAGACTAGTTTCTATTTTTAGTGACTTTCTGTAATTCATTTAGCACTGCAGGCAAAGTTGGGATTTATTGGAGATGGACTCGTGAATGTGGTTTTAAAGATTTTGTGAACCAGAATTGAACCGGCTGCAGTAGTCCCTAAGATTTAAGTTTATATTTAGGTGCGTAGAATTTGACTCATTGATGGGCAATGCAAGTTTTTGTACTTGCTGGCTAATTGGAGCACCTTCTAAATGAAATCGTCATCATCTTCCTGATACCCCATATTACTTAAGGTCGGCGAATTCCGATTTTTTTTCTCCCATTCCCCCTTATCAACAGTCACGCTATCATTCACTCCTTTTTCGTTCGTTTTCTTTTTAATTCATTGCACCTGCAAAAATACCTGAATATGAAACTGGAATAAGTCTTACGATCGAATACTTTCGAACTCCAAGTTTGCCATCTTACCCTTTGCCCTTTTGGTGAAGCTCGATGGTTATTTTAGTCTATAATAGTACGCCAGACGTGTCTACTCCAGTCTCAATTAAGTAAGGCTGACGGCTTTTTGCAACGTAAGTATCAACAATGTTTTGGAGTGCATTATTGTGTTCCTTCTGGAATACTGCAAAGTCTTTTGACTCTCAGACTACTATTTAATAGTTTGCAGTCAATGTTTTTGCGACTATTTATCCTAGGGTTTTATCATTCCTTAGATCTATACTATCTATATTTCTTCCTTTAGAATCCTTTACAGTCCCTCCATGATTTTCTTTATCAGTTTTACTCCACACGAATCTCTGAGTAACACAATCATCTCCAACTATAGTCTGAGTGTCAATCTCTTTATATTTTTCATCTCATCAGAAGAAAACAAAACATGTTTAGACTCAACGATCATCAAATATCTTCTCACCTCAATGTTATGACTGCAGTCTCTAAGCTATGCGATAGACGCACTAACACAGTTTCCATTCGCAAAACAAATGAAGGTATAGTGACATCATAGAGTTTCAAATAGTCTGTACATAATAGTGGGAAGGTAGGGTACAGTTAGCAATTGTGGTCGCTGTGATTGCGATTTTCTCTGAACACAATTGAGTTTGGTCGTTGACGATAATTGGCGGTAACTGTATACTGATTGTCAATTTTTACGGCACACAAATTGACCAAATCGTTTGGTGGTTGACTACGTGTATCGAATACGTTATGTTGGCTCTGCTAATTAGAATTGCAGTGATTACACAATGGATAAATAAGATATTATGTTCTATGCATATACGTAATTTGCGATCACTCCATTTTTTTTTTTAACGTTGTCCCACACTAGGAATGTCTCCTGTATCGTGGGTGCGTTTACAAACATTTAAACTCACATACACAAAAGGCCAGACCCGGAACAACTACTTGCAGGTCATACAAATATTTGTTCCGTGCGGGGATCGAACCCGCGACACGTAACGCAGCAGTCAATTGCTTAACCACTGCACCAACCGTGTAAAAGCATTATGGTTAATTTGCGAACGATTACATATCCACAGCTTATAATAATAATTTAAGTAATATAATTAGTTATCCGCTTGAATCTATGTAGTAGGTAATACTACCCTACTAATACTAGCCTACATTATATTTCACCAAATTAATGTCACTATTTTCCTAAAATGTGTCTCTTTTCTAACGTCAATGTCATGTGAAGTCCATGTAATTGTGCCTTTAGATATACAGCTACGGGTATGTATGGAAAGATAGATGATTCGGAAGCTTCATTATTCCAACGAGATGCTGACACTGCCTGTTGAAGTCATTAGCACGATCCCATCAATTTCAGCACTTAACCCCGATGTAGTTCAATGCACTAACTGCATAGCACGATGAGTTGATGAATATTTCATAAGCTCTACGTTGCTACCCTCAGTAGTAGTTTGAATTTCAAAATAGTTGCTTCCTTAGTTAAACTTGGACACCAATAACATTTGAAGTTAAACATGTGCACAAACAGGAAAACAACAAACATCTGGCTGTTTGAGTAATTTATGCGGCCTACCCAAATGTCCTTTCTTTGGTATTGTTCGTCAAATCGTTGTGCTCCTTAAGTTCTGAGTTGAGCTGCACGATTACTGACAAATGCGTGCATTGACGTCCCAGGTCCGCTGAATATGTATGGTTTTTCCTCAAAAGACCGTTTCAGACACCAATCTACATGGTCTTCACATGATCTGACCAAGATTATGTCTGGACTTTAAAAGATAATGTGACCTCTGAGTTTGTTTCAGCCTTTCTTCTCAGAGTAGTCAGATAGGAAACGCCGACCTCATTTAGTTTTTAATATATGATTGACGTGTAAAAGTGTTTGTACAAACCTATTTACAGAAATAAAATCATTTATTATTTATCATGTAGGTAAACTTGAGGTATTTTGACATATTGAGACAGAGATGATAATGAGACTGTTCTTAAAAATACGGGATTTTATCCAAAATAGGTTATCACCAGGTAGTCACAAATTGGTAAGAAGCAATGAGTCGATAAAAGGATAACTGCAGTAGCAATTATACAACATTAGTCTAGAAAGACACATTTTCTAGACAAAACCTAAGTAACAAACCGCTTTAAGTATTATCAATGGATGGTAAGAATTCTCGTTTACTACTTACGATTTCCTCTTATCTAAGCGAGTCAATTATACTGTATTTTAATTGCCTATCATAACTATTAGACTGCAGACAGACACGACTTCTTAACCTGCTAATAATCTTGAACATGTCATTGTTGTCCATGCATAAAAATAATTGGTCAATGGACCTACCTACTAGAAATTGTCTTGCACAGAACATTTTAGAATGACGGTGCTGTGTTAAGGTTACTGAGATGGTTCAACAGACCGATTCACCACCAGTTTTTGAAATAACATTTAATCTGCCTTCAGTCCCAAGTCAGCTAACTTTTGATTGTTCGTTCGAATCCATTCTCTATGCAGGCAATGCTACCCGATATTGTCTCCATTGAGAACACAGCCATAAAGAATTACATGTTTATGAATAAGGATAATCCATTCTGAGTTGCAATCATCGCATTATTATCCGTTATAAAGTGCCGTAAACAGAACAAAAGGAATATAAAATAAAGTACTTAATCGTAAAAGCTATGTACGAAGATAATCACTTTGGTTTAATAAGCCTAATCTGTGTTACAAGTAATGTTATGTAAGTTAATTTTAATTTGAAATACTCGTGTCTTTTATGGGAATACAAATTGTATTAAGTGCTTTGTATAAAGCATTTTGAATTACTTACTTTTATATACTAACAAAAAACTGTAGAAGGATTGTGTAAAAGATTATTTGGCTAGAAAGGGATAAGAATAGAGAATGACGGTTGATTACGGAGATTACCCTGAATAAATTGGGGAAAGGGCAAGAGGAAGACGATAATGATGAAAGAATAACGTGTAAAAATAGAAATGAACTTGATATATGTTCCTACTTATTGTAAACGTACATATCCCAAGTACACGTTATTTATTTTGCATAAAATTTAGATTCATCCAATAAGAATCAGCCTTGTTATTGACTCACTGTAGGGCAATGGCCTCACCTCACACGGTATTTTGATATAACCCAGCAGTTGTTTCTTTTACCGGTTGTAGTAGTGTCCTATATTATTATACAGACAGAGACACCGATGCGCAAACTGTAACCATGAATTCAGCACATGATTCTAAACATCTAGCCTAAAAATTTGTCATCGGTTATCAAAAAAAAATCTACTGATTCATAGAACAGTGCAATATCTAAGCGGTCAAAATGCGGCAGTTTTTTTTTTTAAATAACTGACGAAAAATTCCAGCATAGGGAGGTCCAGAATCATGTTCTGAATCCATAGTAGCAGGTTATACTTCGATGTCGGACCCTGTATACTTGGTAAGCAGAACACACATTGAATACAATTACAAGGTTATGAACCGTGAAAATTATAAATTATTCACAAACCATATTAAGAACAAAAAAAAACCGTTGGTTATCATTTAAAATGGCTTCGTCTACTTCGACGTAAATGTATTTGGTATGCATTCAAAAGGAATTTACATTGTTTTCACCAGTTTTGTAGTATACGTATTGTTATAATAATATTGTATATACCCTGAATTATGTGTATCGAGGTCACCGGTAATAATAACTTTGTTACCACACTCTTTCATTTGTTTGACTCCAACATTTCCTAACGACACTCACATTTAGATTTACGTGCGCTTTATGGTCACACACAAACGTCTCATAATCGTCAATCTCCTGCATATAAGCCTGTCCACAAGGCTAATTTTGTTTGGCGGGTTGTATCTTCTGGCAATTTGCATGATGCTAATGTTGTGTTTAAAATATTTACCTTTATGGTGATTAGAAAACTAAACGTTTAGGATGCGCTGCACATTCGTGTAAGTATTGCAACGGGTGAAGGTTATAATACTGCACGCAAATAAACAATGTTGCTACAAACTACTGCAACAACAGACTGTCGAAAATATTGGTAGGATCACCGCGCTTGACAATCGTGCTGACGATCACAAAACCCATCTTGTTATCACATCACCGTAGCATAGTCCTACCTACTTCGTTTGCATTATTCCCACGAAGTTTAAGAGCGATTATAAGAAGTAATTACACAGATTTTTAAAATATAGCTCCGATTAAATGATAAAAATTGAAAACCACGAAATATGACACTAAGTTGCGACGTTGCCACTCATAAGGTATAAACGCTCTTAAGGACGCTATTCTTTGTCGGTCACACAACTTCACAGCGTTTGTTAGGTTAAGTTTCAAAACAACCAAACATTTACAATTGTCTGACGATAACTAAGCTGCGTCAACAGCAGCTCAAGACGTTGCTCTCTTGTGTATTTATTCTTTAGTGTACCATTAAATGACGCATGTTCCGTCTGGCTTCACACCGTGGATTTTAGCAGATCCCCGTAGAGAATAAAATAAGACAACTGAACAGAAAAGCCAAATGTAACTAACCTTAGGTTATGTGAAGTTTCTAGAGTGAGATATTGTGGTTGAGCTAACTTTCCTTTAAAGAATTAAGCAGCACTAAGACAGTCTCACATTGGTCACGAGTGTATGTAGACGAAAGTTTTGTGCCGGTATGAAATAAAACAAAAATCGATACATTTGAATTTATTAGTGGTTTGAAGTTGTGCCTAACTTAGAGAAACATTAATGTAAACTTACATTTTATGTCCTTGAAAATAGCATCTTGAAATCAATACTTTTAACTTCAAATACTGACCTATTATAACTAATTATTGTATTCATGTGATACGCAATACACTGCTCCTTAAAACAGAACATTTTCATACGAACGAAGTTATCTTGTGGAGGATAGTCCTTGACTAAACTACGTTAATACGAACTATCTCTTATATTTAAATTAGTATTAACATTTTCTTTGTCTGCAATAACATTTTTCCTTTTGTCTGAAAGTTAAATCTTTATGACTTGGTCATAAAACTAAGCAAACACTACTGTATGTTAAATACGTCTTTTGCAATTACACGTTTTTTAATATTTTACGATGTTTTTATAATTTTCAATGCAAACCATAACACAAAAAAAATAAACATTACATAGAATATTAACAATTGCCAAATCTGTTCAAAATATCATTAATAATTTGGCATCATATAACTTTCATAGAACGAAAACCAAAGTATGAAAGAAAGCTAATGAAACGGTGCTTAAGTGCAAAAGCAGAAAAACAAATGCGTTAAGATGTTCCAACGCATCTGTTTTATTTAAATCACAAACCCATAAAACCAATGATGCAAACAATCTTTTATGCAGATCGATGTACAATGTTTGCCTTTACAAATACACAAACAGTTTGTCATGACAACATTAACATTTTAGTATCACTGGCATTTTAAAATGGTCCCTCACTCAACGGTCGGATCATGGCTGGCGAATGAATTATGCAAGAGTATTGACTAGTCCCGACTTCATTTGAAATAACGTTTGTCGCCGATACCTGGAACAGCTCTTAGAATTATGGAACGGGGATTGAATATATTGTACGGAGGTTTGCATGAAATAGTTTACTCGACACCTTAGTAAGGGGCCAATTAAAGCTTGTGACATTAGCTTCTGCCTATGACTTCGTTCACGTGAGGTTTCTTGTTTTTTCATAAAACATATCCCATGACACTCAGTAATGTAGCTTTCTACCACAATTTTTTTTTTTAATCGGGTGAGTTGTTTCGGATATTACCTCCTACCTCCTAACAATTTTTTTTACATTTTTATAATATTAAGTGTAGATGATGACCAAACATCGACAGTTCAAGGGCTTATTTTAATAAATCTCCGTGTTGCTGATTCACTTGGCTAGTAACAATGTCACCATACTCTTGCGCTTATCCTAATTTATTCGGAATCGGTGCAGCATGTCTTTTGCTTCCCTACTAACTTCTCTATTTGCTGTCATCTCTCCATTTTCCTTGTTAGTCTTCCTTTTTTTCATGTAACCATCCATGTTCATACTCAAAACTCTTCGACCGTTTGCCATTCCTTGTCCCAGCTTATAATGTATTTTCCAAGCCAAGCTATTTTGGATACCTATGGTTTGTGACAAAGGAAAACAATGTAAGAATAGCCTGAAAATGCTTTGTCATCGCCAATTAATTCCAAGATATTTCAAAACTATGTACGTATATTTAGAACACTCCATAGCATTCTCGTTTATAATTATTTGGCGTCGGTTTCCTCTTATCTAAGCCAGGCAAATACACAGTCTTTTAATTACCTGTCGGAAGATCACAGAAGTGATACATTTGGAGGATAAAGAAGGATCAGAGGTGACATTTAGAGGATCATGGAAGGTAGTCGTTGTTGTTGGATTATTAAACCTGTTGTCATTTGACAAAGGGCCTCCACCACGTGAGTAGATTATGATAACAAATTCATGCAACCTACCTACAGTGTATTTTTACCGAGACTGCCCTGAAGGAGGCTAATGTTTTTCCTTCTTTGGAAAACAAACTCAGTACGAAAATCCCTTATGTAATCGTGTATGGAGAATATGTTTTTCCTGTGACAGTGAAGATGATATTATACCTGATCAATGTATCGATTTAATTATGTGGTCACGGCCTATAATATCAGTTCTATCAAGGACTTTGCCAATGCATTGCTGACACAAAAAACAAAGTTGAAATACCTAGTGTACTATACTGACAACCCTTTTAACCACAAAAGGATACTGATGAAATTCAACTAGTATGCATACTATTTAGGAACTAATAATCTAGGGTTTTGTTTGATTCCATGTGAGATTATTTGGTTTGGTACACCTAAAACTACAATATCCATTATACTGCCTCCATAAATCAAAGCGATTGAAATCAGATTTAATCTAGTTTTTGTAATAAAGGTTTCAGTCCCATGATTACAACGATTGATAAGGGATTGTTTCAAATCAATTTATTATTTGCTATAAATCACCCTTTGGTTTATTTTATTTGTTTTTCTGGTTATTGCGTTTCGAAGGTGAAGAGTATATAATTTCCCAAACTAAATGATCAGCATTTTTGGTAGTTTGTAACAGCTCAAACCCGTAATAATGCTAAAATTTATGTTTTATGGTTCGTCATAACATTAAACACATACAACGTGTAACATAATTGACGCAAGACCTCATACACCCCAATACAATGGCCAAATACTTTTTTTTAAAGGTAACTATTATTATTAAGAAAATCGTGTTGACCCTAGCATTACCTACTCTAAGCATTTAAAATTGAGTCTTATGGTCGTAATTAAATCTTATCTCAAGATAATATTTAATTTTATTTGGCTTAATCGGCGGTCAGTATTGCAAAATACACAATTTTTGAACAAAATACCTATATTAATAGTTACTGCAATTCAGTAATCAATTATGAGCAAACTACTTTCAGGACTTACGTTTATTCTGTTACACGTTGTATACAACATTAAAAAAACAGACGTAGGTACCCACCTTTTTTTTAAAGTCAAACAGTTACATAGAACTGAAAACCCGGAAAAAGACATGGGGTACTTTTCATCCCGGAAAATTAAACTTTTCATGTGGGCAACACCACGGACAAAATAAACATGCATACATGGCACAATATAATTTAATTAGGTAGGTACCTTATAAATCCTCGCCTTTTTAAAGAGGTAGGTAGAAACTAAAGAACCTCCTTTTACTACGCATTATTAATTATTGAAATCTCACGCATTATATAACTTTAAGTTAAGTTAAATATGCGTGTATCATGACCGAGTTCACTTCAACAGTTCATCGGGCCGGGATTGAACCCACGACCTCTCGTTCAAGAGTCATCGCCCCAGCCTAGTTGGCAGTCGTCGGCTGTAGATGCTTTAAATAAGTGACGTGACAACTAATAGCCATGGCGGCCATGAGAGCTTAGCCCCGTAGAGGCTGAATGTAATTCTCCAGTCTCTGTAGTATGATACTACAATCTACTGACAATAGTTATAATATATATAGTATAAGAGTTTTAAATAAATAAATATATTACTTATCATAAATCTACCTTCTGTTATAAGATGAAATTATTATGAAACTCACAATGTGTTTGGTACAACAACAAAAAACTGACCCGCTGGATGAAAGTGGAACTAACGAAAGCACTATGAAAAGTGATCTGAGGGCCTTAGCTCTTGCAATCTGTGGCCAATTCTGTGCTCAAGCATCAGAACCCACAATTTTTTTCGCTCATAGCTTTTCCGGCATCTGACTGATATCACCAGTTCCGTTCCATCTTGGCACTATGGCCAACAACCAAAATGTATGCTTGGGAATGGGATACGGTAGAACGACGAACGGAAACACTAACATAATTTCCATGTGTCGGAACGGATTTGTACTAAAGGAACGAACACAAAAGTGTGTGTGTGAGGGCAGATTGCCCAGTGGTATCTGACTTACGAGTTGTAGGTCGTGGACTCGAACCCAGGCAGGCGCTTTACTTTGTGTACCTAAATAATTTCATCACCACTGCTCTCAACACTGTGAAGGAAAACATCGTGAGGAAACCGGCATGGGCTAGAACCAAAAATTCGAAGACATGAGACATGTACCAAACCGCACTGGGTCCGCTTAGTAGATTACAGCTCACTCCCTCTCGAAGAGAGGAGGCCTGTGTTCGAGCAGTGGGAACATACAACACAACAAAAGACTGCATAGCACCAGCCAGATTGTTGCTACTGAAGGGCAAAAGCCTCTCTTCAAACCAAAGGAAAGAGCTTCGCACGCTTTTTCACTGCGTGTGCCGATTTACGACCATTTTGTCCAACTTTGCTTACGATATTTTCTCCACCATAAGTCAATTAATCCAACCCAACCAACCCAGTGCTGGAATCTAGTCATTCTGGATATTTCGACTAGTAATATTAATAATAAAACATTTAATTGGGAATTGTCATGATACATCACGCATGAATTATTAGATTTTTTTTTTGTTACATTTTTAGAATATTGTTTATCTTTCTTTTTTCTTCTCTCTTTTAACTTCTTTTTTTCGTTAAGTTAGCCCTGCTACAGTTAACGTTTGCTAACAGCTTGTTTTCTTATTATATATTATAGAAATCTGTGGAAAATATTGTGGGTTTTGTGTGGGTGGTATAATTTTATTTCTCAAAAAACTTAGTAATGTTTACAGAAAAGTTTGGCAATATTAATTTCTAATAAAATGGGTGTAGCCACTGCAACCGGACTAGGCAATGCCTGTATATCGGTTTCCAGTGCCTTTTCCCTCGATTATTTCACAATAAAATGCCAACAAAGGAAATATGTTTGGTTGTTTTACCAATTAATTTTGAATGACTTATAGTTAACTAACTTGAAGTGTTACGTTACTTAAAATTATACTACCTATAGCATAATAAGTAAAATATCTATACGTGAGTGAAGCTTTTATGAGTGTGTGAGGACTAGTAGATATGTGATTTATGTGGACTTGGAGTGAAGTGAGTGTGTGAGTGTAAGTCACACACCCTCATACACCACACGCACGAACACACGTGTGTGTTTGTGCGTGTGTGTGCGTGTGTATGAGGGTGTGTGAGGGTGATTGTATGTGATTGTGAGTGCATGAGCATTGTTTTATCTAAGATTATTTTAAACAATTTAAACCCAACATTCTAATTGCACACACACAATATACACACACATATATACACATATAAAGAAAAAAGAAAAAAAAAATAATTATGTATTAAGAGATGGACTCACGTAGACTTAAGTTAGAAATAAGAAAACTTGTCCGACGCAGGAGCGTCGTAACTGTATAAATGTAAGAATAAAACTGTAAACAAATAAAACTTCATAAAAAAAGGCGCGGACCACCATGTCCGCGGTATTGTATACTCATTAAAAAAAGAAAAAAAAAAAAAAACATTCTAATTACTGTACAACATATAGCAATAACTTCGTTTCTTCGTTTCTATTTGTTAAGTTCAATTTAAAGACTAGGTACACTGTTTGTTTTCCCAAATGTAATAAATAAATATATTCCGGCTTCAATTTTAGGCTTATACAAGTTGGTACATCTACCCGCAACCTGTTACCATGGATTCCGTACATGATTCTGAAGACCCCAGCCTTTAAATTATTTAGTAAAAAGTTTTAGTGTAAAGTTTAAAAATGTCTACGCTCTAGAATCATGATTGTGCTGAATCTGTGATTACAGTGTGGGCGTCGATGTCCCCGCTAGCCTGTATAAAGTATATACAAGCTTTCTTTAATAAATATAGTAGCAATTCACTTTGCATTAAATTGTCTTTGAGTGGTCCTGTGTGTCTGTGTAAGTACTTTTTAATCCAGTCCAGCATCCAATATCTAGCACACAACTCTATTCCAGATTTGAATAGAGCAGCCGGTTAATTGGCTGACGGCCGATCCTGTCCTAAAGGATTAATAGCGCTGGATGGATCAAAGGATCAATATACTCGCCCCCGGCACGGTGAATTGTGCGTGTATTATAGTTACACCTCTGCCTAACTCCTCCGGCTTACAGGCGTGATGTTATGTTTATTTATGTGGATTCATGCAAATCAGGCGTAATAAACACATCCGGAATGATGTCAAAACCCTCTATACATTCGATCTTCAATCATCAAACAAAAACAAAGTTGTTACTACAGCATTCACCCATCTTGGTAATCGTAAACAATTGAAGGTACAAACATTGCGTAATTTAAGATTATCCTCTGAATCCGACCATTGTTATCTGCGTTTACAGCAAAGACACAGTTTTACGATTCCACACTTCGCTTTGTCTGTTTTGACTGAACTTTTGATAGTAATGAGGTCATGTTCTGTTTTGGGAAAGACGACTAAATGTTACTGACTGTTGTCTATGCTGGTGTTTGTGAAAATTATTAGGAGGGAAATGCGAAAAGTCACGTAAAGGAAGACATACATAGCGTCAGTGACCACGATTAAGACGAAATAGCACGTTATATAAATATAATATTACGCCTGCCCCGAAAGGTTAAGCAGAAGTACCCCCACATTTCGCCAGTTGAGTAGGAAACTAAATTCAAGTATACTAAAGTTCTATCTACTGTTTTGGCAAGCAATTCCATATTGAACTGCCAAGATATGATAGCCACCTTGGCAGCGATGGTTATGTTCAGTCCCCGAATTACTCCGACTTCTGAAAAGCCAATCAAGCATCTGATAATAATAATAATAAGATCAGGCAGGGGACATAGTAGTTAATAAATATAGCTTAAAACTATGTTAGTAGCACTTCACTAGCTTGACTTTCTGCTTGTGGCAATATCGCCTACCAGTAAATTGGTTATATATATCAGCCTATAATTGTCCCACTGCAGGTCAAAGGCCTCTTCTCCAACAGAGAACGCACGAGCATTGATCACCACGCTCGCTCAGGACGGGTTGGCGATTTTAGACTTACATGAACTTAAGACATTTCATTTATTTATTGCATTGCATATTGTAATAAAGATGTTACAAAAGGCTTAAAGCTAGGCGCAAAAATATGGACCCTGTGAGGGTACAGCAAAAGGATAACATTAGAATTACAAGAAACAACATTAGAAGTACTACTACAATAATATAAAAATAAAAAAGTAGATATTTAAAATAATTTACCAATAAAATAAAGACAAACGGTTATTCAGATTAGATGGTCCAGGTTCCTGACGATGTTTTCCTTCACCAACTGAGAGTGACACCTTCACCAACAGGCTTCTTCTGGGTAAGCTCACTCCATCGTCGACTCTGTCCCTGTCACCACTGGCCTAGACTAGAATCAAGAGCAAACCCATCTTATAAAAAAAAATCACTTAAGCTAACTTGAGACTTCCCAGCTAACTAGACCTAGATTCAAAAAGCTTTTATTTAGGAACCAGGGCAACCTAACACAAACATGAGTAAAAAAAGCTAAAACAATCCAAAAAAATAATCGTTTACAAGAACCCGGACTACCTCTGCCAACGTCGGTCCCTCTATCAGTTCTGGCATTTTTAACCCAAAAGTTGTAGACACATTTTAATTTCAATATTGCGCATACAAAAGGTGAAGTATTTAATAAATGAACAGGCGCTCATAACATTGAGATTCCTTCGACATTTTTGGCTGAAAATTTCCGAACGTATTGGACAACGGTAGCGTTTGAACGTATCATACCTTTTTGTAATAAATACTAGCTGTGCCGTCCGTTTGAAGTTTTTAAATACCGGGGTGAAAGGTACCCTGTATTCCTGAAACAATCCTTTGTTACGGTGAAAAGTCAATTATTTCGGCCCCAAACTATTTCGCCACCGCTCTTTTTCTGTAGGATTTCATCAAACTCGGTTCGATAGATTTTTATTGTTTCGCCATAAAAAATACTGGAAAGGTTGTAACTTAAGCAAGGAAATATTTTAAAGTTAGCTGTTCCTATCTACAAGCATTGCGTGTCAGAATGCAGAGCAACTAATAGCTTGAGTGAGATGGAATATACGTAGTAACTAGTTTTTTTTATAAGAGAAAAACTATGTAGAATAGATAGTTAGAACTATCAATACAAGATTACACTGATAGCTGTTATACACAGCATATATATCCAGACACTAGGAACTGCTGAGTTATGATGACATGATAGACGAATAATAAACTAGGCACAAGGAATATAATCGGTTGGCTTTATACCCGTTACAAAATGCGCTGTCATATTTTGGGCTTAACCGACAAAACGCCTGCAAAACGACGGCCGTATCAGCCGGAACATACCCATTACCTACTCAATGTAGGACGCTCCAACAAATGGTCCCGATAGGGCTATAGTGACCACACTAACTTGCTACAACTAGGCATAGCCTGATTGATGATTGGAGTACGTTTAATAGTACACTCGTGAACGCTAGCTGTTATCCGCCATCTTAGTTGACCTATTCATAACGTAAGTGGCTACAAAGCCAGTATGTTTTGCTGAAAGTATTGCTATGTTCTTGTCTGAAGTGTACCTAGGTGTGCATGTAAAATTACATAGACAAATGAGACATTTCAACTTTGCCCACTAAAGTCGTCATGATGTTGCAGGTTGCAGGTCTGATGGAAACTTTCATCTAAAAAGCCATCTGCCTGTCTTCGAAAAGATGAACTACCATGTTAGGCTACAATAGCATAGTTCACGTAGTAACCAGTTTCTACAAGTTATTTGCTCTAGCGCAACTTTGAAAACAACTTGGCAAACTCGTAACTTGTTTTATGAATTACAACCCATTTCCAACCAGACAGGTCTATCAAACTCTTAGTATACGGTTTACTTCGCAAAACAATGTAACTGAAGGCAAAGTTAAATAGAAAGAACAAAGTTTAATGTAGCTAGTCGTGTATAGTTCTCGATGGGAATATATTTAGTAAAAATACGAGAAATCGCGGCTTCGCGCCATTTATTCCAAGATGGCGGTGCATTTTCGAGCGTATCTGGCGCCATTACGGCATTAGGAGAAAAAAATAAGATTGAGTTGTTTTTGTTAAAAAAAAATGTTTATTTATCTATTAGTTGATAAGTCAATGATTAGTTGGTAGGGGAGGGTGCTGTCACAGGTGCTGTTTTGTAGAAAGATCACTATGCTAGCTAATATTTATTTATTCTTAAATTTAGTTGACGTCTTGATGAATTTCTTAAGTCAATGAAATCTCTCCATTTTTTTTGCAGTTGGCATAGTCTTCCCTATTCAAAAACTCCTCGTTCTTCAGTGAAGAGCTTTATCTTATTTTTAAATAAGACAATACAATTCGAAATAATGAAGTATGTCTCCAGAATAGCAATTAAAAGGCCATTTCTATTACTTAATTTAAATTGGCTTGTGCGTGCCGTTCATATAAATGATAGCAATGCCATTCATTTATTTAATGAAAAACCATTGATAACAGCCATGTTATTAAAGCCATGATGTCGTAAAAGTCTCGTAAAATTTACTAGACCCGGCAAATATAACTTATTCTTAAAGAACGATAAATAATAAATACAACGTCGCCGTCGGCGTCGGCACATTCACGTTTTATGAATAAATGCATTTTCTACGGCCTATCTAACACTTTAGACGAAAGGGTACTGCGCATTGTTAATTTAACCTCAACGTCATATTTTAGACACAGTAACATAAACAATAAAGCCATACATTTATTACCTACCAATTCGAACGACCTTGTACTCAAATCATCAATATCGATCATGGAATCCTCAATGATAATCCGAATGACACAACTTATGTAACGCAAAGACAATCACAAAAGGCTCTATCACAACTGGCAGATCGACCAACCCGATGACCTACTTCCGCGGGTCATCGACCGTGTGACGTCACGGCAGGCCCACCCCCAACCCCACGCACGTCACCCCCGGGGGTGTGTCCCCATCCTGCCGGTTCGAGGTCACATGCCGCTCGCGTTCCGCGCCGTTCGGACGTCGCTGTTGTTAATTAACTTTTAATACCAGTGAGTGTTTTGTGTGACTTTGATTCAGTGATCGAATTGTGATGACGATTATTGGTGAGATTTTATTTATTTTTCATACAAAATTTACGCAAACAAACATAATTTAAATGTGATTAATTTTTACCTAGGTTATTTTGTTACTTAACGCAGTTTTGTAACAAAGAATGTGTACTTAAAAAGCCTTGTAAACGAGCACGCAATACCAACACACCAAAAATTCCCTCTGCATGTTATGTAACATATTTTTACCATAAATGTGACCTTCAGACGACTGTACGTATTACGCGTAAGTACAGTTACATTATTTCTGCGTTTGATTTCTTTGCATGTGTCCCTTGACAGACATTTTTTCAGTAACTCGGTACGGAATCGCGACGTTTCGTGTCGTTGGCAATTTTAATCGATTTAGTTTTGCTTTGGCTCGTAAAAATGCCTTAAATACCGCCTTTGATTTTGTAGAAGATAAAGGACGGATAGGAACTTACGATTGTAGTTTATTATTATGTAAATGTTTCTGGGGTCATAAATTCCGTACTTCGGCAAAGACGCAATTAATTTATTTATTGATGCATCACGAAATCAAATTCTTATCGGAATCAGAAATTCCGCATTATTTATAAGCTCGCCACATAAGTGAAGATTTTATTAACATTGGTATAATTTTCTCTCAGCTAATCTTGACCTACGCTCCTGTTCCATTCCACAGTTTCTCGAGTCATTGTCTGGTTCCATACTCAATCACACCTCTAGGTGTCTAAGAGACTCTTCATAATGTTAGAGATCATCAATATAATCACTGAAGGGCTCAGACAAAATTAGTTAACTTTTATTAACCATAATCATCTTACCATTATCCCAATTTATTTGGAGTCGGCGCAGCATACGAGTGTCGTTATTATCTTCTTCTTCCATACATCTCTCTCAATATAAGCCGTCATCTCATAAAATCCTCCTTCGTTTTTCTTTCGTTACAAAGTTTACATACTAATGGTAAGACTAATTCCGTTCAGACATTATAGCGAGATTAATAACTTAATTATTTGCAGTCACGAACGTAAACGTAAACTATGGTGTATGGTATATTGGTGTCCGCTTACATAACCTCGTGTTGCTCGCTGCATATAAAATCAAATATCCTTCATAGCATCCCATTGCAGAAGATTGGCAGCGTTGCCAAGATGAATGAAAGAAAGAAAGACCGAAAATTTATTTATTTGCAAATTAATTATTTTAACAAATTAAACAAATGCAATGGTGCAAGTCGTTGTTGACCAAATCACATTCTCTGTTCACTCGAAGAATAGTCCTCCAGACCGTATTTCAGCCATTGCGGCCAGTCTCAACGGAGACTAGCCTTCGGTGCGGAAGATATTATAGTGCACAAGTGTGCGCGCAGACACAGGTGCACTCTCTCATAGTCCGTTCAGTCCCCAATTAGACACGTCCGGAGGAATATCAGGCGCAGGACCAACGGCTGAACGTGCTTTCCGAGACACGGAGGTATCACACCGCCATCTTCAAAACTCCGGGCTGTTACTCAGGAATTCCTAATGGAAAAACCCAATAACACTTTGCCCGACTTGGGAATCGAACGCAGCACCCCACGCTGGCAACCACGAGACCAACATGGCAGTTACCCGAAGTATAGACAGGTCTAAACAAACGTAGTGCAGCTTTTAGCGTTTATTGAAGGAGCTCGTTCGGGGACATTGTGTAATTATTGGGACATGAGACATTTCAGCTTTATCTTTGCGATGACTCTGTTATTGCAAATGTTGGACGGCGGTGACCAAGTGGTGGTTCAGCAGCCAAGCCTGTTTACCAGTCTATAACATAAAAAGAGACTTCATAATAATGATGACATTACTCTAAATAGCGGAAAAACTTTTTGCCTTGAACTAGAGATATTGTGTTAAAAAACATTACTGATCATCCAAGACTAAATCATAGCTAACAACCAACGTTTTTCTTGTACCGGTCTAGGCTAAAGTACAAAAACAAACTGCCTACTTCATAGCAATTTCATTCCTTACCTTGTTAATCTTAAATTGGTACTAAGGTACATATTGCAGTTTCTGTAACACACCGTTCATGAATAATTCAAAGGTCATTGAATGTCATGAATTCCTAATACTAGTTACTATTTTAAAGTTCCATTGATTGAACGATTGGTATTACTAACCAAACAGTTCTTGACACACTTTAAATGTTTCAATAAATCTACAAACTTTATTTGAAACTTGCTTCTATTCGCAACTTCTGTCCGCGTGCAAGTCAACTGTATCATGAAACATCCTATGATACTCGCCAATAGGGTAGCTTTCTATCATTATTTTTGTAATCGGTATCGGATCGGTACTTCCAGAGATTACCTCTTACAAACTAACAAAACACTTTACCTCTATAAAATATGTATTACCTACTTATGTAGTTTAGACTAGATGTAAAATATATTCAGCTTTGCACTAACAATACCTGTATTGTATATAGAAAGGTAACAGGACTATTTAAATGTTGAAGACTGACAAAGGAAATTGGTATGACCGCCAAAATGTACGACCAAACATGCTGGCGTAAAGAGACTTGCTCGTCCTTGCACGAAAACAGTGTAAAATAATTTTAATAACAGTCCGTCAGCAACAACCCGAGTGAATGACGTTTCAACTACAACTGTCGAGAATACGCACAATCCACTCACAGCTCTCACTGCAAGGAAATAGATTTTCCAACGTCAATGAATCTGCCATCTTTTTCTTCCCCGTTGTGCGAGTGAGATAGTGCACTTTATGACGTCACAGGACTTTGCGTGTCCTACTTATTGCCCCAACTAAATTACATTCCAATTTCATCGTCTCTTGTTCTTCAAATTGCAGCTCAAGCGGAATCACCCTTATCTTCAACTTTTCAAGGTCTATTGTTGTATAAATTGTTACAGTTTTCCCTTGCACAATTTATTGCTCCGTTCGATTCTGCGGCCCTGGTACTTGAGTCTGGAATGTAGGTCAATTTCTCCATGAATGGTCTGTTGAACTGTAAAATGGAGGAGTTTAATGAGGGGTACTCATGGGATAATCCGGAGACATTAATGTGATCCGGAAATGTTTCCAGACCCTTTGAAGGGTTGCAAGCGTTAATGATTGTGAATGTTAAGCCGCTGTGAATACCAGAGCTTTAATATAGCCATTCCTGTTCACGTTACAAGTTTTGATGGCTCAATTCTGGGCATTTGTTGGGCAATTGTTTGAATGCGATGAGTTCACTTTGAGCTCTGTTGATTACAGAGGACATTTTAATGCAATGCGTATTAAAAACATCCAAAACGCATTCAAGGATATTTTTTATAAATCAACTAGATTTATGGCTTAGACAAGCTGAGATAACTGGACATCAAAACAGGTTTTGGAAATCTGTGAGTCATTCGCAAGGCTTCTGTCATAATAAAAAAACTCTTTTTATACTACTTCTTAATGTTTTTTTTATACTAAACCCTGAAAAGAATACCCAGAATTGCTGCTAGCCAAAGTACACGTAAATACTTTTTGTCCAAGTATCATTTTCTTGCAACACGACGTGGACTTGGTCATCGATTGAATTAACCCGAAAGCCTTGGAATAGACTGCGTTTAACTACGGCTCTAATAGCAAGCTGTTAGTGCTTCATCAGTTAAACTGACAGTGTAATTGATCACTGTGGATTGTTTTAGGGCCAAAAAGGCGAAACACTTTATATCCCTAAGTATATGAGAGTTACCAGGGTGTTTCTTGTCTCTTCTTCTTGACAGGAATGTACCCTTTGGAACGGGTATAATATTCTGACGGACTGACTGACTCCTTGACAATTTTTAAGTGTCCTGAAAATGCATAGTATAATTGCAATATGCATAGTATAAATTGACTTCATTGGTTGAGCCTTCGCTATTTGCTTTTTCAGTCACTTTTAATAACAGTATTCCTTTGACATAAGCAAAAGACAGTGATATACTTGTCGCATACTTTACGAATCTTATACCTACTCATTCTCCTTTTCTTTTCGGAATAATCTGTAGGTATTTCTATCGCAGCCCGGTTATAGGCTATAACAAACAATACAATATCTACGGTATTCGAAGGGACAAAAAAACTAGCGAAACGTCGGAAATGTTACAAACTATCTCACTTCTGCCTATCTCTATGGCTAATACCGGCGTGATATTATATTATTTTGTGTTACACTAGACACACATACATATATGTTACACAAATACATATAAAAAAAAACAAAACATCACAATGGGAGGCTTTATCGCTTTCCACGATCTCGACCCCTGGACATAAAATGTGGTTCTTTTCTCTTTTATAAATCCACCTGTTCTCTTCTTTCTCAGAGCCCGAGGTGTGCGTGATGCGCGCGCCAGGTGCGGGCGGCGTGTCCTGCGCCGGAGTGCCGCGCTGGTCGCACTCGGCGCCCGCGCACCAGGCCGACTACGACAACGTGCCCGCCCACACGCACCCCGTGTTCCTGCACGATGATCATATTAACAGCCGGTTTGCTATCTGGTAAATACACTCGAATAAAACTATTTGTATGCAGGCAGCTAACTTGCAGCTACTTTGAAACAATATTGTGAGTGTACTGAGTTGTCGCGTCTTTTACATCACTCCTATTTTTGCGTATTTTTGCCTTTTAGGCGTGAGAAGTTACTACGCACACAATTAAAATGAATACTGACAGTGTAGTGGAGAACATTTACAAACTGAGACTTGTACAAAAAGGTCGAAGACCAGTCAGAAGCTTTTCACTTCCCTTTGTTTGAGTTGAACGGCACAGATCCAGTAGTGTCAATTATGGCTCTAAGTAAAAGTGCAAAATTAATTTCCAATCGTCAAATAGAGTTCTTCTTTTCCAACCTACCACCAACCCTGTTGCTATGTTCTGCCCTGTGGGTGACTATCGCTGAACTTGAGAAAAACTCTTCAAATAAAAGAAAATTGGCTGTCAGGCCTATTAAAGCGTTTACAGGCCAATGGCCAATCTTTTTTCTAGATCCTCTGGTCACACGGTACTGTCTAAGCCTCATTCGTCACGTTTCAGGCAAGGTGACATTTCGTCTTTGGAAGCTGACGCCATCACGAACACCACTGACGAATCCCTGACACAGTGCAATGCCGTCAACGAGCGCATCCTTCAAGTGGCGGGACCGGAGCTCAAGGAGGAGATCATTACTAGGGGATATGGTACGGAAACGATCGTATTCTTTTCTCGTCTGGAACGGAAACACACAGTAAGCTGTTAGCAGGTCTGAGTGCCTTAGTCCACCCGCTAATAACTCTTCTCTTGGAGGCTATTATAATGTATTCTGGTGTGGAAAATAAAATCACATTTATGAATGGGAGACACAGAACAGTTGTGGCTCAGTGGAAACGGCTCAGACTTACGAGCTGTAGGTCGTAGGTTCGAACCCAGACAGGCACTTTACTTTGTATAAATGATTGCAAAGCCAAAATCAAATCATTTATTTAAAAAAGGCACCTTTGAAGGTCAACATTAACAAAAAAAAGATTCTAGTGGCCCCTTCCTAAAGGTAGTTTCGTATAGAGAAGAATGGGCAAGAAACTCCACCGTTATACTTTTAAAATATGTTACAATATTTTGTAAACATTTGTTATATAATTATATGAAAAGCCGATGCACCTAGAATAAAATCACTATACCACAATAGGTAAAAAGAATTAAAAATAAAGCAATGACAGGTAAATTAGTGTGATAGATCACATTTATTTACAAATATTAAAAAAGTGGATGATTTTCAAAGAAAATACAAGTAATAATTTAGTGTGCGAGTTAAAGTAATCAGTAATCACTAATGGTATAAAAAATATACAATTAAATTAGCAACCAGTTTGATTTTGTCTAGACTCTAAGTTGTCCGATGGAGCAGGACCAGCATGTTTCTTAGCATTCTTATCTTCGATATAATCCTATAATGTGGAATAAAATAAAATGAAAGAAAATTTAAAACTCATATTAAAAGTACACTTTGTAAACAAGCATGTTTACAAAGTGTACTTTTAATGAGTTTAAAATTTTCTTCCACTTAATTGCAATATATCACAAGGTATTTTGTTGTAACATTTAACACAGTACCCCATAAAAGATCTACTTAGGTACTTTAGACAATCTGAAAAATTATTGATCTATTTTATCTTTATTTATAGTATTAAAATTTATTTTATTAAAAAGATATAGATTTTTTCTTACATAGGTACATAATATTAACATAAACGAATTGGCAAGGTACCCATAATATTAAATCTTTTTAAATAGTTCCCAGAGATTCGTGGCGACGTAGATTGTAAATGGCTCTGACAGCTCTCTTTTGCAAAATAAAGATGGATTCAATGTCAGCAGCCCGATCTCACAGTAAAATTCCATTTGACATAATGCTGTGGAAGTAGCTAAAATAGACCAAACGCGCAGTTTCCACATCTGTTGTCTGTCTAACAGCATAAGCGGCTAAGCTTAGCCACCACTGCTCTCAAAACGGTGAAGGAAAACATCATGAGGAAACCGGCACGTCGTTGAACCGAAAATTCGAAGACTTGTAACCGCACTAGTCCCGCGTGGTGGATCGTAATCCACTCACCACCCCACTCCCTCTCATAGAGATAAATTCTATGTCCCAGCAGTGGGAACGTTATAGGTTCGAACCCAGGCAGGCACTGAACTTTGCTTAAATAATTTCAGCACCACTGCTGTCAATACGGAAAAAAACATCGTAAGGAAACCGGCATGTCCAAGAACCAAAATTCAAAGAAATGTTGATATCTACCAACCCGCACTGGGCCCGCGTGGATTACAGCCCACTCCCTCTCAAAGAGAGGAGATCTGTGTGCCAGTAGTGGAAACGTTATAAGCTGACTATGCTGCAGTGTATTGTGGTCCAAAAATGAACCATATTTTATATCCTTCTTCCAGAGTGTCGTACCGGCGAGGTGGTCCTGACGCCCGGGTTCGGTCTGCGTTGTCGGCACATCATCCACACCGTCAGCCCCAAGTACGTCACCAAGTACCACACCGCGGCCGACACCTCGCTGCACAACTGTTACAGGTAACTAATAAATAAATAATAATAATAGGTCTTTACCTATGAAGTTGCCGCTTTAAATCGGCCATTTAAATCGTAATTTATGTATGACTGGCAATTTTTAAATGCGAATGAATTTTATTAAAAAAATATGGAATTCTATTTTCAAATTCAGTCATTTGTTTATTGATTAGAGATTTGTTTTCACTACATTGGTATCTTTTTCATCAATATGGACACGATAAAAATACGAGTAATTATAGAATACGAGTTCCGTCGCGGTAGCAATGCCGCACAAACGGCTCGCAATATTAATTACTTCGTTTGTAGTGTCGGTTTGTACGGTCGTTTGTAGTGTTCACTCCGTACACGTGAGTGAACACTACAAACGACCTGAAGGGCAATTCCCGTAATTAAAAACGTTCAAAATGTAGTCGCAATCTCATCTCAGCGACAGTCAATGTCAAAAATTTTTCAAATATGTAGGAAAATTAGAGGTATTTTTGACATATTGACACTGAGATTAGACTGCGAACGTTCTTAAAATTACGAGAATTACCCCTCTGTTATTGGTTTGAACGCTTCCGACGTGGACATTTTGATCTAAAAAATGAACCCCGTGGTCACCCGAATACTAAAGTCAACAACGACGAGTTAAAGGCGATAGTGAAAGCTGACGATACTCAATCTACGGCTGAGTTAGCAGCAGCTTTCAACGTTAGCATCAAAACAATATCGGTCCATTTGCGGCAAATTGGCGAGGTAAAATACTTGATAAGTGGGTGCCGCACGAACTGAACGATCGCCAGCGCGACGAACGCGGTGAGGTTTGCCTTGCGTTGCCTAACAGACACAGAAACGAAGGGGTTTTGAACCGCATTGTCACTTGCGATGAAAGAAGGATTCTTTTTGATAATCATAAGCGGTCATCATGTTGGTTCGACCCTGGTTCAGCGCCTAGGCAATGCCCCAAACGAAAACTTACCCCTAAAATAGTTATGGTCACTGTTTGGTTATGGTCTAGTGCCGGTATGTTTCATCACAGCTTCTTACCAAATGGAGTTGAAGTTGAATTGAGGAACTGGGCACAATGATGGAGAAGCTCGCAAATCTCCGGCCAGCCTTGATTAATCGCTCGGCACCGCTGCTCCTACACGACAACGCTCGACCTCATACGGCACAACAGACGATCTCTAAGCTACAAGAGCTAGGGTTGGAAGTTTTGCGTCATCCACAGTACTCACCAGACCTTGCGCCGACAGACCTCTATTTTTTCCAAAATTTGGACAACTTCTTGGCAGCGAAAATATTCAATACCCGAGAGGCTGTACAAAATGCCTTTGAAGAGTTTGTTGGCTCCCGTACACCTGACTTCTTCAAGAAGAGCATTTAGAAATTACCACTGCGCTGGCAGAGATGTATCGATAGCATGGGTGCATATTTCGGTTGATAGAAATTTAAAATATTTAAATGATAAATGATTTTATTTCTGTAAGTAGGTTTGTACAAACACTTTTACACGTCAATCATATTTTTTTTAAACTAGATGGGGTCTGCGTTTCCTATCTGACTACTCTGAGAAGAAAGGCCGAAACCAACTCAGAGGTCACAGTCTCTTTTAAAGAAGTCCAGACAGAGTCTTGGTCAGATCATGTGAAGGCTATGTAGATCAGTGTCTGAAATGGTCTTTTGAGGAAAGAACCACACAGATTGAGTGGACCTGTCCAGTCAGTGCACGCAATTATCAGCAATCGTGCAGCTCAACTCGGAACTTAAGGAGCTCAACGATTCAAAGTCAAAGTCAAAGCATTTATTTCAAATAGGCACATAAAAGGCACTTTTGAACGTCAACATTTACATTTAAATAGAATTGATTCTAGTCGCCCCTTCCAAAAGGTAGTTTCGTATGGAGAAGAATGGGCAAGAAACTCCATCGTTACTCTTTTAAAATGTGTTACAATACTTTGTATACATTAATTATATAATTATATGTGAAGACGATGCACTTATAATAAAAATTACCCTACCAAAATAGGTAAAAAGAATTTAATAAACGTAGCAATGATAAATAAGTTAATTAAGTGATAGATACATGGTGTTCACATATTTACAAACATTGTAAAAGTATACGATTTCCCAAATTATGTAACCAATTAATATGTCAGTGTGTGAGTTAAAGTAGTCACAAAATGTAAATCAATGTCATAAAAATAACAAACCATACAATTAAAGTAGCAACAAGTTTTAATTTTGTCAAGACCCTAGATTCGACGAACAATACCGAAGAAAGGACATTTGAGTAGGCCGCATAAGTTACTCAAACTGCCAGATGAGCCATGATTACATCAAGAGAGAAAAATACAAAAAAAAAGCAATGACCAACATAGTTCTCACATTCACAATAGTTAAAATAATAGCATAATACTTTACAAAGTAAATACTCTTGTCATAGTATATCTCCGGTCCGCCGGTGGTCCGTGTTGCTCTATGTAGTATATATAAAATTCATTAATGTCAATGTGTATATAAAAATCCGGACATAATCATTGAGGACCATGCAGTTTGGTGTCTGAAATGGACTTTTGAGAAAATAA
This sequence comes from Brachylomia viminalis, assembly GCA_937001585.2. Classification (NCBI taxonomy): domain Eukaryota; kingdom Metazoa; phylum Arthropoda; class Insecta; order Lepidoptera; family Noctuidae; genus Brachylomia; species Brachylomia viminalis. Next base: position 3,483,725 of record OW443300.2, read on the forward strand.
CCACACAGATTGAGTGGACCTGTCCAGACAGTGCACGCATTTGTCAGTAACCGTGCAGCTCGACTCAGAACTTAAGGAGCTCAACGATTCGACGAACAATACCAAAGAAAGGACATTTGGGTAGGCCACATAAACTACTCAAACTGCCAGAACATGATTAAAACTGGAACAAAATTATACTTTAACTTTCTGTATACTAAACGGCAATTTCATATGTAAAGACCTAATATTAATGAGGAAATCTAACCTCCTTTTTCTTGAGGGTCTCAAGGCGGGAGTAAGGAAAAATCACCTTTAGAAAACCGGAGTAGAAAAATCTATCGACGAAAAATTTCAACGCACGGGGGTTCAGAATCATGTACTGAATCCACGGTAACAGGTTGCGCGTCGATGTCCCGGCCACCCTGTTTAACTGTAAAAGCTTTCCATTCATTGATCGCTCTGATTGATATGATTGAGAGATCCGAGATGATCAAAGCGCCTGTAAATAGTCATAAAGCTACGAAATACACGTTGACAAAAATAAATAGTGTGTAGGCGCTTTGAACTTAGAACTAGTGCCAGGACAACACATCAAAAGGTTATTCCTGTGTAACGGTATCTACATCGCCACATGCAAACTACGCATCACACTGACGTCACGCAAAATCCTGCATCGCGCAAGCAGAGTTTCAACTAGCATATATACAACGTCCCGACATCAATCGTCGGGCAGTTGTCCACCAGACACGACACCCGTCTGGTCGGAGGATCCTCCTCTATGGGTATGAGTGAACTTTACACCCTGTTCCTCATAGCTATACACCTGGATAGCCAGATGTATGATCTATTTTACGCCAGGTTAATGACCGTCAGCTTGATTCTGACCATCGATATTGACATGTTGTATCTCTGTGTTCCAGGAACGTGCTATGCAAGGCGGCCGAGGTGGGCGCTCGTTCGCTGGCGCTGTGCCTGATCTCCGCGCCGCACACACAGTTCCCGCCTGATCTAGCAGCTCACGTTGCTCTGCGTTAGTATGCTATTGTATTTATGATTTTTTTTGTAGTACTGCGAGTGGCCCAAAGGGCCGTGAAGCGAGCGATGCTTGATATAATAAAACAAGTCCGATCGCCGAAAGACGCTGTACGGCGATACGCCTCAAACAGAGTTGGGCAGGAACTCCTGACGTGGCGATTACTTTAGGAGTATGGTTTTGGTCGAATTGTGGCCAAAGCACCTAAAATGAAAGTTTTAGATTATGGTAAAGTTAATATGGAAATTATAGGCACATGAGACATTTCAGTTACTTTAATATCTTTGGGATGGTAATTGATGTGCAGTACTGCCGAGCTATTCTGTAATAATCTCACCGTGAAAACTTAGGTGAAGTGAGTTGTCAATAGTGTCAATACCTAGCAGCTGCATTGCGATTCTGTAACCATCTCACCGTGAAAGCTTAGGTGAAGTGACCGTGGAGTGAGCTGACAGTGTCATCCCACTGACGCTAGGGATTGACCAAGCATTACATTTACAATCATATTAATTGAGATTTGAATTATATTTGTTTAATGTTAGTTCTGTTGATCATTTTATAATACTTTAAAGCTAGTATTTATATGTCTAAATATTATTATTTAGAGTTTTTTTTTTATTAGACAGCAACACAGAAATTAAGTCGGAAACTAGTTTAGGAAAAAAAAGAAAAGGACTTAATTTTAAGTTTCTGGCCGAATTTCTGTTTTGTTGTTTTATTTAAAAAAACCCGTAAATAGTAATTTTTAGCCATACCTATAAATACTAGCCTTGAAATAATAAAAAAAAGATCAACAGAATTAGCATTAAAAAAAAAACGTGACTAAGATTGTAAATGTAATGCTTAGTCAATCCCTAGCATCAGTGGGGTGACACTGACAGCTCACTTCACCTTAGCGTTCACTTCACGGTGCCATTTTTACAGAATCGACATACAGGTGGACCGATAGCTCACTTCACCTAAGTTTTCACGGTGAGATGGTTACAGAATCGACCGGCAGTACCTACAGCACTAGGTGCAAAAGTGCTGGTGTGACTACTGACCACCAAGCACAAACATAATTTTTTTCGAAAAGCAAGTAGTAGGGTCGTTTTTTTTTAATGTATTTGTGTAGGTACGTCCATTTTGGTCACCAATATACAGAAGACATGTGTAATGGTAGTCACACACGTTAGATGCACCTGTATGCATGACTGATGACGAGAATGGATATTCGGATGCACATTTACCTAAAGTTGAGATGTTGGCTAACATGGAATGCGCTTTAAAATATATATTTTACACTAGGTTTAGCAATATATTTATGGACTTCAACTTAATTAACGATGAAGTTAGTGGCTGGTTTTTAACAATCTTTTCACGGTTGGCGCTAAGTTCAACTTTTTTAAAGATAAACATTTTTAAATAAGTAAATTCGCGCAAATTTCTAGATTTGTGTGATATTCAATATTCGATTCCGAACTTGTGCAAATTTGCGTTTGTGCGTTTACTTGAGCGTGTGTGTGGCATGTCGCGTCCGTCTGATTGTACGCACGTCCTTTTTTTTTTGGTGCTGCTGGCGAGCGCGCGCGCGCCCGACGCGCTTTAGTAATAGAACAGCTCCACCCCCGCAGGCGCGGTGCGACGCCACCTGGAGCAGCAGCGCCTGCCCGCGCTGGTGCTGCTGGCGAGCGCGCGCGCGCCCGACGCGCTTTAGTAATAGAACAGCTCCACCCCCGCAGGCGCGGTGCGACGCCACCTGGAGCAGCAGCGCCTGCCCGCGCTGGTGCTGCTGGCGAGCGCGCGCGCGCCCGACGCGCTTTAGTAATAGAACAGCTCCACCCCCGCAGGCGCGGTGCGACGCCACCTGGAGCAGCAGCGCCTGCCCGCGCTGGTGCTGCTGGCGAGCGCGCGCGCGCCCGACGCGCTTTAGTAATAGAACAGCTCCACCCCCGCAGGCGCGGTGCGACGCCACCTGGAGCAGCAGCGCCTGCCCGCGCTGGTGCTGCTGGCGAGCGCGCGCGCGCCCGACGCGCTTTAGTAATAGAACAGCTCCACCCCCGCAGGCGCGGTGCGACGCCACCTGGAGCAGCAGCGCCTGCCCGCGCTGGTGCTGCTGGCGAGCGCGCGCGCGCCCGACGCGCTTTAGTAATAGAACAGCTCCACCCCCGCAGGCGCGGTGCGACGCCACCTGGAGCAGCAGCGCCTGCCCGCGCTGGTGCTGCTGGCGAGCGCGCGCGCGCCCGACGCGCTTTAGTAATAGAACAGCTCCACCCCCGCAGGCGCGGTGCGACGCCACCTGGAGCAGCAGCGCCTGCCCGCGCTGGTGCTGCTGGCGAGCGCGCGCGCGCCCGACGCGCTTTAGTAATAGAACAGCTCCACCCCCGCAGGCGCGGTGCGACGCCACCTGGAGCAGCAGCGCCTGCCCGCGCTGGTGCTGCTGGCGAGCGCGCGCGCGCCCGACGCGCTTTAGTAATAGAACAGCTCCACCCCCGCAGGCGCGGTGCGACGCCACCTGGAGCAGCAGCGCCTGCCCGCGCTGGTGCTGCTGGCGAGCGCGCGCGCGCCCGACGCGCTTTAGTAATAGAACAGCTCCACCCCCGCAGGCGCGGTGCGACGCCACCTGGAGCAGCAGCGCCTGCCCGCGCTGGTGCTGCTGGCGAGCGCGCGCGCGCCCGACGCGCTTTAGTAATAGAACAGCTCCACCCCCGCAGGCGCGGTGCGACGCCACCTGGAGCAGCAGCGCCTGCCCGCGCTGGTGCTGCTGGCGAGCGCGCGCGCGCCCGACGCGCTTTAGTAATAGAACAGCTCCACCCCCGCAGGCGCGGTGCGACGCCACCTGGAGCAGCAGCGCCTGCCCGCGCTGGTGCTGCTGGCGAGCGCGCGCGCGCCCGACGCGGCGCTGCTGTGCGCGCTGGCGCCGCTGTACTTCCCCCGCTCGGCGCACGAGGCGGACGCCGCGCGCTGGCGCCTGCCCGACGAGCCCGCGCTGCAGGACCGGCGGATACGCATCATACACAACCCGCACTCGCACAATTCTGATACCAGTAAGTTTTTTACACTATTAACGTTTCCCGTAGGTCAATACTTCGAAGGGCGAAGCGAGTTTGGAAATTAGCGACCCAACTCAGATAGGTTAAGTCCGTTATTCGGTGTCTGAAATTTGGTAGTCGAGTAACAAAATACCACAAAACAAATCTTCACCATCTTTACTGCAGTTGCTTCTAACCCGTGGCTTATTTATTTATTCAGAAATTATAGTTTGACTTTTATAGTTTAAGTTTAAAAGACCCTGGCTTTTTAATAAATAAATTAAATCCTCCAATACAAGACTGGATAAAAAAAGAAATAATACATGATATTAACAATAGGAATATGTTATGGCAAAGATATAAAACCAATAAAACAGACACCAAATTAAAACAAGAATACGAAAAAACAAAATTAAGGGTAGCAAACACCATAGAAAATACGAAAAACACATACTACTATAAATGTTTTAAAGACAACATGACGAAACCTCGTAAAATGTGGAAATTAATAAACGATCTATCCAAAAATAAAACAAGAGATAAGACTGGACCTGAAAAACTCGAGACTGATACTGGCACTATTACCGACCAACAGAAAATATGTGAATCCCTCAACTCATACTTTTCATCCATCGGGTCATCCCTAGCAGACCTTATCCCTAGCAAGTTTAAGGGAAACCAACATCACCAAGAATCTGAAAGCAGTGACCAAGCAAAACTTAAGTTCTTAACACCAGCAACCACGGAGGAAATATTAAAAATAATTGACAATTTAGACCCAAATACTAGTTCTGGTATTGATGGCGTAAGCACAAAATCTTTAATATGTGTAAAAAAATTAATATCCGATGAACTTACAAAGTGTATTAACCTTTGTTTAGATCAAGGCATCTTTCCCGGTGGCTTAAAAATTGCTAAAGTTATCCCAGTTTATAAATCAGGAAGTAAGTCTGATCCTTGTAACTACCGTCCAATTTCAGTACTACCTGTGATCTCGAAAATTTTCGAGAAAATCTTATATAACCGTTTGGAAACATTTCTTAAATCAAAAAACTTCCTATATCACAAACAATATGGTTTTCGACCCCATTCAAATACTCTTTCGGCAACTATTGATCTCATAACGAAAATCAAAAAGAAAATTGATGAAAAACACATAGCTTTAGGTATTTTTATCGACCTCAAAAAAGCTTTCGACACAATTAGTCCCAAACTATTAATACAAAAGTTGTCACATATTGGTATCACAGGCAAAGCACTACAAATTTTTTATTCATATTTACAAAATCGTAAGCAAATAGTCAAAATAGGTAAATCCCAAAGTGGTTCAAATCTCGTCAATTTCGGTGTGCCACAAGGCTCGATTTTGGGACCACTTTTGTTCCTAATTTATATTAATAATATATCCCAAATTGGCCTTAACGGAGACGTCTCACTTTATGCAGATGATACAAGCCTTTTTTACTTCGGCCAGTCGATCGAAACTATAATACCGCATATCCAAAAGGATCTTAACATTCTAAATGACTGGTTCCAATCTAATCTCCTGACCATTAATACTTCAAAAACGAATTATGTTATAATAGCTCCTAAAAATAAAAAAATAACAGATAATATAGAACTTAAAATAAATGATCAAATAATACAAAGAAAAAGTAAAGAGAAATATCTAGGCTTAATTTTAGATAACTCCCTGAGTTGGAAGCCGCACATTGATAAAATCAGAAGTAAACTAACATCACTTACAGGAGCTCTTCATAGTTTAAGAAAGTGTCTTCCTCGGAAAGTTCGATACATTATTTATAATTCCTTAGTTAAACCACACATTGACTACCTAATTGAAATCTGGGGGACCGCAGCAAAAACCACTCTAGGTTTACTACAGACAGCACAAAATAAATTAATCAAAATTCTTTTCAATTACAAATTTAGAACCCCAACTAAAAGGATATACGAAGATACCAAAATAATGAACATTTCCCAAACATACATATACTATACGTGTATTCTTATACGAAAAATAATACATAATGATATTCATACAACGCTAAATTTTACCAAAAAACATCAAATCCAAAAAATTAGACTGCGAAACTCCCACTACTTAGTAACGCGTCCACCCAGAACAGTTAATTACGGAAAAAGAAATATTGAATATGAGGGTGTTAACTTATACAATAAAATACCGATGGACATAAAAGAACAGAAAAGTATGTCTGCGTTTAAAAAACAATTAAAATCATACATTATGAATAAATAAAAAAAACAAAAATAAAAATATATATTATTAAAAAATTATATATACCTATGTGTAAAGTATAAACATCGCATGAAAAAACTCAAAACTGATGAAATGATATAAAAATAAAATAAAAATATCCAATTGGTCAGTACGCTGCCTTTTGTGCCACATCTAGTATGTTGTAACTTTTACTTTTGTATCCGTGTTTGCTCGGTTGATGTTTCGTTGTAATATGTGTATCGCCTACCCGCAAACAAAAATGTTTTTTATTTTATCTCTGTACGCTAGTAACCTAAACATTAATTGTAAATCTTGTTTCTCAGTAAGTGAATTATTGTTAATTCTTATGAGGAAATAAAGTTCTTAAACCATATAATTTATTCATCGATCAAGAAATAAATGTGAAAACAAAAACTAAAAAGTCTAAAGTACGACAACAATTATTTCTTAAAGGGTGTTTGTGTTTATAAAGTTTTTTTTCCTTATAAGAAAATTATGGACTATAAAGTTTAGACTATAAAGTAACTGCCGAATGATTATGATTGACATTGAGGTAACGTTAGCAAGAATAGCGTGATGCGTCTCATCGTGTCTCTTACGCTATTTTGTATTATCTATCTCGCACTTACAAAAATGGCGAAGCAAACAATAAATAAAATAATAATCATTTTTTGGTTGTACTTACGCGTGAAAAGTAATCCAGTGTATCTTGTTTTTGTTTTTTGAGTGATTAGAACACTTAAATACACATGAAGCCATTTTGATGCGTATTTATATACAAAAAAAGGAATTATTTAGTAGTATCGACATGTGTTGATTATACGATGGGCTGCGTGTGACTGAGTGCAACTGTGTCTATTGGACTTAGTTCAGAAGGACCGCGCGCTGTGTCGCTGTTTTAAAGTACCGTATCTTTTGACGACACGTTTGGTGTAGTAGCTACAGTGGCTAAGTGTAGTCAGCGAAACCAAATGATCCTGGGTTCGAATCCCGGTAGGGGCAAATGTTTGTATGATGAATATGGACATTTGTACCCGAGTCATGGATGTATATTTATAATATGTATGTATTTACGAAAAAAAAATGTATTTAAGTAGTGTATCAACCATCTGGTATCCATAACACAAGCCTTAAGTGTTAAGTGCTTAACTTGGAACTAGATGGTGCTGTGTGCAATGTCAGACGATATTTATTATTTATTTATCTACCGCTAGTTATATCAATGGCGCCGATAAACATATTTAATTGAATATTGTTTACATCGATACGAACCACATTTAAAATTACGATGTACCAAAGATTAGTACAGATAAAGATTAATGAACCGTAATTACACACTATAAAGGGTGGCACTGATTGTTAAAGATAAGATAAGATGCTATACGCAGTCGATAATAGTTCTGCAAATTGAGTACGTAAACAAAAGACTATTAGATTGAGCAATCGATTTGCAAGGTTTAGCAGACCGCTAACTTATCACTGCTCTCGAAACGGTGAAGGAAACATCGTGAGGAAACCGTCATGTCCTAGAACCAGAAATTAGAAGACATGTAACATTACCAACCCGCACTGGGCCCGCGTGGTGTATTACGCCCACTGCCTCTTACCGAGAGGAGGGCTGTGTACCAGCAGTGGGAACGTTATAGGCCGATGATGTAAGTAACCCAAAAGCCATACAATACAGAAATAAAGAATCTGATGTCGAGATCTATAAACGTTACTTAACACGTGCTTTGGCTTAGACATGTTCCCGTCTCTATCTGGCACTTGTAGTTTGACAGTTGTGCGAAGGTGATAGAAATAACGCTTAGCCAAAGTAGGTTAGGCTCGCCCTGGGAACCCCAGTTACTTGACGAGATAGCGTACATATGTCCTATACAACTATATATGTTTGTAGGCAATCTGATGTCAGTCCATATATCTTCATTGTGCCAATATTTTGACTAGACTTGAGCCTCTTCATAAATCAAAGAATGACCGATGAGGTTCTACCTGGAAACAGATAGAATCATCACGAAATCTACTGAATTTCGTCAATACGTCACCTTATTTCAGCATGCCTATAATGTTAATCACAAATGACTAATAAAAAGGTAAACACCCATGTTTACCTAACGATTGCGCGTCAGGATGATTTTAGTTTAATACCAAAAAAATATGATAATTTTACCTCAACGCATAAACATCGACCATTACATCCTTTAGTTATGTCTGAAATTACTTAAAAACAATATCAGAATAACATCGAAACACCACTGACAATTCAGTCTTAAATCACACCAAAAATCAAAACCATGTACCTAGGTAAGTAAATTCCACCTTCAAAGTCGCTTAAACTAGAGGTGATATTCCCTTGTATTATAATGTAAGGATGTCACAACTATGTGACCATATGTACAGCAAGCTTATCTAAGATAAAGCATACATATAAATGGGTTATCGGCATATTGACGCATTCAGTATTATCGATCATCGGTTACACGTTGTTCTGTGAAAAGGTATTTTTCTTAACAGTTCTTTATAGTGATTGTGACAATGGAAATTGAGAATAAAGTGACAACTTTGCAGATGAAGGCGCGACCTACTGGTAGGTAGTTCGATATTTTCATACGTTATAAATAAGATAATTATCCTGCTTTTGAGGCATTGTCTAGTTATAAAAAGGGGAGAAGAAAATGTAATTAACAATAAACAATCTATAGGATTTATGATTTTCGCTAAGCTGGAGGTTTAGGGATTTGATTCTTAAATACCAACCTAATAGGGACCACCACAGGGACAACCTTGTTTATTATTATAAAAAACTCACTTCATAAATACTTATTGCGTAAAAATTGTCAACACCTAGAAGCAACCAAGGCAATCTGGAATCATAGTTTTACTCTATAGATATGAAAAGAAGCCTTCTTTGCAGTGAATAGAAGTCTATTCACATGTTACTAATTATAATTAAAAAGGTGCATTAAGAATATGTCAGCTTCTACACAAGGAAACCCCTTTTTTTTTTTTTTTTGTGGGTTGGAAATCATCAAATAACTTCTCCCGCTCTGGGCAGAGCAGGAGGGCGTGTCAGACTCTTACTGACTAAAACCCACCCGTGTTCCTTCAGTTGCCTGTGCCAGGGGCCACGGTAACCCTCTTGGACTTTTCCGCAACCCTAGCAGGCATCGGTCCTAGCAAACCCCGTCATTGGTGCTGACATCTCTTTGAGGCGCGCGTGGAACACAACGCGCCGTCGACCCGGGCCTGGTCCTTATCGAACGGCGAGCTGCCCATTGCTCGCCGTTCGCAAGCCCGCGCCTACGGTGGCCGGGAATCAGCCTGCGATTCCCGACGCCCAGGGCGTCTCCTGCGGCGGCTAGGGGCGTGAGGGCGCAAACTTTGCCTCTCCCTCACGCGTTCCGCCTCCTCCTTCGCGAACATTACTGCTTCGCAGAAGGAGGTGACGGCTTCCCAAGCCCTCTCGCTCCGTACCATGGCCTGGACCAAGGCCGACAAGGAAAAAAAAAAAAAACCCCTAAATACACTTAAGGGTTGGTTATGTAGGAGGAGAGGCTATAACATTTTGAACTGCTTATAACTTTTTCTCGTCTCTTCAAGGCGCACAAAAATACATCCAGCGTTCTATTCTTTGCCTAGTGTATCTTAAGACTGACTGCCCGCTGCTGTCTGCCGATAGCTGCAGGCCACACCTCCATCGTGTCACATTTCCAAGGAACAGTAATAATAATACAGGGTGACAGATGACAACCTCTTACCATGGATTTAGTAAGTACATGATTCTGAACGCCCGCCCCTGTGTTGAAATCTTTAAGTAGGTTATTTAAAAAAAAAATGCTGTTCCATACTTTTTGACCGCGTAGGTATTGCACTTTTGTATGAAACAGCAGATTGTTTTTTATAACCGTTGAAACTTTCTACCCTAGCAGGTCTAGAATCATGTGCTGAATAATGGGGAAACAGTTTGTGCGTCGGCGTCTCTGTCACCCTGTATCATCGTTCGCATCGCTTAGGTATTACCTTATTGCCCATCCCCATTTTCATTGATGTTATCTAAACTAGACAATACTGCTTCAATCTAGAACAGTATAATGCCAGAAGGTTTGTTATCAGTCCTCGAATTAATCAAAATAACATTAGGCAATGAGCTTATAATATTTCATTCGATCTAAGTAGAACAATTATGGTTAGCTGCAGACAACATTTCTCTTTTATTTTGATTAGATTTTACTCTTGATTGACGATATTATGTTATAAAGAAGAGCAGCTCTATTTGGAAACTCGTCAACGTGTCAGACAATTTTGCAAATTATGCAGAATGCCCATTAACATAATGTTATTGTGGAAGGATCTCATGGGAGTAGTTAAAGACAGCTCGATTATAAATATTAAAGTTTTTCCATCACATAACAATCCCGAAAAAATCCAATCTCTATTTATCATAGTTAATCATAAAACAACATAAATACTCTCTCATCTCACACTAAACTGCTTCTAAATATATTATAGCTACATACAACACATGCGTACCTATCTGTAGGTATACAAACATTCAACAATTTCGGCTCATTTTGACTGATACTCTTGACAAAGTTACACATTACGCCAGTGTAAGGAGACAGTGCTCCCAAAGTGAACTTACAAGTGACATTCTGCAATATTACAGAACTAAACATTTTACGAGTTACTCGAGAGTTACTCGAGATGGTGTACAAATATTGTGATTTAAGTGAATATAAGATTAGTGATAACAGAGATTGTGGAGTTTTAAGATGACAGGATTTAGTAGCTGTATCTGTAAACAAATCAAATCAGTTATGGCCGAATTACACAAAATGATCTTTATTTTTTAATTGAAACTTATACCATAGTGCCATAAGTTTTCATAAAAAAGTGCATAAAGTAAAAAAGTACACACGTAATCTCACAGAGCGATAAGAAATAAACACTGTCAAAATAAAATGGTCACCCATTTTCAAATAAACAATGAACTGTAATGAAATATGTTTTGCCAAATATTATTATAAAATAAGATAGTATTTAGCAGACTCTCACGTGATTTCATAATGAAGATACATTACTGTTACATATAGGTACATTATTGTTCAAACCAGTGAAACTTAAACACTGGTCGTAAAGTGACAGGTGTTTCCCGCCACATCGCCATCTTGCATTGTCTATGGCTACGTTCGGAAGCTGTCATAGAAAACGAATACGATGTACAACGAAGCGTTTGAATACGATCGTAAGTTGTTAGGGTTGTCACGACTTGATATTACAACAAAAGGCATTCATGTAGTGTGAATTATGTTAATGTTTCATGAATGCATACGTATGACATAACAGAACACGTATCTACGTGTAAACACATAGGGACCTCCTATGAGCCTTCAAAGTTCCAAGCAAAGCTTATTTATTCCTATTGTAAGGAATTTTCAACGTTTCCTTTTTAAAATACTTCTCAAATGCAGAACCTAGGTATAGCACCCGAGCCGCAGGAGACGCCCTGGGCGTCGGAAATCGCAAGCTGATTCCGGACACCGTAGGCGCGGGCTATCGAACGGCAAGCAATGGGCAGCTCGCCGTTCGATAAGGACCAGGCCCGGGTCGATGGCGCGTTGTTTTCCACGCGCGCCTCAAAGAGATGTCAGCAACGATGACGGGGTCCGCTAGGGCCGATGCCTGCCAAGGTTGTGGGAAAGTCCGAAAGGGTTACCGTGGCCCCAGGAACAGGCAACTGAAGGAACACGGGTGGGTTTTAGTCAGTAAGAGTCTGACACGCCCTCCCGCTCTGCCCAGAGCGGGAGAAGTTATTTGATGATTTCCCACCCTCAAAGAAAAAAAGGTATAGCACCCGAAATATTTCCACTGTACTCTTCACTAATAAACTTTTTAAGCAATATCATTTATTTAAAGAAAACTATTTACAAAAAGAAAAACGGAAAGTTCAGATATTTTTACTAGTATGCCATCCATCTTAGACATTTACCACCAGCAAGGTTGCCAAAAATATTTACAATGTTTGATTAGTCATTAGTTGTTACATTCGTACTATCTTTTACTACCATGTAAGTTAAAACAACAAACCTTATCTCTCTACGTTTGCGCATTGCAGATTTTCGTGTAGATATCTACCTTTGCACATAATTTCCTTAAACATAAACTAGGCTACGCAGTATTAACGTTTCTCTTATCGTAAAATAAACAAATGTTTGATTTGATGAAAGAACTAATAATATCTACTTAGATAAGTAAAACAGTTTAATGTGTTTCATCCGGAAACACGATTAATTCCAGCCGTAGGAATGTCACCTCAAGTTTTATAAATGATAAATGATTTTATTTCCGTAAGTAGGTTTGTACAAACACTTTTACGTGTCAATCATATTTTATAAACTAGATGAGGCCGGCGTTTCCTCTCTGGCTACTCTGAGAAGAAGTCTCTTTTAAAGTCCAGATAAAATCAGGGTCAGATCATGTGAAGACTATGTAGATGGGTGTCTGAAATGGTCTTTTGAGGAAAGAACCACACAGATTGAGTGGACCTGTCCAGTCAGTGCACGCAATTGTCAGTATTCATTCATTGTCATATTCAACGATTCGACGAACACATCTCTCGTGTGAGATATGTTCGTCGAATCGTTAACATTCGCAACGTGACAAAATTTTGTCATCGCATTAAGAATATCTCACCGAAACGAGATAATATGTCTAAACTAATATTATAAAGATAAAAGATTAGATTTTTAGTATGTTTGTTTATTACAGTTACACGCTAAAATGGCTACAATAATAATATAATACATAACTTTTATTCTACACAAGTTATGAACTTAATGCTAAACTTTCGAAAAAGGAGCAAATTTTGTGAGAGACTGGTGTCTGAGATATATAAAAACCTGTATTACCTACAGGTCACCAGGGCCCTCCCGCAGCTAGATGCCTGTTATTTGAATACTATCACGAATGCAGGATATTTAAATAACAATAAATTAAAGAACTATGATATTACATCAAGTAACATTATAAAAATACAAAAATTTTGTGGAAATACCAGATACTTTTTGTATTTTGTTCTATTATCTTACAAAATTTTATATGAACGGATTTGAATGAAATTTAGCACATGGGTAAACCATGTCCTGGGTTAGGAAGGACAAAGGATCGATCCCGAGAAGACCCGAAGTCTCGAGAAGTTTGCGGGTGAAAGAGCGGGGCGCAGCTAGTACCTAATATGTTCACCTATGGCCACGTCTCGTCTTGGGGCTGTCCCCAAGACGAGACGTGACCATAAGTGACGAAGAGAGACGTGACGTGACGTTCACGTAAGTGAAGATGCTGTCATCTACAGAGTTTATCGAGTAATTACGCACTCTCAACGCATGGCAACAACTTGATAGTAGGACCGTTTTATCAGTATCGTTTTAGTAAGTAGGAAAGTTCAAGTTTCAACAAGTTTCTCCTTAGACGAAGAAACCCAAATCCTCATGCATACCATGAGAATTTAGGTTGGACTTCCCCAAGAGAGAAAACTCAAACGTAAAACATTAGGTACAGGAACTTTTGAATGGTCGAGGAGTCCGTCAGTCAGAAAGTTGAAGCTAGTTGATTCGAAATAATAGGAGTAGTCACTCTTTTAAATGAAAATAAATTACACAGGAGGACCGGACAAAATGCCCTAAATTACCAATAACAGCCAAAATGTCATGAGCATTACATAGGATTTTTAATTTAATGCAATAAAAAAAACTACGGCGGTCCTTTTCAAATTTCTGAGTGAAAAAGCTTATTGCTACGTTTCGTAGGAATGACCTGGACAGAAGAAAACAGAAACCTCGGTTACACCCTGCCTGAACACATTCAACAACTAATTCACCTTTCCTCTTGCAGCTGAAGACGACACATCAACATACGACGAGGAGGCGGCAGTGGAAGCGGCCGCAGCGTTCGCCCGCGCGTGCGCCCCCGACACGCAGCGCCTGCTCGCGCCTGCTAATGCACGCCCGCCGTATGAACGGAGACCGCGCATTGATAATCATGACCAGTGAGTACCTAGTTACTATGAATCAAAAGCCTAGGTCCTTGATTAGTGTAGTTGGAGCTCTAGGTGAGCTACTTGTCCTACATGTCAATGTGGTGGTGTAGTCATACCAAACGAATGTGTGTTTATTGACAACTAGCTGCGCCCCAAGGTTTCACTCGCATAAGTCTCGATCCCGTGGGAATACCGGGACAAAAAGGATCCTATGTCTTAATCCAGGTCACCTGGTCATCCTTGTCTACCCATGTGCTAAATTTCATCCAGACCTTTTCAGCCGTTTTAGCGTTAAAGCGTAACAAAGAAACATACAAAAAATCTAATCTTTTCTCTTTATAAGTTTAGACACAGATCAAAGATCACCGCAGTATTTTTATGGATGTTGGTTCCAAACGCAAACAAAAGTCATTTTGTAAGTTTGTAACAAAAAATCAAATCAAAATCAAAAGTCATTTATTCAAATTAGGCTGAGAATCAGCACTTTTTGAACGTCAAAATCACATAAGACATTACAGACAGAAAATCTTCATCAACGACGAAAAACTAGTTAATTCTTCACTAGAACTGCTCCAAAAAGTACTTTAGGACTGGTAAAAAATGCGTAAGCCACAAGTCCGCCTTTGTAGGTCCAGTTATTTTTAATTGTGCGTTATTTAAAAATATATATAAATCAATAGGTGTTTCGCGACCAAAGGATGTGTTCGGTAGGTAATCTATCCCCATGTCGTGTCGTCGCCAGATCTTAGAATTGATAATTACATAAAGTGTTCGGTCATTTCATGTCATTTTATGTTTCATGAAATGGCCAGCTGAAATTGACCATATCGTTTTAACGTCAACGTTTAATGATAATATATCAGTCGACGTTTCCATGGTTCCACTTCAAGAAATGATCAATTCGATAAAAAAATTGCCAAAGTCTATTTCTGGATAGTGGGAGTATTAAGGGTGGGGAACATCATATGGCGTTTCTAAATTTGCTTTCAAGCAATAATCAAAAGGCGTAATAATTAAAAAAAATAACCACGAAGAGAATGACGGGGACTTTGTTCGCTCGCTCACTAGACCCCGCTATCCCCATCGGACCTAGCCTATCCGAGTCGGGGTGAAAGAAAGAAAGAACAATATATTATTTGGGACACGCACAGGAAATACAAACAATAAAAAAAAACATTAAATGTAACAAATCATGAAAACAATAAAAAATAAAGAGAAGACCTGTGCGAGGCCAAAAAGGCTCCTCAAGTCCCGAGCTCGCTTCGCTTCAAATCAAATCCTAAATTCTCCTGGTAACATTACTGTTTTACTAAGTCGAGATTTGTTATTTAAGCGACATCAATGCCTCTACCGGTGGATAATCTAACTATTTTACGATATGATCACTAATATTGGCCACATCATGAAGTAGTCGTGCGTTTAACTGTCCATATCGTCAAACGTTGAATATTCAATGATCTGGCCAGACCACACCATGATGTTACCAGCGGTCGATGTTCTATTTCATGAAATGGTCGAACACTTCATGAAATTATCAATTCTAAGATCTGGCCACGATACCCATATGCTGATAACTTTGTTACTTTTCACCTCACACTTATCATTATTCTTTGCTAAACAAAAATTTACATGAGGAAGCTGCATCTTCAACAAGGTAAGTGTTACATATAGTATGTCTAGTTTTAAATCATGCAATTGTTAATCGCAGGCTTTCTTTCAGTATTACGTAATTTATGATGTGAAATCACACCTACTGTAAAACATGTCAGCTACTCAACAACATAAACTCCCGTGTTCGATGTTATCAATATATTTTTGAAGCTTGTAAAAATATGACTGATGTTCATTTCAGTAGAACCATTAATAATATATTTAAATTTGACCTTAACGATAACTATTTTTAACAATTTACGTCCTTGAGTTAAAAACGATGAAATATTTACTATACTGGAAGTGTTATATGAAAAGTTAAAATTTTGTTGGCCATCCTTGTTGATTCATCCCACTGTATTTGGTGGGCCGAAATAGTAGAAAATACAAACAACTTTATTATGCGCCCAATTCGATCTTCAGCAACAAATTCGAACAACTTAGTTTTTTTGGACCTCCCTTTTGATAATAGAGTGGTACAAAGATCTCTTGGCACTTGAATGACATTGACACGGGGGCTTTGTTGGTAAATCTTTGTGAACTTGCCACGCGCTAAAAGATTATTGTGCAATTGTATGCCACGAACAAATACCATAATGCACAATCGCTTACGTCAATCAGCCTACGATAATAGCAACCATGAGTAACAGTATTTGAGAAAGCTTTAAATAGAATGAATTACTACTGTAGTAGGCAATACACCCACGACCTCTACAGTTCTAGTATATTCTGAAACGATGACTAACAGATGTATTTCAAGAAACCTGTGCTGGAGTTTGTAAATGTTATAATGGATAATATTCCCTGAATACTCATGTACTTTAGCAATCACTAAAGGTTTTAAATAAGAGCCAGGGTACTTTAGTACCGTTTAAAACGTACCAATAATTACTTGTTTATGACTACCAATTGGTAACTTTTCGATTTAACAAAGTAGCGTATGTCAATGTGCTTTAATATTGCAAAAATACGGGGCCAACGACCCCGAAAATACTTACTTAAAATAAACTTCCTTAAGTCTTCCTACACTATAATTCTGGTATAATTAAAACCCACCAACACAACGTCCCGTATCTTAATGAATTCCCCACACCCAGTATGGTAAACCTGTTTATTTATTTCAAAAAGTTTCTTGATAATTTGTTCATAATTATGTTGTGTAGTATGAACAAAACGGTTTGCATTTGAAAAACAAAGTTAGTAAGAAACACAAAAAACAAAAACATACTGCGAGAACGTAGGCCCGTTTGCACCACACATCAATAAGGGATCTTTCTCATGGTTATAATTATAAAAATACATTATGTATAATATATTCTGTAAATAAAATAGGTCTAGTATGAGGTAGAGCGTTGTCGTGTAGGAGCAGCGCGGACGAGAGTACCTAACTAGGGCTGGCCGGAGAGTTGCGAGGTTCTCCATCATTGTGTTCAGTCCCTCTCACTACACATCCGCGGTAATGCTGGTGCCATTTGGTAAGAAGCTGTGATGAATTATATTGGCACTAGACCACCAAACAGTGACCATGACTTTTTAGGGTTAAGTTTGCCTAGGCGCTGAACCAGAGTCTAATCAACATTACGACCGCTTACGATTATCAAAAAGAATCAGTTTTTCATCGCAAGTGACAATGTGGTTCAAAATCTTCGTTTCTGTGTCTGTTAAGCAACGCAAGGCATACCTAACGTGACCAGACGTCCCGTTTTGAACGGGACTGTCCCTTTTTATAATTACGCGTCCCGGTGTCCCAGAAATGAACTCTGGGACGCAAAATTGTCCCGTTTTCGGAAAAAAAAAAAAAAATTCGCGAAAATTTGAGTAGTCGAGCCGGCCGGGCGGCCGCCGCGCCACCGCTTCGAGTTCTTCGATGTTAAACTTTTTCAAGAAATCGGATGCGCCAACTTCAAAAGATTTGGATATCGCCGCGGCAGAAGGCGTCTGGGCTTATCACACAATACAATAAAACCACAGTTTTCGATCTAATGATTGTGCATCGAAATTAATTCAATCATGTTTTGTACCCAAATTTACATGTGCACGTACGAAATCAAAAGCTATTGTAGTAAATGTTTTGACGCCCACAGCGATGAAAGAATTAAAAGATGATCTTAATAAGTCCAATTGTATTACTATACTAAACGACCGACGCTTCAAACCACGGTAACAAGAAAATATACCCTATTGTAGTGCGCTATTTTCAACCTTTCGTAGGTGTGCAAGTAAAAATTTTAGATCTCCAAGACCAACCAGGTGAGACTTCAGTAGGCCAATTCTCGTACTTAAAAAAACGTTCAAATTCAAGTCGCAATCTCATCTCAGCGACAATCAATGTCAAAAACCTGTCAAAAATGTATGTAAATTGATAGTAATTTTGACAGATTGAGACTGAGATTAGAATGCGAACGGTCTTAAAAATACGGGAATTGCCCCTCGTCAATTATTTAAATCAAGTGTTGACAGATAATAATTTGACAGCAAAAGTGGTGGCATTTTGTGGGGACAACGCCAACGTCAATTTCGGAGGCGCGGCTAGGCGAGGAACTAACAATGTGTTTACGAAATTACAATCATTTCTGAAAAAGCCCTTAATAGGTATCGGATGTGGAGCCCATGTTATTCACAATGCAATAAAGTCTGCTGCAGATGGGCTACCCTTAGATTATGAAAGCATTATTGTGAATATATATATATTTTTTTTATATTTACACGATTCGAGTTGAAGCTCTAAAGGAGTTTTGCGCCGAAACTGAAACGGAATATCAACAAATGCTCGGCTAATGCAAAACCAGATGGCTTGCTCTTATGCCTGCCTTGGAAAGGGTTTTAAAAATTTATCAGCCATTAAAAAACTACTTTTTGACTATTGAAAAATGTCCCCTGTTACTAAAAAACTTTTTTGAAGATCCCACAACCGAATTGTGGCTTTATTTTTTACACGCTCAGTCAGCAAGTTTTCATCAAGCTGTATTGAAACTTGAAGGTCAGACTGTATCGGCAATTTAAGCTGCAACAGAAATCAATCAACTAAAAGACAATTTGACTCAAAAACAGACCAATCAGTTTCTTCCATTAAAATTTACGGTCCGTCAATTAATGGTGAAATTGAAAGATAATGGTACTGATATAGATGAAGAGTTTGTGAAAAGGACGGCTACAGAATTTTATAAAACAAGCAGTGAATATCTGGAGCAGTAGACTTGCTTTCTTACCAAAGAAAAGGAGAGATTTTATTGGGCAGAATTAAAAAAGGTCCCCGCAAGGGATGACGTTCAGAAATCTTTGGATGTATTAATTGAAAAGGAATATATTGACCGTGATAAAGATACAAAAGTTTTTGACGAATTTTCATTAATTTCTAACTATGTACATTACATCGCAAAAAGTAACCGAATGGAATAATCTAAATGTTTCCACGGAAACTCGTTGGGTGGAAGTATTCAAACACTTTCACGCCAACAATCTATAGCATGAAAACTTTTCTATTTTAATTGAATATATTTTATGTTTGCCTGCTACAAATGCTCCAATAGAAAGAGTATTTTCTATGATGAACAAATTGTAGATATCTGAGAAAACCCAGTTACAAATTTCAGTTCTAAAGGCGATGTTGATAATTAAGGTGAATATAAAAAAAACGTGCCAAGAGTTTCATTCTTACTTAAAATCTTCACCCGCTATATTAAAGCAAATTTGTTCCTCTGACAAAATATAAATATAACTAATCATTTTGGGTATATCTTTTAATGCGTAACTTTTAGGCTAACTAACTTTTTCAGAATAAATAACTTAAAAAAAGTGTTTTTTTTTCAATAACTCCCTGTTAATTGACCTAAATAAACCAATGTCCCGTTTTGAGTCAAAGAATAAATGGTCACGTTAGGCATACCTCAACTTGTTCGTCGCGCTGGCGATCGTTCAGTTCGTGCGGCACCCACTTATCAAGTTTTAATACCTTGACAATTTGACCAATATTGTTTTGATGCTAAC
This sequence comes from Brachylomia viminalis, assembly GCA_937001585.2. Taxonomy (NCBI): domain Eukaryota; kingdom Metazoa; phylum Arthropoda; class Insecta; order Lepidoptera; family Noctuidae; genus Brachylomia; species Brachylomia viminalis. Next base: position 3,503,665 of record OW443300.2, read on the forward strand.
GTTGAAAGCTGCTGCTAACTCAGCCGTAGATTAAGTAACGTCAGCTTCCACTATCGCCTTTAACTCGTCGTTGTTGACTTTAGTTTTCGGGCGACCACGGGGCAATTTTTTTAATCAAAATTTCCATGTCGGAAGCGTTCAAACCAATAACGAGTAGTGCGTTCGCTTGAAGTGTTCACTCCGTACACGTAATTAATGTTGCGAGCCGTTTGGGCGGCATTGCTAGCGCGATGGAACTCGTATTCCATAATTACTCGTATTTTTATCGTGTCCCTATTGATGAAAAAGATAAAAATGTAGTGAAAAAAAAACACTTATCAATAAACAAATGACTGAATTTGAAAATAGATTCCATATTTTTTTTAATAATATTCATTTGAATTTAGAATTTGTTGCCAGCCATACAGAAATTACGTTTCAAGTGGCCAGTATTGTAAAACGGCAACTTCATAGGTTAACATCTATTATAAATATTCCGGTGAAGGTGTCAGGTCACATAACCGGTCGAAGTGGCGATTCTTGGGGGAGGTCTATGTCCAGTAGTGGACTTTTGGCTGAAATGATGATGATGAAACACATGTACTTAATCATATTTTGATCAACATACAATCTGACACTGGCCTGCAAATTGCAAAAAAAAACTAAAAAAAAATACAATTTCGCGGACATTCTGCCAAGGGTTGTTGACAGAGAGATAATGATGTTTTAAATACGTTTAGCGCTAAACGCATTTAGTGATTGGTGGTGCAAGCAGGCGTGATCGTCTTTTGATTAAGTGATCGTCTTTTGTTTATATTAAGACAAGATGGCGCTGCTGATGTGGTCCCTTATTGTCCTTTTTAGGAATCCGTACCTAAAAGGTGCCAACGGGACCCTATTACTAAGGCTCCGCTGTCCGTCTGTCTGTTACAGGGCTGTTTCTTTTGAACCGTAATAGGTAGACACTTGAAATGTTCACAGACTGTGTACTACTATGGCCGCTACAACAATTAATAATAAAATTAAAAAAGCTAAAAAATTAACGGAGGTCCCCAATCCCCATACAGGAAACGTATTTTTTTTTCTAAAGTATTAAAAAAAGGAAGTAGTTTTAAATATTGAACGGTGGTATGGATCCCTTCGCGTGCAAGTTTGAATCGGACTTTGTGACGTTGCAAAAATCAATAATTAAAGCAACTAGCAGCGACACGTTTCATGGGTCTGCTCAAGCTCGTAGGATGATGGTTTTTATGAAAATGTGTCATACGAATTATATACATGTTTATTAATTAGTTGAATTAAATAAACCTAAGGACATAATTTCCCACATTCAACTGATTTAAGTAGTACAATGTCTAATAAATTCAAAATGACTAATAGAGGAGGGTTCTATTTAGTCTGTGGTTTTCCAAAAGGAATGATCGTAGCTGTCAAAATGGAGAAGTTTTTTTTCTCCCCATGGCGTGACTAGGAGGAACACGCTTTGGCAGAGGGACCAGTTCTGGAATAATCAGACTGTGTCCAAATAACCCGATGGGTTTTGTATAGGTCTAATCAAACCTGATCCTTGTCTGGCTGATTATGCTAGCTTTCTTTCTGTCTTCTCAATAGAGATCTCTAATACGAGGATAGACGTGATACATTGGTGTAGCCCCGTGTACAGATGATTTGAAGTTGACCCGGGTGCGGGCAATTTAGAGGTTACCCCTTTATAGTGTGGCCATCTGTTATTGAAGAAGGCCTTACTGAACCGGATAACGGTAAATGAGGGAAGTTCGCCACTCCAGGTCACATAGCGTCACCGTCTGCCCGTACTTAGGTCACATTTCGTGTAAACACAGGTTTTACCCTGTGTTTGATGCCAAGCGTCTTGATTCCGTCAATTGAATTGAAGAATAGATATACTGAGAGAATACTGAGTTTAAACTAAATTGTTATAATTTAACCTATGAGAGAGTTAGGCCTTTTGTAAGAACTAGGTAGTAAGACCAGTTGTTATAAATTATTGTGTGTCGGGTAGCTTTACATAAGCGATATTTTCCCTATATGGGCGCAACCATAATAGGTCGATACTTATTCGATTGAGCTAGAAGATATAAAGCAGTTCATCTCACGACGACGACGACTCTGAGTTCTTGTCTTAGTCTCATTGCAGGTGTGTACCCCGACACAACTAGGAACGGAGACCTAGTTTTGTCGGAGCGAACACCTAAGTGTGTGGGAAGGGTTTGGTTAGTGGCTCGCCACAATTGATGTTGTTATACCTTCATTTTGGTGTACCTATTATAAATTACAATAAATATTGTATTGTGTAAGAAGGTACTTGTATAATTGAATCTTTCCCGTACAGCTTATACCCTATAAATTTACTTTAGCACGGTGGTACTTAGTATAATACTATATTGAAACCAGCAACATTTCTGTTTCAAAGAGATAACTTACAAATAAAAAAAAACCGGGTTACAACTTGGCCGCTTTTTCATCACCATTTGGCTAAATATTTACAGGACTACACTAAATTAAAAGAATACTAACTAAATCTAAATAGTACCTATATATATTTGGATCACGATAAGTGATGATCAGGAACCAGCACAATCATCCGCCATCATACAAAACTCTACCAAAGCATGTAGACCTAAGTTTCTCAGCTTGCGTGATGATAGACACTTACAATATAATTTCTAGATTTTTGATAAGCATAACAAATACTAATTAGCATAATGATAAATCCTATGTTTTTGACCTAGATCTTGGCATAACAATGGTATTTATTGGTGGATTTTATCTTGTCATTGTTTAACATGCATCCAAGGGTAGACCTTGGCGACCAGGGGATTTTATCAAAGAAACTGCATAAAGGTATATCCACACAGTTCCGTGTCAGGGCTTTCAAGGCTCCGGGCTGTTCGGCTAAACTGCTAATTAATTATGCAGTATTTTGACTAAACAGAACCTTATTTTTTTGGAGATACAATGTATATATTCCTTTTGTGTTTCTCAGTATATTTAAGATTTAATTGACATTTTGATATGCCATACTATGTAACAATGCGCAAAGAGCTAATGATAAATGATAAATAAAAATTTAAAACAGTTATAAGTTTAACCTAATTACAACCATGGCACCTAGTAATAAAGTCGTGTTTCAAGCGAACTAAACAAAATAAGAGCTCACGTCTCAAGTGCGCTCTTATTTACCGAGACGTATTTCTTGCGCCGCCGACCCGATATCTAGTCAGTATTGTTGATCGAAGGATTTAAAACACCGTTATTCAAGTGGCTTATAGAAAGGCATTCTTATTCTGTGAAATCTTACTATTATAATTTGACAAATATTTGTTTTTTTTTCATTTTATAACTATGATTTATATACCAATTTTATTAGCTTAATTTATTTAATTTATGAAATCAATGGTTTTGCACACTAGGTTTATTGAATTATTTTAGAAACATACAAAAACCTAACCATCCGTAATGTACAGTGGGCTGCATCAATATATCATTTAATTCAACCGGGGTACCCACCCCGGTTGTATTAAAATTAACTTTTAAGGGGGTACCCACGTCGTGAAACTGACTGTACCTACTTCAATTCTTGCAAATTTTCATTTCATTTCAATTCGCGGCAGCCGATTTCAGTGCTCGTGTACAGTACCCGACCTTAATATGACACAGTTTAAAAAAAGTTCTGATTTGTCTTAAGTCATAAATCATTTATTTATTTGCTTAACATCTATAGGTACATTAATAATAGTATATAAAGATAATAAAGAGTGCGCTATGTTATGCCAGAGGCGTACAAATGTTTTGACGTTCAAAAGTGCATTTTATGTGCGTTCTATTCGAATTAAATAATTTGAATTTGTAATTAAGTAATCAAGCCAGCCACGTCTCAATAATTATATAAAATAATCGTGAACTGTAAAATACAATCATAGAGAACCACACATTTCAAACAACTACAAAACAAATTAATTAATAATAAATAGCAATAGAAATCCATGTCCATAAAAAGACAAAAATTAAATCAAAAAATGACAATAGGTACTTTGCATGTCAGCACACAGACTGAAAACAAATAATCGTGATAATTAAATGCTCGCTCTCATTTTTACCGTCACTGATTGATGCATTTAGGTAGTCTAACATGTTCACTAGTGATAAGATTGAATTCCTGACGTATAGTAATACATTATTATGGTGCTAACACTAAAGTATGAATATAAAATAAAAAAAACAGTATAAGGTTTGAACAATTTCTTTTCAAAACATCGATCGAAATTATTACTCATAACTTTATCTGTAGGCAAATACTTGTTGTTTTAAATAATTATACTGATAAAACTCTGATATTCCCTCGTTTTATTTAGATAACGGACATACAGATGACATACTGACTGACGTACTGTGTGTACCTAGTGTGACACACATACATTTGAGTATAGAACAGGGGCCGTACCATGACGTGTTAATTCCATCATTGTTCCAGCGTGGAAGAGAGACGGAGCTATACATGACCGATAGCACTATCTCTTTTTCTCAACGGAATCATGATGGCGTTAACAGGTCATAGTACGGCCCCAGGTTGAAATTATATAATTTACACAGCGCGGGTTCAGCAGATTTCAGCGTAGGTGGTCCCATTGTAAAAGTGTCACTCTGTCATTCTCCTTTTTGACAGGAGAGTGACAGAGTTAATAGGTAGTCTCGGAGACCCCCATTATCAAAACATAACCTTCCTACGCAGTCGGGCAGTCGGGTAAAATATTATTAGGTAAAAATATAACGAATAAATCGTCAACCACGTAGATAAAGTATGTTTGTAAAAATACTAAAATAACAGGAAAAAAATTATGTCACCTCCACTTCTCCACAATGTATCATTAGTGTACTACATATTTTGAATAAATAAAGCTTTGTGCAAACATGTCAAACGTCGCTCGTCGCCGAGTTCAAACAATGCTATCGTTGCGTTCGCACGAGAATAGCCGCAGTGTGACGACACCCTTATCAACTGTCAACTGTAAGTCATGTGATGAATAGGAAGGTTTGACTCTAAACAGGAAACCTTGTGATTGATGCTTAAGTGTTTAAGGATAATATTTGGTATATTTTGTCGAAAGTCGTGATGCAAAAATACGTCAAATAAATGAAAAAAAACTTCTCATTTCGGGTAAAAATCGTAAGAAAAAATACATTTGCAATAGGAACCACTGAAAGTGTTAGGTACTAGCTACTGCCTTCTGGACACGGTTATCAATTATCCTAAAGTAAAACTATTCTAATAAACCATATTCTTCTTCCGGTACCTAATTTCTAAGTATTTAAATTTTCCGGAATGAAAAAAACCCTTATAAAAAAAATCCTTCTTCATATACCAAACTGGCTTGCTTTCAGTAGTGCTCATAATCAGTTGTTTGAAAGATAAAATCTTTTATCTACACTCTTTTTGTGTTTATTCGTACAGTACAATCAAATATTTTTTTGTCCTACATAAATCATAACAATTAAATAAATGTTAAGCAGGTTACTTCCACGTGACATTTGTAAGCATTATAATATTTTTTGTAACAACACAAATTCGTCGTTTTCAGTTCATATCTACATTTATGTTGAAATTATTTTGAAAGTATTCTAACAATTTCAATCACGAACGAAAATACATTATAATTGCAGTAAATGTCAATTTAATACGAGGGCGGGTCATTAAGTCCGTGACTTTTTTTATGAAATACGGGTTTTTGGATAAAAAATATTTTTATTTTTCAACGTAGTCTTCTCTGAGCTCTATACACTTTGTCCAAAGTTTCTTAATTTTTCTTCTTCCATAAAATAAGTTTTGTCGAGGTCATCAAATTGGGAACAAGAAATAGTCTCTCAGGGCTAAATCCGGAGAATAGGGCGGATGAGGTAGCAATCCTAGCCCAATTCATGGATTTTTGCCATGGAAACTGCACATGTGTGCACCCTCGCATAGTCCTGATGGAAAATAACTTTTTTCTTGGCCAAATGCGATCGTTTTTTCTTTCAAATCCTCATTAAATCGACCCAATAAGTTGTCATAATATTTGCCATTGACTGCTTTAACCTTTTGAAGGTAGTCAATGTGGATTATACCGCTTGCATCCCAAAAAACGGTCGCCATGACTTTATTGGCTGACAAACCCACCTTGGCCTTCTTTGGCGCCAATTCACCCTGATAAACCCACTGTTTTGACTGCGGTTTGGTATTTGGTGGTGGTGCGGTTTTGTTGTACTGTTGTGGTGGATCCACGTTTCGTCCACGGTTACGAAACGGCGTAAAAACTCGTCCATATTGAGGTTGAATAACGCCAACCACTCCTGCGAAGTTGTCACACGATTGTGTTTGTGGTCGATAGTGAGCAAACGCGGCACCCATCTTGCGGAAAGCTTTCTCATACCCAAGTGATCATTCAAAATTGAAACCACTAAGATATGTGAGATGCGTATGGCTTCCACAATCTCTTTCACTTTTAATCTCCGACCGGCCAACACCATATTGTGAATTTTTTAAATTGATTCGGATGTAGAGACCTCAACTTGGCGTCCAGAACGTTCGGCATCTTCCGTGCTTGTACGACCACAACGAAATTCAGTAAATCGCTTTTTTACCATTGAAATTGATGGTGCAGTCCCCATAGTATTTATCAAGTTTAGCCTTGGTTTGAGTGATGGTTTTTTTCCGCAAAAAACAATGCTTAATTATCACACGAAATTCACTTTTACCATTTTCTTGTCAAATCACGCGCTAGTGTGCTATCAATGTCTGTCAAACACAAGCTAAATGACGCAGTTTGTTCTAATTTTGTCAGGAGTCAACTTACAGTTGCCTGTTGACAGGAGCAGAGTTGCCCTTTCAGTTAAGAGGCGGGAAATTCGAAAAGTCACGGACTTATTGACCCGCCCTCGTATTATTAAGAAAAAGTTTTAATATTTTTTCTGTATTTGCTGAGTGTCTGAAAACTGTGTAATGTATAAATTGAAATCATTATTTCCATGTGCTAAATCGGCCATTAAAATAAAATGAAACTAATTAGTGAAAGTTCACCTACAGACAATCCCGATGACGAATAAGATGTTAATTAAACAAATACAATATGATTAATTAATTAACTCCTACTAAAACAGTTGTTAATAATGTCAACAAGTTAATGACTAATTAATGTTAATAATGTACAGACTGACATAGAATTCATTGCCAATCGTGAATATGTTCAACTTTTATTATTGGAGAAACTCTGAAATAACGAAGAAAAGCAACTATTTCATGCATTTTGAAACAGCAGGTTTATTCGATAGTGGGTAGGGAGCAGTGGTGGCCGGGAGCAGTGGTGTCCCTGTGGTATTGGCCCCGACTTACGAGTTGTAGGTCGTGAGTTCCAACCCAGGCACAGGCAGGCACTTTACTTTGTGTATTTACTCGTAATTTCATCACCACTGCTTTCAAAACGGTGAAGCATAACATCGTGAGGCCCGCATGGTGGATGATGGCCGTTCTCTTTCACCGAGAGGAGGCCTGAGTCCTAGCAGTGGGGACATTATATGCTGATTATGCAGTGTTGGTCCCAAAGGAAAAATGTTTATATTCCTGAGCACTTTCCCCATATAAGATTGCCAATGATTTACCTAATAATGTAAGTAATAACATAGTTGCGGCAGTGTGGTCTCATACGTCGCACTACGTTCACATGACTACATGACCTAAACTGTGCCTAAACGCAAGTTTTATAAGGCATGTATTTAATGCGGCAACTAAGTAAAATGAATATAGGTTTTAAAAAAAAATAGAGTGGGTACCATATATAATGGGTTGGCAGCTAATAAGGAGTATCGTAATAAGTAATAGGTAGCATATTAATATATCAGTAATAAGCTCCGTTTTAATTTAAACAAGCATCAAGTTTTTCTTTTGGGAACAGAATTAATATCTAAGCGGAAACTTAATGGCGAAAACAAAATAGAAAATGGGCGTTCATGTTTGTCATAATTATCACAGTTCTAACCAAACCTTAATTAAAATATTCTATGCATGGTCGATGGCAGGGCTTGGTCGACGGAGCCCCGCTTCGCGGGGCTCCTACTTCTGGGTGGTTTATAAAAAAATAACCACGAAGGGGATGGCGGGGTCTATCGACCCCGCCATCCCCTTCTAACCTAACCTGTCCGAGTCGGGGTGCCCTAAAGACCAGATTGCATCCAGTTTCTCCTGGTAACAAATTAAAACGGAGCTTATTACTGATATATTAATATGCTACCTATTACTTATTACGATACTCCTTATTAGCTGCCAACCCATTATATGTATATAGTACCCACTCTATTTTTTTTTGTTGCAAACATTTAGTCGACTTTTAAGTTATTATTAGTCACTCGGAAAATAATAATCCGTTTTATAATACCTAAAAGTATATGATCCACTGCAGCAAACAAAATCAGATAAATATATGATATTCTTCAGGATTGCTAGTTAGATAGTGTGTTGAAAACATAATACAACTAATTTGATACGATAGAAAAATAAGTCACGAAGATACCTCTAAACATTTCTTTTAACGATTAAAAACCATATAAATATAGGTACATGCAAGTATTCTGTTTTTTTTTTCAGATTGTTCTTCAAACAACATAAATAATACGTGATAGTATTTTCATTTATAGTCCAATCAATAGATTTTTTGGAAATAGAGAATTGCTTCATATTTTGCAATAAATTACCAGCTTTGTGTCATCGCGCTTCTCTTTCTTTTCTATGCAGTCCGACAGTGACCGCGCTTTACCTGTTGTCAGCCCCCTAATGGTTTAAAGGTTTTATGTCTTCTATTTAGATACATCTGTTCTAAGCCTTTCGTTATAAGTAAGAATATTGTAGGTATTAGTTTTTTTTTTTACCGGCTCAATGGCCTAATCGAAAATCAGCGCAGTGCTGTGTGTCCCCCACAAGCACAGCATCATGCTGAGTGGAAACCTTCTAGTCACAGTCACGACGTGCGACATCCAGCTGCCGACTGAATATGTCTGTTCTGTGCTCGTGATAAGGTGTAGATCTGTTTTTTATTCGAGTTAACTTATCTACTTGTCTGGTATATGTGCAAGAGTTTCTGTGACAAACAAACGTATTTTTCTTTCTATTGCATTGAAGTTACATTTAATGACGTGAGAAAATAAGGTAATTACGTTAAGATAGAATAAATTGCTATTACTAATCTCTATCGGCGACAATTAATTATTATGAGTAATCCAGATGTAGGTAGGTACAACACGTCTAGGAGAAGTGGTTAGTCACCGTTACGCCGCCGGTTGAAGTCATGCAATTGATGCAAGAGCATTTATCATGAAAATCGTGGGTACTAGAAACTGAAGTGTTCTTTCGAACATACATTCCCGTTATGAAAGCTACACAACACATAAACTAGGTACAATACAATTAATCTTAAAAACACTTTCGTCAAAGTGGGGTCACAAAATTCCATGAAAATCGACGTTTCCTGAAAACTACTACTCATAGGTACTCCTGAAAATCTAATTTCTGCGAAAACTACGTTATAATTCCTGTAAACCTACTAGCAACTCCTGAAAATCGTTGTTTCTATTCCCCAAACAGTACTTCACTGAACATTGAAACGGGGAATTATGAATTTATGAATGACGTCACACATCCGCTCTTTGTAATCTGCTATTGTAAATTATAACCGAATGCAGTCTGCTTTTGTACGAGTATTGTTCACAATATAACATTAGGAAAAACCGGGAACAATTGTGTACTCATGACTGTTAAAAAAAGAGTCAGTACCTACTTCGCAGTGAGTTTAGAAACTGATAAGAATTTTTAGTATGATATTGGAAAATAAAACTAAGCATAATGTAATCAACCTTTATTATTCCCACTGCTGGGACACAGGCCTATAACCGCCATGTCCTGGAACCAAATTATTCGATATCTTCGAATAATTTGGTTCCAGGACGTGGCGGTTTCTGTTCACCGTTTTGAGAGCAGCGTGATGAGTAAAATAAAGTAAAATTAGGTATTTAAAAATAAAATAAAACTACTTAAGTATTTAAAATATAGCGACTGTGTATTACAAGAGAAATTATTTCGAATAGGTATCTATAAAGCAAAGAATATGTATAACACTACAATTAACAGTTCCGACACAAGTCCTTTACTGGGGATACCTGAATGTATGTATGACACAATGTTTTAAGTTGAAATAAATATTTTTGTAATAACGTAGTCTATTGCGTTGGAACTGAAAACTATCCGAAGTATGTTTTTGTTTTCAGTTGCGCTTACTGCGTCGTAAAAACGATCGATCACTCACTACCCTGAAACATAGCTAAATATGTACTAACAAAGGTCTTACTTTCAGCGCCTGAGGGCCGAGACAAGTGGCGATCGCTTTCAATACGTTTCGTATTTCTACAACGACTTACAACAGCACCTTAATCGCGTAACACACTATCATTTATCACATATCATTGGCAGACTTTATGTTTGTTATTGTTTACAGATTTTGAATAAAAAAATAAAATAAAAAAACCATCACAATCTGAATCGTTTTCAAGGATATTGCTAATCCATTTCTTCATATTTTCGAAAAATGTGTCTGCTCAACAACGTAAATAACGCAATGAATGTTGCGGAACTGTGAAAGACATTGCTACTGTTTCGGTAGCTTATGCCAGTCCCATACATTTTTGACTTTTCCATCATCGTTACCGCTGATAGAATGTCCCTTTGTCTAGGCCCTCTTATCATATTTAACACACACACACAAACCAATTTTAATAAATTGCATTTCTAAAAAAAAACTAAACTTCCATTATTTTTGTCATACCTTTATCAAAGGGAGCTAATTGCTTCCTCCCCCGTCTCGTATGACGTTATCAGTCTGTCGGTATGTGTAGAGGCTCCATTAATAGATTGGATTACAGGATTGTGTCATCCGCAACCACTTCACTTGCGAGAACTTTCCTTAATGGACGCAATGCCGTCATCCTTTATTTATTTAACCATTTAAACAAAACTTAATATGGTTTGGAAATACTCAAATATGTGCAACAGTATAATAAGGTCCAAACAAAATACATACTTAGGTACTCAATAAAAATTTTGCAGGTCTCAGTACTGGTAAAACGGGGTGAATAGGGATGCAGGGGTGAATCAAGACGAAACTTTAAAATGGATTTTAATGTTGAAATAATATAATTTGTTGCCAACAAGGGCACCTAATCGGTAATTATAATACAGACCTTCTTGGCAACAAACTATATTATTTCAATGATAACATCGCTTTTAATGTTTCGTCCCGATTCGACCCTGCATCTCTATTCACCCCGTTGTACGGTACTCATTAATATTTTTAGTTTAAATTTGCTTTTTGGATTGATTACCAACATTTAAGGATCGTAGCAGATGGCGTTCTGTAGTGTATGCCTACCCCGATATGAAGAAGGCGTGAGTTGTTGTATATATTTAACTACATTTAGGGCAATTCATTTTCCATTTGAATAGACTACTATATGTGTGGATTTCAATTTCACTTCTATCAATTTTCAAGAGGAGTTAAAGGTAATTCGCGTTTGTCCGTTGTTATATTGCCTGTACATTTTTGTAAGTCAAACTGTTCGTTCCACACTTTCGTCCTACATTTAAGGGGCTGACATCAACTAAAGTACGGTCACTATCGGACTGCATAGAAAAGAAAGAGAAGCGCGATGACACAAAGCTGGTAATTTATTGCAAACTATTAAGCAATTCTCTATTTACAAAAAATCTTTTGATTGGACTAAAAAATAAAACACTATCACGTTAATATGTTGCTTGAAGAACATCTGAAAAAAAAAACAGAATGATTGCATGTGTATTTAGTATGGTTTTTAATCGTTAAAATATTTTTTTTGAGGTATCTTCGTGACTTTTTTCTATTGTATCAAATTAGTTGTATTATGTTTTCAACACACTATCTAACTAGCATATATCCTGAAGAATATCATATATTTTTCATAGTTTGTTTACTGCAGTGGATCATATACTTTTACGCATTATAAAACTTGCGTTTAGGTCATGTAGGCCCCTTAAGGCGTTGCTCAAACGTAGGACAACGCAAAACGATCAGTTTTTGTTGCACAGTTAGGCGTATTACATATTATAAGCTAGAAAAAAAAATGAGTGTATCGGTCAAAGAAAAGACTCATTAATAAATATTACATAAAAATAAAACAGTATCATGGTAAAACAATCGTAAAACGCACAAACAAATTTTTTTAAATTTTCGTCGCATAGTTCTCAAAATTTTTAGCGTTTAACTATCATATTTTAGTTTATGTAATGATAATAAAATAAAACAACTAAAGAAATACTTACAAATTATTCCACTGAGCCGTAAATTTATTTTTTATTATTTAATTTAAATAAAACTGCAAGCAGAACTGCTCATCTAAACAAAAGTATTATTTGGGTGTCATTCGACACAATTAACATCAAACGCATCGCTGCGCTGTTTTGAACCTTATTTGGTGCCGCAATGCGCGATAAAAATATAGATATTTTCAGTTACCATAGTCAGACTTTTAAATCACTCGATAACATTCTCGAGCAAATATAAATAAATCATGTATCACATTTGTAGCTACCTGTAGGTATATAGTTTAATTAGATACCTAGTGCTCGTCTCGAATAGTCAATGAGGTCAGCATAATCTTCTAGTCTGCTGTTAGAGAAAATTTTGGGATAAAGTGTTCTATTTTTAAAACATCTACGAATATTATTTCTATTGAATCATTGAATCAAATACCAACCCGCAGTGGGCCCGCGTGGTAGATTACGGCCCACTCCCTCTCCCAGAGAGGCAGCCTGCGACCCAACAGTGGGAACGTTATATTATAGCTAAAGACCAATCATGCTATGAATCAATTATCTCTTCAGCGAGAGAAATAGGTAATTTCTTAAGATACTCATTAGCTTACGTCTGTGGTTTTCAAGAGAATATGAAGTATACTATAGTTCTTTTGTCTTGGATATAAATACCTTAAAAACATAAGCAGAAAATTTAGCGCCCCATAATCGATCCCCATGCTTTTTAAATAAACTTTAACAGTCTTATCGAAATTGTAAAGAAAATGGTTTTGCCATAAATCGATTACATTGAATATAGTACACTATTTAGTGTATGAGAAACGTCAGAACCGGCACCCTAATTGCGCAACACACAATCAATCACAATCTGAATCATTTTGAAGGATATTATTAATCCATTGCTTCATATGTTCGAAAAATTTGTCTGCTCAACAACATAAATAACGCAATGAACGTTGTTGAACTGTCAAAATGAAAGCCATTACTTCTGTTGGTGTTTTACGCAACTACCCCACCGGAGTAAAACATGCATTATACAGGGTGTTTGGCGGATGGACCGACACAATTTTTCCAGGGATTTGGGAGGTCATTAGCTAGGTTCTACCCATACACCCTTTGTCCCAAACGTCACGGTTGGTTACATATGATTTTTTTTTAATGAAAAAAACCCCCAAAATATTTCCTTTTATTCGAAATAGTAAGTTTTTTGTTTGTGGGTGTAGTGGCAGTGATACAACTGGTTTCAAGAAAATTCCTTACAAGCTTCCAAAGTTTATTTTTGTATGAAATTTTACAACTTCTAAATTCGTTAAAAAAAATTGGGACAAAGGGTGTATGGGTAGAAACTAGCTAATGACCCCCCAAATCCCTGGAAACATTGTGTCGGTCCATGCGCCAAACACCCTGTATAAATAAATAAAAAAATACGCAACATACGCGAGCAAAATCACTGCTGCCTACAGCCGAGTCAATCAAAAAACCCTACAAAAAAAACCACGCATCCTGCTCTAAAATGGGTCGAAAGCATAAAAACAGGCTCTGCTCGTTAATAAGTCGGGTGCTCGTGTGGCCGTGCTCTTAATTACTACTCCTTGGCGAGCGCTGTGTGCTTCTATAATTCAATGGTCGGCCTGTCTGTGAATCATATAGGATGTGGTGGTGTTAGGTTGCGTGTTTGTGACGAGAGATGCGATTTTACAGTAGGTTTACAGGAACATGTTACTTATAGTGGCTGGTTTATTAAAGATTGGTTTGGTTGTGTTAGGAAATTCTTAAATATTATATTTAAGGTGAACCTAAAAAGTCTGCAATGGCTCAAACGCGGTGTGTCTATTAATTAATCCAATAATTAATATTTCTTTCTACTTAAGAGGTGTTGCTAGTAGCAAAAACAGTTTGATATAATTTATGTACCTATAGTAGGTACTCATAAATAAAATACCTACCTGTAAATATTTAATCAGACACTGTTTTAACCAAGCTATCGCATGAGCCTCTGTATGTTGTATTTGATACATTTTCACTTTTTTAACACATTTCCACACGTCTTACCAAGGGATGTGGTGTAGCGCAGTAACTGGGTTGTGGAGGGCAGATAATCAGGCGCTCCAAGTAAAATACTGGTAAATGATAAATGATTTTATTTCTGTAAGTAGGTTTGTACAAACACTTTTACACGTCAATCATATTTTAAAAACTAGATGAGGTCGGCGTTTCCTATCTGACTACTCTGAGAAGAAAGGCCGAAACAAACTCAGAGGTCACAGTCTCTTTTAAAGTCCAGACATAATCTTGGTCAGATCATGTGAAGACCATGTAGATTGGTGTCTGAAACGGTCTTTTGAGGAAAAACCATACAGATTGAGCGGACCTGTCCAGTCAGTGCACGCATTTGTCAGTAATCGTGCAGCTCAACTCGGAACTTAAGGAGCACAACGATTCGACGAACAATACCAAAGAAAGGACATTTGGGTAGGCCGCATAAATTACTCAAGCTGCCAGATCGTGAAACTAACTAAGAAATCAAAAAAAAAAGTAATAAACCACATAATCTTCACATTCACAATAATTAAAATAATGTAATACTTTACAAAGTAAATACTTATGTCATTGTATGTATAAAATTCATCAATGTCAATGTGTATATAAAAGTTCGAACATAATCTTTTAAGAACCATGTAGATTGGTGTCTGAAATGGTCTACTGAGGAAAGAACCACGCAGATTAAGAGGATCTGTCCAGTCAGTGCACGCATTTGTCAGTAACCGTGCAGCTCAACTCAGAACTTCAGGAGCTCAACGATTCGACGAACAATACCAAAGAAAGGACATTTGGGTAGGCCGCATAAACTACTTAAACTGCCAGATCATGATTATTCATGGGTATTCAGCTGTATCCGGTAAGCCTTCTGCCACAACTAATTATAGGCGTAATGCTTTTCTTATAAGAGGCGCTCGGAGCTTCAATGATGTATCTTCTGAGCATGACGTTGACTTATTTTGCACTAAGATAAGCACAGCAAGGACGCTCTCAGCCAAATCATTTGTTGTGAATGATGCACCGGCTAGTGGTTCTTAAACTCATATTAGCAACGTAATCAAATAAATATAACTTCGCTAACCTTCTTACGTATGTACTTTAATTGTTCGGCTTTACGTAATCGATATGCTATATTATTATATCTGTGGAGGCTTGTTATTAGCAACTTGATGATATGTTGTTGTTACCTATTTATTTGTAATTAGTCTGTAAGCCTTCTTAAAAGTAATAAAATAAATAAGACTGGAACATAGTTGGAAAAAGGATAGATAGATGACAACATTTCCACTTTTGACCATACGTGAAACGCTTTTCCCGCTTCCGCGTCACTGTTCAAGCACCCTTCCATGGAAGGGGCTTCAGTTCTATCAGTAGCTGTCACACAAAACACAAAACATAACACACAATACTTATATGGAGTGAAAAGACAGCGTAGCTCGCTTGCTGACAACATGACAGCTAGATGCGACATGCGGATACTAATACCTGCCAGTTTGTACAGTTTCAGTTCAGACTGACGGACGTTGTGAAGAGAATGCTGGTGTTTTAGCTTGTTTTACAGGGTATGATAGGCAAGGGGCTCGTGGCTAAGCAATAACATCCGCACGGGTCGACTACACTATTGTGTCTTCCATAATTATATACGAGAACATGTAAATAACAGCGTGCTACAAATTTAGTACAACGTAGCATTCTGTAGCTATACGGCCTCGTAAAAAAACAACTTCATTTTATGTACATTTGTCTGGTGAAATTCCGCCATTGCAACAATAAAGTCAACATTTACATTTACATTACGAAATTAGTGACATCTTTTTCGTTGGTGACAGTCCCATGCAATAAAAAGCCTGTTTCACATTGTCTAAATATGCACTATAATACAGGGTGTTACCATACATGTCATTCATGGAGTGATAAGAGATGAAACATGTCTACGCTTGCGTCTAGAATCATGTGCTGAATTTACGATTACAGTTACGCGTCGATATCCCTGCCACCCTGTATATCTGACGCTATCTATCTACTCTAATACAAAAATCAAACATAATTTGTTAGAAATTATCTTTCAGATACTTAAGTTAATCTGGAGGTGAAACAGATCATAAATCCTGTAATTACCAATTAAGAAATATCTTAATTAACTTTTTCCCTTCAACGCCACCCAATAAGCATTTTCTCAGAAGGGATATTACCGTGGCACACGTCCGTGTGAACAGCCAGCACACAAGTTGACAGCGTGACAGTCTAGCGGATATTAATTCCACTCGCTTTATGTTGCCATCGGCTACGTGGTACGCACGACATATCAAGCTATAAATTTCCAGTATAAGCTGACTTCTCATTGTACGAAAAGCCTATACAATGCGAGGTCAGCTAAAACTAGTAATGTATAGCTTGATATGTCGCCGTGTGTACTTGTCTCGGTCGTCTAACCTAGTTACTGTGTAAAGCAAACAGGTCCCTCTTTTGTTTTAAAAACAAACGACTGGCAGGTGGTTTTATGGTTGAGATATTCCTTTTTCAAAACTGGGGCTCTCTTCATAAAACACTTTGATGTAAAGAGTATTCTCTTTTGTGAAAAAACTTAACTGAGCTGCAAAAAATGGCCACTGTAAATGAACTTTAAAAAACTGAGATACCATAACCCATTTCTAAAGTTTTAATTTTGCCGAGATTAAAGTGTCAAAGACTTTTCCTGAAACCAAGTTGCCTCTCTGCCGAATGCTTTGTTTTGGTGAAGGTTCTTGCCCATTCTTCTCCATACGAAGCTTTCTTTTGGAAGGAGCGACTAGAATAAATTATATTTTAATGTAAATGTTAACGTTCAAAAGTGCCTTTTATGTGCCTATTTGAAATAAATGCTTTGACTTTGACTTTGCTTTAAAATCTGTTTAAAAGTTGACTCTAAAAACGTTTATACGTTCGTACTTAAGTATCTAATAATGGTATGTTGATCATGCATTATTCTGAACATAAATCTTCTATGCTTCTCCTTGACAAAGCCTTTCAAAAGAACCTCGCGTAGTATAATTTTATTTACAGTCACCTATATTGGTATTTTCTATCACAGATCGGACTTTATAAAACGCTCACGTCCTTTCCGATAAAGCAGAAGCGAGCTATATAAAGCTACACGTGGCTATACGTCTCATGCAAATCTTCTCTGCTTCCATTTTCTTGGTAGAGGTCACAGAGCACGGAATCTCCGTGCCGGCAACGTCTACAGACGGCGGTACTAATAAAATTCGTGGCACTGAAAGAGCGTTTAGCGTATAACTTCTGCCAAGGACCGCCTAAAGCCGTCAGTTTCTAAGGGATGTAAAAAGGCGCTTAACGGAGCGAGAGTCACTTGTTCTGTTCTACCCGTCATTGTGATTTTTTTTTTGTATCGGACCCTACCTGGGTACCTTCTGGATACCTAGTTCCAGTCATTTTTTTTCTCGTTGTCAAGTTTTAAATGTCATAACTTAACTTTCAATACCTACCCAGCTCCAGTACTGTTGCATGCGCCCGTAAGCACAATGTTTTGCGTGCGTGACATTGCGCACTGCTGTGAGCAGCGATTTTTCACACCAAAAATAAAAGTCATTTCCCTGCAATAACTTTTGCTCTTTGTACTTAGTTTGATGTACAGAATGCGTAGATAACGGCTATGCGACGGGTCTTTTTACACCTTGTATAAGTCATTAGTGTTGTAGTGCTAGTAAAGGGTGCCACACTATGTTCTATGTTAGTGGGTTTTGGTTTCCGCACTTAGTCCTTTAGGTGGACCATTGTGCGTGGGCCATGGCGGCCGCTGGTGGTTATTCCAACCAGCCCACCTCCCTCCAGAAGTTGACTAGGCCACCTAGTCTGTTCAGAACATCTGTGTAAGTTCTGGGTGCCCCGAGGGTTTCTGTCCTATTTTGGGTAACACCTGTGCACTCAAAAAGTACATGCGCAACGGTTTCCTCAGCCTCCATGCAAGGCCTGCATAGAGGACTGTCCGTTATGCCTATTTTGTGGAAGTGTCTGTTTAGTGACACACTTGGTTTGTATGGAAAGTGTTGACAGTGCCGCGGCTTCCCCATGTTCTGTGGTCGGTAACAATACAGCTACGTCAAGTCGTAATAAAGCCAAGGCAATCCAAATTTAAAAGAAATATTGGACGCAAGTCCATTCCGATTAGGTATTTACTTTTGTTTGATAGCGTGACTCAAATACAGACAGGTTAAACACCAAATGGTGACAAAAAACTTCTGACCTTTTAATGGACAATCACTGCCTTCAATGAATTTTGTTTAGTATGCAATTATGAGCATGAATTGGCTGGCATGGTGGGGAGGTTTTAATCATGGGCATTATTTTCATTAATTGTGACTGGAAACTCAAAGCGTAGCGCAATTAACTGGCGATAAGAGATTTTAATGGTCAGAGAGGACTTGGAAAAAAAAGAGATGATGATAAGTGCAGCATAGCGAAACTTGAAGCCTCTTCTCTTTATAACTGGGACCAAAATTAACTACCTACTTATGTAAGGAACAAAAACAAGGAGTGCCAAACTACCCTACAAATTGGTTTAATACTCAAAGCGTTAACCTCATGAAAAACATACCGATGCCAGACCTCAAATCGAATCTGTTGACAAAACAATCAAAACAAAGTACCCACAACATTTGAATATCGATGACGAGTGACGTAGGTTGGTCGCAAACAGTCACGGGTGGTCGCGAGCCGTCGTGCGACCAGTGTGCGGATCGATCCGACAATCCGCCCATAGAGAGGGCGGGCGCGACCAACCCCAAGTTGTTACTTTACTTTTATTTCTTTAACGACGATGCTACCAGCTTTCCCTATTGTTCCTGTACGGGAATAGCGAACAATAATTAACCAAGATTAATTATGTTGCAGTTAAGGAAAACTTTGAAATTAATTTCAGTGTTTCTTGGTACTCTGCCTTGAGAAAATCTGACTGACCTTTTCATTTCCTCGTGAAACTTTGATTCAATCTTTTGATTCCTGTAATTCTGATTTTGTGTTCAAGGTTCACAATCTAGGTCAGAATAAATTCATAATTTTCCGCCTGTAGTTTAAAATCTTTAACAATACCGAAACTATTTGTTTACTATCACCGGAAATCCTTGTAAACTATAAACTCACGTTGACGCTGAAAAAATTCGACGTATTTTCCGAACAGAGAACACATAAATTACCCAAATTATCTGGTAATTTGCCCCGTGCGGGGCGTCGCGACGCGCATCTCTAGCCGGGTACTCTGCGCCCCCTTCCTTCAGTAGCGCCGCGCACGTCGCCCGAGCCACACGTACGTTCGTTCCGCAACCTCGTATAAACAACACAGTTCCATGTCCTACACTGTAATCGACAATCCAGTGAATGTGAAGTGTAATAAGTACTCATTATTTAACGTCGCATTCTAGAACCGTTTGTTCTACAACTGTGTGGTTCCACAATAAAATTGATTGCTTAGATGTCACCTTAACCGTTGGTATCAAGAAAAATGTTTCAGACGTTACTCGTTTAGTGAATATTGCTTAGGATGTGGGTAGTGTTTTAACATTTCGAAAGGTTACTAGCGAACCTTTACCAACCTTTAACGAATAGGGAGTAGAAATTAATCCATCTGTTGGTAATTCATTATTAATGTCACCACGAATTCTGAACAGTTAATTCATGAGTTATGGAAACAATGTTAATAAACGACTACAGTAAAACAGAAAATACTTTACTCGTATAGTACTTTCAAGTTATTACACACAATGAAATTGAGAAGGACTGGCGAATCGCGTCGACTCATAATGTCCATATTTAGAATGTTTTTATTGTTGCATGCATATATGCAACACTTGCTCGGACGCGTATTACCGAGCAGTGTTGTGAAACCGGTGTTAAGCCCATTATGAAACAATCGAATAATACTCAAACAATCACATCCGCTGAACTTTATTGTAATAGACGTTACATTTTCGTACTGAAATGTAGTGCAAATGAAACAATACGTATCGAAACAGATGTTTACGAGGAAATAGAGGAATATTATTGCCACGTAATTAAGCCAGGATAACTGGAAAGGAAATTGTTCGTGTTATTAACAATTTAAAACAATTATTATGGTAACACCAGCCACTATTTGTATTGACATACACTAAATGTGCCTAGATATTATTTTAAAAAGTCTGCCTAATTTCAATACACTATTCGTATAAAAAATTCTTAAAACGCAGCAGTATCTTTACACATGCTTAAAAGTAAACTTTGCACAGAGTTTCTGTACGTAACTTCAGTCATGCTTATCAGTTCTGTCACTCAATTTGTTCTAGACTGAAGTCTAGTGATAAAATTTAGTCCAAAATTTTCCATCAATTACATATTCTCTACATCAGTTTACTTTACCGTGAAGGTTAACTTCCTAGAGTTTAAAATAACACTGAATATCACCAAACTGTTGAACTTTTCATTTCTCCTGCGTTGTATCGTTCTTTCTTGGTTTTGTTTTTCCTCTTTTTTCTTCGGGACTTTATATCGATCATATTTCAGAATCTAGACTATTGGTAACAGCTTTTCAGCTCATGATGACTTACTCAGAATGACAACAAAATAATATTATTTATAATTCTGCGACACAAAACCAAATAAACAACTTAGATAAACAATTTAAAAAGATACAACGAAATAACAGCTACACCCAAAATAAAGACAGTTTGAAAAGGAAATGCAGTTGCTAATGATTGTAGGCAAAAATACATGAAACAACATTTAAACTACACCTTTATACAATTGGTAAGACACGGTTCTAAACAGTTAATTCACAAGAGAACCCATGAAACAAACATAAAAATAACAAATCGTGAAACTGAAATGATAATATTTGTTCTTTCACTCACTGTTGCGAACACTTGGATTGATCTGTTTTTCTCGCCTTGTTACAATTTAGATAAATCTGTTAACAAGCTAGAAGGTTAATTAACTTGTTAAAACAGATGTAATTTATGAAGCATTAACTATAATAACTGTAATATAGAAATAGCAGAAACTTACCTAACACTTATCTGAATGGATGGTAGAAGTACCTACAATGTGCTAAAAGTAGACGATCTAAAAATAATTGATACAAACGACGACGGCGCTGGGCTTAAACCTGAATGAATTTTCTGTGAGAGCATACTCAATTCGAATCGAAACTGAAAATTGGCAAAACCCAGTGAACAAGGTTTTTAGTTTAAAGGAAAGGAACATTGGAATACATAGGTAGCCCAATTTTCATTCTGAATAAGTCAACATGAGTTGAAGTTCTTACCAATAGCCTAGATTCGGAAATGTGATCGATTTAAAGTCCCGAAGAAATCAGGAAAAGATGCAGAGCTAAGAAAGAACGAAATGTTGTAACGGTTGTTGTTGAATGTTACTTTTGAATCTACGAAGTTAACCGTCACGGTAAAGTAATCTGATGTAGAGAATTTGTAATTGATGGAACATTTTAGACCAAACTAGTTATAAGTCTACACTACGGTCTAGAACAAATTGAGTGACGGAACTGATAAGCACGATTTATGAAAGAAATTGTAAGTAAATGAAGAGCATATACTCTGAGTATAAAGATACTGCTTCTAAGACTATCAGTGAGAGCATGGTCAATTGGAATCGAAACTGAAAATTGGCAAAACCCAGTGAACAAGATTTGGTTAAAGGAAAGAACATTGGAATACCTATAGTCAGTGCAATCTTACTAGCTTTTACCCGCGGCTTCGTCCGCTTGGAGGTCGAAAATTATCCCACGGGAGCTTACTACCGGGATAAAAAGTATCCTGTCATAAACTCCTCACCTTATGATCTTGTGAGCCAAATTGTTTCAAAATCCGGTCAGCCGTTAAGGCGTAAAAAGGTAACAGAGAGAGTTGTTTTTGCATTTAATCAATAAAATCCTTGTTTTATATCGTCACAAACTAGTTTCAAGCATATCTAACACTTTTAGCAGAACTCGTACGTTTATTTTCACTCATCAGTCATACGAGTGTAAATAACAAGCGATTTCACAGAAGACTTGTCGCGTAGCATGCATTCATTCGATACGAGCACCGTGTAGTTAATTCCATGCGCGTTATTGCGTATCGTGGTCATTGTGACGGAAATAGCACCTCTGGGGAACCAATCATGGTTAAAGATCCTCATGTTAGGGTTCTCAGCCTTTATGGTGAAAATGATGAAGGTTTAGACAAAACAATTAAGGAAATTGGTGTTGTAGATAAGAATATGTGGTCCATTATAGTCCGTTTCATATACTCTAGATTAGAATTCTAAATTAGAAGACGAATTACAACATTCTAATCTAGAGTATATGGAACTGACCACATATTCTTATCTACAACATCAATTTCCTGAAAGAAAGACCATATATAAAAATATATCAATGCTCTAAAGATAGTGAATCATCGTCGCCAGATTGACTACATTGCAAAAGCTATTTTGCAAAAAAATCACGCATTGTTCGAAATCGTTTAGAAGTATTTTGTGTCTCGAACAGGTCGTAAAACAGGATTCCCTTGTAATTTGTCGCCTCAAAAAACTGCTGTAATGAACTCTCCCAGTTTATTTACACAATGCAAGCCACCATTCGCGATTTGAGATTGAAGAGTCACACTATGAGTCTATGATTACACATGAGGCCACAGCTGCCCATCTTATTAGAATAGTTCTATGGAAATGACATGGACGGTAATTCAAAGTGACATTTCCGTCAGTCGTGTGTATAGCTATAGTTGTATAAGTTCTTCCTAGTTTTTCCTCGACCGCAATGGAAAATCTATGTAATCTAAAAAGGGGTTGGATTTAAACTTTAATAGTCTCCCAAATCCGGCTGCTTTCAAGTCGAAACCCAAGTAAACTCAAATTCGACATGAAAGGGCATTAACGTCCCAAGTAAAGATTAACCAGGCTAGGTCACCCAAATTAAATAGTCTCATTCCGATGAGTGAAACAGGAATGAAGAAGCTAGGGGTCGATGAGAGAGCTGTTAAATTAATTGTTAGCTTCGTTGTAATCATCATTAAATGAATCACTTATTCTGCAATTATGAATTTTAGCAACGTACCTATTGCATGTTTGAGCCATCGCCTTAATTCTGATGATTCATTCATATTATTCACAATGGCCATACCATTCTTGCTTTTCATAACAATGAATAAACAATTTTAATGTATTGCGGTTAAAGCAAAAATAGTAAAATTCGCGGAAAATAAATTATTTCCGGGTTTTTGTTTTAAAATCACGTGATAGACACATTCAAATTACCTACTCGGAAAAGAAGACCAAAAGAAGAAAAAAAAGTATTTTTCAAAATTGTGTAGAAGATTTTTTTCATAAATAAACTTAAGCTGCACTGGTCAGTGGCGAACATTTCAAGTTATTACTCTAGACGAAAGAAAAGTAATAAAAAGAGCCACTTGCAGACTTCATGGATCTAGGGTCGATGAATATACTCGTACCATCATACATACTAAAATTAATTTTAATAAGAAAAATTACTCTTGTTTTCATGCTAAACAAGACTTTATTAATTAATGCGAGTATAATAATGCTGCACCAGCTACTAAATCAAGAGTAAGCTGTTAATAAAAAACCGATTAAAATCTTAAATAGACAATTCTAGGAGAAAATTCTGAACATTGAACTTTTAACATGCCAAAATGACAAACAGGCACGCTTACTCAAAAATACAAACTAAATAACGTAAATAATTGTAACGACCTGTCAAGGTGACAGACAAGATAATGCGTTTGCTCGTGTTTCATACAATGCTATCAAAGAATCTTTGAAAGAATTGCAGCGTTCCGGGCTTTGTGATCCAAACTCTTGTGATTATGAGTCTAGCAAATAAATAAATAGTGTAGTTCCATCGCTGCTAAGTCGTTTTTCTATTGTAATAAGTTAATCACAAGAGTTCTTTATTGAATACATACTTGAAAACTATCAAGAATCGCGGAACATACAACCTGTATACATAGAAGTATAATAATATTATTATTAAAACCATACAATATCAAGGATAAGGAAAACGTTAACTACTATCAAATACAATGTCGAGGATAAAAACTAAAATATATTATTAAAAGGAGTCCCTTTAGGCAAGGTTCCGAAGATACTGGCAGCGTTCCCCCTTTGAATAGCTAGACTAATTCTTTGTCCGAGGTAGCTGCCAGCTCTTCGGTCTCCTGTGATGTTGACTAACCTTTTTGCTATTTCCTTAAAAAGCTTTATAGCGCTAGGACCCCACGGACCAAGGGTCTCGACACCGAATGGGACAAAATCATATTCGGAGCCTAGACCCCTGTATTTGCATGTTTTAGCTTTTTCAGCCGCTTCACAAGCCGCACCAGCTCTGTTGTTGGTTCCATGTAGATGGGAAGGGGCTAGCGTGTCTGAACAGGTTGCATCCCATACCAGCACCCGGCCCATCTTCCATGGAATCAAACTCATACCGTCCGGTCTCTTGCCATCGTCTCTTGCAATACCAGTCGGCTCAAGTAGACTTGGCACGTTGACGGTGGCAAGGGACCGGCGTATGATATCGTTAAGTGCGGCGGCATGTCTCGAGAAGCGGCCTGCACTTTTTTGGCATGATAGTCCGTGATGTCCTAGCTTGTCGACATCACTGCCACAGGGACATTTATGAGGAGCGCAGACCGGAACCCCAAGCCGTAGACAGGTTGCGATTCGGAGCGTGTCAGGCTCAAGAAATGTTCCTGTATTTGACGAAGGGTACGCGTGAAGCCAGTAGCCGGCCTCATGCGCACCCACGGCCAAAAGCCTAGCACGCGCCGAACCTGTACTACAGTTCAAAAGATTGTCGTGAGTCAATTTGCAGTTTATGTCGTCCCAGCTCCTCTGTGAATTTGGAGAAACTGGAAAATTTTGACCTGGGCATGCAATTGAGAAAGCGTTTCTAGCTTCTTCCAAGCCAGTAATCTCAAAGTTAGAAGGGGATGCCCTTAAAATTTTACTTATGAGATTTGCTGAACTATGGACAGAAGATAGAAAGGCTGGTAAAGCGACACTGGAAATTTTGCGAATCCCTAAACGACCATAACGGATGGGTAGGGATGCTTGGGTCCAAGATTGCTCGTTCAGCTGCATATTAAGAATCGATTCTAAGCTAATTTTGATTAAGTCGTCTACTTGTGTCAAAAGATCTGGGTGATTCCAAAAGGAGCAGCAACGGAGCACATACGTAAATTTTGGGACGAAAAGACAGAATTTTAAGATGCAAAGTGCATAATGTGGACTAATTTCAAGGAGACGGTCAGCAGAATTTTGAAATTTAGTAATATATATATAATAAATATAAGTTAATTATGGTTAGGCAGGTTAGGTGTCGTTGTAGTCTATTGTTAGTTTAGTTGCGACTGAGATTGTGCATTTTTATTACATTGTGGTCATCTTTTGCAGTGGAATATTTATGTATGATCTACCTACTCGTCCCTACCATTGTGCGTAACTGTGGTTGTTAAAGTGATTTCATTTGTATCTAGAAAATGGTATGTCGTAGTATTTCGGTAGACAGCCAGTCGACAATTTTCCATGAAAACAAAAGTATATATAGCCGTAAAAATTCCCACCGTTTCTGTTTATTCATAAAAAAAATGGTAACGCGCATTACTTCACAAGTATGTTACAATCCAGTAAACATATCTACCACTTCCGAATACCAAAACACTTAAAATATATTTTCAAACGTATTCTGGGAACACATGAGTTATTTTGTAAACGTTTTATAGTAACGTTACTCACAGTTGTAAACATGAGTGGGACGCGTCGGCGCACCACGCGGATATTGCGCGCTGGAGATGTGCAGTAAACAAAAACAAACGATTATAGTTTATGTTAGCGATATTTTCGTATCATAGCTGTACCTACGCATATTTTGTCTGAAACGGAAGTATAGGTATTTCGTGTTTTTAAACACCCACTTTGTACGTGAGAAAAAATTCGTTTCATTGCAAATGATTCAATATTATTTTGAGTAGTTTCATTTTTGCAATATTATGAGGAGTTTTGTGACAGTCGAAAACCGTTTAGATGCTTTTCTATAGAGCTTTGATATTTATCTAGTAAAGCTTAATTAACAGACTTTTATATCCAGGGTAGCCCACCACAATTTTGTTATCAACAACTATTTTAGATGTTCTGACCATAAACTAAACCTACTTTTGTCTGACCTGGTCATTGGACCTGTGACCTTATCCTCCGCCAATTCAAAGCTAGACCAATGAAGTCTCTACCTACCACATTATTCTATTACACCAATCGTCTAGATGGCATTTCATTGCAGCAATAAGATTGTCAAGACTTCTGTGTAGCGTTTATCGACCTAGACAGAGACAAGTACTTTGGTTTTAAAGCAAGTAGGTACTACGTAGGCAGATAATAAAATTGTAATACATTCATTTATTTAGGAATGCCATATCAACATTCTTTGTTTTTTGCTGTGTACCGACATTAAAAATACTAGAACCTGTTTTGCATGTCATCTACAATTCCTACTCATAAAAAGTTATTTGAATTTCATTACAAGTATTTTTTACTTGTCAGTAATCCTTGCATAGCTTTGTTTGAGATTAGCATTAGATTTTTTACTTCAATAGGGGTGAATAACCGATTCAACAATACTTTTGATGGATACAAAGTTTAAGAGCTTTTAAGCGGTATCAAAGCATAACGCTTTTGATAAATAATTCGCTTTTTTAAGAACACAGCAAATAAACTGTCGCACTTAGCGAACCATATCATGAAAGACTTTTCCCAAATGGTTGAAAGTGGTGATACATTTAAAAACAGTGGTGATAAAGAGTTTCGTCGTGCTAAGCCCGGTGGCCGAGCTATAGTAGATTTGAAAACCAATGCTTCCCAAAACGATGGCAGCTTACGACGTCGCACAAACAAAGAAATTCAAACCATCGATTTTGTTTAACGTCAGCTAATTCGGGTCGTCTAAAGTTTTGAGTAAACGACCACCAACTATCCGTTAATACCTTATATCGATATTTAACAATGAGCCAAGTAGGTACTACTACTGCTGATACTGTCAAAAGGATGCTGTTACTTCTGACCACGACTTAGCGACAGTCTTTGATAATGCAATAGGAATTGTAGTTTTTGATAAAGATAATACAGCTTCCTATGTCACATTATCTTGACGTAAAATATTCTGACAGTGTTCATTCATCGTATTTCACATTGTTAACACATGAATATTTGAACAATTTTTACATACCATTTTTTTTTTAGATAACCTTAACGTTTGAAACATTCCTTACCACGTTAACGTGACTGAATAAGCTCAGTCGTATAACAAACTTTTTACTCAAACAGATCCTGACATCTAAGAGAATATATAAAAAAGTGAATTTCAATTAGTGTTTTCTATCCATGTGTGTGACTATAAGAACACAAGTGTAAATCAACAGTGCAAAAATGGCAATGGATACGATGGCAGTCGAACTGCCGGACTTGTCAACACATGTACCACAGCCACCTGTGGAAGAGACAGCTGAAGAAAAGTAAGTAAAAATAGGACAAAAGGTTATGAAACTTAGTCGCGTGAATTATTAGATTGGCAGGGCCCCAACAGGCAACAGGTTTTTGTTTTAATCAAGCTACGGGTCAGATCTTGGGATGAAAAACAAAAGGAATTTTTCATACCTGAGGGGCAATTCCCGTATTTTTAAGACTGTTCGCATTCTAATCTCAGTCTCAATCTGTCAAAATTACAATCAATTTACATACATTTTTGACAGGTTTTTGACATTGATTGTCGCTGAGATGAGATTGCGACTTGAATTTGAACGTTTTTTAAGTACGAGAATTGGCCTACTGGTATCTGTAATGCCAGACTGGGTTTTTCTTAATTTCTATCTTTAATAGGTAACTGTTGCTTTGCTTAGCGTAGAATAAGTTTAGCAACCTGCTATTGTACGTGATTTATGATTTTAGTTGGTTAAGAATTTCTTTTGGAAATTTTCATCGGGTTGGTAGTATTTTTAATGAAATGATATTAATCCAATTTAGTCAGATCTAGGGCTTGCCTGTGATATTTAAGTCCATTATGGCTTTAATGTAGAAGACAAATAAACATGTTACGAATTTCTTTTGGTTGATAATTTTCCTAGGGTCGATAGTATTTTTCGTTAAATGATATTAATCCAATTTAGCCACATCTACGGCTTTAGCAGCAGCATAACAGAGGTCACTAAGGCCTCTATTTTATATTACAAATATTTGAGATGACGCAGCCATTGATGTTCGAATGAGGTGGAAAATTGCACTAGGTACCAAAAAATCCGACGCTCGCTTTATCGAAGATCTTGCAAATAGCTTTAACCGCATTCGAGCACATTGTACAAGCCGATTGAAAGTCCAAGTCGCTGCGCAGTACCTCGTCACTCCTGCTGATAAGTGAATTTGCTACTGCGCAGCGACTCGCCTCATTTTCCGAGCCGCCATAAAGTTTGAATCGGGCTGTAATGCATAGCAAGATTATAATGTGTGGGTAACTAACTAAATAAAGCTGCTGGTGGATAACTCGCTAGGGAACCAAGCTATTGCATCGTGGTTATACAGTGTAATACTGAACAGTTCTTCTATGTCTATACATATTATAAACTAAAGTCGCTTTTTAATCCGGTCAAGTTAGCCCGAAAAATAGGGCATAAATTCCAATGAAGCTGAAAATTTACATGAACGTTAGGGATATCATACCATTATAATGAAATTGTGAAAAGCCTGCATCGACCGATGTGTGCAAAAAAATGTATGCAATGTCAAAGTTCGCAAAAATTAGTTTTTTGGATCTTTTTGCGAAACGGTTAGTTATGATTAAAATAGCTCGGGCAAAATTTGTAGATCATGCGATTATCTACAAAAAAAAAATCCTAAGATTCACTATTTCCGAGAAAAAGCGATTTTATAATGTACTGCAGTTGTATTCTCCATATACTAAGCACGACTACGCTGCCTATGTAAGTACTATCAACAAAGTTGACGTATGACCACCAAGGTTTATATTTCTTTACAGCGACTAGACCCAACCCCCGCCATAACCAATTTGACCAACCAATCAAGGAACGAAGTATCAAATATTTTTGGTCCAGGCAAAAGGTTAAAACCATTTTTATTTTATCAATTTAATACAAAATTGTGGGCGGGGGACTGAGCATGGTCACTTCGTGCAAACGAAAAATTTTTAAAAGTGATCATGCGTCGACTTTGTTGATGGTACTATCGAGGAAGTTCATATCTAAGCAGTTTTAAAACAAAATCCCGTGAACACAATGACCACATTTGTTTTACCCTGCGGTAAAACGCGCAAGAGCGCTGCAAGGAAAAATATTCCATAAGGTGCATAGATATGAAATTCCTCGATAGTACATTATTAGACGCATAATATAAGTAAAACTATTTGTCACTGGCAATAAGCACGAATAGTGCAACACCAAAAAGAAAAAAAAAAGTAAAACTATTAGTCTGCGTGACTACGTACATTAATATTGAATGATCATTCTGAAAATATGAACTGAAAAGAAACCCAGTCCCTAATTTTATGTGACCATGTGGCTTTTGTCTGCTGTTCAATTGTCTACGCGAAGTGCCCAAATACCTGCTCTTTTTTCTAAAGTCCCAATGAAATACCGTAAAAGCGGTTTCACGCTATGTCCGATCCGAATCCGAGAAATGTCAGTCCGAAGTAGCCATAGTGCTATTTGTATGAGGAGTTGCACACTAGACCTGGGCTACAGTGGCTAAGTGTAGTCAGCGAAACCAAATGGTCCTGGGTTCAAATCCCGGTAGGGGCAAATGTTTGTATGATGAATATGGACATTTGTACCCGAGTCATGGATGTATATTTATAATATGTATGTATTTACGAAAAAAAATGTATTTAAGTAGTGTATCAACCATCTGGTATCCATAACACAAGCCTTAAGTGTTAAGTGCTTAACTTGGAACTAGATGGTGCTGTGTGCAATGTCAGACGATATTTATTATTATTACTAGCTGGTGCCCGCGACTTCGTTCGCGTTGAAATATGTGTAAGTAATTAATAAGTTTTTAAATCAAAGAATTTCTCTGTAAACTACATTATTAGTCTTTCCCGTTGGGGCTAAAACAAACAATTGCTCAGCGCTACTTACTCGTGAACATGCAACATATAGCTGGCCGTGAGAAAAGCAGTTGGATCTTAGATCCACCCCAGCGGCCCTAAGAGTTTGACCTTGGGATTTGTTAATGGTCATTGCGAAGCACAGACTTATAGGGAACTGTGTGCGCTTGAATTCGAACGGGAAATTGTTGGGAATTAGTGGAATTCTTGGTATAAAAACATTTTCGCCCGCGCCACATCCAGTGAGAATCTCAGCATGTATTAAATTTCTCTGCAAAGCACTTACTTTAAGTCGGGTGCCATTGCATAATTTGGGTGGAGTTAGATTTCTCAAAAGCATTATGGGCACTCCGACTTTCAGTGTGATTTTATGTGCAGGAAGACCACTTGCTGTTAGAGAGCTCAAAAACTCTACTGGATAGTTTGTAGCGTCGTCCTCGTTTACAACGCTGTTATAGGACGTGTAAACCACTTCATCTCCAACAATTCCTGCCAAAATGTTTTGATTTAATGCAGAAGCTTGTTCGTTTTTCGGTGTAAGTATGGCGCGTTCACATAACCAGAAATTATCATCATGCAGAATACTTGAAACGTCTCCAAACACTGAATTTATCAGCTCATCTTCGGACGACACAACTCTGCCTAAAACTTCAGGAATAGCAACTTGTCCTTCATCTTCTGGAAGAGTACCCTTTCCAATTTCCAAAAGAATATTTGAAAATGCTTGTGCCTGGGAATTTCTGCCTAGTTGTGCTCGCATGTTTATTGTAAGACACAATTTTTTTATTTGAGGCCATAGATATGAACGCTTCAATGATGCATTGATTTCATCGGCTCTGGTTCCCCGAGTAACAACCGGAAGAGTTTGCCGGAAATCGCCAGAGAATAGTACCGTAACATTCCCCATTGGACTATCGTTTCGGCGAATGTCCGTTCCTTTCGGTAAAGGTTTCCGAGGCGCGTGATAATGCATGGCGCTCACTGTCAGCCGTCTGCCTCGAGGTCCTCTCGGTAAAGGACTCGGAGGCGCGAGACAATGTATGGCGGTCATTATCAGCCGTCAATCGCA
Source organism: Brachylomia viminalis (assembly GCA_937001585.2). Lineage (NCBI taxonomy): Eukaryota > Metazoa > Arthropoda > Insecta > Lepidoptera > Noctuidae > Brachylomia > Brachylomia viminalis. The sequence goes on from OW443300.2 coordinate 3,535,282, forward strand.
ATTCCCTTTCCATAAAGTTTTCTGAAGCTCGAGATGACGATTGGCGTTCACGATCATAGCTAAGGCGTGCATCACGATCGGAAGGATTTTCCAGAGAGCGCGCCATAGCATGTCGTTCTCGATCAGCTTCAAGTCGGACCTGCCGTTCGTCATTTGCTTCCTGTGTTCTAGCCAACCTCTTTCTCTTTGCTTCTCTATTAATTTTTGTGAGATTTGTTCGTTTTCGAGGCATTGCTACAATATAGTAACTTACCTACTTAACAATAAAAATAACAAAGCAAGAAATAACCAAATCGCAAAGCAAAAACGAAAGTCCGTTTTAGTAACCAAGTCAAAAATATTTTTAATAACAAAGCAACAAATAACCAAATCGTAAAGCAAAAACGAAAGTCCGTTTTAGTAACCAAGTCAAAAATATTTTTAATAACAAAGCAACAAATAACCAAATCGTAAAGCAAAAACGAAAGTCCGTTTTAGTAACCAAGTCAAAAATATTTTTAATAACAAAGCAACAAATAACCAAATCGTAAAGCAATAACGAAAGTCCGTTTTAGTAACCAAGTCAAAAATATTTTTAATAACAAAGCAACAAATAACCAAATCGTAAAGCAATAACGAAAGTCCGTTTTAGTAACCAAGTCAAAAATATTTTTAATAACAAAGCAACAAATAACCAAATCGTAAAGCAATAACGAAAGTCCGTTTTAGTAACCAAGTCAAAAATATTTTTAATAACAAAGCAACAAATAACCAAATCGTAAAGCAATAACGAAAGTCCGTTTTAGTAACCAAGTCAAAAATATTTTTAATAACAAAGCAACAAATAACCAAATCGTAAAGCAATAACGAAAGTCCGTTTTAGTAACCAAGTCAAAAATATTTTTAATAACAAAGCAACAAATAACCAAATCGTAAAGCAATAACGAAAGTCCGTTTTAGTAACCAAGTCAAAAATATTTTTAATAACAAAGCAACAAATAACCAAATCGTAAAGCAATAACGAAAGTCCGTTTTAGTAACCAAGTCAAAAATATTTTTAATAACAAAGCAACAAATAACCAAATCGTAAAGCAATAACGAAAGTCCGTTTTAGTAACCAAGTCAAAAATATTTTTAATAACAAAGCAACAAATAACCAAATCGTAAAGCAATAACGAAAGTCCGTTTTAGTAACCAAGTCAAAAATATTTTTAATAACAAAGCAACAAATAACCAAATCGTAAAGCAATAACGAAAGTCCGTTTTAGTAACCAAGTCAAATAATTTGATAAGTAAGTATGAATTCCAGAAGCAATGAAAATCTGAAAGAAAGCTCTGTGGTTGCTCCTCTGCGTTACCGTCTGCACAACCACACAATGACCAAATACACTACAACAATAACATAAGCCCGAAGGCGTCTTTACATCACAATAAAATGGGAGTTTTAGCCAGTAATAATTTTACTGTTACCGCCTTCACCGCGTGGAGGTACTCCCAGCTTATGCTACTGTTTGGAGGTTAACTAACCCAAAATCAGGCCTACCTGCGAATCTAGGCAACACATAGTTGAATCAAAAAGTTTCACCTAAATTGGTTAAATAACAATGAGAATTCAATTTCCTGCCTACCCCCTAAGTTAGGTAGCGTGATTATTTGTAACGTAACTTTGAGTCCAGATAACACACAGTTGAATAAAAAAAGGTCCATCAAAATCGGTTAAAAACAATCCAAATTCAATTTCCTGCCTACCCCCTAAGTCAGGTGGCGTGATTAGTAGTATCATAAGTTTAAGTCTAAACAACACTTAGTTGAACAAAAAAAAATCTATCAAAATTGGTTAATAAACAATCAAAATTCAATTTCCTGCCTACCCCCTAAGTCAATTGGCGTGATTATTTATATCCTATTTTACTCTCCAGGTAATACTGAGTCAAATAAAAAAAGTCCCATCTAAATCGGTCCAGTAGATTCTGAGATTAGCCCGGACAGACAGACAGAAAGACAGACAGACAGACAAAAATTCTAAAAATGGTTGTTTTGGCTTCTATTGCTATAATTAAGACCCCCTGTAACAGTTTTTCATAAAAATCTTCAATGTACAGACATCGGCCTTTTACAGTTTTATTATATGTATAGATTATTATTATTATTCTCAATTCGGATCGAACTCTGGATCTTGAATTCGGAATCGGATCGGATTTAGTGCAAACTATGTCGCAATTTTGCTTCATTTGTAGTAAACCTTTGCCTACAAGTGAAATTGTGACTGTAGATCGTGGCATGAAGACGTTGACTGACTCAAGTGTTGAAAGAGGTGATAAATTTACTGACTACCAAAAATCAGTAAAAAATCATGTGTAGCGCGCTACTGAATTGAATTTGGTCTGCTAGAACTACACTCGGAAGAGTACTATTGCTGCTGTGAAAAGACAAGATGAAGAGGAACGAGCCAGTACATCTAAATTAAGTCCTCCTCGTAGCACGCGTAAGTGAATCAGCTTTTGTCTTAAAAATTGTTGCTCTAATAAAAAACAAAATTTGTTTTATATTCGATTTGTTTTTGGCACTTATCTAGTAGACTATCCTTGGCCACTGTTAATTTCAAAGTCACTACTTTAGGAAGCTCAATACAGACAGAAGGCGTTTCTATCCTGAATTAACAATAAAGCATCTAGCTATTCCGAAGCTAAAGTATTGAAAATAACGAGAATTTATGTGTAGGTCTTTATAAATAACTTCGAAGTTTGTGTTCTTTTCCCATCCCTTGTCGTTTCTTTCAATCAAACCCCACAATAAATTAAACCGTCATTCCTATTTATTTCAATCCTTTTAAGGGTAAATGGAGCATCCATTCTATTTGTGTTGAACGAACAAAAAGTTAATTAATCTGTTAAGCCCTGACGAACTGCGTCCTCGCACTTGATAGTGTTTTCATTGTTAACAGAAATAAGTGTGACGCTCCATTAACGCTCATGTAGTCATTAAAAGTGCTAATTAATTAAGTCAGCTGTTAAAATTGTACTTATGTGTAGTAGTTAAGTTTTTATTTGGAGTTGTCACAGTATGAAAAGTAATTGTACTAGGTTAATGGCGAATTGTATGGTTGGACATAAAAGTGTTATGGACTTTCATAGTAGGTATCTCTGCATGCTGATTACGATCTCTCTGGTCTCATCGATCAATAGTTTGCAGCTCTCTTTTGTAAGACGTCTTCTTCGTTCCTTCTAGTTTGATCTTGCTTGCAAGTTAATGCACTTCGTCTTTATTAGATAATTTTTAATATCATATTTGATGTGAGATTAGTGTCTACTCATAGATAGTTGTTTGGATTTCATCTTAGGACCTTTTTAAAAACTTCTCTAACATTTTTTAACAAAATTTTATAATTGATCATAACCCGTGCATATTTAAAAACGATCAAATGTTTGCCTTCCGCTCATAAAAGATTAGAACCAGCTTTAAAATAAATCATATAAATTATAAGATTCAGCTGTTCAGCTCCATAAAAACGTGAAATCTCAGCTAACAGCGTGAAACATTACATTAAAACTTGAAGCGTTCCGACGATTCCAAAAGAGACGTTACTTTAAAGACGGCTGGCCCCGAGTGCCCGAGGGAGCCTTTTTACGATAACAATGTTGTTACATCATATTTTATACTCCCCTAATTGGATCTCCAAGGCATTTGCACTTACAAGAAACGTTCTGTCGGACTAACTGAATAAAGTGATGTTGTACACTACAAAATATGAAGAAATACACTTTAAGAAAAATTAAACTGACTTAGTAGACGTAGGAACAATAAATATCACTTCAAAAATTTTTACTAAATTATTGCCATTCAACGTGGCAATGCTGCCAGCCTTTTGGGCACTTTTCCTATTGAAGGCTATGCTATGCATTCGTCCTTTTTTAAACACTTGTACCTACCTACATAATATAAGTATTTTTGTGTTCGCTTGTACAATGTTTACTGTAAATTTTACCTTCAATATTTTCAAGATACATTTCTGTATTCCATAATAGCACACTTTATTGGTCGATATTAGGGTAAAATACCGAACATATACATTACTCTTTGGAATCATTTCCGATTCTGGAATCCAGGATGTTAGGAGTATGAGTAATTGATTCCGTCAACATCAACGAAATAACCATGAGCAGCTGTTTTTACTTCGTCACGGTATCGATACGATATTTAGGTATACGTAAGTACCTTCTTGGTGCTCTCAACACACCTGAAATAACTTCGAACTCTTCCTACACTTACTGAAAGGAAAAAGGCTGACCTACTATGAGCACAGCTCGCCGAAAATATCCATTGAAAGGGAACACAAAAACGCGCCTTCAACGAGCGATAAGTTTTCCGATCGGTTTTCCTACTGACGTAAATGCACAGATAAAATAAAATATTTCACCACCTTTTGAATGAACAGAACATTACTACCAAGAAAACAGTTTATTTTGGGAAGAACTCTTTGGTAAAAGTCATTGGTCTCAAAATAATTTAAAAACAAATGAAGGCATTCAATTTCCAGCTCCTTGTTGAGCCTTGTTTCATCCATCCTATGGACTCGGAAGGTTAAAAACCGAATCAAATTTGGAGAACCCTACGTCCAGCGATAATCGTTAATTAAAACATGCTTTATTTTCAAACGGTGAAATACTTTTTCTGTTCTATTTATTATTATTTTCTCTCGAATCAGTATTTACGATAAAGACAGTTGGTCTTATTACAAAACAAGGTTTTTCTTTTGACATGGTTTAAACCATCGAGCCCGTTTTTGAAATTGGAATCTAACAGAAATTGAAATACAGTTCCTTTTACAAAACCGACAACTTAGTCCGGTCTTATGTCGTCAATTTTGTATTAAGAACTTTACTATAGTCGGCATAAAGTTCGAAATACAAAAACTGACTCGATGGTTAAGGCTCGGGCTAAAGTTAGACAGTATTTTGTAATAAGATGGACAATGGTGCCGATTCTGTTGTACACCGAACTAAACTAACTAAACTATCACTAAAATTCCTTACTTTTGGCTATGAGAATCTTAACGCTATTCTGCAAAATAAAATCTCTAAATTTAAAAATAATTTTAATTAAATTAAATTAAATTAAATTCATTTATTTCAGGTCTTTAACCCATATAAACATAACATATATTTTGACACATCTAAAATCAAATTTGGCAATTGCGACTCCACGTGATACTTGTTTTTAGAGCCAAAGTCGCGCATTATTTTGCAGCCTCGACATGTTTTGTATGGAATTTTTCACTTTTTGTATGGAAAATATGAAAAAAAATTTTTTTTTTTTACCAACACGTTGGATTTCAGATGTTCCGGGGGTTTTTAAAGGGGGTCGAAATTTTCATTGTTTTTGCGATAGGACACACCGTTTTCGAGATATAAGCAAAAGAAAAAAAAAAAAGATACAGTACTGTTTTTGCATCTGAAGTCGAGGTGTTGGTGTGTATTTTAGTTCATGACAACTAATTATATTCCACACCTTTTTAATCGCGATTAAAAACAGGCAGATTTAGTTACGACAATCAAAATTTTTGGTGAAAAACGTAAAATTCAGAATAGCAAAATTGCCATTTTGACTAAATTATAATCTCAGTGCCATCTTAGTGCTGTCAAACTAAAATTTGGTTAAGTTGTGTCACTTTAGTCAATTTCAGAATGGGAAATCGTCGTTTGACAGGAATAAACTAAATTTTGGTGATTTTTAGTCTAGTTTAGAGAATTTTGTGACAAGAGAATCGGCACCAATGTTTATTTTCTCTAAAGTTTATGTAGGTATATATGTCGGCAGTTTGTTATTAGGTAAACGTTAGCTGTTAAAGCTTTGGCAGATGTGGAACAATGTTAAGCGTTTGTTGCATAATTATTATTAATGCAATGTTTGCATTTATGTTTATGATAGCCACTAGCCAGGCATTTTTGGACGGAATCATTCCAATAAGAATTTTCGACACTAAGTACCTACAATTAGATACTTATTAGAATAAATGGTCAATACGAAAAAACTTCATAAGCAACGATTTGATATTTGGACGAGAATTGAGAGTGAAATTTCAAGGACGCGTCACTTTGAGGCACATTTCGTTACATGAGAGAGAAGAACGATATAACTCTCTTTGTCTCTCAATCGAAATCTCTCTTTTTCTTAATTTTTTAAGAAGTTTCACTTCTATCACGTGTACGGAACTGAACCCGCCATTTTTTCAAATATATACGTTGTTGTGAACGTAGCTATTCACTTAATTGATCTAATATCAATTTAGGGCAGAAAATAAAATTCATGATTACACACTTTGAAAAAATAAGGGCCGGACCAAATATTTTTTTCAATAAATAATTATCATAGACAATGCCTATTAGGCACGTATTTCGAACTAGATAGAAACCCCGTAAAAAAAGTACAAAGGCATTATTAAAAAAGGTAAAGAAATAATTTATTTACAAAAAAAAGTTAACTTTTATAACATAAACCTTTTTAACTTAAAAACACTTTTGAAAGCATTTATCCTACTTTTAATTTCAAGCAACTATCCACAATATAACGAACACCGCCGTAGCGAGCCCATAAAATATTTACCAGAGCATTGTCCCAAAAACCCAATAATCGGGAAAACTTGACCCGGCTCAGCGGAATGGGCACACTGATCGTATTAACTATATTGCTTGTAGTCTGGCTTTTATAAAATTGTCTAATATTTACAAAGATGTAGGAGGTTTTAACGCTAGAACTGTAGAATAAACTGTAAACGACAGTCAGAAGGCTGATAAAAAATATCCCACGAGAAAATATCCCACGGGAATGTAGGTACTACCAGGATTAGAAGTACCCTATGTCTTAATCTAGGTTATAAACTATGTGTGTGCCAAAATTATTCTAATGTTTACGTGGCGCACGCCAACTGATATTTCAGCCAATTTACACATAACCTTTAATTAATTATGCACTTAAACTTTTGTCATGAATCACTTCGTCCAATTGTGAAAACCGCATCAAAATCCGTTTCACAGTTAAGAAAAACAACGTAGTCACACAGAGAGACCCGAAAAGCGATTTTAATTTATAATACATATCTCTTAGATAAGTATAGATAGAATATAGATGATACGAGTATATGGAAGTCCATGCTGCCTAACCATTACAGCTTAGTTACGACCAAGTTTTATATGAGCTCGTATAAAAGTATACAGCGAACATGGATCTCCCTTTGGGTTAACAAAATTTTATTAAAAAAATGTGCCATCAATACGAAGAAGTTTCAAATAAATATTTGTTCTGTTTTAGTCTTTATATGCCTATCAAGGCAAGAAAACGTAAGCACAATCAGTCCAGATCGTTCCCACTGCTGGGACACAGGCCTCCTCTCAGTGAGAGCGGGTGGGCTGTAATCCACCACGCGGGCCCAGTGCGGGTTGGTAGATGTCACATGTCTTCGATTTTTTTATTCTAGAATATGCGGTCTTTCCTTCACCGTTTTGAAAGCAGTGGTGATGAAATAAATTACACAATATAAAGCGCTTGTTTGCCTGGGTTCGAACCTACGACGTACAACAAGTAAGTTAACAGGCCACCACTGTTCTGAGCGACAGAAAACGTAGTGACAAATAAATATTTAGACTAATCTGTTTTAAACAGATTTGACAAATATTTATTTGTTACTTTACATTTTCTTTCGATCATAGTTATTTCACAACTGAAAACTGATTAACTGACTGGCTATTTTTGTTGCTTAGGGTCCTAAGCAACAAAAATTGCTATCCAATATCCATTTCACCTTTCAAATAAAATTTTCTACCGCGCATTTTCTTGCCTTGATAGGCACATAAAGGCTAGACTACATAAAAGTTATCAAACATTTATGACGTCATCAATACCAGTGGTCTAATAGCCGGCGGACGTTTTACATTCGAATTTATACTCAGTATCTTTCGTTTGAAAGGTTTTTATAGCCTCATGTCATTCGTTTAGATGCAGCCTTGGAAAATTGAACTTGGAATAATGTTTTTAAAGATTGTAAAACTGATCATGGAGATTGGCTAGGGGAATTTCGTGATTGCTTTTTTAAATGCCAGTGTGTATTTCGATCGCAGATTATTTAAAGCAATAGGACTGAATGATAAAAATAATCTGAGTGACTTGCTTCGTCAAAATTTGTTTTTGTATAGATTTCGATGTCTTGTCGTAGGTACTGAAACGGTATTTCAGTATTGTCGAAAAATTCTCTCCACGTAAACTCTCTCCTCTCTTTAACTTGGCCACGGGCAACGAAGTACCTAACTACCCCTGAAATCTTCTGTATATCCACAGCACCAATCAGCGTATAGTAGTAGTATGCGTATGTTCTGCGCAACTTAACTATTCACTTTCTCTCTTATTTAATTAAAACAAAATACTTTCATAATAACAAGTACTACGAACCTACCTATACTCTGGCGAGCGTTGTATCACAGAAACGTCTCCTACCATTTACATTCGTATCACGTTCACAATTTCTGTGCAAACTTCTGTCTGAATGTGCTCTTATTGCCAGTCATTTGACAAGCAAGACTTAAGTAGAAATACCACTGAATAACAGGGCTTTTTTAACAAAAGGTCGGTACAAGAAAAATAGGAATCATTTGTTTACAAATAAACAAAAGAGTTAAGGCTGCTAGGAAAAAGAGTTAAGGGTGCTAGGAAAAAGAGTTAAGGGTGCTAGGGAAAAGAGTTAAGGCTGCTAGGATAAAGGGAGCAGCAGTCACAAAAAAAGCATTTGTGCCCGAAAATAAAGAAAATATTACTAGTAGAGAAGATTATGGACGTTTTCCTAATTAGATACTTAGTGTTAAAATAAACTTAGAATGTCTTCAATTAACACGATTTCACACTACTTCGCGATTTAGCGTAAATAATAATAACTTGCTCTAATTACTATCGGATTCTCTTACTACCGTGATTGTTAAAACTAAACAGCATGTTTACTAAATTAAATATAACCAAATTTTGTCTCTCCCTTCTCCCCTAAATCCATCTAAAGGTTGTCTTTAAAAGATCGTTTTTAGGGATAAGACCGCCCATTGCGTCACCCCATGTATTTTGTATTGTAATTTATATGATGTACAGTCGTACATAATAAACAGTCCCTAATCTATGTACTCAGGTCAAGTTTTTCGTACACACGAAAATTGTGTATGTTTTTAGATTCCTTTTGCCCTTAGATGAGAGTTCAAGGCTTTCAAAACAAAAGAATCTAAAAACAATCAATCGAAAGGTTACCCAGTACCTACTATCAAATAAAAACGCGGTTCCTACTTCATTGGGAGTGCGTCTAAGTAGGCTAGGTATGTAATGAAGGCGGTGACGTCACAAGTCAATGGGCGGGCGGCGCGGTGGCGCGGCGCCAGACAACCCCTCCTCCCAACCCCCACTTCACCCCCTTAGGCCTCGGCTCACAATGCATTGTCGGAAGTCGTACTCTATACTACTGCTGAGGCACTTTACGCCTTAGTGTCCGACCTCGGAAAAGGGCTTGACCCGTCTTATCTACAGGGTGGTCCAAATAACGCCGTCAATAAAAAAAAATCGATTCCTCATACCTAGGGGTATCTGAAAATACCCCATGTATGTTCTGCGATTTTTGATAGTTTAAGAGATACTTACGATTTTTTTTTTGGGATATTTATCGGACACATATTTAAAAACTTATAGCTTTTTTTCGACAAGCTTTTAAATAATTATTAACAATTGTTTCAGGTTCTACCAGTAGTTTATAAAATTTAAAAGAAAATCAACTTTTAATCGTAATTATGTAAATTTCACACTTTCGATAAAAAAAATTGTGTCTTGCACTAATGTTAGGAAGATAATTTTATTTATACATGAAAGGGTATTTCACGATAGCCCCATCGCAAAAAAAAAAACTAATACCTCGTGCTCAGTAGAACGCTTGCGACCACTAGTCCAACGAGGCAGTCCAAAATATTGTGTGTCTATGTTAAGTCAGGCTACCGTCTCTCTATGTAATGCTCAGATGCAACTTATTTTCCATAAACGTCTCCCTGTCTGACAGCTTCGATCGAACGTGGATAGATAAAAATTGGCTTTCGCAACGAGGTGACTTTACCTCTGTTTTCTTGAAAATGTTCTTCTTCATTTTCCCGCTTATTGTCTTACTATGTCCATGGAAAATCTCTTCTGAATATTCTTTCATTAGCTTCATAGTAAAAGCATTTTGTTAAATAATATCATCTAGTCTTTTCAGTGTAGGTACCTAATCTGTAAATCTGTACTGTCTCACTGATGTCATAATTCTATGTTGTCATCTCTGTAATTAAATAATTTATCGTTTATTGCTTCTCACTTGTTTTATGAACACTTTGCTTCATTTGAACCTCAAACCGTTTAGTTCTTTCCACTTAATTTCTTCTTAATTGTCACTCTTTTTATTATTTAACTCCTGTATGTTGTCACACGCGATTGCTAAAGCCGGTGCTTTTCATCTGCCAATCTACCTACGATATAGAAATAAAAATCTTACAGAATACATTTCAGGGCATAGCGTAGCGTATATTTCGTGGTCCACCTAGAATGCGTATTTCGTTGATCGGTTCATAATTCAAACAAAAGAAAAATAACTCTCATTCATTTGTGCGTCACAGGACCACCAACAAAGAACGCAGTAGTTTTCCACTAGCTTGCGAACGCATCTTAAACACTGAACAAGCTGCGTCACACGTCACACATAATGCACTTAGCATTGACACTGGCAGCCAGTTCCGACCAGATATAACCGAGGGTCTGCCAGTTGCGTCTAAACGAGGCATTTAGGTACTATGCGTTTGTAAGTAATCGCTATTAACTTAATAGACGTGTGAGGTCGGGTCAGAAATCTGGATTATTTACTTAGTAGACTGTGGATTAGGTACGGATTACCTATGTCTGGTTTATACTGGGTTTAGAGTAGGGCAATGCGTTGCAGGCTTGACAATTTATACATATTATTTCCCATCTGTGTTTAGGTACAGTTTTCTGTCAATTGCCCATCTTGTTTGCAAGTTAAATGCAAAGAAATAGTTATATAGAACATATCGGTCAATGTCGAACCCATATCGAATGACCATAAAATGCATATAAACCGCTCACAAGCAGCATTCTACTCATAAAACGATAGCACGAATCTAACGTTGTTTTATATTATCATAGTCATTGGTGGTCGTTTCATTATGATGGCTATTGAATGGCCAGGAGTGGAGGTACAAAGTAGTTCGTTGTATGGTAATGTGAAAAAGAAGGTTCTATATAAACAAAGACAGAAATGTATGAGTTGTGCAACTCAGAAGCATTATATAGCGCTCATCGATCACTAATATTCTTTATTAGTGATCGATGTAGCGCTGCAAGATTCTTTTGGCGCGTGGTCAATATCAGACCTAACGCAGCCATCTTGTTTCTATAATACATTTCACAAAATAATCAATTTCCCAAATGTTTACCAACATGGCCCCTCTGTTGTCGTCATTCGTCCGCTAGAATATCCTGCAGCGTAGCTAGAATTTGATTATGAAGTCGGTTTCCACAAGGTGCTAGTTTTCAGTGGGTGCTATAAGTTGATTGTAGGTTCTTTGGAAATCACTTTTTCCCACCAGTGCTTAAGAATATGATTTTTTTTTATTAACATTTTTTCATTGCAATGTTTTCGATATTATTTTTAACACTAAAAATAGCATTCATGCATCTAATTTTGGGTTTACTGACGTCATGTCTGCTGAATACGGATTTAACTGCATGAGTATGTTTATTTTTACCGTCAAAATCTTTTAATAATATAATTATTCGGAATGGAATCCCACTCCAGCCATTCATATCAATCTGAAATTGGAAACATATTTGAATTTTAGTCTCGGTTTATATGTCCCGAAAATATTTTGCAGTGAATATAACGTAGGTAGGTAACCTAAAAATTGCTAACCATATTGGTAGAATATGTTTAGTAGGTTTGTAAATAAACAAACAATAGGTCATTGATTTATTACTTGCCATGCTTAGCACTTGGATTGAAGACCGTAGTTTCAAATTGTCATGTCAAATATAGACGCTAGTGCTCATACCTTCAATACGCCAGAGGAAGCAGTCACAACATTCTAAAGCGGTGCCGCCATGTCCCATCTATAGCTTTTATTAAATTGAGTTCAAACTCTTCAAACAACCATCACAAAGCTTCATGACACAGTTTCAATGAATTTCTGACGTCAAACGCATAAACCATTCGATGCCACCCCACGTGCACGGAAATGGAACACCTCACTATAAATACAATGTATACAAACAAGGCTCCATGCGTTCAAACAAAGCATAGTACAGTACATGAGTCATTGCTTCGCAGTTTCATTGATTGTACATAGATACGCTACAAAGGTTAGATCTAAAAATAAAGTCTAATAAATAATAGAAGGAAATATTGATTAATCATTGTTTCTAAGTGTACTTTGGAAAGGAACATTTCTTTTGTCGAGTGTGTGTGAAAGAACGTTAAAAATGCCGAATGAATGTGTGAATGTTTGCTGGTAGAAAATGCCTCAGGCATTAAGTCCGCCTTTGAACACTATTTATTTACTTCTGCATAAAGTTTTAATAAAATAAATAAATGTTCACGATTTTCTTAGTGAGAAAATTGTAGGTAGGTAATTAACTGAAATTGGCGCGACCGCACTAAAAGGCAACTTCAAAATTTATTTTGCATACACAGCCAGTATGCAAAATGAGTTTTCTTCCAGCCAGTTGCTGTTATGAGTTTGTATTTTTCTTCTATGTAGTAGGAACCTACCTACCTACAATAAACTAGTTGATTTTCGTGTCTGACTGTGTGACCGAGTTATTCTTCTCAAATTCGCGTCAGATATCGATGCGGTTTTCACCATCATTAAAAGAATTGATTCCAAAAGGTTGAAGTGTATAACACATTTAAATTAAACTAGAAATCTTGACGTTTTGTCGAGTTGTTAAAGCCGGGTGAAGCATGGTCGGCTCGCTAGTTTATTATAAAAATCAGCTTGATCAGAGTGTTCTTTAAGTACTTATACGGTCATGCGGCACAGATTACTAAATAGTTACTACGTAACAGATACTTCACTCAGTAGAAAATTTCCAATACCTATTGAAATAATAGCCTACTCCGTCGCCTCAACAACCACTGCATGCTAAAATGTGCCTAAATGCTCAAGCGTACAGTTGTGATTGCTTCGCACCGCGCGATCCTACAGCAATCGCAGGGAACCGAATTTGGACCGCAAGCGGTCCGAGAGCGCTCGCTCGAGCGGTAGGTAATTATAGCGCGCAAGTACATGGAGTGACGGAGGCCTGCATGCGGTAAAAGCATCAATAAAACGTTCCTACCTTGTAGCATTACAGCATTATCAGCCTATAATGTTCCCAGTGCTGGGACACAGGCCTCCACTCTGTGGGAGGGATTAGGCCAGCGCGGGTTGGTGGATGTCTTGGAATTTTTGGTTCTAGGATATGCCGGTTTCCACACGATGTAATCCTTCACCGTTTTGAGAGCAGTGGTGTTGAAATTAATAACACAAAGTAAAGCGCCTGCCTAGGTTCGAACCCACGACCTACAACTCGTAAGTCGGGGCCGCAACCACGGCCACCACTGCTCTTCCTACCTTGTATTCGTACTTAAACTTAGGTACAGCAATACTGAAGCAACAATGTTTTATCTTCCTTATGCTGCGGCCACATTGTCGCGATAAAGCGACCTACACTTCGCGCGCGCTCTCTCGTACGACACTCGACATCTCGCTGATGCGGCGCGCGGCGGCCACATTGTCGCGATAAGGCGAATTACTTAATACTTCGCGCGCTCTTTGTTGCACAGCGAGACGTCGAGCGGTATGCGAGAGAGAGCGCGCAAAGTGAAGTTCGCTTTATCACGACAGTGTAGCCGTAGCATTACGATCGTCACTTGTTATTTTAAATAGGTACCTACCTATATAGTTCCTTACAAGGTTAATTCTACACCATAAAGTGCCCGCAATGCGATTCTGTGAACATAATTTGTGAATGGAATTAAAATATTTTAGTTCTTAAACAAATATTAACGTAGTTGCGTCCGTATTTGTTTCTCGTCATAATATTTTTAAAGACGTAAATTCTGTACGGGCATGCAATATCAAATCTTATTATCCTACGCATTAAAGTATAATTATGGTTGTCAAGAAAATGCGAGTCACGAGACTCAGGTGGATTTTAATTACCTATTGTTATCAACTCTTTATTTATATTAAATAAGCCTTTCACTGAGCAAGTTCCGTTTGTGATATAGGTAAGTACTTATTACCTAAACGCTAAATGTACGATTACTAGAGCGTAAAAATTATGCAATGTAGATTGAATAGATTATAATAATTATTATAAATGTATACCTAACTATAACAACTAGTAATATTGCATGAAAAGCGCGGCACTGTCGCTGGCGGCCATTATTTGGTAGTGACCAATGTGACCATTAGGTACTAGGTCTTGCGGCACGCGACTGCTAATTGCCGCGGTGTGCACTAATGGAACTTATGGAACTGAGTGACCGGTGGCACTCAATATTAATAATACTATTAAGTTATTACGTGAATTAAGGCTTTATATTAATCATTTCCAGTTTGGTCATTTTAATGATTTCTAAAGGAAATTATTTGTGGAATGAATTTTTTTACCTGGATGATTTCATTTTATTTAGGTACATAATTAGTGTGTTGTTGATAACTGAATTCTTCACAAAGTTAACGTATTTACTGAAATATTGAGGAATAATTAAGTAATAAATTAATAGAAGGAATGTTTAATTTAGTGCCTACCTAGAAACCACTGCACCGTTTACACGTAGGTACCAATACAAGTAGGTATGCAAGGATAATACGATACAGTCGATAAGTACAGTGAGTCCGCCATTTTAATTTCTTTACATTATCTACTATATTTTCATGTTTCCAAATACATCGGCTGACAAACCGGTAGGCACCAAAGCACGTTATGTCCTTTCCTACATTAGTTATTCCTCGTAATACTTCTCCCCTACGTCAGTGATGGATATTACAGCTCAAAATAGACCTGTTTGCTCATGACCACCCACCAAAATAAATTAACATCTAACACTTGAGTTAAACTACCAACATAGTATCATGGTCAGAGCTCTAGCAATACTGGTCACTCCGTAGAAACTTTTTAGGCCAAGGGCGAGACGCAAACATCGAATAAAAATAAATAGATCTGTTTATTAGTTTTGCATTCAGATTAATAATAACTTTATTCCATGCGTGATAAAAGGGAAATGAGTATTTTGAACTTTTACGATGTTTTTATTGATAGTTAAAGCAGACTTGACCTAGTCACGTGTCTAAATACTAGTGCAGTCTCATAATTTTCTTCGAATTTATTCATCAAGATCAGTTAGGAAACCGTGTGCTCAGTTAGGAATATGGTCATGAAAGTTACATTACACAATCAACTGACATAATATTTCTACTATATTGTTTGCATCATTTTGTATGGCAACACTATCACCGCCACCACCACCACTTTTTAACAAGAACTCCTAGGTAGTTCCTTGAATCGTCATTTGTTTCTCTTTAACGCAGTTCTATAAACTGTGCCTTTAAGCAATCATGAACGCTTGGACTGAAATTATCCGACCCGCTTCACTAGGATGATGCGGATCAACAACTGCCTACCATAAAAATTATGTCAATTCGTTTTCAGTTAGTTGGATAAACTCAAACTCAAAGCATTTATTTCAATTATATGTGAGAACGATGTAAATAAGACGTACACGTTGAGTGTCCAGTGTACAGCAAATATAAATTTAAACAAAATAATCCATAAATAAAATAATTAAAATAAGACGTGGTGGCTAAGAGATGACCAGTCCCAACTGACAGCGCCCGTTCACGGAGGCTAACGTGTTATTAATACAGGCAGTCCTACATCTAGACATGAGAGGCGCAAATCTCGTGTTTTTAAGAACGGTCGCGTTTTATTATCAGTCTCAATCTGTAAAGAAAATATAATTATTTACCTAAATGTTTGACAAGTTTTTGACACTGTTGGTGAGATGAGATTGCGACTTGATTTTGAATGTTTTTAATTACGAGAATTGGTGCTCCGTTAGCCAACATTTTTAACTGGCAGCTGTGATGCTGAGAGTTTGTTGCACTACGTCTTCTTCTAAGCTAAAGCACTAGAAAGTGGTTAAGGGCGGGCGTTTTGGGGACTGTCTTATGTAATTTTGACGTTCGAAAAGTGCTGCAGTGGTTCTCAGCCTAGTTTCAATAAATGACTTCTTTTTTTACCGTCTTCTTTCTTCTCCCCCAGATATGAGCGCCTCCTGCGTCGCGCGCGCACAGAAGACTTGAGCGAGATCTCGGGCATCGGCTGCCTGTACCAAAGCGGAGTAGACCGCCTCGGCAGACCCGTCGTCGTGTTCATCGGAAAATGGTTCCCTATCGGGGATATCGATTTAGATAAGGTGAGACTTATTTCGTCCTTGTGACTCTTGATATATCGCGTGCATAAAAACTTCAAGTTTTGGCCAGGAACTCTCAAACTAGTTAATTATCATTCTCTTGCCGTTATCCCAATATATTTGGGGTCGGCGCAACAATGTCTTCTTCATCATACTTCTCTATTAGTCATCATCTCAGTAGTCACGCCCTTACTAGCCATTATCATCTTTCACACAGCCCATCAATATTTTTTTGATTTTCTTTTACTTTAATAGGCATCCATATTCATACTTAAAGCTTTCCTTAGTCTCCAATTTGTTAACATACATAATCAAATCATCCATTTATTATACGAAAGCGTAAGCGTAAGGTTCTTCTGCTAGTCATCTACCTACGTGATTTATCCCTTAGTTGAAGAAACCGATAGAAGGGAAACATCAACGAACGCTTTAGTGCGATCTTTTGGCATTACAGTATGTAGCATACTAATCTCAATCTCCTCGTGTTCCAGGCTCTGTTGTACCTGATCAAGCTCCTGGACCCGATCGTGCGCGGCGACTACGTCATTGCATACTTCCACACGCTCGCCTCTTCCGGCAACCACCCGCCTTTCTCCTGGCTCAAAGAGGTGTACACCGTGCTGCCTTACAAGTAAGTACTTAACAGTTTCTGAGAGCCTGATCAAGTCTCAGATTGGTGGATCTTCTGTTTTGTCCACTGTGATTGGTAGATCAAAACAATCAAACAAACACACTTGTTAAGACTATTAGCTGTTTGATTGCATCACATTACAAAGATTTTCCTAAATCAGTTTCGCACAGGCCTGCCTGTAGTGTGTGATAGTTCATACAAAATGTACGAAAGTGATATTGTGAAGGATTTTTGCAACGCAAGGTTACCTTGCCTTCCAAGAGACAATTAATTTCCGGGTAGATTTCGGAAACTAGGGTTAATTTGCCAGCTCCTGGAAGGGGACTCCTTCAAAGACCCTGTACCGATTGCCATAAACCAGTGATGATTTCATTCATTTATTTATTTTCAGATATAAGAAGAACCTCAAAGCATTCTATATCGTACATCCCACATTCTGGACAAAGGTAATTTATACTGATGTATCCTTATTCTCATTTATTAACTCTGCTGATTTTGTACGTATAACTATTTTGTCATAAAAATCTCTCCAACGATCTCCCAGACATGTTACTTTTAACATCTACTTATTATTCGTCGGTCATGTTTAGCGAACGTTTAACTAACTAGCTAACTGTCCCCTCCTCAGATGATGACATGGTGGTTCACAACGTTCATGGCGCCGGCGATCAAGGCGAAAGTCCACAATCTCCCCGGAGTTGAGTACCTGTACTCAGTGATGGCGCGAGACCAGCTCGACGTGCCTGCCTTCGTCACAGAGTATGATATGACGGTACGTAGCATTATGATGATGTATTGGCTACAAACGAGTTTACATGGATTCAGTACATGATTCTGAAACCACCTGCGTTGAAGTTTTTCGTCAGTTATATAAAAAAACAATTGCTGTCCATCCATTTGGACCGCGTAGGTATTGAACTTTCCCATGAAACAGCCTTTCCCAGTAAAAAACTTCGACTCTACGAGGTTTAGAATCATGTGATGAATTCATGGTTACAGTTTGCGCGTCGATGTCCCTGCCACCTGTATGTGAAGAGTAGGTATATAAACTTTATTAATGCCTGTTTTCACTAATACTACGCGACACCTAAATGTATTGCCTAATAAAACGCAGTTGGATTTTTAAGTCTCGACGCTGAGCCGAGCGTTGAAAATCCAATAGTGCGCTTTTATTAGCCATTACTTTTAGCTGACGCGTAGTGTTAGTAAAAACGGGCATCAGTCCGCTAAAACCTATGTTTGAAATTGTGCTCACATAACCTACGTATATTGTAGCTGCCACTGGAAGGTTCATGTTCAGCAATGGACGATTAGAAGCTATTAAAAGGTAAAAGAAGACGTCTAAGGTCCTAGTGAGGTGTTAGTGTAAATCTAACTGTAAATAGCGTTTGATGATTGGCATCTACCTCGCAGCAACTGGGATGATTGGCAATGATACTTGTTTTTCTATTAAATTCTGATGTGTTTCTTTGCCTTGATCTCTGCGCGTCAATTTTAAACTTGTTCAGCGCAACAGCGTGTGCCTGTAAAATGTAATTAAACTTTTCGTTATACTGGCCAGATTTTTATTTAACGCGGTAATTTTTCGAAGAGGTGACAGGTTATTCTCGCCATTTCTCTCTCAGGTTGTTGCCACCCAATACCCAGTGATTATTTTAATATTAATATTAATGAATATACTTCTGTTTCCAGATAAACGGTCTCCATTACTTCCAACCGGATACGAACAACACGTAAGACGCAGCAGTCGTTCCTTAGCTATACATTCTGATCGTTGTTATAACATGTTCTGGGCCAGTTGCCAACATCTCTCTGTGTCATTATAATAGATAGATAGACGCTTTAAACTACTAGAAGGAAGGGTTTAGAGTGTATCTCACTCGCTTTCCGCTGGTAACGCTGACTTCCAGCAATATTTATAACTCCTATAATTATTGCTAGCACCACAGCTAAGTTTTAAAGTTTGTCTAGGACTAGATGTCGCGATTTTTACGGTTTTCTCATAAACGCGTGCGCCGGCACATACAACTAGTGTTTCGTATAAACTTCGTAATAAATATAAAGTCGGCGGAAATAAAATTTTGCTTAAATTTTATAATCAATTCGTAGGATTTCACAAAGATATGCTGGCAACATTGCAATTCGAATTCGAGTGACCATTTGAAATCGGGTCAATGGACAGCGTGCCGATTGTCAAAAATGGTGATTCGTTTTCTAAGGCCGCTGTTAAAGTATTTTTGATGATTTTTTATTCAATGTCTGATTTAACGTTACATTTAATACGAATCTCGTTGTCAAAAATGTGCAATACATATTAATAATTCCAATTGATTCACTGTTGTGTCGGAAGAATTTGGCGTAGGATAAAATGTATTATGAGTAATGTAAATTACAAATTCCTATCAGTGACATATCAGATAACTGTTGGGTCCAGAAATTCGAATGATCGTAATAATTATATGTTAGAAGACGCAAAGTATGTAGATGGTATAGCGACTCTGATGATCAAAAATATTACCATTCCTATTGTATAAAAGTGTACAGTTGAAATTACTGAACTGACCAAAGAATTATCGTAAATTCAACTAACTTAGATAAAATGTCAGACATTGAATAAAAGATCCACAAAAAAGTTAAAATTGTTGAGAATATATCTTGTAATCTAGTATTAGCGGTGCATTTTATATTATTTAATTGTAATAATTAATATAAGACATATTATCGATCGTTAGATGTTCTTATTACGTCTGTATTTTTAACTCTTGCAACCCCGATATATCTATACCACCTATAAGAATGGTACTTAGATGTTTTATATTTTGTCTATGTATTTAGTTGTGGACGGTATGTGTGCTGTTTTATGTATTTATATTTCCATATAAAAATAATAGTTTAAACTGACATTTTATTGATGTAACCTTTCTAGTTAACCTTGACGCTTACAGTGCTCATGGCTGTTTTCTGGGTAAACTTCTGAATGATACAGTTTAGACAAGCTATTAAATATCGCACCTTAGTTTGATTATAAAGAGAAAAATACGTTCTACTCTTTCTTTCGACGGGGACCCTTCCACTTGCAGAAAAAGCTCTCCTACCTTATCACTTCTATCTTCTTCTCCCATAAAGATAGTACATAACCTTAACCATGACCTTATCAGTATTTTATTTCCATTTTGGTCATTGTTCAATGTTTCACACATTTCTCTGAAACTTCACTGTTCAAGCGACAGGGTATTCGGTTAGCAAGTAGCGAAGAAAATGTTATTTTTTAATAAAAGATATCTCTTACCGCGTAGATTTGGTATCATTTAGAAACTTACGTATAAACACACACACCATTCTCTAAATTAGATATTTAACAATTAATTTTTACATAAAGGTGCTTGATAATTTTTGCATATTGAGATTTTAATTTTTTACATATAGATTTTAATATAGGCTTAAAAACGGTACATAATGTTAGAGTATGGTAAATATGTATGCTGTTAACGATTTTTGCGGAAACATTCACTTATCTCGCACTACAGTAAAGTAGATTTTATATATTGCTGAACGAGAAAGTGCGTTTGTACTTTTGGCTAAGATAATTAAAAGATAATTTAATTGGCAAGATGTTACGGACAGTACAGAACTTATTTTTGGCCTACACCAAGGTTTAAAACGTTTAATTGCTGCTTTATATTGTCACTGCCTACAAGTCGATGGTAGTATGATTATGATAGTATCGTAGCCTAAAAGAGGCCAATAATAGAGATAGGCAAGGCCAACGAGCGCTCAAACGTATGTTAGTACAAACGTTCACTTTCTCGTGAAGCACCGTGAGAGTATCAGTGTTGAAGTAGTCGTGTGCATTGTGGTTGCAAGGGCTCTCCACCAACTTATTACCGGTATAATGTACAGACATTAGACATATAGTGAGCTAAAAGACTCAGTAATTTGAATGGTCTATAGTTGGTGGTGTGGCCCCAATAGTGTTGCCAACGTTAAAAATATACCTAATACACTGCCACTCGCAAGTAGCGGCATAGCGACACGCATCGCGACGTGCCATAGTGTTCACATGTGACGTTCGTAGCCTTTGAATATTTGAACTTTTAAAATATTTTTATAAATAGAACGTTTTTATGACAGGTTACTCGTTCCACGAAACCGTGGTTAGATTTTGTGAGCGAAGTAGGCTGTATGGAGCGTATTCTAGTAGCGATTTTGCCAATTACCTCATATTATAATAATTAAATGAACTTCTATATTGTTAAAAATGCTGTTGTTATTATAGACATAGGACAAAGTATAACATTTGTAACTTTATATTTATCAATCACGTAGTTTACTGTTTATGGCAAGGGGACGTTTCGTGGAACGATTCTATTTTCTTTCTTAGCCAAAATACTGAATAAAGTGTACCTACCTGCAAAAAACAAAATAAATCTGTTTTTGTTTTCCGAAACAATTGTGCCACCATGTTTGAAACAATTTTTAAATGTTTATTAATACCGGTAGACTAAGGTCCTTGCTTGAGAGATCTGTGTAAGCGGTAGAAATATTTGTTATGACATAGCCTATCATCGCGCTTGTATTTTATTTTATTCCTCGAGGGGTTAGACACTTACTGTTATAAGTACCTATACTTAGTAGGTACACTCAAATTTCACAAGTTATTTTTATAATTGATCCTTAAGGTGAATGCTTAGTTGTAGCCTGCCAAATTCAAACTTTAGAAATTTGTTCCACCTACGAATTTTTCAGAATACGCTAATTCTTAGGTGGAACAAATTTCCAAAGTTTGAAATTGATGATAATTATTCAGTAAATATATCATTCCTACAGTGGCGAAAAGCTTTTTGATCAACATACGACGTACAACAGCTGCATTTGCCAAAAAATCAAAGAAAATTTGAGTTTAGCGGGCTGCAACTAAGGATTCACCTTAAATATACTTTCAGAAGATTGGTTGTTGATGAGTTCTGACTACACAGACTTCAGCACGACATTTTAGTTAAACACAGAGTCTGAAGTAAATTCAATGCAAATCATTCTACCGCGTTCCGCAATAGACCTTAGTAAATGACTGATTTGCGGGATTTAAGTATAAATGTGTATGAATCAATCTGCATGTCATTGTGTGAGTGAAAAGTTGCAATTTTTAATACAGTTATATTTGTAAGTGATCTTTCTGAAGAGTATAATGTTAGTCTTCAATCCTATTAATCGACGATTATATAAAGCAATGTAGACCAGTGTGATGTATATCGTGGTGGTGTGTTATGATGTAGGGTATTTTGATAAAATTGCGATGAAGAGGAATTGTTTGCATTTTCCGCTAGATGGCACTAGTGTGGTTTGAGGTCAGTTAGGTTTGGAGGTGCTGGCAGCTATCGGTAGATAGTTTAGCAAATTCGTCTTATTCGTAACAAATAATAATAAAATGGTTCCTCTTCACCGTAAGTGTGCATACACACGATCGGCACGCGTCAACGGCAGAGGCAACTGCCGCTGACGGCAGCCGTCAGTTGACAACGTGTCGCTCTTGTATTTGAGTACTAATACGTAAAATTCGCGTGAAAATCATTATTTTTCATTCGTTTTCGCAAGACGGTCGCCATCGAGTGAGAGAGAATGATTGCCACGATTAGAAGAGATTAGTGCAACCGATCTACTCATTAAAAGTCGTGATTATTTTTAATGTTCGCACTAGAAAACCTGAGAGTTAAAACAAGGCCTTAGATGTGTTAACTATTGTTATTTTATCGTACCTTTGTGTTGCAAAGTCTATTGCGTCTATTGCTGTTAAACAATTTGTGAAGTAATACGTGGTTTTCATAACGCTAATTATATTATAGGAGTTATATAAACAAAAAATATGTGATCAAGCGAATGTTGGTTAAGTTTCATAATTTATTAATAAAATAGAGCATTAAATAGGCTATGTAAATATTTAACAAATACAAAATAAAATTATTAATTTACTAAAGTTATAGTTTTATTTATTTGAGACTAGCGACCTGCCCCGGGTACGCACGGGTGCAATTTGTCAAATCAAGTGAAGACGGTATTCTGGATGTGAAAAAAGTAAGTAAGTAGGTACCTGCTAGGCTTGCAAAAATTCATTCAAGATAGTGTTAAATTTGTTTTATTAAGTCCCTACTTCTTTTTTAGATATTAGGTAACATAAAGATAAAGAAAATACATATTTAGCACAGTCTACAAGGAACCAAGGAACACATCACAACATGTACGAGTAAAAAAAGAAATATTAGCAGGAAAGTGTGTCTCGCGGCTGCGCCAAATAAGCCCAGTTCAGCAAAAATACCAGACAATTAGTGTCTGACGCTGGTTTTCAACTTCGAAAGGGTAAAACAATTTTTCAAATAGGAGCTTTGGTTCCGAAGATTACTCTCCACATAGTATACGCAAACTCACAAAATTTGGTCTCTTTTTTAAATATTAGTATAGATTCATTGACCAACGCTAAACAAAAAAAAAAAGCTAATCTATCGAACTCCCAGAGTCCCGGCCTGTAGTGCAAAAATACGTAAAGTGCGTTTCACGAAAGAATTCCCTTCGTCGTACTTTAAAAAAATCCTGATTTCCGTGATACATGTTGGTATCACGGAAATCAGTAGGCCAATTCTCGTACTTAAAAAACGTTCAAATTTAAGTCGCAATCTCATTTCAGCGACAATCAATGTCAAAAACCTGTCAAAAATGTATGTAAATTGATTGTAATTTTGACAGATTGAGGCTGAGATTAGAATGCGAACGGTCTTAAAAATACGGGAATTGCCCCTCAGGTTTATTTTTTAAGTGGATCCTCAGTTGTAGTTGTAGCCCGCCAAATTCAACTACTACAAGTGAGGATTCACCATAACAGCCGGTCGATTCTGTTAAAATCTCACCGTGAACACTTGCGTGGAGTGAGCTGTCATTGTCATCCCACTGATGCGAGGGATTGACCAACGTTTCATTTACAATCATAATCGAGATTTTAATTAAAAAAATCTGCTGTTGCCTTACCCTACATTTATGTTTGCAGAACTCGTCAAAATGACCAACTGATTTTTTTTCGCGATTACACATTTGGTCCCATAGTAAAAGTTTATTTATTTATTTATAACAGCTTAACTACCATTACAGGGTTTACCCTAATGCGACAGTTAAGAACAACCTAAGCATATAGCTTAGGTAATTAGTTTAGTACTTACATAAACAAAATATAAAAACTACGCACAATGGTCCATTTGAAGGACTAAGTGCGGAAACCAAACTCATAACATAGAACATTGAATATAAAAATTAAAACTAACAACATTATTAAATTAAAATCACAAAAACATAGTACAACATAATTACTCATGTCACATAGTACTATGTTGTTAAGTTGTTCCTAGTGATGAGTAAAATGACCCCTTAAGAGGTTGATGGTGTTTTAATAGCCCTGTCTACCCTTCAGTCACTGCCTGTCGAGCTGTTACCTTCAAGTTGGTAAAATACACGGTGCAAGGGACATCAATGCGCATACGATTACCATGTGTTCAGCAGAAAAACAAATAGCTGTTCCATTTTTTTTACCGTAGGTACGAGTAGCTACTTCCTACACCACTACACGGTCATCTTGTTAGAAAAATCACCTGTTTCAAGTGCAATACCTAAGTACATTATATTTTGCATTTTTGTACTTGAACTCTTTTAATCATGTAGGTACCTACCTACTGAATTCATGGTAACAGTTTGCGCGTCGAGGTCCCATGAACCCTGTGTACAAAAGTACCTTTAACTGCCTATTCGTGTTTATTTTATTCGATTTGATTCACTTAATTTCCAGGTTCCATAGTACGTTAAGCACTAAACACACCTAGATTAGATGATATTAGTTTTTATCGTACCTACATACCTACCAAGATAAGGTGACTTACAGACGTGCGCGCATTTGTCATTCCCTGTTCAATTTGAGAAACCGGTTGTGTAAAATCACCACGCTTTTGTAGCAAGTACGATAGTAATTAAACACTGTTTAGTAATCGAAAAATCCTGTTTTGTTGTTACAATACAATGCCTAAATTAGTCTACGCATTAAAAAAAATCTAGTTTTCGATTTTAGTACGTGACTTACGATTACACTTGTCCAATGGGTCAATGTTTATTGATAGGTATTGTGATGGGCACTTTTGGGTAATGGAGGATGCAGGATGCAAGTGCGAGCGAAGCGACCTCGGAAATTTTAGCACCCCGCCTATAAAAGTTGGGTTTTCTTTTGAGACCCCTAGCAACGATGCTGGCAGGTACTAAGGAGCACCATGGATCGCGGGGCCCTGGACACTTGCCCAGACTGGCTAATGGTAAAGACGGCTCGTGTTTTGTTTTTATAGGGTTCCGTAAGTCCTAATGAAAAAAGGGAATCCTTGTAGGATCACTCGTGTGTCTGTCTGTCCGTCTGTCACAGCCAATTTGCTCCAAATCTACTGGACTGATGGTGTTGTTTGGTACACATGCATTTCAGTGAACCAAACACGGACGTGTAACGAAAATAAATTAATTTTGAATATAGAGGTTGCTTTTGGTGGGCAGACTAGAAAATTAAAAACAAAAGTTTTTCAAATTGTACCATGTGACATGTTAAATGAAAGGGTTCGTTGTGGCGGTCTAAAATTTAGTTTTCATATAATTTTAAAATAAACAGTTTTGAGTTCTATAAGAAAATTCCCGGGCACTTTCCAAAGTCCTAGAAAGATAAAATTTGGTATGCAGGCTAGGATTTGCACACAAACAACAAAAAATAATAAGAAAATTAAATCTGTCACTTTCACCCCCCAATCCTAGAAATGCCAAAGCTGTATATTTTGACCAAGATGTAAGGTTTCTCGAGTTAAGCCTTGTAGAGATAGGGGCTTGGCTCTAGATTAGATCTGATAACTTTTGTGACACTTTATACCAACATTGGCAACAGTGAAAGAGTGATGTAAGCCTAGAAATGTTCTGGCAGGTATATTAATCGTACGGAACCCTCTCCACGCGAGTTTACCTCGCACTTGTCCGGTTTTTTTACTTAGCCTATACTGTCCCACTGTCGGGGAAAGTCAGAGTTTAATTTGCGCAAACTGTACACGGTTTTAGTTGCCATGTACCACCACCATAATAATAGTAAAGTCTGGTGATTACACGCAACCGGTGGCTCGAACATAATACAGAAAGGGAAATACGTCAGGGACACAATATCTACCGAATTTAGCTCTGATGACGAATCGGACTGATACCTTAAAATGTAAAACCTGTACCTTCAAATGGAAGTTAAGAGGGCTATCACAATTTTTCTTGTATTTGAGTGTGTGACTCTTCAAACACTCAAATAGGTACCTACAAGAAAAATTGTGATAGCCCTCTTAACCTACATTTGGCACTTGCGTTTTTTGCATTTTGCAAATAAAGCATTTAAGTACTTACATAGTAGGTATCTAACACCAGTGTATCCAATTTCAGATAAATACTTTTGTTCTGTTTGTTTCGTGTATTCCCGATCGTCCCACCGACTTCGTCCCCGACGTGGGACGAACGGGAATTTACAAAAATAATATTTAATTTGTTCCCGATCGTCCCATTCGGGATTTTAGAGGGACGAATGGGAATATGTCCTAAGATTAGTGCCATTCGTCCCACTAATAATTTTGTGCGTGAAATGTTTAATCGTTGTTTCGAGAATTTTATTTTGTTGTAATGTTTACCTAAGTGTATGAGTGTGTGAGTGTGTGTGTGTGTGTGTGTGTGTGTGTGTGTGTGTGTGTGTGTGTGTGTGTGTGTGTGTGTGTGTGTGTGTGTGTTATGTGATTTTTATTCCTTAACCCCTTACTGCATGAATTATGATCGAGGTTAATAAAAAAAGTTTTTTTCGTAGAAACGTGTTGATTTATCTTTATTGAACATAAATCAGCCAAAAGAAAAAAAATACTATTATTATTTATGAAATTACATGAAAGAGCCATATCTGGCTTCGTATGCATTCTAGTGAAAATCAAGTAAGGACATATCTGGCTTTGTATGCATAGCTGTTACATTTTGTGAAAATCTTTGAAGCAGTTCCGCTTGTCATTATAGCATAAAAAGACCTCGCATTTTTCACATTTTGTGTAACTGCGTAACTTCGAGCAGTTTTGACACAATTGACGATTATTTTTTACCCAAACAGGAAAGTGGTCAATTCTGTCAGTCCGTACAGACGTCAATGGCATATCTTGATGTCTGGCTGGTGCTTTCCGGGGTTTTTTTGAGGATATTGGAGAATCAGGCATACTTGATGGAGTGCCAGTTCGGCTCAATGGAGTTCCAGCTCTTGACGTCGTCGGTGTTCCCAGAAGGCTGGCTGGACGACCACGTTTTTTTGCCTGTGAGAGCAGTTTCCCTGCTTTACGCATATGTTCAGAAACTGCAAGCTTAAAATCAAACAATGGCATGTAAATATTGTCGTTGACCCTGCGCCAAAGAAGCCATGCGTTTACCATGCATAGGTCTATCATGTGGAAGAAAATTCTTTTATACCATTTGCGTGATCGTAAATGGATTCTGTAGTAACCAAGCATTGAATCTAGTAAGTCGACCCCTCCCATATGCTGGTTATAAATATCGATAGCTTGGGGAGCAGTTACTTCTTTGTACTGCTTTTCTTGTCGAGAATAACGCCGTTTCGTTGTTGTTGGATCACTACCCACATATGCTGACAATATATTGTTTACATTCTTGTTATCAAACCATGAAATCAAACTTAGTTTGACACCGTCTATAATTGCTGTTTTTTCCTCAAAACTACCTCGTCCTCTCTTTTTCAAGTCTTTTTCAGAGAGCATATTATTAGAGTTTGGTACACGATTGAGTCTCACAGTACCAAGAGGTAAGATCCCGTTTTTATATAAATAAACCTGAAGGTTTGGGCTGTTGAACCAATTGTCAAAACAAATTTTATGGTTGACATTTCGTGGAACTGTGGCAGTAAGTCTAGTCACTACGTTTGAACTAACAGCAAGATCAGGTGCATCAGCAGGATGAGTATTGCTTTGATCTCCGGCAAAGATGTCAAAATCGTAACTAAAGCCTGACACGCCGCTCAGTACTTGATTTTTGTAACCCCACTTATGAGGTTTTGCAGGGTTATATTGTTTTATTTCATGACGACACTTTGTAGGAATAATTTGTTCATCAACCGCTAAAAATTCTTCTTTTGGAACCAATAACAAACGTTCACGAATCTGATGCAGTAAAGGCCTAATTTTGAAAAGCTTGTCATGTCCGTCGGTACCAAAAGGCTTTAAGTTCTCATTATTATTGAAGTGTAAAGATTTTTTTATAGCTTCAAACCTGTTGCACGTCATTGTTTCATACACTTGAACCTGGCCGACAGATTTGGACCAATACATCCTAGTTGCTGGCAACTTCACACATGACATAAAAATTACGATTCCGATAAATTTCTCCATTTCTATATTTGTAATACCTGCAGGTTTGTTGATGTTATCTTGGACACATTTTAGATTTGACTGCTCAACTATGGAATCAATTATATCGTGTGTGAAGAAAAAAACTGAAAAAGTCGGCCGGTGAATCCAATTGTTTCATTTCCTCCGGCAAATCCGTGTTGCCCCTGAATTTGAAATTTTCTTCGACATAAGGCTCCATTTTTTCGTTCTTCCATACAATCGGGTCTTTTTTTACTTTTTTACCTTTCGATTTTGCAGCCTGCAAGTACTGTAAAGGTGTATCATCATCGGAACTTTCAAAGTCAGACTCAGGTACGATAATGTGCTTCTTATTAGGTAAGCGGGAAGAGGAAGGTTCGTATTCTAGGTCAGAATCGGAAGCAAGCTCATCTTCACTCAAAAAACCATCACCTAGTATAGGATTTACATGCTTGGAAGAACCATAAAAGCGTGCAGGATCCATTTCTGAAAAAGCATAGTAGAGAAGTTTGAGTGCATAGGAAGCCATATTTGACGAACACTATTTTGACTGGAACGCATACCAAGCCATATTTGGAGTTTGCAAAAAACAGGTCAAAAATCAAACGACAATAAAACTAATTACAAAAATAACTTACTATTATCGTAGTCGACGATTTTAAGAGTAAATAACAATTTTTATTGCAGATCTCAGTCACTTTATTACTATTATTTTTCACTGATAAAAGTTTCACTAAAATGTTGCACTTCACTCGCCGGCCGCGTTATGAAATAACCTCAAATAGTTTTGACACAGATGACTTACCACAGGCAAAAAAAATACATTTCGTTTAACGAAGAAACACTACTTATGGTACAATTTATTTTACGATAATTTAATGATAAGTTAAACTGTAAAAAAATAACAAACTTTAGAAGCCATGAATGGCTTCGTATGCGGTAAGGGGTTAATAAATGACAGATTTTTTTTTTATTTGTTTTTTTACAACCAGTCTGAATCTATTTATTGGGAATTAAAAAATTCTTCCCGTTCGTCCCATCAACAAAATTAGTGGGACGATCGGAAAACCTACACTGTTGCTGTGCCCTACAGGGTCCATAATGATCAAAATTATATAGTTTACCACCTAAGTACACATTATGGTAAAGCAATAAAAATATTGAGTACCTATTGAAAAAAAATAACGAATTCCCGTTCGTCCCACGAGGGGGACTAAGTCGATGGGACGAACGGTTTGTTTTGCTGAATTTCATATAATAATTACAAATGTATAGTAATGCAAAATGTATATGCACACTACACATAAGTGTGGTGCATACTGAAGCAAATTAAGCAATACCCTTGACCAACATTACCAATCATACTGTTGACAAGATCAAATAAAAGTTATTTTATTTTCATAAGTAAATATGTCCTGAAGGCTATCTTTTAACTCAAGGAGCCTAGCTAACAATGGAGGGAGTTGAAAGGTGCTGCACCAACTAAAGACCACCTAAACTAGCTGAATACCACTTTTAATCATAAATCTATAAGCAAACTCCATTGATGCTACTCAAAGCCCTTTTAGTTTTTTAGTATATCAATGGCAGTCTTAAGAATTTCTATGGAACTGTGACCTATGCAGCATCTACCTAGCAGTATTACAGGATAGACTCATGGATGTTAATTTTGATAATGATGTGAGTTATGTTGTTTATGTTAATTTTTAAATGTGTGTGTTGTGTTGTTGTGTTGTGTGTCATCATCATCTGCCTAACCTTTTCCCAACTATGTTGGGGTCGGCTTCCAGTCTTACCAGATGCAGCTGGATACTGGTATTTTACATGCAGCAACTGCCTATCTAACCTCCACAACCCAGTTACTGACAGCCGGGACCAACAGCTTAATGTGCTTTCCGAGACACGGAGGGGTCTTGGTATGTAAAGATGGTCAACAATATGTGTGTGTGCGTGTGTTTTTATTATTTTTATTATATAGAATTATTTCAAACACAATGTAAATTGTTTAAGAATAAATTGAATTGAATTGACCGTTGAGCTGGATACTATTCTTGACATGTTATGTAGATGAGGATAGAAAAAACATGATCCTTTATGGAATCAGCATGTTATAGGCTGAATCATTTTAATAATAATTTATTGGCATGAAATACAAAACAATCTAATGATTATTTAGGTAACTTACATGTATTCAGCACTTCGACTAGTATATTTAACGATGGATATTTTTGTGCAGCACTTGTAAGTGTCACTTTTAATACTGTTAGTACATTGGCAAGCAAAAATCCTCCGACTGCACCAAGGTAGCATGGTATCGGCCACTTCTGCCAAGGAGTGTTCCAATCTAGAGGGATGACTATGGCCCCCAACCACGCTCCGCAAACTGTCATCATGGCATTGCTGACCAGCATCTCAATAATAGTGTCTTTTCCATAAGTTCTGACTCCAAACAACAACTGTACAGATGACTCGATCCCACTATGAAGTAACATAGGAAATACTGTAAGTAAAGTAAGTAGCGATGACAGCATCAATGTCTCCTCGTGACACTCCAGCACAGGCGCTCCGAACAATATAATCCCAATAAAGTAAGTGAACTTGGCACACAACAGATAAATGAATCCTTTTAGGATGTCTCCAGCAGTATTCTTGCTCGCCTTGTTCTTTTTTCCTTGGATATCATTACTAGAGTTCAAGTAAAATGATTTCAACAACTCCGCGACGAAAATAAGACCCAAAATAAAGCACGATGAGCCATTGCCGACTGAGTAAAGAATCCCTTTAAACGATATAAATGTGATGATACTCGGTAAATAAATGCATGTTATCAAACTAGATATTGTTACTTTTCGTAGTTCTAATTGATCGTTTAAGGAAAACATGTCCTTCTTCTTATTTAGCACAAAACATAAATTAAAAACCCTCAATTCTGGGATTTGGACAAAATTTGGAGTGTTGATGATTAATTTGACACTTTGACATTTAGTGTACAGCTGACATTTGACATTACAGCATCTGTATTTTTCTATGGCAATAAATATCTAAATCTCGCGGACGCTAAAACCCAATGTACATGATACAAGTTTCTTGTTTGTGACATACAATAAAACTAAAGAAACAAAATAATTAATTACATCGTCATCAAGTTGCACCCTCAAAATTCTGATTGCGATTAGACAGTTAAACACTATTCTTGCTTGCAACTTATTGTATTCAACAGGCAATTCATTTAATTGCACCGCGTGATGCACTAGGGTAGGTAACCCACGAGTTTCTTTCTTACGATTTTTGCAATTTGCAGCTGGACAAAACGGACTTAATACTATTAGAAAGCCACGCACGGAGCACGTAGTGCTTCCAATAAATATAAATATTTCGTAAATGGCAACTAGACGGAAAACGTCAAAATAAAATTCTACGTGACAACATTTTTCTTGCGAAATCATATTAAAATTCCGTAAAATTCTCAGTGAACTGAATGAAGTATATTCAAACGTGATCGATATGACGACACCAACTTTATAAATGAAAGGTGCCGTTGGCCGTGCCACCAGTTGACTGAAAACTGTGAGACGTTCGGCTACAGTGCGAGCCAACGTTCCTACACAAATCTCGTATAATAACATAGTATTACAAAACTGTACTTTGTGTCTCAAGTGTTTGGTGTGTCATTGATTACATAAAAAGTAAAAATGCGGTGCCCGTTCATAGGATCGTTGAACCAGGCCTTCGTAAAGAATTACGGGGCGACTCTTATGAAACAATACGGAAACTACTGCCCCGTAGTAACTCGCGGATTCCGTTCTCTCGGGGTTGAAGAGACCAAGTGCCCCTTTATCCAGCAGAACGTGGGCATCTCCGAGGCGCCCAAAGAGATGACCGAGGACATCACGGAGCCCGCGCAGTCGTACCACTACGAGAAGTTCTTCCATGAGCAGATCAGCGCCAAGAAGAGAGACTACTCGTACCGCATCTTCAGGAAGGTGTCTCGGTTGGCTGCGGACGGCGTGTACCCGCAGGCGCTGGAGGGGCCCGACAACCATCGCGTGACCGTCTGGTGCGCCAACGACTACCTCGGCGCGTCTCGCCATCCTGTGGTTCAAGATGCAGCCATCAATGCCATCAAGTCTTATGGTGCTGGAGCAGGAGGAACCAGGAACATTGCTGGAAACTCTCAAATGACTGAGAAACTTGAAACTGAAATAGCCAACCTGCACAAGAAACCGGCCGCTTTAATATTTAGTTCATGTTTTGTTGCAAACGATGCAACATTGTCTACATTAGCAAAAATTCTACCGGGCTGTTTAATCTTTTCTGATGCTGGGAACCATGCGTCTATGATACAGGGAATTCGAAACAGTCGAGCACCAAAGCAGATATTCAGGCACAATGACCCAAATCACTTGAGAGAACTGTTGTCTCAATCACCAGAAAATGTTCCGAAGCTAGTTGTGTTTGAGACTGTCCACTCGATGAGTGGAGCAATCTGTCCTTTAGATGAAATGTGTAACATAGCCCATGAGTATGGTGCTCTAACATTTGTTGATGAAGTCCATGCTGTGGGGCTTTATGGGAAACATGGTGCTGGTATAGGAGAAGAAAGAGGAATTCAGCACAAGATAGATATTGTATCTGGAACTTTAGGGAAAGCATTTGGTAATGTTGGGGGCTACATAGCTGGGTCTTCCCTATTGGTGGACACAGTGAGATCTCTGGCTCCCGGCTTCATCTTCACGACGGCGCTACCGCCGCCCGTGCTGGCGGGATCTTTAGCCGCTATTAGACTCCTTGGGAGCGAGGAGGGCAGGAGCCTGCGGGGGAGGCACCAAGCTATCGTGCGATACTTGAAGCTGTCCCTCCTCGTAGCCGGTCTGCCACAAATGCCTTCAGTCAGTCACATCGTACCTGTACCAATCACGGGCGCCGACAAAGTGGCGGCCGTGGCGGAGTCCCTGATGAAAAGGGGTCACTACGTGCAAGCCATCAACTACCCGACGGTGGCGCGCGGCGAGGAGCGGCTGAGGTTCGCGCCCGGCCCCTACCACACACCCGAGATGATCGACAGCCTCATCACAGCTCTAACCGAAGCATTCCATGAGAACAACATAAGTTTCAATGAGTTCATGAAGAACGGGACATGCCGCGAGTGCAGCATGGAATACAAGGTCGACATTGCGTACGAAGAGCCCTTCAAGTATACGCAAGTTGCGTAGTTTGACCTTGGCGTGACCGTGTATCGACCATGACATTGGGCGTTTGGTATAATTTAAAAAAAGATATATGTAAAGCTAAGCTATAAAAATGTATGTTTATATTTTGTTGTTGTTCTATTACGGTTCGTGGTTCATGTTAGGTTGAAATTAAAACGTGGTATCATGGTGCTCAGTCATTTTATTTAATCCCAGTACTTGATGACGCCGTCCCAGCCTGCCGTGAGCAGTTTGCTGGGTTCGTGAGGGTGCCAGAGAGACGTGATACAGACGCCGTCGTGTGCCTTCCATTTCTTGTACAGTTTCGTGGTCTTCCAGTCCCAAATGTAACACTTTCCGTCGGCATCGCCGGACACGAGGTAACTGTAACAAACATGATATTATGTACCAGGGGACATGTTAGGCTTAATCCTTATTTAATAGATATATCAATATCCGCCTCAAATGATGAGACCGACTGTTGATACTGAGATCATTCATTATAAATGGGTTACCAAATTACCTAAAGGAAATCCCCAACCACCTTTTATTTTCGTAATAACTCTAATAACAACGGCGTGACGTGCAGAATGGTAGTAAGTGCAACATTAGTTCATTATTGCATTTCCTCATCGGTAAGCGTATGCTGGCTGACCTAGCAAAAAAATACCGTTGGGCTTAAACTTCGCTACATAGGTATATAACTGACTCACGTGACTGTTGTTAATTAGCTTCTTCATAGACAATCTTAGCTGAATCCCTTACTAACCCTCCCTTATAATATGACCCTTGAGAATATCAAGGTTGTGGTACAGATTAGAAACTACAATCAAAAGCCAGAAATATTGTAACGAAGTGGTAAATCGACTTTATTACAATGATTTTACGTTAGAGTTTGCATTACCTATCTAGCTAATGTAATTCCGGATAACAACATGACAACAATAACGACATGGAGTGGGATTTATCACGATTATGCATAACATGAGTAGGTAGATAATGATCAAGGTATTTGCATGCCAACAATAACATTTATCCAACTAAAAATGTTTGCTTACAGAAGCCTAGGAATTCATTCATCTTTTTCAGATAGCTACGCAACGACTGCGAATTTTAGAGTAGACTACGCACTTGACCTCTATAAAGGACATAACCGTTTTGGTCAATGTTTCAGGCGCGTAGGGCATACAATTATAATGCAGTTTAGACTAAAATGACTAAGATACTTCCGCCATTATTATCCAAAATGTACTTTTTTTTTTGAGGCTGGGAAATCATCAATTTATAACTTATCCCGCTCTGGGCGGAGCGGTAGGGCGTATCAGACTCTTACTGACCAAAACCCACCCGTGTTCCTTCAGTTGCCTGTGCCAGGGGGCACGGTAACCCTTTCGGAGTTTCCCGCAACCCTGGCAGATCCAATATATACCTATGACTATTTTCGAGGCAAATTGGTCTGAGTCCTTGCATAGAATTTGATAGTCAAATAGTGTTGTAGCTGTTACTAAAACTATACAAAATAGAGGCGACGGAATCGTTGGCGTCGTTCCGACCTCGGGGCCAAGGTCCTGCCCATTTGTTTGCATACTTTCAGCGTAGGTTATGAGTTTATGACGTGTTTCATACATGGTTAACATTTGCATTTAATTAATTTAAACAGCTATTCTCTGCTAGGGTTCCGCTAGGTATAAGGCAATTGTATAATATAACAGAACCATGGGTGCTGCTATGTCCGCGATGGTTTTTACCTACTGTTGGACCTGCAATTTGCAAAACACATATACCACACCCTTTAGAAGAATATTCGGTGTCTACGTGTTTGGACGCTTAGGTACCAGTTTAACAGAAATCTACAATACCAAGGAAGCTATTGCAATACCTAAGAATTATACCAGATTTCAGCCGTGTTTTTTTTACAGTAGGTTGGTATTAGGACTTCTCAAGATTATAACTAGTCTATTTTTATTTTGTTTGACATTTATTACCATCGTGTACGGTTCCCGGCCCCCTGTATGTGACCTGTAACAAGGTATATCCTAATCTAGTTACCTATGGGGGGGTCCAAGTGTCCCGAACGATGTGGGAATACACATGGAAGATTTTTATCGATATGAGCAAATTAATGGTTTACTACCAAACAAAGCCTGAAGCGCTGATTAAGGATCTTTCGTGAGACAAAACAGGGTCTGAGATCTGAGCAAAATAGGTAGTTGGTCTTCGTAAAATGCCTGATGACTCACTTTAAACACCTTCAAAGATTTTAGTCTTTGTATCCATACCGTTAAAATCATTTCCAACTAAGGACCAAACAAAGGTAGGACCCGTGGACCAAATTAAATCATACCTTGATCAACTACGGATATTTTATACCTTAAAAGTTAATGACCTACAATTTATATACATAGACCTTACCTTTTTAACAACTTCATATTTTAAAGACCTTAAAAATGTCAGCGACCCTTCAGTGTTAAAATGTACCTACTAGTACACATTATTTGTTAAATCGGTTTTTTGTATGTTATTAAATTATGTGACAACCGACTTGTGATGACAAATTAATAATAACTGAAAAACAATTTTAAAAAAATTAGTCAAACACGAGATAAACTTGAAAATAATATTTAAGCTATTTAAAATTGTTTTGTTTAATACATTGGCAGGTAGGTAGCCACCCCGTTTTGGAATATCATTCGATAGTTATAGGTGCCTAGTAAATTTTTGAAACATATTATTGTCATCATATTTTAGAGAAGTAATAATTGTTTTGTATGTTTGAATGTAGGGGGTAATCTTTGGAACTAGCGGCCGGATTTGAAAAATTATTTTTGCATTGATAGCCCAATTCTTGAGGAAGGCTATAGATTATTTAACATCCCGCTAGGGCCCTAAGGTGCAGAGCAAAGAGAAAAATGTCAGGAAGAATCCTAAGCGAAAAAGTAATAGCGCGGACAGGTGATGCGATGCGACGGGGTGGGGGGGCGGGAGAATAAGAAATTTCACACAGACGAAGTTGCGGGCAGAAGCTACTTAGTTATTATTAATTATTGACTTCTCTCTTGAAAAACAATGATAATTATCATTCCAGAGATTCAAGAATTGGAATTTTTAACTTTAAAAAATTATCTTCATTCAGACCAGATTTTGTCAGTTTA
The DNA here is from genome assembly GCA_937001585.2 of Brachylomia viminalis. Lineage (NCBI taxonomy): Eukaryota > Metazoa > Arthropoda > Insecta > Lepidoptera > Noctuidae > Brachylomia > Brachylomia viminalis. Next base: position 3,572,190 of record OW443300.2, read on the forward strand.
TTTAATCATACGCGTTAATAAATATATTTTATAATATATTTTAACAGTATTTTTATCGTTCAAATGTCTCCACAAACTTGACATGACAAGCGCGAAAAAGCGTGTTAAAAATGACACTATCAAGCACTCATATCAATGGAAAATCTATGAGATAAACGTCACGGACATGATTATAAAAAAGCGAACGATGCAACCAGCTCACACTTACTAATTTGATACGTATCTGTCTAAATGATAAGAATGTTAAGGATTGACAGACAACCTAAAAGTACAGTCTCGCTACTGACTTAGAACTTTACTTCAGGTCCAGTATTTCAGTACCACATAACATGAGATCACGGCTGATTCCCTGAAGGGCTGGTAGAGGTGACCTACAGCACACCCAGATTTCGCCAGATATGTTTAAGTTCCATATAATAGGTGGCGAGCCTATTGCCTTCAATCGGACACAAATCCAGATTCCAACCTGCTACTAAGAAATCCCTGGTGGTAATTCGGCAAGTATAATTTCTTCAATGGATCTGGGTGAAAGGACCATTTAAGCGGGAAGCGCTCGGTTGCCCGCGAAATTCAAATTTTGTGACGTTTTTTTGCAATTTGCAGGTCAGTGTCAGGTTGTATGTTGAACAAAATACGATTCGTAAACCGCAACAAGTATGTACTTACAGAATTATAACGAATAAAATCATCAATACTTACAACCTTCTAAGTTCATAAAATCCTATTCATTGACAATTTCATAAAATGTCAATTCAATAGGATTATATGAACTTAGAGGGTTGTATTAATTATTTTAATGATTATAATTCTGTAAATACATAGGTAGGTACTTGTTACGATCGCGAATTTGTTCAACACACAGCCACTGTGCACATCAGTGCTCAGTGGCTGTTCGCAGATCACTGCGAATTAAAAAAAACTGGCGCTTCCCCCCTTAACGTATGAAGGAAACCTCAATGAACTAGGTGCACCTCCGCCGCGCCGCGCCGGTATGCTGATGGTAACAAAATATCATAAAAGGGTAGCATAAACTATCTCTTGTAAATTGAGTAGGTATGAGGTTTCCTCATGAAGACCAGCCGGTCGATCCTGTAAAAATCTCACCGTGAAGACTTGCGTGGAGTGAGCTGTCAGTGTCATCCCACTGATGCTAGGGATTGACCAACGTTACATTTACAATCATAATCGATATTTTAATAATATTTTTTATCCAAATTCTATTGATCATTTTATATTATGTCAAAGCTAGTATGTAGTTAAGTTGCTAAACATTACTATTTTCGAAGTTTTAAAATAAAACAGCAAAACCGAAATTCATTTAGAAACTCAATGTAGTTGTTTTTTTTTAGACTCTTCGATACTAGCTTTGAAATAATATAAAATTATAGATTGAATTGGCGTCAAAAATATGATTAAAATCTCGATTATGATTGTAAATGTAAGCTTAGTCAATCCCTAGCATCAATGGGACTACACTGACAGCTCACTTCACCTAAGTTTTCACGGTGAGATGGTTACAGAATCGCACTGCAGATCGTAACAGAACAATCCAGAATATAAATATAAAAATAATAAGATATTTTATCACACCTAATCTTTACAAACATGCCCTTTAAAAAATGTGTCTACTTTGCAAGACAATAATCGATCATTATTTTGACAATAGCATTACGATATTGATAATCAAAGAATCAAACAAAATGTGTCACGCTTAACATTAGTGATTGTGTTACCTACCAAATAAATTGGGTCGATTTGCGAGTTTAATTAATTCTTGTCTCCACCATGTATATTATACATGGTGGAGACAAGAATTAATTAAACTGTGTATACAGGGTTACTGGTAACTCGACGTATTCCTTGCAGGACGTCATAGTAGGGTTAAAATGCAACAAATTATTATTATTATTTTTCACTAGACAACATTTTGTATGAAGTAACAGCAAAAATCACAAAAAAATAAATGTTTGTTTAGTGATATTTGCCAAGGTTTCTGGCATTTTTTAACTTTTAATTATTAACAAAGATCTGCTACGGCATCGACTATGATATGTTAAATTTCAGTACAGTCGCACTGTAAATCATTTTTAAATTGGCTCCAAATGATTTAATCCAGGATTTTTCATAAAAATACTGAAAATGTAACTAACTCAAAAATTACTGAACTTCGGTAGAACATTTGGTGGCTTAATTTGTTGCATTTTAACCCTACTATGACGTCGTGCAAGGAATACGTCGAGTTACTAGTAACTCTATATATAATGCCATTCCCAGTCTGCTTACGAAAATCCAATCAAATATATCCAATAGTTTCGTCACTAGCTAGTCAAAGATTGCTGCGTATTTAGTGAAGCTACTGCGTGGATTAGCACATCACCGGGAGTGCTGCGTCAACTGGAATTTAGAGTGCCGGACAGATACGTGTGGAGACGGCGACGCCCGCAACTGTTAAACGTGCCCGTGGCCAGAACCAATCTACTGACGAAAGCACCCCTCACCCGAACAATCCGTGTGGTGTACGAAGTCCATGAGAGACTGGATATTTTTTCGTGCTCTTTGAGTGAATTCGCAAGAGTTTTATTAAAATATAGTTAGTTATGTAAGGTAAAAAGTTATATTATTTGTTGTTAGGTAAGTATGTAAGGTTTAATAAGTTAATTTTAAGTTGATAACTACACTGTCGCATTAGGGTACGGCCTGGTATGAAAGTTGTAAGGATAATAAATAATTAAAACCCATAGTCGGCCCAACACTACTATTTAGTTTGTTTGAAAAAATCACTGTTTTTATTTCGATGTTAGGACTTATTTGATACTCGTAGTTTCAAAATACTCTTAAGCATTAGTATTGCTAGTGTTTTCATTTATTGTCGTATTCTTGTCTCCACATTGGAGATATCAATGGATTAATAGGTACCTATCTAAGATATCAGTCATCAAAATATAAAAAAATCATATATCAGTCGATTCATCACGAGGATTTCATATGGATTTCACAGGGATACCTCGTGATTTTGCTTAGAGACGCTCCAACGGTTTACTGTACGACGTGGTTAGTCTTAACAAAAATAATTCAAAAGCAAAAATGCAAAGTAAAAAAGCTCATTAAGTTACCAGTTCTTTTCAGGAAATATGTATACTTGACAATTTTATAAGAACGTTCACAAACACAACAAACAATAGATGCTGATTCGTCGGCAACAATTTTTTTATACCATAGTTAGAGTTTCGACCGAGACAATCAAACATGCACCGCTCGATAATGTAGCTACAGGTACCTACCTAAAAAGTTCCCAAAAACTCATAATTATTTTGCTCTTATCAAAATATATTTGGAGTCGACGCAACGTGTGTTCATCTTCCACACCTACTTCTCTATCAGCCGTCATTTCAGAAGTAACTCCCTTTGCTAGCCAAATCATCTTTCACGCAGTCGCTCCATCGTTTCTTTGGTCTTCCTCTACTCATAAAGACCCACATTCATACTCAAAACATTCCTCACGATGTTCCCAAAAACTGGTCAGAGAAAAACCACGCTTGGAAGACGGATGGACCAACTGACATTCAATACGAACATAAAAATAGTTACACATGCTAAAATAAAATAAAATCACTGCAATGCAAGTAGTTAAGTCATTATAGTTTTATTATTACTAAGGCTATTGCTGTAATTATTTTACATAATTAGGTACTCGATCACGTTCCAATGAATAAGGAGTGGATTTTTTTTATAAATAAAACATTATTTGTAACAAAAACCGATCGAACGGTATCTACTTAATACCTATCGAAAATATTTTCAGACCACGTTTTCCTGTTGTCACCCGGTTTAGAAACGATGACAGCAAGCCATTCATTGCATGAAGTCATAGCAGATGCATAAAATGTGTTCTCAGAAAAGCAGGAACTATGTTTGAATTATTATGTAGGTAGGCTATGTTCAACAAGAGGCCTACGTTGTTAGAATAAAATCCTAAACACTTCAGTCAAGAGCCTCCACTGCTTAATAAGATCGTAATATTTTCGTGAACCGTTAAATATACATGATTATATAGTGTTGTGACTTGTGAACAGGAACTGATTCAGGCTATGCGCTGCCTGAAATATCTTGGTTTGGGAAAATGAACTCTAATTAAAATTGGCACCTGATAAGATTGAAATCTGTCTCATCCGATACTCCAACACGTGGGTAGGTACTAAAATTATAATTAAAACGAACACAAATATAAGTATTAAGAAAAAGAGATTATTATTGCTGTGCTCTAAAAAGTTATCTCGTAGTCTTGAAATAAAATAAAAACAAAAAACTGCTTCCTTAAATTATTAGCAGCGTTCTCATTTAGAATGACCTTAATGAGTTTCAATCTCAATGATCAAATATAACTACAGCTTTGGAATTTAATCTTGCGCAATTTCCTCAAGCACCACGTCTTCTACATCAGCACGAGCGATTCTTTCACGGCTAGTACCACCAACACCACTACGATTCACACACACGACATTTATTTCAAGCCCAATTTGTATTTGTTAAAATGTTTCTGGTTTTAAAGAGACTTTATTTAATTATTACTATTCATTACCCACGTCTATTAATGTTTTTATTAAACCACAATGGTCAGGCACAGTTAATGTAAATAAATATTCCAATATTGCAAATTTTGTTGTTAAACCAAAATTCACACCTTTTCTACACAAATAGCAATCATTCACGATTTACAATAAATACAATAATTAATAATACCATTTTGAAATCGGCTCTCAACGCATAATATTTTAAAATAGTTGGTCACTTGTGTTTGCATACTTTTTTTTAAGCTACGGATGCTTAAACTTTGTCAAAATTAATATTTTTCAAAAAAAAAATCCGCAAAACAAACATTCAAGTTGTTTAAAAAAAAAACATTGTACTAGTAGTCATACTATTTATTGCTTATCTATCACCGCAGTTAACGTAAATTACTATAACAATAAAAATCCGATAGAATTCTTTAATTTGAGATCATGGACTCCTGGTGTACAAAAATGTAAAATAAGGTAACAAAAACACCGATTATTATTTAAAAAATCATATCTCTGGTACTATAGGTTGTTTTTTTGTTTTTTTCTGAATGGCCATTAGTTTTACCATGACCCATTTTAAGGTTATCCATTAATTACCGGACACCTTGTATTAAACTAGTCTTACAGTTGGCTGTAAGACTAGTTTATACTGGGTTTTTACAGTGTTTACTTTAGCAGAAATAAACATACATACAGAATGAAGTGAACTGCTAACACCATCTAAGCATAGCTAAGTGTACGGTGTGGGTGAGTGTGTAGGAGTGTGCATGAGAAGTTGCGAATGGGTGTGTGTGAGTGGTATGTGGTGATTGTCTGTATACCTTCTTTCAATTAAATTTAATTTGGATCTATTTGTCAGTTCGTCACATACTGAAGTTATTAATAATAACGTACTTAATTACGTAAGTATTTAATAATTTTGCATAACATTTTAGGTTGGCATAGAACTGACAAACAATTATATGCGTCACTAGGCTAGGCCCATAGCAACTGGTTCCGCCTACCAACTGTACCTGAAAGACATTCCAAGTACCTATATTTAAAACAAACAATTTTTTTTTAACCCTTACTTGTGTTTGGGTAAAAAATCTAAAAGCTATGCCAAAAAATCTCTCGTTTTCTCTCTCTCTAGAGACGAATATATTCAAAATCGGCTTGTTGAACTCCGGAACAGACCACGTTACTTCCGTAAGTAAACCAATAATCCAATTCTGGCATTATGTTGGTCAATCGGTCAATGGCCTAGGAAGCGGTTCAATTTTAAGTCGTTTATAAATAAGCTGTAAGTACAAGAAGTTAATTATAATGCCACCTTAAATCTTTTTCATGCGTACTGACGAAGGACCAAGAATTTTGCACGCAGATTAAATCTGATCCAGAATTGTCCTAATTCTGTGTTTTTAGGAATCTATTTTAAAGATACTGGCCCAGTGACCTGTTTACAAAATTATGTAGTATTTACATCCTTGAACCCAGTACTAGTTTATACTGCTTAGAATAGATAGATAAAGGTATCAGACGTATTTAGCGCTATGCCGCTGCTAAAAACACAGTGGAAAATCCCAAATGTGTTACATAAGACCTCATTTGTACGAAATCAGACCAAATCGACAAAAGCAATACAAAATTACGAATACGTCTTCATTCAAAGTAGTCCTAAAATTAGAAAATCAAAAATTTACCTTTCATTGAGAATAAATTATATTTGGGTTGGTGTTTTTTTAAGGGTTTTAGCGCGATTGAGCTGTTTTAAGCGCCCACATTATTTGGATTCACGCCTGACTTGCGTATCGAAGCCGTACGTAGTTGCCAAGAATAACGTACCCGAAATACAATACCAGTTAGAACCAAAACAGTGGCAAAGGTCGATCGCCGCGGCCATAGATTACAAAACATTTACGGACCGAGTTACAAATCAATTGGACACGAAAGGAAAACTATGATTGATCAAATATAGAGTGCTTCCTCACATAGGTATCTTTCCTTCGAGACAGTGTTGCAAAAGGTCATCATTTATCGTGAGATCTCCTGAATTCGGTTATCATCTCATGATATTAGGATTTTAGATGGTGACGTAAATGTTGTATTGAATATTTTTCAAGTATTAAAGACATGCAGGGATTCCCCGGAATAATTACAACTTTCGACACATTACAAACAGAGTAGGTACAGAGTTCGAAGAAGTTGATAATGAATACTTAATTGTTTTCTCCTGTATCGTGGGTGCGTTTACAAACATTTAAACTCACATACACAAACAGCCAGACCCGGAACAACTACTTGCATGTCACACAAATATTTGTTCCGTGCGGGAATCGATCCCGCGACACGCTGCGCAGCATTCAATCGCTTAACCATGTTAAAATATCTACATGATTATTGAATGGTTTCAATTCGTGTAAAAAAACTCATCATTTCTTGTCTCCCGATTTTCAAAATCTTACTATTGCAGCACTGCTTCGAGAATTCGTATTTTTTTTTCAACAGAATGGATGAAAAGCAATTTATATATTTTTTTTAAATTTTATTATTACATAATTTAAAAGAAATTAAACACTTCTGAGGGGCAATTCCCGTATTTTTAAGAACGTTCGCATTCTAGTCTCGGTCTCCAGTATCCTATATTTTTGACATTTGACTCGCTGAGGTGAGATTGGGACTTTATTTTGATCGTATTTAATTATGGGAATTGGCCTTCTGGTGAAACTCTTGGTTAAATAATACTTTTGTGGATAGTAGACACAAATCAGTCCATTCGCTGTCTCACCTCATTTTCCAATTTGTAGATTATCAACAAACTATAGTTTTACAAATAAATATTAGCTCTTGTGGTTTACATGCAGATGTCAAAACAGAAATACTACAAGAAAAGAAAGGCCAAAAACAGCCAGGTCACGAGTTTGTCCTAGATATTTGACCTCCTACCAGACAATTGAGGGAGGACCACTTGTATTTCAAGTAGGTATGAAAAGGTTACACACGCTAACAAACGAACAATTCCCAATATTAGGGCCAAACTGGTTAATCTAAACTTGACACCAATACTTACGTGGTAGATTGAAAGTGGAACATAATCGATTTACGAATACAACCTTCCTAGCAATCTTCTTGTATTTTAAGATTCTGGGGCGAAAGGACCAATTGCCTTGTTACAGTCCGGCCGTCTAGAGAATGCATTCCTGACACCTATCAGTTTCATACAAACGAATACGTGTTTTGCGAATTTGATCTTTCTAGAATTGTCACACTGACAGGTATCAGGAACGGATTCTCCCGACGACGCGGACGACAGGACTTTAGTAAGCGTGTAAGCCTTTATTTTTTTTTTGAGGGTGGGATATTTTTATATAACATCTCCCGCTTTGGGCGGAACGGAGATGCGAGAGCGGAGCGGAGATCAGACTCTTACTGACTAAAACCCACCCGTGTTCCTTCAGTTGCCTGTGCCAGGGGCCACGGTAACCCTTTCGGACTTTCCCGCAACCCTGGCAGGCATCGGCCCTAGCAGACCCCGTCGTTGGTGCTGACAAAACTCAAACTCAAAGCATTTATTTCAATTAAACCATTTACAGGCACTTTTGAATTGTCAAGTGGTCGGTCAGTTAGAAATATGAAGCCATTCCAAAGCGTAGTAGGTACCTATGGAGAAGAACGGGCAAGAAACTCCATGGACACCTCCTTGAGGCGTGCGTGGAACACAACGCGCCATCGACCCGGGCCTGGTCCTTATCGGACGGCGAGCTGCCCATTGCTCGCCGTCCGCAAGCCCGCGCCTACTGTGGCCGGGAATCGGCTTGGGGTTTCCGACGCCCATGGCGTCTCCTGCGGCGGCTAGGGGCGTGAGGGCGCGAATTTTGCCTCTCCCTCACTCGTTCATTCTCCTCCTTCGCGAACATTACTGCTTCGCAGAAGGAGGTGACGGCTTCCCATACCCTCTCGCTCCGTACCATGGCCTGGACCAGGGCCGGACGCGAGAGATCGCCACCGCCAATCGCCTGCACTTGGACACGGCGGTGCTCAGCTTAAGGCGGGCAGACCTCCACCGTATGCTCCACACAATGGTGACACCCGGGCGTTTCCTCCCGCCATATCCGGAACAGGAACCTTCCGAAACAACCGTGTCCGGTGAGGACTTGCGTCAGGCGGAAGGTGAGGACGTCGTGGCGCCTCTCTAGCCACTCCTCAAAGAGGGGACTTATCGCCGCAATGGTGGCATGCCAAAAGCGTGTAAGTCTAACGAAACAATGTTTGGCGTGTTGTATAGTAATGCATGCATATTAGCCGCCGCGGTGAACGCTCCGGGCGTCGGGAGCCGTGTGACGACTCCCGGCCACCGTAGGCGCGGGCCTGCGGGCGGTGAGTAATGGGTAGCTCACCGTCCGATCAGGACCAGGCCCGTGCTGGACGGCGCGTACGTGTTCCACGCGCGCCTCAAAGAGATGTCAGCATCGAAGAGGGGGCCCAGTAGGGCCCAAGCCTGCCGGGAAAGCGGGATCATCCGAAAGGGGTACCGCTGACCCGGAACATAAAGGGCCAAGGAAGGAACACGGGTGGGTTTTAGTCAGTAAGAGTCTGACACTCCCTTCCGCTCCACCCAGAGCGGGAGGGGTCATTTGATGATTTCCCATCCTCAAAAAAAAAAAAAAATATGCATGCATCTTTGAACTTTGAAACAGTAAAGAGTAGGTAAGGGTAGTTGTAAGAGTAAGTAGCACGTTATTTTTCAAACCAATTAGCGTGAAAGGATCGATTTGTGTGCTCTCTGGAGCACATTGCTTGGGAAAAGCGTACCGATCACAAGTTACATTTTGTTACTGTCGAACCTTTAACATCTTTCTGCATTTCTGTATAGCATAATAAGCCTATAATGTTCCCACTGCTGGGTCACAGGCCTCCTCTCTGTGAGAGGGTGTGGTCCGTAATCCAACACGCGTGCCCAGTGCGGGTTGGTAGATGTCACATGTGTCTTCGAGATTTTGGTTCAAGGTGCCGGTTTCCTCACGCTGTTTTCGTTCACTGTTTTGAGAGCAGTGGTGATGAAATTATTTACACAAAGTAAAGCGCCTGCCTGGGTTCGAGCCCACAACTTACAACTCGTAAGTCAGGACCGTTACCACTGGGCCACCACTGCTAATTTCTATATACAATAGCCAACAGCAAATACAGAGCCTTGTTTTTCCTTTACTACCAAAGTAACGTGAAATAATTATCTCAAAAGCGTGAAAGGACCAATTTGTTTGTACTATCTTATGCACGCCATTTAGTAAACTTGACTTGTAGGTCATACGTAACAAAGTAACTGACACACTTAATAACTAAGACATGTTTTATTGTCCAAATGCCAGTAGTTCTTGCTTATCTTATCTGCATAGCTATTCACAACCATTCGACAGGCTTCCGAATTACCTGATTTGCCTAGGCCTCGACATCGAAAAGCTGTCGGAAGATAAAATAAAAACAAAAAACGGGTTTCTTATCTGTGAACAGCACGTTGAGGACTGCTTCGAACTGCTTCGTTATCATTTATTGATGTTTGATTCAGAACGGAAGCATACCGAATGTTTGTGAATAGCTATGCTGATGTGGTATTGATAAGGAATCACGCGTGCTGAGTGCTCAAAGTCTATAGAACTGTTTGATAACGATCGACCAGTGACCACGATTGCGTTAATTGGAATGTGTTCTATGAGAATAAGTACTCTATTATAAAATAAAGGCTTGTTTTAGACAGAAACTGTAAAACATGATCATATTTATACATATAGATAGTATGTGTTTTATGAATGTATGTATTTTTTATTGTATATGTAAATGCTATACCACAGACTCACTTATCACTTATTCCATCCAAAGGTTGTCTATAAAAGATCGCTTTTAGCGATAAGACCGCCCACTGTGTCACCCGATGTAAAATTACGAAATTTAATTTTGTAATTTTCATGGTGTACATAATAAAGAGTATTCTATGTATTTTACTTCCCTTCTTGGGTTGGGTAAGGTAAGTTTGTACATAATACTTCACATTATGCCCGTCAGCCTGTGTAACTATCTCTCGGTTTCGGGGGCAATGCTATGGTACCTGCCCTCGTTGCCCGATCTCGAAAATCCATCCTGTATAAATGTCGTGATTGACTGCGTAGCTGCCTAAAGGTATAGCGTGATGATAATCATTTAAAAGGTTAAATCTATAACTATCTGCAATACTTGAACCTTTTGGCTCGTCCATTTACAATTAATTAATTCCGATTTCCAACGTTCACGCAAACACTTTTATTCAAATAATTACCATTCTGCTACACATTCACCCAATTCACCGACACAATCACCACAATTCATCTACACGTTCACCACCATTCACCTACACACTCACCGCCATTCACCTACACACTCACCGCCATTCACCTACACACTCACCGCCATTCACCTACACAGTCACCACCATTCACCTACACATTCATGACACACCTCTTTAACTGTTTTTGTTGGTACTTTTATTTTTCTTTCAATTTATTTATTTTTTGTTGTAATTGTTTAGTAGAAATACCTGCCTGTTGATTTGTATGAGGCCACTACGTGGGGCCTGGTGACCTGTAACACAGGTTTTTCCTACACCTACATCAGGCACCAGCTCAATGTGAATTTATACATATAGTTCAAAACTGTTAAGTGCTGCAAAACCATTGTGAGAGAAAAAAAAAACTTATTATTATTATTATAATTGGCTGTAAACTATAGAAGAATACGAATAAATTTCAATATTGCTCATCCCCCATACTAAATAGCGTGATAATTTATAGTCTATAGAGTGACCAGACTTATAGGAAATATCTATGCAAAATTTGAACAAAATATACGCGGTAGTTTTTGCGTGATGCTGGAAACATTCAGACAAACAGACAACATTTTTTTTTTATCAGCATTATAATCGTTCCCAGACCTCGCAAAAAATTAAAAAAAAACAATGTACTGTTTTGACTTCACTACAATTTTATTATTATATGTATAGATTACTGTTATCTAGGAAAGTAACTAAAAGTAACGATGACAATCAGTTTATGAGTGAAACGCTGAATCATTATTCAGAATCGCACTGCGGGTCAGCCCGGAGAAACAAGTAGGTATAGTTTGACTGACGGTCAAAAATTAAACTAAATGAAATTGTGCTGAATTTGACACAACGTTGACATAAGGAAGAACGCTGCGCTGCCATGCAGCTTCAAGATATACAACGGTTCAACGATCTTTGGGCGATCTTTGATCTTTTGCATCTGATGGTCGTAATCGGAACTAACGCCGCCATCTTGTTTTCAATACCATTTCTGCGACTACTCTATCAAAAAGCTAGCACATACAAATTACGCTATATTTAGTTGCCTTCGCCGTAACACAGTCATAGTTCTTACAAAGTAGCTTTTTTAACTGAATAAAGCGACTCCCTGTCACAAAAGACGTGGTACCAGACACTTTGAACACGACGACAATTTAATTAAAGTAAAATGCAGCTCTTTGGTATTGTAACAATAATTCACAAATGTTTACAAACAACGCCCCACTGTCAATGTCATTAAGGTGCCAAAAGATCCTTGTTGCAGTGTATTTGCCCTTTTGAAAATAAGCAATATATGCTTATTTTCAAAAGGGCAAATACACTGCACACGATGATTGTCAAAACAACCATCATCCAGTTGTTTAAATATGATCTGTAATGTGGCCGCATAGGGAAAAACGTCTGCGTCAGACCAGACGTAAGTAAACATAAAAGAGTAAATTATGAAAGTTTAACAGCGTTCCGCTACGATTTTATCTAAACCTTAGAAGAACAACACAGTCACACAGCCAGACACGAAAATAGACTTTATTATATAATATCTATAGAAGGTATAGAATTAAATAAGTAAAACCTAAAATAATATACATGCACACAGCACGGGTCACATTAAACATAAAAGTTTGAATAAGGTATGATGACGATCGTGATTACTGATATTATGCCCCTTGAGGCCTTGATCGTTTGCTAAATGGCAGTCATTATAGCACCCACGGCGGGTAATGGGATTCTATATAATCCATTGAGTTCTCTTTAACTCAAAGGATTGTGAATGCAATGAATTCGTTAGTGTAGGAAGATAGATTTGAGCTGCGTAGTGAAGAGCACAATATCCCACCAAAACGAAGTCTTCCACATGGAGTCGCTAGAATGTCTTTTTGGGCTAATCATAGCCTGTTGTTACAAATAATTTGTACTGATTTTAGTTGACATACCGTTCCACCAATGGGTGTTTCAACTAGGGTTTCAGAATCACGCAGAAAAACAGGAGTATCCATGACCTATGCCAGCTATAGCGAAGTCTCGCTGTGGATGTGGTGATGACCAGAAAGACACGCGCGAAATATTTTCAATCATTTACTATCCACGCGACACACGACAACGAAATTAATAATAGAAATTAAAAGATTGTTGTATCTTTTAATTCATACAGCTTACGATCATCTAAAGTTCTAAACTATCCAAACTAATATTATAAATGCAAAAGTAAGTTTGTTTGTTTGTTACGCTTTCATTCTAAAACGGCTGAACGGATTTGGATGAAATTTTACACATGGGTAGAACATGACCTGGATTAGGACATAGCATACTTTTTATGCCAATAATCCGACGGGATCGAGGCATATGCGGTCGAAACCGAGGGGCGCAGCTAGTGTATTAATAATGTTAGCTTGTATTGCATCTGTTGAATTTGGTGTCCTTATTAGTTATATGTCGAATGCATTAGGTATGTGTTACGTGTTGTGTGCTGTGTTATGTGTCTGTCAATATTAAGACGGGTATGGATAAAACTAAACGCTGTTTGGCCTAACACTGCCGTTGCATAACAAATTAAACAAACAATGGAATGTCACCGCGACTCTGCCAATTAAATTTCTCTGTTTTCTTTGCCATCAAAGAGAAAATTGTTCTAGAAAACGTATTTACTTAACAACTGATTAATAAAGATATGTTTTGAAACGATTGCATTATTAACACCAGTAGTAATTTAAATTGGTCACGTAGTCTTTTTATAGTTATGCAGTAAAATGACATACACAGCTATTTGACTCAGATAAGTTGCAATAGAAAATAGCAAGGCACCGCAAATTATTATACTGGTAGCTTCTTTATTTCCGTTACCTACAGGAAAACTGTTTTCTTAGATCATGTCAATGTCTTATATTTCTCAGTAATTCGTGCCTAGCCAACGCTAATCTCAGTGACGACAATTTTAAAACCCGTCCTATTACGCTTTAGGAAAAAAGGACCAAATTTTGAGAAATTATCACATCCAACAGGAAAGTCAACGAATTGTTCGGAAAAGGCACGGGACATCATCTTATTCAATGACTCAAATACAGTAAGTATAGTTCGTTTTTTAATCCCATAGTAATCTGACACTTCAAGTAGTTTTGTGTTTGCTTTTTAGTATATGAGTTTGACATAACACCTGTCAAATTACTATCTGGGTTTTAAAAACGAACTATATTAATGTTGTTTACCTACATACAAATATACAGGATGTACCAGAAAGATATTGTCAACTTTTAGGGTGTGATACAGACCATCAAACTGAACTACTTTCTCCATGGGACCAACGTCCTTATCGAGAAAAAATTATCAGCCTGGTACACCATGTATTACATACATAGTACAGGAAGGTTTAACACAAATTCTCATCATGAGAATTATAAAAATATCTAAGAACCGGGCGTTGCGAACATGTGACATTTAGGAGAACTTTGTGAAGCAGCGGATTTCAAGATCTTGACTGGATTGACTACACACCACCTACCAGATGGGCAATTCCCGTATTTTTAGGAACGTTCGCATTCTAATCTCAGTCTCAATCTGTCAGAAATTGACATTTGACTGTCGCTGAGATGAGATTGCGACTAGAATTTGAACGTTTTTAATTACGGGAATTGGCCTTCTGATACCTACGACCGTAGTACAAAACTGGAACTGTACCGTACTACAGATGCTAAGTTGTTGAAGCCTGTACATGATGACAGTGTAGCGGTATCTACATCGCCACATGCGGGCTACGCGTCATGCTGACGTCAATAAAATCCTGCATCGCGTAAGCAGAGTTTACCACGCGACTAGCATATATACAACTTCCCGACATCAATCACCGGGCAGTTGCCCACCAGACACGACACCCGTCTGGTCGGAGGATCCTCCCTATTCTATGGAGGTATGAGTGACATTTACACCCTGTTCCTCATACCTCTATAACAGTGACAACCGATATCAAGAAACATCCTTGCCTCTAGTATAATTACCTCTAAATCGTTGGCAATTAAACTGTTGACCTCGTAATACCGATGAGGCGACTAGGACCAGTGGGTTTATTAAGTAACACACACTGACAGTAGCAATGGCTTTCATTTTGACAGTTCAATCACATTCATTGCGTTATTTACGTTGTTGAGCGGACAATTTTTTCGAACATATGAAGCAATGGTTTAGTAATATCCTTCAAAATTATTCAGATTGTGATTGAAAGTGTGTTACGCAATTACGGTGCCGCTAATGATACTACAGTCAACTGGTTTTAAATTATAGACCATTATTCTGGTATGTACTGCAAACGTGCAGGGGCTTTAAATATTTTTCCGCTATCTGAAACTACAAATAGGTACCTATATTTTTCAAATCATTAAATGAAATATAAATTTTACTCATAATCTTTCCGAAAACTTAATTCAGTTGACTTCCCAAAACAAGAAAAAGGTATTCGAGCGAAAACATTGCGCAGTTCAAAACAAACTTGGACTTGGAACTTGTAATATGGAAATGTTTCACAAAAATTAAAATAAAATGATACATTTGTGTCTATTTATACAGCGAACGATCGCAATTATGCAAAGTTCCGACGTCATGTCAGTCAATCCGGTTCAGGTTACGATCACGTGTTAAAACGATTTACCAATATTTGGTAAACACGACGAGGATGGAAATCATGAATTTGGGAATATTTACTTATGGACCAATTTTTGGGTCGAATAAAACTATACATGGTATTATTTTGACCTCACTGTCGTAAAAAAGAGGATTGGAGATAAAATGTTAACCCGGTAACATAGTCCGAGATAATATTTTTCAGTAAATAATAATTGGTGAAAACTATTACCTACTGTAAAAAAAAACATGCATACGGTCTCGTATACTTTTTGATTCTAATCTTATACATGGTGACAGGGACATCGATGCGCAACCAGATATCATGGATTCAGTACATGGTTCTGAACCAATCTGTGTTAAAATTCTTCGTCAGCTATTTAAAAAAATCTGCTGTTCCATACATTTCGACCGCGTTGGTACTTTTCTATGAAACAGCAGATATTTTTTTTTGATAACCGACTTAAAATTTGTACGCTGCGGGACATTCATTTGCTGAATTCATGGTTACCGTTTGCGCATCGATGTAACTTCCACCCTGTAGTTTTTGACTAAAACAAAGCCGTTTTTATTCAAGTTTAAATTCTGGCGCACATTACCGTTACACCGACGGTGACGATGAACATGATAGCTACTTTTTTAAACCAGTCGCTTTTGTGTATAAATAAACCAAACTGCTAAATCACGGTGAATAGCAAACCAAAGTTTACGTCACTTTATAAAACCTGTTTCATACAAACCTAGGCCAGTATGCGTTTTTTTTTTTTAATAAATATCAAGGATTGTATCAACGTAGTAGTGTATCGTTGCAATTCCTGTTGTCTTATGGCACATTCTTCAATAAACTAAACAGACAAACTACGTCATCAATATCATACATGAATTTCATTTGCAAAGCTTTGCTCAAAATCCTGCCAAGATGAATATATTGGGGTCATTCAAAAGTTTACGAAACTCGAGAATCCTTCAATTAAAATCGAATTAGCTTGCCTGGCCAAGTTTGTTGAAAGACCAATGGCAATATATGGAGGAAGCTCGCCTGACTGCAATTTGGATGCATCCAAACTTGTTATAGACCGACTACCAAAGTAGTCATGATGTAAGGACTGTTACTTGGATACATCCAAGTCAGCTAAAGACCAATCCCTAAGAGACTTGTTTGAGGTACAGGCCATACAGGCTACCTCCTACGATAGTGAACTGGATTCGAAAACTATACGATCCGAGAAGAAACTAGGAAGAAGCATCTTATCCATTAATTGGACATCCTAATGGCAGACAAAATCTAAATGGTCCTGCAGCACACAATGTGCGGTACCAAAACGTGCACTCAGCCTGATTATTTCAATTTTCAATGAATCAGTAAGTAATTCACTGACATAACATCCATAAATTATTTAAGGGCAGATTTTTTCCAACGTCAGATACAGGGTGGCAGGGGGACGTTGACGCGCAAACTGTATCCATGAATTCAGCGTCATGATCCTAGAAGTAGAAATTTTTCGTCGGTTATTTTCTTTTTAAATCTGCTGTTTCATACAAAAGTGCAAGAAGTACCTACAATTTCAACGCAGGGGGGGGGGGGGTTCATAATCACGTACTGAATCCATGGTAGCAGGTTGCGCGTCGATGTCCCTGCCATCTTGTATTTTATCCATGAAATCAAATTGACGTTTGACAGTTTTTGCATGGAAAATCTGTCAAAACTGGAAAAAATAGCCTCGGGTAAAGATATCTGGCACTGGAAATATTACGCCCTTATTTTTTTTTTTTACAGATACTCATGGGTCGTTATGACACGCATTAACCCAATAGAGCTAATTGATTAGTAAAGCCAATCAGCAACAAATACCTAATCCGTATAATTATAACACACTTATTCCTATTAAAGTTTCTTGTTTCGTTTATAATTACTGCGTGTTTAAATATTATCGTTTAATTTGGTTTCAGTTACCAATTACCACGGCCTCTGAACGTTAGTTGTTTTAAATAGACTCCGAGTTATCGATAATGTGCTTTGAAACGCAAAACCTCAACGCATTGGATGATGCACGAGTGCTAACTCTCAATGGCCAAATACTACATGGTTGATATTAAAAATAATTGTACATTAAGGGCGTGACTTATTTTTATAATTTCAATGTGTTTCAAGTACCATTAAAAAACCATTTTTTACAATTTATTTACTTAAATTAAAACGGTTAAACACCAATTTCAGTAATTAAAGACCCAGTTTATACATACACACCTACTTAATTTAAAAAGAGAATAGAAAAACATGCCTTTAAAAGTAGCGATTATCAAGCGTGCTACAAATACAACAATGTATAAATCATTAGGTAAAATTTCAAAGACTACCTTAAAAACCATAGTCAACAAGTCCAAATTGGTCCTAACTTAAGTAACGTGGAGCTAGTGACTTACGGTGTACCACAAGGTAGCATACTAGGGCCGACATTGTTTCAAATCTATATAAATGATCTCTGCAACATGACAATCCCAAACTGTAACATATACACCTATGCAGATGACACCGCAGTTATCGTTCACGGTCCTTCTTGGGAAACTGCTAAAAGCAATGCTGAATCCGCCCTAAGTAAAGTCATGCACTGGTTTAACTCGAACCTACTTACATTAAATCTGGCCAAAACCTCATATGTTCCTTTCGCCATCCGCTGCAACATGAAACCATCAAGTACTTTCTCTATAATGGCCCACTCATGTACAAGTCCTTCAACACATTGCTCCTGTCCGAAACTAAGAAGAGATGACAGCGTAAAATACCTCGGCATACACATAGATGGCGGACTAAGATGGGACAAACACCTAGACACACTTACCACCCGAACAATGCGACTTATCTCTTAAATCACTCAGAGGGTCAACTGACCATGGTGTTCTAAAAATGGTATATCTTGCCCGTGCTAGGGTACTGTATCAACGTGTGGGGTGGAGCCAAAAAGACAGGTCTCCTGGTGGCTGAGAGAGCACAAAGAGCAGTCCTTAAGTTTATGACAAAGAAACCACGCAGATATCCAACTGCGCAACTTTATGCAGACTGTAAGGTTTTAACTGTACGGCAGCTATTTGTGCTTCAATCAATTCTTAGGACACATGGCAGTTTGGCTCCCCCCGGCCTCAAAAACGTAAACATATAATTCCCAGCATTCAACATAAAACGAAGTTTGCAAGGCACCAATTTTACGTAATAAGTATGCAGATTTATAATAAAGTCCATAAAAATCTAAATATTCTCGGTCTCCCAGGTATAAATTAAAACGTACAGTAATTTAATGGCTGCTAAAACAGGATTATCATGGAACGGAATCACTATTAACATACATCACCTAATAAACATCCACTCTTTATGTGTAATCCACCTATTTTAAGCACACGCGCTAAACATTCCCACATCCATAACACACTACACACAAACTCTCACTTCATTCACTACACTCAACACTATCACAAAACACCCCAAACACTTACCACACACAATCATCAAACAATTGCTAATCACTTTTCACTTTCTCATTCTCACGTTTTTAAAGTTTACCACAAGTACCTACAAAAATGCATCCACTTGACACAGTCCACTGGCACGTCTGCCGCATTAGAATTATACAAGCATACCCTATAGCCGGGCACTGTCCCCTAAGATACAGGCCTAGCCTAGTTTAGGGGACAGGGTTGAACGTATTGTACACACGGCTACACATCAAGCTATACATTTCCAGTTTACACTGACTTCGCATTGTAAGGAAATCTAATACAATGCGAGATCAGCTTTTACTGGAAATGTATAGCTTGATGTGCAGCCGTGCGTACTTATCTATATAATAAATTAAGAACTCTAATCTGTATGAACACCATGTATCTATCACTTAATTAACTTATTTATCATTGCTACGTTTATTAAATTATTTTTACCTATTGTGTTAGGGTGATTTTTATTATAGGTGCATCGTCTTCACATATAATTATATAATTGATGTAATGTATACAAAATATTGTAACACATTTTGAAAGAGTAACGGTGGAGTTTCTTGCCCATTCTTCTCCATACGAAACTACCTTTTGGAAGGGGCGACTAGAATCAATTCTATTTAAATGTAAATGTTGACGTTCAAAAGTGCCTTTTATTTGCCTATTTGAAATAAATGCTTTGACTTTGTATACAGTGCAATGTACTTGACCTTTGTGGAAACAAAAAAACAATTATTTAATTATTTATTCAAAACAAATATTTTGAAATAACAAAACGTGGTCCTTCGATCCGGATGATTATGACATTTTGTACTAATATGTGGTTCATTATGATTATGACATTTCGTACTAATTTTGTGGTTCATTATGATTATGACATTTCGTACTAATATTTTTGGTTCATTATGATTGCGACATTTCGTATTGTTAGGATACGGGCATTACACAGATGGTGATGATTGTTGTCAACCACCAATTCAAGATCAAGTTTGGTTTCATAAACCGATTGTGTATTTATGAGTATCATCGTACATTTCGGATAGAAACCCATGCGATACAAGCAGTTGGCCATCTAGCGTGCCATCATTTGCCTAGCCTTTTTCCCAACTATGTTGGGTTCAGCTTCTAGTCTAACCAAATGCTGCTGAATACCAGTATTTTAGGTACATGGAGCGACTGCGTATTTAGGTTTAGGTTTAAATAGTTTATTCTCAAAAAGACAAAGGAAGCCACTTACATGAGAATATAAGCTAACATAAAGTAATAAACTAAATAAGGTCACCGATACAATCAAGAATTCAAAATACGTTACAATAAACTTAATGATACATGCTTAATGTAAAGAATAAAATTAACAATTAATAGATATAGTGCCATTTTACCCGTTCAAAGGTTTTATTCTCAACCAGTAGGATAGTGACTTGTTTCAATTATATATTTACTTAGTTGAGATTTAAAACCGCTGAAAGAGCTTACATTTTTTATGTGGGATGGTAAACAGTTATAAAATTTTGCTCCTTCGTATGTAATGTCTTTTTTGGCATAATTTGTACGTGCTCTTGGTAGGACAAGTAAGCTAGGTCTACGAAGGCTGCGGTTACTGATTTGTGATTTTTTGGTAAATTTCACATTTGTGTGAATAGTTCCATTTATAATTTTTCTTATCAAAATACAAGTATTGTACATATAAAGCTGTTTGATATTCATGAGCTGTGTTTCATCAAATATCTTGCATGTAGGTGTTAGGTACGGATAACAAAATAATATTTTAATGATTTTGTTTTGCACTCTTTGTAGTTCCTGTATCTTTGTTTTACTCGCGCTACCCCAGATTTCTATTAAATATAGCAAGTGTGATTTAACAAGTGCATTGTAAATATTAAATCGCAGTTTCTTGGGTATGCATTGACTTATATTGCGGAGTGATCCAGATAGTGAGGAAATTTTATTTATAATATAATCAATTTAACTTGAACAACCTAGTTACTGGGTAAGACTGGTTGTCAGACTTTCGGGCTTCTGACAACATCTGGTCAGCTAGCGTGTGTTTACCAATTATGTGTACTTAAAGTTTCCTTTAGGAACTGTGCGACTACGGGTGAAACATGCATTGTTAAATTGTTCGATACCCAAGAAATTCCATCGAACGCGAATCTATTCCCTGAACAAGTGAACACTCAAACACAAAACCTGTGTTTGGCCATCAAGTTCCATCAGGTATCATTGGCAAGATAGGCATGTTAACTCGAGAACATACATATTTCATAATCATGTTTGTCGCATGGATGTGTGTATTTAAATATTTAACCCATGGACGAACAAAATGAGTCTTACAGATTCTCGCTAGCAAAAAATGTGTCACTCAGGTCAGCCAGCTCGCTGTACGGTACAGGCCACTGTACGCACACATTCACACATTAGTCAGCCGACGTTCGGTCACTACGCGCGCAAACGGCAACACTCACACATAAACGGGACTCAGTTTTGTCTTAGCGGAGTTCCGTCCCACTTCTTCTGTTCGTCCATGATTTAACCGTATTTTACTGAATCTGATATTCTAATTCGACCTAGCACCAGAACAGACAGAATCAACAATCATAACTGTTGTTTTATCCCTGGCTGTCGCTCATAATTCTTAAACCTTGAACCACTACCAAATAACCAACAGACCTTGCAAGAATACCGGTTAGCCGGTTAAACTACATCATAAGTTAAAAGAACCTTAAAACATACAACAACATTCACAGACACTCGTCTAACTTAGTCACGCCTCTAAATCGTAACACTATAGGTCACAGCCGCAGCCTTCAAAAAACTGCACTTAAGGCGAATGTGCCTGAGTAACCCGCGAAATACAAATTTTCTTTCGTTTTTTCTAATTTATAAATCATAAATGATTTTATTTCTGGAAGTAGGTTTGAACAAACACCTTTACACGTCAATCTTTCACGTCAATTTGCATGTCGGTATTAGATTGTATGTTGATCAAAATATGATTCGCGGCCGTAACAAGTATGTATTAACAGAATTATAACCATAAGAATCATCAATACAACCCTCTAAGTTAGAAATGACTTCGAATGTTATGATTTCATGAAATAATCATAATAAAGGGCAATATGAACTTAGAGGATTGTATTGCTTATTTTAATTATTATATTTCTGTTAATACACTACTTATTACGGCCGCGAATCATATTTTGATCAACATACAACCTAACACTGACCTGCTAATTGGAAAAAACGTAAGAAAAATTGAATTTCGTGGGCTGACTTAACGCTACCCCCTTAAGATAGTTACGCGGTGGCAGATTAGACACACTAAATACAGCCATGTAATTGGTCTTTCGAGTTTATTCGTATACGGTAGACTGTCTTCATTGTTTGTGTCGCGTCAGCAGTTCTTAGGATTTTTTGTATTACAAAACTTAAATAAATAGTTTTTATATATTATAATTAAGTAGTTCAAGCTGAGGTAATATATCTATTAGCCAGTCAATAAAAATTGGTAGCAGGTCTTCCCGTCCATGGTGTGGTCGTGACCATAATTATTATAATGTCGTCACCACTTCACCAGTGATGGATCTTGCACGAAATGTACGTCATGATATCTTAATATTGTTAGTCCTTCAAGTCGTATACAAATAGCGGTTTCCATTTATCGATGTTATCTCGGAAGTTAGCCATACGAAAAATAAATACGAGCACACGGGTCCAAAAAATAAAACTTCACGTTTACAAAATCCCATAAATTGGTAGATTCACTCAATTTAATGCCTGGCCTACCAGCATAATGATTATTCCGAAAACAGACGAAAACAACGGATACTGATAAAAATGCACATAACATTATGAAGAAAAAACATGCAGGTAAGGACGGTATTTCGGATTCTGAAAAGTGATCGTCGTTTTTTTTTTTTTTCTTTAGATCTCGCGTTAAGTGTTGTTACAAATAACAGTAAGAACTGTTTCAAACCATTTTGTGTATCATTTGATAACCTGAGAAAGATGTCTGAGAATTTACAGACACTTTTTCCCAGCTGACTTGGAAATATCCCAACGCGTAGGTAGAGTAAGGCATTCACGACTAACGACGAATAAGTATTAAGATATGACGACGCCTGAAGGTGTTCAAAGTCAAACAATGGCATAACAATGATGACAACATTTACAACACTAATTCATGGATGAACACTATGGTGTACAAAATGGTAGTAGCACCTACGTACCATGTAAAGGGTGTCTTCCTGTCTGCTAATCACAACAAAATACGATCAACATTCTGTCTGCAGAAACTTGGTTATAAGGCATAGACTAGTCTACAGCAGACTCATTCGAGACATGGTTAAGCTTTGGTGGCATAGACTACAGCAGACTCATTCGAGACGTGGTTAAGCTTTGGTGGCATAGACTACAGCAGACTCATTCGAGACGTGGTTAAGCTTTGGTGGCATAGACTACAGCAGACTCATTCGAGACGTGGTTAAGCTTTGGTGGCATAGACTACAGCAGACTCATTCGAGACGTGGTTAAGCTTTGGTGGCATAGACAACAGCAGACTCATTCGAGACGTGGATAAGCTTTGGTGGCATAGACTACAGCAGACTCATTCGAGACGTGGTTAAGCTTTGGTGGCATAGACTACAGCAGACTCATTCGAGA
Source organism: Brachylomia viminalis (assembly GCA_937001585.2). Lineage (NCBI taxonomy): Eukaryota > Metazoa > Arthropoda > Insecta > Lepidoptera > Noctuidae > Brachylomia > Brachylomia viminalis. The sequence continues at coordinate 3,595,833 of OW443300.2, forward strand.
CGTGGTTAAGCTTTGGTGGCATAGACTACAGCAGACTCATTCGAGACGTGGTTAAGCTTTGGTGGCATAGACTACAGCATACTCATTCGAGACGTGGTTAAGCTTTGGTGGCATAGACTACAGCAGACTCATTCAAGACATGGTTGAGCTTTGGTGGCATAGACTACAGCAGACTCATTCGAGACGTGGATAAGCTTTGGTGGCATAGACTACAGCAGACTCATTCGAGACGTGGTTAAGCTTTGGTGGCATAGACTACAGCAGACTCATTCGAGACGTGGTTAAGCTTTGGTGGCATAGACTACAGCAGACTCATTCGAGACGTGGTTAAGCTTTGGTGGCATAGACTACAGCAGACTCATTCAAGACATGGTTGAGCTTTGGTGGCATAGACTACAGCAGACTCATTCGAGACGTGGATAAGCTTTGGTGGCATAGACTACAGCCTAGTTCGAAATAATGACTTTTGGTTTTGATTTTGAATTAGTAAAGAGACACATTATTGTTTTCCGACATCCACGCGAACTAAGTCGCGAGCACAGATAGTATAAGAATATATAAGAATAAAAACTAAAGATACGATCTAAAGTTGCATACAGTCATAATTTATTTAGTTTAGCATTGCAACAGTCCAGGAGCTAATTGATCGTCTGCGAACGTCATTTGGTAACATATTTATGAACAAAACAAGGACGTGATTTCGCCATCTTCATAGCATTTTCCTCAAGTAGCTTTCAGTTCTTACTAGGTGTTGAATGTGCTGAAAGTCAAGAACAATAACTAGGTAATGGATCATCGTGGAAAGATTATTCCGTATTAGTATGGAATCCTTTTGTGAAGCAGTATGCGTTAGCTTTAGAAAAAGTTCAGAAAGCATTCCTTAGATACCTTTACAAGCACTTGTACGGGTTTTATCCTCTCTTGTATCCCACAAAGTTCCTGTTGTGTTGCTTAAGTTTCAATTCTCTAGAAGTAAGACGGTCGCGCGATCAGATGACTGTAATATTAAAAATTCTTAGGGGGATTATTGATGTTCCTGATCTGCATATCTATTTGTTCCAGACAATTACGGTCGTGGCTGGCAGGAAACCCCGCTTACTGGCTGTTCCAACTTGCCGTACTGTTGCACACTCCAAGTCACCTATGCCTCGGACATTAGCCGCTAATAACGCTCTCCTGAACTCAAATACAGCTCTCGATATATTTGCAAATTAATAGAAGATGATACTGTCAGAATGTTTGAATTTTTGTGAGAAGAATGCATGACTGTGTCAAATAAATTATTTGTTTAAATAGTGTAATTGGCTTCGGCAGTTCTATTTAATAAATAAATTGATTTTGCTGAATGTACATTCTTGATGCTGTTATTATTGTTTGTTGATAATATTTTAATTGCAGCGTTAATAAATTAATATAACAATACAGTCAGGGAAATAGGAAAACAATGCAGTGTTATTAATTCTAAAAGTCTACTACTATGCACATTGCAAATGTGAGACACGTGATTAGTTTATGACTTGCAAGTATTGCAGTTTGGTTGCAACTTGCAAGGTTAGTGATAACTATCGAGTGACATTCATGTTTATCGATATAATTCACATGATTGTTTCGGCACTGCTCCACTAATTTGAGTCTTAGACGAGCCCGATACAATACGTGTGGTAAGTTGAAAACCACACATGCCTACCTATCATAACATGGCATAAGGAGCCTATAACGTTCCCACTGCTGGGATACAGGCTTCCTCTCTGTGAGAGAGAGTGGGCCATAATCCACTAGGTACGTGGACCCAGTGCGGGTGTCACATGTCTTTTAATTTTTGGTGCTAGGACATGACGATTTCCTCCAACGTTTTGAGAGCAGTGGTGCCGAAATAAATGACATACCTACATAGGTTAATGATATTGTTGAAGACCAGCTAGGTCCATCTAATAAGGTTCCTATAAAATAGTACGGCAGTATCTAGATGAGTCATCTTGAGAGGGGTGTTTAAAATCGGGCCATCTATCGGTAGTCTCGAAAATACTACTACTCCGTGCCAAATGTCAATTGTCAACCAATGTTATCAACGCCAACCAAGCGCTAGATTATGTCCGACCGACCGCACTAGTCACATACTACGCGTATGCGCACGCTTGGTTTAACTATGGCATCATCTTATGGGAAAATAGCACAGACACTCCCTCCTTTTTTGGAGGGTAAATCCCTCCAAAAAAGCTAATACGAATAATTACCAATATAGAACCAACAAATAGTTGCAAACCTTACTTTCAAAAACACAAGATTCTCACCTTAGTTGGTATTTATATCTTAGAATTGTGTAAATTAGTCCGTAAATATCCAGATTCTTACAGCACACGGGGAGACATACAAACAAATTATTCTTATCGCCATAAAAATAGACTAAATTGGTCCCCCTCCCGCCTTAAACTACATTCATCTAGTCCATATTCAATGTCAATAAAAATATATAATAAATTACCAGAAGACCTAAAACAACAAAATAAAACCAGTATATTTTTAAATAAACTAAAGCAATACTTAATAAAAAAAAAAAAGCTATTAGACAGTACAAGAATATCTAACGGATAAATTCAATAATAATAATGAATACATAACTATGAATAATACATATATTTTAATAAGTAAAAAAACAAAATAAATATAAAACAATACCCAATAAATATACTACATTAATAATAATTTAAAAAAATAAGCGAGTAAAGAAATAAGCAATATTAAATATAATTACATAAATGATAAATGAATAGATATACCTGGATATAAAATATTAATAAGAGAATGAATGGAAATATAAATACATAGGTAATATTATAGGATATAAAATAATTCTAACTTAATAACAAAGAAAATTAATAAAGCACTCTTATTAATTTTCTTGCAATAAACGATCTTGTACATTATGACTTGCAATAAACGATTTGAGATTTCCGATTTATGCGAATGAACCGATTTTTGATAAGGCAAAATATTTGCCTGCAATTAACAAAAGGTCTATACTTAACACGTCCCTAACTGGACAAGAGTACGCTCTACCGCACGTCTGAGGTACGACTTTGTTTCTATAGAATGAGAGGCCAGCTTATAAATACTGGTTTTGTTACCACTGACGTGAGGCCTACTGTACAAACCAGGTTTCTACAGTAAACCTCATGGTTTTCTCCTTTTAGAAGACCACAAATTATAACTGTCCGTGACTCTTAAAGATGCGTTGAGTCTTGGGCAATATGCCAACGACTTGTCACAACGCAATATTCTACTATTATTGCAGAATTAACCTTTGCAGTCTCTTGTTTTTATTTACGTGCTTTCAAGTACACTCGTGTGATGCTTTTGAGTTATTTCTATTGGAATATTAAAGTTAATGGTGTTGAATAAACATTCGTAATTTGTTAAGAAACTGGCTGTTTTTTTTTCATGAGGTGGCCATTTTTATACTACATACACTTGACCGGAACTGGAATCTTTTGAATTTGGTAGACATTCAAAATTAAGACACCAATCATCAACATGTGCAATTGATATGCATCGATAATTCGATATTCAATCAAACGCGTCTACTAAGACTTGAGATTACATTTCTATTCAATATCAGAAAAAATATGATAGAAAAGGAATAATTTCTTTTTGGAGCAAAGGACTTTCCGCTAGGTCACAAAAGATTACCAAAAATGGTAAAAAAAGAAAACTAGGTGAACCATCACATGGCCATACATCCGGCACAACACAAAACAACAACAACACTGAACTAATTGCACAATTTTAAACAAACTTAACACATAACACTAGAAACAAAACTGAGCTGAGACACGAAGCAGGAAAAACAAGAATGTCCATTAATAACAGCATTAAATGAAGAACAATTCGTGCGGTTCCCCGACTTTCACGTTAAGGGGAAGACTCCGTTGCTTCAAGTGGGTGAGTAGCGGCATCTTCGTGCTAATTACAACACACATACTGTTGATGATATCCCCTACACCTACAGTCATCCATCGATGCGGTAATTGGGCGCCCTCGGGCCCTCTACTCGCTCATCTCATCTACATCATCATCTGTCTAGCCTTTTCCCAATTATGATGGGGTCGGCTTCCAGTCTATCCAGATGCAGCTGAATACCAGTATTTTACACGGAGCGACTGCCTATCTGACCTCCACAACCCAGTTACTGGGTAATACGATACCCCTTGGCAAGACTTGTTGTCAGACTTTCGGGCTTCTGATGAGCCGTAATGACTGTCACAGATCCACGAATGACAGCCGGAACCGACGGCTTAACGTGCTTTCCGAGGCACGGAGGGGTCTTGGTATGTAAAGATGGTCACCCATCCACGGACCAAAAACGACACATAACGTAAAGCCTGAACCGCTGGGTCTAGAAGCATGAAATTTTGCGCAAGAGTTCCTTATATAACGAAAGTGAGCACCAAGGAAGGATTATTAACAATTCATCCCCTAGAGGGGTTAAATAGGGGATGAAAGTTTGGACAGAAGTCCGTCATTTTACCGAAGGGATATCCCATCGGACACATGTCTTAGATTTTTATAACTGGGTCAAGTGAATACACAGTCGTTTCAACATAACTGACTTGAAAAAAACCTTATTCGGGTCAAAAAGCAACCAAGATCTGTACGTGAGGATGTTAGATCTTCTGTACATATCTAGACTGTGGTTGAGGCGGCTTGGTTCGGTTCCATTGAGCGAGGTCGAGGGGAGAAAGTTGTGTGAGCCACAGTTACGAGAACATATTATACATACAAGGCAAAGTACTGCGAGGAACTAAGGTATGGTGGCAGTGACAACGGGTTATTAATAAAGCTATTTAGACTTGATAAACTTTTCGACAATCCATTATTAGGCAAATCAATTTTTGACGAGCAATTTCAGCTTTCAGAATTTAATTGCTCAACATAAATTATAGAGCGATGAACTTTCAGGAAAAGATGTTTTTGAATAGAGGTCGGACAAACTTAGTGTTTTGTAATTATGGGTCTGAACATAACCAGAGAGCATTATATCTATTTTTTTGTCAATAAATGGTAATGCTATATGAAATACACAGAGCAAGATGTAAACGTCATGTTTTCATTTTATGATTCAAATAAAAGTGTTAACTGCAAATAAATGCAGTAAATACAAGTTAGTTATACTTTCACATTTTTGTTGTTGTTGTTGTTCACATAGTTTTTTAGATTTGCTGTAAGTGTAGTTTGGTTTAGGTGAACTTTGTAATGGTAGAAGTAGCCGATGTCTTCCACACCGATGGAAACTGCGTTAATGGAGGCCTTTTTTTTGTTTCCCGGGTGGAAAATCCTCATGGATGTCCGCCGCCCTGGGGCGGGCGACGGGGTCTGTCAGACTCTTACTGACTAAAAACCACCCCGGTGTTCCATCTCACACCTACGCCGGGGGTCGCGGGAACGTACGATCCTTCCGCAACCCCCGCCACTGCGGGCCTCTTCGGGTCTGGGGGGGAGTGACGTGTTTGACTCCCCCCGCGACGTCTAAGAGGGACGCGCGTGGAACAGTACGCACCGCCACCTCGGGTCCTGATGTGTGGGGGGCGACGGACGTTCCCGAGTCCGTCGCCCCTGGACCCAATTAGGGGGGCTGGAAGAGGGCTTTGTCCGCCCTCCGCCGACGCCCGGTGCGCCTTCTGCGGGCCGGGTGAGTGGACGAGATCTCCCTCTCCCTTTCCGCAGCCTCCTTATGCGAGACGTCTGTTTCGCAGAAGGAAACCACCACTTCCCAAGACTTATCGCTGCCGACCATCGACTCGACTACGGCCGGCAGCGACAAGTCACTGCCTACTTCTAAGATGAGAACCAGCGCTCGAGCACCAGCCGGACCACCTCGATGGCGACGAGGCGGTAGGGCGTAAGAGCCTGTCCCGCCATTCCGCCATCACGACCTCGCGAAGCTGAGACCGACGCAGCTCCATGTGTCGCTGCATCGGTCCCTCGCCCCGCGCCCTCGCTTCCTCGCGCCACCGATACAATGACGCGAGTACTTTCGCCTCGAGGTCCCAGCGTTAATGGAGGCCTACCACAACAAAGGGTACTGGTATTGCCAATGTTGACCTTAAATGTAACTTGGTACTGGTATTGCCAATGTTGACCTTAAATGTAACTTGGCTCTTGGCACGACCGTCAGTGACGACCGACCAACCGACCTATTAAATGGTTTAATTGAAATAAATGCTATGAATTTCAGTTTGACCCAAGATTTGCGTACCCCTCCTAGTTGGGCTTCTAATACCAATAAGGGCTGAATTTTAGTCACAATATCTTGTGTCTCGAAAAGTCTTTAGAAAATCTACAGCAGTCATTTTCATCACTTAGCATAATCAGCCTATAATGTTCCCACTGCTGGGACACAGGCCTCCTCTCTGTGAGAGGGAGTGGGTCGTAATCCACCACGCGTTCCCAGTGCGGGTTGGTGGATGTCACATGTCTTCAAATTTATGGTTCGGTTCTAGGACTTGCTGGTTTCCTCACGATGTTTTCCTTCACCGTTTTGAGAGCAGTGGTAATTAAATTATTTACACAAAATAAAGCGCCCACCAGAGTTCGAACCGGGTCAAGTCGGGGGCCGTTACCACTGGGCCACCTCACAAAGATTAGATTACACTTCTTCACTTACAAACCATCTTTCAATGGAGCCCCACCGGGCCACCTCACAAAGATCACATGAGCCACACGTCACCGTAAGGCCATCAACAACACAACATTGTGACCATAGCATTCTTGCTTCGCATCGCCGAATACCAAGTTAATAATAACTCCTCTTACATAATGAGACACTGACATATGTAGTAATAGGTGATAGGTGTAAATAGATTCGTAGATCAGCTGATTGGTGTTTGTACATTACGTTGTACTACATAAAAGAAGAGATAGAAGATGTGTGTTATTTAATATTTGGCTTCCTGTATGTGTTGTTTGTGTTCCTGTATGTCGTTAGGTAGGGATTTAGTGTATTTTATTTGATTGCGTAATCGATAGTTTAACATTGATCTTAGAGAAATATTGGCGTCTTTATCAGCACGAAAATTTTCCATCAAACAAACAAACCATCGGGAGATTGTCGGATTGTCAGTCGCTGTTAATTGTCATTAAGAGTGAGGGAACGGCACTCATCGTCATACCTTATGGCGACCAATACACAGTACGGTCTACCGCAAAGGTTTACAGCGGGGAATTGCATAACACACTGAAGTAGCAATGACGTTAATTTGGACAGTTCAACAACATTCATTGTTTTATTTACGTTGTCGAGCAGACCATTTTTTCGAACATACATAATTTATGAAGAAATAGATTGGTAATATTCTTCAAAATCTTTCAAATTGTGATTGATCGTGTGTGACGCAATTAGCGTTAAGCGGGTATTTATTGGTATTCCGTTCCAATACTCACTGCAACGACTGGACACTGAACACACGGCATGTGGGTCAACCTGCGCAAGCACACCTGCCCAGGTCGACCGTAAGTTGGATTACAGTGTATGGCTTACATTAGTAAACAATAAAAATAAAAAAATGTTTAGTGGGCCTGCTCTTGACCTCGCCACGATCTCGATCACTCCTGATGGAGTGGGTGATAAAAGGTGGGGTATTTATGACAAACGATACCAGGAACTTTTTGAAAATATTCCACTCGCTTAGAATATTACATTCAATGTTAGTAGGTAGATAATTACCTAGTCACCTGCGCATAACATAAACTACGCAAATTAATTACACGATAATGAGAACAAAGTGTTGCTTTGTTCCAAAATACTCAATAAAAACAACTGTATAAAATACTCATTTACACAAACATTTTTTACGTTAAGCCGGTTTCATATGAGGCGGCAAAGAAACCGTCTGTTTACACGTTACCGCGGGAAAAGCAGCAAAGATACAAAGTTTACGCGTACTCTAGACACAACACAATGTTACGGATCTTAAATTCGGCGAAAACTCGCATATCTCACGTACGTACGTTGTCGTACGTAAACTCAGGCGTACACGGAGAAGATATAATATCTCTAATTCATACGGTGTACATAATAAAGAGTATTCTATGAAAGACAACACAAGTTTACACACAAGTGATCGTAATTTTATCTTTAATCGTAAGATTGCACTCAAAAAACCATCTCAGACACTAATCTTTATAGCCCTCATCGGATCTGACCAAGATAATGTCTGGGCTTTAAATAAATAAACCATTTATTTCAGGCGGCACAGGCCAAAAGATAAATACCTTAACATAAACATGCATAAAAAAGAGATTGACTTCCTCTTTGTTTCAGTATTTCTTCTCAGACGGAGTAGATGAGGTCGGCGTTTCCTAGTCGGATAGGAAACACCGACCTCGTCTACAATGGGCCGCAAAGAAAGCGGGTCGGTTACAAAAAATGCGATAACTTTTAAAATATTAGAGCAATCCTTTTAAAATAAAAACTAAATTAAAGTTTATTTCATTACAAATATAGGAAGAATTATGTATTAAAGACATAAATAAAAAATTAAGACGATTTTTGAAATTTGAACAGCTTTGAAACCATTTATTTTTATTATTTTTTATATATATTTATTTATTCTGTTTATAAATATGGCATTTCTGGTGCAGAAATTCATTATTCTGATCAAATTCAATTAAAGACATGCCACTAACCCCTGAAGAGTGTACCAGAATTCTGACAATGCTGGTAGACGGGCGCAGTCAGCCTTATACAGCGAGAACTGTTGGTGTGTCGCTATCAACCGTTCAAAGAACCATTTGAAGAGACTTGGTCCAATATTCGCAGGCTAGGAACAGGCCGAACAAGGTGCACGACAGCGCGGGAGAATGGATATATGGTGTCAACAATGTTGAGAAGTCGATTTCAAACGGCTGTTGAAGGAAAAATCACCTTCTACGTGCTGGAGGGAGCAATCCGAGCACGTGTAGGTACAGTGAGGCGGCCTCTTGCTGAAGCAAACTTGAACCCATTTAGACCTGCAAATGGTCTAAAACTCGAAAAGCAGCATCGAAATTCATGGCTGAGTTACACTAGAGAACACATGAATTAGACTCTGGATGACTGGTCAAGAGTAATGTTTTCGGACGACTCGAGGTTCATGCTATACGTGCACGATGGGAGGCAAAAAGTCTACAGAAGACCAGGAGAGCGCTGACGCTTGCGTTGAAGAGAAACTACCATACAGCTTCCATACACGTGTGGGCTGGAATTTCTTCCGAAAGACGCCCCGTGATATTGGTAATAGACAATGGCACTTTAACTGCAGAAAGATACGTCGATGATCTGACCAAGATTTTGTCTGGATTCTAAAAGAGACTGTGACCTCCGAGTTTGTTTCGGCCTTTCTTCTCAGAGTAGTCAGATAGGAAACGCTTGCCTCATCTAGTTTAATAAATATGATTGACTTGTAGAAGTGTTTGTACAAACCTACTGTCAGAAATAAAATCATTTATCATTTAATGAAATCGGAAATGATAGGTATGTCGGCCCATTTTTAGTAAACATGGGCGAGAACGCCATGTTTATGCAAGATAACGCTCGTCCCCATGCAGCTCGGATAGTGTTTGACTAACTCGAAGATGTCGCTATCACACATGGAGTGGCCAGCACGCAGCCCCGACTTGAACCCCATCGAGCATACCTGGGACGAACTGGGACGACGTGTACGCCAGCGAAATTCCCCTCCAATCACGCTTCGTGAACTGAAAGAAGCTCTGATAGAAGAATGGGAGAATATTCCTCAGCATCGAGTAAGAAATCTGGTGGAAAGCATGCCAAACTGTATAACAGCTTGTGGTGGCAATACAAAATACTAAAATGTGTAAAAATTGCATATTTAATACCGTAGCACATTTTTCGAAATCTAGTGAAAATGATAATTTTTACTTAAAACTTTTACTTACTGCATAATCTTGAACTTTTAAATAGCACTATTAAATTGTCTAGTAAACAGTATTTATTTCATAAAGCTAGGTCCAATATTTTTCAAAGTTATTGAGGTTTTTGTTACCGACCCGCATTATTTGCGGCCCAGTGTAGTTTCAAATTTTTTTTTACGTATAGCAGTGTTTGTTAACTCCAGTTTACACACAGAAATAAATATAATTCATCATAATATATGTGGTGTGTCGATTTGCTTACCATTTTAACGCTTGATCGGCGAATGGCAAAGCGATTTCTAGACGAATTTTGAGACAGCTCTCCCACCGCGGGCGATTAACGAGAAGCGAGTGAGCTAGCAACTAAAACCGAGTTGGCGAGCGATTACTCGCTGGCATACGTACGAGGGAAGGTCAAAAAGTTCGCGGAATGCAAAGCAAGGGAGGTGAAATTAAAGATGAAATTATTTTTCCTTTTCAATATATTCTCCAATAACCCAAAAATCTGTAGCCATAATCTTTCCGGCCGATTGTGGCACCTTGAACTTCTTAGGCGGTGCTGCGCCTTTTTTGTGGCACTGCATGGACTCTTGTTTTAACTCATGTTCATAGTGATAAACCCAAATTTTATCCCCAGTCACAATTCAGTTCATAAACTCATCCCTGTTCTCACTACACAGAACCAAAAACTCACGAGAACACTCGACGCGCTGCTGTTTTTGAAGCGGTGTGAGCAGTCTCGGCACACATCTTGCATTGACCTTAGACATGCCAAGATGGTCATGGAGAATGCTAAATATAGTCGTAGACGATACTCCAGTCATCTCTGCGATCTTTTTTTGTTCAGACAAGCATCTTCGAGAACGAGTTTTTAAACTTTTTTAACAAAGTCTGAAGATGTTGCCTCAATCGGTCGACCAGAGCGCTGATCGTCTTCAATCGAGTCTCTACCTTGTCTAAAAGACTATGCCACTTGTAAATCATCAATGTTTCAGTGCAAGAGTCCCCATAAACAGATGACATCTCTTCCATAATTATCTGCGGTGTTTTTCCATGCTTAGGAAGGAACTTTATCACGGCAAGAAGCTCAATTTTCACAATAGACAGTGTTCTGTATTGAGTCAATAAGTAGTGACAGGTAAAAAAGTCCTCCGCTCCCCACTCTAACCCCTCCATTCCGCGAACTTTTTGACCCGCCCTCGTATGTACGAATCGTGAGTCTCTCATCGAGTGTTCTGCCCGCCAAGCACGCGTCGCTGAGCGAGTACTATCTATGATAGCTCTTGTCGCTACGACAAACGAGTACTCGCCGGCGCACAGTGTGGTATTATGACAATCTAGCTGGACAAAATTATTTTGTCCCATATTTACGTGTTATTAGGTGGTAAAATATAAATGAAAAAAATAAATAAAAGATTGGTAGTTTTAGACGTATAATTTAACAACAGAACATTGTTTCCACAACAAGGTATACATCAAAATGAATACTTATAACAGTAAATACAATAAAAAAGTTATACAAAGTTTATTACACTTAATTCTTAATTAAGAAGCTTCGTCAGATTCTTCAAACCTTTCATCAGAGTCTTCAGATTCTGATTCAGATTCATGAGAATCACTATCTGTTTCGTCTTCTGTCATCCCAAGTTCAATACTTGGAATCCTTATTTCTAATAGGGCATTTACCTCGGGTTTAATATTACCACGTTTTGTTTTTGGAGTCGCACGCAAACTAGCGATATACGGATCCGATGAAATTAACAATCTATTTAATAAATCACGATTTGTGTTAATTCTCGAAGATTTTCTTGTAAAAAGTTCCCTGAATTTCCTATTGTGCTTATTTCGAGCCTCTTGAGCTTCTTCAGACATTTGACCTATTGGTAAAATGCATGCAGAAATTATATCTTTTCCGTGAAATAAAATTTTATGTACGCTTACTGGCATTGGGTACCACGAATACTCCTTAAAATATAATTATCTTGTGGCCTTGGCGAAGTCATGGAATTTGTCAATATTTATGTGATACCCGCTATTTATGGTCTCTAATATGACATGGAAGCGTTTGATAAGCTCAACATTTACACCAGTTATTTCTGCTGACTTTTCAGCATTTCGGAAAAACTTACGAGCTGTATTACCATCATTCGTGTTTCCGGTTTGTTGTTTTGGCATATCTACTAAAAGACCCAATTCGCTTCTAAACTTTTCTTGTAAGAACTTCTTTTTTTCAGCCACTTTGGTTTTATTTTCGGTTCCCCTAGCCTGCCATGTTTTTATTTCCAGACGGTAAGATATGTGCAAGATGCATTCAAATAACCTAATCCAAGAATGCAGAGGTGATATACCCAGAGACAGAAATTCAGTTCTTACCGTCTTTTCTAAAATGTGTTCTTCATTATTCATTTCACTGGGTTTGGCACCACATATCGCACCTCCGATAAAATACTGTCACAACTCGACATTTTTAAATGTTCAGGATAAATAAAAACATTCAAGTTATTTTTTGGAAGTCGATTTTTTAATCATTGTTTGAAAATATTGCATTCATGTTATATATCTATGTAAAGCTTGTAAAAAGTGTTATATGATGGCATAATTAATTATTAAAAATCATCGATTTTTTTTATATATTTTTTTACTTGTAACTCTATTTTATCGAAGATTATAAAGGTATACGAAATGAAATATTGTGTTCATATTGTAACATTCTTTATTTTTACCAAAATATATCACAATCAACTATGAAATCAACTTTAATTGGTAACAATCAACATTACAAAAGGGGTCCGCCCCTAAGACGACCCACTGTCGGGGTTTCCTTTATCAAAATAAGCTAGTATGAATTCAAAACAAAACAAAAATTACTCATCGTGTAGATTAATATCTATAAAAATATAATTTGGTTATTTATCAGTCTCGTAATCACTACTTAGACGTCTACTATTCATATAGACCTAACTGTCAACTAAAATTAAATTAACAAAAAAATAACGCACCTATCCTTATGTTAAATAACATAGTGTTACCCTGCCGTTTCAATTTGAATTATTTAATCACTATTGTTTTAGGGTACTTGACAAACATGTTGATAAAATGGTGAATAAAACTGGGGTACGTGATTATTGTTTACCAAACTTAACAAATCATTTCTTTTTCTTTCATTTAGTGGTATAGGTCCGACATAAGCAGCCTTCAAGTCAGGTAATGTTTGCGGGGACTTACGCCAAAGCTTAGTCTCCAAAAATGTATCATCACCATAAGATTTTTTGTAGTAAAGTATATCCGGTGTTTGTTTAGAATATTTCAAAACTTTTACTTCATTAATTTTCATACTGCCAACAGTCATTCGCATGTTACTCATCAAATCTTTCAAAGATATAAAATCATTAAATGAAAGTTCATTTACGTTGTATTGCTCGCCAGTTTTTTTCGCTGATTTTATTATTTGTGCGTATTGGGACGGTACATAGATAGGGCCCGATTTAAGGTTCCGTTTAACGCTTTTTTCAATAACTGAGTGGACCGAGTCCCCCTCATTTTGGGTATGGCCAGATATTAAATATTTGTGTGTGATTGAATCAAGATTTTTAAACTTTAAGACACAGTATACATAAACAGCTACTATAAATTAATTTTTATTTTGCCCTGTACAATTATCTGAATAAAATGTTAAGTTATAATTGCCATCTTCATTACGTGAACAATCAATTTTTTCTATGTATTTCAATAAACAGCTCCCTATCTCATCAGATCCCCGATTACCCGCACCTTCGTGCCAAAAATAGCTTTCGGTTTTTTTGTTTTTTAAGTCAGTTATAGTGAAGTTGAGACAGTTCAACTTGCTCTTATAGTAGAATACGGAAACATCCCCTTTTGGTACTGGTAACACGGCTTGTAAATCATACACAGCCACTATATCCTTGTTAGAGTCATTATCTTTGTCTAGTTGCTTTTCTTGACGGGACATAACTTTTTGTTGTTGGTGGTGAAGATATTTTTCTTCTAATTTGAGCTTCTCATCATCTTTTGCATTCTCGTAGGCAACACACAGTTCACAGCGATCTTTTTTGGGTGTAAAAAATCCTAAATTAAACTCAGTATTAAATATTTTCGCATACATAACGTAATTAGCATAAGGTTCATTATTTTTAACACGGTCTTCTTTATAGTCACGATGTAAATCTGATATGGTCTTCCCACCCTCAATAAATTCTCTGCTGGTTTGATTTCGTAAATAGTGGCTTTCGATACGGGGTATAGAATTAATATGATTACGAACTGAATCTTTGACACTTGCAGGCAAATTGTGATGGTTTTGATGTTTTCCTCTCTTATCTTCTTCAATAATATTTAGTGAAGTCCTTTTGGTAATAACTGTATTGATTACCCTACTATTAATATCTAAAGTGTTCATGTAATATGTTTTGCAAACTTTTATCTTCTGTCCCATTATGTTGAAATAAAAAGCATTATTTGGCAGTCTTCCTTTTTCAGTTGTCGTATACCTATATTTTCTAGTTATTGAAACCATACTTTGATTTATAAATTCTCTTTGACGAGTAATGTCTTTTAGCCCCAATATTCTTGAAATATGTGTAGTCGTTCTTCGTTAGTTATTTTTTCATTGCGTTTCAGCCTACATTTGTTTCCACATGGTGGTTTAATACATTTTTGTCTCATTTGTACATTTTTTACAGTAACATAGGCGGCGCCAGAGTTTCGCAGAATTTTGGATTTGTTTTGTTTCCATTCTGATGGTTTAGCTAACCGTTTTCTAGATGTTGAATTGGACGTGTCGGGCAAATTTGCAGTTGTTGCTGTTGAGGTTGATACAGCCGATTCATGTCCAAGTGGAACGTTTGGTTCATTGCCGTTTAAATCAGACTCATCAGTAGAATCTTGACGTTGAAACTGTTCTTCGACAAAATTGGGGTCTCGCACAGAATCATCGCTATCTTCTCCGGAATCTTCATCACTTGAAGAAGCGGAAGAATTCGAATCAGTTGAGGAAGAAGAATTGGAGTTGGAAGATGAGACATGAGTTATATTATTTACGTTTTCTGCTAACACTTCACATGATTCAGATACGTTTATAGGTTCGAGTGTTTCAATTTGCTCGTTGATGGATAGTGGTGTATTATTTGAGGCTCGGAAATTCTCTGTAATAATGATAAAATTAAGTTAAAAGACTTGGATTTTATTTAATCTAAACATTGAAAATGCGATCAAATCTATTAACAAGTACCTTTGTCGGTTTCAAGAATTTTTGTATTTGCATTATCTAATTCTTTATAATTGTAATTAGAAGTACACGGATCTTCTGTAAAAAAAAACAAACAAAACAGATAAATGAGCTGAATAGGTACATTAACTTATAATTCTTATTTTTTTACAGACTCATCACTTACCAGTTATACTTTCTCTATTAGAAGTATTATCATCTTTTAAGACTAATCGTAAGATAGCCTCGCTTCGCTTCATTTTATTTGAAAACCTGCGTAAAAATGAAGAACTTTTTATTTTTTACATACTTTGTTATTGCGTTGTGTTATTACCAAAGCTCATTTAAATTTTCTTTATCTAAATGACCAAAAACTATGAACAAGAAATAAATTAAATCATGTTGTAATTGTTAATATAGCCTATTATTAATATATTACACGGTTATAACTTAAATTAAAACAATTAAACATACTGCCAAACCTATCAAAAAGCGTTATATCTTGAAATCATACCTATAATAAATAAACAATTTGAGAAACTATTTTCATCAAAATGCCATATATAGTAATGTTTCAATTTATTACTGTGTTTGAGAATTGCAATATAATAAGCGTTGTAGGTTTTTTCTAATATACAGTCATACTTCGTGATATAATGAAACATATCTAATCACTCACATAAAAACTACATTTCAATAAATCATACACAGTAACAAATTAACTTAAGACTCTCTAATATTATAACTAAGAATAGTGTTACTATTGCAGTGTGTCTAAAATACCGTTACATCTTAAGTTATTACCGTATTTATATTCATTTTGGTAATATAATTCATTGAAAATATGTCATATACAGTAATATTTCAAGTTAACACAGAATTCGACAGAAAATTAACAACAAAAATGTACTTACCAGATAACTTGAACAGTATTATTTCGTTTTATTACACTATTTTAACAACCCAAAGCACGGCTACCTGTCACAACATGTAATGTCACACTAACTGTCATCGCTTCCTCGCGCCGCGCGTACTTCGTCAAGGTAATACAATACTGTGCTAACTGCCATCTAGTAACGAATTAGTGAAGTTACAGTTATAACGCTTTTTGAGTGTATAAAATATGAAATGACGATATTAGTTATTATGAATGGATAATTATTGGATTTTTCAAGTTATAACTGTATTTGATCGGAGGTGCGATATGTAGCATGTTTGTGTGGATGTACATGAAGATACTGCATTACAAATTTTTCCGTCTATCATACAGAATATCAGTGTTGGCTTTACTAACACTTCCATGTCATTTACAATAATTTTAGTAGGTATCAGTGATCTAGCTTGTTCTTTGATTTTGTCAACTTCGCTCACAATAATAGTTGGAGTTTCTTTGGCAAATACAAACTTTATGGGTCGACAATATCTAGTTGATGATGTCGAAAGGTTTTGCCAAACAATTTGTTTACCACTTTGGCCATTCATTGCATACATTTGTATTGGCACCATTGAAATGCTGAACAAACTTTCATCACTAGAGTGTGATTCGGAAAATTTTTGTTTGTAGCGATTTTGTTCTGCTCCATCACAACCCCATTTAACAACAATATCTAAATTTCTTAACTCTTTTATCGCTTTCAGGACCTCTTCTTGCACTTTGCATAATCTTAATATTGTGTGATCCATTAAAGATTGAAGTTTAACTTCGGCATGTGTTTCTGAAACATCAATTTCACTTGGATAACACAATTGTTTTGCCGTTTTCACTCTGTAGTATGGTGGATACAGATTTCTGTTAATCACTTTTGATTGCTCTCGTATGATACCATATTGGTGTGTCGACAGATTTGCATCAACGATTAATGCCAAAGCTTGGTCATTCGAAAGCCCACTTCGCTTTGGGTTTATTAAACACCTCCGTGCTTTTTTTATTTCCGTTCCTCTTCGGGGTGAAAACAGGGAAAGCTCCTTAACAATAGCTGCTGAGTCCCTTTTTCCTGATTGGCGAAGCTGTATTTCGTTTGCCATCGATATCTCTTCTGGACACGTAGTTTCAAGAAGATGACGAATTCGCCGTTTCTTTGTTTTTTCACTGGATAATTCAAAGTCTTTCGGTGGTCTTCCGGCACGTTTACTTGTTCCAGGTAGTGAAACATCAACGTTAGTTTCACTGACAATACCCGTAAATGATATGGTCGCTTCCAACCATGAAGAATTCGTTTTCAGAAAGCGTTCTCGATGTCTTCCTGATTTCGACCATCTTTCGTCAATCTTTTGACTAACTCTACTAATTGTTGCTTTTAAACTCTTCAAAATATCATCCGTAACGGACTGGACACTAAGTTCTTGTAAAATATAATGCAACAAAGCATCTTGTCTTGATTCTTTGGCGTTAGCAAACCAAACATCAAAAAACGAACGACGAGAAATATGCGAAGTCATACTGAAAATAAGAAGATGTTGTATGAGTGTCGCAAACTTTCGCAAGCAAATGAACATTTTTCTTGTAGTATATGAATATACCTTTCAGAAAAATATACCCAATGCACAGGGAAATGCAGGGAAACAAACTAAAACCCTCGATAAAACTCAAAAAGTTCTGTTTGTGATTAAATAAAAACCTTACTCTGTTAATTTAATATTTATGATTAAACTAATATATATACTAACAAAATAATATATCAAAATTTACCTTGAAAGTCCCACAAAAACGATAACAACACAAAATCACCACTAGCACACAGAAACACAGCGTATTCATCGAGCGAACTCAGACGAATGAAACGGTTGCAGCGAGCGGTCGGTCGGCGTGGCTCAGGTAGCCGGCCGTCCCGACCTTTTTTTACCTGCTATTGTTTCGCGTGAATTCCTAGAAAATGTACTAAATTATAGTATAACTTGTTAGCTTTGAATTTACTCCATTAAAAGGATCATTTAAGACATGATCTAAATTGACTTTTGTCCTTCTAGATTCTCAAAATATCATACTGTGCGGCGGTGTGAACATTCAGCGATTAACTATTACTATGTGTATCTATTTTACTTACGCGGGACCTGCCTATCTTTTATACTATTTTGAGCGAAAAAATCGTTGATAACTCGTCGCTTGCTCGTCGGCGGTGGGACAGATGCCTAAGGCCATAACAAAAAAATATTGTTTTTATACTTAGTGCGACTTGCTCGCAGAACGCATTGTCTGAGCAAGGCTTTAGACAACCATTTTCTCATACTAAACGACAACTGTTTAAATATTATGGGATCACTGTTATGACTAAATAATAACACCACGTCATGTCTGTAATGGGATTATTAAACTGTTGCAAGTTGCAACTTAGTAAAACATAAACAAAACTAGCTTCGGCCACCTGCTTTTGATGTCGGAAATTTTCCCACGGCAACGTACGTATATCACTCCTAAACCAAAATTTTATCGAAATGCGTTTATCTGAAAAAGCGTGAACCGGTAACAGACCGAATTACTTTCGCATCTATAATGTTAGTATGGAGTCATTATCAGCCTATAATGTTCCCACTGCTGGGACACAGGCCTTCTCTCTGTGAGAGGAAGTAGGCCGTAATCCACCACGCGGGCCCAGTGCGGGTTGGTGGATGTCACATGTCTTCGAATTTATGGTTCGGTTCTAGGACTTGCTGGTTTCCTCACGATGTTTTCCTTCACCGTTTTGATGAAATAATTTACACAAAGTAAAGCGCCTGTCTGGGCTCGAACCTACGACCTACAACTCGTAAGTCGCGGCTGTTAAGTATGGAGTATCGATTATTAATGTTGTATTTACCTACATAAGTACCTACAAAAAAAAAAAAGTTTGTAAGTCAATATTTTATGAGTAATCGGTATGTATGTTATGTTCTCGTGGCCAAACTACCAAATTGGTTCTGATATTTTGGAAAAGGAGTTTCATTCCTTGACAAATAACGAAAGGCAACTTAATAAATAAATTCACAATAGTTATTTATTTATACCTAACTTTTCTCGTAACTATATACCATTTTGTTCTAGCAATTTGTATGGCGTAAGAAGTAGGTACTTGGAAACTATAGAACTTATATATTTATTCCGCCCGGATTTATTTATAGTTTCCGATTTTCTATAGTCTAACTATTTATCGAAGAGGTCTAATTCTAAAGGTTTCATTTCTGACCAACTCAGAGTCGACGAAGCGATTAATTCGATTACTTTAAAATTGAATTCAACATTGCCTACTTTTGCTTTAAACCCACTTTGAGTTTTTTTCTAGAGCCCCCAATTTCTATTATTTACCGTCTGTCCCGAATCTGAAACAGCTATTGCCACGATTTTATTTAAACGTGTAACATTACAACACATAGTCGTAAGATCCGATTTCAGCGACTCCTAATTTTCCCAGGGTCTTCTACTGCCCCCTAAAAGTCTCAAACGCCCACGTTGAGAACCTATGCTTTAGAGACTATTACTACTAAATGGAAGTAGTACATTGGAAGTCAGTGCAGACCCCAGTCAACAAACAACGCTCAGCGTAAATCATGAAGGTAGGAACATAAAATTCGCAAGATATTTTTCTTATAGTCTGTAAAGGTGTATAGTTATTGCACATCATGAGCGCGCATCATTCATTGTAAATTAAACCTTATGTCAATGACACAAAAGTCACAACACGCGCTAGTGATTTGCAACGACTACACTTAACCCAGGTCCCCACAAAATACACCGTTCGATTTTCAACTCTCGGCGCTAAGCAGTGCGTTGATAATCTAGTGAGTATTAAAAAATCGCCTATGGGTACGGTAGAGCTTAATGTATAATTAGATTGCGGTCGATCGACCATTTGATATTAATCGCCACAAAACGATTCAACGGTCGATCGATTGTACGCAATCTGCATGCACCACACCGGATCGAACAAAAGCATGTTCGAAATTTAAAAAAAACATTCCTTACCTCATATCAGGCGAGAAGTCAACAGAACAAGCGTATCCTGCCACCATATGTCCACTGAAGGTCTTCTTCCTATTCATCTTAAACCTGTTCAATGCACTGAAGACAATCACTTTGTTGTCCATGGACTGACAGGCCAGCCATTTGCCGTTAGGTGACACGGTGACCGCTGGCAGGGAGTGCATGGTTGGGTCTGCTATGTATTTCATGTCTACTGGTATGTCCCTGTGAAAGAAAGAAGAGGTTAGCTTGAATTATTACAGGTAGGTTTTTTGTACTGGGTTATGGGTCTGTGTCCAGCTTATGGCAGTAGGCTGAATTCCCAATAATACAAGATATAAAAATAAATTCTGAAATTATAGTTGTTACCATATCTGTACAAGTCGGGAGTTTATTCGTAATCCCTACTATACCCGTTTCAGGCATGCAAATTAATTTTACATAAATGACATGGGACTTGTTGACTGGGCCAACTGTGCCATCAAAGTGTATACAAAAGTTTTTACTCCTTAAAATATACTAACAACTACCTTTTTTTTATTTAGGGGGGAACCTTCATAAGGCGCCCAGCCTCCGGGGAAAGAGGTCGGGGAGTGTGGGGTTCATAACTCACTAAATCCACCCCTATGGCCACCATCAGCACATGGAGGGTTCTTTTTAAATGTATTCTTCCCGGTTCCTTTAAAAGACCAACTCCAGAACCCCCCCTGTGCTACGCCTGTCAGGCACATCCCTGGGGAGACTGTAAAGGGGTCTCCCCCGAACCTCGCAGTGCACGGTAGAACGTGACAACAGTGCTACCGTCTACCCTGGGGTCACTCGATGGTAGAAGTACTTGTAGAATGTATACATAGTTCAAAACAGTCACCCACCATTACGAATTCCTAATATTTCAGGCGCGTCATCAGTACCAACATTTAATTAATCAAAGAATTTCACAACTTCACTCATACGAGAGTATGAGTTACAAAAAGTATGGACTGGCTTCCATTTCAACTCTTCCAAAATCAAATCACATGGAGATTTAGTACTAAAATCAAACCTGACTATATTTGATAAAACCTTTTCTTTGAAATACAACGCAGGTACAGGATTTAAACGTGATGTTAATACTTTTCCAAATGCTGAACATTTTGCTGTTTTAAGTTTTTGCTTGAGAATGTATGATATGTCTGTTTTTTTTGGTAATAATTGTTCAACTCTTGGTGATGGCAAGGTATATTCAGAAACTGTGTCCTTGAAAATCTCTTTGTGGTCTAAATCCAATGATGGGATGGCATTGCTGTCTTTGGAAGTCTCCTGTCCAGGTTCCTTCACTGCTTTCATTAAGTCAATCCCATCAGTTTTGTCTTCAAGTGCTAAAGAACACATATCTTGTACAATCTCATGTTGCTTAAGCTCTTTTAATTTTAGCATGTTTGTCAATGGTTTTGGAAGCACATTGACAATAGGACCCTCAGTCAAATTGAAGGTCGGGATAAGTAGTGTTGAAGTTGACTTGGGCCTAGTATCTGATCCTTGTTGGAGAGTTATCATTGGTGTGTTTTGATCTTGCTCAGTGGGTCCAACATACAAACTGTATTGAGACAAATGACTGTTTACTAAATCATATAGGCACGTAAATGAACTTGAGTCAGACATGTTGAATTCACAATTTACTTTTCAAAGTCTAATGAAAAAGCGTAGCACTGTATCACGAAAACTAAGTAAATATTATGCGGTGTGTTCACATGAATGTTCAATAAGTTGACGAAGATCACTTGTTTTGTTTTGATTCGATTTGTAAACTACCTACACTATAAAATGATCAGCAAAAATTATAAATGCGTTTGTCCTAAATGACGGGTAGAGCACGCTTGTAACTAAACACGTTCATTTGTTTCTAGGCTTATTTGAAATGTTTTATTTCTACCCTCATTAAAGTGGCCTCACGTAAATATTAAGATGTTTTAAAAATTAAATATGATATTATACAACTACCCACTTTTATGGCTATTAAGTTTCATGTAGCATAATCAGCCTACATTGTTCCCCCTACAACTGGGACACAGATCTCCACTCTGTGAGAGGGAGTGGGCCGTGACCCTCCATGTGGGGCCCAGTGCGGGTTGGTGGATCGTTTCATAATGATATGATTGACAATATTATTTAGCAGTTCATAAAACTGTTACAATTTCTATAGTGGTTAATAAATCCGTATATTCTAAGCTAAATATACCAATATATAATATGCTAAATTATGATAACTTTGATTCTTTAGGAAATAATTGTGTATTGTTGTTTGAAGAATTAAAAATAACCACGACTTTTGCATTCAACTTATTTAAATTAAATACAATCAAAATGGGAATGTATAAATTAAACTTTATTTTTGGTTAGTATTTATATTAGTTATCAGTATGACACAGAAATTGTTGTTATTTAATATAATATTTATTTACGTTATTTTCATTGGAATAATATTTAAAGTTTTTTTAATTGTGTTTTTGTGGATCGTGTGGTGTGCGATAACGATTTTTATTTATATTATTCATCATTTTATTACAAACTATCCAATTCGTTAAAGACGGTCAACATGATGACATAGAATTAGTGTCACATGTCGCGTGTGTTAGGTTAAAGAAAACTCGATTCACTTGTATTGGCAATACGCATGCTTACACGACATCGCCTCAGTATTTATTATTTATGTATACGATGACGAATGCACGTGTTATATGCGTGGTAGTCATGCCATTATCCGCGCGCAAATACAGGCTCTGGGGTGCTACAGATAATTTCTTAGAGGAAAATCCAATAAAAGATCTATTCCATCCTGTTTCTTTAGAAAAAATAGTATTATATGATAAGTGATTTATTCCTGTAAGTAGGTTTGTACAAACACTTTTACATGTCAATCATATAATTTAAACTAGACGAGGTCGGCGTTTCCTATCTGAAAAAAAGGCCAAACAAACTCAAAGGTCACAGTCTCTTTTACAAGTCCAGACAAAATCTTGGTCAGATCATGTGAAGACTATGTAGATAAATGGTATTACTATTTCCTGTAAAATACCTGGCAAAATATGGGTGTACTATAGGGACACCTCTGCCTTACAAATATCATATGTTGTATCACATGTTGATTTGCAATGGCATATTGCAAATCAACATGGCGGCGCTAGTGGTGGCCCTGTTTGATAACTAGTGCTGGGCATATTGCAAATCAACATGGCGGCGCTAGTGGTGGCCCTGTTTGATAACTAGTGCTGGGCATATTGCAAATCAACATGGCGGCGCTAGTGGTGGCCC
Organism: Brachylomia viminalis; assembly: GCA_937001585.2. NCBI lineage: Eukaryota > Metazoa > Arthropoda > Insecta > Lepidoptera > Noctuidae > Brachylomia > Brachylomia viminalis. The sequence continues at coordinate 3,619,190 of OW443300.2, forward strand.
TGTTTGATAACTAGTGCTGGGCATATTGCAAATCAACATGGCGGCGCTAGTGGTGGCCCTGTTTGATAACTAGTGCTGGGCATATTGCAAATCCACATGGCGGCGCTAGTGGTGGCCCTGTTTGATAACTAGTGCTGGGCATATTGCAAATCAACATGGCGGCGCTAGTGGTGGCCCTGTTTGATAACTAGTGCTGGGCATATTGCAAATCAACATGGCGGCGCTAGTGGTGGCCCTGTTTGATAACTAGTGCTGGGCATATTACAAATCAACATGGCGGCGCTAGTGGTGGTCCTGTTTGATAACTAGTGCTGGGCACATTTCCAGTACTATGAAAAGATGAACCTTTGCTGAGGCCAAAATATTTTTAGACCGCGGGCTCCAGACATGAGCACGAGGTATATTTAAAACGCTACGTATCCTTACGGGGCTATAGGCTACTTATCAGATTCACCAGATTTTTGTTTTATTCATAAAATATGTCTTCCTTTTGTCTGTCTGCCTTTCGCCAGCTCCGTTAATTCCCCATGTAATAGGGGGCGAGTTTATTGCCATCAACCAGGTACTAATACAGACTCCAGGCTGCTACTGAGAAATTCCTGATGGATAAACTCAATAACAATTTGCCCAACCCGGCAATCGAAACCAGGACCTCATGCTCAGCATCAGCACTTAGATCAACGTGCCAGTCCATAAGTCGGGAATAGATACTGTAGCTGTACATAATACCAACGGCCGCAGCGCGCTAGCGCTCGGCCGAGTGACCGACCGTGGAGCCCTAGCTCTCTGCTACCGCCACCGCGATGGTGGCGCTCCTGTCGTGAGTTCAGTGAACTACAGACTAATACGCGCTGTGCAGTGATTGGTTAATAGTTTCCGCAATGTTTTCAAAAGTGCCCACAAATATATTTTTGTTAATTTAAGAATTTATGTATAAGTAGTTAGTTTTCCTAAAATAAAACCAGAACCGTTTAGTGTCTCGAACTGATTGTTTCGGGAACTATATTTTCTATCACCAAAATTTATATTTGTCATCAAGTTGTATCACCTAATAAATAGATCTATCGCCACGAAATATTTTCGTTCTCAGATAAACAAAAATTGTTCCCAGGTTGACATCTCAGGATTTTAGGTGATTTATTGTGGAACTGATTTTGCATTGTTTGGTGACTACATTTTGGTGACAGATCTACTATTTGGAGGACAAACCCTATTATTTAAGAAACACAAAACTAATTAAATTGGTAATAGCTTAAATGATACCCGAGACAAATTACCAGGAGAAACTGGATGCAATCTGGACTTTAGGGCACCCCGACTCGGACAGGTTAGGTTAGAAGGGGATGGCGGGGTCGAGAGACCCCGCCATCCCCTTCGTGGTTATTTTTTTATAAACCACCCAGAAGTAGGAGCCCCGCGAAGCGGGGCTCCGTCGACCAAGCCCTACCGTCGACATATTATGTATATCAATCGATCCGTGGTGAATAAGAAAACTACTACTATTGGTGATCTCTTTAAATTAGTTTGCTTAAATACTTATTAGGACACACCTATTATAATACATACAAAAACATTTATTTGGTACTAGACCTTATATCTCAGGATTTTAGGTGATTTATTGTGGAACTGATGTTGCATTGTTTGGTGACTACATTTTGGTGACAGATCTACTATTTGGAGGACAAACCCTATTATTTAAGAAACACAAAACTAATTAAATTGGTAATAGCTTAAATGATACCCGATTGTTTCTCTCGAAAACCTACAGACCTAAGAATACTATAAAAATAAACTATCCGTAGTACTCACCACTCCCATACCCTGAGACTCTTGTCGTCTGACGTGGTAACAAATCTTCTGTTCTCGTCCACGAATGTGATTGTGTTGACAGCGCCTAAATGTCTGTCGTACTCTTGAGCTATCTCACCGCTACGGATGTCCCACTGTTGGGCAAACGAAAACATTAGTAGAATTATTAGAAATATACAGGGTGGCAACTGTAACCATGAATTGAGCACAAGATTTCGAATTCTGAATAACCGACGAAAAATTTCAACGCAGGGGCGTTCAGAAACATGTGCCGAATGAATGAAACAGTTTCCGCGTCGATGTCCCTGCAACCCTGTATCTGTCTATTGATCCGTCTCGGCGCCATGAGACGTTATTATCTGTGGTGATTGATATAAATACGGACAACAAACTAAAGGTTGGCATTAATAAACCGGCAAGTTTGAATAAATAAATAATATTTGAAAATAACCCCAATACAATAACCCCGCGTACTGTTAGAAAGTGATCGTCGCGCGAATAGTCGATCATCGCGTTCACTTTTTGGTCGGAAAACTGAAAGGCGCCCTCTGTGGACGCGACCACGCGTTCCAGTTCACCGAAAGAAGAACATGCGACGATCGCTTTCTATTCGGACGCGGCCTAATATTTTTCAGAAGCGAAACTGCTACGGTAGCTTCAACAAACGATTGTTAAAGCTATCTTATACTCCAGTTTCTGTTTTTTATTAATTTTCAAACACTTGTCAATTCCTTTATATGAAACCATACTCACACAAATAATCTTTTTATCCGAGGTGCCGGCCACAAAGAGGTTCTGCTTGTCCTCGTCGGGGTTGAACTTGGCGCAGTAAGGCACCTTGCGTGACGTGAACCGAGATATACACTCGCCCGTCTCTGTGTCCCACAGCTTTATGTAGCGGTCGTAGGCTGGAAAGAGAGGAAGCTTTAATTAGTATTTTATTCGCAACTGATGTTGATCGAGCGTAGGCATACGTATACGCTAGTCGCTGTGTAAACGCGACGCTGACACCGCGTAATCGCGACGCTGTTTAGATCACATCTACGCGACGCTGGAGTAACGCATGCAGAGGGTTTTTTGAAATGACGCTCACTAGGTGGCAGCACTGAGACGTCAGGTCCGGACACCTGTCAAAAGTGTCAAAGCGCCTACAGATATTTTCTTTAGTCGTGACTGAATGATGAACGAATGAATTAAACGAATGATGAACGTCATCATATATTTTATACTCATTGCCGAAATGGAAGACCTCCTGTCAGTGGCGCCAACTGACGGCGTGAATTTTCATGAAATCCCTCAACTTCTGAATATAAACGCCTACTCTAGTTTAGAGTCTAATATACACACCCGAGTCTATACACACAGGTCCGACATACTAGTGATCATCGTCTGCCTAGCCTTTTCCAACTTTTACTAGGTCGGGGTCTGCTTCCAGTCTAACCGGATGCAGCTGAATACCAGTATTTTACATGGAGCGACTGCCTATCTGACCTCCACAACCCAGTTATTGGGTAATACGATCCCCTTGGTAAGACTGGTTGTCAGATTTTCGGGCTTCTGACGACCGGTAACGACAGTCAAAGATCCACGAATGACAGCCGGGACCACCGGCTTAACGTGCTTTCTGATCCATCGAGGGGTCTCGGTATGAGAAGATGGTCACCCACCCACGGACCAACCGCGGCAAGCGTAGCTTAACCTGATCGATCGATCTCGCGACTGTTATTACTTAGCCACGAGCCTGTCCGACATACTAGTATTGACCACAAATGGCGGATACCTTTTGTTATAAAACAAGAGTCAATGCAATTAAAATAACCATAGACATTTTTAAAGGTAGACACAAAACCACAAAAACTAACCAGCTGATAAGAATTTATCTCCAGTATTGTTAAAGTTAACATCTCTGACAGCTTGCCGGTGACCGAAGTATGTTCTTATGCAGCGACGATCGCCGTACACCTCCCAGATCTGAAACAGAGAGCAAAGTCCATTAGAAAATTGAAAACAGAAATGACGACAAAAAAGAGAAGTTCTTTGTGCCTCTATTTATAAGTGAACAGCCTGTTTTCTCAAAGGGGTAGGCAGAAGTGCATACTACGCCAGTTCTGTTACTTATGTTATGAGTCCCATGTAGAGCCGGGCCCGCTGCCCCAATTTTCGAACCAAATACAGAGCCAAATTAAATTAGCAAAAAAAAAACATCTTTCAGACTTTGAACCGTAACCGTATATTCGTTTGAGGCAACCAAACGACTATTGTGTTACGGTTAAAAAAAAAACTCCGTACAATATACACACAACAAGAAAGCACTGGTAATAAAGTTCCCAATATGTTACCTTGACCCTACAGTCCATGCCCGCAGACAGCATGAGATGCGCCGTGCCCGGGAACCAGCGCACTGTGGCCACGCCCTTCGTGTGACCCTTCCATGTGTAGATGTGGGACTGGAATCAATAGTATTGAGAATGTATTATGTGTTGCACAGCACACACACAGCTACGGTCAGCCAGCCAGCTGCACTGACAGCTGACTAGGTGAGAACTGCATGTTTTCGTTCAGACTTCAAGCTTCATTGACAAGTTTTCTATATTTTCATAATTGGTATCCGACGTGACGTCAATGGATTGGTGAGATTTTATTATTAAACGACGTTATTTCAGTTTTTGCAAGGTGTTCAACCAAATATTGCAGATTATGTTGGAAAAATAATGCACAGATGATAGTGCACAAATAATGCACAGATGATATTGCACAAACAATCCACAGATGATATTGCACAAATAATACAAAGATGATATTGCACAAGTAATGCACAGATGATATTGCACAAATAATACAAAGATGATATTGCACAGGTAATGCACAGATGATATTGCACAAATAATACAAAGATGATATTGCACAAGTAATGCACAGATGATATTGCACAAATAATACAAAGATGATATTGCACAAGTAATGCACAGATGATATTGCACGAATAATACAAAGATGATATTGCACAAGTAATGCACAGATAATATTGCACAAATAATACAAAGATGATATTGCACAAGTAATGCACAGATTATATTGCACAAATAATACAAAGATGATATTGCACAAGTAATGCACAGATAATATTGCACAAATAATACAAAGATGATATTGCACAAGTAATGCACAGATTATATTGCACAAATAATACAAAGATGATATTGCACAAGTAATGCACAGATGATATTCTTAAACACATACCTTAGGCAGGAAGCACTTATCAGGCGGTGTGTCACTTCGCAGTTGCGTCTCACTGCGCGGCGGAGTGATCCACGACCTGCCCTGGTAGTCCGTCGGGTTGTCGACTGGAAAGGAAAAATGTTGTTTAAGAGAAGTTTATAATGGATATTATATTAAAGCCTGCTGAAAGATTACTTTATTTATTGGAAATATACGACCCAACCAGTGACAGTCAAGTCTTAAACAAGATGTAATTGAAAAACGGAAAACCTGTAAATGGTCATTATACACATTCTATAGAACAGCAGATTTTTATATCGCGATTTGAGGTTTGGTACCATTTCTTGACAGTTGTCAGTTGCCAGTGGATAAAGCGTTTAAGACAGTAATGATTGAGATATCTATGTGTCTCATTTTGGTCACTATGTTGTTAACATCAATGATAATGTTTATGGCATGTAAAAAGCATTTAGCACTCACTATGGAATATAGATTTCTCCTCCAAAGGTTTGTCATCGTCAACTTTGCCTTTCTTCTGTCTCTTGGCGACTATCTCTAGTAATTCTTTCGCCTCCTCACCTTCTGGCCTCATCACTCTGAAATTAACACGATTTTTTATTACAACACATACATTATTATTATGATGTTGGGCGAAGTAATTAGTTATCATTTAATTGTGCTTTTGTGTGTTCTGCTATTTCATCTGTGTGGACTAAATAAATGATTTAAATATCTATATATCCATGAACAATTCATGATGTCCACTGTCCACACAAAAATTTTTAGTATGGAAGCTGCCTTTTGACAATTTTAGTAAGAGCGTTTATACCTTATGATGAGTGGCAACGTCGCAATTTAGTCGGAGCTATATTTAAAAAATCTGTTTAATTAACTTTTTAGAATTACGTGAAAGTGTTTAAAAAGTAAGTAACCATAATGCTTACAGTTATTTTACAATGAAAATAACGCCCTGCAAGTTTCCAATGTATTATTTGCATATAAATAGAACTGTAAACGCAACGATTTCTTACCTTTTACACAGTTTTCACATAATTCTAAAAAGTTAATTAAACAGATTTTTAAAATATAGCTCCGATTAAATGATAAAAATTGAAAACCACGAAAAATTACACTAAATTGCGACGTTGCCACTCATAAGGTATAAACGCTCTTAAGTGTCCTTGCGAAACTTCTTGTTCCCCCACCCCACCCCGTCACGTCGTATCGCATCGTTTCCCCGCGCTATTACTTCGTTTACTCTTAGCGTTCTTTCTGACTTTTTTTCTTTTTGCTTTTTTAATTGGGCTATCAAATACAAAAAACATTTTTCCAATGAAGAAAGAAAGAAAGAAAATGCGTTTATTTGCGGTAAACATGACGCAAAAAGTAACACAAACACTGAAAATATGAAAAGGTTGGGGGAAACATGCGTCACATCCACGCAAAACGGCTATCGCTCAGCATTATGCCGCGACCCTATGCAAGACAGAGCCCCAGCGCTGGTTTTCAGCGACAGCCGGCGCTGACGTAGTGACGTCGCACAGAGGAGTATTTGACTAAAAAAGTCGATCAAAATTATTTTGTGATAATTATCGACTGGAAATAAAATAAAAAGTAGTTTAAGGTGATAATTTTGTATTTAAAACACCATACACACATACAATTTTACATAAAAAGTTTTTACACAAAAATCTTCTAGTCAAAATCACCTTCACTAGATCCATCGTCCTCCTCATTGTCAAACTCTGTAGACGAGACGTACGATGTCTCCGGGAGCAAGAGTTCTAATGCCTCAACGGAAAATGGCTTACTTTTTTTCCGTTGCCTTTGCCTGGTACTGCTCAAAAAAGGATCTGAAGTTAGCAGAAGTCTATTTAGCACATCTTTGTTACAGTCTTCACGGGAAAACTTTCTGGAAAAATTTTGCCTATACATACGGAAGTGTTTGTTTCTGTCCTCAGCCGCCTCTTCCGACAACTGGCCAATAGGCAGAATAGCGTGATCAATTACTGTGGCCCCATGTCTTAAAATTTTGTGCATTGTAGGCGACATGGGGTGCCACTCATACAAATCCACATATAGCTTTGCAGTTTGTTCAGCAAAGTTTTAAAATTTTTGTGTATCAATTTTCAGCCCACTTGACAAAGTCTCTAATATGACACTGCATTTTTTATTAAATTGATGTCAATCCCAGTAATGCGGGAAGAAGTTTCGGGATTTGAGAAAAATCTCCTTGAGGTGTTCCCGTCATTAGTGTTCCCAAACCCTGCTTTCGGAATATCCACTAGCAGCCCCATTTCCTCTTTAAAAGCCTCTTGAATTTTCTTCTTTCTTTCTGCCACTATGTTTTTGTGTTCTTGAGTCCTTGCCTGCCAATTTTTTAAAGGTATTTTGTATGACAAATGAAGAAGTGATTAAAAAAATCGAATTCTGGCATGTAGTGTCGACAGCCCAAATTTAAGAGTATCGGGATTCCCTATGTTTTTTTTAAATCAGGTTGTTGAAGTCCTTTGATGTTTGCCCACATATATAGCACCTCATGGTAGATAAAGTGTTTGTGGCAGCATTGCAAACCTTTGCATCGATCATGGTAAAGGCTAATGTGTGCTTTATTTTCAATATACCACCATTTGTCCTCGGTATTTCACTTTTTTTCAGGTTTTTGATTTGATTCTCTATGTAGGAAATTTCTTCATTTGTGATGTCTTTTGTTTCGTGTACAAAACGGATTCGTACGGGTCGGCAATATCTTGCAGAAGAAGGTACTGGGTTTTGCCAAATAATCTTATTTTGGTCACCAATATTGCAAATCAGTTGTAAGGGCACAAATGAACTCTGAAATAATAATTTTAAGGCACTTCTCAATGATCCTTGTTTATTTTCAGGGCATTTCGTGATTATTTTAAGGCGATTTTCTAAAAACTCAAACTTTTGGTCTATTTTTCTGTCTGAACATTGTTTTATGACTCCATAGAGTGATTTTCTAGTCATCTCCATCGACGTCATTGGTGATTCTGGAATAGAAAAATAAAAATATAATATTGTTTTAAAAAAGCTGATTTCGAGTAATTCCGTAAAAAAATTAAATAAAAAAATGGCGTGTATATGCGGAATATTTTCCTTTAAAAACCTTATCAAGAATAATAAAGCTATATGTTACATCTAAAATCATAAGTTAACTGGGTTTAACTCATAAACAAAAACACCTTTAATTACAGAGTTTACTAAAAAATTGTTGCATTTTTTATGGACTACATTTAAGGTGCAAAATGTCCCTTAAATCAAGTTTAATAACAAAATAAAAATGATTTTGTAAAGTAACTACATACCTTCTTCCAAAATATCCATAATGGTCATCACACAATTTCACCAAACACAGACTAAATGCAATTTAAAAATCACGTTTTAACTGTAGTACCGAAAACAAAGACATTCGATTCACGCAACGACTGGGTTCCGACTGCTGCTACGGTTGGTGGAGGGGCGGTGCGTGGCCAAGTTGGCCATTTAGTGACGTAATAGCTATTGGGCTCTCAAAATACAATAGTTGTAAAGCAATGAGACAAAATTCGAGTTTTCGACTTTTGATCGGTTTTTTAGATCAAATACTCGTCTGTGCGTCGTCCGGTGAGGCAAACAATAGTTAGGACGCTGTACCAGTACAGCGTACTTACGAACGTTGCACTTAAATAAAAATAATATAATTACATTTAAATGTTATAGAATATGCTAAACAGACATGCTACGAGAATATCATCCTCAATAAACTGGTACTGGTAGTTCCAGAGATTAGCGCGATCAAACAAAGATACTCTTCAGCTTTATAATTATTTTAGATTTAGTAGCATTCATATTTTCAGTCTCTATTTAATAATTTTTAACTTGACATTTATCTTGTAGGGTTCTTGTACAACAACAATATAAGCAAACATTGCCTAAGAAATTATTTTAAGAAAGTGTTATGCCGAGGTACACTTACAGTACACCCACATTTTTTGTTTGAAGGCGCTAATCTCTGGAAATACCAGTCGGATTTGAAAACATCTTTTTGCATTTGATAGCCCAATTCTTAAGGTCACCACGCTGAGACCCTTATGAGCCGAGCAAAAAGGAAAAGTCCGAAAGAACGCTAAGCGAAAACGAAGTATTAGCGCGGGCAGGCGATGCGTAGCGACGCGGTGGGTTGTGGGCCGTGAGTGTTTTATATAAATGTTGCTCTTATTTTAGTATATTGTTCATCTTACGTTGTCCACGCGAACGCAGAAGCTAGTTGTAAGATAAATTGCCTACCTCTGTTCACCCACATATCCTCCCCAGGGTCCAAGGAATCCAGTGATATCCTCAGGGTTGTCATTCTTGGTCCTCTTCTTCTTGTCCAGAGGTCTCTTTTTAATTGTCTCGAACACTGACTTGCCTAGTGCTTCTTCAGGGGGCGCCACCATCGCTGATACTGGAAATGTAAGAAAAACATTTTTGATCACTAGTGTTTTCCTACATAGAAGTCAAATATAGCATAAAACATTTCTATGGAACTCGGCAATAGTGTAGCTTTCTATCAGTGATTGCATTTTGATTGTAATCAGATCACTACTTCCAAAGATTACCTCTGAAAAACAAACAATTTTAGCCTACTCTTGACAGAGTCAGAGAGAGATGGAAGGTTTCTTTTTCTGGTTTACCCTGAAAATACTTTTATGTTAAACCAGAGAAAGAAACCTTCCATCTATATTTCACCCATCTCTCTGTTGAATGCCACAGCTTTTCATTTGGTTTGGAACTCCCAACATGCAGCAGATATTATGGATGAAATCTCATTCAAGCTTTGAACCAAGGTGGCTTCTATATAAAAGTGTGATTATAATTATGTCTCAAATGCTATTCACTACTCACCTACTATAGCATCCCCACTCCCCGTATCGCCATCCGTAGATGGATCCACAGCATACCCGTAACTTGTAAATGTTCTCCTCTGGTTTTCAAACTGGAAGTCACTGATATGTGCCTTCTCTACATAGCCAGATAACATGTTTCTATTGGCCCTCATTTGTTGTGTTTGAAACGGATTGTCTGGTCCGAATGAGGGAGCAAAGAGTTCTTCATACTTAGGATTGTGCATTAATTCTTGACTGTTGGGTAATAATATTCTGGTGTCATCACTGTTCTGGAATAGAAGAATTGCATAGTTGTTATAGAGATATTTAACACTTGTAGCATCATCAGCATGATCCTCACATGATCTGATTCTGACCAAAATTATGACTATTGACTTTAAGACTGTGACCTCTGAGTTTGGTTCCTTCTCAGAGTAGTTGTATAGACACACTGACGTCATCTAGTTTTTAAACTATGATTGTCCTGTATACTTACGTGTAAACCTATAAAAAAAAAGATAAATAGAAAAATATCTTTAGTTTTAGACACAATATGTACCAAACCATCAGACATATTGAAAAGGACCTTGATTTAGAGAATAAAATGTAATTGGTGAGGTCTTATTCAGAACAAAATTGGTTTATATCAATATTGTGCATTAGATAGGACATAGGATTGATGACTATTGATTACTCATAAAATAACCTTATTATTTATACCAATTTACGCCCAATGCAAGTATTATTGCTTCTAAACCACAAAACACCTAGAAATTGACAATATTTAAAAAAAAAATTTTTTTTCAAGTAAAAATAAAAAAATATCTTTCAATTAACATATTTGCATTAAATTATATGATTTGGAGTCTCCTTTTAAGCAAGGAAATGCTTGTGATAGGAGACTCCACCCTTCCACGTATCATTATCCATAAGAAAATGAAGTAATTGACAAACATGTATCGTCTGGGGATTGGAAGAAGCCTAATGTAGCCTCTTCCACTAACCGCAAACTCCACGGTATAACTATAGTCAAGTTATTGAAGAGTTGATACCACAACTTTGTCATAGCTTTTAGTCTTAAGCCAATTTGATAAAAAAAAATCACAGTCACACAGCTTCAGAGAGTATATGCTTAGTTCCTTGTTAATCAAGTTGTATAGGTGGGATGATCGTCACACATACTGTCTTTTTGTAAAAGCAGTTCTTACTGTGACGGTTGGAGTGCCTGCATATTTCCTTCGTCTATTGGCCTTTGACGGAACATACGGGAAAGATTCGAATTTTCTTAGAATGAGTTGGAGGATATAAAGTTTCAACACAACGAGCAATCAAAGCATGTTACAGAAAACCATAGGTCGAATAACACACATTGTTATCCAGACATTTTGTATATTTTAAAATTTCCAAATAACTACATAGTGAAATAATAAATACTACTGATACTTACTGTAGGCATAACGACAGGTGCTGCGCATATTTGCATTGATTTAGCTACGGAGAAATTAGTATCAACTGGTTTCAGATGCGCTAGTAATTTTTCGTTGCTCTCCCCTTTGATTGTCTCGGTTTCATTGTCTTCTTCGTCCTCAGAACTACTACCGTAGTTTTGTATATTCAACATAGTTTTGAGCGTCTAATTAACTTAATCCAATTCTACTAAAATAATTTGTTCATAACAAAACAACGTGATAATAAAACAAAGCCACAAATTGCTATTGCCTTCCCTGTTGTCAGTTTGTCAGACAGACTACAATATAGAATAGGCTGCATTCCGAATTACACCATGATCGCTTACAGCGCGCAGCGATATCTCACATCGATATTTTGCGATCCGTATTAGGCTGCATTCCGAATTAGACCATGATCGCTCGCAGCGATCACATCTGCATCGATATTTTGCGTTCCGTATTAGATATCATGATTATGACAGCTAAGAACTATCATCAATTCGGAACGCTCGTGAACGCGCTCACAGCGTGGTCGCTTAACGTCAACCTCAAACTTTGCACAAAAAAGACCGACTTGATAGTCAATGGAAGTTCAACGCATTGGCACTTATAGTTGGTTGGTTAACTCTATCGACTCTGATAACTCATATTTTGAGTTTGAGAACGACGATTCGTCCAGGGATGAAACGGATGACGAAGTGCTTATATTAGCCTATTTACATGCTCCCGGCAAAGATTTACACTGAAGAAAAATACCATGTTCATATTCATTCATACCTATCATGGGTGTACAATATTTAAATACCTTTATTGGCTATGTTAATAAAATTAATAAAAATACAATTACACTCTTAATTGTTACCAAGAATAACAAATAACCTAGATGCAACTATAATTAAACATAACTGCTTGAGATTAAAACTCATTTCAGGTATTCTATTAAGTCATGGTTTTTACAGCACAATTTCGAAAATACCGCTTTAGTTAAATATATGCGACTCGAAACAAAACGCTCAACTCACTGTGATTTTTGACAGCGCTCACGGTTTAGGGCATGGTCGGCGTTATCGCAAGATGGCGCATGTCATGACTTTGACTTTATATATGACGATTCACGGAACATCATTATCGCGCTCACGCTAATTCGGTACGGGTGTTAGCGCGCTCAAATCGATGACAGCGCAACTCGGAACGCTCCCATAGTATCCTGTTGTCAAACAAAACCACCAGTCATCATCAGTGTGCCATTGACTTCTAAGTTCTAAGCTCATTGCAGTGTACACACGGCTACACATCAAGCTATACATTGCCAGTTTACACTGACCTCTCACTGTAAGGAAATTCGATACAATGCGAGATCATCTTATACTGGAAATGTATAGCTTGATGTGTAGCCGTGTGTACGAGCGCACTTCATCCATACTTCAACGAAGCGTCTTGAAAGGGAAATGTCATACAGAGAGACAGATCTACATTGGAATAGGTGGTTTTTATAGGTGAAATAAAGACTCACGACTATAATGCTAAAGATATTGAACTTGTGTAACTGGAACGCTGTTTTTCTGTGACAGGAACCATTCGTTCGGAAACTATACATCAACAATAGCAAAATTAAACAAGCTGACTAGAAATCGTGTTGAAATCTATTATTTTAATTTATTTATCTAAACATTCTCTTGCCCTTATCCCAAATTTTCTAGGGTCGGTGCAACATGCCTTTTCCTTCCATACTTCTCTATTAGTCATCATCTCGGCAGTCATCCCCTTTTTAGCCATATCGTCTTTCACACAGTCCATTTACATCTATACTTTCTTCCCCTACTCTTATAGCTCTTTATTGAACCATCAGAGAGCCTCCCATTTTGACATACGTGGCCTTGGAAAATCAATATACTTCGTACCCAAGTAGGCGGCAGCAAAGACAAGGGCCGTCTTTTCTATTCGCTGGGCAAGTGCAAAGGGCTCCGCGATCCATGGGGCCCCTTAATTCCTGCCAACGTCATAGCTAGAGCTGTCAAATCAAAAGCTAAATTACATCCAGATGGGCTGAAAAAATTTTAGAGCTCGCTACTCGCTACGCTTACTCATAGGTACAACCTGCATTCTCCAAAGGAGCCTCATTATTCAAAAGTGCCCAAGGCCTCCAACGGATTATAGATGGCCCTGTAAGTGGGGGTTCATTGACGGTTCAGACCTTCTCCTGTGTGTACGTGGCGTCTTTCCACAACAGACAATGGCTCACCTTCCAACTTGCACTGCATACGTATTACGTAGTACACACACACGTGATGACATTTTGCCTGCGTCAGCCAACGGTAATCTCCCTAGAGTAAATATGTTCCTTGGTATTCACGTTGCTGAATTTTGGCCTAAACGTGTTATTTTTGCCATCGCCATGCTAAGAAGAAGATAGCTTCTACATACATAGTTATAACATTATGAAATTTTTCATTTGTGCAAAACTAAGTTGCTAATGGGTTTATGAAATTAGTTTAAATTAGGTAAAATCAGTAATAAAGTTGGTATCAGTAAGACTGCCTAGAATAAACGAATATAGTTGTTTTTTTTTACAAGTTTTTTGACAAGAAACCATCCACGGTCGTACCAACCGAACGCCGCACCCGCAAGAAATCTATTCAAGTCAGGTGACGAGCCCTTGTCACAGTTCACATTATTTCTTTAAAAACAATAAAAATCAAGAAAAACACTAAATCATGGCGATGATCGCGATGGCAATGAAGGGAAAGCTAATCAGCGTCATCGGAGACGAGGTAAGAAAATCGTGCAACTAATAAAATGTAAAGGCCATGTCGTTGTTTGATAAATATATAAAAATATCAAAGTTTTCATGCAATTAATTCGATATTTACTTTAGAAACGTATGTTTAACTGATTCCAGGACACCTGCGTTGGTTTCCTGCTGGGCGGGATCGGTGAAATCAACAAAAATAGACACTCCAACTTCATGGTGGTTGACAAAAGTAAGTGTTGGTTTCTTACTACCAGAAAACAAAGTTAATTCATGTTCCATGTACAAAAATAGAATAGAATCCTTACACATATTATAAATTCAAAAGTAACTCTGTATGTATGTTACCTTTTCACGGCTAAACAGCTGAACGGATTTCAATGGCATCCTGGGGAAGGTTACTTTAAACTTTTTGTCCCGGTAACACATTCCCATGAGATAATTTCTGACATCACCCGGGCAGAAGCTGGTAGTTCTATATTTCAGTTACCTATTTAAATTTCCTGTAAAGAGACTCAGATAATCCTAGAGGAATCCAGGTTCTAGGAATTTATGTATAGCTGTACACTTGTACAGTGTACCAAAGAATTTTATTTTTACAAAATATATTTTCTTTGTTTGTTTCACAGTATTCTGTCATAATTAAACAGGGTGGCAGGGACATTGATGCGCAAATTGAAGCCATGAATTCAGCACATGATTCTAGACCCCCTTAGAAATATTTTGTAGATTATAAAAACAAAAAACTGCTGTTGTAGTAAAGTGCAATACCTACATGGTCAAAATGTATTGCAGAGCAATTTTTTTTAAATATCTGATGAAAAATTAAGTTTTCAGATTTACATTTTTATCAACACTCATTTCCTATACAGTATACACACTTCATAAGTGCCTTAAATTTATTGTGATAGACATGCTAATTTTCAATGTAAATCCACAATGCCAACTTGTTTTGATAAAAATATGATTTATTAGCTTCCAACCAAGGTCATAAAGTCAATGAATTTAGTTCTTCTTAACAGTTATCAAAGAAAAAATATCATTTGCTTATTCAATTTTCTTTAATCTGATATTATTATTTACCTACTGATGTCAATATATACTATCTCTTGACAGGAATTGTTCCTGGGATTTGTTTGTAACATAATATAAGCAGAGCAGTGGTTACCCAGTGATAACGGCCCCAACTTACTGAGTTGTAGGTTGTATGTTCGAACGCAGACAGGGGCTTTACTCTGTGTAAAGTATTTCAAATCATATCAAATCAAAATATTTTATTTCACATAAACCTATTTGGGCACTTATGGAACATCAGAAGCTAGGTGCATGATTCCAATTGGTTGTTTTCTATGGAGAAGAGCCGGCAAGAAACTCCATGGTTACTCTTTTAAAAATAATTGGCTTTTACAATGTTTTCAAATTACAGTGTTTGTAGGTATGGGAGAATAGTGTAGGCCTATCAACAGGTACCTGGTACCTAACAAGATAGAAAATAGTCTACAAATGTTAAGTTTACAAGTTACGCCTACAACATTCTCACATTCACAAAATACAAAAAATCTATATAATAAGGTAAATAAAAGCCTATTTAAACCAAATTGCATGATTGCCATTACAACTATAACAGATCTGGATTATGTCAAAGAAGTATGTAAAATAAATCAAAAATAAATAAACATCATAAATTTGGGAGCAGTTAATAGACATTTACATAGTGATGCCGTTAATGAGGTACCAGGGAAGCCACATGTGCAGAAGGAATTATTGCAAAACTTCCTTGTCTTCAATGTAGTCTTTAATCTTATAATATGCTTTTCATCACTACTACTCTCAAAACGGTTAAGGAAAACATTGTATGGAAACCGGCATGGCCTAGTATCAAAAATTTGAAGACATGTGACACCTACCAACCTGGGCCCGCGTGGTGGATTACAGCCCACTTTCTCTCACAGAGAGGAGGCCTGTGGCTCTGCAGTGGGAACATTATACACTGATTAGATTATGCATAAGCTAAGGTCTTTTGCTTTATTTTTGTTTGACTGTCCCTTTGTTCTAGCAAGCGCGACTGCTGAGAATGGGGTCCTGGGTTCAATCCCCAGTTCAGGCAATTTGTTTTGGAATTTTATATCCTGTGCACATTGTGCGGTAGGTGAGATTGTCCAATGCTGCATCACTGGATCGGCCTTCAAAAATACTTACTATGTGGATACCGTGAAGTAATGCTGCAGATTTAAGGCAAAAGCGTCAGGGTTGCCAGCGAAATTCAAATGTTCTTACGTTTTTTGCAATTTGCAGGTCAGCATCAGTTTGTATATTGATCTAAATATGATTAGTGACCGTATCAAATATATTTATTTACAAAATTATAATCATAAAAATCATCAATACGAGTTATATTGATGATTAAGTTCATATTACCCTATTGCAAGACTATTTCATGAAATCATGACATTCGAGGCCAATTCTAACTTAAGGAGTTGTTTTGCTGATTCTAATTCTCTAAAGCTATATTTGTTACGGTCGCGAATCATATTTTAATAAACATACTAACACATTTTTTTATTTTTTTTTGTGGGTGGGAAATCATCAAATAACTTCTCCCGCTCTGGGCAGAGCAGGAGGGCGTGTCAGACTCTTACTGACTAAAACCCACCCGTGTTCCTTCAGTTGCCTGTGCCAGGGGCCACGGTAACCCTCTTGGACTTTTCCGCAACCCTAGCAGGCATCGGTCCTCGCAAACCCCGTCATTGGTGCTGACATCTCTTTGAGGCGCGCGTGGAACACAACGCGCCGTCGACCCGGGCCTGGTCCTTATCGAACGGCGAGCTGCCCATTGCTCGCCGTTCGCAAGCCCGCGCCTACGGTGGCCGGGAATCGGCCTGCGATTCCCGACGCCCAGGGCGTCTCCTGCGGCGGCTAGGGGCGTGAGGGCGCAAATTTTGCCTCTCCCTCACGCGTTCCGCCTCCTCCTTCGCGAACATTACTGCTTCGCAGAAGGAGGTGACGGCTTCCCAAGCCCTCTCGCTCCGTACCATGGCCTGGACCAAGGCCGGACGCGAGAGATCGCCACCGCCAATCGCCTCCACGAGGACACGGCGGTGCTCCGCCCAAGCCGGGCAGACCTCCACCGTATGCTCCACCGTGTCCTCCGGGCGATCCACACAATGGTGACACCCGGGCGTTTCCTCCCGCCTTATCCGGAACAGGAACCTCCCGAAACAACCGTGTCCGGTGAGGACCTGCGTCAGGCGGAAGGTGAGGACGCCGTGGCGCCTCTCTAGCCACTCCTCAAAGAGGGGACTTTTCGCCGCAATTGTGGCGTGCCTAGCGCTGGGTTGCGACAATCGCACTCTCCATGCCGCCCTGAGATCCCGCCGGAGCTCTCTCCGCTGTACCGTGATTTCTCGCGGCAGCGGAGCTACGCCCCGGCGTTTCGCCTCCTCGCGCCACTCCCAAACGTGCGCGAGGACTTTTGCCTCCAGATCCCATGGCGGTAATCCGGCAAGGAGGCACGCCGCCTCACCGGAGACCGTACGGTATCCCCGGACCAGCCGGGTGGCCATGACCCTTTGGGGCGCGTTCAACCAGCGGGCTGGCCGCCGCCTCAAGGAACGCGCCCACACCGGTGCCCCGTAAAGGGCCATGGACCGCACGACCCCCGCGTAGAGCCTCCGGCATGGGCAGGAGCCGCTTTAAGGCAGCCCCGGCCCTTTCCAGTCTGGGAGCCAAATGTCGGAAATGCTCCACGAAGTTCCACCGGCTGTCGAGGACGGGTCCCAGGTACTTCATCGTCGACTCGACGCCGATGTGAACCCCTCCTACCGTTATTTGGGAACCCGACGGTGGCGTGTTCCGAGGACCATGAAAACACATGGCCTCGGACTTGTGCAGGGCCACCTCGAGTTCCAATTGCCGGATCCTCTCGACGATTGTCGCAACCCCGCGTGTCGCTAGTTCGGCCGCCGCCTGGTGCGACCTCCCCTGCGCCAGGACCAGCGTGTCGTCAGCGTAACAAACCACGCTGACGCCGCGCCGCTTGGGAGGTCGGCGCGCAGCACCCAGTCGTATCCGATGTCCCACACATGCGGCCTCAGGACCGATCCCTGTGGGACACCGCACGACATCTCTTGCCGGTTCCATACTCCCTGGTGACCGGGGTAGATGACGGCCCTGTCCGTCAAATAGGCCTCGACCACACGACAGAGGTAGGTCGGCATCCGGTGATACCGGAGTGCCTCCCTGATGCAACTCCAGGGCAGGGTATTGAAGGCATTGGCGATGTCTAAAGACACCGCCAAGACGACCCCACCCCGGGCCACAGCATCCCCCGTCGTGAGGGCCTGCACGCGCATGATGGCGTCCACCGTAGAGCGCCCCCTGCGGAAGCCAAACTGGCTCTCCGCCAAATCCGGCCCCAACCGCACCAGCCGCCCGACGAGGCGGTCTGCAATGACTCTTTCAAAGAGCTTGCCCACCTCGTCGAACAGCACGATGGGCCGGTAAGCGGACGGAGAGTCCGCTGGGCGCCCCGGCTTCTTGATGAGGCCCAGTTTCCGAGAGCCTCCGAGGCCAGGACGGCCAGGAGCCTGCGGTGCCTGGTGTACCGGCGTCGCGCAGTGACGCACGCACTGCGCAGAGTCGTCAACTCCGGTGACCACCAGCACACCTGGCGCTGGGCGCGTCCGGGCTGGGCCCGGGGCATTGCCACGTCACATATTTCGGACATGGCCTCCCGGAACCACTCCGCCTCGACGTTGATGTCAGCAGGCCTGTCCGGTGATGACACCCAGGCCTGCACGATCGAGGCTTCCAGGAGGAGCTCCCGGTCCAGCTGCTTCAGCGCCCACCGCGGACCACACGGGGCCTGTCAGCGCGTTCGAGGTCTGGGCGGAGACGTCAAACCGGATGTACCGGTGGTCGGAATAGGTCTCCACCCCCTCTATGACGCGCCAGTCAAGGACACGCGGCGACAGAGCGGGGCTGGCGAACGAGATGTCCACCACCGATTCACCCCGCATCCGCACACACGTGGAGACAGAACCCCGATTTAGGACGACCAGGCCTGTCTCCAGAGCCCAGTCCTCCACCATCCTGCCCCGTGTGTCCGTATACTGGGAACCCCAAGCCACATTCTTGGCATTGAAGTCCCCGAGGACGAGCACGGGGAGGGAACGGTACCCGACGACGACGACTTTCAACCCTGCAAGGGAGTTGTGGAACTCGGCAAGAGTTCGGTTCGGGGAGAAGTATACCCCAACCACTACGATCTCCCCGAACCGTGCTGCCACGCAACCCCGTCCCCTCGTGACAGCCTCGAGGGACGGAGTACCGGCGCGGCGGCGGCCGACGAAATTAGGGTCACTGAGCCGCTCAGGTCCTCCACCCAGTCATCCCTGGGCGGGACAAAGTACGGCTCAGCGACCACGGCGATGTTAATCGACCACTGCGCCATGCTCTGGAGCAACAGATCCTGAGCGGAGGCGCAGTGGTTGATGTTCGCCTGGAGGAGGCGTAATGGGGCCGTTATTGGCACTCCATGTCAGCCTCCTCCCGAGCCCTCTGTGAGGGCCCCGCCGCGGAAACATACTAACACTGACCTGCAAATTGCAGAAAACGTAAGAAAACTCTAATTTGGCGGGCAACCATAGCGCATCCCCCTTATGCATAAGATTAATATAAGAATACCAACATTAGTTTTTAAGTTTCCTTTATAACACTTTTGTATGGATTGTGATCTGTAATAAAGTTCATAGAAATTCCCAGTAGCAGGCCGAAGTCTGAAATTTATGCCAAGTAGATGGCAATAGACTCACATTTACACAGAAGATTAACATAATGTGGCTATGACTATAGGTACACACAGCTACACATCAAGCTATACATTCCAGTTTACGCTGATCTCTCATTGTAACATAAATCTATACGATGCGAGATCAGCTTATACTGGATTTGTATAGCTTGATCTGTAGCGGTGTGTACACCTCCTGCCCCATAATTATTTAATGGTATTAATTCCTCCATTACCACAATCCACAGATACTCCAGTAAGCGAAATCGAGGAGTGCTTCAAGCGTTTCATCAAGCGTGATGACATTGACATCATCCTGATCAACCAGAATGTGGCTGAGCTGATCCGACACGTGATTGACGGTCACACCGCCCCC
The DNA here is from genome assembly GCA_937001585.2 of Brachylomia viminalis. Classification (NCBI taxonomy): domain Eukaryota; kingdom Metazoa; phylum Arthropoda; class Insecta; order Lepidoptera; family Noctuidae; genus Brachylomia; species Brachylomia viminalis. Next base: position 3,639,450 of record OW443300.2, read on the forward strand.
GTGCCCGCTGTACTTGAGATCCCCTCAAAGGACCATCCGTATGATGCTAGCAAGGACTCCATCCTTCGACGTGCTAAGGTAAATATTTGACTTATATTTTACTACTTTTTGTCCGCGGCGTCGCCTGCATGGTGGGTGGACATTATCCAATGGGAACATTACCAGGATCAAGAGTCTCCAATGTCAACAATTTCCGAGTATTTAGACATTATATATTTTTTTGGCAGTATACAATTAAAAAATCATAAAAAAACAATTCATGATCTTTTTTAAATTATTATTGTCTGCATTTACTTCAATACATAATAATCAACCATAAAAAACAATTCTCTTCAATATTTTTTAAATCAGAGCACATAATTTTCATCATTTTGAGCAGGTTATTTGAGTAGCTTGATTCCTGCAAAAAACATGGATATTGAAATTGAAAATCTTTATTTCAGACCAAGCACACAGTAATTGGTACAAGTCCATATTTTGTTAGTAGGTAGATACTTATAACTATGTTAGTATACTTATATATACTATAATATATAATACACTAATATACATAATACTTTGTCGACAGAATGTTCCAAAAATATGTACAACTTCTCAGCTATCGAACGAGACACAATAAGATACCAGATATCTTAAAAAAAATAGAAAATGTGTAATTACTAGAAAATGGTTGACATTTGCATAGGCATTTGGCTACAAAAGTATTAGTTCTGTGCGGTTGCGCGAGAATCGAACACGACACCTAGCGCAACAGCCAAACGCTCAACCACAACACATGTTCGGGTCGGCATGATTCGGCACAGGTCGTGCGGCAAAATCGAATGCTGTAGTGCAGATTTATTAATCTATTTACTCTCTTGCCCTTACCCCGTGCAGCATTGGTCCATAATATTCAATCTAATAATTTTTTCTTTGTTCCAGGGCATGTTCAACCCCGACGACTTGGTACGCTAAAACTAATTTATTGCATGATATCGTTGTCTGTGCATCAGACGGCACTTGTATATAAGCCAGCTGTGTACCAACGTTACAAACTAACTACTAATGTGACCAGCCATCCACATCCGTTTATTTACTTGGCAACATTTGACGCTCAACATTTTCTGTCGCCGAAATGGCGACAATGTGTTGTCTTAAAAGTGGTTGATTTACAACTACTTTTGTTAATTCATGCCCTAAAAATAATGGATTAAACCGCCCACATATTGAAAGGGTAATGTGATGATTCTAAACATGTAGAAACAACCACCAACAAGATTTTCTAAACATAGTCACTGTGCGTCAGCTGTCGTCTAGTGAATACACGGCCTTACAGTTTTCAGTGTGCAATTTGATTTGTCAACCAAAGCAGTTAACTAATACATTCCATTTCCCAGAAACATTTATTTTAACTGTTACAGCGAATGATCCCGTTATTTAATGTGATAAAATTATTCAAATATGTTAGGTTGGAAGTTCAGTAAAGTGGTTTCCGCCATTCTCAAATATTTTGTGTCATAAAATTATCCTTAAGAATATATCGTCGGCACTAAATATTTGTTTATAAATTATTTCAATGTGACTTTAGTGTGGTTCCAGCCTAAATTTAAAGAGTATTAATCAATCATTTATTGTATAGATTTGTTGAAATTGTATTATAGAATATAAAATACCAGTTTGTTGTTTTATTTTTTTGAGTGATTGTTTGCCGCTTAACTAACAATGAAATAAAAGTAGTAACAGTTTTGGCATAAAAAATAAGTCGGCATAAAATTACTCGGCCATTTTCATGAATAGATTGATAATAAACTCTGGAGCTTTCAAATGAGAGTTTAAAATAGCTTGCAAGTGATAATTGCCAGTGGCGTGCGTCCGCCCCTGTTCAAAAAGTGTAGCAACTATTCTTACTTGAGTGATAATCGCGATTTCGCTCTCCATCATTGAAAATTTTACTAAACTGTGCAATGAAAATTTGTTCGAGCATTATGGTGATCAATGTGCGCTGGCCCTAAGTTGACCCTTAGATACCACGTTCGCACGGACGTAAAAATAGGATTTTCAACTTTCCGTGTTGAACCGAGCATTGAGAATCCAACAAAGTGAATCCCAGCGCGTCGAAAAAGCACACTTAGATTTGCAACTCTCGGCGCTAAGCGGTGCTATGAAGATCCAGTGCACGAAAAAATCCTGCCGAGATATTTTTACGTCCGTGCGAACGTGGACTTAGTTGAGATTGATCAGCATAATGCTCGATCAGTAGGTATTTCAAGACTCAAAACTCGCTCTCAATTATGACCTTTAGTACCTAATTAATTTTACCGCTGCCGATCGATCGGTATCAACCAGTACGCGCAATGTAGAATTGAATGCGAAAGGATACGAACGGCATTCCATGATAATCATACTTTTTAAAATGGGAGTAAGTAATATCGATCGAAGTCAACGAGTGTCTTGACCAGTGATGCCCCGTACTCGGGCTAGGAATTTTACCAATCATTCTTGCAAAACCATAAATCTTGATTCTAATGCGATCAGGTATCCAGAGACAAAAATCGATTAGCACTTCATAGTATTATATCATACCAAATTTAAGAACAGAATATAAAAAAAAAAACTTGTGGGTGTAATGTTAAAATAACACAACGCTTGAACTATTTGTTTCTCTTATTCTTAGCTTTTGATATGCTGAAAAGCTGTGTAGGTGCTTACCGAATTTTGTACTTATTCATATGTAGATGATTTGTAAAAGTGTTACTTTAACTAGGCTTGATTTTCTGACTGTACTGTCATCGTGTTTATAACCACCACGGTTTTATTCAAAGAAGGTAGGCAGAGATATAGGTTCTGATGTGCACTGTCTGAATTTTATTACCTACTTCCTTTTTAATTATTTAAATAAAAACTGCCACTATTTTTGGAAGACCATGAAAACATTGTTTAATCCTGCCACTATTTATATCGATGTTAATTAAGCAGTAGGAATTCCATCCATTCCATTACTTTTAACATAAGCATGTTCAGAATATGCGAGAAGTGTGGTTTTTCTGTGATTCTTGGCCTTGTGTATTTCGGCTTCAGGAACCTAGAATAGTGCTGCGCTGTATGTCCAAAGTGAATTGTACCCTAGTCCTGTGCTATATGAAATAAAAGTGTGGATTGTTTAATTGTCTATACAATACCTACCCAGTGTTTTAAACTGTTGTTTTGCTAATGGTTACTTTTTGAGTTGTTTATTGTGTTGTGAAAATCTGAGTGAGTACCTACGCTGTTTTTATTTTGATAATTTGAATTGTTGTTAAAAAAATTACCTAAAAATAATGTATTTTTTTTACAGACAACTTTTGGACAAGATAACTACGGGAATTAAGTAAAATATTCCAGGAATTATTGTAACAATTGGCCTCTTTCACTTATTTAAATGTATCTATAATATTCAACTATTAAAACCAAAGAAATTTTTTGTAATTAATTTTATTAAAAATATTATTAACAAGCTTACACTATATTACTATTCACACAAATATACATTATACAGTGCACACAACCATATTTATAATTAGTCAGTATAAAAAACAAAATGGTAACGAATACCTATTTGGTATCAATAATAAAGAGCTACTTATATACCCGTATTGAAAACTTCGTGATTGATTAGTTTAAGAGTTGGGATAGACGACTGGATTGGTTATTTATTCATCGAATTCAGCGACATCATTTTCGGCCTTCTTGTGACCAACCCAGTCCCATTTAGAGTAGTGGAGCTTGGTCTTCTTGAATTTGGGGTTCTTGGATGTGATGCGGACGAAGATGCGCCTTCCGAAGAGTGGCTGCAGCTGCCTGAAGTTGTCAACGAGGGGCAGGTTCAAGTTGGAGAGGAGGCCGCGGAAGTTGTCCATCTGTGGGGGTTAAAGGTCATAAATATGCTGGATAGATTTAGAGTATCGAATATTGATGCAGGTATATCTTCAACCAACACGATGTGTCCAGCTGGTTGAAGTGACTTCAAGACTTAATATGAATAAAGCATTTCTTACCTGGAACACGGAGATGGGGAGGTAGTCAGAGAACACGACCCATGTGACGGCTTCGGCGCAGGGGGGGGTGGTCAGGGATCCCTTGTAGGTGTAGAACCTTTCGGTGTCAAGACCAGACAGGATGGAGGACAGAGAGAAGGTATGGGGCAGCTGCATGGAGGTGTTGTAGTTCTCGATGGCGGACAAGTTTTTGACAATGGGGGTGAGGAGCTTGGCGTCGAATTCTACGACCTGGAACAAGATGGTGATTTGTGAAGAGTTGTTTAAGAGGGCTGTAAGCAGATATAAATTGATTGTAAGGAATGATCAGAATGAAGCAGTTTGCAGTTGATGTACTAGTTTTCTAAACTGTTTATGGTATTCAGTTTCTAATAGATCCTTTATTATTGATCAAGCGATATGTTTTTGTGGTGGGTTTCTTTTACACCCTGTAGGTAAATAAGTTATTCAGTTCACCACCCTTACCTGGTAGAAGAAAGCAAGCACACAAAGACCATCGGGATGCTGGAGGGCTTCAGCGAGGTTCCTGTACTTCTTGTTCCTGTGGATGATATGCATTTCCAAAGGCAGGCGCATATCATTAAGAGTATGCTCGGAACCTCGGTTGTTCTTGTCTCCCCAGTGGAAGTGGAGTCCTTCAATTTCGTACTCATTGTCCAGGGGTCCTCCGAAGATATACGGAAGGCGGAAGCCTTTCTTTTCTTCTTCAGAACTGTATTTGGGGATGGTGAGGGCCACTGGAACAATAAAGGAATAGTTTTTGTTTCGGGGCGGATTCTCGGGAGTAACTTTCGGTGTCAAACAATCTATAAATACGTTTAAAATGTTCCAATACGCCGGTGGCCTGTTTTCCCTGAATGGGTATCGGGGACTACCCACATTTCGTGAGTTTCAAGTCCCATGGGCCAAATGTAAGTATTGCTAATTACCGGGCACAATATTGAATGCATAAATATTTACCTGAATGTCCATTATTGGTGATCGTAAGAGGACCAGGCAGTGGGTTCTGGTAGCCGATGAGTTCCATGGCAGGGATCGAGATGGGGATAGCTTGGCGGGCAGCAATGGCAATGGGGGACTGTTGGCGGCCTCCGCAAGCGGGGTGGAGGACAGCCCAGCGCCTCTGATCGGAGGCCCTGTATCCCCACCCGAAGACATAAGATACTGTGGAAGGTAAAAGTGACCCGTGATGATTTTTGTCATGGAAGCTACCACTCGCGGCATACGAAGCGAAGGTGAGGATTTGGTGAGTATTGCTGACCGTACCATTCATGCGAGTTTGGCGTCATAATATTAGATAAACTAGCCAAAAACTGTTCGAAGAACTGTAAATAATTTTGACACTTAACCCTCTGAATGCTACCCTGCAATACCCAATTAAATTCTATTCGTTCCGCTGCAAAAAGTCAAATGTTTATTTAAAGTTTAATGACTCGCTGTTAATGTTCCCAGAGTATTGTTTCCATACAGGCATAGCATGTTATCAAAACATTCCAGATAAAATAATAATAATTGAATTATCTCATGTCTTTTGATGTTTTGATAATACTGCTACATTGTTACGCCTTTCTTGCTGGTGATATAATAAATAATATAAATGAATCGGTACTCGTATCAACAATATTTTTGATGTTTTTGATACATCTCTGACACACGCATTAAGACTGTCTTATGATTAATATTATTATTATAGAAATTAATTGTTTAGTCTTTTCGTATGGTCATTTAACCCAAACGTACATTGGTCGTTAGAGGCCATTACAGCAAACGCAAAGGGATTACAAATTAGCCGATTGTAAATTAAAAAGTCGTCAATAAATTTTAAATCCAAAGGCAACTTATTCATTATTCTATCTGCGATCGGGAGTAGGTATCCTTTATGGTTGTGACAATCATAAATTTTTTGTACAACACGAATGCCGAATTATGCTAAACAGGTCCTGCATATTCTATGTGTGAATGGTAATTTATTATATCGTAATTCACTTGCCATTTAGCTATGCACATGTTAATTTATTATATTATCAATCAAACGGAGGATTAAATTAATGTCATGGAAATAGAGCAGTTTTTTTTTAATTCATCGATATTGAAACATGTATCTGTGCAATACGATATCACCAGACAACAAAAAAATGTCGCAGAAGGTAATGACCAAAAAATATGTCAGTCGTTTCGATAATAATATGCATGCAATTATTTAAGTAATATCAGTAGGAGGCAATAGACTGCCAATAGCTTTGTACATAATTAGGTGTAGAAATTAATATAGGTACCTACCTACCAATATATGGTAAAGTGGAACTCGAGAAATGCGAAAATTTTACGAGCAGTTTCAGATATGAAAGAAATGCAAAATTTCTATGGAAGTACAATTCCCTGAATTATGTAAAGTTTTTTTTTTACAGAATTATAAAGAAAACGAATTAATCTTATCATGTTAACCCTATTAATGCGACATGCTATTCAATAAAAATAAAATGACATGGAGAGAAATCAAATCTGACATGCAATAAACTAGAACTTTAATTAAATTACCTTTTCTTGTTGCTGGCGTGTTATCCAAAAGGGGAAGAAGAATGTTCTTAACATTCTTGTTATTCCTAAGACATTAGAGAAGGACGGATAGCTCTTTTTTTAGATAGAGAACCTACTTAGTGCTGACCCTCTCTCTAGCGCGAAGTTGCATGTTTTATTAATTAAATATAATTAATGCTCTCATTTGGAATAATATTGACGACGAATAGGTATAAAGTCTAGTTTTTGTCGCAATATTATAATCAATCGTGTAGAATCATATATGCCTAGATCACTCATAATTAAAATATCCTTGCCCGTTGTAAAAACTTATCTCATGCTAGATAAATTCGTGACTAGTGGGCCGAATTCCTTTGTAAATGTATAACATTACATGTTTTTTTATCGATTTACGATCGGTGCATTTAGGAGAAAATTGATTTTACAAATAAAACCTGACCTCTGTTAGATTATCTAACTTAGATTTGAGGTCAAGTATGCAGATTATGTTTGCAACGCTTAGGTGTTGCAATTTTGAGTGTGATTGATTATGATAAAGGCCGTCTAGTATCGCGTGTGTATAGTTTTTGCATTTCTTCCTCTAATATTTCGTGTAGACAATTCATTTATTTCTAACTGTCACACGATAGTCCAAAGTATACCTATTTACCATTAAGGTAAACGTCCTTCAACTTAGTTCGTTATTGTTGCCTGTAATTATTTAGACTAGTTCGCGTGCTAAAATGCCATAATATAGGTTCGGCAATCTATTCTAGACTGTTGACCAGTCACCTACTCTTGAGTTTTCGTATTTAATACAAGTATCTGTGGCTGTTCTATCAAAATTATGGGTTGTGCTTTTTTCCCGTGTTTTAATAAGATGGGAATATCTTCCACGGTTCGGTTCGTCAAGTGATCTTTAATAAGTATATGCTGGTTTTGGTGTTCAACAGCAAACACATGAGGTGTTGTTGATGTTTTGGTTGGCACATTCCAATAACTGTTTATTTTCCGCGGTTTACAAGTTAGGTACTTAAATTCTACCAAAATAATTATGCGACAATAATGATGTCCTTTTGCAATGCCCGCTGCCATAATTCTTAGGTATGTGATAGTAAGACTTTATGAAACATTACATAAACAATTTGCCAATATTACCATGACAAAACATCAGGCAACTAGTAATCGATGATAACAAAAACTTTTTATGAAAATTTAATCGTGTTCTTAGGGACGGAAAACTGCCGGACACATTAAACGTTGAAAGGAAATGTAGTACAAAACGTTAGCAAAGTGTTAATTAAATGCATTTGTAATAATTACATGTAGGTATCTAAATTACGGATTGTTTGAACTACGTGGCCGAGATAGAATGCAGAGCGAATTATTTGAGTTTTGTATTCGCTAAGACAATGTTTGGTCCGGCTGTCGGATGTTTGTGCGATCCGGCGCACCAGAGGAAGATCCTGCGTTTCTCGCATGTTTCAATTACCTAGCTGTTGATTAACTTCACATGCTATACCTATGTTTTATGATAGTCTATAATTATTCGGCCTCACTCTACTTTAGCTGTACCTATATTTTGAAATTATGAATCAATCTTGTAATTAAATTTAAATACAGCCATGATTGGCCGATAAATTTGTGTTTTATAATAGGTACTAATCGTAAGTGATCCCGATTTTTCTTTTCTTTTTTTTATTCTCATGCACTTACTCAAATGATGGTTGTCTGTAGCACAAAAATATAATTTTTATAATCGTGAATTGAATACTTCTATAATGATTTTGGATTCGTTAGAGCATTCAATTATTTTTAATAATAATATTCGCACTTAATTTTTTATAAAGAATTATTATATATTTATTTTCACTACTTTAAAAACTTTATTAGATAATACTGAATAAATTAACTTTATAAAATCACTTTATATATATTTTTATTTTTTAACTCACCGTTCACCGCCAAAATGGCGAAGACAGTAGTAAGCACAGCAGATCTCATGTTTCACTTTATTATTTTTTGAGATAATATAAAAGATGAGATGATGTGTTGGACACTTCGATGCTTCCTGCCTGGCAGCCCGCAGTTTATATACTACACATCCACATCTTGAGCACTGCGTTTTCAATGGCTTAACGCGTCATCGACGTGAGAATTAACCCTCCAATGGTGACACATTTGGTTTCAGTACTATTGAGCGTATTTTCCTCGGGACTTCGATGAAAAATGGTCCTGATATTCAATTATTTTAGACTAGTGTCACATAAATTATATAAATTGAGGGAATACCTAATAATCCAATACCTACAATTTGAACCGCATAGCCTGATACAGCAAAGTGGTATGTAATTGATTTTCATACAGCAAACGCTTTGCACGTACTTAAAGTATTTTATTTTATTACACTTTCACGGTTGATAATAGTCCTACCTATGCAATTTTGTAGACCTCGCTGTTTCAATGTTAAACTAGTAAGCATGAAAAATTTCTCCAAACATGGAACTCATTTCATTTTGTCCTGAAAAGTAGCTTTAAAATTATGAAAAGATTTAGATATGTATACTGGAACTACTATTCAGTGCTGGAACTAAGCAATGGAAAACATGACAAAAGTCTTCCGCCTAATTAGTATTTTTAATAGTAGGTATTCAGGATACTAATCGCATATTTAGTGATTGCGCTATCAGAATTCAGAACATACAATATCTGCATTCAATAGGGGTTTGACGAACGCTGTTGTTTTGGATTTTTAAATCAAATACCTGTCGTATTTCTTCTTATTGAATGGACAGTATCCCTGAAGCGTGTATATCACTCCATTATCGGGCTTGTAAACAAGCATTAATATATGCGGGACAGCACAGTTGCATTCATTTCACGCGTTTAGGTGTACATAATTTAATTTTAGGGTTTTTAAAGAATTCAGTTCGCATAAAATGCTAATTTATTTTTAAATTACATTATCTAAATTCTGCCTCAAATAAATCGGTGACATCCATCTTGTCCTCTGGTAACATGTAATATTATCGGGGTATCTTGTACCCCGCATTCCCCTTTTCATGAAAAGTAAAAGAATTGATTTACAGTGTTAATGGAACACTGCCTAACTGAACGAACGTATTTAACAATAGATGATAACATAACGGAAAGATGATGTAAGTACATTATTAGGCTTGTTGTTATAATACTTCCATTGATTACAACCAAAATATTATAGAAAAAATGGTTTTATAAATTGGACGAAAGTGGTGTCATTCGGAGGCTGGTTGCAGCGGTAGCCACTCGGGTAACCGCTGGCATCGCTGCAGTCATTCATCCAGTCTTGATTTACGATAACAGTTAGTTGGTAACTCGCGTTTGCCTTCAACGTTCATTCATAAAGTTGTGAACTACGATAGGCGATAGGTTTTCATTTGGCGCGCTAACTATTTAATCTCGGGTGAATATTTAGGGCTCTCGGTTTTTTGTCTCTTTGGAATTTCATCATCATCAGCCTACCGCAGTCCACTGCTGGACATAGGCCTCTCCTATTGCACACCATTCAACAGCCACCCCGCGTAGATCGTCGCTCCACCTAGCCTGAGGGCGTCCTACCTTACGTTTGCCTATGGAATTAATTCTTTCCATACGTACAAGTCTACATCCCATCGTGATAGCGATTGTATGTGATCATCGCTTAGTCTTGGTCGACGATAGGATGAACTGTTGGACAAATGGTAACGTGCGTATATAGTTTGTCAGATACCTGGAGAACGGGGTAGTTATTCTACGCCCTAAAAATGGAATGTGACGGTTCATTTTTGCTTTCATTGTCGATGTTTCATCGTTGATGTGCCTTTGTGATGAAAGTCACTACACCACCCATTCGCTTTCATTGGCATCGGTTGTTCATCGGTCATCGCAAAAATTAATCACCGTCTGCTTTCCGTTGTTGTTTGTTTCGGTTGGTTGTTGTTGCTCGCTCGAGCCTGTTATGCGATTAGGGTGTTGTTCATAGAGCCAGGCTCTTCTCGCAGTGCGGCAGCGGTGTTTGAGGGGGATACTCTAGTGTAACCCTCAACATTTATATCATATTTTTTTTGCAATTTGCAGCATCCGTACCTCATTCGGCTAACTAAGCAGATTTGCCTTAAGTATCTAAAGCTATTTTTTGTTTATACCAATATAGCCTAAGTTTTGTCCTTCAAAACCTTGGGGCAAGTTACCGCGTTCATACGAGGTTGACAATTCAAAACTAGACTATTGTCCGTAGTAGGTGAATGCATGATTGTAAAAACTCAACTCAGTTCAAATGCAAAAGTTTCAGAAAATGAATGAAAACGGAAAATTAAATGTATGTTTTTTTTACTATTTATGTTCAAAAACATTTAAAGTAATTATTTTAAGCTAAAAACTTGTTGTATAATAATTTCATAGTTTTTTTTTTATGATTTGGGATGAGGTGTGTTTTTACAATCAAAGTATTTGTACGAATGTTTAATAATATTTATTTTCATAAAAATTTAGCGGAACTAATCTAATTCTTCATCTTTGAAATTTTTTGCTGTAGGCAATTGTAATATTTAGTCCCAGAACTTTATTAATTCGTCTTCAGGCACAAACTGGGCGCATTTTTTCAGGTCTTGCATATTCTTTGCACTAATGCAGAGCTACCTGGGTCCATACGCAGGTTCATGTGGCTACGATACGGGAATCTGTGGCCTTATCTTCAACAAAAATAAATATGCTTTTTGTGCGAGTTCAGTCACGTCAGTTGTTCAAGCTAACGTTAAAAACATTTAAAACTTCAATATTGATAGCTGACAGTTTCAGGTGCTGCCACTTGTTTGGTTGTAAAAAAATACTTCATCCAGGATGAGGTGGGGTTTTACGCTCATTGAAATATTCGTGCCTTTATAACTGTAGAATGCTTGTATGACCGAGCTGTGTGTTTTTACACTCAAAAGTTTGTCTAGCCGTAGAGAATATAAATCCGTCATAAACAGTATTTCGGAAAAGTGGTCTGAGGTGGGTTGTAACAAGGGTTCAAGCTCCTCCAGATTCGTCCGGTTGTATGTCGATATGTTTTATACTACCGACCTATAACTCCCATAAGCTAGCTGCTACAGTGATAAGTGTCACAATTGGGTCAGATCTTCAGTTCCTACAGACGTATTGTCTCCATTGTCCTTTCACTCCATTCAAATGAAAATGAAAATGACAAGGATTGTCGAGTTTTCATGAATAAATAAATGGGATCAGTCATTGTCTTCTCGGCTCCTAGAGCTAGCCTGAACATTGCGCAACCCAAAAAGCCAGCCAATGACCAAAATTGGTGCTTTTTTTTCGGCGGCCACTATTGAAACTTTATACATTTAGTAGATAATAAATAGCATAGCAAACGAAATTTTTTGGCGCGGCGGCGGCAAAGCTTAAAAATCAGTCCGATCTCGGACTTCGATTTCTGACTCGGGCAGCTTTTTAAAAAGAAAAAAATCTGTTTATTTTTTCTCATTAATGGAGGTCATGGTTCCTTTGACCACTATGCTGTAGGTACTACCCATAGTTTCGGAACTAGCCCTAATGTGCCATCACAAAGATTAATCTGTTGATAGATACTTATACTTAATTCAGTTTGGACTGATTTTGATGAGTCCTTGTCGTACAGTATTTGGGCACCTAATTTCTATACTTTCATTAATGGCCACCAAGAAAAAAAAGGTACTTAGATACATTTTGATCATTGGCTTGTCAGGTAGACTTTCGCAGATTCTGACTGCTCGTATCGACAGACGAACTGTTTAATCCAGGCGCCCCGTACTTTTATGTGGAACATCGGTCATCCATTTATGCAATACGGAAAAAAAGGACTTATTTCAGTCGTCTAAATGGCTGTTACTGAGTTCACGCAAGTGTAATCGCATTCAGCAAGTTAGCCACCTAAAAAGTAACCTAATTAGAAAGAACAAAGGCCGCTATACGTCCCTCTTTGTAACACTACAAGGTCACATTAAATTAGTTAACGAAACTCCGCAGATGTGATGTTTATCGATATTTAATTAATGACCAAAAACCTAAAATATAAGTATGTGGTTTTCTAAACTCATAAATTAAATTCAAGTAACGTATACTAGGTACCTACCAACGGTCGTTGTCGTAGTTAAGTAGGTACTTGAAATTAAGAATTTTTGTTTTATCGTCATCAAATATAATATATTAAAATAAAAAATGATAATTTAAAATACAATAATAAATGTAAGCTCCTTGTATTCAAAGTCAACTTGCTCGACATGTAGTCGAAAAATAGCGATAATACTCCAATAGCAGCCAAGTACTACTGGATGCATTATATAAGTACCTGCTTATACAAACAAAACACAAAAAACTAACCACGAAAATCCTAGTAATAAGCATTAGTATTGTATTTCTTTACGTAAGTGACTGTAGTATTTTATGAGAATAAATTTCTAATCTCAAATATCATACATCTGCTGAGGTTCGCTAGCTAATTTAATTTGACCCTGTATAATCTGCTGACGGATTACAACTTGTGTAGTGTGATCAGAAGCTTTCTGAATAGTCCATCTCTTCTTTAACTCTGACGACTAAACCCTTACCGATATGTTTCTTCTTGAGCGCTTGACCATAAACCTTTATTGCCCTATTTACTCATCCTCCTGAAATGGTTCTTAGGCCCGTTCACTAACGCGAAATGAATGCCTAAATAAAAGCGCTCTGTTGAATTTTCATCGCTCGGTTCAGCGCCGCCGTGTCTGGAAATCCAACAGGGCGCTTTAGTCGCGTAGTGTTAGTAGAAACGGGCATACGTCTCTTGTACATCGCTTGCCCATGATCCTTTATTGCCATATTAATCATCATAGTGTATCTTATTACAATTCTCTTCAGGGTAAAAGGAACAAAGGCTTAAAGGAATCAAGGGCTTATGTCTCCTATCCAAAGGTCATTATTACTTTGGCGTTCAGTTTCCTCTTACGATTGCCGTGAATTATCTGTACTTAACTATTAACCCGCAGTATTACTTAGTGAAGGGCTGAACTGGAGGGCAGTGGTGGCCCAGTGGAAACGGCCGCAACTTACGAGCTGTAAGTCGTAGTTTCGAACCCAGGCAGGCACTTTGCTTTGTGTACCTAAACACAAAAAAAAACTATATACTTTGTGTACTGCTCTCAAAACGTTGAAGGAAAAAGACATCCACCAAACCTCACTGGGCCCGCGTCGTAGTTTATGGCCTACCTTTCACAGAGAGGAGGCCTGTGTCCCAGCAGTGGGAACATAATAGGCTGATAATGCTTATGCTTACTAACTAGGTATATGTACGTTACAATAGGGCTGTAGTTCATAACACGAGGGACAATGTGATTATGTATAAAAACATTCATACAACAATATTTAAATACATTGTAAATTGAAAGTAACTGTGAGTTTAAACAATAGAGACCTCATTGTTTGATAGAATAAACTATACTTACATACCTTTAATGCAAACCTAATGACACGGTCTTGTCCATTTGCAGTCGGCACGTCTCGAGAGTCGGGACAAATTCAATCTCCAACTTGAAATTATATGTGCTTAAAAGTTTGAAACCAAAAAAATATGCTCATTGTAGGTAGGTACTTGTGTACTGCTGACCAGTCTTGACCAGGAGCCTATTTAATAAAAATCGACAGGTGACAGGCAACAATCTGATAATCCGACAATTTTGTAAGTTTCCGTCGTCATGTGTAAATTTTTAACAGAGTTAAAAAAAAGGAGATGGTTCTCAATTTGGCTGTATTCTTTTAATCTATTTTTTATGTTTGTTCCCTCAGAGCTCTGTCATTTATAAACCGATTTGAAAATGCTTCCAGCTTAGTCCCATATAAATTTGGTCAAGTTCTGATGAGTGGTTCTTGAGTTAGCTTCAATAATACGTATTTTTTTCCACTTAGTGTATGTTAATGATGTTGTAATAACTTAAAAAAAAAGGAGAGATTTATGTCCAGCAGTGAACTGCTGTAGGCTGATGATGATGGGGGATTGGGTTTTTTAGATACAAGGGTAGTTCCTTCCCGTATAGAATAGTGTCCAATAAATGACGTAAGGATCTAATTCTCTCATCCCGATGCCTTAACAGCTCGAGGTGTGAGGGTGCTCCCTACACCCCCAATCAGCCCACCGATAGAACAACCACACCGTGTCAGATACAGGTAGTTTTCGAGATGTAGTTACTTATACCTGTAAGAGCCTGTAACGGTATCTACATCGCCACATGCGAACTACCTACGCATTACACTAAAGTCCCGCAAAATCCTGCATCTCGCAAGCAGATTTTACCGTGCAACTAGCATATATACAACGCCCCGACATCATTTTTCGGGCAGTTGCTCACCAAACACAACACTCGTTTGGTCGGAGGATCCTCCCTTCTCTATGGAGGATGAGTGAACTTTACACCCTGCTCCTCATACCTTCAGTAAGCCTAACGGAAACCTTAGGTAAGGGATGAATCGGTCACGAAATAACATATTTGCTTGATTATTTCAAATTTAGGTACAATTAACCTATGTAAGCAGGTAATTATTTATGGTGTTAAATAAAATCCCCCCCCCCCCCCCCGTGGTATACTGCAAAATACTTAACAAAAGGTTAGTTTAGACGGCACGGCTGCTTCGGGAAGTACCTGCATTGCATAGGCAGGGAGCCAGACGCTCGGTGTCATCATTGTGTCAATTGTCGGCAGGAGACGGCGGCGGCGTGGCATACGCTTGCAGTGTGTGCTGCTTGGGAGGAGCCGCGCCGTGCCCTCGTTTCGGAAATGGGAAGCGACCTGTCGCTGCTGGCTGTGATTCGTGTCCTTGTGCAAAAATGTTATGTTGCAGAAGGAGGCAGTGGAAAGGGAGAGGGAGATTTCGAGTGCCCTCCCGGCCCGCAGCAGGCGCACCGAGCGTCGGTAAAGGGCATGCAATGCCCTCTTCCGGCCCCCCTAAATGGGTCCAGGCACGGCAGACTATAAGACCAGCGGTGGTGGCGCGTAGTGTTCCACGCGCGCTCCTCTTATACGTCGCGGGGGGAGTCAAACACCTCACTCCCCCGCTTGACCAGACGGGGCCCGCAGAGGGGGGCCAGTCGCGGGCTGCGTTGAAGAGTGCTGATGTGTCCCCGTAGCCCCCGCCCCGGTGCAAGTATGCGAAGGAACACGGGTTGGTTTTAGTCAGTAGAAGTCTGACAGGTCCCTCCATCCGCTCCAGGGTGGAGGACAGTAGGTGCAGTGGTGATGAAATAATTCACACAAAGTAGAGTGCCTGCCTGGGTTCGTACTCACGACCTACATCTCGTAAGTCGGGGCCGTTACCACTGGGCCACCATGGCTCTAGGTTAGACAGACAGACATGTATTTAATTCTCTTTTCAACCATTCTTCAATTAGTCATGAAAGAAATAAAAGTAAAACTTGTATTTACGTATAAAAACATCCTTTGTTGAAGTGGCACTTATTATTAATACAAGAGGGTATGATAAATTAAACACTATAACTTGTGAGCGGCTTACTGATTTTAACTTCGATAATAAAACATCATTGTACTAATTATAAACTCATCGGCCATTGTTTTTGGACAATCGATATTTGATAGGCCTTAATCTAAATATTATACAAATCACGTGTTTCTGTTGCTGACAGCCTATCACAGTCCACTGCTAGACATGGGCCTCTCCCAGGATGCACCACAAAACCATGTTTTCCGTCTTCCGCATCAAGTCTGGCCCAGCCACCTTTTTAAGTGCGTCGGTCCATCTAGTTGGGGGGCGTCCCACACTACGCTTGCCGATACACGGTCTCCACTCCACCGGCTATCGATCCTTCGACAAACATGGCCAGCCCACTATCCATTTCCTGACTGCATTTTGGCCTATCAACGGTCACTGATCGGAGTAACTATTTGTGCAAGACATAACATACATTCAAAAAAATCATCTGTTCCATTACTTCGTTTAGTACTTATGAAACAGCTGTTTTTTTTTAATTACCTACGAAATATCTATTCCATTCTCAAACATTCATTTACAATGATTTGGATATCAAATCAGCATAGACGTTTATTGACGAGTGTAACGAAAAAAAAATGACATTAATTCAACACACATAGGTATAACAGTGCACTCCTAATCGCACTACCAAGTTCAAGACGAATCTTAATGCATAATTTACATACAAATCAAGACAATACCCTCCTTTTGGGCTCAGCTGCAGTCGGGTAGGTACGAACATCTGACAGATTTTGAGATCTTCCCTAGATAACTTTTTAGAGAAGGGTGTGGTTAGAGGGATTGATCTAATTATACATCGTCAAATCAAATTAATAGCACAGGTACTTTCCGCAGACGTGAAGGGTATCATAACTAAACATGATGAAAACGAAACTCATACTTCAACTAACTACTTCAGCTGCGGTCGCAAACCCTAAAAAAAAACTCAATACCTACCTACATTCCTTTTTTAACCGACTTCAAAAAGGAGGAGGTTCTCAAAACGGTTGTATTTTTTTTTTTTTGTTAAGTAGGTACTTGAGAGCTCCGTTATTTATAAACCGATTTGGATTTTTTTTATTTGAAAGGATATTTACGAGTAAGTACTTCCACATTAGTCCCCTATCAATTTGAGTAAGTTCTGACGAGTGGTTTTTGAGTTAGCTTCAATAGTACCTACCTACGTATTTTTTCCACTTAGTGTATGTTGATCATAGACTAATATATATGTTGATGATGTTGTAATAACTTCCTGTCACTGTTATTTACATTGCAAGTAGTGGTATTTGACTTTGTTTGGGGTAATACTTTGATTATATTATATAATCAAAGGGGTAATAGGTAGATACCATAACTAAAACGTGAAAAACAAAAACTTTTTCTCAAAAAAAAAACCACCGACTTGTAATTGAATAACTTTTTTGTTTTATCATGTTTAGATAGGTATACCTATGTATAAATACTGGTATTCAGCTGCATCAGGTAAGACTGGAAGCTGACCTCAATATAGTTGAGAAGAGGCTAGGCAGACTGATCATGTTTAGATATCGATACCCATCACGTCAGCAGAATGTCTCTAGCTAATTTAATTTAATTGAATTCAATATTGTGAAATTCCAAGAATTCAAGACTCCAAACAGCAGTTTTCTAAATGGTTTTACATCATCCTCATTACTCATAGATACTTTCAGCCTGGGAGAGGCAGGAAAGGGTAATTGGTCTAACCGATTAAAACAACATGGCGCACTTGGAACATGACAGGATCAAAAGGGAAACAACCTGATTCACCAGGCGAAAGGTTCACCTATGGGAAATCCGGGGCGAACATGGTAATCGTAACATTACCCAAGTAACACATCAAAGCAGTATAACGGCCGACTTACAGCATCCCTGTATCGTTTTCGCATTTTGAGTTAGTTTTATAGTAGCATTACAAACGTTTAAACGGCTACTGTAATTCTTATTTGGGCACAAATTATACGGCTTTACATCCTAAATAGGTTCACAATAGGTGTTTAATTGCATTACAGGCGCATTATATTAGCATTATTGTGGTCAATGAAGTTGCCAATCGCATTACAGAAGCATTATACTAGCAATATTATTGATAATGAAGATGTTAATTGCATTACAAAAGCATTAGACTAGCATTAGAATATAGTAAAAGAATGATTGGAGCTATTTAAGTGTTCACCGTTGGAACTTAAATAAACCTTACATCATTGCAAAAACATCTCTAATACCATGGTACTAATGTTATAAATACAATTAACGTTGTAATTTAACTATTTTGTCTCGCAATTATAATAAGGACGAAGACGGTTAAAACTGAGTGAGTGACAATATTTGTTTGCATCAAAACAAAATTTATAATACTGGGTTAGTTTTTGACTCTTATGTTATTTCATGCCTTCAAATATTACTGCGCAAAGTAGTTTACTGTAAATGTCTATATAATTTTCATTAAAAATTTTCACGCGCCTTCGATATTTTGTGGTTTTTATATAAAATGTTATTTAAAGATATGTGTGAAATAACCAAAACAATTGTGTATTCCTAGTATAGAACGAATTTTGCATAATTAACATAATAGTATTGGTTGGGCAGTATTAAATTAAGGTATATCATTAGTCTATAGGTCTATTGCTTTTATAAATAAGTTCAAATGATAATATTTTTTGTTATAAAATATTTACAAAATGGTGTCGGTCTGTAGCAGCCCGGTGAGCCTTTAAAAAGCCTAATTAATGCTGCCAGCAGTATAAATACTCACACGTGAACAATTATTAAGCCAGAGACCAGAGAGAAGACTTTTGCTGAACCATTGTAGTGCTATTGTCTATAAAGTAGTTATATATGGTCTTACTGGTAAACCAGTAGACTTGATGTAGCCTGAAATAGTGCCATTACTTGAACGCAATTTTGGGGATCCTTGAGCAAAACAATAAAACCCATTTCAGAGTTTTTGTACAACTTGAATCCGTTTGCCAAGAGTTGATAAAAGGCTTTCTGACCGCATTATCTAAATAACTATTACTGCGAGTGGCTTATTAAAATGATTACGGTGATTTCAACAAAAAAAAAATCAAGTAAATAGTATAATTCGAGTAGGTACTTGAATATCACTCAGTTAACAAGAGCATATTATTGTGATTCTATAGATCTTATTTCAATGCCGCCGCACCGTGGACCTTACACTGATGCAGTTGCGGGACCGTTTCCCTAGTGCGTGCGAGACAGCGCTATGCATATTATAATATGTATATTATAATCGTTATACAAACACGGTTAGGCAACACGCACAGTTAAATTAATAACATATAATATCTATACGTCCACTATAAAAATTGCTGTTGTTTTGTTGATCATATAATATGTCCTTTTCCCCAATATGGCTGACAAATGGCTTTACTAATACAGTAAAATGAATGTATTTACAGCTTTACGCATTAAAATAACTCACGTGTATTTGATTAAAGAGCTGTTAGCTGTACAACAGAACTCAGTTGATCTTTAAAATGCAAGCATTACATTGATTCACGTTTATGCTGTTCAGCAGTACTAGGCTTTTATTTACCACTTATAAGTGCTATTACACAACAAAGAGCACTAAAAGCAGCTCAAAGCTGTATAACGGATTTACGGTGCATTATAATGGTACAAGCTTATCCTATTATGCAGCATTAGGCATTATCTTATTACTTAAAAATGCTCTTGTAGACCCTAAAGCACTAAAAACAGCTGAAAGCTGTATAGCGGATTTACGTAGCATTATAATGGTTCATGTTTATGCTATTACACAGCATTAAGCATTTATTTTCTACTTAAAAATGCTATTCTAGATCCAAATGCACTAAAATCAGCTGAAAGCTGTACAGCTGCGTTGTGATTTGCTGGACTAAAACTAAAGGCAATACAAAAGCATTTTGATATGCCATTATCCAACCGTTGTACAGTGTAAAGCATCAAAATGGTTTTGAAATGCCAATTTAAGGCGTCAAGATGAACGGTAAACTCATATAAGAGTTTATACGGACCTTAACTCCTACATAAATTTAATATTCGTTTGTTAAAATGCTTCCTGTGTTACTTGGGTAGTAACGTCACGAAAAATTATATTGTTATTAGTTATTTCATGGTATTTATTCATAACGTGACGTTTTACTATCAATATTAGAGAAAATATGCATAGCAACAGTGATGACGTCGCACCCGTAGAGGAAATTCAACACAGCCAATGGGCCATGTTCTTTATATATGAAGTGTCATACGCCAGGGTCAAGATAAGCTAAGTATGAAAATAGTTCGTTGAGCTTAAAATTATCATTCATCAACAGCCCAACTTCACCCACAGCTGGGCAGTCTCTCTTTTCTTAACTATACCTAATTAGGTATATTGTGAGATTCCAAGGATTGAAGACTCCAGAAAGCAGTTTGCTAAATACTTTGTCATCATCTTCATTAGTCATAGATACCCTCAGTTTGCGAACGGGTATCTCAGGCGAATTAAAACTACACTGCGGTGAGCTTAGAACATGATGAAAGGATCTAAAGAAGAAGATTCTGATTCACCCAGCGGACCTTATAAAGGGAAACCGGGGCGAACATCGTAACATAGAAACGTCATGAAAAAAAGTAATTTTACTCATTTGTGTGATGTTATTCGTCGTTGTGTAGTCAGGGAAATTAACTGTTAAGCAAATCGACTACCAACTACAGGGTGGCGATTTAATCACCCGTGTCCGCCAAGGGGGTGATTCTACCTGTCGTACAAACAACTTTCGCTATGAAAATCATGTGACTCTGGGGAAAAAGAACCAATGCCTATAAGTACAACAGTAGACAGACTATTTCGATGCATACCTACTTATGTTTTTTTTCTTGTTTTTTCGATTTGTTTATGAGTTTCATAGAGAAAGTCGTTCTGTATGACATCACGTAGAATCACAATCTTGACGGATACAGATAACTAAATCGCCATCCTTTATATCAAATCACAACTGTCATTCTTTGACAACTTTATGGAAATGCAGACGGCAAATTGTACGTACATTTTCCGTCTGCGTCTGGGTATCAATTTGCTTATCAATTGATTTCCCTGGCTGTACATTCAATATTAGGGAAGTTACGCGCCTTTAGAACATGAGGAAGCGATCTAAAGGAGAACAATCTTATTCACCTGGCGGTGCTTACAAGGGGAATCCGGGGCGAACATAGTAGGTACCTAAACCACCTAATAAATCGTAACCTAGGAACGTCATGAAAAAGATCAATAGTACTCATTTGTGTGACGGTATGAAATTATTAATTTATGACGTAATAAAGAGTCACATTTCACATTAATTATTAGGGAAGATTTGCATAGCGACATAGTCATGATGGCGCGTCGGTCGCACGCGTAGAGGAAATTCAACACAGTCAGTGGGCCATGTCCTTTTCATGCCATGAGGGCGTGTCATACGATACGCTATGGTCAAGATAAGCTGTAAGTATCCAACAGCTATTTGAGCTTTAAAATTAGATTGTAGCAGCATAATTATAGGCTGAGGATGAAGTCCTGAGTTCGGAATTGGAGTTTTTCCAGTAAAAAATTATCTGTAGCAGCCGGAGTCTGAATTTGTGCCCGGTGGATGGCATTAGGCTCGAACTTAGATTTTATGAGACCTTAGATGAATGGGACTGAACATAACGGGTGCAATGAGGGTGATCTATAGGTATACCGTGGCTTTTTTTTTTTTGTGGGAAATCGTCATAATTATATACCTTCTCTCGCTCTGCAGGCGGGGCGGGAGGGCGTGTCGTGTCAGACTCTTACAAATTAAAACTCTTCGAGGAAAACAGTCTATGCTAAGTTATGTGATATTACGTCACAAGTATTTTTGTTACTTTTAATATTAGGGAAGAAATCCATAGCGACGCGGCTGTAATGATTTTGATGACGCTTCATACGTAGCCACGTAACAGGAAATTCAACGCAGTCAGTTTAATTCATAATGGGCCAAGTGTCGTCGGGGTACTTTTCTACTATCGTACGTCTACGTAAGCCCAGCATAATCAGCCTATAATATTCCCACTGCTGCGACAAAAGCCTCCTCCCTGTGAGAGGGAGGGCTGTAATCCACCACGCGGACCCAGTGCGGGTTGGTAGATGTCACATGTCTTCGAATTTTTGGTTCTAGAACATGCCTATTTCCTAACGATGTTTTCCTTCACCGTCTGAGAGATGGTGATGAAATAAATTACACAAGAGAAAAGCGCCTGTCTGGGTTCGAACCTACGACCTGCAACTCGTAATTCGCGGCCACCGCTGCTCTCTACTGAGCCACCACTGCTCTCCACTACCCAGTGGAGAGCAGTGGTCTCACGTCTCACGTCTACACGAGGTGTACATACCACAGGTCATGGTCGTGATAAGACTTTATCGACTGGACATTATACTTAGAGGGAGCTGCAAACTGTACAGGCGATTGGAAAACAACCTAAGAAGGTATTGCTTGAACTAGGCGTTCTAGCATATCTAACTCATTTTAAAAACTTAGGAGTGAAGGATTTTACTAATTTGATAGTAGATTTATTCCGCCATTTAACACATAAAACACGCCTGTTTCCACATAGGAAAGGTCCCTCCTTTTAATTAGGTACGTGTTAATGAGTCAGATTATACTATTCATGAGAGCAGTTGTGGCCCAATGGTATCGGCCCTGACTTAGGAGTTGTCGTGACTTCGAACCCGGGCAGACACTTTACTTTTGTGTATTTAATTTCATCACTACTGCTCTCAAAACGGTGAAGGAAAACATCTTGAGGAAACCGGCATGTAATAGAACCAAAAATTCGAAGACACGTGGCTTCCACCAACCCGCACTGGGCCCGCGTGGTGGGTTATGGCCCACTGCCTTTCGCAGAGAGGAGGCCTGTGACCCAGCTGTGGGAATATTATAGGCTGAGTATGATACTATATGCATAGCGACAGCGATGTTGATGACGTTGTATACTTATAGATACGTAACAGGAAATTCAGCGCAGTCAGTGGGCTGAGTTCTTTTCTACTACGTCACGAGTGACTCAAAGAAAATGATAAAAGTATCTAAAGTGGTAAAGAGGGGTCGAGCGAGATAGCATCTGAGGAAAGACTCTTTTGCGGGGACTGGGGAAAGTGTCCGCTTTGCGCCAAAACGCGTAGTGCGCTGTATCGGATTGAAAAAGGTGTCGCCGAAAAACCAAAAAATTGTTTTACACAAGCGACCGACTGCCTCGTTGGTCTAGTGGTCACTACTTCCGAGCATGATGGGTCGACTTCCTGGGTTCGACTCTCAGATCGGGCAAAGTGTGTGTAGGTTTGTTCAACAGGAATTTCTTAGTGGCAGCCCGGAGTCTAGATTTGTGCCCGGTTGATGGCAATAGTCTCGCCCACTATTATATGGGACTTAAAGATAACTGGCCAAGTGTGGGTGTACTACAGGCCTACACCTCTGCCTGGCCCTTCGGGTATTCCAGGCGTCATGTTATGAATAGATATTACCCACTCAACATAAAAAAGGTTTGATGCTACCGTTGACACTTACGTAAATAAACTAACGCCTTCTCCCCATGGCGGTAACATGTACGCAGAACCTACAGAACGCCACCTGCTACGATCATTACATACTCCTTTAGCCTCGTTTACGTTTATACATCTGGTCACACACGCACGCCACAAAACCTGTTAAAAACTGAAACCTACTTTTCTTATTCATGAATCCCGCAATACATTTTATTTAAATTGTAAAATAATTATTTAAACCGCAATACTAATTGGTATCCTGTTGTAACATTATTGCTTAGGGAAAATCAGTGGAAGCCCAATGCCTACCTAAACCACACGCATTGTCTTCTGTCCTATCATGTAGGCCTACATAAGAAGAGTAGGTTTTGTGACGACACAACATTATAAACGTTATTTCAGAGTATTGTAGTACCCATTGCCCTTAAACGGTGTTATAGTATTTGGTTGCCTTTTTCCTAGTTGCATGATGTAGTCAACTGGTGCCTTCTATGTGCGGGTTTTGCTTGTGCAATAAATTAACGTGTTTGTAATAAATTGTCTGATTTATGGGATAAACTCATTCGTCCTTATCAACTGTAATTAGATATTTATTTATTCATTCATGTACACACAAAACACTTATTAATACTGAAAAATAAATAACTAAAGATAAAAGAGCACAAAACTAGGTACTAGTTATCGGGTGATGGCGACTGCGGGACTGAAAACCGCTCACAAGGGCTGCTGATATTGAATCTATTTTTATTTTGCAAAAGAGAGCTGTCAGAGCCAAATCTACGTCACCGCGGATCTCTCAGGGAACTATTTAAAACGATTAATATTATGACGGTACCTTGCCAATTCAGTTATGAAAATATTATGTATGTAAGAAAAAATCTACATCTTTTTAATAAAATAAGTGATAGTAGACATAATTTTAATACTAGAAATAAAGATAAAATAGATTATTTTTCAGATTAGCTAAAGTACATACATCTTTTATGGGGTACTGTGTTAAATGTTACAACAAAATACCTTGTCATATATTGCAATTAAATGAAAAAAAAATTAAAACTCGTATAAAAAGTTCACTTTGTAAACAAGCATATTACAAATTTGAAATTATATCCGGATAAGAATGCTTGGAAAATATGCTGGTCCAGCTCCATAAGACAGTCTAGAGTCTAGACAAAATCAAACTGGTTGCTAATTTAATTGTATAATTAATTATTTTTATGACATTGATTTACATTTTGTGATTACTTCTCACATACTGACTTATTACTTGTTTATATTTTTTTGGAAAATCGTATACTTTTACAATGTTTGAAACTATGTGAGCACCATGTATCTATTATATAATTAGCTTATTTGTCAGTGCATTTTATTTTATTTTTTTACCTATTGTGTTGTTGTTTTATTTGACTGACCGGTTGGCGCAGTTGTTAGCGACCCTGCCTTCTGAGCCACTGGTCCCGGGTTCGATCCCCGGACAAGTCAAACATTTGTGTGCATGAACATGTCTGTTTGACCTGTGTCTGGGTGTGTATATGTATATAAGTATGTATATCAGTCATCAGGTTACCGTAGTACAGGCTCTGCCTAGTTCGGGACCTGAAGACCTTGTGTGGATGTTGTAAAAAAAAAAAAAAAAAATATAGGTGCATCGTCTTCACATAAAATTATATAATTAATGTATACAAAAACTTGTACCACATTTTAAAAGAGCAACGATGGAGTTTCTTGCCCATTCTTCTCCATACGAAACTACCTTTTGGAAGAGGTAATTCTATTTAATGTAAATGTTGACGTTCAAAAGTGCCTTTTAGACTTGAAATAAATGCTTTGACTTAAAGGATTGCCCTACCATAGGTAGTTTATAAAATAGTACCCAAAAAAACTACTTAAAACAACAACGCTTGGTCTTGTTCATTTTAAAATAGACTACAAATAATTTAGAATTTGACACATTCAGTTAGGGTCTACGCCGTAGGCCCCGTAGCGTCCCCGTAGCATCCCTGTAGACCCGTAGCAACCCCGTAGCCAATCTAAGCCCTAGTCTACGCCACATTTTTGTAGGATAATACCGAGGTTTGATATAATTTAGCAACATGTAGGTACCTACTGTTGTTAACAAATTGTATATTACCGTTTTTTTTTCACGTGGATTACTTTCTGAATATAGTAACGTTTTCAATGACGCCGGAGGTCGTTTAAAAGTCTTTACAACGCAAAAACTTCTGGCTACTAAATACTTTTGCGTTTTAGTCCCACATTTATAAGTGCAGAATGATTTGACTGATATTTAAAGATCAAACCATGAAGGTACTATTAGTAGGATTAAAGCGTGTTTAAAACAAGATGCGTAGTCATTTACAAACAATGATGTCAGTAAATACATCGCTTGGGGTGTGGTGCAAGTCACAAATTTCGCTCCTATGTTGTATATTACAATGAAATCATCATCATTTGACTAGCCTTTTCCCAACTATCTTGAGGTCGGCTTCCAGTCTAACCGGACGCAGCTGAAGACCAGTATTTTATATGGAGCGGTTGCCCATCTGACGATTTTACAATATGTTTATAATTTTATTGATTTTACAATTGAGGAAATATTTGATATATATATATATTTTTAAACGTTGCCCCCACACTAGGAATTTCTCCTGTATTGTGGGTGCGATTACAAACATTTAAACTCACATACACAAACAGCCAGACCCGGAACAACTACTTGCAGGTCATACAAATATTTGTTCCGTGCGGGAATCGAACCCTCGACACACAGCGCACACATTTAAGATGCTCATATTTTTTTTTGGAAATTTATTTTAACATTTTACAGGCATACTGAAATGTTATTTAGAAGACCACAAAGGTTCAGTTAAGTTGGTGGTTTTTTTATATAATTAAACCGTTACCTGAACTAAATTATTATGAACTAGCTGCTGTCTGCTGCTTCGCTCGCGTGGATGTCGGAAATTATCCACGGGAATGCGCTATTGATACAAAAAGTAGCCTTTGATACTCTTTATAACATCAGCTATTCGCCAGCGAACGTCTCGTCAAAATTGGTCCAGCCGTTTCGGGGATTAGCCGGAACAAACAAACAGACAGACAGAAGGAAGAGAGACAATTTTTTTTTGTAAGTAAGTTTTTTTAATTTTCATATGCATTTAGTAGAAAGCTGTTATTTTGACATTACAAACAAACAGACACTAATACTAAGACCGACAAGCAGGTGACCTTGCGGCGATGAGCCAAGCTGTGAAGCTTGGCATCCATCAGTTTTACGTCGCCAATGAGCCTCTTACTCTGCGTTCCACCGAGTCAAGCGCGGCAAGTTGGTACTTTGCTGAGCCATCCCAAAGGTGGATCTCCATGCAGGATCGGACTTGCGCTTTGTAAAGGGTCAAAAGCTGTCCAGTCGTAAAGTATAGCTTCACTCTATTTAGGATGCCCAGTTTCTTGTCTCTGTTTTGGCTTTTTATCGACATATTATGTATATTTCAACTTCATCATCATCATCATCATCCTGTTTCGCCTCACTGCTGGGTGTAGGTATCTTTTCCCTTGTGCCATTTTTCTCTGTCTCGGGCTAATCTTGCCACCGTAGGACCCTTTAACTTAGGAAACAATAAATATGTTTCATCAAATCATTTCAGGAGATAAAAAGATTAGGACGAAACTAGTAGTAAGTACTGCAATATTTTATTCACAATATATTTACAAAAACTTCTTATAAGTACTAAATAAACTATCAAACTATTAAATATATAATAACCTAAACTAACTAAAACTAATAACAAATTAAAATATGGCGTCGAAATATTTCTCCGCATCGCTGTCGACTGGTAATGTACCCAAGAGGCTGACGGCATTGCCACGTTGTATAGCAATGCTAAGCCTCTGGCCAAGGTAAAGGCCAACCCTTGGGTCACGGGAAGTGTCAACAAGCCGTTTGGAGATTTCGTTTTAAACAAACCGTGAGCACTCGGACCCTACGGCCCGAGGGTTTCAACCCCAAACGGCCCGAAAATATAATTACTTTCAATGCTTGAGGTTTTCCGCAGCCGCAGCAGCAGCGCCAGCACAGCACGCCGACTCAGGAAGATGGGATGGCGCAAGAGTATTGACACACGTTGCGTCCCACGCTAAAGGCCTACCCACCTTCCAAGGAAATAAAGACATGCCGTCCGGTCTCTTGCCATCGGTGCGTGCCAAGCCATTAGGTTCTAATACAGCAGGGACGCCGACAGTGACCAGAGATGTCATTTATGTTCGCGTGCCGAGCTGAGCGGCCTGCACTTCGGCTGCAAGACAAGCTGTGGTGTCCGAGGCTGTTGACATCTTCGCCACAGTGACAGCGATGAGAAGAACAACAAGGAGCTCCTAGTCGTAGGGAAGCAGCGAGGCGGAAAGTACTGTCGTCGAACAAAGTGCCTATATTCGACAACGGTAGTGCATGAAGCCAAAGACCAGACTCCCACTTGCCCACAGCAAGCAGGCGCGCACGCTCCGCAGTAGTAGCAGACGTGTTAAGTAAATTGTTCTGTACTACCTACTCTGCAAAGCGGCTCATCCCACTGTCTCTGGGAAGATGGATTATCGGGTTGATCTGAATTCGGGCAAGCGAGTCTCCAGGCATCCATAACCTTGGTGAAGCACGGCACATCAAAATTTATCAGTGTGGGGGCTAGGATTTTCCTGATTAATGTTCAGTGCCGTAGACCGAGGATATGAAAGCCGGTAAACTAACACTAGAAATTTTGCGGATACTTAAAATTATGAATCTTACGTATTTAAGTTATAATACTTTTTATTTTAGGTTTTTTTAGGTCATTTTTGTCAGATTTTTCTTTCATAATAGAGAAAATTAAGGACTATGCCCGCTCGGCGCCCTCAATTTATAGAGTATAGATACATTAGGTAGGTGCAAAAATTAAGTCATGAACTGAAATCTTCAAGATTTAATCAAGTATTCTTACACGTGAACTTTTAATATTTTCATAAGTGTTTTATAAATACACTGGCAGTACAAAAGTAAAATGTATTTGAATAATGGTATTCAGAGGGGACCATGCCATTACCAAGACCCAGACTTACGGAACGAAACTTATAAAAAAGGTAAAGAACCGTCTTCCTAGATCGAAGAATATAAACAGCTACACCGTATCTCTTGCGCCACATCTAAATCCCAATTAAAATTCAGCGTCCGTCGAATAGATTCGGCGTCTATCACACCGGTCAGGCGGAGTCTTGCCGCCTATAAATCATGCTCACTGCTAAACTTAATTGTTAATGGCTCCCATAGACGTATTCCGAATACAAATTGGCTTATATTCGGTGTAAACGCAGCCAACATGGCTCGAAGATTCCTATCTGTGGGCGGGGTTTGATTATTATAAACTTTTTATGATGGATGGGTGGATCAGAATTACATCAGAGGATAAATTGATCGATTGTGTGATTGTTCTTCTTTATTTATATGAAAACTAATAGCTGTAGGTAATCATTACAATAATTAGCAACCGAGAATGAGATGCGTAGAATCATCAATCAATGAAAATCAAGCAATTTAAATTCTCTAACAAGCTTAATGTCGCTATTATCATATAGATGCTAATTAATGAATTATGTTAGTTCAATTAATCGGCATCTTCATAATGGGATGGTTATAACTAGCTAACTAACCTAACCTAACTATTATTTATAAACTTAAACCATTTTCACATTAAATTACTCGAAGGCTCAACAAGAAAACGCATGTTTACTGCGCTGTGATTGGCTGACTGAAACAACAACAGACCATCCCTTGACATGAGTTTGACAGTCTTTATATTGTTTATCTGTTAGCAAATTTTCGTTTTGTATCATCTAGCCTTTAAGAATACGGGTGAAAGTTATACAAACGACTTGATTTAAATATTATAGGTCAGCTTTCATGTTTGTTTCTGAAACAGGCAAAAGCCTTCAATTGCTCATCCGGAGGTATTGTAAAAGTCGACCACTAATACCTACTATCTATGTCAACAGATTACTTATACTTTACTTATGTAACGCAGATGATCAGCCGCTTCTAGTTATTTAATTTTCAGGAGCCTAGAACTGGAACACTATGTAGATGACCGACTAGTCTGTAATTACGACAGCCCCTCGAAACTAAAAGACTGTGGGTAAGTACCTAATTGACAAGGACAATCATGCTGCTTGTGGTGGAAAATATTTGGCCTGCTGTGTGGTGTGACAGTTACCAACTAGCAGATATTTACTACAAAGTGAAAAGTAGCTTTAATTTTGGAAGGCGGTGTCTTTGGTTTTGTATTTTCATTTTTTACCACCAACTTCCGAAGTTAAAGTTATTTTTCACTTTGTAGTGTTTTTTTTGGAACTCGGTTGTGATTGTTTGTAATAAAGTTTATATTTTTGATAACTGACGAAAAATGTGTACTCTAGGATCGTGTGCTGAATTCATGATTTCAGTTTGCGCGTTGATGTCCCTGTCACCTGTATACTTAGTATATTCTTCATAACAATGACAACAACGTAACACGCGGATATGTCTAACTAGCAAGTGATGATGAAATTATATTTATTTCTGTAAATTGGTTAAATATCACCTTACACGTCAAACATATCATACGTTTTAAAACAAGATGAGGTCGGTGTTTCATATTTGACTACTCTGAGACCGTAACAAACTTAGAGCTCTCTTGGTCAAATCATATGAAGACCATGCAGAGATTAATGTCTGAGGTGGTCTTTTGAGGAAAGAAATACAATTTTAGTGGACCTGTCCACCCCGTGAACGCATGTGTCAGTAATCGTGAGCTCCATTCGTCGGAACTTAAAAGCAGCTCAACTATCACCTACTGTGAAGGAATTAGTCATAGGTAGTCAAAGAACCTAATTCTTAAAGATTATCTTATCCCACGAATTAATGCCATTGCTCATTGAAATAGCACTCCTTGTATTTAATTAAGTAGGTACATATTAACATTTTCGATTGTAACTGGTTTTTTTTTTCTTATTTGAACAGTCTCCATCATTCATATAGTTACCTATGCCGCTTTTTTTCTCCATGACAACCAAGAGGTGATTCCCGAATTTAGATGTTTTTGTAAGGTGGGTCGTGGTCCAGTCAACTTTGGGAACCACTGGGCTAGATTGTAATAAATTATTAAGAACATTAGTTCTTATTAATAAAAAAAAAACATAAACTAGGTACCCTCGTTGGTCTAGTGGTAGCAAGTGTCGGGTAAAGCGTTTTTGGATTATTCTATCAAGAATTTCTCAGTAAGCGCCTGAAGTCGGGATTTGTGCCCGGATGTTAATAGGGTCGCCACCATTAGGTACATGAGACTTAATTAGACTTAAACATAGCTGGTGATGCCTGGGAGTACTTACTAAACTTGCACCTCTGCCTAAGCCTTCGACGAAAACAGTCGTGATAATTTGTATGTACCTACCCAAGTATATCTACTTAATAGCACAAAACTGCAACAAAAGATTAATTTAAAAGGCCACATTGTAAGCGGAATAATAACTTCGATAAGACATCAAGACGTGCAGGCAGCTTACAATGCCTAGGAATAATCTATGACATGCATTGTGTAATAAACTTACTCAAAATACTAGGAGACGGATTGAGAATGGTCTGCACGTAGTGGCGCCAGACGATTTTCGAATAAAGAGTTCGCGCTGCGCATCTTAAATTATTTTTTCATTAAGGCGAATATTTGATAGCGATCTCTGAATGGGTTTGGTTGTGTTGGTGCCATCATTTGTTTTATGATATATGGCAGTGTTAAATGCAATTTAATAGATTGTATATAAATGATGGTAGCCGATAAGGTTTGTTTGAATAATGCACCGGCAATAGCTCCATCGCCCAAGAGTTAAGAGTTTGAACTGGCGAGCGAGAGGTCCAAAATTGGGAACCCCATCTTTTGCGTTTAAGAACCCACGTCATTTAGCACAAATCTTTGGGTTTATTGTGTTAATGTCGCATAAAATACGTTATAATGTTTAAAACAAAAAAATAAGTAAGGAACTCTGGATGCATAGAGAAGCCATAGACTCCTTCCAATTTTCAGTGATGGTCGTGATGTTTAGCAAAAACATTCGTCACTAATTCGGGACCAGGCAGCGCTTCCGAAACGATGCATCAAAAGAGCCATCATCAATAATCCTCAAGTACCCTACCTGCATGGCTACATGGACGTACCCAGCTTTTGGTCTAAGGGGGTGCAAATCAAGAATATCCTGTGGTACTTAAATTACTTAGGTTAGGTACAGTAATTTATCAGCTAAATGTATGGGAGGCCGGAAGAGCCAGTCAAGCTCCAGGGGGGCAGCTGGCCCCTCGGTACACCCATGGCAGTCAGCCTTGCTATCCTAGACTTTACTGACTGGCAAATTGAACTATGGCATGAGCTATAGGTACCTACGGGAAAATCTGGTATCGACAGGCAAGAAGTATTCAAAGGAACACACTTATCTCAACGTAATGTTAGTCAATTAAGCACTATATCCGTACATAACTTTATATCTAGCATGCAATTAGTATGTTAGCCATCCCCTTAAGGTTTATTAGTTTTAGATGATCCTATTGTATAACATTTAGACATACAAGCACAAACCGTGTTTATGGGAAGTCCATCAATCTTTTAGACGCAATTTATTGGCGACATCTTTCAACGGAAGACGTCAAATTACATCGATCATTTACTGGGTTCATTCATTAAGAGGTACATACTCGTAAATGTGTTGCAGTTTTCGCAATTATAAGCATTAACAGTATGGAACGTACGGACTATAATAGCGTGACCCTGTGCCCTAGTTAATCTATTATGCAATGACCGTTAAAAATATATAAACAGTACTGTTTTATAATCACCATACCACCAATAAGAAGTGAGCTTCAAGAAGTTCAGTCAACCGTCAAACCAACAGTCAAGAGTTCTTGACTGAACTAGACCAAAACACGGCTAGATTTAAGGGCTAAACCAAGGGAGAGAGGAACTCATGAATAGCAGCAGAGCATACAAACTCCTATCAATCAAATTATTAGGTGTGTCTACCCTTGTCGTAACGGTGATTGGCTAGCGTAGACCCTTCGTAGTACCAAGGTACTTCAAAATTGGGGTCCGCTGGGCATGGCGAGCTGATACCAGTCCGGGGTGCGACGAATGTACCTCCCAGGGGGACTCCTGGTAGTAGGAGGAACAATGGGTTACATGTAGTCAGTAGAAGTCTGACATAACCGTTAGTTCTCCCAAGACGTAAGGTATCTGAGGATATCCGCAAGGAAAAAAAGGGACTTCATAATTATCGCGAAGTCAGAGCTGTGAAGACGTTTCGTAATGCTGCGTTATCGTCGCGTAGCCGTCTCGTAGTAGAGAACGGAAAAGTAAGAAACAGTACAAATTGCACATAGCGCTTAGACTGAGATAGGACCTAGGTAGTTAAGATCTTATTATTAGGGTATCAATGTTACCCAGTAACTGAATTGTGGAGGTTAGATAGGCAGTTTCTCCATGCAAAATACTGGTATTCAGCTAAATCCGGTTAGAGTGGAAACCGAACCTAACGTGGTGAAGAACAGGCTAGGCAGAAGAAGAATAATGAAGTTTGGTTTTCGGGTTGATTGATTTGGGCGAGCAGTAGCATTCTACAACCGGAATCCAAAAGATGCAACCCTTGTGGGTCTATTAAGTATGAATAATACAGGTTGGCAGCGACATCGACACACAAACTGTAACCCTGAATTCAGCACAACATGATTCTAGACCCCCTTAGAAAAAAGGTAGAAATTTTTTCGTCGGTTATCAAAAAAAAGTCTGCCGCTTCATAGAAAAGTGGAAGTG
Source organism: Brachylomia viminalis (assembly GCA_937001585.2). NCBI lineage: Eukaryota > Metazoa > Arthropoda > Insecta > Lepidoptera > Noctuidae > Brachylomia > Brachylomia viminalis. The sequence goes on from OW443300.2 coordinate 3,672,881, forward strand.
GAATACCTACGAGGTCAAAATGTAAAGAACAGCAATTTTTTTTATAACCGACGAAGATGCCAACGCAGGGCGTTCAGAATGCACCAATGACGGGGTCCGCTTAGGGCCGATGCCTGCCAGGGTTGCGGGAAAGTCCGAAAGGGTTACCGTGGCCCTTGGCACAGGCAACTAAAGGAACACGGGTGGGTTTTAGTCAGTAAGAGTCTGACACGGCCTCCCACGCCCAGAGCGAGAGAAGTTATGTGACGATTTCCCACCCTCAAAAAAAATGAAAAAAAGGGCGTTCAGAATCGTTGGTAATCATGGTAAAAAGTTGCTCCTCGATGCCCCTGCGACCCAGTATAATCATGTAGCGGGGGTAACTACATATGTAAATGCCTTAAAACCTATTCCTGTCTCAAACTACTTACTTTTTTACAAGCGATCGTTAGCCTGATGACCGGACACCGGATGCAAAGACCAATGCACCAAGTTAATGCGAGGTAGGTATACCAATATTGTAGGTACACTTAGTTCGCAATAAACGTTTTGACTTTCGACTTTGATTAATACGATAAAAGCTTAGGATGCAGACCCATTGAGGTCTATTGCACGTGTAATGAATTTTCTAATGGAACAATACATACTTGTAAGGGAGGTGCCACTGACGCGTGCACTCCGCACGCTCAACCTCACAGCGATTGAGACGGACTTATTCTGTTGTTCTCTGAGTGAAATCACAAGGAAGGCATTGTTTGTACCTCATTTGTTATAGGCAGGTACGAATGTTAGTATTTAGGATAAGCGCATTTATCGCATTGGGTTCCCTGTAATGATAGATGTAAGAAGGAAAATAAATAAGCATTTAAATACATACATAAGTATTAGGTCTATACATAAATTAAGCCTGTATTTCCTGAAGGAGAGGTTTATGCAGCACACCCACATTTCGGCAGTCATAAGCCCCATGTTGTGAGCAGTGGTGGCCCAGTGGTAACGGCCTCGACTTAGGTTCGAACCCAGACAGGCGCTTTACTTTGAGTAAATTATTTCATTACCACTGCTCTACAAACGGTGAAGAAAAAAAAGTGAGTATACCGGATAATATGATGATAGGTAATATCCGACGTAAAAATTAGATGACGTGTGACATCCACCAACCCGAACTGGGCCCGCGTGGTGGATTATGGCACACTCCCTCTCACAGAGAGGAGGCCTGTGTCTCAGCAGTGGGAACGTTGTAGGCTGATTATGTATGTATTATGTAAGTCCCATGTGCAAGGGAAGAGCATTTGTTCGTTCAAAAGGAATAGTTACCCACTTAGTCCTTTTTTTTTAAATCCAATAACACCACCAACAGAAATGAATGACCAAGAGTAAATGAATTGCCATTCTAATTAAGTACCTAAGTAAACAGCTACATTCGAGAAGGAACCTTAATAAACAGAGCCTCATAGAATTCGTTTATCCCTACCAATAGTAATACCTAAGTAATTATTAAAAGTAAGGTAACTTAATATACCTACTATTTATAGGTGTTTTTGGGAAAACAAATCTAAAGCTTAGTTCCTCTAAGTTAACTCTTAAGTTTAGTTTGCGCTACAACTTCAAACATAATCAATATAGTCCAATTTGAAATCAATTTAATTCGCACTAGCTTAAAGCTGATATTTGTTTAGGTAGAAAAACAACAATTGGAAATAAAGATTTGAATAATACTTTAGGTAGTTTCTTGTAGCTTTTCAAGGCCAAATGCTTACCCTGCAATGCAGCTATTGATAAAGTTGTATGTCATCTAGAAATGTATAGGTAAGTTCATACCACAACAGCACGGAGACGCCTCGGCGCGGGCGGGACGCTGCCAGCGCGACGGGGCGATTCCGTGCGCTGTGGTTCACCTACATCAACCGAAGACTGTCAATATCAATATTTTACCTCAATGCGTTACTCTAGTAAGTACTTACATACCTAATTACATACTAATTCCTAGCCAGAACTGCGAAGGACGTGAAAAACTGCCTCATTAGTCAAGTTGGTCAGTATGAAAAATGTCTTTCATCTCGAATTCTCGACCTCTCCATACACCATTAAGAAATTCTCAGTAACAGCCCGCCCAGTCTTAGATTTATTTTCTGCACGGTTTATGGCAATATATTTATAACACGTGAAATGGCGTTGCTCTGCCTACCCCTACAAGAAATACGGCGTGGTGTTATATTCCATTTAACCGTAGACAGCGAAAACTATTCTCTGTCTACGCATTTAACTTATAGTAGGTAGGCGACGAATCGACGATTACGCCATCTGTCCATTAACAGAGGTACAATCGTGATGCGCATAGGTACGCACGCTGCACTGCACTATACTAAAGTAAAAATGCTAAAGTTTTAACACCCGCATTCTATGTAGAACGATCGTCAAGCACTCCGCTAGGAGTAATAGTGTTCTGTGGTCAAGCATGATCTCATGGTGATCTTTATTGCGTCTAAAATCTAGATTTATTAATACAAGAAATCAATTAGCTATCAAATAGTTCTACATCAAGTCATGCATATGAGTGCTTGAGCATCGTTCTTTAGGTACTTACCTACAGCAAACGGGCGATTTTTTTTTGCTGTTCCAGCTTGCATCTTCTATCAGGGGTATAGAAATAAATACTGGCTATGTACTTGGAAAAAAAACACAATAATTAAAATAAACTATTAGTTTTGGTACCTAACGGTTTACTAATTAGTTAATTACGTAGGTACTATGTACTAATTTGAAATAAATGGAAAACAACTGTCTCATTACAATGATAATGACAATGATTTGATAATGATTTATTTATTTCTCTCAAAAAGGTACAGACAATGGATCGTATTATATAAAATCAAATTAAATTTGTAACCTTTGTGAGAGCTGGAGTCTATAGTGGGTTCGGGACCTGTATGACAGATCTCCAGGCTCTCACGCTCTTAAGCAAATTAAGCAATACTATTAAGTAGGTACTAATTTGAACACATCAACGCAAAATCTGCGAGTTTGTAGTGAATGGTGTGCCTGAGAGTGTATGGTGTGTGTTGTGTGTGTGTGTGTATGTTGTGTGTGTGTGTGTGTGTAGTGCGTGTGTGTTGTGTGTGTGTGTGTAAAGGTATATTTGTAAGAGTGAGTGTTTGTATGTGTCTTGAAAAGTTGTCTACAAATTTACTACCTATCTAATTTATCTTAAAACAGCTAGAATATTTTCCGTCTCAGAATAATCCAAATCAAGAAGCCAATTTATTATTTTTGCTTTACATTTGGATTTGCACAAGGGGTATATGTTTAAAATTTTGTTAGTGTTGTTATACACATGACTGCTAAGGAAGCGGAAGAAGCGTTGGGCCAAAGCAAAATTTGGACAGACCGAATGCTTACGTCTTTGGGAGATCACAGAGGGATCGTAAGGAGTGTGGCCGTGAGTTGTCATTAAGAGGTTAAGTATAAATAATTTACGGACAGTCAGAACCTTACAAGTTTTGTAAAGGTCTGTGGTAGGAAAGCGATAGGGTAACTTCCAACCAACTTTCAAAAGTGCCCTTTGGGCGCGTTCTATTTTCAACATGTAGGACCTCCCTGAACCACCCCAAGTAACTATACAATATTGGATGAGGGATTGACAGAGAGCCAGATAGACCAGCTTAATCACCTTGGAGTCAGCAACGGAGCAGGGGTTCTTAAAAACGTAAATTAACCTGCGCAACCGCGTAGTAAGTGTATCTATGTGAGTACTAAACGAAAGGCAGTCGTCTATTTGCACTCCTAGATACTTAATGCAACTTACGCGATTTAGGTGGGGGCAATCGCAGCCTATATTGTGAGTTGAATTACAGGAGTGAGCGATTAAGGCAAGTGAAGACCAGGAAGGCTTTCCAGCGGCTGTAGACGAGAAAGTGAGGTAATTCGTTTGATCAACGTTTAGAGTGAGCAGGTTTTGTGCCAACCAGCTGGTGACAAAGGCAAGTCCAGACTGTGCATATTGAAACACCAGATCCCACGAATCCCCGGAGAATATTAGAGTAGTATCATCACCATAAAATATGTAAAGATGGAAGCATTAGGAAGCTGTAGCTGGCAAAGGTCATTTATATAAATGAGAAAAAGCGTGGTACCAATAATGCTGCCCTGGGGAACTCCGTGTGTTATTGGGAGTTCATCGCTGGTCCAATCTCCTATCCTGAGACATTGCCACCTGCCTGTGAGGTAACTAATAAAACGGGACAGTTGAGTACCTCTTATACCAAGTTTCTCAAGCTTGGCAATGAGGGAGGGGACAGAAATAGTATCGAAGGCTTTCGCTAAATCTAAGAAAATGGATATGACCTTCTGTTTTACATCTAGTTTGGTGACGATAGTATTTGTTAGGTCTAATACAGCATTGTTAGTGGAAATTCCGGAGCGAAAACCGTATTGAGAAGATGAGAGTATTTGATTTTGATTTAAATATTTGACTAATCTGTTGTTCATTAGCCTCTCACAATCTCTGTCCCCTCCTTTATGAATTGGGTGTACAACTGCCAGCTTGAAGTTTTTGTTTTTTTTAAGAAAAGTGCCTGATATATCGTCGGAACCTATCGCACAATCGCTCCTTAGATTCATAATTAAACGATCCAATTCAGCTTCATCTGTTTCTAGAAGGACAAGGGAATTTTGGCACGCTTGGAGAACATCGGTTTGTGGAGGTATGGTTGCAACGGCAGGTATGTTTTCAGCTAAGGCACGTCCAATATTAGCAAAATAAGCGTTCGCTACATTTACGGAGCTCTCTGGATCGGAGTAAGACAAAAGAGCGTCGGCGTGTGTCTTGACTTTTGCAGTGCCTCCCAGAGTTTTTTACTGTTATTTTGTGCATTACTTATTTGAGCTTTACTATAGTTAGATTTGGTAGTTTTAAATATAATTGAACAGTAGTTTCTGTACCTTTTAAAGTGATTTGTAAAAGAACAATGGGTAATTTTGTATGGAACCCGTACCCACTTTGTAGCATTTTAGACTAAGTGTCATTTAGAAGAGGCTTAATTGACTAACTCAAAAATAAATGAACGAATGAATGAATGAATGGGAGACCGAAGTTATGATAACTTCTTTATTACATTTTTAATTGCAAAGTGTTATAGCAATCGCACCTTTTTCTGTTCTGTAGACCAAATAATTAACCAGTTGTTTTTTCTGCCTAAAGAGAGACCGACTTAGCTTCCTACCATTCGTTTTTGGTATGGAAAAAATATGAAATAAAAACCATAAATCTTAAAAAGCACAGTTTTATTACAAGACCAGCACAAACATCATTTTTAAATTGTGTTGTTACTCTCAATGATTATATCATGGCGGGGCGGGTTTGTCGTGGCGGTGTCACTCGACATCGCCAACGCATTTAACACCCTGCCCTGGAGTTGCATTGGGGAGGCACTCCGGTATCACCGGGTGCCAACCTACCTCCGTCGAATAGTCGAGGCATATCTGACGGACAGAGCCGTCATCTACCCCGGTCGCGATGGGGAGTGGAACCGGCGAGAGATGTCGTGCGGTGTCCCACAGGGATCGGTTCTAGGGCCGCTCCTGTGGGACATCGGTTACGACTGGGTGCTGCGGGCCGACCTCCCTGATGGCGTCAGCGTGGTGTGCTACGCTGACGACACGCTGGTCCTGGCGCAGGGGAGGTCGCATCAGGCGGCGGCCGACGCGATGACACGCGGGGTTGCGATAGTCGTGGAGAGGATCCGGCAGTTGGGTCTCGAGGTGGCTTTGCACAAGTCCGAGGCCATGTCTTTCCATGGGCCCTGGAACAGGCCACCATCGGGATCCCAACTAACGGTAGGAGGGGTTCACATCGGCGTCGAGTCCACGATGAAGTACTTAGGACTCGTGCTCGATAGCCGGTGGAACTTCGTGGAGCACTTCCGACGTTTGGCCCCCAAACTGGAACGGACTGGGGCCGCCCTCAAGCGGCTTCTGCCCAACCTGAGGGGTCCAAACGCCTCCTGCCGGAGGCTTTACGCGGGGGTCGTGCGGTCCATGGCTACATATGGGGCCCCGGTGTGGGCACGTTCACTGCGGCGGAGAGCCGCCCACTATCTGAACGCGCCCCAAAAGGTGGTAGCCGTAAGGCTGATCCGGGGCTACCGCACGATCTCGGGCGAGGCGGAAAGCCTCCTTGCCGGACTGCCGCCGTGGGATCTGGAGGCGATAGTCCTCGCGCGCCTGTATGAGTGGCACGCGGAGGCACTACGCCGGGGGAAAACCCCGCTTCCGCGGCAAATCGCAGCGGAGCGGGCGGACCTCCGGCGCGATCTCATGGCGGCATGGAAAGAGCGACTGTCGCAACCCAGCGCAGGGCACGCCACGATAGCGGCGGTAAGACCCCTCTTTGAGGAGTGGATAGAGAGGCGTCACGGCGTCCTCACCTACCGCCTGACGCAGGTCCTCACCGGACACGGATGTTTCGGGAGGTTCCTGCACATCATCAGGCGGGAGGAAACGCCCGGGTGTCACCACTGCGATAATCGCCCCGAGGACACGGTGGAGCATACGGTGGGGGCCTGCCCTGCATGGGCGGAGCACCGCCGTGTCCTAGTAGAGGCGATCGGCAGCGGCGGCGACCTCTCACGCCCGGCCCTGGTTCAAGCCATGGTCCGGGGCGAGGGGGAGTGGGAGGCAGTCACCTCCTTCTGCGAAGCAGTCATGCTAGCGAAGGAGGTGGCGGGACGGGAGAGGGAGATAGTCTCCCGTCCAAGCCGCCGCGGTGGACGCTCCGGGCGTCGGGAGCCGCGTGACGACTCCCGGCCACCGTAGGCGCGGGCCTGCGGGCGGTGAGTAATGGGTAGCTCACCGTCCGATCAGGACCAGGCCCGTGCTGGACGGCGCGTACGTGTTCCACGCGCGCCTCAAAGAGATGTCAGCATCGAAGAGGGGGTCCACTAGGGCCCAAGCCTGCCGGGAAAGCGGGATCATCCAAAAGGGGTACCGCTGACCCGGAACATAAAGGGCCAAGGAAGGAACACGGGTGGGTTTTAGTCAGTAAGAGTCTGACACTCCCTTCCGCTCCACCCAGAGCGGGAGCAGTCATTTGATGATTTCCCATCCCAGAGCGAGAGGAGTCATTTGATGATTTCTATGAAGTTATCTAGGTGCCTGCCAACACCTAAGTACCATATTATGCTAACAGTGTGAGCACAGGCACCTAGAGTTCTCATACCCGTCATGCAGGAGCAATAATAGGCTTCGATGGCGTCTCTGTTATTTCTGGCTTCTCTCCAATTTTTACAACACACCGACGCTAGCGCATAATAGTTCGAAGTACCTAACGGATAAAATCGCAAAAACGTCGAATGTGCATGGGTCGCTTTTATTAAGGATTTTCGGCATTTTCAACGTCGAATATCTTTTTTCCCCCGCAAGCTACAAAGTTGCCCCCATACAACAAATATATATATTTTCAAAGACCTTTCTAATGGTACCAATTTCAACTTGCTACATGGGTGGGTACGTTTTGTTCCATGTTCTTTCATTATCGGGATTTTTTTAGATTTCAAATGCAAATTGTCGCGGTTCCGTAAGCATCTAAGAAGCTCTGGGGTCATCCAGGGTTTGCTCAATCTTTTACGGTTGGATGCTACTCTAAATGTAGAATTTTGAAGTAGAATTTGTTTGAGAGTAGAGATAAAGAATTCGGTGGCTTCATTAACATCTGGGGAGGTATACAAGGGGCTAAAATCTGCCTCGAGGAGGTCCAATTCAATTTTTTCGTAGTCCAATATCCGAGTAGTTCTAATTTTATGCGTAGAATAACTGGATGTGGTATCGTTCTCCAGAAACAACAACACTGTGTCATGATCGGTAATTGAGGTATTAGCGACGAAACAAAAAGCAGGATGCCGCGTTTTTAGGATTAGGTGGTCCAAACAAGAGTTGCGATGTCGTGTAGGAAGGGCGTGTAGGAATGATATCATAATAATAATGCATTAATTGTTCTGGGTGCCCAGAGGTTTTCTGTCCTAATTTGGGTAACGACTGTGCACTCAAAGAGCACATGCGCAACGGACTGTCCGTTACGGTCAAACGGGGTGAATAGAAACCAAACTGTAATGGGGTTTTTAACCTTGAAATAATTTAGTTTGATGCCAATAAGGGCACTTAATCGTTAATTATATTACAGTAAACACACTAAGAGTCCTTTTTGGCAAAAAACTATATTATCTCAAGGTTAAAATCCCTTTTAAAGTTTCGTCTCTATTCACCCCTGCATCCCTATTCACCCCGTTTGACGGTATGCCTATTGTGTGGAAGTGTCTGTTTAGTGAACAATGTCCCGTGATGGACCCATCACCAGGCGCACGCCGTTCTTATCCAGGCGTAACAAACGTCTTGTTAGCATGCCAGCCAAGGATGGCATGCCAATTGCTTTTATCATGGGGGCGAGCCTATTGCTTTTATTATGGGGGCGAGCCTATTGCTTTTATCATGGGGGCGAGCCTATTGCTTTTATTATGGGGGTGAGCCTATTGCTTTTATCATGGGGGCGAGCCTATTGCTTTTATCATGGGGGCGAGCCTATTGCTTTTATTGTGGGGGCGAGCCTATTGCTTTTATCATGGGGGCGAGCCTATTGCTTTTATTATGGGGGCGAGCCTATTGCTTTGATCATGGGGGCGAGCCTATTGCTTTTATTATGGGGGCGAGCCTATTGCTTTTATCATGGGGGCGAGCCTATTGCTTTTATTATGGGGGCGAGCCTATTGCTTTTATCCGGGCACAAATTCAGACTCCAGGCTGCTACTGAGAAATTCCAGATGCAAAAACCCTGTGACACTGCCCAACCGAACCCAATATCTCATGTTGAGCAGTAGCATTTGCGACCACTAAACTGACGAGGCCATTTATTACAGTTTTATGTTATTAGAAAATAAGGCTTGGATAGCAATTTCCTATCAAAGACAACACAAAAATGCATGAATTATGATAATTATACATTTATTATCATAAATGTCTCACACTATACTTTTGCATACAATTAACTAGCAATAAGTATTTATACATAACTATAATTAATAATAAATCCGTTATGTAGTAGCCAGGTACCCAATTATAGCAAGTAATTCAGTGGGATAGTAAGTAATAAAATCTTAAGAAGAATACAACTCTTAATTTTAAGAGTAATCAATGTCTTAATCTATGCATGTATGAAATTGTCCATTATTCTATAATTATTGATAATTTAAAAAAAAACACTTGAAAGATAAATGTTATTTTCAATCATACTTAAAGTCTAATTTTGGCACAAATCTTGTACTAATTCTAGGGTATGTATCTATAGAGTAGAAGTTTTTCTCTGATTTAATAATGGAACATTATTAATTAGAAAAATAAACTAGGTAGGTACATATAATTTAAAGTAGCAGCTATTTTTATATTTTAAAAATTGCAAGATACTATGTCAAAATACCTATTAAAACCTATGAAATATAGCAGACAGTACTTTTTTTAAAGTCCAGAAGTAGTGTAATATTGTTAATTAAGTCATTTTAAACTAGACACAGCTTAGACCATTTAGTACAAAAAATCTACACTATTTAATTTTACTGCAATATCTCACACAGACCAGCTTCAAGTAAAATTCCCTGAAATTATTCAAAACTGCAAATAGCTCAGTCAACAACTTTTTCAATACTGTAAAAGCTAGTCTTGATGTATAGAATTAATAGATTCATTAATAGGGGGCACTATCTAAAAAGTATAAACAACTATAGCCAGTATTAAACTAAATCATAAAAAAATTAAAAATTATTGTTCTAAATATCAAGTAATTAATGAAAAACTAAAATCTAAGTACTAAAAGATATACCATCTTTCTTAAAACACAATAATTTTTGTAGTTGTTTTCTGTTTTACTCAAATGCATGAGCAAGTTTACCCACGCCATCATTGTATCATCATACCAACATTATCATCACCTATAGCGGTACTGCTGGACATACATCTCTCTAACTGCACAGCATAAATACAAACTACATCTAGCTATGTTACTATGCACCAATTTTCAGACAAATCACGCACATCAACATAAGTAAACATTTTAAATATATCAATCATAAGTTTACACAATTTCAGCTTATAGTGCAAATTCTGAATCCAGAAACTGTTTTTCCATCAACTTCCTCATCTTCTCCGGGATTGGTACCCCAGAATGAGCTGGCTTGGGGCGCCTCTTCCAGGAAGGTTTCTTACCACTCTTAGTCACACTGCTAGGTACGGGAACGGATTTGTTATCTTTAGGTTTTGGAGTATTAACCTTCGGCACTGTGCTGGTCCGCTGTCTCGTTGTTCTTGCTTCAGTGGTGTTGTTGACTAAAAATATTAGTAAATAATCATAAATAAAAGAGGAAAGCCAAGAAGAGGCAACCAATTATCCACAACTAAAGTCATCCAAAGAAGAGCTTATAATACCAGATGTTACAATGCTTAACAGCTACTAATTATATGATGGAAATGGGTATTATGCCAGCCGTTAGGAGTTATTGTTACTAGTATAATTATTATTAAATGCCCGCTAAAACAAACAACGTCGGCATCATAGAAGACAAGCGTACTATTTGATAAAACTACTCCGTTCGTCAACACCGAACACCCGACGTTCTTCTTAAATAAAAAGACGACAAATGGTAGAGGTTACTTACTTTTAAGGAGAGTTTTATCCACCGTCTTTTTAACCAGAATGGTCTTTTTTATTGCCCCTACTGGTGACGCCCTGTCTTTTGCTGGCATCTCTTTTGCGGTACGTTGCACCTTTGTCGTGGGTTTTGGAGTTTCTCGGGGCGCCATTATTTACTATATGAGAAGTTTTTTGAATAAAACAATGAATAAATATAAAATACAGTTAAAAGCGCAGATGAACAACCAACTTTCGAAAATAACGTTTTTGATTTGTCTTTGAGTTCTTTGACATCTTAGACATTGACAATTTGACAGTCTGTCAGGTCTGGTGTTGTCAGACCAAAGTGCAATGTGCATTATTATATAGAATGTGGACAGCTGCAAGATTTTCAAATACAAAATAAAACAAGCCGTGCTGGTTTGGAAATTATGTCATCATTTAATTTTACACATTTAACACACAAATTATGTCATAAAATAAACATGCAATAAATTAAAAAATAATCATATAATATAACATTAGTTTTATTTTATGCTTAGATGCACTTGCTGATACGGTGTATTTATGAATAGCTGTATATTTGTACACATCACGACGACATAATTATCAAGTTATGCAATCCTATTTTGGCTCACTTCTCATTGTACAATATAGGCTTTTCGTACAATGAGAAGTCGGCTTTTACTGGAAATACAGAGCTTTGATGCCTTTGATAAGTCGTCATGCGTACCCGACTGCGCCGCGCGCCGTCTCTCTATAATTATGTACTTTACTCTTTGGCGCCGCCGCCGCCGACTGCGGCAACGCCAAAAGCTTGATTTGGGGTTGGTATTTAATTTTCGTAATAACTACAAAGGAAGTAAAATATAAAATATTGAAAAAGAAAAGAATAACATTACCTATGCCATTTATCATATTATAAACAAGACTGACATAATATCTTGGCGAAAAAAATGTGTTTACAGTTATATCCAGTCATCATAATTACTATTATTTGATAAGGGAATGTAGCGGGAAATTCGATTTTCAACTCACAATGTATTTTGTGTCTGCTAAACCAAATCATACTATAATATTCTATTTATATATATATATAGTCTAAACACAATAAATAAGTTATTTATGTATGACATAATTTTTACCACGCAAAGTTTCGCATTCTAAGGTAATTATAAATTGAAATACTTTCATAACCGCGGCGGTCATTGACATTGCCAAGCGATAGGTATTTTGCATTATCAGCAGCATCTATTACAATGACTTTGTTGCCAACTTAAAAACAGCTAAAATAAATTCACGAAAACCGAAGCGTATAACGAAAAATAAAGGATAATCATGGTTTATTTCTGACTTTATGATGAAAGTAGTGTTTAACTGTAAGATTTAATTCGGAAAATAAGAAATATATCATGTATGGAATTTTATTTTGCCGTTTTTTATCAACATAATGACATGCAAAATAACGGCAACATTGCTATTTGGCGTCCATCTTTAGTCTTTTGATGTGTTGTGTTATTTTAACAAAATTGTAATAAAATTGTTATTCTAACTTCTACAATTAATTTAATACACATATTCTATTCCAGAGTTTTGTCTGCGACATAAATCTTAAAATAATAACTTGGTATGAGGTGATTTATTAAAATTTTATCGAAAGTGTCACAGTATCATTATCGTTTGTTCTAAAAGTTTCACTGTTCTTTGCTATTGACCTAGGTGCTAATTAATCGACCAACCTTCAAATGTTTTCATTCGCTTTCTTATAATCGATAAAGTGGATTCGCGCTGTGATTATAACGTGCATTGTTACTAAATTGTCGTTTTCCTGTTGTCGCAGCAGATGAAGTGTGCAAATGGATAGGTTGAGCCACTTGCGGGGAGAAGCGGGGGGCTCGCGGGACTCCACGCTCGACACCACGTCCCCGCCGAGTGAGTCCTTCATGACAGCCAACGAGAGCTCCTCCAAGTACTTTTCTCTGTCAGAAGTTGACTCTGTTGATTCAACATTCGACATTTCTTCTATAAAAGATGTGTCGCTGGCTAGTACTACCACTGACTCCGAAGGGACCATGACAAACACCGACGAACTGATATCGAATCTCTCGCCAATTGGAAAGAAAAGCGATATGCTAGGTAGCTACAAAATTGGTAAGCAGATTGAGGCAGCAAACATATTATCAGGCGGTGTTGACATATTTGATGATAATGACAATTCATATGATGGCGATGAGCTGGTGATTGATGACAATGTTGATGATGATAAGTCTAATTCAGAACTGAAGCAGTCAGAAGAAATGGAGTTTAAGTCTGATGAGAATATGATAGAATCTACTTTGATAAATGAGGAGACAGACATAGCTAGTAAAGATACAGAAGTGGTGCTACAGATTGATGGTAAAAATGTAGATGCGATAGATATTGGTAATGGATTGTACTTGTATAGGAAGGAAGGTCAGGAGGAGCTGGCTGCTGTTCAGATAATTGATGATGATCAGCAGCAAACCAGCTTCAAGTTCCTGAAAGTGCGGTGAGTCTTATAACTTTACAAACCCTTGTTTGCTTTGGCTGATTAATACTTCTAAGCTTATAACAATATTAAGAAATGAAATTGTATGTAAACACTAAGTTTGTTTATGTCTGGTCTAACCTATTAGGACATAAATGGGAGATAAATTGGAAAAACACAAACACGTTTTGTAGGGAATGATCTGTCAGGCAGAACTTATCAGAAAGTGGTGAAACATGTTCTGTACTAAATATATAGATAGATAGAATACTCTTAAATGTACAAATAATTACAGATATAAATGTAGAAATTTTACATTGGGTGACACAATGGGTGGTCTTATTGCTAAAAGCAATCTCTTACAGACAGCATTTGGTTGGATTAAAGGGAACAGGAGAGACAAGACAAGGGATTAGGCTAAAAAAAAAGGCTAAATTTGAGCTATAACTCATTTGTTGTTATAAAGTAAGAAAAGAAAGGTTGACTTCAAATCTCATTTTGTAAGATCAAGTATCAAGTTCTATCTAGAATGAGTGTAAATTCTTATTTCTTCTAAAAATAAACTGTTACCCACAACAGTTTATTTTTAGAAGAAATAAGAATTTACACATGTAAGTAAAACATAAACATGATATTATGTCCTAATTAGAACTAAGATGTTTCTTTGCTTCCACTCTTACAATTGCTGGCATATTTAGATTGCAGCTTCTCTTAGAACTAATTACAAATTTTAAAACATTCCAAGAGACAAATCTCTTAGCACAGTATTATATTGTACTCTTGGTTTTATATCCTCAGATCAAGTCTTGTAATCAGCAAAGCTATAGCTTAAATATCACATTACTGTTGTGATTAACTCACCTAAATATCAACAGGTAAACAAATCACACATGACATGAGTCTTGTAAACAAACAATCTTGAACAGGTTTTCAGTAACTGGTGATTATTGTCTTCCATCAGTTTAGTTTTTGTAAAGGAGAAATAAACATGCTGTCTGTAGGTTTTTTTTTAAATTCTTGTGTGCCTTTATTCCTTTATTTACAGAAGATATAAACTTGATAAGTTATCTTTGCGTTTAAGTTGAACTTTTTGTGCCAATGACACTTTTGTTCCCAGATTTGTTTTTGTTTTGTTTGTGTTGTGTTATACCTTTTTTGAAGTCCTTACTTACTTAGTTTTCTGATGAAATATGAACCCAAACAGGTATTTTAGCATTACATTATTTTGGACATTTAATTAAAAGTGATTTGGTTAAAAGCTTTTATTGAGGAAGAGACATAAATCAACCATAACAGACAGCTGTGCTGCTTTGCACTACTTTTTCCCAGCTAAAGCACTAGGAAGTGGTGAAGGGCAGGCGTTTTGGGAGACTATCTTAAGTAATTTTGACGTTCAAAGAGTGCTGATTCTCAGCATAGTGTGAATAAAGTAGTTTAGATTTTGAACGAGAAAGAATTGTAAAAATATGAGAGCAAGAAACTAACAGCCCGTTTTCCAACATAAATATCAAAAATTGAGCTAAGTGCAAAAGAGAGTCCCTAGTTCACTACTTTATAAATAATGCACTACTAAAATAAACCTATCATTCATGTAACTGTAAAACTGTACTGGGGTGTTAAAATAGTTATTATCATTCTTGTATGCAAGTATTACATGAAATCATAACTTCATATAGCATACTATATTGCAAGTAGGTTTTTATAGGCAGTATTAATTTAACTTAATGAAATTGAGAACATAAAACAAATACCTTCAGCTACATCTAATGTTAGTCCTAAAGTTTATTTGGTCAATGATGTGTGGCCCTTTGACATTCCCTCTCCAACATTATATTATTAAGATACATAATACTTGTTTATAGGGGTTTGGCAGCGGTGTATAGTTTGCCAACCCAGATTTCACCAGCTAAATATTTCATAAGTCAAAATACCTATTTTCATAGACTGAGCACAATTCCAAACTGGGCAGTTACTTAGATTTTTTAAATGGAATAACTTAGTAAGATTCACCTGGGGATCTTGCCAAAGCCCCAAGCTCAGCACTCCTGCAAGTGACAGTCATTGGTAATAAGCAAACAAGGGATTTTATCCAGAGGACCAGTAGCATCCTCCTATGTGCAAATAACTACATACTTTGACCATTCATTCCAGTGCGGCGAGCACGGCCTACTGTAATAGGCTTGAGTCACACATTTTTATCACAGTTTGGGAGCAAAAACTGTTATAAAATGAGTGACTCAAGCCTACCACTGAGGCCGTGCTCGCCCAGCAGAGTGCCCATTAGGAGAACCCTAATGTTCTTAAGTAACATGTGATGAGGGTATGGTTTGATAAGGTGAAACTCTATAATACAAGTCAGCAGACACATACTGCACTTTGATTTTGCTAAAAATAGTTGTTAATTGGCTGAGCAATCCAGTATATTTTTTGGTGTAACGTTTATACTATCTGATGATTCATCTTTTTTTTCTATTTTGATAGTGAAGAAGGTTGAATAGTAATATTGATTAAATGTATTTCAGTGAAAATGCGGAGGGTAATTTAGAAGTTTATGAAGAAATAGAGATAGAAGTACCTAAAGAAGTGGTAAGGAATTGTTTTATAATGATTAACCATTTAACTATGAGTTGTTTTGTAAATAAATTACTAGAATCTGCTAATGTTATTTATCATGTCATTTCATTTTACAGCCTGCTAAAGAAGGGAAGATGGCTGATAAGAAAATATCATCACATGTGCCTATTAAGGATATCAATAAAGTCATAAGTGAGTCTGCTTGCAACAAAGTTGCTGAAAGAAAAATTAAGGCGCCAAGAAAAGAACCAATTTTAACAACTAAGATTACTGAAGTTGAACTTGAAGTAAATAAAGAAACATCGCCTGATGGAAAATCTGAATTCAACATAAACGGAAAAATTATGAAGTTCAATGAATCACGAAAATCTCCGGTTATAGGCAGTTTCACACCCATGACATACCACTCAACACCAAATAAAGAGCGCATACCATTAACTAAAACAATGGTTGAACAACAGCTGCATCCTAACAGGCATTCAGATAATGTCAAGAAAACAATAGAAGTACATACTGATAGTTGTAAGCTGAGAACACCTGAAACATTAACTAAACATAAAGATGGTGATGACAATAAAACTAATGAGATTGCCAGTCCTGAGAAAGACATGGTGATTGATGAATCACTTGAAAAAGTTTCTGTAGCAGCTCAAGAAACTGAGAAGGAAACTATAGAAGAAAATAATATTGATAATGATAAACGTAAACCGTTGGAACCGAGTAATGATGAAGTGTTGAAAGAAAAACCAATTTCCAACCACTCTTCAGTTCCTATTGAACAAGAGAATATCATTGATTCCACTGAAAAAGATGTAACTAAATTAAAAGCAATATTTAATGAGACTATACAAAGTAAAATTGTAAATAAAGAGAAAAACGAAGAAAACAGTGGGCATATAGTAAATATTGAAGAAGATATGGAAGAAGAACTTGAAATTGTAGAAACAGTTGACGAAACTGTAGAAACAGTTGAGGCAACAGTTGCCGAAACTATAGAAACAGTTGCTGAAACTGTAGTTGATAAAGGTAAGGCAAAAACTGAAGATCTCGTTATAACTGATAGTGATAAACTCGAAAAGGTGGATGATGTTATTCAGAAAAGTCAAGCTAAAGTTATGATTTCTGAGCCTATTCAAGTAATTAATAAAGATGTTAAAATTGACGCAACCGATAAGAGAGACAAGGCAGTAGTTAAAGACAATACTCAATGTGATAAACAAGATGAGACCAAAGTTGAAGAAATTATTTACGATATAGCAGACCAAGAAAATGATGAAATTATTATTATTGATGATAGTGAATTAGATGAAACCAAAATTGAAGAAACAACTTCAGCAACCAATGAAAATGATTCAAAAGATGAAAATATTACAAGTTATGGTCAAGAAAGCGGGAAAGTTGAATCAAATTTTGCAACAAAGAATAAAGAAGATCAATCAATAATTAAAGAAAGTGTCCAAGACAATAATAAAAAAGATGTTAAAAATATTCAAGTCGATTCAACTTCCGCAGTAACTCTTGACACGCACAAAAAACAAATTAAAAAAGATGAGATGCCTAAGGAAGATCCCCAAGACGACATTGTTAAAAATAATCAGTCAAAAATACCCATATCGAAACCAGAAACTAAGAAAGAAGTAACAAAACCTACTAGCAACAAAGCTTCAATAACGATAAAGCCTTCTACAGCCATTGTCGAAGAAGGAAAAGTTGAATTCAAACCTGAACCTTCTAAAGAAACAGGTTCAGCTTTAAAAGAAGTTGTTAAATATGTTGCACTGAATAAAGAACTACCACAACCGCACAATACGCCGAAGGAATCCCAAAAACCAGTAAAAACTGAAAAACACCAAGATAAACTAAAAGTCGTGCCTCAAGTACTAGTGCCTGCCAATAAGACACCAATTCAGATATCTCTCTCAATTGCTAAAACAGAAACGGCGGTACTCGAAAAAGAAAGTAATGTGCTTCAAAAATCTCCTAAAAAGGAATCTAAAAAGCCTATTCCAATTGCTGAATCTCAATTTCATGCAGTGCCGATGGAAGTTGACAGTACCACCCATTTTAAAGTGGAAACTTCTGGAAAAACTCCAGTCAGCAGTGACAAAGTACCGAGCAGTGAAGTAAAGGAACAAAAACCTGCTGCTGGAACCTCCTCTGAAGTAAAACCTCATGGGAAAACCATAGGGGACGAAAAACGGGAAATAAAGATTACACCTAAAGCAAGTACTTCTGACGAAGTGGATGTAAAGGATGTTAAAGTAAGTCAAGTGCCAAAAGAAGAACAGCCAAGTTGCTCAGGCGTACAAGATGGCAGTAGTACGTCAACAGACAGTCTTCCGAATAATGATAGTAGGAATGAAGGCGAAGATGATTCCGAAGAACCTAAACCAGGCGGAAGTAAAAAAGCGGTACCTTTTGGGAAATGGACTGCTACTAACAGAAAGGAGTTCTTAGATAAAATAAAGACTAGAAACACAGTTACGGCCCCGCCTGCCGTGCCTTCTACCAGTAGCAATCAACTTAAAAATTCCAACGATCTCAACAGAAGAGATGTTCTACAAAAAATTGACAGTCAACGGCAACAGTCAAGCAGTGCAGCAGCAGCTTTAGCGAAAACTCAAGAAGGCAACAAAGTTAATAAAAACGAAACTGCGTTTGTGAGCAAAGCCAATCAAAATAAAGATAATAATACTCAAGAAAGCAAGATTCCTTTAAAGGTTGAGACAATTAAAGAAACATCGGAAGCGGAGGCTCAAAAAGTTCCCGTCAAACAAGATGTAACAAATGATATTCAAAATGAAGAAGTATCAGAAGCGGCAACTGCGGCCAGTCTAAAGAAAGAAGCTCAAGTAACGGAAGTCAATTACCAAGACTTGATTGATAAAACGATTGAAGATATGATACAAAGAACAGTAGGAACTTCAAAAGCAGGTCAAGATGAACCTAACCAGGCGTCGGTAAAAGATTCGAGTGCTCCTCCAACTGGTAATTTCCCAGCAAACTACCAGCCAACTGACCAAGCCACTCTGGACGAAATAGAAATGAAGATGAACGAATTACACGGTATTCCTTTCATCGAAAGACCTCCACATGAATTACCTGTGGTTCCTTTAGCGGAACTTAAAGTTAAAACCACTACGAAAGCGGAAAAAGAAAAACCATCAGTTCCTACCAAAACTACTAAACTACCAAATCTCCTACCGTTTCCAAACAAAATACAACAAAAGATTATCAAGGAAAGTGTAATAGAGGTTGATTCTGAAGACGAAATAATAGAGCATGAGCCTATTACAGGAGACATTGATATAAATAATAAAACTGTAGCTGCTAAGTTACCGCCTAAGGAGAAGGTACTATCGTATGCTAACACAGATAAATCTAATACAGATGCTGCTAAAAAAGAATCTATTATAACGGAAAAAGATTTTGACAAATTCGCGAGACGAAATTCCATAACTTATGAGAATTGTTTTACTATGAACTTCGATAGCAAAGACACGCACAACGTTATTCAGACGGTTGTGGAGAAAGATCCATATCCAAAGACTTACTCTAGGAATGACATCGCACGTGTCGATAAACCCAAGATCCCGAATAAATATCAGAATGCCCGCCAACCTATCCAACTGGCTAAAGTGCAAGCTGCAAACAAATTGGGCACTACTGAAGATTCTTCTACCAGAAACCAATCTAAGTTACAAAAAGCTTATCAATCAGCTTTATCAGCCAAACGTCAGAAGGAATGTCCTATAACTATCATCGAAGATAAACCAGTAAAAGTGGTATTTATGGATAACATGGAGTTTGTTCCCAGTTCGTTAAATATCCAGGGTCAACAACTTTCACCTGCTAAGAAACTAAGCACCGAACCAGACAGCTTCACTGTAAGTACTCTTGATTCTTTAGAGTCCGACGTGTTGGATACTACTGATGATGCCAAATCACAAGAAGAAGTTAAAACAAAAACTAAACACCAGAGAAAACAAGTTCTTACTCCCGTTGACGAACCAGAACTAGAACTGATAGAACCAAAAGATTTGGGCCTTGAAGTGTCACCCAAAAAGAAAAGGAAAACCGATGACGATAGAACGGATAGAAATCTGAAATATCCAATTCGGAAGAAATATTATCTGCTTGGTTCTAACACAGCAGCGGAGGATAAATATATGCACACAACAGAGGTCGTTAAAAATCCACTCAAAGAGACCGTCAATCGTAACGATAATGGCGTAGCTCACAAGAATGCTGTCTCAGCTATAGACAGTTTGGTGAAAGCCGCTGAGTTACTTGAACACCAATCAGAAAATATGAACATTATTGATTCTCCAACCGATAGTCAGCAAAGTACTCCTGTTAAGAGAGGAAGAGGTCGTCCGAGAAAATATCCTCTTCCCGAAGAAGGAGTCGAAAAGAATAAAGTGCCAAGCCCACAAAAGAAGCCACGGTTAATAGATGCCAAAGTCCCAAAACGAGATATAGTGACAACTACCGATGATGAAGATTATGACGAGGACAGCGATGGTCAAATAATCAAAGAAAATTGGACGATGGGAAAAATTAATGAGAACATAGTATGTCCGATTTGTAACAAATTATTCAGAACTGAGAATGTTGTGTTTAAACACGTAAAACATTGCACCGGCCCTTCGCCAAGTCGATCTGGTTCGGACCAGAGAAGCCCCAGAAGAATGAGACCATCACAAGAATCGGATTCTAAGTCACAAGGAAGTAAATCTGATGATATGGACCTTGACGATGACAAGCCACTTGTCGTCAGGAAAGAAACTCCTAAGAAGCGTAAATCCAAAGATTCAATTTCTAAATCGGAAGATAAAGATGATGTTATCGTCATAGAAGATACACCACCAGCCAAGGAAAAGGCTGAAAAAAAAGAAAAGGAGATTGATGAAAGAAAAATTCACGAATCTAGAAAACCAAGAGCCAAAATATTCTCCAAAACTAATGATCTGGTTTGCGAGTTCTGCGGCAAAACATTCAGGCAGTTATCCTATTTGGTCAGCCATAAATTACAGCACAAGAAAGAGGAACCAAAGAAAATAGAAAAGGAAGCTCCTGTCGCAAACAAATCGGTATACAGCTGCGAGGTTTGCAAGAAAGACTTCAGGAAGCTACATCATCTGGTTCAGCATCGCATTATTCATAACCCTAGTTCAGCACCCGCGAGGCCGCTACGAAAGAGTTCTTCAGAGCAGTCTGACACTAAGGTTGAAAGAGAACCGAGTACTTCTAAACTAAGCGAAGACCCAAGCGCTGGTTTCCGCTGCGAACCATGCGATAAGTCATTCAGAAAACTGCACCATCTAGTGGAGCACAGGGAAACCCACGACGGTATAAACAGACAGAAGACTACGCCAACGGTGATACCTAACAATGTTGAGAAGCCCGTGACTTTGCACCAGTGTGAAGTTTGTAAGAAAACATTCAGGAAATTAAATCACTTGCTCGAACACAAGGAGCAACATGTTGAGACCAGCTCAGAAAAGTCTGATGACAAGAGTGTCAAAAGTTCCTTATCAACCAGAGACATAATTCACGAGTGTTCTCTTTGTTACATGGTGTTCCCGAACGAGCACTCGCTGAACAAACACACCATCATCTGTCAGAGAAAGAAACGGCAGTCGAAGCAAGCTAAACCTGCTGAAGAGTCTGAAGCAACGGCTGAATCAGTTGAAGACGCGAGTGAGAGTCCAAAGATTGAAGAAAAACTGGATGACGTTGATTCTCCTAAACTAGTTATTATTGAAGACATAAAAGAAGACGAGCACAAAATGGAGGTGGTTGAAAATATAGAATTGCCTAAAGAAATACCTAAAGCAGCTGAAGAAAAACTTGTAGAAGCTGTAAAAGAGGTAGAAAAAGAAGTAGAGACGGTTCCACAGCCAATAGAAATGAAACACGTCGAACCGCCAGTTATTCCTGCAAAGAGAGACTTCTCAGAAACGGAAGTAGTGAAAACAGAAGTTGAACCGGAAGTCCCAGAGAAAATGAAGAAAGTTGAAATTAAGGAAGCAATAAAAGTTCACGAAACACCTAAAAAGAAAACATCCTTCAAAGAGAAATCTACGGGTAGTGCAAGCAAACGTCTTAAACCTACAGCTCCTGTACCCGTTCTTGAAGAAACTAAACCAGCGGTGGAATCCAGCGACGACGATGAAGTCAGGTACATGCTCAATCCGAACTTCAAAGTGGAGGAGCCAGCCGAGGAGAAAGTTTTCATGAAAGTGAGAGCGAACAAGCGCAGCTCCCTCCAAATAGAACGGCCGAACTCAAAAGACCTAGTTAAGAGAAGAACGTCATTACAGCATCCGCCCAAAATACCGCGCCTGAAGCCGAAAGCCGTCGAACCCAACCCGGTAGCTGTAAAACACGTATCTAAAGCACCTAAACTAGAACCAGTGCCTTCAACGGACTCGGACGATAGCGACACTGTAAAATACTCTTTCCCAAAAATCATTCCCGAAAAAACATCGAAACCCGCACAAGAGCGCACACCTAAAAGTATAGAAAGGAAAACTCAAAAGAAAAAATTTGTTGATAAGAGAAAGTCTCTGAGTGGAATAGCAAAGAGGAAATCTTTGGGGAAAGCCGTCACTGCCAGGCACAAACCAACGCCCGTGAAACAGATCAAGCGAAGTAAGTAACATTATATTTTGTGATCATCTTACTCCAAGTTATTTGTTACTCCTTATTTATAATGCCAGCCTATTATTGTCACACTGTAGGATAAAGGCCTCTTCTCGTATAGAGAAGGCACGAGCATTGATCACCACGCTTTTTCAAGACTGGTTTGCGATTTCAGATTTATATACTACAACTTATACCCCTTATTTACTAATAGCTATTAGAATGTTCTGTTTTACAACGTTAGAATAGAATACTCTTTATTATGTACGCCATAAACATTATAGCGCATTTAACATTAATGCATTTTAACGTGAATGTTTATTTCCTTAGGAACTTTGGAGGTGGAGCACAGATGCGACTGCGGACAGCTGTTCAGTAGCGCGGCGCTACTGTCGCGTCACACCACGATGGCGCACACGCCGCCGCGGATACGTCGCCGGCGGTCGCCGCCGCCCGAAGGGAAGCTCGTCACCCAACCAGCTCCCCGCAAGTCCAGCGTCGCCGACAAGCCCAAGCAAGCGCCGGCTTCTAGAAAGTCCAGCGCACGAAGCGATAGCAACACCTCAACTAACATTAAACCGAACAAAAGTGAAACAAAACTTACGAGGAAGTCGCTTGACAAAGAAACTAAAACTCCCGCCGCTACGAGGAAACCCAAACCTGAAAAGTCTGAGGCGAAATCCAGCGTCAAACCCAAGAGGACGCCGGCGCACCGAGGCGTGCCCGTGCCTGAGAAAATGAGGAAACTTATGCAAAAAAATAATAAATAAATATTTTAATAATAAAGATTGGATCGAGTTCGCAGTTGGACTGAAAGTTCCCTTAGATTTCGGAATGTTATTAGTATGGCGACCGCTAGTATGTTTAGATAATGTCACGCATCACAAGGCTCACGAGCGTAACAAACGGACCATTGTTAAATAAAAATATTTTTACATATTTGATGAAATGTTACATCTACAAATAATATTTTTATCGCGAGTCGTTTAGTTAGGCGTTGATCTTGTCTATATGTAAATGAGAACTTAAAATAATAAGTATATTTTGTCAATTTGTTCTAGTTTAGATATTTTATATGTATAAGAGTAAATATTTATGTTCTAGACTAGGATCTTGTTTTAGATCTAGGGACAAACATTTTCGTTGGCATTGTCGGTTAGTATGCTGCAATTTTCAGTTAAACTGTAAATGTTCGCCATTCAATGATTTTTTTGATTGTTTTCGAAATGTAAAGCCTAAATATATTGCAAGAAGGTGCAAACTTATGTTGTAAAATTTATATTAGAATAACCGAGTTCTTAATGAAGTTTATAAGTAATGTTTGGTGGGTTTTAAATGAGCTTATTATTGAATTTGTTTTGAATATTGACTTGAATGGAATTGTAATTGTATACAATGCCTATAATAATGAATTATTGAACTTCCCGATTGTGGAGTTTGGGTTATTTAGTGCTTCGTATTATGTTTTCATCATTATTATAAGGGATTAGAGAAATTTGAATACCAGATTTTTCTAATAAAATAAATGAAATATTTAATGAGCACAGCACACCTCTATTCGGATATTTTTAGATTTTGAGAGCAGTACTGGAGTTGCTATTTTATAATAATTATAAATGAAGTTGTGTAGTTCAATACAATAGGGTGCGTTACAGGCATCGCGAATTAGGGATATTTCGAATAAATATTGCAACTAAGTCTCAAAAGTGCCAATCAGGATGGCGCTTCATAAACGTTGCCCGTATCTGTAGTAGGAAAATTTTATAAATCGGAATATTCCCTAATTCGGGATTCCCCACAGCACTTACCATGTTGTTGAGATAGTTGCAAATGTTTTACCATATACATTAAGCATAGCTACAATACATCCTTAGCACTTCTTTCAATTAATTATTCTGTCGTTAATGTTAATACAAATGCCGTATTTAGTTTCAATAGTCTTCAAATATATCACCGTTGAAGTTTACGTACTTGGTGTTAGCAGTTTTTCGCTGAATGTTGACCAATGTGTCGTGTCTTGTTAGTCTACGAGTATTCATACAATGATACTCCCCAAAATTTATAGTGAACTAGGACCAAAATATATCAATTTCTCTGTTTCTAATGGTAATAATATATTATGTTGTTTTTAATTTTAAATAATGTTTATTCTACTCTCGTGACTAACAGTGTAAAATGTAATTAATTGCTAAAATATAAAAGAGTAGTCCGTATTGTGAGATTTACGTTTTAGAAGCATTTAACATAAAATTTTATATATATTATGTAGATGATATCATTATTTTTAATATGATGATGCAATTTTGATTATTGGGTTAAAAATAAATTGTCTAAAATAAATTTCTGTATTTATTATTACTTATACAATATTCAGATATTTATAAATATACATCAATTGGTAAATAATGGAAATAATTCTTTAATCTAACATTTTTATCCTCTTTCACAAATAATATCTACAATGCTAGGTTCCATTAGCTGTGGGTCTACGCATCTCAGCTGCGCAGATGCTAGCGCATCTTCTAGCAGTGCATTCAGTAGTCGTTCATCATTGCCCATACAAGACAACCTTTGTTGGAGGAAATGGACATCTACTTGCAACTGTTGCAGGCCATGCTTGCCGAACGTGCGCAGTCTAACGCACTCGACTAACGCCTTTAGAGCAACCTTCAATGCTCCATTTGATAGAGCAGCTCTGTCAGCGCCAGCTGGACTGAATACTTCAATTCTTTCTGAGAATATTCTGTTTAGAGGCGAGAATGAAGATGGGGCGCGAGACCAGATAGTGCGTCGACTAGAATCGCTTGATGGTTTGATGCTCGTCGGGAACAGTTGTGATGCGGCACTGTCTGCACTTGCTAGCGTTTC
This sequence comes from Brachylomia viminalis, assembly GCA_937001585.2. Taxonomy (NCBI): domain Eukaryota; kingdom Metazoa; phylum Arthropoda; class Insecta; order Lepidoptera; family Noctuidae; genus Brachylomia; species Brachylomia viminalis. Next base: position 3,698,128 of record OW443300.2, read on the forward strand.
TACTACTCTGCGGCACACTGCCCTTGGTCCTCGCGGTTCAGGGGCTCTCAACCAGTCCCTAGCTAGCACAGACACCCTCAACATCTGTGCTGCTGTCTGCCCTATAAATACCACCTCAGAATCCAAGGCGGCTTGAGCAGCTGTAGATAGATGCACCATTGCACTGTTTTGGTCTTTATTATTAACTGTTAATCCAGGGGCAGATTCCTCCAAAAGCTTCAGTAAGTGAGTGTGTAATGTAGATACCCCACTCTCTTGCATTTCTAAACATAACTTAGCTAAAATTAACAGTAATTCAAAGGGAATGTTGTTATTTGATGTTTGTAAGCAGGCCATCTTTTTAACCATATCTGAGAGGTTGACCATGGTCTCAGAAATAACTTTCCAGCATGTATCAGCTACAGCTTTAGCACACCATGGTTTCAGGCCAAAGGACAGATTGTTTTGCAGGAATGCCATGAGATCCAATAGTGATGCCTGTACTTTCTGCATCAAGTAGATTTGGAGAGAATTTAGGATATCCTTCAAGTCTGTGGTGTCTGTACCTTTACTTGCTAAAGATTGTCTCACTTTAGTAAGACTATCTTTGAACTGAGATTGTATTGACTGATACTGTATTGTGGCCTTATGATTGATGCATTGTATAACAACATCAATAGCTTTATTACACATAGTATCACTTGAAATGATCTCAGTCATTGCCTGTAACTTTCTAAAGAACTTATCAAGTCCTCTGATCAAAATCTCAGTTCCAATATTGTCTGGTTTCTTCACAACTTCCTCAAAAAGATGGAATACTTGTAACATAATTTTGTCAGCAAAGTCAGGAATGTTGGTGCTGTCTTTATCTTGGAACATGTCATTGTAACATGATATGATAATACCAAGGTCTGCTAAAAGGGTGTTATTGCATTTTTCAACCCATTCCAAGATATCAGTGCTTTCTACCATTGCACTTAAACCTTGTAGGTGCTTGTCAAGCCTACTTTCGGAACAGCTTAGGAAGATATCCTGGAGAGAAGAGTCTGTTTCTTGCAGTTGTCTCAACAAACCCACACTTTCAGCTAATTCAGATGCTGATGTATCTGGACTGAGCAGTCTTTCTCGCAAAGTTTTCTTCAAACCATAAATTATTTCTGAACATTCAGTTTGAATGCTTTGAAATGAAGGTTGATTGCCATACTTTTGTAGTACTCTCTGCGCGTGAGTGAATTCGTGGACTGCATCAACATATCTGCCATCTTCAATGGCTTTGTTCAGTTGAGAAGGCAAAAGGAACAAGAATTGCAATTTATCCAACAGTTGCCTTGTTCCACACAACCTGCTAACGTTATTTCCACTGTCTCTCAAAGAATCGGATATCTGGGCACTAAACGAGGTGATCTTGTTCATGTTTTCGCTCAGTTTATTCATTTCTTCTTGCATTATCTTGAAGTCTGTCCTCATTTTGCGCACTGTTTCTGTAGCCGATATAAACTTGTTGTAGTTCTCGTAGACTAACGTTTGCATCTCTGACTGTAGGAACTGGCTCTGGGTGACCACTTCAGCCTCTTTATCCATGACTTGCTTTAACGTTGCACATTTAAGCAAGCAATCTAAATACATGTCTGGGTTAAAGTTACTCCCGTCTATATCCAGAGGATTTTCCTCTTTTTCCTTTGGTTCTGCCATTGTGGAGGAATTGAATTATATTTCGAGTGTCACAATCAGTCAAAACAATACTGTAAATAGCTAAATAAATAAAAATGTACTCTGTGACTTAAACGTTTCACTGGTTTCTCTTCCTTCGTATTTTGTTTGACTGCGTTTGACAGTGACACTGACAACAAGATGACTTATATGACAGATGACTTTTCAACTTTTAACTCTCAAAATTCGTTTTACGTATTACCGTAGACAGAGAGTTTCTCTGTCTACGCGTATTACGGAGTAAATAATCTATCTATCTACAGGCTGTTCGGCAGAACGTTGAACATACGAAAATGTCAGATCGGTGGGGTCATCTGCTATCTACCTAGCCCAAATGATTTGACCTAGGCCCCATAGGTTTTTTTTTAATAACCGATTTTTATGAGTTTAAAGTTTAGACTAGAATTTAGAGAGTACGTAAGCGTAACCAAAGTATGTAAGAAAGCCTACAGAAATTTGGGCTTCGTGCTTCGGGTAGCTAGGGGCTTTACAAATATCGAGGCAATTATTGCATTGTATAACTCTTTAGTGAGGGGCCAATTAGAGTTTAACGCAGTCATCTGGTCTCCACGTGAAGCTAAAAATAGTATCATGTTGGAGAGAGTGCAGAATAAATTTATTAGATGTTTATATAAAAAGATTGACGGAGTAAGTATACCCATTTTATCCAAATAAGTATCCTGCCTTATTCACCTTAGGTATGGTAGGGTACAATGAGTTAAAAGTTAGAAGGAATGTAGCACTAGTCTCATATATCTTTAAGGTACTGAGGGGAATGATTCAGAATCCAGGTGTATTGCAGCACGCCGCGGGGCGTAGCTCCGCTGCCGCGAGAAATCACGGTACAGCGGACAGAGCACCAGCGGGAGCTCAGGGCGGCATGGAGAGTTCGATTGTCGCAACCCAGCGCTGGGCACGCCACAATTACCGCGATAAGTCTCCTCTTTGAGGAGTGGCTAGAGAGGCGCCACGGCGTCCTCACCTTCCGCCTGACGCAGGTCCTCACCGGACACGGTTGTTTCGGGAGGTTCCTGTTCCGAATAAGGCGGGAGGAAACGCCCGGGTGTCACCATTGTGTGGATCGCCCGGAGGACACGGTGGAGGTCTGCCCGGCTTGGGCGGAGCACCGCCGTGTCCTCGTGGAGGCGATTGGCGGTGGCGATCCATCGCGTCCGGCCCTGGTCCAGGCCATGGTACGGAGCGAGAGGGCTTGGGAAGCCGTCACCTCCTTCTGCGAAGCAGTAATGTTCGCGAAGGAGGAGGCGGAACGCGTGAGGGAGAGGCAAAATTCGCGCCCTCACGCCCCTAGCCGCCGCAGGAGACGCCCTGGGCGTCGGGAATCCCAGGCTGTAAGTTTTCCTAAAATATAGCGGAAGACAGATATATTTTGTTGTACTCTGGGTGGGTTCATAGTGAGAGCCCTCTTTGAAATAAGTTAGTACTTACCTAAGTATTAAGTACTTGCCTACAAAATTATTAGTTTGTAACTATGTAGCGGTAGTCTTAAAATAAATAGTTGTCTACATTCAATGGCTTTGGCATTAGGTATCAAACCTGTAAAGATAATTGTATGGTGGGAAAATAAATAAATAAGACTGGATGAAAAAAAAAAAATTGAGGAAAAAATATATTTAATCACTTTTTATAAATTCCAAAGGCTCGTCAATATACATTTTTATACGTATAACATCTTATTCTTTGGCTTACATCTAAAGAGCAAATATACACTTAGTTTACCTATCTTGCACTAAGTTCCATTGTACGAAAATCACTCGCTCTCTTTAACAGCCAATATTTGTTCAAACATTTTATAATGAAGCATGTAACTATCACAAAATAAATTGTATGCTAACGTTACATTGGACCAACATTTGGGTCAAAGCTGGCTATAGGAAGTCATCTCTACGATTTTTTGGACCAGAACCACGCCTTTTTCCCATGAGTAAACAGAAAAATGCTCCGTATGTCGAGGACGCTTTGGCCTAACGTTGGCCCAATATGGAAAGCATTATTCTACTAACATTTTTTATCATAACTGCCATCCTTAATACTAGTAACTACATACAGGTTTAACTTTACAAAATATAGATGTTGTAACATCATGTAGGTAATTATTAGTTAAAACTACTTTTCCTTTTAAACTAACCCAATGGTGTTGCAATAAATGCGTTTTCATAGTTATTTTGTAAAACAACTAATTCGTCATGTGAAAATGTTAGTATTTTACGGAAGAATCTAGTTTTTTCAACGTCGAAATAAACAAATAAAATAAATACTCCAATCTTTTTGGGACTTATGAGTTTGAGCCAGTTGGGGTTGAAACACCTCATGGGGTCCAAGTGCCCACTTAGTTTTTCGAGCCATCGCCAAGCGGTTGGTCGACTCTTCACGTGACCAGAGGACTGCCTTATTTTTTGGCCAAAGAATCAGAATCGCCATACAACGAGGAAAAGCTGCCAGCCTTTCTTTTGGGCACTTTTCCCATTGACAGCGAAGCGGACGAATATTTTTTTTTTTTTTTTTAAAACGTTGCCCCACACTAGGAATTTCTCCTGTATCGTGGATGCGTTTACAAACATTTAAACTCACATACACAAACAGCCAAAACGCAACGCAGCAGTCAATCGCTTAACCACTGCGCCAACCGTGCCGTTGCCGTTATTTACTTGTACATATTATTACATACTGTTACCTTTTTAAATTATGTAAATATTAGTTCAGGTTGTTTAAATAATCGTATTAAATAAAATAAGCATTTAATGTAATATTAAAAAGAGTCAATACAATAAAGTTTAAGACGAAATCATTATATTAATGAGCATATTGGCACATTGCCTAAGTTCTGCCATTTTCCTGTACAGGACTAGAGTTAAAACTAACACAAATAATTGCACATATTTTTAGCACTAGGATAAAATTTCTTAAACAATATGTATCACAATGGCAGTTATGTTTTAAAATTAATTAACAGAGTTTATTCACTCTGATCATCCCTGCCCCCTTCATTTAATTATGGCTGCAGCAAACTGTAGAACAGTCTATTAAATACTGGATAGTAGAAATACTGCTTATCTTGTATTTATATTAGATATCGGCACGGCAGCGCCCAAGACAAAGCAAACAGTGGGATTACTTAATTTTTTTAATATACATTAGTTTTAAAACGAAAGAGATATTTTCCTTAAGCTAAATTGGGGCATTTTTTATGCAATTGATAAAATCATGAATATGTTATTTCAATCATTCCAATTATGGTAACTACTCGTTTAAACGGTGTTTTCTTATTCTACAACTATTCGCATAAGCAGTTATTGGTCACACCACTACCCTTTAACCATAGATTCATACAGACATCCATAGAGTATTGACTAAATAGTCATACGTCAATCTTAATAACTTTAGTTGATAAGCGATTGTACATAAAATTAAATGCATTCGCATCTTTATTCCATTGGCAAACTCTTATAAACTAAAATTGCATCCCTTTATTTTATTTTAAAAGACAAAGTAAGACTTAACTATTTAATTTTGTGGCCTGACTAGTCTTAAATTTAAACTATATTCTATAAAAATAAATTCTTTCTTCGAAACAATATAGAGTTTTTAACCAAACAAAGTGGATAAATTCTAAATAAGGAAAAACATCGAAACCTCCAATTTTCGAGAACGAGGCTTAAAATATTTTCACTGACGTCTCTAAAGTTAAATATGACTGAAAACTTATCAATTATTATTTATTCCAAAATAAGAGATTACTAGATTAACTTTAAATTCCCAAAAAATAATACACATTATGCTGCTGACCATACACTGATATATAGACTTATGTCATACTATAATATTTTTACATATTATAACGCCGTTCCCCCACGGGGATAGACAGAAAGTACTTAATAAACCTTACACTCACACTGCTTTTGCATCTTTACATATTATTATTTATCTAAACATATCATAGACTCGGAATTTTAGAAAGGAATATAAACAAGTTTAAAAGCTATAAGCTGCTAACTTCACTGTTATAGCAGTATAAGCAATGTTTCACAGGCAAGTGACATAAGGCCAGCTGCAACTACTTGCAGCTGGCCTTAAGTCAGTTGCCTGCACCCAAGTGCAACCCTCGGGGCCAAGTTTACAAATTTGAAAATGATGCAATGGTCTCTCCATTGTGAGTTTTTGTCGATATCGAACAATACGAGAGATTTTGTATTTGATCTGTCAAAAACTTATTAACAGAATTGCCCTACAAAATCTGTCAAAACTCACAATGGCGAGGCCATTCAACGTTTGTATATTAGTAGACTTAGGGCCTAATTCTTACGCTCCTGTTATTCATACACGTGCTCATTGAACAATGTTAAGCGCTTCGTCCCCGAGAGAGTTTTCAGACAAATCTTGCATATTAAACTCGGAAAGAACCACATGTAATAAAGCCGCATTACACGATGCAAGTTTCTTGCCTGCATCCTGCATGAAATAACATTGAAACAACAAATTACATGCATAGTCTAAACACTGTTTGTACGGTGCAACGGTTATTGCTGCTTCAACTCGTGGCATACCACAGGCAATATGCATGTATGTTTTTGTTCGATTTTTAACCTAAAAGCTAAACGACACGGGCACCTTTAACGTCCTCCACTTAGGCGCGCGTATGACGTCATAGTCTATGACATTGACAACGGACTGAATTGCAAACGCCTATGAAACACATTGACATTTATTGTTGAAGACTTTTACGTCACATTCGCTCTGACCAATGGCGTCACTTTTCAAATAGGTATTTGAATTTCCCATAGATTCACTGCATTAAAAAAAAACTTATTCAAAAATAAATTATAATCAAAAACATTGATGGAGAAATAATTATGAAGTAGAAACATTCGCAGAAAATGAAGTTGAAGTAGTTAAAAAAATAATTGACCGTTATTTGAATCACATGCATATTCCCTATTAAATATCACACCGTGTAAATCATGCTAAGTCTCAGAGGAAAAGACGCTTTACAATAATTATATGCCGCCGAGTGCGCATGCGCATATGACGAAATCAACTAATAAATTTCCCCAAAAAATCAATGATAATAACCGTACAACATCAACTTGGTCCTTAGTCACTCTGTCCTCAGCCTTAAAGGGTCCAAACACGGCAGATCACTGCTAACACACTCGCCCTGATGAAACACTTTTAACTGGACCTCCTTTACTTTGTTCAAAGACTTCATGACCTGTTTGGGTGGACCTCGTTTGTTGCTGATCATGGCTACTGGGACCAATTGGCGGTGGCCTACCTTTTCTGTTGTCTGACCTTCAGCTGCTTCTAAGGCAGTTTCTACGTCGATAAGGGCGTGGTTCCGGCATTGGAGGAGGGCTGCCAGCTGTGGAAAACAAATCTCTCATACATCTCTCATCTTTGTCAGACGTATGCTGCCTCGCACGGACTTGTGTATAATGTAAAGAAGTGTGAATACATTGTCTTTAAGGCCGGCGGTAAATGTCCAGATACTATACCTGACATTACCCTAAATGGCTTGAACGTCAAAAGAGTGACAACATTTAAATATCTAGGGCATATTCTCACAGACGACCTTAAGGACAATGTTGATATTGAAAGGGAGCGTAGGGCTCTGGCGGTCCGAGGTAACATGTTGGCCCGAAGATTCGCCCGCTGTAGCACCTTAGTGAAGATAACACTGTTTAAGGCATATTGCCAGTGCTTTTACACGGGGAATCTTTGGGTCAACTATACCAAAAGAACGCTGGATGACCTACGCATACAATATAATAATATTTTTAGGGTGCTGTTGGGACTGCCGCGTTGGTGCAGCGCTTCTGCTATGTTTGCGCAAAACCGAACTGACGGATTCCACGCCGTCATTCGGAAGAAAACCGCGTCGCTGCTGTCACGGTTGCGGGCGAGTGACAACAGCATTCTAAAAATTGTTGTGGAGAGTGTCGACTCTCCGATAATTAAAAGTTTTGTGAGAAGGATAATCACTGAACATTAGTTCGGGGAGGTCCTTTTCACAATACTATTTACTCTGTCTTCCATATAATATATTAGCTACTAACACTAGAAATAAGTAATTTTATTCTTTTACTAACACTATGGATCATTGTTGTCTGAAAAATAAAGAATATTATTATTATTAAAGTAATGTATCACGCTTGTTTGTATGGCATTACCACCAAAGTAAATTTACATTCCACCAGTAAAGCCCCATGTAATATGAGGGCATGTTATTGTCATACAGGCACAAATCGGAACTTCAGGTCGTTACTGAGAATTTTTGAATGGAAAATGATTCGACACTTTATCCTAATCGGGTCTGAAAAAAAACCTCGCTTGTAATCAATTAAACCGTTAAATATTTCATTTTAAGCTATAACTTGACGTCATTCCGTCTGTTTTTATTATTAACCGACTGCGACAGAAGTAGGGTTATGTTTTTCGAGTGTGTGTATGTATATATATATGTATGTATATTTCTTTGTCACGCTCTGTAGCTTATACGGCTTGATCGATTTCAGCTTGAGAGATGCCGTTAGATTCGTCTTAATTGTGAGAAAGACAATGAGTATACCAATGAATTAAAAAAAAAAAAAAAACTTAAAACTTATCGAGTGGGGCCAGCTCGCGCGCCACGTCCGCGCCCTCGGCCACGCCCTTGTGTCTCCCCATACCTGTAATATCTGCTGCAGCGGCTGCTGCACGTCCGGCGGCGGCCGCGGCAGCGCCCTGGCGAGCGCGGCCGCGGCGCCGGGCAGCTGCGCGCGCAGCAGCGCCAGCGCGGCCAGCTCGCGCGCCACGTCCGCGCCCTCGGCCACGCCCTTGTGTCTCCCCATACCTGTAATATCTGCTGCAGCGGCTGCTGCACGTCCGGCGGCGGCCGCGGCAGCGCCCTGGCGAGCGCGGCCGCGGCGCCGGGCAGCTGCGCGCGCAGCAGCGCCAGCGCGGCCAGCTCGCGCGCCACGTCCGCGCCCTCGGCCACGCCCTTGTGTCTCCCCATACCTGTAATATCTGCTGCAGCGGCTGCTGCACGTCCGGCGGCGGCCGCGGCAGCGCCCTGGCGAGCGCGGCCGCGGCGCCGGGCAGCTGCGCGCGCAGCAGCGCCAGCGCGGCCAGCTCGCGCGCCACGTCCGCGCCCTCGGCCACGCCCTTGTGTCTCCCCATACCTGTAATATCTGCTGCAGCGGCTGCTGCACGTCCGGCGGCGGCCGCGGCAGCGCCCTGGCGAGCGCGGCCGCGGCGCCGGGCAGCTGCGCGCGCAGCAGCGCCAGCGCGGCCAGCTCGCGCGCCACGTCCGCGCCCTCGGCCACGCCCTTGTGTCTCCCCATACCTGTAATATCTGCTGCAGCGGCTGCTGCACGTCCGGCGGCGGCCGCGGCAGCGCCCTGGCGAGCGCGGCCGCGGCGCCGGGCAGCTGCGCGCGCAGCAGCGCCAGCGCGGCCAGCTCGCGCGCCACGTCCGCGCCCTCGGCCACGCCCTTGTGTCTCCCCATACCTGTAATATCTGCTGCAGCGGCTGCTGCACGTCCGGCGGCGGCCGCGGCAGCGCCCTGGCGAGCGCGGCCGCGGCGCCGGGCAGCTGCGCGCGCAGCAGCGCCAGCGCGGCCAGCTCGCGCGCCACGTCCGCGCCCTCGGCCACGCCCTTGTGTCTCCCCATACCTGTAATATCTGCTGCAGCGGCTGCTGCACGTCCGGCGGCGGCCGCGGCAGCGCCCTGGCGAGCGCGGCCGCGGCGCCGGGCAGCTGCGCGCGCAGCAGCGCCAGCGCGGCCAGCTCGCGCGCCACGTCCGCGCCCTCGGCCACGCCCTTGTGTCTCCCCATACCTGTAATATCTGCTGCAGCGGCTGCTGCACGTCCGGCGGCGGCCGCGGCAGCGCCCTGGCGAGCGCGGCCGCGGCGCCGGGCAGCTGCGCGCGCAGCAGCGCCAGCGCGGCCAGCTCGCGCGCCACGTCCGCGCCCTCGGCCACGCCCTTGTGTCTCCCCATACCTGTAATATCTGCTGCAGCGGCTGCTGCACGTCCGGCGGCGGCCGCGGCAGCGCCCTGGCGAGCGCGGCCGCGGCGCCGGGCAGCTGCGCGCGCAGCAGCGCCAGCGCGGCCAGCTCGCGCGCCACGTCCGCGCCCTCGGCCACGCCCTTGTGTCTCCCCATACCTGTAATATCTGCTGCAGCGGCTGCTGCACGTCCGGCGGCGGCCGCGGCAGCGCCCTGGCGAGCGCGGCCGCGGCGCCGGGCAGCTGCGCGCGCAGCAGCGCCAGCGCGGCCAGCTCGCGCGCCACGTCCGCGCCCTCGGCCACGCCCTTGTGTCTCCCCATACCTGTAATATCTGCTGCAGCGGCTGCTGCACGTCCGGCGGCGGCCGCGGCAGCGCCCTGGCGAGCGCGGCCGCGGCGCCGGGCAGCTGCGCGCGCAGCAGCGCCAGCGCGGCCAGCTCGCGCGCCACGTCCGCGCCCTCGGCCACGCCCTTGTGTCTCCCCATACCTGTAATATCTGCTGCAGCGGCTGCTGCACGTCCGGCGGCGGCCGCGGCAGCGCCCTGGCGAGCGCGGCCGCGGCGCCGGGCAGCTGCGCGCGCAGCAGCGCCAGCGCGGCCAGCTCGCGCGCCACGTCCGCGCCCTCGGCCACGCCCTTGTGTCTCCCCATACCTGTAATATCTGCTGCAGCGGCTGCTGCACGTCCGGCGGCGGCCGCGGCAGCGCCCTGGCGAGCGCGGCCGCGGCGCCGGGCAGCTGCGCGCGCAGCAGCGCCAGCGCGGCCAGCTCGCGCGCCACGTCCGCGCCCTCGGCCACGCCCTTGTGTCTCCCCATACCTGTAATATCTGCTGCAGCGGCTGCTGCACGTCCGGCGGCGGCCGCGGCAGCGCCCTGGCGAGCGCGGCCGCGGCGCCGGGCAGCTGCGCGCGCAGCAGCGCCAGCGCGGCCAGCTCGCGCGCCACGTCCGCGCCCTCGGCCACGCCCTTGTGTCTCCCCATACCTGTAATATCTGCTGCAGCGGCTGCTGCACGTCCGGCGGCGGCCGCGGCAGCGCCCTGGCGAGCGCGGCCGCGGCGCCGGGCAGCTGCGCGCGCAGCAGCGCCAGCGCGGCCAGCTCGCGCGCCACGTCCGCGCCCTCGGCCACGCCCTTGTGTCTCCCCATACCTGTAATATCTGCTGCAGCGGCTGCTGCACGTCCGGCGGCGGCCGCGGCAGCGCCCTGGCGAGCGCGGCCGCGGCGCCGGGCAGCTGCGCGCGCAGCAGCGCCAGCGCGGCCAGCTCGCGCGCCACGTCCGCGCCCTCGGCCACGCCCTTGTGTCTCCCCATACCTGTAATATCTGCTGCAGCGGCTGCTGCACGTCCGGCGGCGGCCGCGGCAGCGCCCTGGCGAGCGCGGCCGCGGCGCCGGGCAGCTGCGCGCGCAGCAGCGCCAGCGCGGCCAGCTCGCGCGCCACGTCCGCGCCCTCGGCCACGCCCTTGTGTCTCCCCATACCTGTAATATCTGCTGCAGCGGCTGCTGCACGTCCGGCGGCGGCCGCGGCAGCGCCCTGGCGAGCGCGGCCGCGGCGCCGGGCAGCTGCGCGCGCAGCAGCGCCAGCGCGGCCAGCTCGCGCGCCACGTCCGCGCCCTCGGCCACGCCCTTGTGTCTCCCCATACCTGTAATATCTGCTGCAGCGGCTGCTGCACGTCCGGCGGCGGCCGCGGCAGCGCCCTGGCGAGCGCGGCCGCGGCGCCGGGCAGCTGCGCGCGCAGCAGCGCCAGCGCGGCCAGCTCGCGCGCCACGTCCGCGCCCTCGGCCACGCCCTTGTGTCTCCCCATACCTGTAATATCTGCTGCAGCGGCTGCTGCACGTCCGGCGGCGGCCGCGGCAGCGCCCTGGCGAGCGCGGCCGCGGCGCCGGGCAGCTGCGCGCGCAGCAGCGCCAGCGCGGCCAGCTCGCGCGAATTAAGTGATCGACACTTGATTTAGTTAAAAAAAACTTTATTTCAGTTAAGCAGAGTAACAGTACCAAAATAGTAATGATTATTCTAATAATTATACATGTATTTATATTTACTTATTGCTAATTTGACAATATTCTTATAACTACTTAAATGCTACTATGCGTGGAGGGGGATTTGCTGACGAAGCGAATAGAGTTGGGGTCATCACATTTAACTCCTCCCTCCCCAAGAGAGAAATTATCTAAAGGCAACTCTGTTGTCTTTGGAGAATTTCGTTTGAATCGCTGAGTCAACAGATCTCGTTTTTGAAGCAAAAATCCTATGACGAATACAATTATAATGGCGTAAATGCTTATGGTCCATACACTGATTTTATCACTGACTATAATCGTTTCACCATCACTGACACTATCACTATATTTAGCCTGGTTCAGCAGTTCCTTGATGTCGCCTAGATCTATTCCTCTGAGGTCCATCTGCTTGGCTGCCGGGGTGACCTCTCTGCGTAGCTCGGGCATCTGTACTGGTGGCAGTCTGAAGGAGACTGAGCTGGTATTCATGGGTGTTGTGATTGTGATATCGGCAATCTGTAACGTACATTGCTGACTTGGCACTAATATGTATGTGCCTCGTAGGTTGTGTCTACGGGTCTCATCTTCGCAGTGTTCCGTTGCAGCTATTTCCTTTTCTGTGTATATCAACCAGTGGGTGTTAGATATGGGCTGCACCTTAGTTTCTTCTATCTGCACCTGGTGTTGCTGGCAATTACTGAAGTTATGTTGTAATAGCATGAGTTGTTGGATACACGTTTCCTCCGCGTACTGTACCACGTTGTCATCAGAACAGAGATATGTCAGGTCTTCTATTTCATTACAGCCATTGACTACGGATCTGTATTTCGACTTGTTCACTATTAGGTAAGGATATTGGGGTATAATGATATTAGGTTTTTGGGTTATCTGGTTATAGATTGGGATAGGGATAACTTTGTAATAATTGTATGTGTTTTTGTCTATTAGTGGAACTTCTAATATAAATATAAATTTACTATTATCTATATATCCCTTAATTTCTATGTTTCCCTCTAATTTTACTAAATTATCTAATGTTAATGGATAAATCAAGTTATGATGTTTTCTTATGACATTAAGAATATTGAATAATTCTGTGGTATTTACTATTGACGGGTGTAATATGTGCATTTTACTGAAAGTAATAGCAGTTTCCAATTCATAAATAATGGAGTAAATAGTACGGCAATTATTTAAAACTTGGTTCATACTATTCATAACGGTTAAAAGGTTAGAGTACTTGGTTTGATTTTGAATAAGTGTTTGGAATTGTTTTATTTTGAAGTTCAAATGCTTAGTGTTAAAGTTAATGTCATCAGAAACATTGAGAAATTTATCGAAAGCCTTCTGCATCAATGATACTTTTCGTTCTATTGAATGTTCTCTATTTCCTAGATTACTAATCTCTAAATTATATTTCCTAGCATCTTCGCTATCCAAATTTCCTGTTATTACCTTTATAAGAGATCCTAATGGGTTTAAGATTCCTCTTTTAGTTCTGCTAGAAGGTAAAATTTGCTTCAACCTATCTTTCGTCAATTCAATGAGTGATTCTATTTGTATTGTCAACCCTAAAAGTTCCCTATGTATTTCACTATTACTACGACTTATGATTTTTAACTTATTATAATCTTCTATATTATTTTCTAATTGGATCGATAATGAATTTAAATCTATAGTTTTAATAATATCCCAATGGTTAGTCCTCATCAGAGCCGTCCCAATCCGAATCGGAGCTATTCCCGGATTCTGGTCCATCCTCTGGATATTCAAGGTCGTCCCTTGATCCGCTAGGGCGAGAAGTATCAACCACCATCTGTGAAGGGCGTTTGACATTTTTTAATGCTACTTTAGTGTTTCTATTTTTAAGCTTAACTGGTACTATGTTACGTTCGGGTTTTCCAGTGACAATAGCTTTTTCGTATCGCGGTAATTCTTTTGCTTTCCTAGTCCTAGTATTTTTCATAAAAATCGTGTCACCGTCCACTATTTTTGGTGGATCCTCACCTCCTTTCTTGACCCTAACTAAGCTTTTATGTCCAATCATTTGATCACTTAAATGTTCATAAAGAATTTTCAATCGTTTACGATGATCCTGTAATATTTTTTGCAATAGATGCTTGTCCCTGTCAATATCAAAAGCATTTCCTGATTCTGTGTGCCCAAAAACTACTTCATGAGGTGTAAAATTTGTCGCGCTATGTATAGTATTGTTATAACCCATGATTGCATACGTCATAACAGATGTTGCATCTAAACTGGATTGTTCGTATTTCGCCAACCTATATATTTCGATAATTGTGGAATGAAATCTTTCCACTATTGCCATTGAATTAGGATTGTTAGGTGTCCCTATGTGTTGTTCAATTTTGTATAAACTTAGCATTTCCTTGAGCAATTCGTTATTAAACTCGGTACCTTGGTCACTACTTATTTTTTTTGGTATTCCATACATACTAAAGTATTTTATTAGAGCTCTCACTACTTCGGGTGTACTTTTATTGGGAATGTATATTGCTTGACCTAACTTACTGAATGAATCTACTAACGTTAAATATTGATTTTTTTCTATGTATAATAGATCTATAAAAACTTCTTGGAATGGGCTGTCTGGGGTTTGGGTTAATTGTATAAATGGTTTTAGAGGTTTCCTGTCATACTTCGATTTCTTACATTCCTCACATGCGTTAATAATAGCTGTTACTGTTTCTTTCATATTGCTCCACCAATACGTTCTTTTTAATTTCTTTAGAGTCTCTATAATACCTCTATGACAAGTCTTCCCTTGATGATATTTGGTAACTAATTCTTTCTGGTCACTTTCATCCGTAACGTTCACCACTCTTTCAGTACATTCAACAAAGTTTTGAGTTCCCTTTTTGTAAAGTGACGTGATTACTTTAACAAATGTTTTTCTATGCTCGTGGTCTTCAAAGTAAATGAAGTACTTATTTTTGTAATCTATATATTCTTTAAGAAAATTTTTGACTAAGTTTTCGCTGTTATTAAGAGGTAGATGGACTTCTAAAATTTTTTGTTTGTTGTTAGAAATATCTTTTACACAGATATCATCCCTGTGCCAGGTGAAAACGTGAATTTGCCTGTTTTTTTTATCAATCGCCTCATTTAGGATAGGAATACCTTCATGTTCCCTATTTGATATTGAATGTGCTGTGGCAGCGTCGCTTTCGGAATCCGATAATTCTATTGTCTCTATTTCCGGTTGTTTAACGCTTAGTTTTACGATTTCGTCAGTCACATCTTTCAAATGTTGTTGCAATCTAGTTTCCTTTTCATCTACGTTAACTACCAGTGATTCTGAGTCATCTTTCGTTACATTAATTTTAATGCGCGATAAGGCATCTGCGTTTGTATTTTGTTTGCCTTTCTTGTAGTGTATGTCGAAATTATAGTCTTCTAAACGTAAACGCCATCGAGTTAGTTTACTGTTAGGTTCTTTTAATGAATTTAACCATGCTAAAGGTCTATGATCGGTGTATATTATAAACTTTCTGCCATATAAGTAGGGTCTGAAATGTTTGACTGCCCATATTATGGCCAATAACTCCTTTTCTATCGTACTATATCTAGACTCTGTATCACTAAGTTTTCTGCTAGCATATGCAATAGGTTTATCTGATCCTATAGTGCCTTGAGAAAGTACTGCACCTACAGCGAAATTGGAAGCGTCAGTTGTGAGAATGAACGGTTTTGTGAAATCAGGGAATTGTAACAAAGGTGCATGTGTCAGCAACTCTTTGCACATTTCAAAACTTTTTCTATATTCGTCATTTATCACGATGCTTTTCCCTTTCTTCAGGCATGCTGTGAGGGGTGCGGTTATCTTAGAAAAGTCTTTGATGAACTTCCTATAATAGCCTATTAACCCTAGGAAACTCTTAATTTCTGTAACTGTTTTGGGTAAAGGGTATTTCAGAATAGCCTCTATTTTGTCATTGTTAGGCTTAAGGCCATCCTTAGTGATTGTGTGCCCTAAATACATGACTTCCTTTCGTAAAAACTCTGATTTATCGAGCTGAACTTTTAAGTTAGTTTTTCTGAAACGCTCGAAAATAGCTCGTAATTTCTCTATGTGTTCTTGCAAACTGGTAGAAAATATGATGACGTCATCAAGATATACGAGGCAATGCAAGCCTTGTAGACCTCTGAGGACGTTATCCATTGCACGTTGGAAAGTGGCAGGCGCTGTTTTCAAACCGAACGGCATTCTGTTGAATTCGTACAAGCCGAATGGTGTTGTAAACGCGGTTTTCTGCCTATCTTCTTCCTGAACCTGTAATTGATGGTAGCCAGATGCAAGGTCTAAGGTAGAGAAGTACATACTCTTTCCTAATTTATCAAAAAGATCATTGATGTTTGGCAAAGGGTATTTATCGTCTATAGTTATCTCATTCAAACGTCGATAATCTACGACCATCCGCCACTTTTGTTGTCCGGAGGCATCTAACTTCTTTGGAACAAGGTGGACTGGTGCACTCCAAGGAGAGTTTGATTCTCGGATTACATCGTCCTTTAACATTTTACCTACTTGACGCCTAATCTCGTCTGTTTGCGTGGGCGGCAACCTATAGGCTTTAATATTTATGGGGTCTTCGTTTACCGTTCTAATTTTATGCTTAACTTCGTTAGTGAATGACAACGGTATGTCCTCACAATAGAAGATATCCTTATATTCCTCACAAATATTCTGAATCATCGTTCTTTCTTCCTCATTCATATGGTCTAGCCTTATTTTCTTTAAGTTGTTTGACAATAACTCATCCATTCTGTCGGTGTCGTTTAATTGATTAACTAGGATCTCGCGATGGTTGTAAGGTTCTACCTGAAACGGACTAGTGACCTTGAGGGTCATTTCTATGTCCTTACAGCTCTGTATGACTGTATACGCATAACCATTTACACAGTTAACTAACGCACAGGGCATTCGAATCCCCTTAGTTAATTCTTTAAAATCTAAAATTGCCTCGCCGTTAGTTAAGTTTACAGGAAGTTTTACCCTTAACTCACTCCGTGGCGGTAAAATGTAAGTATCTTTCAGTGCTGAAGAATAAACAAAAGGTATGTCAGTATTCCTCGTACACAAAGTTAATGTTTGGTAATCGATTTTTGCATCCAATTGCTTTAATAAATTACTGCCTAATAAACCGTCATAGTTATTGTCAACATCGTAAACATAGAACTTATGACTTTCCGGACTTTTAAATATTTTGGGCAAGGGAGCTAAAACAACTTCCGTATGCATACTAACACCATGGGTACTGACTACTTCGAAAGGCTCTTTATAAATTTTATTTTTAAAATAATGGTAAGCGACACGCCGACCTATAAATGATCTAGAACTGCCAGAGTCTAACATAAAAACTGCATTATTTAGCTCTGGGATTATAATGTGAGGCAAAGAACGGTAATTAGTACAATTTAAAATTATTTTTTCTCTCTGTATGAGGCCCTTAGGTAAAAATTTTCAATTTGTTCGGGCTCGTATGATGTGCTTGATTGTGATTCATAATCGAAATCATTTTCTTCGTTATTATCGTATGTCATAAATGAGTCATTATTCGTATAATTTACGCGTCTAGAACTTGCAGTTCGCATGGTGACATCGGTGTTTGAACCCGAGTTTGCTGATGTTGTATTATGCTCAGACGTTGTCCGCGTCGCGACGGCCTGCTGACTCGGCCAAGGCGTTGACCTACTTTGTTGTGGCGGCTGGTTATGAGTATTATTTTGGTTTCTAAAAGAATTTCTAGATTGATTTAAATTGCTTTGATTATTTGTATTTTCTGTTAAATTATTTTGTGGTGGAATACTAGATTGTTTTTGCGGATTGGGAGTACGCTGAGAATTTCCATTGTTGTTAGCCATTTTCCCTTGGGGTTTCGAATTATTTTTGTTTCTATTACTTTTAGATTCGTAAACCGTCTGAAAGTTTTGTTCTTCCAACACTACCTTTAGGGCATCCTCTAGGGTGGTCACGTTTCTCAACCGTACTAATCTAACTAAATAAGGAGGTAAATTATATAGAAAAACATTCAATGACGAATTAGTATAAATATGTTGTTTGGCTTGACGTAAACTCGCATCGTCTACTGTTTCAATTATTTTCGCAATTAAGGTACTACGCAAGTTTTGAATCCTATGACAAAAATCTAAATAGCTTTCATTAGAATTTATTTTCATAGACTCTAACTCCAATACCAAGCAATCTTCGGTTCTAGGGTCACCAAAATGTTGAGCCAATAATGTTTTCAACTCTAACCAAGTACCAATACTATCCCTTTCCCCCACTAGGTTCGCGGCTTCCCCTGATAACTTACTAGTAAGAACGTGGAATAGATATTCATTTTGGGCTTTTCCACCTTGAAATGTATTTATTATATATTCACATTTCTTTATAAAAAGTGGGAGCTGTCTAGAATCGCCACTAAACTCTGGAATAATGTTTGCCATTGTTGACGGGACCTGCATGATCTGATCCATTTTGAAACAACAAGCACGAAAAGAGAGAGAAGAAAAATACACTAAATATCTAACTAAAGTTAATATTATTACGCTAGTTATATCGTAATAAAATGAAATAATGTTATCGTGGTATTGCTCAACCCTCAATAACACAACACATACAATTAAAACAAAGAGAAAAACGATAAAGGAAAACGGAAAGGATAGTGAAAAAGTTTTACTCACAGTCCCGTAGTTACTCCCATCTCCTCCTTGTGACTACTATTGAATACTGCACCCGCCGATGTGTCTGGTACTCAATGAATTTGTTTGTTCGGAGATCCCTGTTGAACTGTAGAAACAGACGTCCAGCTGCTTGTAGAGTTTTATACGTCGCAAACTGACTACAGAGATCCTACCGGCTGCGCCAATTAAGTGATCGACACTTGATTTAGTTAAAAAAAACTTTATTTCAGTTAAGCAGAGTAACAGTACCAAAATAGTAATGATTATTCTAATAATTATACATGTATTTATATTTACTTATTGCTAATTTGACAATATTCTTATAACTACTTAAATGCTACTATGCGTGGAGGGGGATTTGCTGACGAAGCGAATAGAGTTGGGGTCATCACATTTAACTCGCGCCACGTCCGCGCCCTCGGCCACGCCCTTGTGTCTCCCCATACCTGTAATATCTGCTGCAGCGGCTGCTGCACGTCCGGCGGCGGCCGCGGCAGCGCCCTGGCGAGCGCGGCCGCGGCGCCGGGCAGCTGCGCGCGCAGCAGCGCCAGCGCGGCCAGCTCGCGCGCCACGTCCGCGCCCTCGGCCACGCCCTTGTGTCTCCCCATACCTGTAATATCTGCTGCAGCGGCTGCTGCACGTCCGGCGGCGGCCGCGGCAGCGCCCTGGCGAGCGCGGCCGCGGCGCCGGGCAGCTGCGCGCGCAGCAGCGCCAGCGCGGCCAGCTCGCGCGCCACGTCCGCGCCCTCGGCCACGCCCTCCGAGCCCGAGTCGCCGTCCGCGCCCGCTGAGCGGACGGACGACGGGATATGTTCTATACTGCTCCATGGTTTTAGAGTTTGTGTTTCAGTATTGCTAGGGAAAAAATTCAAACGATTAGAATAAGAGCGTATATAAAATATACCATCGACTTGGGAGTAGCCCCCGCTAATGGTGCGCTTACATCAGGAATTAGAATTATGCAATTATTTGCGGTTTCTATTCAATCACGGTGTTTCGTAAATTGCTCGCTGTTGACGACACGTCTAAATTATGTGGAATATATTTAATTGGATATCAAATTTTTCGCTCCTAATTTTTTTCTTGAACACTAATATAAAAATTCCGCCTGTTTTTGTGAACATCATATAATTCCTATTTTGGGGTCTTAAACATACTAAATGGGCGAGTAACTGCGACCAAATTGGATGTGCAATTAGTTCTAACATAACCTAACCCATTTGGTCGCGGTAGCCTAGCTTTTAGTTACTGCGACCAACTGTGAAAAGACTAGAAAGTTAAAAAGAGGCAACAATAGGTATTAAAAAAATGTGTGCATCATTAGAAGCGCAAAAAGATTTTAGAGGTTCATTAATTTAAAAAAAGTGTCTTATTAAGAGAATTGATTCCGGAAGGTTTAGTGTATACTACATTCATAGTAAACCTAACATGTTAAACAGAAATCTCGGTGTTTTATGAAGTCATAAAAACAAAACATAATTGTTCTTCTACTACACAACGGGCTTTAAGGCGGTTTTCACCATAATTTTTCGGTTTAAAGAAATTTATTTCTCACAAGAACTTACAGTCCGCTTATAATGAGATACAAAGTAATAATATGATAATACAGTACAATACAATTTCCTCCAGAGTATTAGAAGTTATAATGTACATAGACATGTTTCTTAAGCTTATTTTTAAATGTATTCACGTTATCGCCCTCTTTTATATCGTCCGGCAATCCAACAGCTGTGCTCCTTCAAATAATATATTATGGCGTTTCTACAATAATTAGTGCGTACAGTTGTACCCAACTGATATGGCGCGTCGTGAATCTTCGTTCGCGCAGAAAAGAAAGTATGGTTCCGAAGATTAACGCAAGAATGCTCAAAACTTACAATCAACCTTAGGTCACTATTATAAGGTACATAATACACTGCAGCTGTTAGTTCCGTCTCACTAGCAAGTCACGCCCCTCCGCACAATTACACTTCGTGCCAATTTTATCGGGCCACCAGTTTGTATCAAATATAATTATTTAATTAAAAATACAGGTTATTTAAAATGTACGATTTATTTAATAAACAATTTAGTAAACAATAGAAAAAACTTAATCTAAAGGCCGCTTTCCTGCTATACCAGTAAAAAGGGGGCACCCTTTTTAAGGAACTCATTTTAAATCATAAAAAGAAACAATTTTTTTGCCACTACGTGTACTTTTACATGCCACGCGGCGCGCGCTAACATGGCGGCAGCTGCCGACCAATAGCGGTACAGGAAAAAGAAGCGCGGTACGTGGAGCGTGCCGATTGGTCATTGCATTTCCCGCGCTTTAAAAATTCATCTTCTGCGCAGGTACATCGGTAAGCCATATCAGTTGGGTACTACGCTGATGACTTCCAGTTTGTTTCTATGTCTATTTCTCAGTTTATATGTTCTATGTTAGTTTGTATTGGGTTTGTGGTTACGTTTTTAATAAGAATGCAGGTGTAGTAAATGTACAGCTGTCTAATATTTAATCGTTTATTCCGGAAGGTTTTTGTACATTTTTATATTCCAGTTCCATGTTTTGTCAAGTGATCGAAACCGTGCAAAGTTGTTAGTATTCCTATAAACACGTTCAACTTGTTACTACTTACTTGTGGTTGGTAACTTCTTGTCTAAGCGGCGGGCGCGGGTATTCTAGCGGTGCGCGAAGATGTAGTGCTAACGCACACACATAGCCCACGCACAGACATACTGGACGCATCAGCGCTGATAATATCACGCCAGGGTCTGGGTCCAGTACTGGACATGAAAAATAACATAAATAATTGCATATCTTAATGGAGGAACATTGCTTAGTTTGGGAGCCAGGGGACCTATGTTTCAGACACTATTTCTGTATGTTGTAAAATGTATATCTGTAACGATGTTGCCACTGTTATTTAAACAAAGAAAATATTATTATGCTCTATAATTAATAATTAAAATATAAAAACATATTTAGTGTCTGGATGGGCACTATCTTAGAGACATTTAAATAATAGAAAGTAATGTTATTTGTATGGTGTCGGGACATTATCTGACGATGGTGAAACAGGTCATAAACCACAAAAAAATACTTTTCTAGTAAAATGAACACGTAAAAAGTGCTGTACCGAAAGCTTCAAAAAGTTAAAGGATGTTCTCAGATGCTAAAGCACCCAAACTTGTACCACGTCAAAATGAACCATCCAACGAAGCTCCTTTACGTATAACGAACAGTCAAGCAGTCCCAAGAAATGTTCCATTTTTTAAGCCATCTTTCAATACCTCGTTATACACTTTACCACATACATTGCTTCCAGATGGCAAAGCACAAGGTGGATCTGCAATTATTATAAAGTCTAAACATCAAGCATTATAAAAACACCCCCTACTGCACACAGGAAATACAGGCAATTAGTGTTACTATTGAAGACTGAAGGGATGAAAGGACCACCAGTAATATAGAGCTGCTGTTTATGGCCCAACACTATATTAAAACTGAAGACTGAGATCTAAAATAAAATACTATAATACATTGGGTCATAAATTCCTGGCTGGAGGCGACTATAACGCCAAACCTACACACTGGGAAAGTAGGGATCCCGGTTAATTACAACAAAAGGACGTCAACTATATAAAGCTCTCCAGATACAGAATCTTGATGATTAACAGGAGAACCAACATATTGGACAACGATCAACAAACTACCAGATCTCATGGATTTTTGTATAACCAAAGGCATTGCGAACATGTATTATTTGCATATTCAGTCAGGATTCGTCGCCAGGGGCCGTACTATGACGTGTTAATTCCATCATTGTTCCAGCGTGAAAGAGAGACGGAGCTATACATGACCGATAGCACTATCTCTTTTTCGCAACGGAATCATGATGGTGTTAATACGTCATAGTACGGCCCCAGATCAGATCTTGGCAGTATTTATCAAACTGAGCGGAAAATTCTAGAGTAATCAAAGCTTTGTAAACTTTACAGCCGAAAAACTATTTAGACAACTAGTTGAGTCTTCTATAAATCCGAAGATGATATTATTCAGGCAGTTGAGCATTTTAACTATTGCATACAGCAATCTGCACGGAGCGCCACCTATACCGAAAGCTAAGGCTCCAGATATACTGTGGTGGTCTGAAACAGTCAGAGACCTGCTAGAGGAGAAGCGAAACGCAACAAAACGCTGGCAAAGGACGCGATATGCCGCTGACAAGAAACACCTAAACTACGCCACAACTCGTCATAACCGACCTCGTCTTGTCTCGTCTGACCTAGACTAGAGTCAAGACCAAACACATCTTTAATAAAAAAAAATAAAAAAACCACTTAGTAATACGAAAATCTAGACATGAAGACTTAATTAAAGCAAAAATACTAAAAGATCCTACCAGAGTCAGGAATTAGTTTCATTACAGCTTTATACAATGCAATTTATATAATATAAATAATCTCGAAGGAGTACATTCCTCTCTAATGGAAAGTAGCCGAAATAATCATGACAGCTAAACCTGGAAACTGCCCTGGGAACGTGAAGACCTACCGAACCATTATTTTGTTGCCCATTCCTTCTAAACTCCTTAATACATTGTTGATCAGTAAACTAAGACCGTTGATAGACCAAAACGCATTGCTACCTGCTACCTGAACACCAGTTTCGGATTCGACAAAATCATTTCAAGACTATTGAACAAATACATCGGCTGGTCGAAAAAAATTATGCAACATATGAAGAAAAAAAAGCACTGTTCAGCCGCCATCCTGGACATATCACAGGCTTTTGATCGAGTATGGCATGAGGGCTTTTTATATAAAATTAAAATATAATTTCCAAATAAACTACTTCATATTCATTAAATTCTACCTGGAAAGGAGATACTTCTTTGTAAAACAAGACAATAAAGTAACCGGATTGCACGAAATTCAAGCAAGAGTTACTTAAGGCAGCATGATGGGGCCTACTCTTTACCTTCCCTACACAGCTGATCTCCTTGTTTCCGAAGGAGTAGTCTTATGCACATTTGCTGATGACACAGCTACTTGCTGTGCATGAAGATGCGGCCCCAGCGTCCAAGATTCTACAAACGAGCTTAGATGAAATTTAAAAATTACGAAAAAAGCTAATGTAACCAAATCCGTACACGTGACGTTCACGACAAGAAAAGATAAGTACGACTAAATGATGTTGAAATGCTACAAGCAGAAGAAGCTAAATGCCTAGAAATGTGTCTAGATCGTAGACTAACGTGGAGATAACACATATTCACGAGGCGTAAAGTATTGCGCCTACAACTAACGAAACACTATTGGCTAAAAACTACTATCTATCAAAAACTACTAACTATCAAAAACATACAAATGCATCATAATGCCTATTTGGACATACCAAATACAGCTGTGGAGAACGGCAACTAATTCAAACATAGGCATACTCTAAAGGTTCCAATAAAAATGCTGAGGGTAATAACTAATGCACCATGGTACATCGATAACGATAGCTTACATCGGGACTTAAAAATATCAAAGGTAAAGAATAAATCACACAAATGGTCGGTGCCTACAAGAATAGGATTACGACTCATCCCTATAAATAATGAAAACCAAGACATTCAGGTGACTTAAAATATTGGCCCCACAAGACTTGATACGAAGGCCGACCAACTATAATTATAATAGATTGATGTGGATGAGCCAGTGGCCACAGACCTAGAATGACTAAAACTAACAATACAAAAGATGTTGAACGCCAAATGCATGAATGAAAAGATAGTGGACAGATTAAATCCGAAATAGAGAGAAAATAAAAGAAAAATTTAAACCATAATAACATGAGTAATTCATATTTTGCATAATCAGCCTATAATATTCCCACTGGTGGGATACAGGCCTCCTCTTAAAATAATATTATTATAAAAAATGTTCTTCTGTGGGCATCATCATCATAAAAGTTTGAAAAATGGCAGCCGACTGTTATCCTCATCCATCCGCACTTAAATGTATTTTTTTTTTCATGGGTTTGCTCTTGACTCTAGTCTAGGTCAGTGGTGACATAGACAGAGTCGACGAAGGAGTGAGCTTACCCAGAAGAAGCCTTTTCACTCTCACTTAGAAGAGATTAGGGTTGTATGCGTTCGAAAACACAGACGCAGGTAGAGAGTTCCACTCTTTTGCTGTGCGCATAACAAAAGACATTTGGAAACGTTTAGTGCGAATTGGTGGAATAGCAACTAGGTAAGGATGGTAATTTGCAGTGCATCTAGATGACCGATGGAAGAAGGGGGCCGGTGGAATGAGGTCGTGGAGTTCTTGGGCACACTCTCCGAACTACAATCTGTAGAAGACCGACAAGCAGGCGACTTTGCGGCGATGAGCAAAGCAAATAACTAACTAACTATATAAATAACTCACGTGAATTCCTCATAGAGACTAGCATAGCGACAATAATATAATGCAGGTTGGGAAACATCGGTCCTTCGGCAAACAGGAAACCCCATAGATTAGGGATCTCAGATCTGGGGAATTCACGACCGAAGAGCAGTCTTAACCATCGGCTGGAACAATGAGAGGAAGAAATAAGTTTCTGACTTTGAATAATAAACTTTGTGATCAGAAAAATAAAGTGCAAAGTTTTACAAATATTGACGCAGTCATCAAAGGTGATAGCTCGGTTTGTTTGGACTTAATGTCTTTATAAGAAAGTTTACTATTCAATGTCAAAAAAAATCTTTTACTCTTTGAAAGTTTAGATGTAAATCTTATCCAACAGATAGTTAATTTAGAATATTAGTTTGAGAGTGAACTTACATCCCAAACAGTTCCATAGATATGTTGCATTCTACTAAATGTAAAGATAATTCGAGATCCAATGGCACTAAATATTCTTCTCTCACTTTATCCAAATATCTTATTACTTCATTAGGATTCTGAAACATAAATATTATTATATACACTAATATTATAAAGAGGAAAAATTTGTATTTTTATTTGTTTGTTTGTTTGTAATGGATAAACACAAAAACTACTGGACCGATTTAAAAAATTCTTTCTCCATTAGAAATATACATTATCTGCAAGTAACAAAGGCTATATTTTATTTTAGAAAAAATAGGGGTCCGTAAGATATTTGGGTTTTTCGGACCCAAGGTGTAAAAAATCATCCAAAAAAGTTCTTTATTTGGCGTACGCCGCCTAAACTATACAAGATAGAACCATAAAATGTGCTAATTAATTAAAGACCTTAAAAATATCTACAAAAAAGTCCGCGACACACTATACCTATCTACTTCGAGTTAAGCACAACAACCATTTTTTTATTTAAAAATCTTGAATTTTTTTAGGACTTCATTTAAACGCATTTATTTTACACATGTCATTACTCCTTATCAAAATAAACTATTTTGTCACAAAGTAATGTTTATGTAGATAATATTTAGTCTTTAATTCATTAAAATTGGACGTTTGGTTTGAAAGTTATGGCGAAATCAATATAATACTATTTCTGCGCTCCGCGGCCAGTGGCGACAGGCGAAGTAGGCGTCACCAAGGCGGGGGTGTGGATGCGGGAGGGGAGTTTAGGTCTATGAGTAAGGTACCCGCGCGGCTCAGACGCGTGGTCGGCTCCTTACGCAGCGGTCGCGCGCGGTTTCTAATAATTTTCGTACGAAAATTTTTAGATTTCATTGTTGAAACTAAACCTAACAAAAAGTTATTTTCAGAGCTATATAAAAGTTTATTTTCAAAGCTATATAAAAGTTCTGTTCAAAGCTATATAAAAGTTCTTTTCAGAGCTATATAAAAGTTCTTTTCAGAGCTATATACAAGTTCTTTTCAGAACTAAACAAAAGTTCTTTTCAGAATTAAACAAAAGTTCTTTTCAGAGCTAAACAACAGTTCTTTTCAGGGCTAAAAAACAGTTCTTTACAGGGCTAAAAAAACAGTTAGTTTTAGGGCTAAACAGTTGTTTTCTGAGCTAAAATATTACACGCCATTAACATTTTCTTAATTATATATATTCCACATGCCAATCCATTCCTGCTAATAAAATAAATGCGAAAGTCTGTTTGTTTAGCTGCCTGTTTGTAGGCTAAAATGCTGATTTTACTTTTGGGTAGTTGAACACATGGGATCAAACTTAGGCTTTTTGTAGCGGTAATCGACATCCACGCAGGCAGAGCCGCGGGGGACCGCTAGAAATTAATAAAAAGGTATATACATAGAATAGTCGTCTTCGTTTTTTTTATCACTTTTGATCATTTCCATTAAATTGTAGCAGTATCTACATCGCCACATGCGAATTACGCATCGTCCTGACGTCACGCAAAATCCTGCATCGCGCAAGCAGAGTTTACCGCGCAACTAGCATAATTATATACAACGTCGCGACATCAATCGTATTTGTTTTCTATGGAGGTATGAGTGAACTTTACACCCTGTTCCTTATGCCACTATACAATTAAAACTTCACTAAGGCACCTGTCCTACTGCCGGCGATTAAAAAGAAGCGCGTAGTGCTAGCAACTAGAAACGAGTTGTGAACAACGAGCAACGAGAGCGCGATGGCGACGGCGACGAGCCTTGGCTCTCTGGTATGCGTATGTACAGTTGCCAGCACATCAGGTTATTCGAAACTGTCAAATGTCTCCAAATGATTTACCTTAAAATGTTGAAAGATAAATTTAAAATCGAATGAGAAAATTTGACAGTTTGTGGTAGCTTGACCTTCTGCTGTGTGCACCAAACGTGAGTCTCTCAGCGAGTGTTTTACCAAGCGAGCGACGCTGAGCGAGTACTCTCTTGTCGCTGAGACAAACTGTACTCGCTGGCCGTGAGAACAGTCAGCTAATAATACGGGTCGATGAAAATCCCTGTAACTTGCAAACTAATAGACTGGCCCGCGAGAAGCCCAGACCGACGTCGCTCGTGTCTCGGGCGGTACGGAGAGCTCCTGCGCTTACACACACATTCACAGCGTGTTTGTACGCTTGGTAACCACAAAGAAAGCGCGCGTCGCTTCGCGACATAAAAATACTATACGAGGTCGATTTGACTATAGGTACATAGATAAATGCTATCAATCTCACTTCTGCGACATGTACAGCGTGTATCAGAAAGGTATGGTACAGATCATCAAACTGAACAACGTTCTCCATGGCACCAACATAGTAATTGCCAAAAAATTATCAACTGTCCCATGCAATTGGGTATAATGGACAAAGTTATTCAGTTTGATGATCTGTACCATACCCTTAAATTTAACCACACCTTTCTGATACATGAAAGAAATAAATAATTCTTATGCCCATTTATTTTTATAACAACACTGAACTTTTCTCAGAAATGCCTATTGATGACTATTGTTTATTATTTTCCTCATGCAATTTGCAATCTTACAAAATTGTACATTCATAATTAATATTATTCTTCCTGTTGCATACTCACATGAGATATTTTAGAGGTAGGTAGTCTGCCACATGAGGTAGGAACGACATCGCCGGTTGTGTAGAACTTTTCTAAGCCTTTCATTATTGCACTGAAAATCATGCTGAAAACAACATTAATATGTATTAAATAAATTGTTTGACAAAAAAATAATGGCGACAGTGAAAACATTGTAAAAGCCAATTCATTTTAAAAGAGTAACCGTGGCGTTTCTTGCCAGCTCTTCTCCATTATAGGTAACGACTAATTGGAAACATGCACCTAGCTTCTGACGTTTCATAAGTGCCATGTAGATTTATGTGAAATAAAATATTCTGACTTGATTTGAATGACAAAGATGGTCGATGGACCTTTTGATGCAGGAGTTCAGCGAATGGGTCTCGAGTCTGATTCCCGAACATAAAAAAATAATATTTTCAAGGCTTACAGTTGTGATATGTAATGAATGAGTCTGGATTACCATGTTTGTGCATTTCGGATGCGAGAAATATTAGTGAAGGACTACGTGTAAATAAATACTTACTAGCTATCGTGCTCTAAACAGTCTTCTTTTAGTATAAACTTTAACTTGTCACTGAAACAAAAAAGAATTAGAGATAAGTAGGTTTTTAGGGCTGCATCTTCATTTGTTTCAAACAAGGGCATTTAAAATTATCAAGGAAATATTATTAATGTTAATAACATCAAATGCGCTCTACATAATCGTAATAAAAACTCACCCCAGATCATCAGGCGCAAACTTCCTATCCAGATAAAGTTCAAACAACACGGGCGCTAAGATCTCGTGCATGCCTTGTCTGTAACCGACGTTTGAGTGAGAACGCGCCCAGAAGAATAGGATGCGGACCTGCAAGGTAAAAGAAACAGACATGAAAGTGGAGGAAATTAATGAAGAAGCATATCAATATAAAAGTCAATTCAACTCATTATCGTCTGCCTAGCCTTATCCCAACTATAATAATAATAAACATTTATTTCAGGCCCGTAGACATATACCTTACCAACTACAATAATGAAATTATGAATGAATTTATAAATTTTATGATATTGGTCACGACCGTTATTTCCATTTTTTACTTTCATGCTATTAAACATAAGTTGAGCCTTGTCTAGCAATTCTTCTTGAACAGCAGTACCCGAAAAAATATATAGATTACTATAAAATATAATAAGAATATATAGTTAAAATATAGTTAATACTATAAATATAATATTATTTAAGTAGAAGAAAAATTTTAAAAACTTTCGCAGCCGCCATCTAGGATTTTGATTTTGACCACATATTCGTTGTCAGCACCTTCGAAAACCTTGGAAAAGACACCCATAATGAAAAATTTGAAAATTTACGCAGCCGCCATCTTGCATTTTCGTTTTGACTGCACTATCGGCTTTAGCGTCCTCGGAAGCCATGAAAACGATACCATGACGAAAAGTTTAAAAAATGTTGCCATCAGTCGCCATCTTGAATTTTGATTTTAACTCCTTTATCGTTATTAGCGACCTCAAAAACCATGAAAATGACACCCATGACGAAAAGAAAAAAAAAACTTAAGAAATAAGCAAGCAGGCAGTCAAGTGTTACAATATGTCGTATCTCTATATGCACCACTTTAATTATTTATTATGCATAAATTAAAACAATAATAAAATCAACACCGAAAAGTCGGAATCGTCAACCCTGAAAGTTGTGTGACTATACTAACACGGTGGCAGTATGCAGTTCGGGCTCGCACCTCCCGCGTCTCGCCCCTCACACGTCCCGCGTCTCGCCCCTCACACCCCGCACGTTTGCCCTGTCTAGACGTCTTCGTCGGACGACTGTATGATGTATAGACTGTGATACTACACTACAATAATATAATACTATATTATGCGACTATATTGGGTTCGGCTTCCAGTCTAACAGGATGCCGCTGAATACCAGTATTTACAAGTAGCGGTTGCCTATCTGACCTCCACAGCCCAGTTGCTGAGTAACACGATACCCATTGTTAAAACGGGTTGACAGACTTTAACTGAACGTCAATTCAACTGCAAAGCAGTATTAATTTCAGAAAAACGAAACAGTTAAGACGATAAGAACACTTGAGGATTAAACACACAGAACGGCGCAGCAGTTTGCAGACGACAATGCACACCGGTGTAAGCGTTATCATCACTATCACATTCTACAATTATAATTAAGGAGTAATATTAATGACATCTGCTTTCTTATCAACATTGCAAATGGATCAATCGATTGTTCCGATTTACTTAGTAAAATTTATCTTCGCACTAAACAAAATAAAGATTACGATCATTATTACGAGTATCGTTTACAAAAACGACTAAAGATTACGATCATTATTACGAGTATCGTTTACAAAAACGACATAAAGGCGTAACGCTTTTTGTATATCTACGCAGTGCAACATGAAAAAAAAAAAATGAAAAATGTTTATTGGTCCCAAAACAGTTACATGGATTATAAATGAGGCATCCCCAGTAAGTAATTGAAAATACTTGTGTTGGGGCTGTCTCGCTCTTTCCCTTAATATTATTAACATGAATATTGAGACGTATTTACAAAAGGTGACAAAAAATTAATTTATGACTAAGAAATAACAGTAGGTAAGTAAATGACTTATAAACTAAATTTGCAGCTCTTTGTGAAACTGTTGTTGTATGCCTATGTGAAACTATATGTGCATCTTATTTTTAAACAGTGATTGTGGTGTTTTGGGTGTGAGGGTGTGTGTGTGAGGATGTGTGTGTGAGAGTGCGTGTGTGAGGGTGTGTGTGTGAGGGTGTTCTTGTGAGTGTGAATGTGTATGTCTTCTTTTGATGTGCCGATGTGTTCGAAATGCAGTTTATGGATTAAACTCAGTGAGTACTTCCATTATTGAAAGACATAAAATAGTCTAAGCAAGTCTAGCCAAAACTTGTTCAGTTTCCTCGTATGTTAAGGTTTTTAGCCACTCGGTTATTATCTTTTTGCATATATGTGAAATCTCCTGGTGGAACCATAATTTACCGTTTATTTTATTATATATGTAGGCTGATTGGGTTGCATACTGACGCCGCCGTGCAAAAGCGGTTCGGACCCTTGGGGAGTAAGCCACCATATCCTTTCGTCTTTTTTCCTGACCGTCTTGGTTAAATGGAATGGATTTTTGTAAATATAGGGTCGTTATTAAGAAATATAGTTTTCTTACTGAAAGTAAGCCACTGATTCTATATAGCTCGACTGTGGGGTATCTGTATGGTTTATAGTACATGACTTTTAAAAGTGACCTTTGGGCTCTTTCTAACTCAAGGAATTTTGTTTTAGTGGCTCCTCCCCAGACTGGTAAACAGTATGTAATAACTGATTGCGTGAGCGCAATGTAGTTGCTATTTAGTGTCTTCGGAGGCATTACATATCTTAGATTTTTAAAAATCCATATAAATTTCCTCACCCGTGACGTATGACCGTTGACAATCTCAATATGCGAATGCCAAGTTAAACACTCGTCAACTATAATTCCCAAGTATCTTGTGGACGTTACATGTTTGATAACTTGACAATTACAATTTTTGTCCAGGTGGTCCGAACACGTGTGGATTCGAATTTTAAAATTAAGCCCTGGTTTAGACCTTGTACTAGGGGAAAAACAAATATAGTTTGTTTTAGGAACATTAAGGGTTAGTATATTGGCTTTGAGCCATCTGTCTATAGCAACTAATCCTTGCTCGGCATTATTGCACGCAGCTTCCCACGTGTCCCCAGAGTAGACAATAGCCGTGTCGTCCGCGTAGGAGAAAATATTCCCACCACCGCTTTGTAGATTGCATAGTTCATTAATATATACCAGAAACAGTGGTGGGCCGAGAACAGATCCCTGCGGGACACCGAATACAATGTTTTCCTCCCCACTATGTGAGCTACCTATTTTAACTTGCTGTCTCCTACCTCGCAGGTAACTTTCAAAGAGGGAGAGAGCCTTACCTCTTATCCCTATATTCTCAAGTCTCTGCACAAGGATGGGAACAGATACGGTGTCAAAAGCCTTTTTCAGGTCTAGGAACACCGTAACGCATTTGTAACCTTTGTCCACCTTGTCAGTAATTTCAGATGTCAATGCAATGATCGCATCCTGAGTTGAGCGGCCCTGCCTAAAACCGTATTATGAATCGGATAGAATGCTGTATTTGTTGAAATAACTTACTAGTCTTTTATTTAATATTTTTTCTATAATTTTCGAAATTGATGATAGGACAGATATCGGCCGATAGTTGTTGACATCGTTCTTGTCCCCATCCTTGTGCACAGGCGATAATATAGACCGTTTTAGCGCGTCAGGAAATATGCCCGTTTCGATACACAGATTTGTTAACTGGCTGATTAGAGAAACAACAAGTTCTCGAAATAATTTAAGGAACCCCACAGGTATGCGATCCCACCCCGAAGCACTTCCTGAGTCAAGTGTGCCGAGTATACTATCCACTTCGGCCGGATCTGTCTCCAGCAACACGAGCGAATTAATTTGAGATAGTGAACTTAAGTTAGCAACAGGTCTAGACGCTTGTCCAGTTAGGGTTATTATTTCTTCCGCAAGTGTTTTTCCTATAGTTACGAAGAATTGGTTCACACGGTTTAATGAGTCGAGGGGACATGGTGTGATATGCAGTAAGTGTGTACTAGATGCTTTGGGTTTTTTATAATGGGTGATGTCATTAATTTTTTGCCAGAGTAGTTTAGGATTTTGTAAAGAATTAGATATCTGTTTTTTATGATACTTGTCGTTTGAGTTTAATAATCAGATTAGAACAGTATGTGCGGAAACGCCTGTAAGTTATGATCAAGATAACGTTAAAAGGGTATTTCCTCTTTTGTAGCTGTAATTTATTTCTAAACCTGATAATATTATTTAATAATCTGCCATCGTATTTAGAAATCGATTTATTTTGCATGAGTTCGTTAAGAATTAGGAAAATCTTGAGTAAAGAATACTTTAGCGGGTGAATGTTTTTATTTTGTGTTGTTCTTTTGTTTTTTTATAACGTTGTAATATAAACGTGGAAGCTTGTAATTAGCAATTGTCAGTTGTAATTTTTTTGTTACCATAAAATCAAAATCAAAAGTCATTTATTCAAATTAGGCTGAGAATCAGCACTTTTTGAACGTCAAAATCACATAAGACAGTCCCCCCAAAACGCCCACCCTTCACCACTTCCTAGTGCTTTAGCTGGGAAGAAGAAGTGGTGGAACAAACTCCCCAGCAGCACTGCTGTCTGTTCAGTTAGAAGAACTGGATTCTATACATATAGTAATAAGTAATTAACATTACGAAACACAAAAATATTAAAATTATTTGCCACATGTCAGCTAGCACACGCCAATATTTAAAACTATACTCAAGCAGAAATAAATAATAAAAACAAAAACGCAAACAGAACTTAATACATAATAAAAAGCCTCCTGGAATAAAGGGCGTGCCCGCTTACATAATACGTGTATTACTCTGTAAGCTTTCTTAAAATTGTAAAAATACTAGAAGTGGCTTATGGGGGCCACCATAATTAGCACTTAGTTGAGCGATGCGTCGTGAAATCATAGTCCTCCTTTTTCCAAATTAACAAATCTACTTTCCCTAAATGGACCCAACTTCGTTTGGGGTCGACCAAAGTTCCCCTGAGAAGTAACTGATATTGTTAAATCTATTAGATACGTCTCAGGCCTTCTGTAGAGCTATAAAATACACGCTTACCATCAAATCCTGCACATCTTTATCTCTAAAGTACAGCTCCTCAGGGAACGTCCTGACCACATCTTGAAGTATTAGCGTTTTGAGCTCATTATCACAGAAATGTTGCTTCCAGACACTCTGAAACCAAATTCATACTTCATACAGTATGCGGACGATAATATGGCGCAACGAGCTTTAGACAGAGACTGTCGCATAGGCATGAGTGAAAGAGATGGCGGTCTACTGTACGAACTTTTGTTTACAATTCGATGTGTCAAACCCAAGAATAAGCTGACCTCCTATTCTATTGTAACTCCGTACTACGCTAGGCCAGCTTAATATCAAAGTGTTACTACGAACATGCGGCCTACTGTATTGTACAAATGTACATATTTGCTGTTATAACTTGAATTAAACAATGAATATCACAGACATCTGATAAATTTAAACAAATATTTCTTCACCTTGAAGAGTGTATAAGTGGTGTTATTAAACTGTGTAAAATAAGTTATTGAACTGTGTAAAAGAGGTACATAACGGTATCGAATTTAGTGGAAAATATAACACTGATCATCAACCTGACTGCTAATTGTGGTAATGTTATGGCGAAGTACATGCGGGCTAACCAACTTTACTGTCGAAAGACTTAATTGAATTGGTAATTTATTGGTACCGTATAAGGTTTATTTTACCGTAACATAGCGCGCATCTTCGGTACTTAGTCAAGCAAGTCTTATAATAATGGCAACAGAAGTAGTACCTCATCATCCTGTGAAAGTGGATCGTCGCCAATGACAGCTCTTGGATCCATTGAAAGCTTGTCACTCAAATCATTGTAGAAATTCCTATGAGATTTTAGACTGAAAAAAGAAAGGTAAATAAATAAGTAGGTATATTGATTTTAAGCTAAGGACAAATTTGAGAGGAATTTCGTGAGCGTATTTCCGCTCAATCTTAGCAAGAAAGTGTTATGAAAGTGCCAAAGTTCTGTTCGCGTATTACTGAACGAAAAAAGGCGTCCCAAATTTCTGACTTCAAGGAATTCTCTGAAGTGAAGAAACTCGACGCACGGCTCGGTATCATTTCTGAGAGTCAATGTGTGTGTACGCTGTTACATTTGCGCTTTTGTCCCTCTAGAGGTAATGGAACTCAAGCCCAGATGCAAGGTGGTTAGGTATTGTAAAGGTAAGGAAACTACAAACTGTTGGAAACAACATATATTTATAAAAATATAAAATTAAAACCCTAAATACATTAGGTGGGTGACGATAAATGTCACCCAATATGCCAGCCAGCTTAAGGTTCGGTAATAGAACTAGGGTCGTGGGGGGTTGGAGATAAACCCAGTACTGTTCCTATTTTTCAAATTAAAAACTTACAACTAGAATCTTCCAGTTATGATTTGTAGGTAAACTAAATGAAAGGGCGCCAGGGACTATAAGTCCCGGATCCCGGAGCCGACGAAGATGTTGACATTTCTTCCTGATAAGCCGGTAGGCAGGTGTCGAACCCGGGGTCCTATATTAGATATTGAACACTGGCTTCCTACTAGGGAAACCTGTCTGGTAATAAACCGGTTTTGACCGGAACCGTTTATAAATTAAAATGATATATATCAAAAAAAAAAACCGTCCCGCCTGCGCTATCGCTAGACGGACTCTGCCAGCCGCACAGTCGCTTCCGCTCGAGGCTTCTGGTCGACTCGAGGAATGGGTCTCGCGTCCAGGCTCCAGACACTCCTCTAGATCCTGGCGGCGAGACGAATCTCGCGAGGTGCCTCTCGGTTGATGAAGGAGGGAATCACTTGACTGCAAGACTCTCGACTGGCTAGATATCAATGCGGCTCTGCGCAATTTGGAATCCTTTTAAAACATGGAATAAGGTTTGTATTAACCTCAAGCGTGTTCACATCACCGGCAATTAGACGCCATCCCCCATCAATCATTCAGTCATAGATCACAACCGATATTGGACGGAACATTCATAAAATCTCCCTTGACTCGGGTAAAATTCATCTAAGATCACGGACGTTAAATATTGAACTTAAGACACAAACTTCTTGAAAATCACCGACAACTGTCCAACATGACGTTTAAACGCTGAAACAATCCGAACTTCCAAGACTCAGACCAAATAACAAATGATTAACGTAATTTCTAATACTAAAAATTATCCTGTTGGCTAATTTTCCCAGGTTTGCTAATTATCTCAGCAAAATAAAAAACACAGCTTACCACACTGGATCCCAGTCAATCCACAGATTAATTATGGATTTTGGGACAGAACTTTCTAGAGAAAAGTCTATATTGAAAAAATTATTTAATTTCCGTTATCCGGTTAATTAGTTTATTATGAACTTTTACCAAAAGCTGAAAATTATTAAGGATTGGACTTTACAATATTATTTCGATGGTTACCAATCAAATGTTAAAATTAACTCGTATCGATTAAAACTACAACTGTGAATCGGCGACCACTAGGTGTCGCCTCTAACTGTCAAAACTGACGTTCAACCGAATGACATTTGGAATGTAAACATTCTGAATGCTATTACTATTTTTGATCTAATTTAATAAGTAAACCTATTTAATAAGGTTTTGAAAAGTGTTTTAACGTGAAAGTGTTACCAAAGAGTTCTGTGACGAAATACAGTTGAAGGAATGAATCCTTCTATCAATTGCAAGTCAAAGATAGTTGCACAAATTACAATGAAATATTTTACTTGGAAACAACACAATTTACTACGTATGTTTTCAGGCAATTGCTCTTTTATTTATTAGGTAAGTAGCTGTGTAATACCAACCAGTGGTAGCTACAAAAAATACAACGTAACAGTACCTCCCCAACCACCAGAGATTTGACCGACTAGGGCAAATCTCGACGCTGGCCCTCCAGCGTCAAAGCAGACTCTAAAGGACGCTAACAAAAATCTACAATGTTCACGCCAGAAATCAGGAACTGAGAAAGAAAAGAAAAAATAATGTAGAAGCCGGTGTACGATTTCTATATATATATATATACAACAGCATTACTATATTCATGTTACACTTCAAGTATAGAGTAACAGACCGCTCTATTAGGCGACATTGTAGTAGGCTTTGGTTGTCGGGTCTACAATTCCGCCCGTGTTTTTTGGCTTATTTTTTATTATCCATGTAACCTGTGAAATATATTATATATGTTACTTCTTGAGCGAGTCTAATCCATTTACAAACATGAAAAAGACAAGCTTCAAAGAGAGTAGAAATGTGTGAAATATATTATATATGTTACTTCTTGAGCGAGTCTAATCCATTTACAAACATGAAAAAGACAAGCTTCAAAGAGAGTAGAAATGTGTGAAATATATTATATATGTTACTTCTTGAGCGAGTCTAATCCATTTACAAACATGAAAAAGACAAGCTTCAAAGATAGTAGAAATGTGTGAAATATATTACCTATATATGTTACTTCTTGAGCGAGTCTAATCCATTTACAAACATGAAAAAGACAAGCTTCAACGAGAGTAGAAATGTGTGAAATATATTATATATGTTACTACTTGAGCGAGTCTAATCCATTTACAAACATGAAAAAGACAAGCTTCAACGAGAGTAGAAATGTGTGAAATATATTATATATGTTACTACTTGAGCGAGTCTAATCCATTTACAAACATGAAAAAGACAAGCTTCAAAGAGAGTACAAATTGGTAAATATCTGCTGAAGTAGTAACATCCTAGTCTGACCTACTATAATTATATAGGAGAGACCAATTCACTAAATCGTACACCACCCTTTACATCCCATTCCTGACGGTGCTGACCGCCGAGAATAATGCTGAGCTGGTACACAAATAATACATCAAAAGAAATTAAATTAAATGCTACCTACAAACTAATGAAAATTGGCTAACCGACTTCCCGTAATGGAAAGTGACGGTTATTCGCCCCGTACATTAAAAATACCATTTATAAACGTTTTCCATCAATGCAGCCTACACGCCCGCCATTATGGCCTCCAATCTCAGGACTATCTTAATGCTGCCTTACCAGCTGTCCGGAGGTTTTTACACTTTTCAAGGGTGTCAATCCTGTAACAACAACAGACCAAGAACAAATTTTTTTTTTAACCATCGGCTTAACCAATGACTAAAAATATAGTTCACCAACGTGTACACCGTTAGAACCTGTATAACACTACGAAAAAATAGCAATTTGAGTGCGGTTAGGCACCATAGCCACCGACCAACAATAACGAATTATAACTGTGAGACACAGTTTAAAATCTCAACATCGCTAAAGATGCAAGAATAAAAAGAAGAATGCTGTGATCGGCACAACTCCACCAATCTTCCGAGCACAAACACCTTCGAAAATAAATGCATATTGTGATCGGCTCAACACTACCAACTTCCCGAGCACAATAGCAGAAGAATAAAATGCATCCTGTGATCGGCACAACACCACTGACCTTCCGTGCACAGAAGCAAAAACTACGAAATCCGGGAATAAATGTTCCGAGATCCGTAATAAATATAAAGAAGAATGTCGTGATCGGCACAACTCCACCAATCTTCCGAGCACAAACACCTTCGAAAATAAATGCATATTGTGATCGGCTCAAAACTACTAACTTCCCGAGCACAATAGCAGAAGAAGAAAATGCATCCTGTGATCGGCACAACACTACTAACCTTCCGAGCACAGAAGCATAAACTACGAAATCCGGTTAAAAATGTACCGAGATCCGTAATAAATATAGGTAAACCTCTTCGAGTGACAACAATGTGTTCAAAAGTAGTAGGTACCATTAAAGAAATTTTATACAATAATGTATACATAAAAATCGTATACACGCCTGTACAAAAATATATATACCTGGTGTCGTTTCATTGTGTAAATTTTAAATTATGTAAAGTAAACTGAACTGAAAACTGGCTGTCACAATTTACAATCTCATACAATGTGTAAATAATATTATGTATAGTAAACGTAGTTACTATATTTGCAGTTGCGTAGTTTTAATTATAATACAGGCTTTATTTTCTAAGGACAATAATCCTTCCATTAAACGACACAGGTGAAAATAAATTGTAAAATGTATAGCAGTAATATTGTAAAAATTATGTAAAAGTAAATAAAAGTGTATAAAACAGTACAAACATATAAACATGAACACATTAATAAAGGACTCCCGCGCGACGGTTTTTTTTTCTTAATAATTAGATGACTTAGAAGGTTCTAGAAACAGTACTCTGGCTTATAAGGTACAGCAATAGACGTAACCTCTATCTCCAACCAATGCCCCACGTTGGGCGCCACTGTTACATTTGCGCTTTTGTCCCTCTAGAGGTAATGGAACTCAAGCCCAGATGCAAGGTGGTTAGGTATTGTAAAGGTAAGGAAACTACAAACTGTTGGAAACAACATATATTTATAAAAATATAAAATTAAAACCCTAAATACATTAGGTGGGTGACGATAAATGTCACCCAATATGCCAGCCAGCTTAAGGTTCGGTAATAGAACTAGGGTCGTGGGGGGTTGGAGATAAACCCAGTACTGTTCCTATTTTTCAAATTAAAAACTTACAACTAGAATCTTCCAGTTATGATTTGTAGGTAAACTAAATGAAAGGGCGCCAGGGACTATAAGTCCCGGATCCCGGAGCCGACGAAGATGTTGACATTTCTTCCTGATAAGCCGGTAGGCAGGTGTCGAACCCGGGGTCCTATATTAGATATTGAACACTGGCTTCCTACTAGGGAAACCTGTCTGGTAATAAACCGGTTTTGACCGGAACCGTTTATAAATTAAAATGATATATATCAAAAAAAAAAACCGTCCCGCCTGCGCTATCGCTAGACGGACTCTGCCAGCCGCACAGTCGCTTCCGCTCGAGGCTTCTGGTCGACTCGAGGAATGGGTCTCGCGTCCAGGCTCCAGACACTCCTCTAGATCCTGGCGGCGAGACGAATCTCGCGAGGTGCCTCTCGGTTGATGAAGGAGGGAATCACTTGACTGCAAGACTCTCGACTGGCTAGATATCAATGCGGCTCTGCGCAATTTGGAATCCTTTTAAAACATGGAATAAGGTTTGTATTAACCTCAAGCGTGTTCACATCACCGGCAATTAGACGCCATCCCCCATCAATCATTCAGTCATAGATCACAACCGATATTGGACGGAACATTCATAAAATCTCCCTTGACTCGGGTAAAATTCATCTAAGATCACGGACGTTAAATATTGAACTTAAGACACAAACTTCTTGAAAATCACCGACAACTGTCCAACATGACGTTTAAACGCTGAAACAATCCGAACTTCCAAGACTCAGACCAAATAACAAATGATTAACGTAATTTCTAATACTAAAAATTATCCTGTTGGCTAATTTTCCCAGGTTTGCTAATTATCTCAGCAAAATAAAAAACACAGCTTACCACACTGGATCCCAGTCAATCCACAGATTAATTATGGATTTTGGGACAGAACTTTCTAGAGAAAAGTCTATATTGAAAAAATTATTTAATTTCCGTTATCCGGTTAATTAGTTTATTATGAACTTTTACCAAAAGCTGAAAATTATTAAGGATTGGACTTTACAATATTATTTCGATGGTTACCAATCAAATGTTAAAATTAACTCGTATCGATTAAAACTACAACTGTGAATCGGCGACCACTAGGTGTCGCCTCTAACTGTCAAAACTGACGTTCAACCGAATGACATTTGGAATGTAAACATTCTGAATGCTATTACTATTTTTGATCTAATTTAATAAGTAAACCTATTTAATAAGGTTTTGAAAAGTGTTTTAACGTGAAAGTGTTACCAAAGAGTTCTGTGACGAAATACAGTTGAAGGAATGAATCCTTCTATCAATTGCAAGTCAAAGATAGTTGCACAAATTACAATGAAATATTTTACTTGGAAACAACACAATTTACTACGTATGTTTTCAGGCAATTGCTCTTTTATTTATTAGGTAAGTAGCTGTGTAATACCAACCAGTGGTAGCTACAAAAAATACAACGTAACAACGCACATAGAGACTTTATTTTACAGAAAAACAATCGCGCATTTGTGAAGACCGTGACAGTGTAGTACAGTATTTTTATCTCACGAAGCGACGCGCGCTTTGCTTGTGATTACACAGTGTATAAAAACAGGCTGTGAATTTGTGTATAAGCGCAGGACCTCGTACGTGTGTGTGTTACGTAATGACGTTACTCGTCATCACGCACACATTCACAGGCTGTTTAAATTGAACACTTGGTTAGCACATGTAAAGCGCGCGTCACTTCGTAAGATAAAAATACTATAACCAAATTAACATACTCCACAGTATATAACCATTCTTTAACTTACATATACTGTTGTTTAAATGGTCACTTGTTTGTGTACAATATTGCAAGCAGTTTTGGATCCATGAAATAGTGATTTACAAACTGACGAAGTGTGACTCAGATCAACAATACTATTGCCCACCGTTAATTCACATTCCTCTTTGGAATAAAGGAATATTGTAATGTCCGTAGTACATGTCATTTGTTACAGAAAAACCAGTTTGTAAAGAACGGAAACAGATTTGTTTTCTTCACCTGTAGATGTTAAACTGAACTGACTGAACCTGTATATGAATTGAATTTTATGACCTGTTTCAGAATCTGAATCATTTATTTGCAAAGAATGTAGGTGACAAAACGAAGGCGTTAACATAGATATGTTTTGTTTAACTAAACTGGTAGTTAATTGAAGGATTATTATTTTCCGAGTGACTAATAACTTAAAAGTCGACTAAATGTTTGCAACAAAAAAAATAGAGTGGGTACCATATATAATGGGTTGGCAGTTAATAAGGAGTATCGTAATAAGTAATAGGTAGCATATTAATATATCAGTAATAAGCTCCGTTTTAATTTGTTACCAGGAGAAACTGGATGCAATCTGGTCTTTAGGGCACCCCGACTCGGACAGGTTAGGTTAGAAAGGGATGGCGGGGTCGATAGACCCCGCCATCCCCTTCGTGGTGATTTTTTTATAAACCACCCAGAAGTAGGAGCACCGCGAAGCGGGGCTCCGTTGACCAAGCCCTGCCATCGACCATGCATAGAATATTTTAATTAAGGTTTGGTTAGAACTGTGACAATTATGACAAACATGAACGCCCATTTTCTATTTTGTTTTCGCCATTAAGTTTCCGCTTAGATATTAATTCTGTTCCCAAAAGAAAAACTTGATGCTAGTTTAAATTAAAACGGAGCTTATTACTGATATATTAATATGCTACCTATTACTTATTACGATACTCCTTATTAGCTGCCAACCCATTATATATGGTACCCACTCTATTTTTTTTTATAAACCTATATTCATTTTACTTAGTTGCCGCATTAAATACATGCCTTAATTGAATACAAATTTTGTTCTTTTCTTAATTTATTATTTACCGTTTATTTGCCTTTGTAAATTAATCCATTATTGATACTTCAACCAACTCTAGTAAATGTATTATTTGTTTTAATTGTAATTAAATATAAGTTTAAATGTTGAAGGAGGCCTATACCCAGGACCCATGATTTATACAGTAACATACCAGTTATTTAATATTAAAATTTATCAAAAAGGTATAAATAAGAAAACAAATTCTCCATTGGTACCTGGATACAATATCCATGTTTGGTGGAGGGAGAGCATTCAGCAGGATGGCCCATGCCAGGCTGCGGGGGCGAGGCAACCTCTGCTGGATGGCTATAGCCTTCAGGCTGTCCACACTCCATGTTGGAAGGTCCAACCTAGAAAGAAAGAAAGAAAATTATTTTATTTGGGACACTCACAGGAAATACAAATCATCATCATCTGCCTAGCCTTTTCCCAACTAGGTATGTTGGGGTCGGCTTCCAGTCTAACCGGATGCAGCTGAATACCAGTATTTTACATGGAGCGACTGCCTATCTGACCTCCACAACCCAGTTACTGGGTAATACAATACCCCTTGGTAAGACTGGTTGTCAGACTTTCGGGCTTCTGACGACCCGTAACGACTGTCAAAGATCCACGAATGACAGCCGGGACCAACGGCTTAACGTGCTTTCCGAGGCACGGAGCAGTGGTGATGAAATAATTTACACAAAGTAAAGCGCCTGTCGGGGTTCGAAACCTACGACCTACAACTCGTAAGTCGCGGCCGTTACCACTGGGCCACCACTGGAAATACAAATAATAATAATAAAACAAAATAAAAAAAGAAAAATACAAATACGCATGGTGCAAATACGGATTTACTGATGGCAATCATTTAAGTAGGTACATAAGTGAGTCTTCCACATTGGCATAACAAAATACAGTGGACATTTATTTGTATACTATAAATAAAATTGGTAAGTATCATAAATAATAACGGTGGACTTTCAAACAGTGATCGGCATTTACGGCAAGAACCCTGAACAAAGAAAAACACAACATTCTGGTTATGGTTCAAGGAGGCATTAGATTACTTACTGATAGTCAGTCACTTCCGGAAACTTCTTTGATGGAGAAGTAGGAGAACTATCAGCACTGTTGTGTTCCTGTGAAACGATTATATTTATGTCTTAGAATATTCTTGTGATACAATTTGAAAGGCAAAAAACTTGTCGTTACTGACCATTTTCGTATATACTAAATTCGGGAATGCATTTTTAATATTATCAAACAAAAAAGGTGTCAAACAAAGGAGATCATGGGGGTAATTTTTATAAGGTCTGATGTGAAACTGATGTTTTATTTTTGATTTACTTGTATTTTCTTGGTTTATCAATGTGATAACAACAGGAGGAGATTACACACGAAATTGACAACATTTATAATAAGTCAAATTTCAACGGGTGACATTAAATTTTTTGACATTGACGTTAGAGAGGGCTGTGCTGGCTGTGCTAGAAGCGACTGATTGTCGATAGTTTGGTTAGGGTGATGGCTATATGCTACATATTAGCACCGTTATTTGCAGAAGAAAGTAACTTATATGATGTCGTTCACACAACATGTCCGTTCCTTGACCGTGACAGCGCCGACATGCGGCATCGGAGCTTATTTAATTAACCGTAAACAAAAGACCACGACGCTGCTACGTCCCTTACACGGCACAGATGTGCGTGCGTAACCATGAGATAAAAACTCAGAAACTACAAAAAAAAAGTTAAAACAAAACAAAATGATTATAACATTTTACTTACCCAATTTGTCACAAGTTGGAAGATTATTACATTTTTGTGTCATAAAAAGCACTGACCAGTATCTAAAAAGCATACATTACATACAATACAACCATACAGCCATTTTTCATACATGACATACAGAACAGAATAAAAATCATACTCACTTCTATCTGAATTGTGATTGGTTAGTTCACCAAAAGATCAAAATAATCACCAATTG
The DNA here is from genome assembly GCA_937001585.2 of Brachylomia viminalis. NCBI lineage: Eukaryota > Metazoa > Arthropoda > Insecta > Lepidoptera > Noctuidae > Brachylomia > Brachylomia viminalis. The sequence continues at coordinate 3,742,068 of OW443300.2, forward strand.
AAATGATTTAAAAAATACAAAATGGAGGATTATTGAAAAAAAAGAACGAACTTTTCGTGGTGTGCGCACAGGTGGTGCGTGCTGTCTTTAGAATACGCGTTATTATAGAGATTGAGTTTTTTTATATAAATAAAACTATAAAACTCGATATCGTTTTGTGTCGCGTAGTCGCGTCTCGATCGACGCTCATCGTAATTCGTACAGTATGCAGGAAAATCGGCGTAACAAAGATCTATGAAGTCTGTGGTGGATCTATGGATCTTTCTCTTTTTAGTTAGCGCTCTCGCTCTGAACAATTTCGTGAATTTAATTGCAATTAGTGTTTAGTAATAGTGTTTAAAGTATTCCTACAATTGTGGCGATCCTTATGAGTGATAAATGTTCCCGATTGCCACCGCTACAATGGATTGTAACGCAATAACCGTTATTGTGAACCTGCGCGGACTGACATCGCAAGCGCTGGCCTCCCTCGGGTTTCGATGACCATAAGCGTCAGCGGGAACCATGATCGCTAACTTGCCGCTTCTTTTTGCTAACGGCAACCCGACGGCACTGTCGCTGATCACGGCTGCAGAGCTGGAGAAGTTCATAACATTCATGGTGACATGTTCCTGGGGACATGATACTGCGAAAGACATTCGTCAACCGCCGTGGTGGCCTAAAGATGTCGCATTTTCGCACCCGTTCGTGAGACCCAGCGAGGTTCCCAAGGAGTGGGCTATAAAATTGAAGCTTTTAGTGAGGAAATGTTACGAGTATCACAAGAGCGCATTCCTGTTGGTGTTCTCAGCGCAGCTCGCGAGGTACCCGCGCAACAGGCTCAGGTACGTCGACAACAGAGACCACACCACGTCTCTGTACTACAGGCCCAATGGGAGACTCCTAGTAACATTCAGAAATGAGAATCTATACTATGACAAAGTAACTCCCAAGAGCATTGAAGACACACAAGCTAAATCTACTGATATATACCTGTGTGATAACTGTGACAGCCACTTTGATAATCCAGATATACTGAGAGCTCATGAGAGGCTATGTAATAATGAAACCACCCCAACAAGTACTTGTAGCGGTGGGTTACCAGAATTTCTTTCTGCTTTAAAGCTTCACCCGTTGGGTCAAAAATTTGAGGATTCTGTGAATTCTTATACTGATACTGACAGTAAGCCTCAGAAGATCACCGCAAAGCACCTTAGAAATACTGCCAGCATTGACCGGGGCATACTATATCCATTTTCTTCCTTGGCTTACAGACGGAATGCTAAATCAAATGCCCAGAGGGACTTGAGCTTCTCTAGGGAGAGGGTTGAAAGGTATTGCTGCACCACAACTCCTTTTAGTAAAAATTATAATGTTAAAGTAAAAAACCAACAGTTTCCTGTGAGATACAGACGGCCCTTGAGCTACTGGAACAGAAACTATGCATTTCCCGATCAGAGAAATAAGAGAATACTCGATATTAAAGCTCAGTTGCTTCTCCTCAAATGTAAACCGGTTACAGTGCATATAGATAGGATGTCAGAAGAAAGTATAGAGGAATACCTCGAGAACTTGAGGAAAGAAAGAGAGAGGAGACCACAGATGGATGACAAGGACATTGTTTTTGTAGATGGACTGGACTGCGATCAGCCAGCTGATTCGGAGATGATGTTGGATCCTTTGAAGCGTTTGGACAATGATTGTGAAGTGATTGACTTGTGTTCAGATGATGAGACTTCTAGTGTAAATGAGAACTGTGACCCTCGTGCGGGAGTGACGTGCGTGATGCGCGGCGGCGCAGTGCTGCGGCGCACGGCGGCGACGCCGCAGGCGCTGCCCGCGGAGCCGTGCGGCGCGCGCCAGCGCCCTCTACCCGCTGCTGTGCTGCAACCACACCCCGTCATTCTCATTGCGCACACGCATCCTCTGAACAATTTACAGACGATTTCCATAGATTGAATTTCCAATTGTAATAATATTATCATTAGGGACATTGCTAATTATTATTTATTATTCCTTCGAGATTAAAATTTTAATGTCAAGAATTAAGGTTTCATTTCATGTCCATGTTTGAGAAACATGCTGTTCGCCATTTTGTTGAAATCTCGAAACACCACAAAATGGCGGATAGAGATGTGTTAGGGAAGCCACCCTTGTAATCAAAATGGCGGACAGAGTAGTTGTGTAATGGAAATCGATCAAGGAAAACGGCACGATTGGCGCAGTGGTTAAGCGATTGACTGCTGCGCTTCGTGTCGCGGGTTCGATTCCCGCACGGAACAAATATTTGTATGACCTGCAAGTAAAGTAGATGTTCTGGGTCTGGCTGTTTGTGTATGTGAGTTTAAATGTTTGTAAACGCATCCACGATACAGGAGAAATTTCTACTGTGGGACGTTTAAAAAAAAAAAAATTTTTTTTTAGACAATACGATAAGTAAAACTAAACTTCCATTCATGTACTGTGCGAGTGCGTTTGCGCATTTCGCAAATAGTGAGATCAGGTCAGATAGATTTCATAGTGTAAAAGAACGTCCAACATGGCGCCAATTTGAAGTGCTAGTATATTTTGTGAGGGTATTTTTTTTTTAAATTACGTAATGATAGGCTGGCCGATAATAACAGACCTTGTTTTAAAGTTTACCCATAATGATGCGTTAATGTGAATATTATCACTGCCGACGATTTCCTCTTATGAGTGTGGCATTATATTTAGCTGTAGCTGCTCGTATGATATTTATTCTGAGCAAAATATCATGCGAGAGGTTTATTTATACACAAGGGTGTAATTAGAAGGTCTACAACGAAATACGATAGGAGCATTCAGATCTTATTGTAATGTAGGCCAAACTAATTTCATAGGATCGGCTTTAAAATGTTCTTGCGAGAGTGCTGTGTCAAAAAAGATGACCTAGCAGCGCAAAATCCACGCTGTTACTGACGGATAATTTTCGCATTAGACTCCGGTGCGCCCACCACACTTACTGACGTCTTCAGACAGCTCGGAATTCCTTTCTTGGCTCATTTGTAGGTGAACCCCTGTTCGACAATGACGTTCATTGATGTTTTGCTAGCTTAATTTGGGGAACTATACCATGAGAAGGGAGCGACGGATGTTGAAAACATGCTGCAATCTGATCCATTGTGTGCAGGAGCTACAATCGTGATTACATTTACTTTTTTTCGTAAACTTTTTATTTAGAACAAGACTCGTAACACTCGTACCTACTCCCTTTGTTAACTTTACATGATGAGTGACGACTGTACTTCTTGGCAGATGTGGATTTTTGCTAAGAATATTTTGTTTGTGTTCTCCAGTGATGGAACTTTTTTAAATGGTTTCAACAGATAGGTACCCCGCTGGGGTCGGTTTGGACTTAGGACCTAAAAATTCCACTTCGGAATGTAGACGTCGTTAATAGAGACTATTAACCCCACCTGGAAGTCACACAGTCAGAAATTCGCAATCACCAAATCGGACAGAACATCGTTGCACGTTTTTCAACGCGCACGGTTGTGTAGTCCAATTGTATTACCTTTTTAATAAATTGGCGGTTTGTTTTACACGAGTCCAACAAATGGTCACTTCTAAACCTCTCTTGTGTTTTCCAGGTTGAATATTATGTTGCGATGTCATTAAAAATTGTATTTTAAAGTCGTGTACGCGGGTTGCATGGTAAGCGTTTGTTTCAACGCGATTATGGAGGGTGTTTGTTTAGACATCAATATAGGTAGGTACTGCTGCAGATAACTTATCAATGTGCGTTCGACCATAACGTAAATATTTCTACTCTTGTTATTTCATTTTGGTGATTTAAAAAAGCTTTTAATAATTGAGTTATAATAACTCTAGTAATATTTATTATGAGCACGTGCTGCCATAAAACCTGTATAGTTATTATACTCTTAGTAAGTATAAAACTCAAATGTGGCTGAATTTTGCGCACGTAACAATTTTTTTATGGCATTATTTCTCTCTGGACCATCCTTACTTAGTCAGTGTAAGCCAGTCTTAGCCTGGGTTAGAAATTTAGAATGTATCAAATTTTGGTTTGTGGTAAACTGTTTAGGCCTAGAACAGCCTGTATCGATATGTCGTAGTCTGTAACGAGTGACGTTTGAGACAGTCTGCATTGCTTAGAGGTAGTTTGTATCAATTTGAGACAATATGTATCGATTTGAGACAATTTGTATCGTTTGGAGACAGTTTGTATCGATTTGAGACAATTTGTATCGTTTGGAGACAGTCTGTATCGATTTGAGACAGTCTGTATTGATTAAAGACAGTCTGCATTGATTTGAGACAATCTGCATTGATTTGAGACAGTTAGTATAGATTTGAGACAATCTGTATCCATTTGAGACAGTCTGAATCGATTTGTGAGAATCTTTATCGTTTTGAGAATATCTGTATCGATTTGAGAATATCTGTATCGATTTGAGTCAGTACGTATCGATTTGAGACAGTCTGTGTCGAATCGAGACAGTTTGTATCGTTTGGAGACAGTCTGTATCGATTTGAGACAGTCTGTATCGATTAAAGACAGTTTGCATTGATTTGAGACAGTATAGATTTGAGACTATCTGTATCCATTTGAGACAGTCTGTAGTCATTTGTGACAGTCTATATCGATTTGAGACAGTTTGTGTCGTTTGGAGACAGTCTGTATCGATTTGAGACAGTCTGTATGGATTTGAGACAGCCTGTATCAATTTGAGACAGTCTGTATCGATTTGTGAGAGTCTGTATCGAATTGAGAATATCTGTTTCGATTTGAGACAGTACGTATCGATTTGAGACAATCTGTATCGATTTGAGACAGTCTGTATGGATTTGAGACAGCCTGTATTAATTTGAGACAGTCTGTATCGATTTGTGAGAGTCTGTATTGTATTGAGAATATCTGTTTCGATTTGAGACAGTACGTATCGATTTGAGACAGTCTATATGAGGTAAAACATCACACTGATAAGAAATTCAATAAATTTTGGAAGTCAACAAATAAATTAAACCCAGGGTCATGCCTTCCGGTGAGTGTAGGTGACGTTCATGAACCATGCGACATTGCTAGCCTCTTCCAACGCCATTTCAAGGTGGAGTCGCGCGCCGCTTGGGCCGGCGGCGCAGGTGCTTGGTGCAGAGTGTCAGCATGGAGACGTTAGTATCAGCTTTACAGTCAAGGACGTAGCTGCCATTATTAAGAAGACGTTGAGAGGTAAGTCTCCAGGTCATGATGACCTTAGCATCGAGCACTTGAAGCACGCTGGTGTACATCTATCGAGGGTACGGCAATGCTGTTTAATCTGTGCGTCAGCCATAATTACTTACCTGATGATCTCATGTACACGGTGGTAGTTCCGATCGTAAAAAACAAAACGGGTGATATGTCGGATGTCTCTAACTATAGGCATATCTTGCTCGCTACTGTCATAGCCAAGGTGCTGGACAGGCTGCTTGACAGACAGCTAGAGAAGCACCTTCATATACGTGACGCTCAGTTTGGCTTCACGCCCGGTTTGTCGACTGAGAGTGCTATCCTCTGTCTCAAGCAGACTGTACAGTACTACACGGCTAGAAATACTCCTGTGTACGCTTGTTACCTAGACATCTCGAAATCGTTCGGCTTAGTAAATTATGACATGCTGTGGCACAAGCTGCACAGTGAGTCACAGGTGCCGAGTGTGATAGTGTCGATATTTAGGTATTGGTACAGTCACCAGCGGAACAGTGTGAAATGAGCTGGAGTATATTCCACCGTGTACGGGTTGGATTTCGGTGTGAGGCAGGGGGGTTAACATCGCCCCGCTTGTTCAAACTGTACATGAACCAGCTGATCGTCGAGCTCGGCAGTGCTAATGCGGGTTGGTCAATAGACGGAGTGCCTACTAATAACATCAGCTACGCGGATGATATGGTGCTGCTGAGCCCGTCGGCTGGAGGTTGCGGAAACTCCTGCGCATTTGTGAGACATAATTATGCTGGGACTAATTGGCTTAGGTACAACCCTAAGAAAATTGAGTACATGATTTTCAAGGCTGGTACCAAATGTTTCTCTGTTATAGGTACCTCCGATCACTCTTTGCAGTGCTAGTCTGAATAGGGTTAACCATTTTAAGTACCTGGGCCACTGGGTCACATATAACTTGTCTGACAATGAGGACATCGAGCGTGAACGTAGGGCGCTGTCGGTTCGCTGTAATATGTTGGCACGTAGGTTTGCACGCTGAACTGAACAAGTAAAGCTGACCTTATTTAAAGCCTATTGTCAGTCTTTTTACACGTGCAGCATACGGGCCAACTATGTGCAGCGAGCATACAGTGCCATGAGCGTACAGTACAACAATGCGTTCAGGGTGCTGCTAGGGTTGCCGCGGTTTTGCAGCGCTTCTACGATGTTCGCACAGGCGCAAACCGATGACTTTTACGCTATTATTAGGAAGCGGAGCGCCTCGCTAGTAAGTCGTTTCCGACGCAGCACTAATAGTATCCTGAGCGTATTGTTCGAGCGGTGGGACTCCGTGTTGTTGGAGAGGTGGATGCACCTGCATGCCAGTTCGTCACCATTTATAAAGTGATTAACTTATTTAATTTTTGTTTTTGCTTATTATTATTTATTTTTTAATGCAATAGTTTTAATGTATAATGGATAATTATGTATATGTCTATGTCATTTGTACTGCTTATTATGGGAATAATTTCCTGAAATAAATGAATATTTAATTGAATTTAATATATCGATTTGAGACAGCCTGTATCGAATTGGGACAGTTTGTATCGTTTGGAGACAGTCTGTATCGATATGAGACAGTATGTATCGATTTGAGACAGTCTGTATCGAATTGGGGCAGTTTGTATTGTTTGGAGACAGTCTGTATCCATTTGAGATAGTCTGTATCGATTTGAGACAGTCTGTATCGAATTGGGACAGTTTGTATCGTTTGGAGACAGTCTGTATCGATTTGAGACAGTCGGTATCGACTTGAGACAATCTATCGAATTGAGACAGTTTGTATCGTTTGGAGACAGTCTGTATCGATTTAAGACAGTCTGTATCGATTTGAGACGGTCTGTATGGATTTGAGACAGTCTGTATCGATTTGTGACAGAACGTATCGATTTGAGACAATATGTATCGATTTGAGACAGTCTATACCGATTTGAGACAGTCTGTATCGAATTGAAACAGTTTATATCGTTTAGAGACAGTCTGTATCGATTTAAGACAGTCTGTATCGATTTGAGACGGTCTGCATTGATTTGAGACAATCTCTATCGATTTGAGACAGTCTGTATAGATTTGAGAATATCTGTATCGATTTGAGACAGTCTATATCGATTTGAGACAGTCTGTATCGATTTGAGACGGCCTGTATCGATTTGAGACGGTCGGCATTAATTTGAGACCATCTGGATCGATTTGAGCCAGTCTGTATCGATTTGAGAATATCTGTATCGATTTGAGACAGTCTATATCGATTTGAGACAGTCTGTAGTAATTTGTGACAGTCTGTATTGATCTGGGACAGCTTATTTCGATCTGGTACAGTCTGTTTCGATCTGGGACAGTCTGTATCGGTCTGGTACAGTCTGTTCCGATCTGAGCCAGGTAGTCTCTCATCTGGAACAGTCTGCATCGATTTGGAACAGTCTTTTATCGATATAAGACAGCCTGTATCGACTGGCAGGGCTAGCATGGCCGTACCCAAGACTTTTGTGACAAGACGTGATAAATTATGTCAAGTCTTACAATTTGTCTTAAATGCTAGCACGGCGGGCGTGAGATAATTTCTTGACATGTGGCATAACTTCTTGAAGTTTAGTTGGGAGTCTATAATGTCTTATTTTTGCTAATACGGGCGCACCCATTTCTCACAAATTTCACATTTTGACAGATGATTATGAAAAAATTATCACATTCGTTCGGAGGCCGTGATAAGATTTAAAAATTGATAAAAATAATATTTTCTCAATAATTACTGCACCAAGTGGCAATAAAATGTATGTAGGTACCTAATTGGCTTTTATAGGTAAATTGACAAGACTACGAAATTGTCAATAACGTCGTTTAAACCGCAAATATTTCTAGAAAAGTATACTACTTACTGCTTTTTCCTTCCATTATTCACCTCAAGAACTTTAAATCAAATCAAATCCATCAATATATTACCTTAAACAATTTTGTGAGATTTATCTGTGTAAATTTATTTTATGAAATTTATACATAATTTCTTAGAATTACTTGCGTCAAGATCAAGTTACATAGTGTATTATTGTTTATTTACACAGTTAAATCTCGCGACAAGCTTTTTTAGCTATCATATAAATTGTATAATGTAATAAATTGATAGGTTTGATTTAATTTAAGTTTATTTTCTTTTTTTTAGAGCATTCAAATAAAAGTTTGTGTGAAAAAAAAATTTTTAGGTACCTACTTTTTTTCTTTGATTTTTGCTGCGACTCCACGTGGTACTTGTTTGCCCTACCCCGTGATTTTTTTTTTACAGCCGGAAGGGCGCAAGCGCAATGCGGGCAGGCTCGACGTGTTTTATACGGATTGTTTCACTTTTTGTTTGAGTTTTAGGGGTTTACGGGTTCTATATAGGGGGTCAAAATTTTCATTATTTTTGCGATAGGACGCTGAATTTTCGAGATATAAGCAAAATAAAAGAAAAAAATATACAGTAAGTAGGTACTGTTTTCGAACCGGAGGTCGAGGTGTTGGTGTGAATTTTAGTTCATGACGACTAATTTTACTCCACAGCTTTTTAACCGCGATTGAAAATAGTCTGATTCAGTTAGACAATAAACATTTTAGGAGAAAAACGTCAAATTCAGAATAGCAAAATTACCATTTTCAATTGATTAATAACTCAGTGCCATCTTAGTGCTGTCAAACTAAAATACAGTTAAGTAAATTTCAGAATGGGAAATCATCGTTTGACTGGAATAAACAAAATTTTGGTGATTTTTAGTCTAGTTCCTATAAAGTAGACTAAAAATCAGCAAAATTTAGTTTGACATTTCTGACAAGAGAATCGGCACCATTGTCATCCAAATTAAACGTGTAGGTACCTATGCAAAATTTCAGATAGGTAACTGTTTAAAAAATTGGTCTGAACAAACTAACATACATACCTACAGGCTACATTACATACAGACATTGCAATTGCAAGTTAAATAAAAGCTTGTAATCAAAATTTTGCACAAAAGTATCAAACCAAACAAACAAAACGAAAGTCGTGTGTGTATCAAAATGAATTCGTTCCCATCAAAATTAAAAAGTAGTTTAACGAATGAACTGCATTATTTTAAACGTATTGTTTTATTTGGTCGTATATTCAGATGGTCATAGACATTTTAATTTACTGTTTCACACGGTGAAGTCAGCTATTTTAAAGGCATGTCGCGCCTCTATATCGGGTCACAAGGTTGACCCGTGCTAGCATTTAAGACAAATGGTAAGACATGACATAATTTATCATGTCTTGTCACATACGTCTTGGGTACGGCCATGCTAGCCCCGCGTCGCGTCGTACGCATGACTTTCGTTTTGTTTGTTTGGTTTGATAATTTTGTGCAAACGTTGTAATTGTTTTAATAGTAACTTGCAATGTTTGTATACATGTTAGTTTGTTTAGGTCAAATCTTGAAACTAAATTTTTAAACAGTTATCCCCAACCGTATGAGCTCAAATATTGCATACCTACACGTTTAGTTTAATGATAAATGATTTTATTTCTGTAGGTAAGTAGGTTTGTACAAACTCTTTTACATGTCAAAACGTCACGTCACGTCACGTTTGGATGACAATGTGGCGAAGATGGTGGACTAGTTATTTTTTATACACCCCCATTTTATGGGTATTAATTAAACGCGGTTGCTGAGACAAATACAAAAAAGGAATATGTCCAAGGAAAACTAGGAAATACTTTTTTTTTTTAATCTAAAAACATAATGACAACTTTGTATAGGTACCTACCTTTCGAGAAATCTTTGCGGTATATACGACGCTAGTGACGACTTCTTAAGTCTTGTCAATTTACTTATAAAATCATTGAAGGACATACATTTTATATTGCCATTTGGTGCAGTAAGTAACTATTAAGAAAATATTATTTTTATCAATTCTCAAATCTTATTACCATCTTCGACCTATCGTGATAAATTTTTCATATTCAACAGTCAAAATATGAAATTTGTGATAAAATGGATGCGCCCCTAATAGATTAGCAAATAAGACGTAATGAGTCCCAACTTAACGTCAAGAAGTTATGCCACATGTCAAGAAATTATCTCACGCCACCCGTGCTAGCATTTAAGACAAAACGATTATATCGCCCAAACTGTCATAGAATGTGTGACACAAGCCATGTCACGGTAGGCCATGCTAGCCTATCTAAAAAAAGTACTCTGTGATGCTAGCCCTGCAGGGATAGTCTAAATTGACCTAGGACATTCTGTATCAATCCGGAACAATCCGGTTTGGTGTTTGAAACTTGTTTTGCACCGTGTTCGGTGATGGATGTCATTCGTAGGGCTCTTATTCTGCGTCACATTTTTAGCCTAGTATTTTCGTTCTGTCAGTATTACAGTGAGACAAAAAAGAAACTAGGTGTTATGTAAAATTCAGAAGGTCTTCATGTTTTGAGTTTTCACCTGGTTTTTTACAGGCCTCGGTTACTATTTGACTTTAGTTAGAAGACGTACCTACTTCACTTTTAGGCATTGACACTGGGTCATTTCTATCTTGAAGTCATTCTCAGTCGGTCGTTTTGTATCGAAGTAGGTATCAAGTAACTTACCCGATTGGTATGGTCAAACTAGTATGTAAGTAGGTATTACGTATCTAGTACTTACGACCTTAATTCTGGCTGAGTACCTACAAGTCTACAGACTACAGTGCTTTTATGTGCAGTCATATGGTTCGACAATCGACGATCGCATCTTCCGTTATGGTAAGCCTAGCGAATAGCATGCAGGCCTATCATATTATTATCATCTGAGTTTGCCGGTCCGGTTTGAAGTCCAATTTGAAAAGGACAACCCTGTTACCATCTCACAAGCCAGAGTGAAACTCAGGAGTTGTGAAATCCGATTTTTTTAAACTTTTGCCTGCCCGACACTCAACTCTGATACGCTAAAAGGCGAAAGCGCATTCAATACAACATAAAAAGTTTGCTAATGAACCAAAATAGGAAAATGCCGCGACTACTTTACAAACTACTACGCGCAGGTAGGTAACTTAATTCTCAGTAACACTACGCTGGGTACGTTACAACCAGGAACTCAGGTCATTGACACCGCTGCAGATGGCAGTTTGCGAGGCTTACCTCCATGACTAATAACTAACGTGATTTGACGTTGAGTGAATCTATAAATAACACTATTTTATTGCTGTACTACTATTCTAAATATTTATCAATTCATAGAGGTTTAGTTTTCTATTTTATCAGAGGGCAACTTCACATATCTCTTGCTACGTCAGAGCGCCTAACATGCGCAGATATGAATTTAAAACATCTTGGAATAATACATTTATTTCTGAATGAAGATGCCTATCTAAATAATTTTATAGATAAAGGTTTGTGGATAAAGATAATAATATGTTGCTACAACAACAACCGAGCCCCGGCTTCTTTTTGCGCCCCTTTTGAGTAAAATCCGCAGAATTCCAGTCGACGATCCAGTGTTCCGAATGCTGATTCAGTTATTATAAACTAGCTGTAGGCATTATCAATACAAGCATATCTCTATTGCTAGGCAGTTTTGATATTATCGTCGAGTTACCTAATACATACATAGTTGCCATTTTCTGCAAGACTTAATTTGTTGGACAAATGATCAGTAATGAACATTATCTACATTTATTAGGTGTAAGTAAATACCTATAATATTAAGCAACTAGTAAATTACCTTTGTAATAGTGCTACGCATTTACTTTTATTTAGTTGGTGAAATTTAGGGGTAAGACTTGAATTATTCTGTCCACGCGACTGGGTGAGTGAGCTAGCTGCTCGCTGAGAAATCACAAGAAAAGAAACTGCTCGTAAGCGTCGAGCGGCAGCACCGTCTTTGTCTATTATAAGTAGGCGTAATATGTTGGCTGTGGCCTGAATAAGCTCCTACTATGGTTTTAGAACTAAAACCTTACTTCATCTAATTTGATTGTTTAAAGTTGGCTTAAAGTAGATGATATTTAAATAAAACAAGTATCCTCTAATGTTAGTTTTAGAATTTTATAACAAGAAAAAATTACATTTACGGAAAATATTATTTTTAAGTTTATAATTAATTATTCATAGATCTTCGTCAGTAGTAATCCTATGGTGGGAGTTAAGTGGACGTCTGCTCTCTTCATCCGAACCATAGATAACCTCCTCGTCTGAATCGTTGATCATAGAGAACGCGGGATTGTCTTTGGTTATGGCCGTTTCTGGAACAATATATCATGGTATAGTTTAGAATGGGTTGGCTCCGGAATTTGGGTAATTAAAACACTGTCTTGGCATCGTAAAAAACTTTCATGTTTGAACTGGTAACCCAAGATAGTGAGGTAAGTATTACCAGTAAAAAAAATCATAAAGCCTAATTTTCGGGCTCAACACAAGTTTCCTCCACGTTATCACTGGTTCAAATTCAAAGCTTACAAAGTAAACATTTCTTACCATGAATATTTCCGCCGCCAGGAGAAAACAAATAGGCCAGTATGTAAATATAAAAGTTGAACAGTCCGTAGAGGGCCATGAAAGGTGCCGAGGTGTCGAAGTGTATCTTCGGCTGGCAAGCCCAGTGATCCTGCAAAGCTGCGGGGCCCCACCCTTGTAGGGCCAGCACTGTTATGATGGACGTCACAGTACCCACCACTATTGATAAGCAACGGAGTCTGATGTCTGCAAGAAATTAATGGATATTATGTTTTTTTTTTTTTTAATAATATCAGCGCCCTCCTGGGACAGTCGGGATACTACTACTACTTTACTAGAAAATAGCTTTATCAGTTTTCTTGTATCATCCCACTGTTGAGAACGATCCTGAACCATAGAAAAATGAGTTTATATACGTTCTATATTTTAAAGGGAAAATTTCTATTAAACGATCAGAAGCTGTGTGAACTGATAAGATGTGCAAAAATATTGATAAATGATTTTATTTCTGTAAGTAGGTTTATACAATAGTACATTGTTACTCTAGGGGACTAAATAAGTCTTTAACCCGAGGTAAACACTGTGCTTTTCATTATGAATACAAGGAAAGTAAAAATAAAAACATGAATATTAAGCTAAAGAAAAAAAATAGTCTCTTCTCTTAGGAAATCAGGCGTTAAATCCATATCTGAATCAGATGAACTCAATGTGTTAATACAAATCTCTGCTATACGGAAATAAAAACAAAACTCTACAACTCAAAAAAACAAAACGAAGATCGGATTGCCGCTTTCCCGCCTTAAATTTTTTTTCTGTGGCCGGCTACTGGCTATTCAGACATTATTTTTTATTTCCATCATTGAAAAAATGGTAAATATTTTATCCAAATCTATGTTATTTTAAAGAAATAGTTGAAAGTAAATTATAATAGAGTCATTTGAAAAATATATTCTTGAACTAATACTTAACTTTATGTTATTTAATTTTACATCGCGCTGTAATTGAGTGGCTCTATAGGAAGTTGGAATATGGTTCAATAGAAATGTGAATACAGAACTTCTTTTTTAAATAATTGAATACTGTCAGTTGAAAAAGTTTCTCCCTAGGGCTGAAAAGTATTACTTTCAACCCGCTCCTCAGGCAACTTCAGACCTACTTTCCAAGTATGAGTAATGAAAACACTTTTACGCGTCGATCATATTTTTTTAACCAGATGAGGTCGGCTTTTCATATCTGATAGTCTCATATTTCTGTAAGTATCTGATAGTCTTCTCTGAGAAGAAAGGCCGAAACAAACTCAGAGGTCATAGTCTCTCTTAAAGTCCAGACAAAATCTTAGTCAAATCATGTGAAGACTATTGGTGTCTGGAATGGTATTTTGGGGAAAGAGCCAAACAGATTGAGTGGACTTATCCAGTCAGTGCAGACATTTGTCAGTAACCGTGCTGCTCAACTCAGAACTTAAGGTGCTCAACGATTCAACGAACAATACTGTACGGTTCATGTACAATTTATTAAACTGCATACGCAGCACTTTATTCACTTTTAAAAGCGTTAAACATATTTTTTACACCACCTGCTCGAAAATGTCAAATTATATGTCAAGCAACCTTAACCCAAAGTGAGTCATTAGTGGCCGGGGGCACAGCCGGTCAATAATGTTGTACGGGATTTCATTATGACCCGCTGGTCAATAATGTGATTTGAATTTGGAATCTCACATGCTCAGCTAAATTGGCAGTATAGTACTAACAAACACCCTTTGGTGCCAGAAAGAGGAAAGCTATTCTCGAAACCCTTACTACGCGTGGATGATATTCTCGATTTCCTACAAAATCATAACGACTGCTTCTTCATATCGTTGCCATGTTTTCGAAGACATAATATTGTAATAATATATCTTTCCCTGAGCCTCATGCACCACCTTCACCAACTTTCACCACCCAAAATGCTCCTCTGCAAATACAAAATTCTGAAGCATTGACGAGCAATACTCAAATAAATTCCACATCAACATTTATAAACGTACCAAATAAAAACTTAACCCCTCGGTGCATAATCTACTATTGTTTTACTCATACTCTGAAAGTAGGTCTGAAGTTGCCCGAGGAGCGGGCTGAAAGTGATACTTTTCAGCCCTAGTGAGAATTGCTTTCAACTGACAACTGTCAAATTATTAAAAAAAAACTGGTTCTATTTACACATTTCTATTGAACCATGTTCCAACTTCCTATACAGCCACTCAATTACAGCGCGATGTAAAATTTAAATAACTTAAAGTTAAGTATTAATTAAAGAATATTTTTTTTAAATGACTAAGTACCTATTATAATTTACTTTCAACTATTTCTTTAAAATAATATAGATTTGGGCAAAATATTTACCATTTTTTCAATGATGGAAATGAAAAATAATGGCCGAATAGCTAGTAGCCGGCCACAGAAAAAAAAATTGACGGTAAAGCGGCAATCCGATCGTCATTTGTTTTTTCGAGTTGTAGAGTTTTGTTTATACTTCCGTATAGCAGAAATTTGTATTAACTCAATGAGTTCATCTGATTCAGATATGGATTTAACGCCTGATTTCATAAGAGAAGAGGCTCATTTTTTCTTTATAAATAAATAAATAAATAAATAAAACTTTATTTCAGACTAAGTCCATATTTTTGTTAGTATTTTGTTGTTAGTAACAATGATGCTTAGTGTAGGTTAGTATTATTAGTTTACACGATTAACAATTAATTAACGATTAATTATTTTTTATCTAATTCATGTTTTTATTTTTACTTTCGTTGTATTCGTAATGAAAAGCATCGTTTTTTTTTTTTTTTTGAGGATGGGAAATCATCAAATAATGACCCCTCCCGCTCTGGTTGGAGTGGAAGGGAGTGTCAGACTCTTACTGACTAAAACCCACCCGTGTTCCTTCCTTGGCCCTTTATGTTCCGGGTCAGCGGTACCCCTTTCGGATGATCCCGCTTTAAAGCACAGTGTTTACCTCGGGTTAAAGACTTATTTAGTCCCTCGAACTATTAGCGCCCTCGCTACGCTCAGGCGCCGTCTCGGGACTAAATAAGTTACTTTCACCCCTTGAGTAACAATGTACTATTTAAGTTAGTTTGACAAATTAGGTACTACTATCGCGAGCACTGCGGATTAGCATCCAATCTTTACTTGTAAATCGGGCTACTTAATAAACTTTCCAGTGTTACTAGAATCCGTGGTTTCCGTCAACTCACCTAAGCTAACTCTTAACTACATCATGTGAGCGAACTATAACTTATTGTACAAGTGTAAGGTGCCTGTTACTTCCAGACCTTAGAAATACCAAAGAAACAACTTTTGGGTAGGCCGCATAAACTACTCAAACTGTCAGACTATGATTAAAACTTAAACAATGACCCACATAGTCCTCACACTCAGAATAATTAAAATAATATAATACTAAAAACAGTAAATATTATTGAAAGACTTACCGAAAAATGGCATGTTCCTCAAATCACTATACGCTTTTATGATCAATATTATTAGGTATAAGAAGTATATCGTGATTGCACAGAAGAACCATAGTTTCACGATCTGAAAACAAAATAAAAAGCCTTAAAACTCTTCATCATCATCACCATCATTCTCTTGCGCTTATCACAATTTATTTGGGGTCAGCGTAGCATTTTAAAACTTATTAAGTAGGTGTACCTACTTAAATTAATTTTAGGAGAGCTGCTGCACTAAGTAACAGTACCTACCTATTTGATAACAATTCCTATACTTAAGAGGGCTATCACATTTTGACACACATGAAATGTGTGATTATGGTTTATATAAGGCCAAAAAATTAAAAAAAAAATATGCCCGAGAAAGTTTGACTATTTCTCTCGGGAGTGTTCTAAATAAATATCACATTTTTTCTTGTAATTGAGTGTGAGACTCTTTAAACACTCAAATACAAGAAAAAATGCGATAGTCCTCTTAACAAAATTGATCGTGAAGTGTTATAGTAAAGTTATACCACTTGTATTACTGCCTACCTCGGCACTTCCTTATTATAAATCGTAAGCGCAACTGCTAAGCTTAGGGGCCTGCAATGGGTTCAATCATCGGGTCAGGCAAGATGCTATCAGATGCTTCCATTGCGCCATAACAAACAAAATGCGCCATACAAAATGAGCCAAATGCGCCATAACAAACCGGAATCTAGATGTATGCCCTGTTCATGTCAAAATATTCAGCACCCTATTACATGCTGGCGAAATGTCGCCTTTGTCTACGTCATTGGGGAATACAAACGTGTACACACACGCGTAGTCACACCCAAGTTAAGTTGTCACCCTTGAATCTGCTTTAGGTACCGACTCAGCATTGTTTATAATATATTGCCTCGTGGTGAATGACCTTCAGCCATCTTCTTTACATTTCAGACCAAAAATAACGTGAAACTGACAGTTTTAGAAAGTTAATTTGAAATGAAAGAACTCAGTTAAATATTTCATAAATGGCCAGGCCTTAAAAAGGTTTTAGGTTTTAGTCAAAGGTGTAGGTATGCTATTTTGATCTTTGTTATCAGCTTAATAAATATAGTACCTATTCTATGCAATGGTCTGCTTAGTGCGGTAGCTTCAAAAGGTATTACGTGTCCTGACTTGACAAAGGAAAGAATTTGAAAACTGACAAAGATATAAAATACTTGACTGTACAATATTATGCTAACAAAACATACGGGATAGTCAGGATCCATCATGTAGTTGAAGGTAGGGTCCAAGTAGCTGTTGAACTTCTGCCAGTTGCCGAGCATGAAGGCGGGTATCACGCACAGACCCACCAGCACGAATTTGAACAGGTAGAAGGAGACGAGACCTCTGTCGTTCTGAAAGAAATTACGTCTTTATGAAATAAGCACTTGCCCATGTCTTCGTCCACGTGGACAAAACACAATTATCCTATGGCACTTGGAAATATCAGTGATAGACCTTACCTCTTACAAACAAACCAATTTACGTCTTTATAATTTAGAGGGAGATGAGCACAAAAAAAAGTACAAATATAAAATTGACTAGCAACACCCCGCGGTTTCACCTGCATAAGTTTCGATCCCGTGGGAATATCGGATTAAAAGTATCCTATGTCCTTATGTAGGTCACGGTCTACCTATGTGCCAAATTTCGTCCAAATCTGTTCAGCCTTTTTAGCGCGAAAACGTAACAAACAAACATACAAAATATCAAATCTTTTCTCTTTAGAATATTAGTTTAGATAAGGGTATCATTTAAGCTATTACCAATTTAATTAGTTTTGTGTTTCTTAAATAATAGGGTTTGTCCTCCAAATAGTAGATCTGTCACCAAAATGTAGTCACCAAACAATGCAAAATCAGTTCCACAATAAATCACCTAAAATCCTGAGATATAAGGTCTAGTACCAAATAAATGTTTTTGTATGTGTCGTAGGATAATTTGATACTTCGAATCTTCGCGAAAATCCTAGGGGTTTTGCGAAAACGCAGATAATTAGACATAGGCGAAAAATTATCAAATCTTACTGGACAAAGTCAGGATCTAACATAACCTAACCTAAATGATACAACAACAATAGAAGGGTATCTGGCGCTTGGCGGCCGCTGCCGCGGCACGCTCGCTTCGCTCGCTCGCCTTCGCGCGCTAATGGTCACTGTTCTAACATAACCTAACCTAAATTCTAATTATCCGCGTTTTCGCAAAACCCCTAGGATTTCCGCGAAGATTCGAAGTATCAAATTATCCTACGACATATGTATTATAATAGGTGTGTCCTAATAAGTATTTAAGCAAACTAATTTAAAGAGATCACCAATAGTAGTAGTTTTCTTATTCACCACGGATCGATTGATATACATAATATGTCGACGGTAGGGCTTGGTCGACGGAGCCCCGCTTCGCGGGGCTCCTACTTCTGGGTGGTTTATAAAAAAATAACCACGAAGGGGATGGCGGGGTCTCTCGACCCCGCCATCCCCTTCTAACCTAACCTGTCCGAGTCGGGGTGCCCTAAAGTCCAGATTGCATCCAGTTTCTCCTGGTAATTTGTCTCGGGTATCATTTAAGCTATTACCAATTTAATTAGTTTTGTGTTTCTTAAATAATAGGGTTTGTCCTCCAAATAGTAGATCTGTCACCAAAATGTAGTCACCAAACAATGCAAAATCAGTTCCACAATAAATCACCTAAAATCCTGAGATGTTTGCTACCAAAAACCATGCTTTTGTTAACGTACCTGTCTTAGTCCGTGATATTGTGAGAGCCATGAAATCATAACTACAGCCAGAAATGCAGTTTGGAAGAAGTTTCCGATCAGAGGCGCCATGACGGCCCCCGGGAAAAATCTCAAAGGGTACAGAGGATCTGAAAATAAAAACACATAGACTCAATTGCTAGGAGAGATGGATGAGACACACAGAGCACCACCCTAATTGCGTACCACACTATGGATCACAACTTGAATAATTTTGAAGGGTATTCCTAATCCATTGTGCCATATGTTCGAAAGATTTGTCTGCTCTACAACATAAATAACGCAATGAATTTTGTTGAACTGTCAAAATGAAAGCTATTCCTACTGTTAGTGTGTTAAGAAACTACCCCACACGGAAGCCATAAAGGAAGGAACCCTATAATCAGCAGTGGGTGGAACAAGGCTGCCAATGATGATGATGAATCACTAGGAGGGATAGACTAGATGAAGTAGGTCCGAAGAGGCCCGCAGTGGCGGGCCGGCACTAGTCGGGGGTTGCGGAAGGATCGTACGTTCCCGCGACCCCCGTCGTAGGTGTGAGATGGAACACCGGGGTGGTTTTTAGTCAGTAAGAGTCTGACAGACCCCGCCGCCCGCCCCAGGGCGGCGGACATCCATGAGGATTTTCCACCCCGGAAACAAAAAAAAAAAAGATGAAGTAGGTGGAGGGTTATCTTGTGGCACAAATTGTGAGATGTAGGTTGGTACAGTTAATTGATTGACGACCCTAATTAAGAAGGCCGTGAGGGCAGGTGAAGGGAAGAGAAATATGTCTTCTTTAATAGAGTACCTACCTATAGTGACTAAGATGTTAAGGTCGCAGCATGAGCATTAACTGATTTAGAGACAGCCCGTTTAGTATACTTTAGTTATTTTCATAGTGTAATGTCGTACGGTATTCTGTTGTGGGGAAATGCCGCCGATAGTCAGACGATTTTTGTTTTACAGAAAAGGGCAATTCGTTCAATTTATAAATTAAGTCCCAGACACTCCCTCAGAGACAAATTTAAAGGGATTAATATAATGACTGTGCCTTCTCAGTATATTTATGAAAATCTTTTGTATGCACATAAAAATATTAATCTGTTTAAAAAGTACAGTGATATCCGTAATTTAAATAAGTACTAGGAACAAACACAAATTTGTTGTTCCTACTACCAGGCTCAAGAAAATAGGTAGCTCGTTTAGATGCCAATGTATACGTTTTTATAATAAACTTCCTAGCCACATTCAAGCATTAAGCCTTAATAAATTCAAATATTTTATAAAAAGGAAATTATGCCAGAATGCCTATTATACGGTCAAAGACTATATTGAGGACAAAAAGGCTTCTGATTGAGTTGCTCCAATAAAGCACAGGCAATGTTAATTTATTTTATTTCGCTAACTATTTTTACTTTTAATCTTTGCTATAAGTATCTATACTTATTTACATATACAATTACACTAATATTTACTATATTATTTTAAATTATTGTGAATGTGAGGAC
The DNA here is from genome assembly GCA_937001585.2 of Brachylomia viminalis. NCBI lineage: Eukaryota > Metazoa > Arthropoda > Insecta > Lepidoptera > Noctuidae > Brachylomia > Brachylomia viminalis. The sequence goes on from OW443300.2 coordinate 3,762,444, forward strand.
TATGTGTGTTTTTGTTCCAGTTTTAATCATGTTCTGGCAGTTTGAGTAGCTGATGCGGCCTACCCAAATGTCCTTTCTTTGGTATTGTTCGTCGAATTGTTGAGCTCGTTATGTTCTGAGTTGAGCTGCACGGTTACTGACAAATGCGTGCACTGACTGGACAGGTCCACTCAATCTGTGTGGTTCTTTCCTCAAAAGACCATTTCAGACACAAATCTACATGGTCCTCAAAGATTATTATAATATTATTCTAATTATTGTGAATGTGAGAACTATGTCGGTCATTGTTTTTTTTATTTATTTTTGTATTTTTCTCAGCGTAAACATGATCTGGCAGTTTGAGTAATTTATGCGGCCTACTCAAATGTCCTTTATTTGGTATTGTTCGTCGAATCGTTGAGCTCCTACGGCCTTATTACAAAACAAGGTTTTTCTTTTGACATGGTTTAAACCATCGAGCCTGTTTTTGAAATAAGAACATAACTGAAATCGAAATACAGTTCCTTTTACAAAACTGTCAACTTAGTCCGGTCTTAGATTGTCAATTTTGTATTAAGAACTTTACTAAAGTCGGCATAAAGTTCCAAATACAAAAACTAAATCGAATGTGTAGGTTGGGGCTAAAGTTAGATCGTGTTTTGTAATAAGACGGCTTGAGTCTAAGTTGAGCTGCACGATTACTGACAATTGCGTGCACTGACTGGACAGGTCCACTCAATCTGTGTGGTTCTTTCCTCAAAAGGCCATTGCAGACACCGATCTACATAGCCTTCACATGATCTGACCAAGATTTTGTCTGGACTTTAAAAGAGACTGTGACCTCTGAGTTTGTTTCGGCCTTTCTTCTCAGAGTAGTCAGATAGGAAACGCCGACCTCATCTAGTTTGAAAAAAAAATATGATTGACGTGTAAAAGTGTTTGTTCAAACCTACTTACAGAAATAAAATCATTTATCATTTATCATGATTCTGGTTTCGTCAACCGACCTACGATGACCAATCAAAATGATATATGTTATAACCTAAAAACAGAATTGTTTCCTATCAACTAATTCTATTTGTGATCCCGCCCCCGATGCAAAGATACCATTGTTATTTTTTTATGTTATGATTGCTTAATTCTTCGAAGGTACAACTAATTCCTCAGACAAAACGTCTGCTGTTTTACCTCAGTCTAGGTTACTCGGTGAGAACTATAATTTCTCCTTGCGTTTCACTACTTTCTTTGCACCTTGCTTTGCTTTGCTACAGTGAAACGCAACGCCATACATCCGACTGTTTTTTTCTAGTATCTATCTATTTCTAAGTACTTATCTACCTTCCAATCATCTTTCCTTTTCTTTTAATAAGCGAAGAAAAATGTTTAAGGCACTACAATTTTTGCTAAAATCGCAACGTTTGCGTGCATCGAGATCGTTGCACATAATAGTGCACATTTCATAACCACAGTATTCGCTACGAAGGCAAAGCTATTTATGTGGCAGCTTGGTCCCCTATTGCATTCCATAAATGAACGGGAACTCTTCTTACGTACCCTGCTGTCGCAAGAGAATCATGCATAAAAAAAATAGGCACGCTTGAGGTTGGGTCGATCCTATGGGTTTCTATTTATGGAATAGCAAGGTGCGGTAGGACAGTCGGTTGTCCGCAAGGGTTTTGTGAGCACATGTTACATTCAAAATGATTGCGGACAAAGATTAGAGAAACGTATGGGCGTAACGTAAGGGCATTCCAAATAATGATGAAACGATGTTAATTTTTAGGAACACAGTGCTAGAGTTTAACGAAAAATTACGCATTTATCTGCATCTGTATCCAACGCCTTCTGAAAGGAATTTTAAATTAGGTACAGCTTGCTGCTGCCAACTAATTGCACAGTAAGGCTATAACTAAGGCCCTTATATACATTTTGTCCTTACTCACATAGGTACATGTGGGTAGACAAGCGTAGGCTGGCATCACAGTCACGGTATCGAGTGACTCAAAACATCAACTGACTCATTACAAAACGAGTTCCAACTTTAGATCAATCTTAAGCCTGTCAGCCCGTTTTTTGTATTTCGAACCTTATTCCGAGTGAAGCAAACTTCTTAATACTAAATTAACAACTTGGACTCGGGTTTAAAATCAGTTTTTATATCGATAAATGGTTCGATGGTGGATCACCATTAAGTTATAATAAGATTGCGAAAATCTCGTACATTATCGTCAGAGTGCAGCTCCTATTGAGTATTCTGTGGAGTGAAGTATATAAAGTCAGCCGTCCGCAATCCGCATAAATAAGTTAACAATTTGACATTTGACTTTACATAGTATCAATAAGGGCGATTTTCGTAATTCAACTGACGTGCGGTTGGCCGAACAACGTTCGAAGCATCTTGCATCGTGCCGAGAGGGCGACACAAACCGGTCCCCGGGTTAACCGCGCACGTCCCGACCATGGACAAACAAAAAAAGGCGGACGGAACTCCGCTAAGACAAAACTGAGTCCCGTATAAGTGTGAACATTTATGTATGAGTGTTACGGATTGCGCGCGTACGGCGTAATGGCCGACCAACTTATATGTGAATGCGTGCGTACAGCGAGCTGGCCGAATTAAGTGATGCAATTTTTTGTTAGCGAGAATCTGTCCGACTTTGTTTGTTCGTCCATGGTTCCGACATTTTAAATAAGGACGGCTTTGATATTTTTTTTATTAGGGAAAACAAACAATTACACGTTAAGAAATACAGATAGATAGGATACAGAAATGATACAAATGTGAAATCAACCACGTTCTCCACAGATACACAGTGAGACAATTTGGTAAATTTAAAGACTAGCGTTGTAAACAATAAATAAGAGGAAAATTAATATTAAAGTACCAACAAAACAAAGCCGCGCGATATAAACTATACATAGTTACGACAGGAGTGCCATAGGTACGATTGTGGACTCCCTTTGTTTAACGATAGAAGCTCCAGCTTCTATCACGTCACGTCGTCGTCGTTATTGTGGACTTAAATACAGTGTAAGGGATATCGACGCGCAAACTCTTACTACGAATTCTGTATAAAAAGTCTGCTTTTTCATAAAAAAGTGCAATACAAAGGACATGTCCAGTTCCTGCCCTCTGGTTACGGGTAATGTTAAGGACGGCGGGTTTTGCAGTATGATTTGAAAATTATGATTAAAATTACCATGGATATATTAATCCTTGCGAAACAATATTCTAAAAAAAACAAATACTTAATCAATAGCTTTTTATGTTTTTGAAGTTACCGTAATTGCCTTTATAATGTGTTAACAATAACTACAAGAAGCCGTTTGTTTGAAATCACAGGAATATTTTGATATAATTACGTGTAAAATACGCCCAGATTAAGTACTAAAACGTTGGTGCACCACATAAAACGTGTTTAAAAAAAATACCCTCCTGAAGTTAATGACGTAATTATGTTTTGTTTCATGCTTTGACAACAAGTTACTTTCTGTTTCGCTTACAATAATTACTTACTTTAATCCTAATTCAGTAGGCACAAATAGTTAGAGATAAATAAAAATCGCTAGATGATACCAAAATATGGAACTAAAGATGTCATTTCAAATAAATATACTTACAATAAATACTTCGTGTAACATGAAGCAACAAAAATAATTTGAACAAAAATCTGCAAAATATTTCACTGATGTCACCAGTTAGTTACCTGTGTCCACTCACAGATGTCGTTATAGGAAAACAAACTAGTAACCATCAGTCCACTTCATAGTCCGCTCCGCCTGTAAATCTTGGACCGCGTCCTACATGTGACGTTACAAGTGTTAAAATAAAATCACTTCATTTCTGTTTCTGTCTTTGTAATATCACCTTTCCGCCAATCACTATAACGCTCACTATCGCTTGCATCGCTCGAACACCTTACACTACAGTCCCTGGTGAAATTCCGGGTAGCTACCTGCTGCCGCTTACATACATCTTCAGTGGTGACCTCGACGAAAAAACCAGTTTTTTTTTTTGAAGAATATTATTTTAAGGATATGTGTACGGCTTAGCTGAGAACAGTGCAGGAGGAGGTCCTACACAAGGGAGTGTGGACCAAGTGCTACACGCTCGGGTGCTTTTGGACAGAATCATGGTGACCCAAGTGATACAAATAATTTGTCAGGCGATGGCCCAATCATAAGCGGAAGCGGGTTAGGAAGTGAGGTTTTCAGAGTCGGTGTACGAGTACCTCCCTTCTGGTCTTAGGAACCAGAAACGTGGTTCGCACAAGTGGAAAGCTAATTCATTTTGGCGAATGTTACTAGCGACTGTACGAAGTTTCATTACATAGCCGCTCAGTTAGATATGGAACATGTGAAGATAGTGAAGGATATTCTGATTAGGCTCCCGCCACAGGCAGATATGACAAAGTAAAGAGCGAGCTAATTAAGCTTATATCGTTTTCTCGCGAGTATACCTGTTCCCGAAACCGTTAGCGCAATAGAAGGCATGGTCGCAGAGTTGACAAAACAAGTAGAAGCACTATCAAAGGTACAACATAATTACAGAAATATCTATAGGAACGATACACGTCAATCACGCTTACGATCACGCAGCAGGTCCCGATCATGAGAACGTCCAGAAAACCACCCTAACTGTTGCTATCATTTTAATTTTGGGAACAGAGCAAGGAAATGTGAGCAACCCTGCAACTTTCAGGCGGGAAACTCCACGAGCAACCGCTAGTGGCTGCAAGCGGTTGTCAACAAAGCGCAGGCCGCCTATTTGGCACGGACTGCAACACCAAGCAGCAATTTCTGGTTGACACAGGCTCAGTCGTATTGTATTTAGGATTGGTGCTCGACAGCCGGTGGAACTTTGAGCCCCACTTCCGACGGCTGGTGCCCAAGTTGCTGGGCGCGGCTGGCGCGCTCGCAACGCTGCTTCCCAATCTGGGGGGCCCGAGCGCCGTCTGTAGACGGCTCTACGTGGGGGTCGTCGGGAATGGCGGGACAGGCTTTCACGCCCTACCGCCGGCCTCGGATCGTCACCATCGAGGCGGTCCGGCCGGTGCTCGAGCGCTGGCTCGGGAGGAGGCATGGCTCCCTGTCGTTTCGGGTAACGCAGGTGCTCTCGGGGCATGGCTGCTTCGGGAAGTACCTGTGTCGCATAAACAAGGAGCCGGACGCCCGGTGTCACCACTGCGCCGACTGCCGGGAGGACACGGCGCGGCATACGCTGGCAGAGTGTGCCGCTTGGGAGGAGCCGCGCCGTGCCCTCATCTCAGAAGTAGGCAGTGACTTGTCGCTGCCGGCCGTAGTCGAGTCGATGGTCGGCAGCGACGAGTCCTGGGACGCGGTGGTTTCCTTCTGTGAGACAGTCGTCTCGCAGAAGGAGGCTGCGGAAAGGGAGAGGGAGATCTCGTTAACTCACCCGGCCCGCAGAAGGCGCACCGGGCGTCGGCGGAGGGCGGACAACGCCCTCTTCCAGCCCCCCTAAATAGGTCCAGGGGCGACGGACTCGGGGACGTCTGTCGCCCCCCACACACCAGGACCCGAGGTGGCGGCGCGTAGTGTTCCACGCGCGCCCCTCTTAGACGTCGCAGGGGGAGTCAAACACCTCACTCCCCCCCAGACCCGAAGAGGCCCGCAGTGGCGGGCCGGCACCAGTCGGGGGTTGCGGAAGGATCGTACGTTCCCGCGACCCCCGGCGTAGGTGTGAGATGGAACACCGGGGTGGTTTTTAGTCAGTAAGAGTCTGACAGACCCCGCCGCCCGCCCCAGGGCGGTGGACATCCATGAAGATTTTCCATCCCGGAAACAAAAAAAAAAAAAAAGGCTCAGGCGTATTACTATGTGTCTATCCACGCTCGGCTATCGGAATTGCAGACAGAGAAGGCCAAGTACCATTTAATTTTATACGCTGCCAACGGCACGGTAATTAACACATACGGGTATGTCACCAACATTTTAAATACATAAAGGTCTGCATCGAGCTTTCGGATGGCGGTTCGTTATAGCAGACGTGTCAAAACCCAAAATAGCTGTGGATTTTTAAATATATTTTAATGACTGATAAACAAAGACAGACGTGCTCATCAATGCATTTAAAAAATAATATAAATTAACGTTTGCATAAATAGTGAGTGACCTAGTTTTAGTGTACTAGCGTATTATAAAGAAAAACATTTTAAGTGACATGTTTAAATAATGAAATGACTGGATTATTTTTAAATATTCTATTACGCGGAAGGCAGCCCCTTTAATCGGAGCACGATGATACGACGCAGCCCTCCACCGACACCGGCCCCGGTAGCGACCTCGGAAGCGACACCGGCCCGACAACCAAGACAGGACCAAGATGATATAATTGAAACAGTGTCCACTCCGTAGATCCAGAACTGGATGACATCAATTGAGCATTGCCTGAATGAGGTGTGTGTTATTGATTCTGATGGTAAGCTCAACACTGAGCAGAAACTAAATATAAACAATCTATGCCGAAAAGTTGGACATGGAGTTTCGCAAATGGCTGTTCTATACCAGTCGCTAAATCAAAACGCAATTCAAACTCATAACTCTCTTAAAACCATGACCGAAGCTCGAGACCTATCCGACTGTCTAACGGAGATTCGGGACGATTCAGGAGTCTTGTACGAAGCAGGGTGCGGGCACATCTTATGCAGATATGGTGAAGAAGGGGTCCAACAGTTTTGTTCGTCCTAATCATTTTAGCTCCGTGGCGATTTATCCCTGTGATCATTCAAAGACCAGTGACAAAACCAAGACTGTGGTCCAAAAAATCTTATGCACTGGAGAAATTAAGCTTAAAGTACGAGGTGTACGTAAAATAGGAAAAGGTGGATTGATATTCACAAATACACACAATTCACAATTGATATTTCATGGTGCACTGAGACCAAAGATAAATATCGTCTGACATTGCACACAGCACCATCTAGTTCCAAGTTAAGCACTTATTAAGGCTTGTGTTATGGATACCAGATGGCCTAGATAAGCTCAAGCAAACAGTCCAACTCACTTCGTCAGGGCTTACCGTTGACGAACCTATTGTATATTAAGTAGTGTTCAGTTTAATTTTTGTTGTTATGTTTTTTGTGGTGTACAATAAAGAATATATAAATAAATAAAAACCTCAAAAGCGCAAACCTCGCATTATAGTTATAGGAGTCCACATCCACGTCTGAAAGTGAAGTTTATAAATGTATCCATGAACAGAACTTTACCGACAAACTGCCGACTATGTCTCAAGATATATTTTTGACCCCAATAAGACTGAGCCAGAAATCTGGCAGGAAGGATGCTGAGAACTGCAACTATATTATAGAAGTTCCAGCCATCATTCGCAAGGCCTTCATCACACAGGACAGATTATTTATACATTGGACGTCCTGCCCGGTACGAGACTTCACACTGGTAACTAGATGTTTAATACGCTAGCAGAACACTGCAGCCAAACATGCAAAATTGCTGCCCCCCACATACGGCCATTCCGGTGAAATGTGCAACATGTTCGCGCTTTAAAAAGCAAGCCAACCACAAGACGGGAGACACAGATTGGCGTGCTAAAAAACCTGACGAAAACAGGTACATTAATTCGACAGACTAAGAAGACGCCTAAGAGCGCCACCTACTAGTTTATATTTTAGACTTCATTTATTGTCGGACGATAACTTATTTACCGATATCGATAACACATTTTTAACTATATCAAAGACATGTGACGTAGAGGACTGCAGACAATATCTTTCTGACTATCAAAATTCACTAACCATACTGACCCAAAACATTCGTAGTATTTATAAGAACATAGGTTTAATATTTTTCTTCATAGACTTAACTTTGATTGTGATTTAGTGGTACTTACCGAGTGCTATCTGATCGCCACGATAACCTCCCAGTAATATAATACCAGGGTACAACTTATTACATACCACAATTAACCACAATCAAAATGACGGTGTGGTAGTCTTTGCTAAGGAATCATTAAAGGTCACAGTCGAGGAACATACTCTACAAGACTGTATGAGTAATTGTTTAGTCATTAAAATTACATGGAAGGATATATATAAGGAAGGTACAATCACAGCGATAATCTCTATGTATATTATTATGATCTGTGGTATAGATCCCCTTCCTCTAGAAACTTAGATCCTTTTAACAATTCCTTCAATCAGATTTTTCAAGCACTAAGCCCTTTTAAAAATGTTATACTAACAGGTGATTTAAATATAAATATTGGCTCCAAAAACTACGATGCAGGGACCCAAAATTACCTTAATATCTTATTCTCCCTGCTCACAAATTGCCTACTCATCAGAGCAGTTCCTACCTCGATCCTATTTATGAAAATCGAAATCAGCCTATCATATATTTACTACTGTTACTAACTCAACAATTACAGACCATCACGCAGTCTTACTCAATGTAAATTTAATGCTGCCTAAGCTAAATCGTCCTCAGACTATTAAATTTAGCAAATTAAACACAAGCAAACTAGAATATGATTTGTGAAACGTTGATTTTAGCCTAGTTTACAATACTGCTGACGCTAATTTGGCTTTATTGTACTTAATAAAACATGTTCAATAAGCAATATTACGTAACACGACAGTTTCTATAGTAAATAAGAAATGTTATAATATTAAACTATGGATTACTCCGGAACCAATTTGGTGTATAAGACACAGAGATAAGCTTTATGAGAAAACTAAAAGAAACCCTGATAATCTAATAATTCAAACCTCCTAAAGAATTTAAAAAAATATTACGATAAAACTGAATTAAGTAAAGCAGGTAAAGATACCAAGCAACATTGGACACATAAAAACGACACTAATATATCTATACAGCGTGAATAAAATTCGAGTTTATTGCTGGCTAATCCTTCACCAAATCACCATTCTTATCAGCTAACAATGTAAATAATAATTGATTCGATTTGATTGATTTCGTTGTTTTAATAGTTTATTTTTTTATCATTGTTCATTTCAATTAAAGCACCTGCCATCTAATCTCTTCACCCCCCTTGGTGGACTGGTAGAGGATGCCTAAGGCATTAAGTCCGCCTTTGTACCTTTTGTGCGAAAAGTTTAAATAAATAAATAACTTTTTCCCTTGACTTCTGCCCTTCTTTACTTTTGTCGGCAAATCTTCGAATGAAAACATCCATTGCGTAGATTATCTTTTAATTTCGGGATCGTAACAATATATCCAGCTTTCATCACCTACGACGATGTTGTATACAGCATTCGAGTCACCTCCGTCAAATTTTTCAAGCATTGAGCGGCACCAATCCAAACGACTGCGTTTTTGATCTTCCGTCTAATTATGAGGCATCCATCTAGTGCAAAGCTTTCTGACGCCTAAATATTCATGTAAGACTTTTTGTACTTGACTCATACCAATGCCTAAAGCTGCCCGAATCTGTTGATATGTCACCCTTCTACCAGATTCTATCATTAGCCGCACAGCCCTCACGTTATCTTCAGTAGTCGCCGCAGAAAGACGTCCTTTTCGCGAATCATCAGTGAGTTTGCTTCGACCATGTTTAAATTCATTAAACCAGTTTATAAATATTTAAACAGTCGCACGGGATGGGGCTTCGTCATAAATGAATGCTAATCGAAGTCTATTGTAACATTGTTGTTGAGTAACACCGCAACGAAAGTCGTAATAAATCATTGAACGAAAACTTTCTCTAGTCAAATCCATTTCGACGCACGACAGACACTTTTGCCGCCAATTTGTAAAAACAAATGACATATGAATTCATTACACGTCTACAGATTCCTAAAGAGTTCCTAATTCGAAATTTAAATACATTTTTCACCGGCTGCTATTCTAAAAACATTCAGTGTGACCCCCATATAAGCAATAAGATCCATAAACTCTAAGCATATTTTGGTACCTCCCTTAGCGCATATATTTCGAATCTGTTTTTCCGAAGGAATTTGCCCTAGTTGTCTAAAAAAGGCAGTTGTAATCCCTATCTTTAAATTTGGAAGTAAAGACGTAGTTAATAATTATAGGTCAATATCCTAACTCCCCTCAATTTCAAAAATACTAGAGAAAATTATAAACCGTAGACTAGTTACTACTACCTAGAAAATAACAACACCTTATCCCCTGCGCAAGTTGGCTTTAGATCCAAACTGTCGACAGCCGATGCCGTGCATAGCCTGACTGATTATATTTCAGAAGAACTCGGCAAAGGAAACCAGACCCTGGGAGTCTTTCTCGATTTAGCCAAGGCCTTTGACACGGTCTGTTTCTGTTCTTCTGAACAAATTAGAGATCATAGGAATAAGGGGAACGCCGCTGAAACTTTTCACTGACTATTTAGAGCAACGGTACCAATGTGTTAGAATATATATCACAAGCGACGAGCAGAAGAATACTGGTTTTGGTGTACCCCAGGGGAGTACTTTTGCTTCCTCTTGAAAGAGCTCAGAGAGCAATTTTAAAGTTAGCAAACTTACATGCCTTATTTTTTCCCACAGATTTGCTATATAAATCCTGCAATGTGCTAACCGTTCGCCAGCTTTTCATTATGCACTTAGTATTAAAACAACACACCATGCTTGCCTAGAAAGCCGACAACACTAACAAAAGAGGGAATGATCTAGTATGCATATCATACACACACCGAAGACCTACTTAATTCAACAAGCTTATTAGGCTTATTTTTTGTCTGCACCCGTACGGTGGTGTGGCCTTGTTATGGCAGAAAGGCATTTTTCAGTCGGTTGAGTTAGTGCAGTGTGAAAGTGCAAGACTTACGGCTTTAAAAGTGACTATGTGTGATAGATCCATTTTAGTTTTTAGTTGCCTACAGACAGTGCAGAAAATATGCCAGAGTTCACAGATTGTTTATGTCAAATGAGTGCTATAATTAGTAACTATGAGGTAGAAGCCGTTTTTATGTTAGGTGATTTTAATGCGCATCCTGAGCAACCTTTTTGGACAGAGTAATGTAATTTTTGTTTAGATCACCAGTGGCTTTGCGCTGATACTAAGAAGTTGCTTGAAAACTCTTCAAATTATACGTATATTAGTGATATGAATGGTAGCAGGCGCTGGCTGGATCATTGTATTGTTACGTCAGCGGCTTGGCAATCAGTTAAGAGTGTTTGCATGGTTTGCATAGATTATGGTGTTTTCTGGTCGGATCACCTACCATTGTCTGTTGTTTGTGATCTGAAAACTGTCATGCCAAAGCTGAAGCAGTCTGTTAAGCAAGGCCCTAATAAAGTGATATGGCGTGAGCGAAATGACAGTCAGATCAGCAGATACCATGACCTATGTAATGGAAAGCTCAAATATATTGATTTTCCTGAGCAGTTTGTAACATGTGCTGATAAGATGTGTACTCTTTCTGAGCATAGACAAATGCTAGGAAGGCTGTATAATGAGATTACGAATGCGTTATCGGAGTCGGCTATACTGACTTGTGAGCACGATGTGGCTCGAAAAAAGAGTCGTATCATTGGATGGAATAAGCATGTACACGGGGCCCACAGGGAGGCCCGGTTATGCCATGAGGTATGGGAACAACATAATAAACCTCAGTCCGGTCCGGTGTAGGATAGAATGCGAGAGAGTCAAAGGGTGTTTAGAGGAAGGCTTAAATGGTGCCAAAAGCATCAAGAACAAATTAAAATGGACAATTTAGCTTCACATAGGTCGGCTAAAAACTTTGCTCAATTTTGGAAAACTACCAATAAACTCAACATTAAACCGGGTCTTCCTGTGAGCGTTGGGGGTTGTGAGTCGTCGGAGGATATCGCCAGCTTGTTCAGGGATCTTTTCGTAGTGTCTTCACCACTGGGACCATCAGTCAAAGGCATCGATGCTGAGGCTTGTCAAGGTAAGTCTCTTTCACGTTTTTCTGCCAAGCAGGTGGCTGGCGTCATAAATGGAATGTGTAGAGGCAAGTCACCGGGTCATGCCAGTCTAAGCATTGAGCACTTGAAATATGCGGGTGTGCATTTATGATAAATGATAAATGATTTTATTTCTGTAAGTAGGTTTGTTACAAACACTTTTACACGTCAATCATATTTTTAAAACTAGATGAGGTCGGCGTTTCATAACTGACTACTCTGAGAAGAAAGGCCGAAACAAACTCAGAGGTCACAGTCTCTTTTAAAGTCCAGACATAATCTTGGTCAGATCATGTGAAGACCATGTAGATTGGTGTCTGAAACGGTCTTTTGAGGAAAAACCATACAGATTGAGCGGACCTGTCCAGTCAGTGCACGCATTTGTCAGTAATCTTGCCGCTCAACTGAGAACTTAAGGAGCACAACGATTCGACGAACAATACCAAAGAAAGGACATTTGGGTAGGCCGCATAAATTACTCAAGCTGCCAGATCGTGAAACTAACTAAGAAATAAAATAAAAAAAGTAATAATCCACATAATCTTCACATTCACAATAATTTAAATAATATAATACTTTACAAAGTAAATACTCATGTCATTGTAGGTATGTATAAAATTCATCAATGTCAATGTGTATATAAAAGTTCGAACATAATCTTTGAGGACCATGTAGATTAGTATCTGAAATGGTCTTCTGAGGAAAGAACCACGCAGATTAAGAGGACCTGTCCAGTCAGTGCACGCATTTGTCAGGAACCGTGCAGCTCAACTCAGAACTTTAGGAGCTCAACGATTCGACGAACAATACCAAAGAAAGGACATTTGGGTAGGCCGCATGAACTACTTAAACTGCCAGATCATGATTAAAACTGAAACAATGACCCACATAGTCCTCAAATTCACAATATTATTAAAACAATAAATTGTACTTCTCAAGGTAAGTATTCAAGTCGTTCTGTTATAATAATTATCAATTTATCAGTGTATGTAACAGAAATAAAAGAAAACATTCAGTATGCAGAAAATTGGAACAACTCAATCCCAAGCCTTTTTGTCCTCAATATAATCCTTAACTGTATAAAAGCCTTTCTGGCACAACTTACGTTTAATGAATGATTTGAATTTATTAAGGCTTAGATCTTGAACGTGGCTTGGAAGTTTATTATAAAAGCGTATACATTGACATCTGAACGAGCCACCTATTTTCTTGAGCCTTGTTGTAGGTACAACGAAGCTGTGTTTGTTCCTAGTATTTATATTATGGATATCACTGTATCTTTTAAACAAGTTTATATTTTTATGGGCATATAAAAGATTTTCAAAAATATACTGTGAAGGCACAGTCATTACATTAATCTCCTTAAATTTCTCTCTGAGAGTGTGTCTCGGGCTTAACTTATAAATTGATCGAACAGCTCTTTTCTGCAAAACAAAGATAGTCTGAATGTCGGCGGCATTTCCCCACAACAGAATACCATACGACATTACACTATGAAAATAGCTAAAGTACACTAAACGGGCTGTCTCTATGTCAGTTAAATTACGAATTTTTCTAACAGCGTATGCTGCGGAGCTAAGCTTTTTTGATAATTTATCTATGTGTGGGCCCCACTGAAGCTTAGCATCCAAAGTTAAGCCCAAGAATACTGTGCTATCTTCAGGATTCAATTCTCTGCCCTTTATCAATACATTAGTTAACACCTGTCTAACGTGAGGCAGCGTAAACTTAATGCATTTGGTTTTTTTTTCATTAAGTAGTAAATTATTAACATTGAACCAGTGAACTACTTTTGAGATCGCGCTATTTACATCGTCAGTAACCAGCTGCTGACGTTTAAGTTTAAACAAAAGTGAAGTATCGTCCGCAAACAACACTATATCATGATTATCCTTTATGAGGTAAGGCAAGTCATTAATATAAATAAGAAACAAAAAAGGACCAAGAATTGAGCCCTGTGGGACTCCCATTGTTACTATAGATGCGGGAGATCTTTTACCATTAACGTCAACGCTCTGAACCCTATTATTCAAGTATGAAGTAAGAAGATCCAGAGCGGTGTTCCGGATCCCGTAGTGGCGGAGTTTCCTGATTAGCGTTTCATGAAGAACGCAATCGAACGCCTTGGACAAATCACAAAAAATGCCCAAGGCATCGCATTTATCTTCCCATGCATTATAGATATGTCCTAAAAGTTCAACACCGGCATCAGTAGTTGAACGACCCCTTGTAAAACCGAACTGTTTACTATGTAATAATTTATGTTTATTAAAAAATCTTTGCAATTGGGCTAAAATTAATTTCTCAAAAATTTTACTAAAGGTAGGTAGTACTGAAATAGGTCTATAATTTGTGGGGTCTGTAGTACTACCTGATTTAAACAAAGGTATTATTTTACTATTTTTCATGAGGTCAGGAAACTCTCCACAGTCGATACAATTGTTAAAAATAAGAGCTAAAGTAGGTGCTACAATGTCAATAATAGACTTAGCAACTTCTACAGAATTACCCCACAGATCTGCAGTCTTTTTTACGTTTAAAGTGTGAAAGGTTTTAATTATATCTCTACAAGTAATATGTTCAAAATGAAATTCCGAATCGCAAACATTAACATTTTCTTTAAGCAAATACTCAGCAACAGAAGGTGATGAGTTTAGTGATTTAGTAGTTGAAACGGGAATATCTGAAAAGAAATTTTCAAAGGCCGCGGCGACTTGTGAGTCAGATTTTATTATGTTGTCTTTAATGGACAGGCTGTAGTCAGTATTTCGGTTACTAGATCTTCCCGTTTCACTATTAACAATATTCCAAGTCGTTTGCCTAGGTTACTAGCTATGTTCTTTACGCTCTGCATTAGTCATTCATACCTACCAACAGACTTGATGAAAACAGTGGTTGTTCCCATTGTAAAGAACAAGACTGGGGATATCTCCGATCCATCTAATTACAGACCAGTATCGCTGGCTACCGTAATAGCGAAAGTATTGGACAGTTTGCTTGATAAAGAACTAGGTAATATATTACAATTACACGACGCACAGTTTGGGTTTAGGCCCAAGCTTTCTACTGAGAGCGCGATTCTTAGCCTCAAGCAAACTGTCCGATATTATACGGACAGAAACACCCCCATATATGCCTGCTTCCTTGATCTTTCCAGGGCTTTTGACCTTGTGGCATATGATGTTTTATGGGGAAAGCTGGAGGAGGCAGGACTATCCACGGAACTTTTAAAAAATTTTCAATTTTGGTACAATAACCAGTTGAATAGTATTCGTTGGGATGAGACTATGTCCGAGGCGTACAGGTTGGAGTGTGGAGTGAAGCAGGGGGGGCTGACCTCGCCTAAGCTTTTCAACTTGTACGTCAACGGGCTGATTGCTGGGCTTAGCAGTATGCGTGTCGGATGCTGGGTAGATAATGTTTGTGTTAACAATCTAAGTTATGCAGACGACATGGTACTGCTGGGCCCAACAGCTGGCTCGGTCAGGGAGCTATTACGCGTTTGTGAGCGATATGTCTCGAGCCATGGCCTCGTGTACAATGTGAAGAAAAGTGTGTACATAGTTTTTGAGACCCCCGGGAAAAGTGTACCATTGGACCCAATTATATCGCTTGGTGGGTTACCACTCAATAGAGTTCACAGTTTTAAATACCTGGGGCACTTTCTCACCGGGGACCTCAAGGACGAGATGGATATTGACCGACAACGCAGGGCGTTGGCAGTCCGAGCTAATATGTTGATACACAGGTTCGCGCGTTGTAGTAAGGAGGTAAAAATTACCTTGTTCAAATCGTATTGCCAATCTTTCTACACGAGCGGCCTGTGGGTCAAACATACCAAGAGATCGCTTGACGCCCTGCGTATTCAGTATAATAACTGTTTTAGGATGTTGTTGGGACTGCCGCGTTATTGTAGTGCGTCAGGTATGTTTGCTTCCGCACATACCGATGACTTTTACGCGGTAATTAGGAAGAAAACGTTCTCAGTATTGTCAATGGCGCGGTCTAGTTCGAACAGCATCCTAAGAATGTTGATGGACAAGCACGATGCGCCGTGGCTGTCTCACGCTATAGCGGTGCTTGTCAAGTGATATTATTTTTGTAGGTTGTTTTAATAATATTATCTCAGTTACTAACATAGATTAAGATTTCTGTTACTAACAAATTTTGGGCCTAGTTGCCATCAATAAACAAAATTATTATTATTATTATAACTGCTAACATGCTATTTTACTTTTATTTACCCAAGTTTCAATTTAGTTTTTACGTTATACTCATTGTTAATTAATTACATTAAGTATTTATGCACTTTCTAGCCTGAAGCACAGGTCCAACCTAGTTCCGGAAAATTAGCAACTGTGCGTTATTTTATTTGGTAAAGTATTCATTGTAAATATATCCCCTTTTATAAATAAACGTTTAATATTATTATTATTTACTAGTTGACTGTCACAATAAGCGACTAGTTGATGGCATAACGAAACTGACCCTCCGAGAGCAGCAACAGAACAATCAGGAAGCAACCGCATCTGTCAGCACATTAGGCAGCACCGACAATACACCATATATCAACTTACTTTGACGATTCCAAAACCTTACTCGACCAGCAGGTAAGCCCGGAGTTCCTAAACACAACACAGCACGTCACTTTAGAACACCACCACCACCACACACCATCACCTGAACCATCAGTTTATGGACACCATCGCCGTATGGACCCTGAAAGCATAGCAATAGCTAAAAAGGAATTTGATGACACGCTCCGCAGCGGCACGGCTAGCCGGTCTGAGAGTCCGTGGTCATCACTACTACATTTGACTCGAAGGAAGAAAGATGCTGGAGACCCTGCGGGGACTACATAGCACTAACGCACGCACGATACCCGCCAAATTCAGGACTTTGCCCATCAGTTGTCAGGTAAAAAAGTGTTCAGTACCATACACCTTATCAAATAAAAATTACTTAATCAAATACCGGTCATCAGTGAAGATATACCCAAGACAGCGATTACGATGCCATTTGGAATGTTCGCGTTTCCATATATGGCTTTTGGACTTAGAAACGCGGCACAAACATTCCAACGGTTCATGGACGAAATCCTCAAGGAATTAGACTTTTGTTATGACATTTTGGTGCATTCGAAGACACCAGAGCAACACAAGCAGCACCTAAGGACGCTTTTTAATCGCCTTCTAGAGTACGGACTTCTTATCAACGCATCTACGTGCGTCTTTGGACAATATGGTAATGTTTTTAGGCTATAATGTCTCAGAAGCAGTGGTACGTCCAATAAAAACCAAGGTCCAAGCGATCGATGATTACCTACCCACAACTTTGAAGGAGCTCAGACGGTTCCTGGGAATGGTAAACTTTTATCGACGTTTTGTCCCGCGGGCAGCGGAATTACAGGCACACCTAAACAAACTATTAGCAAGACCAAAGAAGAAAGGCTCACAAAACACTGATGACAGAGCAGCTGGCAGCATTCCAGGAGTCTAAAGCTGGCCTGGCTCAAGCAGCCCTCTTAGCCCAACCAGACATTATCGCGGAATTGGCTATCCACTCCGATGCCTCAGATAAGACCATCGGTGCGGTGCTGCAGCAACGACAAGGTGACGCGTGACAACCACTAGCATACTTTTCAATGAAGCTAAGCTCCCCATAAACTAAGTACAGTTCGTATGATCGGGAGCTAATAGCCATTTATAAAGCCATTCGCTATTTTAGGCACATGGTAGAAGCACGAATATTCACAATATTTAGTGACCACAAGCCACTAACGTTTGCTTTCAGTACAAGACGAGCTATTTGTATCCCACGACAGTTCAGGTATTTAGACTGCATCAGTCAATTAGTGTGGACATCAAGTACATTCCAGGGAAGGACAACGTCGTAGCGGACTTGTGGTCGCGTATCGAAGAGCTGCCATCAAATAACTTGGATTACCAAGATCTTGCTCAGGACCAGGCAACGGATGAGATACTGCAAGATCTACTACAAAACGGAACGTCTATGAGACTAGAACAGTTCAAGGGTCCAAATTCTCACCAGTCGGTGTATTGCGACAATACCACGTTGCAATCAAGACCGTTCCTGACGCAAAAATACTGTCGACAAGCATTTGAGGCCCTGAACAACATTAGTCACCTAGGCGCAAAGGCTTCAATACGATTAATCACGCAGCGATTTGTTTGGCCAGGCATTAAAAGGGACTGTTGACTGTGGGTGCAAGAATGTCTACAGTTTCAGCAAGCCAAAATACATCGTCATACCAAAGCACCACTTCAAACATTTTGCTTACTGTTAGGTCTTTCGAAGGACCAGCGTTAGGTATTTGACATTTGCGGGATAAGTGGACTATATTAACAAAAGAAAAAACTGGTTTATTAAAATAAAATCACAATTAATCCCGACATTAATCGTTACGGGTGCGCGTGCGTCTTACTCGAGTGCGCGCGGGCAGATGACGGCGGCCGCGGGACGTGAGCCTTGGCCATGAGCGAGGTGCGTGCCGCTTGGAGGCGACGACGACGACGGGGGGCGGCTGGTGCGAGGGAGGCGCGGCTGAGCCCCTTGGTCCCGTGGGTTGCGCGTAGACACTTACCTTCTGCTCGTTTTCAGCATGTCCACATGGACATTGTCGACCCTTGACCGCTTTCCTCTGGTTACAGGTACTGCCTCACCACCATTGACCGCTTCACGCGTTGGCCTGAGGCATACCCACTCCAAGACACATCATGGCGGAGACATGTGCTACCGCCTTCGTGTTTGGCTGGGTAGCCAGGTTCGGCTGCCCCGAGCTCATCACGACCAATCGAGGTCGGCAATTTGAGTCGTCGCTATTTAAAGCGATAACGGTGCTAATATGCGCCACACACCACACTACCACGGCCTATCATCCCGAGGCCAAAGGCCTTGTGGAAAGGCTTCACCGGCAGCTTAAGGCTGCTATCACCTGTCACACCAACACGAATGGACGGAGGTACTGCCTCTGGCTCTCTTGGGCATACGCAGCGCGGGGAAAGAAGATCTCCGGACCTCATCAGCTGAACTAGTCTACGGCGAGTCACTATGCTTGCCTGGACAGTTCTTCTCAACCTCTCTACCAGTTCCCGTAGACTATGAAAATTTTATCAGCAGACTCCGCGATCACATCACAAAACTCACACCTCACCCAAGTACTTGGCACACAGCTTGCACGTTCTACATACCTAAAGATCTCGCCACATGCACTCACGTGTTACTGCGGCAGGAGGCTGCACATAAACCTCTGCAAGCTTTGTTCTTAGGCCCTTACAAGGTCATACGACGTGCAAGGAAAACAGAGATTGTATCGATAAATCGATTAAAACCAGCATACAAAGCCAGAAATGATCACCTGCACCAGCCGTGGACACACACCAGCGCCAACAACAGACGGGGACACGAACCAGACTCCAGCCAAGAAGACGAGGACGGGACGAGTGGCCGGTTCCCGGACTACTATCAATCGTGAATTCGTGACAGTTACGATCTCAGCGGGGGATTACTGTAGTGACCATCAACCCACTACACAGTCCGCTCCGCTTATAAATCTTGGACCGCGTCCTATATGTGACGTCAGATCGCGTGATCCTTTGTTTCGACGCGCAAGCTCCGCCTTCCTTCGAGAACGCTCCGGAGAAATCATCACCGAGACGCGGCCGCTCGGCAATCTTCTGTTGGTTGTCGGCACGCGCACGCGCTTTTTAGTTAGTTTTATATTAATTCTCACCCGTTTTATATTTATCAATTTTGTATTTGCGTTTAGATTATTAGCGTTAAACATAGGTGATAGCATCAAGTGTTAAAATTAAATCATTTCATTTATGTTTCTGTCTTAGTAATAGTGCACAGCAAAATCACCTTTCCGCCTATCGTCATAACGCTCACTATCACTTGCATCGCTCGAACATCTTACACTACAGTCCCTGGTGAAATTCTAGGATAGCTACAGCTGCCGCTTACATAGGTACTTCTTCAAAACATACAAAAATCCTAGGAGTATAAACCATATTTTGATCGGTTTTCGTAAGTTCCTGACTCCTAAAGCTTATTATTTGACAAACTAGAAAATATAGCGGTTATTAAAATATAACGATCTTTACTGAACATGAATTTTTGACAACCTATGCAATCGTCCATTGACCCACTCGACATGTCCTTTCAAATTAAACGTGCTAAATCGTTTTTAAGAGACTCGTGAAGGATCGTGTGGGATCGTGTTGTAATGATCTTGTTCTCCTAACTGTAATAATTTGTAATCGTCGTTTATTTTCGTTGCTTAGATATTTAGTATGTATATGTATTTATTATATAGCATTTTATATATGTATATCTACATAGATAATAGATAGGGATAATAGTTCTAATATACATATCTATTAGAGCTATTACGCACTGTCGACTGGTCGCCGGCAACTCGGTCGACGGCGACTGTGACTACTATAGTTTAAATACCTAGGTGTTTCTGTTTACGCACTTGGTCGCCGGTCGCCCGGGCGACTCGACGTCTCGCCGAGTAGTGGCACTAGT
This sequence comes from Brachylomia viminalis, assembly GCA_937001585.2. Lineage (NCBI taxonomy): Eukaryota > Metazoa > Arthropoda > Insecta > Lepidoptera > Noctuidae > Brachylomia > Brachylomia viminalis. The sequence continues at coordinate 3,782,864 of OW443300.2, forward strand.
GATGACTAGTGGCGACGCACAACCACAAGCGAGTTTAGAGAGTGCCGGTCGCCGGCGACCAATAGGAGCACGGCTTCATAAGTTCAAATGGAAGCATTCACACTGATTCACAATGCGAACAACTGTCGTAAGGACCGGACGTCGCTCACAAAAATGGCTCGGGCTTTCGATACCGATAAATTTATATTGGAAATACAATCCCGAAAAGCCATTTGGGATTTATCGAGCGACGAATATTCTAATCGGGATTTGAAGAAAAAACAGCGGGAAGAAATAGTGGAGTTATTTCGAGGTGAAGAAAAATAAACTTAGATACATTTCATTTATTTTTTAATGAATTCTGCTCATCTGCCAAGATAATTGACCCTCAGTCGTAAAATAATCAGCAAACATATCCCTGTATGATATACCACGTCGCGTAGCTCTTTGGATACCAATTGGCACGTCTTCTAAGCCAGGAACGCACAGGGTATCTTCGAATTTATATCCGTCTCTTTCTCGAACACAGTTGTGAAGAACACAAAATGTTTTGATGATGCTTTAAAATAGATGCTTTATAATATAAATATGCTATAGAATAGGTAGATATAAAATCACATTATTAGGCCTGTGAAAAATCTGCCACATATTTGCTAATATCCCGAATGAACATTCGATATAGCGTCGATCACGAGAAAGCCTATAATTCAATACTTATTTTTTTCTTTGTTGTTAAATTTTATACACCAAACGGTCGCATTACTTTATCCGATTGTCCAAATGCTTTGTCAGCAACAATAACAAACGGTACTGGTATAGGATTTGTCGATGAAGTAAGCTTAGGTTCTGGAACTTGTAAATCATTATTCATTAGCTTTTGATAAAATGTGGAATGTGTAAATATAGTAGAATCGCTATCCTTTTCATAGGAACCAACCTCTATCACCGTCACAAATGGCAAGCAAAGTTATAGAAAAGAAGTGTTTATAATTATAAGACACTGATCCACTTTTGTATGGTTTTATAGTTCTCATATGTTTACCATCTATGGCACGCAATTTGGAAAATTGGCTCGTGAATAAAAATCGTTTGCAATTTTTAAACAATGTTCTCTTGTATAGTTATTATACTCTTTGGTTCTCTTATCGGTTGCGGTAAACACATGTCCTTTAGTAAAACTCATATAAAATGACATCTCTTAATATCTCAGCAATAGTAGAAATCCCAAGTCTGTATGAGTAATGTAGATCTATAGATACATTTGCAGCCACTTCCAAGATACATGGAATTAAAAACAAAACATGTTCAATCATTACAATAATATGTATACTATATAATTTAATTACAGGTCAGCCACTTAAAAAAAAAAATATAGAAGCTGCTTTGCTAGAGAAATACGAAGACTCAAAAATGCCGAAAGCGGCTCTGCTGCTTCTCATAAAACTCCCTATATTTATTACAAACAGCTCTTGTTTTTGAAGAATGATGCTGGTATTTCGAACACAGCGAGTAAGTAGCATTGCGGAAGAAGATCAATGATCAAGAACCTTTAGGACCTTACTCGAGAGAAAATATAATCGGGAGAAAAAAGGAAAAAGCTTGATATGGTGGCGCAAGAGAATTATTGGACACTTTAAAACAAATGCATTGATACGCGTAAAAATAACGCGAATGCTTTGGAACGTGATGAGGATAGAATGATTCTGCTGTCCCTTTTATCTTCTTTCAGGAAAATTCCTAAGCACAAAAAGCCAACTGCGAAAATTCAATTAATTACCTAGGTACTAAATAATCGATTCCTTTGGTACCTCTACTCCAAATAATATATATTCAAACACAACGTGGGGAAATTATAATGAGTTCGAATATTAGCGTGGTTATTTCACACCGGCCTCCGGGTCTTCTATTTCTATAGCACCAAGTCAACAAACTCGGTTGAAGCACAAAATTACTATACGCTACCAACTTCAGCTCCTTCACTACGTGAACGCTCAGAGTCGCGATTTTCTACTGCAACTTCGAATTCTGCAATTCTGAAATTGTGGATTTATTTAGGATTTTATAATCTTTTTTTTTGTGTTTTCATTTTATTTACTTTATGGTATTGCTTTAATTAAATAATTTAAAAAATATCTTCTTACTTCATTCAATATTTTCACCTATTTTATCACATTTACCTAAAAAAACTAAATAAACAAGCTCCCAATGTATAAAATTCCTAAAAATTACGGTTTTAAAATAATGAACTTGTCACTTACCTTAGTGTTATAAATAGTTTTTCTTCCGGAGAAATACATGGTCGCATATTTGTATCTGTGCCAGTTATATGTGGTTTCAGAAGACACAATAGCTCATCATAGTTTATAAAATATGAATAATGTTTGGTACAAATAAACGTTTTTTTTTTTTAAACGAACCCACAGAAATTCTTGCGTAATTGAAAAATGTACGAGGGTATTTTCTAACGTCTTCATAAAATATTTTAAACATTCCTTTTAATCTCCGTTCTTGTAACAAAGGATGTACCCAACACTTTCTTGTTTTTGCAACTTGCGACTATTGCTACTTCTTCGTCGTCCATTCTGCACGAATGTAGGTACCTACTTGTAATACTGTCGCTCGGCTTGGTCTCCTCCCTAGTTGTCTATGTTTTGGTCGCCGAAGGACCGTGTCGCTGGCGACCAGTCGACTTACCCTTACCCTTATACCCTACCTTTTACCCTTATAGTGTATTGTATCTACGAGGGGAGGTCTAAATGTTCGCGGAATGGAGGGGTTAGAGTAAAGAAGGGAGGACTTTTTTAAATGTCTCAATCAATTGAATAAACAAGCTGGATAAACAAGTGAATCGGGAAGAGAACTCTGCCTATGGAGAACATTAAGTTTCGTGCCGCGATAAAGTTCCTTACTAAGCAAGGAAAAAGCCTCAGATAATTATGGAAGAGATGTCATTTGTTTATGGGGACTCTTGCCCTGGAAAATCGATGATTTACAAGTGGCATAGTCTTTTCAAGCAAGGCAGAGACTCCATTGAAGACGATCAGCGCTCTGGTCGACCGATAGAGGCGACATCTTCTGACATTGTTTAAATAGTTGAAAACCTTGTTCACGAAGATGCTCGTCTGAAAACAACATATGACTGGAGTATCGTCTACGACTATTTTGAGCATTCTCCATGACCATCTTGGCAGGTCTAAGGTCAGTGCAAGATGGTTGCCGAGAATGCTCACACCGCTTCAAAAACAGCAGCGCGTCGAGTGTTCTCGCGAGTTTTTGGATCTGTGTACTGAGAACAGGGATGAGTTTATGAATATAAACCGAATTGTGACTGGGGTCGAAACTTGGGTTCATCACTATGAACCTAAGTCAACACGAGAGTCCATGCAGTGGCACAAAAAAGGCGCAGCACCGCCTAAGAAGTTCAAGGTGTCACAATCGGCCGGAAAGATCATGGCTACAGTTTTAGGGATTCAGAGGGGATTGTGTTGATTGATTATAAAGATAAACGTGTCAATATCATGGGGCAATACTACGGTTCACTACTAGAAAAATTAAAAAAGCAATTAAAGAAAAAATAAGGGGCAAGTGGTCTCGAGGTGTGCTCCTTTTGCACGACAACGTTCACAAGAGTCATGTTGCGATGGCTGCCTTACACAAGTGCGGCTTCAAAACTCTGAACCACCCACCCTACAGTCCAGATTTGGCCCCTTGTGATTATTATTTGTTCCCAAACATGAAAAAAGAGCATCGTGGCAAGAAATTCACCGATGCCGAAGTGAAGTCGGCTATTTCTGCCTAATTTTTCGAAGGTATAAACAAATTAAGGTCTAAGAAGTGTATTAGAATGATAATAATTAAATATAATATAATATGATGGAGAATAATTGAAAAGGAAAAAATAATTTGATGTTTAATTTCACCTCCCTTCCTTATAATTCCGCGAACTTTTTGACATCCACTCGTATAGTATAGGTACTTATTAGTTTGCACCAACGACAATCCCATTTTTATGTCCACGCAATCACTGTCCATTACAAGGTTGCCTGTAAGAGATCGCAGAAAGCGATAAGGCCGCCCATTGTACGTATTGTAGTGTTAAATGTATTTTCTGGTTACAATAAAGTATCTATAAATAAATACCTACCTACTACGCTTTGGAATGGGCAACTAGCTTCATATTTCTGACTGACCGACCACTTGTCAATTCAAAAGTGCCTGTAAATGGTTAAATTGAAATAAATGCTTTGAGTTTGAGATTGATACCTACACGGTTAAAATGTATGGAACGGCTGCTTTTTTTTTTAATTACCTACAAAAAACTTTCTACGCTTTGGGGTCTAGAATCGTGTGATGAATTGATAGGAACAGTTTGCGTGGTGAATTGGTGATGTCCCTTAGCCCTTACACTGTGTAACGTGTTCTTGCCCGTTCTTCTCCACAGGTACCTACTAAGCTTTTGAATGGACAACTAGCTTCATCTTTCTGACCGACCGAACCCTTGACAATTCAAAAGTGCCTGTAATTGGTTTATTATTTGAAGTTTATTTTTCGAGTTTTGTAATATTAAAACCTTTTTCTTTTCTGTCGGGGAACATGCCTTTACAGTTTGCACATAAGTACCGCAACGCCCGGAGAAACGGTGTGGTTATAAGGGGCTCGTTCCCACTATTTTTAAACCACCCCCTCGCCTGTGCCTTCATACATCCGCTATTAATACACCTCCTCGTCACACTTGTACGCATAACTTTCGCATTATATTATAACATTTATAAATTATACTGAGTTGATACGACAGAGGGGCTTTCCTTTAAACTGCTTATACTAGGTACCATTTTCAAGCTCTGTACCAAAAATCTATTAAATAGTAGCAGTAGTATAGTCGCAAATGATTTTTTTTAAGTTTTTGCCCCTTTTGAACACGATGTATCTTTCCTAACAGCTGATTATGTCTGACGCAAGTCACAAGTACAACCAAATATTTTCGCTAAAAAGATAGCAATGCAAACAAGGAAGCAATAAATACACACACACTTGCACTTTCATTACAAAGGGTGGTTGCGTTTTACTCTGATTTGTAAGCTATTTATAGTTGTTTGAAAAAAAATCTCTATTTTGATGCTTTTTATTTTTATACCTTGTCGAATTAATACTAAACACGTACAGTATACGTAGTGTAATTTAATGCCCATCTGTCATACGAACTCAGTATAATGATTTTTTGGTACTCACCATTGAAGGTTAGTAAGGACGGCAATAAAATGTAGATCCATCTTTGTTCTATTGACCAGTCTGACATCGGGTATTTTCGCATCATGTAAGCGAACCAGAACTGAAAATAATAAATAAAGGTTAACTCATAACTTTTCAACCTTATTCCTCGACGAGGTAGGTAGACAAGCGTACAGCTATCATCATCATTTCAGTCGAAAGACGTCCACTGCCGGACATAGGCTTGCCCCAAGCACCGCCACTACGACCAGTTCTGTGCTTCTCGCATCCAGCGGGTGCTTACAGCCATAACCAGGCACAAATGCACACTATGCCCCTCGATCTCATAATGCCAACAAGTTATATAAACCCAAGACCAATCTCACAGTCACATCGAACAACAGTTTTATTATGTGCATTAAATTGTACAATAAAATTCCAAATACAATTACGTCACTCCCATTTTTTTAATTTAAGAGTATCTTGACAAAAATATTGATTGATAAATGCTTTTATAGTGTACTTGAGTTCCTAGATTATAAGGTATAAGTCCTGCATTGTAGTAACAGGTACTATTATAAATAATTAATTGTTACCAAATAAGACTCGATTTAATACAATATTTACTAACAGCATGCCTGATTGAAACTTTTAGTAATTCTTAATAATTTCTTTTATTTCTTAATTAATATAATAATATATTATAATGCTGTTATATTAAATAATTATGTAAAATTTGCACGCCGACATTAATGGCAAAATAAGAGATTCATATACCTTATCTTTAAGATCTCTCTGTAACTACCTTATTTAAGCAAATAAATGATTTTGATTTGATTTGATTTGAAATCCAGATAACCAAAAACCCCACAACACCATTGCCCGTCCCGGGAATCGAACCCAGAACCCCACGCCCAGCAGTCGCGCTTGTGACCCTAAAGAATCTCCTCTTATTCATCTCTTCTTCTTAATTCAAGAAGGTGGGTATTCAGCACTCACCGTTATCATTTCTGCTAATAACATTACGTTTACCTTGAATAGTAAATAACAATGATAATATAAAAAACAATTATGACTTACTGTCATGAAGAATGACGTCATCACAAATATGAACCTAAACCACGTCTCCATTTGTGTAAATGCTGGATTGTAAGTTTTGAACTGCAAATTAAAACTCATTGTTACTTTTTGTTCATACGTAAGTAATTAGGATTTAAAGACTACCAAATACCCATCTAGGGGTTAATTCAGACTTAGGGGCTTGTGGCTTAGTAATAACAGCAGCATTGGTCGATGGATCAGGTTAAGCGACGCTTGCCGCGGTCGGTCCGTGGATGGGCGACCATCTTTATATACCAAGACCCTTCCAAGCTTCGGAAAGCACGTTAAGCCGTTGGTCCCGACAATCATTCGTGGATTTTTGACAGTCGTTACGGGTCGTCAGAAGTTCGAAAGTCTGACAACTATTGTTACCAAGGGGTACCTATCATATTACTCAGTAACCGGGTTGTGGAGGTCAGATAGGCAGTTGCTCCATGTAAGATACTGGTATTCAGCTGCATCTGGTTAGACTGGAAGCCGACCCCGACATAGTTGGGAAAAGGCAGGCAGATGTTGATGATTTGGAAATATTTTAAAAGGCTTTAAACCTCCCGTACATTCGTTATTCGAATCGTTTTCGGCATATCCGAACTCTTCTGATGTGACAATTTTAGTCTACCTACGTTGTATAAAAGTTTTATAATTTTCGACGGAACCTCCGTTTGCTGCCTTTTCTGGCCGATTTTCCCAAAAAGCCTCCTTGCCAGTCTTTACTTGATCGCCTTGATGACGATGAATGCGTAGCGTTTCTAATACTACTAAAATGCTTTCTTCAAAATGGCCTACCGACTTCAATGTTCTCTCTCTCACATACACACACACTCTCTCTCTCTCTCACACACGCACTTACACATAGTGCACATTGCGCTCAAAATATTCCTACTTTATTGTTTTAATTTCATTGTTTTAAATCTAGACAGAGTTTTAATTTTCTAATTAAATATCGTCTGATATAAATAAATATCGTCTGACATTGGGCACAGCACCATCTAGTTCCAAGTTAAGCACTTAACACTTAAGGCTTGTGTTATGGATACCAGATGGTTGATACACTACTTAAATACTTTTTTTTTTGTAAATACATACATATTATAAATATACATCCATGACTCGGGTACAAATGTCCATATTCATCATACAAAACATTTGCCCCTACCGGGATTCGAACCCAGGACCATTTGGTTTCGCTGACTACACTTAGCCACTGTAGCCACTACACCAAACGTGTCAAATTACTTTCAAATAATACCTAAAGTCTGTTTTTTAATCTCGTAGACTAAATTGACACATGCAAATGTCAAATTTACAAATAATGTTGCCAGCTCTTTTGTGCAGTGTTGTACCTACGATACCGGTTTGTTGAATCGCAACTTTTTATCTTTATTAGACGAATTTTATTTTCATTCAAAGTTTTATATTTTTATCATTCTCGTACGTACACACGGCCGCACGACGTGCTACAAACTGCCAGGGAAATCTGACCACGCAACGCCATGCGTAATCCGACCATGTTTCGATGCCTTAAAATTAAACAAAAAAAAAATGATAGACGACATCAGTGTTATTCCCGTACGCGTTAAAACGGCAATCTTAACCCTTTTCTCTTACGGAACGGCAGAACTTAAAAAATACGGCAATTACGGAACTTGACACCATACAAACAACTGCAATTTTTAAAATAATTATGATAATACGATAGTTTTAAAAATGTTAGATTTTGAATACGGCAACCCTAAATTTCACAGGAACAACACTGGACGCCATTTTGTTTACCTTATTCGTCCTTCAACCTCTGAAGTGTTCGAATGCGTCATTTGTGTCTTGATATAATTTCAAGTGCTATTTGTTATATTTTCGTTGAGTTTGTTTGTTTCTTTGCTTCTTTGTTTTATGTTAAGTTTTGTGTTTTTGTTACGTTACCAAACGTTTGTTACGTTACGTTTGTTTTCGCTGAACCATTTATGATGGATGCTCAGCCTTCAACTTCGTCGCGTAGGCGTAATGAAGAAACGTTTACATGATTAATTTTGTATTATTACGTTTTAAATAAGTACCTACACATTATTTCAGGATAACTTATTATAAAAAAAACGATACTTGATTTTATTAACGCTAAGTTTCGGTTGTGCCACATCACTATTTAAGAATTGCAATAAACTGACAACACTCGTAATGTCAGTTTAGTCTACGAGATTAAAAAACAGACTTTAACACTTTTTCTTGTGCTTCTCGACTGTAACAATCCATCAGTATTAATATAATGCGCATTTTCATTTTATGGTAATACCACCCATTATCATGGACTCCACGAGACAGGCACGGCCTAGTGTGGAGTTTATAAGCAAAATGCTTCATTTGCGTCTTATTTTTGTTCTTTTTTATGTTAACCTAGCTATCAATGTAGACTATAAGAAAATGTAAAGCACTGTTTTTGGAAAATAAACATAATTACATATTATTAATGTTAGTAGGTAATAAAATTGATGACATTTGAGAAAATTACTGAACTCTGTCCAGGTTTGGCTTCGATACTCACATAGAATATGATGTCTCTAATAAAATATCGGTGGTGGAACTCCTTGAGTCCAAAAAAGTTAATATTAATTACATAGTGCGTGTAGTCCAGCCATAAGATGTGTAAGATCATCACCTCATCGCAGACACGCTTCTTGCACTTTAGATGTTGAGTCCTGAAATTGAAAAAAAAAATATATATACATTAACGTCTCGACACCGAACGGTTATAATACAGCCCCCATACCAATAAAGAAAATGAATGAGTCCAGCCGTTCTGTGTCTTGGTAGGTTCATTTATCAACTTCTTGTGTTCTGGGGATCGTCTATAACTTGTTCTATTTGATAACTTCCCTATATGTTTATTATTGCTGAAAATCAGCATCAGGTGGTATAACTTGTATCGTCATATGACATTATGCAGAGGCCTATAAGCGTTGGATTATTTCTGTTTTCATACTTCTAAGGTGTTTTTTTTTTGTTCTTATGCCAATAAACACTTTCTTCTTACAAAACTTTGAATGGGAAGCTGGTATATGCTAAGACTTGTTGGTCTTCACCAGGAAATGTACAAAGTCTTCACCAAGATCAATCTTCTTAGCTTTTTCTTTTGATCTCTCTTTATCAACCATCTTCTTCATCTTGTCAAGTTAAGGTAATTGACGTAATTAACTGTGTGTAAGACTTATTCTTACCTATTAGGAGCGTCAGCTTCGGATAATATTTCTTCCGTGCTATGGTCCGCTAACACGCCTTCTATTGAAATACTAACTTGGAAGCTCTTATCGAATATCTCCTCTGAAAAGTAAAAACCATTTACTTATAATAAAGTTTTGTAATGACGGTTACAGTAACCAGTAATAGTCAAAAACCAATATTGTTAAAACCGTATGACCGGACATTTTTATGTTTGCACGAGGCGCCACCCTATTGCTCCCCTTAACCCTTCCTTATCCTCATTATTTAGTCGCTTGTTTCGACAGCCTGGAGCGGCAAAGGGTCAATGCTATTGAATTTCTAATTTGACAAACTGAATTCATCTAAACTTGTTTCTTAGGGTGTTCCCTTTGTTTCTATTGCCATATATCCGGTCCTGACGATACAAGCTTGTAGGGCCAAAAACTATTTTCTCTTGTGTTGTTGTTCCCTTTGCCTCTACCACTGAGGAATAGGGGGATAAGCACAATGAGAATACACCGTAGACATGTCTTTGAATAAGCGTTTAGTTTGGTTTGTTCCCACGAGTTCCAATCTTGGCAAAGGATCACATGGAAACCATTTTACAAAAACAGTAGTTACCATCATCGTTGTTGGTGAGTATCTCCACCATGAGCCGCCACAGTTGCTGTGCGCGGAGGCCTAAAGCTTTGCTGTTTAGGTGGACCGGGCCTTGGTAGATAGTGCTCTAGTCTGGTATATAGTGCTTGAAACTCGAGTCTTACCGTCATCATTGTTGGTGAGTATCTCCGCCATGAGCCACAGTTGCTGCGCGCGAAGACCTAAGGCCTTGCTATGCAAGTGGAACGGGCCCTGGTATATAGTGCTACCGTTCGTCAGCACGGAGGACGCTGTGATTGAGGTCGTCATAGTCGGTGATGGCCCTTAAACATTTAGGAATATTTTTAGAAGGCATGTATTTATTTATTTATTTAACCATTTATGTACACACTTATAAACAGACAAGAAGAAAAAAACAGAAAAATAGGTACAAAGGTGATGCTTATTTCTAATGAAATCTCTTCCAGCATACCTAATCTCCGATTCCCGAGTCGATTCGATTTTTCCGATTTTAATCGAATCCGAGATAGTTTTATTTTATAACTTTTGATCTCATAAAAAACTAAATAGCCAATTAAGTGCAACCAATGCGGTCGGTTACAGTTTTAACCTAACCTGAACCATTTGGTCGCCCTAGCTTGGATACTGCGACCATATCGGCTTGCGCGTGGTTGATCACAGTCCACAGTTCTAACAGAACCTAACCCATTTGGTAGTGGTGCCCTTCGTACCCTCGCTTAGACTGTGACGTACTCCGAGAAAGGCATTTAGGTATTAAAAAAGCGTAAATAATTAGAGGCACAAAACGATTTAGAGTTAAATATTACCCTTTTGAGAGCTTGGCTGCTTTGTATGGTCAATTTTTTTTAACTCAAGCAGGTGGTGAAGGAGGTGTTGCAGTGGTGGCGGTGGTGGTTAGACGGTGGTCGTACAAAGGCGAGCTTTATTGATGAAGGCTGCGTGGAAGTTATAGGCGGAACCGAGGAATCAATTTGATTGAATTCGTTTTATTAAAATTTACAACGTAACTGAATACTTTATCATTACTTAAAAGATGATTTAAATAATATTTTTTACCTACTTACGGTTTAATGTAAAGAGTGCATAATAATGAATGATCGAATTAAACTCATGTTAATTATGTCTATCTATTTGGTAGGTACCTATAGTGATTGCGCGTTTATTATTAGCGGCAAATTTGAATTGCAAGTATAATAATAGTAATAATATAAGGATGCAATATTATTTAGAAAAACATCTTTAGTCAACGTCTTTAGTTAGGTTCTTATTCCAATCTTAGTTATACTGGTAGCCATATCACGACCTAATTAACATTTATCTGACTGACCAGTTGGCGCAGTTGGTAGCAACCCTGCCTTCTGAGCCGCTGGTTCCGGGTTCGATCCCCGGACAAGTCAAACATTTGTGTGCATGAACATGTCTGTTTGACCTGTGTCTGGGTGTGTATATGTATATAAGTATGTATATCAGTCATCAGGTTACCGTAGTACAGGCTCTACCTAGTTCGGGACCTGAAGACCTTGTGTGGATGTTGTCCCATATATATATATATATATTTTTTTTTTTTATCATAGAATTTTAACGGATAATTTTGATAATTATTTAAATTATTTCATACTTGCTACACTCCACGGTTTCACCCACATAAGTCTCGATGCGTGGGAATACCGGGATAAAAAGTATCCTATGTCCTAATCCAGGTGATGGTCTACCCATGTGACAAATTTCATCAAAATCCGTTCAGCCGTTTTAGCGTGAAAGCGTAACAAAATCAAATCTTTTCCCTCTATAATATTTGTTTAGACAAAAACATTGCGCGCGGCAGGTCATTGAATATTTAAGCGTATACGTAACTAATAAAATGTAAGATATCTTACCTGCCAGTCCTATAAATACTCCTAAGCCGAAACAAGCGAAAAACGCAATAAATACCATCACAAACTCCCCTTTGTGCATCGAATATATTCTCATTTGAACAGACCTGAAAATATGTAAAAAAACATGATAAGTTTAGATACATAAATAAAAAAATATAAAAATACAAATTTCGGCTTCATAAAAAAAACTGGCAATGGTAACCACGACAAGTAGGGTACACTTAGAAAAAAATAAGCCCTAAATGTGACCCCCATTCTAAAAGAATCCTGTCTTAAATATAGGGGTAGGTATATCTATGTAAACATTTAATTACGCAGTTACATAGTTACTACAAAAATAGAAAAAAAAAAAACTATAAAATAGGTACCTTTCACATCGATCGTGATGATATGCCGGCGCGATATATTTATTAAATTCGCTGAACAAATCACTGAATTGCGACAATGTGTTACGAATCTTATAGTTCCAGCCGCCTGACGGCAAATGGTAAGAATATCCAACATTCGCTGTATCCATCTTTGCTAAATTATAATACACTCACGAAGAACTAAAATGTGGTTAAATGAAGAGGTTGTACGAAACTAATTGCGGAATATGAAAATTGTACAAGGATACTTGTTTTGCCCTACATTTGGTTCGAGTTGTTTACAAGCAGATTATTGATTTTCGCGCTGATGGTCGGTGCTGCCATACTTAACGATAGGGAGGGAAAAATGACGTGGCATGCGGGAGGCATTCATATTGTATCGACTATAATATTGTAGCTAAGTATTTGTATACATAAATGCGAGACTTATAAATGGTTATTTCATTTTTATTTGAAACTCTATCTCCATAGATTTAAAGGTACTGATAGTTTGGTTTACTGTCGTTCTTACCGATTGATTGAAGCTGTTACAGCTTGATTTTTCTTGGCTATTGTTACATGAAATTTTATTTGGATAATTAGAATGTACCAATTTAATTAACACGGTACGAGCCATTTTTAGGGAATAGCGGTAAGGGTGTACGAAACGCCATCTTCACGAGCGCCATCTAGTGGTAAATTATGTGATTTAATTATACCTCTTTTTAAGCATTCTGTATGTGCAGAGCTTTTTCTATGGAGGATAGAGACAAGGCGAACTATCTCTGTGTATGAAAAGTGTCCGTCAAAATTTGCTACATAAGGGTGGCGCTACAGTAGCCACCGGGTAATTAGTAAAAGCAATAATTTTAGGTTATGTTTACAAAATAATGTTGGAATAAGTTAATTGTTGAGGTATGGTATATTGGATTATCACTAACTAAGTACTCTAGTCACTAAAAGTATTACATTTTCTGACTCGGCATACTTCAGTCCAATAACAACTGCTACATTCATACCACACAATTTGCCTACGCTAGCGCCATTTTGTAGGGTTTTGCGCCAGTCGGGGGTTGCGGAAGGATCGTACGTTCCCGCGACCCCCGGCGTAGGCGTGAGATGGAACCCCGGGGTGGTTTTTAGTCAGTAAGAGTCTGACAGACCCCGCCACCAGCCCCAGGGCGGCGGACATCCATGAGGATTTTCCACCCCGGAAACAAAAAAAAAATAAAAAAATTGTAAGTATATTGGATTATCACTAACTACTCTAGTCACTAAAAGTATTAAATTTTCTGACTCGGCATACTATAATCCGTTAATTTTCTGACTCTGCATACTTCAGTCCAATAACAACTGCTACATTCATACCACACAATTTGCCTACGCTAGCGCCATTTTGTAGGGTTTTTTAACTATTATTTACCGTTTAAGTTGGACACTTTTTCAACTTTCTCCCCATAAGAGATAGTTCTCCTTAACCTATATTATTTCAATGTTAAAATCCTGTTTAAAGTTACACGCTTCGCAAGTGGTTCGTCAAAACTTGGCTAATTAACCAAGTTTTCTTCATCTTGTCTCTTTTTCGCTCCCGATGATTACGACATGCCGTCCTACTTCCACGTGTCATCTAATAGCGAGACATTGTGCCATTTTTGAAGATCGAATGTTGGGTAGGTAATCTATCGTCGTCGTTTTACTTATAATATCATTGACATAAGGTCATATAAGTTTTCCTGATTAATTTACAACTTACTTGGCATGTTCAAGTTATGTGGTATATTTTAGCCGGACTTTTAAAGTGGTGTAATAAAATACTTGTTTATTAATTAAATTATTTATTCAACAATAAGCCTTCACATGCAAACACTTATAGGTAATAAGAGTTTAGACAAATACATTTTAACAAATAAGATTATCTAAATTCGAGTGGTTTCAAATTATAAATAGGAACAATTACATAAATAATAATGTAGGTGCCTACAGTCAGCAACACAATTTATTTAAACTTTATCTAGATTTATTTTGGTATAAAAGTACACAGCACATATTAATACATTTATTTCTAGGGAGATTGAAAGTAGGATTTTTAAGTAGATTGTGTTGCCAACTGTACTTAATAAATACAAACGACAAAGGAATGTAAGGCGTAATTTTATTTATAATCGTGTTCTTAAAGGTAACTTTGCATTGAGTGTTAAAACTCTTAACTAAGTTGTGCGTAGTTTCGGTTGGCCACTGTCATGCCAATAGATTTTTAATTTTTATCGCACATTTAGTTTTGAACTCTATTTTGTTTGTTATATGTATTTCTTTAATGGTATCATCTACTACGATTGAAATTTTCATAAACCGTTTCCTTTTTTCCCGGAACTCCATCCAATGCTATCCATATTTTCGATACAATCTTACACTTTCCACTTTTCGACTGAATTTAATTACTTTTTTGACATATTGCCGTTATTTTTAGGCTAAATACGCCTTATTTTCGCCGATTATGGCTATGATCACTGTAGACTTAGCCGTTACAGTATTTAGCCTGAACAGGGTACCTATAGCTGAACCAGGATGAGATAAAATCTTGTGCGTATTTCGCATACAGATCCAGTTTCTAGATCATAATTTTATAGTATGGCCACACATCATTATGGTAACATAAAATATATTTAATTGTACTAATTCTAAAACGTGATGCATAATTAATACAAAACCAACATTTTGGATATTTTTTAAAATTATATTATCTATATTTATTATTATAATTAATCAATAAGTACAATTATTTCGCCGAATAATATATTCTAATAAAATAGTTATTTTTGTGACATTATGTATTTAGCTTTGGCTCCACATATGCACTATCTAATTTGGCAAACATTATAAAATACACACTTTAAAAGCTATAAATGCTAATAAATAATATCTTAAGTATTTAAAAGTTGATAGAAATACACAAATGGATAGAAATAGAGAAATACATTTATTAAAAAATAGGAGTCTTAACAATATCGATTACGAAAACAAATTGCACTAAAAAGCAACAACACTCGTAGCGATTATCGAGTTGTAACTGTATTGATTATGTTTAATTTTATTTACTTAAATTTTCGTCAGTATCAAATAACGAACATACTGAACTGATTACATAGGAGTAATAATATGAGAGTATGTGAATTTGACTGTCGAAACGTCTTATACAAAGCAGGTGTAATCATTTTATTGTAGTACCTATAGATAATATTCATGTTGTGTATTGCACATAAGATTATGACTTAATTCACGTTGTTACACGTAAAAGTTTATTCATGAAGCTACAGACAAAACTTTGACATTAGAAAATGGAAAAGAAAGACAAGACATTTTATTTTTTTTAATAATCGGAGACCTATGTTTTAGCAACTAGCTCGCTTCTTAGGTATACTGCTAAATAAAATTTATAATATTACTTTTGAAAAATACATTACAGTTATCAGTAGTTTAAGCTCTATTTTTACATAATTTTATTTCATATTATTTTAAACAGTAAAACCCAAGTTATTTAAAAAAAAGTGCTGGTTGAAACACGGTGCCTCTCTAGCTGCGTTTGTACTAGATAATTTTCTTAATTTTTCATAAAATTTTAAGGTTTCGTAATTAGTTTAAGCCGTAACTTTGTTAAGTTGAGATCCTTTTTTCGATTTGGATGAATATTCCCAATATGACAAAGACGATAAATGATCATGGATCATATTTTACTAGGTTTTCTTTTTATTTAAGTAAGCGACATAAATTGCTGGCTGTTCGCCTTTCGTAAAGGGGTAACCGCTAATTATCACAACTGTGTTGTCTTATCAAACACAAGTAGACTTTCACGTAGCTGCCAAAGGGTCAGCGCAGACCATTGAAGTGAAACGATTAAAACTCAGCTTTATTCACTTATTCTAAGGTTCACAATTGCGTAATAAAATGAAATGACTTTAGAATACCCTATGATTGAAATCAGTGTATTTAAATTACTCTGGATTAAATCTTTGGCATGCCGAAATTAAATCAGTTTGGAATACACATCTCTCTTAAAATGAAATGGTCTGCACTATATCAGTCAAATATTGACCTGTTTTATTAATTTTAATGGAAATATGAAACATCGCTCTAGAGTGAACTAACATATTAATTATGAATTGCAATATAACACTGAATGAAGTGTTCTAACAGTATTCGTTTTAAAAATATCATTCGGAAAGTTTCCGAATGCTTTTTTACCATTTAGAACTAAATATTCACAGTGTTACGACATTAATTATTGCATAACATTATCAATATTAGTGCAGTATAGAGCGATATTTCACATTTGCATACAGTCATATTGACAAATTAAACAAAACAAGTTAGTATTTGACAGGTATTTGCGACGTTGTCAAATTTTAGAATGTGCAGCCTGAGCCATTTACCAACATCTATCTACATAGGAACGTTTACTCTCCACTACATCTACCTACAAGTAGGGTGTAGTCATATTATTACTTGGTCGCAGGAGCTTCGGTCGCGGCTGTAGTGACGTTGGTCGCAGCAGTGGTGACGTTAGAGGTAGCTGTGACGTCAGAGGTTGTGTTGTCGGTGCGAGCGATTGGAGGTGGGATGGAAGTTATTTGTGATAATGGGGATTTACCTGTGGAGAGAAGGAGACATGTATTATATCATTGTAGGCAGTAGGAAACGACCGACGACTTTAAATCTTACACAAAGTTTACATTAGGAATTTTATACTTAACATAGAACTTTATAGCCAAATGATCAGTCATCATTGAAAACCGAAACATTTGGCTAAGAAATAGTGGGGTTTATTAAATAAATGTTGCTTAAATTTAAGAAACGTTTGAACGTTGATTAATTTATGGCTAAGTGGACGTCAACTTTAAGCAACGTTTATAAATAAACCCTGGCATTGGTAGCTCCCGATAAGACAGTTTACCATACTTATGAAGCTAATTACCGCAAATATATTAAAAAATAATAAATACGGTTTAGTACTTAAAAATAGAGGCTATACTTCAAAGGATTTACTTTTATCCATTAAAACCAGTAAAGGCTGTTTTACCGAAGTCAGATATATTTTATCTGTGGAATGAAATTGACATCTGACAGGGCTAGTATGACAAAAATTTCAAAAATGCAAAATCTATTCAAACTAGAACGCAAAGCATTTATATATAAATAAACCAATTACAGGCACTTTTGTACGGGCAAGAAATTCCATAGACACCCTTTAAATCAAAATATTGTACAAAAAAGTGTGCATGTTTCCCCCAACCTTTTCATATTTTTTGTGTTTGTGTTATTTTTTGCGTCATGTTTACCGCAAATAAACGCATTTTCTTTCTTTCTTACATCATTCATGTTGAAATTATACATGTGAGAATGATGTAGAAAGACGTGCACGTTAAAAGCACCCGTAAGAAAAAGATGAAAACAATTTAGGAATTAAAATAAGCCGTGACAACTAAGAGATGACCAGTGCCTACTCATTCTTGGTTTCCTATTCTCATGATAAGATCTTATTCTAGCTATAAAAGTTTGGTGAATTTCGCAATTAGTAAGAGAAAGTCGTTAAACTAGCAAATCAACAACCAAGGTTTTCATTCACCAATATTGTTGTCTACAGAAAACGTACCAGAAACATAATCCTGGAACCACTTGCTGATACCGGTGGCGTGTTTCCTGACCCAGTCGATCCTGAAGGTGGCCGTGTCCACCAGCTTCTGAAGAGTCTGAGACATCGGCATCAGCTGCTCCTTGTGTTTGAGGGCGAAGGTTTTTAACTGGAAGATGGAAAAAGAAATTTGTTAACAACTGGTTTGTTAGGTCTTCAAATGTCAACTGACCAGTGTGCTGTCCAATTTTCTGTTGGATGCTGTGATTGGTTCAACAAATAAACCAGATAAGTAATCAAATTAAACGGGTTTTCATTATTTATTAGTTTTATTTTTTTCTGAGACATTATTTCATTGATAAGGCCAGGAACAAGACGACAATGACTGTTCCAAATTATAAAAAAAAAACATTTCTTGGAATTTATTTTGCAGAATTTATTAAGTAAAGGCATAGCTGGACAGATAATGCGTTAAACATAATACAAAATCAAAAGTCATCTATTCAAACTAGGCTGAGAATCAGCACTTTTTGAACGTCAAAATGACATAAGACAGTCCCCCGGCACGCCCGCCCTTCACCACTTCCTAGTGCTTTCGCTGGGAGAAGAAGTGGCGGAACTAACTGTCCAGCAGCACTGCTGTCTGTTCAGTTAGAAGAATTGGATTCTATACAGTAGTAAGTAATTAACATTACGAAACACAAAACATTTAATAAAATTATTTGCTATATGTCAGCTAGCACACGCCGATATACCTACCAACAAAAACATTGAAAAATATACTCAATCAGAAATAAATAATAAAAACAAAAATACATACCCTGGTAAGCTCCTCCTCAGTAGAAATAAACCCGAAGGACCCGCTCAGCACCGCGGGGAAGGTGAAGGCGTCCATTTCAGTGAACTTGTTGTACACTTGGTGGAAGTTGTGTACGAGGAAGTCTTGCGCCAGGCGCGTGCCTATCGGGGCTTCGACGCTCCACGCCGCTACGGCGTACTGCTTGGGGATCTCTGATAGGGATTTTTCGAGAAGCCTGTGGAAGGAATTTGAATGTGAGTATTTTTAATTAAGTGGTGTGTGTGTACATAATTGTAGGTCGTAGGTTCGAACTCAGTCAGGCGCTTTCATCATTAGCCTAAAATATTCCCACTGCTGGGACACTGGTCTCCTCTCTGTGAGAGGGAGTGGGCCATAGTCCACCACGCGGGCCCATTGTTGGTTGGTAGATGTCACATGACGTCGAGTTTTTGGTTCTGGGACATGCCGGTTTCCTCACGATGTTTTCCATCACCGTTTTGAGAGCAGTGGTGATGAAGCAATTTACATAAAGTAAAGCGCAGGTATGCTGGAAGAGATTTCATTAGAAATAAGCATCACCTTTGTACCTATTTTTCTGTTTTTTTTCTTCTTGTCTGTTTATATAAGTGTGTACATAAATGGTTAAATAAATGGTTAAATAAAATGTGAATATAATATGCGAAATGTGGGGGTACTATACCTCTGCCCAACACTTTCGGCTTGATGTTATGTTTTGTAGTGCATGCGACATGGTTAATTTACGGAGAAAACATCACCCAAAAGTACTTTTGAGTCTAAGAGATCTGGCTCAGAATTCTCGTACTTAAAAAACGTTCAAATTCAAGTCGCAATCTCATCTCAGCGACAATCAATGTCAAAAACCTGTCAAAAATGTATGTAAATTGATTGTAATTTTGACAGATTGAGACTGAGATTAGAATGCGAACGGTCTTAAAAATACGGGCTCAGAATTCTCGTACTTAAAAAACGTTCAAATTCAAGTCGCAATCTCATCTCAGCGACAATCAATGTCAAAAACCTGTCAAAAATGTATGTAAATTGATTGTAATTTTGACAGATTGAGACTGAGATTAGAATGCGAACGGTCTTAAAAATACGGGAATTGCCCCTCTGATTAAAAGTAGTTTTGGCCTATGAAATCATGTAGACTAGGTTGCGACTTACACAATTATTAAATCAGTTACGTAATCTGTTCTGGCTGGTATGCCGAAATAACAACAAGTAGTCAAATCAACTGACATGAGATTTAATTGACTTGGCTTTTATAAAATAGAAAAAAATATGTGCCGTATGTATGCTTCATAAAAAAGCAGCCTAAAAAAACAAAAACGCACAGCTCACAATAAAAATAAAAAAAAGATTCATACAGCAAAAGCATAGGGGCGTATGATACGCCTAAATACGTGATGAGCATCGATAACGATGACACGATAATATAAAGATAAAAAGATTTGATGTTTTTTAGGGGTCAACGACCGCTGCTAGTGGTGTGACATGAAGTAAGAGTTGTTTTTTTATCGTGTTTAGATATTGATACTGATCACGTCTGTGAAGTTTACACAAAAAAAGCTTTTCTTTAAACTAATATTTTAAATGAATTCACTAACTGCGGTCGATGACCCCACAAAAAAAAATTGTTTTTATCATGTTTATATATCGAAACCCACCACGTCTGCGGAGTTTCGCTAGCTAATTTAATTTGACCCTGTATTTAATCTCTTCATACACATATTTCGTTAATGATATTTGAAATAAATGATTATTATTATAATACTCACGTGGTAATAAGAGACTCTTCCCTGGTGCTGGGCAGGTTGTTGATGATGAGACTCTTCACGTTGGGGTCGGTGGAGTTCATGAACACGTTCCACAGGAAGTCGAACTCTGTGCGTCCGCCGTGACGGAGCACCATGTTGTACACGAGCGAGCGGAGGTAGCTCGGGATTCTAATATAGAAGAAAAAAAAATGCGAATATATCCCTGGTATTTAACTACTCAAGTGTTTTAACGCTCATACATTTGACATCAGAAATGTTAAAATTTATGACGTATCTAAATTATGTCATGTCACAACATATAAGTAGAAGAACTCGTATTGATCAGTAGGCCAATTCTCGTACTACAAAAGCGTCCAAATTCAAGTCGCAATCTCATCTCAGCGACAATTAATGTCAAAAACTTGTCATGTAAATTGATTGTATTTTTGACAGACTGAGACTGAAAGTAGAATGCGAACGTTCTTAAAAATACGGGAATTCTTAACGGACTGCTAAATGAATGAGCTAAAGATCATTTGATTGTAAATAGTTCAGTCAAGAGCCGATCAATATTGTTGAGCGGGTGCTATCAATAGACATCACTCTCTTGGATTATGGTAATTATTTCCTTTTTTGGGACAAGTCAAGTCAGAAATGATATTTTAAAACTGTACCCTCGGGTCCCAGACCTTTGGAAGGCGTACGAGGGGTTGAAGCCAACTCGCAGAGGCCCTTTAGACGTTTTAAATTGAATGTGGCACCAAAACTGTATATTATTATGATTAGTATTATTACTTACGGGTTATTATTAATATCGGCCTGTTTAGTCCAGTTGTCGAACTGCTCTCTGGCCCAGTTGAGGCACCGAGGAGACTCGACGTAACACTCCCACATTACAAGGTTCTCTATAAGGAAGGCTTCGTTGTCGTCTTTAGGTTTTGATAGACCATAGTTGACACGTTCTAGCTGCTTCGCTAGGATTATTCGCATGTAGTCCTGCAAACATTTATGTTATGATAATAATTTGTGAATAATTAAGTTTTATTCTTTTAGCTACGTTAGTTGCGGCAGTGGCAAAGGGTTAAAATCGTACGAATGCTTTCGGTTTTTCTCCTTGAAATGACAAATCAAATCAAAATATTTTATTTCACATAAAATATTGGGCCCTTAGAAACGTCAGAAGCTAGGTGCACAGTTCCAATTGGTTGTTTCCTATGGAGAAGAGCCGGCAAGAAAATCCATGGTTACTCTTTTAAAAATAATTGGCTTTTACAATGTTTTCAAATTAGTGTTTATAGCTATGGGAGGATAGTTCAGGCCTGTCAACAGGTACCTGGTAACAACATAGAAAATAGTCTACAAAACATAAGTTTACAAGTTAGGCCTACAACATTCTCACATTCACAAAACACAATCTGGATTATGTCAAAGAAGTATGTAAAAAAATAAAACATCGTAATTTGGGAGCAGTTAATTGACATTTACATAGTGATGCCGTTAATGACGTATCAGGGAAGCCACATGTGCAAAACGAATTATTGCCCGACTTCCTTGTCTTCAATGTAGTCTTTAGTCAATCTAAATAAAGGTTATGTTTGATGTGGATTTTGAACTTCCCAACGCTAAGTTCTGTAACCGAGTTTGGCAACTTGTTATAAAAGCGGGTACTGTTTATAAGAAAGAAATGACTTGCTTGTTTTAGTTAACCTAAATTTGGGTATCACAATTTAATTTTTACTACATGTATTTATATTATGGAAATCGCTTCTTATTTTGAAAAGTCCTAAGTTTTTGCGATCATATAAAATTCTTTCTAAGATATAAAGAGAAGTCAATTACGACTTTCTATACACATTTAGACATTTTTTTGCCGATTTCCGATTTAAATATTTTTACCTTTGCCACTGTCACTTGCGTCATATGTATATTAATATTAAACCTCCGTAATCCTATTGCTAGGCATTTTATGTCAGTTACGTCTGCATGTTACTAGCAATGTATGTACGTAGAAGAAAATATATTAAAATACATTATCTCACCTGGAAATGCACATATCCAGACGTCGCCCTAAGATTATGCTTCAAAAACGCCATATTATTCAATAGCAAATCCCAGACCATCTTCGAGTCTTCCCCATTGTTGACACAGGTGGTCAAACCCAGAGCATAACTGTAGTTGAGCTGGGAAACTTTGGCCAGATTGAAGGCATCGTCGATAAGCTGTGACTTGGTAATGGGGGATTTAATGCTGCCGGCCTGTAGAGCTTCGCTTAGTAACTGCCAGTTCTTCTTGTCGTAGTTAACTCGGTAGTATCCTGGGGAGATAAGTTTGAGAATATTAATAATGTTTGATGTGAGACATAAAAATGTTATGAGGAGGTAAGGTGGTGCTATATTCTTCTAGTCACCATTTTTAGTTGATAGAAGGGTTGTTTCTCTCGTGTCATCTTTTTGGATGGTACATTCAGCAAAATCGGCCATCAATAACGATTTTTAAATCATATCTGAATACAATTGGATAATATTTAGCAATTACATTTAAATAGCTGAAACTTTTGATTGCTGAGTATGTTTTTTTGTTTATAAGCTGTTTTTTTTTTGTTTTGTGTCTTTGCATCTGTATTTTAGTTTTTTTCAGTCGAATTGAGAACCTCCTCCTTTTTTGAAGTCGGTTAACCAATACACTGCGTTTGGTCAGAAAATTGTCTGAAGGATTGCGTTGTTTGATCAATAGATGCTAATTTATAAGACTGTAGTAACAAGCTGGTATGAATACACTTCAACAGGTTTCAAAACTTACCGATAGCATCAACGTTAACATAAAGAGCTTGCGTAGCATTGATGGGTACATTAACGGTGCTGATGCGGCCTTTGAGCCAGGACTTGGGCTTAGTGGTCCACGTGTCTAAGGGCGAGTCCACGATGGTGTAGCTGATGGGAATGTGCCACAGCTGGTCTACCATCTTCTGGTACGGGTCCGTTGCAGAGGTGAAGAGGCGCTGTGCAAGATGGAGATACGTTTAATTATATTGGTTGAAGAGTGTCTTCTAAAGTACGGTTAAGCCAAAAGGATGTGAGATGTTTCACGTTACTGATAGTTATTTCTCAAAAACATCATACTTGAAATAGGGATGGCTAATGCAGCTGTACCGTTAGAAACAGGAAGACATGATATTCAAGAGTGTCTTCTAAAGTATGGTTAAGCCAAAAGGAGGTGAGGAGATGTTTCACGTTACTGATACTTAGTTATTTCTCAAAAACATCATACTTGAAATAGGGATGGCTAACGCAGCTGTACCGTTAGAAACAGGAAGACATGATATTCAAGAGTGTCTTCTAAATTATGGTTAAGCCAAAAGGAGGTGAGGAGATGTTTCACGTTACTGATAGTTATTTCTCAAAAACATCATACTTGAAATAGGGATGGCTAACGCAGCTGTACCGTTAGAAACAGGAAGACATGATATTCAAGAGTGTCTTCTAAAGTATGGTTAAGCCAAAAGGAGGTGAGGAGATGTTTCACGTTACTGATAGTTATTTCTCAAAAACATCATACTTGAAATAGGGATGGCTAACGCAGCTGTACCGTTAGAAACAGGAAGACATGATATTCAAGAGTGTCTTCTAAAGTATGGTTAAGCCAAAAGGAGGTGAGGAGATGTTTCACGTTACTGATAGTTATTTCTCAAAAACATCCCACTTGAAATAGAGATGGCTAACGCAGCTGTACCGTTAGAAACAGGAAGACATGATATTAAAAATCTGTCTAGAGTTTTTCGAACAAATTATAAGAGACTTACACCCGGTTTCGAGAACGAAAATTATCGACGCGTTATCCATTGCGCCATATGTTCGAAAAAAACATCTGCTCAACAACGTAAATAACGCAATGAATGTTGTTGAACTGTCAATATGAAACTCATTCCTACTGTTAATGTGTTACGCAATTACCCCGCATATCTTAAACATTAAAAAAAAATATGCCAAAAACATATTCTGACGACAACATTACCTCCTGTATTTAAATATACAAAAGTTGTTACGAACTCAATTTTGTAGTTTGCAACCAATTGATACAAAAAATAACATTTCATATAGTTATTAAACTCATGACGGCATTTAAAAAAAGTGTAGTAGATACCTGTTCAAATTCAACATGTCCTTTCTCATAGTTTCTGTTTACATTAACGACAGGGTAACCGGCTTGCTTGGTCCAGGAGTTCATGAAGTCCACCACGTTGAGGTCCTTGAGTGACGGGTCTGATGGAGTAGCGCTGGCCATCGCTGACCAGAGGTCATTCTCTTCCGCGTTCGAGTATTTCCTGGTGGAGAAATGTGAGATAGAATAGAAAACATTTATTCGACATGGACGTAACGTAATCGCAACAATTCCAAAGTTAATGAAAAGAATAAGGGAAGTGCAGTAATAAACAAAACAAGTACTTAATATGATTAGATGTTATAGTGGGGTTCCTTTTTTTTTATGTGTGGAATCTCGTTGTTGACCTTGAGAGGCCGAGACTACTCAACCGGTCAATCCTGTGGAGCCTGAAGCGAACTCAAAGCCTCCAGCCAGGGGCAAAAAAATACTTATAAACCAAGCGACCATCACCCCCTGCACCACCTGTGGGGTACGAACCTCGGCTTGGGGCGACGCTGGGGGGGGGGGGGGGGGGGGGACAGCTAGTTGGGGACAGGCTGGATCAAGTTACATTATTATTATTTGGGGAATTTAAAGCTACAGGCTCAGCTACGCCACCAGCTGGCATGGATCCGATCGGACGACGAGATTAGGATCGACGGAGGATTACTTGGGGATAATCGCAAACGCGTATGACCTCGGCGGCGAGGTCGGAATTTCAATTTGTGTCTATGTTTGTATACTGAACTAGTGGCCCTATTGCTTTCCTGGAATAGGGAAATGGGGTCATCAGGGTCGGTCAGAAACAGGATGCAGGCACGAGTCGTTAGCACAGAGAGTCACGCGAGAGTCCAATAGACGACGAGCATTGACTGACGAACCAATAGCGTGCAGCTCGCCGCACCCCGGCTTCTTCATTCCGCCAATCAGACCGAAAAATTAACTACTGCGCAGATGTCAGTTTGTGCTCATGACTCATGCCGGTTATCTTGTGGTAGTTACGGTCATAAAACGAGCGAGTAGAACGGTGAATATTTAGTACGGGATTTGAATCTCATGTCGTCTTGCTCCCACATTTTATGACCGCACCTGTCCCGGACGTTGGCGTTTAATGTAACATACTATCATTCTTACAGTCTGAAATACAGATATTTTATATCTAGTTCAGACACAGATGTTCAATATCCTGATCATAGAATAAAGTGTATCACCATATTATTTAAATGTCTGTATATTTTTGAACAAATACATTATTCTTATTTATTAACATTTTAAATAACAGCTTCTTAATGACTAAATGACTTTTGTAATTATAGTCTACTATATAATTATGTCTTAGTACGACACTCACCACCGATTCAAATAGATAACCAATCCCTTATGGAACAGGTCCTCAGAAATTGTATGGTTCAGCATTCTTATCAGGTTAGCTCCCTTAGTATACGATATTTCGTCAAACTTCTGCGATATTTCCGATGCGTCCTCCACCTTGCGTGATACAGGGGAGGTGTTCTTGAGTGCGTCGGATCGAAGGAGGTCCATTTTGTCCCGAGAGAAGGATTCGAACATGTTCCATTCGGGTGCGACCTGGGGAAAGGATAGGTATTTAGAATAAGTTGTTTATCAGCAGATATGAAGAAGAATAGTTTGCATATAGTCGTTTTTGTTGTGTTGAATGAATATAATTATTTCTGACAAAATTGCTTTGGCTTTAAAATTTTGTGCCAAAAGTGGATTAATACTTTTATCTAAATCTATACTAATAATTATAAAGAGGAAAAATTTGTTTGTTTGTTTGTTTGTATGTATGTAGGGGAATCTCTGGAACTACCGGTCGGATTTAAAAAAATCTTTTTGCCGTTGATAGCCTAATTCTTAAGGAAGGCTATAGGGTATTTAACATAACGCTAGGACACTGAGGAGCCGAGCAAAATAAAATAAAAATACTAAAAGAAATACTGAAAAAATAGCGCAGGCAGGCGATGCGATGCGGCGGGGTGGGTCGGGGGAACCAGAAATTTTACGCGGATGATGTTGTGGACAGAAGCTAGTGAATAATAAGGGTCTGGGTCCGGTTGATAGCGGAATTCGTGGTAGGATAAACCGTTTAACTGCCTTATTCTAGGCAGGTAGTGAGAACTAGGTTATGAATGATGCATTTGGGCTACGCCTATGTCTGGACATTAGCCCAGCTAGGTAGGGAAGCCAACAAGCAATTGATCCCTTGCAGTTCCTCAGATTGGTGCAAAGGGGCTGGCTGTACCTTTTCACATGCTTTTTGACCATTTGGATCAACTCCTACATATTCGATATAAGTCGCAAACCACACAAGTGTGGGAAGCATACCACTTGCTGCAAGACTTCAGGTCAATGAGTAGAGATTCGCTGTGCGTAAATTTTTCCACCATGCACCAGCTGAATCACTAGGTACCTAGCATTTTCAGGAGAACCCTACTATTGACGTATACCCGGTTCATACTTACATCGTTTGTTCCAACATACTCGATATAAGTCGCGAATCCTCGTTAAGCCATAGTTCTGTCCACCAGCGCATGGTGACGAGATTTCCGAACCACTGGTAAGCGTGCTCGTGAGCTATGTCGATGGCTACGACCAGTGAAGGTCTTCTAAACTTCTAAACTTAAACCTCATCTATACGCAGTGAGTCTTGCTACTGGCCGGCAAGACTTCACATTAATACACTGCTACTATGTTCTTTTGGCGCTCGTATGACATCGACATGGAAGCGCTGTTGGTAAACATTTGTGCAGATGTTTTGTGAAATGTATTGTAAAAACCAGATGGCGGCGTTCGTTTCGAATTTGGCCACGGGCCGAAATAACTTTGTAGCGCTATAGGAGCAAAACCCGCGGCCTTGCCGGATACCCCAGTTCAGTGTACGAGGAGGGTTGCCGGTAGATCAACCTTTTCACTTGCACAGTCAGTTCAGCAACCTAATTTTTTTAGGAGTGCCCTAGGATACATCGGCTGTTTACTGATACTTACATAATCATCTCCTACATATTCAATATAAGTCTGGCTGATGGCTTTGTTGGCTTGGCTGCACTTTGACACTCTGCCTAAAGCAACGTAATGTTTCACGATGATTTCACTAATATGTTGATGAATTCTACTCACATGATCTACTCCAACATACTCGATATAAGTGGCAAATCCCTCGTTGAGCCAGAGATCGGTCCACCAGCGCATGGTGACGAGGTTTCCGAACCACTGGTGAGCGAGCTCGTGCGCTATGTCAATGGCTACGTTCTGTTTGTCGCGAGGAACGCTCTCGTCTTCATCGAAAAGTAGGGTTGTTTCTCTGTGGGAGGAAATAAAAAATATTATAAAAGACCTTGATAGAAATGGAATTTCCGCCACGAACCGACAGCAGCCTTGGGTGAAAATGGGTTGAAATGGATTGCCATTTAAAGTGACTTGCCCCGATTTTCAACGACTTATCACGTCACAGATCAGAGAAATAATGTGTATACAATACAAAGCGTTAAGTCATCATCATCTGCCTAATTATCTAGGCATAACAATGCAGTGGTGTTATATGTGCTACTTACTATTTAAAAACCCACGTACTCACTAGGTAACAGAAATCTTCGCTAAGGCAACTACGGTAACTAACCTAACCGGATGGAGCTGAATACCTGTATTATACATGGACCGATTGTTATTAGGTAATACGACACCCCTTGGTAAGATTGATTGTCAGACTTTCGGGCTTCTGACGACCCCTAACGACTGTCAAAGATCTACAAATGACAACCGGGACCAACGGGTTAACATGCTTTCCGAGGCACGAAGGGGTCTCGGTACGTAAAGATGGTCGAACGATTTAGTCTTTATCTTTCGCTACGAGACTCTTATCCGACTCCTGGATAATATTACAAAATCCTGTAGAACAGGAGACAGGCTACTTTAATGCATGTTTCTTTTTTTACAATTTGGGTATGTGTTTAATAGCGACAGTTGTTTAGAATGACGTGTAGAATCACCGACTTGATGGGTGCACGTGACATAATCGCCACCCTGTATTGTGTTATCTGTCATGATTAGAATTTACGCTTCTAAAAATCGTCGGAAATGAATGGTAAGAGCCGAATCTTTTTTAATATTATGACATTGTAGTGTTTAGGCATTATTAGTAGTATTTTTTTCTCAATAGACAACATTTGGTGATAACCTTAACTTATTATCCTAGCTTACTGATAGACTATCTGCGTTACATTTTTTTTACAACTTCAACTATCTTTTCTGGTGATAAGGGACTAGTATAGTATAATTACACTAGGTTAAATGGTTGTTAACAGCCTTAGAATACGTCAAAACTCATAACGATTTAGATAACGTTAAACCATTTTCACTGACAATGTGTGGCAAAAGGGCACATGATGTGACAAATAAACATTGACATTGATGTGACATTGTGTGTTTCTGTGACAAATAAATATATTTTTCTTTCTTTCTATGTATTTCGGCGATGGTCTCTTCAGGAACAGCCGGCCTTTCCTACTTCGGCAGACCAGGGTGTTTGTGCAATTTGGGAGGGACTTATCAATTAATGAATAGTGCAGATTTAATTAACATTTCGTATCGAATATGGATCCACGCGAGACACAATGTTTTTTTTATTGTGTCTGTAATAACGACATTCAACCGGTTAATAGTAACGATTGTCTTGGTAAAAACAACCATGAAGAAAAGAGAAAAGGGGCATTTTGCTAATACATACGACGGCGCGCGATGATGCAGTCGATTTATTTTGTATCACTTTTCGAAAAGTGTAATCGATTATTTTTACTCTGTGGTGTCGAATTAATTTCTTTAGTGGAATTATTAATTTAGAGCGGGTAACACCGAAAGGGGTTGTGACTGTCATGGCTGCGGTGGCAAGCACTTTTGATGCGACCGTCACGCGAGTCTCTTTGGGAGTACATTAAGTGCGTTATTTTGCGAGTATTTTTTTCCAACCACCTTTTTTTTTAATTTAAAATGGGTTTGCTCTTGACTCTAGTCTAGGTCAGCGGTAAAAGAGACAGAGTCGACGGTGGAGTGAGCTTACCCAGAAGAAGCCTGTTCACTCTCACTTTGAAGATATTAGGGTTGTATGCGTTGCACCTGCACGTACACGCCCATAATGGAGAACCGACGGATCAGCAGCGACATGGTGCCTCAGCCGCTCGAGCATCCGTCACATACATACATCAACTGACACCCTTTCCCATGGGGATATGCAGAAGCTACAGATCGCCACCTGCTACGATCCTGACATACTACTTTCCTTCCGTTTACGTTCAAACATCTGGTCATACACGCACGCCGATTGCGAATAATATAATACTTATAATAAAAGTGTTTATTTCTCACCACAAGCCAAAAAAATACAAACAATATTTTACACACAAAAAATAGCTAACGATTTTTGGTTGTGGATCGCTGGTACCTGTGGTAGGTAGTAACACCTGTACTTATTACAGGTCACCAGGTCCCCATCTGCTCATGATTACACATTTGATAGCTTAACATCTAATATCACAACAAGTAACTTAGGTTTCAAACAATTAGTGAGCTTATTATTAGAGTAAAAAATAAATAAAACGTATTAAAAAGTAAAAGTATGTTGGGAGGTTTTTATGAGTAAGGGTGTGTGTGTGTGTGTGCGAAGGTGTGTGTGTGTGGGTGTTGGAGAGAGTGTTACTAGATGAGTCTGATTAGACTAATACGTCAAAGAGAGCTTCTGTGGCAGTATAATTTTGGCTTTGTAGCCTGGCTTGCAGAAATACTACGCATCTAACCTTTCTGAAGAACATTTTATCACCAAAAGCGTCAGTGTATGCTTTTCTAAAGCCCCTGGGGTTTCCACTTACATCTCCCTTGTAAATTCTGTTTTGATAATACTTAGCAACAAATTATGAAAAAAGTATCCATCGGCAAATTAGAAAATATAATTATTTCTCAATTGACTCTGCATTGCAGTGAACGTGTTCCTCCATCTTACAACCGTGTGGTCAAATAAGCGCCAAGTCCACCAAAATAGATAACCATTATACGTAACGCACTATTTCCCCAACTATTGTCAACAAATTTTGCTTGTGTTAATTTTATTGAACAGTGTAAATATTGTAGATAGACCAATAAATAAATAAATATTGAACAGGAGTTTATGCTTCGACCTCGAATTTGATTTAAAATACTAATCGATGTTTGCGTAAAACGTTTGAGGAGATCGATTGTTTGTCTGTGTAGTTAGTAGCTGTAGACGGATATCTACTAAATATGTGCTAAGAATCAACAGTGCAACGTACGGGGATTGGATTAACAACCTCACGATCGAAAGTCCTTCGCTTTAATTGTTGAGTTATTTTTGCGTTTACATTAATTTTATAATAAATCTATCGTACCTACTTTCTAGTTTCTACCCGAAATAATGATTTGAGTTACTATGATGTGAAACTGCATCAGTGTTAATCGACTTTTGTTGTTGACTGCACCATTTTAAATACTCCGAGTATCAATTTATTTTATTTTATTTAACACTTTATGCACACAAATGTACAGAGGCGGACTTAATGCCATAGACATTTTCTACCAGTCAACCTTTGGGTGATGCAGAGACAAACAGTGGTAGGTGTAATTTATAATGATATTTTAGAAACAAAAATATTTTTAAATATAAAGACGCGTAAATCAGCCAATTCACGCAAAGAACTTCAAAAGTGTATAAATATCGTATTATTTTGACTTGGGTTCTGTTAGTTCTGTACGGCTACTGCAACTCGTTAAAAACGGTTGCCTATCGTTACGCCGAGTTAAAATTCTACTGCGATTAAATCGATGTTACGCATGCGTCAAGAAATAGGTATGAAATATTATTCTTTTACCGGTTTTATCCAGTATTATATAATATACAGTATTATAGTAAGTTTTTATTTTTTGACATAATGGCACCTTCAAAAGAAGATGCCCATGGCGCGTGAATGTTTATGGTCAACTCAAAATTAAAACTAACTTTACCTCGTTTGTTATTATTCAATGTGCAATACACAAACACAAATATTTTGCTTGGTGTCTCACAGTTCGAACAAAATGCGAATGGTTTTTAAACATTTTGGGCGTCAAAATCATCACTTTCGTAGCCACAATGTAACATAAAATTGTTAGCAATTTAGTTTCCAAAAATGTCAACAAATATGTGTTTGGAAAAATAACGTTCACACCTACACATAAGGTTCAGTTTGCGCTACCACTTATCAAATTTAGACTTTTTCAATAGTACCTATTAGTCATTCTAAAATCAAGTTGAATTACATTAGCACAAAGTTGATATTTCTTTATTTAAGTACTTTATTTAAAACCAATTTCAATAATTAAATCACAGTCTATATACGCAGGTGCAAATAACCTCAATTGGAAACAAGCATTTAATTAGCTAAAAATTTTAACTCATAAACCACATTTCATGACGTCACAAAAGTAATTGAAGTCTGTCAGGAATGCCGTGTATAACTTGTAAAACAATAGGAATTTATATAATTATGTCTTTATTTACGTCATTCCGTTTACCGCAATGTCCGCGTGACAAATCATTTTATACATAGGTAGGTGTATTCTAAATATACCTAATAATAGTCTACGAAGTTGTCATCATTAAGCATAACGACCTGATACAATAGGAACTCGGTACCTATGTACTCGGAACTCGGTTACATCTTCCTTTCTTCTGTCAAGGCAGCTGGTTAGAAATGGGTGAAGCCGGGCGCGTGTCCCAATAGGAAAATCGTATCTATCAAAATAAGGCCGATATATTTGTCGTGTTTGGTAATTAATAATAATAATACCAGCCTGTTACAGTCCCACTGCTGGGCAAATGGCTCTTCTCATACGGAGAAGGCACGAGCATTGATCACCACGCTTGCTCAACACGGGTTGGCGATTTCAGATTATATTAACTGCAAGGTCAAATTAAATTAGCTAGCGAAACTCTGCAGACGTGATGGGTATCGATATCTAAACACGATAAAATATTAAAAATAAGATGTCAGTAATGTACAAGATAAAGTCAGAAAGTACATCATCATCATCTGTCTAGCCTTTTCCCAGCTATGTCGGGGTCGGCTTCCAGTCTAACCGGATGCAGCTGAATACCAGTATTTTACATGGAGCGACTGCCTATCTGACCTCCACAACCCAGTTTCTGGGTAATACGTTACCCCTTGGTAAGACTGGTTGTCAGACTTTCGGGCTTCCTATCTGACTTCCACAACCCAGTTACTGGGTAATACGTTACCCCTTGGTAAGACTGGTTGTCAGACTTTCGGGCTACCTATCTGACCTCCACAACCCAGTTACTGGGTAATACGTTACCCCTTGGTAAGACTGGTTGTCAGACTTTCGGGCTACCTATCTGACCTCCACAACCCAGTTACTGGGTAATACGTAACCCCTTGGTAAGACTGGTTGTCAGACTTTCGGGCTACCTATCTGACCTCCACAACCCAGTTACTGGGTAATACGTTACCCCTTGGTAAGACTGGTTGTCAGACTTTCGGGCTTCCTATCTGACCTCCAGAACCCAGTTACTGAGTAATAAAATACCCCTTGGTAAGACCGGTTGCTAGACTTTCGGGCTTCTGACGACCCGTAACGACTGTCAAAGATCTACGACTGACAGCCGACACACAAACTCAGAAAGTATATATGAATTGAAAAAGTCACAATGGTACTTGCTCATGTATGAGGTGGTCTGTGGGTTCAAATCCAAATTTGAACCCACAGATCACCTCGTACATGAGAGGCGAGCCAATCACGACAAATATGTTGGCCATATATCGTGACGGCTTAAACGTTTAAGGTCGGCATGACTATACCTAGGACTATTGTCAAACATGGGTCTGAATCTAATCTAATCTATCGATCTATATACATGTTTGTACTCCTTCTGTGGGAACCTGGGCGGGCGAACTTTAATACAGGTTACCATGTCACCTAGCTAGGACGCCAGGTTCAGTTCTGTTAAGTTACCCTTTTACTGACTTATCCCTAAATTGTAAATTTATATTTATTGTAAGACTTTTTTTAAAATAAATATTTATAATAAATCTAAATTAACCGCGAAGTATTTTCGACATCTTTGACTAGCATAACTGTGGTTTGGAACCAGATAATGCCTATCAAGGATAGCTCGCAGGCTTTAATAAAATGAGGAGTAAATTATCAGACGGACAAGCGAATATACAACATAACTAAACTTACCTGAAAGTAACCAGCCCCCAATTCTCCATAGCGCCGCTGGAGAAGTCTGGAATAGCGATCAAATCCATCTTATCTAACGCGTATGGCACTCCGAAAACATCTTCGTAGTACGCCAGAAGTTTCGGCGTAATGGATGACGCGTATTTAGCTTTCGTAATGAGTTCAGGTCTTGTCCATATCTTGATAGGAATGGTCACGTTGTCTTTGTTCGTGTAACTGGTCTCTAAGGATTTGAAGTCTGACAGTACGTATGCCACTAGGTAGGTTGACATGCTGACTGATCTGTCGAAGTGGGTCCATTGCCAGCCGGGTTGTTCGGGACTGTGGGAGGAGAAATTGTATTAGTGTGCTGTATTTTATTGGTGTAAAATTGTATTAGTGTGCTGTAATTTGCACGCCTTATGGTAGGATATGGCTAATGGACATTATTGCTATATTTTAAGACCTTTTCTTTGTACCCATATTCGCAAATTAATAAATGATTTGATTTGATTTTGATTTGATTTTTTTTGGTGAAAAATTGTACTAATGTGCTGTATTTTATTGGTGAGAAATTGTACTAATATGTTGTATTTTATTGGTGAGAAATTGTACTAATATGTTGTATTTTATTGGTGAGAAATTGTATTAGTGTGCTGTATTTTATTGGTGAGAAATTGTATTAGTGTGCTGTATTTTATTGGTGAGAAATTGTACTAATGTGCTGTATTTTAAAGGTGAGAAATTGTATTAAGTGTGCTGTATTTTATTGGTGAACAAAATCGTTTATTGGTAGCCAAGTCTACTCCGGTAGTCTACCCCTAGGTAGGTAGTCTATTAAAGTGTGAGGAAAAAAGGTCTTCTTAACTGTATTGAATGTTGTGGTTTAGTTGTGGTCTAATCTAATGCTGATACCTTTATTGGATGTAAGGAAACATACCTAATTCGCTACAACGGGTCAAGAGAATTCTATTTGATAATGAATACGGCCCTATTTAAGAAAAGTCTAAAAAAAATTCTGGCTAATAAATGCTACTATAACTTGAATGACTTCCACAATGATAATTTTGCAAAATTATAGACCTCACAGTGACATCAAGTAAAA
This sequence comes from Brachylomia viminalis, assembly GCA_937001585.2. Lineage (NCBI taxonomy): Eukaryota > Metazoa > Arthropoda > Insecta > Lepidoptera > Noctuidae > Brachylomia > Brachylomia viminalis. Next base: position 3,817,880 of record OW443300.2, read on the forward strand.
ATCAATTATTCAATGAATTCTGCATGTATCGCTTAATAACTAATTTTGACATTGACATTGAAATAATTGAAATATTTTTATTATTTAATGAATAATTTATTCTCCACTATGACTTTAACTTATTATAACTATTCGTGCTTATTTCATCTAATTTTATTTATTTCAATGTCTATTTTGATTAATTGATGAATAACTATGACTGTATAAATTTTTTGCATGCCTTATGGTAGAATCACTTGAAACATGTCATTCTTATAACACCATTGTAACAGTGTATTCAGCAAAAATAAATGATTTTGATTTGATTTGATTTTGATTTGATTTGTGCCAAATTCTAAGTTTGGTTTAGAACAGAACTGGTAAGTAACAAGAAACTTAAATATCGATCGCTAGTAAAATGAATATCTACATTTTAAATTAAAATGGATTTCTTACATTTTTCCAATACCAAACAATCAAAATTATTGTGTGTATTGATTTCAGAGAATTGAAAAATGAGTTACAAATGTTGAAATTAACTAACAAACTAAACTCTTGATTAAGAGAGTACATAAATTAAATAACCTTATCAGTGTGTAGTCATTAATAAAACGATTTGTGTGTTGACGCGTATTTAATCGATATAATAGTACCTACTACTCTCTTAGTCACTTGGTCATTTTAGGGTCCCTGAGGTGAATGACAATTACTTAACTTAGAACTTAGTTCTTTCGTTCTAGTTATTTTTTTCGATATTTTGTCGAATGTCACTATAGAGGTACGAGGATCAGGGTGTAAAGTTCACTCATACCTCCATAGAAAAGGGAGTATCCTCTGTACATACGGGTGTTGTGTCTGGTGAGCAACTGCCCGACGATTGATGTCGGGAGGTTGTATATAATTATGCTAGTTGCGCGGTAAACTCTGCTTGCGCGATGCAGGACGTCAGTGTGACGTAGTTCTCATGTGGCGATGTAGATACCGCTACATCACAAACACACCTAGCCAGGGATCCCAAGGTTCTATGTTACTTTCAAAAGCATAGCATTTTCAAAGCCATGAAGACGTTAGTGCTTTACTATTGAGCCAAACACAAGGACCCAATCTGGATGTCAGTTGATGCTTTAGATTTCAACCCAAACTGTATTACAAAACGAGTTCAAATATTGGCCCTAGTGAGCTCAAACCTTTCAACCAGTGCTTGTATTTCGAACCTTATTCCAATGGAGGTAATAATGTTCTATAAACATAATTGGCAATGTAGGCCCACTTGCACCACAAATCGCTTAATGCGTTTAGTGCTAAACAAATTTTAAACGTCGTCCTATTTGTCAATCGTTTGAAGATGACAGAGACAGAATGATGTTTTCAATGTCAAGTGGGCCTTACAATCAGCTTTTGTATTTTGAACTTTAATGTTGCTCCAAGGTCCTTTGTCTGAAGTTTAATATTGTCTTGTAATAAAGCCAAAAGCGTTTTCACCTGATCACAGTAATGATGGAAGTTAAACCAAGTTCACCTAAACAGAGTGACCTACGAATTCTCGCTCATTTTTGTTTTGTCTCATATCAGCTTCTATATTTTGCAATAAAAAAACTACTTACATAGGTTCCTGGGTAACAATCTTCATATTCGACAAGGCAGTGACAGTTTCTGGATGGGCGATGCTGATTTCGAACTTAGCCTTGAAAGCTGGCTCGTCGAAACAAGGAAACGCAGAGCGCGCCGACGTCGGCTCGAACTGGGTGACCCCTAGGTTTCTGAAAGATAAGATTTTACTTATAATTTGAGCGAGGAAACGTTCCTGTACTTCCTGCATCGATGTTTATGGTGTCTGAGTTTTTTTTTTACAATAATGGAGTGATAATTATTATTATGGGAATAATTTATTATTGCAAAAATATGAAGCAGTAATCTGCAGTTTGATTGCTGTTTTCAAATGTTGCCTCACCTTTGGAGGATGAGTAGGAAGTACCCACTTGCAATATACATGGGTAGGTACCCAAAATAAAAAAAACATATCTAGGAGCCACGCTGAGGAACTGATGTGTTTTTTGTGAATAAAAGGCATTTTTTCAGTTTTGCCTTTAGATCACAATTAAGAATTGTCTCAGTATCTTACACAATATACAATGAACTATTGCAAAAATTTTGTAATATTTATGAATGAATTCTACAAGTCATGATTCAGCTAAGATTTATCAGTATAATTCTGAAGATAAAGCACCGTTTACTAAATTATCTCTAGTGTTAGGTCATATTTAGTTTAGTTTGGCACAGAAGCAGATTTTGTTTACTATTCATACACAAGGCTACACTTCAAGCTATACATTTCCAGTTTACACTGACATCTCATTGTAAGGAAATTCTATACAATGCGAGATCAGCATAAACTGGCAATGTATAGCTTGATCTGTAGCCGTGCATACACGACTAAGATACAGGGTGGCAGGAGCATTGACGTGCATCCTGTTACCGTGAATCCATGAACACAGGGAGGTATCAGAACCCCCTCCCTGCATTAAAATTTTTGCTGCATAGGTATTGCACTTTTCTATGAAACAGCAGCTTTTTTTATTATTATAACCAACTAAAATTTTCTATGCTAGGTGGTCTAGAATTATGTGCTGATGGTTACAGTTTGCGTGGTGATGCCACCCTGTATATTGCTGGTAATTTATTTATTTATATATAATAGGCTCAGGATTTCTATGCTACTAATACAATTTAAGCTTAAACCCTGTGCAATTAACTAATATGAACAATCAAGGTATGTTAGCAACTATTATAGCAGACAATAATACTTCAAGGGCTTTACTTAAAGGATTAGATTTTCGTCATGCAGATTTCCTAATAACTGCCTTTAAGATGGTGTTATTCAGATTTATTCAAATAAGTAGAAAACTAACTGAAGAATGAATTACCCATCCTAATACTAAAAATATATAAGAAGAACTTACTTGACTTCATGCTTATCATTAATGTATGTGCTCTTATAAAACCCAGTCATTGAATTGGAGATCTTCCCTTCAAAGGACAGCTGCAGTATGTAGTCTACGTTAGCTTTCAACGCAGACTCTAATGACAGTATCAGTCTATCCCCAGTTCCTTCTACTATAGACAATATTCTGATGGTCCGTACTGCACTGCGGGTTATTTCTGTATCAGTGGGTGGGGGTGCTCGCGTAGTTTCAGTTCTTAAAGTTGTCTCATTACTGACAACTGGAGTTGTTTCTGATACAGTTGCCGTTGTGGTGTTTTGCTCAGCAGCAGCCGTAGTTAAAGGAACATCTGTGGCAGTAACATTGTTTACTGCCGTCACTGTAGCCTCACTCACCTCTCTTTTGACTTTAGGAGACCGTAAAGTCTCAACTTTTTCATATATTTGTTCTGTAAGCTTAGCATTGCTACTAATACTGAGGTTCTTAGAATGTAAAAGTATTTCTTTGACACTCCTACTGGCCCGTATAGTTATGTATACATCGCCGGAGTATGTTGAGTTTTCTAGTTCAGCTTTTAGTTTCAGTCTGTAGAAACTTGGTGCTATGGTAGAAGGGAGCCTGAGGTCTGGTGATGGTGAATTTGTTTGACCAAATGGTTCAGTTTCATCCCAAAACTCCACAGTTTTTTGTGAGACCTAAAACAATAGAATTAAAACTATTTTACTCATTTTAACGGATTATAAATAGGAGGGAAATATGCAGTAAAAAATATAATAAGTATATTAAGTACACTTGAAATGACTCAAGTCTTTGGCAGTCTGCAGTAAAAATATAGAATTTTGCAAAGATTCAAATGGATTTACTTTAGGAACAGATTTACTGCTTTTACACTTAAATTTTAACACAATATACAAAAACTTTTGGGCAACTAATATGACCATTATGGTGCAAAAAAAATTCTAGCCAAAAGGCTACTTTTTTATAGTGTAGGTAATTTCATAGGTATATAACAGAATAATACAGGTGATGAATAAGTTGTTGGACCAAAAATCAATCTGCCTAGCCTAACCCAACTATAATGGGGTCGGCTTCCAGTCTGACCGGATGCAGCTGGATACCAGTATTTTACATGGAGCAACTGCTTATCTGACCTCCACAACCCAGTTACTGGTTAATACAATACCCCTTGGTAAGACTGGTTGTCAGACTTTCAGGCTTCTGACGATTGTCCAGGATCCAGGAATGACTTAACATACTTTCCGAGGCACAGAGAGGTCTTGGTATGTAAAGATGGTCACCCATCCACGGACCAAGCGCGGCAACGTAGCTTAACCTGATCGATCGACCCGTGCCGCTGTTATTACTTAGCCACAAGCCCCTTAATTAATAAGTTGTTGGACCACCATAGTTTAATAAATGGGATAATTAAAAGGTACAAGTAATTTTAAGACTTATTTGTAAGATCTGATGAAAATTACAACCATATTCCCCATCATCAATAAACAATTAGCAGTTTCAATAATATTTTTAAGCTGTATTTATTAGATCATTTTTACGTGAACTTTCCTAATAAACTGTTGTTGCTATTCTGGATAAACTTTCTTAAAAAGACCCAAACTTGTAAGAAATTAAAACACGGAGCTATTGTTATAATAAAAAGGAAATGCCTGAAACTTACTTTCTGATCTCCAATAACATTAACTCCAATAAATATAAAAAAAACGAAAATTGATTTCAAAAACATTTCGTGCGTTAACTAAAAATATCACAGGTTATAAATGTAGTAGTATTATAGTAAACTTTAAGCTCTATAATAAAAGTTACTCATTTTTGCACCTTTACTGAAATTAAGTGGTGTTTTATTATTATAATTTATTTAGGATTCGTTAGACACCGCAGACTTTCAACCACTCAAAGATCGGTTGTCATTTTGACGTTTATTTTTTTTCAGAGCGTAATCTGTTTGGCAAAGATCGCGTTTACTCCGGACAAAGTAGTTTTGATTATGATTTTTTATAGCGCTTCCATCCGCAAAAGGCTGGGAATAGCTAACTGCGGAATTAAAGTTTGATAAAAAATACATTTATAAGACCGCAGCTTTTAATTAAAGTTGATAAGAAATATTATTACAAGATAGCAATTGAACTTGAAATCGGGCAACGTCTCATGGAGTTAATAGCAGATTAGATAACAGCCGGCTTGAGCACATTTTTATATAGTACCTACGAACATAAAAACATGACGTGATTAAGCTTGGACTTACCTTGAAGTAGGTGATAAAATGCACAATGACGCCCACCATGACTGCGATTACCACTGCGAAAATGATGAATGTGACACAGATGCAGTTAGACACGAATATTCCGCCTTTTCTTCCATATTGTATATCTTCTGGTGTTTGGGATTCATACGCCAGGAACTGTTGCCGGCTCGTTGAGAGCGCCATGTTGTTAATTCATTCTGAAACAATTACGCTATTATCATATTGATAAGAACACTTCATTCTGGTTTTTAGGTTAGAGAAACAAAGAGTTTATCTGCACTACTTTACCTAGTTAGCGTTACCTACGATAGTAAAATGAGCGATGTCTACGAAACTAGCTTTTATTTTAATTAAAGTCTGACATTAAGTAATTACTGTCTGACGACCTTCACCTACCTACATAGTAGGTACAAAAACATTTCGTTTATTTATGTTGCTTATATTTTACATATAGGTAAATAAATAAATAGATAAATAGATACTTACTAACGGCTGGCTGTGAAGTAAGACATTACATAGAAATCGTCACTCGGTTTCTCCAATATTGAAGTATCGACGTTGGTAGCCGTGAGTGGTTTCCATAGAATTTTTAAGTGAATTATCTGACGTGATGTGATATCTTTTCGATTACAAAGACACGTGATGTGTAATAGTAGTGGGTAGTAAGTCGAAAAGATGATTAGGAAATCATTGTGGTTAGGTATTACCATGAGGGTAATTGCATAAAGACGAGAAAAGGTACGTTAGGCTCATTATGGTTCAGTATGCTTCTTGTTCAGACACAGTTTTGAGTATTTCAAACAAACAGTAGGGACAACTCTAGGCCAGGAAGCGAAGCACGAGGATACGCCGAATCAACAACTTGACAACAACAACGTGCCTTTTCGATGAGTAGTTTTTGGGGACATAACGATGGTCACAGCCACAAGGCGAACCGGCATACCCTGTAGAAGATGGCGAGACCAGCTACAGAAAACAAATGACCAGTGGTCGACATTACCACGGATTGAAAGAGCTGGAATTCATGGGGCGAGGCCTTTACCCAGCAGTGGAATGATGCAGGCTAAAAATAACAGAAACGAAGTTCTCAAGCCAAAAGATGATTGTACGACTAAACGCCGGCAGACACTACGCCGTGGATAGACCGAACACCGACAATACTTTACTTCGACGAGACTCTTCGCCGACAGGATACTTCGCCGACAAGTCTGTGGTCTTGTGTTTGATTTACTGGTGATTTTGTATGTATGTGTAAACATTTCTGTGAGCAAATTGGAAGTTGCGCTCGCCGACCGCTGCCGCAGCACCGCTCGCTTCGCTCGCTCGGCTCACGCGCGGTTGGTCACAGTTCTAACCTTTTTTTTTGTTTCCGGGGTGGAAAATCCTCATGGATGTCCGCCGCCCTGGGGCGGGCGGCGGGGTCTGTCAGACTCTTACTGACTAAAAACCACCCCGGTGTTCCATCTCACACCTACGCCGGGGGCGCGGGAACGTACGATCCTTCCGCAACCCCCGACTGGTGCCGGCCCGCCACTGCGGGCCTCTTCGGGTCTGGGGGGGAGTGAGGTGTTTGACTCCCCCCGCGACGTCTAAGAGGGGCGCGCGTGGAACACTACGCGCCGAGGGGGTTGGAAGAGGGCGTTGTCCGCCCTTCGCCGACGCCCGGTGCGCCTTCTGCGGGCCGGGTGAGTAGATAAGATCTCCCTCTCCCTTTCCGAAGCCTCCTTCTGCAAGACGACTGTTTCGCAGAAGGAGACCACCGCGTCCCAGGACTCGGCGCTGCCGACCATCGATTCGACTACGGCCGGCAGCGACAAGTCACTGCCTACTTCTGAGATGAGGGCACGGCACGGCTCCTCCCAAGCGACACACTCTGCCAGCGTATGCCACGCCGTGTCCTCCAGGCAGTCGACGCAGTGGTGACACCGGGCGTCCGGCTCCCTGTTTATGCGACACAGGTACTTCCCGAAGCAACCATGCCCCGAGAACACCTGCGTCGCCCGAAACGACAGGGAGCCGTGCCTCCTCCCGAGCCAGCGCGCGAGCACCGGCCGGACCGCCTCGATGGTGACGAGGCCGGCGGTAGGGCGTGAAAGCCTGTCCCGCCATTCCGCCACCAGGACCTCGCGATCTGAGACCGACGCAGCTCCATGTGTCGCTGCATCGGTCCCTCGCCCCGCGCCCTCGCTTCCTCGCGCCGCTGATACAATGACGCGAGTACTTTCGCCTCGAGGACCCAGGGCGGGGATCCGGCCAGTACGCATCCCGCCTCGTAGGAGATCGTGCGATACCCCCTGATGACTCTGACGGCCATTGCCCTCTGTGGCTTTCGCAAAACAGCGATGCTGCCGGCCGTCAGGTCAGAGGCCCACACCGGGGCCCCATACAGGGCCATGGATCGCACGATCCCCACGTAGAGCCGCCTACAGGCGGCGCTCGGGCCCCCCAGATTGGGAAGCAGCGTTGCGAGTGCGCCAGCTGCACCCAGCAACTTGGGCGCCAGCCGTCGGAAGTGGGGCCCGAAGTCCCACCGGCTGTCGAGCACCAATCCTAGGTACTTCATGGTGGACTCGACAGTGATCCGAGCCCCCCCGACCACGATGTGTGAGCCGGGTGGTGGCGCCCGCCCGGGGCCATGAAACACCATAGCCTCCGACTTGCTGAGGGCCACCTCCAGGCCTAGGCGACGTATGCGGCCCACCACCTGTGAGACCGCAGCCGTCGCCAGCAACGCTGCCTCCCTGTGCGAGCTCCCCCGGGCAGTGACCAGCGTGTCATCTGCATAACAAGTCAGGTCTACGCCCGGTTAGAGCTCGCCCCTCAGCACCCAGTCGTACCCGATGTTCCACAGGAGCGGCCCTAGGACCGAACCCTGCGGAACACCGCACGACATGCGGCGCTGGTTTCCGCCATCGCGTCCCACGTAGGTGACACACCTCTCCGACAGATAAGCCCCAACGATGTGGCGGAGGTAGGGAGGCACCCGATGATAGCGCAGTGCCTCCCGAATACAAATCCAGGGCAGGGTGTTGAAGGCGTTGGAGATGTCCAAGGACACCGCCAAGATCACCCCGCCCCGGGACACCGCTTCCTCCGCCAGGACTCTCACCCGCGACACAGCGTGGATGGTGGAGCGCCCGTGCCGAAAACCAAACTGGCTGTCGTCCAGGTCCGGCCCCTCCCTGCACAAGTGGCCGACGAGGCGGGCTGCGATAATACGCTCAAACAGCTTACCCACTTCGTCTAGCAGCACTATGGACCGGTACGCGGACGGCGAGTCGGCAGGGCGCCCCGCCTTCCTGAGCAGGACCAGACGACCAGATTTCCACAAAGTGGGAAACTGGCCCCGAGTGGGAAACTGGCCCCGTCGCAGTTCTAACCAAACCTAACCTATTTCGCATAATCGATTTCCAAAGTAAGTTTCTGATTATTTATGTATATTATATTATGCCCTGTCGGCGAAGTCCCGTTGAAGTAAAGTCTTGTTCAGTCTGTCGACGTAGTGTCTGTCGGCGTTTAGTCGTACACTTCCTAAAGATACCTACGACAAAGACCTTATACCTAAAACACCTACGATGGTCTAAATTTGCCTTGATAGCAGCATCCAGAAAAAAAATGCAAGGAGTTTGTCATAGATTAGCGTTAATACCCGGTGATGCTTAATGGAACAGAAGGGTTAGGTACCATGCGCTTGCGCTTGGCTGTAGGATCCGACAGAACCGCTGATCCACCCGAAATAAAAGACCCGTCCGTGCCTCGGAAAGCACGTTAAGCCGTTGGTCCCGGTTGTCATCCGTGGATCTTTGACAGTCGTTACGGGTCGTCAGAAGCCCGAAATTATAACAAGTAGTCTTACCAAGGGGTATCGTATTACCCAGTAACTAGGTTGTGGAGGTCTACATTTACGGAGGAGGTATACATTTCCAGATTTAGCTGAGCTCGCATTTTATAGGTTTTTCGTACAATGAGAAGTCGGGTTATAATGGAATGGTTTCACCTCCTTCTGCGAAGCAGTAATGCTCGCGAAGGAGGAGACGGAACGCGTGTGGGAGAGGCAAAATTCGAGCCTTCACACCCCTAGCCGCCTTAGGAGACGCCCTGGGCGTCGGGAATCCCAAGCCGATGCCCGGCCACCTTAGGCGCGGGCTTGCGGACGGTGAGCAATGGGTAGCTCGCCGTCCGATAAGGACCAGGCCCGGGTCGACGGCGCGTTGTGTTCCATGCGCGCCTCAAAGAGATGTCAGCACCAATGACGGGGTCCGCTTGGGCCGATGCATGCCAGGGTTGCGGGAAAGTCCGAAAGGGAGGTCGTCAGAAGCGTGAAATTATAACAAGCAGTCTTAGCAAGGGGTATCGTATTACCCAGTAACTAGGTTGTGTAGGTCAGATAGGCAGTCGCGCCATGTAAAATACTGGTATTCAGCGGCATCCGGTTACACTGGAAGCCGACCCCGACATAGTTGGGGAAAGGCTAGGCTAGATGATCATCCTGCCAGGGTGGCAGGAAACTCCGAGAGGGATACCGTGGCCCCTGGCACATGTAACTGAAGGAACACGGGTGGGTTTTAGTCAGTAAGAGTCGGACACGCCCTCCTGCTCCGCCCAGAGCGGGAGAATTTATTTAGAGATTTCCCAGCCTCAAAAAAAAATATGGCAGATGATGATGACGTACACTAGAAGGTCCCAATGGTATAGAAGTAGTTAGGGAACTACCTACTTCTACTAGGTGCGTTGGGACCTTCTACAGACGGTTACCTATTAATAAACAGTAAAGTAAAGCTGTCATTACGCCACAGTGCAGATAGATAATTAACAAGCGCATTACACGCGGTAGCGTTAAAGTATACAATTATTTTATTCTGTGGCTGCCTGGCTACACACAGCTGTGGTTTATTATTATTGTTCTTGCATATCCATGATTCATAGTTATCATAACCGTTTGAATGATAAATTATACGTCTGTCGAACTAAAAATAAATTGTTTTTACCTTCTAAATATTTAGATATTTTTTATGGGGTTTCAAGGAAACCCCATACAAAATACCTGGCTTAGGAATTTGGTATCGGCGGTTTACTATACGAGGTCTTTCTGCAAAAGACGTGTTGAGTGCAGATCGGAATTCAATACGTCATTTGCAGAAAGACAAAAGTAAACAAGGTGTAAAGTTCACTCATACCTCCATAGTAAAGGGAGGATCCTCCGACCAGACGGGTGTCGTGTCTGGTGGGCCACTGCCCAACGATTGATGTCGGGAAGTTGTATAATGTATATTATGCTAGTCGCGCGGTAAACTCTGCTTGCGCAATGCAGGATTTGCGTGACATCAGTATGACGCGCAGCTCGCATGTGGCGATGTAGATACCGCTACACTATCGAAGGAAAAGTAACCCAAACGACAGTTGTCATTGATGCCCGTAATTTCATGAAACCCAGGTACCAACACAAAACTCCTACAGTAACAAGAAGTTTTTTAATTATTCATGTGGTTAAAAGACGTCCTTGTCACCTGCCACCTTGAAAAAATTGCATATTATTCGTTACTAGCTAGGTACTAGGTTTGTTAACTATTTCTCTGTTTCTTATTTTTGGTATTGAAATGCGGGCTGACGGAGAAGCTGGCACCTCGAATAGCGGTTTTCTCAGTATGATTGGCATCTTCACGTAGGTAAGCAGGTAGGTAGTTATTAACTAACATAACTAATTGATGATGTATATACATGGGGCACACTAAAAGTTTTGCACTTCTAGCTAATCGGAACTATTTGAATTTCGAATGTTATATTTTTTTAAACGTTGCAACCTTCTTAGTAATAAAAAAACAATTGGCGGGAAATCATTTGTCAATGGTTTTTTATCACACATCAAAGTTCTACGTACGCAACGAAAATGGAATTACCTAAGTCGAAAAGATTTTAGAGCGATGATTTTTTATGATTTTAAAAGTTCTCTCTCTCCGCAAGACTGTGCCGCTCGTCTTCAAAATGCTTTTGGGAGAGAAGCACCTTGTTTGAGCACCGTGAGGCGATGGTTTGCTGAATTTGAGAGAGGTCGAGTTTCTTTACATGACGAATTTCGTGAAGGGCGGCCTTCAACTGCCGGTCTGCCGTCAACGAAAATAATGTGGCTACTGTTAAGCGGCTAATTGAAGAAAACCCGCGGATTACCTATGAGACAATTCGAGGACTATTGGGGATTGGTATGAGCCAAATTCAGAAAATTTTACACGAAGAATTGAAAGTTCGGAAACTTTGTTGTCGTTGGATCCCTCATGAACTGACAGCGGAGCAGAAGCGGGCTCGCGTCGAATGGTGCTCACAGATGCTACTGAAGTACGACCACGGACATTATAATGCTGTTTATGGCATTGTCACAGGAGACGAAACGTGGATTTATTGTTTTGAACCCAAAAAAAAACAGCAATCTTGTGAATGGGTGTTTGAAAATGAGAACAGGCCAACAAAAGTAAGGCAGGCGAGAAACGTTGGTAACGTTTTTTTTCTCAGATACGGGTTCCATCTGTACAATTCCACTTGAAGATCAAAAGAGTGTTAATGCCGAGTGGTATTCTACCATTGGTTTACCCAGGGTGTTAGAAAAAGTTCGCGAAAGACGACCCAAAAGCCGCGTTCTCCTACATCATGACAACGCTTCTTCACACACGGCCAACAAAACAAAGTCATTTCTAGCTTCCGAAAAAGTACAACTCGTCACCCATCCTGCGCATAGCCCTGACCTAGCACCCTGTGATTTCTGTATTTTCCCCAAAATCATTCACAGATTTGATGAGAGGTTTCACTTTTACCAACTCCGAAGAGGCAGTGATAGCGTTCAATCAACACGTAGAAAAAATGCCTTCAGATCTGTGGTCCTCCTGTTTTAAAAAAATGGTTCGATCGCATGAAAAAATGTTTAAAATGTAAAGGAGAGTATTTTGAAAAGCAATAAACATGAAACTTTGGTTATAACATGTCGTTTTTTTAAGTTACGCAAAACTTATAGTGTGACCTACGTAGGTATATTATATATATGTATATATACAATAATATATGTAGATAAGTATATGTCTTATGTGTCTATGTATTTATTGTATATGTAATTGGTACACCACTGACTACCTGCAGTATTGTCTCTCCTTCTCCCTATAATCCATCCAAAGGTTGTCTGTCTGTAAAAGATCGCTTTTAGCGATAAGACCGCCCATTTTGTCACCCTATGTAAAATTTCTACATTTATATCTGTAATTTTTTGGTGTACATAATAAAGAGCATTCTATTCTATTATAATGGCTAAAGATAATGTGGGACCTCTGTTGGCTTAGTTAGGGTATTTTGGTTGCCATGGATCTGCGAAGAGTCAAAATAGTGACAATTGTACGGAAATCGTCAAATATGCCAATAACATTGAACTTTCGAGGTGACAAGCACAGCTACTATCACCACGTGTAGTAATGTGATACTTCGTTCATTTATCCATAAAAATAAATAATTAAATCCCAAATCACGGCTGTCGCTCTCACATTACATGATAAGTTGATAACATAGACTGTTGACATACCATATAACCAATAACCTCCACCATCATTTCAGTCGTAATTATCAATAACCTGAACAAATTTTCAGGATTGACAGCTAACAGACGTCTGTATGTATGTCATCGTTTCTCAAAAACTGCTGTGTCCTTTTTGTTGCGATTTTATGTGACGGCGCAAACGTTATGTCATTTTGGCAGGTTTTTTGTGAGAACTTCCTGCATTTGTTTAACTTTTTCCGGTTGTTAATTTGTAAAAGAATAAAAGATTAGGTTAAAAGCGATATGATTGATACTTATTTTAAGAATGACATTGCTACCGGTTTTAGCATAGAAATAAAATATTTTAGCAGAAACAAAAACAGAAGAAGACAAAAACAAATCACTCAAGAACTTTGAACTTAGAAGTTTAAAATAAAAACAGTTTAACATGTTGAATGAGTTATGATTATGACTAAGCGATTTTTGTTCGTAACGTCTTGAGGTATTTCTGCTCTCGGGGCGTATTGAATGTGGGTTTCCCAGCAGATTCCGAAGATGTATGATCACATTATAAAATACTGCCTGTGCCTCATTAATAACATAGTAACAATAATCCAAATTATAGGATACCCAGTAAATAGGTTGTGGAGGTATGATAGGTAGTCGCTCCATGTAGGTACTCAGCTGCATCCGGTTTGATCCAAATGTAGTTGGGAAAGGCAAGACAATGACGATAAACTAGCATATCAACCTACTATTCCTACTGCTGGGAAACAGGATGTTTGAAATTAATTTCAATTGTTTCTGGCTGAAATAAGTAAACATATTACAGCGTTTTGTGAGAGTTGAACAGACATGTTATATGTTTAGACGTAATAATATTATATGGAAACTTGTACCGTGTGATCGTGTCGTTAAATAATTCACAAAAGATGGAAGTTTCAATTTCAAAATCATGAACAGAATTGTTTAAAATTAGAGCCCATTAAAATCTGTCGACTATGCAAATTAACTATTGTTGTCTAAGCAATTAACGGGGGTTTAATATAATTTTATAACCACAAAGATTTATAAATAATTCCTAATATCTTATTGTTCCAGAAATAAATTGGGTTGTGAATGTGACAGTTATTTGGAAGACAATTTGCTAAAAACTATATAAAAGTAGACGATGTAGTGGAATCACATTGTATTATGTATTTGAAGCTAGTAGAAAATTGACGGCTCAGTCATAATTTTACGTTACTAGAATAAAAAAATCATATTAAACAGGATGTAGGATATACCATTAGAAAAAGAGACGTCGTACTGGGTATGTACCTATACCTTTTATTCTATGGGATGTTGTACCAATTTTTAAGTATTTTGTGTAGGTAAACGCTGACGAAATGAAGTTTCCTATACAATGGATTGGAGAAGAAGAAGAGGGCTCAAGAAGGAGAAGATTTAGCAACAACGCGGTGAACGAAGTGAGCGAGGAGAAATTGCAGGATTTAATCAATCCTCAAAATTGAGTAGGTTAAGGCGAAAGCGCCAGGTTGTCAGCGAAATTCAAATTTTCTTACGTTATTTGTAATTTGCAGGTCAATGTTGAACTAAATATGATTCGCGGCCGCAAAAAATATAACGAGAAATAAAAAGAAATATAAGTATATCTTCAAAGACAAAGTCAAAGCATAGACTCTTATTAATTGTCAAGGAATCGGTCAGTCAAGCTAACATGCCCCTTTCTGAAGTGTACATGGAGAACAGAAAAGAAGCTCCCTAAGCAAATTGCATATACCCATCTGCCTAGCCTTTTCCCAACTATTGTGGAGTCGGCTTCCAGTCTAACTGGATGCAGCTGTATACCAGTATTTTACATGGAGCGACTGCCTATCTGAACTCCACAACCCAGTTACTGGGTAACACGATACCCCTTGGCAAGACTGGAGCTAAGACTTCCGGGCTTCTGACTACCCGTTGTGACTGTCAAAGATCTACGAATGACAGCCGGGACCAACTGCTTAACTTGCTTTCCGAGTCACGGAGGGGTCCCTTAACAAATTGTGTCTGGTCAAATTGGGTCAAATCATGTCTAAGTACGACGACATAATATCAAGCTATAGGTACCTACATTTACATTAAAACCCCTTTTTTTGTGAGGGTGGGAAATCATCAAATAATTTCTCCCGCTCTGGGCGGAGCGGGAGGGCATGTCATGTCAGACTCTTACTGACTAAAACCCACCCATGTTCCTTCAGTTGCCTGTGTCAAGGGCCACGGTAACCCTTTCGGACTTTCCCGCAACCCTAGCAGGCATCGGCCCAAGCGGACCCCGTCATTGGTGCTGACATCTCTTTGAGGCGCGCGTGGAACACAACGCGCCGTCGACCCGCGCCTGGTCCTTATCGGACGGCGAGCTACCCATTGCTCACCGTCCGCAAGCCCGCGCCTAAGGTGGCCGGGCATCGGCTTGGGATTCCCGACGCCCAGGGCGTCTCCTAAGGCGGCTAGGGGTGTGAAGGCTCGAATTTTGCCTCTCCCTCACGCGTTCCGTCTCCTCCTTCGCGAGCATTACTGCTTCGCAGAAGGAGGTGAAACCATTCCATTATAACTTGACTTCTCATTGTACGAAAAGCCTATAAAATGCGAGCTCAGCTAAATCTGGAAAAATATAGCTTGATAAATAATGTCGTCGTATGTACAAGAAATCAAAGGGTATGCATTCTCCCCCATCAGTTTGTGGTGAGAATCGACAAAAACCAAATATAAAAAATAGTCTATTGAAAAAAAAAAGACTTTTAAATGATCCACCGGATGCGGGAAGCACAGAACCGGTTGAAGTGGCGGTGTTTGGGGGAAGCCTATGTCTAGCAGTGGACGTCTTTTGCTTGAAATGATGATGGTGATGACTAGAAAATTTATATTAATAATAAGAAATATAATCATTTCTGGAAGCAAGTTCAATAGCCTTCTTCTTCGGGTTAAGTGTGAACATTCCCCGGACAAGTCACATTTTGCCCCTGAACGAAATATTTGTGTGCATGAACATGTCTGTTTGACCTGTGTCTGGGTGTGTATACCTTAAGTATGTATTTATCAGTCATCAGGTTACCGTAGTACAGACTCTACCTAGTTCGGGACCTGAAGACCTTGTGTGGATGTTGTCTCACATTTATTTATTTATTCCAAAAATATGGGCGACTTCCTGCCACCAATATATATTTTATTACTGATATTTATCTGGCTGAACACAAAATATCGTAATTGGTGTAGCTGCGCGAATCGGCAAAGTAAACCGAGCGAAATGGATTGCTATGCTGCTTGCAGACAATGCCAACACAAATTGTAATTATACATTTCCATGAATTTAACGAGTTGCTCGTATTATTGTTCGCATTACCGGGTATCACAAGGACGTTTTTGCAGTATCTGAAACTGTCTTCGTTTACGATGGTCGTCCTTCCTTGTCGCATATGACGGAAATGGCCACGATGTCAGACCCTCCACGTCGTTACCTGTCTTTAAGGTGGAAGGGCTACGATGTACTTGAGTACATTTCTTATTTCTCGATATAATTTTCAAAGTCAAAGTCAAAGCATTTATTTCAAATAGGCACATAAAAGGCACTTTTGAACGTCAACATTAATATCTCTGTGGTATGTAATAAATCTACCGTTGTAATCACATTGAATGCCAAATTGGCACTCTGTGATACTTATTGGATTGGTTCCGTACTATGGTCAGTTTTGAAATGCTGCAGAGATATAAACAAAAAAAAACAAGTAAGTTGACGATCCGTAACAATTAGAAATCAGTCGGTAACTCAGAAGGTTAACAAAGTCCCTACTATTGCAAGTTTCACTTATGAAACAAATATCGAATTATTTATTTTATTAGAAGAAAACATAGTTGATTACCTCGTTGGTGTAGAGGTCGTAACTGCGATTTTTGAGCGTGGTTCTGTCTGGTCTCGATACTAAGGTCGGGAAACTGTCATTGCATGGGCTTTTGCATCAGGAATTTATCAGTTGCTGCCTCATTGGTCAAGTGGTTCCAAGTGCGACTGCTAAGCATGAGGTCCTGGGTTCAATTCTCAGGTAGAGCAAAGTGTTATTAGGATTTTCTATCAGGAATTTTCAGAAGCAGCCCCAAGTTTGTATTTGTGCCCGGTTGATGGCAATAGCGATGCGCGATGGCGAGAGGTTTTATTCGATTGTTTCGATTGTTCGAACATCTCGATGGTTCTCGATTGTTTCGACTTGGACTCGAGTCCGACTCGGTCTGCTATTGCGACTGGTGCATGGCACGTTCATTCGCCAGTTGATCCTCGATAGTTTAGAGTTTCACGAGTTCTTAACTTGCGTTGTGATTGCGAAAAACTCCCACACTATTGATCTTTTTAGAATTCGGGGCATTTTGACGAATTTAAAAAAAGGTAAACTTTCACAAAGGTTCGCTCGACTCGAGTCTGGCACGCTCTCGTCTCTAACTAACTAACATAACATGCACCTCGGCTTGATGCATGCAATCGACTGACCGCGGTGACGTGCGAGCGAGACTCGGTGAGTGAGAGTGACTGATTCGAACAATTGAAAACTAGCGGTCGATTCCGTTGACTCGAAACAATCGAAAAATATCTCGATTGTTTTGTAGAACGGCGAGTCGATGGTTGACTCGATGGTTTATTTTAACGACTCCGATTCTTTCGATTGTTAAAACATCTCGGAATCGCCCATCGCTAGATGGCAATAGGCTTGCCCTCTATTACATGAGATTGAAACATGTTGACGGTTCGTTGAGCTCTCTAAAATAGGGTTGACCTACACGATGACTAATGCATGCATGCCGTCTGTTAGGACAGGTCAACTCAAAGCTGCAATGGCTCTTTCTTAATAATATAATGTTTGGACTTTAAAAGAGACCATGGCCTCTGAGTTTGTTTCGTCATTTCTTCTCAGGGATCAGTCAGCTAGGAAATGCTGGCGCCATACACCCACCTTTGGTGTATAGTACACTGCACATACACACCTGTCTACCGGTTTACTAATGTTTGCCATAATTTAAAATGCAATTATTTTATCTAAGTATTATTAGTATAATTTACATCATTATCATTTCATGAAATTACATAAAATCATTTTCACTAATTTCATTGGTCGTAATCGATCAATTATTATTTATATTATTATATTATCCATAATTATTGATTTTAATGCATTAATTTATTTGCTATATTTTTAATTTTCAATAATACGGTTTTCCATAACATTTATTCACCATAATATTCATTTACCCATACTAGCACAACAATGCTAGTTCAATACATAAAAAAACGAAAGAATAAATAACATTTTTTCCCATAAAAATAATTCCAGTAAAGAAGAATTTTTGCCTCCAATTTAATTTAAAAAAAAAATATTGTACTTGAATTATATTGATTAATAATATGATTATATGATACAGATATTTTTATTCACAAGGAGACCTAAAAATAAACCTAATCTACCATGCATGCTTGCTTTGCAAAAGAGGAAATCTGGCGCTCTGTTGTGTGGTCACAGTTCTAACCCAACCTAACCTAACCGTTTCGAATTTGACAAACTATGTATTGTCTAAAGATTGTTTGCTGTAATAAATCATTTGATTGCAGACCAAATGCCTTAATGACATAAATTTTTGTACAAAACAATAAACGTTTCTAAATTATATTAAATGTTGCTTAAGTCAAGTATCGATTACGTAAAGTGTTACAAGAAACTAATGATTATAAAACATGTCATTATGGAAACTTATTTTGTGGCAAATAAAAAATTTGACTAATAAGTTGATATGACAAGCGTTATTAGTATAAATGATAATAGTGCAAGTAAATATTATGAGGGGGACGATTAAGGAAATCAATAATAGTACAAATTATTTTATGGAAAACAAGACAATACCTTTTCGGATAAAGCGGACGAGATGTTATTTTATATGTAAAATATAGTTTTTTTTTAAAGTATTTGAAACCCGTAAATAATGTGATATTAAACATAACACAAAACGAGAGCCATTATGTTCATCGTAAACTAGCTCGGCGTAGTATTGACTTTTATGATTTATATTGTGTAATATTTATTTTTAAAATTAATATCTTTTAACACCTTCCATGGTTTTGTATGTTTGAGGTTTGTTATCCAACAAAAAATGTCCTGATTGTGGAGATGTGTGTCCTGTTCGTGCCATACTGATAAAAGAAAAATTCTAAGCGTAGACAGAGAAAACTAAATTCTAAGGGCTGATTTGATTTCACCCGCGCTCACGAGCTGTCACTGTCATCATTGTTGTGGAATATTGATAAATGATAAATGATTTTATTTCTGTAAGTAGGTTTGTACAAACGTACAAACACTTTTACACGTCAATCATATTTTAAAAACTAGATGAGGTTATTATTATTATTAGATTATTGACACTGACAGCTTGTGAACGCGGTTTAGATGTGGTGATAGCGTTCAGCTTCATTGGTGAGCACGTAGTATCTAGGTGTTGCCCCTGTAGGTATTACTGCATTCGGAAGTATTGGATCATTAAGTTTCCTTCAAAATGGTTGAGTTGAATGGTGCTGATCGATACGTCATGTTCGTGAACGGGCGACGTCGTCAGTGGTCACTGACACTCTCTTAGCTGCCACGGCTTATTTTAATTCCTGAATTGTTTTTTTTTATGATTTTTATTACGGACGCTTTTAACGTGCACGTCTTTCTGCGTCGTTCTCACATGTATAATTTCAACATGAATATTGTAAAAACTTTTTTGTAACAATATTTTGATTTAAAAGAGTGTCCATGGAGTTTCTTGCCCGCTCTTCTCCATAGGTACCTACTACGCTTTGGAATGGGCAACTAGCTTCATCTTTCTGAGTGACCGACCCCTTGACAATTCAAAAGTGCTCTAATTGGTTTATTAATTTGAAATAAATGCTTTGAGTTTGAGTTTGAAGAAATTGGCTTTTACAGAAACGGAGTGTGCCCTTAAGTAGTTTAGTTGTTCGTCTTGTGAGAACAGATTTTTTTTTTAAATCGTTAAAATAAGTACATAGGGCCGATAAAACACATACTCGTACATACAAACTCACGCTTTCTTCCATGGGGTAGGCAGAAATTACAGATCGCCGCCTAGGGTCGATATTAAGTTATCAAAATTAAAAGTTTCATTCGCGTACGCTACGGCTAGGTATTTCTTGTGGACAGGAATTGATGGTTGACATTGTTTTTATCAAAGAAACTCTTCTTCTCTCATTTATTTCGATCCCTATGCTCTCCGTCCGTTCCTAGCTTACCTCGTCGGTCGCAAGCGCTACTGCTGGGCTTGAGGTCCCGGGGTCAATTTCCAGGACGGGCAATGTAAAAAAAAAACAACTGTCTCGCCCCCTATTACATGGCGAAATATGGGTGTCGTATAGGTACGCACGGCTACACATCAAGCTATACAATTCCAGTATAAGCTGATTTTTTATAGCAGATTTTTTATGGCTCGCTTTGTATAGGATTTTCTTTACAGTGAGAGGTCAGTGTAAACTGGAAATGTATAGCTTGATGTGTAGCCGTGTGTACACCTCTGCCCAACCCTTCGGGATGTTATGTGTGTCTGATATTTCGATAAAAAATAACTTGACCTTCAACACCAAGACTGCAACGAATCCAAAGATTTCAACCATCACGATATAATAAACAGAACAGCCATCGATCGATACGTAGAGCTGTGTCCAATGTGTCGCTGTGTCCAATGTGCATACGGGCACTCCGATAACAGCGCGCAGTGGCGACTTTGTTATAAAAAAATACGTATTATGATTCATTTCAGGCAAATGTTTAATAATAAATTATTTCTAGAGAATTTCTAGTGTTCCTAGAAATAATTTCCAACCCTTATCACTTAGTGGTATGAAAAATAGATAGTAGCCGATTCTCAGACCTACTGAATATGCATATAAAATTTGATAAAAATCGGTCAAGCCGTTTTGGAGGAGTATGGTAACTAACATTGTGACACGAGACTTTTATATTTATGATACAGCGTGTATCAGAAGGAACTGTGAAGTCTTAAATTTGACGACTATACTAACAAACTGAACAACTTACTCCATGGGACGAACATCGTTATCAAGAAAAAAATATCAGCCGTCCCATACATTTGGGTCGGGTAGGCATTGAAGTTTTGAAGTAATAAAAAAAATATATTCTCGATTACGATGTTGGTCCCATGAAGATTGTTGTTCATCTTGATGGTCTGTACCACCAGGGCTGGGCAAAATACATGCTTTGCTTAAATTAAAATACAAATTACAATATATTTTCTCGAATGTATTTAAAATACTAAATACAAAATATTTTCAATTCAGGTATTTGAAATTTATCATACAAAATATAGTAAGTATTATAACTCTTTTTATTTCAGAGCCTTTTAGGGCTGATTTTTCAGATATAGTCAGATAACTTTTATCTGAAGAATAAATCTGACAGTTTCACATATTTTCCTTACAAAAGCTATCAAACCACAATATTTATACCTTAGATAAAAGATATCTGACAATGGAAAAATCAGCCCTAAATATAATAAATTATTGTAAGTACCGTAAGAACGACTTTAACATACACACTTGAAAGTGACATATTGCTAAGTACTATAATGTACCTACAGACCCATATATTGTCAGAAAACTTTACAAGCATATAATTTTACAAAACTGATAACTTTTTATAAGGAAAATTGTACAATTTTGTCAAATAATAGATTTATAATGTTATGAGTTATAGGGTCCAGGTGTTAAGTAATGTAAATATAACAAACCCAGCTCAGCCTATTTATCAGTAAAAGAAGAATGTCCTTTGATGGATGCTAGATTTTAAATGAACCGTCAAAAAATTAAAAATTTTCTCTTAATTTTAATGCCTCTTGTTGGGGAATGAATAAAACCCGTTAAAAAAAAACAATCTTTCTACAGGTCTTCTGTCGATTTTTCTTTGCTTTTTTAAGTTGTGAATGTAAATGTAAAAAATAATTATTCACAGCCATAAAATATAGAGCGACCGCTGCGTCCGTTTTGATGTTTTGCGTTTGTTGTCGCGATAAATTTAACAGAGATGTGGCCATGCACAGTCGCAGAAAATTATCGTGATGTGTCCTCCCGGCTCCCGGGCATAAGAATAAAATACTTTAAAATTGACGTACAGTACAGATACATTGTTGTTTTGATTTTTGTCTAAGTCAGCTTATTTTAAATTTTCACTATATTTTAAACTTTCATAATATTTTAAATTTACATTAAGTATATTTTTATCTTATTTATTTAACCATTTATGAACACACTACTAATATCGCTTATTGTGTTTATGTTAAAATGTATTTTGAAGGCATAAGTAAGTATTTGAAATACTAACTACAAAATACCTCAGCGTCAAGTATTTGTAATACCAATTTTTAGGAAGTACTTGAAACACAAATACCGAATACGTATTTGTATATCAATTACAAGTAATTCACGTACTGCCCAACCCTGTTTACACACGGCTACACATCAAGCTATACATTTCCAGTTTACACTGACCTCTCACTGTAAGGAAATCCTATACAATGCGAGATCAGCTTATACTGGACTCGTATAGCTTGATCTGTAGCCGTGCGTACCACACCTTTAAATTTTACCACACTTTTCTGAAACATGCTATAAGCCTAAGTATAGTTACAACTACATCTATTCGCGAACAAATTTAAAAAGTTGTTAGTAAGCAAATGATAATAAAGTGTCAACGAATATTTAAATGATAAATCCTTAATACACATAAGTATATAATACTCGTAAGCTAAATATTAAATTATTATTATTATAAAAAAATATTATTTTGTAAAAATGTGTTGAGAATAAGTTAGATTATAAGTTATGTAAATGATAAGTCCTCTTCTCCACATATCTTTCTTTTGCTGTGCCCGACAGGGTCCATGATTGTTTCTTTTTTGCAATCCAAATTTTTGCAATCCAGTTCTTCTAACTGAACAGACAGCAGTGCTGCTGGGGAGTTTGTTCCGCCACTTCTTCTTCCCAGCTAAAGCACTAGGAAGTGGTGAAGGGTGGGCGTTTTGGGGGGACTGTCTTATGTGATTTTGACGTTCAAAAAGTGCTGATTCTCAGCCTAATTTGAATAAATGACTTTTGATTTTGGCAAATATTTACCACCTAAGCCTACATTGTGGATTGCAATAAAGAATTGAGTATTGAGCATTGAACCGACTAACGTTACTAAGCTTAAGGTTAATCAGGAAAGCTACCTACATAGGTTCTAAAGTAATGTATTTACCTACATCGTAACGTATACTTAATACCATAAATCATTATTATTGCCTATTTCTTTGCCTGCCTGCCAACCCGCACTGGGCCCGCGTGGTGGATTACGGCCCACTTCTCTGTCTTCGAATGGAGACCTGTGTCCCAGCAGTGGGAATATTATAGGCTGATTATGCTTTGCCTGTCGCACACACCTATTTCTCCCATATCACCAATGGAAACTGCCCAAGCATCAAGCAATGTATCCCTAACACTAAATTGTTTGAGAACCCGCATCGAAATTGATCAATTTCGTCATCAAGAGGAAGGAATAGGTGTGGGAAAGTTGACTTCCTATTACTTCCTAGAAGTTCAGTGGGACTGCGAGAACTAAACATATAAAAGGGACTCAAAGTATTGTTTAGTAGAGGTAAAAACCATTTAACATCGAAAAATCATATCATCTCTTTACAGCTAAACTATGACTTGATCTTCGTATCTTCTTTCAATTATCTGACTGATGTTATGAGACAGGTAGGTAGCCATTGTGCTTTAATGTTTTGGTCAGTGGTCTGCCTTACGATATTGTCAGCTATTTCAAAACACTAATCAAGAGTTATCAATATTTCATATCCTTGTTCGTCATGCTAGCTACAATTTTAACAGGAGTGTTAAACAGGTAATTATTATCACTTAAAGCATTTCGCATAGCATGTTCCAAGGATATCACCTACTTGAGGACAATAATCCATTTCCCTTATTCTATCGTTGGCGGGATGCAGCATGCACTTATACGTACGCGGCTTATTTTTCTTCATAATGGGTTCTCGACCTTCAACCAGTTTCCTTACTGAAATTAGCTGATTATCTTCACTTTACTGTAGTTTAAATTCTTTAACAAAGGTCTCTTTATCTTCTTAGGGAGTCCTTCCGTCTGAAGTTCTTCTAACTAAACAGACAGCTGTGCTGCTGGGCAGTTAGTTTCGCCACTTCATCTTCCCGGCTAAAGCACTAGGAAGGCTTTGGGGAGCTATTGTGTAATTTTGACGTTCGAAAAGTGCTGATTCTCAGGCTGATTTGAATAAATGAGTTTGGATTTTAAAAGGCAGTTGAAGACTGAAATGTTAACGTACGGCAATCCAAAGCAGTTGGTGGGTAAGCTGTGAATACAGCTACAGATACTTGCGCGGAATACATAGCTTACAGCTTACAAAATGTAGGTAGGGTGCATCTAATTCTTTTATTTTCATCTAAACGTCCCCTTTTTTTTTGAGGTGGTAAGTCGTCACGTCACTTCTCCCGCTCTGGGCCGAGCGGGAGGGCGTGTCAGACTCTTACTGACTAAAACCTACCCGTGTTCCTTCAGTTGCCTGTGCCGGGGCCCACGGTAACCCTTTCGGACTTTTCCGCAACCCTGGCAGATCTGAACGTCCCTGGCTGATCTTTAGTGTCATCTCCATTAAAAGAAGTCCATTAGTGCAATAAGAAGAAGTTTTAGAACGCTTTTCTAAAGTTTTTGGTGGATAGGATTCCTGATTTAGGTTACTTAAATGTCAGTAACTGCACTTTATTGCGTAAAAGGATGAGTTAAATTATAATAATAACAAAATTCTAGCCATAAACTACATACTTTTAAATATTATGAAGACAATATCTATGGAAGTGGTTAACCTATGTATAAACCTATTGTAAGATGGTTGGATAACAATTAACAATGACATTCAATATTATTTTTAGGGGATTTTCCCTCTGTAAACCGTGTTGTTTCCCTATCATTATACTCTTAACTAACGTCACGTTTCATTGATCGCGGACACAACTTTACCAAAACAACATAAAATCTATCGCAACTCAATAATTACAACCTACTATAAACGGCAGGGGGCCCAGCCAACATGGCGCCATGCTCTACCAAGTTTCGGGTAACGTTCTGATTTCAAATATCTTTCTTTTACGGCCGCCAAGACTATCGCAGCCAGTATTCTGATCAAGCAAAACTATTGGGTAATTTGCGTAACACATTAAAAGTAGGAATGGCTTTCATTTCGACAGCTCAACAACATTAATTGCGTTATTTACGTTGTAGAAAACCTTCCTCAGAAAAGCAATATTTAATTAAAATCTCTTTTTTAAAAATCTAAAATTCACTCACTGACAGACACCGCACCATCGAAGCCGGTGGGTCTAGAAGCATGAAAGTTTGCACAAGAGTCCCTTTTAAAACGAAAGAATAGTACATTGTTCACCGAGAGGAGAAAGTGACCGATTACCGTCGAGGGTGTCGTTTGAAGCCCGAGCCGTAGGCGAGGGCTTTAAAACACCCGAGATCGGGAATCGCACTTTCTCTCGAGTGATACATAGTGCTTTATACTACACCTACGAGGAAAATAAAAAACTAAATCTTTACTAATGGAAATTTATATTGAAATTGTTGCAGTTAGTGAAGATTAATGTAACACTTTTTCCATTAGGTAGTGTTTGTTTGAGATGTTTGCGACAATGTAGTTCCTGTATAGTTATTATACTCTTTGATGTAGGAGGAATAACTGGGTCTGCAATTTTCACATGTTCTTTTTTCAAATTGTTTATCCTGCCGCCGCAGGGTCGCACTGCCAGCCCGACACCATCCAACACACAGCTAGTGGCCAGTGTCATTTTGCGAACTTGGAGATAAAAACTCACTGTAAAAACTTTTTGGCTTTTGATATTTAGGTTACCGGCGCATAGTCTTACCCAAAATTAAAAAAGAAAAACCACGTAAGAAATGGATTTTCATACACTTTTCTCTCCCGCTCAGATGCGTTTTCTCCCCGCATATTTGTTCGATATGCAATGACGTACTTTCTACCGTAAATTTGATAAAGTATCAAGGTACTTTCCAAGCAGGTGTAGTACGCCATTGGCGCCATTTCAATTAGTAAAGATTTAGTTTTTTATTTTCCTCGTAGGTGTAGTATAAAGCACTATGTATCACTCGAGAGAAAGTGCGATTCCCGATCGGTAATCGGTCACTTTCTCCTCTCGGTGAACAATGTACTATTTCTTCCTTTCTTTTACATTATTAACCCACAATCTTTGTCATATCAAACCTCAGATCATATAAGTGTTTATATGATCTGAGTATCAAACCAAAAGCACTATAGCATAGATAACATACCTCAGAAAGAGGGCTATACATAAGTTTGCCGGTCCATGTTCAACCCACAAAATATCTTCGTTTGTTTACTATTTTTCCAATACAGGCGTGGAAAAGCGCTAAATTATGTTTCGTTTAGGTACAAGAGGGTACAAGTATTTGTTTGGTAAATATAGTGATGATTGCATGGCGCTACGAATAGATTAATGAATGGCTAATTGGACCAGATGGCCAAGAAATATGTGGGTAGGTAGGAGTATGGCAGTACATCCACAAGATGTATGAATTTTTTGTTATTACCGTTAAAATACTTTTCGTTGATAATATTTTGAGTATTTTGGGACAGTTTGTTGATAAGATCTGCCTGTGTTTAGCCACAATACTCACCTGTTGGGTTTTGTTTTAAATATAACGGAGCAAATTGTCAAGTCAGCGTATTTTAAACCTTTAACCTGCTTAAATTTATTAAAAAGATTAAGCGCTGTTTCAAATTTTACATATTATAATCCTTATCTATAAAAATCAATACCACTTTTCGTTGTAATTTTATAACTCAAGAAAGAACGGATGGACCGATTTTGCTAATTCTTTTTTTAGAATATTCCTTGAAGTACGAGGATGGTTCATGCGGAGAGAAAAAATAAAACTGTTAGGCGGTACGAAGTTCGCGGGGTTAGCTAGTCATAGATAATAATATAGATTTAAATGGGTTTTTTTTTCTTAAGTAGATGACGAAGATATGCTGCGGAAAATTAATAGGACCTGGGCAGCGAACACGGCCTCTGTGATAGGCTTGAGTCACTCATTTTATCACGATTTTTGCTCCCAAACTTTGATAAAAATGTGTGACTCAAGCCTATCACAGTAGGCCGTGCTCGTCCCGCAGGAGGATGATGTCGATGTCTGTTGGATTCAGTCCAATGACAATGCAGTGATAGTAATCCTACTTAATATTATAAAAGTGAAAGTTTGTATGTTTGGATGTTTGTTACTCAATCACGCAAAAACGGCTGAACGAATTTGAATGAAATTTCAGAAATTTGCCACACAGATAGTTTATAACCTGGATTAACACATAGGGTACTTTTGATCCCGTGGCATAATTTCCGACCTCTACGCGGGCGAAGCCGCTGGCAAAAGTTAGTTTCATATATATTTATATATCTGTCCAATTGTGTTTATTATTGAGTGTCTTTATATGTAGAATAGGAGCCTCATGGAAAGCAGGAAGACCTAGGCTACATTCAATCAAGCCATATTTCCTGGTCTTCTTACTTCGAATACTATTAGGTTTATTTTGAGTACTCCAAAAACATTTAATATTCTGACATACTATTAGGCGGAAGTAATATGAGTACCTAGTATATATTTGGGGCATCTGGATCAAAAGAGATCCAGATACCCCAATTTTAAATATTCAAATAGATAAAAAATATCTATTCAAATAGAAGAAATCTTGTTTGTTGAATTGATGGTATATTAGAATATAGGTACTGTTTAATTCACCGGAACCCAGCTATTCAAATAGATGATATTTTATTTATTGAATAGATTGTCTAATCAAATAGACTATTGAAATTACATTAACATTTCTATTCAAATAGATCAATGTTTATTATTCAATCGTTCTTCTTCTTGCGTAGAAATGGTGGAGGGTCGTGAATTGATGAAGATTGAATAATTCATCAGCTAAAAATAATTATAATTGGCTATTTAAATGAATGGAATCTTCAATCTACACAACTATTATTTATTGACAAATTATTAAGATGTGCTTGTTTCGGGTTTTAAACTAAATGTGTCGGAACGTTGGTATTTTATACGAAGCGCCTGCAAGTTGCCTCCACAGCATATTATTGTTATGCAGTCTTACAAGTGTGACAATTTGCGACCAACCGCTTGGTGTTCTTTGAATGGCAGAAGCGCAAGCAAGTTGTACTTCGCGTAGGTAAGCATCGTGCTGTCACAGTCGGGCAGATAGGAAGCGAGACTATATTTATGAGTATGATGGCGCTTGTATGACGATTACAACTGCATTACCGCTTGAAATATGGGCTTTAAAACAGGCATTTTGATTCATGCCTGATTGGAACCAACAAACACGATCAGACAAGAAACGATTTGACTTAGTAACGTCATTGGAGAAGCGAAACTACGAGGAAACTACTTAATTCAATACCATATCTGTCAAGCTATCCTGCATGACGCCTGACATGCATTGTTTACTATAGTTATAATTATTTTATCTGTATAGCTGTCTCTTTGATGAAGCTGGCTCAAATTGACAAGTGGAAATGCCAAACGTGAGGTTCTATGATATTTTTTATCTATTTGAATATTGAATATTGGGGTATCTGGATCTCTTTTGATCCAGATGCCCCAAATTATATAGTACTAATATTAATTACTAGCTGCACCCCGCGGTTTTAACCGCATGAGTGTCAATCCTGTGGGAATACCGGGATAAAAAGTATCCTATGTCCTAATCCAGGTGATGATCTACCCATGTGACCTAGTTCATCTATATCCATTCAGCCGTTTTAGCGTGAAAGCTTAACAAACAAACATAAAAAATAAAATATTTTCTCTTTATAATATTAGTTTAGACAAATTGAAACAAAACATGCCTACATACAAAGTCGATATAGAACCTGCTCATTAGAATTGACATTACAAAATGACAAATTTTAATAAAATTAATCCTACCTTACAATATTATAAATGTGACTCGCGCAGCACGCAATGGTTTGTATGCTTGGATGTTTGTTACTCAATCACGCAAAAACGACAAAACGGATTTGGATGAAATTCGGCACACAGATAATTTATATCCTGGATTAACATATCGAATAGTTTTGATCCTGGTAGTACGTCCCCGTGACATAATTTCCGACATCTAGGCAGGCGAAACCGCGGACAAAAGCTAGTAGGAAAATATATTTAAAAGAATAGAGGTCGTTCAACATTACATGAGGTCGGTAAACATACCCAACTATTTAAATATAAATATAAAATATATTCATTTCATTTAGTTGAAAGTTAAATGCAATTGGACAAAACCAAAATTATTATGTAGGGTAGAACTATCTGTAAAGAAAATGGTACCCACCTTCCCCTACCTAATCACATTTTTACGTTTTTTACGATAATTTGTTAATTTATTTTCCCACATCCCACACACACAACTCAAATTTTTTACAAAATAATTATCGATACTTTTAACCAGTATTTTCAAAATATTTATTTGTAACTGACAAATATTTTAGTAAAACTAAATCATACGGATTTAAACAGTGAGCTTACGAAGTCAATGACCAATTAACATTACTATTCATTTATTCGTTATATAATTTAACACTATTTCTACAACCACTGTTGATATCTGGCAATTGTTTTGTGATCAAAGAGTAACTGATTCATTGAATACAAAGAGGGCATTGTAAGTAGGTAATACACACAGTACACGCTAATAATGATAATAATATTAACAATAATATTCCATAATGCTTTTCCTTTGCGAAATAACTACTAAGGTACAAAAATAATTTTATAATAAAAAAAAATGAAAGGAATATAACCTACCGTCACAGTCCAATATGAAGATCCAAAAAAAGCACTGTCACTTCCAAATCCAATAAAAAAAGTAATAAGCACAAAAATTCTTGTTGAAATTAAAAACAAAACATAATTCGAAATTCAAATAAACCGAACAGCTACGAGCGTGCACGACTCCAATCTACAGCGATATGAACCATTCTACGTGAGTGTAATTTACGTATTCAGAGGCCATTATAAGTTGATCCCTAGGCACACCTGTGTTTAAAACCACAGCTGTATCAATATAAAATTGTATGTATTGAATCGCGAGTTCTTTTTAACTGGCCAATGAATGCTGAGAAGTAGCTACCGTTGACCTTGTGCCGTAGTTTTGTCTTCCGAAGGCGTAACAAAAATCTACTTAAGTATAATTCAGGTATAGCGTTGAAGAAAATATATGATTTTAGAGAAGGAATAAAATTGATGTTGGTTTTTTTTGACATTTTAAGGCATTCATTTATTTCTTGAGATCATAGACCTCGGTATTGCGGTGGGGAAAATACCAAAACAAAGATAAGGAGAATAAGGCTTCATCGGGGATGAAACCGAAACCATGTTTCTTTTTGTATTTTATTTCCTTATCGTTCTAAGAAAGTGGAACGATGACGAATACCTTTTCGGCTAAATCCAATTAGTGACGACGTTGCCGGTAAGTAACAGGTTTTTTTAATATTCTTGAACCGTCTGTGAGAGTAAAAAGTCCGTTGCACATAATATTCTTTTAATGAATCGTATTTTCGGCTTTCTGGCTTGATGCATTTTCCCCAGTTGGTCTTTCTCTTGTAAGCAGGTGCACCACAGATTACGTAACACCTATTAGGAATATGCTCTGCTTCATACTATACATATTAGATTTTAACAGCCCGATTCCAGAGTAGCAATTGCTAGATATTTTCTTTGCTTAGAAGCCATGGTCGAACAAAATCTCGGTCGGACACATTCTCGCTAGCAAAAAGTCGGCAAGTCGGCCAGCTCGCTGTACGTACAGGCCGCTGTACGCACACATGCACACCTAAGTCGGCCGACCGACATCGACAGTCGCCCACTACGCGCGAAAACGACAACACTCGCACATAAGCGGGACTCAGTTTTGTCTTTGTGGAGTTCGTCCGACTTTTTTGTTCGACCATGGTTAAAGGCTTCTGCAAACAGGCGCGACACGCGACGCGACACGAAGGCACCGCCTGTCGCGCGACGAGCAGTGCCTTTGTGTCGCGTGCGATTCGCGTGTCGCGCCTGTTTGTAGGGGCATTAATTACCCTCAGAACAAAGCTTCATACGTATTTTTTTTTGTGAATACTAGGTACCTTCAGAACATTAGTTTTATTCATAGATTCGAAGTATTGTAAGCATGCATGGTGACATTCCAGTTCACGGATTCTTGATGCTTTAATGCCTTTATGTATGGCCAGTAATCAATCAGGTTTAATCAGGACCAACGAGTCAAGGTACACAACCTACCCATTTCTGATTATTCGCTTCCTTATAAATGTTTATCGCGATTAATCTCGAAACACGTAGTCAACCGCACGTCCATGGTAACAATAGGATAGTGTCTTTATTTCGTAGCAATAAGAGCGGTTTTCGTAGTTCAAGTGTTACTGCACTAACGTCAAAGAGTATAGTAATATAGACTAACGTGCGGTTGACTGTACAGTGCGTATGCGTCTGCGTGGGTCCCAATGTATGGAACCCACGCTTTGTCTAACTAGTAATTTGTTAAGTGGCCCACAAAGGTAGGCTGAAGATGGTTTGTGTCATTATGATCGGAGGAACTATGTAGTTAGGTAGGTACTCATAAATGATTTTTGTTTGCGGGTAAATAGACAATAGAACTATAACCCATAAAAAAACATTATTTCTGTATTCTCGCAGTTTTAGGTCGCCCCTAAGACGACCCACTGATCAGAGGGGCAATTTCCGTATTTTTAGAAACGTTCGCATTCTAATCTCAGTCTCAATCTGTCAAAATTTGTATAACGTTTACCTACATTTTTGACATTTGACTGTCTCTGAGATCAGATTGCTACTTGATTTTGAACGATTTTAATTACGGGAATTGGTCTTCAGAGGCGTTCCTATAGTTCAACCACATTTCGCTATATTTCACCCTTCACCGAATGGCAATAAAGATATTTAATAACATACCGAATGATACCAAAGGTTATTAGAGAACTGCGAACCAGCTTATTTCAAAAGCATCTCAGAGCATGGCTTATCGAGAATTGTTTTTATACTATTAATGAATTTATGAATTATAGGACAAATGGGAAAGTTGCACGACATGAAAATTAAATTTGACATTTTTATTTTTAGCTATTGACATTTGTAATTTATTATCTTTGGTTGGTATTTAATTATTTTGTGTAAATTGATTATATTAGAATCATTAAAAATGTCATGCCGAATTTAGTAGGCGGATAATGAAGAACTATTTTGTGTTAAAATATCTGTAAATTATCATATTTCGTGCAAATAAATGAATCTATCTATCTATCCCTTCATGTTTAAGATCCATGCAGGGGGCGAGGCTATTGCCATTAATCGGGCTGCCTACTGACCTGGGAATCGAACCTTGGATCTCATGCCCTGCAATAGCGCCTGCGCCTACTAGACCACCGAGGCAGCATTCTAATATTATTTCAAAACCTAAAACTTAAACCTTTTATTTTGTTTCTAATCATAAAATTCATTTTTCAAACCTACAAATTCAATTTAATTTTTTGACTCAAGCAAGATTCCACGAAGCAGTAACTAATTAAAAACGAAAAGGGTTCGTTAAAAAAGTTGTGGAAATGTTAATACTTTGCTGATTTTCCATTTTAAACTTGGTTCATTACGTGGATGTTTTGAGAACCTACCCAAATTAAACAAAGTTTCGAAAAAAAAATATTTCTCTAAAATCTTTCTCTAAAACTTTTGTAATGGATTTCCATGTATCGATCGTTGTGTTTGGCATCCACAACCAAAATAAAAAGAACCCACTGCGTGGTTTGGATAAAAATAGATCGCGCGAATATTTTCGATCATCGATCCGCTCTCGATGTATGTATGTATTGTTATGAAATATCTACCTCTTGGAATTAGGAGAACTGTGATCGGCTTCGATATTACGGGATACGTAATCACTATAACAATTTTGTTAATGCATTAACGTAGAAGATTTTGTGTAGTTGTAGATCTTCGATCATAAATAGATACACAAAGCAAAGTTCTCTTGGAAGAACGACTGCAACTTTGAAATAAGACTTATTTCAAAATGTTCGTAACAATATAATTTAAAAATTACTTACAATATAAAAGTCACTTCGTAAGTGTACCTATACTTGTTACTGCTAGTAGCTGGACTTATCTGGCCTAATTAGCCATTTACTCAGGTGTTACAAAAGGTGATTAAAGTCGGATTCACATTACTGTGATATGTCGTATCGTGACGCCTTCTGACGCAGTGTTATCCAATCAAAACTCGTTGTGAGTTGGCGTAGATCTGAACCGATTGGTTTGATTGGTGTATCCTGCGTCACGACACAACACGACGCAGTCATGTGTCTGTGGCTTAACAATAACTACGCCACCACACAAACCCGCACTGCGCCCGCGTGGTGGATTACGGTCTAATGGGCAGTGGGAACATTGCTGGAACACGGACCAGTTTTATTATAATTACTTAAACTTATGATGGCTGATGGAGCGGTGGTGGCCCAGTGGTAACGGACGTGCTATATTAATGATCTACCCCATTTATTAAAAAACCTACCACAAATGGTGTTATTTGCTGACGACACTTCCTTAATCTTTAAGATAAATAGACGAGCATCAAATTTTGACGACGTAAATAATGCCCTACTGCAGGTACACGATTGGTTCACTGCTAATAATTTAGTATTGAATGGGAAAGTAACTAAATGCATAAGATTTGCTTTACCGATTATTAAAAGTAGTGATTGTGACATTGTAAAGAATAAAGAGAAACTAGAATTTGTCGATAAAACTGTTTTCCTGGGGATAACGCTCGACTCAAGGCTGCAATGGAATCCTCATTTGCAGGACTGCTAAGTTCAGCAGCATATACTGTAAGAAAAATCCGTCAATTTACTAATGTAGATACCGCGAGGCTAGTCTATTTCAGTTATTTTCATAGTATCATGTCTTACGGTATTTTATTATACGGTACGGTTACGGTTGTTACTGTTTTTTATTTATTTTTTTATGGGGACGGTCTGCCGATATTGAGCCTATTTTTATTCTGCAGAAAAGAGCCATCAGAGCAATATACAGCGTCCGCAGGCGCGATTCTACGAGGGAACTGTTTAAAGAGATTAACATTATGATAGTACCTTGTCAATATATCTATGAAAACATCATGTACGTAAGGAAAAATTTAAATCTTTTCAGTAAAAGAGGTGAAAGACACAACTGTAGGAATAGAAATAGGGACCAATTAGTTCAATCAGGTTACGGACTGGCTAAAGTAGACTCATCCTTCATGAGGTACTGTTTAAAATATTACAATAAAATACCTCCCCACATACTCCAACTGAATGAAACGAAATTTAAATCTTGTATTAAACGCACACTATACAGCCAAGCATATTATAAGTTGGGGGATTATATCGCTGACAAAAATGCTTGGCTCAGGGCTGGTCCTGCTCCACAAGGGCGCGTAAACTAATTAATAATCATTCGAAAATATTGTTGGAGCTGATGAAGGTTGTACAATCTATCTTTGCATTGTATAAATTCAATCTCTTAGTATTGTATAATTGCATAGCACATGTGTAACCACTATAAAGCTTACTGGGCTCATCTTTCATTGACTTGAATGTGCCCTGGCGGCTGAGAGTATGTCATACTCACTCAAATGTGTCGCTGGTGGTCGCGTTTGTATTGGATCATTGAGTTCCCTTCAAAATGGTTGAGCTGAACGGTGCTGATCCATACGTCATATTCGTAAACGGGCGCCGTCAGTAGGCACACATCATTTCTTAGCTGCCACGGCTTATTTTAATTCCATAATTGTTTTTATCTTTTTATTACGGACGCTTTTAACGTGCACGTCTTTCTACATCGTTCTCACATGTATAATTTCAACATGAATGATGTAACCACTTTTTTGTAACAATGTTATGATTAAAAGAGTGCCCATGGAGTTTCTTGCCCGTTTTTCTCCATCTAGGTACCTACTACGCTTTGGAATGGGCAACTAGCTTCATCTTTCTGACTGACCGACCCCTTGACAATTCAAAAGTGCCTGTAATTGGTTTATTTGAAATAAATGCTTGGAGTTGAGTTGAGACTAGTTGTAGGTCGTGGGTTCGAACCCAACCACGCTCTTTACTTTGAAAGAAAGAAAGAAAGAAAAATAAATTTATTTGTCACAGAAACACGTGCATACAAAAACATAATTAGCTCTAATAATTAAGAAAAAAGTAAAAATAACAAAGAGATCTCTAATCGCTCTCTCTATCTCTTTGGGTAATTTACCTCAAAACGGTGAAACCAGCATGACTTAGAACCAAAAATTCGAAGATGTGATATTACCAACCCTGCATTGGTGAATTAGGTACTGCCCTTTCACAGAGAGGAGGCTTGGTTCCCATCAGTGGGAACGTTATAGATTGATTATGCATATTATTATGCTATTTAGACTGATTAACAAAAAATGTATTGTTATTTACCTAGGTACTTATGGACGTGTAAAGTAAATAATATGCATAATTTGTTAATTTCGTTGCATTTTCTGTTTGACTTGTTTTTCTTTGATTTTATTTTTTAATATTTTTTTATTTACGTTCGGAATTTTGTAACTAGTAGTCACTGTAAGTACTGCTTGCAAATTGTTATTATAAAATATCTTGGTAAATTACATTAAACATGTCCTATCTAAGAGAGCTGGGCGATCTGTAACTCAGGCAGGACCCTCCTATCTCAGACTCTATTTAAGATTGTACATTTTAATAAGTGCCTGTAATGTGATGTCGAGATAAATAAAGATTTATGATTACATATATTGTGTCTTACTTCAA
The DNA here is from genome assembly GCA_937001585.2 of Brachylomia viminalis. Taxonomy (NCBI): domain Eukaryota; kingdom Metazoa; phylum Arthropoda; class Insecta; order Lepidoptera; family Noctuidae; genus Brachylomia; species Brachylomia viminalis. The sequence continues at coordinate 3,853,621 of OW443300.2, forward strand.
GCATAGAGAGCAACCTACTCCTATCTTGTCTTATACTGTCATTATGAGCATGACACATTTACAGGTTCAAGGATAATGCTATCAAGAGCCTACTTAAGAGGGCTATCACAATTTTTCTTGTATTTGAGTGTTTGAAGAGTCTCACAGTCAAATACAAGAAAAAAAAAATATTTAGAGCACTCCCGAGAGAAATAATCAAACTTTCTCGGGCATATATATTTTTTTTAATTTTGTGGCCATATCTAAACCATAATCACACATCTAAACTGGGAGTTTTGTGTTTGTATCTTACTAGACTAATCTACTAGATAATTCTAGTAAGATAGTTATATTACTAGAGCGTGTATTGTGTGAGTTATATTCCTACTAAGACAGTTATGGACCGCTTTCATATAACTATATGACAGATTAGAGCTATATCCCTAGATATGTAAATATATCACGGCTTCAAGCATCTTACTGCGACATATACCTTCAACAAGGAAGGATGCTGCTTCCTCCAATGTGATCGTTAGTATGAAATTTCAGCCGTTATCCTACTAATGTGATAAAAATTGCGCGCCTGCCCTTGGTAGCAAATTATGTAGGAAAGGCTCAAGATCATGAATTATCTACAGACTGCAGTGTGATTAAAATAATAATACCCACTAGTTATCTTATCAAATAAGTTACATAAAAAAAAAGTTTTTTTTATTGTTGATTTTTTTGTTTGTTAAGTACATCTTTTATTATTTATTCAAAATCAGTATTAACAATAACAAACATAAAGTCTGCCAAACTGCATAACAGTTTGTCGGCAGTAATTGTTCTCGTCTAGCAATGTATTACAAATTAAAAAAAAAAATATATGTTGTGCTAAAACTTAACTAAGCTAAGTAAACTATATAATAATAAACCTCATACTGGTATGCAGTAGCAGGGAACTGACTCACATATTGCCACATAGACTAGGTGTAACATCTCTTTGTTGGCCGAGTTACGTAACAGTTTAATTACGTGAATCAGCTTTCTGATTCGCTTAGCTACTAAGTCAATATGGGGTCTGAATGAAAGACGTTGATCTAACAGAACTCTACTCTCTTCTAGTATTTTAGAGATTCGACCTTTTTAATTTTCTCACAGGTGCAGGGGGTTGTGCTGCAAGTTGAAGGGTGGATTTGAAGCTGTAAAGGAAGTTTTGGTGCTGATGAGAGGGTTTTATGGAAACAGATGTAGTTAGTTTTTTTAATATTAAGTGACAGAAGGTTAAGGTAGAGCCATTTTTGATACTAGTTATTAGGCCGTTTTGAGCTTCTTCGCGGACTGTTTCCCAAGATTTGTTGTGAAAAATAATAGCCGTGTCATCTGCGTAGCAGATGACTTCTGCATTTTGGGTGATGGCGTGATGAATATCATTAATATAGATGATGAATAGTGTCGGGCCCAGGGCACTACCTTGAGGCACTCCAAATTCTACGCTGCTGTGACAGCTGATGGTATCCCAAATTTTCACACATTGCCTTCTGTTATAAAGGTAGGACTCAAACCATTTAAGTGACAGTCCTCTTATACCAATCGTCTCGAGCTTTTTTAGTAGTATAGGAATGGCAACGGTGTCGAAAGCTTTGGCAAGGTCTAGGAATATTCCTATGCATTTTTCATTCTCATCTAAATACGACGTTACAAGATTGGCTAAGAGGCTTACTGCATCTTCTGTAGATTTTCCCTGTCTGAAGCCAAACTGCTTATTGGATAATATATTGTTGGAATCTAGGTATGATTTGAGTCGTTTATTTACATTTTTTTCGAGAATTTTCGAGAATATTGCTAACAGTGAAATGGGTCTATAATTAGTTGGGTTTTGTTTTGAACCACTCTTATGTACTGGAGTGATCTGTGCCTCTTTCCATTTGTTAGGAAATATGCCTGAGACTAAGCTAAGGTTTACAATATGTGTTAATGGAATTATGATTTCACTTTTTATTTGTTTGATAAGTGCTGGTGTAAAATTATCTGGGCCTGGGGCACTGTCGTTTCGCAGATTTGAGATTATTTTGTCTATCTCAAAAACGTCCGTAGGTTGCATAAAGAAATTTGTGTTTTGAGGCTCTCCTAGCTGAAGTTTATGTAATTATACAGGGTGGCCGGAACATTGACGTCCAAAAATAAAATTTCGGTCCCTCGTATCGTGGGGTATTCGAATCACCCCCATGTATGTTCCGCGACTTTTCATAGTTTTCGAGTTATGAATTTTTTTCTGAATGTTTGAAAATTTTCGACCTGACCAACCTAAAAAAATTCTAAAAAAAAAAGTAGAGGGTTTTATCGAGTTTCTTTTTTTGCAACTGAATTTTCATAAGTAGTACTTTTATGCATAAAATAATCAGCTTCGTAACTGTGATGAAAGTTATGAAAATGTTGATCTAAAGTGAAAAATTTACGTTCGGTAAATTATGACTCAAATTTTCAACTTTAAATTAAAAATCTTAACAGGTGACTTCATAATTCCTAAGTAGGCTTCAAGAATGCGCCAGACTCTCAGTTTTCATAATCATAAAAAAAATGAAGTACTTAATAGGGCTACTTTGTTTAAAATCGGCCTTCAAAGACAGCGAGGTGGAAAAATTCTTAAAATTACCCATCTGAGTAATTATTTTTTTTTGGCTATTTTCTCGTTCCTAAGGTTAATTAATGATAAGAATACTGAAAACTAACCAACAAATAGTTTCAGAGTTGGGTAAGAAAAGTTTTACGTAAAAAGTGGTTTTGAATAAAACACAGATGATAATGTGAAAAAAGTACTTAATTTATTTTTAACATTTAGAAAAGGTTTTCAAAGTGGCCACCACCAGCAGCAATACACATTCTACACCTACGTAAGAAATTGTCTGGCAATCGTCTAAAAGCGTCTCTGTTCTCTCTCACAACACGTTCAGCTTCTGCAATCAACTGCCTCAGCTCTTGTTCACTTGAACAGTCTCGGGCGTATGCTATTTCCTTGTAATAGCCCCAAATAAAGAAATCGATGGGGTTGAGATCAGGTGAGCGTGGAGGCCACCTAATTGGTCCGCTGCGTCCGATCCATCTGTTGGGGTATGTTTCATCTAAGTAATTTCGGACCTGGGTTGCATAGTGACACGGGGCGCCGTCATTTTGCAACACCATGGTTCGTCTGAGTTCGAGATTCACATCTGCCAGCAACAATGGAAGTTCATTTTCCAAAAAGTTTTTGTATGTTTCTCCATCAAGTCTGGACGGCAGTTCAAACGGACCAATTAGTTCGCCATTGAGAATACCAGACCACAAGTTAACGCTGAAGCGATGTTGAAATGTCGAAGCTCTCACTTCGAGTGGATTTTCATTCGCCCACGTGTGGTAATTATGAATATTGAATATTCCGGATCGCTCAAATCGTGACTCATCTGACCATAAAACTTTATTGAAAAATCCAGGATCCTCTTGCTCTTTTCGTAACATGGTTTGGCAAAAATCAACGCGCAATTGGTGATCTGTAGGCAGTAAAGCTTGGACTCGTCGGATGTGGAACGCGTGGTATTCTTCATCGTGAAGAATGTCTTGGATAGAAGTCCTTGGGATGTTCAGAGCACGAGCCATACTTCTCGTACTCGTAGACGGATTTCGCTGAACTTCTTCCAGCACCATTTCTCTGCGATCCGGGTTAGCTCTAGGGATTCCTTCATGACTGCCGCGTCGACCAGGAATGCGGCCTGCCATCAAAGTGTTGTGCGTGTTAATAAAAACACGATGGTCGGGATATCGCTCAGGTTGCGGCCCACCACGACGTTGAAGTTGTTCGCGATACAGTCGCGCTGCTTCATGGCCGTTTCCTTGTGCAACTCCATAAAAATAATGCATTTCTGCATATTCACTTAACGTGTAACTCATTTTTTACACTTCCACGTAAAAAAAGTCCAAATCAGAATGCAAAACACAGTCCAATAAACGAGCAAAGTAGTCAAACAAGTAGGCAGCGGAGTCCGTGGGCAAAGCGAGTGTGGTAAAGACAAAATGGCGACACGCGTATAGCAGTAAACACAATGTGAGTACGACTGAGGTACTTGTTTTGCGTTGGCTTCGGTTGCGCGCCTTGCGTGAGAGAGATAGCAATAATTCGGTCTCTTTTCCTCTCGGTCCATTGTTATTGCAGGTAAAAGAGTTGCACCCTCGTTTACAACCCATAGTCCACGAGAACGGATCGCGCAAAATTCATTAAACTAACATTTAAAAAAATCTCCGTGTTTAAATCTTAGCTTTCCTGCAGTCATTTTTGGTTAGCAAACTAAATAACCTTAGGAGCGAGAAAATGGAAAAAAAACATTTATTAATCAGATAGCTAATTTTAAGAATTTTCCACTTCGCAGTCTTTGAAGGCCGATTAAGGCCAAAGTTAGCCCCATTAAGTCCTACGTTTTTTAATGATTATGAAAGCTGAGAGTCTGGCGCATTCTTGAAGCCTACTTGAGAACCATGAAGTCACCTGTTTAGATTTTTAATTTGAAGTTGAAAATTTAAGTCATAATTTACCGAACGTAAATTTTTCACTTTAGATCAATATTTTCATAACTTTCACCACAGTTACGAAGCTGATTATTTTATGCATAAAAGTACTACTTATGAAAATTCAGATGCAAAAAAAGAAACTCGATAAAACCCTCTACTTTTTTTTTTGAATTTTTTTAGGTTGGTCAGGTCGAAAATTTTCAAACATTCAGAAAAAAATTCATAACTCGAAAACTATGAAAAGTCGCGGAACATACATGGGGGTGATTCGAATACCCCACGATACGAGGGACCGAAATTTTATTTTTGGACGTCAATGTTCCGGCCACCCTGTATAGATTAAATTAAATATTCAATGTCAATATTAGATATTATTATTAGTTTTTTTTGGCAACCTTGTCTATGTCTTTCATTCACAAAAACTTCTTATAATAAATAAGCTAACAAAATAAAAATGTTAAGTTATTTTTTAGATATAAAAGTATGGGAGCGCCTTCATAAAAAATATTTTCTGTAAAAAAATAAAAAACCCGGGATGCCAGGAACACCGGGAATACAGAACTAGTCGGATGTATAGTATGGAAAAGACTTCTAAAAAATAATTACAAAAAAAAACCTACCTGTTTGAATAGGAACCTACATTAATTATTCTAAATGTATATAGTCCGTTATCTTATCTTGACGTTTGCCATGGCAGTTTGGTATCGCAGATTGGTGGTTGGATCTACTTTACAATATTAGGAAGGTAGATAATATATGCATCCGATTCTATAGTCAGAAAACACACAAAATTTGTCGATCTCGGAACCGCGGGATTTTTCGATACAAAAGCGCATGAATCTATATTAGCCAACTTCTCAACTTTAGGTGAATATGCATTCGAATATCGTATCTCTAGATTTAACACAACAGGCAGGGATAGAGTTAACTACTTTTCTTTTACTAGTTTGCGCTTGTGACACCACTTTCCGGTTCGCTACTTGTCTGCGTCTGGGCGCTCCTTGCGGGGCTCCGCATCGCTACCAGTGCGGTGTAGCTGCCGACTACTTCGGACACCATGGCCTATCTTGCAGTAAGAGCGCAGGCTGAACAGCATGGCACGCCAGCATTCCTGATATCATCAAAACTCAAAGCATTTATTTCAAATAAACCAATTACAGGCACTTTTGAATTGTCAAGGGGTCGGTCAGTCAGAAAGATGAAGCTAGTTGCCCATTCCAAAGCGTAGTAGGTACCTATGGAGAAGAACGGGCAAGAAACTCCATGGACACTCTTTTAAATCAAAATATTGTTACAAAAAAGTGGTTACATCATTCATGTTGTAATTATACATGTGAGAACGATGTAGAAACACGTGCACGTTAAAAGCGTCCGTAATAAAAAGATAAAAAAATTATGGAATTAAAATAAGCCGTGGCAGCTAAGAAATGACCAGTGCCTACTGACGGCGCCCGTTCACGAACATGACGTATGGATCAGCACCATTCAGCTCAACCATTTTGAAGGGAACTCAATGATCTAATACACACGCCACCACCAGCGACACATTTGAGTGAGCATGACATACTCTCAGCCGCCAGGGCACATTCAAGTCAATGAAAGACGAACCCAGTAAGCTTTATAGTGGGTACATAGTGCTCACACATGTGCTATGCAATTATACAATACTAAGACATTGAATTTATACAATGCAAAGATAGGTTGTACAATCTTCATCAGCTCCAACATTATTTTCGAATGCTAATTAATTAGTTTACGCGCCCTTGTGGAGCATGACCAGCCCTGAGCCAAGCATTTTGGTCAGCGATATAATCCCCCAACTTATAATATGCTTGGCTGTATAGTGTGCGTTTTATACAAAATTTAAATTTCGTTTCATTCAGTTGGAGTATGTGGGGAGGTATTTTATTGTAACATTTTGTACAGTACCCCATGAAGGATGAGTCTACTTTAGCCAGTCTGAAACCTGGTTGAACTAATTGGTCCCTATAGTTGTCTCTTTCACCTCTTTTACTGAAAATATTAAAATTTTTCCTTACGTACATGATGTTTTCATAAATATATTGACAAGGTACCGTCATGATGTTAATGTCTTTAAACAGTTCCCTTAGAGAATCGCGCCCGCGGAGGCTGTGTATTGCTCTGATAGCTCTTTTCTGCAGAATAAAAATAGACTCAATATCGGCAGCCCGTCCCCATAATAAAATACCGTAAGACATGATACTATGCAAATAACTGAAATAGACTAGCCTCGCGGTATCTACATTAGTAAATTGACGGATTTTCCTTACAGCATAAGCTGCTAAACTTAGCCGTAGTAGATACCTATGGAGAAGAACGGGCAAGAAACTCCATGGACACTCTTTTAAATAAATAAAAACTGCTGTTTTAGAACTCAACGGCTTCGCACGCGACTATGGGAAGAGACCAGGCGGAATGACCATAATGCCCTGGAAGTTAGGCAGGTCTTTGGTGTGGGATGCAACGTGTGTCGACACCCTTGCGCCATCCCATCTTCCTAGTACGGCAGGCTATGCTGGGGCGGCTGCTGCAGGTGCGGAAAACCTCAAACGGCAAACATATTCCAATTTTGTTCGAGCCGTTTGTGGTAGAAACACTAGGGCCATGGGGTCTAAGTGCCCGCTTGGAGACATCGCCAAGCGGTTGGTCGACTCTTCACGTGACCAGAGAACTAGCCTATTTTTTGGTCAAAGAATCAGCATCGCCATACAACGTGACAATGCTGCCAGCCTTTTGGGCACTTTTCCTATTGACAACGACGCGGACGAATTTTTGATGCTCTATGTTTCTTTTCCTTCTTTTTATATATATGTACATATTATTAATATTATTTTAAGTCTGTAAGCTTATAAGTATTTTAATTTTTATAAAGACATAATAGGTACCTACTTATAGTATTACTATAGTATATATGAGTCCTTGTGTGACAGGATGACACTAAACGGCCAAAAATTTAATTGCGTCTGCGAATTCCGCCGTAAGTCTTCAAAGTCCTTTCATTGAACTGTGAAAGCCTTGCGGAGTTCCAACGCGGGATGAACATTGAAGCATATTTATTAGTCCCGAATGATTTAGTATGCTTGGTATAGTGCCAATGTACGCTCTACAAACAATGGCAAAGCTATATGAATATATTAGTTAAACTACCGATCTCCTTGGTAAGCGACCCTGCCTCCTCGTCTGCTAAAGCCGATGAATTTTAAATATGTTGTGATTACTACTTGCCGGCCTCGTTAGTCTAGTGGTCACATACGTGATTACTGAGCATGAGGTCTTGATTTGAATTCCCGGTTGGGCAAAGTTGGTTTGGTGTCTGGATGAGATTCTGGTTGATGGCAACAGACTTTCTTCTACAATTACATGGCGAAATGTTTATGTCCTGTCAGTTGCATACTGTGCGCTGGCGCTTTTACACTGTGTATCCAAACTTGATGATGATTGATCTTTATTTGTTGGATAGGGCCACTAGTAGGTATGGTCGTCGTAAGATCCATAGATTAGACCGTAGGTATATGACCGTAGCGGTCCGTAGGTACATGGCTTGGGAAGCCGTCACCTCCTTCTGCAAAGCAGTAATGCTCGCGAAGGAGGAGGCGGAACGCGTGAGGGAGAGGCAAAATTCGCGCCCTCACGCCCCTAGCCGCCGCAGGAGACGCCCTGGGCGTCGGGAATCCCAAGCTGATTCCCGGCTACCGTAGGCGCGGGCTTGCGGACGGCGAGCAATGGACAGCTCGCCGTTCGATAAGGACCAGGCCCGAGTTGACGGCGCGTTGTGTCCCACGCGCACCTCAAAGAGATGTCAGCAACAATGACGGGGTCCGCTAGAGCCGATGCCCGCCAGGGTTGCGGGAAAGTCCGAAAGGGTTACCGTGGCCCCTGGCACAGGCAACTGAAGAAACACGAATGGGTTTTAGTCAGTAAGAGTCTGACACGCCCTCGCGCTCCGCCCAGAGCGGGACAAGGTATTCAACGATTTCCTACCCTCAAAAAAAAAAAAGGTATATTTACATATTGTTATCCTGTCATTAAAAAACCGCCGAGCTATAACTGTCTTCACCAACTCTCGACACGCATACAATGATGGATGAGGAAAATCTATGTGTTTATTTACTTATTTAAATGTTTTCAAATGCATAAATTGGTTTAAAGAATCTTTATTCTCAATTAAAACATACACAAATGTCACTTACTTGAGAACAATAAATTAGTGTTAACAATATAAAAAGGTTTGACTTCACCTCTATGTACAGTTTCACAAACACGACCCACCCAACGCATTCATTTCTGTGAGGGTGTTTTACTTACTGTTAAATACTGACCGAGCTGAATTTTGAATGCATTGAGTGAGTGTACATTTCTAATACTTGATGGTAATTTATTATATAGTTGCACTCCTTCGAAAGTAACCATTTTTTAAAATATAAATACCATAAATACCGGGAAATGCCTCAACCATTAGGTACATATGTAGTACAGGTCAAGTTCAATGGGAACGGTTCACACATCGCACATACATCAATGACTAAAGCAATGACTAAAGACTAAGAGAGGACATGAACTAAAAGATCTATATAAATTATACATTATGGAAATATCATACGATTCTATACAGAAATAAAAAAAATATACATGTTTCTTTCTAACTTATGCAATTCTGCAAGTGTCAAAAAGAGAAAACCGTATTTTGTCAGTTTTCTAAAATTGCAATATTGAAGTATGACGTTACGGAAGCCCTGCCCATCGGCCGGTTCGCCATTTTAGTTTCTGGTTTTGAGTACTTCTCAGAGTGTACTAGTGATGCGACTCGAGTCAAATTTTACCACTCGAGTCATTCGAGTCATTTTACAATCTCACTCGAATACCACTCGAGTAGTCGAGTCGTAAAAAGTATTTGTTTGTTCACTACATTTTGAAGAGTCTTGTATTAATAGAAGTCTTGATATAGTGAGACTTTACGACAATGCAATACCGACAAGGCTCCCTAAGGTAAATTATCACATTTTCATTGTAAGCCTACATTTACCCATATATTCGAAAATAATGTTGGAGCTGATGAAGATTGTACAACCTATCTTTGCATTGTATAAATTCAATATCTTAGTATTGTATAATTGCATAGCACATGTGTGAGCACTATGCACCCACTATAAAGGTTACTGGGTTCGTCTTTCATTGACTTGAATGTGCCCTGGCGGCTGAGAGTATGTCATGCTCACTCAAATGTGTCGCTGGTGGTGGCGTGTGTATTGGATCATTGAGTTCCCTTCAAAATGGTTGAGCTGAATGGTGCTGATCCATACGTCATGTTCGTGAACGGGCGCCGTCAGTAGGCACTGGTCATTTCTTAGCTGCCACGGCTTATTTTAATTCCATAATTGTTTTTATCTTTTTATTACGGACGCTTTTAACGTGCACGTGTTTCTACATCGTTCTCACATGTATAATTACAACATGAATGATGTAACCACTTTTTTGTAACAATATTTTGATTTAAAAGAGTGTCCATGGAGTTTCTTGCCCGTTCTTCTCCATAGGTACCTACTACGCTTTGGAATGGGCAACTAGCTTCATCTTTCTGACTGACCGACCCCTTGACAATTCAAAAGTGCCTGTAATTGGTTTATTTGAAATAAATGCTTTGAGTTTGAGTCATAATACATTATTATTTCCCTGTACATTTATTGTAGACAGGCAGACTTTATTGTATTTCACATTATTGGTGTACTTAACACTAATTACAAACTGATATTATTGTATCTATTTGAAATAAAACGGTTCTCCCATTAAATGCATAATATCGATTTCTGTTGTTTTATTTTGTTAATAATCGGTGTAGTTTTGAATTCCTTGTTGCAGTTTAATTTACTCTTCTTCTAGCTTGATTATCACGAGCAACTATTAATCGTAGAGTAAATAATATCAAGTACAATTAATTTGAAATGAACCGCCAAATTGATGATTTTTGCAATTTTTCAGTCAGATTACGCAACAACAGGCTTTTTTGTACTTAATCCATAATGCGACGTCCTAGAATGAGAATCGAATAACACCCTACTTACCTACTATCTACTTAAAATCAAAAACCTTATTTTAATGTATGTGATTTCGATTAATCGATTTGTAATCAACACGATGAACAAAATCATTGCAAAGAATTAGCAGAGGACAACACTAGGTAATGGGCGGAGCCTACGCCATTTTACTTTCCACGCGTGCACGCGATACGATCTTTTAGTTCATGTCCTCATACATACATAGATATGAGTTGGTACAGTCGGCAAAGACAGTGATCTATTCGTGTTGACAGTATGTTTTAGCCAATGAAAATGTCGCTATGGTTGACTAGTCAATTTAAACGTGTCAAATTAAACGACCGTGTTTTTTCTTTTTCCGAAATAAATAAATTGAATTGAATAGTAGATATGTTACGCAATTAGGGTGTTAGTTGCCTTAGTAATTTACAATCGGATTTAATTTGTCAGTGAAAATGGACATATTGTGTTATATTTATATGGTGTACATAATAAAGAGTATTCTATGCTATAGTTGTATCTATATCTATCTATGTATATCTATAGTTTTACATATTATAAACGAAGTTGAATTTTAAAGTCACTTTTCGTGTCTGTTTGTTGTTTTTCTAAACTACGCATCGGATTTTGATGCGGTTTTATTATGTGCTACTACGAGTATTAAATAACAATATTCAATTTACAAAGAAATCTCGATGTTTTGTCAAGTCGTAAAAATCCGGTAGTGATGGATATACGAACTTGAACCTTAGGGGAGACCACTTTTTAGGCAGACTGTATAATGAATCAGACTCGTTTCGTTGAGGTTTTAATTAGAAAATTACTTTGATAGCTGCTTGTATGTCACGAGTGCGTCACTTGTCACTCTAGCAATGTAAAGTGGACTTTATCGTAGTAATTTAACCCTTTTGACTGCGTGTTAGAATAGGCAAGCGTGCGGTACTTTTTTAGGCTCTCGTATGGTTATTATTATAATTACCAATAAGACACTGTAAACTCAGTACAAAGCCTAGTTTAAAATGACTTATGTAATCAAAATAAATGTACTAATTGGGTAGGGTAAATTAATTACATTTTATTGTTTTTCCTAAAGTTTTGAAAAGTGGAACATTGAAGTTTTGTTCTTTACCTTCTAAGTTATAAGTTTACACAGGGTGGTTCTACACGTCATTCTAAACAACTTTCGCTCTGAAATTGCACCGAAATAGTTTAATGTATACGAATTTGTTTTTTTTTTCATGAATCGGATAAGAGTTTCCGGTTATTCCGATTATCCACCCTTGGGAGGATACTCGGATACGGGTGTTCATCTATCTCACCATTATTACCAGCCCTATTCTATACAGCCAGTACCTATTCTATAAAAATCTCTATTCTATTCTATTTTTATCTATGGCAACTGTGCCGATGTCGACCATTCTACCAATGTCAGATGTGATATGAGAAAATGTGCGAGAGATGAAAATACAAAAAAAAAACCCTAAATCCAATACTAGCTAGTTGATTATTAAATAATTGAATTTAATTAGGGATGGAAAGTTATTTGAGACAGGGATATTTAATTTAGGGAGATGACTATACAAGTCATGTCATGGGCTGGGTTATTATTGGAGCAGTTCAAAAATATGTGCTCCAAAGTACCTTCATCCAACCCACATTCGCAGAGCGATGTGTCTCTGACCCGAATTTTGTGAAAGAAGACCGGGTAAGAGACGGCAAAGAATAGATAATACTTTCTTGGATATTTTTTTATAAGGGTAAAATCAAGGCTTGAGTGTAACATTAGGTTGTATTGAGTGTTAAAAAGCACCTTTCCGTTTACTTGAATTTTGCCACTGCACCTGCCATGAGGTTAGCAAGCTCTTTTTTGGAAGGCCTAGCAAATCATAGCCCTGGCATTGGAAATGTTTAAGGTCAGCGGCTTAGGACGTAACAGCATCCTTAGCAAGAACATCAACATATTCGTTTCCTCTTATGCCACAATGACTTAGAATCCAAACCAAATGTACAGTTTTGTGATTCTTGGCACAAGAGAAAAGAGACTCTTTGATTTGAAGTAGGATTGGAATGTGCAGCTTACTCTTGTAAGGATTCTGCTCCAAAGCTTGCAAGCAACTAAGTGAGTCTGTAAAGATGACACCAAAACGTGTGCTATGGGCCTCTAGAATAAACACGCTTCCAATATGGCCACGCACTCACCCGTAAACACTGATGATTGTACAGGGCACCTGAATTTTAAAACGATTTTGGAGTTTTGGTAGTATACCGCAGCACCAGTGCAACTTGCATCTGATGATTTAGAGGCGTCCGTGAAAAACATTTCGAAATTGTACTATCGCTCACCAACCACCGCATTGAAAACCGAGTTCGCTAAAGGAGACCTTTTCGATATACCAATATTGTAGAAAATATCTGGTATAAAACATATAATTTCATAGTCAAAACTGAAAATAGGGAGTTTCGGAAATTGGATAACGGGGGAGTCTAAATTTCGATAACCACGGAGGGATTTAAAAAACAAGGGGACTTCTTTATGGTTCCAATAATTGGAACTTCGGCATGCAACATCCAAGTCCTCCACTTTTTGAACCATAGGGTGGGAGATATGAGCAAACTACAGATGCACTGTATCATTCTCTCCAGTATTCTCAGCTGTTAAAATTTTTGCCTGAGAATGGGAAGAAGGACATTATCTTATGCAGAGGAAATGTCTAGAAAAACGGCGACTACGTATTCATTTATCGAAAACAATGAGCGTATATCTGAAACCAAAACCCCAACACTATCCATGGTACTGAGTTCTTTTCTAAAACCAAATTGAGACCTAGGTAGTAAGTCTCTGGATTCTACTACGAGTATAAACTAGTCGGTTCTTTACTACGAGTAGATGTTCCAATATTTTTGCAAGGACTGATGACAAAGCGATTGGTCTAAAGCTGTTTGGGTCATCAGCGTGCTTACCAGGTTTTAAAATAGGTATGATAATTTGAGTTTTCCACTGATCGGGAACCCAGCCATTGGTGTAACAAAATTTAAAATGTCTAACAAATATTTGTTTGCTCTATGACCTGCGTGTGACATAAAGGAATAGACAATATCATCTATACCCGGGGCAGAGTCATGAACGTGTTTCAAAGCTAAGTTAAGCTCCTGCATAGAAAATGGTGCATCAAAAGGATCCTCCAAAGAAATGAGCGACGGCTGGTTATGTTCTGTCTCCGATGACATATATGGACTAGCAAGTTTATCAAAGAACTGCTCAGCAGTCTGTCGAGTGATGGGGGAAGAAACTGAAGGGGAGCATCCAGATCTAAAGCGGTTGATCTTCTTCCATACCACTGATAAAGGAGTGGAGGGGGCCGGAGAACCACAAAAAACAGTAACCTTCTAGATTTAGCGAGGGTCCTATTGAAAGCTATTAGGTTATCGCTAACCATCGCCTCATTACAATACAAAATCGGTTCCGCTGCGTCGTTTGGGAGCTTATATAATCAAAGTTTGGGAGCTACGATGCCGCAAACAGTCACACAGATCATACACACGTTAAACTTATAACGCCCCTCTTTTTCCATCGAGGGTTAAAAAGAAACCATATTTTGTATTCGAGCAGAATATTCGAGAGGTGTTTAAGAATGTATGAAAGATGTATGTATACAGAGTTGATATGACATAGGGGCATTAACTTACACTACGTTTACTATTCGTGTTTAGTATTAATTCGATACGGTATACAAATAAAAGCACCAAAATATTTTTTTTTATTAAAAAAAAAATACAATTTATAAATCAGAGTAAAACGCAACCACCCTTTGTAATGAAAGTGCAAGTGTGTGTGTATTTATTGCTTCCTTGTTTACATTGCCATCTTTTTAGCGTAAATACACACATCAAAAGTGTCTAGGGATCAAGCATTTTTATGCGGATTTCTTGAGATTAAGATGTGGCTTTGTTAAATTTATGATTTTATAAATTTATATGGATCCTTTTTGGTGCATTTCATAATTTGAATCAGGAACTGTGAATCAAATTCGAGTAAAAGATGAAAATCAGCTGTCAATATTTTCCCTATAAAAACATACAACGCATTGAAGACATTATTAGTGCTACTGTTTCCCTACTACTGATTAAAACCAACGTTATTATGGAGCGGCGACGTCATTTAAGCAGGGAAGAAATGCTCAGAGCCGTGGGAATGATAGAAGCTGGTTCCCGGCAACGTACTGTGGCTTTAGCTCTGAATACAAGTCAGAGTGTTATCAGTCGACTTTGGACACGTTACCGAAGCACTGGTACCGTGGCTGAGCGCCATGGAGGACGGTATCGCTGCACCACACGGAGACAAGACCGATACATTCAAATCTTAACTCGAAGAGCTCCAACAATAACCGCCATGATGTTAGCCGTGAGGCTTCATCACTCTTCAGGGAACTTAATTAGCGACCAAACAGTCAGAAACCGCTTGCATGAAGTGAACCTTCATTCCCGAAGACCGCTACGGGTACCACCTATAGCAATGCACAATCGTAGGTTTCGATATCAATGGGCTCTTGAACACAGAAATTGGGCAGAAGAACAATGGCGTTTCGTGTGCTTTTCTGATGAGTCTCGTTTTGGTATGAGACCGGATACAAGACGTATACGACACTGGAGAACCCCTGGACGCCAACAGCGATTAAAATCCTGCCAGGAAGTCCATCCTTATAGTGGTGGAACCATCATGGTATGGGCGGGTATTTGGATCGGCGGAAGAACTGAGTTGATTTGGATCAGAGGCAACCTCAACGCTCAAATTTATGCTGAGACGATTGTATCAGACGTCATCGTTCCTCTACAAGTGCAAATCGGTCCCTTATTTCAGTTAATGCATGATAATGCACGACCGCACACCGCAAGAGTTGTAAGACAGACTCTCGCCGCAGCTAACATCAATGTCCTGCCCTGGCCTGCTCAGTCGCCAGACTTGAACCCGATTGAGCATGCATGGGATATGCTACAGAGAAGAGCTCTGCCGAATATGGAGGGTATCCAGTCGCAAGAAGACCTTTTTTTGTTGTTGCAACGAACATGGGCGGCCATTCCACAGTGTGATTTGGATGAACTCATTTTGAGTATGCCAAACCGATGTTCTTGTGTTGTTAGTGTTCGCGGTAGAAACACGGATTATTAATTGTTTAAGTTACCCAATAAAATTTTAAAGAAAACTGTTATTTCAGTCTTTTTTTCGAACTTTTGTGTTAGTGGTTCAAATGTCAAAAATCCCTTTATTAGGAAAATGGCAAATTTCTTTATTAATGCAAAGGTGACTTGGTTTATCGTTACTGTGACAAACGAAAACACTTTATTTTATGAATCCTTAAAGAAAATTTTAATTAATATCAATCAGGAGAAAAGTTATTGCAAAAATATATGTTGATCCCTAGACACTTTTGATGTGTGTATTTGGTTGTACTTGTGACTTGTGTCAGACATAATCAGCTGTTAGGAAAGATACATCATGTTCGAAAGGGGCAAAAACTTAAAAAATCATTTGCGACTAAACTACTGCTCCTATTTAATTGATTTTGGGTACAGAGCTTGAAAATGGTACCTAATATAGGCAGTTTAAAGGAGAGCCCCTCTGTCGTATCAACTCTGTATATGTATATATATAAAATGGACGGAATTTCTGGAATTTTCAAACTCAATATTTCATCGTACTTTCACCAAAATTCCTCTCAAAGACCTACCATAATAAATCATAATTGAAATTGAAATCGAAATTTTATTTATTTGCCAGAATAATGAAACCACAAAGCGTTTCCATTTAATTTTTATTAGCTACACGTAAAGTCATTAACGTTCATTAAAACCGCATCAAATTAAATTGCAATCAAAAAGCCTGTAGAGACCATTTACGACTACTTATTATTTATCGTGAAATAAATTATTGTTTGTTTATTTTTGTAAAGGTGTGACGGTCATCAGCTATGAACTGGGTTTCACTGAAGATAAGTATAGCTCGGTATTTTAATTTTCTAAGGTTAGAATGTGTCAAGTGCTTGTAATTCAGTTGGCACTCTTTAAACCTGAACACAGAAATTACTGCTTGTTTGAGGTAGAAACAGGTCTGGTAGTATTATGTAGGAGTGTGTAATTTCAGATCACTTATTTCAGAAAAAAGGTCTACGAGTATGTCTGAATGTTTCGCTGTACAAGCTCACGTGTTACGTGACGATCTTTATGGCTATTTTCTCGAAGATGATACTGGTGGGTTTTTTGTACTTACATATTTTCTGGACGAGGTTTTGGCCGTGTTGCATTTTTGCAATAAGTCTTCTACTTCTTTAGTATATTCATTTCTACGTCATTCTCCGCGCAAAGGAATTTTTGCATAACTAGTAAAATCTTATTTAAAGGATAGGCAGCAGCAAGTTCAAATAAATGGTGTCAATTCACTTAGTTTAAAAGTAGAAATGGGAGTTCCACAAGGCTCGATATTGGGTCCTTTCCTCTTTTTAGTGTATATTAATGATCTACTCCATTTATTAAAAAATCAACCACAAATGGTGTTATTTGCTGACGATACTTCTTTAATTTTTAAGGTAGAAAGAAGTGCTACAAATTTTGACGACGTTAATAACGCCCTAATGCAGGTCCATAATTGGTTCACTGCTAATAATTTAGTATTAAATGGGAAAAAAACTAAGTGTATACGATTTTCTTTACCTAATGTCACAAGTAGTGATTGTGAGATAGTAATGAATCAAGAGAAACTAGAATTCGTCGATAAAACTGTTTTCCTGGGGATCACGCTCGACTCGAGGCTTCAATGGGGTTCTCATTTAACATCTCTGGCGGGACGGCTAAGTTCAGCAGCATATGCTGTCAGAAAAATCCGTCAATTTACCGATGTAGATACCGCGAGGTTAGTCTATTTTAGTTACTTTCATAGTATCATGTCTTACGGTATTTTACTTTGGGGACGGGCTGCAGACGTCGATTCTATTTTTATTCTGCAGAAAAGAGCCATCAGAGCCATATATAATCTCCGCAGGCGCGATTCTCTAAGGGAACTGTTTAAGGTTATTAAGATCTTGACGGTACCTTGTCAATATATCTATGAAAACATCATGTACGTAAGAAAAAATGTACATCTTTTTACTAAAAGAGGTGATAGACATAATTATAGTACCAGAAATAGGGACCTATTAGTTCAACCAGGTTTCAGACTGGCTAAAGTGGACTCATCTTTCATGGGGTACTGTTTAAAATGTTACAATAAAATACCTCCCCACATACTTCAACTGAATGAGACGAAATTCAAAGTTTGTATAAAACGCACACTATGCAGCCAGGCATATTATAAGTTGGGGGATTATATCGCTGATAAAAATGCCTGGCTCAATGCTGGTCCTGCTCCACAACCACAACTAATTGATTAACATTTGAAAATACTGTTGGAGCTGCTGAAGATTGTAAGACTACCTTTGCTTTGTATAAACTCAATCTCCTTTGTATTATATAATTGCATAGGACAAGTGTGAGTACTATGTACTATCGAGCTACCATTTACCGGGTAATGTCTTTCATTGACTTGAATGTGTCCTGGCGGCTGATAGATGTCATGCTCACTCAAATGTCTCGCTGACGGTGGCGCGTGTGTTGGATCATTTAGCTCCCTTCAAAATGGTTGAGCTGAATGGTGCTGATCCATGCGTCATGTTCGTGAGCGGGCGCTGTCAGTTGGGACTGGTCATCTCTTAGCCACCACGGCTTATTTTTAATTATTTTATTATGGATTGTTTTGTTTGAATTTATATTTGCTGTACACTGGACACTCAATGTGTACGTCTTATTTACATCGTTCTCACATATAATTATACCTATATACAAGATTAATGATGTAACTAATATTTATGTAACAATATAATTTAAAAGAGTGTCCATGGAGTTTCTTGCCCGTTCTTCTCCATAGGTACCTACTACGCTTTGGAATGGGCAACTAGCTTCATATTTCTGACTGACCGACCACTTGACAATTCAAAAGTGCCTGTAAATGGTTTAATTGAAATAAATGCTTTGAGTTTGAATTTGAGTTTGAGTTTGACATGCCTAGAAATGCACTTACTGTGGAGTTTGGATCAGTATCATTCTATGAAACTGAAGCAGACAGTTGGTCTGAAGGTACATAATTCCTCTAACATGTTTCATAGGTCATGTCAGCAAAACAGTCTCTGATATAATCTTTATATATACCTACCAAACAAATACGCTCCCCCAAATATGTACATCACAGAACCATTTTGGAGTTTTAATTAATATATCATCGACTGTTGTTTAAATTGTACACGAGTACAATTTAAACACGAGATGTCTATGAAAATATCTAAGTACGTATATTTCCCGGGATATTGCACTAATAAGATCTTTATTTTATGTCTGAGTATATATGGTACCGTCTTACACATACTGGGAACGAAACTTTATGGCTGTGGTTTACTTTTGGAATACTTTTTCAAGCACTCAACTAATTGCAGCGTTCACAGTTACTAATGATAGGTAGTAAATTGCCAGTTAAATTATGATTCATCATCATAACGTCATTGGAATTTTAACCAATCTTCTGTCATTTGTTCTTCTGTCTATGAAAGGAAAAACATGGACGGTGTCATATACGATGTGGGTAGGTCAGTGCCTTGTCATTATAATAATAGTTAGGTTGTGGGTATTAATAAAAATGAGTCTTGGACAACTCATCTTTCATTTACTACATATTGTCAGCGTTCGGATTATTGGGTGTTAATTTCAATTAATTACTCAGCACCGCTGCCAAACAGAGGGCTTTAATACAGAGGGCAAGTACAAAAATCCGTCCTTTGCTGAAAATGGGCTACCTACAGAGAGATTGATATGAATGCTCTTCACAGTATGAATATGAAAGCACAAAGAAATCTACTGTTTTATCTGTCCGTCTCATTAAAGAAATGGGCAAGAATGCTAAGTAAAACGGAAAATTCTAGTAGGTATAGGGAGTGCTAAAGGATCCTGCTCGCGGCCAATCACCAACCAACCAAGCGACCAATCTTATGGCTTCAGAACAAGAACATCAGTTCATCAGGCTTACTGTTAAATGGTCTGTTGTCCTCGATTTACTCGAGTGTGGAATGAATCTATTAAAAGTAACAATAAGTATATCCAAGGCTTTACCTACGTCCAAACAACACCCGTGGGAAACCATCAAGATCCAACCACGACCACCCATCCGACTATGCCTACTACGTACCAAATGAGCACAATCCAAGACGTCTTCGTGTCCTTCCCGAATTCTTCTTCCCCATAACTCATCCTCAGGAATAATGCGTGATAGGAGCATTGAAAACAAATTGTCGGTACAATATGACGCATAAATAACATTAGCAATAGAGTGTAAGAGGTTCACAACAGTTGAATCGTCAGTGCAAATGAGGCATATCCTGCTGGCAATTGAGGGGGACCAACGCTTGGGACACTACAGTGGCAATCTGCACACGTTCAACCAAACACGTAAGTAAAACCTCTTTGGTTTAATCCTTTTTTTTTTAATCCTTTTCCTAATTCAAATATTTTTGACGGATATTCAGGTCAGTGCTTTTAGTGGTTAAGAAAACTGTGTTTCTTTTTTTTTCTGGTTTGTTTTCAAGTGTCCTTGGAAATAGGTTACTATTATGGACCAGTAACCTCTTTAGTAATTTGTATTGTTATGTCCTCTGGACGTTTGCTTACACGTGAAGGGATGTTGGTCTTTTGTTGAAGTTTGCTTTGAATTTAGAATGTTAGTTGGAGTGGCAGCGCTGAATCATGCAATTTGGTCTTCAAGGAGTCTTTCGTTCAGCACTAAGCTGTTTCAGGCTAAAATACTAAGATTTATGGTTTAATACTTTTAAATTACCTGTGCACTGCTAAGTATATATAGAGGCCTCTCTTAAGTTCTGTTCACACGCGGTTCTCCTTCCTTCAGCATCCAGTCTATCTGCTGTGTTAATTTATAGAATATGGTAAATGGGGTAATTGGCTTGGACAATGCAGCATCTTGCAATGCAGCTTTTCTTGTGAATTCCGTGAATAAGGGTGTGAATAATAATTCCAGCCTGTTATTGTTCCGCTGCAGGGCAGAGGCCTCTTCTCATACAGAGGAGGCACGGTATGTATCCATGTTGAAGAAAGACTGTGCTTTCCCGAAAAAAAGCTTTCTGTTTTGTATATTCATTGTTGTCTCGTGGAAGGCGATTAGGAGCTGGTTTAAGTATTTTAACTCACTTGGACACCATGGTGGTGCAATCATCGCGCTGCCAGCTTTATGGTGGGTATCTCAACAGGCGTCCGACCGGTAGCGCAACCAACCATACATTTTCTGGCGTTGCGACCATGGTTGCGCAGCGATGGTGTCCTAGTGAGATAGGGCCCTAAGATTATGTGGAGCAGCATCGTGCTATCAGGTGACAAGGGTTGGTACCAAGTCGCAGTGAGTTATTTGTTTATTATCAGTCAGATAAACGTGATGGTTATAGTGATATCCCATGCACGTAGTGTCTAAGAAGTTGAAGCATGTCCATATGGTCCATATTATGTAATAGGCTATTTTAAATGTTACCTTTTTTAATGTTTAGATTGGATACCAATTAAACCCGTTTTCCCAGCCGTGTTCAATAAATAAAATCTTCTTGATTAAACTGTTAACATATTTTATATTGTTTCAAAATCTTAGCGATGACAAATGGACTGATAGGACTTACTAAATGAGAGGACCTACTATCCAACCAGAACTTCCTTCGGTCACGTTTTCAGGAATCTGTCAATTAGTATATCAGAAATTCAGTAGACTACATAGAAACAGTTCCCTTTGTCGTTTGATGAATCGGTTAGTATGTTCAGCAGTGGAACTTTATGGGCTATGACTGACAGCATCTGTAGGTGTGGTCCTGATGGAGAAAATAAAACATGTGTTTTTTTTTTTAATAAATATAATTAATAATCTATTCTAATCCCATGATATTCCTCAAGGTAGTAAAATAAGAAGACGCAAAGACAACGATGTTGGGCCGCGTCCTTCCTCTAGTGTGCCTGTGCCTCCAAGTCGCGAACTCTCTGCCACCGGATAAGGTACGTGACGTCACATCCTGATTGCCTCCTTGTTAACTGATATTGACGTGGATTATAGTACACAGTATACTATAGTTATAGAGTAGATAGTACCTTAGTACACACAGCTGAGTTTGTTCAATAAGTCAGTTTACATGGGTTAGTTTCAAGGTACTTGAAAAATAGTCTATATCAACACTGTGAAAGAATCATCGATGACTCAAACAGTTTTGATACTTTACATAAAAAAGAAATCCAATTTTCAACAACCATTCTATAGCATCCAATAGAAAAAAAAAACGTCATTGGTTTTCGAAAAAAACACAAAAAAGGCAATGTTAAAAATGTCGGGATTATCGTTACGCCCTACAACACAGACACTGCGGCTGCGACGCGCGGCGCTCGCGTCTTGAATGCAATATCGTTACCGTGATGAGTACTTTGATGTTACGGTTAATGTTTCAAACATTATTACACGTTTGACTAATTTGAGAACTCCTAGATTAGTTTGTTTTAATAACATATTTGATGCTGTAGAATAGTAGTAGACCATGGTCTGAACAACGTTTGTTCTAGCAAAACTGTGATTCAAATGTCACCGTGTATAAGTACTCATTCATTGAAAAAGACTGTTCAATAAGTCAGTTTACATGGGTAAGTTAAAAAGTAATTGAAAAATAGACTATATAAGTCTTTTTCGATGAATGTGTAAATAGTTTTTTTTTTATTAAATCGAATTCCTTTACTGTCTGTGTAAAGGGTATCAAAACGGTTTGAGTAATCGATGATTATTTCACAGTGTTGCTATAGACTATTTTTCAATTACCTTGTAACTAACCCAAGTCAACTGACTTATTGAACAGACTCTATAGCTCATATCGATAGCATGATGATGAATTGGTCTGGGTTTAAAACATGTGGTAATAATTATTGTGTTCTGTTGTTCGTTCTTTCAAAAAACCATAAAGAATACTGTATTTCTTTGTTCTGTGTTCATAAAGTAAGAAAGACATAAAAATATTTTATTTGGGACACGCCCAGCCAAACAATAGATATTCTAATACTATAATAGATATTCTAATAATAAGACATTCTAATAGTACAAAAAATTAAACGATAGAAATAAACCTGTGCGAGGCCATAAAGGCTGCTATAGCAGCATAATGCTGGGATATTTAAAAAAATATATCGCTGCGCTGGTATTCTGATAAGGCACGCTATGATGCGACGGACACACCTACGGACGTACCTACTTATATGAATCCCACTAAAATCCCACACACAACACCACAGCACAGCAACAGCACACTATGCGCGCTAAGATGTTTATTTCTTGCCTGCATTCCAAACTCTTTAGGCGTGATCAATTACTCATTACCTTCGATCAATACCAACTAGAATACGGGTCACGGACAAAATCAAAGCTAAATGTAGTCCGCGTGAAAAAAGTTTACAACAGTTATAAGTTCAGGGTAATTGCAACCATGGCACCTAGTAATAAAGTCATGTTTACATTGGGTGTGTTTCAAGCGCACTAAACAAAATAAGAGCTCGCGTCACTCACGTCTCGAAGAGCGCTGTTATTTACCTTTTCTTGCGCCGACCCGATATCTAGTCGGTATTGTTGATCGAAGCTCATTACGGGATTTTTAAGTCAAAATACTGACTTAAAAATTCCGTAGTTTTTGTAAGTCTGATAACCAGTCTTACCAATGGGTATCGTGTTACCCATTAACTGGGTTGTGGAGGTCAGATAGGCAGTCACTCCATGTAAAATACTAGTATTCAGCTGCAATTGGTTAGACTGGAATCCGACCCCAACTTAGTTGAAAAGGCTAGGCAGACAGACAACTACATAGTCTGTTTATGCCGTCATAGTGTAGGCATTTCACATTGTGTCATTGGTCAGATTCAGAGCAAATATACTGACTGACCGGTTGGCGCAGTTGGTAGCGATCCTGCCTTCTGAGCCGCTGGTCCCGGGTTCGATCCCCGGACAAGTCAAACATTTGTGTGCATGAACATGTCTGTTTGACCTGTGTCTGGGTGTGTATAATTATGTATATAAGTATGTATATCAGTCATCAGGTTACCGTAGTACAGGCTCTACCTAGTTCGGGACCTGAAGACCTTGTGTGGATGTTGTCTCATATTGTCTAATATTAAATATTTACCACAGTATTAATAAATTGTATCAGGCTGGTTTCCGCCTTAATTTTTCCTAGAACAGCTTAGATTCGGCCATCATAAATTTATACGAGGTGACATAGTACATCATAGTAGGTATTATGAGATTATTCGAGTTTTTCAGAACACAGTTTTGGCTGTTTGTGTATGTGAGTTTAAATGTTTGTAAACGCACCCACGACACAGGAGAAATTCCTTGTGTGGGGCAACGTTTAAAAAAAATAAACACACACCACACCCGTAATATGATACACGCCACAGTTTTTATTGTTCTGTAATAAAACTCCTCAATTATAATTTTTCTCAGTTTAAAAGGCAAGAAAATGAGACACTCTAAAACTTACATACTTAAGTACTGGATAGGTGAGGTTTAGAGTCACATTTTCTCCAAGTGTCTTGCAAAAACATTCTCTAAGTTGGATTGTTTGGGTTTTCACAATACTACCAATAACTGCATTGTCGTGTACCTATTTTATTTAAATAATCAATCGATTATAACACTGGATATGTTGATAGCAGTGCGTCTTCTAGTTGACAAAATTGAAAAAGGAATGCAACGCCATGTTGTTCCTCAATCAAAGTGAACGCATTCCACGCATGACGTCACGATAAACGAGAGTAAACATTGACCATCGCTCATTAATTTAGTCTGATTAGCGGCTGTTAGCGCTGCAGCAAATATGTGCATAACTGGCCGATAATGTGGAGCGATGAGCTGGTAATACAAACAACATCATTCCCGTATTCAATGGAAGCGGTAGGCAGAGAACGTACTCAACAAAGTACTTTGATACTTAGCCAGTCTTGTTATGTTTTAAGTCATGTCTATTGGGAATTGCCTAGCCTAGCTCAGCTATTGCATGGGAAACGCAACGCTTACGCAGCAAATGCTGGGCATCAAATCGGGATTCTACTGAAAAGTTCTAAATGAAAAAAACCCAGTAGCGAAGGCCTTATAATATTTTTGTTAAAACATTTCATCCATGGCTACTATGGCTAGTGTTATTTATTTGTAAGCTCGTCGATATCCGCGCAATTTCATGAAGTAACCTAAAGTAAGCAATAATAAACTCAGACTTTTAAGAAAAACGTAAACAATAACTAAACATCCTTTGCGAAAAACTGAGGAGTCACCTTCCAACTTCTAAATACATCGTCCAACAACAAACGAAGGAAATCTTTGGCGGCTATCCAAACTTAAAAAAAAAACTAGCTTTTGCTTGCGGCTTCACCAGCGTTGAAATCTGAAATAATCCCACGGGAACGTGCTACCTGGATAATAGTACGTCCTAACCCAGGTCATGGCCTACCTGTGTACCAAATTTCATCGAAATCCATTCGGCTATTAATGAGTGAAAAGGTAAGAGACGGACAAACAGACCGACAAAAAGAATATAATAGAATACTATTTATTATGTACACCATAAAAATTACAGATATAAATGTAGACATTTTACATAGGGTGACACAATGGGCGGTCTTATCGCTAAAAGCGAGTACTTTCGCATTTATAATGTCAGAATGGATGGGTGGGGAATCCCAGACCACGATGTTAGCGTTTAGTATTCAAAATCTAAACTGTTTGATCGCTTTTTGTTTAGATTACCTTGAACCAAAGATAGTCCATTATATTCAAATTATGCTGCTCTACATTTTGCAGTAAATAGGTCTGCGTTCCGCAAACTGGGTTTGTTACAATGTAAACAGCAGTTAGAAGGATGCATTTGATTGTATGATCGTATCAATCATTACTTCAGCTTGTCTTATGGTCTGGTTTGAGGTACTGAGGTAACTCCCGCGCGGGTTGTGGGACAAAATTCGCTCGTGCCGATTGTGTCAACTAACTTGTGTGGAGGTGTTCAAGTGGCGTGATTAACCGCGTGTCTTCCAAAACATTTGTGGCGCCATCTACATTGCCACATGCGAACTATGCATCACACTGTTTTCACGCAAAATCGTGCATCGCGTAAGCAAAGGTCGACGCGCGAGTAGCATAAATACAACGTACCATCAGGCAGTAGCCCATCAGACACGACGCCCGTCTGGTCGGAGGATCCTCCCTTTTCTATGGCGGATGAGTGAACTTCACACCCTGTTCCTCACACCTCTATAAATTAAAAATCTAACAATCGATGCACGCAGTCGCATCCCGTAATCCGCGCGGGATTCCGCGCCTCAGATTTAGCAATCCTTTAGGCCGAGATTGATAAACGTTACTTAGTACGTACTGTAAAGGAACCTTACATCTTCCAAGCTGGCAGAAAAATTACTCTGGTTGCATTCGATCACTGAACCGAAATTAGAATCAGTTTCAAAATAGTATATAGAAAGAGGAGGGGAAGGAATCATAGGGCATCAAAAAATTCGTCTGCACCGTTGTCAAGAGGAAAAGTGCCCAAAAGGCTGGCAGCATTGCCTCGTTGTATGGCAATGCTGATGCTTTGGCCAAAAAATAAGCCAGCTATCTGGTCACGTTAAGAGTCGACCAAATTGAATATGTGATAGCATAAAGGCAACCACGTCCTCTTGAAATAAATAGATAACATTCCGTATTGCTTCTTCTTATCTTTTGTAGCGCCTACCTCATAGGTTCCGTTACTGTAAGCGCAGCGCTCACATTGCGGTAGAGGCTCCGGTTTGACTTAGATATTATGATCCCATCTCTACCATAAACTTGTTGTTTGACAGTTGTGTGACAGTGATAGGAAAATGCTTAGCCAAAGTATGTATTAATAATTAACGTTTATGAATCTTTGCCGTAGGTATGGTCAACCGCACGTCGATAAAAACACTAACAAGCGTTACGAAACCACAATTTCGTATTCTTTTAGTTGGAAATTGGTTGGTCTATTTGCTCTTGTGGCGTTTGAATGAATACACTGCTTAACATAGTTAAAGTTGAGGTAGGTCAGGTTTTGTAGATTATAACTACTAAATGATAAATGATTTTATTTCTGTAAGTAGGTTTGTACAAACACTTTTACGCGTCAATCATATTTTTTAAACTAGATGAGGCCGGCGTTTCCTATCAGACTACTCTGAGAAGAATAAGATTTACCTAATATAATTATATTATTAAGAATATGCTAATATAATTTGATAAAAAAACGTATTATAGAAGTAGGCCGTTTGTCCACCGCAGCCGTCAGCGGGACGTCACCGAGAAACGAGACTATTTGAACCGAACGTGACATCCCGGTGACCGCGATCGTATGTCCACCGCGACCAGCGTTCAGTATTTTATGACAGACAAATCAAAAGCCGAACGGGGGCGGTGCGACAGCAGCTTTTGCCGGCACATCTACCCTTCACAATCTCGGGCCAAGTTCTAGCGGTCCCGCAAAACGAAACTTCGGCGGCTGGGAAGAGGCTAGGGTGACGAACGTGCCGTGGACACAAGGCCATAGTAAATGTATGAATCGCTACTGCGGCGCCATCATTTGATTCTCGGTGACGGCTGCCGTGGACAAACGCATTATGGCTCATAGGTATTCAACGACAGCATGTTATAACGAAGTAAAATTAATCAACCTATATACTGAAAATGTTTTAATGTTTACCTTGTTGTGAAATAATGATGAGGTATTGAGGTGGTAGATAGGAGGTATTTAGCATTTTCGAGGTGCCGTAAATTATAGATACATATGAAATCATGTTGTCATACATTCATACGGCATTGTGAAGTATGTACTCAAGGTATTTGCAATGAATTAAATAGGTAGGTATGTACCTATTTACTGTATTGGAAATACCTTGTTAGTTTCAATTGAACGTTTCAAATCGATACTATGACGGGTTTTGAATTTGATTGTAAGTATATTGACATTTCGCTCATTGGCAAGATGGGTGACATAACTAAAAAATCTGCAATTTTGAGTTAAGTACAGGGGAACATTTTGAGTACAGGGGGACGTGTCCAATTTTATTGCTTTTGCTACGAAAGCGACATTACTCTGAGCCTAAAAATGAGGGAGCTAGAGAGATTGGGACTTTATGCGCGCCGCACTCTACCGCCGTACTATTTCCGCTACTTTTAAACTTTTAAATCATCATACCCAAAAATTGCTCTTTTTGAATTATGTCAAGCTTCTCGCAAATGAACAAATATGTTGCAGTTATTATGAACACGCTGTGTCTAGGGAATGCGAAAGGTTTTCGGAGAACTACCAACGAACAGCTGGTATTTCTGGGCAAGTTAGAAAGGGAACTGCTGTGTTGCACTCTTGCACTAAGTTTTTAGCATTAGGCCTACGAGCTAGATTTTTGGGGGAATTTTTTTTTCATTGCCCCGTTAATTGCAATAAGCATTTCTCCAATAAGTTTTTTAAGTAGGTACTACTTTTCATAGGTAATGACATAACTCGAAATGGAATCTCAATCTGACCTTTCAACCCTCAGGTTCTTCAACCAGTTCACATAATCAAAACCCGCAGCATTGATCTCAACAATGCCCATGGTCTTTCCATGGAAACCCGCCTGGAGAAGACCGTAGAACCTACAGCTTACCGCCTGGATCTGGAACCTTATCTCGAAGATGGACTCTTCAAAGGCCATGTGGCTATCAATATCACCTGGCTGGAGGATAGCAATGAGATGTCTGTGCACTCCGCACATGAAATTGAGATCTTAGAGTCTGAAGTTAGGGCTCATTTTCCTGGAGACACGTAAGTTGGGGATGCTCTTTTTTGGGATACATTTATAGTATGCGTTCATTTTAATAGTATACAAAAGCTAGCACTGTGTGTGACCTGCAATCTGTCACATTAACTGATACTGACCGAGTTACACGAATAAATAAAAAGTTTTAATTTAATAAGGTCTACTTTAATACATTTGACTGGTCATTGACACCAATAATGTAGACAGTATTGTCTCGAAAAATACCATCTTAATGATTTTAATTCTATGCAAACTAATAATTTCTGAGTTACTTATTATCAATATTAAAATTATTTCAACATCTAACATCAAAAATATACAGTAAGTTTTATGCATTTTGTAGTAAGGAGTCCCGAAGAATCACGATCAACAGATTATCAACGGATCCAAAGAAACCGATAGTCACCCTGTCCCTAGAGAGGACAGTCCCCAAGGCATCCACTGGGGTCTTGAAGTTCAGCTTCAAGGGTATCCTGGAGACGACCACCACTGAGGCGTTCTTCAAGACCAGCTATATGACTGAGCAGGAGGTGGAAAGGTGAGTTTAAGAGAATGAACTTGATGTGAAAACATCGACTTGCGTAATTTATCATGGTTAAGTTGAAATAGAAGCTCAATTTAGAACACGACTTAGGACACTGACACTTTGAAACACTGGATTTATTTAATTGGCGACCATTTTATATATTCTCTCTCAATACTTTGGAAGCTGCAGAGAATGTAAAAACTAGTTTGGAAACCATGAGCAAGATGATTTTTAGATTTTCCCTATGCAATTCGGACGTCGAGTATTGTGCAATAATTC
Organism: Brachylomia viminalis; assembly: GCA_937001585.2. Lineage (NCBI taxonomy): Eukaryota > Metazoa > Arthropoda > Insecta > Lepidoptera > Noctuidae > Brachylomia > Brachylomia viminalis. Next base: position 3,882,922 of record OW443300.2, read on the forward strand.
ATATAAATAATTTAGATGTTGTTACGAGTTCTTGAAATTGAAGCGTTGATATCTTTATTCTTGAATTTTTAACAAAGCGACATCATTCGTCTTAATTGTTCAGGATCGTAGCAGCCACCCAGTTACGTCCGAACAACGCTCGTCGCATGTTCCCGTGTTTCGACGAGCCTGGTTACAAGACTCCGTTTGAGCTCAGCGTGGTTCGACCTCGGGACATGATTGCGCTCAGCAATGTGCCTGTGGCTAGGACTGAGAACATGTAAGTTAGATTTCTGTTGACTCTACCATGGCTTCAGGACTGTTTTGGGTACTACTATTATTTATTTACTGGGTAGAGCATCGAACATACACTTGGGAGCAAATGAATCGAGCCACTGACTGTTTTTACGTATGATAGTTGTTATTACTGGTATTATGGAACGTATCAATTCGAAATATATACCGCCTAAAAGTCTATTTATTAGCCTTTTTAATGAGTGTAGTTTGCTGTCAACTTTTCATTTTAAATTAAGGTTTAAAGGGGAGACTAAAATTATCGCTTTAAATTTGCATATAACATTTTGATTGTACTCCACTAAGAAAAGGTTAATTAAGGGTTTTGTTTTTGTTTATTTAATTTTGTTTTTAATTGTTTTTTTCTGGACTGTTTTCTATAAAAATGACTGTTTTTCTTTCAGAGCCAATAATTCATCATTCAATAAGGTTATCATTCAATGATTTACCATCATTGTAAAGGTTATTAAATAACCTCTTAGGCGATATATCTTTCGAATTGATATGTTCCTTATTACCAAAAATAATAACCAATATACGTGAAAACCGGAAGTGGCTCGATTTATTTGCTCCCAAGTGTATTATCTTCATATGCCTAGCTGGCCTTTTCCCAGCTGTGTGGTGGTCTACTTCCAGTCTAACCGGATAAACACCATCGAACATAGAACTGAATAAAGTGCTTACTTTTAATAAATGTCTTGATTTATTTATGTTATTATAAATGCTCCGCAAAAGCTTTTCTGATCTTTAAGTTTATTATGGGAATTAAAGTTAATTTCTATTTCATTAACTCCGGAGAATTGATTACATCTTGTAAATGTGCTGTGTTAACTTTCTATTATAACGGGCAAATGACTCCGCTGTAGCGTTCGTGACGCAACAGAGTCATTTTTTAAGTAATTGCGCGAAAACCAGACGGACAGACATACAGTCAACCGCAGCTGAGCCTGTCCTTTATGAAACTAACATACTAAGCTAGACTCGCTTATAATGGTTTCTTTATCAAGAACATGATTCAAAGCCATTGAATAAACCGTAACGTACTAAATGAACGATGATGCTTTTTTCTATAATTTGTAAAAAAATCCTGTTTTAAAAATCTTTTCAACAGTCCTGATGAACCGGACGCGGTATGCGACCACTTCGAGAGGACACCTCCGATGTCCACATTCACGCTCGGCTTGGTCATAGCAAACCTGAAGCAGTTGGACAACTCAACGCAAGTAAAGGATGACGCTGGCAATGATATTGGTGAGAGATTATTATATTAATATGGTGGTGTTGTTTGTTTGTGTTGTTATGATTATTATGTGTTGACTTTGTTGTGTATTGTGTTTATTAATTTACTAGGTGATGATCACAACTTCATCTGCAAACATTTAGTATTTCATAATTTTTTAATACCAACATTCAGGATTAAACGTTGCCTCAGATGTCTTTTTCCAGGAACCAGGTTACCTATTTCTTAATATCATAACGATCGGTTCAGTGATTTAAGTGTGAAAAGGTAACAGATGTCTAGACAGACCGCGTTACTGTCGCATTTATGATATTAAAAGATAGGTAATAAAGTCAAAACATTACTTAAAATGTTTGACTGGTCAAAAAATATCGTAAATGAGTGCAATCATGCGATCAATCATCAAATTATTATTATTTTGAAAGCATTCCACGCTGATCCCAGTTTATTGTTATACCAGCCTCGGGAACGAAACCATAGCGACTTCTAATGTGGCCCGTAACGCCATCTATCGAGTGGCGAGGCAAACTTTTGAAACATGAATTTATAGGCTTTTTTAGAGTTGTATTGATGACTTGCGACCCGCCCCGGATAAGCATGGGTGGAAGTTAAATATCGTGAAGATGGTATTCTGATCGCGACACGTTGTGCACAAGTTCTAAGCACAAAAAGTACTAGGCTTGCACGAATTCAAGATAGTGGTGCCGATTTTGTTGTACACCAAACTAAACTATCACCAAAATTCCTTACTTTTGGCTATAGGAATCTTAAAGCTATTCTGCAATATAAAATCTCTAAATTTAAAAATAATTTTGACACATCTAAAATCAAATTTGGCAATTGCGACTCCACGTGGTACGGTGGGCTGTATCAATTGGGGTACCCCAGTTGTATTAAAATTAACTTTGAAGGGGGGTTACTCACATTGTGACGCTGACTGTACTTGTTTGCCATACCACGTGTTTTTTTTGGAGCCGGAGGAGCGCATTTTGTGTAGCCTCGACATGTTTTGTGTGGAATTTTTTACTTTTTGTATACAAAAAAAAATAAAAAATTACCAACACGTTGAGTTTTAGACGTTTGCGCGTTTTATAAAGGGGGTCGACATTTTCATTTTTTTTATTAACGTCACTATTTGGACCACCCTGTATACACACACAAAATTCGCTCTGTCGCTCTCTCGTGTGGTTCGGGGGTGCTTCTACACGCGTTCCGCTATTAGCACTCTAAAAGAAATACCAGCATAGTTTTATTGGTTTAATTTTTTATTTTCTTCCTAGAAATTCGCGTGTGGGGTCGTCCAGAATACCTGGAAGCCCTAGCAGGCATCAATGAGAAGGTGGTGCGAGTATTCAAAGAACTGGCTGATTTCTGGCGAGTGCCCTTACCTCTGAAGAGATTAGACATCGTGGCGCTGCCCAATTATCAGGGAGTTAAGCCTGCTGATAACTGGGGGCTTATTGTGTTCAGGTAAGTCTATACAGAGAAGCTACTCTGCATTGTATCTTGGTACTGTTGGCATAATATGTACACACAGCAACAGGTCAAGTTACCACAAACTGTAAAATTTTCTCATTCGATTTTCAACTTAGCTTTCAACATTTTAAGCTTTGAAATCATTTGGAGAAATTTGAAAATTTCGTATAACCTGATGTGCTGTGACTGTTCTATGACTTATACAAAAAGTTTGTAGAAAGGGATCTGTATATTTTAGGAGTTTTTTTTTTGTGCGAACACTGCTATTCTAACCCGAGGCCTTTTGAAATTCAAATAGCAAATGATGAACGTGTACAGTGTACCACATAATGCATGTATTTTTATCGCAAACTGCCACATAACTCAAGGCTAACAAATGGTTAACCTTGACTTCAATTTTCCAACTGCTGCTTATCATACAGCTCACTAGCTCTTTTTAACACTATACTATCAATTTGAACTGATACATATTGATGCCAAATTATGCTGTTTAATAAATTCGGTCTATGGCGAGGTATTACTGCTCTGACATAGGGAGAAGGAGAAAGGATTTGAATAAACAAAAGAAAGGGACGGCAGATATTTCTATACCGGTTGTTTTCAGAGAGAGTGACCTTAGCAGTCGTGGCTACATTCAGCTCGCCCAGGAGTTGTCGTACCAATGGCTCGGTGCACTGACTACGCCTGCTTGGTGGACTGATGCTCATCTTAACAAGGCTCTTGTTGGGTACATCGCTGCGGCTACAGCTTTTAAGGTACATACTAACATTGTAAAATTATTTGTAACAGAAGGCCAATTCCCGTAATAAAAAACGTTCAAAATCTAGTCGCAGTCTCATCTCAGCGACAATCGATGTCAAAAACTTGCCAATTTTTTTTGGAAAATAGAGGTACCTATTCTTGACAGCTTGATACTGAGTTTCGAATGCGAACGTTCTTGCCGGGAATTACCCCTCTGTTGTTGCTTTGAGAGATAACAAATGTAGACATGAGCACTTGCGGAGCTATACGTACGTATAGCGTACTTAGTAGCAACCGATTTAATGAAAACCAACCTGTTGACCAAATATTTGCATAAACGAGATTCTGACGTTAACCCTTGCACGGTTAATTCTAAGAAAGCACTTGTACTGGATGTCATTGTAGCAATAATATGTACTAAGTAGATACTATAATTATTGTCATATTTACTTTTTATATATCGGAAATCTTCCACAAAAAGCTTACTTAACCAAATTAATTTAATTAGTAATATTTCTCCAAACAGATCAACAACGGGTCCGAAATGGAAGGCAAATGGCCTCTCACAGTCCTGTACTCCTTGTACTATGAGTTCAGCAAGCGCTACCCTCACTCCCGCATCACCGGCATGAAGCAGGAGACGGCTTGCACCAAGATAGAACTGCTATTCCGTATGTTCAACTACACGCTTGGAGAGGAGACCTTCAAGAAAGGGCTCAGGATTTTCTTGGAGTCACGGTAATTACTGCCATATATCCATATATTCAGACGTCCACTGTTAGTCATTGGCCTCCCCCAAGCATCACCAGAGTGACTGGACAGAATGACAGAACTTCTCGCATCAAGTGAGGCTTCGGGCAGAAAGGTGGGGGGACGACCTTCGCAGTGTTTTCGGGTAACATGCTGGTAATAGTAGCCGAGGATCAAGTTTAATACCGTGCGATTGGTAAGGCCTATGTCCAGCAGTAGACTACTATATTCTAATGATGAATAGGTATTCATAATTGTCGTCAGCTGCATTTGCCACTAACCCAAAAACAATTAAAAACCTACTTACGATATTCTTGTTATTATCTCCTTTATTTTATTTTAATACTTATAAATTACATAATTAAATATTTTTACTAAAAAATCATTTAAAAATGTGAAAAATAGTAGCCCACCGGTATCGCGAACAGATCCAGGCTACGGCGGTCAGGACTTGATCCAGCAGCGCAACCAGAGCCTCCTCAGGTGTTGGTCGACGCTTTTGGCTATTAAGCCATTGGCTGTCACGACTATCGGCACAATAATCGCTGAGTCCACGTCCCACACGTCGACAAACTCGCGAGCCAAGTCATAATTGTGGCGATATTCAAATAAATACAAGATTGTGCCTATGCAAGTGCCTACTCCTCTAGCTAGACCTCTTCGTTAGTGAGGCCCTTGTCCACCGCCAACACATCTCGATGCATCCCCACGTCAGCCTCTAGGAAATATTCCCTTAGACTGCATATTTCGCGTTTGTGGAGGGTCTTAACATTAAAAAGCCTATTCCTTCTTGTTAGCATTATTATCTTTTCCTACAGCAAATTCAAAACCTTCTCGGGCGATGACATCTGGAATGCCTTGAATACGGCTGCTCAACAAGACAACAAGATTCCAGACTGGGTGGACATTAAGACCGTGGCTAAGAGCTGGATTGACAAGGACAGGCTACCTCTGGTCAATGTCTTGAGGCACTATGGGAATAATACTGCTGTTGTTACCCAGGTGAGATATTCTTTTGTTTCTTCGGCGATGATAGCTTACTGCAGACCGATTTTTTACGCAAATGGTAAATTAAAATAGAATAGAATATTTTTATTGATACTGAAAACATTTGATTCGCGAAACTACCTCATGGTTTAATTCATTCTTAAAATAGCTAATAGGATAATAATGCTACTGAGTGAAAATGCGAACCTTCTGCAAAAATCTATCAAAGAAGTAAGTCCAAGAAACGTTTTCACCTTGCTTCAGTGGTTCGTCGGTTAGGCGATAGATGTCGCTACTTGTATCGTTTCATGCTGATTGGGAGTTTTGTGGCGACGAGTATCAGAAATTAAATAATTATAAAATTAAACGAAACTATAATCGGGAGTTTAAATAAGATTATTAAGTAAAACTCATCAAATCATACTTAATATAATCAGCTATGTTCCTACTGCTGGGACTCAAGCCTCCTCTCTCTGTGATAAGGAACCAGCTCACGGAGCAGAAACAAAACCAGCTGTATACTACCACGCGGGCACAGTGTGTGTTGGTTAGTGGATGCCGCATTGTTTTTGAATTTTCCGCTCTAGGAAATACCGGTTCCATCACGATGTTTTCCTTCAACATTTTATAGTAATGATTATATACCTACTCATAGTTTCTAATATGACACAGAAAGTGTACCTCCGTGAAAGACCTCACGATGTTCCCGAGGCTGATACCATGTCCTGGTGGCTACCCGTGGTGGTCACTCGGGAATGCAACCTCAAAGCGAAGAAGACCGTCCCACCAGCCTGGATGAAGGAAAAGTCAGCATTGGTGATCAACGACGTGCCTGATAAGGACAAGTTTCTGATTATAAACCCGGAGGAGATTGGTAAGTGAAAGATAGCATTATTAATTAAGAAAAAGTAAAAGGACCAATGGCTGTAGACTTCCTTTTAAAATTGTTTTTCTTAATCATGCTTGGAAATTTGAGCATTATTCTGACAACCTTCTTCGAGATAAATCGAAATTACTGTACTGGCCAAATACATACGAGCAGCGGCCGGCAAAAGTTGTATGAAAATCCATCTGTCGTTAAGCCACGACAGATGGATTTTAAATTAAGCGGCCAAATAAATTACATAGTAAAAACTCATATCTATCGTGTAATTTAAAAATGGAACGATCTTTTACTCCGAAACATGGCAACCAAGGAGGTAACTTATCAAAGGTTTTATTTAAATTTCGAACTGGCTTGCAAATAGAAAGCTGTTTATTGAAAAAAAAAAAACAAATGATCACTTTAACGCGGGAAAAATTATTTATTTATTTATTTAACACTTTAAGCACACAAATGTACAGAGGCGGGGGGAATTATTGTTGTTCGTCATTGATTTTGAAAAGTAATTGTATTTTAATTTCCGCGCATTGTTTGAGAAAAGCTCTATTATAGCCTTGGCCACAACTAGGGATTGATGGACTTACCTATGTGTGTGTTTTACACGTTCGTCCTTCAATGCCTCTTTTGCTGGCCGCTGCAGTAAACCTGTGATAGCAATTTTATAACAAAGAGAATAAAGATCAGATTGACAAAAAGGTAAATTAACTGAAAGGAATGTACTCGTAGGAAAATAGGCATTATTGTAAGAAGCGGTCAGTAATGGCAGAGTCCTGGCTATTTTTAAGTGTTCACATATTTTGTCTCTTGTACGAAACTCAAGCCAGTTTATTATAGGGTTGCGTGCCTATCCTCCATTTATTATAACATTAGACAAATAACGGTTCTCACCCTTTACTTATTTCGATGTAAACATATCATAAACTATTTTATTTCAAGACAAATATACCTAAAGAACGTAATCTATTTAGCATTTACATTAAGAAGATAAGTCTAAACTGCAGTCATTTCAACAATATGACACAATAACTATCGTTATTTAGCCGATAATTGGCTAATGCTATAATGAATGGAGTATAGTAGGCAAAACAGACTCTCGTGTACTACGAGGACTTCGGGGTCTGTCTGTTTCTCACGACCGTCTTTCCAAGTGACTGCATTCTGTAGCTGAGTGTTGACTAGAGGTGTTAACAAGAGTGACACGCATCAGCATCACATCAGCCGTCGACAACTTGCGACTCGTGTATTTGAGCATCGTACTCAAATACACGAGCGGTACTTTGTCGACGGCTGCAGTTGCCTCTGCGGTTGACGCGTGACAGTCGTGCTTATGAACACTAAAGCACTTTCTTATTCAATATTTATAACATGTAGTCATGAAATATGAAACACCATAAAGTACTGCAAGAAAATATCAAAAGTATTTTCCGAACACGATAGTAAACATCCTCCATATAATTACGAAACAGCACTGTAGACGGACTTCAGTCGGGACTGGGAGTCACTTTAATATATTTCTCTCAGGTTCTTTGTCCAAAAAGGAATAGAGAAATGGCTTATTATTAGCATACCTTTATCTTTGTATTGTAATCTTGACTTTGGATGGGATCTCGACTTAATTGCACCCCTGGCTCAAAGACAATCCAATGCGCTTTGAATATTGTAGGCTGTAATGTTTCGGGTTCTGTAAAATATTTATACTGTTTGAAATTTTGCGTAGAATGGATTTTGGGATGCAAACAGTGATATTATAAGTAACTTATATCATTGGGTGCAAAAACCTGCACAAAAGCACTACCTACCTGATAAACCGTGTATGTATACGCAACTGTGACAACATGCACAAAAAATCAAACAACCAACCTCAAAACGCCATTTTAAAACTAACCTACCTGCGCTACCGAGATTTCTGTAACAATCTGCTCAAAAAACTTAAAACAGCATATGAACAGAAAGCTTATTCCGACGCTAAAAATAATCAAAACGAGATGTGGGTGCCATCCGTAATGTACTCGGCAGAAATAAAAATATTTCAGCTCCGATTGACTTCCTAAAAAAAGACATTGACCCAATCGTATCGGTCAACGTCGTGAATAGGTTTTTTGCTAATGTCGGCAAAAACCTGGCTAATAACATCCCGCAAAACTTAATCAACGCTCAACGTACTCCGCCTTTTTTTTTTTTTTGTTTCCGTGGTGGAAAATCCTCATGGATGTCCGCCGCCCTGGGGCGGGCGACGGGGTCTGTCAGACTCTTACTGACTAAAAACCACCCCGGTGTTCCATCTCACACCTACGCCGGGGGTCGCGGGAACATACGATCCTTCCACAACCCCCGACTGGTGCCGGCCCGCCACTGCGGGCCTCTTCGGGTCTGGGGGGGGAGTGAGGTGTTTGACTCCCCCCGCGACGTCTAACAGGGGCGCGCGTGGAACACTACGCGCCGCCACCTCGGGTCCTGGTGTGTGGGGGGCGACGGACGTCCCCGAGTCCGTCGCCCCTGGACCCATTTAGGGGGGCTGGAAGAGGGCGTTGTCCGCCCTCCGCCGACGCCCGGTGCGCCTTCTGCGGGCCGGGTGAGAGGACGAGATCTCCCTCTCCCTTTCCGCAGCCTCCTTCTGCGAGACGACTGTCTCACAGAAGGAAACCACCGCGTCCCAGGACTAGTCGCTGCCGACCATCGACTCGACTACGGCCGGCAGCGACAAGTCACTGCCTACTTCTGAGATGAGGGCACGGCGCGGCTCCTCCCAAGCGGCACACTCTGCCAGCGTATGCCGCGCCGTGTCCTCCCGGCAGTCGACGCAGTGGTGACACCGGGCGTCCGGCTCCCTGTTTATGCGACACAGGTACTTCCCGAAGCAACCATGCCCCGAGAGCACCTGCGTCACCCGAAACGACAGGGAGCCGTGCCTCCTCCCGAGCCAGCGCTCGAGCACCGGCCGGACCGCCTCGATGGTGACGAGGCCGGCGGTAGGGCGTGAAAGCCTGTCCCGCCATTCCGCCACCAGGACCTCGCGAAGCTGAGACCGACGCAGCTCTATGTGTCGCTGCATCGGTCCCTCGCCCCGCGCCCTCGCTTCCTCGCGCCACCGATACAACGACGCGAGTACTTTCGCCTCGAGGTCCCAGGGCGGGGATCCGGCCAGTACGCAAGCCGCCTCGTAGGAGATCGTGCGATACCCCCTGATGACTCTGACGGCCATCGCCCTCTGCGGCTTTCGCAAAACAGCGATGCTGCCGGCCGTCAGGTCAGAGGCCCACACCGGGGCCCCATACAGGGCCATGGATCGCACGACCCCCACGTAGAGCCGCCTACAGGTGGCGCTCGGGCCCCCCAGATTGGGAAGCAGCGTCGCAAGCGCGCCAGCCGCGCCCAGCAACTTGGGCGCCAGCCGCCGGAAGTGGGGCTCAAAGTTCCACCGGCTGTCGAGCACCAATCCTAAATACTTCATGGAACGTACTCCGCCTCGCCCAGCCTCGATATTTAACGCAATTGGCCTTCTAGAGACAGACGAGGAACAAACAGGTCGAAGCTATTATTAAAGATCTCCGCGTGGATAGTCCCTCTGGCTGGGATGATATCTCTCCCAAATAAAAACCACAAGTCACATACTAGTTCCGGCCATAACGCACATTTGCAATCTTGCAATATCCACCGGCACTTTTCCAAAGACCCTCAAAGAAGCCATTGTTCATCCAATCTTCAAAACAGTTGACAGAGGCAGTGTAAATAATTATCGACCAATCTCAGTACTTCCAGCCATTTCCAAAATATTGGAAAGAATCATAAATCAATATTTCCTCAGCTTTCTAGACAAAATATAAAATCATTGCTAAAAACCAGTATGGCTTTAGAAAGGGGGTATCAACGGAAGACGCCGTATTAGCTCTACTGGACTCTGTTGTCAACCAAGTTGACTGTAAATAACTTGTAAATAACTAAGGCCTTCGACACTGTCTCTGTCCCTATTTTACGCACAAATTGGAACAGATCGGAGTACGTGGCACAGCGTTCAAACTGTTCAAGGATTTTCTATCATACCGGACCCAGTGCGTTAAAACAGGAGAGTGTGTGAGTAGTGAACAATTGCTAGATTTCGGTGTACCGCAAGGAAGTTTGCTCAGCCCCCTCCTCTTCCAAATCTATGTTGAGGAACTCTATCTACTAACCCCCCCCCTTCTACTTTTTTTTTTTTTTTTGAAAAAACGTTGCCCCATACTAGGAATTTCTCCTGTATCGTGGGTGCGTTTACAAACATTTAAACTCACATACACAAACAGCCAGACCCGGAACAACTACTTGCAGGTCATACAAATATTTGTTCCGTGCGGGGATCAAACCCGCGACACGTAACGCAGCAGTCAATCGCTTAACCACTGCGCCAACCGTGTCGTCGTGTGTATATTATAGCGTACGCCGATGATATTGTTTTACTGTCCAGCAGAAATGACTGCGAAACGGTTAGGGAGGTTGCTGAAAGGTCCTTGACCCAAGTAATGATCTGGTTGGGCAATAATAGATTAACTTTGAACGTCAGCAAAACCAACTTTATAACCTTTAGTTCTACAAATCAAAGCTCATGTTTGTGATGAGCATAACCGCAACAATTCCTGTTCATGCCGCCAGTCTGTGACAAGAGCCTCCTCTATTTGACTCCAGTCTAAGCTGGAAGACCCACCTTGAATCTCTGTCTGCGCACACTAGAAAACTCATTTACGTGTTCATAAAGTTGAGAACTTCCGCCTATAAGGATATCCTAAGAATGGTTTACACCGCTCTATGTGAATCAACACTAAGTTACTGTATCGCTGCGTGGGGCGGTGCAGCCAAAACAATCCTCATGCCAGCTGAAAGAGCCCAACGTGCAGTAATCAAAGTCCTGTTAAGCAAACCATTTAGTTAGGTACCCACTCAGCAAGTTTATTCGGATTGTTTGTGTTTCGTGCGATCATACGTGCACATAAAATTACTCCTCCTAGTAGATGTAAAATCCCTACTCTCAGAAGAAGACCCAAACCCGTGTATCCCTAAGTTTGTACAAATACCACCTTTGCACGGCGACATAACCGTTATTTAAGCACATTATTAAACAACAACACATTAGGCGTTCATTCTTTGAACTAATACCAATGCAAACAAAAAATAAAAGCATATTTGCTAACCCTAAACTATGACGGCACGGAAGAATTACTCAAACCATAACTTTAACAAAACAAACGACGCACCCACTCAGACAGACACACCTACACTCAGTCATGCATCTACACTCGCACATACACCTACACTCACAGATACACAGCTACACTTACAAAATCACATACCTATGTAGAACTCCCTTTACTTACTTGTTATTAATCCATTAAAGCTCTTCTTTCTACCCCGGTTTCTTATCTTCAAAATTAATTGTATTATTCTAGTTTTTTTTTTACAAAAGTGCACATTACTAATTTGTAAGTTATTTCTATAATTTCCGGAACGGACGGATGGATGACCTCTGACCTCAGGTTTTGCCTAGCATGGGGGTCATTGATCATTTATTTTCTACCAGGCTATTCGCACGCTCAAATTAAGTGTCACTCTGTACCTATCTGTGTACCTTTTTTATGTCAAATACATTTATTTATTATTTATTAAACTATTAAAATAAACAGTTTTTGATCAAAACTATAAACGTAATATTTATCAGTAGGTGGTGAAGCCGTTTAGAAATTATGAACCTACGTGGGAAATTTTCTTTACCGTTATGATCATGCTGATGGCAAGACTTTTTCTTTAATATAAGTAATAATGCACAAGAACTTTCATTATATATAATATTTACATGAACTTTTAAATGACACATTATGACTCATTGTTTTAATACTCGGGGACTAATAAACTTAACCCATTACAGTTGTTTTAAACTTTAAACGTGTCCCATGTGATTATTTAACAAGAATTTATGTTAACAGTTCCAATATATTCCAATAGAAGTTGGTCTTCATTAAAAAACGACACATTATTTTGTATTTCGTCGGACAGAAAACCCTCCTGGTAAATGCACACATACTCTAGCTAAACATCTGCAATACTTAAGCCGCTGCCATCCTAGACGCAATGTTCAAATTGTCTCATGTACCTCTAATTGCACTGGCACACAATCATCTAACGAGTATAGTTACGCTGCAGAAATAGGTTGCATACTGCAGAATACAAATAAATAAGATTTCTTCATCGATTATATTGTTTTAAACGGAATTCTACATCTATGGTTTTAAATAAGGTCATTGCACGGCCAGTATCAGACCAGATCGGTGACGCTGAAAAAAGAACAGTACAGGAAAACTTAAGAAAGATGTAGGAAATGCCTATGACATTAAGCTGTTCGCCTCTGTACATTTCTGTGCTTGAAGGAGGTGTAGTGGCCCACAAACATACGTCCGGCCGCCACCGAGCGCCGAGGCATACTGGCGAGGCGTGTGCGCCCGCGCGCGCAGCGACCCGAGTACGTTGCTACATTGGTGCGGTGAGTGACATCAGGAGCCTGCTATCTGCACCACGTTCGTTCCCAGACTGATGCAAAATATTTCGCGAGGCGCTTTTATACTCCGAGCACGTTGGGAGCGTTTCCAAAATATGTTATAGCTGGTGTGTGATTGGTGCTTGGGAATTTGCAAAATAGTTTTAGGTTGACCACTATTCGCACATCGTATGTTTAGCATATAAGTAGGGAATATTAAAATAAACGTATGGATTCTTTACCATTCAATCGAGTTTCATTTATACCTCAACATAACTACCAAAGTGGTGACCCCGACCGGAAACATGCAAGAAGAAAAGTTGTTGCTCAGCAGAGAAGACGTCGAAACTATCTCCGTGAAGTCCCGGATACCTCAGTTCTGGCGTGATAAACCCAGACTGTGGTTCGCGCAGTTTGAAACGATGGTCGCTAATCAGAAGCTCGGTGACGAAAACAAGTTCGGCCTTGTAGTCGCGCAGTTGGAGAAGGTCGACGTGGAACAAATTAGCGACATTATCATGTCACAGGCCAACACGGGAAGATACGAGCTAACTAAACAGCGATTACTTTCCGTCTACGAGGAGTCAGAAACTAAGCAACTACAGAAGTTACTAAATGAGGTGGAACTCGGCGACCAACGGCCCTCACAGTTATTACGGCGAATGCGAGATTTAGCTCGAAACAAACTACCAGACGAAACGCTGCGAATGCTATGGATGAGCCACTTACCATCATCGACGCGCGCAGTACTTTCGGTTAGCACCGAATCAAACTTGGATTCCCTAGCAGCCATGGCAGACAAAATGGATGAACAAGCGAGGGAAATCAACTCCATTTGTTCCTGTAGCCACGGTAGCAACAATTCGCAGCAACCGTCAACGTCAAGAATAGAAGACAAACTTATCGATATGATCGACTCGCTCTCTCGTGAAGTAGCGGAATTAAGGATGGATCGATCGCGAAACTACTACCGTCGACCATATCGCAGCGATTTCCGATCTAGATCGCGTTCCAGATCCCGCAAAAACACAGTGGAAATGTGCTACTTTCACAGGAAGTTCGGAAAGGAAGCTTTCCGGTGTCGCAGTCCATGCAATTTTCAAAAAAATAATAACAAACAGGAAAACTAAAGACGACTTCAGCAACGACGGTAGCCGAAGTCAATGGAATAACGAAGTACCGTCTATTCATCAAGGAATTGTCAACCGGACTACGTTTTCTTATCGACACAGGCGCAAACGTGTCTGTACTTCCAGTTCAAAACCAAGAAAAAAAGAAACAAGTACCCACAAGTTACCTTTACGCGGCTAACGGTTCATCGATACCCTCATACGGTGAACGATCGATGTCACTCAACTTTGGACTTCGTCGACCCTACCGATGGAACTTCGTGATCGCTGAAGTCAGTCGACCAATACTAGGAGCTGATTTCCTTCACAAACATCAACTCACAGTGGACATCCACGGCCGCAAACTCATCGATAAGCAAACAAGTTTATCCGCTCGGACGCAGAGCGCGGGAAAAATAATCGAGCCAGATGAATGCCAGATGCGTCACCGGCGCGCGCGGCGCGGCGGGGCGCCGCTCGGCCGCCCGATAATGTAAATAAAGCATTTTTACGACTTGGGTTTGTTTGAATGGTGCTAACACTTGTGTTTTTTGTTATGGTAAGGAACGGGGCTTTAAGATAGCGGAGTTTCGTTTGAAATAGGATAGTATTTACGCAAACACTACGTACGATACGTACGTACGATAGTATTTACGTAACTTTGTTTTCAAATAAATGGTTATAGTTCGAAAAAACGAGCGTTGACCTATATTGTTTAAGGTTTTAAATACATTATGTGTATATACTTAACGCAAAACACTAATAAAACCACATAGCATTAGTACAATATGTACTATTTACGAGCGTGCAAAGTTGAAAAAATTTGCCGACGGCAAAAAAATAACAATGGCCGCCAAGACAATGGAAACAAAATGTTGTTTTATAAATATAAATCTGATACGTAGAATAAAAATATTGGTACCTGTGGAAAGCTTATTTAATGCTTCAACTTTGTTATAAAAGTAGTGGTATTAGAATAACACACTGTACTAAAATAAGGATCTGAAAACACATACACGTAATAACAATAAACATGAATCGGTCAGCGCCGGTTGTGGAATAAAACCGAAATTACGTACTATTTTTTCACTCACCGACCTTGAAATCCTGCAGTAATTCACTTCACTATAATATTTATCACACACTTAACAGGCCATAGCACTTCAAACACTTGAAAACCCACTTAAAACACAAATTATTTATCATGTAAACAAAACACGCGCGAGTCCGTACGTCACTGACAAGACGCCATATTTTTTTAATTATTTGATTTTTTTGGTTGAACGCTTGTAGTTTTGTCATACATCTGAATACGCGGCTTTTAAGCACGAAATCGACTAAGCAATCGGATACAGTGTGCCACAGATCTTTTAAAAATGAAAAATTGAATAAAGTTTATCGGATTTCGATTAATTAAAAGGTTACGCGAGTGGACGCTAGCGTGCGGCGCCACTTTCTATGCGGCGACTTTGGTCACCTCATCCACTCCAGCGGTTATCCGTCGTTGGTTACGTCACACCTACTATCGACAACAGCATTAACACTGTGGACGGTCAGCAGCCATATCACGACCTGCTTGCCGCGTATCCAGACATAACTAGACCGAATTTGAAGCTATGTCACAGTCAAGTGGAACATCACATCGAGACAAAAGGCCCACCGCTGTATGCCAAAGCAAGACCGCTGCCCCCGCACAAGTACAAGGCAGCAAAGGAGGAGTTTCAATCAATGATCGAACAAGGCATCTGCAGACCATCAAATAGTCCATGGGCCAGCCCACTACACCTGGTACTCAAGAAAGATGGCAAATACAGAGCATGCGGTGACTACCGCAGACTGAATGCAGTGACAGTTCCCGATCGGTACCCGATACCAAGATTACATGATTTCACCTATACCATGTTGGGGAAGAAATTCTTCTCCATCATTGATTTGAAAAAGGCCTACTATCAAGTACGAAATCGAGAAGAAGACATGAAATCAGCCGTCATTACACCATTCGGCCTGTTTGAGTTCACAAGAATGTGCTTCGGTTTGCGCAACGCCGGTCAAACATTCCAGCGACACATCGACAACGTTTTACGAGGGCTGCCAGTCTTTTCATTCGTCGACGACGTATTGGTGGCATCAGAAACCCAAGAAGAGCACAGAAGAGACCTAGAAGATGTCTTCAAGAGGTTGAACGACAACGGTCTGCAATTGAATGTCTCGAAATGCATATTCGGCCAACCCACGCTTGATTTCCTGGGCTTCACTATATCTGCCGAAGGTATCAAGCCTACAAACGAGAAGGTCAAAGCCATAACAGAATACCGACTGCCTCAGAACATTCAAGAACTCCGTAGATTCCTGGGAATGATTAACTTTTATAGAGAAAACATTCCTAACGCGGCCGATCATCAAAAGGAATTGAACGCCTACCTACACGACTCAAAAAAAAACGATAAGACAATAATTCAATGGAGCGAAGCAGCAATCGAAGCGTTTAACAAGTGCAAAGAAGATATTTCTAACGCCGCACTATTGTCTTATCCATCATCAAGCCTACCTCTTGCCTTGATGACAGACGCCTCCGACACCTGCGCGGGAGCTGTGTTACAACAGAAAATCAAAGGAAAGTGGAGACCACTCGGCTTCTTCTCTAAAAAGTTCAACGACGCGCAGAAGAAATATTCCACCTACGACCGAGAATTGCTGGCTATATATATGGCTGTTCGTCATTTTCGCTGGATGATCGAAGGCAGTGACGTCACCATTCTCACTGACCACAAACCCCTAGCAAACGCACTGAAAGCGAATAGTAAAAACGAAACACCTCGTCGCACAAGATACTTAGAATATATCGGCCAGTTCGTCACTGCTATTAAACACGTCGCAGGAAGAGACAACATAGTCGCTGATGCGCTATCCAGGGTTGAGACAATAACCTGCCCTTCACCGATTGACTACGAAGAGTTAGCTCAAGCCCAGACACAAGACGAGGAGCTCAAAGAAATTTCAAACAACGACCGCTATACCTTCCAGAGAATTAAAGTACCAGAAACAAAGAAGAGAATTTACTGCGAGATGTCTTCGGGTACCGCCCGTCCGTTCTTACCAGCCACATTCAGAAAAGAAGCATTTCAAACGATTCACAACCTTAATCACCCCGGCGTAAGAGCGACGAAGCGACTGGTTACTACGCGATACTTCTGGCCTTCGATGAAGACCGACGTTACAGAGTGGTCGAGAGCTTGCAACCAATGTCAACGAGTAAAAGTACACCGACACACAAAAGCACCGGTAGCGAGTTTCAAGCACGTCGAACGGTTGACTCATCTTCACATCGACATTGTCGGGCCATTACCTATATCCAACAATTGTCGCTATTTACTGACGATGATCGACAGAGCAACGAAATGGCCCGAAGCTAAACCTATCGAAGATATAACTGCAGAGACAGTAGCCAGCGCCGTGTATGAAGGATGGATTACAAGATTTGGTTGCCCAATAACAATAACAACAGACCGCGGGCGACAGTTTGAATCTGAGCTTTTCAACAAGTTAATGAATCGCATGGGTATTCAACGCACAAGAACCACAGCGTACCATCCGCAGTCAAACGGTTTGGTCGAACGCTGGCATCGCACCCTAAAAACATCGCTTGCTGCAAAATTAAATTCAACGGGTTGGACACAGGAACTACCTACAGTACTACTGGGTCTGCGCGCTGCTTACAAAGAAGATATCGGAGCGAGTACAGCTGAGTTACTGTATGGGCAAACAATACGCCTACCCGGAGAGTTCCATGGAGAGGCTACCACGCAATGCAACCACCCGTCATCCTTCATGGAACACCTGACCGAAGCACTGAACAAAGCACAAGCGCAGCGAAAAGTAAACAAGCCCGGTGCGGTATTCATTCACGACGACCTATACAAAAGTACACACGTATATGTACGCAACGATGCAGTGCGAACGCCGCTAACACCTACCTATAACGGGCCGTATCCTGTTATCGCCCGAAGCAGCAAATTCTTCACCGTGCAACTAGCAAAAACCCAATCTAACATCTCCATCGACCGTTTGAAACCTGCCTACTTCCTGAACGAGGAACCAGAGCACCCAGCAACGTACGCGCATATCACGAAATCTGGAAGAACATCAAAACCACCCGTACGCTTCGCTGGCGGAGGAGTAATGTAGTGGCCCACAAACATACGTCCGGCCGCCACCGAGCGCCGAGGCATACTGGCGAGGCGTGTGCGCCCGCGCGCGCAGCGACCCGAGTACGTTGCTACATTGGTGCGGTGAGTGACATCAGGAGCCTGCTATCTGCACCACGTTCGTTCCCAGACTGATGCAAAATATTTCGCGAGGCGCTTTTATACTCCGAGCACGTTGGGAGCGTTTCCAAAATATGTTATAGCTGGTGTGTGATTGGTGCTTGGGAATTTGCAAAATAGTTTTAGGTTGACCACTATTCGCACATCGTATGTTTAGCATATAAGTAGGGAATATTAAAATAAACGTATGGATTCTTTACCATTCAATCGAGTTTCATTTATACCTCAACATAACTACCAAAGTGGTGACCCCGACCGGAAACATGCAAGAAGAAAAGTTGTTGCTCAGCAGAGAAGACGTCGAAACTATCTCCGTGAAGTCCCGGATACCTCAGTTCTGGCGTGATAAACCCAGACTGTGGTTCGCGCAGTTTGAAACGATGGTCGCTAATCAGAAGCTCGGTGACGAAAACAAGTTCGGCCTTGTAGTCGCGCAGTTGGAGAAGGTCGACGTGGAACAAATTAGCGACATTATCATGTCACAGGCCAACACGGGAAGATACGAGCTAACTAAACAGCGATTACTTTCCGTCTACGAGGAGTCAGAAACTAAGCAACTACAGAAGTTACTAAATGAGGTGGAACTCGGCGACCAACGGCCCTCACAGTTATTACGGCGAATGCGAGATTTAGCTCGAAACAAACTACCAGACGAAACGCTGCGAATGCTATGGATGAGCCACTTACCATCATCGACGCGCGCAGTACTTTCGGTTAGCACCGAATCAAACTTGGATTCCCTAGCAGCCATGGCAGACAAAATGGATGAACAAGCGAGGGAAATCAACTCCATTTGTTCCTGTAGCCACGGTAGCAACAATTCGCAGCAACCGTCAACGTCAAGAATAGAAGACAAACTTATCGATATGATCGACTCGCTCTCTCGTGAAGTAGCGGAATTAAGGATGGATCGATCGCGAAACTACTACCGTCGACCATATCGCAGCGATTTCCGATCTAGATCGCGTTCCAGATCCCGCAAAAACACAGTGGAAATGTGCTACTTTCACAGGAAGTTCGGAAAGGAAGCTTTCCGGTGTCGCAGTCCATGCAATTTTCAAAAAAATAATAACAAACAGGAAAACTAAAGACGACTTCAGCAACGACGGTAGCCGAAGTCAATGGAATAACGAAGTACCGTCTATTCATCAAGGAATTGTCAACCGGACTACGTTTTCTTATCGACACAGGCGCAAACGTGTCTGTACTTCCAGTTCAAAACCAAGAAAAAAAGAAACAAGTACCCACAAGTTACCTTTACGCGGCTAACGGTTCATCGATACCCTCATACGGTGAACGATCGATGTCACTCAACTTTGGACTTCGTCGACCCTACCGATGGAACTTCGTGATCGCTGAAGTCAGTCGACCAATACTAGGAGCTGATTTCCTTCACAAACATCAACTCACAGTGGACATCCACGGCCGCAAACTCATCGATAAGCAAACAAGTTTATCCGTCGTTGGTTACGTCACACCTACTATCGACAACAGCATTAACACTGTGGACGGTCAGCAGCCATATCACGACCTGCTTGCCGCGTACAAAAGTGCACATTACTAATTTGTAAGTTATTTCTATAATTTCCGGAACGGACGGATGGATGACCTCTGACCTCAGGTTTTGCCTAGCATGGGGGTCATTGATCATTTATTTTCTACCAGGCTATTCGCACGCTCAAATTAAGTGTCACTCTGTACCTATCTGTGTACCTTTTTTATGTCAAATACATTTATTTATTATTTATTAAACTATTAAAATAAACAGTTTTTGATCAAAACTATAAACGTAATATTTATCAGTAGGTGGTGAAGCCGTTTAGAAATTATGAACCTACGTGGGAAATTTTCTTTACCGTTATGATCATGCTGATGGCAAGACTTTTTCTTTAATATAAGTAATAATGCACAAGAACTTTCATTATATATAATATTTACATGAACTTTTAAATGACACATTATGACTCATTGTTTTAATACTCGGGGACTAATAAACTTAACCCATTACAGTTGTTTTAAACTTTAAACGTGTCCCATGTGATTATTTAACAAGAATTTATGTTAACAGTTCCAATATATTCCAATAGAAGTTGGTCTTCATTAAAAAACGACACATTATTTTGTATTTCGTCGGACAGAAAACCCTCCTGGTAAATGCACACATACTCTAGCTAAACATCTGCAATACTTAAGCCGCTGCCATCCTAGACGCAATGTTCAAATTGTCTCATGTACCTCTAATTGCACTGGCACACAATCATCTAACGAGTATAGTTACGCTGCAGAAATAGGTTGCATACTGCAGAATACAAATAAATAAGATTTCTTCATCGATTATATTGTTTTAAACGGAATTCTACATCTATGGTTTTAAATAAGGTCATTGCACGGCCAGTATCAGACCAGATCGGTGACGCTGAAAAAAGAACAGTACAGGAAAACTTAAGAAAGATGTAGGAAATGCCTATGACATTAAGCTGTTCGCCTCTGTACATTTCTGTGCTTGAAGGAGGTACTAATTAAATAAATAATCCCAATTTAAAATGTTTTAGCACCATACCCCGTCAACTACGACCAAGACAACTGGAACCTCCTTTCAAACTTCCTTCAAAGTGAGCAGAGGACAATGATACCAGAACTGACTAGGGCGAAGCTACTCCATGATGCATGGAACCTGGCTTATGCTGGGGAGCTGTCCTTCGTCACTGCCTTCAATATGACACTGTTCTTGAAGAATGAGAGGCATCATCTGGTTTGGGATCCCGTGTTCACGATGATCGATCATCTTGGAAGACATATCTGTCAGTGTCTGCATGGGAAGTTTCAGGTAATATTAAAATAAACTCTAGTATTCAATAATACTTTTCATTGATTGATTGTACTTTTGTGAAAACTTTGAGGATGTTTTACTTTTGTTTTGTTTAATAGTTTCCATTCCAACATTTTGATACACGATTATTTTTCCTTTAAATTATGTTTCCCTTAAATGTTTTACCATTAATTCTAAGATCTATAAATCTAGCGAATCTTTCTTCCCAGTTTCTCTAGGAATTAATTCACTTATTTAAAATCATTTCTAGGCCTACGTCAGAGTACTCCTCAGTCCTCTCTACGAGGAGTTAGCAAAAGATGAGAAGGAAGACGAAGAACCTTGGCGCAAGAACCTGAGGTCCTTGACCAAGACCTTCCTCTGCCAAGCTGGGTACAAGCCCTGCATCAGGGACGCACAGGACCAGTTCAGCAAGTGGATGCAAGCCAAGAACCCTGATGAAGGAAATCCGTAAGTGCACCATGTTTTATTTGAGGCAGCTTTAAAATGATGGACGTTTATGATGTTTATCTAATGCTGGCTAAAGGCAGCCGCAGATTGTGGCGGGCTGCACCGTACTTCATAAATCCTCCTACAACCCTTTCCTACGTTTTGTATACACCGTCGCACATTGGTGGCGGGCCGCACATCGCTTTTTTTATTGAAATGCAATGCGCTGAGCCCGACGTGGCACTATGTGCGCTTGGCTTATAAAGAGTTTTGGTAAATGTCTAGAGCATACTTATAGTTAATGTTTATAGTCCCTGAGAGTATTTTCATTTACGTCACGAAATGCAGGCATTAGGTAGGAGAGTAAGGCCACAGTAATATTGCAGCTGGTCTCATTTGTCCTGTTTCCAGAAATAACGAAGTTATTGTTCTAAATTCAGAACAATACAGAATCAAAAGTTCAATACAAAAAATCGTGGAATGTGAAATAAAAATGTTAGGAAAAATTAATTGGCAAAGTTTGTGCGAGTACCGTGTTAAAATAGGCGTCTAGAGACACGGCGCGGCGTCTGATGAGTTGTTAAAAAAGTATTTGTACAGACTTATTTTTATTATGTGTGGATATTTCTCTTTCTGATAAGGCAACGTTGCGGTTTAAAAGAAGATGTAGTGACAACATTTTTTTAAAGTATGCTTAAATGGTTTGGTCATATTGAGAGGATGAATGCAAGGCGACTAACACAAGGCAGTAGTGACCTCAATGGTGATAGTCTTCAGAAAGGTCAGGTTCATAGAACTCGCCAATGTATGGACGTAAACGAAGCAAACGGAGTATAGGTCGTAGCAGGTATGTATTTCTCTCCGTACATAAGAGAGAGAAAGAAAATATGTTTATTTGGCACATCATGTCATAAGTACACACAATGACACAATATTCTATGGATGATTCGCATAAAACGGCACGGTTGGCGCAGTGGTTAAGCGATTGACTGCTGCGCTGCGTGTCGCGGGTTCGATTCCCGCACGGAACAAATATTTGTATGACCTGCAGATAGTTGTTCCGTGTCTGGTTGTTTGTGTATGTGCGTTTAAATGTTTGTAAACGCACCCACGATACAGGAGAAATTCCTAGTGTGGGACAACGTTTAAAAAAGAAAAAAAATCTTTGTATTTTAAGATAACGTTCATATTGCGACTTGTGACATTGATTATGATAACTTAGGTTAGCAGGAGGTACTCGTAGATAGTGTCAAAATGTTTTCCTGTGCCTGAGAAAACTATAGCCTAGAAACGAAACGCAAATAAACTTAATTAATTTTTGGTATCATAAGTCATATTTGAACAAGCATGTTAAGTTACATGACGCTCAGTTCGGCTTTCGTACTGGCTTGTCGGCGGAGACGGCTATTGTTAGCCTTAAGCACACTGTGAAATATTACACTGAAAGACAAACCCCGCTTTATGCTTGCTTTCTAGACCTCTCGAAAGCATTTGACCTAGTGTCCTATGATATGTTATGGCAGAAGCTAAAGGAAACGGGCCTACCGCCAGAGTTGACATCACTTTTTAGGTATTGGTACCTTAATCAGGAAAATAATGTGAAATGGGCGGGTGAATTGTCGAGTGAATACAGACTGGAATGCGGAGTGAGGCAAGGGGGGTTGAGCTCGCCCTTGCTTTTTAATTTATACTTAAATGCGCTGATCGAGGAACTCAGTCAAATGCCCGTAGGGTGCTACGTAGATGGTGTTAGTGTAAACAACCTTAGCTATGCCGATGATATGGTGCTGCTGGCTCCCTCGATTTGTGCATTGCGGAAGTTGCTTGCCGTATGTGAAAAATATGCGGCCACACACGGTCTGAGTTATAATGTAACAAAATCAGAGTGCATGATCTTCAAGGCGGGTACAAAGTGCCCAACTGTTGTTCCACCAGTGTTACTCAATGGTATTCCTCTTAGACGAGTATACCAATTCAAATATCTTGGGCATGTGGTGACCGAAAATGTTGGAGATGATGTAGACATGGAGAGGGAGCGCAGGGCATTGTCAGTCCGGGCGAACATGCTGGCCCGCAGGTTCGCTCGATGTACAGACGCGGTGAAAGTAACTTTATTCAAAGCGTACTGCACATCTCTGTACTCAGCGAGCCTGTGGTTCAGATATACCCAAAGGGCTTACAATTCTCTGCGCATCCAGTTTAACAATGCCTACAGGGCGCTGTTACGGCTGCCACGCTTCTGCAGTGCGTCAACAATGTTTGCTGAGTCACATACAGACGGCTTTGATGCCACCTGGCGCAAAAAGACAGCATCACTGCTAAGTAGATTGCGTGGGAGCAGTAACAGCATCCTGGAGGTAATAGCCAATAAGTTGGACAGCCCACTAGTGTGGAGCCTCACCCAGAGGACTAAGTCTCTTTTAGTTATTAGGTACTAACATAGTTTTTAAGTTCATACTAACAATATAAATGTAATTGTAATGGATCTTTGTAGTTGTCTGAATAAATAAATATATTATTATTATGATTATAAGTGCCTACAGTTTATAAAGAAATCCATTTTTTAAAATTAGTGTAGGAACGGCAAAAATCGAGTACATCGTTTCCGCCCACTGTAGGTACTTTTATGGGTCACAAATATTTAACTCAATTAACTTTGAACATGTAACCCGCAGAGCATTTGAAGTGGATTCCTTTCGACCCACATCCGCAAAAAAGGAGATGAAAGTCGAAATAGATTTCTTTTTGAATTCCATGACGCGTATAATTTTGTTTATTATGTTTTATAAGCCTCTGGCTTTCCATGAATTCATAGAACTCTTTATTAAGAGAGACAAATTGTGTGCAGTGACCTAAATTCATTGTCACTTAGTATATAAAGGTTTCGCGTCAAAGTCAAATCATTTATTTCAAATAGGCACATAAAAGGCACTTTTGAACGTCGTGTGTTTTAATTAACATCAAATGTGATGAAATTCTTGTCTAGGGCAATAAGATTTTATTTTATTTTACATGTACCTACAGCCGTTGAAATGTATGGGTAAGCACCTCGATGCACTATAATTATGTAATTTCGCCGTGCTCTATTCACATTGTACAGTTTCCATTGAATTGACAATTAAATACACATTCAGTATGCTAAGTGATTTATTTCCCCAGCTGTACAAATAAACAGAACCAGAGCAATTTCTGTAGGCCATACACATCTAACCCCCGAATCGAAGTGAGATATCAATCACTGCATCCATATTACAAAATAATTTATTACGAATCTTTTTGTTATTACCCTTCTTACTGTATTCCTGCAAACACAGTAAACCGTAGACTTTACAATACACATTAATATCGCTATGTTAGGACCCTGTGTGCTCAGTGAGGAACAAAATGGCGTCTGCCTCCATTGTACTGTCATCTGATTGTTTGCAGAGTGTTTTGTGAACGCTTGACATAATAGTTTAGACGCTTTTGCTTACAAATAAAATATGATAAAGGATTTTACTCCTGTTCGTAGGTTTGTTTAAACATTTTTTACACGTCCATCATATTTTCAAAACTACACTACTCAACAAAGTCTGGGGAACAGGGGTATTCCTATTAATTATTTTCATTTTAACACTTTTATGTAACATAATTATTTTTTATTAATAGAAGCGTAATTTAATACAGATTTTAATCATTCGTTTTATTAAAAGAGTTGTTAAAAAATTATTAAGAACACCTAAAATGGTACGAAAAACCAGCAAAAATGAGTTTTACAAGATTTTTTGTTATGGAAGTTATCACGTTTCAAAGGGCCGCGGCCGTACGCTTCGACCGAGTGAAGTTCTTCCTAATTATTCCAAAATGCTTTTGCTTCTAGGTTAACATTTTTTTTAAAATTTCGAACAGCCAAGTAATGCAGATTCAACCAAAATTTACACAGTTTTGTGGTCAGTACTTCTTCTAAAGAGTTTTCTTAAATAAGTAGATATAGTTGACTTGTTCCCTAGACCTTGTTGAGTAGTGTTGACGAGGTCGGCATTTCGTAGCTGACTACTCTGTGAAGGAAGGCCAAAACAAACTCAAAGGTTACAGTCTCTTTTAGTGTCCAGACATAATCTTGGTCACGTGAAGACCATGCAGATTGGTGTCTTAAATGGTCTTTTGAGGAACCACACAGATTTGAGTGTCCCTTTCCAGTCTGAGCACGCATTTGTCAATTTGTTATAATAATAGTATATATTTAAGATACACAGTACCTATCAGTATCACAATAGAATGTACGCAGGAAACAGTATCAGTATCACAATAGAATATACGCAGCAAATAGACCACATTTTGTTATGAGTTCCGTTTTCTTACGCCACAAGTTCAATTGTTTCTCAGAAATATTGTCGTTTCTTTTCAGTATTGCCTGTTACCTGCCTGTTGTAAGTAATTTGAAAGCCGATCATTGTTAAATTGGTTGAATTATACAACGGGAATTGGAGGCATCGCGTTTACAGACAAAAATCTCACATGCACAATTACGTAACGAGTGTACGTAATTGTGCATGTGAGATTTTTGTTTTGTGCGAAAATCGAACACATGATTCGTAGCCCTGAAGCCAATCTCTACGCCATCGGCTCCTCCATGTCAATATCTTTCAAAGTAATAACTAAACCTCTTTTCCTTCCAGCTTATCAAACCAGTGCATCTGCCCTGTCTTCAAATGGGGTACGATGAAGGAATGGGAATTCGGACTGCAGAGGGTTATAAATTTCCCTCCATCACGGAAGCAGAGTGAGAGGACGTACCTTCTGAAGACTTTGGCTGGATGCCCAGAGTCTGAGGAAAAGATTAACAGACTCCTGAATATTACGCTGCTGCAGGGTCACGCGAATTTCACGGAGACAGATGCGTTCCTCATATTCAGTATGCTGACGGGGTCCGCGACAGGGTATACTACGCTGTTCAACTTCCTCTGCAACAATTGGGATGTGTTGAAAGAAAAGTAAGTGTTTTGAGTCTTCAGTGTTTATATTTGGGGTTTTTTGACAAAGGAGAACATACGAGTAGTTATCACGTTCATTAATTACCACACCGATCATACAAACAGTAGGCAATGTAGTATTGTTTCTGTTTGGATGTTTAACGGATAAGTTCAGTCACAAGTTTGATAAAGTAAAAAAATATAACTAACTGGAAACTAAAACTGTAAGCCATTGCAGTTTTGTTAGTGACAACAATCTTTTGGAACTATTACGTCAGCACGAAAGCGTTGTGCATAATAATTATAGCCACAGACAGCTGTTTAAGAATACATTCATTGTTAGAGGGTATTTCAAGGTTGTGAACCTGTCTTCTACAATTGTCAGTTACATGTCTCATTGAACTGTCTACTGTCCAGTACTGAGTTTGACACGCAAAGACAGTCTGCTTTGTAAAAAACTATGGACGCATTTTATATAACGGGTGTAAAAAGACACTTATCGAAGCCGAGAGTCACTTGTACTCTCCGTCATCGTAATATTTTTTTTGTAGCTGACCATACCTGGGAACTTTCTGGATACGGAGATATTGAAGGTCAAAATCCAACTTTTACTGACGTTTTTTTAAGAATACAAGTTTTTTATGTTATAAAGACACTTTAAATACCTCCAAGACCCCTGTACCGTTGCAGTTGCATGCACCCATAAGCTTGCGTGTGTTATATTGCACACTACCGCAAACAACAAATTTTCACACCAAAAATAAAAGTAGTGTCCCAGCAATTATTATTGTGCAAAATTACTTAGTTTGATGGTTAGAATGCGTAGTTGACGGCTATGTGATGAGTCATTTACACCCTGTATGTAATAAATTGACAGGACATCGGCTCACGACCACATTGGAAAGGGTTATACAAAAAGGAGCATTTCGTCTCAGTGTTAATTAAAGACTGTGTTAGTCCGTTGAAATTGTACTTTTCTGTCCTAAGAAATTGTCGTTATATTAATAAATTCTGCGTCAGCCTATCACAGTCCGCTGGTGGACATTGGTATCTCCAATTGGACGTCTTTTAACTTATTCTTTAACCACTCACGTACTGCTAGAAGTAAAATTTGACTATCACTCCATGGCGATCAAGGCAAATGACATCGTGGCTATATTTTTCATTGACAGTAAAGTAAACTTCGAACTACCCTGATCGCGTCGCTTCTGCCTATCTCCTATGGTCGCAGCCTCCCTATAATCACATTTGCATCACTCAAAGGCTTAAACAGCGGAGTGCACAGGTAGAGAGAGGTTGCTAGCTTAATGGCTATGCACCACAGCCGCCAATTTTCCTCATTTGTGTCTGCCCTGTCTGGATGATTTAGCTCACAAGCGCGAGCCAAAACAAAGTGAACTCGTGTGAAGTTTTGCGGGCTTGTTTAGTTAGTTTGGGCTGTTGAAACTTAACGTTAAAATGTGTGCCATGTCTTCTGTCTGCATTGATTGACCCTGGATATTATTCCATACGATTTAGGCTTTTTTTCCTTTAATGGTTACTTCATTGGCACTCACGACAACCTCACGATATCTAGCCAATGTTTCCTTTAAATAGCCTCCACGGGTAGTGATGCTCAAATGTAAATCCAAAGAACCTTAGGCAATGAGCCCCGCTATACTAACTTTGTTAACCGGAAAATATTTTTTTCCACGACATCTATTTTCATACAGTCCGTGCCAATACGACAGAAGAATAATGATTTATAAGCAACGGCCAAAACACGCCAGGAAAATAATATTAAACCGTAATATTTTAATGTAATCCACAGGTACTCAAGCAGAACGAACCTCTGGGACAACCTCATCACCTCAGCCACATCTCAATTCAAAACAGAAGAAGGTCTGGAACTAGTGACACAATTGTACGTCAGTCATCAAGGACAATTCGGTTCTGCTGAGCACATCATAGAGAAGTCTATGAGGAACATCAGGGTAGAAGCAGAGTGGTCTGCACAAAATCTGCCAGTGATTGAGGCATGGCTGGACACGTATCTAGCCAGTAGTGATGTTAAAGATGATAAGTTTATCAACATGTGATTTTGTTTTGTTTGGTTTAAGTAATATATTATTTTATGAAATAGGTTAATGAATGAGAGGCGTTTTATTTGCCGTTGCTTTTACGAATGTGTCCCGACGTAATAGGGTTATGGCGATTCAGATGGCAGTTGATATATCGAAAGTACTGATGTACCCACAACTACATCAGCTTAGTCTGCTAGCCGACCTGGATTAAAGAAAAAGAATTCGGGGAAAAGAGAGCAACTTGAAATTCTAAGGAAAATATTGACTTGGTGGCAGAAAATGCATCAAGTTACTTTATTCCCGTGGGTTTTTAAACAATCTGTTTGGTCAAAGATCTGCGCTTAACTCAGTTGGCGCCACTACACGAGGATTTTGTTTAACATACATTTTGTTTGACCTGACATTAACGTGCAGATTGCAAAATACTTAAAAAAAATTAATTTCATCATTGTTCCAGCGTGAAAGAGAGACGGAGCTATACATGACCGATAGCACTATCTCTTTTTCGCAACGGAATCATGATGGTGTTAACACGTAGTATATAGTACGGCCTATTTTTATTTGCTTTTTCCGTCTTCAAGTCAGACCTAGAAAATACGAATGATTTCATATTACGTACTTTTATTTTGAACTTAGTAGGGCAATATTAATTCCATTATTCCATTAAACTGAGCACGGTGTATCAGAGGACGACCATGTTTTCAAAGACATTTAAGAGAGCGTTCGATACAAAACGAATCTGTTGATTGGAATTTCATTGCACAGAGGGTTTTTTAGGTTTTATTTTCTACTAGCTTTTGCCCGATTCGTATGCGTGTATTTTATTCATTATTTATTTATTTACAATAACTTTATGCACAAGTAAAAAAAATACTGTACAAAGGCGAACTTAATGCCTGAGGCATTTTCTACCGGTCAACCTTAGGGTGATGCAGAGATATACCATGGCAGGTGCAACATACGGGATAGATAGCTCGGAAATTACTATAATATACAAGAGTAAATACTAATACATAGATACATACATAAAAACAAAATAAACCTTGGTCAGGAGAAATAACGATCGGTAGAGGAGAAAACGAATCCAGCAACTCAGCGCTGGGATGTTTCGGCTAACTTCTGACGGATATGTTCACGTGTCTTCACTATAAAAGATAACCGACTGGTTGCTGTCCTGATATTCAGAGGGAGCGCATTCCAAAGAAAAACCGCCTGGACAAAGAAAGAAGAATGAATGAAGCCAGACCGGTGAGAAGGACATCGTATAAGATGATTGTTGGTGGAAAGAAGATTTTTACTATGGGCAGTGCATACATATTGAATTTGGGAAGTCAGGTAAGAAGGAGAAGTGGGTTTGTCCAGAATAGAGAACAACGTAGACAGAGCCCTCAACTTTTACTCAAAAAATAAAAAAAAATATACAAATATCCAGGATGAAACGGAGCTTATGTCCATCTCCAAACATACCGATCGAGTAGTATAGGCGTGAAAGGTGCAGGCAGACAGATACAGTTATTTTCGTATTTATGATATTTATGTATTGATTGGATTTATTTAATCCAAAAAGGTTTTTCTAAATCATCTGTAACATAAGCGGCAATAGCCCAAGACTAAGGCGTGGTTGGGATTAGATATTGAGCGGCCGAGGCGTTGAAATTAAAATAATCTCTAGGTACTACTAACGCCATCTCGTAGCACCACATGGAAACATATTACTAAAGCATTGAAGTTATAGAAATCAATTACTTAAAAAATCTGCAAATATTATTCATAATCGGCAATAATTTGACGGCACGGTTGGCGCAGTGGTTAAGCGATTGACTGCTGCGTTACATGTCGCGGGTTCGATTTCCGAACGGAACAAATATTTGTATGACCTGCAAGTAGTTGTTCCGGATCTGGCTGTTTGTGTATACATGTGAGTTTAAATGTTTGTAAAACGCACCCACGATACAGGAGAAGTTCCTAGAGTGGGGCAACGTATTTAAAAAAAAAAAAACCTCAATCTGTGGACATCCACTACAATTCGCGGCTCTCAGCAAATGTAACCGAAGATAGACGGATTCCTGAATTCCAGACATGCTGGATCCCATGGTATAATCTAAAAGACAAAATAGAATTGTTGTTAGAACTGTTCAATTTACAAATTAAGTCTCAGAGACAAATTTAAAGAGATTAATATAATGAAAATGAAAAAAAAATGAAAATCTTTTGTATGCACATAAAAATATTAATCTGTTTAAAAAATACAGTGATATCCATAGTATAAATACTAGGAACAAACAAAAAAATTGTTGTTCCTACAACCAGGCTCAAGAAAATAGGTGGCTCGTTTAGATGCCAATGTATACATTTTTGTAATAAACTTCCTAGCCACATTCAAGAACTAAGCCTTAATAAATAAAAAAATAATTTAATTAATAAAAACTAAAAAAATAAACAACAATAAATATTTTAAATTTTTTTTTTCTTTTATAAAAAGGAAACTATGCCAGAAAGCCTATTATACTGTCAACTACTTTATTGAGGACAAAAAGGCTTGGGAGTGAGCTGTTCCAATAAATTTACACGGGGAATGTTGATTTATTTTATTGGTTTTGCTAACTATTGTACTTTTAATCTTTGCTATAAGTATCTATAACTTTTTACATATACAATGACATGAATATTTACTGTATAAAGTATCATATTATTTTAATTGTTGTGAATGTGAGGACTATGTGGGTCATTGTTCCAGTTTTAATCATGTTCTGGCAGTTTGAGTAGTTTATGTGGCCTACCCAAATGTCCTTTCTTTGGTATTGTTCGTCGAATCGTTGAGCTCCTTAAGTTCTGAGTCGAGCTGTACGGTTACTGACAAATGCGTGCACTGTCTGGACAGGTCCACTAAATCTGTGTGGTTCTTTCTCAAAAGTCCATTTCAGACACCACTCTGCATGGTCCTCAATGATTATGTCCGGATTTTTATATACACATTGACATTAATGAATTTTATATATACTATGACAAGATTATTTACTTTGTAAAGTATCATACAATTATTTTAACTATTGTGAATGTGAGAACTATGTTGGTCATTGTTTTTTTTTTGTACTTTTCTCTCTTAGTGTAATCATGATCTGGCAGTTTGAGTAACTTATGCGGCCTACTCAAATGTCTTTTCTTTGGTATTGTTCGTCGAATCGTTTACCTCCTTAAGTTCTGAGTTGAGCTGCACGATTGCTGACAATTGCGTGCACTGACTGGACAGGTCCACTCAATCTGTGTGGATCTTTCCTCAAAAGACCATTTCAGACACCGATCTACATAGCCTTCACATGATCTGACCAAGATTCTGTCTGGACGTTAAAAGAGACTGTGACCTCTGAGTTTGTTTCGGCCTTTCTTCTCAGAGTAGTCAGATAGGAAACGCTGACCTCATCTAGTTGAAAAAAAATATGATTGACGTGTAAAAGTGTTTATACAAACCTACTTACAGAAATAAAATAATTTATCATTTAGATTTTTTTTTTTGTAGGGGTCACCTTATCTACTGGCGATGACGCATCTTTCAACGTACTCACACCTTACTTATCAATGTCTTAAAAAATACCTCTATTTTAATTATAAACGTTACGCAAATCAATGAACTCTACACCAATGACCTTCCATAGATAATGATTTACTGGCTCCAAACATTCTATGAACCGATTCCTTGTATTGAATATATCGCGAGTTTTGAAGATAACCTTTATGACAATAAAGAAGAGGTCAGACCGCATGTAACGATAACTTAGCTTAGCTCATGAAACTGCGTCATCTTTCCTTAATAAACTAAGCGAGCTTACTGAAATATGTGTTCTAGCTAACTTGATTATCACAGCTGAGTTAAGGCGCGGTGTTATCTCAATATTCCCAAAAATTGGTTTCTTAGAACGTCGAGTATGACGTAATGTAATAAAAATAAGTAACGCGAAAAATACAGTGAACAGAGAAGGGTATAAAGAAGAATTTAAACTGAACAGAATAATAAATAATAGTTTGATATTCCCAATAAAAAATTGGGAAGTTGTAGCACAAAAATAAACTTTGACGTCGAAGATCTCTGTATTTCCAGCGATAACAACAGTTTTTTTTTAAAGTATTTAGTAGGTTTTCCATTTTTTTAAAACTTTAACCAAACCATTATTTAATTTTATGTCTATATTTTAAATAATCTAAAGAAAAGCAGTAAAATAAATGCCCATTCGCAGCTTACGTCACATTTCAACACAAATATCATTTTCAATTTTCAATCTTATTGACGCTCCATAGTGGTGACAATAGTTTACGCGGTCATACTTTAGTCGTCGGGCAGCGCTCGACTTGGATGGTTGGCACCGGACGCTCTGTGCATAATTCGATTGTAGTTTTCAAGTAATTTATGACTGAAAACAGTGCGTGAATTGAACTAAAGTTCTGTGGCGGACTACTAAGGCTACTCACTGCCTAATATTGAAGTGAAAATTCAGTCTCAGTGGAAATATGGGCAATAAAAATAAAATGTTGCGAAAGAGTTTTACAAGAAAAAGACGAAAAACTCGAAAAAATGATGGAATGTTTGGGTAAGTAGGATGATTACGGTATTGTATCATAACATTTGAAATTTGTATTTAGTTTAGTTTACTTACGAAACTGTATAAATCTATAGAAACGGTATTGACAATTTCTACAAACATTTTGCTAAATCCAAAAACAAATAGGTGCACTCTATTTTGATGTCTATAGAATGCATATTTGAATGCGCCTAGTGCAAACGTCTCTGGTCGAAGCAACCATCGAGGCGATAGCCATATTGCAATAGTAGGTATAAGTAACAAAAACAAACTTGCAGATAAATCAGAGTGCGTTCGTAATTATTATAATAATATAAATATTGCACTAGTTATATATAAAGCATTTTGATTCTTTTGTAAGATTATTTTTATAATATTTATTGAGTCATTAGACCAGTGCCGATAATTTTTGAAAACGAAAAAAGTCATAGTAGGATGAAACCCATTGGAAAAGAAAGAGAATATAACAAAAATGAAAGGAAAAATAATTTACGGGCGATCCGAGGTCGGGAAGTGGGGGTTTAAGGGTAAAAAGCGGTTTATCTCGATTTCCGGCAAAACTACAAGTCTTATGGAAAAAGTGTAATAGCAAAGTTGTAGGTAATAAAAAGATCTACAACTTTTGGATTCACACTTTTTTCAAGTAACCTCAAAATTTATGTGAAAAATTCAAATAACCAAGTTTTTGGTTTTATATTTTTATCTTTTACACAGCATTTTTTTTCGCGAAATTTGCTGAATACTTACCTTTTTATGTTCCAATCACACTGTATTTTTATTGATTTAAAATATTTATTTTTTTCACCTTATTTTGACCTAATATCGAAAAAGCACCTTAATTTTCAATCGAAAATTCTCACGTGAAAATATCTGCTTTTTTAAAAACTCGGTAAAAAAAATAATTGCTGTGTAAAAGATAAAAATAAAAAACCAAGAACTTGGTTATTTGAATTTTTCACATAAATTTTGAGGTTACTTGAAAAAAGTGTGAATACAAAAGTTGTAGATCTTTTTATTACCTACAACTTTGCTATTACACTTTTTTCCATAAGACTTGTAGTTTTGCCGGAAATCGAGATAAACCGCTTTTTACCCTTAAACCCCCACTTCCCGACCTCGGATCGCCCGTAAATTATTTTTCCTTTCATTTTTGTTATATTCTCTTTCTTTTCCAATGGGTTTCATCCTACTGTGACTTTTTTCGTTTTCAAAAATTATCGGCACTGGTCTAATGACTCAATAAATATTATAAAAATAATCTTACAAAAGAATCAAAATGCTTTATATACAGGGTGTAAGGGGAACGCTTCCGAAGCCAGAACGTAGATTATATACTACCTAAATGCAAACGGATACCAATAACCTTTCACTTTAAATTGGTTATTTTCAAGACTTCATATTTCGTAAACACGCAATGGAAACCGTCCAAAACGTGAGGTCACTGACACGCAACGCAACATACGCGCCACCTTGCGTCCGCGTGTTTCGGGCGCCGAGCGCTCCGTACGGCCGAGTCACGGGATTTATACGGAATTTACAAACATCACTTTCAAAATGCCTACCTTTACAACACTTCACAAAAATTATGAATTTTAATCGCATTATTCGTAGCCCACTGTTAAACATTAAAGCTGACAGAGGCATTTTACGTACCTGTCTAAATCCTTTGCGACCTTATGAGGTTTGGCTCGAACTGCGCTCCATCCCTTTCAATACAAAGTCGGGCCCGTCGTTGTGTCGACCCGTGAACACGAGGCAATAGTGTAGGATCCTCAACACATTCTGCACGAAGTCTATCGAAAACACTCACTATTCTGCCCCGCATTTCATCAGCACTGTCACATTCCCGATTAAAAACTCTTTCTTTCACATAACCCCACAAAAAGAAGTCCAAAGGTGTTAGGTCAGGTGAACGAGCCGGCCAGGCGTGCGGCCCCATTCTTCCGATCCAGCGGTCATCAAATAGCTCAGTGAGACGCTCGCGGACAGGGCGCGTAACATGCGGTGGAGCACCATCGTGCTGGAACCATGCTCGACGAAATTCAGCCAACGATACATCATCTAGCATATCATCTAAATGTTCGTTTAAAAAAATAAGATATTCTGATCCATTGAGGCGCTGCGGTAGAAACACTGGTCCTAGAATTCGTCCATTAAAAACACCAGCCCATACGTTGACGGACCATCGGGTCTGATGGCCGGTTTCTTGAGTGGCGGACGGGTTCACGTCTGACCATACATGAGCATTCCTCCTGTTCCACATCCCGTTCCTCGTGAAAGTGGACTCGTCCGTCCAGATAATGTGCTCAATAAAGCCAGGCGCACGTTGTTGTTGATCTAGCAGCCAACGACAATACGCACGACGACGAACGTGATCGTTAGGTAGCAAAGCTTGTACTTTGTGTATTTTGTAGGGCCGCATTCTGTTCCGGCGCAAGACTTTGTGAACTGTCCAGTGAGAGACTGTCGGTTCGCCCCGGCGCCGCAATAATTTCGCTGCACTTCGTGTGCCCAGGCGAGGATTTTGGCGAATCAAATTTAAAATACGCTCCTCTGTCTGAACATTCACTTGTTGTCCACCACCTGCGGCTATCGGAGCAATCGGTCGATTTTCTAAAACTCGCTGAAAAGCTGCCGTTATCACGCGAGAATCAGACGGATGCCGGACGTTCGGAAATCTGTCTCGGTAAATTCTCAACGCAAGAGAAGCATTGCCACGGGCTTCTCCTAAACACATTAACATGTTGCCGTATTCACGAGCACTGTACACGTATGCATCAGGCATTGTTAAACACAACAAAACTGTACTATAACTAAAAAACAATAAAACAACACTAAAAACGTAACAATAATAACTAAATACAAATTTAAAACTAACAAAACAGTATTAAATACGGTTCAATACCTATCGACCGATTAAACGTAACGCGCGTTCGCTCACGAACTGAGTCTGAAAGGAAGGAACTAACTAGATTACTAAGAAGTACTAAGAACATCAAACATGCCGCCTGGCCACGTGCGGCGGCGCCGGCCGACAAACGTACCGCCGCGCGCCACGCGTGTGTGCGTGGACGGGGAATCACATAGCGGTGTCATTTCATGTGCAAAGATCAACAAATTACAGAAAATGTTAGAATGCTTTATAATTACAAGCTGTTTTCATTTTCTAACTTTTAAATTAGTTTTAACGAGTTTTTTAGATTAAATTAATTAAATTATCCACTTTCAATTGATTGGTATTACATACCTACTTAATGAAGGATACAGTTTTAGCAATAAACGAGTGCGCGTCGTGTGACCCGTAATTACATTGACATAAAGTTCAAATTTAATTGATTCACGCGCGCTATTTGCTTGAAACGGTGCACGTGATGAAATTTTTTTAGTCATTCACAGGTAAAGTCGGCGATTTTTTACTTTATTTCATTCACTATCGATTAACGACTTACATACAAAACTGTTATTAAATGCACGACACGGCCCATTAATTTAAAACATTTGGAGCCTCTGTAATGTTTATTTTTCTTTATTTTGGCGGCGCTTTACAAAGGATGTCTAGGTCGCCGCCCACGCCGCGCAATAGTCGTCGAAGCTTCTCTCTATCAAGTGAAGTGACCCGGGTTCAAATCTCGGCCAAATACCAATGACTTTTGTAATCATTTACCTTGATTATCAGAATTCGACCGAATGTCACAATTATCTCTGTACCTCGCTGGAATGGTCCATCTCGCTTCCCCCTTCACCTCCCCGTGTTAGCCTCGTCGCGTGACTCGTCGGCCGTCGCCTCAGTACGGTGAGCCTCTTCGTTACTTATACGCGTCTCGTTATTTTGCTAATTTTTGTATTATTATTGTTTTGATTTTGGATAGTTATTGTTAAGTTTGCCGATATGAAGTCGTCGACCCCAGATCTAGAGATAATCTGACCATGATGTAGGTAGGTAAACATTTCAATTTTCTTACTGTGCAAAATTTTATTGAACGAATTAACGAAAGTGCTCTTTCCCAATCACAGTAGGTATCTTATTATCTCTATTCGACATGGATCTCAAGGTTAAGCATAAACATCTGGATTTTTCTGATTTGTGAACATAATTTGCGAACATTCGGATCAAAATTGTAACCCGGTTCAAGGGGAAAATCATTACGAACCTTGCATGAATGGAATCCGAAAGTAGATATCCCAGAAGGTAATAGTGAACTGAAAAGATATTTGCTTCAACTTTGACGCACATCAATCGCGTGAACAAAGGGGTCGTTGGCCGCGCTGCTGTCGGCAAGCGCTCGCGCACTTTGAACTCGGGGCTATGCGCGATTGTCAGCTGATATTTATTTACGAATACATTGCTTGATAGAGTTGTAAAGAAAAAAAAATAGTTTAATGGCAAATAATGGTTTCATTTAACTGTTCTCACCGCATAGTGTACGAAAAAGCTAAAAAAAATTAGTAAAATTGTAAAAAAAAAAAACTGTTTTTTTTTATGGTATCGTATCGAGAATCACTAGCCCTATCACCTGTCTTCGTTTTCGGAAGCGTTTCCCTACCACCCTGTATAACTAGTGCAATATTTATATTATTATAATAATTACGAACGCACTCTGATTTATCTGCAAGTTTGTT
Source organism: Brachylomia viminalis (assembly GCA_937001585.2). Taxonomy (NCBI): domain Eukaryota; kingdom Metazoa; phylum Arthropoda; class Insecta; order Lepidoptera; family Noctuidae; genus Brachylomia; species Brachylomia viminalis. Next base: position 3,920,673 of record OW443300.2, read on the forward strand.
TTTGTTACTTATACCTACTATTGCAATATGGCTATCGCCTCGATGGTTGCTTCGACCAGAGACGTTTGCACTAGGCGCATTCAAATATGCATTCTATAGACATCAAAATAGAGTGCACCTATTTGTTTTTGGATTTAGCAAAATGTGTGTAGAAATTGTCAATACCGTTTCTATAGATTTATACAGTTTCGTAAGTATACTAAACTAAATACAAATTTCAAATGTTATGATACAATACCGTAATCATCCTACTTACCCAAACATTCCATCATTTTTTCGAGTTTTTCGTCTTTTTCTTGTAAAACTCTTTCGCAACATTTTATTTTTATTGCCCATATTTCCACTGAGACTGAATTTTCACTTCAATATTAGGCAGTGAGTAGCCTTAGTAGTCCGCCACAGAACTTTAGTTCAATTCACGCACTGTTTTACCAATTTTAGCAAATACCAACTAATATTCAGCCAGCAGCAGCTTCCATTCCCGTGGATGATCCCTCTATCGTCTAAATTTTTCAGAATTCTAGCTTCCGTCCCGGCTCCGCATTTTCATAGAAACATTATGGCATTTGTCACTTTGGAGCTGTGATATTATTGCATTTATTTAGAGTTTATGTGATTTTTAAGTGGTCCGAGGGCCTTTATGTTGGTTTTATTTTCTATTTTTTTACCGCACCCACTAAGTACCTATCTAAAACACAAACATTAGTTTGAAACGGCATAACTACCCATTTAATTAACCCTTCCATCCCTGATACTGACTTACACCCGAAAAGCATAATTCCCCTTCTAGAGCAGTTGAGTAAAATTCGGAATGTTTATATTTGACCTGTTTATCATGTACTGTAATAAAAATAAACAGTATTTGTTTTTTTATAATTGTTATGTGTAATTATTTATTGTATCATATTATGAACCGACACTGTAATTACATCGAATTTTAGAACGCACGTCATAAGTAAGTATATTCAACAGAAAACATCTGATTTCCTTACGTATACTATGCAACTTTACTTGAGCACACAAACGCCCGTGTTAGCGTTTGCGAGTGTGTGCATTACCGTAAAACGCGCAGATGCGGTTGTGTGAGTGCGGTAATAGCGATTAAAATCGTAGTAAGTCCGCGCCTTAAGTGAAGATTTTTTTTAGTCTTCTTCACTGTCGAATTTTAGAGTTGTCATGTTACTGTGTATTTATGGTGTATTGTAGCAATAGCACGATTTATTTGAAAGAAACAAAGAAAGAATAGTAGATTATTAACCAAGGGGATAAAGCAGTGTCTTCTGTCGCGGGTGACGATTTAAATCGCGAGCGTAATGAAGGACTCGAGGATTAAAAATTTTGTTAAAAACTTAAATCACGAGCGAAGCGAGGGATTTAAGACGAGTCCTGAGTGTAGCGAGGGATTTAAGTTCACCCAAGACTAAGACAGCTTTATCACCGAGGAAAATACTCTACTTTTCGTACCATTTGCGAAAAAATTAACACAATAATAATATGAGATAAGCATTTATTAAAAATAATGACAATTAAACGTATTTTTAGAACATTAACTTATTTATAAAAATAAATTAAAATAAACTTAACGTTTATGTATTTGAAGAAAACAAAAACGCGGCAAATTCCTAGACTAATATTTTTTTGTCGGAAAAGCAAAGGCATCAAGCTCATACGGCCTCGTCGGTTTTCGTAATTTAATTTAATAATCATAACTGCATAATAAATGCGTATTCCTTTTTCAAACTTTTTCAAAACTCAATGGTGTAAACACAGAATGATGTAGTTCAGTATAAATTTCGGTAAGTATTCCAAATTTAAATCACATTCTCCCCCTAGAGGATGAATGAAATTCAGTACAATTTTCTTTCCCTGTTTTTAACAGATTAAAAATGACTATTTTTATGTTCGCTTTTTTTGGCATAGAATGTCACTTTTTTGAGCAAGTGGTACGAAAAATACATTTTTATTTATTTATTTATTAAAACTTTATGCACAAGTAAAAACTGTACAAAGGCGGACTTAATGCCTTAATTTTTTACTCCTCTTGCTCAAAAAGACCGTCATTGTGGCGTACCAGAGCGAAGAAAAAATAGCAATTCTTCCTCTAGGCAAATGGTTTTTTTTTAAATTTTTGTGTGTCAAATGACAATGAGCCTACAAAAACGAAAAAGTCTTTAGTCATAAGTAGAATAATCATGAATATAGACTCGACTCATTACTGTTTCATAAAAAAAGAACTTCATTTTATTTTTGATAATGGAACTAAAATCGGCGATCTCTTTGGTAGAATGCATGCAATGCATTGCGGCTGCAGAAGAAAAAACAAAAAAAAGACATTGGCACGAAATCTTTATAATTTTTCTCTAATTGCAAATTGAATTGGTAGTGACCGTAATTAATTTTACAATAGTGAAAATGTCATCATCTAGTGAGAATGGAGACCTTAATTTGCAAATAGAAGAGAAATGAGAAGAACCACTCAACATTCATCTTCACAGAGGACTGAAATTAAGTTACCGGGAAAAAACATCTCGTTAAATATCCAGAATTGTACAAATTGTACATTTAATTTTTAATAAAATAAACTACATATTTCATATTGTATTGGATTGTTTTATTTTCTCGCAATCGTAGTGAAAAGTAGAGTGTAACACACGGCGCTAAAAACCCATTAAAACTCGGTTTCTATTTACTCCCGCGCTAAAGCTCGGGAGTAAAACTACCTCATATATAATGGGTCATTTTAGCTCCTTGTATAACAATCTACTATATTTACATACGCAGTGGTGGCCCAGTGGTAACGGCCGCAACTTACGAGTTGCAAGTCGTAGGTTCGAACCCAGACACGCGCTTTACTTTGTGTACATTATAATATAATCACTACTTACCGAGAGGAGGCCTGTGTCCCAGCAGTGGGAACATTATAGGTTGACTATGCTACATACGGTTGAACGTGATAATTTGGGAAATGCTGCTGTCATTGTCACTTACAAACGATAGTTTTAGCTGATTAGTTCACATGGTTTAAATTAGCTCGCATAGCTAAGCTACGTGAGCAAGCTAAGTTAGCCTCTCCGGCAGTCCCTCTCTCACCAGCACTTGAGGCCGGTCACACGCTCTTGTTATTTTCACGGCTGGGTGTGACTCACCTTTAGGGAGCAAGGTTAGGACGTTTTACATAATGAAGACTTTGAAGGGTAAAATTACGGATTAACAAACATGATCCATTCTGCCCTGCAGAGGGATAATTACAGGTTTGTAGATAAATTAGGTTTCATCGGGTCTCTGATCAATAAATTAGATGTCAAATCTTATGTCCGCTGAAGTGATCTTCTAGCTTAGTAGCTAAATGCTTAATTAAGTTGGTAAGTTGAAAATTATTAATGAAACAAATGTGACTAAATTTCTTGGACTAAACATAGAAAACACTTTAAAATTGAATTCACATATTGACAAAGTATGCAGTGAGCTACACCAACATCCTATGCTTTGCACATGTTAAGTAAAACGGCCAATCGAGCAACAGTCTTAAGGGGACTACATGACCTAAACGCAATTTCATAATGCCTAAAAGTATATGATCCACTGCAGTAAACAAAATCAGAAAAATATATGATATTCTTCAGGATATATGCTAGTTAGATAGTGTGTTGAAAACATAATACAATTAATTTGGTACGATGAAAAAAAGTCACGAAGATACCTCTAAAAAAATATTTTAACGATTAAAATCCATACTAATATACATGCAATCATTCTGTTTTTTTTTCAGATTGTTCTTCAAGCAACATATTAACGTGATAGTGTTTTAATTTTTTAGTCCAATCAATAGATTTTTTGTAAATGGAGAATTGCTTCATATTTAGCAATAAATTACCAGCTTCGTGTCATCGCGCTTCTCTTTCTTTTCTATGCAGTCCGACAGTGACCGCGCTTTAGCTGTTGTCAGCCCCTTAACAGCGTATCATGGTCTAGTAGGCTCAACATTGAGGTATGGAATTATGTTTTGGGGCAATGCCACTGGTAAAGATACGGTATTTAAGTGCCAAAAAGGTGCATAAGAGTTATATATAATTTGCAGTTATCAGACAACTGCAAACCGTTTTACGAAAATACAAAAATATTAACAATGCCGTCGTTGTACATCTATGAAATGTCTTTGTTCGTCAAAAATAATTTACATAAATTTGCTCGAGTAACTAGTCAGCGCCGTTGTGATCGGTTACAAACAGTCGGATCTAGTACTGCACTATACAGAAACAGTATTTTTGTAATGGCTCCGAAAGTCTATAATAAATTACCAAAATGTATAAGGAGTGAAGATAGTGTCCGCAAATTCTAAAGTTAATTGTATTTTTTTCTAATATATAAAACGTATTACTCTATCGCAGAGTTTTTAAATGATAAAATATGACATTTTTAATATAATTAATATAGTTAGTAACCCTTTAATATAATTTACTATTGACATGAATTTAAAAATTAATTATAATTAATTAATTATTTATTATTAATACATGTAATTGACATTATTTACTCGAACGTGACTTTATACTTTATAGATTCAGACATAATACTAAAAATACTGATATATTTGTACACCAATTCCATTGGAAGGACATAGAGCTCGACTAAAATGTATACTTAAGACCTTTATTGTAATACCTGTGATCACAAATAAATACTGATTGATTGATTGATCAAATAAGCTGTCAAAAACTTGGATAATTTGAAACGTCGCATCTTGGGCAACACCGAACTATCAATTGGCTTATCCTTCAGACAAGATGGTGCTTGTGGAGGGTGGCAGGGATACCAACGCGCAACCCGGTGCCATTAATTTATTTTTAATGACCGGCGAAAAAAATCAACGCAGGGTTCTCCAATGGAAATCATGGTTACAGTTTGCGCACCGATGTCTCTGCTACCCTGTATTAAATACTAGCTGTTACCCACGACTTCGTCTGCCATCCAGAATGAAAAGTAGCCTATGTCCTTACACAGGTCATGGTCTATCTGTGTGCCAAATTTCATCAAAATTCGTTTAGCCGTTTTAGCATGAAAGCGTAACAAACAAACAAATAAACTCACTTTCGCATTTATAATATTATATTTAGTTAGGATTTATTGAGGCTGACTAACGCCTCATAATGACTAACGTGTGGAACGAAAATCAACAAAAAAAACTAACTTACATATTGCCAAGCGTGTGTTACTTGCCGTGATTGGTTGAATTAATTATCAACGGCCCATCGCATTGACTTGCGTTTAATTTGACGCGTCGATAATTTTCGTTCCAGAAACCGGGCGTAAGTATACCTCTTGCTAACCTACTGATTAGAATATATCGCATATTTGTTGATTGCAGTTTTTTATTAGCAAACTGCCTCTTGGATTGTAATCTTCTTGACGAACTCCTTTCTTTTCTTAAAATTATCTTGCCGTACCTGAAGGTTCTCATTTTGATAATATTTTAATACCTATATTCTTTTCTAAAGACTCGTATGAGAGGATAATCTATATAGCTTATATTCTTCAAAAAACATACAACTAAGAAACTGAACGCACACATCGAAACTTTAATAGAAAGCTAATAATAGGAACGAAACTAAAATCACAATGAATCTTTATGTGCACTAGTCTTAAGTTTAATCAGACGAAACCTGATATTCAAGTTTAAACCTATTTGAAACGCATTAAGGCGGAAACTCAATTGAAGTGGTTCTGCTAAGGAGTAGCACACAGATATGAAGTTTCAGCATACAGTAAGGTAAATTATTAAAGTTTTGGTAGTCATTGCCTTAAGTTGTGCATGTTTGGCGAAGTGGGGGGTCCGCTGCATGCAAACACGACTATATGTACAGAACTAGGATATTACTTATGAACTAGGATATTGCTAGAGGGGCTCGTGGCTAAATAATAACAGCCTCATGGGTCGATCGAAGGCTAAGCTACGCTTACCGAGGTCGGTATATGCATGGGTGACCATCCATTACGTATCGACCCCCCTCCGTGGGTCGAAGGTCCCGGCTGTAACTTGTAGATCTTTGACAGTCGTTATTGGTAGTCAGAAGCCCGAAAGTCTAACAACCAGTCTTTCCCAGGAGTACCGTTTTACCCAGCAATTGGGTCGTGGAGGTCAGATAAGCAGTCGCTCTATGAAAATACTGGTATTCAGCTGCATCCAGTTAGAAGCCGACCCCAACATTATTGGGAAAAGGCGAGTCAAACTCAAACTCAAACTGAAACTCAAAGCATTTATTTCAATTAAACCATTTACAGGCACTTTTGAATTGTCAAGTGGTCGGTCAGTCAGAAATATGAAGCTAGTTTCCCATTCCAAAGCGTAGTAGGTACCTATGGAGAAGAACGGGCAAGAAACTCCATGGACACTCTTTTAAATTATATTGTTACATAAATATTAGTTACATCATTAATCTTGTATATAGGTATAATTATATGTGAGAACGATGTAAATAAGACGTCCACATTGAGTGTCCAGTGTACAGCAAATATAAATTCAAACAAAACAATCCATAATAAAATAATTAAAAATAAGCCGTGGCGGCTAAGAGATGACCAGTCCCAACTGACAGCGCCCGTTCACGAACATGACGCATGGATCAGCACCATTCAGCTCAACCATTTTGAAGGGAGCTAAATGATCCAACATGAGTCAGGGACTTTTGATCATCTTATCAAAATATTGTTTCCGTATGGTTAGTGGAACAGCTTGGATGCCGTCGTGCCTTGAAATTAGTGGTCTGAGTGGAATAACTGTCTCATCTATCTTCTTGGGTGGATCAAAACTGGCGTTGAGCGATATCAACTAGTCTAATAATTGAATCAATGTCGATTCCGTCGCTTATATTTGACGAGGAAAGCTATCTCTCGACGTTTGACTATCGATAACTCGTTACTCGATACATCATCGAAATGCATGATAGAAACTAGCATTTAAAGCATGCCATTGGACATAAATATTATCTCTCTAGCATTAAATACATTGTAATGTTTGCATGTCCAGTGTTTGCCTATGTATTACTGTCCTATTGCAAATAAGTGATTATGATTATGATTCTGTTTCTTTGAAAGATAAAATCAGAAATGAAATAGTCCGGAAAAGAACTTGAGTTACCGACATAGCTTGCAGAGTAAGCAAGCTGGAGTGGCAGTGGGCTGGCCATGTTTGTCGAAAGTCCTGGAGTGGCGACCGCGTATCGGCAAGCGTAGCGTGGGACGCTCACCAGCTAGATGGACCTAAAGAAAGTGGCTGGGACAGACTGGATGCTGAAGATGGAGGACAGGGTGCTGTGGTGCAGCCTGAGAGAGGCCTATGTCCAGCAGTGGACTTTGATAGGCTGAGTTGATTGATTATGATTATGATCGGGCCAATCGGGTGACAGAAATCATCGATCCGCGTGGAATAAAAATCGTCGATAGACTTCATAGTTTGTTTAACCTTGAACAATTTTTTGAATGAATAATTTATTTGAACAAATACAGTTCGTTATTATTCTAGTAACGTGCTTTTCCTCATTTATAGCTAAGTGTTCATTTAGTTTCTTGGTATCCTGAGTAATGTAAATACTTACTACGGATTCGGAGAGTTATCACGGTGACATTAACTGCCGAGACATACGGGGTTATAAGATCATCAACATTGGGTTTACTTGTAAAGCGTAACAAATTGCTTATTTAGGGTTTATAAGAATAAAAAAAATCTATTACTTTGTTATGTGGAATAGATTTTTGGAACCACTCTGTGCATAATCCATCTCAAGATAACTACGCACATTTATTTACACGTCCGCAAAAATGGCGAAACGAATCAGTAAACGCGGTCTTTAAAGTTATGGGTCTATAAACCAAGTATAGTTATTGTTAATTTGATTCACCCAGTTAAAAACAAAATTATAAAACTAACCTAGAGAGTTTATTCCACATTGTTGTTTGGTTGTCTATCCGTCTCGTCTGTGAACCACGTTATTATTTGTGTCATTCGTTTGCGATAATCACAGCAAGTGACATTTACAAAACGTTTGTGACTACTGTGTGTACAATGTCTTACTGTGTGTTATTCATTGGTGAGTTTATTAGTTTCCAATATTATATTTTGCTTTTTTATTCTGCAATTGTGTAAGTATAGTAATTTGCTTGTGCCTGTAGAATTTTAGAAAACAAAAGAATGTTGACTTTCGAATTAGTTGATGTGTTTTGTTTTATTCTTGGCTACTTTGTGTAGTGTGTGCTTCGTCAAGATGATAGTCAGCAATATTTTTCTGACCAAAATAGAGTGTTTTGTAGATAATTAAATTGTATCGGTCAACCAAGATACAGAGGACGTATGATATACATATTATCTAGTAGTTAAAATAAATAAAGTACTTTTTACAGGTTGCTATTACGCAATTTAAACATTTCAAAAGACGTGTCAAACTTCTAATCATCACATAGTCCGAAGAAATAGACGCCTAACTTTTGAACCTAATATTTTGATTCTTCAAAGTAACAAAAACAGTTATCCCAGTGTCTTCCTAATAACTTTGTGACAAACCCTCTTATTCTTTAGTCATTGGACAAACCACATAAATATTTATTGTAAATTCTCTTTTCATTAAGCCATAAATATGTCATGTACAGACATGGTGTACCTACCATGTACCTACAGATAAGAAATGTTACCTTTGACGTTTGTCAAATATATCAAATTCGGTTCCTACTGTCACATTCAATTCTCGCCATTTATTTCCATAATTTGTATCATTCTATTTAGCACAACGCTAAAAGTTTATATTGGGAGTATAAAGTTCTTACATATAATTTAGGAAACAGCTCTTACTCACTTATTACAATGAACAATAAATTATAAGTCAATGTTTTGGTCAACTTAGACGATCATTGACAAAAAATTCTGGAATAGCAATGAGCTTCATAAGCAAACGCATTAATAATTTATACGACGGCTTTAGCACCTCGTACCGAATATTCCATTCGAATTGAAATCAAAAGTTATGAAATTTTGATCAATTAGATCTTTATAAATTGTTTATTGGAAGACTTGCCTTTGGTAATGATTATGGAAATAAAGTAGCTAGATTTGTGAATGGCGTAGTACCTTTTTATCGTCAGAGAGATTGTTAGTGTTTATCCGTGTCACACTTAGCTTAATAGAGTTTGTAGCTTGTTTGTTGTTGTTTGCGCTTCTTAGTTGTACAGTATTTTTATCTAACGGAGGAACGCGCGTTTTATTTGTGGTTACACGCTGTGAATGTGTGTGTAAGCGCAGGAGATTTCGGTACCGTCCGAGACAATGGCGTAGTCGGAGGTGTGTTTGTGTCTGTGTGCGTGTGCGTGGTATGCCCTGACGCGGACGTTACTCATCTTCACGCACACATTCACACCATGTTTGTACACTTGGCTACCACAAGTAAAGCGCGCGTCGCTTCGTGAGACAAAATACTATAGTAAGAGATTATTACCTACTTCTTTCCTTCTTGGCGCTTATATGACCCTATTTTATACCAATGCCTTCAATAATAAATATTATTATAAATTATCTTAAGATTCGTGTTTTTAGGTAAAATTAATGGTTGCATGCCAAAATGGCAGAATGTACCTTACTGTAAATACCTGCATCCTACACCACAGATAAAATATTCTGTTTTATTATATTCCAAGACTACATACTGTGTCGTTGCAGAATTTTGTTATTCCCATGGAGGAATATTTAGCCCATCCCTTTGTTACGACCCCTTTGTCGCATTTTACGGCACCCGCAGATGTATTGTGGGTGTTCTGATCATTGCAGTGGATCAATCGGTATTCTGAAACACGACATTTATTCAGAGGATTCTTATTCTACGAAGTTGGTGTGATGTACGTATAGTACCTTGGAATGGCTTTACCATAAAAAAAGCTTCCAGTAAATTGAAAATTCACTAAGGTTGAAATTATCAAACTATCACATTGGTCTCAAAGTAACATAGCCTGACGTTTTATGACGTGCAAGCGACAATCAACCTTATGGTAGTAAAGCAATTAAGAAGTGGACTTTACGTATAGGTACGTATGTTAAGGCCGTGTCCTAAACAAAATCGACTGTCGTGCGAGTAGGCAGGCGAACGTTACGCCCGTCGACATGAATATAACTTACTTGCGCAATCAATTAGGTCGCCTTTGTACGTCATGTATACTAATATAATAAAACTGAAAAGTTTGTTTGAATGCGCTAATCTCTGGACCACCACTCAGATTAAAAAAAAATATTTCATAGTCCAGTTCTTGAGAAAGGTTATATGCTATTAAACATTACGCTACGACCCTTAAGAGCCGAGCATAAAGAAAAAAAAGTCAGAAAGAACGCTAAGCGAAAACGAAGTAAAAGCGCTGGTAGGAAATGTGGCTGTTATTTTAGTATATTGTGGTGTCTTACGACTCTCACGCGAATGAAGGCAGAAGTAATTCATATAAACGATCGCGTACTCGCGTATGCGCGCGACATTCGATTTCGGTTAGGATGCAGGGTAAAGAGTCTTAAGTTATAATTTCATTTGTTTCTTTGTTCATTTTCCAGCTTTATCCCTGGTGGGATTCTCTTCATGCGAGACCACCACCGGTTCCTGCCCCCCGACGTTACCAGTGGACGTTTGTGAAGCATTATGTGGACCCGACATTGCTTGCACTAATAAGAAGCAACTGTGCTGTCCCACTGCGTGTGGTGGAGCCATGTGCGTCGATGCTATGTCGCAGAGGCACTTTGTGGACTTGGGTTAGTAAGATACATTAATTACAGAGTCCTAACGTAAACAAAGCAAAAAGAGTGTGTAAAGATCATAGCAGTTGGTGTTCTATAATTAATTTATGTATTATAATATTCTCTTCTTTTTTTTTTTTAAAAACCTTGACCCACACTAGGAATTTCTCCTGTATTGTGGGTGCGTTTACAAACATTTTAACTCACATACACAAACAGCCAGATCCGGAACAATTACTTGTAGGTCATACAAATATTTGTTCCGTGCGGGAATCGATCCCGCGACACGCAGCGCAGCAGTCAATTGCTTAATCACTGCGCCAACCGTGTCGTTTCTGCCAATCCCCATCGGAAAGAGGCGTGTCGAGTTTATATTTGCTGTCTACTAAATAAGGTTTGTCTCTATTATTGGCACACCAATATGCTTGCATTTTTGCAATCGCAAAAACAACGAGATGAATGTGAGTGGGAACGCTTGACATTCGGTTCGTCTCTAACGCGATGCACGAGTCACGAGGCGTTGTTTAAACATCCGCTTAATTTTGCATCGAATGTTTTGTCGAATAGCGGAATAAAGAGACCACGATTGTGTAAACTTCGTACCTACAAAGTAACACGAAAGTGCGTTCCCGATCTGAATTTAAATTTTTTATATAACCGTTTGACTACTTCGATTTTCATTTCATATGCAATAGTCCTACATACCGAATTTTGGCCGTGGCGACTAATCAGACCAACCTTCGGTTCGGGGGATATGATAGTAGCCCAGTGTGAACACTGACACGATGCTCTCTCTCTTCCCTCACTGTCATAATGGGACAGCAATCTGACACGACTGGAGAGAGATCAGGCGCAGGGCCAACGGCTTAACGTGCTTTCCGAGGCACGGGGGTACCACACCGCCACTTTCCAACTCCAGGCTGTTACTAAGAATGGTACGGAGCGAGAGGGCTTGGGAAGCCGTCACCTCCTTCTGCGAAGCAGTAATGTTCACGAAGGAGGAGGCGGAACGCGTGAGGGAGAGGCAAAATTTGCGCCCTCACGCCCCTAGCCACCGCAGGAGACGCCCTGGGCATCGGGAATCGCAGGCCGATTCCCGGCCACCGTAGGCGTGGGCTTGCGAACGGCGAGCAATGGGCAGCTCGCCGTTCGATAAGGACCAGGCCTGGGTCGACGGCGCGTTGTGTTCCACGCGCGCCTCAAAGAGATGTCAGCATCAATGACAGGGTTTGCTAGGACCGATGCCTGCTAGGGTTGCGGAAAAATCCGAGAGGGATACCGTGGCCCATGGCACAGGTAACTGAAGGAACACGGGTGGGTTTTAGTCAGTAAGTCTGACACGCCCTCCTGCTCTGCCCAGAGCGGGAGAAGTTATTTGATGATTTCCTACCCACAAAAAAAAAAAGGCTGATACTAAGAAATTCCTAATGAAAAAACACAATAATAGTTTACCCGACCCGAGAATCGAACCCAGGACCACACGCTAAGCAGGCACGCTTGCGACTACGAGACCAACGAGACAGTCAAAGTATTTCATATTTATAAACTAACTGAACGCATATCCAATACCACTAACTCACAATTCTACAACATTCCAGCGAAACCAGGCCTCTGTCCGGAGTTCCCTCGAGGCGTTTGGGTCTGCACCCACATGTGCACCAGCGACTCTGACTGCCCCCGAGCCCTCAAGTGCTGTCCCAACCGATGCGGAGCCCAGGCCTGCCAGAAACCTGACCAGGAACTGCCAGCTGCTGAGAATACTGTTTAAAAGAAGTACAGATGTTTCAATATTTCAGAAGTTTCTCTTATTACCTACACTAAGAACCACTTATTTCTTTTATGAAAATATTGTTTTAAATTTGCGTTTTTGAATTCCTTAAGACCATCGTCTAGAGGTTTGTGTCGTGTCCGGGCGGCCATTGAAATACTAATGAAAGAAAAGATAGAAAGAAAAACACATTTATTTGTCACAGAAACGCGTGCATACAAAAAATTTCTAATAATTAAGTAAAAAGGAATAAAAACAAAAAAGAGATCTCTAATCACGAGCACAAAACAGGACCCAAGTCGACAGCTGCGGTCATGACTGTGACAAAAAGACTTGCACTCAGCATGATGCTGATTTAATGGACCCACAGCATAGCGCTAGTGCTGTGATAAGCTGACTACTCATTGGTGATTTGAGTTTGTGACATATTACTTTTAAGTTGAAGGCTTACGGTTGCGGTGTTTAGGACTGCTTTGGTTAACTTTGAGCCAAGTTCTTAGCTTCGTCATCGTTTTTTAAGTTATAGGAATAGTTATAGGTTAGTTATAGGTCCTAATCTAATATGATTAAGCAAAAGTGAGCCAAGTCAGAGTTATATCTGGCTAATCAGCCGATTTTAGATGATTTCTAAATTATGATAAGCGTGAGTATGAAAGCACCAGTGACTCAGACTGCCCGCGGGCCCTCAAATGCTGTCCCAAGCGATGTGGAGAAGCCGGCCTGACCCCTGACAAAAAATTGCTGGCTGGAGAGAATACTGTTTTTATCTTCTCAACGATCTCCACCATACTTTTAAGTCCTGTTCTAATATGATTAGGAAAAATTTTGCAAGTTTGTATAACATCTGCCTAACAAACACCAACACTGTCAGTAGTACATGATTTCTAAATTATAAAACCGTGAAGTGTTTGAATGTAGCCGTTATATTTTACCACCCCCGGATAAGCTTTAACTTATCAGGCGGCTCATAAATTGTGTGTTTCCGGATACTATGATCAGGTTCTTCATATTCTTGTCAATATCAATTTGAGGCAAGTTCTGTTATACCAAGATTATTACTATAATATTCTTGCTAAAATCTCCAACTAAGCTAACTGAGCTTCTCCTAGTTAACCGCGCGAATTTAACCGCGTTACTATGTAGATATTAGTTAAATCATGATATTTGAATGTTGAAGTGTTAGTAAGGGTGCAGGTATTGAGGGTTGAATATACCAAGATTTGAGTGGGCGAGATGACTTGGAGCAATCATTCACAGAGGTGTATTTTTTGTGAATCCATTATAATAATAATTGTTAGTTAAAATAACAATGAATAGGTACTGAGACATTATTGCCTTCGACATTCAATTTTATTTTAAACACGGATTTTATTTTATTTCTGAACTACTTGAATCAGAAAGAACCGGATTCCCATGTTATTGACAACGTTCGCATTCTAATTTCAGCCGTGCAATCTGTCAAAAATACCTCTTTTTTACCAGCATTTTTGGCATGTTTTTGAAACCGATTGTCGCTGAAATGAGATTGCGACTAGTTTTTGAATGATTTTAACTACGTGAATTGATTTTCTGGGACTTAGAAACTGTATTTATAAGTACCCTATTCACAATGAACAATTGTCACTATTCAAACAAAAAAATCAGCAAAATCTCATTACCATTAAAACAGGGTGAAGGATTTCGTAGCACCCTGCTACGCTTCCACGTAGCTACAGCCTACGAGGCTACGACCACGTAGCTAATCTACTCCATAATTCCTTGTACTCCACATTTTCATTTTCACTCTAATGCGTTCTATAAATATGAAAATTGTTTTTCCGACAGTACAAATGTGAATGTTTCACTTAAATTTATGATTTATAAGGAAGTTTAATATTACAGTCAGATTTTCTATTTTGAAAGCGTAGTGAGTAATGTTTTATTAAGTAAAACACAGCAAAATATTCGGTTTCTGACTTTATATGGTACAATAATAATAACAATAAGAGACAACATCCACACAAGGTCTTCAGGTCCTGAACTAGGTAAAGCCTGTACTACGGTAACCTGATGACTGATGTACATACTTATATACATATACAACACCCAGACACAGTACAAACAGATATGTTCATGCACACAAATGTTTGACTTGTCCTGGGATTAAACCCGGGACCAACGGCTCAGAAGGCGGGGTCGCTACCAACTGAACCAACCGGTCAGTCAATGCTACGAACATTTTATCACACAAGTCTTTGCGCCTTATACTTGAGATGCCCTATATGACTTAGGGCATCTAAGCAAAAATATCTTATTCTTTTGTTATGGGAACAGATACCACTACTTAGGTTGCTACCGCAACCACCCATTTTAGTAGCTTATAATGAAAAAATACCATTATACCATAAGGATGGTTTGGTTTATACTTAAGTATCTTTTGTCCGCGGCTTCACCTGCGTGGAGGTCGGCAATTTTCACACGGAAACGTACTACCGGGACAAAAGTATACTAATTCCTAACCCAGGTCTCAAGCTGATTCCCGGCCACCGTAGGCGCGGGCTTGCGAATGGCGAGCAATGGGCAGCTCGCCGTTTGATAAGGACCAGGCCCGGGTCGATGGCGCATTGTGTTCCAGGCGCGCCTCAAAGAGATGTCAGCATCAATGACGGGGTCCGTTAGGGCCGATGCCTGTCAGGGTTGCGGGAAACTCCGAGGGGGATACCGTGGTCCCTAGCACAGGCAACTGAAGGAACACGGGTGGGTTGTAGTCAGTAAGAGTCTGACGCGCCCTCCCGCTCTGCCCAGAGCGGGAGCAGCTATTTGATGATTCCCCTCCCCCCCCCCCAAAATAAAATGGTCTCCTTATGTGCCAAACATCGAAATCCATTCAGACGTGAAGGCGTCAAAAAGTAACAGACAGACCGACAGAGTTCCTTACACATTTAAAATATATGTATGTATTTTAAACAAACGTGTGTACAGCTGGAAATAAAACGGTAATAAAATACAGCTTTACGAATTGTTACATAAACAATTTAATAGCGTACTGAATGAAGTTTAAAATGCACGTATGTTTCAGTGATGATAAGACCTTTACAATGCTTTTTGTCGTTATTAACTTGAATATTTCAACATGAAAATAATTTTCCTTTTGAAAAAGATCAATACACAGACATTATTTACGAGTATACCAATATTATGAAGGTAAAATTTGTGAGTTTCTATGTAGGGGGTAATACAGTAAACACTACAGCGAGGAACTAGAGTATTGACGAGTGAAAAACAAGGTTTACTTAGTCCTCAAAGACCATGTCCGAACTTTTATATACACATTGACATTGATGAATTTTATGTATACAATGACACGAGTGTTTACTTTGGAAAGTATTATAATGATTATTTTAATTATTGTGCATATGAGGACTATGTGGGTCATTGCTTTTTTGTTTATTTTTCTCAGTTAGTTTTAATCATGATCTGGCAGTTTGAGTAATTTATGCGGCCTAACAAAATGTAATTTCTTTTGTATTGTTCGTCGAATCGTTGAGCTCCTTAATTAAGTTCTGAGTTGAGCTGCACGGTAACTGACACATGCGTGCACTGACTGGACAAGTCCACTCAATCTGTGTGGTTTTTCCTTAAAACACCACTTCAGACACCAATCTGCACGAAAAACACTGCCTCTCTCCTTAAACATCAACATTACATATAGTTTCCTTGTTCTTGTTTCATGTTTATTATTTCATATACAACGTGTCGTTTTGCATCCTCGTCAAATTTCAGGAGGCTGTTATGAAAGACATAAATAATCAAATAAAATTACGATCCTGCTCAATAATTAATACATACTTGTTTTTTTAGATATTTAAGTTTGACAGTATTTCAGAATACTCTACTTTCAAAGAACAGAATCGCCCCGTTGCGTATACGGTAGGCAGTGTCGTACGACTATGTCGCTGTGTGCATGCGTTACAGTTACAGCGCAGTTACAGGGCGGTATCACACGGACCCTACACATGCCGATTTCCGAAAATGACAAAATTTAAAAATAAATACCTACTTATTTTATTATTGATTCGTGTCGAGAATCATTAGCATAGTTACCTCCTCGAATTTGACGAGGATGCAAAACAACACCTTGTATATAAGTAGATAAGTATATGTTTTATGTATTTATTGTATATGTAAATGGTACACCACTGACTACATGTAGTATTATCTCTCCTTCTCTTTTTAATCCATCCAAAGGTTGTCTGTAAAAGATCGCTTTTAGCGATAAGACCGCCCATTGTGTCACCCTATGTAAAAATTCTACATTTATATCTGTAATTTTTATGGTGTACATAATAAATAGTATTCTATTCTATTCTACATGGTCTTCAAATGATCTGACCAACTGGACCATCTGGACTTTAAAAGAGACTGTGACGTCACTTCTGAGTTTGTTTCGGCCTTTCTTCTCAGAGGAGTCAGATAGGAAACTCATCTAGGCCTCATCTAGTTTTTAAAATATGATTGACGTGTAAAAGTGTTTGTACAAAAATTTACTTACAGAAATAAAGTCATTTATCAAGGAACTTCACACGGACGAAGTTACAGCCAGAAGCTAGTTTATCATATTTTAGTTGATTGTTTTGGTTTCAATAGTCTCAGCAAAAAAATTTAACACTGAATTAAAATAAAGTATAGTAGTAGTAATAGTAAAATTTTTGAAAAACTTATTTTAAATCAAATGCAAAGATTTTTTAATGTACATAAATTACTGCATAACAAACAGTTCGGTTTTACAAGGGGTCGTTCAACTACTGATGCCGGAGTTGAACTTCTAGGGCATGTATATAATGCATGGGAGGACAAATGCGATGCGTTGGGCATCTTTTGCGATCTGTCCAAGGCATTCGATTGTGTTCTTCATGCAACATTAATCAGGAAACTGCACCACTACGGAATCCGGAACGCCTCTCTGGATCTTCTTACTTCTTATTTAAGTGATAGGATTCAGAGAGTTGATGTTAACGGGAAAAGATCTCCCGGATCGGTAGTAAGAATGGGGGTCCCTCAAGGCTCAATTCTAGGTCCATTTTTATTTCTTATTTATATAAATGACTTGCCTTACCTCATAAAGGATGAACATGATATAGTGCTGTTTGCAGACGACACTTCACTTTTATTTAAACTCAAACGTCAGCAGCTGGTTACTGACAATGTAAATAGTGCCCTCGCAAAAGTAGTTAACTGGTTTAATGTTAATAACCTTCTTCTTAACGAGAAAAAAACGAAATGTATTAAGTTTACGATACCTCATGTTAGACAAGTAGAAACAAGTATTCTCATAAAGGGTGAAGAGTTGAAACCCGAAAATACCACAGTATTCTTAGGCATAACTTTGGATGCCAAGCTTCAATGGGGCCCCCATATAGATAAATTGTCAAAGAAGCTTAGCTCTGCAGCATACGCCGTTAGGAAAGTTCGTGGTTTAACTGATTTAGAGACAGCCCGTTTAGTATACTTTAGTTATTTTCATAGTGTAATGTCGTACGGTATTCTGTTGTGGGGAAATGCCGCCGATATTCAGACGATTTTTGTTTTACAAAAAAGGGCAATTCGTTCAATTTATAAATTAAGTCCCAGACACTCCCTCAGAGACAAATTAAAAGGGATTAATATAATGACTGTGCCTTCTCAGTATATTTATGAAAATCTTTTGTATGCACATAAAAATATTAATCTGTTTAAAAAGTACAGTGATATCCATAATTTAAATACTAGGAACAAGCACAAATTTGTTGTTCCTACTACCAGGCTCAAGAAAATAGGTGGCTCGTTTAGATGCCAATGTATACGTTTTTATAATAAACTTCCTAGCCACATTCAAGCACTAAGCCTTAATAAATTCAAATCTTTTATAAAAAGGAAATTATGCCAGACTGCCTATTATACTGTCAAAGACTATATTGAGGACAAAAAGGCTTGGGATTGAGTTGCTCCAATAAAGCACAGGCAATGTTAATTTATTTTATTTCGCTAACTATTTTTACTTTTAATCTTTGCTATAAGTATCTATACTTATTTACATATACAATGACATTAATATTTACTATATAAAGTATTATATTATTTTAAATTATTGTGAATGTGAGGACTATGTGTGTTTTTGTTGCAGTTTTAATCATGTTCTGGCAGTTTGAGTAGCTGATGCGGCCTACCCAAATGTCCTTTCTTTGGTATTGTTCGTCGAATCGTTGAGCTCCTTAAGTTCTGAGTTGAGCTGCACGGTTACTGACAAATGCGTGCACTGACTGGACAGGTCCACTCAATCTGTGTGGTTCTTTCCTCAAAAGACCATTTCAGACACAAATCTACATGGTCCTCAAAGATTATTATAATATTATTCTAATTATTGTGAATGTGAGAACTATGTCGGTCATTGATTTATTTATATTTATTTTTGTATTTTTCTCAACGTAATCATGATCTGGCAGTTTGAGTAATTTATGCGGCCTACTCAAATGTCCTTTCTTTGGTATTGTTCGTCGAATCGTTGAGCTCCTTGAGTCTAAGTTGAGCTGCACGATTACTGACAATTGCGTGCACTGACTGGACAGGTCCACTCAATCTGTGTGGTTCTTTCCTCAAAAGACCATTGCAGACACCGATCTACATAGCTTTCACATGACCTGACCAAGATTTTGTCTGGACTTTAAAAGAGACTGTGACCTCTGAGTTTGTTTCGGCCTTTCTTCTCAGAGTAGTCAGATAGGAAACGCCGACTCCATCTAGTTTAAAAAAAAAATATGATTGACGTGTAAAAGTGTTTGTTCAAACCTACTTACAGAAATAAAATCATTTATCATTCATCATTTAAAGAACACAAAAAAGTCAAAATAAATACTCTCTTCAAGAATAACAAACGAACATCGTCTAATGACATAACATCAGCTCGAGAGTTGCCCGTTAGAAAATTAATAAGACACCCGACTCTGAGGTGCTATTGACCTGTGACGTGAGATCACTCATTAGCGGGGTGCTTGAAAGTATTTAATTAGGTAAGTCTTATGTAGCAGTTTTATATCATGGTAGGGAAGGGAGGAGATGTGTTGGGTGAACTGTGTGCAATCTAAAATGAAGCGGTAAATACGGATTTGTGTAGTCACGCTTATTATGAGGGGCTCGTGGCTAAGTACTAACGGCCGTACGGATCGATTGATCGGGTTAAGCTACGCTTGCCGCCGTTGGTCCGTGGATGGGATCTAACATACTGAGACCCCTCCGTGCCTCGGAAAACACATTATGCCGTTGGTCCTGGCTGTCAATCATGGATCTTTGACAGTCGTTACGGGTCATGACAAGCCCTAAAGTCTGACAACCAATCTTACCAAGGGGTATTGTATTACCAAGTAACAGGGTTGTGGAGGTCAGATAGGCAGTCGCTCCATTTAAAATACTGGTATTCAGCTGCATCCGGTCAGACTGGACGCCGACCCCGACAAAGTTGGGAAAAGGATAGGCAGGTGATGACTCTTCTTATGACATACTTTTAAAGTACTCTTGATCAGAGGAATGAAAACAGTACTTTTCGTCCCTGGGAAACGATTCACCCTGCTGTCAAAAAATTATAAAACTATGCAAGCTATGTACCAACTTTTTATACAGCCACTCTGTTAAATCGCAGCGTAAAATTGTAATTAAAAATATTATCAACAATTTTGTGGCATGACTTCAAATGTATAATTGACTTTTTATAGAGGTACGAGGAACAGGGTGTAAGTTCACTCATACCTCCGTAGAAAAGGGAGAATCCTCCGACCAGACGGGTAACGTGTCTGGTGGGCAACTGCCCGACGATTGATGTCGGGAAGTTGTATTATAACTCTGCTTGCGCGGTGCAGGATTTTGCGTGACATCAGTGTGACGTAGTTCTCATGTGGTGAAGAACCCCTACATTACTGCCCTCCGGAGACCGGAGGTCGATAGTGAGCTGAGTCGTGTATTTTGCGATGCTTGCCAGTGCCAGTTGAGGTGATTCCCCAGTGAGTCGGGGTGGCACTTCGCTATGCTCCAGTGCGTCGGATGTGGTACAGCACCGGGTTGAGGCTGACTGCTGCCACGATACAGGAGAAATTCGTAGTGTGTGGCAACTTAAAAAATGAAAAAAAATATCATCTTTTCTGAAAAGACAGTCAGATAGATTCAAAGCGAAAATATCCAAACTTTTTACTGCACAAAAGGTCCAGTTCTTTTTAAATCAATCGCCAGACGAAAAATAGTTAGTAATAAAGGTAAGGATATCTTTAAAGTATCATCGCATCTAAGAAAGGTGTCTTAAACTGTAATAAGGTATTTATAGATATTACACAAGAGAACTACCCATTATAGATTTACATTTACTTTTAATGTCGTATTGATATTGGCCATAAGTGGCGCTTGCAGAAGCATTGATATTTATAATAAATTGTCCATAAAAAAATATAATAAATTGCCAAATGACATTAGAGAAGTAAACAAAACAAATATATTTATTAATAAATTGAAACAATTTCTGGAATCCAAGTCATACTACTCAGTAAAGGAGTTTTTAGATGACAAATGATTGCAAAATAAAATTTTGCTCTCTCCTATACTTACACCAAACATTATAAAATATAAATCATTTAATATAGAAAATAACTTTAAATTACTAAATATGAATGCATAAATAATAATATAATTTAATATCTATCTAATAATAATATATACTCTAAGAATTTCATAATAGTTACATTATTCTTATGCAATACATACAAATTTAAATTACTAATCAGGCAGGTTAAAATTCATGGTCATCCTTTTATTTGTGACACTATGTTATTTAGCAAAAAATAATCATTATGATGAAGCCTTTCGATCGGTATGATAAAGCTACAGGGTGATTATTTTTCTCGTGTAACGGGTTCGATTTCCGGTTCAACCATGTAATTGTTTAAATATCTATGAATGCAGGTTTAAATTGTTTTTTAAATTCAAATAATGTCTTCTTTCAGTAAAATGTTCCATCTACAATATTCTAGGTGGTTTCCCTCCATGTGGCATATCCATGGGACGCCCTGTTTATACGTAATTATATATACATAATTATACACCCAATTAAACAAATGTAATAATTTATAAAAATAATGAATTTGCTTGAATTGCTACTTAGCCCTCTTCCTCTCTCCTAATTTGGCTGTGCCCGACAGGGTCCATATTGATCTTTAACTCTGTTATACCATCTATGTAATACATATGGAATGCAATAAAGAATTGAGTATTGAGTATTGATTTGGTGAATATGAAGGTACATGACATAGAGAAACAAGGGGAAATAATACTAGTAAAGTTAAAGAGGTACTAAAACAAAAGTTGACCGAACCCTACATTTTATTTGTACAAATTCTTTCTTTACTACAATATTTAAAGGATTTGTTCAAATAATAGAAAAATACCAAGGACTTCGATCTAGTGATATGGAAACTGATCGTTGTTTCCTGAATTACCAAAAAAGTAAAAGTTTGAGGCAAGTAATTGGCAAAAACCAAATGTCTGGCATCCCGAAAAAATAATAAATAATAATAATGACAAACGTCTTAAATTACCAAATCCAAACTCATATTCTGGTCACTGCTTCCGCAGAACTTCAGGTGCTTTGTTAGCTAATTTAGGCAGAGATTTCACTACAATTAAAAGACGGAGGATGGAAATCGAGTAAAGTAGCTGAAGTATACACAGAAAAATCAGTGAAAAAAATAAGACTAAAATATCAAGGAAAGTAACAAAAAACGATAAATCTACATTCCTCGGAATTCTCTCCGCAACCTAGACTTCCAGCGACTATCCGGAGCGAAGTAAAAAAAATCTATACCGCCTGAAGAAAATTACAAAATATTACTTTCTCCAACATTTATAGAAACACAAGAAACTCAAGTTTCGCAAAAATATCCAAAATTATTATACCAGGAAAGAACATTTCTCTTACGTTTAATAATTGCTCTAATTTTAATATTAATTTTACATTGATAATATTATCAAACCAATATTGTTTATTTATGTTTTAATAAAATATTGTTTGTGTCGAGGTTTTTATTTTCTTTCCTCATATTCGAAATGAAAATCAGAGTGTTTATCTCGGGTGAAAGACCTATTTAGGCACTCGAACTATTGGGACCCTCGCTCTTTAGTTTTGTAGTGTTTCGAAAACGGTAAAGTTTGGACTCCATTCTATCACAGGGTTTTGTTTCTTTAGTAATAAACAATTATGATACCGCAATTTCAAAACCTGACTTGAAAAGAGATTAAGCTAACATGTGAGTCTTTCAAAGTGGTAATTAGTAGGTAGTTATTCTAAAAAAATCACGCTGAAATAAATAAACACTGTAAGCCGATTACACTTTATAACCTGAAATCACTAATTCGGGGAATGTAGCAATAGACTATTCTTATAAAGAAGCGTTATTACTTGCCTTGGTGTTTGCGCGTTGCTCTGTGAGTCAATCACAGGCTAACTTATTAATGCCTCATGTCTACAGAATACATTAGTATTCTGTAGACATGAGGCATTAATAAGTTTGCCTGACAGCTCATACCATAAACAAGTTTAATAACCCCGGTTCAAAATACCACGTAAAGAAATAAAAATATTTTTCTCGTAATGTAGGTAGTATACAAAGCAAAATTCGGTGCCAACTGATTGAGTTATGTGTGTGGCGTATTCCATTAAGACGCTAACGTGTGCCAAATTCACACCTCCCGGCTTTGAAGTTAATATGTACTTGTTATAAAAAATACGCGGGAATAAATTCTATGTCGGTATCTTATGTATTTATTCAGATACGGAGGGTATATGAAAATTATCTAAAATATTGAAGTACTTTTTGCGGATAAAATAGTTAATACATAAATAATAGATAAGCGAAATGTTAGTATCCTAATCACGTACTCCTGTCCTAACTTTGATTATATGAAAGTTAAAACTTGTTTACACAATAACAACTTAATTATCTTCTAAAAAAGGGCTTCCTCTCTCCTACCCTTTTGCTGTGCCCTACAGGGTCCATAATGAACTAAATTATATAGTTCCCATCTAAGTACACATTATGGTAAAGTCATTATGATATTGAGTATTGAGTATTTAATCCAATGCAAAAGGAAGAAGCAACAATGTTTCTTCTGCGTTTTACAAGGTATGATTGAAATAACAAAAAAATAAAAAAAATGGGTAGGTACTCATAATAATTATGAATAACTTTATTAACCCTGAAATCGTGAAAAAAAATCAGCTATTCCCTAGTTTTGGTCCAGATAAGTGAACATAAATGTTTTTGAATTATAAATATTCCGAAATAAACGACTTCAGATGCAAAAACAGTACTGTATCTTTTTTTTCTTTTCTTTTGCTTATATCTCGAAAACGGTGTGTCCTATCGCAAAAATAATGAAAATTTCGACCCCCTTTATAAAACCCCGGAACATTTAAAATACACGTAAAAAAAATTTTTTTTTTTTCATATTTTCCATACAAAAAGTGAAAAATTCCATACAAAGCATGTCGAGGCTGCAAAATAATGCGCGACTCTGGCTCTAAAAAAAAATCACGTGGTACGGCAAACAAGTACCACGTGGAGTCGCAATTGCCAAATTTGATTTTAGATGTGTCAAAATTATTTATAAATTTAGAGATTTTATTTTGCAGAATAGCGTTAAGATTCTCATAGCCAAAAGTAAGGAATTTTAGTGATAGTTTAGTTAGTTTAGTTCGGTGGACAACAGAATCGGCACCACTGTCGATAGTACATGATTTCTAAATTATAAAACCGTGAAGTGTTTGAATGTAGCCGTTATATTTTACCACCTCCGGATAAGCTTTAACTTATCAGGCGGCTCATAAATTGTGTGTTTCCGGATACTATGATCAGGTTCTTCATATTCTTGTCAATATCAATTTCAGTCAAGTTCTGTTATATCAAGATTATTACTATAATATTCTTGCTAAAATCTCCAACTAAGCTAACTGAGCTTCACCTAGTTAACCGCGCGAATTTAACCGCGTTACTATGTAGATATTCGTTAAATCATGATATTTGAATGTTGAAGTGTCAGTAAGGGTGCAGTTATTGAGGGTTGAATATACCAAGATTTGAGTGGGCGAGATGACTTGGAGCAATCATTCACAGAGTGTATTTTTTTGTGAATCTATTATAATAATAATTGTTAGTTAAAATAACAATGAATACTGAGACATTAGTGCCTTCGACATTCAATTTTATTTTAAACACGGATTTTAATTTATTTCTGAACTACTTGAATCAGAAAGAACCGGATTCCCATGTTATTGACAACATTCGCATTCTAATTTCAGCCGTGCAATCTGTCAAAAATACCTCTTTTTTACCAGCATTTTTGGCATGTTTTTGAAACCGATTGTCGCTGAAATGAGATTGCGACTAGTTTTTGAATGATTTTAACTACGTGAATTGGTTTTCTGGGACTTAGAAACCATATTTGTAAGTACCTTATTCACAATGAACAATTGTCACCATTCAAACAAAAAAATCTGCAAAATCTCATTACCATTAAAACAGGGTGAAGGATTTCGTAGCAGCCTGCTACGCTTCCACGTAGCTACAGCCTACGAGGCTACGACCACGTAGCTAATCTACTCCATAATTCCTTGTACTCCACATTTTCATTTTCACTCTAATGCGTTCTATAAATATGAACATTGTTTTTCCGACAGTACAAATGTGAATGTTTCACTTAAATTTATGATTTATAAGGAAGTTTAATATTACAGTCAGATTTCCTATTTTGAAAGCGTAGTGAGTAATGTTTTATTAAGTAAAACACAGCAAAATATTCGGTTTCTGACTATATATGGTACAATAATAATAACAATAAGAGATAACATCCACACAAGGTCTTCAGGTCCCGAACTAGGTAGAGCCTGTACTACGGTAACCTGATGACTGATATACATACTTATATACATATACACACCCAGACACAGGTGAAACAGACATATTCATGCACACAAATGTTAGTCTTGTCCGGGGATCAAACCCGGGACCAGCGGCTCAGAAGGCAGGGTCGCTACCAACTGAACCAACCGGTCAGTCAATGCTACGAACATTTTATCACACAAGTCTTTGCGCCTTATACTTGAGATGCCCTATATGACATAGACGGGTAAGTAAAAATATCTTATTATTTTGTTATGGGAACTGATACCACTACTTAGGTTGCTACCGCAACCACTAATTTTAGTAACTTATAATGAAAAAATAGCATTATACCATAAGGATGGTTAGGTTTATTTTTAAGTATCTTTAGTCCGCGGCTTCACCTGCGTGGAGGTCGGCAATTTTCACACGGAAACGTACTACCGGGACCAATGTATCCTAATTCCTAACCCAGGTATCAAGCTGATTCCCGGCCACCGTAATCGCGGGCTTGCGAACGGCGAGCAATGGGCAGCTCGCCGTTTGATAAGGACCAGGCCCGGGTCGATGGCACATTATGTTCCACGCGCGCCTCAAAGAGATGTCAGCATCAATGACGGGGTCCGTTAGGGCCGATGCCTGTCAGGGTTGCGGGAAACTCCGAGGGGGATACCGTGGTCCCTAGCACAGGCAACTGAAGGAACACGGGTGGGTTGTAGTCAGTAAGAGTCTGACACGCCCTCCCGCTCTGCCCAGAGCGGGAGCAGCTATTTGATGATTCCCCCCCCCCCTCCCCAAAAACAAAATGGTCTCCTTATGTGCCAAACATCGAAATCCATTCAGACGTGAAGGCGTCAAAAAGTAACAGACAGACCGACAGAGTTCCTTACACATTTAAAATATATGTTTGTATTTTAAACAAGCGTGTGTACAGCTGGAAATAAAACGATAATAAAATACAGCTTTACGAATTGTTACATAAACAATTTAATAGCGTACTGCATGAAGTTTAAAATGCACGTATGTGTCAGTGACGATAAGACCTTTACAATGCTTTTTGTCGTTATTAACTTGAATAAATCAGCACGAAACAAAATTTCCTTTTGAAAAAGATCAATACACAGACATTATCTATACCAATATTATAAAGGTAAAATTTGTGAGTTTGTATGTAGGGGGTAATACAGTAAACTACGGCTTAAATTTACAGAGTAAATTATTGTGAATATGAGGACTATGTGGGTCATTGCTTTTTTGTATATTTTTCTCAGTTACTTTTAATCATGATCTGGCAGTTTGAGTAATTTATGCGGCTACCCAAATGTCCTTTCTTTGGTATTGTTCGTCGAATCGTTGAGCTCCTTAAGTTCTGAGTTGAGCCGCACGATTACTGACACATGCGTGCACTTACTGGACAAGTCCACTCAATCTGTGTGGTTTTTCCTTAAAATACATTTCAGACACCAATCTGCACGAAAAACACTTCCTCTCTCCTCAAACATCAACATTACATATAGTTTCCTTGTTCTTGTTTCATGTTTATTATTTTATATATATATATGTAGATAAGTATATGTTTTATGTATTTATTGTATATGTAAATGGTACACCACTGACTACATGTAGTATTGTCTCTCCTTCTCCTTTTAATCCATCCAAAGGTTGTCTGTAAAAGATCGCTTTTAGCGATAAGACCGCCCATTGTGTCACCTGTAAAAATTCTACATTTATATCTGTAATTTTTATGGTGTACATAATAAATAGTATTCTATTATATTCTACATGATCTTCAAATGATCTGACCAACTGGACCATCTGGACTTTAAAAGAGACTGTGACGTCACTTCTGAGTTTGTTTCGGCCTTTCTTCTCAGAGTAGTCAGATAGGAAACGCCGGCCCATCTAGTTTTTAAAATATGATTGACGTGTAAAAGTGTTTGTACAAAAATCTACTTACAGAAATAAAATCATTTATCAAGGAACTTCACACGGACGAAGTTGCAGCCAGAAGCTAGTTTATCATATTTTAGTTGATTGTTTTGTTTTCAATAGTCTCAACAAAAAAATTGAACACCGAATTAAAATAAAGAACACAAAAAAGTCAAAATAAATACTCTCTTCAAGAATAACAAACGAAGATCGTCTAATGACATAACATCAGCTCGAGAGTTGCCCGTTAGAAAATTAATAAGACACCCGACTCTGAGGTGCTATTGACCTGTGACGTGAGATCACTCATTAGCAGGGTGCTTGAAAGTATTTAATTAAGTCTTATGTAGCAGTTTTATATCATGGTAGGGAAGGGAGGAGATGTGTTGGGTGAACTGTGTGCAATCTAAAATGAAGCGGTAAATACGGATTTGTGTAGTCACGCTTATTATGAGGGGCTCGTGGCTAAGTACTAACGGCCGTACGGATCGATTGATCGGGTTAAGCTACGCTTGCCGCCGTTGGTCCGTGGATGGGCTCTAACATACTGAGACCCCTCCGTGCCTCGGAAAACACATTATGCCGTTGGTCCTGGCTGTCATTCATGGATCTTTGACAGTCTTTACGGGTCATGACAAGCCCTAAAGTCTGACAACCAATCTTACCAAGGGGTATTGTATTACCAAGTAACAGGGTTGTGGAGGTCAGATAGGCAGTCGCTCCATTTAAAATACTGGTATTCCGCTGCATCCGGTCAGACTGGACGCCGACCCCGACAAAGTTGGGAAAAGGATAGGCAGGTGATGACTCTTCTTATGACATACTTTTAAAGTACTCTTGATCAGAGGAATGAAAACAGTACTTTTCGTCCCTGGGAAACGATTCACCCTGCTGTCAAAAATTTTTAAAACTATGCAAGCTATGTACCAACTTTTTATACAGCCACTCTGTTAAATCGCAGCGTAAAATTGTAATTAAAAATATTATCAACAATTTTGTGGCATGACTTCAAATTTATAATTTACTTTTTATAGAGGTACGAGGAACAGGGTGTAAGTTCACTCATACCTCCGTAGAAAAGGGAGAATCCTCTAACCAGACGGGTAACGTGTCTGGTCAGCAACTGCCCGACGATTGATGTCGGGAAGTTGCGTGGTAAACTCTGCTTGCGCGGTGCAGGATTTTGCGTGACGTCAGTGTGACGTAGTTCTTATGAGGCGATGTAGATACCGCTACATTACCCCCCTCCGGAGACCGGAGGTCGATAGTGGGCTGAGTCGTGTATCTTGCGATGCTTGCCAGTGCCAGTTGAGGTGATTCCCCAGTGAGTCGGGGTGGCACTTCGCTATGCTCCAGTGCATCGGATGTGGTACAGCACCGGGTTGAGGCTGACTGCTGCCACGATACAGGAGAAATTCGTAATGTGGGGCAACTTAAAAAATGAAAAAAAAAACATATTTTCTGAAAAGACAGTCAGATAGATTCAAAGCGAAAATATCCAAACTTTTTACAGCACAAAAGGTCCAGTCCTTCTTAAATCAATCGCCAGACGAAATATAGTTAGTAATAAAGGTAAGGAAATCTTTAAAGTATCATCGCATCTAAGAAATGTGTCTTAAACTGTAATAAGGTATGTCGTGCGGTGTCCCACAGGGATCGGTTCTAGGGCCGCTCCTGTGGGACATCGGTTACGACTAGGTGCTGCGGGCTGACCTCCCTGATGGCGTCAGCGTGGTGTGCTACGCTGACGACACGCTGGTCCTGGCGCAGGGGAGGTCGCATCAGGCAGCGGCCGACGCGATGACACGCGGGGTTGCGATGGTCGTGGAGAGGATCCGGCAGTTGGGTCTCGAGGTGGCTTTGCACAAGTCCGAGGCCATGTTTTTCCATGGGCCCCGGAACAGGCCACCATCGGGATCCCAACTAACGGTAGGAGGGGTTCACATCGGCGTCGAGTCCACGATGAAGTACTTAGGACTCGTGCTCGATAGCCGGTGGAACTTCGTGGAGCACTTCCGACGTTTGGCCCCCAAACTGGAACGGACTGGGGCCGCCCTCAAGCGGCTTCTGCCCAACCTGAGGGGTCCAAACGCCTCCTGCCGGAGGATTTACGCGGGGGTCGTGCGGTCCATGGCTACATATGGGGCCCCGGTATGGGCGCGTTCACTGCGGCGGAGAGCCGCCCACTATCTGAACGCGCCCCAAAAGGTGGTAGCCGTAAGGCTGATCCGGGGCTACCGCACGATCTCGGGCGAGGCGGCAAGCCTCCTTGCCGGACTGCCGCCGTGGGATCTGGAGGCGATAGTCCTCGCGCGCCTGTATGAGTGGCGCGCGGAGGCACTACGCCGGGGGGAAACCCCGCTTCCGCGGCAAATCGCGGCGGAGCGGACGGACCTCCGGCGCGATCTCATGGCGGCATGGAAAGAGCGACTGTCGCAACCCAGCGCAGGGCACGCCACGATAGCGGCGGTAAGACCCCTCTTTGAGGAGTGGCTAGAGAGGCGTCACGGCGTCCTCACCTACCGCCTGACGCAGGTCCTCACCGGACACGGAAGCTTCGGGAGGTTCCTGCACATCATCAGGCGGGAGGAAACGCCCGGGTGTCACCACTGCGATGATCGCCCCGAGGACACGGTGGAGCATACGGTGGGGGCCTGCCTTGCATGGGCGGAGCACAGCCGTGTCCTCGTAGAGGCGATCGGCAGCGGCGGCGACCTCTCACGCCCGGCCTTGGTTCAAGCCATGGTCCGGGGCGAGGGGGAGTGGGAGGCAGTCGCCTCCTTCTGCGAAGCAGTCATGCTAGCGAAGGAGGTGGTGGGACGGGAGAGGGAGAGAGTCTCCCGTCCAAGCCGCCGCGGTGGACGCTCCGGGCGTCGGGAGCGCGTGACGACCCCCGGCCACCGTAGGCGCGGGCCTGCGGGCGGTGAGTAATGGGTAGCTCACCGTCCGATCAGGATCAGGCCCGTGCCGGACGGCGCGTACGTGTTCCACGCGCGCCTCAAAGAGATGTCAGCATCGAAGAGGGGGCCCACTAGGGCCGAAGCCTGCCGGGAAAGCGGGATCATCCATAAGGGGTACCGCTGACCCGGAACATAAAGGGCCAAGGAAGGAACACGGGTGGGTTTTAGTCAGTAAGAGTCTGACACTCCCTTCCACTCCACCCAGAGCGGGAGGGGTCATTTGATGATTTCCCATCCTCAAAAAAAAAAAAAAAACTGTAATAAGGTATTTATAGATATTACACAAGAGAACTACCCATTATAGATTTACATTTACTTTTCAGGTCGTATTGGTATTATCCATAAGTGGCGCTTGCAGAAGCATTGAAATTTATAATAAATTGTCCATACAAATTTATAATAAATTGCCAAATGACATTAGAGAAGTAAACAAAACAAATATATTTATTAATAAATTGAAACAATTTCTGGAATCCAAGTCATACTACTCAGTAAAGGAGCTTTTAGATGACAAATGATTGCAAAATAAAATTATGCTCTCTCCTATACTTACACCAAACATTATAAAATATAAATCATTTAATATAGAAAATAAATTTAAATTACTAAATATGAATGCATAAATAATAATATAATTTAATATCTAATACTAAAATATACTCTAAGAATTTCATAATAATTACGTACAATAATCTTATGCAATACATACAAATTTAAATAACTAATCAGGCAGGTTAAAATTCATGGTCATCCTTTTATTTGTGACACTATGTTATTTAGCAAAAAATAATCCTTATGATGAAGCCTTTCGATCGGTATGATAAAGCTACAGGGTGATACTAGACATAGACACACACATAAATTGGAAGTCGCATATCCAGAAAATACACGCAAAGTTATCAAAATTCTCATACGCCCTTCGGGAAATCAAAAAAACTACAGACATAAATACTGCGCTGGTAGCATATTATGCATATGCCTATGCATGGCTTAAATACGGTGTCATATTATGGGGTAATAGTACAGACTCGCCCACACTATTCACCCTACAAAAAAAACCAATTAGGATTCTAGTAAATATTGAACAAACGGATAGCTGTAAGCCTCACTTTCAGGAACAAAAAATTTTAACCCTACCGTGCCTCTACATCTTTGAGATCTGTAAATTTGTACGTAAATACCCGAATTTCTACACTAAAAGAGAAGACATCCAAACTAAAATCACTCTAAGACATAAGAATAGATTAAACATACCTACATCCCGATTAAAAATGCATTCCTCAAGTACATATTATGTCATGTCGATTAAAATATATAATAAGTTACCAGATGAAGTAAGAAATATATTAATAAAAACAACATCTTTATTAATAAATTAAAATTATTTCTTATAAACAAAAGCTACTATAACGTGAACGAATACTTGAATGAAAGATTATAATTCATAAACTTAGAAATATTATTTTACAAGAAGATTATTTAAAAACACAAGAAATAGCTACCGGCTTACCAAATAATAGAATTGTATACTGTTAATTGTATGTTATGTTTTGTTAATTATATATAATTATTTTAGTTTTCACAATTAATTTAATTTTAAATTTTGGCTGTGTACGACTGGTTTTCTTTGAATTTTTTTATTTGAACAGTTTTTAACTATATTGCTTTTTTTTCATACTATTGTTTTATTTTTTAATCTAATAATGAAATGTATCGAATGTATCTAATAATTTGGTTTCATGTATATTTTATTTTATTTTTAAATTTTAGCTTGTAAGAATTAGATTTTGCTGTGCCCTGACAGGGTTTACAACGGCTCTTAGCTCTAAGCCTTTTGTTAACACCATGTTTTACCTTGTGGAACGCAAATAAATAAATATGAATATGAATATGATTATTTTTCTCGTGTAACGGGTTCGATTTCCGGATCAACCATGTAATTATTTAAATATCTATGAATGCAGTTTAAATTGTTTTTTAAATTCAAATAATGTCTTCTTTCAGTAAAATGTTCCATCTACAATATTCAAGGTACTTTTCCTCCATGTGGCATATCCATGGGACGCCCTGTATATACCTACGTAATTATATAAACATAATTATACATCCAATTAAACAAATGTAATAATTTATAAAAATATTGAATTGCTTGAATTGCTGCATTAGCCCTCTTCCTCTCTCCTAATTTTACTGTGTCCGACAGGGTCCATACTGATCTATAACTCTGTTATACCATCTATGTAATACATATGGAATGCAATAAAGAATTGAGTATTGAGTAGCGATTTGGTGAATATGAAGGTACATGACATAGAGAAACAAGGGGAAATACTTAATACTAGTAAAGTTAAAGAGGTACTAAAACAAAAGTTGACCGAACCCTACATTTTATTTGTACAAATTCTTTCTTTACTACAATATTTAAAGGATTTGTTCAAATAATAGAGAAATACCAAGGACTTCGATCTAGTGATATGGAAACTGATCGTTTTTTCCTGACTTACCAAAAAAAGTAAAAGTTTGAGGCAAGTAATTGGCAAAAACAAAATGTCTGGCATCCCAAAAAAATAATAAATAATAATAATGATAAACGTCTTAATTTACCAAATCCAAACTCATATTCTGGCCACTGCTTCCGCAGAACTTCAGCTGCTTTGTTAGCTAATTTAGGCAGAGATTTGACTACAATTAAAAGACGGAGGATGGAAATCGAGTAAAGTAGCTGAAGTATACATAGAAGAATCAGTGAAAAAATAAGACTAAAATATCAAGTAAAGTAACAAAAAACGATAAATCTACATTCCTCAGAATTCTCTCCGCAACCTAGACTTCCAGCGACTATCCGGAGCGAAGTAAAAAAAATCTATACCGCCTGAAGAAAATGACAAAATATTACTTTCTCCAACATTTATAGATACACAAGAAATTTTCGAAAAATATTTCGCAAAAATATCCAAAATTAATATACCAGGAAAGAACATTTCCCTTACGTTTAATAATTGCTCTAATTTTAATATTAATTTTAAATTGATAATATTATCAAACCAATATTGTTTATTTATGTTTTAATAAAATATTGTTTGTGTCGAGGTTTTTATTTTCTTTCCTCATATTCGAAATCAGAGTGTTTATCTCGGCTGAAAGACCTATTTAAGCACTCGAACTATTGGCACCCTCGCTCTTTCGTTTTGTAGTGTTTCGAAAACGGTAAAGCTTGGACTCCATTCTATCACAGGGTTTTGTTTCTTTAGTAATAAACAATTATGATACCGCAATTTCAAAACCTGACTTGAAAAGAGATTAAGCTAACATGTGAGTCTTTCAAAGTGGTAATTAGTAGTTATTCTAAAAAAGTCATAAATCACGCTGAAATAAATAAACACTGTAAGCCGATTAGACTTTATAACCTGACATCACTAATTCGGGGAATGTAGCAATAGACTATTCTTATAAAGAAGCGTTATTCCTTGCCTTGGTGTTTGCGCGTTGCTGTGTGAGTCAATCAGGGGCTAGCTTATTAATGCCTCATGTCTACAGAATACATTAGTATTCTGTAGACATGAGGCATTAATAAGTTTGCCTGACAGCTCATACCATAAACAAGTTTAATAACCCCGGTTCAAAATACGTAAAGAAATAAAAATATTTTTCTCGTAATGTAGGTATTATACAAAGCAAAATTCGGTGCCAACTGATTGAGTTATGTGTGTGGCGTATTCCATTAAGACGCTAACGTGTGCCAAATTCACACCTCCCGGCTTTGAAGTTAATATGTACTTGTTATAAAAAATACGCGGGAATAAATTCTATGTAGGTATCTTATGTATTTATTCAGATACGGAGGGTATATGAAAATTATCTAAAATATTGAAGTACTTTTTGCGGATAAAATAGTTAATACATAAATAATAGATAAGCGAAATGTTAGTATCCTAATCACGTACTCCTGTCCTAACTTTGATTATATGAAAGTTAAAACTTGTTTACACAATAACAACTTAATTATCTTCTAAAAAAGGGCTTCCTCTCTCCTACCCTTTTGCTGTGCCCTACAGGGTCCATAATGAACGAAATTATATAGTTCCCATCTAAGTACACATTATGGTAAAGTCATTATGATATTGAGTATTGAGTATTTAATCCAGTGCAAAAGGAAGAAGCAACAATGTTTCTTCTGCGTTTTACAAGGTATGATTGAAATAACAAAAAATTAAAAAAATGGGTAGGTACTCATAATTATGAATAACTTTATTAACCCTGAAATCGTGAAAAAAAATCAGCTATTCCCTACTTTTGGTCCAGATAAGTGAACATAAATGTTTTTGAATTATAAATATTCCGAAATTAACTAGCAAGTCGTGTGTTCGAAGTTCATAGTTTGGATTCCATAGTTGGTTTTCTACAGTGGGAGTTTATGTATGGCCGATCATATCATACTTTTTTACTGCACCAATGAACTCTTAGATCAAAATTTGTCCTTATTCTCGGTTTCGATCCCTAAGCGAATATTTGTAAGCTGACAGGAGTAATCCATGAGCAAGTCATTATTTTAATAGAAAGGTATAAATATACCCCTTATCTAAGCCCCACATTCTCAAGTACCTCTTATAACAGGGTTACTATTAATGTCATACAGAAGCGTTGAGCTCCTTAAGTTCTGATTTGAGCTACACGATTACTGACAAATGCTTGCACTGACAGGTCCCCTCAAATGTCTCCTTAAATGTCTTTAAATCGAAATATGTGTGATTCTTTCCTCAAAAGACCCTTTCAGACTCTAATCTGGACGGTCTTCACATGATCTGACCAAGATTATGTCTGGTCTTTAAAAGATACAGTTCTTCTCATTGATGTCGAATAGGAAACGCCGACCTCATATAGTTTTTAATATATGATTGAAGTGTAAAAGCATTTTTAAAACCTACCAACAGAAATGAAATCATTTGTCATTTGTACAGGACGTATAGCTCCCTCTCTTTCCCACACTGCAGTCATCTGCACAGCCTTTTCCCAACTATGTTGTGGTCGGCTTCCAGTCTAATCGGATGCAGCTGAATAGTATTTTACATGGAGCGACTGCCTATCTAACCCAGTTACTGGGTAATACGATACCCCTTGGTAAGACTGGTTGTCAGAGTTTCGGGCTTCCGACTACCTGTAACGACGGTCAAAGATCCACGAATGGCAGCCGGGACCAACGGTTTAATGTGCTTTCTGCGGCACGGAGGGGTCTTGGTATGTAAAGATGGTCACCCATCCAAGGACCAACCGCGGCAAGGGCTGATTAACCTGGTGGTGGTGGCCCAATGGTAACGGCCGCGACTTATGAGTTATAGATCGTAGGTTCGAACCCCGACAGGCACTATACTTTGTATAAATTATTTCATCACCACTGCATTCTAAAATACGATGAAGGAAAACATCGTGAGGAAACCGGCATGTCCTAGAACCAAAAAATAAAAGACATGTGACATCTACCAACCCGCACTGGGCCCTTGTGGTAGATTACAGCCCACTCCCTCTCACAGAGAGGAGGCCTGTGTCCCAGCAGTGGGAACATTATAGGCTGATTATGGCTACAAGAGGAGGTGGTAGGCCCTCAGGACCATATTAATAAATCAGTACGCATGCAGATTTAGAAGCAAAAAAAACAATATGCGGTTTCCCTTTTCGTCCCTACTTCTTACCTCTTCCTCATTTATTCACTTCAGTTACAGCAAATAAATTGATGTATCGACTTTTTCCATTAAGGGAACATGTTCGAATGGGCACACCTGCGCTTAATCACTGCGTGCCAAATCCGCGACGTTTTAATTCAGGCAATGACGTTTTTTACGTTATGTGATAGAAACCAATAAGGTATTTAATCCCGTTTTATTTAGTTCAAGTTATTTTATACATAACAAAATAACGTAACGCCTTTAAACCCTGAAAGGTTAGGCAGAGGTGAACCTACAGTTCACCCACATTTGGCCAGATATGTCTAAGTCCCACGTAACAGGGGGCGAGCCTATTGCCATCAACCGGGCACAAATCTAGACTCCAGGCTGCTACTGAGATATTCCACATGGAAAAACCCAATATCACTTTGCCCGACCTGGGAATCGAACCCAGGACCTCATGCTTAGCAGTACCGCGTGCGACCAGTAGACCAACGAAGCATTAATTTGATTCATTATTATTTTCTGACGTCATGACATGCGTTATCTTAATGATGATTTGTTGTTTTAATTATTTTTATTATTATAATATCACGCTACGACCCTAAGGAATCAAGCAAACATACAAAAAAAGCTCCAAAAGAACGCTAAGCGAAAATAAAGTAATAGCGCGGGCAGGCGATGCGATGGTACGCGATGGATTGGGCGAACAAGAATTTTCAACCGGACGAAGTTGTAACCAGAAGCTGGTTTATAATATGTACCTATAGATATAAATATACATTATATGACGTCATGACACTCAAAAAAGATGGATGGATTGTGTGAGAAATGATATGAGTGAAAAGGGAGTAGATGATGCCTTGACGTCTAACAGGGGAGAATGGAAGAAGAAAACGTGTTGCGCCGACCCCAAGTAAAATGGGATAAGGGCAGGAAGATGATGATGATATGACGTCATGACACTCACAGACTAAAGCCACGGACACATTACTCTGTTGTGTTGTGTCGTGACGCGAAATATACCAATCAAACTAATCTGTTCAGAATTACGTCAAATCACAACGAGTCTTGATTGACTAACACTGCGTCAGAAGGCGTCACGACACGACTCAACACAGTTATTTGAATCTGGCTTTAATTATGAGTTTTTGTAATTACTTTTAGTTCGGTTCATTCAGTATGCTTTCCATATTTGTGGACAAAGCTGCATTCCATTACTCAATTTCTTTATTGCGTTCCAAAATGTACATATTTAAGTTTACATTAGCTGGTAGGTTGTAATAACGACACAATTTTGGACCAAACCGGGCACAGCATAGAATAATTATGGGAGAGAGGAGGAAGAGCACTGAGTGTTTACTTCTAATACTAAAAAAAAATATTGCTCATTACGTTATTATTACTCATAAAGGTAAATCTTCTAGTGTCTATCTTCCAATTGCGTAACACACTATCTTTCACAATTCGAAGAATTTTAATAGAACTACCTAGTCCATTGCTACTTATGGATAAAAAGTCGCCTGATCGACGGCGTAAATAACGCAATGAATGTTGTAGAATTGTCAAAATGAAAGCCATTGCAATTTTTAGTGTGCTAAGCATTTACCCCGCAGCCTAGCTTCGTCATAATTTTATTTCGTTATAGCCGAGAAATGTCCGCTCGCATTTGAAACGGGTTTTCCCCATAGATTTCCATAGTGAAGACGGTAACGGATAGGGAAAATTTTTAAGTACTTCCCTTGGGACATACCTACTAAGGTAAAGTTATTTAAATATTCTATTTCTTCAGCCCACCTGCGACTGCCTAGTTAGTTAAACAGACTTTATTTTTGACCCGTAAATGTTTATTTGATTGTCTATGATTCTTTTTTTTAATAATTATTTGTTAACGGGATTTTTGTACACATATGCGACTATGTCAATACCATCGTGCTTTTACAAAAACCACTTATTCCTAAACTTAATAAACTAATCCTAGCCACACAAAAATTAGCGAGGCGCCTCTGACGCGCGCACTGCGCACTCTCAACCTTATAGCAGGGGACATAGATCTATTCAGCTGTACTCTGAATGAATTCACAAAGGTGGCAATGTTTATAATTTCTTACAGAAGTGTGTAATATGTGTACCTATGTGTTAATAGGGTATGTTGTACCTAGTGAAATGTAGAATATTATATGTGAGTGTGTATGTTTAACTATCGTCTTGGGTTGCCTGTAAAGATAGCTTAAATATGGTTAAATAAATAAATAAATAAACTTAATCTAATTTATTAACTAATAAAAAAGTATATCATATTTTTACTTAAGTAGGCTTACCTAAAATACCATGGAACATTCCAAAATCCATTACCAAGAGTTTAAACGAGTTGAGAAGTGCGTCTCTTTTGTTAGTATAGCGGACAAATCCATCAACACATGATGTGCATCCTCTATTTTACCACACACCTCACAGTTAGGTCAGGCCTCATAGTTAGGTTAGTCCTCACAGTTAAGTTAGCCCTCACAGTTAGGTTAGCCCTCATAGTTAGGTTAGCCCTCACAGTTAGGTTAGGTTAGTCCTCACAGTTAGGTTAGGTTAGCCCTCACAGTTAGGTTAGGTTAGCCCTCACAGTTAGGTTAGGTTAGCCCTCACAGTTAGGTTAGGTTAGCCCTCACAGTTAGGTTAGGTTAGCCCTCACAGTTAGGTTAGGTTAGCCCTCACAGTTAGGTTAGGTTAGCCCTCACAGTTAGGTTAGGTTAGCCCTCACAGTTAGGTTAGGTTAGCCCTCACAGTTAGGTTAGGTTAGCCCTCACAGTTAGGTTAGGTTAGCCCTCACAGTTAGGTTAGGTTAGCCCTCACAGTTAGATTAGGTTAGCCCTCACAGTTAGGTTAGGTTAGCCCTCACAGTTAGGTTAGGTTAGTCCTCACAGTTAGGTTAGCCCTCACAGTTAGGTTAGCCCTCACAGTTAGGTTAGGTTAGCCCTCACAGTTAGGTTAGGTTAGCCCTCACAGTTAGGTTAGGTTAGCCCTCACAGTTAGGTTAGGTTAGCCCTCACAGTTAGGTTAGGTTAGCCCTCACAGTTAGGTTAGGTTAGCCCTCACAGTTAGGTTAGGTTAGCCCTCACAGTTAGGTTAGGTTAGCCCTCACAGTTAGGTTAGGTTAGTCCTCACAGTTAGGTTAGCCCTCACAGTTAGGTTAGCCCTCACAGTTAGGTTAGCCCTCACAGTTAGGTTAGGTTAGCCCTCACAGTTAGGTTAGGTTAGTCCTCACCTGGTTTAATATAATTAATAAATAGTTGAAATTAGAAATTGTAGGAATGTCAAATAATGAGAAGATTATGTCAAGGAAGGATGTAAAAAAAAACCAAGATGTTTCTGTTTAGGTAGGAGCCAATCTTATCCACTCGTAACCAACATGTCCACAATACATATTTTCAACTTATAAAACCTCAAGCCGGCTTTCAGTAAATTGAGCACGACTTCGAAAGCCGGTGCGAATAAGACCAAGTGGCGATATATCATGCAATCTCAATTACCTCCAACAGTATCGATGTTGGCGATACGAAAAATTAATGTATTGTAAGGACGAATTGATTGTTCGTACATGAAAAATGGATGGATTCTGTGATATAGTGGGGATACCTGTTGAGAAAATAAAAGGACGGAGTTACGAAATATTAATTTGAAGATACCGTCGTGCCTTTTTTGTGCGGTATCGTGTTTGTATCGCGAAGCAATTTGATTGGTGTTCAAAGTAAGCCTGTCACCCATCATTACACTTCGTCGCTGCATCCACGAGATTTACATAATTCACCAGGTAGCACACTATTAAATCAGCGAACAATTTTATCATTCGCATCTTATTTATGCCTGAGCATCGAAACGTCTCTT
Organism: Brachylomia viminalis; assembly: GCA_937001585.2. Taxonomy (NCBI): domain Eukaryota; kingdom Metazoa; phylum Arthropoda; class Insecta; order Lepidoptera; family Noctuidae; genus Brachylomia; species Brachylomia viminalis. Next base: position 3,960,548 of record OW443300.2, read on the forward strand.
GCTATTACAATCATTTATTTTTTTCCTTGTATTATTATTTCATTTTTTTTTATTTGTATATATAGTAAATCTAAATAGTATATAATAATAGTCTATGAAACAATAAATAAAATACACTGCTACCGTTCATTCACAGTTGTTTTACCTCTGACAGCAACCTATTATGAATATTATAGCAACGCCTATAAAGCTCACTGTATTGCAAAATTAGAGGTAAAATAACAGTGAATGGACTGTACAAGGATCTATTGGTGGTCGAATGACGTTGACAAGAGGGCGCTGTTAGTAAACATTTGTGTGCAAATCTTTGTGAAATGTATTGAAAAATAAGATAGCGACGTTAGGTGCAACTTTGACCACGCGCCAAAAGGTCAATAAAAGGTGTCGTTTAGCATAATTTCACCCACCACATAAAAGAAATAATTACAATTATGCAAAAGATATCCTTGGTAAAACAAATGATAAGTACCTTACCAAAACGAATTCCATTTTTCGTGTTTATTCGAAGATCTCTTCATTCATTAAATCGATTGGCTTTCCATAAAATAAACTAAATCATCTGAAGCCGAAGTCGTCAGCATTCCAAATCAATTCTTAATTGGTCGTTCGCTGTTCACCGAAGACAGCATAGAAAAATCAGTTGGGCAAGATTTTTTTTCCAATTTAATGGTTACCTACCATACGTTTATTGGATTTCCGTTCCATCAGAATGTTTATCTCATATCCAACATTAGCAATCGATTTTTGTAAACAAGTTTATTCAGAATTATTTGATCACATATTTTGTAGGTGTCTTTTGAGTTTAGTAGATATTTTACAGGTTTTGTACAGAAAAAGTTTATGTTTGTTTGTAAATATGACTGAACTGAACTAATTTTGGACTAACTGAATTTAAAAGCGATTTTGTTACTCTATGTCCTAAATTCCGTTAATTAATTTTAGATCTACCGTTGAAGAGCGATGGATGTAGGTCATACTAGATTCCGATTAGTTGGGCAAACATAATAACCGCCGTCGGAACACTTGTGGGCAAATAGGGTAGGAAATAAGGATTGATTGCTGCCGTGATTAGGTTTCAAGGAGCTTTTCTTGTTAGATATACAAAGAGGTTTCGTTCTTGATTTTTTGATGTGTATTATCTCCTCTCGCTTTCCTGCAATCCGTGGAAGTGATTTCGTGAAATGCGACGGAAGTGTGTAACAGGAAGCTGCCGGGGAAGCGCGCGCTATTTGATTTGACCAATGAGCGCGCGCGGAGACAAAGTTGGTCGTCAGATATGGTACCAACCCATTTTCCCAGAGGTTGGTACTGTCAGCCAACAGTTGCGTGTGTGACGAGAAAAAATGCTGTTCTCCTAGTTTTAATTAAATAATATAAAATTTTCATTAAAAATAATTATTTTTCGTTACGAAAAGTCATTTCAAATAATTTTTGAAATTGAAATATTTATTTCAGACCAAGCACACAGTAATTGGTACAAGTCCATATTTTGTTAGTAGATAGATACTTATAACTATGTTATAATTTAAAATAATTATTATTTCGGACATGCATGAGCGACCAATGCCTCAGGATTTGGCTGTCCACTCTGTCCGCCACCACGCTCAGAAGCGTGTTGGTGCTACCCTTTACCCGAGACCACAGGGAGGCCGTTCTTTTGCGAAGTATAAAATAATACCTGAATATTTTTTTGTAGGATATAATGTTAATGTTTTGACATCTCACCTTAGTAATAAACCAAGGTGAGATGTCAGATGTTACACATCATTTAAGAGACTACTGTAGGCTCGTTTAAAAAAAAAATGTTTTTTTGTGTATGTAGTTTTTTCGTTTTCCTCTTTTCTGTTTGGGGCTTAAGCCCCATTTACACGACACAAGTTTCTTACCTGTGGCATACGATAAAATTTAAGCCACAAATGACTTGCATCGTCCAAACACTGCCACTGTCGTGCCCATGGTAGTGCTTCCAGCCAAAAAGGGTACGCTTGAATTGCCTCTGGTAACTGTAGCAACCAAGAGGATTGCGTTTCAAGTTTCGGCTCTATTTCGATTGCGGTAAAGTTTGGTATGAGTGGTTAAGACGGTGCAAGTTTTATTGTTGTTTTAACTTATGGTTTTCTATAGGCAAATAAATCGCAGCTTGTAAATCGGCTTTAGTTAAAATAATATTGATTACGACGACGAGCAGTCGTGCTGGTAAATGCCACGACTAGCTATGCAGTGGGACATTTACATGTTTCAACACATTCAACAAAACACTACTACTCATGTATATTTTCGCGCATGTTATTCTCATTTTAATAGTACACTACTCCCGCTAAAACGCTACAACAATCGCATCACTCAACGTAGCAAAAAAATATGAGCGTTCGTAACGAAAGTCGCATTGTCAGAAACTCCGCGGCAAGCACAAAACGACACTATTGTCGCGATTATTGTCGGCTAGCAGACTGTTCGTGAATAGCCCGCTTTATAGCTGGGGTTTTTAATGAAAAATAAGAAACGTATTTGTTGAAATGCTTCACTTTTTTCGTTTTTGAAGCAATTTGTTATATTAAAAGGTGGGACTGACGGATAGTTGGGATAAGGGAGAATGGTAGTAGGAATTGTTGTTTCTTTTAGGTTTTATCTCGATTAACAATTGACAAGGAAATATATGCTTAGTATTGTATGAGGTATTACGTTGGTATGGAAGAAAGAAAATTGGAAAAACATTTCTTTGGCAACCGTTCATATAACACAAATTAAAAGTGAAATCAACAGTGTCCAGTGTCACCGGCCGAGCGAGCAGAATGGTAAAGTTATTCTACATTTATCTGTAACTAATAGGATAAATAATGTTTGAGTTTTAATTGAACACTCAGGGAAAATGGATAATTGCATCGAACGTAAATAATTCGCTCGTCCACCAAAATGTGGGCCAGTTCGCGTTTAGATCTCATTAGAGACAATACTACTCAAAAATTTTACCATACATTTTACCAATAAGTTTACATGATTAATATTTATATTCATATTTTATACATACTTTTAAATAGTTTACCATTCTCTACCATTTCTTGTAACTAAGAGTTATAGTGATTCAATATAGCCATTTCAATATTTCCATTATAATTCGAGACTTTAACTTTTACCATACAATTAGGTATACCATATCCTATCTATACGAGAAATGTGTGTTAGGTCATTATAGCGCCAAGCACTACTTTCTTTAAATAAATTAAACTTGTTTATCATCAAGTTTAAGTTATTTCTCCTTACTGCTACACTTTGCATACCACATCCAAAGGAAACAAAAATGTATGTTTAAAAATCCGTCAGAGTAAATGAAAGGTATAATTTATTACACACATTTTTTATCACACGAAACGATTTCCAAAGACTTTGAAATAAAATTAAAAAGCTTTATTCAATACCTTGCAAATTGATGTTCATCAATCTGGATTATTAGATTGATCGAGTTGTTCAAATCGACTCATGTGTTTAAATAATTCTACTGAATAGTCCCCACATTAATAAGGATCGGGGTTTTAGTTATTTTTTATATTTATCACATCTATTCAATGTAGTCTCATTAGTTTTTCTCTAATTGTGCGCTATATTTCACCCTTATGAAAAAAGTATTGTGCTTGTGAATAATAGGTACCTATCTAAAAATGTTGATTTTATTTAAATCATAAAAAGAAACCGATTTTTAAGTGTTGAAAAACTCACACCTACTAACAAAACTGTAAGTATCATCCGAGGTATTTATGGCAATAATAATTCGTTTATCTGTAGTGTTAATGATCATGCATGAACAAACGCCGGCGCCGCTCATCCGGCCAACAAAATAAATCGTATTTGTTCCAAAGTTGTACACGACGTAACTAGATGGCGTTGGCGTCGAATTATAACTCGCTATAGTTTCGATACAACGATTTGGTTGGGGTTGAATGCATTTTAGTAAATAAATTGCCAGCTCTAAATCAGTATACAGTTTGGTTGTTTTATTCAAACTCTCAAACCTCAAACCTACTAGTATACACATAAGGTCAAAATTTAGGTACTGAGTACCATTCCCGGTGTTTGGTATTTGACATTAGACATAAGTGAAATTATTACATTAAAGCTCTGCCTACTGAACTAGGTTATTGACCTGTACCTCAGGAGACAGCGATTTAATAAATAAATAAAAGTCTTCAGGGGCAGCAATGCTATTCAAAGTAAGTTTGTAGGTAGATTATCAATTTATCAGTGACGCAGAAAGATATTTTCAAATTCGCTTGTCATCATTATCTTGTCCTTATCCTAATTTATTTGCGGTCGACGCAGCATATGTTCTTGTTCCCTACTTTTCTATTAGTTGCCGTCTCTGTAGTCACCCCCTTTCTAGCTATATCATCTTTCATACAGTCCAGTCATCGTTTCTTTGGCCTTCTTCTACTCCTATAGCCATCCAGACTCAAAACTTTCCTCATGACATTTTCCTCAATCCTCCTCATCTCATGCCCATTTGATACTGTGATTACTTTCTAGCTATATCATCTTTCACATAGTGTAGTAGTACTTTAGTGTAAGTAAAAAATTAGTTATTTGTTATACAAGAGTGCAAAGTTGCTTTTTAACCGCGTGTTCAATTTTGATGACCGAGCAAGCGAAGGATTCTAAAATTGAATCACGAGCGCAGCGAGTGATTCAAAATTAGAATCCTGAGCGTTAGCGAGGGAATCAAAAGAGCACGAGGTGAAAAATCTTTGCACTCGAGTGCAACACGTAACTTTTCATTCCACCTCAGCGAGGAAATGACTAAATGCAAAAAAAAAACGTTTACAATCACAAGATAGGTACACTTTTATTTCAGTTTAGGTATTAATTACTACATTATGACAGGTAAGTATTACAGAATAATCTTTAAATTATAACAAAATAATACTAAGGTATAATTAAGAAAATTTTAAAGTAACGTTGCTACAGTTATTTCAATTGAGTGTAATATTTTTGTTTGGTACTGTAATATTGGTGTTAGTCACTTGTGTACTGTTTTTCGGTAAACTATCTGTCATACTTAATAGTTGTACCGATTCATCGGATTCCCTTGGCGTGAATGTTGGAGAGAGAGGGAGATGGTTAGGTGTTTCATAACGGCTTATTTTTGATGTAGAAGGGCCAGTCCAAGGATCCGATTGAGGCTCTTTCAGTGTAATGGCTCCTACGATGCCTTCACATATTTTAGACTTATTTTGGATGGAATCCTCTATGTATCCCTCTACAACTGCATTGGACTTCCAGCCTCCGTGGCGCTTAAGGGACAGGAGATCAGCTCCGGAATCAGCCAAAAGTGTGGCTGAAGTTCGTCGGAAACAATGACCCGTGTACAACAGGGGTTCTGGAAGTTCAAGAAATGTTGCTATTTCTCGTGGGATACTGCCAATTTTATTAGTACCCATAGGCTGTCTAACACACTTTCCATTGCGATACTGTAGAAAAAATCGATTGATTGGAGTGTTAGGCGGGCGTAAGGCTTGATATTTCTCAACAATCGTTACGTATTCCTTGCGAATGACGAAGTTGCGGTCTCTTTTTGTCTTTGTATTAGGTAAATTAATTAATAGTAAGTCATCTGAATGTTTCTCAATGTTTTTGACATTAAGTTGTGTTAGTTCATTAGTTCGACATGCTCCGTTTATTCCAATAATAAGAACAACCTGTAACGTAAAGAGTATTGTAGTAGATAAATGAATAAAATTGATATGAACGCATAATTATGCCTATCAACATCTACTAAGTATACTATTTAATTGAGATTAATATACTTAAGTAGGTACTGAATGTGCAACTGACTTACTTTTGCCGCCAAATATACGGAATCGGGTGCTTCGTTAAGAAACTTTTCAATATCAGATACTGTGAAAACCTTCGATTTTTTTGGTTGATGACCAGATGAGGCTCTTTTTAAAAATGCCACTAATTTAGGATAGGTATCGATATGTTTGTCTTTTTTCATCTTTATTGTTGCTTTTAGCATCGAATACGTACTCCATAGAGTGCTTGCTTTCTTGTTCTCGGATAATTCTATAAAATATGCCAGCAAAACGTTTTCTGAGAAAGTTTTGGCTCCTTTTGCTAGTCGCCACGTGTTGAACATATCGTACTGTTTTAAATACTTCTCGCGTGATTGTTGAGGGAGAAAGCTCATTTGCGCATTATTAACAGTTTCAGTCAATTCTGTTGGCGTCAAGCAAACTTCCTCGTCGCTAGAATCACTCATTTTAGTTTTTTCACTTGTTTTCAAGTTTCTTGTTTTTAATATAAGGTTTAACAATGACGTGAAAAAATGCCGCGTAAAGAACCGCGTACAAAGCAAATTGAAAAAAGAACACCAAGAAGGTTCCGAGTCTGAGTTTTTAACAAATTAAAAAAAAAGTTGTATGATATATTCGGCACCATAGAGGTAGCAGTAAATAGGTTTAATGTTTTTTTCATCCCACCATCTCGGAAAGAGTATTTTTAATCTTCAATATCTGAGTGGAAAAGCCGTTTTTATTCTCTAGAGGATAAAGTAAATTGAATTTAGAACATCGTGTGCACTAAGTTTGTGAATTAAAAAAAACATTAAACCTATTTACTGCTACCTCTATGGTGCCGAATATATCATACAACTTTTTTTTTAATTTGTTAAAAACTCAGACTCGGAACCTTCTTGGTGTTCTTTTTTCAATTTGCTTTGTACGCGGTTCTTTACGCGGCATTTTTTCACGTCATTGTTAAACCTTATATTAAAAACAAGAAACTTGAAAACAAGTGAAAAAACTAAAATGAGTGATTCTAGCGACGAGGAAGTTTGCTTGACGCCAACAGAATTGACTGAAACTGTTAATAATGCGCAAATGAGCTTTCTCCCTCAACAATCACGCGAGAAGTATTTAAAACAGTACGATATGTTCAACACGTGGCGACTAGCAAAAGGAGCCAAAACTTTCTCAGAAAACGTTTTGCTGGCATATTTTATAGAATTATCCGAGAACAAGAAAGCAAGCACTCTATGGAGTACGTATTCGATGCTAAAAGCAACAATAAAGATGAAAAAAGACAAACATATCGATACCTATCCTAAATTAGTGGCATTTTTAAAAAGAGCCTCATCTGGTCATCAACCAAAAAAATCGAAGGTTTTCACAGTATCTGATATTGAAAAGTTTCTTAACGAAGCACCCGATTCCGTATATTTGGCGGCAAAAGTAAGTCAGTTGCACATTCAGTACCTACTTAAGTATATTAATCTCAATTAAATAGTATACTTAGTAGATGTTGATAGGCATAATTATGCGTTCATATCAATTTTATTCATTTATCTACTACAATACTCTTTACGTTACAGGTTGTTCTTATTATTGGAATAAACGGAGCATGTCGAACTAATGAACTAACACAACTTAATGTCAAAAACATTGAGAAACATTCAGATGACTTACTATTAATTAATTTACCTAATACAAAGACAAAAAGAGACCGCAACTTCGTCATTCGCAAGGAATACGTAACGATTGTTGAGAAATATCAAGCCTTACGCCCGCCTAATACTCCAATCAATCGATTTTTTCTACAGTATCGCAATGGAAAGTGTGTTAGACAGCCTATGGGTACTAATAAAATTGGCAGTATCCCACGAGAAATAGCAACATTTCTTGAACTTCCAGAACCCCTGTTGTACACGGGTCATTGTTTCCGACGAACTTCAGCCACACTTTTGGCTGATTCCGGAGCTGATCTCCTGTCCCTTAAGCGCCACGGAGGCTGGAAGTCCAATGCAGTTGTAGAGGGATACATAGAGGATTCCATCCAAAATAAGTCTAAAATATGTGAAGGCATCGTAGGAGCCATTACACTGAAAGAGCCTCAATCGGATCCTTGGACTGGCCCTTCTACATCAAAAATAAGCCGTTATGAAACACCTAACCATCTCCCTCTCTCTCCAACATTCACGCCAAGGGAATCCGATGAATCGGTACAACTATTAAGTATGACAGATAGTTTACCGAAAAACAGTACACAAGTGACTAACACCAATATTACAGTACCAAACAAAAATATTACACTCAATTTAAATAACTGTAGCAACGTTACTTTAAAATTTTCTTAATTAAACCTTAGTATTATTTTGTTATAATTTAAAGATTATTCTGTAATACTTACCTGTCATAATGTAGTAATTAATACCTAAACTGAAATAAAAGTGTACCTATCTTGTGATTGTAAACGTTTTTTTTTTGCATTTAGTCATTTCCTCGCTGAGGTGGAATGAAAAGTTACGTGTTGCACTCGAGTGCAAAGATTTTTCACCTCGTGCTCTTTTGATTCCCTCGCTAACGCTCAGGATTCTAATTTTGAATCACTCGCTGCGCTCGTGATTCAATTTTAGAATCCTTCGCTTGCTCGGTCATCAAAATTGAACACGCGGTTAAAAAGCAACTTTGCACTCTTGTATAACAAATAACTATTTTAATTCACAAACTTAGTGCACACGATGTTCTAAATTCAATTTACTTTATCCTCTAGAGAATAAAAACGGCTTTTCCACTCAGATATTGAAGATTAAAAATAATCTTTCCGAGATGGTGGGATGAAAAAAATATTTCATAATTAATTTCAAACTCAAACTCAAACTCCAAAGCATTTATTTCAATTAAACCATTTACAGGCACTTTTGAATTGTCAAGTGGTCGGTCAGTCAGAAATATGAAGCTAGTTGCCCATTCCAAAGCGTAGTAGGTACCTATGGAGAAAAACGGGCAAGAAACTCCATGGACACTCTTTTAAATTATATTGTTACATAAATATTAGTTACATCATTAATCTTGTACCTATAAGGTATAATTATATGTGAGAACGATGTAAATAAGACGTACACATTGAGTGTCCAGTGTACTTGAGTGTCCAGTGTTCACTGTTTTAAATCTAGAAAATGTTTCAATGTTTTATTACTTTAAAATAATAATGCTTTTTGATGTGCCTCTCGAGTGAAACAATCCATCAGTATTAATGTAATGCTCATTTTCACTATGTGATATAATGAAAATGACTATACCACCCATGGACTCCACGAAACAGGCACGACTTAATGTTGAGTTCATACACAAATTGCTTCCTTTGCGTCTTATTTTATTTTTATGTAAACTTAACTATTCATGTAGACTATAACGAAATGTAAGTCACTGTTGTTGCCAAATAAACCTGAGGGGCAATTCCCGTATTTTTAAGACCGTTCGCATTCTAATCTCAGTCTCAATCTGTCAAAATTACAATGAATTAACATACATTTTTGACAGGTTTTTGACATAGATTGTCGCTGAGATGAGATTGCGACTTGAATTTGAACGTTTTTTAAGTACGAGAATTGGCCTAATGATCTATTTATCTATCTCTCTACGCGTACTCTTTAATTCTTGGTTTATAACTTTTTAAGTATAAAGTCTCTTTTGATTTATATTTTCTTGTGATGTCTTCCCGTAATAAATATGTAGCTCCTGCAACAGTTATAAGTAGCGTAGGAGACAGCGAATACTTTATTTTGTTGTAAAACTTGTTTTATGTCAATTATTAATTTTTGTATATTTGTATTTTTACTACTTCAGAAGACATCCTAAATAGCATTCAACAGAAATCTCCATCTAACCAATCAAAACCATCGCTTTTTATTTATCTTTACATTATCTCCGTACATTTTCTAAAAAGTCCCCGCCGTTTATTTCCCTCCTCAACCGGGAGGCTTGACGTTTTTTTATTGAGAACGGAAACGGTTCCCAGCGCCTTGCGGACTACCTTAGAAGATTTTCTTCTGTTACTTCTGAACGACGCTGTTGATCCCTTTATTAAGTTGTCTAGGTTCTTACCGGTAGGACTTCAGTGGGGTAGGGTTAGATTATGGGTAGTTTGAAAAATGTAGTTACAATCTATATTTGCATGTCTTTTCAAAGTATTGTTTCTGTTTCTACTTCTGAATGTAGCTGTTTATCCCTTTATTAAATTTTCTGGGTTCTTACCGGTAGGACGTCAGTGGAGTAGGATATGATTATGGGTAGTTTAAAAATGTAGTTACAAGATATTTGCATGTTTTGCTTCAAAATGTTACCTCACCAAGCTATATAATTATAACCCTCCATCTTCCACGACCCTACTCGTGGAAGACGGAGAGTTATATATGGCTTTCGTAGGGATGGTATATGTTAACAGAGCATATTACTTGTTCTTGACGGTCAAACTCAAAACTGTTTATTGCATTCATGTGCATAGGTAAGTTCCAATATGAAACACCACACCACAGCAACATAATAATAATAATAACATAATAAGCTAAAGGGCATGTGTTTACATGCCTATAATATAATATGTAATTATTTATCTAGATATATTTTGTTCTAGGTATTCTGCGACTGAGTAGAAGCATTTTTGTGTTAGATATTCTTTTAATTTTCTATTAAATTGATTGAATTTGGTTTCGTTTTTTATTTGTTCCCGTAATTTATTGAAAATTTTTACTGCCATGTAATAAGTGCTATGGTAAAGCATTTTGATTCGAGAGGGTGGAGGATGGGTGGTTCGGTTTCCGGTAGGTACATTGAAGGTGATGAAAAAGTCTCCTTTTATGTTTTGTTTGCAAAGTTTCGATCAGATGCTGCAGCAGAAATTTATCACCATGCTGCAGATGCAGTTGAAATCTACCACCAAAAACCAAATCATTGCAGTATTTTATGCACACAACTTAATCTGTTACCTATATTACCCTGTGTCATAAACCATCTTGCCTCCAAAGTTACCTTGAAATCCTACAAACCTGCAAAACTCCAGTAATCGAATAGTTAAACCGTTGTACGAAGCGCGTACCGTATTGCTTTTAAAGCGGCGCACACACTAAACAATGTCATGGCTCCGTACAGTTTAATCGAAGTAGATGGGTCGCCCACGCTACCGGCGCACACTGTTTTTTTTTGTGGCTGGGCTAAGGGCAGATACTTAGAGGGCGAGGATGTTGGAAAATTCAATGAGCGGTTTTGTTTGTGTGTGAGCGTGTTCGTCGATTTATTCGCATGTTGCAAATTGGCGTGGACAGGTTTTTTCCATGTCATATAATCCAAACAGAAAATCTTGTGGAAGTTTCAGAGTTTTCTCCAAATAGAAAATAATTATCTTAGGTATATAATATATTGTTTTTTTTAAGCTATCTGATATTTGGCAAAGGTTATGTCTAAAAGGTTATGTCGTGTATGGTGTGTATGTCATAAAATCATTCTTAAATTGTTTGCTGTCACTTAGAATTACATTCATAACAGGAAAATATGAATGAAGTTCTCATTGCATGAATACCATCATCAAAATTGTCGCCCTCTCACCGCTCCTAAATTGCAGGCACAACAAAGTCTCCGCTGGTATGTAGGGCAGGCTCGCGTTATTTTGGTTCGTGTACGTACACCCGTCCGCCACGCCACCGTGAGGGTAATTGCGCTAATGCGGATCAGGCCTTATGCTACGCTACGCTGCGTTACGCTACGCTAGCTCAGCCGGTGACGATTGGGAATTTGCCGGCTTCCCACAACGACAAGAAAAGTAAATACCTTACGATATTGGGGATCTTTCGACATTCTTGACGTATTTTGGAACAGACACTGTGTGGCTATACTGGATAAATAATAAGATGACATTCTCAGTAAATGGAAAATGGTTATTTTTGACTTTAAGCATACCTAGCTATAAAATAACGAATAAAATAAATCACAGTAATGTACCTACCTAAATATATTATTGGAATGTAATTAGTAAAAAATAAACTAATTGGAGATGATGATGGGTATTAGGGACGTAACAGCATAATCAGCCTATAATGTTCCCACTGCTGGGACACAGGCCTCCTCTCGGTGAGAGAGAGTGGGCCATAACCCACCACGCGGACCCAGTGCGGTTTGTTAGATATCACAAGACATCGAATTTTTGCAACTAAGACATGCCGGTTTCCACACGATGTTTTTTTACCAGTTTGAGAGCAGTGGTGATGAAATAATTTACACAAAGTAAAGCACCTGCCTGGGTTCGCACCTACGACCTACTACTCGTAAGTCGCGGCCGTTACCACTGGGCTACCACTGCGCTGGAGCGAGTGTCCTCCCGTAATTAAAAGACATACATTTTGTAGTTTCATGACAGCACAAAAAATAATTAATGATAAAAGGAACATAAGAGTCGAAATCTTTTTTTGAAGCCCTTATAAACACTTATTGCATTTTGTGCTGAAATTAATGAGACACGAACTGCATTGGTGATGGGTTGGTTCCTATTTTAAGGGCAATATTGTTACATACAGCAGAAGGTCAAGTTACCACAAACTGTCAAATTTTCTCATTCGATTTTGACCTTAACCTTCAACATTTTAATGTTTCAAATCGTTTGGAGAAATTTGAAAGTTTCGTTTAACCTGATGTGCTGGCGACTGTACCTAATGCTTAACGGGTTCTTTGAAAAGATAATCTTCTGAAATGATACGTGTTATTGGATCAAGAGGATGCTTAAGTAATTTTTTTTTCAAGCAATGACAGTCCATTTGATCATAAGTAGCTAACTATCACTATTGTAAACCTTTTTTTTTTTTTTGTTTCCGGGTTGGAAAATCCTCATGGATGTCCGCCGTCCTAGGGCGGACGGCGGGGTCTGTCAGACTCTTACTGACTAAAAACCACCCCGGTGTTCCATCTCACACCTACGCTGGGGGTCGCGGGAACGTACGATCCTTCCGCAACCCCCGACTGGTCCGCCACTGCGGGCCACTTCGGGTCTGGGGGGGGGGGGGGAGTGAGGTGTTTGACTCCCCCCGCGACGTCTAAGAGGGGCGCGCGTGGAACACTACGCGCCGCCACCTCGGGTCCTGGTCCCATTTAGGGGGGCTGGAAGAGGGCGTTGTCCGCCCTCCGCTGACGCCCGGTGCGACTATTGTAAACCTAATTTGACTGACCGGCTGGTGCAGTTGGTAGCGACCCTGCCTTCTGAGCTGCTGGTCTCGGGTTCGATCCCCGGACAAGTCAAACATTTGTGTGCATGAACATGTCGGTTTGACCTGCGTCTGGGTGTGTATTATATGTATTTAAGTATGTATATCAGTCATCAGGTTACCGTAGTACAGGTTCTACCTAGTTCGGGACCTGAAGATCTTGTGTGGATGTTGTCTTATATTATTATTATTATTAATTAATAGAAGTAAAGTCAGGGACATAATTGTTAAGCATATTAGTTAAGGTAGAAGTACGTATTCCCGTTAGTGTCCCAGTACCCGTTCACAGGTCAGTTTTTTATTATTGCACTTTTCTTCTACCAATAATAAATTAAAGGCAATCGGCAGAATTCGTACCACATACTTTTTTGTTATTCTGTGATAGAATTGGTACCACTTATTAAGGCAACTAAACCATTCATTTTCATGAAACATTAGTATTTTTAGAAGTCCGGATTAATTAATTATATCAATTAAAAGATTCAAGTAATTAAACGTAAAATAATCTTAAACTAAACGCAACTAAACGTAGTTATGGTTTTAGAAGCTGCCATTTGTAAAATATCACGAGGCACAAAATGATAAATAATTATTTAAAAATAGAAATAACAGTAAATATAATTAACCAATTACACATTATACCTTACAACGAATAATTATTGCATACAATCTTAATAATTAACTATTTATTGATAGGAATTATTTTCGCCATCAATGTCTTTTTGTATTGGCAATTATTATAGTGACAGGTTACGAAAATCTTTCCGAGTCTCTGTTCAGTTCTTTGCTGTTGTTTTGGATTGTGATTTGTAACTGCATTTCTGAGCAATTTAGCAAATTATCTGGCCATTTTTACGTCAATTCTCATGTCAATTTGTCAACTTAATGATAAGTAAAACACTACAAAGATAGCACCAGCTATCTAGAACACGTAATAATATTTATTGGGACATAACCTCGAAAATAAAACTGGTTATAACTTTTAGGTCCCAACTTCTAAAAATCTAAGAATTTTAAAAGGGCTTGCCTATCGTATTGACTACCAATTAAAATAAAAAATATACCAAAACACGATATTTTATTAGGTGTACGAAACTCCCATACAACCCTGCCGATCGCCTTTGTGAATGGCAATACATTCTTGGTAATATTTTGTACAATTTTAATGGCAACATTGGCCATAAGTTTAATGGCGTCAAAACTGTGCGATCACAAAAGTTTGCTAGAAGAAAATATGTCATTGAACTACCAAACCACCAAGTCGCATTGATCAGCTAGCCATACTGCGACGGGTAATAACGTTATGGCAAAAGTGTTAATTTTCTAAAATATTTGTTGAGGTAAATCTAATTATTAAATAAGTAAATATTTTGGCACGTCACATCTATTGGTAGTCACAAACTCCTGCTTAACCTAGTACCCGTTAAAATCGTTATAACCCGGTAATACAGGTTGCACGGAAACCCGTTATTGTATACTTATTGCCTTGGAATAAGTCTCATTTTCCTTAATTTGTATAGTATACATTTCTGCCGGATATTGGGACATGCATGTATGTTAGTATATATAAACCAAATTATTGTTACCAAAGTTTAAGAGGGAAGCGTCAAGCCAGTCCGCGTAATTCAAATTTTCTTACGTTTTTTTCAATTTGCAAGTTATATATTAGGTTGTATGATGTATTAAAATAAGCCATACAATCCTCTAAGTTCATATTGCCCTTTATTATGACTATTTCATGAAATCAGAACATTAGAGGTCAAAGGGTAGTTTAAAAAATTTTTTTTTTTGTTATAATCGTTTTAAAAACTATAACATTTATGTTTAAACAAATGACTGATGTTAACCTAATAGTTAGTATAAAACCATAAAAAAAAAATCATAACTAAAATTACTTTTCTTACGAGCCCTTTTTATTTATTTTACGCAGAAATGAAAAAAATGTATTTCGGTGAACTTTAACGTAAAGCAGTACAGAGTTAAAATTAGCGGTAATAATTCCCGCATTGGGGACAATAATTTATCGTTTACTAGTACAAATCTACCGGGTACTGGTACAATCAGCCCTTTTTTGTATTATGGTTATTGAACATATGTATAGACTATTAAAAACAATATACACTAAAACAAGTTAAGTACTACATTCTTACAAATAAATAAAATTCTAATTATAAGATAAAATTATCTATATAATCATGTAAGAGTAAATGTTGTTTTTGTAAGTCTACTAGTTTTAGCATAGCAGACCTACAAAGTCAGTGAAGTTCAAAACTTTACGGTTACTGGGCCGTTTACCTTAAATTGTTCCTATTTTCAAATCACAATTGTCATTCTTTGACAGTTGTATGACATGGCTATAAATCGGCATATGAATGTAGAATTCAATTTGCTTATAAAAAAAAATATTCTTACTAGGACATATTCACAGTACATTTTATGTTAAATTTTCTAAAGGACCTTCGTTTTGTGTATGGTCACTGAAAAGTGTAAAATAACACAACTCATGCCTATTAATAGACGGTAATTTAAATAACATTAGGAAATACATGGATTATTCAATTAACCTGTAACAAAGGTTTTATTACTAAAACCTACTTCAGATACCAGTCTCTCACAAAGGTGGAAAAGTTTTACAGTTTTAAGTTTGCATTATTTTTATGACCAGTTATTGTGAAGAGAGAATAAGTTTAGTGATATATTTATTTATTATTCAATTATCATTTGAATTTAACATAGGTACATTAACATTTTATTAATTTTCCCGACTGTACGGTCTACGGGAAGAAGATTATGTCTGAAGATATATAATGGTGTTGAGTTTATAATTATCCACTAGTAATAGAGATCTTCAATATTAATGATCATGTCTATAGTCAATTTGCTAAGTAATTGGACAGTTAACCAATTCTAATCAAGACAGTGTACACATTAGCTGTCGCAGGGTATTAGAATTTCATGAATGGGTATATTGATAGTAATTAAATTAGTTTATGGTGAAGTTAACAGCGAAGTACACAGTTCTTCTTCTTCTTTAGGGTTTGGTTTCCGCACTTAGTCCTTCAGGTAAACCATTGTGTGTGGACCATGGCTTACGTCGGTGGCTATTCCAACCAGCCCACCTCCCTCTAGAAGTTGATTATGTCTCCTGGCCTGCTGAGAACATCTGTGTAAGATCTGACTGCCCCGAGGGTTTGTGTCCTAATCTTGGTGACGCCTGTGCATTCAAAGAGTACATGCGCAATCGTTTCCTCAGCCTCCATGCAAGCCCTGCACAGAGGACTGTCCGTTATGCCTATTGTTGGTTTAGCGAAAAGTGTCCCGTGATGGTTCCCGTCACCAGGCGCAGGCCGTTCCTGTCCAGGCGGAATAAACGTCTGGTTAGCTTGTCATCTAAGGACGGCATAGCTGCCCTGGACTGCCTAGAGCCCGATGTCGAGGTCCACCAGCTCTTCGCTTGTGTGTCGGTGAACTCGATGGAGGACGAAGTGGATGGGCACGATGGGTTTTCTAGCCAATTCATCAGCTGCGTCGTTACCCAGTGATCCCCTGGTTTTATCCATTGCAGTGTTGCGGTTAGATACCGTAAAGTACACAGTTTGTATGAGATCACTTTCGGTGTACATGATCAGTGCTGTTTCCTTTTCTGTGGAAGAAGTCACCTGATGTAGGCATAAAGGTAGGTGAGTTGCA
The DNA here is from genome assembly GCA_937001585.2 of Brachylomia viminalis. Taxonomy (NCBI): domain Eukaryota; kingdom Metazoa; phylum Arthropoda; class Insecta; order Lepidoptera; family Noctuidae; genus Brachylomia; species Brachylomia viminalis. The sequence goes on from OW443300.2 coordinate 3,977,253, forward strand.
GGTTTATTGTATAGGCGCCTTTGTAAATGCACATTAATTAATAATTCTCCTTTATTCCACTATATAACGGTGAAGGAAAACATCGTGAGGAAACCGGCAAATCGGAAATCGAATCCGTTACATGAGAAAAATAATCAGCCCGTAGCATTATCATACTGATCGAAAGGCTTCATCATAATAATTATTTTTTGCTAAATAACATAGTGTCAGTATACGGCCCACTCCCTCTGACCGAGAGGAGGCCTGAGTCGAGCAGTGGAAACATCATAGGCATATTATGATATGAAAACGTTATTATAATTTCTCCAATTATCTACCAGTTATTAAAACCAAACGCACAATAAGCATGAATTCGCCATATTCAATTTCCTTTCATGTCAAAAGGTGTTTAAGGATATAAATATTGCGGTAGGAACGAGGGAAATGGGCCAATTTCCAAGGCTATTATTTTATATTGTTACGTGTCATATGGTTATTCGTGACCAGTTATTGGCTCGTAATGCGAATGTGAAAGGCTCAAGTGAAAAGAGGAAGCGAGAAAAAATTAAGAGAAGCGTGGCAATATTGCAATGTATCTGAATGGTTATTCTTGTGTTAGCTGATGCGATTGGTTGATGGAAATTTCAAAGCGAATAGTATCACTTGATATGTCATTTGACAAAAAGCTTCAATAAACCAATGGTTATCCGGAAAGGGACCGCAGTTACCGACATATATTGCGGCGTAAATAGGCTGAAGTGGCATTGGTCTGGCCATGTAGATGCTGAGACCGATTATCGGCAAGCGTATTGTGTGACCGCTTATTGGCAAATGTACCGATGACCTTAAAAAGGTGGCTACGATAGACTGGACCGCGGGGACAGGGTGACGTGGCGCAGCCTGCGAGAGGCCTATGTCCAGCAGTGGACTACAATAGGTCGAGCAGATTGATTGACTGATTGAAACCAACGAGTTGTGCGGAGTACTTATATTTAAGTAGAAGTCTTAATAAGAAGGCGTTAGTCATTAAATTTTCATCCAATATCTAAGTAGCTACACAATGATTCTCCTTCGTGCTGGATAAAGCGCTTTAAAGCCATTCATTCCAGTTGTAATAGGGGTACCTTATAACAGAAAATATCCCGAAAGCCTATCAAGCGCTCTAGTTCTAGGATATTAGTAGGTATTCCATCCATATCAAATTGAATGCGTAGTTCAGTTATTCTTAGTTGAAAACCGATATTCCTTGATCAGAAACTTGAAATTTCTTGTATATTTGTTTTCCTCTCTGTTTGTTGAGTGCACATAAATAATGGAGAAACAAAAAAAAAGTGGAGTATATTGTATATGTGACTGTTTGAATGATCTGAACATCGGAAGGCTGGTTTGCTCTGCAGTGCATCTTTACTGGTTTAAAATTATGAACATGGGTTCCTAAATACAGCTAATTTGACATAGCCTACCTAGGTAACAATACCTACAGATCCCCCTAACTAACCAAATGACAACGTAAGTGCTATGTGAATTGAAATAAAATTGCAGATATATGGCAGCTAAGTAAAAGTTTGACAACCAAAACTAGCTTGAACATTACTTAAGAATTTAACTCGCGAATGCAAGATCAATTGGCAGCCACTTGCTATCGCAGCGAACCGCAACTTGTTCTGGCTGAGTTTCAACTTATTTAACTTGCGAGCCCCATTGGCTGACTATCGATTCAAATTGCTTTATTTATGCCTGAAACTTTCTGGTCTTATTATTTTTTATATCTAGATGATATTTGATTCTTTTATATGGTGCGTTCCCAAATTATCGTTCCCTAACTGAACTCCATTACTAATAGTCTAGGCCATCTGTCTGTCTGTCTATCACACAAAAGGTCTATCTTTAGAACTCTGAAAGGTAGCCAGTTTAATTTCACAGAATACGTGTGATTATAGCTGCTCTCGTGGCAAACACTAATAAAAATAAAAGTATAAAGCATAATAATTATATCCTTTATTCAAGAAACCTAAAAACTATGACGGTAGGTACCCTTACTGCGCAAGTCACACTCGCATTTGCCCGTTTTTTATTAACCTGGCTGTCCCTAAAGCAAACTGAAATTAAAATGCAATTGCTTACCGAATGCGAGATATCCCACTAGCAAGTTCTATTGCACAAGTTGACATTTGCAACCGTAACACCTTGGCCAGGTAAGGCGTTTTAAAATACTATCCAATAAATTCGGACGTATCACGCACGTTAACCGCATTGCCTGGACGTGCACTAAGTATTTACGATGCGGGTTTTTTTAAAATAAATGTATATATTTTTTTAGAGGATTTTACCTTACAAAGGTACGTCAGTCTCATCATACCATGATGCGGCTTGCTTTATCAGAAATGACAATAAGAAACAGCGACGAACACCTTGCACAGTATTTGCTATCGTCCCTTAGTTTAGCTCATAGCTGGCTTTACGAACAGTTTTTGTCGTATTCTGGCTATTGCAACCACGACTACCGGCGGATTAATAATTATTATTTATTTATTCAGGCAACCACGACGCATTGAGTGTTTAAACTATATCAGTAAACACAAGAAACATAAAGAAGTCTTTAAATTATTGGGATCTTCACTGGAATCTTTCAAACATGCACCACTGAGTAGCGGTTCATGTTATCATCGACCTGACGCAGGTTGGGGCCAGCTCGCACTTTACAGAGCAGGGACGCGCATCGCTTATGAAAAACGGCGTAGAAAAAGTCTACTCTCCATTCTGCGAACTTTCGCGATGCACTGCAGAATCGAAGCAGCCCCAAAAAAGTAATCAATAAAATATTTGTCCCCGTTTTAATGACAAATTGACCATCAATCGTATGACTGGCTGGCTGCAGATGACTTTACATGTATTAAATTACTGCAGTTTGTAGCATCATTAAGATAATTGTTTAAATGCAGTGACGTTATTAACTTTGTTACATTTCGGTGCACAGTAATCACTCCGTGTTAAGAGCGTTTATACCTTATGAGTGGCAACGTCGCAATTTAGTGTCATATTTCGTGGTTTTCAATTTTTATCATTTAATCGGAGCTATATTTTAAAAATCTGTTTAATTAACTTTTTAGAATTATGTGAAAACTGTGTAAAAGGTAAGAAATCGTTGCGTTTACAGTTCTATTTATATGCAAATAATATATTGGAAACTTGCAGGGCGTTATTTTCATTGTAAAATAACTGAATGCATTCCGGTTACTTACTTTTTAAACACTTTCACGTAATTCTAAAAAGTTAATTAAACAGATTTTAAAAATATAGGTCCGATTAAATGATAAAATAGAAAACCACGAAATATGACACAAAATTGCGACGTTGCCACTCATAAGGTATAAACGCTCTTAAGCACCGCAGATTGTGGACAAATTCCCATTTTAACCAATAAAAAAAGCTTGTTAATTCAGTAGAGCAATTCGTAATGGCTGTATACATATTAAAACCTTTGAGCTGATTGTTCAATATTCGAATTTAATACACGAACAGCATCGGATATCGTCAGCTCTCATGATTGGAATTTAATTGTTCCGTTCCGTTTTCATTAGTGCACGCGTTTGAGAACATTTTTCACGGGAATGTGTCGACACGTTGGATAGAGGACATGGGTGCTATGATTTCTATAGGAGATGAAATGCTCTTGTTGTTCTGTACGGGTATTGAGTTTTGTAGGAAGGAATAGGAGTACTAGCTAGTTTTGAAGCAATTAAATAACAGACCGTGGAAACCAGTTTTTGAATGAATACAGGGTGTTTTTGACAGCCCTCCACAAAAACACAGGATTGATTCAGCTCCGTATTCTGAATCATATCCCACTGGAAATTTTCTTAGGAAAAAAAAATATTATGCCGTAACGTAATAAAAGACGCGGCCCAGATGCGCCGGGGAGCGCGCGGGGGGCGGGGGCAGCCTCGCTCAAGCTCGCTGCGCTGCCGTCCACTACGTGCGTTTTGCCACGGTAACGATACATTGCGTGTGAGGTAAGTGATCACGATGTCCCCCCATAAAACAAATCTTGTTTTTTGGATTCCCTTAATGTTCCTGAAAGAATTTCATGTACCGGTCATCTTAATATGATGTACTGAAGCCACCCTATCAGTTTGCGGAGGGCTGTCAAAAACACCCTGTATAGTGAGCTTTTTCATCAGTAATATATTTGTGATCCATTAGGATAATTAGTAAGTTATCTGAATTAAGTTTCATGGCATGAGGCCTTATCTATCTATAATATGAGATAATACTCTGTAATTAGATGATGCTCGCTCGCTAAATTCGCGCGTGGTTTGTCGCAGTTCTAAGCTAACCCAATTGTTCAGGGTGCAATAGCTTCGTTACTGCAACCGATTTGGCATTAGAAGACACACCAAACGCTTATTATGACTGCATATAAGCCATTCTGCATTATGTCTAAACGTCGTTGCCGTTTTGTTAAACGTAACGCAGTGACAATCCAGTTGAACATTGTTCAGCTGTTTTGTAAAACAGCTAGCTGTTATGTAAAACAGTGGATTCGACAATCCAGCCGTGATATGTACATTGGTATAATATGTTCTCTCTCATCTCACTCTCATTTCCTACGAAATTTATGGGATTTTTTTTTGCGATTTCTTACTTTTCTAGTACCTACTCAAACCTCAGCTGATCTGATAGAGTTTTTTGATCCTTATAAGAAACAGAATAGATTGGCTACAAACTTTTTATTTTGTGAAAATCGCCCATTTTCTTGCAGTGACCAGACTAAACTAACTAACTAGTACTATAACTAGTAACTGGACTATCTATGCAAAATTTGAACAAAATCTATCTGGTACTGTTTGCGTGATGCTGGAACATACATTCAGACAAAAATATAAACTGACAAACCTACAAACAGCCAACAATTTAAAAAAAAATCGTTTTTTTGGCAACGTCGCAGAAATCACAAAAACATAAAAAAACAGTGTACAGTTTTCAATTCGCTACGATTTCAGGGCCGGCAGTCTCGACATAGTTAGCAATAGTTTTCTGTTGCTAAGTCCTAACAATCCAGATGTAAATGTTGATGTAAATGTTTGGTAGTCTCGACACTCAAATTTATCGGTTGTTACCTACCGGTACCTACCTAAAATACCAGTAACGACCGATAAATTTGAGTGTGGAGACCACCAAATATCATTACATCTGGGTTGTTAGGACTTAGCAACCGAAAACGATTGCTAACTATGTCGAGACTGCAGGGCCAGTACACGTATAGATAAGTCCAGGTTTCCTCACGATTTATCCTTCACCGATGTCAGTAATCCAAGATAAACTCAGAAACAAGAATATTTTGTTACATTCGAACGTAATTACTTAGCAGGTTACAAGAAATAAAAACGACAACTAATAGGTAATCGGTAATCCAGCGCCCTGATTACCTACCTACTAATTTATTGGTGTATGATGTTTCTTACGTACGAGTACATGTGAATGAACAGTAGGCCAATTCTCGTACTTAAAAAACGTTCAAGTTCAAGTCGCAATCTCATCTCAGCGACAATCAATGTCAAAAACCTGTCAAAAATGTATGTAAATTGATTGTAATTTTGACAGATTGAGACTGAGATTAGAATGCGAACAGTCTTAAAAATACGGGAATTGCCCCTCTGGTCTATGCTATACATAGACACGTAGGTATAACCGCTATCATTAACGCTTAGAAGACAATGACATCTGATACGTTCTGTGAGACCTACCTAAAATATTGCTATTTTCGTTTATTGAATAAGGGAGATGCGCGAATTTAGAGTTGGTCTCACATGTCTTGATTTCATGTAATAATGATTCAATACGCTGATAATATGAACTTGAAGAGATGTGGTGATTTAATTGTGTCAATACGTATTTGTTACGGGCGCGAATCATATTTTGTTCAACATACCTTATACAGCCTACATACCTGAAAATTGCAAAAAACGAGAAAATAAACTGAATTTCGGCCTTATTTAGGGTTTGTGCAGCATATGTGAAAATTATAGTCTATTTTAGTGTTGCTGCGTTATTACAATTATTGAATGAAACTGTGAATTGACAGGCACTTAAGATATTATAACTTTAGCTCCTCTAAGGTTAGCAAAACATCTTTCCATGAGGTTAGTACGTTATCTTTAGACCAAGTTGCAATTAAACTAAAAAAAACCGGCATAGTGGACCACGTACAATGAAGGGTTTCGTAGTTGGGATGCATTTATCCCAAGAACAAACTTAACTCTGTAGTTGAATAAATTTTCTCCAACACGTCGATATACGTCACGATCAATTCTCCAGCTGCAGAATGTAAGTTTGTAACCTTTTTTTTTACTACAAATTAGATTTTTGGACTTTTTCCTTTATTTGTGCTGTGAGACTGCCAAATTTCATGATTCTAGATCAACGGGAACTACCCTATAGTTTTTGATTTATTTGCGAGTATCACAATATGTTGCATAAATGGCCCTATTTCTTATTGCGTTATAATAGAGTCTTGATTTTTTGCGACCTTCAAGGGACCGTAGACTTATGTATTTGATATTAATTTCAACATGGTAACTCCTCGCGTTCGTGAGAATAAGGGTTTTGACATACAGACAGACGGACAGACGGACGATGAAGCGATCCTATAAGGGTTCCGTTTTTTCCTTTTGAGGTACGGAAACCTAAAAATCTAAACAGAAAACAAACTTGAACAAAAGAAACTGTCAAGTACGGTTATTATTTTTAATAATTTTAATATCTACCTTATCGTTAATACGAACACGCTAAGATAATAAAAGTCTGTATTACTCATTAACTGCCCAATTATAAACTAATGTGTTTTAAATAATCCCCTAACCACCTTAATTACTCATAGTTTATTTGTTAAATCAGCAACATTTTGTTCGTGTGACCTTGGCTTTGGGTAACATTAAGGGTAATTTTGGGCACACAATATATTATGATTATCGTAGACTGTTTTTAATGTCTTTAGAGGTCAAATTATTTAAGTTTGAAGTAGGGATTGTAATAACGGAATTTTCAGGAACCGGTTCTGATGTTTGTTAACGGTTACCAGTATTTGAGGAGAAACGATATAAACACACACATCAAAAGTGTGTAGGGATCACGCACGTTTCTGGTATATTATGGAAAGAAGACGTCATTTGAGCCGAGAAGAAATTATCGAAGCCGTAGGATTGTTGCAAATGTTATATATAAGTTATTTTGGACACGTTACCGCATCACTGGCAGCGTGCCAGAGTGACATGGAGAACGAGCTCGCATCACCATACGCAGACAAGATCATTACATACAAATTACTGCTACAAAGTACAATGATCGCGATGATGTTGGTTACCAGGCTTCATAGCTCTTTAGCGATGTTAATAAGCGATCAAACCATAACAAATCACTTGCATGAAGTCAATCTCCGTTCCCGAAGGCCACTACGTGTACCACCTATTGAGTCCCGCAATCGAAGAGCCCGTTTACAAAGGGCTCGTGAACACAGAAATTAGTCAGAAGACGAGTAGTGTTTTGTGTGTTTTTCTGACGAATCTCGCTTTGGTATGAGGCCAGATACTAGATGTACACGGTATTGGAGGAGCATTGGATGCGATGGACGTTTAATATCATGCTAGAAAGCTCATGCATACAGTGGTGGAATAATCATGATATGGGCGAGTAATTGGATCGGCGGAAAAACCGAACTGATTTGTATCAGAGGCAATCTCAATGCATAGATTGACGCCGAAAAACCGAACAAATGAATGAATGATTGATGAATCAATGAATGATTGTATCAGATGTTGCTATGCCTTTGCGGACCCAATTTGGTTCTTCATTTCTGCCAGAGTGGTTGCAAACACACTTGCTGCAGCTAATATCAACGTCCTATCATGGCCTGCTCAATCGCAAGACTTGAATCCCATTGAGCACGCATGGGACATGCTTCAAAGAAACGCTCTGCTTAATATGGAAGCCAGATACACAACAGAAAATCGCTTTCGCCTGTTACATCGGACGTGGGCGGCCATTCCGCAACGTGATTTGGATGAACTCATATTGAGTATATAATCGCTTTTTTTTTGTTTTTTGAGGATGGGAAATCATCAAAATTAAATGACCCCTCCCGCTCTGGGTGGAGCGGAAGGGAGTGTCAGACTCTTAGTGACTAAAACCCACCCGTGTTCCTTCCTTGGCCCTTTATGTTCCGGGTCAGCGGTACCCCTTATGGATGATCCCGCTTTCCCGGCAGGCTTGGGCCCTAGTGGGCTCCCTCTTCGATGCTGACATCTCTTTGAGGCGCGCGTGGAACACGTACGCGCCGTCGGCACGGGCCTGATCCTGATCGGACGGTGAGCTACCCATTACTCACCGCCCGCAGGCCCGCGCCTACGGTGGCCGGGAGTCGCCACGCGGCTCCCGACGCCCGGAGCGTCCACCGCGGCGGCTTGGACGGGAGACTCTCTCCCTCTCCCGTCCCGCCACCTCCTTCGCTAGCATGACAGCTTCGCAGAAGGAGGCGACTGCCTCCCACTCCCCCTCGCCCCGGACCATGGCTTGAACCAAGGCCGGGCGTGAGAGGTCGCCGCCGCTGCCGATCGCCTCTACGAGGACACGGCGGTGCTCCGCCCATGCAGGGCAGGCCCCCACCGTATGCTCCACCGTGTCCTCGGGGCGATCATCGCAGTGGTGACACCCGGGCGTTTCCTCCCGCCTGATGATGTGCAGGAACCTCCCGAAACTTCCGTGTCCGGTGAGGACCTGCGTCAGGCGGTAGGTGAGGACGCCGTGACGCCTCTCTAGCCACTCCTCAAAGAGGGGTCTTACCGCCGCTATCGTGGCGTGCCCTGCGCTGGGTTGCGACAGTCGCTCTTTCCATGCCGCCATGAGATCGCGCCGGAGGTCCGTCCGCTCCGCCGCGATTTGCCACGGAAGCGGGGTTTCCCCCTGGCGTAGTGCCTCCGCGCGCCATTCATACAGGCGCGCGAGGACTATTGCCTCCAGATCCCACGGCGGCAGTCCAGCAAGGAGGCTTGCCGCCTCGCCCGAGATCGTGCGGTAGCCCCGGATCAGCCTTACGGCTACCACCTTTTGGGTCACGTTCAGATAGTGGGCGGCTCTCCGCCGCAGTGAACGCGCCCACACCGGGGCCCCATATGTAGCCATGGACCGCACGACCCCCGCGTAAAGCCTCCGGGAGGAGGCGTTTGGACCCCTCAGGTTGGGCAGAAGCCGCTTGAGGGCGGCCCCAGTCCGTTCCAGTTTCGGGGCCAAACGTCGGAAGTGCTCCACGAAGTTCCACCGGCTATCGAGCACGAGTCCTAAGTACTTCATCGTGGACTCGACGCCGATGTGAACCCCCCCTACCGTTAGTTGGGATCCCGATGGTGGCCTGTTCCGGGGCTCATGGAAAGACATGGCCTCGGACTTGTGCAAAGCCACCTCGAGACCCAACTGCCGGATCCACTCCACGACTATCGCAACCCCGCGTGTCATCGCGTCGGCCGCCGCCTGATGCGACCTCCCCCGCCTGATGCGACCTCGCCTGCGTCAGGACCAGCGTGTCGTCAGCGTAGCACACCACGTTGACGTAACAGCACCCAGTCGTAACCGATGTCCCACAGGAGCGGCCCTAGAACCGATCCCTGTGGGACACCGCACGACATCTCGCGCCGGTTCCACTCCCCGTCGCGACTGGGGTAGATGACGGCTCTGTCCGTCAGATATGCCTCGACTATTCGACGGAGGTAGGTTGGCACCCGGTGATACCGGAGTGCCTCCCCAATGCAACTCCAGGGCAGGGTGTTAAATGCGTTGGCGATGTCGAGTGACACCGCCACGACAACCCCGCCCCGAGACACCGCGTCCCCCGTCGTGAGGGCTCTAACGCGCATGATGGCGTCCACCGTCGAGCGCCCCTTGCGGAAGCCGAACTGACTATCCGCAAGATCCGGCCTCGTACTCACCAGGTGCCCGACGAGGCGGCCTGCAATTACTCTCTCAAAGAGCTTGCCGACCTCGTCGAGCAGCACAATGGGCCGGTATGCGGACGGAGAGTCCGCAGGGCGCCCTGGCTTCCGAATGAGGACCAGCTAACCCCATCTTCCAACGGAGTGGGAACTGGCCTCTCTCCATACATGCGCTTAAGAGCGCCTCCAGTCGAGGCCCAAGAGCCGTCGAGGCCAGGACCCAGGCTTTCCCTGGCAGGCCGTCGGGTCCTGGGGCGGTATTTTTGGCCTTCAGCCTACCTACCGCCACTCTCAGATCTACCCCGGTCACTTCAGGGGTGTCGTCGTCGTCCGCGTGGTCCGCTTCAGGCACCGTGAGCGGCGGAGCCATGGGCGGGGGAATATGCTCCCCCCGTGAAGGGAAGTATATAATCGCTGCGTTTGTGTAATACAGATTACTAATTGTTTATTTTACTCTTAATCTAAATAGCTCAAACTCAAAGCATTTATTTCAAATAAACCAATTACAGGCACTTTTGAATTGTCAAGGGGTCGGTCAGTCAGAAAGATGAAGCTAGTTGCCCATTCCAAAGCGTAGTAGGTACCTATGGAGAAGAACGGGCAAGAAACTCCATGGACACTCTTTTAAACCAAAATATTGTTATAAAAAGTGGTTACATCATTCATGTTGAAATTATACATCTGAGAACGATGTAGAAGGACGTGCACGTTAAAAGCGTCCGTAATAAAAAGATAAAAAAAATTAAGGAATAAAAATAAGCCGTGGCAGCTAAGACATGACCAGTGCCTACTGACGGCGCCCGTTCCCGAACATGACGTATGCATCAGCACCATTCAGCTCAACCATTTTGAAGGGAACTCAATGATCCAATACACACGCCACCACCAGCGACACATTTAAGTGAGCATAGCCATTTTTATTTAATTTCAATAGGGCATTAAAATATATTTTTTAAATACTTTGATCCCTAGACTTTCGATGTATGGATTATACGACTACTGTTCGTGAATTGCGGCTTAAGGTAACGTTATAGTGACGACAATGTACAGGTATAAATATCTTGTATCTTGTTACAGATAGTGTGTAATAATAATAATCAGTGTGTGCTATCGGTTTGAAAATCACGGTACTCTAAAACAATCGCTGTCGGTGAAGTACCGGTATCCATTTAACGAATAAAACTTACCGGTATTTACCGTTATAATGGAGGTGTTTTTTCAGTACCGGTAGCAAGCCCTGCTTTGTTCGCAATCGTTATGTAAATGAGGTTGGAACGTCGTCAACACCACGTAATTTGTAACAAGTGCCGCATAATTGAAGGAAATGTGCCTAGGTATTAGTTTTAAGTGTGCTGCAATGGTTTTTAACAAAAAATAAAGTTTGATGTTTCTAAATTGTTTTTTTTTAAACTCAGGATAATAAATTGTGTCTCGGGAATCGACTGACACTGTCTTATCCACTGTGCACGATTCCGCTACTACATTAGAATTACACAGCATTTTCTATATAATCGTACGATTTTGCATATTCCGTTGCCGAATTCCAAGTGCTGGGATTCTAACAACTAAGACCATTTTGATTATAAGGCCTTTCCACATGCTACGAACCTATGGATATCCATGCTCTATGTAGAAAACGTATGTAAGACTGAAATAATACAGGAATATCGACACGCAAACATGGATTCAGTATATGATTCTGAACCTATTAAAAAAAATGCTATTCCATACATTTTGACCGCATAGGTGCACTACCTATCTTTACCTATCTTTTCTATGAAACAACAGTTTTTTTTGATTAGGTACCGATGAACTTTTTTACGCTAGGGGTCTAGAATTATGTGCTGAATTAATGGTTACAGTTTGCGCGTAGAGGTCTCTGCCACCCTGTATATTAGCTGTTTATTTCTGTCCTGTCTGATAAATGAGAATACAAACCTGATTATAATATGGAAACCTTAAATTGCAAACTTTTGTTTGTTCCATATTCCCATGACTAACAAATAGTTTGTTGCCATAGAATTTACAACATCTAGAGTTATTCCATCTGACGAATCATGTCAACCAATATTTAAAGAGCTTGGTTTGCTACCGCTACCTTCATTATATGTATATGAAGCATGCATGTTCGTTCAAAAACACAAGGAACTGTTTAAAACAGCAGAGGAAGTAAGCTCTCGGAGTCGACGTGACCAATACAGACTTATGCTGGATGTGCTGCCTCGATCAGCGAAATTCAACAAAAACTCTCTGGCTATGTGTGTACGTCTCTATAATAAATTACCAAAAATGTTTAAAACATTAAATTGTAAATTATTTAAAATCCAATGGCTCAATAATAATAATTTCTATAGCATTAATGATTTTTTTAATATGAATTCAATGTAATATATTTCAATGTCATAATGTATCTTTAGTAAGTAAGTTTGCATGCTTTAGTATTAAGCAAAACATGTCCGATCTAATGTTTTTTTTTTACCACCTTGTATACCATGTTTTATGCAAATAAAAATATCTTATCTTATCTTAACTGCAATATCTCCATAATAATATTGTAAGACGTTGTAATCTGCTGACTACATAATTGTTTTCAAGGCATCATTACCATGGCGAAGTGTACCGGGTTCAGCGATTTTGTCACGACACGTCTGAGACCCCCTAATGAATTTTCCTCGTTTTAACAAGCTAATAATTTACAGAATGAAATTTTCATTTAGTCTTGCATATATTAAGGGCGGCGTTGTTGATTTTGTTGCCCAAACAAAATTAGTGTAATTGCTTTTAATGAAACTTATAATCAGGCGTTTAAAATGTTTGTGTTTTAAAATGATTGATTAAGTGTTTGTTTTGGATTTTTATGATAATTTCATTTTAAATACCTACCTCTTTCAAGATCCTTGTCTGTTTATACTCTGTAGTCAAATGTAGACCTTAGGTAGTATCTGTACTAATCCCAAGCCGATTACCGGCCATCGTAAGCGTCGGCTTGCGGACGGCGAGCAATGGGTAGCTCGCCGTCCGATAAGGACCAGGCCCGGGTCGACGGCGCGTTGTATTCCAAGCGCACCTCAAAGAGATGTCAGCACCAATGACGGGGTCCGCTAGGGCCGATGCCAGCCACGGTTGCGGGAAAGTCCGAAAGGGTTACGCGTGTTCCTTCAGTTACCTGTGCCAGGGGCCACCCTGGCACAGGTAACTGAAGGAACACGCGTGGGTTTTAGTCAGTAAGAGTCTGACACGCCCTCTTGCTTCGCCTAGAGCGGGAGAAGTTATTTGATGATTTCCCATACCAAAAAAATAAATAAAAGGTAGTATCTGTACATAGATTCGCTTTTCGTGTCTGTCTGTGTGACCGCGTTGTTCTTCTAAACTACGCAACAGATTTTGATGTGGCTATCACGACAATTTAGGGAATTTATTCCGAAAGGTTTACATAATGAAATAATATATATTCAAACTCAACTCAAACTCATAGCATTTATTTCAAATAAACCAATTACAGGCACTTTTGAATTGTCAAGGGGTCGGTCAGTCAGAAAGATGAAGCTAATTGCCCATTCCAAAGCGTAGTAGGTACCTATGGAGAAGAACGGGCAAGAAACTCCATGGACACTCTTTTAAATCAAAATATTGTTACAATAAAGTGGTTACATCATTCATGTTGTAATTATACACGTGAGAACGATGTAGAAAGACGAGCACGTTAAAAGCGTCCGTAATAAAAAGATAAAAACAATTATGGAATTTAGCCGTGGCAGCTAAGAAATGACCAGTGCCTACTGACGGCACCCGTTCACGAACATGACGTATGGATCAGCACCATTCAGCTCAACCATTTTGAAGGGAATTCAATGATCCCATACTAAAAAAAAATACTAATGATCTAATATTAATATTTAACTTACATACAAAAAGAAATCTCGAAGTTTCGTCATCGATTGATCTAGCGATGAAGCAGGGCTGGGTCGCTAGTTTACTATAATTACCTATTTGTTTTCTATCGGATCTAATATTTTTGGCTCCATTTTCACAGTATCTAAGCGTTCGGCTTTTGAGTTAGAGTCGAACTTGCATATCATGGCGCAAAAACCGAATCAAGCCGGCGCGCCGGCTTGATTCGGTTTTTGCGCCATGATATGCAAGTTCGACTCTAGCACGGACCAAATACCCACCCTCCTACATACACCCAATCATTTACACTCCGGAGGCCATCACTACACAACTAATTTAAGATTATTCTTCTTCATTTCTCACTTTCTTTTATTTTAATATAATTTTATTAAAACCGTTTGGAATGTGTATAGAGGTCAAACAAAGTTAATTTCTAAGTGTCGCCTAGATTGGAGTGTAGCCTTAGGACTTCAGTATCGGATTAAACTTGTCTATAGAAACCATTTAACTTTTGAGAAGCATGGTCCTACGATGTACCGTTTCCGAGAAATAGGCCGAGAAATATTTTTTTAAGTTACAAGATTACCTACTTAAAAGGATTAAAATTTTAACAAAAAATAATGTTTTCCCAAATCCTTAGTTTCTAGTTAGTATCCTTAGTATCCTTAGTACAAGAGCGTGCGAAGCCAGCTCGTGACCTGAGGCACCCCGACTTGGACAGGTTCGCTTCGTAGTTATTTTTTTTAAACCATTCATAATAGGAGCCTCGCGAATAGGTGCTCCGTCAACTACGCCTACCTGCATCATAGGGCCATGCTTCTCAGAACCCAAATGGTTTTTATGGTTTAGCTTAACCCGATACTGCAATAAAAGTGGCAAATTTTCAAAAAAAAAAAGTAATTTTTTGTTTTCTTTGCAGCTCATAGTTCCTCTAAGCAACTGCAACTGCAACTCCTACTACTTCGCCCCTAAGACGACCCACTGACCGTCGCCTACAACAGGGGAAGAGCGCTGTTGTCTGACATACGGATATTTTATATCTAGTTCAGACACGGATATTCAATATCTCATGATTATAAAATAGAGTGTATTTATACTTATATTTTTGGACAAATAAATTATTCTCATTCTTTTATTAAATAGTTATATTGTTGTTCTCTGCCTGTGTGCTCAATCAGCTTATGTACTTATGACCAAGCAGTTCAGTTTAAATCCACCACGTGGAAGAGATATTGTGCTGCACCCTTTTATACAGGGTGTCCCGTAAATAATGGATCAAACGTAATGGGTAGGTAGCTTACCTCATTTCAAAAAACTAATTTGAACAGTTTAAAAAAATCGGTAAGGTAACCAAGATATTTTTTTTTTTCGAATTTTACCATTTTCTCTAACAGCATTCAATCATTAGGTATGATTTTTGTCAAAAACTTCTGAGCTTATTGTTAATATTTTCTTTTTCAAATATAATTTTATTTGCCTTAGAAAAAAAATGTTCAATTGATTTTTTTTTTCAAATCGAAAAAAAAAATTCTTGGTTACCTTACCGGTTTATTTTTAAACTTTTCAAATTAGTTGTTGGAAATGAGGTAAGCTACCTACCCGTTACGTTTGATCCATTATTTACGGGGCACCCTGTATATAGACACATATAAAGAGTTCTGTGCTATTATGTGATAGTCTACACTGAAACATCGTCACAATAGTGTAGCTGTCACTTCTCTGTCCGAGTGACAATCGTGCCATTGACTCGTTTTTATCAATAGTTGAGTGTCTTCACGTGGTCAAAGAGAGTTGAAAAGCACATTAATTTGTTAAATATCCATTGTTGATATCAAATACGGTTTCATCGCATTGGATCTTTCATCATTATCCCAATTAATTTAAGGCCTTCACAAAACATTCACCTTTCTAAGCTCTAAGAGAATTTTGGAGATAAAATTTACTAGAGATAAAATTACTACCTTAGGTCCACAAATCACTACAGAGTGCTTATTTTATATAGCTTCCGTAGTAAGCCCTTTTAATTTGCATGTCATATAAATCAACGTCCAGACTGGGCCCTTAATTAGGAGCCAATTACACAGTCCTGTTGAAAAATGATTAAAGCAAAAGTATCATTAGGCTCAGCTAATTAGAAAAGCTGGTCGCATAGGAACTAGGTTGAGTCATATGATTAATTTGCCGATCTTGATGAATAAGGTATTTCTCTCATATCATTGTTAAATCTTCATAAACATTTTGCCATCACAGTATTTCAAGATGATTATCAAGGAATTCCGATTTTTTATATGATTTCTTATTTGTTGTTTCTGTAATAAAAAAATAAACATAAACTTTCCGAAACATAAACATCCTACTCGATTTCCACTAATTTGTAAACTACCCCAAATCAATTACCAACATGAACTCTTCAGCAGCCCACGTCTAAACGGCCAACAATCCCGTCCACCTAATTTGATCAGCATCATTCCATTGACAAACAATTACCGACGCGTGGTTTCCCCACATGGCCAATTTGCCGTGAAGGAGTGAGCGGCCGATTGACGCACATTTGCATGACAAAGGCCTCATCTGACGGTCCTGACGGCCAGTCGGCTGCCGACTCTGACGTAACGAATCGCGGTGACGAAATGACGTGAAGTACAAAACGGCCACTGGAGTTGAACATTTTTCTCGCTGGCCAGTGATATTATTTTCTTCTATTTTCGAACGTGTGTTCCCGATTTATATATTTTTTCGTATTTTAGGGCGGTATTTTTTGTCGATGCTATTTTTGTGAGTTTGGCAGTTGTTTTTGTACACGATAGGGGTTTTAACCAGCAGGTTTCATTTTGACAGTTGAACAACATTCATTGCGTTATTTACGTTGTTGAGCAGACACATTTTTCGAACATGTGAACCATTGGATTAGCAATATCCTTCAAAATGATTCAGATTGTGATTGATAGTGTTACACAAATAGGCAGCTGCTTTATTTAGTGTGGTTTTTGGAAATATATTCATTTATTTTATACATTTAGTCACATTTAAAAGTAGTGGTAAGTTAATAAGAAAATAATTATTTTCCCTGGTAGGTATGTACTATGAAATGTTTAGTATTCTCCTAGTAGTTCAGCACATTATAGTGTTACATCTGATTATTGATTCCACTTGAAGACACTTACCTCACAACATAACAATAGCCTCTCCGCCTGTAGCCACACAATACGTTGCAGGTTGTATACCTACTTGTATAGGGTAGGCAAGCACTGGAGTATTAATGAGAAATAAAGAGTATTGTAATTTTTTTTTACAAACAATAACAACCGACTTCCAAAAAAAAACACTACAAAGTGAAAAATAACTTTAATTTCGGAAGTCGGTGTCTTTATATCTGTATTTTAGCGTTTTTAACCGACTTCCGAAATTAAAGTTATTTTTCACTTTGTAGGGTTTTTTTTTGGAAGTCGGTTATTATTTTTTGTAAAAAAGTTTTTTATTTTTAAAATAAAACATCGCTTTTAGTGATAACACCGCCCAGTGTGTCACCTTATGTAAAAATTCTACATTTACATCTGTACTTAATTTTTATGATGTACATAATAAAGAGTATTCTATTCTATTGTATTCATACTCTAACGGCTAACCGATGTAACAATACTGTTCTGGATTGGCGCAAGCTATTAACCACTCGAGCCTTTCAATCTAACTTCACTGTACAGTGAGGATTTCAGGATAGGCTAGCGAATGACTAGCCTGTAGGTATCAGTTACAACGTTTCGGACTATTCGCCAGTTTCTGTGGTAAGACTTTGGTTTCATCGTGAAATGTGTTGAGATTTAGGGCCTGGTTTTAATGCCAGGATAGGTTGAAAGCGGGATCATCCAAAAGGGGTACCGCTGACCCGGAACATAAAGGGCCAAGGAAGGAACACGGGTGGGTTTTAGTCAGTAAGAGTCTGACACTCCCTTCCGCTCCACCCAGAGCGGGAGGAGTCATTTGATGATTTCCCATCCTCAAAAAAAAAAAAAAAAAATGCCAGGATAGGTACCTACCCTTTGTTCGGTACTGGACAGATTCTTGGATTGGACAGATTAGTTAGTTTGGCAGATTCGCTACTCGACTGATTCGTGGATTCGTCATATTCTAGGGTTCGACGGATTAGCTATACGACAGAAAATGAACAGTTGTGCACAAAAAGATTAAACAAAAAAACAGCCATAGCAGGGTATACCTACTTATTTATAATTTTTCTAAATCTATGATTTACAACTAATATACTCGTATGGTTAAGTATGTAAACTCCTTGAATAGGTACTCAATTATCTAACAGGCCACTTCAAGTTATTGTCATTTAGCCTATGCCTACCTCACTGACCTCTATTAAAATACGCATAGAGGTCAGTGGCCTACCTATTCAACTTCAAATAATCCACTGGCATTTGTTTTCCTGTTTGTTGTCCTACCAAATAAATTGTACAAATAGGGCAGGATATGTTTTTGGTGGCGCAGGATAGCCTTTATCAGAAGTGGGCATCGTATTAGTGGTTCAGCAGATTTAATATCATCATGATTGTGACGGAATTTTTTAGTTTGTAGTGGACGTGGTACGACAGCGGCTCCCCTAACAACATCTGGCATCACAACACAACACAGCCGTCACGAAATCGTCGATGCGACGCCACCACCAGCCAGTGTCACTCTTTTTTCGGTGATTGCACTAACTTCGAAACAAAAATAGACGGCGGTACTTGTTGCACCGTCATATTAAATTATCTGGCAGAAAAGTTAACCTGAACTAATTTGGAGGTGGTGAAACAGGTCATTAGAATGATTGATGCACAAAATAGTAAAGATTTCATGTAAATTATGCGGCGAAAGCTGCAAAGTAATGCTGCAAAAAAGAAGATGAATGATCTAGTAAAAAGAAATGAAACACGGTCCTTTATTAGAACCGTGCAGTCTTGAGCTAATGGTCAAGACTGAAAGGCTGGGGATTTATTATTTATATTTGTCTCGGTAGTGCAACTGTGTGCTGGCGTAACAGTACCTTAAGTAGGTTCCAAGTAACATGCTAAAAAATCTTATTTTCGAACCAATCTTTGTAGCGGTCTCATAGTTGTGTTTTGCGTTGGGTTTTATACAATACAGGTTTACTCTATGAAAACTTTATTAAAAACAAACTTATGCATGGCCAGCATAATACGCACTTCATTATTAATTTAAATTAATTTCTGATGAGGTGAGATTTAACAATTTATTATATTTAATGAGAAACAAGAACCAAACGTTTCACTTTTTTTTTGTATATCCAAATTTTCATAAATCCGTTAATTATGAATAGTCCCTTAAACTGTATAAAAAGGCTTCACTCCCTTACCTCCATAAACAATTCAGAATTGAGTATTAAAGTAAAATAATTAACAGCATTTAATATTCTGAGCACACAGCATTTGATGACAAATAGCCGTTCTTAGCCCCTGTCAAATGGGCCACGTTCCACCAATGTAAATTAGTTATGAGTGATACACCGAGTTTGAAGTAATACAACGTGGAGTTTTAAAGTTAAATTGGCAGTTAAGAAAAGTTAATTAAGGCGAATTAGGGTAATAAATTTAGTTGTGGGCACCGCTACGTATATATATGATTCTCGTAGCGTTTTCGTAGCACGTTGATAGGCTACGAAATTCGTAGCTGTAATTCTCGTAGTCGATGTAGTGTATTGTAATGTAGCCAAGTATTTATAATCGAACGTGAGTATATTGCTAACTAGATGAGAAACCTTTGCTCCTTTCTGAAAGGAAGGCAGGAAAGTTGCTTACTGAGGTTTTGGTTGTAGCGGTTTGGTAGCGGAGGTTTCGTATCCAAGACTTTGTAATCAGTTTGCATCTGTCCAGAAATTACAGCTACAACCGTTACCAGGGTATAGTCACAGAATAATATATATATAACGGCGCAGGATAGCTTTTACCCAGAAGTGGTCATCGTATGAGTGGTTCATCAGCTTAAATATCATCAAGATTGTGCTGGAATATAGCAGTTCGTCGTAGACCTGGTAGCGGCTCCCCCTACTTTTTTATTAGGTTGGGAAATCATCAAATAACTTCTCCCATTCTGGGCGGAGTGGGAGGGCGTGTCAGACTCTTACTGACTAAAACCTACCCGTGTTCCTTCAGTTGCCTGTGCCAGGGGCCACGGTAACCCTTTCGGAATTTCCCCGCAACCCTGGCAGGCATCGGAACTAGCGGACTCCGTCATTGTTGCTGACATCTCTGACTTTATCTCTGTGATTAGAAGACAGCAGCCACGCAGCCATCGTTGCGACGCTCTGCTAAAGTGACTGTCACCAGCCAGTGTCACTCTTATCCGACTTTTTTCGGTGAGTTCAGTAACTTCGTAACAAAACGAGGCGGTGCTGTGCCATAAAATATTATTGGTAGCTTTTAAGGTATCAATATAGCCTAGAGGCCACGGTAGATGCTGAAAGAGGCGATCGAATTATCAGCCATTTTCAGTAACTGGTTGCCTTAGTAACATGGAAAACAACTTATAATACATTTTTAATTTCAACATTCTCATCAAGGGTATTGACATTCGATAATAATAAAAGAAGAGGTTCAAAGGAAAAAGGTTTCACAACTCATTCGCTCGTGTGTAACCTTTACAGCGCTTACAGCGATTGTACAAAGCGCTTTCAAAATGAGAGTCAGTTCATTTAACATATTAGGTTAACCGCCGCTTCAGCGAATTAGCTGCTTTGTGTATTAAGTTAAGAATTTGCATTGACGTTGTTTAGTAAGCTGATAATGTACTTTAATCTCGTTGATGAAATATCTAATTATCCCACAAAACCAAGGTCTACAGGTGACTAACCTAAGTACTGAAGTACTAAGTTTTGTGTAACGTTTATCATATTTTATGGCAAAAAGTAAACATTAATACTAACGGACAGAAAATGGATAGGCACTTCTAATCACAGGCATCGCAGTCCTCGTAATAATCAATTATTATTATTACAGATTTTGCCAAAAACATTACGCTAAGTAAAGATATTTTAAATCTGAGTGGCCGTCCTTATAATGCAATTAACAAAACATGCAACATACAAGTGTAAGACCATAGTGACCCAATATCTTCAGGGTCTTACTTACGAAGACACTGAAAGACTGTTCGCCAGGGAATCATAAATAATGATAAGCGCTTAAACACACACACACACTCATACACATACACCCACACACTCACACATACACACATTTACTTATCTCCTGCATGCCTTAAATTAAATTATTATTTTCATTCTAATTATGTTAAATTATTTTTATTTTATTAGTTTAACTAAAATTACATGAGCGACTGAGCGTAACTTAAATTGTACCAAAATTATTTGTATCATTATAATTATTATTACTAGAACTAATCATCATGAATCATTATTTCACTGTATAGCTTGTTACTTTTGATGTTGCAGTAGGAAGGCGCCGGCGTCTGCCACACAGTTAATACTAGCACAGACATCACCGTTTACTCTATCTTAAATACTCAAAAATTTGTACATTTTGTTTTTGCTTAGGATCGATGAGATGTAACCACATTTGTAAATAAATAAAATTATTATATTATTAGTTTAATAGCAATATTAAGTCATTATTGCAAACATAAGGAAGTTGCGGTGCACTCCCTTACAACAACCATAGTCAGAAAAGGAGTGACCAATTCCAACTGAAACCGCAACAAATATAAAACAGATTTAAAACTAAAAGGACATTTGTAAAACTATTCGCTAGCTATAAAACATTTCATCGTGCTACCGTCTCGAGCAATCACTATAAACTGTAAACTTTACACAAGTCTAAGAAATTGATCTAACCGTTCTCTTCAATCGGTATACCGTTTACAACTTAGAAAATAAAACAAGTTTGTGAGTGGAGTAAACAAATGAAATGCTTTCGGTTTCTGTATTGTTTTGATTCTATCCACGAGTTTAGTGCTTGTTTTACTAACATTAATTTTTATGTGTTGTAATTTTATTTTAACTTGCACCTGCCCTTTCTTTTTCCGGGCATTAGGAAAGTATGAGGCATAAGGCATTAGGAAGTGGTGAAGGGCTTTTGGGAGACAGTCTCATATAATTTTGACGTTCAAAAAGTGCTGATTATCAGCCTAGTTTGTATAAATGACTTTTGATTTGATTTGATTTATTTATTTAATATGAATGTAAGTACATATTATATAAAAATTAACCAACCGGAATAAATTCTCTTAATTACTGTGAAAACTCTTTCAAACACAGAAATATACGAATAGCAACTTTATTTTATACACATGAAGATAAATAAATTCACGGTAGTTTTCCCCGAAAGGGTTGGCTTAGGTGTACAGTGCAGTAGTGCCGGTGCAGCGGCAGATCGCGCTGCGCCGAGAGGAGCTCCGTCAGGTCTTGGTGGCGGAATGGTGGCAAAGGCTTCTGCGCCCTACCGCCGGCCTCGCTACCGTCGAGGCGATCCGGCCAGTACTCGACGACTGGCTCGGGAGAAGGCACGGCTCCCTGTCGTTTAGGGTGACGCAGGTGCTGTCGGGGCACGGCTGCTTCGGCAAGTACCTGTGCCGCATAGACAGGGAGCCGGACGCTCGGTGCCACCATTGCGTCCATTGCGGGGAAGACACGGCTCAACACACGCTCGCTGCGTGAGTAGCTTGGGAGGAGCAGCGCCGTGTCCTCACAAATGAAGTAGGAGGCGATCTGTCGTTGCCGGCCGTAGTGCGGAGGATGGTCGGTAGCGCAGAGTCGTGGGACGCGGTGGTGTCCTTCTGCGAGGACGTGATGTCGCAGAAGGAAACTGCGGAACGGGAGAGGGAGATCTCGACTCCCTTCCCCGGCCGCAGAAGGCGCACCGGGTGCAGGAGAAGGGCGGACAACGCCCTTTTCCGGCCCCCATGAATGGGTTCAGGGGCGAGGGACTCGGGGAAGTCCCCGCCCCCTATTCGATGGACCCGAGGCGGAGGCGCGCGCGGGTGTCGGCGCGTGCCTCTGAGGCGATGCACGGGGTAGTTAAACACCTCACTACCCCGTGCAGGAGACGAGGCCCGGACAGACCGGGCCAGCACTAGTGTGGGGCTGCGGAAGACTTCGGATTCCCGCGGCCCCGCGCGCACGTGCGAGGACACACCGGGGTGTTTTCAGCCGGTAAGAGTCCGGCACGCCCCTCTGCGTTTTCCCCAGGCGAAGGTTGTCCATGAGGATTTCCCAGCGTAAAAAAAAAAAAAGGTGTCTAGTACACCTGACGAGGCCCGCAGTGGCGGGCCGGCACTAGTCGAGGGTTGCGGAAGGATCGTACGTTCCCGCGACCTCCGGCGTAGGTGTGAGATGGAACACCGGGGTGGTTTTTAGTCAGTAAGAGTCTGACAGACCCCGCCGCCCGCTTCAGGGCGGCGGTTATCCATTAGGATTTTCCACCCCGAAAAAAAAATAAAGGTGTACAATACACCCTTATTTTGCACGTAACGTTGTTCCATGTACCTTGTAGGGGGCCACCCTATTGCTATAAGCCGGTAACAGAACCAGGCTCCAGGCTGTTACTGGGTTGAAAGACCCAACAAAACTTTGCCCGCCCGAGACTAAAAAATAGATCTCAGAAAAGTTACGGGTTGTTTATTTCGGTTTATTAATACTAACAAAATGAAAACGTATCGTCCTTACAATGTAACAGTATCGAAGTCTTATTAAGAATACAAAGGTATTTAAAGACCGAAATAAAAACCGAAACCTTTACGAAGCCATTTAACAAATTCAGGTCCATTAAAAAGTAAAATTTTCCCTCCAAATATCAGGAGAATGGTGTAATTATTTTCACACAACTCTGAAACAAATGGCGGCACTTAAGGGTAAGTTGAAACAGAGTATAGGCATTGTATTATTAGGCATAAATGTATTATAGGCACATAAGCTGTCTCACTATATTCATTCTATTTCTGTTTCAGTTAGTCATGTTTTGAATAATCATGTCTCGTTTATAAATAGGATGAAAGTCAACCTGGAGATGGTTTCACAAGTAAGTATTTTTGGATTATCATCGTTGTTTTTTTTTGCAATCACTTTTTTACACTTTAAACTTATATTGTGTCTTCAGTGCCTTTCAACCGAGTAATTAAAATGTTGACTGTTCTCTTTTAAAATAAGCAAAACGGCAGAATTCTTGATCAACATATAAGAAGAATAAGAAAATAATAAAAAAAATGTATAATGTTTGTTACCCATGAGCCATTTTCTAATTTTCCCTCGACTCTCAGTTAAACTTTCATTTAGGAATAAGTCACAATCCATTGTCCAAATTAATTAAACGCTACGATGGTGAATTACGCATTTTCGCCACTGAAGAAACTAATGAGAGGAAATCCTCAAAATATAAGTGTCAGGCGATCTTCAATAATTACTTATTTCTAGACCACTTTGACAAATTATATCGAGTTGGTGTGGTAAGAGTAGGTAACTCGATAATTACCAGACTAAAAAAATAATGTTGATATCAATATTTTTACTTGAGGCTAAGAGACAAGAAGACTACTCTAAGTCACACGAGACAAAATACATAAAACTAACTCCTTAAGAGCGTTTATACCTTATGAGTGGCAACGTCGCAATTTAGTGTCATATTTCGTGGTTTTCAATTTTTATCATTTAATCGGAGCTATATTTAAAAAATCTGTTTAATTAACTTTTTAGAATTACGTGAAAGTGTTTAAAAAGTAAGTAACCGTAATGCTTACAGTTATTTTACAATGAAAATAACGCCCTGCAAGTTTCCAATGTATTATTTGCATATAAATAGAACTGTAAACGCAACCACTTCTTACCTTTTACACAGTTTTCACATAATTCTAAAAAGTTAATTAAACAGATTTTTAAAATATAGCTCCGATTAAATGATAAAAATTGAAAACCACGAAATATGACACTAAATTGTGACGTTGCCACTCATAAGGTATAAACGCTCTTAAAAGTAAATTCCAACTTTGTCAGAACCGCTTAATTTAAACAAAAAACTTCATAACGCAGTACAATCCGTAATTTTTTATGATGAATGTAAAAAAATTATATTTTTTTCCTCTGGCAGTATTAAATTGCGGGCAGGTGCAAGCCGCCATTACCCTGAGAGTCAATTAAAGCACCTAATGGTGCTTGAATCCCGACTGGAATCTCATTACAGGCCAAGTTGGGATTATTGGCGATCTGTTTGTTATTCCCAACTTTAAACTTTATATTCAAGAGACTGGACGGTACGGCAATGATGGTACTTCTCTTATGAGCGTTCCCTGTGTCATTAGATAGTATTTTAACTATTCATTTTGACCTACATACTTTGCGAAATATTGGGGATGTAAGCTTTGAAGTACCTTTTGTGGTCCTTTGAGACGCTTTGGTAAAGGTAAAATTTGTAGTAACTCGTTATAATTATTTGTGAAAGATTTCTCGTTATCAACGCGTTTGAGTATCCATAATGAAATGTAAATATTTTAACCTGATATTCCTTCCACATAACAATGTAACATAGTGGTAGGCGCTTGTAGTAACTTACAGAGCTGAACCGATATTGATCTTCTATAATTTTTTGAACGACGCTTTTGCGAATTCAGAGTGATTTCATTTTATTTTCTATCAGTAGTATTTGAATACGTAACGTTGCCGTTGAGCGCAATATGTATTCATATTCCTGTACATTTAAATCCTCGTTTGTTAAAAATATTCAGCGCCATATTTACTTGTGCTCGCTTATTGAGGAAAATACGAGAATGTGTTACATTTTCGTTTGTATTCACCTTTTGGAAAACCACTTGCATTCCAAATGAGTAGGTCTTGGAACTTTAGCTGTGAGTAAACTTTCTTTGTTATGTTTTTCAATTCCAACCGTTTTGTAACGAAAATGTTACCATGATAGCTGAATTCTTCAAAAATAAATAAATAAATATCGTCTGACATTACATTGCACACAGCACCATCTAGTTCCAAGTTAAGCACTTAACACTTAAGGCTTGTGTTATGGATACCAGATGGTTGATACACTACTTAAATACATTTTTTTTTTGTAAATACATACATATTATAAATATACATCCATGGCTCGGGTACAAATGTCCATATTCATCATACAAACATTTGCCCCTACCGGGATTCGAACCCAGGACCATTTGGTTTCGCTGACTACACTTAGCCACTGTAGCCACTACACCAAACGTAAATAGTGGATTTCTATTACTGGCATAAAAAGAAAAGTTAGAAATCACTACTTTTTGGCACATCTGTGTTGCCTTTCTTCATTAATTTGTGCAGTTTATTATCTGCCTAGGGTTGTGATCAACTACTAATATCCTAGGTCAGACTAATTATTGAATTTTCAGATTTTTGACTGTATTTTTGTCTAGACAAACAGTTTTGTTTTAAGAACAGACGGTTTAAGTTGATTATAAATTCACGGAGTGACCTGGATATGCCAAGAATAGTCTCTCGAATCTTGGCAAGTGCACCTCAACATTTCTTGATCAATCCCCACAACTAATAATCACCCTTCTCATTGGTACACTTCTACTTATAATTAAGTCTCCAAAGAGCTACAGCTCTCATAATACCAGTCCTTTTGAAGCCTCCTGCGGGATCTAGCGCGAAGTAGCACGATAATAGTTTCCATTTGAGCCGGAGATGCGTAACGAGGCTCTTCTTGGCGGCTGAATGAAGGGCCTCTTTTCGTATTCATATGATCCC
The DNA here is from genome assembly GCA_937001585.2 of Brachylomia viminalis. Taxonomy (NCBI): domain Eukaryota; kingdom Metazoa; phylum Arthropoda; class Insecta; order Lepidoptera; family Noctuidae; genus Brachylomia; species Brachylomia viminalis. The sequence continues at coordinate 4,003,839 of OW443300.2, forward strand.
ACGTGCTTCGGCGGAGTGGGAAAGGGGTTAGAGGTTTGAAGGTAGAGACTTGCAGCGAGGTGAAACGGTACGGAATTGTCTCTAATCTGAAACATAGCAATTGCGGTATCACAGGCGTCGTTCAGATCGTCAAAGATGCAGTGAACGGACATTTGGGAGACTCAATAAACGTGGCCTACTGGGCCGAAACAGTATAATATGGATGTAGATACCGTCATTGATATAAACAAAGCATGGTATTGAATTTGATTTATAGAGGGTTTTCCTGTAACCTAACTGGTGTAAAAAGATACTAACGAAGCCGAGAGTTACGTTTATTGTCGTCATTAGGTTTTGTGATTGCTTTCTCTTGGTTTTTCTTACTTAAAGGAATATTCCATTTTTATTACCAAAATAACTATACTCAATACTTTATTGCATTCCATAATATGTACACATTATAACAGTTGGTATGTTAAAACATCGAATCAATTATGCACCCTGTCGGGCACAGTAAATTTAATGTTTAATAGGAGAGAGGATGAAGGCGCTTTTTGTTAAGAAAAATATTAAATAAAAATAGTATCATTTGCAAAATTAAATGCAGGATTGGCAGACGATTAACGGACGGTATGTAAAAATGGTTTTTATTGTTTATCCTATCCTAACCTTTCCTATCCAAACATCAAATTCATATTTCCTATCCAAACATCAAATTCATTCCACGTTCTGCAGTCAACTATCGCACTTAGTGACGCGGTACACCACAATACTTTTATGACTCAATGTATAAGCAAACATCACAAGGACCCAAAGGCCTATTCACACATACTTTATCACTATCTAGCCTTTGCGTTTTAAAAAGGAAATAGCCGATATCCGCCCGTGCCTTGCGTCCTACCACTCTTAGCTCTGCCCCGCCGACCCCTAGATGAACGCCGTATGAACAAAATGCAATCTCTCCCGCCGCCGCTTCAAAGATAAAAAAGATGCACCTTGCAACACTCTTACTACTACCAAAATAAGGTTGAGTTGGGCTTGGCGAAGCGACAGTTAGCTTGGTATCGCTTGAGATTTTAAAATGTATGTTGTGAATAAAGGTTTTTAGGTTATCAAATGGATACTAGACCATTGAACTGGGCTATTTTGGCGCGGGTTCGTTAAAGCAAAATGTTTGTTTTCATGCTCACAAAGGTTTATGTTTTTGAATGACACTTTTTGTTAATCATTCCGAATTCGTTTGTAGAACTATTTTTTACAAAGAAATTTTCAAAACGTCTACTATTAAGGGGGAAGCGTCAAGGTAGACCGCGAAATTCAAATTTTCTTACGTTATTTGGAATTTGCAGGTAAGAGTCAGGTTGTATGTTGAAGAAAATATGATTCGCGACCGTAACAAGTAAGTATTTACAGAATGATAATCATTAAACTCATCAATACAACACTCTAAGTTCATAATAATCCCACTGAATTGCTATTTTATGAAAAAGTCATTCAATGGGATTATCTGAATCATGAACAAACAAAATTCAGCTGTTTTATAGAAAAGTGCAATACCTACGCGGTCAAAATGTTTGGTACCTACAGCATTTTTTTTTCAAGTAGTCGACCAAATATTTGAACTCAGAAGTTTCCAGAATCGTCTACTAAATCCATGATAACAGAGGGGCAATTCCCGTATTTTTAAGACCGTTCGCATTCTAATCTCAGTCTCAATCTGTCAAAATTACAATCAATTTACATACATTTTTGACAGGTTTTTGACATTGATTGTCGCTGAGATGAGATTGCGACTTGAATTTGAACGTTTTTTAAGTACGAGAATTGGCCTACAGGTTGCGCGTCAATGTCCCTGCCACCCAGTGTATACAACATGTAACTTAATTAACGCACATCCTGAAAATAGTTTGTTCAGAATCGTTTACTGAATCGATTTATATAATTTTTAATATAGGTAATTTTTTATCCCAAAAATAATTAAAACTACGGATATTATTGTCATATTAACCCTGTACAATCAAAACAAATTGAAATGGACCGTAAGTCAAAGTAATAAGACTTTTAAAATCGCAGTTTTATTTGTATTCATAAAAATTCCATCATTCAATACAAAATAAAGAAAAATAAACCTTATTCCAAGAACGTTAACAAATGCATTGTAAACTTAGCGATTTGACCGCACGCACACACTAACAGGAACTGGACAAAGGACACCGATAAACCCACGGAGCAAATACAATTGCTCCGTGGATAAACCACCTACTTACTTTCGTTCCCTTTCAAGTTTAGTCAACTTTCAACATTAGTCACGCGCGGGCAATATTAGTGGAAAGAAGTTACGTAGTTAGTGTTATCAAATAATTCTTTCGCGCGCAATGTCTTTCCAATACACTAATGTTCAGTATACCGAAATGGTGAGGACTTTGGCAACGTGTGGTGATAATGTGGCTCTAGCTTGCAGAACATTTAACCAAAGTTATGGTACAAGAGTGGACCGCAGGACAATGTTAGCTGCTACTCAGCGGCTTCGCGACCACGGAACGTTCCGTCCAAACACAGCCATCGATAGGGGAGCCAACGTGCGTACACGTACTCGTCTTCAAAACGAAATCCTGGACTATTTCGATGAGAATCCCCATGCCAGTACCCGAGAAGCAGCGCCACACTTTGAATGTAGTCATATGCATGTGTGGAGAACACTTCGTGGTGATAAAGAACATCCATTCCACCTCAGAAGATGCCAGGAGTTGACTCCAAACGATTACGTACCACGTTTGCAGTTCAGCCGCTGGTTATTAGAAAATTGGCAGCGGAACATAATTTGGACCGACGAAAGTACATTCACACGCGTGGGGATGTACAATCAACATAACACACATTTGTGGATGCACGAAAATCCTCACGCATGCAGAGTGGATTCCTTCCAACACCGTTTCTCAGTTAACGTCTGGGCCGGTGTCATTGGTACACACATACTGGGGCCAGTCTTCTTACAAAGATTAACAGGAGACGCATATTTACTGTTTTTACGAGAAACTCTACCTACGCTGCTAGAAGACATTCCTCTTCATAATTTACAAGAGGTATTCTACCAACACGATGGTGCCCCTGCCCATTTCACTAGAAGTGTTCGGCAGCACCTTGATGAAGAGTTTGGAGAGCGCTGGATCGGTCGCGGCGGCCCTATCCAGTGGCCCCCCAGATCAGCTGATTTGACGCCTCTTGACTTTTTTTTGTGGGGACGAATTAAATCGTTAGTTTATTTTAGTGATACAACAAGTGCCGAGGACCTAAAAAATAGGATAGTGAACGCTTTTGAAATAGTGAGAAATGACACTGAAGTGCTTTCTAAATTAAAACATCAATTAAGAAAACGGGCATTAAAATGTATTGAACAAGGTGGTGGACATTTTGAAAGTGTGTTAAAAAGACAACGTCGTATGAGTGTTTAGGCCATCAGTATGTAAGTTATTTGATTTTTTAAATTACTTTAAATATTTTGATTCAATCTTTTAAACATGCCGTCTCTGAATAATGTTGTCGTACCGCCTCTTATTTTCAGCAGTTCATTGCCGATTGGCATTGTATCATATTCAATAAACGAAATTATTCAGAGTCGACAGTCCAAAGCCTGAAAAGTGTGATGGAAAGACGCAATCATAATGTTTACTAGACATAGACCGTAAATAAACAATTCTTTTCTCGGACGTCGTCGGTTAATGTTTCATAATTCTTTAACGTAAACAATCGTGTATCAAATTGTCGGCTTTTTCCGTAGTTTCGTTGTGTTGTGTCGAGCGGCGCGGTAACTGCTTGTGCGACTGTGTGCGCTGCGTGCGTAGTAGTATGACCATAAATTTCTCCCAGAATTGGTATAACTAATTTAATAAATAACAATGCATATACATGTTAAATTAAAAATTAAGTGTATATACATATTATGATTATAACATAATATTCTAATTGGGGTGTTTGAGGGTGTGCGTTAATTACGTTACATGTTGTATATATTTTTTTAATATGATTTTATTTATTTTTTACAAAATAACAAGATGATATTACTATTATTATTATATTATTATTTATGGTTATTTGGTGTAATTCTACCGAACACTTTATCTACTAGTTAGACCCGCGCCTATACCTAAAGTAACAAAAATTACGTAATATCAAATAGTGCATCAAACGCACACACCGGGACCGGGTGCATTTTTAACATTCCAAACATTATTAATAATAAACTACACGGATATTAAACAGAACATTCGATTTTGTAAAACAATTTTTAGTTGACTTTTAGTTTGAATCAAACTTTGACTTTTATATAGCGAACTTTCCAACACTCAAAGACCTCGCACCTCACTGGGGCTGATGGCTGATGCACCGGCCATACATTTAAGTACCGCCACACGTGGAGGCAACTTTAATGCACCACTTTTTAATATCCATTCAACTAGTCGCTCAAGCTCATACATTCCCGATTCCTTTCAATCTTTACAAGACCCCACTTACTGATATAAAAATAAAAACGCCTTTTTAAATATTCATAATACACCGATATAGGGAACATGGGAATCCACTCAATATTCGCTGCGTGTATACACGGTCTACTTCGAAGCGGTTAGCTTATATCTTGGAATATGTTGACAAGGATGGGGCATGGTGTTTGTAATAATCTGCGTGGCATACGCTTGCAGAGTGTGCAGCTTGGGAGGAGCCGCGCCGTGTCCTCGTTTCGGAAGTGGGAAGCGATCTGTCACTGCCGGCTGTGATTCGTTCTACGGTCGGCGGCGCAACGTCGTGGGACGCGGTGATCTCCTTCTGCGAAAATTTCATGTCGCAGAAGTAGGCAGCGGAAAGGGAGAGGGAGACTTCGAGCACCCTCCCGGTCCGCAGCAGGCACACCGAGGGTTGACAGAGGGCAGACAATGCCCTCTTCCACCGGTGTAAGTGTGCGAGGGAATACGGGGTGGTATTAGTCAGTAGAAGCCTGACAGACCCCTCCGCCAGCCCAGGGTGGAGGACATCCATGAAAACTTCCATCAAGCTTCCAAAAAAAAAAAAAAAGGTTTGTGGAATAATAGTTATTTTGGGTCGTGAATAATATTCATATGATTTTGGAAAGCGAAAGTGGAGCTGATTTGTCCATGATCATGACTGTAGGGGCAAGGCAACATTTTATGTAATTTTATATACAATTGAAAAAAACTGAGTGCACACGTGATCTTGGCGTGCTGCTTGACTGCAAATTACATTTAGACGCCCATATCGACAGCATAATTAACAAAGCCTTTCAGATGTATGGTTTTGTCATGCGGTCTTGTAAAGACTTCATAAAGCCTTCTACTTTTCTCTTCTTATATAAAACACTAGTCCGTTCTCAGCTGGAATATGCGGTACCCATCTGGTCCCCGTACTATGATAAATATAAGCAAGCAATAGAGATGGTTCAGAAAAATTTTCTTCGTGCCACGCACTACAAGTGCTTCCGTACAAGGATTCCCTATGCAGATTTGTTAAATCATTATAGAATATTGAGCTTGGATTCCAGACGTTCATTGATCATGGTTGTGATGCTGTACGGTATATGCAATAACCAATTTAATTGTACTGAGCTCTCGAATAGATTGTGTTACGTTGTACCTAGAACTGTTATTCGGCGGGAGATGCGCGCACCTCGACTATTCTACACTGCGCGTTGTAGAACGAAGGCCGGGGTGCGAGCACCTCTCCGCCGGCTTTTAGAAACCTATAACTCACAATTCACTGATTTTGATATTTTCGCGCTGTCGCAATCTAAATTTAAAAGAATGATTTCACAATCTCTTGCAGGTCGCTCATAAGTCGGATGCTCTTGCCATCCGCTTCCTTCAATTCATCGGTATATGTATAATGTTTTTCTTTTAAATGTGTCCTTTTTATTTTATTTTTGTCTCTCATTTAACACGCGTTCGTTATCATACTCAGATGTCACTTCGTGGACAATAGTGTGGGTTATGCGTTTTCTCAACTGTAATCTAACTACTTATTATAAATGCTGTAATGTATAACTATTTTTTGTCCCAAATAAATAAAATAAAATAAAAAATCATTTCCACGAGCCCAAAGTTCAAAGTGACACATTTAATTTCCAAAGCGTCGTCATTTCGACAGAAAATCTGTGAAATTAGTAGGTCGCTCTAAATTACGATCTATGAAAAACGGGCGAGGGATATAGGGCCTTTTCAACAAGAAAGTGTTTCCTTACAAAAGTAATGTCAATTTAAAAAAAATACTTACTAACATATAAAACGTCTTATCCACATTTATATGTTCTGTGCCCGGATAAGTACGGACTTGCGCGCATTGACTGCGAGATGCATTGCAGTCTGGATGCACTGGTATGTAGCAAATTGAAGCATCGCATACTTATTTACTTGCGGTTTTGTTTAAAGCATTCAGCCGCTTTATGTTATTAATTGAAGCGATTAATAGAATAGAAAACTTTTATTTCAGACCGGAGTCCATTGGGTTGTTAGTAGGTTACATATATACACTTCAAAATTTAGCGTGGAGCTGCATCCACCGTTATAAAACGATTTCGTGAAACAAAACCGCGGTTCCATCCACTGTGTAACAACGGTAAACAGCATTTCATTTAAATAGTGTGGCGAGTTGTGAATCCGTGATCATGCTTCGATACCGTTCAATCAGCGAACTCATTTGTTTTTAATCACTTTCGAAACAAATGAGTTCGGTTTTGAAATGTGTGTTGCCCACAGAAAAAGGGGTATTTTAAATCTCATCCTCACGAATGAGATTTAAAATACCCCTTTTTCTGTGGGCATGATTTCAAAATTACAATATCATGCAAGGCCAGAGGTCATGAGTATCTCATCGGTACTCAGTGCGAATGCCGTGCTCCTGACCAAACCGGGTACCATAATTATGTTGTATAATTGTGTATGTAGCGGTATCTACATCGCCAAATGCGAACTACACATCACACTGACGTTACGAAGTCAAAGTCAAAGCATTTATTTCAAATAGGCACATAAAAGGCACTGTTGAACGTCAACATTTACATTTAAATAGAATTGATTCTAGTCGCCCCTTCCAAAAGGTAGTTTCGTATGGAGAAGAATGGGCAAGAAACTCCACCGTTACTCTTTTAAAATGTGTTACAATATTTTGTATAAGTACATCAATTATATAATTATATGTGAAGACGATGCACCCACAATAAAAAGCACCCTACCACAATAGGTAAAAAGAATTTAATAAACGTAGCAATGATAAATAAGTTGATTAAGTGATGGATACATGGTGTTCACATATTTACAAACATTGTAAAAGTATACGATTTCCCAAATTATGTAAACTAGTAATATGTCAGTGTGTGAGTTAAAGTAATCACAGAATGTAAATCAATGTCATAAAAAATAATTAACTATACAGTTAAAGTAGCAACCAGGTTAATTTTGTCTAGACCCTAGATGGTCCTATGGAGCTGGACCAGCATGTTTCCAAGCATTCTTATCTTGGATATAATCCTCTAATTTGTAATATGCTTGTTTACACAGTGAACTTTTTATATGGGTTTTAAATTTTCTTTCAATTAATTGCAATACATGACAAGGTATTTTGTTGTAGCATTTAACACAGTCCCCCATAAAAGATGTATGTACTTTAGCTAATCTGAAAAATGGTTGATCTATTTTATCTTTATTTCTTGTATTAAAATTATGTCTATCACTTATTTTATTAAAAATATGTAGATTTTTTCTTACGTACATAATATTTTCATAAATGAATTGGCAAGGTACCGTCATAATATTAATCCTTTTAAATAGTTCCTTGAGAGATTTGCGGTGACGTAGTTTATAAATGGCTCTGAACGAACGAACGATCGAAAATCCTGCATCGCGCAAGCAGAGTTTTCCGCGCGACTACAACGTCCCGACATCAATCGTTGGGCAATTGCCCACCAGACACGACACCCGTCTGGTCGGAGGATTCTCCCTTTTCCCTAGAGTATGAGTGAACTTTACACCCTGTTCCTCGAACCTCTATATTATGTCCATATACCTGCACTTCTGAAGACCTAAAACACGGCTCTGGTGCTGCAATTGGCATGACCACCTACCGGGTTCAACCCATTTATCAAAATACACGTTTGTTATGACAATTTAAAGAAGTTGTTGACTCGAAAATAAGAAGAAGGGTAAACAAGAGTTATTACTAAAACCCATATTTGCGAAATAAAATACTATTACTATTACTGTATAAAGTATAACCATAAAATCCGTTCATATTCGTTTTGTCTTACATACTAAACAAAAAGCTCTTCAAGTCAAGTAGTGTGTCGACGAGATTTTCTCATTCCAATGTTTCTCTTTGTTTCTGCCTTACTTGTTATATCGTTTGGAACCGGATTTCATTTCACACAGACGGAAATTAATTTATTTCATTCAGCTCAGATTTCGTAGTTAAAGTGTGCCTGAGGTCATTTAAATATTTGGTTCTGTTTTTTATTTATTCTGTTGCAGTATTGTGAAATTGTATTTGATGTAATAAGGGTTTTGCATGAATTAAATGAATTTTGTTTAGTATTTCCCACTTTGCACAATTTTTTTTATAATTTTTTCTCGATCTACTAATATTTCCTGGCATGGTGTAAGGACTTCTTCTTATTTTGCACACAGGTAAATAAACTTCTTGATGTATGTACAGAATATATTTTTAAAATTGTTATCTACAATCTGAAGCGGAATTTTATTTTTACAAAGACTAGTTCATGAGACAATTGGACTCTTCTAATAATCTAAAAGTTGTTTTTTATTCCACGCCTCATAACGCGAAGCGGTTGAGGTAGTGATTTACTCCCGACTCGTCAAGGTCAAACAATTTTGTAATCTTCAAATGCCTCTATCACAACTATATTGCACTTATACAATAATATGAGTAGATGTACATCGAGAAAACACTTAAATTAAACCATCTTATACTTTCTAAACATCATTTTAAATCGCTACTTCGAAAAAAAAAAAATCGGAAATAAAATTACGTGGAAGTCTGTACGCTGATTTTGTATTTACCAACGATAACTCCCGATGATATACCGAGACCGGGCTTTTTATTAGTTCCAGAATTCGGTGAACTGGTGCCGTATTTCATATCAGTAGCCTAGTTGACGTAGTTTATTTTTTACAATTTCACTATGATATACACGTACAATATAAGAACTTTTCTTGCTTACATGTGTTTTTATTTCACAAATTAATTATTAAATACGATTTATTAAGTTATTAAAACAAACGAACGTTATGAAGCGTGCACTTTTGGATTTTCCAATTTAATAGTATGCGAATGGGAACTCCTTCATAAACCTGAAAAAGGGTACTTCGGTATTCTTTTTGTTAATCCAGAATAAGTTCAATGTATTTTTAAGCATGATTGAATAAGAAACATCTGAAAAGTTCATATTTTGTAGTACATATTGGAATGAAATTAGATTATCAAGTATAAAAATCAAAATCGCTAGGTGCATGGTTCCAATTGGTCGTTTTCTATGAAGAAGACCTGGCAAGAAACTACGCGGTTACTCTTTTAAAAATAATTGGCTATTACAATGTTTTTAAATTACAGTGCTAATAGGAATGGGAAGACAGTGTAGGCCTCTCAACACGTACCAGGTATATAACAAAACAGAAAATAGCCAACAAATAGAATCAATCTTTCTCACATAAAAAAAATACAGGCAATATATGATTTTCAAAACCACTGTAACAATTCTGAGTAGATAACATGTCCACAATAGCCACTAATGAAGATTTGAAGTTGGAATTGTATGCAGATGTTAAATCATTATTAGACTTTGTCATAGAAGTACATAGGTTCGCAGACACGCGTCGTTACAGTTAGAAAATGGCTAGAACACTCAACCGAAGCTACAAGTCGTGCCACATATCCAAAGCCTAGTAATAAACTAGCAAAAGTTCTAACATAGAATAAGAGCGTCTAGAAATGAAAGTCTTGATACGAACACATACAGTATTGGCACGGTTTTGGGGCATAAGGAACGTTCAACTCCCAATCGCTGGCGGCAATATTGGCAATATTCTGGAACATAATTGTGTAACGCACACCTATGGACAACCATATGATTTTTGATAGTTCTTGGTCTGTCAAAATGCAAGTGATTCGTGAAATCGAGACTATTGTGGCGGCATCTACATCGCCCTATGCAACTACGCATTACACTGACGTCACGCAAAATCCTACATCGCGCAAGCAGAGTTTACCGCGCCACTAGAATATACAACATCGCAACATCATAATTGGGCAGTAACCCACCAGACAAAACACCCGCCTGCGGCCATACTATGATGAGTTAATTCCATCATTGTTCCAGCGTGAAAGAGACATGGAGCTATACATGACCGATAGCACTTTCTCTTTTTCGCAACGGAATCCTGATGGTATTAACATGTCATATTAAGCCCCCTGATCGGAAGATCCTCCCTTTACTATGGACGATGAGTGCACTATACACCCTGTTCTTCATACCTCTATACTGACATTGGACTTTTTTTTAATAAATTAGGCTGCTTATTTGACTTGGGCGAGCTCGGGTCATAGTAGCCTGGCGAGTAGTGATTTCCCTAAGACGAACCGAGGATCTGTTGGGGATTGGCCAAAATCCTAACTTACGCCGCCGTCTTGTTTTTCCAATACATCGCCGCAAGGTTGCCTGCTTGTCGGTCTTCAACAGATTGTATTTCGGTGAGTGTGCCCAAGAACTGCACTACCTCACCACCGGCCCCCTTCTTCCATCGGTGATTTAGACGCACTGCAAATTACCATCCTTACCTAGTTGCTATTCCACCAATTCGCACCCAAATGTCTTCAGTAATGTGCACAGCAAAAGAGTGGAACTCTCTACCTGCGTCTGTGTTTACGAACGCAGAACGCATACAACCCTAATCTATTCAAAGTGAGATTGAACAGGCTTCTTCTGGGTAAGCTCACTCCATCGTCGACTCTGTCTCTGTCACCACTGATCTAGACTAGAGTCAAGAGCAAACCCAAGCTAACAAAAAAAAAACTGTGACAACTACAACAAATGTATACCAACAACGCCCCCCTGTCAATATCATTCAGGCGCCTAAAGATAATGGTAGCAGTGTACAGTAAGCGGGCGCTGATATAGCACATGCCATGGAGTTTTAAACACAAAATTTCACAAAAATGCCGTTATTTTTAAAACACCTTATGGCTTATCAACGTCCTGGTACTGTTGGTACATGAGTTTCACTTCTATACAATTTTCTTATTCTATGGTGCTACTCAGTAGATAGAGCGACTGCCACTTAAGGGCCAATCAACAGGTTGATTGGAGGTCGTGACGGCTTCCGACTCAATAAGGACATTGCTTGTCGGCAACTGGCAAACACCTGGGGATATTAGATGGTTATTAGTTGTTACTAGTTGTTTACTAGTGATGCGGTATTACTAGTGGTTAGTAGTTTTAGGGTCAGGCTCGCTAAGGAGCTCTGGAATTTACAAGTTTTGTCTGATGAGTGTTTTGAAATTTCGAACGTGTAGACAAGTATTGATTTGTGTATTTGGTGTCTATTATGGTTTTCTCAATTTGATAACTAGATATTAAATATATATTAACGGTGACATGTGTAAAAGAGCTGAGAGCTAGTGTTGTGTTTTTGTGCTGATAAGTTGTGTGTTGTGTCTTTATCTGTTTATCATTTAATTGTTTCAGGCAGGGCAAGTTTCTACCAAAATATAACGCCCAGATCCTCTTGGCTTACAAACAAAAAGGTCTCAATATTTCAGTAACTACCTAAAATCATACAAAAACTTCAAGGCTCACAAAATTCATGTAAGTACTTTACTGCTTTTTAAGTACTACCTAATTATAAATACAACCGCTTGCCACAACATTGTAATGGGGAATAAATACAGCGACATTGTTTGGAGACAAGCCAGGTTACGTCGCGTGTTGACAGCTCAAGGTCGGGGCTGACACGCTTCGTGACAATAGGGTTGTTAAGACCGGTAAATGAGAAAAGTTGAAGGATGGTAATAATATTATGTTGGGGAAGATAATGTGTGGTAGGAAAGATCGATGGCTATCTGCAGACGGTGTAGGATTTATTTTGTGTTATTGTTACTTTGTGGTTGCAAACCAGACCTTGGTTGGTTCTTATACCTAGATAGTAGCTTCGTTTAAAGATGAGAGCTAAGCGAAGATGAATGACAGTGGACTTCACCGCCTCTTAAGGCTGTGCTTGCTGAAAGATGGCATCGTCCCCAATAGCTGTCAAATATTTATCTGTTTTGATTAATTAATCAATCAATATTACTAAATGAAAATATTAAATACATATTATCGCTCATTTCAGTCTAACGAGAGATAAAAAAGTTTAGTAGGTAAGTGTTTGAATAAAAATGTAATGGTATAAAACAGAAATACTAATTAAAAAGTAGAATGTTCCAAACTAGTAAATATATTAACTGGCTATTTACTGAAATATTTCAATCATTAAACAGTTCTCAGAACAAAATTTCACGCTTGGCAACCCTGGCCACATCAAAATCAAAGTCTCGAGTTGTAACCACACAAATCGTATTGCGTTAGCGAGCATAAAAGTTAAGTACAAAATATTAGGGCCGTAATACTTACTTTATCAAATGTTGCTAGGAGTAATATGAGTTCAGGGTTTTTTGATATTTTTGTGTAAATGTTTATTTATGCATGTTTTATGTAATATATTCTTGCTGTGGTCTGGTGTTTGTTTGATTCATTTACGGTGTAAAATTAAATAGATATATGAGACTCTTGAAGTCTTCGGCCTTTCGGGAGCTATTCAATTAAAAACGTTTAACATGCCCGATTAATGTGTTTTTTTATTAATCGAATACCCTTTTTACGACTGTTGTTTTATGCTAACTCTTTTAAATAAATATCTATAAAAATGGTTCCTGACATTTTGACGGCCACAAGAATCCGCTGAATGTGAGAAGCGCAGAACCAGTCGACGTGGCGATCCTTGGGGGAGGCTTAAGTCCAGTAGTGGACGTCTTTTGGCTGAAATGATGATGGATCATGAATATAACCGACAATCTTAAAACCGACTCGTACAGCTGCAAAGCAAATTACATGCATATCATCACAAAATTAACGCAGAATTGGAACGAAGACCACAATGAATACCTTTTTATTACCTTAATTTCCCCCCCCCATATTATGAAGCTTCTTTTATATCAATACTCTTTCTTTAAGATACACTCTTGCTACACCAATAAATATTGTCCAAAGATTTGAATTTCTTATACTTTAGTGCACAATATCCATCGTGTAATATTGAAAGGAAATTATGATTGAGTTTGTTAGTAGCTTCCTATTTGTTTCCAAGAGGAACGGTTAATAATAGGGGTTAAAGTATGAAAATGCCGTTTTATTGTATTAGGTATTTCGAATTGACATAGAACCTTCATGGTTTGAGATTTTTGAGTGAAACTTTTTTCACATGGTGCGGTGGGCTGCATCAATTGGGTACCCCAGTTGTATTAAAATTAACTTTGAAGGGGGGTACCCACATCGTGACGCTGACTGTACATATGAAGTTCTTCTTTTAAAAATGCAACATTCGATTATCGACTTTCAGTTGTTTTTTTTATTCAGCTTAGACAAGAGAGATACGAGTTATGTTTTGAAAACAGCTCGCAATATCAATGTTGCGTTTGGAGAGTGGACTGCTAATGAACGCACCGTGCGATTTTGGTTTAAACGCTTTCGTGATTTAAACTTTGATTTGAAGAACGAACCACGTGGAAGACCGCCCACACAGGTGAATAACAATGAATTGAAAGAGATGGTGGAAGCCGATCCGAGCCAAACTACCCAGGAATTAGCGGCATTATTTAACGTTAGGTACCTTACCAGCAATTTAGACTCATTTGCGTCAAATCAATAAAATAAAAAAAATATGAGAAATGGATGCCTCGTGATTTGACTGATCTGCAGAAAGAAACGCGTGTTGAAACTTGTGTTGCCTTGCTGAATCGATACAGAAATGAAGGAATATTGGATCGAATTGTGACATGTGATGAAAGTGGATTCCTTTACGATAACCGTAAGCGAAAAATGCAATGGCTGACCCCAGGTCAAACGCCGCAACAGTGTCCTAAAGCAAAGCTTACCAATAAAAAGGTAATGGTAACTGTTTGGTGGTCTCAGCATGGTGTTATTCACTATAGCTTTCTCCGATCTGGTCAAGCAATAACGGCAGATGTCTACTGTGCCGAACTGCGAACAAAGATAGCCAAACTAGCAGTAAAACAGCCCCGACTCATGAATCGATCTTCACCATTATTGCTCCATGATAACGCGAGACCTCATGCAGCACGAGAAACCGTTGTAACTCTACAGGAACTGCAATTAGAAACCATTCGTCACCCTCCGTATTCGCCAGACCTTGCTCCAACGGACTACCATTTTTTTCGTGATTTGGACAATTTTCTACGAGATAAGAAGTTTTCTTCTCAGGAGACAGTACAAAATGCTTTCACACAGTTTGTCGAATCTAGATCACGAGAGTTCTATCGCAAAGGCATAAATGACCTTCCTATTAGATGGCAGCAATGTATAGAATAATGGTAATTATTTTGATTAAATAAATATGTTAAATAAAAAAAATTAACGAATTATAATTTTTCAGTACAAATCGGAAATTTCATACTTTAACCCCTAATAATAATATTGATAAAGTTAGGAGAGCGAAGAAGAATATGGGCTTAGACATCATGTAATACAAGTTTGTTTATATATTTCCTTATGTAACTATCATCTGACTAGCCTTTCCCAAATATTTTGGGGTCAGCTTCTAGTCTAACCGAATGCAGTTGAATACTAGTATTTTACATGGAGCGACTGCCCATTTGACCTCCACAACCCAGTTACTGGGTAATACGATACCCCTTAGTAAGACTGGTTGTCAGATTTTCGGGTTTCTGACGACCCGTAACGACTGTCAAAAGATTCACGAATGACAGCCGGGACTGGCTTAGCGTGCTTTCCGAGCACGGAGGGGTTTTGGTATGTAAAGATGGTCACCCACCCACAGACCAAACACGGCAAGTGTAGCTTAACCTGATTGATCGAGCCGTGCGGCTGTAAATACTAGGCTACAAGCCCCACATATTACTTGACCACAAGCCCCCCTTTCCTTATGTAACTAACTGAACTCTATATGAGCAAAAGTTTCACTGTGCTTTTTTAAATTAATTTACAAAACATCACAGATATAACTTTATCGGCATCAACAAACCAACAAGTTTTTTTTATAAATCATTATTTCTAGTAACTACCTCGTTGGTAAGCGCTACTGCTGGGTTTCGATTCCTGCGTCGGGCAAAGTAATGATGGGTTTTCCCCATCTGGAATTTCACAGTAACAGCTCGGAGACTAGATTTGTACCCGGTGAATGGCAATCGGCTCGCCCCCAATTATTTATTTATTTAATACTTTAAGCACACAAATGTACAGAGGCGGACTTAAGAGTGTTTATACCTTATGAGTGGCAACGTCGCAATTTAATGTCATATTTCATGGTTTTAAATTTTTATCATTTAATCGAAGCTATATTTTATAAATCTGTTTAATTAACTTTTTAGAAATACGTGAAAGTGTTTAAAAAGTAAGTAACCGTAATGCTTACAGTTATTTTACAATGAAAATAACGCCCTGCAAGTTTCCAATGTATTATTTGCATATAAATAGAACTGTAAACTCAACGATTTCTTACCTTTTACACAGTTTTCACATAATTCTAAAAAGTTAATTAAACAGATTTTTAAAATATAGCTCCGATTAAATGATAAAAATTTAAAACCACGAAATATGACACTAAATTGCGACGTTGCCACTCATAAGGTATAAACGCTGCCATAGCTATTTTCTACTAGTCAACCTTCGCTCGGGTGATGCAGAGACAAACAGTGGTAGCTGCAATTTATAATGAAGTTTAGGAAAAAATATTTTTAAATTATAATGGTTTGGGTGATGCAGAGACAAACAGCGGTAGGTGCAATTTTTATAAATTGCACAATACTTTTTCCTAAATTATCATTAAAGATAATTTAGGAAAAAGTATTTTTAGGCGATTATCACACTGCCACGCATCATGCAGCGGGCTGCGGGAGTGCGTGTTCTTACGTTGCTTGTAAGTATCTCCGTTTGTAGAAAACACTCCCACAAGTACACGCGTAGGTGCGTTGACACGCAACATGCAGCGTGATGCGTCGTGGTGTGATAATCGCCTTAAATATAAAGGTATTAGGTACCTTTATATTTAAGCATAGCATAAACCAATTAAGACTATAAATATAATTTATTATATACCTAATTAAATACAAATATAAGCACAAATAAATGCACATAAATACACGAATATACTAAATACAAATAAGACAAACACTGAGAAAACATTACCGTTGTGATGATACTGCCAGCTTCTTACATTATATACATACATTACATTGGGACATAACTGGTATAATGTGAGTGTATACTATAGGTACACCTCTGCCTAATGCTTCGGGGAAAACGGGCGTGACGTTACCTTTCTAAAATAAGATTAAAATAAACATCTGTGTGTGTTTTGATTGGGGAGGATTGCATTTTGATAGGACAGAATTTGAAGTTTATCACCTAAAATGAAATAGCAGATACATCTATAAATATGAACAAAATATGGGGTAGAGGAAAGTATTTGCAGCTTAACTTCAGAAGCTGTGGCCGCCGCGGTGTGTACCACAATAGTATTAAAGTGAAGCTGGCTAATGGCACAAGACAGAAGATGGTGGACTTGACTAAATTCCCTTTCTAAATACCCGGTTCAATTCATCGGCAGACAAATCTCATGTCCGACAATATTGTCATTACACGTTGATATTGTTACTTACCTACCTCCCACTAAAGTAAATTGTATTGTCCTACTCTCATCATTATCTAACAGTTAGGTAGAGAAAGAGGTGGTGATGATTTAGAGCTCAATGAGTGTGGCCCAGAAATACTAGCCATACTTTAAGAGCCTAATGCCTGTATTTAAAAAGGGTGCTTTTGATTTTGAATTTATAACTTTCGGCGCTGAGTCGAGCGTGGAAAATTCAACAGCGTGTTTTTGTTTAGGTGTCGCCTAGTGTTATTGAAAATGGCAATAATTTACTTAAAATATTAAATATTGAATGAATTCATTGTTTGTGCTTACTTTAAACTTTTTGTTGACGCTATATCTTTTAAATTAAACCACATTGGTCAAAGTTGCACCGCAAGCACTATTATATAATAAATTGTTAGGTGGCTACAGCACAGTTTAGTATCAAACAAATGGTTTGCAACGTGCAAATATGACGAATATTGAGAACGTTGACAAACGTATCTATGCTGGGAAACTATTGTACTCTAGAATTGGTTATTAATAACGATTATTTCTTTGTTGTACAGTAAAGAGAGATTTGAAGGTTGGAGGACCTGCAAAAGTTCCCCGGACGTGACTCGTTCAGACCAGGGAACCATGGCACACAAAGGAGGAGGCCTATTATCAGCAGAGGAACAAGGCTACCGATGATGACGGTGATGAGAATCGGTTTTCACCCTGTTAAGAATATTCATAGATTAACTAAATTACTCTTTTTATGAACCCTTAGGTATGATGGAACCCAATACATGGTATTAAAGACATCTCTGTTAGAAAAGGTCGTCATATATTATTGTCTCATAAAATCTGTCACATCTATCTTGTGGATCACGTACATCATTATCATTTTCAGCTCATTTCACAGCTACAACATTATATTTTGGTAGATAGGTGGTAGATATATTATATACAATGTGGAGACAACATTATGACAATAAATGAAAACACTGGCAATACTAGTGCATAGGCGTATTTTGAAACTATCAAATTAATCCTAACACCGAAATAACAAAAGTGACTTTTTCAAACAAACTAAATAGTAGTGTTGGGCCGACTATGGGTTTTGCCAATCTTTGACTAGCTATAGTGCCTAAACTATTGGATATATTTGATTGAATTTTTGTATGCAGGCTGGTAACATCATTAGATATACGCAGTTTAATTTATTGTCGTATTGTCGTCTCCACCTTGTATATATCACTACAAGTACCTGTTCCGGGTCTGGCAGTTTGTGTATGTGAGTTTAAATGTTTATAAACGCACCCACAGTACAGGAGAAATTCCTAGTGTGGGGTAAATTTTTATTAAAAAAAAAATGCAATATAAAATAATGAATAGGTATCTACGTGTTATAAATTGCTCCTAAAAACCACAAAACAAACCAACAAATCCTACTAATTACGTAAGTAGGCCGTAAAGAAAATTTCAATTCTACCAAAAATCTGTAAAAAAGTCCCAAAATTATTAACCAAAAGACTTTAAACATGTAAAGCGACACTTTTAAAACGAAAACTACAAATTAAATTACTGGACAAGTCGAAAATGACTGCAATATTCATCCGTACTCTGAAAACTGGTTCTCAGCGATTCGCTTTATCAAAATTTCAGTCGTTGGCGGGATTAATGTAACGGAAAGTCTTTCAACCAGCCATGAAATCGTCGTCAGTTCTTCAGAGTTATTAAGATTGTCTCTTTACTCGATTATGGTGCCAACGAAGTGACAACGTTATTTTGTAGAAAGGTTTGGTCTAAATTTTATCACGAATATATTTTTTTTTGTTTCTATAGTAACAAGATGATAATGGAGGTTCATTGTGAGTTTTCGTCAGTGTTTTGCGACTTGACAAAATATCGAGATTTCTTTAAGTATTATATGTAAGTTTAATTTAAAAGATAATCAGAATAAAGATAGAAGATATATAATGTAGGTGTATTTAATATTCTAGTTTTCATTACATTTTATTACATTTCTTTTTCCTATCTCCTTTCGCAGGTCTGCTTTAAGATATTTCTTAAGAAATAAGCAGTACCTTTGTACTCAATTCCAATATGTCGTATCTGTATCTGTTTTACTGTGTGACCATAAATAATATAATAAATAAATAATTATACGTTCCAAAATAAATTTTCTGTATGATGGTAAAAATCGCATCAAAATCCGCTGCCAAGCTTATAAGATCAACGCGGTCACACAGTACAAACGAAAATAGACTTTAATTTATATTAAGTAGGAATAGTAACTTGTACACATAGATGGGGATCCAGATTCTTTCTAGGTCTTTAGATAATGTCTACTAAGGAACAATGCTTGGTAAACAAATAAGTGATCACGCAGTCTTTTTAGGTACTTATATTTCTATTTGTGGAATTAAAATCTATTTTCGAACTTTCTGAGGACTCGCTCTGTCCTTTGAAAAGTCACATCATGATGCCTGATTTTGGAAAAACTTGTGTCCTTTTTAAACCCTTATTAGTTTTATTATTTTGGAGCTTAAAATCACTACATTTTGACTACAACAAGACCCAATAGCCCCTGCTTCGGTAGCAGCCAGGGTGCTGTACAGACTCGTAATCATTGGTATCAATCGCAGAGGTAGTGTAAGATAACTTTTACTTGTATAGTAGCATGTAAAGTCGATTTGTAACGATGAGGGTGGCATAATCTGTCTAGACTGAAACCCTCTTTAAACAAATAAGAATAAAAAAAAGCCACAATAGCAAAACGTTAAAAGGTCTATAACAAGTATTTTACCGCTCCTGGTATAGGCAGAGTGACATCTGTCAGGGGCAGGGTACGATAGATTCTTGAGCAAGTCATAAAACTATACTCTAGGGTTTACGACTTGGGATAAGTAGGATTTGAAGCACTTGTGAGTAAGGGTTTTATAGGGCACTTGTGTCTGTTTGATTCTGCAGATTTATTGAGAATCCCTAGAAATGTTCGTTTTGATGGTTCTTATGTATCAATATGGTCAGCTATTCAAACATAGGGAAAACATAAAGACGTGTCATAATTTTTTTAGACTAATCAAATCTCAGTAGAAATATATCCCAATGGATAGTAATAATAATAATCTGCTTGTGTTGCCCCATTAAAGGGCAAAGGCCTCAGTAGGTACAAAGTATGAGCTTTGAAAATATACAAATATTAACTGTTTACCTTTATGAAAAAACAATATAATTCATAGAAGAACACACTAAAAGAGGACAATCGGATAATAATATGATACGGATCGTCATTAAAATGATATCAACAGACTCAAACAAACCAACACACGAAATTGATACCTCTGTTATCAAAACAACAAATCCGCGAAACGAGACAGATTAAATTAACCAAATAACACGAAAGTCAACAAAACGCCTGACGTCTGCTGACGTCTAAACGGACAAAATGCAGCCTGTTTTGTCAGAGCCGTCTGTGGCTGAGTATTGTAACGCGTCAAAATATACACACGTAACCACCAGTGTAAGTTGACTTTCACACATAGGTACATACATAATTTTTATAGTGCCGTAACATAACATCACGGCTCCTCCTCGAAGGGATAGGCAGAAGTGTTTATGGCACCCCTTTTTGGTCAGTTATGTTGCCGTCTCATATAATAATAAGGATGAGCGTATTCCCACTGACCGGGCACAAATTCAAATTTCTGGCTGCTACTTCTTATCAGCTGGTAAACAATAAATAAATATGAGACAACATCCACACAAGGTCTTCAGGTCCCGAACTAGCTAGAGCCTGTACTACGGTAACCTGATGACTGATATACATATACACACAGGTCAAACAGACATGTTCATGCACATAAATGTTTGACTTGTCCGGGGATCGATCCCGGGACCAGCGGCTCAGAAGGCATGGTCGCTACCAACTGTACCAACCGGTCAGTCAAGTCAACAAGCAGGTGGCCTCCTGATGGTGAACGGTCACAGCTGTCTATGGACAACGGTAACACAGCAACAAATGCAGCGCAGGAACGTTACCGTCCCAGAGACAGAGTTCTATTTCTCATGTGCCCGTAATTACATCGGCATGAGTACATACACACCCTTGACGCTGCTTGACCGAAGTATTTGGTGTTTGTACGTCTCCAAAACGAGCTCCTTTTTACAGAGGTCTAAAACTACTATAATCTCTCTAGGCTTTTCCCAACCATGTTGGGGTCGGCTTCCAGTCTAATCGGATGCAGCAGAATACCAGTATTTTATATGAAGCGACCACCTATCTGACCTCCATAAGCCAGTTACTGGATAATACCCCTTGGTATGACTGGTTGTCAGACTTCCGGGCTTCTTGACCAACCGTAACGACTGTCAAAGATCTACGAATAACAGCCGCGACCAACGGCTTAACGTGCTTTCCGAGGCACGGTCTACCACTACTACTGTGAACACTGAGAGACCAACAGAAACTGGACATGCCATACACCCGACGCAGACGATCCTCAATTTGCCCCTGACATGGGAATTATAACTTTATTGTGCAGGACTGTAGATTGGTTTTCCTTTGGATACTTGTTTTACTTGTGACCGAGTATACAATTTTAATAAGTAATCCAGTATGCGTCATCTTGGGATTATGAGACTTAATGGATTTAAATATTTTTTTGCAGGTCCATTAATGAGATGAGGTGAAGATTGATAGAATATTTTTAGAAGATTAAAAAAGGCAATGTTTTTATTAGTTTTGTTTTCATAACCCACTTATCCATCGACGTTATGATGGGTTCCACCCTAAATAGTTTTTTACTTGAAATAAGTACCCAGGAGATGACCGAAGTAATACTACTTCAAAATTAGGTACGAAGGAAAGTATGTATACGCCCTAGGAGAAAGTCTTTGACTAGTATTCTAGTGAAAGATATTTCTTTTACTCATTTGTAGGAATACCGTCCTGGCCATAATTTCTAGAGCAGTGGTGGCCCTGTGGTAATTGCCGCGACTTACAAGTTGTGGGTCGTAGGTTCGAACCCAGATAGGCGCTTTATTTTGTGTCAATTATTTCATTACCGCTCTTCTAAAAACGGTGAACGAAAACATCTTGAGGAAACCGGCATGTCCTAGAACTAAAAATTCGAAGACATGTGACATCTACCAACCCGCACTGGGCCCGCGTGGTGGATTACGGCCCCTTACCGACAGGAGGCCTGTGTCCCAGTCCCAGCAGTGGGAACAATATAGGCAATTTTTTTTATTTCAAAATATATTTCTCAACAATTTAATTTACCCCTTCATTTACCTATACTCGTCTACTACAACATTTTCACCAGACTATTGCGACCCTAATTGAATATTGTTAGTAGCTCTCCCACAAACTTTGATCCACTAAGGCAACCCATTTACCACCTTATGCCTTACAAAATACATTCTAAGATACCCCACCGGCTGGTTATACTTAAAATGTTTTGCGGTTATCAACCAGTGATGTCCAGAAAACGACAGTGAATGCGATCATTTGCGGCCAACTGATACTTAACACGATATCAGATGATTTTGGTCGAGTATTTATTCAAGCTCTGTTAGTATTGTTTTAAATTTAAAGCCTTTGTATTATTTGTTTTTGCAGGAGGCAAGTGGAAAACATTGTGAAGGATTCGTGAAGCTTTAAAATGATTGTATATTGAATGAATCTGACATTGGTTTAACATAATGTTAATCTTTGCTTCGTCTATTTATTATAATTTGGGTTTCATTATGACCTAGTGTCAATTAACTCGTACATACCTGCAAATACTGGCCTGTGTGCTTTATCCTAATTTGCCACTGCTGGTAGACACTATTAACCCTTGATTCCCTTCGCTGGACTTTTCCAATTTTTTTGGTTTTATATAAAAAAAAAACGCATTGATTACTTTTTAAAATTGGTTCTCGTTCTCGAGTTATATTTACGACATAACCTATACTCTCACACAGGCACACAAACATACACATACACAATCACGCACACACATACACACGCACACACATACACACACACACGCACAAACTATACTTATGCCAATTGTGTCTACTTACCTATGATAAATTGGGTTATTAATATTTTTCTTTCTTTTGTTATGGAAGAGCGGAGTCTTCTAATACAGGCATTGTTTGCTTAAAAGAAGACTCCAACCACAAATTAATGACTGTAATCTTGTTGAAGAAAATAAACAATTTGAATTTGAATTGAATTTGAATTTAAAACCCAACGAGTTCTCAAATAAGTTTAATCGACATTCGCAACCGAGTATAGACTATGATATTTTTATATCCCAAAACTCAATAAAATAGAATGCGGGTTTTGTATTTGCCAATTAAAAGGGGGACGGCTTTCGGCAAATATTTGCTGTGTTCATGTGTTGACTCGTGTCTATCCGCTGTCGAAAGCCGCTCATGACTCGGAGTTCTTTTTGTGGTTTTTGTACGAACATTAGGTATAATGCTGTGTTGTGTTACATCAACAGATTTGCTAGGGTTTCCAAAGAATACCTGGATAAGGGCTATGTAAGGGCTGATTAAATTAATGGTACCCATTCACTGTGTATTTTTTTTTAAATTGCAATTAAATGTCATATTTTGGGCATATATCAAAAAACCCTTAACATTCAAATATCTCTAAAACTACTGAATTTTGGCAATAAATAATAATAATAATGGGGGGTTTAATTTGTTTCATTTTGGCCCCCATATCAGCTCCTGACGGATATACGTCGAATTGCAAATAAACCTGTATACAACTTCCCGACATCAATCGTCGGGCAGTTACCCACCAGACACGACACCCGCCTGGTTGGAGGATCCTCCTATTTCTATGGAGGATGAGTGAAGTTTTACACCCGGTTCCTCATATCTCTATAAGAGGAACTATCCAACCGACAATATTATTAACAGTAGGATGGCTCGTTTATCTACCTGTTTCAGCGTCGTTAATTACTTCATTTATATTATGTTGTATTCGGTCATTAATCTGAATTAGCGCAACAAACTGATATATTGCGTCAACGGCATAGTTCAGCTGTAGTGATGGCGTGGCTTTTACCACATAAATATATATGTCGCCGCAAAAGCGTCTACCTGTTAAGATTATTACATAATCTTATTCGTAACAAACGAACTATTCCAATTTATCATAATATCATATTGACGCCCTCTGCAGTGTATTCTTACAATAATTACAACGTGTTATTATCGACTGTTGTGAAATATCGGCGTCGTCTATTGGCTTCTTTGTGAATTAGAAACACCTAGTATTGTTTTAAGATTAATTATTAAATCAGTTCTGATGTTCTAGTTCTATTTTCTATTTTTAATAAATGGCAAGCAAAGCCGATGTCGACTATTCTGCCAATGTCTAAAGTGAGCTAGAAAAACAAGTGTGCATAAAAAAAGGGAAAAAAAAGTGAAAATTAGTTTAAAACGAATAAAATGATTTGGTTGATCCCGTTGATACAATAGAGAGCTTGCTGGATTAGTACGGGACTGAAACAAACAAAAAATAGAAATAAATAAATATTATAATTTTTTAAAACATAAAATACACGCATACCACACCAACACATACAGAAAAATTCATAATTTTATATTATTGTGACGGATGAAGGTCATCAGCGCCACATACAGATCTGGAGAGGAGTATGTTAGTAAAGAAGGAAAATTAGTCGGAAGAGGGATCTTAAATTTTGGGAGGCGTCTATATAAATCTAAAGGTGGGACGTTGTTCGAGCATTCAAAGAAGATGTGGTCCAGAGTGCCCTCCTCCAACCCACACTCACAGAGAGAGGAGTCTCGAACACGAATCTTTCGCAAAAAAACTGGAGTGCAACAGAAACCCAAGCGAATTCTACAAAGGGTAGAAATAATTGTTTTAGAAGCTTTTTTGTAGCCATAGAACCAAGGTTTTGATTTTATTATTGGTTGTACTGAATAGTAAAACCTGCCCTTTTTCCTTCCAGTGATATTCCAGTGTTCCTGCCATGAGGACTGGAGCTTAGCCTTTGGAAGGCTCAGTAAGTCATACCCCTGATGAATGTTGTAGGTGAGATCAGCTGTTGCTGAAGAGCAAGCATCTTTGGCCAAAGCATCAACAC
Organism: Brachylomia viminalis; assembly: GCA_937001585.2. Classification (NCBI taxonomy): domain Eukaryota; kingdom Metazoa; phylum Arthropoda; class Insecta; order Lepidoptera; family Noctuidae; genus Brachylomia; species Brachylomia viminalis. The sequence goes on from OW443300.2 coordinate 4,028,866, forward strand.
ACTCATTGCCCTTAATGCCACAATGACTAGGTATCCAAACTAACTGAACTTCCTTTTGACTACTAGCACAAGCTAATAAAGATTTTTTAATTTTTAAAACAAGTGAACTGTGCATTTTACTTTTGAGAGGGTTTTGTACTAAGGCTTGCAGGCAGCTAAGAGAGTCAGTGAAAATAACGGCTTTGTTAATATTGTGATGTGACTCTATGAAAAGACAAGCTTCCAATAAAGCCACACACTCGCCCGTGAACACAGAAGACTCCTCAGGGCATTTGTACTGTAAAATAATTCTGGAGCTTTGGTAATAAACCGCAGCGCCAATGTTACTGAGATCATTAAATTTTGAAGCATCTGTAAAAAACCTTTGAAACCCGGACCACCGTTCTTCCACCACCGCATTGAAGGCCGAGTTCGCTGAAGGAGACTTTTTGGAAATACCGATGTCAAAGATAATTTTTGGTGTGAAACATACAACTTCATAGGGAAAGTTAAAAAGAGGTAATCGTGGGTTCTGTTCTATTGGACATGCTAAATTATGAATTTGTCGAAAAGCTTTCAAGATTAAGGGAATTTCTTTGTTTTTCCAGAAATTTGAGCTTCTACATAAGGTATCTAACTCATTCAATCTTACTAAAAGGGGATGGGAAGATCTAGATATTAACTTAGCCAGAGAACGGGAGGCCAGATACTGCCGTCTTAAGGCCAGGGCAGGTTCAGCACACTCAACCTGCAATGCGTTAATGGGAGAAGACTTCATACAACCAGAGATGATCCGAAGACATTTCGACTGAATACTATCCAGCCCTGCCAAAGCACCCTTGTTGCATGGAACTAAATGATACGTACCATAGTCTAAAACACTACGAATTAAGGCGTTATAGACCAATTTCATAGTGTAAGGATGGGCACCCCACCAGACACCCGTGAGGGCCTTTAAAATCGAAATCACTTTTTCACATTTTTTAATTAATAAATTGATATGATGCTTACCATTTAATTTTGAGTCAAGGAAAACGCCTAAAAATTTAACCTTATTATCTAACGGAATATTAGAACCCGAAATGTCCACTGTTATGCGTGGGATCAATCTTTTACGAGAGAAAATTACTGCCGAACTTTTTGGTGCCGATAAAGACAAACCATGACTTAAAAGCCACTGGTTCAGAGAGTCCAGAGAGAGGCATAGGGATGACGCAGCGTCCATGATGGAGGAATCTGTCACATACAAGACTAAGTCGTCTGCATATTGGAGGATGTGACAGTTACTGTTTAGGCAGGAGCCAATGTCCATTGTGTACAGGTTATAAAGAAGGGGGCTCAGCACGAAGCCTTGCGGGAGTCCCTTCCACGTCTGTCTTTCATCGAAATCCTCTCCCTGGACCCTCAGAACCAAAGAGCGAGACAAGAGAAGAGCACAGATGCATTCGATCATCTTAACCGGGAGACTCAGCTGGTGCATTTTCTGCCTGAGTACGGGAAGAAGAACGTTGTCGTATGCAGAGGAGATGTCTAGGAAGGCTGCTACGACGGACTCGTTTTTGGAAAACGCTAAGCGAATATCCGTAACTAAAACGCCAACACTATCCATAGTACCGAGCCCCTTCCTGAAACCAAATTGGTAATTCGGCAGCAAATCTCTCGCTTCGACTATCCATTCAAGTCGATTTTTAATGAGGTGTTCCAATAGTTTGGACAAGACTGAGGATAAAGCAATTGGTCTAAGGCCGTTCGGATCATCTACATGTTTGCCTGGCTTTAATAGGGGAATAATAATTTGTACTTTCCACTGATCCGGAACCCAACCATTACTGTAGCAAAAATTAATGATGTCAAGAAAGTAGAGTTTAGCCTTGTCTCCAGAATGAACAATAAAAGAATATGGCACACCGTCAATACCGGGGGCTGAGTCCCGAACATGTCTCAGTACCACATTCAATTCCTTCAAAGTAAATGGCACATCAAACGGATCCTCTGAAACACTTTGTAGGGACACATTACTGGGACATTCGGAAGAGAGAGGAACATATGGTGGAGCAATTTTGTCAAAGAAAAGGTCAGCTGTTTCCCTAGTGATCGGTGACGAGACTGCTGGAGAGCACCCACGTTTAAACCTGTTGATGTTTTTCCATACTAACGAGACTGGAGTAGAGGGAGATAAGGACGTACAGAACTTAACCCAACCCGCACGTTTTTTCTTGCGAAGGTGACGCTTGGATCTGGCATTTATCCGCAAATATGTCATTAGGTTTTCGGTGCTCATATCTGCATTGTAACACCGCTCTGCCTCATTTCTATCCCTGACTGCCGAAGTGCATTCTGGGTCCCACCATGGGGGAGAAGGTATTTTGCCACGGGCACTGTTTTTCAGCGGAAAGCAGGAATCCGCACTGGAGGTAATGGCCGTGACAAATCCCTCGTAACAACTTTTGACATGGTAGTGACCAGAAGGATTTAATAAACTTGAATTTAAATTTGGAAGAGCATCAATTTTGTCCTCCAATAATGAAACAAATTTTGTCCAATCTGGCTTGGACAGGTTATATTTCAAAAGTGGAGGGGAAGTTTTCTCTAAATAAGTCTTATTAACCAAAGATATGACAATAGGGTAATGGTCACTACCATGTGACAAGGTCGTACAATCGCAATGGGTTGAAGATGCCAACTCAACTGAACAAAAAGTCAAATCCACGCAGCTTTTTTGTTGACCAGGAGGGGATCTGCGAGTTGGGCAACCGTTATTAAGGATACATAGATCCAGATCGTCCAAGATCTCAACCAAAGCTACCCCAAAGGCATCACAGCGTTCGGACCCCCATCTGTAATGGTGGCAGTTAAAATCACCCATAACCAAAATTGGTCCATGAACATTGGAAAAAATGTTTTTTAAAATAGCAAAAAAATTGTGATGAGGGTGAGCAATGTATACCGAAAACACTGTAATGCCTTCCACCCCTCCTGCTACAATACTCATGTCACCTGTGAGCGAAGGCAAAGGGAAGGGCAAAAGAGGGACCCGATTGTTAACAAGGAGAGCCGATCCTCCATAGCCATCAGATCTGTCACATCTGAGAATGTTAAAGTGTGGCATACGAAAGCTAAGACTTGGGGTGAGCCAAGTCTCAGCTATGGAACAAGCCAGTGGCTTGTATTTATTTAAAAGAAATATGAGGTCGTGCTTTTTATGCCACACGCTCCTCACATTCCACTGTAGGAATACTTGGCGAGACGCCATTTTTAATTTGTAGAAGTAGAGTAATAAGTTGATCGGCAACGTTGGACGGTGATTGGGAACTAGTAGTAGAAGAAGAAATAATAGTTGGTAAGAGTTTAATAAGCAGTTCAATAATAGAACCGGTAGTATTAGAAGGAGCATTGTTGTAGTTAAGAGCGCAGCCATTAGGCTGTGAAGGTAGGGGAGAACTAACTATCTGTTGATGAGCAACTTTGTCATAAGACGGGGAAAGAGGGGCATGGGTCTTGGGTTTAAGTGTCACAGTTTTCTGGTAGGACTGAGTAATTGGGGTTTTGGCTATGTTGGCATAATTGCGGGAAGAAGTTGGGATAATCTTACTGGCCTCTGCATAGGGAATAGATTTCTCGGCCATGACAGTCTTAATAGCTTTCTGTCTACCATACTCGGGGCATGACCTGCTGTTAGCAAAGTGATTACCCGAACAAAGCACACAGAATGCCTCGCCCTCAGAAATGTTGCAACCATCACCGGGGTGATCGTGGCCACACTTACTGCAGCGGGGTTTTGACCTACATAGATTCGCCACATGACCAAATCTGCAACACTTGCGGCATTGAATTGTCGGGTATATGTACTGCTCAACAGGGAGAGATGTATAACAACAGTAAATCCTCTTTGGTAAAACTTGTCCATCAAATGTTAGAACACATGTCTCAGTGGATTTCCACTCATTAACACCGTCTCTTTGGGTTTTTCTGTTTATGCGACGGACTTTCAGTATTTGGCCGCACCCTGAAGGCACAGTCAAATAAGTTAAAGCTTCTTCTTCCGTAATATCTGTGGGAATACCGGTAACAACACCCATCCTTGTGATATTAAATGTAGGGATTGATGTAGTATAACTATATTTAGACAACAAACCGTTACACAAGAAAGAGTTAGCGTCCTGGGGGGAAGCAAACTCCACTGACACACGGTTTCTACCGACTCTGTTAACACCACCACAAACAATGTTCGCAATGTTGTTATTCATGAGGAATTTACCAAAATTAACAGGATGTAGAGTGGTGCCATCATTTGGTTGATTCTCAATACGAGAAACGTGGACAATATAGGGAGCCTTATCCATTACGGAATACTTGGTACGACCAATTTGGCTTTTTGGTTGCTTGCTTGGAGGGGTAGGTGTTAAGATTTCTTCCGTACCAGGACGTTTGCGTGAATTTTGTTGGGGTTGTGTTACATCCATTTCTGTTACTCTACAAACAACATCCGCGAATTGGGATAGTGGATTCGGGGAGAAAGGAGTGAAAGGAGTTGAAGGATCTGGAATATCTGGGGGATCAGGATCAGGGGGTTTATGCTTATCCATGTTGAATAAAACGACTTAAAACAAGACAAACACAATACAAACCTGTTTACGGGCACAAGAACGACACAACTAAACAATAAAAAGTCACAAAAGTATCAACAATCACACAAAACTAGATAAAAATTCTAGACACACGTGATAACCCAGAACACCGTGGCGAGAATCCAACGATCAAATCCGATGTTCTAGTTAAAACTATAAATAGTTAAAATTAAATTGGGTTAATGTCAAATTGACAATTCCACATTTGACAGTAAGTTCTGTTTATGATTTAGCTTTACCCTCTGTCTACGGCTTTACCCAATATTATAAAAAATGGCGCCGATTACGTCTGAATGGTCAACACCTCAATGTTATAATTTAATGCGAGAATTAAATCAGTTTCAATAATAATTTAGAAACTATAAAGTAACAAGATTATTTTACACACACACACGTTTATTCATGAATTCTTTGAACTATCGGAAATGTTGTCAAATTGAGTTGAAAAAAGTAATGAAGTTACTAATTAAACTTTCATCTTAAGGGGACTACATGACCTAAACGTAAGTTTTATAATACCTAAAAGTATATGATCCACTGCACGAAACAAAATCAGAAAAATATATGATATTCTTCAGGATATATGCTAGTTAGATAGTGTGTTGAAAACATAATACAACTAATTTGGTGCGATAGAAAAAACTCACGAAGATACCTCAAAACATTTTTTTTAACGATTAGAAACCATACTAATATACATGCAATCAGTCTGGTATTTTTTTCAGATTGTTCTTCAAGCAACATATTAATGTGATAATGTGTTAATTTATTAGTCTAATCATTTTTTTTTTGTAAATAGATAATTGTTTCATATTTTGCAATAAATTACCAGCTTTGTGTCATCGCTGCTGTCCGATGTCTCCTTCTTTTCTATGCAGCCCGACAGTGACAGCGCTTTAAATAGCTGTTGTCAGCCTCTTAAAACGCCATTGTGAATATTAGCATTGTTTAGCTGATAAGCTTATATGTAGTATTGTTTGTAAGTTTTATTCAGCTAATTATGTAATAAGATTTGAATATGGTAATAGGAGTGTTTTCGCCCACTTTGGGAGAGGATGACAGCAGCGCTCGCGGTAGCTTGGGGTATCTATCGTAACGGAAGTGTGTGAAAAGGACTCAAATTTTAAATATCGAACAAGAAACCCCTGTAACGTAATATTTTGATTTAAAAGAGCGCCCATGGATTCTTGCCCATTCTTCTCCTTAGGGAACCTACTTCATCTTGGGATGGGTTACTAACTCAAACTGAACGATTCCTTGTTAAATTATAATTCAAAAGTGCCTGTGCATGTACCATCAACAAAGAATTACACCGATAAATAAAAATAAACCGAAAAATAAACGGGTCAGAAAGAGCACATTGTACGATTTTTTTTTTAGTGTTCTATGTCATCAAATAACTTCTCCCGCTCTGTGCGGAGCGGGAGGGAGGGCGTGTCAGACTCTTACTGACTAAAACCCACCCGTGTTCCTTCAGCTGCCTGTGCCAGGGGCCACGGTAACCCTTCCGGACTTTCCCGCAACCCTGGCAGGCATCGGCCCTAGTGGACCCCGTCATTGTTGCTGACATCTCTTTAAGGCGCGCGTGGAATACAACGCGCCGTCGACCCGGGCTTGGTCCTTATCGGACGGCGAGCTGAGCACATGGTACCCTGCCGTGTTATATATGACACACACTATTGTTGTTAAACCATTATTTTCACTTTTTATTTTGTTATTTGTATTCTGTGTTTCACGAACTGTGTCCAAATAAACGTTATTCTTTCTTTCTTTCTTTATATTTGATAAATTTTCGAGGTTTCTTTCTAGGTGTCACAAAAAAAAACACAGGTACGGGATGCTAGCTAATGTCTACATGTTTTATGAACGTGAAAATATTTTAATTGTTAATTTTTCAAACACTCTATTTTTTCCACAATGTCATGAAGTTCTATCACAATCCTGTATATCTCTTGTTTTATTCAGAAAAGTCTTATAAATATACTATTTGTATTCCACGCGAACCGCCCGTGCTTCGCACGGTTTTTAAGACTTGACAAAACATCGAGCTTTCGTTAATAAGTAAGTTTTATAAATATATTATATATTATGTATGTATTTACGAAAAAAAAATGTATTTAAGTAGTGTATCAACCATCTGGTATCCATAACACAAGCCTTAAGTGCTTAACTTGGAACTAGATGGTGATGTGTGCAATGTCAGACGATATTTATTTATTTATTATTATTATTATTTTTTGTAATCTGTTTTGTGGTGTTCAATGAAAAATTTATAACTTAATAAATTATACACATAAACCTTCCGGAATGAATTCTCTAAATTATGATGAAAACCGCATCACAATCTGCGGCGTAGTTTAGAAGAAAAACGCGGTCACACAGACAGACACAAAAGTGACTTTTACAGCGCTATCACCAAGGGCAGCAATAACGTCCTCGCAGGAGTGGTTTCTACGAAATTCCGTATTGATTAGCTGATATACTGCCATGTGCTTCCATAAAGTTGACAAGGCGACTGTTAAGGACCATTTCCAAAATATTTAATAGCGCTGAAAGTACAGATATTGGTCTGTAATTATTACCACAGCTTCTGTCTCCACGCTTGTGATTACAATGAATATATTAAAAAGGGTACACTAAATGACTACCGTTCACCAGAACAGATATGAGAAGCTCCAGATTATTACCTTGTGACCCTGATAAAGGTACAATTAGACAGCTGACTTTCAACCTTATGGAGGTTGAGCCAAAGTAGGATTTTGAATGGGTGGATAAGTTTGAATTTGATTTAGAGTGTTATGACAATTTTATGTAAATGTTTTAGCATTTTTGTGACGTTGCTACTTTCATTTGGTGGGTTGACGCTGTGTTGTAGAAAATTGCTCTACAGAGGGAAATATGCATGCAAATTGGATATTATTGAGGGTCAAATTGTCATTTTAGCGTTAGGAAGTACATTATATTCACAGACATAATGCGTTGCCATGCTTGCTGAGATTTAAGCGTAACCCAACGTATTCTACGACGAGTGATACGCCAAATGACGAATGATGTGAACACCTCACTTATAACGAAACAAGGTTTAGCGAGATTATTCTTTTACGACTTTTTTAAGGTACCAGACAGGTAGGTTTATACAGAAGCCTCAATAACGGTCAGGCAAGAGATCTAGATTTCATTTACCGGGTTATAACTGCATAAGAAAATCTAGCTCTTATCAACTTAATAACTGTATGTACTATGCCTCGAAGTTCCTTATAGGTAGAGCTGCCATTTTTTTAAAATTTAACTTTGGAAAATGTTCAGAAACATTGAAGTTGTTTTAATTCGTTGAATAACTACCTACTTTATGTTTAGAAAATTAAGAAATGTAACTTTTTTAAATATTAAATAAGCAACGAAGGCCTCGCCACATGCATTGATGCTCAATTTGGATTAATCAATAAAAGGTTCTATACCAGGGATGGTTGCCAAAAACAGTACTCTAGATATTTTATTTTTAGTGATCAGAAATCAGTAGGTGAAAAGTCAATAAGGGAAAATAAAGTTACCACACTGTTAAAAACTTTATTTATACCATTCCCCCTCTAAAATGCTTATTTTATTCACTGAAAACAGTGAATAAAAATCACTTTTACTCACTGTTATATCGCTACACAAGTTGACCATCCTAATAATAATAACAAGAAAATTACTCTTAATTTTTGTAGTTGTTCCAATTTTAATGTGCATTTTAATTAATTTAAGCTTCCTTTTTCTTTATTAAATGTTTATTTTCGCTTAAATCTTTCTTTTTCTCGTAGTCATGGTATAAAGTATAGCATGCAACTCTTGAATAAAATGGATATATATCGAGGGCCATGAATCACTCGCTACGCTCGTGATTCAGTCGCTAGAATCCTTCACTAGCTCGTGATTCATCTATGGCCCTCGCTTTCAATCCGTCCTTTATTCACTAATTGCATAATATACTATTTATTATCTATATATAGCAACGTTGCCACCTTGCTTCTGGATATACCCTTATCTCTACCCTTTCTTCCACTTCATGATGTTATGCAATGCTTGACAATTTTTAATTTAAAGCAAGTTTCTAGCCAAGCGCCGTGGTGGGATCTTTCCGGGGCGATAGGTTAGCGAAGACATGATTTTATAACCCGTTTTCGGGTGTATATTGAAAGTTCTGACTTTCAACATACAGACCCGAAATGGGTTAGAAAATTAACGGGGCAATTGAGATTGCACGGTGAGGATTCTCACTCTCAGCTCTAAAAACTCAGCAGTCTCTAGAGCCTGATTTGCACGGTTCAATTTGAAGCAACAATAGAAGCTGCTCCGTCCAAACGGTGTTTGTGAAGTCATTTGTTGCTTCAATTTTATTGTGTGCCACAGGCAAGGATCTTGCATTGTGTAAATGGGGCTTAAGGTTGGTTATATGCCGGAAGTAAGAATAAAGCAGTCTTGAGTAATTTCATATACCACCAATCTTATGCACATGATTTTTTTTCGCCATAGAACAGCCCTAACACTGCTACTTAATTAGATATAGACAAAGTATTAGTAGACCATGCGTAACTAATACTATTACAAATACCACTTAGGCACTAACATAATCTGATTAGTAACAGTTAACCTATCTATACTTTAACCTAAACACAACACAAATTAATCTCAAAGCGAGCCCTGTAAACATAATTCTATAAATTTCATGCAAACTCCTCAAGTCTGACAAGGATTGATGCTGACTTCGTAAACGGATCCCCAGCAAACAACAGAAAAAGTTAAGCAGCCATGAATAAATGTTTACTTACCAGTCTCCAATGCATATTTTTGTCAAGATTTATTGGGCTTATGGAAGCGATTATAATTTTCCTTGTTGTCAACTCAAACGGCAGAGGAAACGTGGAGGGAGTCGGGAACAGATTAAAAGTTTGTAATAATGAATATTAATAGCGGCTTGTTTATTGCCTTGACGCGAGGCAAACTGAAAAAGTGGAAAAGACTTTTTGTCTTACGGAGGTGAAGTGAGCTTTGATCACCACGCTTACTTACTATGTTAGCGATTTCAAAATAAGATTTCAGTTTTTCAGGCAGCCTTTTTGAATAATAAGTGATTCTTGTTTCAAACCAAGTTCGACGTGGCAATGACTTTCTATTATATGGCATATATCTGTAGAGTGAAACAAGCGAGCTAGCAGAGTGGGGCTTGCGGCTTAGTAACAGCTGGACGGGTCGATCGATCAGGTTAAGCAACGCTGGCCGCGGTTGCTCCATGGATGGGTGACCATCTTTACAAACTAAAACCCTCTCCATGCCTCGGAAAACACGTTAAGCCGTTGGTCCCGGCTGTCATTCGTGGATCTTTGCCAGTCGTTACGGGTCGTCAGAACCCCGAAAGTGTGACAATCAGTCTTACCAAGTGGTATTGTATTACCCAGTACCTGGGTTGTGGAGGTCAGATAGGCAGTCGCTTCATGTAAAATACTGGTATTCAGCTGCATCCGGTTAGACTGGAAGCCGACCCCGACATATTTGGGAAAAGGCTAGACAGGTGATGATATTTGTAGAGCGATATATTGCAAGGAATTGAGGGTACATGTTTACATAGAACATTAAACATGTTCATACGGTGATTTCATGGCTCTGATTTTCAAGCTGCTATAACGCATAAAAAGTTACTGCTACAATCTCATGTTCTTTTTTACCTCCATTTTATTAACCCAATCTTTCATGGTGACGTAAAAACCTTACTATTAGCCCTTTTATTGCTATAATTTTAATGTATTTAAGAAAGTAGATATAGGAATAAAATAATTGCTGTTGTTAAATTGATACATTTATTACTAACTATCGCAGACAGAGTATATTTAGCAATTTTTTTAATGGACTGTTTAAATGTGTATTTAATTTTATAACTATGTTTTGTTACTCTGTGTTATTTGCACATAATTCATTGTTAATAAATAAATAAAAAACTGTTTTTTTATATAGTTACATAGGGTATCACAATGGGCTGCCTTATCGCTAAAAACTGCCAAGTTGGCAAGCAATGGCAACATTATTTTATTCATCTAGTCACCGCACCATTACCAAACCAACAATCCAACCGAATCCAATTAGATCGATAGCTAAAACGTGCTCGTATAAAATCGAGTCTCAATTTACCGATTAACCGTCTGCCACTCCATTCATTCCGTATTAGTGCAACCTATCTTACAGCCCGTCCCCGGGGATTAGTGAGCGTGAACGTGAGCTCTCTTAGATTTTATTATGGAAAGGCTTCTTTCATGGATGTTAGTAATAAGGCGGTAATACGTTTTCTTTCATGGTTTAATTACTTTTATTATTTTCAGAATTTACTTAATTAAAATTTATGAAAGACTACTTTTTGACAGTATCTTATGAAGACTCAGAAAAACTTTTAATCATTCCAGAGTAACCAGGTTTCCTTTAAGCTATTTTACATCATATACAACTTTTTACTACTTTCTCAACATAATTAAACGATCACACCCACAGACACACTCAAGCTCACGCACCCACATACACATACACGCACACACACCGACTTACTCTCGTCCACACTCCACAACTCCTTTTAAAGTGTACCTAATCATTTTCTTTATTTTAATAACAAATAAACTGTAATATTAATTTATTTTCTGTAATATCTAACTAAATTGTAAATGTTTGGCTAAAATTGTTCAGTCTATTGTCAGAGAGGTTTGGCGCTGTATGCCGAGATACAGGTTTTTTACCTAGTTCGGCTACGGATGCTATTATGTTGCATTATTATCGTTATAGCCTACAAATTTATTTTTACGCAACATGATTTTAAAATGTTAATATTTTTGGTGTCAATAAAAATTATTAAGTATTATTATTATTTCCTTTATTTCATTTACATACATATCAATTACATTTCTAAATATTTTTATAAATAAAAAGATACCAAAAACATTTAAAAATATAAAAAATAGTAGCCCACTGGTATCGGGAACAGGGTCCAAGCTACCGGCGGTCAGGGCTCCAGAGAGAGAAACTTCCTAACAATGCGGGCCGTGTCCTGAAGTACCGCTTTCTGAATCAAGCCCTTGATCCAGCTGCCTAACGAGAGCCTCCTTAGGTGTTGGTCGAGGCTCTTGGGTATTGGGGTGCATGTTGAAGAGCCTCCTCGTGGCGTACCCTGGGCAACGTCGGCTCCAATTGCCCACCACGTCTTGGTGGACAATTGGGGCTGGCGGCTAATCTTCAACAAACGGGGAAAGGTCATGGTTCCAATCACCGATCATGCTTTGATGGTCGGTGAAGGGAACCGGGCTACAAACGGTCAATACGTCCACTCCTCCTCTGCTTACAGAGGTAGTTGAGTGGGCGTAGACTGGGAAGGACCACCGCTGCGGTGCAGGCGCACCAAAGCGGTGCGTGTTTTTCTCCTCGAGGAGAGAACTTTCGGCGGGTTCGCTGAGTCGGGTCGGCCGGACAGCGAACGGAGGCATGCCTAATGCCGCCGTCGGGGGCTTGGCTTAATTGCCTGGCCCAGAGGAAGGCTACCTCTAAGATAAAAAACCACCCAATCCTAAGCTTTGAAGCGCGGTGAGAGGATGCATGGCTGGAGGGAGTCCAGTCGTTAGCGCTTCCCCTGCAGAGCACCTGCCGCACTCTGCAGTATGTAGGCTTACCGGGCATCTAGGCTCTGCCCGGTGGACGTAAAAAACCTATATCGACTCGTGGGACTACATATGGACAACAAAAAACAAAAAAAAACAAAATTGCCGATCGTGTTGGTCGAGCAGATGGGTGTCCTGTCAGGTGCGGTGTCAGACTCTGACACCGCATCTGAGAGGATGAGTGTTGCGAGTGTGGCGAGCGTAAGCTCAAAACGCTCGCGGACTGAGGAGATGATGGAGCGTCCTTCAAAATTTTGGAGGAAGTGCTCTCACAGAGAGGACGAGAGGCGCGCGGGGTTGACAGGCCTCTCTTCTAGCGAGGAGAACCTGCCAGCCAAGGTGGGCAGAAGAGGGCGAGGTCGCGCAGTTGGTGGAGCGTCAGCTCGTTCGACGTCGCGCGACTCTCTAGGGCGCTTTCTCAAGCGCCCCGACATGCCGGCACCCAGCGGAGGAAGTGACCCGGGGGACAAGCAGGTGGAGTGCGCTTCTAGCCAAAGCTCCACCTCTTTGGTCACCACAAAGGGGAAGAGCGACCTGGAGCCCCTGGTGTCGGACCTAAGCGGGGGCTCCACTATGTCCCTGTTGGGAGCCAACAGAGCGAAGGCAAATGCTGCAAAGCGGTCGCAGCAAAAGACGGTCGCGGCTGACGAGGTCAGCGAATTGGCCCGACAGGCCCGAGAGCGGCGCTCTGCCCGGATGACTGCCGGGGGGAGCCTTACAGCGGTGGCACTCAGTCGCCAAGTTTTGGACGGCGTGGATGTGGTCCTGAAGGTTGCCACCAAATCGGGCAACCTGAAGGGCACATTCACGCGTGCTTTAAAGGAGGCAGCGGAGGGTATTAAGGAGGCAGTTGAGGTCCTCCTTAATCGCACTAGCACGGAGGAGACGGCGAAGCTATGGGAGGAGAATGGCCGTCTCCGATCCGAGTTGGAGGACCTCAAGCGGCAGTTCGCTGCCCAGAGGGCAGCTCCCACGGCCTCCTGCTCCACCTCCTCCGCAGCCTTGCCGTTTTCTTCGTTGGCTTCTTCGGTCCCGTCGTCGACACCTGCACTTGCGGATGCGGAGATCGAAAAGATCGCGCGCATCTGCATGATGCAGTGTGGAAAGATGGTGGGTGCCCGAAGGGAAAGCATAGAGGCTAGGCTCCTCCCGGCTGAGACCCTCCGCCCACCGCTCGCTGCGGACAAGCGGAGGAAGGAGGGGGCCAAGATGCCCGCTGATGGGTCCAGAAAGTCCGTGGAGCGCACGTCCGCGCCTACTTCCCGGACAGCCGCGCCATTGGCACTCGCACCCCCGCCGACCGCACCATCGGCGACCGCACCCGGGTCCACCAAGGAGACCTGGACGACGGTCGTCAAGAAGGGCCGCCGCAAAGGGAAGACGGCGCCGCCGGTACTCGCTAGAGCACCGGCACGGAAGAGGGCCCAAGGATCGCCTAAGGTCAGAGCCCCACGCTCCGCGGCTGTAGTAATTACGCTGCAGCCCGGAGCCGTCGAAAGGGGCATATCATATAAGGCGGTCCTAACGGAGGCGAGGGCGAAAGTCGCGTTCCCTGACCTTGGCATACCGTCCGGCCTCGGAATGAGGCCGGCGATTACGGGGGCGCGACTGCTGGAGGTGTCGGGTGCCTCTAGCGGCGGAAAGGCGGACATCTTGGCCGCCAAGCTGCGAGAGGTCCTCAACCCAGAGGACGTCCGGGTGTCCAGGCCGATGAAGACCGCTGAGCTGCGCGTCGATGGGCTGGATGACTCGACGACCGCGGCTGAGGTCGTGGCAGCTGTCGCCCGAGTCGGCGGATGTCCGCCCGATGATGTGCGGTCTGGCGAGATTCGCGTCGACGCTTCCGGGCTCGGCGCGATCTGGGTGCGGTGCCCGGTGGCGGCGGCAAACAAAGTTGCCGACGCTGGGCGTCTGTTGGTGGGGTGGGTGGCAGCGAGGGTGAAGCGGCTGCAACCCAGGGCCTTGCGGTGCTACCGATGCTTCGACATTGGGCATGTCAGAGCACGGTGCACCGCTGAAATAGACCGCAGCGAGCAGTGCTATCGCTGCGGTAAGGCCGGCCACAAGGCGGCCCAGTGCTCCGCGGCGCCAAACTGCAGCCTCTGTACACTACTGCTGCGGGGAGGCCCGCTGGGCACAGAGTGGGTGGAAAGGCTTGTGGCGCGCCCGCCAACAAGAAGAAGAAGAGAGGGGCTGCTAAGGCTGCCGGGGGCTCTTTACCCCCCCCTCAGCCTGGCTGCCCTTCGGCCGACTCCCGGCCTAGGAATGGTGCGGAGGGAATGGATTGCGCATACTTGTGCTCTACCATTTCCTCCAAGGCAATATCAACCACTGTGCCAGAGCTCAGGATCTCTTGCTCCAGAGCATGGCAGAGTGGTCGATTCACGTGGCTGTTGTCGCCGAACCGTACTTTGTCCCCCCCAGGGATAACTGGGTGGGAGACCTGGACGGTTTGGTGGCCATCATTGGCGGGGCTCTTGTCAACCCGTCCCGAGGTCACGGCTGGGTAGCCGCCCTCGTGGAAGGCATTGGTATGGTTGGGGCGTATTTTTCGCCCAACAAGAGTCTCGCCGACTTCGAGAGGTTCCTTGTCGAGTTGGGTGCCGTCGTGGGCCGACTCCACCCTCGCCCTGTGCTGTTGCTGGGGGATCTCAACGCCAAGTCTGTGGCGTGGGGATCTCCTGTGACCGATGCTAGGGGCGAGGTGCTGGAGGAGTGGGCGGTCACGACTGGCTTGACCGTCCTAAATCGGGGCTCGGTCCACACGTGCGTGCGGCAGCGGGGCGGCTCTATAGTGGACGTCTCGTTCGCTAGCCCTGCTGTCGCGATCCGTGTCCGCGACTGGCGTGTCGCCGTGGAGGTGGAGACGTTGTCGGATCACCGTTACATCCGTTTCGACGTTTCCGCCCAGACCAGCGGCGGCCGCAGTTCGATGGCCCCGCGAATGGACGGTCCGCGCTGGGCGCGTAAGCGCATCGACAGGGAGCTTCTCGAGGAGGCCGCTATTGTCTGCGATCGATGCGATCTGCGACGCGTCCATGCCCCGGGTCCACGCACAGTCAGCAAGGCGCCAGGTGTACTGGTGGACCGCCGAGATCGCGCAGCTGCGCGTCGCGTGCGTGGCGGTTAGACGCCAGTACACCCGATACCGGAGGAGACGTCGTCGGGTCCCTGACGAAGAAGCCGCGCTGTATGAGGTGTACCGCGCGGCGAAGGAGGCTCTGTGACTGGCCATCGGCGAGGCGAAAACGCGAGCCAGGGAGGAGATGTTGGAGAGTCTAGACGGGGATCCGTGGGGGCGCCCTTATCGCGCGGTCCGAGGGAAACTTCGAGCCGCGGCGCCCCCACTGACGGAGAGTCTCCAACCCGAGCTGCTGGAGGAAGCAGTCGCAGCCCTCTTCCCGGCGAGAGCGGAGCACAGTCCGCCGCCGATGGCTGTGCCCACAGCCGCAGAGCCTACAGGAGAGAACGCCATCAGCGTCCCAGAGGTGACACAGGCAGAGATGGGGGCAGCCGTGATGCGGCTCCGGGCCAAGAACGTGGCTCCGGGGCCCGACGGGATCCACGGCTGCGTGTTAGCCCTCGCTCTGAAGGAGCTTGAGCCCCAACTGAGAGGACTCTACACAGCGTGTCTTGAGCGGGGCCAGTTTCCCACTTTGTGGAAATCTGGTCGTCTGGTCCTGCTCAGGAAGGCGGGGTGCCCTGCCGACTCGCCGTCCGCGTACCGGCCCATAGTGCTGCTAGACGAGGTGGGCAAGCTGTTTGAGCGTATTATCGCAGCCCGCCTCGTCGGCCACTTGTGCAGAGAGGGGCCTGACCTGGACGACAGCCAGTTTGGTTTTCGGCATGGGCGCTCCACCATCCACGCTGTGTCGCGGGTGAGAGTCCTGGCGGAGGAAGCGGTGTCCCGGGGCGGGGTGATGTTGGCGGTGTCCTTGGACATCTCCAACGCCTTCAACACCCTGCCCTGGAGTTGTATTCGGGAGGCACTGCGCTAGCATCGGGTGCCTCCCTACCTCCGCCACATCGTTGGGGCTTATTTGTCGGAGAGGTGTGTCACCTACGTGGGACGTGATGGCGGAAACCAGCGCCGCATGTCGTGCGGTGTTCCGCAGGGCTCGGTCCTGGGCCCGCTCCTGTGGAACATCGGGTACGACTGGGTGCTGAGGGGCGAGCTCCAACTGGGCGTAGATCTGACGTGTTATGCGGATGACACGCTGGTCACTGCCCGGGGGAGCTCGCACAGGGAGGCAGCGTTGCTGGCGACGGCTGCGGTCTCACAGGTGGTGGGCCGCATACGTCGCCTAGGCCTGGAGGTGGCCCTCAGCAAGTCAGAGGCCATGGTGTTTCATGGCCCCCGGCGGGCGCCGCCGCCCGGCTCACACATCGTGGTCGGGGGGGCTCGGATCGCTGTCGAGTTCACCATGAAGTATTTAGGATTGGTGCTCGACAGCCGGTGGAACTTCGAGCCCCACTTCCGACGGCTGGCGCCCAAGTTGCTGGGCGCGGCTGGAGCGCTCGCAACGCTGCTTCCCAATCTGGGGGGCCCGAGCGCCGTCTGTAGACGGCTCTACGTGGGGGTCGTGCGATCCATGGCCCTGTATGGGGCCCCGGTGTGGGCCTCTGACCTGACGGCCGGCAGCATCGCTGTTTTGCGAAAGCCGCAGAGGGCGATGGCCGTCAGAGTCATCAGGGGGTATCGCACGATCTCCTACGAGGCGGCTTGCGTACTGGCCGGATCCCCGCCCTGGGACCTCGAGGCGAAAGTACTCGCGTCGTTGTATCGGTGGCGCGAGGAAGCGAGGGCGCGGGGCGAGGGACCGATGCAGCGACACATAGAGCTGCGTCGGTCTCAGCTTCGCGAGGTCCTGGTGGCGGAATGGCGGGACAGGCTTTCACGCCCTACCGCCGGCCTCGTCACCATCGAGGCGGTCCGGCCGGTGCTCGAGCGCTGGCTCGGGAGGAGGCACGGCTCCCTGTCGTTTCGGGTGACGCAGGTGCTCTCGGGGCATGGCTGCTTCGGGAAGTACCTGTGTCGCATAAACAGGGAGCCGGACGCCTGGTGTCACCACTGCGTCGACTGCCGGGAGGACACGGCGCGGCATATGCTGGCAGAGTGGGCCGCTTGGGAGGAGCCGCGCCGTGCCCTCATCTCAGAAGTAGGCAGTGACTGGTCGCTGCCGGCCGTAGTCGAGTCGATGGTCGGCAGCGACGAGTCCTGGGACGCGGTGGTTTCCTTCTGCGAGACAGTCGTCTCGCAGAAGGAGGCTGCGGAAAGGGAGAGGGAGATCTCGTCCACTCACCCGGCCCGCAGAAGGCGCACCGGGCGTCGGCGGAGGGCGGACAACGCCCTCTTCCAGCCCCCCTAAATGGGTCCAGGGGCGACGGACTCGGGGACGTCTGTCGCCCCCCACACACCAGGACCCGAGGTGGCGGCGCGTAGTGTTCCACGCGCGCCCCTTTTAGACGTCACGGGGGGAGTCAAACACCTCACTCCCCCCCAGACCCGAAGTGGCCCGCAGCGGCGGGCCGGCACCAGTTGGGGGTTGCGGAAGGATCGTACGTTCCCGCGACCCCCGGCGTAGGTGTGAGATGGAACACCGGGGTGGTTTTTAGTCAGTATAAGAGTCTGACAGACCCCGCCGTCCGCCCCAGGGCGGCGGACATCCATGAGGATTTTCCACCCCGGAAACAAAAAAAAAAAAAGGCTCTTGGGTATTAGCCCATTGGCTGTCACGACTATCGGCACAATGACCGCTGAGCCCACATCCCAAATGTCGACAACCTCGTGAGCCAAGTCAAGATACTTGATTTGTTTATCTTTCTCGGCTTTCACGAGGTTCTCATCATGCGGGATGGTTATGTCAACAATCATTGCGCGTCGCTCCAATCGATCCACCACCACTATATCAGGTTTATTGGCAACAATAGTCCTGTCAGTGATGATGGATCGATCCCAGTACAATGTGTTATTACCATTTTCGAGAACTGGGTCGGGCACGGTACCTCCGATTCCACAAGGTTGTATTTCAGAGCAAGCTGCTGATGGATTATCCTGGCTACAAGGTTGTGTCTATGCAAGTACTCTCCGTTAGCTAGACGAGAACAACCGGAGACGATATGCCTGATTGATTCTCCCGGCCGGTGGCATGCCCGACAGAAGTCAACCGTGCCGTCTTTCACAATAAATCTCCGGTAATTGTTCGTCATCATAACTTCGTCCATAATTGCACAGACAAAACCTTCGGTTTCTCCAAAGAGGTCACCGAAACGCAGTCGCTAGTAGATTTCCATCCGGTCCATGTAGGGCCCGGAAAAAGCGTCCGTGGAGCTCCTTACTCTGCCATACCTCCATGCGATCATTAGTGTCAAGCACTACAGGTTTGCGCCAGTTCTCTTTAGCCAAGGAGAGCGGGGTGAGGCCCTTGTCCACCGTGACTACATCTCGATGCATACCCACGTCGGTTTCTAGGAAATATTCCCTGAGACTGCATATCTCGCGATTGTGGAGGGTCTTAGCGTTTAAAAAGCCTCGACCTCCACACTTTCGCGGGATATACAGCCTCATTACCGATGATCGTGGGTGATGCATTCGATTTGCAGTCAGCAGCGTACGGACCCTCCTATCCAGGGCGCCGAGTTCGGTCTGAGTCCATTTGAGTATGCCAAAAGAGTACATCAAAACCGGCATGACCCAACCGTTGAAGGCGCGCACCTTGTTTCCGCCTGATAGAAGACTATTAAGTACTTTTTTCAGGCGGCCAAAGAAGCGTTCCTTCAACGATTGCTTCATGTCAGTAACGTTGATGCCTAACGTTTCCGACATACCCAAATACTTATAGGTTTCGGATGCGGAGAGGGCTCTAAGGTTTGTGGAATCCGAGAGTTGGGTTCCCACGGATTCAACAATCTCCCCTCGCTTTACATGCATGACCGCACATTTGTCCACACCAAATTCCATCCTGATGGCGCTACTGAAAGTTTGAGTTACTTTCAGTAGGTCCATCAGTTGCAAATTGTTGGGGGCAAAGAGGTTTAGGTCATCCATGTAGAGGAGGTGCGATATAACCTGACCACCTCTCCTCAACCGATAGCCTAGACCTGAATCCTCCAGCAGTGTGCTTAGAGGATTCAAGGCTAAGCAGAACCAAAGCGGACTCAAACTATCGCCCTGAAATATGCCTCGCTCGATCCTTATCGGTTCGCTATTCCCATGAATATTTCGACATCCTGGATAGTGAAGGACCGTCCTCCATTGCCGCATACATGACATTAGGAAGGTGCGAAGAATTGTATCTACTTTATACAACTCTAACACCCTCACGAGCCATGTATGCGGCACCGAGTCATAGGCCTTCTTATAATATATCCAACATGTCGACAGATCCTTTCGGGAACGACGAACCTGTTGGCTAATGGTCATATCAATGAGGAGTAGCTCCTTAGTACCGCGGGACCTATTCCTACATCCATTTTGAGAGGCAGACATGATGGAGTTGGTGTCTATATGTTTGTTAATTTTAGTTCTCAAAATGGATGTAAGAACTTTATAGACCGTAACTATAACTTTATTATTATTATTATTACTTTTTTCGTCTGGGATTAATAGTACGGGTTTAGTACGAAAAGTGATTATGACATTATGTAAGATGTTTTGTGGAATCCTAAAGATATGAATAACTTACCTATGTGCCATGTGTTTTTACTTATTAAATCTGATCCTGATACCGATTTTTCACACAATATTTATTATTAAAGATCTTAACATTTATGAAAATGCAATTTGCAGACCGGTAAGTATCAATAATTGATGCTATAAAGTCAAGGTATTTAAATAACTTATTTGATAGGAGACGAAAGAAGATGCCTTTGTCATTAATTGCTTACAGAACTAAAATCCTAGTTATATTACCAATTTGTCGACACGGCTATAAACATTGCTCCCAAAATTACATGTAACAGTATATAAAACTCCCGTTAATATATCCCTCCATAAACACAGGTTTGATCACCGCCTTCCATATTTACAGATAGCATAAACCTCACAAGCTGCTTCTCGTGGAGCATTTCATGTTCGTTCGATTATGAAAAAAAGTTTGTTTCTCCGTGGGCGTACAAAGGACGTGTTTTACGACTGCGGCGTACAGTCAACCGCATATCAGTCATCACTTGCCCTACGAAAATTGCTCTTACTGCCACGACATAAACGCGCTGTCAGTCAAATTGTTCTTACTAATTTGCGTGACTGTACGGAGACGGTTCGGTACTACAGTACATGTCTGGAGTATTTACTGTATCCAGGAAAGGGATATAAAGTATCGTGTCTACTTATGGGTATGCAAGTAGGTAGAAAGATGTTTTTTTTTTATTAAGGCACTGTTTCATTGTCTTGGCTTATCTTTCAAGAGTTGGTGCAAACAATAAAATACTTTATATGCAGGGTTTTGTTTAATGTTCCGTGAACTCGATTCAGATAGGCTCGCCTTTTATTGAGAACGTACGTGAAGTGAACGTATTATATAGGGTGGCAGGGAGATCGGCGAGCAAACTGCAACCACGAATTCAGCTCATGACACTAGATATTGGTTGTCGGTTATAAAAAAAAAAATAAACTGCTATTTCATAGAAAAGTGGTATACCTGCACGGCCAAAATGTCTGGAACAGTATTTTTTTTTAACAACTTGCAAAAAATTTCAACGCTATGGGGATGTGGGTCGATGTCCCTGTCATCCTGTATAAGCCAGACACCTCTGCCTATAATTCGTTAAATACAGGCATGATGTTATGTAAATTAGGTCGATGCTAATATTATAAACTTATTTATCTGACGAAGGCATTTGGATTTCTTCGTTATCAGGATGGTCGGTCATAACGAGTAACCGAAACAATAGTCAAAAACACTAAGTACATACTAAAGGTCACTAATTTCAAAAAGATCTCTTGATTAGGCAGATTCGAACAGATTACAATATGGAAACGCGGTGATTTCCATATAGAATGGCAGGACAACGTTTCGCAAATGCGTTTCCACACAAAGTCGGCTGAGGCAGCGCCTACGTCCGAAATGAACGTTTAATATCAAAATAATGTCTACCGACAAGCGACAGCCGTCACTTCCATGTTGCCACTTCCTATAATAATTCTACCTCACCAAAGTGCACCACTTGACGTTTCCGGAGGATGGCGGATCAGTGCTGACGCAGCGACATATCTATTTATTCATTGATTATGGCACTTCAACGACTTACTAAAACATTCACAAACGAAAATCTCATATAGTTTTAGGTATTGTGGATTCGTCACTTACAGAAGTGCAAAGCTCTAGCATAGAACTTAATAATTAAAGGACGTGTAAGATACCGTTAGTTGAATTGGTTAGGGTAGCACATGTGTGAGTACTGTGCATTGCGGACCCACCATACCAATGAGAAAATAGTGTTGTAGTAAACTATGTAGTTTAGATATTACAAATAAAAATATGTCACATACATACTCCTATTACGCCGTTCGCCATTAACAATCATGGTTGGAATTTATCCAAGGCATGGGCTACTACTACTGATATTTCTCTGTTTATTAACTGCATTTGTACATCTACTATATAAAAATAAGTAGGGTTTTCCTTCCTGCCGATATAACTCCGGAACGCACGAACCGATTTCCACGGTTTTGCATTCGTTGGAAAGGTCTCGGGCTCCGTGAGGTTTATAGTGAAAAAAAAAAAAAAAAGAAGCCATCTGATGGCGAAACGGAGTTCGCCGGGTTTGCTAGTTACTTATAAAATCATCATTAACTTTTTAGTTATTTCGCCGTGTTTTAGGAATCGTCTTTGCCTTATGTAAATCTTGCAACACATTCAATAATCGCATTAACGTTTTGGTATTATTGTTTAGTAATTTATTTATTTTATAATGAAACATGTCACAGTGAGACTCTTTGGGATTTTTATTCACAAATAGTGTTGTGGACTACAAGGATGTGCGCTCGGCGGCCGCTGTCACGGCACGCTCGCTCGCCTTCGCGCTTTAATGGCTAACCTAACCCAAATGATTCACCAAGTAATAGTTATAAACAAGTAGACATTTCTAAGCATAGCTCCGTAGCTCCTGAATAATTTATCCTCTTGTAGTCCACAACACTATTTTCTCTGTGACATAGTTTTAGACCCACCATTGGGGTATGGCCAGTGGTATGGTGGGTTCGCAATTAGCACTATGTACCTACTATGAAGCTTACTAGGTTCGTTTTTCATTGCCTTGAATGTGCCCTGGCGGCTGAGAGTATGTCATGCTCACTCAAATGTGTCGCTGGTGGTGGTGTGTATATTGGATTAAGTTCCCTTCAAATGGTTGAGCTGAATGGTGCTGATCCATACGTCATGTCCGTTGAACGGGCGCCGCCCGTCAGTAGGCACTGGGCATCTCTTAGCTGCCACGGCTTATTTTAATTCCTGAATTGTTTTATCTTTTTTATCACAGTCGCTTTTAGCGTGCACGTCTTTCGACATCGTTCTCACATGTATAATTTCAACATGAATGATGTAACCACTTTTTTGTAACAATATTTTGATTTAAAAGAGTGAGCTTGGAGTTCGTCCGTTCTTCTCCATAGGTACCTACTACGCTTTGAAATGGACAACTAGCTTCATCTTTCTGACTGACCGACCCCTTGACAATTCAAAAGTGCTTGTAATTGGTTTATTTGAAATAAATGCTTTGAGTTAGAGTATGTATAAAAGCGAAAGTAACATTGTCTGTCTGTTACCTTTTCATGTTTGAACGGCTGATCGATGAAATTTGGAACATAGAGAGACCGTGACCAGGGCTAGCACATAGGATACTTTTTATCCCGGAACTGCGCTCCCGCAAAAGCTAGTTACGCTATAAGTACGTAATCGTGCAGAGTGAAAGCCTTCTTGTCACAGTCATGACATGCAGCTGTACTCCGGTATCACCGGATGCCGACCTACCTCTGTCGTGTGGTCGAGGCCTATTTGACGGACAGGGCCGTCATCTACCCCGGTCACCAGGGAGTATGGAACCGGCAAGAGATGTCGTGCGGTGTCCCACAGGGATGGGTCCTGGGGCCGCATCTGTGGGATATCGGCTACGACTGGGTGCTGCGCGCCGACCTCCCTGATGGCGTCAGCGTGGTTTGTTACGCTGACGACACGCTGGTCCTGGCGCAGGGGAGGTCGCACCAGGCGGCGGCCGAACTAGCGACACGCGGGGTTGCGACAATCGTCGAGAGGATCCGGCAATTGGGACTGGAGGTGGCCCTGCACAAGTCCGAGGCCATGTGTTTTCATGGTCCTCGGAACACGCCACCGTCGGGTTCCCAAATAACGGTAGGAGGGGTTCACATCGGCGTCGAGTCGACGATGAAGTACCTGGGACTCGTCCTCGACAGCCGGTGGAACTTCGTGGAGCATTTCCGACGTTTGGCTCCCAGACTGGAAAGGGCCGGGGCTGCCTTAAAGCGGCTCCTGCCCAATCTAGGGGGGCCAAACGCCTCCTGCCGGAGGCTCTACGCGGGGGTCGTGCGGTCCATGGCCCTTTACGGGGCACCGGTGTGGGCGCGTTCCCTGAGGCGGCGGCCAGCCCGCTGGTTGAACGCGCCCCAAAGGGTCATGGCCACCCGGCTGGTCCGGGGATACCGTACGGTCTCCGGTGAGGCGGCGAGCCTCCTTGCCGGATTACCGCCATGGGATCTGGAGGCAAAAGTCCTCGCGCACGTTTGGGAGTGGCGCGAGGAGGCGAAACGCCGGGGAGTAGCTCCGCTGCCGCGATAAATCACGGTACAGCGGACAGAGCTCCGGCGGGATCTCAGGGCGGCATGGAGAGTGCGATTGTCGCAACCCAGCGCTGGGCACGCCACAATTGCGGCGATAAGTCCCCTCTTTGAGGAGTGGCTTGAGACGCGCCACGGCGTCCTCACCTTCCGCCTGACGCAGGTCCTCACCGGACACGGTTGTTTCGGGAGGTTCCTGTTCCGGATAAGGCGGGAGGAAACGCCCGGGTGTCACCATTGTGTGGATCGCCCGGAGGACACGGTGGAGCATACGGTGGAGGTCTGCCCGGCTTGGGCGGAGCACCACCGTGTCCTCGTGGAGGCGATTGGCGGTGGCGATCTCTCGCGTCCGGCCTTGGTCCAGGCCATGGTACGGAGCGAGAGGGCTTGGGAAGCCGTCACCTCCTTCTGCGAAGCAGTAATGTTCGCGAAGGAGGAGGCGGAACGCGTGAGGGAGAGGCAAAATTTGCGCCCTCACGCCCCTAGCCGCCGCAGGAGACGCCCTGGGCGTCGGGAATCGCAGGCCGATTCCCGGCCACCGTAGGCGCGGGCTTGCGAACGGCGAGCAATGGGCAGCTCGCCGTTCGATAAGGACCAGGCCCGAGTCGACGGCGCGTTGTGTTCCACGCGCGCCTCAAAGAGATGTCAGCACCAATGACGGGGTTTGCTAGGACCGATGCCTGCAAGGGTTGCGGAAAAGTCCAAGAGGGTTACCGTGGCCCCTGGCACAGGCAACTGAAGGAACACGGGTGGGTTTTAGTCAGTAAGAGTCTGACACGCCCTCCTGCTCTGCCCAGAGCGGGAGAAGTTATTTGATGATTTCCCACCCACAAAAAAAAAAAAGAAAAGTCATGGCATGCAGCTGTAGACTTTTTCTGTTTTGTGCTCCTGATTACAGATCTTTATGATTTTTATGGTTTCTTAATTATTAGAGCTAATTATGTTTTTTGTATGCACGTGTTTCTGTGACAAATAAACCTATTTTTCATTATTTCTAACTAATTGCATAACCCTAAAGTATATCGATATTATCTGACACTCTTGACTCATACATAGTAACGCGTTAAACTCATAAAAACGTAATAGTCAAGTTCACACTTCAGATTAAACTTTATCTGAAAAGATATTGCTAAACCCTCTAAAACTTACGAAGCCCGACTTTTTTGATAAAAATGTATACAAAATATAATTCGGATACATGATACGAATATCTTAGCAACTCTTTGTCTAACTTCTGAAGTCCTAACACGAGTTTCAAAGAGATTTCGTCAATCTTATTAACGTACCATACGGAGTAAAAACCTTTTGCGTTTACGTCTCTACGTGGATAAAAACTTTTTGATTTGATTATGGTGTTAACAAAAGTGGCTCCAAGTTAATTTGCTTGTTTTTGTGGCATTCGAGGTTTAATTAAAATTATTTTTTTAACCAAACCTTCGTAGTTTTTGGAATTACGGATATGCTACGAGTTACGGGAGACGAGGTAGGAAGGACTCGTGAATTGGTTATAGTGAGCATGACAGGCTTATTAAAATTGTTTCTTTTCTTTCTAAATATTTCAGTTAAGCAAATAATATTACACTGAGGTATTTCAAATATTAAGTTCAAAATCATAATTTAGCTTGATGCTCTTCACTAAAATTATAACCTATTATAATTTGTCCAAAAGTCGATAGGTTTATAGGAACGTGATTTATTTATTTTTGTCTATAAACATTGGGGCAACATGGGGTTCCCATTACGCATAATGTTATCGTTAAATCCCCTGTAATCGTTTATTTACCATCCATTACATTAGAAAGTAATCAATCAACGTTATTAAAAGCCTTGCCAGTTGTGTCTGGTTAACTTTGACAATATTCTTATATAGGCAAGTTTCTTTTATGTTACTTTTTTCATCAAATAGGGTAGCTTTGAATGTGCGACAAACTTAGTGTTGTGGGAACATTAGTGACTGATTGATGGAACTACAAAAAGGTATTTTGTTAAGTTAGTAACGACGGTCGGTAGGCGCGTGCACGGTTTTTACACTTAGTTACATTACATTACTTACATAAATCATTGATTCATTAATTACAGTCATATTTTCAGCATAAAAATCTTTTTTTTTTATATTATGACGCAGCCGCAAATCCTAAAGCTTTATTTAGACGATGTGATTTGATGTCGAAACTAAGATTTGTGTTGTGTTATTGCTGGCATTGCATGCAGTGCATGCTGGCTAGGAACTTGTTCTATTTAAGGCAGCATCGCCATCGTCTTGAAGTCTTCATTTTTGACACAGCTAAACCTGTACACTTTAAGTATAGACATTTACATTCAAACTAATCACAATAAATAAAAAACAAACACACAACACACTCCTGAATTTAGCGCCAAGTTTTTGTGCAGACCACATGTTGCCAAACTACCGACAATCCTTTTACCATTGATTTGGACAATGACGCAATCACCCGAAATGTACCTACGGCTGAGTTAGCAGCAGCTTTCAACGTTAGCATCAAAACAATATTGGTATTTTTGCGTCAAATTGGCGAGGTAAAAAAACTTAATAACCCATACACTATTATACTCACGGATACTACACAACTCAGTAGCACCAAGGTCGAATATCAAATTGACCGGGCGTGTGAAGTGTTCAGTGGTGTAAAGGTGAAATGAAAAAACCTTGTCAATAATTATAAATGCACACTACAAGTAACTACACTACTTTTTTTTTTGAGGGTGGGAAATCATCAAATAATTTCTCCCGCTCTAGGCGGAGCGGGAGGGCGTGTCAGACTCTTACTGACTAAAACCCACCCGTGTTCCTTCAGTTGCCTGTGGGCTGGCAGGGGCCACGGTATCCCTCTCGGACTTTCCCGCAACTCTGGCAGGCATCGGCCCTAGCGGACCCAATCATTGATGCTGACATCTCTTTGAGGCGCGCGTGGAACACAACGCGCCGACGACCCGGGCCTGGTCCTTATCGGACGGCAAGCTGCCCATTGCTCGCCGTCCGTAAGCCCGCGCCTACGGTGGCCGGGAATCGGCCTGCGATTCCCGACACCCAGGGTGTCTCTTGCGGTGGCTAGGGACGTGAGGGCGCGAATTTTGCCTCTCCCTCACGCGTTCCGCGTCCTCCTTCGCGAGTATTATTGCTTCGCAGAAGGAGCTGACGGCTTCCCAAGCCCTCTTGCTCCGTATCATGGCCTGGACCAGGGCTGGACGCGAGAGATCGCCACCGCCAATCACCTGCACGAGGACACGGCGGTGCTCAGTCCAAGCAGGACAGACCTCCACCGTGTCCTTCGGGCGATCCACACAATAGTGACACCCAGGCGTTTCCTCCCGCCTTATCCGGAACAGGAACCTCCCGAAACAACCGTGCCCGGTGAGGACCTGCGTCAGGCGGAAGGTGAGGACGCCATGGCGCCTCTCTAGCCACTCCTCAAAGAGGGGAATTATCGCCGCAATTGTGGCGTGCCCAGCGCTGGGTTATGACAATCGCACTCTCCATGCCGCCCTGCGATCCCGACGGAGCTCTGTCCGCTGTGCCGTGATTTTTCGCGGCAGCGGAGTTATGCCCCAGCGTTTCGCCTCCTCGCGCCACTCCCATATTATGTGCGCGAAGTAACTACACTACCTGAACTCCAAAACCCTAAACTTTAACGTTAACCTCCAAAAAAAAGATTAAAACATTTTGTTTTGAAGTGTGCTTTTATAAAATGAGTATTGTTTTTGTTTTTCGTGTTTAAATATCATTACCCGTCACGTCTGTGGAGTATCACTAGCTAATTTAATTTGCCTTGTACTATAGACAAGGATTTTTACGGCGCGAAAACTCCAATCTTTTTCGGACGTATAATTTATGTTCGAGCCGTTTGGGGTTGAAACACTAGCGCCATGGGGTCCGAGTGCCCACTTAGTTTTTTTGAGAAATCGCCAAGCGGTTGTTCGACTCTTCACGTGTCAAAGTTAAAGCATTTATTTTAAATATGCACATAAAAGACACATTCGAACATCAACATTTACATTAAAATAGAATTGATTCTAGTCGCCCCGACGCGGACGTCGTGACCAGAGGACTGGCCTATTTTTGGCCAAAGAATCAGCACTGCCATACAACGTGGCAATACGGCCAGCCTTTCGGGCACTTTTCCTGTTGACGCCAATGCAGACGAATATTTGATGTCCATGTATGGTAATTTTCCCTCCATTTTATAAGTACTTGTACTTATTATTATTAATATTTTATGACTGATATATTTTAAATTAGGTATGTAAATATTATCTTGGCTTCTTTTTCTCTTTTATCATGTTTAGGTATCGATATACCAATACCCATCAAGTCCGCCGAGTTCCGCTAGCTAATTTAATTTTATCAATTATTTGTAGACTGCAGTGTTTCACTGTTGAGTCAGTGCGAAACATCTTTAATCTAGTAAGAAAGTATTCTTACTTTACATTTTTTTTAAATCTTTTATTTTAGGGGCTTTTCTTCTAAGAACATGCCAGCCCCGTTGAGTCATAAGTAAGCAATACAAGTACACATCAATCTTAATCTATACTATTCTAGGGTATAAGTGACAAGATTTCACTGACGAGTGAACACCTTAAATAGGTTGATTGCAGCAGATGAACGAGGATTTGCTAATATTACTAAAACAAAACCAACATCCATCATATTCAAATTAAATGCACGTACCAATGATTCCCTGTCACTTTTATATTTATCACACTCCATTAGTATATGATGAACATCATCAATTACAGCACATACTTCGCAATTAGGGGAATCTACTTTTTTCATTAAATATGCAAATTTCTTAGAGGGATAGTGTCCTGAACGTAACCTATTTGCTATAGTTATAATATTTCTACTTATTTTATAATTCATAAACCATGGTATTCGAGAAGGCTGACACTGTATCGTTCTAAACCATATACCTTTCTCTTTACTTCTTTCATCAAAATACTCTTTGAGTGATTTATAGCATATACAACAACAGCATAGCAACTAGTCGGACAAACGCAAACGTGATTAATAAATACAGTCAACCTCAAAAAGATGTATACAACGACAATAATTCATTTGATCGTCTAAAGTGTGTGTCCCAGAATACTGAATTAATGTTGAGCTACTATTAAGTAAGTACCCAAAGTGGAATATTTTTTGGTGTCACGTTGATACAATAATATAGATCAAAGATTGTAGACAATTGAACGAATTCTGGTCGATCTATAAATCTTTTTAAGGCTGACTGAACCTAAACTCATATGACTTGAGTGCCTACAGAAAAACCTTCTGCAAGGGACGAAAACGAACTACATTTGGCACACCTTAGTCAGCTCTAAAATAATCAATGCTGACTAGCCGTTCTTTAGAATTCCACTCTATATAAATTGCCAACACATTTTATCTACGCCCATTTCATTTTCAGTAAAGAAATATTTTATTACAGTCAACCCGTTTCACTTCCGCGTCCTTTGAAACCTCGAAGCTAGTCTGAGTTATGTCCCAAAGAGATGATTCATTATTCCGACTTCTTTGCCGAATAATAAAGTGCTTTGAATAATTATAATTATGTACGTTTTGTTGGAATGGAGCTGTTCTGTTGTAAATTGTGGCGCAGTAGTGTTTTTGAGTGGGCAGGTTTGTCTCTCTCTGTTACATAATATAATTATTATTCCATGCAGAAAATTCGTTCCATCACAAAGATGGCTGGTTTCACTTGGAAAGCTGCCACGCTGCAATGGTATTGGGCTGGACACATCTGCTGCATGTCTTCAGCATGTCTTTGCATGTCTGCAAACTTGTAACCCAACGGATCCCTCTTAATGGCAAGTGATATCGCGGCCGGCTCAAACGGAGACAGCGGGACGAGCTGGACTCCTTCAACGAGAACTGGCCATTAGCAGATTTAAAAGAGAAGTGAAGAGAGAGAGAAGTGGAAAGAGAGTAGGGAGGCTTTTGCCCTGCAATGGGATTTCACAGGCTTTTAATAATATTAGACACAACCTTGTAGCCAGGATTATCCATCAACAACTTGGTCTGAAATACAGCCTTGTGAAATCAGGAGTGCCGTACTGCAGGCATCAGACCGACCCATTTCTCCAATATGGAAATGTCACATTGTACTGAGATCCATCATCACTGACAAGACTATTGTTGCCAATAAGCCTGATATAGTGGTGGTGGATCGAGTAGAGCGGCGCGCAATGATTGTTGATCTAACCATCTAAAATTTAAGTACTTACATTTATTTCTAAATATTTGCAGTATTATACATATTAAGAAAAATATTAAAAAGTCACGCATCAATATTATATTAGCTCCTTAATTTAATATTTGGGAGCTATTTCCATCTATGCAATTTGTGCTAGTTGTAAAGGATTACAACTAGCACAAATTGCGTAGATGGAAATAATTAAATATTAAAATATAATTGCTTCAAAAAAAAAACTTAAGTATCGGGTAGAGTCCTAACTACGGCTCTCACCCGCGGCGATTAGGTATATATTATTCATTCAGCAATAAACGAAACCTTATCGTTCCAAAACTTTTCTCGTGTTGCCTTAAAGTTTCTTAAAAAAACGAATAAAAACTTAAACTTGTTAGAAAAAGAACTATGTTTAAAAAAAAGATAAGGTTCCGATATGAATCCTACTTGTCTACAAACTCACTCACAAATTTTTACCAGGCGCTCTTATCTCGAGAAACTTAGCAGCTACTTCAATGTTCAACTTTAAGGTTTAAGTTATGGCATTATTATGGTACTAAGCAATACATAATTTGTCTTGTTTTATGATATAGGTACTTACTTTAGAGGGAAATAATGATACGTTTGAGTTGTATTGACAGGAGGAGAACAGTCAATCATAACTGAAATAGGTGTTGTAACTTGTAACCAGCAGAATAAATGCTTTCTCTTATTGACTTTCGATCCAGAAAATCAATTATAGACCCTGTCGAAGGTTTGGGCAGTAGCGTCTGCCCATGTGCCTATAATTCATATATTGTGTTCAGCGAGGTCTGCTAATTGATAATTAGTTATATCTTCGATATTATCAGTCTATGTAAGTATAGGCAGGTTCGTTGTGTCATGATTGTTGTGTGCGTGACAGGAGGTAACACAGTGTCGGATGGCCGAATGTTATGATTTCCAAATACCTATAATAAGATTTGTAGTGATTATAAATACTACATATAAAATTGAAAGTATGTGATTTGCCTCAAATGATTTTTGTATCAGTGTAGTCATGAAGTTTAAAATTATCTCATTTGACAGTTACCGAAAAGTACTGGT
Source organism: Brachylomia viminalis (assembly GCA_937001585.2). Lineage (NCBI taxonomy): Eukaryota > Metazoa > Arthropoda > Insecta > Lepidoptera > Noctuidae > Brachylomia > Brachylomia viminalis. The sequence goes on from OW443300.2 coordinate 4,060,223, forward strand.
TTTATAACGAAACGGAATGGAATTAAGGTGTTTGAAGCATCGCCTAGTGTTTTCAGTTAATTCGCTTTAAACTTCGAAATCAAAAGGTTGTCTTCAAGAAGTCTGTACCTAATTAAATAGTTGGTCAAATATTGCTATATACAGTCGACTCTCGTTAATTCAAACCTGCGATAATTCGAATCTCTCTATAATTCAAAGTTATCACGAGTTCCCTACAAAATCTCTTTATATTTCGAACTAAATCAATACATTTTTATGCACTTGGTAATTCGAACGAAAAAATCATTGCTATATAACAAAACGACGCGTTAATTCGAACTCATAGGCGTTCAACACTCGACAATTCAAAGTTGCAGAGAGAAAGAGGCGGCAAGATTGTAAGTACATTTTGCGACAAGTTCAAACTTGTATCAACGTACACGACCCTTTGTTTTTGTTATGATTAGGTTGACTATTTGACACACACTTCTCACGAATTGGTTTGTTTAGTTATCATTCAGTTGCTGTTACTCTTTCGTTGGTATACAGATTAAAAGTTTGTGTTAGTTATGAGCCCTAGAACGTATAAATGTTGAAAGTAAATATGGACGGATCGGATAAACTTAAACCCTTAGTAATAGGAAAAGCAATGAAACCGCGATTTTTCATTGCATCATTAAATTTCGAACTAGTTGATATTTCAAACACTCTATAATTCGTAATATTTTAAGAGTCCTCGTGTTTCGAATTACCGAGAGTCGACTGTACTAGATTTGTATGTGTGCAACTATTGAAATACCGATTTCCCTTAAACCCTTAGTGATAGGAATAGCAATGAAACCGTGATTTTTCATTGCATCATTAAATTTCGAACTAGTTGATATTTCAAACACTCTATAATTCGTAATATTTTAAGAGTCCTCGTGTTTCGAATTACCGAGAGTCGACTGTACTAGGTTTGTATGTGTGCAACTATTGAAATACCGATTTCCCTTAAACCCTTAGTGATAGGAAAAGCAATGAAACCGCGATTTTTCATTGCATCATTAAATTTCGAACTAGTTGATATTTCAAACACTCTATAATTCGTAATATTTTAAGAGTCCTCGTGTTTCGAATTACCGAGAGTCGACTGTACTAGGTTTGTATGTGTGCAACTATTGAAATACCGATTTCCCTTAAACCCTTAGTGATAGGAAAAGCAATGAAACCGCGATTTTTCATTGCATCATTAAATTTCGAACTAGTTGATATTTCAAACACTCTATAATTCGTAATATTTTAAAAGTCCTCGTGTTTCGAATTACCGAGAGTCGACTGTACTAGATTTGTATGTGTGCAACTATTGAAATACCGATTTCCCTTAAACCCTTAGTGATAGGAAAAGCAATGAAACCGCGATTTTTCATTGCATCATTAAATTTCGAACTAGTTGATATTTCAAACACTCTATAATTCGTAATATTTTAAGAGTCCTCGTGTTTCGAATTACCGAGAGTCGACTGTACTAGGTTTGTATGTGTGCAACTATTGAAATACCGATTTCCCTTAAACCCTTAGTGATAGGAAAAGCAATGAAACCGCGATTTTTCATTGCATCATTAAATTTCGAACTAGTTGATATTTCAAACACTCTATAATTCGTAATATTTTAAGAGTCCTCGTGTTTCGAATTACCGAGAGTTGACTGTACTAGATTTGTATGTGTGCAACTATTGAAATACCGATTTCCCTTAAACCCTTAGTGATAGGAATAGCAATGAAACCGTGATTTTTCATTGCATCATTAAATTTCGAACTAGTTGATATTTCAAACACTCTATAATTCGTAATATTTTAAGAGTCCTCGTGTTTCGAATTACCGAGAGTTGACTGTACTAGATTTGTATGTGTGCAACTATTGAAATACCGATTTCCCTTTTTTTTTTTTTTTTTTTTTTTTTTTTTTTTTTTTTTTTTTTTTTTTTTGAGGATGGGAAATCATCAAATGACCCCTCCCGCTCTGGGTGGAGCGGAAGGGAGTGTCAGACTCTTACTGACTAAAACCCACCCGTGTTCCTTCCTTGGCCCTTTATGTTCCGGGTCAGCGGTACCCCTTTTGGATGATCCCGCTTTCCCGGCAGGCTTGGGCCCTAGTGGGCCCCCTCTTCGATGCTGACATCTCTTTGAGGCGCGCGTGGAACACGTACGCGCCTTCCAGCACGGGCCTGGTCCTGATCAGACGGTGAGCTACCCATTACTCACCGCCCGCAGGCCCGCGCCTACGGTGGCCGGGAGTCGTCACGCGGCTCCCGACGCCCGGAGCGTCCACCGCGGCGGCTTGGACGGGAGACTCTCTCCCTCTCCCGTCCCGCCACCTCCTTAGCTAGCATGACTGCTTCGCAGAAGGAGGCGACTGCCTCCCACTCCCCCTCGCCCCGGACCATGGCTTGAACCAGGGCCGGGCGTGAGAGGTCGCCGCCGCTGCCGATCGCCTCTACGAGGACACGGCGGTGCTCCGCCCATGCAGGGCAGGCCCCCATCGTATGCTCCACCGTGTCCTCGGGGCGATCATCGCAGTGGTGACACCCGGGCGTTTCCTCCCGCCTGATGATGTGCAGGAACCTCCCGAAACATCCGTGTCCGGTGAGGACCTGCGTCAGGCGGTAGGTGAGGACGCCGTGACGCCTCTCTAGCCACTCCTCAAAGAGGGGTCTTACCGCCGCTATCGTGGCGTGCCCTGCGCTGGGTTGCGACAGTCGCTCCTTCCATGCCGCCATGAGATCGCGCCGGAGGACCGTCCGCTCCGCCGCGATTTGCCGCGGAAGCGGGGTTTCCCCCCGGCGTAGTGCCTCCGCACGCCACTCATACAGGCGCGCGAGGACTATCGCCTCCAGATCCCACGGCGGCAGTCCGGCAAGGAGGCTTGCCGCCTCGCCCGAGATCGTGCGGTAGCCCCGGATCAGCCTTACGGCTACCACCTTTTGGGGCGCGTTCAGATAGTGGGCGGCTCTCCGCCGCAGTGAACGCGCCCACACCGGGGCCCCATATGTAGCCATGGACCGCACGACCCCCGCGTGAAGCCTCCGGCAGGAGGCGTTTGGACCCCTCAGGTTGGGCAGGAGCCGCTTGAGGGCGGCCCCAGTCCGTTCCAGTTTGGGGGCCAAACGTCGGAAGTGCTCCACGAAGTTCCACCGGCTATCGAGCACGAGTCCTAAGTATTTCATCGTGGACTCGACGCCGATGTGAACCCCTCCTGCCGTTAGTTGGGATCCCGATGGTGGCCTGTTCCGGGGCCCATGGAAAGACATGGCCTCGGACTTGTGCAAAGCCACCTCGAGACCCAACTGCCGGATCCTCTCCACGACTATCGCAACCCCGCGTGTCATCGCGTCGGCCGCCGCCTGATGCGACCTCCCCTGCGCCAGGACCAGCGTGTCGTCAGCGTAGCACACCACGCTGACGCCATCAGGGAGGTCGGCCCGCAGCACCCAGTCGTAACCGATGTCCCACAGGAGCGGCCCTAGAACCGATCCCTGTGGGACACCGCACGACATCTCTCGCCGGTTCCACTCCCCATCGCGACCGGGGTAGATGACGGCTCTGTCCGTCAGATATGCCTCGACTATTCGACGGAGGTAGGTTGGCACCCGGTGATACCGGAGTGCCTCCCCAATGCAACTCCAGGGCAGGGTGTTAAATGCGTTGGCGATGTCGAGTGACACCGCCACGACAACCCCGCCCCAAGACACCGCGTCCCCCGTCGTGAGGGCTCTAACGCGCATGATGGCGTCCACCGTCGAGCGCCCCTTGCGGAAGCCGAACTGACTATCCGCAAGATCCGGCCCCGTCCTCACCAGGTGCCCGACGAGGCGGCCTGCAATTACTCTCTCATACCGATTTCCCTTAAACCCTTAGTGATAGGAATAGCAATGAAACCGTGATTTTTCATTGCATCATTAAATTTCGAACTAGTTGATATTTCAAACACTCTATAATTCGTAATATTTTAAGAGTCCTCGTGTTTCGAATTACCGAGAGTTGACTGTACTAGATTTGTATGTGTGCAACTATTGAAATACCGATTTCCCTTAAACCCTTAGTGATAGGAATAGCAATGAAACCGTGATTTTTCATTGCATCATTAAATTTCGAACTAGTTGATATTTCAAACACTCTATAATTCGTAATATTTTAAGAGTCCTCGTGTTTCGAATTACCGAGAGTCGACTGTACTAGGTTTGTATGTGTGCAACTATTGAAATACCGATTTCCCTTAAACCCTTAGTGATAGGAAAAGCAATGAAACCGCGATTTTTCATTGCATCATTAAATTTCGAACTAGTTGATATTTCAAACACTCTATAATTCGTAATATTTTAAGAGTCCTCGTGTTTCGAATTACCGAGAGTCGACTGTACTAGATTTGTATGTGTGCAACTATTGAAATACCGATTTCCCTTAAACCCTTAGTGATAGGAATAGCAATGAAACCGTGATTTTTCATTGCATCATTAAATTTCGAACTAGTTGATATTTCAAACACTCTATAATTCGTAATATTTTAAGAGTCCTCGTGTTTCGAATTACCGAGAGTCGACTGTACTAGATTTGTATGTGTGCAACTATTGAAATACCGATTTCCCTTAAACCCTTAGTGATAGGAATAGCAATGAAACCGTGATTTTTCATTGCATCATTAAATTTCGAACTAGTTGATATTTCAAACACTCTATAATTCGTAATATTTTAAGAGTCCTCGTGTTTCGAATTACCGAGAGTCGACTGTACTAGATTTGTATGTGTGCAACTATTGAAATACCGATTTCCCTTAAACCCTTAGTGATAGGAATAGCAATGAAACCGTGATTTTTCATTGCATCATTAAATTTCGAACTAGTTGATATTTCAAACACTCTATAATTCGTAATATTTTAAGAGTCCTCGAGTTTCGAATTACCGAGAGTCGACTGTACTAGATTTGTATGTGTGCAACTATTGAAATACCGATTTATTTATACTGGAAAAGATGTGTTCATTTCAGTTGTTTATAACTGGTAGCGGTATCTACATCGCCAAATGCGAACTACGCATCACACTGACGTCACGCAAAATCCTGCATCGCGCAAGCAGAGTTTACCGCGCAACTAGCATATAATCTATACAACGTCCCGACATCAATCGTTGGGCAGTTGCCTACCAAACACAACACCCGTCTGGTCGGAGGATCCTCCCTTTTCTACGGAGGATGAGTGAACTCTACACCCTGTTCCCCATGCCTCTATACTGGTGACCCCGAACATGGACATTGACGCAGCCTTCGAGCAGCTAGTTCAGCGTGACGTCATCACCATTACTTCCTCAAGCTTTCGAGCGCCGACTCTCAGCCAGCCAGCACCCACGGCTTTAAACGGGTATCCTGACTACCAACATGCAGCGAACGCGCATTCCTGGTCATCACCCTCTGCCTCATCAGCAACCTTGGCACAGCACACTGCACTTTCGGCCGGCTCATAAGCAGAGCCCTTCACACATCTCCTGGTCGACACCAGCAGTCAGCTTCCACCCGGCGCTGTACCACATCCGACGCACTGGAGTATAATGCAGCGTCACCCTGACTCACTGGACAATCACCGAAGACACTTCCGACTCACCGTGAACTATGCGGCACCCGGTTCCGGCCCACTGGAACCTCAACTGGTACTGGCAAGCATCGGAACATACATGACTCAGCCCACTATCGACCTCCGGTCTTCGGAGGGGAGTAATGTAGCAGTACCTACGTCACCACATGAAAACTACGCATTGCACTGACGACACGCAAAATCCTGCATCGCGCAAGCTGAGTTTACTGCGCAACTAACATATATACAATTATACATATAATGTCCCGACATCAATCGTTGGGCACTTGTCCACCAGACACACCCCCCAACACCCCTGACCCGTGACCGTGACCCCAGATCCTCCCTTTTCCATAGAGTATAAGTGAACTTTACACCCTGTTCCTCATACCTCTACATATCTCAGAAATTACCTAATGCAAGGTCGATGTGATCTTGTTATGAGTTTTTAAAAGATAAACTGCATCTATTCTTATCGTTTGTTGTATTGTATATTGGGCTGATAAACTCCACGTCTAAGGCGCGCATTTCGCGTATTTTTATCTTACAAAAATAAGCCATTTCAACTATAAGTACCAAGTTATATTATACGTAGTCTGTCCGTGCCCTAATATTCTGTTACTAATGATTGCCTTCAAAGGCTAATTTGCTTTAGTTGTTTCGTGTGAAACATTGTTTTCTATTCGTCTTGTTAATTGAACCCTATAGGTAATCAGACTATTAATAAGCTAGATCTGGTGTACTCGATACCAATAATAATGATAGTTGCTACGATATTATAATCATATGGAGCAGTATTCGGTATAATAGATTTAATAGAATAATAACTGATAAAGGTAAAAGCCTTGAAAGTATGTCATTAAGAAATTTGGCACGTTTTGATACTTACTCTATAAATCAGTGTTTGAGGAATCAAACTCAAACTCAAAGCATTTATTTCAATTAAACCATTTACAGGCACTTTTGAATTGTCAAGTGGTCGGTCAGTCAGAAATATGAAGCTAGTTGTCCCATTCCAAAGCGTAGTAGGTACCTATGGAGAAGAACGGGCAAGAAACTCCATGGACACTCTTTTAAATTATATTGTTACATAAATATTAGTTACATCATTAATGTTGAATATAGGTATAATTATATGTGAGAACGATGTAAATAAGACGTACACGTAGAGTGTCCAGTGTACAGCAAATATAAATTTAAACAAAACAATCCATAATAAAATAATTAAAATAAGCCGTGGTGGCTAAGGGATGACCAGTCCCAACTGACAGCGCCCGTTCACGAACATGACGCATGGAATTCATCACACACGGCCAAGTTTTAATTAGATCACTTTTCGCCAGTTACTAGTCAACTCGCCAGGTACTCGTAAAATGGGAGCCATTCAAATACTGATTCGGAGCTGCTACTGTGAGTTGCGAAAAGGTTTTACCCAACCAATACCACTTCAGCTGACCCGGGTATTGTACCCAAGCCCCCACGACGACCAATACATTGACTCCAAACTCTTGTTCTGAACCATCCTGAACATACTAAAACCTCAAATTCAAGCCCGCAGACAATAAACTTTAAGCAATCAACCGCTTTACGATCTCTCATTCAACATTCAAATTATGGAAACACGTGTTTCATCAGCTTTAAGATTATTTGCACCTAAACTGTCGGGTTGCTGTTAGTACCACTCCTTAATTAGTATTACGATTAGAATTTAATTAAGACAGATATTGTAACCAAGAATGTAGGTATGAAGGCAGGCACAGATGGGCTGTTTTGATCATTAGGATAATATAGGACTTAATACAAAAATCATTACACTGTATTACGGTCTAAAGCCTGAAAACATCTGTTCCTTAAAAATATTTTAGTAATTTCCAAAGCGAATTTTAACAATTCCAGTTAGGACCGGTTTTTTGATCCGTAGTTAACTCAACCATTAGTTAAAAGTAGTAAATAATTGTTAAATTTTGGAAAAATGTGTTGATTTGGTCAAAACATTTTGGCATTTTTTACAAATAGCTGAGTTTACTTCGGATCAAAAAACCGGCCCTTAGAGTATTCAAAATACTACAGACGCAGAAAACGGTGCTCTTAGACATACCACGTACTTATTGCTAGGAAAATCCTTTCGTTAAAGTCTTTTAGTAATAGTAAATAGTACACAAGACAAAAAGTTAAAAACAATTTTATAGCGAAGGTAGTGAGTGCAAGTACAACCGTTCAAAATTAGATTAGGTGTAAGGAAACGAATAAGGATACTCTTTCTACCCTTATTTTCAAATAAATTATTTGACTTGACTTTCGTGGCGAAAATACGCCAGACACAGATACACAGATAGCAGCGACCGCAGGTTACGGTATCTACCACACCCTTGCTAAATAATAAATGGACAAGTGCGAGTTGAACTCGCGTGGAGAGGGAACATTTGATGTAAAATAGGTGGCCAAGACTTACATATTGCTTTCACAGTTAAAACGTTATCAGATCTAATGTAGAGCCAAGCCCCTAACTCTACAAGGCTCTCTATAAACCTTACATCTTGGTCAAAATGTATAGCTTGGCCGTTCCGCAACTAAGGTTTGTATAGATAGGCCTTGTAGATTTAGGGGCTTGGCTCTACATTAGATCTGATAACTTCTCAACAGTGGAAGCGTTATGTGAGCCTGGCAACCTACTTTACATGAAATGTTTTTGGTGCGATTTAATTTGTTTTTGTACAATGCTCTATTTCTTTTTATTTGAGCGGTGACACTGTACTGATATTACACAGACATGTTAAACTCATAACCCTTACTTCTCGCATAGTCGGGTAAAAAAGGTATTTCTTGCACGCCAGCAGTTACTTTCTTCATAACCGACGAAAAAGAGTTTCTTCTTTGTTGTTTATGTACATGCCAATCTAGCTTTCATAACAAATGGAAGTAGGTATACTGATTATCCGTAAGAAATACAGACTTGCACCGCCGTTTAAAGGGGTTGGAAGATGAAAATTATTATTTTTTCGTAGACTTTTGTTGTTTGTGTGCATATACCTACATTTCAGCTTTCTAGGACTTCGGGAGGTGTCCGAGAGTTTTTGTTGTGCGAGTGAGTGAGACAGTCAGTGACAAAATCGACGTATTTTAGATATTAATAAAATTCAAACCATAAAAGCTGGACACTTGAAACTAAGTGTGTTTTATAAGTCTGCTAACTATATTTTACCCTGAGAATTTGAGCTTTCTAGCATTATTCAGGCCGAAGATGAGGGTATGAAAATACGATGAAACGCTTCTAGGAAAGTTAAGCAGTGGCCCTGCTTTTTGTTTTTGGCTTGTCATGGCGGGGTTACTACCGAGCTCATAGATCCCAAGAACAAACTTGACATTATAGTTGAAAAACATGTTATCCCATACATTCCAACTGCAATTGTAAGTTTGTACGCACATTTTTTTTTGTATATCAAATGATTTACTATGTGCTTTTAAGACCATAGACTTCTTAATGTGCGCGTGAACTGATGGACCACACCGGAAATTCGCAAAATAAAAATCCCAGGGTTTTGTAGTAGACTTAAAACAATTGTATAACGAATCTGGGAATTTGTGAGCAAATATATTAAAAACTACAACTTAAAAAGTGTGATCCCTCAGTTCTCACAGATCATCGGCCAGATCTCGGAAACTATTTTAAAAATGAAGGTTTCGTGAAAACAGAAATTTAATAAAGACTTTGTAAAGATATTTACTAAATAATAGACCACAAAACATTAAAGATTTCAAAAATATAACAACTAAACTGTGGTTTCGCCGTCCAAACAAGAAAGTTAAATACTTTTGTGAATATTAACGAATTAAAATAAATATAAACGTTCTTATTCTACATGCAGTTTTAGTAAAAGTCATATCACGTTTTGTAAAAAGAAATGGAGCAGAAATATCGACGCAATTTGAAGATAGCGATTATTAACTACTAGTTTAACTATTCCCTGTAAGTATTAACTAGTCCCTCAATGCTCACCTCCACTGACGTATGTGCGTATGCTAGCTGCTTGGCGAATATGGCGGCAAATATGGTTTTTGTACAATTTGAAACAACAGTTTTGGAGTTATTTAAGAATATACAACGTGTCGTTTTGCATCCTCGTCAAATTTCAGGAGGCTGTTATGAAAGACATAAATAATCAAATAAAATTACGATCCTGCTCAATAATTAATACATACTTGTTTTTTTAGGTATTTAAGTTTGACAGTATTTCAGAATACTCCACTTTCAAAGAACAAAATCGCCCCGTTGCGTATGCGGTAGGCAGTGTCGTACGACTATGTCACTGTGTGCATGCGTTACAGTTACAGCGCAGTTACAGGGCGGTATCACACGGGCCCTAAACATAAAAATAAATACCTACTTATTTTATTATTGATTCGTGTCGAGAATGATTAGCATAGTTACCTCCTCGAATTTGACGAGGATGCAAAACAACACCTTGTATATGAAAATTGAATAAAGGGGATATTTAATTTTCATATATTTTCTCTGTTTGTTGTTTAGTGAGACTCACAATAAACGCTTTCGTTTGATGTGTCACACAGTACAGATTGCAAAGCTTTTGTTTTTAATTTTCCATATTCAAAATTCATTTATTTACGTTACATACGTCCTTAATTGGGTCATAGAAATTCATGTGTACCAAATTTTAAGTTAATTAGTCCAGTAGATTTGGGGCAAATTGGCTGTGACAGACGGACATCCCAAGAGACACACGATTGATCCTATAAGGGTTCCGTTTTTTCATTAGGACGTACAGAACCCTAAACCCAAGCTTTTTTGTAGAAAAAACAAGTTAATCCATAGACACTGCACCACTCTCGGTAACCTTCCTACCTCTGACCTTGCGTCACGTCGCTTCCTCGTCATGCGATACTAAAGTTTGCTCGATACGGTATCGATTACCATTTAACGAGAAACACGATAAGTTTCGACAATGTCGTCGGTACCTCGGTTTCATGGTTGACGAAATGGATGCTGGTATGATTATGATCGGCGGTTTGGCAAATTCACGATTTTGTTGATACGATTAATTTGTCATATTTTTTAAGTGATCGGGATGCAGCTGAAACCTGGGCAAATTAAATTATTGGAAATAGGGCCATTTATGTTGCCTTAGTCAAGTGTAGTAGCAACTAGAAGAAACTTGTGAAGTCGTTGTTTATATAGATAGGTAGATATTTATTTATTAAAAATGTATGTACAAGTAAAAAAAAATATTGTACAAAGGCGGACTTAATGCCTGAGGCATTTTCTAGCAATCAACCTTAGGGTGATGCAGAGATATACCATAGCAGGTGGAACATACGGGTTATATAGCTCAAAAATGACTATAAAATACAAGAATAAACACTGATACATAGATACGTACATTTATACAAAATAAACCTTGGTCAAGAGAAATAACGATCGGTAGAGGAGAAAACGAATCCAGCAACTCAGCGCTGGGATGTTTCATGTTTCGGCCAACTCCTGACGGATATGTTTACGTGTGCCTTCACTTTAAAAGATAACCGACTGGTTGCTGTCCTGATATTCAGAGGGAGCGCATTCCAAAGAAAATTCGCCTGGACAAAGAAATAAGAATGAATGAAGCCAGAACGATGAGAAGGACATCGTAGAAGACATCGCCGTTCTAGAATGGTCTCTCACCTTTTGCCTAACTGAGTACTAAGTACTTAGATGCACGAAAAAAATCATTTTTGAAGTCTTATAATTCCTAGCCCACATCGTTGACTTGAATTTTGACGTTTTCAATTACTTCTTACTAACTTTCCCCTTTATTTATAAACCTTGCTTAAAGTTATGAGACGTTTAAACGTGAAAATGTATGGTTAAACATTATCTTTATGCAACGTTTAAGTATAATTAAATCCCTCAATGTAAGCAAATAAGCATAAGACAAAAACTTCACTTCAAAAATGACTGCAAATAACTGCTATACTTACATTGATATTCACATAATTCTGATGTAAGTCATGACAATTCTAGACGCAAATATCACGCATCATTTGAAGCCTACTACTCGTTATCTCATTCCGCCGACATTCTGAACAAAACACTCGCTTCTCATTTGATACAATAGTATAGCCACAGTCTACTTAGATAAACTCCTTACAGTCCGGCAATGCGAATGTATTCGCAGAACATTATAACATGGGTTTACGGGGTGGGGAACAGGGCTATATCTGAATGATAACTGCCATTTAATATAGTTTGACACCTCAGTTGTTCTGAGTTTCAAATTTTTATTTGTCATTTAGTTCAAAAAGTCATATATGAAAAGAAAATAACTTTAAAGGACTTTGATCCATTTATTTAATTAATCAATTGAGTGCACAATAAATATCAAAAGAAATATTAAATGCCTTGGGCATTCTCTATCAGTCAACCAAGGGTGGTGGCGCGAAAACATGGCAGGTGCATTGTCTGTGAGTGGCTTTTTTAAAATTAATAAGTATATTATAAATAAAAAACATAATTATAAATAAAATAGGTTCTCTATCACATTGTTTAAGTTTTATAAAATGTTCGGGTAATGAACTACTGGAAGTAGTGGGTACTCTTTGACACAACCAACGCTGTAGTTAACATTACCTCACTGTAATTTCCGTTGCTCATGAATGTGTGTACGGGGAGTCTTCGTATAGCATAGGGGTAGTAAGTTAAGGTAATGTTGGCATCTTGTCTGAGATGGACTAATTTTACTTAGGAACTCTCTTAGAACACCACTACGACTAGTCAGGGTTAAGTAACGAGATCAGTCTTGGGAACTTCACTTAACCAATTGAAGTTTGCGTAATTTAATCTTGCAAATTGGCGTCGTATAATTAGTTTATTGTGTTATAGGATAGGGTTTCTGTGCTTGTCTTTGCAATGTTTATTTTTATGCTGTATCAATACTACTTGGATAAACTTTGTGCAAAACCCATAGAACTATTATTACTTAGCGTAGTACTTTATCTCAGTGGCAAAACCACACCTTTCTATTCTTTATTCGTCAGCGTAAGGGCAATTTTTGTCTGCTTATTGCACGATAGAATCTGCTTTACCGACTCAATATGACTCAGGCTTCCAAAAAAACATTCAATTTCCAGTCAGTTCAAAAGCAGGCCTGCTTCTGATTTGCCAATAATCGTACTATGACAGTATTAAGGTGAACGACTATTGAACGAAGTTGAATGATTACCATTTAACTTATCTGTGGCCTTCTGTAATGTCATTGTCTTTTCAATAAGTAACGTTCATAAACTTGAATCTTATTCTATTTTCACTTTACCGGTTTTTTTTAAATATTAGTAATTTTATTATTTTGGTACATGTTTTAACTGTGATTATGTGTAACAAGTTACTTTGATACATTAACTAAAAACACTAAAAAGCTCAATTTTCCGTTCGAAACAACGATATAACTTGAAAAATTCAACGTGTTTTTATACGTGTCATATGTCATGCAACAATGTTGGTGGCGCCAAATAAATATTTGTATTTTTACCAAGAAAGGATTTTTACCAAATTCTACGGATTTTCCTTTGCCTGTCCATTTTCTGATTTCTCAGATAGTCCGGTCAGTGGGTCGTTGGAAGTAACACTAATAATAGACACTTTTATTAATAGTAGGGAACAAGCCTTAAATTAAAATTATCTTTTGACTTTAACACTGTGCTTTTCACGAGGACCTTGATGAAATTGTACTCCTAATACTTTCGACATTGATTTTGACATTTTACTTACTATTATTTTGACATTGTATTTATTTGTTGACATAATTATCTTATATGAATTGACTCTTGAATTAAACATTTCACATCAATTATAATTAGGCTTTTATATGTATTGTTTCTGCATGTGATAATTTTATTTAATATGTGATTTTCAACACAATGTAAATTGTATAAGAATAATAAATGAATGACTGAATGAATGAGTTGTTCTTAAAAATATTTAATTGCGATTTTTTATTGTAAATCCTCTTCACAATGTCGTAAGTTTGTTTACTTAAATGAAAATATCATTATGGTGTACTTACTTTACGAAATGTAGCAGATTAATTTTAATCGATGTGGTGGTTTTATTTTTAGTGAAATACGAACAAATCGTCGTGTTAGTATCAACTGCTTCATTTATGCGAGTTCCTATCTAATCATAGATGAATTGCAGCTGGGTATAACAATCCACCCAAGCACGGGAGCATAACAAGCGAATGTGAGAAAGGCTCGCAGAAATTTTATATTCTGCTGGAGAAGGAACTGTTATGTCTGGATCCGAATGGTCAAAGGTATTAATATTTACAATATTTCTTTTTCACAGCCACGTCACATGCATTAAACTCATGCTAGAAATAATCTTAATAACTTAAGGACAATTACGGCGTACATAGCATTGATCATAAAATCTTGCATGCCCTAAAATTTAATATACTAACTAAACTTAAATAAACTAAAACCAACTAACGTAAGTAAGTAAGACGGGTAACAAACATACAAAAAAAAATAAAAAAAAGTTATTGAAAAATTAAAAAAAAACAACTTTGGAAGGGTGGACCATATCATCGCAATATTCTCATATGGTAGTGTTTTTGCACCTGCTTCAGAGCAACGCATGATTTAAAAAAAAGGCTACTGAGAAGCCAGGGTTACGAGTTTGATTTCATAAATATTTGCCATTGAATCCTTGTTTGAGCATAAGTCCTATATTGATTCATAAATTCCCCTTCGTTCATTTCAAAAGGGTTATTTATTTCCCTAGTGCGACGCTTTCGGTTTCTTATTTCTATTCTATATTGAAATGATGAATGATCTATGGATTGTATGAGTAGCTCCATGCGTGAGAAAAATATATTTAACTTTTTTTTTGTATGGAAAAAGTACTCTTAAAGTCGTTTTATTAAAAACTGAATAGAACTGAAGGGCTGGTACTCACATGAGCTGTTGCACCATACATCAAGATTCCATACAATTCTTGAGCTTTTCGGTACCGCTTTGCATGTAGGCTCGGTGCGATACATAACGGCTATGTACCGCAACAATAATAGTGATGAGGGTCGTGTTAATTGATAGTCTTGAAACAAGATGTTGACTATGAATCGAATTCGACTCGCCCAACCTCTATTTCTACATTATCTGTGGTGGCGTAAAATGGCGGTGCATCATCGCAACAGCTGATCGGTTGCCGCTGTGGACTGTACCCCCGCGGTGGAATGTTTGATTTTGACGCCATATTTACGATATTATTTAATATGTTTTTGATGAAATAAAATATAATAACCTAAACTAACTAAAACTATTAACAAATTAAAATATGGCGTCGAAAAATTCCTCTGCATCGCTGTCGACTGGTAATGTACCCAAAAGACTGGCGGCATTGCCACGTTGTATAGCAATGCTAAGCCTCTGGCCAAGGTAAAGGCCAGCCCTTGGATCACGGGAAGTGTCAACAAGCCGTTTGGAGATTTGGTTGAACAAACCGTGAGCACTCGGACCCCACGGCCCGAGGGTTTCAACCCCAAAAGGCTCGAAAATATAAGTGCCGATAAGGTTATTATACTTTCGCCGTTTGAGGTTTTCCGCAGCTGCAGCGGCAGCGCCAGCACAGCACGCCGAGTCAGGAAGATGGGATGCACAATATTGTTTTGAAGGGGCAAAGGGTTAGTTAAAGTTCACATAAAGTTAGTAAGCTAAGTTCACAGTCGTGCAAGCACACAAGCACAATGATTAGCGGCGGATTTCACCAATGAAACTGTACGCGTCTCCATCTAAACCGCGTTCAAGAGCTGTCAATAGAATATTGGCTCTTGTGCTGATTGCGTTAAACTTCATTGATGGAATTGGCACTAAATAGTCAGTAGTGAGAACACAATTATGCGTTGCGCATCATATATAAGTCTCGAATGGTGGATCACTAGATTCACTAGGCGCCGCCGCACAGTGGGTCGGAAAATTAAGCTCCATACTCATAGAAACCTAATGTCAGTAATTAATAAATAAAAATATATTTTGTGTTTAGTTTATCTCCCTTTGTTTAACAATTTACTTATTTTTTTAATTATTTGATTTTTTTGGTTGAACGCTTGTAGTGTTGTCATACATCTGAATACGCGGCTTTTAAGCATGAAATCGACTAAGCAATCGGATACAGTGTGCCACAGATCTTTTAAAAATGAAAAATTGAATAAAGTTTATCGGATTTCGATTAATTAAACGGTTACTTAAGTGGTCGCCTACAGGCGGCGCCACTTTCTATGCGGCGACTTAAGTCGCCTCAGTCATTCCAGCGCAATTGACCAGCAACGATAATAAAGGTCATTGTGATGCAACATCACAGGCACAATAACTGTGACCATGACCACTGCACTTCTCAACCGAATAGTCACCGCAATTTGAACTTACCTACCCCTGAACCTACTCCTGTTTCTGAAAGCACTACAATTGACATAACAACTATACAATAAATCAAAGAAGAAACAGTTATAGTAACATAAATACTCTAATAGCTATGACGTCCATTGCTGTATTTGTAGGTAATAGTTACCAGGCCAAAAAGATGATATTACTGACAGTGTTACTGAGCTTTTAAATATGAAATGCGATAAGCACAATTATTTTGTGTGATATTTCATATTTTGAGAGGATATCAAATAAAAAAACCGATTATATAGGTATGTTTACCATACCATACCATATCTAGTTCTTAGTAAATACAAACAAACAAACTTATATTTTTTGACACCAATATCTTTGTTGATACATTGAAATCGACAAGGAATACAGTGTACCTGGTCTGCCCATTAGGTTTAGGCATAAAATAGCAAGGCTATTATCTCATACAGGGTTAGTTTTCAAAGGCTTGCCAAATTTTGAGAGATGATTCAGAACCGATAATGTTTTCAATTTAGGTTTTATTTTACAAACTTTTTAATCCTGTCCACTTCTAAAAACAGAATGCGTGGAAAGCAATTCAGTTCAACAACCTAGACTGCACGGGTTTTAGGTACCTTGAGCTAAAGCCTTGTACACACAGCAGCAGGTCAAGTTACCACAAACTGTCAATTTTTTTTATTTGATTTTGAACTTAACTTTCAACATTTTAAGAGGGCTATAAAAATTTTTCTCATATTTGAGAGTGACTCTTCAAACACTGAAATACAAGAAAAATTGTGATAGCCCTCCTATGGTTTAAAAACATTTAAAAAAACCCAACCACAAATGGTGTTATTTGCTAACAATACTTCCTTAATTTTTAAATTAATAGTATTGCTTTAAACCTTGACGACGTAAATAACGCCCTACTACAGATCCACAATTGATTCACTGCTATTAATTTAAAATGGGTAAAAACTAAGTGCATAAGATTTTCTTTACCAATTTCAAAAATACTAATTGTGAAACTGTTTTCCTGGGCATCACGCTCGAATCAGGTCTTCAATGGGTCTCCATTTATTATCCCTAGCAGGACGGCTAAGTTCAGCAGAAATTTCTGTGAGAAATATCCGTAAATTTACTGATGTAGGTACCGCGAGGCTATTTAAGTTACTTATACTATGGACGGTATGGGTGGTATTTTACTATGGGGACGGGCTGCAGACAAAGAGTCTTCTGCAGAAAAGAGACATCAGAACCATATATGGCCTCCACAGGTGCGACTCTCTACGGGAACTGCTTAAAGATATTACAAGATCATGACGGTACCTATCAATATATCTATGAAAATATCATGTACGTAAGCTAACATCTAAGTACATATTTTTAGTAAAAGAGTAAGTAGACTCATCTTTCATGGGGTACTGTTTAATATGTTATATTAAAGTACCTCCCGACCTACTTCAACTGTTTGGCCAAGCATATTATTATTATACATAGGAGGAATACATTGCTGATAAAAAAATTGGCTCAACGCTGGTCCAGCTCCACGGGCGCACATACTAATTGAAAAGCATTTGAAAATACAATTGGAGCTGCTGAAGTTTTTAAAAACTATATTTGCATTGTATAAATTCAATCTCTTAGTATTTTATAATTGCATAGCACATGTGTGAGTACTATTATGTGCATTCTATAAAGCTACCCTTGACTGGGTTCGTCTTTCATTGAGTTGAATGTGCTCTGGCGGCTGAAAGTATGTCATGGTCACTCTAAGGTCTCACTGATGGTGGTACATGTGTTGGATCATTTAGCTCCTTTCAAAATGGTTGAGCTGAATACTGGCCCTGCAGTCTCGACATAGTTAGCAATCGTTTTCGTTTGCTAAGTCCTAACAATCCAGATATAATGATATTTGATGGTCTCCACACTACAATTTATCGGTTGTTACTGGTATTTTAGGTAGGCACCGGTAGGTAACAACCGATAAATTTGAGTGTCGAGACTACCAACATTTACATCTGGATTGTTAGGACTTAGCAACCGAAAACGATTGCTAACTATGTCGAGACTGCAGGGCCAGACGTTGATTGGTCATCTCTTGGCTGCAATGGCTTATTTTAATTAAATTTAATATTTTAATTGATTTTATCTTTTTATTACGGACTCTTTTAACGTTCTGCATCGTTCTCATATGCATAATTTCAACATGAATGATGTAACCATATTTTGATGTAAAAGAGTGTCCGTGGAGTTTATTGCCCGTTCTTCTCCATAGGTACCTACTACGCATTGGAATGGGCAACTAGTTTCATGTTTCTGAGCGACTGACCCCTTGACAATACAAAAGTGCCTGTAATTGGTTTATTTGAAATAAATATTTTGAGTTTGAGTTTACGCGGTCGTTGTTACTGCCATCCAGCCGGTCTATTCTGTAAAAATTTCTAAGTGAAAACTTAGGTGAAGTGAGCTGGAAGTGAGGTGTCATTGACACTGTTTACAGCTCACTTCAAGTTCACTTTACCTAAGTTTACACAGTGAGATGGTTACAGAATAGATTGGTAGTTTTGTCGTCTCTATCACGCACACTCTGTCTCTTTCCAAAACCCGACGTGCCATATAAACGTCCGGGTACCGTATGTAATAACAGGCTTAACAAAGTTGTAAGTGAGCGAGTGCACGTCGTCTGTCGTGGTAACTTCACGCATGATCACGTAACTTTGTGACAACTGTAGTGCACTAGATTGTGTACCTTAACGTTTTATTAGTTTACTGTGTTAAATGGAAAGTTAGGTAGACTTTTGTTATGGGATTGAGTGTGTATGGTGTTACATCAATGTATAATGGTACTTCTATTAGTACTATCTTATTTCTAGTTTCAACCCTTATTAATAAGTTGTGATTTTTTTAAACATTACTTGCCGCTTGCCTCTTGATCCCATGGAACGTACTACCGACATAAAAAGTGTCCTTAGTCCTAACGCAGGTTATATTAGGTATATCCGTGAGTGAAACATTCGAATCTCTTCAGCCGCTTAGGCGTGAAAAGGTAACAGATAGATAGGCAGAGTTATTTTCGTATATAATTAGTATAAAGTATGATTATTATTAGTATGATGTTAAGCTAAAAATTAAGCGTTCTCAAATGCCTCAGTTTTGGTAAGTAGATGGTTAAACAAAGCCTGATATGACGAGTTTTAATTCCTACGTAATTTAGTTAGGTACTTCCTGTCTGCTAACTTCATAAGTTAACGTAATAAAATGTTCCGAGAAGGTTTTATTATCTGTGATTCAAAGTATTTTTAAGTTCGTAAAAGTTGGTATAAAAGTTTACGCTATTATAATGGCAATTACATACAGTAAAGCATAAATGAAGAACGGGCATTGGTGTTTTGATATACAGGGCGTCCCACGGATATGCCACATGGAGGGAAAGTACCTTGAATATTATAGATGGAACATTTTACTGAAAGAAGACATCATTTGAATTTACAAAACAATTTTAACTGCATTCATTTGTTTTCAAATAACTATATAAACTAACCAAACAAAAATATAAAATATAATAACCTAAACTAACTAAAACTATTAACAAATTAAAATATGGCGTCGAAAAATTCCTCTGCATCGCTGTCGACTGGTAAAGTACCCAAGAGACTGGCGGCATTGCCACGTTGTATGGCAATGCTAAGCCTCTGGCCAAGGTAAAGGCCAGCCCTTGGATCCCGGGAAGTGTCAACAAGCCGTTTGGAGATTTCGTTGAACAAACCGTGAGCACTCGGGCCCCACGGCCCGAGGGTTTCAACCCCAAACGGCTCGAAAATATAATTGCCGATAAGGTTATTATACTTTCGCCGTTTGAGGTTTTCCGCAGCCGCAGCAGCAGCGCCTGCACAGCACGCCGAGTCAGCAAGATGGGATGGCGCAAGAGTATCGACACAAGTTGCGTCCCACACTAAAGGCCTACCCACCTTCCAAGGAAATAAAGACATGCCGTCCGGTCTCTTGCCATCGTCGCGTGCCAAGCCATTAGGTTCTAATACAGCTGGAACGCCGACGGTGACAAGAGCTCGTCGGATGATGTCATTTATGTTCGCGTGCCGAGCTAAGCGGCCCGCACTTCGGCTGCAAGACAGGCCATGGTGTCCAAGGCTGTTGACAACTTCGCCACAGTGACAGCGATGGGGAGAACAAGAAGGAGCTCCTAGTCGTAGGCAAGCAGCGAGGCGGAAAGTAGTGTCGTCTAACAAAGTGCCTATGTTCGACGACGGTAGTGCATGAAGCCAAAGACCCGACTCCCACTTACCCACAGCAAGCAGGCGCGCACGCTCCGCAGTAGTAGCAGACGTGTTAAGTAAATTGTTCTGTACTACTCTGCAAAGCGGCTCATCCCACTTTCTCTGGGAAGATGGATTATCAGGTTGATCTGAATTCGGACAAGCGAGTCTCCAGGCATGCATAGCCTCGGTGAAGCATGGCACATCAAAATTAATCAGTGTGGGGGTTAGGATTTTCCTGATTAATTTTTCAGTGCCGTAGACCGAGGATATGAAACCCGGTAAACTAACACTAGAAATTTTGCGGACGCCGAGGCCTCCCATACGAATGGGAAGAGTAGCTTGTGTCCAAGCTCGGTCGTCCATGGCCACATTTAAAATCGAAGTTAATGTATGTCGAATAATTTGGTCCATTTTTTCTAAAAGGTGAGTGTGCTTCCATAAATGGGAAGCGCGAAGGAAATATATTAATTTAGGGCCGAAACAGCAATAACGGATTAGGGTTAAGGCCGAATGCATGTTAATTTGGAACAATCTTTCCGAAACGTCTTTGAAATTTTGTATTTTTTCTTCAATAAAAACGGGAAAGGAATTCTCGAAGACAGGAGACCCAAGAAGACGAAGAGAGCTTTTTTCAATAATTTTGATTTCTGGAGCTATTGCGTTAAACTTGGGGAGTGTCAGATGTCTGTCAGTATTGTCCGCCATATAAAGTTCACATTTCGAGTGGTTGAGATCAAGGCCAATGGAATGAAGTTCATTTTCTAAGAATTGTAGATCTTTTAAAACGGTTTCTACATCGCCTCCCAAAGTTCCATCGTCAAGATACCAACTGCATTCATAGATTTAAATATTTACATGGTTGAACCGGAAATCGAACCCGTTACATGAGAAAAACAATCACCCTGTAGCTTTATCATACCGATCGAAAGGCTTCATCATAAGGATTATTTTTTGCTGAATAACATAGTGTCACAAATAAAAGGAAGACCATGAATTTTAACATTTGATGTGAAATTTTGTTCAGTAAAATGAAACGCTGACATTGCCGTAAGGACATACGACTGACATTATCATAAGTACCTATTACTAATAAATGTACCCACTTGAGAAGTACGCATCATTTCCCTATTATAATTTAAGTGCATGATAAAATGTTAAAGAGATATGTAATTAGTAGGTACCTGGTTGTATGCAACAAATCGAAATAATCAAAAGAGTGCGACTTTGTATTCAACAGGACGGGACTCATTTTGAGCATTTGATAAATTGATTAATTTATCAAACATCTGGTTTCAAAAGATAGCTGCAAAACTATTTTTTACCGGGTTACAACAAGCTTATCCACTTAACATGAGCCTACGCCTCTCAGATAAAAAGAAAGTCTCAATTTTCATAATTTATGCAACAAAATACCAGTGTACCAACAACGAACGTCGCGATTTGTAGTAACGTACATCGCAGTAATAACTTCTCAACTATGACTTACACTCACAAAATACGTCTTCTTAACGCCATTCAACCAAGTATCTGTCAAATTATGACACGATAGTCGTTTGTTCGCTGTTGTGAACTCCCTCAGCAGATTTTATGACTTGTGGGGAAGATAAGCGAAACCTTCCGTACATGTAACGTTTGTATACTTAGCGTTCCGTGTGAATGTGCAATCACATGAGTAGATGTAGAGTTTTGTTATGGTTATGGTGCTGTTATGATTCTTGACAACAATACGTATATGGTTTTTTATATTTATTTAAGTATCACCGTATAATTCCGTGTATGAATTTATCATATTTCACTTTGCCTTTAGGATAAGGTTTAGTGGTTAACGTTTTAGGTTACTGACAGAATTAGCCCTTAATTTCCGATCATATTAGGTACAAAGACAACCTGCTAGTAGGGTCAAAAGGTGACAATGTTTTACTGGATAAAAAGTTCTGGCCGAGTAATTCACTTGTACGGTCGAAGCTTTACAATATTCAAACAAGGAAGATAGTTCTGCCCTATTCCTCGACCTAATTTTCTAATGAAATTCTTTTTTAAAAGTTTATTAACAATCTTTTGTTATACTAAATGAACTAACAAACTATTAAAATAAAAGTATAATAACCTAAGCTAACTTAAGTTATTAACAAATTTAAATATGGCGTCGACAAATTCCTCCGCATCACTCCGCACCGCACATTAGGTTACACGAAACTGTAATTTTTTTCCAAATGATTTTAAACCTTAAAATGTGAAGGCTAAGTTCAAAATCGATTGAGAAAATTTGACAGTTTGTGGTAACTTGACCTGCTGCTGTGTGTAGACAAGAGACTGGCGACGTTGCCGCGTTGTATGGCAATGCCAATTCCTCTGGTCAAGATAAGAGCCAGCCCTTGGGGCCACGGAGAGTAAAAGAAAGACTTTATTAGTGTTACTTTTTTCAAATTTCAGTCCTCCTTTATAAAGTCAAGTTCAAACTAATACAAATGAATACATCCTGAAAAAAACACCACAGCCACTAAAAGTACCACCACACACACGCAGATTTATTGGTAGCCTAAACAAATACGTAGTATTGACACCGTCTTATTGAATGACTCGTAAAGTGGACACTTTTATGGGCAAACCGAAATACACAAAACACTCAGATTGGTCCAGTATTGGGTACAGAACGAAACAAGTTAGATGTTCCATCGGAGAAATTTAATCATTTCCAAGCCAGTGCGACTTGAGTTTAAAGGCAGCCATACACCCTAGATTATGCATGATAGTTAATATAGCTTCGCAAGCTAACACATTATCCATAACCTAGTTATATAGTTTAGGATAACTGTACAGATTATGTCGCATATGGACATGCTCAGGTTTGCATGGACACTTATATCGGAAAGTCCACTGGCCCCCTTCTTCCATCGGTCATCTAGACGCACTGCAAATTACCATCCTTACCTAGTTGCTATTCCACCAATTCGCACTAAGCGTTCCAAATGTCTTTTGTAATGCGCACAGCAAAAGTATGGAACTCTCAACCTGCGTCTGTGTTTCCGAACGCATACAACCCTAATCTCTTCAAAGTGAGAGTGAATATGCTT
This sequence comes from Brachylomia viminalis, assembly GCA_937001585.2. Classification (NCBI taxonomy): domain Eukaryota; kingdom Metazoa; phylum Arthropoda; class Insecta; order Lepidoptera; family Noctuidae; genus Brachylomia; species Brachylomia viminalis. The sequence continues at coordinate 4,083,542 of OW443300.2, forward strand.
CTTCTAGGTAAGCTCACTCCATCATTGACTCTGTTTCTGTCACCGCTGACCTAGACTAGAGTCAAGAGCAAACCGACCGTAAATAAAAAATAAAAAAAAGCTCGACTAACTTACATTGTCCGTATTTTCAAATCACAAATGTCATTCTTTGAATGTCATATGAATCGGCTAAAACCTGTATGGAACCTTTAAGTTGTGTCGTGCTGATCCAGAGGTTCATTTTCGGCAACAGTAATTTTATTATCCAGTGTACAAACATTCGAGGAATAGGGGTGTATATTGATTTGGATTCGGGTTTAAATTGAATAGGCTGTGGACATTTTGGCGACTTTGTTGGACTGTATTGATAGTCTGCAATACTGTGGTATCACTTTATATTTTACAAAATTGTTTGGTTTCTGTATTGAGAGACCTTTAATATAATAAAATAATATAATACATTTATTTTCAGAATGATAGATGATTTTATTTCTGTAAGTAGGTTTGTACAAACATTTTTAGACGTCAAACTTTTTTTTTTTATCTAGTTGAGGCCTGCGTTTCCTATCTGACTACTTTGAGAAGAATGGCCGAAACAAACTCAGAGGTCACAGTCTCTTTTAAAGTCCAGACGAAATCTTGGTCAGATAATGTGAAGGCTATGTAGATCAGTATCTAAAATGGTCTTTTGAGAAAAGAACCACACAGTTTGAGTGGACCTGTCCAGTCAGTGCACGCAATTGTCAGCAATCGTGCAGCTCAACTCAGAACTTAAGGAGCTCAAAGATTCGACGAACAATACCAAAGAAAGAACATTTGAGTAGGCCGCATAAATTACTCAAACTGCCAGATCATGGTTAAACTAACTGAGAAAAATACAAAAAAGCAATGACCGACATAGTTCTCACATTCACAATAATTAACATAATATTATAATACTTTACAAAGTAAATACTCATGTCATAGTATATATATAAAATACATCAATGTCAATGTGTATATTAAAATCTGGACATAATCTTTGAGGACTATGTAGATTAATGTCTGAAATGGTCGTTTGAGGAAGAACCACACAGATTGAGTGGACCTGTCCAGTCAGTGCACGCATTTGTCAGTAACCGTGCAGCTTAATTCAGAACTTCAGGAGCTGAACGATTCGACGAACAATACCATTGAAAGGACATTTAGGTAGGCCGCATAAACTACCCAAACTGCCAGACCATAACCATTCAACCAAGAAAGTGGCAAGGACGTATTATTGTAACTGGGAGAAGTACAGTTAGTTTACTTACATTACTCCCCTCCGGAGACCGGAGGTCGATAGTGGGTCGGGTTGTTGTTGTTTGTTGGTTGTTCGTTGATTGCCGGCTGATTGTTGGTTGTTGGTTGATTGTTGATTTTTTTTGTGGATTGTTTGTTGATTGTCTTTGTTGATGTTGTTCATCACGTCGGGGTCACCAATATAGAGGTACGACGAATAGAGTGTAAAGTTCACTGATACCTCCATAGAAAAGGGAGGATCCTTCGGCCAGAAGGGTGTCGCATCTGGTGGGCAACTGGCCGATGATTGATGTCGAGAAGTTGTATATATGCTAGTCGCGCGGTAAACTCTGCTTGCGCGATGCAGGATTTGCGTAACATCAGTATGACACGCAACTCGCATGTGGCGATGTAGATACCACTTCTAATATAATCGAACCAACGCAGTTTTAGTTCCAAAACAATTTATTTTATCCGCTCTTGTTACACGACATTTTTCACTCAGTCTATCCCTTAACCCTCTCACGCAACCTCAAATCAATGATCCATAACACACGATCGTTCCATCAAAACGTCTCAGTGGTTTCTGAGAGTAGTAAACGTCCAAAACTCGATCGTGGCACAACATGAATAGGGAAATAAATAAAAAACCGAGAGTACTTTAGCAAAATTATCATTATGTACAATTTTACAAATGATTGTGATATTCAATTAATAATATAAATATTGAAAAATATTTTTTGTGTCAAATTGTTAATTCCTTCTGGGGTAATTCACAAACAAACGTAAGAAATGTCTCGCTACGCACTGTGCTACGGCGTAGTCCGCAGTTTGCTACGGCATAGCACGCACTTTACTACGCTACGAAGGAGTCATGTTCACATTGTTCACCCAAGAATTTTTGTATTATTCTAGGTCATCTTCTTTTTCTCTTATTTTATTACGTACTAGCGATACGCCCCTGCTTCGCACGGTTTGTACGACTTGACAAAACATCGGGATTTCTTTTCATATTACATAAACCTTCCGGAAGTTTTCTAAATTATGTTGAAAACTGCATCAAAATCCGCTACGTAATGCTGAAAAACAACACAGTCACAAAGACAGTCACGAAAAGCGATTCCAATTTATAATATAATATGTAGATTTAAAATACATTCACAAGTGCCTTTCATCTGTAGAAACATCATTACCTAAGTTCTACGTACTCTTGTAGTTAATTGAGCCTAAAGGGGGACTATTATGCCTATACTTCGGTTTAAAGTTCGGCTTAAACGGCGGTAAAGTTGCCGCGTTGTGGTTTCTGTGTAGTGTACGGATTAGTTTTGATTGAACGTGAGCTCAGGAGGTTTGTGATACGGATTTCACGGAGTTTAGCTACGGTCAGTCTTTGTGGGATTTGGTGGTTAGGTGACTACGAAAGGTGGGTATGATAGAAGACTTAAACGATCTTTTGTGTGACTTATGTGAATGGCTCTCAATTTTACTAACGCAGAGTCGGATAGTTCACTCAAAATTATATTGTTTATCAAATAGCTGATGTTTTACAAAATGTCAGGTTGCAGCTCATAATCAGCCTATAATGTTCCCACTGAAGGGACACAGGCCTCCTTCCTGAGAGGGTGTGGGACGTAACCCACCATGCGGGCACAGTGCGTGTTGGTAAATCTCATATGTCTTCAAATTTTTCGGTGCTGCGACATGCCGGTTTTCGCACAATGTTTTCCATCATCGTTTTGAGAGCAATGGTGATGAAATAATTTACACAAAGTAAAGTGCCTGTCTGAGTTCATAAGTTTGACCTAAAACTCGGTAAATCGAGGTTGTTTCCACTAGGCTACCACAGCGATTGCGGCTAAAAAGTGAAAAATTACGATTCAGAACTCGTCTTTTGACTCAAGGCCGAGTCTTGAGTAACTTTTTGGAAAGTGTGAGGAATGTTGATGACGTGCTGCCCAATTTGCTGTTAAGCTTATTAATATTTTTCATATTCTAGTCTCCCTGAGCTATATTCGTAAGGGTGAGTTGTGGACTCACCCTTACGAATATAGCTCAGACTTTAGACTTTTTATAAAACATGGTTTAGTAACATGCTGTACCTATAGAGAGATTAGCAATGTTTAATAATGTGAACTTGTTAAATAATAAAAGTTTTACAATATGCTCCTTAATTTGAATTCACCTTTGAAATTCCGTTTCATATAGAGTGCTAGAAGGATCAGGAGGCGCTCGAATGACTTGGACATGGGGGCGCTGTTGGTAAACATTGGTGAATTTATTTTGTGAAATGGATTGAAAAAACAAGATGGCGATGCAATTTTGGCCCCGCGCCAAAAGACTTCGTAGCGGTCTACCTTGTCCACAAAGTTTTACAGATTGACAGTCTCCATAATATATGAACCTTTTGGAGTAGATGGCTCCACAAAGCCAAGGATCCAATCAAACCAAGAAAATAAATCGACTCTTTACAAACTCTGCACAAAGTCCCTTAATTAAATTACATATTTAATAGGTATCAACTAAAACTAAATTTGTTGCCCTCCCGTATATTACACAACCTCTATCGATGTTTGCTGGCGGCTGATTTTTAGACCGCCCGGTTCGACCCGAACAAATTTGTTTACATCGTGCAAATTTTCCTATGTAAATAGGTATATCATGTGCTAGAAATAGGCTTACATCGTCTACTGCGTGTATTGGAGGTTTTGTTATATGAAAATGCTAAAATCGTACAGAGTTGAGAACAAAACTGATTTCGATACTCTATTATTTTGTTAAATCGTTACGCTTAGAAACATAATAATTAGTTAAATGTAGCAAATTTTTGTTATGAATAAAGCTTACCTAACAAACCATCAACCAACCAATCAACCGCTTCTTCCTCATCTTTGCTAAGCCGTTAAAAGATTTTTTGCAAAATAAAGAACTGTAGCGGTATCAACGTCGCCACGTGTGAATTGCGCGTCATACTGACGTCACACAAATCCTGCATCGCGCAAGCAGAGTTTACCGCGTGACTAGCATTTATACAGCTTCCCGACATCAATAGACGGGCAGTTGCCCACCAGACACGACAGGCCAGATGGCCCAGGCGTGATGTTATGTCATGTTTTGTTATATCATGTTATGTTATATCATGTTATTTGATATTATGTTATGTTATATTATATTATTTTATGCGATAGTATGTTACGTTATGTGATATTATGTTATGTTATGCGATATTATGTTATGTCATGTTATATTATGTTATGGCATGTTATAATAATTATGTTATGTTATGTTATATTTTGTAGTAATATAGAGGTATGATGACGAACCGGGTGTAAAGTTCACTCATACCTCCATAAAAAAGGGACGATCCTCCAACCAGACGGGTGTCGTGTCTGGTGGGCAAATGCCCAACGATTGATGTCGGGTCGTTGAATAGTCGCGCGGTAAACTCTGCTTGCGCGATGCAGGATTTTCGTGACGTCAGTGTGATGCGTAGTTCGCATATGGCGATGTTGATACCGTACAGTAACTATCAAAAAAAAAAACCTCTAACAAATAACCCTGCTGTATTTCGACAAGGCTGAACGTAGACTAAGTGTGGCTTTAGGGAGCTTTGAAAGTTTGTGCCTTCATTCGAGGTCACAGTCATTTAATTTTCTCAGAAGTGGTAAGTGGGTTCATCACGAAAGCTAAGGTTGAGAGCTCCATTTGGATTTACAACAAACGTTACTTGTGTGCGATAGTTTGAAACACTAAAATAACGATTAAACCTAAGCAGGCTCGTTCTTGGTGGTCGAAACAAAAAATGAAAATAAAGGTTTCTTTACGGGTATCGCAGTGTCGTTGTTTATGATTCTTAAATTATGTTCTATTACGTTTTTTATTTTATTTTATTTATTAGGGAAAACAAACACTTACCTACACATTAATAAAAACAGAAAGATAGGATACAGAAATGATACAAATGTGAAATCAACCACGTTCTCCATTTTGGCTATAAACTTAAAATAAAATTATTCATAATTTAATATGACTTGAACCGTACTTTCTACCTGAAACTATAAACATTTTAAATGATTAAAAAATAAACTTGTATTCGCTTTGGAGGTTAAGAGATTTAAATACCGTCTAAAATGACAATTCAACTCCATCAACTCCTTTACTATTTGTATCATTAATCAATGAGCATTGAGTTGAAAACCGAGACAGTACACCTTTTTGTCGAAACGCCCTTATATTATAAAGGTCGTGAACACTGGTGCACGAAAATAAAGTAAGGTACAAAATACCTACGATCATTAAAAGGTTAAAAAGACGATTTGAACGTTAGCTGTATGCCGATAATGATACGGGATATTTTCCGTGGATGTCAAGACAAATTGGGTCAAAATTGAAACGTAGTAGTTCCCTATTTCGAAACAATAAACACGATGCTCTGTCATTTTCCTGTACCGTGTGAGTGCGTTAAGGGATACAAATATTACTATTCACTAAAATCCTGTTTTGGACATATATCTGTGGACCATATAAATATTTGCCTCGAACGGGAATCGATCCAGCTGCGGTTCTTAGCACAAAAGGAAACTTGAAATAAATAAGAACAAAAAATATATATAAACGTTAATTTATTTATTTAACTGTCTACGATAAATCATAATGATAAATGACAACAAATACTTTTACACATGAATAATGTACATACATATAAAAAGACAAGAAAAAACGAATCAGTAAAATACGTACAACGATGATGCTTATTTGTGAAGAAATCTCTTCTAGCATATCTGCGATAGGAAAATAGGTAAAAAGAGATGTAAACACCACGTGTAAGAGTAGAAGACGAAATAAAATACATAAAATCAACAAAACAATTCACTTTTAAAGTTGAATAATTTATGGCATTCATTCCCTTACAATAATCCATTTTTTATGCATAACAATGCTTTGAACGTAACTTACTTATATGGAAATCCAAAAAATAAAAATGCACCCACGTAGTGCCAGTCACAGGGAAAATTCAATTTCACTATCTTGCGCAAGTATGCACTTTGTTCTTTGAATACTTGTGAGTCAATAACTTTAACAAGTTTTGTGTGCATCGACCGTCCTTGTAACTTTAAAGTTAAAGTATAATGGAAAGTACCAGCTCATCTTTCTTCAGAGAATTGTCGAAGTAGGTATCGATGTACAAGATGTAAGATCTCCAACAATAGGTATACACAACATGACACATAAATAAAAGGCAACATCAGGTAATAAGAAGGTATGCTCCGGAGGTGACCGAGGTAGAGCTACGAGTGGCGGTACGTAGGCTGAGTGCCAAAAATACCGCCACAAGACCCGACGGCTTACCTGGGAAAACCTGGGTCCTGGCCTCGGAGGCTCTCGGGCCTCGACTAAGGGGGCTCCTAAGCGCATGCATGTAGAGGGGCCAGTTCCTACTTCGTTGGAAGACGGGGAAACTGGTCTTCATCAAGAAGCCGGGGCGCCCAGTGGACTCCGTCCGCTTACTGGCCCATCGTGCTGCTTGACGAGGTGGGCAAGCTCTTTGAAAGAGTCATTGTAGACCACCTCGTCGGGCGGCTGGTGCGGGTGGGGCCGGATTTGGCGGAGAGCCAGTTTGGCTTTCACTCTCGACGGGGGATGCTGTGGCCGTAGGGTCGTCTTGGCGGTGTCTCTAGACATCGCCAATGCCTTCTATGCCCTGCACTGGAGTTGCAGCAGGGAGGCACTCCAGTATCACCGGATGCCGACGTACCTCTGTCGTCTGGTCGAGGCCTATTTGACGGACAGGGCCGTCATCTACCCCGGTCACCAGGAAGAATGGAACCGGCAAGAGATGTCGTGCGGTGTCCCACAGGGATTGGTCCTGGGGCCGCATCTGTGGGACATCGGCTATGACTTGGTGCTGCACGCCGACCTCCCTAGCGGCATCAGCGTGGTTTGCTACTCTGACGACACGCTGGTCCTGGCACAGGGCAGGTCGCACCAGGCGGCGGCTGAACTAGCGACACGCGGGTTGCGACAATCGTCGAGAGGATCCGGCAATTGGGACTCGAGGTGGTCCTGCACAAGTCCGAGGCCATGTGTTTTCATGGCCCTCGGAACGCGCCACCGTCGGGTTCCCAAATAACGGTAGGAGGGGTTCACATCGGCGTTGAGTCGACGATGAAGTACCTGGGACTCGTCCTCGACAGCCGGTGGAACTATGTGGAGCATTTCCGACGTTTGGTTCGCAAACTGGAGAGGGTCGGGGCTGCCTTGAAGCGGCTCCTGCCCAATCTAGGGGAGCCAAACGCCCGCTGGTTGAACGCGCCCCAAAGGGTCATGGCCACTCGGCTGGTCCGGGGATACCGTACGGTCTCCGGTGAGGTGGCGAGCCTCCTTGCCGGATTACCGCCATGGAATCTGGAGGAAAAAGTCCTCACATAGTGAGACATATATGTAAAAATATGTGCATGATTTTTGATGATTTCAGACACAAGAGTACGTGAAAAAATCAAGTTTCTCCCGCGCCTCCTTGCCTACCCCTCTCATCAAACACGATGAAAACAAAACACAATCCCTTCCCGTCAGCAGAAACTTTTCGCCCGCCGTTTATCAAGGTATTTGAATTTTAATCTTCTGTATAATCAATAATCAGATGAAACGGCTGTACCGTTTGCTTTTTCTCTGTACCAACGTTTTGACTTTTACAATTCAATTCAATTGCTTATAATCAAAAATCAAAGTCTAAAGTAATTTATTCAAATTAGGCTGAGAATCAGTTTTGAACGCCAAAATCACTCAAAGCAGATCCCCAAATGGCCCACCTTTCAACGATTCCTAGTGCTTTAGCTGGAAATAAGATGTGGTGTAACAAACTCCCCAGCAGCACAGCTGTCTGTTAAGTGACACAAGAAGAAGGAAATTCAATTTATTTTTCCTTTTTTTGGCAAAGCTCTCTTCTCATACCCCAGGAAGAATAAGAAAAAGTCACTGATTTGGCTTACTGCGTGCTGACGAGGTGCTGACTATATGTACCAAGGTCGATGCCCTATTTTAACATTGTTTTTCTTCTTGATTAGTACACAATCCTAAATGTACTACAGCCAAGTTTTAGATTGATTTTAAAAGTATAACATTGGCAACATCGCGTATATACCAACATTATCTTAAGTAACTGTTATCCTTCTGTTATAGCTGTTGGTTCTCCTATTCTTAAGTAAATAAATAAGTATACATAAAAATCTCACCTTAGAGCAGGTCAATGAACCTCTTACGACGAGAACCAAAATTCCAATATCGAGTACGCTAAAATTTATTGCCGAGCGTGCTTCTAAATATCGTTTTACGGTAGTAGACTACCGTAAAACGATATTTAGAAGCAAGCTCAAGTTTCCTGATTCCGGCAGTTTCCTCCCATAAAGATATAACACCAAACTGGTTTGGCGAGAGCCCAATGTCGGACGCAAAGGCAGGTAGACAGGCTCCAAATCAAATTGATATGCGGGAAGCAATCTCAATTAGGCAGGTAAATTGAAACGTGGCCGTAATACGGGCGATAGTGTTGCGATGTTCGCGTACATGTTATTCAAAGTTAGCCTGTTTTGTTTTCTTTGTGGAACACACCGAGTAGTGTATTGCGTACAGTTGATGGTGGATTTTAAACGGAATGCACTTTTTTATAGGCTGTTAGAAGTTTTTGTAGACTTGCCGTATATTTTTATAAGAAACAACGGATTATTAAAGCTGTACCCAAGGACTAAAAGCATTCATGAATGTCCATGGAGAGTGTTCATGGAGTTTCTTACCCGTTCTTCTCCATAGGAACCTACTACGCTTTAGAATGGGCAACTAGCTTCATCTTTCTGAATTATCGACTCCTTTGACAATTCAAACTGTAACTGTAACAGTTTGACCCTAATTTTAGATCCAAAATTACCTGCATGTAACAATCTTTCACAAAAAACCACAAAAGATTCACATGCGGAATCCAGATAACCCGACCATACCTAAATTCAACATTTCTCAACGTTTCGGCCCCCCGTGGATTGCAGCCTTGAGCTCCTTCCGAAGTGGTTCTGCTGGTGACCTCGATGGCCTAACTCCACAGCATCTTAAGGTTCTATTGACAATTGATCCTAAAAAAAAAAAAATTAATATTCATTGCACCTCGTGGGTTCCTCAATTTTAGAAGACAGCTTTAATATTTTAACCTTTCATCGACGAAAAAATCTAATACTTCAACGAAATTTCGGACAGACTCCAAAATTAATTTACATTCGGCATCTACCCTGATTCTGTAGTTTTGGCTCAAATTTATATATTTTCTACGTTGTACCCTTTTATGGAAGCAACCGCATCTGTTGGACAAAAACCAAATTATTCGCAGCATATTATCATCCATTTTAAATGTGACCTTGGACGACCGAGCGTGGCTTCAAGTCACACTACTCAACCGTTTTGGAGGGAAAATTACCAGTACTAGCTAACCTGCTTTCCTGTTCTCTGTCCACAGCACTGAAAAGTTGACCGGGAAACTTTAGTCCCCTGGCTGGTTGACTCTGAAATGCTATGCTTGACCAATTCGGTGTAAGCCTGGAAAATGGCTTGCCCGGATACAGATCGGGCCGTAAACCCTCTTTCAGAGACAGTGGGATGGGGCGCTCTGCAGGTTGATACGGAATAATCTTACGTCCACCAACACTGCTGAGCATGCCCACCTGCTAGCATGGGTGAGTAGGAGTCGGGCCTCTGGCTTCAAGCACTACCGTCAACCAACATAGGCACTATGCTGAGTGACACCACCTTCCGGCTTGCTACTTGTCTGCGTTTGGGCGCTCCTTGCTGGGAATCGCTGCCAGTGTGGTGATGTTCAAGTGAGAAATTAACATTCTTACGGTGAAAAGTTGATTTTCTTTTTCAATTTTAAAAATTACCAGTAACACCTGAAACATTTTTTTAAATTTTAAAATGTAAATTTATCACTTACGATAAAAAAACATTGCATCTTGCACTAATGTTAGGAAGATAATTATTTTTATACATGAAAGGGTTTTCATGATAGTCCCACCGCAAAAAAAAAAAAAAACATAAAAAGCGCTTGTCGAAAAAAAGCTATACATTTTTAAAGACGTCCTCGAAGAATTTCCCCAAAAATTAAAAAAATAATTATGTCTCCTAAACTATCAAAAATCGCGGAACATACATGGAGTATTTTCGGATACCACTAGCTATGAGGAACCTGATTTTTTTTAAATTGAAGGCACCGTTTGGGCCACCTTGTATTATGTTATTAAGGTAAAAACGTTATTCTCAAACTACCGTGCTGTGGTACCTATAAAAGCAGGGCACGGCCAGTACTCGCCCCTTAATAATCAGTAGTAGTATAATAATCTCCTGTCGCTTGCTGCCCCCCAGCGACGCCCTAAACCGAGGTCCATACCCCATAGAGGGTGCCCTTAGCGTGTAGTCGTTTAGATTTTAAGTGTTTTAAGCCGTGGCTGGAGATCTTAACTTATTGAGGCACCCACAGGCAAGCCCGGTCAAGCAATTTTCTTGGTTGACCTGCGAGATGTCATTCATAAAAAATAAAAGTACATGCCCCTTACTCCGTCTCAAGCAGCCGTCGCCCCTCGTCGTGATAGCATCGTTTTGCAATATTGTTTAAAGTCATTAATTTAAATCAGGGAGTATATTTTAAAGTCTAAACTTGTATTTGCTTTAAATTGATTAAATTTTAGCCATTTCGTTTGTTTTTTTTAAATAAAATTGATCAACCGCCATTAATGTAAATAGCCTGTAAATGGTTTAACTGAAATAAATAGTTTGAGTTTGAGTTCATCAACTTATTTTATAGATCGTCTAAAATTCTTTATACGAATAACTACCTTCTGCCCTCGACTTTGCCGCGTGAAATTTCAGGTCCCCCCGACCCACCCCGTCACATCGCATCACCTGCCCGCGTTATTTCTTAGTTTTCAATTAGCGTTCTCTCTGACTTTTTTTCTTTTTTCTCAGCTTCTAAGGGTTCTAGCGTGATGTTAAATAGCCTATAGCCTTCCTCAAGAATTGGGCTATCAGAAGCAAAAAAAAAATCCTACTGGCAGTTTCAGAGAACTAAAGGTAAACAGAGGTAAAACTGTTTTTGTTACAAACAAACAAACAAAAAGTTTTACCTCTATTAATTTTACAGACTTATTCAATTACCTGCTCCTTTTCAACTTCTCCTTAAAATAAATATACTCCGCTGTCACGCTGCATTTTTTTGGGTTTATGACTTTTTAAATGGTCGTTAATTCGGAACAATGATTGCACCAAAATGATCACCAATATGCCTGCTTCATTCATCGTCATTCTCTTGCCCGTATCCCCATTTATTTTGGGTCGGTGCAACTTGTATTTTTCATTCATAATGTTAGAAGAAAAAGACATGTACATAGTCGTCATCTCTGTATTAGCCCCCTTTTTTGCCATATCATATTTCACACAGTCAATTCATCGTTTCTTTGGTCTTCCCCTACTCTTATAATCATCCACATTCATACTGCAAACTTTCCTCACGACATTTTCAGTATGCCTGCTTCAAAACTGATATAAACTTTTTCTTTGACTCATCATTGTTTTAATGTGTTAGACCTTCATACCATTCATTTAAAAGAAAGGAGTCCTGAAGTGTATAATTATTCGTGCACGCTGGTATATATTGCTGGATCTCTAAATGCAGCTCAACATTAGGTGATTATAGTAAAACTATATGACCTAGTTTCATAAACTACAGTAGTGAGTATATACTACGAAAAAAAAAAGACATCTATAAGTGAGTATTAGGTATCTATTATATAGGTTAGTATTATGATGTCACGTACACAGTCAGCTTCGAATAAAAATGTTTACGTAACTCTCTAGATATTGAATTTGTTTCATAAAAGCAAATGGCACCGATATTTGTATTGTGTAGGCTACCGACAATGCCGAGCTTAGCCTATTCTTTGTCGAACTATTCGTACTCTTTTAGTATGAAAGTCCTATTATTTGGTATTGTAAGTTTTGAATACTATAAATTAATTAATTTGAATATATAAATAGAGCAGTGGTGGCCGAGTGGCAACGACTGCGACTTACGAGTTGTAGGTCGTAGGTTCGAACCCGGACAGGCGCTTTACTTTGTGTAAATAATTTCATCACCACTGCTGTCAAAACGGTGAAGGAAAACATCGTGAGGAAACCGGCATGTCCTGGGACTAAAAATTCGAAGACATGTGACGAACATTATTAATTGCTGATTATGATATAAATTCAAGGTTTCACCGGGTAATTCAATGTTGAGTGACCAGCTAGTATTTCTTTCAAGAGCAATTGGAGTCAAATAACAATTGACTATCGCAGACTAGTGGCAGTCATTGCTTTTATCAAAATATTGCCTTTATTAGACATTGCCATTGTAAGTTACGCAATTACCCCTTAGTTAGTCTTTCGTTTTAACAGTTCAACAACATTCATTGCATTATTTACGTTGTCGAGCGGACGAATTTTTTAAACATAAGCAGCAATAGTTTAGGAATTTCCTACAAAATCCTTCGGATTTCGTTAAAAAGTGTGTTACGCAACGTGGTTGCAGGTTAGTGGATTAGTGAGTATTGAATTGCGCAGTTATTTATATTTCATGTCTCGAATTGATAGAGTTACATAGGATAGGGGTCAAAGCATTCTATTCTTCCCAATTAATACATACAGTTGGATGAGCGAAGCACGGAACTGGGATGTATGGCAGTAAAGAATGGAAGCCTATCTTACCAGCAGTGGGTGATTCTAGGCTGAAATGATGTATTGCGAACCACTTGAAAGCCGTAAATGTCAAGTGTGCTAGAGAATTATAACGCTTTTAACGTGCACGTCTTTCTACATCGTTCTCACATGTATAATTACAACATGAATGATGTTACCACTTTTTTGTAACAATATTTTGATTTAAAAGAGTGTCCATGGAGTTTCTTGCCCGTTCTTCTCCATAAGTTACTACGCTTTGGAATGGGCAACTAGCTTCATCTTTCTGACTTTCAAAAGTGCCTGTAATTGGTTTATTTGAAATAAATGCTTTGAGTTAGAGTTTGAGTTTGAACTGTACTATCTGCAAGGTGTGGTTCAGCAATCTGTTACATTTTGCATTGTTTTCTTATAAATTAGCTTCTTTTAAGAATTGACTGGTGTAAATTTGTTTTAAACACACAATCCGTACTTACTAGTGCCTAGGTATAATAGCAGGGTGATTCCGTAACACAGTGACGATGACAATGCCTTTCATTTTGAAATTTCTACAAAATTCATTGCAATGTTTGCGGTGGCTAGCAGACGAATTTATCAAACAGTTGAAGCAATGGATTAGGAATTTTCTTCACCATCCTTTGGATTGTGATAAAAAGTGTCTTATGCAGTTGAGGTGCCAGTGCTTAGATTAATATCCAATATCACAATCTACAGCCCAATTTTAGTTATACAGGGTGTTTGGTGCACCGAGTGCCAAATTGAAATGGTCGACTGGGGGGGGTCATCTGCTATCCTTTCAGACCCCTAAATACTTCGCATGCCCTGTGGATTTTTTTGCACCGACTTTTTATCGTTTTATTAAAAATATAAATAATATTAATATTATATTCTTACACGATTTGACAGCTGAGAGGGCGGGGACATTACGTTGCTGCGATGACGCTGTCAGTGGAGGGGGTGACACACCATAAGCCGTGTACTCACTCGCCTCGGGCACTTTTGCTGCGGAGGTCGGATGGGACGGACGTGTACTAGTGATCATATTGAACTATTTTCTTGCAACGGTTTTTCTAATTTAAATACATGTTTGTAGGTCGTGATGTATTTTCTTTTTATAAAATTAATTAGGCTCCTAATTCCTAAGAATATTATATAAATAAAATTAATATATTATTATTATATTATTAATATTCTAGTGTTATTTATTTTAGAAGTATGTATGTATGTATGTATGTATATTCTCATATTATTTGTTTTATTTTATTAAGTGAATTGTTTTTGATTGTATGTATTTTATTTTCTCTTTTACTCTTACCACACGCTGTCTACATCTCTAAATCTACTATCCTATCGCAGGTATGCTGGAAGAGATTTAATTAGAAATAAGCATCACCTTTGTACCTATTTTTCTGTTATTTTCTTCTTGTCTGTTTATATAAGTGTGTACATAAATAGTTAAATAAATAAATAAATTTTATTATTACATTCAAATACAAATAAAAAGAAGTGCAAGTCGTAGACTCTGAATTTTAATTTAATTTATATGAGTATTATATTACAGTACTTTCAAATTCAAAATTAGTGACATTAGCCATCTAGTTTTTTTTTTTAATTTACTCGCAAAGTTTCGGACTTCAATTAAAGCTGTCCATGTTACAGCTATTTACATGGATATAAAAAAATTAAAAAAAGCGACCGGGACTTCCAACTCCCTCACAGAATCGATTCGCAAATTCACGCATGGCTGCCATGTTAAGCACTGTAATTATACCATTGCAGCTTCCCAAATTAGTATGACCAAATCCTATAACCCACAGTAATAATATTAGCACAGCATTAGCTTCACTAGTCCAACTAATTAACTGGCGTATTGCTTTAGATTAAACGACCATTATAATTAAGCCCTGTCAAGTTTGTGGTGGTTATGGTCTCAGGGGGCTAGGTGTTCTGAGAGGGATACCGTAGCCCCTGGCACAGGCAACTGAAGGAACATGGGTGGGTTTTAGTCAGTAAGAGTCTGACACGCCCTCCCGCTTCGGCCAGAGCGGGAGAAGTTATCTGATGATTTCCCACCCTCAAAAAATAAATAAATGGGGGGCTAAGTGGTCATAGAATTGGTGTTTATCTTTGTTGGTGGAGATTAGAAAAGTTTAAGGATGTTTTTATTGATGATTTTGTACCTGTTGGCGTTAGAAAACGTAACTTTGTAGTAATCTATAAAATATTTGAAACTCTATTTATTTTTATTTATACGTGTAGTGATTTATGCTGCTGGCTGTAGCTTTTATTAGGTAGTTTAAATTTTACGTCTAATCATAAAAAGAGGGGACGAGGACAAGCATATTATCACCCCGCTTACTCACTGCATGTTGTTGTTTTGACACCAAAATCCTTATAAGTATTATAAACACGGTACGATTTAATTTCCAGTGGCAATTATGGGATCATGGTTGAAGCAACAATAAAAGTGGCAGCGTCTAAACAGTATTTAGACCATAAGTTCTCAACGTGGGCGATAACACCGCTTCGCGGGTGTTTGAGACTTGCAGTAGAAGACCCAGAGAAAATTAGGAGGCGTTGAGATGGGATCTTACGCCTATAATAATATTACACTTTTAAATATAATCGTGGCAATAGCTGTTTCAGACAATGGTAAGTAAAAAAAAAATAGGGTGTGGTTGAGAATCTATGGTTTACTTTTAGACGATACAAGTCTTTTGTTGCTTCTATTTTATGGTATGCCTCGGGGAAGAAACTTTCATTGTGTGATGAGACTTCAGTTATCGTCGTCTGTCGATACTCTTCTTGATAGCTCACTGCTGGTAATATTGAGTGATGGTGCAAAAGATATAAATCCGTATTTAATTTCTAGACAGAATTTGTACCTAAAACGTGGTTTTTTAAAAGTGAGTTCTCAAACCTTCGTGGCACCAAGACTTTTGACAACTTCTTTGAACAATCTCAGTAAAGTATTATACGCGAGTGAACAAGCATCAATATTAGCTTTAATAAAATCGCTGAAACGTAAACCGTCGTCGTCAAATTAAGATATTTCTTGAAATACTTTGGTAAAACTTTGATTACGTTCAATATTGAGAGTACCCAATGGGGTGTCGTTGGTATTAATCGGTAAAGTTTACTATTTGGTGACTGGTTCCCTTTGAGATGCCTCGGGCTGGCTTCAGCCGATGACAACATATTTCTGTGGAGTTTTCTCAAAGATTTCGTCCGCGTGGAAGTCAACTATACCATAAAATAATTTTTGTAATCGGATCATTACTTCTAGAGATTATTACTTACAAACAAGAAAACCGTTTTCCTAGTTGCCCCCCGGGCTTTCACCCACATTTATTCTATGTTCTAATCCAGGTGATGGTCTACCCATGTGACAAAGTTCATCTATATCCATTCAGCCGTTTTGGTGTGAAAGCGAAACAAACAAACATACAAAAATCAAATCTTTTCTATTTACCTCTTCATAATATTATTATACGAGGTTACTTGTAATTCGACGTATATCCGTCAGGAGCTGATAGGGGGGGGGCCAAAATGCAACAAATTGAACCCCATATGTAAGGCTCCTGTGTACTGTATCTGACGTCCATAGCTCGGTTGCTTGGTAACGCAATACCCCTTGGTATGACTGGATGTCCAATTTTCGGGCTTCTGACGACCTGTAACGACTGTCAAAGATCCAAAAACGACAGCTGGGACCACGCTTAACGTGTTTTCCAAGGCACGGAAGGGTATCGGTATGTTAATATCACAGGTGACCCATCCAAAGGCCGACCGCGGCAAGAGTAGCTTAACCTGATCGATCTACCCGTGCGGCTGTTATAACTCAGCCACGACTCCTGATGAAGTGACAATAAAAATTGCACCATCTAAACAAAGTTTAGATGAAAGAAGTCATTTCTTGCTTCAACTTTATTGTATGCCATATACGCCACAAGCAAGAATCTTGCATGGTGTAAATAGGATTTAATTACGAGAACCGACTGTCTATGTTTACCAACCTTTAAAGTTCAGTTTAACCTTTAACTTTTTATACATAAAACCCTTTTAAAGCCACTACAGAAACTAATTTCGAAGATTTTAGACTAAAAACTTGCACTGCACGAAACTTACAAAAGTGTGAGTATTCGTAAGTTTTCAGTATTTGAACAAAGTTTGTTACAAAGTTGGCTGATTTGTTATCAAATTGAAAACAGGCTTTCATGTGCCAAAGTTAAAGTTTTTTCCTACAATCTTTGTGTTTTATTAGTTTTTAAGAGAAAGTATTCTTCAAATACTGGCTATTTAACCTTTCTTAAGGTACTGGCTAGGGAACGGTATCTCGTTAGTTTGATCCCTACTTTGGCAGTAACTATTTATTAATTTTCAACTATTACGATTTAAATTGACTGACCGGTTGGCGCAGTTGGTAGCGACCCTGCCTTCTGAGCCGCTGGTCCCGGGGTCGATTCCCGGACAAGTCAAACATTTGTGTGCATGAACATGTCTGTTTGACCTGTTTCTGGGTGTGTATATGTATATAAGTATGTATATCAGTCATCAGGTTACCGTAGTACAGGCTCTGCCTAGTTCGGGACCTGAAGACCTTGTGTCGAAAAAAAAAAATTGATGGTAAGTTTTGTTAATACTTGATTCAATGTCAATTCATATGCTCTTTTGGACATTTTTAATTTTACAGGGAGTCTCACCTAGGGGTATCGTATTATATTACCCAGCAGCTGGGTTGTGGAGGTCATATGGTCACTCCATTTAAAAAATTGGTATTCAGCTACATCCGATTAGACTGAAAGCCGACCCCAATAGCCTTTTCCCAACTAGGGAAAAAGGCATTGTAGATAGGTATTGTAATGATCTGAAGGTAGTTGTGGATAAATGAGGGTACAGAACTGCGGTAGTTTATAGTGCTGCTAATGTTTTAGAGGGTCATTGAACTCGGACATAAGTAGACATAAGTCACTACAAGATACTTGGTACAAAAGGAAACCTAGGCATCAAAGTACTCGAGTAACTCTTTATTCATTCAATTTAGTACCTACCTAGTGTGAATAGTACCATGCAGTTTGATATTAGATTTATACTAGTATCAGATTATTATAAAGATAAAAACTGAAAGAAAATGCATAAATATGTAGAACTTCATTCAAACCTCTGTTATGTAACTTTATAAAGCCACCTACAACTTTGCGTTTATTAGTGGCGTACAATGAAGACTACGAGCTGCGACTCCGCAGCGCAAATAATTTCTTTTGATGTAAGCTTTATTTCATTTGTGCCGGTTGCAAGTGCAATTTAATGACCGCTTTGCAGTTGTTTTGTGGGAGTATTGTAATATTTTGAAGGTATTTGTAGATGAATGGGGGATTCATGGCTACGGTTATTTTGCTGCTAATGTTTTTAGACAACTAGTATTTTTGTAAGTGATAAAAATCGGGATGAGCGTCAAGAGGGCCCAAACAAGTGGCGCTTTCGAGTTTCTTCAATGACTTTCAGCAGGTCTATTCAATACAATTTAGACTTTTCCAACATCGCTATCCAATGTGTCTTTGTCTCGCCATTTGGTTTATTACTAACTAGTTTTTGCGACTTCACCTGCGTTATAGTCGGAAAATTAAAACTCATCCCACAGGTACGTACTGCCGGCGGCACATCGCCCTTTACGGGGCACCGGTGTGGGCGCGTTCCGTGAGGCGGCGGCCAGCCCGCCAGTTGAACGCGTCCCAAAGGGCCACCCGGCTGGCCCGGAGAAACCGTACGGTCTCTGGTGAGGCAGCGAGCCTCCTTGCTGGATTGCCGCCGTCGGATCCGGAGGCAAAAGTCCTCGTGCACATATGGGAGTGGCGCGAGAAGGCGAAACGCCGGGGTGTGACTCCGCTCCGACAGAGCTCCGGCGGGATCGCATGGCGACATGGAGAGTGCGACTGTCGCAACCCAGCGGTGGGCACGCCACGACTGCGGCAATAAGTCCTCCTTCATTTGCGAAACAGTAACGCTCGCGAAGGAGGAGGCGGAACACGTGAGAGAGAGGCAAAATTCGCGCCCTCACGCCCCTAGCCGCCGCAGGAGACGCACTGGGCGTCGGAAATCCCAGACCGATTCCCGGCCACCGGGAACGCGGGCTTGCGGACGGCGAGCAATGGGTAGCTCGCCTTCCAATAAGGACCAAGCCCAGATCAACGGCGCGTTGTGTTCCACGCACGCCTCAAAGAGATGTGACGATGACGGGTCCGCTAAGGCCAATGCCTGCCAGGATTGCGGGAAAGTCCGAAAGCCGTACTGTACTGTGGCCCATGGCATAGGCAACTGAAGAAACACGGGTGGGTTTTAGTCAGTACAAATCTGACACGCGCTCCCGCTGCGCCCAGAGCGGGAGAAGTTATTTGATGATTTCCCACCCTCAAAAAAAAAGGTATGTAGGTACTGCCGAGATGAAAAGTAGGATAGGGTAGGTAGGTAGGGTCAAGACATAGTATAGTAGGTAGTAGGTAGGTAGGTGGTCTACTTGTGTGCAAAATTTCATCCAAAAGTATCCAGATGTGATTGGTCAATAAACATCCAAACTCACAACCATCCAAACATTGTGCGATTTGATCGAATTTCCTGCAGAAAAACGGTAGTATAATTGACTTGATTGATGAATTGATTACATGAAAACTCATGAAAATAACAGTCAGGTATTTTATTAATAACGTATAATACAAGTTACAAAGTGTATTAGAGAGCGATCAAGCCTAGCTTATCAGACGCATAGTGCTGCGCAATCACATTAGTGTTGTACCTGCACTCGTTACCCGTAATAGCTACTTTAGTATGAGATTCCTTAATGGAACGAGAATTAGATACTGCTACACTAAATTGGTAGCAGCTATTTTTATAAGAGAATTGCTGTAGCATGCCGACTTAGTTCTTTAAGTGGAGAGAAAATGTGAAAGAGGAACAATTAGAAGTAGAGTAATACAACCCTGTATTACTCTACTTCAGGGACAGGACAGGGGCATCGACGCACAACTTGTTCTATTTTATTTTATTGTGTTTGGGTGGCTTACAGCTAACAATACAAAAGTAATAGTGAAGTAATTCACGACAAGCCTCCACAGATAGCGAGAGAGTATTGTTGTACAAGTTTTGTAAGTGATTATATATCAAATTAAGCATAAAACTAACTAAGTATAGTATTAAACTATTACATGAAGTACCTGCACAGGCAGAAATACAAGCATGACCGCTATTTAGGACGCATCAGAAACAATACAGTTTTTAGATAAAATAGTAAATCAGTACAAACAAACAGGACGCAAAGCAGCTTACAAACAAATCGATTGAGGGGTGTTTGTTCTGCACAATTTTGCTCAGCGAATCATATAAGAATCACTACGATAAAGAGTGCAAGCGTACGGAGCATGGAGAAGATTTCTCAAACGAGAATGTCTAGGTGGAACATTCATAGACAGCTTAGAAAGAAGTTCAGAACATTCAATCCACCTGCATAGAATTTTTTTGTCGGTTATAAAAAAAAACAACTGTTTCATAGAAACGGGGTCAAAATGTTTGGAACAGAAATTTTGTTTTATTTATTAACCGACAGAAAATTTTGGGGATGAGAATAATGTGCTGAATTTGTGGTTACAGTTTGCGTGTCGGTGTTGTTTTCCTGTTATTTGGACTTCATCAGATGGCATTTTCATGTTGTTACAAGTAGACATAATATAATAGGGAGCTCGCTCTAATCTATTATGTATTCGTAGTGTCTATGGTCTCGTACATAGGTAAACCTACTTACTAATTTGTTCTACATTTTTTTTTTGTTTATTTTAATTTTTGTTGTTGTATTTGTTGTTCGATTCCCGCACGGAACAAATATTTGTATGACCTGCAAGTAGGTAGTTGTTCCGGGTCTGGCTGTTTGTGTATGTGAGTTTGAATTTTTGTAAACGCACCCACGATATAGAAGAAATTCCTAGTGTGGGGCAACGTTATTAAAAAAAAAGAATTGTTTTGAATATTACCAAAGCTACTACAAAAAAGTAAAATACGGTTACTTGCGGTAAAATATAACGCATGAAAAAAGAACAAGTTGGGGGAAAATATGCGTCACATCCACGCAAAACAGCTATCAGTACATTCCTATTATATTATTCAAGAAAGAAAGAAAATAAAGTGCATGGAAGTATTCCTACGTACTTACATACATCCGTATAAATCTCTATATTTCCAAATATAGACATATCGTGTAGGACATTATATTTTTTTCTGTTAACTTTATTTTCAACGCAATCTGAAACCCGTTTATCTTGTTTTTTTTGCGTAAAAAAATACCGCTGAATACACAAATTAGGAAACGCGTCTGTAAGTTTAGGCTTCGCCTAAGCCCGGGTAAATGGTCCGGTGTCAAAAAAGGATTATCCATGTTACGGCTAACATCGACTTTACAACACCTACCGAGGATCAAAATGGTAAAAGATTTTCTATTGGAGATACATTGTTTTTTTTTTGTTTCACCTATAATTTGTTAAGTTAGGATAAAATAAATGAGTTTATTTTTTAAGGATATATTTGAGTGTTTCCTGACTTTTATTTCTATAAAAAACTATGAATTCGGGATGTATTGGAATAACGAATTAGTTACTATTATTTTACACCGTTCATAGTATTTTAAAATAATTATCATAGCTTTAATAACTTTTAAGTATGCAATGACTGTTCAATACAAAACGAACATGTATTTTGATATTCTGAAATATTATAAAGTAATGTAATTAATTCCAGTGATTTATTAAAAATCAGAATCAAAAATTTTTTTGTTTTTTTTTCTTGTTTTTTATGTGTGTACCTTGAAAATATTGATGTAGTGTGCAAAACACGTTTTTTTTTTGGTTGTTTCCGTTAAATACATTCAGGGTAACTCACGATTGGTTCTTCTTTAAATTAAAATAATTTTCTCTAGTTTTATTTCTAACAATGACTATTCCATAAGATTTAAAAAAAATTGCAGTTTTCGACGTTTCTGTAGTTAGTTCACATTACATTGAAGAATCTATATTAAACCCTACTAGGCAAATCACATGGTGAATTTGCCAAAACATTTACAACAGCATCCAAGCAGAGTAATATAACAAGCTTATTGAATAATGTAACGGAGCATAAAATAGGATAGCCAAGCCAAGCTGAAAGTTGGCAATTCTACAACAACATATAGTTCAAAATTGTGTAACACATGTGGTGTAACTTGTGTTTAGGATCTGAGGCCCTAGCACGAATGCGTGACGTAAACGTAACGTGAACACGAACGAGTTTTGTATACAAAATACAACTATCCCATGGCATTTTGGTTTTAATTTTTAGCGATCAGCAGAATTAGTATCAGTCATAGATATTAGCAGTGGTGGAGCAGCCGAGCTATTCTGTAACAATATCACCGTGAAAACTTAGGTGAAGTGAGATTGAAATGAGTTGTCGATACTGTCAATCCCTAGCATCAGGTGGAATGGTAGCTCACTTCACCTAAGTTATCACGGTGAGATTGTTACAGAATCGACCGGCAGTTGTGGCCCAGTGGTAACGGCCGTGACTTACACGTTGTAGGTCGTAGGTTCGAACCCAGACAGGCGCTTTACTTTGTGCAAGTTATTTCATCACTACTGCTCTTAAGACGGTGAAGGAAAACATCGTGAGGAAACCGGCATGTCCTAGAACCTAAAATTTAAAGACATACCAACCCGCACTGGGCTCACGTGGTAAATTATGACCCACTCCCTCTCACGGAGAGGAGGCCTGTGTCCCAGCAGTGGGAACATTCTAGGGTGATTGTGATAGATATGAACAAACTCTTTAAAGTGAGTCAATATTATGTGCGAAACGAGTGTTTTTAAGTATAAAATACATAGTTACAATTTACTTTACGCTCACTGCGCGCGTTCGAGCTAGACCCACAGAAATAGCGATATGCGACGACGAATTTTGGTCCATGACGTAATAAAACAAGTGACTATCTTTAAGTGGAAGACAACTTAGAACGAGAAATAGTGAAGAATGGAGAATAAATAGTCTTGACAGGACTATAGGCAAAGTAGATGAAATTCCGAAAATACGATACACAAGAGTGC
The DNA here is from genome assembly GCA_937001585.2 of Brachylomia viminalis. Taxonomy (NCBI): domain Eukaryota; kingdom Metazoa; phylum Arthropoda; class Insecta; order Lepidoptera; family Noctuidae; genus Brachylomia; species Brachylomia viminalis. The sequence goes on from OW443300.2 coordinate 4,106,638, forward strand.
CTAGACAAAGTGTCATTCTATCACCATATTCATCTGTATGGTTTTTCCTCAAAATACCGTTTGAGACACCAATCTACATGGTCTTCACATGATCTGACCAAGATTATGTCTGGACTTTAGTAGTCTGATAGGAAACGCCGACCTCATCTAGTTTAAAAAATATGATTGACGTGTAATAGTGTTTGTACAAACCTACTTACAGAAATAAAATAATTTATCATTTATCAGCGATGACGATAAACGATCACGACCAGTGATGACGATCAGTGATGGCGATGGTCAAAGTCAAAGCATTGATTTCAAATATAATTTTAAAAAGGACTTTTGAACGTCAACATTTACAATAAAATATAATTGATTCTAGTCACCCCTTCCAAAAGATAGTTTCGTATGGAGAAGTATGGGCAAGAAACTCCACCGTAACTATTTTAAAACGTCTTACAATATTTTTTATACATTCATTATATAATTATATGTGAAGACAACGATGCTGAGGATAATTCAACCCTGTAATTGAATGACATAAGCTACCGAAAAGCTTATGGTTGAATAGCGTAGAAATACGCTATCAAAAGCGATTGCTACTAGTCAAGTCCTCTGGACATGAGCGCTGGAAATGGTGGATGGCGCGCAAAAGAAATAAGTACCTTTTCCCTCCACTGGTATGATATGATAAAGATAATGAAGTTAACTCATTTCTAATGTTGTTACCAACTTATATTATTAACCCACCTTACTTACACAAGTACTTTAGGTACTTGTTAAATACTGGTGTTCAGCTGCAGCCGGTTAGACTGGAAGCCGACCCCAGCATAACTGGGAAAAGGCTGGTAGATTGACTTACACAAGATTATCTACGTTAACAAACAATCAAGTTCTACACTAGAACTGTATTATTAAATTTGTTTTGTGGTTCCACTTGTTGCCGTAAACAAAGTTATAGTTCTAATCCATCTGATGCTTGTTTGTGTACCGTGGTTTCTGCGGGCATCACGGGCGATCCCTTTTTGAACTGTGGACTTGAATAGTTTGAGACTTGTTTGTTAGTAGGTCAAGGTTTTTATTACATAATCACGCAGACCTATATTCCCTAAATAGTTGGGCACAGATGTATTGTAAGCCCAATGATTTCCCATCCTCAAAAAAAAAAAAAGTAGGTTTCAGTCTCATGTAATAGAGGGCGAGTATGTTCTGAAAACCGGCGACCAGACCCAGACTAGTGGGACAATGTTAGCTAAATAAAGAAAAAACAAATAATACTTTACCCGACCTGGGGATCAAACCCAGAATACCCTGCTCAGGTAGTTGAATATAGGTAGGTAGATATGTATTTTTATTATTGTTTATTTATTAATTATCGAAATTAGTTGGTAATAAGCACGCTAACGAGCCGTGTGATGGAAAGTGATACCGACAGTTGGGAGTAATTACTTAGTAGGTACTAGGTTTGGCAATGGTTTATAGATACGTTGCCAAATCTGAAATGTCTTATGAACCTGCAATTTCACCAGTAACCATTCAAAAGTTCAACACCTACTTATCTAATTCTATGAATTTTGCAACAGTGTATGGTGAGCTGAATTATAATAATATATGTAGGTACCACTATTATACGCAGCAAGCCTTTGACAAAATAAAGGTTTCAAAAACAAGCATTTTTGCACATTTTTGGAAATAAATTTCGAGACAGAAGGCTCGCCACACGCCGCAAAACTGTGGACAAAGTGTGTACTGTACACTCGTGATACGGGCACAACAAAGTGCTGCAATTTAGATGAAAGTAAACTCAGCTGTAAAAAGTTAAGGTTGGTTTTGTATTGACATAGTTGTAAGGTAAAGCATTGTTGCTTGCTAATCGTGGGAACGTTACGTTGTAATTTAAGTACAAACTCCATGAATTACTCATGTTTATTTTCACGTTTCAAAAGAGTTCGTGCCGACAACGAGACGTAAATAATTAACATTGCTTTGGCTTTTCTTAAAATATAAGGTAAGTTTGCTTTGAAATAAAATAACCTAACATGTTCATTTTTATAACGTTTGTTAAATTAAAGGTCACTTTCAAATCGAAAGTTTGCATGTCAGCTGCTTATGCTAATTTGTGTCTTTAAACTTTTGTAATGATTAAATTACGTATATTAGTTTAACATAATACTATTCACATTAAGCCATTTTTTACAAACTTCGACAAAAGTTCATTAGAGTTATGGCCGCTGCATAGCACATAATTATTCTTGCTAATTATAATAGTTATTCAATTCGTACTTTAATGGTGCCGATTCCCTTGTTCACAAACTAAACTAAATTTAAGTTGAGTGCATCTTTTTCTTTCTATTTCGTTATGAAAAGGACAGAAGATAAATTTTAGTTTAGTCCTGTCAAATTAATCAGCGCCTGACACTACTCCATACAAGTTTAGACGTGATTAAAAAGTTGACTACTAAAATTACATCAAATTACGTCAGGTGCTGACTTATTTGACAGGACTAAACTAATATTTATCTTCTATCCTTTTCATAACGAAATAGAAAGAAAAAGATGCACTCAACTTAAATTTAGTTTAGTTTGTGAACAAGGGAATCGGCACCAATGTCTTCTTAATAATTATGTAAGTAGGTTTTTTTTCACATGGAAACGACAAGGACTGAGGACAATAACATTATTTGAAAAGTCCAGAAGGTAGGAGGCGAAATAAACCGTAATATTACTTTCGATGTCGTTATATTGTTCGCAAAAATAAATGACCACTCCGAATTACAAATTAATGTTGAACGTTCAACGGCTGGAGAAAGATTGAGGGACCGCTCAGGTCAAAAATGACCGCAACCTAAACGACTAGGTACTTTCGTCATTTGAAATACATTTATTTTATTTAAATAAAAGTGCAACCTTCGGTATCAATCATTGGACTAACTTAATTCATTATAATGAATAAAATACGACATCACTTCTGATTAATTGAGCTAATGATTTTAAAAATAACATAATGTAACATTGATTTATTATTATTCTGAAAACGTTTATAGAAATATCAAGTACCAAAGTACATGTTGAATAAAAGAGTGAAAGAGGATACAAGATTTAGTGTTTTACTGAATATTCTAGGTAAGGATTGCTACCGGATTTACTTAAAAAAAATTTCAACTTTCTCGCTTCGTGAGAGTCCTCGCGGTAATACGTTTATGAAGTAGAATAGAATTGTGATAGTCAACTTTGCAAGCTATGAGAAATATTACGAAAGAATGTCTTCACAAAAATGACTACAGTTTTTTCAGGAAAAGTTTGGCATATTTTACAACTTTGATGTTATTTTCTATGTTTCGTGTAGCATGTCAAAAGGGCAGGCAACATTCTGGATTGCAGGCAAAAAATGTGTAAGGTTCAAAGAGTAGGTATTTCAGATTTATTGATATTGTTTATTGTTCGTGGAATACAAAATTCTAATCAGTTCAGAAATACAATGTTCGTATTCTTTGTCTTCACTTCAAGATTTCCGAACCAATTGTAAAGTTTATAAGAACTTTATTAATGACTAATATTTACATAATATTTTAAGCTAACAGACTCAAAATAATATTAACATTTGTACCAATTATACGTTTTTAAAAAAAGGAGGATAAAATCATAGGGCATAAAAAAATTCGTCCGCATCGCTGTCAACAGGAAAAGTGCCCAAAAGGCTGGCAGCATTGCCACGTTGTCTGGCAATACTGATTCTTTAGCCTTAAGAATAGGCCATTGTTTAGTTCATAAAATTAAGGCGGGAAGTTAAAGCGGGGTGTATACTTGTATAGGCATGCATGGGTGAATCGGGACGAAACTTTAAAATGGATTTTAACGTTGAAATAATATAGTTTGTTGCCAACAAGGGCACTTAATCGTTAATTATAATACAGTAAGCACATTAGAGTCCTTTCTGGCAACAAACGATATTATTTCAATATTAACATCCCTTTTAATGGTTCGTCCCGATTCACCCTTGCATCCCTGTTCACCCCGTTATACGTAACTTGATATCCCTACACCTACAGATAGTTTAGAAGTAAAGGAAAATGAAAATATTTTTCCGCAGTAAGTTCCACAGCAACAGTACAATAAAAAATATTCCGTCACAACAAAATCAGCATAATACGGAACTTAACGTATAAGCAAAATTATATCTAGCTTTATGGTATATTATGTACCAGGCTAAATCTTCACAAGTACCAATAACGATGGAACGTGAATATTTTCATTTATAGCCTTTTATGTTATACGGTTTTATTAAAGCTTTTTTGTAGACACATTTATCAAATTTTATAGTCAAGGATCTCTACTCATATATTTGTATAGTGATGTTTACATTATTTATGCTTTTAGGCTCCTGTGTATCTATATGCTTTATGTATGTGCGTAGTTATTGTATTTGTAAATGCAACACCACGCCACAGACTACCTGCAGTATTGTCTCTCTTACTCCCTTTAAATCCATCCAAAGTTCATCTGTAAAAGATTAGTTCTATCGATAAGGCCCTCCAATGTGTCACGCTTTTTTTGTGGTTTTAATATCATCAAATAACTTCTCCCGCTCTGGGCGGAGCGGGAGGGCGTGTCAGACTCTTACCGTCTCACTGTCTGACAGACTGTTACTGACCACCTATGTTCCTTCAGTTGCCTGTGCCAGGGGCCACGGTAACCCTTTCGGACTTTCCCGCAACCCTGGCAGCCATCGGCCCTAGCAGACCCCGTCATTGATGCTGACATCTCCTTGAGGCGCGCGTGGAACACAACGCGCCCATTGTGTCATTCGTATCTGTTATTTGAGTCATACATCCACTTTTACTGAAAAGGCAGTAGACTTTTTTTTTGTTTCCGTTGCATGTATCAATTTTTAGTTATAATTATAATTATTATGTTTTTAGTTATTATTTTATTTTTAGTTATACACAAGCATAGTTAACTAAGGACGTTAGAATCACATATTGTAAAACAGAATTCCCTAGAGAGTGTAAATTAAATAGAGTGTACATTTACCAAAATAAGGTAATAGATTTAGGATGTTGCTGTTTTTGCATCCAATGTGTGGATATTGCTGTTTTTGCATCCAATGTGTGGATATTGCTGCTTATGCGCCATTCTTAATAGGATGTTGCTGGTTTTGCACCAGTCGTTTATGGATATTTGGTTCAAATAGTGACACTTGATTGGTCGAAGAAGGAAGTTGCTGTCTTTGCCACAACTATGAAGGCATGTTGCTGGTTTTGCTACCAATATCAATTTAGAACGTCTATTTTGTATAGAATGATGCTGGTTTTGATACGATTTTAATATTCGGTGAAGTAAAGTTCACGGAATACTACCTCACTGCATTAAAAGTTGGCAAAATGAAAAAATGGGATGTTGCTGCCTTTGCTTTTATATGACTCTTGTATGGTGTACCTAATAATATTCTATTCCATTCTATCACAGTTTTACTGGTAATCCTTACGGCGAAGTGTAGAATGGTGATAAGAACTTCATGAGTGTAGGCTTTACGTCAGTAAAATATGCCTCATAACGAGCTTAGAACTCTAGTAGCTGTACATAGAGTCAGTGAGATGACTGTTTTTATTATTTCACTAGCGACCCGCCCCTGCATCGCACGGTATTAACGACTTTGACAAAACATGAAGATTTATTTAATAAAATATGTTTAAGTTTATTATAAATGTTTTATAGGTACGCATAAACTTTCCGGAAATAACTCTCTAAATGATGCGAAAACCACATCAAATCGGTTGTGTAGTTTCGAAGATCAACGGCGTCACACAGACAGACACGAGAAGCGACTAATACGTACTTGAATTTTATTATGTATAGATTTTTAATATGTATTAATTTTACTTCATTAATTTATTGTAGAAACATTCGTTAACATTGCACAAACAAAGAAAAAAGTGCCGGAATTTTTTTTTTTAAACCACAAGAAGTCACGAAACTTAGCTTGCAATATATACAGAAAGGTATGCACTTCACTGGGAAATAACTTAAAACTCTTTTCTTTTACATCACGATTTTTTATTTACTTCTAAAGTTTTTCCTTTAACTTTTTCAAATGAAACTCAAGAATGGCAAGCGAGCTCCGTGACTTTGCATTCTTTGCCGTAATTCGAGCTAAGATGATTATAATCTTGTGTTTAAAAAATAAATCAGGCTAACAAGGACAAAATACCGCGATTCAGGTTATAAATTATTTACAAAGATCAAAAAAATGTTATGAAAGTAATAATGAAGGGTAAAGGTTGGGATCATTCTTTTTGATGAGATACTTAGACGACTCAAATAAACCCATATCTTTTTTGCTTGGTTTTCTGTCTCTATGAAATTATGTGGAAATAGATAGTTAAAATTATCAATACTTATAAAAATCAAATTCAAAAGTCATTTATTCAAACTAGACTGAAACGCCCGCCCTTCACCACTTCCGAATGCTTAAGCTGGGAAGAAGAAGTGGCGCAAGAAACTCCCCAGTAGCACAGCTGTCTGTTCAGTTAGAAGAACTGGATTCTATACAGTAAAATAATAAATACCTACCTATTTTAAGTAGAAGCAATTTTTCCTAGTACTTTTTCGTAGATATTGATCATATTTGGGTAACAAAACAATGGAGTATTATGAATATTATTTTGTATATCAATATATTATTAATAATTTTGTATATCAATATTTTATATTTCAATAAAAAAATAACTGACACTTCTTTCATAAAACAATTTTATTTATGGCCTACACACAAAACAGCAACACTAACTAACTAATGTTTCAACTGACACCTAGAAAACTATTGAACAACAAAACCGAGCAAGCCTGCAAGTTACTACTTACTTGCACAAGTGCTGTCAAGGAGCCCAGTTATAAATTGCAGTCACCTTATTTATCTTGCCGATCAGGAAGTTTTAGTTGGTAACAGCTCAACTTGGGTATCGCACGATACAAGACGCTCACTCATTGTTCACTTCAGGAACTTTTGTTGCATCGTTATTTTTATAAGTCAGGAAAATTAATTGTTTATCAAATTGACACGCTATGTATATTTGCCGTGATGTAGCCATTTTATACAACTGTCACAGAGTAACAATTTAAATTTAAATGTATGGATAGTTTAAGTCAGTGATGCCGATCAATATCCACTTTATGAAAACATAAATAATTTTTTGACTTGGACATTTTAAACTTGTTACCAACTTGTCCATGGAGATAGTATTCGTCATTCCATCGTCCTTATAATATTATAATGACAAGGTTCAAAGTATGATCGTGGTAGTTATGACTGGGAAACGACCCCAATTAAGTCAAATGTCTGGAAACTACTGGAAAGAAGGATATGAATATATACTAAAATATATAAAATCAGAGCCAAAACAGAAATGAAAGCACTATTCCTTTCACAGCTGTCTTACCTCTAATTTTGCGGCATTGTCAAAAAAAGTGTAACATTATGACCGTCACCACACTTTTGTTACGTAACATAAAGTATCGTGACGGTCATAATGTTACACTTTTTTCCGTCTGGCTCTCATTCACCAAGTCTTCAGAGTATAACGTGCGATGAGAAACTTCATTCCAACCAGTTCCACGGTACCTCTAGACTGTTTTTTACAGTTGCTGGTGGGTTGCCGTGAGATGTAAAATGACTGTAAAAGTATACATATATTTGTTTGTATACATGGTTGCCTAGCTCATTGAAAGTAAAAAGCAAAATGCCAAAAGCCAAAAGGCTGGAATGGTGCGTCGAATTGTGGTTTTTACGCATACGTTATGGCTGACCGTAACAACGAAGTGTCTTTGTGAAATAAGAAAATGTATCGCGATTTTTATGAGCTCGTAAATAACGGGTTGATCATAAAGTTAAACTGTAAACCCTTTTTATAAGATTGCTGTTATAAAACGTGAGATATGTTTTTCTCTTGTAAATCACTGATGCGTTACTTTTTAATGTTGTTTGAAAACAAGTTTTTATGTTGCCATGTCCTATTAACTACTTTAAGTCTTTATCAATTTACATTATCTAATTTAAATTAATCTGCCAGTTGTCAGTTGCAGCCCAGAGTCTGAATCTGTGCCCGGTTGATGGAAATAAGCTCGCCCCCTCTAAAACACACACCGAGTCTTAAACATATCCGGCGAAATGTGGTGTAATATCAGGTACATTTCTGTCTTACCCTTCAGGGATCACAGGCGTGGTGTTATATTTATGCTAATGTAGGTATGTAATCTGCCATAACTGGTAGAAAAACGCGAAGCAAATTGTTAATAATAAAGTGTAATTTTCTAACATGCTTGCACGTATGCTTACAAGTTGTAATCACTTCCCTGCATGAAAAACAAACATGCGTGCAAGGTTCTTGCAAACATGCAAAACAGTTTCTAAAATAAAACAGTACACTAATAATTAGCAAGTATATCTAATAAGTCAGTAATTAGGTAGGTAACTACAGGCAAGATAAGTTTTTTGGACGACCGCACGTCTTGTTTGAAGCTTGCCGACTATTGCAAAGAATTGCGATCATGCTTGAAAACAAACATGAGTGCAAAGTTCTTGCAAAATTACCAAACAATTTCTAAACTAATACAGCACACTATCACTAAGCAAGTCTATCTGCTATGTCAGTAATTAGGTTCCTGTTCCGGATAAGGCGGGAGGAAACGTCTGGGTGTCACCATTGTGTGGATCGACCGGAGGATGCGGTGGAGCATACGTTGGAGGTCTGCCCGGCTTGGGCGGAGCACCGCCGTGTCCTCTTGGAGGCGATTGGCGGTGGCGTTCCCTCGCGTCCGGCCCTGGTCCAGGCCATGGTACGGAGCGAGAGAGCATGGGAAGCCGTCATCTGCTTCTGCGAAGCACTGATGCTCGTGAAGGAAGAGGCGGAACGCGTGAGGGAGAGACCAAATTCGCGCTCTCACGCCCCTAGTCGCCGCAGGAGACGCCCATGGCGTCGGGAAACCCATGGCGATTCCCGGCCACCGTAGGCGCGGGCTTGCGGACGGCGAGTAATGGGTAGCTCGCCGTCGGATAAGGACCGGGCCCTGGTCGACGGCGCGTTATGTTCCACGCGCGCCTCAAAAAGATGTCAGCCACAATGACGGGGTCCGCTAAGTCCGATGCCTGCCGGGGTTGCGGGAAAGTCCGAAAGGGTTACCATGGCCCCTGGCACAGGCAACCGAAGGAACACGGGTGGGTTTTAGCCAGTAAGAGTCTGACTCCCGCTGCGCCCAGAGCGAGAGCAGATATTTGATAACTTTCCACCCTCAAAAAAAAAAAGTCAGTAATTTCGTAGCCAACTACGCGCGAGATAAATTATTTCGATGCCATCTTGTTTGGAGGCAACTATTGCAAATAATTGCGATCTCTTGCATTTGAGTAAAACAAACATGCATGCAAGCTTTTTGTGAAGCTGCCAAACAGTTGCAAAACTAAAATAGTACACTATCACTAAGCAAGTCTACCTTCTAGTCAGTAATTAGGTAGCCGACTCCACGTGAGTCTAATATCGATTTTTCATTAACTGCTTCGGGCGGCGGCGTTCGAAACGAGATGAAATATGCTTAGGGCATATGTAGGTCGTATCCGTGCAAATAAATATTATATTGATTTATTTTTTATTATGATTTGGGAATTAATGGCTTTGAGTAGAGTTATGGTATCGATACGGTATTGGCAATTTATAGTCGCTGATGCCAATTTAGGGTTCCCTACGTCCGAATAAAAAAATGGAACCCTTATAGGATCACTCATGTGTCTGTCTGTCTGTTCCTCTGTCACAGGCAATTTGCCCCTAATCTGCTGAGTCCAGCAGATCCCAGAGTACCAGAGCGGGAAAAGTTATTTGATGATTTCCCACCCTCAAAAAAAAAAAAAAGGCTAGGATATGCACACAACCAAAATAAAAATTACCCTCCAACCCCCTTAAAGGTGAAGTCTGTATTTCTTACGTATAATTGGTATACCTACTTCCATTTGCTATGAATGCTAGATTAGCAGGTACATAAACAACAATGAAGAAACTCTTTTACGTTGGCTATGAAGAAAGTAAATGCTGGCGTGCAAGGAATACCTTTTTTACCCGACTATGCGAGAAGTAAGGGTTATGATTTTAAACCACCGCTAAAATAAAAAGAAATGAAATCCCACCAAAAACATTTCATGTAAAGTAGGTTGCCAAGCCCCTAAATCTACAAGGCCTATCTATACAAACCGGCGAAACGGCCAAGCCGTACATTTTGACCAAGATGTTAGGTTTATAGAGAGCCTTGTAGAGTTAGGGACTTGGCTCTACATTAGATGTAATAACCTTTTAACGGTTAAAGCGTTATTTATTAACAACGTGTAACATAATTAACGCAAGACCTCATCCGCAAGACCATCAATTAGAGTATTGAGTTAAAAGCATTATACAATGACCAAAACAATTTTCTTTAAAGCTTACTATTATTATTAAGAAAATCGTGTTGACCCTAGCATTACTTTGTGCATTTAAAATTGAGTCTTATCGCCGTGAAATAATATTTAATTTTTTTTTTGGTTCAATCGGCAGTCAGTATTGCAAAATACATAATTTTTGAAAAAAAAAACCTATATTAATAGTTACTGAAATGGATTCAGTAGTCAATTATGAGCAAACTACTTTCAGGACTTGCGTTTATGTTACAATTTTTTTTTTTGAGGATGGGAAATCATCAAATGACCCCTCCCGCTCTGGGTGGAGCGGAAGGGAGTGTCAGACTCTTACTGACTAAAACCCACCCGTGTTCCTTCCTTGGCCCTTTATGTTCCGGGTCAGCGGTACCCCTTTCGGATGATCCCGCATTCCCGGCAGGCTTGGGCCCTAGTGGGCCCCCTCTTCGATGCTGACATCTCTTTGAGGCGCGCGTGGAACACGTACGCGCCGTCCAGCACGGGCCTGGTCCTGATCGGACGGTGAGCTACCCATTACTCACCGCCCGCAGGCCCGCGCCTACGGTGGCCGGGAGTCGTCACGCGGCTCCCGACGCCCGGAGCGTCCACCGCGGCGGCTTGGACGGGAGACTCTCTCCCTCTCCCGTCGCACCACCTCCTTCGCTAGCATGACTGCTTCGCAGAAGGAGGCGACTGCCTCCCACTCCCCCTCGCCCCGGACCATGGCTTGAACCAGGGCCGGGCGTGAGAGGTCGCCGCCGCTGCCGATTGCCTCTACGAGGACACGGCGGTGCTCCGCCCATGCAGGGCAGGCCCCCACCGTATGCTCCACCGTGTCCTCGGGGCGATCATCGCAGTGGTGACACCCGGGCGGTTCCTCCCGCCTGATGATGTGCAGGAACCTCACGCAACATCCGTGTCCGGTGAGGACCTGCGTCAGGCGGTAGGTGAGGACGCCGTGACGCCTCTCTAGCCACTCCTCAAAGAGGGGTCTTACCGCCGCTATCGTGGCGTGCCCTGCGCTGGGTTGCAACAGTCGCTCTTTCCGTGCCGTTATGTTACATCTTGTTTAAGTCTTGGCACCAATTTTTTTTTTCTCGTGATTTACCTTTGATTATTTCAAGTTCACAATTGAGCTGAAATTATAAATAATAATAATATCAAAACTTTTTTTACTTTTTTTGGTTTTTTGTATTATACTTTTCAGACACCTGTGGGTTTTACTGCAGTTGATAAACGATGTTGATGAACTCTGATGAAATTAGTCAACATTGTCGATGCTTTAGTAGGTCATCATCATCAATCATAGATTCAGTCAATAACATGACGTACAAGGGTTTTTTTTTTTGCTTTTTTCCATACATTTATGATTGCAATAAGCGCTTTATTACACGGAATACACCTCTGCCTTCCCCTTCTAGAAATATAGGCGTAACGCTATTTCATATTCCTTTATTTCCAACGCTCCTAATACAAGCAACAAGTAGGTAAGTACATTATATTCCTCCCTTATTAGGTCATGTACACAACAAGTGGATCACACGTTGTTTAGAAAATAAACGTTAGAGCACACTGCTTAATATTCTTCGTCACGTTTTTCAATTGAGCAGGAGCCCGAATGTGTGTGAACAGCCTAAGACCGTGATCCCACTTCGCTAGATAATAATATGCATCTACGTATCCGTACGTATCGTACGTACGTAGCTTATTGGGTTATATACGGGTATTTTGAAATAGCTTGCAGCTAAATAAATCGAGAACATTTTGCAGGGAAAAGATTTGCAGATAACATATTTTTACACAGACTAAGATTCTTTTTTTTTTTTTTTAATTGCCCCACACTAGGAATTTCCCCTGTATTGTAGGTGCGTTTACAAACATTTAAAATCACATACACAAACAGTCAGACCCGGAACAATTACTTGTAGGTCATACAAACTTTTGTACCGTGCGGGAATCGAACCCGCGACACGCAGCGCAGCAGTCAATCGCTTAACCACTGCGCCAACGGTGCCAATCACATCAGGTTACATCATACCTATCTAATAAAAAAGATGTACTAACAAGTTTTAGTTTAAATTAACAAAATCAGACGATGTTGTACTTAGAGGATATTACAAATACACTATGCCTTGCCAATAGAATACACATTCACAAGTGCGAAGCCACGGGCACAGCTAGTACATAACTAAGAAACTGGTAGTAGGTACGTAGGTACGTCATAAAGACAATTAGGTAAGTTTCGGGTGAAACCACCATACAGCAGCAGTTTATAAAAACGAAATAATGTTTCTATAAATAGGTACAAAAAGTAACAAAAGTTTTAGTCTTAAATATACAGGGTTACTGGTAATATGTCAGCAATCCATTAAGGGGATGTAGGGGACGTCATTTGCAACCAAATGACACATTATGAACCCTATGCAAATGTCAACCATTTCCGAGTAATTTGACGTTTTTAATACTTTTGGTGGTATACAACTTTGACAATGTGTAAAAAAAACATTGCGTGTTTTTTTTTTAATACAATTATTATATGTTTCTACGTCAATACATAACAATCAACCAACAACTGACAATTATCTTTAATATTTCTAAATCAGAGCACACAATTTTCAACACTTTGAGCAGGTTATTTGGCTAAATATGGATGATTTCTGCAAAAAAAAAAAGGATATACTCGTACTTTATCGACAGAACATTCCAAAAAAATGTACAATTTCTCAGCTATCCAACGAGATACAATAAGATATCTTCAAAAAATATAAAATGTCAAAATACTCGATAATGGCTGACATTTACATAGGGGTCGTACGGTTGCAAATGACCTCCCCTACAACCCCTTAATGGATTGCCAACGTATTACAAATAACCCTGTAGAAACATTGATATTTAGTCTTGTCGTTGTTTTGTTCCTAACAAAACCAGTATTTATATATTAATTTCTAACTTAGAGATAGCTGATCCGGTTTTGAGCTCTTAATAAGCAAATAGTAGGTACATACATTTCGATACAAGTGCACATTGACAATTAATGCTCGCGCGTATTAAACTAACGCCTTTTTGAACACACTTGCAAGTGTGTTGAAATAGTAGATTGTATCTTATGGGAGCAAAATAATATTTTTTCAGCGAGGGCGCTTTTTTGAATCCAGACCGAAGTGAATCATTCTAGAGTAGAATCCCGAGCGTAGCGAGGTATTCTTTAGTACAATCCTGAACGTAGCGAGGGATTCAAAGTACGTCACCCGAGCCAAAAATATATTTCGCGATACACTCTACGTTTCATCACCCACTATGAGAAAATAAAAGGCGCCTCATATTTTATTGTAATATTATTATTTAATAAAACATAGAGTAACAAGTAAATATTAATTAAATAGTATCTAATAATAAAACAACTAAAAACTTATATTTACATTTGAGACATTTTCGCATTTTATTGTTCGAGTTTTGTTAGGAATATAGAGATTGTTGTAGATTTTATATTCTGCGTGTTTGAAATAATGTCCGAATCTGGCTCATTTTGAGGAAAATGTGACGGTGAATCTCGTTGTTTGGATGTAGATGGGCGCGGCGACAGTGACATGGATGGATTAACCGAAGGTTGCAATTTAACGTTTTCCACGATGCGTTCACATGTTTTCGCCTTGTTCTCAACGGAATCTTCTATATACCCCTCTGCTTCAGCACTCGACTTCCATCCTCCATGTCGCTTGAGAACAGTTAAGTCCGCTCCAAAATCTGCCAAAAGAGTAGCAGAAGTACGACGAAAACAATGTCCTTTACACAGCTTGATATCTGGTAACTTCAAGTAAGTAGCTATTTCTTGTGGCATGTAAGTTTTTGGTCCCATAACTTGTTTAAAGTACTTTGGATTTTTTAGGGTTAAATCCATCTGACATCCTCTTCAGATACGCTATTAATTTCGAAAATTTGTCCAGTGTTACGTCGTTATTAGAACTGACTGTTGGTTTTAGCATTGAGTAAGTACTCCAAAGAGTGGAAGGTTGTTTAGTTTTGGCTAAGTACTGGAAGTAGGCCAAAAACGCAGATTTTGAAAAATTCTTGGCGCCTCTGTATTTCTCCATTCAATAAAATTACCATAGGCTTTCATATATTTCTCCCGGGATTTTGCAGGTAATAGATTATCCATCACATTTCTTGCGTCAGTTCTAATACTTTCAGGAGTTGATTCTTTACTTTCACTGTCACTTGAAGAACTCATTTTCCAAAACAAAACCATGAATTTCTAACAATCCGTGAAAATTGACGAAAACGCGTGTTGTAGTTGGCGCGTTTTTAAATAAATTTCTTTTTTTTTTATTCAGCCGGCGACGCGACTATGGGCTGGTCGTACCAGCCAGTCTTTATTTAAACAATATTTGCGCTCAATTTCTTTGGTGCTGAACACTAAGATGTTCTAAATTCAAAAAGTGCGCGGCAAATATAATTGCGGCGCACTTATAAAGAGGATTAAAAACTCATTACTGCCCGCTAAAAGTTTCTTACAGAAAACACCACCTTTGGGTGCACTTAGAGGCGAACCAAGTCGTCGTTTTCGAATAGATGGGATGAAAAATTAATTTTCAAATTCTCAGTTACCCCTTGTATCCTATCTGCGACAACACTACATTTCCCCTTCCACGTGAAACCCTGAAAGCCCACAAACTCCAAACACAGTTTGTTATGAACGAGATAGTTTAGCTGCTTCCGCAGATCCATTACCGTGTGCGGCGGGCCCTAATAGAATAATGCACGGACTAACCGCGAAATGGGAAACAAACAAATTTTGTTGGTAGTGCGCTCGTAACTTTGTTAGGGCATATCCTTTCTGGGTACATCTTGCTCGTACCGAAACCACACATCCATGATAACAGTTTGACGTTGAACGCACCTTAATGTCGTGGCAGTAAGAGTGGGTTTCGTAGTTTAAGTGTACCGGTGTGGCAGTACTGCAAACGCTTAGGTTAGCATGGACGTAGAATTTGATGGACGATGCCAGGTCGATTTAACTGCCTATGTAGTAAGGTCTTATGGCAGTAGAAAGCGATGGCATTTTTTGTAAATGTTTGTAGGGAGTCGGTAACTTTGTTAGTTCGTTTCCTTTCTGGGTGCATCTTGTTGGTATCGAAACCACACATCCACGTGACGTTGAAAGCCCCTTTATTTACCAGCAGTACGAGAAGTTATCGCAGTACAAGTGTTATCGGGAGAAGGCACGGCTCCCTGTCGTTTAGGGTGACGCAGGTGCTGTCGGGGCACGGCTGCTTCGGCAAGTACCTGTGCCGCATAAACAGGGAGCCGGACGCTCGGTGCCACCATTGCGTCCATTGCGGGGAGGACACGGCGCAACACACGCTCGCCGAGTGTGTAGCTTGGGAGGAGCAGCGCTGTGTCCTCACAAATGAAGTAGGAGGCGATCTGTCGCTGCCGACCGTAGTGCGGAGGATGGTCGGTAGCGCAGAGTCGTGGGACGCGGTGGTTTCCTTCTGCGAGGACGTGATGTCGCAGAAGGAAACTGCGGAACGGGAGAGGGAGATCTCGACTCCCTTCCCCGGCCGCAGAAGGCGCACCGGGCGCAGGAGAAGGGCGGACAACGCCCTTTTCCGGCCCCCATGAATGGGTCCAGGGGCGCGGGACTTGGGGAAGTCCTCGCCCCCTATTTGATGGACCCGAGGCGAAGGCGCGCGCGGGTGTCGGCGCGCGCCTATGAGACGATGCACGGGGTAGTTAAACACCTCACTACCCCGTGCAGGAGACGAGGCCCGGACAGACCGGGCCAGCACTAGTGTGGGGCTGCGGAAGAATTTGGATTCCCGCAGCCCCGCGCGCACGTGCGAGGAGACACCGGGGTGGTTTTAGCCGGTAAGAGTCCGGCACGCCCCTCCGCCTTTTCCCCAGGCGGAGGTAGTCCATGAGGATTTCCCCCCGTAAAAAAAAAAAAAAAAAAAAGTACAAATGTTATGAGTGACGTGTGGTTGGCTTACCATGAAAGCCTTTTTTTTTGTTACGAGGTGGATATCCTCATGGATGTCCTCCACCCTGGGGCGGACGGAGGGGTCTGTCATACTTCTACTTACTAAAACCACCCCGTGTTCCCTCGCACACTTGCACCGGGGGCTACGGGGGCAGTTAGGCACTCTTCAACCCAGCCCCCAACTAGTGCCGGCCCGCCTCTGCGGGGTCCATCTGATCAAGCGGAAGAAATGAGGTGTTTGACTCCCCACGCGACGCGCGTGGTACACTACCCGCCACCACCTCGAGTCTGATATGATAGGGAGCGGCGGACGTCCCCGAGTCCGCCGTCCCTGGACCCATTTAGGGGGGCCGGAAGAGGGCATTGTCTGCCCTCTTCCGACGCCCGGTGCGCCTGCTGCGGGCCGGAGGGCACTCGAAATCACCCTCTCCCTTTCCGCTGTCTCCTGTGATAAATGATAAATGACTTTATTTCTGTAAGTAGGTTTTTACAAACACTTTTACACGTCAATCATATTTTTTTTTAAACTAGATGAGGTCGGCGTTTCCTATCTGACTACTCTGAGAAGAAAGGCCGAAACAAACTCAGAGGTCACAGTCTCTTTTAAAGTCCAGACAAAATCTTAGTCAGATCATGTGAAGGCTATGTAGATCGGTGTCTGAAATGGTCTTTTGAGGAAAGAACCACACAGATTGAGTGGACCTGTCCAGTCAGTGCACGCAATTGTCAGCAATCGTGCAGCTCAACTCAGAACTTAAGGAGCTCAACGATTCGACGAACAATACCAAAGAAAGGACATTTGAGTAGGCCGCACAAGTTACTCAAACTGCCAGATCATGATTACACTAAGAGTAAAAATACAAAAAAAAAAGCAATGACCAACATAGTTCTCACATTCACAATAGTTAAAATAATAGCATAATACTTTACAAAGTAAATACTCTTGTCATAGTATATGTATATAAAATTAAATAATGTCAATGTGTATATAAAATCCGGACATAATCATTGAGGACCATGCAGATTGGTGTCTGAAATGGACTTTTGAGAAAAGAACCACACAGATTGAGTGGACCTGTCCAGACAGTGCACGCATTTGTCAGTAACCGTGCAGCTCGACTCAGAACTTAAGGAGCTCAACGATTCGACGAACAATACCAAAGAAAGGACATTTGGGTAGGCCACATAAACTACTCAAACTGCCAGAACATGATTCAAACTGGAACAATGACCCACATAATCCTCACATTCACAACAATTAAAATAATATAATACTTTATACAGTAAATATTCATGTCATTGTATATGTAAAAAGTTATAGATACTTAAAATTAAAAAAAAAAAAAAAAAAAAAAACATTTATTTCAGGTCATTGACCCATATTAAATACAAAACATACAATTTAAATACAAAACTCCGGTCACATTTTACTGCCAACTGAAGAAATGAAAACATTAAACATTACATGTCAGATCAGATCAATTAATGTCAGATATAAATAAAAATTAAATAAAACAATGAATTAAATTAACAAAAATTAAGTTGATGTCAGAAGCAAACAAATTAAATATTATATTATTTATCATTAAAACATTAAAGCTGTAGGTATAAAATGACAAATTAAGCACCAGCAATATGCCTGCTACAACAATGCCCAACGTAGGGGCAATCAAGTCGCTCAGCAACCATCGCCAGGACAGTATTGGAGCTAGCCTGACGCACCAAGGACGCGCACCAAGGACGCGCACCGCTTGCGCATGGTGGCGTGGAAACAGTCGGTGCGCGCTTCCGCAAACATGCCCGAGGCACTGCAGAAGCGGGGTAGCCGCAAAACCCTGAACGCGTTGTTGTATTGGACACGAAGGGCACTGTAAGCAGCTTGTGAGTAAGATGCCCATAGGCTGCACGTATATAAGGAGGTGCAGAAAGCTTTAAAAAGCGTGATTTTAACCTGAGGGGCAATTCCCGTATTTTTAAGACCGTTCGCATTCTAATCTCAGTCTCAATCTGTCAAAATTACAATCAATTTACATACATTTTTGACAGGTTTTTGACATTGATTGTCGCTGAGATGAGATTGCGACTTGAATTTGAACGTTTTTTAAGTACGAGAATTGGCCTACTGATTTGAACAACGTGCAAACCTACGGGCTATCATATTTGCTCTCTTAGACAGTGTCCTCCGCTCCCGCTCAATGTCGACATGGTCTTTCAGATCTGCTGTTACCCAGTGCCCCAAGTATTTAAATTGATCCACCCGTTCCAAGGGTACACCATTCAAGTGAATAGGGGGTACTTGCTGTGGGCATTTGGCGCCTCCCTGACATACCATGAATTGACTTTTCGCGACATTATACATAAGACCATGGCTGCCCGCGTAGTCCTCACAGATATTCAGCAGCTTGCGTAATCCACAAACCGACGCGCTCAGCAGCACCATGTCATCTGCATAACTTAGATTGGTTACACAAACATCATCAACATGGCAGCCCACATGCCGACTAGGTACTGAGCGCGACGATGAGTGCATCCATGTAGAGATTGAAAAGTGTGGGTGAGGTTACCCCACCCTGTCTCACCCCACATTCAAGCCTGTATGGCTCCGATAATGTACCCGCCCATCTGACATTGTTAACCTGGTGTTCGTACCAATACTTGAAGATGTTAACAAGTTCATGCGGCATGTTTATGCCCTCAAGTTTCTGCCACAACAAATTATACGAAACCAGGTCATAGGCCTTAGACAGGTCGAGGAAGCACGCGTAAACTGGTGTTTTACGATCCGTGTAGTATCTGACAGCATGCTTGAGACACAGTATTGCACTCTCAGTAGATAATTTAGGTCTAAACCCAAACTGATTATCATGCAGTGACACGAGTTTATTTAACCGTGTATCAAGCAAACCGTCAAACACCTTTGCTATAACAGTAGCAAGAGAGATAGGCCTGTAGTTAGTTTTATCGGCTAGATCACCAGTTTTGTTCTTAACCACAGGCACTACTATAGTTCTCATGAAATCGTACGGCAAGTATGAATGGCTCAGGCATAGCGAGTAGAACATAGCTAAAACCCTAAACACATGCGGGCCGGCACACTGCAGGTGTTCAATACTTAGGCCATCATGGCCAGGAGATTTTCCTCTAGTCATATATTTTATGATTTTCCCCACCTCACTGGCCAAAATCCTAGTCTCCAGTACTCCCGCAAGCTCTTCAGTATTGACCTCCGCACTCCGCGTTCCCAACTGTGGCTTTACAGAAAAGTAGGACTTAAATAGACTCGCTATATTAAAGCAAAGATTAAAAGTACAATAGTTAGCAAAAAAAAACAAAAAAATAAATCAACGTTCCCTGTGTAACTTTATTGGAACAGCTCACTCCCAAGCCTTTTTGTCCTCAATAAAGTATTTGACAGTATAATAGGCTTTCTGGCATAGTTTCCTTTTTATAAAAGATTTGAATTTATTAAGGCTTAGTTCTTGAATGTGGCTAGGAAGTTTATTATAAAAATGTATACATTGACATCTAAACGAGCCACCTATTTTCTTGAGCCTGGTTGTAGGAACAACAAATTTGTGTTTGTTCCTAGTATTTATACTATGGATATCACTGTATTTTTTAAACAGATTAATATTTTTATGTGCATACAAAAGATTTTCATAAATACACTGAGAATGCACAGTCATTATATTAATCTCTTTAAATTTTTCTCTGAGGGAGTGTCTGGGACTTAATTTATAAATTGAACGAATTGCCCTTTTTTGTAAAACAAAAATCGTCTGAATATCGGCGGCATTTCCCCACAGCAGAATACCGTATGTGACATAACGTTTTCGCATCTCCGCGTCCCACGAAGCTGTGCCGCCGACCATAGAACTTATAATCACACCTGGCAGCGGCAGGTCGATTCCCACTTCTGAAACGAGGGAACGGCGCGGCTCCTCCCAAGCTGATCACCATGAAAGCCTGGGCTAGGATGAACGTGGAATTTGATGGAGGATGCAAGGTTATTTAAACTATTTATGTAGTAAGTTCTTATGGCAGTAGAAACCGATGACGTTTTTTGTAAGGCTCTGTTGGTAGTGCGCCGTTAACTTTGTTAGTGCGTTTCCTTTATGGGTATATGTTGTTGGAACCGAAACCACACATCCATGTGACGTTGAAAGCGCCTTTATTTCGCAGCAGTGAGAGTGGTTTTCGCAGTACAAGTGTTATGACTGGCGTGTGGTTGGCATAACCGTGGTTGGTTACCATGACAGCTTAGGTTAGAATGAACGTGGAATTTGATAGGGTTGGTAGAATAAGAATAATTTATTGTTTAAGAAATTACATTCAAATGCGTTGATTGTTGGAACTCACACTAGGATTCCCTGTGTCGTGAGACCCAGGCTACTTCGTTCCGTTTACATTTATTGCTTTACATGTAATAGTTATATATACGTTACAATCAATTTCTTAAATTCATATTATCTACTCGTGATCTACTAGAAAAGGAATATATTATACTTACCATAAAAAACTAATTCACAAAAGAAAACTAATGCTAATACACAAAAAAAAAACAGTAGATAACCAAGTATATATGTATCTTGTGTGTGATTGTGATGATGTGTGTATGTGTGATAAGGTGTGTTTGTGTGGGTGTATGAATTAAGATAGTTGTGTTGGTGATGAGAGTGTGTCTGAATGGGATACCTGAAGATGTATATAATTATGTGGATGTTTGTGATATAGGTTAGTAAATATATAAAAAGAGATATGTATCAGTACCTATGAAAGCGCGAAGGTTGAAGGAAGAAAGCTGCTGGCGATTTATGAAAGGGATAAGCACCAACAGTCAAGTTCTTTCCCAACAATCGCCGAATAAGCTCGATTATGTGTATGTTAAACCAAATGAAATTATGTAAATACACTCGAACACAGTCAGCACAGTTAGCACTTTATTGTAACAAAAGTCTATTTCAGATGCGACTGTGCGGAGAAAAAAGTACAGTCAGCTAATGTGATTTGCATTTGTTTTGTGAGAGATTTCATTTTGGTGGGTGGTGAGTACTTGCTATTTGTTGTTGGTTTTGTGAAATGATTCTGCTGTTGTGTTGACAGAACCACAAGTCCACAATAGCAGATTAAGGGGGGTGCGCTAAATAGCGCGCGAAATTAAAATTTACTTACGTTTTTTGCAATTCGCAGGTCAGTGTCAGGTTATATGTTGATTAAAGTATGATTCGCGACAGTCACGAATTAATATGGCTTTACAGAATTATTCTGTAACGCCTTTCTTTATTCTCTACACAACATAAGTCTTAAACCATTAGCAGCATCCTTGAATCTCAAACGGTGTAATAACTTGGACGCAGCACCCGGCGTGGATTAATGACCGAACATTCAAGAACGTTCACTCACAAGTAGTTATTGAACTAAGTTTACATAAATTTATTAATTCGCTGTCCGAAATCTTGGACGATTTACGGGACAGCTATATGTGGTAGGTTTAGCTGGGAGATGAAGAGCTCTCGGTATCCCGCTGGGCTAGGTAATAGATATTAGAGGGTAGTGTTTGAACGTCTAGCTTTCTACAAAATACAGGTTTTGAGACGGCGCAGTATGGCATGTATGGGATTTTATTTTCGATTTGTGGCTTTTCTAGTACTTCCAGGTTAGTCCGAAAGAGTTTTTTAATCTTAATACGAAATTGCAATCTTAAAATTAAGCGTGAAATTTACGTTATTTTACTCAATACTCAATACTGATGACTGACTGATAGATGACTGTTAAATTTTTCCAAAATCTGTGAATGCAGCAAGCAAGCAAAGCTAAGCTCAAAAAGTTAAGGACACTCCTAAGACCGTTTTCATGTAGATACAACGGATGAGGTACCTGCCCCTTCTGCCCGTGTTAAAAATCCAGCGTAGGACACTTATAGGTACTCTGCTCCATGGCTTTGACTGCTAAATAATTTTTGGCTGAGAAGAGGGAATCCACTACAGGCTTTATAGTCATTGCCTCTACATAATACTTTTAAGTAAACGGTTACATTTCTTAAAACTTATTCGCCTCACCGAATGTTAGAAATCTAGGACCCAACATCGTCTCAGATAAAGAAGATAAAGAGGTGCTTGAAACTGTAGACTCGGCAGTTTTTCTGGGCATAACAGATGATGAAAACTTCAGTGGGGATTACATATATCAAGCCTAGTAGGAAGGCTCAGTTCGGCCGCCTACGCCGTCAGGTTTGTAAGACAATACACCAACATGAATACAGCTCGGTTAGTCTATTGTAGTTGTTTTCATAGCGTTATGTCCTACGGAATTCTGCTGTGGGGCAAAACCGCTGATATTCGAAATATATCTGTTCTTCGAAAACGTGCTGTTCCAGCAATTTACCAGCTAGTTGCTTGAGTTACTCTGAGAGATTTTTTTAAAGATATTGGTATTCTCACGGGGGCATCACAATTCATCTTCGCCAACATCTTATATATTAGGCAAAATGTACACTTATACACAAAAATCAGTGATATTCATAAAATTAAAACTAGTAACAAGGACAAACTACGTGCTCCCTTTCGCCGGCTTCATAAAGTTCATAACTCATTTTTTGGGCTTGGTATAAACTTTTATTACAAGCTTCCCTCTTCTTTGTTACATTTGAGCTAAAGTAAAATCCAATCTTTGTTCTAAGGCATACTATTCTATCAACGATTACTTAAACAATAAGAATAGTTGGTCGCTGTGATTATCTCAAGACAATGTTTATGTTCTTTCTTCAGAATTAGCTTACCTACTGACAAGTTATATACTCAATTCTTTATTGCATTCCATATGTATTACATGATAGATGGTATAACAGAGTTATAGATCAGTATGGACCCTGTCGGGCACATTCAAATTAGGAGAGAGGAAGAGGGCTAAGTAGCAATTCAAGCAATTCAATATTTTTATAAATTATTACATTTATTTAATTATGTATGTTTATGTATTGCATAAGACTAATGCACATAATTATTATGAAATTCTTAGAGTATATTTTATTATTATATATATATATATTATATTTTAACAGGGGCTGCTTGTGGTGACAGGTCATCTTGCTGACTATGGTTTTGTTATTAGTAATTAACTGTTTCTTTAATTTACTTCGAAGGTCCTAGTTTATCATTTGTGACTTCAAGTGACAGTTATGTAAACATAATGCAGCATTGCAAATGTAAGCGGACACGCCCTTTATGCCTGGAGGCTTTAATTTAGGTATTAAGTTCTGTTTACTTGTTTATTCTTTTTTTCTGCTTGAGTATAATTTTCAATGTTTTGTTGGTAGGTTTAATGGCGTGTGCTAGCTGACATATGGCAAATAATGTAATTTAATGTTTTGTGTTTCGTAAAGATAATTACTTAGTACTGTATAGATTCCAGGTTTTCTACTTGAATAGACAGATGTGCTGCTGGGGAGTTTCTTGCGCCACGTCTTCTTCCCAACTAAAGCACTAGGAAGTGGTGAAGGGCGGGCGTTTTGGGGGTCTGTTTTATGTAATTTTGACGTTCAAAAAGTGCTGATTCTCAGTCTTGTTTAAAAAATGACTTTTGAGTTTGATTTATTTTTACAACGTATTCAGTTTTCACATTTCTGCAGCTTCCCATGCTTCAAGTTTTATTCTAAAAGTTGTGCATTTTCCGGGGAAATAACGGCCTTTATGTAGCGTTCGTCAGGGCAGTTAAAAATTGTATCTCATACAATTCAACTATACAGAAAACCTCAAACAGCGTACCCTTGACCTTAAACATCAAATGGCACAATGTCTGTAAATCATTTATGTACAGACATACCGACCCCTGTTCGTGCCGTTCCAAGATAATTTCGAAACGCAAACAAGACAAGAAGACTGTTTGGCGGCCTATTTGCACGCATCCGTAATGAGGTCGCCACTGTACCTATGACGTAACAGTCGTCACAACTGTACCTACATTCTGACGCCACACGACATGTCGGAACTGAGACTGAGCGTTAAGGCTAGCGCTAAATAGGGCGAGCCGCACCGCGCGGCGGGCGGGCAACGTATTGCAAAAATCCTCCTTCAGTATTATTACTTTCGCACATTTTCTTTGAACCAACGCACATCACAGGCGGGACGCACCGCACTTTCTAAAACGAAGTTCTTTAACGCAACTTGCAGTAGGAGTAAACTTGTAGTTTTTTTTTAATCGTCACGTAGCGAAGAATTGACCCGAATCGACCATGCGACTTTTTATTATTATATAATAGAGAGAGAGATAGTTTTCATGGTTTTCGTGGGTGCTCTGGCTGCGCAATTTTAAATTTTTCATTATGTGTGTCGTTTTCGTGGTTTTCAAGGATGCTAAAGCCAATAATGAGGTCAAAATGAAAATCCAAGATGGCGGCTGCGAAAATTTTAAAATGTTTCATCATGGTGTCATTTTCATGGCTTTCGAGGGCGTTGAAGTCGATAGTGAGGTCAAAACGAAAACCCAAAATGGCGGCTGCGAAAATGTTCAAATTTTCAGAGTTGAAGAAGAAGCGTTAGTAACTGCATTCCCGACGGGGGTACCCCGACCCGACACGTTTTTTTTTGTATGAATATGCGTTGCGCTGTGGCCCGTTGTGGCTGTAATGTGCGCTTCGCTTTACAAGGAAATGCGAAGGGAGGAAGAACGCGAACGTAGTTTTAAATCTAGATATTTCGTGAAGCTTTTAGAATGTCGAGCTGGTGAAAGGTAGTTCGCCTCACAGCAAATTGGCTGAGATGTTGCTTTGAGAGGGGTACTAGGATATGAAACAGCACTTGAATGAAATCAGTTGGTAGTAAAATGTGATAAAAGTGGCTTGTAAAGCAAATTGTTGAGAGAAAGAAATAAATCGTTTTATACAAATAACACATCCAAAGCATGTACAAAGACACGTTGACATGTATATCAATCCCAACATTTTTTAACTACAAAAAGTTAGTTCCAAAAAAGTTTGATTTCGTGCTTCGCATGCGTGAATCGATATTTCTACCCAAAAAGACAATTTACTATATTTTTATGATTACACATAAATGATACAGAATAAAAGAAATAGAACTCATTAAGAACATGAAATAAGAGCACGCTGACATAAAAACTCCAATATAAATCCTGATAGCGAAACAGCTGCGGTTATCAAAGGACCCGTATTTAAGTGTCATAATCCGATCTCTGTAGATTGTGGGTCGTATAAGATTACAGATGTACAATCACTAGGTGTGACAAGGGTAATATTTGAAAAGATGATGTTGGTACAGCCAGGGAAATTAATTATTTACACGCTACTGCAATTTGTCGTGTTTTAGCCAATTTATTCAACAGTCAGTGAGACAGTTTGTGAGTTGAATATATGGAGAGTGAAGCTTCGTAGTCAATTTGATTAACAATGTGTTTTCTTGACTTTACATTAACTTGATTAAGATTTATTTTGTGTGTGAAGAAAGTAATTAAAAACATATATTTGAATTGGACTCAAAGGTTTTGCTTTTTTATTGTCAGCGCTTATGCGTTATTCGTTTTTTTTTTGTTTTTTCGCTGCTTGTTTTGGTTTGCAAAGAGATTTCACCTTTGAAACTGAACGTGATCCGCACCTCTAAACCGCGTTTAAGAGCTGTCAGTGTCAATATCCCACAGCAATGCTGAGACTGACAGCTCTTGGAAGCGGTTTAGATGTGCCAATCGCGTTCAGCTTCGATGTAGAAATTCACTCTTAGTGAGATAAAACTAAACTCATAAAAACCGATGAAAAAAATGTGATTGAAAACTGTAACAAAGGGTTATCGCCAAAGACTATAATTTATGTCTTTGCAATTATCAAGTGTCGTAGGTTCGAACCCAGAGAGGCGCTTTACTTTTTGTAAATTATTTCATCACCACTGCTCTCAAAACGGTGAAGGGAACGGAACCAAAAAATCGAAAGACATGTCACATCTACCAACCCGCACTGGGCCCACGTGGTGGATTACAGCCCACTCCCTCTCACCGAGTGGAGGCCTGTGTCCCAGCAGTGGGAACATTATAGGCTGATGATGATGATGAATTATCAAGCACAAATCACCACAGCTAAACTAAAATTGACATTGAAAAACGTTTGATTATATTATAATCAATGGATTAATTGTTCGTGCCCCATCCAGGCACACCTACCTCGCATATACTATTGAATCGTCGTATTAATCCGCACCGACCCAGGTAGATCCTTTGATCCTGGCCACAAAGGGAAAGCTGCTTACCTGAGCATATTCCACATAACTGATATGGAATTAAACTTCAAGATGTCTGCCAACCCTCATGGTATGTGAGCGTTATGATGCCGTATACTTGTCATTGTATGAAAGTTTTGGGGGTAAGGTATGTTTTGTATGTTAGTTTGGGGTCTTGACCTTGCTTGACCTTGTCCGAGCAAGTAGGCTTTTGGGTATAATGATATACCTAGCTTGTGTTATGGTGGCCTTGTGACTCTAATATCATTTATTGTGATGTGTGATTTTGTTTATTTTGCTATTTATTTTTAGTTTACATAAACAACCTATGTAACACAGACTTAACCAATAGGAAAATAAATAAATTTATTTATTTATTAATCAAAACTTTATGCACAAGTAAAAAATACTGTACAAAGGCGGACTTAACGCCTGAGACATTTTCTACCAGTCAAACTTAGGGTGATGCAAAGATTGGGCACGCCACAATTGCAGCGATAAGTGCCCCTCATTGAGAAGTGGCTAGGGAGAGGTGGCGACAAGGCGTCCTCACCTACCGCCTGACGCAGGCCAGGTTCCTATTCCGGATAAGACGGGAGGAAACGCCTAGGTTTCACCATTGTGTGGATTGCCCGGAAGACACGGTGGAGCATTCGTTTGAGGTCATCCCGGCTTGGGCAGAGCATCGCCGTGTCCTCGTGGAGGCGATCGGCGGTGGCGACTTCTCGCATCCGGCCCTGGTCCAGGCCATGGTACGCAGCGAGAGGGCATTGGAAGCCATCACCTCCTTCTAAGAAGCAGTAATGCTCGCGAAGGAGGAGGCGGAACGCGTGAGGGAGAGGCAAAATTGGCGCCCTCACGCCCCTTGTCGCCGCAGGAGACGCCCTGGGCGTCGGGAATCCCAGGCCGATTCCCAGACACCGTAGGTGCGGGCTCGGGTCGACGGTGCGTTGTGTGCCACGCGCGCCTTAAAAAGTTGTCAACACCAATGACGGGGTCCGCTAGGGCCAATTCCTGCCAGGGTTGCGGGCAAGTCCGAAACGGTCACCGTGGCCCCTGGCACAGGCCACTGGAAGAATACGGGTGGGTTTTAGTCAGTAAGAGTCTGACACGGGCTCCCGCTCCGTCCAGAGCGGGAGAAGTTATTTGACGATTTCCCAACCCAAAAAAAAGAGTGATGTAGAGATAGTCAAATTTCCAGGAATGTAGTGACACCCACGAACTGGCTTTGGGACGCATATCAGAACTAGAATTGGAATTGAGCAGGGCCCACAGCACAATAACCCGTTTGGAATCTCTCAAAGCCAGTGAAGAGTCTGCGATCACCTGCAGTCTTTATGATGAGTTGGTTGGTAACGGGACCGGTCCCATGTGTGTTGAGCCAATAACCATAGACTTAACTGATGATACTGTCATAAAAAGCAAATTGTTTGCTAGTCACAATAAGTTAAAAAAATATATTAAAATTAATAGATTAATTAGAAGATATCAGAAATCTTTAAAATGCCATAAAGTTAACAAATTAAACACAATACTTAGGCATAAATATCTCAATTTAATAAAAGAATTAGAGAAGTGTAATAGTGAACTAGAATTATGTACTACTATGTATGACACTGACACTCAGCTCCTTCAGGATGAATTGTTTGTTAGGGAATATGCTCTAAAAGATATCTTTAGCAAATATGAGGCTACTCAACAAGACCTGAGTAAGCGCATGCAGGAGGCTAATGAGTTAGCTGACCTGGTCAAGCACAATGCAGAGAGGTATGAGTCTCTGACAAATAACATGTCTTTTAGCTGTGCATGCTCCCTGGCACCCCAGCCTCAAATTATTACACCCACACCCTCAGTGGCTCAGCCAGTAGGTAGCTGTAATAATGTTGGTAGTAATAGTATGAATAATTTGATTAACACTACTTATGTATTTTCTGACAAATTTGGTCAAGGTTTTGGTAGTATATTTAATCAGTGTTCGAATCAATATGTAATTAATAATTGTTTACCTGGTGCCAGTATTAGCCAATTAGTTAATAATATTAGATTGACAAAAATAAACCCCAGTTCAACTGTTATTTTATTGTATGGGGATAGTTTAACTGTAAGGAAAAAGGACATAATTGAATGTGTCCATTTGATGTTATATCTCAATGAGACCAATAACTGTAAATTTATTTTATGTGCTCTGCCTTATTCTAGATATTTGTCTGATGAGCAAAATAGGCACATTTATAATTTAAATATGTTCATTTATAATAGGACTTGTCGACACAGTGACACTATTTTATATTTTGATTGTAATCAATTTATTACTGATTACAAACTGACAAATAATACAATGTATTTGCCACCTAGTTGTAGGAGACACATTGCTAACCTATTAGCATACAATATACACAGTGACACCGGTACCTGTAGGTTACCGTCGATTACTGTTAGTAGTGGTACTAACACTACTATTGATACGCCTTGTAGTTTAAACTATTAGGTGCGACAACGGGTCAGCCGCATATGTTGAATGTTGTACATCAAAATATGCAGGGTCTGTCCGGCAAAGAGTTAGAGTTAAGTTTATTTATGGAGAACTATGATGTTCAGGTGCTATGTTTGACTGAACACTGGTTGAAAGAACATGAAGTAGTGTTTATCAATGATGATAATTTTACCATTCAAAGTGCATTTGTAAGGAAAAGTGCTATTCGCGGTGGATCTTTAGTTCTTGTTTCAAACAAGTTGAAATGTAAACAACGTTCTGATTTAGTTAATCTTTCCATCGAGCGCACTATTGAGTTGTCTTGTGTTGAACTCGAGCGATACGTTATAATTTGCGTTTATCGACCCCCCTCTGGGGATTTTATTCGTTTCGAATCGGTAATGGAGGATTCACTGAATAAATTAAAATCAAGTAATAAAAGTATAATTTTATGTGGTGATTTTAATATTAATATTTTAGAGGTTACTCCACTAAGTATTAGACTTCTTAATCTGTTTAGGTCCTTTAATTTAATTAACTTGTATTTTGAACCTACTAGGATAACAGCATCTTCATCGACTTGTATTGATAATATTTTTAGTGATTGCGATGCCAAAAATAAATTAGTGTTAAGTGACTTACCGTCTGACCACTGTGGATTATTAGCTAGCTTCCCTATGCCAATACATAAAAAGCCACATAAAATAGAATGCAGGCCTTATACAGCTAGTCGTTGCAACAAGTTTAAAAATAATATAGCCCTTAGAATTAAACCGTCGATTGTAGAACATGATGATCCTAATATAATCTATGGAGCCCTTTTTGATGTTGTGCAAAAAGAATACCAATCTACTTTCAAGGCCAAAACTATTAATATTAATGGCACCTCCGCTGGCTTCAACCAATGGGCTACTCCAGGTATTTATAAAAGTAGAGCGAGACTATACGAGTTATATGGTTTGAAAAATTACAGGTTTGATACTCCTTTCCTAGAGTATGTCAAAAATTATTCAAAATTATTTAAAAAGATTTGTGTTTTTGCTAAATCTAAATTTTTAAGCGATACAATTAAAAATTCGAATAACAAAGTAAAAACCACCTGGAAAATTATTAACAATGAGACGGGTAAGTCGGTTAAACAAGAAAAACAATTAGAGATTATGGTCGACAACAAATTAGTTAATACAGCAGCTGACGTAGCTGAAGCATTTAATGAGTTTTTTGCCAACATACCTATAACTACGACTCGCTCCTTAAATTCGTCCCCATCTGAAGCTGAAAACCTTTTGCATAATAGTGTACCTAAATGTAGTCGCTTATTTAGCTTCGAACATGTAACACCTCGTGATGTAATTAGTGTTTTTAACACACTCAAGTCAAAAAACACTGGTGATTACTGGGGCATCTCAATTAAACTTGTAAGTAATATAATCGACATCGTAGCCCCCTATCTAGCTGTTACTTTTAATAAATGTGTTGATTTAGGAACTTTTCCTGACCTCATGAAGAGTAGTAAAGTCATACCATTATTTAAATCGGGTAATAAAAATAACGTTGGCAATTTTAGGCCTATTTCTATCTTACCTGCATTTAGTAAAATATTTGAAAAATTAATACTCAAGCAGTTGCTAAGACATTTTAATTTAAATAGCCTCCTTCATGATGAACAATATGGCTTTACAAAAGGTCGTTCGACTACAGATGCGGGTGTTGCTCTGCTGAAACACATATTTAGCGCATGGGAGAGCTCGCAAAATGCTATTGGAGTTTTCTGTGATCTCTCCAAAGCCTTTGATTGCGTGCACCATGACACGCTTTTGCGTAAACTAATTCATTACGGTATTCAAAACGAAGCTCTTAACGTATTAGATTCATATTTACATAATAGGCACCAATGTGTAGATGTTAATGGTGTGAAATCTTCCGGGCTACCAGTTCAGTTAGGTGTACCTCAAGGCTCTATACTGGGCCCATTTTTATTCTTGGTGTATATAAATGACTTACCATTCTATTTAAAGGGCATCTGTGACGTTGTACTATTTGCTGATGATACCTCTCTTATCTTTAAAGTAGACAGGAATAGACAAAATTTTGACGACGTAAACAGTGCACTATCAATGGTTACAGATTGGTTTACCACAAATAACCTAGTTCTCAATGCCAAGAAAACGAAATGTGTAAAGTTCGCCTTACCGAATGTTAGAAATCTAGGACCCAACATCGTCTTAGATAAAGAGGTACTTGAAACTGTAGACTCGGCAGTATTTCTGGGCATAACAGTTGATGCCAAGCTTCAGTGGGGATCACATATATCATGCCTAGCGGGAAGGCTCAGTTCGGCCGCCTATGCCGTCAGGAAAGTAAGACAATACACTGACGTTGATACAGCTCGGCTAGTCTATTTCAGTTATTTTCATAGCGTCATGTCCTACGGCATTCTGCTGTGGGGCAAAGCCGCTGATATTCAAAATATATTTGTTCTTCAAAAACGAGCTGTACGAGCAATTTACCAGCTAGGTGCTAGAGTTACTCTGAGAGATTTTTTTAAAGAGATTGGTATTCTCACGGTGGCCTCACAATTCATCTTCGCCAACATCTTATATATTAGGCAAAATATACACTTATACACAAAAAACAGTGATATTCATAATATTAACACTAGAAACAAGGAGAAACTACGTGCTCCCTTTCACCGGCTTCATAAGGTCCATAACTCATTTGTTGGGCTTGGTATAAACTTTTATAACAAGCTTCCCTCTTCTTTGTTAGAATTGCCTTTTAATGCGTTTAAAGCTAAAGTAAAATCCAACCTTTGTTCAAAGGCATACTATACAATCAACGATTACTTAAACGATAAAAATAGTTGGTCGCTGTGATTAACTCAAGACAATGTTTATGTTCTTTCTCCAAAATTAGCTTACCTACTGACAAGTTATACGAGTTCATATAATTGTTTATTTTATTTGACTATATTTATTAGTCACCTTAGTTTAATTTAATTTTTATTTATTATTGACATAATCTACTCATTTCAATGTTTTTTAATGAGTTGTATTGCAATATATGGTTAGCTAGTGACCTCGACAGTTCATCATATTATTCTTTTGAGCAACCGGCAGCAAGTTCGTCATGCTCCCTTAGATGTCAATGCTTGCGGTAGCGTCGGGGGTCGGGTTGCCTCCTTCCCTCAAATATGGCGAGGGGGGTAATGGCTGATCTTTGCGTTATGCTCGTGAACGGGTGCTGCTTGTGGTGACAGGTCAGCTTGCTGACTATGGTTTTGTTATTGTTATTAGAAATTAATGTTTCTTTATTTTACTTCGAAGGTCCTAGTTTGTCATTTGTGGCTACTAGTTACAGCTATATACATATAAACATAATGCAGCATTGCATATGTAAGCGGGCACGCCCTTTATGTCAGGAGGCTTTTTATTATGTATTAAGTTCTGTTTGCGTTTTTGTTTTTATTATTTATTTATGCTTGAGTATAGTTTTAAATATTGGCGTGTGCTAGCTGACATATGGCAAATAATTTTAATATTTTTGTGTTTCGTAATGTTAATTTATTTATTACTATATGTATAGAATCCAGTTCTTCTAACTGAACAGACAGCAGTGCTGCTGGGGAGTTTGTTCCGCCACTTCTTCTTCCCAGCTAAAGCACTAGGAAGTGGTGAAGGGTGGGCGTTTTGGGGGGACTGTCTTATGTGATTTTGACGTTCAAAAAGTGCTGATTCTCAGCCTAATTTGAATAAATGACTTTTGATTTTGATTTTGATAAAACATGGCAGTTGCAAAATACGGGATAGATAGCTCGGAAATGACTATAAAATACAAGAATAAATACTCATACATAGATAAATACTTATAAACATAATTGTAGAACTTAGCGCTTGGTTGGTTTAGCTCTAAGTCTAAGTTGGTTGATATTTGGTTGATTGGTTATAGTTTGGTTGTTGGTTTATGACCACTGGTGAAATTATACGAAATTATATGGTTTAAACTTTATATTGAGACTGGTTATAAAATGGTAAATCTAAGCTAAATTAGCACTAAGATGGTTTGATATGGTTTGGTTGAATTACGCGGTTGGTATCCAAACACGTACTAACTGGGTAATACTTGCGATACATGCATTTATGGAAATGCACGGAGGCAAAAGTGCTGAGCTGTTCGGTTACAAATATTGTACCGAACACATAAAAAACCTTGTCAGATGAAATTACGATCGGTCGAGAAGAAAACAAATCCAGCAACTCATGTGTTGTACCTAATAGATAACCGACTAAATTTCCAACACCACATTAAGGCCTTAAGTCCTAGAATTTGTAAACTTATTTGTATATTTATATCACTTCGTCTTAATGCTGACACATCCATAATTAAAACTGTTTGTCTCGCAATATGCCAGTCCTTACTGTCTTCTTAGAGTGGTGCTAAAAATAACCTACTGAAACTGGACAGAGCCCAAAGTGCCTTAGTAAAAGTAAGTTCTTTCGTTCCACTACGATACCCTACGTTTGATTGATGTCAGCGCTGTAAGGTACTGGCCGTTAGACCACTTTTTACTCTACTGACAGTTACTAAGAAGCATTCGGAACATTCTTACGACCCCAAATCAATCTCCGGTAAGAGAAGAACCACCGATGTGGAGCTGTCGACTATTTCTGTTTTGTGCTCGTGATTATAGACGTATTTTATTTTTATTTTTCTTTATTAATAGAGCTAATTATCCTAAACCTATTTTTTTTTTCTTTCTTTCAATTATTCGAATCGATTCGATTGATATCTTTCGATTTGATTTTTTCCTTTCTTTATCTTATTTATTATTGTACGGTTCACGTACAATGTATTAATATAATGTAGCTGAGCAAGCAAATTGGTCGATTCCCATCGGCGGTAATAACTATTGTAACTGTACTCAGTGTGCACGTTAACCACAACGCAAAACAGACGTATGTGAGAATCTCCACCTTTTATCGTGTAGTGATCAATAGACCTTTTGCATTACTGTACGAGTATTTTCCATCTTAGTCATACTCACAACTAACTAACCTACAAACAAGTATAGTGTACAGCTTACTAAACTGTACATTTAATGGTCCTTCGAGCCGGACGCTTAGTGATTTCTGTGTCTCCCCAACTGTGATAGCGAATCGGTTTGGCTGGCCTCCCAGAAGCGGGTCTCCCCAGTCCAAATTGAGAGTCGAGTGTCATCAGGGTGACTACACATACATTGAGTGTCAAAGTATCACCTTCAAGAGTCAACGGAGCTCGTAAACTGAGGCGAGCATCGAAAAAACCTTGAAGAAGGAGACTACTGGAACTACACAGTCGTCTTCATATCCAGGAACCAACTATCCCGGAGACTCCAACTCAACTGAACTACTACTACTACTAAACTTCAGGTACTTACCTAATTTAACTAAACTTTAACTTAAAGCAACTGACTTACCATGGCACTCCTTACCAAACAAGTCGGTATCTTTGAAGACATCAAAACGCTTTGCACCAACTATAAAAAGGATAGCATAACAAGAAAAAACGTAGAATATCTTGAAAAACGTCTGCAAAACTTAGAAGAATTATGGGGAGCCTTTGATGCGCAGCATCAAATACTTTTAGAAACTACTGAAAACAAAAACATCGGATATTTTAACAATGATATTTATGAGAAAACGAAGGACATGTACGTGTCAACCAAGAAGAACATTATGGATTTACTGGCTTTCCAAAAGAGACAACTACCACAAAATGTAGACTTTGACCTATCGGGATTAATGGTTGAAGAAACTGAGGATGACATAAAGAAACTCATAACTCAACAAGAGCGCAACTTTAAGGCTTTAACTAAGGCTATGTCAAAGATGAACATTGACTTCATAACAGAAAAGTGGGAGCTAGAAGAACATCTAGCAACTTTAAAATCAAAATGGGAATGCATAGACAAGATACATTGGGAACTAGAAGATGAACTTAAAGTGTCTAGTCTAAAAGAAGAGTACAACGAAAAGTACGAAGCCATTGAACAAAAATACGACCTCTTGAAAAGGAATCTAAACAGCAAGATTTGGTCCAATATTAATTTCCAACGATCTGCGCCGAAAATTGACATCCCTGAATTCACTGGAAAATATGTTCATTGGATTACTTTCAAAGATATATTTCTAGAAACCATACACCACAACCCGAGTATCCCCAAGGCGCAAAAAATGCAGCACCTAAAAACAAAACTTAAAGGTGACGCAGAACGTCTTGTCCATCACCTGTCAATCAGCGCAGATAACTATGATTCCTGCTGGGAAATTCTATCTCACCGTTACGACAATCGCTGACTTCAGTTCACTTCTTTCATGAGCACTATGCAACACTTACCCACTATTCAACAACCAAACGCCAACAATCTGAGAAAAATGCATGATGTGATAACAGAGTGCCTAAATGGCCTCGGCAACATGGGGGTTGAAGTGAGTAGTTGGGGACCGATAATTGTCTACTATATGTCTCAAAAATTGGATTCCACAACTGTTAACGAATACACTAAGGAAACGCAGAACAATAGGGAATTGCCGGACTTAAAGGAATTCCTAAACTTCCTTGAACTTAAGTTTCTAGCCTACGAAACTGCAAAGAGCTGTTTCAAGGACTCGTCTGAAGACAAAACTCCTCAGAGACCACACAACAAGGGCTGGAACAGTAACTACAAGTATAAAAACAACCCTAAAACACAACAAGAACCAAACAAATCAAGCTACTCAAAAATATTCCACGCGTCATATGGAAAATGTCCTCTATGCAATAACGATCACGTGTTGATGCAATGTGACAAGTTCCTCAACATGGACATTTCGCAACGAAACAAAACAGTGGCGAAACTGAAACTTTGCAAAAATTGTCTTTATACACATGGCAACGATAACTGCAAATCTAAGAAAACATGTCGGGAATGTAATTCGAAGCATCATACACTACTGCATGTCAAAAATGCAAATAATTCAGAACCAACTACAAAAAAGGAAGATGATCCGAACTCAAACTCACGTCCTTCAACATCGTCTCAGTCTCAACCCGCAGCTCACCACATAACTACCAATGATACTGAAATTTTGTTGACTACGGTCCAAATCAAGGTCAAAAATGCCAACGGTACCTACGTAACATTACGTGGTCTCCTAGATCAAGGGTCACAAATAAATCTAATAACAGAAAATGCTGC
The DNA here is from genome assembly GCA_937001585.2 of Brachylomia viminalis. Lineage (NCBI taxonomy): Eukaryota > Metazoa > Arthropoda > Insecta > Lepidoptera > Noctuidae > Brachylomia > Brachylomia viminalis. The sequence goes on from OW443300.2 coordinate 4,142,941, forward strand.
TCAATTACTACGCTTACCTCGAAAGAAACTCCACGCCACGGTAAATGGAATCGGTTCAACATCACGAACCTGCAAGGGACTCTTACATCTCAACTGTCAATCGATACATTCCGACTACAAATTCAACGGGCAAACACTAATTCTACAAAACTTAACAAACAAGTTGCCAAGCTGTACTTTCCAAAGATCTGGCTGGACACATCTACGAAACTTACAGCTTGCCGATCCTAATTACAATGTGCCGAACTCAATAGACCTCTTACTGGGAGCTGATGTATACGCAGATATCATCTTAGACGGAGTCTTAAAAGGTGACCAGCACTCACCTATCGCCCAACAAACTCATTTGGGCTGGATCCTGTGTGGAAAACTCAAGACCTTTAACTGTCACCTAACCATAGCCGATACTACAGATTTATCGAAATATTGGGAAAGTGAAGACATTGTTCAAGGCACTAAAGACTTACAGAGAAACGATCAATGTGAACTGTACTACCAACAAACTACTAAAAGATGCTCAGATGGTAAATACATCGTAAAAATGCCCATGGACCAGTCTTACAAAAAAGATCTGGGAAACTCAAAGTCAGCTGCGATTGCACAATTTTTACAACAAGAAAAAAAACAAGATAAAAACAAACAACTCTCAATAATGTACAAAAACTTCATTAGTGAATACTTAGAACTACAACATATGAAGCCTGCGACTCAAGTAACATCAAACCAACTTGAATGTTTCTTGCCGCACCATGGAGTTTTAAGGGACCAATCGACAACCACTAGACTAAGGGTTGTTTTCAATGCGTCACAGAAAACTTCCAGTGGCAAAAGCTTGAACAGCCTGATGGAAAAGGGACCCAACCTACAAAAGGATATTCAAGCCCTTATCTTGACATGGAGAACGTACAAATACGCATTCACAGCTGACATAGAGAAAATGTATAGATGCATATGGATAGCTGAAGATCAACAGCAGCTGCAAAAAATCATATGGAGAAACTCTTCTAACGAACCACTACAAGAATATGCGCTACGCACTGTGACATACGGTACAAAATGCGCGCCTTGGTTAGCCATGCGAACTCTACAACAATTGGCTATTGACGACGGTCACTTATACCCTGACGCAGCAAAATTGCTACTGAATGAATTTTACGTGGATGACTTAATTAGCGGCCACTATTCTCTCGAAACTGCCAAAAAACTTCAAATGGACTTAATCCAACTACTATATCGAGGAGGAATGAACTTGAGGAAGTGGTCTAGCAACTGCACCGAATTATTAGAACAACTCAGGGAAGAACAGATTTCTCAAACTAACTTCGACTTCAAACAGGAAGATTGCATGAAAACTCTTGGTCTCGGCTGGAATCCCAAATCGGATACATTTACGTTCAACTGGAACCTAAAAGAGGACTCTCAAAAGTTACTAACGAAACGAGCACTACTCTCTCAAATATCACAACTATATGACCCACTTGGCTGGTTTTCGCCTATCACTATACGAGCTAAACTAATCTTTCAACGCGTCTGGATAGAGAAACTAGCATGGGATGAACCGTTACCTATTGACATACAAGAAGAGTGGCTGAAACTGAAAGGTCAACTTGAAGAACTAAAAAGTATAAAAATAAATCGCTGGATTGGAAGCAGTCAAAACAAGATCGAACTACTTGCATTTTGCGATGCAAGTGAAAAAGCATACTCGTGCGTCATCTATACACGTGTGTTGGACGACCAAGGGCAGCCTGAACTAAGCTTACTTGCAGCGAAAACTAAGGTTGCCCCACTTGCACAAAAACTAACTCTTCCGCGACTAGAACTCAGCGGGGCATTACTTCTCTCACAGCTGGTGAACAAGGTCACTGAGTCGCTAACTGAGTACAACATTACTGTATGGGCCTGGAGCGACTCAAAGGTGGTGCTCGCTTGGTTGCAAGGAGAACCATCCAAATGGGAAAAGTATGTAGAAAACCGCGTCGTCAAGATCAAGCAAGTGGTACCAGCATCCCATTGGTGCTACATAAAGTCAAAAGATAATCCTGCAGATTGTGCAACTAGAGGGTTATATCCAAAACAACTGGTAAGCTCTCATGTATGGTGGACTGGCCCTTCAATGCTGAGAGCGTTCACAGACAAATCCGAAGAGCAACTAAACTGTCTCTTTACAACTACGATTGAAGAGAAAAGTGACGTGCCAACCCATGGCCAATCAGAAAATATAATAATCAAATTACTAAACAAACACAGCGTATTAAATCGAGTGACGCGTATAGTTGCTTGGATTATGCGATTCAAGACAAATGCACTTAGTAACGTAACAACAATAAAGAAACATGATGCCGGCCGACAAACACCTTATAGCTACTTGACGACAGGCGAACTTGATAAGGCAATGAACATAATAACAAGAAATGTTCAACAATTGCAATTCAACACAGAATATAATTTATTACTTAAAAACATATCTGTACTTCGAAAAAGCACTATTTGCAAATTGTGCCCTTACCTAGACAAAGGGGGTATCATGCGTGTCGGTGGACGCTTAAACAAAACTAATCTACCCCTAGGAATGAAAAATCCTGCAATTCTACCAAGAAACGGAAGACTGACTCAACTACTAATAAACCAAGCCCACGCTGTGACGTTACACGGTGGAGCCCGACTGACCCTCGCCTTCATCCGTCAACAATACTGGATAGTAGGGGGTAACAGAGCTGTGAAAACTCAGCTGCGTCGATGTGTACGGTGCTATCGATTCAAGACTAACGAAAACTACCAGCTCATGGCCGATCTTCCTCCACAACGAGTGACACCGTCCCGCCCCTTTCATCACACAGGGGTGGACTTTACAGGCCATGTAGACATTAAATTAAATAAAGGAAGAGGGGTTAAAACATCCAAAGGATATATCGCTATCTTTGTTTGTTTGGCAACGAAGGCAGTTCACATCGAACTGGTTTCAGACTTAAGCACTGAAACTTTCATGAGTGCTTTTCAAAGGATGTGTTCCAGACGTGGCACACCAAGCCATGTTTATTCTGACTGCGGCACAAATTTTATTGGGGCCTCAAAAATGCTGAACAAGGAATACGAAACTTTCAAAACAGAACTACACTCCGATTTCTTTAGCAAACTGAGTGAAATGAAAGTGGAGTGGCATTTTAACGCCCCTGCTTGGCCAACCGCTGGGGGACTATGGGAGGCTGCAGTCCGCTCTATGAAACACCACTTACGTCGTATTCTAGGGGATCAAAAACTCACATATGAAGAATTTTCGACTTTACTGACCAAAATAGAAGCGTGTATGAACTCACGGCCACTTTGCCCCCTTACAGAGGACCCTGACGAGTTTTATAATTACTTAACCGCAGGACATTTCCTTACCGGCAGTCCAACTATGACGCTTCCATTATCAAGCTATGAAGATGATCGCAACTTAGATTTACGCAGACGATGGCAATTAACAGAAAACATGTTTCATCAGTTTTGGAAGCACTGGTCTTCTGACTACTTAACATCATTGCAGGCTCGCAGCAAATGGCTGAAACCAACTACAAACATCAAAACGGACGACGTAGTCTTAGTAAAAGAAAACAATCTTCCACCTGGGAAATGGGCAATCGCACGCGTCATCGAAGTGCATCCTGGCAGCGACGGACACGTGCGTGTTGCAACTATAAAAACGCAAGCTGGCATATTGAAGCGACCTATTACGAAATTGTCGCTGTTGCCTACTGAAACCTTGCAATAACTAAACAAATAAATTAAAATACCAAGATCATTACGAACTTATTAACTTGCTGGAAACGAAGCATACTACACGGAAAACAAAAAAGGAGACATTCTTCAATTTTTCAACATGTTAAGAACTTTGCTACTACTTACCTCCTTGACGCCTGGGACCTACAGCAGTGCCATTCCACAAGAAACGTCTAGTGTTCAAATAACAACTCTAGGGAGTGATCGCCCCATATACTACGACACAATCGGGAAGATACAGCTGATTCACGACGAATGGAGACTGCTGATGTATTACAATTTAACTACGTACTGGAGTGGAGTTCAAAGGTTCCAAAACTACTTGGAAGATATTATGAATATGTGCAAAAGTTTGGAACCAAAGTACTGTGAAACAACAATCCGTCAACTTGCGCACGAAATGGACCTTCTGCAATATTACAACAACATACTACTGGCCCCACACAAACATCTATCGGGTCGGAACAAACGGAGTTTGATCGACGGCATCGGATACGCGGCGAACAGTCTCTTTGGTATTCTGGACCAGAGATTTGCTGATCAATACCAGAAGGACATTCAAAACGTAAAGAAGAATGAAGACTATCTCCTGCAACTCGTTCAAAACCAGACTTCTATTGTCGAAATTGAAAACAACATCTTGAAGAAAAACGAGGTAAACATCGCACAGCAGTTTACACTTATTAACAATTTCATGAACGAAACTGACGTGCGATTAACAAGAATCGAATCGGGAATCGAGATAGCTATGGCTACAAGCTTTTTTACATCGGCTTCGCTTGCTGCACATTTACTGTTGGCAAACTTGAAAAACATTCAAGAATCACTTTTCAACACGTTAGTGGATATCTATAAAGGGCAAATGGATGTTCACTTGCTAACTCCAGTCAACTTAATTCAACAGCTGACTGTTATCTCGGGAAGGCTACCGAAAACATTGACGTTACCGGTAGACGATATTCAACTTGAAATAAAAGACATCTACAAATTAATTTACGTGAAGGCTCGTGTTACCGACAGTTATTTCATGTACGAACTTCATATTCCGCTGGCGAGTGACGAAGATTTTGTTGTATACCAAATTCTTCCTCTGCCCATTAAGAACCCGCAGAAGAAAGACGAAACAATAGCCGTTCCTGTCTCATACAAGTATCTCGCAGTAAATCTGGAGAAGAATACTTACGTCAGGTTAAACGAAAAGGAATTGAATCGCTGTATTCAACGCCGAAAGGATAACTTCGTCTGCATTGTGAACGTGCCTATTTTTAGTCTACAAAACGCCAATGCACCATGTGAAGCCAAACTACTGGGCCATCAGTCAACTTTGCCGTGTGTAACAGAAAACACAGTATGTGAAACTACCTGGATTGAATTACATAATACAAACACATGGCTCGTGACGTGCTGTGACTCATGCACAATACGTACTGTATGCGACGATGACGTCAGATCGCATGTCATCAACGCATCGTCTATAGTATCGCTGAAGCAAGGATGTCTTCTTCAGACTGAGGATTTGAAAATACACTCTCACAACAACTACGACAGCAATGCAAGACTGGACTATGACATTCAAATTCCTTCGTTGGACAAAACAATAAATAGAATAGTGAACACACACTCAACACCTCTTCTGAAAACAAAGCATAACGAAGACATTGCAGTCGTCGAAGAACGGCTGCAGTACATGAAAACTAGAGAGCATCTACCAACGGCACTGACGACTCACGATATTCATCATTATGCAATTTCATATGTGTTACTGACTGTAATCGGAGTCGCGATAATTGCATGGATAGCTAAAACACGAGGTTGTTGTACGAAGAAAACATATGATACAAGTACCGAACACATTGAAATGCAATCCAGTCAACCCACGTCTAAGATGAACAAGTTGTTTAGATCGCGTTCACTATTAGAGCGCCCTCATCCGAGGAGATCCCGAGATGAGACCAGAGCGAAAGACAACAACAACCACGCACCATCGAAGAATACACTGGATTCTGCAGTCACGGATATTGAATTTCATTTTTAAGAGTTTATACTGTTTTTATATTTTTACTTTTTACTTTACTAATTTTTTGCTTTGTACTGGTGATTCTTACATGGTCCTACTTTCCTAACTCTTTGCTTGGGTTAGAAATATGTACGGTACACGTACAATGTATTAATATAATGTAGCTGAGCAAGCAAATTGGTCGATTCCCATCGGCGGTAATAACTATTGTAACTGTACTCAGTGTGCACGTTAACCACAACGCAAAACAGACGTATGTGAGAATCTCCACCTTTTATCGTGTAGTGATCAATAGACCTTTTGCATTACTGTACGAGTATTTTCCATCTTAGTCACACTCACAACTAACTAACCTACAAACAAGTATAGTGTACAGCTTACTAAACTGTACAATTATTTTGTCGGTTATTTTATAAAAATCTGCTGTTTCTGTTTTTTCCTATTAGAGTGCCGCTATACCTACGCGGTCAACATGTATAGAACGGCTGTTTTTTTTTAATAACCGACTAATAATTTAAACGCACGGCGACCAGAATGTCCCGGATTAGGCGGGGGGAAACGCCCGGGTGTCACCATTGTATGGATCGCCCGGAGGACACGGTGGAGCATACGGTGGAGGTCTGCCCGGCTTGGGCGGAGCACCGCCGTGTCCTCGTGGAGGCGATTGGCGGTGGCGATACCTCGCGTCCGGCCCTGGTCCAGGCCATGGTATGGAGCGAGAGGGCTTGGGAAGCCGAAACCTCCTGCGAAGCAGTAATGTTCGCGACGGAGGAGGCGGAACGCGTGAGGGAGAGGACAAAAATTCACGCCCTCACGCCCCTAGCCACCGCAGTAGACGCCCTGGGTGTCGGGAATCCCAGGCCGATTCCCAGCCACCGTAGGCGCGGGCTTGCGAATGGCGAGCAACGGGCAGCTCGCCGTTCGATAAGGACCAGGCCCGGATCGACGGCGCTTTGTGTTCCACGCGCGCCTTAATGAGATGTCAGCATCATTGACGGGGTCCGCTAGGGCCAATGTCTGCCAGGGTTGTGGGTAAGTCCGAGAGGGACACCGTGGCCCCTGGCACAGGCAACTGCAGGAACACGGGTGGGTTCTAGTCAGTAAGAGCCTGACACGCCCTCCCGCTCCGCCCGGAGCGGGAGAAGTTATTTGATGAATTCCCACTCTCAAAAAAAAAGGCGACCGGAATCATGTACCTACCTACTGAATCCATGGTAACATGTTGTGCGTCGGATGTGCCTGCCACCCTGTATGTGTATCAAAACATGGTGTGTTACGACTCAAGACATTTTCGGACCAAAGTTTTTTAGGCCAATAAAAACCTTAGAGTAACCTCGAACCATATCAGTACGATCTTCAGTTTTAACGAGCCACGAATCCGTTCTATCTATATCTACAGATACGGACGTAGATGGGACTGAAATAGATTTTTGTAGGTTCGTAGTAAAGCTAGACATACTTGATTTAATTTCTAGGTCGAGGGATATCTAGACTCTAGACGAGATATTTTGAAATCGATGAGCTGGCTGTTACAGAACTAAGTTGGGTTCAAGTGGGTTTGGAGGAATGAAGGGTTATTTATGAAGATGTTCAAGATTTATGTGAGAGAACTGGTTAATTTAATGCGAGTTGTATATGACGATTTTATTTATTTATTATGGTACACCAACAGCTTTTGTGTCTAGTAATAGGTCGGCGAAACAGTTTTTTCGTGTTTTATAGGTATACAGTTGCAGTAAAATTTCTTTGGCAATACTATTTGTATCTAGCTGGTTTTCAAACCATTAAATAGACGACATTTAGGAAAAAAAAAAGTGAAACCGATTTTCCGTTGTTTTTCTGTCCACCAAAATGAGTGAATCTAACGAAGAAATCGATACATTTTGGCGGTTTACTACAAAAAAGGGACAAATGCGCCACAAGCCGAGACAAAGCTATGTGACGTTTATCAGTAACAGTAGCACAAAGTTGATTCAAGCGCTTTCAGTCCGGGAATTTTGATATCAAAGATGCTGCTCGGTATGGTCGCCTTGTTACGGATAAAGTCGATGCCATTTTTATCACGTTGTGTTTTTCGGGACTTCAGTATTTTGGTTTTAAAGACTTTATCAAATTTTATAAAAGAGTTCATCGCTCTACTGAATCTGTTTAGTGGTGAATTTACCCCAATATTTATCTTGAATGCTTTAGTGTGGAATACATTAGTAATAGGATATCTGGATATTTTGTAAGGAGCTTTTAGTCCAATATTCTCAAATAACGTTAATAGAGGAACGTTACATCCTGTGTCAGGCGACGGTCGTAACTTTCAGCTTAAAAAGTTATTTTCCCATTTGTAGACTTTGGCCGGTTAAGAGTACCTATTAGCTAGAAAAGGGCATGGTCTGAGTGCCATAATAATCTAGTACTATGTAAAAGAACACTTTGTAAACATGAAACCTTATAGCTAACGAGCAAAAATAAGAAAAGCATAGTTCTTATACCTACCAACAAAGATTTCTGAAAGTAGACTTAAGTACAGTAATAATTTAGGGCGTGATAACGAGTAACGAGCATTTTAGGATCATACCACCGGGGAAGAGGTATCACATTCTTTGGAAAGGTCTAGGTTAGGCCTTTAATGGGAGGTAGTTTACGAAAGAAAGGCGTAATAGTTTGCTCGAAGTTTTAGATGAGGTAAATAAATCATGCAAAGTTTTTATAACGTAATAATCTACTGAATTCCTTACAAAATACAAAGATTTCGTTCTTGACGCTGTAAATAGGTAGCAAAATTATTAACGATTACAACTATTCTTCGATAGATAATCCTACTAATATTATAAATGTGAAAGTTTGTATGTTTATATGTTTGTTACTTAATCACGCCAAAACGGCTGAACGAATTTGGATGAAATTTGGCACACAGATAGCTTATAAACTGCATTAACACATAGGATACAACGTGGCCAAAGCCGCGGGCAAAAACTAGTACGTATTTACATAATTTAAAAGCTAACAGTTTTAAAATAATAATAATTATATGTATATAAAAATAAGAGCCTCTTCGCGTGCCCTGGTTCATGAATAATTATATTAGTAGAAAACTGATGGTTACTGCTCTTAGACTCAGATCTGGACACATACCATGCAAAAAATTTGCCTTCATGATGAAGAAAATCGATTCACCTAATTGTGAGGAATGTGGAGTTGTGGAGGACCTACAACATTTATTGATGGAATGTGTCCAATATGAATCCAATAGAAATAATTTAGTAAGGTCCCTGAACTTGAACAGAACTGATGTAGGCATGTTCCATACAATTTTATCCCAACCAAATTGCGATGATGCAAAGGATTTGTTCAAATTCATGGCCCACGTCATGTGAAAGTACAATTGTTTAGGATACGGTGGGACTGGCATACGCTATGCGTAAAAGCCCCTATAAATAAATAAAGAAAAAAAAAAAAAGAATCAGAATTTTTTTTGCTCTAAATGTAGGTATAGTATAAGATTAATAACATAAATAAACGAGATCGGTTACATTTTACATTACGGGGTGCAAATCATGAAAAAAAATGTCAACAATATAATTAGAAATAATAATGAGAGCAAAAAAAAAACAGATATTCAGGAAATTTAACAATTTCTTTCATGTCATTTAGCTAATTAATTCGCAATAATATGTATGTACTAGGTAATTATAATAGTAATTTTCATTAGTCACATCATTTAAAAAGTCTTTTACTGAGTAATATTTTTTTTTTAAAGTAGTGCAAATACATTACATTTAAAAATGTGAACAGAATGAAGAGAAGGAATAAAAAAGAAAGGAGAAAGAATCATAGGGCATCAAATAATTCGTCTGCATCGCTGTAAACAGGAAAAATGCCCAAAAAGCTGAGAACATTGCTACATACAATTATTAATTTAAATACATACAATTTAGCCTGTATGCACTGCGGGGGGTCAAGGCAGCCTTACTATCTTTCAATTCATCTCTATCTAATGACTAGTAACGACCAGTTCTTTTAGAGAAGTCCAGCTAATCCTGAAATTTCCATGTAGGTCTGCGAGGGGAAATTAAGGCGAAAACCTCTGTTATCGTTCATTGCTGTCATGTTAAATAATGGTCTAGATTTCAATCACTCTACCAATACAGGCTTTTAACATTGAGGAAACACTCAACGCCATGAGCTCCTGACCTAAAACGAATCTCGCTTTTATGTCATATCGATGGACCCAATCTTTGAGGATTATTTTGTCCAGTGATCCAGAAAATTTGCTTTTAGGTACTCTGCGACGTGGCATAAAATATTTAATCGAAAATAATCTCTACGGACTAATCGAGCTGGTTTCGGAACTGTAAGAGCAGCAATTTCTTGGGTACTTTATTTTGAAGGCTTTTCATAATGATGATAAGACCTGTCACTTAAACACACAAAAAAGTATTTAGGGTTTTGATTGGCAGACAAAGAGTAGACCCGCCTCCCTGATGGGTAGTGGTCACTTACACATCTGTAATTCCAGAGGCCTTACAGTTGTATTGTGTATATTAGAGATAAGGTGGAATGTCCCTTAGATATACCGGGTGGCAGGGAAATAGATGCGAAAACTGTAACCATAAAATTCAGCACATGATTCTAAGCCCCCTAGCGTAGAAATAATACGTCGGTTAATCTGCTGTTTCATAGACAAGTGCAATACCTACGCGGTCAAAATGTATGGAACAACTAATCTGCTGTTTCATAGACAAGTGCAATACCTACGCGGTCAAAATGTATGGAACAACTAATATGTTTTTTTTTTTTAATAACCGACGAAAAATTTCAACGCAGGGGGTCTAGGTTGCGCGTCGAAGTCCCTGCCACCCTGTATATAAAAAAAAAGTTTATTTCATATTCTATTTGGCTTACATTGCATGTCGAGGAGTTTTTATTCAGGCATAGAAATGCCTGTCCCTTCCCTTACATTATAAACGTACTTACGTGTACAAACAGGTATACGAAGAAACAAAGAGAGGAAAAACAAAATACGATCAACTTTTACGAGTGTGTGTTTGTGTGTGTGTGAGAGAGAGATTTTGAGTGAATATGAGTGATTAAATAAGCAAATAAGATCACTCTATTAATATTTATTATTAAGTCACACGTTGCAAAAGTAACTCTGTATCATCACAATTTAAACCGTGAAGCCATATTATTAGCTTTTTTTACATTCATTTTTTTATCATAAATATATATTAGTTTATTATTTTTTTTGTATAAAAAAAACGTATGTATACGTTTTTTTATACAAAAAAATAATAATGCTGTATACAGCACGCTGCATACATGCGCAGTGGCAGAAATAAGACCTATGGTGGTATTACTTCCCGGACTAGGTGTTTCATAAAGAGTTAGAGTTTTGTTTCTACTACTTTTAATTAAAATAAAATTTTATATTTTTTTACAGTTTAGCTCAATATTGACATAGTATTACACTGCGGTTTAAAAATAAGTACCTTTAGATGACGTCACAAATCTACAATTTTCAAATAAGTAAGTACCGTACCACCCGGTCTCACAGGAGGGTCGAACGTGTCGAAACGTATACTGCGGACGGATACTTAGACTTTTATTTTACTTTATTGTGTTTTTCCTCCTAAAAGTCCCGCCGAATTAAATTTTAGTATGGATTGCTAAAAATATATTTTTTTTTTTTTTACTCTTTATTTATTAGGGACTTGCAACCATTAACATGTCATGTCAGCCCCATCATTTCCTTAAGCAAGTTACTTACAAAATTTTCTTAAGACTATTAAATATAAATTTATAAATAAGCTTAGCTTTATGGCTTGCAGGATAAGCCAGAATACATTGAAATTTACCTAAATCTAATGCATTTAATTTTAATTTTTGTTACATAAATGTTGTCTTTCAAAATCATTGCGAATACAATCTATAAGGAGGTGTTGGACATCTTCTGCCTTATTACAAACAATACAGTTAGGTGAAATGCTGGAAAATAAAAATGGATGATGCAAGTAAAACGCTTGCTTTTATAGGATATATGTTTATACAAGAAAATTTTTGTTTTCTCGTTGTTAGTAGTAATATTGAAGTGTTTCGGTTTAAAATGTTATTTAAGCTATTTTTTGCACGCTGAAAGAAATAAGCAAATTATCTGAAACTATTCATATTTAAGACCGTTTGTATGTAGCGTTTTTTAAGCAAAATAAATATATTCTATTTTAACATTATAGGTTCACTTTTTGTTACTTTTTTGTCTAGCCCTTGTAGCTTCAATTTTTTAGTATTTTGGAATTTTTAACAAAACATACAAAATTATCTGACATGCTCCGTGTCCTAAATAACTAAGTAAAACTGTGCTCAATCGTTATCTACTATCAGGCGTTCTTCTAAAAAATAAACACGTCTTCTATAACATACGAAAACTCAAATTTTTCTTCAATATTCAATATCTTTAACATAAACCTCAACTTCAATTTTCGTAGCAGACATTCTATTAACCGTATCACGCCAATTTTGGCAGCTTCGAATACGTGCGACACAATATTACGGTGGTAACCTTCACCTCTGTACTTGATATTAAGTGCCACCTCACACGAGGCGACTACGGTTGACGATAAGAGTAACGTCTAGCTCAGACGCGCGTCTCCAACGTAATCTGTTTGAGTTCCGTTGTAGTCAATGTGGTGGAGTGAGACAAGATTTTTGTGTCTTTGTAATATTTTTATGCTGCGCTTTATTAAAAATACCTATAGTTTCTTTCGAAACTGATTGGCACTGGTAGTTTACTCAAGTCCCATAAAAAATACACAGGTTATAATTTTAAAATGTCCAGTCGTTTGTGTTTCACAGACAAATTCCCAAATGTAGTGATTTTTATGACGTATGATATTTTATTTTGATCCCAGATAACCGCTCTGTGATCGTTATTTTTATATCAATCAATTCTAATTTTAAATCACCTTACAGTTGTTCTTTATTTGACAATTGAGGTTATTTTTATAACCTCAAATTTCGTGGACGATTTTTCAATTACAATTTAATAATGTTATTCAAACAATAATTGTTGGAAAATCGTTTGAGATATAAAGCTGAAAACTTCCAAATACAAATGTATGCGTTACTAATACCCTTTAGCGAGTATTTGAGTAAGAATTTTACCTGAACCGGTTTGTTTACACTTTCAACAAAAAGGTTTGGAACAGGGTATACAGCATAAGCCGGTCGTATATTTTTGTATAGATTGTGCTCCAAACAACTGAAATACCAATGCATCAAAATATAATTCCTGCAGATTGAACAAACATTTGCGTTCAATAAACATATCAAAAACTAATATACACCAACTGAACTTACTTTAAACTCTCCACGTTGTTTTCATCAAGGAAAATATTGAAAAATATTTACCTTGACTTTATCGCGTTAAAATGTTCGCGGATGAATCTCATTTACTCGGAACGCTTGTGTAAACTTATTCGATTCTTGCTACGGTGGCAAAGTCAATTTTAAGACGGTGCCTTTTGGTGATAGGCTGTGTATTGAGTTAGAGCGGCATTCAGCGGTATTCAGCGATGTTCAGCGCTATAGCGCTTATATTGCATCGTGTACGCCTTGTAGAATGTCATACTTGTCGATAAGACTTGACTCGATTTTCGATCGTGATTTGTCGGCTGTTTTCGGAAAGGAGAAATTATTTTTCATATTTTTATAGTGAAATTCAAGGCCACCGTCAATTATCCAATATTCAGGCCAGTCGCATTGATAGTAACTTGATTTCTTGCTCTGAACATGCTTATAACTTTGAGCTGTATTCGTACTAGGTAGTTGAGTTAAGTTTTTAAGACAGCATGTTTCCAAGGATGCTTGGAAACATGCTGGTCCAGCTCCACACGACAATCTAGAGTCTAGACAAAATTAAAACTTGTTGCTATTTTAATTGTATGGTTTGTTATTTTTATGACATTGATTTACATTCTGTGACTACTTTAACTCACACACTGACATATTAATTGGTTACATAATTTGGGAAATAGTATACTTTTACAATGTTTGTAATGTGAACACCATGTATCTATCACTTAATTAACTTATTTATCATTGCTACGTTTATTAAATTCTTTTTACCTATTTTGGTAGGGTAATTTTTATTATAGGTGCATCGTCTTCACATATAATTATATAATTAATGTATACAAAGTATTGTAACACATTTTAAAAGAGTAACGATGGAGTTTCTTGCCCATTCTTCTCCATACGAAACTACCTTTTGGAAGTTGCGACTAGAATCAATTCTATTTAAATGTAAGTGTTGACGTTCAAAAGTGCCTTTTATGTGCCTATTTGAAATAAATGCTTTGACTTTGACAAGGACGTATGTTTTTTTTACCACAATCGCCTGATTGCTTATAAATAAATCATAATTTAACACTGTTGCTCAACTTTGCAGCTATTAGAAGGAGTTAAACACATTATAAGTCGAACTTTTCCTTACATTTAGCGACATGTCACTACAGCAATCATACGGTGCGTTTTTTATTATTATTTTTTTATTAAACGTTGCCCCACACTAGGAATTTCTCCTGTATTGTGGATGCGTTCACAAACATTTAAACTCACATACACAAACAGCCAGACCCGGAACAACTACTTGCAGGTCATACAAATATTTTGTTCCGTGCGGGAATCGAACCCTCGACAAGCAGCGCAGCAGTCAAACGCTTAACCACTGCGCCAACCATGTCGTCAAATAATCGTTGTCTTCGATTCGGATACACATTGTGTGACAGCAACATAAGTTGAAACGAACATACCGTCCAAATATAATGCAATGCAACATGAAATGTAACACTTACTGAAACAGGACTAGCTGTTGTGTGTGTTCCAGTGGAGCTGCATGATTGCTGACAATAGCGTGCGCTGACTCGACAGGTCCACTCAATCTGTGTGGTTCTTTCCTCAAAAAATCTATTCAGGCACAGATCTACATAGTCGTCACATGATCTGACCATGCTTTTGTCTGGACTTTAAAAGAGAATGTGACCTCTGAGTTTGTTTCGGCTTTTCTTCTCAGAATAGTCAGTCAGACGTCGGTCTCACCTAGTTTAAAAAAAAATATGATTGACGTGTAAAAGTGCTTGTTCAAACCTACTTACAGAAATAAAATCATTTATCATATATACCCAGTCCACTACACACGAGTTCTTTACTGACACCGCATGCCAACTGTTCCGAAGCATGCAGCACTTAACATTGTATAGGTATCAACCACCAGCAACATAATTTCTATATCTACATTTCAGTCCGTGACCTCCATTCATTCCTCAATATGGTGTCATGCTATTCGATATACAACGACTTAGCATTGAATCGAATGACCTGTGTTCACGCTCCACAAACCATAACTCCTAATTAAATCAAGATCAAACCACCTTTTAATTTGAACAAAAATATTTTTACTTAGTATTTAGCTGTTTTTATCGGAACAAGAATAAGGGCGTGGATATACGAAGCGGTTTGAACGCAAACTATTTTGGGCGACGCATTTACAGAACGCTTGGTCGGTTCCGCTCAGCAAACCTTTTGTTTCGAGCCTACACGAAACTGAATTGTTGCTTCGGTGTTGGACATTCTCATCCACTTTCGGACAATTGCTGTCCATTGAGACTCTGAAGCGTGTGGATAGTATTCGACTGTAGTCTATCGACGCAGTGGTTTTCGAAATACAAGAACGGAGAATGTGGATAAAATGTGAGTAATTCTGCAATACTCCGCTTAATTTGTATCATGTTATACCTACGTGTGGCAAGATGTACCTATTTATTTCTATTGCGTATTACCTATTTGAGATTTATTTAATCATTAACTATCGTTAGATTATAGAGTAGTTAATTGAATTTTTTAATAAAATTTAATAAAAAAAAATTGAATTCTTATATAAAAACCTCTCCAGATGTTGACTCAATAACACACTTTAAGACCCAAATTTTGACGTCCCTAAGCATGCAACTCACTCAATCTAAAGATTGATTTTATTGTATTATTATGTAGGTATTTCTTGCAACCTCTGCGATCTTATAACTTATGTATTTTTTATATTTCTGTTTGTATAGTTGTTACCACTTAATTTTTATGCATTTCGTTTTTACCTTAGGCTATCACTGTAGGTATTTGAGTATGTTGGTTCACCTATTATTGGCAACTGTTTATGCCCAAAACTATTATCTACTGTTATTTGATATTTTATATACCTACAGAAGCTGTTGGTGTACCTTTATTAATCGTTGGAGGTTAGACGTGGCTTTCAACAGCTCACAATAGCCTGCAAAACTCTCAGAGGACGCATCGACAGTCCCGAACTCCATGATCTTTTCTGTCGGCTATTTGTTCCCGACAAATATATCGGACATCGCCAAAGCCGTCGACACAATCTGTTCGCACCGCCGTCATCTAAAACTGTCGCCAGAGCTGAGTCCCCTGTGTGTCGTACTTTAAGGATGCTTAATGCCCTCCTGACCACCAATCCTGAACGTGATCTGTTTGCCGATGAATGGAGTAGAATTATGCGTGTATGTCTGATGTTTTGTGAGAAGAAGTATGCTAGGGTGTCCTCTATTATATGTTAGTATTTGAAATATTTTTGTATACCTACCATACCTGTTTAAATCTATATGTTAATTATTGTAATTGGTGTTACCGTTTTAATAAACAATTAATAAATAATTACTTAGTAGTATTTCTAATGCGTTTCAAAAGCCACGTACAGCATGGGCCTGCGGCGTTTCACACGCGAACTTATCGGTCCGAAACAGCACGCGAACTTCCATAATCAATAGCTTTTGACTTTTACGTAATCATCATTTACCTAGCCTTTTCCTAAGTATGTTGAGGTCGACTTCCAGTCTAACCGAATGCAGCTGAATACCGGTAGTTTACATGGAGTGACTGCCTATCTGACCTCCCAGTTACTCAGTGATACGATACCCCTTCGTTAGACTGGTTGTCAGATTTTCAGGCTTCTTACTATCCGTAACGACTGTCCAATATCTAAAAAAGATAGCCGGGACTAGTGGCTTAACGAGCTACGGAGAGGTCTCGATATGTAATGGGTGGTCACTTATCCACGGACTGACTTTGGCAAACGCGCACGCATCTAGACGCACTGCAAGTTAAGGGGACTACATGACCTAAACGCAAGTTTTATAATGTCTAAAAGTATATGATCCACTGCAGTAAACAAAATCGGAAAAATATATGATATCCTTCATAATAAAAATAATATACAAATAAAACATAATACAACTAATTTGGTACGATAGAAATAAGTCACGAAGATACCTCTACAAAATTATTTTAACGATTAAAAACCATAATAATATACATGCAATTATTTTGTTTTTTTTCAGAATGTTATTCAAGCAACATTTTAACGTGATAGTGTTTTCATTTAATATTCCAATCAATAGATTTTTTGGAAATAGTCAATAATAGTAATAGTGTTGTGTCATCGCGCTTCTCTTTCTTTTCTATGCAATCCGACAGTGACCACGCTGTAGCTGTTGTCAGCCCTTTAACATCCTTACCTAGTTGCTATTCCAACAATTCGCACTAAACGTTTCCAAATGTCTTTTGTTATGCGCACAGTAAAAGAGTGGAACTTTAGGTAGTTAAAAAAGTGTAAACAAAAAAAACCACGTGCCTCATAGATGCTAAACCTTTTATTTGAAATATAAAAATCTTATTATATAGAGTCACATATTAATAGGCTCTATTCTGAATCTGAATCTGATGAATTATCTGTCACATTAATATTATAGCGTTCAGTGGTATCATTAATTATTTTGTCTAATTTAAATATTTTCTGTTCTTCTTTTATTACATGACCCTCGCAATTTTTTCAATTCACAGCAGTCACATTAGCTAGAGCCTCTGGCAAAAGAATGTTTAGGTCAGCCATTTTAAAAGGTTTATTTTTCTCGATACAAACCCCTTAACTTGAGGCCATATTAACTCAATTGGATTGAGCTCACAGTGATATGGTGGCAGGCGCAATACTGTGACACCATTTTGTTGTACTCTTGAATTTAGCAACGTTATCTAATTCGTTGTATTTTTAAAAGGTTTGGGGAACCTGTCTTTTTGGGCTCTTAGCAATAGACAGATTACAAAATATTATATCATTATAATAAATCTATCTAAAAAAATGTGCTCAAGCAGTTACATCTACGAAGAGTAGTTTAAGAATAAATGATAAAGCTTAACATACTATAATAAAAGAGAAAACTATCCTGTGATCGAAAATTAATTTAAATTTGTCAACGTATTTTTAAACAAGAAAGTGCCAATTATAAAAAAACCCTTTATACGATTTTTTTTCCTTTTTTAAAATACCTAAACCTTTAGAGTATACCTGCGTCTGTGTTTCCGAACGCATACAACCCTAATCTCTTCAAAGTGAGAGTGAACAGGCTTCTTCTGGAGTTCTGGATATGTTCACTCCATCGTCGACTTTGTCTCTGTCACCACTGACCTAGACTAGAGTCAAAGGTAAACCCATATTAAAAAAAAAAACGGAGCATAACGTTTAGTCGACCCGTGCGACTTTTATTATTTAACCACGAGCCTCCTTTTTCTGTTACGTAATAAAGCCTTCTAACCATCCTTGTAGAAGAAAAGCAATTAAGATCAAATTAGACACTAATTATTTTTCATTAGCAGATGGCACCTGTGATTAAATTTATGAGTTTGTTCGATCGTCGGGTGAAATGGTATTAAAATATAATTTGAATATTGGTGTAAGCGTTAATATAACGTGTCTTGTTAACTTAGATGTGTTTATTTTGAGTTTGAAGCGTGCTTTATATTCTATAGGCTCAAACCCGTTTATATGTAGGTGCCTAATAAAATATAAGTGTAACTTTTATTATTTACTACATAAGTTTTGTGTATTTGTACGCATTTTTGGCCTGTAAAAGTGTTTGTTGAAACATATTTATACAACTAAATAGCATTCATCATTTAATCCTATTATGGTTTACAATTAAAAACTCTATCAATTTTTAACCGACTTTAAAAAATGATGTGGTTCTCAGTTCGTCGGAATCTTTATTTTATTTTATTTATGTTAACCGATTACTCGAAGACCCCTAGGAACCGATTTGGAGAATTCTGTTTTTGATTCAAAGGGTAGCTTTTAGCTCTTCCCAGGTAGCCCCATTTAAATTTTATCGTAGTGACGAGTGGTAATGAAAAGTAAAAAATCGATAATAAATAATTTTTAAATATTAACAAACCGCCTTCAAACGGACGTGGACGTGTAAGACGATCGTTTTTGAATTGGTGTGGGAGGTAGGTACCATAACTAAAAAGAGAAAAATAAACAACTATTTACAAAAAAAAAACAACCGTATTCAAAAAAACCACTACAAAGTGTTAATTACTTAAATTTCGGAAGTCGGTAGAAAAAACTAAAATATAGATCCAAAGACACCGACTTCCGAAATTAAAGTAATTTTTCACTTTGTAGTGTTTTCTTTTTTGGAAGTCGGTTATTTTTTTTAAATTATACAATGTGGAGACGACAATACGACAGTAAATGAACACTGGCAAAACTATTAAAGAGGAGTATTACGAAACTACCAAATACATTGTAACATGAAAAATTTAAACAAATTAAATAGTAGGTAGTGATGAGCGGAATATGGGTATTGCCAATCTGTGACTAGCTACAGTGACTAAACTATTGCCAATCTGTGACTAGCTACAGTGACTAAACTATTGCCAATCTGTGACTAGCTACAGTGACTAAACTATTGCCAATCTGTGACTAGCTACAGTGACTAAACTATTGCCAATCTGTGACTAGCTACAGTGACTAAACTATTGCCAATCTGTGACTAGCTACAGTGACTAAACTATTGCCAATCTGTGACTAGCTACAGTGACTAAACTATTGCCAATCTGTGACTAGCAACAGTGACTAAACTATTGCCAATCTGTGACTAGCTACTGTGACTAAACTATTGCCAATCTGTGACTAGTTACAGTGACTAAACTATTGCCAATCTGTGACTAGCTACAGTGACTAAACTATTGCCAATCTGTGACTAGCTACAGTGACTAAACTATTGCCAATCTGTGACTAGCTACAGTGACTAAACTATTGCCAATCTGTGACTAGCTACAGTGACTAAACTATTGCCAATCTGTGACTAGCTACAGTGACTAAACTATTGCCAATCTGTGACTAGCTACAGTGACTAAACTATTGCCAATCTGTGACTAGCTACAGTGACTAAACTATTGCCAATCTGTGACTAGCTACTGTGACTAAACTATTGCCAATCTGTGACTAGTTACAGTGACTAAACTATTGCCAATCTAAAACTAGCTACAGTGACTAAACTATTGCCAATCTGTGACTAGCTACAGTGACTAAACTATTGCCAATCTGTGACTAGCTACAGTGACTAAACTATTGCCAATCTGTGACTAGCTACAGTGACTAAACTATTGCCAATCTGTGACTAGCTACAGTGACTAAACTATTGGATATATTTGATTGAATTTTTGTATGTAGACTGGGAACTTCATTAGATAAACGCAGTTTAATTAGTCTCCACTTTGTATATCCTACATCTGGATACTATAGTAAACAAATATATATTACCTAAAGAGGAACGACATAATGTTTTTGGTATCGGCAGAAGAGTCCTCCTGTCTGTGTAATTGCGGAGTATGGTAATTATTGCACCCAAATTCTCGTTTCACCGTTAATTTTAGGGGTTAACGAGAAGCTTATGTTCAGCAGTTTACATTATTACAACGGTGTTGATAATCAGTGTAAATCCACCCTTAATTCCACTAGCCTAGCAACAGATGTAACTCGATCGTTATAATCAAACTCAATGAGCCATATAACACGATATTAAACTAAATAGTTTACCCTTATCATTGTGTGGGGTTGTGTGAAAGGGCGTTCAAAATTAGATATATCTATTCAGCATGTTGTGTGGTTGTCTTAGGTTAGGTCAGTTATGTGTCTCGGGAAGAAGAAATGTCGTAAATTCTCCAAGCATGGGGATTTTAAATTGATCTCATCACATTGAGGTCATCCATCGTCGTCATTCATCTGAGGGCCTAGACAAGTGACAATGGCTTTCAAAGCGTTTAGAAATTTTACAACGACTTTCAAAACGATCAACATAGTTAAGCGTTTCGGTAGCTTATGTCAGTCCCATACATTTTTTTCTTTTCCATCATCGTTAGAGCTTTCCAACTACATAGTCGGGGTCAGCTTCCAGTCTAACCAGTTGCAAACTACCAGTATTTTACACGGAGCGACTGCCTATTGAATCTCCACAATCCAGTTCCTGGGTAATACAATACCCCTTAGTAAGACTGGCTGTCAGACTTTCGGGCTGCTGACTACCCGTGACGACTGTGTGTAGCTAGACTACACTATCTACATACATTGTAAACTATATTAATACAACAGACTAACGTTGATCAGCATTCCATTAACCAAGCATGATAATGTAATTTTGCTTAATAACCGCTAATTGAGATGGTCTAGTTGAATTTCCATGATTACCTGTAGATACATACAGGTTATAAATAATGTTTTCAACGTTTAAATCTGGCTAGTTATAAGAATAATACGTCATTCGACACAGGCGCGACGCGATATTGCGACGCGATTCTGGTAGAAAAATTTCCATTAAGTTTTCATAGCATCTGTTCTGCTAGAGTTATGCCGCGCTGTCGCGTCACGCTGTCACGTCGCGCTGTCGCGTCGCTCCGTTGCGTCACGCTGTCACATCGCGCGGTCGCGTCACTCTGTCGCATCACTCTGTCGCGTCGCGCTTCAGGAGCCTGTAATCGTAAGAAACAGAAACAGTCACCGTCGCCGAAATCGTCATGAGATGTATTATTGGTAAAACATGATGTTGACTTGATGGGTTATTGGAAAAACACCATTAACCTCTTAAGGGGTCATTGTACTCATCATAGTGAACAACTTTTACTATGGGACCAAATATGAAATCGCGAAAAAAAAAATCTGCTTGTCATTTTGACGAGCTCTGCAAACATAAATGTAGGGAACAGCAGATATTTTTTTTCGCGATTTCATATTTGGTCCCATAGTAAAAGTTTTTCATAATGATGAGTACCTACAATTACCGTTTAAGAGCTTGATGGTATTTTACCAATAACCATGTTTAAGAGATAAAGTTACACTAAGCTTTAAAAGCAATAAAACATCTTCACAAAATCACTTTCCCGCCACAAACTTCAACAGTGAAACAGTTCTTCCAAGCAACGACATGAAAAATGAGAAAAGCTATACAATATTGTGAAATTATTAAGCGAAAGTGCAAACATTCCACTAATGACTCCGTGGATGAATGATGCCTAGCGAACAAAAGACTGTGATGAAATACAAAATGGCTAAACGGGTTATTCTCGGTTGAGTACTTTTCTATTGGAGACAGAAAGAGCAAGAGAGAAAGAGACAGGGAACCATTTTCGTTCATGGTTCATGCTATCAGGAATGTTACAGCAAGCAATTTCATTTAAATCATTTGTTTGCATTAGTGCTGTGCAATAGAAGCAGTAATTACTGCTTAAGCCATAAATTAAATTAAATATTCTGATATGCATGACTTTGATCACTGTTTTACGCTTGTCTAGAAGAAACCTTATCACTCGAGACTTGATGACACCTAGGATAAGATAAGATAAGTCTTTATTTGCCTTAAACATGGTATAATGGCAAACTGTAAATTTTACTCCCCATAATGTAAATTGTCGACTATCGTGGTACTATGTGAAAAACTGCCTTCGTGGTAGACGAGATTGTTGCTGTACTATACAGGGTTATTGGTAAAAACCATCAAACTCTTAAGGGGTCATTGTACTCATCATTATAAACAACTTTTACTATGGGGCCAAATATGAAATCACGAAAAAAAATCTGCTGGTCCCTACATTTTGAACAGTTCTGCAAACATAAATATAGGGAACAGCTGATTTTTTTTCGCGATTTTATATTTGACCCATATTAGTAAAAGTTGTTCATAATGATGACTGCAATGACCCTTTAAGAGGTTGATGGTGTTTTACCAATAACCCTGTATAGTTATCACTTATCACAAAAAAAAAAATTACACGTTGAAATACATCACAGAAACTTGACTAAACAAGAAGAAGCCTGCTCGTAGAAAGTCGACATAACTAGTCGCCTGTCCCGGTGGGCCTACTACGAAACGTTCCATTATTCAGCAGTAGAACTGGGAATGTGCCGCGTGCCTGTGATTAAATTATAACAAATAATCTAGACGTTGGTCCTGACAAAGTTTTGACGACTACAGTTTTCATATAACCGAATAAGCTAAGTTGCATCTTAAATGCAATTAATTTTTTTTCGATTATATGCGTGAAATGAGTAAAAATTACAATTCCAAATGTACATTAACGTTTTTATCATTCATACTGATTGGATTGAAACTCGACTTAAATATAAATGAAAAAGGCTTTTTTCCCAGACTTTTCTTTAAATATTTAGCAATTACGGCAAGAAACTGCTTCGAATAACAATAAACAACTGTTACACAGCAGTTACCAAGCGGGAAATATTGGTGTTAATAAATCTTTTTTTTTTGAGTATGGCATTTCGCAGTTGGCCTTGAGAGGCCGTGACTGCTTCACCGGTCTATCCTGTGGTGCCTTGAGCTAACTCAAAGCCTCCAGCCCCAGTAGGTATCTTGCCATCCGAAATACAAAATGAGATCCAGCGGCAAGTCATTCACTGTATAAATCCTTTGTAGCTTTTATCCACTATTTGAAAATTATGCTGATATTCAACCAAAATATTCAAGTACAATCACAAAACCGCATACCCCGTTCCAAATTAAAGCAGAGCGTTTCATTTCATACCAGCGTTGTGGATTTCATTCATTGCTCGCCGACCACGCGATCTTTGTTTCCAACTATTGCTCTTGTTGCTTGTTGCTCAGCGTCCTCGTTGCTTCAGTTGCTCGTTGCTCAAGCTGCTCGCAATGAATTCTTATTCCACAGTTAAGTAATTGCTGAATATTTATCTATCGTCTTGAAGGTAGATTGAAATGTTTTGTAAATATATATTTATGACTGTGATTTAGATAATGGTTTGAGTCTTGTAATAAAACTAGCCTTCCTTAAAGGTGTATACTTGTTGGAAACGATAAGTGGTGTTGTTGTCGCGGGAAAGTTTTGTTACGTACTCTGTTGGATTAGGAGCAATAAGTAGACTATGAGGTCATCTCGTATTACGGAAAACAGAGGAAAACTAATCAGCTGTTTATACAGGGTGGCAGGGGCATCGGTGCGCAGCGTGTTGCCATGGATCCAGTACATGATTCTGAACCTCCTCCGTTGAAATTTATCGTCGGTTATTTATTATAAAGAAACTTACTGTTCCATACATAATTTTATACATACAATGACATGAGTATTAACTTTGTAAAGTATTATATTATTTAAATTATTGTGAATGTGAAGATTATGTGGATTATTACTTTTTTATTTTATTTCTTAGTTAGTTTCACGATCTGGCAGCTTGAGTCATTTATGCGGCCTACCCAAATGTCCTTTCTTTGGTATTGTTCATCGAATCGTTGTGCTCCTTAAGTTCTCAGTTGAGCGGCAAGATTACTGACAAATGCGTGCACTGACTAGACAGGTCCGCTCAATCTGTATGGTTTTTCCTCAAAAGACCGTTTCAGACACCAATCTACGTGGTCTTCACATGATCTGACCAAGATTATGTCTGGACTTTAAAAGAGACTGTGTGACCTCTGAGTTTGTTTCGGCCTTTCTTATCAGAGTAGTCAGATAGGAAACGCCGACCTCATCTAGTTTTTAAAATATGATTGACGTGTAAAAGTATTTGTAACAAACCTACTTACAGAAATAAAATCATTTATCATTTAAAGCACTTTTCCATGAAATAGCTTTTATAACATTCCCCCTCTAAAAAGCTTATTTTATTCACTGAAAACAGTGAATAAAAAGCACTTTTACTCACTGTTATATCGCTACACAAGTTGACCATCCTAATAATAATAACAAGAAAATTACTCTTAATTATAGTAATTGTTCCAATTTTAATGTGCATTTTAATTAATTTAAGCTTCCTTTTTCTTTATTAAATGTTTATTTTCTCTTAAATTTTTCTTTTTCTCGTAGTCATGGTATAAAGTATAGTATGCAACTCTTGAATAAAACGGATTTATATCGAGGGCCATGAATCACTCGCGTCGCTACGGATTCTAATACTTGAATCACTCGCTACGCTCGTGATTCAGTCGTTAGAATCCTTCACTAGCTCGTGATTCATCTATGGCCCTCGCTTTAAATCCGTCCTTTATTCATTAATTGCATAATATACAACTTTTTGATGACCCGCGATTCATTTCTACCTAGGGGGTCCAGATTCATGTGCTGAATTCATGGTTACAGTTTGGGCATCGATGCCACCCTGTATTGTTTTTTATGACGTATGTGTGGAAAATGTTGTGTGTTCTCTCGTTTATCGGTAATTACTCAACGCTTTTGAGAAAATTGAAACAACATACAGGAAATTAAATCAGTCTGTTGTGAGTTCCGCGGTCTCTAATTAAATTCTCTTTCAGGAAATAGAAAAGGAGATTGTTCTGCATTCATACAACGTTCGCCCCAGAACCAACAGCGAAGGAAAATTACGTTGCATATTCTAAATTACAAGTATCTGTTCTAGATACCGTGGTGCGGCGGTTTTTTACAGTTGATGCACGTGCGAAATTACGTCATCGCCGCTCTAGTGTAAACAATGGGTTTTTCTATGTATTCAATTGTTTTAATTAAAGCTGATAACAGGCCTGGCACCCAGGTACCAAGGAAGGGGGCATTGACGGTAGTTTGCTATTGGGAACGAGAGCTTCCCGCGGGTCATTAGCGGGTGTGTAACCATTAAGACAAAGTTTAATGACGGACAACTTGCAGAAAGCATTTATTTAAAAAGAAAACAAAGATTTTGAGGTTATATTTAGTAAGAAACAATCCTTTCAACATGCTGGTAAATGCCTGTCACTAGTGTTATTTCTATTGCCTATATGTGGCTAGTTAAGCTAAGAGATTCAGTAAAACATTTAAGTACTTATGCACTTAGGTACCTATCTTGTTTGGTGTTAAATAAAGCAAATTTAATACACTACACAATGTAATCACGAAAAAATGCGAGCGATTGTGATGTGAGTGCAATAACTTGACAGTTGAGTTGTTGGACATGTCATGACAAGGATTAGGTATGCCTACACATTAGATCCGTATCAATATATTTTTAACAAAATTGATACCGTTCAGTACCCAGCGTGTTATTCTATTTGAAATATTACAATGCATCTCACTTAGGGCGTTTATGCATTACCGTGTATTGTGTTCGTATTCGTGATTCGTTGAATACAATTCGATATAGCCTGAATAATAAATGTATGGTGGTTTGTGCACTGCGTCGTTTCGTTTTTGTATTCGTCAATTTCTCACATCGTGCATCGTGTCAGTTTTTACGGATCAAAGTAGCCATCGTGCTTAATATTGGACGTTTTGTGCACTCAGTTGTATTCGATTTATATTCGTGCTTTTCACGAATACGAATCGAATACTTATGAGTGAGAGCGAAATGCTGCACACATTATATGACGACACGTTTGGTGTAGTGGCTACAGTGGCTAAGTGTAGTCAGCGAAACCAAACGATGGTCCTGGGTTCGAATCCCGGTAGGGGTAAATGTTTGTATGATGAATATGGACATTTGTACCCGAGTCATGGATGTCTATTTATAATATGTATGTATTTACGGAAAAAAATGTATTTAAGTAGTTTATCAACCATCTGATATCCATAACACAAGCCTTAAGTGCTTAACTTGGAACTAGATGGTGTTGTGTGCAATGTTAGACGATATTTATTGATATTTATTTATTTATAAAAAAAAAGAAAAAGAAAGAAATTATGAACGCGATCTCTGCCTACGAAATGTTTTTAGTGAATACTCGAATCTCATATCGGTATACTTGGACTACCATATTCGATTCGTATTCGTGTTTGTGATGAAAATTTCCCCAAAACGAATCACACGAATCGACTACAAGTGAGTGCACAGCGCCCATTCGTGAATTTCTGATCCGCTTTTATGCTGTTCGTAAAAACACGAATATGAATCGAATAGGAGGTAGTGCTTTTATGTGGAGTAATTGTGTAGAAAAAGATAATTAATTTCATAGGATGCATGGATTAGGATATGAAAATAGGTTTTGTTGTTGAATTCTTTCACACCTAAGGTGTATGGTACCTATAAAAACGTCGCACAAGTCACTACAGAAGCGCCATATGCTAGATCGAAGAAGGTCGAAAAGGAAAGTACGTACGTTCATTTCGCTCTCGATGAGTGAAATGAAAGATTGGGCATCACTAATTGATGTAATGCAAATCTAATTGTCAAAGATGGCAGCTTTTTTGATGTGATGTCGTAAATCGTTACAGCTCTTTTAATTTTGTTCATTATGGAACGCAGAATGTCCGTTACATACAGATATTCGCAATTAGTATAATAAAATATATTTAGAATTATTATGTACTTCAGATGTTTTTTGGTCCTGGGGCCATTTTCGACGATATCCTTTACACTCTTTGATAACAGATCTGGGACACTTGCTCGGACCCAATGCGCGAAAAGGCATTTCCGCGAAAGGGCGTTTGTATTTTTTTTTAGACTTCGTATTTATTTTGCAGATCTTTATTAATCAAACCAAGTATTTTGCGAGTAGCTTCTCATATTTATTTGCATTGTTTTTGTGAGACTAAAATAATTATTTTCTGAAAAGTTTAATAAGAGTCAGTTATCAATGTCCTCGTAGCTTCAATTTTACACTGTGGCTCTACGATGTTCACAATATTTTTCTACCAAATGCAGTGCAGTATTCAAAAGTCAATCATTAATTATGGCTGGATGGCTGATGTTAAAACGGTTTTGAATTTGGCTCTCGTTTTTTTTGGCATCCACTTTTATAGCGGCCTGTTCAACGAAAAATTTTGTGGTTAATAAAACATAGTGCGTTGGATGTTTACCTTCGTGCACCTGGAACTGAAAATTGAGGGAGGCCTTTCAAATAATTCAGGTATGTAGTACTTACTGAGGAAGTAGGTAGCTAGGCGAGTTCATCTTGAAACGAGTTAGAGGGAAAGAGAACTGCTTGACACGAAAAGAAACAGTTGAAAGCAAAATTCATGACGTTCACGCCTGTATACCTCTTTGATGGGATAGGCAGAGTTGTTTGTGTTCTATTTATAACCAACCCTTCAACTAGCGAACAGCAACTATTGATATTAAGTGACAACCACGTGAAAAGGTCCACAAGATTCCCGAATCCTGTGGACCTTGTCACGTGGTCGTGGATCGTATGTTTTTTATTTGTATGATTGATATTTCTCGTTACCCTGGGGTCCCGATATTTCCCGGACCTTTGGGAGGCATACGAGGGACCGAAACCAACTCGCAGAGGCCCGTTAAACGTTTTTAATGAAATAAAGCACCAACCGACGATTATCCCTGTTCGCACTACACAAGCGCACCCAAGGACAACCTCTGGTTGGTGTAGTACTATTGCAGGATATGGAAACAAAGATGGACTATGGATTTGAGAAGCTTAGGTGGGTTGGTTATCTAGGACTTTGGAAAGACTATGGCCCCTGCCTGACCAATGTTTTTTATAAAATACACGGATAAAATGGCAGGAGGTGACTTGCACACTCAATAATGGGCCACCGAAAACGGTTGCTAGCACACAGTGACGTAGTGACAAGGAGGCAACATGTCCTGAGGTGCTTATGAGGAGTGGAGAGGTTATCCACGGCTATCAGGACACTCCCGGAAGTACGGTCAAGATCAACATCGGACCAGCATCTTACTGGAATACTTCCTCCCTCCGAGCACGTTTGCTCTTGCGAATCTCCACTCAAGCAAAACAATTAAGGCAAGAAGGAGGTGGGAGCTCTATTCCTCGTCAGTGTTCACTCCAGCCAGTCAATAAAGGGAAGCCAGAGATGAGGAACAAGACTTCTCCCGGGAGATAGGGCCCATGAGGTCGCTACTGCACAGCAGCTCGCCACATGCTGCCCTGCGGTTTTCTGTATCTCTCTTGGTCTGGCTCCTCACCCTAGACCGGTTCCAGCAAAGTGAACTCTACCGGCACAGACCTAGAGCTCGGAGCGTGCAAGCCTCACCACGACGTCAACGTAGAGATACGGCGGTGGAGGTAGAATTTATTATTATTATATTTTATTGGGAAGTTTTTATTGTGTCGACAATTTGAATTAGAATTATTTATTAATGTGTAATAATTGTTTGATAATTAATTATAATCATCATGTTTGTAACAAAATAATATTTGTACGCCGATGACGGCTAGACATAGCGTTCTTTAATAATTACAACATCTGTACCTAACATACTTGCATATGTTCAACAAATAAAAATATTTGTATTTGTATGTATCCTGATACATACGATCAAAGACAAAGGTGTATACTAACTTAAATAAATAAAAATAATTATAACGTTCGTGATATCCTTACTTTTCAGTCACAATCGCATTAAGGCTCCTTCAAAATTCCTCAATATTCCTCTATTTATTAGTATTTTTATAAGAAATTATGTCCTCTAGTGGTCCTCTGTGCGTGTCCCAAATAAAATATTTTTCTTTCTTTCTTTCAAAAAGGCGTGACAAGCGACGTGCGATTCGCGTTGTGTGTCACGCCTGTTTGAAGGGGCCTTTGGACATTGACGTACTAGTATGTAGGTACGGAAAATTATACGTATATAGGTACTAAGACTATTCACCGATGCATTATGTATACTCAATGCTTCAGTCCCGAGTTACATCTCTGTAAATCTCTTGGGCACTGTACAGCAATGTTCAGTCAAACATCAGGCTATGTCGATATGTCTATCGTTTCGACCTGAAAATGTTGAATAGAGAACATTTCCCAAATGACTTACAGAATAGTCCTCCGAGTATTGTCAATGGAGGATCGCGAGCTTGCATTTTGTACACTCCAGGCTCGATCTTAATATGGATTAAAATCAAGTAAAAGCAGTGAAGTTTGCCTGCCTGGAACATTAGAATAATAAATCGCTGGGATTTTTTATGACGGTTTATTGTAGCGATTTCTGAGATGTGTAGGTTCATGAGTACATGGATTTACACACACACAAGTACACAAATTAATAAACAAAGAGAATAACACAGTTTTACTTTAAATGGTATACAAGCTGTAACAGAATAGACTCAAGTCCGGAAAGTAGTTTGCTCATTATTGACTACTGAATCGATTTCAGTAACTATTACTATAAGTATTTTTTTAATTTTTTTATGTATTTTGCAATACTGACCGCCGATTGCGTCATTGGAAATTAAACCTTGTAACAAGTCAATAAGACTCAATTTTAAATACATATAGTAATGAGGGTCAACACAATTATATAAATACAAAAATTACCATTAAAAAAAAATGTTATCATGTATATGCACAGTATTATGCTTTTAACTCAATGCTCTAATTGGGGTATATGAGGTCTTGCGTTAATTATGTTACATGTTATATATTTACAAAACATATGGATTCACTCTGTTGTTGAGACGTCTTAAAAATGACGTATAACATCTTAGATACTGACTGCATTCAATATCCGGTCTTGGCTACCTCTTGCATGGACTGTAAACACTGTGTTGGTATATAAGAGATCTTACAAAAATTACTTGGTTCGGTTTTCACATTTTTATCACACCTAAATAAAAAGTCAAATTATACAGAATTTCACGCGTTAGTAGTGTAGATAAAAAAACAAACTTTTACAATAACTTTACAAAACTGAAACTTAAGATCAACATTATGTTCCATAAACGAATGAATAATCGAATAAGCAACTTTCTACACACATCAAAAGTGTCTAGGGATCAAGCATTTTTATGCGGATTTCTTGAGATTAAGATGTGGCTTTGTAATAAATTTATGATTTTATAAATTTATATGGATCCTTTTTGGTGCATTTCATAATTTGAATCAGGAACTGTGAATCAAATTCGAGTAAAAGATGAAAATCAGCTGTCAATATTTTCCCTATAAAAACATACAACGCATTGAAGACATTATTAGTGCTACTGTTTCCCTACTACTGATTAAAACCAACGTTATTATGGAGCGGCGACGTCATTTAAGCAGGGAAGAAATGCTCAGAGCCGTGGGAATGATAGAAGCTGGTTCCCGGCAACGTACTGTGGCTTTAGCTCTGAATACAAGTCAGAGTGTTATCAGTCGACTTTGGACACGTTACCGAAGCACTGGTACCGTGGCTGAGCGCCATGGAGGACGGTATCGCTGCACCACACGGAGACAAGACCGATACATTCAAATCTTAACTCGAAGAGCTCCAACAATAACCGCCATGATGTTAGCCGTGAGGCTTCATCACTCTTCAGGGAACTTAATTAGCGACCAAACAGTCAGAAACCGCTTGCATGAAGTGAACCTTCATTCCCGAAGACCGCTACGGGTACCACCTATAGCAATGCACAATCGTAGGATTCGATATCAATGGGCTCTTGAACACAGAAATTGGGCAGAAGAACAATGGCGTTTCGTGTGCTTTTCTGATGAGTCTCGTTTTGGTATGAGACCGGATACAAGACGTATACGACACTGGAGAACCCCTGGACGCCAACAGCGATTAAAATCCTGCCAGGAAGTCCATCCTTATAGTGGTGGAACCATCATGGTATGGGCGGGTATTTGGATCGGCGGAAGAACTGAGTTGATTTGGATCAGAGGCAACCTCAACGCTCAAATTTATGCTGAGACGATTGTATCAGACGTCATCGTTCCTCTACAAGTGCAAATCGGTCCCTTATTTCAGTTAATGCATGATAATGCACGACCGCACACCGCAAGAGTTGTAAGACAGACTCTCGCCGCAGCTAACATCAATGTCCTGCCCTGGCCTGCTCAGTCGCCAGACTTGAACCCGATTGAGCATGCATGGGATATGCTACAGAGAAGAGCTCTGCCGAATATGGAGGGTATCCAGTCGCAAGAAGACCTTTTTTTGTTGTTGCAACGAACATGGGCGGCCATTCCACAGCGTGATTTGGATGAACTCATTTTGAGTATGCCAAACCGATGTTCTTGTGTTGTTAGTGTTCGCGGTAGAAACACGGATTATTAATTGTTTAAGTTACCCAATAAAATTTTAAAGAAAACTGTTATTTCAGTCTTTTTTTCGAACTTTTGTGTTAGTGGTTCAAATGTCAAAAATCCATTTATTAGGAAAATGGAAAATTTCTTTATTAATGCAAAGGTGACTTGGTTTATCGTTACTGTGACAAACGAAAACACTTTATTTTATGAATCCTTAAAGAAAATTTTAATTAATATCAATCAGGAGAAAAGTTATTGCAAAAATATATGTTGATCCCTAGACACTTTTGATGTGTGTATTTTTGTTTTACCACACTGCACACCTGTATAAAATAAAATAATAATCTTATTTATAAGTTCCTTGAAGTTAAGAGACGCTTAAACGTTTAAAATGTATGGTTAAACAGACGCTTATCATTACTTAACTGTAAGCAACGTTTATGAATAAGGAGTTTAATGTTAAAGCATTAATCATGTGTCATATCAACCACCAATGAAAGGAGTAAAATTCTACACTTTATGATACTTAGGTTTCCTTCTAACAATCAAGAAACTAATTTCTTGAAAGCAAACACCGGATATTACCTGTTATCCTTTCTTTATTTCGATTTTCGAGTCAGATAATACAAATGCTTTGCTGAATAAAAATCTATTGAAAACTTACCATTCTAGTTTTCCTTTACTGTTTACTTATTTATTGCTTCTATGTTTAATCAATGTAATGTAAATAATATTAATGATAATTATAAAATCGTTTATTTCGACCAACACAGGATCATAGGCAAAAGAAATACAACATTTTTAAAATTAAATAAAAACACACATACAATAATAAAAAACCATAAACATAATTACATACTTCGATTGCCCAGTATGTGAACCATACAGCAATGGTGCAGGTACTGGCAATCGAACCTCTTCGCGAATGCCCTCAGTATGCCGCTGGAGCTAGCCCGAACCCTGCGCACCAGGGATGTGCATCGTTTTTGCATAGTAGAATAAAAACAGTCTACTGGCGACTCGGCGAACATACCCGGGGCAGTCCTATCAGCACCCTGAATGCATTATTATATTGCACACGCAAGGCTTTGTACTGCCCGCGCGTGTATGAGACCCACAGGCTGCTTGTGTAGAAAGATGTACAATATAGAATAGAATAGAATTCTCTTTATTCGAGTATCCAAGACTCAAAAGCTGTTAGTAAAACTTATGACTATGTTAGTAAACACTGAACATACAAACAACACAACAAATAATGGTGGATCATTGCTGCAACAACCCATGAGTAATTGCACAGCAGCGACCCACATAAACACAGTCCAGGCGACTGGCAATCATGCTTAGGATACAGTTGGTGCTGCCCCACACCCTGCGCACCAGGGAAGCGCACCTTTTACGCATTATTGTGTAAAAACAATCTACATGCGCATCCGCGAACATCCCCGACGCACTACAGAAGCGGGGCAGCCCCACCAGCATCCTAAACGCGTTATTAATTATCAATATGCTCTGAACGATGTTGTTTTCACTTCAGTAGTACAACGAGCAAACCTGCGAGCCATCATATTCGCCCTTACAGACAACGCCCTGCGTTCTCGCTCTATGTCTGCATCATATTTCTAATCAGAGGACATCGTTGTCCAAGATATTGAAGTGTTATTGTAACATAACTCTAAGGTTTAAGCTTAACTTTATAAAACTTTAGATTAAAAAAAAAACAATATAGAGGGGGTGATTTTCAAAATTGTTGTACATTTTGTTGTGTGAAAACGTCTATGTGAATATTGTCCAGGAATAACACGCGATCAATTTAGTTTTATTGTCCTTGAACAACACTTCTTCCAGATGGGTTCAACATTTCGAATCAAATTATTACCTACGTAATTAAAGTAAAATAAAATGTTTACTACTATAATATTCTCATGATATTTCCGTATATCAACCGCATGTCTGTAGGCACGAGTTCGTAACAAAAAGTTTCATAAAAAAGTCGTCTAAACAGTGTTTAAACGATGCAATTAATCTGTTGCTTCAATTTAATGGTATGCCACACGCAAGAAACTATCATGTCCTTGGGGCTTAAATAACTGGTGAAATTAAATTAATGACATGTACACGATCAAAATGTAACTCTTTCAAACACCGGCCAAGTGCAAGTCGAACTCGCACGCGAAGGGTTCCGTATCACAAGGTAAAATACGCCGACAAAAGAACACGTATCTTGTAAAGAGACCCCTTTAATTTTTAACTTTATTTTATTTTAATTATTTTTTGTTGTTACAGCGGTAATAGAAATACACATTCTGTGAAAACTTGAATTGTCTACCTATTATGGTTCATGAGAGACAGCCCGCTGACAGATAGACGGACGGACAGACGGACGGACAACGGGGGCTTGGTAAAGGTTTCCTTCGCAGCCTTGGGTATGGAACCCTAAAATCGGTTGTCTATTTGACTGTAGGTACTTATTTTCATGGCAAATTAAATACCTAAGACAGCAATATGGAATATAACAGCATTTTTATATCAATTCTTTTATAACTACGTAAGGGATGAAAAGCAATTTTACTCAACATCGAATATTCTTCTAACAACTCATGTTACGGCTAGGGAAGCAACAAGCGTCATTAGTGTGTTGGGTCTGAGCCAACAATTCGATGCCGGGACACAGCACTTTGTTGAAGTGCGGACTCTAGTAGCGGTCAATTAAAATAGAACATAGTATAGATGCCGACACTGGCTGTAATCGTTTGGCATATAATTTAATCTTGACTATGGTCAGCACAGACAAGAGTCCTCTTTTTGCATCAAGGTATAAAAAGAAAAATAAAACCGCCTACGTGCGTGTCGGACCACGCACAATAAAGGGATGACTTTGTCCCAAGAACAAACTTAAAATTGTCGTTAAAATAGATGAAAATGGTTTTATTAGAGCCACTCATGGCCATGTGTAATACCTTTTCGGAATCCCTATTAAATGCGCCAAAACTTGTAACACAGGGTCACCTTTCGGTAGAGTATTTTTTTTTTCACAGTGGGGTCCAAAGTAAATGAAAAGTTATGATTTGAGAAAAAAAAAATCGTAAAACTTAATATTATCTTCAACACACCCAATAAACAACCATAAATAGCATGTCTAAGGCAAGTACTCATCAGTACCAATCTAGTGAAAATTATAAAAAAGATACAGGATGTAGATTTTTTCGAATTCCAATAAGAATTAGTTAAAAAAAGTCAATTTTCTCATAAAAACTCAAAATAAATTATACTCTGCAGGGGTTGACCTTAAGGACCTCCCGTAGAACAACTTTTTGCAGCTGATGACCCCACCTAACCCCTAGTTGCGTTTGATCCACGACTTTTGGGCCACCCTGTATAAATGGGACTCAGTTTTGTTTTAGCGGAGTTCCGTCCGACTTTTTTAGTTCGTCCATGCCAGTAGCTAAAAAGCGGCCAAGTGCGAGTCGGACTCGCCCATGAA
Source organism: Brachylomia viminalis (assembly GCA_937001585.2). Taxonomy (NCBI): domain Eukaryota; kingdom Metazoa; phylum Arthropoda; class Insecta; order Lepidoptera; family Noctuidae; genus Brachylomia; species Brachylomia viminalis. The sequence continues at coordinate 4,178,460 of OW443300.2, forward strand.
GGGTTCCGTAGCAGCAAGTAAATGTTTTTATTTTATTTTCATATTTGAGTTGATTGAGTGAAAGTTAAATTGCGGTTGACGATTTATGACGTATTAAAAAAAAACTTCTCACTAAGTAGATCTCGTTCAAACCAATTTTCGGTGGAAGTTTATATTTTATAGATTTATATTTTTTTTAGTTTTATCATTCTCTTATTTTGGAAGTTACAGGCGGGGGGGGACGTTTTACCACTTTAGAAGTGTCTCTCGCGCAAACTATTCAGTTTAGAAAAATATGATATTAGAAGCCTCAATATAATTTTTGAAGACCTATCCATAGACACGTATGAGTTTGATGAAATTTTTTTTTGAGTTTTAGTTCTAAGTATGGGGAACCCCCAAAATTTATTGTTTTTTTTTTCTATTTTTGTGTGAAAATCTTAATGCGGTTCATAGAATACATCTACTTACCAACTTTCAACAGCATAGTTCTTATAGTTTCGGAAAAAAGTGACATACGGACGGACAGACAGACATGACGAATCGTTTTTTGCCATTTGGCTACGGAACCCTAAAAATGAATTTCCTTAAAACTTCCATAAAGCCAATCTCGAAGGCAAACAAATCGATTGTCATCACTATCGTCAGTCGCTCGAGACAAAGTTATAAATCGGCCACGTAGGATATTTGCAATTTAATGGCCGAATTACCATAATCGATGTCCGGTTGCAAGCGAGAGCGGTTCCGCATGTTTCAATAATAATGCTTTTAGCGTTCCGTCTCTTTATGGTTGTTATGAAAACCGATCACATGTTGACGCGAGCTCACGATTATGAACGTGGTTTAGCGGTTTTTAATTACATTTTGGATGTAATTGATGTTTTAGTGGATAGTGGTTAGTTCTATTAGTGTTACTTTAATCATTTTAAGTAGGATATTTTGATCAGTATTACCTACTTTAGTTAAAAGTCGGGTGGGTAGTACTCAAAACCATGTGACCACGTGGTCGAACTAAAATAAATAATGTGTAGGGATAGTACCGCATGCCGTTCTGTAGTTTATATTTACTTTCCCTGGAAAAAGGATTGAGTTTATGTATTTACTTAGAATAGCCATAATTTCTTGTTTTAGTATTAATATGGATCCAAACACAAAGCAAGTGTCTACATATAATATAGCGATTCTTTAGGAAGGCCTACATGAACATCTTTTGGGAAAAGTAATTATAATGAAATGAAATGAAATGTTTATTTCTGTAAGTAGATCTTATAGGACACTTTTACAAACACGTCAATAATATATTATGTTGGTCAATATTTTAAAACTAGATGGCGCCGGCATTTCTTAGCCGACTGATCCCTGAGAAGAAATGCCGAAAGAAACTCAGAGGTCATGGTCTCTTTTAAAGTCCGAACATTATATTATTAATAGATGAAAGAGCCATTGCAGCTTTGAGTTAACTTGTCCTAACAGACAGCATGCAACCCTATTTTGGGGAGCTCAACGACCCGGCACACGACGCGGACGCTACCAGATCTGCAGGACATTTGTGTAGGCTGTATATAAAATACTCAAAACCACCAGACAGTTATAAAGTCATATATTCAATCTAGCCTGCATGGTTCTCACATTCACAGTCAGTTTTCTCTTTAAATATCATATGTCGCATAAATCAATAAAAATGACATTATTAGCGTTGGTAATTATTATTTGGTCGCAATAATTTTCTAATTTATTTTTCCTAATATTTTAGTCATCCTTTCCATAGCACTCAGAAGTACATCACTGGATGGATGACCATTAAGAAATGTCAAGGGACTACGGCCGATCTATATCAGTGCTTTTAGATACCTAGGTATATATATCTGTTGAAGCTTGAAGCAATATCCAATAATGTCCTATAGATTTCTGTATTTAATTAAACATTAATTACCACTGCGATACTAACTGAACAGACAGCAGTGCTGCTGGGGAGATTGTTCCGCCACTTCTTCTTCCCAGCTAAAGCACTAGGAAGTGGTGAAGGGCGGGCGTTTTGGGGGGACTGTCTTATGTGATTTTGACGTTCAAAAAGTGCTGATTCTCAGTCCAGATTGAATAAACGACTTTTGATTTGATTTCGTGGAAAAGAACTTGTAGGAAATAAAAGTAAGTAGGTACTACTTTACAAAAGGTATATCATTCTTTAGAATAAGAATAATTTATTTGCCGAAAATATAGCCACGTAGGTATTGTATTGGTCTAAAGCTCAATTCAGTACAAAACTGGCTGTATAATCAGGACTATTCTCGTACAGAAGCTCTTATTTATAACATAATTTAGGCACGTAATAATAATCACTATTTTACAAAGCTGAATACGGGAACCCATGTAACACCATATGATCAGAACATACCCTCACAAAACGCAACCTCAAACCCCTCCCCCCCCCTTTCATACACCACACACAACACATCACACCACAACACAACGCACTATACCACAACACAACACACGAAACCACAACATAACATACCACACCACACCACACCACATCACACCACATCACACCACATCACACCACACCACACCACACCTCACCACACCACACCACACCACATCACACCACACCACACCACACCTCACCACACCACACAACCACATTTCCCTCCTTTAACACACATACCTTACACATTAATAGCCGTAGTTCATTATAGGTCCAAATGTTATCAACTTATCACACATAAATAAAGGATTTTTTTGAACACGAAGTTACAGTAGAATACTGACTCCTAAGTCACAGGGTCCCCCCTAGTTTAGGAGGCAGGGTTTTCACTATTTATGCAACCTTTGTTTCCCAAAGTTATGTCCCTGTTTGAATTGTATATATTTGTATATTAAGGTTTTTGTGTTAATAAACTTATTTTTATTTTATTTATTAGTTAGAATGGAAGCCGAACCCAACATAGTTCGGAAAGGGATAGGCAGATAACGATGATTTATTAAAAGAGTCGTTTTCTCTTTTAATTTGGAAAGGTGACTTGGAAACCATCAAGGTTCATGACAAAATATGGCGAAATGTGTCATCGCACAAAAATATTTATTAACCACCTATTGTATTGTTACGTTGTTTTTTTTTACCACTGGTTGGTTGGCATTCCAAATGTCATTCAGTGAAACGTCAGTTTCTGACAGTTAATAGTAATAATAACTTTTATTTAGGTCCTTTTACAAAGTAATACATCTAAACACACTCACTCAACACTTATAAATACTTAGTAGTACCAAGTTCTTAGCAGATTGGCTTAAATACTTATATAATAGCTAGTTTAATTTACTCGTTTTTAATTAAATATGAAAAGTGCGTTGGTACTGACATTCTATCTTGTGGCGACCTGCCTGAGCTAGGTTAATAAAAACCTGTAGACATCTAGTGGTTGAATTTTCGCAGTTGTAGTTTTAATCGATATTAGTTCATTTTAACATAATGAATGGTAACCGTCGAAATAATATCGTATAGACGTATCCTTATTCATTTTCAGCCTTTGATTCAAATTCTTAACGGCTTATATATGTCGTAGGATAATTTGATACTTCGAATTTTCGCGAAAATCCTAGGGGTTTTGCGAAAACGCGGATAATTAGACATAGGCGAAAAATTATCAAATCTTACTGGACAAAGTCAGGACCTAACCTAACCTAACCAACAATAGAAGGGTATCTGGCGCTGGGCGGCCGCTGCCGCGGCACGCTCGCTTCGCTCGCTCGCCTTCGCGCGCTAATGGTCACTGTTCTAACCTAACCTAACCTAAATTTTTCGCCTATGTCTAATTATCCGCGTTTTCGCAAAACCCCTAGGATTTTCGCGAAAATTCGAAGTATCAAATTATCCTACGACATATATAACCGTAAACGGAAGTAAAATTATTTTCTCATTATAAACTTTTTTCTGGAAGCTTCCTTTCACTCGATCTATATTTAATCTGTGGGTGGTAATCTAAGACATGGTGTTGTAGGTGATACATTCTCAATTTGCTTGATTAAAGTTGGGAAAATTACCCCACTCAAGACAAATTATAGTCTTGGAAATGATAAATAATGAGTTTGTTAGCCTGGTTTTTTGAAGATTCTTAGTGTTTCAGAGTTTAAACGTCATAAGGGTCAAAGTCTCAAATGTAACAGTATTACCGCATTTAAAGCAAAATAACCCCACATAACACACTAAGCCTAGGCTTAGGGCTTATTCACTTAAGCCTACTCAAGGTACATGCTTCATCCGTTTTAGTGTTGATAAAAGATGCTGTCGTTTATAGTAAGATCAATATACTGGATGTAAAAAAACCCTTCACGAAGCCGTGATCTACGCATTCTGTACATCAAACTAGGTAACTTTGGGCAAAAAGTAATTGCTGGGAAATGGCTTTTATATTTGGTGTGAAAATTTGCTGTTTGCTTTAGTGCGCCATGCACACACGCTTAACATTGTGCTTATGGGTGCTAGCAACGGTGCAGAGATCGTGGTAGTATTTGAAGTTAAGTAAATAACATTTAATACTTATTTTCGTAAAAACACGTCAAAAGGTTGGAACTTTGACCTTCAATATCTCTGTAACCAGAAGGTTCCCAGGCATGGTCCAAACAAAAAAGGATCATAATCAAATGAAGAACGTAAATAAAACGAGAAAGTGACTATCGGCTTCGTTAAAGGGTCGTTTCATACCCGTTATGGTACATACTAATTCCATGGAACTTTTTAAACTAGATTTTTAGTCATTCCATTTTTAAAGGGTTTTAGATTTCAGCATGAACTAACTCTCAGTTTAATATGTATTATTGGGTTGAAATTGATATTTTGCTGAAATTGACTACGTATTCCGAATCTAATTAGTGTGGATATCATTAATTTGCTTGAGCATTTAATTATATTAGAAACGGGAAATTGAAACAAAATTAACAATTCTTATAGCTGATTGGCTTGGCTATTAGGGATAACGTGGATAGAGGCTAAAGTGGTTATTACATGAGTATCGGACCATAGCACGGGTGGAACAAACTTCATTGGAAAAAATTGGACGAGAGTGTCACTTACTCTGCACTCCAATTTAAATTTTCAATTCTTGGATAAAAATCAGTTCGAATTAGTTTAATTGTTTTTGCAAAGTCAGCAAGTCGATGTGGGAGTAATCTGGATCGGCCTACAAAGGACCAATTATCTATAGGAGCGAGCATAAAACGCTTGAAAAAACAATCGCAGAAGAAAAATAAAAGCAGCTTAGTGTTCTGCTTTGTTGGATGCAGAATACAAGACGATTGACATTTTTGCGGTTTTGCCGCATTTTGGGAAAGTAAATCAGTAACAGTAAACAGCTTTTAAGCTCAGTTGCTTGGCTGAATTTCTGGGAAGATCAGAACTGAACAGAAGGTAACCTAGGTTCTATAATACGTTGAAAGAAAGAAAAGTATTTTATTTGGGACACGCACAAGAAATAATAATAATAATAATAATTCTTTATTTCAGATAACTAAGATCCAAAGTGTTAGTAATTACAATAATGACTTAAGACTATTGTTAGTAAAGTGACACAATATTGTAATAATAATACAAACAGTAAAATAGTAAAAATAGAGGAGCGTTTATAATAACAAAATTAACATGAAAACAACAATAGGCAAGAAAAAAATGATGGACCTGTGTGAGGTCAAAAAGTCTCCCTATCTCAGCTGCAATATTTAGAAATTAATACCGCTGCGCTGGTATTCTGATAGGGCCCGCTATGATGCTACGGACATATATATATCCCACTAGGGGATTACAAAAAATAAAGCAATAAAAAATAGTATTTAAAAAAACTAAACCTAAAAAAATAAACACCATATTTATGTCAATGAATATTAAGATCGATCCACGCCCGATGCTCCAACATCACTTGTCAATGTTAAAGACTATTAGTGAGCATATTATATGAGTACCTACCAGCGCCGCAGCCTCCTTATAAGCCCATTCCCACCGGCTTCCCTTCAGAAGTTTGGAACACAACCACTCTCTCAATGGCACAATCAGTACTTTTAAAAGTAGAGAAAAATTACAAAACGCCTACACTGATGGACATTAAATCAACAAAATTTGCTCTTTTACAACATATTGCTATAAAGTAAACCGCAGGAGCGATCGACTTATTCGCCGATAAAATCTCTTAGCAAAAGAACGTCATGACGTCACTTGAAGGTCACTACCCAGCCCGCCATATTAGAACTAAAGTAAGCCAACTCTGAGCGTCTTATATGAGAATGAGCGAAATATGTGCGCGCGAGCGGGATGGGTCGTTATCCGTCGTTGAATTTCGTATCGAATCGGACGAATGTTGGATGACATTTTATGTTGACAGACAATTTGACGTAATTACATTACATTAAAACGACCATAGCTTGCATGCGTTGTTGATTGAATTTATATTTGAATTTAATAGTTAGCTATTTTAGAATTTATTGCTTGGTATAAAATAATGATTTGTGTATTTTTTTAGTTGAACTGTGTTTATTTGTGTTGTTGTTGTGTGTAGCAAGCAGTTACATAGACGTACGTTGAAATTAGGTATTTGCGGTAAGTACATAGTGTAATAAGTTGAAATTACTAATTTAGAGTAAGTAGATTTACAAAGTAGCAGGTCAGCAGGATGGCGGGTCTAATAGCTTTAGATTGCTGCTTGACAGATTATTTGCTTTGTGAGGAAACATCCTTTTCAAGGTTAAGTTTTCTGGCTTACTTCTCTCAATGTTTCACCCTTCGCCACTGTTACCTACATAAATTCAGATGAATATAACTCTTAACGAGGAAATGAGGTGATCAACACTTATCACACACGGTGAACCACAAGAGTCCCAACACACTCACATATCGGTTCCATACACACACACACACATGCACTCAATGAATTCCTAATCACCCGCATTCTTCCACAGCATAATATAATTGATATCGAAATGAAAAGCCTATACGAACAGCCTGCATAAATTATAAGGATGGCATGATGCCGCTGAAGCGTCCACTTGCAATAACAGAATGGGGACGACGATGCGCTAATTGCAACGACGGAACATGATATCACGTCAACATAATACACTTTCGGACTACCGTATATTGGTCGAAGTAAGGTTTGAAATCGCGTGGAGGAACTCCATCGTAAACTTTGTTGACTTTTATCGGACAAAGTTGTTGAAGAATGTTTTGCGATTGAATTCGACTGTATGTAGCCAAGTTAAGGTCTAGTGTTGCGTGGATGGTTGGTATAAGAAAGTGGTAGTTGTATCGAACGAGGCTCGATTACCGTAGTGCAGTCTAGCTCCCGACATTAGTTATATAAAAACAGCTGCAGCTGCTGCTTTATGGGAATGCAATAAAATATTTGAAATATTCGTTTTTGTGGCAGGGTAACAATGTTAGCGTATAAAGGCTAAACAAAGAATAATTTTGGGACCTAATATTTATCATCCTCCTACGAATTCCTGGGTTCCGATACAGGCAAGTAAGAATGTGACTTTTACAATTCATATGTAGGTACTTTCTGAGTTTAACTTGAACATTATTGACATAGATGAAAGAAAACATCGTGAGGAAACCTGGAGTTATAGTTAATATAAGTCTGAAATCATCAACCCGTCTTGAGCAAGCGTGGTGATCCAATGCTCGTGCGTTTTCTGTATGAGAAAAGGCCTTTGTCCTGCAGCAGGACAGTAACAGTGTGGTATTACAAACTCTTGCCCGCATCTGAATTTAAGTATTTAGGGCCAGCATGCCATCTCTTTTTCTTACATACGGCTTGGTCTATCGGCCCTTAGTATCACCCACCCCTTCTCTAGCATATTTTTTTAATATTTATCAAACTCTGTTGCTAACCGAGTTCAAAAAAGGAGAAGGTTCTCAATTTAGCTGTATATTCTAAAATATATTTGTTACCAACTCCGTTATTAATTAACCGATTTGGAAAATTATTTTTTTATTTGAAGGGGTCCCAGATTGGTCCTATTTATAGATGTTTCATTTTCGGCCATTAAGTGTACGGCAATGAATAAAAATCCACGAATTGAGGAAAAATATTCTTTACAAAATATTCCCCTGATTACTTCGGCACAAAAAATATAGTTTTTTAAAATTATTGCCATATTCTATTGATCATGGCGTTCGTCTTACTTGTATACTGCTTTCATCTAGAAATCATGTTACATTAAAACATAATAATGTCACGTAGACGTTATTTATTTAAATATGAAAGGCATGTGATAGGTTATCATACACAACTTGTTTGATTTATAAGAAAGAGTGATTCCTTGTTAAAAAAAAACTTCTTTTTGTGGATTTGTAGGTACTTCTGGACGAAAAATTCAAACATATTTTTGTATCGCTATTTGACATCACATCTGGGGCCCTAAGCACGAAGTCCGTCGTTGCGGCCGAAGTTACGGACGTTTACTACTCCGCATCACTTACGGACATAAGATTAGTCCGGGGCCCAAACTAAAAATGTATGACAAAATGTTTAGACAGCTGTTGTCCTATTTTATTTTTTTTTTATTTAAAAAACGATGCTCCACACTAGGAATTTCTCCTGTATCGTGGGTGCGTTTACAAACATTTAAACTCACATACACAAACAGCCAGACCCAGAACAAGTACTTGCAGGTCATACAAATATTTGTTCCATGCGGGAATCAAACTCGCGACACGCAACGCAGCAGTCAATCGCTTAACCACTGCGCCAGCCGTGCCGTCGTCATCGTCGTTACTACCGATGTGTTTTACCCGTCCAGGAAAGTTAACTAATCGGGAGAGGGATGGACTTGGAGAGTAAGCCCCCAGATCTGTCAGTCTCGCTAGTCTCGACTTCGTGGCTTTCGGTGGTATTTTAGTTTAACTTCTGCCGACTTTGGCTTTGTATAACGGTTAACACTTATATAACCTTTATTCAAGATGAGCTCAAACCCAGAAATGGTCCAAAAGATTTGATCGTGTTTATTATTATGACATTAGACAAAAGTGGGCCCACCAGGCCTACTTTTGTCTAATGTCATAATAAAATAAACATAAACTAACGAAAACAACAATACAGTTTTGACAATTTCTAGGTTATGTAAATGTCATCTCTCAAACCTGTCATGGCTGGCTGTTGATGGTCGTAAGTTCGTAACTCTCATGACAAACGTCAAATATTTTCAGTTTTTGTTTAGTGTCTCAAAATATTAGTTACTATGACACAAAACAGTCTGTATTGTATTCAGGGGTTCGTTTCTCATGTTTCGTAAAGCGTACATGTTATAGCCGGAGTTCCATACAAAAATGAAACGTCTCCTTTGGTCAAGTTCTGATGAGTGGTTTATGAGTCAGCTTCAATAACATGTATTTTCCACTTAGTGTATGTTGATGACGTTATTATAACTTCATGTCACTGTTATTTACATTGCAAGTAGTGGTATACGACTTTGTTTGGGGTAGGTACCTACCACGACTAAAAAGTGAAAATCAACTGTAATTTCGGAAGCCGGTGGCCAAAATCGAAAATGCACAAAAAAAAGACATCGACTTCCGAAGTTAAAGTTATTTTTCTTTTTTAAATATTTTTTTAAGAATGTTGGAGTCTGTGTTCCGAGTTGCACTATCATACTTGGGAATCAAAACGGGCTGTGAATTCAAGGTTTTTGATGGTATTATTAAAAGTAATTTCAAGCTATTAGCCCATCATAATAATCAACTGCTTAAACTGATTTGATTGATTAAAATGCCTTTTTATTTTCCCAGAAAACTGAAAACAATATGATATTTTATAATATCCCCATAACTTTCTGAAAGTAATTGCAAGATTGTGCCTAACAAGTGCATATATTCCACCATTATGAAACTCCTTAAGAAAATCAGCTTGGCTAACATTTGTTTTCTTACGTGGATTAAGTAACAGTATTCAACAATCTACGAGAGAGGTGGTTTTGGTAGAAGCATTGTCGTGCATTTTGGGTTGCTCATAATGCCTGGTGCGGATCCATACGTCATGTTCGTGAATGGGCGCCGTCAGTAGGCACTGGTAATTTAGCTGGTTCTTAGCTGCCACGGCTTATATTAATTCCATAATTGTTTTTATCTTTTTATTACGGACGCTTTTAACGTGCACGTCTTTCTACATCGTTCTCACATATATAATTACAACATGAATGATGTAACCACTTTTTTGTAACAATATTTTGATTTAAAAGAGTGTCCATGGAGTTTCTTGCCTGTTCTTTGCCATAGGTACCTACTACGCTTTGGAATGGGCAACTAGCTTCATCTTTCTGACTGACCGTACCCTTGACAATTTAAAAGTGCCTTTTTTTTCTTTTGAGTGTGGGAAATCATCAAATAACTTTTCCCGCTCTGGGCAGAGCAGGAAGGCGGTATCAGACTGTTACTGACTAAAACCCACCCGTGTTCCTTCAGTTGCCTGTGCCAGGGGCCACGGTATCCCTCTCGGACTTTCCCGCAACCCTAGCAGGCATCGGCCCTAGCGGACCGCGTCATTGACATCTCTTTGAGGCGCGCGTGGAACACAACGCGCCTAAAAAAAAGTATATAAAAGTGCCTGTAATTGGTTTATTTGAAATAAATGCTTTGAGTTTGAGTTTTGCCCATTTTTCGGCTCTTTTTACGATTCAATTTCAGATTTCACCTCACAGCATGTCTACATCCTTCGAAGTTTTGTATCATGTACATTGTATTAATGCTTCCTCTCTTATAAAGTACCTACATTATTATAATAATCTTAAAAGCAATATTTACTTCGATAAAGATATCTTAAATATTATCATCTTTCTTTGATATCCGTGTCGCAGACACTGACGCTCCTTATCCTTCACGCCCTGTCGCCTCTGTACTAAAATCCGCCGAAGAAGTAAAAATACGGAAAAATTTAAACGCTTATGAAATGCGACATACTACATACACCTCTCTTGTTACATCTGATGGACGTAGTCTTCACTCCACAAATGTCTACCCTCGTAAAGCATCTTGGAGCTGCAATCGCTGACCGCTGGAATAGGTCCTTTAGCGTAGTGATGGGTTGGCTAAGATTAAGAATCATCATTTGAATAATCCGTGCCACTAACATGTGCATTGGCGGCACTAGGCATGAATTTAAACCATTAGCCAAGTTATTCGGCTTGACGATGGAGCAGCCCTACCTAGACAAGACTGACACGGATGCGGCCGACGAACTGACAAGACGTCGATTGAATAAAATGCGAAGGATAAATTAGCTTATTTTATTAGTTAAATAATCACTAATTTAACAGTACTATAGATTAGGATTAGGTTAGATTTTAATATTTTGTATTGTATTTTGTTAATGAATAAAGATTATCTTTACTTAGTGATGTTTGTTCCTGCTTGCAATTAATATACAAATGAAAATAAGTTTAATTAACTGTTCTACACACAATAAAGTGTATCTCTAACAATGGTTCCGTTCGTATGAGCTTTTGTCACTACACAGTTGCGATACAGAAGTTTATGTATTTAGGTACTTAACGTTTACAGCAATGTGAATAAATATTTCAAAATTCAAATATTCAAATTAATTTATTAGTCAATATCATATGGGTAAACAATAAGTTAATGTCACAAAGCAATCTATTACATTCTTGTTATCACCATATTTTACCTTTCGGTATGCAAAGTACATCTACCAACCCGCACTGGGCCCGCGTGGTGGATTGCGGCCCACTCCTTCTTACAGAGAGGAGGCCTGTGTCCCAGCAGTGGGAGCGTTATAGGTTGATTATGCAAAGTACATAAAAAGAAAACCCAAAATTTTTAATACTAAACAGAATAAAATTAAGAATAAAATTGATAAAATTAGTTTAAAAATAAAGTATAAAAATAAATCATATAGTTTATCCTCCAAATATTCAGTTACAGTGTAATAAATAAGCAATATTTATAAAAAAATAAATTTAACTTGTTAGTAGGCGATGTTGCCGCCATTAAATATTTAGGTAGGTATACTCTGGGAGCCATACAAAATATACTATTACTTAAAAGAGTTGTTCTATTGTTAGGACAACAAATTTTTATTCGCGCCCCTAGCCGCCGCAGGAGACGCCCTGGGCGTCTAGAATCGCAAGCCGATTCCCGGCCACCGCAGGCGCGGGCTTGTGGACGCCGAGCAATGGGCAGCACGCCGTCCGATAAGGACGTTCCACGCGCGCCTCAAAGAGATGGCAGCATCAATGACGGGGTCCGCTAGGGTTGCTGCCAGGGTTGCGGGAAAGTCCGAGAGGGATACAGTGGCCCCTGGCACAGGCAACTGAAGGAACACGGGTGGGTTTTAGTCAGTAAGAGTCTGACACGCCCTCCCGCTTCGCCCAGAGCAGGAGAAGTTATTTGATGGTTTCCAACCCTCAAAAAAAAAGGACAATTTTAACGTTAATGTGACGTTTGCTTTTCTATTTTTCAAAGAAAGTAATGTGGGATGTTACAAAATTAATAATTTCATAAATGTACGAATATAATATGCATAGAAGTGTCAGGAGTTTGAGATTTTTTAGAAATTTTTTGCATTTATTTATTTGTTTAACTTTACAGATTGGTTGGACACATCTCTTCTGAGCCTTAAAAGCATCATCCTTATGTACAGAATGCCCCCAGAACATTATTGCATATCTTATTATGGATCTCACATAACGCAGTACAGTCAATATATCGGCCATTTTGGAAAGCATATTATTATGTAAAGCATATAAGATTGTTGATAAACTCTCAATGTGTGTTTTTCCATTTAAATTGCAGTCAATAATTAGACCCAAAAATCTTTGTAGTATTAACGTGAGTGACTTTTTTATTTGAGTATTAGATGATAATGTCACATATCTGTGCAGATCTATTGCGAAATATCACATAAGCTACTTTTATCGCAATTTAATTTTAGATTGTTGGATGTATTCCATTCTATTTTTTTTCGATGGCTGTTTATTTGAATGTATTCTTTAGTTATTAGTTCTCTAATGGATTCATTTTAAATAAAATATTAATTTCAATAGACGTGACTTTGTAATATGTGTTATTTTATAGCGAATACAAGAAACTTGGTAAGATAAATACTGTCATAAAGACTTTTCAGATCCACGTTCTAATTCTGGTGAGTCCAAAACTAACTATTACCAACTTCTCCGTAACTCTGCTAATATCATGTGAAAAAATAAGTGTTTTGGCCTTTTCAAGGTAGACTGACTCCACTGACTAGATAGAAAAAAAGAGCACGTTAAAATAAAATATATATAGTTATTTAGTTTATTAAATAAGTAGGTAAATGTTAATCAGAAGAATATTTTTATGAACCGATAATTTTTTCGATTTCCTGACTGCAAAAATTGGTGACCGACTTTACTGATAAATTTTAATTCGTAAGTAGTAGTGTCCAACTAATGAAGCTACATATTTTCTCAAACACATGTAAGTTACCTTACTGCCTTCCATCTCCATCATCCCCTACCGTGTCACATATTCATTTCACGAACAATAGGGCGTATCGTATAATTTAGTATGTACAACCGTCCCTACCCTGGGCACATCGAGCACAATGGTAGTATCTGTAGTTTGAGACCAAAGGTGTCCTGTTACAGTCACAAATGCTTTGAACATACATTAGCCGTGACAATGTTGTATTGTGCTGCTTGGTTTGATCTTAGATACTTAAAGACTAAACTGTGAACATGTCATTTTCAGTCGAGTCTAGTCCATTAATTATCTAGGTAACTAGTTTTTTAAACCACAAAGACAGCTTCCGTCTCTTTCTCTCTTTTTTCTTTACTAGGTATAAAGCGAGCAAGAGAGTGCCAGATGAAGAGCATGGGTCCGTTGGCAGAGAGAGCATCTTCGTGTGATCTCATAAGCGCAATGTGATGCCATAAATACTAGGATAGCATAAATTACTAGGAAGGATATGGCACAAGTACAGATAGCCAATACAGCAAATATATGGAAACGTTTCATATCCATTAAACAAACTAACATATTTTACAATTAGCCCACATTTTTCAGCAAGATACACTTATTTACACAGCCGTGTAAAAGAAAGTAGAGTTCTTCTTGTCGGCATTTTTTTCCATAATATTTTTCGACGCCCAGTTGGCCGGCGTAATAGGGCCTCATTACGTTCTTTTTACTTTCCTGATGTTTTTCACAATCGTACGCATCAAAAGAGGGTCTGTTTAGACCGGGCTGATATATTATGTCTCGTGTTTTCATAATAAGAAGTTTATTTAGTAGAAAATGGGCTCGAGGAAACAACGCCTGTTTCGCCTTGATGGGCCAGAATTATCATGAGCGATTTCTTATGCACATACAAACCAATATTGGTAATTGAAAATCCCACGTTGGAAGCGGCCAAGTGATTTTTCCAATACCCATGTTTATTTTAAGTTTAGATTCATTTTTAATTTTTACTCCTGTGTGATACAGACCATCAAACTGAACAACTTTCCCAACTTCGAAATCGACAAAATACACTGATAATTTAAATGTTACCACACCTTTCTTATACACGCCGTATATTACTAAAGTTTCTAAACTAAGGAGCTAACGCTTTGCAAACCATTTAATAACAGAAGAAGCCTTGATATACGAGTACATAATATGATGAAACTAATGCAGAACGGAAACTGTAGTAAGTCAATTTAGAACGTTATTCATGTAAATTGGACCGTTAACCAACAAAGCGCTTTCAGGAAACGGCAGCGATATTGGTCACGTTTAATCGTGCAAATTAGTCGTCGCAGTTTGACGGCCGATTGGCGTTGACGCTTATGGGATTGTCTGTACCAAGGAACCAAGGAACAAACGATTAAGCTGAGGATAGAGCAATTTTTGAGTATTTTTTTTTATAAAATGAGTGATTTTTTGCATCTGAAGGCCATCTTGAAATAACGTTAAAAAATAAGTCGCAATCTGATCTCAGCAACAGTTAACGTCAAAAACTTGTCTTTTTTGGCAAACAATTTTGGCAGATTGAGACATGTTAGGATTCCGTATTTTTAAGAACGTTCGCAACGTTCATATAAATACAAAATTGCCCCTCAGATATTTGTGTATAATCGTATACAATAGAGGACTAATCGAAGTTAGAAATAATACAGAATGTATTTAACTTTCTGCATGAAGAAAACAGTGAGCGATTCCAAAAGAAAAAAAAAATACAAATCCCGTTTCGAATCAGTTTAACTTTAAAATCTCGCTTTTACACTACAGATTTGTCAATATATATACAATAGGCGTTGTTGCCACAGCCCACGTTAAGCTGCTTTGTTCTTGTGCGTAGTCATAATCTGAGATGTAAACCTATAACTATGACTGTACTGGTTTACGTATATCTCACGGCAGCTAAGCTGGTCTTAGATGCAGCAGAATGTCTGATGGTTAAATCGTTTTACCGGTTTTGGTTGCTTTTGTATCTAGTCATTTACAATAGAGTTATTGAAGTTAGAAATAATACAGAATGTATACAATTTTTATATTATAATTATAATATGTTTACAATTATTAGGAAGGATACAGTGAGCCATCCCAAAAAAAAAATACCAACTTCCGCTCCGAAAGCGTTACAAATCGCGCTATTAAACTTCATTTTGTTTGTGTATGATATAATAAATAATATATAATACGCCCAGCCTCTCTATTATAAGAAGTATTATTTCCTTTTCCTTTAATAATACACTCATTAATGAAAAACAAGAAGAAATCTCAATCCCCCATCATATTATGAACATTATCCCGTCTATACAACAATACACGTTGTTGTCAAAGCGCGCGTTGAGCCGCTTTGTTCTAGTGCGTAGTCATAATCGGAGACGTAAACCTATAACCATATAACTATGGAACTTCAGTGCGCCTAGTACGCACGCGCGGAGGAAACATAACACAAATAAGAATTAACAGATATAATGAAAAATTGTTTATTCAGCACAAACAAAACGAACAATAACAAAAAAAAAACACTGAATAAACACTTACAAAGTAGCTAAAAGCCTCGTACTCAACAATTAAAACTTCAATTATTTCATTTCTTAAACTCATTTTGCTCATAATATTAAGTTACTACTACTTATTTTTAAGACTTCGTTCATATCTATGGGTGATACTAGATATGCTTGTTGCAAAAATTTAAACCAAATTCTATAGGTTGGTTGTATTTTCGATTCAAAATTCGTTCGAATTTACGTAACGTTTACGTCACGCGTTCCTGTTCGGGCCTCTGGTTTGCTTTTAACTCGCAGCTAAGCTGGTCTTACACGCAGCAGTGTGTCTGACGGTTATACCGTTTACAGCCTGTACTAGGTTTAGGTTGGTGTGACAAAATGTGGTATATGGTCTGGTTTGTCTAAGCACATCTTTATAGCCTAAATTCTATAATGGTATACAGCGTAAAATTATAATCAGTCGTACCATACAAAACTTCTTTCTCTTTTTATTTTTTTGCAATTATGATGTTGGTCCCATGGAGAAAGTAGTAGAGAAAGTAGTTAAGTTTGATAG
The DNA here is from genome assembly GCA_937001585.2 of Brachylomia viminalis. Classification (NCBI taxonomy): domain Eukaryota; kingdom Metazoa; phylum Arthropoda; class Insecta; order Lepidoptera; family Noctuidae; genus Brachylomia; species Brachylomia viminalis. Next base: position 4,194,967 of record OW443300.2, read on the forward strand.
CCTGTACCGCACCCTTATTTTTGACCAAACCTTTCAAAAATACGCTGTATATATATACATATATCTAGATTAGAGTGTAAAAAATTACAACTATATTCTGTACAGTAAAGGCTTAGAAGTTATCACAAGTGTATAACAAATTTCACGACATTTCTGCACATTTCTGAAAAGTTTTTCAGTTTGCTGGTAAAACCTAACTTAAACATTATGCAAGTGGAACTGTAGCTACCTACGTATTCAAAGGTTTAAAGTGTCTCATACCAAGCCTAGAAAAAGAGTTTCAGTTGAAAATTATGTGACTAAGTTACCAACAACCCTACACCAAGAATGGCTACACAAAATGTAAAAGTAAGTTCAAAATTGGGTCAAATACAGACAAAAAGTATATGTTGTTGTAAACCCTGTAACAAGGTGTTTAAATTGAATTAAATACACAGAATATTACTTAACGCGATATAGCAGTTGACAATACAATACCACAGAACAAATTGAAGCGAGCCAGTCATTTATAATGCCTTCTCCTTCTATGTATTGTTTGAGTTGACAGCCGTTACTGGTCAAGTTATAAGCGAAAAGCGGAGCGAGCTTTAAAATGTAAACGAAAACGCTCTCAGTGATGAGTGGTTCACAAAACACGTAAATGGGCTGAAAGGATGATGTTAAGATGTCATTACAACTTGATAGTTATTTAAAGACAAATATTCTCGAAATGAGGCAACCCAACAAATAATTCAGTAAGCAAAATTCCAACTTTGAAAGGCAATGCAGATGAGCTTTTTAAACTGTTTTTCAACTCGAGAATATTAATTTTTCTACTACCTTTCGGACAAGGCAAAGGAATAATTTAAATATTCTCTGACAAACAAAAGCGCGACGCCTGTATAATGTAGCTTACGGTATATAGCATTGACTGCGTGTGTATAACCAGATACATGAACGTAAATGAAACCAAAGCGGTTCATAATGTAAGGATCGTAGCGTTGTCGGTGGCATTCCGTAGTCTCTGCCTACTCCCATGGGAAGAAGGCGTGGTTTATGAATGTATAGCCAAATAGTTAATAGTATTATAGGCATATTAATTATCTAGTCTTACCTACCTTAGACCACGCACGTCATCGTCAACACTATTATGGTCGCGTTATGACGACTATGTAGCACTGTTTTATATGAGGTTCTTAACGATCTCCACCTCTAATGATGTAGGTTTATTCTCATTTTCCCAGCAAGCCTTCAATACAACAAAATTTTACCAAAAGAAATTAAAATGATTTATAGAGAATGCGGTTTTATTCGAAGTCCTGATACACATTTTCAAGAGCTTGGAATATCGTTTATTTTTACTGTCCACAAAATCTTATTATGTTGCTGTACTGGTATGTGTGAAGTTTAGTTATCATGCAAATGTTTGTCGACTAATGCACACTGTGTTATTTTATTGGCACTGTGACTGTCCGTCACATAATCCTATTTAGTAACAACATATTGTATTTGTTCTGGAATTGTCACACGATATCGGGCATGTTAGAGATGCATTAAATCTCCATTTTATGATCTATCAGCGTGACACGTTACCCTAATTATTAACAAGGTATCATAATTCCTTGAAACTGTGAAACAATATTGAGCCTGCCAGTGACCCATTCCATTTGTATTTAGTGGCTGATACTTGTGCCAGCCATTAGTCGAAAGTCAATATTTTGCGTCAGTTAAGATGCAATGTTTGCTACAAATTCTAAAGAAACGAGTAAAATGTCTGATTTCTGGGGCCGTACTATGACGTGTTAATTCTATTGCTCCGTGATTCTATCATTGTTCCAGCGTGGAAGAGAGACGGAGCTATACATGACCGATAGCACTATCTCTTTTTCTAAACGGAATCATGATGGCGTTAACAGCTCATAGTACGGCCCCGGGTAACGATAATATGCTCAACCGGGCCCTTGAAACAATTGAGAAATTGTACAAAAACGGGCATAAACCTATTCTGCGAGAGTGCGGTATTTGATAAAAACTTAGGGGCTGGTAACGAATTTTTAGGATATCGGAGTGATAACAAATAAGTGAAGGATAGTTGACGGAGGACCGCGAGAGGCGCCATGACAGATACGAGAGTCCAGGCAAGTTAAGTTAAGAGACTTGGGGAATCCCAATAAATTATGTCCATTACGACACATTGTCACAGTAAGTGAAAAAGTAAAAGAAAGACCATGAAATTTAACATTTTTAATACAAAATTAATCAAGTTATCAAATGCTCCAAATGAGTCCCTTCTTGTTGAATACAAAGTCGCACTCTTTTGATTATTTCGATCTGTTGCTTAAAAGTATCTCTTTAAAATTTTATCATGCACTTAAATTATAATAGGGAAATGATGCGTACTTCTCAAGTGGGTACATTTATTAGTAATAGGTACCTAAGATAATGTCAGTTGTATGTCCTTACGGCAATGTCAGCTTTTATTTTTTCTGAACAAAATTTCACACCAAATGTTAAAATTCATGGTCCTCCTTTTATTTGTGACACTATGTTATTTAGCAAAAAATAATCCTTATGATGAAGCCTTTCGATCGGTATGATAAAGCTACAGGGTGATTATTTTTCTCATGTAACGGGTTCGATTTCCGGTTCAACCATGTAATTATTTAAATATCTATGAATGCAGTTTAAATAGTTTTTTTTTAATTCAAATAATGTCTTCTTTCAGTAAAATGTTCCATCTACAATATTCAAGATACTTTCCCCCCATGTGGCATATCCGTGGGACGCCCTGTATACGGGGAAAAGTTAGGAAATGTGAAGTGACGAAATACTACTTCGGTGTGCACCGAGTACAATCGCAATGAGTTTTGCTACAGACTGCTATGCGCTTGAGCTAGTTTTCTGATGTATTAGTAAAAAAGGGCTACGCTGCCGTAAGGGTATAATTAGTACACGTTTAGAACCACTCAAAACTTGTCTCCCTCAATGGCAGTTGGACTTCGCAGTACTCTGTCTTTAGGATTGAGTAAGACATTTATATAATGCATAGGGAACTTGTTCTATTAGAATCGTATTAATGTCCTCAGTGGTTCTATGCGTCAGGTCCAGCAGGACACGTATAGTGAGACAAACGTTGTTAAACGGCTCCCGGTCTCACTGAAGTGGGTACATTGTAAACAGATAAATTAACGTAGCTTTAAATAATTCGTTAAAGCGACAGCGTACGATTCCTTTAATTCCACACTATTAAGATTATATTGCAGATGTTAGCTCTCATTTGCGAGAAGGGAGGTCGGCGTTACGACATTTATAATAGGTACTAAATCATAATATATTTTATAACATTGCAAACCCTCTCGTCTTTTTAGCTTAAAATATGTATAATTATAATACTTACGTTTCCTAACTGTGAATTCCCAATATTAACATCACCTTGTGTCCTTCCTTGTCCCCTAGCTTTCTAAGTCGGGACCAGACAGTTTAGTTTAAGATAATTTATTTCTTTTAATGGTGGGTGGGCGCGCAATTTTTGTGACGAGCCCTACAGGAAAGCGCGGACGGCGCGGAGCGCTTTCTCTTTCCTTTAAAGGGAAGCACTAATAATTACATAATTAAGAAAAACGAAAATTTTATCAGCCTAGTGTTATTATACAGTCACAGCATCAACTTTATCTTGATCTTTATCCAAATACAGCAAACTGCTATTTAGTTTATTGGTATTAACTACGCTTATCACAACCACACGACCTACACTTTCCCTAATGTCATCGACTAAATATCAATTTTCATCATAATCCCAAACTATTAAGGCTATAGCTAATACAATTAAACGCCTACCAATCAAGCGCTGACTACATTCCGTAGCTCCCTACGTTATCGAATAAATGAGTCTTTTATCCACCCTAGTTGTCATCAAAATGAATCTGACCTTAGGAACGGGCCTTCGTTTATTTTCGTCTTCAGCTTAATGGTATTTGTCACGGCACTGTCACCTCCCGAGTCAAATTATACCAATTTTATAGGTTTCTTTTTCATTTGTGTCCACTGATTACTTACTCAGTTGCTTTGTAATAGGATCAGGGACGCTGATAATCTGATTCACCTTGATTTATTTGGGAGTTTCCTTTGGGACTTTTTGGGTTAGTTATTTGTCACCAGTGTATCTCTTTTGCAGTATCCGTTTACTTTAGTATTCATTTGGATCTGTTTTGAAGCTTAATTTTCTTTCTACTGTCATCTCTACATTGCTTTTTCTATGTCGGTCGTATATTAATAATAGACGGTTACATTTAGAATCGTAACGAATTCATCTTATACATTTTGTTTTGTGGACTATCATACCGTAACTCATAGAAATGTACAGCGATTTGACTTTGAGCACACATTAAGATGTATGATGAAACATAAGTTGCAGGTTTAAATCTTTACTAAAGCATGATTTGATTAACAATTTCAAATAAAAATTAAACATTATTACCTAACTTGATGGAATTTTGGATGGAATTTATTATACATTTCCTTTAAGACCGAGAACTCATTACTGGGAAATGGCGTTTCCACATTCGCGATGATGGTTTTGACGATTTCACTTACCTTTTCACAAGGCTTTTCGAAGCAAACGTTTTAAATTAATTTTTACTATTTTTTTATTATGCATCTGTCTTTAACATCCAATATCGAATGAAAAAAGGAGCTACTATGACATTTTGAGCAATTAATGATTGTTATAAGATTTTGTTGCTGTTGATTTTCATCAAATAGGAGCTAACTAATATTTTCCTCGCGGTCTTTAACCTACCGGTCTTTACCTTTGTTGTAGATTGATCATTTTAAACCGTGCAACTGTTAAACTCGTAATCTTTTAACTAGTTCACATTCAGAAAACGCATCAAAATAGCTTGTAATTTCCTTCGTTCAATTTTTATTGCCTTTCCAAACGACAAATCTCCAACCCCATTCGGAGAACTAAGCAATTTCGATCACACATTGTTGCCCCGAGAACGTTGTACACGTTTTAAACGGTAAAAGGGGATTTGCGACTGAGCTTTTGACAACAGAGCTTCATTTTGTTTTTACTTTTAGACTATCTAAGTAACATTTCTGAATTGGATTTATTTTTCGGATAAAGCCTGTAATTCGTTTATTTGAAATAAATGCTTTGACATTTATTTCAAATAAACGAATTACAAGCACTTTTGAATTGTCAAGGGGTCGGTCAGTCAGAAATATGAAGCTAGTTGCCCATTCCAAAGCGTAGTAGGTACCTATGGAGAAGAACGGGCAAGAAAATCCATAGACACTCTTATAAATCAAAATATTGTTACAAAAAAGTGGTTAAATCATTCATGTTGTAATTATACATGTGAGAACGACGTAGAAAGACGTGCACGTTAAAAGCGTCCGTAATAAAAAGATAAAAACAATGGAATTAAAATAAGCCGTGGCAGCTAAGAAATGACCAGTACCTACTGACGGCGCCCGTTCACATCGTATTGTTGTTCATCGTATCATTCGATATTGTGTCTGATTCGGTTTTTGCAAATTTTATAAGTAGTATCATGTCTGAGATTTTTAGTCAGAATATCTAAATATTTGGCCAAACGTGGAACAAAGATTTTCTGTTTAATTTTAATTCACTTGCTAAACGTTTTGTGATGTCAGGATTTTCTTTCGAGGGTTTTTGATTACTAAAGGCTAATGAAATAAAATAACGTCATGAAATTACTATTTTTATTCATTACAATTTTAATTTTCCGACATAAAATGAACAGACAGTATACAAAGCGTATGTACAATTTTATATAGTAGTTATTGACACTGTTCTAAGGCGAGAACACTAGATTTATATTATTTTACTAAACACATATTGCGTATGATCACTATTAATACTTTAAGTTAAAATAATATTTACACGTATTCACCAGAATACGAAGATAATTTTTATTTAAAAAAGGAGTATTTCAAACAATAATGAATGTAATAAATGGGCAAAAAATTATAATTTTTGTGGTACGAAAATAAGAAATAATCAAAAAGTACACAATTTAAAATAATAATGATGAAATCAAAATCGTTTGAATAATAATTATTTCAAGAATGTTTATTGAAATTTTGATTATTATTACGACCATGGACGACAAATTGGATTGAAATGAACCCGTTTGGTTCACGAAATAAAAAATTAAGACTTGGTAAATATTGAATTTTCTATAGTAAAATACATTTTCTATGATATATTATTATCGGGGCATGACATTATACGTTTACATTTTATTTTATTTCTATAAATGCATTTGAAAAACGGATTGCTTGTACTGGCTATCATAATTCTATTTTTCTTTTTTTAATAATTATATCAACTAATTTTATTTCACTTTTGTCTTTCATTTTAATTTGCAATAACTTATGAAATACTCACAAACGATGTTATAAATTACAGATTATTTAAAGCGACTATACATTCATAATAATAATAATATGGGCAACTATAAAATTCTGTTATTTGAAAATGCTTAAAATTTTGCTGGTTAATTCAATTAATAGTTTTGATATGTATTTACATACCTAATGAGTATTATAAAAATATCAGTCCAAAAGAATTGAAATACTAACTTATCATTGGTTAATATTTTTTATTATGTGTTTTATTTAACTACCTACCCAAAAATCATTATGGTCAAAATCTAAAGCATTTCCGTAAAATTACTTAACAAATAAACTAGTTTAATCCTGTTTACATTGGAAAACTATGACAGCTATTACGGATACTTCAAAAACTAGTTTGTTATTACCTAAAACGGTTTAGGCCCGCATTGTTAGTGATAGTTCTATACAAATATTATTTTAATTGACTATTTGAAACGCTAGAAAACTTTAGCAGGGCTCACGGCTGAAAGCTTTGAAGCGTAATCTCATTTTAGTAAGTGATCATGAGTAAGTAAGTTCCGCTCTATTATTTTATCTGAATTTATGATAATTTATTACGATTCGAAACTAAGATTATTTGATTTTATTTTTAAACTATATCCATTAAAATCTAATATTAACCTACAAGTATCAACTCATTGTCACACACAATACTATCGTGGTTTTATTAAATACTTATTTAATTATAAAACAATTATTATTCATATAAATCTACAAACATTTATTTTACCACAATGTCTTCGACATCACTTGAAGCAATTTCTATTACTCTAAACTAACAATATAATAATTAACTATAACATTAATTAGAAATATGAAGAGACTTTTAACTAACATTTATATACACGATCTAACAATTTATTGTCAGTTCTGAACGTTCAAATAAATTTAAAAAATACAATATACCTATTACTATTTACATTTATTAAGGATTTGCTTTTATAAAGCTGAAATCGCTATACATTTACTACAAATATTCTACACGATTCCATGTCTATACATTGAAAGCATTCAATAGAGTCATTAATATTGGTATTGTCTTATTTGGATCATCCTTTTGAATGAAAATTGTGCGTAAAACATTTGCCATGGGACACTCGGTCGGGTTCTCCTGTTTACGCATTGCGGTGACCGACATACATGGACTAGGTGATGTGGAAGTCACCCCGGAGGAGTCTCGTGAAAGTCTTCTTGAACTGCTGGTTGGCCAGTGCGTAACAAAATGGGTTAATAGGACTGTTCGCGTAGCAGAGGAAGTACGAGAACATGTACAAGTGCTTGTTAATACACGGCGGGTCCGTACAGAATCCCTCCACCAAAGCCAATATGTGATATGGAGTCCAACAAACAACAAACGCACCCAATATGAACGATATAGTTCTAAAAGCTTTCCTAGCTCTGTTTTCTGATTTCGATTTCTGCCGACCGATGCTCGGAAACAGGCCATCCCGCTTTGAACGTTTAACTTTTAATTTTTTTCCTATGTTTTTTACGAACTCTTTCTTAGAGTCGCCGCGGCCTGACCCAGTTACTACAGTACTTGATACATCACTATTCTCAACCGCTGGACTTATTGCGGGATTTAGTTTCAATGGAGACGTTTTCACCTCAGCTGACTTGGGAGGTTGAGGTACGTTGTTATTGGAAGACGACGATACGAGAGTAATAACTGGCTTGGAGCGCTCCCCTGTAGTTAAACTCACCTCGGTATTCACTTTAATTGGGAGAGGTGGGGAGAAATTCGTTTTTGGCTGTGTAACTTGAGCTTCGGCGGTTGCTCGTATTAAAGCTGCTTGTAATAAAGACTTGTTAGTTTCGTTACCTGAATTTAATGTTGGTGGAGATGAGGGTTCAGTCGCAGTTGCGAAAGTGACGGAAGAGGGTGGACTCTCGTATGTAGGTGACGGCACATTGACGGAACTCTCATCCATATACCTCAAGTCTGCTCCATCCATACCTACAAGCATGTCGTAAGATGTACCGTCACCTTTCACGAGCCTTACTGTTCTAGTGCGTGATGATTCTGAATGTGATGGCGGACTTTCAGAAACTGTAGGACTACACCTGAATTCAGATGGGGGTGGAATAATTCTTTGAGCAATTGTTGTCGATACCTCTCTTTGTTCGGACGGTGTTGTTATACCAGATGATAAGGGAGACATAATACTAGCGGTAGACAGTGGCACATTTGGTACAGAGATATTGTCGTGACTCTGTGATGTGTCTGGGTTATCAGTATCAAGCAAACTCTTTTCTGATATTTGCGATAATGACGTCTTTGGCTTTTCAGACTCATGTTTCAATACTGGTGACTGTTTCAAATCAGTTTTAATCATCATTCCTCCGTTAAAACGCATGTTGTTTAACAGTTGTATTGCACCTGTTTGCATCATTAAGTTTGCAACTGATGGCCGTTTCTTAACATTTGTTTGTGTAGTACTTTCTTCATCGGAATCAAACGCAGGACTACTTGACCTTTCCGCTTCTACCTGATCTTCCTTCTTATCTCCATCTGACTCAGCTGTAGTGGAAGTACCAGTGGCGGTAGCACTACTTTTATGTGCCGAAGATTTTTGACTCGAATTGGAATCACTTGACCCACCTAGATTTAGCAACGGTGCTGCGAGTGAACTTTTAGAAGTTGAATCTTTTCGCATAGTCTCAGATACTTTCATTTGATCTTCACCGGATATAGTTGCTTTTGATAAGGCTGCCATTCCTGCTGCTCGGCCAGCCATTCCTGTCATAACACCAGCACTTAAAGCCACCATCGACTGCATCTTCCTTTGCTTCGCTTCACTCTTCTTTTGCATATCGTACGCTGTCTTGAAAATTCCGGCATAAAGTACAATCAAAACGAACAGCGTCGTCCAATAATAGCCTATGATTAAAGCTGTGTTAAATACTGGGTCCTTCAAAAACTGGACCGCACATTCGCCTTCTTGTAAGTCTCTGTACCCAACAAAATGTTCCCATCCGAATATTGTCGTAAAGAAAAGTAAAGCTGGTATGATCCATGTTACTGTTACCATCCATATTACTCTGTTTTTCGTTCGCCAGGCTCTATATCTCGCCGCTATTTTCACGCTGCAGAATCTATCTACAGTAATGAGTAGGACTGTATATTGTGAGACAAGACATACTGTATAGTCGACTGATAGCCAAAGGTCGCAGAGCAGGGGCCCTAAATGCCAGTAGCCCTTTAGAACGTAGTCGGTATAGAATGGAAGCGACAAAGTACCTGTAGACAATGGAAAATAATTTTCTATCAAACACTTTCTTTATTATCAAACACTGTAATAGTACTGTGAATACGTTTTAGTCAGAATCGATTTATCAAAAGCTTATAACAATGTCCCAGTTAACTAATTCTTAGAATAAACAGAAAATTATAATTCTGAGCAGTTTATTTGTCAAATTTTGGAACTTTGCTTTTAAACTTATTTTGCTTATGGAAATATTTAAATACAGTAAGTAAATCAAATTATTTTCTTCAACTGGATTGCTATACGTTTGTGCCTTTAAACAAACCTTATAACAAATTTCCGTTAACTCTGAAAAAGCGGTTGGTTTCGAAACACTAATAAAAACTAAACTGCAGTTGAGTTGAAGAATTCAAACTACAATTTCAAAACAAACTTAGACTTTTAAATCGTTTTGAATAAGTGAAAGCGTACGCTGTATAAACCTGATAATTGCACAAACTACTTTCTTTATTCCGACTCAGTTTATTGTTTGTTCTGTGCCAGCGCCTTTTTTATAGAACGCCGAATACCTAAGCTTTTGTACAGAGACTTTTGATAAAACTTATAAGCGAGCTATATTAATACAATACATAGCCGTCTATGACGTGTTTCGTCTAGCACAAATCACCACAATAGGTTTCTAAATAACCTTTGAATAATGGTAGCATAAAAGAAAACTCCCAAAAAAAATATGGCTCCCGTGACATCCAAAATGTATTCAAAATAACGATCGATCACCAATATTATTTGTCAATAATATAATTACCATATAATCTTTACGATATTATCAAGAGTTACATTAATAAAACGTGAATATTTCTTACCAATCAGCAGATCCGTGGCAGCAAGTGAGGCGATGAAGTAGTTGCTGGGCTGGCGAATAGTCCTGTCCACCAGGAAGGCAAGGAGTACAAGTACGTTGCCGCTGACAGTCAGCAAGATGACAAGCACGAGGCACGTGGCAAAGATGGCCGCCAACCATAGCGGGAACGGCGGTAGGACTGGTTGCTATACAAAACAAATGAGGTTAATGAAGGCAGAATGGAATAGAAAATATTATTGTTACAGGTAAATTTACTGTAAAATATATGGATGTTACAAAACATATCGATATGACAGTTTTTTTAAACAGAAGAACTGAATTGTTTTTGTCTTCTGCGTTAGCTGTACATTGTGCGTTATGGTTGACTTGTCTGCAGATTATTACAAGATCTGTTCGGTACTGGATATGCTTTCTATTTCAGATAGAAAGTATACCAAAAAGGAACAGAATTAATCACAAGTGTTGGTTTCATCAAATATCAATCAAACGTAAGCACTTTTGATAAGGGCGAGGCCCCATTAGTACGTTGCGCTGCGTTGCGTCCTCGCAGCGTCGTCGCTGCGTCGTTTTCCATATATTTTTTATGACATGCCCCAACCGTTGCGTCGTCGTGCGCGACGTTTCAACGGATCGACGGACAAGAGACGAAGCGGGAGGGAGGGTGATGCGCTGCGTTGTCGGAGCTCCGCTGCGACGACGGACAGTGATCCACTGCTAGAGGAGGAACTGAGACGCAGCTGCGACGGCGTGCATACCCTCTTGCGTTGCGTTGCCGCAGCGTCAACGCAACACAGGTGTGGCATACAATGCGTTGTTCCGTTGCGATGACGCGACGCAACGCAGCGCAACGCACTAATGGGGCCTCGCTCTTATCCGTGTCTTAAATTAATTTTAAACAACAGATTTCTTGTAAAGTCAATCGATTATTCTATCGAGGGTTATTACAGATACTAATTTGGTACAGCAAATACCTCAATTACGAAAGATTTGCAATAGCTTTTTACGTTTGGCGCAGTGGTTAAGTGATTGACTGCTGCACTGCGGGTCGCGGGTTCGATTCCCACACGGAACAAATATTTGTATGACCTACACATAGTTGTTCCGGGTTTGGCTGTTTGTGTATGTGAGTTTTAATCTTTATAAACGCATCCACAATACAGGAGAAATAAGTAATGTAGTGCGAAGTTAACAAAAAAAAAGCTTAGGCGCTACTACATTTTCGCTATTGCAACACATTAACATTCTGCTAATAAAAGCAACGCCATTAGAGTTAATGAAACTGGATTCTACTAAAAAGTCAATAAAAATCCCAGTAAAAAGATTCCTTTAGTAAAGCTCCAAACGCAAAGATTTTAATCGCCATACCGCGTAAAAAAAAGATCACGAGTCTGTTTCACAATGACATTTTAATAGTATTGTCTCGCTCACTCATAATGAAAATCATATTGTTATAACAAACGCAGGAAGCTTACCGGGAGACTACGTCTCAGCGAAAACAGTGACGTCACCTCCGACGAATATTTAATTATCTGGTATAGAGATTTTGTTTCCTCGGATTGATTCCTGGTTAATGTTTGGTTAATTATTAATTAGTTATTGATTTTAATGCTGCTTACATTCTTGTCGAATTTTAAATCATATCGATGTATCGTGTTGTATTTTTTTTAAGTTGGCAACATTGATTGTATGCGCATATAAAATACCTTGCAACTGTATTTTGGTCCCCTTGTTCGCTGTGTAAACTTCAAGTATTGTCCCCTCCGTGTTATTTCTACACTGCACCTACGCCCAGCCTCAGCAGAACCCACATTGAAGACGCTACTGCCACTGTCACAAACTCTTTCGCCACAGTATCTTTCGTTCCATGCGGATTGTGTGAGCTCACTTTTCTCAGTGTTAACACTTTTACGCACGATCTAAGTACGGCGAGGGCACATCTAACGATTTACATCTTTGGCTAAACGTTATTCGGAATGATCTTGTAAACTTCTAAACAAACAAACTATTGTCTTCCTAAGAAATGGGTTTAGTTACATTAGAGTTCAGTTTTAGGGCAAAGTGATCGAGTTCTTACTTTCTTAGTTTGATTTATGAATAATTAGTTTCAGTATATAAAGTGTTAGATTTAGTAACAAATGTCTGTTTAGATATTAAACTTTGTAAATTAATGGATGAAACTTTCCAAAATAAATAAGATAACTTTAATTAAGAATAACACGAAGTGCTAAATATAGACTCCATTCAAATATCATTCTTTAAAAATCCTAAGCCAATAAATACGATGAATAAAACAATGGAAGGTATTTATTGAGTCCCTGCTCTTCTAAATTTCCTTTCCAAAATTTACTTATAGTGAACAGTGTATGAGGCTTACATTCCTTCTTTTATCTATGACAAAATTGATATTAAAATATAGTTTTCAATACATCAAAATAAGCAACAGTTAATCAGCCTCTTCCAAACATTACCAAAAATAAGACAGCTAACAAAAACGTCAATCAAACACACTTACTCGTATGTGTGTATGATTGGAGTATGCGTTAGGTACTTAAAAGTGCACATTTAACTTATATGTATACACACTGTTCACATATTCCTACATACGGCCGTGACACAATACCGATGCTGAGAATGTACAATCGATTAACTGTCTGCACCGATAAACATTGAGTCGCACCTTTGTTACCCCTTCTATTTTAAAAGGGTTGGGCAGAAATAGAAGACCTCTTTTTTCAAGGTTTTTTAAGTCCGTTGGATTGTTTTAGCGCACGCACAAGCAAATGCTTTGATATTATCATTGTAGGTACGAGTACATGTTGCTGATCCTCTTATTAACAAATAAGTTGTTTTTAAAGAATTTTGCGTGAAGACATACAAAAGGCGATTAATTTTGCATAAGGCCAACAAAACAGTGTGATGCCTTGAAATCTGAAAATTCTGCATCTAAAAACAAGTTCCTTAATTGCCTAGTAAATTTTGATATATATATATATATATATATCAATAAATGCAAGAGTCTCTTGGCTATACAGATTTATATAATAATATGTATGTGTCCTGAATAGCATTGTTGCCACGAAGATTATCCACGTCATACCGTGATACGAATTTTTTTCATTGTCTTGTCCGTATCTTGTTATTTATTTCATATAAGTATCTCAGATTGACTGCTTCAGGATAAAGTTCTTAACTATCTCCAATCACTTTTCTCCTAAATCATTGTTCTAAAATAACATCCGAAATCCGCCATCATGATAAGGAAAGAAAGGTTTTTCTCATGGTCAAATACTCCATTGTGTTTGTCCCATTCAATAAAACACAATAAGAAAAGCTGCCTATTCATTAACAGTTCAAGTTCTTATCTGAAGAGGCTGATATTAGTGCAATTAAACTTAGAGAATGGGGCCTCGAAGATTGGGAACAACTAATCCTTTTTGGTATAGCGAACTTGAGATTATGAAAGAATAATGAAGCTCTTAGTATCAGTTTGGATACTTAGTAAATTTTGAAAGTTTAAATTGATTTAGAAATACACAGATTTGATAATGAAAAAAGTTTTAATGAAATGTTCAAGTTAGAAGACGCTAATTTTCAAATAAGACTACGGAATTTTTGTCTAATGGAAATTAAAGCATTATAAAAAAGCTCGCCTATAAGCACATTTTTTTATAGAACTTAATACGCTTGCTTTCAATAAAGTAAGGCCCACATTCAGCCTTATACAGAGGCGAGAATCTCCGTGTGTAATGTGTGTGAATGCAGCCTAATTGATATTAAATCTTCGTTCAGTAAAATTGTACTTCATTATTGCGATAACTATTGCTCTGTTTAACTCCGTGTAGAATAGTAATCGATTCAGACACATTCCCTATTCATTCGAATTCTTTAAAACGTTTAAGTTCGAATCAATAACAGAAATAAAAACATACAATATAAGTAGCAAAACTGCAAAAACTCAAACAGTCTGAACAAATGTTTGTAGGTAAATCAGTAAATATTTTCTCCCAGTTCATATTAAAGTCGATAACGAAACAACTAACTTTGGTCGTTAGTGGCTTGCACTAGTTTTATATCGCTAAAATACTCCTAAGCTTCTATTTCATTGAAAGTTCATTTAATGTTTGTTCATGTTTTTATCGAATAGCGGATAACGAAGTTAATGAATGAGTTGATATTATCGATTCAAAGAAATTGACTGAATAGACAGCTGTGAATAAAGTATGGCCATTGAACACATACAGTACATATTTTAGTATATTAAAAAAAACCGGTAGACAGTTTGTCTAGGACTGGCGTGGTACTAACAGAATTTTATCCAGTATATGGGTTTTTTCTAGCAATGCGCCAAATGACAGGAGTATCTTGCACAATTGTTTTTAAAGTGCTATACCTAATGAAATCATCCAATTATTATTATTATTATTATTATTTATTGAATTAAAGCCAACACGGACCAATTAAAAAAAAATCCAATCCAATGTAAGTGTGTATGTGTGTGTTTTATCCAATGTAATAATCATAATGCTAATAATGTATAAATTATCGGAACATGCTAGAATAAACGACGACGATAATCTATTTCAATACAGATTTAATCATAAACACACACAAAATTAAGATAGGTACACCAGGCAATAATCATTGCCTGGTGTAAAATATATAATCTTAAAGATATATTCAAACTATACGAAAGAAGAAACTCACCAATCCACCGTTAACTGTGAGAATGTTCTCAAAGGTGTTGTTGAAGTAATAAATGTCAGTGTAGTTGGTGCCATTGGCGACGAGGTACTCGCCGTGACACTCTTGGTACCCCCCAGCAGTAGTTATACACGTCCTCTGTCTCATCTTCTGAAGTTTCCTGTTGACAAAAGTTTATTTTTTAATATCGCACGTGTCACACTGGATGAGGAGAGTCGAAGATCGGGCTCAGTGGCGTTTACTAGGAGAGGCCTACGTCCAGCAGTGGATGAATATAGTCTGATGATGATGATACCGATCGATCTTCAAAGTAAAGCAACGCTTGCTAAGGTCGGTCCGTGTATGGGTGACCATCCATTACATACCGAGATCCGTACCTCTGAAAACACGTTAAGCCATTGATCCCGACTGCCATTTGTAGATCTTTGATAATCGTTATGGGTAGTTAGAAATCCGAAAGTCTAACAACCAGTCTTACCAAGGGGTATCGTATTACCCAGTAACTGGGTTGTGGAGGTCAGATAGGCAGTCGCTCCATGTAAAGTATTGGTATTTAACTGCATCCAGATTGAATGGAAGCCGACCCCAATATAGCTGGGAAAAGGCTAGGCAGATGATGATGGACGCTCAGGAGGATCTGTTACCATAGATCATGATATATTTTAGTTACGATTTAGAACAATGAAGAAATCATTTTTCACGTTTTCGTTTTTTTCGTGCCTTCTCTAAATGAGTAGAGGCCTTTAACCTGCAGTGGGACAACAATAGGCTGTTATTATTTTATACCTAAATCAATTAATTTACTTAAGCAGATAGAAAACAAAGTATTGTACAACAACAATTTTTAACCTTAAACAATTTTTATAACTAAATTAAGTGAAACGATTTTCGACCCCATTAGCATTACACTGTGCCATTAGTAACCTAAACATTTTAACTGTGTCGTTACCGTTGAAAGTTATCATTTATCAACGACCAAATTCATTTGTCGAAAATAAAACATAGGCAAATAATTTTACAAAAACAGGATTTTTGCACGAATATTGTTAGCAACTTTACGCATCAATTTTCATGATGAGAAAATGCGTTTTTATTTTATTCGTAAAATATTTTAGTATCTACAGATTATTTATTTATTTGCTAACATGTAAAACACTGGTTAGTAGGGATGCATTAAAATTTCATGTCATGAAATTTGCAATACAAATTGCAAATTGCATAATATATCGAATTATTATTTATATTTAATTATTAATTACATACTATTGACTCTAATTATTGCAACATATTTCATTATACTAAACATCAACCAATCATTTATTACATATTATAAAAAAAAAAAAAACATTAATAACAATTCGTTCATTCATTTTAGTCATATATACATCGCATATTTACGTCAAGCTTATTATTACAAGGTCGATCGATTCATATTTCCTTCCTTTCATAGAGATTTCAAATGTTTCGAAAAATTTGAGTCATTTGTTAGGGATTTTAAACTTTCCGGTAGCTTATGAAATATATTAGCTATTCGTGAGTATGGGCTTTTCCCGATAACTTTTAAGTTTGTGATGGCTAGTATTGATCTATTCTTGTTCCGCTGCGCCGGTTATAGTTTTCATTTAGCTCGATAATAGATTTGAAGAGGTGCATATTTTTTCTAACGAATATAGTTACAACTTTGCAGTATGTATTGCTGGTAGTGTGAGAATTTGTTGTTTAACAAAGTGTAGCCTACAACTCTCTCGTTGATCTATGTTTATTAATATTCTAATATATTTATTTTGCTGAATGAAGAGGTCTAAAAAAATCAGTACTTTCTCCCCACAGAATAATACCATAATTTTGCCAGGAGTAGGCTTACGCATAATAGGCAGATATAGCGGTTTTATAGTCTGAGTTGTATTTCAATATGCTTAGAGCTTAAATAAATTGGGACAATTTTGCTCTTGTACTTTCTATATGTTTCTTAAAATTAAGGTTTGAGTCTAATGTTAGGCCTGAAAGTGTAAATTCGTTTATTTCTTCTAATTTTATTTTTTGCCTTAATATATTTAGGTTTATTGGGGTTCTTTGGTAAGTTCTGAATTGACATATTTTAGTTTTAGATAAATTTATTTCTAAGTTATGTTCGTTTAACCATTGCTCGGTTTCTGTGAAAGTTTTTAAAATAGCTAAATGGTCAACATTGGCGGGCGTTTTAAATAATAAAGAAACATCGTCAGCGAACAAAATACACGGCGAACTTATCTTTTTTGGCAAGTAATTTAAGTATAATATAAATAAGGTACATCCTAAAACACTTCCTAGGGGTATTGAATTATTAATGGTAGCCATATCTGATCCCATGCTGTATAGCTGCTGTATTCCTGGTTAACGCTATCAACATAATATGTTCTAAGAATTGTACTCTGTCTTGTAGATACGATTTAAAGCAATTAAAATGTACCAATTATAACAAATTATTTTGTTATACAGAGTATACGTTTTGATATTGCCCAGTTAAATACTTCTTTTTTAAAGACAATATATTATTTTAAATCCACTTCAAAACATTACAGCCGTTTAAGAACGGCACACGATCGAAAGTTAACTTAGGGCCAAGAATATCCCCTTTAGGAATCCCTCAGAAAACATTTTCAAAGGCTCCAAAAATGAGAAGTGATGAAGCACTGCAATCAAGGAAACGCAATCTCGACGAATGGAGTGCTATGGTCGCTCGGCTAGATCGCTTACGCTTTATTAAATTGTAGACTCATCGGTTTTGGTCACATTTTGTGGCCATAAAGCTGAAAGGACTGCAATATACCCACAAGACAATTGCGATAGACTTGGGTTGCAGCTGAATCTTGACAATGTTATTTTTTTGATGTGCGTTAAAATAGCTTCCACATAGGATAGTTAAAATGGACGTTCGGTGCACTCTGGTTTAGTTAGCTTTCACCTTGCTTTGGGGCTAATATTCTATCACAGCAGTTTTTGCCGATACGACAGCAACAAGGTTTCATTCATAATATTATATTGTTGCTGTAATACTCAGGTACAACAGGGTACAACCAATATCAAAAGCTTGCTATGAGCAAGCTTTTCCTTCGCGTTTTAGTTTGAAGAAGCAACGAAAACATTCCGACCATTTTCACCACAAACTTTTCTGCAAATATGCATATTTTTGTGCAAACCTTTTAAATAGTTTTCAGTAAAAGCCCATTAAAGCTCTTTAGAGATTATGTTGTGATTTAAAAATAGAACATAAAACAACGATGATTTTGTTTTGGTTTATCTCTGAAGTAAGAAAAAGCGGAATGGAAAACAAAAGGGGCTTACAAGCTTTAAAGTGCGGTCACTGTCGCACTTCATAGAAAAGAAAGAGAAGCGCGATGACACAAAGCAAATAACTTATTGCAAATTAAGAAGCGATTCTCTATTTACAAATATATAATAATATATAATATATAATATTGATTGGACAGAATACTGAAAACACTATCACGTTAATATGTTGCTTAAAGAACAATCTGAAAAACAGAAACAGAATGGTTGCATGTACGAGTATATTAGTATGGTGTTTAATCGTAAAAATAAATTTTTAGAGGTATCTTCGTGACTTTTTTCTATCGCACCAATTTAGTTGTATTATGTTTTCAACACACTATCTAACTAGCATATTATATCCTGAAGAATATCATATATTTTTCTGATTTTGTTTACTGCAGTGGATCATATTATACTTTTAGACATTATAAAATTTGCGTTTAGGTCATGTAGTCCCCATAAAGAAAAAGGTTGTTTAATATAATTTTGGTTTTTTTCACGTTCTTATTTTTGCACCAAAAGAATTAAATCAAAATAAACAAATAATGATTTTTCTCCTTGTTGATCCGAATACGCATAATTTTGGGTTCGGGTCAACAGCTGCCGACCTTCATAAAGGAAGACTTCTGCCCGAAGGGTGGGTATTATGTTTCGGATCTCGAGGAAGGCACGTGACTCCAAGATACACGTTGCTACTCAACGTGAAATTATGACTAAAACAAAATATATTCAACTAGCTGTGGCCCGGATTTAGCAGTCGCATCATAGAGAAACTAATTCATGAATGTTTTCTAATAAAGGGTATCTTATGTGTTGCTCTAGGACATGATCTATCTGTGCACCAATTTTTATGCAAATTCCTTTGACGGTTTACTTCTCAAACACATGGCGTAAAGGTACGATTTACAGGACCACATTTTGTTGTGTTTCAAAAGTTAAGAAAGTGCAATGTAAACCATTATAATTGTAAAGAGGCCAATGTATAAAAATACTGCAAGAACAATATATATTACAAATACTAGTCTGACCTTTTCGTCATGAATACAACATAGTTTAATGTTTAGAAGTACCTACAGTTTCTTTCGCAGGACCCACTATGTACTATATAATTCATATTAAACTGAATTTAGTGCAGCATACCCACACTAGATCGTAAAATCATGTATTCAGAGACTGTAATGGGACAAAGAAGGCCCATTTGCCTGTTTTTATGGGGTTTATAGAACGTTATTTTTATTTTTACGACGTCTTTAGATTAAACACATTCTTAATATGTTATGTGTGGTTTATTCTTGCTGGTTCTTTATTGTCTAGTTAGTTTGTAGTTGGTCCTTGCTCGCTACATAGTGTAATTTGCATTTATGAAAATGCTTGTAATGTTAGTACTTTATTGCTGTGCATATTTTTATTATCCTGGAAGCTTTTCCAACTGTAAAGAGACTCCATTTAGGAACATTATTATTATTACTTTGATGTTTAAGAAATAACAATAGTACCTCAATGTTAGATTTCGTATTCCTCCTGAAGCACATAGATTGAGGTCATTACAAATAGAACTAGGAACTAGCCGTTGGCTTACCCATAATTGGTCGCGTGGGGTGTGACACACCCCAGTACATATTTGATAGTTAAGAACTCTTAAAATTTTGATTTTTCTGCTGATGTTCCC
Source organism: Brachylomia viminalis (assembly GCA_937001585.2). Classification (NCBI taxonomy): domain Eukaryota; kingdom Metazoa; phylum Arthropoda; class Insecta; order Lepidoptera; family Noctuidae; genus Brachylomia; species Brachylomia viminalis. The sequence continues at coordinate 4,215,122 of OW443300.2, forward strand.
GTTAACTTCGTAAAGAGCATAACCTTTATGATCTAGTACTCGTAGCAAGCAGCACTCTGTTATGTAATAGGTGTGTGGGATGTCATATTATACCACGATGTAATTATTTGTTTGTTTTATTTTGATGCAGTGTGGTAGTTATAAACAAGGTTTTGAGTGTTATTATGACTATTTAATACATTTATGATAATTTTATGACAGCATGTTTAATTTTTTGGTCATCAAATCAACTCTTAAGCCTTATACACGGCCTAAGTTGAAGCTAAGTTGCTAAGTAGTAGTAGTAGTAGTTTGGCTAAGTTGTTTCTGAAGCTGTTAACTGTCGATTTGGTCAAACCATATCAAAAAATTAGATCTGGCATACCGAAACTACCTCGACCTTTGCAAAAGCGACTAAAACGGCACATTGAAGTTGTGAATCAAGAATCATCTTCTGGAGCTGGCAGAGCGCCTTCATATAAAAGATGTCACGTATGTGTAAGAATCAAATACAGAAAAACAATGACTACTCGTTCAAAATGTCAAAAACATGTGTGCAATGACAACATATCTTATGTATCTTATTTCAAAGATACTATTTGTTTGTTTATGTTTAAAAGTTAGTTAATATGTGGGTAACATTTTTAATATTCTAATAAATTTTAATTCTAAAATACTGAAATAGCATTTATTTCGCATTGTATGTTTATGATCAAACTTGGGGTGTCACACACCCCACGCGACCTTTTACGTGACTTTTTAGACACGACCAATTAAGGGTAGCACACGATCAGTTATTAGAAGCGTACCAAACTAAACCATAACATAACACACACACAACACACACACACACACACACACACACACACACAACACATACACACACACACACACATAACATTATTAGAGCTAATTATCTTTTTGTATGCACATTCTGTGACAAATAAATCTATTTTTCTTGCATTTCTTTCTTTCTTTCTTTCTATAACTATTAAGATTCTAAGCTCAAAATATGAAACCCCAATACTTTGGTCGATATTTTAAACAAAAACGAAGGAATCGTTTATAATTGTATTCGATTCTGTTGACGTTCACGTGCAGACGAGCCGCGTGAAGATTTCATGAGAAGGCTTCGTCGAACTCCGGAACTGTTCGGCCAATCCCGAAACCTACACGTGACTGAAACTGTACACAATAGCTTTAGTGAACGAGGAATATAGCTACAGCTGCTATGAATTCTTTATTATGTTTCCAGTGACATTATAAATACGAGTACTTGGATGTTGGTTCTCCGATTGAAACGATGGTTGAATAGAATTGGATGAAACTTTGCACATACTCAATATATTTAATTGCATTCCACAATGTGAACTTAGGTGGTAGGTACCTACATTATAAAATATACATAATTTTGGATCATTGTGGACCCTGTCGGGCACAGCAAGATAGGATAGAGGAAGAGAGCTAATAATACGTTATTATTTTAAAGAGTAGATTATAAATGTTTTTCTAATATACTTTGACTTTGATTTTATTTATTATTTATGGTATTAATTTTTATTTATTAATTTTATTTATCATTAAAATATACATACATAGATTATGGAATAGTATACTTAAGTATGGGATCTGTATTCGTACCAGTTAAAGATTTCGTAGGCAAGTCATGCTTAACAAGATAAATATGGATTAGCTGACGAGGTCTGGAAAAAAAGACTCCGTTGTGCCAGCGACCCAAAATGTGTCTTTGTGACGGGAGGAGCCGGAAGACACGGGTGTGCCATAAATTCTCTTCAGTCGAGGTTAAAAATATAATTCTTACCATTGCGTAATAAAGCTGGTACCGATAGTATAGATCGGCGTGGACCGGTTGACGTCAAGGCTGGTCTCTGTAGAATTCATGCTGATATTGAAGGCTGGTATTATTGTCTGAGTTGAGTGGCCTGGTACCGCTGCCGGACCTCAGTGCATCTGCAACAAAACTGTATTTAAAACTTAGGATGATGTGGCTTTGTGAATTTAATTAGCTCTAATTTTGAGTAGAGTATGAAAAGATGAAAGAGAGATTTTAAGATCGTAAAACTACTTTGTCTTCAGTTATTTCATATTCCAAATTTGCCTCATGTAAAAATATTAAAATACGCTTGGGTTTTAACTGGTTTCTTTTTTCTTTTTTTTTTAAATCGTGGACTAGTTTTCTAATCCACGATTTTTCTGAATTAAAATTAGGGTGTGTTCTACATAAAATGAAACTTTCTTTTTGCATCAAAAAATAAACTCTTCCTACCTACTTATACACACATCACAAAATTTTAGAACTTTTGCATATTAAACCGTGACACATAACAATCATTTCAAAACATTTTGGTCTCTCTATGACCTCCATTCTAACTTCATACTTTCCTCACCCACAACTAGAACACCCTTGACACGCAAAATAATGCAAATATCAACATAGAATGGATGTCTCATTGAATAGCTATTATGTACCTCCCTCACTGTCGTGTTATTCAAATCTCACCGTTATAGATAAGGAATGTGCCAAACGGGGAACGGGTGTCGTCCGGCCGCCGGGACGGCCCGGAACGGCAGCGTCGTCCATGCGATCACGGCTTTATTTCATCTGTAAAGGAAATGCTTCAGTTTGATCAGTGGACCGTGGATGTAGGTGGGAATTATTTTTGGTTGGTCTCGGTACGTTTTATTGGAATTTTATGGGTCAGTGAGTTTTCAGAGAAATATATTTGTTTGTTGAATATTTTGATAGATGTTGCCTGGGAAATTTAGTAAAACCGGTTGCTATGCTAATGAATAAGAGAATCAAGGCAATAATAAAACCCACCTTTTAAAAGTCTACCTTTAGCTTAAAGAGGAAAGGGAACAGTCGAGTCCAAAAGAATTTTCACCGCTTAACTGAGTCACCGAAATGTCTACACATTTTCATTTCCTTTTAACATTACGGTTTGTACCACATTTAATGCAACATTACTTTCTCTATCACGACTCTTTTCTTTTTATATACTCATTTTGAGTTATATTTCTTGAGCGTAATTAAGCTCAAAGTCCCATACAGCAAAAACCTTCCTCAGCCTTAAAAACTATATTGTAACATTGAATATCAAAGTGGATTTTCACTATGTTTATCGTTCGTATGTCTCCAGCGTACCTAAGTCTACATGCGTACATAAACACGTGTAGCGACAACTCATCGGTTCACTGGCTCGCTTACTCGTCTGGAAATGGACTATCTCAAGGACTATCAGCTAGAAGATATCATATATATATATCGTGTACTTCGGTAGGTGCACTACACTTCCGATGGTCGTACCTACACTTGCGTGGTACCATTATGGGAGGGATGTTATTATGGTCGAGTGTGTATTTGCTGTTATGAATGTATGTTGATGATTTGCGTCAGAAGTTTTCCTATTTTCTTTTTACCTACTTTGGTCAAATACTGCGTGGGTTTATTTCTGTACTTAGTACTTATTGGTTGTTGTGCAATAATGAGAAATAATACGTTTTTTACCGATTTACTGAATCATGAACAACAAACAATTGCGTAATATTGCGCAATTGTTTGTTGTACTGAAGAAATTAAAATAAAATGAAAAACTCCTTATAGTATGAATTGTCATATTGCGAAAATAATTAAATTAGTTTTATCTATATATATATGTCGGTCATCTGAGGTGTATTGGCACTGCTGGAGTGATTAACAAGTTTCAGTATTCCAATACTCATATTTTTCAATCTCTCTGAACAAGAACCAATTTCTAAAATACTTAAGTCACACAAGTTGTGAGGAATATTTCCGCTTGTATCAACTAATTGCTGCTGTTTTATAATCAAAAATGTTAGTATTCGTCCAGCACTTGCAAAACATTCTTGATGGCGATACTGGATCAAGAAAACAAACAACCTAAACGAAAGAAATAACTTTCCCATTTCATAGGCAGCAACATAAATATAACACCCTTATTATTTCTACGCTCATCAAACCGAGCCCTTTATTGCAACACTTTAGCAACCTCATATCGATACCACACAAGGAAGGGATACAAATATAACTGGGAACCGATTTCAAAGAATGTTATGTTGTTTGTAAATGTGACCGTGTAGATATTGCACTTTTTTTTTTAAATCAATGAAACGAAAGTTTTCAACGCAGTGGGGCCTGCCAGGGTTGCGGGAAAGTCCGACAGGGCTACCGTGGCTCTTGGCACAGGCAACTGAAGGAACACGGGTGGGTTTTAGTCAGTAAAAGACTGACACGCCCTCCCGTTCCACCCAGAGCGGGAGAAGTAATTTGATGATTTACCACACAAAAATAGGGGGTGGGGGTTCAGAATCATCTACTGAATCCATGGTAACAGGCTGTACGCCAATGTCCTTGCCACCCTGTATAGGTGTTTAGGACATGTAGCTCAAAAAAAAAAAACTAATAATAAAATTATTCTATATTTAATAATTATTCTTTAATATTATTATATAAATTGATATGTAAATTACTGCAAATAAGACCATTCTGAAAACCGCATTATTAAAATTATGGAAAGGAAAGCATAAAATAAGTTAGGAGGATTTTATAATGTACACAATCATGTTCTGAATCAATGATAACAGTACTGTATATTTTCACCTGATAATATTCCACCTTATATTTCACATGTTCACTACGCAGTGAAAGGTGTACTGGAGCGAGCCAGGGAAAATAAAAGGGGTTTGAAGGTCAGAGCCGATGGTACTGCATTATTAATATTTTATGCGCACCGATGGATTTTGTGAGAATTTTAGGTGATTGGCCTTTGGGCTATTAAAAATCTAGAGGCAGATATATTTTCAGTGGAACAATAATGGCTGAATAATAAACAAACAAAATAGCTACAGACACGAGTATGTGAAGGCACGTCAAATAATGTCATTTAACTTTGTTTTGTCTGATATAACTAAAATATGGAAGCTTCCATCCAGCTTTTGACGTGTAACTTAAAGATAAAATAAAAATAGTATGAAATTAAAACAATAAAGAAAATAAATCTGAATGCAAATTCCATTCTGAATTACTAAGTCAAAAAAGATAGAAACTAAAGAATATTCCGAGAATTGCACAAAGCACCAAAAAACAGAAAAGAAAATATAAATCAAAAGCTAACATGAATACCTGACTCCACATTACAATGGAAAATCAAACAGTTCATAACTATCCACGACGAACAACGTCATCTAGATAGCAAAGAATAGCCTCATTCACACCGCCTTCTGACAGTAACTGACCTCGTTAGCAAATAATTAATCATTAAAAAGCCAGGACCCACGGTAAATTTAATGAACCTCCTTGACACCTGAATGAAAAATCTGTGAAATGACAATGATTATGAAATATTAATTATCCCTTTGGGATTCTTTGATAAATTATTGACAATAGAGGAGGAGGAGAGTGGAGCTGTGAATTCCAAGAAATGGAATTTAATATTGACGTTCCAATTACAGACTGGCTATTTTTGCTAGTGATTAATGGTCTCGGTAAGGAGTTATGAAGAGTTAAGGTTTTTAGTGGATTTGTTTTGTTGTCTGTGTTTTTGGTTAAGTTATGTTATTGGGAATTTATTGAAACGTTGATATATTACTTTTTGGGTTAGACATATAGATATTATGATGAAACGAATATGATTCGTCTTGGAAAACGTTTAGAAGTATCTTCAAAGTAATCCGTAAGTAGAGTTAAAAATGATGTTGTTATTTAAGAAAATGTATCTGCTGCTTCTTCTATTTTCTTATTATTATCACTTTCTAGTAGGATTCCACCGCACTCCAGACGCGCAATTCCCATTCAACGTATACCCTACGGAGCGTAATGGAATAGAAAAATCAATTGCTTCAAAATTGCATTTCCTAAACCCAGGAGATTAAATCTAATACCCAGAATATCCCTGCAATATAAGCCGCAACGTCTGAAACGTGCATCGTTTGTGATAACTTATACATTTGCGAGCCTTGTGCATAATATCACTATTTCTGGCCCACATCGGGCTAAATTGTTTTGGTGTGATCAAATGTATTTACATATCCCTTCTTGGAATACTGTATACTTTCAATATTTTATCTGCAGCCTGGATTGATTTATCATTGTCTACTTCTGTTCTGCTGTTGTTCTGCCCTTACTTGGCATGCTTATAATATTATGACCATGAAGTGTCGTCATTGACTGTGATTACCTACATAATATGTCTTAACGATTTTTATCAATTCAACATTTTGTGGCTGATTAAGGTAATAATATGTTTATTGCAAAAACTGAATTTACTAGAGAAAAGCAGCGATGCGCATCCTGTTACCATGGATTCTGAGCCTGCTTTGAATCACCCATGCGTTGAAATTTTTCGTCGGTTCCATGGTTTCACACATTTTGACTGCGTAGGTATTTCGTAGGCACTTCTCTATGAAACAGCAGATATTTTTTGATAACTGACGAAAAATGTCTACGCTTGGCGGTCTAGAATCATGTGCCTAGTTCATGTTTACTTTTTGCGTGTCGATGTCAGGATGCCAACCTGTATTTTACGGATTTGACTAATTAAATAAAATTTTTGGAACCCTAACTCTCTTTTGCTTTCAACTTATTTTCAGGAATTAGGTAAATAAAATATTCTTAATCAAAGTTTCGAATAAATCCTCAATTCGTGGTATTCTGACTAGACCTAGGTGTCTGATTTAAGATTAATTTCGATATATACCGAGTGGATTGTGATGTAGTTATGATCATCATTCGGAACGTGTTTCAAGGATGGTCTTGGTGTATTATTAATAATATGACACGTGCGATGTTTGTCTCTGACTTAAATAATGTATTACGTATTTAAACGGTTATGGTAATATGATTGAGTTTAAACTGTATACGAGCATTACGAGCGAAGTAGTCTTGTATAAATGCTGCGCTTAATAATGTAGGAAAGCTTTGTAGTAAGCTAGAAAATTCATTTGCTCCTTCTACAGATCGAGTTGGAAATGAGACAGATAATCATAATATGAAATAAAATAATGAAATTAAAATGAAGCATACAATAACTGCAGGTCCAAATACTTATTAGTTATTTACATGATCAAATTGCAAAAATTAACTTGGCCTGTTGTTTTTTTAAATATAACAGTCAATATGTTATTATGAAACAAAATTGTTAATTACTTACCAAGACTCTTAAAATAAGTAAATCACCGAAGCATAAACCCGCGCAAAAATAAAATATGAAATGGGTCTAAAGATTTTTTACTTTTGACTAAATGGCAGACAGCACTCACGAAAATTACATTGCATTGATTTAAAAAAGAACTACTCTATGGAAGTCTGGCAAGCGTAATCCAAAATGTTAAGCATTGACATTGAAATCTTAATTCAAATGAACCTACAAAGTTTCCGAATTAAGCCGACGATTTTGAATTACAAATTCATTTCGTAATTACGACTATTCTGTCCGTGCTATTTGGGTTCTACAAGATTCAGATGGGTTTTAATGATTTTGTTACTCTTCTACGGGACAAACACGAAAAGAGCGCAAAAAACTATTCCATACATTTTTATTGAGTTTCAATAGTACCTATTGTTGAAACTTTGTATGAAACCGCATATGTCTAGCACCTACCAGTGTTTGTCTCTACATCACCCAAAGTTTGACTGGTAGAAAATTCCTATGACATTAAGTCCGCCTGTGTACATACCTACATACCTTGTGTCTTTTATATATCTTATATGTTGTGTATTTTTGAGTTTGGTCCCATAAGAAAACTTGTGTATAATCATGTACTACCTCCTGGGCAGAATACTGAGTGCTAAGTCATTCTCTTTTTCTTTGAGTATAAAATCAAAGTAGTGCCTTCTAGCTGTCACAGCTAAATTGAATAACATGACGTTTAGAAACCCGGAAACAAAAAGTCTAAGCTTCTCACACGGATTGGCTCCCAAAGTTTAATATTGCTGATTTTTAAATTTAATAAAACTACTTCGCATATTCTAATGCAAAAGGGTCTGAACCAAAACACTGAAACAAACTACATTAAAACGTGGTTAGTATGCAAATTGGCTCGTGGATTCGAAATTAATAGAAATAGATAATGGGTACGGTGGTGAGCAGCGGTGGCCCAGTGGTGTCGGCCCCGACTTACGAGTTAAAGGTCGTGAGTTTGCTTTTGTTAAAGGTTGTGACCCAGGCGGGCACTTTACTTTGTGTATTTAATATCTTCACCACAACTCTCAAAACGGCAAAGGAAACATCGTGAGAAAACCGGCATGTTCTAGAAGCAAAAATTCGAAGACATATGACATCCACCAACCCGCACTGGGCACGCGTGGTGGGTTCTCACAGAGAGGTGGCCTGTGTCGCAGCAGTGGGAACGTTACAGCCTGCCCACTTACATAGGACTGAGACATAAACAATATAAATTGAAATAAAAATCGGATCATAATGAAAAGTATAGTTTCTAAAATAAAGTATAAAAAGGTGTTTTTCGTTATTGAAACATGTTGAAAATCATGATAGATGATTTCATTTCATTCAGGACGTTAACGGACTTCATTTTAGGTTTTTTGAAGTAAAAAAATCTAGAAAATGTAGGTGGGTCAATAACCTATATTGCCCCGATAAAGTAACTCGGGTATAGTCACAACCGTGCTTACCTAATGTTGAAGCTACCTAAATTAAAAAAAATAAATATAGCGTATCCCACTGCTTGCATTACAAAGGTTTTTGTATCTAAAATTGTGTTTTCTTACTGAATCTCTTGTCTCTTAAATAATAAGTAACGATTAAATAAATCCTTTTGTTTCTTTACCCAAAAAGGATACTTAAAAAAAAAGTTGTTAGAAGATTTTTCCGATCTGTTGTGAATAGCAAAATCATTACTTATTGTTAAAACTTTCTTTTGTTTCAGTTCACCGTTCAAAAGACTGAAGGATAATGGAGGCTTAGCTGAGGAATTAATTTACTTAAACATTCTGTTGCTATGCTAACGAATTGAGGTGAAACTAATTGAATTTTAAAATATCACAGGCCATATTCCACCAATCCACATTGAGCCCACTCCCACTCACAGAGAAGAGGTCTGTGTCCCAGCAGTATGAACGTTGAAGACTGACTCTAACTAATCAGATTCACATTTAGAACTTCGCCTTTCTTCTCGAAGTAGTACTTGGAAGTAGTTCATGAAATCCACATTGCGTCATGTTAAATTCTATGTAATACAAGACGAGCATATTGCCATAGACTGCGCACTAATCCAGAATTTCCTTTAAAAAGTGCAATATTTTAGTAGCCATATTTTACTTTTTTTTGGCTTACCTTTGAATACTATCGCACCTGAGTTAAGTGTAAATAATTAAGTCTAAATAATTACTAGCAGGGATCTTTTTATAAACCAGATTACGGGGTACTGAGTCCTAGTGTACGTGCAATTTTTCACTAGGAAAGGTGCTTTGTGACCAAAACATTGGCTATTGTGTGGAAGAGCGATGAAGTCTAATACATAAATTAAAACTTCTCTTTGGCTTAAGCATCTATTAAAATAATAATGCGCGAGAGCATACGTGGGCAAAATATGCAGCCTTTGTCATAGTCAGAGTTTATTCATGAATATTTACCATGCATTATTATGAAACAGATTAAAAAAACAACATAAATAGAATAAAAATTAATGAGAAACAAAATACTTAATTACAAAAGGTGTTATAAAAACGAACTTACTGAAATAGCTGTGGTGTAAACTGCAGAGGGGGAAATGTTTTATGGTTGTTTAGAATATAATAAAATATACTCCCAGCCAACCTTGTATGTGTAAGGAGTTCTTCACTGAGGCATGATGTTATAAATATACAGAGTACTATTTATGTATTGTTAAAAAAGCTAGAGAATGACTTGGTCGTAATAAAGGAAATATACAGCATGTATTGGAAAGGTGTGGTAACATTAAAGGGTGTGATGGTTCAGTTTGGTGGGCTGTAACCATTAAACTGAACCACTTTTTCCATGGGACCATACATTTGGGTCGATTAGGTTGGGTGAAGTTTTGTATGGAGCAGTTGATAATTTTTTCGCGGTTACGATGTTGCTCCTGTGGAGAAAGATGTTCAGTTTGATGGCCTGTGCCCTTAGATATGACCATGCCTTTCCTTACTTTCGACCATATGACTGTGATGGTAGCATTTAAAGTGGCCTTTGCCTTTTTAAGATTCATACATTGTAAACCTACAATCTGGTAAATAAATGAATTATTTACAACACTACAGCCACAACTTTTGAGATTATCCTATATCTTGCATTTCACGACAATAAAGTAAATATCGTGGTAGTAGAAAAATCTCTATCCATCCGTCTAGCCTATTCCCAACTATGCTAGGGTCGGTTTCCAGTTTAACTGGATGCAGCTGAATACCAGTATTTTACATGGAGCGACTGCCTATCTGACCTCCACAACCTAGTTGCCGGGTAATACCCCTTTAAGACTGGTTTACAGACTTTCGAGCTTCTGAAGACCCATAACGACTGTCAAAGATCCACGAATGACAGCCGGGACCAACGGCTTAGCGTGCTTTCCGAGGTACGGAGGGTTCTTGGTATGTAAAGATGGTCACCCATCCCCGCGAATGGGTGGCCGAAGCTGGTCCGTACCAACTTGGGCAAGCCTTTTTTTTTTACGGGGGAAATCCGCATGGACTACCTCCGCCTGGGGAAAAGGCGGAGGGGCGTGCCGGACTCTTACCGGCTAAAACCACCCCGGTGTCTCCTCGCACGTGCGCGCGGGGCCGCGGGAATCCAAATTCTTCCGCAGCCCCACACTAGTGCTGGCCCGGTCTGTCCGGGCCTCGTCTCCTGCACGGGGAGTAGTGCGGGGGGTAGTGTTAATATGGTCACCCATCCAAGGAACGACTGTGGCAAGCCTAGCATAACCTGATCGATCGATCCGTGCAGCTGTTATCACTTAGCCACAAGCTCCTCAGTAGAAAATCTCCAAGAGTACGAAAATAAAGACTGATGAATTTGTCGAAACAACGGACTTTTACTAACGCTACAAAAGTTAATACCCAAACATTACCAATTTATAGCAGCCCAAATAAAAACCGAATAGTGTTCCATCGAAAAACAAAGATACGTAAGCAAGAGAGATTCCCAATTTATGTTTGGACGTAAAACGCAAACTTGTTGGTGACAGGTGTTGGGTAGTAATGAAACTGTATTGGCTGGGTACAATCTGTCGCGCAGATTTGGAATAAGCGCTTTTGGTTTTGATTTATGTAGGTAGGTATTAGTGTAGATTATACATAAGTAGAGATTATTAGTGAAACGACAGTCACAGAATAAAAACGATTAGCAGCTCGTCTATGGAACGTGTCAAAAAAACTTATTGACGATCGACGTTAAACCATTAATCAAATCAAAGCATTTATTGCAGATAAATATCCATAGGTAAATTTTACACAAGTCATAGTACAAAGTAAAATAAAGTCGCAAACTTGAAACCCAAAATTAATATTAAAATAAAGTGTAATTGTAATTGACATAATTGAAAGGTGTAATTGACATTTACAATGAATACTTTATTGCAAAGAGAATTGAGAGAAGAATTACATGGTAATGACTTACTAATGGTTTTACGAGTACGTCCTTCAAACTTGATCGTGAATGCTCAGCTTTAAAGGTAGCTGCTGATTACGGTTGAGAGAATTATATAGATTTAACAATAAAGTTCAACAATAAAGCTATCTTGTAACAAAACTATATGTATGTTCTACAAGATAATCAGATTGATTTTCGATAATGATATAGACATGTGCGCATATTGGCTTAGGTTTTTCCGGTTTGTAGCAGTTTTTTTTTTGGTGCTAAAACTGATTGATTTTATTCTCTAAAAATATCGTGAAAGGACTTCATTGACGTACAGGCACTATGAAGATAACCAGAGTACGGACGATATTCTGGTTTTAAAACGACCCAATTACCGCCTGACCTTCAAAGAACCTTCAAAAATTGAAACCTTCTCATCATGTCGCTGTTCAGCCGTCCAACATAACCCTACATACAAAATCTACAGGAAAAGGAGGGGTTGTCTATTTTTAGCCCAGAACGACATCACTAGGGACGCATACCCATTTGAGCATAAAATCATATTTTACACACGTGGCAGCACCGTCCAATTAATTTGTATTTCGAACTAAATCATTGCTTTTGCTTGCAACTCAATATAGAATTGAGTCTAAATTAATGGGACAGCTTAATTTTCGATAGTCAGTTGTTTGTATATATTTGAGTCCAACTATTTTAACTATTTAGTTGACATTTTGTTACGTATTTCATTGACAGTCTGATAATCTTTTTGATACCGTTATCGTTTTTTAACCAACTTCCAAAAAGGAGGAGGATTCTCAATTCCACCGTATTTATATATTTTTTTATGTGTGTTGTCGGATAACTTCGTCGTTTATGAACTGATTTTGATGATAATTTTTTTGTTGGAAAGGAAATATTCCAAGAGTGGTAGGTACTATGTTAAGAAAACCAGGATCTGATGATGGCATCCCAGAGAAATCGAGGGGAACCTTCGATAATCGTAGTAGCGACCAGTGCGTTTGTTAATTTTTAATTTTCATTACTTTTTTAAAGCACTACTTTTTAATGAAGGTCTGGAGTCGATCTAATGATGGAGCCGAAAGACAGTCGAGGGAACTCCTCAACGATTTACAGCAATTACATGGTGTTTGGGCTTGATTAATTTGTATTGATGAGAACTTTACAACTAGATGGTTGTGACTGTCATTAGGGATATGATGATGAAGACGAAGGACACTCAAGGGAACTCCTCAACCTTTTACAGTAGCTACCTAGTGTTTAGACTTAATTCATTTATATTGATGAGAACTTTGCACCCATATGGGTTATAAGTGCCATTACCAGTCTGATGATGGAGACCATAGACAGTCGAGGGAATCTCTCAACGATTTAAGCAGTTACCTTTTTTTGGGCTTACTTCATACGGTTCAATATGCCAAAATGTTCAGTTCGTACAAAAAATAATACCTAGTTAAGATTGAAGTTTTACATATGAATACCACTACCTACTAGGCATGCTGATGCGTCAATTTAACACTGAATTTAACTTGCGTAATCGCGTCATCTCTAGCAATGCTCTTTCGTCGTATGGCCTACTCAATAATTTGTTTGAATCTAAGTCAGACAACGCTATTCCTTTCAAGGTTTTAACACGACTCAGAGCAACATACACCTGTCCTTTAGCGATTTTTTTCTTGCCGAGATCTATAACAGCTGTTTCTAGTGTAGTTCCCTGTAACCGTAACTGCCCAACTTAAAATCAAAGGTAACATTCGGCGCTCGACATCTCCGTATCCTTTTGTTGCCTGAAATGTTGCAACAGTAGGAGTAATTGGTACCCAGCCATTTTAATCTTTAATTCAACTTCCAATCGTATCCTTATCGGAACCGATTACTCGAAGACGCCTGAACCAATTTGGAAAATTCTTTTTTGTTTCAAAGGGTATACTTCCTAGGTGGTACCATTAAAATTTTATCGAAATCGGTAGAGCGGTTTAAAAAAAATCAACAATAAATTATTTTTAAATAAAAAAAAACGCTTTCACTAGGACGTGAACGTGTAAGACGACCGTTTTCGAATTTTTGCGGGGTAGGTAATATAACTTAACATTTTTTTTTGGAAGCTGATTGTTTTTTTAGTAAAAAAGTTTTTTTTTAATCTAGTGTCTAGTCTTTGTAGTGTAGTTAAAAATATGATTGTAATTGATCAGTAAAAAATCACTGACAAATTTATGTCCTTGTCATTCAAATATGTTGTGTACCATTGTACCGTTTTTCGTCGTCCTTTGTAACTTTACAAGTAAAGTTGGTTTCAAAATCTTAGAATATAATAGGGTTACTCAAACACCTGAGTGAGACTTGCACAGACCAGGAAAGCTGGCACAAAAGGCCATATACCCAGCGGTGGGTGAAACAAGGCTGGTGCTGATGATGACTCATTACTAAAAGCAGCAATTGGTAAATAAAACTAGTAATAAGATCCGCATCAAACACAAACAAACTAAACGAAACTCAAATAAAAAACAAAAGCAGAACACATCTAAACCGATTGAACTAGCCATAAGAAGTCTAGTCTCCCTAGCCTGGTCTCGCTAATACAGTCTCATCTATCAAGATTATGTTTCAGTCAGTGGTTGCCCGCAGTGCAACTTAGCCGCAAACTTCAAGTTATCCCTGATTTGACGTGTAACTGGAAAAAAGATAAATTATTAGACGATAAAAAAGATTTTCTGAAATGTTTTTTTTTTAATGTTCGTAAATAAACATGAATTAAAATTTTAAGACCTGTGACATCCACCAACCTGCATTTTGCCCGTGTGGCCTAGACGGGGGAACATTTGAGGCCGATCATTGTTATTTCATGTTATACGACTAGAGACTAGGTAGTCGTAAGTTGATTCAAATGAGAAGTATATCCATAAAGTTTATTTTTTTTATTATTTGCTCTTGTTGTTCTTTCATATATAACAGAAGCGACTGTATAAAATATGTTAATAGGTACGTATATCTTTGTACTTTTAGTATTTGTGTATATGTTTACTAATACAGTGTCATCTATCAAGATTATGTTTCAGGCAATGACCCGGGTTGCCTGCAGTGCATTTATTCGCAAGCTTCAAGTTATCGCTGTAGCCCGTTTGTTTTGACGTGTGACTGAAAAGGTGACAAACTAATTTGATGTTTTTTTAATTAACAGGATTTTTTCAAAAGGAAATCGACGTATTATTATCCTGAAGTGACGAACATGAAAGACAAATGATCTCCCCGCACTCAGCTCGCGTGGGGGACTTTGGCCCAGGTAGTCCCTCCCACAGACAGAAGATCGGCGATCTAGTAGAGAGAACACTATTAAGTCGATAATTGATATTTTATGTTATGTACTGGTTGACTAATAGAAATTAGTAAGTTGATTCAAATGTAAGATATTTATAAGCATTTTTGTTTTATTGAATCTCTGAATATGGTGGACAAAAAGTACTCGTTGCTTTCTTTCAAAACCTGTAAGAATCTTAATAGGATTATTTTTTTACCTTTAATATTAAGTAATTTTTTTTTCTAATATAAAAGTGGACCTCGTCACCTGATCAGAATGTTGGTTCTCAAACGGATTAATGAAAGGCAATTGCATGCAGCTGAGATAAGAATGCTAAGAGGAATGTGTGGAATTATGCGAAAGGAGAAAATAAGAAATGAGTACCTACATAAGAGGAAATCTGAAAGTGGCACCGGTAATTGAAAAGTTGTGCGGAAATCGGTTATCATGGTATGGGCATGTGACACGGGGGAATGAGGAAAATGTCGTGAGGAAAGTTTTGAGTATGAATGTCGACGGTTATAAGAGTAGGGGAAGATCAAAGAAACGACGGATGGACTGTGTGACGGACACACACACAGTGATGGACTGTGTGTGACTGTGTGTGTGAATGATGATATGGTTAGAATGGGGTGACTACCGAGATGACGACACCAAATAAATTGGAATGAGGATAGGAGAATGATGAATCGGGTCGCCTGCAGTGCAACTTAGCCACTAGCTTCAAGTTATCGCAGTTCCTCGTTTATGGAGGTTGTTTTAACGTGTTAATAAATACCTACATTTCTTCCCACGCGACGGAACGTTCACTGCAATAGGTACGGCCAAGGAGCGATAATTAAATTCAAATAAATTCCTTTCTCACACAGCGGGCGCATGTTATCTTGTTGAACTGTCATTTTCATTAAACAAATTGACATTGAAGCCAGAAAAACTATGGAAAAACCGTAAGGTGCATGATTAAATGCCTCACACGTTTAGTCTTTGGTTGTACATGCGTCTGAAACAGTACCTATCTGATACTTTTTATACAGTTTTTTGTATAATATAAACACAAGACCCCATGGGGCGCACTCAAAGAGATGTCAGCATCAATGATGAGGTCCGCTAGGGCCAATGCCTGCCAGAGTTGCGGGAAAGTCCGAGAGGGATACCGTGGCCCCTGGCACAGGCAACTGAAGGAACACGGGTGGGTTTTAGTCAGTAAGAGTCTGACACGCCCTCCCACTCTGCCCAGAGCGGGAGAAGTAATTTGATGATTTCGAACCATCAAAAAAAAAAAAAAAGGGGGCGCACTACAATAAATTGAACTTATAAAGAGAAAACTGACTTTGAATGTAAGTACAGTGCAAGTACAAGTAGAATGCAAGTAGAATACACGACTTTATAGCTAGCTGTCTGGCGGTTTTGAGTATTCTATACGGCCTACGCAAGTGTCCTGCAGATCTGAAACCGTCGTGTGACGGGCGTTGAGCTCCCTAAAATAGGGTTGAGCTACACGATGACTGATGCATGCATACTGTCTATTAGGACAGGTCAACTCAAAGCTGCTATGGCCCTTTCTTCATAAGCCCCTTCCAGACATGGCCCTGCAATGTTAGACTCACATAAAATCCTAATAATACAATTTTTGGACTTTAAAAGAGACCATGACCTCTGAGTTTGTTTCGGCATTTCTTCTCAGGGATCAGTCAGCTAGGAAATGCCGGCGCCATCTAGTTTTAAAATATTGACGTGCAAAAGTGTCTTAAAAGATCTACTTACAGAAATTAACATTTATCGTTTTTATCGTTTATTTTAGAAGAAATACTAGGTACTTAAACAAAAAAAATATAAATTAATTTTATTTTTTCAAGACTGTCTTATAAACTTATCTTCCCTTTTGCAGCATGAATATAACACAAAGACATTACTTTCTTCAATAATAAACGAACACTTTATTCAACCATATGTGAATAAAAAGTGAATCTTGCCACAGAACCCCAAAGCATTTAAGCTGTCGCTGAACAAGCTTATAATAATTGAAAACTACTGAGGTGACTTTAAAAATAGTTAAAATTCAGTTTTCAGAAACCGTTTGAGCTGCATTATACAGTAAAACAAGGATTTTATAAAAATATTTTGTTTGAATTCTTTGCTTTTGAATTCACTTTGAATCTGCTTCTGAAATATTATTTTATGTTTGTGGTCAAAAACAGACGCTTGTCTGAGCATATCTGTATCTGCTATTAAACGCTATGCCGTCATATTACAAAAGGAGATCTAATTTTAGTTCTCATTGTTAGTTCAAGTGCAAGCCAAAGCATTGATCCAGTATTTGCATTCCAAACTTTATTTCCACTAATACAAAAATATCGACATAGCTCTAGAGTAAACTGTCAGTTTTGTATAATGTATTTGGGTTCTTAATTCAAAAACTGATTCGACGGTTTAAACCGTGTCTGCATAATAATTTAGGAAAACCTTATTTTGTAATGAGACCGATATGGTTTATCCTCTAATCTGTTTACAGAGTACTTTTAAACAGCCTAATTAAAAAGCTAAGCAAACTAGCTACGAGTACCATTTTTCCTATGCTTTGTTTTATGTTTTTATGGTATACCATCAAGAAGTAAAATAAAAAGGAAAAATAAACAGATTATATTGGCAACGCACTAATTCAAAAAAGGTACTTCTAAAAATCAACAGCCATACTTTAAAATTTAAACCCTCCCTTATATAACAATCCGCCAACCTGATTGGCTATTCAATAGCTGACTAACTAATTACAGTCCCACGACGTTACTGGCACAGTTGACTTCAGCCAGTATCCAGGCAGTAACAGGCTTTAATGGAATAAGTTGGTAGTTAGCCTCACCTGCACGTAGCTGTATATATGGTGCCAGGGGTAATTATATTTTAGGGCCAGTGAAGCAGAGCGTGTAGAAGCAAGTGTCTATGTATAAAGTCGACTAGACGAGTAAGCATGAATATAAGTATGCAATTTTGGCGTAGTAAGCGTAGACATAAATGCACTTGATGTGCTCCGTGTTCAGTGCCTATTCAGCCTTAACATAGCCCTTCTCAACAATACTGCAGAAAAATGCTTTAGTATTTTTATCTCACGAAGCGACTCGCGTTTATCATGCGGTAACCAAGTGTATAAACGCGCTGTGAATATGTGCCTGAAGACGTGTATCGTCAGCACATAAAGCAGCCACGCACCCACACACTGTTCCGACTTCGCAATTGTCTCGAACGGTACCGAGAGCTCCGTCGCTTACACACACAATCACAGCGTGTACACTTGGTAATCACAAGTAAAGCGCGCGTCGCTACGTGAGATAAAAATGATATAAGAAGAAGTTGGTATTGGCATAATTTAGATCATAGTTCATTCAGTTGTTGTTGTATACTTAAAGAAGTTCTACCTACATTATTTATGTTACTTTAGAACAAAAGCGACTATGTAACACACTCGGAAAATATTTACTAGAATTGATAATTAATGTGACTCATTAGCCATGACTTGTTAGATAAATAAAACTAAAGATTTAAAGTTAAAACAAAGCTTTTGAACGACCTCTTCAACGAACAATTTGACGTTCCTTAGCATAAAACACCCACAAAAAACCCTACTTCTGAATATTAATAATTATTTCTAGTTCATCAAAGTTTCAGGGCTGAAAAACTACTTAAACTAGGTGTGCTGCGGTCTATTTAATTCATAAGCACTTTTAACTTTGAAGTTTATGTAGCTAAGTTATTTTACTGCACTGCGAGATTGGTTTAAAGCTAAATAATATAAAGATTGCCTGAATGGCTTTTGCGCCAAAGAGCTGGAGTATAATTATTCCCACCCGAGACAGACGTACGACATACAAATATTTGTTCAGCATATCCATTAATAGTTGGTTCGGATGTAGGTTTCAGTGCATGTGATTAATGACTGCAAAGTCGTATTTGCGCTGCAAGGAAAAAATATATTTCTGTATGATTTTTTTGTCTAATTCGGTTTACAAACTACGATTAATGAAGCCTTATATAATGCCTGCCTCGTTAGCATAATGTTCGAATAAAAGTCGCTGAAAGTGTTATTGGTGTTTTCCTTTTTTTCAGTAGCAACCCTGGTTTAGAAGGCTGAAAGTCACCAAAAGGGCAATGTAATGTACACACATCAAAAGTTTCTAGGAATCAAGCACGTTTTTTAATTATATTTTTTGTAACTCTTCAAAACCTTATGTAACTTTTATTTTGATCTTTTTATCACATTTTATTGTCAGCAATTAATAAAAATAAAAAAAGTAACGCAAAAGCAGAGAGTACTTCGTCGATCTACACATACGAAAACATTTTATTTAATCAGTCTAAATATACATTTATTTTATATTTAATTTCAATAGTGTAATCAAATATTTTCTTCAATAACTTGATCCATAAATACTAATGATGTGTGTATGTTATGTAATGCTTAATATTATGCCCTATAATCAAATTTATCGACTAAAGGTAAAACGTTTCTTCAATCAAGTAACGTCAGATAAAAAATCAGTTACAAAAGTAACCGATGGCATTGAAATGTAAGGGTCAGTGTTCAACGGTAAGCGCACACTAAATCTTGAAAATGGTCCTACTATGTCACGATCGGGCATCGGACGGTAGTTTCACAAATATTTTATAAGCTATCCCTTAAAGGCGGTGCGATAAATAAAAATAATATTGTTATTGGGTTCATGTTTTTGAAGTTTTCGCGGGTTTTGATTTCGTTTAAGATTAAAGCTAGATTTTCTTTGTTTATTTAATTATACTGTAGTGAAAAGGGTTTTTTTTTTCTTTTTTTTTGAAAGCTTTTAATGTGTTTGTATGTCAACTAAGTGCCTTTCGCAGAAAATTTGGACACGTACACTACCCTATGTAGCCTTAAAATGATTGAGTTATGTAGATTCAAACATCTAAATATTTGTACATTTAAGATTTTTCATCAGGTTTTGTTTATATAATAATAATAGGTCTCTATCTATGAAACTGCCGTTTAGTATACAGAGAGTTAGTCATTTTTTTTTTTTTTTGGAAAAAGTAGAAGTCTGTCGGCGCAAGGTCAGATGAGTAAGGTGGACAACTTTGGTTTATATGAAAATGATTAATCACCCTTTGTAGAAAAGTTTCTGCAGTTTATTCATCTTTTATTTACTAGCTACTTCAAGCCACAACTTATTACATGGCATATCAACCCTTTATACTTTAAAACGCAAAACATCGCCAAAAACACATTTGTTATAGTTTCACAGAAAATATTGAGTCATTACAGATTTGTAACAATCTGCTTACAGCAGATACACACTCACACACTCATCACTTCCATCAGCCGCAGCGGGTATGCGACTGACATCAGGGCTACGAGCACTATCTGATGAGGGCGACGTAGTGACGTCATCGGGTGGGCACAATCTGATGAGATGTGACAAAACGGATATTGCATCACGATGCGCTCCGCTGATGGGTACACGCTTTATTTTCAACGTGAACGCTGTTTTATAGATGTGGCAGTAAGATAAATGGAACACTAAGGTACAGATACGTGGTTTTGTTATTGAAAATAGGTACTGCATTTGGCTTTACGACGCAAGCAGCTTTAGCTTTAAATTTTAGGTCACATAAATTATTGGCTTTCGACATTTTCCGACATAAAGCCTGGAAATGTTTTACTTATTATTTTGTTTACATCTATTAATTTCAGTCGATGATTACTTTTTAAGTTTTGCTTTAAATTCAAACGTGAATACCGATCTAGAATTTCCTAACCAAAAATTGACGGTCTTCTTGAATTAAACACCGCTGTATCGTATAACATACAATAATCCTAAACTAAAATGTAATCTAGAATTATATTCCACGTGCAAAGTTTTTAATAAGAGTGAAGTTTCAAAGGAAGGAGCCAATTCCTTACTTCATGTAATGAGACCAGCACCTCTTCAGTACTTAAATAGGTACTAAGCTCTTAAAACGTAGCTTGAGGGCACTAACATCACCTGAGCTTGGCCTTTTCAAAGGTTTGTTAATAATTCGTTCTTATTTACTGGTGAATAAGACTCATAATGCATTCAAAAACACTAATAAAGTTTGAAAGCTATGGAGAGGTTCTAAATTAGTTTTAGTCATGGTCAAATAACTTATTGAGGACAGATACATTCTAATTTGACGAGATAGTTTAGAATGAAAAGTTTCCAGCTTTAATCGATCAATCTATACAAACGTTGGTGAAATGGCACTAATTAAATAGGTAGTGACATAGTGATATGGCAATACCTATGTTATTTTCATAAAACAAAGTATCACTATTTTGTTCTATAAAAATAAGTACCTATCGTAGCATATTTATAATCAAAAGAAAAAAAAATACGATAAAAACGTGTTTTTTTCCTCAAAATTTTGCTATCCGAAGCTCTACCAAAATTAAAATTTCACGGGAAATTCAAGATTTTAATTATGTCGCGTTTCGCTTCTGAACGGCCAGTGAATTCGAAACGACTGTTAAGAATGTGTTCCAACTTTCACAGTCGCGTTTTAAAAATCGAACACCAGAAGAACGTGATTTATCGTCTAATATCGCTAAAACTACGGCCAGTACCAATTTTGTATTGGCAACACTGGTGACCAAAGCTGCTGTGTAAATAAAAGCAATGTTTCATTCATTTTGTAGTGGAATTATGATAAGTTGTGCTTGGTAATTTAACGGAGATTTTAATGAAACATTTTTCTAAATCTTCCAATAAATATCTAACCAATTGAAATATTCCTGAAATGGTGTTATTGAAGTAATTTCTAACTTTGACTAATAGGATTAAGTAGGTAAGATTGCACACGGTGCATTATTTGGTTTAAAACCTGTTTTGTTCATATCCTTTAACACCCGTTAGTACTCATAGCTTCTAATAAGATAGCGTTCCTTTTGAAGAACCCAAAAACACGACGACAATTTACAAAACTCTCAACACCGTGGGTGCAGTATCGCGTTAACATTCACTAATTTGCATAAACCAATGTAACAGGTTGCTGGCTCATTGTCTATGAATACTGGGGTGCATGCATAGAACAAAATGAACATGACTAAGGGAACTTAGTCATGTTCATTTTGTTCTATGTTTGGTTGCGACCAGCTGTGTTTGTTCATGTAATCGCACTACCTAATAATGACTGGTGTTGCCCTTTAATTATGTGTCATGTGTTGTCTATATATTTTGTTGGAGATCCTAAATAAATAAATAAAATAATTGACTGGACCAACGGTTATAATAAGTGTAACCCCAAATTGTTGAGCTGGTTGTTTTTTTTTTTTGTGTGTATGGCTTGTCGCAGTTGACCTTGAGAGTCGTCACTGCTTAGCCGCACTTTCTTTCTTTTCTTTCCTTTTTTTTTTTATAAAAAACGTGGTGCGTTTACAAACATTTAAACTCACATACACAAACAGCCAGGCCCGGAACAACTACTTGCAGGTTATACAAATATTTGTTCCGTGCGGGGATCGAACCTGCGACACGTAACGCAGCAGTCAATCCCACTGCGTCAACCGTGCCGTCACTACCTACACACCGACACCGGCACTATCCTGTGGCTGCCTTAAGCGGACTCAAAGTATCCAGACAGGGGCGAATTTCATAAAATACTAAGCGACTGCACGCTAAGGGCACCCCCTGTGGGGTACGGACCTCGGCTTAGGGCGTCGCTGGGGGAGGACAGCAAGGTGGGACAGGCTGGATCAAATTTTAGAGGCAATTTAAATCTACGGGCTCAGCTACGGCGTAGGCTGGCACTTCGTCGAGGGGGGTGAGCTGGTTGGTTTGATTTCATTTGATGAACTTTGTAAACCTTAGTCATTGTTCCGAATCGTTTGTGTCGGTTTGTGTCGAATCGTTGTTTGTGAGTAAGATTTATAATTATCTGTACCTAAACATGCCTATGGGAGATTTATTATAGGAAACTTTACATTTGTTGCATCGATTCAGTCTGCCTGCTTTCCCCAAATTGTTAGGCAAATGTGTACCTGTAGTACACCCACAGAAGTCAGTAAATAGTAAGCACAGGTGAGCCTATTGCCATCAACAGGGCACAAATCCAGCGTCCAAGCTGTAACTGAGAAATTCCTGTTGGAAAACCCTTTAACATTTCTAAAATACCATAATAATTTTCTTTTTTTTTTCAAAAGAACTTGTATGTTAAAAAGCCGCACCATTCCCTGCGATAAACAAACAAACTGTACGTACTAAACCAGTTGTAGGTACCTCTATTCCATTTCCATTAGGCAGTCTGAAACGAATGCTATTCATCATGTGAATGCAGACATCTTTCCCATCTCAAACAGACTGCGAGTTGTAGGTACTTGTGTTAGTTTAGAGATACAGTTGGATAAATTACTTTTGCATGAAGGGGCAGCTTACTAAGATTTTTGATTAAAGTTTGAAACAGGTGGCATAACTATTAAGTAGTTTAAAGAAGGTGATAAATATTTGTGTTGTGTGTGTGTAACATGCGTCGTAATTGTGACACTAATATAAAAGATATAAATTTCTTACAAATCAGCTCAAACTCAAAGCATTTATTGCAAATAAACCAATTACAGGCACTTTTAAATTGTCAAGGGGTCGGTCAGTCAGAAAGATGAAGCTAGTTGCCCATTCCAAAGCGTAGTAGGTACCTATGGAGAAGAACTGTTCAGTATATCTCAAAAAATCAAGTGAGAAAGAAACGTAGCTTTTGGACCTTGCCTTACTTGAGAGGTTAATTATTAAACTTGCACGCAAGTGCAAATTTAGTGGCGTAATATCAATAACATGTGAAGAATAGTTAACAATAACATTCCATAACCCTTCAATTGGCGAGCTGTCAAACGTCAAAACAGACTGGCAAATCTGACAACGGACTTGACGCGGCCCCGCCCCTTTTCCGACTACTTACGTTTAAACCCCGATTTCTCGCTTTTTTACTATGAGACCCGTATAAAACTGATTCGTAATCTGTACAGTATTTCCTATTCGTTGTATGACTTTCTAGACTATCAATAAGATAAACTAATAATATAACTTAAAACTACATATTTAATAATGTCCAAATCACAAATAAAACATGTCATAGAATTTCGCGGCGCCAAGCAATTGTATTCACTTTATATATCGACTCGTTGGTGTATAGTGCATATAAATTGTATGTCACGAAAGGGGTGAATAGAGGTATAGAAAATAACCGAAAAATTGAAGTACATAGGTACACAGCCGCTGGAGAAATTAAGGCTTCAAACCTTCACCCTATATGTTTAATCTTCGTTGAGTAAGAGTTCGTTAAATGGTTTCCTTTCGTATATTTCATAATTAGCTGTTGATTTTGACATGGCTAAAATGTTTTTTTAACATTGCTCAGAGACATTCTGATCAAAACATTGCTTAGACACGAGCTCAAAACGTTGCAGGAAAACATCGTGTAGAAACTGGCATGTCCTAGAATCAAAATATTAGAAGACATGACGTATCATCCACCAACCTGCACTGGGCTCGTGTGGCGGATTATAAGCCAGTCACAGTGAGGGCCTGTGTCCCAGCAGTGAAAACATAAAAGCCTGATTATGCTATTTTGATAAAAATAAGCTTTCGAACAATATTCATATATTCGAATCGAAGCCTCCAAAAACATCTAAGACTACATGTTACGGTAAGTTTTACCATTGTATTTCAAGAAGCCTTTACTCAACTCATAAGAGCTTACCAAAATGTTGCCTACCTTTCGATCAAGCGCCAAAACCCAGCATATTACCTATTGTCTCGTACAGAATGACATAAAGCTCTTCTTTGAGAACATAAGCCTATTCAGGTGTTCTCAAACTCATATCCGGATATTGAAGTGAACGTGTTAAGTCTATTGTGTGCCGGTGACTTCAAAGTGAGTTCTTAGTTCTCCCGCACAGTTTTATTCAGGTGTCAGTTCAGAGAATAGATTTCGTTATTATTTAGTTTCGGCGTATATATTTCTTCATTATTAAGTTTTATCAATATGCATTTTGAAGCTTTTTTTTTGGATATCGTAATTTATTATCACACTTAGTTGTTAACTTATTAATACTCAAACGAGATAAAATGTACATCGTATATAAGCTAACAAACTAATAATAGTAATATGCTTTTGCAGCTTGATCTAAATGTTGCTTATTCAAAATTAAAGCAGTTATTGAAACCATAGAAAGGGGTAGCGATCGTGATCGATAGAAAGAACAGTGGGAAGCCTTTCCCCAGGAGTGGGACAACAGTGAAGAAGAACAAGAGGAAGAGACGCATCCGTGTCGCAAAAGGCCTCTGTACCTACGGACATCGTGATTTTATTACTTGACGAAAGCTTGGTTTTGTGTATTATATCCTAATAGTATCACAAAACGTTTGACGGTAAAAGTTCTCAATGAGGGCAAAATAATTCTAGCCCACAGATGTCTCCTGGGGTCTAGCGTTCTGTGAACTGGGCTGACGTTATCTGTCACTACACTACTACAAATACAAATTGTCGAGGAGCCGGAGTTTTTGTTCATTACAATAATAACTAATAAATACAACACTAAAAAATACCGATAACAATGGTTGAATGTCCACCATCTGCTAACAAACTACTATCATCAATGTATTGACATTTCATTGTAAAGCCAACGTGTTCAAAAGTCATGCTCATTGAACAATTGATATAGAAGAGAGGTATGTAGTCTAATATCGTATAGATATTCTGTGAACGCAACCCTAAAAATATGAATTATTCTCAAGTCGAAAAGGAAAGCTTAGCCGTAAGTCGACGGGAGTCAGCCATGAATACCAAAATGTTATTTACAAAACATTTATTTATTTAGTTGCTTCGTTGATTGCGTGAATGCAAGCTCGACTGGTGAGCTTGGAGGTTTTATATGCCCGATTGGTGGCAATAGACTCCCCATTACATGGGACAGTAGAACTAACAAAATAGGGAAGAATGAAGGGGTAGGCAGAGGGTGGGGTGGTGTTAGAATAGGTACATTCTGAGGTCTTAGTATGAAACATTGCAGTGGTCTCGTCACTATGAGTTTTTGACAAATTTTGTCTGGACAATCTGTCAATAACTCATCATGCAAAGACCATTGCAACGTTTGTAAATTATGTAGTAGTTTTGGCTCCCTCTTCTATAACACGTCTGCCTACGCCTACGGATGATACAAGCGTGAATTTATTTATGCTATGTACACAATCTTATGCTCCAAAAACCGATGTTCTTGAAAGGACTGGTTTCGTTCGACACAGGATTTCTATGCCGTAGGCTACTATTAATTAAAATGTACAATAAAAAAAACTAATTTGTGCTCAAAGAGAAAGACAAAGGCATGGCTTGAAACAGCCTCTTTGCGAATGAGTATTCATACTATTCTTTCGTGTGAATAAATAATTTTGTCATAATACTTGTTGAAATTCAATTGTTTTTTGTTATTTGAATATTCTTGTTCTGTCTTTTGTTTTTATTTAATTAGGTTTTGGGTTTGTGCCTAATGATTTGAGGAGGAAATTGTGTAGGGAAGATGTTTTTTTTTTTATGATATGCTAAAATGTCACCTGTAATTACGTATACGTTGATATATTTTTGTAAATTATGCGTCTCTTAGCTTTATTTTCACATAAAATAAATTAACTTTCATTTATATACACTGACATTGATGAATTTTATACATGCAATGAAATGAGTATTTACTTTGTAAATTATTATATTATTTAAATATATTTAATTATTTTGAATGTGAAGATTATGTGGGTCATTACTTTTTTGTTTTCTCAGTTAGTTTTAATCATGATCTGGCAGTTTGGGTCATTTATGCGGCCTACCCTAATGTCCTTTCTTTGGTATTGTTCGTCGAATCGTTGTACTCCTTAATTTCTGAGTTGAGCTGCACGGTTACTGACAAATGTGTGCACTGACTGGACAGGTCCGCTCAATCTGTATGGTTTTTCCTCAAAATACCGTTTCAGACACCAATCTACATGGTCTTCACATGATCTGACCAAGATTCTGCCTGTACTTTAAAAGAGACTGTGACCTCTGAGTTTGTTTCGGCCTTACTTCTCAGAGTAGTCAGATAGGAAACGCCGACCTCATCTAGTTTAAAAAAAATATGATAGACGTGTAAAAGTGTTTGTACAAACCTACTTACAGAAATAAATAATTTATCATTTAACATGATCCTTAAAATTTTTGCATTACACAAAAAAAAATAAGGGATCTTTATTTTTCGACAGAAAAGAAAAGAAAGAAAGAATTATAACTAAGTAACGTGAAACTAATACGAGTATATTAAACAAAAATAATAAACTATCAAATTATGTTAATATTCTGTATTTATTCTTCTAGACGACAAAAACTACATAATACTAAGTTATGAAAATTTAGAATTATCTAGATGATAATTCTAAAGTTTCTTATTTGCTGTGAGGATTGTAGTTTTCGCTGAAACTTTTAGATACTTACACCCAAGAGGCTAAAACACCCATTTCATAACTGTTTCAGTACATAACTACGTAAAACTTCCAGTAAGTACTTTAGCTACATATCTCTAACGACATTTTCAAGCTTTTATACTATAATAAGACTGAAAATATGTACAAAGTATTTTTTTTTTACTAAATCATAGTATTTTCAAGATGAATAATTCAAAAACACTATCCATATTAAAAACCGGACTCATTTATCAAAACCTCAATCAAACAAATCTACTTTCAGTATTTCAAGACAGAACTTACCGATAAGAACTAACTCCAAAAACATTCATAACTAAACACTGGCCACTGAATAGAAAAACAAAAACTCTATATCCATTTGAAAATGGAATGCGAAGTTTGAAAATAATCCACTGTTGAAACTGACGAATAGAAAGTGGGTTAGTTGAGTGAACGACGCGCAGCGATACGCGAGCGGAAAGGCTGAGGCGCGCAAGATAACTGGCTACGAAGCGTAGCGGTGCTACGGTGCTACGGTGCTACGACGCAACAGGCAACGTTGATTGTCCGTTTAAACGGCATGGACGAGATTTTAATGGACACTTCGGATACATAACGCTTGGTTTATTAAAAGATATTAGAATAGATTTTATCAAGACCTAATCAATCAAAAATAAAATTTACTTGTTTTGTAATTTATTTACTACATTATTATTCTTCGACTTTAGTGGTAAAACCAATCACTTACTTTTTGTTTTTTTTTAAACGACAAGTTTTTTAAATTAATTTTAAAATCTCTAAAAATATTATAAGTAATTATATTAAAAATTTCGGATTAAATCCATACTACACGTAGACCTTGAATGTTTTCTATAGACTGCGGAGTAATTACGTCACACACTATCAGTAGCAATTACTTTCATTTTGACCGTTCAACAACATTCATTGTGTTATTTACGTTGTTGAGAAGACTAATATTTCGAACATATGAAGCAATGGATTAGCAATATCCTTCAAAATTATTCAGCAAATAGGTTGCTGGTAGTAAAAAAATACGGACAAATTAAATTACGAACAATGAACAGATTTTTTTGTACGACGACCTAATTTTGCTTGCTGTTATAATGACGTTCTTGGGTAGTGGCTATTAGATTTGTGTAATGACATAACTGCTTAGACATAGATACCAAATGCAGCTGCAGGTGAAAATCCTTGATAAAAGTTTTTCGAAATTATGGATTTATCCATTTTTGTAATTTATATGCTTATTTAGAAAGATCTTAAATACAATATACAAGCTAATACTAAAATATATACTATTTACAAGTATATAAAGATATGAAAAACCCCATTGAGCATCAAAAAATGTGTCCGCATCGCTGTCAATAGTCAAAGTGCCCAAAAGACTGGCAGCGTTGCCACATTGGATGGCAATGCTAATTCTTTTGCCTTAAAATAGGCTAGCCTTCTGGTCACGTGTAGAGTGATAAGTAATATAAATGTAATGAGCAGCTTTTAACAGACCCCTTCCGTTACATCGCTTTAAAAGCTTTTTACTTGTTTAAATGATATTATTCAGTTACTAACTTGCAACGTAAAATGGAGTGGTTAATGCAGTCACAAAGTTTAATTAAATACTTACGGGTAGTTGCACACGACCGCAGGCAGTTTGATATCGTATGTTAATGTAACATACATTTTGTTTAATTTAATCGAAATAAACATCTGTAATTTTTGGTCAATCAAAGATGAAAAATAGTAAAAGACTGGATGGAAAGCTGTCTATTGTGAATTTATTAATAATAATAATAACCTCTATTTCACAAACTTACAAAACATGAATATGAAACTAAACTAAAAATATAAAGTATTATTGAATTTAATATTTGATAAAAATATACAAAGTGGCGCGTGCCTTATCACATTAAACTATACACGTATGAAATCCATTCATTAAAAGAATCTGCTATTCCATACATTTTGTTACACGTAGCTCGACCAAATGTATGGAACCGCAGATTTTTTTAGTGAATGTATTTCATTCAAATTTTGTATATCGTATAACACCATACCATGCAGTTTAAGTGGTATAATTTAATGTGATGGCACGCGCCACTTTGTATATATACACATTTGATACGACAGAGGGGCTTTCCTTTAAACTACCTATACTAGATACCATTTTCAAGCTCTGTACCAAAAATGAATTAAATAGGAGCATTAGTTTAGTCGCAAATGATTTTTTAAGTTTTTGCCCCGTTTGAACACAATGTATCTTTCCTAACAGCTGATTATATCTATACGCATAGGTCATGCACCTTAAAACGATAAATCTGTGTATAACCTACGATGCGTTGTTGCCGCTCTGACGCAAGTCACAAGTACAACCAAATATTTTCGCTAAAAAGATGACAATGCATACACACACACTTGCACTTCCATTACAAAGGGTGGTTGCGTTTTACTCTCATTTGTAAGCTATTTAATTTGTTTGAAAGAAAAAAAAAAACTCATTTTCGGTGCTTTTTATTTTTATACCGTATCGAATTAATACTAAACATGTATAGTATACGTAGTGTAATTTAATGCCCCTCTGTCATATCAACTCTGTATATTACATAATTATAATGATTTATATTATTATAAAGATTAATATAACTCATCCATTGTCACATAAACATAAAAAAGCTGTGAAAGTTGCTGGGGATAATTAATCCTCTAACATGCCTCAACGGTTGAACAGATTTCTAATTGGTACATCTGATACTTGTTATTGCACCTACGCAATTATCAAATATATTACATTTTTGAGAGTCACCGATAGAACTTGTCTTACAAACGGAAATAGAAACGCGAGGAATATTTATTTCACTACTTTCTTGCATGATATTATTTCCCTTAGGATGCGAGTGAAACCGCGGGAAAAATCTAGCTCAAAATCATATTACCAAAATAGTTGCTTAAACAATATTATGCAGTGCATATTGCAGTTACAAGTGTTAATTAAATATTTCCGGATGGGCACCACCGCACGCGGCCTTATGCCATATTTTATGTAACCACCGTTTTTAAATACGATATTATATTAAATATAGTGCTCTCCGTGTTTCACCACTACAAAGCTGATCTTACCATAAAGGATGAGCGTTTAGTTTTGTAGTAACTATCTACCTTTACAAATCAAGTGACATTAGCACATAATATGACGCGAACAATGCGCACACTAAATTTGGTTGCCGACAGAATAGATCTCTTCGCATGTTCACTGAGCGAGTTCGCAAGGGTAACGTTACACGTGTTATGTTTTTAATTTGTAAATATTGTACGGCATGTATATTAATATTAGGTTATAAATTATTGCATGAATTGTAATTTAACTGCACTACCGAATTGGGACACTGTAATGGTAGCGTGTGTACGTAAATAAATAAATAAAATATTTTGCATTGCTTTTGTTTTATTTGCCCCTTGCTGCACAAAGAACTCACTCTCAACTCATTTCGACGAACCGTTACAATCACGGCCGCATCATTTACATAAGGTGTGGTACGTGCCTTTTTGCAGCAACGGAAAGTTTTCACCAACAGGAGCTACTCAAGAAATATTGAAGTGGTTAAATTATTGTCTCGTACAAATCCTTTAATTGCCCTTTAAGCACTCTCGTCCACCCTTACCCACCACTTGAATTACAAGGTAAGTAATAAATATTAATATTTTAAGGCACAGAACAGAGTTATGGTACAATACTGGATATCATTCAAAATTAATAACTTTACCATATTATGTGAAGTAAAGCCTAATTCAAAATTTCTTACGTTTATTGCAAATTGCAGCGGTTTTAATTAATATTAGTTGCTAGACGTTACATGTCTTCGAATTTTTGGCTCGCGGTGTCTTTGAATCGCTTGCGATTCGCGTCGCGTGTCGCGCCTGTTTGTAGGAGCCTTAAATTAAATACAATAAAACATAGGTAAAGACATGCTCTCCTCACGATGTTTTCTTTCACCGTTCTGAGTGCAGTTGCTACCTATAATTAACGCGAGTGAAGTCGCGGGCAAAGGCTAGAACTAAATATAGGATGGATATTTAGTGGTACCCAATATTTATTTGTTTAGATTAGCCAACAATTTGTTTACACAAAACATTTACAATAAATTCCTTAATATCGCGTATGTAATATATCAGTGTGGGAATGCCAAAAAATCGCCTAAATCTTTCTTGTGTGTCAATATTACTTGCAAAATCTTTATAAAAATCATTTTATAAAATAGGAACTATAATAAATAGTGATTACCTTACGTACTGAGTTCAATAAATTAAGTGTACCCTAATAATTTGTAGATCGTTTTTACCTTAATAAAGAACCGTCTTATCGCGATCTACAATTTATAGGGCAAATAACTGGCTGATAAGAGGACAATTTCAAGCTATTTCAGGACGTGTCCCGTTCTATGGGCTACACCGGGACTTCGTGAACGTTTCATCTGCTAAAACTTTTTCATGAAAATAACTAAAAGGTAAAGATCATCAAGGATGCAGAGCTGCATATTCCTGTGTGCCTATAAGATTATGCGATAGCTTGTCAGTTTTTATTAATGTATGCACCACTGAACCGGAGTTTGGGAGAGTCCTTTTTTCAGCAGTAAACTGCGTGAGGCTAAGTTTATTGATTGAACCGCATTGTCGCAATGGAAGGACCATTATTAATCTGAATAGTTATTATACAAGGTGTAACAGAATAAACGCAAGTCCTGAAAGGAGTTTGCTCATAATTGACTACTGAATCGATTTCAGTAACTTTTTTTTTCAGTGAATTTTGCAATACTGACCACCGATTGAGCCAAAGAAAATCAAATCTTATCTCAAGACAATAATACTCAATTTTAAATGCATAAAGTAATGCTAGGGTCAACAAGATTTTCCTAATAATAATAGTTACCTCTAAAAAAATATTGTTTTTGTCATTGTATTATGGTTTGAACTCAATACTCTAATTGAGTTGTACGAGGTCTTGCGTTAATTACATATTGTTTAATAGTCATGAAATAGCAATACTCAATATTAAACAATAGACTGTTTTAAATACAATTTTTTCTGAGTTTTAAAACTGTACTTAATCTACTGGTCTTTATCTAAAGGTTAGTTCAGCAGCTGCTACAAATGCCTTTTAAGGGGGACGTGTTATGATAGCCTGCGAAATTCAGATTTTTCAGTACATAATCAGCCTATAATGTTCCCACTGCTGGGACACAGGCCTCCTCTCAGTGAGAGGGAGTGGGCCGTAATCCACTACGCGGGCCCAGTGCGGGTTGGTAGATGTCACGTGTCTTCGAACTTTTGGTTTTGGACATGCCAGTTTCCTCATGATGTTTTCCTTCACCGTTTTTTCAGTGTCTGGTATTAAATCATTAACATCATGAATACAAAATCTCTCTAATTTCAAATGACCCTATAAGAACACTTTTTCGTGACGTCATGAGGTTTGAGGCCAATCCTACCTTGGAGAGTTGTTTTGATGATTCCGATGATTATAATTATGTCAATACACATTAGTTACTGTGGCGAATCATATTTTGATTAACATAACTAAGACGTACGGTCAAAATAACTCCTCTGATTGGTTTAATTAAAAGGATATCTAAATGTGTTCCTTATTCAGTACGTAATTTTATCTATTCTACCCTTATTAAGCCATATTTAGAATATTTGATTTAAATATGGGGCAGTGCTGCTAAAACAAATCTAAAAAAAACTTCAAATAGGTACATAACACAAAACAAGGTAATAAAGACATTATTCAGATATAATCGACTAACACTAACCGTAAAACTTTACAAAAACACAAAACTATTTAACATAAAAGGTCTGCATATATCACACATGCATAAAATAATAACAAACCGTACACGGTCACAAATATCATTCAATAGAAAAAAATACAAGTATAACAAAAGAAGCAGTAAATTAAACACTCTAGAAATCTCTATTCCAAGAACAAATTATGGCAAATATAATATAAGATTTGAGGGAGACAAAGTACGTAACAAACGATATGCCAAACGATATCAAAATGTCAAAATCTATAAAATTAAATATCTTTAAAGTTAGACTAAAAAATATTTAGCAGAAACAGTTTTGTAAAGCCTGTAACCTTATAATTGTAAGTATATTGGATATAACTAATTTAAATAGACATTCTTCCCGATGGTGTACCTATATTAACTATTAAATGTTTTGTTTTGTTTCTCTTGTAAGTGAATATTGTAAAATTCTTTTAGAGAAATAAATTCTTGAAACCGAAGACTGACCTGCAAATTGCAAAAAACGTAAGAAATTTTGAAATACGTGTAAGAAACCCCGGCGCTTTCGTCTTAAAAAGTTCACCTCTATACATAATAGAACCGCGCATCAAAGCAGTAACCGCAGCTCGTTGGCTCTCTCCTTAATATTTAAGCTCCGGTCCACCATGAACGGTCCGTGCACAGAATGCAAGTTGAATGACGGCCGAGTCAGCTTGAATATCAAACGTCTGGAGAATGGATAACTAGTTAATGTGAAACTGTAGTGGGTCTTTGAGTTGAGAGTAGTTAAATAATTGAATTTAAAGAAAGGCTTGTCATAATATTTATCTGATTACTTATAATAAGACGACACGGTTGGCGCAGTGGTTAAGCGATTGACTGCTGCTGCGTTACGTGTCGCGGGTTCGATCCCCGCACGGAACAAATATTCGTATGACCTGCAAGTAGTTGTTCCGGGTCTGGCTGTTTGTGTATGTGAGTTTAAATGTTTGTAAACGCACCCATGATACAGGAGAAATTCCTAGTGTGGGGCAAAGCCTTAAAAAAAAAAAAAAATGTTGTAGCTTTAATTTTAATAAGCTTGTCTGTAGTAGGCTTAAGGCTTAAGGCAATATAGCTGAAGTTCCCAGTAGCAGTCCGGAGTCTTAATTTGTGCCCGGTTTGATGGCAATAGGTTCGCCACTTTATTATACAAACTGGCGAAATGTGGGTGCACTATAGGCATACCTCTGCCCTTCGGAGAAAAAAAAAATACTTGAGTTAAGTTATGTAGTTAGAAATAGGATGACTTTTTCTTATACAGTTTCTAAAACTATGCTGAAAGTTAGTTGCAGCAGCAGCTAAAAATGGCTTTGAAAAGTTCACGTTATACCTACAGGGGTCACATCAAAAAGTTTTTATAATAAGCCAGTAAGAAAAGTAGCCGATGGAAAATGTATTTAAATTTCGAATTAGGAACTCTTTGGGAATCTGTAGATGTGTAATGAGTTCATATCATATGTCATTTGTTTTTACAAATTGGCGGCAATTTAAAAAGTGTCTGTCGGGCGGCGAAACGGATTTGACAACAGAAAATTTTCGTTCAATGATTTATTACGACTTTCGTTGCGGTCTTACTCAACAACACTGCTACGATAGACTTCAATTAGCATTTAATGACGAAGCCCTATCCCGTGCTACTGTTTGCAACTGGTTTAATGAGTTTAAACGTGGTCGAAGCAAACTCACTGATGATTCGCGAGAAGGACGTTCTTCTACGGCGACTACTGAGGATAACGTGAGTGCTGTGCGGCTAATGATAGAACCTGATAGAAGGGTGACATATCAACAGGTTCGGGCAGTTTCAGGCATTGGTATGAGTCAAGTGCAAAAAGTCTTACGTGAACATTTAGGCGTCAGAAAGCTTTTTACTAGGTGGATACCTCATAATTTGACGGAAAATCAAAACCGCCGTCGTTTGGATTGGTGCCGCTCAATGCTTGAAAATATGACGAAGGTGACCCGAATGCTGTATATGACATCGTCGAAGGTGATGGAAGCTGGATATATTGTTATAAACCTGAAACCAAAAGACAATCTGCGTAATGGATGTTTCCATAATGCAGCATTGCATATGTAAGCGGGCACGCCCTTTATGCCAGGAGGCTTTTTATTATGTATTAAGTTCTGTTTGCGTTTTTGTTTTTATTATTTATTTATGCTTGAGTATAGTTTTAAATATTGGCGTGTGCTAGCTGACATATGGCAAATAATTTTAATATTTTTGTGTTTCGTAGTGTTAATTTATTTATTACTATATGTATAGAATCCAGTTCTTCTAACTGAACAGACAGCAGTGCTGCTGGGGAGTTTGTTCCGCCACTTCTTCTTCCTAGCTAAAGCACTAGGAAGTGGTGAAGGGTGGGCGTTTTGGGGGGACTGTCTTATGTGATTTTGACGTTCAAAAAGTGCTGATTCTCAGCCTAATTTGAATAAATGACTTTTGATTTTGATTTTCCATTCGAAGATTTGCCGACAAAAGTAAAGAAGGTAGAAGAAGTCAAGGGAAAAAGGTGATTGCCCCATTCTTTGCCCAGACGGGTCATTTCGCAACAGAGTCCTACAAACAAGGTGCTAGAAGATAAAAATACTGCTATTGCAGATTGGTATGTCAGTAATTGTTTACCGGTTGTCTTGGAAAATGTTAGACAGCAGCGCCCAAGAAGCGGGATCCTCGTCCTCCATGACAACGCTCCAGCTCAAATCGGCTGTGCTCTGGCTACAAATAGTTCTTGTTGAGGGTAAAAAGTAAATTGAATTAAAACGAGACTTGCGAAAATATCTGTTTAATGTACTGATGGAATAAAAACAGGAATGTTTTTTGAAACTCTATAATTTGACATCTAATGATGGCGAATAGAAACTATTATTAAATAGCTAATAAATATCTTACGAGACTAGTCAATGGAAAAAAAAACCTAAACTTGTTGCTTAATACTGGTCCATTAGTACTGGTTTATTGTGACACTTTTAAGCTATGAAAAAGGAAACTAAAGACCAGCTGGTTTTGTTCATTCTGAATTGCTTAAATAGTAGGTACATACATTTTTTTGCAGGTTGGAGTTTTAATTTCATCAAAAATGTTTGCCAGTGGAAATAGTTTCCCCAAAGTAAGTTGAAAATATGTCTTATGATGACTGTACCACAGATTACTAAATAGTTACTGACTGTACGAACAGTGGGAGAATAATTTATGGCAATTCATCTCAAAGAATGCATCTCAGAGCAGGTCCTGTGGCGGCGCAGTTGTAACGGCTTCGACTTACGAGGTAGGTCGTAGTTTCGAACCCAGCCAGGCGCTTTACTTTGCATAATTTTTTCTTCACAGCTATCTATCACTATCATAAGAAACCAGCATGTTCTATAATCATTAAATCGAATACATCTACCAATCCCCGCGGATGGATTACAGCCCACTCCCTCTCGAAATGTTTAGGCCTGTTACAACAGTGCACGGTGGGAACTGTATACGCTGAATATATGGATCTCGAACTATAAAACATTACTTCTGAATATAAAAACTACGATAATGACACTTATCTTTTTACTGACATCAAAGTGCAAATTCCGCATATCCTCTTTGAGAGACCGCGTATAATTTCACTATTACTTCTGACCCACAAATTCAGGAATATTCTTGTGTCATTGTGTTTTCAGAAGCTGGTGATTTTTTAATTAATGCGTTTAAAGTGTTCTTTTAGGAGGAGTTTATATAAGATGTAGTTACACGAAAAGGATCCAATCCACACAAAGTCACTTTAGAGGTATTGACGTTTAAAGTTTAGAAGATGGGTATTTCTTCATTGGTATTCGTTTTAAAATGAATTGTGATGTTGTGTGTGGAATAAAAAAACTTTTTTTTTGTTAATAGTATAGTCAAGCGTAGTATTGTATTTTCCGAGGTATGTGTAAATTAATATCTCTGGATCCTTTTCGTTAAACTACAGTTTCCATAGCGCACGCTCTAGTCTTTTTAACGTGGTACGCTATTGATGTTGTGAGGTTGATAAAAAGTGATAGACAGCTGCTTTTGGTTGGATGTTTTTACTAGCCGATACTATTGATATTTTGCATCAGTTTGGTACACTTAACCTATTTTTGACCATGTTGTGGATTGGATCCTTTTCGTTTTACTACGTCCGTTTAACAATTGAATGGAAATTATTTATTTGGTTCATAAAATAATAATACGTAAACTTTTAATAGGTACATGGTTAAAAAAAATTGCATCATGACAAGGATATTCAATTTTTATCTAAAGTAATTCCATTACGCAAATGAGTCAAGAAAGATAAGCCGATACCGTAATCTTTGTCTTCTTTTAGTTTGGCTTCAGTGTATGCAGCATGGATCCCGATCCCGATTTCATGTTTTTATAATCAACATAACTCGTCTGAAAATCAAAATATTTTATTTCATATAAACCTACATGGGCACTTATGAAACGTCAGAAGCTAGGTGCACGGTTCTAATTGGTAATTTTTAAGAGGTAAGGCCTAAGAGGTAAGTCATGGTGCTGTGGTAGATAAGTATGAGAAAACACAAGAAAAGTCAGGTAAATTAATGGTAAAGCACATGAACTACCAACTTTAACTGCCCGTATATTTAAATCACAACTAGAATACGCCTGTTTGACGCAGGACGTCAAATTGCGAACAATTAATTTACCTGACTGCACCTTTGTTTTTTAAGGTAAAGTTCTGTCATGATTTCCAAATATGAATAAGATTTGTAGTGATTTTAAACACTAAATATAAAATTGAAAGTATGTGATTTGCCTCAAATGATTTTTGTATCAATGTAGTCATGATGATGATGTAGTCATAATGTCATTTAAAAGTATCTCACTTAACCAGTAGGTACCGTATACCACGTACGTCTCGTGTGTGTTTTTATAACGAAACGGAATGGAAATATGATATTTGGAGCATTCGCCTAGTTTTCTAAGTAAGTTCTCTTCGGGCTTCGAAATCAAAAGGTTGTCTTCAAGAAGTCTGTATTGATATTATGTTGAGTACCTAATTAAATAATTGGTCAAATATTGCTATATGCTAGGTTTTTATGTGTGAAAGAATTGAAATGCAGAAATGTTTATACTGAAAATGGTGTGTTCATTTTATTCCGTTTACTTATTAGCTTCACCAGACTAATAAACTACGGAGTCCATAATACACTTATGTCTTAGGCTTTAGAGCGTTTATACCTTATGAGTGGCAACGTCGCAATTTAGGGTCATATTTCGTGGTTTTCAATTTTTATCATTAAATCGGAGCTATATTTAAAAAATCTGTTTAATTAACTTTTCTATTACGTGAAAGTGTTTAAAAAATTAGTAACCGTAATACTTACAGTTATTTTACAATGAAAATAACGCCCTGCAAGTTTCCAATGTATTATATGCATATAAATAGAACTGTAAACGCAACGATTTCTTACCTTTAACACAGTTTTCACATAATTCTAAAAAGTTAATTAAACAGATTTTTAAAATATAGCTCCGATTAAATGATAATAATTGAAAACCACGAAATATGACACTAAATTGCGACGTTGCCACTCATAAGGTATGAACGCTCTTAAGTAAGTGGGTAAAATTGTAAGATTCTTAGTGTTGTAATTAAATTTTCCTTTTTCTTATGAATCTTAAGTTTAAGAAGTATTTTGCCATAAATTCAAAATTCTAAAGCCTTTAGTTTTATTATTATGACGTGTTATCACCTATTTCTGAGATTGCTGGTTTTCCTGTAATTGGCGACTGTGTAGGTAAGTCCGAGGCTATTGTTACCTATAGTACGATTATTATTCACAGCAGCTGTTGGTGTACCTTAATAAATAAATAAATACACTATGGGGTACGCACACAAGGGTTCCATGCTTACGAACTTCTCTCAAGCGTACCCATGGGCATTCCTCACAGGAAAATAAATAGGTACTCAAGACAAATGATTCCATTCCTCACCATTGTGTAGACACTGAGTAAACTGTAAAAGGTAATAACATGAAAGTGGTATCCCTCCTGGGGCCGTACTATGACGTGTTAATTCCATCATTGTTCCAGCGTGGAAGAGAGACGGAGCTATACATGACCGATAGCACTATCTCTTTTTCTCAACGGAATCATGATGGCGTTAACAGCTCATAGTACGGCCCCTGGACGTTTCCGCACGAATCTTGGTGTAGTGTCGACCCTCGTCTGGCTATGGCAATGCGAGTAACATCGGATGGACCGCGTCTTGAATATCAACTACGCTATGATAGGATGTAAGTGGGTTCGTTAGCGACGAGGAATGCAGGATGGTTTGATAAGTTTGTTTATGCCTTGGAGTTTGAGCATTAGGGGTTGTGATTGTGTGATTTTTGCTAGTAAAATATTAGTTAACTATAGTGTATTTACGTTAAATCCGACTTAAGCACAGAATAACACCCCATTTATGTAATTTCATAACGCTGAAATACATAGGTAAGTGACATTAATAATCTAAACTAATATTATAAAGAGAAATCATTTGATTTTTTTGGTATGTTTGATTGTTTGTTACGCTTTGACGCTAAAACGGCTTAAAGGATTTGGATGAAATTTTACACATGAGTAGACCAAGACCTGGATTCGAGTATAGGATACTTTTTATCCCGATATTCCTACTAAATCGAGACTTATGCGGGTGAAAACGCGGGGCGCTGCTAGTTATAAAATAAACAGACTACCTATAAGATGGATACTTGCAATATTTTCCTGCAACAAAGTAGTTTTCGTAATTAAGTAAAATATACGGCATCATTACTATGTAACTCTATTTAAAGATTATTGTTAGAACATAAAATAATTGTTGCAAACCATGAGCACGCGTTAACGTGACATTTTTTGACATCTAGACAAAAGGTTCAAATTTCAATATAGACAAGCGTGTGTTGTGTTAAAATGTAATAGCTATAAAATTTTATATCTGCTGTAAAAGTAAACATCGATACATATTATTAATTAGCATTATTGTTTTAAACACGTGCAGCAAGATTGCTATTTTGTTAATACAACTTCGAAGGTACTTCACCTTCACGCTGCAGTCTGCATCTATTTATTTCTGAAAACCAACGTCTATCTGATTTTCTTTTGTTTTATTCTTGTTTAGTGATGTGACATTCTTGGCGGATTTAAGTTTTGGTGAGTGCCTGAATATTGTTCAAAACAGTTACAATCTGCTCATTTGGATACAGTTAGTCATCATCTTCCTGTCCTTGACCCATGTTACTTGTGGTCAATCAGAAACGTAACTCAATTGAATAATAAGTTCGTTATATAAAATACATAAAATAATCCATCGTGGAGGCTGCTTGTGCAGTTTGTATACTTACTGTTTACTTGTACCGGTGAAGCGCGACGAGGAAATTAAGTGCTCTCCTGCAAATTGTAAGACTGCTTTGAATTATATGAATTGAGCGAGGCAACGGTGAGGTTTGAAAGGAAACCAGTCAATACTATGGATATAGGACGCAGTGGTAGCCACTTTTAGCGATGCATTTTTTCAATCGTCTGCTAACTTTACGAGAGAGAAAATGTAAACTTTATTTCTTGGATTAAAGTAATCTGACGATGAGAAAATTATTCGAGATATTTATTATTACATATAATCACGCATGTAATCTGCGAAGGGTAAAGCGAGGTGTACCCATAGTACACCCAAAATTCGCGAGAAATGTTTAAGTCCCATGTAACAGGAGGCGAGCCTATTTCCATCAACTGGGCACAACTCAAGACTCCGGGTTGATGAAAGATTTTAGCGCAGGGGCGTCCAGAAAAAGATTGGCGGTGGCGATCTCTCCCGTCCGGGCCTGGTCCAGGCCATGGTACAGAGCGAGACCGCATGGGAAGCCGTCACCTCTTTCTGCGGAGCAGTAATGCTCGCGTAGGAGGAGGCGGGACGCGTAAGGGAGAGGCAAAATTCGCACCCTCACGCCCCTAGTCACCGCAGGAGACCCTTGGGCGTCGGGAATCCCAAGCCGATTCCCGGCCACCGTAGGCGCGGGCTTGCCTGCCAGGGTTGCGGGAAAGTCCGAAAGGGTTACCGTGGCCCCTGGTACTGGCAACTAAAGGAACACAGGTGGGTTTTAGTTAGTAAGAATCTGACACGCCCCTCCGCCCTGCTCTGAATTAAAGCTGAATTAATGTCATGTGCTGAATTAATGGTTACAGTTTGCACACTGGTAATTATATTTTCCTGTATAGGTACTTGTGAAAGCTACTTTCATTCTATACCGGTCAACAATGTTATGTAAGTGTGCACCGAATCATTTTATAATTCCTCGTGAAACGTTAGAAGAAGCATAACCGCGGCATACAATAAGTATCAAATTAAAACTTTAATATAATCGTGTATCAAATTAAAGACTTATTATAATCGTGGCAGATTACTGTAATGATAATAATCGTGTCACGTTCCATAGATAATGTGGGTTAAATTATTTAGTTTCATTATAGTAGTGTTCATGTAAATACATAGGTAAGTCTGTTTTTTTTAAACGTTTTAGATAATATAAGTAGAACAACTTAGAAATATTTGCATACCTATCTATCTGGTATTATTATAATCATTAAAGCTTCGTATGTATAATATATCCCGTATGTAATAGATCCCGTTTTTGGAAGTTTATTTCTATGGCTGCTGAGGTTTGACCTTCTATCAAGCTAAATGTGATTCATATTATTAGTGGGCTTACGTGAAGAGTGTAACGGATGATGTTTGAGATCACAACTGTCCATTCCTCAGAACGATGACCAATGCGGTTGTCTCTAAATCTTCTAGGACCTAATCATTTCTGATGCTTGAACTGAACTGAACCATCATGTTGTTCTGGTTAACCATATCGTTAACTATAGAATCATCAGATCAGACTGTGATCTTTAGCTTAATATGTGCCTCCC
The DNA here is from genome assembly GCA_937001585.2 of Brachylomia viminalis. Taxonomy (NCBI): domain Eukaryota; kingdom Metazoa; phylum Arthropoda; class Insecta; order Lepidoptera; family Noctuidae; genus Brachylomia; species Brachylomia viminalis. The sequence continues at coordinate 4,257,223 of OW443300.2, forward strand.
AATGAATAATCATGGTGGGTTGTGGAGGTCAGATAAGTTTATTTGCGGTAAAACATGCCGCAAAGCAGTGGTGGCCCAGTGGTAACGGCCGCGACTTACAAGTTGTTGGTCGTAGGTTCCAAGCCAGACAGGCGCATTACTTCGTGTAAATTATTTCATTACCACTGCTCTCAAAAACGGCGAAGGAAAACATCGTGAGGAAACCGACAGGGCCTAGAATCAAAAATCCGAACTCGACATCTACCAATCCGCACTCGGCCCGCATGGTGGATCACGACCCACTCCCTCTCACGGAGAGGAGGCCTGTGTCCCAGCAGTGGAAACATTGTAGGCTGATGATGATGATGAGATGCCGCAAAGAAAAGACACAAATACAAAAAAGAATAAGTCAGGGGAGAATATGCGTCACATCCACGCAAAACTGACATCGCTCAGCATAATACTGTGACCATATGCGAGACAGAGCCATAGCGCTGGTTTTCAGTGACAGCCGGCGCGGCTGCGACGTGACGTCGTCCTTTGCGGTTGATAATGGTGAATGACCATTATCGTACTTCACCGGCGAATATATGATCGCAGATTCTTATATTTAGTCTCTTTTTGCGACTACCATTATTAAAGAGGATTTTAGTTCCGTTCTTTGAACAATGGTGCCGATTCCCTTGTTAACAAACTAAACTAAATTTAAGTTGAGTGCATCTTTTTCTTTCTATTTAATTATGAAAAGGACAGAAGATAAATATTGGTTTAGTCCTGTCAAATTAGTCAGCACCTGACGTAATTTGATGTAATTTTAGTAGTCAACTTTTTAATCACGTCTAAACTTGTAAGGAGTAGTGTCAGGCGCTGATTAATTTGACACGACTAAACTACAATGTATTTCCTTAATTAAATAGAAAGAAAAAGATGCACTAAACTTAAATTTGGTTTAATTTTTAAACAAGGGAATCGGCAACATTATCTGTATACCGAATTATATCCCAATAAAAATATACAGTGCACTAATTAAAATATATCTATTCCTATCAGATAACTTCTTTGCAATCTTTATTGTTGTAAATTAGGCTAAGGAATGCCGATAAAGACAGTACGAGTTTAATATAAGCATGTCATCGTTAATAAATAGGTATCTTGTGCATTTCTGGACGAAGACGCGTAGTAAAGGGATCATTTTATATTCCATTCGTAGCTTAAAGTTATGCTTCACTGGTTTATTTAAAGGAAAATCTTACTACTATTGGAGGATATCACGTATTGTATGTTACACCATACACTTTTTCGATACTAGCTAAAATTCAGAAGATACCTAGCGTTAATTATCAACAATACACATCAGCAGACGTAGAAATCATATTCTATAGATTGTTACGGAAATACCATCATTCTATTCTGATACCCGAGTGTTTAGTAAGATACCAGAGGGAATTCCCGAACTTATATGAACGTTCGAATTTAAATCTGTCCCCATCTGTCAAAAAATCCTCTAGTATAACTACATTTTCGTCAATTTTTTGGCGTTGATTGTCGCTGAGATAAATTACGACTTGAATTTGACAGTTTTTAGGGATCCGTACGTCCAAGTGAAAAAACGTAACCCTTATAGGATCACTCGTGTGTCTGTCTGTCACAGCCAATTTTCTCCGAATCTACTGGATTGATTAAGATGAAATTTTGCACACATATAAATTTCTGTAACCCAAACATGAACGTGTAACGTAAATAAATGAATTTTGAATAATATCAATAAATTAAAAACAAAAGTTTTGCAAACTGTACCGTGTGATAATTATATCAAATGAAAGCGCTGGTTGTGAAAGTGTCAAATATATTATTCGTATAATTTTAAATTATATAAAAATATATTTGACACTTACAACTGACAATAGTTCTGTAGGTATTTAAAATAATATTTGCAAATTGACAATTCCCCTACCCCTTATCTCCGAAACTACAGAGATTTTTTTTTTATACATAAATTACTTTATTGCTGACAGATTACAGGAAAACGTAGAAGATGTATTTGGTCTTAAAATAACGCGGTAAATCTTTCAATATTGTGCGTACATACTCACAATTGCAGTTGGAATGTATGAGAGAACATATATTTCAACTACAATGTCAAGTTTGTTCGTGGGATCTGGGGGCATCGTATTAACCCCGCCAAGATGACCCAAAACTAAAAGCATGGGAACTACCCACCTTTTCTCGAAATGTTTCGTCGTATATGCATACCCTCATAGCTTCGGTCTGGATAATATCAAAGAGCTCAACTTCTCAGGATAAAATGTGGTCAACTGATTTATAAAACGCATTAAGTTTCATGTGTCCAGCTTTTATACTTTGAATAATATATTATTAATACCCAAAATACGTCCATTTTGGTCACTGACTGACTCACTCACTCACTCATCAAACCTCTAGGGCTCTTTCCGAAGTCCTGGAAAGCTGAAATTTGGTATGCAGGCTAGGATTTGAACACAAATAACAAAAAAAATTGAGAAATATGTAACTTTCGCCGTTCAACCTTTGAACTCGCACTTGACCGGTTTTTTTTTGTACGGGATCGGCCTTCAGGACACACTACAGCTGGATAGGCTAAAAACTTAAGAGAGGTAATTTCAATAAGAGAGATTTAGGTAAGAGAGGCAATAGAGGAGGATTGGTAACCCCATGTTTACACAACGGGGGTTTTCCTAAAATATGTCGTTAAGACCTATTGCCGACAAAACTGGTAGAAAACATGTCAGAAAAGGCAAAAAGGTGAACAAAATAGTTTACAATACAATATCTTAAAACAAAAATATATGATTTTGATTTGATGATTTTTAAACGACATCAAATATCACATCATGAAAAGGGGTGTAAGCGTAGACAGAGAATAGCATTCTCTGTCTACGGGTGTAAGCGTAGGGTAACAATATGTCACTGCAACATAGGAAGTCAATAGTTCACTCCAACATCAATAGATGGCATTACTTATCATATATTTACTTAGAGCGTTTTCACGTAGAAAGCTCGTACGCTGGGCATCTCAAGGCGAACCAGTGAGAACCGGCGCCGGCTAATTCAGATAAGAACTTGTCGGCGCCTATCGGCGACATTTCGCGCTAATTTAGCAAAAAGTATGAAAACTGCCTACGCCGATCAGCGTTGACGACCAGCGCTTGTCAGCGCCGATAAAAGCTGGCATATCGGCGTCGGCTACCAGCTTTGTACGTGAATACACACTTACACTTCCAGAAATTATCTACTATTAGCAGGAACTCGTTCATTCACGAGTTTGAGTTTTATCTCAATCGACAAGATGTTATCGAAACGATAGAACAATAAGCAACAAGAGAATGTGAGCCTCGAGTTAAACACATTATATTCTCTTAAAACTATTTACTTTAGAATAAATCATCAACTGCCTAGCCTTTTCCCAACTATGTTTGGGTAAGCTCCCAGTCTAACCGGATGCAGTTGAATACCAGTATTTTACATGAAGCGACTACCTATCTGACTGCCGTAACCCAGTTACTGGATAACATGATACCCCTTGGAAATACTAGTTGACAGACTTTCGATCTTCTCACTACCCGTAACGACTATCAAAGATCTACGAATCACAGCCGGTACCAACGACTTTAAGTGCTTTCCGAGGTACGGAGGGGTCTCGATATGTAATGTATGACTACGCACCCACAGACCTAGGCAAGTGTTGCTTGAACATGAAGATCGACCTTGACTTAATTCTGTTTGTTCATCGTCGACATCAATATCATGCATGCTGGAAAAAGGATGATCAGATCATCCTTTTTCCAGCATGCATGATGCAGAAAGAATAGATTCTATTCTTTCTCAAAACGGTGAAGGAAAACATCGTGACGAAACCGGCATGTTGTAGAACCAACCAATTCGAAGACATGTCGCTCTCCTCGTGCTACTCATGACACTCCCTCTCACAGAGAGGAGTCCAGTTTCTCAGCAGTGGGAATATTGTAGGCTGATTATGCTACTACTATTATTACTATCCTTTGCTGAGAATACATTATCTAAGTATTATATTCAAAATAAAAGGAATCTTCTACCCAGCAATGGGTGCTTCCGGGCTGAAATGTTGATGTTGATAATGATATTTACAGTAATAATATCGTAAATGAATCATAACCGACTATTGCGGGTGTAGTTTACCTCATGATCAAGAGCTCGTATTAATATTGAAACGAGTTAGGAAATCCTTAACGACCATACGTGAGTAAGACCATGTATACTCCTCAACATTATAATACGAGTACCTATCAGAATTGCTTCAAAACATTTAGACTAAATTCTTCAAACGATTGGGTAACTCCGTTTTTGGCCATGTCAAGTGGATTGTTAAACAATCTTATCAATATTATAGATACGTTTTCGTTATCAATGTAGGTATGCGCCGTCTATACGCATATCACAATAATCTCTGTGAAAAGTACGTATGAAGTCAGATTGATATACAAAAATCGATAGAAAATATTTGTTTTAAGAGTGAAAGATGGGGCACTTATTTATTTCATAAGGCATCACCTTTGTACCTATTTTTCTGTTTTTTTTCTTCTTGTCTGTTTATATAAGTGTGTACATAAATGGTTAAATAAATAAATAAATAAATAAGGATTTCCTCTGGAAAAGAAACCCTGGAAATTTTCCTAAGGAAACTCTATGTCTGTTTCATTGAATAACTAAACCTAAACGAATTAATGGCGGCAGAATACCAAGCAATTCGACAGCAAATAAATTATAGCAGCACTTGGCTTCATATTTTATTTAATCTTAGGTGTGGAACAATAGTCAAGACTTCAAGTATAGTAGTATAATAATGTCGTTATTATTGATTTACGTGACATAACTTATAATATTTTTGATGTTATTTAAAGAGAAAACTGACTGTGAATGTGAGTACCATGCAGGCTAGATAGAATACATGACTTTATAGCTGTTTGGCGGTTTTGAGTATTTTTGTACGGCCTACGCAAATGTCCTGCCGATCTGGTAGCGTCATGTGACGGGTCGTTGAGCTCCCTAAAATAGGGTTGACCTACACGATGACTGATGCATGCATGCCGTCTGTTTGCCGTCTTTTCAAACAGCAGTTGGTGGCAGTTATTTTAGTTCAATCTAGGGTTTGATGCCACCAACTGCATCAGAGTTCTTGAACTGATATTGTTTTGAAACTTTTTATTTGCAGTCGGATATTTTTTTTGCGTATGCTCTTAGGGCGTTAGCATCTTTTTGTTTGTCTATTTGAAAAGTGATCTTGTTTTGAACTTTCTAGTCGCGATCAGGTTTTTTCAATCTTTTAGTGTGTTATATTAATTCGACATGTGAAATCCGCCATTTTGACTTTAGAAAAATTAAACCGCAGGACCCAGACGAGTAGACAAACACCTCATGTGTTAAAATCCATCCAGCAGTTAGGATACTTTGAGGGTATAAAGAATCACACATACAAAGATACCTACTTAGATACGCGTGAAAAACATTACCCTGTCTTGGCTGTCGGGTAAAAAGGTGTCCGCTATGCTGACCACTGTTGTATAATTAAGCAAATAGTAGTGAATTATTAGCACGAATAATAATTATTAGCATTAATAATAATTATTAGCATTAATAATACTATAATCGTTAAGTACGTTTTATACGATAAACTAATGCTTTCAATCAACCTAATTCCAATAGCGTTAAACGATATCATCGATAGTACCTAAACTGTTAGCGATTTCAGTTAGTATAGATATTTAATACCTTCTAAGTAATTGAAGTGAATAAAAAAACTAGTAGTAAGACTATAGGTATCATGCCTTTGTCTTCAATTTATTGGCCCCGTTCTTGTAGGTATAGCCTTTTTTGTGTATATCTATTGAGTGCTTATTAATTGTGAGATGTTATTCCTATAATTAATCACAAACGAGAAAACAGGCCTAAACCTCTAAGCTAAAGTCCAAAATTGTCATAAATAGATGCTCTGACTGAGACGAATATACCGTCGCTTCATTTTCTCCTAGACCAGAACTAGCGAACCGTCCCACGGTTATAACGACTTGACAAAACTTTATATATTATATTTAAGTTTAATATTAATACCTACACATAAACCTTTCGGAATTAATTCTCTAAATTATGGTGAAAACCGCATCACAATCCGTTGGGGAGTTTAGAATTACAACGCGGTCTCACAGACAGACGCAAAAAGCGAATTTAATAAAAAAAAAGGATATTATACTACTTTCAGTTGTACAAAAACACTTATCTAACACCATGCAGCGTTACAACTAAGGGGAAAGAGTGTTTTCGATGAACTCTGGCACCCTAAGTAAGATTTAACTTGTGTTTAGGATGCCAGCGTCCTGGCCTATAATTTGAACATTATATCAGTAGTTGTCGAACGAGCACCGCTTATTATTATTAAGACAGCTACTTACTAGTAAATTCATATATAATGAGGCCTTTTAAAGTACCTATGTGGGGGTATGTGTATGTATAAAGTCAGAGACAAATATGGTGAAAACTTGCGTTTATAAAACGTGTTGTTTTGCATCCTCGTCAAATTTCAGGAGGCTGTTATGAAAGACATAAATAATCAAACAAAATTACGATCCTGCTCAATAATTAATACATACTTGTTTTTTTTATATTTAAGTTTGACAGTATTTCAGAATACTCTACTTTCAAAGAACAGAATCGCCCCGTTGCGTATGTGGTAGGCAGTGACGTACGACTATGTCGCTGTGTGCATGCGTTACAGTTACAGCGCAGTTACAGGGCGGTGTAACACGGCCCCTACACACACCGATTTCCGAAAATGACAAAATTTAAAAATAAATACCTACTTATTTTATTATTGATTCGTGTCGAGAATCATTAGCATAGTTACCTCCTCGAATTTGACGAGAATGCAAAACAACACCTTGGTTACCTGGATAAATAATTACATATTATATTATAGGCATGTAAACACATACCCTTATTAATATGTTAACATTATTATATGTTGCTGTGCCCTAACCGGGTTTCATGTTGGAACTTACTTATACTCGTATTGTTGCAAATGTGCACATGAAATGCAATTTTGAGTTTGAGTATCTATCTGACCTCGACCACCCAGTTACTGGGTAACACGATACCCCTGGGTAAGACTGGTTGTCAGACTTGTTGATCTTCTGAGTACCCGTAACGACTGCCGGGACCAACGGCATAACGTGCTTTTCGAGGCACGGCCACCCATCCATTATACAAACTGACCGCGGCAAGCGTAGCTTAACCTTCGCGAGTCGTGCGGCTATTTAGCCACAAATCCCCCTATTTAATTTATAATGTGTAGGTATAGGATAAATATAAAACAAGCGGAAGTGGCAATGGGCCGGCCATATTAGCCGCGAAACCAATGACCGTTGGGGTAGACGTGTTCTTGAGTGGAGACCGCGAATCGGCAAACGTAAGGTAGGATGCCCTCAGGCTAGGTGGAGCGACGATATTCGCACGGTGGCTGGTAGCAGCTGGATGAGAGTTGCCGAGAATCGAGGTAATTGGCGGGCAGTTGGAGAGGCCTATGTCCAGCAGTGTACTGCCGTAGGCTGATGATGAAATATAAATATAGATGATCTCTTCCTTTGCCCTCCTGTCTTTACTTCCTTTCCTTCTCTTAGTCTTTGTCTTTTGTAATGACATCTATTACCTAGGTACCAAAGAATGACAAACTTCAAGTCAAGTGGTACAGTTCTACATTCTAGGAGTAACTAACAACTAGAAGAGAAGGTGGCAGCATCATCTATGCAAATTTAGAGCGGTGCATTCCTTTCCTTGGGACGTGACTGCGTTACCAACTCACAAACACACTTTTGAAATAATAATACGTTGCTGATTTAGGTAGACGTGCTTTCTAGATACTTCTTTATTCCATATTGTATACAGCATTAATGACGCGCCCCAGCTTTTCAAATATTTATTTGACAGTTTCGAACATTTCTCAAAAAACATTTAAAAGATGCTAGAAACCGTATCAAAATCCATCATGAAGTTTAGGATAGGTTCCCACTAAGTGATTAGATATGATACTAAACGACTTTCTCGTCTGTCTCGGAAACTAAAGATATCCATATTTTCTTCTTCAAATGTGAGTACCTAATACCTAATATAGCAAAAATATACTGAGATCCTTTCATTAAAAGGGGATGCCAATGTCCGTCCTCTTCACATTATTGATATTCACTTGACTTAATAAAATTTTACTGTCAAGGAGGGGCAACATCGTCAGAGACTTGGGCCACGTTATCTATCTTCTATCTAAACATGGTGGCAGAGACATCGACGCTCAAACTGTAGCCATGAATTCAATTGATTCTAGACCCCCTAGCGTAGAAACTTTTCGTCTATTATCAAAAGAAAATATCTGCTGTTTCACAGAAAAGTGCGATACCTACGCGGTCAAAATGTACTGAACAGCTAATATTTTTTAAATAACTGACGAAAAATTTCAAAACAGGAGGGCCCTTTCAGACGCCCACCGTAGGCGCGGGCTTGCGGAAGGCAAGCAAAGGGTAGCTCGCCATTCTATAAGGACCAGGCCTGAGTCCACGCTGCGTTGTGTTCCACGCGCGCCTCAAAGAGATGCCAGCACCAATTGACGGGGTCCGCTAGGGCTGATGCCTGTCAGGGTTGCGGGAAAGTCCGAAAGGGTTACCGTGGCTCCTGGCACAGACAACTGAAGGAGCACGGGTGGGTTTTCGTCAGTAAGAGTCTGACATGCCTTCCCGCTCCGCCCAGAGCAGGAGAAGTTATTTGATGGGGAAAGAGCTTTCAGAATCATGTACTAAATCTATGGTAACGGGTTGTGCGTCGATGTCCCTGCCACCCTGTAAATATATTATAATCATTATATGTATATTATAATACAAAAGAGGTAATCGTGCATCTTCTCAAGGCACTCGTTAGGTATTACCAAAATCTATACTCGAACCACATCCGGTACTTATTTAGAAAGCCAAGGGATATTTTAATGAAAGTTAATCTGGCATTCTATTGTTCTTGGTCACGTAGTAACTATCTAATTCCATTGTTTCTTCTTTTCCAGAAATGTATTTACTAGCACTACTAACAGTCATCGGGGCGGCATTCGCCGTACCCATAGCTGAGCCCTCAACCGAGCTTCTAACCACTATGACCAAGCAAGAACGGGCAGCAGCATACGTTCTCCCGAGAGACACGATCCCAACATTCTATGACGTCAGACTCACCCTCAACCCAGACAATGAAGAATACTTCACAGGAGCAGTCGACATTAGGATCATACCCCTAGTCACCACCAACCAAATAGTCCTCCATGCTATGGAAATGGAAATTAAATCTGAAGACATTGAAGTCTTTAGTGACAGAGTACCGACAAGCAACTTGTACGAAAGCCATACGTTGGCCCCTAATGATACTCATTTGTTCAGGATTACTTTGAACCAAACGATGACCATACTGCAACCACATACAATTAGAATTAAGCATTATGTTGGGCAGTACGCTGCAAATATGTTCGGTATTTACGTGTCAACGTACACGACTGACGGGACAGCACAGTAAGTATTTTTGGTGGGGAATTTTAATTAAGTGAAAGTATTTAGATTAGTAGCCATGAATATTCAAATTAAAATAATTATATTTTGGATATTTGTAATTTTTGAAGTCAATAGGTAAGTTAGTAACTTATAAGTCTAGACTTGCATTCCATGTGGCGTAGGTACAGGTTTTATATAAAAAAATAATCACACTTTAAACTCAATTTAGGCTGCTAATTTGTTATTATATGTAATATGATACATCTTCACTATATGATTTCTCATAATTATGTAGCATGTCAACTAAATCATGTGACATAATATACGGTACTTCATTTTGAAAATATATACAAATCATCATGATTTGATAGTAAGAAGCCTACAAATACCTTTTTTTTTATATTGGAGATTTTGGCTGTAGGTATATTATTATACATTTAACCACGTTATCTGAGTCAGTCAAACCCTAGTGTAAGACAACGGTCAAAAAAAGTAACTTGCCCTGCCAACGGTCGCAGAAGCAATTCTCAAAAAGAAGTCAACGCTCGGAAAATATAATGAAAGTTTATGTCAAGCGACCTCTCATACATAATACGTTATTCACATTTCTGCAAAGTATCTGTTTCTGCAAATAATACTGGGCTCAGCCGACATTTCTATCATTTAGAATTAAGTTTAATACTGTGTTTGAACACGACCATGGGACCTTTTTTCCTAGGCAATCTATTAGGTCAATTCCATGAACCTTTATTAGCATCCCGGTACATATCTCAGCATTTGTCTTTTTCAGTAGACGTGACTAAAAAAGACTTATCGTACAATCTTGTATACTTAACATCTTGTGTCTCATCTTATGTCGAACTAGTGAATTGTATTAGTAGAACAATTTGACTTCTGTATAATGGGGATGTTCCACTATTATATACTCGTATCTTCATAATAAATATTCTCTTAATATACCGAAGCTCACAAATAATTCATCTATCTGTCACCGTATGCTTGTGAACACTGTTAGTTTATAATCTATGTCACGAGATTGTAAACTGTCGATAAACTGTGAACTGTAGTATACTGAGACGGCACGGTTGGCGCAGTGGTTAAGTGATTGACTGCTGCGTTACGTGTCGCGGGTTCGATCCCCGCACGGAACAAATATTTGTATGACCTGCAAGTAGTTGTTCCGGGTCTGGCTGTTTGTGTATGTGAGTTTAAATGTTTGTAAACGCACCCACGATACAGGCGAAATTCCTAGTGTGGGGCAACGTTTAAAAAAAAAAAAAGATTTCAATATGTGTGACGTATTAATTTTTGATAGTTTATGGTCTATCCATTTCAAACCGTCAAAACGTGAATAAACCCGCCCTTACCGTCAGGTTTAAATTATGAACCGTCCCTGATTTGTCGCGGTAGCCGATTTGGTCGCAGTAACTAAGCCAAGGTGCCACGACCAAATGGGTTAGGTAAGGTTAGAACTGTGACCAATCGCGCGCGAGCCAAGCGAGCGCTACTTCCAAGTTGGTCGCAGTTACTTGCCTATTTAGTACTAGCGCAAGGTGCGATCCGACGCATGCAAGTTTAATACTAGTTCACAATTGGTCAGTTTGCGATAGACTGATTATAAACTATCGAAAATAATGAAATAATTAAAACCCGTTTAATACAATTTTAATTAAGCTATAAGCGGTTTTTCTCGTCTTATCGTCTGTAAAAGACGAAACGAAAATATTCTCACCAATCTATCACTTTCCAGCAAACTCATAACATCGCAACTGCAACCTACCTTCGCTCGCCGCGCGTTCCCCTGCTATGATGAACCCTCTCTCAAGGCCATCTTCAGGACCACCATATACTCCCCACCAGCGTACACCGTGGTCGAGAGTAACATGCCTAAAAGGACAGATTTGCTCAAGTAAGATTTTCTCAATGGTTATTAAATACAGATTTGCTCAAGTAAGATTTTCTCTATGGTTATTAAATATAGGTTTGGAATCGCCAACCCGTCTTGAGCAAGCGTGGTGATCAGTGCTCGTGCCTTCTTTTTTGGTGAAAAGGACTTTGCCCTGCAGTGGGTCAGGAACGGGCTGGGATTATAAGTAGAAGAGAAGTAAGAAGGGAAAAATGTTTACAGTATGCGGTCGAGTTCAGTATGTTCTATGTTCTATGTTATTGGTCTGGTTTCCGCACTTAGTCCTTCAGTGGACCATTGTGCGTGAGCCATGTCGGCTGTCGGTGGTTATTCCAACCAGCCCACCTCCCTCCAGAAGCTGATTAGGTCTCCTGGTCTATTAAGAACATCTGTGTAAGATCTGGGTGTCCCGAGGGTTTTTGACCTAATTTGGGCGACGCCTGTGCATTCGAAGAGCACATGCGCGACAGTTTCGTCAGCCTCCATGCAAGCCCTGCATAGAGGGCAGTCCCTTATGCCTATTGTGTGAAAGTGTTTGTTTAGCGAGTTCAGTATTTTTTTTATTGAAGATGGGTTTGCTGTTGACTCTAGTCTAGGTCAGTGGTGACAGAGACAGAGTCGACGATGGAGTGAGCTTACCCAGAAGAAGCCTGTTCACTCTCACTTTGAAGAGATTATGGTTGTAAGCGTTCGGAAACAGAGACGCAGGTAGAGAGTTCCACTCTTTTGCTGTGCGCATAACAAAAGCCATGGACGTGAGCTGTGGTCGCATTCGGGTTCGGTGTTCATTAATCAGCACAGACAGATGGCAAAATCAAATACTGACGAATCGAACAAGTTTGTAGCACGCCTCATCATCTGCCCAGCCTTTTCCCAACTAAGCTGGGGTCAGCTTACAGTCTAACCGGATGCAGGTTTTACATGGAGCGACTACCTATCTGACCTCCACAGCCCAGTTACTGGGCAATACGATACCCATTGGTAGGACTGATAGTCAGACTTTCGATTCGACCCGTAACGACAGCCGGGACCAACGGCTTAACGTGCTTTCAGAGGTACCTACGTATAATGAATGGTGACCCATCTTAGAAGTGATCGCGGTAAGCGTAGCTTAACCTTCAATGGAACTGTGCGGCTGTTATTACCAAGCCACGAGCCCCTGTGTCTGTGTATCACGCCTAACACCCTCTCCGTCTTATTACAAAACACAATCTAACTTTAGCCCGAGCCTAAACCTTCTATACTGTTTTTGTATTTCGAGCTTTATTCCGACTTTAGTAAAGTTCTTAATACAAAATTGTCAACCTAAGACAGGACTAAGGTGTAAGTTTTGTAAAAGGAACCGTATTTCTATTTCTGTTAGGTTCCTATTTCAAAAACAGGCTCGGTAGTTTAAACCATGTCTAAAGAAAAACCTTGTTTTGTAATAAGACCGAATATCTTTATCTATTTAAAATTGTATTCGTACGTTAAAAAGAAAATAGTTACGTTACTCTATAAAATGCCAGCACGTTACTTCAGACCCCAATTATTTTACTGGATAACCACGCCTATCTATGTCAACAACAAAAAAAAAATCATTGAAATCTGCAACGATCCGAAAATAAAGTATGAGAGGAGTGCGGATGAAAATAAAAACTCTATCAACAATATATTATCACGCCTGGTTCCCCGGTGGGCTCGGCAGAGGTATACCTACCTAATAGTAAAAAGAAAGAAAGAAAAATAGGTTTATTTGTTACAGGAACACGTGCATACAAAAAGATAAGTAGCTCTAATTATTAAGAAAAATAAAAGCAAAAAAAGATCTATAATCACGAGCACAACACAGAAATAGTCGACAGCAACTCGTAATGACTGTGACAAGAAGGCTTCCACTCAGCATGTGCTGTGTGTGGTGCAGTACACCCATATTTCACCAGTTACGTTTACCTAAGTCTAGCGTCATCGTCAAGTCAACCAGGCTTAAATCCCGACTCCGATCTGTTACTGAAGCTTATGCTCAGAAGTAGCCCTTGCGGCCACTAGACTAACGAGGCAGACTTCTAACGATTCATTTGTTTTATAGACCTGAAGTAGCCGGCTACACCAAGCATGAATTTCAAGACACCTTAGTTATGTCCTCATATCTTCTGGCATACCTAGTATCGAACTTGGCACACATCGACAACCAAATGGAGTCTGATTACAAGGGCCTGTATCGCGTACCCTTCAAGGTATACTCCAGACCTGGTACCCAGAACACGGCATGGTTTGCCCTGGAATTTGGGCAGAAGAATATGGCAGAGTTGGAGAAATACACTGAGTTCGAATACGATTTCCCGAAATTGGATAAGGCTGCCGTTCCCGACTTCGCTGCGGGTGCTATGGAGAATTGGGGTTTGGTTATTTACAGGTATGTTGTTTTCATGTATTTATAACATAACACAGAAGTAAGCAGAGGTTGGACTCGCATTTCGCCAGACAGGTTTTCAGTCCCATAAAATAAGGGTTGAGCCTAATGTAATGGCATTAGGCTCACTTGGCACCTTTTTTATGGAATTCTTAATTGAATGACTAAAGAATACTAAGCCAGATCTGTGAATAAACTTAGGACACCTGCTCAGCATTCGCACTTGCGAACACTATACCAATAAGTCGACTTGGTGTTTATATCACTGAATGACCAACGCCTACTCAATATGGTAGGTTTTTCAGTTGTTCATTTGCCTGCTTTCAACCCAAAATGAGTCGAAACAGTTGAATTTCAGAGAGTTCGTGGTTCCGGTATCAAAATAATACAACGAAACATGTTTGAAACCCTTTGTCATTAAATTCTTCAAAGAAATCTTCTAAAACAATTTAATTATTTTCACATTGCTAATAACTTCTTCAAGTCAGTCTGTTGACGGAACAGGAGCTCTCAGAACCAGGATATTAAATACTGTTATTGTTTATTTATTGTTCGTATATTTTCATAACGTTATACGAAATTAATCACATAAAATTTTCCAAAGAACCGATTTGAACTATATTCCAAAGCAGTGACGGTTTATATTCGTTTGAGTGATTCATGAGTTCCGTAAAAACGGCAATAAAATAAGTGTTAATGTACCTACGAAGCAGAAGAGAAAAATATTTTATTATAAGTCATAAATACTCAAATTTATGGCTCCGTATCGTATGTCAATAGTCGTCATAAAACGTCATAAAGTGTGCCTGTTGTTACAAATCTTGTAGCGTTGAGTTTAAAAACGACTTTTATCAGAATCATAATTCAAGGCCTTCATTTTATGAATATTATTTGTATCTCTATTTAAATTAGATAAGTTTATCGATAGATAAAGTTATGCAAATTTAATTAAAATATTAAAAAGAAAAACTGGTAGAAAGGCGCCTTCCTATATTGGGATGAACCTAGGTTTTCACGAGGGTTTGTACCACATATTACTGATCATAAATACCAAAGACTGATAATGTTTTTCCTAAATCACCGTTAGGATCGGCTTCCCCTTATCTTGATTGTTATAACTAAACACTTGTAATAAACAACTTCCCTTTAGTCTCAAAGCGTTGACATTTAAAACGATTCTAATACCCCAGCAGTACTTACTAACTGGAGACGGGACAAGTAATAAACAGGCAATAAAGTTACTTATTCCTTATATACAAAGTAGCGTTCCAGTGAAGTGTTCGATAAGCCTCTCATAGAACGAATCTGCAAGGCAGATGTGAATGGTATTCAATTATGACGGCACATTGTTGCCAAGGGCGTTTGTTTTGCCTGGTTTAAATATAAGCTATAAACGATAGAACTAAGCTAGAGCTAGATAGGTTGAACCATATTTCTGTGGGTTGAACATATAATAATAGTTATATTTTTATGGAAACGTGGAAAGCAATTACAAGTTCGCATAAAAATATGTTTGTATCGACAATGTGGCTTGATCAGCCAAGTATGATTAGGTCCCAAAACGATTGACTTAATTTCAAAACGTAATAATAATTTGTGAATAAAAACGTAAATATCATATACATCCTATAATCGTCTTTGAATTCACTCATGGGTAGACCAAAAATGGTTACTTGCCTTTTTTTTTCTCTCATATCGGCAAAACAAGTATCATCATTTATCATATTTTTCCTGCCCGTACCCCAATATATTGAGATTCCATCTTTGTTTCTTTGATCTTCCCCAACTTGCCAGTCACCAATGCATGGTAGCTGGCGCGTGGAGCCTGTTTTAAAGCTGTTTTTTTAAAGAGTTATTTTGCCAGGAAACATATTGTAAAATGACCTGATTTTACCTTCCAGAGAAGTGGCCCTCCTTGTCACAGAAGGAGTGACAACAACGGCAACCAAACAGAATGTTGGCAGAATCATCTGCCACGAGAACGTTCACCAGTGGTTTGGTAACGAAGTGGGACCTCTCTCCTGGACTTACACCTGGTTGAACGAGGGTTTCGCCAACTTCTTCGAGAATTTCGCTACTGATTTGGTAATTTTTTTTTTTTTTTTTTTTTAATAAAACGTTGCCCCACACTAGGAATTTCTCCTGTATCGTGGGTGCGTTTACAAACATTTAAACTCACATACACAAACAGCCAATTAGTTCAGATATTTTGGGGAGTATTTCAATGGTCCTCTAAAAACACTTTGTGGTGATCGTTTGTAAAACTATGTGTACCTATAAATTTGGTCGCAGTTACAAGGTTAGAACATTTCACCAATAGACGATCAGTGTGTACAGAATGACGATCGATAAGTCATCGTATGCCTAGCCTTTTCCAGTCTAACCGGATGCAGCTAAATACCAATATACGTGGAGACACTGCCTATCTGACCTCCACCATCCAGTTACGATGACGATCGATAAGTATCTTAGGAAATCAAAATAGGAATGATTAGAAGATCGATTAAATACCTACATATATTTTTTTTTTTGCGTTAAAGCGGCATCCGCTTTGCCTTTTCTCAAAATTCTGTAAATTTGAAGCGACTAGGTACTATTATTTGATATTAATATATTATAGTTCTTCCCAGAATTACTGCTCGGGCTGAATTTAAAACCGTGGAGCAATTGTGGTATCAAAGTATTTCAATTCTTGAAGATTCCAATGAGCTTGTACGAATAATACAGTTAACACGTCTCCAGGGTTGGAACATAGCTCTGTTATCAACCTGGCAGCCAAGCTCATGGCTATTCCTCGTTTTTTTTACATTAGGAAGTTATTGTTTATTAATTCTGAGGTGTTGTTCTTTATTCCAGGTGGTCCCAGAATGGCGTATGATGGACCAGTTCGTACTGGCTCTCCAGAACGTGTTCCAATCCGATGCGGTCCTCAGTGTGAACGCTATGACCCATGCAGTCTACACGCCTTCCGAGATCCTTGGAACTTTCAACGCGGTGGCTTATCAGAAATGTAAGTTTAATATAATTATTGACTTGATGGTCCTTTTTGTGTATTAGATGATAAATATAGTTATTCACATGAGTTCTAGTTACTTATTTCTATGGCGAATAATCTTCCATGTAAATAAAAATGAATTGCTGTGTTGGTAAGCACATCACTTGGGAACGGATGGGCCAATTCGGCTATTTTTTTATTTAAAATGTTTGTTACGAATTAGGTTTTTATGGAAAGGAAAATGTTAAAATTCGGTTAAAACTAATCGTCCTCACATTCACGATTCAAACGAATTGAATTTTGGAAAAAAAAGCGTCTGTCGGGTCCTAGCTGAACCGACAGACGCTGTTTTTTCCAATATAACTGGTCTCTATCTGCAGAATATGAAACGGGCCCTTAACTTTGTACCACAAGCAGGTGTTGCATACCATAGATTTCTCAACAATTTTATGGGAACTCCTAAAACATTCACACATCAAACGTGTCTAGGGATCAAAGTATTAAAAAATTAATATATTGCCATTTAGATCACTTTGTGTTCAACTCTTTTATTTGCAATAATGACGTCACAATTTACATGACGAGTGGCGTTCTAAACAAACACGATATTGAAATGAAGTGGACTATAATGTTCATAATATTTTACATATTTTTATTACCAACACATTTCTTACTTGACATTTTGTTTCAATGCACACTAGAAAGTGGTTTTTCTCTTTCCTGTTTTTTCTACGTGCGAGATAAATCATGTGTCAAATCTCGAGTGACAAGGAATTTTGTTTCGATTCGTATTGGAATTGCTTGGGCCACGAAGCGGACGTTTACGACAACGAGTAACCACGTCTACCAAAACAGTTTTTGGTAGACGTGGTTAAGTAAATCGTAATTGGTTCAGTGGTCAAGTCAGTATTTGTATTATTTTTAAAATGTCCAGCATTAAGACCCAAGCAACATTAAATACGCAGTACATTTGAAAAGGGAGCTCGGTTACATCACTTTACACTGCATTACATTTCATAGACTTCTCTTCGTTCTTCTCTCTTACAAGCAACTCAATAGAAATCTTACTAAAACGTTACAGCCGCACATCGCTCTCTGTATGGCTACAACTTGATATACCTACTTATTTTCGCAAAACGTTCTCTCTTGTTATCAGAATTGAGAAACTGTATGATATAGCTCTTATCGCCACTATCACCAAACAGTTATCTCACCGACTGACATGTGAAACGACTTTTGTAACAGTTGGTTACTTGGTATAATACTATTTGATCTAGCATCGAGTATCGTTGATATTGTTATCATAGGAAAATGTCGGAGGAAACGTGTCATAAAAGAACTAGAACTCATGACTGTGATGTCATAAAGCCTATTTCGCGTAAATCTGATCTATTCATCTCCTGGCGAATCAAAACAGATTATTTGCAGTTCAGTATTCGTATACGTCAGAGCATGCTCGGAACCACTAAGAGCTCTAACTAAGGCTTGAATATTATGTTTGAAAAAATCATACAAAATAATATTTGCCATCAATGTTTTCGGCGCGCTCCAAGAATCTATTATCAAGGATGCCTGGAAGAGATCGCAGAAAGCGATAAGGCCGCCCATTTTATATTTTGTAGTGTTCAATTTATTTTTTGTTATGTATTTTTTGGTGTACAATAAAGAATATATAAATAAATAAATAGTATGGTAAAGCCTGAATCTGAGATGTATAGATAGAACCGAAGTACTAATTGATAAAGTTTTAGGATACACAGTAGCAGCGCATCACACACAAGTAACTGCATGGTCCGAAGAAATGAGCAAAGAATTGGGTCAAAGATTACGATCTTTGTAACAGTAACCTGTTTTTCGATCGACTGAACACTTCGATGTAGGAGATAAGCAGCGCAACCGATTTGTGTGACAAATCCATACTATTGCTTAGGAGAAAGATAGAAAACTTAATATAACCAAAGATTTAAATCTTAATTTCAATTAATTGATTTTATTTTTATTTTGATTTAAATCTTTGAGTAAAATTAATTCAGACACGTCTCCGTGAAGTGCAAAAGTTACTCGGATGATGTAAATTGTTTTGTTTATAATTTCAAGAATATGAATGGCCAGTTACAACACTTACGGTTTAATTTAAGTCTTTTTCTATTAGAATTAAATATATTTTCAATATTTTGTCCAAAAAATATTGAAATTGTTTCAGTTTTGTAAAGAAACTTGCGGATAAGTTGTGAGTTTTTTTTTTGTTATTTACATCATTAAAAGAAATAAAATCCGTTGCAATTTTAAATTTGGTAAACTCATCCTGTACTGTGGAACTGTCCATGATCATCATTTTGGGGTCACTTATAAAAAAAAACAAAGAGAAATGATACGTCATGAAACGCTTATGAATATGTTCACATTTATTGGGGAATATTTATTTACCGACGCCATTTTGGATCGCAAAGCGTTATTGCGAACCTTGCGGCAATCATCTCGTCGAATATAATCTTGTTGGCATGCTTGATATTGGATCTGTCAACATACCCATGACGTTGGCGAAATGAGATGCCGATATAGGTAAATCGACAATATTGGAGAAGACTACTTGTTTGAATGCAGTGAGTAAAGTTTTCCCTAAAAGAGCTCGCCCGTAAAAGTTCTGCCACCATATTAATGTTGGTGTATTTCAGTTGGTAAGCTATGGGTATCGAACTGTCGAATAATAGGACCCTGAATCAATTTAGTTTTGGCTTCACGCTTTGTGTGATGCCTTTGGTACTGTAGGTGTTCATCGGCGGCGGAGACTATCAAATGGGCCATTCAAACACATAAAAGTGTCAGTCATAGTAATAAATAATTAAATTGTAAGGTATTTTTTGCATGCTCTAAGTAGCAAAATATGTGGACACAATTTACTGTATTTATCTTTATTCTGTTAAAAAAAAAAACATCTACCCTAAGGGTATGTCGTAACTCACGACGATAGTGTAGTGAGCTCTTGGTAACTATGAAAGTCAGCGGCCAAAACCCTAAACAGTCACGTGAGAGACGTAAACAATAATTATCTCTGAAGGCTAAAGAAAATTTATTCCCAAATAAAACAAAATGAACCTTGGTGACATTGGAATAAGAAGTCACTTGATACACTGTCTCTTTCACCTTAATTCACTATTTGTATATTTTATCCTGCAGCTGGTTCCGTGATCCGTATGATGCAACACTTCCTCACTCCTGAAGTATTCCGTCAAGGCCTGGTTATCTACATTAGAAACAAGTAAGTTAAATCGTAATGGACACGATTTACAAATCATATTCAATATTGAGAACTCTGACACTTGAAAGTAATAGTCTCAAACTTGAGTAGAATTCTCCAATCGCACGAACATTAAAATTTAAAAATATTTTATTGAAATAAACCTACTTGGGGATTTATATCGATGCTTAGACCTCGTTTACGGCGACGCGGGTCGAGTGCTTCGTGGCGTCTAGCATCACTCTCGCCCTCATACAAAGCCATATGTTTGAGCCGCATCGCCCAACGTGACGCGTGACGCCCCGCGTCTCCGTAAACGAGGTCTTACTCTTTCCTCGGCTACTCTCATCCAGCATACCTTGCAAAGATCGTCGCTCCATCTAGCTTGAGGGCATTCTACCTAAAATATGATCAATCACTTCTACTTTCAGCACCCGTGACGCTGCATCTCCCCTAGACCTGTACGCTTCCCTCCAGGAGGCTTTGATTGCGTCTGACCACAGCATCCCCTACTCCTTGAATGACGTCATGCAACGCTGGGTCAACCAGGGTGGTTTCCCAGTACTCACTGTTACCAGGAGCGCCGCTGCTGGCCAGTCTATTGTTATTGAACAGGTGAGGATGTAACTGTTGTTGCAAGATATGTCGTGCCTCAGAAGAAATCTATCTATAGTTCCATTACCTCGTGATAGCGTTTTAGCTAAAACTATGTCGGGTGAGGTTAAAACTCTTTATAAAATATAATATTGATCATTTAAACTAGTATTTAAAATTCAAAATTTTGGTGTCATAGAGTAACATAGTCAGTATTCGTGAGAAAGCTCCTTAATAATATAAAAAAAAGATGTGTCGCGAATTTTAATTTGTGGGCAATGTGCATTTTGTAAGTTGGTCATTTAGGTGTGTGGCTGTGGATCACATTCAATGTTTTGTAGGTTTGGGTGTAGTATCATTCAAATTACATATTATGAGTTTTACATCCAGTTTCTTAAAGATCTAATAATTACAAAAGCTAACAAAGAGAGTGTGACCCCGAGCAGTGGTGACCCAGTGGTAATGGCCATGACTTACGAGTTGTAGGTCGTAGGTTCGAACCCAGACCGGTGCTTTACTTTGTGTAAATTATTTCATCACCACTGCTCTCAAAACGGTGAAGGAAAACATCGAGAGGAAACCGGCATGTCATAGAACCAAAAAAAAATCGAAAGACTGTGACATCTACCAACCCGCACTGGGCCCGCGTGGTGGATCACGGCCCACTCCCTCTCACAGAGAGGAGGCCTGTGTCCCAGCAATGGGAACATTATAGGCTGATGATGATGAACAAAGAGAGTTAATTTCCTACCGTTTTTTTTTTGTCAGCCAATCACAGAAGCTATCAAGAGTTGTACAGTCTGTGTTTGTTGTGATGCCTTTTAGAAACGGATGTTAAATGTATTTTTACTTAATAATACTTTTTCCTAAAAACAATATCTATAATCCTCTAAGATTACTCAAAACATTATTTTCTAAAGACTCAATCCCCTACGACTTAGACTTACCTACTCACTTTTTAGGACCAGCCTGTGGCTAAGAAATAAACAATTCGAGAACAGACACCCAGGTATGCAGTTCTCGTACTTATTCGTAATAAAGCATAAGTACCAATGTTCTCTAGAGAGCCGAGAGAGGATCTGTGCCGAGCTGATTATGCAGGCTTTGTTTTATTCAGGCTTATTACGAATAACGAGTTAGGTGCCGTTGCAGTAGGTATTTTTTTGCAAAATGCAAAATTTCAAATGATATAGGTGCAATGGGTGCAATGTTTTAATGTTTCCATAATTCATATCATAATATTTGGTTTTGAATTTAATCTATGTAAAGTAGTATGTTTTCTTTAATGTCATGTATTTACACGTTTTCATTTATTATAAGAAAACACAATGAAGACGTGAAAAAAGTATTCTTGCTGAACAGTAAACTAAAGTCTTCTCGGATCATAAAGAGATCAACCTAAACTTTAGTTATTATTTAATTATTAAATCTCCCTTACAAATATAATAACAGGTGTATACCTAATGCGATAGCGCGGTCTTAAAATTACCTTATTTACAATTTAAAATTACGAAAAACGTAAAAAAACTTAGTAAGTCCTTATAATAACATCAAAAAATAATAAATAACTACTTTACTAAGTTCCCTAAATATAAAGAACACAATATTTAAAATACAAAAACCAACATCATAAAGCCTACTCTAATCTACTCTAACACAACAAAACACAGTCAAACTCAAAGCATTTATTGTCTTTTTCACTTTTGAATTGTCAAGGGGTCGGTCAGTCAGAAATATGAAGCTAGTTGCCCATTCCAAAGCGTAGTGTACCTAGGGAGAAGGACGGACAAGAAACTCCATGGACACTCTTTTAGATCAAAATATTGCTACAAAAAATTAATTACATCATTCATGTTGAAATTATGTAATTATGTGAGAACGATGTAGAAAGACGTGCACGTTAAAAGCATCCGTGATAAAAAGATAAAAAAAAATCCGTGGCAGCTAAGAAATGACCAGTGACGGTTCACGAACATGACGTATGGAGCAGCGCCATTCAGCTCAACCATTTTGAAGGGAATCCAATACACACGCCACCACCAGCGACACATTTGAGTGACCATGACATACTCTCAGCCGCCAGGGCACATTCAAGTCAATGAAAGACGAACCCAGTAAGCTTTATAGTAGATACATAGTGCTCACACATGTGCTATGCAATTATACAATACTAAGAGATTGAATTTATACAATGCAAAGATACATTTTACAACCAGCTCCAACAATATTTTCGAATGCTAATCAATTAGTTTTTGAGTTCTTGTGGAGCAGGACCAGCGCTGAGCCAAGCATTTTTGTCAGTGATGTAACCCCCAACTTATAATATGCTTAGCTGTAGGTGTGCGTTTTATACAAGATTTAAATTTCGTTTAATTCAGTTGGAGTATTTTTGCGAATTCACTCAAATGGCATGTATGTATATCGATCTTCACGTGAAGATCGTTAACAATCCGAATTGCGCGGGTCAGTGGTGTATTGGCGAGTAGGTTGGTCCTGGCAACCGGCACGGCCAGCAGCACCGCCTCCACACATAGCGGTCAGGTACACATACACTCAGGCGCTGCAGTACTCCTGGGTTATGCTCAATGCCATGAAGTAACCTAAGCAGATATGCGACAAGCGTGAATTCCCGTCGTACCCTCAGTTGGTTGTACCTGACCATACCGAGCACAAACAGAGTGGGGACATCAACGGGTAAAACGGATATACCCCACAAGTTACTAGGTAATGCTGGAACTCGTATGGCAGCGGAATTCTCATGCGGAACCCATATGACAGCACTATGTTCTAGATGTCTCCTGACAAGTGTATCATACGGGACCCTGTTAGTTGGTTAGTTAGCTTAGTGCTCCTTTAAAAGTTTAAGAGAATTTAAACTAGTTGCAAACGTATTAATAACTTAAGAACAAGGAATACTACTTTATCAAATCAAACCTTGAAGACTTGTTGAATAAAGTTAAGAAAATGCAGTTGCCGCCGCTCCATAATGAATGTAATTTCTCAGTCATCCATTTTAATAATAAAACATCGTCGTCATTTTTAGATGAGATTTAGGATACAAGATAATTATAACTTTGGGATAGGAACAAAATAGGTCATAGAAAACAGTGTTTTCGGACTGGAAGTGTAGTTTGGAATGGGCAACTAGCCTCATATTTCTGACTGACCGACCACTTGACAATTCTATAGTGCCTGTAAATGGTTTAATTGAAATAAATGCTTTGAGTTTGAGGTTGAGTTTGACACAGTAAAAAATTTAACCAGGCGTTACAAGAATAAATTGTTAAAATATTCAATAACGAAAATTATGATTTATGGAACAATTTTCATCACAAAACTGTTGAAAGTTAGCTATTTCTAAGTTGTAAAGAGATTTTGGGATTTCGCTCAACGCAACCCACCGCATCTTTGATATTCTATATAAAAGCTAAAGGTCGGTTGTTTCTAACGATGCGAGGTCAAAACTAGAACCTAGAACTATTTAATTATTTACTCGAAGGCTGTAACTTCAAAATGTCTAGTCTGTGGTAATATTATGACATTGTAGTTTAATGCACAGTAAGTTACTTAGCGATATTTATATATTTAGTTTGAAACAAAAGTGAGAACTAATAACTTGGAATTCATTTGGAATTAGATTTACTATTGAAATGTCATTGTATAAGCTACTATTCATCGACAGACTAGAGTTAATTAAAATTTTTCGTCTTTCTCATAATAATTGAGTCATATTTTTTCATCTTGGATTTCCTTTTTTGTGTTTGGAAACAAAAGAGTCCAGAAGTAAAAATCACATACCTACCTGAGCTAAAACTGCAAAAATCTTTTCACAAATACTCAACCTCTATTTTTGTCCCCAGGTCCGTTACCTCACAGATAATACCCTGCGCTCCAACGACCGTTGGCACGTTCCCATCAACTGGGTCCTGTCCACCAACCCTGACTTCTCAGACACCAGCCCTCAAAATTGGGTGCCTCCGGCATTCCCCGCCAGGTCTTACGATATCCCCGGATTATCGGCCGCTGAATGGTACATCATAAACAAGCAGCAGACTGGTAAGTCCAAGAAGTTAATTAAGACAACTGGTATTATGATTTAGTAAATTAAGAGAAAGACGACTTATGAAGAGAGAGAAGACGACTTATGAAAAAACAAATTCAAATGTGTGACAGACACATTGGATAAACGCCTAGCAGAAGCTATTAAGAGATATAAGGTACCTTTAGGTATCTACACCGAGAACACCTATAGCACGCCTCGTACCGCGAAACGGTTGGGGTAGTGCTTATCTCGTGAAGGTCAAGCAATTTTGTAATCTTCAAATGCCTCTATCATAACTATATTGCACTTATACACTATTATGAGTATATGTACATCGAGGAAACATTTAAATTAAACCATCCTATACTTTCTAAAAATCATTTTATTTTGCTACTTTGAAAGAAGGATTCAAAATTTTTTTTTTGTTATGTGGGCGGCCTGATATCTGTACGCGAATTTTGTGTACCAACGATAACTCCTAATATACAGGGTGTGGCGTAAGTAGTGGTCCACCGTTCAGAATTCGACGAACCAGATAATTAACTATAACAATAAAAACATAACCATTTTTACCCTAGGGTTCCGAAAATATTTCCTTATTGTCTTTTATTTACGAAATTTCTACCTTTTATTACAAATTTGTTTGTAGTTTCAACAAAAACAATTATTTTTTCATTCATTTGTTAATTACTGCTGAATACTAGAGCTATCATGATAAATTATGATTTTTTTGTAAATTCAGCTGTTTTGAAGAAAAAGTTGGTTCTTTTCTAATTTTAACCCTAATTTTTAACACACCATCAAGTTCAAGAGCGATTTTTGTAAAAAAAACTTCCTACTAAAATGGTTAAAATTTTTAATTGTTATAGTTAATTATCTGATTCATCGAATCCTGAACGGTGGACTCTACTACTTACGCCACACCCTGTATATACAATATATCCTCTAATATAAATATCGGGACTGGGCTTTTTTATTACTTCCAGAATTCGGTGTTAACTGGTGCCGTATTTAATATCAGTAGCCTAGTACATATATTTTTTTTTAAATATCGTTTTTTTTTTAGAATGATGGTTTTATTAAAATTCAATATGATACACACGTACAAAAATATAAGAACTCTTCTTGCATACATGTCTTTTTTTATATTACAAATCAATTATACAATTTATTATTTTATTTAAATAAATAAGCGATATGAGGCGTGCACTTTTGGATTTTCCAACCTTTTCTGTCTTTTCTGTGACATTCTTGGTCAATACAAATTAAATATTGACAATATTTTTTATAAATAATAGTTTTGTTTTATGTAGTCATTTAGTATTTTAGACTGAAGTGAAGAATAATGTGTATAAGTTGCATGTCGATCATTGCAACACACTTGTCGGCCATACCTACAAATCTTTATGAAACAATCTCAGCCTCTCAGCAATCCGATTGTTCCTCTAGTCATGATTACAGTCAAATAAATATTTATCTTGTTTTTCCTTCCTCAGGTTACTATAGAGTGAATTACGACATCCAGAACTGGGCTGCCTTAGCCAATGCCCTCAACAATACCCACGAGGTTATCCACGTGCTGAACCGAGCCCAGATCTTGGATGATGCGTTCAACTTGGCCAGGAATGGACGATTGGTGAGAAGAACAGATTTTTTTAGACGTTCTTTATTTATACTCGCATCTAGGACTAGGAATATAATTTAATGTTCACATGAATGCGTTGAAAGTGATACTTTTTACCCGCATGCGGCGAAGCCCAAAAGGTGGTGAATGTTTTTTAAGTGAGATTGTTATTCAGTTTATAGACGGCTTACAATGTTCAGTCTCTAAGGTAGGCAGTACTAAGGTTTTTATATCCATGTGTAACCAAGTCATGAAAGCGTTTGCACTTGTGCTATATGTAGAAACCTTATGTATAAAAAAAAGTGTGACCCAATTTTTATTCTTATACCACAGCAAATACGAAAATAGTTAATTAAAATGTTGCATTCTCCTTTTAAACATTACGCAGAGTGCACACAAAAGGTATTTCAATTCGCCGCGATAATTGGAGTGGAATAAAACAGGATTGCGGCTTGCAATATTAACTGCTGGTCTGAACAGAATAGTAACGAGATTCTGCTTCAGCCCGCTGCAACTTGTGCTATACAAATTGTACGAGCCTGAGAGCATTGACCAAGTTTTTATGAGAATCTATGCCTTCGCTGTGGGTTTTGTTCTTGTCTCAAAGTTGGTGTAGAGGTTTTTAAATATTCTCGACTCATTAACTAGTGATGTTTTGTGTGTAAGAATCTAAGAACAATTTTGCGATATTTAACTAGTTTTTTGTTGTTCAATGCCTTCATAGATGGATCGAAAAGTCAACTAGTGGAGTAATTGCAATGGTAATGCATTTAATTTAGACAGTATAACCGTATTTGTTTTTTTTTTAAGTTAACTACTTTTTCAAGAAGCAACGGATTAGCTATTTCCTTCCAAATCCGTCGGTTTGTGACTGAAACACTGAACTGACAGTTCATTCATACTTATGAGATAACTAATGGGTTTTTCATCACACATTGCACCTATACTAAAAGAGCGTTGGATGACCTACGAGTACAATACAATAATAGTTTTAGGATGCTGTTAGGACTGCCACGATGGTGCAGAGTTTCTGCTATGTTTGCGCAAAACCGAACAGACGGCATTCACGCCGTCATTCGTAAGAAAACCGCGTCACTGTTGTCACGGTTGCGGGCGAGTAGCAACAGCATCCTAAAAACTATGGCGGAGAGTATCGACTCTCCGATTATTAAAAGTTTAGTCAGAAGGACAATCACTGAACATTAATTATGTCCTTTTCACAATACTATTTAAGTATTTACTGTATTCTCTATTGTATTTCAGCTACTAACACTAGAAATTAGTTATTTTGTATTGCTTATTAACACGATGGATCACTGTTGTCCGAAAAATAAAGAATATAACGATAATTGCCCTTCTTTGAAATCGATCTTTAGTAAGCTGACCATTCGAAAAATCCAGCATGCGCGTTCCATATCATGTAAATATTCAAAGTCCATTCAGATTCCGACTAACGGGCCAAAAGGAATAGTTGCATATTCCCAATAGATGCTTATATGCAAATACATGATGCACTGAGATATTCAATATACTAAGCTTTGAGGATTCTGAATAACATGTGAGATGAACGAAGATTGTTTTTAAATACGAATGGATCTTTGCAACATATTTCGCGACGCTTTTTTTAAGAACATCGGATGGAATTGAAGTTAAAAGAAAGAACAAAGCTTCTTGTTGATACTGACTTCTGCCTTGGGTCTAAATGCATACATGGGTATAGGTTATAATAAAAAGCAAGGTGTTAGTACCTACTTTGATATACAAGGTGGTGACAACAATACGACAATAAATGATAACACTGTCAGTACTAATGTATAAGAGTATTTTGTAACTATCAAATAAATCCTAACATCGAAATAAAAAAGAGATTTTTTTCAAACCAAGTGAATAGTAGTGATAGGCCGACTATGGGTCTGCCAGGGTTGCGGGTAAGTCCGTAAAGGTTACCGTGGCCCTTGGCACAGGCAACTGAAGGAACACGGGTGGGTTTTAGTCAGTAAGAGTCTGACACGCCCGCCCGCTCCGCCTAGAGCGGGAGAAGTAATTTGATGATTTCCCACCATAAAAAAATATATATAAAAGACCGAATATGGGTTTTGCCAATCTTTGACTAGCAATAGTGACTAAACCATTGGATATATTTGATTGAATTTTCGTAAGCAGATTGGGAACGTCATTAGATATACGCAGTTTAATTTCTTGTTATATTATCATCTCTGCCTTATATACAGCATTAAAAATTTGAAGCTTAATTGTTTCTGTTGATTACTATTTGGTGTACATTTAAGCTGAACGAAAAGGTACTAATGAAATAGGAATAACTAAAAACTAGTGTTGCCGCATCTTTAAAATTCGAGTCGAATGCGATAAGTAGTTTTATAGATAGACTACCTTCATTAAAGATTAAAATAAAATGTACTACGGAGCTGTTTTTTTTTTAATTTTGCGTTTTTTTAACTTACGCAAGATTCGAAAGCAATTTTCTCTTAAAGTAGGTATCGATAGAAATTTTGTAGTGTTACAAACATGGTATTTGAAACAAGTTTTTCTCAAAGTTGTTAATTTACGAGAAAATCGCTCTTGAATCTTTCGTGACTGTAACGTAGTTTATAATCATGACTGTACGTACCGCAATAAATTTTAATGATTATGTAATTTGATTTATCGTTATGATTCATGTTTTATTTCTATTACCAGAACTACGAGTACGCCTTCCGAGTATCAAGTTACCTGGGGAAGGAGAAGGACTACATTCCCTGGGGAGCCGTCAACCCTGCGTTTACATACCTCGACTCCGTACTCAGTGCTTCTTCCGAATACGAACTATTCCAGGTAAATGTCAGCTACTTTTTATATCATTCAGATGTGCCCAACCCGTAAGAGCGGTAAATTGGTAATATGAACAGTATTACATTACATATGAATAATACAAGATTTTTCTTGTGTATTTTACAAACATAAAACCACACTCGTGTTTCTCAAAAAGGTTGGCAGAGGTATCAAGTGGACTCACCATTTTGACAGTTATGTTATCTCATGTAGAGGGTGAGCATATTGTCATTAACCGAGCACAAATCTTGGCTGCAAGTTATTATTTGAAAATTCCCTAATGGAAAAACTCAACCTCACTTTGCCCAGCCTACGAATCTTTAATTTCAGACCCAATGCTCAACGATTTAGCTCACCGCCACTAGACTAACCGTTCTTATATATTTAAATTATATGTATTTTGTGTGAAGATATAATTCTACAATGGAGACGCTAATAATAGCAGCCGCACGGGTCGATCGATCAGGTTAAGCTACGCTTGCCGCGGTTGATCCGTGGATGGGTGACCATCTTTACATACCAAGACCCCTCCGTACCTCGGAAAGCACGTTAAGCCGTTGGTCCCGGCTGTCATACGTGGATTTTGACAGTCGTGACGGGTCGTCAGAAGCCCGACAGTCTTGCAACCAGTCTTACCAAGGGGTATCGTATTACCCAGTAACTGGTTTGTGAAGGTCAGATAAGCAGTCGTAGCATGTGAAATACTGGTATTTAGCTGCAACCGGTTAGACTTTTGAGTGAAAACGGCACGTTTGGCGCAGTGGCTAAGCAATTGACTGCTGCTGCGCTGCGTGTCGGGGGAACAAATATTTGTATGACCTGCGAGTAGTTGTTCCGGGTCTGGCTGTTTGTGTATGTGAGTTTCAATGTTTGTAAACGCACCCACGATACATGAGAAATTCCTAGTGTGGGGCAATGTTTAAAACAAAGGAAGCCAACCCCAACACAGTTGGGAATAGGCTAGGCAGATGATCCTATATAATCCTCCAGTGATATTCTAAAATTGGCAAATACACCTTTCGGTAAATCTTAAATCCTTATTCTCTTTTCAGCAATACATTCTACACCTGTCTTCGTCTCTATACGAAGAACTTGGCTTCGATGCAGCGGCTAGTGAGACACACGTGACTCCATACCACAGGAACATCATTCTGGACCTGAACTGCCGTCACGGCAACCCTGACTGCATTGAAAAGGCTCAAGAGAAGCTTGAAAGTTTCAGAAATAACCCAAGTAAGTATTTTTAAGAATCCCAGACTTATTTCCATTTGTACATCACCAATCCACCGTTTTACGGAGAAATTGGTTTTTCAATCTCTGTTAAATTCTAAACAAAATATTTAATCATACAAGGCTATTATTAAACAGGTGTTTTGTTATTGTTACCTGAGTTTGAGGCGTTTGAGGAGCTCCACGTGTAGCATGACCACCATAGAGACGAAAGATAAAATGACAGATTGTAGAAACATTAAGACGGGGTTATGAAAAAAATATTCTCTTTGTTATTGTTCTAAGTCTAGAGATAGAAGTGCTGAAAAATGTTTTTTGCATTTTTTTGAAGATGAGCATCATAAATTATAGTGATTTTAAATGACCACAAGTCCCTTCCGACATTTTGAAGATTCCCTCCCCTCCAATGACACTTAAGACGTAAAGTCTAATCATCTTCAAAATCCTACATAGCTGAGCGCCTGAACCCTGACATCCAAACCCTGGTCTACTGCTCCGGTCTTCGAGGAGGTAGCGTGGAGAACTTCAACTTCCTCTGGGGCTTGTACTTGGCCAGCCAAGACTCCAGCGAACAATCCATTCTGCTGAACGCTCTTGGATGCACTTCCAATGAAGAGAGGCGTACTTTGTAAGTTGAGGATTACTTTGTAATATTGACGATACACCTACTATTAGTGCAAATATTTGCGATATTTCATGAAATACAAATTAACTTTATAATAAAGTGATAGGGTACATTTTGCATTGATCAGGTAACGCGAATGTTTGGGCAAAGATGCCAAGTGAAGTGCCAGCATACGCTTTTTAATTCTAATAGTGTGAATATATTATGATTTGGTTTGTTGGTTTATTCTGTGATACCGTGGGGATGAATAATGACATCAGCGAGATTCTACATTGTTTTTTTATTGAAGGCCCCACCATGGTCAAATGAAATAGAGCTAAAAGAGCCGATATCATACACAGAAAAACTGGAACAATTCCTATCTACATTTTATTTTGCAGATACTGAAAGATTACGACCAATTCTAGATAAGACAGTTTACACATAAGATACATCGGAAAGTTTACCATCGGTAGCATAAAGGTTTATTGAGCAATACTCGAGCTTATCTTTAAAGGAAATCAGATAGTGTGTTTCGTAAACCGTTATAATAGAATTAAATGTTTAAAAATACCTTCCATCATCTGCCTCATCAGTATTTTTCAACCTTGTTGGGGTTGGCTTCCAGTTTATCTAGATACAGTTGAAAATCAGTATTTTACATAAATAACAGATCAAGGGCCAGTCCTACTACTAAATAATTATCTAAATGCTTTAAGCAAATCAACAACTTCTTTTTGAAACGAAGTTCTTTAACGCGGCTTGTGGTAGGAGGCACATAATAAGCTGACATAGTAAGCTTTTCGGTAGCTCATGTCAATCCCATATTTTTTTGACTTTTCCACCATTGGTATTGCTGATAGTATGTCAATTTGTCTAGGCACTCTGTTATCTACTTCTAGCGATTGTGCTGATCTAATAATCGCATTTTCTGTCCACCAGCTACTTGAACCAGGTTATCAGCGACGAATCTCCAGTGAGGGAGCAGGACAGACATACCATCTTGGTCTCAGTCACCAACTCAGGCCCCAGCAGCACGGAGGCAGCCCTAGACTTCGTCATTGAACACTTCGCTGAAATCCAACCAAGGTAAAAACATAAAACATGGTCATGCTACAAAGTCTAAAGTTGAACTCTTTGGGAAGGAATTAGTTCGGGGAAGAACTCAAACTGCACCCCTTTAATCATTGCCGACGGTAACACTTTAGACAACATAATTCTGGAGACGTTAGAAATATTCTAGGAAGTGTCATAAGAGGCACTTAGCAGTATTTTACCTATCTATGTACACGCTTTATTGATTCAAATTGTTGAACAAAAAAAAACAATTCAGGTGTTCAAGAAAATCAAGTTATAAAACATAATAACTATTATTTCGAAATAATCATCAGATTAAACTAATATCTTTTTTGCAGAGTGCAAGGTTTGACCGGCACAACCAACATTTTGAATGCTTTCTCCAGGAGACTTACAAGCCAAGCACACTACGAAAAGGTACGCAGATACAAAGGCATTCCACAAAGGGAGAACTATTATACTAAGGGCGATTTCAACAAAGTTTTATACCTAGAATAAGTCTTATCCCGAGAATAAATGTTTAATTTTTGACAGTTTTTCCATACTGTCTGACGTCATTTCATTCCACGGGTAAAATATGACTTTGGTAAAGTCAGCCCTAACTAAGCTTAATGGTGATATATTAATGTTTTGAGGCAGTTATAATAATCAAGATCGTATTAGTAAACACATACAAACTACCAGGCAAAACTATGTTGAATGTTAAACCTCCACTAGCGTCAGCGGCAGCTAACGGGCTAAGAATGAATGTCGATGTCAAAAGATGCATGGGTTGTGAGAAAGATCTGCCGGTCGATTCTGTAAAAATCTCACCGTGAACACTTGCGTGGAGTAAGCTGTCAGTGTCATCCCACTAAAGCTAGGGATTGACCAACATTACATTTACAATCATAATAATGGGAGATTTCAATAATATTTTTTATCCAAATGGTATAGATCATTTTATATTATATCAAAGCTAAAGAGTTTAAATATTAGCTTTGAAATATTATAAAATTATCAATAGAATATGCTTGGTCAATCCCTAGTATCGGTGGGAAGACACTGACAGCTCACTCCACGCAGGCCACGCTCACTTCACCTAAGTTTTCACGGTGAGATGCAGGTTACAGAATCGCACTGCTGATGATGAAAAACTGGCTAGCGTCAAAAAGAGATCCATACACTGAGATGCCAATGATAAAGCTAGATGATTCATCAACATGACGAAGAAGATATGGAAAAAAGGCATTCTTTAAATTCGCAACTAAAAAGATTGAGAAATGATTATTTCTGTATTAAAATATACTGTTGATCGAAGCCTGTAAATATGCTATCCGTCGTCACCCAACTTTCTAAATATATTGCATTTACTTCAATTTCTCTCTCACCTTTCCACAGATCGACGAATTCTTTGACCGTCACCAAAGCATATTGACAGCTGGTGAGTTGGCTTCAATCGGTGGCATCAGAGAGAACATCGCAGCCTCCATTACATGGAGTACTCAAAACGCTGAGACCGTGGAATCTTGGCTTAAAACCAACTACGGAGCAAGCAGTGCTCCTACCCTAGTATCTGGTCTCATTGTTCTAATTTCCGTTGTAGTCACAATTTTCAATTATTGATAAGTGTTATTTTGCCATCTACTTTTTGTTTAGCTTCTTTGTTTTCGGAGAGTTCCTTGTTGAAACTGACTAGATCCATTTTTTACCAGCTTTATTTTTTTGATAGTAAAGCTATTGCCTTTTGTCTAGATACAGTGGCTGCTTGTGAATATAAGTATTTAAGCTTGAATTTAACTTTTGTTATTGAGGGAACACAAGGACACTCGTAATTTTTTCAGAATATAATCATTTTGATAATTACTGTTTTTAAAACACATCGAAGAAGTTGTTTTATATATGGATGCAAACTTATAATTTAAGTACAATAAGTAAAGAATTGAATACGTATATAAAACAAAAATATTGTCATAGTAGAATGTTAAATTTACTTTATTAATTGATATTTCCACGAGCTTAAACGAATGAAACCAAGGTTGTTATTATGAGACATTATACACATAAATAAGTATATTATAAGACATTTTTATAAAAACATATTTCTTGAAGTTTTTTTACACGACTGACATCGATGTTTGTTACAATAAAAATATTTTAGAAAAATTATGTTTTTTTGGTAATCTAACTCCCAAGTAATTTTATAGTGACCCGATGTTTGAAGTCTATTAATGGTACGGATATAAACACTCTAACACACATAAACTCAATAATATAGGATCAATCTCTCTCGGCTCTAAACAAAAGAAGTGGATTGATTACTCATTCACAGATGCATCATACATCAAACCCTCCTCAAACATAATGCATCATAGGTAATTCCAATCTATCCAAGCACTTGAAAACTTCAAACAGCCCTGACTATGCTTTTAACTCTGTAATCTAAAACTACATTGCTTAAGAAAGATAATCCAAAATGGATGGTCACTATGATACGACGTTTTGTACACTCGAGGTGCGAATTATGGTAACAATGATGAAAATCTATTTTACTTTATTTTCATAAGGTAGTTGGAGGTTCAAAAGTCTGACAACCAGTCTTTCGAAGAGGTATCGTGTTACTAAGTAACTGGGTTGTGGGGGGTCAGATAAGCAGTCGCTCCATGTAAAATATTGGTATTCAGCTGCATCCGGCTATACTGGAAGCCGACCCCAATAAAGTTGGGAAAAGGCTGGCCGAATTGATAGAATTTTGAATCAATGTGTACATTCATCAGCCATTATTGATTATGTTTTGTGTACCCACAAAACATAATCAATTATTTCACATTAGCACAGTATTATGGAACATAAACTGTAGACAATCAAATGAATGCTTGTTGATGAATACATATTTTTTAAAGGCTGATTGTACCAAGGGACTGTCCTTTAAATAATAACTGTGTGGTAAAAAAACTTTATAAGTACCGTACCACAATATTATCTCTGAAAAATTAATAGTTAAATAACGTTAAAAGCACTGAACGTAAAATAAGCTACATTCAGATGTACAATGGGATTGTGTGTGCACTGTGTGATTTTTCAGTATTTTCGGTCTCAGATCTAAGTATAGCCCAAAACGTTATAATCGTGAAGTGAAAATTTAATGCAGTAACTTAAGAATAATCAACTTACCCGTTTAAAAACAAGTGAGGAGGCAAAAAATACTGTTGATAAAAATAGTCGCTCAACATTCAAGTAGGTTCCTAATCTTGCAACGCACTGTAAATATTTTATCTTCGGGTTTTCAATGCCCCTACAGCGTTTGAATCAATTTTACACAATTCTAGTTTAAGAAAAATCTGATCAGTTATTTATAGGTCATCGAAGTAAACGCATTTGCGTAAATTCGATGAAAAATTACCATCTAAAGTGTAGTCAAAATGGGTCTATCTAGTTTTGTGTTTCTAATGACTATAGTGTTAGTTTTAAGTAAGCCTGTTGATATTAATAATGTTAAAATTGGAGAACTCGCTATAGTTGCTACAGAAGCAACAGAAACAGAAAACTTAAAAGTGGTTAATTTAACTGAGAAATTCAGAAATGGTGCTGTTTTTACGAATCAAATTCGTCCTGGAATGGTTATTAATTCATATCATGTAGAAATAGAAGCTGATGTTAACGGACAATCATTTAGTGGAAAAGCAACAATCTCGGTGGCTATAACTGATACCACAACAAGAGAAGATCCAGTTATGTTCTACATAGCTGATTTGGATGTAAGCTCTGTGATGTTTTCCATACTTGGAGGATCCAATCTTCGCGAAGCCAATTACGATGTTGATGAAGACGATGGTATTATAGAGATAGACCCCGGATTTCCTGCCACATCGTACACGTTTATAATTGAATATACGGGATCTTTGGGAGTGGCTGGGAAAGGGTTGTATGCAGGACACTATGGGGACAAGTGAGTATTATTTATTTAAACTTTGGCAGGCAACGGCAGTGGTTATTTTAAATAAAGTATTTATTCTTGAAAATAGTTCCAATCGAATGCTATTGTACTTGTGTTAGTTTTACGCCATTTCACGGTAATGTAATAAGGCAGTTACTGACGAACAAAACAATATTCACTGGAGTTGAGACTGCAATGATTAATTCAGCTACTACATTTCATTTGGTTGTCAAACACGGTGACACCGCAGCGTGGATGCCCCCAAGATGGACCAATGACCTGACCGCATTTGGTGGATGCGGGAAGCACAGGACTGGTCGTTGTGGCTATGTTTGGGGGCAGCTTAGTCCAGTAGTGATGCCAAGCGCCTCGTTTGCTGGTAGTGCTAATTTCTTTAATAGAGGCTAGATAAGTGTTTTTTTAAGTACGCAGTGACTTTTAAATAAACTGACCGGAACTGTCCATCGTACTTTCACAATATGTAAATCTTAAATAAATGAACATTGACTTATGTATATTTCGAAATGTTACCTAATTTTAGAGTTTGAATGCCCGAGCCACATTGTTTGTAGGGATGTTCTCGTAATTACTAGAGAACCGTTACTGTTCATAACTACATAGGTATAAGTGAATCTTGTTAAGTATACAGGTTGGTCCAAATAGTGACGTCGGTAAAAACATTTTTTTTTGAGGGTGGGAAATCATTAATTAACTTCTGGACTGGACTGGAGGAGCTGGAGGCCGTGTCAGACTCTTACTGACTAAAACCCACCCGTGTTCCTTCAGTTGCCTGTGCCAGGGGCCACGGTAACCCTTTCGGACTTTCCTGCAACCCTGGCAGGCATCAGATCCGACAAGGACCAGATTCCTCATACCAAGGGGTATCCAAAACAATTTTATGAAAACGATTAAAAGTTGATTTTCTTTTTAAATTTTAAAAATGTTTCAGGTTCTACAAGTAATTTTAAAAATGGAAAAAGAAAATCAACTTTTAATCATAAGAATGTAAATTTCTCCCTTTCGATAAAAAAATATTGTATCTTTCACTAATGTTAGGAAGATAGTTTTTTTATACATGAAATGGTATTTCATGACCAATCACAAAATGAGCTTGGCAAAAAAAAAACTATAAATTTTTATAGATGTCCCCTAATAATTTCCCTAAAAATTAAAAAAAATATATTTATATCTCCAAAACTATTTAAAATCGCTGAACATACATGGGTATTTCCGGATACCCCTAGGTATGCGGAATCTGGTCCTTGTCACAAAGGACAAACTACGTGCTTTTCACCGGCTTCATAAGGTCCATAACTCATTTGTTGGGCTTGGTATAAACTGTTATAACAAGCTTCCCTCTTCTTTGTTAGAATTGCCTTTTAATGCGTTTAAAGCTAAAGTAAAATCCAACCTTTGTTCAATCAACGATTACTTAAACGATAAAAATAGTTGGTCGCTGTGATTAACTCAAGACAATGTTTATTTTCTTTCTCCAAAATTAGCTTACCTACTGACAAGTTATACGAGTTCATATAATTGTTTATTTTATTTGACTATATTAGTCAATTTAGTTTAATTTAGTTTTTATTTATTATTGACATAATCTACTCATTTCAATGTTTTTTTATAAGTGGTATTGCAATATATGGTTAGCTAGCGACGTCGACAGTTGATCATATTATTCTTAAGAGCAACCGGCAGCAAGTTCGTCATGCTCCCTTAGATGTCAATGCTTGCGGTAGCGTCGGGGGTCGGGTTGCCTCCTTCCCTCAAATATGATGACAGGGGTAATGGCTGATCTTTGCGTTATGCTCGTGAACGGGTGCTGCTTGTGGTGACAGGTCATCTTGCTGACTATGGTTTTGTTATTGTTATTAGTAATTAATGTTTCTTTATTTTACTTCGAAGATCTAGTTTATCATTTGTGGCTACAAGTTACAGCTATATACATATAAAAAAACATAAGCAATGCATATGTAAGCGGGCACGCCCTTTATGCCAGGAAGCTTTTTATTATGTATTAAGTTCTGTTTGCGTTTTTGTTTTTATTATTTATTTCTGCTTGAGTATAGTTTTAAATATTGGCGTGTGCTAGCTGACATATGGCAAATAATTTTAATATTTTTGTGTTTCGTAATGTTAATTACTTATTATATATAGAATCCAGTTCTTCTAACTGAACAGACAGCAGTGCTGCTGGGGAGTTTGTTCCGCCACTTCTTCTTCCCAGCTTTAGCACTAGGAAGTGGTGAAGGGTGGTGGGCGTTTTGGGGGGACTGTCTTATGTGATTTTGACGTTCAAAAAGTGCTGATTCTCAGCCTAATTTGAATAAATGACTTTTGATTTTGAATCATTTTTTTTTATTGACGTCACTATTTGTACTACCCTGTATAATTATAATAATAAAAACTTATTGCAAACAAATATTACAAGGGCTTCACATTGCCCACAAACTAGGCAAGTAACCAATATGGATGGTTTACCATATCATTAGTTATTTTATAAACATGTAAAAAGGTCGGTAAAAAGTAAAAAAAAAAAAATCACAATACAGAAAAAGAGTCAAAAATTAAATATATAAAACTAGAATAAACGCTTGTAATGTGAATGAGTGTGAGTGTGTGATCATGTGATGGTGAGTTTGAGGGTGTTTAAGCGAGTGTGTCTGAGACTGAACATGAGAGTGGTACATGTGTGCAAAAAATATTTTTTACGACCTTTTCTGCTTCGTCTTATATGATAAGATTATTAGCCAGAATGTTAGTTTCTACCACAATTACATATAATTAAGTATACCAAACTGATGACAGTTAACGACTTAGATGCGTTTCTAGTTTTTATTTGGGAGTCTGTCTTTTAATAAATAGGTCTGGTTCAAGAGTGTTTTTATAAAAGAATAGAACTTATGAAAATAATCATACTTACATTTTTAGTAACAAAAACATGCTAATTCAGTGTATGACTATTTTATCCCAAAAATGTCTTGTGAATGGAAGTCTATTTTTCAGTTAAACGTTCATCTGGCAATCATTCTTTCGGTCAAACGACCATTCTGGCAATCATTCTTTCGATCAAACGACCATTCTGGCAAACGTTCTTCGCACAAATGAAATGCGGACAAACGTGACGCACTCCTGCAGGTCTATTCTGTAAAATCTCACCGTTAAAACTTAGGTGAAGTGAGCTTGACATGGGCTGCCATTTCACCTGATGCCAGGGATTGACACAATTGACAGCTCACTCACCTAAGTTTCCACGGTGAGATTCTTACAGATTAGATCGGCTGCGGTCTTGTTGACTCACCGGTCAATATCACTACTAGGTACTTACTTGCGTATCATCGCAAGACCGCGCCACTGTGAGCTGATAAGTCCGCAACGTGGCTCGTCAGCGTTGTTTAAAAAATACGGTGTGCCACTCAAAGTATTATCCCTTCAACCAACTGTTTGGTTAGCTCGTATATCAGGAAAGACGCAAGTAAATTATCGGCAATCTCGACCGTGGATTTAAACCCCCTCATCGATTAGCTGTGGCATTTAAAAGACGTGACCATTCTTTGGATTTTGCCCATATCTTGTTGTTTGGATTAGTAATTTTACGATTTTAAGTATTTTTATTCAATTGGTATTGGTTATTAAATAATCTATTATATTCTTTTTTTATCTTATAGGATCTCAACCACGTCATTGAAATATACATAATAAAACACATAAATAAGTTACTTATGTCGTTTTAATTTAGTATAAAGTGTCTTAGATTCAATTCCGGTTCGACATAGTTTTTTTAACGATAGTTTAATAAATAATAGTTTTTCACAAGCAGTTTTCTGCGCATTGACAGTTTGCAATATCTCAATATCTAACGATAAGTGTATAAAATTCCAACAAAACTGAAATTCCATCTTCAATTTTATCTTTTTAAACACTGTTAAGACATTATCGGTCTCATCTCATATCTCTAGAGACGTTTCACGATTAGAATTTTACGTGTCTTTCTCACCGTTCCATTTCTTTCAAGACTGTACAGTTATACGACGCATGGGAGCGTGAGGAGTGAAGTGACCGGCCATTAAAATCCCATTAAAAATGGTTCGGACGAGGTTCAAGTGGAAGTGTATCTTCTTTTCATCTATAATCCTTTTTAATGTGTTCACAAAATCATTACCAATAAACACACAACTATACTCCCTAACTAACACAGACACCAGTTTTAAAAATTCAGAAGCTCCTGTTGTGATCGAACCTATAGAAGGGTTCGCCGTAACGGATAGTGAAACAAAAGCTGAAAACCAAAATGTGACTTTCGTGGAAGTGCCAGTGAATGCAACTCGGGACTTTATGTTCAGACAAAATGTTAGACCCGGTCAAACAGTACGGAGTTATGCATTGGAAATAACAGTGAACGGGGATTCATTCGATGGGCGTGCTGTTCTTGATGTTATCTTAACTGCAGAGTCGAGGGAAGATGCAGTAGTCCTGCATATTGATGGCTTAGATATCAGATCAGTGAAAGCAGGAGTGTTTTCAGCTGCAAACGCCGTTGATGCTGGCTTTGATATCGACGATCAGGAACTGCTTATATTCCCAGCATTTGTGGCTTCATCATATTTTGTCGTTATAGAATATACTGGACAACTCTCAAACGGTGGACTTGGGCTCCACTTGGGACGATACAATCAAGAGTAATAACTTATTAATATACTAATATTATTTATTTGTTTTGGGCCGAGTTTTCAGTCGTTTGATAACTTTAATATGAAGAATAAATGTTTTCGCTTCCATCGGAAATTTCTCGGTAGCCGGCTGGAGTCTGGTTATGTGTCCAGTTGAGGGCAATAGGCTTGCTCCCTATTAAATGATACTAAAACAATACTGGCGCTAATTGGGTGGGTATACTACTGCAGAGCACGAAGCGCTTTTAAAATTTCTATCGTGACGATATTATCGTGGAAATACGTGCACGTTATAACGTTATCCATGAACGGAAATTCATATATATCGTGTTATTGTAATGCCGTGGACGTCCACGATAATATTGCTAATTTAGAAAATTGTAAAAGCGCACATTCACTGCACCTGTAGCGACTAAAGATGCCTTTACTAATAACATTCGTGTCCGAATTAAGGGTAACAGATCGCAATTGACTGTCACAGAAATTGCTAGAATAGTCACAGGCCGTCTGTGCCGATGAGTAAACAGTAACCCTCACTGACCCGCTTGGTTTTTGTAAAAAGTGTCGACAGTAACGTCTCTAACAGCGGCCGCCATCGCCGAGACGTCTCCGTACTCTGTGGGGTGTACTTTAGGTACATTTCTGCCTTATCCTTCGGGGAAAACAAGCGGCAACAACATATTTAGTTTTCTTATGTAAAAGCTATCGTCATATTTATTCCTCATATTAGTTTTATCTGGCGATTTAAATATCGGCTCATAGACTTAAGTACCTATTGTTGCGGGAGAGTCTGAAAGGGTTACCGTGGCATAGGCAACTGAAGGAATACGGGTGGGTTTTAGTCAGTAAGAGTCTGACACGCCCTCCGCTCTGCCCAGAGTGGGAGAAGTTATTTGATGATATCCCACCCTCAAAAAAAAAAGACATACCTATTGTTGTAAAATTTTTTCTAATGAAGGTAGACTAATAAACTATCTGTCACCGATTATACGAGTAATATTCGTCTCTGAGACTAGTGTGTACCAGTCCCGTTTCACTTTACAAATGAGTTACATAAATAAGAAATTTTAATAAGAATATGTCATCATACAAAATTTTTACTTACGTTTCGTTTCCGAGAGAACTTAAAAAGCGCAATTTAATTTCAATCATAATATTTTAATAAACTGTTTTAATATAGTTTGTGGTAAATTCCATTAAATGAATGCCCACCATTGGACGCTGTAGCAACTGTCGAAAAATTTATCCTACAATTTAGCCATTTACTCTTTTGTTTATTTGTTTTTAGACTTTTAAGAATTTTAACCGTAAATATTAATAAATAATAATATTATAACATTAATCGGATTATTTTACGTTATATATAGTTTTATATTAGATTTTAATAAACTTTGGCGTTTCAAACCACTGACTACTATAACAAAGCCGTGATCAGTAGAAGATTCTAGAGTCAAACCGTCTTATAATAAAACAAGTAGGTACCTTATTCCGACTGAGGTCCAGTTCTACATACAAAATTGACAGCTTAGACTGGGGCTTATTTATAAATAGTTCGGCTTTTCGAATTTTATTCCGACATAATTCAAAAATGGCTCGATGGTATTCATCTTGTTTTGTAATAAGACCGCAAGAATTCTGTTCAAATACATATTAATAACTTCACGTAAACCCGTTTTATTTTTATTTTTAGCACCTACCTGGCAATGAATCTGCATCCGACGTACGCAAGACGAGTGTTCCCTTGCATGGACGAGCCTACGGAATCGTCAATTATAAGCTTCACGTTCAACAACCTGGATTACACACATTTAGTGGCGAATTCTCAGCTAGAGGAAAACAGCGCGTAAGTACTACCTCCTTCACAACTATAATGCATTAGTGCATTGACCTGAGAGGTTATTTAGTTTCTTACGTGGTTTCTTTAATATTACTTTCTTTACCATTATTGTTAAATATCTTTACATTAATAATCATATTTGTATTTTAAGTACTTATTCTGGAAAAAGACAGCCACATTGTAAATTTTGTGACACCTACTTTGTTTAAACTAATTTTGTTATTCCAGGACCCAATTTCGTTCACTGATAGGGCCGCCACATCTTTGGGGAATGATAGCTCACAACTTTGTCAATATCAACATTCCAATTACAAACGTTTTACTATACGGAAGAGCAGGTATCTCCAATCAGGACAATATAGCTTCACTAGCTATTAACTCCTTCTACACTAACTTGAATGAATGGACAGACAAGCAATACACTGAAATCGTTCTGCATCAAGATGGTAGAATGAATATCGTAGCGCTTCCAGACGTGTCTACAGATTGGCACGCACTTTCTACAGTTGGCATTTGGTTAGTCCTTGGAGAATTTACTTATAATTACATATAATTTGCTTAAAGTGTTTTATCTACCATACGAGTTAATTCATATGTCAGATGCAGGGTCAGGGGTCAGTCATGAACTCATGGCCTGGAAAGAGGTTGTTTGTATACATTTTGTATGA
The DNA here is from genome assembly GCA_937001585.2 of Brachylomia viminalis. Taxonomy (NCBI): domain Eukaryota; kingdom Metazoa; phylum Arthropoda; class Insecta; order Lepidoptera; family Noctuidae; genus Brachylomia; species Brachylomia viminalis. The sequence goes on from OW443300.2 coordinate 4,300,408, forward strand.
ACCTCTGCACGAGTGTAACCTGTGCTTTCGGTGTCGCGGAGCATGCTCTGAAATTCGTAAATACAGAGTCTAAGCCTGATAGACCGTGACACGGAACTTTGTGAGACCTACCAATAATGGTCGCTTATTATTCCAATTACTTACTTACTTGAAAAATTGGAACTGGAATAAATTTTCATATTCGAGGTGCATCCAGACAGCTCGATACATGCGCGGAAAATGCATTTTATATGTCAGATGCCTCAGCCTGAGGCATGCGCCATATACGTGGCTTACCATTCGAAGGCAATGCCTCGCACTGTCTGGACTTACCTTCATAAAAATCTAGCTGTTCCCCGCGATTAATGTATGAGTGTGGATGTTCACAGGGAGCCCTATGTATTCATGGAAAACGTCAACTCAGTGAAGCAGAGGAGTAAAGCACTCCCGAAGATAGCAGAAACAATGGCCAAGCAATGGTTTGGATTCGTGATCTTCCCGCAGAACTGGCGGTACGAATGGGTCGTATCAGGGCTAGCTTCGTATGCAGGCTGGGAAGTGCTGAGAACGGTAGGTTCTGAAAATTACCAGATTAATAAACTCTCGCACACCTGCCAAACTATTAGTGCAATATGGAGAAGAGAACGCATCTAAGCCAATAGTTAACGCTCATTAATCTCGACCTAAGTTGAATTGCACTTTGGTTGACACCAATGATTGTACTATGACTTCACAACGCGACAAGCTTTGCTTTGCAGCATTGTCGATACATGTGCAAGGAAAACTAAACCAAATAACGATTGCACAGTAATAAAAAACTCATTTCCAGCCGCGAGAGTTTCATTTGCTAATATAATGAATCCGTCAGTTTAGATAAAGATCCATTGTTGTGCAAATTAAAAGCTAAAGAAAGATTAGTTCTTCATAGAAAGATTAGTTCTTCAAAAATTCCGAAATAAAGATGACTTTCCTATCAAACATTCCACAAAAAAAAAAGTTAACAATATCACGCATGTAATAGTACGCATTTTGCCAGTTAAATCCATATTATAGTTATTTAAATCCATATTTTAATCACATTATATATTTTTTACAGTTCCAAGGCGACGGTATGGGAACAGACACCACAATGCTCGACGTCAACACCTTATTCGTGACTGAAGTGATACAAGAGAGCTTACTCCGTGATTCTTACCTATCTTCAGGAGTATTAGAGCCAGATGATGATCTGTTCGATGAAGGTTCAATTAGAGACCATATTGGTGTGAATGGAATTTTGAAGTATAAGGCTCCAGCGTTAATGAGGATGATGAGAATTGTGCTTGGTGGTTCAGATACTGACTATATTCAGAAGGCAGCGAGCGCACTTGTGAATGGAGTGTGAGTATTAAAATAATGATTTCATCATTTATGCGTTTATATCTGAGTTAGTCGCTGAGTCATTTACTATCAATAATCCTTTTTTGAATGACTTGAAGAAAATTACTTAATAAAGCGATGAGATGCAACAAACTCCTACTAGTGTTTCAAATAGAGTAGGTATAAAATCGAAAGAAAACGGTTTAAAATATATCAAGTCTTTTTTTTTTGTAGTTAGTAATTCTTTCTAAAAGCTGTAATTTTAACGAAATATTATTTATCATCAAGATTAAGAAGAATTGCAAAGCAACTGATAACAACTGAAGTCCGCGCCAGATTCATCATTATCGATCATTGCAAATGTGAATGTTCAATATTATATGAAAATTTAAATAATAATTTGTGTTTGTATATAAACTTGTATAGCTTAAAGGAGTAGGCAGAAGTGTTTAGTAAAAAAAGCTGACGTGGATTTGGGCAGACCGCACGGCATTGCAGAAATCTTCCTACATCACTTTCTTACATTTTCTATGAACCATTGCGCACAGACGGGCCGCACCGCTCTTTTATGTATGAAAATGCGTTGCGCTGCAGCCCGATGCGGCTGTAATGTACGTTTAGCTTTAAATATGTGTATCCCAGACCACTACTGACAAATTCCATAGGAAAAAAACCAGTAACCTGGCCGAGCTTTATTATAATCAGTCTAAACTAGTCCACTGCTGGCATAGGCCTCTCCAATCACACATCTCTATCTCGATGATCAGTCACTCTTATCCAGCTCCCTCCAGCCAACCCGCTTTTCCACCTAGCTTGCGGGATTCTTACGCCACGTTTCTTGAATCGTGGCCTATCGAACTTTGCTCAACCAATCTCTTAAATAATGTCTTCTTTCCCAGGCCACTCGAAGGGGTAGACTCGTTAACATTTATAGATGCTGTGAACAGCGAATGGCTTGGATCAAACAATAACGGTATGGTTGGGGACTTCGACGAGTATTTGGAACCATGGATTAAAAACAATGGATACCCACTGATACGAGTTACACGTGTACGAGGCTCTGGAGTGTTGCTTACTCAGGTAAATTAGTATTTCATTTTGAGAAAAAAAAAATCAGCAGTAGTGCTTGCAAATACTAGTACAGCCAGGCAGGTAGACTTAACCTCCGTTCTAACGGACTTTTTCTTATCGCACACTGGATTCTCAACTATCGGCGTTCATCCGAGCGTTGAAAATGCAACAAATTTTCAAGTCTCGGCTCTCAGCAGTGCGTTGAAAATCCAGTGAGCGTAAAAAAATCGCCACGTTGCTAAATCGCCCGTGGGTACAAGAGCTTAGGGTAAAAAACAAAGACGAAACCTAAACTTATGCTTCGAACTGTCAAAATCAATGGATTTTGGATTTTTGGCGAGATTTTGACAAATTGAGAGCGTATGTTTACGGTAATATTTGTCAGTATATCTTATCCTAATATTTAATAGTAATGCAGTAATTTGGCCTAAACTGATACATAATATTTTAAATTTAATTTTGTTGTACGTTTTGTAGGAGCGTTTCGGTTTCTCCAATAAACCATTCAACCCGATCCGAGTGCCAATCACTTACACCACCAGCATTGAACAAAACTTTGATGTGGAAAAAATATATCCAGTCGATATGTTTGACCAATCTCAAAATTTGGTATTTGCTCTCGGTGACGAAGACTGGGTTCTCTTCAATATCCAGGGCCAAGGTAAGCTTAAAAAAATCAATATTGTACAAAACTGGTGCAGTATTATTGAGTAATACATATAACTGTTCAGTTGCGAAAATGGAGTTATGCTATCACAGAATTATTTCATTCTGTCGACTTTTATTTGTTTACTAGTTTTTTCCCGTGGCATCGCCCACGAGTGGTTCAAAAAATCCTGTAAATCCTTCACCGTTAAAAATACATATATACTTACCTATGTGCCAACTATCATGGTGTTCGGTCAAACGGTGTTGGGGTTCTCTCTAGATTCACAAAATGTATCTTGTATTTAAAAAATTTACTCCTAACACTACTAAAGTTTCTCATAATATAATTCAATCATGATTCGAAAGACACGTAAATAATTAAATAAATAAAGTAACGTCCTTAAGCAATTATGACCGTCAAAATTTATTGTTCTTTCCCCTGGAAACAGTATTTTTTTCTGGATGAAAGGTACCGTATGTCATTTTCTGTACCCCTGACAACGTATATGATAAATTTCATGATGATCGGATCAGGGTTTAGGCGTGCAAACAAACAAACTTACTTTCGCATTTAAAATATTAGTAATGACTCAACTTATCCTGACTTCATCACACTGTCGCACAGGAACACTGCTGGCTCTAGTACTTTTCAAAACGTCCCGGCCCCTGGTATTTTTTTTATTTGATAAAAAAGTATTTCATACGTGTGGACCTTAAGAAAATAAAAGTACAAGAAGGAAGTAATAGAAGTAGCAGTAGCAGTTCATATACCGTATCAAATGATAAACAAAAACACATTAACAATGTCAAGAACTCTTTCCAAAGAAAGTTAAATTTTCTTTTTTCGAAAAACGCAGTTATTGACAATCCTTTCACAGCTATTTCAACTCAGTTTTAGCATCTCTGTCAAAATCAAAGTGATCTTTATTTACATTTCAATAAGGTTGCTGTTGGGTTGCTAAGTCAGTCAAAAACGCAGTGATCTTTATTTTAGTTACAATATGTATAGTTGCTTCTGGGTTGCTAATTCTTTCAAAATCACAGTGATCTTTATTCTCATTACTTTAGGTTAGTTTTTGGGTTGCTGCTGTCAGAAATAAATAAGTGTGAAAGTACTGTATTGGTGACTGTTTTTCTTTGCTGTAATCAGGGTACTATCGCGTGACCTACGAGCCTGACCTTTGGGACTTGATCATTGAAGCTCTTGAACAACCAGAGACGAGGGAACAAATCCATCCACTCAATCGTGCTACTGTAAGTAATGAAAACACTTCTCTGACTTTGGAGCAATGATCTTTGAAAAATATGTAACCCTGCAACTCCAATGTATATAATTTAAAACGATTTTAGGCTAGCATTCTTGCTTTCTTTTATAAATACAAAACTTTTCAATAATGCCAATACTTAAGTAAAGAAAAGAACCCGTAGCTCTACTGCCTAAAACAAACAACGTATTGATATCCTGTTTGAATTATTAATTACTTTTTGTCCACAGCTAGTAGACGATGTTCTTAACTTAGCTAGAGCAGGAAGATTAGACTATGATTTCGCATTCAGATTGGTTCTAACCATGGAACATGAAACCGAATACGCGCCGTGGAAAGCCTTTGTAAGAAACATGGACTTCTTGAGGAAACGCTTGGTAGCCTATGTTGATGATGATGAAGATTTAGATCAAGACATTTATTTGGTAAGTGAGTAGGGCTCATTTTTGACATCATATGCATATATTTACGTTGATTAGATATCGAGGAGTCACGAAAAGGTTTCATTAAATAAATACACAAAGCCCTATAACCCACAACGCTGCTCTAAAGTAACGTGTTACAAAGTCACTCATCAATCACAAAACTAACGTGTTCGGACCGCCATTGAAATACTGGTGCTATGATATTCTGGCTACTTATTGGTGATTTGAGTTTGCAACTTGTTACTTTTGAGTAGCTTCGTAGATGATGTGCCTAAGTATTATTATTTGTTCTTCTTCAGAGAATGGTCCGAAGAACAATACATGCTTTTGAAAATCAAATAGGATTCTATCCTGATGTGGCTACAACTGAGCCAACGATGCAAATGTTGACCCGAGGCCTCGTGATGGACCACGCTTGCAGAGCCAACTACCAGCCTTGCATAGCTGCTGCCGTAGACTGGTTCTACGATCCTAATAACAATGGAGTAGTGTGAGTATTTGAAGCAGCTGTTTGATACATGTTCTTAAAAATAATGTAATTATGCTAATGAAATACAGTTTCACAGTTGTGATAAATAAGAAAATTGAAAATTAAATTAAACAAAATCTTAACTATTATAAAATAATTAAGCGTTTCTTGTAAGTAGTTTTTGCCTAAAACATCAAGTTTTATTGACAATTCAAAGGCGTCTGTAAATGGATTAATTGAAAAAATACTTGAAGAGAAAGAAACTACAAAACCGCTTTTAAGACACGACAACCCTAATTGATCAATAACTAAATTAAATGTATTAATTTAGTTATTAATCCTAGGGAAATGCAGAAAGAGAAACTTCAAAATTTTAACACAAAGCGTGCAATCCGTTATATACGTACATAATATACAGAGTCAAACGATAGCTACAAATCACTTCTTTTAATTTCAGTAATCCCAACATCCCGCATGAGATCAGACCAGCCGTATACTGTACGATGGTGAGAGAAGGTGACGAAGAGGTCATAGAAGCATTGAATAACAGACTGGAGATCGAACCGACTCATTACGAGAGACTAGTTATTCTAGAGTCCTTGGCTTGTTCGCAAGACGACGCCTTTATAAATGGGTGAGTACTTATAATATGTACATATTATATCAGTCTTCCCGCCGCTGTTGATTAATAGTCCTCAGATACTAATAGTGTAATATGCACCGAAAAATTAGTTTGGAGTTCCGCCAGCAACGATGTTAGGCACAACTTTTGTTTGTACTTCACCAATATTCGAATTAAACTAATATTTCTTACAGGTTACTCGATCAAACTATAGCAGCAGATAGCCCATACCTTGTTGAGGAACGAGTGAAGATTTTTACAGCAGTAGCAGAAAGCAGTTACGCGAATGCAAACTTAGCTCGTGCCTTCTTGAGAATGAGAACTTCAGAAGTCAGGAACATGTACGTATCTTTTCGACCTCGTGGGTCTTTCGGCTGCCCAGTGTTTATTTAGAGATTGATATATGTATGTAGTATTATAGCTACTCCAATATACATACTTACTATAAAATATATTTTTTCAGGTACGGTGGTCCCGAGAAACTTGAAGAAGTCTTTTTCATCCTTGCTGATAATATGGCTGACGCAGACCTTAGTGAACAAGTGAGTATCGAGATTAGAATCACAATATTAACGATGGTAGAAAATAAGCGACTCCATTACCAGTAAATGTCAAGAAGTGAAAATGATAGTAAATTCTATTATTTGGCAATTGATGATTACTTCGTGGAAATAGAATGGCATATTACTTATACATTTAAAATGTTGATTACACAATTCCGGCTAACTCCGCTAACTAAGTTGAAGTGAATTTGTTAAAAGTTGTGTCAAGCCAATAGTGTAACGCAACGGGCATTTATTCAATTGAGATGTCTACTTGCCAGTCCGCGCCTTATTTTTTGAGTTATAGCTACTTCTAAACGTAAATGTTTATCTTTCCACAGTTCGAAATTTGGGCAGAGGGTCAGAACAACAATTTAGATGATTCCCAAATGGCTGCTGACCGAGCTGTTCGACAAATTATGGAGAATCTTGTCTGGGATGCAAGGGACAGGGAGTATGTATATGAATGGATAGACGAGAACCATGCACCGACCTTGGTGCTGTCAGTTATGGCATTCTGTGTGTCCATAATGGTAGCGGTGTTAAATCATTAAGTAAAAGAATTTGAAGATTGAGGATCTGTTTTTGAAAATATGGTTGTTGATCTAGTTAAGGCTGGTTTTGATTCTGATAAAGAAAGAAACACATAGACAAACTTGATTATGATAATTGAGTTGGTTTGTGAATATCAAAACGCAGGAGGGGATTAGCAACCAAGAGAATGCTACTTGTTTTTATGTAAGTTCAATTAGAACAACGTAGGGCAAACGTCTAAATTAAGCCCAGAAACAGATTGTTGATCTTCAAAAATATAATGTAAAATAGTATTATTATTATTCACTCTTCGATTTATATTCGGAGGTTATTCAATTTTAAGTGTAGTTTATAGACATTAAGGTAATTAAATTTATAAAAATTATACATAACATGATTAATAGGTAGGTGTTAGAAGAATAAATATGTAAGAAAATTCTACAATACAAGCTAAAATAAGTTAAAAATTAATTTTATAAGAACTAAGTTACAAGATATTTTAATGTTATAGGTACCCACTAATATTATGTTTGTAAAATTATTAAATTTTATTATAATAATTAAATTATAAGGTGATCGAGCAAGGAACTCAACAGTATCATAACTGATATTATTCGCAGTTTCTAAATGGTTTTCAGAATACAACTGCTTGATTTAAAAATACATCATTTTATAATATAATGCGATTGTATTATAATTATTATTTAAGTTTGTATTCGAAAAAGCCTTAATGAAATATCACATCTTGCTACATATTTTGTAATAAGAATGTATGACCAATTTTAATCAAATTAGTTTCTTAGTAATTTAATTTAAGTTTATTTATATCAGAATTGCACAAAGTGACTTAGTTTAAAAGTGGGTATAATCAAAATGTAATAATTTAGAATAGAGTTTATAATACATAATCTTTTTAAATTCTGTAATCAGAATGACACAATACGTTATTTTAACATTAGACAAAAGTGGCCCTCCTATGCACAAACAATACCATTTAACAAAAAAATAAGCTTTTTTACATCTTGGTTCATAAAAGTACAGTACTCTGCATAACCCGACCCTTCCTCCATTCTACTTCTTTGCAAGAGGGGCCAGGTAATGCAGAGTACTGACCGTACATAAGTAGGCTTAGTGTTAAATCCCTGCTGGAGGTAAACTCGTTATTTTAGTTCTATGCATTCCGTACCTAAGTTGGGCTTTGTTTGTCTATATTTTAGAATAAGTAGCTAGTTTATTTTAGCTTTTTATTTAGAAGAGGTAGTATATATTATAAGGATTTCTATTTAATATTTTAATTGATAAGGGTAGAGATGTACTTTTTTTACTGCATTTTCACTCATATTTTAGATTTCTAGTTTTTAAGAAAATACTAATTATAATTAGGTAAAAAATCTAAATCTGGAGCAAACGCGTCCTCTTGCCTCAAATTTTGTATTAGGTAGGTATAAAAATGTAAGCAAATAAAACAACGTTAATTTAATATACAAAACTAATTATTATTAATTAACTTTATTTAAATAATTTTATTAGCATTACACTTAAGGCATGTTAACATAGTATTAAATTAAACCTTATAATGTTATTGCTTGTAATATGTACATATTGCAAAAAATATAATTTAAAAGCTTAAATAAATTAGTTAAGAACGAAATACTTGTTTATTTCTCGTCGTCCTACAGCCATTATTATGACTGAATATCATGAAAACTTAATAAAGCTAAACTGATTCATTGTTATTGTTAGAAATTGCTCGTATGCGAGTTATTATTTCCAGCGTGTTCTAGGAGGGAAGTCCAGCTTTCCATTATTATGTATATTATCCAAAATGTAGCTGCTTTTTTGACAAAAATGCACTTTTATCCTTTCTAAAGTGATGATATTAACCTGGACTATCACATCCACGTCACAGCGGCACGATGACACAGGAAAATAAAATGATTGGAAAATTGAAGACGCTTTTAAATTTCCGTCGACGATAACATTATAACTTGCACGTATTTCCATAAACTTTCAAGATAATAACGTTACGTTAGAAAGTCCATTGCAGCTGAAACAATCCGGTCTAAGTGATTTTCCTGATAAAGCTGCTGGTAATATTAAAAAAAGTAGTTAAATAGCAACATTCAACAGGAAAAAAACTAAAAAAATCATACAATCATAGGATTAAACTTTTCTTTTTATCTGTGTATGAAACGCCTAAAGATACACATCAGTCAATGATAAAAGGAACAAACAAAAAACTTAGTTAAACGTCGTTGCCCCGATGCTTGAGAAAAGCCTTTGTCCGGTAATGGATGGCATTAATTGGTAAAATTATGAAGTTATAACTCGCTTCAATATAAAATAAAAAAGTTGCAAATGAAACTCTCGAAATTAATTCTGATTAGGCATGAAGTCGCCATGGAACCAAGCAAAGCATACATTCATTGCTTTTTACGGATATGTACCAAAATTAATAAATCGTAAAGTCATTAGCTGCATATTGTATCGCAGCCTCAAATATAGGTATTTATTATTCTTTATCGTTAGAAGTAATATCAATTTAGCCTATGATCCATTGATCATAGGCTAAATTATTATATTGATTGTTTTGCTTAGATATAGTTTATAGGCCATTGCCTATAAACTATATCTAAGCAAAACAATCAATTCGTTGTATTATCGTTACGGTGTGAAAGAAAGACAAACCAACAAACACACTTTCAAATTTATATTGATAAGTAAGGTTAGGTATTATGATCTGAAAATAACCGTACTGCTCAACACCAAAATATAAGAATGTATTAGGACTAAACCGTCCTTACTGAATCAAACGCTAGCATGAAAAGTCCACCACCACCACTTCCATTTTTACCATTTAATGGTTCAGAATCTTTCATTATATTTAGGTACCTTTTGGTTCCTGTAATCCCAACATCACTCATGAGATCAGACCAGCTGTTTATTGTACCATAGCAAGGGAAGGTGACGGAAAAATCATAGAAGCATTGATTGCAAGACTAGAGATTGAACCGAACCTGTATGAGAGCCTCGTCATTTTAGAGTCCTTGGCTTACTCGCAAGGCGAAGCCTTTATAAATGGGTGAGTACTTGTGTAGGATTTCTTAGTGCTAACACAGTTTTTCTTATTCCCACCACTGTAGAATAATCTACCTGTACCTGTAGAATAATATGACCTTCAGCAAAAAGGCAGCAGCTACAAAGCATTGAAAAATAATTTGGCGTACCGCTAGGCACCATCTTAAGCACAATCGTATAATCGAAGTCAATGTTATCGTTGGTTTCGCTACATCTAAGGATTAAAGATCTAAAGATTACTTAACGTACGTTTGACTTTATGACTTTTGTATTTTGCCAATATTAATGGAATGGTATAACGGGAACTATTATTTCTTATAGGTTACTTGATCAAAATATTGCAGCAGGTAGCCCTTACGGTGTTGGGGAACGAGTGAAGATATTTCTGCTGTAGTTGCAGGGAGCAGTTATTTTTTTTTTTTTTATTTATTTATTTAAGGAACTTTTAACAAAATGTTACAACAGTTCCATCGTAACCTTACCCAAAAACATCACAATTACAAATTAACTAATGAATAAACGAATATAGCTGCCGGCGACATTGGATTGGTAAGAATAACATTAAATATACCTAAATCTAGTTTATTAATATTCAATTCACTAATTATTGTACTTCTTTCAGATTCATTCCTGACACACTCCAACAAAAGGTGATGGACATCTTCTACTTTATTATCACAAATTAAGCAATTCGGATTGTCCACCTTTCCCATTTTAAATGCAAAAGCTCTTAATGGTAAATGTCCGGAACGAATTCTGAAAGTTTTTACCAACATTTTACGACTAACTTTAAAACTACTAAACCAGGGAACTCGAGGTGGCTGACATTGGATTGTTTTATACCATATCCCTATATCGTTTGATTTTTTATTGAAATATTCTTTCCAGTTTTCATAACAATAGCTTCTGAATTTTGATAAAATTTCCGAATGAACTGGTAAAATATAAATTTCTATACCTGACGATACTGCTATCTTAGCCAGTCTATCAGCCTCCTCGTTTCCCTGTAGACCAATATGTGACGGGATCCATTGCAAGATTAAATTAACATTGTTCGAAAGAGATGCCTGTATTTTACGCAAAACAGCAAAGGCTATCGATACACCTCTGTATCCAGAGGCGCATCGAGCCAAATGCTGGAGCGCGCTCTTGCTATCCGTGAAAATTACTATATTAGTGTGTTGTAATGTGGTGCTGTAAGATAACGCTTCGGAGATAGCTAACAACTCTGCTGTCATGATATAAACATCAGAAACTATGCTGAAACATCCACTTGTTATGGTAACAGGATCATAGACAGCCGCCCCAATCTTAGAACTCTTAGAACCATCAGTAAATAATTTGTACCACCCACCATATGTACAGCTTAATTCTTGTAAGACGTCATTTCTCAAACAATTACTTTCATATGAACCTTTAGGCCTATTAACGCTATGTAAATGAGATTTAATTACATTTTTAATTGCAATGTTGCTACACCAAGTATTTAATTTAAACATATCTAATGGGTTGGTCGAGTACATTTTTTCTTCCTTGACAATATTAGAAGTATCCATTAGCGCAGGTGTTTTTTTATTTGTCCAATATCTGTGGGTAGTAAGAGCTCCAAGATCAGTCAAAAGTTTACTCGTCACACAATTGGTCCACGATTTAGCTTTGAGACAAAATTTAAATGCTAAATATTTACGTCTTATTTGTAATGGGGGTAAGCACAACTCGCTCTCCATTACATGAGTTTTGATGAATCCACCAACAATTCTCATAACCTTATTTTGAATTTTATCTAACTTATATAATCGAGATTTAACACTACTGTCGTAGAATATACAGCCATAGTCCAATCGACTTCTAATTAAGGATATATATAAAAGTCTCAGTTGTAGTGGATGCATTCCCCAGTTAGAACTAGCTAAAACTTTTATTATATTCAACATTTTCTGACATCGTTCATTAAGTTCATTAATATGTTTGCCCCATCGAAGTGTAGTGTCTAGCCAGACACCTAGATACTTTATACTGTCAGCTACTACCAAAGGGACTTCATTCAAATATAACTGAATATGTTGTCTTCTATATCCTCTACTGAAAAGGCAGACTTGTGATTTAGACGTTGATAATTCTAAACCTATAACAGATAACATCCCCACAATATTATTCAATGACAATTGCATTTTATTAATACTATCATTTACTTTTTTCGAACTAATAAAGAGGACGAAGTCATCGGCGTATTGACAAAATTTGGCCATGTTAGTATTATTAATTGTGTTACAAATATCAAGTGTTACAATATTAAATAATAATGGAGAGATTGGATCTCCCTGCGCCAACCCTCTATTGGTCCATCTGATGATACCACCTTTGTCATCCAAGTCATCTTTAACAATTAAATGTCTTTCTTTAAGGAATTCCCATAAATAATTACATATTCGACTGCCTACTTTTAACTTATCTAACATTTTAACTACACTATCAATTAAAACGTTGTTGTAAGCGTTCTCAATGTCCAAGAAACACGCTAATGTGGGAGTGTTTTTAGTAAAACCCAACTGTATATTAGTGATCAACTGCGCAAGAGAATCCAAACATGATCGACCCCTCCTAAACCCGGCTGTGCTAGGAGATAATACACTGTAATGTTCAATAAACCACTCTATCCTTTTAGTCAGCATTAAGTGAAATATTTTACAAGGGCAAGATATTAATGAAATTGGTCTTAATTTGGAGTTACTCCCAATTTTGGGTATAGCAATTATTTTAATATTACGCCATTCAATAGGGATACATCCTGATACAAAAATGTTGTTATATATATGGAGCAAAAAAATTTTGGCCACGTTAGGAAGGTTAAATATCATAGAATATGTGATATTATCATCTCCAGGAGCTGTATCTTTTTTTTTTATACATGCCTCCAATTCCTGTAATGTAAACTCTGATTCCAATGTCACATTATTTGAAATAAACTGGGGTTTAGGTGAAAGAGCTGAATCAGGGGCTAGACTATGCAACAGCTCATTTTTTTTATCAATAGAAACATAGTTACCAGCTTGTCTATATCCCTTAATCCACTTCATCTTGCGCCACATCTCTGAGGAAGTTACAGTGCTGTCAATCGAAGAGCAAAACTCTTGCCAACAATTTGTCCTGGCGTTTTGGATTTCCTGTTTAGCTTTTAAAGTTATATCCTTCAGTACAGCCAAGTTCGCCGGCGTCGGGTTGTGTCTGAATTCCTTCAATGCAAGTCTTCTTTGTGCTACCATTTTAGAAAGGTGAGAGTTCCAATACGGTTTGGGCTTAAAACTGTTTTGTGGGTCATTACAAATTTTAATACACGAAATATTATTATCAGCAGATTTATCAATTATAGAAATAAAGGTCCTATACATTAACTGAATATCGCCCGATAATATATTAGCATTCACATCACAGAATAACTGTTCTACGTCTTTTCTATAACCAGACCAATTCGCTTTTTTAAAATTACGTTTACCAATTGTATGGATAGTATCGTTATAATTTATTTTAATTTTTATCATTAGATGATCACTCCCCAAGTTGTCATTTAACACTCGCCAAGAAAAGTAAACAGCTATATCAGATGAAGAAAAGGTGATATCAGGAGATGACTGTTGTAAATTATTATTAACATATCTTACCCTAGTGGTACTGCCATCATTAATAGATATATTATCCGTATTCTAGCGCTGCGTCTATAATTTGATTGCCTTTTGCATCGGTTTTATAGGACCAATTTGAGTGATGTCCGTTAAAGTCACCGGCTATAAGAGTTTTGTGAGAACACAACGAAAACAGCTCATCCCAATCACATTGTCTAGTTTGGATAGAAGATGGGCAGTAAACTGAGACTATATTTTCCAGATGTTTACAATTTTTAATATTTACATGCAATATTTCAATGCCAGTATTATTTATGCTAGATAATTTTAATTCAGACTTATTAGATTTATGTAAAATGATTGCTACTCCACCACATCCGTCAGCTCGATCTTTTCTATAAATGTTATATTGGGATAAGTTTAAAAAGCTATTCTGTTCTAACCATGTCTCACAGATGATAGCTATGTGTATTTGTTCTTTAAACAACAGTGACTCAAACTCAGTGATTTTAGGTCTAATACTTTGCGAGTTCCATTGCAGTATATTAATAGCAAATTCGCGTGATTTGCTATGGGCCATTATTAAAAAAAGAAAAAACTTTATTTACCACATCACCGTCTCTTACAAAACCTAACAAATTGAATAATTTCTTCAAGCAAAACACTGACGACTGACTTGATTTTAACAGCAATACTTGACTTGGAAAAGCAGATTTCTTTCAGTTTATTTATTAACTTTTTCAAGAAAAATATATTTCTATAAGAATGCTTCTCTTGGGCTTCTATACTTTCACTTTTATCTGAATACTGCTCTTCTCCATAGACCTCGTTCTCTTCATGTCGTCTCTTATCTCTATTATTAATTAACTTCGTAGGTTTTGAAGCGCATTGAAAGTTTTTAAGCTCCTCCATAGAAATGTCTCGACTCGTTTTGACGTTCTCAGAGTTTTTGGGTATTTTATCCATTTTCTCTGTGTGAATTTGAACTTGTGACAACAGCACATCTCTGTATGACTTTTCTTTGTTAACCGAATGTGTACCTTGGTTCGCTGGAGTAATAAAATTAACTTCTATGTTAGTACTTTCATTGTTCTGTTGATGGTTATGTTCGTTTAGGTAAATCATTAAGGCTCTTCTATATGTGCAATTTTCCTCGCGCATGGTTTGTCGGATAGCTTTTTCTTTTTTATAAACAGGACAGGATTTATTCATAGATATGTGCGGGCCTTTACAATATTTATGCACTTAAAGGTGTCGGTTTCACAATTGGCGTGGTTTCCTCCACACTTTGGACACAATATCTTTTTAGTAGGACAAGCCTTAATCAGGTGTCCAAATCTCCAACATCTCGAACATTGACTAACGGGAAAAGTGTATGGTTCTACCTTAAATCTGCACCCGTATATTAGCAAATACGGGGGTAAGGTAGAACTTTTAAAACCAATGCGAATTGTCTCGCTTTGTGTCCATTCACCGTTACCCAATTGTCTTTTTAATCTCTTGGCAGAAACAACTTCTTTTTCACACTCAATACTCTCTAGAAACTCCTTCTCTTCAATTTCTATGTCAATTTGTTTTACGACCCCATATGACAAACTAATTTCATCTATGAATTGACATCTGTAATCCATACTATGAAACTTACTGCAATTGATCAGACTCTGCGCATCTTTTCTGTCTTCAAATTGAATAAGTATCTTGTACGGATTCTTGTACTTTATTTTGGTAATATTCTTAATATTTTCTGCTCTTAACAATTTGGCCATGCCAAAAGGTTTGGGTAAAGTCTCTTTCGATGTAACACACACTATTATAGTCTCATTAATTGTTGATTTATCTGTACTCTCCTTGTTTTCCCTATTATTAGAACTCATTGACAAACTTCTGATTACCCTCTTATTTTTATTTCGCACTGTGATGAACCCGCCGTCGTCTTCTATTATTTCTTCATTATCAGACCGTAGTCTTTTCTCCGGATTTTTTCCCATTTCCTTCGACCCACTATCTTTAACTAGTTGCTCACTTTCCTGCACCAACTCTTCTTTTTCTACATCGCTTCCACTCGAATCGCAAAAGTCTATGTTATCCATTATCACGTAACATTTATAATATGAGGGTAGTGAGAGAAAACAAGAACAACGCTCTTACGAACTCGAACACGAATTAACGCTTGCGCTCACCTCGGCGATTCGCGCGAGACTGAGGGAGCAGTTATGCGAATGCAAACTTAGCCCTCAACTTCATGAGAATTAGAATTTCACAAATCAGGAAAATGGACGTGTGTTTTCGAATCCATTTAAGTAAAGTAAACAGCAACAGCTGATTCAGTTACCAGTCAGTTCGCATGGCGGTGGTTAGTCTGCCCGGGGCAAATTTTATGGCTTATGTTATAGCTACCTCATATCAACTTTGAGTATTTATTTCAGGTACGGTGGTCCTGAGGAACTCGAAGAGGTGGTTTTCATTCTTGCTGATAATATGGCTGACGAAGACCAAAGTCACCTAGTAAGTATCGCAACTAAAATAACATCTAACATCAGAAGATGTTGGAATATGGGACATACTTTTAATAATAGATGTCAAGAAGTAAAAAAAAACGAAATTCACTGAAATCTCTGAATTCGATGATTGAAATTTTTATATAAGGTATTTCGTGTAAATAAATATTTACCCCTTCAACCAAGCTGAAATGAGTTTGGAGAATAATGCTAAGATATAGAATTCAAATGACTTTATTTAAATTAAGCGCCACGTCATTTAACTTACATAATTATAGTACTAGAAATAGGGACATATTAGTTCAACCAGGTTTCAGACTGGCTAAAGTAGACTCATCTTTCATGTACTGTTTAAAATGTTACAATAAAATACCTCCCCACATACTTCAACTGAATGAGACGAAATCCAAATTTTGTATAAAATACGCACTATGTAGCCAGGCATATTATAAGTTGGGGGATTATATCGCTGATAAAAATGCCTGGCTCAATGCTGGTCCTGCTAAACCACAACTAATTGATTAACATTTGAAAATACTGTTGGAGCTGCTGAAGATTGTAAGACTACCTTTGCATTGTATAAACTCAATCTCCTTTGTAATATATAATTGCATAGGACAATCAAACTCAAAGCATTTATTTCAAATAAACCAATTACAGGCACTTTTGAATTGTCAAGGGGTCGGTCAGTCAGAAAGATGAAGCTAGTTGCCCATTCCAAAGCGTAGTAGGTACCTATGGAGAAGAACGGGCAAGAAACTCCATGGACACTCTTTTAAATCAAAATATTGTTACAAAAAAGTGGTTACATCATTCATGTTGTAATTAGACATGTGAGAACGATGTAGAAACACGTGCACGTTAAAAGCGTCCGTAATAAAAAGATAAAAACAATTATGGAATTAAAATAAGCCGTGGCAGCTAAGAAATGACCAGTGCCTACTGACGGCGCCCGTTCACGAACATGACGCATGGATCAGCACCATTCAGCTCAACCATTTTGAAGGGAACTCAATGATCCAATACACAATAGTGTGAGTAGGTATTATTTAAGTACTATCGAGCTACCATTTACCGGGTAATGTATTACATCGACTTGAATGTGCCCTGGCGGCTGATGGACGTCATGCTCACTCAAATATCTCACTGACGGTGGCGCGTGTGTTGGATCATTGAGTTTGCAACCAAGAGTCTTACAGCACGTCCGTGATAAACCCCGCAGAAAATAGCATGTTCCTTAGCCCTGTAGACCCCTGGGAAGTAAACCGTTTAATAAAACAGTTAAAGAACAAAAGCAGCCATGGGATAGATGAAATCCCACCAATCTTATTAAGGCAATGCGCAGGCGAACTGACGCTCCCGTTCCACATCCTTCTGAACCAATCTTTTGAACAAGGTGCCTTCCCCGATCTATTAAAAAAGTCACTAATTAAACCGATCCACAAAAAAAATTCAAAATCAGATCCAAACAATTACCGCCCAATAGCTCTCCTACCTGCAGCCTCAAAGATCTTTGAAAAAGCCATGTGCGACCGAATATACAAATATTGCGAGAAATATAAAATATTTGACGAATGCCAAAACGGTTTTCGCAAAAACCGCTCAACAACTTTGGCAGTTTACAAATTTATTCAAGAAGCACTTAATATAATTAATAAAAATAAATATGCCGTCGGTTTATTACTAGATATGACCAAAGCCTACGACAAAGTCCAAGTTAATATATTGCTTAACAAGCTATACGGAATAGGCATCCGTGGAAAAGCCCATGATTGGCTTGTATCTTACTTGGAAAACAGAGAGCAAACAGTAGAAATTGAATATTTTAATCACACGTCAAAAGATATAGAAAAAGTTCGATCTATCAGCAAATCAATTAGTGCTTCAATACCCCAAGGAAGCGTAATAGGATGTCTCTTGTTTCTAATCTATATCAACGACTTACCCAAAATCATAGAAGGGCCATGTGTTTTATTTGCGGATGACATTTCTCTATTAGTCTCATGTAAAAACAATTTAAATCTAAACGAAGAACTAAATTCAATCCTCACTAAAACCATCACTTGGATGAACGCACACAACCTCGAAATAAATTATTCCAAAACTAAACTTATAACCTTTCATCCCCACCAAAAAACACCATTAAATACTGATTTTACTTTTAATAACCAAAAAATAGAAACTGTTAAAGAATTTACGCTACTTGGTCTCAATTTGGATACTCATATAAATTGGAAATCCCACATACAAAAACTTAGATCAAAAATTTCTAGTTTTTCATATGCTCTACGTGAAATAAAGAAAACCACCAATCTTCAAACAGCGCTCACAACCTACTATGCATATGCTTATGCATGGCTAAGCTATGGTGTTACCCTTTGGGGAAATAGCACAGATGCACCCTCACTATTTATCCTTCAAAAAAAATTAGTTAGAATTCTGGCAAATATTAATCAAACCGACAGCTGCAAACCTCACTTTCAAAATTATAATATCTTAACACTCCCCAGTATATACATATTAGAAACCTGCAAATTTGTTCATAGATATCAAGAGTTTTACACAAAGCGCGAAGATATACAATCACGTTTCACACTCCGACATAAATCAAGATTAAACATTCCGCAATCTCGACTAAAAATACACTCAACAAGCCCCTATGTAATGTCTATAAAAATATATAATAAACTACCTGAAATAATAAAAAAAGAAGAAAAATTAAACATGTTTATAAAAAAACTAAAACAATTTTTAACAGAAAAATGCTATTACAACATAAATGAATATTTAAACGATAAAATATAATTTAATAATGTATACAATTTCTATGTGTATTTATAAAGAATTATGGTATTATTGGATTTATTTTAGATATATTATTATTTTTAATTTTTTTTTTTTTCTATTTTTAAAGCTTCCTCTCTCCTACTATTTCTTTGTCTTTTGCTGTGCCCGACAGGGTCCATAATGATCTCATTTTTAATTTACCACCTAAGTACACATTGTGGAATGCAAATAAAGTTTGAGTATTGAGTATTGAGTTCCCTTCAAAATGGTTGAGCTGAATGGTGCTGATCCATGCGTCATGTTCGTGAACGGGTGCTGTCTGTTGTGACTGGTCATCTCTTAGCCGCCACGGTCTATTTTAATTATTTTATTTATGGATCTGGACACTTAACGTGACGTTTTATTTACATCGTTCGCACATATAATTATACCTACATTCAACATTAATGATGTAACTAATATTTATGTAACAATATAATTTAAAAGAGTGTCCGTGGAGTTTCTTGCCCGTTCTTCACCATAGGTACCTACTACGCTTTGGAATGGGCAGCCAGCTTCATATTTCTGACTGACCAGAACATTGACCATTCAAAACTGCCTGTACTTGGGTTAATTGAAATAAATGTTATGAGTTTGAGTTTTGATTTTTACAGAAGTAGATCTCCACGCGGATCGTCCGTCGCGGACGTCAACACAGCGGCCTCGGTCCACGCCTTAGCCGATTAACTATTACCGTACCTAAACGTTTTATTTCTCGCCACAGTTCTCAACCTGGGTACAAAGTGTGAACAGCAATTTAGACGGCTCTCAAAAAGCGGCTGAGCGAGCTCTCGGTCAAGTTTCTCAGCATTTATTCATATTCATAACTTTATTTGCATTCCATGCTTTATTTACGACGAAAATGTACTTTAGTGCTGTGAGTTATGGTATTCTGTGTGTATTGTATGACACACAGAATAGTGGCGATGTAAAATAAATAAAAGTACAAAAAATAAGATCGACAATGTCTTTTTGGATTCCTGTCATACTGGGGAGTTTTTCCGCCATTACTTCAACCGAAGGATTTTGTAACTTTTGACGTAACAACGTCTTATAATTCGATGGAGCCGGCTGCACGCACGAAAAAACATGACTCATGCGGCGTTACCTCGCTCTGAGGCGTTCTATTTAAGGCTTGAAGTGCAAGCGAGAGCGCGGAACGAGCGACAAAGAGGCACACTCGGCCTCCGCGTTTGGCAGCGTTCGACATCTGTCTCTCTCCTACTTGAGTGAGCGATGCGTCCGCGTGGACAGCTGCTATACAATAATACATTTACATGTTTTCGTCAAGTATGAAGTGCAATGAAAAGTGAATGTGGTGTCAATTGTTTATAGCAACGATAATTGCGGCGATAAACCTAATGATTCTTTCGATATTAAATATATGTTAAGTGATATATTGTCGAATATTCGTGCTTTCATCATTAAATTAAATAGCATCGGTCCGCTAGTGCAGCGATTGTAGGTTATGCTATAATTGACAAAACTATAACAATAAGAAAACTATGAACATTGTAAAAAAAAAAAAATACATAATTGTATTTATGCGTACAAATAAATGTAACTTGATCAATTCAATTGTGATTTCCATTTACCTCCTTCTCTATATCCATACAAAATATCTATCAAACAAATAAAATTAAAATTTTCTTTTGAAAAATGCAACCATTCCATCAGTATTTTCTTATGACGTTGTCACGTTCAACTATCGTCAGTAAACCGACTTTACAGACAACCGATTTTTTATAGTCTCAAAGATATATTGTAATCAATTTATGTCAAGTTTTTTTATTAATAATAATGTATGTTGAAGTTTATTTTTCGTTTTATTTCGTCGTATTTCCTATAGTATAAAATCATAATAAAATTCTTCTACATATAACCTAAAATCATGTATGTTTTCGTTAATGGTAGAAAACAACAAAAATAAAACAACTTACTTAAATATACAAAACATTTATTATTATTTTATTAAAGTAATTCAGAATTTTTAGACTAAGGCACATTAAACTTTATGGTAATATTAATATGTACAAATTGCATAAATATACAAAAGCTTAAATAGATTAATTGAGAATTAAAAATGCTTTTTTCGGTTTTGTAAATACATTAAGACTAGAATTACTAAACTGTTAAATTGTTATTATTCAAATTTTATTTTATTTTACAAAATATATTATTTCTGCGTCTATCATGTTCTTGTCTGTACAAAGTGATCGTAGATCACAAAACAAAATGAAGGAATGTGACTAAAAAAATTTGCATCACCTTACTTTTTCACGATGGAGCAAAAGTAATCAATCACTCAATCTGTGTGGTTCTTTCCTCAAAATACCATTTCAGACACCGATCTACATTATCCTTCACATGATCTGACCAAGATTTTGTCTGGACTTTAAAAGAGACTGTGACCTCAGAGTTTGTTTCAGCCTTTCTTCTCAGAGTAGTCAGATAGGAAACGCCGACCTCATCTAGTTTTTAAAATACGATTGACATGTAAAAGTGTTTGTACAAACCTACTTACAGAAATAAAATCATTTATCATTTATCAATTTATATACAGGATGGAATTTTGAGATTGCACAGTACACGGACAGGACCTGCTCTTACTGTCCAATCTCAAAATGAGAACTGTTCTCCTGTAGCTAGAGCGGTCCTTATTTTTATTAGGAGACTGTCCTTATTTTTTTGAGTAATTCAGATACCCATTCACAGATTTAAAAAAAAATTACAATCAGCAAGAAAATGGGCCATTTTCACAAAAACTTTGTTTATGCTAATCGATCATGTTTCTGAGAGGGATCCAAAAACTCTATCGGACCAACTGAGGTTTAAGTAGGTACTACAAAAGTCGGAAATCGCAAAAAACTTTTCCCATACATTTCGTAGGAAGTGAGACTCCCATCTTACTTTTTTATTATGTAGGTAGACCGTCTCAAAGATCCATCCTGTATATCTAGGTAAGCTTAATTTTTTTTTTAAATAAAATAGTTGGATCACTTTGAATTTTAATTTTTAGTTTTTGACTACAATATTCATGTCTAGATTTAAATTAATAGGTACATTGAGAAAGTAGTCGCTAGACAATTATAAATTATTTGTTAGAAATCGGTTTGAAAGTTCAGAAAGTAATATTATAAGGCGGGAGCAGTCTTGGAAAACATAATTTTAAAAAGTGTTTAACAATCTTACATAATTAGCCTATTAAATAAATAACTAATAAAAACTTAATTAAACACTAATAATTAATGTTATCTCATTTTTTTTTACTGGTAGACCATTACTCTTTTTATTTTGTTTCCTTATAAAATTTCAATGATTTACCGCGTGAAAATGTTGATAAAAATTGCAATAAATATAATCATAATTGAATAATCTAGTGACGATGCTCCATCTGTGTGCAGCTTCTCGGTGACACCTTCAATTGTCTGTAAAATAGAGAATAAAATATACTAAAAAAAATTTTTGTTTGTTTGTCTGTCTGTTTGTTCCGGCTAGTCACCGAAACGGCTAAACCGATTTTGACGGGACGTGCACTGGCAGATAGCTGACGTTATAAAGAGTAACATAAGCTACTTTTTGTTTCAGTAGCATGTTCCCGTGGGATAATTTCCGACATCCACGCGAGTGAAGCCGTGGGCAGAAGCTAGGCCAACATATTTTTCTGGCCTTGTTGCTTGTTACTTGGTGTCGGTGAAACTTGTTTTTATCTTCGTTCCATTTTCCATTTGATTTTGTTGAATATTCAACCGTCACGCTATCATTTACTGCTTTTGTTGAATATTCAACCGTCACGCTATCATTTACTGCTTTTGTTGAATATTCAACCGTCACGCTATCATTTACTGCTTTTGTTGAATATTCAACCGTCACGCTATCATTTACTGCTTTTGTTGAATATTCAACCGTCACGCTATCATTTACTGCTTTTGTTGAATATTCAACCGTCACGCTATCATTTACTGCGCTTTCACTCCTTTCATCATCCCTCACACAATCCATTCATATTTTCTTTGGTCGTCCTGTTCCTCTCCGTTTATCAACACTATTTAATGATCATCACTTCAACATAAATCCATCAAATCATAAAAATGGATTATGAATAGCAGATACTAATCTTACCTTTTCAGTAGTAGACATTACAATAGGCATTGGTCTCGGTTCTCCTAGTGGGATCTTGCCGAAAAATCTGTTTTTCGCGCGTCTGGAAATGAGGCAGTGAATCAATTATATAAAAAGAAGAATGACACATGTTTTCAAGTTGGTACACAACCACCTATACATTAAACATTATTACCGGACTGAAATTGAACAGATGATCCACAAAACCTGTTTAAGGAGAATATATTCAAAAAAAACGTTTACGAATCGAAAAAAAATGTAGGCGACTAATTTATTTGGTTAGTGCCTCTCTTGAGAGTTATCGTGCTACCCAGCAACTGGTACCAAAATACTGCTATTCAGCTAGTTATTGGGAAAAAGCTAAGCAGAATGTGATGACGATGATAATGCCTATCTAAAGGTAGGAAAATAGTTGCAATAGACTTGTCTCTTACATTTTCTGGTCAGCGATCCACTTGTCGTCCTGTTCGATGGGGTTCAGTTTGCGCGAGTACGTGTTGCTGAACGTCTCGTTTGCCAACACGAAGAAGTACGACATGCGACAGTCGGGGAACAGGCTGGAAACGAACAAGATAATATTTGAGCAGATTCAAAAAGAGATTCATTAGGAGTCATTGTAGATGCTATAGGAGCTAAAGAACAAGTTAATATAGAAATGAAAGTTAGAAATTGAACTACTATTATTTAGTATCAAATTAGAAGCTTTGCTCAAGCTTAGTGGTCTTAATAATAAAATGGTTCATCCACATGGTCATCGTCATCATGCGGATGATCTATTTTAGCTGCAGCTTGATAAACTTTACGCTTTAAACAAAGCATTAGGTATTGGGTTATCCTAAAAGAAAATCAGCAATATACCGGAGTCTGGTATATTTTTTGATTGGTTAATGGCAAGAGGTCGACCTCTATTACATGGGACTTACAACATGATTGGTGAAATGTGGTTTTAGCTTTTGCCTACTCCTTCGACAAAGGCGAAGCCCTTACTCCCAACCTTGGAACCAGCAAGTGATGTGTGTAGGTATAGGTTTCAAAGCAAAAGTGAACATCATCAACCGCATCGTAGCTAAGGTAAGTTGAAGTGCTGGTCAAACTCGAGCCTATCTAATTGCAAGTGTTTGTTAAAAAGGATCAAAAAGCGCTGGAATGATGACTTTGTATTCTTGACGGACTGACCAGAGAAGGGGGGGAGAAAGAGATATATGAGAGACATTTGTCAAAAAAGACCTTTGTCAATTTTATATATACTATGACCAGAGTATTTACTTTGTAAAGTATTATGCTATTATTTTAACTATTGTGAATGTGAGAACTATGTTGGTCATTGCTTTTTTTTTGTATTTTTACTCTTAGTGTAATCATGATCTGGCAGTTTGAGTAACTTGTGCGGCCTACTCAAATGTCCTTTCTTTGGTATTGTTCGTCAAATCGCTGAGCTCCTTAAGTTCTGAGTTGAGCTGCACGATTGCTGACAATTGCGTGCACTGACTGGACAGGTCCACTCAATCTGTGTGGTTCTTTCCTCAAAAGACCATTTCAGACACCGATCTACATAGCCTTCTCATGATCTGACCAAGATTCTGTCTGGACTTTAAAAGAGTCTGTGACCTCTGAGTTTGTTTCGACCTTTCTTCTCAGAGTAGTCAGATAGGAAACGCCGACCTCATCTAGTTTAAAAAAAAATATGATTGACGTGTAAAAGTGTTTGTAAAAACCTACTTACAGAAATAAAATCATTTATCATTTATCAAAAAGTGGGACAGTATAATATAACAAAAGAATGTAAAAATAGTTTATGCTACTTACGTATGCTTCCCCCTCCGATCCTCCACATACATCCTCCTCACATGCGCCTGCGCAGCCTCGTCGTGCAGCTCACACGCCAGCTCTACTACGTTACTGCGGAAAAGTCGCGTTAGGTACTGACTGTCCTTACTCTTCGTCAGCTGTGAGTAGATCGGGGATACCTTCTTGATCATGAAGTTCTGGAATTATTGAGGATTTTTCATGAATTTAAATTTTAACATTATTTGCTTTGGAATGAGGAAACTGTCGTGAGGAAAGTTTCGAGTATGAATGTGGGTGGCTATAGAGAAGGGAAAGACCAAAAAACGGTGGATGGACTGTATGAAAGATGATATCACTAGAATGTGACTACTGAGATGACGACTAATAGAGAAGTATTTAATAGAAAAGAATAGAATAGATTACAGAGCGACAGGGACATCGAATTCAGTACATGATTCTAGATTCCCTAGCGCAGAAATGTTTCGTCGTTTATCAACAAAAAAAACTGCTGTTTCATAAAAAGTGCATTATCGACGCGGTCTAAATGTATGGCAGAGCATTTTTTTTTTTAAATAACCGACTAACATTTTCAAGGCCCCGCCATCGTTGAAATTTTTTTTCGGTTCAGAATCAAGTACTGAATCCATCTGTTACCATGTTTGTTGTGCATCGATGTCCCTGCCACCCTGTATTTATTTGCAAAGAATTTAGGCATAACATCAGTTGTTAAAGTTGTAAAGAATCAACATTATTGCTTAGGAATTATGTTTTATTTTTTCATAAATATTTTTGTTCTTATAAAAAAAAATACATTTAATTTTCTTTCGAAGTAGTAAATTGCCGTGCCATGAGATCACGCCGGAGGTCCGTCTGCTCCGCCGCGATTTGCCGCGGAAGCGGGGTTTCCTCCCGACGTAGTGCCACCGCGCGCCACTCATACAGGCGCGCGAGGACTATCGCTCCCAGATCCCACGGCGGCAGTCCGGCAAGGAGTTTTGCCGCCTCGCCCGAGATCGTGCGGTAGCCCCGGATCAGCCTTACGGCTACCACCTTTTGGGGCGCGTTCAGATAGTGGGCGGCTCTCCGCCGCAGTGAACGCGCCCACACCGGGGCCCCATATGTAGCCATGGACCGCACGACCCCCGCGTAAAGCCTCCGGCAGGAGGCGTTTGGACCCCTCAGGTTGGGCAGGAGCCACTTGAGGGCGGCCCCAGTCCGTTCCAGTTTGGGGGCCAAACGTCGGAAGTGCTCCACGAAGTTCCACCGGCTATCGAGCTCGAGTCCTAAGTACTTCATCGTGGACTCGACGCCGATGTGAACCCCTCCTACCGTTAGTTGGGATCCCGATGGTGGCCTGTTCCGGGGCCCATGGAAAGACATGGCCTCGGATTTGTGCAAAGCCACCTCGAGACCCAACTGCCGGATCCTCTCCACGACTATCGCAACCCCGCGTGTCATCGCGTCGGCCGCCGCCTGATGCGACCTCCCTGCGCCAGGACCAGCGTGTCGTCAGCGTAGCACACCACGCCCAATCAACACAGATTAGCTGAATAAGTTTTGCGTAAAAGCAATTCTTTTGACTATAAGCTGGATAAAGTTTTTGAATAACTTCTGTGTAAGCGCTTATACAGATGATATTCAAGCAATTTGGGCACAAAATATCTTGCTTCAATTTGGATAACATTTGATTAATAGTCACATAGCAGCTGAATAAATGTACAACACCCTGAATATCTTCTGCATAAATTCTGATTATTCTTTAGTCCAGGAATTATACATCTTTTATGCAGTTGATAATTTGTGAGTTCAGATATTCAAATGATATTCAAAAATCCGATATCAAGGGAAGTTTTATAAAGAAATTATGCAAGTAAAAAAAATAAACATGTCTTTTTTCATCGTGACGCGAGATTATTTTGTGATACTTAGTTAAAAAAATTGTAATGGAGGTAACGATCGTCACGTCGTCTTCAAAAATTTGGTAAGTAAATTGTTTCATACATTTTAAATAAGTTTAAGGTGAATTATATAAACGCATGGCACTTTACTGTGAATTATCAATATGATTATTGTACATTTTTTGAGCGCCTTAAGATAAAGCTACAATTTAAAAGGTAAACAAATGTAAAATAATATTTAAATTAAATTATCTAATACTTTTTATCAAATTTCAGTCCCGGCAAATAATGAGAATAAAATTTTGTATAACCGCTAATGTTTGCTACTCACTAAACAAGTGTTTCATAAGATAAATGTTGAGGATTTTTATAAAAAGAGGTTATGTCGAACGTTAGTTAATGGAGGACGGCCAATTTGAATAAAAGTGTCAGTTTCGGTGATTATTTTGCATTTTTCTGCATAATGGTTCACATACGACTACATATCCAGAAATGATTTGGTTTAAAGTACAATAATTATACATTTCTCAGAAACATCTCATAAATTACATAATGCAGTATACTCTTATGCAGCTTGTTAGGGTTCTTTTTGAAGAACATAAATCTATGAATATTTGAGGTTGAGTTACATGTGACCTATACTAATGTAGGTAGGACCCACTATTAAGTATTTCAAGTTATCTACAGTACTACTATGAATGACGCATTGCGTTATATTTAGTTACACAATTGTTTATATTACCCACTAAAATATAAACATAAACATTCAGCAAAATGTAGGTAGTTGCAAACTAAAGCAGCCTCTACACGGTGGCCGTGTTTGCCGAACAGAAGAGGACGGCGCTATACTAAAAAAGAGATTGAATTATTTGCGTCTTTCTTTCTGGTATAGCGCCGTCCCGTTCGGCAAACACGGCTAACGTGTAGAGGCCGCTTTAAGTACCGCGCTTCCTTTCCCACCACAACGCTTCAAATGGGCGCTCGGCTTGCGATCAGTTTGCGCTCGGCCACACTCGCTGCGCTGTTGCTTTGCTCAGTCAATATTGTGGCAGTAAATGTAACGTGTAGCTTCCTTGTCGCGCTCGTGTTGTCAATAAGTAAGCTAGGTAGGTATGATAAGCAAGATACAATCGTAAACATCGAGATTTGTTTTTAGAAATTTATTTCGAGAGATTTTCGATCGAGATTTGTTTTGGAGAGATTGCATTTCAATGCATCTCAATGTTGGTAAGTTATATTTTTGAAGTGTTATAGAAAAATTATATATTTTTTCAGAAACATGTTCAAAATCGTTTCAACTCGTCGAAAAGGCCGGGTAGAATTATCTACAGTGCCCGCTTCTTGGGAGATAAAAGGAAAATTATACTGGCCAAAAAAAAAATGCCGAGCTACTTTGCAAGAACCCTACAATCCTACCACAGCCGGACTGGAACACCTACAACTGTAGATTAAAACGCGATCATTTCAAAACTTTTGAAGAAGCTGAGGAAGAATTATCTCAAATGTTGAACAGAACAGATACGGATGATACCGATTACGACCAACAACAAGGTCCACGCGTTACTACATCTTCTCGTATATCACAAAATAAAGATTTATAAATAAAGATTATTATATTATATTTTTTTTTTTTTATTGATTGATTATTATATTATATTATATAAATTATAAATAAAGATTAAAGATTGTCACACATATAACTCTCGTCAACTGCACCTACAGTTGTACCCGGTCTATTTGTTTGAATCACTAATCCTGATGGTGATGCACAATCGTCGTATACAGAACCCTCTTCAACTGTATTGGTATGACTCGCACTTGACCCGGGCCTATTTGTATCAGTTGTCAAACTCTTTTCTATTACTGCATAGATGTTATTTTTTATCTTTAAATACTCTCGTGAACACTTTCTTCTTATTCCTCCCGTTCTCTTTCTTTTTTTCCATGAATCATTTACGCTTTTGTTATTATTTTTCTGAGGAGGCATATATATGTTGTTGATGCAGCACTTATCAAGTTTTGATACAAAATGGTGAAATATCTGGATATAAACATAGATATCTTCGACTAATCAGTTATTTGCTGCTTAAGATACTCACATTTGTAACTGATATTGTTTTAAGCTGAACATAAAGACAATTGTTCGCTTATAGCGCTATAAGTTAGGTAAAACAAGCAGTTTATTTTCAATTATGCAGAAGTTTGCTGTGTAAAGAAGAAAAAATCTAAAGTATTCAGCTTCTGAATAAATTAGTACCATTTCGTACACTATGCAGCGTAAAGAAAATATTTCGTCTAATATTCAGCGTTTTGCTGTTTAACCGCTTTGTTTAAATATGTTATACAGGACAATGCAAAAACTTCAGCTACTGTGCAGCTAATAGCTGTTTCAATTACTTTTATTTGAATATCGCTTGTTTAGCAGATTCTACTCTTGATTACTATTCAGCTTGAAGAAATACCGCGAACTTTATACAGAATTTAGTAAGCTTACAACATTATTTAAATTTAAGAACTCTCTTATTCAAAATAAAGCCATAACGTCAGCTGTAATACAAAAGTAATAAAGCTTGACACTGCTTATTGTCGTATATTTTCGCTACTATCTGGCTTATGTGTTGGCTGGGCGCTGACGCCATCAGGGAGGTCAGCCCGCAGCACCCAGTCGTAACCGATGTCCCACAGGAGCGGCCCTAGAACCGATCCCCGTGGGACACCGCACGACATATCTCGCCGGTTCCACTCCCCGTCGCGACCGGGGTAGATGACGGCTCTGTCCGTCAGATATGCGTCAAAACCACCTTCAGAGTTTTTTTGATTCTCGCTCCCACAATTTTTTCAGCAAAGGATTCAATGAGCTACCGATACAATAAGTGCATAGATAACAATGATACATACATTGCTTGGTTAGTTAAAATAATTTCATTTTTTAAAAATCGTTTTGCTTTTTCCATACAAAACGCTAATTTCATATGTGGAATCATATGGACCTAATAATATGTACTTACATGTTTATAAAAAAATAAAGCTAAAATTAAAACCCATCTACAACAAAATTTTTCGTAAATCTGGAGTCACGCGTAATTACTAATCATGTACACACGGCTACACATAAAGCTTTACATTTCCAGTATAAGCTGATCTCACATTGTATAGGATTTCCGTACGATGCGAGACCAGCGTAAACTGGTTTTGTATAGCTTGATGTGTAGCCGTGTGTACCTATAATTAATATACAGGATGGCCCAAAAGTCGTGGATCAAACGCAACTAGGGGTTAGGTGGGGTCATCAGCTGCAAAAAGTTGTTCTACGGGAGGTCCTTAAGGTCAACCCCTGCAGAGTATAATTTATTTTGAGTTTTTATGAGAAAATTGACTTTTTTTAACTAATTCTTATTGAAATTCGAAAAAATCTACATCCTGTATCTTTTTTATAATTTTCACTAGATTGGTACTGATGAGTACTTGCCTTAGACATGCTATTTATGGTTGTTTATTGGGTGTGTTGAAGATAATATTAAGTTTTACGAATTTTTTTTTCTCAAATCATAACTTTTCATTTACTTTGGACTCCACTGTGAAAAAAAAATACTCTACCGAAAAGTGACCCTGTGTTACAAGTTTTGGCGCATTTAATAGGGATTTCGAAAAGGTATTACACATGAGTGACTCTAATATCTTTCAAGGACGATTATTCGTAGCAAGGCCAAAGTTAATCCAACCATAAAACTCGGTACTCAGTGACTATGAACCCAGAGTGCGGTTTTGCAGAGAGATGCTAAGATACCACAGAGAGGATCCGCAGTTCTTCAACAAGGTTTTATGGACGGATGAGTCAACTTTTAGAAGAATGGGAGTATTCAATATCCACAATCTACATTTTTACTCCCAGAGTAAACCCCCATATCATAAGAAATGATAGATTCCAGCATCTGTTTGGTATTAACATGTGGGCTGGTATAATTGGCCAGCAGTTGGTGCTGCATGAAATGCCAGCAAGGCTGAATGGTGCTCAGTATTTAAATTTTTTGCAAAATAATTTAAACCATATCCTTAACGAAGCTGAAGTTCCAGAAGAAAGAATAGCAGAAATGTGGCTGCAACATGATGGCGCCCCGCCTCACTACGCTCGAGCAGTTAGAGATCATTTGAACGAGCGCTTCCCCAACCGGTGGATTGGTCGAGGCGGACATATTGCGTGGCCACCCCGGTCGCCCGATTTAAATCCATTAGATTTTTTTCTTTGGGGCTATTTTAAAGAAATAGTTTACCAAGGAGAGAACAATAGCGAACAAGAACTACGACAAAAGCTCGAATTTGCTAGGTTACAAGTTACTAACAACAGAGGTGCATTCCGTAAGTTACGGAGGAATTTTATTAGACGATGCAGATTATGTATTATGGTCAGAGGCAGGAATTTTGAGCATTTATTGTAAAATGTTTTGCTTAATAAAACAATTATTTCACAATCGTTGTCTTGTTTTTTCGTCCTAGAAAGATATTAGAGCCACTCATGACCATGTGTAATACCTTTTCGGAATCCCTATTAAATGCGCCAAAACTTGTAACACAGGGTCACTTTTCGGTAGAGTATTTTTTTTTCACAGTGGGGTCCAAAGTAAATGAAAAATTATGATTTGAGAAAAAAAAAATCGTAAAACTTAATATTATCTTCAACACACCCAATAAACAACCATAAATAGCATGTCTAAGGCAAGTACTCATCAGTACCAATCTAGTGAAAATTATAAAAAAGATACAGGATGTAGATTTTTTCGAATTTCAATAAGAATTAGTTAAAAAAAGTCAATTTTCTCATAAAAACTCAAAATAAATTATACTCTGCAGGGGTTGACCTTAAGGACCTCCCGTAGAACAACTTTTTGCAGCTGATGACCCCACCTAACCCCTAGTTGCGTTTGATCCACGACTTTTGGGCCACCCTGTATAAATCATACCGATTACGTGTGACTCTGGTAATACGAAAACAGAAACCGATGTTATTTTGTTACGATGTCTTGTTTAAATACCTTTTTAGTTGGCGTTTTTTGACCACTGTCCTTGCACCTAGTAGGTAGTATAAGAGAGCGTCATGTCTTTGCAACGTTCCAATTTTCCGCTGGCCAACCACATGAGTAAAGAAACATTGTTGGGCATACATCACCAAGGACAACAATATTTACTGTAAACTGATGCAGTTCGCATTGCTCTTGGGCTATGAGAAAGTCAAAAAGGCTTATAGCGTTGTTCCGGATAGATGGAAATGCTCGTGGAACAAGCTGGGCCCGTTCACAGCTTACCTTGAAACCCCACCAAACTGGCAACCAGAGACGCTCTTTGTATCAGAGCCCGGTATCTACGCTCTTCTTGCGCTCTCAAAAAAATTGCCAGCAAGAATAGTTTACGAGCTTTGTTTACGAAAAATTGCAGCCCACTATTAGAAAAACGGGCGCGTACGTTACTCCGCAAATTAAGCAAAACCAAAATTACCGAATTGATTTCTATGATGAGAGAAAAAGATAATAGAGGCATCAGGAACAGGGTGTAAAGTTCAATCATACCTCCATAGAAAAGGGAGGATCCTCCGACCAGATGGGTGTCGTGTCTGGTGGGCAACTGCCCGACGATTGTTGTCGGGTATATATGTTAGTCGCGCGGTAAACTCTGCTTGCGCGGTGGAGGATTTGCGTGACGTCAGTACGACGCGCACCTCGCATGTGGCGATGTAGATACCGCTAAAGATAATCAAATGGCATTCTACCAATTTACAATGTAATATTATCTTACCTTTACTCATTTCCTTTTTTTTTACTTTTACTCAAATATTTCGCAAAATGGCAAACAAAATAAACGTAAACAGCACAGCATGACGATTTGACTGATAATGTTTAAAAAGTATTTTTTTATGCCAACAAATTGTCGGCATTGCGATATTCTGTTTCTTTCTCGTAATCAAGGTAATTTTTAGGTAACCGGTATTAAAACGGTAACATAAATAGAGGTAACATATTTATCCTGCTTGGTTACCCAGATAGCGGTAACCTTAAGTCGTAGAAGTACCCAAAATTCTTCGATACCTGTACCGTAATTTATAAAGGTTTTCGGTCCCTGCCAATGAGGTACTAAATTTTAAAGAAAAGATAAACCAATTATAACGCCTACAACTAGGTGAAATCAACGTGCTCCAGATTACATGCAAAATTTCTTCTAGGTGTAACTTTTTTTTGGCTTATCGAAAAAATATAAGAAAAACATATGTTGAGGTACTAATGAGGTACTAAATTTTAACGAAAAGATGAACTGGATAAAACGCTTACAACTAGGTGAAACCGGTTTGGTCCAGCCATTCAGAAGTCATAATGGCTGGCCACTTTCCTCGTAATAGATTTCCCTCTTTAGCGAGGTACCAATTATTTGATGTCTGGTACCAAATAGTACCAAATAGGTACTAAAACTTGGTATTGCTCAAATTCCAAAATCTCTCTTGGTCCAGTCATCCTGACGCAGACTTAAATTTAATACCTTTTGACTTTCGTAAATCTCTATCGCCCGGGTCTGTTCGTGGATGGGTGACCATCCATTAAATATCGAAACCTCTCCGTGTCTAAGAAAGCACGTTAAGCCGTTAGTCCCGGCTGTCATTTGTAGATCTTTGACAGTCGTTACGGGTCGTCAGAAACCGGAAAGTATGACAGCCAGTCTTACCAAGGGGTATCCCGTACGCAGTGACTGGGTTGTAATGTCAGATAGGTAGTCGCTCCGTGTACAATACTGGTATTCAGACTGGAAGCCAACCGTAACATAGTTGAAAACAGGCAGATTGATCTCTATCAGCCACCATCTTCATTTTTTTTCTAGCCATATGTGTAGTAATCATGCGCCCACTGACCATGCAGGTGTTCATTGAATAGATATAAAAATTAAATTGTGTTACCTCCCATTCCCAATACAGATGTCGGGTCATATTGCAACTCGCTCCTTCGGTGATCAGCATTTCGTATCCAGACATGGCCGACTCCCATACTATAGGACTGCGTTCTTTGTCTAGATAGTCTAGTATTTCCATAGCAAGCTGAACGTCTAGATCACTCGCCACGTACAAAGCAAATACATCGTTTACAATCTGGAATACATCAAAGTGTATAATTAGAATTGTGTGAAGGTCAATCATGCTTAAGAAAAAAATTGGCGGATACCAGCATTTGGAAAAATTATAAAAATCTTCTTCTGTCTACAATAATAAACAGTGGGTTGGTATATATATTCAATAGGAAAAGGAACAGTGGAGACAGGAGTTTAAGCACCATCTTGAAACTTACTTGAGCTCTGTTTAGTTCGTCTATGGTTGTCATGTTTTCGTTCAGAGTTTTTGCTATCAGCCTCCACGTAACAGGATCGTAGTTGACTCGATAGTATCCTGAAAAATATTTTTATAACAAGAATTGTAATACCCAGAGTTTTCTTTTATATTCATAAGAGATCGCAATTTAGTCCTGATTTCATCAATCAATTTAGATAGCCTTGGGTGAGTTGGGTTGGCGCCGCGAAATTCTATGACGTTTTTTGATTCATTATTTGGACATATTTTTAAATGGTTTTATTTGATATTATTGTTTTATCTCATTACAAGGTTAATAAACTTCGTAGGAAACGGATTTTATATTGTAAAAATATGCAGAATTTTGATTTTCATGGTCGTGAATAAAGAAATTGGTGAAAATAACAAAACTTGTTTTTAATTTGGAACATGCTCGTTTGATTGTAAACCAAATTACATAAAAGTCATAAGAACGATTAGGAAATATTGTATGAATTACGAAACAGACACAGTTTTTTGAAGGTTTCATAATAAAATAGAGTGAAATCGGTGTTTAAACGATTGTGCAGTGGTCCGAAAAGGGGCGGGACTTCGTCAAGGCCATTATTAAACTTGACCGTTACTTATGTCATTTAGGTGCTCACCATTTGAGGGAATACAGAACTGAGAGAGGCTTTGGATAATTATGATAAAACTTACAGTTAGAGTTACAAAAGATACTCTCTTGGGTAATGAAGTAAACAACTGTTGATTCGAAATTATATCTGCGACATTAATTCGACTAGCCTACATAAGGATATCCGGAATTACCGGCGTCATAAAAATTATGCATTACAACGTCTACAGAATGCATTGTATCGTGAATAAATCAGCACAGTTTTACGAGCGTGGGTATGACAGAAATAGATTCATTGCTAAGCCAAGGACTTGTCAAGTTCAGCCGGTTTATTATTAGTAGTAGCCATTACGGCTCAATTAATGGTTCGCATTTTGTGGTATGTTATGGATAGTTTCTTTTGAAATCCGAAAGAGTTAAGATACTTTTTTTGTGGTGGAGCGAAGCAATATTTTCTTTACCTCAAATCTTTAGTATTTTTTAAGGATTTTGTTTTTTTGGTCCAATAAAATTATTCAGCATCAGTAACTGACCAAAAACTTAAAACGGAATGTCAGTCAGGAATTTGGACAATTATAAGATCTTTATTGTAAGAAATTCGTTCGTTTCTTTCCATTTTCTAATGAATTAATAATAATGTTTATCTGCAGAAAATCAATCCTGTCTTTGTAGGTATCAGTTGCCAGTCCAGCAGGGAGATGTTATTTTTTTATGACCAGCGTTTCCAAGCTATCAATCACTATGACACAACTAAAATAGGGTTGAGCTACACGATGACTGATGCATGCATGCCGTCTGGACAGGTCAACTCAAAGCTTCAATGGCTCTTTCTTCAAAAGGCCCTTCCAGACATGGCCCTGCATTGTTA
Organism: Brachylomia viminalis; assembly: GCA_937001585.2. NCBI lineage: Eukaryota > Metazoa > Arthropoda > Insecta > Lepidoptera > Noctuidae > Brachylomia > Brachylomia viminalis. The sequence continues at coordinate 4,335,954 of OW443300.2, forward strand.
GACTCACATAAAATCCTAATAATATAATGTTTGGACTTTAATAGAGACTATGACCTGTGAGTTGGTTTTGGCATTTCTTCTCAGGAATCAGTCAGCTAGGAAATGCTGCCAGCATCTAGTTTTAAAATATTGACCAACAAAATATTGGCGTGTCTTAAAAGATCTACTTACAGATATAAACATTTATTTTTTCTTAAACGTTGCCCCACACTTGGAATTTCTCGTGTATTGTGGGTGCGTTTACAAACATTTAAACTTACATACACAAACAGCCAGACCCGGAACAACTACTTGTAGGTCATACAAATATTTCTTCCGTGCGGTAATCGAACCCGCGACAAGCAGCGCAGCAGTCAATCGCTTAACCACTGCGCCAACCGTGCCGTGCTTGCATTGTCTCGGACGGTACCTAGAGCTCCTGCGCTTACACATTCACAGCGTGTTTGTACACTTGGTAACCACAAGTAAAACGCGCGTCGCTTCCTAAGATAAAAATACTACAACCTGTATACTTGCTAACTCTTTAACTTGTACAACAAACTATTTCCTATTTCGATCCATGCAGTGTTTGTCCACTCACCTGAACCTTTCCTATTCAGTATAATCCACCCATCATTCAAGTTCTCGCCGAAAGTGTACGTCTGTTCCCCGATGGTAAACCTCGGCTGGTAACAGTTGTAACAGTTCTTGTTCTTTTGAACCATGTACGAGATGGGGATCAGGAAGTCGGTGTCTAAGCGGTTACCGCGGGTGAAGCTGAACTGCCTCTGGAAGAGAATGACGGAATAGTTGGAAAATATATTTGAATTTCACAAAAAAAAAAATGTGACATTGTGTAGAGCGTTTGGGAAAAAGAACATGGTGATCCCAGTAAAGATGGCTTATCTGTTTAGGATTCTGTACCCAAAGGGTGCTAACTAAAACCTATTACTAAGCCTCCGATGTCCTCCGTCTGTCTGTCTATCAGTGGGCTGTATCTCATGAATCATAATAGACAGACAGTTGACATTTTGACAGAGTGTGTATTTCTATTGCCGCAACAGCAACAAATAATAAAGTTACAAATTAAAGGGGGTCTCCATACAAGAAACGTGTTTTACCCTTCGAACCCACGAACCCTTCATGTTCGCCCACTCACTCCGACTCGCACGTGGCCGTTTTTTTTAGCATACACGTGTTTCTGTGACAAATAAACCAATATTTGTTTCTTTCGTTACATGAACCAAGTAGGTAATCCCAAACTATTGGTCAAAATTAATGTTGCAAAATTATACTTGTGTGTTGTACACTCAGGTTGTACACATTCGTGGCAACAATGAATTCTGTTATTTTTTTTATTTGTTAAACTTAGTCTTAATACAGGTTCAAGTTCATTTGTATCATTAAACCAGAAATGGTTTGTATTGGTACTGTACTTTGATTTAGTAAAACTAATGTAGTTTTAACGGTAAATCTTCTGACGGCTTCAGCATAGGTTTTAAACCTTCTGACTGTTCAATGTGTCAGGTCTGCAGTTCTGCACATAACTACTTTTAGGTACCTGAGTATATTAATAATAACAACTCTCTCGGAGAATATATTGAAATAGATAATTTCTTTTATAAGTAGGTAAAAATAAGTTTTAATCAAAAAGGAGCATGCTTTCTATGCGTAACGTATAGATATATCTGCATTTCACGGTAATGTTTAATTTGTAGTGGCTATTTTCGAAACAATCTTTAAAGCCGGTTGTATTTTATTTCTCAACAGTTTTTCTCTTTCCAATTATTTTTTTACGAACCTGCTTCAACTGAACAGCATTAGGCACCCGATCTCTCAACACCTGGACGTTGATCACGGGATACCCTCGCCGTCTGAACCAGGAGCCAAGGATCCTCGATGCAGTGGAACCGTTGAAGAACTGGTGGAGACACTCGATCGTATCCTTATCTAGTGTCATCGTGAAGTCTTGCAGGGATATGTAATTCCCTCTCCTGTAATTTTAAATGAAATATATTGTGTAATGAGCTGTTTTTCGCAATCACAAAACTTATCAAGGTATTGGCTCAGATTGGCTCCTCCAATAGATGTTTAGCGTCTAAATATATTTTTAGCACGTACTCGTAGCTTTCACGACGATGGCGCCAAATTGAGAAAAGCTGCAACCGGACATAAAAAACTGTGTATTTTGCTTTGTACCTAGTGAGATATTACAGGTAACAATAGACTTAATATAATATCTTTATCCTTACTTAGACATGTCTTTAATAACGCAGTGTCTTGTATATCCTGACTCTCTAACCAACAATTAACAGTTATCCTATCTGATGTTTGTAGTAGTTTGACAATAATAAAGTTGTATATGGTACAATTTTATTATTGTCAAACTGTCCGCCACTGTCTCTGTCTGAACAACACATTCGATTAGTGGAGACAACTCACCTGGACTTAATATAATGCACCAACGACTGATGAAACTTTTCAGAATCTACCCAGTTCTCCAACATCCACATTATAGCTCCAGTCTTCATGGTCACCAGTTCCTTATACCTTGACGGTATCTCTACGGCCAGCGAAGAGTTGAAGTTTTCCAATGCAGGGGTAGACCGATGCCAGTCTACCGCCATCGCTTTGTGTTTCATAAGGAGACCATAACCGGCTAAAAGACGTCTGTGCGGTGTTTGGATACCGTAATTATACTGAAAGTGGTAAAATTGGGTTGGAATAAAGTTGGGTTTTTATAATTTTCTATAAAGGTTATATTTTGAGAAACCATTGAAAATTACGGAAACTTATTCGTTCTTTGTATAAGAACCTTTGCTCTACAGTGTGTTTCCAATATAGGTAGGTATTGTTATTGAAATTGGTCTAAGATGTCAAAAGGTAGCGACACATGTCATATTATAGAAGGCTTGTATTCAGTACATGGGGAGTAGAAGTTAATATTTTGAAAAAATATTCAGAATAGCACGTCTAAGAAATTTTGTTTGCTTATCTGGCATAAAAAATAGATGATTTCTTAGAAATATACAATTTCAAGGCAACAGTGTTCGTCTTATTTTAAAGATAAATATGAGTGTAAAATAAATATTGTCTGAAGCCCTGACTCAGCCATAGAGCGTCGCGGTAGACCACTAGAAGATAGCCAGTAAGCAAGAACAAAAACAACAAGCAAGTGCAAAATTTGCTCTGGCCTAAAATATACGGGAAGTCATGGGAATAAAAGCCTTTACCTAACAGTGGAATGATGCAGACTGACAATAACCAGAAAATCTGAGAATAGACCATATTGATACACTAACGACTAACCCTTCAAATGTTCACAAAGCAAACACAGTAGTAAGAAAAAATCACCCATAACCATAATATGTGGGCTATGTGGCAAGGAGAAAATTCAGCCTGGAATTTAATCATCTACGTCATCATTACTCACCTGGGTCAAGAAGTAATAAGCCAAGTAGGTAGCCATGCCTTCCTTGAACCACTCCTCCTTCCACCTCGTCCTCATGATCTCCCCTGGGTTGCCAAGCCATATCCTGCTGAGCTGCTGTGCCAATTCAAAGGTCATGTATTCTATCTGCTTGATGCTCGTGAATTGGTCTATGTTCACAATTCGATAGGCTCTGTAATGTTTAAATAATGATTGATTGAAAATATGGAAAGAAAATTGTAATTTTTAGACATAATTATGCTACCTACCGATTATTACTTGGTTTTTTTGCAATTGGCAGAACTAAAGTGACAAGAGCATTTTTTTTTTAACTTTGGTAGTGTGGTGGTTATCGTAGAAGACTGTACACAGTACAGTAAGTTCAATAATGAATCGACTGAGATTAACATCCGAAAAGTTGAAGTATTGCAGAAAATTTACATGTTTTATTTCTAAACATTTTCGCAAAACATTTTTAAAGTTCGAAAAACAAAACACCATGCCAAAAGTGCTGCAAGTATGTATGTTTGTCTGGGTTAACATGTTTTTGAATATGATATGAAAACTATGACTCACAACTACTGAAAAAACTCTCACCTATATTTAAATAATTGGCAACTAAATATAAATAGATAGATCATGTCCGGATTTTCATATACACATTGACATTGGTGAATTTAATGTATACAAAGACATGTATTTACTTCGTAAAGTATTATAATATTATTTTAATTGTTGTGAGAACTATGTCGGTCATTGCTTTTTTTGTATCTTTCTCAGTTACTTTAATCATGATCTGGCAGTTTGAGTAATTTATGCGGCCTACTCAAATGGCTTTTCTTTGGTATTGTTCGTCGTATCGTTGAGCTCCTTAAGTTCTGAGATGAGCTGCATGATTGCTGACAATTGCGTGCACTCACGGGATAGGTCCACTCAATCTGTGTGGTTCTTTCCTCAAAATACATATTCAGACACCGATCTACATAGTCTTCACATGATCTGACCAAGATTATGTCTGGACTTTAAAAGAGACTGTGACCGCTGAGTTTTTTTCGGCCTTTCTTCTCAGAGTAGTCAGATAGGAAACGCCGGCCTCATCTAGTTTAAAAAAAATATGATCGACGTGTAAAAGTGTTTGTTCAAACCTACTTACAGAAATAAAATCAGCTATCATTTATATATTTTCTCACACAATATCGTAGGTATAGTCTGTCTGAAGTGTTACTTGCCAACCGAAAATCAATTAATATAAATATGAAATCCTTCATAGCCACAATATATAAATACAAAACGATCCAAAATTACCAATGACGCGAATTTCAATATTCTCACAGACATTAAAACAACAATTACAGAGGAACAGAACAGATGGTACGTTATTGTAACAGCTGATAAATCCGCTCTTATTCATCAGCTGACCTTGGTGAATATATTCAGATCCTAACTTTAGAATATGGGTCAAGTTTTGCGACTGTTTCTTGCACGTACGATGATATATCGAGCTATTCCAGTATAAGCTGACATCTGATTGTACGGAAAGACTATAAATGTGCAAGGTCCGCTTATACTGGAAATGTGATAGATATGTGATCGTGCATACAGGAAGCGAGATATTCTTTGAAACGGCGCGGCGACGTCAAACGATTTTTCCGAATGATGTGTTTGCCTAGTAACGTCGGTCTGTTTTGTAAATATTGTAACAGTTTCGTGGTCACTCGCTGGAGTGTACTGATAATATTGTTACAGATATCTGCTTGATTATGGTATTTCAGAACGACAACCTCGTGGTTGTAGCTTCGCTTGTTGTCGTGCTAGTATCCTTCAAAGATTTCAGTATCGAAATTCATTAATCTCATGTATCCAATCTTCTTCATTCAAGAGTCAAATGTATTACAAACATGTTAAAATCATTAAATTATACCGTGAAATTGTCGTAAAAACCTCGACACGATTAAAACGTTCTGTACCTTCAGTCTTTTTGGAAAACTCGTTTTTCCATGAGATCAGTTCTAGCTTCTAAGAACTGCCTTAGAAGATAGAACTGATCTCATCGAATGTTGTAGACTATTTACATAATTAGCAACATTTAAGATTCCTTACAATCGAATCACTCACCCATTAGTGAGTAGATTCCAGCTTCCAATTTCATAACCACTGATTATCGCCGGCACTGCTACCAAGTTGATCGGACCTTGTACTAGCGGCTGATTATCCTTTGAATATTCATGTATTAGAGTGATGATTGTTATTCCATAGTTATGAATGAATTTGTAGTCATGTAACTCGTCGGTAGGTGCCCATAGGATGAGTGTGTCGTTTGTATGTTGGGCTTGCGCACGGTTGCTCGCGAACCGCGAGTAGTGGAACCCAACTTGGTGGAGACTGACTTGTGGTGAGGGCATGTATTCTACTATTATGTAGTCCCGTTGTACACTGAAAAAAGGGAAGCACAGTGATTATTATAAAACTAAAATTCAGTTGAATGCGTGGAGCGTTTTGTTCAATCATCTCTCTTGAGCACTGACAATCGTAGCTTGAACCATAATAGATTTCAGATGTTGACTGACTACTATTATTTTTGTTTTGCCAAGAATTTATTAACGCCATGATATAAACGGAAATACGTCTACTGTTGGACTAAGGATTTCCTCAAGCAAAGTTTTGTGTTTGAATGGTATTTACTTACGAGTCAAAAGGAACAAACAGCTATGAAAACATGGATATTTTAGTTTAGATGATATGAACAATGCGATGATGTAATTTAAAAGGAATAATGGGTCAGCTTAACAGTTTTATTGACGCACATGCTACATTCTGACTTGAACAGGCCACCTCACCCTCGCCCTTAGGGATTTGTAAACAGTGACTACGGAATTTACCTAAGTACAATAACATCATCGTAAAAAAAATATTGTTAAACTAAGGGTTAAAATACAAATTCATAGAATTTGAAATATAGAGTTTTTAAATTTTCAGTCTATAAACAATGGTTAGCTTTGAAAATGTCATGGTATTCATGAATTGAAAACAAGACTAATGTTATGTTCTTTTTTTATTTCTGCGCCTCAACAAAAATATCATAGAACTTTGTAAAGCCATCGTTATTAGTTCGTGTAAAGACATTTGATTTTAAGACAGATATTTTATATCCTCTGACAAAAATTAATCTAATCCTAAGTACTTGGTAGGTAGTTACATTATTATCACGACCTAATTAAGACTGCTCATTCATCAAACGAATAATATATTATTTATTTATTCACACAAAAAGGATACTAATTGCTTTGAAACAATGGGATCGTCGCGTGCGTGATCGGTTTTAACGTGGGCATACGCGATTGGATAATAAATTGCTCTATTATCGTCTAGAGACTGCCTGGCATAGTTGTTGGGTTAGTAGGTGATCACTATGTGGGTGCTGCTACCCTAGTGCCCGTATTTTTCTTGATTGGATAGTGTAAGAAGTAAATCTTCAGTATTTTGACATTTCAAAGACTACACAGACTGACACAGTTATTTGTAATATGGCCGCAATCTATTAAGGGGATGTAGGGGACGTCATTTGCAACCAAATGACCCCTTATGCTATGCAAATGTCAACCATTTTCGAGTAATTTGACATTTTATATATTTTTGAAGATATCTGGTACCATAATGTATCTCGTTGGATAGATTTTCGGAATGTTCTGTCGATATTTTTATCGACAAAACAAAAACCGTATATCCATGGTTATTACCATGGATATACGGTTTTTGCAGAAATCAACCATTTTATTGAAATAGCCTGCTTAAATTATGAAAATTGTGTGCTCTGATTTAAAAAAGATTAAAGATAATTGTCATTTTATGGTTGGTTATTATGTAGTAGACGTAGATAATAATAACTTTAAAAAAATCATGCATTAGGTTTTCTTTATAAATTTTCCAATTTGTGTACCGCTAATAAAATATAAAATGTGATTTGGTTGCAAATGACCTCCCCTACATCCCTTTAATGGATTGCCGAGATATTACCAATAACCCTGTATACAAATGAAGACAAGGTGGCCCAAAAAGGCTTAAGAACATTTTGGAGCGATCCAATTTTGAATGTACGAGTATATGTACCAAGAGCACTGGGGCTCGTGACGGAATAATAACAGCCGCACGGGTCGAGGTTAAGCATCGCTTGCTGAGGTTGGTCCATGGATGGGTGACCATTCATAACATACCGAGCTAGTCCCGGCTGGTCCCGGCTGTCATGACAGTCGTTACGGATCAACCCGAAAGTCTGACAATCAGTCTTGGAAAGGGGTATCGCGTTACCCAGTAACTGGGATGTGGTCAGATAGGCAGTCGCTTCAGGCAGGCAGGCATACCAGTATTTTGCATGGTATCCAGCTACATCCAGTTAGACTGGAAGCCGACCGCCAACATAGTTGGGAAAAGGCCAGGCAGATTGATTGAGGTACTAAGAGTACATTGGTATCGATTAAATTATGAACCTACTTATAGACAGGTACGTTAAAATTGATTTTCTCAATCAATCGTGTGCGCAACATACGTTACCGGTCACGACACACGTCTCGACCACAATAATTGACACAATTCTCAGTGACTAGAGTTGGAGTGATCGCCTTATAGGGTGAAACGTCTGGGCACCCACGGTGTTACCGTGAGCGGGTATGATTTTATAATATTATCGACTGTAGATTACTTGTTTAAATATGTAACGTATTTTTCCGGTGGCCTATGTTTCGCAATAATTGCATTAAAGAAACTAGGAAGCGCAAAAATATTGCACAGCATTTATTTTTGTATTTTGTTTTATTATCACCTAATCTTTAATATTGAATTGGTTTTACAGTATTTGATGGTTCAAATGAAGACCTAAGTCGACCCATAATTAAGTGTTAACCGTCCGATACATCTGTGTAAATATTGAGCCGGATTACAACATTTTATAAGCACCTAAGATCGCTAGCAGTAAGAACTGTCTTTATAGGTTTAAAGCTCAATCACCCGGCAAAAAGTGGAAAGTTGAAAATATTTTCTATTTCCGATTAGCCGCCACCCAAGTTGGAAGTAAAGAGAAAGCATGATATCTTTTGAAAAACTCGGTGACTATTCTTCAAGTACATACGGATATTTATGTGGTGAAATATTGCAATAACCAAGTGTGTTCTTCCGTTTAGAGAAAAGAACTGGACTTTGATTTATTGATTGAAGAAAAGCCGACTGCAACGGGAAAGCTTTTGCGACAATTGTACTAGGCAATTTACGTAAGCGTAGTAGAGTAGTGCTGTAGTTAGAGTCAACGAAATTTTGCCTAAACGGCTTTCGATATCGATAACGGTATTAATTCAAAGTACACAATACCTTTCTGTTTGCCCAAATCTGCCACACATCGACATCAATATGTAAGGTTCAAATATTGATATTGTACGCACCGGTATTGTTGAGTCATCAATGTTTGATGCCACACACTCATGTTGCCATTATAGGTACAAACTTGTCCCTTCATTAAAGGTAAGGTATGTGATGACCTAAATAAACAGTGAAGCGGTATAGCACCACCTGGACTTAAGGTCAAAGGTCGCTCCCCGAATCCGGGAGTTATTATTTTGTATGACCATACAGACAATTTTCTGGTCCACAAGACACGTCATTATAGTATACTAAACGTAGGTTTTCTGGATCATAGAGTGTCTTGATTGTGGAAAATCTTAATATGGGGGAAGCAATGAGTACGCCAAAATTAAAAAAAAAAACATTTATCGGGTTTTTTAGTTGCGTAGAAAATAATTATTGACATTAGTGTACGCAGATTTTTGTGTCAACCACCAGTCTCAAACAAGATATTTTTCGTTCTGTAGTCAAAATGTTTATTCTCATATTACTGAAATCTCTGTGGTCTCTGTCGCCGTATATTTTGATTTTAAAGAACGTCCTTATAGTTTCTTGCCCGTTTTTATAGGTTCCTTGGGAACCTATTTTGGAATGAGCAACTAGCTTCATCTTTCTAACTGACCGACCCCCGGACAAAAGTGCCTGTAATTGGTTTAACATTGAAATACATGCTTTTTGTTTGGATTATTAGCTTACTTATCTCTCCTCTGTTCCTCGGCGATGACAAGACTGGTGTTAGTGTACTGTAGATCCTTCAGATGCTTTAGGATGTACACTTTGAACTTGAACACAGCTTCGAACCGCGGGTTGTCGAAACACGGGAAGAAGTACTTCGCTCTGTTCGGAGATAGTCTTGTTGTGAACAGGTAACTGAAACAGAAAGAAGATGAAGGTTATTGTGATGAATACAAATGAGATTAATGTTCTTTGATGAGTTTGGCACCGACAAACTGATTGAAAATAGTTATCTGATTCTACGAAGGCATTACTGATGCTTTACCGCCTTATTTTAACAGCATCAAAGTGTCATTTTGCTAAACCGTGTACTCTTCAGATCTTATTTCATCACAGTAGAACTGTTTGGTGACTTGGCAGTAGTTCTTTACCGCATAAAATCATCCATCGGTTATCTAGACGCAATGCAAGTTACCATCTTTACCTAGTTGCTATTCCACCTATTCGCACTAAGCGTTTCCAAATGTCTTTTGTTATGCGCACAGCAAAAGAGTGGAACTCTCTACCTGCGTCTGTGTTTCCGAACGCATTCAACCCTAATCTCTTCAAAGTGAGAGTGAACAGACTTATTCTGGGTAAGCTCACTCCACCGTCGACTCTGTCTCTGTCACCACTGACCTAGACTAGAGTCAAGAGCAAACCCATCTTAACGAATAAAAATCTTTAACAAGGAGTTTAAATACTATTATCGGACTCATCTACTACCGTTATCGGATTGGGTAAAGAAACTGTATTCTTTATTTATTTATTTAAACATTTATGTACACACATATATAAACAGACAAGAAGAAAAGAACAGAAAAATAGGTACAAAGGTGATGCTATTTCTAATGAAATCTCTTCCAGCATACCTGCGATAGGATAGTAGATTTAGAGATATAGACAGCGTGTGTAAGAGTAAAAGAGAAAATAAAACACCTACATAAAATCAAAAACAATTCAATTAATAAAATAAAACAAATAATATGGGAATACACTTAAATGCATACAAACAATAATAATATAAATGATAATGATAAAAAAATGATAGAAATGTAATGATAGTTATAAATACATATCTTTATACACACGTGTTTCTATATCAGACAAACCTGTTTTTATTCTTTCGTTATGACTGTTTTTCAAAACTATTCATACGTATGCTAAAATCCTAAGATAGTTACTACCTAGCCTAGTCACCACTAACAAAGTAAAATAGGTCAACATTTACCTAGAAACCATGTGTTCAATATCCTTGACGAATCCAACGTTATTAGATTTTCCTGCGTTGACATTACCTACGGAAAAACACAACCCCTTGACCTAATCTTGTTAGGAGGCAGACTCATTGTTTTGTTTATTTCCTACGCAATCGCCCAATCCCCCATGACACATTCTCATTCTTGAGAGGTATTTGACTCAATAAAGTTCTAGACAGCCTCGTTGGTCTAGTGGTCGCAAGTTCTGGTGCTGAGCATGAGATCCTGGGTTCGATTCAGGGGTGGTGGATTGATGGCAATAATCTCGGCTCGTTATTACAGGGGACTTAACAAAACTTCTTAACAAAAAAAAAACTCGACTTTTGAACTTCGAATTCAAAACTTTTTGATTTTTTTCGAAAAAGTTTTTTTTATTTTTCACTTTATAGTTATGGTACCTACCCCACACCAATACGAAAACGATCGTCTTACACGTCCACGTCCGTTTGAAGGCGGTTTTTTATTATTTATTTAAAACCGATTTCGATAAAATTTCAATGTGACCACAGGGGAAGCACCGGCTTTCAAATAAAAAAGAATCATTTACATCGGTTCGCCCAGTCGAAAGTTTTAAGGTAGGTAACAAAAAAAAACCTCCTGTTTTGAAGGCGGTTAAAAATTATTTGCGAAATGTGGGTGTACTTGAAGTACACCTATGTCAAACCCTGCAGGCTTAAGAGCGTTTATACCTTATGAGTGGCAACGTCGTAATTTAGTGTCATATTTCGTGGTTTTAAATTTTTATCATTTAATCGGAGCTATATTTTAAAAATCTGTTTAATTAACTTTTTAGAATTACGTGAAAGTGTTTAAAAAGTAAGTAACCGTAATGCTTACAGTTATTTTACAATGAAAATAACGCCCTGCAAGTTTCCAATGTATTATTTGCATATAAATAGAACTGTAAACGCAACGATTTCTTACCTTTTACACAGTTTTCACATAATTCTAAAAAGTTAATTAAATAGATTTTTAAAATATAGCTCCAATTAAATGATAAAAATTGAAAACCACAAAATATGACACTAAATTGCGACGTTGCCACTCATAAGGTATAAACGCAGGCGAGAAGATAACCTCTCGCCCTTACTCTCTCGTTATGATAATAATATAATATATAAATCATATATTAAATATATAAATATATGTATTTATTATTTATTTATTTATTGGTCTACCAACGATTGTTTACACCAGTTATGGGCATAAAAAACAAGCAAAAACAGATAAACAATAGTGTAGTATTTACTATAAATAATAATAATAATACTTTATTGATACAAATCCTTACAATGTGTTTATTATCTAACAAAGTTCACAACATTTAAGGCGTACAAAAGTAGAAACCCTGACTCCTAAACTAGGAAAACATGTGACTTAGGAGTCAGTGTTTTACTGCCACTTGACACCATATACCTATGGAACTTGAGAGCTGGTGAGCTGATAATTCTTCGAAAGAGTATATTATTATGTCAAAAAAAAATGAAAAAAACGTAAAAAAAAATGAAAAAAAAAACTCAAATTTAAAGTGTTACATGTATAAAATATAATGACTGTGTGGTGGATTCTGTATGTGTGTATGGAAAACGTATGGTTTATTCGTATTGTGTGTGTGAGTTTATGTGCGTTTGTGTGTGTGACTGAGGGGTGGGTGTATTTTTGTGTTATGTGAGTATGATATGAGGAGTCTAAGTACATATGTGAATATGGTGGTGTCGGGTGTAAGACGCAGCAATCAATTGCCTGCGTGGTTTGTAGACTGTGTTACGCGTTTTGTGTGGAATGTTGTTAGTTATGTGTGAGTAGTTAATAGTTCCTCAGTTTGAGCGTAGTCTAAGAGGTACACCATGTCTTTCAGTCTAGTCTTTGCTTCGTGTTTGCTTACCCTTGCTATTTGGATGGTCTTGCTAATATTTCTGAAGACAAGAGAGCTCAGCACATACTGCTGTCTTCTGGCGAAGGCAGTTCTATGACCAGGAATTGGGCAAACTATTCTTTGACCACGTTTGTTTAAGTCTGGGAGAGGAACTTGGCTATGTTTCCGAATTGTGGTTCTCAGTACAAATAACTGACTTACGGTTAGAAGTTTGAGCTCGTTATAAAGCTTATGGGTCGGATAGCAAAAAGGCTTTTGCGACATAACCTTAAGTACCGCCCTTTGCGCACGCTCCAGCTCTAGGAACTTTGTTTTGGCCGATCCACCCCAAGCCAGAATACAATAGCCGATGATGGACTGGCAAAGTGTAGTGTAAACAATTTTAGGGTCTCTACGTCACCAGAATGCCTTAAGGATTTGAATAGATGGATTGTTTTCCTGACTCTGCTGGCAGTAGACTCAATATGCTTGGTCCATTTCAACCCATCATCGATTATTATATAATGTATTAATATAATAAGATATGGGTGGTCTACAGATTGACTTCATTACTTTTAGTGGGTGTTGTTGTGAGGTCTCACGTACTTACCCACATTAAAATAGCAAAATAATGTAGTTAGCAACACCCACCACCGCTAGATTAACCTTTATTAACAAACCGAGATCACTATATTGACTGTGGATTGGTACTTATGCTGTTTTTATTCTTCAGATTTGTGTTAGAAATAGTAAAAAGTTCAGAATTTACCCATCACGAAATTAATGTGATTCCTAAAATTAGAAAGTAGAAGACTCTAAAAATTTTTGTTTAATATATTTTTTTTTTATGTCATTTAGTAGGTATAGCAATAATTATTTATTTTTATTTTTAATGCCATTTGCAAAATCATGGTTGGTTTTCCCAGATTAAAAAAATGTTGCCTCCTTTTATGTCATTATTTATGTAACAAACCATGCAAGAAACTAACTTGCTCACGATATGAACCAAGGTCGTGTGTCGTCCGGAAGTGTCTGAGTGGGTATGCAGTAGTGTGTGTTGAAAATACGACAAAAAACAAAATACCAGATTATGTTATGCTTGCAAGACATAATTAAATGCAACTTATACTGTTTTTTGTTGTTTTTATTCGTATTTATTATGTAAGGAAGCAGTTACGATTTAACGAAGCGATAAATATTTAAATTATTTAAGTCTGTATCTTCTGAAGGCATTCTGGGTTAATACTAAAAAATTAAAAAGCAGTAGAATTTATCGAGAATGTGATATTATTTCACTCATAATAAGGTTGTAACTTTTTGTGATTCACATTGGAAGATTTGTATGACAAATGATAAATGATTTTTATTTCTGTAAGTAGGTTTTTACAAACACTTTTACACGTCAATCATATTTTTTTTTAAACTAGATGAGGTCGGCGTTTCCTATCTGACTACTCTGAGAAGAAAGGCCGAAACAAACTCAGAGGTCACAGTCTCTTTTAAAGTCCAGACAGAATCTTGGTCAGATCATGTGAAGGCTATGTAGATCGGTGTCTGAAATGGTCTTTTGAGGAAAGAACCCCACAGATTGAGTGGACCTGTCCAGTCAGTGCACGCAATTGTCAGCAATCGTGCAGCTCAACTCAGAACTTAAGGAGCTCAACGATTCGACGAACAATACCAAAGAAAGGACATTTGAGTAGGTCGCACAAGTTACTCAAACTGCCAGATCATGATTACACTAAGAGTAAAAATACAAAAAAAAAAAAGCAATGACCAACATAGTTCTCACATTCACAATAGTTAAAATAATAGCATAATACTTTACAAAGTAAATACTCTTGTCATAGTATATGTATATAAAATTCATTAATGTCAATGTGTATATAAAATCCGGACATAATCATTGAGGACCATGCAGATTGGTGTCTGAAATGGACTTTTGAGAAAAGAACCACACAGATTGAGTGGACCTGTCCAGACAGTGCACGCATTTGTCAGTAACCGTGCAGCTCGACTCAGAACTTAAGGAGCTCAACGATTCGACGAACAATACCAAAGAAAGGACATTTGGGTAGGCCACATAAACTACTCAAACTGCCAGAACATGATTAAAACTGGAATAATAACCCACATAGTCCTCACATTCACAACAATTAAAATAATATAATACTTTATACAGTAAATATTCATGTCATTGTATATGTAAAAAATTATAGATACTTATAGCAAAGATTAAAAGTACAATAGTTAGCAAAAAAAACAATAAAATAAATCAACATTCCCTGTGTAAATTTATTGGAACAGCTCACTCCCAAGCCTTTTTGTCCTCAATAAAGTATTTGACAGTATAATAGGCTTTCTGGCATAGTTTCCTTTTTATAAAAGATTTGAATTTATTAAAGCTTAGTTCTTGAATGTGGCTAGGAAGTTTATTATAAAAATGTATACATTGACATCTAAACGAGCCACCTATTTTCTTGAGCCTGGTTGTAGGAACAACAAATTTGTGTTTGTTCCTAGTATTTATACTATGGATATCACTGTATTTTTTAAACAGATTAATATTTTTATGTGCATACAAAAGATTTTCATAAATATACTGAGAAGGCACAGTCATTATATTAATCTCTTTAAATTTTTCTCTGAGGGAGTGTCTGGGACTTAATTTATAAATTGAACGAATTGCCCTTTTTTGTAAAACAAAAATCGTCTGAATATCGGCGGCATTTCCCCACAGCAGAATACCGTACGACATTACACTATGAAAATAACTAAAGTATACTAAACGGGCTGTCTCTAAATCTGTTAAACCACGAATTTTTCTAACAGCGTATGCTGCAGAGCTAAGCTTTTTTGACATTTTATCTATATGGGGGCCCCATTGCAGCTTGGCGTCTAAAGTTATGCCTAAGAATACTGTGGTATTTTCGGGTTTCAACTCTTCCCCCTTTATGAGAACACTTGTTTCTACCTGTCTAACATGTGGTAACGTAAACTTAATACATTTAGTTTTTTTCTCGTTAAGAAGAAGGTTATTAACGTTAAACCAGTTAACTACTTTTGCGAGGGCGCTATTTACATTGTCAGTAACCAGCTGCTGACGTTTGAGTTTAAATAAAAGTGAAGTGTCGTCTGCAAACAGCACTATATCATGTTTATCCTTTATGAGGTAAGGCAAGTCATTTATATAAATAAGAAATAAAAATGGACCTAGAATTGAGCCTTGAGGGACCCCCATTCTTACTACCGATCCGGGAGATCTTTTCCCGTTAACATCAACTCTCTGAATCCTATCACTTAAATAAGAAGTAAGAAGATCCAGAGAGGCGTTCCGGATTCCGTAGTGGTGCAGTTTCCTGATTAATGTTTCATGAAGAACACAATCGAATGCCTTGGACAAATCGCAAAAGATGCCCAACGCATCGCATTTGTCCTCCCATGCATTATATACATGCCCTAGAAGTTCAACTCCGGCATCGGTAGTTGAACGACCCCTTGTAAAACCGAACTGTTTGTTATGCAGTAATTTATGTACGTTGAAAAATCTTTGCATTTGATTTAGAATAAGCTTTTCAAAAATTTTACTAAAGGTAGGTAGCACTGATATAGGTCTATAATTAGTAGGGTCTGATGTACTACCCGATTTAAACAACGGTATTATTTTACTGCTTTTCATAAGATCAGGAAACTCACCACGGTCAATACAATTATTAAAAATAACAGCTAAAGTTGGTGCTACAATGTTTATAATCGACTTAACAACGTCCACAGAATTACCCCATAGATCTGCGGTCTTTTTAACATTTAACGTGTGAAAGGTTTTAATTATATCTTTACACGTGACATATTGGAAATAAAATTCAGAATCACAAACTGGAACGTTTTCTTTAAGTAAAGACTCTGAAGCAGTGGGTGAAGAGTTAAGAGATTTAGTTGTCGATACGGGAATCTCTGCAAAGAAATTTTCAAAGGCCGCGGCGACTTGAGAATCTGATTTAATTATATTGTCATCAATAGCTAGGCTGTAGTCACTACATCGGTTGCATGACCTTCCCGTTTCGCTATTAATGATACTCCATGTCATTTTAATTACATTACCACTATTTTTAATTTTTGAACTCAAATAACGTGACTTGGCTATACTACAAACTTTTTTAAATAATTTTGAATAATTCTTGACATATAAATTAAATTCAGCAGTGTTTATACATGCCCGTTCATCATACAATTCATAAAGTCTTTTCCTACTTGTATGTATACCAATGGTGGCCCAGTCACTGAAGGAAGCATTACTATTAACTGAGAACGTCTTTGGAATGAATGTGGTATTGAATTGTGTGCAATATATTTTAAAAAAATCATTATATTGTTGATTAGGGTCATCATTAGTCAACAGAAGTGGTAATTTATTTAAAAGTTTAGATTTAAATGTTTCCAAGCGATTAGTAGTTTTAGGGTTAGCAGTGATATCTTTTTTAGTAACTCTTTTGTTTAAATTAGAAATAGTAATCAATTGTCCGCAATGATCTGAGTCTATCAAGTTAATAATTTCTTTGTGGGTTGGTATAACATCTGTATAAATGTTATCTAGGCATGTGGCACTAGTGGAAGTTATTCTAGTGGGCTCCAAGAATTGGTTAGCAAGATTGTATGACTGAAATAGACTTATAATTTTAGTACTTAACCCAGAATTCTCTAACAAATTAACATTAAAATCACCACAAGTGATGACAGATTTGTTTGAATTACAGATTTTGTGCAACACTTCATCCATAACCTTTTCAAAACAATCATACAATCCTGAAGGTGGTCTGTACACACTTAATATAATGAGCTGCTCCAATTCTACACAGGCTATTTCAATTGTCCGCTCAACAGAGAGGCTCACAATATCCTTGCGGTCTTTAAATTTAAGCTGTTTATTTACTAGAATTAAAGAGCCACCATGTACAGCATTTACTCTGCTGAACGAACTACCAACCTGGTGATTACTAAAATTGAACATGAACTGGTGGCTTTTAAGCCAATGTTCTGTCATACAAAGAATATCTATATTGCTACAATTCAGGAATAACTCTACTTCTAAATCTTTGTTCAAAAACCCTTGAATGTTTTGATGCACCAGGTTGATACTATTTACTTTTTGTACACTTTCATATGATTTATTATTTGCCTTAGTTATATTTTTGCAAGAGACTGACTCTTTTGTCTTAATTTCTAATTTAAATGATGACCATTGTCATTAATTTTGACCAAATTATTGGCAGAATAATTAAAAAGGTCATTGCATTGCTCAAAAGAAGCAAGTTGTTTAGCCAAATTTTTGGCTGAAATAGCAAAATAATATGATAGCGACACAGCTATCTGTCTTTTGTGATAGTTAGAAAGATAGTACTTAACAATATTGTATCTATCTTTTGTCAAATACAAATTATTACCAACATAATTGTTAGTGTCAATTAAATGGAACAGATTGTCATTATAAGTCAAATTGTGCAATGTCATGTTAATGTCAAATCTTAAGGTATTTTCTTCCTGTGGCAAACTGTTACTATAGGGGAAAGTAAACAACACAATTTTCCTTAAACTAAGGTTGCACAATGTTCTATGATATTGGACGGATATTGGATATGATATTGACGTTAACTAATCCATTATTACTCAGAAAACCAATATGGAAAAATTATCATACAATTCCTTTTCAACGTAACGCAACGCCAATATTCCTTAACGACCGAATAACCGCGATCAATCACCGCACATGATCAACTGTTAACGCTTACGTCAAAAAAATTAGCGTGCACGTGGCGTTGGCTTTGTGGTTGCCTTACAAGCAGACGTTTTAGTGATTGTCAGATGTTTCGACACTGTCAGTAACACAGTGTGTATGTCCCATTTGGTATGACCAACGAACCGAGACGTTGGACAGACGATTTATTTATCTAATTAAGCAACAAAACTGTATACATTTGGTTGGAAGTGGAACATACGGATTCTTTGATTTATTTTTACTGGTTCATTGGTTTTGTATGATGAAGTGAGTGTGGGTAATGCATAGACTAATACTATAATACTAAAAAGTAATGGATCGGGACGTTGACAAGTAAGTAGATGGTCTTTTTTTCGTAAATAATTTAAGTAAGCATAAAACTTATTTTTTGTATTCTTCTGTCATGTGGAATTCTTACAATTTTGTTTTCACCTCACAAACTCGGAAAGATTCTGTTTGTCATTCGAAATCCGAGTGGAAACGCGCATTTTATCCGCTAGCGTCGAAAGATTTTTTTAAATTCAAACTTTTCTATTCGATAATTTTCTATACGGCCAGTCCACTGAAAATGCATTAAATAATACTTATTTCATGGCAGTGCGGCATCATCATTTTTAGAATGACCGCACTGGCCACCACGACTGCATTAAAAAAAAAACATAAAGCTTTTTTACTTTCTTTTCTTCAATTCACTTTCCACCGTTTTGGTTTGTTTTTTTGATAAAATCGTAAGAAATCATAAACTATGAGCGAGTCCAGCAGCGACGAAGATTTAAATTGGAAACCTGCAGAGTTAGTGCAAGCGGTAAGTACGTACATCATGCCGAAATCAGTTTTCTTCCGAAAAAATCGCGCGTATTGTACATAAAAGAGCTGTTTGTTCAATGAATGGAGACATTCTAAAGGCGTAAAAACATTTTCGGAGACTAAAATGCTATCATAATTCATTGAAATATCTAAAACAAGGAAATCAAGCACACCTTGGAGTATTTACTCGATACTAAAAGCCTTGATCAAAACAAAATATATTAATTAAGCTGTTTTTCTTGCACCTAGCATGTTCCTCGCTGTAGTGAGGTGAAAAGTGGTGTGTTTCGCTCGGCAGCAAAGTTATTCTGCGTCTCCTACCTTTGAAACCCTCGCTACGCTCAGGATACAATTAGTACTCGCGCCATCAAACAACTTTGCACCCTTGCCAAGGTTGCCTGGAAGAGATCGCAGAAAGCGATAAGGCCGCCCATTGTATATTAAGTAGTGCTCAGTTTAATTTTTGTTGTTATGTTTTTTGTGGTGTACAATAAAGAATATATAAATAAATAAACTATTAATATTTCTTAAAGATTTGTGTTTCATTATAATGCCTTATAAAATCATCCACTGACTGACAGCGAAATAAATTTAAAAAAATACAGTGTTAAATAAAGACCGGTCTCATCATTACAAAGAGTAAGTTTCATAAAATGTTCGATGTCTCCTCAATACGTTCATCGTTTCACTGAACAATAACTAGCACGAAAATCCATTCAAAAACTAAAACTAAAAACTCAAAGTACTAAACTCTATACTAACAGACAATAAAAACACTTAATATTTATGGATTTTGACCATAATCATTGATAGACGATCCAGACTGCACGTGGGATAGAAGGTCGGACGTATATGGTACTCGGCCTTAAAGCCATGTTGAGTTTGAATAAAAACTAGTAAATGCTAATTAATAGATACTGGACAAGTATTCACGTAGGTGGTATAGTATCTAGTGTGATTGCTAGTTATCATACAGTTAAAAACGTAGATGTTTAAAGAAATCATAACGATTATTAGTTAATAATAATACAATAATATGAGACAACATCCACACAAGGTCTTCTGGGTCCCGAACTAGGTAGAGCCTGTACTACGGTAACCTGATGACTGATACACATACTTATATACATATACGCACCCAGACACAGGTCAAACAGACATGTTCATGCACACAAATGTTTGCTTGTCCGGGGATCGAACCCGGCTCAGAAGGCAGGGTCGCTACCAACTGGACCAACCGGTCAGTCGGTTAGTTGTTTATTTTATGTAGGTACCTTATAAATAAAGGTAATGTCTTTTTTTCCTTATGTTTAAGATTACTGAACAATCCAATTCTTTCAAGATTAACCTAATAATAATAAATAATCATATTATTGTGGTCTAGCTGGCCTATTATCATTACGCTTTCAACCAACAGAGCATTGACGTGAGAAACGCCGTTTATGATATTATCAAATTGCATGTGACTTGTCTAGGAACACAATCGGCATTTAATAATGGAAAATATAAGCAATGACTAACTCATAGTGGGATCTATTGAGACCCATCAGGGTCCCAAGAGCTCCCACTGTTGGGACCCTGATTTAATTAGTGTTTTTTTTTATTTATTTATATATGGCATCTCGCAGGTCTACCTAGGAGGTTGTCGGGTGCTTAACTGGGCTTGCCTGTGGTTACCTTAATAAATTAAGGCCTCCAGCCAGGGCTTCTACGCGCTAAAGGCACCCCCTGTGCAGTATGGTCCTCGGCTTAGGGCGTCGCTGGGGGAGGACAGCAACAGACAGGCTGGATCCGAATTATTATTAGGGGACGAATTTAGTAGGTAACAACCGATAAATTTGAGTGTCGAGACTACCGAACATTTACATCTGGATTGTTAGGACTTAGCAACCGAAAACGATTGCTAACTATGTCGAGACTGCAGGGCCTGGGAAGATATAATCAAGATCCTATTTATAACATTTATCGCGGTTGTTATGTTAAAATAAACTTCGCTAGTCACAAAACGCCCTTGATCGCCTTATCAAGAACAAACGACTCAAGATACACTACAACAATTATATTGTAATAGTTACCTACTTTAGTGTATGTATTTACGAGGTCAACTAAAGTATGAAAACAATGCCAAATAAAATACTCCGTAAACCGGAGACACCGTTCCGTCGATGACATAATTTGATAATTACCTTTAGTTCAATTTAATTGAATGAACTGATTCAACGCATCCAAGGTTGCGCTAAATAAAATTTGCAACGGCTGAAATTACTTCATTGAGAATGCGCTCTAGAAAATATTGCTAAAATAGTTGGAAGAATATTTTGGTATTAGGTACGTTTCATGTAAAGAATGCGAGTTTTTTTTTTAATTCTGCACCTACCTGTATAACATGATTATACCTGTAAGCTGTTGCTGTCAGAGAGAGACAAGGTTAAGATATTCCTAGATGAAATGCAGTGCTTATAGTGTGACGTGATAGTATCGCTGGTCGTTGCTTATCTGCCACTCAATGATGTTGTCACGTCAGTTTTAAAACGTTAACAGTCAAAACGTAAACTTTAAAGTTACAACACTATATTCAGCAAAAAAAAATCTAAATCTGTGTGGAAATGATTGAAAAGTAGGTTTTCAGTACCTATTTAATTTTCTTCGTTTTTAGACAAAATAAACAAATACAAAACACACGTAAATAAACATGGAAACAAACAGTGTACTACTGAAGTCTATTCAGTGACTAATTCACTAATTACTCATAATCCTATTTCAAGAACTAAGAACACTATTTTCATTCGCCATTGACCTGACCTAAAGCTTCAAGAACATAATGCATAAACAATAAATAATGTATTAATAAACAGTGTGTCGTAAAGGCTCTTTTAAGCGAACACTGTTTATAATTATACAGTTTTTTTATCGCCGCTATTTACATTTGTCTGCCTCGTTGGTTTAGTGGTTGCAAGTGGTCCTGCTGAGCATAAGGTCCTGGCTTCGATTCCCAGGTCAGGCAAAGTGTTGTTGGGTTTTTCTACCGGGAATTTCTCAGTAGCAGCTTGTCTGGAATTGTGTCCGGGTGATGGCAATAAAGTCAAAGTCAAAACAGTTATTTCAAATAGGCACTTAAAAGGCACTTTTGAACATCACACATTTACATTAAAATAGAATTGATTCTAGTCGCCCCTTCCAAAAGGTAATTTCGTATGGAGAAGAATGGGGAAGAAACTCCGACGTTACTCTTTTAAAATGTGTTACAATATTTTGTAACCAAAAATTATATAATTATATGTGAAGACGATGCACCTCTAATAAAATTACCCTACCACAATAGGTAAAAAGCGCACGCTGCCTACATCTCTAAATCTACTATCCTATCGCAGGTATGCTGGAAGAGATTTCATTAGAAATAAGCATCACCTTTGTACCTATTTTTCTGTTATTTTCTTCTTGTCTGTTTATATAAGTGTGTACATAAATGGTTAAATAAATAAATAATAAAAAGAATTAAAAACAGTAGCAATGACAAACAAGTTAATTAATTAAGTGATACATACATGGTGCTCACATATTAAACATTGTAAAAGTATACGATTTTCCAAATTATGTAAACAAGTAATATTTCAGTGTGCGAGTTAAAGCAATCACAGAATGTAAATCAATCTCATTAAAATAATAAACGATACAATTAAAGTAGCAACAAGTTTGATTTTGTCTTGACTCTAGATTGTCCTATGGAGCTGGATCAGCATATTGTTTCCAAGCATTCTTGTCTTGGATATAATGGGCTATCACAATTTTTCTTGTATTTGAGTGTTTGAAGAGTCACACACTCAAATACAAGAAAAATATATATATTTATTTATTTAGCACTCCCGAGAGAAATAAATCAAACTTTCTCGGGCATATTTTTTTTTAAATTTTGTGGCCATATATAAACCATAATCACACATCAAAACTCCCAGTTAAGATGTGTGATTATGGTTTAGATATGGCCACAAAATTAAAAGAATATGTCTTATGCCCGAGAAAGTTTGATTATTTCTCTCGAGAGTGCTCTAAATAAATATATATTTTTTTCTTGTATTTGAGTGTGAGACTTTTCAAACACTCAAATACGAGAAAAATTGTGATAGTCCTCTTAAATCTCAGCCCGGAGTCTGGATGTGTGCCCGGTTGATGGCAATAGGCTCGCCCCCTATTACATGAGACTTGAAACATAACTGGCGAAATGGGGGGTATACTATAGATATTTATTTATTTATTAAAACTTTATGCACAAGTAAAAAATAATACTGTACAAAGGCGGACTTAATGCCTGAGGCATTTTCTACCAGTCAACCTTAGGGTGATGCAGAGATATACCATGGCAGGTGCAACATACGGGATAGATAGCTCGGAAATGACTATAAAATACAAGAATAAATACTACTATATAGATACATACATATAAACAAAATAAACCTTGGTCAGGAGAAATAACGATCGGTAGAGGAGAAAACAAATCCAGCAACTCAGCGCTGGGATGTTTCAGCCAACTTCTGACGGATATGTTCACGTGCCTTCACTTTAAAAGATAACCGACTGGTTGCTGTCCTGATTTTCAGAGGGAGCGCATTCCAAAGAAAAACCGCCTGGACAAAGAAAGAAGAATGAATGAAACCAGAACGGTGAGAAGGACATCGTAGAAGACGATTGTTGGTGGAACGAAGATTTTTACTATGGGCAGTGCATAAATATTGTATTTGGGAAGTCAGGCAAGAAGGGGAAGTGGGTTTGTCCAGAATAGAGAACAACGTAGACAGAGCCCTCAACTCTGCGCTGACGAATGGGTAACCATTTTAAAAGCAGTCGGTGTGCAGATACATGGTCATACTTACGAAGATTGAACACGAATCGAATGCAGTTATTGAGAAGGCGGTCAAGTTTATTGAGGAGATCTACATTCAGGTCATAGTAACACACATCACCTAAATAAGGAAATATAAGGGCCTGTACAAGCATTGCTTTTATGTGTGATGGGAGAAGGTTTTTCAGCCGATAGAGCGACCGCAACGTTCCGATGACTTTTTGACTTACAGTCGTGACCTGCTTTCGCCAGTCTAGACAAGTATCGACATGCAGACCAAGATTCTTAACATCAGAGCTAAACGGGATGACTGAGTTGTCGAAGATTACAGGTGGCACAGTTAAGCCGTTCAGTTTCCTCATGCTGTAGGGGCTCCCCACAATGAAAGCCTGACACTTTGCGGGATTAACCGCCACCCCAAATCGATCAGACCAGTTTTTTACGACATCTAAATCCCGGTTTAGCTCCTCAATCGCATCGGGCCCGGCAGTAAAGCTGCAAATCGTCAGCATAAAGATGATACGCAGTCTGAAGTTCGGTGGTGATGAGGTTAATAAAAATGGAGAATAAAAGAGGAGATAATATACCGCCTTGAGGAACGCCAGCTGCAAGATCACACCAATTTGACGAAAAGTCTCCAGCATAAACAGACTGCTGACGTCCCCGAAGATAAGAAGAAAACCACTTCAGTACCTCCGGAGAGACCATAAGATAGGAAAGATATACCTCTGCCCAGTCCTTCGCGGAAACAAGGCGTGATGTTATGTTATAGTCGTTTTCTAATAATTGCTGGAATTATTAAAAAAAAAGTTTTGCGCGCCACCGCAAGCCAATATTATTGAAAATCGTTTGAAGTATAGTCACAGTAAAAATACGTTCTTAACGTTATTTAGGGCTATTTTTGTTTGCTTCGTGCACGATAGAATCTGTTTTGCTGCTTTACTGACCTAGTGAAGTCATAATGTCACATGTCACAGAATGACTCTTAGTACCTAAATGTGACATATTTATATTTCTTAAAATGGCCATTCTATTAAAAAGTTTTTAGTTTGATGTAAACTAGATTCTAATTTTGACCTTTGTTTTCAAGACATTAAATGTAGTTTTCAGTATAATATGCTCAGTGCCGTAGCTTCTCCGAGTCAAACCCTCCGAGTTGCAAATACCTTCGCCAACTCTTCGTCTTTCCCGATATAAAACATCGATGCCAAAGCATACAGTGATTAAAAATGAACAATTTTTTTACGATGACCTGAGTCACCTTAGTAACCCTGAGCGACTTTGATGGTAATTTTACGTGCCATGAAACAAAATGAATGAGTTTAACTTCTTAAATCGCTAATTTTTCAACCATGAAAAAGGAAATGGAATAAATTTAAACGAAAAAAATATATACCTACGCATACAAAACCACTAGGTAGTTTTAGTCATTCTGCCAAAAATAAATAACTAAGTCATTAACATTTTTTGCATAGCAACAGCACAAAATGTAGCGTCTTACAATTTGTTAGCATCCTCGTATTAGCACATCACTAAATGATATGCGAGTCTAACAAGGCGTTCCTCAGACAATAGATAAAAAGGTCACAACACTATGTAAGGTTATAAACATTGAACACACTCAATTTCTCATCATACCTATGAGTATTTTTTGAAAATAGAACAGAATAATAAATCCCATAAAGAACGCTATTATTACAAACTTTTACACGATCATCATAAAAAAAAACAATGTTCATTCATATTCTTTGAAGCTTATTTAGTCATCATTTACCACAGAGTACATTTATCATTTACTTTTGACATTTCATGGACAAGCCAGTGCTGCAGGAATATTTGCTCGGAAAAACTACGCATTGCCTTTTATGACTTTATGTTTACGTATGCCGTATTTCGGCACGAGATAATGCGACGGCAAAATTATGTGTAACAAACATAATTTGTGATTTGTTTTGTTTCACAACTCAGGTGTAATAATAAAGAAAAGCAAAATTTGACAACTGGCTGAATGCAAAGAATTATTGTTTGACAAGATTGTCAGAAACCCAGAATCCAAAGAGTTTGCACAAAATTACGCCCCAACTCCCACTGTGATAAAATAAAGATGCTGGTATTAAGACTATTAGATGTGGGTTCATCGCAATAGTCTAACGAGCCAAGAGTTGAACCCCAGAATGCCAACCATTTCAAAACAGGCTGCTTTTACAAAACTGGCTACTGAGGAGCTATTAAAACGCTTGTGTGCTTGCAAAACTTGTGCTATCGCTTTGTTTCCGGTCTGCGAAATTATGACCATGTTTCTCACCTTCACAAGGAACTCAAGTGGCTCCCGGTCCGCCTTTGCAGAAACACTCGGATTTTAGGTCTCCTCTTCAACATCTTACACAACCCGTCTTATCCTTCCTACCTGCAAGAGCGATTTTCTTACGCTCGCACTAGCGACGCACCGTGTAGATCACACCTTAGAACCCTCCTTAAATCCCATCCTCATAAAACAAGCTATTATTCTTATTCCTTCTCTGTCCATGCTGTAAGATTGTGGAACTGACTTCCGCCTAGCATTCGAGATTTAAAATCTATTTCTCAATTCAAGTATCGATTATAAGAGCATAACCCTTCCTTAACTGTGAGAATTTATATTTTTTTATTTATAATATGTTCATTTATTTTAGCAATATGTATTTATTTAAGTAGGTATATGTAATTTTTTTTTTTGCGTTATATGTAGGTGTATTTAATATTCTAGTTTAAGATGACACAAAACCAAATTCTTCTCTTCTTGTACTCACACACTATTGTCTACATTTATTTTTCCTATCTCCTTTCGCGGGTCTGCTGGAAGAAATTTCTTAAGAAATAAACAGTAACTTTGTACTCAAATCTAATAATGGTATCTGTATCTGTTTTACTGTGTGTACCTACATAAATAAATAAGGAAACAACAGGAACAACTTTGAGATCAGGATGACGGTCGTCGTGTCGGGCGGTATTTTAATCCTAAGTTTTGGTTAATCTATACTCAATATACTTACTACCTATACGTAAATGCGAAAGTAATTATGTCTGTCTGTTACCTTTTCACGCCTAATCCACTGAACCGATCGTTATGAAATTTGACAGGTAGGTATCCGGGGGACCTGGAGAAGAACATGGCCTACTTCTCATCCTGGATATATGATTAAAAATTATGAAATAGTGGTTAGCTAGTATCTAATAAAAATACCTAAGCAACAAAATTACCGTCCGATGTGAACGTCTAAGCCGTTTTCCCTTATTCGTTACTGAAAGAATGGCTTTTTATGTACATAGGTATATATTATTAAAACAACTTAATAAATCATAATGTATATCGTGTTAAGAACATTTGGAGCGTTGTCTATCTTGCTTGTTAAATCATTTTTTTAAATAAATAATATAGTATGCTTACCAATTAAAGGTTTACTTACTTGTAAGTTTTACTCTGTTCGTCGTAATATTTCACCAAAAACACTCCGGTACTGTCTTCTTTCACATATCTTCTGAACGAAATTTTGATGAAATAAAACTGTCTGTCAAGCGCATTGTACATCTTCAATGACTCCTTTAAATAAATGTCTAATTTACTTGTTAAACCATTAAATTCAAACGGCCTTGCAGTATTGATAATATCCCGGGGTCCATCGAAAACTTTGATTGAACCGCTTTCCAATTCCAAATCTTTTGCAACCAAACTTATCACATTCACATTAGGAGCCTTCGCTATTACAGTTATTGTTAATTCACAGTCATAATAAGAATGGTCCGCGTGCACATAAGGATAAATATTCAGCTCGTACTGCAATGGATACACTGTGTAATTCAAACATTCTTCGTCCACCACAATATTACCTCTTGTCAAGGAAAACAAACAGAGAATGAAAAACGCGCGAAAAATTTTTGCACCCTTCATTTTACTTTTTTAGGCCACGGCATCAAATACTTTCAGCCTACTCTCGTGTTAGAATTAAAGTTTGTTTATAAATTAGTCACAATTTCATGGTTCGTTTTTCGAATTTCCCGCCCAAGAGAGCGTTCCAATACGTCTGAACGCGACGCGCGCGTAAATGCTTGTAGTGTTGCTCCTCTCCATAGATCGAAACCAGGCGCCAGTCTTGACAAACCAGCAAGACTTGAGCTTCCGCGTCCTCTGAGTTTCTAGTATCACCCACACCTTTGAGGGGACTTTAATATAATGTCACAGACCAGGTCATATTGGACTGCATTATATTTTTGTTTGTGCATAATGCTTCACCTTCAAGTGTTAATTCGGTACGGTTTTTTTGAAGTATAAGTATTTTGGAGTACCATGATAAACATTGTTTACCTACTTTGCAAAATTGATATTCGTGTAAATGGCGTCATGTGCACCACAACTCACTGTTACATGTTGTAAATGTTGTAATGTATTGTATTTCTCAGATAGTGACATAGATAGTTTATAGGTAACGATCCATTTTCTTTTTAACCGACTTCAAAAAAGGAGGAGGTTCTCAATTCGACGGTTTAAATATATTTTTTTTTTGGTATGTCATACTTCAGAGGTGGTCCCATATAAATTTGATCAAAATCAGAAGAGCGGTTAAAAAAAAACAACTATAAATTATTTTGAAATAAAAAAAACCGCCTTCCAAAAAAAAAACACTACAAAGTGAAAAATAACTTTAATTTCGGAAGTCGGTGGAAAAAACTAAAATACAGATGCAGACACCGACTTCCGAAATTAAAGTTATTTTTCACTTTGTAGTGTTTTTTTTTTGGAAGTCGGTTGTTTTTTTTGGAAATATACCTAGTAAGCACTCGTATTAGGTATACCAATATACTTATACACTTATATATTTTTTACAAAGTTCAGCCAAAAAATAAAAACCTCCTAACCCAAAATACAACCCCCCACCCCCCCTTTTGCGGTCGACGATGATGCCCGCATGCCTAGATGTGACATTGTTAGTCATAACTTCAATGTGTAACTTTTCACGCAGCACCCCAATTGCGTAACACACAATCACAATGGCCAGGACTTAGAAGTTAATTCATAATCCATTACTCACTTCATAATTAAGTAGGTAATTATGTTTAAAACGAAATGAAATGAAATTGTTTATTCTGTAAATACATAGGACATCGGAATCACATTTAACCGACATATAAAAAAAATAAGCTATGTGGAGTCGACATTTCCTATCGAACTATCCCTGAGAAGAAATGGCGAAAAAACTCAAGCGTCAAAATTTTGTTGCTGCGTCGTAATAAATCTCCATACGAAAGAATGTCAACATAAATCACCATCCAATTTACCAAGCAACAAGTTACAAAATAAATCAAAATCCCGCATCCCGATATGCCCCACCCACGTCCCAATTCATGCAACACCTAACAACAATGGTCTAACGGTAACTCGAGACAATTGATCTGGAAGACTGGAAGCGACATGTGGGCGGCGCACTTAGCAACTATTCCATACAGACAGATTACCGGCCCACGGTTACTTCGATGTCTCACGACAACTAAATGCCGTGTATGTAAAATAAAAGGTTCGTT
Organism: Brachylomia viminalis; assembly: GCA_937001585.2. NCBI lineage: Eukaryota > Metazoa > Arthropoda > Insecta > Lepidoptera > Noctuidae > Brachylomia > Brachylomia viminalis. Next base: position 4,365,552 of record OW443300.2, read on the forward strand.
TAATATTTGGTTGAACATTTTACCCTTGACCTCATAGACCACGACAGAACTGTGATACTGATGTTTATTTTTCAAAAATCTGAACTTAATCAAGTTTTTTTAAACTGTATTTGACTGGTCAGATATGAACTGATGCCTGCCTAATTCATGATCTGCTTTCTTTAAAAACAAAAGTTGTAATTTTCATTAATCTTATGTTATAGTTATTAGACAAATTATCACCCATTCACACAAATCTCAGCGTCCTTAGCTCTGAACAACTATCTTGTTCTTACAAATATAATATATTTTTCGATTTAATTTTGCATGCAATATCAAACTCGAAACCGCAGTAAACTAATAACTACTTAGGCTTACTTACTTAATAATTGCAATAATTTGAAATTAAGTGTTCGCACTATTAAACCATATTTCTTATGCTGTTTGTCCTGTTCTCGCAGACAAACAGTGAAAACGGTTCATGTTAAGTTTTTTTAACAACTTTGTAAACATAAAAAAAAAACTCAGCCGTTGCAGCGATCAGCTCGTTATAAAAGATAAATTCGAAAATCTAATAATAATGTACAATTTATTTCGAGATCTTGTTATAAAAATCCGATTTTATAATCCCGGTTACAAACGCTCATCACTATTACTATATTTAGGCACATAAGTTACGTAAGGAGGTCACGATTTAAGATTTATTACTTGACATTCCCTGACCACTTCTAAAACTATTAAGGATTAAATAGAAGCTAATTTTGGTAAGAAGAAATAAATTCAGCAGTTAATGTGGCCCATCTACGATCATGTTGACGTGTATCTAAAAATATTATAAAGAGAAAAGATTTTTTTTATGTTTGTTTGTTAAGCTTGCACGCTAAAACGGCTGATCGGATTTGGATAAAATTTAGCACTTGGATAAAACATGATCTGGATTAGGACATTAAATACTTTCAATCTCGATATTCTTACGTGATCGAACTTATGCGGGTGAAAGCTAGTTCTCTAATAAAATACAGAATATATTTTGGAAGTTTGAGGATTATAAAGACTCACGTATGCGGAAAAAAGTGAGATGTTTGGCAACTGTGCAAGCACAGTAAGCATAATATAATTACATATAGATTATTTAGGGTCGATTGAAATTTGGATTTATTCTTCGTTTGTTCCACTGAGTTTTGTCCTACATAAAAAATTCCTGCGTCGTCCCTAACAATAAGCTTCCTTCGTCCCAAAATATAATTTTAATTATTTTATTACTGATACTGGATAATAAAGATGATGTATGCCTAAATGTTAACAATTGTTTTATTATTAAATTATTGTTTCAAAAATTTCAAATATGTATTTTTTTTTGTGTTAACTGTATGTTTAAAGTACTCGTTGTTTGGGACGAAGCACAACTTTAAATGTGATATGGGACAAAAATTCAGGACGATCGAAGAATAAATCGAAATTTGTTACAGAAACGTGGAATTAATAAAAGCATTCAATATGCCAAAGCATACCTACCGAAAAAAAATCAATCATCGTCAACATCATCTTCGACATCGTTGTATTACTTGGAATAGGTACCAAAAGAAATCTGTATATGAGCAGGTGTGCACTACCGGAAATCATAATTCTTATTACCACGCCCTAATATCAGGTGATGAAGAAAAATAAGCTGACAGAAACCAAATTAAAAACTTTCATAAAATGTCTAGTAGGTTTTTATTTTAACATTATTTTGCAAAGTATTTACATAGGTATTTTATATTTATATATATATTTTTATATTATAGCTAGGTATTGTACTTATTTCCATAATTGATACATTTTCATGGTACGTTTTAGTGGAGAAGAATCTCTTCTTTGGACTTAAAACTAATCATAGTAAGTACACTTACAAAATACTGAACAATTATTATTTTAAAATCAAGTTAATTTTCAGTATGTACTCGTACGAGTACATACTGAAAATTAACTTGATTTTCGACAAGTCACATTCTTATTCGAAACTTAAAAATATGAAAAATAAAGTAACTAAAAAAACAAATAGATAATCATTACTAACTAACCTCATCAGTAGCTTACAAAAATAATACTGCATTAAAAATAAAAATATCCACAAAATCAAAACTCAGTAAAATACAGGACGGCAAAACCAAGCATAATCATGATAATAGATGGTACGGTCGAAACTGAATATGAACCTGAAGTCTTGATAGACTTCAAGATGTCCGCCTTGTGGCTATCAGCCCAGGACGTGGAGGCTCTGGATTGTTCCAGCGAAGCCCTGGCAGCAGTCTTCGAAGCCTCGGTACACACGATGCAGGATGACAGGAACGATTCAAACTGAAGAAAAAGTTGGAGTATTAATTTGAATAATACTATTTTAAACTTTTAAATAATCAGTAATAGTTACTTTGTGGTTACCTAAGATTAGATCCCATGGTATCCATCCCAAAAATAAGCAAGGAACTCCATTTTTATATCAAATTGTATAATATACTACAGTTTTGTAAAGCGATGAGCCCATCCAAAGTAATAAAAAAAAAATTAAGCGTTCTTCATGTTTTGCCAAGGAAGGAAAAACTGTATATCGATGGTTGAAGGCAAATTTTAGTATAGATGATGTATACGATATTTAAACACTTAGGTATACAAGCTATCTGGCGCATAATACTGTTGTTTATCCTAACATTGTGTTATGTTAGTTAAATTAGCAAGGTTGAACCAATTACCTTGTGCTAAAACAACGAAATGAAGTCTAATTGCAATCATAAAATTTAATATTGTTAGTCATGTTTACGACAAGACTAATTCCAAATTATAATTAGATAATACTTGTGGCTTGGTAATAACAGCCGCGCGGGTCGATCGATCAGGTTAAGCTACGATTGCCACGGTTAGTCCCTAGATGGATGACCATCTTTACATACCAAGACCCATCCATGCCTCGGAAAGCACGTTAAGCCGTTGTCCCGACTGTCATACGTGGATCTTTGACAGTTGTTACGGGTCGTCAGAAGCCCGAAAGTCTGACAACCAGTCTTACCAAGGGGTATCGTATTACCCAGTAACTGGGTTGTTGAGATCAGATGGGCAGCCGCTCCATGTAAAAAGCTGGTATTCAGCTGCATCCAGTTAGACTGGAAGTCGACCCCAACATGGTTGGGAAAAGGCAGGCAGACGACGATGTTTACGACAAGACTAATTCCACATTATAATTAGATAAGATTTTGATTAGATTGTATTAGTTAATATGTTTATATATCAAAACTCAAACTCAAAGCATTTATTTCCAATAAACCAATTACAGGCACTTTTGAATTGTCAAGGGGTCGTTCAGTCAGAAAGATGAAGCTAGTTGCCCATTCCAAAGCGTAGTAGGTACCTATGGAGAAGAACGGGCAAAAACTCCATGGACACTCTTTTAATTCAAAATATTGTTACAAAAAAGTGATTACATCATTCATGTTGTAATTATACATGTGAGAACGATGTAGAAACACGTGCACGTTAAAAGTGTCCGTAATAAAAAGATCAAAACAATTATGGAATTAAAATAAGCCGTGGCAGCTAAGAAATGACCAGTGCCTACTGACGGCGCCCGTTCACGAACATGACGTATGGATCAGCACCATTCAGCTCAACCATTTTGAAGGGAACTCAATGATCCAATTCACACGCCACCACCAGCGACACATTTGAGTGAGCATGACATACTCTCAGCCGCCAGGGCACATTCAAGTCAATGAGAGACGAACCCAGTAAGCATTATAGTGGGTACATAGTGCTCACACATGTGCTATGCAATTATACAATACTAAGAGATTGAATTTATACAATGCAAAGATAGGTTGTACAATCTTCATCAGCTCCAACATTATTTTCGAATGCTAATTAATTAGTTTACGCGCCCTTGTGGAGCAACTGTTGCTGATACAATCTACAACTCTTGTCTACATAACGGATCGTCGGCTGTAGAAGCTTACAATAAACTACTAACTTACTAATATACTACCGACTGCAAAGTTATCGTTTTCAAAACTTAGTATGATATTCGAATGATCACGCCTGCTTCTCCGAAGGGTTGGGCAATGGTGTACTTATAGTCTACCCACATTTTGTCAGTTATATTTAAGTCCCTTAAAATAGGGGGCGAGCCTATTGCCATCAACCGGGCACACGCTGCTGAGAAATTCCTGGCATATCTATATATTTGTACCCGTCATTAAAATAGAGCAGTCACCATGGCATAGCAGAGTTGTAGTAACTCTGCTATCTCTTATACCAAAAGTGACTGTTTGAATATTTTGGCATAACAGACGTTACCTACCATCAATTAGGTACTAAAACGACTAGATTGAATAGAGAGGAGGTGGACGAAAGCCATGAAACCATTTCCATCGCAGCAGCTGATCTTATATTTTTAAAGCAGGTAATTATAAAATCGCGATATTACGTCATCAAGAATCTCAGTGTTTCCTCCTTGGCTGACTGCCAAACTCAATGGGATAAATATGAAGACTTTCACTCACAATCCATCCATCGGAACGATATCGTATTTAGGTCAGAACATTCATTTATAATGGGAAGCCCATTATAATGAATATTGTGACTGATATTCAAAGTACGGACTTTCGTTTATACAAATGTGGGAACGGATGAGAAGCACTTTGTATAGAAATATACGAAATCCTTCATTCAAATGCATTAAGTGCTGTGAAAAAGTTGATTTCGTTGAAAAAGATCATGAAAAGACTTTCTATGTTTTGACAAGGTATGTTTCTATAAATGCCCGAACAATGCACGGTGATTTTGTTGAATCGGTAACCTTCGATGGAAGTTAATTATCGGTGATAGTTTTTAGGTTGCCGTACCCAAAGGGTGCCAACGGAACCCTATAATAATAATAATAATAATTTATTTGTCAGAAAACGAACGAACGTTACGAACGTTCCACTGTCCCTCCGTCCGTATGTCTGTCAGTCGGCTGTATCTCATGAACCGTACTATTACTGTTCATGAGCTACAGCCCGCTGACAGACGTATGTAGACAGTTGACATTTTTACAGAGTGAGTATTTCTATTGCCGCTGTACTAACAAAATATAATAAAATTTAAATAAAGTAAAAAACTATGGGGGATCCCATACAAGAATCGTGTTTTCTTTTAATATGTAGTGTTCAATATTGTACGGTAACACGGAACCCTTCGTGTGCGAGTCTTACTCGCACCTGGCGGTTTTTTTGTTTTAGTACCAAGCAGTTGAAGTTATGTCCCACTCGTTCCAATTGGTCACCAAAATGTTACTCCATATAAGAAGTCCTTATTTGTCACCATTTGAAAACAAACGCGCTATTCTTCGTGTTCTCTTGTTACGACAACTACGAGTATAAGTTGTTGATCCTCATCATGGTGAAATTTTCCAACAGGTTGTTGCAAATTCTCAGCCAGACAGAAACCAAACCACACCAGCAAACCGTTAAGGACAATTTAGTGAACACAAACGATCATTAACGAGTACCAATTGAGTGAAATTGACACATCCCTCTGCCAACATGACGGCGTCAGGTAATGAGTGTGTATAGCCCTCCAATGTAGTGTTTGATACACAGTCATTTGGGTCACCGGGCCCTCAATTAAGGACGGACAGACTAAAAGGTTAGTCTTGTGTTTACATTTCAAAGCGATTCGTCGATTAGGGGCTTGCGGAATATTTTTGCAGGTTACAGGGGATCGGATTTGCTATATAATTTTAACAACAGAACAACAAAATTCAGTATTCAGTAAGATAGTCACATATTGGGGCAAAGTTCCTATGATCAGGTTATCCTATATTATATTATCATTTAGGTGAGTGACATCGCCTGACGATTTAATCCATCACTGATGATTTTGTGCTACGCTTTGCTATCAACATGTTCGTAGGATATCTACAACATTATGAAAGATTGTTGGTAACTATCTCTAGAAGAATCTAGTTTCAATTTTCATGTGATATTAAAGGTATGGAGTTTTCTATTATATTTTAATTTAAAACTTGATTTGTTGTAGTGTTTTATTCATTCAATAGTAAAAGGGTCATCCCGTATTCTGTGGAGGCGAATGGCGTCATTGGAATGAGTAGGCACCGCACTCTAAACAAACACGAAAAAACGGTAGTATCTAGACTACCATTTTTTTCTGAGAAATAGTGACAGCATTAATTAACTTGAAATATAGCTACCTCAGTGAAGTCACTTTCTGTGTGGAGGACTGATGCGACTGAGCTTAAAATGGGGTCCATTGATGGGTATCTGCGAAATAAACATAGTTCTATGAAAACAGAGAACAACGGCAAATGAGCGCTACCAATTAGTATAATCATAACAAAATAGTAAGAATAACAAACTAAGATTTCAACTGTTTCAACAGCCAAACTAGAACATCGATTACTTTGATTGATGTCTGACAAAATACACCCTACATAGCAAGCATTGCGCCATTTAAAAAAAAAACCCTTTGGTTGACTAAACGCGTTCATTTGCTTCTTGGCGAATTCAGAACTCCAAGTCCAGTTTCTACATTCCTTTGTTTTTTCATCAGTTCTATTTTTATGTGTTCCCCATTTCTCTCAAAAGGTTCGCCCCACAGAAGATGGACTATCTTCTGTGGGTTGTTCGCCCATAATTATTGGATTGTTAAAAAAGAATACTCACATAGTACTCCATAGTGTGTAATTAGATTTCAGGACATCCATAACGATGTGTAGATTACCGTAGGTTCTGAGGACGCTCGTCAACGGTGTTGTCAGGTCCTGGGTCCTGATCGGAGTGCCGGCCATTGCAACTGATTCCAGATATCTGAAACAGGTAGGTACGTGAGGAACTGTGATGCTTTTGAAAGAAATTGTCTTTTTTTACCCATCATAACCAAAATAAATAATAATATATACTAAAGTTGCAATCAAACCATGTTTTCATAATCACTCTTAAATAATCACCACTTGAAGATATTTTTCTCTGAATATTTTGTTAAATTGAAGTCTCAATATTTTCAAACTACTTTTTTACCTCCATTCAATGTTGAGTTTAGTTAGAAACACGTTCCAGTTCAACGTTCATACCTCTTCAACATCTGCTCGTTCGAAGTGCAACCCAGGGCATCTTCAATGACCCAGACTTCGTTGGCCACGTTGGTGCTCAGCATGCGGTTCCACAAGAAGTCGTAGTCGTCCTCATTCCCATGACGCAGTCCAGTGCAGTATACCACAGGACGCAAGCTTGGTGTTACTCTGGTAAAGAAGTCAAGGAATAAAAAACAGGGTTAGGAGTTATGAAACCTGACTGGAGGAGTTGGCTGATTGACTTCTGTATTACGTGTTACGGGCCCCATACCACATACAAGGTGTAGTTTTGCATCCTCGTCAAATTCGAAGAGGTAACTATGCTAATGGTTCTCGACACGAATCAACTATAAATTTTGTTTATTTTTTTTAAATAATTTTCGGAAATCGGCAGGTGTAGGGCCCGTGTGATACCGCCTTGTAACTGCGCTGTAACAGTAACGCACGCACACAGCGACATAGTTGTGCAACACTGTCTACTGCATACGCAACGAGGCGATCCTGTTCTTTGAAAGTGGTGTATTCTGAAATACTGTCAAACATAAATATCTAAAAAAACAAGTATGTTTTAATTATTGAGCAGGTATCGTAATTTGATTTGATTATTTATGTCTTTCATAACAGCCTCCTGAAATTTGACGAGGATGCAAAACAACACGTTCTAGAGTAGCAATGGGTCGACGGAATTCTCGCGTGACCATTGATACCTTACATAACAAGTCTTTTTTGGTCCAAATCAGCCTGAACCATCATTTAGATCCACAGTAGTGCTCATCACTGGCATAGTTTCATACAACTTAAACACTGGTGCCGATTCCCTTGTTCAAAAACTAAACTAAATTTAAGTTTAATGCATCTTTTTCTTTCTATTTCATTATGAAAAGGACAGAAGATAAAATATTAGTTTAGTCCTGTCAAATTAGTCAGCACCTGACGTAATTTGATATAATTTTAGTAGTCAATTTTTTAATCACGTCTAAACTTGTATGGAGCAGTGTCAGGCGCTGATTCATTTGACAGGACTAAACTAAAATTTATCTTCTGTCCTTTTCATAATGAAATAGAAAGAAAAAGATGCATTCAACTTAAATTTTGTTTAGTTTGTGAACAAGGGAATCGGCACCACTGATGTTAATAATCATGACATGATATGAATCTCTACTTTCATTTAGTACTCACTCAGTGCCATTCTGTCTTAAAGCCTTGAATAAAGCAACGGTCCTCTCGACGCATCCACTATGTTCCAATTTGCACGCGAACTCCAAGAGCTGCATGCGGTTCCTCAAATCTTCGAAACTATCCGTGGCTCTTACTTCATAACCCAGGCTCGAAATTCCGTGGTCTAAGTGATGCAGTATGAAGTCCTAAAATTATAATATGTTATGTTATTTATTACACACAGCCTGTCCCGTTGAGAAGGGTTAGTATGGCCGTATCTGATACTATTAGAGGTGGCGATTGGTTCTAAAGTTTAAGGAAGATTAGAGTTAAGAAAAGTGGTATTCAAAGATGTTTGATTGAAAGAGTGTCCATGGAGTTTCTTGATCGTTCTTCTCCATTGGAACCTACTATGGTTGAGCTGAATGGTGCTGATGCATACATCATGTTCGTGAACGGGCGCCGTCAGTAAGCACTGGTCATGTCTTAGCTGCCACGGCTTATTTTGATTCCTGAATTGTTTTTATCTTTTTATTACGGACGCTTTTAACGTGCACGTCTTTCTACGTCGTTCTCACATGTATAATTTCAACATGAATGATGTAACCACTATTTTGTAACAATATTTTGATTTAAAAGAGTGTCCATGGAGTTTCTTGCCCGTTCTTCTCCATAGGTACCTACTACGCTTTGGAATCAGCAACTTGCTTCTTTTTTCTGACTGGCCGACCCCTTGACAATTCAAAAGTGCCTGTAATTGGTTTATTTGAAATAAATGCTTTGAGTTTGAGTTTGAATACGCTTAGGAATGGGAAATCGCTTCATCTTTCTGACTGACCGACTCCTTGGCAGTTCAAAAGTGCCTGTAAATGGTTTTATAGAACTAATTGCTTTGGGTTTCATGGTTTGTATATAGCCAAGGAAAATATGTACTTCTTGCGCACAACAATTCGAGAAGAATTGGAGGAGAGATAACCATGTATTTAGCAAGACAGTAACAGTCAAACTGTCACCATAGATGGATAATCACTTCTTATCTTCGATGAAACTCACCTCAACGGAAGGCAAAGCTTCAGTATCTCCGAGATACGAGTGCCACACTTTACTGAAGCCCCGTAACGCTGCATACCACACGGAGTACTCAGTCTCTCCTTGCAGCAAGTCTAAAGCACTGTACAGAGTGGCGAATGGTACTTCATCCGAGTACACGAATGCAAAGAGATCGTTTATAATCTGAAAGACAAATGTTTTAATAGTATTTTTTACTATTATGCCTAAAATTGTTTATAAATTACGCGTTTATCAATAAGGGGGTGGATGTGACGAGTTAATGTCAGAGGGCCCCTTAGCACGAAGTCCGTATTTTCGGTCTAAGTCACGGGGGTTTCCTACTCCTTATCATTTACGGACGTAAGATTAGACCGGGGCTAGAACTAAAAATTAATGACAACACGATTATACAGTTGTCCTTTATCCCGAAGTGTTCTTGCCCGTCCGAAAAAGTAAATTAATGGAGAATAGGGTTCACTTCATAAGTATCGAACTACTTTCGGTCGGGCCAGTGTCTTCGTTGACGGACTTAGAAAGTAAGCCCCGGTTACCAGAGACCGTATACGGTCGGCTCGTTGCGAGATTTGTCAAATTCATGCAAAATATAGTCAACAGATGGCGTTAGAGGTTCTAACCATATCTATAGATAATGTGTTCTCAACCCACATAGAAGCATTTTCAAGAATTAAATCATAATTCAATGTTTTTAAATACGATAGTTCTATTGAGCCGAATGATCACTGTGGATTCGAGCGTCAATTAGGCTAGCTGCAGTTAATTTTTCAAGTTACGCAAGTCTAGCGACTGGATCAATTTCTGGGGTCTCCCTAGGGATATAAGAATCTTAGGTCATATGTTGCGTTTAGTAACTCCCCTTGTTGATAAACGTGGAGTAAAGTGACAACCAGTATTTAAAACTTCAGATCAGCCATACATTTTTTAACGTGTAACGTAAGCATGAAACTCCGCGTTTATTAATAAAGAGGCAAGATATTACAGAACAGAGATTTAACCATGCGACGGACGCAAAGTAATTTGCCTCTTGTCCTACATATTAATTGTAAACAGCTATTATGTTTTCAATAGTACAGTACTTAGATATACAAATACCTTGGCACGATTCAAAGGATGAATGACTTTACTGTTGTTTCCTTTCAGAGCTGATATTATCATATTCCATAGCTGAGAATCATAGTTCACTCTGTATAAACCTGTTAACAATCAAATTATGGTTATGAATATTGGTAATAAAGAAACTCATTGTTGAACAGTGAGTTTCTTTTTACTGACCTGTACCAAAATTAAATCTTTATGAAAGCAACTTCATATAAGACATATTTTCTAAGCCAATGTATTTATTATAAACCTCATGTTATTTACAAATGAAGTTTTTCCTAAAAAATATACTCTCCCGTTTGGAATCTTACCTGTTTCCTGCACGTTAAATATGACCCAGCTATGGTCTTGACTAATATTAGGGATTTTGAATTGAAAATCTTTTTCATCCATAATGAAAACTGGCTTGGTGTTCTCGAAATCTGGGGAGGCTTGCGTGGTGTACGTTATCGGTATCTTGTACGTTTCATTTGATGAGAGAGAGCCATTCACGTAGTAGCGTTTCTGAAAAATAAAACATTGATTTTGCCAATGTAATGGGATAAAAATCAAAATATTTTATTTCACACAAACCTATATAGGCACTTATGAAACGATAGAAGCTAGCTGCAGATCGGTTAACCATGAGGGAGACCTCACAGCATTAGCACATAGGTTCAGTTTTCTGTATTAATTCCTTTTTTTTCTACTATAACCTACGTTAACATGCTACCATCGTGTAATATTTATTTATACCACGGCAAAAGATCGCACTTATATGACAAAAGAAGACGAAGTACTAACTCATAAACGTAAAATATTCCAATTTTGACTTTTTAAGGCAGATTCACACTAGACACGTGTAGTGTAGCCGCATTACCTAAGAAAAGTATGCTCGCCTTTTTACAAAATAACAATAAAATTACTTCAATAGGAGTAGTGATTTTGCTTTTATTGGAGACTGACATTAGCTTTATGTTGCATTTAAAAAAAATACACATTAAATATTATTGAACTAGAATACTGATGGATTGGTGGGGAATGATATGAAAAGAAGGGAGTGAATTAGAAATCTTACCAACAAAATAATTGTAGAATATAACAGTTAGTTTAGTTAGTTACTTTAATATTTGCTCATTCTCTCTCTCTTTCTCTGTTGTGTGCATGCCTGTCTATGTTTAAGTGCAGTTTTAACTACTTTTCTGCTTTATTAGAATAGCGCACTGTTAAATATAACTTTTAATATGTTGTGGAAAATGTCGTGCATTTATAAACTGTGTATATTTATAACTTATTGTAAGATTTTAATGTATAACTAACCCTAAGGTTGACTGGTAGAAAATGCCTCAGGCATTAAGTCCGCCTTTGTACAGTATTATTTTTTACTTGTGCATAAAGTTTTAATAAATAAATAAATAAAATATAACTGTTTATTTTCCCGAATAAATAAAATAAAATAATAATGATAGTGTGACAATTGACAGGAGAGAATGTAAGAAGAAAACGTGTTCGCCGACCACAAGTAACATGGGACAAGGACAGGAAGATGATGATGATGATGAGAACAGTACTTACTTGTGTCAAAGTAACAACATCAGTCTCATAATCAATGTACACTGTCAGTACCGGATGGCCGGCCTGGGTGATCCATGAGCCCATGACGTCATCGATAGTAGAAGAAGGGTAGGATGAGAGTGAGTTGTAAGCGCGAACTCCTTCGTTAAGACCTTGGTACAGTTTTTCTGGATAGCCGGAACCGAACGAGCTGTAAAAGATAATAAATAAAATCATAAATAAGTCACTGTTCAATTAATTTTATACGAGCGATTTATTTAAAACATGGTGATCATTGCTGTATCACTCAAGTTTAATACGAAACAAAGTTTAGTTAATAATTAGTTTCTCTTAAAATTACCTTTTCACCTTCTACTTACCAAAGGCTAGCGTTTACATTAAGGTAAGACGACGTTTTTATCTATTTCGACCTTCATCTACTCATTTTTAAAGAGCACGTTAATAATACCTATACATATTATAAATCGACACACAAAAATAAATAGAAAACTTACTTATTCGTCAAATAGAAGTTCAATCCATATTTGAACGCGTCGTCCTGAATCAAATGATGCATCATTCTGATCACGGAACCAGCTTTCTGATAGGTTATGGTTCCAAAATGGCCGCTGATTTCGGCGGGAGAGTTGACGTTGTTGTTCGTGATTGGTGGTGAAGTCGGAGAGTTGTCGGCATCGTAGGCACTGTAAACTGATCCAATAACCAGCTGGTTGGCTGAACCCACTTCTGGATCAACCTGTTGTAAGTATTTGCTGGGGTTAATGACATGTTTGAGTCAAGATGCATAAGTCATAGTTTTTTGATTTAGATATTGACGAAGAATAGAAAACAATTTATCATTATTTTGAGTCATGATTTAAAAAATGTGGTACATATATTTTAATAGACCAACCGACACCAATCATACCACTTAAAGATAACCAAAATGATAGTCAAGAAGATACTTAGAAATGGAAGGACTAGATACTCCACTGTTCATTGATTTCACTGATGAATTGGTCTCAAAATAAAACAAAGAACCGAAGACACTTAATACATACAAAGGCAGTGATGTAATCCTGGAAGTAGTTAGCAAAGCCTTCATTCAACCAGGTGTTGCTCCACCAATGGCAGGTCACGAGGTTTCCAAACCACATGTGCGTGGTCTCATGGGCCACAATCTGTGCAACCCTGTATTTGAAGTAAGGCATGGACACCTCGGGAAGGTACAGCAATAAAGCCTCCCTGCAAGAATTTTGAATGAAGAATATTTTTCTTGCAACTAAATGAAGAGCAAGAGTATTATTGGCTATTTGCTTACTGAGAAGACAGAAAGTATCGGTAACGCCCATCATTTTAGGCATTAGAGTAATTGCTTTAACTGTTGCCGTAAGGTCTGCATCAGACTTCGATTTAAGGAGTGTGGAGGAGGAGTGACGAGTGAGTATTATAAGTGTAATATTTTTTTCTCTTACAACGTCTTTACAACATGATGAAATGGCAAGGACGGGTTATTTTTAAGTTCATAATGACTCAGCAGGGCTCTAAAACTTTTCATACCTGTATTTAATAAGGCCCCAGTTCTCCATAGCTCCGGATCCAAAATCAGGCAACGCGACATGATCCAACCTCAAATGGGTATTAGTCGAGTAGTAGTTGATACCAAAGTATGTGCCTAAAGCATCTACAACCTTCTTGCCAAATTGGAAGGCATAGTCACTCTGATTCTTCGCGTCTGGTCGCGTGTAGACCCCAAACTCTTGGGTCCCATTTTGGCTGGAGGCTGCAGCTTCGAACTCCGAGACCAGGAATGCAACTAGGTAGGTTGCCATCTTCGGCGTTGGGAAGAAGACCTCTCTGATGTAGCCATTGGTCCTGGAATAATAATAAAATGTAAAAGCTACATACCGTCATTCCTTTGTAAGATCTGAAACTGTCTCCAACATAAAAAACTTTAAAAAATCTGTATTTAGTTTAGAATGTAACTGTTTTTTGTCCCATGTGAAAAAAATAAAATTAATAAGAAAGGAAACCATCCCCTGGTTCTTTTTAAGTATCAGATCAATGCAAATACTTTTACTTCAATGACTGCTTAATATTAGTAAAATCAAAAATCAAAATCAAAAGCCATTTATTGAAATTAGGCTGAGAATCAGCACTTTTTGAACGTCAAAATCACATAAGACAGTCCCCCCAAAACGCCCTTTCGCGTCGCGAACGCGTCGGGGGAAAGTATCTACGATGATTTCAATGGTCATAATCGATACTGACTAAAATTGAAAATGTCAGACATGCGACATCCATCTCAGCACATAATCTTTTGTAATGCTGCAGCCACATTATCGCGATAAAGCGAATTACACTTCGCGCACTCTCTCTCGCACACCGCTCGACGTCTGCTGTGTAACAGAGAGCGCGCGAAGTGTTGTTCGCTTTATCGTGACAATGTAGCCGAAGATAAAGAAGGAACAGAAGGAAGTAATTTATTTGTCTAGGAACTCACAAAGTTTCACTCCGTTCCACTCCAGTATTGGATAAGGATGGCTGATAGTTAGCAGGGCGATCGATTCCAATTACGAACGTCGCTTTCAGTTCAGGCTCGTCGAAGCACGGGAACACCTTTCTTGCGTGAGTCGGTTCCATTTGAGTAGCACCCAGCCATCTGGAATGTTAAGGCATGGTACAACGTGAACTTTAACAGTTTGCAATTTTTAGGAAACTCTTACTTGTTGAGGATTTTAATAACCAAAATAAAAATACAAAAATTTCGTAGACTTCGGAAAAAGTTGAACAATATATAATATCAAGTAATGTTTTAAGACGCATGTACGTAATATCGATGGGTATTAACATAATTTGCGCTATTGGTTACCCAATGGCTATAGAGAGCAGTGGTGGTCCAGTAGTTACGTCCCCAAATTACGAGTTGTAGGTCGTGGGTTCGAACCCAGGCTGTCATGCATTTCATCACCACTGTTCTTAAAACGGTGAAGGAAAACATCATGGGGAAACCGGCATGTCCTAGAACCAAAAAATTCGAAGACATGTGACATCTAACAACCCACTGGGCCTGCGTGGTGGATTACGGCCCACTCTCTCTCCTAAATAGGACGCTTGTGTCCCAGCAGTGGGAACGTTACAGGCTGATTATGCTATGCGTGTGCTAATGTCATAGGCGATAATCTCTAGACGCAAATTCAGACTACTATATACAAGACGTAAGAATGTATTTATTAAAACACTATAATACTGCATGACCTGGGGATCGAACCCAAAGCAGGTGTCCACGCAGTCAGGTATTTTTAAGTATTTACAAACTAGACCAATGAGCCAGTCATTTAATTTACATAAGAACATGAAACATACGAGCTGAATTGATGAATACACAACTTTCTAATCTAATACATTCTGCAAAAGTAAATATGTTTTGTTTAAACCTTTATCTTCAGACGTTTAATGCCAGCTTATATTTATCGTCACTGAAACTGCCTATCCTTGCAGAAGATATTGTGTTATTCTGATAAGAGATCTCAGCATTATCAAATATGTTTGCTTTGGCAGAGATGAGGTAATGTTGCCTACTGAGATATGTTTTCTTACTCCTGATTTTATTGCATAATGAAAGGAGTTGGTATTTTTTATAGAGCCCAACTAATCCTGAGGCTTTGTCTCGACTTGAATTTCAATGAAGAAAATATTATAAAATTTAAAGTCATCGTTTTCAGTTAATGCCTAATCCTATGCAGCCAAAAGTAATCTTACTATCAAATTAAATAGAATAATAATATAATATAATAATATTATTTTAATATAATTATATAATTTTAATATAAATAATCTTACTATTTTCTTTCCTCTTCCCGTTATCTAAGGCCCATCCTCCACGAAAGTAACGTGTCACAAACAACCACTAACGACTTTTTTTTTTTTTTTTTGTGTATTTTGTGGTGTACAATAAAGAATAGATAAATAAATAATAAATAAATAAATGTAGTCAGAATGTCGCAGCACTAGTATTTCAGCGATCTGTACACGACGCGTCTTACCAACGCGTTAATAACTAGCAAGTTATTGGTTTCGTCGTGTAGGTACGGACCGCCAATGAAATATAAATGATGTGACATTCTGACTACTCAATGGTGCCGATTCCCTTGTTCACAAACTAAACCAAATTTAAGTTCAGTGCATCTTTTTCTTTCTATTTCATTAAGAAAAGGACAGAAGATAAATTTTAGTTTAGTCCTGTCAAATTAATCAGCGCCTGACACTACTCCATACAAGTTTAGACGTGATTATTAAGTTGACTACTAAAATTACATCAAATTACGTAAGGTGCTGACTAATTTGACAGGACTAAACTAATATTTATCTTCTGTCCTTTTCATAATAAAATAGAAAGAAAAAGATGCACTCAACTTAAATTTAGTTTAGTTTGTGACAAGGGAATCGGCACCATTGACGGTTTGAGTTTGTAACACGTTACTTTAGCTTGTTTTACGTAGCTACGTGGACGATAAAGTAAAAGTCAAAGCCATTATTTCAAGTAGGCATATAAAAGGCACTTTTGAACGTCAACTATAGGCGTCAGTCTTTTATTCGATATTGATCCAAGTGTTCCATTACTTCAAATTAATTTATTAGCCTCATGATAATTCAAGTGTTTTACAATAGAACTACCTGTACCTGCCAACTGTGCCAAGCAGGTACCTACTTCTAAGTAGATTTATAAGATTATTTAGTATTTGCTTTGAAATACAAGATTATTGAGTATTTACTTGATAGTTCACTTAGCCATACTAAATAGCCATCAAGTCTGTAATTCCCCGCAAAGGATTCTAGTTTCCAATAAATAAATAATAAATAAATATCGTCTGACATTGCACACAGCACCATCTAGTTCCAAGTTAAGCACTTAAGGCTTGTGTTATGGATACCAGATGGTTGATACACTACTTAAATACATTTTTTTTTCGTAAATACATACATATTATAAATATACATCCATGACTCGGGTACAAATGTCCATATTCATCATACAAACATTTGCCCCTACCGGGATTCGAACCCAGGACCATTTGGTTTCGCTGACTACACTTAGCCACTGTAGCCACTACACCAAACGTGTCGTCAAAATGTATCATCAATGTATCAATGTAAAATATTTTTAATATGGTATTAATCTGCATAGTCTTTTTTCCCGATTAGGCTAGGGTCGCGGTCGGTCGGTTACAGATGCAGCTGAATACCAGTATTTTTTTATTTTTTTATTTTTTTATTTGGAGTGACTGTGTACCTGACCCTCTACAACCCAGTTACCGATAACACGATACTCCTTGGTAAGAGTGATTGTCAGACTTTTGGGCTTCCGACTACCCGAAACTACTGTCAAAGGATCCACGAATGACAGCCGGGGTCATGTTTAACGTGCTTTCCGAGACACGGAGGAGTCTCGCAATGTAATGGATAGTCACCCGTCCACGAACAGACCGCCGCAAGCGTAGCTTAGCCTTCGATAGACCCGTGCGGGTGTTATTATTTAGCCACGAGCCCCTCATTTTCATTATGGTATGTGGTTACTATATTTACCTACCGTTTTATATAAAATAAACATTTATCTCAATGTAAGCAAATATAAAGATACTAGTTATGCTAACTTATATCCAACAAAAGAGCGATTGTTTTTATCTTGAACTGTAAAACATTATTTATTGGCATCATTTCAAAGGCTCAGACGCAAAACAAATGAAATTAGTGTAACAATAGTACTTACTTTTTGACTCCATTCTGGAAATAGTAATTCCTGTAGAATCCATTCAGATTAGATCTTATTGGTCCTTTGTACCTGATCTGTAAAACATACTCCAAGCCGGTTTGCAAATTGCTTACTAAATTTATATAGGCAAACGTATAGCTTGTGTTAAATTCCAGACCATTTGTAGCATTCAGTGCTATAGTCGCCCCTGTATTGTAAACTGCAACTACTATGTTATCAGAACTGAAGGAAAGATCTTGCGAGTGAAGTTTGATCTGATTTGTGCTAACAGTAGTCGTGAATTGGATGCTGACTGTCCCATCAAAAGTGAACTGGTTAGCGTCACCAGTATCGAAGTATGGAGTTATCAATATCTGGTACTCTGATGGTACTATTGGTGTGTTCAGTCGATAGTCGGTGTCAGTAGCGAAGGCATCGTTTGATAGACTTAAACATGCTACTGTTAAAACCAGCAGATATCGATACATGTCTGCAAAAAAAAATGTGATGTTTTAATTTAGGACCAGCATTGCAGGAGTAGCAATAATATTGCTTCAAGATTGAGAGAACAATATCGCTCACATAGTAATACATAATTTATTTTGGCACATCTGCAAAAAATCCGATTATGAGTTTATACCGCATACGTGTTTAAAAGCGCTTAATCTACAAAGTGGTAAAACGGCACAACGGTAGTTTCCGTATTCATCGAGAGAGGTCGTTAGTGTCATTATACCATTATTGTTTTTTCCCCCCGCATCCGCGTAAAACAACGGATATTATATATTACTAGCTGACCCCGCGAACTTCGTACCGCCTAACATTTTTTTTTTCTCTCCGTATGAACCATCCTCGCACTTCAAGGAATATTCTAAAAAAAGAATTAGCAAAATCGGTCCATCCGTTCTTGAGTTATAAAATTACAACGAAAAGTGGCATTGATTTTTATAGATAAGGTTAAACAACGATAATTTTTTTGCAGATGTGCCAATATTTTACTAGGTGAGCGATATAATAATGTAGACATAACCTCGAGCCTGTATATCAACATGGAGTATAGGATAGGTGTATAGTCCCACATTCCACGAACCATAAGTCCCATTGTGATACTAATGGAAAATCTACATAATGGCAGTTTGTTTAACCCGAGGATCGAAACCCGGGGCTAAAAGTGCTTGCGACCATTGCACTAATGAGACCATCAAAACTCGAAAATGTTTAACCATAGAAGACCATAGATTTAAAAATAGAAGTAGCAATCACTCTTAAGGACAGGATATGACTCGTGAAACTAGTGACTAAAGCAATGCATGGTGACTAACAGTAAATGATAATAACATTTTTAAGAAAAAGTAGTTCCAGTTTCCCAAGTAAGTAATAAAATGTTAAATTAATAAGTGTTCTCGACAGTTTACGGGTATGATTCTAAGTAAAATGCACTAGTTTTAAAAGGATTCAACCTCTAACCAGGTTAACTTTTACAACTAATAAATGCTAGTATCATAAAATCATAAATCTGCATTCAATGGTCTTAAATTGCAGACACTGTGAATGAAAACTGGTATTTGTCAAAATGCCTATTGTCAGCCTAGTTTGAATAAATTATTCTTGATGTTGATGAAGTAATAATTATAATTTATTTATTTTTTACATTTGGGAAAACAAACAGATACATCGATCATCATTTGGGAAAACAGAGAATACAGTATATTAAGCATAAACAGTGTTGTTTTAAAATTAAACTTAACAAATACACTACCCACAACATTTTCCACAGATTACTATATTATATCATAAAAAACAAGCTGTTAGCAAACGTTAACTGTAGCAGGGCTAACTTAACGAACAAAAAGTAAAAAAAAAGAAAAAGATAAACAATATTCTAAAGAGGTAACAAACAAAAATTATACAAATTCTTGCGTGATGTACTCGTATCATACGGGTCCCTAGCTTATTGAAAATTATACCTACATTGTGTAAAACCTATGGAGCCAACTGCCGATCAATATATATGCCGATAATAAGTACATTATCAGCCTCTCTTTTTTTTTTGTGAGGGCGTGTCAGACTCTTACTGACTAAAACCCATCCGTGTTCAATCAGTTGCCTGTGCCAGGGGCCATGGTATCCCTCTCGGATCCTCCCGCAACCCTGGCAGGCATTGGCTCTAGCGGACCCCGTCATTGATGCTGACATCTCTCTGAGGCGCGCGTGGAACACAACGCGCTGTCGACCCGGGCCTGGTCCTTATCGAACGGCGAGCTGCCCATTGCTCGCCGTCCGCAAGCTCGCGCCTACGGTGGCTGGGAATCGGCCTGCGATTCCCGACGCCCAGGGCGTCTCCTGTGGCGGCTAGGGGCGCGAATTTTGGCTGTCACGCGTTCCGCCTCCTCTTTAGCGAACATTACTGCTTCGCAGAAGGAGGTGACGGCTTCCCATATCATTATCATCCATTATCAACCTCCTGCCCTTATCCCAATTTATTTTGGTTCGGCGCAGCATGTCTTCTTATTTCATACATCTCTATCAGCCGTCACATCAGTGTCACCTCCTTTCTAGCCAATCATTTCACACAATCCATCCACTGTTTCTTTTGCCTTCTTTTATTCTTACAAAAATTATTTAAAATTATAATAATAGTAATTATAACATGAGTAAAAGATATAAATAACATGAACTAACCTGCCGTGTTCACTAGTATCAACTACGGTGCGAACTGTGTAGAATACAACTATAGGATCCGATATTTGCGAGTCGTTACTCTGCGACTGATAAGCGTCATCTTAAGTGGGGTGTTATCATTCATGATAATGCGCCACTCGTCTTTTGTACTAGTCATGTTTTATGGGTTTTACTGTTCAAGTCGCTAGAGTAAATATAAAAATAAAAAATAGTATGAGTAGTCATATTATTATTTATGGTAGTTACCTTCTTTAGAGATAAGACCCCTTTCTAAAGATGCGAGTGCAAAACTCTGTTGATTTATCTTCTCCTGATATGTTTATGTTATATAGGCTGGTGAACTAGCTATATATTTTTTATTTTTATCTTCGGGATTTATTCCACGTTTTTGTAAAATTAAAAACGAATATTAATGCATCAGGATACTAAGTAGTAAATCAATTCCGTATTCCTAATAGCTAGATTTTGTTCCATAAGGACAATTTATATTTAACGAATCTCTCAATTGAATCGATGGAAACATCTTGACATGCGAATAGAGTGATATATAGCGTTTAATATATAGATATTATTTAACGGTAGATACCTATCTATCGAGAATAGATATTGGAAACTAACCAAAATAGGTGAAGGTTTGTACTTATTTCGAAATATTTGACTCAACACAATCGATTGCATGCATTCTTTAAATTATTTTCATGCCATTATCATAGAGTACTTTGAAGAAATTGATTCTCGAAGTGCCAATAATCTGTAATCATAGGGACCTAAGGAATCAAAGAATAAGGCTAGTGCATATATAGCAGACAATAATGAAACACTACACTACTTATTCTATAATTAATACTATTATGCTTTTTAAAATACTACCAGCTTATTATTGTCTCACTGCAAGGCATTGCACCCACGAGCATTAATCTTCACGCTTTCTCAAAACAGGTTGATAATTTCAGACTTATATTAACTATACGTCCAGGTTTCCTCACGATGTTTTCCTATATCAGTAATTTCCATGAAAACCTCAGAAAAAACATTTGAATTGAAAAAGTCTGATTGGTCCCACAACCTCGTGAATGAGAGACTAGGCCTTAACAATTGGGCCATCACGACACTAGACTTATTTCCAATGCTAAATCATTCCATAAATACAAAGGATTTTAAAATCAAACCAAAGAATAACAACTTAGCGGAAGGTTCATGTATTAATTTTTACTTATATATACAAAATTCATTACTTATTTCTAAATAACATCACTATAAAATAGTTAGTGCCAAAGCAATGACCGCTCCCGAGAGAAGAACATCCTTTCATTACGCACTGTTTCGACTACCCAAGTCACTTTATTACAGTACATATTAATTCACTAATCACATTATTTTAACAGCATAGCGAGTGCTGTCCACAGCAAAAGCATGGAAGTAGGCATGAAGATTGCAGCTGAATTAGGATCCACTGTAGTAGTTACTTCTGTAGTCATTTCTGAAGTCGATTCTGAAGTCGATTCTGAAGTCGATTCTGTAGTAGGTTCTGGTGTAATTTCGTCCTGATCATCAGCGGCCATTATGATCAGTTCAGCATTATCGGTACCCCACTGCATAGAAGCCCTGGACGATCGTATGGCGCTGATACCGACCGAGAATTCAGGAATAGAGTTCTGGTTGGCGTTGAGCCACGACTCCATCTGGGTATAGAAAATATCTTTTGTTAATTCTTTTTGTAAATAAAATTAAAAATGTATTATATACGCAAAATGACATTGCCATTATTTTAAATCTCAGTGTTGATTTCTGGGGCATTCAAATTCAACGGTCGCATTCCTAAGTGCAAGAAAATCTCTGCAGGGAATGTCTGACAGTTGCTTTAGTCCCAGATTGTTCGCGCTGCCCCACTTCAGGGTAAGGGCCTCTTATCATACAGAGAAGGCAGGAGCACTGATCACCACGCTTGCTCAAGGCGGATTGGTGAATTCAGACTTGTATTATTATAGAGTTCATGTCATTGTTTTCTCACCGTTTATCACCAATAATAATAATGGCATTTATGAGATTTTGCAGTCTAATAATAATCTATAACTAATGAATTCGTTGTTATTTATGTACAGTTAATTTAAATTCTATTTATTGCTAAAATCTTTTACTTTTAACAAACGCATGTACGTTCTTTTCGTAGGAGGAGAGTTTGTGTTACTAGTTTTTGTGTTTGTTCGTATGCCAAATTTATCATTTGTTTACTTACTTCCGTCAGGCCATCTTCGTCCAAATAACCGGCTATGTTCGAGAGAACGCTGTTGAACCACGCTGGGAGAACGACACTGCAAACATCAAATTAATCTTTATATTCAATATTAAAAACATAGACATATGGACAAAATTAAACATCCAAAATAATATCTGTATAATTAGTATACAACGTGTTGTTTTGCATCCTCGTCAAATTTCAGGAGGCTGTTATGAAAGACATACATAATCAAATAAAATTACGATCCTGCTCAATAATTAATACATACTTGTTTTTTTAGGTATTTAAGTTTGACAGTATTTCAGAATACTCCACTTTCAAAGAACAAAATCGCCCCGTTGTGTATGCGGTAGGCAGTGTCGTACGACTATGTCGCTGTGTGCATGCGTTACAGTTACAGCGCAGTTACAGGGCGGTATCACACGGGCCCTACACATGCCGATTTCCGAAAAATAAAAATAAATACCTACTTATTTTATTATTGATTCGTGTCGAGAATCATTAGCATAGTTACCTCCTCGAATTTGACGAGGATGCAAAACAACACCTTGTATAAATTGTACTATGTGAGTAAAGTGATTTATTGCAGTACTGTTTAGGTGCTCGCATTAAAAGTTTATTATCATCTGTACCTCCATTCATATATATATTTTAAATAAAGACAATATTAGACTGTCACGTAATTACAACAATTGAAAATTATTTGACAAACTGTGAATGGATTCTAACTAAATCCTGATTGCGGCAAGTCGATGTCATCATCGAAGGTCTATCCCCATGACTTCTAGCTCTTTCGATCCAGGGCTAATGTGGACCATTAATTGTTTCTTCTGTCCAGCTCGTCCCACCATCTTCTACGGGTTCTGCCGCGACACCATCTGACTGTGTCAGGGCTCCATACATAGTGGTTGCATTAGCCAACAGCTCATTAGATATACGGCAGACATGGTCAGCCCGGTCACACTTTAGTTTACTGACTTTTTGAGCAACGTCAGTAATCTATGTTTTGGAGTGCAGTGTTGTGTTGTTTATGTAATAAAAATACAAATGATAAAGCCTTACGCAGTTCTGATGGCGGCAATGTTATCCCTGAGGAATGGCAGAGCGAACCTAGCGTTAGAACGGTCTCCCATATAGAAGAAGGTGAAAGCGTTCACTCGATCTTGAGCCTTCACGAACTCGTTATTCAAGATGTTCTGCAGGTACCTGATATCAAATAAAAGATGATTAATCTAATGAAGCTTTAAAGTAAAAATTGACAGTTCAAGAAGAAATCGACTACCATCACGCATTTGCAGGGGACGATCCCAGCAGACCCTTAGGTACCCCTGAGGGTTTAGCGTTTTTATTAATGAAATGTCTATAATAACTATACATTTTGCCCGTGAAGGTTTTTTTTTAAATACCCGACGAAATATTGAATCTAGGCTAGCTAGCTAGGTGTCTAGAATCATGCACAGAATCCATGGTAAAAGTTTGTATACGATGTCCTATCCACCGTGTATTCATAGGCTTTTTTCGTAAAGCATGTGGGCCTTTTAAACCTGAATAATATAATCATCATCATTTACATTGTTACAGGGATCTTTTGATGCTGGAATGACGTTGACAGAGGGGCGCTGTTGGTAAACTATCGTACTTTTGTTTTGTAAAAGTCATTTGAAATGTATTCAAAAAACAAGATGGCGGCGTTAGTTTAGATTTCGGTCACGCGGCAAAAAACCTTGTACAGCTAAAATGTCAAAATCACATAGAAGACACTCACTGTTGCCTAGCTGCATCGTTGGTGGTGCATCCCAAGGCCCTGAGCATAGCAACCTCATCTGCCTGATTGTTGGAACTCTGACGACGATTGTTAAGGAAAGTCCATTCTGCAAGACCACCGGCACGGAGACCCTGGCAGAATACGTGACGTCTCAAGTTAGGGTTGACGCTGAAAAAATAATTATGATTATTGGTAAACATTTCGTGAATGACAGAAAAAAAAATATCTAGTGAAATTCGGAATATACTCATTAATAATATGTTACTAGAGTATGTTGTGTTATGCTGCAAAAGGAAAGACAGAGTAGGTATACAAAAGAGACGAATGGTGATAACCATCGAATTAGTACTACAGGTTCTACAATGGTAATGGTAGAACTATAATATAATATAAAAAAAATTGCCTGGTAGAAATACAAAGATATCATGCTGTTGACTCAAAAGCACTCATTCGTAAAGCAGATAACAGTAATAAGCTCAGAAGTCTTGGCCTCAGGCCTTGTCAGGGATCTTGAAAACGAAAATGATTTTAATGTTTTTTTTTATCATAAATTAAAAGTATTAGTCTTAAAGATCCACCTAACCTGATTATGCCCTAATATTCTCCCTCCTCTTCCCCTATTATTATTACCCTAGACCTTATTAATTGTTAAGAAACGAAAACTTTTGAAACTACATACCTACATCCTCATGTAGTTTAAAATATGATTGACGTGTAAAAGTCTTTGTACAAACCTTCTTACAGAAATAAAATCATTTGTCATTTACATACACGAACCTATTAAGAAACACGGTGAGTATTTACTTCAAGATTTATAAAACTTAGACAACAAATTGATGTTTGGTATGGGCCTGGCCAATTTCCTCTTGACTTTATTAAGCCGTTACTCTACGTGATTAGACTTTTATCATTAAAGCGATTTACACAGTATAAATAGCGGCCAGTCACGCGATATCGTCTTCTATAATAAAATATCCATTCGCAAAAATCTTAATTGATCAATTTTAATAATCTCTATGTTTAAAAGAGTATTTCTTAAAACTTTTGGAATGTCTCAAAAAGTATTTGAGAAAAACAGCAATTCTAATCCATCATCATTTGGCACCCTTGTTCCAACCACCCAAAAAAATCGATCTATAGTCTAAAACTATGCATAATAAAATTATCCTAAAATTATTCCTTACGTATTGGCGTTATTGGTGATAAAAGCTTGGAACTTTGCTACGGCATTGTCCACACATGCCCTATGCCCGATGTTGCAAGCGAAGGAGAGTAGGTAGAATCTGTTCATAGTCCTAGTGAGAGGCTCATTGTCAACCACGTCGTAACCAACGTCAGCGATCACAGCCTCAAGGTACTCGTAAAGTATTGCCTAGAAAATAAATAAAATTGTTGAAGCAACAGAATCTGGGAGCGTAGCTTGTTTTTGGAAAAAAAATTGGTAACCAATTTAAATTGTGATATCCAAAACGAGAAAAAGATTATTTTAATTAGTGTTCTTCATATTTTGGTCACCAATCAGTTTGCCAAGCGTGATCATCTGTTTCTTTTGGTCTTTCTTCTCAGAGTAGGCAGTAAGGAAGCACCAAACCCATCTAGTTTATTTTTCTTTTTTTTCTTTATCAATATGGCTCATGAGCTAAAACAGTGGCGTTGTGGCCATGATAAAATAATAATTTATTAGAATAGAAACTTCAAATTCATACTAAGATTATTGTGGTCGATACCTACCGACTACATATTTCTCAGTTTCCAAACTAGCAAGAAAATAGAACGGGGAATTACATTCTTGAAACTGTGGTTACTAAGTAAAGTCAGGAAAATTAATTGTTGCATAAATTGAACGCCGACCGTTAACCTATATCAATTCGCCGTGTTCATACAACTGTCACAGAATGGCAGTTTTGATTTGAATACCTATGCGGACAATTTTAGATGGTAGTCTATTTGCTAAACAATAAATTTTGCTGACTTTACGTTATAATGTAACTCGTACACTTTTTTCCGATCACTATTTGTTTAGGGTGCCGAAGTCACAAAGGCTCTATTTTTTTCTATACTTCAACTCACATCAAAGGCAGCCAATCTTTCGGGAAGGTGCAGGAATCTGTTCCTGATCCAGCTGAAGCCACTTATGGCTGGGTACCAGGAGTAGAAGCTTGTGTCCTTCTTCAAGAATTCAAGAACACGGAATCCGAGTGCATACGTCATCTGCCCAGAACGCATGAGCGCGAACACGTCGTCGACGATCTACAATCGAAAGAATAATTTGTTTGGTTATAGGTAATAAAATTAAAATATTAACAAAAGAAAGTAAAAACTACCTTCAAAGCGAACCGAGGCCCTAGCACGAGCGCGCGATGTAAACGTTACGTAGATTCGAACGACTTTTGAAACGAAAGTAGAACTAATGCATTTTTCTTTTGCGGTGGCACATTTAGTATCAGCCATAGATAATGACATAAAGATAAGTTAATTTTCTGAAAAATGCTTGGAAATTTGAGCATTGTTTTGACAACCTTCTTCGAGATAAATCGAAATTGCTGTACTGACCAAATACATGCGAGCAGCTGCGGCCAGCAAAAGTTGTATGAAAATACATATCTGTCGTGGTTTAGCGGCCAAGTAAATTACATAGTAAATTCATATCTATCTTGTAATTTAAAAATGGAATAATCATCAAATCGATCAATGATCTTCAATATTTATTTTTTCTTTGGACTCCGAAACATGGCTACCAAGGAGGTAACTTATCAAATTTACTATACAAGCTTTGGTCACAACTAGGCATTGATGGACTTACGTATGTGTGCCTCGGCTTCGCCTCGGCCCACTTTTGCACGTTCGTCCATCAATGTTCGATTGTTCGATTCCCGCACGGAACAAATATTTGTATGACCTACAAGTAGTTGTTCCGCGTCTGGCTGTTTGTGTATGTGACTTTAAATGTTTGTAAACGCACCCACAATACAGGAAAAATTCCTAGTGTGGGCAATGTTTTTAAAAAAACAAAAAAAAATGCCTCTTTTGCGTGCCGCTGCAGTATTGTACTAAATATTTAAGTAAGTGAGAAACGAGTTTTTTAAATTATAAAACCATTCAAATTTACGTTAAATTTATTCCGCGCGTTCTGCTAGGCCCGCAGACCTTATGAAGTATAGTGCCTTTGTTATTTTTTTGTGAAGTATATTTTTTTTTTGACACAGACTTCTGAAACTGATACCAAGTTTAGTAAATCTATAAAAAATATTGTCGTTTTATACCTGTGCTCTGTTCAAATGATGGATGGTGGTATGGTCTGTATTAAGAGCATTCGCGATCAACCGCCAGTTATTTTCATCGTAGTTCACGCGGTAAATACCTAGAAAAAAAACACGAGTTAATATCAGATCATATCACGCCAATATTTGGCGAAGGGTAATGCAGAGTTGCATACCTACGATTCTCATATTCCGCCAGTTACGTATGTTCTTAGTCACATGTAATACAACTCTTTGCGCTGCTACTGTGAACTTCAGATGGAAAAACCAATAGCCCAGGATACTCAAGAGACACCTCATGACCATTTATCGTACATACTCAAATTGTTTGCTAGCTATCATAATAATAATAGTCCTCCTGAATGTTTTCGGTCATGGCGGCCAATCTCAGCGGAGACTAACTGTCTTCCCTCACTGACAAAGTCCGATGGGACAGCAATCTGACGCGACCGGCCATTATACCACTATACAGACGAGGCAGTTTATTACTATAAAAGTTCATACCTTTCTGTTGAACGTTGAATATGACCCATCCATTTCCTGCTGCGTTATCTATGAAGTCAGTCTTCGTGGTCATCACTCTGGAAGGCAGTAGGTTTTGCCAGTTAGGGTTGCTTTGAGTTGTGTAGGTCAGGGGCAGAGGCCAAACTTGTGCTGTCGGCGTGGCCGTTGCGCTGATGAAGAACCGGTTCTAATAGTAAAAGAACATGACTTAAATACGCATGATCAAGCACAATAAAATATGCACAATAAAAACTGTTTATTTGTTTCCTATTATAAAAAAGTGTATGTAATAATGTTTAAAAAAATATAAAAAACACGGCTTTCAGCATTTTCAAGTCAACGAGTGTTTTGTTATTCGACTGTTGCAATTAGTTTCGGCGTTCAGTATTTGTTTTTTAAAAGGAATTGAACGTCACTTGTTGAGTGAACACCTGAACGAAATGATTACCTGTTCAAGATCAATGCGACCAGTTTCTGAGTTGACGGTAACTTTGAGGACTGGATATCCTTGCTCTTCTACCCAGTATTTCATAAAGTTTGTAATATCGAAGGTGGTGGAAGGTACTCCATCTTCCGACACTGCTTTGGCAAAAGCACTGTAGAGGTCTGCTGGGAATGCGTGCTGGAAAGAACTGAAAATAGAAATATTTTTTCACTCCTCTTGCTCAAAAAGACCGTCATTGTGGCGTACCAGAGCGAAGAAAAAATAGCAATTCTTCCTCTAGGGGAAAAAGTTTTTTTTATTTTTATTTTTGTGTATCAAATGACAATGAGCCTACAAAAACGAAAAAGTCTTTAGTCATAAGAGTAGAATAATCATGAATATAGACTCTACTTATTACTGTTTCATAAAAAAAGAACTTCATTCTAAACGTGACATTGGCTAAATGCACAAACCGTGCGAAGCCAAAACCAAAAAAAAAAAAAAAAAAAAAAGAACTTCATTTTATTTTTGAAAATGGAACTAAAATCGGCGATCTCTTTAGTAGAATGCATGCAATGCGTTGCGGCTGCAGAAGAAAAAACAAAAAAAAACATTGGCGCGAAATCTTTATAATTTTTCTCTAATTGCAAATTGAATTGGTACCTAGTGACCGTAATTAATTGTATTGGATTGTTTTATTTTCTCGCAATCGTAGTGAAAAGTAGAGTGTAACACACGGCGCTAAATACCCATTAAAACTCGGTTTCTATTTACTCCCTCGCTAAAGCTCGGGAGTAAAACTACCTCGTATATAATGGGTCATTTTAGCTCCTTGTATAACAATCTACTATTAAAAACTACAGTTTACCTGGGTATTGTACAATATCAAAGCTCAAAATAAATTTAATCATGGCTGGTCCGAGCGAGTTAATAAAAGTGTTAATGACCATGTCAATAACGGATATCGAATGTCAATTCTAAAGTTATTTTATGCCACTTCTTCCCGCTACATACAAGTGGTGGAAATTGCACGTTTCGAGTACTATATTTTATAACATTTCGTTCATTTGCGAAAAGCTTCACATAATGTAAATAGAGCAATTTTTTGGGTATGATGATTTAAAAGAGTAAAATAAGCAATAAGAGTGTGACGAAGCATATTATAGTCACATCTTTCTAGCTCCCTCATTTTTAGGCTTTAGTGTAATGTCGTTATTATAGCAAATAGCAAAAAGAATAAAATTTGCTGCGTTCACATGTATACAAGGTGTTGTTTTGCATCCTCGTCAAATTTGAGGAGGTAACTATGCTAATGATTCTCGACACGAATCAATAATAAAATAAGTAGGTATTTATTTTTAAATTTTGTCATTTTCGGAAATCGGCATGTGTAGGGTCCGTGTGATACCGCCCTGTAACTGCGCTGTAACTGTAACGCATGCACACAGCGACATAGTCGTACGACACTGCCTACCACATAGGTACGCAACGAGGCGATTCTGTTCTTTGAAAGTAGAGTATTCTGAAATACTGTCAAACTTAAATCTAAAAAAACAAGTATGTATTAATTATTGAGCAGGATCGTAATTTTATTTGATTATTTATGTCTTTCATAAAAGCCTCCTGAAATTTGACGAGGATGCAAAACAACACGTTGTATTTAACTCAAAATTGCAGTTTTTTTTAGTTACGTCACCCTTTTTGCAAATGAGCGATTAGTCGTGAGAGTGATGATACTCTGATTCGTTTAAAACATTTCGACATTTTTTGTTCTTATTTAAGTGAATTATTATTTGATTATTTAAAGAAAAAAAATAATAAAGAAAGTAAAGCAGAAAGTGATCCTGACGATCACTTACTGCTTTACTTTCTTTTCGTTATTAAAATCAAGAAAACTAATTACTTTTCCTCCAAGAAGTAGTTCAAAGCCTTCTTAAAAGTATTTTCAGTGAGGAAATGCTTCAGCATCAGAAGTAGCGAAGCTCCCTTGGAGTAGCTGATGCCACTGAAGTGTCCAGTGACTTCGGTGGGGCTGTTGACAGAGTGCTGCAGAGCTCTGGTGGTCGTTCCAGAGTCAGCAGATAACGCACTCTGTACGTACATAATATTAAACTGATCTGCTAACTCTAATTCTGGGTACACCTGGGAAGAAATATATTAAACGATTAGCATCAGCGAGTAAAAAGTTTTTTTTTAAACTTCTCGTCGTAAATGTAGAAGTTGTCACCTGTAAAAACACAAGGCGAAAGATCAGTGTAATAAACGGGTTTCGATTTTCACATTATTGTGCCCAGTATGATATCCGGCAAAAACTTACTAAAAAACTTTGTGCACTTTTAGGATCGTTCGAGGAAGTTTGTGCACATATGACGGAAGATGCGTCTGGCGTAACTTCGGTCGCGTCTATTTAGGGTCGGTTCACATCTGACGGAAGATGCGTCGGGCGTAACTTCGTTAACATCCAATTAGTACGCTCGACGCACCAACGCATCATCGGTTAAGTGTGAAAGGTTGAATGTTTTCTCAAATAATTGTCTGTTCTGGCGTTACGCGACCGATAATACGCGACGCATCTTCCGTCAGATGTGAACCGACCCTTAACCGCTCGACGCACTAATGCATCATCGGTTGAGTGTGTAAGGGTCGGTTCACATCTAACGGAAGATGCGTTGCATATTATCGGTCGCGTAACGCCAGAACAGACAAATATGAGAAAACATTCAACCTTTCACACTTAACCGATGTTGCGTTGGTGCGTCGAGCGTACTAATTGGATGTTAACGAAGTTACGCCCAACGCATCTTCCGTCAGTTGTGAACCGACACGCTGAGGTCGAATGTTTTCATATCTACTTGTCCGTTCTAGCGTTACGCGACCGACGATACGCGACGCATCTTCCGTCAGATGCGTGACCGCCCCTATTTTCAAAATACTTTCCATACAAATGTCATGGCGATTGGTTGCCTTACATACTATAAAATATACTTACACCATCCATAGCGAAATATTCGAAGTAGCTAGCGAAACCCTCGTTGATCCATACATTGTCCCACCATCTGCAGGTGATCAGGTTACCGAACCACTTGTGAGCGAGCTCGTGAGCAGTTATCGTACCAATGGTCAACTTGTCCACAGCATTGGTTTCACCCTCTTCGTACAACAGACGGAGCTCCCTAAAATAAAACAAAATTTGTGAGTATTGCTGGTTTTAGGCGCTGCCAAAACGTAGTAAACCGTAAAATACTCCGTTTTTTATCCGACAGTTAGGGTATTGGTACATATTACAAGCTAGAAAAAAAATATAGGTAGTATTATGATCGTAAAACAAAGCGAACTTTTTTTTTCGTCTCATTCTTCTCTAAATTTAGAGCGTAAACTATCATAGTTTATGTATATGGAAACGGAATTCAATCAATTAAAGAATTACCAAAAAAATATATTATATTTTTAAATTTAATTATAACTGCAAGATTACTTTTATTTTGTCGGTCATTTGCTCAGATCAGGTCATTCAATTCAACTAGCATCAAACGCATCGCTGTTTTGAACCTTATTTGTTGCCGCGCTATGTCAATTGCCTAAAATGTTGTTTCTTACCGTAACTTAACTATACTTACACCTCTGCCAAACCCTTCGGAAAAAACAGGCGATTTTATGTTACTCTGTGGTACCAAAAAACTCTTAAATACATAAAAACATATTACTGAAGCTTGCATTATTACAGTTTGGAATAGCGCCATCTAGTAGTAGTCTGGCACAACGAGTATTACCTACGTCTACGTGAAACTTCACGAAATATCTAGATAAGACTAAAATAAAAAAAATACCTGTAAGTCACTAATCCCCAGTTCTCAGTGGCACCTGAAGCCCAGTAAGGTGACGCGATCTGATCGTTCTTGATATTCTCCTCCATCTCATAGTACTCGATACCGAAGTACTGGCTAAGCCAGTCTGTTAGAGGAGGTCCAACTTCTAAAGCATAGGCTCCTTGACCACGCGCGTTGGGTCTGGCCAAAATTCTGTATGGCTTTAGTGCATCGTTGTTATCAGCAATCACTTCGAAGCCTTCGCTGATGTGGAAGGTGACCAAGTAAGCTGACATTCTCGGGGTAACCTGGAAGGTCTCCTTGTAGCGACCGGTATCGGTACTGAAATAATAATTGAGTTACATGTATTTATTTAATCATTACCTAGTTTAGTTCATAGTGTTTTTTTTCTCTGATGATTTATTATTAGGTCTTGTGTGTCGACATGTATAACCGTATATAATTCTTATTTATCTTCTTCTAATCTGATATCGGAAAGTCCTGGCTGTGGTTCTTTATCCAACCCAGATATTAATTTAATGATTGCTATTAACTTGAAACCAATTCTGGAAAAAGTGGCAGTATTTTATATATTAAAACAATATGATGATGCGATAAACAGAACGTCTGTTGTTTTAGTAGGGCTGACTGGTGCAAATTAGGGCGGGCCGCGCCATGTTGCAAAATTTTTCCTACATTTTGTATGGACTACTGTACACTACAAGGGGCCTGCACATCACTTTGAAATGCGCTGCAACCCGATGCGGCTGTACCTACTGTGCGCTTAGTTCCATCTGTATTTGCATTAAATATGAGACCGGCAGATGGATTGGATATGGATTTGTTAGTGTTAAAATAGTTAATAAAAATAATCAAACCAATTATATATATTATAATTAATATATATATCCTTAAAAGTTAAAAAAGGGTTAAAGGGATTTTATCTAAATTACTGTTTACCCCTAGTGGGTTATTAGATCGTGTTTGATGTAGAAGTAATTAGTGAATAATTGTTATTAGATAGTTACTTTCGCTCTTGTAGTAATATTATGAATCAATATCCATTCTAATAATACAAATAATGTAATTTAGATGGATAGAGAATGGATATAATATCTTCAGTAAAAATCATACTCACAGAGTCCTCTCAGCCAACGGCATATTAGAGTAAGTTTCAGTAAAGGTCTCTGGTCTGTTGATGATGATTCTGAAGGTAGACTTAAAGCCAGGCTCATCAAAGCTGGGGAATGCCTGCCTCGAGTTAGTGGGCTGCAGATGAGTGGCCGCGTACCAGCTGCAAAAATTATAATAATAAAAATCACGTAACCTGGATAAAAACTCAATGCATACTCGGTGGCATATTGACAACTTCATGACACTATTTTTAGTTCACCGCTGTTATGAATCCATGTAACTCAAAAAAAAAAAAATTCAAAGAGAATGTCAGCAGTTTTTTTTTTGCTACTTCCCTTTTCACCACGTATCCGATAGAAAAGTGTAGTTTTGTAACTATTTTTATATTCATACATTAGGTGTCGTTTCGCTGAAGATTAAGTTGAGTATGATGATCAAAATAATTACTAAACGACAACTTTGTTTAGCAATACTAGCTAAACAAAGGTGTCATTTAGTAATTATTGGGACATTTGGCCACTTTCTCACTAGACCAAACGTCCCACTAGACATTTTTTTTATGTCATGCAATGAGACTAAGAACAAAATATTGTCCTCACCGCAATTGACCGCTCTCGTCCTTGTAGCTTCCTCGGAACACACCTCTGGAAAGAGGCGTCTCATTGATGTTACCGACATAGTTCACAGTCAGTATGTACTGAGCACCATTAACCAAGGTTTCTCCAGCAGGCAAGTTGACTTTCAGGAAGTGGTACTCTCTAATGCGTTCGAAAGGAGTTGTGGCATGCAGTGAAACAGGTTGGCCAGCTAGGGTCGTTAGAGTTACCCCTACAATGCTTCTAACGTTTTCCTGAATGATGAGCGCATTCAGGCCAGCTGTCTTTACCTGTGAAATAAATTATATAAATAATAAATAAATAAATACATTTATTTCATAACTAGATTGTTTTACAAATTAAACATAGGCTAGTTTTAAATACAAATGAGTTAAGCATCTGTAGCTGAACTAGACAAAACCTGTGTTTCGGCTATCAGCGCTAATCCCCTCGGATAATTTTACATTTATCGTAGCCAATAACATTAGTTTTTACAAGATAATTATTATTAACAGTAGTGTTATTTTACACATCTTATTATATACAATTATAAGATGTAGAGTATGAATGCGTGTCCTCTCAAGTCTCATCATGTGGAATGAAGTGTGAGTGTGTGAATTGGGAGAGGGTGTGTGGTGGTGTGTGTAGTTCATGATAAATTCTGTTATACATTTGGAAGTTTATGCGTGTGATCTATGTGAATATTGTAAATATCAATCAAACTAGTTAATGCTAACGAGATCGTTGTGCAGAAGAAGTTCAGTCTCTTCCTAATTAAGATTTTTTTAAATATTCAAATATCTTTTTTTGCATTGATTTTTTGTTAGTGGGTATATATTTATAGCCCTGTTTAATCTATAGTAAAGAAAGGGCCCAATAAAGTTCGCGAAGCGTTGGCTATATTTACTTTTAAAGAGAGTCGTTCTGCTACATACCAGATCTGCTCTTCGTTTTTGGAGGATTCCTGGGTCATATACCTGTTTTTGCTATATCACAATGATATATTGGAATGAAATATTAATTTTGATCCCAATGACCATTTTACTACAAATTGGTATTTATTTGTTTTCAAACCACAAAGCTTTGCACGACTTTAGACAAATTAGTAGATAAAACTTCCGTAAAAAAAATATTGGTACTAATCTGTGCAATGTTTTTAATCATTGAGAAGTGGTAGATTCGTAATACAATTGTCCTGGCAAGAATGTTTACTTACCTCAACAGTAATTGTGACAATACCATCAAAAGTAAAGACTGCGTTGCTACCACTAGCTGTGAAGTAAGGTGTGATTTCTACGTCATAGTGTATAGGGTCCAGGTCTTCGGGGAGTCGGTAGGCATCAGATGCAGCAGTGTTACGGGACTCTGCTTCCTCGAAATCCAACGGTAAAGGTATGTCAGCCTTAATGGCAGCGACAAGCGCCAGGAGTATAAGGCTGATGTGACGCATGGTGCTGAAATTTAATGGTTGGTTAACAATAATTATTAATGCATATATGAAAAATAATTACGCTACTGTCAAAAAAACTTACGACTTTTTTTTTTGATGAAATTACAAGGACAAGCGTAATTAAATAACATCAAACTTACAATTTCTCGATGCAATTAGGCCTTATACAAAACTACACAAGATGAAAGAATTTAAATAATATGAATGGCCTGTATCACTAGCTCTTTTTGCTCCACGGTTAACTCACGTGGCACATAATAAAATTGCTATAATTTATTAATTTGTTTTGTTACTACAAAATTATTGTTATACGCTTCATATTCCTAGTATTTTAATTACTTCATTTTGTTTGACTTAAAAAATAGGCATAATAATAAAATTCTCTGGAAAACGTACCTGCTCTACAGTTACACCATGCGAAATGAATTCAAAGTCGGTAACATTTGGTGGTCATAATCGGTTATAATTTTATTATTTATATTGTAAATTTTATCAGGATTATGGTACCAATATCAGTCGCAAGCCTTGATATTTTTTTTTATCCAAAAGCGTTTTATCTTTTTGATAAGTAGATAAAACTATAGCAAAACAACTGAAAACTCGTCCCTCACGATCTGTATGAAAACCATTAAATCAATAGAAATAAATGACAGCACACTTATGTAATTCTATACAAACATGTCTCACCGAAGGTGCACATCCGATCGATGATGGACGACATAAAATTAGGTACGTCAGATATTTTGGCTTATGATTTAGACAAGCAGTTACTTCAGTGTTAGTTTTTTTTCAGTTATCTACAGTAACTTACAGCAAGTAGGTATACAATATCGACTAGCAAAACAATAAGACCAAAACAAGAATTGACGAGGGCTAAATGTGAAGTTGTCATGTTAGAGCAGAAGGAAAACCTTTCGGCAATACTATATATCCTATTACTATATTAATTGGTGAATTACTAAAGTTCTTATCTATACATTACTCATATCATAACTACAGGCTTTATGACGAAAGTGCATAGAATTTGGGAAATTTGTTGTTTTCATGTTTAGGCTTGTGCATTTATTTATATAAGTATTCTTTATTGTACACCACAAAATAAATAACAAAAAAAAGGAACACTACATAATATACAATGGGCGGCCTTATCGCTTTCTGCGATCACTTCCAGGCAACCTTGCATTGTGCAATGATGAAACAAAATTCTTCCTTAAGGAAACGCGGTCACTTGTGTTAATTCCATACCAACGTATTCCTCTGTTTTCTCCCTAGTTAATATTGGATAGGTACTAGTCCAAACATCGGCGTCGGCTTGCTTAACATCTTCAATAACATTTAATTTTAAATGATCATGATAGCCATACCTATTTGTGCTGCCAAGCAGCTTTGCTGTGTCTTGGCTGTGTGATAGCCGGTTAATAAAAAAAACATTTATTTTCAGACTAATTATTATTTGTCCATAATTGTTAATTATAAAGGACTAAAAACTATGTTAGTATTGAATAATTCATAAAATTCAAATAATAAAATCACTCAAGTCAAATATCAAAGTTTCATCGAAGCATGAAGCTGGATGAATCTCCCCAGCTCTGCAGACTCTGTAATAACAGGCATGACACATTTCAGGGTTGGTAACTTATGATGCTTCTGATTGAGGATATACTTTATTATGCTTTTAGACAAAACTATACTTCTCATATTTTAGGGCAAACGAAATTCAGCAAAGCTAACATTTGTTGTAGGTCCAAACCTACAGCAAAAATGCAATGGGACCAATCCCATAGTACAAAAAGTAGTTAATGATTATTGATATATGATCATTTATGACTTTAGCGACTCTTTTTCAGATTAAGCATATGTAAACAAAAACTAAGGCTGAATATAAAATGTTAGCAAAGTTTACCGTTTATTTGGCAGATAATATAGGTATCGAACGTTTATAAAATTAATAATTGTTGAACGAAATTGTTTTGTTTTGCGTGTTACTTGCATACACCAAAGTCACCAAACTCAGTCGGTATTATTACAAAACACGATCTAACTATAGCCCGGGCCTAAAACTTCGAGCCAGTTTTTGTATTTTGAACTTTATGCTGACTTTAGTAAAGCTCTTAGTACAAAATTGACAACCTGAGACTGGACTAAGTTGTCAGTTTTGTAAAAGGAACTGTATTTCGATTTATGTTACGTTCTTATTTCAAAAACAGCCTCGATGGTTTAAACCATGTCTAAAGAAAAACCTTATTTTGTAATAACACCGAGTGTGACTAAGTGTGATCTGAGTTTTTCGTTTGCTTTCTTGCGTTGCGATGTCGTTAGTAACAATTAATGAATGTTTATTGTGTAATCTTCATCATCCTTTCAGCCGAAAGACGTCCACTGCTGAATATAGGCCTCTCCAGAGTACTGCCACATCAACCAATCCTGTGCTTCTCGAATCCAGCGGATTCCTGCAGCCTTTACAACGTCATCTATCCACCTTATGAGAAAGAAGTCTTCCAAAGCTGCTCATTTCAGTACACGGTCGCCACTCCAGAACCATTCAATCCCATCGGCCATCCGCTGTGCGAGTAATATTCCCTGGCCACTGCCATTTAAGCATGGCAATGCTGTGGGCTATATCGGTTACTTTAGTTCTCCTGCAGATCTCTTGATTTCTGATTTGATCACGCAAGGAAAATAAGCGTAGCCCTCTGCATTGTCCTTTGGGTGACAGCCTTCTAATGGGGCCTATTGTGAGAGACTACGTTTCAGTGCCATAAGTCGTCACTGGCAACACTCACTGGCGCAATACTATTGGGTTTTTCTGTGATCTCTCTAAAGCGTTTTAGTGCGTGCACCATGACACGCTTTTGCGTAAGCTACGTCTTTACGGTGTTCAAAACAAAACCCACAACGTACTAAATGCTTATTGACATAAAAGGCACCAATGTGTCGATGTTAATGGTGTGAAATCATCATAGGTATAATATCAAGACTAGCGGAAAGGCTCAGTTTGGCCGCCTACGCCGTCAGGAAAGTGAGATGATAATATCATATCATGACTAAGAAGATTATATGTATACACTGACTTTGATACAGCGTGGTTCTATTTTAGTTATTTTCATAGCATTAAGTCCTACGGCATTCTGCTGTTGGGCAAATATTCAAAATACACACATCAAAAGTGTCTAGGGATCAAGCATTTTTATGCGGATTTCTTGAGATTAAGATGTGGCTTTGTAATAAATTTATGATTTTATAAATTTATATGGATCCTTTTTGGTGCATTTCATAATTTGAATCAGGAACTGTGAATCAAATTCGAGTAAAAGATGAAAATCAGCTGTCAATATTTTCCCTATAAAAACATACAACGCATTGAAGACATTATTAGTGCTACTGTTTCCCTACTACTGATTAAAACCAACGTTATTATGGAGCGGCGACGTCATTTAAGCAGGGAAGAAATGCTCAGAGCCGTGGGAATGATAGAAGCTGGTTCCCGGCAACGTACTGTGGCTTTAGCTCTGAATACAAGTCAGAGTGTTATCAGTCGACTTTGGACACGTTACCGAAGCACTGGTACCGTGGCTGAGCGCCATGGAGGACGGTATCGCTGCACCACACGGAGACAAGACCGATACATTCAAATCTTAACTCGAAGAGCTCCAACAATAACCGCCATGATGTTAGCCGTGAGGCTTCATCACTCTTCAGGGAACTTAATTAGCGACCAAACAGTCAGAAGCCGCTTGCATGAAGTGAACCTTCATTCCCGAAGACCGCTACGGGTACCACCTATAGCAATGCACAATCGTAGGATTCGATATCAATGGGCTCTTGAACACAGAAATTGGGCAGAAGAACAATGGCGTTTCGTGTGCTTTTCTGATGAGTCTCGTTTTGGTATGAGACCGGATACAAGACGTATACGACACTGGAGAACCCCTGGACGCCAACAGCGATTAAAATCCTGCCAGGAAGTCCATCCTTATAGTGGTGGAACCATCATGGTATGGGCGGGTATTTGGATCGGCGGAAGAACTGAGTTGATTTGGATCAGAGGCAACCTCAACGCTCAAATTTATGCTGAGACGATTGTATCAGACGTCATCGTTCCTCTACAAGTGCAAATCGGTCCCTTATTTCAGTTAATGCATGATAATGCACGACCGCACACCGCAAGAGTTGTAAGACAGACTCTCGCCGCAGCTAACATCAATGTCCTGCCCTGGCCTGCTCAGTCGCCAGACTTGAACCCGATTGAGCATGCATGGGATATGCTACAGAGAAGAGCTCTGCCGAATATGGAGGGTATCCAGTCGCAAGAAGACCTTTTTTTGTTGTTGCAACGAACATGGGCGGCCATTCCACAGCGTGATTTGGATGAACTCATTTTGAGTATGCCAAACCGATGTTCTTGTGTTGTTAGTGTTCGCGGTAGAAACACGGATTATTAATTGTTTAAGTTACCCAATAAAATTTTAAAGAAAACTGTTATTTCAGTCTTTTTTTCGAACTTTTGTGTTAGTGGTTCAAATGTCAAAAATCCCTTTATTAGGAAAATGGCAAATTTCTTTATTAATGCAAAGGTGACTTGGTTTATCGTTACTGTGACAAACGAAAACACTTTATTTTATGAATCCTTAAAGAAAATTTTAATTAATATCAATCAGGAGAAAAGTTATTGCAAAAATATATGTTGATCCCTAGACACTTTTGATGTGTGTATATGTATTTTTCAGAAACGAGCTGTTCGAGCAATTTATCTGCAACGTGTTGTTGGTGAAATATGTATTTAAAGATATTGATATTCTCACGGTGGCATCACAATTCGCCAACATCTTATACAGGGTGAAATTGAATTCATGGGCATTATTTTAAAGGTTCATTATACTCATCATTATGAACAACTTTTACTATGGGACCAAACCTGAAATCACAAAAAAAATATCACCCTACATTTTAAAGAGTTATGCAAACATAAATGTAGGGAACAGCAGATTTTTTTTTCGCGATTTTAGTGTTGTTCCTATATTAAAAGTTGTTCTTAATGATGAGTACAAAGACCCTTTAAAATATTGCCCATGAATTCCATTTCAACCTGTATATTAGGCAAAATATACACTAAAAACAGTGATATTCAGGACAAACTACGTGCTCCCTTTTTTTTTTTTTTTTTGAGGATGGGAAATCATCAAAGGACTCCTCCCGCTCTGGGTGGAGCGGAAGGAAGTGTCAGACTCTTACTGACTAAAACCCACCCGTGTTCCTTCCTTGGCCCTTTATGTTCCGGGTCAGCGGTACCCCTTTTGGATGATCCCGCTTTCCCGGCAGGCTTGGGCCCTAGTGGACCCCCTCTATGATGCTGACATCTCTTTGAGGCGCGCGTGGAACACGTACGCGCCGTCCAGCACGGGCCTGGTCCTGATCGGACGGTGAGCTACCCATTACTCACCGCCCGCAGGCCCGCGCCTACGGTGGCCGGGAGTCGTCACGCGGCTCCCGACGCCCGGAGCGTCCACCGCGGCGGCTTGGACGGGAGACTCTCTCCCTCTCCCGTCCCGCCACCTCCTTCGCTAGCATGACTGCTTCGCAGAAGGAGGCGACTGCCTCCCACTCTCCCTCGCCCCGGACCATGGCTTGAACCAAGGCCGGGCGTGAGAGATCGCCGCCGCTGCCGATCGCCTCTACGAGGACACGGCGGTGCTCCGCCCATGCAGGGCAGGGCCCCACCGTATGCTCCACCGTGTCCTCGGGGCGATCATCGCAGTGGTGACACCCGGGCGATTCCTCCCGCCTGATGATGTGCAGGAACCTCCCGAAACTTCCGTGTCCGGTGAGGACCTGCGTCAGGCGGTAGGTGAGGACGCCGTGACGCCTCTCTAGCCACTCCTCAAAGAGGGGTCTTACCGCCGCTATCGTGGCGTGCCCTGCGCTGGGTTGCGACAGTCGCTCTTTCCATGCCGCCATGAGATCGCGCCGGAGGTCCGTCCGCTCCGCCGCGATTTGCCGCGGAAGCGGGGTTTCCCCCCGGCGTAGTGCCTCCGCGCGCCACTCATACAGGCGCGCGAGGACTACCGCCTCCAGATCCCACGGCGGCAGTCCGGCATGGAGGCTTGCCGCCTCGCCCGAGATCGTGTGGTAGCCCCGGATCAGCCTTACGGCTACCACCTTTTGGGGCGCGTTCAGATAGTGGGCGGCTCTCCGCCGCAGTGAACGCGCCCACACCGGGGCCCCATATGTAGCCATGGACCGCACGACCCCCGCGTAAAGCCTCCGGCAGGAGGCGTTTGGACCCCTCAGGTTGGGCAGGAGCCGCTTGAGGGCGGCCCCAGTCCGTTCCAGTTTGGGGGCCAAACGTCGGAAGTGCTCCACGAATTCACCGGCTATCGAGCACGAGTCCTAAGTATTTCATCGTGGACTCGACGCCGATGTGAACCCCTCCTGCCGTTAGTTGGGATCCCGATGGTGGCCTGTTCCGGGGCCCATGGAAAGACATGGCCTCGGACTTGTGCAAAGCCACCTCGAGACCCAACTGCCGGATCCTCTCCACGACTATCGCAACCCCGCGTGTCATCGCGTCGGCCGCCGCCTTTTTGTGTTCCATCTCACACCTACGCCGGGGGTCGCGGGAACATACGATCCTTCCACAACCCCCGACTGGTGCCGGCCCGCCACTGCGGGCCTCTTCGGGTCTGGGGGGGGAGTGAGGTGTTTGACTCCCCCCGCGACGTCTAACAGGGGCGCGCGTGGAACACTACGCGCCGCCACCTCGGGTCCTGGTGTGTGGGGGGCGACGGACGTCCCCGAGTCCGTCGCCCCTGGACCCATTTAGGGGGGCTGGAAGAGGGCGTTGTCCGCCCTCCGCCGACGCCCGGTGCGCCTTCTGCGGGCCGGGTGAGAGGACGAGATCTCCCTCTCCCTTTCCGCAGCCTCCTTCTGCAAGACGACTGTCTCACAGAAGGAAACCACCGCGTCCCAGGACTCGTCGCTGCCGACCATCGACTCGACTACGGCCGGCAGCGACAAGTCACTGCCTACTTCTGAGATGAGGGCACGGCGCGGCTCCTCCCAAGCGGCACACTCTGCCAGCGTATGCCGCGCCGTGTCCTCCCGGCAGTCGACGCAGTGGTGACACCGGGCGTCCGGCTCCCTGTTTATGCGACACAGGTACTTCCCGAAGCAACCATGCCCCGAGAGCACCTGCGTCACCCGAAACGACAGGGAGCCGTGCCTCCTCCCGAGCCAGCGCTCGAGCACCGGCCGGACCGCCTCGATGGTGACGAGGCCGGCGATAGGGCGTGAAAGCCTGTCCCGCCATTCCGCCACCAGGACCTCGCGAAGCTGAGACCGACGCAGCTCTGTGTGTCGCTGCATCGGTCCCTCGCCCCGCGCCCTCGCTTCCTCGCGCCACCGATACAACGACGCGAGTACTTTCGCCTCGAGGTCCCAGGGCGGGGATCCGGCCAGTACGCAAGCCGCCTCGTAGGAGATCGTGCGATACCCCCTGATGACTCTGACGGCCATCGCCCTCTGTGGCTTTCGCAAAACAGCGATGCTGCCGGCCGTCAGGTCAGAGGCCCACACCGGGGCCCCATACAGGGGTCGGCCGCCGCCTGATGCGACCTCCCCTGCGCCAGGACCAGCGTGTCGTCAGACTACGTGCTCCCTTTCACTGACTTAATAAGGTTCATAACTCATTTGTTGGCCTTGTTATGACCTTTTATAACAAGCCTCCCCCTTCTTTGCTAATTTACCTTTGAATGCGTTTAAAGCTAAAGTAAAATCCCATCTTTTTTCAAAGGCATATGTTTCTATTAACGACTACTTAAACGATAAGAATAGTTGTTAGCCGTGATTAACTCAAGACAATGTTCTTTCTTCAGAATTAGCTTGCCATCTGACAGGTATGAGTTCTTATAATTGTTTATTTTATTTGACTGTATTTATAATTCAATTGAGTTTAATTTTGTTTTCATTTATAATTGAGATAATCAACTCATTACAATGTTTTTTTCAATCAGTTAGCTAGCGACCTCGACAATGTATTATATTATTTTTGCCTGAAATACCGTCAGCAAGTTTGCCATGCTCTCTTAGATGTCACTGCTTGCGGTAGCGTCGGGAGTCAGGTTGCCTCCATCCCTCAAATATGGCGAGCGGGGTAGTGGCTGATCCTTGCGTTATGCTCATGAATGGGTGCTGTTTGTGGTTGCAAGTCTTCTTGTTGACATTGGTTTTGTTATTAGTAATTGTAGTATTTAATTTTACTTCGAAGGTCCTAGTTTATCATTTGTGAATTCAAGTTACAGCTATATGAACATAATGCGGCATTGCATATGTAAGCGTAAGCGGGCAATCCTTTTATGGCCGGAGGCTTTCATTTAGGTATTAAGTTCTGTTGACGCTCCGTCGCCGGCCCGGACACGGACGTTTGCGAACGAGTTCATATTAAATATACACACCGATATTTTTTGGAGCTCGTGACGAAGCACGATCCGGCCACGTCCCGGGCACGGCCCCGATGT
This sequence comes from Brachylomia viminalis, assembly GCA_937001585.2. Classification (NCBI taxonomy): domain Eukaryota; kingdom Metazoa; phylum Arthropoda; class Insecta; order Lepidoptera; family Noctuidae; genus Brachylomia; species Brachylomia viminalis. Next base: position 4,409,612 of record OW443300.2, read on the forward strand.
GTGTGGATAGACCTTAATAGCCCGTGGTACTTGGTCGTTACACGCCATGGCAAAGTGTAATCACCTTTTATAAGTTTTTTAGTGAATGGTCGCTTTTCGTGTGAACATTATGGCTTCAGTTTTTGCGGAATTTAATTTAAATTTTCATTGAGTAAAAAAAATTAGTAGATGGTGTAATGAAACTGAATCCGACCAACTATCAAATCGGTGTATTTACTTGTAGTAAATGATACTTTGTCATCAGTAAAACCAGCGAGATGAGTGTTAGTCTGCTTGTGCATGTCATTTATACACCGTATGAATAAATAAGGACCGAGCAAGGAGCCCTTTGGCACCCCTGCAGGAATAGATTTGGACGCCTGGATGATTTTACAAGCCCAATCGAACAATTTTATTATATCTTATGTGAAAGGCCTGCGTACCAGGCGGCATTAAAAGCTTTTCCTAGGTCAAGCAACATTGTGCCAATAGATTCACTCATGTTTAGATGCATGACATGCTCTAGGACCCTGGCCAGTTGCTGGGCTGTAGAATGAGCCTTACTATATCCGGCAATAATAGTTGGTTTGTAAGTATTTAGGTATTGCTAAGCGCGATGAAATTACTCCTTCGAGTAGTTTTCCCAAGGACAATAGAAGAATTATAGGCCGATAGCTTGTTGGCGTAATTTCATCTTTACCTGGTTTCTTGAACGTTATAATTCTTGCTCTTTTCCGAACAGATGGAAAGTAGCTGATTATCAGGCAACCATTAAAATTGCATTCACGTTATCACGTTATAGATTATTTAGTAAGCAGTTGTGTATAATATCGACACCCGGAGACTTACGACATTTGAGAACACTTTTCTCGGACACACGAGATTAGGTACAATAAAATCTTTAACGTTTTTAGGGGTTTAGAATGATTAATTGACGAAAGTCTCTGTAATTTAATCACTAGGCCAGGGCATGGTCAAATGACAGGGACTATGTCAACAAATTTAGACTCATCTCTATTCTTCCAACGCTGTCAAAAGTTCTCAGAACCACTCTTTTCTTCATCTACATCAACGACCTGTGTCAGCTTCACCCTGGCAAAGGTAATATTTGTACATTTGCCGATGATGTTGCCTTCTTCTTTAGTGGTGATAGCTGGGATGAGGTAATTGGTGTGGCTCAGGAGGGGCTTAACGGGGTTGTTGCTCGGTTACGGAATAATGTATTGAGGTTGTGGTATTTGCACATCGCACAGTGTTTTTTACACCCTAAAAATCGGACATGCCCTTTTTATTCCAATAATAGATGCTGTAACATGTTTGGAATGCGAGAGTAGAACACCCAAAGTTCAATTTTATTTAGAACAAAAGTTATAGTCGAATTTATTATTTTTCTATGGAAACCAGAAAAACCACAAAAATATTAATATAAAAAAAACTATTGAATAATTCTAATATATTTATGTTTAGTATTATAAAACACCATTTTGTCTTTATTTTAAGATAATACTTGTAATTTTAACTGCATTCAACGGGGAGTTATTAAATTTATAGCTTCATTTCGTAATTTATTTTTAAATTTTATATCTTATCGAATACGGATTTTATTTCTTAATGTAATTATTAATTATATCTTTATCCATTTAAATTCAAAATATCGAATCCATATCTAGTAGGATCTCGAAGCTATCGGATTTTGAAAATGACGACCTAGGGTTGACAAAAATCCAAAATGACAAAATATTTTCCAAAAAAATACAAATTGTGAAGAGGTGATCGTAATGCGTAATAATAACGTTTTGCACTTTTAATATAAGTTAAATAAAATAGAAGTAATAATTTTTTTTTTTTATGTTTTTTATAACCTATTCTTGTAATAGGTACGTGCAATATGGGTTTAATACTAACCTAAAATGTCAATGATTAAATTTAGCTTTTTCTTTGCATCATCAAAGTTTGACTAGTAGAAAATTACTTTTATGACTTTAGAATTAAGTTCACCAAATGCAATTCATTTACATTCAGTTTTAATACTATGCATAAGAAAGACTTAGAAATTCAACAAATGCCATGGTATTTGTTGAATTTCTTAACGTTCTTCTAATTTTACAATATTTGTAAGTATTTAAGTATAGGTTCCTTATCATAATAAATTGCAATATAAATAATAACCACGTAAAACTTTTACAAACTGTTCACAATAAAAGTGATTTTAATCCGATGAAGGAGATTATTTGGTAAAGGGAAGGGGTCCGCCCTCGTTAGGTTTCAACTAAAACCCTTTACTGTTAAATAATCTCTGGAGGAACGGGGGTGAGGCACCATGGAGCCGTTAAAGACCCATGGTACCACTTCGCCTCAACAGGGGTTGACCCAACCTGTTGAGGGACGTCTGTCCGGGCTCCGACCGGCTGACTTAATGCAAGGAGGGCAAGAGGGCGCCAACCCTCTTGTTGGTCAGCGAGTGGCAAATGAAGCTGTGGATACCGCCACAGCCGGTGCTCTTCAGTCTCCGAGAGTATCCGCAAATGCGCAAGGAGAACCTTTAGCAACTAATTTTACCAAATTAAAAGCGTACCAAATACTTGTCGACGCTGCTAAAAAACTTGGAAAAAAGGTCCGACCCACTGATTTAGATATAAGCGAACGCGTTTCAATTATTTTAGAAGCTTTGTCATTACCCTTAACTCACCAAACCAATAAAGACTTGCATAATTTAATCATTAAATTTACCTCTAAATGTGAAACATTATACAAAAAATGTAGTTATAATTATAACATTTTTAAAAGAAAACACAAAAAGTGGCTAAATGAAGATTTTTCTGAACAGTGGTCTTGTCTTGTAAACGAACCTCTTCTTAGTATTCTTGAACCTAGTCCCAGTTCTGTCCCAGATTACATTCCAAGCTTTGATTTATGTCCTGTTTCTGAACCTGGTCCCTCAGTCGTCCTTGACCTTTCATCTCAGTCAATTCCCAATTCGAACTATTCTGATCCTGAGCCTGGTCCCAGTCACGTCCTTGATTCATATCCTGTCTCCGTTTCCATCCCCTCTACTGATTCATCTCTGATTCCCGGTTCTGTATCGATGAGTCAATATGATGATCCTATTCTTGAACCTCGTCCCAGTTCTGTCCCAGATTACATTCCAAGTTTTGATTTATGTCCTGTTTCTGAACCTAGTCCTTTAGTCGTCCTTGACTTAGACCTTTCATCTCAATCAATTCCCAATTCGAACTATCCTATAACTGAACCTGGTCCCAGTCACATCCTTGATTCATATCCTGTCTCCCTTTCCATCCCCTCTTCTGATTCATTACTGATTCCTGATTCTGTACCGATGAATAGATATGATGATCTTTCCATAAGACAGAAACACAGAGCTCGAAAACGCTTGCATGATTATTTAGAAAAAGAGTCCCCTAAGAAAGTAATATCAGTCTTTGCGAGCACTGTTGAAGTAGGAGGTAAAAAATTCAAAAAGAGCGTTTCCAAAGACCTAGAATTTATTTTGGATTCATGTGTACAGAGTCCAACAAGACCGACAAAAATTGCTTCAAAAATTAGAACCCAACCGACACCTTATTCAGCAGATGAAGCACTAGCTATTTATATTGACAGAAAGTTGTCAGTGGAGACATACAAATTTTTACAACAAGATTTAAAAGCTCGTGGATTTAACGCCTTCCCTCCATACAGTCAAGTGCTCGAAGCCAAAAAACAATGATACCCGTTACATCCAGTCCATGTATCTGATACAGAAGCTATTATACCAGTTTCCAGCCTAGTATCTCATTCTTTCCAAAGACTAGTTCAATCTTATGACGCAACTTTCACTGACTACTGTAATCGAAAAGATACCAATAAATTAAATTGTATATTTGAAGCATCATGGGGGTTTGACGGTAGTACAGGTCAATCACTGTATAAACAGAACTTTTCCCAAAATGAACATGACGAGAGTTGCCTTTTTGCAACTACTTTTATACCGTTGCAGATCAAAACAACCTGTGGGCAAGTTCTGTGGCGTAACTCTACTCCACAATCGTATAGATATTGTCGCCCTATTCATATTCAATATAAAAAAGAAACGACTGATTTAATAATTGCTGAAAAACTATTAATACAAAATCAAATTGACCAATTAGACAGATTTGATACTAAAACTTTAAGTGGTCAAACTATATCTACAGAGTTTAAACTATATTTGACAATAATAGATGGCAAAGTCTTAAATATTATAACCAATACAATGTCTCAACTTCGGTGCCCATTTTGTAAAGCGACCTCTAAAGAGTTTAATAATTTAGAGTTTGTGCATTCAAAACCTGTCGATCAAACCCTTTTAAGATATGGCATAAGTCCGTTGCACGCCTGGATTCGTGTTTTGGAATTTTTGTTACATTTAGGTTATAAAATTATTGTAAAAAAATGGAGAGTATCTAAAAGTTCACCGGAAGCCGTGCTTGTCAATGAGAATAAAAAAAAAATTCAGGACGAAATCCGCACTAAATTAGGGCTGCTCGTAGATGTGGTTAAGCCTAATACGGGTACGACTAATGACGGAAATACTGCTAGGATGGCCCTGTCTAATAAGTGTCGTACAGTATTTGCTGAAATTTTAGGACTACAACAATGGCTTTTGGATGACTTACATGTCATACTAGTAGTCTTATCAAGTGGATTACCTGTTAATGCAGATAAATTTGATGAATTTTGTAAATTATTGGCCAAAAAATATGTAGAAGAGTATTCGTGGTACCCAATGACCGTAACTCTACATAAAATACTTGTGCACGGCAAAGACATCATAAAAAACTCTGCACTACCCTTAGGATTGTTATCTGAGCAAGCTGGGGAAGCACGTAATAAATTTTGGAGGCACGACCGTGAACACCACACAAGGAAATCAGATAGAGAAAAAACAATGTTAGATCTTTTTCATCGAGCACTTGAATCCTCTGACCCCTTCATATCAAATATAAGATTAAATAAAAGATTAAATAACCTTAAGCGTCAACCTCTTCCACCTCAAGCCCTTATATTGTTAGAGCCTTTTGAATTTCCAACGGGCGAAGAAGAGGCTGATCCTGAGGAAAATATAAGCACTATGGAGAATAACCTCCCAGATAATTTTGAAATGTTATCTGAAGATGTGGAATTTGATGATTCGTAGTCTTCTGGGTTCTCCGATACTGTATAAGAATTAGATACTTACACTTGCTTTTTTGACACCTTTCTGTATCTCAGACAATATCTATTGCATTGATCTAGAAATATAACTCTTAAAGTACAAATAATAATTATATAATAGAAAAAAAAACGTTTAATAAAAAGTAAAACTGCCTTCAAAACCCATAAAATAAACTTTAAATAGGAATAATAAGGTATAGGTTTAAAAACGGTGCTAGTTTTTCTTCAATTAAACTATAATATTTTATTTTATGGGTTTTTTCAAGACGGTTTTACTTCTTTTGTTAAAAATCTGATTATTTCTTAATTTTTAGTGCCGTAAATAAATTAATCTTCGATTTACAGTTGACAGTTGATATTGACACAGCTAAAATGAAACAAAATGCAGATGTAACAATAATAAAGCACCCTTGCTGTACTATTGTCACATCTGCTAATACCCATTTACAGTGTACAGGCGTAATGTTATTTTACGGAAGGGTGTAAATGTAAACAAACGTATGATTGAAGCAATCGCGGGTAATACCGAACACATAACAAAAATTATATAAACTTCCGAATTGAGAACCTCCTCATTTTTTGAAGTCGTTAAATAATAAATAGGTAGATCCATATATAGCAGAAAACGTAACAATCAATAAATTAACCCCTATGCAATCCGATTTTTTTAAAATATTCCTACACTGTTTATTTTCAATTACCTACATCTCAGAGAGGCAACCCTAAAACCATAGAAATTCTATGAGAACTTTAGAAGCATGTTTCTCCGAGATCCTACTGGATATCGACACGGTTATTTTTTTGGGGTTTTATTGTATCTTAGTTAATGTAATGAGCTAGAAATAAAATCCGTATTCGTTAAGGTTTATCGTACAAAAAATAAATTCTTAAATTTAAAAAAAACCTATTTCTGGGCTCCCTTGCGGAGTTAAAGTCTTGTAAATATAATCAAAAAATGCTTAAAATACGTCGTTAATTTAATATTGTAACAGAAATAAGAAAAAGTTTTCCTGAGACAAGATATTTCTAGATTTATCAAAATACCTAAAAAAAACAAAATGGCTCTAACTTTGGTTCTAAGTTTATTTGAACTCTGGGTGTTCTACTCTCGCATTCCAAACATGTTACAGCATCTATTATTGGAATAAAAAGGGCATGTCCGATTTTTAGGGTGTAAAAAACACTGTGCATCGTTCGAACTTGCTACCCCCACGTTCACATTCAATAATGGCCCACACGTGTTTTAAACCTACCATCCATGCATATGTCCTTCTCTTCAAAGGCCGGATGACATTAAATACCTTGGAGTTACATTAAATCAATTCCTCAGCTTCAAACTACATATAGTCGTCCTGGGTAACGAGATTGTGCAAACTCAATTACATGAGTCACTCATCTCGGGACCATGGGGACCCGGTTCTTTGGAAGGCGTACGAGGGGCCGAAGCCAACTCGCAGAGGCCCCTTAGACAATTTTAATGAAATGCAACACCAACTGACGATTATCCCTGTATGCACTATGCAAGTGCACCCAAGGGCGGAAAGTGTAGGACTATGGTAGGACATAGGAAAAAGAAAGATCTCGGACAACGAGTTTTGGTGGCTAAAGGGGACTGGTTACCAAGAATTATGGAATGACTATGGCCCCTGCCTGATCAATGTTTTTTTATATACACGGATAAAACGGCAGGGGGTGACTTGTACACTCATTAATGGGCCCACGGGAAGTATCGCTAGCACAAAGTGACGTAACGACTAGAGGGAAAAATGTACTGAGGTGCTCTTGAGGAGTAGAGAGGTATTCCACGGCTATCAGAATAATCCCAGAGCCCGGAAGATGGTCAAAATCCCTATCAGCACAACCCTTACTGGAATACTTCCTTCCTCCGAGCACGTTTTCTATTGCGAATCGCCACTCAAGCCGACCAATAAATTCAAGAAAGAAGTGGGGGCTCTATTCCTCGTCAGTGTTCACTCCAGCCGGCCAATAAAGGCAAGCCAGAGGTGAGGGAAAAGACAATTTCCCGGAGATATGGTCCGTGGGATCGCTATTGCCCAACAGTTTGCCACCTGCTGCCCTAAGGGTTTCTGTATCTCTCTTGGTCTGGCTCCTCACCCTAGACCTGTTCCGACAAAGTAAACTCTACCAGCACAGACCTAGAGTTCGGAGTGCGCAAGCCCTACCACGACGTCAACGTAAAGATACAGATACATATGTTTGACAAATAAATGATTCTGATTCTGATTTTACGGCGAGTCATACTCATGTTATAATGAAAAATATCAGCAAGTACTTCATACTGTTCGGCAGGGGAGTTAATGATGGAATTACTGCCGGCTTATAATCCTCCATATATCGGTAGATGGATTAAACATTTAAGCCAGTTTGTCGTTCCATATTTGGTTATTTGGAATATATTTTATTTTAGTTTTAAGGTTGTTTATATCTTTGTTTATGATGAACATTATTACACCCATTAGGTACCCTTTCGACTGGTGCCAGAAAATTAAAGGCGTTATTTTTACGCATTTGAGTTGTTTCGATACCCAGTTCATGCAAGCGACTTTTGTTTGAATGCAATTTTACTTAATTTTATAATAAATCCAATGTCTCCTTTGAGTACAAAGTGACCTCATACCTAAGGGAGCTCTTTCCCCTTCTGGGCCCGCTTCAACTTTCCACCCTGTATACCAAGATCTTTTCTTTATTTCTAAACATTATCAAATCCGCTCACATACATTGAATTGTCTATTTTTACATTATTAAAGATCAATTTGTGCTATTCTACGTCTTAGGGGACACACCTACTCGTAAACCTTCTACGACGGTGTAAGCTCGCGTAACACGGTCTAGGCAGCATGTGTTTTTTTCCGGGTCCTTTGATAAAACCTACTTTTTGAGGGCTGTCAACCGAATAATTAGTTGTCTTCTGCTCTTATTTTGACAAATATTGGAAATTGTTGCCAAAATCAAGAGTCCACTCCTGCTTTTGGCAACAAACAACAATAATGATGTCTGGCTGTCTGGTGGATCAGCGTGTAGTATGCTTAATTTTATGAATAAAATGTCCGAGTTAAATATTTATTAGTTTATACTTTAGGCAAATAAATGTGCAGAGGCGTACTTAATGCCATAGGCGTGCCATAGACTTAATATATATTTTTTACCAGTCAACCGGTAATCGCGGTACCGGTATAAGTGGTTTTAAACCAAAATGGCACTCATTTTTTTACTGGAACCTGTCAGATACATTAAAATAATAGGTAGTTTATTTTTATAGTAACCGTAAGAAAAAAAAGATAAAATATAAAAATTGCTAAACGGGGTGAATGTTTAATTTTAATTCAACCGGACAAATTTTATAACAAAAAAAAAAACTATGATTAAACATCGTATAATTTTAATTTTAACAAGAAATATATTAACAACGTAGCTTATATCTAAAACAATCAAACAACCAGTAAGATAAGAGCCATGGTAACTATCAAGGCAAACGAAGTCATGGCAATGGCCGCGCTTCCCCTGGCTGCCGCAATGAGTTGTTCGGAGTTTGCCGTGCCCCAAGCTATGTTATTACGGGCACTGTTGATAGCACTGAGTACAGAAGAGTATTGAGGTATGCCTGATTGTGATGAGCGAAGCCAATCCTCGTACTGCAAGAAAAAAAGAAAAAGCATTTATTACACAATCTGAATGTTATGTCACAAACATAGAAAAAAAATCATAAAATCAGTAAGTAATAATTAAAAAAAACAAGAAGACAAGACACGAAGTAATTAATACACAGTTAGTTCTTTAAAAATACAAGAAGACGAGACAAGAAGTAATACACAGTTTGTTTTTGTAAAATACAAAAAGACAAGACAAGAAGTAATACACAGTCAGTTCTTGAAAAATACAAGAAGACAATACAAGAAGTAATACACAGTTACTTTTTGATTAATACAAGAAGACAAGACAAGAAGTGATACACAGTCAGTTCTTGAAAAACACAAGAAGACAAGACAATAAGTAATACACAGGTAGTTCTTGAAAAATACCAGAAGACAAGACAAGAAGTAATACACAGTTAGTTCAGTTACTTTTTGAAAAATACAAGAAGACAAGACAAGAAGTAATACACAGTTAGTTCAGTTACGTTTTGAAAAATACAAGAAGACAAGACAAGAAATGATACACAGTCAGTTCTTGAAAGATACAAGAAGACAAGACAAGAAGAAATACACAGTCAGTTCTTGAAAAATAACTACATAACAATGTTTCTCCGAAGGCTTAAGCCGAGGTGTACATAATTTAAGTACAGTCGCCAGCACATCAGGTTATAAGGCACTGTCAAATTTCTCCAAATGATTTTAAACCTTAAAATGTTTAAGGTTAAGTTCAAAATCGAATGAGAAAATTTGACAGTTTGTGGTAACTTGACCTGCTGCCGTGTGTACACCCACATTTCTCCAGTTGTGTTTGAGTCCCGTGTAATAGAGGGCAAGCCTATTGCCATCAACGGGGCACAAATGCAAAAACCGGGCTGCTGAGAAATTCCCAATGATAAAACCCAATAATACTATAAATATATCATGAATACCTATAGCCCATTATGTCACCCTATATAAAATTTCTACATTTATATCTGTAATTTTTTGGTGTAGGTAGATAATAAAGAGTATTCTATTCTATTATATTCTAATACTTTGCCCGACCGTGGTTTTGAGCCCAGGACCTCATGCTTAGCGCCTTATGGAAAAATATTCTTGTATCGTTCTTCTTCAAAGGAATCTAGTTTAGAATGCGGAATTTTTGTCTGGTCAAAAGTATATTTATTTATTTATTTAACCATTTATGTACACACTTATATAAACAGACAAGAAGAAAATAACAGAAAAATAGGTACAAAGGTGATGCTTATTTATAATGAAATCTCTTCCAGCATACCTGCGATAGGATAGTAGATTCAGAGATGTAGACAGCGTGTGTAAGAGTAAAAGAGAAAATAAAATACATAAAATCAAAAACAATTCACTTAATGAAATAAAACAAATAATATGAGAATATAATACATATATATATATCTATATATATAATATTATATGGATGTTTAGATCCTAATGTACCTGTCAAATGTCTTGACCTCGGTTTCATTCTTTCATTCAATAGGTTATGTGGTACAGTTTGTAAATTGTAATAGACCTCTGTTTTGACAACGTGTTAGAAGAAATAAGAATTGTAGGGGGACTCATAAGATTGAGTCATTTACACTCATAAGCTTACGGACCTATGATAATTTAGTAATATCCTGACTGCCTTTCTAGATAAGGATACTACTGGAGGATATCAATGATGACATAAATGTACCTACTAATAGTTTTGTGAATAATAAAAATATTATCAATAAAAAACCAATAGATCATTATTATTTATCTGTTGAGAATCTTATCTAAAGTATTTGGCCACCTAATCTAAGAATAATTTAACATAATATACATAGGTATAATAAAAACCGGCTAGGTGCGAGTCGGACTCGCACACGAAGGATCCGTACCATCCGTAGAGATCGTCTAATTTAAAATTGCGTGCCCCTCCACTAAAATATCTTTACAAACATTTGAACTGTGTATGCAACAAGCAGTGGAGGGGCGTGCCATTTTAAATTAGATGATCTCTACAATATTTAAAACTACATTTATATTTTAAACACGATTCTTGTAAAAAAAAATCAAGAGGATCGCCAATCCTCCTGAATTTTTTACTTTATTTTCTTTGTTGTTATAGCGGCAATAGAAATACACACTGAAAATTTTAAATGTCTTCCTACTACGGCTAATGAGATAAAGCCCGCTCACAGATAGATGGATGGACGGAAGGACAGCGCTGGCTTAAGAATAGGGTCCCGTTGGCACCCTTTGGGTGCGGAACCCTAAAAAGTAACGAGGTCAAAACTGTACATAGAATATTTTTGACAAAAAGTAATTGCTACAGGTGCGGGATAAAGTCTGATGCCAATCAAATAGTTTTTACATGGTGTGTCCGTTCGTCTGTATGTGTAGATGTATGTTCCGGATTGACGCACGACTGAGCTGATTTGGATGCAATCAGATAATTATATAACCTGGATTAAGAGCGTTTATACCTTATGAGTGGCAACGTCGCAATTTAGTGTCATATTTCGTGGTTTTCAATTTTTATTATTTAATCGGAGCTATATTTTAAAATATGTTTAATTAACTTTTTAGAATTCGCAAACACATTCGCAATGAAAGTAAGTTTAGATAACTAGTTTATTTTATAATTCTGCATTACTACCATGAGAAATGCTAGTTCAAATCACAATTATCGAGCATAATAGAGAGATAGAATTAAGAAGAAAAAAAAGTTTATAAATAAGCAGTAGGTACCTTTGTACTCAATGTCGTATCTGTTTTACTGTGTTTAAAAATAATAAATAACTAAACAATAAATATAGTTAAGTCTGAAGAATATTGAGATACTTTGCTTACGAATATAATATGTACACAAGAGACCACTTCTTAAATGCTCATTTGCTGTGTTTATATGATCTGACCTCATTGGTTTATTCTTTGATATTGTTGCCGATTCTCGTGTCACAAATGCCTCTAAACTAGACTAAAAATCACCAAAAATTAGGTTTATTCCTGTCAAACAATGATTTTGAATGAAGAAAATGAACCAAATTTTAGTTTGACAGCACTAAGATGGCACTGAGTTATTAATCTATAATATTGAAAATGGCAATTTTGGTATTCTGAATTTGACGTTTTTCACCAAAATCTTGATTGCCTAACTAAATCTGAGTATGTTTAATCGCGATTAAAAAGGTGTGATTAGAATCGTCACCACTGTCATGTATAGCATTTTAGCATTCAAATCCACTATACATTGAGAGACCCATTCAAAATCAAAAATCAAAATCATTTATTTGCTTAAATAAGGTAGGTACAGAGAGATCTTAAAGATAAGGTATATGAATCTCTTATTTTGCCATTAATGTCGGCGTGCAAATTTTACATAATTATTTAATATAAAAGCATTATATATTATTATATTAATTAAGAAATAAAAGAAATTATTAAGAATTATTATAAGTTTCAATCAGGCATGCTGTTAGTAAATATTGTATTAAATCGAGTCTTATTTGGTAACAATTAATTATTTATAATAGTACCTGTTACTACAATGCAGGACTTATACCTTATAATCTAGGAACTCAAGTACACTATAAAAGCATTTATCAATCAATATTTTTGTCAAGATACTCTTAAATTTAAAAAATGGGAGTGACGTAATTGTATTTGGAATTTTATTGTACAATTTAATGCACATAATAAAACTGTTGTTCATTGATAGACGCAAGGACAGAGCACCTGAGATGACTGCCCAAATTAGCCTTTCATAGTGCCAGTGTTATTAGAGACACATGAGGCATTCCAGTCTTGTCTCTGGTATGGCAACGCATCTTCGACGCCCCTGGTGTTGCAGATGTCCATAAGTGGCGGCGAGCTCTTACCGTTAGGCGGTAGGCCTGTCTGCCATTCAGTAACATAGAGATGGAGACATAGGTATGCTTTGCCGAGGTCTTCGTCCAATAAATTGATGTCAAACGGCTGAAATGATGATGATGAACATAAAGAAGTTAAACCATAATACTTACTTCAACCAATCCAGGCTCGTCCAAGTAGGCAGCTACGTTAGATAGTGCGCTGTGCGCTGGTCGGGCAGGGGAGTCTTCAACATACCTGAATTAAAGGTAAAAACAACATTTAAAATAAGAAATAGGAATCAACACGACGATCTTGATTGCCAGAGACTGAATGCTACCCTTAAATGTCACATGTACTGCAATCTGTTTTTATATAAATAAAGATATTATTATTATTATTATAGTATTTTTACCGCACCAAGCGAGGCGTGCTTTACTTGTGGTTACCAGGTGTATAAACACGCTGTGAATGTGTACGTGAAGCCGAGTAGCATCAGCACATAACGCACACACGCACACGAACGCACACACGCACACGATCACACACTTCCACTTCGCCATTGTCTCGGACGGTACCGGTCAGAGTCGGAAAACTGAAGCTAATTGCCCAATGCAAAGCGTAGTAGGTACCTATGGAGAACAACGGACAAGAAACTCCACGGACACTCTTCTCAATCAAAATATGGTTACAAAATATTGGTAACATCATTCATGTTGAAATTATGCATGTGAGAACGATGCACAACATTAAAAGCGTCCGTGATAAAAAGATAAAAACAATTCAAATTAAATTAAAATTTGCCGTGACAGCTAAGAGATGATCTGTCCCTACCAACAGCGCCCCACGAACATGACGCATGGATAAGCGCCATTCAGTTCATCCATTTTGAAGGGAGCTTAATGATCCAATCCGATCAATACTTACTCTTCTCTGATTTCATCGATGTGGGTTTTAACAAACTCCAGAACGGTTTTAACGTTCTCTTGGTTGCCGAGCAGAGCATAGTTGAAAGAGTTGAGTTTGTCGTGGGCCCTCACTTCTTTGGTTAGAGTCAGCTGCAAGTATCTGGAATAAAATATTACAGAATAATAATTAGCAGTAGAAAAAAAAACAATAGTACTTATCCATTTTTAAAAGAGATGATGCAGGCTGACAGTATCCAGTTATCATTACTAACCGACTTCAAACAAACCACTACAGTGAAACAAAACTAAACACACCGACTTCTAAAACTAAAGTAATTATTTTTATTTTTGAAGTCGGTTGATTTATTTGAAAGTTATTTTTAAATGAATCATTTTATTTAGAATGTACAAGGCCGCATTCACAGCAATCGTATAGTCCGTGGGCCGTCATATGTGAGAGTGTATAGAAAATACAGGACGACTTTGTTTTCTCATACATTTTAAACTTGACGCTCACAGTCGGCGGCTATACTATACGTTTGGTGTGAATGTGATCTAAGATTTATTAATCGCGTGGTCTCCCTTGTTTTGAGGTCAATTTAGTCACTGTGATCCTGTTTAGAATAGACATCGCCGACAAATGTTAGCAGGTTACCTGGTCAACAATACGGGATCTTTTGTAGCGCCCATACCTCGTAACATTTCAAGTTGGTCATTAGCGTAATTCGACTCCCTGAATCGGTTGAGCAAATAGTCAAAGTCATTCACATCACCCTCCCTCATAGCTGTTACGTAGACGTTGCGACGCACGCGAGCATTGATCCTGTAACAAATAGAGTTATTGAAATTGACTGACTGTCAGGCATTTTATTCTTCAGGTTCGTTTTTCCCTTTAAGGTCGGAACCTTAAAGGGAAAAACGAACCCTTTATAAAATCACTTTTTTGTCCGTCTGTGGCAGGTTTTTCTCAATGCAATGTAGGAATTTGAATTAAGGCATAATATAAGCCTCAATGACGCGTAAACAGATCGCCAGTCAAAGACCAAAGAATTTTGGACCGAATTTTCATAACGCGGCTTGCGAGAGGAGTTGACTGGTAGAAATCGTCACGCTAAAAAAGCAGTAAGCTCCTCCATGCGACTTTCATTCTCTCTCTGTCTCTTTCTATTGTATACGAGTGTGTGTGTGCCTGCGAGTATCACGTAAGGAACTTCGTTCCTGACGGAGGTCTTTTTAGGTTTATTTTAGGAAACTTTAAAAAACTGCAGATAAATCTTAGTGAAGTCGAACAAGGTATTTGGTATACAGGCAATTTATATATTCATTTTTATCGTGTCCGTATTGTTTTTGTAATGCGAGAGAAGGATTAACGTAAGTCAATAGCGGATAGCGCCAAGGTTGCCTGGAAGAGATCGCAGAAAGCGATAAGGCCGCCCATTGTATATTAAGTAGTGTTCAGTTTAATTTTTGTTGTTATGTTTTTTGTGGTGTACAATAAAGAATATATAAATAAATAGCGAGACGAGCAAGTGTACAATATTCTGAAAACGCAGAGAACACGTCACATAGTCACAGTTAGAGTCGAAGAGCACGCGCGGAGAGCAACGTTCAAAAAATCAAAAGTAATTTATTTAAACTGCTTAGGCTGAGAATCAGGACTTTCTAAACGTCAACATTACATAAGACAGTCCCCCAAAACGCCCGCCCCGCCTACGCCCACGCTCTCTTCCTAGTGCTTTATTTGGGAAGAAAAAGTGGCGCAACAAACTCAACCCAGCAGCACAGCTGTCTGTTCAGTTAGAAGAATTTAATTTTATACAATAATAAGTAAATAACATTACGAAACACAAAACATTGAATTCAATTAATTGCCATATGTCAGCTAGCACACGCCGATATACCAACAAAATATTGAAAACTATACTACAGCAGAAATAAATAGAACTTAATACCTAAATAAAAGTCTCCATATTTATGCAATGCTGCAATATGTTCATATAGCTGTAACTTGAAGAGTCACATACATAATAAACTAGGACCTTCGAAGTAAATTATATAAACAGTAAATTATTAACAACAATAACAAAACCATGGTCAGCAAAACGACGTGTCACCACGAGCAGCACTCGTTCACGAACATAACGCAAAGATAAGCCATTATTATAATCGCCATATTTAAGGGAAGGAGGCAACCTGACCCATCAGCATGAGGAGCATGACGAACTTGCTGGCGGTATCTCAGGCAAGAATAATATGATCAATTGTCGAGGTCACTTATTAGCTGACCACATATTGCAATACAACTCTAAAAAAAATTTTGTAATGAGTAGATTATGACAATAATAAATGAAAATAAAATTAAACTAAATTGACTTATAGACAGTCATATAAAATAGACAATATGAACACATACATATAACCTGTCAGTAGGGTAAGCTAATTCTGAAGAAAGAACATAAACACGAGTCACTTCGCTAGAAATCCATTTGGAAATCGTCAGTGTCGAGATTGATGTAAAAGAACTGACTACTCAGCATACTAACAACATTGTTAGCTAGCTGCCTGTACACCAAATGGCTTGTTCGACTGTAGGTACATGATTAAGATACTCACGGCACTTGATTGTCTCTCAAGTCAACGAAACGGTCCCAGGAATCCTGGTTACACTCCTTGTGGCCAAGCGTGCAGGCAAAGTGTAGAATGGCCTGCCTTGCCATGCTAATTGTAGGGGTCTCATCAGCAATAGGCTCAAAACCTAGAGCAGTGATGGCGTGCTCCATCAAACCTAAGATGATTTCCTGGAATCGAAGAGTATTTTAGAAGTTGAATTTTGGAAAAGGAACAAGAGATGTATAAAAGAGTTAGTAAAAATAAAATGAAGTGGATAGGATGAAGGATATTGTGCCCGTTTTTACTAATACTAGGAGATACTTCAATGTTATGCCTAAGTATGCACTGTTTGGTTGGGTTTTCAATTCAACTCTCGGCACTGAACCGAACGTTAAAAAAACGCGATGGCAAAACACAAAAATACAAAACCAAAGATAAAAACTAAAGTAATTTTTCACTTCGTAGTGTTTTTTTTTATATTGGTTGTTTTTTTTGTAAAAAAGTTTTAATTTTTCACTTTTTAGTTGTGGTTCCAACCCTACATAAATTCGCATACCACTAGCTTTTTTTTTGCCTGTTGTCTATTTTTTTACCCACGGCCGGCATGATCTATTTTTGAATATTTCGTACCAATACTAAAGAAACAAAGAAAGAAAATTTTCAAATGTCAGGGAAATTTGTTATTTATCCAATTGACACACTCCGTCAATTTACCGTGTTTTATTAATCATTCAACCGTCGAAGAATGACAGTTATATTTTGAATATAAATCAATTTGATAAATGAATTTGCCCGACTTAACAACAAATTTGCTATGAAACGTGGCTGTAAAATGTCACTCACATCAAACTCAGCTTGGTGCTCAGGCAAGTGCCTCAGTCTGTTCCTGAACCAGGTGAAGCCACTGATAGCTGGGTCCCAAACGTGGAAGTTGGTCTCTTTGGCCAGGAACCTCAGAACACCGAAACCGAAGACCAAGTCCATTCTTTCAGACCTCATCAGAGCGAACACATCATCGACGACCTACAACCATTTGATAACATTTCATAATTTATTAGTCACTGAAACAAAAATACCATTTCTAGATTTTTAGACTACTATTAGTTCGAATATACTTTTTTTACTGCTTTGTTTTGTAGTAAAATAATAATATGGCAATAGGTATTATTATAGAATGTCAACATAAAATCTGAAGTTGGTAGGTACTCACCTGTGCTCTGTTTAAATGGTGAATTGATTCTGGATCATTGTGTAGGGCTTCACTAATCAAAGTCCAACTTCTAGGATCGTAATTTACTCTGTAGTGCCCTGAAACAAAACTATCATTTTAAAATAATTAATTACCAGTCAGACCCAGGAGAAGATGGCGGGAACGGCTTGACGCCTCCAGAGGCATTGGGCAAAACTAGCTCAAGACAGAGAGGAGCGGAGAGGAGAAAGTAAGGGCATTGCCCCGCAGTGGGATAACATAGGCTTAAAATAAAATAATAAATTAACAATCATTCATTGATGTATGACATCATCCTCCTGCCCTTGGGGTCTACTCTTACCACGAAATCTGTAGTTTCAGCCTAAGTTACGGGCGTTTCCTACTCCGTATCTCCTACGGACATACGATTAGTTTGGGGCCCAAACTAAGAATAAATGACAACACGATTTGACAGCTGTCAAATCGTGTTGTCATTTTTGCTCGTCCAAAAAAGTGAATTAATCGAGAGTAGGGTTCATTCTGAAGTATCGATCTATTTTTGGATGGGCCCGTATCTTCGTTGACAGACTTAGTCAGGTGTCAGGTGACTTAGTTAGGTGTCAGCGCGGACTTAGAGAGTAGGCCACGTGGCCTACTCTCTAAGTCCGCGCTGACACCAAATGAATTGGAATCAGGTGATTCCAATTCATTTGGTGTCAGCACATCAGGTCTTCTTCTTTCATACATATCTATTAGCAGTCATCTCAGTACAGTAAACTGCATCAGTGATAACACTTTGACCTTAAGCTGGCGTAGCGTAGTAGACAGCTTCGATTCTCCCCACAGACAATGGCCCACCTTCCATCTTGCGCCGCATGCCCTGTTATCTGTGCACTTGATGCCTGCGTCAGTGAGTGCAGCTCACGTAGCTGAATTATGGGCCCAACATATTATATGAACTTTTTGCCATCGATACGCTAAGAGAAATTTAATAATATTTTTTTTTGTAGTGTGCAAATGTGTGCCACTAGCAAAACTGTGCACTCTTAGTGAATATAAAGAAGTTGGAACAATTTGTCCCAACCTGAAATAATTGATGTTCAAGATCTAGTATCAAAATCATATTTTTTGACATTTAACCTATATCAAACTAGATTTAGGAAATTTTTAAAGACGACAATTGGTATTGAAGTTTAATGGAATTCTATACCATTATCAGTATCAGAGGCATCGAAAATGCGTTGCCAAGCTGAAGTGTCTCATGTGACAAACTGGAATATAGTAACTACGCTTGGCGGTAGAGATATAATATAGATCTCCCATCAAAAGTATGCGCTTCGGCACTCATCGTCTATCTTCGGAAACACACGATTATGAGATCCAATATAAGAGCTGTTACGACCATGGAAGTACTTAGCTTACTAATTCGGAAACATGAAAATTAACGAGGCACATAACTTTTCTGGTTTACCTGTATGGTTTTAGAACATCACCGGAAAAGTTCCTGCACAAGTAAATCTAGGTAAATACTAAGAAATAATTATAAACCACATACCCTGCTGTAGGTTGTTGAATATCACCCACTCTTCTCCGGAATTCTTTGTGATTGTCTCACTCTGCTGAGTCATCATACGGACGGGTTTCAAATTGGTAAAGTTAGGGTTACTCCTCGTCGAGAACGTAATGGGAATGGGGTATATCGTTGCATCGGGGTTGCTGTTTGGGTTCAAGTAGAAACGTTCCTGAAAGTTGTAGACATTATTAGAGAAACCGTGATTCAGTTAAATGATAGTTTTGTACATTTTGTACATTTTGGCCTCTGAAGGATAACATCCGAAACGAGGTGATCCGCCAGAAAACCAAGGTAACTAATATAGCCCAAAGACTAAGCAAGCGAACGTGGCAATGGGCTGGTCACATCTCTCGCAGAACCGACAATCGTTGGGGAAAACGAGTTTTAGAGTGGAGACCGCGTTTAGGCAAACGTAGTGTGGGACGCTCCGCCAGGTGGAGACTGGGTGAGGAGAGCCGAAGATCGGGCTCAGTGGAGTTCACTAGGAGAGGCCTACGTCCAGCAGTGGACGAATATTGGCTGATGATGATGATGATGATTTTGGCTTCTAGCAGGAACACGCTACGTAAACGTAACGTAAATTCAAATGGGTTTTAATCGATTATACAACTATCTGTATATTATACAGAATGGCAGGGACAACGACGCAAACTGTAAGCATGAATTCAACACATGATTTTAGACCCTCTAGCGTAGAAATTTTTCGTCGGTTAACAAAAACAAAAAATCTGCTCTTTCATAGAAAAGTGTCGTATTGGCGCAAAATGTATGGAACAGCCATTTCTTTTTTTAATACCCGACCAAAATTAGTCCCTGCCGCATTTTGATTTACTGCGACAAGCACAAGTAGTATCCGCCATACTTATGAATACAGTCTTAAAACTAAGTAATGAATGTTATATAATTATTATATTTGACGGCACGGTGGTCGCAGTAGTTAAGCGATTAACTGCTGCGCTGCGTGTCGCGGGTTCGATTCCCGCACGGAACAAATATTTGTATGGCCTACAAGTAGTTGTTCCGGGTCTGGCTGTATGTGTATGTGAGTTTATTAAATTTTTGTAAACGCACCCACAATACAGGAGAAATTCCTAGTGTGGGGCAATGATTTAAAATATATATATCTGTTAAACCCTCGGGCTTTGTGAGTGGTTTAGGGATGCTCGCTCACACAGAGTGCGACATGGATTTGCCGATAGATGGCTGAACAATATCTATATGCCAAACGAGTATTTTAATTAAATAAAGTCGTACGAATTTACGTTATGTTTAATCCGCGATTTCGTGTTAGGCTCACGTATCGTAGGTAAGACCTCAAACCGCTGCGCTGGCTCTAGAAGCTTTTGTTCAGAGTTCTTTATAGAACGGAGGTGAGCACAAACGAAGGATTTTTAAATTAATGATGAAAGTTTGCCTGGAAGTTAGTTACTTTAACTGGTGGGAATCCCATAAAGCACAAGCATAAGCATAATCAGCCTATAATGCCCCCACTGCTGGGACTCAGACACGGTTTTTTATTAAATAAAATAAAAATGGAAAATAAATATTGTCATACCCAAATGTTGCTGAGTACAAACCTGCGTAAGCGTCATTTCTCCAGTAGAATGCAAGATTGTAACATCCAAAATAGGATATCCTGGATCATTGACCCAAACACTGTAGTATTCCGCAAAACTGAAATTAGGGTAATCAGCCAAGCTTCCGTCTTCTTCAATAGCTTTAGTCATTGCTTCTAATAGGTCGTATTGGTCGGTAGGCTCGTAGAGACTGTAAAAACATTAACATAGTCTGTAAGTGTAGTCTTCTTCTTTTTGAGTCAATTGTACTTTTAATTAGTGTGCTCAGTAATAAGTATATATAGTAATAAGTTAATAGCAGCGTCAAGGGCGTTCAATAGATTCTCAAAAGTGCAGGTGTATGGACAATATAGTATAATTATCTATATATTAAAAATTATTTACTATCAAAACCAAAAAAATATCAGACGTATCCGCGAAACCGGTTTCTCATAAGTTTTACATCTGAGATTTTATATTTAAAAAATTTATCAAACTGTAACCATGAATTCAGCACATAATTCTAGACCCACCGGCGTCTATTACAACCTGTAGGTATATATTATTGAAAATATTAAATTACAAGTAGGTATATATACCTAGTCTTCCCACAGAAGCTAAATAGGTAATATGAAATAATCTCATTATGAAAGTTACCCAAAATAAATCATACTCACTTGTTCATAAGGAAGTATTTACAAGACTTTTGGAAGGTGTCCAATCCAATAATGTTAGCAGTCATTCTGAGGAATGAAGCGGCTTTCGAGTAGCTGATAGTTCCAAAGTGGCCAGTAACTTGAGCTGGGGTGTTGACGTCGTAGTTCATAGGAACCGTGCTGGCACCAGAGTCGAAAGCTAAGGACGTCTGCAAGTAGCGGCTGTTGAAGTGGTCAGGAAATTCGTACTCAGGGAACATCTAGAAGTCAAAAAAGAAGAGTGGGTGAGTAAAATTATTCAAGACAGTTCTTATGAAACAAGTAATGAGTTTCGTAGTTCTACAAAATGAACTTCTCTGCCATTTCCTGATGAATGTTCTCGAAAATGTACAAATTAACACTCCTAACATATCTAGAATAACTTACATTCCATTGCTACTCAGGTACTCAACTATCTACTATAGCTTTATGAGATCCTAAAAAGCGTTTGGTTGCAATGGTATTTCAACTTTATCATGTATGACATTGAGTTTGTGGTTCTTAAACTTCAGAGAGGAAACGACAGCTTACCGCATTAGTTGCAATATAACCGAAGTAGCTGGCATAGCCTTCATTGATCCAGGTGTTACTCCACCAGTAACAGGTGATCAGGTTGCCGAACCACTTGTGCGCAAGCTCGTGAGAAACCAGGGTTGCTGCATAGTGTTCGATAGACATGATCGTCTCGTTTTTGTTAATGATCAAGTAAAGCTCCCTGAAAAAGAAAACAAACACTTTCATGTAGTGCACATTCGGTTTTACAAACGTTTGTAGATCATTGTCATGTCTGTCATTTACATCAGTGTAACCACCTACTTCTTCAACTTAAGGTGCCATGTTAGCGGTAGTCTTTGCTCTATTAAATTATAGTGATTTTTTTATGTTACATAAGGATCGGATAAAAACAAGACAAATTGAAAACCTGCTAGGTACATCTTCATCCGTATTGTGTTTCTACTATGCAGTGTTTTAGCCTGATTACTTCTTACTGAGCTTTATAAAAATATACTTAGTACATTTGATGTGATGACATGAAAATTAAAATAAATTAAAGTTGTTCACTAACCTGTAGCTAACCATGCCCCAATTCTCAGTACCAGCTGAAGCCCAGTCAGGAGACGAAATGTGATCATTCAACAAATTAGGATGCAAAGACGCGTAGGGAATTCCGAAGTAATTGTCGAAGAACTCTGTCATCTTCACCGCGAGCTCCAGAGCGTGGTCGGCGAGACCAGCCGTGTTGGATCGGCCTATGATCCTGATCGGAGGGTTGAAGGTCGTATCTTGGGCAAGCACAGTGAATGTCTCACTGACAAGGAACGTTACGAGATATGATGACATTTTGGGGGTGGCTGCAAAGTCAGTGCGGATGCGATTGTTGAGCAACCTGAAAAATAAGGTTGCATTAAAAGAAGAATAAAAACAGACAGTTTTATGTCACCTCCAAATAGACACAATCCGACAAATAATTTTTAAAAACGAATATAGCATTTGTTTGAAATTATCCTATTAAAACAAATTTATATTTATTTATTAATCATGATACGGTAAAGACAAGTCAATAACAGAATACGTACAGCCCGTCAAAATCAACGACAGTGTTCGAGAATGTTCCAGTGTAAGCAGCTGGCTTGCTTATGTGCAGCTTGAAGACGGCCTTGAAGAGGGGCTCGTCCCAGCAGGGGAACGCTTGTCTGGCATTGTAAGGCTGGAAGTGGGTTGTGGCGTATATCCTGTAAACAATTTATAAGCATTAGTGTCAAAATTGTGGAAAGAGTTCCAAAGTTTTATTTATCTCGTTATTGTGCTGGATCAAGGTATAAGTTATTGAATAAGGTATCACTACGATTATAATTAAAACACAAAAAGAGAATTATGTAGCTGTTTAAAAAAATATGTGTGCTATAAATCGCGTATAAATTATCACAGTGGAAGTTGGTCTTCCAAATGTAAATAAACAAATAAGTTAGTCCCAACAACCCCTTCAAAATCTAGTAATATTACACAGTTTAAAAAAATCAAGCACGTACCTATCTTTGCCATCGTCATCGGTGTACCACCCTCGCCAGATTCCTCTCTTCATGGGACCTTCATTCATGGTGCTCGAGTATTCAATATTCAGCGTATAATTAACGTTAGCTGTCAATGGGTCTACAAGATTGACTCTCAAGAAATGGTACAAGTCTTCAATTTCATGTGGCTTCTCGTTATCTAGTGAAACCAAAGCCCCTGTGCCATCTACCACAGTCACTGATTTTATATCATCCACATTCGAGTGGAGGACTACTTGTTGTACGTTGTTTTCTGTAGCCTGTAAGTAAACATTATCATCAGGTAGTCTACTCTATAGGTCCGTCCACAAAGATACGGGTCCATTCGAAAGTAGTTCGATACTTCGTAAACATACTTGGAGCAATTTCACGTTATTTAGATTGAAAGTCAACATTTACGAGTGTCCAACACGGTTATTCGTTAAACGTTTTATATTCCAAAAAAATCTGTATCATTTTATCCACACTAATATTATAAACTCGAAAGTAACTCCGTCGATAAAGTTTCCTGAGGAATCCTGAGGAAGGCTACTTTTTGTCTCAAAAATAATCCTAAAGGGGATCCTAATCATACAGGTGATGAAAGTTTCTATAGGAAACCGAGAAATAAAAATTCTGATGTATGCTTTTGGTAAGAAATAAGAATTACTATAATTAACAAAGAAAATTTTGTGTGGGTATCTCTTTTTAAGGAATTAGAAATATAGTATGTCTTAATAGACATACTATAATTCCTTAACGGCAGAACGGAATTTAATTAAAGGCATACGGATAGGCCATGACCTAGGTTAGGACACAGGATACTAAAATCCTGGTAGTACGTTTCCGTGGGATAATTTCTGACATTCACGCAGGTGAAGCCGCGGCCAAAAGGTAGTTAAAATATTTGGCTATGTATGATAATATGATGTACCCACAAATCAGTAGCTTGCATTACAAAAATCATCCTATCCCCTGGTATGTGGCGCGCTCCAATTTGGGCCGCTGTCAAATTTGCTGCGTCTGTGGCGTGCTCCCTTTTGGACCGCCGCTTTCGCGCTCACGTTTCGATCGTAAACACATTGATAGACTGTTTTCGTCTTTGTCTATCTCATTTAAAGGCGTTATGCGTGAAACGAGACAAGTAGCAAGCGGTCGTCTGAGTACTCGGTAGACGAACAATTTGGCGCCAACCGGCAGTGAAATATCGGCATCGGCACTCTGCGTACGTGTGCGGTATTTTATACAACAGCAGTGTTTTTAGTTGGATTTAAAGAAGAAAGAAGCAGATAATCGCTTGAAATGTAAGTAAACTTTCGTTTCATACTAGAATTACGTGTGTTTATTACGATTTTATGCAAAATAACTGCCACTAAAACAGAAGCCTAACCCATGCCTTGCATTTACTTGCTCGATGTTTTTAGTTTTTATAACACTATTATTTCATTTGGACATTTCACATTAATTTGATATGATGTTAAATTAACATAGTTTTCTTGTTATAATACTCTAACATGGTTAAATATTCCGTAAAGTCTTAAACAATAACGAAAACAAGTACCGGTTTACTAGAAGCCCAAAAGTTACCGCGTCACAGACCGGGCGCAACCCAAATCGCACCTCTCACAGACGGCCTCTGCCGAGTTTTAATGGCCGCCGCGGCTGGTTCGCTTAGCATGGATACGCCGTGGCGGATTTCCTTACATAATGTTTAATGAAAAAAATCAACTTTAAATATGTGTATTTTTATGTACGAAGCACGGAATCATCTTATAATATTTTGGGCAATCGGGTAATTCAATTTGCAAGACCCTAACCAAACTCAAAACCAAACAAGACCAAACCAAAGTTAAAATAATAAAAAAAGCCTTATCCATATTAATCTAACACTTTGTTTTGTAAAGTGGTCCTTTTTGCTTACTTATTTGCTTGTTTTGTTTACATGTTTCTGTTGAATTTTCTTTGAATTGATGTTATTTTTGTTGTTTTAATGTATAGTTTGTTACCTATAATTATAGGAAAATATAATTTCTCTGTGAAAAAATTAATAATTGTTTTGTTAATCACATAAGTATCAAGGTAGTATTTTTTATGACAAAATAATCATCTTTTTTGTGTAACTCTTGTATAAAATCTACTGAACCTACACTGTTAATACTCTTGTAAAACCCAGATAGACACCTTTATTTATTAAAAATGTAATACTGTGTTATCTGCAGTGTGAAATGATTTCAAAATATCATGTAATACTAAGCCTCATTGAGGTTGATCTCAGGGTAGGCACCATTTTTCTACTATACTGAAAACGTTGATTTTGTGAAATATTTGTACATGAGTCATGTGTATTGTGCTTTTTCCTTGTAAATAGTAATGTAAGGTAAATAAAAACATGGTTACTAAGCTAAAGAGTTTTTTTTATTATATATTTAAGATACATAACTTATTGAAAATTTAGGGACCCCTGTAATTATGACAGCTGTACAACTTTATTACTAACCAAATATTACAAAAGCTTACTATTTTAAGCAGGAAATTTTATTTTAAATAGGTTTAATTCCTAATAAGGGCTTCCGCTAGAGCAAGGAATAAACAAATGCAGTTTTAGTGTAGGGCGGGCCCCCTCCCACCCCATACTGAGGCGTGCTCCAATCTGGGCTCCACAGACGTGGGTCATCTGTTATTTTGACAGCCACAGTTGAGGGGTTATGACTATGTCATAAAGGCACTGTCTAAATCAAATTGTTACACTGGTTGGATCTACTAATGCATATGTAGATATTAGTTATCACGTACCTGTATAATAATGCTGACCCTGCCATCATAACTGAAGGGTCTTTCAGTATTCTCATCGAAGTAGAGATCGAGATAAATATCGTAATCCAGAGGGACCACGGTTGTGGGCAATCTGTAAAGTCGCTCCGCATTCACATCCCTCGTCATGGGAACATCATCAGTGGCAAAGTCCTGGAATTCCTTGTACCAGGATATAGGGTGGTCGCCTGCAGCGAACGCCAGAAGCGCTAGGCTTGAGGCTACTAATAATATTTTGGACATTTCTGCAAATCGAAACAGGCAAATAATAAATGGAAGAATATCACTGGCAAGAATGACAAATAAGTAAATGAAGCTCCCGGTAATAAAGAATTGTAAAATAAATATAATGAAAACAAAATATATTCAAACTAACCTGATAATAGGAATGTCCTTTATACAATGCCGATTGCGATTAACTGATTGGTCCGCCAAAATCGATGAAGTCAATAAAAACGGTAACGATATCATCAGTCACTGATAATGATATAATCCGCATATCGGTACAATATCACGTTAATTGCAGGTTGATAAGTTGGTCGGTAACCATTTTGGCTATAACCTAAGCACTACAATAAATTCTTCATGATAGCTCGTAGAATTAGCAGAATAATTATTTTATGCAATTAATTTGCCATAAAATAATTGGTGTGAGCTATGTATAAAGGGTCGGAGCAGATGGCGTTCTGTAATTTCTGCCTATCCCCATGGGATGAAGGCATCAGGTCTTAATTTTTTCCCGAGATGAATGTAAAACGTGTAAATTATTACGTAATAATATAATCAATTAATCCTAATCTCAATTGTTTGAATTATACTTTTGATGGTTTTATTTTCCAAAAAGTTGTTAGTCTTATCGCTATAACGTGGATGTAACAATCAAAACCCTCGTTGGTGGGTTGTATTTTCTGATAAACACTTCTGGTTTATCTTGATCACGTTTATATTTTTCTTATATTATATTATATTGTATCTAGGCCTAATAAAAAAAAAGTTACCGTGAAGTTTCTTGCCAGCGCTTTTCCATGAGAAACGACCTATTGGAACCAGGCACATAGCTTCTGACGTTTCATAGTAGCTAGGTTCGATCGACAGATAAGGGGAACGATTTTAAAAGATCACTGGGATTTTCACAGTGATGCAATAACTGAGAAACTATTGAAAAACAGTAAGCACTTTCTCCGTTTCCATAATCTGTAAGTACCTACACTAGGTTCACTTCTACTTTCTAACATTTTTCCTGTAAACCGTAGTCTGACGTAAAAAAGTGTAAAAAGGGAAGGGAGGCGTTTACCCAGCAGTGGGACGACACATACTTATAATAAAATATATAATTAATCGTAGTCGGCCTACGTAACATTTTTATCTAGCATCTAACTAGCCTAAACGTATATTAATTACATATCACCAAAGTAATTATATTTATCGCGGTTATTAAAACAATCCATCATCTCTAAATCAACCAGTGCTACCAGTATTGAGTAAAATCTATGAATAAATCATGCCAGACCAGATGTTGTCCACATTTTAACTCAAACGGGATTTTAAATAGTCGCCAGTTTGGTTTCACGCAAGATAGTTCAACGACTGATGCGGGAGTAAAACTCATTAGTCACATTTTGGTATCCTGGGAGTAGTTCCTGATGCAATTAGCATTTTCTGTGACCTCTCAAAAGCGTTTGACTGTGTTGACCACAATACACTGATCTGTAAATTACACCACTACGGAATTCGTGGACAAGCTGCCGATCTTTTTCTTTCCTATTTAACGAACAGTCAGCAACAAATAAACGTTAACGGGGCGAAATCCTCGGCGTCTTTAGTTTAGACGGGCGTGCCTCAAGGTTCAATTCTTGGCAATTTTCTATTGCTAGTTTATATGATGATAGTTTAGTGACCTTTCTTACATGATGGATGACTAACTTATCGGATATAATTTTATTCGCCGATGACACTTCTCTTTGTTGATTGTTGATGTCTTACATGTCAACGATAGTCTCGCTGTTCTTTCGAAATGGTTCGCAGCTAATAAACTTTTATTTAATGCCAACCAAACTAAATGTCTGAAGTTCTCATTGTGAAATATACCCCAAGTGGGTCTAAATTTAAAACTTGATGGTAATAAACTAGATACTATTATGGAAACTGTATTTCTAGCTATGAATTTAGATTCAAAATTGCAATAGTAAATTGATATAGCCACAGCTAGGTTAGTATACTTTGCTTATTTCCACAGTATTATGTCTTATGGCGTTCTGCTGTGGGAATCGGCAGCTGATGTAGATTCCATTCATATTTTACAAAAAAGGGCAATCTGCGCGGTCTGTATACATTATATAATGGGTCTTTGCGAGTCTCTTAGAAACAAACTGATAAACTAACTCTGCCTTTTCTCTTTATATCATTAAAAGTATTTTGTATGTTCCCAAAAACTTAGGACTTTTCAAAATAAGAAGCGATTTTAATCATATAAATACACGTAGTAAAAATGAAATTGTGGTACCAACATTTAGATTAACAAACAATTCATTTCTTATAAACAGTATCCGCTTTTATAACAAGTTGCCAAAGTTGGTTACAGAACTTAGCGATGGAAAGTTCAAAAACGTGTCCTTATCAAAAAAGAATATTATAAGATGAAAGACTGCGTTGAAGACAAGGAAGCTTGGCAATAATTCCTTCTGTCTAAATGTCTATGAACTGCAGTTAGATTCTGTAACCATCTCATCGTGAAAACTTCGGTGAAGTGAGCGTGGAGTGAGCTGCCAGTGTTGTCCCACTGATGCTAGGGATTGACCAAGTATTAAACTTACAATCATAATCGAGATTTTAATTTTATTTTTTAATGTTATTTCTGTTGATCAATTTATATAATTTCAAAGCTAGTATTAAGTGTCTAAATATTATTATTTAGAGTTTTTTTATTTTATAAAACAGCAACACAGAAAGTTAATTTTGTTTCTTTTTAAATGAAAATTAAAGAAGACGGTAAGCCAACTTTGATTTTCATTTTGACCTCACTTTTGGCTTTAGCAACCTCGAAAACCATGAAAACGACAACAATAGTCATATTAAACAATAGGTTAATAACAAACAATGCCCATTCGCATTTTACTTTAGTAGCTAGTTTAGGAAAAAAAAACTACTTATTTCAGTTTCTTACTGATTTTCTGTTTTGCTGTTATATTTAAAAAAAAGCCGTAAACAGTAATGTTTAGCGACTTAAATACTAGCTTTGAAATAATATAAAATGATCAACAGAACTAACATTAAAAAAATATAATTAAAATCCCGATTATGATCGTAAATGTAATGCTTGGTCAATCCCTAGCATCAGAGGGATGACACTGACAGCTCACTCCACGCTCACTTCACCTAAGTGTTCACTTCACGGTGAGATTTTTACAGAATCGACCGGCTGCTCCCAAATTACGATGTTTTTTATTTATTTTACGTACCTTCTCCAGCACATCCGATTATACGAAACTGTTATTTTTATCCAAGTGACTTTTAACCTTAAAATGTTGACGGTTAAGTTCAACATCGAATGAGAAAATTTTACAGTTTGTGGTAACTTGAAATGCTACTGTGTATACTTCTTTGTCTTAATCTTCTCATTATTTGAGATTAATACCTTCAATTCTAATTTCAACTCTTTATTGGTGGCTTTTGTGGCCAGGATATTTGTTCTGATTTCTAAAGTTGATCCCTTAAAGTTCTACCCACTATTCTAAGGAAAACAAAAATTCTGACAGCATAGAATTGGTAGCTACTAAAAGCGTGTTACTGACTGCTCATCGAGACATAATGGGCCCTTCAGAATTTCAATATAAATATTGTTAACAATGCACAATAGTGCGTGGCTTTACATTGTATCTTGTAAATTGGCTAACAAAGGACGTAATCCCAAGACATAGTTCCAGAACACAATATGTTTCAGAAGATATTATAATTATGATCCAATAATGAAAAAATCTCTGATAATTAATTATTTTGTTAATATTGTAACCCATCAGCATAATTTATCATCAACCAAGATAATCAATTATTTATAGATTGTTCTCACAAACAAATCAATTACAGTTGTATCTGTCATAGGTTTGTTGGTACCTAAGAATAAATCACTGAAAATCAAATTATTTTTTTATTTACAAAAATATATGTATATAAATATAATTTTATTACAATCATAAACATTAAAAATCGTTGAAAAAGATTTCCTAGATTATACGTCATGACACAATTTTCTTAAATTTAATTAAGGTTAAATTATTTAATTTCTAAATAACATTAAATAAATTAACGGAACATTTGTAGGAGCATCGCTGCTAAGAGGAGGACTGAAGAAGCTAAAATGGTGGAGGAAGCACCCCTAGTTACAACAAAATTGAATATTTCAACAGCGGCTTCGTTACCCCAGTTCAAGTTAGCAACGGCTGCGTCTACTACTGCCTGACCAGCGGCGAAAGAAGAACTTGGCAACTGCGTTTGGGCACCATACAGCCACAAACGGAACTGAAAAAAGAAAAAAAAAATTAAACTATGTAGCTACTAAAGAAACGATATTTTCTTTTGAAACATACAAACAATGTTATTTTTCCTGTGTCTGTGTTAAATGTTGAAACTTTACAAAAGAAAGCAGGCCTAATAAATAACACTTACAGTAGCGATGTTCTCGAAGTCAGTCAAATGCGTAGCAAGGGCGTTGATGCAAAGGTTGAGGCGAGCTTCACCGCCATATCTGTCAAAAACAATTATATATGTGTAAATCTCATAACACATGCCATTTAACTCAAACTTTTAAACTATTATTGCGAATTTCACTTAAGAAACTGAACGCGTACAGGACTTAAACAGAAGTGTTTAAGATTGGTGGCAATGGCATCTGTGCAAAATCCAAATATGAAAATACACAAAAAGGAAATTAATGGTTGAACAATACTTACGTGGATGTAAGCGCCTGTAAGTTAGTACTGAGGAAGTTAAGGACGACTGGTATGTTCTCTCGGTTGCCTTGCAGGGCAAAGGAGAATGCATTGGTACGGTCGTGGATACGGATTCTGTCATTGTACATGCTCTGCTGCAGGTAGCTGTAATGAATATAAACATTATTTTTATTAGCTGTTTTACGTAAACTAGAATTTAGAATCTCCGATAATCGTCGCAAAGTTTAAATTCCATTGCAAACCAAAAAAAATAAGGATCTTTTTATTACAAATGGTCACTCAGCTTAGACCCATAATGCTAAAGCAGTGTTATGTAGTAGTGAGTCAATGGATGTAAATTATCTGAGATTCTTCTTTTCTTTTCGGATCGATGTATCATCATAATATATCATCGATCATTTATCATCGAACTTGAATTGGCATGTTAAATACATGCCAATTAAAAATCCTCAAACCTCTAATAATATCTACTTTACACTCCTAAGAAAATTATTGAACACTCGAATATAATGATTGCTCGTCTTTTTGAGAACGTCAAATAAATCTAAAATCATCTTCATTTTAACCACTTTTCTCAACTTTCACTCACTCAACTCAACACTTTTGATCAACTGTTTAATCGACTTGTGCGTCCGAAAAAAGACGTCCACATTTTGTGAACCTTTATTAAATCAAAAACGGTATGCATTTTAATGGAATTTCAAAATTAAAAAACATATTTGGGTTTTTTTTATTTTGATCCATTAAAAAAATCAACAATGAGCTACTTGTTCGAAAAAAATACATTTTATTTTGACATGACCATGGAGTCGATGGAGTCGAAATGTATATACAAGATAGCGACCGCGAAAATTTCTTTGAAACGCAGTTACTTAAGTCCCTTTTGAATTGAAGTTTGAATCCAGTCACATCATAAACTAATAATTTTGAACCAATAAACTTACTGCTGAAGAGAGGCCTGATCTCTGGTGCAAGCGAGGGCGCGGAGCATCACCACCATATCAGCGGTGTTCTCCGAGGCATTGTACCTTGCGAACAAAAATTCGTAGTCGGAGGCGTTGCCCTCACGAAGTCCCACGCAGTAAACGTGACGACGGAGATTAACTGGGACCCTGGAAAAAGAATCATGTTATTAATACCTTGATTACATAACATCAGTCCTGTTATCCCAAAAGGGCTAGGCAGAGGTGTACCTATAGTACTCGTACACCCACATTTCGCAAGATATGTTGCAGTCTAATAATAAAAAATAAATCTGATTAATAGGGGGCGAGCCTAATACCATCAACTGGGCACGGATCCAGACTGCGGGTTGCTTCTGACAAACTCCTGATGGAAACACCCAATAACACTTTGTCCGACCTGGGAATCGAACACAGGACCTCATGCTTAGCAGTTGTGCTTGCGGCGACTAAACCAACGACGCACTCATGTACATATTGATTAAACAAGCATAGTAATAAAATAATACCATCAAATAACGTTATAACTCATATCGTTCATAATTGTTGGATCTTAGAAACACAATGCTTATATATTTTAGCACTATGTATTTATTTAAGTATACATGTTAATTATTTTTATTTAGGTATATTTAATATTTTAGCTTTAGACTTCACACATTCATATTTTTCTCTTCTTGTTCTCACGCACTATTGTCTACGTTTCTTTTTTACTTCTCCTTTCGCAGGTCTGCTGGAAGAAATTTCTTAAGAAATAAGCAGTACCTTTGTACTCAATTTATAATTATGTCTTATCTCATGTATTTTATTGTGTGTACATAAATAATACATAAATAAATAAATGCTTATGTTAGAATAACAATTTCAAATGTATTAAGACGTAATAGCTCTTGAATAACCCTGTGGCATGTGCTGTGCAATTCATTATAAATATAGTCGTCTGACCATTGCTGTGCAGCATGTGCACAAGTGTGTTTTGCACATCAGCTGTGCGGTTCATCTATTGGCTAGCCACGCATTCGTACGTAGTTTAGCCGTCGTGGATCACAGTGGACGAAAATGTATCCGGGACTACATTTTCATACCAAGTGAAGGTAAGCAAGCGTGTGTAGCTAAGCCATGGGCTGCTGTGGGTGGAACGGCACCTTCAAATGGAAAGAGAACACCATAACTTACAAAATAGATGGATTTTGTCTGTGCGCTGTCCATTTCGCCAAGCTGTCGTCAATACAGCCGCTGTGGCCGAGGTTGCAGGCGACGTTCATGATCTGCACTCTGTTGAGAATTGTGGAGGTGGAGTCGGTGGCGCGTTCATTGTAGCCGAGGTTGTCGATGACGTTATTGAGGAGTCCATGCATGTAACTCTGCAAAACGAGAAACACACATTTAAAATAGTTTTATTTTGTACTTATTCTTGGTGTTTCTATTTTTATAAGTTTCTAGAGGCCTGAAAAACAGAATGGAAAGTTCCTCAACGTCCATTGAAACACTCCTGTTTCAATGGACGTTCCGTGGATCCTCCGATATTCCGAACAGACAGGTGCCTGTGTCTGGTAGGTTACTTGCCCAATGATTGTTGACGGGCTGTTGTGTATGCTGATTTCGCGGTAAATTTTGCCTGCGAGATGCACGATTTGTGTGTTTGCCTGGAAGCCAACCCAAACATAGTTGGGAAAAGGCTAGGCAGTTGATGATGAAGAAATATTTAAAAAAATTGTGTTATAAAACATGAATACGATATGTGATAATATTATAATGTGATACGTACAACGAAGGCGTCGTGAGCTCTAGGCATGTGCTCAAGGCGGCGCCGGATCCAGTCGAGTTGGGTAAGAGCGCCGTTCCATACGTAGTAGTCAGTCTCGCTCCTCAGGAAGTCAAGAACTTCAAATGCGAGAGTCCTGTTGAGGGTGTTGGAACGCACGAAGTACAAGACATCGTTGACGATCTAGCAACAGATGAAAAAAATATTTTAGAAGTCATGCAAGGTAAAACATGACTTGTAACAGGTAGCGAAATGTGACCTAATGGTATACTCGAGCAAGGGGGTACACGTCTTCATAAATACGATAAACTTTATTCCGTCAGTCACAAATACGAATTTCAAAATACCGATTTTCATAATTCCAAATGGTTCAAAATTCCGAATATAACAACTCCGACTTATCACTACTCCTATTTTTATAATTCCTAAATTTCAATATTCCAAACGTTTATAATTACTATTCTCAAAATACCGAGTTTCAATAGATCGAATAACAAAAAGTCCGACTTAATGATAATTCGAAACATCAAAAATACGAATTCCGATTATTAAAATACCGATTAATACAATTCCGAAATAAAAACGCCTTGTAAAACTAAAAAGAAACTGAAAATATTTTGTTTCCCTGGTCACAATTCTAACCTAACCTAACCCAAATGATTCACCAACAATAGAGGGGATCTGGAAATCGGCGGCTGCTGCCGCGGCACGCTCGCTTAGCTTGCTCGCCTTCGCGCTTTAATAGTCATAGTTCTAACCTAACCTAACTGAAGTAATTCATCAATAATACAGGGGATTTGGAGCATGCAAGCAGGCATGCAGCGTGCAAGCAGACATGTAGCATGCAAGCAAGCATGCAACAAGCGGCCAGCCTCAGCCGCGGCGGCGGGCCTTCAAACCACCTGCTCCTCAGCTCGCGGGCCGCCCCACCCCTCCGCGCCTACGCGGGCTTAAATTACACTCTAGGGTAGGGCAGAAATGACTGCGTGAAGTTGGTTTTGTAGCGATTCGTTTCTGTCACTAAATGTTGTAGCACAACATGTTGACTTTTAGTTTATTCGAAGTATTGAAAATCGGAATGTTGTTTTTCGGACCGAGAACCCTTCGAGCATTTGATTCTTCGAACGTATGAAATTCGCAAAACTAACAAATCGCATTTACGACCTTCGGTAAAAAAAAAATCGTGATTTTTAATAATAGACATTATAATTCTTAGGTTTTATGAAATTCGGACTTTTGAAAATCGGAACTTCGAAATTCGGAATAAAATATTTCGGAGTATTTGGGTGTTCCCCGAACAAGGTACTTGGTATACAGGCAGGTAGCATAGCATAAGCTTTTCATTACTCCTCTCTGTGAGAGGGAGTGGGCTATAAACCACTACGCGGGCCCAGTGCAGGAAAGCGGATATCACATGTCTTCGAATTTTTATTTCTAGGACTTGGCGGTTTCGTCACGATGTTTTCCTTCACCATTTTCAGAGCAGTGGTGATGAAATAATTTACCCAAAGTAAAATGTCTGCTTGGGTTCGAACCCACGACCTACAACTCGTAAGTCGCGATCGTTACAATATATTAGGTCGGGCAAAAGTTATTTCGTATTTTATATTTAATCTCATGACTAAGAGCTCGTGTGGCACTCAAATATTGAGCTTTTTTGTATACCCAGACCTTTTTAAACAGGTCAAAACTGTTTGGTGGTCAACCTCTAACGCTTCAGCGATGTCGTAACAACTAATATGACTTTGCTCCACTTCTTAAAAAATGCCACCGTTAACCGTATCAGACCGAGCTACATCTTTGACATCAAAATTCCCGAACTGAAAACGCTTGAAAGTACTTTGTGCGTAGACAGAGTACTCTTACTGACACTGCGTTAAGTCCATAAACGTCACAATTTTCTTTTCACGGTGTTTGTCAAATATTTACCGCTTCTTAGTAATACATCTTTAAAATATATCGAATTTCTTCGTTAGCTTCACTCATTTTGGCGGACAGAAAAATAATTGAAAAATGGCGGGCAATCGTTTTTACTTTTATTATTTTAAAATTCATCTATTTAATGGTATCCAAACCAGTCAGATACCAATCAATACAGCCAAAGAGATTTTACTACAACATTATACCTATATAATACGAAAATACTTTTTCCTCAACCTATAATTATATACAGGGTTATTTGTAATACGTCGGCCATCCATTAAGGGAATGTAGGGGAGGTCATTTGCAACCAAATGACCTCTTTGCAAATATCAATCATTTCCAGTAATTTTACATTTTGTATTTTTTTTTTAAAGATAGGTATCTGGTATCTTATTGTATCTGGTTGGATAGCTAAGAACATGTACATATTTTTGGAATGTTCTGTCGATAAAGTATATATCCATGTTTTTTTGCAGAAATCAACCATGTTAGTCAAATAACCTGCTCAAAAGGATGAAAATTGTATGCTGTGATTTAAAAATATTTGTCATTTTATGGTTGATAATTATGTATTGAAGTAGAAGCAGATAATAATAATGAAAAAAAAACATGCATTGTACCGCCAAAAAAAAGTCAAATTACTCGGAAATTGTTGACATTTGCATAGGGATCACAAGGGGTCATTTGGTTTCAAATGACCTCCCCTATATACCCTTAATGGATTGCCGACTTGTTACCAATAACCCTGTATACAGCGTGACTTGTATTATTTCACGTATTCCTTCCCGGACGTGATATAACCCATTGAAACATTTGAACATCCCATAAAGCCAATGTATCAATCTGAGAGTTTAGAGAAAAGTGATATTTACTGACGAATTCTCGGAAATGTTTAAAAATACATGAAAATTGTATTTTCTCCAATCCCATGAATTTTCACCTAGCCTTTATGGGGTGCTTAATTTTTGCAAATGGGTCACACTATCACGTCTTGGGTGGAATACGTCAAATTACAAGTCACCCTGTATATATACCATAAGTACCACTGGGCCTATGCTCACAGGCAGGTAACATTTTGTTAATAATGATATGAGTATGCTGAGTAGACATTTCTTTACATCACTCTCTAAGTATGCCATAAGCCTAAAAAGTTGTTCCGAACACAATACAAATTAAAATTGGCAATGTAGTGTAAACATGCATATATTATTTCTGCCTGTATACCAAATAGCTTGTTGGACTGTACACTAAAACCTCTAGTTCAAGAAGTATTGCAGTGTTTATTTTTAACCGACTACAATAGTAGGAGATTAATGTTTTACAAATTGTAGAAATAAATACCTGAGCCCTGTTCAACTTGTGAATGTTCTGCCTGTTGTTACTCTGCAGATAAGTCGAAATTAGCCCCCAGTTATTGTTATCGTAATTGACACGATACAAACCTGGAATAAAAATAGTGTTTATGTTAATCGAAAATATATCTTACGCTAAAGCTTCGACTATACGATTTAATTTTTATAATAAAAATTCAACACAACATTGTATTTGCTTTAATCATGTCTCTGATTCAAAAGTATCATAATTATCGTGTTTCATGTTACTTTTACTTTTGTTAAAATGCTTCCAAATAAAATGTCTTCTTTTTATCAATACCTACATTGAAACGAATTTGAATACACTGACATTCTTAATAAGGTCTTTACAGCTCATACATACCAGACTGAGCAATATTGAAAATAACAAAGTTGTTTCCTGAAGTGCTGGTCAGGGTGGCAGACTGTGTAGTGAGAACATGTCTAGGTCTGGTGCTGTTGAAGTCAAGCTGACCCGCTTGTGTCCAAGTAAGAGGAATCTGCCACGTCTGAACGGCCGGAGTACCAGAGAGCAGATAACGGCTCTGTAACCAGAATAATAATGTAATAAATGATCGAAGAAATGTAAAAGTACTTTAGATTTTTAACTTTGTTCTATGTAAAATAACAATAAAGACATATTTAAATATTCGAATGTCCTTTCTTTGGTATTGTTCATCGAATCGTTGAGCTCCTTATGTTCTAAGTTGAGCTGCACGGTTACTGACTAATGCGTGCACTGACTGGACCGGTCACCTCCACCTGTGTAGTTCTTTCCTCAAAAGTTTATTTCAGACACCAATCAACATGGCTTTCACATAATCTGGCCAAGATTTTGTCTGGACTTTAAAAGGTACTGTGGGCTCTGAGTTTGTTTCGGCCTTTCTTCTCAGAGTAGTCAGATAGGAAACGCCGGCCTCATCTAGTTTAAAAAAATATATGATCGACGTGTTAAGATAAAAAAATAAACAAAGAAAACGTACCTACAAACCTAATTACAGAAATAAAATAATTTATCATTTATTATTTGTATGAAAATAAGACCCCTAGTTCTCTTTTGAGTGAATGGTAAAATACAGAGACTGAAAAATCACGCCAAGTTGCACTGTCTGGTCAGATCGAACCGTAAGTTTTCGCAAAGTTTTGTCTCCGTATCCTACCCTAAAAAGCACTTGATATAAAAATACAAAAGCATCATCCAAAATTACTTAAACGGTTTAATAATTTAAAGCTTTAACTGAAACTAACCTGAGTGACGGTCATAGCACCAGTTTCAGCGTTTCTGGTGACGGACACGATAGGAGAGCCCGGGTTCTGGACCCAGCTGTCGAACACTGCTTCGATATCGACATTGGCGAAATCACGGCTATACGTGAAATCCTCAGAAACCGCCAGTTTGAAAGCTTCATACATGTCTTTAGGAGTACCGAGGCCGTAAGCACTGGAGGAAATTATAAAAACTAAATTATCAAACCACAACTAAAAAAGAATCAATTGTACAAAAAAAAGTATATTAGAGTTTAATAAGTAATATTAGTAGGGGTACCTGAATATTAATTAGCGCATAATTAACATACATTAACATGAGTTATCGCTTGAGCTCTTAAAAATCTGTGGCACTAATAAATCATAATTTAATTGATAACTTTATTCAAGAATGTAGACCTCACTGGCCAGACAAAACTGACGCACATTTGCCTCTTCATGTATACGTTAGTGTAGGTTTTAAGTACTTGAACTTACTTGTCTCTCAAGTAATATCTGAGGGCATTCCTGAAGGTCCTAGGGCCGACAAAGTGCTCCAACATTCTAAGGACGGAAGCTCCCTTGGCATAGCTGGTGGTACTGAAGTGGGCAGTGATGGAGGGGTTGCTGGAGACTCCGGTCCAGTTCATGGGCTGAGCGCCCGCGCCTGAGTCATGGTTTAGCGCGCTGTGTACGTAGTCAACTACGAATTGGTCATCTAATTCTAAGCTGGGATCAGCCTGTAATCAAATAAAGTGTGTCAAAACCAAATAATTAATTTCAATGAGATCAGTAATAGGCGCTTTTGAAACACAAAAACAGAAAAAAATCATTAAATTGAATCGCCTACCCAAAACTTAGATCTGATTGAATTACTTAAGGATGATAAAAATATACAAGAAAATTTTAAAACTTACCCAGTGAGTACCAAAATATTCGAAGAAGCTAGCGAAAGACTCATTAAGCCAGAGGTTACTCCACCAGAAGCAAGTGACTAAGTTACCGAACCATTTGTGTCCAAGCTCGTGCCCCATGATACTAGCAATGAAGATCTTGCTGTTCATATTGGTGTTTTCTGGATCATACAAGAGGTACGCCTCCCTAAAATGAAACGACGATAAACATTTTGTGATATTTTAGCGAAAATGAGACAAATAAGTGCATTTTTATCACGTTGCATAATTAAATTAAACCGTTGTATAATTTATCTTAAACATACCTATAGTTAACCATTCCCCAGTTTTCCATAGCACCGGAGGGGAAGTCAGGAAGAGCGATGTGATCATTCTTCATCAAGTTACCCTGTCCCATCTCGTGATACTGGATTCCTAAGTAGTCGTCCAATTCGTTGGTGATCTTAAGACCGATTTCGGCAGCGTATTGGTGCTGGGAGGTGACTCCTCGGCGGGAGATGATCTTGAAGGGTTTGGCAGCGGTGCTGGTTAATTCTGTAGCGACGAAGTCACTCACGTGGAAAGCGACCAGGTAAGCAGAGATGATTGGAGTAGGGTAGAAAGTTTCGCGAACTCGGTCGCCTAGTCTGTTGAAGTTTATAAAATCAGATTTAAAAAATGTCACCATTCTATGCAGAATTGTATTGAAAATAATTATAACATAATACATTATTATATTACTGAAGACCTATGATAACATTGAATTATTGATGCAAGCATCGTCAATATGAGTTGAAATGATACACACTCGCACATTCATACATACACACACTCACATGCACATACACGCTCACACATACTATTTTAGGATATATCTTTTAGACTCTTTCTCTTTTTTCTTTTTTTTTGCTATAGTTCAAGTCTTGTTTAGTTTGAGATTTTACTTGTTATTGTTTGTTTAATTTCTATTGTACCTACACCACTTTTACCATTTCATAATTTTTATTTCAAGAGCGGGGTCTCCTAGCACAGGTATATCTTTTACTTAGAAGGAGGTCCTTATGTAAGATTTACTGTAAACGTTGTAGAAGTTTCGGCAATAAACCTTTTTTTTATTTATTTTATTTACAAGGAGTTGTGATGTTACTTCATATGAAAAAAATCTACCAAACTCAAACTCAAACTCACAGCATTTATTTCAATTAAACCATTTACAGGCACTTTTGAATTGTCAAGTGGTCGGTCAGTCAGAAATATGAAGCTAGTTGCCCATTCCAAAGCGTAGTAGGTACCTATGGAGAAGAACGGGCAAGAAACTCCATGGACACTCTTTTAAATTATATTGTTACATAAATATTAGTTACATCATTAATCTTGTATATAGGTATAATTATATGTGAGAACGATGTAAATAAGACGTACACATTGAGTGTCCAGTGTACAGCAAATATAAATTCAAACAAAACAATCCATAATAAAATAATTAAAAATAAGCCGTGGTGGCTAAGAGATGACCAGTCCCAACTGACAGCGTCCGTTCACGAATATGACGCATGGATCAGCACCATTCAGCTCAACCATTTTGAACCATTTACCTGCTAGGAATGCCTTAGGTATTAATTCCACCTGTGTACATTGTTATTAACTTGTGCATAATAATAATAACATACTGCTGGTTTTCAATATTTAGCTGCAAAATATTGGTAGGTAAAATTTTCATATTTTTGGAATATAGTGTAAGTAATCTTGAACTCATTTAAATCTTTATACCGCTTGTCTACACGAGTGCTATTTTTTTTATTATTTTTGATTACTTAACTGTTAACAGTTACCTACTCTATTCAGCTTCAAATAGAAAAGGCTATGAATTGCATACATTATTTGCATCTAATATTTTTAATTAAAATATCATACCAAAATAATTATCCGACTAAATTTGAGTGTGTCACCTTTAAGGAAAAACTACGAAATACAGAATAAGCACACTCACGCTTCAGTGCTCGCAATGTCCATGTTGGAGTATGACTGACCGAGGCCGCGGTCACGAGTGATAGAGATTGTGAAGCGGGACTTGAATTGGGGCTCATCGAAGCATGGGAAAGCTTTC
The DNA here is from genome assembly GCA_937001585.2 of Brachylomia viminalis. NCBI lineage: Eukaryota > Metazoa > Arthropoda > Insecta > Lepidoptera > Noctuidae > Brachylomia > Brachylomia viminalis. Next base: position 4,450,836 of record OW443300.2, read on the forward strand.
CTGGCGTGGTACGGCTGGAACTGAGTGGTGGCGTACAGGCTGCAAAAAAAATCAAAAGTCAAGTCAGCCAATCAATCAATATGATAAATGATCTTATTTCTGTAAGTAGGTTTGAACAAAAACTTTTACACGTCAATCCTATTTTATAAACTAGATGAGGTCTGCATTTCCTATCTGACTACTCTGAGAAGAAAGGCCGAAACAAACTCAGAGTTCACAGTCTCTTTTAAAGTCCAGACAAAATCTTGGTCAGATCATGTGAAGGCTATGTAGATCGGTGTCTGAAATGGTCTTTTGAGGAAAGAACCACACAGATTGAGTGGACCTGTCCAGTCAGTGCATGCAATTGTATGGTGCACACGCAATATCATGGCTGCTTTCTCTTCAATTTCAAAATTCGAGATTCATAATTATGACTTGTTTGTACTTTTATCAACAACTAGCAGTGACTTCATCCATCCGTGGATTCTCTACAAAGTGGAAATTAAAAAAAATCCGTGAAACTCAATATTTCAATATTTCAGCTTTCTAGGTCCAAGGGATGATGGTCATCGTTGATGAGACAGTGATGTAATAAGTGAGATAGGACTTTTCTTTTTTTAAATATTGATTGATTTAACGGATAACTTAATGCTGGACATTTTCTCGGTATTATGGAATAAGAAAACATGCTACGCCGCCGCCGGTATTCAAACAAATTCGGACAAGGGCAAGAGAATGATGACTTGCTCGGTAATTTTTAAATATTATGATATCAAATCTGACCTCAGTTGATTGTTAAAGTAGTAGTAACCCCTGTAGAAGCCTCGGTCGAGCGGGTTAGTGTTAATCCTTCCGTTGTAACGGACGGTGATGGTGTAGTTGCCCCTACTAATGGGTGCAGCGAAGTTGATGTGTATAAGCTCTAAATAGGAGTCGGTGGTGAAAGGATCGGGGATTTGAAGGTTCACATGCTGATTGTTGGTATTGTTGATAACATTTACACCTGTGATTGAAACCACATTTTGGTGGAAAACAATCTGCTGGAGGTTGTCTTCCTGGACCTGGAGACAAAATAAAATTGTTTATTGATCAATTCAATCGTTTCTATTTTCTTGTTTCAATTAACAGCTCTTGATTTTGACCCTGACTAGTGGAACATAATGGATGAGGTCTCAAATGGAATGAGCGTATACAACCTTAGTTTTTGTGTACCCTAAAACTCTTAAGTGGTAATTGTACTCATATGTGCAAATCTATTGATGTATTTAATCCATATCGTTTTCTCATACAAAGATGTGACGATGAATACTATGGGCACTAAATATCGAGGAAATAAAAATATAGTTTTAGGTGCATTAGGTACCTACAAAATTCAGTTTAAAGTGATCAATTAAATTATAAAACACTAACGCATCGCGGATTTAGATATCAACGCCATCATAAGTTATAAAAGAATATTACTTAGTCACGATTAATTTGTGTCTGTGTTAGTTTAAATACGGTTATAATTGATAACTACGATGGAACTCGCTTATCATCGGATAACGATAATCGGCATAGTGTTGTAAAAAAATTATAAAGAAACTTATTGAAATAATTTTTCTGATCCGTAATGAAACATTACATTTAGTTGCAGTAAATGCTTTAGATGGATGTCACGCATTTTTTTTTATTATCTTTGAAGTGTCAATGTAAAACTTCCCTTTTTCATAACCTATCAGTAGAACAAACTATAACACCCTCAAAAATATTCATGAATCGAGTTACTTTTAACCGAGTGTAAAAATTTTGTGTAAATTATAACAAAATACTAGGTACAGTGAAAGGGCGTTAATTGGGATGCAGGGGTGAATCGGGACGAAACTTTAAAATGGATTTTATTGTTGAAATAATATAGTTTGTTTGCCAACAAGGGCACTTAATCGTTAATTATAATACAGTAAACACATTATGACCCCTTTTTGGCCGCAAACGATATTATATCAATGTTAACATTCCTTTTAAAGTTTCGTCCCGATTCAACCCCGCATCCCGTTTTACCGGTATATCTTCTTCACCAACATTTTATGCAATAAAATAATATGAACTTAAAATATTTCTGCAATTTATGTGTAAGACAAACATAACATCATGCTAAAGCCCCTGCGAGGGAAGGCTGAGGTGTTGCCTATATTCACATTTCGCCAGTTACGTAATAAGTCTCATCTAATGATCTGAAGACCACTTATTGCAAATAACCGAGCACAAAACTGAAGTTAAGGCATGCTACTAAGTAAGTATTGCCTAATCAATAGGAAGACCCAGAACCAACACACTTGAGGTCGCAAGTGCAACCACTAAAGACTAAAAAGGCCTACACTTATATTTCCATTATATTCAGTTCATCACCATAATGGCCGAATGACGTCTTTTGTCGGACATAGCCCTCTCGCAAGCGCCGTCAATAGTGACTCCTGCATTATAAAATTCCTTTTCGACAAAGTCCTTTTCGAGTATACAGAGTGGCGAGGTTTCAAGGGGGTGATTCTTATAATAGTAATTATATAAGCTAGTTAATTATGTTTTTTTTTGCATTAAGGTATTTTTTTCCTGTAGCAGTTAACAGAATGTCTGTAACTTCTGTGTGCCTCTTGGCAAAAACCTCCTCTAACAACATCTACTGATTCCCATCTCTTTTTGAATTAAAGCTCACAGCGGGTCCAAATTGGAGAAGAGTTGCGAGAGATAGGATTCTTAGAATATTAGGTACAAACTAATCTGGCAGAAGCCAAACCAAGCATACTAGTAAATCCAAAATAATGATACTTACATAAACGTTCATCTGAACTATTCCACTGAACAGAGCCGTGTTGAGGTCCACATCAAGGTCGACATCAATGTCAGTAGGCTGCACCACGTCACTCAGTCGATATCTTTCTAGGTTTACCTCGGAGTCGGTGTTTAGAAACTCCAAGTTGGACCTGAAGTCCTCCTGAGGCATGGCGGTGACCGACCCCAGGAGAAAACAAAGGACGGTCGGAAGCAACATGTTGGTACCTACGGCAAAAAATTGTCTATACAGGCTGATCGAAGGTGACGAAATTTTATTTAAAGAAAGAGTATCGAGTCGCTCTTGTTTGTAATACAACCATAGTTGTTAATTTTAGTGTTAAAGCTATAGGTCCAAAGTTCAAGCACAAAGTCTCTGTATTATTTTGTTCTATATACTCATAATATATGTAAAACGTAAACGCATCAAAATTATTTAGTAATAAAATTCATGATTTTGAATTTGGTACTTGATGAAAAAAACAATTTTTATTACGTCAATGCATCGCAGTGTATTTGCTTATCGTGCTTAATCAGTAAGGCTGGGCTAATTTATCAATTATTGTATTAAATTACGACTTACCCATAGCTGCCCCGGACGGTACCAAACGAGCGACTAGAGCGGCATAGTTAAAATATTATATATTTATCAATAATTATTTACTTATCTCTATGTACCTACCATTATTATTTTCGATGGACAGAGTATAATCAAAAACATGTCTGAAATCCACAGTAAATCGTGTAATCAAGAGATAAGATACTTTTCGTTTCTCGTGTATAACTCTGATATGAAATTATTCACTGTATTCACTGTTGGTTACTCATTTGAGGAATCGAGTCGTATTTTATGTATATCCATAAGCAAGATATGTGCTTACGAAAAAACATATGCACCACAACGATTAAACCAATCATCACTATTAGTTACCAGCTGGCTATTAGCTTTGGTGATTGACTGCTGCGCTGCGTGTCGCGGGTTCGATTCCCGCACGGAACACATATTTGTATAACCTTCAAGTTATTGTTCCGGGTCTGGCCGTTTGTTAGAAACTTAACACTTTAAAAGTTTAAATGTTTGTAACGCCACAATACAGGAGAAATTCCTAGTGTGAGGAAAAGTTAAAAAAAGAAACAAATAAAAAAACAAACAAAGCTTATTTATTACTTAACTACGATTAATTCTCATCCTATTTTCAACCAGACCTCATAAATTCCATATTTTCGGTGACAAGTTAAATTATCTCTATAAAAACATCAGTGTACCTACTCTTATACCCTCGAAAACAAATTATTAACCTTTGAACCATTTCAACCCAATTGAAAAAGCATTATGGCGAATTCCTACAACAGTTCAGACTTACTGAATAAATTCAGGAACAAATATATATCATAATGAAAATGTCAGTAACGGCACTAATTTCATTTCCCATATGATAAATGATAAATGATTTTATTTCTGTAAGTAGGTTTGAACAAACACTTTTACACGTCAATCATATTTTTTTTAAACTAGATAAGGTCGGCGTTTCCTATCTGACTACTCTGAGAAGAAAGGCCGAAACAAACTCAGAGGTCACAGTCTCTTTTAAAGTCTAGACCAAATCTTGGTCAGATCATGTGAAGGCTATGTAGATCGGTGTCTACAATGGTCTTTTGAGTCTGTTGTTGTGTTGTCTGCAATGGTCATATTATTGTCATCATCTAAATGCTAGGCAGTCGCTCCATGTAAAATACTGGTATTCAGCTGCATCCAGTTAGACTGGAAGCTGACCCTAGTATAGTTGGGAAAAGGCCACGCAGATGTGAATCATCATCATCTTAATAAACCTATGATATGGTTAAAGTCATCAACAGCATTTCACCGACAAGACGTCCACTGCTGCATATAGACCATCTATTAAGCGACGGCGACGTGAGAACATTTGCGCTTCCAAAAGAATCACCACAATCTAAGTGTCTGTCTTCACTTTGTCGGCTATACATATACTCATGGTCATCTGTGCCTACAACACTAACTCTATAAGCTTCGATTGGATTAATTATTGATATATCATTCTTAATTGATATGAAATTAAGATGCAAGAACCTTATTTTGTCGTTAAGTTTATACCTTATGAGTGGCAACGTCGCAATTTAGTGTCATATTTCGTGGTTTTAAATTTTTATCATTTAATCGGAGCTATATTTTAAAAATCTGTTTAATTAACTTTTTAGAATTATGTGAAAACAGTGTGAAAGGTAAGAAATCGTTGCGTTTACAGTTCTATTTATATGCAAATAATACATTGAAAACTTGCAGGGCGTTATTTTCATTTTAAAATAACTGTAAGCATTACGGTTACTTACTTTTTAAACACTTTCACGTAATTCTAAAAAGTTAATCAAACAGATTTTTAAAATATAGCTTCGATTAAATGATAAAAATTTAAAACCACGAAATATGACACTAAATTGCGACGTTGCCACTCATAAGGTATAAACGCTCTTAATACATATTTGAATGTTAACATTTTCAGAAAGACAGTGATTCATTAGGTGCTCTCGAAAATGTTATAAAATTGCCTATAATAGGAAGTTTTTATGCTTAATTCGCAAAAATATCTTTCTATTGCTGCTGAAACTTACGCTGTTTAACTTTTACCTCTGTCAATTTCATCCAGCTAATACTAAGCACTCAACGAAAATTGTCGCTCCGCCTAGCCTGGAAGGTGATTCTCAGTTAACACTCGAAGCCTGGCGATTTCGTCACGGACGACGATCACAAAATCACCAGGAAATTCGCAGGAATCGCCTTCTTGAGGCCATCCTACCTCGCTATTGTCCCATCGATCATCAGGCCTATGGCAAATAATGGGCAGTCGATTGCCATTTCGGCTTTATTTTTCTGTGGGCTATGTCGATGTCTGATGATGTATGTTAGTTCTCCGTCAGATCTCATGATTCCGGATTCAATGACTCAGAAAGCATATGATTTTTTTACTGTTTTTACTTGTATGAATTTACAGAAAATGTTCCTAATATTGTTTTAGTTTACTGCTCTAATCAAACTGCAATTGATGTCAACAGTGTTTCACTTTCGGTTAACTTGCAGATTGATTAACAAAATCCGTAGAAAACTATGTCCCTAGTATGTTTCATGACTTGGGCCGAAGCAAAAAATGCTTCAAACCCCGAACATTTTTACTATCAGTGTCCAAACATTTAGTCGCTAGTCAATAGCTCAATACAGTGAATCAAAGCTATTTAGATGACAGCTTAGCATCTGGGTCGTTCCACAGTTTCGTGCAAAAAGCACCTTTTTGTAGAATCAATTTTTTTTTTAGATATTCCGCATTTTTATGCGAAATATCGAATACAGTTGACTAACAGATTTATAAAAACTCGAAGGCACTCTTTTATCTTGTTTAGTTCCGGAGAAAATGATAACTGAAATTTCATGGTTGGATGGTAATGAAAACAGGAAAGAACGTAATGAATTGAGCTGCGATGGTAATTTTTAAAGCGGCTGGTAATGAAATACCTACTGCACAATAATTGTGAAAAAAGATGAATGCAAATAAAACAAATATATAATTTTAATACCTAATCCACATTTAATAATCAGACTTTGATTTCCTTTAAATCAATATGAAGAAAAGATAGATTAATCACAGTTTTTTTTGTTTATAAACAAGCTTCAAAACTACAAATGTTTAACAGTAATGTAATTATTTATTTATAGCCGTTAAATCAATAATAGTAAATACTCACTTAAGTGCTAACAGGTTTTTTGGTCTTACATGCAAAATCACAATAGTCTTTTTACTTAAGAATAATAAAACCATAATAAAAGCAACATTTTAAAATAAGTTAACAAAACACGTTATCGATACTCTCCCTAAAGTCGAAATTTACGATTATTAATAAGGTTCAGACTTCTAATTTCAATAAACTTCTTTGAATAAATGTTAGTAAAATTATCAAAATATTATAACTATAACAATCAAACATGAAAAGTTTACTATAAGTAACAATCTAAATGAAATCAACCCGAAGCGTTTTTCAAAAAATATTATAATCATCACTGTCATCCGAATCTTCATAATATTTTTTATCATCTCTAATTGGTTTACCAGTCTTATTAAAATTAACAAATGATTCGAATTGCCGTTGGTGTTCAGAGTTAAATGCTGGCGTCAAACTTTTTGGGGCCACATTTTCCTTTAGTTTCCGATAAAATTTGCGATTTTCCCAAGTTCATTTTACGTCAGACAAAATCTTAATTATAGGCGATTTGGCCTCAGACGTAGATGCACCTACATTAACCAACGGTCATAGTTGTAAATCAATTGGACCTGCTAGAGGTTCTATGTTTTTGAAAATATCTGAATCATCTATGTTCTTTAAAACTACGGACGAATCTATGCTATATAGAGACTCATTGTCATTGGCACATAAAACTTCATTCTGATCACAGTGAACAACAGATAGATTGATCTCTCTAGTTACATGCTCTGTGATCTCATCCTCGTTACATTTATCAAAGCAAAGAAAGCCTAAATGTTTATTGTGTATACAAGTAATGCGGCAATCATGGCACTCGAAACAACTTAGGATACGCAAAGTTATCATTTTTGAACTATCAGCTGTCCACATTAACTGACGAACTTTCATTGTGCCTTTGAATCCGGGAATGTCAGGTGGAAATATTATTTCTTTAATATCGCGCTCTGTTATCATCTCGAAATGAACATTTGGTATGTTCTTAGTAACCAAAGCCCAAAAATCTTCATAAGAACCAACATCTCCACCATATTTGACGACATTATCGGCAGCCCGTTTCACGACTGCCCCAATACCGTCCAGAGCTCCCTTGCCATGCCCGGATTCTTGATAATTCCAAGTCACTTTACTTATATTTTGGTCAATATCTTTAAATTTTGTGACCAAATAAAAAATAAACTTATTGCAATACTGGCTTGAGGCAGAGTCGGATAGAAAGTGTACGGTTTCATAAGGCTCTAAATATCTTATCATCTTTAAAATATAGGCCAGTATCTAAAATATAGAACAACTAGAAAAAGATAGATGAGCCGTTAACGTTATCTATCTTTTTCTAGTTGTTCTTCTCTCGTTAACTTTTTACGTGGTTTCCCCATGTTGATTCTGAAAAAAATAAAAATATATTATGATTATATAATTTAACTCATCTATATAAATGCAAAAACATGAACAAATATGTCAATACTAGGCTCAGAACTGTAATAAAAGTCGTAATAAACTAAGGTTAAACTTATTCATTTCTTTCCAAAACCTGTTCATTACCATCTTTCAAAATATAGGAGGGAAAAGATGGTAATGAAGTGGAGATGAATGAAGAAATCAAACATTTTTATGGATATAATTGTTAATTACTACAGCATAAGTTAAATATTAACATAATGTCAAAATAAGCTTATGAGGCAAATATATCAATAAATTAAAATAATCTACTTACTGCAGTTATTTTTTAATTCACTGGAATGTAATGAGTCACTTCGCGGACGAAGCACCGTAATCGTGGTGGAGAACGAATGTATTTACGACGGCGATGTGCGCACATCCTTCTCGCTCCGATGTCGCCAGCCACTGACGGTCATTTAAACAGGTAGCAACCAAGCAGAATACGTGATCGCGTATTATACCTACATAATTTTATAAAATCTGAACATGGAAGGTGATGAACTTTTTCGCGTGACAATTTGAAAATGAGCGTTCTTCGATTATTACAGCATGATTTTCTTAGTGAGTTTTTTTTTTATCAATAGCTCAGAAGTGCAGCTTTAATATTATGTACAAAATAAAACAGTTAATTCAAAAGCATTTAAGTTACAAGTTAATTGCTTGCCAAGGTCCCTGCTTGGAAAGGGAGGGTAGTGAATTTTTACACAGTTTTTTAATTTTCCTGAAAAATCTATTGAATAATCCTGAAATATAAAAGATACGCCTTTAAGAGTAATTATTTTACTATATTTTGTGCTATAAATTATTAACAATAAATCATAAATTGCCTGCCATAATAGCCTGGAAATGTTTTTTGCACGAAACTGTGGAACGACCCATCTACGGAACACGGCAAGCATCGCTAGTTGCCAAAGTTATTTAAAAAGCCGTAGAACCGATGACCGTTGGGGTAGACGTGTTCTTGAGTGGAAACCGTGAATCGGCAAACGCAAGGCAGGATGTCCTCAGGTTAGGTGGAGCGACGATCTTCGCAGGATGGCTGGTACAGCTGGATGAGAGAGTTGCCGAGAATCGAGCTAGATGGCATGCAGTTGGAAAAGCCTATGTCCAGCAGTGGGCTGCTATAGGCTAAAGACGATGATGATGATAAAAGTCGCCAGAATAGGCAACATTCAACAAACTTAAAAAAACTATCATGTCTTCTATGGCCTAAGCATTAAATATTTTGCTATTTATTTCAAAATTGGGTCATTTATAACAGCTGCTGAGAGTTAAAATAATTATTAACGTCTGCTTAACCATGTTTTTCTTGACGTTAAAACGTCTCTTGACTTTAAACAACTTTCATAGAAAAGACTGAATCGTTGATCTGGTGGTTGCAAGCGCTACTACTGAGCATAAAGTCCTGGGTTCGATTCCCCGGTCGGACAAGGTGTTATCGGGTTTTCCCATCCAGAATTGAGAGCAGTGGTGACCCAGTGATAATGGCCCTTACTTACGAGTTGTAGGTCGTAGGTTCGAACCCAGACAGGCGCTTTACTTTGTGAAAATTATTTCATCACCACTGCTCTCAAAACGGCGAAGAAAAACATCGAGGGGAAACTGGCCTAGAACCAAAGGTAACCAAAGGTAGGTTCAAGACATGTGGCGTTTACCAACCCGCACTGGGCCCGCATGGTGGATTACGGCCCACTCCCTCTTACCGAGAGGAGGCCGGCTTCCAGCAGTGGGAAAATTATAGGCTGATGATGATGATCCAGAATTACTCAGATTCCTGATTCGATTTCCCGGAGTCGGGATTTGTGCTGACTTGAAGGCAACAGGCTCGCCCCACAAAACATGGTATTTAAACATAGCTGGCGAAGTGTGGATGAACTATGGGTTCACGTCTACCCAACCCTTAAGGAAAGCAAGGCGTGATGTTATGTAATGTTATAGAAAAGACGATCCTGACATCTTATGGTTGATTTTACCAGTCAGATATCCTTACGCCGTGGAATAAATTTAACATTCACATTAAAAAATGTGTTCGCAAGATAAAACTATGAGGTAGGCTCACTAGATATAAAAGTTTCGTTGAATTCGCACTTAGATGAAAACTTATACCCAAATAACTTACGTTATCAATAATAACAAAACAAGTACAAACAGCTAAAGAAGATAATAACCCACATTTCACAATCAGTTAGACAACCGAAACTATATGCACATTATCATGAAGGTATAATTGCTTAATTATCGAAACTACCTACTACGACACTAATAACATTAATATTATCATTATCTTAATCGTCTTCATGTTGATATGCTTATCTATAATAGGCGATATTCATTCTGGTGAATTAAGTTTGACGCAAAAGTCCCCACTCAGTTTCGTCATTACTTCCTCTCACTTATAATCAATTAAATGTAATGACGTCATTCGTTATCTTTTCAGCGCGTTAGTCGTGGTCCCAAATTTCCAATATTTTTTTCCCAGATGTACTCGTATAATCCAGATCTTCGCATAATTGAAAACCAAACAATATACTCAAATAAATAGCTTTATTAAAACATATAAAAAATGTTATATTTATTTAACAAATATTCTTACAAAAATACACTATATTACTCATATTATTAAAAATAGTTTTTAAAATTAGGCCATATTAATGACAAGTGTAACTATTAAGGTTACGAAGCTAAGAGTGGCAATGTTCGCTGAATCAGTTTCGGGGGTTGTTGTTGGCTCGGCTGTTGTCGGAGCAGCCGTTGTAGTAGTGGTAGGAGCTTCTGTAGTAGGAGTAGTGGCCACTGGTGTTGTCGTAGGAGCAGCTGTTGTTGGGGTTGTAAGCTCTGTCGTTGGTGTGGTTGTATCAGCAACTGTTGTTGTGGTCGCAGGTGCGGGTGTAGCAGGATTTAATACATCCTCGAATCCCGAATCAAAGTACGCATTGAATTCGCTCACCCTTTGTCTGTAAAACTGGAGGTTACTATTTGAAGTCGCGAGACCATTTGTACCGGCAGTGACGGCTGATGCACCGATGGTAGCCGCGTTTGCAGTCAGCCAACCTTGCACCTAGAAATTAAGGAGAAGAAAGGAGAGTTAATATTTTTTTCTAGATACCGTAAAACGTAGATCTTAAAAAAACTCTTGAGGAGCTACATACATGTCAACATAAAAATCTGTATTATAAATAATATATCTAGGAATCCAAATAATGTAGTATAAAAAAAGTTTACCGCAGTGATGTCTGCCTCAGTCAATAGACGGCTTGTGATCGAGGACAGCATGGTGTTGAGAACGCCGGGTCTGTAATTCAAAATAATTGCAATCAATAAACATAATAGTAATATTAAATAATTATAATGACGATCAAAATATCAATGTTAATTTATAGATTATGCTTTATTGTTCACGAAGCTTGAAGCACAGATCTTAACAATATGTCGTAATTTGAAGGTACAAAGCCAACCTTGTTGATAATGGTGATGTCGAACAGACTAAACCACTAGACATTCCGAAATATGGTAATTACCTAATAAAACTTTTGCTCTAGCTTCTCTAGCTGCGCTTCAGTAAGATTATAATATCTGGTATAATCAAATATTGGAAGATGAAGGGATTAGGTGAGTTAAATTTTAGAGGGAAACAATTTTCCAAATCTAACAACTTCTTAGCACTTAAATTAAAAAGAAGTAATCCAAAATTTTACTTACGTTGCAATGACTCTCTGGAGATTACCCTGCAGCCATTGGAAGACCCTCATAGTGTTGTATTCGTTGCTAGTGATAGCTGAACTAATAGCGGTGCTATAGTCTTGAGCTCTAACAATAGTGTTATCATCAGACCCAGAAGCGATATTAGCAAGGAATCTGTTCAAACTAGGCTGGTCTTGAGTGCAGCCTGCCGCAGTAATCATCACGACCTGCTCGTTAGCCAAGTTTGTTCCGAGGTATTGGTTCCAGAAGAAGTCGTAATCTTGAGAAGTTCCGTAGCGGAGACCATTGCAGTATACCCAAGGACGCATGTTAGGTGGAATGCTATTGTAAAAGAAACAAAGTACATTAGGTTTCAAGATAGAACGCATAGCAAGTATTATTTATAGGTACGGTCAGTGACTAAAGTCGATTACCACTGCTACTTTTACACTTAATCTAATTTGACAAACTTTTTTTCGAAACATTGTATTTCAGCATTTAATAACATAGCTGATAATTCTTTTAATAATACCTATGCAGCTAAATAATGAAGATGTTAAAAACTGAATTCAATTATTAATTGACTTTCGTCGGGGACTGTAGGTACTTCTTCGTGATTTCGCCGCTTCATTGTGTAAAAAACCTGTCGTGCTTACCGTCCACCGTTTCTCCAGGTCTGGAAGCTTGTTCTGGCCGCAGTGATGCAACCCTGCTCTCCAACGTTGCAGAGGAAAGTCATCACATGCATGCGCAGGAGATCATCCATGAAAGTACCGCCATTTTCTGGCTCGTTGTAGCCCAGGCGGGCAACAACCGCCGTGCTCAAGTCAATGATTTCAGTCTAAAAACAAAATTTTAGTAAACATACATTCATCAATCTGTAAAATATAAATGAAAACAAACTACAATGACTATTAAAATGAGTTTACCCTCAGTTTGCTTAGAGCAAAATTGTCGTGAGCCAATCTTCTAAGAGCGAAGTTGAATCCAGTTATGGCAGCATGCCAAGGAGCGTACTGGTCTTCGAATTTCAGGAAAGACAGGATGCTGAACGCTCTGTTGTAGGTCAACTTCGCTGATCTGGCGAGCAGGAATACATCATCGACGATCTAGAAACAAAACAAAAGAATATCCATAAACCCGTATCAATTTAAAACACATAACGAAAAATTATAGTTGACGTCGTGTGTCAATACGTGTTCGGGCTCTTAAGTCATCCCTAAATGTTAATATCCTAACCTAAATATTATTATAGCCACTCCAGGCTGCTATTGATACATTTTTAGGGCTGAATTTTTCAACGCCAAATATTTTTATACGAGGAATAGTTTGAATTTCTAACAGTTGGTTTGACGTTAATTTTATTTCCCGGATAAAAGTCATCTGACGTTGGAAAAATCAGCCTTATAATGGTAATGTACGTACCTGCGCGCGATTGTATTCGTGTATAGCCTCCCTGTCGCTACCTCTAAGAGCCTGAGTGATAAGAGCCCAAGTCATATCATCGTAGTTCACCCTGTAGAAACCTAAAAATATTCACCAGTATAAAAATAGAACTTATAAATCATTGAGAAAGTTTTCATTTATTCTCTTAATTTAATCTGATAATCAAAAAATAAGAATGAATACTCGTGCTGCTTATATAAAAATAAATTACCAGACTGTTGTTTGTTGAAAATAACCCATTCCCTTCCAAGGCTTCCTCTGTTGATGGTCACTTCTCCAGTTCTCATGATCTGAGAAGGCTTAAGGTTCCCGAAGTCAGGAGATCCGCCCCTGGTCCAAGTAATGGGCACGTCCCACAGATCAGTGGTCGCAGACTGACCAGCTTCGCGGAAGAAACGGGACTAAAAAGTAAAATTTATTTTGTAAGCAGATTATAAATGAAACAACAATTCTAGACACAGAATTATATACAATCAAAATCAACCCAAAAATAAGGAAACCAATTTTCAAGCGCGCGTCAACTGCTGTGATTAATTGACTGAATTCACTTAACTTGCGTTTAATTTTGACGCATCAGTTCATTTTTGTTCCAGACACCGGCTGATAAACTGTCAAATCTTGACTAATGAGATTTATGTACAATTGCCATATGCCACCCATAGTTGACTGATAGAGAAAGAAACATAAGGCGCGGCCTGTATACTTGTTCGTTGCATGAAGTTTAAATAAATTATAACTTGTGGCTCTCTTGGGAGTCGGCGAGGTTCATAAAACCTACTTGTTGAACAGTCATGACTCCAGTTTCATGATTTACGGTGACAGTCAAAAGAGGATGTCCAGCTTTCTCGGACCAGGTACGGAAGTACTGGTCGATGGTGATACCACCATAGTTGGCCAGAGCGGCGTCTGTGGCGGCAGCAGCGTCCAAAGCAACGAACAAATCTGAAGGCTCCGCAGTGGAAAATTTACTGAGGAAATAAAAACAATTATAAACGTGTTGAATTAAAGCAAAAGTTTCATTGAAGCAAAAGTTTAAAATGAGGAAGCCTATGGATATGTTTAGAATATCAAAAGCAATCGATAAAAGTTCGATCAAAGAATAAAGATGTCAGTAAATCTATATTATTACTTGTTGGTCAAATAGCTCCTAAGGCCGTTCACATAAGTGCTGTTGCCGAGCAAGTGCTGTGTCATTCTGAGGATGCTGGCTCCTTTCCCATAGGTGATTTGTGAAAAGTGAGCACTGACCCCTGTAGGGTCCTCCACGCTAGGGTCAGTTAGTGGATGAGCAGAGGTAGTGGCGTCCGAGAGCAAGGATACTTGCAGCTGCTCGGTGATAAAACGAGTATCGAAACCCATCTCTGGTGCAACCTGGTGATTAAATAAGATATTTAAATAAAAAGAAAATACATATATACAAAGAAAGAAAAATATTTATATACATTCATGCACTTTATTTATTTATTTATTTAACCAATTATGTACACACTTATATAAACAGACAAGAAGAAAAAAACAGAAAAATAGGTACAAAGGTGATGCTTATTTCTAATGAAATCTATTTTTATATTATAAGTAAGTAAAAATTATTCATAGAAAATGTGTGAAGCTTTCGTATTACAAATGAAAATGATAAGCAAGACTTGGAATCCATGGAATCGACACAACATTTTTATAATTATTACCGTGGGAAAAGATAATAATAATAAATAATACAAAAGTATTTCTTGTGTATTTGTAGTTAATTGCCAATTCAATAAAAATAATGGTTCCGTTTTCTTTTTAAGGTCGAAACCCTAATAATATATCTTACCATATCAGTCAAGTAGAACTGGTAAAATCTAGCGAATCCTTCGTTTAACCAGAGGTTATCCCACCAGTCACAAGTGACAAGGTTTCCGAACCACATGTGAGCAATTTCGTGAGAAATAATATTAGCTATACGTTGTTTGTAGAAATTGTTGGTATTATCAGGGTCGTAGAGAATGAGAGCCTCCCTGTGGACAATAATAAAATGGTAATGTTAGCAAAGGAATTCGGTGCAGTGAAATCAGACGCAGTGATTACTTTATTAGTGAGTCAAGTTTTCTTTGGTAAAAATATAATGATATGGATGGTATTCATTTTACCTGTATGTTAAAAGACCCCAGTTTTCCATAGCACCCGCTGAGAAATCCGGGATCGCAGCTTGCTTCATGTTCATATTTGTAGCCATTTCGTAGTAAGGGATAGCGGTATACCGCTCCATAACATCCAGAAGAGGCACACCAATAGTCAAGGAGTATACACCATTATTACCAATATTCTCTCGAGCGTAAATGTGGAAAGGTCTTTCGGCATCGTTGTTTGTAGCTACTTGTGTGTAGCCAGACACGATAAAAGCCAGCAAGTACGTAGAAGTAACGGGTGTCCTATCGAAATTCTCCCTTATTTTTCCGTTTCCGACTCTGAAAAGATTTCCGGTTGTTTCATTTGTGAATTGGAGACGAAAGTTCTCATTTGTCAAGACAAATATAGAAGTAGGTATATTTAACAGTTTTTTTATTTATTTTGACAACGATTAAGTCTGCTTGCTAATGCTTACGTGTCATCCGAGCTTACGATCGGCATGTTTGATATGGTAGGATTGAAACCTTCAATGTCTCTGGTTATGGATATATCGAAGGTGGCCTTGTACCAAGGTTCATCGTAGCACGGGAAGGCTTGCCGAGCATGACCGGGCTGAAACTGGGTAGTAGCCATCCACCTAAAAAAAAATGACTTGTTAAATTTCGCTTAATTCTAAAAAGTCGGTTAAAGGCAGTTTTTTTTTTGAGATATTTGTCTGATTATATGTAGCTTCTTTTTCCAACATAATCCGCTCTTTTAATTTTTTTTGTCAATTATTCACTAACGATAAATTCACATTTGCACGATTTGTTTATCCATACAAATTTTCCTTTCTGTTACTCATACTAATAATATGTATGATAAACTGACTTTTGAGAACCGTTTAATTTATTCATGTTGAAGAATAAGCCTACCGAAAATTTTACATCGATATGTGTTTTCTCATATTTTTACACCTTAACCTGCATTTATGCACATGAAATACTAATTAAATGAGGCAATGAGAGACAACATCCACACAAGGTCTTCAGGTCCCGAACTAGGCAGAGCCTGTACTACGGTAACCTGATGACTGATATATATACTTATATACATATACACACCCAGACACAGGTCAAACAGACATGTTCATGCACACAAATGTTTGACTTGTCCGGGGATCGAACCCGGGACCAGCGACTCCGAAGGCAGGGTCGCTACCAACTGCACCAACCGGTCAGTCAATATATTTGAACTTAAAATGCTGGCCGCTTACCTTCTAGTACCAGCGCCGTCAATATACCAACTCCTGTAAAAACCTCTCATGGTTGTTTGCAGTCTGCCTCTGAACGTAACTCTGAGGATGTATTGTTGGTTCAATACCAAAAATGGGGTAGTATTAATCTGGAAAGTGCTGTATTGCCCGCAGATGAAGGTCTGACCCGGTGTAACTATGTCAATGAGAGGGGTAGTGGCAAGCGCGACGGTCACAGTGTAGATTGTTAGATCATTGCAGTGAAGTTCAATTTGGTTCACGTTGGCTACTTGTGGTACAATAGTGATGTCCACTTCACCGTCAAACGTAAATTGATTATCGCCACTCGCTAAGTATGGTGTCAGGTGAACTTGGTAGTTGATCGGGCGTGTGTTACGAGACAAACGGTAACCACCATTCCTCATCAAGTTCCTGTATTCGATCCATTCTTCGTCCGTCTCGTCGATGGGACCAAAGGATAAAGCGCCCTGCAGTAGGGCTACCCCCAGAAGGAGGTTTAACCAGCGACTCGCCTTGAGAAATAGAAAAATATGTTAAGAAAGACGCGGCTTAGCTAAAACTACGAATTTAGACATCCGAGAGTTCCAGACAAAAATAAAATATTTGACTTAAATAGGTAAACTGTAAGATTTTATTTCTTCTTTGAATTAAATCTTTAAAAAAAATGAGCTGCATTTTTTTTTGGTACTGTTACCAGGTTACTGTGATACAAAATTATTTTCGCGCGAATGTGCGAACACGTGTCGCACCGACAGAGGGGTCGTCCGAGTTTTCCGAGCAAAATGATCGCGACGATAGCGCATAAACTAGCATAGTAGGTATTTACCCTTCAAAATATCTATTTTTATATTTATTTTATTTTATACAAGATAATATTTACATAATATATACGCTAACAGGCTTAAAATAATAAAAAGGAGGCGAAATAATGTATTTAATGTTTTTTTTTTAATTCAATATTTTTTATCTCTATTATTATTTATTCACACCAGATAGAAAATGGAAAAGCAAATTATTTACTAAATTGGTTAGGTCTCGCAAGCATTAGGCGGTGTCCTAATAACCCATCAGTTGGCCCCGCATCGTGCTGAGATACATTTTGGCCTCGTAGAGGACTTGTTTTTTTTTTCAGTTTTATTTTTTAATACAGGGTTGCAGGGACATTGATGTGCAACGTGTTACCATGCTTCCTTACATTTTGATCGCATAGGTATTGCATTTTAAGGAAACCGCAGATTTTGTTAAATAATAATAATAATAAGCCCACCGCCGTATCTCTATATTGACGTCGTGGTGGGGTTTGCGCGCTCCGAACTCTTGGTATGTGCAGGTAAAGTTAACTTTGCCGAAACAGGTCTAGGGGGAGGAGCCAGACCAAGAGAGATAAGTACATAAACCCGCAGGGCTTCATGTGGCGAGCTGTTCGGCAGTAGCGACCCCACGGACCCTATCTCCCGGGAGAAGTCATATTTCTCATCTCTGGCTGGAGTGGACACTGACGAGGATCTGACCTCCCACCTCATTCTTGCCTTTATTGACTGACTTGAGTGGAGATTCGCAAGAGCAAACGTGCTCGGAGGAAGGAAGTATTCCAGTAAGATGCTGTTAGGAATCTTGACCGTACTTCCGGGATTGTCCTGATAGCCGTGGAATACCTCTCCACTCCTCAAGCGCCCCAGGAAGTGTTGCCCCCTTGTTGCTACGTCATTATGTGCTTGCGCCCATTTCCGGGGGCCCATTATTGAGTGTGCAAGTCACCCCCTGCCATTTTATCCGTGTATTGTATATATAAAACATTGGTCATGCAGGAGCAATAGTCTTCTCATAGTTTTAGGTGACCAGTCCACTGTAGCCACCCAAATCCATAGTCCAATAGCTATTTGTTTCCATATCCTGGAATAGCCCTACATCAACCGGGGGTTGTCCTTGGGTGCACTTGCATAGTGCATAAAGGAAGAATCGTCGGTTAGTGTCTCATTTCATTGAAAGCGTCTATACGGGTCTCTGTGAGTTGGTTTCGGCCCCTCGTACTCCTTACAAAGGCCCGGGACCGCAGGGTTCCGAGATATGTCAAAGACACTTTAAATAATAATAATAATAAAACATTTATTTCAGGCTACAAGACAAGGCCCATAGAAATATACCTTACCTTACCTTAGTACTTATATAAAACCAAACTTGCGTTATTAATAGCTTAAAACTATGTTAGTAGCACTTCACTAGCTTGTTCTTGTGCTGTCCTGTGGTGCTTGTCCGCGGAAGCGACGGAACACCACGTCCTGCGGCCAAAAGTCCGAAAAATCCGAAAATAAAAACTCGGTCGGTAAATAACCGAAGAAAAGTTTCAGCGTAGAAGAGTCCAGAATCATGTACTGAATCTATGGTAGTACGTTTTGCGTCGATGTCCCTGCCACCCTGAATACTGGTGTTTTTATTTTACTATGTTTTTGTTTTAGTATTTAGTTTTCTTCCTGTGCGAGTCCCAATAAATAAATTTTCTTTCTTTCTTTGCACAGGCTCGTCCTGCTGTGCGCTGGTGCGAGACGCATAATTTACACAGTTCTTCAAAAAACTGGCCGCTGAATGTGGGAGGCCTTATTCAGTATAGGAACTTACACCTTAAAATCATGTTTAATTTTTAGGCATATAATCCATTGGCAAAATATGCTATAATATTTTAGTTCCATACATAACATAACCCTGAAGGGTTTGGCAGAGGAGTACCTACAGTGCACCCACATTACACCAGCTATGGTTTAAGTCCCATGTAACAGGGGGCGAGCCTATTGCCATCAACCGGGCACAAATCTAGACTCCGGCCTGCTACTGAGATATTCCTGATAGAAACACCCAATAACAGTTTGCCCGACCTCGGAATCGAATCAGAATCAGATCTTTATTTGCATAGAACGTAGGTACAGGTATAAGATGTACTTAAATTAATTAGATCGGCTACAGTCTACCTAACGGCGTGCAAATTATTACAAAAATTAAAATATGATTAAAATCAAAACAATGTCAACAAAAACAAAAACAGACATTAAAGCGAAGTCAAACCTTAGGCGTACAATTATTACATAAATTAAAATATTAATAAAATCAAAATAATGTCAATAAAACAAAAACGGAAATTAAAGTGAAGTCAATTAATAATATTAGAGTCAGGTACTTAGATAAGTCTTACATGGTCAAATTTTCAATTAAAATCAATCATAACCTGGATAAATTCGAATCAAATCCAGGACCTCATGCTCACTTGCGACCACTAGACCAATGAAGCAGCAGTTCTTTACCTACCTACTATAGAACACAATGTCTACCGCGCCATAGAGTAACTTTGTTTTTATAATTAATTTAAGTTTAGTCACTATCAGAAAGCGGAAGGGTCTATACACAATTTTTGTTCAAAAAGTTTGGTCGCATTTCAACAAAAACGGAACTGAAAACAAAACTATTGCGTAACAATTAAATCAAACTACAATACATCCTATGTAAATAATTCTAATATCCTTCGTTTTGTAGAACACATCACTGATAAAATTAATATTTAAACATTTTTTATTTTATTTTATTTGTTAATACTTAAAAAACTTACCATTGTCGGGCTGGTTCGAAACAGGAATAACCGTCGCTAATACTTATTTATCTATCTCTATATAAATTGGTATATCTTATCCAAAAATTACAACTAACTTAATCATCTGATAATAATTATTTAGATAGCAAGCATTATGTACCTAGGTATATGTTTCGAACAAGCAGAAACGGATCCGATGCCAAATAATGTTTATACGAATTTTACCTGATAAACCTGATGATAGTATACATTTTCGATTATTTATATTACTCATATAGATAATAGAATAATAATTAATAGAATCAGAATCAGAGTGTTTATTTGTGAAACATAGGTATTTACATAAAGATCTTAGGTTATTATATGTGCGCTATGTTTTGCCGTGAAGGCGTACAAATATTTAAATAAAAACCAAAACCATAAAAATAACAATTAAACTACTAACATAAGAAGAAAGCAAAATTAAACTCGTACATGAGAAAAGGAACTATATAACTTTATAAAATTTATAATTAAAAAAACTTACTATACAACGTGTTGTTTTGCATCCTCGTCAAATTTCAGGAGGCTGTTATGAAAGACATAAATAATCAAATAAAATTACGATCCTGCTCAATAATTAATACATACTTACTTGTTTTTTTAGGTATTTAAGTTTGACAGTATTTCAGAATACTCCACTTTCAAAGAACCAAATCGCCCCGTTGCGTATGCGGTAGGCAGTGTCGTACGACTATGTCGCTGTGTGTATGCGTTACAGTTACAGCGCAGTTACAGGGCGGTATCACACGGGCCCTACACATGCCGATTTCCGAAAAATACAAAAAATAAAAATAAATACCTACTTATTTTATTATTGATTCGTGTCGAGAATCATTAGCATACGAGTAGTTACCTCCTCGAATTTGACGAGGATGCAAAACAACACCTTGTAGAAACAGTCTTAAACAATCTCAAAACAGTCTTTAAAATTACATTGAATACATATAAGCGTTTATCGCTTAAGAAATATTAAACATTATACAATACAATACAATACAAAAAGTTTATTTTCTCTCTCACATAGAAATATTCAAGGTATAGTATACATAATTATAAGAGTACATAAGCGAATTATAATCTATGTGGGAGACTGGTTTCTGTACAAGGAGACCTGTATGACAGATTACCAGCCTCTCCAGACTCCGGAAGTGGGTAACAGGTTCTTGGTGTACATCATTCCAGGTAAGTGATATTTAAATACGTAAACTGGGTGAAGTTTGACTGTCGTGAGAATTAAGTAAATGAGGGTGTGAGAATCGGGTGTGTGAATGTGTATATGTTATTATCATTCATAAAATCTTCTACAGTATAATAACATTTTTCCAGTCTTGCATTTTCTGTTTTGCTTTCCTTATCGCCCTGTAGTCTTCTGGAACTGGAAACTCATGGTCACTGCTCCAATTTATTTTTATTTTTCAGTTGTTTATCGGAGAGCAGTGGTGGCCCAGTGACAACGACCCCAACTGTCGTGGTCTCGAACGCAGCCAGGCATTTTACTTTACGTAATTTATTTTATACTACACCTGCTTGGAAAGTACCTTGATACTTTATCAAATTTACGGTAGAAAGTACGTCATTGCATATCGAACAAATATGCGGGGAGAAAAGTGTATGAAAATCCATTTTTTACGTGGTTTTTCTTTTTTAATTTTGGGTAAGACTATGCGCCGGTAACCTAAATATCAAAAGCCAAAAAGTTTTTACAGTGAGTTTTTATCTCCAAGTTCGCAAAATGACACTGGCCACTAGCTGTGTGTTGGATGGTGTCG
Source organism: Brachylomia viminalis (assembly GCA_937001585.2). NCBI lineage: Eukaryota > Metazoa > Arthropoda > Insecta > Lepidoptera > Noctuidae > Brachylomia > Brachylomia viminalis. Next base: position 4,472,710 of record OW443300.2, read on the forward strand.
GGCTGGCAGTGCGACCCTGCGGCGGCAGGATAAACAATTTGAAAAAAGAACATGTGAAAATTGCAGACGCCATTGGCGCCATTTCAATTAGTAAAGATTTAGTTTTTTATTTTCCTCGTAGGTGTAGTATAAAGCACTATGTATCACTCGAGAGAAAGTGCGATACCCGATCTCGGGTGTTTTAAAGCCCTCGCCTAAAACGACACCCTCGACGGTAATCGGTCACTTTCTCCTCTCGGTGAACAATGTACTATAATCGCCGCTGCTCTCAAAGCTGTGGAAGAAAACATCGTGAGGAAACTGGCATGTCCTAGAACCAAAACATTCGAAGATATCAGATATCCACCTACTCGCACTAGTCCCTTGTGGTGGGAACTATGTAGGCTGATTATAATGGTTATCAGTCTGGCTCTTGTCTACAATAACTACAGCTCTGCGAGGTCACGTTACATGTACCGCAGCCAGACCTTGGAATGGCGACCATTCTTAACATTATCATTATATTCGAGACTTCAACTGGCTGTCATGGCTGATCAGAATCCCAAAAGACCGTCAACAGGTCTTACGTCAGAACAACGGCATAACCCAGAAGTCACATTGTGGAGATAAGAATTCAATAGCTTCATGTTCTTTTGAAGTAGTTTAGCACCGGTTTGTATGCGGCCGCCCCCGAGCCTGCCATCTATCGGGAACAAATTCAAACTTCTATGCTACTGAAAAACAAAGAAAAAAAATGCCTTAGGGTAAAACACTTTGCCGGACCTGGGAATCGAATCCAGGACCTCACGCTCAGCAGTCGTGCTTGCGAAAAACGAGGTAGTCGCATGCAGGTTTGCATGGCAGGTAGACAACAGTTCAATATAGGTATATCTGATTTACTCTTTCCAAAGATCGTTTCAAGGCGAGAGCAATCGAGTTACTGAATTCATAAGTATTTTTTTTCTCTCATTTTTATTATTAGGCTTTTACGATACACACTATTTTGTCTGTTTTCTTTTAACTTTTTTTTTTGTGAATCCGTGGGCAATGTTGTGGGTTACATGTATAGTAATATGAATATGGTATAGACTGTGTATAAAAGTATTTCTAAGTTTTGTGCTATTTTAAGAATCTCTAGTTAAGCTTGGCATGTAACTGTTTTTTTAATAAAATAAAAAATAAAAGATTCATATCACATGGCAAAGTCCAGCAAAGATCATCATTCACCATTCTCCTACCCTTATACGAAATTATTTGCGGTCGGCGGAACATGTATTTTCCCTGCACACTTGTCTATTAGTCATCAACTCGGTAGTCACCCCGTTTCTAGCTACATCATCTTTCACACAGTTCATCCATCTTTCCTTTGGTCTTTCCCTACTCTATAGCCATCCACAATCATGCTCAAAACTTTTCCCATTCCTTTTCATCAAATCCCTATACGATAACAACCGGTTCCTGCACAACTTTTCAGTCACCTGTCTATAGTCCAGCCAGATTTATAAACCACAATAAAAACAAGTTCTTTTGTGATAATGAATTGTCATGAGACTTAATTGGAATTAAAAGTTCCTACGTCACAAAAAAATCTATAGGGAATCGTCATGCCTTTTCTGTTCCCATCGATTATAAGCTGGCATTAGTTATCTACAGCAACTTCATTAATTGAAATGGGGACAACTACACATTCTATAATAAGTTAATAACGTACATTTTATCTTATCGATCTTGTAGATATAATATATGATAGATCAGATTATAAGTTGAAGATAAGATTTTATACTCTTATTCTACACCACAAAAATCTCGCCGAATGCATAACCACCTTCTTTTTTTAAGTAGGTTAAAATTACATCATAATCATTATTTTGATACTGAAATGTGTCACACATAAACCGAACAAAAATATTCAATCGATGTTTAGACTGACTTTCTCGGGGATGATTTTCCTGTTTTTGTTTTTTTTATAAATATGGCATCTCGAAGGTCAACCTAGGAGGTTATTGGCTATTTAACCGGGCTTGCCTGTGGTTGCCTTAATAAATTAAGGCCTCCAGCCAGGGCTTAAAAATCGTATAAACTAGGCGACTACACGCTAAGTGCACCCCGTGTGGGGTATGGACCTCGGCTTAGGGCTTCGCTGGGGGAGCGCAGCAAGGGACACGCTGGATCCGAATTATTATTAAGGTACGAATTTAAAACTACAGTTTAGTACTAGTGGCGCGGGCTGGCTCGAGGCATCGCGGCGGGCCTCGGTGGCGAGGATGGAAGGATGGCGGTCTGTTTCTGTGTTTTCTGAGAGTACTGGTGACCTTATTACTCTCCTGGAGGAGAGTAATAGCGTCATCGGGGATAATTAAGGTATGCCTCGGGCGGTGAATCTTAGGTACTTATGCGGAGGGAGTGTAGGGCGGCCGCTTTTATCAGGGGATTGGCAAGGCGTTTCATGAACTGCTGGATGGTGGGCATTCTAAGGTCAAGGTGAAGGTTCACATTACGGAAATAGAAGGGGGAACCCGTAACCTTTCTGTGGAAAAGATTCTGGAAGGTCTGCATCTTATGAAGGTGGCGTGGCTTTACGTGTGCAAATACGGCGAAGGTATAGGTCCTGATGGGACGGATAACTGCAGTGTAGATGCGCAATTTGCACTTTAGTGACAATTTGCGGCGGGCGGTTAGTATGAAATGAAGCCTACCCAGAGCGAAACAGGCGCGCGAACGAGCCATCTTTATGTGCTCACTGAAAGTAGGGTGGTGGTATTACACCTAGGTATTTAGCTCGCTTCTTCCAAGAGATCGGCTTGCCATACATAGTGATCGGGCTAGATGAATTGGCTGTAATCATGTTTTTTTTTTATTACTTACATAGCTTTGATTCGTGCGCAAATTATGCTATATGTAAGAAGTTATCGCATTGGAGAAGACAGGCAAAATTCTACCTAGCCTCGACTAGCCTCGGGCTTCCACTGCTGAGGTATACAAATATTGTGTAACAATATAATTTAACAGAGTGTCCATGGAGTATCCTGTCCGTTTTTCTCCATAAGAACCTATAACGCTTTGGAATGAGCAAATAGCGTCATCTTTCTGAACGACTAACTCATTTGATAATTATTCAAAGTGCCTGTAAATTGTTTAATTGAAATAAATGCTTTTAGTTTGAATATATCTGGCTGCCAATAACCTGTCAAAATTATTAAAGAATTTGCAAAAAGTTATTATCGGAGGAAACTCGCTATGCGTTAAATGTGCAAAATAAAATGTTATGTGTTTTTTTTAACATTTTAGTGCTTACTTTTATAAAACCTATCCTCAGCTGGGTAGAATCAAGCCTTTTGAAAAACCAAATCCTGGATCCGCAACGGGCGCGGAGCGGGCCGCGTCATATCACTTTCGTACTTTTTGTAGGAACCATCGCAGGCTACATGCGGCGAGCTGGCCGCATCTTGCTTTTTTGTATCAAACGCGATGCGCTGCGGCCCGATGCGGCTATAATACTATTATTATACGCTTGCTTTTCAGCTTTTAATACACACGCCGAAAATTACTGTTTACCCTTTCATTGCAATAATTATTTTCTCGACAAAGAATCGCCGACGATGGGTAGGTATATGTAGGTACAATACCATTACATCAATTAATGACAAACAATTATCAATTAAAATTATCTTTAACAATTACAGATATGTTAATCTTTCGTGACATGACAATTTGCTATCAACTAAAATAATGTTTATTAGTTTTTTACTCCATTGTGCCTATTAACTATTGTGTCTATGGTATCTATTAACTACGGTGTTTCTAAAATAATTTTTCATACATTTTTGTATTACTGTTAGCCTGCATCATCCCACTGCTGGGCAAAGGGCTCTCCTCATAACTTCTAGCTCTTTCGATCCAGGGCTATAGTGGATTACCGGTCGTTCGTTTTCTCCAGCTCATCCCGCCATCTTCTACGGGGTCTGCCGCGATGCCTTCTGGCTGTGTCAGGGCTCCACGTAGTGGTTATTTTGGCCCTCAGCTCATTGGGCATACGGCAGTCGTGGCCAGCGGCCAGCCCAGTCCCACTTCAGATTAGCGGTTTTTTGAGCAATGTCAATAATCTGTGTTTTTGAGCGCATTATGGTGTTGCGAATATGGTCTATAAATTTTTACGCCTAGAATACTGCACTCCATTGCAAGTTGGCAAACCTTGAGTTTAGACTTTTGAATGTTTGTCAAAGACCAAGCCAGGGATCCTTAGGTCGAAATGGGCATGTCCATAATTTTCGCTCGAGTGAAAAAGGAAGGTTTTCTTCCATAAGCTCTTTCAGGGACCAGTAGCTCTTCCAGTCAATGTCGTGTCTTGTCTGCAGTTAAAGGTTCAGAAGCAAACTCTTATACTTAAAAGAACGTTCTAATTCAAGTCGCGATCTCATCCCACCGGCAATCAATGAAAAAAATGTAGGTATTTAAATCAAATGTTTTTTGACAGATTCTGTATAAGATTAGAAAGTGGACGTTCTTAAAAATACTGGAATTGGCCCTAAGATTATTTTAAATCTTAGGGCCAGTTCCAGTATTTTGGCAGCAGGTGGTGTATGTGTGGGGGAAAAACTGTACATAACGCGTCCGCGCTCTGTATAGTCTCAGTTTAACCCCATGGGAAACGGGGGGCGTAATTTAATGTATGTTTGTATTATGTTAATGGTCAGACTACGGTCCATTAACATCCTTCTAACTGTATATTGGTCACAGCAGCGCCCAATCTCAACAACGACTAGCCAAGTACGCAGTACTGCACAAGTGTGTGATCCATGCGTCATGTTCGTGAACGGGCGCTGTCAGTTGGGACTGGTCATCTCTTAGCCACCACGTCTTATTTTAATTATTTTATTATGGATTGTTTTGTTTAAGTTTATATTTGCTGTACACTGGACACTCAACATGTACGTCTTATTTACATCGTTCTCACATATACTTATACCTATATTCAACATTAATGATGTAACTAATATTTATGTAACAATATAATTTAAAAGAGCGTCCATGGAGTTTCTTACCCGTTCCTCTCCATAGGTACCTAGTACGCTTTGGAATGGGCAACTAGCTTCATATTTCTGACTGACCGACCCCTTGACAATTCAAAAGTGCCTGTAAATGGTTTAATTGAAATAAATGCTTTGAGTTTGAGTTGAGTTGAGTTTGATACACAGATGCATGCCCTCTTCTCTCACTCACATAATTCGATGAGACCAGATGAGAGATTAGATCAGTCGTCATCTTGCTTAACTAGGCTGCTACTATAAATAATAATTTTCTAATAGTAAAACCCAATAATACTTTACCCGACCTGGGAACCCCAGGACCAGCAGTCTCGCTTGCAACCACAAGATCCTGGGTTCGATGTCCAGGTCGGGCACTTCTACACTACAGCAAAGTGTTGAAGAGATTTTTCAGGACCTAACCAATTATAGTATAACCTAATAAAATATGTGAAACTCTTTATATACCTACTCACATTTAGAAACCAGTGGGTACCGTTAACACAAAAATATATGTTAGTTAAATAAATAATTATCACATAATTAACTTGGATGCTCATTGTGTTCAGATTAAAATATCTTATCACAAGTGTGGCGGAGTAATCAGTATTGTAAAATTATCATTATAACAAAATTAATAAAAAGCGTCCTTATATTTTCTTTCTCATTTTCCTGCTACAGGAATTGTCAAGGTAAATGAAATTAAAAAAAATACGATAAGTATAAAAAGTTAATTAATATAAAACGAACAAAATGTGTTTAAAAATATATTTTTAATAATTTACAAAAGCCTATTTACAATTCAGACGAAAAAATTATAAGGCTATAACGATTACTTAACTAAGCTAAATCCATATTCATATTTTTTTAAAATACATTTATTTCATAACAAATATGTATTTAACATACTTCCTGTAACATTTCTTTCAACACGTGCAGTTCTCTTGCACTTCAAATCAAATGAAATTCAAACAACTTTGTCAAACGAAATGCCACTCTCTTATTGGCTATGTCCAGGATTCTACAAAAACCCTTGATCCCTAAGGATTAAGCCCCATTTACACGATGCAAGCTGATTGAAGCTACAAATTACTTGCATCGTCTAAACACTGATTAGACGGTGCAAATTTATTGTTGCTTCAACATATGGGCAATCAAATCACACCGTGTACATCAGGCTTTAGATATCGATGCTCATAGAATAATGTGAGCGAAAGCAGCAAGCGCTAAAATGAAGATAGACGCAAAAGTTGTGACTGCTGAATCAGGGAGAGCAGGAGTAGTTGGCTCGGTCAAGCTTGGTGCAGTAACGGTTGTCGGCGCCGCCGTGGGGGGTGCGGTAGTGGTGGTAGTAAGCTCCTGGTTCCCGTTCACGAAATAATTGTTCAAGTCCCCAACGATAGTGGTGGCAAATCTGATGCTCTCAAGGGTGCCCACGGAATTCCAATACACGGAGTCGTAGGAAGTATTCAATTGAGCTCGTGTGTCATTTGCCCATATTTGGAACTGTGGGAGAAAATGAAATATGATTTAATAAAAATATATAACGCAAACCTCGAGTGAAAACAGACATAATGTAACGCTACATAACGAAGGAATAGACTGACGTGCACAGAATACCCACATTTTTCAAATAACGTCTAAATCTCATGTAACATGGCGGCGAGTTTGTTCTCATTAATCGAATACAGAGAAATTCTTTATGAAAAATCTCGAAAACACTTTGCCTGAACTGAGAATGGAACCCAGCAGTTGTGCTTGAACTAGGTCAACGAGACAGACGAAAAAAACAGATTTAAAAAATATTGGTATATTGGTTGGTTGGGTTGGTGGTTAGTCGGTTGGTTGGCTGGTAGGTTGGTTGGATGTATTGGTGTTTTTTTTTTATTGTTTGTAAAGTATCTTACAGTTTCAACTTCAGCTTCGCTCCTCAGCCTAGACGAGACGTAGGACAGTGGTGTCACTGGACTTCCAAAACTAGAAATAAACAAATAATCCATTAATAAATCTATATCTATACTTAGATAATGATGAGGTAAAGTTTTTGGTATGTTTGTGAGACGCAATCTCTAGAAATAATAATGAATTTAAAAAAAAACTCTTATAGAAAGCTATACTAATCCCGCGTGACAAAGGATATAGGTTTCTGCCAGAAAACGCTCGATTCTTCTGGGAACTTTAATTTGGGTACAGAAGACTAAAGTTTAGCATTTGTTTAAATTAATGTAGACCGTATCTACCCATGAATTTTACCCAGATGCATATTTGTAATGACACTAGTCACAATGTTTTTTTATTAAAGAAAGTATTCATATGTATATATTATTTTTTATTATAGGGTATACTAACGCAAGGGTGACAGCGGCCAGATTCTGCTGAATGTAACTGAAAACCTTCTGGGTATTTTCTTCATTGCCTGTGACAGCAGTGTTGAAGGCGGTGGTGTAGTCTTGTTTACGGATTATGTTGTTAGGCAGGACAATCGCATCCAAGAACCTGAAAACGAATAACCAAGTATAGGATACGAAAGCCAAACTGGGTCAAATTATAAACATAATATCACGCCAGTAATCCCATCCAATTTTACGTCCGTGACCTCACTGTTAGGCAGAGATGTACCTATATAGTATACCTAAATGTTACCAGTTATGTTAATTGTTGTGTCATGTAATAGGGGGCGAGCCTATTGCCATAAAAAATCAAATCATTGCCATCAATAACATTCCTCTTTTCTTCCAAACTTAAAATGAGATTCTTCAGTAGTTTACGGTTCACACGTAAGTACCTACATTCGTCGTACGATTTGTTATTAATTATAATTGATTCATCAATGACGAATATCTGATCACATTTAAACCGAATAATAATCGAATACAATTAGTCAAAACAATTCATAATCTACCATTGACGATTTAGTATAAAATATTGCGTGATTTTTGGATGGCTCCATATATTTTCACGTATTCACCATTTGTCACTAAAGGAAACTATGACAAGAAAATAATGACAAATCGTGGACTTACGTTCTAAGAGAAGCGTCATCACTGGTGCAGCCAAGAGTCTGGAGGAGCAGGATCTTTTCTGTGTAGACGTTGTGAGTCAAGAACCTGTTCCATAAGAAATCAAAGTCTTCCGCGTTGCCTCTGCGTAGAGCGTTGCAGTATACCCAGTTGCGGCTGTCAACTGGCACCCTGTTCAACAAGATTTATGTAATTTTAGAAAAGTATCTATAACGCCTACACATAAAGATCAGTTTCTTTTTCAATATCAGCAATAATTCTGAAATATGCTTAAGATACGTGTAGTATGTAGAGACGTTGTTATTTAGTTGGAACTATGTTTGAACAACGACTTAAATACTCTTCACAATACACAATTTACAATTCGTGCTAGAAAAGTTCATTAATTTTTCATGGGAAAACTATTTCTGAAAAGAAATACAATGCGTTGACAAGCACAGAAACTAATGAAGCATGAATCCAAATTGCATGAACTGTTGTGCGTTGTAATGTTCAATTGGTACTTTACGTAGGTCACACTATAAGTTTTGGCTAACTTAAAAAAACCACATGTTATAACCAAAATGTTATGTTTATTGCTTTTCAAAATACTCTCCTTTACATTTTAAAATTTTTTTCATGCGATCGAACCATTTTTTAAAACAGGAGGACAACAGATCTGAAGGCATGTTTTCTACGTGTTGATTGAACGCTATCACTGCCTCTTCGGAGTTGGTAAAAGTGAAACCTTTCATCAAATCTTTGTTTTTGGGGAAAATACAGAAATCACAGGGTGCTAGGTCGGGGCTATGCGCAGTATGGGTGACGAGTTGTACTTTTTCGGAAGCTAAAAATGACTTTGTTTTGTTGGCCGTGTGTGAAGAAGCGTTGTCATGATGTAGGAGAACGCGGCTTTTGGGTCGGTTTTCGCGAACTTTTTCTAACACCCTAGGTAAACAAATGGTAGAATACCACTCGGCATTAACACTCTTTTGATCTTCAAGTGAAATTGTACAGATGGGACCCGTAGCTGAGAAAACAAAACCCGATCATTTTTTTACCAACGTTTCTCGCCTGCCTTACTTTTGTTGGCCTGTTCTCATTTTCAAACAGCCATTCACCAGATTGCTGTTTTTTTTCGGGTTCAAAACAATAAATCCACGATTCGTCTCCTGTGATAATGTCATAAACAGCATTAGAATGTCCGTGGTCGTACTTCAGTAGCATCTGTGAGCACCATTCGACGCGAGCCCGCTTCTGCTCCGCTGTCAGTTCATGAGGGATCCAACAACAACAAAGTTTCCGAACTTTCAATTCTTCGTGTAAAATTTTCTGAATTTGGCTCATACCAATCCCCAATAGTCCTCGAATTGTCTCATAGGTAATCCGCGGGTTTTCTTCAATTAGCCGCTTAACAGTAGCCACATTATTTTCGTTGACGGCAGTCGAAGGCCGCCCTTCAAGAAATTCGTCATGTAAAGAAACTTGACCTCTCTCAAATTCATCAACCCATCGCCTCACGGTGCTCAAACAAGGTGCTTCTCTCCCAAAATCATTTTGAAGACGAGCGGCACAGTCTTGCGGAGAGAGAGAACTTTTAAAATCATAAAAAATCATCGCTCTAAAATCTTTTCGACTTAATTCAATTTTCGTTGCGTACGTAGAACTTTGATGTGTGATAAAAAACAATTGACAAATGATTTCCCGCCAATTGTTTTTTTTATTACTAAGAAGGTTGCAACGTTTAAAAAAATATAGCATTCGAAATTCAAATAGTTCCGATTAGCTAGAAGTGCAAAACTTTTAGTGTGCCTCATGTACAAGGTCAAATTAAGCTAGCTAGCGAAACTCCGCAGACGTGATGGGCTCATATCTAAACAGGAAAAAACAAAATACTAATGGTGATTTTTTTGGCAGATTTCCTGTACTGCTTCATCACGATTTCAGCCGAAAGTCGTCCACTGCTGTCCAAAGGCCTCCCCCAAACACCGCCACTTCCACCGGTTTCGATTCCTGCAACCTTCACCAGGTCATCGGTCCATCTTGTGGGAGGCCTTCCAACGCTATGTCTTTCGGTACGCGGTCACCACTCCAGAACCTTTCGGCCTCATCGGCCATCTGTTCTTCGAGCAATGTGCCCTACCCACGGCCACTTCCTCAAATTACATCTTTGTAATTGCGCAAAAGTTTACTATGTGCTACTTACCTATTAGATATTTTTCGTTAAATTTTAAATACGATTAGTTTATACTCACTCTACTCCACTGGTTCGCAGTTGATCAAACTGTGTGTAGGCAGAAGTGAGGCAGCCTTGGACGCCGAGGTTACACAGTACCGGCGCCAGTTGGTAACGCAAGTACGAATCCATGAAAGTATCGGTAGGGCGAGGATTATAAGTGAGCTGGGTAATCGCTAACGCCGACCATTGAACAATTAAATTCTGTTGAAGAAGAAACGATTTTAAAAACCAGTCACAACTAAAAAGTATTAAAAAACTAAAGACGAAAACTTTCAAAATTATTTCAGTCCATCAAAAACTCTTAGTGAAACTAGGACAAAATAACATTCATAAAACAACCTTATTTGAATCAAAATACTAACGTCAAGCGGAGCCAGGTAAGCAGTTCCTTGTAGTCTTGCCCTGAGCCAGTTGAAACCGGTTATGGCAGCAACCCACGGGGTGTACTCAGTCTCAAACTCAAGGAAAGAGAGTATGTTCATTGCTCGTTCATAGCTCATGATGCCGGAGCGAGCGAATTGGAAAACATCGTTGACAATCTGAAAATAGTTCAATATAAAAAAAGTTTTTGTTTGTTAACCAGAAAATTAACCTATATTGGTCCAAGGGTTGTCGCGAAATCCAATCAATTTTATTGTAATAAAAAACAAACAGCAGCTACCGCCAAACGGCAAAACAATAATCTTTAAACCTTCAAAATACCCTCAAATTGTTGTAAACAACAAAAGCTATCAAAATACCTCAACCTTGTTTGAAATTGTTTACCTGGGCTCGGTTGTATTCATGAATGTAGGCCCTGTCATTGCCTCGTAGGGCCCTAATGATTAAGTCCCAGGTGTAGTCATCGTAGTTAACTCTATAGAAACCTGTAACCAATGAAAATAACATCTTCAATATGAGTTATAAAGATAATAATATATATGTATAATAATAAAAAAGACTACACCAACATCTAATTCGTTGGAGGCTTTTATTGAACTCTCGTTTTCTAAAACACATAATATACAAATCAGATTTTTTTAATTAACGTGATAAAAAGTATTACTTACCAGTTTGTTGAATGTTGAAGATAGTCCAGTGGTCACCATATGCGTTGCGGTCAATGACGGTCACCGCTTTGGTGAGGATATGAGACGGCTTCGTATTCGTGAAATCGATGTAAGGTGCAGAAGTAAAAGTGATTGGGATTACGTATTTCGTGCTTACGGAAGAATAACCAGTATTGATGTTAAAACGACGCTGCAAGAATTAATTGAGATTAGTACTGAAATTATTTACGATCGAAAAGAGAATAAATTATCTCATTTATATAAATTATAATATATACTACTCTTGAAGAATCTGTACCTGATAGATGGTCATTTGCCCAGTGCTGTGATTTATTTGGACATGAAGCACGGGGTGTCCAGGCTGTTCTGTCCAGCTATTATAATAGTCCACGAAATTGAAGTTTGCTCCATAAGCAGTGAAAGCACCGGCCGAGCGACCTGCTAGGTCCAGGGCATTGAACAAGTCAATGGGTTTGACTGTACCGAAATGCCTGCGAAAATGTTTACCATGTCTTATGTCTGTTTTAAATTTAAATGCTATTTTAACTATTATTCATAGCCACTGCAAATATTACTATGTTATACGACACTTGAGCTTAGCTATAATATTTCAGTTAAAACAGTCAAACCGAAACCTTACTTGTCTCTCAGATAATTCCTGAGTCCTTGTCTATGAGCAGTGGAGCCAAGAAGATGCTCAGTCATTCTGATGACAGCAGCTCCCTTGTTGTAAGTGATGGTCGAGAACATGGCGCTGACAGAGGCAGGGCTGCCAACACCAGGATTAGTCAGAGGCTGAGGGTTGTTGGACGAGTCACTAAGCAGTGACGTATGTACTTGCTCGGTGATGAAACGTGTACCAAGACCCATTTCTGTCTCAACCTGAAATCCAAAAACAGCTACAACATTCAGAACTCTCCCGTATGCCAAATTATTTCACCAAAAAATTTTATAGAAAAACCTGAAGCGAAGTATTTTGTCTTAAACCGTAACGTGTTTTAACAAATAACTTATGGATACATTTAATTTGTTATAGAATGTATAAACACATTACGTACCGCGTCAGTCAAGAAGTACTGGTAGTATCTAGCAAAGCCTTCGTTCAGCCAGAGCACATCCCACCAGTCATTGGTGACAAGGTTACCGAACCACATATGTGCGATCTCGTGAGAAAGAATGTAAGCGATGAGCTGCTTGAAATAGCTGTTGGTCATATTTTCATCATACAACAAATAAGCTTCCCTGAAAAGATAAAAATTACTCAGTACTATAATTTTTAATCGATTTTGTATGTTTGTTTGTCACTCTTTAACGCTAAAACGGCTAAACGGATTTAGATAAAAATTTTCACATAAGTAGACCATGACCCGGAGAAGGACATAGACTGCTTTGCATCCTGGATCGTAGCAGAAGTCGCGGGAAACAGCTAGTGTACAATCAATTTAATTACAACACTGTAACCCACCTATAAGTTAGTAATCCCCAGTTCTCCATAGCGCCGGCTCCAAAATCGGGGATGGCGGCTTGAGTCATCTTAAGGTTGGTGTTTTGCGTATAGAAATCATATTGTGTGTGATCGTTCATCCAAGCCAAAAGGTCCTGTCCGACTCTCTGGGCATAGGCTCCTTGACCACTGGAGATCGCACCAGGTCTTGCAATAACTTCGTGCAACACATCACCGGTTGTAGGTTCCTGAACAGCGTCATAATCAGCGACGATTAAAGCGAGCAGATAGGTGGACATTACTGGGGTAGTATGGTAAATATCGTCATAGTAACCACTGCAAAACAAACAAAAAGACAGTGTAAATAAAAATAGGCAAGTGTAGACTTAAAATCAAAAGAAAACCATATTAGTATGTTTACTTACACGAAGTTTGTGTCTGGGGAGACTACGCTGTTCCGTTGCCTAGTGCAAAACCAACTCTTGTAACCTGAGGCGCGTCTGATAGTCACATCGAAAGTAGCCTTAAAGCTGGGTTCATCATAACACGGGAATGCATAGCGAGCAGCGGTAGCTTGGAACTGTGTTGTGGCCATCCACCTGCAAATCAAATACTTATGAACTATACCACTTTAGCAACATTGTATTAATTACATTCTGGATTCATTTTAAAAGAAAATGTTCTTTGACAGTATAGCAATAGAACTTTGTTTAGTAAAATTTATCTAACTTTTTACCTTATTGCTGTGTCAGTTCCAAGGTTTCTGTACCAACTATGATAAATACCGTACATATCATCGCGCATATTTGCGTTAAATTCAATAGTTAAAATGTAGTTAACAGGGTTCGCCGCATTGTACAGCAGGACGCCATCGGTGACCGCGACCTTTAAGAATTGGTATTCGGGCTGAAGGGAGTATGTTACAGGAACGTTAGTTGTTCCCTGACTCAGGACTACATTGGTCACTGTTAAATGGTCACAGTGGACGACGATTTCGTTAACATCAGCTTGTGATGCACGAAGAGTTATTGCAACTGAACCAGAATAACGAAGTGCTGAAAGGTCAATGTTCCAAAGCACTCTGTAGTTCGAGGGAGCGGTGGTGGTGGGTAGTCTGTAAGGTGAAGCAGAGCCTGTACTCAGCTCGATGTCATCGAAGGCATCGACATTCTCAAACACCTCGCCTTCTAAACGTTCGTCTCTGAAGATGGTATTTCTCGTTACTTGCACTGGTGCAATATCAGATAGAACAGTTGCACAGACGCAAGCCAAGGATAAAACTACAAGTTTTATCGCCACCATCTGAGAAAAAAAAATTAATGTTAGTATAAAAGTATTTTTGATGGTTAGTGTTGGCGATAAACTCTTATATCGAGAGAACTTTTTCAATTACAATATTAGTAATATTGATAGCTTGACATTGAAATAACGTACAGATATTCAAGTTAGTTAATAGCATCGATAAAATTAAACCCATAAATTAGCATCAATATTGAAGGTCAACCGATTAAAATTTATTTATTCTTGATGATTCCTGTAATTTGTATCTTCCTTCACCCTTCCTTATCTTATTTTTTAAAAACTGATAAAGTTTCCTAATCGTTATAAAAACGTCGTTATCGAAATACCTTTATCTGGACGAAATAAATGGAACGTCAACATTAATGCTTACGTTTGCCTTAAAACAATTTGATAAGTTCTGAAGATAATCAATGTGTATAGTTTTATGTATCACGTATATAGAAACGAGTACCTACATTTTTTGGAGATAAATTGCCATTATTAACCAACAAGTAAATTTAAAAAAAAAATCGCTTTTCTAAATTAGTTTCAGTAGGCACCCTAGCCTATCTTGTGAAAATATTACGTAAACAATTTACAATCAATAAAAAAAATGTGAGGTAAAACTGCCATTCTGAAAGTAAACTATTTCACGAATACTTTTCTTAATTATTTCTGTTAGGTCACCAATTCCAATTCATGGAGAATTAGAAAAGTTATTGCAAGTATATTAATTCATAGAATGCTTAAATAATGGACCGCTTCGTACCTTTGGACTGAAGCAACAGATAGACTTAATCACTAAACACATCGAGGAAAAGTGAAAGGTAAGTAAAGATTTGATTAATTATTCGAATTATTTGAAACTGGTAATTACTTAAAATTATACTGTTTCACTAACCCACCATCTAGCTCAGTAAGTCACGGGCTTGAACCATAAATTATTATCATCTTTATGTGTGTAATCTTTAACCTTACCATTATCGTGTCTAGTTTCATCCTAAGCATTAAATATAGCAACTAATATAAATATGCAAGCAAAAACAGCCCTTTTCTTCAATCATTTAAGTACAGTAGTCATAATTTTACTATATTTCACTTTGCTATAATATACCGAAAAATTTAACCTACCTTGGATACCAGCGACCACTGAAGCGGGCACTAAACCCGCAACTGGATTATTGTAATCAAATTATTGAAATATACACATCAATGCGTAATCACCAACGATATAGAATCAAGAATTATCAACAATATAATAATACGGAGATATTTGTTCGACAATTATCGCCATATATCTTTTATGTGAGCTGATTAGTGCACATGATCCGGTATTTTAATGAAACTATTACACAAAAGTTTGAAATACATATTTCATGTTATCTATCAAGTCATGTGTCATATACATTCCGGAATCAAAGAGGCAAATTTATTTTTGTGGGACTGGGTATCTCTATTCATTCAGGGTCGGCGAGCATGTCTTCCTCATTAGTTGTCATCTCAGTAGTTACCCCCTTCCTAGCCATATCATCTTTCGCACAATCCACCTATTGTCTATCGTAATCCACATTCAATCTCAGAATTTTCCTCACGGCAATATCCTAATTCTTCCGCATCACATGCCCATACAATGATAACCGTCTTTGTGGGTTTATTGTCGCACTTTTGTGGGTTCCAACATTAGAATAATATCACGAGCTATCAACAATGCTGGTCCTGCACAGCCACTTGGGCTCACTAGTTAAAATGTTAATTTAATTTGCAAGAGATATTTCCCTTTTTTTAAACTTAACGTTTTTTTTTATTTATTTAAACAATGTGTATCTGTGTGTATGACTCGAAAGAGCATAGCAGTTGAGAGTATGTCATGCTCACTAAAATGTCTTGATGATGGTGGCGCGTGCGTTGGATCATTCGGTTCTCTTCAAAACGGTTAAGCTGGGTGGTCGATAACGGGTGCCGTCAGATGAGACTGGTCATCACTTAACTGGCAGGGCTTATATTTAATCTTATATTTTGAATTGTCTTATATTGTTTTCTTTTACATTGGTATCACATATAGAAGCAAGAAAAATAATGTACCCAGTAGTTTGTAATATATTGATTTAAAATTTTGTTCTTGGAGTTTCTTGCCCGTTCTTCTCCGTTCTTTGGAATGGGCAACTAGCTTCAACTTTCTAACTAACTTACCAACTCTTTGACAATTCCAAAGTGCTTGTAAATTGTTTTTGAAATAAATGCTTTGTGTTTATGTGCCTCTTTTTAGAACACAATTAAGGACAGGGCTTTTTACAAGTAGTGCGATAATATAGGAATATACGATAATATAGGAATGCACATAATCATGATGATACATGTCATAATTTTTTTGCAGAATATTGAAATGAAATAAAATATTTATTTCTGTAAGTAGATCTTTTAGAACACTTTTTACGCGTCAATATTTTAAAACTAGATGGCGCCGGCATTTCCTAGCTGACTAATCCCTGAGAAGAAATGCCGAAATAAACTCAGAGGTCATGGTCTCTTTTAAAGTCCAAACATTATATTATAACAATGCAGGGACATGTCTGGAAGGGCCTTTCGAAGAAAGAGTCATTGTAGCTTTAAGTTGACCTGTCCTAACAGACGGTATGCATGCATCAGTCATCGTGTAGCTCAACCCTATTTTAGGGAGCTCAACGAAAAATATCTAATTTTAAAGCTGAATTAACTTAATACATGACATACGCAGCGAACCTACACACCCCTGCGCACTCAGTATAATAACGCTTTTAGGATGCTGTTGGGACTGCCGTGGCGCTGCAGCGCGTCTGGTATGTTTGATGAAGCGCGTACGGATGGCTTTCAGGCCATCATGCGCAAGAAAGTAAAGTCCTTGCTGCACCGTCTACGAAGCAGCAGCAACCGATTGCCGCCCGTTTTGACCGACCTTTTGTTTTGATTGTAACTTAAATGAATATTCTCTGAAATAAATAAATAATAATAATAACCAACGCCTCTATTTCTATCTATTTGCTCATTCTATATGCGAATCTTCACCAAGCTTAGTTGCCATGTTCCAGAGAAGATAATTTTCCTGTTTATAATATTAGTACATATTTTCAAAGACGTCAGTGACATCTTACCATGAGGTTGCCGATTATTTGGTTGCCATTTTTTCACAAAAAAAATTTGCTTATATGTTTTCATCACTGATGAGTCTTCACTCTTTGCAATGCATTATACTTACATATTTGACTGACCGGTTGGTGCAGTTGGTAGCGACCCTGCCTTCTGAGCCGCTGGTTCCGGGTTCGATCCCCGGACAAGTCAAACATTTGTGTGCATGAACATGTTTGTTTGACCTGTGTCTGGGTGTGTATATGTATTTAAGTATCATATCAGTCATCAGGTTTCCGTAGTACAGGCTCTACCTAGTTCGGGACCTGAAAACCTTGTGTGGATGTTGTCTCATATATTATTATTATTATATGTCAACCCTCTATGTTGGTTGGCTATGCCTTTATTTTTTATCAAGCGTGGCGACTTCTTATTTCTTATTAATTATAATAAGCTTCGTAAAGCGGCTCCAGTGTACCCTTCCTTTTTCCAAATCTAATGAATTCTTATTATCTTGCCGTAGTAAAAAAGTGGCCAATGCAAGTCGGACACACGTAGGGCTCCGTACCACCGTACCATATTTAGCACTACCGAATAAAAAACACCGAATAAATATGCTTCTTCTAAAAATAAAATACAGTAAAAAATTTGAGGGAATTTAGTATTTATTGTATTTTATTTTTATTATTTGTTGTCACAGCAGCCACAGTAAACACTCTGTGAAAGTGTCAACCTATTACGATTATATAATGTAGAGCAGTTGTGGCCCAGTGGTAACTACCACGACTTACGAGTTGTAGGCCGTACGTTCGAACCTAGTCAGTTCAATTGTGTAAATAATTCCATCGTCACTGCTCTCAAGACTGTGAAGAAAAACATCGTGAAAAAACCGGCATGTTCTAGAACAAAAAAATCGATGACATGTGACATCTACCAACCCGCACTGAGCTCGCGTGGTGGATTGCCGCCCAATCCCTCTCACAGAGAGGAAGGAGGCCTGTATCCAAGTAGTGGGAACATTATAGGCTGATTATGATATTACGCTTCAAAAGACACAACCCAGTGACATACGGACGGACAGCGGAGCCTTAGTAATAGGGTCCTGTTGGGACCCTTGGAGTATGGAACCCAAAAAAAGAGAGAAAAATGAGTATATGAATCAGTGACAACTGTTTCTTGTTCTTTTTCTATCTTTCTTCTGTTTCTATTTTCATATTCTAACCTATGTCATAAGTTATAAGAACTTTAAATAATTAAAACTACAAAACTTTATTCTGTTACAAAGTAAATGAGCTTCCCCCAAAGTAACATTAAGGGGACTACATGACCTTTTTTAGAAACGCAAGTATTATAATGCCCAAAAGTATATGATCCAGTGCAGTAAACAAAATCAGAAAAATATATGATATTCTTCAGGATATATCCTAGTTAGATAGTGTGTTGAAAATATAATACAACTAATGTGGTGCGAAAGAAAAAACTCACGAAGATACCTCTAAAATTTATTTTAACAGTTTAAAACCATGCTCATATGCATGCAATCATTTTCAGATTGTTATTCAAGCAACATATTAACGTGATAGTGTTTTTATTTTTTAGTCCAATCAATAGATTTTTTGTAAATGGAGATTTTTTGCTTCATATTTTGCAATAAATATATTATATAAAACTGCTGAGCCACTGACTTTTTGCAATAATTTACCAGCTTTGTGTCATCGCGCTTCTCTTTCTTATCTATGCAGTCTAGTTTAGTTTTTGCCCCTTAAAGATAGCATTCACAAATAATCAGTGGTCGGTCCGCTAAGTGACTTAAATCGCCATCAATAATTATGATTAACATTAAACTCTATGATGACATTCAATTTTTTTATCACAATTTATGATCTAACGAAGACTTATCAGTCTGGTTAGACTGATAGTCAGCTTTAGTATACAACACGGATATGATTAGTAAATAAGTTTGGAAGTTAAAGATCACACAGTATCTGGAGGGGCTATGGCTAATTCACAGCTTTCTGTTTCTGAAGTCTTTGTGACTATAACGTCGTATACCAAAGAAAGGACATTTGAGAATGCCGCATAAATTACTCAAACTGCCAGAACGCGACACAAGGAGTCTCTAAAAAATTAAAAATACGAAGTTTCCCTAAACAAAGAATTCTTCAATTTAGCTAGAAGGAACCTGCTGAGCGTGGTCGAGGTGAGAGTGGGCGTGTAGAGAATTAGAAGAGACATCTGGAGAGGAATGATGAAGAAAACACCTCCGTGCTCAGCTTTGTTCAGTTAAATCCCTAGCCGCATAGATGCGGAATCTGTAGGACCATATTTATTCTTAGACCGGACCAATAGTAGATATGATATACTTTATTGTGCACCAAAATTGTAACACAGTTCTTTTAAAACATTGTTAATTCTATAGGTACAAATATGTATTTCTCAAAAGAATTAGTTACTATAATAGTAACTAATGATTCAATTTTGGCAAAATGTTTTGATTTGATCAACACTTTTTACCAAATTTTGACCATAGTTACTATTTTTAACTAATGGTTGAGTAAATGTTTCAATTTTGGCAAAATGAATGATCAAATCAACACATATTGACTAAAAAACTAATGGTTGAGTTAACTATGGATCCAAAAACCGGACCATATAGACAAAACATAAATACGTTTAAACAATATTATGTTCACTTAAGCGTAGCTTAAAATAAAATGCTGCAACGTATCTTAAAACTAACAATATCTACCAGCCAATCACAGCAGTTGTTGAAAAATCTGGTGTCTGAACCCGGGTTTAAAATAGCTCCTGTCCGTAGACAGAGAAACGTCTACGCTCCTGTCATTGGCTAGTTGGTTGGTGATATAATGAATCACTTGAAATTGAAATTAATTTGACAGTCCGCTAGCTAATCTAGCCTTACAAAGTTTTTTCTTCCACGTGCCCAAAATCGTTTTTTTTTTTTTTTTAAACGTTGCCCCTCACTAGGAGTTTCTCCTGTATCGTGGGTGCGTTTACAAACATTTAAACTCACATACACAAACAGCTAGACCCGGAACAACTACTTGCAGGTTATACAAATATTTGTTCCGTGCGGGAATCGAACCCGCGACACGCAGCGCAGCAGTCAATCGCTTAACCACTGCGCCAACCGTGTCGTCAAAATTAACACCACCATCTTGTTTTTTCAATATTCAACGAAAAAAAATCTAAAGTAATTTTTTCATATTACAAAAGACTGTCCCCCAAAACGCTCACCCTTTTCCACTTCCTGGTGCTTTAACTGCAAAGAAGAAGAGGCGCAGCAAACTCCCCAGCAACAAATGTTTACCAACAACGCCTCTCTGCCAATGTCGTTCGAGCGCCAAAGATCTTTGTTCCTTTTGCTTTTCAAAATCCAGCCATAATCCGTCTAGCCTAGGACATAATTCATAGGTCTTAAGGAAACTGCACTGGGTAAAAAAGCCCGCGACTTTGCTGTCATTAAAATGATTGTCAAACTTGCCTAAAGAAACTCTTATCATTTCATTTAGCTGATTAGTTATAAGTGTCTAGATAAGTATGTATTACTAACTGATATTGTACATATAGATAGTTTAGTATCGGTTTAATATCCTTTTTAAATAAATTATTATTTAAATAGGCTATTAAATCTACTGTAGATTCATTGTATAGATGTTAAAGTGCCAAAGGCTCGAAAGCAAGCATTTTTCTAATGGTTATCATGACAGTAATTAGTTTTAACACTGGTGTCAGTATTACTGCTGATTTCAAGGGTACGTTGTTTTTAAAAGGAAGCAAGAGGATCTTGTAGAACATCCTGTTAAAGAGTCAATTAATCAGCTCAGCCTATCGTAGCCATGTCATACAACGGTCAAAGAATGACGGTTGTGATTTGAATATACGAACAATTTAAGTTGGTAAGGTAAACGCCGTCCAATTAGGACCAGGCCTGGGTTGACGGCGCGTTATGTTCCACGCGCGCCTCTAAGAAATGTCAGCACGAATGACGGGATCTCAAACTCAAAGCATTTATTTCAATTAAACGATTTACAGGCACTTTTGAATTGTCAAGCTAGTTGCCCATTCCAAAGCGTAGTAGGTACCTATGGAGATGAACGGGCAAGAAACTCCATGGACACTCTTTTAAATTATATTGTTACATAAATATTAGTTACATCATTAATGTTGAATACAGGTATAATTATATGTGAGAACGATGTAAATAAGACGTACACGTTGAGTGTCCAGTGTACAGCAAATATAAATTTAAACAAAACAATCCATAATAAAATAATTAAAATAAGACGTGGCGGCTAAGAGATGACCAGTCCCAACTGACACCGCCCGTTCACGAACATGACGCATGTATCAGCAACATTCAGCTCAACCATTTTGAAGGGAGCTAAATGATCCAACACACGTGCCACCGTTAGCGAGACATTTGAGTGAGCATGACATCTATCAGCCGCCAGGGCACATTCAAGTCAATGAAAGACATTACCCGGTAAATGGTAGCTCGATAGTACATAGTACTCACACTTGTCCTATGCAATTATATAATACAAAGGAGATTGAGTTTATACAAAGCAAAGGTAGTCTTACAATCTTCAGCAGCTCCAACAGTATTTTCAAATGTTAATCAATTAGTTGTGGTTGTGGAGCAGGACCAGGATCCGCTAGGGCCGATGCCTGTCAGGGTTGCGGGAAAGTCCGAAAGGGTTACCGTGGCCCCTGGCACAGGCAACTGAAGGAACACGGGTGGGTTTTAGTCAGTAAGAGTCTGACACGCCCTCCCGCTCCGCCCAGGGCGGGAGAAGTTATTTGACGATTTTCCACCATCAAAAAAAAGGAAAAAGGCTATCGTAGTCCATTGCTGGACAAAGGCTTCTGTCAAGCTGCGTCACAAGCACCCACTATCTCCCAGCCACCATTTTACGATTCAAACTCAAAGCATTTATTTCAAATAAACCAATTACAGGCACTTTTGAATTGTCAATGTGTCAGTCAGTCAGAAAGATGAAGCTAGTTGCCCATTCCAAAGCGTAGTAGGTACCTATGGAGAAAAACGGGCAAGAAACTCCATGGACACTCTTTTAAATCAAAATATTGTTACAAAAAAGTGGTTACATCATTCATGTTGCACGTAATAAAAAAGATAAAAAACAATTTAGAAATTAAAATAAGCCGTGGCAGCTAAGAAATGACCAGTACCTACTGACGGCGCCCGTTCACGAACATGACGTATGGATCAGCACCATTCAGCTCAACCATTTTGAAGGGAACTTAATGATCCAATACACACGCCACCACCAGCGACACATTTGAGTGAGCATGACATACTCTCAGCCGCCAGCCGCCAGGGCACATTCAAGCTGACGAACGACGAACCCAGTCAGCTTTATAGTAGGTACATAGTGCTATGTGCGTTTCGATGGCGCGGCCACGGCGATATATGTCACGTTATCACCGAAATCTCGCTGAAAAAGCATCGCAGAGGTCTGAAGTGTTTTGTAAAACCTAGATTTGAATTTGTCGAAACTTGTAAAAATACACAAAAAAATCCTAGGTTTTTATTAAATAAGTCTTAATTTATTTAAATTTTCAGGAGCTGTAGTACGGCACCGCGTAGAAATAAGTCGTGATTGTCTATCGATGAAAGTTAGTATTAGCGAGATCTTTTTTTTTGTAAACAACACCTATTATTAATAAGTATTTTTTTTTGTCATTTAGTCATTTATTCATAAACAAATAATTTGTATCTGAATTTAAACACTAAAACACATAAGTATAGGTAGAACTAGCGATAATAGGCAAAAAAAAAATGATTTTTCGTAATATAAAACCTTCAATACGTTTTGAATGTTTCGATAACGACTATAGCTTATTGGTTACAGAAAACTTTCCACCTATTGTATTAGAAATTCTTTCATAAGGATTCTAAATTAAATTAAAATGAAACGAGAAGATACAAAAACATATGTATATTTCTTTAGAAATCACATAAATCACAGATTGTTTACTTAGCCCATTGCTTGATAGCTGAAAATACTATGGAATATGTGAAAAATTTTCACATCATTCGTAATTCCTGTAAAATAGCATTATTTGATGAATAATTGTTTACTCAAACCCATAACTTATGTCTAAGACTAAATAACACATTGTTTACAATGTCGTAGGTACAGTAGGCGTTACTTTGTAGGTCTGATTGGTCATTACAAATGTCATTGCTTAGTAAATAATTTCAGAATGATTTGTTATGACGTTTGTTTTTTTGTGTATTAAAAAAAATATAAATTTACATCTGGATATTACAAAAAGCTTCAGACGTCTGCTATGATTTTTCAGCGAGATATCGGCGATAACGTGACATCGTTTCAATGGCGCGTCCATGGGGTTTTAGTCTTACAGCTCCTAAAATATAAACCTAGGATTTTATCTTTATCTTTTTTTTTTTCTTACAAATCCAATCTGTTATTTGCCTATTTTTTTTTTAAGATCTCCGTGACCGCGCGTTTCTCTGTGTTTCAATGGTGCGGTCACGTTCAAACCCTTATAACTTTTTAACCATAAATTTGACAAATTTACGGTTTTGGGAATCAACTATTACATATTTTTAGCAAGCCTTGGCATGGTTTTTGTTTTAAAATATCGCCGTGGCCACCCCACTGAAACGCACATCATAGTGCTCACACAATCATGTGCTATGCAATTATACAATACTAAGAGATTGAATTTATACAATACAGTGGATTTTCGGTCCGTGTAGCTGTTAAAAGTATACCAACCCTTAATTAACTTCCCTAGTTGACACGGGGAATCACTTCCACCATTCCTATTTCTGTCGCCAATCATGGTGTGGCTGTGTTCCGATATAAAAGATAAACTGGATTGTTCCTTCATGTCCACTAAAATGCAGTTACTGCGACACTCGCTAAATAGAAGTGAAAAGAAGAAAGAAAGAAAGAAAAAATGTTTATTCTGCACGAACAAAACGCACATTACAAATAAAAAAAATAATAAAAAAAGACAAGTATACACATCCAACGTTATAACGTAACGTGTTATTTATTTTATCCAGAAAACCCCAAAACCTAAACACTTTTATTCGAATCGACCAGTGTGCAGTGACTGGCGGTCGAACCGCGCACCGCACACCGCTTCGAACCGCTGCCGCTGATGCAACATCAGTCTTATATTGTCCCTAAAAAGGTTTAGATATAAGTGTACTGCTATTTGTGGTTGGTCAAAGTTTTAGATATAAGTGTACTGCTATTTGTGGTTGGTCAAAGTTTTAGATATAAGTGTACTGCTATTTGTGGTTGGTCAAAGGTTTAGATATTTGTGTACTGCTATTTTTGATTGGTCAAAGGTTTAGATATTTGTGTATTGCTATTTTTAATTGGTCAAAGCTTTAGATATAAGTGTACTGCTATTTTTGGTTGGTTTAAGGTTTAGATATAAGTGTACTGCTATTTTTGGTTGGTTTAAGGTTTAGATTAAGTGTACTGCTATTTTTGGTTGGTTTAAGGTTTAGATATAAGTGTACTGCTATTTGTGGTTGGTCAAAGTTTTAGATATAAGTGTACTGGTATTTGTGGTTGGTCAAAGGTTTAGATATTTGTGTACTGCTATTTTTGATTGGTCAAAGGTTTAGATATAAGTGTACTGCTATTTGTGGTTGGTCTCAGGTTTAGATATTTGTGTACTGCTATTTTTGATTGGTCAAAGGTTTAGATATTTGTGTATTGCTATTTGTGGTTGGTCAAAGGTTTAGATATAAGTGTACTGCTATTTGTGGTTGGTCAAAGGTTTAGATATTTGTGTACTGCTATTTTTAATTGGTCAAAGGTTTAGATATAAGTGTACTGCTATTTTTGGTTGGTTTAAGGTTTAGATATAAGTGTACTGCTATTTTTGGTTGGTTTAAGGTTTTATTAAGTGTACTGCTATTTTTGGTTGGTTTAAGGTTTAGATATAATAAGTGTACTGCTATTTGTGGTTGGTCAAAGTTTCAGATATAAGTGTACTGCAATTTTTGGTTGGTTTAAGGTTTAGATATAAGTGTACTGCTATTTGTGGTTAGTCAAAGGTTTAGATATAGGTAAGTGTACTGCTATTTTTGGTTGGTCAAAGTTCTCTGGTTGCAAGAGCTACTGGTGAGCATGAGATCCTGGGTTCGACTCCCAGGTCGGACAAGTGTTATTGTGTTTTTTCATCAGGAACTTCTCAGAACCAACTGCGATGCCTCTGGTATTGTAGATGTCTATAAACGGTGGTGATCATAACCATCAGATGTATGGCCTTTTTGTTCACCACCCAATGATGAAAACGAAAACAAGAAGTATTATATACATAGGTGCTTACCTTTACATCATTTTATTAGAAATGTGTGGTTATAATCAAGGGTGTGCGAATTACAGACCATCAAAGTATACTACTTTCTCCATGAGACCAACATTATAATTGGAAAAATATATACAACGTGTTGTTTTGCATCCTCGTCAAATTTCAGGAGGCTGTTATGAAAGACATAAATAATCAAATAAAATTACGATCCTGCTCAATAATTAATACATACTTGTTTTTTTTTTTATATTTAAGTTTGACAGTATTTCAGAATACTCTACTTTCAAAGAACAGAATCGCCCCGTTGCGTATGTGGTAGGCAGTGTCGTACGACTATGTCGCTGTGTGCATGCGTTACAGTTACAGCGCAGTTACAGGGCGGTATCACACGGGCCCTACATGTGTAGGGCCCGTGTGATACCGCCCTGAAAATGACCAAATTTAAAAATAAATACCTACTTATTTTATTATTGATTCGTGTCGAGAATCATTAGCATAGTTACCTCCTCGAATTTGACGAGGATGCAAAACAACACCTTGTATATCCGCTGTCCCATGCAAAACTTAAATAAATGATAAATGATTTTATTTCTGTAAGTAGGTTTGTACAAACACTTTTACACGTCAATCATATTTTTTTAAACTAGATGATGGTCTTCTCTGACTACTCTGAGAAGAAAGGCCGATACAAACTCAGAGGTCACAGTCTCTTTTAAAGTCCAGACAGAATCTTGGTCAGATCATGTGAAGGCTATGTAGATCGGTGTCTGAAATGGTCTTTTGAGGAAAGAACCACACAGATTTAGTGGACCTGGCCAGTCAGTGCACGCTAATATATGGAGCAGTTGTAATCAACTGCACCTGGTGCAGCTGCACCTGCAACTGGTGTAGCATAATTGCTACACCGTTAAATATGACCCCATATGTCTGACACACGCTGTATATAGATATCCATCGCCAGGATTAAAATAAAATGCATATAGTTTTTGATGTTACTGTAAATGAAGAAAAATAAAACACCACTTTTATAAACCACATATTTTTATAAACTTTAATTTACGAAAGTTATTATAAGAAATAGAGCTAAATAGTACAAAGTTTAGGTTTTATTTACATACAATTAACTATCTAAGATAAGTTAATAAAATTGTTTTCTTGTATATATTAATTTAGATTATAAATTATTGTAAAAGCTGTCGTGGTAAATTATAGGAAAAATAGGTATTTTTATTCACAGTGCTCTTACGAATTGACTAATAAAATACCGCAAAAATTATTTGTTTCAGTAATAAAGCAATTAACCTTTTGACCGCTTGGTTTTATATCAATTGTAATGCCCCCAGCGCCCAGCTCATAAATCAACAAATGATTACCTATGACAAATGGGGTTGTGCAATGAAATAAACAACAAGAAACGAACATAAGTTCTCAGTCGTATATAAACGACTGCGGCGACACGGACACGAAGATTTGTCGTATTAATATGACCGGGATGGCCAATAGGTTAGAAGTTTTTACTCCTACTGTTTTCAAAATGGTACAGACCGCTCTTCGCATTCAAGGATGAATAAGTCAATTGAATAAAACTATAAATGGCTTGATTGGCAAAGCTACTGAGTTTCTTAGAGAATACTAATACATATTAGGTAAAAGTTTTGTTTTTTATAAGAGGCCAAAATAGAAAAACAGTGCATTCTAATATGCTTGCGTACTTATCGCACATGTATAGTGATAATGGTACGACAAAACTAAAATAATATATGTTTAGTAGGTATCTGTCCCAAAACATTATCTCTGATAAGCTGCATAAATAGAAATGTTATGAAAGTTCTGCACTTGTCAGTATGAATAATCAATATTATATTTGAACATGCAAGAGAACTGATAATTATAAAAAAGAACGGTGCTAATGCCCCTTTTCACTATTACTTATATGAATGAGAAAATAAAAACGCAGTGTTGGATTTTCAATGCTCAGCCCAGTACTGAAAGTTGAAAATGTAATGGCGTACATAAGTGAAAACGCGTATAAGTATGTTATGCAGTTTCTTTTTTCCTTGAAATACATAAGACGGGTTATCAGTAGACAAAAACAAAAACAAATACGAAGCGCTTGATAAAATTAATGAATGCAGCTTTTAGATTAAATTGTGATCAGCTTAGGTCTATAGCCAAGATCGCAATCAGCTTTAATACAGATTAATGAAAAGAAACATTAATGAGAAAATTATTTCACTAATCAATAAAAAATAAAAATCGTCTTACGTCGTTGTGAAGCAAAAAGTAACCCTAAATGCTATCGGCAGGTAACGTCAGAAAAGTCACTGAAATGGGCTCAGTTGCCATGCAATGAAATATTAATGCAACACAACAAGAATGCAAGAAGAAAGAACACACCTTAGGCCGCTCACATCATTAAAATATTTCATTGAAATTTGGGGTCGTACATTTTTTTCCGTACACGCGGATCACTGAGCATAAACATGTTTATTGGCCACTAAGAGTCAGCAACACGTTGTGTATCATTGTTGTACTTGTGTATTTTTATGCAAAATGATAAACCAGTATTTAAATTAGGCCTTCTGGCAATCCAAGATACCATTCTTTCCGATAGAATCGTGGCATCGTAAGATCTGCCTTGACAAATGCCTTGAAGATGTGACTTGTGAGTTAAGCTGCATTAGATTTTAGAAAATTCTCGATTCAAATTTCGCAGATACTAATCCTATAACTGACTGTCTCTCAGAGCTAAATAAACACAGATCAGATCTATTGCATATTTTTTTTCCTTATATATACCTAAAGATAAATAATTCATAATAATAATGACTTTATTTGAATTTGGCTGCAAAACAGTTTTTAACAGGTGTCAGTTTCGCATAGCATAAGATCATAATTCCACTGGTTAGTGTCCACATACTATAGATACGAAACTTCCGTTGCGTTGCAAATGCAGTTTTAAGCAACCCATTTTCCTCTAAAAATTTAAAATTATACAAAAAAAATCTTTTTGATTTGAACACAATACTTAAACTTAGGTACATAGATTTGGCTATCCTTAACGGAATGTACAGAACAATTATTTAGAAACGGCACTCTAGAACAGTATTGCAGATGTCAGAAAGAGATCACGCTATACGTCATGTATGCGTTAGAAAGAGACCTTCCTCTGACTTTAGTGCCGTTGATAAATAATGTACCTGTACTTTAATGCCCGATTCCTAAATACAATAATGATTGGATTAGAAAGAGATTCTGGAGGCAACTTTTAAACGCCTCAACGTATGAGAGGTTTGCTCAGCCAACCTAAGGAAACTTCGCTTTGATATGGCGAAGATGCAAGTAAGCTTTAACTCCCAACCAGATTATTAGGAATCAGGCATATTACATTTACGTTGCATGATTTTGACTATTTCGATCTAGATTATTCGTAGTCTACTTTAACTAGTTGTTTGGTCTGCCGCCCTCAACCAGTCGACAATGGTGCGATAGTTTCGTTCCCTCCATTGCACGTTGGAAGAGATGGTCTCCAACACTTGCTGAACCGGTCGACCCAAGTCACTGCAGGATTCTGTGACGAATCTTTTCAGCTGTGGGGAAGAATGATATATTATTTGTAGAGTCAACAAATGAGTTTGATACGAAGAAACAATATCTAGGCCTCGCACAGGCAGAATATTTTATTTTGCTCTTCTTTAAATACATCTTCTGACAAAAAGACATACAACATATGCTGAAAAATAAATACAAAAAAGTATATTCCGTTTTAAAAAAAGAGAAATGCGTGTGTTGGAATATAGGGAATATTGTCGGAACTTACAGACCAATTTCATTTAAATCTGGGTATAATATGACCATACCCAGATTTATATGAAATTGGCCTGTAAGCATACCCGCTTGAACGTACTCTGGTCACGTCGGCCCCGCTCCAACAATTCAGTTTAACGAACGAGTGACCGCGAGTTCCCTTTAAATTTAATTTTATTTTATTTTATTTCAACCTTTATTGCTTTACTATAAGGTCGGACACACACATTCCGTGTATTTAGTTGATTTCTTGACTCTGTGCCGCGTACTAGGATGTATGACAACACTACAAGCGTTCAACCAAAAAAATCAAATAATTAAAAAAATATGGCGTCTTGTCAGTGGCGTACGACTCGCGCGTGTGTTGTTTACGTGATAAATAATTTGTGTTTTAAGTGGGTTTTCAAGTGTTTTAAGTGCTATGGCCTGTTTAAGTATGTGATAAATATTATAGTGAAGTGAATTACTGCAGGATTTCAAGATCGGTGAGTGAAAAAATATTACGTAATTTCGGTTTTATTCCACAACCGGCGCTGACCGATTCATGTTTATTGTTATTACGTAAATATAAATATAAATATAAATATCGTCTGACATTGCACACAGCACCATCTAGTTCCAAGTTAAGCACTTAATTAAGGCTTGTGTTATGGATACCAGATGGTTGATACACTACTTAAATACATTTTTTTTTCGTAAATACATACATATTATAAATATACATCCATGACTCGGGTACAAATGTCTATATTCATCATACAAACATTTGCCCCTACCGGGATTCGAACCCAGGACCATTTGGTTTCGCTGACTACACTTAGCCACTGTAGCCACTACACCAAACGTGTCGTCGAATTTACGTGTATGTGTTTTCAGATCCTTATTTTAGTACAGTGTGTTATTCTAATACCACTACTTTTATAACAAAGTTGAAGCATTAAATAAGCTTTCCACAGGTACCAATATTTTTATTCTACGTATCAGATTTATATTTATAAAACAACATTTTGTTTCCATTGTCTTGGCGGCCATTGTTATTTTTTTGCCGTCGGCAAATTTTTTCAACTTTGGGCGCTCGTAAATAGTACATATTGTACTAATGCTATGTGGTTTTATTAGTTTTGCGTTAAGTATATACACATAATGTATTTAAAACCTTAAACAATATAGGTCATCGCTCGTTTTTTCGAACTATAACCATTTATTTGAAAACAAAGTTATGATTTATGGTTGCGTCATACTAACGAACGATTTGATTACATGAATACTATCCTATTTCAAACGAAACTCCGCTATCTTAAAGCCCCGTTCCTTACCATAACAAAAAACACAAGTGTTAGCACCATTCAAATAAACCCAAGTCGTAAAAATGCTTTGTTTACATTATCGGGCGGCCGAGCGGCGCCCCGCCGCGCCGGTGACGCATCTGGCATTCAGCCCAGTCTTTTTTTTTTCGCGCGCGGTTTCGACGACCGGAACGACAAACATGTGACACTACGTGAACGCTATGTGTGTACGGCTTACTTAACGGTCATGTGCAATAGTCCTATACTTATTAAGATTGTTTGTAGCATAATTGAATTATGCACGAGTTGCGGCTTTGCTTTTTTTTATATAAATACTAGCTTCTGGCCGTGGCTTCGCCCACGTGGATGTCGTAAATTTTCCCACAGGTACGTGCTACCGGGACATCTATCTCATTTTATTGTGATTTGGATGACACATCGATCATAATACGATTAATTTTGTTCCACTGATCTGCAATAAGATTGTGATGGGATTTGCAAACCATGATAAAACAAATGAATCATTCATAATTAAGTTACTGGAACAGTGATAGTTATCTCTGATAAAACAAATTCTCATCGAAATCGTTTTATGATGATCTATTTCGTGTTGTGAGCTTGATACATATCCTTAACACTTTGTTATTTTGATTAGTCTGAATGTAAAAAGTTTAGACTAGAAAAAACAACAATCGATTTCAAAGTCGGTGTCTGTGTTGTGTTTTTTGGCACTGACCTCCATAATTCAAGTTATTTTTCACTTTGTAGTGTTAATTTTGGGAGTCGGTTGTTTTTTTTTTTTTTT
Source organism: Brachylomia viminalis (assembly GCA_937001585.2). Classification (NCBI taxonomy): domain Eukaryota; kingdom Metazoa; phylum Arthropoda; class Insecta; order Lepidoptera; family Noctuidae; genus Brachylomia; species Brachylomia viminalis. The sequence continues at coordinate 4,504,077 of OW443300.2, forward strand.
TTTGGAAATTTTGTCATTTATGTCTGTAATTGTTTTGTTGTACATAATACAAAATTATGCTATTCTATTAAATTTTTCACTTTTTAGTTATGGTACCTACCCCACCCAAATTCGTATACCTTCACTTGCTGAGTAATTAACAGTGACAGGAAGTAATTATAACATCATTAGCATACACTTAGTGAAAAAATACGTATTATTGAAGCTAACTAAAAAACCACTCATCAGAATGACCAAATTTGTATGGGACCACCCTATAAGTAGGTAACTATACCCTTTTAAACAAAAGGAGAATTTTTCAAATCGGTTTTATATGACGGAGCTCTGAGGTAAGAACCATAAAAATAAAAAAACAACCGAATTGAGAACGTCCTCCTTTTTTAAAGGCACAAAGATACCCCTAAGACAAATAGACCCAGCGTACAACACTACAACACAGCGTAGTACTGGGGGCCTACCATAAACTCTTATAGCAGGTCAATTTTAGACGAAAAATAACCTGTCGTGTTCGTTTGTACCATGAGCGCGCCAACTAGCAGGCGAGCCAGCGATCACGTGACCTAAACCGATGAGTGACTACGTCACAGCATTTCAGCAGGCTGACCTGCAACTTATCCTTACCATCAAGTCTTTTTTGACATTAAAACATTCAACAATTGAACTGCCCTGCCGTCATAATTTGCAGCCTTGCGAAATTAACTTTTATTGACCTGTTTTAATTAAATTTAAATACAAACACGTACCTAAGTTCTTGTAAAATATAATTCTGACGTTATTTCAAAGTGTTTTAAAACATAGAAAATCCCCTCTAAGCATTGTGTTTACCGTTTATTTTAGATGTGTGCTGAAGGCGAAATTTTTGAGTGTCTCGAGGAAGATAGTCGTCGCAACAAATTGCTAAAATTCAAAGAAATATTTGAGAAACTCGATTGAACCAGCTGACGCGACGTGCCGGGACAATGCTTTTGTTCAACGTTATGGGCTCACTTAAGTGCTTGCACTCGAGTTTTGATATGAGCTACAAGCTTACATGCCTGCACGCCCTACGAAATCAACAGATTTGTCGATTGAGATCAAGGTTACTTCTATTTATCCGGCTTAATATCATAATAATAATACTTGATGCAGGCTATGCCACTTGATTTCAGGTTTTAATAGCATTATCTTTTTACGCGAATGGTACATATTAAAGAGCAACGGGAGATATCGCACATCATGTTGCACAGCAAAAATAATCAGCTGCAATCGCACAAGTATCAGAATGCCTAAATTTACCACATTTTCGCCAAATATATATAAAATTCTCAGCTAGTCGTAGTGAACGGCGAATAAATGTGTTATGGTAAGAACAGTGAAATTCTTTTGACTACTTTTATTGTAACCCCTCTGTATTTAATAAATCCCACAAAGTTTCCAATTTTTCGTAAGAAACTCGTCTTGAAGCTATAGTCACAAAACTCACTCTTTCTAAATTACACTTGGCTACCACAGCTACCACTCACAGAAACGACTACAAAATAAATGTCTATTTACTCTAAGGCTAATCTTTAAACTTTACAAGAACTAAACCACTTTTCAAAATCACCTCGTAAATTCATGTAGGTAGGTAGGTACATAATGTTGTTTCCAGTTTATATGTGGATGGAAGGGCGTTTGCTCTCTTGTAGTGGTAAATTCCTTTTTTACCACGGAACAATGTTTCTTTCATCACTCTTATTTTATTTTAAACTATTATCATAAAAACATATATAAATTTCTATAAAAACCGGAAACCGCTAAAGTATTTTAGAACGTCTGTTTTCAATAATCTTATTTAATCTGTGCTGCCAGCTTACTCACCAGAGACTATGTAGCTGGTCAAAAGTTGACATGATGCAGGTCAGCGGATAACGCTCATGGTACAAACAAATACAAAACCTGTCAGGTTAACATGCTGAGTTGAACTGCCCTGCACTTGCCAAATATTTTAAAAGTTTATGGTAGGCCCTGTTTGGTTACCACTGAAGTGTGGCCTACCGTACCTACGCCATCAGAAAAAATAGGTAGATTAGTAAATTTTAAAGGTGCAATGATGGCGATATTTACAAGACAACTTTGGAAAGTATCGAAAGTGACGAAAATTTTAAGTAGCACAAAAGTTGGTAAAAGCGGGTGATATTGGCATAACTTACCTCCTCATATTCATGCTCCTGATTCAATCGTCTGGTCACGAGCTTAACAATCAAGTTGATAGTAGACAGTGACCCAACACTGCAAAAAAATGACAAAGATGAAAATCAGAAACGATGTTTTTAAATGTTTTGAGAATAATTGTGACAGGTTGAAAATGTATCGTATTACCCAGTAACTTGGTTGTGAAGGTCAGATAGGCAGTCGCTCCATGTAAAATACTGGTATCCAGCTGCATCAGGTTAGACTAGAAGCCGACCCTGACATACTTGGGAAAAGGCTAGGCAAATTGCAGATTCATTTGTGAAAAGTTGAAAATAAGTCCTGTGACATCCACAAAGGACACATATGTAGGTACATAACCACGAATATCTATGTACATAACAGTAAACTGCCTACAGTGTTCCGACTACCCCAGCGATCTAATAAGGCTGGGTAAGGTCAGATGAAGAAAGCAGAGAACCCGGTGTTGTTGCATTGGCTATTTTTAGGGTTCCATACCTCAAAAGGAAAAACGGATCCCTTATAGGATCACTTCGCTCTCCGTCCGTCTGTCAGTCTGTTAAGACCCTCTTTCTCAGGAACACGTTGAGGCATCAGGTTGAAATCAATATCAAATACGTAGGTCTACGATCCCTTGGAGCTCTAAAAAGTCAAGCATCTAAGGTAACGCAATAAAAAAATTCCCAATTATGGAAATCGTGCTAATATTGGAAGTGAAATTAAATCCACTACAGGAGCATGCATTGGTCACCACTCTTGTTGGTGAGCAAGTGACGATGACTGCTGAAGACGTCATTAGAATTCTGAATACAGCTGCAACAAAGAGTATTGCTGAGGTGCTGAGGATGAAGTCTTCCAATTTTAAATCCAATACTTACAATGATCGAAGTCTCTGCCAATTGGCTCTGATGTAGTTGAACGCAATTGGTTGTCCAATTGCAGTGCCCGCAACTGCAGAGAACACTCGTACGATGTCCTGCTTTCTGATGCCGCTGTCGTTGCGCAGTGACATCTCTAAGTACCTGAGGAGTTTGGAAACAAATCCATTAATGACTACTACATAAGAAACGGTCGCTTCTATCGAAACTCGAACTGTCGAATCTATTGCTAAGTTACTGTCGGATGCTCAATTCTTAAAAATATGTTCACCAATACCTGTACAAGACTACTAACATGTCAATAAGATCACAAAATTCACTACATTGATATTTCTGGTCCATTTCAGTGGATTGGTAGATGGAATTTTAAATGTTTGCTGCTCCTGTGAGTTTGCTCTAGCAGAATAGTCAAATAACTGTTTTTCCTATACTTAGTATATTGAACCTGACAGCAAGACTTGATAGTTGCCTTCTTAACCACTACATGAAAGTTGCAATCAATAGGTAAGTATAAATAAAAATAGCTTCTTCTTTTTTTATCCTTTTGGGTGAGACCTTCAAAAGGCGCCCGGGCTTTAGGGATAAGAACAGAAAATGTGGGATTTTTACCTAACTAACACCATCGCGGTTATCAACATCTGCAAGGGGCGCCGTTACCTCTGAAAAGACCGACCCCCTCCGTGCAACGCCTGTTAGGGCACATCTCTGGGGAGACTGTAAAGGGGTCTCCCCGAAACCTAACTGTGCACGTGTGCAAGGCTGCACGTGACCACTGTGTGCCGTATTCCTTGAGGTCTGCGCGCCTGCGACCCCAAATTTCCACCAGCCTTAAATGCTACTGGCGGAGTTTCGGCGTTTTAGGCGTCGATGCGGTTACCTCCCCGATACCTTCTTCTCCGAGCGGTATCAACCCTCTCACGATCCCGCTCGGCAGCCTCTTTCTGGACCGTCACTTATCAATAAACATACCTATGCAGCAACGAAGGGGATCTGGTACATCCAAGCACAGAAAGCAGTCGATGTCGTTCGGAAGGCGCTGTTGACACTCTGAACCTCTCCCATGCGAAGGTCCATTCCCTGACGCCGCCAGCTCGCACTCCCACACAGTAGACTATGCCGCGGAGGTCTACGTGAATCCTGAAACAAAGGAAGTCTTATTATACCAGCTCTTAACCTGGTTTGGCTACCAAAATGGAGATGGTTCTCTTATGGCCACTAGGGAGAGCCAATGCTTATGATTAGCCGATTTGAAAGTGCATTAAAAAAGCCTCCACAGGCAACTTTCATTGATTTATCTTTATAATAATTATGTATAAATACAAAACAGAATCAGGGAACCTTCATGTTAACCCTTAATAACATTCAGACTAAATTAAGTGTTTCAAGTTTTAATTTTGCCATAACATTACTCTCTATAAGGATAGTATTTATAAAATGTTAGGGCTTGTGGCATAGTAATAACAGCCGCACGGGTCGATCTTTCAGGGTAAGCTACGCTTGCCACGATTGGTCCGTGGATGGGTGGTCATATTTTCATACAAAGACCCCTCCGTGCCTCGGAAAGCACATTAAGCTGTTGGTCCGGGCTGTCATTCGTAGATCTTTGAAAGTCGTTACGGGTCGTCAGTAGCCCGAAAGTCTGACAACCACTTTTACCAAGGGGTAGTCGCTCCATGTAAAATACTGGTAATCAGCTGCATCCGGTTACACTGGAAGCCGACCCCGACATGGTTGGGAAAAGGCTAGACAGAAGATGAGTATTTATAAAATGTTACATGAAATTTTCTTGACCAAAAAATAAATAGGTGTTTTATAAGATAAATCTATCTCAATCACAACCTTGAAGACCATGCCCTTTATATCATAGGTACTTACTCATTACTTGAATCAGGGTTCGGCGTCAGCATCCAGTTGGTGTACATCCTGACTGCATTCTCCAGGCAGTCAGAGTGTTCAAAGTGACAAGCTGAAGCCAGCAGGTCTACTCGGTACTGCGACGTGATGACGCTCTCGTTCGGAGACACCTTCCATCCGACTTCCTTTACAGCATCGTTTAGAAGACGGAGGACGTAATGCTGGAAGAAGAAGAAATCCATAAAGCTCTGATGTCATTGATTCTCTCCAGGTCGGGAAAAGATTTATTGGGTTTTTCCAATTAGGGATTTTTCCAGTACTAGCCTGCAGTCTGGGTTAGTGACCAGTTGATAGCAGTAGGCTCGCGTCCTATTACATAAGATTTTCATGCCCGTTTACACTAACACAATGTGACACCTAAATTAATGTCTAAATAAAAGCGCGCTGTTGGATTTGCAACTTTAGCCGCTGAACATATATATAGGCATAAACATCAGGCAGATATGGTTGTACTTTTAAACCTCTGCCTAATTCTTTGACCAACACAGGCGCGTGGCGTGACTTGAATTTTGAATCCAATATTTCAACTACGTACGGTCACCAAAAAGTGATAACTAACCAGGGTCGTCGGATATAGTAGATTTTTGGTAAGAAGCCGATGGATGTTTTCGAATATCCGACGACCGTGGTTACTTAGTCTCTTTTGGCGACTGTACGATGCATTCTAAAACCCGATAATCCTAGCAGGCCGTCTTACTAACTCATAACCTTTGATCGACGGATAACAATCTTTTACTGACTCATTATATTTTTGTTTTAATCAAAATCGGATTAAAGTATTATCAACTTATTTCTGATGATACTAATCGCACTAGTTATTCATGAAGAATTTATACATTGCGCAACAACTAGCGCCATCTATTGAGCGAAGGCATTGTTACACTAAAAAGGATAAAGCAGGTTTAGGTGCTTTAGTGGAACTAATGTAATTTAATTCATATAGGTACCTGCGTATGATTTAAAGTAATAATAACATTTTCAAGTTACGCTTTTGGCAATAAATTAGGCTGATGATGAGATACAATTTATTTTGCAGTCAATGAAACCTACAAGATGATCATTATGTGGAAGCCAAGGGTCTAGATTTTCGTGGGTCTGCTCAAGCTCGTAGGATGATGTTTTTTATGAAATTGTGTCATGCGAACTAATTACATTCTTATTAATTATTTGAATAAATAAACATAAGGACATAATTTCCCACATTATATGTATATGCAATGTCTATTAAATACGAAATTACTACTAGATGAGGATTCTATTTAGTCTGGGGATTTTCCAAAAAGGATCGATCGTGCTGTCAAAATGATGATGATTTTTTCCCCTCATGGCAGGACTACGATGAACACGATTTGGGATATATGGCTTTGGGGTTTTATATAAGTCTAATGAAACCTGATCCTTGTCTGGCTGATTATGCTAGCTCTTAATTTATTAATATCTCTAATGCGAGGATAGACGTGATGCCTTGGTGTAGCCCCGTGGTTAGATGATTTGGAATTAATCCGGGTGCGGGCAATTTAGAGGTTAACCCTTGAGGTGTAGCCATCTGTTATTGAAGAAGGCCTTACTGAACCGGACAACGGTAAATGAGGGAAGTTCACCACTCCAAGTAACAATAGCGTCACCGTCTAAACCCGTTGGCCACGTTTATGAGTGTGAACATAGGCATTATCTTGTTTGACGCCAAAGGTCTTGGTTCCGTCATTTGAAAAGGTAATATACTGAGAGAACACTGAGTTTAAACTAAATTGTTATAATTTAACCTATGTGAGAGTTAGGTCTTTTGTAAGAACTATGCAGTAAGACCAGTTGTTATAAATGATTGTGTTTCGGGTAGCTTTACATAAGCGATATTTTCCCTATATGAGCGCAACCATAAGCTAGAAGTTATAAAGCAGTTCATCTCACGTACTCACTAAAGCGACTCTGAGTTTTAGTCTCATTGCAAGTGTGTTCCCCGATACAACTAGGAACGGAGACCTAGTTTTGTCGGAGTGAACACCTAAGTGTGTGGGAAGGGTTTGGTTAGTGGCTCGCCCTAATTGATGTTGTTATACCTTCATTTTCTGTGTAGTATAAATTACAATAACCTTTGTATTGTGTAAGAAGGTACTTGTTTAATTGAATCTTTCCCGTACAGTTTATTATATTTATTTCCCTATAAATTTACTTTAGCACGGTGGTAAGTTGTATACTTAATACTATATTGAAACCAGCAACATCTTGTTTTCTAATAATAACATACAAACTTTAAAAAACCGGGTTATAACCTCTGGTGGTATGGTGGATCTAAAACTATACCACTGAGAAAATAGTGTTGTGGACTACAGTGAACTGGCGCTCGGCGGCCGCACGCTCGCTTCGTTCGCTCGCCTTCGCGCTTTAATGGTCACAGATCTAATCTAACCTAAACCTCTTGTAGTCCATAACACTATGTTCTCAGTGGTATAGTTTTAGACCCACCATACCACCAGGGGTATGGCCAGTGGTTTGGTGGGTCCGCACACAACATAGCTTTCATGATTAGTTTTTTTACGATCGGCGCTAATGCCTCGTACTCGTATCCATATACTTTGCTGATATATATCATTAAGCTGCAAACACATGCCTGTAATGTAACTTGGAAACTAAATATCTAACTTGCTTAAGAGTAGGTGCCTGTGCAAGTTACTGATATGTGTGCTTATTAGGTACGTGCTTTAACCTCAAACGTGAGGCAGGTCAGGATTTCGTTACACGATTATATTTCCGAGCGCATTGCGCAAAATTTTCCTTGTTGATTATCGTTCTTAAATTATAATATTATCTTGTCTTATTTCAATGAATTCTATAACTACATGTTTTTCTTCAATAAATCCTAGATAATGTTTGTGTAAGTAGGTTAACTATTTGACTTTGACAGCGCCATAAAGTCGTAGGAATAAGGGCGATTTTCATAGTGCTAGTGCTACCACTGATGTGGGGATACTTATTTCGGGTTTGTCTACAAGTTTTAGGTTCATCAGCGCAAACTCAACATGAGTTTCGTTCAATTAATTTGTTTTCACCACGTGACTCGTATATTTCCAACGTTCCACTAATCGATATAATCACCGGAATTTGTCAAATAATAAAAACATGATAACCAAAATAAAAACGCATAAACAAGCCGTTTAAATTCTTTTAGCCCTAATACTTTTATGAACTAGATTTTTTTAAAGATAATTTTAAGCATGGACTAGCAACAGACTTATCTAATAGGTATACCTACGTATGATATAATATTGTGTTGCCATATCATGCAAGGTATTTCCCTATTCAATCAACAGATATTATCGCCCTCATTACATAAGATTTAAGCCGTTTAATTCCGCAGGCTGATGGCAACAGTTCTTATACAGCATCTTATACATACCTTTTATCCCAACTAAGGCAGAGAGGAAGAATTATGAATGAATATGCCTGTTACATTAACATGGCTATCCGAGGTACAATTATCTCACATTGTGAATAAGTTGTACCTTGGATAGCCTAACAATAATTTTCTACAAGTACTGAACTGATTTCAACTAGGTGCCCTTGGATTTGTCTTGATCCAACGGTGGTCCTAGATACTGTTTGGTTTCAGGCCTTCCTTTAAGGTATTTGTAAAAACAATTGAAATTCTATATACTTATGAATGGCTCCTACGAATTATGGACTACTAGCGCCATCTCGTGAACGTTAACGTGTTAATTTTGAAAAATATGACGTATCGTTTGAAGTAAACGATCAAATTAAGACAAACTGAATATAACAATTAGAAGAACTATAAACCCGTTTTTTATGATGATGAAGCGACATAATCTATTACTGTCTAAGAAGAAACCATAGCCGTGTCTGCTGTGACCTTGTGGGTCCGAATTTAAATAAGTAAGGACTTTACGTTAATTTAATACTTGTCGCAAGAAAAGTTTTGAGCAATAATTTGAATGGCTTTAAAAATAGACTAATGAAAAAAACAATTGCTTGAAAGGCGATTTGACTGGTCAGAAAGTATTCACCATACTGAGACTGAGAAGATGGCTTGCTTGATAAATTCAGACGTGTGCAGAAGGATGATATTTACAAAGTATCGTGTGCCTAACTGTATATATTGTATTACCTGAAACGTTATTTTATCATCATTAACATATTTATTATTTACCTACTACTTTAATTATCAGGATATCTTCCATCAGCATTGTAATTCTAACCGAATTATCCTTATCAACAACTGATATGACCTAATATCCTTATTATAATCTTTATTGAACACATTATAACTATCCAGTTTTCTTGTATCTAATAGTTAGATAATCAAACACTAATTTGATAACGGTATCATGGAATTTGGTCATCGACGTAAGTAGATATGGGAGTCTTAGTGCAGTTGCACTGACGTTAGGCTTGCGATCTGAGGGGCAATTCTCGTACTTAAAAAACGTTCAAATTCAAGTCGCAATCTCATCTCAGCGACAATTAATGTCAAAAACTTGTCAAAAATTTATGTAATTTGATTGTATTTTTGACAGATTGAGACTTAGATCAGACTGTGAACGTTCTTAAAATTACGGGAATTACCCCTCTGGTGTATGGATCAAGATGGATAAGCTAAAGCGCATACGAATTTCTTCTTTCTGATCTCCGAGGCGGGCTGCCACTAGTATGACAGCCTGTCAAGAGGTTTAACACCAATGTGTGTGACAATTCATATGACACTAGACTTGCCAAAAGGCTCTAGACGGGAATGTTGTGTAGAAACATATATGGGCAAAAATTCAAAAGTTTTACTCTCAATGCAAACCTTTGATTAACCACTAACCTGACCCATCTCGACCACATTCTGAGGCCCAACAGTTTTTCCTGATAAATATCTACAGAAGGAGGATCATCTTAAATTAGTTGTGGTGTAGGTGCTATTCTTAAAGTCACACTACGTTAAACTACCGATGTGTTCATTTTAGTAACAAATTGTGTAAACTAACATAACATTACATGTTCAACTAACAAACTATGAAGATTCATGATAATTAGATAAGACCATTTAGAAATTGCTAGCGCCATCTTTTGACAGCTGTAGCAAATATGCGATATTATAATTCAATCACCCTTTTGGGCACTTTTCCTGTTGACAGCGATGCGGACGAATTTTTCGATGCCCTTTGATTTATTTATTATTTTTTTATATACTTACTTGTTCATATTATTAATTTCAGACTTAGCTTTTTAAATTATGTTAATATTAGTTCAGGTCGTTTAAATGGATATTAATAACTGTAAATGAAAAACTGTAGCATTTCAAGCTTTTGAACTACTCTGAGTATGTAACCTCGCGATCTGGGCGCTTAAAAAGTTCAAATATAGGTTAAATTAACAGAAACCGTTTTAAGGCTCCGTGCACTTAAAAAGCCCTCTTTTGTCAATTTCAGAATCAGAATCAGAATGCTTTATTTGTAAACATAATTAGGTCAAATTACAATAGTGTGCGAGATGTTACAGGTAGTCCTCTAGTAGATCCTCTATGTTTTGCCCAGAGGCGTACAAAAAAACATTACACACATTACACTTTAAACATTATGTCGGTGTGACTACAAAAGTACAGTTTTTGTGGCGCTAACCTATTCGGGTCAGTCACAGCACCTGTTAATAGTTTTATCACTTTTGCGCTCTCGAAAATATAGTTTATTTTACCTTTGGTTTACTTAATGAAAATATTGTACTATCATTATTCCATTTATATAGATAGATGTGATTATAAGTTATAGATGTGATTTTTAAATTTCTTGAAACGGTTTGCACAATAATAGGAAAAATACATTACTGACAGGGTTTGTTTCGAAAAATAGGTTTTTCAACATGATTTTTCTGCTATACTTTGTATCGAAGTTGAAACAAGTGGTCCAGCCACGTGCAAGTAAACCATTTAATGATGTTGATGATATATTTAATATTCAAAATCAAACGTAGTTTCTAGTAAAAAAAATATTAAACGTCAGTCTGGCGTCATTGTTTGAAAAACTTGTTGCGAACATTAGAGATTTTCCATGAATACTGAACTTATTTGAAAAATCCCTTTTAACCACATGCAGAACAAAGAACTCAACTTTTCGGATCACAAATAATTTTGTTGAAAAAATTTTTCCCTTTCCTACAAATAATGCACAAAATTTATAAAAATCTGTCGATTTCATGTAAGTAAGTAATTGGCATGCTAGGTACTACTCACCCCATATTCCAAATAATGCGCCCCCTTCGACAGCATTGTGTCAATGTAGCCCAAAGCCGACAACCCAGCTTTCCATGGAACATAGCTTCTCTCATGAGAGAGGTAGCTTGTAACATCTAATGCAGTTCTATAATCCAGCCGACCAGTGAGGGCCAGATTCATAGCATCATCCACCATTTGAGCTCTATTGATGATGTGGATCTCTTGAAAACGGGACGGGTCCTTGAGGATCTTGATAAGGAGTTTCCAGTTTTGTAAGTCGTAGTTGACGCGGTAGAATCCTGGAAAAGATTATTTGTATGTGTAAGTTTTTGAGGATTATGATGGAAAAGAAATCAATGGGATGTGGGAAAATTATAATTTTATTGTAATTGGAACATAATCTAATTTTACTGAGTGACTGAAGTACCTACGTCACTGTCTAGTTTAGAATACTTTAATAGTTTACTGAGAAAGTCTTCATTCTCTGTAGGTCCTAATTTATTTATATATTCTTTATGTACACCACAAAAAACGTAACAACAAAAATTAAATTGAACACTACTTAATATACAACGGTCACGGTGTTTTATTGATGAGTTCTGGCTATCAGACGGTATAGCAAGCACATTTTTTTTGCCGCTTGCTTTATGTTAGATATTAATTACACATGGGACTTAAACATAACCGGCGAAATTTTAGTGCACTCTATGTACACCTCTGCCAAATGTTTATGTACTATAGGTACAACTCTGCCAAATGTTTATTTATGTACTATAGGTACACCTCTGCCAAATGTTTATGTACTACAGCTACACCTCTGCCAAATGTTTATGTACTATAGGTACACCTCTGCCAAATGTTTATGTACTATAGGTACACCTCTGCCAAATGTTTATGTACAACAGGTACACCTCTGCCAAATGTTTATGTACTATAAGTACACCTCTGCCAAATCCTGTAGGGAGTACAGGCGTGATGTTATGTATGTGTGTTACCTGTCTGTTGCACGTTAGCAATAAACCATTCATCAGGTTTCATGGTAATGTTGTTGACTGTCAAAGACTTTTCCCCTTTCAACCATAACTTCGGTTGGGTAGTCTCGAAGTCTTTCTCCGAAGCTGTCGTATACGATACCGGGATCCACCATATTGGCGACTTTTGGGTTTCGAATGTGTCGTTGATTAAGACGAAGCGTTCCTGCAAGTATAAAAGGTGGAACTTAGTTTTTGTTGGACTTTTAAATTAGTTTTAGAACTAAGTTTTCATGTAAAATCGGGATGTATAAATATATCGAAATATAAAGACTATAATTATCATCACCTTAAAAGGCTCCAAGTTTAAATCTGGAAAATTATTAAGTAGGTGCGGATAAGGTTATAATTGAAAGATATTTATTTTTTTGCCAATTTGATGAGTCACAATCTTAGCTGATTTGAAGGCCTAATTTACGCATGTTCTATCCTCATCTAGGATTACTGGTATGACGGTCGCATATTATTATGTAGGTGAAGCATAATTAGTAAATCAAAAGTCATTGTCAACGTGACGTCTATTTCGTGAATTTATTTGATAGTAAAAGATAGTAATCACAATGAACAATAGTCACTTTAGAGATAAAATGTATTACCTAAATAAATGCCCTGAATTGATAAATTATATTTTTCATGGATGTTTCTTTGCATAGTCTAACTCAAATAACGATTAACTATTGAGTAAATAAAATGAGAGAGGCGTGGAAAAAAAATGTAGAACAATTTCGTCAGACAGAGAGTGGACATTTTCAACTAGCCACATTTCTATTCAAACATATCAAGAGATTCGACAACTTTTGATAACTAGGTACGCTAAAGCTCTGTTACTGATTTAAAAACACTTTAAGTACGAAAATGTGAGTCTACCATCAAGATAAATTCAAACGTTTATAGGTATTGCATAACATAAACGTTGTATACAGGGATACTGGTATCTCGACGTATTCCTTACAGGGCGTGATAAAGCAGCTAAAATGCAACGTACTTAACGCCCCGTATGGTCAAAAAGTTCGTTGGTTTCGACAAATTTCAATTTAAAATCGATAGAAATATCAAACAGTTTTGTCCTGTTTTTACTTGTGATTTATCATTCAATCAGTAACTTATTTTAAATTAAAGCATAACTGTGAAAATCTGGGTATTATCATGAAAAATCTTTAATTTCAAATTTCTCGAATGCAACTGACTTTCTTACGTTACATGTGGAGTTAAATTTGTTGCATTTTAACTGCTTATTATGCCCTGCTCGGAATACGTCGAGTTAACGGTAACCCTGTTTAAGTGCATTACATATTTAATTAATAAATCAAATCGTAGATTAGCGCCTAATGATCCATAAAAAAGATAGTCCCAGTAGATGATTACGCGGGTGATTAGATAATTAAGTCTGTAAAATATCAGTATGAGTACTATCGCGATCGTTAAACCGGTTTATTATTATCGATTAATAAAAATATTCGTTAGACACGAGCCACGACTCACGAGGACAATGCAATCGGTTTATAACCCAGTGTCGCGTGGCATTAATACCAGTAAAAATATCGGTAATCAATAAATGTTCATAGTAGCGCCATCTATCGAACGATGTGATAACAAAAATTATTGTTAGACATGATGCACGAAGGCAATAATAAAGGGCCATTTAGATGAAGAGAGTTCACGCTAATATCCAATAGTCAGTCATCGCCATTCTTCTTCTTCGTGTAACTGACACGACAGTTATTAAAATGTTGGTGGCCCAAAACTTCGCCACTTCCACGGCGTTATTGGTAGCAGTGCAGAGGTCACTTTGGCTGCATGTTTTAGGGCACAGAGGGCAGGATAGGAAATGGAGCATAGTTTGTGACACAGATCCACATCTACACCCCGCTGCCGTTCCGACGAGGTAACCCCACTTTACAAGGTTCGACTTACATCTTCCCACTTGGGTTCAGTTCTGGGACTTCCAAATGGTTCATGGAAGGTTGTAACCTTCCAGTGGCCCATTGGATCATCTTCCTGCAGGGTGTACCCTGCAGGAAGGTGATCGAGGCAAGAACCAAATTCTCGCCTACGATTATATCATACGAGATTCGCAAGTAACATATCGCTAGGCTAGGTATGACATAATTGGCGACTGTTTACACAGCGAAATATATACTAAGAAGATGCTTGCATATGAGTCCTCGACTTGTATAAACACGATCTGTTATGACAAGTTCATACGACCATCGTACAAATCGGTTTGAAACGTCTTGAATGCGATATTTGTCATTCGAGTTCAGTGATTAATACAGTAATTCTTTAGTCATTGATACAGTATTGTTCTCAAAATGACACTTAAATAATTCAAATTTGGAACTGCTGATGTTAAGTTCATTGAACTATAAAGAAGTTACGAGTGTTTGTGAAATACGGACAATGAGTTACAGATAAAAGATAATTTATTTGTCAAACATGCGTTTACATTCAAATCAAGCATGCAATGTCTTATAGTTAAAAAGTCCGTACATGCTTTGCCTGACGAGGTGATTAAAAAAACAGCATTATAAAAATCGTGATGCAAGAAATGCGGCTCTTAATGCATTAGCAAGAGAATTGGGAGTTGAGGATTTTATTAACGGAATCTCTTGTAGCCAGAAACTTTCCAATTTTCTACGAGCACCTAACTTGACGCATAATTGATTTTTTTTTTTTTTTTGTTTAGGCGATCCAATCTTTTGAAGTTATTTTGAGAATTGGGCTTTCGTAACTCAAAACATATTTTTGAATGTCTCATCATCTGCCAATTGTAATTCAAGACACAAAGTATTATATGATCCAAAAGTATTTCTTCTGGCTATCCATATTTTTTTCCGTTTTCGTTATATTATTTTATGTCTTAGAAGAGCGAATACATTTAAAACACCGTCGCGCACTGCACTCAGCTACCGGCACAAAACCTCGAAATACAATTCACATTTTGAAGTTCTGTTTACACGGAGCATATTCTAATGCGAGACAATTTTCGCTGAAGTGGAAGGGCGACAATGACACTAGGAAACTTTTTATGTTCTTAGGTAATCGTATCTAAACTCTCTCCTCTCTCGTATCTATCTCTCTCTCGTATCTAAATGGCACTTAACACGTTCGCTGCCACCCCCGCACCGGTGCGGGGAGGGGTGTCCATGCGAGAGGCCGACCACGCACCGGTGCGGTCTCGCGCCTTAGTAGATTCATACACTCAGTTTGGCGCCGGCACTGGGCCAAGAACGTTGTGTTTGAAGCGGCACTGCGCTTGAAATTTTAAATTAAAAAATATATTTGGCCTCCCGGTGACCTTCAATTTTTGCAAGTGGCAGTCAACCTGTTAATCGTTTTATAATCCCGTGTCGCGTGGAATTCATATCTATCAATTTAAAAAAAAAAACTGAAATCAACAGACGTGCATAGTACCTAACGACATCTATCGAACGTTGTGATAATAAGGTTGCCTCTTATGATTTTTTAAAGTTCGTTGCTAGATGACGTTACCGGGGTTTCATTTTCGTCGGGACATTATTCAGTGTTCATTGCTCTAGTAGATAAACAATATAGACTCTATTAAAGCACGTTCAGGTTATTTATAACTAGGAACGAGGGCATTATTCATTATGAGCTGTTACCACCACGCAGGACCATCGATTTTGAACTTTACTCCGAACAACTGATGAGATTAAAGCAAGAAGGTGAGAGAAAGCGGCCGGAATTAATCAACAGAAGGGGTGTGGTTTTTCATCATGATAACGCTAGACCTCACACATCTTTAGCCACTCAGCAAAAATTAAGAGAGTTTGGCTGGGAGGTGTTACTGCATCCGCCGTATAGTCCTGACCTTGCACCTTCAGATTTCCACCTGTTTCGGTCTCTTCAGAATTCTTTAGGCAGTGTCAGGTTAACGTCACGAGAGGACTGCCAAAACCACTTGTCGCGGTATTTAGATCAGAAGTCCCAAAATTTCTATAGCAATGGGATCATGTCCCTACCTACAAGATGGCAAAAAGTTACCGAACAAAATGGTACCTACATACTTTAGTTAAATGTAAATAAACTATATTAAAAAATGTTTTGAATTTTCTTAAAAAATGCGAAGATACTTTTTCCCCAACCTATTATGTTCACTCTTTCGCGACTTATAATAGAACAAACGCTTCTTTTGAAACTTAACTGATTCTAAATTCGCTTCAGCGCCTGCAGCCTGCATGATGTGACGTTCCCTTTAATATAAAATTTCTTACCTGTTTCTTAATAATATATTGCTTCGCTTTGACATGACAGACGACTATTACTCTTATTGCATATATTCAACAAACCTGATTAAAATACAGCGTCCCATTCTCATAATTCCTCGTCACAGTCAGGACTGGGAACCCAGTCTGCAAGGTCCAAGAGTCCATGACTATTGCCACATCAGCATCGAAGTCTCCTTTCTTCCTAGCTGCGCTGGTTAGGGCACTCCATAGGTCCTTTTGTTCGGCATTGCCGTACATTTTGGAGTTCAGGTAGTCCGTTACTCCATCGTTGAAGACATCGCTTTTTAAGACGTGGTTCAGCATGCGGAGGAGGGCGGATCCTGGGTGGAAAATGTGTGAAATATTAGTGTTTTCCCATCCGTTGCTATTAGTTTCCAATCCAACAAGCGTCATCAAGCAAAAACTGGCATAATTGCATTTTACGAGTACATACACTGGTAATCGTTGAACTGAACTAACTACATTTTTGTAATATTTTATGATAACGTCTGTAATGTAACGAATAGATACTTCATTATATTATAATGGCAAATACATATCTACTTATCTTTATCTTTTTGTGTTCTAAGTGAGCAAAACATTCGCTAGCTTTGTAAATTTAAACATTTCGAGCGTGTGAATATGTTGCCACAAATGCTTGTTTCGGGTACTAACTGTGCTAAAACCAACATACACACCGGACTTGGGAAATTTACTTTACCTTTTCCGTAGGAGATCTTGTCAAATATAGCATCAGCTTCTTCAGAGGCACTGACTTCAACAGACAGCTGATGTGAAGAGTTGAGAGCATCTAGCTGGAACACGTTGTGGACTATGTCCAGAACACACAGCTCAGTTATGTTCCAGGATTTCTCCACCTTCAATAGATAATATTATTTTTGTATGAATCGGTGGAACAGAACTAAAGAATTTTCACTCAATTAAAAACACTTAAATTCTTATCAATTATCCATGCAATACAGCATGCTAAGTCAATTATCAACCAGACCAACGGAGAAACTAAAAATTACAATTAATATAGTGTAGTAGTAGTGTAGTAGTTTAAATATGGCTGGCTAGCCGTCGCGGTTGTTGGTGAGGATATTTTTTCAAAACCGAAGCAAGTTAGCTCGCCTAAGTCCGCAATCACTATAGCTGTAATAATCATACAATACCGTCCTTTTAAAGCGAGACTTATATCCGATACATCAAACATAGTCTACTTACAGCATTGACCGCAACATACTCCACGTACGTAGCAAAGCCCTCATTGAGCCACAGATCCCTCCACCAGATAGGAGTCACAAGGTTGCCGAACCATTGGTGTGCAATCTCATGGGCCACTACAGTTGCCACGTGGACTTTGTCGGTGCTGGCTGATACGCCTTCTTCGTACAACATTGATATTTCCCTGGAACATTTAGTTAAAGACGTAAAAGTAATTGTTGATAGATGAATACTGTCAACAGATACAACTGTTCGTAGAGCAACTACTCAAAAACTGAACAGAACAGTTACTAGACGCGTCAGTGTAACCAATTATTCGATTGGCAAAATTCTATGTAAGGATAGTTCAACCCAAAATAGATATATAAACGTCGTTTTAGCCAGGTATTATTTCCTAAACACGCTGTAAAAATAACCTGCCGTTTCATACATTTAGACCGTGTAAGTATTGCACTTTTGTATGAAACAGCAGATATTTTTTGAATAACCGACTGAATACTTCTTTGTTGGGGAGGTGGTGTGAGGTGTCATATGCTAAATTTATGATAACGGTTTGCGTGTTGATGTTCCTTACACGCACTATTCTTGACATTATTACAATTTATTAAAAATATGTACGTAAAAAAATTGGACATCATTTGAACTGAATTTGAATTTCAACATTTGGAAATCATCCAAAGCAATTGAATAAACATTTATGTTTCGTTATTTTACCCCAAAACCGTCCCCAAATTAGTCCGTTCATTTAGCAAGAATAAAAGGCAACAAATTCGCCAACACTTACAACCAGCATTGTGCCAAAATCTTCGGTCGCCAACACAATATGTACGAACACCCTGCGACCCTCTCCCCAAATCAAAGGGATGATGGACGGTCGGTCCCCAGCCGATAATGAAGTGTTGCGATTCATTCATCCATCAAAAGACTCACCCCTGTACCAGATTTAACGGAGCTGATGTTATTTACCGGTTCGGGTTTAGTTTCGTTATTGTTATTGGGGAGCTTGTCTTTTGGATCTATCGATTTGGTTAGTGCAGTATTCATTACTTTGGGTGTAGTATAAAGCGTATTTAATCTATTTAGCTGTGTATCACCACTCACTTCAGTAAGTTATTTTCTTTACAAAACGTATTATAATTTTATTAAGTCTACTTTCTATTGTATGATAATTGGCACAGGAAAAAACATCAAACGAAATAACTATTGGCAAACAGAAAAATGTCTGACGAATATTAGTTGAAGTTCCTTGGCTTCTTACTAATTGTCAATTAACGTAACATAAAAGCTCACAATTATAGAACTTCTTTATTCATCTTATAATAAAAAGTCAGACTTTCAAATAATTATTACCTAAAAGTAAGCAATCCCCAGTTCTCCATTGCGCCATTCTTGAAATCTGGCAACGCAATCATATCTATCTTCGGCAAAGGAAACTTTATCTTATAATATTCCTCCAAATACTTCAGTATCTTCGGACCTATCTCTAGAGCGAATGCAGCTGACTTGACAGCCTCACTTCTTGCCCAGACAGAGAATTTATCGTTCGTCATATTCTTGAAGTCTGTTACCGTGAATGCCACTAAGTATGTTGACATCGGTAGGGACTCTGCATAGTGATCCCAAGTGTATTCTTGTAGGGATTCGCTGTAAAGAAAACGTTTGATAAAAACGTAACAACAAAATTATTTTAAACTAAATTTTAACAATGAAGTTGGTAATATGTTTAGATAATAATTATGGAAAACGAATCGTGAAGGAAAACATCGTGAGGAAAATTGGTCTTATAGTTAATATAAGTCTCAAATCGCCAACCCGTCTTGCGTTTGCCCTACAGTGGTACATACATTCATACATAATCAGCTGTGAAAAATATCGATGAAATTCTCGTTCCTCATTAAACGACAGACTTTAAAAAACACAGATTTCTTCTTTGTTTTGTACTTACTGCTTACTCTTGCTAACAATGTTCATGTTAGAAAGAGACGACATGTTGTTTGGTCTTGCGATGCTGATGGTGAACTTTGCCTTTAAAGCTGGTTCGTCCCAGCAAGGGAACGCACGGCGGGCGTCCATGGCCTGGAACTGGGTGACTGCTATCCATCTGCCGATCAACAAATCAAAGAGGTCTTTAACATTCAGGCTATTTGAAAGCACTTGGGAATATTCTAGTAGTTATAGCTCGAACTTAAAGCGCGCTGTTGAATTTTCCACTTTTGGTGCTGAGCCGAGCGTTGAAAATTCAACAGCGCGCTTTTATTTAAGCATTCATTTAGGAGTCGCTTAGTGTTAGTGAAACGGTGTTAAAAGTCGAAAGTATTGACTAATAAGGATTTTTTTTTTTGTTTTAAGTAATTATCAAACTAATAGTACCTACCTATAGAGTCGTACCAGACAGTATTATTATCCACAAGTGATGTTGCAGAAAACACTACCAGGCTGAAAGATATCTACATGTAACATAATTAACGCAAGACCTCATACACCCCAATTAAAGTATTGAGTTAAAAGCATAATACAATGACCAGAACAATTTTTTTAAAGCTAACTAATATTATTAATAAAATTGTGTTGACCCTAGCATTGCTTTATGAATTTAAAATTGAGTCTTAATCTGGGGTCAGTACCCCAGATTGAGTCAAAGAAAATTAAATAATATTTCAAGGCACTAAGACTAAGAAGAGAATCAATTGCAAACAACATAAAAAATTTAAAAAATACCTTTATTAATAGTTACTGAAATCGATTCAGTAGTCAAGAGCAAACTACTTTCAGGACTTGCGTTTATTCTATTACATCTTGTATATTATTAGTCTATGAAAGATATAACACTTTATACCCATACAAAAATGATTACAAAAATAATACAGGGAATATGGTATCTACATTTTGGGCCAAATTAAGACTGTAACTACTACACAGTATTACTTCCGTTAGGTGTCCGTCACGCACGCAAATAAAACTCTACTTCCTTCACCTTGAATCTACTGATCCAGAATACCGCTGGGACATTGACTGTCTATTATTACCAGCCACGAGCGGAAGGAAATATCTCATATTAAGGATACATGATATCCTCCTTAGACCTATCCTTGTGAATACACTTTTCTCTTCCATAGCGATGAACGTTATAATTTTCCGGAATTAAAAGTTACGCTGTCTTTTATGAATAGAATTTGGTTTCTGTTAAAAATCATTAAAACCGCTCCAGTAGTCTCCCCATTATAGAAATGCATTCATTTAAATATCGAATAAGTGATGACCAGTGATCGGAATAGGTAGAGCTAATATACCTAAAGTTCAAAGAACAGAGACAAAAAAAGTGGAGACTTCTTTGCGACAAAATTTTATTTTTCGGAATATTTGTTCCGAGTTTCGGGACATCACTTAAGTATATTTAATATTACTGTTATTAATCCAGTAACCAAATTGAATTCATTTTCCTTTTTAACCAACATCAAAAACAAGGAGAACGTTCTCTAAAAACCAGTAAATACGTTTTCTATTGTTATTAATTCAGGTAAAGAACTGGTTCCGCCTCATGTTTTCGTTTCCCAGAATAGCTAAAACTTGCTGTCTCTTTCTATCTTTTGTTTGTCACTGGTAAACAATATGTAGTACAAAATGAATAAATGGTATGAAAAGCTATAAAATTGTTTTTTATACCTTTACTTTGTTAGTTATATTATTATTAAACCTGCTTCCACTCTTACTTACATCGTTCAAACGAAGATAAGGAGATTACCTTTTTTTTTAAACCATAACAATCATGCATACCTACTCTTTTTTTTTTAAACAGAAACAGGAAATGATTTCGATGGTTGTTTCACTTAATTAATTTTAGTAGTACTTAAGTAATGTTCGGAAACTCGGAATATTAGTCCCGAAAAAATATTTTGTCGTAAGGCGTCTCCAGTTTGTCTCTGTTCTTTTTCGAACTTTAGGTATTTTAGCTCTACCTATTCCGATCACTGGTGATGACAAAGTATACATCCTTATGTTCAAATCCGGAAAAGTACCAATGTGACTATTTCGATTTATATGTTTTACTTTCAAAGTTTATCTTGGACATCACTGACATCGGTGTAGCAAAACATTGTGTGGAAACCTGAACCTGTACTCATAATTTATTAATCATCATCTGTCTAGCCTTGTCCCAACTTTGTTGCGGTCGGCTTCTAGTCTAACCGGATGGAGCTGAATACCAGTATTTTACATGGAGCGACTGCCTATCTGACCTCCACCACCCAGTTACTAGGTAATACAATACCTTTTGGTAAGACTGGTTGTCAGACTTTCGGGCTTCTGACGACCCGTAACTACTGTCAAAGATCCACGAATGACAGCCGGGACCAACGGCTTAACGTGCTTTCCGAGTCGAGGGGTATTGGTATGTAAAGATGGTCACCCATCCACGGACCGACCGCGGCAAGCGTAGCTTAACCTGAACGATCGACGAGTGCGGCCGTTATTACTAAGCCACAAGCCCCACTCATAATTATTATAAGCCTGGAATCGTTAATCCGCCTTTGACCTGTGCCTACGTCGTGATCAATGCTCGTGCCTTCTCTATATAAGAAGACGGCCTTGTCCTGCTGTGGGACAATATGGACTGGTAATATTATTTATCCATTATTATTATTATTTATCCATAAACAAAAAAGTATGGCCCTTCAATGTCGATTCCGAACTAATCAATTCGCAATCACCAATGACCATGCCATTCACAATTCGCTAACAATACGCTAGGAAAGCAATTAGGACCTCCATTGTACCAGATAAACATATTAAAGTATACTTTTATAGCTGCTAATCCATCGTTCGTATTCAATACCGCGCGTGTATTCATGTGACAAGTCGAGATGTCTCGAAGAACGTGCCTCCAGCCTAAAAGACGACTGTTTTATACTATAGGATATTATTTTGTTATAGGAGGAATATTTTTAGAGCAGTTTGTGGGAGGTTCTGTGATATAATTTCATCTTCACAGGGTGTCGATAAAGGCTATGTATTGATTAATTATAAAATAGAACAGATTTTTTTTAAATTATCTAAGTACCAGATTATTTTACAGAAACCATCTAGAAATTGTAATAATTATACATTATAATTATTCATTATAACACTCTTTTACATACAAATTAAGCATGGGGTATGTTAAAGGGAGTATAAATAACCTAAAGTTTTTGTATAGCAAGATAAACAAAAAACACAAAAGTCAACATGAAACGTAGATAAAAATACAGATAATTCTTAATCATTACAGTATTAACAAGTTTTCTAAGAGGCGAGAGATTTTTTCACAAACTTTGAATAAATATCACCCTGAGGACTGCTAATGCATTACTGACGTTAAAGACAAACTTTAAACGACTAATATGCCCGACACTTAGGGCTAAATTCACCAACCAAATAAAACGCGATTAAGTGAACTTAAACGGCGTTTTAGTTTTAATCTAAGTTTAAGGTTTAGTTTGGCATTTCACCAACAATATTTAAACTAGTTTAGTGCTAAACGCAGTTACTATACTGAACGCCCAATTTTGACCGTTTACCGATCCTAAACGCGATTAGGTGCTTGCTTGACTGATGACAAAGACATCTAGGTACCGACGCGCTTCTGCCGTATTGTGTTAAAGTGACTGTTGTGATATTATTACCTGTTTTGAATCACATATTTACGAATATTTTGAGATATTTAATGAGAAGAGTTTACTGTTTGGCCTTTGAAGAAGATGAATTTCTGGTTCGACGACCAAGGGGAACTCGCGAAAGAGAGGAGCACTTCGACACTAGATGAACATGACTAAAATTTTTTTTAACTGTCCAATCTCTAGTAAACCAGATGTTGCATTAAATTCACTGCTGATTTTGCGCCACTCGTCATTCTTTTCCCGAACACTCACAGCATCAGGTTTCTTGGACTCTATTGTGATATAATGTTTTGCGACCAACTCTCCAATAGTACTAGAGTACTATTGGATTCTTTTCACTTTGTTGAAATGTTGGGTCTCTTTTTCTTTTAGACATGCGGATAACACGAGTACAAACAAAGAAAAATCCACAAATTAAAACGTGCACTGCTAATCTGAAAAAAATAACAATGCAAAACGAACTTTACGAACAATACTAATAATAACCTCACTCACTTTATGTCTTTACCAAGTTGACAATTGACCAGACAACCGAAGGAATACGTTTTGTTACATGTATTGTTACACAAATATTGTAATAGTTTTATCAAGTTTCGGTGCAAGGACAAAACGCAGCGCGCTGTTGCCGTTCTAACATGCTGTAACTCGGTTTTCGTAAACGCGATCAACGATCGTGGCGTTTTGCTTTGTGAAATGCAATCTATGTTAAACGAGATCAAATCTTGATATTAATCGCGATTAGTGCAAAAGCAGTTTTACTAAACGCAGTTTCGGCTACGATCGGTGAAATTAGCCCTTAGTATTTTCAGATTTGGTATTTTCTAGAAAAACTTTAATTTTTACTTTCATTAAGGTATTAGGTACGAATGATTAAGGGCTAATTTCACCGATCGTAGCCGAAACTGCGTTTAGTAAAACTGCGTTTGCACTAATCGCGATTAATATCAAGATTTGATCTCGTTTAACATAGATTGCATTTCACAAAGCAAAACGCCACGATCGTTGATCGCGTTTACGAAAACCGAGTTACAGCATGTTAGAACGGCAACAGCGCGCTGCGTTTTGTCCTTGCACCGAAACTTGATAAAACTATTACAATATTTGTGTAACAATACATGTAACAAAACGTATTCCTTCGGTTGTCTGGTCAATTGTCAACTTGGTAAAGACATAAAGTGAGTGAGGTTATTATTAGTATTGTTCGTAAAGTTCGTTTTGCATTGTTATTTTTTTCAGATTAGCAGTGCACGTTTTAATTTGTGGATTTTTCTTTGTTTGTACTCGTGTTATCCGCATGTCTAAAAGAAAAAGAGACCCAACATTTCAACAAAGTGAAAAGAATCCAATAGTACTCTAGTACTATTGGAGAGTTGGTCGCAAAACATTATATCACAATAGAGTCCAAGAAACCTGATGCTGTGAGTGTTCGGGAAAAGAATGACGAGTGGCGCAAAATCAGCAGTGAATTTAATGCAACATCTGGTTTACTAGAGATTGGACAGTTAAAAAAAATTTTTGTCATGTTCATCTAGTGTCGAAGTGCTCCTCTCTTTCGCGAGTTCCCCTTGGTCGTCGAACCAGAAATTCATCTTCTTCAAAGGCCAAACAGTAAACTCTTCTCATTAAATATCTCAAAATATTCGTAAATATGTGATTCAAAACAGGTAATAATATCACAACAGTCACTTTAACACAATACGGCAGAAGCGCGTCGGTACCTAGATGTCTTTGTCATCAGTCAAGCAAGCACCTAATCGCGTTTAGGATCGGTAAACGGTCAAAATTGGGCGTTCAGTATAGTAACTGCGTTTAGCACTAAACTAGTTTAAATATTGTTGGTGAAATGCCAAACTAAACCTTAAACTTAGATTAAAACTAAAACGCCGTTTAAGTTCACTTAATCGCGTTTTATTTGGTTGGTGAATTTAGCCCTAAATAGTTTTATCTAAGGCCTCGTTTACGGAGACGCGAGGCGTCGCGCGTCGCGTGTGGCGTGACGTCTCGCGTCTCTCTCGCTCTCGACCACGCTGTATGAGACCGAGAGAGACGCGAGACGCCACGCCGCACTCGACGCGCGACGCCCCGCGTCTCCGTAAACGAGGCCTTAGGATTCTTTAATGTCAAGCTGTCTACCCACAAACATGCTTATCACTCTTAGCAAGTGCATGCCACTTTAATAATAATTGTTATGCATTAAAATCGCAATAACTAGAGTAGGTAATATACGCACCTACTTACCTAACTCGTTTTCTAAAGTGGTTGTAGGGCTGAACTTGGCAGTTGGATCCTAGACATTATGCCATGACCATGACGCAAATAAATGACCATAATTATCCATACCAAGGTGAAGAAAACTAACTTATAATTCTGGGTTAAGAAGAATAAAACCTAATTTGGCATTCTTTATTTTTATCCTACAACACTAAAGTCGAAGTGGTAAGGAAGCCTTCCAAGCCATAATTTGGGGATTAATAGAACCGTTCTTTGATATTATTTAGATCCTTTTAAAGCATCATTGGTCAGGTAGTTAGGTATTATGTAGATCAGTTTTACTGTCGATAATTCATTCAAAATTTGATACATCGTTTTATATTGGAAACTTTAAATTCGATATTTTAGCATTGAAAGCTCTCTGTAAAATTGCCCCACACGGAGTAGCCATCCATAAAAACGTTACATACACGGTAGAATGTATAGGGGAAGGTGGGGGGACACCGGATAGTTAAGAAAAAGACACAATAAATAAATCACTATGTTATTTATTGAGGTAAACAATGTCATAAATGTTTAAGTATACCTTAGGCATAACTTTGGCATAAAAATATTTGAGATCAATCTTAGTAATTATAAAATATATTTTTTTTTGATAAAAATTATAAATCCGAATTCACCCCATACCTATGGGTCAAACCGGATAGGCATTTTTTATTCAAGGGGTGAATACAGATACTAACAATAAACTAAATAATCATATTATTCGCAGTTTTTGCATACAAAAAATAATATTTCTTGTTCAGAACAACTGATGCAACTTTCGTGAGCCCATTTAAGACAAGCAGTGCATTGGTACCATTCATCTGTGGACTTAGTTTGACTGTACTTTTCGCCACAAACCAAACACTCCGAATCCTCCTGATAGTTTTCTTTATGCGTCTTTTTACTGATACCTTTACCTTTTTTTGTTTTAATTACCGATGACATAGCCTTATCTGCCAGTTCATTTTTATACGGTGATTCAGTCAAAATTGCGGGTTTTCCTCGACGCGCTGATGGCCGCATATTCTTTTTAAAATGAGGAATCGGCATGATATCTTTCGGTGATACAAGACTTAAAAAATCTGAAAACGTTTGCCCTTCTGTAGATGTTC
Source organism: Brachylomia viminalis (assembly GCA_937001585.2). Classification (NCBI taxonomy): domain Eukaryota; kingdom Metazoa; phylum Arthropoda; class Insecta; order Lepidoptera; family Noctuidae; genus Brachylomia; species Brachylomia viminalis. Next base: position 4,530,755 of record OW443300.2, read on the forward strand.
CTGCTTGCGGGGACGGAGTTCTTTCACGAGGTAACGGATCCTGAGAGAATTCATTTGTGTTTGGTGGTACAAATGATATTTCTTATAGATATCCCATTCTGCCTTCCAGCACTGAATTTATGGCTAAAAGCATTTCTGACTCCGACCACTGCAGCCTATTTGACTTTCTCACATAAATGTTCGTGGCATGTTGACGCTCGCACTCTGTAAAAAGTAAAAAATAGTAATTAAACACAGGAATAACAAACGGCCACAATACTTACATAATATATAAAATCAATCGGGGTGAAACCGGATAGTCGAAATCACCCCGTCCGCTTGTACCCCACAGGTGCCATATTTGAAATTGTAATAGTAACAGAGATTATGTTTACACTCATAGCAACAACAAATACCGTTTTTAAAGGTTAAATATGTATTACTTCATAAAAAATACAACTATTTGTGATAGCACATAGCTAAACTTAATGATAACACTTTAAAAAAGTAAAAAGATTAGATAACTTACCTTGGTTTACAATTTTCGTTTATAGACGCACACGCTGAGATGTTACCGTCGCCGTCATTTGCAACTGCACTGAGTATGCGTTCGCGCGTATTTCACTGCTAGCTAGAGCGAGACAGCTGTACGCGGAGTAATTAAATAGCAACTATCTGGTTTCACCCCCTGTCCGGTTTCCCCCCACCTTCCCCTACCTTCACATTCATTCCTATCATAATTCAATCAACTGGAAGGGGCATTAATGCGTATAAGGTAACAAGTACCTACGTATAAATATCTCCATCACCGTTGCCAGGCACTTTGCCAATTCAAATAAATACCTTTAGTAACCTTGTGTCCTAATAAGCATCATATTTATATTCTTCACTCGTTCCTTATGCTTCAAAGAATAGAGCGAAAACATGGTAGAAACATCAATATTGTTGCTACTATGTGAATGTGATATATTGGTGCCGATTCCCTTGTTTACAAACTAAACCAAATTTAAGTTCAGTGCATCTTTTTCTTTCTATTTCATTAAGAAAAGGACAGAAGATAAATTTTAGTTTAGTCCTGTCAAATTAATCAGCGCCTGACACTACTCCATACAAGTTTAGACGTGATTAAAAAGTTGACTATTAAAATTACATCAAATTACGTCAGGTGCTGACTAATTTGACAGGACTAAACTAATATTTATCGTCTGTCCTTTTCATAATGAAATAGAAAGAAAAAGATGCACTCAACTTAAATTTAGTTTAGTTTATGAACAAGGGAATCGGCACCATTGAATACTTATATTTGTGCTATTGTATGGAACCGTTAATATTGCTTGATCATTACCCAGTAAGGTTCCTAAAGCAAATATTGGTTAATGACTATTATTCAAATGTATCAGTACTTACTTTTTTACGCCTTTCTCTTCATAGGAGCTTCTGTAGAATCCATGTAGATTATCGTTCAACAATCCAGTGTATTTGATGGATAGAATGTACTGTTTTCCAACCAATAACGTGGACCCTAAAGTTATAATGTGGAAATTTCTCGGCGCGTCTTCCAAGATTCTCATAATGTATATCAAATGATCATCGTCTTTCTCGTGTATTTTAACATCGTGTATCGTAAGTTCAACACCATGAAAAGTAACTTCTTTCGTTTCTTCTCGCACTGCTAGAAATATAGTGACTTCTCCGTCGAAAGTGAAATTGCCCTCATAAATGTATGGCGTAATATTAAGGAAGTATCTTTCCGGTTTCACTTGACTTGGTAACCAGAGATCTGTCACATTTGGAACTGAAGATCGAGTCGTAGTTTCTAAAGGAATGACTGATCTACTGCTTTCTGTTGTCATCGGTAACACTAAGAGCTTTGATTGGTCACAGTGGCAGAGTTCGTATTTTGTGACGTTCGCTAATTGATCTATTTTTGGGCAGGCTGCGTAGTTGTAGACTAGGAGGGAGGCTGTGACGAGCGCTAGGGCGAAGATCACGAGGATAATGATGGCGAGAAACTTGGAGAGGTACACGCCTCGCTTGGTCTTTGTTGAATAGTCTGCTTGTGTGCCGTCCATTATGTTGAGAGGCTCATGGGCTTGGGTCATAACGTCACCGTTTACTCGACCTGTAATAAAATATAAGACTTTAGTAAGTATAAGACAGAAGTAAAGAAGGGTTTTATAAACTGGACGATTTTGTTAAGGATAATAATTAACACTCGATTGATGACCACAGAAAAGGCCCAAAGGCAAACCGACCCTCCGATGGAATGATCCATTGTGAGATTTCTAACATAAAACTCTTGACTTTATATCATCTGTGTTCTTTCTGAGGATTGAATATGGAGTCGTTGGAACGTTGTGGTGGACCACAACGTTAGTAATTGCATAAAAACAAACATCATACAATACAGAAAAAGTATTGCAAAAAACTAAAAGTATTACAAAACTATAAATTGGACCATTGATATGAATCCACAGAGCAACAGCACGCAACCCCAACGAATGTTTGCGGAGAGCGCGGCTGAAAGCAATTTCGACGAAAACAAACTCATCAAAATGTCGGTTTGTTTGTTTCTGAACTAAACCGCTTGTTTCCGAGTGTAGTTGTTTACCTAGGCCTACAGGCAGATGATTAGGGAGAGGCATAAACAACGTCTTTTTAGAGTAAATTTGTTGATTTGGAGATGCGAAAATGGTGTGTATATAGCTTTCACAGTGTTAAGCATATTATTCTACACAATACAGTGTTAGGTTAAACGGGAGACGTTTTTGAGGTATACTTATGAAAATTATACATTTTTACAATATTTATGGAACCAACCCTGTAAAAAGAGTTGTTGGAGCCTGTTGGAGGAGCCTTAAGTTTCTTAAGAGTACAATGCATCAAGTTATAAAGCGTCAAACAGATTGGGTACGTCATTTAACACAGAAAAAAATTAAAATTAAAAACGATATCCTAAAAAATGGTTTCTAAAAATCCATCAAGGACCTATTCTGACCACCGGTTCACAGCGTCAGCCTGAGTTATTGACACTTATAAAACGTGCATTTCTCTGCTATCAATTATTTTAGTGCCTGCATAGTCCAGTAGCACGTGTTAGACATTCACGTGGTCTTCTCCTCAGAGATCGAAATTATCTTCACGTTGGCAATTGACTCACCAAGCCTACAAAGGTATGTCCATTGTTGAGGATCGTAACCAATTTGCAGCGGAACTAGTCTACTGTTGTATACTATGTTGGTAGCGTATAGCGTAGTAAAAAAGTGAGTATGAATGAGACACAATATGTTTATCATCAGCCAATCTATTCTGTAAAAATCCCACCTTGAAAACTAAGGTGAAGTGAGCTGTCAAGAGTATCAATCCCTAACATCTGGGCCTCAAGTCTGCTATTACAATAGTGTCAGAATGGTCTATCATTGATTTCATAATCGTTGATTTTGACAAGTTTGGTAATTTACTAATAGAATGGCGTCATTATGACTTTCAACGGTCAACCACTGACACTCCACTGAAAGAAATAGCATAGAATGGTAATCTCGTACATAATGACAAATGAATGACTGACGTATCCGGTAATGAAAAAAAATTACTAAATGTTCATTTAAGTAGTAGTTTTTCGAAAATCATTTCTACTAACGGGTTTTATAATAATGGCAATACGACAATGTCATTCTACCACGATCTCAGATACCACGATTCTATTAAGAGACCACTGACCGACCAACGATCGACAATTATAAATTTTTCAGATTACGAATTTAGCAAAATGACAATGGGATCGTGTTGGAATGACGAATTTATAAAAATAGCAGACTTGGGGCCTAGGTGAAATGATAACTCACTTCAAGCTCACGTCATTTAAGTTATAACGAAGACTTTTATAGAATGGACCGTCTGCAGTCATTGCGAGAGTTTTGTGAATTCTATAAACTGATAACGATCACGTGTGTCGAGTGAATAGGGTACTTGTTGAAAAGCGAGCACCATCTGAATTATCGACTGCATTATCGCTAATCATCTGGTGACATAGTGGGAAAACGCGAGACTATCAAATATGTATGTACTTTTACTGACGATTTGTAATATATTTTAGTATGGTTTTACATTTTTGCGTACAACAGTAGGTACAAGTATCCACGGGCGCGTGACAAAAATTGGAATTTACGCCGACACTTTCGATCAACATTGACCGAAGGCCGACCTTGTTATTTCAATTAAATTTGTCACAAATGTCTACCAACAACGCCCTGTCAATCTTATTCAAGTGCAAAAAGATCCTAGTAGTCACTGTAATTGACTTTCCATAATATTTTTCTGTTGGTAATTCTGGTAAAATAAACATAGCTATCGGTTTCCTTACGAGTTTTCTTAAGTTAATATTAACTCCTAAATACTTATTATGTCACATACCCAGGCCATAAACCAGCGTCAGAGAAAAATGTATTTAAATAGTAGCGTAACTACTTCAAGAAATCTATTGAACTAACAAGTTAAATAGATTTCTGCTGGAGGCAGTTTGACCTTAGTAAAAGTCGCAAACTAAGTACACTTGCCTTAACTTTTTAACGGAATCGACTTGTGCTACTAAACTTACTTACTTATTGAATTAACTGGCTCATTGAATGAACTAGCTCATTGAATGAACCGGCTCATTTAATTAACTGTCTCATTGGTCTAGTGGTCGCATGCGGTACGGTCAGGCAAAGTGTCTGTATTTGTGCCCGGTTGATGGCAATAGGCTCGCCCCCTATTACATGGGACATACACTATACTGGCGAAATAAGGGTGACTTATATAGATACACCACAGCCTAACCATTCGGGGGAAACAGGCGTGACGTTTTTGAAATAATTAACGACTTTTTTATAGGTTATAAACCTTTATGGGTTTATTTGATTAGATAGAACTAAATTTTAAGTATAGTGAGCCAGCTTGAACGGATGATTGTAATAATTGGATTTAGGTCGTTTCGTACCCTGTTGATACTATATTAGCAATGTGACTTGTTAAGTGATGATGTGAAGATTCCAGAAGGTACATTCAAAAACAGGCAATGGTGGTAGGATCTCTGCATTATTATTTTTGTACTAACTGACGACAAAGGCGACTATGATATACTGAATGCGGAAAGCGGAGGGCAGGGCATTGTGACGCAGCCTGGGAGAGGCCTATGTCCAGCAGTGGACTGTGATAGGCTGGGTTGATTGTACTGAAGCGACACACTGAAGAAAAATAATATTTAAACTTTGTCAAAATTTACTAAGATAAGACATTATTTTACCTTATTTCAGAAGTGGATTCATTTGGTATGTCAAAATTTTCTTTGAAGAATCAGAAGAATGTACTACATCCGCTTCGTTCGTGGATGTCTTAGGGGATATTGCGCTACCATGTTTATAGGATCATATACAGCGCACTTCAAAACTGTGTGGTCATATTTAATCGCGATTACGATGTTGGTGCATTGCATGGAGAAAGTTGTTACGTTCAATGGTCTGTGTCACACCTATAATATGATACATGTCTGATACACGCTGTTTAACATCATTTATCTTTAACTACGTTGGGGTCGGCTTCCAGTCTAACTGGATGCAGCTGAATACCAATATTTTACATAGAGCGACTGCCTATCTGCCCTCCACAACCCAGTTACTGGGTAACACGGTACCCCTTGGTAAGACTGGTTGTCAGACTTTCTGGCTTCTGACGACCCGTAACGACTGTCAAAGATCCACAAAATTTTAATGACGGCCGGGACCAACGGCTTAACGTGCTTTCCGAGGCTATCTTCTTCTACTTATAATATAAAATATACTTTCTTATATTATAAATTATAAGAAAATATACCGAAGCTCACAAATGATTCTTACCTATGTCTTTATTTCAGCGGCATATATATATATATATATATATAATATCAGTGGTCATATATATAATATGATAGTTTATTATCCCCTTAAAAGCTTTAAGCAGATTATATGGAGATTTTATTAATCTGCAAATGGTTGGATCTTCTGTTCCATATCTGTCTATCGGTTAGCACCACACCTCAATGCATTATAATGTGCCATGAACAGTTGAGGCTACGTTAGTAAACACTAATTTATAAGCTGATGACATAAATTTAATATGTCCATCGTCCTTGTGCTGTACGTAATTTAGTATTCATAGGGCAACGGTTTGTTAGTCTGTAGGTATACCTACATGGTGATTCCTAGAGGTGGGTCAGAATGGACCAATCTAACACTATTAGAGGTAGAGATTATAAAAAGGAGAAGACGATTTTAGATTAAAAAAAAAATCGTTTTGGATTTCTTCATTATGAAGGGACTCGGCAGACTCTTCTATAACATTCAATCTTGTCTGGATGGGTCGTCTAATCATATACCAGTTATTCTAACAATTGGCGCAACTGTTCTCAATCGCCAAAAAAGTCCCAGACTTTACAACAGCAGAACAGACTGGACAGAGTTCCGCAGCATCATTGATACGTCACTTAAACTCAAAATAGCATTAAAAAATATTAATGACATTGACAATGCAGTAATAGATTTCACCAGAACGAAGAGGCATGTTGGAAGTGCACACACGTATTAAACCAAGACAAACCAAGACATAACACAGTGCCACTGGAAATACGCCAGATGATCCTAGAAAAGAGAAGATTACGTCGTGTGTGGCATGTAAGTCGCCATGCTGATGACAAACGGGCTTTGAATAGGGCTATACAGGAATTGAAACAGGTAATTAAAGATGCAGAAGATCTTACTCTGGAAGTTCATTTACAATCCCTGTCTGCAACCAGTGCGACCGCCTATTCACTCTGGAAGGTATGCAAAAACACAAACCAGCCAAAATACCCGAAACCACCTATTAGAGTAGGAGGAAACTGGGCTAGAACAAACCTAGAAAAAGCAAATGCGTTCGCTAAACACCTTGCCAACGTTTTCGTACCAAACGAGCCCGAACCTGGAATAGATGATGTTGACATAGACAATATGCTGAAGCAAGATTTCCAGATGGAAATGCCAATTAAATCTGTAACTCCTCAGGAAATTCGGCAGTTAATCAGGGCATTAGATGATAAAAAGGCCCCAGGGTTTGATCTCATAGACAAAAGGGTCCTTAAGGAGCTACCTGCTAAGGCGATCGTTTTCCTGACAACGATTTTCAATAGTATGCTCAGGGTAGGATACTACCCATTGGTGTGGAAAGTATCACAAATCATCATGATACACAAGCCAGGAAAGCCGCCTCACGAAGTGACGTCCTATAGACCTATTAGTTTACTGCCTGTACTCTCCAAGCTTTTTGGGAAGTTATTGTTACGCCGGCTTCTAAGTTCAATGTCAATAATTCCCGATCATCAGTTTGGCTTTAGATCAGAACATGCCACTATACAATGTGGCGCTACAACGGTGACTTTAATTTAATACACGGGTAGGGCTAGTGCCCATTAACCATATAAATATTGATAGGTTAAAATAATACGTAAACTGAAAAAAAATTTTTTTCAAACAAACTAAATAATAAAAAAGTCATTAAAATTGGGATCACCCTTGCAAAAATTCATTCATGAAATTACTTACCTAGCTCGCTTACGTTAACTCGGAGCGGCAGCGACGCGGCGCATCGCGTCTTGTACCTACTCGTGATCGGTCCGATTCTTTGACGGCATATTATCAAAGAAACCGAGCGGCGCAAGTGGTACAAACACTTATCACATCACCCTCTCTTGTTACTATTAGTAATAACTGTCATCACTAATCACTGCCATCACGATCATAAGTTTACACAAGCACTAATAGCACAAATAAATGCGTCCGTATCGCAAGAGGTGTAAACGTACCTACTAGATAAGAAAACGAAAACCAATCAAAGTGTCTTTATCGCAGTACCATGATCTAATTACTATCCTAATTACACAAAAAGAAATAAATAAAACAATAGCTAAGAGTCTTTTTCGCGACGTAATTATGCGCACTAGTATAAATAAGTGCGTCAAGGACACGGGTTCGACTAGCACTAGAAAAGCAAAAAAAGAATTCGTGTTCGGTGCGGCGGGTGGGTGGAAGGGAGAGCGCGCGTCGCCTGCGCTGCTCGCCAACAAAGGAAATTTCCTTAAATTCGCCTACTCTATGCATTTGTTTCATCCTAATAGTATTGCTTATTCGTTTTAATTTCATTGATGCGAAGTTATGATCCGTGACCGAGGGAAATGACCGCTGCGCGACAGTTCTTTAAGTACAGGTTGCTCTAAGATGCTATTTCCTAAATTCTTTAATAAATCTGTAAATAATAACGTTTAATGGAAATAAAAAATTGTCATGAAACGAAAATGTGAAAACGTATATGTGTGTTAAATTAAGGTCACCATAGCAGCGCCACGCTGTAGAACAAATTCATAGAGTGTGTCGCGTCATCAGAAATGCTTTAGAAACCAAGCAGTACTGTTCCTCAGTATTCCTTGACGTACAACAGGCCTTCGACAGAGTATGGCATAGGGGACTATTATGTAAAATCGTTTTTTTATGTAAAATAAAATCACACTTACCACACTGCTACTACAACATCCTGGAATCTTATCTATCTGATAGAATATTTCAGGTCAAGGAAGAAGATAGCACCTCTAGTTTCTATAATATACTAGCTGGAGTACCTCAGGGCTCTGTTCTTGGACCAGTTTTGTACACCATTTTCACGGCAGACCTACCGCAAAATCCTGGAGTGACAATTGCTACCTACGCAGATGACACCGCAGTCCTGGCATGTAGCAATTGCCACAATAGAGCGTCGGAAAAACTACAGGAAAGTGTAGACGAAATTCACAACTGGCTTGCCAAATGGCGGATACGCGCCAACACATCAAAATCGGTCCAGGTCAACTTTACACTTAGACACCAGCAATGTCCACCGGTGAAACTTGGTCATAATCAACTCCCACAAAGCGACTGCGTAAAATACCTTGGTATGCATCTGGACCAGCGACTGACATGGAGGAAACATATAGAAACGAAACGAAAAGAGCTCGACATTATGTACAAAGGCATGTACTGGCTCCTGGGTAGGAATTCCAAGCTGTCCGTAGACAATAAGATCTTGATCTATAAGACCATACTAAAACCCATCTGGACTTACGGCATTCAACTGTGGGGCTCCGCGTGTAACTCCAATATAAGCATGATTCAGAGAACTCAGAATAACATCTTAAAACAGATATCTTGATCAAGGTGAATCTTAGATCAGATTCACCTTGGTTTATAAGGAACACTGAAGTTCACGAACACCTGAATATGAAAACAGTGAAGGAAGAAATAAGTTCATGTTCGCAAAAATACAAGTCCAGACTGGAGAGACACCCCAACCAATTGGCCGCTCAACTCACAATACCAGATTATATCAGCAGACTCAAAAGACGCAACATTCTACAATTGGATAACCTGTAAAGAGCTGCATGACTAATATGAGAGTTACTCCTAATGAGGACTAACTCTTCCCTGCCAAATCATCATTCACCTCATCTGCTCATAGTTGTGGAAACTGATTGCAAGATTTTGAAAAGAAAAAAAAAAATAAAAAAAATCGTGCGAATGTTTGAAAAAATCCACTAGCTTTTTTTGCTCAATATTCACAGCAGTGGTCTAATATCAAAAGGACAATTCTCATAATAAAAAACGTTGCAATTCCAAAATTTATGTCAAAAGCTAGTCAAAAGTGCAGGTTAATTATAGTTTTTTTTTTTTTGTTTTTTGGCAAATTGAGACCGAGGTAAGAATGTGAACGTTCTTAAAAATATGAGAATTACCCCTCTGGAGTATATTTCACTTCGAACATGCTTCGAACGCTACTAACATTAACACATTATCTTTATTTATTAAAGATGATAAAAATAGATACACTGGATACTTCATATACTAAATTAACTAACCAAAAGCTATTAAAATAAAAATTATAAAGAAAGAGAGAAAAGAAAATACGTTTATTTGAGGTAAACATGACGCAGATAAAGAATATAAACACAAAAAATAACCTAAAAATAACAGAAAAAAGGAAACAAAACAAAGAAAGAAAGAATAATAAATCAAAGAAAGAATCTAATATAACATTTCTTCTCTGTAAAAAAAACCCGCTCACATTAAGATAAATATACAAAGAAGTTTGTATAAAGCTCTAGTGGTAGGCGATTACCACATGACATGTTTTTCTAGATTAAGATAGAGCACGTCTAGTCAACACGATGGTTCAACGACAAGCTCTTTAAGATTTAACTAAAGAAACGAAAGCCAGAAAGAGATATATACAGATTTTTTCTTACTAGTGAAATAACTTGGCGCATGATAATTACTAGACTATGGGTACATCGTCTTGACGTTAAGGGGTGGCAGGGTCATCGACACACAAATTGGAACCGTGAATTCAGCACATACTTCTAGACCCCCTTTATTTTGAGGGTGGGAAATCATCAAATAACTTCTCCCGCTCTGGGCAGAGCAGGAGGGCGTGTCAGACTCTTACTGACTAAAACCCACCCGTGCAACATTACTGCTTCGCAGAAGAAGGTGACGGCTTCCCAAGCTCTCTCGCTCCGTACCATGGCCTGGACCAGGACCGGACGCGAGAGATCGCCACCGCCAATCGCCTCCACGAGGATACGGCGGTGCTCCGCCCAAGCCGGACAGACCTCCACCGTATGCTCCACCGATGCCTCCAGGTGATCCACACAATGTAACACCCAGGCGTTTCCTCCCGCCTTATCCGGAAGAGGAACCTCCCGAAACAACCGTGTCCGGTGAAGACCTGCGTCAGGCGGAAGGTGAGGACGCCGTGTCGCCTCTCTAGCCACTCCTCAAAGAGGGGACTTATCGCCGCAATTGTGGCGTGCCCAGCGCTGGGTTGAGACAATCGAACTCTCCATGCCGCTTCGCAGAAGGAGGTGACGGCTTCCCAAGCCCTCTCGCTCCGTACCATGGCCTGGACCAAGGCCGGACGCGAGAGATCGCCACCGCCAATCGCCTCCACGAGGACAAGGCACACGGACACACGGACACATAAAAAAAACAACTAAAAAAAACTTCTAGACCCCTAGCGTAAACATTTTTCGGAGGTTATCAAATAAATCTGCTGTTTCATAGAAAAGTGCAATACCTACGCGGTGAAAATATATGGAACAGCTATTTTTTTTTTTAACTGACGAAAAAATGACTACTATATTATTCTCCTTTTGATGGCCTAGTTGAAATTAATTAAAATTTAATAAAAAAAAATACTGAGAAATAATAGTCAAATTTTTCAACATCTGATACACAGTAATACACAAAACTACATAACATTATTTGCACTTTTTTTATTTTGGTACTTGTGTTTTATAATTCACGAACTGTGTTCAAATAAACGTTATTCTTTCTTTCTTTTCTTTCATTTCAAAGTCGGGTAAAAACATTACAATACATTATTGTTCTATTATGTACTCAATAATCTTTGTTGACCAAGCGTGCAGGTAGTTTGAAATCACAGCAGTTTAGAAAACGGATTTCTTTATAATCCTCCTATTTACAACTAAAGCCTGAATAAATAACGGGATAAAGATTCCGCACCCCTCTTTTGTCGCTTAAATTTTGACACCTCATAAATCATTTCAACGGTTACTAAACAGACTAGTAAAATCCGGTCTTTCTGGTTTTCATTAGAAATAAAGAAAGAATAACGTTTATTTGGACACAGTTCGTGAAACACAAAATACAAATAACAAAATAAAAAGTGAAAATAATGTTTTATCAAAAATAGTGTGTGCTGCGCCAGAAAGGTTCATTTCAGCATTAATGCCAGACACATATATAAATGAATAAATATCAAAATTATACATCACCACTGAATTATAATAATTAATGATGGGTGACACGGGTCTTCTAATAACTACTTGAAGATATTTATCAACAAGCAGTGTGGTCGACGGGATTCCATATTGGCAAAAATGACGAAATTCAATACAAACTTTCATGCCCTATAAAACCCCTTCCTGCCCTATAAAACCTGCTCACCACGGTTATTAAAATTTCTTGCTGCCAGACCCAGTGTGGCTGTGCATTGTCTTTCAGTGAGTGAATGAGTTAAGATTTTTTTTATAATAAAAAATAAAATTAAAAAATAATTAAGTAACCAAAATGGCAATAATAATAAATAAATAATATAGTAATAATAATTATTCAAAGAAAAACCATTTATTTAAATGAATAAACAGAAATTAAATATTTATAATACACATGTACAGGTATATAAACATAATCTAAAAAGGGCCCGTCCGAAAGTAGTTCGATACTTCGGAATTAAACCTTTTTTTTTCAGACGGGCAATAACACGTCGGGAGTAGGGATAACCTGTCAATTGGTGTTGTCATTCATTTTTACGAGTTCGGGTCTCGAAGTAATCATGTGTCCGTAGTTTATTCGGTGTAGCAAATGCCTGTAACTTCAACTGAATCTTCGAATTTCATGCTTAGAGAGACCTCCAGGTTCGAGAACGATGATTCGGACTCTCCAAAAGATAGGTATTAATTTAAGGTAAACCGGCTTATCACGACCATTCATTTTCCATCAAAAGCGCTGAGCTAATCAAAAAGATCATTACAGCTAGGATTAACAATACCAATTTTCAATCTATCTTGCCATTTCATTTTCAAAAAAACATTGCCGAAATTCTCGAAAGTAACAACATTATTTAAATCGCGTTTTTACAAGCTGACACTGTATAGTGGGATGGAGAGACTTCATTTTAAAGTTTTCTACATATCTATTTCGAGGAATTTAGATAAATTACCTACAGTCCATTCACAGTTATTTTACCTCTGAAAGCAGCGACCCAATAGCAACCTTATTGAAACTATTATACGCATCATTGCGAATTTGACAGACTTATCAATGGCAGCCATCCAATAGCAACCTTATTGTAACCACTATAAAGATCACTGTGATTTTGGCAGAGATGCAAACTTAGTGCTGAAAATAGCAGACTGTGATCGGACTGTAGTGCTAAAAAGACCTTTTGGCGCTTGAATGACATTGACAGGGTGGCGCTGTTGGTAAATATTTGTGTGAAATTTTCAGAAATTGTATTGAAAAACCGACCAACTGCGAGTCGGAGATGCACACGAAGGGTTTCGTACCACACGGCATAAAAACGCCGAAAAAACACGTTTATTGTATGGGCACCCCTTTAACATATAACTTTATTTTATTTTTATTATTATTTGTTTTTATAGCGGCAATAGAAAAATATACTCTGTGAAAATTTCAACTGTCTACCTATTACGATTCAAGAGATACAGCCCGCTGACAGGCAGACGGACGGACCGACGGACCTCATAGGCTTAGTTATAGGGTTCCGTACCCCTACGGTGCCAACGGAACCCTATTACTAAGCCTCTTACTCGTAGGTCCGTCGGCCAAAACAAGGCCCTTGATTCCCGCCAAAAGATTCTTGTACAGTTGTTGCAACTGCCGTAGACAGAGAATGCTATTCTCTGTCTACGGCAATTGCACTACTAATTGACATACACAGAGAAACAAGACGACTGTTCTATCAAAAAACAAAAGAATATCAAGTTACTGGCACACTGAAACTCATAGCCCCACAACAAAAAAGGTTTTAAACATCAATGAGATAATAAAGGGGGACTCATACTAGTAACACTAAGCGGTCGTAAAATGAAGAAGCGGCTCAATCAAGCGCCCTCATTTCCAGCGACACACAATCAACATTGTTCGGGCTCTGATTGAAATCTGTACAAGTAATCAGTATAAACTTGTAGTTGGGTGCAAGTGGAAAGAAGAACGAGTTTTTGAAGAATGAATTGTTAAATACAAGTTGGAATCTTAACGGGTTTATGACAATACAACAAGAAATCATGGAAGCAGGCAATCATTGTGAACAGAATCAAGAATGTAGTTTATCGTCATGTGAATGGTTAAATGAAGGACACCACACTGAGCTTTACAAAAAGCGGTAAACCGAACTCTAGCAGTAAGCCAAACCTACCAGCTCCCAATTGCGCTAACACACTATCAACCACAATCTGAATCATTTTGAAGGATATTGCTAATCCATTGCTTCATATGTTTGAAAAAATTAAACAACGCTCAATAACGTAAATAACGCAATGAATGTTGTTGAACTGTCAAAATGAAAGCCATTGATACTGTTAGTGTGAGGCGCAATTACCTCGCAGTTTGTAATACTTTCGTAAGCAACGATTACTTCAAAGATTGCTTCGTGCTGACTCATGAAGCTATGGCTGAAAAACTATCCCAAAGAAATACAATGACATAAGCAAAGGCGAATTAATATAACGTTAAACTTACGGTTAAGTCTATTTTTTTATGTTTATATGCTGTTGCTAAAGATACCTACTTACTTACCTGACTACAAATTATTAACAGTTATGTGCAAGGAACACTTTAGGAAGTCCATCTTCACCTTTCACTTCAATATCGCTCTCCGCTCGTACAATCAACCAAACACCCAATATAACCCTACCAGGGTCGCATAGATGCAACTTACTATCACAGTGATGAAACTAACAGATCCCAGGAATGAACCAACGGGTTAAAGTTTAACTGAAAGTTTTAACTCAACGAGTTTTAACTGACATAATATTTGAATTAATTTAAGTTAGTTGAATAGCGTTGGGGTTTGGGATTTATTACGAGTCGTTATGATAAGAATGTTTATCTTTGGTCGTCTGAACGATTGGATATTGGAATAGTACTTTAGGTTATTACTGAGAAATCATTAAGAAAAGATTATTCCATTACGATTCTATTCCGATCGTAAAGGATCATTAGTAACACTGATCAAAAATAGAAAAGTTCGTTCATCATCAGCCTACAGCAGTTCACTGCTGGACATGGGCCTCCAATTGCACGCCAATTAGCTCGATTCTCGGCAACTCTCATCCAGCTGCTACCAGCCACCTTGCGAAGATCGTCGCTCCACCTAGCCTGAGGGCGTCCTAATTTGCCGATTCGCGGTCTCCACTTAAGAACGCGTCTACCCTAACGGTCATCAGTTCTACGGCTAATATGGCCGGCCCATTGCCACTTCAGCTTGCTTATTATGTGAGCTATGTCGACAACTTTGTTTCTCAGTCGGATCACCTCATTCCGGATTATCATTCCGGAATAAACCTTGGATTATCATAATTACCATAGCCAAAGAAATAATTGTCAGAATCACCAGGTTTAGCAGGTAAATCGATGACCTGTAAGTTGATATTAAATTAACAAACGCAACGACGATTCCCACTCTCTGGACATAATCCCGTAGTTGTTTTTTTTAGATAAAGAGTTCTGTTCCAGGAACAAACGGATTTATTTATTTAGGGACAACAAACAGCAGTGTAATAATAGGTAAACATATGTTAGAACTTAATAATAGAGGTAGCAAATACACTACTGACAACGTTATCCACATATTACTAAACAGATCTACTAGTTGTTAGAAGGAACAATATATAAAAATAAACAGACTAAAAGTAAATGATCACTTAAAATAGTAACAATTTGTTTTTTAAATATAGCCTTGCTTTGAAACATAATATCAGTTGAGCCAAACTGCACATTGTAGGTGTCAATTAATCGATGCAGCGGAGAGCGTACTCCTGAGTTGGTTCTACAAAAAGTAGTGGCAAACAAGTGTCTCGAGCGACCTTCTCGTCCATGTACGGTACGAGGGGTAGCACAAACTGTTCACTAGATTTAAATACAGTATTTAAACAGTTACTACCCATGTTATGAAATTGAGAGTGGAGAAGTTGAAAGGGCGCCATGACACCAATTTCAAATCGTTCGTGGTGCGCGTTCTGACTCACTATTTGATGACTTTCCTCAAGGAAGAGTTTTGGCCGAAAGGTGTGCTGTATCGGCGTTTCCGCTGCCGGCTACGCGACACCTCGCAGTGTAACACGACGCCGTCATTTCGTGTGCAGTAGTCTTTAATTTTGTACTTGTAGATATGTATTAGTTTATAGTTATTGTTTTATACCTATTTATGTATTGTGTTTTATAGGCCTTAGTTGCATGAAATAAAGGATTATTATTATTATTATTACAGAAAATTATACTGGTAATGGGCGACACCACATGTCCCGACCATTCTCCATCATAATATCAATTTGTCGGTGATCCATCAATTGTGACATATTGATGCTAATGGAAAAGAAAACTACGTACCTACCTATGTACAGTACAACGTTACATATAGTATGTTCTGATTACAATATACGTTAGACTACTATCGACATGAACCAACTGCAAGACTGTACTGACCTGCACTTCAACACGGGAAATATTTAACTGATTCTCTAAAAACTTATTGACCTTTTAACGGCAAGCAGCGTCCGGCGAGCACTACATCAAAATCAAAAGTCATTTATTCAAACTAGGCGGAGAATCAGCACTTTTTGAACTCCAAAATTACATAAGAAAGTTCCCCAAAACGCCCGCCCGTCACCACTTCCTAGTGCTTTAGCTGGGGAGAAGAAGTGGCACAACAAAGTCCCCAGCAGCACAGCTGTTTTTTCAGTTAGAAGAACTGGATTCTATACAATAGTAAGTATTTAACATAACATAACATAAATTATTTGCCATAACTCAGCTAGCACACGCCAATATACCAACAAAAACATTGAATCACTCAAGCAGAAATAAATAAAAACGTAAACACAACTTAATACCTCAATAAAAGGTTGCGCCCATATAAAGTAACCCTCCAAGTTGGTCCCAGTTACTTGGCTTTTTAGTATTTTTAGGACCTCAAAGTAGGAATTATTTGAGGTTCACAAAAAGAGACGCAATCAGTATAATTAGTGTTCAATAATTATAAGAGAATTATTTGAGGTTCGATTAAATGCAAGCCCTCAAAACTGACTAAAGTGTACAAAACTGCATAAAAATACAAAATAGAATCCATTAACTTGAAAGTACCTAAAATATCGCAGTAAATTTCCGTGCAACCTACCTAGACGTCAAAGAAAGTGATGTTTAGATAACATGCTCGTCTCAACGTCCGCCTGCATTTGGGTGTCCGATTGTCTTCCTCTATGTGTCGAACCTAGTCTAATTCGGTCACCCGACACGTTAATTACAATGGTAGTGTATTATCTTGATAACGAAACGCTTGCAATGGTTAGTCCTTTGAATTTGTATAATAATATAGTTCGCTGCTTGTATCTCATTGAGCATATTAACAAAATAAACCTTGGTCAGGAGAAATAACGATCGGTAGAGGAGAAAACGAATCCAGCAACTTAGCGCTGGGATGTTTCGGCCAACTTCTGACGGATATGTTCATGTGTCTTCACTTTAAAAGATAACCGACTGGTTGCTGTCCTGCTATTCAGGGAGCACATTCCAAAGAAAAACCGCCTGGACAAAGAAAGAAGAATGAATGAAGGCGAAACGGTGAGAAGGACATCGTAGAAGACAATTGTTGGTGGAACGAAGATTTTTACTCATCATATTCATCGACTCATCATATTCATCAGATGTCCTCATCACTTTTCAATGCTTGGAAAAATTGCGGCCTTTTTTTTGTCAGTGAAGTTAACAAAAACTTAATTTTGTTTATTAATTGATCGATTATTGATCATTTAACTTAAAGTTTTAACCGACTTCATAAAAAAGAGGTTTTTTATTAGACACGTATGTTTTTGAATTCGCGATTTTCTCAAAAAAATTATGAATCTGTTTTGAAAATTTTTTCACAGACGTAATTTACATACATTCAGGAAGATATTATTACTTTATTACTAATTATACTTGTTAAATTATCTTGTTACAAATCGAAGACAACGGAGTTTTTTTGCACGCAAGTGTACTTATATACTATATTAAAACCGACCACCCCGTATTCACTTGCCACCATCCATTTGGCCAAACAAACACACATAGCCAAGCTTTCTAGGCCAGTCCGGTCTTTTGACACAAAACCCAGCTTTCTTCAGTAAATTCAGGCTGTATTCAAGCTTTAGATTGTACAAAGGCGTCAGAGCTACACACTACATGCTCATCAAGTTTTCAGTGGGGGAAGCTCGTACGTGCTTTGGAAGATTACTTGGTACTGTGAGCAAAGGAGATAAGCATGCGGGCCAACTTTGTACATGTATTGTATGCTTTTAGCAGAGTGCGTGTGGTGAATGACTCAACCTCCTTTTTTAACATGTTGTGAAATACATAGAATGACCTATTATAATAAATAGAGGGACATAATCTCAACGGAGAACTTAATATATTATGAAAGGTATTTAACTTTTGACCTTCAAATGATGCACTATTTTTAAATTAATCGATCTCTAAAACCAATTTTTGCACGCGTTTTTTTAATAAATGAGTCACTTTTTTAGTAATTAAGCTGTTAATTGCGTTTAATTGGCTACTTAGTATTTTAGGATCCCAAAATAGTTATTATTTGAGGTTCACAAAAAGAGGCGCAATCATTATATTAGTCTCAAATAATAATTTTAGGTGCGCAAAATGGGAATTATTAGAGGTTCGTTATAATTCTGAATCCAAAAAAAAGGAATATGAATTAACTAAGAATGATTGATTGATTGTCGGTTGATTTGGTCAACCGACCGTAACAGCTAGCATGATATTGAAAGGAAACTTAGTTGATCTGATCCGAGACTTTTACTTTCGGGATTCGGGTGTTCGGCAGGAAACAAGAGCTTAAAATCTCACTCGATAATTACTAGTAATAAAGACACAGGAATTTAACAAGAATAATTAATGCTTTAACTGTTCTCTAGGCCAAAGTTTAAAAAAAAGATAAAAGATAAGATATAATAACCTGTAACTGTCCCACTGCAGAGTAAAGGTCACTTCTCATTCAGAGAAGACACGAGCATTGATCACCACGCGTGCTCATGGTGGATTGGCGATTTCAAACTTTTATCAACAACTAGCTGCACCCCGCGGTTTCACCACTATAAGTCTTGATCCCGTGGAAATAACAAGTATTCTATGTCCTAATCCAGGTCATGGTCTACCCATGTGCCAAATTTCATCAAAATCCGTTCAGCCGTTGTAGCGTGAAATCGTTACAAACAAACATAATACAAAAAATCCAATATTTTATCTTTATAATACAAGTTTAGATAAGACCTGGGGGGCAATTCCCGTATTTTTAAGAACGTTAGCATTCTAATCTCAGTCTCAATCTGTCAAAAATTGTATAGCGTTTACCTACATTTTTGACATTTGATTGTCGCCGAGATGAGATTGCGACTTGATTTTTATCGTTTAAATTACGGGAATTGGCCTTTAGGATTCCTGTCGTTGTTGACTTCTGAATGTCAACATTTACATTAAAATATAATTGATTCTAGTCGCCCCTTCCAAAAGGTAGTTTCGTATGGAGAAGAATGGGCAAGAAACTCCACCGCTACTCCTTTGAAATGTGTTACATTAATGATATAATTATATGTGAAGACGATGCACCTATAATAAAACCTCCTTCCCTTCCTTCACTCATCAGTGACTCTCATTGATTTCTAAGATAAACGAAGCAACTTCATAAAAAAAAAAAGTTTTTTCATGCAAATAGTGATGTTATAACTTGCCTGTATACCTAGCTCTTATGCCGTGAGTACAAATGCTGTGTTTGCGCAGTTAATTCAGACATCTTGTGAAGTGTGTCAGGAGTTGTGGTAGATTGATGCGAAAGGAATGTGGTGGTAGGCAAGGAACTTTTGTTAGATCACAGTTATGTTAAGATAAAGCTACGCTGGCGAGTCGGTTTGTGGATGGGTGACCATCCATTACATATCGAGACCCCTCCGTGCCAGCTGTTAATTGTAGATCTTTGACAGTCGTTACGAGTGGTCAGAAGCCCAAAAGTCTGGGGGTCCCAAAAGGGGTATCGTGTTACCCAGTTACTGGGTTGTGGAGGTCAGATAGGCAGTCGCGCAATGTAAAATACTTGAATCCGGTTAGGCTAGGCAGATTGTGTAATGGGGTGCATGTTGAAGAGCCTCCTCGTGGCGCACCCTGGGCAACGTCGGCTCCAATTTCTCCCAGTGCGGTTTTGGGGGACAATTGGGGCTGGCGGCTAATCTTCAACAAGCGGGGAAAGGTCGCGGTTCCAATCGCCGATCATGCTTGATGGTCGGTGAAGGGAACCGGGCTACAGAGGGCAGATACGTCCACTCCTCCTCTGCTTACAGAGGGAGGTGAGTGGGCGTAGACTGGGCAGGGCCGCCGATGCGGAACAGGCGGTCGTGTCCCGGAGGGAGGCAGCGGCGCGCGCGCGGGGGATGATTCTCTCGCGCGGCGCCGCTCCGGAGAGGGGAGGGGTCGAGGAAGACGCCGGTCTGGTAGTCACGTCCGGCTCCTCCCGGGTGGAGGCCAGCAGGCGGTGGGTGCGGGGGCGCCCTTTGCCTGTATTGCACGGGCCTCCACCAGCGTCGGACGGGAGTGGCCGGGTGTTCCCGGCCATTCCCGTAGCCCCCCAGTTAAATGGGGGGCATGCGGGGCCCGCCAACTAGGCGGGCATACGCCGGGAGGGCTGTGGAAGCAGAGGCTGAGCCAATTTCCCATAGCTCTCCCATCACGGCGTTGTGGGAACACCGCTGAGTTTTAGTGGGTATACTGTCGAGTGCGGATTTTGACAGGAGTCCCACATACCCCGTCTCGTCCCCCACGAGCGGGGATGCATAAAGCATTTCTCAGCGACAAAAAAAAAAAAAAAAAAAAAAAAAAAAGGCAGATTGTGTAATGCTTGTCTTGATATGAAAGCACCATCAGCCCAATCTCAGATGAAACCGTTCGCCAGATTTTCGGGCTTCTGACGACTTGTAACGACTACCATCCAGAATTGTCTATTTAATATGTATGTATCTATGTATTAGTATTTATTCTTGTATTATAAAGTAATTTCCGAGCTATCTATCCCGTGTGTTGCACCTGCCATGGTTTATCTCTGCATCACCCTAAGGTTGACTGGTAGAAACTGCCCCAGACATTAAGTCCGCCTTTGTACAGTATTTTTTTTTTTTACTTGTGCATAAAGTTTTAATAAATAAAATAATTAACATATACATTAACATTTTTGGGATAAGTTTTGAGGCTCACAAATAGAGAGCATGGCGCGGGCCATTTTTTTCAAGCAAGTGTAGTTTGTGGTATTTCATTTAGTAAGATCTATCTTTTGCCCTTGCCTTCGTCCCACATCCGACAGGAACGTACTACCGTATCCGTTACCGGTCGTGGTCTATCCGCGTGCCAAATGTTACCCAAATCCGTTCAGCCGAAAGGTAGCAGACAGACAGTTATTGTAATGTATTATGTTAAGTTATGTTAATAGTATAAAAAAAACAATAATTATACATTACATTAATTGGTCGATATTGCACTGTCAAGACTGGAACTCTACCTAGCTTAGAATTTATTATTTATCAAATTGACTACCAACTTAATTTGTCCGTATATTCAAATCACAACTGTCATTCTTTGTGTGGTTGTAGTTCATGGTTAGTATTAAACGGTAAATTGACGTAGTGTGTCAATTTGATAAGCAATTAATTTCCCTGAGTGTACCTACTCCACTGTTCAGAATAGTGTGTTCTTTCGACACCGTATAAAAAGCAACTTAATTGAAATATTGAATAGTAAAATGTTCTTGATTCTACAAAAGTAGAGAGGTACTTTCTGAAGGAAAATTTATTTTCATCGTTACTAGAGATTTTCTTTTAATTCATTCTTCCTTCCTATAAGAGGCACGCGCTGGGAATTATTTCCGTTGCCAGGATATTAAGAAAGACGACGAATACGTACATCGACAGTTTTTAAATTAAATATTACATTGGTTTTCCTTTCAAGTTGATTTAATACCCGGTGGAAATGGAAATAATTTTTTCAAATTCACGAAATTATTTTTCTCGGAAATTATAATTTATAGGAGAAAGCCGCTGGAACTTATAGCAAACCTCAAAGTACTTGAACAAATATCCAATATAATATCAAACGCAAACGAGAATGAAATGAAAATCTGATTGAGTGCGTGAGACCACGCACAATGAAGGGTTCCTTATTTGGGATGAATTTATCCCAAAAACAAACATAACATTGTAGTTGAAAAACGTGCTCTCACATACATCGTTATACGTCACGGTAAAGTCTCCAACTGCAAATGTAAGTTTGTACATGTGACAGAACTACAAATTAACGATTGTCGGACTTTTACTTTACTTGTGCTGTGAGACCTTGCTTCTTGCCAAATTTCATGATTCTAAGTCAACGGGAAGTAGGTACCCTATTGGTTTTGATTCTTTTGCGAGTGTCAAAATATGCGGCATAAGCAGTCATATCTTTTGATTGCGTTTACTTAGCAGTTCGATTTTTTCACAGCCCCAAGGGATTGCAGACCTGAGTATTTAATTTTAATTTCAACTTGATACCTCTAAGCGTTCCTGAGAAAAAGTGTCTTGACAGACGGACGGACAACGAAGTGATCCTATAACGGTTCTGTTTTTCCTTTTTGTCGTACGGAAACTTAAAAATGATCGGCTGTGCACATTTGTATCATCACAATGCCATACATTGGCAAATATTGATAATCAAAGGAAAAATATAGGAAAGATCCTCTAACTATACAGGGTGTAAAAGGACCCGTCACATAGCCGTTATCTACGCATTCTGTACATCAAACTCAGTAACATTTAGTAAAAATTATTAACAGGACACGACTTTTATTTTTGGTGTGAAAAATCGCCGTTTCGCGAGCAAGGTAACGCACGCAAACCATTGGGCTTATGGGCTATATATGCATGCAAGGGTACAAGAAGAGTGGTAGGGGTCTTTAAAGCTAAGCGATAGCATAAAAAAAATGTAGCAATTTTGACCTTCAATATCTCCGTAACCATAAGGTTCGTAGGTATGGTCTAGTACAAAAAATGATCACAGTGAAAGTAGTATATAGTATGTTTATTAGTATAGTATACCATAGTATGTTTGGAATTATGTTTTGTTTTTTGGCGTGATTATTAGTACATACATTACTGCAACGGCCAGCAAAAGAGACATTGATGGACGATCGTGTAAATGTGGGCCGAGGCGAAGTCGAGGCACACATACGTAAGTCCATCAATGCCTACTTGCGGCTTTTCTTAAATAATGCGCGGAAATTAAAATACAATTACTTTTCAAAATCAATGACGAACAACGAACAACAATATTTCATTCCTCATTTCTAAACGTGACATTGGCTAAATGCACAAACCGTGCGAAGCCAAAACACAAAAAAAAAAGTGTTCATTTGTTTTTTTTTTTTCAATAAACAGCTCTCTATAAATTTGCAAGCCAGTTCGACATTTAAATAAAAACTTTATTAGGTTACCTCCTTGGTTGCCATGTTTTGGAGTAAAAGATCGTTCCATTTTTAAATTACACGATAGATATGAGTTTACTATGTAATTTATTTGGTCGCTAAACCACGACAGATATGGACTTTTGCCGGCCGCTGCTCGCATGTATTTGGCCAGTACAGCAATTTCGATTTCTCTCGAAGAAGGTTGTCAAAATAATGCTCCAATTTCCAAGCATGTTTGAGGAAACATATAAGTATATACCTACATTTTTTTTTGTAAGATACCTAAGTATGCTAAAAACCAAAACATAGGGTTATGGCAGTGGTAGATCAGATATACATTATATCGTAAAAAAATATTTCGACTAGTCTCATTAACCAGGGAGAAAACAGGGGAGTACGTGAGTATGGACGACCACGTGACCGCTTTTCCTCCCGTCATTTTCATAATAAATAACCTTTTTATCGCCTCCCCATATTCCAAGGTTAAAACAATTGCTAAGAGATGATGTGGAGCCATGTGATATTATGAAAGATAATCTGTTCAAACATCAGCTCTCAATAACATGTATGGGAAAAGAAAATATTGAAACAGTACTAACATGTCCAGTATTTGATCATTCAAGTGACACACTATAAATTGTATGTTAGGACTAGTTTAGATCGGTGTGAAGCTTAGATAAATATTTAACTTCGGATTCATAATTTATGTAATGTAGATGTTGTGCCTGCGATTACACTGTCGTCAAAACTTCAGAATTTTCCGTACTCCGTTGTAACATTCAATACTTTTAACAGTTTCAAGTAACCAATTTTCAAAGTTTTATCAAACTCGTTTGGCAGTTTGGTTTGCTTTGACGCCAATAAAAATTTTATAATAAAGTAAAACGTTACTACGATCCGTCTAATGAGAAATTGATGTAATTATACGTGTGCCAGACAGGTTGGTTGCAATCACCAACCTGTCTGGCAAATGTGTTGTTATTAGTAGACAGAACGACACTACTTTCTATCTCCTTGATAATTACTTGGCTGAGGGACCACGGTCGTTGTAAAAAAAACTAGCGAGCCTTACAGTAGTCGCATAAGATGTGTAACATCTGACATCTCCCCTTGGTAATAAGCAAAACATTAATATTATATCCTAACAAAATGATTCAGGTATTATTTGAGGTTAAGCGGACAGCTGATGCGTTCACCTTCTCTATTTCCCTTTCTTGTCAGTCGTCACACACGCAACTGTTGGCCGACAGTACCAACCTCTCGGAAAATGCGTTGGTACCATCTGACGGCCAATTCTACCACCGCGCGCGCGTCCCAGGCTTTCTGTTACACAGTTCCGTCGCATTTCACGAAATCACTCCCACAGTTTGCAGGAAAGCGAGAGGAAAGATATTAAACATTAAAAGTGCATACGCAATACTCTTAAGCTTCGTCCAAATATGTTCTTTTATCCGTACCGTTGCTCTATTCCGTATCCGCGTCGCGATCCTAGAACGCTAGTTGGGACGCCGGCGCCGCGGCCGTTCGGAACGGTACCGCGGCCCTTCGCGTCCAACTAGCGTTCTTGGATAGCGAGACGCGCATACGGCACGGAGGAACAGTACGGATAAAAGAATATACCTGGACGAATCTTTACACGCCTTGGCGAATTCTTCGACGGGACGAAAACAAACCGGAAGAAGAACACAAAATACTATTATTACTATTATACTACTACTTATTGACTGACCGGTTGGCGTAGTTGGTAGCGACCCTGCCTTCTGAGCCGCTGGTCCCGGGTTCGATCCCCGGACAAGTCAAACATTTGTGTGCATGAACATGTCTGTTTGACCTGTCTGGGTGTGTATATATATATAAGTATGTATATCAATCATCAGGTTACCGTAGTACAGGCTCTGCCTAGTTTGCGACCTGAAGACCTTGTGTGGATGTTGTCTCATATTATTATTATATTATTTTACTACTAACTACGGGTCATCTTGCTGACTATGGTTTAGTTATTGTTATTAGTAATTAACTGTTTCTTAATTTTACTTCGAAGGTCCTAGTTTATCATTTCGCTCGTCGCGCGACAGGCTTTGCCTTTTATCGCGTCGCGCGTCGCGCCTGTTGGTAGGAGCCTTTACCCCGTTTACCTTCACCGACAACTAGCGGATTATGGCCGGCCCTACATTTACTTATTTCATTATTATCTAGCTTTTATTGCCTAGCACACTATCTAGAAGATCACTCATGGCCTCCTTTTTATTGTACGTTCTTAAGCTAGACCGTTATGGCACTCTATATTGTGTGTTGTAATTCCACATAGTTATGGCGCAGAACGGCCAGTAAGCTTTTCTATTAACATAATAGTGAGGAAAATAATAATATTGGCGATTTGTTGTATGTAGGACATTTTAGGTACGGGAACATCGTAACTAGAGTAATGCGGACCTTTTGGGTTTCCGGGTGGTAGGACTAATGCAGGCATTTCAATATAATTATGTAGATATATTCGAATGGCTATCTATAATACACCACGACCACATAAAAGTGGTCGCGTAGGTGTAAGTTGGTAATTAGCACATACACTAACATAATAATATTATTAATATCCTTTTAAAATTACGTACTAACACAATTAATTGTAACGTACCTTTCTAGCCTTCACATCGATTTTGATACTTATATCCGAAAATATGAAAAAAGTAACTACGTGATCATTGTAAGCTATAGTTACTCCGACATTGTTCAGAAATTGCTGCTTCTGAACCATTGAAAATACCTAAACTTGAGCCACACGCTACGATCGATCTTTACATATTCCATTTGCTTCGCCCAGGTTCATACACGTGCCTTTTGCGAATATTACATTCCAAACCCTTTTGTAGGACATCTCCATAAAGCCTGGAATACACATGCTACTAAAAAAGCACACTTGTTTGCTACTAGGTACTATGCTCATTTATAGCATGCTCTCAGAGTGTGTACATTTGCTCATGAAAGCACAGACCTCAGAAGCATACTTATTACGAGCATGCTTTTTTCTAGGACGTCTGAGATACACATGCTCATTATTTGGCACACAAAATGGACGTTTCTTTGCGGAATTCGTTAAATTCAGTTATATTATATATTGGACCTCAATATTTTTATTTTTGTTTTAACACTTTTTGGGGTAAAATTATTATCGTTCATCGATTCTAATATGCTTTTGTACGCATTTTCTCTCGAAATTTGTATTTTTTTTCCATAAACTCCATAATTCCAATTCCATAAATATTCATAATTTCGGTATAGAAATAGAAAATTTTAAGTTTTGTCATCGCCCCACCGAGCCATTGTGAATACGCCAACCAATCAAGTAGCGTGTCCGTATAGAACACGTTCAGACTTGCTTTGGAGCAACCCCCCTCTCACCCTCGCGCCACACCGTGTGCAATTAGCACAAAAAAATAGACCAGCTTGCGATTTAGTAGCGTGCTTATTCACAAGCATGCTCTTTTCGTATACATGTGCTAATTGTATGCTAATATGTAGCATCTGCTCGAAACTAGCATGCTTATCTGCTACTACATAGCATATGTAATCCAGCCTTAAAGAACGGTGTTGATGTTAGACTCTTCAAGAAATTATGAAGCCACAAAACAAATTCAATTCCCAGCATCTTTTCTAAACAAAACCGGATGTAACGTCCGAGCTTATGCAAAACAGCAATCTTGTCAATTGGTGTCCACTGTCCAGGCCAGAGGACACAGTGCCAGACAACTCATTGAATCGCAAATGACTAGCGAGGATAGATCGGAGACAACCTGTGGAGTCGCCTTTAGAGGATTTAGTAGACTATGTGATAAAAAATTTATGAATTGGCATATTTGAGAGAGGGTAGTGTGGAGCTTTCGAATATTTGAATTTGAAGTTACGTCTTGATGGATTTTAGTTTCTTTTAGTTTCTTTCTTGTTCGAATTATATTGTGAAATTCACACATGTAGGTATTGCAGCATTATGTTGAGCGATGGCTGTTTTTAGTAGATGTGATGCCTATTTTCCCCATTTGTTTGAGTTCTTTGTACTTTTTTTATGCCTTATATTAGGAGTAAATAATGTATACTTTCTTTCTTTGAAATTACCAACACGAAAGAGCTCTAAAAAGGAAAAAAAATGGGTATTTTTTCAGACGTTACACCTATATTGAGTGTGACACGGCCCACTTTAGTTAGTTAATTAAGGGGCTGACAACAGCTAAAGGGCGGTCACTGTCGGACTGCATAGAAAAGAAAGAGAAGCGCGATGACACAAAGCTGGTAATTTATTGCAAAATATGAAGCAATTCTCTATTTACAAAAAATCTATTGATTGGACTACAAAATTAAAACACTATCACGTTAATATGTTGCTTTAAGAACAATCTAAAAAAAAGTTCACAATGATTGCATGTAGCATGTATTAGTATGGTTTTTAATCGTTTAAAGAAGTTTTTAGAGGTATCTTGGTGACTTTTTTCTATCGTACCAAATTAGTTGTATTAAGTTTTCCACACACTATCTAACTAGCATATATCCTGAAGAATATCATATATTTTTCTGATTTTGTTTACTACAGTGGGTCATATGATCACATAAGACCGTAAGTCATGCAGTCCCCTTAAGTCATAGAATTTACAACTATGAATCATACTCGTTAGGAAAAATAGAGACAAACCGGATCATAATGATAGGTCAGAGGGGTAATTCCCGTAATTTTAAGAACGTTCACAGTCTGAGGGGCAATTCTCGTACTAAAAAACGTTCAAATTCAAGTCGCAATCTCATCTCAGCGACAATCAATGTCAAAAACTTGTCAAAAATGTATGTAAATTGATTGTATTTTTGACAGATTGTGGCTGAGATCAGACTGTGAACGTTCTTAAAATTACGGGAATTACCCCTCTGATCTCAGTCTCAATCTGTCAAAAACACAATCAATTTACATACATTTTTGACAAGTTTTTGACATTAATTGTCGCTGAGATGAGATTGCGACTTGAATTTGAACGTTTTTTAAGTACGAGAATTGCCCCTCAGGTTAAAAGCCTGACAACCCAAATCTTAACGAATTCTCTGCAAGCAAACATCCATGTTGTGTATGTTTGATTCTCAAGTTTTCCCGTATATTTTATAAATTAACATAACATAATATTTGTATGTTACATTAATTATGATAGGTAATTTTTAGTTTTTAAATTGCTCTGTACAACGTCTTGGGTATTAATCTGTTATGTTAAGTATACTTAAATAAATAAATAGTTATTTAAAAACCTTCGAATTCACAATGCAGTTGCAGCATAATGACGGTCCGCAGATAAATGGAAATATATTATTAGTTAGTTAGTATACACATTATATATACACGCAGATACCAGCTTAATGAAATGTATGTACCTACTAGGTATATTCGTATATACCTAGTACCTACACACATTTCATTAAGCTCCGACCTTAACCAATGACTCACCCGCTACATTGGCTTCATATTTAAAACAGACTTACAACTAACGTAAGAATAACATCCGACCAATAAAAGAAAACGTATTCAACTGATTGATTTATTTTAAACATAACTACGAAACTTCCTTTACGTCGGTACTAAAGAAGTTTATTGAGAAAAACGCGTTATTAGAATTACTGAAAAGATGTAAATATTCGACCTTGTTTTTCTGTTGCTAATTTGATCTGTGGACTGATAGTGGAAACTTCGAACCTATACATTAGGTACGCCTATCATGAACACATGGTTTTTTAATTGGAAAATACTCATTTCGCACAAAATATTTTATTTTATTTTAATTATTAAAGATGTGTTTGCTCTTGAATTTTACTTAACTAATTATTTAATTTTAATTTTATTTCTCTCTTTATTTATTTAGTTTGAAAACTTTTTTCATAACTATATGTGATACTACAAGTATCACACACAAGCACTATGACTCGCCGCATAAAAAACCAAAATATTTATAGGATAATTGTATATTTTTATTAAAAAATCGAGAAGAATCAAATATCGTCAAACGGGGTGAATAGGGTTGCAGGGGTAAATAGGGACCAAACATTCAAAGGGATTTTAACATTGAAATAATATAGTTTGATGCCAACAAGGGCACTTAATCGTTAATTATAATACAGGAAACATATTAAGAGTTATTTTGGCCATAAACTATATTATTTCAATTTTAAAATTCCTATTAAAGTTTCCTCCCGATTCACCCCTGCATCCCTATTCAACCCGTTTGACGGTACGTTTAAATTAAGTACCTAGTGAGTCTGTGCAAGGCCTTCGGGTAAAAACATCTCACGCCTTGGAAAGGCAAGTACGTACCTAACCTATGTAATATGCAATGTAACCCATTTACTAAAATAATAATAACTCATAAAATAAATGATTTCAAATTTTAACATCCGTTGCGTTATCAATATCATACTTCTACACCAGTTGTTTACTAATTTTAACATCCATTACGTTATGTTATCATACTTCTACATCAGTCGTTTACTAGTTTACTATTATGTCTTAACAATTACAAATAATAAACAAAATATATGATCTCAAAATGAAGTAACCATGTAGTGAGAATACAATCGAACATTACTCATGGTCCCATCTACCTACTGATGTAAGAAAATAATATATACCATTTTAACCCCAAGCGGCTTACGTAGGTATCCATCACTACGAATTTATCTTGAACAACCAACATTTCTTTTGTAAATGAAATGACATCAATCGTATGAAAAACCCGAGTTCCCTCGGGTTCAAAGACCCGGAAGGCAATAGCTTTTTGTCGAGACAACTGCCATAAGGAAAGGTTATTAAGAAGCTGAAATTGTATCAAATCAAAAGTCGTTTATTCAAACTAGTCTGATCAGCAATTTTTGAACCTAGAAATTACATAAGACAGTCCACCAAAACGCCCGCCCTTCACCACTTACTAATGCTTTAGCTGGGATGATGAAGTGGCACAACAAATTCCCCAGCAGCACTGCTGTCTGTTCAGTTAGAAGAACTGGATTCTATACAATAGTAAGTAATTAACATTACGAAGAACAAAACTTTAAATTAACTTATTTGCCATGTGAAAATAAATACAGGTATAACATATAATACGTGATAATTCAAAATCAGAATTATTGATCCATAGAGGAATTTACATAAAGAATATTACATAGAGGAATGTTTTACTGTTGATCTCAAGGGCAACGCGGGCATGATGGGCTAAATAAAACGTCTTGTTCCATTTTTGTTACTGAAGAGTTCGGTGAACGAATATTGTTAAATAGGTACTGGAAACATTATTGAACGCTGTTGATAAAAAATATCCAAAAAATGTATGGCATTCCATAATTTAGGTTTGTATTTTATTTAACAAAGTTCTTAGATGATCTAGATATGAAATGCTGAAATGATTTGGTTTGCACGAATTCCTATGTGCAAAATGTTACTATTCAATTAATGATTATTTAAATGAAAGATGACTGATTTTATCAGAAATGGAACCACAAATATAACGACTATTGAAATTTTGATTTGACTTGTGTAATTATTTAATTTGGCATTTCTATTTTTAATGTATTCTTTAAAATTAATGTTGTAATTAGTACCTAATATATTAATTTGCACACCTTATTAGGTTATAATACAATGTACCTTTTATACCTGTAACACCTCTTTAAGAGCGTTTATACCTTATGAGTGGCAACGTCGCAATTTAGTGTCATATTTCGTGGTTTTCAATTTTTATCATTTAATCGGAGCTATATTTTAAAAATCTGTTTAATTAACTTTTTAGAATTACGTGAAAGTGTTTAAAAAGTAAGTAACCGTAATGCTTACAGTTATTTTACAATGAAAATAACGCCCTGCAAGTTCCCAATGTATTATTTGCATATAAATAGAACTGTAAACGCAACGATTGCTTACCTTTTACACAGTTTTCACAGAATTCTAAAAAGTTAATTAAACAGATTTTTAAAATATAGCTCCGATTAAATGATAAAAATTGAAAACCACGAATATGACACTAAATTGCGACGTTGCCACTCATAAGGTATAAACGCTCTTAACATGTATTTTATGCTAATAAATTATTTGATTTGATTTGAAAAATACAGTTCAGTTTGAATAAAAAAACAGCGAACTTAAATAATGCTCATCGGGCACAGGCATTCTCAAAAATATTCGATTGCGGTCAATTAATTCGAATTTTCATTCAAAATGCTGACAGATTATTGGAAAGCTTCCCAAATGAGTGTTTGAATAATTCGTGTATTATTTTGAAGCAATTGCTCAACGCTACACGTGAGATAGAAGCATAATGTTCTCACCTTGACACGAGATTCATGTTAGATACCGCTTCATCGATATTCCGTTGTTCTTGTTAAATGTTCAGGAGATACAAACAAAATAAGACCTTGTGATCCTCCAAGGATTAGGCGAACGCGTACCAAAGTGGTCTGAATACAGATCAATGATAATTTAAGCAAGGTCTTTAGAAATAATGGGTAGGCTTGCGCTTGTTTATATGCCAGAGTGTTGATGGAAAATATGGTTTTATTTTGGGCTTTCTTAGAAATTTTAATGGGCCTTGATTATTCAAAGTTGTCTACAGAATAAATATCACCTAAACAATAATTACATTACATACATTTGGTTCAAGCTCACCCAGCTTTTTAGAAATAATGGAAGCTTGTAGTCGACATTGGTGCCGATTCCCTTGTTCACAAACTAAACTAAATTTAAGTTGAGTGCATCTTTTTCTTTCTATTTCATTATGAAAAGGACAGAAGATAAATTTTAGTTTAGTCCTGTCAAATTAATCAGCGCCTGACCCTACTCCATACAAGTTTAGACGTGATTAAAAAGTTGACTACTAAAATTACATCAAATTACGTCAAGTGCTGACTAATTTGACAGGACTAAACTAATATTCATCTTCTGTCCTTTTCTTAATGAAATAGAAAGAAAAAGATGCACACAACTTAAATTTAGTTTAGTTTGTGAACAAGGGAATCGGCACCAATGTTTAGCTCCCTTGGGGTGTAATTATTTATGCAATTTTGTATTCTATTTTACAACAACCGGATGGGATTTATCATCGACAAACATTACGAACTTTCTTGGAACTCTTGTACAAAACTTCATGCTCTACTAGACCCAGCGGCTGGGCTGTGCGTTGTCTGTCAGTAAATGAATGTAATATTGTTATTAAGTAGAATATATGCCTATCACACATACATTTTAGGTCAAAAATTATAAAGATAGTATAATCCCTTGTTACTTTAAAACCTACCATCAGCCCAACCAAAACAAAAAGCAAACACAAAATGCGTCACACCAATTTTCTACTCACTCTAATAAGCAGATACGATAAAACATCGCCCATATATTAGGTATCGATAAGATAAACCCTGAATAACGCTAATACAGTAAGGAGGGGTGCATCCCCTTGCATTCCCATCCCTATTGTTACTCAAACGTGATTGTAACAATGGGTACAACTCTACGGGTAACAAAAAGGGCCGTTGCACACAGAGGGTTCAATTGAAACGTACGCTTTTTGTGACGGTGTGTATGGCCCGATAATACGGCAGACATATTGGGGTACTAAACAATTATTTTCTAGTTTTTAATGGATAATGGATTTTATTGATGGATTTAATAAATTTACAGAACTTGTTATTGAATAGTGTAATGCATTAAATATGCATGTATTTATAAATAATAACAGAATTTTTACCTTCTTGAATTTCAATATCATCAAGTAGTTGACTCCCTAGTTAACTTGAATTGTATTGAATAAAATCATTGGCTTTATAATACGGACTACTAACAACAGTAACCACAGATATAAATACATTTTGTAGTTTGAAGTTTTAACGATAATAGTTAAAATTCTCGAGATGTAGGTATTCCACAACCCTTTTACACTAGTTACCCTACCCTACTCGACATTTTATAATACACTAGAGGACGACCAGCTGCTACATTTCGCAGTACCCATTCCGTAAACCAGCATAAACTACAGTCAATAAAAACGATAGTCCGATAAACATAATAAAACAAAACAAGACGTACCTACGCTAAACAAAACAAACGTTACATTTTATAACCGCAGGCAAAACTTAGGAATAAGCCTCACCGCAAACTGTCAAACTTTCTTGACAAGCTTAAGCTGTTCTTATAAAGTTTGCTATCGTAAGCGCTGCTGTGAATGTCTGAAGAATTGTACAAAGTAAAGTGCCTTTGGTTTGTAAGGCTCCCCTCTAAGTCGACATCAGTAATGATAATGAATAAAACAATACTACGATAAACATAATAAAACAAACCAAGACGTAGCTTAGGTACG
Source organism: Brachylomia viminalis (assembly GCA_937001585.2). Classification (NCBI taxonomy): domain Eukaryota; kingdom Metazoa; phylum Arthropoda; class Insecta; order Lepidoptera; family Noctuidae; genus Brachylomia; species Brachylomia viminalis. The sequence goes on from OW443300.2 coordinate 4,564,453, forward strand.
CTAAAACACAAACGTTTAATTTTATAACCGCAGGGAAAACTTGTGAATAAGCGTCACTGCAAACTGTCAAACTTTCCTGACAGAAGGATGGCAGGCTTAAGTTGGTTTTATAAACTTTGTAAGAAGGCGCTGTTGCGAATGCCTGATTGTACAGAGACATGACCTTGGTTTGTAAGGCTCTCCACGTCGACAGCTAAATTTACTTTAGTTCAAGAGCAAAGTTGCGTTGCTACAGTCTAAATTAAACTTTATAGTCCTTATGAGACCAGTTTCACTCTCCTGGTAAAGTTTTCCTTATATTTCAAATCTACTCTAACCGACATGAATTAAATCTATATCTAAAGCTTTGTTGCTTTATCCTAGACGAATCCTTGTGGAGTAGAATATCTGCGGGGCGAGCACGGCCTACTGTGATAGGCTTGAGTCACACATTTTTATCACAGCTTGGGAGCAAAAACCGTGATAGAATGCGTGACTCAAGCCTATCACAGAGGCCGTGCTCGCCCCGCTGACGTATCTATCTTTCTATACAAAATAAATCGATCAACTATCGCTCACATATCTAATAAAGCAATAAAGTAAGTTTAATGTATTCGCCCCAAAGAGTTTAGGGTTAACCCTGACCCTCATCAAATAAGTAATAGTTTGGAAAAGGGTACAGAATTTCTGCCGACTAAAAATTCCATTATTTTATATTTTTCTATTTACTATCCTTCATAACTAATATTATAAATGCGAAAGTAAGTTCGTTTGTTTGTGTGTTACGCTTTCACGCCAAGACGGCTGAACGGATTTGGATGAAATTTGGCACACAGATAGATCATGACCTAGGTAAGTAGATAGGCTACTTTTCATTCTCGATCGCAGACGAAGTCTCGGGCAACAGCTAGTAAATCAATAACATAATTTATTTATTTATCTTTTAGTATAGTCGAGAAAGTAATTGTTAATTTGCCGTGTCCCAATGTTCGCCAATCCATACAACTTTCAAAAAATTACAGTTGTGATTTGAATATACAGGGTTATTGGTAAAATACCATCAACCTCTTAAGGGGTCATTGTACTCATCATTATGAACAACTTTTACTATGGGACCAAATATGAAATCGCGAAAAAAAATCAGCTGGTTCCTAAATTTTGACGAGTTCCGCAAACATTATGTATGTATATGTAGGGAACTGTTGATGTTTTTTATCGCGATTTCATATTTTGTCCCATAGTAAAAGTTGTTCATAAGTATAATGACCCCTTAAGAGGTTGATGGTGTTTTACCAATAACCCTGTATACCTACGTACAATTTAAGTTGGTGCCTAGTCAATTTGATAAACAATCTCGGTGCCTGTACTACGACTTGACAAGACCCTTTATTTTTTATTAGAGCTACGTACGTAGTCATCGATTGAGACATGCATGTTTTCAAAGTATATTGCTTCTGTTTATCATACAAAGTGCTAAACAATCGCAGGTGCGAGAACTGTGGGAAAATTGCTTCGTGTCAAACTAAATGTAGAAAGTTATATCGCGTTACAAGCCAACGTTAAGCTGTCAAACTTTCTTGATGATGATAAAACGACCCAAGACGTATCATGGAATGTTGCAAGACTCTTTTAATACTAACCGACTTCTAACTGGGAGGTTATTTAGGGATAGAAGTGAAAACATTATTTAGGTTTTTCTGTTGTTATTTTGTATGACGTATGTCTTTTAGGGAGTTATTTATGTACTAGCTACTTCCCGAGGCTTTGCCCGCGCGGAATTTCGATAAAAGAATCATATTTCTTACCCGAGGTCATGGTCAAAATGTGTGCCAAATTTAATCCAAATCCGATCCGCCGTGATTGAGTAACAAACATCCAAACTTTTATATTTATAATAATATTAATACACATTATAAGTATGATCTATCTAGCTTATGTTGTCCCACTGCACTAAAGGTTTTAATCTATACTGATTGCTTTTAATATTTTTCCACAGTTTTCCCTCAAACGAGGTGTTTGTATCTACGAGAATAATAATAGTTATTATGAATGCATAAATGCTAAACAAAAGCAGTAGGTACGTTTTCCTTATTATACAAAATTGCATCTACTCGTACCTAAATAATATTATGAGCTAGAAAATTACAGTGACGAAACGATCTCTGGAGACCAGCATACATTTGAAGCGTCTAAGGGTGCAATTATATTTAAATGCTGGACGAAATATAAAATACAGGGTGGAAGGGACTACGACGCGCAAAGTATAAGCTTGAATTCTGTACATGAATCTGAACCTCCTAGCGTTGGAATTTCACGTCGGTTATAAAAAAAATAATTGGTGTTCCATACATTTTGACCGCGTAGGTATTGCACTTTTCTAAGAGATAACCGATTTTTTTTTTGATAGCCAACGAAAAATTTCTACGCTAGGTCTAAAATCATCGGCTGAATTCATAATTGATGTTTGCGCGTTGATGACCCTGTCACCCTGTATTATTATTCCCTTGGGAATATTTTCGTATAAATATGGGTAGGTATGTAGAATGCCGATGGCTGTAGATATACAGGGCGTCAGAATCTGCCATGGAACAAACTAGCTGATACCCGCGTTTTCAGTCGCATTCGAGGAACCCACTTCTTATACGTCTATCTGTCTGTAATATGATCCCCAGTCTGTGTTATTATTCAGAACATGGTGTATTCTGCGTTGTAAATTCAAATCCGATCAGTCGTTTTTTAGTGTTTAAGTAACAGACAGTTTTACAAACTTGAACATTTATAATTAGTAAGATTGTTGTTATTATTACTACCTACGACTGTCTTTAATATATATTAAGATAATAATATTAGTTATTCATTGTTAATAAATACTGCCGTTTGAAGTATATTTATTCTTTAACCGCGTTTTTCTTCTATTTCTAAAATTTCCATTGCTTTGTATGTCCAATAAAAAACCGCATAAATCAGTCTCAATGTTACAACCGTGAAATGTACACAAAAATACACAATGTCTATGAACATGCAACAGATGAACAATTCTACAAAATCATGGAAAATTATGAGTTTTAAAAACAAATAAATCATAATCATCTCACAAGCTGCCCAGATATTTGGAACACATAGAAAGTTATTGTGGAAAACGTTTATTAAAAAACGTTAAACAAAACGTTCACGATGACTACATGACGTTGAAGATGACAAAAAAGCGATAAAAATAGTAAATATGTCTTAATATAATAGTCAAGTATTTTTTTAATTATCCTTCCAGAAACCACACATTCATCTCTTTAAAATATTTTAAACGAACCACATTTATCAAAGAAAATCTCACTTACCATCTCCAAATTTTGTTTACAACACACATCAAACGACCATCTTGCAACAGAACAATTGAATACTAAAAAAAATATCCTTTACCTAGCTGTGACGTATATTCCATTGTGTCGGTTTAATTGGTCGTCAATCCGTCCATGGCGACGTTTCGTAAGGCGGGAAGGCTGGTGTGTAGAGACACGCGCGTGGTGACGCTACGGTGGTCGCACCGAGACTGCGGGCCCGCCCAGCCTCCTTGCGGGATGGGGCTTGGGGCAGATATTTGCCCTAATCTGTAGGGTGGCCATAGTGTTGTAGAATTTTGGATTGAGTAGGGTTGATTAGTGTGTTGGAGTTCGGTTAGTATTGATTCTTGTTATTCTGGCTACCTCATTTGACTAATTTGTTTTGCTGAGTCACCTAACATTGGTGTAGGGTTAGACTTCAAGATTGAATGAATGTATTGCTGATTTTTTTACTATCTTAATCTAGAGCCATCATCGTACAATGTATTGTTCAGATGACAGTGAAATTACATTTAACCATCAAATGGTATTTTTAAAAGGAAGCTAAGACTTCCTGATTAAAAACGCATATTACTCTGTAAAAGAATTCCTGGAACATAAATAATAATTATTATATTAAAATTATTGTGATACTTAATATAATGTGATATAATTTATAAGAATAGTATAAGATAATAATTATAAACTGTATGAATAATGATAATTAATACAATATTTATTTATTTAGGGACAACAAACAGCAGTGTAATAATAGGTAAACATAATATGTTAGAACTTAATAATAGAGGTAGCAAATACACTACTCACAAGGTTATCCACATATTACTAAACATATCTACTAGTTGTTAGAAGGAACAATATATAAAATTAAACAGACTAAAAGTAAACATTACTTAATTATTAGGGTTCAGATCACTTAAAATAGTAACAATTTCTTTTTTAAATATAGCCTTGCTTTGAAACATAATATCGGCTGAGCCATACTGCACATTGTATGTGTCAATTAATCGATGCAGCGGAGAGCGTACTCCTGAGTTGGTTCTACAAAAAGTAGTGGCAAACAAGTGTCTCGAGCAAACTTTCGTCCATGTACGGTACGAGGGATCAGGTAGCACAAACTGTTCACTAGATCAGTACAGTCTACTTTATTACGACATATTATACTATATAGGGTCATCATCTCAAGTAGGGTGCGTCTGGATTTCAGAGTAATAATGTCATATTTCTGTAGTAATAATTGATACGACATTTTCTTTTTGAAGCATCTGTAGTGCATTGCACGTAGGAATTTGCGTTGGACCAATTCAATAATGTCAACATACTTTTTATATTAGGGGTTCCAAATAGGTACTGCGTATTCCAATTGCGGTCGTATTATTGACTTATACAGGTATAAGTAAGTAGAGGGACGGTTTAATTCTCTTGATGCTCTTATTACAAAACCATACATTTTAAATGCCTTATTGACTATATTGTCAATATGGCCATCAAGGTGAAGCTTTGAGTCCAACTGTACGCCTAGATCACGAAGAGAATTCACTTTGTTATGTGAAGTGTTTCTGAAAGAATAATTGAATTTCATCACATTTTTCTTCTTTGTAAACATAATGCATTTAGATATACTTAGGTAGAGTTTGTTTACAGAACAGTAGTCCAGATAACGGTCAAGGCCATTCTGAAATTCTAAACAGTCGGATAGATGGCTGATATTTTTATAAATATTCAAATCGTCCGCATACAGGAGGAACTTAGAATTTTTAAAGCAGTCTTTTATGTCGTTAATAAACAAGATGAACAAGAGGGGACCTAAAATTGAGCCTTGAGGAACTCCGGAAGTGACTTTAACCATGCGAGACTCATAACCATTGTTAACAACTTTCTGGGTCCTATTGGTGACATATGATACAAACCAACGTAATAAATTTCCTCTTATACCATTGAAAGCAATTTGGTCAAGAAGTAGTCTGTGATCGACTTTATCGAAAGCCTTTTTGAAGTCAGTATACACCACATCAATTTGTTGTCTATTGTCAATGCCTTCAAATGCTTTGTAAAAACAAGGAGGTTACTTACACAGGACCTACCTCTAACGAACCCGTGTTGCTCTTTTATTAAGATGCTATGAAGAATAGGGTAGATCTCACTATGCACCAGTCTTTCACAAAGTTTGGATAGTCCTGACAATATAGAGATTGGGCGATATGTAGAAACATCACTCTTAGGGCCACATTTATGAACTGGAACGATGTTCGCTTGTTTCCATACATCAGGGAAAACCCCATATGAAAGACATTTATTGAACAGAATGAAAAGAGGGGAGCTCAGTGTGTCACATGTGTTTTTTAAAAAGATTGAAGGGATACCATCGGGCCCAGGACCTTTGGAAGCATCCAGTAATTGTAGTTCTTTCCGTATTTTTTGCAACGAAAAGTGCAGATACGAATATTGATATCACCATCAGGATTGGCGGGAGGAGGCACCCATGAAGTATGATCAAAAGAAGATGGTTCATATACTGATTGGAAAAAAATTGTGAATAAATTACAAATAGTAACAGGGTCATCTGAGGACGGTTGGAGATAGTGAACTGTAGCTGGAATACTATTAGAAGAGTTACGACTAGAAACATATGACCAGAATGCCTTAACATTTTTGACCACACTATCTTCTATACTATTCATATAATTTTTAAAACATTCGTCCGCCTCCTTTTTGAATTTTATTCTATAAATAGAAAATAGTTCGTAGTCTTCAGTGTTTCCATATTTTTTCCACTTAACCCATGCGCGAGATTTATTTTTGAATATGTGCAAAAGAGATTTAGTGGACCAACATGGGAATTTCAGACTTTTAGGCTTGTGAGTGGGAGTGTGTAATTTAATGAATTCATAGATTTTTTCATAAAAGTTGCAACTGCTTAATCGGGGGGTAGATCTTTAAGTAAATTGTTCCAATCTACAGCTTCAATGTCAGTATTGATCTTGGAATAATTTGATTTATAATAATTTAATTTGTTAAAATTTTTAAGTTTTGGTAAACGTGTTGGCTTTCTAAATGGTATTTGTACTATCGAGGAAGTTCATATCTATGCACCTTTAGGACTATTTTTCCCTGTAGCGCTCGGGCGCTAACAGTAACTAACGTAAAACAGATGCGGTCATCGTGTTCACGGGATTTTGTTCTAAAACTGCTTAGATATGAACTTCCTCGATAGTACGTAGAACGAAGGATGGTGAGTATCTATTGGCAAGAGTGAGGTGTTAGGATTATGAGCAACAGCATGTATATTACAGAAGAAAAGATCTAAAATCCGCCCATTACAGTTAGTGAATAATTATGTTAAATTGATTTAAGTCCAATTGTGAGCAAAAGTTTAATAGATGTCGACTTGCATTTGAATATTATCTATCAGATGCACACGTCATGTACGAATTTGTACTAATCCAGTTCATCGCAGGTAGGTTAAAATCACCGGTAAAAATAATGTTTTCTATGCATCTCCATTTCGTCTACCAAATTGGACAACGAATTGATAAAGTTTACATATATATCATCCGTGGCGCTAGGGGTATGTAAGTAGCACAAACAAGTAGGTATTTACCACTATAAGAGGGAATTTTTATTATTTTATGTTCCGGTAAAATTAAAGGGGGTGACAGAGTGAGACAAGTTGGTTTTAGTTGTTTGGAGACCGCTATCAGCACGCCTCCGCCATCTTTTTTATTAGAAATAGCTCGATCTCGATCGTGTCTGAAAACTATATAACGGGAATCAGTAATTTCGTTATCGTATCGTAGTATAATGTGCTTCACTGTAATATTGAGTAAGTATGTATACATATTTTTTCCTTTTCTTTTAAGTATAGACATTTAAATTGCAATGACATAACAGGCAACTAAGTTCTAAGAACCTACCGATTGTTAACATCTTCAAAATTTTGTACACATATATGAACTCAACACATGATTCTAGTAGAACCCTAGAGTAAAAAAAAATCGTCAGTCATAAAAAAAAACAGCTGTTTCATAGAAAAGTGCAATACCTAAAGCCGTCAAAATGTAAATGATAAATGATTTTATTTCTCTAAGTAATAAAAAATAAAATAATAAAATTCTTTATTGAACAAAAAACACAGTACGACAATAAGATTTAGTGCGATAATACCTACATTAGTAAAAATACTGTGTCGTAGGAATTAACGCCCACCTCAGGAAAAGGACGATAGCGTTCTAGAATTTATACTAAACACAGGAGATAGATTACAAACTAGAATAATAGGTTAAAAAAAATATATATATATTATGTGAATATGTAATAGGTACGAACGAATGTATTATGTGCGTGTGGGTGTTTGCATAGGTGTGTGAGTATGTGTGTGTATGTGGTGTGTAAGTAGGTTTGTCATAGGTTTGTACAAAAACTTTTACACGTCAATCGTATTTTGAAAACTAGATGAGGTCGGCATTTCCTATTTGACTACTCTGAGAAGAAAGGCCGAAACAAACTCAGAGGTCACAGTCTCTTTTAAAGTCCAGACAAAATCTTGGTCAGATCATGTGAAGGCTATGTAGATCGGTGTCTGAAATGGTCTTTTGAGGAAAGAACCACACAGATTGAGTGGACCTGTCCAGTCAGTGCACGCAATTGTCAGTAATCGTGCAGCTCAACTTAGACTTAGGGAGCTCAACGATTCGACGAAGAATACCAAAGAAAGGACATTTGAGTAGGCCGCATAAATTACTCAAACTGCCAGTTCATGATTAAACTGAGAAAAATACAAAAATAAATAAAAATAAAACCATTGACCGACATAGTTCTCACATTCACAATAATTAGAATAATATTATAATAATCTTTAAGTATATAATATTATAATAATCTTCTTTTTTATAATAATCTTGTATGGACAAGATCATTTTTTTTTAATAACTCCCGTAATATTTTAATGCGGGGAGTTTCAGAATCATGTACTGAATCCATAATAACGGTTTGCGCATCGATGTCCCAGCCACCATGTATCATAATCAGCCTATAATGTTCCCACTGCTGGGACACAGGCCTCCTCTCGGTGAGAGGGAGTGGGCCGTAATCCACCACGTGGGCCCAGTGCGGGTTGGTACATGTCACATTGTTTTCGATATTTTTTTTTTGGTTCTAGGACATGCCGGTTTTTTCACGATGTTTTCCTTCACCGTTTTGAGCCACCATGCATATACCTACTTAAATCCGGGACACTGGGCAATCAGCACCGATAACGCTTTGCCTTCTAGCTAATATTTTTACTAGAAACTAAGAAGATTGCATTAGAGTTACAAAATCCAGCAACCCTGTATATCAAGCAACGCACAATCAAGACCGTCCGGAAAATCACACAACGCACAGAGCCCCTACTCATAATGTAATCAACCGTCAGTTTTGCGTTCCCACAAATTGGTGCTGTTTCCCGCGAGTCCGTCTCTAATTAACATTCGGAGCTTTCGAATTGCTCATTATGGTTCCCTTTGGAGTTGGTGTAAACGGTTTTTGTTAAATTGACTGTTTTGCTGGTAATATTCTGTCTCGATTTTCAACACTTTTGGCCGTAACTGTGGCGGGATTTGTCGCGATGGGCAGTGTTGCATTGGAATTAATGTGTTAAGAGGGCTATCATAATTTTTCATGTATTTGCGTGTTTGAAGAGTCTACTACTAGTTACTTATATCTTTAAGATGATTAGAGGGATGATAAACAATGCGGATATATTGCGAAGGGTGGAACTAGTCGTGCCAGACGGGTATGTGGGTCGTCGTCGTCGGCCGCGGTTGCTGGAGGTACCGCGCGCGCGAACTAACTTGCTGCGTGAGGCGCCGCTGACGAGCGCGCTCCGCACTCTCAACCTCATTGCTGATGACGTAGACATATTCTGTTGCGCTTTGGGTGAATTTGAAAGAATAGCTACCTATAGAATTTGTTATGGTACAAGCACTGGGACTATTTAATTTTTAAGTGTACTGCAATATCGCATTGGGTCTAGCCTGTAAGGACATTTGTTTGTTTGGAGTGCGTAAATAAATAAAAATAAATAAATTTGGTCAAGTTCTGATGATTGGTTTTTGAGTCAGCTTCTATAATACTTACGTATTTTTTCCATTTAGTGTATGTTGGTTGATGATGTTGTAATAACTTCCTGTCACTATTATTCACATTACAAGTACTAATATACGACTTTGTTTGGTGTATATTTTTTTTTTCTAAACTCATATTACATATAAAGGGAAAAGATTTGATTTTTTGTATGTTTGTTTGTTAAGCTTGGAAGTTAAAACGGCTGAACAGATTTAGATGAAATTTGGCTCATAGACCATGACCTGGATTAGGACATAGAACACTTTTTATACCGCTATTTCTACGGGATCGACACTTATGCGAATGAAACCGCGGGGCACAGCTAGTGTCTAATAAAGTTACGTATAGCATTTTCAATGGAGATGAAAACTTATTAGTACATCTAAGATTCATTTGGAGATAACATGTTAGTCCTGCCTGTAACTTCACCGACCCCCATATCTTTTGCACTAACAGAGCATTGCTGCTTTATCGTTATAATCATCTCAGAATCACTCACTACTGGGTGTAGGCCGCCTTTCTTTTCCGCCATATTTGTCGGTTCTACTGCCTCGTTTGTCTACTGTTCGCCAGCGCTACAGCTCAGCATCAGACGCTTGCTGGGCAAGATTCCTGGGCCGGGCCTAGTGGAAATTATCAGTAGCAGTCCAGAGTCTCGATCTGTGTCCAGTTGATGGCAACCGGCTCGCCCTCTATTACATGGGACTTAAATATAGCTGGCTGACAGCAAGTCAACTTCTCCGTGCGGTGTATCCCTCAAAATCAAAAGTCATTTATTCAAACTGGGCTGAGAATCAGCAGTTTTTGAACGTCAAAATCACATAAGACAGTCCCCTCAAAACGCCCACCCTTCACCACTTCCTAGTGCTTTAGCTGGGAAGAAGAAGTGGCGGAATAAACTCCCCAGCAGCACTGCTGTCTGTTCAGTTAGAAGAACTGGATTCTATACAATACTAGCTGACCTCTCGAACTTCGTTCCGCCTAACATTTTTTTTTTTAATTTTTCTCTCCGTATGAACCATCCTCGTACTTCAAGGAATATTCAAAAAAAAGAATTAGCAAAATCAGTCCATCCGTTCTTGAGTTATAAAATTACAACGAAAAGTGTCTTTGATTTTTATAGATAGAGATTTAAAGTAATTAACATTACGAAACACAAAAGCGTTAAAATTATTTGCCTTATGTCAGCTAGCACGTCGCCAATATTGAAAACTATACTCAAGCAGAAATAAATAATAAAAACTTAATACATAATAAAAAGCCTCCAGGAATAAAGGGCGTGCCCGCTTACATGTGCAATGCTGCATTATGTTTACCTAAGTAGCTGTAACTTGTAGTCACAAATTATAAACTAGGACCTTCGAAGTAAAATAAAGAAACAGTTAATTACTATTAACAATAACAAAACCATAGTCAGCAAGATGACCTGTCACCACAAGCAGCACACGTTCACGAGCATAACGCAAAGATCAGCCTCGTCCAGGTGTTGCCTGTGCTCAATGCTGCCTGACAGCAGGTTAAGCTTATGAGAATCTTTCCCCAGCACATCGTTTGTCCACCCGCCACCGTCAACGAGAAACGAGATTTTTCGATCCGAGCGTGACGACGACGACTCCCGGTGACGGCGTGCGAAGGACACGTGGCCATAGTAAATGTGTGCATCGCTACTTCGGCACCGTCATCTCGTTCTCGTTGACGTCCGTGTCGGTGGAAAAACGGCTTTTGTCAAGCAGCTTCATTACCTATATTCTATTCTCTAAGCAACACACAACAACAACATTAATTATACCAACATAGTAAACGCATCACAATAAATTGTATCGTGCAATCGTTCAACGCGTGTGAAGACGCTGACAGCCGCTAGCATCCTAGACAGGTGCAATTAATTAACACCTATTATCGTAAGATAATTGAATTCTAGATGCCTAGTAATACAATGTAAAAAATGTATTTACAGAATCAGTACTTAATAGAAAGAGTTTCAGTACCTAGTTAAATAAAAATAATTATAGGTATACCTTTGAAGTTGCCGTTTTTCAATACTGGAGCTATTTGAAACGTAATTTATGTATGGCTGGCAATAAATTCTAAATTCAATTTTTATTTTATTTAAAAAATATTAAATTCTATTTTCAAATTCAGTCATTTGTTTATTGATTAGTGTTTTGTTTTCACTACATTTGAATCTTTTTCATCAGTATGGACACGATAACAATACGAGTAATTATGGAATACCAGTTCCTTCGCGGTAGCAATGCCGCACAAACGGCTCGCAAAATTAATTACGTGTACGGAGTGAACACTACGAACGAACGCAGGCCTTGTTATTGGTTTGAACGCTTCGGCCATGGAAATTTCGATCTAAAAAATGAATCCCGTCCGTGGTCGCCTAAAACTAAAGTAAACAAAGGCGAAATTAAGGCGATAATGGAAACTGACGATACTCGAATCTACGGCTGAGTTAGCAGAAGCTTTCAACGTTAGCATCAAAATAATATTGGTCAATTTGCGTCAAATTGGCCACGTAAAACAACTTGTTATGTGGGTGCCACCCGAACTAAGCGATCGCCAGCGCGCCTTGCGTTGCTTAAAACAGACACGGAAACGAAGGGATTTTTAACCGCATTGTCACGTGCGATGAAAAATGGACTCTTTTTGATAATTGTATGCGGTCATCATGTTCGACCCTGGTTCAGTGGCTAGGCAATGTCCCAAACGAAAACTTATCCCTAAATAAGTCATGGTCACTGTTTGGTGATCTAGTTCTAGCCGGTATAATTCATCACAGCTTCTTACCAAATGGCACTAGCATTACTGCGGATGTGTACTGTGAGGAACTGGACACAATTATGGAGAGGCATACAAATCTCCGATCAGCCTTGGTTAATCGCTCGTCCCCGCTGCTCCTACACGACAACGGTCGACCTCATACGGCACAACAGACGGTCTCCAAGCTGCAAGAGCTAGGGTTGGAAGTTTTGCGTCATCCTCCGTACTCACCAGACCTTGCGCCGACAGACTTCTACTTTTACCAAAATTTGGACAACTTCTTGGCAGGGAAAAGTTTAATACCCGAGAGGCAGTACAAAATTCCTTTGAAGGGTTTGTTGGCTCCCGTACACCTGACTTCTTCAAGAAGGGATTTGAAAAATTACCACTGCGCTGGCAGAGATGTATCGATAGCATGGGTGCATATTATGATTGATAGAAATAAAAAAATTTTATATAAAAATGACTTTAACTTTCTGTACTTACTTATACTAAACGTCAATTTCATAGGTAAGTAAAGACCTTATATTAAATTTTTGTTGTTGTTTGTGTTTTTTGTTTTTGTTTTTTGTCGTGTTGCGGTTATACGGTTCTATTTTCTCCTCTTTATTAAAGAACTTTGTATAAATAAGCAACTTTTACCTTCTAAGAATCTTAATCCTCGTTTTCACTGCGAACAAAGACGAGCAACAGTTTCTAAACATCAAATGCTCCTAAAAACAAATGTCTCAGCTTTTGTTTCCCCATGAAATGATTACCGCAGCACAAAAACATGTACCTAGCTGAAACAGTGATGCGCAACTTGTGTTTCCCATTTAAAGGAGGCTTTAGTAATCAAGTTCAGGTAAATTATTATGATGCTGCCATCTGTCAGGTTTACTTTGGGCACTCGGGTGACCTGCTTCGTGCTCTGAGGTATTTCATCCATTAATTACGGCGGCAAGAAGTAAAGTGCTTTTTCAAGTCTAAGTGCCTTTTCTACCAGCCGGCTGCCGGGAATCTGACGGAGAAGTGTAAAAGCTTTCACACGTATCGGTGCTATTAACCCGGCTTACACCGTCAGGCTGTATGCTTCACCATAGGCCTTAGTACGAACGCAAGACGTAAACGTAACGTAAATTCGAGCAATTTTATAATCGCAAATAAAGCTAGCCTACGGACGTTTGCCCACAGCCACAAGCCCACAATCTGTGGGACGTCAACGAGAACGAGATGACGGCGCGGCGCCGAAGTAGCGATACATAAATTTACTATTGCCGCGTATCCACCACAAGTCCGTCACCCGAACGGCGGGATCCCAGCGCAATCGCTAGAAATCGGCCCGAGATTGCGTTAGGCGCGAATTATACAGAAACGGCGTACGGTAAAGACGCGGTGCAGGCGCAGAGCAGGCGTGGAACAGATAAAAGAGGCAAAGAGTCGCCGCAACTAATCATTATACAGGCTGACTTTATTGTGATAGCATGTCTTCCTCTTCAGACGACAAAGATGCGCTTGCTTTGCTGCAACTCATTAATGTGCAGAGACTCCGAAGATATTGGGTGCACCCTGTATGGAAAATGTCACAAGAGCATAGATATTTTAAAATAACGGAAAAATTATGCGAATATCCTGATCGTTTTCCTACAGTGTATACAATGTCACTAGAATGTTTCCACATTGTATTGTCAAAAGTAAAACACGGTCTTCAGAAGAAGCATACAAATTGAAGAGAACCGGTCTGTCCTGAAGATAGACTATTGATATTATTAAGGTTAGTAAAACATCTTTGGCATTTTTCTGCTCCTACTGTATAACAAAACATCGTGCTGCTTGCGCGCCACTCCAGTCGCGACTGCTAGCGACGCGGAACAGGCGACGAAACGATGTGCCTCAACGTGTCGCCTACCTACATTTTGTATTGAAACGTTTTGAAGCGGCAAGATCCTTGCGCTGCGCCTTCACCTTACGCCGTTTTTGTATAATTTGCGCCTTAAACCAATGTGCCGGCAATACAAAACACGTTTGATCTTGTCCACACACGGCCGTCGCACAGGCGAGGCGCCGTTCGCCCGGCTTTTGTTTTGTACTTTTGTCTATAATATCATAACAACCACCGAGTTCAGTCGCAGTCAGTGGACAAACGGTCGACGTCACCGGGACGTCACGTTCGGTTCGAGTAATCTCGTTGACGTTCCGTTGACGGTGGCGGTAGACAAACGGTGTTTATGTGGGTACTTGTTCTTGTCGCACAAGCACAATAAGGCCTATTTGCACGACAAATTACTAAATTAATTTAAGACTAAACGTATCTAAAGCATCTCTGTCTTTGTCCTCAATCGATTACTTATCAGAAATAGAACGATATTTTAAAATCGTTTAGAATAAGAGCTGTATGCATTTCGTGATTTGAGGTGCAAGTGGGCCTAAGTACCAAATACCCATAGATATCAATAAAGTATTCAAGACTACGTGGGAAATGAGTACCTATCCACAATGTTTAAATCGTTCCAATTTACGTTACGTTTGCTCCGCGCGTTCGCGCTAGGCCCACAGGCTTTTCGTATTTGTCCCTAAGGATAGACGAGTACGGTACGCTTTTCTTAGCGCCTAACCAACTGGAATACTTATTTTGTACCTTCCCGCGAGGAGAAAACAAATTTTGCATACGCGTTTTTGACTACCGTTAAGTTTAAGCCATTAAAATGCCGTTTTTAGTACACCCACTGTACAGGATGACGAATTACTGGGCCAATTGATTTATGAGCAGGTACTAGAACAGTCAGATATCACAAAAAAACTACACGCTTAAAGTCACCATATTATCAAGCCATGTATGGTATTGTACCGGGCGCATAGGTACTACCCGTCAAACGGAGCGCGAGAAAAAGTACTAAAAAAATACACCTTTTCCAGTAGAAACATTTCTGTATTTCAATTCTTGCACACATACAAACCTGTTATATAACAATATTTTACTCAACATTATATCAATATAGACGTGTTGAAGACAACCTTTTGATTTCGAAGCTCGAAGAGAACTAACTTAGAAAACTAGGCGATGCTCCAAATAACATAATTATTTCCATTCCATAATTATTTCCATTCCGTTTCGTTATAAAACCAGTACTTTTTCGGTAACCAGCTACTGCTTTATTATGTCCTTAGCATAGCTCTCATAATGTATTCGAGATTAGAAGACCAGGAGACCCATAGCACAGGTTTTACTTAGTACGGGCTCCTGTGTCCCATCTTAAAACATTTTGAAATATATACCTACTGTGTACGCTATTATTTGTGGGAGAAAATAAATACAAATTAATAAATAAACCCTCAAATGAGATACTTTTAAACTTCATGACTACACTGATACAAAAATCATTTGAGGCAAATTAAAAATCACTACAAATCCTATTAACATTTGGATATCATGACAGTACTAAAAGCACGGAATTAATTGGTGCGGACTGAGAGCGAGGTACCGTGAGTTCGACCACCAGCCTTTGCAGTTTGCACATAATGTACATACATACATAGACTCACGCCTTCTTCTCATGGGGGCAGGCAGGAATGCCACCTGCTACGGTCTTTACATACTAACTCATTTTGCTTCGTTTATGTTCATACATCCGCGGGGTAACTGCGTTATACACTAACAGTAGAACGGCTTTCATTTTGACAGTTCAACAACATTCATCGCGTTATTTACGTTGTTGAGCAGACAAATATTTCGAACATGTGAAGCAATGGATATCATTCCAAATGATTCAGATTGTGATTAATAGTGTGTTACGCAATTACTAGTGGTCAAAGTCAAAGCATTTATTCCAATTATTAGTGGTCAAAGTCAAAGTATTTATTCCAATTACTAGTGGTCAAAGTCAAAGTATTTATTCCAATTACTAGTGGTCAAAGTCAAAGCAGCTATTCCAATTACTAGTGGTCAAAGTCAAAGTATTTATTCCAATTACTAGTGGTCAAAGTCAAAGAATTTATTCCAATTACTAGTGGTCAAAGTCAAAGTATTTATTCCAATTACTAGTGGTCAAAGTCAAAGCATATATTCCAATTACTAATAGTCAAAGTCCAAGCATTTATTCCAATTACTAGTGGTCAAAGTCAAAGCATTTATTCCAACTACTAGTGGTCAAAGTCAAAGCATTTATTCCAATTACTAGTGGTCAAAGTCAAAGCAGCTATTCCAATTACTAGTGGTCAAAGTCAAAGTATTTATTCC
The DNA here is from genome assembly GCA_937001585.2 of Brachylomia viminalis. Lineage (NCBI taxonomy): Eukaryota > Metazoa > Arthropoda > Insecta > Lepidoptera > Noctuidae > Brachylomia > Brachylomia viminalis. The sequence goes on from OW443300.2 coordinate 4,580,860, forward strand.
AATTACTAGTGATCAAAGTCAAAGCATTTATTCCAACTACTAGTGGTCAAAGTCAAAGCATTTATTCCAACTACTAGTGGTCAAAGTCAAAGCAGTTATTCCAATTACTAGTGGTCAAAGTCAAAGTATTTATTCCAACTACTAGTGGTCAAAGTCAAAGCATTTATTCCAACTACTAGTGGTCAAAGTCAAAGCATTTATTCCAATTACTAGTGGTCAAAGTCAAAGCAGCTATTCCAATTACTAGTGGTCAAAGTCAAAGTATTTATTCCAATTACTAGTGATCAAAGTCAAAGCATTTATTCCAACTACTAGTGGTCAAAGTCAAAGCATTTATTCCAACTACTAGTGGTCAAAGTCAAAGCAGTTATTCCAATTACTAGTGGTCAAAGTCAAAGTATTTATTCCAACTACTAGTGGTCAAAGTCAAAGCATTTATTCCAATTACTAGTGATCAAAGTCAAAGCATTTATTCAAATTAGGCACTTTTGAAACTCAACATTTATATTAAAATAGAATTGATTCTAGTCGCCCCTTCCAAGAGGTTGTTCTTTTCGTATGGAGAATAATAGGCAAGAAACTCCACCGTTACTCTTTTAAAATGTGTTACCTACAATACAATAATAATAATAGTTTTGTATACATTAATTATAAATTATAAGTGAATACGATGCACCTAGGATAAAATTACTATACCACAATAGGTACTTACAAAGAATTAAAAATGTAGCAATGACAAATAAGTTAAATAAGTGATAGATACACGGTGCTCACTTAATTACAAACATTGTAAAAGTATTCGACTCTCCAAATTTTTTTTAACAAGTAAATTATGTCAGTAGGATTTGAGTTAAAATAATCACAGAATGTAAATCAATGTCATAAAAATAATAAATTGTACAATTAAATTAGCAACGATTTGATTTTGTCTAGACTCTAGATTGTCCTATGGAGCTGTACCAGCATACTAAGCACCTGACTTTTCTGAAGAACATCACTTATAAGGTCAGTACTTATAGTATAGTTTACACTATTGACGAAAACCCACTCCTAGCATGGACGGTGTGATGTATGTAATGCTAAATTAAAATAAGTAAGTAAATACCTAAATATGTACCTACTTAGATTTTAGGGTTCCGTGCCCTAAGGTGCCAACGGAACTTTATTATTAAGCCTCCGCTGTCCGTCTGTCCATCCGCGTTCGTCTGTCTGTCAGCAGGCTGTATCTCATGAATCGTAATAGTTGGACAGTTGAAATTTTCAGTGTGTATTATTTCTATTGCCGCTCTACCAACAAAAAAATATAATAAACTTAAAAATTAAAGGGACAAGAAGCGTGTTTTATTTGGCGTTTTTTGCCTTGTGGTACGGACCCTTCGTGTCCGAGTCCGGCTCGCAATTGGCCGGTTTTGTTTTTGTTTTAATCGCTCTCCTTCAAAGGTCATTCATTGATTTTCGCATATCTTAGACAATTTTATCACTTACTTTACAAGTTATTTGCTAAGCGCAGTGTTTGGCTAATTAATAATTATAATATTGGCACTGTGTGGTAATGTTTTAAGTATAACACTATTTGTGTCCACAATTTACTTTGTCAAAATATTAACCAAGATAAAATCGTTTCAGCTGTTTTATGTCAGATTTGTGGGGAGGTAGGCATTAGTTATTGGGGGATACAGTTGTGCTAAGTGAAACGTGATGGTGGGTACCTATATATGTATACTTATAGGTAGGTACCTACCTAGTACCTACTTAGTTTCATATCGGAATCGATTTCTTAGTTAGCAAACCAACTATTATTTCAAGGTTTAATTAAAATTCTAATGTCATTACCTACTCTATATTGTCCATCCTTAGAAGTTATACCAAACTAAAATCTGTATCCAAGAATTGAAAACAACGACATCTATTGGCAAGTGTAAGAACAGTTTAAACTTGGTTCTAACATAAACGGTTTTATTTCCGACGGCCAGATGGCAGCGATTGACCGTTTCAGTTTCAAGTTCCTCGTTGTGTCTGTGTATTGTAGGATAGGCAGAGTAATTGATAATAGCTGTATAAGGTCCGTTTTATGTCCAGGCAAATCACTGTCCATTCCAAGGTGGCCTGGAAGAGATCGCAGAAAGCGATAAGGCCGCCCATTGTTTAGTATGTAGTGCAATTTTTTTTTTTGTTGTGTATTTTGTGGTGTACAGTAAAGAATATATAAACAAAATGAATAAATCGTCATACACCTCATAATTATTATTGTACATGAACCTATTCATCCTAGTCGTCGTCGAACCTAATCGATGTTTGTCCACAGACTGGTGATCCTGATCATTTAATCATCATCCTGGAGGAACCTATTTGCTTAAAAGGATTCTCCCCATTGTAACTGTAATAAGTTAATTAAGATGATGCAATTGACTTTATTTTTTATTTTTTCACACTCATACAATGGCAATCGATTTGTTAAGCAGACTAATTTTACAAACCTATGCAAGCAATGAATAAGGAATTTCCTTCAATACCCCCGGATTGTGATTGAAATTGTGTATCGTAATTAAGGTACTGGACTGCCAAGAGTCAAGTATAAACTCTCTTGGCAGTCCAGTACCAGTAGTAATGTATAAACATTTCTCCATTGATCGTTCATTGTGATGCACACACTTGAATGAAACCAGGATATCACAATGAACGCTGCCATTGGGAGATCTCGGTTGAGCAAGCTGATAACAGGCTACAATGGTAAATCGGGTGAAGCAAGATAAAAGCAAATGTCAAACTGTGATAGTGTTGAATCAACATTCAGCCTATAGCTGTTCACCTGGACATATGCCTCTCCAATTGCACGCCACTATGAGCTGGATCGTTGGGCCCCCTCATATATATAGGTACCAATTAAAACTGACGTAGATTTGGGCATGCCACACCGCTTTACGAAAATCCACCTACCTACATCACAATTTGTATGAACCATTGCACACTATAGGCGGACAGCATCGCGCTTTTTTGTATTGGAATGCGATGCTCTGCGACCACGTGGCTGTAATGTCAAATGTGCGTTTAGCTTTGCAAGTACTGCTACCCATGCTATGTTACCCATTATCCTGTGAAGGTTGTCACTACACCTGGCCTCTGAAGGCATCCAACACTTACCTACCTGATAATCTATACAAAACCATAACTGTACATATAATTATAAGAAGTCTATTGGTGCATCGACGCAGTTTATGTTAGCATTAGTTTTGGAATCACTGACTCCCAAGTCACAGGCAATAAACTTAGTTTGGGAGTCAGGAGATAAATTAGTCTCACATCTCTGTACCAAATTATTGTCTTTGATATTGTCACCAAGTTAAAAAAAAATGGTTTTGCTTTAGCTAACCAATTACGGCAGATCAACCGCAGTTTACTGCAACAGCTGATTACCATATGAAAGGATTCCATCTCCCCCTTTCGAGTTCACTGTAATCGGTTAAAGTGTCACAGTTGAGGCGGTTAAACTAATTATAAAACACAACAGACATGCCGCTGGCATCGCTGACCCGACCCATATTCTGTTCACGACACCACTGTAAGTAGACCTACCCTACGTCCCCCAGTCTTTAACTATTAGGAAGTGTAAAGAGAACTTTATTTTAATAGTAGAGGTCAGGGATATAGTGGTTTTGTTGCGTGACGTCTATCGTACGCTGGTTTATTTCTGACGCGACCGCAGACTACGGACCATGTTTTGATTTAGTATTTATTTTTATACAGTTGTTACACAATGGATGCGCCACAACACACAAAGGTCTAATGGTTGCGGTTGGCAGCCTTGGGGTCCGGAGTTTGCTAACCAGAGTAAGGTAATACTCAGGAAAACAGCTCGAGAATTGATGTTAAGCTGACTAGTAATACATCATAGCCACTTCGTAGGCTTCGTCGTAGCCACATTGTAGGCCACGTCGCTGGCAACGTCGTAGGCCAGGTTGTAGGCCACGTCGTAGGCCAAATGGTAGGCTACATCGTATGCCAAGTTTGAGACTACATCGTAGGCCAAGTTGTAGACTACGTCATAGGCTAAGTTGTATTGTAGGCTATGTCGTAGGCCATGTCGTAGGCCATGTCGTAGGCCAAGTAGTAGGCTACGGCGTAAGCCAAATTGTAGGCTACGTCGTAGGCCATGTCGTAGGCTAAGTTGTAAACTACGTCGTAGGCGATGTCGTAAGTCATTTTATAGGCTCAACATGTTTACTGCGTAACAGTCAGAGACAACATTGAAATCTTATGTCTCTGTATCTTCTACGATACCCATTATAATTATGTAAGATCTATTTATTTATCTATTAAGATACCTACCTCATTGCAATACCTCTAGTATTGTCTGACTCGAAGACGTGCATGTACCTACTTGATTTATTAACGTAATAATTGATATTATCTATATTGTTTCTGCAATTGCAGTAGTGAATGCAACAGACCATTCACCTGTTATCTACGAGCGTGGTTAAGTAAGTGTTAGGGCATGACTTAGATAAGATAGTTATTACTCAAGAGTCGGAATTGTATTCTTACTATATCGTGTCAAATGATGGAACAAGACATCGACACTATTAATAATTGTCTTAGAAGTTATGAGCCCGATAGGGTTTCCTATCGGCAAAAATGACGTACTTCCATTCAAGCTTTCATCATAATTTCTTATTTCTCAGTGCTTACTTTCCTGGAAAGAGCTATGCAGATGATGAGTGCTTACTTTCCTGGAAAGAGCTATGCAGATGATGAGTGCTTACTATCCTGGAAAGAGCTATGCAGATGATGAGTGCTTACTTTCCTGGAAAGAGCTATGCAGATGATGAGTGCTTACTTTCCTGGAAAGAGCTATGCAGATGATGAGTGCTTACTTTCCTGGAAAGAGCTATGCAGATGATGAGTGCTTACTTTCCTGGAAAGAGCTATGCAGATGATGAGTGCTTACTTTCCTGGAAAGAGCTATGCAGATGATGAGTGCTTACTTTCCTGGAAAGGGCTATGCAGATGATGAGTGCTTACTTTCCTGGAAAGAGCTATGCAGATGATGAGTGCTTACTTTCCTGAAAAGAGCTATGCAGATGATGAGTGCTTACTTTCCTGGAAAGGGCTATGCAGATGATGAGTGCTTACTTTCCTGGAAAGAGCTATGCAGATGATGAGTGCTTACTTTCCTGGAAAGGGCTATGCAGATGATGAGTGCTTACTTTCCTGGAAAGAGCTATGCAGATGATGAGTGCTTACTTTCCTGGAAAGAGCTATGCAGATGATGAGTGCTTACTTTCCTGGAAAGGGCTATGCAGATGATGAGTGCTTACTTTCCTGGAAAGAGCTATGCAGATGATGAGTGCTTACTTTCCTGGAAAGGGCTATGCAGATGATGAGTGCTTACTTTCCTGGAAAGTGCTATGCAGATGATGAGTGCTTACTTTCCTGGAAAGAGCTATGCAGATGATGAGTGCTTACTTTCCTGGAAAGAGCTATGCAGATGATGAGTGCTTACTTTCCTGGAAAGAGCTATGCAGATGATGAGTGCTTACTATCCTGGAAAGAGCTATGCAGATGATGAGTGCTTACTATCCTGGAAAGAGCTATGCAGATGATGAGTGCTTACTATCCTGAAAAGAGCTATGCAGATGATGAGTGCTTACTATCCTGGAAAGAGCTATGCAGATGATGAGTACTTACTTTTCTGGAAAGCGCTATGCAGATGTGAGCTTACGTTCTTTACACAAATAAGGAACTTTTGTGCAAAATGTCATGCTTCTCCCACCCAGTCGATTTGGCTGGGCGATGTCTGTCAGTGCACGAATGAATTGAAGATTTATATTAAATAAATAAATAAATATTAGACAACATCCACACAAGGTCTTCAGGTCCCGAACTAGGTAGAGCCTGTACTACGGTAACCTGATGACTGATATACATACATTATATACACACACCCAGACACAGGTCAAACAGACATGTTCATGCACACAAATGTTTGACTTGTCCGGGGATCGAACCCGGGACCAGCGGCTCAGAAGGCAGGGTCGCTACCAACTGCACCAACCGGTCAGTCAACTAGAAGAGTACGTCTAAGATTACGTTCTAGCAATCCTTTGGCTGAATATGTACCTAATCAAACGCAACTCAACTTCTTGTCCCCGGTTAAGTCTATCACCTGTTTTTACTAAAGTTTAGGATCAACTCAAAGTGTGCTTGTTGGATTTGATAGCTAATGATAAGAGCTCACGGCCCGATATACAGAAGTGATTTATAGTGATTCGATAACAGTGACGTCATGAGGTGCCATTCACCGGTATTGAGTAGAGCGAACCATTCTCTACTCGGGTTAATAGTTCGCGACCAATGACCGCTGGGCACTCCATCTACCTGCTCTAAAGATATCAAAGTCACTCTTTAAATAAATTATAATCATAAACAGAATGTCTGAACCAGTTCTTACCAAGTGGCATCGTGATACCCAGTAACTGGGTTGTGGAAGTCAGATAGGCAGTCGCTCCATGTAAAATACTGGTATGCAGCTGCATCCGATTAGACCGGAAGCCGACCCCAACATACGAAAAAACTAGGTAGATAATGATTATACAGGCTGGTTTTTGAGATTTTTGCAAAAAGTTATGGACAGTCTCCTAAGACCGTTTTCCCGTAGCTACAGCGATAAAGGTAACAACCCTTACTGCCTCGTCTCAAAAATCCACCCTGTATAAGATGACTGATATTGACTGATTTTCAGTTATGAAATTCCACATCTTTGTACAGGGCATAGACAAGCAGTCTGTGTGTAGTTTAAACCTAGCAACCGCTGAAAACATAATGAAAACCATCTCAGCCTCTCTTCGCAGCTGTCCCGTGCATTTGGGTCGAGTAAGTATTTAAGTTTTGTATGGAAAGTTATTAAATTTTGTGCGATTAAGATGTTAGGTCCATGGAGCAAGTTATTCAGTTTGACGGCCCGCAGCACACCCTAAAATTGAACCACACGTCTCTGATCCATGCTGTATAGGCCTCGGTTCCCTTACAATAGTTACTCTCATTCACCATATTCTCATTGCTATACCTAGCTAAAATCTTTTTTAATCAACAACGGGAAGCCTAACCTATGTTACCTACTTAAAATGCATATAATTATTTAGGATAAGGCCACAATCACGCAACCAAATATATTATCTACTCAAAAATAATCAAAGCACTTATCCACGGGTGCTGATAAGCAGATAAATCAGTACTTATCCATAGACAAAATCATGATATATTTATGACGACGCAGCAAGTGGCGCCGTCCAGTTTTGTTACAAAGTTAATAGAATCACCGAAAAGGTCGGATAAGAGTGACACTGGCTGGTTACAGTCACTCCAGCCGTAGACATTTCTCTGTCTACGACTCATTGACTTTTATTCCTATCTCAATGCTACGACTCCAGCAGAGCGTCGCATCGATCAATGACTAAAGTCTTTAGTCATTGGCATCGATAGTTGCGTGGCGGCTGTCGGCTGATGACAGAGATGATATCAGGGGAGCCGTTATCGTACCACGTCCACAGCAAACTGGTATATTACTTTGGCACAATCCTGATGATATTGAAGCCGCTGACCCACTCATACGATGACCACTTCTGGTAAACGCTATAAAGCGCCGTTATATATTTTTGATAAGTACTTGTAACATTATGTGGGTCATTTCAGGGGTATCCCCGCCCTCAACGACCATTTACCTTGACTTTCAGATTGCGAATCGCGATTACTCTTCATTATCATATCGATAAACAATTTTGTTATGCTTTTTTGGACGAATATAATAATTTATGGTCGTGCAAGCGGCTGGCATGGCCATAAATTATTATAGTCGTTTTTATTTCGTAAAAACTGCGTGAATAGGTATAACTGTAGGTACCTAAAGTTAGGTACGCTGTTGTCAGTCCGCGACTGGTTGACAGGATTTTGGAGTGCATGTTAGTTAAACCATCATCATCATCATCAGATATTATTCTAATTATTGTGAATGTGAGAACTATGTCGGTCATTGCTTTTTTTTTGTATTTTTCTCAGTTAGTTTAATCATGATCTGGCAGTTTGAGTAGTTTATGTGGCCTACTCAAATGTCCTTTCTTTGGTATTGTTCGTCGAATCGGCGACAAAGAAAAGGAAGACCATGAATTTTAAAATTTGATGTGAAATTTTGTTCAGAAAAATGAAAAGATGACATTGCCGTAAGGACATACAACTGACATTATCATATGTACCTAGGTACCTATTACTAATAAATGTACCCACTTGAGAAGTACGCATCATTTGTCTATTATAATTTAAGTGCATGATAAAATGATAAAGAGATACGTAATTAGTAGGCACCTGGTTGTTTGCAACAAATCGAAATAACCAAAAGAGTGCGACTTTGTATTCAACAGGAAGGGACTCATTTTGAGCATTTGATAAATTGATTAATTTTGTATTAAAAATGTTAAAATTCATGGTCTTCCTTTTATTTTTGACACTATGTTATTTAGCAAAAAATAATCCTTATGATGAAGTCTTTCGATCGTTATGATAAAGCTACAGGGTGATTATTTTTCTCGTGTAACGGGTTCGATTTCCGGCTCAACCATGTAATTATTTAAATATCTATGAATGCAGTTTAAATTGTTACTTTTTAATTCAAATAATGTCTTCTTTCAGTAAAATGTTCCATCTACAATATTCAAGGTAGGTACTTTCCCTCCATGTGGCATATCCGTGGGACGCCCTGTATATCTTTTATTTTTTATAAGCTTAGTACAAAAATCAACACCCTGCTGTGTAGGTAGGTAAGCTTGACTTTGCCAATATGATCCAGCACCCTTATTGCCTAACACACTATCAACACAATCTGAATCATTTTGAAGGATATTGCTAATCCATTGCTTCAGATGTTCGAAAAATTAGTCTTCTCAACAACGTAAATAACGCAATGAATGTTGTTGAACTGTCAAAATGAAAGGCATTCCTACTGTTAGTGTGTTACGCAATTACCGCGCTGCACTGGGACTGACAACAGCTAAAGCGCGGTCACTGTCAGACGTCATAGAAAAGTAAGAGAAACGCGATGACACAAAGCTGGTAATTTATTGCAAAATATGAAGCAATTCTCTATTTACTTACATAAAATCTATTGATTGGACTAAAAAATATAATCCATCACTGCATGCAGTCTGGCATTTGACATTTTATGGTATATTTTTAATTGTAATTTTATTGTTATTGTTGATGAAAGGATAAACGGCTTTTAAAGTCATTTAAGAGGTGTGTTTGAAACTTTTTCAAGAAATCTCCGCCTTAATAGGGGGGGGGCCCACGTCCATCAGGGACGTATAGGGCTATAGGAACTATGAGGATGTTTGAAGATAGTGTTTGTACCTGTTATAACTGCTTTTGAATTCCTTGCAATTTACATACAAATTGATCTATTATTATTTATAAGTCGTAGGACCTACGTCGTAGACCACATAACGCAGAACATAAGATACGCATCTTGATAAATAAAACGAACATACCTACATCCTACATATAAATATGTTAATTTTAATGACGCGGCGGTATTGAAATCATAATTATCTCAGGAAAAGAATACTGATTTCGAAGGCCTCTAAAGCTTTTCAGCTTGCTAGCTTTGGGGTATTTCAGTTTAGTATTTAATTCTTATTTCTTTTTTTTCTTTTTTTTTCTTTTTTATCTTTATTGACATGTAAATGTCTTATAATCTAAGCCCCATAAAACCGTTGTAGTGGTTTGACTGTGAGGTCGATGAATCTCTTATACATTCAATTAACTTCGTACTTAAAACGAATTACTTATTATTACTTATTTAGGTAGGTAGCACTATAACCTAGTTTTTAAATAATATTTTTTAAATATATTTTTAAAACTATTTTTGTTCATTTCACTCCGTATGTCTGCTGGCAGAGCGTTCAATAGATATGGTATTCTTTTTTTAGGGTTCTGTGACCATAGTAATTAGCGACTCTAGGTACATTGAATTTGCCAGCAGCCATAGATCGTGTGTTATGATTATTGACTACATGAGTTAGGTTATGCTCTTGGGTACCATGGTGGTTAACTGCTAAAAGATACTTATGTTTGTAACTAATCGGATTGTTTCATTAGTTCCTCTCCAGACCTTTCTTAACGTTAAGAGGACAGAAAAGTGTAAAAAAAAATTGAGGGTACTACCAAACTCAGCTCCATTCAGCTTAAAAAGAAATCTCAGTAATAAACGCAACAAGCTCAGTAAGAAAGGTAGATTAACACTTCAGTTAAAAAAAATCTTTTATGTGCATCGTATTAAAAAAAAAGTTAGTTAAATTAAGATAATACAAACTGAGCTAATTAGGAACTTCATTAGGCTGATGAGTAGTGTATCAAACAATTTCCCGGCTACACAGATCAATGTAAAAAAAAACCATGTGTAACCACTTCTGTTGCTGACCGTATATGATATAAAATAACATGAGCGCCCGATTCTAACCAAAGTTTCTGACTTTGGTCTCCCTCTGGAAGTCAAAGACCATGAGATAAGTAATAATTACAGGGTAAATTGCACTTGAACCTACTTGAACTTGACCGTATCTTATGTTATTCTTTTCAGCCAGACTAGACCACAATATTTTAACGACTGTTCTTTTCCGTGGAAAAGCTTCACGTTTTTTTTGTAAAATTCATTTGTTTTGCCAGTAACAGCTCAAAATAGGTCATCAACGGATGATAATGAGCTTCATGAGATCATCGGACGGACATTCTCCTATTTTATATTAGTTAAATTGACGGCACACGGTTGCCACTTGCTCCGTGGAACTGACGGACATAGGGATGTGACATGCTCATTGCGATTACGGATATCAAAATAAAAATATACGATTTATGAATCTAATCTGTTTATTTTCAAACATTATATTTATGTAATTTATTACTATTATTATTAATAGTAATAATAATAGTCGTAGTAATAATATAAATAGCATTATTAAACATGTATAAAAAAGGGGGGAAGGAATCATTTGATTCGTCAATTGTGATGACATGTTGTTAAAAAATGTGTTGTAAAACATGTTAAACAGTTGATCATTATTATTATTATGATTTTTCTCACGCAGGATTCCTATAAGTAGCATAAGTAGGTATTGGTGCCGATTCTGTTGTACACCGAACTAAACTAACTAAACTATCACTAAAATTCCTTACTTTTGGCTATGAGAATCTTAACGCTATTCTGCAAAATAAAATCTCTAAATTTAAAAATACTTTTGACACATCTAAAATCAAATTTGACAATTATTGCGACTCCACGTGGTACTTGTTTGCCGTACCACGTGATCTTTTTTTAGAGCCGTAGGCGCGCATTATGTGCGGCCTCGACTTGTTTTGTATGGAATTTTTTACTTTTTGTATGGAAAATATAAAAAAATATTACCAACACGTTGAGTTTTATAGGTTTGCGGGTTGCAAAGGGGGTCGAAATTTTCATTATTTTTGCGATAGGACACACCGTTTTCGAGATATAAGCAAAAGAAAAAAAGATACAGTACTGTTTTTGCATCTGAAGTCGAGGTGTTGGTGTGAATTTTAGTTCATGACAACTAATTTTATTCCACACCTTTTTAATCGCGATTAAAAATAAGTAGTCAGATTTAGTTAAGACAATCAAAATTTTTGGTGAAAAACGTAAAATTCAGAATAGCAAAATTGCCATTTTCACTAAATTATAATCTCAGTGCCATCTTAGTGCTGTCAAACTAAAATTTAGTTAAGTTGTGTCACTTTAGTCAATTTCAGAATGGGAAATCGTCGTTTGACAGGAATAAACTAAATTTTGGTGATTTTTAGTCTAGTTTAGAGAATTTTGTGACAAGAGAATCGGCACCATTTATTGCTTAAAGCTTCCGATGTGGCAATTGAACTTAAAATTAAAATGTACTTTAATCATGTTAAGTAACACTATTAAAGTACATTTTAAGTCAGTTTTATTTTCACGTAATGTAAATAACACCACAAATGTGACAAAATGCTAAACAGAGTTTAGCTGCTTTGATAATCAAATGAAGTAAGAAAACTTTAAGTTATGCCGTATTCAATAAGCTGCTACCAGTCACATTTTTGGTGTGTTTTCTTTATAAGATAATCATGCAGTATGACTTTTTTATGTACTAGGTACTATTCCAGAAATTAAAATTCATTTCCAAACAAAATAAAAATAATAGATATCCGGCAAAATCCCATATTTCCCAACCCTACAAAGGTAGGTATCAATCAAACGCTGCAGTAGTCGCGACACGACCGAGCGCACCGCTCGTCCGGCCGGCAACGCGCGAAGTTACGTGATGTACCGAACTATATACGAACACACAACAATATAAAAAAAAATAACAACCCAAGTGAACTTAAGTGACCAAAATAACAGTTCAGTGATTAAGCGTCACCGGTAAGTCCCATCACTAGACGTAAAAATTTTATTTATTCAAACTAAATAATTATTTCTGCTAACGATGTTATTTTATCAATAACACTAAATAAGACACGATGACCTTTCGAAACTTTAGTCTTAATTTATTTAATAGGGCTATAAAATTAATGGAAGCAAAAATAAGTACATATAACTAAAATCAAGACCTCCTTATTAGTTAGTGGTTAACGGTATGCGTCCGTATCAATGGAAATTAGAATTTTTGATAACTCGGAGTACTATTTGGATGGATTCCAAATGTAAAAATACAATGCCTAACGTCTCGCTGCAAGTCTGCCTGGGAATTGGGCCTGACTGCCTGAGCTAATTCTTCCCTCCGGGGACGACCGGCCGTGACAACCGTTCGAATGCTGAACTATCGCCATCCGCTGACAAGATACGAGATGACACTTTGGTAGTTAGAACGCGCTAAAATAGTTTTGTTAGTCACTTGTTTGGTTTGTCGTGTACTTGTCTGGACTCACGGCATTTTGTTGAATGAAAAGTACCTACGTAAAAGGCAGCTTCTATGAAAACATTTAAAAACCAATGCCAAACGCCCTAAATGGAATGTTTGTAATTCCATTTACGAAATGTTTTCAGTTAATTAGTTTTATAACTATTTTTATAGTTTCCAGCCAGCATTGCCAACAGATTCATTTTTTAACCCTATTTCATATTTGAATTGGTATGAGACGAGGCCTTTAGGTACTCCGCATAAGGTCTGTTAAAAAACCTATTATATTGGGCGTCATACAAATCAAACAAGTGAATATCCAAACTATATAATATCGCAAACAACTACACAGCCGATTGGTCCAAGATCACGGCAGCAGATCATTCTCAGTAATGTATGGCCTGGTCGCTGCCAAACTCGAAAGATACTAAAACTTACGCTTGAAGTCGCATCGGTTCCCGTGTGATTGTTTTGGCAAACAGCTGGCTCAATTAGAAGTCTATCTATAACTGAATTACAGAACTAATAACTATCTTCAGTCATATATTTAGAGTAAAAGAAACTGTATTTCAGTTGTTACAAATCCTGTACAGTAGGAGATAATAAAAGTTTTGTGGTAATAATTGTTGCTAAAGTCTGTTTGGTTTTCTTGGGAATGTTTGTAGACAATCTGTTTAAATATGATTGTATAATTGCAAATCTCTTAATGAATTTGTTTTCTGAAATTCATGCTTTATTTTTAAATAATTTTATTTCTGTATTTCAATAAAGGAAAAACCTATGAAAAGATTTATAGTTAACTTCTAATTTAGTAACGTTGGAAAAACCACCCATACGCACGGGTATATATAACTAAGTAAATAACTATTCATAAACAAATGGACGAGAATGTATTGAATACAAAAACAATGGACCGACCAATTTATTATACTGCTACTGCTACAAACTATCGATAAAACAACATGTTCTCAAACTTGATAACGCAACAAGTTATCAAATATCAACAACCCTCAATATTTGAACAAATGACTGACGGCAGTTCAACTAATTTGAACCTACCATAACAATGCTATTTATTATGCTATACAAATAACTGCGTGACAAAAAGCATGCTCTTTACCGACACAGTTATTTTAGCATACTACCTGCTTGTATGCTAATTATTTACTACAATTGCTACTTCTCTCATAGGTTAAACTAACATGCCGTGGAAAATATTAGCCATCCAGCTTTGTCCAGAACATTATCGTAGAGAAAATTCTATTATCACCAAGCTTATCAGGCACACTGGCGTTAAGAAGAAGGGAGTAAACTCAAACTCAAAGCATTTATTTCAAATAAACCAATTACAGGCACTTTTGAATTGTCAAGGGGTCGGTCAGTCAGAAAGATGAAGCTAGTTCCCCATTCCAAAGCGTAGTAGGTACCTATGGAGAAGAACGGGCAAGAAACTCCATGGACACTCTTTTAAATCAAAATATTGTTACAAAAAAAGTGGTTACATCATTCATGTTGTAATTATACATGTGAGAACGATGTAGAAAGACATGCACGTTAAATGCGTCCGTAATAAAAAGATATAACAATTATGGAATTAAAGTAAGCCGTGGCAGCTAAGAAATGACCAGTGCCTACTGAGCGCGCCCGTTCACGAACATGATCAGCACCATTCAGCTCAACCATTTTAAAGGGAACTCAATGATCCAGTACACACGCCACCACCAGCTACACATTTGAGTGAGCATGACATACTCTCAGCCGCCAGGGCACATTCAAGTCAATGAAAGACGAACCCAGTAAGCTTTATAGTGGGTACATAGTGCTCACACATGTGCTATGCAATTATACAATACTAAGAGGTTGAATTTATACAATGCAAGTACAAGTACATTGTTCTCTTAATACAATCCGAAGTTTTTACGACACCAGTGATAGAAGGGCTCCTTCTTTCCGGAATCTACAACGAAATCAACAGAATAGTTACATTAATTTGTAAAATATGCCCTGTAGACAGATCTGAACTTATATGTTGCAAAATCACTATATCTATTCCAAAAAATATTTCATAATTAAATGACTGGCTACAACGTTGCAATTGTAGCGAATTTTTGTGTGACCTACTAACCCGATTACATTACAAACAAAAACCATAGCAGGCTGTAACTACTGTTTCACTGCAGTTAATACTGACTGCTTATTTTCTTTTAGCACTTAAAACCACATAACTTTGATAACCAATGCTCAACGCTGATTTGCGACTACGGACACGTTTGGGATATCTTCCTTGATCGCTAAAAACTGATGTCCAAGATTATCTTAAGATTTATTGCAACCTACTCTTATTTAAATTTATCTGGGGTCGGCACAGCAAGTCTTCTTTCTT
This sequence comes from Brachylomia viminalis, assembly GCA_937001585.2. NCBI lineage: Eukaryota > Metazoa > Arthropoda > Insecta > Lepidoptera > Noctuidae > Brachylomia > Brachylomia viminalis. The sequence goes on from OW443300.2 coordinate 4,596,175, forward strand.
ACATCTAAAAGTCATCTCAGAAGTCAACTGCTTTCTAGCCATATTATTTTTCACATGATCCACCAATAGTTTATTTGGTCTTCCTGTACTTTTAAAACCATGCTCATGCATACTAACAGGGCCTACAAAGATCTTTCATTGCAATTGCAGCAACAGGATTTATAAAAGCGTTGCGGTATCTTATGTCAAACTAATACATTAATGACATTTCCACTATCGTTTGCTTCATTGCTGATAAAATGTCACAATTGTCGAGGCCATCTGATCCTAATTCTTGGTTCTCTCAAAACCCAACCCAGGAGAAAACGCAATGCATAAAATGCTATGTAACATCTCTTTGGATATTTGCAACATCAATAGCATGAATTATAAGCAAAACACAAACTTCATGCGCCGTCAGTTACAACGAACACAATACGATTGATGCGGACAATAAAAAAGTTAATTTAAAAATCTGCATTTTGTCTATATCATGCATGACGTCATTTCGCGCAGGTTTCAGATTACGTGTCATTCATAATCGTGATTGTGGCTGTCGTAATATTAACGTTGATGTTGAAATTTTTGCCAGTGTTATTTTATGCTGTTTATTTTGATTTTGAATTTTGAAAATATCTCTTGGGGGCTTTTTAGAAAATATTCGGACAAGGATAGATTAGCTAGTTCCTAATTATTTATTACGACCAACCCGCCCCTGCTTCACACGGTTTTTACGATTTGACCAAAACATTGAGATTTTTATTATTATTTCTTATTTTAATGTATTCCTTCCAGAAAATAAATCTAAACGATAGTGAAAACAGCATCAATAACTATTATGTGTTTAAGAACTTAGCGGTCACACAGCTGTACACGAAAATAGACTTTGTTTGTATACTATATACATAGTCGATAAGTAGATTATCGCATTGGTTCCCCGTTTCTGCGTCCAGGTGGAATCGCTGTTACACAGAGTGAATGCCACTTGTCATATGTGGTCAATTCGCTGCTTACTAGATAAGACCAAAATCCTAAGGTTATACCGCAGATACCCTTTGCAGCTACTCCTGATTGACCTATAGCGAGATCACTCTTTCAGTTCAATCGGTTCTGGAAGAGTGATCACTCCCCAGTTTAATCGGTCCACAAGTATCAGTAACAGTAGTTCTATGTTGAGCTGCACGGGTACTGACAAATGCGTGCACTGACTGGACAGGTCCACTCAATCTGTGTGGTTCTTTCCTCAAAAGACCATTTCAGACACAAATCTACATGGTCCTCAAAGATTATTCTAATTATTGCGAATGTGAGAACTAAGTCGGTCATTGCTTTTTTTTTCTTAGTTAGTTTAATCGTGATCTGGCAGTTTGAGTAATTTATGGGGCCTACTCAAATGTCCTTTCTTTGGTATTGTTCGTCGAATCGTTGAGCTCCTTAAGTTCTAAGTTGAGCTGCACGATTGCTGCGAATTGCGTGCACTGACTGGACAGGTCCTCTCAATCTGTGTGGTTCTTTCCTCAAAAGACCATTTCAGACACAAATCTACATGGTCCTCAAAGATTATTATAATATTATTCTAATTATTGCGAATGTGAAAACTATGTCGGTCATTGCTTTTTTTTTCTTTTTCTTAGTTAGTTTAATCATGATCTGGCAGTTTGAGTTTTTTATGCGGCCTACTCAAATATCCTTTCTTTGGTATTGTTCGTCGAATCGTTGAGCTCCTTAAGTTCTAAGTTGAGCTGCACGATTGCTGACAATTGCGTGCACTGACTGGACAGGTCCTCTCAATCTGTGTGGTTCTTTCCTTAAAATACCATTTCAGACACCGATCTACATAGCCTTCACATGATCTGACTCAAGATTTGGTCTGGACTTTAAAAGAGACTGTGATGAGTTTGTTTCAGCCTTTCTCCTCAGAGTAGTCAGATAGGAAACGCCGACCTAATCTAGTTTTAAAATACGACTGACGTTGTAAAAGTGTCTAAAACCTACTTACAGAAAAAAAATCACTTATCATTTATCATATTAATCCATGAGCTATTGAATGCTGTGTACATCTTCGTGCCTTCTTCTCCTTCTTTTCACTCTGTACCGTTTTCTAAGCATTTTTAAAGAAACTCATAAATTACTTCAATGAATACCTTTAGCATGTCATCAACATAGCTATTGATGCGACTTCGATACTTTGAGTGCCAAACATTAGTCAATGAATGACACTTGACAAATTGCTTGTAACATTTTATTCTTCATGATCACCGGTATAGTTTGTCATGTAAACAAAATCATTCGATTTGTTTTGGTAGTCCTATTTAATCTATGCATTTGGTACACTCTGTACATTCAGCACATTCTTGGACATAGGCAAGCCACCTTGCAGTCTGGCTTACTTTCATTCCATGTCAGGTATTGTTATATATATACATCTGACTATGTAGCTGCTGATAAGAAAAAATGTTGTAGTGTGATAATGGATTGGTGCATCGTCTTCACATATCAGTAGATACAAAATATTGTTCGACAGTTATTTATAATGAGCACTGTACTAAAACAACACGCAGCGCTTCCATACAGCACTGAATTAACAAAAAGGAGACGGAAAGATTAGTTTGCCCTCAAAAAAGTACAAAACATGCTTCACACATCATTGCTTCATTTGCTTTCACTGCCAAATTTTATATGTACCTCGGACCGCTACTCTATAATAGGCTAAATGATAAAGAAAACATCTACTCATTAAATCATAGTAACTGCAAGAAAATCCTTATGGAGGCTCTTCAAACTATGTCCTATGAAGATACAGAGAAGTTATTACTTGTGTTAAAATAAATATGGTTCATATTATATAATTTTATACACCTTTTTACATGATAAGTAGGTACCAATAAGATATATATGATAATTATGTGATTATTTAATCAATTAATGTTACCTCCAATCGCCTGAAACACAGGATTACCTAGTTCAGGCACAAATCATAGGTGAACTTGACATAGATTTAAGAAAAACTGTATTTAACGTTAGTCCTTATATTTTTGAATAAATTATTATTATTATTGTAACACATTTTAAAAGAGTAACGGTGGAGCTTTTTGCCCATTATTCTCCTTAAAAAACTACCGTTTGGAAGGGGCAATCTGTTTTAACGTAAATGTTGACGTTCAAAGGTGCCTTTTATGTTCCTAATCGAAATAAATGCTTTGACTTTGAACCATTAGGACCAATGACCACAATGCACAAAATCTCAGTATTTACAATATGAATCGTCCATTACTCCATTTTTTGTAACATTTTATTTTAATCAAAACCGAACCGTCAGCGCTATAGTTACAGCAATTGATTTCGGTTCTTCAAGTACCTAAAAGTCTTTCAGCAATATTCTTTGCTTCCAACTTCTCCAAGCCTTTATTTCTGTTCTCTAAGCAACTGATTTTCAAACGATAACCTTTTACCGTCACTTGTTAATTTATTGAGTAATGTCGCCTATTCAGTTAACGAATGTCAATCACCCTGGCCTCAGGTCATTGCATGAACAAGCTCGGTACTTTATTAACGTGACATTTTCTATAATACCTGGCTACAGTCAAAGTTTTGTACAAAAAGAATAAAAATAAATGGAAAATCTAATGCTCGCGTTTCGCAGTCAGAATAACTTAAACAAACGATAACCTTTCGTTAATTCCAGCTTTGTTTTGGCAAAACTTATTTTTCTCGTTTTTTGTTAAAACTTCGCTACACACTAGAATATCTTCTAAACGGTGGGTGTGTTTACAAATATAAATCTCTCACGTACAAACACCCAGTTATCTGTAGACCAAATAATTATCCCACCTGTGACCCAAATTAACGACCTTATTCACAAGAAGCTCTGGTGCTACTGAATTATTATCTCAAACACGGAACGGAAGAGATTGTAAAATCTATTCATAGTCAACCACAAAACCTGGGTACACAGATTACACACATCGATGGTCATAAAAATAAAACCTACATCCGATTCAACGCCACGTAGATTGTAACCAATCGTAAGACTACGTAACATAATCGTACAAGACGTAGGAACTATTTCTGTACAAACATTTGCCTACAATCACACACGTGAGTACTGATTTCATACACATACGGCCCGTTCACACGGCAACGATCCGTTATTTTTACTGGACCATTAATTTCTTGATGGAAATGCAATAGTTGGTAGACACATTGGTAATTTTGCCATGCGGTATCTGTAAACAGTTGGTGTTTGTTTGTGTTTGCTCCATTGAATCCTTTACCTGTGAAACAAGAGAAAGAACAGGTTTCTTTTAATTTTCCTGATTCCCCCAGTCGGTAAATGATTTTATTTCTTTAAGTAAGTTTGTACAAATACTATGTGAGGTCGGCGTTTCCTATCTGACTACTCTGAGAACAAAATCCGAAACAAACTCAGAAGTCACAAAAGTTCCGTACACACACTATCATGCTATTCAATCCATGCTTTTCCGTCTCCGAGGAAAGTGTTTCAAATCATCCACTTTCGTTCTCACACTTCTGCATAATGTGTGGTCTCCTAGATTTTAATGTAATACTAGGTAAAAGCTGAGAGCTGCGTTTGTCTTGGTATGGGTGTGTGGTGAGGGGTGAAACGCATGTGATTAAAACAGTGCACCGGCCCCAAGTAACATGGGACAAGGGCAGGAAGGGGAAAAATTACCAGGTGCTCATATCTCGAAAGACTACACACCAGACAGGGCTATCTTAGTCATAATTGCAATATCAACAGCACATCACATTGTAGTAGACGAAATAGAATTGACTTAAATAACTAGAGAGCACACACTATTATCAATGCCCCACTTCAATCGTTAAACCTATTGACTGTTCATGTGTAAACAAGTAACCGATAATTATTAAAGAAAGAAAGAAAGAATAATGTTTATTTGGACACAGTTCGTGAAACACAGAATACAAATAACAAAATAAAAAGTGAAAATAACTCTAAATAAAATAAAGCTCTTGATAAACTCGGGTACCAATAAAACTTTACTTTAGCTGATATGTTACCGCACCGACTATTCGTGATCGCCACCAGTAGCCAAAACAGTCACTCTTCATTCATTAACGCCCCTCACTACCGTTGCTAAATGTATGAAAACAGCGTCTGTCCGACCACCAGTAGCGGTCGTGAATGGTACATCATCGGAGCCGTATCGAACGCCACAATCAATCTGCCTTGCAACCCCGCACCCTCTTTATTACACAACATCCGCCTAACCTTTTCCTAACTAAGTTGGGGTCGGCTCCCAGTCTAACCGTATGCAGCTGAATACCAGTATATTACATGGAGCGACTGTCTATCTGACCTCCACAACCCAGTTACTGGGTAATACGATACCCCTTAGTAAGACTAGTTGTCAGATTTTCGGGCATAACGACTGTCAAAGATCCACGAATGACAGCCGGGACCAACGACTTAACGTGCTTTCTGAGGCACGGAGGGGCCTTGGTATGTAAAGATGGTCACCCATCTACGGACCAACCGCGGCAAGCGTAGCTTAACCTGATCGATCGACCCGAACGGCTGTTATTATTTAGCCACAAGCCCCTCGTTATTAATGATGTGGTTATAACATGGTTATGATTGACATAACCATTTGTAGTGGTGGTCTTGAAGCTTAGCTACTTTTTATTAACAACGCCCGTTACTTTCAGCTACATACAGATGCATATGATGCGTTCATCACCAACATCATTTCAGCCGTAATCACCTCCTGCTAGAGATAGACCTTCTTTCCTTGTATTTATGTCATCACTGTTTTGTTCGTCCCTAGTTAAATACTACGCTATTTACATGTTGCAAATGTCCCTGTCAGGCTTATCTACCCTCTAAGCCTGTCCTAGCAACTCACCCTTGACTCTCTGCTTACACAGTTGCATAATGTCAGTGCCAAGGTACAGTAAGGGTAGATTTGAACAGTTAATGTGAAGTAAACGTGGCCTTGAAATGAAAACATCTACATTTAGAAACCATGAGTCCTTAGAGTTGATGCTGAAATAATTCAAGTACTCTAAATGTGTTGTAGAATATTTAGACCAAACGAGATTTCAAGTGGTGCTTTGGCATTCATTCTAATGCTTGCCGGAGCACGCATACGTGTAGTCACCGATTTTGAACTGTTATCTGAGGAATAAGATCAAATTAATTTCCAAAAAAGAAATCTGAGTTTAAAGTTGGACTCCTTAGGGAATCTCACAGCTATAAATCGCCTTCGAAATATGGTGGTATTGGAAATCAAATCAAATATTTATTCGTTTGCAAACGTTTCGTTTTTTTTTTTTAACACGGGTAATTAGTACATGGATGATTTAAGTTTTCCGCCACATGCGCATGCAAATCGTATTTAATTTACACAAATTTAAAAGACCTTACAATTTTAAATAGCAATAAAAATAAAATACAAATTAATGAAATTCGATTGAATTACAGTAAGAATGTCTATGCACTAAAAGTACCATAACAAATAGGTACAAAATCAATCTAAGAAGAAAACAAATCAACAGTGAATTCATTCACGGCATAGGTGTTAAAATGCACGATTTCATATTGTTTGTCTTTTTCGACGGACAAGTTTTTTCCCAAAGTTTTCACATTGGACAAAAACGATGATGCATTAGGTCCCAAATAAAATATTTTTATTTCTTTTTTCTTTTCTAACCTCCTCTTTACGAAAGAACGTATTTAGGATTTATTTCAGGATTGTAAACACAACCACCAAAATGTGACATCTCAAATAAAAAGTCACTTTTCTGGGAGAAGTACATTGGACTCGGCGAGCTATAATAATAAAGATGTCGCAAGGCCACCACTGCATTATGTCTGGATAGCGGAGTGTCGGCATCCAAGTGCGTGGGTCGCAGTCTAGTCGGTAACGAGCATCAACTAGATGCACGCTGAAACTCTATACCTACGTGTGATAAAACTCTAAGGACCGCCACAGATAATATTGTATTGCAGGTTATATGCTCTCACCTACATACAATAGTTGATTAGTGCACGCACACATTCACAATGCATGTTCATACGACAACGTGCGTTCGCGCATCGTGCAATTCCACACAAATTTCTGTTGGAAAAAAATCGCCAATATAGCATTGATCTGACGCGTCCTTTTGATAATAATAGGAGGTAAAGCTATTTACAGTGACAAGGTTCTTTCTACCTCTAAAATTAAAAGCTACATATTTGTATGAGCGATATATTTCTAAGCAATTTTGCAACACGTTTCGTATGTAGGTATGTACATCTTTCGTATAAAAAGGAGGGTTTCCTGGCTGCGGTACACTTAATCAGTGAAAAAATTCTTTCTTATTGTACTAATGAGCAAAGATGTATGTGAGAAAATTATCACTGTCGTTATAATTGCTTGTGCCAATTGCCTTTGTCTGTGATCATTATTTTTTATGGACCAGCTGGGAACACAAAAAATAAATTAAACAAACAACATATTCTCGACAAGTGATAGGAGTCAATTGGAGATCAGGACCTCACTAATGAAGACCTCGTTTTGTTATTGTAACAGTCAACACAATCAGACTTTGTCTAAATTGCACATTAAAAACAAATTTAGGAAAATTTTGGCAAAAAGTACCTTTGGCACGCTTACGCCATTTATCATTTAAATGTGGACAAGCCTATAAGCTTGTAATTATGTATAGGTACCCCGTTCTCCTGTTCCCGTTTCGTTGCAACAGTTCAGGAGCACCTCTGACGTTATTTTCATGTTCTTTGTCTCCATACTCACTAGAACTAGAGAACTAGGGCGACAACTTTTATGAGTCTCTAATAATGTCGTTAAAAGAAATGTAAGTTTTATATGCAAGGGAAGTGCGAATGCCAAAAAGCTCAGAGGGGCAATTCCCGTATTTTTAAGAACGTTCGCATTCTAATCTCAGTCTCAATCTGTCAAAAATTGTATAGCATTTACCTACATTTTTGACGTTTGACGATTAGCCTTCTGATAGATACATACAATCGGAAAAGAAACAAACTATCTAAGTTATCAATCCTAACAAGACAAAACAAACCGGAAGAAACTGATTACAGCCAGAAGGCCTGGTCACCTCGCTCACAAATAAGATTTCAAGTCCATTTATGTCTCTTTGCATGGCTTCCACAAGACTATTTTTACGAGTTCGCACCGGTTGTACTTCAGACGTGAGGCGTTATTATAATCTATGATCATGAAGATTTACGTATCTTTGACGAAATATAAACAAATCCTTGATAAGTGCGCAATAATGCCTACGACGCGGTGAAGGAAAACCTCGTTAGGATACATGAAAATCTGAAGACATGTGACATCCACATCGCGGGCCCGTGTGGTGGTTCACGGTCTGCTCTTTCTCGCAGGGAGGCCTGTGCCCCTTTGTCTTAGTAGTGGGCTCATTATAGGATGATTACGTTAACGCTAAGGGTTTTTACGTAAATGGAACAGAATCGGAAAATGAAGATTGAGGTTTGAGATAACTTTATTTTAAAGAAAGCAAGACAGTAAACGTATTTACTGGGACTCGTACAGGAAGATCACAAACTAAACAAACCAAATCATAGAAACAAAAAACAAAATAATAAGAAGACATTCATTCTCACGTGAGAATATTAAATACAAGCTGTTCGTACCCGGCGTCGCCTGGGGTGAATTTCATACAAAAATAGCATCCAAATTTCCGACATTTGTTGTGAATTTTCCAGAAAAAATATTTATATCATATTATTATATTTATATAATAATTCTATCAATTACAAACACAACAAAAAAATAATTAGCCAAATAGGTGCAGCCGCTTTGAAGTGACACGCGGATAAACATTGTTGGCAATTGATTTTTATTTCTAATCAAAATCTGTCACAAAAAAGCAATACATTGCTCTTCTTCTTTCATAGACGCCAGTTTGTAGCTGGTCTAGCAACAACCCCCTATAACAATTAAATAAATCTATCAATAACACCCAAGAGTTCAAGTTCAGCTCTGTACAATAAACAATGACGTAGCCGTTTGTATGTGAGTTTAGCTCTAATAGTTCAAAGATTAACGTTAGTTAAACGGTTTAGTTAGTTAGTTAACGACGCGGACGGTCGTTTTTACCATTTACCTACCTCGACCTTCAGGCTAAGCCTAGAATATTCTATGCCTTTATATGTCAGAAAAGGTAGGCCTATTTTAACATATGGTAGTTAGTTACTCACCTATATATATTATAAATTAAAGTCGCTTTTACCATTTACCTACCTCGACCTTCAGGCTAAGCCTAGAATATTCTATGCCTTAATATGTCAGAAATAAATAAATAATAAATAAAAGGTAGGCCTATTTTAATATATGGTAGTTAGTTACTCACCTATATATATTATAAATTAGTGGTCCACCGTTCAGGATTCGATAAACCAGATAATTAACTATAACACTTATAAATTTTAACCATCAATCAAATACAAGAAAAATTGTAATGGCCCTCTTAATACATAAATATTAAGCTTACATAAATAAAAAAATCTAGATGTTATGTCAAGTCGAAGAAACCATGTGAAGGCGGGGCGGGTCGCTAGTTAAATTATAAACCAAGAATAATTAACTTAGTATTGTATTGCTTAATTAACTAAGAATAGAGAATCTATTTAGTAAGGAAACCTTTGAGTGGAAAATTATCTTTGCATACAAGGTTTACGGGCAGAAAATTCCGAAGGTATTAAGTCCACCCACACACACAGTTAATTTTACATCAATAAACTTTAAGTATATTCAAAATTAACTTAATTAGGCTTAGCTGGGTTTTGCTTACAAACACAATTTGACAGGCACAAATACATTCCAATCAAGTAACTATATAGGGTTTTCAGTTTTATTCTTTAATTGATTCGAATCTACTATCATTGATTCCAACCGCTCAACAATACAAAAACGGGTAAAAACGATATAACTCTGGTTTCATAAATAAGCCAAAACTATGCTTAGAACTTTTCAAACGTTCTGTTTACAAAAGAACGACCTTGAAATGTACAACCCTTGTGACAATCAAGCAGTTACCGTTAATATTTAAAAAGGAACGATTGCCACCTGACCTTCGAAACACAAATAGAAGAAGGCGTAAAGGTGTATTCAAAAATAAAAAGGCATCAAGAATGGCGGCAAATGCACCAAGGGGTTTAGTGTTACTCAGTAACTAGGTTGTGGAGGTCAGATAGGCATTTGCTCCATGTAAAATACTGGTATTCAGCTTAGACATTCAGTTAGACTGGAAGCCGACCGCAACATAGCTGGGAAAAGACTTTCTGCACGTGTCGCACGTTGCACGTTTTGCGTCCCCTGAGCAGTGAACCCAGTGTAACCTGCTGACTGGCGGAAATTTTGTTACCACGGCAGTACTCTCATACAACATGTAATTCGTGCCAGTACGAGAGAAGGTGTTAACAAATCAAATACTCCTTGAATATCAGCACGTAAACCAGCACAAACTCAGGTCGTGTATGAATGTATGATTACAGTATCCTGCATCCGTCAAATCAAGATCCTAGCCATATAAGACGACTATTTAAAGTTGACCCCTCGTATAAGTGTAGAATATGGAGATGTGGGACAGTTAAGGTTGGTCGTGTTACCAGGCAGATTAGAGGCAATGTAATAGGCGGGAAGTGATCCGTTGCTAGGTCAAGAGGGAGCACTGATGGCCATGATTGTAACAGTTGTTAATACGCAAATTGGTCATGTTTTTATTTGTTAGTGGATTGTTACCTATGAGGCGATAGAGATAAAGTAACCAACTGTAAATAGTGTTGTTTATTGCAACGGAAGGGAGCGTTACTGAAATGGTAATAGTGTTTCTGAACAGGACCCAAACTGTTCAGAAGAACGATTACTATTTCAGTGTCGTATCATCTTACAGTATAAAAACAAACTTATGGTACTTAGGTATCAATTTGTAATTGCATCATCTATTTTTTAAGATCTTTCCTCTTGCTTTCCTGCTATCTGTGGGGGTGATTTCGTGAAATGCGACGGAAGTGTGTTACAGGAAGCCGGGGATGCGTGCGCTATTTGATTTGACCAAAAAGTGCGCGCGGTGGTTGGCCGTCAGATGGTACCAACCCATTTTCCAAGAGGTTGGTACTGTCAGCCAACAGTTGCGTGTGTGTGACGAGAAAGAGAAATAGAGAAGGTGAACGCACCAGCTGTGCGCTTAACCTCAAATAATCATTTCAAATAAAACCAGAATATTTTTTTTTTGGATATAATCTTAATGATTTGCTTATTACCAAGGTGAGATGTCAGATGTTACACATCATATGCGACTAACTGTAAGGCCAGCTCGTTTTTTTTTTGCTGACCGTTTTTAAATTCACTTACCAAAAACAATAAACGTCTTATGATATAAATAACAAATATCACAATAGAATCATTTATCTGAATATAACAATATACCAACGATTTGAAAAACCCAGCTTATTGATATAATTATATTCCAAAATGTAAAAATGCCCTCAATTAACTACTTTTCCTTCGTATTCTTTTTCGCTATTTAATTGTTTCTTCTTCTGCAGATAACCAGTCACCATGGGGTCGATGTTCAGGAGTGAGGAGATGGTGCTCTGCCAGCTGTTCGTGCAGCCTGAGGCAGCATACGTCTCCATGTACGAGCTTGGGGAAGCTGGGATAGCACAGTTTAGAGATGTGAGTATTGTATTCATCATCATCATCATTATCTTCCTGTCCTTGTCCCATATTACTTACTTACAACACGTTTTCTTCTTCCAATATCCCCTGCCAACGGTCACGCTATCGTTCACTCCCTTCCCTTGAGGGGCTGACAACAGCTAAAGCGCGGTCACTGTCGGACTGCATAGAAAAGAAAGAGAAGCGCGATGACACAAAACTGGTAATGTATTGCAAAATATGAAGCAATTCTATAATTACAAAAAATCTATTGATTGGACAACAAAAAATTAAAACACTATCACGTTAATATGTTGCTTGAAGAACAATCTGAAAAAAAAAACAGAATGTATATTAGTATTACAGGTATTTTCGTGATTTTTTTCTATCGTACCAAATCAGTTGTATTATGTTTTCAACACACTATCTAACTAGCATAATCCTGAAGATTATCACATATTTTGTTTAATGCAGTGGATCATAGACTTTTAGGCATTATAAAACCTGCGTTTAGGTCATGTAGTCCCCTTAATATGTTTTCTTTCACACAATGCATCCATCAGTAACATGCCAGGTGAAAATGAGATGTAAGTCTAAATTATAATTAATAGCTTTTTGTGAAAACCACAAACCAAATCATTAACCCAAATATTAATAAACGCGGTACACAAGTAAGAACTTCAGTTTTACCACACATTTTTCGAGATTACTGTTTAACATTACTTTTCTCCGGGTTTATTAATAAGGGGATAAAAGTATAGCCATTGATGCTTCCTTTATATACTCCATTTAAGTTCAATACACGGAGTAAATATTCGGTGACTCATACCATTGCTACATTATCAAAGGTCCTTGTAAAAGCCTGGGGGGAAAACCAGGTAGAGCCGACAAGATGCACGGTCAGAATTATAATTTTTTGCTGTTAAACTGCATCACGGTTTTCTGTATAGTTACACATGTGATACTTTCTAACTTCGGTATGCTTTCAATGCATTTATTATCACAATACTTTTGCAGGCCTTCATAAACAACAAAGTAAAAGAAAAATGTTCCTGTTTTTTTTAGTTTCGCCATTTTATTATACTTCTGAAAACTAAATGTCAGGCTGTCCGATACTTTAGATACTCTTTTTTATTATGAGTGCTGGAAATCATCAAATAACTTCTCCTGCTCTGGGTGGAGCGGGAGGTCGTGTCAGACCCTTACTGACTAAAACCCACCCGTGTTCTTTCAGTTGCCTGTGCCAGGGGCCACGGTAGCCCTTTTGGACTTTCCCGCAACCCTGACACACTTCAGATACCCTGACGATAGGATACTGCACATCCAAAAGTTGTTTAACATAAATCAATCACACTTAATCTTAACATTTTGAAGGCACTGTCAGAGTCTTGATTGGTTAAACAAAAACTGATTGCTGAAAAATTGGCGTTTAATTTTTAAATAAATAAAATACGTACAATTATTCTTTGCCCGCAATTTCTTGGCACAGTTCCAAGGTCTGATCTGCAATTTGACAACTTTCTTTTTCTAGTGAACACCTGCACCCTAATTGCGTAACGCACTATCTATCACAATCTGAATCATTTTGAAGCCTGTTGGTAATCCATTGCTTCATATGTTTGAAAAATTTGTCTGCTCAACAACGCAAATACGCAATGAATGTTGTTGAACTGTCAAAACGAAACCCATTCCTACAGTTAGTTTGTTACGTAACTACCCCGCTGCCTGTCTGATGAAGTCTAATTTTCAATGTTGCCGTTAATTGCTAACATGAAAGTTTTCTTATTTATTGAAATTATACCTTTTTGGCTACTTTATTCTTTCTTAACAGACCTTCAAAGCTGTGAAAACTCCAAAAATTTACGTAATCATGTAAAATGTTTCATAAAAGATTCCCCGGTGGGTATTTTCATTCCCTTTTTATAGTAGTCACATAAAACTACTTGGTAGATCGAAAACTGATATTTTTTATTCAAAATAAAACCCTGAAAGTGTCAATCCGACCCTAATGTACGGCCCCGTGTTATAACGTAACAAATTTTATCATCACAAAAAAGCTATGTCTACAAACTCACAGTTAAATGTAAGATCGATTCCGCCGACCACAGGCCTTACATTTTTTATTATTTCTTCCACACCCGTCCTTCGCCCCTGTTTGTGTTTCTAAAAGTATCTAAAGACGTTTACAGTAACACATACTATCTGCTGCCGAGTTTAAATTAACTGGATAGATGGAAAACAGTGAATGTGTGCTTAACAAAACTAGAAGGGTCTTGTGTTTTTGGAGACAGCCTCCTCTATTAGTAAACCTTGTAAAGGGGGAAGCAGCAGTGAAAATCTAGTATAACGTATAACTGACACAAGAAGAAAAATGACACATTTTACGACAAATCTTCTAATGTGAATCTGAATGCTTCTAATGTGAAGGAAAACATCGTGGGGAACTGACATGTCCTAGAACCAAAAAATCGAAGACATCTGACATATACCAACCCGCACTGGGCCCGCGTGGTGGATTACGGCCCATTACTTCCCACAGAGAGGAGGCCTGTGTCCCAGCAGTGGTAACGTTATAGGCTGATTATGCTTTATGCTGTTTAATAAAGAGCTAAAACTACGTTAAAACGTGTAAAATACGTGTAAAATTGTCGGATAGCGACCCGTCACCCATCACCTGTCGGTTTTAATAAATATTCCCCGGATAATTCATTGAAACGTTAGTTGGGAGGCCCATTTTCAGCCATGGTCGGTCATCATGACTGAGCTGTTATGATTAAGATGCTCAGATATAGCAGGGCCATGTAATAGTACCTACCCATAGCTTGCGTGATATGTAGTATATACCTAAATCCCTTGATTGCGTGCCCATAGGGACAGGGCTGATACACACGTACGTTCCCAGGTTATCCCGTTTAAAACCTAGGACACACACATGTCAGTTATATAGTGCACTAATGTGACTTGATATTACCCTACAGGGACAATAATTATAGTCTCTACTATTATCGTAAAGATCTGAGTTTAGCCTGTCATCAAGCTAATTCTCGTAGGTGTTATTAAAAGCTACTTTTGTGTGTAGTTTACATCGTGTGTGGGGTCCAGCGAATTATAGGCCACCCCTACTCTATGTGTGGGTGTATAAGGGCTTATTCGAACTGTAGTATTTCGGTGATGATACTCAGCTGATCCTTGGGCAGTGGCCAGATGCCCTGCTACGACCTAACTGACTAGCTTGTCATTTTTACCACATACGAACTAATCTCCCGAATCAAACTTTGTGCTCAAAAAACGGCTCTGAAGTGCGCTACTCGCTGCGCAGTACCTCATCCCTCACCACCGCTGATAGGTGATTTTTTTACAGCACAGCGACTCGCCTCATGTTCCAAGCTGCCATAAAGTTTTAATGGAGCTTTAGATAAGCTTGTTCATACGCAATAAAAGGGTTTTAAGAAGAATAATGGATACGAGCGTTATTTTTTATATTCAACTTTTTCATACTCGTCAAAATTTAGTATGGTTCGTGTTCAGGAAAATTAACTGTTTATCTAAATACCTACGAAATTAAATTATTGTCCATAATATTTTCAACTCACTTGTCATTCTTTGGCTGTATTATGAAATGACTATGACACGGAAAGTTGACGAAGTGTGGCCATTCGACAAAAAAAAAAAAACAATTGCTTACGCTGACTGTATCTATGTGCCCCACTAATTAAACATCTACTCCTAACGAATTTAAAATTATCGCGGCACTATCGATAGATGGGGCGGTATATGTAAGTACAACTGTACTACATAATTAATAGTATCAATGCATTCACTGGCCGTAACACACATCCGAGTAGTGTCGAACAAACCCGACCTTCCGTATCGAAGGTCGATAATATGGAATAACTCATAACAAGCTTACACTACATATAACAGGGACCGGACCACCAATAAATGATTACAGAAGCTTCGCTGCATATATCACATACAGTAGACAGTAATCAATGCCTCATGCTATGCTCATGCTTCAGTGACAAGTGACAAGTGACAGTGTCAACTAGAGTTTAATTACAATTAAAACAGTATTTAATGTAATTCATCCGAATTGCGTTTCGACAGTAGTTACCGTACAACTCTCGAACTATACCTATAGAACATCGATCAATTACCTAATTGATCAAACTACGACATCTGTAAATCTTACATGTATAATGAACCTTGGCTTCGACTTCAGACAAACTTTTGGACTGACAGTTCAAGACAGGGCCGTTGATTGGTACCTATCTGCTTGATCCATCCGCCATTGCACACAGATTTTGCCTCAATCAATGTGTGCGCAAGCTTGATATCAATCATCCGCTGAACAACATCATACAGGAACTTCTGTGATTACATCTTCATTCAATATTCGCCCTTATCGCCCATTACCCATTATTATCAATATCTGTATTTACTTTAAACAAATCAAATATGATAACCGAACTCCAAACTTGTATTGAGTAGTTTGTCCTACATAATAAATAAACAAATAATATCATCAATTCATCACACATGATTTGTGAGATTTCTTTGGAAAATTTTGAAGAGGTCTAATCGTGACCTCGGTTCATAGGTCGATGTCTGATAATTTTTAAGAAGTTTCGTGATTATCATTGTAGACAAGTATAAGCCACAAATATTCTGTACTAATTACTGCCAGAAATTCAGCATACAAGCTAAAGATATCCACTGTCATACTTTGTATATTTAATGATGCGAAAATTTATAAACCCGTGTTCTTTAACAGTCTATTGAATTACCTACCCATAAAACAGAAAGACAAGGAAAAAGTTTTTTCGTTTTTATTAGTTATAAAGTTGTAGCAAAATCTCTTTGGCTGTACTGGTTGTATCTGGCTGGTTTTGATACCATTAAATCGAAGATATTTTTAAAAAGAAAGATAAAAAGTAAAAACGATTTCCCGCCATTTTTATACTGTTTTTCTGGCCGCCAAAACATGTGAATCTAACGAAGAAATTCGATACATTTTGAAGTTTTATCACAAAAAAGGGAAAAATGGGACACAAGCCGCGAAAAAACAATGTGACGTTTATGGACTTTACGCAATGTCAGTAATAGTACCTAACACAAAGTTGGTTTAACGTTTTCAGACCGGGAATTTTTATGTCAAAGATGCAGCTCGCTCTGGTCGCCCTGTTACGGAAAAGTCGATGCCATTTTTTTAAAAGTGCAGCATGATTCCGTATTAGTAGTTACGACAAAGCTGAAGAGCTTACCACAAAACAGTTTTGACCCATTTGAAAAAGTCTGGGTATACAAAAAACCTCGATATTTGGGTGCCACACGAGGTCTTAGTTTTAATTTGTATATAAAACACGAAAGACATGTTTCTTCGACCTCATAGTTATCATCTTTCTAACAACATAATTCTGTTCATTATTGACAGGCCTTCCAGCATGATTGCTAAACTTTCCAAGACTTGTAGAAACTTCCAGCCTTGCGTTGCGTTATCCATAGTAAGACTTAACTCGATCGTACAAAGATAGCTGCAGCTGCGCCTATGATTGACGTAAACGAGTAAGGGATTGTACCTAACCGGTCTACATATTACTTCCTCCGTTAGCTGATAATATCATAGTTCTGGCTTCTCTCATTCATTCAAAATTCTCATTCACTCTGACGTATTGTCAGGTCTATATTTAGGAACAAATGATCGGAGATACGTTATGCAAGAATGGCGGATGAATACGAAATGCCAGTTCAAATTCTAAAGCGATGAACTACTGAGATTAACTTACTCCTACTGCATATAAAACGTTCAAGTATTTTGATGATGTTAGGCCCAATTCTTTTATGCAGTGATAAAAATATTCTTTAAGTTTATAAGCTTGGATGAGACAGAAAAATCATGATGTTCATGCTCAGCCTTTTCCAAAATACTGCAAATCGTAAGTGATACATTCATGCATTTTACACTATTCTTTCTTGTTTTGAGAGACAGTTAATACCTGTCCCACTGCATGACAAAGGCCTCTTCTCATACAAAGAGGGACAGGAGATTGGATCACCACACTTGGTCCAAGACAGGTTCGCGTTTTCCAACTTATATCAACTATAAGTCAAGGTTTTCTTACGATGTTTTCCTTCACCCATTTCAGTGATGCCCAAGATATATATCAATTGAAAAAGACATAATAAAAAAGACAATAAATGATGTGGAACTCGGTTGAATTAAAACTTCCACACAGTTTAGACAAAATTCCAATGCCTCTTCAAAACCACGCTGAAGTTTAATATTGGCAAAGATACAAGAATCCCACCATTAACCAATAACGATCGGTAAGCCATAAGGAATTTGGCAAAATTACCTCTTTTATTTATTTACATATAAAAACTAAAGTCATTCAGGGACACCTCAAGCCACTTTCGCAAATTATTTTCCGTTCCGCTTCCCCGTTTACCTCGCAGTTTAGACGTCACGAAAACGAATTAATATTCGTTATTTTAGGTCACTATGTACCTATAACATAGAGAAGGACAGCAGATACTTCCGTCGCTTCAAACCTGGATAAAATTTGGGCCGACATGTCTACCCCCCTGATTTCGCGTGCCACGTCGACCATTATGCACGAATCGAGGGAGTGTCTGTGTTTTTCGTGACCTGAGTCGTGTGACAGATTGCTTAGAAGGCCGAAATAGTTCGTTTCGTTTAATATGCTGAAATGATTTGATGAGTTCATGTAAAAATTTCAACTGCCTATGAAACAGATTGGCACGAAACAGAAATAAATCACAAACCTACGAGGAGGAGGAGAATTCAATGGAAACAGCTCTGGATGATGATGCCATCGTCTTCATCGAGAGCCGTCAAAATGAAGGACAGTGATGTAACACACAACCCAGAGTCAGAAGAAGGTAGAATAGGAACATGCCAGTCCTCCAGCACTTTCAAAATCTACCACGACATTAGCATGCTAATTCTACTCAAGAATAATATCAAATCAAATCATTTATTCGCATAAAATGTAGGTGTTGTACAATGAAGTTGTTATAAAAATATAGTGAGCCGGGTATATTCTGCCTGAGCATTGGCATTCAAAATTTTACAAATAATGTCACGATCAATAAGCTCATGAGAACACAAGCTTATGAAATAGTTAATAAATTAATAAGTAAATCACTTTAATAAGTTCCGATCATGCACAAAAGTGTATCAACTAATGTCAATAATGACATAGGATCAGTCAAAAAATCACTTAACGAATAATAACATTTCTGTACCAAAAAAGCCTTGTGTTTATTTTTAAATTGTTGAAGGGTGTCACTTTTGCTGTCCGGTAGTTTATTATATATTATTGGACCCATGCGGAAAACACTTTTTCTAAGTACCTAATAATAATAATATAACATAATTAAGAGGTAGGTATATATTTGCCAAAAGAATACAGATTTAACATGTTTTATAAATAAAGACAATTTAAATGAGCTTTGGTAGTAACACAATGCAATAAAAATCTAAGAACAGCAATCTGTACACAATATAGAAAACCCTGCCTCTCAAACTAGGCAACCTGTATCTTGAGAAACAGTGATTCAGATTTCAAATGTGATGCTATAAATATAATAGCAGACTGTGTCGATCTACCTGGGCGATTGAAGATAATAAAGCTAATTTAAGTATATATTTTATACGTGATGTGTGTGTGTGTGATTGGAGATATGTAGATAGTTAGGCGACGTGCTTAAGTAAGGATAATAGTGTCCTAACTATGGCGGTTGTTCTTAGTTGCGCTGAACGAAAACTAGAATTGCTAAAAAGCCCGCATCTGATGTTCAAACCCCTTTCTTTGTTCGCCCACAGCTATTAACTTCCTTGTTACTAGAAATGGACCTTCTGTCTTTTTATATTCGTCAACAAACTATCGATTGCACCCGGCTCGGCTTGTGTTTAATTCAGACATTCCTACTGATTTATAAATGGCTTTCGTGAAGGCTAGCTTATTAACGATTGATCGTTTCACTCAGGTGAAGGTCTAGCGAGACGGTATTGTAAGTAATTAATGTTGGTTAGGTTTTCTTTATTATTAAGCGTCTAGTCCTTGAACTCACTGGGTAAAGCAAAGGCCTCAAAAAGCCAAATCATAGGCTGAAAGTACTTAGTAAAAAGCCGCGTGAACAGCCCACGCTCAAGTACTAGTCATTTACTAACAGGAAAATCTACTTTAGAATGTAAAAACGTAATTTTCTGGATTATTTCCAAGTGGTTTCTGGTTGACTGTTTCTGACCTGATAGGTTATATCAACGCAGTCACGAACTAATAGATAGGTAGTGATTGACGACAAAAAGTTCAGTCAACTCTGTTTCATCAAAGAGGTCTCAACAAAAAAAAAATCCAATGCTTGACTATTACTTAATTGTATTAGACATAAATAATTGTAAAAAAACAAGCAGAAATCTAAACATAATAACCTTTACTAACGCCTAATATTTTAAGACAGCCTTCAAGAGTAAAATATTGACAGCGGCAAAACCCCACAGTTTACAAACCACCTCCGACTTACATAACTATAACGCACTCTCGTATCAAAATAAACACACCCTTTATCGATAAAAATAATGAAAATACGATGGCTACGGGAACATTCCAGAGTATCTCAATGTTATTAGTTGACAAACGGGCCGAAGACCCCTTATAAAACGGTTACAGCCCACCTGGATTTCTGATGAATGAAACTAAATTGCGATCAGCACATCTAAACCGCGTTCAAGATCTGTCAGTATCACTATTGCTATGGAATATTGACTCTGACTGCTCTTAAACTTTGTTTAGATGTCCTGATTACGTTCAGTTTCAATGGTAAAATTAGCCCTTAGAAGTCAGGTGGGTCGCTGCAGGTACAACTTAGTCGGGTGGGGCTACTCCGATGAGCCACAGTGCGACTGTGGAGCCACGTTACAAACGATACTTCACCTCTTGTCGTGATCGCTAGGCAAAAACACCTGCACTTTGGAAGACCTTTGCGAGGCCAGCGCTAACGCTGTCAAAGTGGTCGAAATCTGGCCGAAGCTTATTTAAAATATACAAAGGTATTTAAATAGAATCATCGACACGACGAAGAAGACCATCTACGGATATTCTGCATAGATGGTATTCACCTTTAGTGCTCATATACATGAGTGGTACGTTGGCAACGGCAGAGGCAACTGCAGCCTTCGACACTCGTCGACAGCAGTCGCCGACAGAGACAACTGCAGCTGTCGACGTGTCGGCGACTGCCGTCGACGCCTTTACGGCTGCCGCCGACGAGTGTTGACGGCTGCAGTTGCTTCTGCCGTTGCCAACGTGTTGCTCGAGTATATGAGTAATTAGTTAACCTATAACACAAGTGTAGCTTGGCGGCAGAAATAAGTTTTTTGGTAGAACTTCCGTAAAAAAACTCTTTGACTAGACTAGGTATATTATGTGTAATACGTGAGTGTATACATTTGCTGCCAGAAAAACGCAAATCTATCAGTTTTTAATATTTCTCTCACAACAACTACGCCTAAGGAAAAATACTACATGAGAACCATATAAGCATGTTTAGTGTTAAGGAAATAATAAATGAACTCGTCATAGGTTGGTTTGCCTACATCATAACGTATTTGGAGCTCTTATCAAGTTTAGTAATATCCTCATAAACTAACAATCAATAAATATATTATATTTCAATTATAAATCAATATCTTAATCTAATTTAATAGTAATGTTATTTTAATTTAATAATGTAATCAAATCTAATAATAATTTCAATTGAATTTAGTTTAGTTACAATTATGATATATTTTGTTTTTATTATCTGTTTTGTTGTATCTTTTAAATTTCATCACGTCATTTAAATACTTCCCTTTATTTTATTCCATATTTAGTTTTTTTTTTAATCTTATGTGCGAATATTTTATTGTGATTTGGTATGGTTGTATTGGTATAATGCAATGTGACGAAATTTATTAGCTTTCATCTAATCTAATTTTATATGATCATCTTATTTGGTCATTTTTAATATGTATTTTTTTTAAATGTTGTATTGATATTATTATAATGATCAATTTTTTTTATAGAAAAGTTGTTCACTTATTATTAAGAATCTTGTGCATGCCTATAAGTGATGTATTTACACAGTATTGAAGACTCGTGATTATCTATTGTTATATCCTTGTAAACATGTCACTAGTGTGACTTGCTCAATAAAAATAAATTAAGTATTTACCATGTTTGAATAAAATGTGGAGGACTGCCTTGTTTGTCTACTGGTCGCAAGCGCTCCTGCTGAGCATGAGGTCCTGGGTTCGATTCCCAGGTCGGGCAAAGTGTTGTTGGGTTTACCCATCTGGAATATCTCAGTAGTACCCCTGAGTCTAGATTTGTGCCCGGTTGATGGCAACAGGCTCGCCCCCTATTACATGGGACTTAAAACATAACTGGATAATGTGGATGTACACATCTGCCGTACATTTCGCGGAAACAAGGCGTGACAAATTGAGGAGCGTCGGAAGAAAAACCGATAAATCACATTGTTGTTTTTTTGTGGAAAAGTGTAAAAATATGGCCTAGTTCATGGTTTTCTAATTTAGAGTTCAACGAAATCTATCAATTTATTGGTGTTAGCATCACTGTTTGGAAACCTTAATACTGCATTCGTGACTGTGGTGTGGTACCTGTTGAGTTATAACACAAAAAAGAAAATTGATATATCGGTTACTGACCAAACCAACTGGATATATTATCTTTTAAAGTGAAGCACGTGAACATATCCGTCAGAAGTTGGCCGAAACATCCCAGCGCTGAGTTGCTGGATTCGTTTTCTCCTCTACCGATCGTTATTTCTCCTGACCAAGGTTTATTTTGGTTTATATGTATGTATCTATATATATTAGTATTTATTCTTGTATTTTATAGTCATTTCCGAGCTATCTATCCCGTATGTTGCACCTGCCATGGTATATCTCTGCATCACCCTAAGGTTGACTGGTAGAAAATGCCTCAGGCATTAAGTCCGCCTTTGTACAGTATTATTTTTACTTGTGCATAAAGTTTTAATAAATAAATAAAAATATCGGTTTTTGAAAAAAAATATAAGTATTTATCGGTATCTGTTCCGATCGCCATCGTTGTTTAGTACGATTGATATATTTATCGGTTTATGTTAAGGGCCTGCAGTCTCGACATGACGCAAACGGCTGTCGCAAACTACCGAGCGATAAATAATAGCAAAAATAATTGTTTGCCGTAACGATGCTTACGAAAAATGGAAGTCTCTACACCCGAGATAACGCGCAAGATCGTACATAACTTTGACAAAACGGTGTCGGTACGCCAGCGAAAAGCGTATTCATAGTTCAGTTTTTTCGAAGACAATTAATGTCCGTAACAAATTCACCTTGAATACAGGCAAAATTAGTGAACATGATTTCATAAAAATAATTATTTTTCTGGAATATTTTATAGTGGCTATGTAGACCATATCTTGGAAACACTATTTTTCATGAAAACTATTAAGTAGCGATGACCATTTTAAAGAATTAAAATAAGTTGTTAAATATCTAAGGACATTAAAATCTGCGTCCTTGCAACATTATTAACCTAATGCCAAACTTGTCAAGTGTCATGTGTCAATGTCAAGTCATTATGGATGGAATTGTAAATTGTTTATTTGTTGTCATTGCAAGCAAACAATGTATTTTCAATTCAATGGTATTTACTTATAATTGTTCATTGATGTGACAATGTTACAGCACATTATTACTCGGCTAACCCAATTTGGCTCAAGCGGCGACCCCACTGCTCAGAGTTTCTCATTAAAGTAATAGAGTTGCGTAATATGACACTGGACTACAGCAACTCTGTAATGCTGTAGCATTTGAAGAAATGGCTAATGTTTACCTAGGAGCTCGATAAACACGTCTCCTGAAATTCTGTAAAGATACGGAAATGAAAAATTTCAACGGATTTTCACTTTCGTGCGATTTGCAGTCTCATAACCATATCAAGGCTGTTGGAGGTCTCTGAGGCAGCATGAAGCAAGCGGTCCACACTTCAGAAGGCCACATAGCTTGGAGATGCATCATTTGTTGTGGCTATCTCCTGTAGTGAGAGCATGATGTAGAAGAAGAAGAAAACAATTTGAACTAAGTGCATAGTGAAAGTTTACATTTTCAATCAATAAATATTTTTCGATAGGTATGCAACATGCCCCATGTAAACAGTGTCTAGATTATTAGCTTACATGAACTTAGGATATGATTGTGGTAATGGAAATTTAATAAAGTTGAAAACATGATTTGTGGTTGTGCGTTATTTATTTTTCAATAGAATATTTATTTACAAAGAATACACATACTAAAATCAGTTGTTACAGTTGTGAGGAATCCATGTACATTCTACCTAATATAGCAGGCTAATTTAGTAAATAAATTACAAAAACTAAATTTCAATACAGTTAACTTACCGGTTACCGGTTATGTAATCTTGTACAGATTAATAAATAAATCTACTAATGATGCTGTTAGCTGTTTTCTACATTATTGAAATGGTAGATCTTTAATATTGCTAGGTATTTTATTATAAGTTATAGGTGAGGTGCCATACAGATATTTTTTTCTTGAGTAAAGAAGTTATGAGTCCCGTGCACAAGTCCTTGGACATTGTGCCACCCTATGTAAAATTTCTACATATATGTCTGTAATTTTGAAGGTGTACATATTAAACAGTATCATATCTATCTATGTATTGAGATCTCATATCTGTAGCATGTTTTATAGTTTCATTAGAGGT
The DNA here is from genome assembly GCA_937001585.2 of Brachylomia viminalis. Classification (NCBI taxonomy): domain Eukaryota; kingdom Metazoa; phylum Arthropoda; class Insecta; order Lepidoptera; family Noctuidae; genus Brachylomia; species Brachylomia viminalis. Next base: position 4,620,644 of record OW443300.2, read on the forward strand.
AGAAAGTAGGTAGATGTTTATTAGTTTTTACAAATTTGGCTACTTCAATGATATAAAGGCATGGGAAGGTTTACAATTTATGAGACACCAAACCTTAAAACAGAAAGTATGTACCAAACCATGGTAAGCAACCAATATTTTCGGCAGACTAACTTCTTTTTGATAAGTTATGCAGCTTACTCTTGTACAAATTTCCTCTGCCTGTGCCTTCCTCGTCAACTGGCTGTCAATTAAGATCCCTAAAAATGTTGTGATGGTTATACTCTTTTTCTAAAGTTTATACGGTTAACCATGGGTAAAAGTGTATGATTTAGGTTTGTTGGAGATTTTAATTAAATTTCATTATTGTCACTTTATTAAACTGCTGAGTTTATTGGTAATGTCATGCGGATAGGTGTGCAACATAGACATGACATGACATTACAAACAGAGTTGTATAATTAACATTGTAAACAGTGTCTAGAATTATAATGTGTGAACTTAGGAAAGGATAGTCATACATAGTGGAGATTTAATATAGGTAGTTGAATGATTTGCGGTTGTGTTCTTTATTTATATACCTACTAAGATCGGACAATTCGCTCCCTTCAAAAAAATTTAAAATGTCTTTGGCTCCTTCTAATGCGGTCATTGTCGGCGACGTTCGTTCACACGTAAGTAGTATGTCCTGAACCTATAAATAGGTGGACTTAAAAGCCTCATTGGTTCAGACACACAGACACACCATCGCGACACATAATTCCGCATAATTTTTGTTTGAAACTACTTGCAAACACCAAAATATTATAGTTTACGATGACAAGTTGACAACGAATCACTTAGCGGGCTGTCAAAAATGGTTGCAAACTATAATCGTAAACACTAAGGATATCGTCACTTCTTCGACCAAGATTGATAAAATACCGGTAACAACCGATAAATTTGAGTGTCGAGACTACCAAATATCGTTACATCTGAATTGTTAGGACTTAGCAACCGAAAACGATTGCTAAGCAGTTTGCGTCATGTCGAGACTGCAGGCCAGATCCGTGTATTTTGCGAACGAATTTAGAGCGGATTTATCAGTTCTTGACCGGGTTACATTAACCGTAGAGCAAGATATGTACACACGGCTACACATCAAGCTATACATTTCCAGTATAAGCTGATCTCAAAATGTCATTCAATTTGTCAATCATCAAAATGTGATTTATCGGTTTTGTTCCGACGCTCCTCAATTATAATGTCAATTATGTTATGAATGCTAAGATTGCTAAGATTCTTATTGATGCGTATCCTAAGGTAAAGTCGCCAGTATGTATCTATGTCAGGTGGTATATGCCAGGGGATAGATCGACCAGTTTTAGGTACAGTTATTAACAGAATGCACTCAACTTTATCAGTCACTCGTGTACCTACGCAATTGCTTACTAGTAGCGGGTTCACTTCATTCTTCTCAAGTATCTGGTGAATTGGCTCACGTTTCATGTGTAAGGAAAAAATTATAAAGTGGTGATTTATACAGATAAGATTTTTATTAAATGTACCTACCTTTTTTCAGAACCTACTTCCCTTATCTACAGGGCGTCCCACGGATATGCCACATGGAGGGAAAGTACCTTGAATATTGTAGATGGAACATTTTACTGAAAGAAGACATTATTTGAATTTAAAAAACAATTTAAACTGCATTCAAATATATTTAAATAATTACATGGTTGAACCGGAAATCGAACCCGTTACATGAGAAAAATAATCACCCTGTAGCTTTATCATACCGATCGAAAGGCTTCATCATAAGGATTATTTTTTGCTTAATAACATAGTGTCACAAATAAAAGGAAGACCATGAATTTTAACTCAACTGATGTAGAGAATATTACGAATATACCTACCTACTATGAATTTACGTTCCGATTAACTTATAATGCCAATAGCATACACATTCACTTGAGTGAAGCCGCGGGCACAGCCAGCGTTATATATGCGATTATAAAAATAAAAGGCTAAAGGGATTATACAAATAGCTACCTACATTAGTGCAAAAACACAGGGATTACTTTCGATCAAACATAGAAGCTTAGAAGCTAACCAAAACTATAACCGAAAAACAAAAATAAGTTAATTACACCAACACCAAAATTGAAAATAATGAAAAATAGTCCCAAGCATAGACTCGCAACAATACCTATATAATAAATGACCAAATTATGTAACAGATGACGAGAATACACATGCGGTTCTATAGGAAACTAAGATCACTTTTAATTTAAAAAAAAAAAACACAATATAGACCAACTCGTGAATGATAAAACTTTATAGATGTAACTTCTTTCCAATTTTTTTCTCTATTTTTGTAAAATCCGGTCTGATGAAAGCCATAGTCTGTATATTCCAGTGACATAACATTTAATTTATTTTGTATTGTATAATGAGTATAATCACAGATTACTAAATAGTTACTTGTAAGTATAATTACATTAATGACATACCATGCCATAAACAATTAGGTACTCACAATAACTGGTCTTGAAATGATTGTATTTATTACCTATCTCTTATTATTATTTCGCCTACGTACCCTCTAATACTATCTGACGTAAATACGACTATATCTGTGTCATTGTATATTATTTATTACTGTTAATTGGACATCATATTCTAGACATATAATATTTCTAAAATGTATTGTACTTATTGTGTTTTGATAAGTTTAGACTCAATTTAGATTAAGTTATTGTTTACAGACTCAACAGCAAACCAAAATGTATGTTTTGCAGTGCCCTGACAGGGTTCATGTTCAAAAACCGACACCAATTTATTGTAAAATCTGTGACGTGCATGAGAGCAAATAAATCAAATTTACTGCATTTAATAGGAAGAGATAAGTAACATTTAACATTATATTTTTTATCCTTACCAACTGTAGCATCGTAATCAAAGGGTCAAACATAACCATCGGGTCACCGGCTGAGATAATATTCAATACGTGGATGCTGATAAGTAATTACTATTATTGTGTAACACTACTTACATAAATACTTATCACCATGTTCATAAGTCCCGTCGTCTGGGTCGGCTTCCAGTCTAACCGGATGCAGGTTAATACCTGTATTTTACATGGAGCGACTGCCTATCTGACCTCCACAACCCAGTAACTAGGTAATACCGATACCCTTTGGTAAGACTGGTTGTCAGACTTTCGGGCTTCTGACGACCCATAACGACTGTCAAAGATCCACAAATGACCGCCGGAACCAAGGGCTTTTTTTTTTTTTTGATGATGGGAAATCATCGAATGACCCCGCTCTGGGTGGAGCGGAAGGGAGTGTCAGACTCTTACTGACTAAAACCCACCCGTGTTCCTTCCTTGGCCCTTTATGTTCCGGGTCAGCGGTACCCCTTATGGATGATCCCGCTTTCCCGGCAGGCTTGGGCCCTAGTGGGCCCCCTCTTCGATGCTGACATCTCTTTGAGGCGCGCGTGGAACACGTACGCGCCGTCCGGCACGGGCCTGATCCTGATCGGACGGTGAGCTACCCATTACTCGCCGCCCGCAGGCCCGCGCCTACGGTGGCCGGGAGTCGTCACGCGGCTCCCGACGCCCGGAGCGTCCACCGCGGCGGCTTGGACGGGAGACACTCTCCTTCCCCCGTCCCGCCACCTCCTTCGCTAGCATGACTGCTTCGCAGAAGGAGGCGACTGCCTCCCACTCCCCCTCGCCCCGGACCATGGCTTGAACCAAGGCCGGGCGTGAGAGGTCGCCGCCACTGCCGATCGCCCCTACGAGGACACGGCGGTGCTCCGCCCATGCAGGGCAGGCCCCCACCGTATGCTCCACCGTGTCCTCGGGGCGATCATCGCAGTGGTGACACCCGGGCGTTTCCTCCCACCTGATGATGTGCAGCAACCTCCCGAAACTTCCGTGTCCGGTGAGGACCTGCGTCAGGCGGTAGGTGAGGACGCCGTGACGCCTCTCTAGCCACTCCTCAAAGAACAACGGGAGAAAGAACGGAACGAACGAAATTTTGAGAACCAACGGCTTAACGTGCTTTCCGAGGCACGGAGGGGTCTTGGTATGCTAAGATGGTCACCCATCCACGGACCGAGCGCGGCAAGCGTGGCTTAACCTGATCGATCAACCTGTGCGGCTGTTTTTACCTGGCCCATAGCCCCTAGGTCCCTTTTCACACATAACTGTGCCCTATGTTACTTAACATAACCTAACCAGAGAACATTACCATATAAACCTATGGATTTAAAAACCAAATCACGTAGTTCCATGTAGTTCTCGAGTTATAAAATGCACTCATCAGATACACAGAGAGACGTCTTGTTTACATACATACATATATTTCCATAATAATTATTTAAAATCACATCCTCTTCTCCACTTCTAGCACAACTCTTTAGAATAGCACCGTATTAGGAGGCACTATCAACATCACTGGCAGCCTCGTTCCACTTACTGCTTAGTATAGGCCTCCTCCCTTTTGTATTATGCTGCCCTGGTCTTTGCGATTCATCCATAAAAGAGAATCGCACAGATCAGGCTAGACCCTAGTATACCCTAATCTTACACACGATCCATTGTCATAGATCATCCACCCCTCAGGTTAGGTACACTGTTTTTTTGCCATTGATTTTTACCACCCTATATTTGCCTATCTCGTTGAAATTTAGAAAAGCCCGGCCGTACCTATTCCGTGTCTACATTATAAAGGATAAAAGAAAATCAGTTTCCTTGATTCAATGGTTTGGGCCTGGCGTTGATGAGTCAGTGAGTCATGACTTTCCTATGTACCTCTTGATTGATTTAGTGAAGGACTAGACATGTGTGTGACCCATAGATATGTAAGCTATCTTTAAAGACATAATCCCATATATGATCCAGTCTCACAACCCCGCAATACTCCTGACCCGTCCAATTGTGTCCACTTATACAAAGAATTATTGGTTTTAATTGAAACGACAATGACGACGTCATATTTTTACATCGCACATTGTAAAGTGTTATCAAGAAACACTTTTGTTGACTATATTAAGTCACATGAGGTGCATGTAGTGCATCTCATGTGACTTTAATATACCACCATCATGGCTTTGTACGTAGAATTTATGTAATAAATATAACAGTTGTGTCCTTGAAAGGTTATTTAAAAATAAAAAATAAATATCGTCTGACATTGCACACAGCACCATCTAGTTCCAAGTTAAGCACTTAACACTTAAGGCTTGTGTCATGGATACCAGATGGTTGATACACTACTTAAATACATTTTTTTTTTTGTAAATACATACTTACATATTATAAATATACATCCATGACTCGGGTACAAATGTCCATATTCATCATACAAACATTTGCCCCTACCGGGATTCGAACCCAGGACCATTTGGTTTCGCTGACTACACTTAGCCACTGTAGCCACTACACCAAACGTGTATTTTTTATATTTAATAACGTTGGATAATTTTTGTAGGTCCTCCTTGAAGGAGGATATTATATTCATAGCTTCACCGCGTCTTCTTCATCTCCAGTGCTCTCTCGTAAGCAAAACATCAATCTACATAGCATTTGCCCAACTAGGAGTATGTTGGGGTCGGCTTGCTGTTCAACAGCATGCAGCTGAATATCAGTTTTCTACATGGAGCGACTAACTATCTGACGTCCACAACCCAGTTATTGGGTACCACGATACCTCTGGGTAAGACTGGTTGCCACACTTTTGGGCTTCTTACTATCCGTAACGACTGTCAAAGATCTACGAATAACAGCCTTTTCCAATGGCTTAACGTGCTTTCCGAGGCACGTACTCAAGCAATGAGTTGGAAAATACTCTTGGCAATTTACTAACTAACTAATTTGATAACTGTACATTATTATCTGCGGTACTCCTTTACCCATTCCCCATGGCCGTTGGCTCTGCAATAAAGTATCCTGCGAGTATACAGGCCCGCAAATAATTTATTATCGGAGCTGTAATTCTATTCTGCCTCCTTTTAGCACCACTTGCAGTTAAAATTCAAGCTAAATGATAAACATCATGTACTTTCATTTCTTACCAGACATTCTAACTGTATCATCTCACTTTCTTGATTCATCAATTTTATGCATAAAATCAATACAAAACGCGAGATTATAATCAATTATTATAAAGTTTACGCTCCGGAGAAAGTTTATTACTAACATTTTAACAACGTCCGCTTTATAATGATCAATTATCGTGATAAGCAAAAATGGCGGTTTATATATAATAATGTCTTTTATTTTGCCAACAGGGGCCCACTTAGGAAACAATACATGTGTTATAATCAAACTTGGAATAACTTTAAACATTGCCTTTGTTGCATTTGGCCTTGACGACGGAATGTTGCAATCTGTTTAAAATAACAAATAATTAATTACCTACCATATTGAAGAAACGTTAAGTCTAATAGCCGCATAACTGTGGCTAATGAGACACAATTACTTTTCTATTGTTACCGAACTTAATCAGTTCAGTTATTGCCTCTAAAGTTGAAGTCATTCTTCACGGTTTCCTGCGATTTTTGTTTAAAGGATATGTCTACAGGATAGCCCACAAATCACAATGAAATATTTCACACACAACAAACATAATTGTCAAAAATTCAGGGAAAACAGACGTGGTGTTATTTGTGCAAATAGTTGAAGAGTTTTTTTTTCAATAGATCTAGAATTGTGACATTACTCTTAAATCATTTGATGTAAAATTTTGTTAAGAAAAATGAATAGCTGACATTGCCGTAAGGACATACAACTGACATTATCACAAGTACCTATTACTAATAAATGTACCCACTGGAGAAGTACGCATCATTTCCCTGTTATAATTTAAGTGCATGATAAAATGATAAAGAGATACGTAATTAGTAGGTACCTGGTTGTATGCAACAAATCGAAATAAACAAAAGAGTGCGACTTTGTATTCAACAGGAAGGGACTCATTTTGAGCATTTGATAAATTGATTAATTTTGTATTAAAAATGTTAAAATTCATGGTCTTCTTTTTATTTATGACACCATATTATTTCGCAAAAAATAATCCTTATGATGAAGCCTATTGATCGGTATGATAAAGCTACAGGGTGATTATTTTTCTCGTGTAACGGTTTCTATTTCCGGTTCAATCATTTAATTATTTAAATATCTATGAATGCAGTTTAAATTCAAATAATGTCTTCTTTCAGTAAAATGTTCCATCTACAATATTCAAGGTACTTTCCGTCCATGTGGCATATCCGTGGGACGCCCTGTATATTAGGAACATTTATTCAAAAAGCACAACTGATGCCCAGAAAGTTTGTTGCGCAATAGGTACTCAATGATTGGTCGAGCAACAAAGATCTCGTGAAATGGGAAGTGGCCCATTGTGTGGTGAATAGCGATAGTTCACTTTGAGACCCGAATGAATTCGTCCACCAATGCGTATTCGTGCCATGATAATAACGATAACTCAGAAGATGTCTAGAGTTTAGTTGATTTCTGTTACAAAGTCTTTGTAAAGTAACATGGCATTAACAATATTATCACAGAAGAATAACATAATTCTAACAATTTTTTGAAAATTCTTGCGAATTATTCCAGTAAATTCTGTTATACATATTTCGACAAAAAGCTGTTCCACCCTCCAGTTCCATATGATATTTTTATCGGCTGGACTAATATAATGCTATTTGCCACTAGCGATGCAGCTAAACTGCAGAAACAGTTTATTTTGCCTCATCAAATATGGTCGAGAAGCTAAGGGCCGGTCCACACGATGTTGTCCGGTTACGACGCCGACGCGGCGCCATCGCACCGCACGTACTTTCAACTAGACGAGACGAGGCGTGGGGGTTTGTGCAGGAGTGGCCAGGCTGTACTCATCAAACCTACTACAACGCTCTTGCCCACTGCGGCGTCGTAGTAAAGGTCCGGCGCCGCTCCGTACGCGTGTACGGCGCACCCGACGATTTTCCCATGCGGGGAAATTGTTGCGGTGCGATGTCGTGTCGCACCCGTGTGGACCGGCCCTAAGGGGAAGAATCTCACCTACATCCAAGTCGAAAACCTGTATCAATGTTCTATTTATATTATAGCCTCTTCGGCTCATATTATCCAACACACGATACCGATATAAAGAAGAAAGCGATAAAACAGGAGGAGCCAACCATAACGTTTACGTACAAGTTATTCGTCAAGGTGCGGCCTCCAATATAATGCAGATAAATTGTAATTGATCGCCGACATTCGGTTGTATTGCGATATTCGGGAACCTTGGCGTTAGGGCGGTTATTGTTAACTCATAACTACTTTATAGCTGTCTTATTATCCGTGATCCCTTAGTGATCATAAAAGGCGCTAGCTCCTGGCGGTATATTCTGAAAAATGTCACCGTTAATGCTTAGGTGAAGTGAGCTTGAAGTGAGCTGTCAATAGTGTCAATCACTTCCGTCAGGTGGAGTGACAGCTCACTTCAAGCGCACTTGACCTTAGTTTTCATGGTGAGATTTTGACAGAATAGATCGTATGTCCCTACGATGTCCATACGTAGATGGTCCTGAACCCAATCGTTAGTTTGCCCTCAGCTCTAAACATCTAGCAGAAATGCAGTGCTTAGTGATATAACTTTAGCAAATCCATTCGATTCTCTATTTAGAAATCAACACAATTTGCTGAAATTGACGTTGGTGTTTTGGATTAAAAAATCGATAATAATTGGCCTCAAAGGTAGGCTCGTTGAGACAGCAACGGAAAAGCGTGTCTATCAAAGTCTTCATAATGGTTTGACTGATGAAGGCAACGCAGGGTGAAGTAGAACTTGGAACCCTCGTGAAAGACATTTTACCAAGGAGTGAGGCAGGACATAATATACATGCATATTCTGCCTATATTCCCACTGCTGGGATATAGGCCTCCTCTCTGTGAGAGGCAGTGGGCCGTAATCCACCACTCGGGCCCAGTGCGGGTTGATAGATGTCCCATGTCTTCGAATTTTTGGTTCTAGGACATGCCGGTTTCCTCGCGACATTTTCCTTCACCGTTTTGAGAGCAGTGGTGGACGAAATTAATTAAAACGCCGCGTCAGCGTTCGAACCTACGCTACGACTTGTAAGTCACGGCCGTTACCACTGGGCCATCACTGCTCTAAAAGATGAAAAATTCTGTCATTTTCCGGACTGCAAACATCCACTGCCTGGCCCAAGTATGCAGAATGTATGCAATTACTGCCAATAAAATAAAATCACCATTATATTGAAAGGATAGCTCATAAAAACAGTCTATATTTAGCCCTGCGAATAAATTGGCACATCTCGACTTCTATACTAATAATATAAAAAAGTAAAATTTGTGAGTGTGTATGTAGGGACTAATCGTTGGAAATACTGATCCGACTTCAACATTTGTTTCACTAATGGGAAGCAACATTATACCTGAGCGACATAGGCTATGTTTTATATTAAAACGATAAACTCTACGTGAACGAAGTCGCGGTCAATAAAATGATATGCTACCAATGTAACTAGATAGTCGTTAAAACTAATTGAAGAGTGCTTAATATAGCCACCCTAAGTGGAACTAATAACTTCTAATGATACTTTAACCTTGAAATCTACATGTTGTAAAAGCCTTGAAAATAACAGACTACAATCTTTTTAATTTATGTGTAGTTTTTGCATATTAGAGTAGCGAATAGTTCTAGAGCTTTTTGTATCTTGTTCATTAGCCACATGGAGTTAGTTTAATAATAATAATAATAAATAATAAATATCGTCTGACATTGCACACAGCACCATCTAGTTCCAAGTTAAGCACTTAACACAAGGCTTGTGTTATGGATACCAGATGGTTGATACACTACTTAAATACATTTTTTTTTTGTAAATACATACATATTATAAATATACATCCATGACTCGGGTACAAATGTCCATATTCATCATACAAACATTTGCCCCTACCGGGATATGAACCCAGGACCATTTAATTTAACTTAAATAATTTTAAGTAAGTAAGTAAGTTTAACTTCATAATATAAGTAAAATAGTATCTCACATAAAATAATTAATCTCCACAATAATATTTCCAATACTGAGACTCGGGTCTTCTCTCTGTTAGAGGGAGTGGGCGTAATCGACCACGCATGCCCAGTGCGGGTAACTGAATCTCATATGTCTTCGAATTCTTGTTTCTAAGACATGCCAGTTTCCTCACGGTGATTTGATTGCGCTATTCTGTATTCGCCCGCCCGGTCAGAAAAAGTTCGTAATTTGTCTGGGAACTAACAACTAATTGCCCTACATCTCTTATTTATACTTTCTTTTCTTTCTCACGCAGTTAAACCCCCACGTCAACGACTTCCAGCGTCGTTACGTCAGCGAGGTTAGGCGCTGCAGTGAAATGGAACGCAAGCTGCGGTGGGTAGCTGGTGAGCTACCTGAACCACCTCCCCCGCCTAAACCAGACCGATGCAGTCTTAGCCCCAGGGAGATCAACATATTAGAGGTACGTGGGTCTATGAATGTCTCTGAGTGAGTGAGAAGGAACGCAATCTGCGATGGGTAGCCGGTAAGCTGCCTAAACCGCCTCCCCAGCCAAAACCAGACCGATGCAGTCTTAGCCCCAGGGAGATCAACATATTAGAGGTACGTGGGACTATGAATGTCTCTCGAGTGAGTGAGATGGAACACAAGCTGCGGTGGATAGCGGGTGAGCTGCCTAAACTGCCTCCCCAGCCTAAACCAGACCGGTGCAGTCTTAGCCCCAGGGAGATCAACATATTAGAGGTACGTGGGCCTATGAATGTCTCTGAGTGAGTGAGATGGAACGCAATCTGCGATGGGTAGCCGGTGAGCTGCCTAAACCACCTCCCCAGCCGAAACCAGACCGGTGCAGTTTGACCCCCTGGGAGATCAACATATTAGAGGTAGGTACTTCCCATGTGATACTTTATCAGCCTTTGATTTTCCCAGTGTCGGTACGCGCATCCACTCGAAAATAAAGCGCACTAAGAGAAACTACCTAAAGTTATATATATAAGCGTTTTTGTTACAGAGTATGAATGGTCTGTTACAAAAGTCTAATGAAAATCAAAAAAAAAAAAAATATCAGAAAATATACTTGAAGATGCCAATTTGTAGTGCCACTGAAAATAATAAATCGAATGATTTGATTTGATTATCTGAAAAATGTAACCCGAAATTCTAAATCACCATATAGGTAGATGAGATTTATTTGACAGTTAAAGTTAATTTTATGACCAAATGATTTTTTAAATACAACTCAATAATGTTATTCAAACATTAATTGTTGGAAAATTTATTAGTTATAAGGTTGACACCTTCTAAATACCGATGAATGTGTTACTCATTCTTGGGGCTTGTGACTAAGTAATAATAACAGCTCGGATCGATCGATCAGGTTAAGCTACGCTTGCCGCGGTTGGTCCGTGGATAGGTGACCATCTGTACATACCAAGACCCCTCCGTGCCTCGGAAAGCAAGTTAAGCCGTTGGTCCCGAGTATCATTCGTGAATCTTGGACAGTCGTTACGGGTCGTCATAAGCCCGAAAGTCTGACAACCAGTCTTACCAAGGGTAGTAACTAGGTTGTGGAGGTAAAATAGGCAGTCGCTCCATGTATAATACAGGTATTCAGCTGCATCCGGTTAGACTGGAAGCCGACACCAACATACCTAGTTGGTAAAACTCTCGGCTGAGGATGATGATGTGTAACTAATGTAACAGTTCCCACGAATGAGTAGCTGTAAAAATATGACCTGAACATTATTTTGTTAACACTTTCATCAGATACTTTTGGAATAGCCTATACATAAGTATGGCCGTCCCAGCAGCGCGATGTATCTAGCACACATCTAGCACAAGCTAGAGACCACCTTCTATTAGTCGTTGAATGAGCCAAATATCAGCCAGTCTATTCTGTAAAATCTCACCGCGAAAACTTAGGTGAAGTGAGCTTAAAGTGAGCTGTCATGCCACCTGCCGGTCGATTCTGTAAAAATCTCACCGTGAAGTGAACACTTAGGTGAAGTGAGCGTGGAGTGAGCTGTCAGTGTCATCCCACTGATGCTAGGGATTGACCAAGCTTTACATTTACAATCATAATCGAGATTTTAATTATATTTTTTTTTATGTTAGTTCTGTTGATCATGTTGTATGTTTTCAAAGCTAGTATTTACTCGTAAGTGGCTAAACATTACTGTTTAAGGGTTTTTTTAAATAAAACAGCAAAACAGAAATTCAGTAAGAAACTCAAATAAGTTCTTTTTTTTTGTGACCTATTGTTTCATATGGCTATTGGTCGTATTCATGGTTTTCGAGGTTGCTAAAGCCGAAAGTGAGGTCAAAATGAAAATCAAAGTTGGCTTACCGTCATCTTTGATTTTCATTTAAAAAGAAACAAAATTGACTTTCTGTGTTGCTGTTTTATAAAAACAAAACTCTAAATAACAATATTTAGACACTTAAATACTAGCTTTGAAATTATATATAATGATCAATAGAAATAACATTAAAAAATATAATTAAAATCTCGATTATGATTGTAAATGTAATGCTTGGTCAATCCCTAGCATCAGTGGGACTACACTGACAGCTCACTCCACGCTCACTTCACCTAAGTTTTCACCGTAAGATGGTTACAGAATCGCAATGCTGATAACAGTCGGTCGATTCTGTAAAAATCTCACCGTGAAGTGAACACTTAGGTGAAGTGAGCTGCCAGTGTCATCACACATTAATACTACACACATTAAATACTAGCTTTGAAATAATATAAAATGATCATACAAATAACATTAAAAAATATAATTGAAATCTCGATTATTGTAAATGTACTGCTTGGTCCATCCCTGGCATCAGTGGGATGGCACTGACAGCTCACTTCACGCTCACTTCACCTAAGTTTTCACAGTGAAATGGTTAAAGCATCGGAATGCTGGTCACTTCAAGCTCACTTCACCTATATTTACGCGGAGAGTTTTTTGCAGAATAGATCGATAGAACTATCATCCTTGGGTGGTCACCTAGTATTTGGCCAAGTCTTGCTATCGAACATGGCGAGAAAATTGTTTTTCCTTCATTATAATTAAGTGATAAAGATCTAATTTATTCACGCCGAACGTATTAATTCAATGTTACAGCGGATACACTATGTCTTGGGTGTTTACAGTTTAAAGATCCGCATTTCAATTTCCGCCGATCAAAGCAACTCTTTTCGTTCAAGTTCAATAGTGAAGTTTGTAGTAGAATCATAATAAGTATCTTATCTAAATGATATTTATGGTATTTTACTATTTCCCATTAGAAACATGTGACTCATGGTAGAACTATTTGTTTTTCTTGAGGACTTCCCCAGAATAACGACGTGTGTCGTCTTGAAATAACTGACACAAATAAATAAGGGACAACACTATTTTAGAGACACGACATAAATAAATAGATATGAATAGAAATGGTGACATCCACTATAGCCCGCACTGGGCCCACGTGGCGGGTACAACGCGCGCGCATTGGCTATGGGTTAGGTACATTTATCAAAAATTAAGCAATCTCAAATTAAGAACCCAGTGACAATCGACCCACTCCTTTTCACAAAGAGAAGGCCAGGATAATTAGAAAGAGATATCGATGCCGAAGTAGCGATACATACATTTAGAGCGATTTCGCACTGCATCCGAGCCAAATCCGAATTCCAGATCCCAATTCATTCCGAAATGGGAATGTTCTAAATTCGGATCTAGTGCGCAACCCCATACAAATAGTAATATGGGTACTTCGGATCGACATTTCTCGGGTTCCAATCAGATGTAATGCGCAAACGCTCTTACTGTGGCCGCCTATCGCACGTCCGTCAACGGGACGTCACCTTCGGTTCGAATAATCTCGTTTCTCATTGACGTCCCATTGACGGTAGTGGTAGACAAACGGTGTTGGCCCCAACATTGAGATAAATAATAAGTGAATGTAAAATAGAGTTAGTTAGTTACTCTTTACCGATACGATCCACCTTTAATAAATTAAGACGACGACAGATATACGTTGAAAGATCGTTGATAGCTTCTCAGAGAAGAATACTAAATAACTACTGAAAAAAAACATGCCAGTGTCATTAAGAGTAAGATTAATAGTGATGTACGACGTAAGAACAACACTATTAATCCAGACTACGCACACCAGCGCCTGTTTAATAATTATTGCCAGACCAGACACTATAATACTAGTACTATAAATACGATGCTCAGATGTATGTTTGTTACTCAATACCACCGTAACGGCTGAACAGATTCTCATGAAATTTAGTACAGAAGTGGGATGTTGAAAGTTTTCGGATTGAGAAACAAAACACTAACAAATTAATGGGTTTGTGGGTGGAATCAATGCAGTGGTTGGGCAAGTGGTTCCTGTGTTTATAGGTCAAGGGTTCGATTCCCACAATGATCAATACAACAACTGCAATTTGGGATCTAAACTATAAGATTTTTGTCTTTAAAATGTTCTATAAATTATTAATATGTAGGTATGTATTAGTATAATTTTTTTAACAATAAAACAAAACAGGTTGAAAAGGTTTTCCATCAAATCATCTTCTTAGTAACTTCTATTATGTTTTGCCAATTCCCGTAGAATCGGGCTCCATCTAGGTACAACCATTGAAAAATATTTTCGTCGTAATTACAAAACATAACAAAATGTTTAGTTTCAGTATAATAAATATCTTTATTAATCCACACACATCTGCGAAACAATTATTAGCGGCAAGGTTACACCAATTAGACCCCTCCACCAGCGCATGCGCAGGATATTTTTGTAGCGGGGATCACAGGACCGAGTTATTGTAATTTATGACTTGCCATGACATCATGTTGTACTTGTCTGAGGATGTCGTAATAGGCGGTTGAGGATGGATGGATGAATGGATGTCAGGATCCGACTGTGTGGTAATGTCTTTATACTGCGTGTAGAGGTGTTAAAATGGGTTGTCAACACTAGTTCTTACTCGCGCAAAGGATTATGTTGGCGATTTTAGATCGATGATTTTAGTTAGTTCATTAGTAAAGTTAGTTCTAACACTAAACCTAAAAGTTATCTAGTAAATTGATGGAGGAGATTAATGCAATATAAAGCTTCTAGTTTGCTATTTCATCATACTTTTCACGGAAGTCTTAAAGTAGGTTTGGAAACTGACGACTACAAAATTCTTGCCAAATTCCTTTTGAATGAGTCTTTTCAAAGAAGTCCTCTGGCTTTCGGTTTAATTAAAGATGGAAATCCTTCAAAAAGCCTCAGAATGATGATAACAGAACCAGAAGCTACACGTCAAGCTACATGTCCCTGCCGAGCTATTCTGTAACAATCTCACCGTGATAACTTAAGTGAAGTGAGCTTGAAGTGAGTTGTCGATAGTGTCAACCCTAGCATCAGATGGAGTGATTGCTCACTTCACCTGAGTTATCACGGCGAGATTGTTACAGAATCGACCGGCTGTTACCATGGATTCAGTACATGATTCTGAATCCCTCTGCGTTGAAAATGTTTAATAAGTCGTAGGAAAAAACTGCGGTTCCATACATTTTAACCGCGTAGGTATTGCACTTTTCTATGAAATTACAGATTTTGTTTTTATGACTTATGATAAGCCTCTACGCTAAAACACGTCTAGAATCTTTTGCTGAATCCATGGTTTGAGTTTGCGCGTCGATTTTCCGGCCACACTTTTTCTTTTTTTTTTTGTTGGGAAATCATCAAATAACTTCTCCAGCTCTGGGCGGAGCGGGAGGGCGTGTCAGGCTCTTACTGACTAAAACCCACCCGTGTTCCTTCAGTTGCCTGTGCCAGGGGCCACGGTAACCCTTTCGGACTTTCCCGCAACCCCGGCAGGCATCGGCCCTAGCGGACCCCATCATTGGTGTCAACATCTCTTTGAGTCACGCGTGGGACACAACGCGCCGTCAACCCGGGAAAAATAAGAGTGATCTAAAAAGTACGAAACAAAATCAAATTAAATCATTTATTTCTTTGCAAACATGGGTATAGTATACATAGGTGTTTTTTTATGATAAAGTTCTCCATATTTTACCGTCACATGGGCATGCAAAGGTTTCAATTCCAAATAAAAAATTAACAATAACTCAGATCATTGGAATTACAATATAAAAATTATTAAAAATGTCAGCGTGATAATAAATAAAATAAAATAGGTCAATGAGAGGATCGCAATAATTATGTCAATCAGAATAACAGTACGAGTATGTCAATCAGTTAGTGAATCATCATTAAGAAAATCGTCAATCGTGTAACTAGTTTTCATAATTAAAAATTCCTTAAGCGCCCTTTAAAATTTTAATATAGTCATATTTTTTATAATGTTAGGTACCTACTATATTATATATGAGTGGTGCAATACCAAAAAAACTTTTTCATCCCACCATCTCGGAAAGAGTATTTTTAATCTTCAATATCTGAGTGGAAAAGCCGTTTTTATTCTCTAGAGGATAAAGTAAATTGAATTTAGAACATCGTGTGCACTAAGTTTGTGAATTAAAAAAAACATTAAACCTATTTACTGCTACCTCTATGGTGCCGAATATATCATACAACTTTTTTTTAATTTGTTAAAAACTCAGACTCGGAACCTTCTTGGTGTTCTTTTTTCAATTTGCTTTGTACGCGGTTCTTTACGCGGCATTTTTTCACGTCATTGTTAAACCTTATATTAAAAACAAGAAACTTGAAAACAAGTGAAAAAACTAAAATGAGTGATTCTAGCGACGAGGAAGTTTGCTTGACGCCAACAGAATTGACTGAAACTGTTAATAATGCGCAAATGAGCTTTCTCCCTCAACAATCACGCGAGAAGTATTTAAAACAGTACGATATGTTCAACACGTGGCGACTAGCAAAAGGAGCCAAAACTTTCTCAGAAAACGTTTTGCTGGCATATTTTATAGAATTATCCGAGAACAAGAAAGCAAGCACTCTATGGAGTACGTATTCGATGCTAAAAGCAACAATAAAGATGAAAAAAGACAAACATATCGATACCTATCCTAAATTAGTGGCATTTTTAAAAAGAGCCTCATCTGGTCATCAACCAAAAAAATCGAAGGTTTTCACAGTATCTGATATTGAAAAGTTTCTTAACGAAGCACCCGATTCCGTATATTTGGCGGCAAAAGTAAGTCAGTTGCACATTCAGTATCTACTTAAGTATATTAATCTCAATTAAATAGTATACTTAGTAGATGTTGATAGGCATAATTATGCGTTCATATCAATTTTATTCATTTATCTACTACAATACTCTTTACGTTACAGGTTGTTCTTATTATTGGAATAAACGGAGCATGTCGAACTAATGAACTAACACAACTTAATGTCAAAAACATTGAGAAACATTCAGATGACTTACTATTAATTAATTTACCTAATACAAAGACAAAAAGAGACCGCAACTTCGTCATTCGCAAGGAATACGTAACGATTGTTGAG
The DNA here is from genome assembly GCA_937001585.2 of Brachylomia viminalis. Classification (NCBI taxonomy): domain Eukaryota; kingdom Metazoa; phylum Arthropoda; class Insecta; order Lepidoptera; family Noctuidae; genus Brachylomia; species Brachylomia viminalis. Next base: position 4,638,137 of record OW443300.2, read on the forward strand.
AAATATCAAGCCTTACGCCCGCCTAACACTCCAATCAATCGATTTTTTCTACAGTATCGCAATGGAAAGTGTGTTAGACAGCCTATGGGTACTAATAAAATTGGCAGTATCCCACGAGAAATAGCAACATTTCTTGAACTTCCAGAACCCCTGTTGTACACGGGTCATTGTTTCCGACGAACTTCAGCCACACTTTTGGCTGATTCCGGAGCTGATCTCCTGTCCCTTAAGCGCCACGGAGGCTGGAAGTCCAATGCAGTTGTAGAGGGATACATAGAGGATTCCATCCAAAATAAGTCTAAAATATGTGAAGGCATCGTAGGAGCCATTACACTGAAAGAGCCTCAATCGGATCCTTGGACTGGCCCTTCTACATCAAAAATAAGCCGTTATGAAACACCTAACCATCTCCCTCTCTCTCCAACATTCACGCCAAGGGAATCCGATGAATCGGTAGAACTATTAAGTATGACAGATAGTTTACCGAAAAACAGTACACAAGTGACTAACACCAATATTACAGTACCAAACAAAAATATTACACTCAATTTAAATAACTGTAGCAACGTTACTTTAAAATTTTCTTAATTATACCTTAGTATTATTTTGTTATAATTTAAAGATTATTCTGTAATACTTACCTGTCATAATGTAGTAATTAATACCTAAACTGAAATAAAAGTGTACCTATCTTGTGATTGTAAACGTTTTTTTTTTTGCATTTAGTCATTTCCTCGCTGAGGTGGAATGAAAAGTTACGTGTTGCACTCGAGTGCAAAGATTTTTCACCTCGTGCTCTTTTGATTCCCTCGCTAACGCTCAGGATTCTAATTTTGAATCACTCGCTGCGCTCGTGATTCAATTTTAGAATCCTTCGCTTGCTCGGTCATCAAAATTGAACACGCGGTTAAAAAGCAACTTTGCACTCTTGTATAACAAATAACTATTTTTCATTAGTGCGGTTTTACATTTTACTTGACATAATTGATTGATGTATTGAGTTCGTATTGGATTTGTCCTGACCAAGAAAATATTTCAGACAGAAATCAAGACATAGGTACGAAAATGGTCAAGGTGAGGCCGTGGTGGCATGAATTATAACCGACGAAAAATTTCTACACTAAGGAGTCTAGAATGATGTGCTGAATGCATGAATTCAATTTGCGCGTCGGTGTTCCTGCCACCCTGTATTTTTAATGTCGCGTCAAAAAAACAAAGGTTACCACTTAACACTGCCATCAGCATACGACAATAATAATTCGCATTGTATTCAATAGAAAGCGAAAATTTCTGCATCGATCAATGCATTGCAATAATTTAAACTGCTCATTAATATCATGATTTTACTATTTGTTACGAGTTCCATGAAATTCATTTGTGCGAACATTACTATTTAATGGCCTCTACAAATGTGCCAACAGTTATCAACATCATATTCCACGGATCCATTTAGTTTTACAACTTATTCTGAAAGCAGATTCAGATTTACATTAATATTCTAACAGTACCTTGTGGAAATCTTAGACTTCGAATTTAAAATTGTATGCAATTTGTCAGATGATTTGACCATTGGCTTTATGACATAAGTCGCGATCGTCATTCGTCTGGTTGCTAGGCAAAGAACAGGCAAGGCAGGAAAACCTCAATGCATTTGAAGGTCCAGTAGACTAGACCGTGTTGTCTTGTCTACTTATAAAAACAATTTCAATGTCCAATAATTTTGTCAACAAGAGATAAACAATCAAGTTCAGCTATTTTCAACGCTTTCCCGAACAGCATAACAGATTCTTACCAGCCAATTCTTATATTCCAGGAAAGGATCGATTTCATCGAAGGAGAAATTCAGGAGATAACACGCAACGCACGAAACCTGAAAAGCGACTACCTTTCCCTAATAGAGCTGAAGACACTAATAGAGAAGATGCAGACTTTCTTCCAAGACCACAGCGCACAACGGAAGATATCGGCGTCAGTACAGATATACAACAACGATGCGGTGTTGGGACATCTTGGGTTCATCGCGGGAGTAGTCACGACAGCCAGGATACCAGCATTCGAGAAGATGCTCTGGAGAATATCCCATGGGAATATATTCTTTAAGCAAGCGCAGATTGATGAGCCTTTGAAGGATCCTATTACGGTAAGGATTTTTTTTTCTTCTTCTCGTATAAAGACACTAACTACACAAACATAACTCACGTCATATTTAATGCCAGTGCTGACTGCCCTGGGTGCGCGTGGATGCACTTTTAAGTATCACCACTCGTGGGTTTTACTCTCTGCGGTCGCCTTTACAAAGAGAAAATCTCACGATCTATTGTTTGGGCTGTTGATTTATGAGTTGTTCTTCGTTGACCGTCACTTGTTTCTATTTCATGAGTCCTATGTTTATGTATGCTTTGCGTAGAATATTTTGAAATAGCTAGATTTTAGATGTCTAATCGGCTATTTTAAAAACCATTATTTCGACTGGATTACATTATCTTTTAAAGTTTGAATTCTTTCCTTCTACATAGTTTCGACCATCCAAATATTCTTTTCAAACATGACAACTAATAGCTGTATTGATTCTTTTCGGATTTGACGTGCTATAAAAAGGTCGGGAGTTCAAATCAAGTTCACGGCTAACCCTCGAACTTCGTGGCAAGCCCACGCATTTAGACGTATATTTAGCTTAGCAGCTATGACATCCGTAACCCCTTCCATATAATAACGATACGAGTAGCTTCCATATTGTCTGCTGCGTAGTTACGTCATATTGCGTTCAAAAACGTCACTGGTACATGAAACACTAGGCTTTTAGGATTGTTCAATGCGTGTATATTATATGTGTGAGGTGTGTGAATAGGAGCTTAAATGACAACACGGCACGAGAATTCAAATTGGATGTTTTAATGTGACTGTTCTTTTTACCGATCGCAGGCGCAGCCGCACGTAGGCACACACACGCCAATGCATTATACAAACATTATATGCTTAGTCAACAATAACATACATGTGTCCCTACAGGCTGTTATAAGTAGACTTTATAATTTTAAAATTTGTGACGTAGCTTGTGATAATGTAAAAGTAGATAGTATTTTATTGAGTGAATCATTCATTAAGTAATATTTCCTCTTGGTTGATTAATGCTGCCAAGTTAACTGGTACTATTCCACAAAATAAATTGTTGAATTACCTTTCCTTAATCAGAACTGATTTGAATTACAAAAACCTATTCATTTAACCTTGTACACCACTGACCACAATTTAACTATTTGAATATGATCAAGCGTAATGGCCTTTAATTCTATGTATGAGAAGTGACTTTTGTCCAGCTGTAGAAGAATTCTATTAGCAGTATCATCCTTATCACCATGTGCCTGCGCTTGTCGCATGTTACCTGGGGTCGGTGCAACACGTTTTCCTGTTTCATATCTTCCCTGTCAACAGTCACGCTATCATTCACCCCCTTCTCTTTCATATAATTCCCCACACTATCCATCTACATTTTCTTTGGCCTTCCACCACCCATCAACATTTATTTTCATCACTCCTTTATTCACATGGTTTTGCTCCCTCCTCATCACATGCCCATATCAAGCCAATCTATTTACTTTCAACTTTTCTGTCACTGGCGCCACTTTCAAACTATTAGCAGTATATTTATAACTATATTGCTGCTTGCTGCTTGATGCTTGCTGACTATGGTTTTGTTATTGTTATTAGTAATTAATGTTTCTTTATTTTACTTCGAAGGTCCTAGTTTATCATTTGTGGCTACAAGTTATAGCTATATACATATAAACATAATGCAGCATTGCATATGTAAGCGGGCACGCCCTTTATGCCAGGAGGCTTTTTATTATGTATTAAGTTCTGTTTGCGTTTTTGTTTTTATTATTTATTTCTGCTTGAGTATAGTTTTAAATATTGGCGTGTGCTAGCTGACATATGGCAAATAATTTTAATATGTTTGTGTTTCGTAATGTTAATTACTTATTACTATATATAATCCAGTTCTTCTAACTGAACAGACAGCAGTGCTGCTGGGGAGTTTGTTCCGCCACTTCTTCATCTCAGCTAAAGCACTAGGAAGTGGTGAAGGGTGGGCGTTTTGGGGGGACTGTCTTATGTGATTTTGACGTTCAAAAAGTGCTGATTCTCAGCCTAATTTGAATAAAAACATTTGATTTTGTTTTTTTTTTTATATCTAGTAAAGTATCTAGTATTATGTGATAGATAATATCACAGAATCGAAGGCAAAACTGGCAAAATTTATAGAGACGCCGTTAACAAAATATATTGCCTGCCAATATCGTTGAAATAAAATGGCAAATTATCTATTTCTGTCTATAACGGATCGCACCGATACTTTGGAAACATTATGGCACGAATGGGAAGTAAATTTTGCGTTTTATCTTTTGGTAGAGTGTTCTATAACTAACAAATAATGGACAGTCTTACTGGGGGGAAACGAAACTGTGTGGGCTGTTGAGTGTATATCTTTGGTAGTTGACATTGGTTGAATATTGAATAACTGTCCCTGAAGGCTAATCTAAGGATAATCATATCTCTCATTGGCTGAACTTTTTCCAATAGGAAAGTTTTCAGTGGCAGGCTGGTGTCCGGATTACGAAATACCTATGCTCGTCTGTGTTACACCCAAATTGTGTCAGAGGATCTGAATTGACGAAAACATTTACTTATCACTGGATTTACCTGTATGATTCTGCGTCAGCATAGTGCCAACATCTCATCCCAGCTTTGCGTTTCAGCGGCTTTTTTTTGTAATTAAATCCCTTGTCAATTACCGACCAAAGAACTCCACATCACCACGTGGACGTAAACTTAAAACCTCCGGCCATAATGGCGTTGGCCTATCTAAATCAAAATTATTCGTTTAATAACATGTATGAAGGCTTCATAAACTGTTCACTGGCCTCACGTGACCTGAACACGCAAACCACATGTCACATACAATAATTTTCAGTAGGTACCTATAACATACTTTGGGCGATGGAAAGTAATCATTAGGGAAAGCTTAATTACTGTTTTTAAAAAGATATTTGAGTATTTTTAATGTCGCTTGGAATGTCGGAAAGGTTTACTTTGAAAATTATGATATTCTACTAGAGGCTGATTACGTCTACTCACGAATGCTATTATGCTACAAACGATGGAAGCTCAGTAGACCTTCAAAATACCTGGGCACACTCTGTTAACCACTACAGTTTGAGGTGTCTCAATATATTACTAAGTATAGCTTTGGCCGTTGTGTTGTCTTGTCTTGTGGCCCTCTTTAGAATAGGCTTATATCCAGTATTGGACTGCTATGAATTGACTGATTAAATCATTGTGTCCGCCTTTCCAGCGCTTAGCAAATAATGTATTGTACTTTGTTGTGATGATATTGTTTTTTTTATCTGCGTTTTACAAAAGCGCACTGCGCATTATATAGATGCAGAAGCACAAACCCTTCTGATTCTAATTCCAATTCTTTCTTCGTAATTATAACAACCTAACAGTGTAATTACCAGGTCTTAAGACCTGGTAATTACACTGTTAGGTTAGGTTAGTTGCTTGGTTTAAACCAACAAATCTAGACCCATCTAGGCTGCAATAAAACGCCACAGTATTTTAAATGGGAGCCCACAAGTGGCCGGTCGTTAACCCCTGGTTCATATTGATTTTTCTAGACGCTGTTACCCATTACAAAGCTTTTATAAGCGTTCTGAGAAAACGCTAGAATATGGAACGCGTCAAAACGTCGTTAGGAATAAATCTCTGTCGTTCACGAAATGGGGCAGTAACCTTGTCTTCTGAAAAGTTTGGAAAACTAACTGATTTACAGGTTTTTGGGTTTGTTATGACTTTAATCTGTTCGTTTGGGTATACTTTTGTGGATGTTTAGGTATACTTGCGTAGAAAATAGTCGACCTTTTGAGTAGAAACGGAAGTGACCTGTCTGGTGGTGGTATAGTTTATCATCGAAGTAACCAATCCATTCCTGAACATATTAATTTTAACAATCTTAAAGAGATTCCTATGTCACTAAAGTGGATAGTATACGGCTTGATAGATAGATTAATAATAGTTTTTTTTTGCTATTATACAACTGGAAGACACTGTCCATACTTTTCATGTACACCCCCTTTTTTTTTTTGTTTTGAGGTTGGGAAATCATCAAATAACTTCTCCCGCTCTGGGCAGAGCAGGAGGGCGTGTCAGACTCTTACTGACTAAAACCCACCCGTGTTCCTTCAGTTACTTGTGCCAGAGGCCACGGTATCCCTCTCGGACTTTTCCGCAACCCTAGCAGACATCGGTCCTAGCAAACCCCGTCATTGGTGCTGACATCTCTTTGAGGCGCGCGTGGAACACAACGCGCCGTCGACTCGGGCCTGGTCCTTATCGAACGGCGAGCTGCCCATTGCTCGCCGTTCGCAAGCCCACGCCTACGGTGGCCGGGAATCGGCCTGCGATTCCCGACGCCCAGGGCGTCTCCTGCGGCGGCTAGGGGCGTGAGGGCGCAAATTTTGCCTCTCCCTCACGCGTTCCGCCTCCTCCTTCGCGAACATTACTGCTTCGCAGAAGGAGGTGACGGCTTCCCAAGCGCTCTCGCTCCGTACCATGGCCTGGACCAAGGCCGGAGGCGAGAGATCGCCACCGCCAATCGCCTCCACGAGGACACGGCGGTGCTCCGCCCAAGCCGGGCAGACCTCCACCGTATGCTCCACCGTGTCCTCCGGGCGATCCACACAATGGTGACACCCGGGCGTTTCCTCCCGCCTTACCCGGAACAGGAACCTCCCGACACAACCGTGTCCGGTGAGGACCTGCGTCAGGCGGAAGGTGAGGACGCCGTGGCGCCTCTCTAGCCACTCCTCAAAGAGGGGACTTATCGCCGCAATTGTGGCGTGCCCAGCGCTGGGTTGCGACAATCGCACTCTCCATGCCGCCCTGAGATCCCGCCGGAGCTCTGTCCGCTGTACCGTGATTTCTCGCGGCAGCGGAGCTACGCCCCGGCGTTTCGCCTCCTCGCGCCACTCCCAAATGTGCGCGAGGACTTTTGCCTCCAGATCCCATGGCGGTAATCCGGCAAGGAGGCTCGCCGCCTCACCGGAGACCGTACGGTATCCCCGGACCAGCCGGGTGGCCATGACCCTTTGGGGCGCGTTCAACCAGCGGGCTAAAGGCCCTTTCATAAGAAGTGGATAAAGGACGGCTATTTTTTTTCAAGTTCTCTTAAAACTGAAACAAAGCCTAAATAACTCAGTCCACTCCCAAGGGAGGAGCCCCGGATTTCCGTCTAGGCCTACAAGTCCCCGGCCTAGGGACCCCACCCACCCAGCTACCGCGGTCAGGTAGCTTGCCTGCCTGAACCATGTAGCAGGTGTATCATATGCTACAGGCCCCGCGCTTATATCATGGTACCTATACCACCCGTAGGTTTTATGGAATATTATCTATCAATGGTAAAAATTAATCTGACCTCTCTGAGGCGGGATGCCAAAAACTTACGAGATCGCGTCGCTCGCTATTGCATCTTAGTAACTCTTTAATTCTTAAGCTTTCTGGCATACTTAAGTCGACAAAGTATCACCTATCACTGTATGAATAGCCAAAAAAAATCTAATCAGTTCGAAGTGCAAACATTTTCGAGCTCATTTCGCTCGATCTTACATCCGAAGTACTCTTAAAAAGATCACCATTCAATCATTACCGACACTAGGTTTTTACAAAAGTACTTTAATTAGTATTGTTTGAAGATAGTTAGTTGGGTCAAGTAGGTAGCTGGAGAGTTAGGGAATACGAGTAAAATAACGTGATTGTTTAGAAACGTTATTAATGACGACCGTTGACCTAACTATGGTGACAAACGTAGCATAAACTGCATTATTTCTTATGTTCATTTATAGTAATTAGTCGGTAAAAATGTTTTTGTTTCAGAACTATTGCTTTTTATTGGCTCAATTTCCAAAATGACTTCAGGATGGGGGGAGGCTCAAAAGTCAACTACCTAGGGGCCCTTGGTCTCTAAGTCCGGGCCTGGAGCTACTTTAACGGTCCCATCCCTAAAGAGGGTGGAAATTATAGTAAACACTCACGCAATTTAAAGGGCTAAAGGGTTGGTCTTAGTTGATCATGAATTCATGATAAAACATGCACATACGTTGTATTAAGGTCAACATAACATAACTGTCCCAATTATAATCCCTTTACGTACTCCGTATTACAAAGGCGTACTTCCGTTCACCCTTATTTTGACATTTAGGTCAGTACATATTGGCTAGCCTTACGGTATTTACGTTTTATCTACGAGTCTATCTACGACAACGAGTTATAACAAAGACTTTTAACACATCATCAGCTTATTTATTTATTTAGGATCTCCAACAAAAGATGTACACAATACATGACACTAAATATAATAAAGGTTTACGGCAATTTATGAATTCCATTAAACACTTAATCTTAATCTAATGAAAATCAAATCATACAGACAATAAAACAATTATACACCCAAAAGTGACCTGTGGATGACGTAAAAAGTCTACATGAAATATTGTAGAGATTACGAGTAAAGAGGTCGTTAAAAACAAAAAATATAGGTGCCTATAAATACTGCGATTAATCCAAATATTATAAACTCATGATGATTATGGTTCAACCCTCTTAGACTGACTATTTAAATATGTGATTGATATATGTGAAAATCCAGTCTCATATTATTACAATGCTCAAAAACTAGATGTTATTTTAAACTGAATAGAATACTCTTCATTAAGTACACCATAAAAATACAGATATACATGTAGAAATTGATAGATCGATTAACAATAAAAAAAGCACTTACACCCACTGTGCCTAAGATCAGTCAAATGATGATTATGACAAACCCCTCGTAAATCTTTGTAGCAGTGTTCAGCAGTGAACGGCCTACCTTAGTAATGATGATATGTTAACATCTAGTCTCATTATAACGCTCAAAAGATTTATATTTTTTAAACAGATGAATTCTATGCCATTAATGCTTCCGCTATTACTAAAGCGATTTCACAGATTTGTATCATTTTTATAGAAACAAAATAATCTTGAAAAACATTCGCTTGTACCGGAAGCTATGATTGTAAATGTAAATAATGTTTCTTAAACTGACTGGAATATTAAAGAAAACATATTTTTTCATAATCTCTTAATTACGGCAGCTAAACTGCTTTGCTGTTGATAAAATGATCAGGCTGAAATGCCTAGAAAACGTCTTTCTTAATTCAAGAATGTATATCTATACATAAGTATTGTCGGCACACTCCTGGGCAGTCCAACTCTATACCAACGTTCCTGAAAAGAAATTGTTACATACCTATTCTATAGCTATTTCATATACACACGAAAGAAAAAGAATTCTTGAAATAACGACTGAACAGACAGCAGTGCTGCTGGGGAGTTTGTTCCGCCACTTCTTCTTCCCAGCTAAAGCACTAGGAAGTGGTGAAGGACAGGCGTTTTGGGGGGACTGTCTTATGTGATTTTGACGTTCAAAAAGTGCTGATTTTTAGCCCAGTTTCAATAAATGACTTTTGATTTTGATTTAATGTTGCTGACTATGCACAATGCGGTGATGGAGGTATTTTCCAGAATTCTATACAAGCAGTTAATCGTTTTAAATAGCCAAAGATGAGGAATGTAAGAAGTAAGCAGATAATTGAGTCACACTTGGAAAACATGTGAATATATACAGGGTTATTGGTAAAACACCATCAACCTCTTAAGCGGTTATTGTACTCATCATTATGAACAACTTTTATTATGGGACCAAATATGAAATCGCGAAAAAAAAATCTGCTGGGCCCTACATTTTGACGAGTTCTGCAAACATAAATTTAAGGAACTGCTGATTTTTTTTTCGCGATTTCATATTCGGTAAAGCCACACCTTTCCGATGCACGCTGAATATATTTATAAACACACTTTCCCACTACACTTCCATCCTTCTCTTTAGTATTCTGTATCTTAAAATCCTTATCTCACTTTCCAGGGTCACGAGCTCCAGAAGACAGTGTTTGTGGTGTTCTTCCACGGCGAGCAGATCAAGCTGCGCGTGAAGAAGGTCTGCTTCGGGTTCAAGGCCACGCTGTACCCATGCCCTCCGACGTACAAGGACCAGCTGGACATGCTGGCTGGAGTGGGATCCAGGATCAAGGATTTGGAAATGGTGCGTAATAGGATATAGAAAGTTAATGGGAGTAAGCAGTAGCTTGTATAATGTTTAGCAGAACAGGGTAAAGGTCCTTATTGTTATCATGTATCTAGAATGCAATAGTTATAATAATGACTATGAGTATTATATGTAGACATATCAGAACAATATCAATGCAGATGTAATCAAGCCCTTCAATAAGAAGCACTCTATACTCTATGTTTAGAATAAGATTCCAACTTGCCAAACTCTTTGTTCTTCCAGGTATTGGAACAAACAGAGAACCACCGTCGCCTGGTCCTCACCAACATCGCCCGCGACATCAGCACCTGGATGGTGGCCGTACGTAAGGAGAAGGCCATCTACCACACCCTGAACATGTTCAGTATGGACATCGTCAAGAAGTGCCTCATCGCAGAGTGCTGGGTGCCAAGGAGAGACCTCACTGCGGTGCAAAAGGCGCTGGAAAATGGAGTGGTGAGAAACAATGCTCAATTGTTTTTTTTTTGTGTGTGGAACTAGTTTAAGAGTACTATTTTGTTGTCCTCTAAACTCAAACTCAAAAACCCAAAGCATTTTTTTTTTAATTAAGTCAATTACAGGCACTTTTGAGACTGTCAAGGTGTCGGTCAGTCAGAAAGATGAAGCTAGTTACCTATCCCAAAGCGTAGTAGGTTCCTACGGAGATGAACGTGCAAGACACTCGACGGAAAATATAGTTACAAAATATTGGTTACGACATTAATTCTAAAGAACCTTGAACCATGTAGCGTGGCACTGCATTATGCTTCTCTTATTTTTTCTTATTTATTCACGACCTAAGGACACAATCTGATACATAATATAAAATATAACGGTCTATCTCTTTCTTCAGAAAGCAAGTGGTAGCCCGATTCCCTCGATCTTACACTACGTACCAACAAACGAGATCCCTCCGACATTCAACAAGACCAACAAGTTTACCAGGGGTTTCCAGAACCTCATTGATTCCTATGGAATCGCCAGCTACAGAGAAGTCAATCCAGGTAAAAATCAAAAGGCAACATATAAATTCCAATTTTTAACTGTTGTTGAGCTCAAGCATGCATGATTCGTATACACAACATTCAAAACCTGCAAGGCTTGGAGCTTGTACTGTTCTAAAATCATACCTGCCATTTAAATAAATAAAATAAATAAATATCGTCTGACATTGCACACAGCACCATCTAGTTCCAAGTTAAGCACTTAAGGCTTGTGTTATGGATACCAGATGGTTGATACACTACTTAAGGCTGATTTCACCAAAGTCAGACATATTTTATCCGTGGAATAAAATTGACGTCTGACAGTTCTAGTATGGAAGAACTGTCAAAAATTCTAAATTTATTCCCACGATAAGACTTATTCTAGGTATAAAAGATTGGTGAAAATCGCCCTTAAATACATTATTTTTTTCGTAAATACATACATAAATTATAAATATACATCCATGACTCGGGTACAAATGTCCATATTCATCATACAAACATTTGCCCCTACCGGGATTCGAACCCAGGACCATTTGGTTTCGCTGACTACACTTAGCCACTGTAGCCACTACACCAAACGTGTGTAACCAATTAGTTTACAAATTAACAAATCTTTTAATCATTCCAGCATTATACACGATCATAACATTCCCGTTCCTTTTCGCCGTGATGTTCGGGGACGTCGGCCATGGGATCCTCATGACAGCCTTCGCAGCAATCCTAGTCATTTACGAGAAGAGATTCGCCAAAACCAAGACAGACAACGAAATATGGAACATTTTCTTTGGCGGACGATACATTATTCTCCTCATGGGAATATTTTCGATATACACTGGTTTGATATACAACGACATGTTTTCGAAGTCTCTAAATATATTTGGGACTAGTTGGCGGAATGTATATGAAGATGGTGTTCTACAGAATCATACTATGTTAGAATTGGATCCGAAAACGGCGTACGTGCAGACGCCTTATCCGTTTGGATTGGACCCTGCTTGGCAGGTGAGAACCTTAATTTCACTTGTATGTTACTTATTTATATAAAGAGTTACCAAATATACTCATACACAGGAATAACGCACAATAATAATGATATAATAATAATAGACTTTTATTTCGGACCATAGAATCCATAGAGTGTTAGTAAAATTAACAAAAAGCTTATCACCTAGTGTTAGTACCCATCACCCTTTGCACAAACTGTTTAATTATAGGAGAGTTGTAACTCTCCCCTACCGTTCTCAATTATTTATACAATCGTTGTCATAATTACAGATCTCGCAATGTATATACATTATAGGTTGGTTGATGAAGTTTTCTTTTGGCTAATGTAAAAGTACCTAATTAATACGGCATTGCGCTAATTAATAGTGCCGTATTAATTAGCGTACATGTACGTTATCCAAATGAAAACTAAACGACCAAACAACCAACCATAATGAAAATAAATGTTCTTCATTACGACAAAATAAATCAATTTTGCCTTTTATTAAAACTTTCTAATCCTTCATGTCCATCCAAGACTTCAGCATATCATCGTTAGGAAATCCGTGAAATCCAAGAAAAAAGTTATATCTATTGATCTATAGAATTGAGTTGATGATCAACCTGACTAACAATGAATTTTCTTATTTCCAGTTCGCCTCAAACAACATAATCTTCCTAAACTCGTTCAAGATGAAACTGTCGATCATATTCGGCGTGATACATATGGCGTTCGGTGTAACAATGAGTGTGGTAAACTTCAAGTAATTACTGTATTCATAGAAACTAGAATGTTTAGTGCGTTTCCAATTAATAGTGATGACGTTATAATTAACATTGTTTTTGTTCCACAGCTTTTTCAAAAAGCGGGAGATGATATTTCTTCAGTACTTACCGCAGATCTTGTTTCTGTTGCTCCTGTTTTGGTATCTATGTTTGCTGATGTTTTTGAAGTGGATTATGTATTCGGCTTCTGCGACAGGTAAATACTGCGATATATACTGCGTTATAAATATAATAAATTTATATTAATGAAGTTTGCCCTGTCACCTGTACACGTGAGGACGCGAATGGTTCTAGCGTAACTGAGTACTGGGCCATACAAAATTGTTTACTTCTTTCCAAAGAATATTTTCCATCAACACGCTCAGAATAAGAAGGATAAGCCCAAGTGCGCTCAAGGAATATATTGAATGAATATATTTACATCTACCGAACGATCGAACAGTGTGACATTAGTAGTGACTTGATGGGCATTAACTATCAGAAACAACAGATTAAAACGAGTTATTAAACGTAATTTTAGTTTGTCATATGATTTGGAATTATGATGGAAGCCCGTTGGTCTTCAAGCTTGCTTTTCATACACTAAGGCTATCTTAACTTAACGTGATTATAGATCTGTTCTGTTTTTTTGTTCCAGTAAACTTATCTTTTTGTATGAACGTCTTTCTGTGACAAATAAACCGCTTCTTCTCGCTTTTTTTCTCTTTCTGTCTTCTTTCCTCTTATCAAACGTTTTAAAAACACACTAAACACTATTCCGCTTACAGATCCTGCTCTAGGCTCATCGTGCGCCCCGTCAGTGCTGATCATCTTTATCAACATGATGCTGATGAAGAGTTCTGAGGACAAACCTCCCTGTCGTGCGATGATGTACGCTGGTCAGGATCAAGTGCAGAAGACGTTCCTAGCGCTCGGCTTTCTGTGTATACCAATCATGCTGTTTGGGAAGCCATTGTATAAGATGGCGGTGGCTAAGAAGCAGAAGGTAAGATTTAGAAGATGTGCCCAATTAAATTGGGGTAGGTCGGGTTGACTATCAATGTTTCAAATGTGTGCGTCGATTTACAAAAAATAGGTATGCAACATGAAGGATTTGTGGTGCAAAAATGGAAAGAATGGTGTAAAGGGCAGGACGCTTTATAGGCTGCAATGGGTAGAAATCCGAATACTTAATGATAATGTCTCATTAATTACTCGATTGAGTGACAGCCCAAAGAAAACGAGCAAATCGGGTTAAGTAAGAAAACTCCGAAGTTTGGGCAGACCAACTTCTTTTACGGCAACTAAGTCTATAGGTAGCAGTTTTTGCACTTCAGTAATTCTATTGTAATTATAAACCAACCACCACTAACAATTATTTGTACTATATTATTATTGTACACCGAATAGAATGTTCTTCACAGAACTAGTAAAGAATAAACAGATTGCATTGTCCGTTTGATTTAGTCTTCATCTCTAACCTTTTTGTCCACTACCAGCAATACCAACAAGGAGTAGAAAGTGGAGACGTGGAAGAGAAGGAAGGTCACGACGGCGGCATGGCCGAGGAGTTGATCACGCAATGTATCCACACCATTGAGTACGTGCTCGGAGCGGTCTCGCACACCGCCTCGTACTTACGACTGTGGGCGCTGTCGCTCGCTCATGCGCGTGAGTTTACATATCTTTTGTCTTGCTCTTTTACTGATAGGCATAAAATATACCTATGGAAATGGTAATAAAAAGTGAAAGAAAAGAAAGAAAGAAAAAAAACGAAAAATATTTTATTGGGATACGCACAGGAAATACAAATAATAAAAAAGAACATTAAATCTAACCAAATCATGAAAACAATAAAATACGAACATTCATGCTTTTAAGTGCAGTCATTGCATGCAAACAAATTCTTATTTTAATTCATTTAAACTCTTTCTTCTGTGAAATGTGTTAGGATTCTCTCTTTGATATGCAAGATCAGAAACTCAATCTTCAAAAGGATGAATATAGGGATATTATGAAAAGTGTTTTCTTGGGCAGTTGAGAAGGCATCACCTCTCCAGTTTGTAATTGTCGACTATACAACAAAGGCCTCCAATAATAATCATTTGAGGACCCAGAACCGTAGTTTAAACATGTTATGTTAATCACCACTCATGCGCCCAAGAAATGCTGTTGCACATTTTGATAAACTTCGTTTTGAGAGCCACTCAGTAAAATCCTGATCCAAAGTAAGATATTATTCCAGAAATACACAACATCTTTTTCTCCATCAGAGCTATCAGCAGTACTCTGGCAGCGCGTGCTCATCATGGGCATGGGACGTCCGGGCGTGAACTCCATTAAGCTGTACCTCATATTCGGCGTGTGGGCATTCTTCACGCTAGCCATCCTAGTACTCATGGAGGGCCTGTCTGCCTTCTTGCATACGCTACGTTTGCACTGGTATGTTAAGTTTTAAACAATCTGACCTGCATGTTATACCCCATAACCATAATAATATGAATACCCATTCAATACGACGAGACAAGACCACTCCAATGTTCTGTGAGACTCACAGAGCATGTAACTTTAGTGAGAAACATGTATGACTCTTGAAAAGTTGGCAATTTAAGCTTTGTTCAAAAATTATCTTGTGCACCTGTTGATAAAACTATAGTAACAGTCTGACTTGACAACGTCTAAAAAACCATAATGTAATCATGGTATAATAATAGCCTATTATTATACCATGAATGTAATAACCGGTAATAACACTTACCTCACTGACCTCTATTAAAATAGAGGTCAGTGACTTACCTACTAACTTGACAAGGTCTGAGCTACTGCATAGATTCTCATTGGAGGAATCTATTTTTGTTGACTGGAAAGTTCCAAGATTAATCCTTACTTCCTCATTCTAGGGTGGAATTCATGAGCAAGTTCTACGAAGGTCAAGGGTATGCCTTTGCCCCGTTCTGCTTCACGGACATCCTGGAGAACGAAGATGATGAGCGCAAGGCTGCAGCGGAAACCAACGGCGGCCCACGCGAGTGACCACAAGACTAATTAGTATAAGTAGCCAAAGATACCACCTGCAAAGGTGTTCGGCTATGCTGGTGATGCTGGAATTAAGTGGAGTCAGTCGCGTGGAACCTAGTGTGCCTTGAAATATTGTATGGAAAGGGGATTATGTAAATCGTATGAAGTACAGTCCATTAACAATTATTTAACCTCAGACAGCAGCAACCCAATAGCAACCTTATCGTAACAATTATAAAGATAATTGTGAATTTGACAGACTTGTCAACGGCAGCAACCCAACAGCAACTGTTACTGCAACGGCTATAAAGATCACTGTGATTTTGACAGTGAAGCAAACTCAGAGGTAAAATAACTGTGAACGGACTGTAGGGTGCTACAAGGATCTTGTGGCACTTGAATGACATTGACAGGGTGGCGCTGTAGGTAAACATTTTTGTGAAATTTTCACAGAAATTGTATTTAAAAAACAAGATCGCTACGTTAGTTCCGATTTTTGCCACGCGCCAATAGATCCTTGTAGGTGATATTATGATGTCAGTTTCAATATCAATTTGATAGTGTCTTTCTAATTTCTAGATTGCCGGATTTTTTCCGGTGATCCTTTCAAGAAATTCTGGCTTCAGCAAAGTGTAAGACAAATTAGTGCCTTAGTACAGACACTATTAAGCCATTTTTGAACTAGTCGAGAGAAATATATTTTTAAAACTATGAACATGTGAGCTATTTAAAGAAAATTATAGATCGTTACTCGACTCAATTAAATGTTTTGTATCTTTCAACGCGACTGGCATTAACATCTATTTTCAGCCTAAAATTAGTTCTCGGATATCATTTACGTACAAACGAAATTTTAAGATTACCTAGAGATTAGAATTTTGTAGTGTTCTGAATTTGTTGCTAGATTTATCAGAAATTGTAAGTAGAGTAGGTGAAATTTTATAAATTAATGACAAAGTAATGAGAACAGCCTGTATTTGACGACAATATTACAACTTAATTTTAATTATTTAAATGAAGTTGGATCTTTATGACGTAGTAACACGAAATCAAAATCAAATCAAATAAAAGGTGATCCACACACACGACAAGGAATTAACACTCTCACCGCCACACACATTTAAGGTTTTTCTAGAACTGCAGGCCATGTGGGCGGCGCGCAGGCCATGCAATGTCTTTTACACCACGCCACGCTAGGTTTTGTGTTACTATTGCAGCACACCATGTGGACGGCCGGCAAGATACGTCGTTAAGTTATTATCTAGCAAGCCAAGCTCTATAGAAATAAATGAATTTGTGGGATCACCGCGGACCACATGGCCTGCTGGTAAAGATGTACAAATCTATGGTGGCTTGCTGCACTGACATTTATGTGGGCGGCCAGCAGACCACATGGCGGTGAGAGTGTTAATATCATCGTCATAGTGTTGTCATTAAATACGGTAATGTCATTGTACAAATGAATGTAATCACTGGCATGTCCGAAATTATGTAGTTTCGGAGTCTTTTAGTACAAAATCAGAACAAAAGACATCGATTAATGAGTCATGTGACGTATGGCATGAACGCAGTTGTGATAGTATTCACATTATTTTATGAATCACAATACAATGTTCTTTTAATATTTAACTTTAGATTAAGCGAAATGATATATTTTTTGTTTGTTTTAAGTGAATTTAATGGAACGTTTTACACGCACTCCTCCGTGATAAACGAATTGAATCACAACTATTGTCCCAGTAACAACATTTAAAATTGATTTAAATAAAAATCTTTGAAAAATTGAGCTTAATCCGCCGCATACCGGGAATGAAAGAAAAATAGCTCAATACCTACGGAAATAGCTCAACACCTGCGGAAATAGCTCAACACCTACAGAAAAGTAGTTCAAGGCAAAAGAGCACCGTACGTTAATACACGTTAGTCCAAAATAGATGTCACATTATACCACGATGTGAGCGCGTGTAAACGACAGTTATATCTTTATTTTAAGCCAAAGATACGTTTTCTTTTTAAATTATATCGCATGTTTGTTGAGCAATCGTTTCTCGTGTAAATATTATTATAGTGCCTTCAAAACTAGCGAACTATTAAGTATTCACTCTTTAAATATTATAAGGAATGTTCCATCTTTGTAATTTTTAGTAAAACAATCGCATGGATAGTGATATTTTAATAATGTTTAGTGGAGATGTGTAAACAAGTACACCAACAACTGCCTGATTTATCAAACTAATCGATTTCTAGAAACAAATTTGAATTGAGTTTCAACACAGTCAGCTAGTTGGTACATCTCTGAATTAGTCACTTTGTTAAAGATTTTGATTAAATCAGATCTTATTTTGATTATATTTTTTTTAAATCACAAAAATTAAACAATCAGGCTTTCATTAAAGTCAAAATGTTTAATGTAACACCAAAATATTTATTTTAATAATCATAATATTATAGTTGAATAATATATTTTTCATGTTAGTTATTTTTTATTATTTGTTACTAACTCTAACGGACCAATTTGTGGCCTTAAAATATTATGAGACATATCAAGATATGAGTGAAATCAAACTCTACTGTATCAAACTTCGTATAAGAGCTTTATTAATATCCTTTATCTACACGTAAACCAACGGCACGATACAGCTACATTATACACTAAAATATTTACGCAGACAGACAGACAAATTTAAAAACTACACAATTTTTACGCCATTCCTCAATAAACAGATTTTGACCATTCTTGTTATTTTATTATTAAACACACCCTACATAAATTCCTTGTGAAAAGTCACGAATTAAAAGCAAAAATAAAAGCCACGAAAAATGATCTAAATCTACTATCAATCTCACGAAAATTACAATTCTAGTTAGCAATTAATAAACAAATCGATTAACGAAAGCGACCGCCTAATTAAATGTTGTGATTATACATCGTACTACGATAAATACAATTTAAACCAATCAATTAAAAAGTAAATATTTTATTGTAAATAATATTGAAAATACATACATGAGTATTATGTTTTCGTAATCGTCGAGAAAATAAATACATACAATCTTTGATTCGCTTTAAGTAATCAATAGGTAACATAATTTCTACATCGTGTAGATCATATTATGATTCTTTTACGTTTTTTTCAAAAATTGAGAATCGCAACACTATTTAGGTACCTGAACCTAGGCAGTGTTAACTATCCGTTTAAAGTGAATCTTATGTAGAAATATCAAAATCTTTATAATTATGTAAAATTTACTCTGTTCAATTAATATGGCCATATTAAGGCAGGCAGACAGGCGCGACGCGACGGTGCGGCGAGATTCGGTAGAACAATTTCCATGAAGTTTTCATAGCAATTCGTTTCACGCTGTCGCGTAGCGCCGGTCTGCGGGAGCCTTTAATGTAGGCGCACGCGCCGATGAAGTCACAGATGTGCGCAATTTTATAACTCGTAAATCGAGTAGTGAGATGTTACCATATTTTATAGAAGCCATATTAATTCATCAAAGCTGTGTCCAAACCCGGAGTAGAATAAAAATGGAATGTTCAATTGTTTTAGTTCCTCAAGCTCCATTTGTAACTTACTCCGAACTTCTATATCACCCCCCTTTAACCCGACACTATTTAAAGTAACGCAGACAATATTATCAATGTCCGCTGATCCAAACCATGAAAGTTTTGAAGTTCCACGCGAGTTAAATCACGACTCGAACACTATATAATTTACACTTAATAATTTTTAGAGTCCACTCAATTCAGTCCAAATATTGTATCGATACATATGCAAGTGACGTAACGCGTCTGAATTTGGCTGACGAACTTTCCGCAGACAAAATATCACACCCGTATTGTAATTAAATGCAGTTACAACTTACACCAAAATACGTATCAGTTGTATACTCTTGAGTCAAATGAAATAATATAAAGTGGTGTAATTAAACTATTGTTTTTAATCCTGAAAACGGTAAACTCACTCTGCACTAGGTTATTTCGCTTAGTTGAAGGGTTACCAATATTTCTAGTGAAAGTGCACTACACGTTGCTATATTTTCGTATTAAAAATATCGAAGTGTCAAAAAACTAAAAGCCAAAAATTATTGTCTTGTGCGAAGGATTAAATTGAAGTATACTCGTTAAGTGTCTATCAACAGCTTTATAGGTCTCACTGCTGACGAAAAGTCCCAGAGAAATGTATTGACAATGTCAAACCTAGTAAGACCGATACTCGTTAAGTTTGAAGACAAAGATCAAGATATAGATCAAGGTGTGTAAACAACAAAACGGGTAGTGATCTGCGGATTCCAAAAGTCCTTTTAAAATCGTCAGCCTAAGGCCTAATTTACACGGTGCGATTTAATTGCCCGTGGCATACCGTAAGTGGAGCAACACTAAAAGTAGAACCGTCTAAACAGTGTTTGTACGATTCAGATTATCAGTTACTACAAATTTATTGTACGCCACAGGTAAGAAAACTTGCATCGTGTAATTGAGGCTTCACAGAAGCAGCCTACGTCACTGTGCAGATGTGTTTAGCCGTTGCGCAGTTTCTGCAGCAGGGCTCGGAGAGCCCAGGCGCGGCGCTAGGAGGATCCGTGTTTGGTCATCCAGGTGTTGTAACGGTTCACGTCTTGTTCAGATACTGTCCGTCTGAAACCAAAGGTCATGTATGAAGCCTCAAAAGTTTCACTGAATTGATGCTAACCTCGCCTAAGTATATATATACAACTTGTGATATTTGTTTTCAACATGTCTTTCAAACGACTTGTCAAAAACGTGACGCGTATAAAATATGAATCATAGATGAGCGTTTCAGACACGTTTTGGTTAAATATTTTTTCCACCTTTTTGTCAAATTTTATACAAGTTTTCCACACAAGTAGTGTTTACGTTTAAGTTTATTTCAGTTAAGGTGTAAACTACCTGCACAATACATGTTCTATACCTTGGTGTAATCATGGGTGAGGTGCAACTAAAAGTTCTCCAAGAATTTGGAATCCCTAAGGCGGGGCTTGCGACAAACTTTTACGAACAGGGATTCATAGGAAACACAATATAATTTCGCGTGGCATCAGCTAGAGCTGATGCCACGCGAAATTATATTGTGTCTATCTTAGAAGATAGATATTATTATTTTATTCTTAATAGATTTTTTATGCCGTTGACATTCATCATCATTGTACCAGCTATACAGCACGGCTGGACATAGGCCTTCCACAATCATGGGCCCTTTACCATGCCACTAACATTCTGATGAAATATAACAAGTTTAACATTACCTAAAAGTGCGTGTCTAATGCCCATTTCCACTAACACTAAGTGACACACAAATTGCTGCCTAAATAAAAGTGCGCTGTTGTATTTTCGACCCTCGTGTCACAGCGCCGAAAGTTGAAAATCCAACTGGCATTGTCTCTTGTTTTTTACCTGGTCTTCTCGATGGCAAGGTTCAAGTCTTCGTTCGAAACAGGTGCCTCCAGTTCGGTTCGCTTCAGCTTTCGTATTTCGTCTGGAGATTTGCCTGCTATTTTGCGACGCATCGTCATCATTGCTGCGTCCCTGAATATTATAATCCAAGTTTAATAAATAAGAATGCCTATCACCAACCATTTGGCCACATCTCGCCAGGTCCACACGCTTTTCTGAATGCATTCTAAGGGGTCATTGAAACCTGATGCTTCCAAAGATCTGAACACAAGTGACTTCAGCATCTTATGGGTGTTATAGGTTATATCACCTGACAACCTACAGTACATACATTCCAGTTATTATTATTTTCATCTAGTGCTTACGATCAAAGCGTCATCGTAGCCCGCGTCATTCAAATTTTCTTAGGTTTTCTTGCAATTTGCAGGTCAACGTCAGGTTGTATGTTAAACAAAATATGATTCGCGACCATAACAAGTATGTATTTACAGAATTTTAATCATTAAAATCATCGATAAAACCCTTTAAATTCATAATAATCCCATTCAAATGATTATAATTGTAACTGACCTGCAAATTGTAAAAAGCCTAAGAAAAATTGAATTTCACGGGTTATCCTGGCTCTTCCCCTTCTTAAATAAGTTTCTTCATTTGCATAAAATATGATAAATATAAATAAAGTTACAGATATCTTAGTTAGAACACATTCCGCCATAATAAAACAGCATGCAAAATTATTCATTAAAAATTAGGTTCGAATTTACATCTTATTAAAATAAACACAGTATGTAGTACATACATCAACATATTAGACAAAACAATGCTACTAATATTGAGGGTATCGGATATAACATTTACGGTATTTTTATAAAACAAGGTTTTTCTTTACACATGGTTTAAACCATCAAGCCTATTTTTTAAATAAGAATCCAATAGGAATCGATATACTGTTCATTTTACAAAACTGACAACTTAATACGGTCTCAGGGTGTCAATTTAGTATTACGAATTTTACTAAAGTCGACATAGAGTTCGAAATACGAAACCTGGCTCGAAGGTTTAGGATCGGGCTCAAGTTAGATCGTGATTTGTTTTAAGACGGTTAGTGTCTATAACTTACGAAGTAACTATTTAGTAATCTGTGCTATAACTCACCTACAAATATTGCTGATATCTGATCCGCTGTACCCTGATAGTTGTGCCGCCACTTCTTTAAGTTGGATGGTATCAGCCAGCGCCACATCTCGTAGACAGAGCTTCAGGAGACTTATTCTTGTTGTCTCTGAGAATTTAACAGTCCGTTTATTTATGCAATAAACAATCTTAATAAATAAAGGACGAATGCACATGACAATTAAGGCGTACATAGTGTTCATCACAATATGTATATTGCTGTCGTCAAATTTTATTAATTTAAGCCAAAACTAAAATAGACCAGAGTGATTTAGCTGGGTAGTAAATAATTCAAAAAATTTAGTGCTTAGATACAACTTAAAAGGGGAAGATACGTTACTTGATCACAGCGCGCGGTCCTACTAAACTAAGTCCAATCGACGCAGTGAGACTCAGTTCACAGGCGGACTATTTTCTAAACAGCACATGTCGATACAGCATAATAATTTTAGTTTTTTGCATCAAAATGCCTCCTTGTGTATTTAAAATATGTGTTCCAATCACTCAAGAAAGAAAAATAAGACACACAGGATTACTTATCACGCGTATTTTTACAAAATATCATTGTATATATTGTTTGCTTCGCTGTTTTTGCGAGAGCGAGAAATATAATACAAAACAGGCGTGAGAGGCACAATGCGGCGCATCGCGCGACTCTGGCTAACGCTTCTTAAATGTCATTCATAATCGTAAACATCCGGCGGCTAACGCGATTGGACACACAGGACTGTGTCGGGTCCTATCTCTGTCCTTTTCTATCGGTAACTGTAAGTATGCAACTATGATCACAGTTGTGTAAGTTTCGTTGCATGTAGTCGTGTAATGTTAGAGCGTAACGTATCTTCCCCTTTTAAGTTTATGTAAGATTATGTGTTTTTTCTAAATCATGGTAGCTGGTCGTTGAATATGTCTAATTCTGGCATCTTTAAGACTTTTTTATTCATTACTCGTGCTTGTAATGGAAGAGAGTAAGCCTAGTTTGGTTTTAACAAAAGGGGTGTCAGAAACTTTTTAAATATTTTAACACTATTTTCACGTCGTGCATTATAATCATCTTATAACCTAAAAAAACTTCCACTGCCTCCTCGAAGCATCGCTTATAATGTGATAAACTTTTCAGTTTCTGGAATGTGTGTACCTAATGTATTGTCCAAATTACACAATCTGGTTCAAATTGTACAGTATAACATAATAATAATCAAAATCGAGGCCGTTACCACTGAGCCAAAATTACACAATCTGGTTCAAATTGTACAGTATAACATAATAATAATCAAAATCGGGGTCGTTACCACTGAGCCACCACTGCTGTAAAGTTCTCAAGATGTAACAGCGAATGCCAAAGCAATAGACCGATTGACCTATATAAACAAGCTAAAATAAGCACATTAAGCCTAGTTTTACCATCAGGCAAACCGACGTAGATCCTCTTTTCGAATCGTCGTCTAAAAGCCTCATCGATGTCCCACGGGTGATTCGTCGCCGCTAGTACCATTATGATCTTATCTCGATGACTGAAACAAATGAATATTATCCTCAATGAATTTCCCATGACAGACCATATGACGTAATTGGAGATAACTTTGAAGGATATCTATTTTTTAAATGAGAATCTAAATAATACTATATTTGATTCGCCGATATTGCCGCATAATGGTCATAATGGTTTGCCACTCCAAAAAGGAACCAACCCACTGTTTAATAAAAGTCGAGGTTAGGTAGTAAAATGCGAACTTAATGTAGTAACAAGGCACAGTAATGTTTGTAATAAAGAAGCAGGATTGGACCATTTGTTTAAGAAGAAACTAATCTTATCGAGATAATTGGGTCGTTTATATTTGGTTTACTTCACTTCATTTATTTGCTTATAAAAATTTGCTAGGTACGTGGAATAAAATCTCTTTCTGTCGCCAAGTGTAATGCTGTCAAGTCAAGCTGATAAAATCTTGGCATTTTCTGTTATCCCGATGTTACAACAGTCCAAAGGTTCAAAAGCGGTCTGTCACCAGAGGGGCAATTCCCGTATTTTTAAGACCGTTCGCATTCTAATCTCAATCTCAATCTGTCAAAATTACAATCAATTTTCATACATTTTTGACAGGTTTTTGACATTGATTGTCGCTGAGATGAGATTGCGACTTGAATTTGAACGTTTTTAAGTACGAGAATTGGCCTACTGATAGCCAATAACATGTTTCCAAACTATATAGTAAGACTTACAAAGGAGCGCCTAGTCCATCCATCTGTATGAGCAGCTCCGCCTTGAATCTGCGGGAGGCCTCGTGTTCAGAGTCAGCCCCACGGACAGCGCACAGAGAATCAACTTCGTCTAGGAATATCGTGCTCGGGGCGTAGAAAGCTGCCTGCGATTTAATTGAAAGCATTAAGGAGTCAGATAATGAGATTGACTTTGGATAAATATCTCTCACGTATGAGGCTAAAGATTAGAAAATTCCATCGTCTGATAGCCTTGCATGTAATCAACACCAATTGACTGATTACCATGATAGTTGGCTTATTTTTCTTTTAGGCATTATCAGCTGTTCCTGTAGGGAACAGCTGATAATGCCTTTTATTTTTATGAATTTTAAATAAAACATTGTGAGGCTACTTACCATATCGAACAACAGTCGCACAAGTTTCTCAGAGTCTCCTCTGTACTTGGAGGTGAGGGTGGCAGACGAGACGTTGAAGAATGTGGTGCGACACTCGGTTGCGACGGCCCGGGCCAGCAACGTCTTGCCGGTGCCTGGGGGACCCGTCAGTAGTACCCCCTTCCAAGGCCGACGGATGCCCTATGATGTTACAGAAATGTTATGAATATTTTGAAGACTAGACTCCCTAGACTTTTAAGTACATAGGTACTTTCCTTCTTACTGTATCTACTCGTATGTGTAGGTACCTATTCTTATCTTATATTCCTAATTATATTTTATTTCTACATAGTTTAGATTTCTGTTTATCCATGTTGGAATACTCGTTTTATTTGTTTTTCTTATTATTGAACTGCCTAGAGGTATGTAGTGGGGATATTTTTCAGTTTTGATAAACTTTATCAACCGCCTGCAGCAACAATAAATATTATTCTAAAGTACGTGGTATAGGCCAGAAAACGTGAATGTTAATGTTTCTACATATTACTTCTACGAGTCTCTTGTATACAGTGTTAGCGTGATATGTGTGGTATAGCCCGCGCACAAGTGCTAGTCACCTCCTGAGGCATGTGAGCGGTGGGGCGGGGGAGGTAGACAAAGGCCAAGCTAACTCAGTCTGCCAATCTTGTCAATGACGCCTTCCCTCGTCCCACCGCACCGCTCGCATACATTTTTTTTTTTTTTTTTGGGAAGTCATCAAATAACTGCACCCGCTCTGGGCGGAGCGGAAGGGCGCGTCAGACTCCTACTGACTAAAACCCACCGTGGTCCTTCAGCTGCCTGTGCGAGGGGCCATGGTAACCGTTTCGGACTTTCCCGCAACCCTAGCAGGCATCGGACCTAGCGGACCCCGTCATTGGTGCTGACATCTGTTTGAGGCGCGCGTGGAACAAAACGCACCGTCGACTCGGGCCTGGTCCATATCAGACGGTGCGCTACCCATTGCTCGCAGTCCGCAAGCCCGCACCTACGGTAGCCGGGAATCGGCCTGCGATTCCCGACGCCCAGGGCGTCTCCTGCGGCGACTAAGGGCGTGAGGGCGCGAATTTTGCCTCTCCCTCACGCGTTCCGCCTCCACCTTCGCGAGCATTACTGCTTCGCAGAAGGAGGTGACGGCTTCCCACGGCCTCTCGCTCCGTACCATGGCCTGGACCAGGGTCGGACGCGAGAGATCGCCACCGCCTATCGCCTGCACGAGGACATGACGGTGCTCTGACCAAGCCGGGCAGACCTCCACCGTATGCTCCACCGTGTCCTCCGGGCGATCCACACAATGGTGACACCCGGGCGTTTCCTCTCGCCTTATTCGGAGCAGGAACGCCCTGAAGCAACCGTCTCCGGTGAGGACCTGCGTCAGGCGGAAGGTGAGGACGCCGTGGCGCCTCTCTAGCCACTCCTCAAAGAGGAGACTTATCGCCGCAATTGTGGCGTGCCCAATCGCTCGCATACCTCTGGCGGTGACTAGCACTTGCGCGCGGACTATAGGTACATACGCCATTCTAAATGCATTGTGTGATAAAACTTCCAGACTTACTCCTAAATGAGGTTCAACCATCTCCGGGTTGTCAGCTCTGACAATGCTCATGAACTCAAGGTATTCTAGCATACAATACTGTAGAATTAAACTTTGAAGACTTGTTTGTGTTGCACAACCCTAACAACATTCCTCCCTTTGATTCTTGAATAACCCAACAAACAAACTCATTAATCAACATTATTTTAAACACCTTCAAAAATCCAGGCCGAATTTCTAGCCTAGATATTCAGTGTGAATATAAGCGTGTGATGGTCACGCTGGAGTGGTTCAAGGCCTGAACCAGCGTAGAGTACATACTGTATTATTGATATTATGCGCGACACTGGACGCGCGAAGTCACGCAAAAGCCGGGTACGTTGCGAGCCGCAGTGTTTTAATAGGAATTGCTAATTAAGTAACAATTAAAGCTTGAATTTATTATTGAAACACAAATGCACAAAAGAACAGAATGGCTTCTTACTGCAAGGATTATTGGAAATGTATTTACTTATAAACCTGAGGGTCTCCATGGGAAGAGACAGGAATATACTGAAAAGTCCATTTCCCACAAAAGGCCTTCTGGCCGCAAATGAAATTGCTAGGCAATTCGTCCTTAATCTATTCCACAAGTACCTACCTTTACCTCTTCACATTTTACAGCCAACCATAATTCGGTTACCCGACCCGAACCTAAAAAACAAACTTTACAAGAACGGGTAAACAAATGAGTATTGACCATTCGTCGCCTCACGCAAATCGTCAATTTAAACTAGGCTACACCAAGATTGGGTAGGTGATTTACATCGGTTACAAGTCCTCGAAATTTCTTTATTCTCCTCAATGACTGCATATCGTTTCTTGCTCTAAAAGGCTTTTGTAAAATGTTTATTTAGACTATTACTGTTGCTTAAGGGGGACTACATGACTTAAACGCAAGTTTTATAACGCCTAAAAGTATATGATCCACTGAATTAAACAAAATCAGAAAAATATATGATGGATTTCAGGATATATGCTAGTTAGATAGTGTGTTGAAAAACATAATACAACTAATTTGGTACGATAGAAAAAAATCACGAAGGTACCTCTAAAAGTGCCTTTTAACGATTAAAAACCATACTAGTTAATAAACATGCAATCATTGTGTTTTTTTTTCAGAATGTTCTTCAAGAAACATGTTAACGTGATAGTGATTTATTTTTTTAGTAGAATCAATAGAATTTTTGTAAATTGAGAATTGTTTCATATTTTGCAATAAATTAACAGCTTTGTGTCATCGTGCTTCTTTCTTTTCTATGCAGTCCGACAGTGGTGCTTTGGCTGTTGTCAGCCCCTTAATAAAATTATGGTCATAGTATTTGAGTGGATTATTTCATTATTTTTGTAGATTTTGAGTATCTTTATAAACTATTTGTTTAATTACATCTGTTGTTAGTAGCTAAGTTTAGACTACAGATTTACGTCTTTTGTGTTACTTATACTATTGTTTTCCATGGTTAATAACGGTTATAGAACAATTTATAACCCATTAAAGCACTGCCAAATGTTTACTTTGTTAACTAGCATCGCATCTACAATGAAATTCATACCACAATTAACAAAAACGTTTTCGTCGGTGATAATAAGATGCTTCTTACCTTAAAATAATCAGGCATTACCAGCGGCAGAACCATCGCCTCCTGCAGAACGGACTTCGCATCATCAAGTCCTATGACATCCTTCCAGCGAACATCAGGGTTCCTCTGCAAAATATCTCTTTCCAAAGTCTCCACCAAATGCAGTTCGTATCCTGTCGCATCGAACACCTTTTCATCTTTCTCAAAGATCGTGACGTCAGCACCTTCGTTGGGCACATCTTTTCTTCTGGGTTTTGGTTTTATAGGATTAAGGATTCGAGCCTTTCCCGTTCTAGAGAGTCTATCGACCGATCTGGTTACCTGCATTCTTCCACTACCCAGTGAAGCCTTCCTTCCTATTGCTGGTAATATGTTCTCACGTCGCCGTAGCGTACCCGCCCATTTCTCTGTGGTTGGGTCT
Organism: Brachylomia viminalis; assembly: GCA_937001585.2. NCBI lineage: Eukaryota > Metazoa > Arthropoda > Insecta > Lepidoptera > Noctuidae > Brachylomia > Brachylomia viminalis. The sequence goes on from OW443300.2 coordinate 4,666,896, forward strand.
GGGTTCTTCTGTTGATCGGGAGGCTTATCAGTTATACTGTGCACTACCTGTGATGGTTTGACAACTGAAACAAGGTTTTTGGTAATAGATGTAAATTACATTCCATGCACAAAATGATCCTCTATTTTCTAAAATTAGTGCCTATTCTATGGTTATACTCGTTGCTTTTCGGTTACTTTTTAGTGGATGTTAACATGAAATTATGTTAACCCAATGTTCCAAAGAAAGTATGGACAGAAATTTATGAAGTAAGTATTGGGTAAATTATAATTATGACAATAAAAAAATTCCCCTTCCTTAAGAAATCAAAAAAGATTTGCTGTTTTATATACTCCTACATAAAACTGATCTATCTCGTTCTACCGAAACCCACTCATTTAAGAACTGAATACTCACTTTGTGTGGGTGGATGCCGTGTCCCTGTATCGGCATGGGTGTTGGTGGGGTGGCCCTTAGCTCGATCTCTCCTCATTGAGCTTTGCTCTGTTCTTAGTCCGTCGCGAGGTACAGGGGGATCTGTATCGTCCTTCTTACCCCCGTTCCCATTATTACTTGACGACATCCGTGCGAACCCGAATGGTTGGAGGCTTTCGACCATCATTCGATCCATCATCCTGGCCATTTGGTGGAAGCCGGATGACGGACTGCGAAAGAAAATAATATGGTACAGATTACAATATAATACAGGTTGTTTTGAAGATGGGTGCAAAGCTTTAAGGCGAAGATAGTACAGATAATTTAGAACCATTTAAGCCATGGTTGTCTGAGACGAAATCATACCAACTTCTAACCTAATTTTTATGTTTTTTTTTTCGAAAATGCCCCAAAATTTTATTATAATGGTTATTTATGACCAAATTGAATGATTAATTAAATTATTTTGAATTTATTTAATGAAAGTAATGTGTAAGCAATGTAGCAAAAAATTATTTAAGCCTCTGTGTCATTAGATATTTTTATATAAAAAAACGGAGGGTACTTTTTAGTTTAAGCCTGTTTTTAAAAACATGCTTGATAATCGTTATTTATTTTGAAGTATAATTTACGCGGATATCTAACAAATTATTGAACTTAGGACCTACAACCAATTTGAGGGGGAAATTTAAGACAGACTAATTAAAGGAACATTTGAATTGAAATTATTTATTTTTCATGTTCGAAATGACTGCCGTGATTCCTAATCAAGCACGTCTCTGTCTTCTCACTTCTGTTGTTGGTATTTTCAACATTTCACAATGGAAGGTGGATAAAACATACAATGCACCAAAATGACAAGTATCCGTTCCATGGCAGGGATGTGCAAGGTCTGGAAGAGCAAGATCCCCGAACAAAGAAGAAAACAGTTCTGCCGTTTCTTCCTTAACAGAGACATCGAAGATGTGTGGTTCCTGTAATCAATCTTGTGGACGGATGAAAGCAAATTTTATAGGGAGGGCATTACAAGCTTTCACAACCTCCATGCCCATTCATTCATTCGACAAAGACAACAATCCACATTTTAAGAAGCAAATTTCGTTTCAGAGGAAATTCTGTCAATGAAAATTGACATTGAATTGTCTGTCCGGCTGGAGTAATTAATTGGCAGAACGTTGATTGGGCCCCACTTTTTACCGGATCCTTTGAATAACGAAAATTATTTGCAATTTCTACAAAACCAGTGCTGGTAGAGGAATCCGGTGTCCCGATATTCGAAAGAGATCAAACAGTCATCTTTCAGTAAGACGGCTGTCCAGCGCATTGGACGTTAAATGTATGGGAACACTTAAATAATTGCTTTCCTGACAGCTGAATCGGCAGAGATGGACACATCCCTTGGCCCGCTCGTTCACCATATCTGACCCCAGTGGACTTTTTCGTGCGGGGCCAGGCCAAGGAATTGGTTTAAACGAATGTAGAAATAAAGACGAGAGAATTGGTAGGGAGAATTAATTCAGCGTTTGAAACCATGAAGTTGGAGATGATGTTGAAAATAACAACAACAGAAGACGGAGCCGTGCTTGTATTAGGAATTACGGCAATCATTTTGAACATGAATAATTAATAATTTCAATTCAAATGTTGTTTTAATTAGACTGTCTAAAATTTAATATTTCTCCCTCAAATTGGTGTGTAGGTCCTAATTTCAATAATGTGTAAGATATCCGCGTAAATGACACCTCAAAGGAAAGAGCGATTATCAATCATGTTTTCATAAGTGTGTTGTTTCCTTTAATAAGGTTTAAAAAAAGTAGTATAATTTTTTTTTTTTTTTACCTTTAAATGTCTCTAACAGAAATGTCTAATGACACACAGGCCTAAAACATGTTTTGCTAGATTGCTTACACATAATTTTAATGAAATAAAATAAAAATGAATTCATTTAGCATTAAATTTGGCCATATTTATGGCCAAATTTAATGCTAAATGAATTCATTTTTATTTTTAGTAAACTGCTTATTTAAGCTGTTTACTAAAAATTTTGGGAATTGAAAAAAAATATAGGTAAACAAAATTGGTAAGACTTCGTCTAAGACAACCATGGCTTAAATGGTTCTAAATTTTCTGTACTATCTTCGCCTTAAAGCTTTGCACCATCTTCCAATCACCCAGTAAATTAGGTACAAATTACATCAACTGCAGACCCTGAAAGCCTTTAATATTGGACAAAAGCAATACAGTACAGGCAGCCACCAAGTTAGCAGGATTTTAAAATCCATCCACCATAGCACCAGCTAAGTCCCCGAACTCGTGATGGAAAGCTTTCAATGATGTAATAGAACTGAGTCTGGCCGCCGGCGCCATCGAGTTCTATAACCATCATTCTAAATAAACTTAGTAACTGCATCCGATTTTGGAAATTGATTCATTTTACCCAGTAATGTATTGTTTGAGGAAAAAACATCAGTACACTAGGAATTCGGCCAATATTTGAATTCAATACCTACTCTTCCTGTGTGACCTTCAAAATCTCAGTACCAATTCCAAGATAAATACAAATAATAATACAATACAATATAAATTAAAACAATTCCTTAAAATGATTGAAGACGACTCTGGGATAAAAATAAACCTGACAGTGGAAATTGATTAAATGATTGCGACATTGAACTGATCTTCAATTGACGCTAAGGCCGACAACACATGACCTGTAAATGCAATGCCATTTGCGAGTATAACGTCTTTTGTTCAAGATTTTTAGGACCTCATTCCTCAAAATTGAGGAATCATTATATAAAAATCTTCCTCTCTGCTCTGTTCTGTTGTTATGTGTGTTTCTGTTCCTATTTATGAACAGAAACTTTGTTGTTATGATTTTTTACATTACTAATGTCTGCAGGGTTAAAAAAAACGAGCATCAGTGACCACGCTCCGTCAGTGCATGTTCGTAGTTACAAGACATTCAAGTTTTTGCGATTTTTCCTTTAAGTATCCGTAATTCAGGAGTGTATATGCCAAAACTAAAATACTGCATGTTGGTGTCATTACAAATGATGGTGATAATAATAATGATGATAATAAATGAGAAATTTTATGAGGAAGTTGAGGCTACGTCTACCAAGCCACTTGCCCAGTTCGACCTACGTGATGCATCGAAGTAGATTTTCAACCAACATATTTTTTTTAAATTTCTAGATGTTTGTGATGTGCGCCTACGTCCATTAGATAAGTACCTATAACGAAGACACGTTGGCAACCAAACGTTGCTTGAAATTGTTCAAGCATATTGGTCTATTCAGAAAGTTATTTTAAAGCAGGTATATTTGACCAGCAATTGCTCTTTGAAACTGTCGATATACAAAAGCTTGTTTCTTCATCCCTTAAGAGGGCCTTCGTCAACGCGAGCATGATTGAAATGCTTGTCGTTTCATCCCAACGCATTGTTTGAAAAAGAAGCAAGAGTGAAAACACGATGAAAGTGCACGAAAATTGGCGCGCGGAGATTTAACAAAACGTGTTTTTGAAATATCATAAAATTAAAGTTTTTGGAAATTTGCTTGTCATTTAGTATCACTATTACCTACATGTGCTAGGATTCTAGATATTTTCTTTATTTTTCAATGTATGGGTCCATTATGAACGGCCAAAGTTCAGATAATATTTAATTTTGTGTAAAAAAGCCGATTTTCAGACTTCTTTACTGAATTTGTTTCTCAAAAAAGTATTTTTTTTTTTAAATAGTAACCTAGATATAGACCACAAGATATCTGTGTGTTCAAAGTAACAATTTATTAAGGCACTTGATTGGGTTAAATAGTTATCGCGTAAGTTACAAATGAACGTTACGTGGCTAATATTTATAGGACAATGTATTACAAGTAAAATTTGTTATAAATTGTTGGTTTAAGTTGTAGTCCGTCTATAAATTAATAAAGAATGAAAGACAAAATAGGTTTAATGGCTTATGCCCTGGCCTTGAGTAGGTATACGGGAAAGTGTGCGGACCCAACATACCATATGTGAATCATTTGCGTTAGGTTAGGTTATAACTGTGACCATTAATGCCAGATCCTTGTAGCCCACAACAGTATTTTCTCAGTGGTGTAGTTTTAGACCCACCATACCACCAGGGGTATGGCCAGTGGTATGGTGGACCGCAATGTACGGGAAAGCATCTCATATTTGCCCTGCAAAATGAAGGGTTGGACTACGTTGACAGAAGCATACTTCTTCAGGGTACCCGTATCCGCTTAGGCGCGTTAATTGGACCCACAAGAGCCAGCCGGAGACACAATGCATCTTTCTTAACCATTCAAGTTTAGTAATTGAAGCAACTACTGACTTGCATTGTCTAAACACTGTTCAGAGGATTCAACTTTCATTGTCGCTTCAACTTATTGCCTCTCACTGGCAATTAATCTTTATCATCAGCCCATAATGTTCCCACTGCTGGGACACAGGCCTCCTCTCGGTTTGCGGGAGTGGGCCGTACTCCACCACGCGGGCCAGTGCGGGTTAGTGGATGACCCATGTCTTCGAATTTTAGGCTCTAGGACATACCGGTTTCCTCACGATGTTCTCCTTCATCGTTTTGAGAGCAGTGGTGATGAAATAATTTACACAAAGTAAAGCGCTTGTATGGGTTCGAACCTACGACCTACAACCCTTAAGTCGCGGCCATTACCACCGGGCCATCACTGCTCTCGCAATTAATCGCGGCGTGTAAATTATTAGGTAGGCTTTATTGCTAATTAGTCAAATGTCCGCCGCTACATGTCCAACGCCTTGGAGATGAACTTGAATATTTTCTCAAACATAATTGAACGCTCTCAAGAAGATGAAGTCGCACTCTGGCGTTAACAGAGCTGCACAACTTTCTCGACCTTGTAATGGTTAAATCTAGAATGAGCTAACCTAAAAACATGAAACATGTAACAATGTCCAACGAAAGACAATATCACCTACCCAAATGGATCCGTTGGAAAGTATTGTCGCAGGCCTCCAACATTTGGAACCAAGAAGTCACCAAATCCGAAATCCATTTTTCTTCTCAAAGATCTAAGGGCATATTTTGCTAAGTACATATGTAAGAGTATTCAAAGCAACATTGAGGTCACTCTGACGTCACGAAAACATAATTTTCACGGGTTTATTAATTGAAAAAGTGTGTCATTACTTGTGTTGAACCGGCTTGTAGGAAAATCGTGTGCTATTTGACAGGTTTGTTATTGGGCTGTTGTCATGGCAACCGTTTGCGGAAACCATAGTTGACCGCAAGATTCGATGCGTACAACACACAAACTTGACTTTGCTGCCCTCGAAAATTATGTTTCAAGGAAATTGACCCCTATGTCGTATAGATAAAGAATTCAAAGGCACACAAATAATTTTTTTAATGACAATTCTGTGTTTGTTTGAGGTCCTTGACTGGTCTACTTTTGGTGAACCTCATTTAATCTTTGTGTTAGTAATGCCCACAAAAGTGTAGGCACTATAATTACCAGAATATAAGGTGGCGGGTGGTGGCTGGTGGTGGCAATATTGAACTTTGTGCTTAATGTGTCAGAGATTGGAATAAAAGGTTAGAAACGTCGAAAAAAATCGAAAGCCAGAACCACAGACTACGACCACACATGAGTATTGCTGAGTTTGTGCTTTTTAAAACAAATATAGCTGCTAATGACCTGGAAAAAGGTTAAAAATGGGATTTAATTCGCATAGCCTATTCTTGATAGGTATATTTTAGCAAACTTCTCTTTTTTTGTGTAATGGTTGAGCTAAGACGATCCTGATGCTTACAATGGGTGAACGATTGTATAGCAAGGCCTACAGACAGTTGTTCCGACTCTCTGGTCACCGTATTCTAAGTTATTCGACAGAAGAAACGGGAGGGCATAGCCACTCGTAACATAATAATAAAAATATATCTTAATTGGATCGGTTAACGAGAATACTAGAAATATGCAAGAGTGCACTAAGTTGTTCACTGATGCGAGCAAAGCCATGACCAAAAACTAGTACTCCACCCCACAAAAAGCCAATTCAACATTTCGAGCGCCACTTCAAAGCCTATTATACTTCAACCTGCCTACAATGTTGCAACGTTAGAAGGTAATTGACCTTACTGTTTACCCCGGGGGTAAACTTGACAGCTTTGTACTAGATGTGTGCCAAAGGTCATTGACTAGACAGTGCAGGGGTCAACCACCGGCCCAAGTCATTAGGAATGTAATCGATGTGAAGACGTATCGGGGACTCGTGATTGAGGATAACGGATAATACGTGTATCATAGTGCCATGCCTGGTATTCTTCGAAGGTAGGCAGAGGTGTGTATAACACCCACATTTCCTCAATTATGTTAGGTTATAGGTCAGTTATGTTAGGTTAGGTTATAGGACTTACCTATAAGATATTTGTTGCTTATATACAGGGTTACTGGTAACTCGACGTATTCCTTGCACGACGTCATAGTAGGGTTAAAATGCAACAAATCAAGCCACCAAATGTTCTACCGAAATTCAGTAGTTTTTGAGTTACTTACATTTTCAATATTTTTAAGAATAATCCCAGATTAAATCATTTGGAGCCAATTTAAAAATGATTTACAGCGCGGCTGTACTGAAATTTAACTTAATATCATAGTTGATGCCGTAGCAGATCATTGTTCATAATTAAAAGTTCAAAAATGCCAAAAACCTTGGCAAATATCACTAAACAATTTTTTTTTTTTGTGATTTTTGCTGTTACTTCATACAAAATGTTGTCTAGTGAAAAAAATATTTACAAAAAAATTGGCTTAATTTGTTGCATTTTAACCCTACTATGATGTCCTGCAAGGAATACTTCGAGTTACCAGTAACCCTGTATATAAGTTGCCTGCTTGTCGGTCTTCTACAGATTGTACTTCAGTGAATGTGCCCAAGAACTCCACGACCTTATTCCACCGGCCTCCTTCTTCCATCGGTCATCTAGACGCACTGCAAGTTACCATCCTAATCTAGTTGCTATTCCACCAATTCGCACTAAGCATGGAACTTTCTACCTGTGTCTGTGTTTCCGAACGCATACAACCCTAATCTCTTCAAATTGAGAGTGACTCTCCACTCCACCGTCGACTCTGTCTCTATCACCACTGACCTAGACTAGAGTCAAGAGGCAAACTATCACAAAAAAAAAATATATGTTTATATCCTGTAGTACCTGACTTGACAAAACATCAAACGTCATTATTTATTATATGTTAGTTATGTCTAAATACGTTATACACATAAATCTTCCAGAATAAATTCTCTTAATGGTGGTGACAACCGCATCAAAATACTAACGTTGCGTAATTAATAATAACGCAGTTATTGAACGCAATTTATGAAATGTGGGTACCTATAGATAAAGATGATGACGATCCTATTGCCGTTATCATTATTGAAAAGCCAAATTAAATCAAATTGTCTCGCCTCCATTCGTCTTGATTTCTAGTCTTTCTTTTTTTCCTTTGACTGTTTATCTTTTCACTAAAGGATAATTATGAGGATATGAAGAAAAATCTTAGACCATTATCTTTCCTTATTGCTTTTGTGTCCTAATCTATTACTCAGAAACTACCCTTAATATGATTTACATCTCAACTCAAACTCCTTGTCTATTTTCGTAACTGAATACCTAAATAATTCTTCAAATGAATAAACACGCAAATCCTGAATTTGATTATAACAGAGACGTATCACTTAACGAGTGTCAAGAGCAATTGGATAATAAACTCAATAATTTAAACACAAAATGGCGCCTACGCAACAATTTACTGAGCATCACAAGTTGTAGCATCCTTTCTTACACCGCTACACCAATATGACATTTATAGCTCGAAAATACCATCCATATTTGCATGATAACTTTTGAGATGTAGTGTGAACTTTAGGTATGCGTGGGTTTTCCCGAAGAGTGTGCAAAATGACGAATGGACGGGCCATTAAACTTTAATGTTAAATGAAGTACGTTTTAATTTAGGTTATGGTCGTTTACATTGAAAAAGTTTGCGTGAAAATGATACTATAAGTGGTCTTGTATCTCTTTAATTAAATATTTTACAACTGAAAGGTGTTGGGGTGAAAAATACATGCGAGTAATTTTCAGTGATACGTTACGACCATGAGTCACCTGGTTGAGTGTAAAACTCCCTAATTGTTGAAATATGGATAATTTTAGACTTTGAAACCTCTTTTCAGAACTATTAATTCAGTTGTGATAAGCAACTTGGGAAATTACTTCTGTATTTCGCTATTATCTATTTATTATTATTAGACACAATACGTATTTTTTTGTCTGTTGAATATCTTCTCTTGAACTGCTACTACGCTTTTGTAATGTAGCATCACCAGTAGGTAGAAATGTAGGTATTTTATTTCATCAAGCAGGCTCATAGCAACTTACAATGTAAAGTTAACCACGGTGCTTTCTTACAAATAACTATAACAAACAAAAGACAATACCATTCTTCAATTAAAACAAAGTAGGTATCTACTAACAACTGAACAGGCGATCGCTCACAATTACAGGACTATTTAATTACTTAACGTGTACTCCCCCCCCCCCCCCCCCCCTAACCATGGGCAAAGCTATCGGTCTAGACATCAGCTCTTCCATTAGTCTGCATGTGTAACTAGGAGTTAGGACATTACTCATGCAATTTGACAGGTTGACCAATCCGATTAGAGTGGCGTTCCACTAAACGTAGCTAGGCTAGGCTAAGATTGAGTAATTTTCATGACTTAACACTTAAAACTTATTGTTATTAAACGATTGACGATTTTCTTAATGATGATTCACCAACTGGTTTACATATTCTGATTGACATAATTATTGCGATCCTCTCATTGACTTTTTGATTTTATTTATACTCCACGCTGACATTTTTAATAATATTTATATTGTAATTCCAATGATCTGACTTATTGTTCATTTTTAATTTGGAATTGAAACCTTTGCATGCCCATGTGACGGTAAAATATGGATAACTTTATCATAAAAAAAAACACCTATGTATACTATACCCATGTTTGCAAGGAAATAAATGATTGGATTTGATTTGATGACTGCCAAATCTGCTGGAAGCATAGCTCCAATAGATCGGACTTAGGAAATATTGCTACGAGCATCAAACATTCTATATGGTGCTGCTTTTTCCATCCCCTTGGCAAAATCCTTATCACTATTACCTCAGACGGTAGCAGAACATAAGAATCTCACAATAGGTCATAAGAAGGTGCAAGAAGCCGCGCTCGTAAACGTAGCCTTGGACCACCCCTAAATGACTAAGAGGATTCAAGATCTAGCGATATGAAAGGACAAAGTGTATAAAAAGAAATATTTCATTTAACCATCGAGGCTACTAAAATTAAAGAGGAAGTTAGGGTGCCTGTCCAGAAAAGGATGCCGAAGTGGATTCAACTGAAGGCTAAAGAAAAAGCCTTCTTTTTCTAGACAGGCACCCTAACCTCCTCTTTAATTTTAGTAGCCTCGCCAGACGTCACCTCAGCCCTCGACCCTCATTTATCATATAGGAACAATCTCGTGTAAATTAATAACAGAACAACTGACTAAAAACGAGGTTCACCTTGAGACCGAAATACTTTTCAGTACTTTCATAGTTGGTGTAATAATGGCAAAGGAATGAGTTATGGCTCATGATAATCTTATGTTTATTACTTTATTGTTGTATTAAGTGAACTTAACTTTAATAACTTTAGCTAAAGAAGAGAGGAAGGCAAGAGCAAGGATTGTGTGAGGATTGATATGAAGACGTAGACGAAGTATTGATAGAATTTGTATGTTGTTACGATCACAGTATTTTCGAAACCGTGTCATTATGAAATAGGGCTTTTCAAAAAGAGGCAATCACGAGAAAATCGGTTCCAAATTTTGCGTAAGTGTAAGGTGTTTATGCTCGTAACTGTACAATTAGTTACTAAGGAAAGAATGTGCTATATTGTTGTTTATGTAACCTGGGGTATTTCTGTCGAGTGCTTTTAACTTTTTTTTTGGGATTCAAGCTCGCCCAAGACGAAGGCACGTTTATCCCCGAGGAGGATACTTTACTTTTCACACCATCTACGAGACATTAAAAAGCAATAGTAGGTACTAGAATCGAAGTACTTATTAAAATTACAGTTAATATACTGACTTTAAAAGAGACTGTGACCTCTGAGTTTGTTTTGGCCTTTCTTCTCAGAGTAGTCAGGTAGGAAATGCCGACCTCATCTAGTTTTTAAAATACGATTGACGTGTAAAAGTGTTAATTCAAACCTACTTATAGAAATAAATCATTTATCATTTATTTACTTTTTAAAAACAATTAAAAGTTAAGGGTAATGTTTGATACATATTAGACCTGTTATGATTTTGTTCGGTACATTTATTGAAGTGGAGGTAGAGTTTATTTGCGTATTACTGTTGAGTAAAGTTTCAGAAACTTGGGTCTGCTGAGGATCATCAAAGTTGGTGAAGGTGGTGCTTGAGGTAGTGGGCTAGATTAATAGTATGTTGATATGGATGGTACCGGTGACAAAGATGTCCAAGGATCAGTTATCGAAGGTGTTTTTAGTTTGATGATGTCACCGATGCGACAGCTTATTATATCCTTATTCTGTATAGAATTTTCAATGTGGCCCTTCGTTACTACATCAGATTTCCATCCACCGTGTCATTAAAGCTGGTCATGTCTGCTCCTGAATCTGCAAATAGGGTAGCCGATGTTCTCCTGGAACCCCTCTAGACCTGGGTATTTGTCGATTTTTGCTGATTCGTAATTTCTTTCGCCATTGTGCGATCTTATTTTTTGCCAATGACTTGCCTGGTGCATTTTCCATTATTATTAGCGGTTAGTGTTTTTATTAGAGGGGCGTAGAGCTTCGTACTTTTCGACAATTCTTACGTATTCTCCACGGACTACGGATGACTGTTCTTTCTTTGATTTTGTATCAGGCAAATTTAACAGAACAAATCTGAATGTTTTTCGAAATCTTAAATTTTTATGTTTAAGAGCTCATTTCCACGACAAGCGCCATTCACTCCAAAAATTAAAGCCTACTTTTTAATAAGTAGGTGGGCATTAATGATTTTTTGATATTTTTAGATTTTTTTTTAAACATATTAATTATTATTAAAAGTGATAATTAGGTCTTACTTTAAGTAGTTTAGTACCTACCTGTCTATTTTTGATACAGGTGTAGGTGGAAGTAGTAGAAAGGTAAATTACGTACTTTAATATATATATAATTCTTATGTATTACACACTTTTTTAGATTTGATTGAAACATATAATTGTAATAATAGACGCATAAACCTAACTACAGCTTACTAATATTTAACTTGGATAGAGCGCAGAAATCTCAACATTTTGGCTTGTCGAAACATTACGCAGCGCTTCACTAGATCGCACACAAGCGATCAATGCACGAGCGGATCCCTAGTAAGTATACGTAAGTATGTAGCTATTTTAATTACTAAAAATTCAATAATTAGGTAGTTACCTACTTACTTTTGTGGCAAGAAAGCTGTGGTCAGGGGCTTAATTTAGAAACGTTTGCACATTTTGAGCTGTAAAAACTTTTTATTTCTTAGCAAAATGTCCTACCGATTTCCTTTTTGAAAATGCCAGTAATATAGATTGTTGGCTTCGAATTTAATGTACTCCGGAGTCAAATCACTATCGTCACTCGACATGTTTGTGAGAATTTGTAGTTATAGTATTAGCAAAACGATTTGCAGTATTCGCGCCTTTTTTTTATTTGTGTCCTATTTTTTTGTTTGTATTCTACTCTCGGTGGCCAGTTCGATTTCCGAACAGTTGATTTTTTTAGTGCAGGACTCAATGGTAAATGCATGGGATTAGTATGAACTATGGAAAAGGTTTGTTTGCGATTTTACTTGAGGTTCCAATGTTCCAAATTCAAATCACACCAGCAGCAGGTCGTAATGAAATTCAGTACAATATTAATGCCTGGCTAGACCCCATGGATTTAATGAATGACTTACTTTAGGGTAAGTTTGCATGACATATAATTTGACATTGTCGAGCAAGTGGTGTGAAAATCTATTTTTCACACCACCTGCTCGAAAATGTCAAATTATATGTCAAGCAACCTTAACCCAAAGTGAGTCATTAGTGGCCGGGGACACAGCCGGTCAATAATGTTGTACTGGATTTCATTATGACCCGCTGGTCAATAATGTGATCCGCTCGACAGCCGTCATGTTGACAGATTTATGACCCGTCAAGTACCGCCCCCCCGCGGCGCGCGGACAAGTGGCTCGGGTTGCGCACAAAAACAGGTCCCCTCGTATTACCAAGGCCCTTTGTTATCGTATTCTAAAGTGTTTTGGGTCCATGAATATACAAAGCATGCCATAAAATGTAAACAATGCTCGTCTATCGAGATTTGTTATTGTTAACAAATGATAAATAAACAGTACTAGCTGAAAGTGTGTTTGTTCCTGTGTTATGTCGATTTCTGATAAAACTACTGTATCAATATGCCTGAAATTTTGCATTTTACATTATGAATAGACAAGTTATCTAACAGCAGCGTTTTTTTGAGAGTCCTACCTTACTTTTTTTATAATATTGAAACTCAAACTTGATACGGCGCGCAGCTGTTTTTCTGATTTCCGTATTGTTTATCGCACGACTTTGTACACGCTCATCCTAGTTATATTGAGTAGTTTCAATAAAAACTTGTTACTGGGATACTAGTTAGACCTTTATTGACTGATAACTACCTATATGTAATAAAAATATGCCACTTTGAATTGTAAAATGATAACAATATCTTGAAGAGGGAACAAATCGGTAATTTTTTTGTGACTGCTATTTTCACTTTGTATTTTTGGTTTTAGAATTTGAATATTAGTCAAAACTACACAAGAACGAACTATATTTTCGTATTACTTTATATACTTACTCATGTTTATGAAAAAAAACAAAGATATCAACCTCTCAATTACGTAAAATAGTTTAGGTATTTTGTATACTATGTAAATCGTTGAAATATGAATAGTAAAGTACGAAACGCCTCGAATGACCAAAATACATTGTTATTATTAGTTTTAGAACCTCACAAATCGTATAGATACACTCAATTCATTGTAAAACACAAAATTCGTCATCATAATTACGACATTGGCATAACGGTTTTTTCACGTAACATTTCTTCACTCAAAAAAGTATTTACGATGTTATTTCGTGCAAATATTATCTACAACGATGTAATAACCACTTATAAATGAATATTCGCCCACTTTCCTTCAACTAGTCACAAAAAAACCTGCAAAATCAATTAAAAACATATGCGCACGTAAGCACGACCACACAGGGATTTGACATTTGCGACGCGTCTGTTCTAAACATTTTTTATAATGTTGTCAGGTCGTATTTTTATTTTTAAAATGGATGTATGGCACACGATAATACTACAGCCCATAGACTAAAATGCCCACAAACAATATTAGCTTTTATTTTAAGGTTAAATTAGATTTAAAACCGCGCGGAGCCACTGGAACCGATCGGTTCCAATATGGCTTGACGGTATGGGGAAAGTACTGGAACCATTTGGTTCCAATATGGCCGGACCGGTTTTAGCAAAACGATTTGCAGTATTCGCGCCTTTTTTTTATTTGTGTCCTATTTTTTTGTTTGTATTCTACTCTCGGTGGCCAGTTCGATTTCCGAACAGTTGATTTTTTTAGTGCAGGACTCAATGGTAAATGCATGGGATTAGTATGAACTATGGAAAAGGTTTGTTTGCGATTTTACTTGAGGTTCCAATGTTCCAAATTCAAATCACACCAGCAGCAGGTCGTAATGAAATTCAGTACAATATTAATGCCTGGCTAGACCCCATGGATTTAATGAATGACTTACTTTAGGGTAAGTTTGCATGACATATAATTTGACATTGTCGAGCAAGTGGTGTGAAAATCTATTTTTCACACCACCTGCTCGAAAATGTCAAATTATATGTCAAGCAACCTTAACCCAAAGTGAGTCATTAGTGGCCGGGGACACAGCCGGTCAATAATGTTGTACTGGATTTCATTATGACCCGCTGGTCAATAATGTGATTTGAATTTGGAATCTCACATGCTCAGCTAAATTGGCAGTATAGTACTAACAAACACCCTTTGGTGCCAGAAAGAGGAAAGCTATTCTCGAAACCCTTACTACGCGTGGATGATATTCTCGATTTCCTACAAAATCATAACGACTGCTTCTTCATATCGTTGCCATGTTTTCGAAGACATTTTTATCTTTGCACAACTGGACTAATGTCTCAAATGTTACCATTAACTTCAATTAATATGTAAGTGCATATAACTAACTATTTCTAAATATGTTATTCTTACTGTTTGTTTATTTAATAAATACTTTGTTTTTCGTACTATGGCTATTATTTTCTCACAGTAGGTGTAAAAAGTAGAGTATCCTCCTCTGGGCTAAAGGTGTCTTTGCCTTGGGCTAGCTTGAATCTCGAGCGCAATGAAGGATTCTTGTATTAACTCCCTCGCTTCGCTCGTGAGTTAAACTCTTAACTCCCTCGCTGCGCTCGGAAGTTAAATCCCGAATCCTTCATTGCGCTCGAGATTCAATATGACGCCCGTGACATAAGACACAACTTTAGCCCCTCGGTGCATAATCTACTATAAAGTTTTATGTAAACACATCTTTTTTTACAAACAATTTATTGTTCTTGAATAAAAGCGATAAATTCTAGTAAAATTCGAAATTATCGGGTAAGTATCACATGGGAAGAGTCAATCAAGACGTACTTACAAATACTATGGGTACCTACACCCTTCAAATATACAGACGAAAGACAGTAATTTTATGCTAACAACGTGTTTAATATGCTACGCTGAATCGTAAAACAAAGGGGTAACATAACTCGAAAGTGTGTCGACACTTAATATTTTTTAAATTCCATATTTATTCCACAAAGCCCTGTCTCGCACGAACCATAATAATAAGAAAGCGTCCAGTAAGGGCAAGATTCACAGATTTTTCACTTCACTAAGTAAGCGTTCCATACGAATATGAACCTTATTCTTATGTAAAATGATGTTCATATTAGTATAAGCGAATGTGAGCAAGCGTTTTATTCGAACATGAACATTAATGTTTTAGGAATAGTGGTCAAATTCGTATGCAAAGCTTGATTTATTTAGCAAATAAATGGTCTCAAAGTGCGGTCTGTGAATCTTGCCCTAGGTAATAGTTGGTTTCTTTATCGCAAGCAAGATCAGGCCGCACTCAAATGAGGTCACTGGGCGTACTCGCAAGTAATTATACTTAAAAAAAACTATTTCTGAATGTGTCTGAGTGTAGGTATGGCATAATGACCAAGAATACTAGGAAGGGTTTTGAAAAACAGTACCTATTGGCTGAAGAACTTAAAAACAAAGTGACCATCATTGACGATATTCTGAAAAACGACCAACGGGGTTATTTCGTAACACTAATCCATTGCAGATTAGGAATTCTCTTTAATACTTTAGGATTGTGATTGAAATTGTGGTGATTAGTACCTAGTGCTTGTAACCGTAGCTAACGTTTACGACAGGGACACGATAGAACATCAAGCAATTAGTGTATTAAAAAAGCATCTGCGAGTGAGGATACTCAAATTAGTCCAGCACATCCCGAAAAATCAGAAAACCAGTCTTACCAAAGTGTATCGTATTACCCAGTAACTGGGTTGTGGAGGTCAGATAGGCAGTCGCTCCATATAAAATACTGCTATTCGGTTGGATCTAGTTAGACTGGAAACCGATCCCAACATTGTTGGAAAAAGGCAGGCAGATGATGCTGATGACCCTGAACAGGCAGCCTCGCTGTCTTAGCAGCTGATTAGCTAACCTCTTAACCACGACAAGAGCTATTGAAGTAGAGCTTGTGCCGTTACGAAAGATGAAGAAACCGATAAAGCATACGACCTAGAGGACACACGCGAAGACTTCCAAAAACTGTAGTGCTACCCTGACATCATCTTCCTTGGCAGCGCTGTTCCACCCGCTGCTGAGAAAGCAGACCATATTATTTTTTTTTGTGTGGGATGTCATCACATAACTTCTCCCGCTCTGGGCGAAGCGGGAGGGCGTGTCAGACTCTTACTGACTAAAAGCCACCCGTGTCCCTTCAGTTGCCTGTGCCAGGGGCCACGGTATCCCTCTTGGACTTTCCCGCAACCCTGGCAGGCATCGGCCCTAGCGGACCCCGTCATTTGATGCTGACATCTCTTTGAGGTGCGCGTGGAACACAACGCGCCGTCGACCCGGGCCTGGTCCTTATCGGACGGCGAGCTACCCATTGCTCGCCGTCCGCATGCCGCATGCCGTGCGAATGCAGACCGCAGGTATTTTCTCTTTATTACCATACTACCCTGATCTGTGCGACTCTCAACCAGGTCTTACTCGCGATCTTCTGAATTGCATCCATCCATTTGGCTGTTGATCTGCCAACACTCCGTCTACCGTCTCTCGGCAGCTATTGTTTTTGTACGAAGTACCAACGGATTTAACAGCCGCTTGCAGGATCCTTCTTTTAAATAGATGGCGCAGCAGCAGGAAGGCAGTAGGTAGGTACAAACTTGATGTCAATAATTTTATTACTAGCAGTAAACTAAACATTAATGAGAAAATAAAGACGTACATTATTTGCTAATGTATTTTTAACCTCTGCGCTAAGTATAAGAAAGAGAAAGAGTAGAAGAGAAGAGAGTTCAGGTATGCTGGAAAAGATTTCAATAGAAATAAGCGTCACCTTTGTACGTATTTATTATTCTTTTCTTCTTGTCTGTTTATATATGTGTGTACATAAATGGTTAAATAAATATAAGAACAGGAATATGTGAGCTGAAATTTCAGCTCTGATTTTAACATAATCTGTAACTGCCTTGCCTGCCAGTCATATCACACGATTTAGCTCAGTTGAATGGCTTTAACGAGACGATAATGCAATTATAGCCAAGGTTTCCTTTGGTACTTAAGTCCTTTGTTCATTGCGTGGGAAGATAGTGCAACTGGCGATGCATAAAAGCATTATTGATCATTGGTATTCCAAGTTTAACCTTTTGACCGCTTGGTTTTATATTAATTGCCGTGCCCCCAGTGCCCAGCTCATAAATCGACAAATGAATACCTATGACAAGAAAAAATAAAAAAATATATCAAGAAACGGTCCTAGTTTCCCAGTCGTTTAAATACGACAGGTGACACGGGCACGAAAACTTTGGTCGTATTAATCCGACCGCGGCGGCCAATAGGTTAAGGAACTATGGCTATATGAAGCAGTTTGTGGCTAAATCATGCGAGGGATAACGATGATACTCAATTCTGTAGGTTCAGGTTTTTAGTATTGAAGGTACTTGAATCTAAAAGCTATTTTTAATTTTTGTAAGGAATGGCTCATTGCCTCGTTGTTGTCTATCTTTGACATATACATACTCGTAATACAAACCCGCCATAGGTAACATAACATAACCCAGGTCCTTTGCTTATCAATACCAAACAGAGAGCCTCGCAGAGAGCCTAGACAAAGTGACATTCTATCAGCGATAACGATGAATAAAGTCAAAAATATATGCGACTGGCTTTATATAACGCTTTATATCTTATCGAGGGCCTTTCGAACAGTCTCGTGGGACCTGGATTGCCATTCGTCATCTGCATAGCCTGTTCCCATCTATTTTGGGGTCGGCTTCCAGGGGCCGTACTATGACGTGTTAATTCCATCATTGTTCCAGCGTGGAAGAGAGACGGAGCTATACATGACCGATAGCACTATCTCTTTTTCTCAACGGAATCATGATGGCGTTAACAGCTCATGGCCCCAGTCTAACCGGATGCAGCTGTATACCAGTAGTTTACATTGATCGACTGCCTACCTGACCTCCAAAACCCAGTTACTTGGCAATACAATACCCCTTGGTAAGACCTGTTGTCAGACTTTCAGGCTTCTGTCGACCCGTACAGACTGTCAAAGATCCACGAATGACAGCCGGGACCAACGGCTTAACGTGTTTTCCGGCACGGAAGGGTCTTGGCATGTGAAGACGGTCACCCATCCACGGACCAACCGCGGCAAACGTAACTTAACCTGATCGATCGATCCGTGCGGGTGTTATTATTTAGCCACAAGCCCTACATTGCCCTTACAGATTAGCTTAAAAGAAGGCTCGATCGCTTGCGTGTACCTACTACGCTCCTACTACTACCCATAGGTACGTTCTATTCGTATGGAATGGCTACTCGTAATAGTCCATTGTTTACAATGTCACACACGCCACAGGGCTAGCCATTTTTCATGCAGACGGAATCATGTGTTTAAATTATACCGTTGTATAATTGATACTACGAGTATTTGTTTAGTCAGAAATTGTGAGTCACACTGAATGCTTACCAATCTAGAAAAACGTAATGATCATTATTATCACTTGTGTGTGATCAAAAGTAGTAATATTTTAAAGAACGCCCACGCTTGGTATCTTTCATTTCGTCACCAACATTTGATGTCGTCATCGTTTTCACGTCATGGTTGCTGCAGTGGCTGAGCGATTGTTTTCTGCCCTACGTATCTTTGGTTTGATTCACGATCGGACAAATGTTGCATATACAATACAGGAGACACTAAAAGACAGCCTCTTTTGCTTTGAAATGTCCTAAACTATGACCTGGGAGTGTTCAAGTCTCGAGTAAATACAACAAATCGAAGTTACCTTATTTATTTATATATTCTTTATTATACCTACACCACAAAAAACATAACAACAAAAATACCTTCTACACGAGAGACTACTATTTAATTGTCGCCTGCATAATCCTATATATCATAGTCATCAGCTTTACTACTTACCAGCCAAGATCCCAAGCTGAATGGAAAGCAGGATGAGCAGACATAGCCCCCAGTGGCACTCCAAACCCGAACTCAAACTTGACATCATCTGGTCTTCGAGCCCACGAGCCTCTTGCCGTAGACTCTCGAGGTTCTGAACCAGCCTTCGAGTCATTCGTCATTGTATTTTGGAAAAACAGTTTGAAGCCGCAGAGGTCCGATAGGACCCGAAATCCGAATGTGTTTTCTTTTTTGTAGGCCGCAGAGGTCCAATGGATCCCCTAATTCGAAAATATTTGTTTTTGTTCTGTTGGTGAAGAAATTAGATGGTGTTTTGTTTTGTGTATTACGGCTGTTGTTGGACAAATTTAGTTTATTACATTTTTGTAAAATGGTATATTGTTTACATACAGTACGTAAATATATGAAAGAAATCACTATTATTATTAAAAACACGAATACAAAACCATTCAACACACACCTAAATACTTTTCATTCACCACAAAACATTCACCGCGTAAAAACGCAGCTACATGAAACCGCTACGTCAACTCGTAGACGTGCTACGCGACTACGCGCCTACGACGGACTACGACCACTTCGGGAGGTGACCACGACTCGACTGCGGCCGATGACCGGCGATTGAGACCGACGCTCATTTAACATTAAGTTTTCATTAATGCTCCAAATCCTTTGTTGTGATGTAGGCTGTGATATGGAATATTACTCTGACCTAGTCTTATTGGAACATAATTAAAGGATTCCTAGAGTTTGTTTATAAGTTTCGTTGTTTGGTCCTAGTTTCAATGATAGGTAACGAATATAATATTAGAAAATGTAGGGCAGTTTTGTAAGAACGGTAACAAATTATGGCTCGAATCATTTAACCTGGACTTAGATTTTCGATGAAAAGTTAAATGGCTTCACCGTATCCGTTTGGCTTTACAGATAGGCAGTTAATATGCGTGTGTATATTTTTTTTTGCTTCGGGGTAGTTTTAGTCTGTCTGTCGGCGTGGTTTGCAATTAGCGTGTCAAACTTCAACACAATTCAAGGAAACTAAATGCAGGGGCTAATGTGACGTCACCCCTGTGTGTTTTAACGCACGCGTACAATAATTAATGCAGGAGTAGTGGTGGCCCAGTGGTAACGGCCGCGACTTAAAAGTCGTTTGTCTTCTGTAAGTTCTGTAAGTTCGAACCCAGATAGGCGCTTTGTCTAAATTGTTTCATCATCAATACTCTCAAACCGGTGACAAAAAACATTGTGAGGAAACCTTCGAAAAAATTCGAAGACTTGTGACATCTACGAACCCGCACTCGGCCCGCTTGGTGGATTACGTCATCGAGAGGAGGCCTGTGTCCCAGCAATGGGAACATTGTAGACTGACTATGTAAAATAAATAAAACGCAAACCGACCACTAAATCAAAAACTTTATGAACAACACAATCGAAAAAAAGTTACATAAATACATCTAAAATACACCTAAACAATTACAAACAATGAGTAAAAACTAACAATAACAATTGACGGGACGGACACACGACTTGATAAACTTGTACTAAAAGCGTCATCAGACTTGGGTAGTATTCCACCTTCGTACTGTTTCAAATACGGCATATATTTTAGTACCATGTTATACATGGGACCTCTTTCCAGTGTTTTGTTTCTTTCTAGCTCCGCATTGTGGAGTGCTTCGAGCAGTGGCTTGTCAAATGTGGTTGATTCTGAATCTTCTGAGGGAACTCCTAATTCTCTTCGAACCTATGGTAATTGATCATTTTTATGGCTACATTTTAATTATGAAGTATGGACAAATTCTGGTCTTTAGTGAGCGGCTTTAAATAGTATTTTAATAATAATTATAACTGCCAAAGGATAAAGAACACCTGTCTCATCCCTGTCTCGTCATTGATTCTCGTGCGAAATGAAGAGTTCAAAGCCAAGACGGAGAGTGGTCAAGATTACAAAGACATAAGACATAACCTGTACAGATTTAAAAAATAATGAGTCATACCTTTCCCCCTTTTGATGCCATATCATTTTCTATACGGTCCAAGGCCTCTTGTAGTTCACGAACCGTTTCGGCTGTGGACAATACAATAATTTATAAGTAAATATTAACACCATATCGGGGACATCAGATACTTGGCAAAAAGTTTTTAAAAAGGTTTCAATTTTTTAATTCGCATAAATTAATCTCAGTACTTCAAAGTTTCGATAAAATCAAAGGGTTTCTACATGATTTGTGCAGGCATAAAATGATCTTCAAAAAAAGAGATCCTCAGTTATAGGTACTCGTAGTTTCCTACATCAAAATAACTTACGGTCCGAAAGATATTCATCAATATTATCCTTCACCGAAGCATTTCCAAATTCTAGTGTACTACTAGTAATGACAGCAACATCACTATCATTCAGACTTAATTCACCAGATTGAGCTATAGCGTTGTCAATAAAGGTATGTAATGGTCCTCTGTACAGCATACTTGAGTTTTGATATAATCTTGTCACAACATCTCTTAAAACATCTTGATTAATCAAAACTGCAACACGTTTTATTTCAAGATCAGTTAAAGAACGATTAGCTTCAAAATCCATATCTTTATAAATTGTATACACACTATTTACTATCCCTGGAACTTCTGTAGTATTTGTTATATCTATATAAGTCGATGTAGTATTATCGTCGACTGGATCTACGAATTCATATTCTCCGTAGAAATCCTTTTCTCTCTTTGGTATTTCCTCAATAGGTGTGTTATCTGCAAATATACGATCTCATGTAAGAAATTGTAGTAGTAGGTATTCTATTATTCTTGTAAAAGTCAACTTACTTTCTGTCTTTTCATCAAAATCGGTTAAATCTTCCATATTGTATGACCTTGGTCTTCCAATCAAACTTACTTTCTTTTTTGGTGCTTTTGTAACTTTTATTGTTGTCGTTTCTTGTTCTGGTGGTAGCGCGGTAATGGGCGGTGGTATCGCTTTATGTGCGACTGTAGTTATACTGATTGCGCTGATATTCGATTGTGGCTCTATATCTTCGATAACTTCAACTACATCTCTTCTTTGCATAGAATTGAAATATACTTGTGTTGTTATAGTATTCGCCATCGTTGCTATAGTTAGCTTAGTTAGGTAAATCTCGTCTAGACTACCTATATAGTTCAGAGTCGCGTTGTTTTCTATTTCCAAGACCGTATCTAATAGTAGGTGGTCTTCTAACGTCATCGAAGGGTCGACGACTGTTATCTCTTTCGGGTGCCATTCTGGAATTATGACGTCTGTATAATTTTAGACTAACTCAAATATACCGCATATCAAAATTGGGTTAAATTGGGTTCATTTTTCTTGGTAGCAGAATTTTATTTCTACGTGGTCATCCTTTATTCAGTCAACACAGATGTGGAAAGTTTTCAGTATAAAACTTTCTTCCTTGGCATCTGTTCACTGGGATCAAATCTAACTTTACATAAACACATACAGATCAGATACTAACGATAATCACAAAGCGCTTGCATCACCGTATCTTGCTGTGAGCGCGATGGGCAGGACACAGCCGGGGCCGCTGGGGTCCAGAGCGGGCGTGATGGTGGGGGCCCGAGGGGCGCTATGTTGCAGACGAGGCGCTCCACACTTCTAAGTCGACCTTGCCATGGTATCTGGCAACGATACGAAAGGAAATTAACAACGGTTACAGTATTAGATATCTTTAGGAAGTCTTAGGAAATTTTGGTGTCAATCTGTTCATTAAAAAGGAAAGTTTTACTTTAATTCTTCTGCCGAGCAGAAAAGATAAGGGACTGGAAGTGGTGGTGATGTTGATGAAAGGCGAGCTTTTCAATAATATTTAAAGTAATAAATGGAGTTGATTGAAAACGATAGACTAGCTTGTGGACGTGAGGGGAACCAGACCTCTTCATACAAATTCAATAGGACAGGAACCTTACCATGAACCGGCTGCGTCCACAGCCAACCATATAACTTTGCGCCCACATTATTTGTGCGAAGTCACCATAGAAACCGCTATTACGACTCGGTCTGCAAATAATAGTTATTTGTTATGCAAGGCTGCAAAGTTGTTTTTTGGCGCGAGAGTGGTTCAAAAATAGAATCCTGAGCGTAGCAAGGGTTTCAACGGTACGAGACGCAGAATAACTTTGCTGCCTAGCGAAACACAACTTTTCACCTCACTACAGCGAGGAAAATGATATTTGCAAGAAAAACAGCTTAAATAATATATTAGATTAGTGTTCATTTATTTTTAGAAAGGTTTCGCGTCTTCAGAATGTCTTCACGCATTGAAATAATTTTACGCTTTTATGTACTTTTCTAGCGATTTTTCCGGAAGAAAACTCAATTCGGTGTTTTGTACCGCTTGAACTAACTCTGTAAGTGTTAAATTTATATCTTGGTCACTGCTGGACTCGCTCATATTTTATGATTTCTTACGATTTTATCAAAAATCAAACCAAAACGATGGAAAATGAATTGAATAAAGAGAAGAAAATTTTAAAATGAGTTTTTTTGTCATGCTGTCGTCGTGCTGGCCAGTGCGATTATTCTAAAAATTAGGTTGACGCACTGACATGAAATAAGTAGAGTCGTCTGGCAAACGAAAGTACCTAGATTCTCGAATTATTTTCAAACTTTTTTTATGGCAATGCACAAGATGGCGTGTTGTTGGTGATTTGTTGTGAATGCTGTGATCTGGTTCTAGCATTTACTCATTCAAAAATGAACAAAACTATTAAAAGTAGAGTGCGGGAAATGTTGTTTCACATGATGTCGAAATTTCAGGAGAAAGACGCCGAATTCGAAATAAGTTTGTTTACGTGTGGTGTTAGATTTCATATGTTAGTATGACGCTAATTAGTTGATACTTTGTTTGAATTCGTAATTATTATTTATCTTTTTACAAAAAATATTTCTCTATTTTGATCCAAATTCATTTTATATTACACCACCACCTAATAATGCCATATGGTTATATAACATACCGTATTATATGTTGTATTGTAATTTTAATACAATTGTTTTTTTTTACAGAACATCTGGAAGATGTAGCAGGGGTTAATGAAATAGTGAAAACTGTTGAGAAACTTACTGATTTAGAGCAGAAAGACAAGTTATGAACCCAGAACCAGTACTTGGATGAAATAGCTTCAATAACTGGTAAGTTTTCACTAAGTACATAAGTTGTATCAATATATAATTTAATACATGTTTTGCTGGCAAAAATGCAGCACATAATCATTCTATTTCATCATCCTTTACAGAAGTAAGTATTACAATATTAAAAACAATAAAAAAGGAAGGTGTGGTAAATGACCACATAAACCCACAGTTTCCGACCTAGATAGTTTCGAAAAAGATCTATTCGTAACAAAATTAACGAATTTTACATCGTTAGAAAACAAGTTCCTACATTGAGAACTCTGTTATTGGAATTAAGAGAAGGCATTGAATTTAATGGATGCCGGGAAACTCTTAGCCACTTATTAATATCCAATGGCTATGAATTTAAGAAAAATAAGAATGAGCGTTCATTGTCAATTGAACGTTAAGACATATCTGCCTGGAGACATAGGTTTTTAAGTGCCATGGCATTAAAACGTAGAGAATTTATTAAGATGAGACCTATGTTCATAAAAACTACAAACCCAAGAACTCTTGGCGAGGTCCATCTACAAGTGGTCCGATTGAAAATGTTTCAACAGAGAAAAGGTACGTAATTGTACATGCTGGATTGGAGAAAGGCCCTATAACAAACTCATTGCTAGTCTTTAGCACTAAATCGAAAATGGCGGACTACCACTACGATATGAATGCCGCAAACTTTAATAAATGGCTAAGAGAAAAGCTCATACCCAATTTAAAGGAGCCGAGTGTAATAGTTATGGATAACGCCAGTTACCATTCAATAATTGTAAATAAAGCTCCTACATCACAAAATCGCAAAAATGAGATAAGAGAATGGCTTACTTTGAAAGATATTCCGTTTGAACAATATCACACAAAAGCGGAGCTATGTTTTGTAAAACGAAACACACCAGAACCAGTATATGAAGCTGATGAACTTCTGAAGCAGAATTGGCATGACGTAGTGCGACACTGCGATCTAAATGCCATTGAGCTGGTGTGGAGTTTGGCTAAACATAAAGTGGCAAGTAAAAATATTCCCATGACTGCAGTGGAATTAGAGAAAGTAATCAGAGTCGTTTGAAACCATAACTCCAGAGGACTGGAAGAAAATGACTGAACATGTCATTCATGTTGAAAATAAATGTAAAGGGACCGAATTACAGAAAATAATTCAGAAAGTTTAATTATTCAATGTAGGAAACAGTCAAACTCAAACTCAAAGCATTTATTTCAAATAAACCAATTACAGGCACTTTTGAATTGTCAAGGGGTCGGTCAGTCAGAAAGATGAAGCTAGTTGCCCATTCCAAAGCGTAGTAGGTACCTATGGAGAAGAACGGGCAAGAAACTCCATGGACACTCTTTTAAATCAAAATATTGTTACAATAAAGTGGTTACATCATTCATGTTGTAATTATACATGTGAGAACGATGTAGAAAGACGTGCACGTTAAAAGCGTCCGTAATTAAAAGATAAAAACAAATATGGAATTAAAATAAGCCGTGGCAGCCAAGAATGAAATGACCAGTGCCTACTGATGGCGCGGCGCCCGTTCCAGTGATTCTAGTGACTCTAATGAATCTTTTCACATGGAAGTTTTAGATTCAGATTTTGATTATGGTAGTGAATAAACCAAAATGATTATAGAATATTGTTGTTTTTTTTTAAAGTCAGATAGCTTCATATAACCTTAAGTCGTATTTTTAATGATACTGAAGTAAATAGATTTTTCAAAATGTCGAGACACGTCTCTTTGATTTGGATCATAATAGGTAGCATGATTTTACATCCCGAAACTTCAGTTTACTTCGTCTCATTAAAAATAGGACTTTACATACAAAAAGCGCTAGCCATTTTAATACTATGAAGTAGTGCTGGAATTTATAGCAATATTATCACAAACTTAGTGGTACTTATGTTTATTTTTTAGATTTATTGCCATTTTTGAACCTATCCACATGCTGTCAAGTAGTAGTGTACAAATATTAATGAATTTCAACAAAAAACCAATAATTATAAAGTACTTATCAAATTAGGTAATTCCAGGTATGTCATACTAATTTTAGGGTTGCTATGCTGATATTTTTTTAAATTTGCCGCGCTTTTTCAGTCTACTTTCGTTTGCCAGACTTAATAACTAAATGCATTTTCAGTGGACAGGCGGTATAGAAAGGTGCAAATTAAAAAAAAGAAACCACTCTTGCGGATATAATGCACTTTAGCACTCTGATTTTGAATGACAAACAGAATGTTTCCAAGGTTGTGAGGTGAAAAAAGAATTGTGGCGGTGCATCTGGGTCAACAAAGAGTAGGTGCATATATCGAAAACTGTAAAAAGAAATACCTACTTAATGAAAACTAACAAGATTATATCGCTAGTTTTGCCCCGCGCTGCTATCACTACTTTCAGGTTTTCATCATCATTATTTCAGCTTAAAGATGTCCACTGCTGGACAAAGGTCTGGACAAGCGTTCTGTGCGACTGGTCCAGTGCTTCTCGCATCCAACAGGTTTCCGTGATCTTCACCAGATCGGGTCGACGTGGTTGGGACAGACTGTTGTGTTGAGGCGCAGTTTGGGAGAGCTCCCTGTCCAGCAGTGTACTGCGATAGGCTGAGTTGAAACAGGTACGTGAATAGGTATACTCACGGCACATAGAAGGTGATATTTCCCTTATACGACATACTCTGCATGTACCAGATATCGACCATGGACTCGACGCGGAGACCGGGTGCCTCTCCCACCACGGAGGCGACGCATTGGCCCACAGACAGCGAATCTGGTGGATGAGTTCCAGCACCCAACCGTTAATATCAAGATTTGGAAGGTTAAGGTGCACGCATTAATATCGGTCAACAGGACCTTATCAAATACACATTAGAATGGGTTGATTACCACGATTAATACCCCCGTTGGGTCTTGCTTTTAATACACCCAATACACATAATTGATAAGTTTAATATGCATTGATTAAGTATTAGAACAGCCACGACTGTCGAACTGGGTCGGCACAGACTCCCCTAATACAAAAAGTTGGGCTATGTACAGCGCCGTCTCTGTCATGACCATGTGCCATTTTTCTCACTCAGACAATGCATATGTAGCTGTAATACATCAACATACATCCTTTCGCCGCCGCTGTACGCGGGATACTAGGGTCTCGGCGCGGCGCCCGGCCTGTAATATTTCCGTGCGGTGCAACATCGCCACGCTGAGCCGTCGACACGATCTCCACGACTAGCCAATAACACGACGGCGACCTGTGCGCCACCGCGCTGATTTCTTTAGGAACTACATCTCATACCGAGTATTCCAACTGGATTTCCTATTGGTCGATTAATGTCGTAAGCAGACCACTACTTGTAACCCTAAGTTTAGATATAAGACATGTACATATTTTGTAAAGAGCACGCTATTCTATTCCTCGTTTATTGTTAATATACTATCGTCGTACATCTGGAGTATTATTATTGCCTCACACCACCTCACGCGCTACACATAGCTAAGGGGGAGCAATCCGGGCAAATGCGCAGAGCGACAAAATTGTGGGCACTGGGCGGCTGCACTCTCTAGGAGAGAAAAATCGTATAAAAACATTCCGAAAAAGAAGTATTTTTTACGGTTTTTCTTACCTTACATAACTCTAAGGAAGCTATATCTATAATGTGAAAAAATACTTCGATTTTATATTTTTGACGGAGCTCAGTGATTGGTTCGACACCACACTCGTAACCAAATTGCTTCTTCTTGGATCAAGCCCGAGGTTTAGGCATGTTTTTAAAGTTTTACACCTTGCAATCAATTTCAGGAGCTAAGGCTTCGGCGTCTTCAAGAACTTGAGTGAAATACTCATCTGAACACGGACCGTCCGTGAATCTGCACGTGAGTTTTCAAAAAAATCTTTGGTTTCTAAAGTAATTTCATGACAGAAACTAAGTCAAAATCTTTACTTTGCAATAATTAACTAACAGGACTTATCCAATTTAAAGTTTCGTACCAAAAAGTGCTAAGAAAATTATTTTAATTACGAGGTAGAGTTTATTCTCATAAAAAATATTTAACGAAGTATGTACCTACGAAAGATTATTTTTAATGATTCGTTTTGTAGCGTTACCTATTTAATTATGTGTTTCTTTTTTATCCGCATTAAATTTAAAAACAAATCATTTCATGTGCTTTTTTATACGTAAGTATGAACCTTAACTTAAATACATATTATAACCTAAATACGTTTGAACCGACTTCATCATTTTAACAGTTTGGTCCTAATCTTTTTAACTTTTGAAACGATTTTGATGAAAGGTGATCATTGTTTTCTAAGTTAAAGGGTCATACGTAGGCAAGATTAGCTCGAGACGGAAAAATGGCAGAAGGAAAAAGAGGCTTAGATACCCAGCAGTGAGTCGAAACAGTTTGATGATGATATGACGAAGTTGAAAGATACATTTAAATACGTCGATTTAAAAAAAAATCCATTTGGTGGTTTCTGACAAATACCGACATACATACTCTTATGAATTGTTGTATACTTGTTCAGAAACCTAAACAGACTAAAATATGTGAATATTATACAATTCCAACAATATCATATATTTTATCCCATCTTTGGAATTACAACTCATGACTTATATGGTGTTAGTATAAAGGGCGGCGAATATTATTTTTACCCAGAGCGGCTAAATAGCTAGATCGGGCCCTGCGCATAGCCTTAACCGCTTGTCTGGAAGCTTCGATCAATAATTATTGATCGAAGTCTGGAAGGAACAATTTCTGCACAAGAGTTCCTTAAACGAGTATGACGAAAGTGAGCAAGCACTACGAAAGGATTTTTGAAAATTTAGCCCCGAAAGGGGTTAAATATGTAATGAAGGTTTGTACGAAACTTCGTAATTTTTGCCGATAGAAATTCTCATGGGACGCATGGCTTGTATTTAAATTAAGCTAAAGTGCACCAAGATAATCGACGTCTGTCGTGGGGCTGATCAATACGATAACATCAGACATAATATAACTATGTATGATAGTAAAAGTTTTGCAAAAAAAGATACAATAACTAGTCAACTAAATAAACTTACAAAGGTTACGGCACACGTCGTGTTCTTCAAGTGTCCGCGGGGGCCGACACTGGTCTGCCCAACGCTGAGCCTCACGAGCCAACTCCTCAACCCAACGCTGTCGGAGAAATGGTATATTTTATCACATTGGTGATAGTCATCAATTCGCTCATCGGCAAGAATGGTGACTTAGCTAAAAAATCAGAAATGTTGAGTTAAGTATACAACAGGGGCCGGCCTCGTCACCATCGAGGCGGTCCGGCCGGTGCTCGAGCGCTGGCTCGGGAGGAGGCACGGTTCCCTGTCGTTTCGGGTGACGCAGGTGCTCTCGGGGCATGGTTGCTTCGGGAAGTACCTATGTTGCATAAACAGGGAGCCGGACGCCCGGTGTCACCACTGCGTCGACTGCCGGGAGGACACGGCGCGGCATACGCTGGCAGAGTGTGCCGCTTGGGAGGAGCCGCGCCGTGCCCTCATCTCAGAAGTAGGCAGTGACTTGTCGCTGCCGGCCGTAGTCGAGTCGATGGTCGGCAGCGACGAGTCCTGGGACGCGGTGGTTTCCTTCTGTGAGACAGTCGTCTCGCAGAAGGAGGCTGCGGAAAGGGAGAGGGAGATTTCGTCCTCTCACCCGGCCCGCAGAAGGCACACCGGGCGTCGGCGGAGGGCGGACAACGCCCTCTTCCAGCCCCCCTAAATGGGTCCAGGGGCGACGGACTCTGGGACGTCCGTCGCCCCCCACACACCAGGACCCGAGGTGGTGGCGCGTAGTGTTCCACGCGCGCCCCTCTTAGACGTCGCGGGGGGAGTCAAACACCTCACTCCCCCCCCAGACCCGAAGAGGCCCGCAGTAGCGGGCCGGCACCAGTTGGGGGTTGCGGAAGGATCTTACGTTCCCGCGACCCCCGGCGTAAGTGTGAGATGGAACACCGGGGTGGTTTTTAGTCAGTAAGAGTCTGACAGACCCCGCCACCCGCCCCAGGGCGGCGGACATCCATGAGGATTTACCACCCCGGAAACAAAAAAAAAAAAAGTATACAACAGGGGAACGTGACAATGTTATTGTTTTTGTTACATAAACTACATTACGCTAAGTCTAAATATGAGGGAGCTAGAGAGGTGGTGACTCTATGCTCGCCGCACTCTAACCACTACTTTTAAACTTTTAAATCATCATGACCCAAAAATTGCTCTTTTTGAGTTATGTCAAGCTTCTCGCAAATGAACGAACTATCCTCGCTATGCTATGTGCCAAAAGTTAATTACGTAAGCGAGGTAAGTAAGATCACAGGAGATTTCGGATCCCCACGGCCTTTCCTGGGCAAACAGAGTGGAGTTTTGCGGTGTTAGTTATGGCTCCTTCCCCAGGCGGTAATTGATAATGAGGCATGAAGATTTTATGGAAATGAACAGCCTCCAGAACTTACGGCCCGGCTGCACACTCCACCTTACTAGCACAACTTAAAATTTACATAAGCAAGGATGTGTGCACTTGTTCGGATGGCACATTCGAGCGAGTTTTATTTTTTGAACAACAAAGGCGACCCGAAGCAATTACTACAAAAGGAAAGTCCATAAGGTAAGGCAAAGGCAGACGTGTATTGTATGGTACCCCCAAATTACACCAATTATGTTGTAATTGTGTAAGTCTCAGGTAATAGGGGGCGAGCCTATTGCCATCAACCGGTATTATAATAGGCTTTCCGCCTGTGCCGATCGGCAAAATCCATTCAGCTTCTACCTTCGCTCAATTGTCATGTTGCAGTTGATTTTTAGCGCCCGGATTTGCTTAGCCGCACGCTATGGACGTCCAACTAAGCCGAGCGGCCTTTTCCCCGAGCAAATGTAGATATGTCTACGTACCTGCTAGGTACCTACATCTAGTAGGTACCTACATTCAATTTTACCGCCCGGCTGTGCTCTTTAATGCCAACCCGAACAAGTATCTGATTCCAACTTTCACAATTCTTTGGGTAGGTATGTTCAATAAATCCTAAGCATATTTTCAAAGAGTTTTAACAAAGTGGCCCTTACACCACATGCAAATCCTAAAACTCGGCATTGAATAGTAACCGAATCATCGCCCACTTTCAGAATGTTGTTCAGTAATTTTCTGCGGTTGGTCGTACTTATTGAGTGGTGTATTCAGTTTCAGTAACCTACCAATTTTAGCATGTCTCCAGCGCTGGGAAATCCTCTCATGTTGCCAGCCGCCGCTTCGTTCCGCCGCCTGTTGAGACGCGCTATTACTCGAGACTTCTCTTCTAAAGTGAGGGGTGCGCTTATGTAGCCCACGCACTGGTGACTGGGACCTTCCTAGTGTGGTTTTAAAAATGCTAAACTAAAACTCAAAGCATTTATTTCAATTGTACAGGCACTTTTGAATTGTCAAGGAGTCGGTCAGTCAGAAATATGAAGCTAATTGCCCATTGCAAAGCGTAGTAGGTACCTACGTAGAAGAACGGGCAAGAAACTCCATGGACACTCTTATAATAAATTATATTGTTCCAAAAATATTAGTTATATCATTAGTGTAGAACTTATAATTATTTGTTTCAACGATGTAAAAAAGACGTACACGTTAAAAGCATCCAGAGAAAAGAAAAAATTAAAAGACTATCCGATAAGAATATAAATAAAATAAGCCGTGGAAGAGATGACTAGTCCCAACTGACGGCACCCGTAAACGGCACCGCGCTAGAAAGAAACGTCCGTTTAAAAAAAATAAAGTAAGGAACATGAACAATACGGTCATCTGTTTTATATAGGCCGATCGGCATCTAGTAGTTTGGAAGATCTGAAGACGAGGACCGGTTTAGTATCCAGTAATGAATCCAGGTAATTAAATAGGTAGGTAGGTATAGTTTTATGTAGATGTTACTGTCGCATCTTCTGTATAGGCGTCGGATTTCGCCCGAGTTAGAAATAATGTAGGTTTGAATTTAAGATCGTGAAGAACTTAGCTGGGGTCACGACTAAAGCGACTAGTAAAGGGGGTGTGCGTTACGCCAGCGGAATGTTGTTTTTTTAGGATTTCGACTTGGCAGATAATTAGTACTTCATGTCGTGTAATTGTGCCCGAAATTTATAATTTGTGCGTCCAGTCGACCGATCCAAAGATATTCACGAAAAACAGATTCTGCTGGAGTAGCGATACCTCAGCGGCATGTTTTTTTCCTGGTGGTCGTAGCTAAATACAAACTAGCTACTTAGATATATATAATTTGTGCATAAATGTGCCCAAAAAATAAAATTGGTGCGTCTCGAGTTATTCAAGATGCCGCTGGGGTAACGTTTAGTTCTGATTTTAAGGACAGCTTATAATTGTTTTATCTATTCTTCGATTTGATTTAGAGTAGTGTTTGTAGTTCAGCTCTCCTTTTATAATTGCGCATTAATACTAAACGCGTTGGAACACAAAAATAATTTTTCAATTAAAAGAGAAATACTTAACACTTTCTTGTATTTATTTCCCCATAAATAAAGCTACTTACGATAAGGGTTTGCACAAATCGATACAATGGAGAAAGGTACCGCCGTTCCAAATAATAATATTGCTTTCAATAGTTCCTAATAACTTGGAGCTATGAAATTACGCCTACGTTGCAATTAAAACAACGCTAAGTAGTAAAAGTGCTGTTATGTGACGTCATCAGGCCATACGAACCATAATTGGTATGGATTTATTCATATTTTCAAAATCTACTATCAAACTTTCGAAACATTATGTTTGTAAGTAATAAACTCGTCAATATGGCCCCTCCCTATTCTCTGATGAACTCTCTACGTCACATATTTATATAAAAGTAAATAAATAGTAATTTAAACCATTTGTAGGTACGCACCTGTACCTACCCATCAAAATTCAATTATAATACTACTAATTTAAGAAGGCATAATGTACAGACGCCAG
The DNA here is from genome assembly GCA_937001585.2 of Brachylomia viminalis. NCBI lineage: Eukaryota > Metazoa > Arthropoda > Insecta > Lepidoptera > Noctuidae > Brachylomia > Brachylomia viminalis. The sequence continues at coordinate 4,700,308 of OW443300.2, forward strand.
CACATCAAGCTACTACAATCTGTCAAATTTCTTTAATAGATTTTCAACTTTATCGCTAAAGCATTAAGGTTCAAGGTTGATTGGGAAAATTTGACAGTTTCGGGTAGCTTGACCTGCTGGCGTCTGTACTGTGCGGTCGCTTTTATGTAGGTAGTCATTTGAATTTGTCCGGTTAATCATGTGATTTCTTTCCCTATTGTTTTTTTCTTATATCTGAGTAATTAGAAGGCTTTTTCAGCTGAAACTTTAAGAATAAACAATTTAATAAAAGTACTAATTATAAGTTGAATCATAATTACCGTCACTTAATAGTAACTGATGTATTGGAGCGTTAAGAGTTCATAAAAGGTACAAACCACCATAATTGGTAAGTTTCTAGGGTTTCTCATTAAAGCGCAAGGATCAATATTAGGTTTTTGAAAAAAAATCCCTAATTTTCCGACTGCGTCAATCTTAGAGCATTGGTTTAATGCTGTATGGCAGTCTAAGGCGTCAATTATAGAAAAAATAAAATTGCACAAATTAAGACCCATCTTAGTAAAAAAATCGTAGGTGTATGTCATGCCGTTTAAGAGATACAGCATTTTCCTAAACGTTACCCCAGCGGTATCTTGAACAACTCGAAAACCTCAAGACGCACAAATTTTATTTTTTGGGCACATTTATGGACAAATTATATATATCTAAGTAGCTTGTTTGTATTTAGCTACGACTACCAGGAAAAAAACATGCCGCTGGGGTAACGCTACTCCAGCGGAATCTGTTTTTCGTGAATATCTTTGGATCGACTGGACGCACAAATTATAAATCAAATAATAATTATAATGTTTAATCTGCAATTTTTTTAATGATATTTAACACAAAAATTTACTATTTGTACACCAATTTTATTGGTAGAACATAAAGTTCGACTACAATAATATGTATATTTAAGACCTTTTATGTATATATACCTATGTTCACAAATAAAGATTGATTGATTGATTGAAATTTCGGGCACAATTACACGACATGAAGTAGGTACGCAATAATTATCTGCCAAAGTCGAAATCCTTAAAAAGCGACAACATTCCGCTGGCGTAACGCACACTAAAGCGGGTTCAACAAAAAAGGGCGGATCAACGCTCACCACATCATCGCCTCGCTATCGCTGTTTGAAACCCGAAGCAGACTATGCTGCCATAATAGACCTGCTCATTGTTACAGCCTGACTGCGGAAGCAATAATATGCAGGGAGGTTATAGACGAGTACTTACAGGGAACTGGCAGAACGTATGTGCGTTAGTATTGGCACACATTCTGGAGCCACAATAGTTGACCGAGCTACTGGCGGCCAGCGCTATTGCGCTGGTTAACACGACTGCAATGCATTGCATTTTAGCACTATAAACAATTAATTTTGGCCATTTTATATTGTGCATGTCGTCTGTACAATTTTGACAAGTTATTGAAGTTGTGAAAGATTGGAGTTTGTAATTTATGGCTGTGCTAGAAGAGTGGGTCAAGGACTTGGTTAAACCAAAAAGGTTGCTCTGTCGAATAGATTCTTCTTTGAGAATATTATAGGGTATTGTTTTCCTAATGTTTGTATGTCAGTATTGTTTACCATATTTTAATGTTGCATTTATGTGTTATGTATTATCTTCTGGCTTGCTTTACATCAAAATCAAATTAGTGATATCTATTTGGGTTTCCGGTTTTTATTATGACATTTATGACCGAGCAATGTCTTCGTAAGACAGGTCATCTTCTGAAATCCTGGTTTATTAAATACAATAAGGATAAACTATCTGCGGGCACGGACACGTGTGAAAAAATTGATTAATGTCATGTATATTCATACAAAATATTGTATTAATGCTATATGTTTATCGTCCCTAACAGGATACGGAGTCATGTTGACTGGAACCCGGAATCATGACCCTAATGTGAGCTTCTAAATGACGGATTTAAAGGTTTCAATAACACAAAAAACTTAATAAAGTATCCATTTAATGAAAATACATTAAAACAAAACAAAATATACAACCAACATCCAAATCCATGATCTGTAATATACAAATATAACGTAACTCCACATATTTACATTTTACCTTCTATTACAAAATATACAAATAATTGTGATTATAACAATGCTCGTTCGTTGCTTACGTAGGTACGTACTTATCGGATGTACTATGGATATCATGCCATTAATAAATGATTTCTGAAAATGAAAAGACTGCTTTGGTTTGCTAGGGAAGCGGTTTCGTCAAATTATAAGGGCCGTCATGTAAATCTGTCATTGACACCAGTATTTGACATTAAGTCGAACCCCGCTACCCAAAGATTAAAACCGCTAGATTTGCTCTCACGTGCAAATTTGGTTCAGTGTCCATACTGAGAAGAGTGAGTTCACACGTGATTTTCATGACAATCAAGTCAACTCACTGCGTCGTTGTATGTCAAGAGGTGTCAAAACTAAAAAGAAACGCAACAATTTTTTGACGCGGTAGGGTGAATCTAATGATTTTAACCTTTGTCGCTGTCATCATTTTCATGACAGCCGTCACTACGGCCGTTAAGTCTGGCCACCGGATAGACAACCGTAGCTTAAACTACGGTTAGCGTGGCCGCCACATACGTCCAACTACAGAAATGTCCAAATAAAGAGCATTTTTTGACACCGCAATGTCAAATATGACAGATATTCATGACGTTCGTTATAAATATGACAGAAACGCTCTTCGGGCAAACCTTAGCTTAACCGTCTGTACAAAACAATTTTACGGATGATGACACTACGATGACAAAAAAAAATACATATCACAAGATTTATACTCTTAAATGCAGTAGGTGTTACTTTGAAAAACTTTTTTGTCTGAATATGCATATTTGTCTTTGGCATATGGTTATTTGTGGATTTGTGAAAACTGTGAAAGATTTGAAAAGTTTTTCTAATGTTTTCGAAGGCTTTTTATCAAGTCTCAGTTCAGGCGTTTTTCGAGACTGAAATTAAAAACGTTATTTTTTTTCTATAAGTAAATTATTTAGGCATTTTCACAATTTATATCATCATCATCACTTCAGCCGAAAGACGACCACTGATGGACATAGGTCTCAATTATATATTATTATAAAATTCAAAGCATTTACGCCATAATTAAAATTAATATAATATTTCAAATGAAATATTAATAATTATAAAATTTGATTACAATCATTGCATAAAAAATATAAGAAATCGCCGACTAAAAAGTGTGTTTTCAGTTTATCTCAAAATGGCAACTATTTTCTTAGACTAGATGAAAATTAATGCAAAGAATACTCTCACCGTTGATGTACCATTCATCTATACTAATATTTTAAAGAGGTAAATTTGTTTGGTTGTTTGTAAGTTTGTATGTAGGGAACTCTGGAACTACCGATCGGATTTGAAAAACTCTTTTTGCATTTGATAGCCAATTCTTGAGGAAAGCTATAGGATGTTTAACATCACGCTATAACCCTTAGGGGCCGAGCAAAAAGAAAAACAAGTCAGAAAGAACTCTTAGTGTAAACGAACTGACAGCGCGGATAGGCGATGCGATGTGACGGGGTGGGTCGGGGGAACAAGAAATTTCACGCGGATGAAGTTGCTGGCAGAAGCTATTGATTATTAAAGAAACAACTTATTTTTACAATCTGCCACCAGTTAATATTAAATACTGAGAAAAATTTAGGAAAACTGGCGTGCTGACGTTGAGACAGATAGAATATGCTTTATTGTACACCAAAATTGATCAAAGCTCATTCACCTATCCATTAATATTCAGGGTACAACGACGGTCTAATCGCTCATAGCGATATCTACCAGAAAACCTTTGGATGGACCGGCAACAGGTACCAGGTACATGTTGACAAAGCTACGCTGTCCTCCCATACCTATCTGCTCTAGATCCCGTGGTATTCAATTGTTTTAATTAAAGCAGGCCGGGCACCCAGGGTACCCAGGGGGCATTGACGGTAGTTTGCTATTGGGAGCGAGAGCTTCTTCCGGATCATTAGCGGCTATAAACACTATAACTTGAAAATATTTTAAAGGCCAATTATTTTTAAAAGAGACCGTGGAATTCCTTTCCGACTCTTCTCCATAGGAAACGACTAATTGGAACCCTGCGCCTAGCTTCTGATGTTTCATAAGCGCCCATGTAGGTTAATGTGAAATAAATTAATTTGATTTTGATATAATGAGGGAGATCGTGATCTTGTATGAAGCATATTTATGATCCAGACGTTGCATTTCACGAACGCGCGTCAATCATTCCAATTTATACCATACTACAGTGGCATAAGAATCACATGACGCGAATTTTCTGCACTAATATTTTCGCAACATGTTTCGGAATGTATGTCATTGACATTCTGGCAGAATCGTTAATCTTCCCTAAAACAGCTTACAAAGTGACTGAATGACAAAAACGCCTAGCGTTCTCAGGGACTGAGTTTGTTCCGGTGTTTCTTTTCTGAGATAGCCAAATAAGAAACTTTGCAGTACGAATTGATAACCTCCTCCTATTTTGAAGTTGGTTAAAAAGTCTAAATAATGACTTCTAGATAAACATCAATAAAATATTGTACCATCCAAAGGTTGTCTGTAAAAGATCGCTTTTAGCTATAAGACCGCCCATTGTGTCACCCTATGTAAAATTTCTACATTTATATCTGTAATTTTTATGGTGTACTTAAAGAGTATTCTATTCTATTCCTACAGAAATAAAACAATTTTATTAAAAACATTCGTGAAAGTTTTCCTATCGACGTAAACGAACTTTTCCTTCACTTCGCTCAGCACGCCACTAAAACATTTTGTGCAGAGAGTATTGCTTACAACATTTAATATGGCCGTTCATTACAACTAACCCTTATTCCGTAACTAACTTACAATCACCTTAACTTTTAAGGAAAATCAGAATCCAGTGCTTCATTATGTTTGACAAATTCTGCAAAAATTAAAAAATATCGACTTTACTAGAAACCGAGGTTTATCTTTAGATCAGGTTTAAACCTTTGAGCCAGTTCTTGTAAGCAGAACTGTATTCCGACGAAGATACAGTTCTTAATACAAAAACTGACGTTAAAACCGCGTCTGAGTTGCGAGTTTTGTTTAAGCAATTTACATTAGTCGGAATAAAGTTCAAAATACGGGCTCGAAAGTTTACACTTGGTCTCATTACAGTACTGGTTTAATAATGCGGCGGTATATGTACGTATTATTACGTTATTTGCGTTGTCCGTTAGCTCCATGTAAAGTACTAGTATTCAGCTGCATCCGTTTAAACTGGATGTTGACCGGGACCCCAGCATAGTTGGAAAAACGCTAGCCAGATTGATTGAAGTTGTTTGTCCAACGAAAATAACATAATGACTTCACAGTGACAAGGATCTTTTGGCGCTAGAATGACGTTTACAGGGTGGCGCTGTTGGTATTGTGGAATGTATTGAAAAAACAAGATGGCGGCGTTAGTTCCAATTTTGGCCACGCGCCAAAAGATTCTTGTAGCGTTAAACTTGTTAGATTGCGTTGTGATTTGTGAAGTGTGTTATGTAATTAGGCGACTGTACTCTTGGCTTGCGTCGTTTGGTCTTCTTCCTTAGGTAGGTAGTACATCGAGTCTATGAAGTACTTTGTGATGTCTGATACTAGGCTCCTGTCCGATATTTCTTGAGCTACACCGTATATCGCCATCTGGGAACAAAAGTAATTATATGTAGAGAGGCAGTCATTAGAAATTCTGCAAATGCTGACAACCAAATAGGAGTTTGAAACAAACGACTACTAATATTAACATTTTTTATGTTTAGTACGGTACATTACAATTTTTTTGGTTGCATTCTAAATATGTCAATCCTAATTCCTAAAGGTTGGAGGGAAGTGAAAGTAATATTCATCCCCAAGCCAGGTAAGGGAGACTACACAAACGCCAAATCCCATAGACCCATAAGCCTCACCTCCTTTCTACTAAAGACTCTGGAAAGGCTGTGTGACAGGGAGCTGAGGGACGGCGCTCTGAAAACCATACCGCTACACGGTAATCAACACGCATACAGCTCGGGTAAGTCGACTGAATCTGCCCTTCATCTAGTAGTCAGCCAGATAGAGGAAGCGATTCATCAGAAAGGCACCTGCCTGGGCACTTTCATAGACATCGAAGGTGCCTTCGACAAAACAAACTTCTCCAGCATCAGCGGCGCCCTCTATAGACATGGCGTTGAACAGGTACTAGCGGACTGGATTACTAACATGCTAAGCAAACGAGTAGTTCGCCTTGAGGATGAGCAGCAGCTGGCCATGATAGCCAGAGGCTGCCCCCAGGGTGGGGTGCTGTCCCCTCTTCTGTGGAATATGGTGATTAACGATCTCATAACCAAACTCAACGCCAATCGTTACTACACAATAGGGTATGCAGATGACCTCGCAATCCTTGTATCGGGGAAGGTGACGGGTACGATCTGCAACCTTACTCAGCAAGCGCTACGAATCGTAGAGAGATGGTGCAGGGAATTTGACCTATCAGTGAACCTCACTAAAACTGAACTGGTTATGTTTACCCAGAAACGAGCATTAGGCCCGTTCCGTCTACCAAAACTTTTCAATACAGAACTGCAGTTGACCAACGAAGTCAAGTATCTCGGGGTCATTCTGGACAGTAAGTTAAACTGGAGTAGTCACTTGGACAACAAACTAAACAGGGCCTGCATAACCTTCTGGCAGTGCAGGAGAATGATAGGTAAGAAGTGGGGCCTATCCCCTAAAATTATACTATGGCTGTACACCACAGTGATACGCCCTATGATCACCTACGGGGCCGTGGTCTGGTGGCCCCGTACTGAGTTGGGTACAGCTACTAGCAAACTACAACGCCTGCAAAGACTAGCCTGCATGGCCACCACAGGCTGCATGAGGACCACTCCGACTGCAGCTATCGAAGCCATGCTGGGACTACCACCGCTCCACCTGTTCATACAGCAGGAAGCGACGATGGCGGCGGTTCGTCTAAATGCACTAGATCTCTGGGGTAAGAGAGATTTACCACACACCGCGCTGCTTGAGGGACTCAGCAAGGAGTTCCCCATTACGAAAGCCATAAATGACCGGGTACCCAAACAATTTATATTTGATAAAAAATACAAAATCCAACTTCACGAGGATCGCCGATGCGAGGGCTTGCGCCCGGCAGAGCTGCGCATCTTCACGGATGGATCCAAAACAGGTAGTGGCACAGGTGCTGGAATCTTCTCGGAGGACTTCAATATACGCATCTCCACACCATTGGGGGTCCATAACACAGTGTTCCAGGCCGAATGCATGGGTATTTCTCTAGCCGCCTCAGCCATCATGGCCAGGGAAGTTAAAGAACACTCGATCCGCATACTCTCAGACAGCATGGCCGTTCTGCAAGCGCTGAACAGTCACACCGTTGATTCTGGGCTAATATACGAGTGCCACCAGCGCCTAAACCAGGTGGGCAACCTCAATAACATAACCATTCAATGGATCAAAGGACACAGCGGCTCGCTAGGCAACGATGCAGCCGACGAACTTGCCAGAAGGGGGTCGAACGCTGTACCAGTGGGTCCCGAACCCATCGTGCCACTCCCCTTCGGGTTCATACGCACTCTGGTAAGGAAACGCACCGGGGACCAACATCACAAACTATGGGTGGACCAACGTGAGTGCAGGCAGGCTAGGGAAGCACTCCCCACAATCGATGGCCGCTTCACGAAACAGGTTCTCCGACTAACCAAGCAACAGCTGCGTACAGTCACAGCAGCTGTAACTGATCACGGATCATTTAATAAACACCTCTTTGTATTAGGAGTCACGGACAGTCCGCTGTGCAGGGCCTGCATGGAGGAGGACGAGACAGCAGCCCATGTGCTTCTAAGCTGCCCGGTGGTCACCACATACAGGGCAAAGTACTTCGGCAACCCAGGTACCCTACGTGAGATTGTCAGCAACACCAAGGCGTTGCTGGCCTTTCTCGAGGAGCTGGGGTGGATCGAATAACCGATTTTCCCACCCGTACGCAAAATACGCGCATTGACGTGGAGTTGCGGACACCAGCCCGTATTACCTATTACCTAATATGTCAATCACTGGTTCCATTGAATATTTTCACACATTTTTAACACGTGCTGTATGGAAACGTCCTAGCTCGTCATTCATAGGCAGAGATAAATAAACATTACTCAGCATGTGCTTTGGCTAAAGATATGTTCCCATCTCTGTCGTTCTCTTGTAGTTTGACGGTTGCGCGACAGTGACAGAAATAGTGCTTAGGCAAAGGTGTTTTGTCTTTGCTGTACACACATGCTTTTCCTAACACAGTTTTTCCGAATCACGTATGGATTCGGATCCTCATACTATTTGTTTATTTTTTTGTAAGGGAAAACAAACAGTAGTACCTATATTAAAAGAAACGTAAGTAACTTAACAATAAACTTAATAACTACAGTTAATCTATCTAATGTAACGCCCGGTTCCTGAAGTGAGAATTTGAAGTTGAGAATTTGTCAGTCTTCTTTGGCATTACTTAGGGCCTTAGCACACCTCCGCTGCGAAAATAATGATAAAGAAAGAAAGAAAGAAAAATATTTTATTTGGGACACGCACAGGAAATACAAATAATAATAAAAAAAATATAAAAAAAGAACATGAAATCTAACAAAATCATGAAAACAATAAAAAAAAATAATGATGACAAACCGCTTAACGAATTCCGCTAAGAAACATTACTACATTATGTCGCGATTCGGGTAGCGGAACATCATGAGAGTCGCTTGAATTGTAGCAATCGGAACAAAATGTCGTCGCATTCGACTTAGTAAATACAGCATAGGTCAACTTCGGACCTCTTAGATTAGTTTTTCCGTAAAATTATAATCTATATTATAAAAAAACAAGCTGCGCGTTATAGTCGACTGCCACAGATACGTGCAAAAAAAAACAGTGCACCGCAATGAAATAGCGGGCTGAGTGCGGAGGTGTAACTGGCTTCCGAGCAGATCAGCGAAATCACGCGGGAAACAGATAAAATCATAATCAAATATGTGCGTTAGAACAGACAGTGTCACTTGTTTCGGTTGTCGTACAACGGACCACTGCGGTTTCGCAGCTATGGTTTCGCGGCGGTGATGTGATACCCGCCTGAAGGGAACTCGAAATTCCAAAATTGATTTGCAAAAAACGTAAGAAAATTTGGCGGTCGCGGGCATTAAGGCGCTCCCTCACCGGAAGCATTCGCCTGTAATGTTCAATTCAGATTCGGATATTAAATCAATGAGTGGGGAGAACCGAGCATTACAATAGAATAGAATAGTTCTTTATTTGCACAGAAAGTAGGTACGAGTTACAGAGGTTAAGTTCAAAATTATCCTTATACTAACTACGCTAACTAAGGCATGCAAGCAGCATCGCAGCAAGCATTATTATTGTTTTGCACAACAGTGCGCAACCTGTAATGATACAATTTGTAACATCACATTTACCGGGACCATTCGCCTATACTGTAACAGTAGTGAGTGGGAGCAGCCGGGATACAAATTGTAACATGAATGCAAATCTTGGGTTGTTACATTACAGGCGGATGCTCGTCAGTCAGTGAGGCAGTATTGTAACCTAATGCTCCGGTGAGGGAGCGCCTTAAAGTAATGGTAAAGTAGTTTGAGTAGTCAACTTCAAATTCTCAATTCAGAAACCGGGTGTATGTAAATATTATATTTTATATTATTTTATTCGGGAAACTTACAGCTATAATGTACAGTGTACTTAAACAATGTGCAACTGAAGGCCATTTACAAGTTTCCACAGATAAACACCAAAATTAAAATTAAAAACGAGAAAAGAAATACAAATGTCGGTACAAAATACCTTTTACATAAATTAGGAAATGTAAATGTATTACCTTGCCCTCTACAGGTGCGTTGGAGTCCTTAAAGCAAGCCTTGGCAGCGTCACGCAAGTCGGTCAGGAACCGGTCGGCCACGCCCGCCTGCGTGTGCGCGTGTGTCACGCAAATGTGGATTCTAAAGACAGACAGCATATGATCAGGTAATTAATTAACAAAGTTTACTAGCCTTTTATTGTCCCACTGTAGGGCAAACGCCTCTTCTCAAACAGAGAAGGCACAGCATTGACCACCACGCTTGCTCAAGACGGGTTGGCGATTTGAGACTTATATTAACTATAAATATTAGGATGGACGGCAATTAAAGCTTTTATCGAAATAATGTATCGTTATGATATTTACGAAGCATAAACGAGTTCAAATAAATGAATAAAATTTACAAAAAAGTGTAAAAGTACAGTCGCCACCACATCAGGTTATACGAAACTGTAAAATTTCTCCAAATGATTTTAAACCTTAAAATGTTGACAGTTAAGTTCAAAATCGAATGAGAAAATTCGACAGTTTGTGGTAACTTGACCTGCTGCTCCCCTGCTGATTCCCGGCCAATCCAGCAGTTTTTATTTATATTTGTCTAAATAGCATGACTAGCATTCTTGCACAGTTATTTTACCTCTGACAGCAGTAACCCAAAGGCAACCTTATTAAAAGAAAATAAAGATCACAGTGATTTTGAAAGTGATGCTAAACCAGAGGTAAAATAACTGTCAAAGAACTAGTATTATTACTGGACTTACCCGGACGGGAACTGAAGAGCGTTTAGGCTCCACCCCTTCTTGTGCAGTAACTCCGCCATCTTGAATATGTCAAAGTGTGTGGAACCAAACGCGACCACTGAGGTCGCCGGCTTGCCGAAGACGAACAGACCTGGGATCTTGCGCACCCTGAAAATTCACAATTAAGATATAGAATATAGGTTTACTAAGAGTGTGTTCACATTAAATGTATGTTGAAAGTAGGCTTAGGCCCGCTTACACCATAAATTACTCAATACGTCTAGAGCTAAACAAATTTAAAACATCGTCCAGTCTCTGTCAATCGTTTGAAGATGACGGATACAGAATCATGTTTTAAACATGTTTAGTGCTAAACGCGTTTAGTGATTTGTGGTGCATACATATCTACACATATAAATTTAGAGTTCAATAAACTTCATTTGTAATCGATTTATGCAGGGGTTTTTTCATAAAACTCGATTTTCCAAAAGACTTCGTAATTTTTTACACACTCGTTAAACTATGAATTAAAATAACGGTGTTTGTGGGCGTGCGCACTAGACGTGGTGCGTGTAGAGTAGCGTCTAACTGCTCATCACTGATACTATCTCTGTCGGACACGATGCCAGGTGAGACAGTGCGTCTAACTGCTCATCACTGATACTATCTCTGTCGGACACGATGCCAGGTGAGACAGTGCGTCTAACTGCTCATCACTGATACTATCTCTGTCGGACACGATGCCAGGTGAGACAGTGCGTCTAACTGCTCATCACTGATACTATCTCTGTCGGACACGATGCCAGGTGAGACAGTGCGTCTAACTGCTCATCACTGATACTATCTCTGTCGGACACGATGCCAGGTGAGACAGTGCGTCTAACTGCTCATCACTGATACTATCTCTGTCGGACACGATGCCAGGTGAGACAGTGCGTCTAACTGCTCATCACTGATACTATCTCTGTCGGACACGATGCCAGGTGAGACAGTGCGTCTAACTGCTCATCACTGATACTATCTCTGTCGGACACGATGCCAGGTGAGACAGTGCGTCTAACTGCTCATCACTGATACTATCTCTGTCGGACACGATGCCAGGTGAGACAGTGCGTCTAACTGCTCATCACTGATACTATCTCTGTCGGACACGATGCCAGGTGAGACAGTGCGTCTAACTGCTCATCACTGATACTATCTCTGTCGGACACGATGCCAGGTGAGACAGTGCGTCTAACTGCTCATCACTGATACTATCTCTGTCGGACACGATGCCAGGTGAGACAGTGCGTCTAACTGCTCATCACTGATACTATCTCTGTCGGACACGATGCCAGGTGAGACAGTGCGTCTAACTGCTCATCACTGATACTATCTCTGTCGGACACGATGCCAGGTGAGACAGTGCGTCTAACTGCTCATCACTGATACTATCTCTGTCGGACACGATGCCAGGTGAGACAGTGCGTCTAACTGCTCATCACTGATACTATCTCTGTCGGACACGATGCCAGGTGAGACAGTGCGTCTAACTGCTCATCACTGATACTATCTCTGTCGGACACGATGCCAGGTGAGACAGTGCGTCTAACTGCTCATCACTGATACTATCTCTGTCGGACACGATGCCAGGTGAGACAGTGCGTCTAACTGCTCATCACTGATACTATCTCTGTCGGACACGATGCCAGGTGAGACAGTGCGTCTAACTGCTCATCACTGATACTATCTCTGTCGGACACGATGCCAGGTGAGACAGTGCGTCTAACTGCTCATCACTGATACTATCTCTGTCGGACACGATGCCAGGTGAGACAGTGCGTCTAACTGCTCATCACTGATACTATCTCTGTCGGACACGATGCCAGGTGAGACAGTGCGTCTAACTGCTCATCACTGATACTATCTCTGTCGGACACGATGCCAGGTGAGACAGTGCGTCTAACTGCTCATCACTGATACTATCTCTGTCGGACACGATGCCAGGTGAGACAGTGCGTCTAACTGCTCATCACTGATACTATCTCTGTCGGACACGATGCCAGGTGAGACAGTGCGTCTAACTGCTCATCACTGATACTATCTCTGTCGGACACGATGCCAGGTGAGACAGTGCGTCTAACTGCTCATCACTGATACTATCTCTGTCGGACACGATGCCAGGTGAGACAGTGCGTCTAACTGCTCATCACTGATACTATCTCTGTCGGACACGATGCCAGGTGAGACAGTGCGTCTAACTGCTCATCACTGATACTATCTCTGTCGGACACGATGCCAGGTGAGACAGTGCGTCTAACTGCTCATCACTGATACTATCTCTGTCGGACACGATGCCAGGTGAGACAGTGCGTCTAACTGCTCATCACTGATACTATCTCTGTCGGACACGATGCCAGGTGAGACAGTGCGTCTAACTGCTCATCACTGATACTATCTCTGTCGGACACGATGCCAGGTGAGACAGTGCGCTTTTTGGCCACGCCCACCAGTGCGTTCGAACCCGCGACTAGTTCAAGTGTAGCAGATATATACGAGGTGTCGTTTTGCATCCTCGTCAAATTCGAGGAGGTAACTATGCTAATGATTCTCGACACGAATCAATAATAAAATAAGTAGTTTTTTTTTTTATAATTTACGGAAATCGGCGTGTGGTGGGCCCGTGTGATACCGCCTTGTAACTGCGCTGTAACTGTAACGCACGCACACAGTGACATAGTCGTGCGACACTGCCTACCGCATACGCAACGAGGCGATTCTATTCTTTGGAAGTGAAGTATTCTGAAATAAGGTCAAACTTAAATATCTAAAAAAAACAAGTATGTATTAATTATTGAGCAGGATAGCAATTTTATTTGATTATTTATGTTTTTCATAACAGCCTCCTGAAATTTAACGAGGATGCAAAACGACACGTTGTATAAATACCCCTATGTGTTTGTTATTCCAGCGTATGGCACTCGTGGGTTGCAGCTGAAAATCTGCGTCAGGTGGTTCACCTTGTGTTGTCATCTGACATTATGCTGAGCTGAGGCCCTTTTGGCATAATAAATAATAATAATAATAATACATAATCTTTGTTATCTGTTTTATAGTTTTAAGGTATGAGTATTTATTGTGCTGTAATGCCAATAAAAGCATTTTTCTTTCTCTCTTTCTTTCATATAGTACGAGGTAGCGATATGAGAAATAAAGATTTAGTTATACGCCTGATCTTCAAAGTTCCGGTTTAAACTCAAGTCGGAAACATCTTTCGTAATGAGACCGATAGAATACTAACTCGTTCTCAATATATCTGGCGGTTTTGATAACTTCGTCGGTCATCTGCACGTATCGTTTCTTGCCGATAAACATCATGGTCGCCCAGCAAGCCGCTATGAGGCCGCCCGCGCGGCTGCCTGCGAATAAATTAAAAACATGTTTATTATTAGACAGTATACTGCAGCCTTCGATCAATAATACCAACTAGATAACGGGGCACGTACAAAATCAAAGCTAAATGGTGTCCGCGTAAAAAAAGTTTATTAAAACAGTTATAAGTTCAACCTAATTACAACCATGGCACCTAGTAATAAAGTCGTGTTTACATTGGCTGTGTTTCAAGCGAACTAAACATAATAAGAGCTCACGTCTCGAAGTGTGCTGTTATTTACCGAGACGTTTTTCTTCCGCCGACTCGATATCTAGTCGGTATTGTTGATCGAAGACCGCCGCAAACTTGAAAATGGCTGACTCATTTTAACGACGTAATTTACGCTTGGGAAGAGTGTACAGTCAGCGTCACGATGTGGGTACCCCCCTCCAAAGTTAATTTTAATACAACTGAGGTACCCAATTGATGCAGCCCACCGTACTAGCTGAATGACTTCCACAGACACAGTTAGAATGCACTTTACCTATACAACTAGGGCCCGTTTCAGTGCCTTGATAGGAATTATCTACCTAATAATTAAAAACAGGCTTACTAAATTAAAAAATCTCTGCCGGATAATTTAACAGAAACTTAAATGAAGGTTCTGAAAAAGGTCATTGGAGGTGCCTATGGGAGACTTGAAGAAAAGAACCGAAACATTGGTACAAAGGTGATGTTATTTCTAAAGAAATCTTTTCCAGCATGCAAGCGATAGGAAAGTAGATAAAGTGTGTATAAGAGTAAATGAGAAAATAAAATACATACAATCAAAAACAATTCAATTAATAAAATGAAACAAATAATATGAGAATATACTTACATACATAATAATAATATGAGACAACATCCACACAAGGTCTTCAGGTCCCGAACTAGGCAGAGCCTGTACTACGGTAACCTGATGACTGATATACATACTTATATACATATACACACCCAGACACAGGTCAAACAGACATGTTCATGCACACAAATGTTTGACTTGTCCGGGGATCGAACCCGGGACCAGCGGCTCAGAAGGCAGGATCGCTACCAACTGCGCCAACCGGTCAGTCGTCATACAAGCATCTAAAATAAAAAAATCACTAGAATACTAATAATGTAATATAAATAATAAATACATACGCAACTATGTCGAAGTGGAAAAAAGTGTTCTTTCATTCTCCTTTTACTTCCTCATTCACCAATAGTTCATGTTCTTACTGAATCTCAAGTGTTAGTTTACACAATGCACGCTTATAACTGAGAGCATCCAATACAAGGCACTGACATTGACCTATTAAAACAATGGCGCTACATTCAAGTTTCTATATGTGACTCACATAACAAGAATGCATGAAAACAAAACACCAGTTTGGAAATTCGTAATGCATTATACTTACAGCTTTCCAAAGAAAAGTATGTGCTTCGGGAATCATCTATCTTCGGAAATACGAACGAGAGATGATGAGATCTAATATAGAGCTGTTACAACCATGGAAGTACTTGGCTATTTTGTATTACCATGTGACAAAATTACATCGTCTCGCAAACTGTAACCATGAATTCGGCACATGATTCTAGACTTAGTAGAAATTGTTCGCGAGTTATCAAAAAAAAAAAATCTGCTGTTTCATAGAAAAGTGCAATAACCGACGAAAGTTTTCAACGCATGGTGGTTCAGAATCAAGTACTCAATGGTAACAGGTTGGGCGGCGATGTCGATGTCCCTGCTACCCAGTAGATTAACAACTCTATGCAAATCCAAAAAACTTCACGTGACAAATGACGATCTGAGACCAGAGAAGGTAACCCGCCAGAGAAAACTTCGTACAAACGCGCAATAATAGGTGTACCACTACAAAGCGCGGCAGTACAAAACTTAGAAGTATTTCCTCTGTGGGTGTGTTACTCTGTGGCGCGAGGTTCGTGCTGATTCGGATACACGAAGATTACCGAAGCGCATACTTTTATTTGGAAAGCTGTAAATTTCTACAGTTTTACTTTCTGTTGTTTTCTTGTTTGCTGTCAATCAAACTCAAATGTAACCATCACGTTTTCACATTTCAACCCTCATCACTCAGCCCAAAGGGCGAGCACTGCTGGATACAGGAACCCAAGACAAGCAGCCAAGCATCGGCATCAAGCAAGGTCTACATGCGACAGTTAAATACATACCATTTACAGTGGGCGACCCGTAAACACCGCCGGGCCATTCCGTCGTCACTGTGTACTGGTGATGCCTGTACTCTTGCTTCCTGTACAAGATTACCGACGTGCCTTTAGGTGCGAAGCCGTACTGAAAGAGGAAGAAAGGTAATAGGAAATATTGTTTGAAATGATGACTGATAAATAGTTCGCATTAGTGGCAGATATAGCCTAAGGATCGGCACAGACAGTGGAGCAAAATGCTCGAGCAGTTTTACATTGGTAAATTGATAATTAACTAAATTACAATTAAGAAAAATTGCGTGCAAGAGATGATTACCCGTGGCGTGTATTTGAGCATGATCCCGCGTACCTATTATCACTCAAACTTGACAGCAAAGGACATTAACAAATACAGATTAATTTAATTGCGAAAAAAAATAATAGGTAGTATTAGATGATACATCACTACGAGTTTCCGCTACATCCTACCTTACGGCATGCAAAGTCATAAAAACGAATAGACTAACTATTATGTCATTCTGATAATATAATATAAATTCTCATATGTACAATGTCATTTACAATAAAAAAATTGTTGTTATATAATTATTTTAATAATTTAATAAGTAAGTCTTTTTCCTGTGCTTAAATGATAAATAATTTTGTTTCTGTAAGTAGGTTTGTACAAACAGTTTTACACGTCAATCATAATTATTTTAACTAGATGAAGTCGGCGTTTCCTATTTGACTACTCTGAGAAGAAAGACCGAAACAAACTCAAAAGTCACAGTCTCTTTTAAATTCCAGACAAAATCTTGGTCAGATCACAAGAAGACTACGTAGAAATCATCTGAAATGGTCTTTTGAGGAAAGAACCACACGAATTGAGTGGACCTGTCCAGTCAGTGCGTTCATTTGTCAGTAATCGTGCAGCTCAACTTAGAACTTAAGGAGCTCAACGAGACGACGAACAATTGACCCATGTTACTTCCGAGTCGGCGAACGTTATCTTCTTCCTTCCATTGACAGCAAAGAACATGCTCAAACATTTGTCTGTCATCGCTGACCCTTAAACTGTTAATTTGGTATTCTGAATTACGATACACACGAATCGAAGTGCTGCTGTTAAACCTACGCATACACAATTTTTTTTATTTTTTTATTTATGCACAATTTATAACCTTACCTATGTATACTGTTCACATTACAATATAAAAGGCCGCCAGTAATAGTCATAAAACCCCCCGTACTAGTTGATACTATGTTACTGTAGGATATTGTTCCCTGCTGGGCGCGGCTGGCGCGCTCGCGACGCTGCTTCCCAATCTGGGGGGCCCGAGCGCCGTCTGTAGGCGGCTCTACGTGGGGGTCGTGCGATCCATGGCCCTGTATGGGGCCCCGGTGTAGGCCTCTGACCTGACGGCCGGCAGCATCGCTGTTTTGCGAAAGCCGCAGAGGGCGATGGCCGTCAGAGTCATCAGGGGGTATCGCACGATCTCCTACGAGGCGGCTTGCGTACTGGCCGGATCCCCGCCCTGGGACCTCGAGGCGAAAGTACTCGCGTCGTTGTATCGGTGGCGCGAGGAAGCGAGGGCGCGGGGCGAGGGACCGATGCAGCGACACATAGAGCTCCGTCGGTCTCAGCTTCGCGAGGTCCTGGTGGCGGAATGGCGGGACAGGCTTTCACGCCCTACCGCCGGCCTCGTCACCATCGAGGCGGTCCGGCCGGTGCTCGAGCGCTGGCTCGGGAGGAGGCACGGCTCCCTGTCGTTTCGGGTGACGCAGGTGCTCTCGGGGCATGGTTGCTTCGGGAAGTACCTGTGTCGCATAAACAGGGAGCCGGACGCCCGGTGTCACCACTGCGTCGACTGCCGGGAGGACACGGCGCGGCATACGCTGGCGGAGTGTGTCGCTTGGGAGGAGCCGCGCCGTGCCCTCATCTCAGAAGTAGGCAGTGACTTGTCGCTGCCGGCCGTAGTCGAGTCGATGGTCGGCAGCGACGAGTCCTGGGACGCGGTGGTTTCCTTCTGTGAGACAGTCGTCTCGCAGAAGGAGGCTGCGGAAAGGGAGAGGGAGATCTCGTCCTCTCACCCGGCCCGCAGAAGGCGCACCGGGCGTCGGCGGAGGGCGGACAACGCCCTCTTCCAGCCCCCCTAAATGGGTCCAGGGGCGACGGACTCGGGGACGTCCGTCGCCCCCCACACACCAGCACCCGAGGTGGCGGCGCGTAGTGTTCCACGCGCGCCCCTGTTAGACGTCGCGGGGGGAGTCAAACACCTCACTCCCCCCCAGACCCGAAGAGGCCCGCAGTGGCGGGCCGGCACCAGTCGGGGGTTGCGGAAGGATCGTACGTTCCCGCGACCCCCGGCGTAGGTGTGAGATGGAACACCGGGGTGGTTTTTGGTCAGTAAGAGTCTGACAGACCCCGTCGCCCGCCCCAGGGCGGCGGACATCCATGAGGATTTTCCACCCCGGAAACAAAAAAAAAAAAAAAAAAAAGGATATTGTTCCCGACCCGCAAATGACCCATAAATTATCAAACAAGTGAGAACTTAAGATAGAGATATACAAACTGCATGCGTAGCATGGCCACTATACAAACGGAAGACAAATGACAGATCGTAGAAAGATTTCTACGGCGCGATGTCAAAATTCAAGAAAATAATGACTTTTCGTTAAGAAAGTGATTTGTCTTCTCTTCGTAGCGCAGACAGAGAAAACTACTTCGTATAGTTGAAATAGAAGTTGTATCTATGCTACTTTTATAACTACAACTTACTTTATGCGTATCAGCAGACATACTCGCCACTCCGGGCAGTCGGAAGTCAAACACGGGCATATGATGGCCGGCATCTGCCATGAAAGCGGCCACGAATCCTCCGAGACACGCGTCCACGTGTAGTGGGACGTCGTACTCTACGGCCACGTCGGACAAAGCGATTATATCGTCCATTGTGCCGTAGGGGTAGTTCGGGGCTGAGCCTACGATCTGTAATATTATGAAAATGTTATCATTGGTAAACGAACTTTTATTACTAACTGTCCCAACCCTGTGCTTAAATCTCCCCCATTCCTTCCACTTCTGTCGATGTCGTGTACCATCTCGTCGACTATTTATTTAAAACTTAAAACACAAAATTAATGTCAAGACGCGGACTTAATGCCACAGGCAAATCAATTCAATACAAACTAAATACAAATGCAATTCTTGATCGTTTTAATTTTGTTCCCTCAAATCCTCGTTTAGACTCTACTCCCACGTTTAATTTAACATAGTCCAGGAATTTTAGCACCAAAAATAGGGTCGCTAAGCAAAAAATCCTGATAATTGATTTTCATTTGGGATAATAATGTTAGGAGGAATAGAGAAAAAAGTTAAAAATAAAAGTAATAGGAAATGTTATTTTCTATCAAAATGATCTCTATAATCCTTATCCTACGACGACGCACCGTTTGCGAGATATTGGCATAAACGCGTTTTTCAATATGGCGGCTAACCCTCCCCCCCACCCATGAAAACGAAACCTTGGTTTTACACTCCTAACATAATTATCCCAATTGAAAAATCAATTATCAGGATTTTTTGCAATGTCAAATTCAAACATTCCTGGACTAATAGAAGACAATTCATTTCACACGCGAGTAATGTGATATAAATTGCAATACAATAGTATCCGTTGCACTCGCAACAGAAGTTTGGAGTAAGCAAGAAATCAATTTTCAATCACATTACAATCTTGTAATCTCACAATAGTATCTGTTGCACTCGCAACAGAAGTTTGGAGTAAGCAAGAAATCAATTTTCAATCACATTACAATCTTGTAATCTCACAATAGTATCTGTTGCACTCGCAACAGAAGTTTGGAGTAAGCAAGAAATCAATTTTCAATCACATTACAATCTTGTAATCTCACAATAGTATCTGTTGCACTCGCAACAGAAGTTTGGAGTAAGCAAGAAATCAATTTTCAATCACATTACAATCTTGTAATCTCACAATAGTATCTGTTGCACTCGCAACAGAAGTTTGGAGTAAGCAAGAAATCAATTTTCAATCACATTACAATCTTGTAATCTCACAATAGTATCTGTTGCACTCTCAACAGAAGTTTGGAGTAAGCAAGAAATCAATTTTCAATCACATTACAATCTTGTAATCTCACAATAGTATCTGTTGCACTCGCAACAGAAGTTTGGAGTAAGCAAGAAATCAATTTTCAATCACATTACAATCTTGTAATCTCACAATAGTATCCGTTGCACTCGCAACAGAAGTTTGGAGTAAGCAAGAAATCAATTTTCAATCACATTACAATCTTGTAATCTCACAATAGTATCTGTTGCACTCGCAACAGAAGTTTGGAGTAAGCAAGAAATCAATTTTCAATCACATTACAATCTTGTAAAAATGCCAATTTAAAAGCAGAAACTTACCAAACAAGTCCTCCTACCAATCGCCTTCCTTACTTTCTCAACATCGACAGTCATCGTATCTTTATTCACAGGTATTGTTTTAACAGACAGTCCGAGGTATTGAGCTGCCTTGTCAAACGCTGAGTGAACAGTTGATGGCACTATAATTTGAGGGTTCGATATGCCCTTACTGTAGGCGAGGTCTCTGAAGGCTTTGCAGGCCATTATTATTGATTCTGTGCCGCCTGTTGTTACCTAGAAAAGGAGTTTTTTGTATTACTTACAACACAAATGTATGGAAGCAAAACGGATTCATAAAGGCTCACCATGCGGCGCGGTGCGACATAGCAAGGCAAAGGATTTTCGTAAGCGGAAATGATTTTAAATCATATTTCCATACTCTTAGCACTAACATTTCGTTGTAATCGTCACAAGGGGACTTGAGCATACCACACTTCGATCATAAATACCCTAGATACACTAACAACGCCTCAAGCGCGGTATGAATCAATTGTGCTAAAAACGCGTTGTAGCACAATTGCGCTCGCAGTCGCGCGCCGGTCGCCGTCAGGTCAACATGCCGAAGTGCTCCGTGAAAAAGTGCAAAAATAATACTTCAAATAGCTTGAAAAAGGATGGGGTTTCTTATTTTCGGTAAGTATTAATTCAAGATTTCATAATGTAATGGATTTGTGGCTAAATTTACCTTCTAACTAAGTAAAAACATTGTCTTTCTAAAATAGTTGAAGTAAATCGCTTACGCGGTTGTCTCTTTCCCGCGCGTGTTGCTATTTACGTGTGTACAAGACTCAAGGCTACGATCCCCACGCAGCGTAAACTGAATTATACTTAATTCTGATTGACTTAAGGTGTACATTCGTACACCTACGGCCGACGGTCGTTAAAATTTTACGACTTGCGCGATTATCGCATTTTGTAATGTCACAACCGCCTAACGCGTGCATTACAAATAAAACCTTTTGTGTAGGGAATAAAGTTGTATTAAATTTTTATTAATATAGTCTTAGTACATTATACATTGTGAATTTGTCTACTATACGTGCATACTTATAACTAAGCGAGTCGGACACTTTTTCGGCGTGAATTTGTAGGAGATGTTGTATCTAGGGTATTTATGATCGAAGATACCACAGGAAGCTGCGGTAGGAATACCGCAGAAGGCTTCGGCAGATGTTAATGCTTTGTCGTGCCATGCCGAGTCGCGGCGCTTAGTGAGTCGCACTGTTATGATAGCGCTGGCAAATAAAAACAGTACCACAGACTAAAATAAATGTCATAACGGCTGATGACGTAACTGAAACACGAATCAGTGCAATAAATAAATAAGTGATTTTGCATTAAAATAGTATTCAAGTATTATTAATTTTAAGGTTTGTTTTTATAGTATTAATTTAAATCTCTGAAAAGGAAATTGTAACTGTTAGTTAATTTAAATAAATGATTGTTAACTAAGTAAATTTACAATTTAAAGTATTTAAAAGGTGTTTTTAATTACAAATCAAATATTGTTTGCAATTACATACTTTTTATTTTATTCAAATCTAAACTTTATTATAAAACAAATGTCAACGGAAGTCGTTACTCTATGACGTTTATCGTTGTTTAAACGTATAAATAGGCTCGCTCTAGTCGCAGAGAGCGCAGTATAAAATTGAATTTTGAACTGTGCGCATCTCGTTGTTAAATTAAGATGAGTGAATCATTGTTGGTTGTGAGTGTTATAAAGTGTTTACAAGATGTCTGATCGTTATCATTTGAGATCCCCGAGCCCTCCCGCTCTTACATCAGAAGAAAGGGGTGAACCCGAGCCTGAACTGGACCCATAAACGTACTCGCCTACCCTGCCGACCTCTCGACCAGGAAATTCGGAGGAGCTGAATTTACTTCGCTGCCAGATCAAGTTGCTGGAAAGGATGGTTTTTCGAAACCAAAACACAAGTAACCACAAGCTAAGTGAAATTTATTTACCAAATTATGATCCCGACGAGCAAAAGATAACAATTGAGGAATGGTGTAAACAAGTTACCTCTTTAATCACCATGCGAGGTTGTTCACAGTTTGTTGCTATGATGAAGGCATTAGCATGCTTACAAGGACGCGCCAAGCAATGGGCAGACACTAATGCTCATTCTCTTGCTTATTGGGATTCACTCCAAAGGGAACTCATAGCACAATTTAGTGGCGAAACAAGGCATATTGTGTACGTGAATGCATTTCGGGAATATACTTCAAATCAGGCTAAATCTTTTTCTGAAGTTGCCGAATCATGTCGATTGTTTTCAAGAATTTCTCCGAATGCTCCAATTGAGCTCATGGTGGAAGCTGTAATATCTGGCATAAGACCAAAGTTTTACCAAGCTGAACTTCTCAGGTCAGCACCAAGATCACAAGCTGAACTGAAGCCACATTGGCAAACTATCGTAAACGACCCGCCGATGCAATATCAGATGAACCCCGTGCTAAACAACCAAAGCTTGACCTTCCAACAACCACGACGTGTTACAATTGCCACAAACCAGGGCATATTGCTCGAGATTGCAGGAACAGACTTTGTGAAATCTGCAAGAAACCAGGCCACGCATCTGACCACTGCTGGCATAAAAAGAAAAATGAATCACAATCCGAGAAGATTTCTGTTTCTGCTATTGCTTCAACAGCTGCACCACCACCTTCACGCCGGGTAGTCAATACGATCCAGAATGAAAAAGCGCCTAACGAAGTTCAACTAGAAATAGGTGATACTTACCTTTCTTTCTTGTTTAATTGATAGTGGTGCCGAATGTTCGCTTATTAAGAAAAAAGTTTCTGGGTCAATTAAGGGTAAACGCCAAATAGAACTTCTGCAATTACGAGGGTTTGGGGGCAGTAGCATACCTTCGAGTGAATCGATAAACACTGTAGCCACATTTAATGGTGTGACATTCGAAGTAAAACTTCATGGCGTTAATGATTTAAATTATGTCATTTTAGGACTAGACTCTATCAAAATACTGGGGATTAAAATTTCAATTACAAACGAAGGAACTTCAATAGAAAGAGTAAGCTACATTTTTAATTACGAAATATCATCTTTGGCTAATATAGACACAGATTTGAATCATACGTCTCGGTGAATAAGTATCCTTGAATTTTTTTTATATACGGTATCTCGCAGTTGACCTTGAGAGGTGATTACTGCTTAACCGGACTATCCTATGGCTGCTTTAAGTAGAATCAAAGCCTCGAGCCAGGGGCGAATTTTTCACATGACTAAATTACTAAGCGACTGCACGCTAAGGGCACCCCCTGTGGGGACGGACCTCGGCTTAGGGCGTCACTGGGGGAGGACGGCAAGGTGGGACAGGCTGAATCGAGTTAGGATAATTATTATTATCAGGGGAATTTAAAGCTACAGGCTCAGGTACGACGCGGGCTGACACTTCATCGACTACTCTACTAGAGAGACTACATCGAGTCGCGCTACTAACGCATTTCGGGGCATTTATACGTGCATGTCGACGATTATATCGATTATATTCTGACGTTTCATAAGTGCCAAGTTTATATGAAATAAAATATTTTGATCGCTTACGTGGATGTTATGCGCTCCATCCACAAAATTGACAGCCCTATTTTAGCTAGGGCACGTTTCGGGGCTTATGCTCGGTTTTGCTTGTACAATAACGAAGCAGCTATCATTTCTTTTTCAACGGTACATGTCCATCTCGCGCGCCATTTTTTCCCCGTACCATGGCAATTCATTTTTAACATACTAAAGTGATACAGAATGTTAATGACATTCATAAACGAACTACGTCACACTAATTTACATTTTAATTCTTTGAGTCAATAAGTGTTTAAAAGTGCCTTTAGTGGAACAATTATCTCTGTTATCGTTTCGGATAACTATAATTTGTTTACAAGGTCATGAACGGTATTTGCGTAGGTACACCTTTTAGTACAGAACTCGGATTTAGGCAGGTATTTAAATTTTCAGGCCAGTCCTTTCAATAGAACTCAAGTCAAAGTCGTTCCGCCATTTTCACTCCGCGATGTCGTTCTGCGTTTATTGGGATCCGGTTACGGTCATGAAAAATCAATAGGTACACTTCTGAGTACTGAATGTCCTGATTCATGTTTTAAATAATTATTTGCTTGCTACTATAACGTTTAATCATCATCATTTCAACCGAAAGACGTCCACTACTGGACATAGCGTCAATAAAATTTTGCTAATTGATAATAAAACAAAAAATAAATTAGGAAAAATAAAATAATCAGTACCTACAGAACAATGATTTTGGATGTATTATTGACGATGAGTTAATGTGGTGTGCGAGGGGTGTTTGTGGTGTTGTTACCAATAAAAAATACCAACCAACCAACAATAAGCATTACTTTTGTACCTATTTTTCTGTTCTTTTCTTTTCTTGACTGTTTATTGTATAATGTGTGATAAACGGTTAAATAAATAAACAATCCACAAAGAGGTACACTCACCGTCCCACAACAATCCTCATCTCCATGGAACAGGTTGATGGCCATCCTTACGACTTCAGCCTCCATCTTATTTATACCAGGGAACACGTCTGCATGCAACGGGTTGGTATAAGCGGTGAGGCTGTATGCGTCACAGGCCACCTTGCTGATCTCCTGGTTTACGTGGTATACTGCTCCTGATACTGCGCCTCCCTGCCAGTCGTATGCACCTGGGTAGGTTAAATATGAATGGGTTGTTCCAATGGAAAATTCTCAGTAGGTATAATTCTTATAACAAATCTTGCCAAATGTGAGTGCTAAATCTAGATCTAGGCAAAAAAAAACCGCTATTCCCTACATTTTGTAGAGTTGTGCGAACATAAATGTATGGAGCAGCAACTTTTTTTTGTTGGTATATTATTTGTCTCACGAAGCGACGCGCGCTTTACTTGTGGTTACCAAGTGTACAAACACGCTGTAAATGTGTGTGAACCGCAGGAGCTCTCGGTTATCGGTACCGAGACTCGGGCAAGTTAGAAGTGTGTGTGTACATGTGTGTTATGTGCGTGATGACGCTACTCGTCTTCACGCACACATTCACAGTGTGTTTGGACACTTGGTTACCACAAGCAAAGAGCGCGTCGCTTCGTGAGCTAACAACACTGTGTTATATTAAAAGTTGTTCATACATAATAGTGAGTTAAATTACACTTTTTCATGCTGTCGTTTATTTAAATTCACCTTATTAGCTATAAGCCTTATTAGCTTTTTGCCTAATAAGTTATTTTTCGTTTAGCTACTGCTTAAAAAATTCTATTACTCACTAGACGAGTTTCTGAACGACAAATAATTAAAAGGAATTGCAAAAATTTAATTATCCCAATTTTTTTATTTTTTATTAATGTAACTTATTTAGTTTACTAATATTGAATAAATATATTTTCTTTTTATTTAACAAATTTTTAATAACATTTTTGTATGTCATTGTTGACAAAGCATAGCGCACTTTGTACTTAAAAGATCTTTATAATGTAATTACCTATGTTTGACAAATAAATTAAATGATTCTGATTCTTATATACCAACGACCATATAGCCTATGGTCGTTGTTATATACCTTTGGAGAATACAGGTGTAATATTGTTAACTTTTTCACAATCCATGAAGTAAACACAATTATCTGTTCATGGTAAGTACATGGTTCAATTGTTAAAAAAATGCTGGATCATCATGTGTAACAAGCATGTCATGTAATTAATTACATTATATTATTTGAGTTACTGTGTGCTTAATCATTTTCTAAACACGTACTTATCACTCTTGTTTGGTTAATTCATTCAACAATGTATTATTTTTGACTGAAAACTGAACACACCCTATTGATTTGTATGTCTTCCTATTCATTCAAAGGTTGTCTTGTAGTACTAGTAACCAGACCGCCGTTATACCCTTAGTGTGAACCTATTGACCGCCCTAGTCGGATTAATACGACAAATGTTTTCATGGCCTTTTTTTTTGACATGGCATCTTGCAGTTGATCTTGAGAGGTTGTTAGTGCTTAACCGGACTATCCTGTGGCTGCCTTAAGCGGACTCAAAGCCTCCACCCAGGGGCGAATTTCTTACATTACTAAGCGATTGCACGCTAAGGGCACCTCCTGTGGGGTACGGATCTCGGCTTAGGACGTCGCTGGGAGGAGGACAGCAATTTGGGACAACTCTGGATCGAGTTAGGATAATTATTATTATCAGGAGAATTTAAAGCTACAGGCTCAGGCTTCGGCGCCGGCTGGCACTTCGTCGAGCAAGGGTCGGGTTCATGAGCGTGCCGCCTCAGTCGTATTTATACGACTGAAAAGCTATGTTCGTTTTTTGTTTTTTTATTTATTTGCACGATCCTATGATTCGAACCTATTTGACGATTAATGAGCTGTGCGCTGGGGGAACGGCAATTGATATAAAACCAAGAGGTCGATAGATTAAAGGTTTTGTATAATTGCCCTGGTAAATAATTCCTTTTGACAAACTTTAGACAGTTCACAGTCAATTAAGAACTTCACTAAGGTTGAAACTATCTAACTATTACATAGACAAATAGACCTTGTTGTTTTAGGAAGTGCAAGTGAATTCAACCTGAGGGTGATAAAGTCATTACGAGGTCGACTAGACAAATTAAGTTAGTTAAAATTTTGGTGTACAATAAAGCATATCTATCTAAGATAGTTTCAAGTATATTTCAAGCATGAATATTCCAACAGCAGACAAAACTTACCTAAAGCCACATGATCCCTGACTTCTTCAATGACTTGTTCAGGGTCTAGCCCTAACTCCGGCAGTACCCTCCTCACTGTGACGCCTGCTAATCTCTTTGTGACGTCCTTTCTGAAGTCACTGTTGATTTCGGCCATCTTCTCTGCAATCTTACGCCTCACTATGGGGACTGAACGGAGCCATCTGTAGAATTCTTTGCGCAGGCGAGTTGTTACACCTGGTGGAAAGGTAGTAATACAAATCTTTACTATTTTGCGATTATCCTTGGACCTGATTAAAGTAAAAAATATTAATGAATTTTGATGTTAAATCTCAAGGTTATTAAATAAGACAGTGAAGTTCACCGGTTTTTTCCCATGAATTAAAGACAGGTGTTTTTTTCCCAAAAATACAAATGTAGACTGGGGGGACACCCCAAATAATTGGATGCTCAACTCACAATGCCAGACTGTGTCACCAGACTCAAATGACGTAAGTTCAAATTTGTTATTTATTTATTATTACCATTTACATTTGTTTTACAGGTGCAGTGTATTTTAGTAAAAATTACTCAAAAACCAAATAAACAGGCACCACTAACAAAAATGAAATGTTTTTAATCTGTTATAATTATTAGATAACTTGTAGACAGCTGCTTTACTACTAGGAGAGTTGCTCCTGATGAGGAATAACTCTTCCCTGCCAGATCTTCTTACACCACACATCTGTTTTAAAAACTGATTGGAAGATAGGCAATTTTTTTTTTTAATTTTTACCTGTTTTATTTAGAAATTTACGCCATACATTTATTTTAGAATAAATTGTTTATAAGTAATGTATCTTAATGACTCTACAGAACAGAGTATGATAGAGGAAAGATAGAAAGAACCAACCACTGTGTAATCAGGAAGGCAACAAAAACACAAGATGTAGGTAGTATTCAAACTGAGAAGATTAACATGGAGATGAGCTAGCCACATTGCCAGGGGACAAGAGAAATGGAACAAAAAAGTGGCCCTTTCGTACCCTAGGGAGGGGTAGAGAAAGAAACAAAAACCCGTGAAAAGATAGGAGGGTGACTTGGTGAAGACAGCTGGAAAAACATGCTACTAGACTAGACAGGCAAAGAACAGGGACAAATTGGAAGTGGTTGGAGGAGGCAAAGCCGAAGGACACACAGAGACTCAGAATTGGTATTAAACGTTTTGTAGTACAACTATCACTCTGAAAAATAAATAAATAAAATAAAATGATTCTGAAGATAATTTTACGACACTTACTCTCTTGTGCATTATACAAGCTGTGTGCCCACACTAAAGCAAGCACGGATGATGCGGTCATGGTAACTATCTGCCATGCCTCCTTCCCCTCAAACAGCCTGTTGATGGCCTTCAGTGGCTGCGGTCGCTCACTCATGGCTAGAATATGAACAGCGTCTTGAATAAAGTCCTTTCAGCAATTTTACCTCTGACAGCAGCAACCCACCAGCAACCTTATGGTCATAAGAATAAAGGTCACTGTGATTTCGATGGTGATGCAAAGTCGGAGGTAAAATAACTGTACTAATGATACTTGACAGGTTAATAATCGTCATTTAATTTTTATATAAAACTAGCTGACCCTACTGACGATATCCTGTCCTCTGTCATACAAAAATCCTTTGGAAACAGGATGGTCAGTGTATCCCGAATTTGAAAATATTCCAGGAAACATTTAATATTTTTCTTTCTATCAAAACCTGCTATTGCAAACCTTTTTTAATCAAAAATTAAGCTAATCAGTCCAGCCATTCTCAAGTGATGTACTTGCTATCAAACTGCATTTAATTTTTATTTATAATTGTATAATTTATTTGACTTTTCTTGCTGATTGTATCATGAGACTTTGCACATCTACCTAATCATTAAGAAATAAAACAGCTTAATCCTTTGTCTGAGTTGACTCATTTGTGAGATTATTTTCATCTTTTCTATTTTATTGTTTCTTTTTTTTTGGCTGGCTTCTTGTGTGCCTTGAAATCAATACCTAAGTTTATTAAAGAAAACAATCATAATTGTTAAGATCATTTCTTAATGACCTAAACCTTTACATGCTCTGTGACCTAAACTATTATGATTATGATGGGCGATGGGTGAAAAACATCATGAATCAGTCCTCCATTTCGTGACGTTTTTTTTTTCCTTTTATATATTATCACAGTTGGTGAAACTTTACTCACATTACCATCTAGCCTGCCAGCTACGAAAGTACTTAATACAAATATATCAAGTAGTTTCAACCCATTACAACATGTTTTTGGTTTGTTCATTAATGAGTTAGACCTATACCAATGTTTATCCTATTACTCATTTTATCCCAATCAGTGTTTGATTTCTTTCATCACCAAATGCATTTTTATAATGTATTATACTTGGGCCCTAGTCAAAATTAAAAATTTGGTACTATTGTACCAAATTGTCATTGACCTAGCCTAGTTAAAAAAATAAACGTAATTTGAAGAGCGAAGTGCAGACTTTCAACTTTTGGATTGGAAACTGCCTTATTACACTGATTTAGTTATTATTTGAGCACGAACGATGAAGATACCCAAAGTAGTAATAATTACAGGCTGAAATAGTGCACAAGCAAATAAATAAATGCTAGCAAACGCCGGTAATCTCTTATTTTATTGAGTAGTACCGATTAAATTGTGTTTTAAATGCGCGTACATTTCATACAATAAAATAATTTTTTTTGTTACTTACCGAATACAGCTGGGTAGAAACTATCACAGTATTTTCTAACAACTTATCAAAATTACAGAGCTTAGCTCAATTAATTTTGACAATATTCATAATCTTGATACACACTGATAAGGATTATTTCGTAATGAGATAACAATGATGCTTCGCAGCAGAAAAGTGTAATTACAAAGACACTAATTAAAACAAAGGGCAGTGTAATCAAATAAACACTCAATAAGTTGAACTTTGAATCGGCCACACAGTGATTAAATACAGACAGTATCACAGTAGGTACAGTACAGCGCACCTCTAATGGTTTTAGTGTTGTACTGTGTCGGGATCGAATAACAATTCGAAAAATAAATAATAAATCGTTATGTTGTAAATTCGAAATCAACTAAATTACTAATTGACAATGTCACAGTGCCACTGATAGATTATGAAATTCTTTATATTTATTGAAGATGTATTGTGGACTGTGGTACTGTCCGTACAGCGAGATATGAGTTTTGCATATGCGTGACTGCAGAGTATGCATTAATTTGAAGCGTATTTGCTACTTTTTTGTTGATGTTTCATTTGTTTTGGCGGTCCAATCACACAAGCGCAAAGTTCAAGTCCTGTTGTGCTGGCTTTGCGGCTGGCCACACGTCAGTGGAACAAAAAAACTGCAAGTAGGTATCAGAAAGGTGAGGTCATATTTAAGGACTAGCCTAGCTGTGCCCGCGACTTTGTTCAGAGGTGTGGGTGTGGTACCTACCTACACCTAAGAGACACAAATAATTGTTTTCCTCCATTGAAAAGGAAGAATCTTCCGATCTTGCCTGGTGGGAAGCACTACCTGGGGTTCTCTACGTACTACAGCCCTTTTGAATTCAGTCACACTTCAGGGTTTATAATGTCAATGCGATGAAAGTGTCACTTTGAATTTGAGAATAAACCAAAATCAAGTCAAGGCTCACACCTGTGCACATGAATAAATAAACGGCCTGCTGTACTCAATAAATCGACTGCCAGACTAGCGGAATGTGCTGAAGCGTTGTCATGGCGCAGAAGAATAACGGTGCGCTTTTGAAATTTTTCCAAGAAAACAGCCAAAAGACTATGAAATCATCTAATGTAATGTGATTTCCATTGTATACCTGACTACCTGTGTACCATAGTTGGAGATCCCAAATAAATATCTTAAAACTTTATCTGTGAACGATGTTGGAGAGGTTGCTTGCCCCTCGAAAGAGCACCTACATACAATTTGTCTTGTGAAAAACAACCCATTTACTAAGATCCACCTCTGGTTATGGCCACCATTTTGGATTTTGATTGCCTGATTTTCGGCACCAGCGCGGCGGGGTGGCGCGGCGGCGCCCTCGGAAAACTATGAAAATGACACTATAACGAAAATTTTGCACATAATTTGAAAAACAAAATAATAAAAAAATTCAAAATCGTTTATTTGGTGAGAAATACATTTTTTTCCTTTTTTTACACTTGCCAAACTGCAAAGCAGTTTGTTGGCAGATGTAGCTCCCATAGACAGTATTTTAAATAATACTTTTTCATCACTTATAAAATACATTTAGGTACCACTAAACAATACCTACAGCTAAACACATTTTACAGCAGCACAAAGGCTGACTAATAACATACCGCTCATAATATTTTAAACTGCGTAATAGCAATCCTAATCGCATCGGCGAAGCCGCAGACATAATTATGCTAGTATGACACAACTTCAATCTATACGTCTTCTCCACTTATGAGGCTTTGACAAAAGGTATTAAAAAGAAACTCCCACATTTTATTCTTATAAGACCCGTGGGTACTACAAATCTTCTAATGGATTTATTCCTTTGAGGTCTTATGTGTAGGTACAGTCTTGATTTTAAACTCATCCTTACAATAATGTTCTAAAAATGTGCCAAATAACTTTAGTTTGGGAAATATTTAGCAATAAATTAACGAAACTAAGTAAAGGTGTTTTGTACCTGAAGTGTTTTATTTTTTAAGTCGGTAAAAAAGTTTTTAATTTTAGTTTATACCTCACACAAATTCATGTAAGTAGTACTTTATATCAATATTCAGCAACTTTTTTCACATACCTTACGATAACCCAGTCACAATAGGCACGTATACCTATACCGTTCGTCATTGAGGAGTTCCGTGACAGTAGGGTTTCTTCACAGTCCATGATCAGCCGACCACTGACAGTTACTTATCAAGCTTCTGTGTTTCTTCTCCATACGATTACCAATTCACAATAATGATTGTGTACTACTCTTTGATGAGGAGTTCCATGGGGCAAGTAGGTCATGTCCATAATGAGTTGACCATGATAGTAACTAACCAATCATTTTATTTTATTTCTGTACAATAACCAAATCACACAACGTGTACCTAATATACGCTAATGAGTTACGTTGACGTACAATTGACGTTTACGTAATACCAGTTAAACCATTGAGTTAGGTTCAAACAAACAAAAATTCCAAAAATGGTTTGATGATGAAATGGCATCTGTTGGTTATTTTTTTGAAACCCCCAACCATTTTTTTTCAAATATTTTCAAAGTACAGAAACGCCTCGTCTACAGATTTATCGTATGTATAAATATAGAATAGAAGATGTGGTACAGGCCATTTAACTGAATAACTTTCTCCATGGGACTAGCATCGTAATTTCGTAATAGCGAACCCGTGAGCCCACTCCCTCTCGAAGAGAAGAAGCCTGTGTGCCAGCAATGGGTAAAATATAGGCTGATTATGTATGGAGAAAGTGGTTTCGTTTGATGGTCTGTATTGTACATACCTACCATACCCTTAAATATGACCACACCTTCTTCTAATTTATTCTGTAAAGAAGAATTTTTGTGGCTGGAAACTGCAAATGAATTGTTTAAGGAAACCAATTGGCATTCCCTAAAACCAACAACAAGTAATATGTAATGAGATTGCATACATAATTGAATTAATTGATCAAACCATAAATCGACTACTACTTTGAAAACCAATCGACAGTGTGCTGACTCAAACTGTGTAATTCACTTCACTATAAACAATAAATAAATGTTGACATCTAAATTTACAATCAGAGAGCTGTGTTCCAGTTTAGACATTTAGTTTTTTTTTGTATAAATAATGAATTCTCCATCTTCTTGAGTTCCGAAAAATATAAAGCTTAATCATTTATTCATTATATTATCTTTGAATGAAATGCATACTTATAAATTATTTTTAACCATCTTATTAGTATCACGACTATAAAAAAAACAATAATTTAAATATTACTACATGCTTAAAATGTAACAAAGTATAGGTCTGAACCGCGATTCGATTAGACCGAGAGAGAACAGCTGTTGATATTATGAGTCATCAACCTCCAGTTTCCTGTATTCCAAACACAGCCAAAATGTCGAAAGCTAAAAAAGTTATCGAAGAAGCGAAGGAAAACAATAATCCTGAAATAGATTTGGTGGACAAAGGACTCTCTAGTCTCGATGAAATACCTGGGTTGTGTAAGTTAATTGCTTTAAACCTGTTTACCCTTTTAAGGGCGTAGTGTAACCTGTTTACGGGGAACTCGTTTTGATGTATTGCACTCGGTACTTATTATTTTCTGCACCGTATGTTGATAAACATCTTATTTTCTCTTATTGTTGTGTATAAATCGACATAGAAATCTAAATATTCGGTCATAACGTTAATCAAGGTTGCTTATCTATCAGAAATATTAGGTGTGCAGTTTTGTTTTTATTAATTTCAAGAACATTGCATGACAACGCCTACAGATTTAAAAATAGAACAATTCATTTAGCATCTTAGATTACTAATTCTGATTTTCACCCACTATTTAAGATTAGTTACTGGAGGTAATTTTAACCATGACATCATTCCCTGTACAATATTATATGTTTCCTTCCCTGTGGACTCTTTAGTAAACTGTTAAAAGTGTTTTCAATAATGCTAACAAATCTATGACTGTACTGCCTTCTGACAACAACAACCTTTAGAAAAAAACTGTTCTTTAAAATACTCCCATTTCGCCACATTTTTTTTCTCGTTCCATTATGTTAGAATAAGAATAATTTATTTGCAGAAAATATAGGTGTTACTAGTTGTAAAAGTTGGTGGTTAATGTACAGTCCATAATTTGCCTGTTTAGGGCATGCAAGTTAACAAGATCTATGAATCTTGTTCTTGAGGTCCTGGTATCTGTACTCAATTGTACCATCAATAGTCTACCAAAGAGCACACATTTAATAACAAACATTGTCTCTTTCAGTCACTCTCACTAACATCACCCGTCTCACTCTAAGCCACAACAAGATACAAGTAGTTCCGGCCGCACTTGCTAGCCTCACTAACTTGGAGATACTGAATCTTGCCAACAACCATGTGACAGAGCTTCCTGTCAGTCTATCCTCGTTGCCGAAGCTCCGGATCCTCAATGTCTCTCTTAATAGACTGTATGGATTGCCAAGAGGATTTGGATCTTTTCCTGTTTTGGAAATCTTGGACCTGACATATAACAATCTGAATGAGAAGAATCTGCCTGGGAATTTCTTTATAATGGGTTTGTATTTTTTATTATTATATTAAATTTACGGAATGATTGCCGAGAAACAGTAGAAAGAGCGTTGGCAGACTAATGGCCAGGTGTTTGGACCACCTACAGAAGATCACACGGAAGACCTGTTCGAAACTTTTATGACCTAGGGAAGCATGGCAAAAAAGGGAGGAGGCCTATACTCGGCAGTAGGTGAAACAAGGCCAATGATGATGATGATGATATTGAATTTTATGTGCATAGTAAAAAAAATGTTGGATACTGCATCTTTTGTGAACTCCACTATTCATTATGTAATTAAGCCAATTGATAAATTATAGGCAACAATAGCAATAGATAAAATAGGATGGAAATTGCTACCAACAGGTGCATAGTATGCTCTATAAATATATCAAAATGCTGTTCATAATAAAAGCAATGTTTTGTTGGTACACTTAGTGCACTTCGCTATTCCAATTACAATTTCAGACAGTCTCCGTGCATTATATCTTGGTGACAATGACTTTGAATACCTGCCTGGTGAAATTGGTAACCTGAAGAACTTACAAATTGTAAGTATTGTTATTGTGTATTTTTTCTTTGTATTGTACCTAATTTTTCGTATTGCTACTTGTAACCACAAGCACCTAGTGTGCTGGAATGAGGATAACTAAATACAACTTTTGTTTCAAAAGTTATTTTCTGTCATTTGTTTTGCTGTAAAACAGTTATCCTTAAACCTACAGACAGTGACCCCTCGTATGTGTGCTGTACTCAATGTATTTAAACTAAACGAAAGCAATTTCATATATAACTGCAGCCCTATGCTCCCCTATCCACTTCTTAGCGAGTTGATGGCAATCAAAATGAATTTGGCTCAGAATTTGTTGCCTTAGATTTATAGTATTACTAACTGCGCCCCGCGGTTTCACCCGCATAAGTCTCGATCCTGTAAGAATATCGGGAAAAAACGTATCTTTTGTCCTAATCCAGGTCATGGTCTACCCATGTCCCAAATTTCATCCAAATCCATTCAGCCGTTTTAGTGAGAAAGTGTAACAAACTAATAAACATTATTATAATGTTTATTAGTTTGTTACACTTTCAAAATACAACATCTTTATAATGTTATTATTAGTTTAGATTAATTGTGGTATAATTTTTCCAGCTATCGATGCGTGAGAACGATCTGATCGAGGTGCCTCGTGAGCTGGGCCAGTTGGCTCGGCTGAGGGAACTGCATCTGCAAGGCAACAGGCTTGTCGTATTGCCGCCTGAGATCGGTAAGTTTTAAGTGTAAGGAAGACGTTTTAAGGAAAACAAAACGATAATAGCATCTCTAGAATGTCTTCGAACACGTTTGGCCAGTTTCACAACGACCGACGACCTTCAAAAAGTGGCTGGGACAGACTTGATGCGGAAGGCGGCGGACAAGGTGTTGTGCGCAGTTTGGAAGAGGCCTATGACCAGCAGCGTCCTGCGCGTAGGCTGAGGTGATTGAGAATTTTACGCATCGTCGACAGCGCCCTAATCGTTTAGATACGATTAACAATCTGGATTCCAACGAGATATCACTGTTAGTAATGTTGTTGTTAAATCTAAAAATGAATAAAAGATAAAAGAAGTTACAAATAAAGCTATAACTTCAGCATAACATTTGCTAGAGACCAATTATTTGCGATGCCTAATTACATTTACATGCCATTCTGTAAATAATACGCCACCATACTCAGTCTACTGCTGCTGTCGTATTATATATCATTACAGCAGCAATGGGCTGCAGCGCTACTCATTTTCATACAACATGCTTATTGCACTATTTCCCTCTGAGAAACCCCCTCAGGGAGGAAAATGGACACAGTGGAGCATACGGTGGAGGTCTGCCCGGCTTGGGCGGAGCACCGCCGTGTCCTCGTGCAGGCGATTGGCGGTGGCGAGCTCTCCCGTCCGGCCCTGGTCCAGGCCATGGTACGGAGCGAGAGGGGTTGGGAAGCCGTCACCTCCTTCTGCGAAGCAGTAATGCTCGCGAAGGAGGAGGCGGAACGCGTGAGGGAAAAGCAAAATTCGCGCCCTCACGCACCTAGCCGCCGCAGGAGACGTCCTGGGCCGATTCCCGGCCACCGTAGGCGCGGGCTTGCGAACGGCGAGCAATGGGCAGTTCGCCGTTTGATAAGGACCAGGCCCGGGTCGATGGCGCGTTGTGTTCCACGCGCGCCTCAAAGAGATGTCAGCATCAATGACGGGGTCCGCTAGGGCCGATGCCTGCCCTAGCGGACCCCGTGGGTTGCGGGAAAGTCCGAGAGGGATACCGTGGCCCCTGGCATAGGCAACTGAAGGAACACGGGTGGGTATTAGTCAGTAAGAGTCTGACACGCCCTCCCGCTCTACCCAGAGCGGGAGAAGTTATTTGACGATTTCCCACCCTCAAAAAAAAAAAGAGACGAAAATTAAACCCTAATTTAATGTAAAAAAAAAACAGAAATTCCCTTTTTCATTTTGGATTATTCCACTTTCCGCCCCTATTTTTAATATCTATGCTCTTAAAAGTAAATAAAAAAAATGTTTAGTGATTAGATACAGATTCTGTGACAAACCACGCGCGAGCCGTCTCAGCTTCGCTAGGTCCTGGAGGCGGAATGGCGGGACAGGCTCTGATCGTGACGATAGGTCGTGTCGTGGTATAGTAAAATGAAAGTAAGAGTGGACTGTATAACAAGTAGATATAATAAGAAATGATGAATAACAAAGATAAAAGGTCGATTTAAAATGTAAACAAGAAATTAACTAAGGACGTTAATAAAATGCGCAAGCGCAGCCGTGCGTGGAGGCGTGCAACAGCTGACTTGTGTTTTGCGGGGCCCGCGCTCGGCCGTCGGCCGGCTGATACGTCGCTGTCCCCGCACCCCTCGTTCACTGCCGCCATCGCGCGGCAATGTTGAGAGGAGCGGTCTCAACAGGCTCTCACGGCCTACCGTCTCGTCACCATCGAGGCGGTTCGGCCGGTGCTCGAGCGCTGGTTCGGGAGGAGGCACGGCTCCGTCGTTTCGGGCGTCGCAGGTGCTCTCGGGGCGTGGCTGCTTCGGGAAGTACCTGTGTCGCATAAACAGGGAGCCGGACGCCCGGTGTCACCACTGCGTCGACTGCCGGGAGGATACGGCGCGGCATACGCTGGCAGAGTGTGCCGCTTGGGAGGAGCCGCGCCGTGCCCTCATCTCAGAAGTAGGCAGTGACTTGTCGCTGCCGGCCGTAGTCGAGTCGATGGTCGGCAGCGACGAGTCCTGGGACGCGGTGGTCTCCTTCTGCGAAACAGTCGTCTCGCAGGAGGCTGCGGAATGGGAGAGGGAGATCTCGTCCACTCACCCGGCCCGCAGAAGGCGCACCGGGCGTCGGCGGAGGGCGGACAACGCCCTCTTCCAGCCCCCCTAAATGGGTCCAGGGGCGACGGACTCGGGGACGTCCGTCGCCCCCCACACACCAGGACCCGAGGTGGCGGCGCGTAGTGTTCCACGCGCGCCCCTCTTAGACGTCGCGGGGGGAGTCAAACACCTCACTCCCCCCCCCAGACCCGAAGAGGCCCGCAGCGGCGGGCCGGCACCAGTCGGGGGTTGCGGAAGTAGTTAGAAGTACGTTCCCGCGACCCCCGGCGTAGGTGTGAGATGGAACACCGGGGTGGTTTTTAGTCAGTAAGAGTCTGACAGACCCCGCCGCCCGCCCCAGGGCGGCGGACATCTATGAGGACTTTTCCACCCAGGAAAAAAAAAAAAGAAAATGCGTAGAGCTGTGACCAACCGCACGCAAGCCGAGCGAGCGGTGCCGCAGCAGCGGCCAGCGAGCTCCACTTCCAAGTTAGATTTCTGACCGACTAATTCCGATTTGTTAACTGCCCACACATAACTGCCCGTTAAGGCATTTAATTACCCATTTCAATATTTGATAGAACTCATTTTTATATAGTTTACTGCTCAGTTTTTACTGCCCAACTTGTTAATGTTTTTTTAAACTACTTAAAACAACTGCCGCTTTAAATCAGTGCCATAAATAAACAACAATAACATGTCTGTCTATTTGAACTCAACATAAAACATACATTTTAACTACCTCAGTAGGGATTTATGTTTTTTTCTTAGATTCCACTTATCCTCCCTAAGGGGGACTTTCAGGGGATCTGTAGAATAAGTAATTTTAGTGCGGTGCGGCCCGCCTGTAAGTTGTGTGCGTTGGTTCATAGGAAATGTAAGAAATTGATGAAGGCTTTTGATGTGTATGATGAATGGTTTTTGCAATACGTTACGTTGCGTTGCGGCGCGGCCCGCCCTAATTCCCTTGCCTAATTGCTTTGAGAATACTGACGGAATCAATTATCATATTCTGTTAGTTATTCTGTGTTTTCGCAGTACACTCAGCAGCAGGTCAAGTTACCACAAACTCAAATTTTCTCATTCGATTTTGACTTAACCTTCAACATTTTAAGGTTTCAAATCATTTGGAGAAATTTGACAGTTTCGTTTATACGAAACTGTCAAATTCCTCCTGATGTGCTGGCGACTGTACGTTAAATTATAGTATATCTGAGTTCCGAGTTCATCATTATCTACTAGTTGTTTTACAATAATCTGGTAATTCCACAGGATCCCTGGACCTTGCGAGCAACAAGTCGGTGTTGAGACTGGAGGGTAACTTCTGGGTGCCGCCCATTGAAGACCAGCTGAAGTTGGGACCTTCACACGTTCTGGACTATCTGCGCTCCGAGACGTATAAAGTGTAAGTAAAACATATGGGTTGTCCTAGGAAATGGAGAAGTTTTAGAGTCAATTTTAATTTCAGATTCTGGAAAAATCTTGGATAGAGAAATAATAGTTTAACTTACCTTACTTAAAAATCTTTGCAAGGATTCTTTCAACCAACAAAAGCGACACGACTTTGCGATATCTACACGGTTTTGTATTTTCGTAGTTGCGCCCTCTGCGGCTCGAGGAAGAGTCGCAGAATCGAAACCCGGTATTCCACAAGTCAAATATGTGGCCTTTATAATTAGCTGTCTTCCAAACTTGTAAACAAATATTATTCTTGTATCTCGTAAATGAAATAATTAATCATCATCTATCTACTTGTGCCGATGCTCCTGTGCCAGCCTCATCCATGTCCTATCCGCGATGGCAACAGTGAAATAATATTTTTTTTATCTCATTCAGTCTCTACAGCCGCCACATGTCAGCGAAGCCTCCGCCGCCACCGCAGACGCTCGACAAAAGCAAGAAAGCCAGCAGAGCCGCCTAAAATGACACTTCTAATTAAATAATAATATATTAACGTGCCATTATGTTTAATAATAATATTATTAATGCTTGTAAGAAAATTGTGACGCTTTGAAGGCAATGAATACAATGATTGAAGCGCGACATTTTTTTGTCGTCGCATTATCTCGCGCCGAAACAAGATTAAAAGATCATCATGGGACATTTGACGAGTTAAACATAGTCATGTCAGACTATGTTTAAGTTAGTCTTCTCTAATTTCAACGCGAAATAATGCGACTTTGTCGTGATCATTTTTGCACGGTTAAAAACTTTTCTGACGAACATGTTGATCAATTAAATCTCAAACTACGGGCCTTTTTCTCGAACGAAAGTTTCAAACGCGCGTAAACTGCTGCGATTGGTTGTTAATAAATCGTTCAACCAATCACAGCAGTTTACGCGCAACATACAGTTGTCACATTAGTTTTTGCGATAATTTTCGTTCGAGAAACTGGCTCTGTGTTATATTTTATTATAAATGCCACCGAATTGTATAACTCGAAGAATTTCACAACAACACCTAGCTGTTTTACGCTACAGAATGTTAAATAAAACTAAGTAAATAAGTGCACTTGGATACATTTAAATATTATATTTTTTTACACTAATCACTTCGATCAATTATTGATCGAAGACTAATCATGGTGCTAATTTATTAACGTAGGTATTGTATGTTGTGGTTGTATTAATGTTTAAGAGATGAAATACACTATTCGTATTAAATTATCTACTAACTAGGCTGGTTTTTTATTTACTAAACTATTCCAAACTATTCCTTTTTCCTATAGTGATTACATCTTGCGTCGCGTGCCCTTTCAGCTTTACACTGACGACCTGTAATGACTACGAATTTATTTATTTTTGCCATTTTCACACTAAATAGACCACTGCACACGTGAACTTAGACGCGGACGAGAACTCAGGCGCAGGAACGGAAAATGGCCCCTACGGAGAATGGTGAAAGAGCCAGCGATGCAAGCTCGGAAATTTTAGGACTGTTAGCACCCACACGCCTTTGATGAATTAGGTAGGTTTTCTTTTCACCATTCATATTTTACAGAAATGGAGCTACTTTATCAACATAAGCAGGAAAGTTAGAGAATGTAGGATGTAAGAGCGAGCGAAACGCAAGCTCGTTTCCTATTATAGCACTTCTGGGATAAGATGTTTTCTTTAGACAGCCTTTAGATACGACGCTGGCAGGAACTAGGAGGCACTTATCCATAGTGGCCAATCAGAATGACGGCCCTGCTTGAAATTAATTTTAAGTTTACCCTACAGTACCTAGGTACTATACACTCTTTTATTAGTTATCTTTTTATATAATATTGGTAAATGTTTTCATCGTTCCAAATTTATGTTAGGTATATAATGCTGATGATCTCAAAGTATACAGACCTACTCGTAACATTCCGGATTGCTCTTGACCTTCTCCAAGAGAACTTGGATCGACTGACGGACTATTGTTGCACTAGTAAGCTCCATCTGAGCATTCCCAAGTGCAACTACCTAAATTTTTGCAAAAATGAAATCATTTTTAGGTTTTCATACTCATTATAGTATTAAGTAAACGCGGTTCGTGATCTTGGCATATTGCTTGACTCAAAACTCTGCTTAGATTTGCATCGTTTGAATCGTTTTTTTTTTTGTATGGCATCTCACAGTTGGCCTTGAGAGGCCGTGACTGCTTAACCGGTCAATCCTGTGGTGCCTTCGAGCTAACTCAAAGCCTCCAGCCAGGGGTCGTGTGTGTCGGTTGACCACGTTGTTCTTCTATAGAAAATGGAGGATCCTCCAACCAGACGGGTGTTGTGTCTGGTGGGCAACTGCTCGATGATTGATGTAGGGAAATTGTATATATGCTAGTCGCGCGGTAAACTCTGCATGCGCGATGCAGGATTTGCGTGACGACAGTATGACGCGCAACTCGCATGTGGCGATGTAGATACTGCTACAATGAGATCCACTCATGACTTAAGCAGACCTCTTCGTACCTTTGCCTGTATAAAACCCTAGCCCGTTTTCGTCTTGGCAAATACATTGGCATGATCGAAAACGTCGTAACGTAATTTTTTCGTGCAATGCACTACAGCGGGGCGAGCACGGCCTACTGTGATAGGCTTGAGTCACACATTTTTATCACAGTTTGGCCGAACTGTGATAAAATGCGTGACTCAAGCCTATCACAGAGGCCGTGCTAGCCCCGCAGGTGTCACAAAACTTATCTACCGTATAACCAGTTGCTCAGTGAGGGCGCGTTCCCACCGTGTCGTGACGACAGATAATCGTGTAGTTTTAAGTGTCGTGGCTTATATGTTTAAATGGAGGTGTTCACATTTAGAACGACACAATTTACTGTCGTCTACGACATTTTTGCAGTGACGACACTTTGTTGTGACAGTGGGAAAGGCAAGCACGACAGTCGTAAAACGATAAAAAATCGTGGACGGCAACTCTATGTAGACGAACACGTGTTTTCCCTTCCCTCTCGCACTCTCTCCCCTTGCTGATGATGTGTAAACGACAAAGCGAATGCCGGGAAACGATAAAATGTCGTCGCGATCCAATGGGAGCAGCTAGATACGACAGTCGCTAAACGATAAAAAATGTTGACGACAAACAATCGTTATAATGGGAACAGGTAGAGACGACAGTCGTCGAACGATAAATTAGTCGTTACGACATACTGGGAACGCGCCCTTAATACAGGCGCTGGCGCTCAGCTCGAGACGTAAACTAGACATTGTACCTATTACATTGTTAACGGCAATTTTGATTGTATTGATTTAAATAATGTATTGGGCTATGCAGTCCCCAGAATTATCCATAGACGGCAGGTGCGTGCAGGCCAACTCTGTCAATCAATCAAACAATATTAATTCGTGAACACAGGTACAGCAGATACTTCTGTTTATGACACTTGAGCTCTTAAACAAATTGTTGTTGTTTTTAAAATTCTTAATTTGGTGTTTTTATAATAAGTATTAGGTAGTGTAACTGTCTTGCATGAATAGTTCACCTCCTAGTGACATTAAAGTTTTATTTAATAATGGTTATCTGTGAATAGCGCTGTGGACTACATTATTATCTAGGTCACTCACTTATGTTTTTCTGTTTGTAAGATTGTGCAGCTGTTTGTCGTTCTTGAATAAAATAAAATAATGTGATTATCCAGTGTGCGCCGACGCATTATCTAAACTTTGCAAAATTTGTTCTCCATGTTTGAGCTCATCGGCCGGCTGTCGGTTACATCAAAGAATTTTTGTGAATTCCGTGTTTGTCGCGAGAACATTCGCTGGTGTGATTAAACCCCAGCCTAAACTTTCATGGAACTTTTTTTTTGAGGGTGGGAAATCATCAAATAACTTCTCCCGCTCTAGAGCGGGAGGGCGTGTCAGACTCTTACTGACTAAAACCCACCCGTGTTCCTTCAGTCGCCTGTGCCAGGGGCCACGGTATCCCTCTCGGACTTTCCCGCAACCCTGGCAGGCATCGGCCCTAGCGGACCCCGTCCTAGCCTAGGCCCTAGCGACATCTCTTTGAGGCGCGCGTGGAACACAACGCGCCGTCGACCCGGGCCTGGTCCTTATCGAACGGCGAGCTGCCCATTGCTCGCCGTTCGCAAGCCCACGCCTACGGTGGCCGGGGATCAGCTTGCGATTCCCGACGCCCAGGGCGTCTCCTGCGGCGGCTAGGGGCGTGAGGGCGCGAATTTTGCCTCTCCCTCCTCCTTCGCGAACATTACTGCTTTGGAACTTGAAATTAAAGATGCTACGAATATTCGGCAACTATTCGGTATTCGGCCACTTTTTTGCTATTCGGTATTCGGCCGAATAGTACGTACTATTCGGCCGAATACCGAATAGCAAATCATGTAAAAAAGACACGTTGTTTTACTCAAAATTATGTATTTATTTCCTAATTACAACATTTTAGTACTTAAAATTAATCAGTGGTAAGTTGTGATGGATAAAAACGAGCTTTTCAGCATTTTTTGGTAGCAAACGATTGCGCTTTTCATCGAAAACGTTACCAGCCTCAGAAAATAACCTCTCACTATAAACGCTACTTCCAGGCGAAGAAAGATAAACTTTTGAAAATTTCGAAAGGTTCGGGTATTGTTTTTCGTTTGCTGACCACCACTTGTAAGGATCGGCCTTCCGATCTAGGCGAACTATTTTCAAATAAAAATCCAACTCGTTTGCCACAGCATTCTTCTCCACGTCCTCCTCATCATTAGCATTTTCCATATTATCTGTAGCGACTTCTTCAAAGCAGTTCCAGAAACTGTCGTGTATTTCATCAACAGTCCTATCATTTTCATTCTTGTTTCTTTTCTTACGCGCTGGAGAAGAATCGCCATCGGTACTACTTGGTTCATCACAACTTTTTTTTAGAGCTTCTAAAAGAATTGTTTGTTTTGCTTTTTCTGCTTGAACCAGTCCTAGAAAACTCGTTTTAAAGCGAGGATCCAGAAAAGTAGCAACCAGATATTTGTTTTTATCATCTAAGCTGAATCGCCTTTTTAGCTCTGCCTGCAGTGTAGACCTCATCGTGACTAAATTATGTACTTTCTCAGCTGTCTCTGCTTTTCCCAGATATTTTAATAAAGTTACTGCATGTGGAATCACTTCAGAGATGCAAGAGATACCTGAGCTTGTTATTTTTGTTATTTCTTCGAATGGTTTGAGGAGTTTGATACATTGTTCCAATAGTTCCCATTGAGCATGTGTCAGATTTATTAAAGTTTCATGATCTGTTATGTGTACAAGGAGACAGCTCGCTTTTGTTCTAATAATCGCTCCATTAAATAATACGTAGAATTCCAGCGTGTGCTCACATCTTGTACTAGTTGGTGG
The DNA here is from genome assembly GCA_937001585.2 of Brachylomia viminalis. Lineage (NCBI taxonomy): Eukaryota > Metazoa > Arthropoda > Insecta > Lepidoptera > Noctuidae > Brachylomia > Brachylomia viminalis. The sequence continues at coordinate 4,745,058 of OW443300.2, forward strand.
TTTGGCAAGTTAAGTTCTTGTGAATAGATTTAAGTTTCTGCTCTGCTAAGCCAGAATGATTAAAATGGGTAACAATTCGTCTCGCAGTAGCTATCATCTGTTGTACTTCTGGTTGAGATTGTAGCGAATGATCTATAGCTCGTTGTAGTGAATGAATAAAGCACCTGCCTGAATCATATCCTGCATCTCGCACACCTTTTATCATATTAGAGCCACTATCATGGACAAGTAAATGGAGCTTGGATTGAGGAATATTCCATCTTTCTGTAATAGCATTGAGTTCTTTTCCAACATTAATCAGGAAACTGCACCACTACGGAATCCGGAACGCCTCTCTGGATCTTCTTACTTCTTATTTAAGTGATAGGATTCAGAGAGTTGACGTTAACGGGAAAAGATCTCCCGGATCGGTAGTAAGAATGGGGGTCCCTCAAGGCTCAATTCTAGGTCCATTTTTATTTCTTATTTATATAAATGACTTGCCATACCTCATAAAGGATGAACATGATATAGTGCTGTTTGCAGACGACACTTCACTTTTATTTAAACTCAAACGTCAGCAACTGGTTACTGACAATGTAAATAGTGCCCTCACAAAAGTAGTTAACTGGTTTAATGTTAATAACCTTCTTCTTAACGAGAAAAAAACGAAATGTATTAAGTTTACGATACCTCATGTTAGACAAGTAGAAACAAGTATTCTCATAAAGGGTGAAGAGTTGAAACCCGAAAATACCACAGTATTCTTAGGCATAACTTTGGATGCCAAGCTTCAATGGGGCCCCCATATAGATAAATTGTCAAAGAAGCTTAGCTCTGCAGCATACGCCGTTAGGAAAATTCGTGGTTTAACTGATTTAGAGACAGCCCGTTTAGTATACTTTAGTTATTTTCATAGTGTAATGTCGTACGGTATTCTGTTGTGGGGAAATGCCGCCGATATTCAGACGATTTTTGTTTTACAAAAAAGGGCAATTCGTTCAATTTATAAATTAAGTCCCAGACACTCCCTCAGAGACAAATTTAAAGGGATTAATATAATGACTGTGCCTTCTCAGTATATTTATGAAAATCTTTTGTATGCACATAAAAATATTAATCTGTTTAAAAAGTACAGTGATATCCATAATTTAAATACTAGGAACAAGCACAAATTTGTTGTTCCTACTACCAGGCTCAAGAAAATAGGTGGCTCGTTTAGATGCCAATGTATACGTTTTTATAATAAACTTCCTTAATAAATTCAAATCTTTTATAAAAAGGAAACTATGCCAGAATGCCTATTATACTGTCAAAGACTATATTGAGGACAAAAAGGCTTGGGATTGAGTTGCTCCAATAAAGCACAGGCAATGTTAATTTATTTTATTTCGCTAACTACTTTTACTTTTAATCTTTGCTATATGTATCTATACTTATTTACATATCCAATGACACTAATATTTACTGTATAAAGTATTATATTATTTTAAATGATTGTGAATGTGAGGACTATGTGTGTTTTTGTTGCAGTTTTAATCATGTTCTGGCAGTTTGAGTAACTGATGCCGCCTACCCAAATGTCCTTTCTTTGGTATTGTTCGTCGAATCGTTGAGCTCCTTAAGTTCTGAGTTGAGCTACACGGGTACTGACAAATGCGTGCACTGACTGGACAGGTCCACTCAATCTGTGTGGTTCTTTCCTCAAATGACCATTGCAGACACCGATCTACATAGCTTTCACATGACCTGACCAAGATTTTGTCTGGACTTTAAAAGAGACTGTGACCTCTGAGTTTGTTTCGGCCTTTCTTCTCAGAGTAGTCAGATAGGAAACGCCGACTCATTCTAGTTTAAAAAAAAATATGATTGACGTGTAAAAGTGTTTGTTCAAACCTACTTACAGAAATAAAATCATTTATCATTTAATATTGATACCAGAATGTGAGCCAGGAAATGATTTCATAGCTAAAACGCCATGTTCCAGAATGAACTCTGGAGATATCCAGTGCGCAGTGAAGCTCAGAAAGCTCTCGTTATTGTGCTGGCATGTCCATATATCAGATGTCACTGATAATGCTGCTGCCTGTGAAATACTGGCTTCTATTTTAGCACAAATTCTGTTGTATATATCCGGAACAATTTTCTCGGTCATGTAAGTGCGACCAGGTACTTTATAATGGGGCAAAGCGTTTGCCATAAATCTCTGAAATCCAACTTGTTCCACAAGTGACAATGGTTCGTTGTCCAAAGCAATCATTTCGCCAATCAAGTAATGATATTTTAAGAGGTTGTAGCTGTAAATAAAAAAAAACTGAAATTAATTATAATTAAATACATAATTTTATTTTGTTTCCCTTATCTATCTTATAGAAAATCAAATAAATATAGATATATGAATAATTTCTTATAAAACTTTATTCCGAAACAACCAGGGCAAATCGATCTCCTTGCTTTTGTATGTAGGTATCTACAAATAGGTACAGTACAACAACGAGGTAAGTAGGTACGTAGTTTTAGACATAACCAGTTAACAAACAACCACCTACCTAAGTAAACGTATTAAGTGAATAAAACTATTTCGAAACTATTAAATTAACCTAACGTTTTACTTACTTGCTTTCTTTCCTTCTCCGCCTCTTGAGATCTTGATGCTACATAACAAACACTGGGCCAGTTTATTATTTTCACTACAAATCTCATAATATTCCCATATGGGCGATTTTTTATTAACCGGTGTCATTTTATAAGCCTTTTGACGAAAAAACAATTGAAAATGAACTAAGTGTAGGTGACTCACATTATATTATTAATATTTACATAAAATATTTATACGCCCAACACTAATAAACACAAAGAAACAATAAACATTCATATTATAGGCATAAAACACTAAACAATATTTAGTAGCATTTATTATAAACACACTGTCCGTCATTAACAAATTATAGTACACTGGACACGCGCGTCGCCTGTTGAGTGCCTTAGTCTAAGACGCGTGAAGTTACACGTCGTGTGACGTATGCGCGCACACATTCCTTCGCCGCGCATTCGCAAATCGGAATCGCTAGTCACGATCTATCGCAGACGCTGTGCGCACGCTCGCTTACTTGATTTTTATATACTTCTACCCGCGCTAAATCGCTGCGTAGCTGTGTTAACCCTTAAGCTTTACGCTTACTCGCTTGCTTTAACTGTGCCTTCTTATCAATGTAATATAACTGAAAACATTATTGTGTATTGTGCGGAGATAAAGTGTTGGACTACCAAGAGGACTTTATTTTCTTCAGACCCAGTAAGTCTACCCTCACACACCGTACCACACAACCAAACTGGTGACCCCGAACAGAACATTTTGTAGAATAGTGAGTGCAGTGAGAGTTACTAGTTAACATGAGCAGCGACGGTAGCGATACAGAAACATCGCAGCGCATCCAACACGCTGGTCGCCGGCCGAGTAAATGTGCGCGCGTTTCCACTGACCCGGAACCTGAACATCCGTCATTGGAGTTATTTCGTGTAGGCGTACGCATACCACCATTTTGGCCTGAAAAGCCCACTATATGGTTTTGCCAAATAGAAGGCCAATTTAAGCTGGCCAGAATAACGGAAGACTACACCAAGTTTCACTATGTCCTCGCTCACTTGGATCGGCAGTATTCCGTGGAAGTTGAAGATATAATAACTTCACCTCCTGCTACTGGCGCGTACGAGAAGCTGAAGAGTGAGCTGATCAAGCGCCTGTCAGTGTCAAAAGAAAAAAAGGTGAAACAGCTTCTACAGTCAGAGGAACTAGGTGACCGCAAACCGTCCCAGTTCTTGCGGCACCTGCAACACCTAGCGGGACCAACTATCCCAGAGGATTTCCTGCGCACTATATGGACAAGTCGCTTGCCAGGTAACCTGCAGACGATCATCGCATCACAGATGACCCTGTCCCTCACCGAGCTCGCGGACCTCGCTGATAGAGTTCACGATATGGCGCCTCCTACTCCGCAAGTCGCAGCAGCTTCCACATCAAGGGCTGATCCACAGACGGACATGATGAAGCTCATCATGGAGCTGACGAGGAAGGTCGACGCGCTGACTACTGAAAGGTGCGATCGCTCCCGCCCACGCACCAGGTTCAACTCCTCTGGCCATAGAAATCGCAGCTCATCACAAAGGTCGCAGTCCAATTACAAGAAGTTTCCGACGTGTTGGTACCACTACAAATTCGGTAGCCACGCAAAGAAATGCGTCCGCCCGTGTGATTACAAGTCGGGAAACGAAATGGGCAGTCAATAATGGCGGCAGAAGATTGCCCTTCCACAACTGGTCGCCTGTTCGTGACAGATCGCAGGTCGAAAGTCCAATTTCTAGTGGACACTGGAAGCGACTTATGCGTCTTCCCTCGATCTGCGCTCCCACAACATCGTCGCGCGAAGACCGAATACCAGCTGTGTGCGGCCAACGGTTCTACAATCAACACCTACGGTTACCTCCAGGTTGTGCTAAATTTAGGCCTTCGTAGGGATTTTCCTTGGCGCTTTATAGTTGCAGATGTCACCAAAGCCATTATAGGAGTAGACTTTTTGTCATTTTTTAATTTAATTGTAGATATACGCAACAAACGTATAATAGACGGCACTACGACTTTATCAGCTGTAGCGTCTATCGCCTCTCCTGATAGCTTAATCTCCAGTGTAAAGGTCGTGATTGGCGAATGCAAATACCGAAATCTCCTATCCGAATTTCAGGAAATAACACGGCCAACAGGCGCCCCATTCACACCTAAACACAACACAGAACACCACATTCGCACCACATCAGGCCCCCCAGTATCTTGTTCCCCACGCAGACTAGCCCCGGATAAAATGAAAATCGCCAAGGCTGAGTTCGAGGCAATGCTGGCAAACGGTACAGCACGACCGTCAGAGAGCCCTTGGTCGTCGCCTCTCCACCTCGCCCCGAAGAAGGACAATGGCTGGCGTCCATGCGGTGATTATAGGCTGCTCAACGCAAGGACAGTACCAGATAAGTACCCAATCAGGCACATACATGACTTTGCCCACAGTCTATCTGGTTGTAAGATCTTTTCCACTATTGACCTTGTTAAAGCTTATAACCAGCTACCAGTATTTGCGCAGGACATTCCAAAGACCGCCATCACTACACCCTTCGGACTTTTCGAGTTTCCGTTTATGACGTTTGGTCTGAGGAACGCCGGGCAGACTTTCCAAAGGTTTGTTGACGAAATGACTCGTGGCCTGGAGTTCTGCTACCCATATTTAGACGATTTCCTGGTGTACTCTAGGGACGAGGCTGAGCATGAAGAGCACCTTCGTCAACTCTTCACAAGGATGAAGGAATACGGCATGCTCATCAACACCGCCAAATGTGTATTTGGTGCACCAGAGGTAACATTCTTAGGCTACCACATCTCGCAACATGGAACGAAGCCTATGGAAAGCAAGGTGCAGGCTATTAGGGAGTTCCCAGTGCCTAAAACCGCTAGGCAACTAAGAAGGTTTTTGGGCATGATAAACTTTTACCGGAGGTTTATGCCTCGGGCTGCCCAGACCCAAGCGCCTTTACATGCCTTACTGACCGGTAACGTGAAAGCCTCTCAGCCTGTCGACATAAGCGGAACCTCGTTACAGGCCTTCGAGGAGTGCAAGGATGGCCTTTGTAGTGCGGCTTTGTTGGCACATCCTGACACAAATGCCAAACTGGGCCTAGTCACGGATGCGTCTGATTTCGCCATCGGCGGAGTCTTGCAGCAGTTCAGAGACGGTAATTGGCAGCCATTGGCATTTTTCACCCGCAAGCTGAGCCCATCACAACAAAAGTACTCACCATACGATAGAGAGCTACTTGCTATCTACGAAAGCATTAAGTACTTTCAACATTGGCTAGCCGCTACCACCTTCACCATCTATACTGACCATAAGCCGCTATGTTACGCTTTCCAACAGCGGAAAAGTAACTGCTCGCCACGTCAGTATAGACACTTAGACTATGTTTCACAATTCTCGACCGACATTCAACACATCGCTGGAAAAGATAACGTCGTAGCCGACACACTTTCGCGTATCGATGAATTGCAAAGCCCAGTAGATTTAGACGTACTAGCCAAAGCACAAGATGTCGACTCTGAACTTGCACAATTAATCACAGAAGATTCTTCCCAGCAGGTAAAGAAAATGATATTTCCAGGAAGTCGTACTGTAGTGTACTGCGATGTCAGCACAACGACTCCCAGACCCATCATTCCTAAACCATTGCGCAAACAAATTTTTGACTCGTTGCACTCGCTAAGCCATCCCGGCGCAAACGCAAGTGCTAAACTTGTAGCACAGCGCTACGTTTGGCCACAGATGCGGAAAGACTGTCGCGATTGGTCTAAGGCATGTTTGGCATGCCAGCGCACGAAGGTGAATCGACACGTTTCCACCCCCTTGGGTACCCTCGATCTACCTTCAGCGCGATTCAAATATGTCCACCTAGACCTCATCGGCCCATTGCCCCCATCCAATGAATATCGGTATTGTCTGACACTCGTCGATCGCTTCACGCGATGGGCTGAAGTCGTCCCTATTACCGATATTACAGCGGAAACTGTGGCCAAAGCGTTTCTGTCGGGGTGGGTAGCACGATTTGGTTGCCCGACCGATATTGTCACTGATCGAGGTAGACAATTCGAGTCAGGAATTTTCCAACACCTCGCAAAAGCTATTGGGTTCAAGCATCGCAAGACCACTGCATACCACCCTCAGTGCAACGGTTTAGTCGAAAGATTCCACCGACAGCTTAAAGCAGCAATCAAGTGCCATGCCGATAGCCGCTGGACCGAATCCTTACCATTTGTACTGCTCGGCATAAGAAGTTCCTTCAAAGAAGACCTTCAATCGTCTTCCGCCGAGTTGGTATACGGTGAACCTTTAAGGCTGCCGGGTGAATTCTTTGGCCATAAGGTTGACAAATGTACAACTGATATAACGGACTTCACAGCCCGTATCAGATCATTTGCCAACAATTTACAACCAGTTCCCACGTCGCACCACTCAAAAAACAAAATCTTTGTCCACAAAGATCTGTCATCTTGTTCCCATGTCTTTCTTCGGGACGATGCGTTGAGAGGCGCACTCCAGCCGGCATACACTGGTCCCTATGAGGTGATCGAAAGAGGTGCCAAAGTTTTTAAAATAAAGGTTAAGGGTAAATCCGTCACAGTATCTTTAGACCGTTTAAAACCAGCCTACATACTGTCCCAAACCAATGACACCCCTATCCCAAATAATCCTGTTCCCGAGCCACCACCTTCCATTCCAGCAGTTAAAACCACTCGTTCCGGCAGAAGAGTCCATTTTCCGGACTACTATCGCCCGTAGCACGGTCTCTGGAGGGGAGTGATGTAGGTGACTCACATTATATTATTAATATTTACATAATATATTTATACGCCCAACACTAATTAACACAAAGAAACAATAAACATTCATATTATAAGCATAAAACACTAAACAATATTTAGTAGCATTTATTATAAACACACTGTCCGTCATTAACAAATTATAGTACACTGGACACGCGCGTCGCCTGTTGAGTGCCTTAGTCTAAGACGCGTGAAGTTACACGTCGTGTGACGTATGCGCGCACACATTCCTTCGCCGCGCATTCGCAAATCGGAATCGCTAGTCACGATCTATCGCAGACGCTGTGCGCACGCTCGCTTACTTGATTTTTATATACTTCTACCCGCGCTAAATCGCTGCGTAGCTGTGTTAACCCTTAAGCTTTACGCTTACTCGCTTGCTTTAACTGTGCCTTCTTATCAATGTAATATAACTGAAAACATTATTGTGTATTGTGCGGAGATAAAGTGTTGGACTACCAAGAGGACTTTATTTTCTTCAGACCCAGTAAGTCTACCCTCACACACCGTACCACACAACCAAATAAGGAACAAACTTCTTAGCAAAATAGTAAGTTTCACTTTACGTATTATTTATATACTAACAAAGCGCTCCGTGACGCGATTTACTCGCAATTGAAACAAATACAAACAATGTTTGCTTGCACCCCGCCCAGCGCGCGCGCCGTCGTCGCCTGCCGCGCGAACGCAACGAGAAAAACAGGTTGTGACTTGTCTTATTCCAGTTAACGCGCCCCCACCAAGCATGTACTTCGCGCCGAATATTCGGCGCTTCGGCCGACAGCGTTGCCGAATATTCGGTATTCGGTATTCGGCCAATTCACTATTCGTGGCATCTTTACTTGAAATCCCTTTTTTAATTTTTCGCAAATATCTCAAACCCGAGATGTCAAAAATAATTAAATTTTGTAAGTTATTGAGGAGTGATTTTATGATTAACACTGGGGGTTTTGTACACGAGGGGATGAACATTTCATTATTTGGTGGATAGTTAAATGCGTTTGAATATCTTATCTGGTGGTGGACATAGTCGGTTCATTTCAATCAAATTGATTAGATCAGTTTGAAAAGCTTTCTGGAAATACAAAAAAGGTTCTTAAAAGGATTAATTTTATGTTTAACATGCTATCTGGTGGATAGTCGGATCAGGTTCAAACAGATCGGCTCAGTTGTGATCAAGTGGGGACGAAACTTTAGATTAATGAAGAGTGGCAATATTATATTCACTACACACTTTTGTAAAGTTAGAAATCGATAAAAAGTAAAATTTTCAACCCTATAAAACATGAAAGACCAAAAATATTTCTCAAACATTTATTATTTGTAATATTTAATGTTAACAATTCACACACAATCAACCTGATAATGGATGGAATAAGTAGACATGTTCAGATATTTGTACTATTTAGTTCTGTAGAATATTGGTACATTTCAAAAACAAAATAATTAGTCGATGTCACAAAAATATTCAGGGAGAGACACGCTGCGGGGCGAGCACGGCCTACTGTAATAGGCTTGAGTCACACATTTTTATCGCAAAGGCCATGCTCGTCCCGCTGCTGTAGGTATAGAGTTTAGTCGTTATTTAATAAGTGCACTTATAATACGCGTTTACGTTTACATTTTCTTTAATTATTTTCTGCATAACATTATTGTACTAATCGACCAATAGAAGAGACGGTGACCTTTGAGTTCGTTTCGGACTTTCGCTCAAAAATACAGAACCGCCCGAACCCGCCCGTGCCGCCTCAGTCGTGTTTATACGACTGAAAACCTACGTTCGTGTTTTGTTTTTTATTTCCTTGCACGACCCTATTAGTCGATTTATGAGCTGGGCGCTGGGGAAACGGCAATTGATGTAAAAACAGCGGAAATTAGGTTAAAAAAAACCTAGTAAATTGAAACTTCTCTAAGTTTGAAATTATCTAACTGATACAAAAACAAATGATACCTAGATCATACAACCAATCAAAGCAGTTTACGCGCGCTTGACAATCGGTCAAGCTTGTTGTGTTAAAAAAGTGCTATTCTCAGCCTTGTTTGAATAAATGACCTTTGATTTTGATTTTACAGCGTTTGTCCACCGCCCCCGTAACCGGGATGTCAACAAGAAAGGTGATTATTCGAACCGAACGTGACGTCCCGTCAACGGACGTTCGGTGGACACGCGGCCATAGTAAATGTATACATCGCTACTTTGGCGCCGTCATCTCGTTCTAGTTGACATTACGTTGACGGTGGTGGGTGGACAAACGGTGTTAGGGTGATAAAGCAAATAACGAAGTCGACTATACTATAATAGAATGTCAAACACAAGAATTTATGTGGTGAAGAAAAAGTTTGATAAGTTCTTTTGCCATCCAGATGTTTCAAATATGACGCGTGACATGTCAATAGTGAAGGGGACATAAAACTACGTAATTTAATATAATTAAATAAATCTAAGAACGAAAAGAGCTTACAGAAGTATTAAATATTTATTAAAAACACTTTATACATAGCTTGAGAATAATATTAGAAAATAAAAAAGAAGTTTTAAATATAATTCAAACATGACATGTAATCGAGAATAAGGAGTGTCCGATGTTTTAGAATAAGAAGAGGTAGATACAGCGCAAAACAAAAAAGTTAAAATTGAGCATAAATAGAATGATGATCATTCTATTTTAATAAATAGCAATTGAGTGTCCGATGTTTTAGAATAAGAAGAGGATACAGCGCAAAAAAAGAAAAGTTAAAATTGAGCATAAATAGAATGATGATCATTCTATTTTAATAAATAGCAATAAATATATGTAAGGGCTGCCAGAATAGTCGACATACCACAAAACATTACAATTACATTTTTTTTTAAATCTTACAAGTGCGTGTACCACAAAGCTCTAAGCCACACAAATGTAATGGAAAAACCTTACAATATGTACATTGTAGTGATAATTCTACAATTTAGCGTAACACAAAAATTTACATGCGACATATTATGTTTTTCCGGAGAACCCTAAAAAAGGGTTCGAACCATTGTGGCATATCCGACCCGCCGCCATTTTGATATTTTTCAAAGCTGCTACGCACGATGAATGTAGTATTATGGGTAAGGGGACACTTGTACCATGGCCTCCCAACTCGAACAACGTATAAATTATTATTACAAAAAAAAGTCATAGATGTCGTCACAGGTATCGAGCGAAACATTTGAACCAGTAATCGCGAAGATTTTAATGATTTTTACACCTTAATAAATTCAACGTATCTTAATTATATCAAAAACATCCTTCTCTATATAAAATAAGGGTATATTTTATAAGTTCAATAAATGCAATAAAATTGATACTAACTCCATCAAACATAACTTTCAAGCTACGGTACTGTCACTAGATGGCGCCATCACGGATCACGAAAGTTCTATGGAACCACAGGCTCCAAGCGTTTCGTTTTTGTATATTCTTGTGTGATGCGTAATATTGTCTCAAAAATACTACTTTTCTATTAAAAATAAAAAAGGTCCTGAGCGTCGCGCGTCTATTTGTTGCCCGGGAAGTCAATGCCATCTGGTGATATTTCAATATATTACTAAAACAATGGTAGGCTGACAGCGTCATAGCCGTGGTAGCTCAGATACTGCATTTATTGGTGTAAATACGAGAACAAAATTGTCTACAGAATTGCCTACAGTAAGAGGGCACGCTTTTGCTCTATGATATTGGGTATCTGTACTTGTATTCTTTGATCTGTGCTTGTACAAACAAAAAATGTAAAGTAATATGGTATGGTATAAAAATGTAAAGTGTCACGTTTCCGATATATTTGGAGGTAAACATCGCCATACAAGAGCTATGGAAATGAACTATGAAACTGGTGCGAGGAAAATTAAAAAAAAAATTGTCTCGGGTGCATATGCCAGCTTCCGTTGAAAAGTATTCGAACCCCTTTGTAGCTGACAATAAAATTGTAAGAATGAGGTTTGTGTTACAGTAAATTGTAGTGATTAGTCTACACATTTGTAGAATTGTAGCTCCAAGTCTACAAGTCGCGAAGCGTATGTCAGAACGTACCTATTAAAATTTTATTAGTTTATATTATTGAACCAATAAAATGTTCAAAGTTTGTACATAATATACAAGTATAAGTAGTAGGATAGTAGTGTAAAAGTTTACATAAATTGTAGACTTGTATTTCTACAATTCGTACAATTATGTAGTGCGTCGTGACATGCCCTCATGCTGTATGTTACGCAATTTTTTCTACAATTTAGCAATTATGTAGATTAGACTTGTAGATTTGTGGTATAGGGCCCAGGAATGGAATAGAAATATATGAATACAAAATAATTACTTCTTCTTGGTCAAAGAAATAGTGACTCGAACAAATGAAACATCTTCACCTACCTCTCATATTATAACACAATTGAATCATTAAAACTAGTCTCAGTCACATAACATTGATCTCAATCATCGTCATAATCTGTGTCGTCATCATCATCACTAGATATCTCCATGTTTCTGGTCGAGTTAATCATAGGCATCGGTTTCCGAGTCCGCTCGAGAGAGAACGCGTATGATTCGTAATCCAACACTTCGTCATCACTCAAATGGGAGTTGCCTTCGACGAAGCTTGCGAATCTGAAATAATAACGCATGTTCTATTATAGCCTGACAGCTGGAAGTGGGACCCTTCAACAGAAGTATTTTGGTTCACAAGAGGGCAGTGTTTAGTTTTTTTTTTTTTTTTTTTTTTTTCGCCGCGTATGGTACGCACTGACCGTGCTGATTATCGATCGTGACCGAGCGTTTAGTGCTTAGCTGACGGCAAACTGGGTACGCACAAGAGAGGTCCCACATCGGCGGACAAGGACGCACCTCAGAAATATCACGCTCGGATATTCGCGCGTTCGGTCGTTCGCTCAGTCAGCGACGCACTAAATACCCGCATATAGCGACGTATCGCGTCTGTCGACCGACGGTCCTAGTCAGCGCGATGTAGCTGTACGCGCATAGCGACTCATTAACGTTGCACTGTAGTTGTTGATAAGTTTTCATTGATATAGCTTTGTTCAACTGATGACAGCGCTGACCGTCGCCATCGGTCGAGCACTAAATTCAGCCAAAGCAGCTAAGCGTACGTGGGATTGGGTTGGACTCGATTTCTGAATATCGGATTTATGATTGGATGAGATATGGTCTGTTCCAAAAGTAACAGATGAAAATGTAAACAATGAATTAGAAAATGTACGCGTGAATGCCAATTTGTAGTGCTAGTTACAAATTCAGCGAGTTCAATCAAGTTTCAGACTGGCTAAAGTAGACTCATCTTTCATTGTACTGTTTAAAATGTTACAATAACGAATTGTTGTTGAATTTTTTCGTTGTTTCGCATGGGAAATAACCTGTCGCAATTAATTTAGTTTTTTATTTGTTTTTATATTTTAGGTGATGCTCTACCTGTAAATTTATACATTTTTTAAATATATTTTTAGTCTGGTTGTTTTTGGCAGTGTGTATATTTTGTTCCACAGTACTTTTATACCAGACAAGCTCTAGACGTGAAGACTTGTAATTGGCTGTCAGATTATCATACTGTTATAATTATATCACCAATGTATTTAGCTGTAAGTCTTCCAAAGTTCTTAAATAAATAAATAAAATACCTCCCCACATACTTCAACTGAATGAGACGAAATTCAAATTGTGTATAAAACTCACACTATGCAGACAGGCATATTATACGTTGGGGGATTATATCGCTGATAAAAATGCCTGGTTCAATGCTGGTCCTGCTCCACAACCACAACTAATTGATTAACATTTGAAAATATTGTTAGAGCTGCTGAAGATTGTAAGACTACCTTTGCATTGTATAAACTCAGCCTCCTTTGTATTATATAAATGCATAGGACAAGTGTGAGTACTATGTACTATCGAGCTACCATTTACCGGGTAATGTCTTTCATCGACTTGAATGTGCCCTGGCGGCTGATAGACGTCATGCTCACTCAAATATCTCGCTGACGGTGGCGTGTGTTGGATCATTTAGCTCACTTCAAAATGGTTGAGCTGAATGGTGCTGATCCATCCTTCATGTTCGTGAACGGGCGCCGTCAGTAGGGACTGGTCATCTCTTACCTGCCACGGCTTATTTTAATAATTTTATTTATGGATTGTTTTGTTTAAATTTCTATTTGCTGTACTCTGGAGACTCAACGTGTACGTCTTATTTAATAGTTCTCACATATAATTATACCTATATTAAACATTAATGTTTATGTAAGTAAGTAATATTTATGTAACAATATAATTTAAAAGAGTGTCCATGGAGTTTCTTACCCGTTCTTCTCTCTATGTACCTACTACGCTTTGGAATGGGCAACTAGCTTCACTGACTTGACTGACCGACCACTTGACAATTCAAAAGTGCCTGTAAATGGTTTAATTAAAATAAATACTTTGAGGAGTGCTTTTATTTATTTGAACAATTTAATACACAATAAAAAGTGTGTGTGACGAGAAATGGAAATATAGAAGGTGAACGCATCAGCTGTGCGCTTAACCTCAAATAATACCTGAATCCAGTGAACGAAAATAAACATGGAAGCATTCCTAGCTCTAAAAAATGACCCAACGCAAATTGCGCCGCGGTGGGCGGGGCTTACCGATTGCGCCGCTCAAGCTTTTAGTTCGTCCGCAGTGGGCAACAGCGGCAGTCGACTATTATTTACCGGTTTTTGCGTGTTAAATATTTAAAAATGCCTTCTTGTACAGTGAAGTGGTGTATAAATAATTCACATTTGCATAGAAAGAATGCTGGAGTTAGTTTTCACGTGTAAGTACATCGTCATTTATTATATTTATATTAAAAATTAAGTCGGTTTGAATTATGCCACGAAATCTATGGGGATGATGTTATGCCAACCAAACATTTTTTTTCTACCTGATAATAATGACAAATTTTATTATTTTGATTACAATCTAAGATACTACTTACATAACAGTTTTTTTGCTATGGGGACGGGATTATGCAAAATAGACTAAGCTATTGAAGGTTCATAACAGTTCCATTAATAGCATGGAGCAAATAGATAGAACATTGCTGGATTAAAAAAAAACATTTTGGGAACGAGGTTCCTTAACGCGGCTTGTTGTAGGAGTTGACGAAAGTGTTAATTTGGTCGAAATGAAAATCCAAGATGGCGGATGCGAAAATTTTCAAATTTTTCGTCATCGGTGTCGCTTTTATAGTTTTCGAGGGTGTTAAAGCCGATAGTGACGTTAAAATGTAAAACCAAGATGGCGGCCGCAAACATTTTGTTTTTATTTTAAATCATACGTAAGAAGGAACTTCGTTCCTGACGGTGGTCCCCCGACCGCACACGTTTTTTTATGCTTATTTAATTCACTATATTTTCTTTTAGATTTCTACAAAATCAATATCAAAGAGAACTGAAGGGAAGGTGAAGGGCGGGCGTTTTGGGGGGACAGTCTGTTTCGCGAATCAGCGACGGGTTTTCGATGTGTGAGTTTGTATGGGATTTTGTGTCAAGATGCGCGTTTAGTTAAAATAGCTTGAAGTCATGCTTCCATGTTTATTTTCGTTCACTGCCTGAATCATTTTTTTTTAGGTTATAATGTTAATCGTTGTGCTCCTTAAGTTCTCAGTTGAGCGGCAAGATTACTGACAAATGCGTGCACTGACTGGACAGGTCCGCTCAATCTGTATGGTTTTTCCTCAAAAGACCGTTTCAGACACCAATCTACATGGTCTTCACATGATCTGACCAAGATTATGTCTGGACTTTAAAAGAGACTGTGACCTCTGAGTTTGTTTCGGCCTTTCTTCTCAGAGTAGTCAGATAGGAAACGCCGACCTCGTCTAGTTTTTAAAATATGATTGAGATGTAAAAGTGTTTGTAACAAACCTACTTACAGAAATAAAATCATTTATCATTTAATGTTTTGCTTATTACCAAGGTGAGATTTCAGATGTTACGTTTTTTTTTTAAATAACGTCTATTAATTTCTACGCCTCTGTGTTCAGAAACATGTGCTGTATCCATGGTAACTGTTTGCGCTTCGATTTCCCTGCCACCCTGTATACATTATACAGTCAGCTCAGAATTTGGCTACGAGCTTGGCACCTTCAGTAGCCTCCATCAACCCCTATAGCGTGCAGACAACAGGACGCGCTGGACACGATATTAAGCGCCCCATTGTTTGTGGGACAGCACCACATTTACACTCCAGGGCGGAGTCATCTATGAATCTCCACCTGAGCAGGTTTTCTTTGCTTCGGCCTACCTGAGTCCGGAGTCTATTTAAAGATTTCCAGGTAAGCCAAGGCAACTACTCATGTCCAGGTGGAAGATTTTCAGCTGGTTGAACGAATGGATTGGGTAGGCGTAGACTGTTCGCCAGTGAGTCAATCACTTTAAAAGGCTGTTAAGCGTGTAGACCAATATCTGGCATAAGATCACCTATAGCCCTACACAATAAGTAGCACCCCTGTTTTAGTTCATCAATGATCTGACATTCGGTAATCCTGCCCAATCCCACTTCAGTTTTCTGGGTGATATTGTCAATTTGTGTATATCCCGACCATATGTATAGTATGTTGTCTGTTCCAAAAGTATGGTCTGCTCCGAAAATCATTAAATAAGGGGTATTAGTAACACAATCATCGGTATTAAAAAGTTTTCAAAGGAGAATGAGTAATGATGGGCCCACCTCTCAATAGGAATAAGACACTCATAAATGAATAGGTATGTTTATGCAGAATAAAACTTATTATTACGACTAAGGTCAAAAGTCAGTACTTTCGGAGTTATACTACGTATTATACTGCCATAATCCATAAAAGTGATCGTAGTTTACTTCGTTATAAGATAAACTATGGCCAGACTCAAAACGGACGGCACCTATCTGCTTGCACCTTACCTGCGCCCCCACCCTACCCGCTGCGCCCGCCGCATGCCCAGGCGCATTTGCAAATGGCGATCAGTCATATTGCAGTGAACATCTTCGAGACGGTTTATACGTTATAGAAATATACAGACAAAACGATTTACATGATTTAATAGAATAAAATATACCAACAGAGAATGTGTGGTTGCTGCGTGGTAGGATACAGTCACGCCACGTAAGAGCAAGAATATACTATTGCTATATATTAATTGATCGAAACCAAGTTGGAAGAAACGCGATATCACAATATTATTGCTCTTGCTTGACCGGACGGCGAACTGTAGGAAGTTGCGCTCACACTATTTCTTTGATTTGGTACCTAGGGGTTGGGAGACATCAGTACCATTCGTGGCCCCCGTGGGTTTTTTAAATGATGTAATTGTCTTTGATGTCCAAGACGAATAATAAATCTCTTTTGTTTTTAAAGTGTACTTATTATTACTATTTTACCTTATAAGTATCCATAAAGAATATGTTAGACTGACGACTTTAAGACGTCGTATCTCCGAAAGTACTAACATTTGACCATAGTTATATTAGTAACTAATGTTCCACTTAAAAAGCCCTATCCAACGGTATATCAGATGTTACTATTGAAGGGTGGGCCCAGACTCCATACATTCATTTCCCATTGTCCTTTATATCTCACCATTTTTTACAACAATTATTGTTCAAATAAAATTATTAAATTGTAACTGATAAATCGTCGACGAATGGCATAAAATAAACCCAATTTTTCAAATTAAATACATCATTTCAAAGAAATGACTTTTGATTTTGATTTTTGACACACGCAACTGTTGGCTGACAGTACCAACCTCTCGGAAAATAGGTTGGCACCATCTGACGGCCAACTCTACCACCGCGCACGCTCATTGGTCAAATCAAGTAGCGCGCGCTTTCCCGACTTCCTGTTACACACTTCCGTCGCATTTCACGAAAACACTCCCACAGATTGCAGGAAAGCAAGAGGAAAGCTATTTGGTGGAATAGCAACTAAGTAAGGATGGTAACTTGCAGTGCGTCTAGATGACCGATGGAAGGGGGCCGGTGGAATGAGGTCGTATCTATCACAATAACAATGGAAGTCGCGGGAATGCGGGATGCACATGACCGGTCGGTCGGTGGCATTGCTTGGGATGAGAGTTGTTTACGTCCGGAAGTCGATTTCTTAAGCTAAATGGCGATGATGATGATGATGGTTATGACATAACTATGAATAGTATGAATGATGATAATGACATGCAAGAAAGAAAGAAATAGAAGAATAGGTTTATGACACGACGAGATCTTCACCTCTTGGAGTCGTTTAATTTGAGCATAATCTTCCACTGGGCACAGTCAGGGCTGGAGCAGTACTTTCTTAGATTTTCTAGCTCCATCTTGGTTTCCCTGGCGCCTTCCTCGTAGTACTCTTCGCTGGTAAGTAGTCTTTGTTTCGGCGGGAACCTGCGACGCCTACAAAATAAATGATGAAAAATGTAGGTATTATGAAGATTGGTACAGTTGTCAGAAATTTTTGGTATGCAGGCAACTAGCGACATCTTTCAGGAAGTGTTGTTGTTTCTTGTTGTAGTAATAAATTAATTATTTCATGCCTAGACTGACAGAATGTTTAACTTGTAGGTGGAAAACACGTAATCGAAGATTGTGAATAGGTGGAATGAAAGTATGAAACTACTTTATTTGTTTCTAACAATAAAAAAATGGAATCATTTGCTCTTTATTTTTACATCGTATTTGAGTCCATCTGAGGGGCTCGTGGATAAGTAATGACAGTCGCACGGATCGATCGATCAGGTTAAGCTGCGCTTGCCGCGGTAGGTCCGTGGATGGGTGACCATCTTAACATACCAAGACCCCTCCGTGCCTCGGAAAGCAAGGTTAAGTCGTTGGTCCCGGCTGTCATTCGTGGATCTTTGACAGTCGTTACGGGTCGTCAGAAGACCGAAATTCTGACAACCAGTCTTAAGCCAAGGGGTATCGTATTACCCAGTAACTGGGTTGTGGAGGTCAGATAGGCAGGCGCTACATGTAAAATAAAGTAAGTAAAATAAATAAAAAGAAAGAAAATGCGTTTATTTGTGGTAAACTAGACGCAAAAAAGAACATAAACACAAAAAATAAGTAAAGGTTGGGGGAAACATGCGTCACATCCAGACGACACGTTTGGTGTAGTGGCTACAGTGGCTAAGTGTAGTCAGCGAAACCAAATGGTCCTGGGTTCGAATCCCGGTAGGGGCAAATGTTTGTATGATGAATATGGACATTTGTACCCGAGTCATGGATGTATGTTTATAATATGTATGTATTTACGAAAAAAAAAATGTATTTAAGTAGTGTATCAACCATCTGGTATCCATAACACAAGCCTTAATTAAGTGCTTAACTTGGAACTAGATGGTGCTGTGTGCAGCACCATCTAGTTCCAATGCCAGCATCATGTCAGACGATATTTATTTATTTATTTATTTATCCACGTAAAACGGCTTTCGCTCAGCATTATGCTGCGACCCTATGCAAGACGGAGCGCGAGCGCTGGTTTTCAGCGACTGCCGGCGCTGACGTAATGACGTCGTCCGGTGGAGCAAACCATTGTTAGGACGCTGTACCAGTACAGCGTACTTACGAACGTCGCTGGCAGATGATGATGAGTTGAGTATATCGGCATACCCAATTAACGTCTGGTATGTACCTACAACAAAAACTACATGATCTGCCTAGCCTTTTCCCTCCCACCTATGTTGGGGTCGGCTTCCAATCTAACGGGATGCAGCTGAATACCAGTATCTATTACCTATATGTATAGTAGTCCTCCAGACCGTATTTCGCCGATGCACGATGGCGGCAAATCTCAACGGAGACTAGCCTTCGGCGCGGGAGATATTAGAGTGCACGGGTCCCTCACTCTCATAGTCCGATACCAACCACGCCTACAGAACAACGAACATACCAACTACATGTCGATAAATTGCTTAACTTACCAATATCCATTCATCCGGTTGATCAGTGACTGTGGGAAGTACTTGGCAACCAGCGACGTAACGATAACTGCGGCAGACGCCTCTTGGTACTCGCTGCTAAAGAATATCATTAGAACGCCGACAATCTGAAATCAAACGATCAGTTATGAGAAAAGTATTTAAAAAGAAATTACGATTAAAAACTTGTGGAGTAATTATTGCCTAAGTGTCAATCTATACAACGTGTAACATAATTAACGCAAGACCTCATGCACCCCAATTAGAGTATTGAGTTAAAAGCATTATACAAAGACCAAAACAATTTATTTTAGAGCTAACTATTATTATAAAGAAAATCGTGTTGACCCTAGCATTACTTTATGCATTTAAAATTGAGTCTTATTGCCTTGAAATAAGATTTAATTTTCTTTGGCTCAATCGGCGGTCAGTATGGCAAAATACATCGTTTTTGAAAAAATACCTATATCAATAGTTTCTGAAATGGATTCAGTAGTCAATTAAGAGCAAACTACTTTCAAGACTTTCGTTTATTCTGTTACACCTTGTTGTATATAAAAGGAAACCGTGACCGACTGATCTATCAATATCAACATAATTATAGCGCAAACCACTGAACGGATTAGGCTGAAATTTGGCACACAGATAGTTATTATGACGAAGCCATCCGCTAAGAAGGGGTTTTTGGAAATTCAACCTTTAAGGGGGTGAAAAGGGAAGTCCGAGAGGGATACCGTGGCCCCTGGCACAGGTAACTGAAGGAACACGGGTGGGTTTTAGTCAGTAAGAGTCTGACACGTCCTCCTGCTCTGCCCAGAGCGGGAGAAGTTATTTGATGATTTCCCACCCTCAAAAAAAAGGGGGGTGAAAAGGGGGGATTTTGTTTGTATGAAAAACCTTATTTCTTGAGTTATTAAACTTGAAACTTGGCACAAATGCATATCTAAGTAAATCATAAAGATTGTCATTTATACCGACTGAAGGGGGATAGGAGGGTGTCAAAGTTTGTATGGAAGAATTTTAACGCGCGCTCCGATAAACTCGAAACTTGGTACTTATACTTCAGACCAAAACTAAAAAATAACGTGTATTAGGGTTTTTCGAAGATCGTCCCCTGGAGGAGCACTAGGGTTATTATATTTTTAGGGCAGGATTTTACTGCGTGGCTTGATTAACTCAAAAATTGGTCTAAATAATCTTTAGTTTAAGTTACGGAAACACCCCAATTTTTCGAAATTCAGCCCCTGAAGGGTAAAAGGAGGATACAGATTAAATGAAAAATCTTATTCCTTTGGTTAATAAACTCGAAACTTGGCAATATTTTCCTCAGTAAATAATTAACATTTGGTTTTTTTAAACAGCACCTCACAGTGGATTTAGAGTTTAGAGTGTGTCAAAATTAGTACGTAAAGGCGCTGTCGGATGAACTCGAGACTCTGTACTAATATTTAAAACAATAAATAAAAAGTACGTTATTTAGGGTTTTCTAAAACGGGGTGCAATAGGGTAATACAGTTTGGATTTTACTGCTTATTTGAATAACTCTAAAATAGGTATAAATACTGTAAAAACATACAATGGCAATATACCAAACGCTTTTTTTAAAACAAGCTGTATTGTAGTGAAAAGGGTGTGACGTTGTAAAAATCAATAAGTAATTAAAGCAACTAGTAGCGACACCTTTTGTGGGTCTGCTTAAACTCGTGGCATGATGGTTTTGGTGAAATTGTGTCATGCGAATTAATTACATGTTTATTAGTTATTTGAATTAAATAAACATATAGTAGACATAATTTCCTACATTCTATTGATAAACAATGTCTATTAAATTCGAAATGACGATGAGAATTGTATTTAGTCTGTGGAAGAGGATTTTCCAAGGACATTGATGAGGGTCCTGTCAAAATAGGTGAAAGTTTTTTTTCCCTCCAAGGCGTGACAACGAGGAACACGTTTTGGGAGAGGGACCAGTTCTGGGATGACCAGACTGTGTCCAAATAATCCTATGGGTTTTCTATGAGTCCAAATCAAACCTGAACCTTGTCGGGCTGATTATGCTAGCCTCTCTTGTAATAGTTCTGATGCGAGGATAGACGCGATGCCTTGGTGTAGCCCCGTGGTCAGATGATATGGTATTGATCCGGGTGCGGGCAATTGTGAGGTTAGCCCTTGAGGTGTGGCCATCTGTTAGTGAAGAAGGCTTTACTGAACCGTTTAATGGTAAATGAGGGTAGCTCGCCGCTCCAGGTAACAATAGCGACACCGTCTACACCCGTAGGCCACGTTTTTGCGTGTGAACACAGGTATTTATTCTGTATTTGACGACAAGGGTCTTGGTTCCGTCATTTGAAAGGAATATTATATACTGAGAGAACACTGAGTTTCTACTGAATTGTCATAATTTAAACTATGAGAGAGTTAGGCCTTTTGTAAGAACTAGGTAGTAAGACCAGTTGTTATAAATTATTGTCTTTGACTTTACCTCTTAAACTTTGACTTTGAATTTGACTTTGAGACGGGTGAAACCGCGGGGCGTAGCTAGTATAAAATACCTAGGGTCACTGCGCGCCTATTGGAACAAAACTGTTTCACTTGAATAAGTATTGTTTAAACCTCTCACCTGTAAAGTCCACATGACCAAATTCTTGCTTCTCTGATTTTTGGGCGGTCCGATTCTGTAGCAGACAACGAAGCTGGCGAAGCTGACAACCACCGTGTACCAAAACATGTATGTCTGGTAAGTCAGCACGAGAGTACGAATGTTCTCCCATATTTGCTGGAAAAGGTACACTCCGACGGTCCAGCCGCCGATTAGGATTCCATATGTTAGCGTTTTCTGAAAGAAATTAATTGTAATTATCGTTATACCCCAAGACTTGTTTGATATATACAGGGTTATTATTATTATTATTTATTGAATATAGTAATATGTCGGCAATCTATTAAAGGGATGTAGGGTAGGTCATTTACAATTACATGACCCCTTATGACCCCTATGCAAATGTCGACTATTTTCGAGTAATTTGACTTTTTTTTTGCGGTATACAATTTGGAAAATTCATAAAAAAAACCAAATGCATGATTTTTTAAAGTTATTATTATCTCTACTTCAATACTTAATACTCAAACATAAAATTACAATTATCTTTACTATTTTTTTAAATCAGAGCACATAAATTTCATTATATGAGCAGGTTATTTGATTAAAATTGTTGATTTCTGCAAAAACCTTAGATATACTTTATCTACAGAACATTGCAAAAATATGTACAACTTCTCAGCTATCTAACGAGACACGATAAGATACATACCAGATGTCTTTAAAAAAAAAAAAACATGTTAGGTACTGGAAAATGATTGACATTTATTTGCATAGGGGTCACAAGGGGTAATTTGGTCATTTGTCAAATGACCTCCCCTACATCCCGTTATAGGATTGCCGACGTATTACAAATAACCCTGTATACAGTTTGTTTACATGGACCTATGGCATTTAGCTATGGCGAACAGCATCGCACTCTAACATACAGAGAATCACAAACGCATGATTTGTACCAAATGAAGCTCTACACCATGATCTGAAAAAACCGACGGTCAAAGAGGAAATAAAAAGCTAAGTCAAGTCATATAACTCGCTAACCAAATAACCTGGCAAACCACCTAATGGAATACCTACGCAGGCTAAAACACAAAAATCCACAGGATTTCATCGGACAAGCTTAGCTTGATCCTATACAATGTGGAGACAACAATATTTATTTATTTATTTATTAAAACTTTATGCACAAGTAAAAAAATAATACTGTACAAAGGCGGACTTAATGCTTAATTAACAATACGACTTTTTTTTTTCTTATGTAATTTGTGGTGTACAATAAAGAACATATAAATAAATAAATGAAAACACTGGCAATACTAACGCTTAAGAGTATTTTTTGAACTATCAAATAAATCCTAGCATCGATTAAAAAAAAGTTATTTTTTCAAACAAAATAAATAGTAGTGATGGGCCGACTGTGGGTTCTTCCAATCTTTGACTAGCTATAGTGACTAAACTATTGGATATATTTGATTGAATTTTCGTAAGCAGATTTGGAATGGCATTAGAAATACGCAGCTTAATTTATCGTTGTATCGTCGTCTCCACCTTGTATATGTGTGAGCACTATGTACCTTCTATAAAGGTTACTGGGTTCGTCTTTCATTGACTTGAATCTGCCCTGGCGGCTGAGAGTATGTCATGCTCACTAAAATGTGTCGCTAGTGGTGGCGTGTGTATTGGATCATTGGTTCCCTTCAAAATGGTTGAGCTGAATGGTGCTGATGCATACGTCAAGTTCGTGAACTGGCGCCGTCAGTAGGCACTGGTCATGTCTTAGCTGCCACGGCTTATTTTGATTCCTGAATTGTTCTTATCTTTTTATTATGGATGCTTTTAACGTGCACGTCTTTTTACATCGTTCTCACATGTATAACTTCAACATGAATGATGTAACCACTATTTTGTAACAATATTCTGATTTAAAAGAGTGTCCATGGAGATTCTTGCCCGTTCTTCTACATAGGTAAGTACTACGCTTTGGAATGGGCAACTAGCTTCATCTTTCTGACTGACCGACCCCTTGACAATTCAAAAGTGCCTGTAATTGGTTTATTTGAAATAAATGCTTTAAGTTTGAGTTGAGTTTATACGTACTAGGGTGTGTATTTTTTCGTCTTTTTTAATTATTAGGTACTATTATACAATCGTACATGCCAGTCCCATCGGACCTTATAACGTAATAATACTACAAACTTAACAAAACTATAGGTAAGCAGCTCCGAAGTTAGGTGTCGACAAAATTTTATGGAACATACAAACAACGTTCATATTTATATTGAGCTCTTTAAGACTGCGCCGGGCGAACACGGCGCGCGGATAATAGGTATTTACTGCGGCGCGCTAGTCGTGTGCGTCGTAACGCACACAATGACAAGTTCGCTCGGTGCCCGCTTGAGTTGCAAGGCAGAAGTTGATAACTCAGGATTTTTACAATTTGAGTGACTGAGTGTAACTTCGGGTATTAAAAAAATTGAGTGTATTGAGTGACTTGAAAATACGAATACTGTTTATTTAGACGGTTCTGTGTAGGTACATAAATCCGATTAATAAAACTAATCCTACTAATATTAGGTATAAACGTGAAAGTTTGTTTAGATGAATGTTTGTTACTCTTTCACACGAAAACTACTTTTTATCCCGGTTTTCCCGTGGGATAATTTTCGAGTAATATCGGGTGAAACCGCTGGTAACACTATATATATATTTGTTTGTACTATAGTAATACACAATCCGTTCCCTTACTATTTATCGATTGCGATGAAATTTTGGCGTTGTGGAGTATACGCCCTGGAACTACACTGCGTAAGTAGGTTGGCTAGGTGAGTAAGTTGGTAATAAATATATGAGTAGGTTGTTATAATAAAACCAGTCTGTAATAAAAAAATCTATAATTACTAAGGTTCTTCACCAATGTATAGGCAAGGGTTCTTCACCAACGTGTTGGCGAGGCTCTTCATTGGTGTGCGTTTCCTAAAAAGTAATATAGTTATTGTATTTAAATAAAATGATTAAGTTGACGTAATTATCAGATGTATGACAAAAAAAAACCATACTTGCGAGCAATAAACTGGATTCACTTCATTACGGCTTGATACAATTTAATTTTTTTATATTTTTATGCAATGAACTATGGGTTGTGATATATCATTTTAAATGTAATTTTACTAACTTTCAACCGCTTTTGATATCATAACGAAAAATTGTTTACTTTTGTCATGGAACGTAAAAACGAAAGATATACATTTTCGGAACGAAATATAAATTGTTTGGAACTCCTATAAAAACTGGACGTTTATGCAAATTTCTCATCAGTCCAATATTTCACGTCACTGGGAATACTCAAGTAATAAAAAAATGGAAACCACACCTACAGAAGCAAAATAAGGTCTGAAACAACCAGCGATTACGTGATTCCAGAGTGTTGCCCTCAAGTATAGTTTAAAGAATACTTAATGACTAAGTCACTCACGTGGGCAAAATATTTAAGTATTTAGTTGCCAGCAAACGATAAAACGATAATAAAAATTTAACTTACGGCGTTGGAAGAATTTCCAGTTTAATTTTCTTTGTTTGCATCAGTAATGGATCTACAAAAAAAAATATTCATAATTATATCTTGTAATGACCAAAGTTTTCAATAAAGCAAATTCGCAATTTTAAGAAAAATATCGTTCCATCGTCGTGGAGTAATAAAAAAAAAATATCGTCTGACATTGCACACAGCACCATCTAGTTCCAAATTAAGCACTTAACACGCGCTTTTTGGCTTGTGTTATGGATACCAGATGGTTGATACACTACTTAAATACATATTTTTTTTTGTAAATACATACATATTATAAATATACATCCATGACTCGGGTACAAATGTCCATATTCATCATACAAACATTTGCCCCTACCGGGATCCGAACCCAGGACCATTTGGTTTCGCTGACTACACTTAGCCACTGTAGCCACTACACCAAACGTGTCGTCAAAATTACACCCTAAAAACCTATTACACGATAGCCATATCGAATGTTTGACAAAAACTAGCATACGCCATCTTGGATTTTAAAATTAATGTCAGATTTGCAATCGCCACCCCCAAAAACCTATTACACGATACCCATATCGAATGTTTCACAAAAACTAGCATCCGCCATCTTGAATGTTAAAATTAATGTCAGATTTGCAATCGCCACCCCCATAAACCTAATACACGATACCCATATCGAATGTTTGACAAAAACTAGCACCCGCCATCTTGGATTTTAAAATTAATGTCAGATTTGCAATCGCCACCCCCAAAAACCTATTACACGATACCCATATCGAATGTTTGACAAAAACTAGCATCCGCCATCTTGGATTTTAAAATTAATGTCAGATTTGCAATCGCCACCCCCAAAAACATATTACATGATACCCATATCGAATGTTTGAGAAAAAATTGAAGAAAAGATTATATCCGCCATTATGTTGGGTAAAAGGAAATAATATAACAAAAAAATAGAAATACGTACTTTCTGAGAGAACAGTTTTTTTTTTCGGAAATTAGCGCCAACTTTCTTCTTGTAATATATTTCCTTATGCTTTCCCATTTTACTAAAACAAAAATACTTACATAAAAAAAAATGTTACAAAAAATGTACTGAAAAGTAAAAAAAAAATAAACGGTAAATATTAGATATGCACAAAGTCATTATCAACTCAAAAAAACAAAAAATATGACTTACCTTATTCAACCGTTTGCGTTTGCGTTTGGCAAGGTATAAGTACACAATAGATCGCGAAGTATCGTTAGCGGCGTGTCGCTCCCCGATGAGACGTGACCACTCTCCGAGCTCTCGTGGACGACTGAACTTTCGACCGGTGGACGTTGCGTATGATTCAAAACAGCGCGCGCAGCGACTCAATTTTAAACAAAATAATGTGTAAAATAACCAAGCGACATTTTCGAAAATGTTAAAACGACAAATTGTAGTATGATTATTAAAGATTGATATGAATTAAAGTTTGTGAAAAAATTCAACGGTTTACTATCAAAAATCAACTAAATACGATCATGCTATTTTAAGATTTTTGTCCATCTTTACGTAATTTTGTTATTTAAACTAGACAATAATTATAATTTTTGCCAACGAAGAATTGTTAACACATTCATTGTGGTGCTCAAAACATATTTTTTATGGTAATTATGGTAATTAGTATTGATGATATCCCTTTAACCGTGGCGGCCGTTTCGTATTATTTTGCTCTACGCAGCCTTAACTAGATCGACTGATATCTGACACACTCCGTCAGTAAATGTACCTATAACATCTTCCAGTGTGGCACACACCTCATAAAGTCATAACCAACTCACTTTTTTCATTAAAAATCCAAAATTATTAAGCGGCATATGTCGAGATCTCAGTCTGTGAGCTGTAAATATAATTGTATGTGCCATAGGACCGATAGGTCGCCTACCAAGCAAGACCTCTAAAACATCATAAAAATGACTAAATGTCCTAATACATAGTGACATATTGTAAGAAACAGGAGACCAAAAAAATAATGACTTGTTTAAGTTATTGTTTTTATTATGTTTACCTATTTTTATTGTCATTCGGATAAACTTATAGGCACATAACCTACCATATTCTTGGTAATCCATATGCTTTTTTATATCAGCTTCCTAAAATAGGGTTGAGCTACACAATGACTGATGTATGCATGCCGTCTGGACAGGTCAACTCAAAGCTTCAATGGCTCTTTATTCAAAAGGGCCTTCCAGACATGGCCCGGCATTGTTAGACTCACATAAAAAGTTAGAGTTTGTTTCGGCATTTCGTCTCAGAGATCAGTCAGCTACGAAATACCGCGCCATCTAGTTTTAAAATATTGACGTGTAAAAGTGTCTTAAAAGATCTAGTTACAGAATTAAACATTTCATTTCAACAGGTCCTTTAGCTAGGATTTGTAACCCTAACAAATGTGCTGTGAACATAATCAGCCTATAATGTTCCCACTGCTGGGACACAGGCCTCTTCTCTTCCAGAGGTAGTAATTCCAGCTGTAATCTACCACGCATGTCCAGTGCGAGATGGCAGATGGCACATGTCTTCGAATTGTTGTGCACTGACTGGACATGTCCGCTTAATCTGTGTGGTTTTTTCCTCAGAAGATCATTTCCGACATCAATTTCCTCAAAGATGTTGTCCGAACTTTTATATACACATTGACATTGATGAATTTTATATACTTATTGTATAATGACATGAGTATTTACTTTGTAAAATATTATATTATTTTAATTATTTTGAATGTGGGTCATTGCTTTAAGTATTGTTTTTTTTTTTTACTCAGATAGTTTTAATCATGATCTGGCAGTTTGAGTAATTTATGTGGCCTACCCAAATGTCCTTTCTTTATTATTGTTTGTAGAATCGTTGAGCTCCTTAGGTTATGAGTTGAGCAGCACAATTACTGACACAGGCGTGCTACTTTAAAAGAGACTGTGATCTATTGAGTTTGTTTCGGCTTTTCTTCTCAGAGTAGTCCGATAGGAAACGCCGAACTCATCTTGTTTTTAAAAAAGGATTGACGTGTAAAAGTGTTTGTAGGTTTGTACAAACACTTTTACACTTACAAGGCATTTTTACTTACAGAAATAAAATAGTTTATCATTTGATGTTTTTCTTCACCGCTTTGAGAGCAGCGGTGATGAAACGATTTACACAAAGTAAAGCGCCTGCCTGGGTTCGAATCCACGACCTACGACTCGTAAGTCGGGTCTGATACCACTGGGCCACCACCGTTAAGGGCTAAATAGCAGACCACAATATTTTTTCCTAGCTCATATATTGTCCCACTGCCTGCTGAGAAAAGGCATCAGCAAAGCCCTTCTAGACCACCATAATGCATTTTAAATAGATAAACAAGTATTTCATGTTTACTCACCCTGGGTAGTAATTTACTGACGTAGAACACGAAAACCATGAAGGAAGCGAACACGCCGACGAATATGCCACAGAGGTAGAAGAACAAGGGGTTGGCGCACAGTGCACGCGACGAGAATACCATGAATATGCCCGCGAGCATTAACATGACGCGCCATAAGTCTACCCCTGGAGAAAAAACAAGAAAGTTTTCAAGGTCAGGCAGTTCCGTAACATGTTGAAATCGTAATACTGTAAGTTCGCAAATTACTCGCTATGGCGTGGAGTTGCGGACACCAGTCCTTATTACCTATTTAAGACTGTAAGTTTAAAAAAGTACCATCCTTTCGAATAGGGCAGAGCAGGCAGCTTTAAGCAATAAATAATATAAATAAAAAATACGTTTTTCTTGTAAATACATTAAATAATTTCGACATTATTAATCAGCCCATGAACATCTATAGTTAAAAAATTACTTATTACTATGATAACCGTGTATAAATAGTTGGACTGCCCCGTTGGACTCGTGGTCGCAAGCGCGGCTGCTTAGTATGGGGTCCTGGGTTCGATTCCCAGGTCGGGCAAATTGTTATAGGACTTCTTGGTGCCCGGGGTTTGGAAGGTGGCGGTTTGATACCCCCATGCCTCTGAATGCACGTTAAGCTGTTGGTCCTGCGCCTCGTCTCTCTCCGGCCGTTTTGGATTGCCTATGAGAGTGAGTGCATCTGTGTTTGTGTATACACCTGTGCACTATAATATCTCCAGCGCCGAAGGCTAGTCTCCATTGAGATTGCCGGCCATGGCCGAAATTCGGTCGGGAGGACTATTTATTAGTTGGCAAACTTGTAAGATTTATACCGGCCGATGACTGCAAGGTCACAAGCAAGCATAGTAACATTAAGAGCGTTAATACCTTATGAGTGGCAACGTCGCAATTTAGTGTCATATTTCGTGGTTTTCAATTTTTATCATTTAATCGGAGCTATATTTTAAAAATCTGTTTAATTAACTTTTTAGAATTACGTGAAAGTGTTTAATAAGTAAGTAACCGTAATGCTTACAGTTATTTTACAATGAAAATAACGCCCTGCAAGTTTCCAATGTATTATTTGCATATAAATAGAACTGTAAATGCAACGATTTCTTACCTTTTACACAGTTTTCACATAATTCTAAAAAGTTAATTAAACAGATTTTAAAATATAGGTAGCTCTGATTAAATGATACATATTGAAAACCACGAAATATGACACTAAATTGCGACGTTGCCACTCATAAGGTATAAACACTCTTAAGACACGTTTTACACTCAATGTACTTGCATACCCAATAGATTTGCTGCGTGTAAAATGTAATACAGAAATGATAGCATATTTATATTTCACGTTAACAAATACTTACTGAGGACCTGCAACTCAATTGTGTGCCTTCCTTTAGTGTTAACTGCCATGCAAGTTGGAGTGAAAAGGCTGATGGACACAGATTTCTGTGGTTTCTTCTGGAATGGGTTGACCACTGAAGACCAGCCATAGCTGTCCTCTGTATAATCCTTGTACACCTCATCAGGACTGTCTCCAAAGTACTGACCGAAATGGTCATCTGTTATTTTTATATTGAACTGCAATATTAATGTATTAGGTCAGTGTAACACAATTATAATCTCAGGATTCAAACTCAGTCAATACATCTATGTGGAAAAACTTCCAACTAAAAACTAGCTCAGGTAAAAAAATATCATCATAGGTAATGGACATTATTATTCAATACTTACTTTCACTGTTTGCCACAAAGCAAACAAGTTCTTGGAAGTTCCAGTGTAGCAGTAAATATCTGTGCCTTTTTTAGAGGTGGGCAGGTCCCTCTCTATTGTGGTGGGCCCCTCTAGCCAGTGAACTTAAAAAAAATGGCAGTTGCATCAACTTTTTTTGTTAGTTTTATCTTTGGCTTTGAAATTGTAATTTTAGTATGCATTGACATTCAAATGAATATGAATTCTAGAATCTTCTTAAAGGTCTGTTCACAGCTTACATTGAGTTTATGGTTATCTAAAGTTGATTAAATGGTTGAAATTCTATAGGTAACTCAAGCTAACATGACCCCATTTTGGACCAAACAAATATGCAGATGGGAGTTATACCACACGTTAACAAAGAGGGATAACTTTTCGGACTTCAAAGTATTCAATAGTATAAACAAGTTTAATTATAATATACGAACATTTCTTGGACTTCTGAACAATGGCCGTTGATGTATATAGCTAAATAGTATATAATTTTGGACTTAAATAGTTCAGAAAATAAGTTACTTCTTACCATCATACGGTAATGCCTGTGAACGAGTAATTAACACCACAATAAACAATAATAACAATAAGTAGCATCCGCAGGCGCCCATGCTTGTCTTGGGTTTTACATGAGAATCTCATAAACCATCAACTCATGATTATAGCGCTTGGTCTCTGGACCAGAACTTAGCGTTCTTTTATTTTTAGAACAAGAAATTCCGCATTTATCGACGAAAAATCGCGAGTTTAGTGAGATATTCTAATAATAGTGCGCAACTTCCAACGGTTTGTCACTGACGTTTATTTGACAATGACAGAAGTTTTATTTGCACAGGCGTTGGCATTTTCCTACAATGAGGTGCGCTTCTTGGTTGTATTGTATCGTCATTGTTGTAGTCGATTTTTATGTTGCTATATTTTTAAGTATTAACTCACTTGGTTTATCACGGCACGTGGAAACAGACAGCGCTTCCCTTATAGCAATCCTACTTTCCATGCTTATTGTCCGTGCAATTCCTACTTGAGGTCAGGTTCAGGTTCCGGACCAGTATTTTACATGGAACAACTGCCTATCTGACTACCATTAGTGTGCTCACACACGGCATGCTTTTTGTAAATCGGTCAGTTTTTATTTAGCATGACCTACGTTTGATCACTAGTAGGTGCTGTTTCATTTAGCTCCTACAAAAAATCGGTCAACAATTGTATGCCGTCTGCGAACGCAGCCACGACTCCAGCTACTGGGTAACACATAAGAGCAACACGCGTGACATTGGCTAAATGCACAAACCGTGCGAAGCCAAAACAAAAAAAAAAAAAAAAAAAAAAGAGCAACACGGGCCACCGGCGCGGCGCGGCGGTGCTCTATGGGGTAACTTGATAACTAGACATGGGGCGAGTACCAGAGGGGCAATTCCCGTATTTTTAAGACCGTTCGCATTCTAATCTGTCTCAATCTGTCAAAATTACAATCAATTTACATATTGATTTACATACATTTTTGACAGGTTTTTGACATTGATTGTCGCTGAGATGAGATTGCGATTGCGACTTGAATTTGAACGTTTTTTAAGTACGAGAATTGGCCTACTGGTTTTGATCCGGCCGGCTAATGGATATTAATGCCGGGCAATATAGTGAAGGAATAGTTATTTATCCAACATGTGAGGAAAGTTCGTTTTTCCTATGGGTTTCGATTTTGAGTCTTGAGTGAACGAAGGATTGAAAAATAGAATCACGAGCGCAGCGAGTGATTATTAATTTCAATCCTGAGTAAGCGAAAGACAACAAAACGAATAGCAAATGAACTTGCTCACATGTTGCATACAAAACTTTTCACCACTCCCAGCAAGAAAGTATTCAGTCGTCATAGGTAAATAAATTAAATAGTCACAAAGCAAATAATTAAAAATAATCAATACAATTATTTTTTTTTTTAAATATCCACAAAAAAATCAGGCAAGGTTAGTTTCTGAACGGGATCATTACTTTGAACATTACTTGAAAAACCAACTTTCCTCACTGTTTTCGTAGAGCACTGATTTTAAATAAACATCTATGCAAGGAAAGTACAAATGGTTTTATTACATATAATCTTTCATCATTATAGTGAAAATCACCAGTTTTTCAGCAAGTCGACCTCTTTTCTTCTCATAAATTAATCTTGCTGCAAAAAAAGGGCGTTCGCTGTAAATAGAAATTGCAGGTATCCTAAATATTTAGCCGCCACTTTTCGTAGTACGGCACGGTTGGCGAAGTGGTTCAGCGATTGATCGCTGCGCTGCGTGTCGCGGGTTCGATTCCCACACGGAACAAATATTTGTATGACCTACAAGCAGTTGTTCCGGGTCTGGCTGTTTGTGTATGTGAGTTTAATGTTTGCAAACGCACCCACAATACAGGAGAAATTCCTAGTGTGGGGAAACGTTAAAAAAAAAACGGATAGTGTCCTCTTTTAGAAGCCCATCATGATTTGTATTTCTTCCAACCCTTCATCTCATCATCATCTTCCTGCCCTTGTCCCATGTTATTTGGGGTCGGCGCAACACGTTTTCTTCTCTTCCAACCCTTGTCAAGCTTAAATAATGATCTAATTCCGATGCGGCAGAATTTTTTGAAACATAATTTGTTTCACCACTAGTTGACCGGATAGTAGAACAAGCAGCACTTTTTTCAAAGTTGATCAGACCGCGATACAGCATGTCAGTGCTGCCGTGTACCCGGCGTTCTCCATGCCGGGTACTCAATTTTCCGGGGTTCCTTAAAATAAGGAAATTGACCCTCTGGATTAGGACAAGTAATTTTTATATTAGTACCTACTTAGTACGTAACCATGGGATATTTTTTGGAATCATTTATCGACCACAACGCGGGCGAAGCCTCGGCCCTTCGGGCAAAGCTATTTGCTAATTAAACTCTTTGAGAGTAGCGAGTGCCCCGTTCGGTAACATCTACATGCTATGGGTCGATGGCACGTTGATTACTTTGTTCAGGATCCTTACAAGAGAAATAAATAAAATTTGCAATAACTCTCATCATGTTTTTATTTGGTAAAGCATATACAATAATGGAGCGGTTATGTATTATCAAAGTAACACATTAAGGCACTAGCACGATCTTATAACCTTGTACTTTAAAAAACTTGTACATATAAAAATAACCTGGAGATTTACTGCAATCAAAGTAAAAAATACAGGAATGTTTGCCTAAATACTGTTCAGAAAATACTTAATTAATAACAAATAATCATAATGCTAATTCAAATAATACAAAAGCTACCATTCACCAGTCTTGGGACAGGAATGTTCAAATAAATATATTTTCTTCATTTTAAAATACTGACCTAATTTTTTTATTAACTGAATCACAGTTTACTCACAAAATAAGTAAGTATAAATTAATATTTCATGTTTAAATATATTATAGACTGATTTCGATGTGGAGTCCATTACAATAGTTTTACAGTGTTATCAAATACATTTTATGCTACAGAATAATTAGAGAAATTATTTTTGTCTATATTAAATCAAAAATATATTATGTCACTTTTTCTTATTCACTTATTTCGGTTGTATAGTTCTAGTTTTGTTTCAGATTATAATATTTTAGGAATGGAAATTAACTGATCGATTAAAATTAAATGTCAATTACAAATTCGATTAAATAGACTATGGAAATAGTCGATTGAATCAACTAACTACTTACAATCGAGTAACCATGGAAGAAAATGTACTATTTTAAGATTAATGATTTTTAATGGTATAAGCCAGCACTGCTATCATTACGTCAGGACCACCATGCAGCTTTTCAACGAAAGTATGCACACAGTTTTCTTGCATTTCAATAGGTCTAAATTTAAAGATGTGCATTGCTGCATAGTGTGCCAAATTTTTATAGTTACACTTATCAAGGGGTATCGTGTTACCCAGTAACTGGGTTGTGGAAATCAGACAGGCAGTCGCTCCATGTAAAAAACTGGTATTTAGCTGCACCCGGTTAGACTGGAAGCCGACCCCAACATACATAGGACACGGCTAGACAAATGATGACTTATGAATATGAAATAGCAAAGTCAGATACAATATAAACCTATTTCAAGACATATATTTAAGGCACAGTGTTATAAGTTATCACGTTTTTAATTTCATATTTTCCATTATAATAATTTTATAATTATTATATATATAATTGTTGTAAATAGTAAAACCTGTGGTTGTAAGTCTGACTTCGCCATAAAAGTATGGTCATTTTACCCATTTATAAATTATTTTAGTGACCTTCAATTATATTGCACTAATATATATCTAGGAACCTGTTAAGGCACATTGAAAGCACTAAGTTATTCCTCTATCCAATAATCTATCTATGTGTGTATTTTTTAAATTTAAATTCCTTTGTTTGTGGAATACTTTGCGATTTTACGACGACCTATCTAAATTTTCTATGTCCTCGTTGGAATGTGATATCTGAAATGATAAAAAAATATAATGTTACTAATGAATAAACAGAGAAACCACGGGTTTGAAAAAAAAACATTAATTAACGGTAGGTATATATAATAAATATGAATATTAAAAGTGTGTATATTGAGAAGAAATGATACTAGTTTCTTCGTTAAAGCGCATGAGGGAAAGTTATTTTTCGTCAACCATCTTAATATTATCCAATTCATCGCTTTTAGCGACACTCTTGGGATCGTTGAAGGCATTATGCTGTTTGAATCTGCATTTGGGGAAATTATTAATTAATTATTTTCTAATATAATTAAATCTTTTCTCACTTTGCCGAGCCAATCGGTTATTACCAATTATTCTCATACTACCTGGTTTGCGAGCCTTAGAACTGTTTCCATCATCTAATAGTAGTGTTAATGTATTGGAAACAAAGCGCAACATTATTGCATGCACCATTAAAATGTAATGTTCCTAGAAACTACGTTTCCTGGAAAAATCGGCCGGCAACACAAAAATATGCACAACTTTGTTTTCCAGTGAATACAGGGAGGGTATTTTACTCACGTGTCTAACGCTTGCGTGCATCATGCGCGACGTACGTAGGTCCTCCATGTCGCGCCCACTCACGCTCGAACTCATGCTCCAGTATCTCTGCGCCACGCTTGCGAGTGAGGCCGGTCTCTTCTAGGCTTAGCTCGCACATTTGCATGTCGTCCACACCTGAGGTTTACAAAATATTATATTTAATAAGATTCTAAACAAAGGTGTAAGGTATGTCTTGCAATTAAAAATGATTCCAACATTTTTATAATAATATGTATTTTAGACAAGGGTTCAAGAGATTCGTTTCATCACCAGGTCGCGCCGCGCCGGCGTTCGACGTTCGATGTGGGAGAAGCGGTGACGGACGCCTAGGGTAGCTACATACCAGCTCGGGGTGACGTGAAAATGGCCGATGGAGTAAGGATTTCACCGAATCGTGGCTAAGGTTAGGTCAAAGAAACCAGATAAACGCGTTGCGCAAGATTGCAGGAAATACGCACCCAGCAGGGACGATATGCTTAGAATGGGGGTAAAAGGTAAAGGGTTTATTGCACAAACTTCTACAATTTTTACAGTAAATCATCTACATCTTTCTTTAAAAAAAAACTTTTCTCCTCACTAGGAATTTCTCCTGTATTGTGGGTGCGTTTACAAACATTTAAACTCACATACACAAACAGCCAGACCCGGAACACCTACTTGCAGGTCACACAAATATTTGTTTCGTGCGGGAATCGGGGTAATTCCCGAGAGGACGACTAATAGAGAAGTTTGAAGAAATATACATGTTGTACTGACTCCAAATAAAAGGACAAAAGAATGATGAGTTACCAGATTGCAGCAGCACCGGCGTCTTGTCGGGATGCAGCTCCATCTGGCGCGCGACGTACTGGCCGTCGAAGTGCGCGTACCACCAGCCGCGCCGCTCGGGCTCGCCGCCCGGCGCGCCGGCGCGCACGAAGGGGATGCGGAAGTAGCGGTGGCGCGCGCCCAGCACGTCGCCCGCGTGCGGCAGGCGCGGGGCCTTGGCTGCGGGGACGGGCAGAGTGTAAGGGGATGCGGAAGTAGCGGTGGCGCGCGCCCAGCACGTCGCCCGCGTGCGGCAGGCGCGGGGCCTTGGCTGCGGGGACGGGCAGAGTGTAAGGGGATGCGGAAGTAGCGGTGGCGCGCGCCCAGCACGTCGCCCGCGTGCGGCAGGCGCGGGGCCTTGGCTGCGGGGACGGGCAGAGTGTAAGGGGATGCGGAAGTAGCGGTGGCGCGCGCCCAGGACGTCGCCCGCGTGCGGCAGGCGCGGGGCCTTGGCTGCGGGGACGGGCAGAGTGTAAGGGGATGCGGAAGTAGCGGTGGCGCGCGCCCAGCACGTCGCCCGCGTGCGGCAGGCGCGGGGCCTTGGCTGCGGGGACGGGCAGAGTGTAAGGGGATGCGGAAGTAGCGGTGGCGCGCGCCCAGGACGTCGCCCGCGTGCGGCAGGCGCGGGGCCTTGGCTGCGGGGACGGGCAGAGTGTAAGGGGATGCGGAAGTAGCGGTGGCGCGCGCCCAGGACGTCGCCCGCGTGCGGCAGGCGCGGGGCCTTGGCTGCGGGGACGGGCAGAGTGTAAGGGGATGCGGAAGTAGCGGTGGCGCGCGCCCAGCACGTCGCCCGCGTGCGGCAGGCGCGGGGCCTTGGCTGCGGGGACGGGCAGAGTGTAAGGGGATGCGGAAGTAGCGGTGGCGCGCGCCCAGCACGTCGCCCGCGTGCGGCAGGCGCGGGGCCTTGGCTGCGGGGACGGGCAGAGTGTAAGGGGATGCGGAAGTAGCGGTGGCGCGCGCCCAGCACGTCGCCCGCGTGCGGCAGGCGCGGGGCCTTGGCTGCGGGGACGGGCAGAGTGTAAGGGGATGCGGAAGTAGCGGTGGCGCGCGCCCAGCACGTCGCCCGCGTGCGGCAGGCGCGGGGCCTTGGCTGCGGGGACGGGCAGAGTGTAAGGGGATGCGGAAGTAGCGGTGGCGCGCGCCCAGCACGTCGCCCGCGTGCGGCAGGCGCGGGGCCTTGGCTGCGGGGACGGGCAGAGTGTAAGGGGATGCGGAAGTAGCGGTGGCGCGCGCCCAGCACGTCGCCCGCGTGCGGCAGGCGCGGGGCCTTGGCTGCGGGGACGGGCAGAGTGTAAGGGGATGCGGAAGTAGCGGTGGCGCGCGCCCAGCACGTCGCCCGCGTGCGGCAGGCGCGGGGCCTTGGCTGCGGGGACGGGCAGAGTGTAAGGGGATGCGGAAGTAGCGGTGGCGCGCGCCCAGCACGTCGCCCGCGTGCGGCAGGCGCGGGGCCTTGGCTGCGGGGACGGGCAGAGTGTAAGGGGATGCGGAAGTAGCGGTGGCGCGCGCCCAGCACGTCGCCCGCGTGCGGCAGGCGCGGGGCCTTGGCTGCGGGGACGGGCAGAGTGTAAGGGGATGCGGAAGTAGCGGTGGCGCGCGCCCAGCACGTCGCCCGCGTGCGGCAGGCGCGGGGCCTTGGCTGCGGGGACGGGCAGAGTGTAAGGGGATGCGGAAGTAGCGGTGGCGCGCGCCCAGCACGTCGCCCGCGTGCGGCAGGCGCGGGGCCTTGGCTGCGGGGACCGAAGTGCAGAGTGTAACGAGTGCAAGGGGATCCTTAACGAAGCCGAGTCACTTATACTGCCAGTCATATTTTTCTATACCGGACCATACCTGAGAGCCTTTTGGTTACGGAGTTTTTTAAGGTCAATTGCCCACCAGTAGGTTATAGTTAAGACATTACTTCGGCAGTTCCAAAATCCATGATGAATTGCGAGAAAGACTTGTAGCCATCATATTTTGATTTAAGAGTGTCCATGGAGTTTCTTGCCCGTTCTTCTCCATAGGTACCTACTACGCTTTGGAATGGGAAACTAGCTTCTTATTTCTAACCGACCGACCCGTTGACAGTTTAAAAGTGCCTGTAATTGGTTTAATTGAAATAAATGCTTTGACTTTGAGTTTAGCATACATGCGAAAGAATTACCGCTATCGTTTAAAAAAAAAACTTAGTAGAATATTGACAGCCAAAGCATACTCTAACGTAACAGCAAAGAGTATAATAACTATACATAACAGAATTCTTGACAGATGTTTTTTGAACCTATACCGTTTATATAATGTTTATACTATTTATATAATGTAAGAATTATGTTTGGTTTTGTGTTGTTTTTTGTTCAGCTTGTTAAAGTTTTGTGAATTAGTTTATAATTTTGTAACTTTTGCATGCCTTTAAAATATGGCTGAACCCATTCCCTACATATCCATGTAAATATGGGTACAGACCCATATTTGCAAAATAAAATATCTATCTCGTTTATCTTTATGAGAGTGCCATGAAAAACAATACCTACTTTACCTTACCCTAAAATCACAACGTTCCCTCACATTTACGAACAGTTAGTAGCGATAAAGAAACGCGAACATTCGCTGAAGAAAGATGAATAACAGATCATAGAGTCAGAGTCAGAGTCAGAGTCAGAGTGTTTATTTGTGAAACATAGGTATTTACATAAAGGTCTTAGGTTATTATATGTGCGCTATGTTTTGCCGTGAAGGCGTACAAATATTGAAATAAAAATCATAAAAATAACAATATTAAACTATTAACATAAGAAGAAAGCAAAATTAAACTCTTACATGAGAAAAGGAACTATATATCTTTATAAAATTTATAATTAAAAAAACTTACTATAGTAACCCCATATAGATAAATTGTCAAAGAAGCTTAGCTCTGCAGCATACGCCGTTAGGAAAATTCGTGGTTTAACTGATTTAGAGACAGCCCGTTTAGTATACTTTAGTTATTTTCATAGTGTAATGTCGTACGGTATTCTGCTGTGGGGAAATGCCGCCGATATTCAGACGATTTTTGTTTTACAAAAAAGGGCAATTCGTTCAATTTATAAATTAAGTCCCAGACACTCCCTCAGAGACAAATTTAAAGGGATTAATATAATGACTGTGCCTTCTCAGTATATTTATGAAAATCTTTTGTATGCACATAAAAATATTAATCTGTTTAAAAAGTACAGTGATATCCATAATTTAAATACTAGGAACAAGCACAAATTTGTTGTTCCTACTACCAGGCTCAAGAAAATAGGTGGCTCGTTTAGATGCCAATGTATACGTTTTTATAATAAACTTCCTAGCCACATTCAAGCACTAAGCCTTAATAAATTCAAATCTTTTATAAAAAGGAAATTATGCCAGAATGCCTATTATACTGTCAAAGACTATATTGAGGACAAAAAGGCTTGGGATTGAGTTGCTCCAATAAAGCACAGGCAATGTTAATTTATTTTATTTCGCTAACTATTTTTACTTATAATCTTTGCTATAAGTATCTATACTTATTTACATATACAATGACACTAATATTTACTATTTAAAGTATTATATTATTTTAAACTATTGTGAATGTGAGGACTATGTGTGTTTTTGTTGCAGTTTTAATCATGTTCTGGCAGTTTGAGTACCTGATGCGGCCTACCCAAATGTCCTTTCTTTGGTATTGTTCGTCGAATCGTTGAGCTCCTTAAGTTCTGAGTTGAGCTGCACGGTTACTGACAAATGCGTGCACTGACTGGACAGGTCCACTCAATCTGTGTGGTTCTTTCCTCAAAAGACCATTTCAGACACAAATCTACATGGTCCTCAAAGATTATTATAATATTATTCTAATTATTGTGAATGTGAGAACTATGTCGGTCATTGATTTATTTATATTTATTTTTGTATTTTTCTCAACGTAATCATGATCTGGCAGTTTGAGTAATTTATGCGGCCTACTCAAATGTCCTTTCTTTGGTATTGTTCGTCGAATCGTTGAGCTCCTTGAGTCTAAGTTGAGCTGCACGATTACTGACAATTGCGTGCACTGACTGGACAGGTCCACTCAATCTGTGTGGTTCTTTCCCCAAAAGACCATTGCAGACACCGATCTACATAGCTTTCACATGACCTGACCAAGATTTTGTCTGGACTTTAAAAGAGACTGTGACCTCTGAGTTTGTTTCGGCCTTTCTTCTCAGAGTAGTCAGATAGGAAA
This sequence comes from Brachylomia viminalis, assembly GCA_937001585.2. Lineage (NCBI taxonomy): Eukaryota > Metazoa > Arthropoda > Insecta > Lepidoptera > Noctuidae > Brachylomia > Brachylomia viminalis. The sequence goes on from OW443300.2 coordinate 4,785,729, forward strand.
CGCCGACCCCATCTAGTTTAAAAAAAAATATGATTGACGTGTAAAAGTGTTTGTTCAAACCTACTTACAGAAATAAAATCATTTATCATTTATCATTTAACAGTCTTAAAAAAATTCGAAACGTGTTTATCGCTTAAGAAATATTAAACATTATTATCATTAATAAAATCTTCTACAGTATAATAACATTTTTCTATTAGTAGTGAGTAGAGCATCTTTTTATATTTAATTAAGGGCAAATTTTTTATGTTATCAGGTATTTTATTATAAATTTTCGGAGCTATACCAAAAAAACTCTTTTTCATTAAAGCGGTTCTGCATTTTATGTCGCACAGTTTGTTTGTATATTGAGATCGCATTGGAGTTTTTTTAACATCAGAGATTTTTTGAAACAGCTCTAAATTGATTTTGACAAACAAAGCAGTTTCGTAAATGTACATAGCTGGAAATGTCAGTAATTTTAGTGATTTAAAGTGAGGTTCACAAGTTTCAGTAGTTTTTAAGCCACACATGGACCGAATACATCGTTTTTGCGCTTTAAAAACCGATTCTCTTTCAGAAGATTGCCCCCAAAAAATAATTCCAAACCTCAGAACAGATGCAACCAATCCGTGATACGCTAATAAAAGTGTTTGTGTGTTAACTTTTTTCGATAGCTGGAACAGGGCATATGCAGATTTATTTAGTTTTAGACAAATTTCTTCGTTGTGGGGTTTCCATGTTAGCTTACTATCGATTATTATACCTAAAATTTTTGCTTTTGCCGTATCTTCTATTTGGCACTTGTCATATTTGACATGAACTGGCGGTTTTTCACATCTTTGACGAAAGTGCATTACTTTTGTTTTGTTTAAATTAATTACTAGGTTATTACTAATAAGCCACTTAATTATTTTATTGAGGCAATCATTTATATCATTCTCGTAATAATCAGGGTTATTACATTTTACAATGGCTGTACTATCATCAGCAAAGAGAACCATATTTTGAGTTATGAGTATTGGGAGATCGTTAATATATATTAAGAAAAGTAGCGGCCCTAGCACGCTACCTTGTGGCACCCCGTATTTTATAGTTCTTTGCAGAGATTTATGAATTGTTACTAATTTACTTTTTTGGCATAATTGTGAGATTTCAGTGCACTGTGATCTGTTATCAAGATATGATTCCAAAAGTTTTAGAATATTTCCTCGAATTCCATATCCATAAAGTTTTTTTAGCAAAATCTTATGGTTCACATAGTCAAATGCTTTTGTCATATCTGTATATAAAGCACATACCGGAGATCTTTCATCGACAGACGTCATAATATAAGAAAGGAGGTCGAACAATGCCATATTTATATTAGTGTTTTTTCGAAATCCTTTTTGTTCGTTACAAAATAACTTATTCTTTTCAAAATAACTATATATGGAATTATAAATCACTTTCTCGATTATTTTTGAAAAAATTGGAATTTTAGCAATGGGCCTATAATTTTTTACATCTGATTTATCATCTCTTTTGAGTAAGGGCTTAATAATTACATTTTTTAGACTACTGGGGAAAACACCATTTGTTATACATAAATTAATAATGTGCGCTAGTGGCCTACGACGCTAGTGGCATACGACCGGCCTTGCAAGAAAACATTTACGTCGTGATAAAAAGATGATACGAGCACGCGTAAGATGTGCAAGCTTACTCGTACAACGAATATCTTAAATGATAAATGATTTTATTTCTGTAAGTAGGTTTTTACAAACACTTTTACACGTCAATCATATTCAATATTTTATACAATGTGGAGACAACAATACGACAATAAATGAAAACACTGGCAATATTAATGCATAGGAGTATTTTGAAACTATCAAATTAATCCTAACACCGAAATAACAAAAGTGACTTTTTCAAACCAACTAAATAGTAGTGATGGGCCGACTACGGATTTTGCCAATCTTTGACTAGCTATAGTCCCTAAACTATTGGATATATTTGCTTAAATTTATGTATGTAGGATGGGAACATCATTAGATATACGCAATTTAATTTATTGTCGTATTGTCGTCTCCACCTTGTATATATTCTTCGTAACCTACAAATTAAATTAAAAAAAGCGACTTATTCCATGGAACCAAAGTATTCATCAAATAGGTTAGAAGACACCACATTAATTACTGATACAAATGTATAATTTTACATAGGATGATTCATTATTACAGAATTACTTTGTAAGAATATTATTTAGAACGAAACACTATTGCTTCTTTCTGAGGCGGAGAAATACTGATAAAATATTGTAAACAACAAGTATAACAAAACATACCTGCATCCATGATAGACTGTGGCGCCCTCTCCTGGTCGGCCATGGTAGTCTTGCGCGCGTTCTTTGCCTTCCACGCGTGGTACACCTTCAGACGGCGGTGGAACTCGTGGCGGCAAGCCTGACATTCACATTTAGACATTGTTACTAGTCTCTAAAATCCTATTAAATTCCATCACATGTCAATTTGTATGTTTGGCAGTTATACATTTAAGGTTTTTGGTTTTTCAATAGTCAGATAACTTGTCTGAGGAATAAAATATTGCAGTTTGACAGCTTTTCCGTACAAAATATGTAAAAACGGTTAAATATTTATTCTTCACATAAAAGTTATCGGACGCTTCTTGGCCTTCCCGTTTTCGGAAGGGGCCAGGAAGTTGTGTGCATTATACATGTGCCATTTACGGAGCGGAAGCATCACCCAGCAATAGCTGGGCTCTGCTTCCACTCCATTGTTGTAATAGATAAGATTTTAGAGAGATAAGATGTATTTAGCCATAAGAGTTATATTATAATTTAGAGTTACGGGGCGACATCGTCATTGTTGACAGAGTCCCCTTATAAAATCGGACTATTAAAAAGTCAGCCCTTAGTCAAACTGCATTAGATTTGACTTCAGCTGATTAAGTTTCCGGGACCCAAAGGTTGAACAAAATGTGGGATGTGTCACGAGATACATACATTACATCATGCCTCTTTTTCCCCGAAGAGTTAGGCAAAGATGTGGTGAGATGTGTGAACTAAATTTGCTAATGCCAGTACACTTTTCGTCTCTTGGACATCGGGGGCCTACTCTCTCAAGACCGTCAACGAAAATACGGGCCCAAACGAAAGTAGCTAGTTACTTCGGAATGAACCCTACTCCCGCTTAATTAACTTTTTCAGACGGGCAAAAACACATCGGGAGTAAGGACAACTGTCAAATCGATTTATCATTCTTTCTTAGTTCGGGCCCCGAATAATCTTATGATCGAAGATGATACGGAGTAGGAACCGCCCGTTACTTCGGCTAATACTACCGATTTCGTGCTTAAAGAGTAGACCCGAGGCCTGTAAATAATCTTACCAGAATACTGTTGCTTTTTATACAATTTATTCACATCACGATACTGGTATAAACCTTATCAACGAAGCTGATAATTGTCTATCATAAATCGTAATGTATTCAAAATTCTTAAAGAATTCATTAATCGCACTTACCTCCAAAAGTTCAATATCACATGAAGTATTGATAGTATCACGGAGTTCCGAGTACTTCCATTTAGACAGGTCGTACTTTTGCTTGCCCTGCATAGCTTGCTGCATCCTAACCCGTTCAGACCTGTCGTCCACGTAACAAATCGTCAATGGATATCGAAAACTTTGAAGTTTCCATGTTATAATGTTAAACTACATACTACTTAGTTTTATCGTGCTACATGCAATGTTAATTATTATAGTGGTACATAAATTTATGATGTTTATTTCAGTACAGTTCATATGATGCATGCAATTTTTTATATATTTCTTTTATTGCGTAATGGGCCAGCTCTTGACCTCGATCTCGCCTGGTGGAAAGCTAAAGATAGGTCTATGATGGAACGAGCAAGCCCAGAAGACTATTTGACTCTTTCAAAATCATGTGTTTATTTATGAGGAGACTTTCGAGATAAATAATTCTTGGGATAACTGGTTAAAAGCTACGTTCTGAACGTATTCGTAAATCCCTTGTCGTCAAAGGCCACAGTTGATTCAATTAGCACATCATTTGGGCTTTTGCACAAAGCGTTAGAATTTTTCCCCAACAAATATATCACATTAGCCGTATGATTAGAATAGCGTCGAAACTAAATTATAAAAATATTACAAATCAAGCTTTATTCCATAACCGTAAAATAGTCTTTCATACTGACTCGTATAGATGTCTGTCGATTTTTTTGTAAAAATTATCCAACACTCGCGCATCGGCGCTGTCTTCAAACCTCATTCTGTTACTTTTGTTCCCCATGATTCACAGAAAAACCTTAGCTTATGAGGTTATGAAACACAGCTCAATTATGACTATACACTAAATAGGTAGTACATTAAATAGTAGTTGAATTAATATAACAAATCACTAAGATATAGTTAACGACACTAAGACTGCGTGCAGAAAGTTCAAGTAAAGCAGATAGCCGTTGTTAGTAGTTAGTTCGTTATCAGTGGAAGTGGTCCTCTTTCAATTAGAAGTGTTTAGGAGTATATACTAGCACTCTATTGGGTATTGGCCACGGCCACTATAAGTACCTACTTCTTACAGCTGTCTAAAAACAGGATTTAAACTGTTTGACAAGGACACTAAAGAACGTCGCATTTTTATGTTTTTCCCTATCGAATTGACCGATTGCCTCGTTAGTCGTAAATGCGACTACTAAGCTTGACGTCCTGTGGTTAATACCCCGGTCGTGCAAATTGCTATTAAGTTTTCTGTTAGGAAAATCTTAGTTGAATTCCAGAGTCTGGATTTATGCGCGGTTGTTGGCAATAGGCTCATCCCATCCCCTCTCTGAGAGGGGACTGAAACATGATTGGCGAAATGCGGGTGTAATATACACCTGGAAAAACAATGGCCGTCGAAATCGGCGTTCGCGTAGATAAATAAGAAATAAATTTCAAAAAGATATATACACCTACACCTATTGCAGTAGACTGCGATTTGATACCATCTAAATTTACATAATTGAAAGAGGGCCAATTTCGGAGCGTGCGAAAGAGAAATTCGTTAGTTCTGTCTCACTCAGTACCTGTTCAATTTATTCTCTCCATTCATTGACTCCATGGTAGGGAAACTGTGCGAACATATCATAATATTACTTATATGCTAGTTGAAGTCGGACATCCGGGAATGGTTACACGTTTTAGTAGTATTTATTTCAAACAAAAAAAAAAGTGTTTTGTCATTACCAAATGATTGAGAATTTCTAATTTACTATTTCAAAGTTATAGTTATTGACGAGAAGACGTTAGTTTAACTTAGTATCTTATTAATTTTACAGTAATTTTGTACTGAGAGAAAAAAAAAACCACTTCGGTATGTTTGCGTCAAAATAATTAATTATCTACTCAGTACTTGCTAAAACTTTGCTATAAATATTACTAAAACATGTTCACCATTTCAAATCGTTGTGTAAAGCTATATACAAGAAGAAACTTCGCAGACCTCTGTGCTCTGATGACATATCGTACAGTGAGAATACTGTTTATAATTTATAGACTAAAAACATTTTTATAAAGTACACGTTCAAATTGCCTGAAGGAACATCAACATAATGCAAAAGTTTAGAAAAAAATCACATCAGATAAGAAGCAAATAATTATGCAGGGTTACTTGCAATTTAACGTAAATCCGTCAGGAGCTGATAGGGGGCCAAAATGCAACAGATTGAAACCCCCATATTTATGGCGGATATTCAATGAGTTTCGAGATATTTGAATTGTAAGGGTTTTTCGATATTTACCTAAAATTTGACATGTAATCCCAAATAACAAAAAAAATATGAATATCATAATGAATGGGTACCATTAAACAATGATATTGTACCTGGCACTTTAATTAAGCTATGAACATAACATTAAAGGTACTTAATTCAACAAAGTAATTAAAATGTGCGATTTATTTTTATTTTGAATTAAATGTCAAATTTTGGTTAAATATCAAAAAACCCTTAAAATTCAAATATCTCGAAAACTATGCATTTTGGCCCACCTATCAGCTTCTGACGGATATACGTCGAATTACAAGTAACCCTGTATGCTTACATAATTACTTGACTGTCTGATACTTTGACCTTTTTTAATATTTGGTTAGTTGCCAGCCAGATTCATCATAGCTCAATACAATGAAAGTATATTGATCTACAATGAGCAATGACCAATTTATTATAGATTTCATATTCTAAGGATCGTTTTCGAAAACGATACATTGTGTCAAATCTTATGCTGGCACTTCACTTGGAATATTTGTTAATATATTCGCGTTACTTAGTTAATAAAAATAAATCCTACAGTTATTGAAATGAAGTTCATTTTGTATGAACGAAACAACGCAAATATTTGCACCAATACGCCAAGTGACGTGCCAGCATTACAGATTATTATGAAATCTGTTAGATTTGAGTAAAGATCAATCTTCAAGTACGTCCTTTCACAATTATTTCACCTCTTACAGCAGCAATCATAAAGCAACCTTTGTGTAACGAGAATATAGATCACAGTGATGCGAAATCAGATTTAAATAACTGTGAAAGGACTGAAACATTAAATCAGACTAAATAGCATCACTGACTATATTAAAATACGAGTACATACCTGCGTAACTGAGGCGGGGACCCCTCCACGTGTCCATTGGTCTCCTTAGCAAGTCGCACTGCCATTTCATGGTCTCGTCGCTCTTGTTCTAACCTATTAATATAGTGGGAAATACCATTGTTGTTTATTTTCTAATTCAGGAATGTTCATTCATTCTAATCCATAGATAAGTAGTCGTACCTATACAGGGTGGCAGGGTCATCCACGCGCAAATTGAAACCATGAATTGAGCACATGATTCTAGACCGCCTAGCGTAGAAGTGGTTCGTCGGATATCAAAAAAAAAAAAACGGCCGACTGCTAGTCGGACTCGCAGTTTTAGAACAAAATCCCGTGAACACGATGACCGCATCTGTTTTACGTTAGTTACTGTTAGCGCCCGAGCGCTACAGGGAAAAATAGTCCTAAAGGTGCATAGATATGAACTTCCTCGATAGTACATGAAAGGTTTCGTAACACAAGGAAAAAGTTACGAAAAAAGTACGTTTCTTGTATGGAGATCTCCTTTAAATTTTAACTTGTATTTTATTTCAATTATTTGTTGTTATGGCGACAATAGAGATACACACTCAGTGAAAATTTGAACTGTTAACCTATTACGGTTCATGAGATATAGCCAGCTGACAGCCAGACGTACGGACGGCCGCACGGACGCACGGATGGACAGCGGAGGCTTATAATAGTAATAGCGTAGGCGTTAGCACCCTTTGGGTAAGGCATCCTAAAAAAATCTGGTTTCATAGAAAAGTGCGATACCTACGCTGTCAAAATGTATGGCAGGGCATTTTTTTTTATTACCGACGACGGAAAATTTCAACGCAAGATCATGTACTGAATCCACAGTAACATGTTGCGCGTGGCCACCCTGTAAGTCAATGTAGCACAAAGTGGTTAGTCTAGTAGTGTCCTAAATTTAGGTCTTCTAGATACACTTTATTTTTCTCCTTTGTTTCTAATATTCATATGTCATATGTCAATGTCATGCGTACACCTGCCGATCGATTCTGTAACAATCTCACCGTGAAAACGTAGGTGAAGTGAGCTAACATTCCACCTGATGCTAGGGATTGACACTATTGACAACTCACTTCATGCTCACTTCACCTAAGTTTTCACGGTGAGATTGTTACAGAATAGTTCGGCTGTTATTTGCATGGTTACTGAAATACCAATTTTAGATGTTATTTAATTTGAATTGTATGTGACTGTGCTGTTGGTGTGCTTATAAATAAATAATATCAATAGCTGGACGAAGTTTTCCATTCTCTCGACACTCGACATAATCCCTTTGTACTACCAACAATCGTTTCTTTGACTGACATACCTACCTACGGTTGATAGGTAAACGATTGAAATATCCCTGTGTAAATACTATAAGGACAACAATACCGACCTGATATCGGGTCGGCGCGCGGCGCAAGAAATAGGTCGCGGTAAATAACAGCGCACTTGAAACGTGAGCTCTCTTATTTTGTTTAGTGCGCTTGAAACACAGCCAATGTAAACTCGACTTTATTACTAGGTGCCATGGTTGTAATTAGGTTGAACTTATAACTGTTTTAAACTTTATTCACGCGGACAGAATTTAGCTTTGATTTTGTACGTGAGCCGTTATCTAGTTGGTATTGTTGATCGAAGGTACTAAGGGCATGTTTCCTAGGATCAAAATAGGCAGTATAAAGGCTGTTCGCGCACATTAAAGCATGTTGCACCGCAATGTGAATATCCTCCGTCATCACTTTTGTATATAAGCCCCTTTATGTATAAACGTACATTTTTGATGTTTAAACATCTCTTAATTTTATGCGACGCTTATGAATAAACCGCTTTGTCAATGAACAATCGCAGACTGCAGGCCGCACCGCGCGTTTTTGTATTGGAATGCGATGCGTTGCGACCCGGTGCGGCTGTCAATGCTGTAATATTATGGGCTAACCCAGGAGTCGAAGTATATCGAAAAACAGATCACAAATCTAATTTAGAAAAATAAATGAGGTAGCTATATTTAAAAATGTCAGCCCCGATTTGAGAAGTTATCCTCAGAAAAGCAAGCTCATCCGTCTCATTCATTGTAGGTAGCTACTGTTTTTCCTAGCCTAGTACATAATATTTATTTGTAAATAAATAAAAGTTAGTAATTGGTGAGATTCTACATTCTTTGGAGCTTTCTTTGTTTAAAATAATCTAGCTAGAGTCTAGCTGGATTATTTGAATGAGTCTACCTGCTAGACTCTACATTCTAGAGCTACACGCAGGTATATTCTTTTACAAGGTAGTCACAAAATAAATATTATAAATGCGAAAGTGAGTTTCTTTGTTTGCGCTTTCACGCTATAACGCCTGAATGGATTTGGATGAAATATTGCACATGAGTAGAACCATGACCTGGAGGAGGACACCGTCTACTTTTCATCCTGGATCGTAGACGAAGTCGCGGGCAACAGCTAGTAGTCAATAAATCCATAAATCCTAACAAATATTATAAATGCGGAAGTTTGTTTCGTTTTCGCGCCAACGGATTTGGATTAAATTTGGCACACAGATAGAACGTGACCTGGGTAAGGAGGCAACATTTCATCCTGGATCGCAGACGAAGCCGCGGGCAACAGCTAGTTGAACATAAATGTCATGTAGGTATACCTTTCTCTGTTCTCCAGGTCAGCTTTAGCGGCTTCTTCCATTTGTTTCTGCATTTTGTGAGCGGCGATACGATCCTGTTCCTCTAACCGCAGTCTTTCTACCTCTTCGGCTTTGCGACGGGACTCCATTTCTGCTTTACTGCAAGAGTTATGATGATTTTTTTTTTATAACAGGATTAAGTGGGCTTAGATCACAATACGCTGGACTGGCTATCGCTATCAATTTCATGTGCCTATTTGAAAATCGCCATTTTGGCGCTGACGGCAGCAGTGTGGGGGAATGGAACTAATACTAGTGATGTGTAACAAAAGGTTTGTTATCGATAAAAACTTTTCTGATATCGACCACAATGATAGAAATATTACCAACGCTATTGTTACAGATTTCCTATAAATGAAATTGGTTTAGGTAATTATTAACATGTAACATTCGTGTTGTCTTTTATTTTATGTTTTTAAAAACGTGAAATACGTTTTATAACATATGTTAAGATTTACTAAAAATGGTAGATAATTGATTTAAAACAAAATAGGCATATATTTTGTTAAATGTTACTAAAACACAGATAAAAAGACGTCTGCACTAGTTGAGTACGCACGGCTACACATCAAGCTATACATTTCCAGTATAGGCTGATCTCGCATTGTATAGGATTTTTGTACAATGTGAGGTCAGTGTAAACTGGAACTGTATAGCTTGATGTGTAGCCGTGTGTACCTAACTAAACTAATAAGCAGATATTTTACGTAGAAAACATAACTTGAAATAGCAGTATCTAGTACTGTTTATGAACTGTAATAATAAGTATCACATGTCCGGTTGACCCCTTCCTTCCTTGTTCTCCTTAATCGGATAACAGTCCACTATAGGATCAATAAATAATAAAATTCTGTAAAATAGTAAATTACCAAGATAGAAATAGTAATTAATAAGATAATCCCTTCCTATAAAGAGTGCACAATAAGATATTATTACTAGTCAGATACCGCATGTTGCCATGTGATAAGAGACACAATAACTTTCTATTAGGTCTGTAATTACGGTAATTAACTTGTAACAACTTAATTACCGCAGGGGAGGGGGACAGGGAAATAAAAAAAGCATTCTCAAATCACATATTTTATTAAATTAAAAATTACTGTCGAGCTATTTTTTCAACGTAGTCCGTGACTGATGTTTTAAGAAACAGGTTTCCGTGAAGTGTTTAGAACACAGATAATGATACATTGTCGGAGTCCAGTTGACAACCTTCATATTTTTTAACCAAAGTTTGAGAGTGTAATCGGAGGGGAACCTGTAATTAAAGGAAACATTATAGTAGGTATGGGTAAAAAAATATAAATTATATACATACATCTATAATTATATAGAACACTTAATGAGAATTATGAATCATAAGTGTGAAATTATTTGTTATTGACTCTAATAATAATAAACCTTGAAGTGTTTTGCTATTATTAGAGATCATTATAATGTGCGTATCATTATTTTAACAATGATGAGCATGACTTTTGTTTTACATCATAATATTACGAAAGTATCGATATGAATTTTGACATCCCTAACAAAAGTTATTTGTTATAAAAATGTTCGTAAAATCCCGTAAACTCGAATAGTTTACGTTTATTATTGTAAGAATACACTGTTTTAAGCGGTTTTCTAATAAGTATTTATGTTTTAGATTCACTTACTTGTGAAAACTGACACCACTGCCCTTTTCGTATCGTGTTTTACAATATACGCACGATTTCATGTTGGACGAACAATACAAGCTATGATACAATCACTGTCACTATAATAATAAAAAAAAACACTTTAATTTATATCACAATCACAGTAAACACTATAAAAAACTTTTTATTCCGCAGAGACACAGCGTAAAATCAACAAACAACGGCCATTTGCAATCTTATTAGTTCTCAGAACTCTCACGTCTGTCACTGGGGGCGCTTTGAATCGGCACAGCAAATAGCTGTCATTTTGTATGGGATAGCCAGTCCAGCGTATTTTAATAGAGGTCAGTGGCTTAGATGAACGCGTAAATATTACGTAATTTTGAACGATTTTAAAATAAATAAAATAATCATTTCGCACACGAATTAGGCTTGTTGCAATTTTTTTTTAAGAAATTGCTGTACTGAATAGTTGTATTTTCGATTCAGAAATCGTTCGGATTTAAGGTATGTTTACGTCGCGTGTTCGTGCTGGAGCCTCAGGTCAATCATTCTGACTATTTAGACAGATAGACACTTCTGTATAACCCATTAGCTAAGAAGAACATGCATGAAGGACAAGACGTAGCTACACGTAATAAACAAAATGTTCCAATAATTGTTGTATGCCAAACTAGCATTTTATAAAAAACAAAAACAACCTCTTCTGTAAATCATAAATAACAACATTTTTTTTGCAAGTAAGTATCAATATCAAATTACGATAAATCGGTCAGCAACATTGTGTTCTATTTCGAAACGCTATCAACCGGCCCTGTGGCGCAATGGATAACGCGTCTGACTACGGATCAGAAGATTCCAGGTTCGAATCCTGGCAGGGTCGCAATTATCATTTTTTTCTTTTTCTAGTATTCTAAATTAGTTTTTCTAGAAAGTTTTTAAAAAATCTAGAAATAATTGATAAAAAAAATATATGTATGTAAATTTATTATAATTTTGTGTTCCTCTGTAAAAGCAACCTTATCAGAAACAAATGAATTTCTTAAATGTTTGTGACATAGTTTTCATATTTTTAACCAACTTCAAAAAGGAAGGAGATTTTGTATTGTTAAAATCAAATTAATTTTATATCGTCACCTGACTAGCTTTCTGCGCTCAGAATCTTGGGTTCGATCATTATCCATAATCAGCCTACATGTTCCCACTGCTGGGACACAGCCCTCCTCTCGGTGAGAGGGAGTGGGCCATAATCCACCACGCGGGACCAGTGCGGGTTGGTAGATGTCACATGTCTTCGAAATTTTTGGTTCTAGGACATGCCGGCTTCCTCACAATGTTTTCCTTCACCGTTTTTTGAGCAGTCGATAATTATAGGTACAGAACTTTATTTTATTTTCTTTTACCAATATGTGTTATTTATTTATTTTACTTCGGCGAGTATTATTAACGGGTTGTACTCACAGTCTACGATGTTCTTCCTCTTGCTTTATCCTGTCCTGTTCACGTTTCTTAGCCTCTTCAGCAGCCCGCATTTCAGCTTCCATCTTACGCAACCTTTCTTGTTCATCTCTGAAAGTACTTACTATGTTTGATACGAGACAAGTAGTACACACAAACACACAAACTGGTCACTTGTCCAGTGTGAGTGATAAGTACTAATACTTACTGTATTTATGAATATGAACTAGAATCGTACGACATTCTTCTTGCAGTACATTTCATTCTGTTGTTAGTTATTTAATTTGGTGCCTAGTTTAAATATTTTGTTGTAATTAAATAGTTTATCATTGTTTATATTAAAAATCTTTATTACATTTGATAATAAGAAGTCCACATTTAATTCTTACAAATATAATAAAAAAAATATGCATATTCTTATATCCTTTCGTGAATTTAATTTAATAAACCATTTAATTTTCAGTTTTGTAAGACGTTAGTAGCTTAGAGCTTAGGGCCAGTTTTTTGATCCATGGATAACTCAAATATTAGTTAAAAATAGTAACTAATGATTCGATTTTGGCCAAATGTTGATTTGATCATCACATTTTGCCAAAATTTAACCATTAACTCAACCATTACTTAAAAATAGTACTACGGATCAAAAAAACCGGCCCTTAATGACACTTTATGTATTTTTACTTTAACATAAAACGGCTACCCGACAATTACATTCGTTAAACAAAATGAGACAAAATTCATACATTCATCTCTCTCACAGAACTCCAGATATATTGCCATGATCATCTTCCATTCGTCCGCGAACACGTATCATTCAGATTTTATATATAAACTCACCTATTCTTTTGGTCAACCATTAGCTTTTGTAGTGTAGACATTTGTGTTTCGACGTCTTTGGTCAACTTTGTGTAGAGCTTGTCGATATCGTCGCGTGTAATTTTTTCATTTGACTGGAAATTAAAATTATATATTAAATTCAGTTTTATATATACTTAGGTAAGAACCAGTGATCGGAATAGGTAGAGCTAATACACCTAAAGTTCAAAGAACAGAGACAAACAAAGTGGAGACTTCCTTATAAAAAAAAATATTTTTCGCAATATTTGTTCCGAGTTTAAGTAATGAATTCATTTTCCTTTTTAACCGACTTCAAAAACAAGAAAAACGTTCTCAAAAAACCAGTAGATACGTTTTCTATTGTTATTAATTCAGATAAAGAACTGGGGCCACCTCATGTTTTCGTTTCCTAGAATAGCCGAAACTTACTGTCTCTTTCTATCTCTTTCTATTTCTAACCCGGGATCACGTCCCGAAAAAAATATTTGTCGTAAGGCGTCTCCACGTTGTCTCTGTCCTTTTTAGAAGTTTAGGTATTTTAGTTCTACCTATTCCGATCCGAGATCGGAATAGGTAGAGCTAAAATACCTAAAGTTCGAAAAAGGACAGAGACAAACAAAGTGGAGACTTCCTTACGACAAAAAAATATTCCTAAGTCTCTGTCCTTTTTCGAACTTTAGGTATTTTAGTTCTACCTATTCCGATCAATGGTAAGCACATAATAAGCGGCAGAATTGAACTATTTCAGATTGGTCCATTACTATGCGAGTTTGATATCAATGCATTAGGAGTTTTGTTTGAATTGCTATATCTAAAACAAGAATGCTTGGAAACATGCTGGTCCAGCTCCATAGGACAATCTAGAGTCTTGACAAAAGCAAACTTGTTGCTACTTTAATTGCATAGTTTATTATTTTTATGACATTGATTTGCATTCTGTAATTAAATTACTTTAACTCACACACTGACACATTACTTGTTTAAATAATTTGGAAAAACGTATACTTTTACAATGTTTGTAAATATGTGAGCACCATGGTATCTATTACATAATTAACTTATTTGTCATTGCGACATTTTTTAATTCGTTTTACCTATTGTGGTAGGGTAATTTTATTATAGGTGCATCGTCTTCACACATAATTATAATCATATAACGAATGTATACAAAATATTTTAAAAGAGTAACGGTGGAGTTTCTTGCCCATTCTTCTCCATACGAAACTACCTTTTGAAAGGGGCGACTAGAATCAATTCTATTTTAATGTAAATGTTGACGTTCAAAAGTGCCTTTTATGTGCCTATTTGAAATAAATGCTTTGATTTTGAAGTTGTTTGTTTCTATGTGCCAGACATTTTCGTTTTATTTAGAAGAGTATGGCGTAATCTGCATAGTAAGGAATTTAAAAAGGATGTGCCTCCTCCTACACAAGAATACTATTTCCTGTCTTTTTGTCAAGTGTTTTTTTTTTTTGTAACGGAATTTCCTTTGATTTATTCTATTCTAATAGCCTGGACGAGAGGCGAAACCGAAATGCCCGACTTTGCTAAAATGCAAATATTTTGACCGCAGCATAATCTACTGCTACATAGTTAAATTACAATTCATTATGTAAAATGGTTGTATAAACACGTCCAAATAAATAATAATTTTAAGCCTGACGAGGTTAGATGAGGCCGGCGATTCCGACTACAGACTCTGAGAAGAGACGCCAAAACAAAGTCAAAACAGAATCTTTTTAACCAACTTCAAAAACGGAGGAGGTTCTCAAATCGTCAGAATCTTTTTTTTTCTTCTATATTTTCACTGATTACTTTACTCGAAGACGCCTGAACCGATTTGGAAAATTATTCTTTTGTCCCATTCAGTTTTTATAGAAATCGGTCGAGCGGTTTAAAAAAAAATCAACAAAAAATTATTTTTAAATAAAATAAAAACCGCCTTCAAACGGAGTGTAAGACGATCGTTTTCGAATTGGTGTGGGGTAGATAGGTAGGTACCATAACAAAAAAGTGAAAAATAAAAAAAACTTTTTTATAAAGTCCAGAGATTATCTTGGTCAGATCATGTGAGGACCATGCAGTTAAGTGCCTCGAGGTGGTTAATAGCAATACAAGAAAGTAGATAGGTTCTTACCTTTATAGCAGCACAAGCATTCCTAATAGAATTCCTCAAGTTCTCGATATTCCTCTGCGCACTATCCTTCTCTTTCTTCAACTGTGACGTCACCGACTCCATATCTTTAAGGTTGTGTTGCAGCGCGTTGATCTTGGCGATGCCTTGGTAGCGAGGGCGGTGCTTGCGACGGACTAGGTGACCGCGGATCGTCTTTTGTAAGAGGATTAGGCATTCTCGGCGGTAGACTATCTTGTTCTTTACTGTTGAGAGAAAATTGGTTTGGATTATCTAAATAAGTATACTGTTCATTTTCAAACATCCTGAAGTTAAATCTAAGTTAACGCAAACATGTTTGGAATTAAAATTTAAGATAACGCAACTCGGGCCCCTAAGATACAGGCACTGCCTAGTTTGGGGACCACTGTTGTAATAACTTTGTTAAATATTGTAGTTACAGTCAGCATACAATATTATTATTTACGAAATTTATTTTGTAACAATGGAACAATAAATTATTCTTATTTTCATTTGATCGCGACGATAGGTCGTGGTGAAGTAAAATTAAAGTAATAGTGGACTGTATAACGAGTATAATATGAAATTGTAATATATTCGGTTACCCACATATGTGAATAATCATCCAGTAGTATATAAGGAGGCACTTGTATTAACATCAGTGATCATTATACGCTTGCTATCGACTCACGCCTTGAATTTGCCTAAGTACGAACTTCTTAAACCGACATTGTTTACATTTTAAATCGACCTAAAACGGTCGATTTAAAATGTAAACAAGAAATAACTAGATAAAGACGTTAATAAAATGCGCAAGCGCGTGCGTGTGAGGTGGCGTGCTACAGCTGACCCGTGTGAGCCCGCGCTCGGCCGGCTCACCCGCTGTCCGCGCGCGGCAGTGTTGACGGGAGCGGTCTCAACATTATTACTTAAGTAGGAATAATAATGTTTAGGGGTGGAAACTTATCTTGAAGACAGAATGCTAACGAAGGTACGAGTGTTAAAGAGAATATCTCTAAGATAAGATAATAAGATCCTACAGTCTATAATAAATTATCATTAACACCCGCATCCAATTTTGTAGTCAGAAAAGGTGTTTTACGGGTATAAAACGCGTTAGATGAATGCAACTAGGAACACGTGTTTCACGTGCAAGTCGGCGAACGCCTTACATTGACATGCATATACAGGGTCAAAATAAAATTAGCAAGGGAAACTCCGCATTCGTGATGGGTAAGTAAACTACTCACATTTAATAATAGACAGCACAGCGAAGATGGACTTCCTCCAGCGAGACTTAACGAGCCAGGACAGCACGGCGTCCACGATGGACTTCAAGTTGTCCGGGTCCGACTTCATCATGGTGTCGAACTCGGAGTACTTGCCCGGGCGGAAGAACACGCGCGTCACGCCGAACTTGTAGTCTTTGTCCGAGAGCCCGAGACTGTGAACTATGGCCTGAAAAATGGAGTATTTAATTAGTATCATCTTAGACATTCCTGACATTGATGAAGGAAGAAATCTGGACTTATAGTTAATACAAGTCTGAAATCGCCAACCTGAGGGCTTACTCTACTCTCTAAGTCCGTCAACGAAGATACGGGCTCGTCCGAAAGTAGTAGTATACCTACTTAGAAATGAACCCTACTCCCGATTAATTAACTTTTTCAGACGGGCAAAATCACACCGGGAGTAAGGACAGCTGTCAAATCATTTCGGGCTCTGGACTTATCTTGTGTCCGTAAGTGATAAGGAGTGGGAAACGTCCGTAACTTCGGCCGAAACTATGGACTTCGTGCTAAGGGAGTGGGCCCCCTGTCTTGAGCAAGCGTCGTGATCAGTGGAACAATAGATCATAGGCTGGTATTCATTAATTCACACGTTTTTTTGTTGCCTCATCTGTGATACTGGTAATTTCTGTGTAGTACAGAAACAAAGTTTCATAAGATCTTTTCCTAATTAAAAAACTTCAATGAATTACATCAAATTTGACGCGGGTTCGATTCCCGCACGGAACAAATATTTGTATGACCCACAAGTAGTTGTTCCGGGTCTGGCTGTCTGTGTATGTGAGTTTCAATGTTTGTAAACGCACCCACAATACAGGAGAAATTCCTAGTGTCGGGCAACGTTTCTTTAAAAAGAAAAAACCTGTCGATAATAATTTGGTTAATGTTTATAATTTTTATTCAACATATTACTGCTAAAGTAATATTAAAACAATAATAAATTGTGTGTGAACTGAACGAAAACATGTGTATAAATGGACATCTCTTGTACGGGTCTTGTGACGGATTAGTCACGATTTGATTACCATAACAAATGGAATCATTTTCCCCTCCTCCAAAAAATATAAAATTCGCCGACAGTTTGTGCTGCTTCTGCGGCAGATATTTTACTATAGAGCCTTCGACCTCGCAACCCATAATTCGTGAGTTTGCTCTGCTAAGTTTTTACCCTTATTACAAGCTTTTATTTAACTTGCAATGTTTGTCCGGTTGGAATCTTGCATATGAATTTTAAATCAGTTATCTTTAACCGATTGAGCTGAAATTTGGTATACACGCTTATTTTGGATGACAATGCATGCTTAGCTATGTAACGTCATTCTAATTCCAATATGGCGGATCATCCAAGATGGCGGACTAGTTATTTTTTCTGCACTACCACAGTATTTAAACGTAAACTATGCTATTTTGTGCCAAATGTCCCAAGATTTGTTTTTTCAACTCACCTCACAGAACAACTTCGCCGACAGTTTGTGCAGTTTCTGCGGCAGATATTTCTTGTACATCTCGTGCAGATCGTTGAAGGGCGCTCGTGAAGGGTAGCCGTGCTCCATGAGCTCTAGCACAGCGATAGTTCCCGAACACTCCAGTTGAGTTAGTACGAGAGATCCTTCGACCTCGCGACCCACCATGCGGGAGTTCGGTTTTATGCAGCGGACGAAGTTTGTGCCCTGGGAATGAAGAAAAATATTCCAGTCACGTACAGATATAAGAGAATTCAGTTTAGGCCTCGTGCACACTAGCTCGCGCCACGCACGATATGTTATCTAAGCTCATAATAATTTCGAGTACAGCTCGCGCGATAAGAGTATGGCTTTGACCGTTATTGCGCAGAAATTAGAAATTGGGTATCAACGGGCAATTAGCGGGGTGCGGGGCGGGTGTGTAGGCGCACGCGGTGCTCTGATTGGCGCTCCAGTCGTTCCCCGCCTCTCGCATCGATACGACGTACCGCGCACTCCTGTTGTACAATCAAAAGTTCAAAAATCTGAAGGTCAAAGCCAAACTCTTATCGCGCGAGCTGTAACAACTTCTGACTACGGTTAGTCAGAAGTTGCCAGTTGTTATTGTTGTTTGCCAGTTATTTTAATTAAACCGTGTAAGTACCTAGGGTTTATACTATTAAACTATTAAGAACTTTAAACAAAAGATTAACAAATCATCATAATTCTCATGACCTTATCCCACTTTATTTGCGGTCGGCACAACATATCTTTTCCTGCCATACATCTCTTTCAGTCGTCATCACGGTAGTCACCCTCTTTCTAGCCATACCATCTTTCACACAGTCCATCCATCTTAGCTTTGATCTTCCCCTTCTCGTAACCAGCCATATAAGATTACCAAATACAAAGTGTATTTAATACACACATTTTGTGCATAGTGTCTCCTATCTGAAAGAAGAACTTCCATAGAACTCAGCCTACATTCACTACCGGCTGAGAAATAATATTTTCCAAATAGGTCGAATATTAGCTACTATAGTCTATTCGCGTTAAGAAAATAGTGACTCGTTGTTGTCACTCAGCTTAGCCACGCCCCTTGACCAATTAGATCATAGTAAATTAGAATATTAGAAAGCCGTGTTCACATTGACCAGTTGAAGTAAGCCCTTCAGACGGTACGGACGCGTCTTTTGTCAATTATTGAAATTAATACCTCACCTATTGGTAAAAATAAAATTGGATTAATAATTAATAGAGGGGAAAGACGAGTTATTTAATAAAAAATGTTTTTAAGTACTTTAACAAAACATGTGCGACTTAGGCAATGTTATAGAACTCGCGGAAACGAATTCTTTTATTACAAATGTTGATGAAAATTCTGACGATTCTGATTACATTTTTAAATAATTACTTAATATTAATATTTGAAAATTCTGTGTAATAAAAAGCATGCTTTAATATTAATGGTTTCATTTTTACCCCAGTATGATTACGCCTTTACTTTGCAGTTACACTGATGAGTCACAATTTTCTTAAAGCGAATAGACTATAGCTAGTACTCACATTCTCCTTCAAATAACTGCATACATTGTGTGTAACGTGTCTCCTATGTGAAAGATGCACTTCCACAGAGCTCAGCCTACATTTACTACTCGCTGAGGAAAAGTATTTTCCAAATAGCTCGAATATTATGTACTACGCAGTACTCACATTCTCCTTCAATTTGTCCATCAACTGCGACAGTTGCGCTTGAAACTTTGCGCCCACGGAGATAAAGTTGAGTTTCCCTTTAGCGTTGTTGTTGTCGGTGTTCTGGAACAGCTGCTGCACTAGCTTGCTGTTCGATTCTTGGACAAGGAATTCTAGGGATGCGTGGAGAGCGTCGTTGTTCTTTTCTATGAATTGGTTCTGTGGAGGTTAAGGGTTTCGAGTTGACAAAAGTCGATTGCAGGAGCGAGTTTACTAGTGTTGATAATCTGTTAAAATGTTAGCTTACTTATTCTGTAAGGATGACGGGCAAAATGTATGGAATCTGGTACCCGCTCCAATAGAAACATGTTATACATCATTGAAAAGGTATTTTTGTGTAGAATAATGTAAACTTGAGCGCTTGTCTCAAATATTAGTATTTAAGGAGTTAGAGCGATTTTTGTGTCATGCGTTTTTGCTTTAACATGCGGGTGTGAGTAGTCCCTAAGAATAAAAATACACGTTTATTTTTTTAAATCAGGCACGTATGACAAAAACGCATGACTCAAAGTCATTTTAGGCTCATGTTAGTTATTTATTTGAGTAAAAAAATACAAGTATAAATCAGAAACAACTTTATTTTTTATAGTTTTACAATTATAGACTGTTTTCGTTGTCTACAATGACATCATTGAGAAATGCTGCTGGAGCAAGGAACCCTTCGCGTCTGGCATATCCTAAGTACCATATAATAGAAATAATATGCGCGCAAGTGCCCATTGTACGTCGCCCAGTTAGGCATGTGCAATAATAATGTAATATATTGTTGTTTTGACCTAGGTTACATTTTATCATAATATAACAATAATAAGTCCTAGAACGTACATGACGCGACTGTATTCGTCCGCGTAATAGCCAGACGGCATTATTTATACCATAGTCTGATAAGTCATCAAGGTTATGTTGTTGATATATTTCTATTAGATAGAGTCCATTTGTTAAATGTTCGTTGCAATAAGAACGGGCGAGTTTCAATTGATAAGTACCCAACGAAA
Organism: Brachylomia viminalis; assembly: GCA_937001585.2. NCBI lineage: Eukaryota > Metazoa > Arthropoda > Insecta > Lepidoptera > Noctuidae > Brachylomia > Brachylomia viminalis. The sequence continues at coordinate 4,806,580 of OW443300.2, forward strand.
GTAAAATAACTTCCTCTTCAGTTAATTCTGGGAAGTTTTGAATATCATTAGCTTCTATTCTTTCAAAGTTAGCTCTACGCGCATTCAATCGTTTTCTTTCGACATAAGTATATAAAATATTTGGTGTATCTATTTTAGTCTCGATTATGTTGAGAAAGGATTCTACATGTATGTTGTCGGTAATAGGAATATGAAAATGATTTAACATAGCTGCAGCAATTCTAAAATCAACAAACATGTTTGGAAGCGTTTTATTAAAGTATTTTTGTCTTAAAAGTTTGAAATCGCGCTTAAAGCGCCCGTTAACCACCTCGACAACCCATCTGCAAATCGTAACTGAGCGCGACTCATTTGCTTGCTCAGTGGTTAATTGTGTCTCGTTTCTATTTTTTGTTGGTGGCATGTGGGGATCATAGTCATTGGCTTCAATGTCACCTATGCTGTCCCTGAAACCCCTGTCCAAAATAAATACGTCTTCCGGATGTAACAAAATATGTATGGGATTCTCCCCATCATTCATTAGATTAGACATAATATTCGCGTCCGTTTTTGTTGCAGCATATGGGCCAAGTACTTCTACAATGTATCCATCTGAACATACGATTAAAAAAGGTTTAAGTAAGTTTTGGAACTTATGTAAACTGTAAGATTGTCTTTGAAATAAAAAATTCGAACTTTTATTAATATAAACATAAGTTCCATCAAATATTAAAATTACCTTATCGTTATTCTCATTACCGAACAAAGCTTTTGGAATTGAGAGATTCCTCTCTAATATATTATTTCTAGTTATGTGGTCAAAACCTAGGTGTCTTGGAACATATTCGAGACTAAGGCAATCTCGAACTATTTTCAAAATTCGCTCTAACTGTCTGCGGGACATATTAAATAATGTGGATAACCTGTTATTTGAATCCCCTGTTCTTAATTTTGTCAAATAGATACCTAGCGCATTTCTGGGTTCCTTGCATCTCACACTAAGAGAAGGTGTTTCGTCTAGTATAGCGTCAAACTGGCCTGGTTTCCGCCCTGTCCAAAAGTGCATCGCCTCTTCAGATAAGGCACCTCTTACATTGAAATCTAACTTTATTCCATTTTGTACAGCTGTTCGCAACATGTCACATATGTCAGTAAATTGCTGCGCATTAAAACTGTGAGAGACATTGCACAATTGAGGCAAATCATCCCAAGCATTGCCCTGAAGGTGTTCTGCACAGACTCGAGCACTATCAGGAATGTATAACGAATACGCACAAAAAATATATGTTTTGATAGAAGCTGGTATTCGGCATCGGGTTGCATGAACACAGTTGTTGAAGATACAATGTCTTGGTGTATTTGGTGCTCGCATATAACCTGGGACCTGAATCTCCCCATCATTTAGTCTTCTTTCGGGTGCAGCAGGTCTTCTTAAATCGTTTTCGATTCTCTGCCAACAACGGTGACACATACGCTGCGTATTGTTAAATGCCACCTGAAACCAACATGTAATAATATTAATTAGTTTTATATAAATACTTATAGGTCTGGGAAGCGATTCCACTATTTGGTCATTACGTTTACAATGTTCATTCATTCATTGTAGCCACCTACATAAAGGCGTAAGCTTATTAAATAATATCAATATTAAGTGAATGCATTAGTTAATCTAATAAAATATACAAATACGCGCAAAGACTACGCCAGCTTCTAGCGCTAGAGGGATAGATAATTATATTCCGTGTGTACAATTCATATCGGTCCTTAGATGCTTCTATACGAATGGCTTTGATAGAAAGAGATGGGAAAGCAACAGAAAAATAGTTTTAATGTTGAAGTTGGATGGTAAGAGGAAAAGTATAACAGACCTAAAAAGTGTTTAACAATACAAAACATTTCTTAGAAATGCAGTTTATTGAGCACTTTCATGGGCCTTACAACAAAATATCTGTCCAGGTACTACCCGTGCGCGATAAGTTCGGACCTTCTAGGAATGCGACTCCCCCGCCCGCTTCCCCCGCACTTCCCCGATGGCGCCTGTTTTGTACCGTTTGTATCGAACACGCCATTGTGACGTCACCGCGCTCAGGTCCCAACTTATCGCGCACGGGTAGTATCTGTTGGAAATACCACTCCTATTGTTACCGCCTCAAGTAAAATTCTGCCATTTCATTTGAAATGAACTATCCGCCGTATGTTTAATATTAATAAGTGAGAATGATTTAACTATTTATGATGTAATATCACTGATTAATGGTACCCATTTATAAACTAATAAAACGTGCACATTTACATGATAGCTGGTTAAAAGGTTCATTGAACACCGACTAACATGAATGCAAAGAACTCTATATTAAGACATAATGTACTCGTATTAAACAAAAGTAAGAAATACAACTTTTACATACCTCTAAAACAGCATTTTCTTGAATATAAGCGGCTAACTCAGGACGCAAGCTAGGTAAGTCGTCACGTAAAATATGTTCCTTATATCTTTCATGATATAAACCTCGCCGACACATCACACAATTGTGATTTCCTTCCATTTTGGTAGAAAATCAAGTCCATAAAACAAGCCGAAGTCAACGATTTTAGCGGGTAACGGAGTCCAAAAGAAAAGCACGGGTCAATATGAAAGATAAATAAAGTAGTAGAAAGCAGCGTAACGTAGTCTCACGAACGGAACGAACGAGCGACTGACTGACTGATAGATGGAGATGTATCAGCCGATCACGCGAACTGCACCCCCCACTCCGCTCCCGATATATCCCGTGGTGCCTCCTAGGGTGGTTGGTATCAGTAAATCAAGTTTTCAGTTGTATCGCTTAAGTTTTTAATATGATACTTATATTGTTATGTTGAACAAAGAAACATATTCATATATCAATATCTCTGAAGATACTAACATTCAGGTTTCGTCGCTATACATTTTTTTTCTCCTATAGGTTAGACCAATTCAATAATACAATAATTATTGTTATTGGACCGGGTACCAAAATGTCTCATCATCCTTTGCTTTACTAGTGTTGATAATCTGTAAAAATGTTAGCTTATTTATTCTGTAATTTGCGTGCCGTAAGGTTAAATATGACCATACCAAAATTGTAGGCCATATAATATGTGTTTATATTTATTAAATTCCATCTACGTATTTTTTCTACCCATATTTGTAAATCAATTACTTGATATTTCGGCAGAGGGTTAATTAATGAGAGACTTTATCAGATTTTATGTAACGGTATCCTTAAATATTTGTATAATGCCTGAAACTGAACTCGCCTAATTTAGCAACCGATTTATAACCAATCATTACGACGAAAATTACATTATATTAAAAAAAAAAAAAAAATGCGCACTTGACTTGTGCTTTGTGATTGCGTTACACACTTGCAATGTGTTTTATTTTAACAATTCAACAACACTTATTGCGTGATTAACATTGTCAAGCAGATGAAATTTTTAAACATATCAACGACGAACTACCAATATCTTCTAATTATTTTTTTGAAAATTTCTACCTAAAGTTAGGAGGTATTCGCAGCAAAATTAGCTTCTCATAATTAAACAGTTATTTCTATTAGTGTTTAATAGGATAAATAGTCAAATATCGTATTACGAGATTTTGCCAGTACACGCGAAATGGCATTTTACGTTGATTGGCATTCAAAATAAAAAATATATTGCCGTCGCGGGACGCCTGGCAGATGTGAAACCTCGAAACTATTCTCTGTGAGTTTTCGTTCGACAACGACATCTGTTAACATTGTAGTGATTTATCAACATCATTTTACGAACCAGTAGTTTGCAATCGTAAGCATAGATGGCACTATCAATAATTGTAACGCTTGTGTAACGTTATGCTTCGCGATCACCACGCATCAGCCACTCAAACTCCCTACGCTGACGCGCATATAGATGTTTCACATCAAAAGTTGGTAGTGCATCATCGATATGAACAATCTCCTTCAAAATCAATTGTGTTACACAATGCGGACGTTTACAAATCATCAACAATACTCAGCCAACATGATCGACAAGAGGTTATTATTAAAATATCTACCGTATTATAGCAGACGGCGCCAGCAAAGTGTCGTAACAAAAATCCTTCATCGTCGCGCAGTGTGCGGTGAGCCTTCAGACGAGACGTGCGCGGGACTTGTAATCTGGAAATGTACAAGAATGTTATGTAACGAGAACATTTTAGTCATATTGTAAGCGTGACTAACTTCTAAAACATGCTATCTTTTAATAGTTATTATTGTTTTAACTTGTGGAGAAGCATAAGCATAATCAGCCTATAATGTTCCCGCTGCTGGGAAACAGGCCTCTTCTCTTCGAGAAAGAGTGGGCCGTAATCCACCACACGGGCCCATTGCGGGTTGATAGATGTCACATGTCTTCGAATGTTTAGTTAGCTAAGACATGCCGGTTTCCTCACGATGCAGCGATGTTTTCCTTCACCGTTTTAGGATCAGTGGTGATGAAATAATTAACAGAAAGTAAAGCGCCTGTCTGGGTTCGAACCTACGACCTACAACTTGTAAGTCGCGGCCGTCCACTGGATTACCACTGCCTTGTGGAGTAACTGAACTACTACTAAAATGTGTGCAATTTTTTTTAAGGCCACACATTATGAATATTAAGCCATGATAGTCTTCTTTTGCACTCCATACAAATTTTAGAGCGCTTGGGATATACCCATCAGATTCATTAGTACTCTTTTTTTACATTACCTGTTGTTATTAACGGCCAGTTGTTTGTGTACGGAATGTGTGAAGTGACCGAACTCAGGTTTTGGAAGCTTTGATTCTTCGTCCAGCAAATGGAAGATGCCATGGTTCTTGCTTTCGATTAAATCTGAACAAATAAAGCAAAAAAAAAAAGTATTTAATCTGGAATCTGAATGTACCACCTTCATCAGCTTGAAGGTCATTTAACCAGTTTCTCTCATCCAGCTGAACAGTTAAAAATTACTTACCAATACAATCCTGGTTGTCCACGAATCTGATCTCGGGCACGTTGAGCCCCTCACGTTTGTACAGCTCCTGTTCGTTCTTCAGAATGCGCTCGTTGAAGAACTGTTGTAGTTTCTCGTTGCAGTAGTTGATGCAGAACTGCTCGAAACTGTTCATTTGGAAGTATTCTGTGGGAGAGAGGATTACCTTATGAGTTCTTCTAGATATTTTTTTTTTTCGTCAAAACTTTTTGATTCATAGATCCGGCCGGAGTAGGTGACCCGACAAAGAGAAAACTTCATTCAAACGCGCAATGTGCACTACTACTCGTACAAAGCGCATCATTAAAAAAACTAGAAAGTTTTGCTTTTCTAGGGGACTACTCTTACGTGGGTCACACTGAAAGTATTTAGAAAATAAAAAGCAGATTGATGTAGAAGCCTGTTAATATTTTTATTGCTTTTCGAAGTAGTCTCCGTTCCTTTCTAAGCACCGTCGCATGCGATGGAACCATTGACTGAAGCAATTGGCCCACTCTCCTTTAGGGATTTCTTCCACGCTTTTTTCAAAGCATCTTCAGGGTTCATAAAACGAATTCTTCCAAGTTTATCTTTTATTTTTGGAAATAAATAAAAGTCACAAGGTGCCAGGTCAGGTTTGTAAGGAGGATGACTTACTATCTCCACACTTTCGATAGACAAATATTCGTCAACTGGTAAACAATGACTGACATACCAATCTGCAGTAACAGTATTTTTATCTTCTATGACAATTGTTGCGAAATGACCCGTCCGTCCAAAGAACGAAGCAATCGTCTTTTTTTCTTGACTTTGCCCATCATTACTTTTGTCGGCAAATCTTCGAATGGAAACATCCATTGCGCAGATTGTCTTTTTTTATTTTATTATTTATTTTTATTATTTTATTTTCTTTTACATGGAGGGAATGGATACTTATATGTTTTTTTTATATTTTTTATTATTTAAAATTTATTTTATTATTTATTTTTATCATTTCATTTTATTTTACATGGAGCAACTGCCTATCTGACCTCCACAACCCAGTTGCTGGGTAATATGATACCCCTTGGTAAGACTGGTTGTCACACTTTCGCTCCCGTCTAGCTATGTAAAGATGGTCACCCATCCACGGACCAACGGCAACAAGCATAGCTTAATTCGATCGATCGACCTGTGCATGCTTATTACTTAGCTTTATGCCTCTGTTGAGTCAAGATATGAAAACAATAATTATTTTAACTTACCGAAGCCAGCGATATCGAGCACTCCGATGTAGTAAGCGGACGCTTGGAAGGGAATGCTGGTGTTGATGCGATGCACTATGTAGTCGAACAGACGGCTGTACACGGCCTTGGCGAGCGCGTCGCGGGCGTTGTTCGCTTCGTACGTCTTCAGGGGTACCCTGGGAAGAAAATATATAACAGTTTTATTACACTTTCTCTAGTTTATTAGAAGCTTTTCGAGTACGATAGGCCTTTCCACATTCATGTCTGTTCTATTTGTTGATGCTGTATAAATAAAAAAATCCGAGACTCCATCGACTGGCACCATAAATAAAACGTGAGATTTAAAGTTTTCCTAGCTGACTGTAATTTTTTTCCAAAATCTGTGAATGCAGTTACCAAGTGCACAAAAAGTTAAGCACTGTCTCCTAAGCTTACGTCTTCGTGATTGTAATTAATAACGTATAATTTGGAATTAATGACACGCGTTCGCAAAATGTAACAGATATAGCAATTAATAACGAATACAACAAAGAACTACTCACATGATAGCGGTCCCCTTGATCCCTCCCCGCGAGCTCTGCATGAGCCGGGACAAATAACGAATACAACAAAGAACTACTCACATGATAGCGGTCCCCTTGATCCCTCCCCGCGAGCTCTGCATGAGCCGGGACACGAGCGCCATCCGGAGCTCGCCCGGGTCGACCCCCAGCAGGTATAGCAAATAACGAATACAACAAAGAACTACTCACATGATAGCGGTCCCCTTGATCCCTCCCCGCGAGCTCTGCATGAGCCGGGACACGAGCGCCATCCGGAGCTCGCCCGGGTCGACCCCCAGCAGGTATAGCAAATAACGAATACAACAAAGAACTACTCACATGATAGCGGTCCCCTTGATCCCTCCCCGCGAGCTCTGCATGAGCCGGGACACGAGCGCCATCCGGAGCTCGCCCGGGTCGACCCCCAGCAGGTATAGCAAATAACGAATACAACAAAGAACTACTCACATGATAGCGGTCCCCTTGATCCCTCCCCGCGAGCTCTGCATGAGCCGGGACACGAGCGCCATCCGGAGCTCGCCCGGGTCGACCCCCAGCAGGTATAGCAAATAACGAATACAACAAAGAACTACTCACATGATAGCGGTCCCCTTGATCCCTCCCCGCGAGCTCTGCATGAGCCGGGACACGAGCGCCATCCGGAGCTCGCCCGGGTCGACCCCCAGCAGGTATAGCAAATAACGAATACAACAAAGAACTACTCACATGATAGCGGTCCCCTTGATCCCTCCCCGCGAGCTCTGCATGAGCCGGGACACGAGCGCCATCCGGAGCTCGCCCGGGTCGACCCCCAGCAGGTATAGCAAATAACGAATACAACAAAGAACTACTCACATGATAGCGGTCCCCTTGATCCCTCCCCGCGAGCTCTGCATGAGCCGGGACACGAGCGCCATCCGGAGCTCGCCCGGGTCGACCCCCAGCAGGTATAGCAAATAACGAATACAACAAAGAACTACTCACATGATAGCGGTCCCCTTGATCCCTCCCCGCGAGCTCTGCATGAGCCGGGACACGAGCGCCATCCGGAGCTCGCCCGGGTCGACCCCCAGCAGGTATAGCAAATAACGAATACAACAAAGAACTACTCACATGATAGCGGTCCCCTTGATCCCTCCCCGCGAGCTCTGCATGAGCCGGGACACGAGCGCCATCCGGAGCTCGCCCGGGTCGACCCCCAGCAGGTATAGCAAATAACGAATACAACAAAGAACTACTCACATGATAGCGGTCCCCTTGATCCCTCCCCGCGAGCTCTGCATGAGCCGGGACACGAGCGCCATCCGGAGCTCGCCCGGGTCGACCCCCAGCAGGTATAGCAAATAACGAATACAACAAAGAACTACTCACATGATAGCGGTCCCCTTGATCCCTCCCCGCGAGCTCTGCATGAGCCGGGACACGAGCGCCATCCGGAGCTCGCCCGGGTCGACCCCCAGCAGGTATAGCAAATAACGAATACAACAAAGAACTACTCACATGATAGCGGTCCCCTTGATCCCTCCCCGCGAGCTCTGCATGAGCCGGGACACGAGCGCCATCCGGAGCTCGCCCGGGTCGACCCCCAGCAGGTATAGCAAATAACGAATACAACAAAGAACTACTCACATGATAGCGGTCCCCTTGATCCCTCCCCGCGAGCTCTGCATGAGCCGGGACACGAGCGCCATCCGGAGCTCGCCCGGGTCGACCCCCAGCAGGTATAGCAAATAACGAATACAACAAAGAACTACTCACATGATAGCGGTCCCCTTGATCCCTCCCCGCGAGCTCTGCATGAGCCGGGACACGAGCGCCATCCGGAGCTCGCCCGGGTCGACCCCCAGCAGGTATAGCAAATAACGAATACAACAAAGAACTACTCACATGATAGCGGTCCCCTTGATCCCTCCCCGCGAGCTCTGCATGAGCCGGGACACGAGCGCCATCCGGAGCTCGCCCGGGTCGACCCCCAGCAGGCCGGCGGCGGTAGCGAGCGCGAGCTCGGAGTGCGGCGTGACGCGGCACCCGCCGCGCGCGCCGCTATCTTCTTCGAACTGCACGTTCCCGAGGTGTAAAACGGCTCCTACTACGGAATAAACTGCTTTTTTTTCTTCTTCTGTGAGGCCGACGCGGGATAGAGCCTGGGGAGATGTTGTACAATGTCAAAATAAAAATTGCTAGTGAAATGTTCGTTCGTTTTACACATAGACATGAGAAAGTAAAGTAGGGTAAGATTTGAACTTTACCCTATTGAGTCAACTACTGAAAATGTGTCATAAAATGGGAAAGTCAAAGGATCCTTTCAAAGTCTACCTATACATTATCAGGATTAGGGCCTTCTGGGCTCCGAAATACTAAGAATTGAGAGATACAATCAAATCAAGTACGTTAAAAAAGCATGGACGATCCTGAAAGGGAATTTTAAGGAGCTACGACACACGTGATAAATCACGTGTGTCGTAGCTCCTTAAAATTCCCTGATTGCGAGTATGTCCCTGAACAATCAACCACCTTCGCGAAGTACACTATTTCGTGACAAAAATGAATAAAACATGCTAATATTTTACTGAAAAGTACTTTACCTGATTAAGCCTTCCAAAGTCTTCCACATCATCAAGTATGGGGTCTCGTAGACCGCCTTTAGCTTGCTGCTGCTTACTCTTGCAGTTGGCGGCGATTTTCTTCTCTGAGTTGGCAGTCGTGAAGTATTGGGTGCAGCCGTTCTTAAGATACTGTTGTCAAAAGTTTTAATATTAAGGTAATTGTGTTCGTGAATTTATATATTTATTTGTGAAACTTTGACTGAATAATTTTAAGTACAAATAAGATAAAAACTTAATTTGACTGCCACAGCAAATTCAAACAGCATTTCCACGTTGGAACTGAATTTTGGGTGATAAGATGGTAGAATATGTTTATCACTAATATACAACCATAATATTATATAATATACTAATATTTATCATACAAAAAAAAAAAATAAAGGGTTCGGTGATACAATGATATTGTTTATCAAATGTTGAGTGAGGGTTGTAAGATTGTCTTTCACATTTGTAGATTATTGTGTCATTGTTTGGTAATCAACCGAAAATGCATAAAACACTTGCAACCACAATCCGAAAGATTTTGAAGGAAAATCCTAAACCATTGCTTCTTATGTTTGAAAAATTCGTCTGCTGACAGTAATTAATATTGTTGTGTTGGCAAAATTAAGGGTCACTTTCAGACGTCTGCACTAAGGGGTTTACCGACGCATTGCAATCGTAAGTGTGTTACAAATTGGCTGCAGTTGGACACTTTCAGACGTCTGCAACACCAAGGGGTTTGCCGACGCATTGCAATCGTAAGTGTGTTACAATTTGGCTGCAGTTGGACACTTTCAGACGTCTGCAACACCAAGGGGTTTGCCGACGCATTGCAATCGTAAGTGTGTTACAATTTGGCTGCAATTGGACACTTTCAGACGTCTGCAACACCAAAGGGTTTACCGACGCATTGCAATCGTAAGTGTGTTACAATTTGGCTGCAATTGGACACTTTCAGACGTCTGCAACACCAAGGGGTTTGCCGACGCATTGCAATTGTCAGTGTGTTACAATTAGGCTGCACTTGGACACTTTCAGACGTCTGCAACACCAAGGGGTTTGCCGACGCATTGCAATTGTCAGTGTGTTACAATTAGGCTGCACTTGGACACTTTCAGACGTCTGCAACACCAAGGGGTTTGCCGACGCATTGCAATTGTCAGTGTGTTACAATTAGGCTGCACTTGGACACTTTCAGACGTCTGCAACACCAAGGGGTTTGCCGACGCATTGCAATCGTAAGTGTGTTACAATTTGGCTGCAATTGGACACTTTCAGACGTCTGCAACACCAAGGGGTTTACCGACGCATTGCAATCGTAAGTGTGTTACAATTTGGCTGCAATTGGACACTTTCAGACGTCTGCAACACCAAGGGGTTTGCCGACGCATTGCAATTGTCAGTGTGTTACAATTAGGCTGCACTTGGACACTTTCAGACGTCTGCAACACCAAGGGGTTTGCCGACGCATTGCAATTGTCAGTGTGTTACAATTAGGCTGCACTTGGGCACTTTCAGACGTCTGCAACACCAAGGGGTTTGCCGACGCATTGCAATTGTCAGTGTGCTACAATTAGGCTGCACTTGGACACTTTCCGACGTCTGCAACACCAAGGGGTTTGCCGACGCATTGCAATCGTAAGTGTGTTATAATTTGGCTGCAATTGGACACTTTCAGACGTCTGCAACACCAAGGGGTTTGCCGACGCATTGCAATTGTCAGTGTGTTACAATTAGGCTGCACTTGGACACTTTCAGACGTCTGCAACACCAAGGGGTTTGCCGACGCATTGCAATTGTCAGTGTGTTACAATTAGGCTGCACTTGGACACTTTCAGACGTCTGCAACACCAAGGGGTTTGCCGACGCATTGCAATTGTCAGTGTGTTACAATTAGGCTGCACTTGGACACTTTCAGACGTCTGCAACACCAAGGGGTTTGCCGACGCATTGCAATTGTCAGTGTGTTACAATTAGGCTGCACTTGGACACTTTCAGACGTCTGCAACACCAAGGGGTTTGCCGACGCATTGCAATTGTCAGTGTGTTACAATTAGGCTGCACTTGGACACTTTCAGACGTCTGCAACACCAAGGGGTTTGCCGACGCATTGCAATTGTCAGTGTGTTACAATTAGGCTGCACTTGGACACTTTCAGACGTCTGCAACACCAAGGGGTTTGCCGACGCATTGCAATCGTAAGTGTGTTACAATTTGGCTGCTGTTGGACACTTTCAGACGTCTGCAACACCAAGGGGTTTGCCGACGCATTGCAATTGTCAGTGTGTTACAATTAGGCTGCACTTGGACACTTTCAGACGTCTGCAACACCAAGGGGTTTGCCGACGCATTGCAATTGTCAGTGTGTTACAATTAGGCTGCACTTGGACACTTTCAGACGTCTGCAAGACCAAGGGGTTTGCCGATGCATTGCAATTGTCAGTGTGTTACAATTAGGCTGCACTTGGACACTTTCAGACGTCTGCAACACCAAGGGGTTTGCCGACGCATTGCAATCGTAAGTGTGTTATAATTTGGCTGCAATTGGACACTTTCAGACGTCTGCAACACCAAGGGGTTTGCCGACGCATTGCAATTGTCAGTGTGTTACAATTAGGCTGCACTTGGACACTTTCAGACGTCTGCAACACCAAGGGGTTTGCCGACGCATTGCAATCGTAAGTGTGTTATAATTTGGCTGCAATTCGACACTTTCAGACGTCTGCAACACCAAGGGGTTTGCCGACGCATTGCAATTGTCAGTGTGTTACAATTAGGCTGCACTTGGACACTTTCAGACGTCTGCAACACCAAGGGGTTTGCCGACGCATTGCAATTGTCAGTGTGTTACAATTAGGCTGCACTTGGACACTTTCAGACGTCTGCAACACCAAGGGGTTTGCCGACGCATTGCAATTGTCAGTGTGTTACAATTAGGCTGCACTTGGACACTTTCAGACGTCTGCAACACCAAGGGGTTTGCCGACGCATTGCAATTGTCAGTGTGTTACAATTAGGCTGCACTTGGACACTTTCAGACGTCTGCAACACCAAGGGGTTTGCCGACGCATTGCAATTGTCAGTGTGTTACAATTAGGCTGCACTTGGACACTTTCAGACGTCTGCAACACCAAGGGGTTTGCCGACGCATTGCAATTGTCAGTGTGTTACAATTAGGCTGCACTTGGACACTTTCAGACGTCTGCAACACCAAGGGGTTTGCCGACGCATTGCAATTGTCAGTGTGTTACAATTAGGCTGCACTTGGACACTTTCAGACGTCTGCAACACCAAGGGGTTTGCCGACGCATTGCAATCGTAAGTGTGTTATAATTTGGCTGCAATTCGACACTTTCAGACGTCTGCAACACCAAGGGGTTTGCCGACGCATTGCAATTGTCAGTGTGTTACAATTAGGCTGCACTTGGACACTTTCAGACGTCTGCAACACCAAGGGGTTTGCCGACGCATTGCAATTGTCAGTGTGTTACAATTAGGCTGCACTTGGACACTTTCAGACGTCTGCAACACCAAGGGGTTTGCCGACGCATTGCAATTGTCAGTGTGTTACAATTAGGCTGCACTTGGACACTTTCAGACGTCTGCAACACCAAGGGGTTTGCCGACGCATTGCAATTGTCAGTGTGTTACAATTAGGCTGCACTTGGGCACTTTCAGACGTCTGCAACACCAAGGGGTTTGCCGACGCATTGCAATCGTAAGTGTGTTATAATTTGGCTGCAATTGGACACTTTCAGACGTCTGCAACACCAAGGGGTTTGCCGACGCAATGCAATTGTCAGTGTGTTACAATTAGGCTGCACTTGGACACTTTCAGACGTCTGCAACACCAAGGGGTTTACCGACGCATTGCAATCGTAAGTGTGTTACAATTTGTCTGCAATTGGACACTTTCAGACGTCTGCAACACCAAGGGGTTTGCCGACGCATTGCAATCGTAAGTGTGTTATAATTTGGCTGCAATTGGACACTTTCAGACGTCTGCAACACCAAGGGGTTTGCCGACGCATTGCAATTGTCAGTGTGTTACAATTAGGCTGCACTTGGACACTTTCAGACGTCTGCAACAATAAGGGGTTTGCCGACGCATTGCAATTGTCAGTGTGTTACAATTAGGCTGCACTTGGACACTTTCAGACGTCTGCAACACCAAGGGGTTTGCCGACGCATTGCAATTGTCAGTGTGTTACAATTAGGCTGCACTTGGACACTTTCAGACGTCTGCAACACCAAGGGGTTTGCCGACGCATTTCAATTGTCAGTGTGTTACAATTAGGCTGCACTTGGACACTTTCAGACGTCTGCAACACCAAGGGGTTTGCCGACGCATTGCAATTGTCAGTGTGTTACAATTAGGCTGCACTTGGACACTTTCAGACGTCTGCAACACTAAGGGGTTTGCCGACGCATTGCAATTGTCAGTGTGTTACAATTAGGCTGCACTTGGACACTTTCAGACGTCTGCAACACCAAGGGGTTTGCCGACGCATTGCAATTGTCAGTGTGTTACAATTAGGCTGCACTTGGACACTTTCAGACGTCTGCAACACCAAGGGGTTTGCCGACGCATTGCAATTGTCAGTGTGTTACAATTAGGCTGCACTTGGACACTTTCAGACGTCTGCAACACCAAGGGGTTTGCCGACGCATTGCAATTGTCAGTGTGTTACAATTAGGCTGCACTTGGACACTTTCAGACGTCTGCAACACCAAGGGGTTTGCCGACGCATTGCAATTGTCAGTGTGTTACAATTAGGCTGCACTTGGACACTTTCAGACGTCTGCAACACCAAGGGGTTTGCCGACGCATTGCAATCGTAAGTGTGTTATAATTTGGCTGCAATTCGACACTTTCAGACGTCTGCAACACCAAGGGGTTTGCCGACGCATTGCAATTGTCAGTGTGTTACAATTAGGCTGCACTTGGACACTTTCAGACGTCTGCAACACCAAGGGGTTTGCCGACGCATTGCAATTGTCAGTGTGTTACAATTAGGCTGCACTTGGACACTTTCAGACGTCTGCAACACCAAGGGGTTTGCCGACGCATTGCAATTGTCAGTGTGTTACAATTAGGCTGCACTTGGACACTTTCAGACGTCTGCAACACCAAGGGGTTTGCCGACGCATTGCAATTGTCAGTGTGTTACAATTAGGCTGCACTTGGGCACTTTCAGACGTCTGCAACACCAAGGGGTTTGCCGACGCATTGCAATCGTAAGTGTGTTATAATTTGGCTGCAATTGGACACTTTCAGACGTCTGCAACACCAAGGGGTTTGCCGACGCAATGCAATTGTCAGTGTGTTACAATTAGGCTGCACTTGGACACTTTCAGACGTCTGCAACACCAAGGGATTTACCGACGCATTGCAATCGTAAGTGTGTTACAATTTGTCTGCAATTGGACCCTTTCAGACGTCTGCAACACCAAGGGTTTTGCCGACGCATTGCAATCGTAAGTGTGTTACAATTTGGCTGCAGTTGGACACTTTCAGACGTCTGCAACACCAAGGGGTTTACCGACGCATTGCAATCGTAAGTGTGTTACAATTTGTCTGCAATTGGACACTTTCAGACGTCTGCAACACCAAGGGGTTTGCCGACGCATTGCAATCGTAAGTGTGTTATAATTTGGCTGCAATTGGACACTTTCAGACGTCTGCAACACCAAGGGGTTTGCCGACGCATTGCAATTGTCAGTGTGTTACAATTAGGCTGCACTTGGACACTTTCAGACGTCTGCAACAATAAGGGGTTTGCCGACGCATTGCAATTGTCAGTGTGTTACAATTAGGCTGCACTTGGACACTTTCAGACGTCTGCAACACCAAGGGGTTTGCCGACGCATTGCAATTGTCAGTGTGTTACAATTAGGCTGCACTTGGACACTTTCAGACGTCTGCAACACCAAGGGGTTTGCCGACGCATTTCAATTGTCAGTGTGTTACAATTAGGCTGCACTTGGACACTTTCAGACGTCTGCAACACCAAGGGGTTTGCCGACGCATTGCAATTGTCAGTGTGTTACAATTAGGCTGCACTTGGACACTTTCAGACGTCTGCAACACTAAGGGGTTTGCCGACGCATTGCAATTGTCAGTGTGTTACAATTAGGCTGCACTTGGACACTTTCAGACGTCTGCAACACCAAGGGGTTTGCCGACGCATTGCAATTGTCAGTGTGTTACAATTAGGCTGCACTTGGACACTTTCAGACGTCTGCAACACCAAGGGGTTTGCCGACGCATTGCAATTGTCAGTGTGTTACAATTAGGCTGCACTTGGACACTTTCAGACGTCTGCAACACCAAGGGGTTTGCCGACGCATTGCAATTGTCAGTGTGTTACAATTAGGCTGCACTTGGACACTTTCAGACGTCTGCAACACCAAGGGGTTTGCCCACGCATTGGCTCAGGCCAAATTGGAATGATTCATACCATGTAAGAATTACAACTATCATGTGCCTTTAAAATCCCCGGCACCCATGCCGTTTAAGCCGGAACACTGCATTTTGTATGATATTTTTTGTTGTATGTTAATTAGTTGTTTTTATTGATACATTAAGTTGTTCAAACTGTAATACAAGGTGACATTGGGCAGTATTAATACGGTCTGATGCATTCACCTTCAGAAGAACGTTTCTTTTAACTAGGTTCCTTTAAGAAACACTGCATCTTCAGCAAATCATATAAAAACGGTAATTACTTGCACATGCACCGTTTTTGTAGGATTATCCTTCGATCAACAATAGCACTAGATTAAGGGTTAGGAATAAAAACACATCGCTCAAGTGGCCGCGATTGCATTTATCTTGATTATAAACCTTAACATTCAAAAATATAGTTTATTATTGTTTGCAATATATGTATTTACTACTTCGATTGAAAAGTAGTAAGTATTTTTAAAATAGAACAAAATTATTTATTGAAAAATAATAAATTCTAAGCAACAAGGTTGAAAAAAGTTTATTCCAAAATATGATCACAACATTACTTTTGTGGTCTTATTTTTCCGGCCAGTTATGTTGCGCTCATCGGAAATCTAATACTATTGTTGATCGAACGGGTTATCGAATAAAAACGTTTTTTTAACCAAGTAGGTAAGGACAATTCTTACTCCAAATGTTTTTTTTAAAATAACTAACAAGTCCTTATAAGACATCTGCTTCGTTTCTTTTCAGTGCTCCAGTGCTGAACATTTTTAACAGGACAGTAACTCCAACACAAATTCTGTATAAACTAACCAAATGGCCACCCGGCTTGGTGATCTTCTTCAGCAGGTAGCGGGAGATATGACCCCCACCACTTGGTATTTGTTGTGGAGGTGTAAGACTTCCTTTAGCACGTTATTCAATTCTAAAAGCTTTAATATTAGTTACAGTACTTTTTCAAGAACTTACCAAATAATCATCAGGCTTGGTGATCTTCAACGCCGTCCTCAACTCTTGCGGCGCGCCGGCACACAGCAGATAGAACACATGGTAGTTCCTCTCCTCCGCACTCTGGGTGCATATCCTGGACTTCTCCAGCAGGTAGTGGGAGATGTGACCCCCCACCACCTGGTACTTGCTGTTGAAGTGAACCTCCATGAACTTGCCGAATCGAGAACTGTTGTTGTTGCGAGTTGTTTTCGCATTGCCGAATGCTTCGAGGATTGGGTTGGCTGTGGATTAAGAGTGGTCAGTAAATACAGGTTTGAGTAGGTTAGTGAAGTTTAATAAGGCGCTGCCCAAACGTAGGACACTGAAAACGCTCAGTTTTTTGTCATATTACAAGCCCGAAAAAAAGTGTATTTATTGTCAAATGTTGAAAGAGAAGAGTTAGGTACTTATATATACAAAAATATTTCATAAAAATAGTATCATGATAAAACAATCGTAAAACAGAGCTCCAAAAAATATTTTTCGTCGTATAGCTTTCAACATTTTTAGCGTAAACTATCATATTTTATATAATGATTATAAATGGAATTCAATCAGCTAAATAAATACCTAAAAATTATTCCACTAAGCCGTGCATTTATTTTTAAACGATTTTTATTTAACGAAACTAAAAAATTATTTTTATTCTGGTGGTCATTAGATTCAACTTACATCAAACGCATTGTTGTTTTGAACCTTATTTGTTGCCGTGATGCGTTATTGTGAATTACCAAAAAAATTGCTTCTTTAACTAGCTTTTGCTCGCGGCGTGGCCCGCACAGAGGTAGGATATTATCCCACGGGAACATACAACCGAGATATAAAGTATCGTTTGCCATAACCCCTGTCATGGTCTATCCGTGTGCAAAATTTCAATCAAATCCGTTCAGCCATTAAGTTGTGAAAAGGTACTAGACAGACAGAGTTACTTTTGCATTCATAATATTAGTAGGGATATCCATATATGGCAGATAACATTATAGATTTTTCGTTTATCGAATCTATCATGATTATCATTATAATTTATGCCAATGTTAATAAGAACGTTGAAATGTCATACAATTGTTGGAAATAAAGATTGTTAAAATGAATTATGATTTAATCCTACTACCGTAAAACGGGGTTACTCGGGATGCAGGGGTGAATCGGGACGAAACTTTAAAAGGGATAGTGCCCTTGTTGTAACATTGAAATAATATCGTTTGCTGCCAAAAAGGATTCTAATGTGTTTACTGTATTATAATTAACGATTAAGTGCCCTTGTTGGCAACAAACTATATTAATTCAACGTTAAAATCCATTTTAAAGTTTCGTCCCGATTCACCCCGTTTTATCGGTATCCTACCTATTACTTATATATTATTATAAATGTGAAAGTTTGTATGTTTAGATGTTTGGACGATAGTTACTCAATCACGCAAAAACGGCTGAATGTATTTGTATGAAATTTGGAACACAGAGTTTACCTACCTAAAAAAAAAACTATCTGTGGTCCAAATTTCATAAATTTCATAAAATTCAAATACATTCAGCCGTTTTTGCGGGGTGCGCTAGGGCCGATGCCTGCCGGGGTTGTGGGAAAGTCCGAAAGGGTTACCGTGGCCCCTGGCACAGGCAACACGGGTGGGGTTTAGTCAGTAAGAGACTGACACGCCCTCCCGGTCCTCCCCGAGCGGGAGATGTTATTTATTGAATTCTCACAATAAAAATAACAAAAAGATCGTTTATAACCTGGATTAATACATAAGATACTTTTTCCCGGTAGTACGTTCGTGTAATTTCCGACGTCAACGCGGGCGAAGCAGCGGGCAAAGGGCAAAGCTTGTGAAGTATAAATATATCCAGTAAAATATGTAAATAACGAGTAACGGATGGAGGCAAAAGGATCGACGCCTCTTTGTCTATAAATAATAAAATGCTGCGAACACTAAACTTATTTCGAAATCTGACATTATTATTATTACTGACTGAAATTAAGATAGGATTGAGAAAACGAACTGGTTACTCGTGAACCGTGTTTAAAAGCAAGTTCTATGATTCATAAAACAAGTACATATATTTAGGTACATAAACCAACTTTGCATTATTAATTGCGCACTGTAATAAAAAAAGAATTAATTATCTGTCGTTTAATTAAAAAGCAACTACTTAGTGAACGAACTAGAAACAATTAAGTCACAAACCAAAATATAATTGCAGTATCATTAAGTACTTAGTTTATTACTGATGGATACATGTCTGCATACATGTTTAATTAACTGTAGTTATGCCATTAAAAAGAATTTAAAAAAGAAATATGATATGAACGGTGCTCTATGATCAGTTAACATCATAGTAACACTGCAACCGTTACACAAGGCCGAATCATCTTTTATAATTTACATAATGTTTTACAAACGACCTTCCCCGAAATTACTCGGGCATTTATCTAAACAAAATGTATACAAACTGCTTTAAAAAAAAATAAAAAAAAAACAATGTATTGTTTTATGCATCTGTCTAAAGCTAAACAAGTCTACTTTGAACATTAGGTACTACTATATTACTTACTACTACTAGAAGTAGTAGCAGGACGATGAAGATGCATGATTACGTATCTTCATCGTCCTGCCCTGGGGGACTCTCTTATTCCTTCAACGAAGATACGGGTCCGTCCGAAAGTAGTTCGGTACATCGGAATGAACCCTACTCCCGATTAATTAACTTTGGACCGGACACATAAACACATCGGGAGTAAGAACAACTGTCAAATCGTGTTATCAGTCATACTTAGTTCGGGCCCCGATGTAATCTTATGTCTGTAGGTGATACGGAGTAGGAAACGCCCGTTACTTCGGCCGAAACTACGGATTATGTGCTTTGAGAGTAGGCCCACTTTTTTTATTTTTTTTTATTTGTGTTATTTGTCTACGTCTTTTGTGTGAACTGAATAAATGGTATATCTATCTATCTATCAACTTGTTACCATGGATTCAGTACATGGTTCTGGATCCCAAGGCGTTCAAATTTTTGTTTATTATTTAAAAAAAAAATTGCTGATTTTTTAAAAATAACCTTTAAGTATGTAATTGTGAAGACACAATATGAAATATGCCCATGAAATCAAAGCCTATAGGACCAAACAGCTAATATTAATCACAGGGACAACATTAAAAATAAACTGTACAACAGTTTCTGCGAAAATTCACAAACAAACGAATTAGAAAAGATTACCAAAATTGATTATGTATTTATGTCAATGATACAAGTTTCGGTAGGTTTTATAGTAAATTATTAGTATTGCAGAATCGTTGCATTATATTATAAGATGTTTATTTAGAAACTTGGAATGTATTAACTTTAATACATCAGCTGGTTGTCGAGACGAGTTTAGAAACCAGTACATAATGTATTCAGAGAAGCGTAGGCGATTAGTTTGCAAGCTGCAACTATTTCTGCACATTATTGCTTTGTTTAATAGACAACATAGCGCTTGGACGTAGGTAGTTATGACCGCTATTTGAACGCCTCCATCGCATTTCTATAGAAGTGTATGACTTAATCTTTTTGGGGAATTTATTTATAGTAATTTTTTGTCGTAGCCAGAGATCGAAACAACAAGTTAGAAGGCTTTAATCCAGCAGGCTACTGCCTATACAGCTAATAAAAACTATTATGTACCTATAGAAACTATGCATGAAATTATGGTTTATTAAAGGAAATAAGTATGAAAAATAAATAAAAGAATCGCACAGTCGCTTGCGCATGGCGACGCGTCGCCACGGCATACGTCACCACGCCAGCAATCGGTTTTACGTGCGGCTATAGATGTTTCACATTTAAAATCAAGAATTTGTCACCGTAAAACTCTTTCTGATTAATTACAATAATTCAGCAACAAAATATGCATTAGCATAAAAAGTTTTGGAACCGTTTTCTGTTATGTAAAATTGAGTATTACAAACTTCTTGATAAACTTACCATCCAAAATCTTCTGCTCAACAGGCCCGGCGGCCTTCGCCCATAAGTCACACAGGTACTTCAGTATGTACTTGGTGGACTCCGTCTTGCCGGCTCCTGATTCACCCGAGACTATGATGGATTGAGACTGCTTGAGGGACTTCATGTCCCGGAAGGCTTTGTCGGCTGTAAAGTGACAAAATGTGTTTTAGATTTATGATATTGCGGTGGATTAACTGTAGTCGGAAATTACTTTGGCATTTTATCTGTCTCAGACGGTTTATGAAAGCGTGTCCAATAAAATGTATTAACAAATCCAAGAGTTAGTATGAGATTTGATAACTTTTTTTTTTTTATTTCGTTGCCCATCACTCGGGATTTCTCCTGTGTTGTGGGTGCCTTTACAACTCACATACACAAACAGCCAGACCCGGAACAACTACTTGTAGGTCATAAAAATATTTGTTCCGTGCGGGAATCGAACCCGCGACACGCGGCGCAGCAGTCAATCGCTTAATCACTGCGCACGCCGTGCCAACATTACTGATCAGGAACTTAGACGTCCTAAAACAAAGGTTCAAGGTAAAAAAAATATGTTTACTAGGCAGTCTATTAGTTGTCTAGCAAGTCTAGGATTTATACTTATTGAGTCATTCTCTGACTACTAAGTTAATGAGAATTCTGTAGCAAAATTGCAGTTGCATTTTGCACTTTCAAGTGCATAGCACCTAAACAGGAAATTCTGTAAACGCTAGAACCCCTGAGAGTAAATAGTAGGTAAACTGCCTTTACACGGCTCAAGTGACTTAATCCAAAGACCATTATAATTATGTGAGTCGGTTAATCCCTCGAAAGAAATGCAGCATTGTTTGTTTATTTTCATTGAAGCAAAACTAAATTCTTGTGAACAACAAATTACTGCCGTCTTCAAACCTAATTCAAGCTATATGGCCGTTGAATGAAAATTAGACTGAATAATACATCCGTGACTACTTTCTTTAAATTAAACAGTACAATTTGTTTCGAAAGCTGTCTAATGGTAACAAATAGGTGATTCTATCTAATTGTGAGTCTTCTCTTAACGGAGGATGTACTCTCATATATGTATAATATGTGTAAATGTTTGACGGCACGGTTGGCGCAGTGTTTAAGCGATTGACTGCTGCGCTGCGTGTCGCGGGTTCGATTCCCGCACGGGACAAATATTGGTATTTACCTACAAGTAGTTGTTCCGGGTCTGGCTGTTTGTGTATGTGAGTTTAAATGTTTGTACACGCACGTACAATACAGGAGAAATTCCTAGTGTGGAGCAAAGTTTATAAAAAAAAATGGAACGTACATTGTTGGCTGAATAGATTGTAGGCTCACATATTCAAATAGAGCAAAAAGTTTATGGATGGTGCGGTATATCCCATAAATGGTTGAAGGCCTACTTCCATCTCTGGGTACCGTTTTAATGGAATCACGGACTACTTGAGTTTGTAAAAAATAAAGACGTAGTTTCTCTCTGGTCAATAATAAAACAAGAAAATAGGTAAAATGTTTGTAAATAAACTTATAGGAGACCCTATATATAAGTTTATTCACAAACATTTTAACTCTTTTCTGAGCCCTGCGAGGTAATTGCGTAACACAGAATGGCAATGCTTTTAATTTGGAAGTTCAACAACATTCATTGCGTTATTTACTTTGTTAAGCAGACGAATTTTTCAAACCTAAATAAAGCAATGGATTAGAAATTTCCTTCAAAATCCTTCGGATTAAGGCTCCCACAGACAGGCGCGACGCGACAGTGCGATGCGACTCTTGTTGAACAATTTCCATAAAGTTTTCATAGAAATTGTTCTACTAGTCGCGTCGCGCCTGTTTGTGGTCAGAGGGGCAATTCCCGTATTTTTAAAAACGTTCGCATTCTAATGTCTCAATCTGTCTAAAATTGTATAGCGTTTACCTACATTTTTGAAATTTGATTGTCACTGTGGTGAGATTGCGTCTTGATATTGAAAGTTTTTAATTACGGGAATTTTATTTATTTATTTCAGGAAAAACAAACAGTAGCACAGTAAGAGATAGTTATTACATTTTAAAACAATTGTGTTACCCACTACGTTCTCCACAGTATTTAAAACTAGCTAGTAACACAGATACAATACCTATACAATAGTCATTGTCCAATAACTGATGTGTTTTTTTAAATTATAAAAGAAAAAGTAAATTTGTGTGCGTACACTATAAACATTACGCTAATACATATCACTTTGCTGATCCTTTAGGGTTGCAAGGATTTGCTTCTTAAATGCATTTTTAGAAAGAATGTCGATTCAATTGAACTCATTATTAAATGTCTCAAATGTCTCAACCAAACGATGATAATAATTACAGGAACCGGCCTTCAGTTACTTAAGTCTCTTACCTATAGCAAAAACATGCGGGGGCAGCTCTCCCAAAGACTTGCCCTGGTACTTCTTGATGGTGGTAGAAGAGTACATGTCCTTAATGTCTTCGTAGGGATTGACAGCCAACAGGATATTTGCAACGTACGTCTGTAAAAATATTAGTTTACGTTGTAATTCGTTTACATTTTGAAACATGATGAATTTCTTTGATGTCACTGGTTTAGATGTCTGTGGCAATTGTGTATTGTTTGTTTACAACGGCTTTCTACAATCTACGTCATCTCAAGAAATAACGAAGACGATTTATTTTACTGGTCCTTCGATACATTCAGTGTATAAACTGGTTACTGTTTAGCCTGCATCATACCACTGCTGGGAAAAGGTGCCTTTATGTTTTCCAGCTCAGTATATTATGCAAATCAATCTGCCTGCCTTTTCCAAACTATGTTTGGGTCAGCTTCCAGTCTAACCGGATGCTGCTGAATACCAGTTTACATGGAGCGACTGCCTATTAACTTCTACAACCCAGTTACTTAACACGATACCCCTTGGTAAGACTGGTTGTCAGAGTTGTCAAAGATATACGGTGGAGTTTCTTGTGTATTCTTCTCCATACGAAACTACCTTTTGGAAGGGGCGACTAGAATCAATTCTATTTAAATGTAAATGTCGACGTTCAAAAGTGCCTTTTAAGTGCCTATTTGAAATAAATGCTTTGACTTTCAATGACAGCCAGGACGAACGGCTTAACGTGCTTTCCGAGGCACAAAGGTGTCTCGATATGGATGGTCACCCATCCACTAACCGACCACGGCAAGCGTAGCTCATTCTTCGATCGACATATCCGGCTATTATTATTAACCACGAAAAAATAATCAGTAAGCAATATTAAATAATCTGCGACGCAGTAAATACGGCCGGTAAAAGTCATTGGACAAGGAAAACCAACGGAATCAATACTCGTACTTACATCATTTCTACGGTAAGCATGAGCACCTACGTATAAAATATTTTCAAGGTGAAAACTTCAGGCATTTGAAATGAGTCATAGTAGGTACATCAGTTATTATTACTTACGTAAATCTTATTCTTCTTGTATCGTGTCAAGATGTTGTTTAGAAGCGTTGATTCGTTGAGGAACATCAGCTCACCTGGAAGCAATACATATAGTTAAACAAGGGTTTTAGATAATAAAACTGAAGGTGTGAGGATTACACAGTCTTTTAAACAGTTGTAAAGGCTCCTGTCCATTAAATCTTTGGAGTTTGTTGCGCCACTTCTTCCCAGCTAAAGCACTAGGAAGTGGTGAAGGGCAGGCGTTTTGAGGGTCTGTCTTATGTAATTCTGACGTTCAAAAAGTGAAATTGTTATTAAATGAATGACTTATAAATTGAAAACCAAAAAAAGAAGAACTACTAGTAATCAAGGGTCAAAGATAGTTTGGTTCGGCTTCGGAGCTTCACCTCGCCAAGGTGTGTTTGTAGTAGATTAACGTCTACTTAAAAATAGACCACGACCTCGTGACCCAAACAGGCAGTGGCTCGATATCGTGACAGATGAGAGCCAATGAGTTAAACATTGAAGAAGTAAAAGAAATGAAAGCAGCAATGCAGTAAGACGAACCCGAGCAAAACCCCGCATTAATATAGGCAGTTTAGATGCGGAAATAATGTCCAAATATTAACAGACTCGTTCTAGCTCTTCAATTAACAAATCTATTCGAACCTTCTCAATTTAATCTCGTAAAGGTATTCAGATACCTAGCATTAGTAAGCAAGGAACAAGATTATTATAAGACCATGAGAAATATAAATTCTAAACTAGTTTGAAACAGGTTCGATTCTATTCCAGGAGCGCTATTACAGGGTCGATTTCTATGCCTCATCGAAGTTAATCGCTTTAACTCGTAAGATGATTACGTCAGTTAATTCTTGTCAGTATGTGAGTAAGATGCGACGGTGGATGACGGATGTTGCATTCATTTAGATATATCAATCATACTTTGTATGGGCTCTTAAAACGACTAACTTACATCGAACATTGTCGAGCCCTCCGGCACGTTGACCGCATCATCATTCTCCTCCCCTTATCCCAGTTAATTGGTGGTCGACGCAACATGTCTTTTTCTTCCATTGGCCATCTTTACATACCAAGACCCCTCCGTGCCTCGGAAAGCACGTTAAGCCGTTGGTCCCGGCTGTCATTCGTGGATCTTTGACAGTCGTTACGGGTCGTCAGATGCCCGAAAGTCTGACAACCAGTCTTACCAAGGGGTATCGTATTGCCCAGTAACTGGGTTGTGGAGGTCAGATAGGCAGTCGCTCCATGTAAAATACTGGTATTCAGCTGCTTCTGGTTAGACTGGTAGCCGACTCCAACCCGGTTGGAAAAAGGCTTCGCAGACTTTGTATGGGCTCTGGGTAAGAAACGTAGGACGGACAGTTAATTATAATAACAAAGCTATATTTAATTTTGCTCAGTTCTTGGAATCTGGATTGCCCACGAAGCCACTGGGTGGCACACGTTTTTCTCAAAATTGCTTACAATGAGCGTTTCTTAAGAACCTTGTGCATCCAATCTGTAGCTGTTTAACTCAGGTCTAGTCATTTTCTTATGATCAATAAGAACTGCCGATCAATTCTGTAAAAATATAACCGTGAAAACTTAGGTCAAATGAGCTGTCAATAGTGTAAATCAAGTGAGATGACAGCTCACTTCACCTAATATTTTACAAAATAGACCGTCGTATGTCTTAGGTATTAGTATATTGTTTTGTTTATTGTTATAAGTGTTTTATCATCGTTGCTATTTTCTATCTGCATTAGTTTTACAATGGTATATGAAGTAGGTGGGTATGTAAAGTAAGCCATGAAAGGATCTTGTGCATTGGTTCAATTTAAAATCATCTTTTTTTTTACCCGTTAGTGCAATGTAATAATTATAATAGTCGTTTACATGTTCTGCTAAAGTGAATAAGCAGCTTCAATGCATGTTTGTATTAATTTAATGGCTTAAGAGCGTTTATACCTTATGAGTGGCAACGTCGCAATTTAGTGTCATATTTCGTGGTTTTCAATTTTTATCATATAATCGGAGCTATATTTAAAAAATCTGTTTAATTAACTTTTTAGAATTATGTGAAAACTGTGTAAAAGGTAAGAAATCGTTGCGTTTACAGTTCTATTTATATGCAAATAATACATTGGAAACTTGCAGAACGTTATTTTCATTGTAAAATAACTGTAAGCATTACGGTTACTTATTTTTTAAACACTTTCACGTAATTCTAAAAAGTTAATTAAACAGATTTTTAAACTATAGCTCCGATTAAATGATAAAAATTGAAAACCACGAAATATGACACTAAATTGCGACGTTGCCACTCATAAGGTATAAATGCTCTTAAGAAACGGTAATTGCAGACATTGCAGTGATCATCATTATCCTCACTTGATGTCTATCAAATATTGTAATTTTGTTCTTCATGTGCAAGTGCATTATATGTATATTGTTCTTTCTTTATATATATTGCTCTTTGTGCTTTAATTTTGTGTTATCGGACAAAAAAAAAGGATTAAAAGTACAATAACACATAGAATATCCAACTCGTTATCGCATTTTAGTTTCAGCTATCTTTCGCACCATGAGTCATTTAATTTGTGTCACTGTTCAGCGATTTTACTACGTCATTTAGTTATTAACTCATTATCATCGTAGTCTTTGTTACAGGTTTTAGTCTGTCTATACCTACATAATGTTGGTGTTGTGCCCTGATACGAGTAGCAGCCTGCGTCTATTTCTAGCTTATACACACAGCCAGTCAATACATCTCTTCTTGGTCCTCTTTGCATGTATGATTTTCTTCAGTTATCGTGTGGAATCATATAACTAAATTTGCTTCCTTTTCTTTGCCCATCTTGACCATAATAGGTCATCACCATCAT
Organism: Brachylomia viminalis; assembly: GCA_937001585.2. Classification (NCBI taxonomy): domain Eukaryota; kingdom Metazoa; phylum Arthropoda; class Insecta; order Lepidoptera; family Noctuidae; genus Brachylomia; species Brachylomia viminalis. Next base: position 4,833,613 of record OW443300.2, read on the forward strand.
CTTTCACGTCACCAACGAATCCTTGCATTTCCAAGAAAACACGGCCATAAGGACCAAAACATAACAAACCATACTCACAGTTATCATCAACATCCTTCCCAGGATCTCCAGCGGGGAATATGTCTTCGAAGTTGCAGACTCTCTTGGGGTACTTGTTATCCACAGGGAAGACGTCTGCTTCCTCCCCCATGAGCTCGTGTAGTCGGGCGAGAATGAACCCCTCGTTGGGGTCCCGCACCCAGACCAGTTGCTTATCCATCGTCATTGTTTACTGGAAAGGAGAAAGGAAGTTGTTAAAATATTGTGATTTTAATACTGGAGACTCTAAACGTGGACTTTTTGATGCCTAGATGTAGTCACCTTTGACGGAGGAAAAATGTACAAAGTCCACCAATTTGACGATATAGAAATAGTAATATCATACATTATAGGGTAAAAGTGGTCTAACTGATGTTAGAAAGACGCGATATTTAATAGAGGCTAAAATGATTATAATTCACTAGCTGCGCCCCGCGGTTTCAGCCGCATAAATCTAGATCCCGTGGGAACGTCGAGATAAAAAGTATCCTATGCTCCAATCAAGGTCATGCTCAACCCATGTACCAAATGTTATCGACGTCCGGTCCTGCATATACCAGCTCGACTTAGTAATTTAAATAATCATTCTTAAAGTCAATATTTTAGTATTTTAATAGTTATCCAATCGTTACGAAATTATTTAGCTAAATGTTTGATTTATTCTTAGTGATTTAAAATCAGAATTGTTGAATATCCATGTGGCATCTTCAGGTTGTCAGCTTCCGGCACACCAGGTAGTAACTAATTAATGATTGCTTAATATTATTGATTCGTATACTTTATTTCATTTATTTCTTTGTTAATTTTAATCAAGTAAGTAATGCAATCTAAATATTAAGTTATTATTGAAATCTATAAATGCCAATATGTTAGGCAGTTCGAGTCAGTCGTTTTGTAACCGTCACCAAGTGCAAAAACAGTAAGTGGATACTCTATCCGATTTTAGAGTAATAAACGAATTATAGTGCAAGTCCATCGTTTTTGTGACCATCCTGATTGTGCCCACCGTTTCACACAAATTTCATCTACATCCGTTCAGCCGTTATAGCGTGAAAGCGTAACAAACAAACATACAAAAATCAAATCTATTCTCTTTATAATATTAGTTTAGATAATAGAGTCCTATAATACCAAGCTATATAACGTGGCTCGGTAAAAAGAAATACCTTTACCTATATATAGGTGATCTTAATTTCAGCATGAGATAATACACACAGTAGTTTTAGTGCTGTTTCACCCATAAAAGGAAGAAACGAGCGGTTACCTGTTTACGGTGCTCACTATCCTCGTATTTTCCTTTATTAATAATTTGCTTTCAATGGCATGCGATATGGTAGTAATGATAAAATCGCTATATTTTCCCAGTAGATATAAGATACAACAGCTAATATACATATGTATTTTCACTTTTACTGAATACACATATGATACAGCAATGTACATCAAAATAATTCATCTATATCAAGTGCTCAAGGAATCTTAGGAAAAAAAATCTTTTTTCCTTGAACGCACCAAAATTACAACACGCTACCGGATCATAATCTAATCGTCTAGTATGACTCATTATAAAAACACAACACAATATTTATCTCATTCTTTTAGTCCATGAGGACTAGACGTCTATCAATTATCCTTATTCCGCATATCATACACAGAAACCTACATAAAATATTAATTAACCAGACATAATAATTGACAGAGCATCTGCAACTTGTGCATTCATGACAGGAGCACACTCCCATAACGCGTTAATTATAACTGGCAGAAGGAAGCATTTAGTTAGACAGACATGATAACATCAATTATATAACTAAACATGATGCTGTGCTCATAATTGCTTTAATTCTTTGAACAAAAACCATAAGGTAAATTAAGAATATCATTAACTCACTTTCGGACCAGCAACGCGTATATACTGTAACACTTTCATATTTACAGTATTACGTAATTGGGTTTATAGTTAAAAAGAATATAACAATGGTTGCGCGGCTGTTCCGGTGGATGACGCCCGGAAGCAAAAAAATGTTCCATCTACCATAATATTTAAATAGAGTAGTGAAACGACCGAGAATGACCGAACATGCTCAGGTGGTACGAGTTGGCTTGATTTTTACAAAACCTGGAGGTTTTGTGACAGCACATAGAATCAGGAACACCAAATCAAAGAACGCCAGAAATATACAGCATAAGAATACGCAGCAGGTAACTGACGCAAAAGGTGAAGTTATAATTTTTACAGAATTTGCAATGATACCAAGACTGAAAGACAGAATAAGGACGTAAGTAAAGTTAATGATGTGCAAGGTATTAAAGAGACATAGTTAGAACTTTAGTGCAACATGGGTCATAGAGGATTTAAGATTCGAAATGTTTGACCGTTATAAAATAAGAAAAAAAGCCAAGAAGTAATGATGACACTGATCTGGCATGAAATAGGCTTTACAACGGTAAAAGGATTATACGAATCGGTTCAGTAACTTTGAGATTAGCTCAACGAAACCAAATTACACAAGACTTTTATTATTTTGTTGACTTTAAAATGTTCATTTTCATCTGAGGAAATGTATACCTTCACTTTCACGTTGAAGATATTCTTGTGATGATTGAGGGAATCGCTATAAAAATGTGGTCTGATCTCATGAATTGCTAAATTCTACAATAACTTACCATCACTTCATTCAATTTCACCTAGTTGGGATGGAACTGATGCTTTTGGTAGCAAATCCAGACCAAAAGTGATCGCTTTTTGACGGTCAAAGATACCAGAAGTAGAGCAACAAACTGTGAAATGATATTCTTGAAATTTCATGCTTTTATTCATCACAATCTATCGGAACAACAGATTTAAAACGAGATTGTATTGCTGTGATGCAGCGACGAAGCTGGATTAAGTTTCGGAAGAGTTAAACATTTTCAACCTTATGTGGTTCACATAGGGAAGAATTTAATAGGTCAGGAACAGTTAAATTGGTACACGGTGAAAGTTAGATAACATTAATCCAGCTTATCGGAAATGATGAAATAGATAAACGTTTGGTGATCTAAAAAAAGTACTCTGTGATTTGGTGGTAGCGTCGCTTACCGTGACGTTTTGTGTCAAAACTGAAGGGGAATAACCAAAGAGTTTGTGCTGCAAGAGTATAAAAACTCTTTTTAGTTGCAAAGCGTTCGTTTAACGGAAGATTGCACTTAAGGAAAATTGCATGTAATGACGAAGGTGACTTGGTGAGCTAATGGCTGTAATTTCTCTGTCTACGGGCTGTAAGGTATAATTTATGTCATAAGAGAAGACATTCAGACCAAATTGAATGTTTTTAAGCCAATAGTTTTTTCTAGATGTTAATAAATGTTGATAGACGGAAGAACGCATATTAGCTTGTAGAAACGTTGATGTGGTCATCCTATATGATATGATCCTTATCAGTGAGGGAACAACGGAGAAGAAGAAGTACTCTTTTAAACCTCACACCAGATAGGCACTTAAAATATTGAAAAAGAAAATCTTATTGCAGATTCGCTCTAAATTGTAGTGCAAATAATGCACAGACTACTTTTTTTAGATAAATAATGATTTAGATGACAGCCAATCTATCAACTCTTGAAGCGAACAGTTTTACGCAAGTCGTATAGCTAAGAGAGAAATAAGGAACTAAACTGGTAAACAATAGGCTGTGATGATGAATGATACTACATATTTTTTCATAGAGCTAGTGCACGATCATACTTCATGTTACGCACGCATGCCACTAAAAGTAATCGATAGACACAATTTATCACAATCAACTCATATTTATTTTTGTATGTTAAGTATAGGAGACAAAGGTAACAGCTGAATAATAACAGCCGAGGATCAAATGCGATTTGAGATATATATTATAATTTGATTATATTTTCGTATGCCCAGCATCATAATGAAGAAACAAAGAAAAGTAGAGATCCAATAAGAATAAGGTATGTTTACTTTTTCATATACTTAGTTAAATAGAAGGGTGCTTAGTGAGTGAGTGCTAAGAAACTAATTCTAATTTATTTATTTGTACACAGGTACCTACATGAAGATATCAAATAAAATAAAAATTAAACCGGAATGCTTTTATCAGCCGACACGGCGGCGGTGTAAAAGCAATAGGTAGGTACTGATAGCAGTACCTATGTGGAAGATAATATGCATTATGGAACAGTCCGATAGAACCAAAAGAAAACCCAGTTTTTACTTGATATAACAAGTAAATACAAGATATAAAAGAACGAAAAGAAAATTCAACAACATTGGTTTATGAAAACTGAGGGGTTTGTGGCTAAGTAATAACAGCTGCACGGGTCGATCGACCAGGTTAAGCTACGCATGCCAAGGTTGGTCCGTGGGTGGGTGACCATCTTTACATACCAAGAACCCTCCGTGTCTCGGAAAGCACGTTAAGCCGTTGGTCCCGGCTATCATTCGTGGATCTTTGACAGTGGTCACGGGTCGTCTGACAAACAGCCTTACCAAGGGGTATTGTATTACCTAGTAATTGGGTTTTGCAAGCCAGATAGGCAGTCGCTCTATGTAAAATACTGGTATTCAACTGCATCTGGTTAGACTGGAAGCCGACCCCAACATAGTTGGAAAAGGCTAGGCAGATGGATGGTGTTATGAAAACTTAACAAGGAAATTGCAGTCTGAATTTCAGCGACGCATTTTAAATAAACAGGAATAATTTTTAACTCAAACCAGGAAGTCTGTGAAGTGTTGGCTTGAAAGTTTTTAACGTCAAAAAAATATAAGCCGAAGAGGGAAATCATTATAATATTATACTAGGAATAGTATGTAAGTAAAGCAAGACATGAACATCAAGAAAATATGTAAGTTTTCGTAGAAAAGTGAAACTGTATCTTTATTTTGGTCATTGAATTTCCCTGTAAAACCGCGGCCGTTCCGACTGAGGCTCAGAAAATTATTCAAAACCATTAGAAAAATGGAAAACGTATGAATAAGCACAATGCGATAGCGTAAATAAACGGATGCAAATTATGCAGTCCAACGAGATAAAACGAACAAGAAAAACGTACGAAAGCGTGATTTTGACTGTCACGGGAAAGAATCGAGGTCAAACCACGACCACGGTCTGTTACAAGAGATTTGAACGACGGCGACGGGGGCATAGAGCTTTCGGAACCTCTAACAACTTAACTAACTACACAATGATCAATGCTAATGAATCTGACGCACATTTTCGATACAATTATTCTAATTAACGTCGTATCATTAAACCTTTAAGAAGTATTGATTATAAAGCCACAGGATTGGGCTAAACCTGGCTAAACAATAACATTGTAAAAGTTGTTGAGGATAAAGTTAATCAACTTACTAACTTCAGTTTACATGAATGACGAATTCTGTTGCGAGGAAAAACACACACTCAACCACACGAACAAAAATAATAAATGGTGAAATAAAACAGCAAATTTCGTACACTTTAAAATCAAAACTATGCCACCCAATCAAAATCTTCTTCGACTTTGGCAAAAGGTTTCATTAATCTTATCGATTAGATACCGAATAATATCTGCGATACGTTGTAACTTATAAACGACTGCAATCTATTCAATGATCATTGTAATATAAATACTTATAATAATCGCCGGCAAGATGTTATACCTGTACAATTGTATCGTTCACGTTATGACCTTCATAGAAAGTTGAAAGATTTACATTTTTGTTTGTGCTTCTATCGTTCTTGAAAGGTGGCTGCATGTTTCCAAGGTCTTCGTTATTAATATTCTCTGTAGTGAGTCATAGAGACACACACATCTGTTTTAACACTTGTAATCAATAGAAGAGGCGTTTGGGTCGACCATGTTCAATAAGTTTGCTTTCTTCACCGATGTCTGATTATTTACGACGTCACAAGTCAATTAATAATTTATCATGGTTGTTATACAGTAACATCTTCGTTAGTTCATTACTCATTTGTCACACATTAAAGCTTTTCAAGCTTGTCCAGAAATTCTCATCTACAGAATTCATTTGAGGTTCACGGTTGGGTGATACGTATGGTTTTTCCATTAACATTTTGCCTGCATTCAGTTCACTCATTTCAATGCGACAATACAGTTATACATTGTGTACCTAATTGTCAATTGGGGATTGTACAAACAATAATGTCCGAAATCTCCCGTCGTTCTGTAGTAGGTACAAGACGTAAAATTATGTGAATCGTACATTGTTCTCCCAACAATGACCCGAATGCATTCATTGGCGCAACTGCGTTGCATGTTCACATGAACTGATAATTATCTCGCCTTAGCCTTGATACTTTAAGTACAAACCTATAAGAATTGAAGCTAAGTGAACTCGTAATAAGTTATCTCAGTTATTATGCGTTGGAAATCTTAGAATACTCAGATTTAATCAGATCAGAAGGTCTTGAATCTAATTACAACGCACTGATTAACAACAGCAGAACTAACCTTTAGGTTTCATTCAACCTTATCGTTTGGCATTATAACTCTCCAATGGGCACTTTACCCTCCCCAAACTACTCTAAATACCTGGCCACTGCTGATAAATAATTCAATTCAAATAATTTTATACCTGAACGGACTATAGGTGATGGCTGATTTACCGTTCACTATAATTCTTCATACTCAACATGAAACCGGACAGAAACTAGCTCACCTAAACCTTGTACAAACAGACAAAGCATATCTAAGCGACGAGATTTGCTAAAACGCTTATCATCACCATATCTGCTGCGTCGTCGGGTCGAACACCTTATTAGGCTGTGTTGTCAATAATTATAGTAAAACCAACAGCACCATCAATCATGCCAATGACCTTACGCATTTTTGGACCATTTGCGTTACAATAGTTCTCTAAACCAACCTTCGAAGATCTTCAAGTAACCCTTGCCGTTATAATCGCAACCTTATCGTGTACTGTTACAGCTCAAAACGCCTTGAACATTCAAGTTCATGTGTGTGAAATTTCTGGTCGAACTGACCTCGCAACATCAGGCTGTGCCATTTTCAGAAAATTGATCCGGTAGACCGCACCTTCCTACTTTCCTATGTCAACTGCTATTAATGATGCCCAACAGACAGCTATTCTGGGATATAACTGGGACAAAGTACTAAACGTTAAGGGTGGGGTGGGTTTAATGTCTTTCTTTGTAAAGCTAAAAATATACGTCTGCAGAAAACAGTCAAGAAGTTTGAGCCACTTTTAATCATTATGTCGAATCAATACTTATTGGTCATCATCCGTATGTTAGTATAGTGTACTAGTATAAACCTGACTCGAGCTCGAAAATCATGGTTAATGTAGAAGACTGTTTTGAGAACTCCATGAGAAATGAAGTTCGCGAGAGGAGTGAAGAAGACTGTTTTAAGAACTCCATGTGAAGTGAAGCAATTTACTGGAATTACTGGAAGTTTGTTCAAAGCAGTTGAATGTTTCGCACGCCACGTTTCGTAACTACAATCTTGGTGGAAACAAAGCACGTTGATAATGCGGTGTACAAACAAAAATAAGCAAACAGACATATTGTACGTACCTACTTAGCAGCGGAATTTTGTAATCAATTCGGACTGTTTATTAGAATTTTAGCGAAGGTTTTCGATAGCTATTTAACAGAAAACAATGTATTAGAAGGTAATACATTGTAAAGTGAAAGACGTCGTGATTTGGAAATAATGTAGATAGATAAGATGAGATTTGTTAAAAAGGCATTTAGAATCCATTTACTTTTACTAGAGAAATCTCAAATTCCATGTCTAGAAAATACTTACATAGTTTTTGTAAATAAATTCTCGGATCAATACTTAATGTAATTTATTGCATTATGATAGCAAACATATCACAGCCATTATGTCAATAAATGACTATAGTAATAATTCTCAAAACAACTGTTATTGCATTCGCATTGTTTTCAGTCGTTTTCAAATACAATCGATACCTACGAAGAACGCCTTGGCTACATACATCGTATGGAGACAGATGTTTTCACTGCAAACAAAAAACGATCATATTTATAACAAACTCATAGCAAATACAAGCTCTAATCATAATAATGTCAATGAGGTTGATTATACAGAAGCTGTTGATGGAAGCTATAGCTACAACAAAGAACACATGGATTAAATGATACTATCAAAGCTTTTGATAATAAGTACTGAAACGCACTCGAAAGATACGAAACTTACATGGTAACACAAGAAGTATTGTTTGTGGACGTGGACGACCAAACTTATAGAACGTTTATGCCAGACTGTATCAATGGCTTAAAGAGCATCGATTTTTTACTTAATATTTTAATAGCAATTACCAATCCTAGACATGGCCGGTTGACCGAGTTATTAGATTCATTGATATATGCACCATATTTATGTAGCAGTGCAGCTGTATAATAGCTATTTAGTCAAGAGCAACATTAATAAGTTTATGACAGTGTATTTATTTATCGTGCACTGTCAGAATTGAGTCTTCTGTTTCGTCATTATTCATACTATTTATGTGGAAATTGTCAAGACTGGCTCCTGCCGTGACTCATAGCAGTGCAGAGCTAAATTGCTATTAGCCGACCTCCGGGGTCGGGTTACGATTTGCCCGCTACTTATCTCGTGACGAAAATTGATCTGAATTACTTCTGACAAATTGATGCCTTCAAAGATTTGTTTTGCTTTTACCTACATTATTTAGAACCACAGGACATTGATATATTATCATGCATGAGCCAGATCAGTCTTGCATGGTAATATATCAGCGTATAAATTGATTTATCTAATGAGAAATAAGTAATCTTTTCTACTTTCGTTTTGTAATTCATACAATTCTAAGGATGTAGAAAATATAAAAGAGATTGGACTTCCCGTTTGCTTAGTATCGAATGCATCGCAGCATGGAGTCAAGTCGCTCAGAGCTATGCTTATGAATGATTCATTGGCGACTAAACTGCATGTATAATAGAGACCAAAATCTGTGTCTTATTAAAATTAAGACAGAACATTCAATACTAATGAAAAATTTAAAAACCAGACTACAATTAGTTACCCTTTTATCTTATCGCTGCCAAGGATAAGAAACAATGAGATATGAGTTTCCATAAATCAGTTTAAACCAACACAATACCAACATATTTCAAATTATATAGACACGTGGAACAGTAACTTATATAATAAACAAGATAAAATAACGTACAAGGAAATGTAAGAAAACTTTCGACATTTTAAGATAATGCGGTGGAACAGTGAAAATCATGTTCGCTAAGATACAATCGGGCACGCGTGGTTGGAACTTGGAACGATGAGCGCGCCGATAGTGAATAGTTCGTAAATTTGTATTGTGTAGGTGTCAGTACATTAATGAACACCTGACTTTAAATGTGCCAAGCAAACCGGACTTCGATCAACACCCACAAAACTAGACGCTTAGAGCAGATTAATCACGATATTATGTAGAAGCAGAAATATTGTACGCGGCAATTAATTTTGCATTGAATACAAAAGAAACGCTTTGCAGAGGAAAACTTGGTCACGAACACATGGTTTGATAACATAATGACGTAATGCGACGTCACTAAGCAACGTTTTGTCTGAAAATATGTAGAAGTGTCTGGCTTAACACCGTTGACGATTAGCAACATGCGTTATGCAAAACAATGAACACCCAGTCAACAGTGATTTATGGAACTAGTTTCGACCGGGCAACTTTGGAAACGCAATTTACACGCTAACTATTGATAATGCTATAACTACTATTACGAAACAAAACTTAATTTCCATCATGCAAGCCTCGAGGCCCGAACATCACTTGACGTAACGTGTAGGTAAAAAAGCAACGTGCAAACATTAGTCATAGAGTTCCCTCGATGCCAAGGTTGAACCAAAACCGCCGAGAAACTGGTTCCAAACAAAGTCGGTCACAGTTGGACCTACTGTACCGACAGCAAGCGGTAAATGTAACGTTCCGAGAATCTTACATTTATTGCAATCGCCGCTGAGCGGTCACTTAAAACGGTTAAGCATAATATCGGAGATTGAAAACGCAGTTTGTACGGTGCCTTCGATGACAGATCCACAGCCCACATAAATGGTAACCCAGACACTGATGTCAATTGAAATGCAAATTGCTGGGACCGTGTGGAGAATACTAACAAGAACAACCGATATTCTGAATATCAGCATCGGACTATCGGCGAAAGTCCAACTACACGAGCAAAATGCAATTTGCCTAGATGAATAAAGGAAAGTAGGTTCTATAAATCACATTATGGTGCGTAAAAGCTGATACAATTTTCCCCGCATTATTTAGACATTCCTAAAGTATCAACGTCATCCTGTAATGACGAGAATTTAAATATGAATGAATTACTTGGTCCTACGTAGCTAATTGGTATGGGTTTTGAACGACATATTATCAAATGGGATAGTAGTGTGCATAATAGTAGGGCAGGTTGCGAATAAAAATGAAATGCATAATTACGACAGTGCGAACGTTTTCGAGATACGTGGACTGATACATAAACAAACCAGTCCACAGGCGGCACGGAACGGATTTAGTATTTCCGCTTTTGCAATTTTTAATGCGAGATCATTCCTGTTGCGAAGTAGTCATTTATGTAATGGTCCTGAAGCTTAAGGTGCGATTTAAAACAGGATTGAGGATGTTGAAGATATTCATAAAACGTTAGAAGGAGCGAGATGAGTGAACTTGGAAGATGAAGATAATATAGGGGCATTGTAAATAACTTATCATTATGTGGTTCCCGAGCCTGACTTAGCCATATTATCCGCTCTTCGTTTTCCTCTTAACATTTCAATAATGCCCTCAGGCCTGCATTGTCTACTGCTAAAGTCATCTTACTCAGATCAACTATTTTCTTTACAAGCGTTATAAGTGTTATAACTGTCGTTCCTTTCATAACTGAAGCTGTTACGATTAATCAACACTGACTGTTTATTCTAATGAACAATATGTAAAAAAAAACACATCCGTGTAATGACAAAATATTTGGAAGTTTTTTTTTTGCATTTCTTTTTAAGCAAATTCTTATTTGTCAATGCTTCATGATTATTACTCGTAGTTCCAGTCAGTTGCCATGCCAAATTCATGATGCGGGCAGTATTTAAACCGAGTGTTAGTTTAAGCACTTGCAATCTCTAGACGCGTAGAAATCTTGTTACTAAATAAAATAATTATATTATAATGACATAGATTGCTCCAATTAAAATAATATCAGCGGTAACGGTACTCTACGCGGTTTCGAAGTGATGACTGATGATGAAACAAACGTTCATGTGGTTTGCTACATATATTTTGTTACAATGGTTCTTTAGTCTAACATGATTCACAATCGAGAAATATGTTTATACTCTTAGACTTGAAGGTTAAGGACATTAATCAATTATAATTAAGTTTCAGGCGCTTCTAATGGAACACATTTCTGCAGCTGCTGTGACAAACAGCAATCGTCGGTTTCAAAAAGTGTGACGAAATATTAATTTTCATCGAATTGTCAAGACGCAAGTGTTTCCCATGAGGAATAACAGTTACATACGACCGCAGTGGCTAGAATTAAATTGCAATATGAAAATAATGACTAACGTTGATCTTGGAGTTAAAGAAAAACTTGGAATCTTTATGAAGTCTGGGTTGCTTGTCATTACTCGTTTTACTGCAAAAACTATGATCTGAGGAAGATGGATTGCACTGTTACAAACCAATAGGTTAAGAACACAAGTACGAGAAAATCCTAAACTGACAATATTAACAATGATCTGATATTGCATACATTATATACAGATCAACATTGTCATTAGCACATGTTATTAAAACTAACAACCAACGTATCAAAGGCAATTGCCAATTACGAATGTCAGCACCACCAATGAGGTCAAGCTGTATCAATACAGTGCAGGTTAACGAATAAATCAGCTTGGGACGGGCACAGGGCCATATCAATTGATACCCGACTCCCCTAGCTAAAATGACGTGGTCGAATGACGGAAAACTGAATGGCGCAGTTGAATATAAATAACATGGGGGAAGTTTCTCGATAATACGTATGATGATACTGAAATGGGAAACACGTTTGAGTTGTTTTTTTTTAATAACTAGTTGTAGTAGAATAAAGATTGAATGTTATTGGGTTTGTTATAGAAGCCATTCAAATAAAATGTTCTGAAAATCCGTTAGAGAAAGAAGAAATGTAAATGCAAATTAATGCTCATGGCAGTGTTAACCTTGTTAGCTTTTTAGAAATGCGGTAAAGTAAAGAAGCGAAAAACTTAACAAAGAACAGTTACTGTAATCATGGATACCTACTAAAAATAGGAAGTAACGGTACAAAAACGGAACAACAGATATAAAAACCAGAAGACATTATGTAACGGAAACATGATACAACAACATTACATTCAAAACATGATATAATTTAATAAATCACCAAAACAAAGGAAACTAGGTGAGTGCCGTGACTCGTACGTAAAGTCGTATTATCCGCTTTACATTAACTGTATGTACGTGCGTAATGGAAGTAGTACAACACTGCAATTCTTAGTGACGTAACGCAAATTAATTACTCGAATCACGCCAAATCTCAGCTGCTCTGCACGCTACGGTGATTTTAAAAATAGGAAACTGTAACGTTGCTCTACAAGAAATTCTTTGCCGCTAAGATTTATGAAATACCATTTAACAAAAACAAAATACACTCGAGATATCATTGGACGATTTTGCAGATGGAACCTACTAAACTGCAGACGGAACAACGAATAGTGCAATCGCATACAAATATAGTAATCAAAGTAAGAGCTTCCTCGAAACGTAATGTTGGGTGTAATTAGTTGCATTGCAACTTTGATACAGTCTTGCCATTGCGATCGTAAAACGGATATCATCCCGTTAGTGCCAGATAATCTGGTCGACCGGCCGGGGCCCGATACGGTAACGGTAAAAGAGCCTTCGGACAAGAAGGCAAGCAGAATCGCTGTAGCGTAACGTACAGAAGCCTTGCAAGAACGATCGATATCGTATAACGTGGGAATGCTGAATCGTTTGGAGATGGTGCAATAACCAAGCAGAATACGAAAACCGATCATTCCACAGCAATTTTTCTTAAAAATTAACACTTTCTAAATAGTAAGGTCATTACTATCGAAGATTTGTACGCTGATGTTGCTAAATCATCGTTCTGAAGTGGCGATAACCTCGACTGAGAACTACTTAACGAGGTGGTTCCAGAGGCTTTCACTACTGATAAGTATCATAAAATTATATCCATACAGTATGTATGAAATGGAAAGCAATGAGTAAACGGTTTTTTAATCGACTCCTTATTAAATTTAACTTTCGAACAATAAATTGTACAGCTTTGCATCCGAATGATTGACGACGCCTATTGTGATGGTGGCGTGAATATGAATTGCTGTACATATTTCTACAATGAGCTGGAAAATACCTTTTATTTATCTAGACATAGAAGCTCTTTGTTTCAATTTATCATTTCGGACATGTACAGAGCGCTTTATAAGTGTGACTGCAGCGTCATTTATTTAAGGCCATTGACGACGGCTAAGCCAAACCCTCTCGATATTGAATTTTGGAATGCAAATGTTTCTCCTGTTTTAACATTGTGCTTATGGGCTATTGTTGGTAAAAACAATGCCCACGTGCGTGATTATTCCTCTCTGTTACTCTTGGGGGCAAGTTGGTGTTGTCCTATTCGGATATCCGTATTTCCGCTACTATCGGCGCGTGACCAGACCTTCCGTTGTGGGGTGCTGACACGACCGTGACGGACAGTCGCAGCCGTGCTAATGACTGTGACGTCAACATTCATAGAATTAACAATCTTAATGATATTGTACTTATCCAAGCAAAAATGGCCACAATTCCGTCATTACTTTAGGTAATGATGATGCATTCGGCATCAGGTTTTAAAGTTCTAAGTATTCACTGATCGCTGCATTTGGCAGTATTTTTTCTTATGTTGAACTTTGTAGACTACTAGACTGTACATTTGTTGACCATTTTCGTTCTTTCTATATTCTAAGAGTACATGGTACTTGTTGACAGGTCCACACTATCCTCCCATACCTACTAACACTGTAATTTGAAAACATTGTAAAAGCCAATTATTTTTAAAAGAGTAACCGTGGAGTTTCTTGCCGGCTCTTCTCCATTGGATACGACCAATCGCAACAGTGCACCTCGCTTCTGACGTTATAAGTGCCCTTGTAGGTTTATGAGAAATAAAATATTTAGATTTTTTTACAAGAGTGACATCCTTGTTAATCGTAATTCAACTTTTGGTTAAAAACCACTTTATTCTACTTGCCGACATCATCTGAACATCCGCAGATGAATATAAAAGTAAATTAAGTATCGGACGTACCGGAGATTGCGGAAGCTATTTAAAGACTATCTACAGCAAGTATTATTGTGGTCCAGACATCTCGTTACAATTCTGATGGAGCACACTCGCGATTGTATTGTCAATTTCGAAACTCTAGCTAAACTACAACATGATCGATTATTGTAGCTTTCTCCTCTTGTCCTCTATTACTTAGCAGGTTTGAACAAAATATTAATGTCGCAATGGACTAAACGAGCGACTTGGAAACAAATGCAATCTTGCAAAGTCTAGCAAAAACCAACACTCGTTCAAAGATAGGCTATCTTCAAAGATACTGATTTTATTATCCACCATTTGCTTTACATTACGCCGTATCAAAGGATCCGCTGTTTCCATTTCCAATGAATTCCACAGTGATAACCATTAAGTTATTAGCAATCATCGATTACTGCCACATTTAGGTAAACTCGCTTGATTGTCCTTGATAGCGATTGCACGAGTCTAGAATTCATTTGCTACACCAATCTAGGAGCTGTTACTGTAGTCATAAGAATGATTACAGCCTGTTTTTGGTTCATATAATTGCAGTGTTTCCTTGAGACTTGCAATATCAGTATTGTTCTATAGTGTCGGCGGATATAACGACACGATTACGTAGACCGTTCTCAATTCTCAATAGGTTCTCCAAAACATAGTTTTATCATTTGTAGGGCGATGTTGGGAGTTCGTGCTAAGCCTTAGCAACGGCTGTGGTTGCAAAAGTTAGATCAATATTAGATGACGTCATCAAATAACAAGGTAAGAACAGGGGAGCGATTTCCCCTCGACATTTTGCTAAAAGGTGAAACGGTAACTTTGATAATATACCTACTTTTATATTATATTCATCTATGTTTATTGGTTCATTTTTATCGTAACTTGCGGAATCAGCCGGAAATCAGATTAGATTTCTATTTTAGATATTTAATTGTAAACAAAATGGACTTTCTGTCATCGTCAAGGACATTATATTATTTTTTTAGTGATGACTACATTTTACAAGAGTCACAAGCGTAGACAAGGTCGGAATTACTAAGCCGACAGTATATATTAGCGTTTCCAATTAATTTAGATATCGTGTTTAATCCATAACTACCAATTCAACATGTCGTTGAACAACTAGGTATAGCTAAATATTCGAGCTTTACAGTTTATATTGCTTCTTCTTTAACGTCCTCCTGCCCTTTCCTACTTTATTTAGATGTCGCATTATGTCAACTTCCATGCATCTCAAAATCACCCGTCATCTCAGTATTATATGATCCGAGTTATTCTCCGTTTCTAGTCGTATCATATTTCTATCATCACGCAATCCAGTCATCATATTTTGTTAATTGTTTCTTCTTCTCCTTACGAATTTTAAGACGAGTAAAAGTTTTTCTATGTGGAATATCTCAGTAGCACCTCGGAGTCTGGATTAGTGCCCGGTTGATGGCAATAAGTTCGCCCCCCCTAATATATGGTACTTAATATTTCTATATATCAATAGTATAGAGGGGACTACATGACTTAAACGCAAGTTTTATAATGCCTAAAAGTATATGATCCACTGCTGTAAATAAAACCAGAAATTGTATGATATTCTTCAGGATATATGTTAGTTAGATAGTGTGTTGAAAACATAATACATTTAATTTGGCACGATAGAAAAAAGTCACGATACCCCTAAAAATTTATTTTAACGATTTATAACCATACTAATATACATGCAATCATTCTGTTTTTTTTTTCAGATTGTTCTTCAAGCAACATATTAATGTGATATTGTTTTCATTTTTTTGTCCAATCAAGCCCCTTAAGGGGCTGATAACGGTCACTGTCGGACTGCTTAGAAAAGAAAGAGAAGCGCAATGTCACAAAGCTGGTAATTTATTGCAAAATATGAAAATATTCTCTATTTACAAAAAAACTACTGACTGGACTAAAAAATTAAAACACTATCACGTTAATAAGTTGCTAGCAGAACAATTTGAAAAGAAAAACAGAATGATTGCATGTTTAGTATTATGGTTTTTAATCGTTGAAAGAAAGTTTTTGACGTATCTTCGTGGCTTTTTTCTATCGTACCAAATTAGTTGTATTAGGTTTTCAACACACTATCTAACTAGCATATATCCTGAATAATATCATATATTTTTCAGATTTTTTTTACCGCAGTTAATCATATACTTTTAGGCATTATAAAACTCGTTTTTATGTCATGTAGTCCCCTTAAACATAACTGGCGAAGTATGGATGTACTATAGGTACACCTCTGCCCTACCCTTTGGGGTAACAAGGTGTGATATTATGTTAATAGCTACTACTTCTCAATGTCTTATCAAGCTTCACCTCTTTCACTGTCTGGTGTTCGTTAAGTACTGATTGTTTTGAAGTAACCTATTATATCAAGAGCTAACAAACACTGCCATCTTTGTAAATATTATTTCGGTCTGCAGTTTCATCAATGTCTTTCATTTTAGAGGTCGAGGTAATATTAGCATGTTTTTAACAGAGTGATTAAAATAATCTTATGTAATGAGTAAAATTAGCCTTTGTGTCTCAGTTCTCTATTATATTTTCAAGGATTATCACCACCACTGGCTGCATTGTCTAATTGCCTTGGGAATATCAACAATTATGTCACTAGTTACTCGTGTGAATGTCATGACGTGAAGATTAAATTAATTATTTTATCTATATCATCATGTCCAGTTCCTTGTATCGTGTTAAATACCTGCAAAATTCATGCTAAATGAAACTGATAACCTGCTTCATCCAATTCAAGTTAATCAGGTGTAATTACTGAAGCTAATAAAATATACTGTTGATATTGTGTGTAACGTTGCATGGCTTCCGCCGACTCAGAATAATTTATGATGGTTTTAGTTTATTTGCTCCATTCCTAAAGTTGATCTATTGATGTCCAGTTCTTATTCCATTTATATGACATAAGAATATGGTATTTTTATATTATTACAGCATAATAGCGGTCATTGGGTCGTCTTGGGCCGGAGCTTCTGCAATGTGCAAAATCTTGTAGGGAGAAGTAATTACTGTAGCTAGTGAAGTGACTAGCCTTTTGATTTTTTCTTACAATTGTATATTCCCCATTCAGACTAGACATTGCTGTGTTATCTTATCATCAACAACACTTTCAAGTTATTTAATAAGTAGGTGATTCTACAAGTTCTGTTATAAAACTACTGATCAATTAATTATTCTAGGTTTTAGGGGATATTAAACCTTATTGCAATAATTAATACTGTCATGTTGGGTGATAAAATTGTTTTTCTAGGTGTCGGGATTCGGAAGTCGTGCATATTAGTACCCACTCGTAAAACAGTATACCATACTCAAAACATGAAAAATTAATAAAATTATGGTCGTTCAGTTGTGATAATATGTACAGCAATTATCTGAATAGAGTCTTAAGAGACGTTTGAAGAAAGATAGAAACAATTAAGAATGAAACTCTTAGTAACAAATCGACCAAGCACGAGTACATTGCAAAATACTTGTGTTATCTCATTTGAGATTACGTTAGCTATGGACGAACCACCACACCTTGTTTTAACAAATGAAAGGCGAACATTAAAAAATACAAAATATTTATTACATTTTAATAATTATAAATTAATTACATTTAACGTATTACATTTGGCGTCTGCCGCCGAACGAGATACCGGATTGCTGGCCCTTGTTGGTGCCATATTGGAGAGAGATGACATTCTGTCCCGCCTTCAACTGCTCATCACTGAACTCACGGACGTTCTTGTCGGACTCCTTAGGCCCAATGGAAGGCTTACCGAAGTTACCGGCTTTACGTCCCAAAGACTGCAGGCACACGACGACGGAGTACAGATTCTGCTTCTCCCACAAATCAATGGTCTGGAAAGTCTCCTGCGGTGGCACTCCCAGCTTCTTCACGGCATCCAAGAATGCGTTGATGTTCTCCATGCACTTAAACGCCATGGAAGACTGGTTGACCTTCTTCACGGAGCCCTCTTGGAGAGAGTTGACGAGTTTGCATAGCAGAGTACCGTCTTTTAGGACTTCGTACAAATTTTCAGCTGTTCCAGCGGTGTTACCTGGTTCCCCGGTCAGCAGCTTGATCCATTCGAGGGTCTCATGAGCGATGTTATCGTTGTATTTGCTGTGGATCCTGGCCTGAGCCTCAGCGTTGATGCCAGCTTTGCCCGCACGATATTCGCCCATGTTGGATGTTCACTAGTGTACTGACACGTAGTCACTAAACTCCTTATGATAAGCGTCCTTACAATATCAGGTTGACGATACGTTTGATAGCGATTATCGCTGTTCTACGAACGAGTGTTGGAGTTTATCACACCGGCGCTATTATCTTGCGACATAAATGATTTATAATTATGATGGCATTTTATACCTGCAGGTATTACACGTATGTTTTGGAATGTCAGTGCTTAATGCAGTATACAATGATAAGGACTCCCTCTTGAAATGACTGCGGATCAAATCCAGCCTTAACAGCGAAGTCCGACACTCGAATTAATGGCTTGTGTCGCTACCGCTTAAGACTCTTGCACACTGCTAAATAGTTTATGTAGCCCAACAACAAGGAAATAAAAACAAAGGAAAAAACCACCTACCTTCTTAGACTTCTTACGCATCAAGGGCACGTCTGCAAGGGGTCCGTATGTTGTAGCGCTTAGGTATCGATTAGGGGACTTTACTATTTTCGAAGAAGACTATGTTAACCAACGATATTGGCTGGAAGTCTCTGGAATATTACTCATTGGTCATACTTATCTTGTTGATAAGTCGTACGTTGGTGTTTGTGGTTAGATATCAGAAGACATGCTTGTGATAGAGACATGACATTTACGAAACTAGTCCTAAAAAGTGGATTTATGGTCCTATCATTATAATATTTTTATAAAACACCTATGAGCTATTTTTACTGCTGAAATTGGTCTCAAGCTCAGATCGCAATACGAATGAGGTCCAATTCTGATTCAGGTAACTCTTGGTAGCATCAGGCAAATGCTGCACGTCCGACATTAGGACACCGTAAAACGCTGTTTTTTGTCGTACACGTTAGGGGTATTGGGACTTTTTTTATTTTTAACCATATTTGATCCCACGAGCAAGCCGATTCTCGACCACCGTAGGCGCGGGTTTGCGAACGGCGAGCAATGAGCAGCTCGCCGTTGGATAAGGACCAGGCCCGGGTCGACGGCGCGTTGTGTTCCACGCGGGCCTCGAAGAGATGTCAGCATCAATGACGGGGTCCGCTAGGGCCGATGCCTGCCAGGGTTGCGGGAAAGTCCGAGAGGAATATCGTGGCCCCTGGCACAGGCAACTGAAGGAACACGGGTGGGTTTTAGTCAGTAAGAGTCTGACACGCCCTCCCGCTCCGCCCAGAGCGGGAGAAGTTATTTGATGATTTCCCACCCTCAAAAAAAAAAGGGGGTTAATTTTTTTTTTTTTGTAAGTTGTAATCTGTTGTACCTAGGTAGATACCTAATTAAAACTTTCGTTAGTGACTTCGTTTCATTGGCGTTGGCGTTTGTTAGAACATTATAATAAGTTTCGTAGTCTTTGTTGTGCTGTGAAAATGTTGAGAGCAGAAAACACTGTTTCCTTCCAATAAGTTATTTTATTTCTTAAGTTTTCATCTTTTATCAAAAAATATCATTCGGGCAGAATGCAGCCCTGGGAATAGGTTATCTACCGAGTAGAAGACCTAATATGGACCAGAAGCTTTTACAGCTGAAGAAATTAAGCACATTAAAAACACAAGCAGATCTTTCTAATCCTCCAACACAGTTTCCCCAATTTTTGTACAAACTTGCAAAACTAGCTTTGTTTGAGACCCAGATGTGCCAATTTGTTATTGTTAGCGTCGGCCAGAAAACAATGGTCGCGCGGTTGATTGTTACGAACAAAGACCTGCTAGCTATCAACTAAATTGATAAAATCATTGATATAGGTAATCTTAAAATCATAATACTGATAAAGAATGTTGCCGAATTCAAATACTGTCAAATAGATGAAGCTAATTTAGAATAATACACACAATCATGTTGTTTTTGGGCATGATTATCAATAACATCTTTGAAAATATTACTTTGATATTTATAATTGATTTTGTTATGTTTTTTATCAAGTGAAAGTAGTAGCTGTGCTTTCAATTATTTCAATAACATGGGTAGTAAGCAAGTAGCTAATATTTACTAAAAAAGTGCTTAATATTTTTTAAAGAACAGATTTACAGAATCTGTAACTGTAAGCTTTAATAAAAAAAGTAAATCAAACTAAAGACTTCATAGAACATTGTTTAAATAATAATAATAATCTGGATTATAGACAGACAATATATATATTTTTGTGTTTGAGTAAAGCACAATGACCTTTTAATGCTATTTATGACATACATATGTACTGAAAGTGGTTTGAAATAAAAGGTTTGAGATATTTGGCTTGAGCCAAATCCTGGATGAATACTTATCCATTCCGGGTTTGGCACAAGATCCCAGGCAAGGCATATAGGGCATGCCATCAGGCAGGCTTAATTTTATTGACAAAACTGTAGGTACCTACACAATGGTACATTTTTTTTTAACTAAACTAAAGGACAATGGGAAATGAATGTATGGAGTCTGGGCCCACCCTTCAATAGTAACATCTGATATACCGTTGGATAGGGCTTTTTAAGTGGAACATTAGTTACTAATATAACTATGGTCAAATGTTAGTACTTTCGGAGATACGACGTCTTAAAGTCGTCAGTCTAACATATTCTTTATGGATACTTATAAGGTAAAATAGTAATAATAAGTACACTTTAAAACAAAAGAGATTTATTATTCGTCTTGGACATCAAAGACAATTACATCATTTAAAAAACCCACGGGGGCCACGAATGGTACTGATGTCTCCCAACCCCTAGGTACCAAATCAAAGAAATAGTGTGAGCGCAACTTCCTACAGTTCGCCGTCCGGTCAAGCAAGAGCAATAATATTGTGATATCGCGTTTCTTCCAACTTGGTTTCGATCAATTAATATATAGCAATAGTATATTCTTGCTCTTACGTGGCGTGACTGTATCCTACCACGCAGCAACCACACATTCTCTGCTGGTATATTTTATTCTATTAAATCATGTAAATCGTTTTGTCTGTATATTTCTATAACGTATAAACCGTCTCGAAGATGTTCACTGCAATATGACTGATCGCCATTTGCAAATGCGCCTGGGCAAGCGGCGGGCGCAGCGGGTAGGGTGGGGGCGCAGGTAAGGTGCAAGCAGATAGGTGCCGTCCGTTTTGAGTCTGGCCATAGTTTATCTTATAACGAAGTAAACTACGATCACTTTTATGGCAGTATAACTCCGAAAGTACTGACTTTTGACCTTAGTCGTAATAATAAGTTTTATTCTGCATAAGCATACCTATTCATTTATGAGTGTCTTATTCCTATTGAGAGGTGGGCCCATCATTACTCATTCTCCTTTGCACTTACACTAACGCTGAAAGGGCTACCTATCATAGGTACTTAGGAGGAACAAGCAAGCATTACTATGTTTGCCGAGGGCATAAATAACATAATACTAGATACATAAATATATTTGCAACTGATACAGTCACAAACTAAGAGCAATATTACATTCTCTTAGCGACCTCAGCATGAAAATATTCTGGTGACAATATGATTTTTAATCGTAATAAATTTTACATCTGGCACTTAAGGTTGAAGTCCTTAGTTATAAAAACTAAATGAATAGAACAATCGTTTTATTTGTAGCAGTATTATACGACTAAAACATAGGCTTTCTGATGTCAGGGACACAGGAAACTAGCACCACCGCTTCTAAACAAAACATCATGTCAAATAATTTCACCTTAATCTGTAATAATTTTTATCTACTGTAAATATCCTATGGTTATGTTATGACGCTAATTGCGTAGGTGAACAATCAATGAGCTGGCCAAAGTCAGCCGTAAGCAAAATTAAAAACAAAAAACTTATGATTTTTTTCCACCCACCTGCATTCTAACTAGATTCTCTCAAGATTCCTGACTAAACAACACAAAAATTACTATCGATCTATGAATTTGTGATAAGATTGCGACGGAATCAAACAATACATCGGTCAGGTAAAAAAACATACGTATGAAAAACTGAAACTTTGAAGTAAACTAAACTTACCGAAACTTTGCGAAGAAATAAATACAACACTTTTCACAGTACTGTGACAATTAATAAATAATATCCATTGTTTATTCCACAAGGCACTTCACATTCACAAGTCGAACTTATTTTATTAGAACCGGCCGCGTCACGAGAATTTGTTAACAGCCCGAGACTGCGAAACAAAAAGTTAGCCTTAGCTGCCTTTTCCGTTCAGAAACCGCTCTCCGTGTTCCCCTCCACGTGACAAATGACGTTTGCGGTAAACGCTGATTGGTTGACTCATCTTTGGTAGTGATGCGACGCGCAATTATGAGTCAGTGGCGAAGAATATCGATAGATATGATTCGTTCAATTAAACTAAATAATTATCGATGTTTCGTATCTCGTAGTTCCTAAAATAATTCATGTCAGACACAATGCGACTTTCCACCTTAGACCAAGAGGCTAAAATTTTATAGAAGTATGAAAAACGTACTAATAAAAATAAGATTACCTAATAAAATAAAACCAACTAGCTATGAGCATAAAAATGATTTTGCCTTATAGCACCACTATCATCACCTGCCCTTGCCCAATGTTACTTGGGGTCGGTGCAATACGTTTTCTTCTAAAAAGCATCACCGTGCTGCCATCTATACAAATAAATAAAATTGAAGTGTCTGTTTATAATGTCAAAATAACAGCTTTTTGCTAAATGCAAATAATATTACAATTCTATAATAATCAATATTATAATATTTTCTGAATATATATTTTTTTATCCTGATAATAAATGAATAATAATAAAACAACACAACACACAACACAACAATATAGTATATTATACGGTACTTTTAAAGAAAAAAACAAGTTTTAAAGTTTTTGTCTCTCTTTCTGCCTGTTTGTTCCAGCTAATCGGCTAAAACGGCTGGACCGATTTTGACAGGACTTTCACGGGCAGATAAAATCAAACTCAGAGAATATATTTAAAATAAACTAATTACAGGCACTTTTGAATTGTCAAGGGGTCAGTCAGTCAGAAAGATGAAGCTAGTTGCCCATTCCACAATGTAATAGGTACCAATGAAGAAGATCGAAGAAATTATACGTCTGAGAACGATGTAGATAGAAAGACGTGCACGTTAAAAGCGTCCGTAATAAAAAAGATACAAATAAAAACCTACCACCAGCGATAGCTGATGTTACCTGCTCTAGATCCCGTGGCGCGGCGGTTATTTACAGTTGATGCACGCGCGAAATTACGTCATCGCCGCTCTGCGGTTATTATAAGGAGATAGCTTCGATCTTAAATACCCTAGATACAACATCTCCTACAAATTCACGCCGAAAAAGTGTCCGACTCCCTTAGTTATAAGTATGCACGTATAGTAGACAAATTCACAATGTATAATGTACTAAGACTATATTAATAAAAATTGAATACAACTTTATTCCCTACACAAAAGGTTTTATTTGTAATGCACGCGTTAGGCGGTTGTGACATTACAAAATGCGATAATCGCGCAAGTCGTAAAATTTTAACGACCGTCGGCCGTAGGTGTACGAATGTACACCTTAAGTTAATCAGAATTAAGTATAATTCAGTTTACGCTGCGTGGGGATCGTAGCCTTGAGTCTTGTAGGAACAGAGTAGCAACACGCACGGGAAAGGGACAACCGCGTAAGCGATTTACTTCAACTATTTTATAAAGACAATGTTTTTACTTAGTTAGAAGGTAAATTTAGCCACAAATCCATTACATTATGAAATCTTGAATTAATACTTACCGAAAATAAGAAACCCCATCCTTTTTCAAGCTATTTGAAGTATTATTTTTGCACTTTTTCACGGAGCACTTCGGCATGTTGACCTGACGGTGACCGGCGCGCGACTGCGAGCGCAATTGTGCTACAACGCGTTTTTAGCACAATTGATTCATACCGCGCTTGAGGCGTTGTTAGTGTATCTAGGGTATTTATGATCGAAGGGAGATAGGCTACTTTTTGTCCCGGTAGCACGTCCCCGAGGGATAATTTCCAACACCCACGCAGCATCTAGTATCATATTAAAAACTGCTACATTGTTAGAAACGTTTCTTAGTTCATTCTTAGTTATTGCTCGTAAAATAAAACTAGGTACACATCAGCATTACACTTGAGAAATACATATACTTTTCTTTTATCGATATCAGTGGTGGAGCCTACGTAACAAAAAACGTAACTATTCGTTGACATTTTCGATTTATGAATCAAAGGTTTATTGGTTCGTTCAAAAACGACACAGATAATAAAAACTGTTTTCAGTTTAATGTCGTTCCGCTAGGGGGAGATACTAGTATAGGATTTTGGTTGTATGTATTTTGCTTTCATTTATTCTGGCGGGAAGGGAAAAAGTTATTATTAATTTCATTTGGAATAACTTGGACGGTGATTTAGACACAGTTTTCTTAACTTGGATGGTGATTTTGATTACAGTTTATTCTATGAGTATTTTAAGTTTATTCTATGAATATTTTATAATTTCTAATGATTGCTTGAGTCAAGATAGATTGTGGCTTTGTAATAGCATTAATCAGTCAAATTCTGCCATTTACTAGCCAAACAGAGAGGGTACCTACTTATGTTTATTTATGTTGGTTTAGGTACTGTTTAGTATTTCTATAATAGGCTAGGCCGTTTAAACTTACCGTCATTGGACTTTTTTTACTCAATGCGTACCGTAGCATAAATGATAAAAGGGTAGGTTTGTACAAACACTTTCATATTTTAAATACTAGATGAGGTTGAAGTTTCCTAATCGACTACTCTGAGAAGAAAGGCCGATACGAACCCAGAGGTCACTGTCAGATCATGTGATGACCATGTAAATTGGTGGCTGAAATGGTCTTTTGAGGAAGGAACGACACAGATTTGAGTGGACCTGTCCAGTCAGTGGACGCATTTGTCAGTAGGTAATCGATACGACGAACAATAGGTACCAAAGAATGGACATTTGGGTAGGCCGCATAAACTGCCAGTCCATCGAGTCCATAATTAAAACGAATTTAGTAAAAAAAAGATGACCGATGGTCATTCAATTTAGGTTAGAGCTCATCAAAACAATAAAATCTTCATCGTTTTCTGCCACCTGCCTTATTATACCTAGTAAATAACTAATAAGCATTGGAAAGGGTACTAGTTAAGATTACTAAGTAGGTCCTGTCTACTCTCATACGAGTTCACCTCCGTTCACACCATTTTGGGTCATTGAACTTTATGACCGCTGCGCTGTGGGTTAGATATTAGTCAAAGCGGCCACAGCTTTTAGGCATGAAACCTACCTATATGTACTTATGTATGTGCTAACGCCGCTATGCACTGGCAGACTAAAGCTTTGAATAAAGGTTTCCTATGAATGCCGTTACGTCATATTATAACGGCCGTGATGAAAATCTGTTATTTACACAATTATGCCACTATTTGACATTAAGTATTTGTACTAATATGTAATCTACATTTGCTCTCACCGTATATTTTGTCGCGGTTGGGCCACCGGCCCCCCTTGTTCCATCGGTCATCTAGACGCACTGCAAGTTACCATCCTTACCTAGTTGCTATTCCACCAATTCGCACTAGGCGTTTCCAAATGTCTTTTGTTATGCGCACAGCAAAAGAGTGGAACTCTGTACCTGCGTCCGTGTTTCCGAACGCATACAACCCTAATCTCTTCAAAGTGAAAGTGAACAGGCTGCTTCTGGGTAAGCTCACTGCTCACTCCATCGTCGACTGTGTCTCTGTCACCACTGACCTAGACTAGAGTCAAGAGCAAACCCATCTTAAATAAATAAAAATGTAGGTAATGATTATCGATATCTTTGCCGATGTCATCATTTTCATGACAACTGCCTACGGCCGTTAATTGCGGCTACCGCTCTTCTAGGAAATCGTAGGTCAAAGGGGCGATCCGCCCCGAGCGGGGGTCCCCTTCATTCACAAACTTGATGGATGAGTCGACAAAGTCCTATTTCTGTATGAATGGTCATAGGTACAAGATGAAAACCTATCACGACGGGTGTCACCTTGTGCTAAGCTTTGGTTTTTTGGTTTCCTAGGAAAGCTGGTTTGGTTTTTTGGTTTTTTGGTATTGTTCGTCGAATCGTTGAGCTCCTTAAGTTCTGAGTTGAGCTGTACGGTTACTGACAAATGCGTGCACTGACTGGACAGGTCCACTCAATCTGTGTGGTTCTTTCCTCAAAAGACCACTTCAGACACAAATCTACATGGTCCTCAAAGATTATTATAATATTATTCTAATTATTGTGAATGTGAGAACTACGTCGGTCATTGATTTATTTATATTTATTTTTGTATTTTCTCAGCGTAATCATGATCTGGCAGTTTGAGTAATTTATGCGGCCTACTCAAATGTCCTTTCTTTGGTATTGTTCGTCGAATCGTTGAGCTCCTTGAGTCTAAGTTGAGCTGCACGATTACTGACAATTGCGTGCACTGACTGGACAGGTCCACTCAATCTGTGTGGTTCTTTCCTCAAAAGACCATTGCAGACACCGATCTACATAGCCTTCACATGATCTGACCAAGATTTTGTCTGGACTTTAAAAGAGACTGTGACCTCTGAGTTTGTTTCGGCCTTTCTTCTCAGAGTAGTCAGATAGGAAACGCCGACCTCATCTAGTTTAAAAAAAATATGATTGACGTGTAAAAGTGTTTGTTCAAACCTACTTACAGAAATAAATCATTTATCATTTAAGCGGTTCCGTCATGAAAATCTGTAATTTCCGTATTTAACTCGACCCATAGTTACAAATAAAAATTTGGCAAAATGAGTTGATCAAATCAACACATTTTTCCAAAATGTAACTATTAACTCAACCATTGGTTAAAAACAGTAGGTGACTATGGTAAAATTTTGGCAAAATCTGTCGATCAAATCAACACATTTTGCCAAAATTGAACCATTAGTTACTATTTTTGACTAATGGTTGAGTTAACTACGAATCAAAAAACCGGCTCTTGGGAAACTAAATCATTAGTGAACACGGGCATTATTTCCAGCACAGGTACACGCGTGTGTGCGCAAACATATGCGCAGTGTACTCCCTCGTCCACCAACCATTAGGTGATAACAACAATAGATTTATTAGCGCTTCTACTAATGGCCACTGCAGTTCACGCTAAAGTCATGCGTTTTCAAGCAACTCGTGAGATACTTGTTTTTATAGCTTTAGTCTTTTTTGGCCACGTTGTTGATCAATAGAATTTTTTTTTGGAAGAACAAAATCTGCAGTTATTTGGTTTCTTTTGAGGAAAAAATAATAATAAGTACCTATAGGGTGTCAGGGAGATCGACGCGCTAACAATATAGGTAATTATAGCCATGAATTCAGCGCATAATTCTGAACCCCCAGCGTAGAAACCCCTCCCCCCTTCCCCTCTCCTACCCTTTTGCTGTGCCCTACAGGGTCAATATTGATCTAAATTATATAGTTGTCACTTATGTACACATGGTAAAGCAATAAAGATATTGAGTATTGAGTAAATTTTAAGTCAATTATCAAAAAAAAAATCTGCTCTTTCATAGAAAAGTGGGCATGTGGAATACGCGGTCAAAATGTATGGAATGGGTAATTTAAAAAAGAAATAACTGACGAACGATTTCCACGCAGGGAGGGTTCAGAATGATGTACTGAATCCATGGTAGCTGGGTGCGCGCCGATGTCCTTCCCTGCCACCACAGAACAGATAAAAGAGGTTTTATCTGTTCTGTGCCTGCAACCCTGTATAGATTCAGAGAAACCTGGAAAAAAACAAAAACAAACAATACGGTCTCGTATATTTACAAAAAGCGAGCTACTTTAGTACCTGTATTACTTATAATATTACTCTTTGTACTTTAGTTTTTAAGCTGGAGTGTGTTTTTTTGTGTGAGTTGTGTGTTTTCAAGCTGGGAACATGTTCCTGGGGGTGCTCGAAGTCAGGAGATTCCTAAAAGTTAGTTTATTTTTATTTTTAGATTGCCAAGTAATGGACCTGCGGGGACCAACATTAATTGCGTTATTAGCGACATATATTGCGACAAACTTTTCGAACTTATGAAGCAATAAAAATAAATAGTAATAGGTATCCTACAAAATGATTCAGATTGTGGTTGATAATATGTTACA
Organism: Brachylomia viminalis; assembly: GCA_937001585.2. NCBI lineage: Eukaryota > Metazoa > Arthropoda > Insecta > Lepidoptera > Noctuidae > Brachylomia > Brachylomia viminalis. The sequence goes on from OW443300.2 coordinate 4,862,367, forward strand.
CAATTAGGCTGCTGGAGTGGTTTTCTCTAAGGACAGCCTTCCACACAGCGCTGCTAAACACGCCGTTAGCGCTGCAGCAGCAGCGAATTACATGTGTTTCACTGCTGCGGCAGCGCTAACGGCGTGTTTCGCAGCGCTGCCGCTGTGCGGAAGGCTGTATCAGTTAGAGAATAGTACCTATAGTTCTTGACGTCGATTGGGTAACCACCAGTGGTTGTACCTACTAAGTACCTAAGAAAATACGACTCGTGCAGTGCTCGCATATGTTGGAGAATCGGCCATAAAACCCCACCGTTTCTAATGCCTATTGATTTTAGTTTGTTGATTTGACGGTAGATTTGCTAGTAAGCGACATGATCAGACTTTCAGAAACCTGAGTGTGAAAAAACTGAACAAAACTGTTTATTTGCTGTATTTTTCGTTTGATCTTACTGTATTTGCTGTAAACGCTTATTGGTTCGACAGTCTAAAACTACAACATTGATACCGTAGGTGCTTACCTACTGAAAGATGAGTTTAGGTAAGAACCTAAGTACCTACTCGTACAGAGCGTGACTATAGTTTGTAGTTAAATAAGTATTTATGTGATCTGTACACGCACTGCACGTCGAAGCGCATTTGGAGGTTAGGTATTCGCAACACCGGAGGCATTGCGTCGCGATGTAAACAAAGCCGAAGCAGCGCGGGCGCCGGGGTCGTGCGTGCTTGCGCATGCGCGGGCGGGAGCGCGCGGGCGGCGCTTGCGCAGGGCGGGCGGCGGCCGGGCGTCAGTCCGCGCGCGTCCTCGCCATGGCTCGGTGGCTGAAGGCTCTGGCGGTTGTGCTACTGCTCGCCGCCGCCGCGACCGCGCGTAAATCCCCCGCACCGAGCAAACATGTCGAGCCCCAGATCGAAGAGGTCACCGCCAAACAGTTGGAGAGAGTGCTGGAAGACAAGGATTTCGTCGCGGTGTACTGGTGTAAGTGGCACTCGCCCGCCGCCTGCCGACCGGCGCGCGTCTCCGTTTAATTTTGCGAGCTTTCGAAAGCTGGCGGCCGGCCAGGGCGGGGGCGGCCCTCGCCGTGTCGAAACGTCTGCGACGGCGCCCGTCCAAATGGGTTATCGCCGAGTTAATGATCTTCGGACGGGCCGAGGAGAACACCGCTTCGGCGGACCTGAGCTTTCGGCTGAGCGCATGATATTTTCGAAGCGAGCGGCTCGGTTAGCGATTCCCGAGTTATGCAACCGAGCCGCGGAGACAATAAAACTTGACCCGGCCGCCGACCGCTGCGGCCGTCGGCGCGGCCTAAAATGGTACCGACTACCGAGTCTCGTTTTCCACCGTTACACCGCTGCTGGCTCCGCCAAGGTCGCAAGGCGCCTACGCTCTTAGCTCGGCTAAAACTGTGTGCCACCGCATTTGCCGCTGAAATAGACTTCCATTACGTGGTATCGGCATTCCGACTATTTTCTTTTGTCGCCAACTGTCGATGTGATCTGTTTGTTGCTACGTCACATTCCTCTCAATGTTCATTTCGTAAAAGTGCAAGCTGTGCGTGTGTGCATATGAGTGTGTGAGTTGGAAGCAAATGTAGCAAAAAGCTAATTCGTCAGATATTCATTAATTATCTTGACATATCTGTGGCCGTTGCCATGCCTACAATGCATCTCTCACTCATCCGAAGGATGCAGTGGCTGGTCTAGACACAAAAAGTGTCGTAAATCACTGTCGAAGCCGGCACCGATGCAAGATTGTCTCTTGGCTGAGAGACTAAATTGTATCGAGATGGTTTTATTAGGATCTTGTGTAAGACGTTCTCTTCTTAGTCAGAAGTTTAAATTGAAGTAACCACGTTGGGAAAGATGCTACAGATTTTGATAGGCACAAACAAAAACATAAACAAACCATACCTCGTCCAAATAGTAGAAACTTAATTAATCGGCTTTGGAATAATATAGCAAGTTAATAATCCAAGTGTAATAATATGATTCATGATTGACCGAGGTGTTCATAAATGACTTGATAATGATGAAGATAGTTATCTGACAAATCAAATACCTACAATATTGATTACGGAGACAATCATTTCAAACAATTTACAAATATTGATCACGACAGGACAGCTAAACACTCTGGCTAAAGCATTCCAAACAAAAATTACCAGAATAATTTGAACATCAGATAAAATCAAATAGATGCGGCCCCTAGTGTGAAGCCGTCATGAAAAAGTTTTTGTGTTACAAAAATAGGCCCCGGTCGGCTAGTAAATGTTACAGAAAAGACATAATTATGAAAATGTGCTGGTACAACTGTTTCAATTGGAATACTTCCAAAATCATGAATTCGAGCATTAATTCCTGGATTAATGAAAATTGCTTCAATTCGTGTACAAGAATACATTAATTTTAACAAATTAACGAGAGCTGATGTATTGGTGGCCATCTTGCTAAAAGTAGGTATTGCTCTGCTTTGATTTGCTTAATGCAATGTTGTTAAGGGTTAAAAAATTTTGATAGTATACATATTAAGATTATTCATACAGGGTCTGAACGTTGTTGTTATACTGCAAACCTTATTTCCATAAAAAATCTGTACCACTATGTTGATTCATAAAATCTCGTGTTCGAAGCTCCGCACGTGGAGTCTGAATTGTTTCAAACTTTTCTCGAACATGCTAGGCGTTATAAAGTAATTTAAATGCCTGTGGCTTGAACAAACATGCAAACCTTTGGATGTCAGCAACAGAAATGTTATTACCGTAGGCTATTCCACGTGTATGGTTTAGACTTATCAAAGCCTGTTTATACACTTAATCACATATTATATTTTATCTCTACAGGCTATTTTTAAATACGAGCGTTTAACAATTATCTAGAACATTCGGTCGGGGAGTTATTTCAAATAATATATTTAAATGTCATGTTATTCCATTCGAATGAAGGTGTTCGCCCTACTATGTTGTTGTTACTTAAATTACTTATCATCCTCTGTCTACACCACCAAAGAGACTAACGTATATCGTTCTGGTTCATTGACGCACTTCCTCATTCTACATTCCGAACCTATCAAATATTGTCTTGTTACTGCCAAATTTCAAATGTTAACGTCATTCTGGCATTGGAGGGTTAGCCGTCGTTGTTTTTAGAATAATGTATACATACCACGGAATCATGTATACGGTTTCCCTGTCGAATTGACGACTTCTATACCTATCCCTTTCGTTGCGTCAAGGTTAATAATAAATCTGTAACGATAGAAAGATTTCGTCTTCTTTTTTGTGTAACCGCCGTCTACCCTTTCGCCTTTCTAAGCCTCTTTATTTTATGCGATTTCTGGCTTTCTTTGCCCCTAAAAAACGTCCAAAACGTCTTGTTAATGATATATACACTTTGGATTAAACCCTCCTTCATAATCCTTCCTCTTCTATGTGGAAATCGGTTGTCATTATATGGGTATGTGATGCAGAGAAATGAGGAAAATCTCGAGGAATTGAGGAATGTTTTGAATGTGGATTGCTATAGGATTTGAGGCAAAAGAAGGCCAAAGAAACGACCGATGTATAGACTGTGTGATAGATGATGGCTAAAAAGGGGGTGACTACCTAGAAGACGACTAATAGATAAGTATGGAAGGAATAGACATGTTGCGCCGACCATAAATAAATTTGGATAAGGGTAAGATAATGATGGTGGATTGAATCCTTCCCCTATGTCGCCCAATACTTATTGCCTGTGATTGAAATGATAAACAAATTGGAACCATTCTTACAAAATTGGAAGTATTCTAGAAATCAAACGTTCAAAGTTACCATCGTGCTTTTTACAGTATCTGGCATGACAAACACTGAAATAATTCGAGCAATACTGTATGACAGATACGTAACAATAGGTAGTTTAGGAATCTAATTTTTATCTTATTATAAAATTGGGATGAAATTGTCGCCAGATGAAAAATAATAGCGAAAATCATAAAGAGGCAAATTGGCATGGAAATAGAATTTTGCATTAGAAACATTCAGGTTTCAGTATGAGAAAACGACAACCAGGTCTGTCAGAAAGTTATACCATAACGAACGTTGGTTAACACAAAATGATACAAATAAAGAATTTCAAAAAAGTTCCATGTCAATTGCTTAATTACAAGTAGTTGTTAAAACTACAATTGTTTGGTTCAAAAACCTGGCGGATATTTCCTGTTATTGTAATGAAATAAATAAAAAATGTTAAATGTTAAATATTATTAGTAATATTAAACCGACCCCTACATAGTTGGGAAAATGCCTAGCTTTTTCCAGCCTAACTGGATGCATCTGAATACCAGTATTTTACATGAATCCACTACTTACCTATTTGACTCCACAATCCATTTACTGGGTAACACGATACCCGTGATAAGACTGGTTGTCAGACTTTTTGGGGTTCTGACTACCCATAACGACTGTCAAAGATTTACGATTGAGAGCCGGGACCAACGGCTTAACGTGATTTCCGAGGCACGGAGGGGTCGCGATATATAACTCATCCACGAACCGCCACGAGCCCTTCATTAATTATTACTGTCTGTGTTAAATATTTTGCAGAATCTTTTTTAATTCTTTAACTAGACACTCGACGTTATTGTCTTTGTCACGTAGGCTTATGCAATCGTACACGCTCAGTACAGAAATCTTACCCTGAACGAAACAGACATAATGATACTGCCAATTAACGTTGTCACGTCATTGAGAATTTCTTACGCATTTGTTTCTCCTCACCATATGAATCAGAAGACACAGAAATAACTGAATATATACGAACGGGGTCGGTTATTAGCGTCACTCTTATATATGTTCACAAATAAAAACCTATAAAACGCTATATTTAAGTTAGACTCGTTTTGCTACAGGCAGGAATGTAACTGGAAGGCGAAAACGTTCGTGTTGCAAATATATAAAGAACACGCCACATGGTTATGATACATATAGCATAAACTGAGTTATTAAGATAACTGGCTGAGTTTTAGATTGTGCATATATACCACATTTTAATGCAATGGTTACTGTTTCCTAATATTAGCCAAAAATAAGTACTATTGTTTAAAACATTTAGATGTTTATGAAAAAAATTTGTTCATGATAGAAATTAACTTTATGGATCTGGAATTGTTGAGGAAATGGAAGATTGATAAATAAATAAACTGTATAAATTGCAAATTGTAACAAATTAAGCATATTGTTTACATCTAGATAGTGTTTACAAATAAAAAATAAAATATTAGATCTATCAGTATTATTTTGAGTAATCGCAGGCTGTGATAATGCAAAGATGATTGGAGAGCAAAGAAGAAATTAATCAGCCATGCAACTGTTGTCATATTAATAAACACATCTTTGAAACATGCACGTCTATTTCATGAGATTTAAACACTACTGTTGAAATGTGTGTGTACTCTGCCTAACCCTTCCGGGATTTTAGGCGTGATTTTGTGTTTATCTTTTAAATACTTTCTTTTACCGAGTAGGTATATGTAGTAGTCAAAACTTGAGTAGAATCCGAGCAAAACTTTTACTTAAGAAACGAAAATATTCTGAAACTGTGCTTCCCTGAGGGACCCCATCAAACAATTTCAAGAGTAACTTACCTAGACTGAGCAAATAAGTAGGTAGTTAGTATGGTAGAAGTAGCATCAAAACTTTCGGACTGATTAGTAAGTAGTGCAACTGGATACATCAAGAGCGAACTAGAAATAAATATTTCATACAATGACAAATTGTGTATAAACAGTGGAAGACGTTCGGGGAAATAAACAGAAAGCTTAGAAGCTGGAGATTAAACTAAATAGCACAGAACCTAAAATAGACGGTGTGCTACGTATGCATGTAGCAATAGAATGGAATCTTGACAGTTTAACGTTTAATAGAATAATTAAAGAAGATATGTTATTATAAAAAATAAAAATGTATTTCATAGAGCTTGTAAACAAATTCAGTGTTGGCTTAGAATTCACTGTGAGCACCGAACTACTTTTTTTAAGCTGTGGGTGTTGGGAAAACGATAGATGTTATGAAAACGAAAGTTGGTAGGCATAGCAAACGCACTTATAAAGTTATCAAAAAATAAAATGGTCATTTGAGCGTTCACTAATCGACAACACTTTTTTAATGGTAGAAAAACATAAATAGAAGAAAAATATGTATTTCTCATATTGCAATCCATTTAGGATAAGGGCAGGATGATGATGCCTATTACGTAAACATTACGAACTAAACTTTTACTTATTGTATGTTTAGCTGTAAGTTTTCCTAAAATAAATAAAATCTATTACACTAACGGATCTGACAGATGTTGTATTTCCCGAACAGCGCCACCGACCGGGTCCAATTGTGAATCTAAACCATCCAAGGACCCATGCAAACACACACACAAAAAAAATCATCAAAATAATTCCAGCCGTTTAAGAGGGGTTCAGTGACATACACGTACAGAAGAATATATATAAAAATTAATATAAAGTATGTACGCATATCTTAAAATCGATTACATGGCCCAAATGCACTGGTCCGGATGTTTGTTTTTACCAGATCATGAAGTTAATTTCGAATTCATGAATCCAATCCATACGGTAACTACAATCAAAGCAATCTCGCCCAAATCAAAGCTCCTCCTAGCCTGTATCCGACTACTTTTGTGTACTTTTGGGCTAATTCCAAAACATTCTACATGCGTGGACTTCGGTAAGGCTTTTGACAGGCTATAGCGTTTTCCCAATGCATTATTAGAAGCTTCTAGAAAATGATCGCTAGTGATTCTCAAGTTTCTATGCTTTTATTCTACATTTTATTACCAACTAAATATACTCGTGTTCTTCATCACGAGTGAAGGCGTTGTAATTGTTTTGCATGTCCTGCATACTCATGCGGCATTGCAACAGAGCTTCGGCCGGTTATTATTAGGTACACTAATACACAACTATTGACTCAATATTTTATTATTTATAATGTTGTGTTAGGTCACCGATGATCGGCTGTGTTTGTTACAAATTGGAGCTATACATTTTCTTATAGTAACAGTATATTCACTTTGTGATAACTGCTTTCCATAAGCACTAAAGTTAACTGATCTCATTTTATCCCTCTGTAGTGCGTTCACCGGTTGTCTCGATGTCAACACATTAGATGACTACATTAGAACCTAGCCAACAACTCGGTGTCGTCTCACCAACTAGTAATATTCCGCATCCACATTTTATTGTTGGTGATTATCAGGTGGTTCGTTACTGAAACATTGCATATTTGATTGACACGACTTGAAATGGGGAAAGGTTATCACGTAGGGACTTTGAGTGTTTCTCATACTTTTCATTTTCAGGTTCCTTAGCTGCGCAATGGTGTTGTGTAGTAGTTGGTTTTTAGTCTACATAAAAATACTTCTCATTACTATCCGGGATTGGAACGGTGCCTAATACATGGCAATGACCTCGCCCCTCAAAAATATAAGACCTAACGCAAACGAAAGCAACACGTCATTTCAAAGCTGATGGATGTATGGCGATTGGCGAGTTTTTTAGAATGTGCTAAAAGTAACCTTACGGGTGGAAACTAAAATTGTGGATGTATAAAATAAGTACAAAATTCATCATTTTGATGGTTGCAATATATGCGAAGCATTACTATACGAGCTGAGTGTCTAAAACAGAGAGTTTCCAACAGCTTTTGAATAAGGAGAACCATTTTGAATAGGTAATGAAGCAACTGTTATTGTAGGTAATTGTAATGGATATACAACGTTCGAATGCTTACACAATAGACGGAAGAGCCAAAGCACAGATCTTAGAACATTAACATTAGACAACCAAATCTTGGCAGTGTACTAATAAACTAGCCAGATGCTCAGATGTGCCTATTAAGACTAAAATAAACCACGTATTTAAATAAGAACAAACACGCCTTTATGTGGTTCCAAACTTACACCCACTATCATACGTTTGGTTAGATAATTTCAGTAGTCAATGAATAATATACTCATATGGACGATGTTGTAGTAAAATGTATTCATGCTCTTGAGGTAACATAAAACTGGCAAAAAGCTATTAAATTAAAAGCAACATCAGCCACGAATTGAACGTTATGTGGGCTCGAGCGTACACTAGTACATAACATCGTAAATATAAACTAGGAGCTGTCGCGACTACTTCATTCGCTGTATTTATGAGTTTATTTTCTTGTACTAAGGTTGTTTATTGCCTCGCACATGTAAAAATCAACAACGGACGCAAACGGTTGTAAAGTAAAGAAACAATAGATACCTGTCAAACATAGAACTTGAACCGTAGACAGAGAAAACTTGAACATAGTCCAAATGGGTTTCAATAATATTGGACAATATTCATGACGTTTTACTGAACGCATTTCTGAATTGGATTGACAACATAGCTGAGGAGGAGGAATTCATAGATATTAACTTTTGTAGTTTACTCCAATATAAACGATTCAATTTTAACACTTCATAGTATTGTAAACTATCGAATATATCGAATTTGTATTAAACTGAACGTATAGCTTATAATTGATACTTCAGATATTTTTGGAACAATCATAAATGTACGTAACAGCTGTTTCTTATCCATTCGTCTAGTTCGGGGCATGTCAGTCATCTATCGGCTACACAAAGTAAATCACCAAGCTCGACATAACTAATTTCGGGAGCCAAATTCAAGACACGATTAGTAACATCAGTCATCACTTTATTATTCTCAGTCTAAGAATAAGACGCGTTATTTTTGTAAAATATTTTGCTTATGCAATAAATTTAATGTGCCACGTGTTATTTGGGATATTCTGTTTCCGAGATTGAGACATAAAAGTGTATGGGAACTGGAATGATATTAAAAATCATATAGTAATTAGTGGCTTCAGTAGCAATAATGAATTTGTATGTTATACGTATTCAAATCATTGTGGTGGCAGATATACGAGATTTAGAATTTTTGCTCCAAAGATATGCCTAGATGCAGACTATGCGCTACATGTATGCCTGATTGACCGGAATCAATAAGTCTGGTCTCAGCATACAAAACAATTTTTTTCTTTTTGTATGTGACTATTGTTGTTTGTGACTATTAACAAGGAGTTGGTTAAAGGTATGTCTACTTTTAGCTAGTTCGCTCTTGAGAACTGTCTAACGTCGTATTTTCGTTTTTCATGGAAACCTTGGCATCGGTGGAACGTGTTGGATATATCCGTACCTATCTATAAAGTCAAAGTCAAATCATTTATTTCGAATAGGCACTAAGGCACTTTTGAACTTCAAAATGTACAACTAATAGAATTGATTCTAGCCGCCCGCCCCTTCAAAAAGGTAGTGTCGTATGGAGAAGAATGTGCAATAAATCTCCACCGTTACTCTTTTAAAATGTTTGAGAATAATTTGTGACATTCTGTAATTACATAAATTAGGTATATATTATGTAAAGACGATGCACCTAGAATAAAATTACTATGTAACCACAATAGGTAAATTTAGGCTTTATTTGCAGCCTCGACATGTTTTGTATGGAATTTTTCACTTTTTGTATGGAAAATATGAAAAATGATTACCAACACGTTGGATTTTAGAGGTTTGGGGATTTTATAAAGGGGGTCGAAATTTTCATTATTTTTGCGATAGGACACACCGTTTTCGAGATTTAAGCAAAAGAAAAGAAAAAAAGTAACAGTACTGTTTTCGCATCTGAAGTCGAGCTGTTGGTGTGAAGTTCATGATAACTAATTGTATTCATAACTAAACTAAAGTTCATAACTAACTAAAAGTACTAGTAACTAGTAACTAAAAGTAAAAGTAAAAATAACTAAAAAAAAACTAACTAAAGTTCATGATAACTAATTTTATTCCACACCTATTTTATCGCGATTCAAAATAGGCAGATTTAGTTAGACAATCAAAATTTTTGATGAAAAACGTAATAACGTAACGTGTCACTTTAGTCAATTTCAGAATGGGAAATCGTCGTTTGACAGGAATAAACTAAATTTTGGTGATTTTTAGTCTAGTCCTCAGAACAATAACTAAAGCAGTACACAATAACTAAAGCATAGTCTAGAGAATTTTGTGACAAGAGAATCGGCACCAATGTCATAAAAATTATACAATTAAATCAGCAACCATTTTGATTTTATCTAGACTTTAGATTGTCCTATGGAGCAGGACCACCATGTTTCCAAGCATTCTTATCTTGGATTTATAATCCTTGTTTAGGTACAAAGTGTACTCTTAATATGAGTTTTAGATTTTCTTTCATTTAATTGCAATATATCACAAGATATTTTGTTGTAACATTTAACAGAGTATTCATTTTCCAAAGTATATAAAAGATGTGTGTACTTTAGACAATCTGAAAAGAAAAATGGTTGGATCTATTTTGTCTTTATTTCTGGTATTAAAATGATGTCTATCACTTATTTTACTAAAAAGATGTAGATATTTTCTTACATACATAGTATTCTCATAAACTAATTAGCAAGGTACCGCCATAATATTAATGTTTTTAAATAGTTCCCTGAGAGATCCGCGGCGACGTTGATTTGAAATGGCTCTGACCGCTCTCTTTTACAAAATAAACATGGATGTCAGCAGCCCGACCCCACAGTAAAATGCCATAATATGACATAATGCTGTGGAAGTAGAGCTAACATAGACCAAACGCGCGGTTTCTACGTTTGTGAACTGTCTTATATTTCTAACAGCTTAAGCGGCCGAACTTAGCCGCCCAGCTCAAGATGTTACATGAGGTTTCCATTATAATTTGTCGTCTGGCGTAATTCCTAGGAAAACCGTTTTTTTCCATTCAATATGATGTCACGTTCGCTACTACTAGGAAATTTAAATCTAATGCATTGTTGTTTTTTCATGTAGTATCAAATTATTTACCGTAAACCAATCTTGGACCTGAAGAATATATGTAGTTATATAAGTCATCTAAGTAGATTTTGTGACCGTCGCGTCGTCGGCCTATTATAAAGATCAATGATGAAGGAACGCCCGTTGTCATTTGACCCCTAATGTTTGTTCCCTAATGAGTTTATGCCGTTTACTTGAACATTTACCTTTCTATCTTTCAGGTATGTTCTTGCAAATCAAGAGCTCAACTCTTTATCTCATAGTGCTCTAGTTTCAGCAGAAGTGTCTCATGGTTTATGCAATCGAACGCCTTAGAGAGGTCGCAAAATATTCTAATGGCATCTTGTGCTTCTTCCCAGGCGTTAAAAACGTTATTTATTAGGGTGACACCGGCGTCAGTGGTACAGCTGTGCGGTACAAAAACGGAAACCAATCCTCATCCATCTCCTAAGATTAAGTTCCCATGAGAGAGAATATTACGGTACCCTACAGAAAATAATTTCTTAAACAGATGCAAGAAGCTGTGTAACCTGTGACAAGGTACTAGAAGAACTGGAAAAGATAGATGATGACACGGACTCTTTCGGAGTGGACTTCGTTAAGATCAACGACAAGCGGCTGGCCAAGCAGTATGGCATCACGAAATTCCCCGCCCTCACGTACTTCCGTGAGAAGGAACCGATCATTTACGAAGGTCAGACTATCACTAAATTACTAATCATTTTCATTTTGATCTGTCTCAAGTTTTGACGAAAAATCCTCTTACGGTAGTGGTACGTATAAGGATTTTTCTCTTCTTGAGGTTATCATAGGTAATTGAAGGATTGTTTAAGGGCTTTAGCTCCTGCCCGTGACTTCGTCCGCGTGAAATTTCTTGTTCCCCGAAACACAACGTTCACAACAACGCCCGCTCGCGCTATTACTTCGTTTTCGCTTAGAGTTCTTTCTGCCTTATTTCCCTTTGCTCGGCTCCTAAGGATCGTAGCGTGACGTTAAATAACCTATAACCTTCCCCAATAATTGGGCTATAGAATGCAAAATAATTCTTGATATCCGACTGGCAGTTCCAGAGATTAGCGCGTTCAAAGCAAAAAAAAACAAACTTCATTAGCTTTATTATAATACATAGCATAGATTTAAATAAATAAGTATTCAGGCCAATTTTTAAGTTAATATATCAGTGGAATAGGATTTTTCAAAAATTCCTTCTGATGGATACAGATGCTTACGTCATAATAACTATCTGTGCAGTCCAATCAGTGGTTTGAGCTATGTGTTGATAGATCAGTCAGTCAGTCACGGTTGACTTTTATAATTTAATAAAAAACAGCATACAACTGGATGATTGTACTACTCGGAAATTGTGCAGACATAAACATTTGAGTTCGTCATGAGCAGTGAACGATGGAATAAGTAGATTTGATCATCAATGAAAATCTATTTTAAAAACATAGACCTTCCACAGAATCGTGATGAAACGATTCTAACAAAAAAATTACAGCTGCCATTCTGAAAACTTAAGTATGTTCCCATGATATCGAAGATGATGAAACTAACTGGGTGGTCCAAATTAATTACGAGACCAAGAGCCTAAAATAAAAATTTTATCCGGAGAATTAGTCCATTCATTTTCATAATATATTCCGTTCTGCTGTTTATATGTATTTTGCAGCTATAAGTGCTTGACCCAAAATGAAAACTAGATTTTATTCAACATAACTTATGCTTCTAAAAGTAATCGTGAATCAGGTCCTGGTAGCATATAATTATTATTCAATAGCCAAGATATAATAGTATAAGTGACTGTCCAAAAGCATGTCTTCCAAAAAATAGGAGGCACGTTTCAGATTAAAACATTAGGTATTGTAAAGTCAAATGAGCTCTTAAAGCTCTCTGCGAACATTAGCTAAAGTTTTATTGTAAAACTAATTATAAACGGTGACTCAGGACAACTTCCCTTGATTGTTAAATTTATAACTGGGCTCTTATACCGGATTTCGGCTATTTATAAAAGGCGTGATTTAATCTCTCTGAATTCTACAATTTGTTCTGGAACGTCCTCACTTTTATCTGCCCATGCTTTTAGAATGTTTTAGATTTTTCAAATGTTTCTATGTCATTCTTACAACATCTAATTGGAGTAGCAAAATAGAAAAGGAGAGCCTTTGTCCAGGGGACAACGAGGGCGGTTAAAATAATTGGAATAGGCACATGGTTCTACAAGCTTTGCTATTTACATATGTATAAAAAAATATTATATATTCTATCTTACTAATTGATACCGTCAAACCTTGATAATTCTAGGAGATCTCATGGACGAGGAGAGCGTCCTGGATTTCTTGACGAGTTTAGAAGCAATGGACCTTCCTGACCGGATAGAAGAAGTCAACCAAAAGATCCTCGCCAAGATCATCGAGGACACAGACTATGTAGCCGTTCTCTTTTGTAAGTATTGGAGTGTTACTTTCTGTGTTCTTGTATCGTATCTTAGCAATTGTGGTAAATTCGAGCCATTTTTCAACTAACCATTGAAATCAAAATTGTACTGTAAATTCTTTCGACGTAGCTCTATCGAGTAGTTAATCATCCTCTCAGTCGTGTACATCATAATTGTTAGTGGAGGTTAGAACATGCGTCTGTATATTGTGCAGTGTGTTTTGATTGTGTTTTTGACGTAGGTCCTGATCACAAAAGTTGCGGCACGTCAAACAGTAAGTAAGATTCTCAGCTGGCGCGGCATGCTTCCATCTAATGTCAGCTTGGCCGTAACTCTTCTCGCTTAGTAGTCTAGTATTTGTGTATTTTATGTCATCTACGTGCTTCTCGCTTATTGGAACCGGCAACAATATTTATATAATATTTGTTAATTGGTGTAGTTCATAAAGGCCCCGTTGTGTAAATCAACAATCGATGATGAATACGGTTAATTAAAATTTTGGCTCAGATACAACATACATATTGAGACGATGTGATTTGACTCACTTAACAAATTATAATATATGCAACCTTCATAATCCAACGAGTATTATTTTCACATTTTAACAGTTACAGATACACTCATATTCAAACAAACGCTTACTTTACACTCTTCAATTATTTAATTCTACGCAATAATTTACCGCCTATCTGTAATCTTACTGTGTCTTTATTGACGTTGTTCGTATATCTGGTCTAAGGGAAAGCTAGAATCAAAAACGCGTTTGCATTATCGGGCTGTGAGGCAAGCTATTTCGGCTGTGCTATTTGCGTCTCGCCAGCAAGCTCGGATTGACGGACCGACATGTCACGACTACAGCGTCAGACGAACATTCTCCCTCCTTAACGACAGTATAAACTATTGATTACAAATATGCGTACATAATAAAACAATACTTCTATGTATTATTGCAGTAAGTTGGAAAATCTGTCCCAAAACCAGATCATATGATAACCTTGACCTAAATATGGAATGAAGAGTGCCGTATCCACGGCAGGCCGTCAAATAACTTTGTTTACAATGCCTTCCTATTTATGAACGTTTGAAATGAAGAAAACGTTCACATAATGAAATGTGCTTAGCAAGTTCAATTCTTAATACTGAAATAGCAAGGTTTTGTATAGACCCTGAGGACACATATATTTAATTGAAATGTTTTTGTACACGGTGATTTCTGTGAATCCCCTTAGATGTGCACACTCGAGTCCCGCTTACAATAATAGTATTATAGATATAAGGTTTTTTGGCAAAGCGGCACCACCACCACACATAAACCTAATAGGTTTTTGCACGACACAAGCTTTAATTGCACATTAAATTCTAACACACAGCCAAATGCATAGGCAATAATTCAGCACTTAACTGCACCGCTTCACGTCCGAGGCATGAACTAGGCACAGAGAGATTTGGGCGAATCATAAAATGAAATAGAGTGTAACGTGTTGCAGACAAGCCGGAATGTAAGAAATGTGCGAAGGCTCTGCAAGAGCTGGAGAACATTGACGACGAGGCTGACCAACTCGGGATCGGTTTCGTGAAGATCCACGACGAGGAATTAGCCGAGGAGTACAATCTTGGAGACCTGCCAAGACTAGTGTACTACAGGCATCAGATACCTATTATCTATGAAGGTTTGTGACTCATATTTTACGTTTGCTGACGCTCGTATCGCGGAAACGGATTGTGTTAATGACGATGGCTACTGGTTTACGTCAAGTCTCAGCACTTTCTTTTGTATATAATTGGAATTGTAATGGAGATTTGGGCTAATGTTAGATAGTAAACTGTAAGAAGTACTAGTAAATTACAGGTAATAGCTCCAAGACTTGATTAACAAGCTTGTTCTTGAATAGTTTGGTATACATAATAGATACGAATTCAGAAATAGTTTTTGCTTACGATTTCTCAGTCCTATTTATTTTCAAATCCAGAAATAGATTGAGGTTACTTGGGCGATAACATCAGACATCTTGTAATGTGTATTTCAGGTGAGCTGAGCAAAGAAGAGGATGTGTTGGAGTGGTTGATTGCTAATAAGTCTACCGGTGATGAAGAGGACATCATTGAAGATGTTACAGCAAAGACTTTGAACACCTTAATCGGGAATGTTGACAACCTTGTAGTACTGTTCTGTGAGTATATGAAGTTCACTAAAAAGATCATCCATTAACTTTTTTGCTGATATTTTCATGTCTTTAAAAACTTGGATACTCGATGTCAAATAGCATCGGGTTGCATAAAGTTTACCTAAAAAATCTCACAAAGGGTGCCTCCCTTGAAAATACTGTTACAATATTCTGCAACATTTTTATCTCGCCATTTCCAGACGACCACGGCGACGATGAATCAATGACGGTTCTAGCAGAGCTCGAGAAGATAGACGATGACTGCGACCGCCATGGCATTCAGTTCGTCAAGATTGACGACGTTAAGGCGGCTAAGGACTTCGGTATCGATGACGTTCCATCCATCGTCTACTTCGAGAAACAGATCCCTAACGTTTATGACGGTAAGAATGTTTCAAGATAAGTGTTGATTGTTGCAAGGTTTGGTTTCTTAAAGAGAAAAATGACGTATGATTTCTTTTGCCAGGTGACCTTGAGAATGAAGAAGAAATCCTAGAGTGGCTCGTAGACCAACTAGAGAAGGACGAAATCGAAGATGTCACCGATGAAATGTTAGACCGTCTCATCAAAGACGGCAAGACTGTCGCCGTGTTGTTTTGTAAGTACATTTATTGGCAAAAATCCGAACATAAACTTCCCTTGAGATTTGTTACTGAAGGCCATGTTTTAATGTTCTCTTACAGATGATAATAACGACCGTAAATCACAGAAGGTACTTAACGAACTGGAGAATATTGATGATGAATGTGACACACTTGGTATTGCGTTTGTGAAGATTGATAACGATGACGAGGCTCAAGAATATGGTATTGAAAAAGTCCCCACGCTGCTTTACTTCGAGAAGGGTATACCGACCTACTATGAAGGTAACTTAGAAGAAGAGGAGAAGGTCCTTGACTGGCTCAGACATCAGACTGAGAGCGACGAGATCGAGGACATCACCGACGAAATGCTCGACCTGATCATCGACAAAATGCAGTACGTCGCCGTCCTGTTCTGTAAGTATTTTTTTAACTTTTATACACACGGCCTTAACATTGGCTGTGTCGCTTGAAACAATGCCAGTTTTTTAAATTGCCACACGTTTAAAAATAGAGAATTTCATAATTCAGTACAGAACACTATCAAGAACTGACATATAAATGAAATACAGTTCTTCGAATTTATTACAGACGACAAGGACCAAAAGAAGAGTCAGAAGATTTTGGCTGAGCTGGAGAACATTGATGATGAGTGTGACCAGAACGACATTGCTTTTGTCAAGATTGATGATGATAAGGAGGCTAAGGAGTACGGTATTGAGAGTATTCCTACGATGGTGTTCTTCGAAAGGGGAATTCCTCACGTTTATGAAGGTGACTTGATGAAGGAGGAGGAACTTTTAGGATGGTTGCTCCACCAGAAACGTCACAGTGAGATCCCCGAAGTCACTGACGAAATGATGGACAAACTTATTATCAGCACGCCTTACTTGGCCGTGATCTTCTGTGAGTATAAATTATAGTTGAATGGAATTTATGTTTAAGACTGACATAATCATTACTTAGAATGTTAACGTATGTTGCACACGTAAGTTCTGACGTAAAGCTATAAAGCAATTGGGGAGTGGGTGCATTCCCGATAATTTAAACAAGCTTTGGAAAACAACATAACTGTTTCATGACTTTATGTTGATGTTTTGTACGCCTAAAATCTGAAAGTCAAAAACAATACTTTTTTTTTTAATACTCCGAACCAGATCATTCATTTGAATTCATTGAATATTCATTGATTGCTATACCTAGCACACCACATATCTAAAGTAAAAATATTTCATAGTTACAAAGGATTATATTGAATGGGGTATTAAGACCTCTAGGCAAGGTATCTCACAATCCAAAACCACAATTTCAGATGATAAGGAAGACAAACAAGACATCAGAATCTTAAACGAACTAGAAAATATTGATGACGATCTAGAAAAAGAAGGCATAGTCATCGTACGAATGGACAATGAGAACGAAGCCAAAGAGTATGGTATCGACCATCTACCAACACTCGTGTACTTCGAAGAGAATATCCCGGCGATATACGAAGGAGATCTGATGAATGAGGACGAAGTACTGGAGTGGCTGATTGAGCAGAAGAACAGTGCTACCATTGAAGAGGTCACTGATGAGATCTTGACTGATCTTATTGAGGAGCATGAATATGTGGTTGTGTATTTCAGTAAGTATTATTAAAACTGTACTTTTTGGACCACATTTTTGCTGATTTGTTCTTCTAAATCTTGATACTTGATAGAATTTTGATAGTCAAGTTTTCGTGGGCATAATTTCGTTTCAAAATTTCTTATCTTTTAACGGACTTTTCTCAGATCTTTATAGAGAAGCCAGAAGAAACAAAACATGCTAATTTATAATAAAAATACTCCAAGAAATCTATGAAATTCCTTTGAGAATCAGCACTTTTTGAACGTCAAAGGCTTAATCACACAGTTCCCAAAACGCCCACACTTCATCAACGTTATGCTGTAAAGAAAAAGTGGATTAACAAAGTTACCATCATGAATATATGGCCAACATTAACGAAACAACATTCACTCCTTTCAGGCGGCAACTGCGAAGAGGGCGAAGAATGCGACAACATCCTGGATGAACTCGAAAACATTGACGACGAGCTCGACGAGACCGGTATCATCTTCGTCACTACCGAAGACACCTCTCTAGCCAAGAAATACGGCATCAAGACCTTCCCTACGCTGGTGTTCTTTAGGAACAGGGACCCGCTTATTTATAAGGGTGAGTAGGCAAAGTTGCATTAGTTATTGCACATAAGACGACTACAGATACTGATACAATTTTAAAAAGAATAGAGAAGTAAAAATGAAAGAAAGTTCTGTTGACTCTTTATAGGTAGCTCATGCGTTTTCTCAAGTTAAATTAGAAAAATATTTTATTGATAGATCATAAGGTTTCTTTAAGCCAGCCACTTTTATGTTCAGTAGTGGAGGCTAATTTGTGGATAAATTTTCCAAAAAAATAATAGGACCAATATCATTAGTCTCTGTAACAATCGCCGTAATAGACGCTATCGATGATTTACAGAATCTGAAGGTCTTTACTTTAACCTCACTGTAAATTAAACTCATTGAAATCTGTAATTTTACTAAATCAAAATATAATATTGCATAACTTTTCTGTAAAACATGCTATGTTTTATAATTTTAGGAGACATTGAGGATGAAGATGAGGTCCTTGCCTGGTTGACTGATGAGGACACCCTGGAGATCCCCGGCAAGATTGAGGAGGTCAACTCCAGGATGTTGGAGAAGATCTTAGAAGAGAACGATCACGTTGTTGTGTTCTTCTGTAAGTATATTATTTTTATGCCGTTTTATGTATTGAGTTACGACTGGACGTTAAGTGATGGATATTGAAAATGGATAGATTCTATTTACAATTGATAAAAGCAACGCTTTCGAAAATGTAGATTTTGATGCCCTGTTTGCATTTCTTTGCTCCATACCACATTGTGGAATAATAATTTCATAGTTAATTGTAATAGCCTACAAAGCCACCGACGTTTAAAATATATTTTGTTAGAGATGTTAAAATTTGTTGATGTCTCTCAATGAGGCATATTATCTCCCTATCGTAGCAAACGTTTCCAATAACACGATATATAAGAATTATCCTAATGGAATGAGAAACAGCCATAGGTACATTCATTATAAAATCAATCGATTGACTAATAAAATCTCCCAATCTTATTTTACAGACAAGGAAGGCGACAAGAAGTCCCAGAAAATCCTAAACGAGCTTGAAAACATTGACGACGAATGTGAAGAAAAAGACATTGATTTCGTCAAGACATCCGACGATGGCATTGACAAGGAGTATGACCTGTCCGACTTACCAGCTTTGGCCTTCTACAGACATAAGTTTAGAACTATTTACGAAGGTGATCTGACGCACGAAGAAGCTATCCTTAAATGGGTACTGGAACTCCACGACTCCCAACCTGATGTCATTGAAAATGTAGACAGGAAGACCTTGAAAGACCTCATCAATGACGTAGAGCATCTAGCCGTGTTTTTCTGTAAGTGTCAATTTTAATTTAAAACATTTAAATACAAATGTCACGGAAACCATTTGGTTATTTAAATATTATACATAGTAAATCATTTTAAAATGTTATGTGGTCTGGCAGTTGCCCAAGTGAATATTAAAGTCTTCTAGTCGTGTAATGGGTAACAAAATTGTCTGCAAGCCACATACATAGTAGTGTCCTTTTCTCCAGAATGATTTGTTAACTATTAATCTTAGAATGTGACCATTTAGCTGACCATGAACAAGACAAACCACTTACACAAATATTGTTTATTTAAAATCTTGAAAATAGAAAAGATAAACAGAATAATCTTTATTGTAAACCATATTACTTACAATTTGAAGCTCTAAAAGATAATTATATTTATGATGGGTGTTATAATAAACATCACAATGAGCTAAATCGACTTTTGAATCTATGGATTACCTTCTAATCTTACCAATTTTTATTTTTATTTTACAGATAGCGAAGACTGTGACACATGTGACGATATCCTTGAAGAACTAGAGACGATTGATGACGACACAGACAAGCACGGCATTCAGTTCGTTAAGTCCAAGGACTCCAAACTTGCCTCAGATATCGGTATTTTCAGCTTCCCTGCTCTGGTGTACTACGAAACAGGAGTTCCTATCATGTATGACGGTAAGTGAAAAACCCCTTGGTTCGTAAATGTTTCTTAATTATCTGTGTACATACTCGTATATCCTTAATATGACTTTATATCGGAGTGGGCGACTATATTTTGGTGGTGATGATGATGTGTATAAAGTATGAAATCTAACATCTTTTATCCTGTTTATAGGTGATTTAAAGAACGAAAATAAGGTTCTGCAGTGGCTTGTAGATCAAAAAAGTAAGAATCCACATCCATATAATAAACGTTTCTAATGTTATATCTGTTTAAGGTCGAGGGATTTTATTTAATGTTAAAAATCTGTCTAAAATATTATGAATTCAAAAATATTACATGCATGACATCATTCTTGATATATCTCTATGAAACAAGTGTTACTACTTTACGCCTAAAATGCTGGATGTTTGAGCTATGTCATTTTGCATGACAGTTACTAATGCCTGCAGGTGAAGATAGCCACCGACATAAAAAAGCTAATATTAAATCGAAGGCCAATGCAGATGGTGATAAAAAATCATCGGGGTTCACAAAAGGTGATGATAATGTTGATGCATTAAAGAGAAATGCCCCGAAACATGTGAAATCTGCGCAATGGAAAACTACAGGATCGCTGAAAGCAACTGTTGATAAGAAAAGTCGTCAACGAGCCAAAGTGAGTTCCAAGGACGAGGAGGATGATGATGACGATGATAACGATGCGGACGATGACAACGACAACGATGATGAGGATGACGAAGATGACGATGATGACGATGAGGAAGACGACGATGACGATGATGACGACGACGATGATGATGATGATGAAGGCAACGCAAAATTAGCGGCCATCAAAAGCATCTTAAAAACTAAAAACCCAAGTGGCGGTGCCACTTGGAAAAAAGTCGGTAAACTCAAAATTCGTATTCCTGGCAAACGTTCGGCTGAGGTTGATGACCATTATGAAAATGATAACAATGACGATGACGGTGACGACGATGACGATGACCATGACGATGACGATGATGATGGCGACGACGATGATGATGACGACGACGACGACGATGACGATGATGATGAAAACGACGAAGACGATGATGACAATGATGACGATGATGAGGATGACGATGACGACGATGACGATGATGACGATGACGATGATGACGATGATGACGAAGAAGAAGAAGAAAGATCCGGAACTCGTTCAAAAATAGGTAAAGTCAGTCGTCGCAAGCAAGTTGATGACGATGATGACGACGACGATGATGATGGTGATGATGAGGATGATGATGATAGCGATGAAGATAGTATATTCAGTAGAATAAGACGAATGTTCTCAGGTAATTGAGTAGCGTAGGCCCCGCGACCCCTCGCATCACATCTGCATGGTCGCGTGTCGACTGGCCCGCATGGGAACCACTCTCTAGCTATCGCCTGCAGTCATTCGCGACCGCTTAATGACCAATAAATGTTTTCAACTCTTATACTTACTAACATTATCATTAGAAATAGCGCTTAACTGTTGGCGCAACGATTACAAACATGCACAGTATTAACGCAGTTAACCGTTACTTGTTATTACCGTATATACGGGTTGTAAACGAGATTTTTACTGACTGCAGGCGATCGCTGTTTCTACATTGGATTGGGGGCGAAACCAGCCGTCCCAAAACCGACTTACGAACCCTACCAGTGCTGTCCCACTAAAGTTCAGAGTCCGACAAAAGTAGCGAAGGCCACGCCGACCAAGGTGCCGAAGAAACTCGACAAGCAGCCGCAGGCACCGCAGAAACCCGAGAAGCCGGTCAAGGGCAAAAACAAGGCCCTCGCCAAACCAGACAAACCATCCAAAGGGAAAAAAGGTTTAATCGAGTCTGACAATAATATTTGGTGGTGGTAAACTTTAATTAATGTTAGAAGTATCTTGCTCTGATATCCTCGGATATGAGTGCAAGTAGCGGTGTGCACGCTAGGCATCAAGTGGACACGAACGTTATCGTTACTGGCCCTCAGATTCTGACTCCACCCAGCTCTAATAGATCACTATGTCTAACTTTGCATCTATTTGTCATGGCTATTAACATTGCTAGCTTTTCAATAACCTCGTGTCCCTTGATTCCTGCAAGCACTTAACAGGGTTGAATGTTGTAACACGTTGCACATTGGACTGTACTCGCACGTCGTGTCGTACTCGCACTCGCACCCTGCCAACTGCCGACCGGTGCGAATACAGCCCACACTGATACATCCACAAAATGTGCTTTACTGTAAATTCAAGATCATGAGCGGACTAAATATTGGGATGTCTAGAGACATTGTAAGCAGGTGTACAAATCGTTATTTTCATTGTAAATTGATTCCAATATTTAGAAATTAAATGTAATCAAGACGTAACATTATCAACGAAAGGCATTTTTCATTGTATTTTGCCGTGACATCTTGAAAGACTTATAATTGTTGTAAGGATTTCATGTTCATTTAGTTTTCTAGTCTTCATGGAATCTCATTATTTTGTAATGCTACATTTGATAAAATATGACTTTTTACTACTTATAGACATAAAAAACTATAGTTCTTAATATTTTGTATCAACATTAAACTAATGAATTACTTGATTATTAGTTTTCATAAGCGCAGTGCCGGATATCAGTGCAATAAATCTACTCATTTATCATTTGTTCAGTAACCAATAGGGGTCGGGCCGCATTGGACGACGTCTGTCACTAGTCGATCATTGCATTTGCATTGTTAGATAGTTAGGAGACTGTTTGTTAACTATTGTTTCCATTGAAGACTAATATTGTGGTTAGAGTCGTCTAAAGCTTTCCGGTCGAACAGAGCTGGCGTTGTGTGACAAATATGTCGATATGTAAGTTGTATTGTTTGGCCGAAAATTCGCATGAATGTTTAATTTATTTATTTGTTACGTTGAATTGTTGAGTCGGCGCTGAAACAACTTTTTTGTTAAATAAATACATTTTTCTATTAAACCAAAAACTGTCATTACTCATTTCACACACGAATGATGTCAGCATGGTATTGCCGTAGTTGTATCCGCGCATGCCAATTATTGGAATTTACTGGTGAGTTTCCCAAATTATGAAATGGATGTGGTTTCTTTAAATACTTTGATTAGTTATTAGGGTTTTCAGCGTGAAGTATAATGTAAAACTATTTTAGGGGATCTATTGGATGAATCTGAGGTCTTGGACTGGATGGTCAAGCAGAAGGAAGATGAGAGTATAGAGGAAATTGATAGAGAGCAACTATACAAATATATCGAAAATAAAGAATTTCTGGCTGTTGTTTTCTGTAAGTAGCTTATCTATAAATCGGATTTTCTTAGCTTTGTACTAAGTTCTGGACAGACTTTAACCGAATTGTATATTTTAGATAAAGAAGAAGATCCAGATAGTCCAAAAGTACTTCGACATGTGGAATTAATCGATGATGAAGCAGCTGAATATGGAATTAAAATTGTCAAGTGTCACGATCGGTTAATGGCGAAGAAATATGGGTTCCGTAACCCACCAGGCATTACATACTTTAGGAAGACTAAAGCTATTAACTATGATGGAGACATTGATGATGAAGAGGAAATATTAGATTGGTTGACAAATCCTGAGAATATGGAACTGACCGATCATATTGAGAAAGTCAATAAGAAAATGTTCCAAAAGATAAGGCAGACTTCGGATTACGTCGCGGTATTCTTTTGTGAGTTTTCTTTTTAATTAAATACATTTATTCTTATAGAGTGTTTTAAAGATGATAATGAATATTAGGCTAGATTGTTCTTTAAGAAGCTGATACTCACAAATCCAACTGTATTGCACATAACACATGTTTTAGACAGTAATGACTGCAAGCAGTGTCCTAAAGTGCTAGCGGAGATTGAGCACATCGATGACGACGCTGATGACTCCGGTATCAACTTCGTGAAGATTGATGATAGGCAGATGGCTAAAGAATTCGGAGTGTTCGCTCTGCCTGCGGTATTGTTCTTCAAGATGGGTTCCAAAGATCCTGTTATTTATGCTGGTATAGTTGAATTTATGGCTTCTTTAAAGATCATGCCAGTCAAAATTGCATGAATATTTTATTCTAGTACTGGGTGGCAGGGACATCGATGCGCTACCTGTTACCATGGATTCAGCGCATGATTCTAGACCCCTTCCCCCTAGCGTAGAAATGATTCGTCAGTTATCAAATAAAAAATCTGCTGTTTCATAGAAAAGAGCAATACATACGCAGTCAAAATATATGGAACACCAATTTAAAAAAAAAATACCCGAGTAATTTTATTTTATTTTCACCCAGGGGTTTTCAGAACCATGTACTGAATCCATGGTTACAGTTTGCGCGCCGAAGTTATTGCCACCCTGTATACTTTCTATATGATTCTGAAATGGTCCTCTTGCTGTTCTTAACAGTTAAACATGTTGATGACTATAAATGTATGTTGTAGGAGATCTATATGACGAACAACAACTCCTAAGTTGGTTGTTAACTCAGAAAAATCCAGCTGGTGACGTCATAGAGGCCCTCGAAGGTCAAGACCTACTAGACTTGATAGAAGAGTCTGGATCACTTGCCGTTTACTTCTGTAAGTTGCATGCTAGTGTGCGAATTATACACTTCTATACTGCACAAACATCACACAGCTAATTTTAAACTCTGCTAAGTGTTCACACTCTAATCAATTGTTGTTTTTGTAATATATAAGAAACGAAAGAATAAGAAAATTACAGAAGATGTTGAAGATTGTAAATAAAATTAAAATACATTCGTGTATCTCTTATTAATATCTCTTGCTTTTTATTAGGGAACAAAACGTTATGTGAAATGTGCACTTCGAAATTGCTGAAAAGATCAACGAAAAAGAAAGTTGTAGACCACGAGGAGGATGAGGGACTGGACCCAGATGGTACTCCTATCCCTTTAGAGCCGTGACCATTGGAAATATGTTCCCTTGCAATCGCAAACTTTTATAATGACCCTTTGTCTGTGTAGCCATTACTTTTTTTGCATGTAGCATGACCGCACTAAGAGTAGGTACTTTAAGGTCTGGTTTATTAGTTAGTATTGTCCCCGTGTCCACACTCACTTGTGGAGTCTGTGAAGTGTTCAGCCCCCGTTCGCATATGAATTGTGATTTTCCAAACGCATACAGAATGATATTTTGGTTTTGGTTTTCGTAGCAGCCAGCACAATTAAAATTACCCATTGAGCACACAATAGTACCGAATGACCGAACAGTTTGTCCATCCAAAAAGGTTTGCTCACAAAATGTTATTACACTTTAATTGGCAATAGATCGGGGTGTTACAGATAGTCTGGACTGCGAGCAATGCGCCGGGATATTGGAAGAACTGGAGAATATCGATGACGACTGCGATAGACACGAAATTAAGTTTGTTAAAACTCAAGATTATTCAATCGCTGAATCTTACGGAGTGACAGATTTCCCGGTAATGGTGTACTTTGAAAATAATGTACCGAACGTGTATGAGGGATCTCTTGTTGAAGAAGAGGAAGTACTGCAGTGGTTGATTACTCAAAAAACTGAAGATCGTATCGAACTTATTACTAGAGTGATGTTAGAAAAGATGGTAGATGAAACGCAATATTTGGCTGTTTACTTCTGTAAGTAAAAATTTAATATTCCACAATCTTCTATTGATTTATAATTTTTGATGTCAATAAACACTCATTAATAGTTTTCGTTCTTTCCCCTAGACAAACTAAACTGTCATATCTGCGACCATATTCTTGACGGACTCGAGAGCGTTGACGATGAGTGCGACGTCTACGGTATTCACATGGTTAAGATTCAAGACCCACAACTCGCCAAGAGATATTCAATCAAAACTTTCCCAGCTATGGTATATTTCAGGTAAGATATATTTTACCATACGACCTTGAGACTTAAATAACAAAATATTTTTTTTAGCTTATGATGTTGCCCAGCAGTGGGAC
Organism: Brachylomia viminalis; assembly: GCA_937001585.2. Classification (NCBI taxonomy): domain Eukaryota; kingdom Metazoa; phylum Arthropoda; class Insecta; order Lepidoptera; family Noctuidae; genus Brachylomia; species Brachylomia viminalis. The sequence continues at coordinate 4,888,507 of OW443300.2, forward strand.
AAATCAGGTTGAAAATAAAAGGCATTTAAATTTGAAAAAATAATGGATTTGTCTGATAGGAATATATTGTTTTTAGGAACGGCAACCCTCTTCTATTCGAAGGTGATTTACAAAACGAAGAATCTGTACTAGAGTGGCTCATTGATGATGAAAACAGAGAATTGGCTGATGAAATTGAGTCTGTCAACGACAGAATGTTGGAGAGATTGCTGTACGAATCACATCTGTTGGTCGTCTTTTTCTGTGAGTATATTTTTTTTCGTACAGGAGCCACACTATTTATTAGAAGAAAAAACAGGTTTTTAAATACCTATTTTGGTTTTAGATGACGATGAAGACTGTGCAGAATGTGAAGAAATCCTCGAATCTCTAGAACAAATCGACGGAGAAGTCGACCTGTTTGGTATTGATTTCGTCAAGATCGCCAGTCATGAGGCTGCTGCTACTTACAACGTTGTTAATATACCTTCTTTGGTATACTTCCGTAAACAAATACCGATGTTATATGATGGTGATCTCCATCAAGTGGACAGGATCTTACAATGGTTGACATCTCAAGACGTCTTTGAAATCAAAAACGAAATTGAGGAAGTGAACCGTAAGATGTTGGACAAACTGTTGGAGGAGAATGAATTTTTGGCTGTTTACTTCTGTAAGTAGGATAAAGTTATAGAAGCTAAACAATGAATTTAATTGGTAAGGGATCTTAACTGTTTTTGGTTTTTGTAGACGAGAAATCAACAGAAAGTCGTGCGGTATTGGACAAATTGGAAAACATTGACAGTGAAACTGATAACCTAGACATCACGTTCGTGAAGATGCAAGACCCGCGATACGCTCGTAAGTGGGGAGTCACCAAGCTACCGGCTATTGTGTACTTCAGGAAGAGATTCCCTAGTATATACAGAGGTAAGACAGCAAGAGAATCAGATTTTCAAAAGTATCTCGAAAATATTTACAATAATTTCTTTGTCGTCTAGTATATTATCAACGTCAGACTAGTGTTCCTTCTATTGAGCTTAGTATTCATGACCTTGGAAATCTGTTATTGAATTAGATTCACCGGCACTTATAATTGACTACATTTACAGGAGACCTCATGTCCGAAGACGAAGTACTGGAGTGGCTCCGAAAGAACAGATTCCGACAACCAGAGCTGAACATCTTCATGTACGCGCTGATAGCGCTGTCGATAGCGTTCGTGATGTACACGGCCTTCCTCATGCAGTGCTTCAAGCCAGCCCCCCCTGCACCCGCGTTGCATCCGAAGCAAGCGTGAGCTTCGAAAGACTCTAGTCTTCTTTATATAGATTGTAACTTATGGGCCTTACGGCTCAGCTTACATCCGACTTTGACACTTAAATGATCAGTTAGTCCTTGACGATCCACCGATACAAGCTTTCTTCTGACATGGACTAAGGATCAATTACGTTTACGTTCTTGGGATCAAACTTTTATAGAGATTTTTAGTGGACGACGAAAACACTGGATTGAAACAGACGAGTTTTTATAACTGATCGGTTTGATGGTGACCTTCATTTCATGTTCAATGGCTTTTTGAATTACGATCGTTTCGTTAAGACTGTATTCTCGGTAGAAATTGTATGGAAATATAGTGTGAGATGTAACGTTTTCCATTATATAATCCGTGTTCAATACAATGGTTTTTCACCGATAATGTCTTCTTGTTACTTAATGTATAGCCTTTTAGGTTTCGTTGAGCCTTTGTTAAGTTTGTGTTTGAGTTTTCAGAGCTCTCGAACAATGTTACTTGTCAATAGAAATCATTCTTACTTTCATTGAAATTGGGACATGTGTTTTTTAATATAGTTGTTAAAAATATTCCGGTAGTAAAATCTTCTTAAATTCTTGCCGCGTGTTTATAATACCTAGCTGTCTTGTAAGTTATATGTTACAATGAGTTTAATACTTAGTTGTTTTGTCGGTGATTTTGTTTTAGAGCTCATTTTTTTCGAGTGACTGTCCAATGGGCGGGAGCTGGACTGACGCCCGCATGGTACTACGATACTTCATTATGTTTATTTCTTTCATGATTTAATTTTATATTATATTGTTGTGCGCAAAATAGTTTGATCGAAGTTAGATACTTGTATTATTATAATTATTATTATAAAAAACGTTGATGATTATGTGGTATAACTTTCACACCTGATTTGAAAATTTGTTTTTTCTATCAGTTCATGCTTTATATTATCTCTTTCTTCAATTATCTTCTCCCACATTGCTCATAATCAAAGAGCGAACCGCTTTTCATATTCCAGCTATTCATCATCTGCTAAATCCATTGCGTTTCCATCAAAATCTTTACTTTCAAGTACTGCATCATCATCAATGTGTTATTTCTAAGTAACGTAGTAACATGCCCGATATACTCTGTATCATTCCCGCTCGTATTGTATATTATTGTGTATAATTATAATGATACCTTCATCATGAAACGTAAGGGAGGCATGTTGGCTATGAATGCACAAATGTGACGACAGACACACATACAGATGGCCGTTGATAAGGAAGATCAAGTGAGGACAAGCATAGCAGGAAGTTGAGGAAAGAAATAGGTGTAAGTAAAGAAGTAAGTATGCGTATTGTACGCTGAGACGATCAGCCACTGAAGCTCAAACGTTGGTACACATTGGTCCGATCTGGGGCAATTACATCGGACAAATGGGGGATTTTCAAGGTAAGTACTGTTGAGACATCTGTGGGACACATTCGTTGCGTCCGTATTTTTAGATGCGATCAATTTGTACGTAGCTCCACGTCGTGTCATTTTTGTGCGTTCATGGCCGAGTAATAAATATAATTATGCTCAAAAGAGTCGTGCGCTAAGACACGCGCATTCGTTAATGTTAACGTTGTATATAAAATGTAAATATATAAAATAAATAAAAATAGTAAAATTATATTGTTTTTATTCAGTCATTTGTGAATCCGATTGTTTGTTCCTAATGATTAGATTACTAATAAATGAGTGTAGTGTGTGCAAGTCTGGATCTGGCATTCCTATATAGAAACCAGTCGTATTTGGACAGTTACGATAACGAATTGATGGTGATTAAACTATTACTAACAAAACAAGTAAAACGCCCTTTTACAACATATAAAAAACTTTTATTCATCTACCCACTTATTTATAAAAAAAAACTTATAACTAATTTATATAATAATATCAATCAGTCTATTATAAAAGCATTAGTATTTCTACTAAAGGCCGACTTTTTCGTTGGTTACACTCCCATGGTCCTAGCGGGTGAAGGGGAACGCAGGTAAAAACAAATGACGCGCACTCGAGCGCATAATGTATTGCGTTGTCAAAGATGAGTCTGCAGATTTCTCTACGAAATATTTCGTGACTAGCTTTTGACCACGGCTCACCCACGTGGATGTCGGATATAACGTATCATCAACAGTATCCTAAACCCAAATCATGGCACATCCGTGTATGCCTTTCATCCAGATAACAGATATGAAACGGAAACCGATTTTAATTAAATAACGACTTATTGGCGCCGATTCCCTTGTTCACAAACTAAACTAAATTTAAGTTGAGTGCATCTTTTTCTTTCTATTTCATTATGAAAAGGACAGAAGATAAATTTTAGTTTAGTCCTGTCAAATTAGTCAGCACCTGACGTAATTTGATGTAATTTTAGTAGTCAACTTTTTAATCACGTCTAAACTTGTATGGAGTAGTGTCAGGCGCTGATTAATTTGACAGGACTAAACTAAAATTTATCTTCTGTCCTTTTCATAATGAAATAGAAAGAAAAAGATGCACTCAACTTAAATTTAGTTTAGTTTGTGAACAAGGGAATCGGCACCAATGTTAGCTCAATTTACGGACTATGACCATATTTCCAAAATTTCTTTATATGTAGTACCTACGCAAAAATATAAATATTGATAAATGATTTAATTTCTGTAAGTAGGTTTGTACAAAACACCCATCATAACATTTCATCCTGCTTCATTGCGTTTTTTTTTTTTAGTACTTCCATAACGGTGTATGTTTTTTTTAAACATTTTATATTACATTTTATCTACCTACCTACATTGTAATTCGTTCGTTTTGACCTTTAATATTTTTTATAATCTTTGGCTAATAATATCATGTTCGTTTTGAGAAGCGCAATCGTATCTGCGGGCGCATGTTGTCGCTTGCGACGGCAGTCCCGGCGCTGCCCGCACACTTGTTAATACCCGGGCCGCTATACGTCTCCCGTAACCTGCGTGAACCCATGGGATTGTCACCAACGAAAAAGTCGGCCTATAAATTAACTGATGTGTACTGTGAGCACATTGGAAATATTTGAATCAAAATTAAGTTACACTATAAACATCAAACAAAAACCTATATTAATATATTGGGCGAAAATATATTTCATGTAGGCAGGTGGGATTTTAATGATTTTTGAATGGTGTTTCAGCAATAGATAGTTATGTTTTAAATGGATGACATGCCAAAGACTGCAATTTTGTATAATATCTATTTATTTAAACAGGACAGGGACCATGTGCCAGAATGCCTGAGTTCATTCTATTAGTTTTATTACGGCAATAATTAGGATTTATCAAAATACAACAAGAAAGGAAAGGAAATAAGGAGGCAAGAAAAATAGAAAACTTATTCGAAAGTAATTTATAAAACTGAAATTCCTACACTTAGCAAATTAACGAATTTTAATTTTTGTATCCTCTTATCATCCGGTAAGGTCCATATATTAGGTCAGCTGCAGGCTTTCCAGAAGACTATCAACGACTGACATGATGATTTAGTTAATATATCTAGTTAAAATGCTGGTCTACTCCAAAATGCAATTTTAGGACATGCCTGTTACAACCGTGGTTATAATTCGAGTACCTGGGTAATTCGTTTGTTACTGTGCTGGGCATGTGCTGCATTCAGTATGACTAAGCTAAAAGGTCTAAACATGTAGATCCGTGTCGTGCTATGACATGGCTGGGCTGCGGAATTTAGTTCATATTTACGTACGCGTCTGTAAACGACTTCATATGAAATGTACGAGCCCACTTTTTGGGCCCAGCGCTAGACCCCGTCCTAGTCGGGCACGAACGTGAGCGGTGGGCCTAGCACGAACGGGCGGAGCAAACGTAACGTACATTGGAACGATTTTGAAATTTAACATAACATTTACTTAGTTTTAATATCTATGGGTGATACTAATTGTGCTTGGTAAAAAAATAACCAAAATGCTACAGTATAGTTCTGATTCAAAAATCGTTTGAAGTTACGTTACGCTTACGTCGCTTGTTCGTGCTAAGTCCTCTGTTAGACCAGTCGTAAAAGTGAAACAAAAGAATAATGCCTACGTGATGACTAGCCGGGCCTCTTCGTGGTACTTCAAGTACTTGCCCTTCTCAGTTTCGAAGAGAGTCTTCAGCCGCTGCTTGAACTCTGCGTGTACGGCGTCTACTTCGTCGTTTGTTGGGTCCAAGTTTATTTTTACTTCCATTGGGACACCAACTGGAAATAAATAAAGACAACGTATAACTAATCATTAAATGTATGAATCACATATCGAAAATGCAGCAACTTTGCCAACTAAGCCCAAGTTTGCCCATTTCGTTTCAATGACGCCGACGAACAAAACTCAAAATAACACAAAAATATTTTCTGGTAAAGCTATGTTATAAAAATGCGGTTGTTTATTATCATCATAACATGACGCCTTGTTTACCCAAAGGGTCAAGCAGAGGAGTACCCATGGTACATCAACTTTTCGCCAGTTATGTTTGAGTCCCTTATAATAGGGGGCGAGCCTATCGCCATCAACCGGGCACTAATCCGGACTCAGGACTGATACTGAGAAATTCCAGATGGAAAAACTATATAGTTTTTCCATCTGGAATTTCTTCACTACCCGACCTAGGAATCGAACCCAGCGCCTCATACTCCCTGCCAGGGTTACGGGAAAGTCTGAAAGGGTTACTGTGGCCCCATAATACTAAATAGATTCAAAGCTGTGAACAGAAAACGTCAAAATCCATGGAAAGTTGCAGCATTTCTAGTATTTTCTTGTTATTTATCGAGATTTGAATGATACTCTTTATAGAATTTTATTGATGATGTAGATCGCAAATTTGCAATATCTTAGGTCCCAAATAAGTAGGTACAAGTCCTGATCTTGTCCGCGCACAAGTGCTAGTCACCGCCTGAGGCATGTGAGCGGTGGGGCGGGGGAGGTAGACAAACGCCAAACTAACGCAGCCTACCAATCTTGCCAATGGCGCCCTCCCCCGTCCCACCGCTCGCATACCTCAGGCAGTGACTAACACTTGCGCGCGGGCTATAGTAACCAATAAAAGTGCTTCCCTACCTAGCAAAAAACTAGAATTAGTTGCCGAATTGATTTGTTTATTCGACAAAGGAACTTCACAGCATCACTATAAGTCAAAATCAAAAGTCATTTATTCAAACTGGGCTGAGAATCAGCACTTTTTGAACGTCAAAATCACATAAGACAGTCCCCCCTTCACCACTTCCTAGTGCTTTAGCTGGGTAGAAGAAGTGGCGGAACCAACTCCCCAGCAGCACTGCTGTCTGTTCAGTTAGACGAACTGGATTCTATACAGTAATAAGTAATCAACATTACGAAACACAAAAACATTCAAATTATTTGCCATTGATAAATGATAAATGATTTTATTTCTGTAAGTAGGTTTTTACAAACACTTTTACACGTCAATCATATTTTTTTTTTAAACTAGATGAGGTCGGCGTTTCCTATCTGACTACTCTGAGAAGAAAGGCCGAAACAAACTCAGAGGTCACAGTCTCTTTTAAAGTCCAGACAGAATCTTGGTCAGATCATGTGAAGGCTATGTAGATCGGTGTCTGAAATGGTCTTTTGAGGAAAGAACCACACAGATTGAGTGGACCTGTCCAGTCAGTGCACGCAATTGCCAGCAATCGTGCAGCTCAACTCAGAACTTAAGGAGCTCAACGATTCGACGAACAATACCAAAGAAAGGACATTTGAGTAGGCCGCACAAGTTACTCAAACTGCCAGATCATGATTACACTAAGAGTAAAAATACAAAAAAAAGCAATGACCAACATAGTTCTCACATTCACAATAGTTAAAATAATAGCATAATACTTTACAAAGTAAATACTCTTGTCATAGTATATGTATATAAAATTCATTAATGTCAATGTGTATATAAAATCCGGACATAATCATTGAGGACCATGCAGATTGGTGTCTGAAATGGACTTTTGAGAAAAGAACCACACAGATTGAGTGGACCTGTCCAGACAGTGCACGCATTTGTCAGTAACCGTGCAGCTCGACTCAGAACTTAAGGAGCTCAACGATTCGACGAACAATACCAAAGAAAGGACATTTGGGTAGGCCACATAAACTACTCAAACTGCCAGAACATGATTCAAACTGGAACAATGATCCACATAGTCCTCCCATTCACAACAATTAAAATAATATAATACTTTATACAGTAAATATTCAATACATTGTATATGTAAAACGTTATAGATACTTATAGCAAAGATTAAAAGTACAATAGTTAGCAAAAAAAATAAATCAACGTTCCCTGTGTAAATTTATTGGAACAGCTCACTCCCAAGCCTTTTTGTCCTCAATAAAGTATTTGACAGTTTAATAGGCTTTCTGGCATAGTTTCCTTTTTATAAAAGATTTGAATTTATTAAGGCTTAGTTCTTGAATGTGGCTAGGAAGTTTATTATAAAAATGTATACATTGACATCTCAACGAGCCACCTATTTTCTTGAGCCTGGTTGTAGGAACAACAAATTTGTGTTTGTTCCTAGTATTTATACTATGGATATCACTGTATTTTTTAAACAGATTAATATTTTTATGTGCATACAAAAGATTTTCATAAATATACTGAGAAGGCACAGTCATTATATTAATCTCTTTAAATTTTTCTCTGAGGGAGTGTCTGGGACTTAATTTATAAATTGAACGAATTGCCCTTTTTTGTAAAACAAAAATCGTCTGAATATCGGCGGCATTTCCCCACAGCAGAATACCGTACGACATTACACTATGAAAATAACTAAAGTATACTAAACGGGCTGTCTCTAAATCTGTTAAACCACGAATTTTTCTAACAGCGTATGCTGCAGAGCTAAGCTTTTTTGACATTTTATCTATATGGGGGCCCCATTGCAGCTTGGCGTCTAAAGTTATGCCTAAGAATACTGTGGTATTTTCGGGTTTCAACTCTTCCCCCTTTATGAGAACACTTGTTTCTACCTGTCTAACGTAAACTTAATACATTTAGTTTTTTTCTTGTTAAGAAGAAGGTTATTAACGTTAAACCAGTTAACTACTTTTGCGAGGGCGCTATTTACATTGTCAGTAACCAGCTGCTGACGTTTGAGTTTAAATAAAAGTGAAGTGTCGTCTGCAAACAACACTATATCATGTTTATCTTTTATGAGGTAAGGCAAGTCATTTATATAAATAAGAAATAAAAATGGACCAAGAATTGAGCCTTGAGGGACCCCCATTCTTACTACCGATCCGGGTGATCTTTTTCCGTTAACATCAACTCTCTGAATCCTATCACACGCCAATATTTCTCACATCCTATCACATTATGTCAGCTAGCACACGGCAATATTTAAAACTATACTCAAGCAGAAATAAATAATAAAAACGTAAACAGAACTTAATACATAATAAAAAGCCTCCAGGCATAAAGGGCGTGCCCGCTTACATATATTATGCAATGCTGCATTATGTTTCAGGATGGAAACTTTCAGCGGGGCAGTAAGGGGAAGTACCTTATCCGTTGCAGCTACGCGAAAATGGTCTTAGAAGACTATCTATATTTATTTATGGAATTTTGATTCCCATTCACAGATTTAAAAAAAAATACAGTTAGCAAGAAAATAGCCATTCTACACAAAAACATTTTTTGATGCCAATCGATCCTGTTTCTAATACTGATCAAAAACTTTTATGGGACCAACCATCGTTGGAGTACTCAAAAAGTCACAAATTGCAAAAAACTTTTCCATTACATTTATATAGCATATAACTAGGCTATATGGTCGTTGTCAGTAGTTAAGCTAATTCTGGAGAAAGAACATAAACATTGTCTTGGGTTAATCACAGCGACCAACTATTTTTATCGTTTAAGTAATCGTTGATTGAATAGTATGCCTTTGAACAAAGGTTGGATTTTACTATAGCAAGGCTAAACTAACAAAGAAGAGGTAAGCTTGTTATAAAAGTTTATAGCAAGCCCAACAAATCTGTTATGGACCCTATGAAGCCGGTGAAAGGGAGCACGTATATCTTTGACTCTTGCCTTACTGGCCTAGCTATCCAAAACGATGCTGCTTTATCAGTATCACACTAAAACTCACCAACGGCAGTGACAGGCGCTCTCATAGGCAGCACCCCATAAGAGTATTGGAACATCCCCCTTCCCATGGGGAACATGGGGGAGATTCCGGTGTACTTGCGCACCTGCTCCTGGAACCGGCGCAGTAAGCTGTTTTCAGGGTTGTTCGGGGGTCGAAACAGGTCCGTCTCGCCGAATGAGAATACTGGCACTAAGGATGCCCTGCAAACAAAAGAATTACGAAATGTAATATTCCAGCAGTACAAGTATATTTTGGTGCTTGAATGACATTGACAGAGGGCGCTGCTGGTAAACATTTGTGAAATTGTAATGAAAAAACAAGATGGCGCTGTTAGGTCCGATTATGCCCACTCGCCAAAAGATAATAGTAAATTTTGTAGTGTAGGTTTGATATAGTCTGGTTTTATTGACGCAAACGCGATTGCTGACCGTGGGATTCTGGGTTCGATTCCCAATCGGGTAAAGCTATATTCGCACTTGTACAATATTACTGAGACATCACGCGTCACCACACTCCGGTCTTATGTTATCGCACAAGGGCTGTACCTAGCTACATAGTAGAGTTCTGTCTATTCCCTAGCGATTATGTATAAAAGCAGTAAATAAAATATAGTAGCATAATCAGCCTATAATGTTCCCACTGCTGGGACACAGGCCTCCTCTCTGTGAGAGGGAGTGGGCCGTAATCCACCACGCGAGCCCAATGCGGGTTGGTAGATGTCACATGTCTTTGATTTTTTTGGTTCTAGGTCATGCATGCGGTTCCTCGGAAATAAAATATAGCTACAGAAAAAATATTTGTCGCCATCGTCACCATTCTAAGGGCGATCAGTAATGATAGTAGGTTGTACCACAGACAAACATTGTCCTAATTATCTTATACGAGCTTAAACAATCAACAAAGACAACAAGTGCACGTGACTATCATAAATCCTAAGATAAAAAACACATTACCCGCCTTTGCGTCGGTAATAAGGAAGCTACTTTTCAAAAAGAAGAAAAGACCTTACCCAGACTTCATAGCGACGCGAATGAATCCTTTCCTTCTATTGAGAATCACCTTGTACTCCTTCGGATGAGCATCCAATGCTTCTGCAGCACCTCCAATTATCATACACGCACAGTTTCCTTCATATTTCTTGTTGTCTAGCAAATGTAGTAGACTCTGCTCTGATGAGGAACACATTCCAAGTCCTAGAGCCAAGTCTCTGAAGAAAGGAACCAAGAAATGTCCTCCAAGAGTTATTAAATGGCAGTTCATGCCAGGAAATAGTTTGTGGAAATCTGTGGCGTTGGTGCAAAAGCTTCCAAAAGCTCCAAGGGATATGACGCCGTGTGGAAAACAAGCGAACATGTAGTTTTTCGAAGGGTCCAAGTCAACGGTTTTCACTAATTTGATCGGAAAGTAGTCACAGAGGTAACGCCACCATGTCCAGTTGCGCACCCATTCGGACCTGAAATTAAATAAGCTTGGTGTAAGCAACTGATGAGGGGCTCGTGGGTAAGTAATAACAGCCGCACGGGTCCAGGTTAAGCTATGGTTGCCGCGATCGGTCCGTGGATGGATGATCATCTCTACATGCCGAGACCTCTCCGTGCCTCGGAAAGCACGTTAAGCTGTTGGTCCTGGCTGTCTTTCGTAGATCTTTGACAGTCGTTACGGGTCGTCAGAAGCCCGAAAATCTGACAAGCAGTCTTAGCAAGGGGCGTCGTGTTACCCAGTAACTGGGTTGTGAAGGTCAGATAGGCAGTCGCTCCACGTATAATACTGGTATTCAGCTGCATCCGGTTAGACTGGAAACCGACCCCCAAAATAGTTGGGAAAAGGCTAGACAGCTGATGGTATAAGACATTGATATTATCTATACTAATATTATATTTATGGCTACACAATTTAAATTATGATGATACAGAGTTACTTTTGCGACGAGTGACTTAATATTAAGTGATCTAGAGTGATTTTATTCGCTTATTTGGTCACACCATGTACACTCAAAATCTGTCTCTCTCACTCTCACACACACACACACACTACACAAACACACCCACTCTCACACACACAAACACACTCATGCACTCATACAATTGATCGTATTATCTTTCTGTCTTTAGTTTTTTTTTTATTTTTTTTTTCTCTTTTTGTTACTTACCTGTTTGTAATTTATAATGTAAGGGAAGAGCGGAGCCTTCAACTACAGGCATTGCTATGCCTAAATGGAGACTCCTCGACATGCAATGTAAGCCAAAATGACATGAAATAAACTTATTTTATTTTATTATTTATTTTTATTATTATAAAGAGGTAAAGTTTGTGAGGTTGTAGGGGGTAATCTCTGGATCTACAGAACCGATTTCAAAAATTCTTTCTGCATTTGATAGCCCAATTCTTTTTTTTAACACCACGCTATGACCATTAGGAGCTGTGCAGAAAGAAAAAAGTCAAAAAGAACGCTAAGCGAAAACGAGGTAAGAGCGCGGGCGGGCGCGGGAGGGACGGGGCAACAAGAAATTTTTACGTGGACGATGTCTCTGGAACAAGCTAGTTTTCTTATAAATGTGTCTTTTATGTTGAAGCCTCTGAAATTACTGAACATTTATCTATCGGCCAAACAATCAAATCGACTAAAATGTTAATTGAATGCATACTTAAGGCGATTAACGCACGGCACCGCGCTCCGCCGCGGTTGGCGGTGAATCGAAAGGAAAATCCATTTTCAAAAACGTACGGTCGGGCGGTGTACGTGTGTTAGGCATCAACGGATTACATACATGCCAATGCAACGTAAGATCCGCTTCACCGCCGACCGCGGCGGAGCGCGGTGCCGTGTGTTAATGGCCTAAGCTGAAATCTTTATGGTTTTTTTTTTCTAAACGTTGCCCCACACTAGGAATTTCTCCTGTATCGTGGGTAAACTCACATACACAAACAGCCAGACCCAGAACAACTACTTGCAGGTCATACAAATATTTGTTCCGTGTGGGAATCGAACCCGCGACACACAGCGCAGCAGTCAATCGCTTAACCACTGCGCCAACCGTGCCGTCAAACCACCGTTATTTAACCATTAAACATAATTATGATCGCTATACAAATACTGAAACGCTAATGGCACAAATGCCGAAGCCACAATTGTTAATGATTGGTGATCGTAGGTCCCTACATCACCCACCAGCCTCTCTGGCGATACAAATGATTGAAAAAAAAATTCAGTTATAACGGGTAAGAAGAATAATATGTAGTTATCGTAAATACTTACGCTCGGCCACCACGGCTACAAATCTCAATATCATTTATAAACCAAATTCCATACAGTATTCCCATCCACCAAAACCTGGAGTAGACAAGTTGTATGAACAGGTATATGGAGACTGCTTCTCCAAAAAGTATTAGGTATATCCAAACGAAGGCAGCCAGGGTCTGCAGCCGACGGGACATGGGGATGTCCATGGGAGCCCATTGTATACCCAGCAGAGCTGATATTTGGCTGGAACAGGGAGAAAATCTTTGATAGAATAAGTGTTTATTTTATGAAGATTAGAAACAATAGGTACCTCTAATGTAAGTAATATTTAGAAAAAGTACCTTTTTTTTTTTTTTGTGGGTGGGAAATCATCAAATAACTTCTCCCGCTCTGGGCAGAGCAGGAGGGCGTGTCAGACTCTTACTGACTAAAACCCACCCGTGTTCCTTCAGTTGCCTGTGCCAGGGGCCACGGTAACCCTCTTGGACTTTTCCGCAACCCTAGCAGGCATCGGTCCTAGCAAACCCCGTCATTGGTGCTGACATCTCTTTGAGGCGCGCGTGGAACACAACGCGCCGTCGACCCGGGCCTGGTCCTTATCGAACGGCGAGCTGCCCATTGCTCGCCGTTCGCAAGCCCGCGCCTACGGTGGCCGGGAATCGGCCTGCGATTGAAAAATAAATAATAGAAAAAGTACCTATGCAAGTGTTTTGTTGTAATTTTGAACCATGAACAAATACATCAATTTTGTATTGCTTTGTTTTGGGTAAGAACCTAGACTACACTTTAAATTAGATAAGCTTTTTAGTGTTCCATACCCAAAGGCCAACGGAACCCAGCTATTACTAAGCCTCCACAGTCCGTCCGCGTTCGTCTGTCTGTCAGCGGGCTGTATCTCATGAACCATAATAGATAGACAGTTAAGAGCGTTTACCTATACCTTATGAGTGGCAACGTCGCAATTTAGTGTCATATTTCGTGGTTTTCAATTTTTATCATTTAATCGGAGCTATATTTTAAAAATCTGTTTAATTAACTTTTTAGAATTATGTGAAAACTGTCTAAACGGTAAGAAATCGTTGCGTTTACAGTTCTATTTTTATGCAAATAATACATTGGAAACTTGCAGGGCGTTATTTTCATTGTAAAATAACTGTAAGCATTACGGTTACTTACTTTTTAAACACTTTCACGTGATTCTAAAAAGTTAATTATACAGATTTTTAAAATATAGCTCCGATTATATGATAATAATTGAAAACCACGAAATATGACACTAAATTGCGACGTTGCCACTCATAAGGTATAAACGCTCTTAACTGTCTATCTATTATTATTGTTTTGTTTTGTTTTTGATTTTATGTATTTTATTTTCTATTTTAGTCTTACACACGCTGTCTACATCTCTAAATCTGCTATCCTATCGCAGGTATGCTGGAAGAGATTTCATTAGAAATAAGCATCACCTTTGTACCTATTTTTCTGTTTTTTTTCTTCTTGTCTGTTTATATAAGTGTGTACATAAATGGTTAAATAAATAAATAATAAATATGACACTAAATTGCGACGTTGCCACTCATCATAAGGTATAAGCGCCCTTAAAATTTTAACAGAGTGCTTCTATTGCCGCTTTAACAACAAATACTTAATGAAAATAAAATGAAGTTAAAATTAAATGGGGTCGCCATACAAGAAACGTATTTTCATCCCACCATCTCGGAAAGAGTATTTTTAATCTTCAATATCTGAGTGGAAAAGCCGTTTTTATTCTCTAGAGGATAAAGTAAATTGAATTTAGAACATCGTGTGCACTAAGTTTGTGAATTAAAAAAAACATTAAACCTATTTACTGCTACCTCTATGGTGCCGAATATATCATACAACTTTTTTTTAATTTGTTAAAAACTCAGACTCGGAACCTTCTTGGTGTTCTTTTTTCAATTTGCTTTGTACGCGGTTCTTTACGCGGCATTTTTTCACGTCATTGTTAAACCTTATATTAAAAACAAGAAACTTGAAAACAAGTGAAAAAACTAAAATGAGTGATTCTAGCGCCGAGGAAGTTTGCTTGACGCCAACAGAATTGACTGAAACTGTTAATAATGCGCAAATGAGCTTTCTCCCTCAACAATCACGCGAGAAGTATTTAAAACAGTACGATATGTTCAACACGTGGCGACTAGCAAAAGGAGCCAAAACTTTCTCAGAAAACGTTTTGCTGGCATATTTTATAGAATTATCCGAGAACAAGAAAGCAAGCACTCTATGGAGTACGTATTCGATGCTAAAAGCAACAATAAAGATGAAAAAAGACAAACATATCGATACCTATCCTAAATTAGTGGCATTTTTAAAAAGAGCCTCATCTGGTCATCAACCAAAAAAATCGAAGGTTTTCACAGTATCTGATATTGAAAAGTTTCTTAACGAAGCACCCGATTCCGTATATTTGGCGGCAAAAGTAAGTCAGTTGCACATTCAGTATCTACTTAAGTATATTAATCTCAATTAAATAGTATACTTAGTAGATGTTGATAGGCATAATTATGCGTCCATATCAATTTTATTCATTTATCTACTACAATACTCTTTACGTTACAGGTTGTTCTTATTATTGGAATAAACGGAGCATGTCGAACTAATGAACTAACACAACTTAATGTCAAAAACATTGAGAAACATTCAGATGACTTACTATTAATTAATTTACCTAATACAAAGACAAAAAGAGACCGCAACTTCGTCATTCGCAAGGAATACGTAACGATTGTTGAGAAATATCAAGCCTTACGCCCGCCTAACACTCCAATCAATCGATTTTTTCTACAGTATCGCAATGGAAAGTGTGTTAGACAGCCTATGGGTACTAATAAAATTGGCAGTATCCCACGAGAAATAGCAACATTTCTTGAACTTCCAGAACCCCTGTTGTACACGGGTCATTGTTTCCGACGAACTTCAGCCACACTTTTGGCTGATTCCGGAGCTGATCTCCTGTCCCTTAAGCGCCACGGAGGCTGGAAGTCCAATGCAGTTGTAGAGGGATACATAGAGGATTCCGTCCAAAATAAGTCTAAAATATGTGAAGGCATCGTAGGAGCCATTACACTGAAAGAGCCTCAATCGGATCCTTGGACTGGCCCTTCTACATCAAAAATAAGCCGTTATGAAACACCTAACCATCTCCCTCTCTCTCCAACATTCACGCCAAGGGAATCCGATGAATCGGTACAACTATTAAGTATGACAGATAGTTTACCGAAAAACAGTACACAAGTGACTAACACCAATATTACAGTACCAAACAAAAATATTACACTCAATTTAAATAACTGTAGCAACGTTACTTTAAAATTTTCTTAATTATACCTTAGTATTATTTTGTTATAATTTAAAGATTATTCTGTAATACTTACCTGTCATAATGTAGTAATTAATACCTAAACTGAAATAAAAGTGTACCTATCTTGTGATTGTAAACTTTTTTTTTTTGCATTTAGTCATTTCCTCGCTGAGGTGGAATGAAAAGTTACGTGTTGCACTCGAGTGCAAAGATTTTTCACCTCGTGCTCTTTTGATTCCCTCGCTAACGCTCAGGATTCTAATTTTGAATCACTCGCTGCGCTCGTGATTCAATTTTAGAATCCTTCGCTTGCTCGGTCATCAAAATTGAACACGCGGTTAAAAAGCAACTTTGCACTCTTGTATAACACATAACAATTTTTTTTAAATATACCTATAGTGTTAAATTTTGTAAGGTGGTACGGAAATCTTCGTGTGGGAATCCGACTCGCACTTGGCCGGTTTTTATCTACGGTCACATGTTCCGTTGAGAAATGATGCAGACTTAGGCCCAATAACCGCCAATCACTAAACACGTTTAGCGCTAAACGAGTTTAGTGATTGGCGGTGAAAATGGGCCTCAGCAGTCTGCATCAGGTAGCCCTGTATTATTTGTAGTGTCCGACCGAAGGTGCAATTCTGGCCGAAGCCGAAGCCGAAGCCGATTAATCGGTATTCACCAAAACCTTCGGCCGAAGCCGAAGCCGAAGCCGAAGGTGTCATTGACCTTGAGAAATACGATAGTTACTTTGATCTCAGAATATACTAGATACATATTGTGAGAGCTTTAGAGATTTAGCCCAATAACGAGCCGAGTGACCAACATATACAAGTAGGTAATAAAATATTGTCTAAAATAAAAGTTTCAAATATACAATGTTAAACAATGTAAAACAAATATGAAATATTTAAAAACAAAACACTTATTAGAATTTTAAGACGCGCTCTCAAACTTGTTTTGACTCGTTTAGTTTACTAACTGCGATTCGTTTGGTCCGGTGCGGCGGCGCGGCGAAACTCTGCCACAGATTACTAAATAGTTACTACGTAACAGATACTTCACTCAGTAGAAAATTTCCAATACCTATTGAGATAATAGCCTACTCCGTCGCCTCAGCAACCACTGCATGCTAAAATGTGCCTAAATGCTCAAGCGTACAGTTGTGATTGCTTCGCACCGCGCGATCCTACAGCAATCGCAGGGCTGCCTCTTCGATAAAATTAAATTAATATAGCTTTTAGTGTCTGTTATTGAGAACTGTGAATATGTTCTGATCTGACTACTTCTGTCTGACTATAGGTGGTACATAGTTTAAAATTGTATCGTTCATAAAATATTTTTTTTATAAATTGGTGCTGAGTGCTGACTGTGCAATACGTCTAGATAAAAGATAATTATATAGGTCACTGTGTAGGTAAAACAAAAAACTTTAAAAGTTACATGTGTATCACAAAGCATCGTAGGTACGCGTACGAACGAACGGAACGATTATAAAATTGAGCAACGTGCGTGCGCTTCGCTTGTGAAAACCGCACTGAATTTGGACCGCAAACGGTCCGACAGCGCTCGCTCGAGCGGTAGGTAATTATAGCGCGCAAGTACATGGAGTGACGGAGGCGTGACTCTGCTGCTCTGCACACTCTCCGTCTCGCTCTAGCATCGTTCAGTAAATTTCAAATTTTAACAACTAGCAAACCTTCGGCTTCGGCCAAACCTTCGGCAAATTTTTGGCCGAAGCCGAAGAATTGGCCGAAGGTGCTTTTTTGGCCGAAGGTGGCCGAAGCCGAAGCCGAAGCCGAAGCTTCGGTCGGACACTAATTATTTGTTGCATTGTTTTAAATCTGCCAAGCGTGATTATCGTAGTGGAATCTTTTATACCTTCATGCAGGCTTCCACTGTTAATACTTCTTTAGACGAGTCATTTGATTACCTCACTTCAGGTGAGATTAGACAGTAATTTCGCAATCTGGAATTATCATTATATCGGTTTCAAAGTCACAGTAGGCGTATAGTGTCGGCACTTTCCACCGGTTATTGATTTAGTTTTCTCATGTAAAATAACTGCATTGTACGTACCATATTTGACTGAACATTTTCTCGTTTTACATTGTTACTAACGAAATAAAGTCTAATCTACATAATCTAGATGGTTTATATTAAAATTTTAGTGCATATATTTTAAACAAATCAGTGATAAAAAATTGAATATAGCTAATAAATAATGATTTGAATTGATTATTTTCGTATTGATATGCAAACCGTGCCTCGGTTTGCATATCAATACGATAGGCGATTGTTTTCTACGAGATAAGGTCTACGCAAGTTGCCATATTTACGATACTTATTCAGAAATAGCTATAGGTACTTAGTTTAGGTAAGTATGTACAGGTTTTGTCAGTAGGAAACTAACTATTGTAATATTTAAAGATAAATAGTAACTTCATTGAATTGAATAAGTAATACTTAACTGCGATTTATGGATCATTTTTCCTGCAATAAAAATGAACCCTAAATTGCAGTTATTACTTACTGGCTGCGCCCCGCGGTTTCACCCACATAAGTCTCGATCCCGTAGGAATATCGGGATAAAAATATGTGTGACCTATGTCCTAATTCTAATATCCTATAAATACCTAACCTATGTCCTAATCTAGGTCGTGGTCTACCCATGTGCCAAATTTCATACAAATCCGTTCAGCCGTCTTAGAGTAAAAGCGTAACAAACAAACATGATCATAAGCAATAAAACAGCGTTATTAAATAAAAGTATATTATGTATGGCGCCACGCAAATTTAATATTTAATTTGTGTGTAGATCAAGGAGTCTTCCCGGATTTAATGAAATACAGAAAGGTTATACCACTTTTTAAATCTGGGGACAGCAAAGACACCAACAATTATAGACCAGTATCCGTGTTGCCAGTATTCAGCAAGGTGTTCGAGAAGGTAATGCTCAATCAATGCTTAATAATTTTAACACTAACAAAATCTTACACGGTCAGCAATATGGTTTCACCAAAGGACGTTGTACGATTGACGACGCGACGGTGTCACTTTATTAAAACACATATTTACAGCGTGGGAGGAGGAGATGCCATAGGGATCTTTTGTGACCTCTCCAAGGCATTTGACTGCGTTGATCACGAAACCTTGCTCTTAAAACTTGAGCATTACGGACTAGGCTGAACTCGCGCTTAGTTTAGTATAATCTTATTTAAATGATAGACAACAAAAAGGCAACAAAATGGTGTCAATTCACTTCATTTAAAAGTGAAAATGGTTGTTCCACAAGGATCGATATTAGGGCCCTTCCTCTTTTTTGTATATATTGATGATCTACCCCATTTATTTAAAAACCAACCACAAATGGTGTTATTTGCTGACGATACTTCTTTAATCTTTAAGATAAATAGACGTGCATCAAATATTGACGACGTAAATAATGCTCTACTGCAGGTACATAATTGGCTCACTGCTAATAATAAAATGCTGCTGTAATTTAGTATTAAATGGAAAAAAAAAACGAAAGGCATAAGATTTGCTTTACCGAATGTTAAAAGTAGTGATTGTGACATAGTATCGAATAACGAGAAACTAGAATTTGTCGATGAAACTGTTTTCCTGGGGATAACGCTCGACTCAAGGCTGCAATGGGGTTTTCATTTAACATCTCTTGCAGGACGGCTAAGTTCAGCAGCATATGCTGTAAGGAAAATCCGTCAATTTACTAATGTAGATACCGCGAGGCTAGTCTATTTCAGTTATTTTCATAGTATCATGTCTTACGGTATTTTATTATGGGACGGGCTGCCGATATTGAGTTTATTTTTATTCTGCAGAAAAGAGCTATCAGAGCAATATACAGCCTCCGCAGGCGCGATTCTCTAAGGGAACTGTTTAAAGACATTAACATCATGACAGTACCATGTCAATATATTTATGAAAACATCATGTTCGTAAGGAAAAATTTAAATCTTTTCAGCGCTTTTCAGTAAAAGAGGTGAAAGACACAACTAACAACAACAAAAGACAGATTAGAAAAATAGGGACCAATTAGTTCAACCAGGTTTCAGACTGGCTAAAGTAGATTCATCCTTCATGGGGTACTGTTTAAAATGTTACAATAAAATACCTCCCCACATACTCCAACTGAATGAAACGAAATTAAAATCTTGTATAAAACGCACACTAAACAGCCAAGCATATTATAAGTTGGGGGATTATAACGCTGACTAAAATGCTTGGCACAGGGCTGGTCCTGCTCCACAAGGGCGCGTAAACTAAATAATTAGCATTCGAAAATAATGTTGGAGCCTATCCTATACTATATTGTAGTCTGTGGTTGGAGCTGATGAAGATTGTACAATCTATCATTGCATTGTATACATTCAATCTCTTAGTATTGTATAATTGCATAGCACATGTGTGAGCCTGTGTACCCACTATAAAGCTTACTGGGTTCGTCTTTCATTGACTTGAATGTGCCCTGGCGGCTGAGAGTATGTCATGCTCACTCAAATGTGTCGCTGGTGGTGGCGTGTGTATTGGATCATTGAGTTCCCTTCAAAATGGTTGAGCTGAATGGTGCTGATCCATACGTCATGTTCGTGAACGGGCGCCGTCAGTAGGCACTGGTCATTTCTTAGCTGCCACGGCTTATTTTAATTCCATAACTGTTTTTATCTTTTTATTAGGTACGGATGTTTTTAACGTGCACGTCTTTCTACATCGTTCTCACATGTATAATTTCAACATGAATGATGTAACCACTTTTTTGTAACAATATTTTGATTTAAAAGAGTGTCCATGGAGTTTCTTGCCCGTTCTTCTCCATAGGTACCTACTACGCTTTGGAATGGGCAACTGGCTTCATTTTTCTGACTGACCGACCCCTTGACAATTCAAAAGTGCCTGTAATTGGTTTATTTGAAATAAATGCTTTGAGTTAGAGTTTGAGAACCTTTTACCAAATTCACTTCTGAGATAAGTGATATAAATAACATCACTTATCTTTAAAAATTATATAAAAACCCTGTTAGGTACTGAAAAAAGCATATCACTCTGGCACTGAATATTTACAGGATAAACTTACATAATGTTAATCCATACGATATTCTAAATAATGTCTTTTATTATTAAATTCCAGTCTCATAGTTAACTGTGTATTTGTTTTGCATGCCAACCGGTCCGGCCTTAGTGGAACCAAATGGATATGGCTAATGGACACTATTGCTTGTATAAGACCTTTTCTTTTGTACCCCTATTCGCAAATTAATAAATGATTATGATTATAAAAAAAACAAATATTTTCTCTTTATAATATTAGTTTAGATAAATATCTTCAGGGTTACTTGTAATTCGTATAGACCAAAATGCAAGACATTATGTATGACCGAAATTATAGTTTTCGATATATTTGAATTTTAAGGGTTTTTCGATATTTACCCAAAATTTTACATTTACTTAAATCAAAATAAAAAAAAAAACTACAATGACATATTGAATGGGTAGGTACCGAACCATAAAAATGATATTGTAACTGGCTCTTCAACTATGCTATGAACATGATTAGAAGTACTTAATTCAACAAAATAATTAAAATGATGAAAAAAATAAAGTTGTTTTAGTTATTTGTAGGATTAATGTCATAGTATTTTTTTCACGAGGCAACATTTTTTGAAGCGTAAAATGAAAATATTGGTAAGAAATTCTTCTTTTCTTTTAAATCGCTTGTCATCTTAATTATTTTGTTACTTTTACTTATATGTATGGCATAATTGAAGAGCCAGCTACAGTATAATTTATTAATGGTACCCATTCAATATGTAGTTTATTTATTTGGAATTAAATGTCAAATTTTGGGTAAATATTAAAAGCCCTTAAAATTAAAATATCTCGGAAACTATTGAATTTCGGTCATATGGGGGTTCAATTTGTTGAATTTGGCCCCCCAATCAGCTCCTGACGGATATACGTAGAATTATAAGTATCCCTGAATACTAAAGATAGAGAGAATAGGTAAAATTTGTGAGTTGTATGTCAGGGGTATAATCTTCAAGGCAGCCCCGGCCCTTTTGGGCACGCCACAATTGCGGCGATAAGTCCCCTCTTTGAGGAGTGGCTAGAGAGGCGCCACGGCGTCCTCACCTTTCGCCTGACGCAGGTCCTCACCGGACACGGTTGTTTCGGGAGGTTCCTGTTCCGGATAAGGCGGGAGGAAACGCCCGGGTGTCACCATTGTGTGGATCGCCCGGAGGACACGGTGGAGCATACGGTGGAGGTCTGCCCGGCTTGGGCGGAGCACCGCCGTGTCCTCGTGGAGGCGATTGGCGGTGGCAATCTCTCGCGTCCGGCCTTGGTCCAGGCCATGGTACGGAGGGAGAGGGCTTGGGAAGCCGTCACCTCCTTCTGCGAAGCAGTAATGTTCGCGAAGGAGGAGGCGGAACGCGTGAGGGAGAGGCAAAATTTGCGCCCTCACGCCCCTAGCCGCCGCAGGAGACGCCCTGGGCGTCGGGAATCGCAGGCCGATTCCCGGCCACCGTAGGCGCAGGCTTGCGAACGGCGAGCAATGGGCAGCTCGTCGTTCGATAAGGACCAGGCCCGGGTCGACGGCGCGTTGTGTTCCACGCGCGCCTCAAAGAGATGTCAGCACCAATGACGGGATTTGCTAGGACCGATGCCTGCTGGGGTTGCGGAAAAGTCCAAGAGGGTTACCGTGGCCCCTGGCAGAGGCAACTGAAGGAACACGGGTGGGTTTTAGTCAGTAAGAGTCTGACACGCCCTCCTGCTCTGCCCAGAGCGGGAGAAGTTATTTGATGATTTCCCACCCACAAAAAAAAAAAAAAAAAGCCCCGGCCCTTTCCAGTCTGGGAGCCAAACGTCGGAAATGCTCTACGAAGTTCCACCGGCTGTCGAGGACGAGTCTCAGGTACTTCATCGTCGACTCGACGCCGATGTGAACCCCTCCTACCGTTATTTGGGAACCCGACGCCGACGGTGGCGCGTTCCGAGGACCATGAAAACACATGACCTCGGACTTGTGCAGGGCCACCTCGAGCCCCAATTGCCGGATCCTCTCGACGATTGTCGCAACCCCGCGTGTCGCTATTTCGGCCGCCGCCTGGTGCGGCCTCCCCTGCGCCAGGAACTGCGGTGGAACTTCGTGGAACATTTCCGACGTTTGGCTCCCAGACTGGAAAGGGCCGGGGCTGCCTTGAAGCGGCTCCTGCCCAATCTAGGGGGGCCAAACGCCTCCTGCCGGAGGCTCTACGCGGGGGTCGTGCGGTCAATGGCCCTTTACGGGGCACCGGTGTGGGCGCGTTCCTTGAGGCGGCGGCCAGCCCGCTGTTTGAACGCGCCCCAAAGGGTCATGGCCACCCGGCTGGTCCGGGGATACCGTACGGTCTCCGGTGAGGCAGCGAGCCTCCTTGCCGGATTACCGCCATGGGATCTGGAGGCAAAAGTCCTCGCGCACATTTGGGAGTGGTGCGAGGAGGCGAAACGCCGGGGCGTAGCTCCGCTGCCGCGAGAAATCACGGTACAGCGGACACAGCTCCGGCGGGATCTCAGGGCGGCATGGAGAGTGCGATTGTCGCAACCCAGCGCTGGGCACGCCGCAATTGCGGCGATAAGTCCCCTCTTTGAGGAGTGGCTAGAGAGGCGCCACGGCGTCCTCACCTTCCGCCTGACGCAGGTCCTCACCGGACACGGATGTTTCGGGAGGTTCCTGTTCCGGATAAGGCGGGAGGAAACGCCCGGGTGTCACCATTGTGTGGATCGCCCGAAGGACACGGTGGAGCATACGGTGGAGGTCTGCCCGGCTTGGGCGAAGCACCGCCGTGTCCTCGTGGAGGCGATTGCCGGTGGCGATCTCTCGCGTCCGGCCCTGGTCCAGGCCATGGTACGGAGCGAGAGGGCTTGGGAAGCCGTCACCTCCTTCTGCGAAGCAGGAATGTTCGCGAAGGAGGAGGCGGAACGCGTGAGGTAGAGGCAAAATTCGCGCCCTCACGCCCCTAGCCGTCGCAGGAGACGCCCTGGGCGTCGGGAATCGCAGGCGGATTCCCGGCCACCGTAGGCGTGGGCTTGCGAACGGCGAGCAATGGGCAGCTCGCCGTTCGATAAGGACCAGGCCCGGGTCGACGGGGCGTTGTGTTCCACGCGCGCCTCAAAGAGATGTCAGCACCAATGACGGGGTCCGCTAGGGCCAATGCCTGCTAGGGTTGCGGGAAAGTCCGAGAGGGATACCGTGGCCCCTGGCACAGGCAACTGAAGGAACACGGGTGGGTTTTAGTCAGTAAGAGTCTGACACGCCCTCCTGCTCTGCCCAGAGCGGGAGAAGTTATTTCATGATTTCCCACCCTCAAAAAAAAAAAAAAAAAAGGTATAATCTTTGGAACTGCTGATCCGATTCCGAAAATTCTTTTACTGATGAGAAGCTACAATATTGCCGAGTGTCAAATAAAAAAATGTTTTAAAACAAGAAATTTCACGCGGATGAAATCGCAACACAAAGCTAGTATTGCAATAAAACCGCTCCCGCTCCGCTAGTGATCTGACCCTCGTTCTCGCTATACACTTAGCAAGGTACTTTCGTACGATAAAGCACTCCTTGTACACACAGCAGCAGGTCAAGTTACCACAAACTGTAAAATTTTCTCATTCGATTTTGAACTTAACCTTCAACATTTTAAGGTTTAAAATCATTTGGAGAAATTTGACAGTTTCGTATAACCTGATGTGCTGGCGACTGTACCATGACTATCTGGAAATGCAGTAAGTTATATTGCTTAATCAGCTTATAATTTTCCCACTGCTGGGACACAGGCCTCGTCTCTGTGAGAGGGAGTGGGCCGTAATCCACCACGCGGGCCCAGTGCGGGTTGGTAGATGTCACATGTCTTCGAATTTTTTACGATGTTTTCCTTCGCCGTTTTGAGAGCAATGGTGATGAAATAATTTACACAAGTAAAGCGTGTGTCTGGGTTCGAACCCACGACCTGTAACTCGTAAGTCGCGGCCGTTACCTACCACTGGACCACCACTTCTCTTTAATAGTAGAGTTTTAGTGACTATCACGAAATTAGGAATGTTTCTACTGAATTGATGACTTAGAAGTACTTATAGCTAGTACACGAGGATTATAAGAATTTATTTCCTGACCGACAAAGTCCAAACAAAACGGAAAGTGCAAAGGTAAACTTAATAAAAAAACATGACGAATGACCCTTACCTACATTCTGAGTTTCTGATTAACTTAGGTACCTACTCCAAGAATCACAATGAACTCTGTATACAAACTGTCCATTTTTATGATTCTCTTTGCTTTGTTTTTTTTTTTTTTTCATTTAATTGTCATACAATTAAATGCAATAACAATGATAACGATAACACAGAATTATTTACCTAGGTGCTTGGTTACTTTAATTTAGTTTTGTACTTTTGACCTACGGAATCATACACTAGGAAACAATCACGCTGTTTATTTAAGGATAGATTTGTGTCAGATGCGTCAGGGTGAGGATCCACAAAACTGGTGCTACCTTTATATAGAAATGAAACAATATTGGTTATTCTGTAAATAGGATATCGAATAACTTTTAAAAGTCATATTAAAAAAAACAATACAAAGTGAAAAATTACTTTAATTTCGGATGCATGGCCGGTGTCTTTGCATCTGTATTTTAGTTTTTTGCCATAGACTTCCAAAATTTAAGCTATTTTACGGTTTGTACGTTTTTTTGGAAGTCGATTGTTTTAAAAATAAAATAAATTTTCAATTTTTAGATAAGGTACCAAACACACCAATGCGTATACCTACCACTACTTGATAGTAAACAACAGTGACAGGAAGTATTATTACATCATCAAGATGCACTATTATCGAAGCTAATCAAAAATTACCCCAGCAAAGTTAATAAAATTTAAATGGGACCACCGCGCAAGCTTCCTCTACCAAATGCAAAAATAATTTACAAGATCGGTTCACATTTGACAAAAACCCTGCCTGTTTGAAGTCGGTAAAAAAAATAAGCTAGATGGAGTCAACATTTCCTATCTGAGTAGATACCCCTGAGAAGAAATGGCAAAACAAACTCAGAGTCTACTCGTAATTCTCTTTTAAACTCCAGACAATCTTGGTCAGAGCATGCGAGGACCCTGTAGATCCGTGTTTGAAATGGCCTTTTGAGGAAAGAACCACACAGATTTTTGAGTAGATCTGTTCAGGCAGTGCAAGCATTTTTCAATAGGTAATCGTGTAGCTCTACTCAGGACTAAATGTGCTCAAAATTGTGTTATCATTGTATCAAAGTAAGTATCTATCACTAGATCGAACAGTTGTTACCATATTAATAGGTAGTAACCTACGGCACGGCACGTAGACTTGAACGTGATGTAGTTTACCTAATTACTCTCCGATACCGTCCAAGACCAAGGCTAACAAAGCAAGGTATCTTATAGCTAGCTTAGGCTTACTTTAACTTGAGGCCACTTACCTACATAGAACACTGCAATTAACGGTCATAAGAATTAAAAGGACATAGGTACTACAGGAAAAAAAAACTGTGCGCAAACTGTAACCATGAATTCAGCATAATGATTCTAGCGTTGAAATGTTTTGTAGGTTATCGAAAAAAAATCTGCTGTTTCATAGAAAAGTGAATGCCTATGCTTGCTAAATGTATGGAACAGCAAATTTTTAGTTTATGCACTGTTTTTTTTCCTGTATTGCTACTCATGGAACCACCGATTGGGTCCCAAATAACGCACGACGACATCGCGGCAGGCCAAGGCAAAAATGGCGGAAGAGCTCAACTTCTACCGAAAGCACTGATCGGCACTAGTAAAATACAGAATTGTGTGGAAAAGGGAAAGGGGGGCTTTTGTCCTGCAGTGGGGCAATACAGGCTAGTTAGATTAGATAGAAAACAGCCTATGACCAGGAATTTTGCTACATACAGAAGGATTCCCGAGTAGTTCGTACGTCCCAATATTTTTTAAAATAATGAATTTTAATTTGTTGGACGGACGGCATTTTTTTTCAGGTCAAGAAATATGCTGAGACTCGGGCTAGGCTTTGAAAGAGGGACACAATGGTCAGCAATTCATCGGCATTTGGGGCCGAAGAGCCGGCTTATGCAGTACCTGCGAGGTCTCAATACGGTATAAAAGAAAAATGGAACAGCTTGGAGTTTTGTCGGCGAGTCTTCTTCTCCAGAAGGAAGGGAACCCAAGACAGACTACCCCATTACCTAAAGAAAATGCGATTAGGTACTCGATAGCCGACTCAATAAAACTACTTATCAGTCATGAACCTTGCACTATATCCATGTGTAAGAACGTTGATACGAAGTAAAGGTATGTACCTCCGATATGTTATCAGGTGTGCTAACGGGGGCAAGTTACGAAATGTAGGTAAACGGACGACTTTAATCAATGAAGAATGTTTCTAAACCTATGCAGGTTGATTGAAATTTTGACTTTAAAGCTTAACTTGTTGTGTGTCCTAACTTTTAAGGATGGGCCAAAACTTTCTTTCACTTAAGGCCTAAAAAAATTCAAACTATCGTGCCGACGCGACAATAATTTTTGATCAACAAAGCATTCAATAATCTATCTTTTTAAACACCACAGATTTGAACAAATAAACTGTGGGAATTGAAAGAGTAGGGATGCCTACACCAGTGCGATTATGCAATGACAATCATCCTTTTGAACAAGGTAAACTAGGTAGTTAAAAAGAGATCTACGGAGATAAATAAAAACTTGCAATGATTTATTCATTGCTGACTTTGCTGCAAAAGGCATATTTAGGTAGGTAATTGGCTGTTCAGGGATAAATGATAAATTATTTTATTTCTGTAAGTAGGTTTGAACAAACACTTTTACACGTCAATTGTATTTTAAAAACTAGATGAGGTCGGCCTTTCCTATCTGACTACTCTGAGAAGAAAGGACGAAACAAACTCAACAGGTCACAGTCCAGACAAAATCTTGGTCAGATCATGTGAAGGCTATGTACATCGGTGTCTGAAATGGTCTTTTGAGGAAAGAACCACACAGGTTGAGTGGACCTGTCCAGTCAGTGCACGCATTTGTCAGTAACCGTGCAGCTCAACTCAGAACTTAAGGAGCTCAACGATTCGACGAACCACGATACCAAAGAAAGGACATAGTTTCTTAAAGTTAAAAAACTCACGGCACCAAACTGTGTTTTAAATATGATCTGAGGCACCAAACCTAAATGTTTTTATGAATAACGTGGGTGCGGTACCTAGGTGCTGGTTTATGTGTGATAACTGATAAACTAATTTGATTGTGTTTTGGGAGCGATCCATCCATAATACTAATACTATAACTTCGAATGTAACTCTGTCTGAATGTTACCTTTTCACGCCTAAACCACGGAAAAGATTTGGAAAAAAAATGGCAAGGAGATAGATGGCATCCCGGGGAAGGAGATACGCTAATTTTTGTCCCGATAGAACGTTCCTGTGGGATAACTTCCGACATTCACACGGGCGAAGCCGCGGACAGGAGCTAGTAAGTCCACAACCAGCAGTCGTCGATAGGCTGAGTAAATCGTAGGATTAAATAATTAGCATTTCATGTCCTACAGCAAACTCACCTAATGGCATACAAACAAGATTAGGTAATAGACACTGTCCAGCTAGTGTCGTCCAAACTAGACGAGAACAAATTGAACGTGATTAAAACTAATAGGAATAACGATCTGACCAGCAAGTTCACACTATGTAGGTACTATGGTATGGGTTATTATTTTGCAGTCGTAGGTACCTATAGGCTTTACATTACATAAATATTATTCGTTTCCATCAATTATCTTAGCTTGTAAAAAGTACACTATTTTCGTAGCTTTTTTTTCGATGCTTAAGGATACAGATACCTACTTACATAGGATTATGTAAGTAGGTACCTAGTTAATAATCGAATCTTCACTTTCATTATCTATCAAGTGCTTAACTTAAAAGCTTTTATTTAACTTCACTTGTATGTATGTCCTGGAATATTGCAATCAATATTTCACCCACTTTCACTGAAGCTATCGGGCTGAAATTTGGCATACGTGTTTGGTTCTCGTGATAATAATATATTTTGTATTAAAATAAAAACTTTTTTTTTGTAAAAATAAATATCACCTAAGTACCTATATCTTCAGGCAGATTTTTTGTTAGTAAATAAATAACTGGATGGTAGGAGACTAAAACAGTTTATAACCCACCCGTAAGTTTCTAAACATTTTACATTTTATACATTTAGACATTTCACATTTTTTAACATATTGTAAACATTTACAAAAACACTATTAAATTATTGATAGAAACATCAAACGAGGGTACTACCTAATTTTTGCTTCCATGACATGCTTTTAATTTGTATGGTTTATAGGGGCCCTTTATATCGACATTCGATCGTTACATTAGAAACACACGCTAATCACTCAAGTTGTATGTTTTTATACGACTGTGGAATTCTAGATATAAGATCGTTATCCTTTTTGAGACTTAAATACACCTTCTCAATTAGTTTGTTGAACTTGTTTGTGTGATAATTTTATAATATTTTTTTTCTCACATTTATGACATGTAGGTACCTATATACTTGACCTAATATCTATCTAGATATACATACAAATATAAAATCATGTTTATCTACCAGTTAACTGGAAGCAAACCAATTTCCGCTGTTTACATACTTATCAATGACCATAATGATTTTAACCTTCACTGTTAAAATTACAAAAAAAAATACGTAGATAGGTACTTAGGTAGGTGCCAAATAGTAAACTTAGAAAAACATTATAAATGCACGAGCTTACCTGAAGACTTTAGTCACTATGCCCATGATATAAGAGATATGTTCCAGCATTTATAATTACGTTTGCGTTATCACTGACCGACTCAATGGCACGGGTGCTCGCCAATACTTCTAACTTATGACTGAATTATAAGACGATAATTCTCAATGTCAGCTTCTGTTGAATAGTTCCAACTTTGTTTTAGATTATAGAAAATCATTCATAGTCCAGTGGTTTCGTAGTTAATTTCCCTCCAACCGTGTTTTTTTTTTATTAGAATCAAAATGTATTTTCCATAAAACTGGGCGCCACACAGAGATAAAACGCCATTGTCCACGTATTTTTATGAATCATACGAGTTTGGTTTAAAGTTAATATTTATTTGCGAAACTTGTTTGTTTTGTGGGTATGTCGGTAGGTAAACATGTTTTTATCGTTATATAATTGACTTACCTTGGGATTTCTATGGATTAGGTTATCGACCTATTGTTATGCAATACCTAAAAAATAAAAATAAATATAATGTACCTACACCAACATAATAATGTAAGTATACATATAAAATTATATACCGAATGTAACACACCTAATAATTTATAATATTTATAATAATATTGATTTGATTAAATTGCTATGCAGCCCTCTTCCTCTCTCCTAAATTTTTTGCGTGCCCGACAGGATCCATATTGTATCTTTAATTTGTTTATTACCATCTCTGTAACATATGGAATGCAATAAAAAATTGAGTATTGAGTATCGTCCGACTTAAAAACTTAAGGTAGGTACTAAAAACCAACGGCTGGAACCAACTGGATGCAGAAGGTGGACTTATGTAAATGGCTTGTGGAAAAACATTGGAAAGGCCTGCTGGACAGCTTGACACAGGCCTTTCCAAATTTAAAAAAAAAAACAAAGTAGCTCCCGAACGGGTCTTATATTTGCAGGCAACTCATCCGATCACAGTCCACAACAAGTGTCTTGTGGACTGTGACCAGATGAGTTGACTGCAAATATAAGAGCCGTTCAGGAGAAAAAGCCAATACTTAGCCACTGCTTTTGACGAGCCGTCACCTAAGTACTTTTAATAGAGTGCTGCAAGGATCTTTTGGCGCCTGGATGACATTCACAGGGGAGCGTTGTCGGTATACATTTGTGAAATTGTCACAGAAATTGTATTGACATAACAAGATGACGGCGTTAGTTGCGATTTTGGCCACGCGCCAAAAATCTTTTAGCGTTGTTTCTATACAACGTGTAACATAATTAACGCAAGACCTCATACACCTCAATTAGAGTATTGAGTTAAAAGCATAATAGGTACAATGACCAAAACAATTTTTTTAAAGCTAACTATTATTATTAAGAGGGCTATTACATTATTTCTTGTAATTGAGTGTTTGAAGAGTCACACATTCAAATACATGAAAAAATGTGATATTTATTTAGAACACTCCCGAGAGAAATAATCAGTAAAATCAAAAATAAGTAAAAAAATAAGTAATTATGAACGAAGTTTTGTTGTGATTACGCGTAAAGTAAAAATGTATAAAACTGTATCCCTGTCTTTTCATTTTGTTACCATGCCAGTCGATAAAATCACGATAAGGTTCCCATAATTATTTGTAGGTAAATAGTTGCAATTACCCGTCCCACGACTAAAAAGTTATTAGGTGCAAAATTTTGCTTTATTTTAAAGTCGTTAATTAAAATCGTGCGAACTATTATTCAAGGTATGGTTTTGAAAATTTATAGTAGCAGCCCCCATAGAATAAAAAGTAAAACAAGCACTTAGTTGCAATTACCCGACAGGATGGGTAATTGCAACTATTGTTGCCGGTGTTAGAAATTTATGAAATAGGTTTTTATTCTTTAGGTACAGCTTTCCTTTACTTATATAAGATGGTGATATAAAACTACATTAAATGTGCTTATTAACGAATCTTAAAAAAAATACATTTTGCATATTAATATAGAATTATCAAGCCATGACTTATGGACTCCAATATTTTTAGTTGCAATTACAAGACTCCACCTTATCTCTGAAAAAAAAGCAAAAAAAAGTGTGGCTGCACTGGTATCATCAGACTTACAATTCGGTGAACTACACTCGGCTACTTTACAGAAAAAATATATTGGGTGAGTTTAGGTGGCGACTTGGAGCGCACAACATCTGGCAGCACTGGTCCCAAAGGGTATTGTATTACCCAGTAACTGGGTTGTGGAGGTCAGATAGGCAGTCGCTCAATGTAAAAATACTAAGTAGTAGATATTCAGCTGCATCCCGTTAGACTGGATGCCAACAACAACATAGTTTTCATCGTGCCACACTAGGAATTTCTCCTGTATCGTGGGTGCGTTTACAAACATTTAAACTCACATACACAAACAGCCGTACCCGGAACAACTACTTGCAGGTCATACAAATATTTGTTCCGTGCGGGGATCGAACCCGCGACACACAGCGCGGCAGTCCATCGCTTAACCACTGCGCCAACCATGCCGTAAGTAAGTTGTGAAAAGGCTAGGCAGATGATGAATATATTATATAGTAGGGTTTGCAACCTTAGTAGTTACCTACAGATGACAGGGGCTCACAAAAGAAAGCCAAAAGGGAAGACGAGAAAACAGAAAATTCATTTGGTAAATAATTAATAAACAACGTTTATTACGAATAATAATAGAAAGAATAGGTAGTTAACAAAAACCAAATAATTCTACCTGTCTGACTTTGCAGGTAAATAATAGTAACTACCTACCTACATTCACAATTCAATAATTTCTTTCTTTGTGCAAAATTCCAAGTGAGAAAATAATATAATGAGAAATTCCATCACTGAGAACTATGGATCAAAGAACCTCCTACCAACTTACCAAGTAAAGGTTTTACAAGTAGATGTTTGTAAAGGTACATTTTCAGAGGACGAAATCCTCTGCAATACCTTTGCTGATAAAAAATATGAAATGCATTACATTAGGCACTTTCTCATATCTTATACTGTCGAACTAAACTGTCTCTTGAACTGTAGATGTAATTTTGATTCCCACAAACTTAATTCACTAGCACCTACACCCCCTACCACCTATAAATAGGGATGAGGGCAACAGGATGATGACTTCGCTAGTACATAAGTAACTTTGATGGATATGAGTGTTAAATTATGCATCACTATCAATAACCCTCCTAAAGTGTTTGATCCTCTGCTCCGTTTCTTTGATAGAGTCTTTCATATCCTTGTGCATTTCACTGTACGCCTTTATAGACTGGTTCGTTTCAGTAAAGATGTTCTGCAGGATTTGTAAGTGAAGAATTCTGAAAAGAAAATAATTAATTATAAAAAAATAATAAATTGTTTGTTTATTACCACAAAGGTCAAATACATTGCACTGTGTTCTTAATTTAGTATTATATAGATAAATAAGTACAATACTTTCAACCCTGTCCCCTAAACTAAGCTAGGCCTGTATCTTAGGGGGCAGTGCTCGGCTATAGAGTATGCTTATATAATTCTAATGTGGCAGATGTGCCAGTGGACTGTGTCAAGTGGGTGCATTTTTGAACTTGTGGTAAACTTTAAAAATGTGAGAGTGAGAAAGTGAAAAGCGATTGGATAAGAGCAATTGTTTGATGATTGTGTGTGGTAAGTGTTTGGGGTGTTTTGTGATAGTGTTGAGGGTAGTGAATGAAGTGAGAGTTTGTGTGTAGTGTGTTATGGATGTGGGAATGTTTAGCGCGTGTGCTTAAAATAGGTGGATTACACATAAAGAGTGGATGTTTATTAGGTGATGTATGTTAAAATTAAAAGTGATTCCGTTCCATGATAATCCTGTTTTAGTAGCCATTCAATTACTGTACGTTTTAATTTATACCTGGGGAGACCGAGAATATTTAGATTTTTATGGACTTTATTATAAATAAATATGCCTACTTATATTACGTAAAATTGGTGCCTTGCAAAGTTCGTTTTACGTTGAATGCTGGGAATTATATTTTTACGTTTTTTGAGGTCGGGGGGAGCCAAACTGCCATGTGTCCTAAGAATTGATTGAAGCACAAATAGCTGCCGTACAGTTAAAACCTTACAGTATGCATAAAGTTGCGTAGCTGGATATCTGCGTGGTTTCTTTGTCATAACCTTAAGGACTGCTCTTTGTGCTCTCTCAGCCCTCAGGAGACCTGTCTTTTTGTCTCCACCCCATGCGTTGATACAGTACCCTAGCACTGATTGGCACAGGGCAACATACACCATTTTTAGAACACCTTGGTCAGCTGACCCCCTGAGTGATTTAAAGATAGAGATAAGTCGCATTGTTCGGGTTGTAAGTGTGTCTAGGTGTTTGTCCCATCTTGGTCCGCCATCTCTATGTATGCCGAGGTATTTTACGCTGTCATCTCTTCTTAGTTTTGGACAGGAGCAGTGTGTTGAAGGACTTGTACATGAGTGGGCCGTTATAGAGAAAGTACTTGGTGGTCTCATGTTGCAGCGGATGGCAAAAGGAACATATGAGGTTTTGGTCAGATTTAATGTAAGTAGGTTCGAGTTAAACCAGTGCATGACTTTACTTATGGCGGATTCAGCATTGCTTTTAGCAGCTTCCCAAGAAGGACCGTGGACGATAATTGCGTGGTCATTTGCATAGGTGTATATGTTGCAGTTTGGGATTGTCATGTTGCAGAGATCATTTATATAGATTTGAAACAATGTCGGCCCTAGTATGCTACATTGTGGTACACCGTAGGTCACTAGCTCCTCGTTACTTAAGTTAGGATCAATTTGGACTTATTGACTACGGTTTTTAAGGTAGCCTTTGAACATTTCAAGAGCCTTGCCACGAACACCCAATGATTCCAACTTGGTGATAAGTTTGGGCACAGAAACCGTGTCAAACGCTTTAGAAAGATCTAAGAAAATTCCCAGGCACCTCGTCTTTTCATCGAGTTTATTAGCAACCAATTGTGTAAGATCTAGTAACGCGTCTTCAGTAGATACTCCCGAACGAAAGCCGTATTGGTTGTCAGCAATAAGACGAAATTTGTCTAGGAAGTTTCTAAGTTGTTTATTGAGAATTTTCTCAAAAATTTTAGAAAGTGAAGTGAGTACCGATATTGGTCTGTAATTGTGTTAACACAGTTTCTGTCCCCTCCCTTGAAAATTGGGTGCAGAATAGCTTTTTTAAGAGCATTCGGGAAAACTTATTTTCAAAAAAGTGTAGTACATACAGTCTGTTACAATAAATATAATTTTACAATTTAGGGAAACATCATAAAAAGAGTTACAACAGAATTGTACCTGGCGTCCTAGCTAGGTTACATGGTAACCTGTATTAAGGTTCGCCAGCCCAAGTTCCCACAGAAGGAGTACAAAAATACAATAGAGACTGCTTAGGACTATAAAACATTTACTTTTACAACAAGAATCCAAATTGTTTCACCTGACTTACTGAAAGTAAAATCCTAAATCATAGTGAATAGTACCTACGCAAAATACACGCATTGACGTGGAGTTGCGGACACCAGCCCGTATTACCTATCATAGTGAATGATTTTACGTTAACAAGGCGCCATAAGAAGTGGATCGCGCAAAAAGTCCTCAAGAGCCTAGTAGCGGGCCGAGTAAAAAGAAAAATAGAAAATATAGCTAAGTAATATTTCCTAGAAGAATAAAAACCATGTTTATAGAAATACTTTTAGATCTTTTCCATTAGGCCTGTTTTGAGACCAAAAGTCATGGACCAACACCAACAAAAGATAATATTTATTTTGCCATGATTTCTGAATGAGTTGCAATTAAGAAGACAACAGTCATTAGCTGTTGTCTTAATGATCTGTATGAAGATAATTAGTTGTCACATAGTATATTGTTATTTAATTGCTTGTTGATCATGGATTCAATTACTTACTTACATAACTAGCAAGCACACAGATAATATTATTTTTTAATATATCTTCAGGTATTTGGATAGAGGATAGTAAAAAGTAGATCCACTCAAATCTGTGTGGTTCTTTCCTCAAAAGACCATTTTAGAATCTGATCTATAATAAAATTATGGTCCTCACATGATCTGACCAAGATTATGTCTGGACTTTAAAAGTAACTGACTCTGAGTTTGTTTCGCCATTACTTTTCAGGGGTAGTCAGATAGGAAATGTCGACTTTTTAAAAAAAATATGACATGTAAAAGTGTTTCCAATATTCTATTTACAGAATAAACAATTTCATTTCATAACAGGGTGATTAATGATAGACCTACTCTATCCTTGGATGCATGAATAAATTATGGAATAATTAAAGGCTCTAACAGAAAGTCTCCCAATTAACATGGTTCCATTAGAGATTTAAATGGAGTTATGGTGGTGGATCTGCACACAAGGCAAATATAATGATTATTGCAGTTTGTTATGCCCAAACCTATGAATAAATCCATAGCACCTTTAATACCCATGGAAAAAAGAGTGGCCATCTTGCCCGCAGCCTTCTAAATATGAGACATAGGTACTCACTTAGATTTAAAATCCAGGATCTTAGTCTTCAAAGTCAACAGTTCACTAGAATCATGGCTGAACTTCGTCACATCCCGAAGCCTGTGGTTGAGCCACTCCATCATCAGCTCCACTTTCTCACTCTCTTGTTCTTCAAGAGTGGTCAGTTTGCTATCAATACTGGTCTGAAATTAAGAAAAGCAGTCATAATAAGACCCATCACATAGCAATAGAGCCATAGTCACCAGGGATAAACAACAAAAAAAGCAAAGAATAATTTAAAACCTGGAGCTCTTTCTTCTCATCATTTTGAGGTTTCTTACTGCTGGTTGACTGTTTTAGGTGCTCTAGCTCAGAAGTAAATGCTGGCAGCTTAGTTTGTATTTTTAACAGTACTGCCTGGTTAAATTCTGTTTGCTCATCAAATGTTAGCTCAGCTGCAGATTGGTGCATGAATCCTGGAACAAATTAAAATGTTGTTTATAAGCAATCAATATGTTTATGTTTAATGCATGTTAGCTTGCTAATAGTTTAATAATGTGTTTTATTTCGACCTATAACAACACTGCAACCAATCTAAAGCTTATCATGTTGTTCATGGTCATCTGCTAAGGCAAACTTGTGTTCATCATCTAATCTATCATAGAATGGTTCTGGGTGGCTCATAGGCTCGTATACCTATCGTTTAATCTATCATAGAATGATTCTGCGTGTATCATAGGCTCATACATAACATTAGGCATCCTAACTAATATTATAAATGTGAAAGTATGTTTGTTTGTTACACTTTCACGCTAAAACGACTGAACGGATTTGGATGAAATTAGGCACATGGGTAGACCATGAGCTGGAGAAGGACAGAGGCTACTTTTCCTCCTG
The DNA here is from genome assembly GCA_937001585.2 of Brachylomia viminalis. Lineage (NCBI taxonomy): Eukaryota > Metazoa > Arthropoda > Insecta > Lepidoptera > Noctuidae > Brachylomia > Brachylomia viminalis. The sequence goes on from OW443300.2 coordinate 4,925,670, forward strand.
GATCGGAGACGAAGTCGTAGGCAACAGCTAGTACCTACACGCTATTTAAAAAAAAACGCTCAGCGGTACATACATGTGTTAGATATAGGCATATAGGTAAGACTGTAAATTCTTACCTAGAACAGTAGCAGTGCTCTCATCCCCTGTACTTAGCCTGTGCAGACTCGAATAATACGAGAGGTCGCAGTCAGCGATAATCCTGTTTACTTTGCCCTTTAGTTTATCAGACAATTTGTTATTTTCACCACAAACTTCCCTGATAATCTCAAGTAACATATTCTCTTGAGTCATCTTTATGTCCATGCATACATTGTCCGTGCTCGTGACTGAATCCATTGTAGATATTCTAATTACAATGACGTAAATTCAGCAAATGGTTTTGTTTGAAGTAACTAGTAACAAACAAATAATATTCTTTCTGATAAAAACAAATCTGTAACCACGACAACCGTCGTTGATTTTTGAAAGATAACCACAGAATATAATATACACACCACAGACGAAGTCCTAACAAAATTCAGTTTTGTTTTTGTTTTCGTTGCAGATACAATTTTTTTTACTTTATTATTTTCCAAAAAACAGACGTGTTTGATCACTTCCTTGAAGTTACAAGTTTTGTTATATTTCTTTTAAAAACAGAAATTACATTATTTTCTATAACACATTTCTTTTTTTTGCAAAAGTCTACATCGCTTAATTTCTGAACGGACATTATTCTTCTAAATAAAATAGCCTAGTCTTCATGTCAAATTATATGTTTGTCTCGTTCTATGACGAATATTTTCGCGCAACACTGGCGCCATCAAATAGTGTTGTTTGAGTTACCATTTTTACTGGTGTTATATTTTACGAGGAACACCATGTACACTTCACTCACCTTGCGAACTGTTGTTCCCGTAGTTTCGTATTTTATTTATTTTGGAAACTTTACTATTGCGTTCGTAAAATGTGAGTGACTTTATTTTATCTATTTCGATCAATAAAGCCACTAATTATTGAAAATGTCGTCAGCAACGGCGGAATCATACAAGAAATCCTCCGAGTTAGATACTGGCTCCAACAATGCTCACAACAATCAATTGGAATCTCAAAAGCCGGGGGACAATGCAGAAAGAAATAAATCGAATAAAATCTCGAACGAATCTCAAGGAAACTGCTACTGGTTAGTAAACCTTTCTTGTTTTACTTTTTTTTCAAATTCTTAAAGAGTCATCACTAACCTTTTTATCATTTTTAGCGGGAAAGATCGAAATTTGAACATAGCAGAGTTGCTGTGTGCTTCTTGCAATCGATGGTTTCACGAATCATGCATTGGTTACCAACTAGGAAAGTTGGTACCATTCATGACAAATTATTTGTTTATTTGCAAGAACTGCTCGCCAACTGGACTTGAAACATTCAAGAAGAACCAGGCTCGTGAGTATCTGGCTACTATGACGTATTTATCGTTTAATTTATGTAAAGATAATCATATTTTTTCCAAGTCTGCTTGAGTGACTCACTTAGCTAAGGGTCATACAATGAAACTGATTTGACCTCCATTATGAACTGCTTAAAGGATAGTGAAATACAGTGTTAATACCTTTGTGTATGTTAGTTCATTAAGTAGGTAGGTTTTAAGTGGTAAAATAAAGTCCAAAACTTTATAAAATTTATGAAGACGCTCTTTTAACAGTCATAAAAGCTTAATTAAGTACAACTGTACATATTTTGGCAGGGGCCCCTAACCCTAACTACTTAGAATAAAATTAAATGTCATAAACACCATACCTGGCAAACAGAGGTGCAATGACGGTATTTCTAAGAATGTTCACATTCTAATCTCAGTCTCAATTTGTCAAAAATAAAAGCAATTTACATACATTTTTGACAAGTTTTGTACATTGATTGTCGCTGAGATGACATTGCAACTTCAATTTGAATATTTTTTTAAGTACGAGAATTGGCCTTCTGATTGGTGATTCCCATTGCACCTGATTAATGTTTCTCCTTGTTTACAGCATTCCCTCAGATGTGTCTAACAGCAATAGCGAACTTGAAGCAGGAGACTGTAAAAGAAGGCAGTAACAGATTTCTGTTTAGCAAAGACCGGGAGATCATACCATACATAGACCAGTACTGGGAAGCCATGACTACTATGCCAAGAAGGTAAGATATTATCATTTTCAGTTTCTAGGTGTTCTGGGGTATCTAGTTGATCAAAACTGCCCGCTACAGCTCTATGCTCTCAGTTCTAGGTGTCTGACCTAGACCCTTCCAGGATTCCAGGCTGAGACCTGTGAGTTTGTCCCTTTTATTTAGTAATAGAATGATTTAGAAGATTGAATTTGTAAAATCTAAATATTAAAAATGTTTCCATGGTATTCAAATAAAACTACATACTTTTAACCCTTTTTATATCAAAATAGATTTGAGCTATGCAGGTACAAATACTTGGTATATTGTGCCTTCATTAAAACAAGGGCATAATTATTGTCAAAGTGCTTTAGAAATTCCCTTTTAACTGGAGGGACAAAGACGCCTATTCATTTCAGTTCCATGTCGCCAGAGGGCAAAAGTGTATTTGTCATATTTTAGAGCATTTTTGTGACTATCTTGACGCAATATAATCGCATTGGTTAGTTGCTTCACCGCAACCACGCGAAGTAGTGGTAAGCTGGAGCGACAAAGGCATCAAGGTTATATAACCTTGATGCCTTTGTCGCTCCAGCTTGAAACTTTGCTTTGCTTTGTCCTTCCAGAAACCTTATTAAATATTAAGGTTTCTGGAAGGACAAAGTACTTTTGGTATACTTATGTCTATTTTATGAGCACATATTTGAAGCAACAAAGATGCTCAAAAAAAATCCTTTGAATATTGTTTCCTTTGATTATTATTCTGTTAAAAAAAAAACTTTGTTATTTAGACAAATTGTTGCAGACAAAGATTTGTTAAACGTTGCTTTTATCTCTAGTTTCAGATTTATTAAAGGTGAAATTACAAAGATGCGCTAGTAATTTTTAGATGTATGCAACATAATGTTCCTAAAATACTTTGAATAACAAGATAATAAAACATTTTTATTTTGCAAAAAGAAATAATTTTTAGTCCAAAACCATCCAAAATGAAAGTGTAAGAAGGGTCATCATTATAAAATGATTTAAATATTGGTGCAACAAAGTTATAAACAAAGAAACTCCATTCTTTGAAAAAAATAAAATCTGTCCTGGCAAATGACTCCTGTAAAATCACAAAAAGTGCAGTTATGCCTTTGTATTTATTACCAAAGGTGCAATAAGTTAATACTCTAAAAATTTGTTAAGCCTAGTAAGAAGCTAGTAAGTGATTAGGACGCCAAACTGCCCTCGAAAAATAATACGAAAAAGTTTTTACGAACTCAAGTTCATGATACAGGCAGCTCACAACTTTTCAAAAGATAAAAAAAAATTAAAAATAAATGAGTTGTCAATTTCAAGAATTTGCAAGAAAAGGAGAAAAAGCGCTTTTTTGTGAATTATAATTAAATATTGAGGTATATGTATAATGTAATTATTATTCTTTATAATGCATATTATAAGTAACTTTCATAATTTTATTAAGATCTCCCATTCTCCCCATTGATATTTATGTTCTAGATTCGAGAACCCTAGAAGTAGCCTGTAACCAATGCCTTAAACCCTCTAAAATCTCGAAGAATAAGCAACATTTAAATACTCGGTTATCTTTTTCTAAAACAACATTAATTTTTCAGAGTAACCCAATCCTGGTACGCGACAGTACAGCGGGCCCTCATTAAGGACATCCAAGTATTATTTACCTATGAAGAGGACGCTAACCAAGGACCAATGTTTGGGTTATATAACATGGAGTTGACGGCTATCAAGCCAAACTATGAAGCAATGATCAAACAGGGGCAGCTCAAGGTTACTGATATGGGCATAGCTACTGGTAAGTTTTTTTTTCCAAAATGTAGGCTATTCTCATTTATAATATTATGAATGATACATTTTTATAGTAAATTATTCATAATAGTTTAATTTCCATAAATCGCACGAGAAAGTATACTTCGAAGACGCAAGATAAATTAGTGTGAAAATTCATGCAAATCTATTATCATGTGGTACATTTGCACGAATTTGTCGATAATAAATTTATCCGTTGAATAAAATCGAGATGTATTTGCGCTCCCTGGAGAAAGATAGCTAGGATAAAAAAAAAAACTAATACCATATTAGCTAAAGCCATTTTAATGCGCTTCAAAGGTGCCAAAATGAGCATTTAGCTGAATGGTCGAAGTATCAACAATATCAAGGTGAATGAACAAATATTTTTTATTCTTGTTTCTGATATTCCCAGACAGCAATAACAATACCCTGCTGCACAATAGTTATTATGCAAAGCGGTTGTCACGGCCGATTATATTAAAATACGTTTAAAGAGGAAGCAGGCTATAAAGTGGATAATATATGAGATGAAGATTCAAACTGTACTCTAACAGGCCAATGACAACCCTCTATAGCCAATCAAGTATTCAAGACATAATAAATGAATGGTTGATAATATAATAAATCATCAATTTAACCAACTACAATAAGGACAATATTTACAGTCGCGGTAACGAAGATTGACAAGAGAAACCTACAAATCTGACCTCAATAAAATAAAGCCAAGTTGGAAACTGTTGTGTGGCGTAAACACCATAATTGACCGACTGACATGTAGCTTTGGAAACGATCCAAAACACTGAAAAACGTACACTCGTAACGCGCGCGGTGCATACATAGAATTGTTAGTAGAGTCAACCACAAAGACATGTTATTGAATAATGACATTGTTCTTTATGCACTGGTGTATGTAAACAGAACTGCGCGACGCACACAGCGGCCGCATTAAAACACTATATTCTACGTTAGTGTGTCCGTATATTCGCCGATAAGTACACATGTAAGAACGTCGCGTTAGCCGCGCGATTTCTCTATTGATTTTAGATTTAAATAGTACACTTCATAATCACCTTGAACTTTATGGCTGGTGAGTTAAGTCCGATTTTTTTCTTTCTTGTCAAATTCACTGTTACATGTTTTTAGAATGTTATGTGCATACCTAAATAATTAGTTTACACGGCTATCTGTTATCAGAATTGTAATTTGCCTCGAACAAATGTTTACTTCTAAGTAGGTATGTATTGGTGTCGCGTTTTAATCTCGTTATTATAATGTACGCATAAGGCTAAAACTATTTTTATTCCATATAATTATGATGCTCGTGGGTTGTTTATGTTCGGTGATCCACATTGTTGTGTTGTTTGTCACGTAAGACCCCGATGTAATCGCGCGTAGGTTCGTCTCGATACGTGTTCTTTATCTTATCAACACTTGCACTATATATATTTGTCAGTTAGTCCAGTTATCGGTGCTGACGACATGGATAGTAAGTTTAGATTTCAATTGATTTTAGTTACTTATGTATGTATTTATTGGCTCTTTGGTATGGTGTTAACATTCTCATGCATCAATTATTGTTTCCTGCAGTTATACGATTGGTAACTATGTCTGTCGTGGTATAATAGTGCATCTTTATTCTTTTATTCAATTAGGTTTGTTCGTCGTCTTTGCAATAAAACTGCATTCGTTTTAGCTGTTGTATATCGAATAATCTCTCGTTGTAAAAGAGTTTATGACCACCACAAAGATTACTTCTATTATCAAACCCAGTTTAATAAGGAAATGTAAAGCGTGCCCAAGCCACAACCGTTATCTTTAGAGTTTCACTCGAAATATTTTATGTCCATTACGGAAAATGTAGGAAGGTCGAAATGTATTATTTCAACGAGCTATGTATGTGTCGTATGTCTAGAACCGTGTTACTAGAATTCAATGACGTCGTGAAATTTTAATAACTGCTATGAAATTACAGTACCTACCTACCCATGTTCGAACAGGATAGAAATAGCGCAATCGATTGATTTTATATAGCAGTTCTGTCGTAGCTTCCTTAGTACTGTTATCAAATTATCAATAATCCCATCAAGCCCTCCCCTACAAGGGAAAATAAATACTTACGCCGAAGCTTTTCTTAGAAAGCGTTACCGTGACTACACGCATGTCTAGCTTTGTCCTTGTCCCACCTATCTACGAACAGCAAAGAAATAAAATTGGTTTCGGTACCTTCCAACGAATGACAAGCATTTTGAAGATATTTCGGGGACACTTTAAAAATGCACTTTACGACATGGTTAAGTTAAGAGCAATGGAAATAAATGCACGGGTGGACATTTTCGGGCATAATATATGAACAAATTGAAGAGCCACTGTTTTGGCCATTTTGAAGGCACGCTTTGAACATGTGACTATATTAGAAGACATTTTACAGCGACGTGGAATGAGGTCACGATGACTGCACTGAGTAGGTACTTAGAAAAAAATGTAGTCTACTGTGAATATTATTTACAAACACCCACACAATATCTGACAACAGAATAATAACAAAAACACAAAACTTCGAAAATATGTGTAGTCTTTCCGGTATTTCGATTGCCCCCTTTATTTCAAAAACGTCGTTAGCTCGCGGTCTCTATCGACAGAGCACACATCCTTTATGCGATACCATAATATCAGCCTGCCATTTTTTTCGTTATTTAGCAATTTCCCATCATTTTGTCTCCCTGGATCGTAAATGTCTCATAACTGGCTTAAGGAAGCACTGCCAAGAAATTAAAAACTTTTTCTTCATAACCTCTTTTAGGTTCATATACAAGGTGTAACAGAGTAAACGCAAGTCCTGAAAGTAGTTTGCTCTTTTGACTACTGAATCCATTTCAGTAACTATTAATATAGGTATTTTTTCAAAAAAAATATGTACCTATTTTGCAATACTGACCGCCGTTTGAGCCAAAGAGAATTAAATCTTATTTCAAGGCAATAAGACTCAATTTTAAATGCATAAAGTAATGCTAGGGTCAACACGATTTTCTTAATAAAAATAGTTAGCCATTAACAATAATCTAATTAGGGTCTAATTGGGGGATTGGGTCTTGCGTTAATAATGTTACACGTTGTTTAAGATGTCATATTTTCGAGTTGTTTTCAGTTGAAGTAGGAATTACTTTTGGGAATTGCATAAATGCATAGCAGTCAGCAGGCTGTGTAAATAAATGTCGTTTTGAACTGAGAAAATATTTGTATAACCTACAGACAGTTGTACCTACCTCGATTTGGGTGTTTGTGCATGAGTGTTTCTGAAACCAAACAAACGAAACCTATAAGAGAAATTATACATGTAGTAACCTACCCGGCCGTAAATACGCACTAGGATTTCGAAATATGTTCGGATTTGTCTTCTGTAGTCACTCATATCTGTGTTTCCGTCCCTTTCCAAAGCACGTTGTCTTAGGGCATTATGTAGACGCCGTTTTTTTTGGCGCTTTCCATGTTACACGCGTCGGCAGCGCGTTTTCTGCCTTGCAAACGCAGTACTAGTTGCGATTACTGCGAGTATAATTAATTACGCGAGCAAAAAAGCCGGCCATGTGCGAGTTGGACTCGCACACGAAGGCTTCCGTACCACCGTACAATATTAAACACAAAATATAAAAAAAAAACTTGTGTGGACCGGAGACCCCCTTTAATTTTTAACTTTATTTTATTCATATTCATTCATATTTCATTCAACATTAACGTTCATGAGATGCGGCTCGCTGACAGACAACGGACGGACGGACGGACAGCGGAGCCTTATTAATACGGTACCGCTGGTACCCTTTGGGTACGGAACCCTAAAGAGGCGTGTGTATAGGCCTTATTTGGATTTTCGTTGCTCTAATTTGTTATAGCGTAGTACACTATACATAGAGTATCCTTTTTGTATATCTATTTAAGTACGCTCGAATGCGTTATATTTATGTTTTTTTTTCATTATTATTATTTTTTTCATGAATTTTCATTGTCAGTTATCTATCAGAGCTAAAATAATAGGAATTGTATCACCATATTAATTCACAAGCCATTAATTCTGGTTTAGTACCTAAGCGAGCTGACTCTAATTGTAACGGTATTCAATAGGAGTGGTGCTAATTTTCTTCCAATGCCTACGTAATTTGAGCTGGTGGAAATTTATTTGTGTATTTATGTTCCCACGTTTCGTTTTTATATCAGACTGCGTATTTGATTAGCACATTCTAAAAATATAACAAATTAACATATCGTTGGGAACTAGGACGGGTCTGGTTTATTTCCGTAATTTTAGAGACGTTTGTGATATTCGGTTTTTGGTCATCATTTTCGAGTTTACTCCTAATTGTGTGCTGTAATTGAAACTGCGATAGTGCTAAATCTAAAGTAGTTTTATCACAAAGTATTTATTGTAAAGTGGAAACCACATTCACTTACTAAAAACAACCTTGCGAGCGATTTTATTCTAAACTGCGTTTGCGATTAAAGTTTCGAAACATGAAAACAAATAAAACTTTACTTTAATAAACAAATAATACTTTACCCCCCACATATAAGTTTAGTTGGTGCTACGACTACATACATTTTAATGACTTTTATAGTATAATAATTCTGCAACTTAATTTGCAGTAGCTTAAAGTTGATATTCGTTAATAACATCAATTGAAAACAATCAATTGAATAGACTTCACTTTGATCCATTCAATGAAAGACGACGGAGGAGGAGGCATTTACTCAGCAGTTGGTGAAACAGGCAGCCTATGATGATGATAATGACGATTCAATGAAAACAAAGTATTATTATTTATTTCAGTACCTTTAGCGGGCAACGTAAAGGGCAGACAGGGCAAGCGTCGCCCTGCAGTGGGCGGGGCCGCAGACGCCGGGGCCCCCGTCGGCAAGAAGGGCCGCACTGCCGACCTGGGCGCCTTGAAGCTACCGTCACATGGGTACCCCACGGAACATCCCTTCAACAAGGACGGCTACCGGTACATACTGGCCGAACCCGACACGCATGCGCCTTTTCGACAGGTGAGGGCAAAAAACTAAGAATTAGACCTAATAATGCCATTTTCTCACAACCAAAATTTGGTTATACGTAGTAGATATATCTTTTCACTACTGACTTTCGTCTACCGTGAAAAGGTTTCAACAATAAATGATAAATGTAACAAATTAATAATGTAGTAATGTTCAATGATAAATTAAACGATGATCATAATTTCTACCAATTTTTCTTAAAACTATGCAATATAGGGCCGCCTTGACTCCGCGCAACTTGACTTAAATTTAGGCATAACAATTTTGATTGCGGAACCTAAAATGTTTATCTTCTACCACTGCTATAAAATCTTGCATTTCATCTAGGAGTTCGATGAAAGCAACGAGTGGAGTGGAAAGCCGATTCCCGGCTGGTTATACCGGTCCTTGTGTCCCGGCATAGTGTTACTAGCACTGCACGACAGAGCGCCGCAACTCAAGATATCTGAAGACAGACTCGCCGTCACCGGCGACAAGGGATACTGCATGGTGCGGGCGACGCATGGTAAGCATTTATAATTATGCTGCTTTATTATATTAAATCGAGGAGAGCAGTGGTGACCCAGTGGTAACGGCCGTGACTTACGAGTTGTAGGTCGTAGGTTCGAACCCAGACAATTATTTCATCACCACTGCTCTCAAACGGTGAAGGAAAACATCGAGAGGAAACCGGCATGTCCTAGAACCAAAAATTCGAAAGACATGTGCCATCTACCAACCCGCACTGGGCCCGCGTGGTGTATTACGGCCCACTCCCTCTCACAGAGAGGAGGCTTGTGTCCCAGCAGTGGGAACATTAGAGGCTGATGATGATTATATTAAATCAGGTACCAGAAGGTAGGAGTTATAGTTTGACCGCAGGCAAGGATATTAAAATTTATGACAAAGACAGTAACCGGAAACCGTTACGACGAAGCAAGTTAAGGCGCTTCCCTGAGCGAACGACCTTGAGTGTTCGGTCCTTCGGCTCGCCGCTCTGACCCGCCCCGTCCCGCTCCCTCCGCACGCCTCTATTATAGAATTCACATAATTTTTGGAATTATTTTAATAAAATAATAACTGCGATCTTTTGAAATAAAATAAAACGTGAATTATTTATATTTTTTGATTATCTATCCATTAGTTTAATCCCCATATTAATAGAACGTCCGTCACCAATAGCAAAAGATGCATGCAATCAATAATTTTAGTATTATTTTTACGAGGAGTTTTAAATTGTATGTACTTAAACACATACACATAAAAACAAATAAGAACGTGCAATGTGATGACAGGATATCGGATATTAACAATGTTCTTTCAGATGTAGTTTATTTCTCTTAATCTTTATTTGTAAATTCTTTAATGTACACCACATAATACATTACAAAAAAATAAATCGAACACAACAAAATATACAATGGGCGCCTTATCGGTGTCTACGATCAATAAATAAATTTATTAATAGCCTCTGAATAACGCCCTATCGCAAGGTTTTGCCCGGGGTAGCGCATTATTAAAAAGCTTGTAAAATCGACAGAAGAAGTCGAAATCGAGTGACTAATGCTTTCCGATTATTCTGCTAAAGTATTCCTGTTGACAACAGAATTATAACTATATTCGCTTGTGTTAGCATCAGTTCGTAATCATCACAAATTCAGTATGTTATAATTAGCATGTTGATGAATGAGCTAGTTGTGTGTCCTTATGTCCAGTGCCATGTACTATTAATTATTCAAACAATGAGCTGTAATGAGGCTTGTATTCACTTGAATTAAAAATTGGGTTCAGTTCAATTTTTATTTCGTCAATAAAACTCAACATTACGGGTACGATATGAATTGAGGAAAAAAACATATTTTAATTTTCCTTGATGTACTTAACGTAATGCAGACGAATTTCCTCTCATTAATTCAACGGGAACATATTTGGTTTGATTTAGTTCTCGGATAGTAACGGGATATCATTTGAATCTAGAATTTTGAAACGGCCGTGGCCGTTCAGTTAGAGTATGATCCAGGCAGCCGTTGCACAGTGGAACGAATGTATGGGAAAGAATGGATATAGGCAATTCCGAGAAAAAAATGTCTCATTTTGAAAAACAAATAATTCCATCGTATTTAGTTATCAAATGGCTTCAAAACATGGACTGACAAATGTCTTTCTATCTCTTGTATTTCGGGAGTTAATTGAGAAAATGATAAATTTTGCAATGAACATGACTGTGTCGAGCTCTCTGCCGCCTGATTCCGGTTTCGTTTCAAGTTGTGGGCTTTGCTATCGTATTACGCATAGCAAAAGCTACATTTACTGCTAAGACACTGGTGCGCCAAACGTGCACCTTCTGACATATAGGTTGATGTATTTTTTTTACTGAATCGTGATCTCTGCCTCCTGAACCTGACCGTATTTCAATTTGTGGTCTTTGCCATCATAATACACATACCAAAAGCTGCATTTAGTGCTAAGATACATGATGCGCCAAACGTGTACCCTCTGATATAATAGGGTGATGTATTATTTTACTGAACCGAGCCCTCTGCCTCCTGAATCTGGTCCTGTTTCAAGCTGTGGTCTTTGCTATCGTAATACACATACCAAGAGCTGCATTTAGTGGTAAGACACATGGTGCGCCAAAAGTGCACCTTCTGATATATAGGGTGATGTATTATTTTACTGAATCGAGCCCTCTGCCTCCTGAATCTGGTCCTGTTTCAAGTTGTGGTCTTGACTACGAGGGGGCGTTTTTAAGTTCGCGGAATGGGGGGGGGAGGGGATAACAATAGATAATTATCGGGATGACCACAACTTCAGCCACTCAATATTAGTATAAATACCAGGTTTTATCTTAATTGGATCATTAGTCTTTGAACTATCGTCAAGCAAACAACTCAATTGGGAAGAAACTGTGAATTATGGAAAAATCGAGTACCGTGCCGTAATAAAGTTCCTTACCAAGCAAGGAAAGTCAGTTCAAAATATACTGGAAGAGATGGAATCCGTTTACGGGGACTCTTACCCGGGTAAAACCATGGTTTACAAGTGGCACAGTCTCTTTAAACAAGGCAGGGCCTCTCTTGAAGACGACCCACGGCCCGGACGGTCGATCGAGGTAACTACTCCGGAAATCATTAAAAAAGTCGAAAAAATAATATTGGAAGATGCCAGACTAAATAAGAAACAGCTTGCAGAAATGGTTGTAGTATCGGATACGACAATTTTCAAAATTCTACACGATCATCTTAGCATGACAAAGGTCAGTGCAAGATGGGTGCCAAGAATGCTCACGCTGCCTCAAAAACAACACCGCGTGGAGTGTTCTCGCACGTTTTTGGACCTCTGTAACGAAGATAAGGATGGACTATTAAGTCGAATTATTACTGGAGATGAAACTTGGGTTCATCATTATGAACCTGAGTCGAAACAAGACTCTATGCAGTGGCACAAAAAAGGCACACCACCACCCAAGAAGTTTAAAGTGTCACAATCGGCTAGAAAAATCATGGCAACAGTGTTTTGGGATTCAGAAGGGATCCTGTTGACCGATTATAAAGATAAAGGCGTTTCTATAACCGAAGAATACTATGCTTCTATCCTCGAGAGGTTGAAAGAAAGCATGAAAGAAAAAAGGAGTGGTAAATTGACCAAAGGTGTCCTTCTTCTTCACGACAACGCGCACGCGCCTGTTCACAAGAGCCGTGTTGCGTTGACTGCCCTGCATAAGGTGGGCTTCGATATTTTAGACCATCCACCCTACAGCCCAGACATGGCTCCCAGTGATTATTACCTCTTCCCAAAACTGAAAAAAGAACTTCGTGGAAGAAATTTTCAACTGATGAAGAAATGAAGCACGCGGTTTCAGCTTATTTTTCAAAGCATTTTTTTATGAAGGTATACATAAGCTAATTGAAAGATCTGAAAAATGTATAAGGGTAGCAGGTGAATATATTGAAAAAGAAAAATAATTTAGTATTTTCATTTTCACTTCTCACCCTCCATTCCGCGAACTTAAAAACGCCCCCTCGTATCATAATACACATACCAAGAGCTGCATTTAGTGCTTAGAACACATGGTGCGCCAAACATGCAGCTACTGAAATACAGGTTGTATTATTATTACAAGATGTATTATCTAATCAATTTAGTACCTACTACTATGGAACAGAATAATGTTCATTCAATATTGGTTTTCATTATACAAATATTTTTATTTCACATAAAATCACTTTAAACACTACGATAAACACTATTTGATCAATGTGCATTAAATTAGTAGTACCTATACTCGGAATTTTAATTCGATTCCAGATTTGACAATTTCAGTGTTGCAACGTTATGACAAGTACTAAATAGTGACGTTGCGAAATTATTCGATATGGAAATGGAATATTTCCGGATCGATTCTTCTCGTTAGTAATTTTACTCTCGTAAACTAAGTATATCAGGAAATTAAATATTTCTGAACCGATAATTTTGTTTTGACGATTAATTAACGATCTGAGACTTTTCTTTTATAATTGTGTGTGAAATAAATAAAAAAATGTGATCATGAAGGAACATGAGAAATAAAACAGATAGATGTATTATGGTAATAATTTATTTTATATATTGTCGCCGTCATCGCTATCGCTATCGCTGTCACTTTCTGCAACATTTATTACAAATGTGTCTGTGATATTGTCAATTAACATATCTAGCCTACTCATTTTTTCCTCTTCTTTGACAACATGGGATACGCATTTAGACCATTCGGTAGCCGTAATTTTTTGAATGCCTTCCTGAAATAAATTTCTCACGTCTGTCAATTTGAAAGTTTTATTATTTTGAGCTACATGCCCCTTTACCTGCGCCCATATCAATTCGATAGGGTTTAGCTCGCAATGGTAAGGGGGCAGTCTTAAAACCGTGATCCCATGTTGTGCTGCCATTTCGTCTACAGCGTACTTATTAAAAGACTCGTTATGTGGAATCAGTTCTAAAAGCGTAGCTTTAACCATATCTGGTTCGTAATGAATATTTTTATTTAAAAGCCAATCTTGAATGGCAGCTTTTTTCCGGCTCATTTTTGGTGCCGTTTCCAATTTTCGGGAGTGGTAAGGTGCATTATCCATCACCACAATTGAGTTTGGTCTTAATTTTGGTAAGACTCCAGCGAACCACTCCTCAAAACAAACTGCATTCATCTCATCATGGTAATCTTCACAATTTTTCTTTGCTTCAAAAATCATGAGCCCCTCTTCCAGGAAGCCTTCTTCACTACCTATATGGCTAATTATGAGACGTTTGCCTTTTCCAGATGGATTTTTTAATCCAGTGGTCAGTCCCTCCAAAAACGCTTGTCGAGAATTCGAGATGATGTGACTTTCTTGTCCACCCAAGTTTTTTTTACAGTATGACCTTAAAATAAATATAGTACATGAACATTCAATATTACTATTAAATTTAATGTAAAATGTATATAAACTCATTTTGTGTATAAATGTTAGCCTTACCTGCGTTAACCCAAGTTTCATCTTGATAATATATATGTCTCCCTTCTCGTCGAAACTGACATATAGATCGCAAGTAACGCTGGCGCCATGTTATTATATCATTTCGATCAATAAGTGTGCTCTTGCGTGACCGTGCAACAAATTTAAAATTAAGATGCTTCAAAATTTTTCTGAGGGTGTCTTTGGAAATCTTGGGCATTTCTGAATCATCGTTCATCACTTGTAAAATCTAAAATAGTAAGTTTTATAATAGCTTGGAATCATTACTTATATATAAAAGATGTAGGTATAAAATAATACTGTCTGACTGATTGACTAACCTTTGCAATGGTTGGAGGTTCATTTTGGTAAAAGAACTGATGAACAATTCTTCGTATTGCAGAGAATGTAAATTCATCAATTTTATGTTTGAAACTTCGCTTTGGTCCAGTTTTTTTAGGAGGAGTTGGCGGCGCACCTTTATTTACTTCCTTCAAAACGTTACAAACAGAGCGTCAGGTTATTCCCAATATGTCAGCCACTTTGCTCATACATTCATTTTCTTCCACAACTTCAAAGGCCTCCAATTGCGCAGAAATTTCATTTTTCAAGTATTTGTAGGCGTTGCGGATCATTACTTTTTCAGTAACAGTGAAAGCTTTTCGTGGACGTTTTTTTTCTTGGGGACAAGAAAACATCCACGTCTTTTTGTGATGTACTTGGCTGAGGATCCATTTTGATGGAAAACCAAAACAAATAGATTCACTCAAAGTTCACAAAAAAACTATAAACGTAACAACAAACACAACGTAACAACACTTTAACAAAAACCCAACAAAATATCGATTCGCAATGAAATAAGATATTCGTGCAGTCAGACTGGGAGAATGAAGCCGAATGACACGATAAACAAAATGGCGATAGCTGCACGAGCGCGCACGGGTTGCCAATACTGAAAACTATCTAGGCTCTTTTATTATAAGTTTTGTTTTTAATATAAAAACAAAAATATTAACTTTTTATAAAATAGAGCAGCGATTACTAATTAATAAATAATTATTATGAATGTATTTATTTAAATAAAAATCAATAATTTAGTCTTTAATTGGCACACTGATGGCACACACACTGATTGTTAATCGATTTTTATGTTCATCACTACACTATTATAATGTGGTATCATTATTTCACAAAATGACAGTAGCTAATGTCAAATCTGGAATCGAATTAAAATTCTGACTATAGTATCGAAATACTACAATCAATTTAATGTTTAACATTGATCAATTTGACCCAGACACATACACAAGAACTACAAATTACGCATATTTTGTGAACACGAAACAATGAAATTATTATTTAAATTAATTGTTCCAAAAAAATGGTAAAGCAGCTTGTGTTAGCGATATCTATATCATATCGCTAACACAAGGTTCTTCAACATGTTCTTCGCACATTGCCTCCTGATCATCATCCACATCATTAGTATTAGCATTATTTATGTGACAGTCTATAACAGTAACTCTTTGCATCCAGTCTTTGCCAAAATGTTTTTTTAGTAGCTTATCTACATCATTAATTTTTATTTTTTTTGGGGGAAGTGGTGATAGGCTCTGGTAATATGTCTGAAGCATATTTGCCTGGTTTATTGATGGAACGTCGAGCACCGGTATCATTGTGGTAAAAAGGTTCATCTCTCACTATAACTCCTCGGGGATCTCCTTTCATTCTTGTGAATAAGAATTTCTTGCAAATCATTATTTTGAAGTGGAAAGCTTGGGTTCCATTATGGATTAGTTGGCTTGCTTTCTTCCAATCACATACTTCACTGTCCTTCAGATGAAAAACAATTGCATGCTTTTTTATTATATCAACATACTCGTTTGGTTATACAATGGTATCTCTCTTCCTGATTTCTTTTCCAGCAACACCAAACACCCTATCGGGGTGAATAAATGGATGCCCCGTGACAGGGAAAATAAGTTCCACCTTTTTTTATTGATCTCGGTGCACTACTGCTGAACCATTTGAAAACCATTTTGTGCTGAGCATTCATCAGCCTTAATCGGAGTACCTCTACACCAGTGAAATCTACATTGTTTTGTAAGCAGTGATATAGTGCACTAGACAGTTCGTTTGACCCTCTGCATGAACATCTTCGGTCCATACATATGAAAATACATTTTCGTTTGTCAGTTCTGCGTGGGAATGACCTACAACTATTGTATAGTTGTAAATGTACTACTGGTGGGAGTAATAGGTAATTTGGTCAGGGACTTTTGGTAACGGTTGGTTTTTACCACAGTCAAAAAATAATATTTTTACTTTGGGGCCAATGTCTGCCAGCAATGTGAAAAACTATTTGCTTCTTTTTTCGTGAATTGTCACTTTCGGTAAATTGACGGATTTTTCTGACAGCATATGCTGCTGAACTTAGCCGTCCCGCTAGATATGTTAAATGAGGACCCCATTGTAGCCTCGAGTCGAGCGTGATCCCCAGGAAAACAGTTTTATCGACGAATTATAGTTTCTCTTGATTCAAAACTATCTCACAATCACTACTTTTGACATTAGGTAAAGAAAATCGTATACACTTAGTTTTTTTTTTCCATTTAATACTAAATTATTAAACAGTGAACTAATTATGGACCTGCAGTAGGTAGGGCGTTATTAACGTCGTCAAAATTTGTAGCACTTCTTTCTACCATAAAAATTAAAGAAGTATCGTCAGTAAATAACACCATTTGTGGTTGATTTTTAAATAAATGGAGTAGATCATTAATATACACTAAAAAGAGGAAAGGACCCAATATCGAGCCTTGTGGAACTCCCATTTCTACTTTTAAACTAAGTGAATTTAATTAAAAATATTTGAACTTGCTGCGGCCTTTTTTTTTTTTTGTGGGTGGGAAATCATTAAATAACTTCTCCCGCTCTGGGCAGAGCAGGAGGGCGTGTCAGACTCTTACTGACTAAAACCCACCCGTGTTCCTTCAGTTGCCAGTGCCAGGGGCCACGGTAACCCTCTTGGACTTTTCCGCAACCCTAGCAGGCATCGATCCTAGCAACCCCATCATTGGTGCTGACATCTCTTTGAGGCGCGCGTGGAACACAACGCGCCATCGACCCGGGCCTGGTCCTTATCGAACGGCGAGCTGCCCATTACTCGCCGTTCGCAAGCCCGCGCCTACGGTGGCCGGGAATCGGCCTGCGATTCCCGACGCCCAGGGCGTCTCCTGCGGCGGCTAGGGGCGTGAGGGCGCCAATTTTGAACTAAGTGAATTGACACCATTTATTTGAACTTGCTGCTGCCTATCATTTAAATAAGATTTTACTAGACTGAGTGCAAGTATTCCAAGTCCATATGCTCAAGTTTCAAGAGCAAGGTTTTGTGATCGACGCAATCAAATGCCTTGGAGAGGTCACAAAAGATTCCTATGGCGTCTTGGGCCTCTTCCCACGCCGTAAATATGTGTTTTAATAAGGTGACCCCGGCGTCAGTCGTACAACGTCCCTTGGTGAAACCATACTGTTGTTTGTGTAAGATTTTATTGGTGTTAAAATGAATGAGCATTTGATTAAGCATTACCTTTTCAAATACCTTTCTGAAAACTGGCAACACGGATACGGGTCTATAATTATTGGTGTCTTTACTGTCACCGGATTTGAAAAGTGGTATTACCTTATTGTATTTCATTAAATCCGGGAAGACTCCTTGACACAAATTAAATATGAAGGCTAAGTAAGGTGCTATAGTGTCAATTATGGATGTACAGACTTTAATGGACATTCCCCAAAGATCTTCAGTCAATTTGATCTTGATTTGCTTAAAAGCTTTTATTACTTTTATGGGGTTAATATGCTTAAAGTTAAATTCAATCGGGCAGACCGAAACGTTCGCCCTTACTAAATCAAAAGCGAGCGTGGGCGAGGAATTTAAAGTGTCAGTAGTTTTAATTGGGATACTGGTAAAGAAATTTACAAATTCTTGAGCAACTTCTTTGCTATCACAAATGAGACCACGTGTCGTCTCCAGTGTATAATCAGAATTATGCTTATTGTTCCTGTTCGTTTCATTATTGATAATTTTCCAAACGGTCTTTATTTTATTGTCTGCTGATTTGACCTTGTTGCTAATGTATAAGGCTTTGGCTGCCATACAAGTGTTCTTAAAAATTCTAGAGTAAGTAGCAACATACTTATTAAAAGTTTCCGTGTTAATATAAGGCTTAAGGCCATATAGCGTGCGCTGACTGGACAGGTCCACTCAATCTGTGTGGTTCTTTCCTCAAAAGACCATTTCAGATAAAAATCTACATGGTCCTCAAAGATTATTATAATATTATTCTAATTATTGTGAATGTGAGAACTATGTCGGTCATTGGTTTTTTTATATTTATTTTTATATTTTTCTCAGCGTAATCATGATCTGGCAGTTTGAGTAATTTATGCGGCCTACTCAAATGTCCTTTCTTTGGTATTGTTCGTCGAATCGTTGAGCTCCTTGAGTCTAAGTTGAGCTGCACGATTACTGACAATTGCGTGCACTGGCTGGACAGGTCCACTCAATCTGTGTGGTTCTTTCCTCAAAATACCATTGCAGACACCGATCTACATAGCTTTCACATGATCTGACCAAGATTTTGTCTGGACTTTAAAAAGAGACTGTGACCTCTGAGTTTGTTTCGGCCTTTCTTCTCAGAGTAGTCAGATAGGAAACGCCGACCTCATCTGGTTTAAAAAAAAATATGATTGACGTGTAAAAGTGTTTATTCAAACCTACTTCATCATCATCATCATCATTTCAGCCGAAAGACGTCCACTGCTGGACATAGGCCTCCCCCAAGCACCTCCACTTCGACCGCTTTTGTGCTTCCCGCATCCAACGGGTTCTTGCGGCCTTGACAAGATCGTCTGTCCACCTTGTGGGAAGCCTTCCAACGCTACGTCTTCCGGTACGCGGTCGCCACTCTAGAACTTTCCGGCCCCATCGGCCAAACCTACTTACAGAAAAAAATCATTTATCATTTATCATAGCTCAAAAAGTATTTCCCTACTTTTCCTAAGTCCTTTAGTTGCCCAGTTACTAAATAAAAACTTAGGGCTGATACTTTTAGTGTTCTTCTTAAAAGAATAATTGAACTCGGTTTGGTTACCGAAAATAATTCTTTATACAAAATATTAACATTGTTCATTGTAAGGTCCTGATTACTTACAAATTAAACTGTTATTAAAATTATTTAAATTAACAGATGTTATTGGTCTGGATTGTATCTGCAGTTTTTGTATTAGGATGTTGAACTCAAAAGTTACGGTTTGACCGCTGTGATCGGAAGGGAGATAATTAACGATGGCTTTATCTAAATAGTCGCAGCAACAAAAAACATTATCAATGCATGTAGCTGTAGTTGTAGTTATTCGGGTTGGTTCTACAAACACATTTGACAAATTAAATGATTTAAACAAATTTAATAATCTACTGGTATTTGAATTATTTTCTAAAATATTAATGTTAAAGTCACCACAGATAATTACTGAATTATTGCCAGTTGCAAGTTTTGCCAAAACATCTTTCATTACTGACTCCAATATAGAGTAGTTTTGATAATTTGGGGGTCTGTAAACGCACACTATAATATGCTTATCTATCTCAACACAAGGCAGTTCAATGCTATGTTCAACCGATAGTTCAACTATGTCTTTACGAGTTTTAGATTTAATACATCTTTTAATTAGGATTAGTGAACCACCACGCAGCATTGATTTTCGGGTAAAACAACTGACCACACTATAATTCTCATAATTAATTAACATTAAAAAACTGCCGAAATACAAAAGATAAAGAAGTTTTGAAAGGCATTTGATAATTAAATACGATTGTATTATTAGTTTTTCAAAATAAGACTTTTCTCGGAAATGCCTATGTCCATTCTTTCCCATACATTCATTCCACTGTGCGTTGTCTGAATGTATAGGCTACAGTGGCGAAGGGTGAAATATTGAGAGGTAAGCCAGAAAACTTAACCTTGAAAAGCATGTTTCCTCACAAAGCAAATAATCTGTCAAGCAGCAATCTAAAGCTATTAGACCCGCCATCCTACTGACCTGCTACTTTGTAAATCTACTTACTCTAAATTAGTCATTTCAACTTATTACACTATCTACTTACCGCAAATACCTAATTTCAACGTACGTCTATGTAACTGCTTTCACTATACACAACAACAACACAAATAAACACAGTTCAACTAAAAAAATACACAAATCACTATTTTATACGGTATAGTCCCAGTCGCCCCCACATGGATTGCCACCAGGTGGCAAGGCTACCAACATGGTCAGTTCTATTATCAGATCCGTCTGGTAAATATCTGTACCGTGTGAGGTGTCGGTAGACCGGAAAGATAATAATTGAAGTAAATCGTTGAAACTGAACGTTGTTAGAGTCTGATCGTTTCGTGTCGGTACTAGCATTTGGTTAAATCGCTTTGGCGCAGATTTCTCTGTTTCTATTAAAATCTTTATGTAGCCTTAAGAAGTTACTGTGGTGGTATAAGAATAGAATAAAAATACGCATACTAAACGCGCATTCACGTAATGGCTAAGTAAACATTGAGCAAAAATTATAGCTGGGAAACTACTTTTATTTTTGTATGTTTACCCAAAACATTTATTTATTTATTGTGCTTATGGGTGATTGCCTGCACCCGTAAGCACAATAAATAAATAAACAGGAACTTGATTACAAAAAGTTAGAACTTAAAAACATTCAACACTCCGTAACCAGGTTTCCCTCCCAGGTATAAAAAAAATTCTCTAGTACAAAAAAACTATCACAACGTCTGGGAGTATAACTGACTATCGGCTTCGTAAAGCGTATTTTTACACCCGTCGATGTGTTTCCTTAGGCGTGTCCCGCGGCAGCTGGTACTGGGAGGCGTGCGTGGAGGAGCTGCCCGAGGGCGCGGCGACGCGCCTGGGCTGGGGCCGGCGCTACGCCAACCTGCAGGCGCCGCTCGGCTACGACAAGTTCGGCTACTGCTGGAGGAGCCGCAAGGGCACCAGGTAAGCAGCTGGTACTGGGGGGCGTGCGTGGAGGAGCTGCGTGAGGGCGCGCCTGGGCCGGGGCCGGCGCTACGCCAACCTGCAGGCGCCGCTCGGCTACGACAAGTTCGGCTACTGCTGGAGGAGCCGCAAGGGCACCAGGTAAGCAGCTGGTACTGGGGGGCGTGCGTGGAGGAGCTGCGTGAGGGCGCGCCTGGGCTGGGGCCGGTGCTTTTTTTTTTGTTTCCATCTGAAAATCCTCATGGATGTCGTCCGCCCTGGGGCGGGTGGAGGGGTCTGTCGGACTCTTTAAACTGAACTGGTTAAAAACCACCCCGGTGTTCCCTTCCCACACTTGCACCGGGGATCATGGCCACTAGTGCGCCTCCCACGTTCCCCGGCTAGTGCCTCCTCAAGTCCGCGGGGAGTGAGGGGTCAGACTCCCCGCGTCGTCCAGTAGAGGCGCGCGTGGAACACTACGCGCGACCAGAGTAGTACCTGTACTATTGGTATTTCTTACCGGTATCGGTACTGTACCGATACCAAACAAATATTTCCGTAAGTTTGAGTAAGAAAACATAAAGTAAGTAAAAAGGATAGTTAATAGTGTAATATATTAAAGTGTGATTTTGAGCTTGTCCAGCTTGTAAAATGGTGTGTTCTCCTATTAAAAAATACAAGTAAAACAAATAAAAGAATTTCGGGCGCCGCCGTGGAGATTGCACACTATGTTTTAATTCCGGATAACTTACCTTCGTAGAGTCAGACTTTTAATCTGCCGGAGGTAGCGGTAATGTGAGATAATTAAAACAAAGGAAATAACCTTGTTAATGCCTCATTTAATTGCCAGTAGCTTCCAAGTAAGTAAAACTATGACTAATAAAGATATTAAATTACTATTATTATGGCTATTGTTATTATTATTATTGCATCTTGAGATATTAAATAAAAGAAGAAGAAAATGGATTAATTAAACCTCCATCGACGGCGTCCAAACGTACACCCCGTCTGCTTGACCTCTAAGAATAGCAATAAAAGTGAAGTGAGTAAAAACATGAGAAGAAAAAGAGAAAGAAGTAGAAAGGAAAAAGGACGCCGTGTTCCAGCTGTAACAAGATAGAAATGGGTTAGAATGTGGATTGTTTGGGAATCTCTTACGTGAGGCACGTGGCGTTCCACGAAGATAAACTCACCGTCCTTTCCAACAAAAATGACATTGCCTCAGCGCACCCAAAATCCACGTGGGCGACAATCCAAATAAATGGAGGGTCGTTGCCTCGACACCTCGCACGAGGGTGTAACAGAGCCCTGCGCCATCAATAGGCCAAGGCAAGGACTGGATGCCGCCGGGTTTAGAAAAAATATATTAGACCATCCTGTCTATTCAAGAAAAATTCGCAAAGTGTCGATGTCACATTGACTCGGCGGGGACTCGGCGCGCAGAGACAACCAATGACAGCTAAAGTGACGTTCCGAAATTTACTAATTGATGAGAAGCATGTAACGACGTTTAAAACTCGTTACAATAGGCAGCAGAAAAAAAAACACCTTCAAGGTTACATAAAAATAAACATATTTATTGACCTAGAACATAATTTACAACATTTAATAGAATTCTCTGACTCCTGCGCTAGTTAAAAACTGTTGCAGGAGCCAGCGTCCTCCCGTAATAAAAGACACAATTTTGTTGTTTTATGACAAGGCAAATTAGTTAGGCAATTATGCAATTAGTGAATAAAGGACGGATTTAAAGCGAGGGCCATAGATGAATCACGAGCTAGTGGAGGATTCTAACGACTGAATCACGACCGTAGGGAGTGATTCAAGTATTAGAATCCTGAGCGACGCGAGTGATTCATGGCCCTCGATATAAATCCGTTTTATCCAAGAGTTGCATACTATACTTTATACCAACACTACGAGAAAAAGAAAGATTTAAGCGAAAATAAACATTTAATAAAGAAAAAGGAAGCTTAAATTAATTAAAATGCACATTAAAATTGGAACAATTACTTCATGCTAAACTCCTTGTCGAAAATGTCGACCAATCAAATTGAATTTAGAACACATCAATATAGGTCGAATACAAAGATTACACTTACACTAGATACGGCAAGCCACGACCAAGCGTGCCATGCATGTTCGACTGTTCGTACAAAAAAAAAGTCTGTTAGCTAATTGACGCTTAGCGATTGAAACAATTCTGTTTACTTTGAGCACATCACTAAATGGCTGGGATGAAGCTATCGTAGGTATAAAAAAGATGACACGTTCGGTTTTCATACTATCTAATAACATGCCGTATCTAGCCTAGGTACTCTAAATCTGTGGTCGAATACATTGGTGTGTTCCATTTTCAAACATCAAAACAGTGAGTAAAAGTCACGGAGCAGAAACAAAGAGGACGTGTTGTAAAGTCATTCTTCATACAAAAGTAGTGTCGCAGCCTCGCGGGGTGCGGGGGGAGCCCAAACAGCAGAAAGCCATCTAGTGGCTAGTAACAAAAACAACTCATAGGCAAATTAGACAGAAGTCGTAAGAGTTCTGCTATGTTTAATTAAGTGTCGCTTTTATTGTAAGGAGCCGGATTCAGGTTTAATAGTTTTATAATATACCGATATAGTTTTATTTCTATTATGTCCGACCGAAATACATTTTTTGTCTGAAACCGAAACCGAATATCGGCAGCGGTTTCAGATTCGGCCGAAACCGAAACTTCCAGAAATTAACAAGTGTGAGGGAAAAATAAAGAAAACGTTTTTATAATCATAATTTTATTTTTTTTATCATTAAATCCTCTCCTCTTCTAAATTTTTCTTCTGAACTTATTTACCGAAACTAAACCGAATTCCTTTTTTGCCGAAACTCGACATCTATTAAACTTCACTTTTCATATAGCATATATGTAGGTATGTGGTTATCAAAAAAGTTATCAAAAAAGTCCGGACCTGCAATTTGTCAGTACTTCCGCTACTTGCCGATAGGGGGCGGCAATTACTGAACATTCGAGAAGAAATAAATTACAAATTTAATTTTAATTTTACTTACGAGTGGAAAGATATCTTTATTCCGTTTGAATTTGATTGATCCGTATAACTTCTGCAAATAAAACACCACACTTCATGTTAATGCAATGAGTATGGGTCGGGAATACTTTTTAATCGTTTAAAAGCATAGAGCAACACGGACCACCGGCGGACCGGAGGGGAGTAGCCATAGCGTGTGTTCCCGATACAGAATTTTATTGTCTGTCATTTTTTGGGGGGGGGAAATCTGCGCCACGCACACTTTCTCAGACTCCCACACAAAAACAATCGGCTGTCACTACGAAACCCACACTTAACAATTATAACAATACACTAACAATTTCACACACACATAGCTGCATTCGGTGTCATAACAGTGTAATGAAGTGACACAACTACATTGACAAGTTGCGAACAGCCGTGACTGTAACAACTGTCGATATGCATTATCGATAAATTCGAGAACTCTGTTAGGGAAATAGGTTTAAAAAGTGATACAAAGGTGGATATTATAATAAAGATAGGATTTTATTTATTCATCCAACAAATATCATAGGACAGTTAACTTAAATGTTTATATCATTTTGAAAACCAGTGATAGTTTTATCTATCACTGGTTTTTCAAATGGTTTTTTTTTTAATAAATATGTCGAATACATTTTTGTGGGTTTGCCTTTTCCATTAAGAAAGAAATTCTTGTATCAGTATATTTTTCCATTATTAATCTGGCTAGTTCCAAATTATGATTTGTAAAATCATTTTCATGTGAATGGTAACTGATAGAGGGAAACAAGTCTTTGCCAATAAACTTTTTTAAAGCTTTTGGCACGATTTGGTGTGTGGTACAAGATCGTGTAGGTTTATTGTCGTCACTTATACGATGTCTTATTTCTTTCTCACAAATCCGGCATAAAAGAATGACCTCTTTTGAAGCATACAGCAATTTTCTTCTGCTTTTCTGATGCATTAAGCTTTTTTCATCAATCGGCCCGAGCAAACCTTTGATGCACGTATTGCACTTAATTTTTTTTTTGATGTCGAGAAAATAACAAATCCTGCTATGTATTCCACTACTTTCTCGGCAAAAGGAGATAAAAAAGTTAGAGCTTCAATCTCATCAATCAAATCGTCAGTAAAATTGGTAAAGTTGACTTCGTCAGTAGCGTCATTCGTATTGTATTGTCGTACGGTTGAAGCATTATTTTTTTCTAATGCAGATGTGCAATTCAGTTTTTTCCAATGGAATGCAGTTCGTTCCGCTTCCAGTTTGTGTTAGTTCTGTGTTAATAAGATTTTTTTTGTAAATTGTTTCAAACTGGGAGCTTGAGGGATTATCGGAATAACCACCATGACTTCTTACAATCGAAAAAACAGCTCGATGTGATCTTGACTGATCCTGTGGAGGGGGGCATATATTTCAGGCCATTTTGTTGGTTTTGTATTAAATCTTGAAAGATAGACTTTGTACTCTCAATGCAGATCAAAATTCCCAAAAAACCTATGTATCGTGGAGAATCTAATAACTTAATTTTAGTAGACTCTCCATTGCGTTTTTTTTACATAGGTTGATAAGCTCAATAAAATCATTAGAGCTTCGTCCATTTTTCTAAAAGCTTTCTCATAGTTTTCAGAGTTTATTGCTCTCTTATAACCATTTTGACGTGACCGTCGTTTATCGACATCGTTTATCAGTGAAATAAACTTTGAAGTTGCAGTCGATCCATTAAACTCCGGTAAAAATTCTTTTTCACAAAAAACAAGTGCGCCAGCAACACTTGCGCTGAACAATTGTGCTGCAAGGCGAACATTCATTATTTTTGTTTTGTAATAAATGTGATTTGCTCTCAACTTATTTGCCATAAAAAATAGTTCTTCCTCTTGGATTTTATGTAATGCCTCCACAAATGATGTAAATTATGATGATTTTTTTTTTCCATTTTCATCGTAAAAACATTTGAAGTCACAAAAAGTGTTTCGAATTAATTTTAACATGTGACTCGGGTCTAAAAAAAAGTAAACTCGTGGCCCCGTTGTAGGATCTAATATGGTAGTTTGCAATTTATTTGCAACTAAGCAGCAACCCAGTTCTGTTGCCATCGCTAAATTTGCTCTTGCGCCGTCACACGTTAATGCTTTTATTTCCACTCCAGTTTCATGTATTAGTTCAAATGCTTTAGTTATAAGCTGAGCTTTTAACTTAGCACTTGTGCCTTTAACTAAAAAATATAAATATAAAAAATATATAAAAAAAAATTTTGAAGTGGAAAAATATAAGCTTCATTTAACAACTATGACTAACCTACTACATAACCAACATTTTACTGGTGGCACGAGGCATTACATCGGGTGGACTAGGTTTTTTGCCTTCTCCATGATATAAAAAAAACTTACGGAACAAGTACAGAGTGGTATTAGAGTTGGCTTGGTGCCCTCGACCAATCTCCTTCTATTGTTCGCCAACACTTGAAAGTCAGAGGTCTTGAAATGATCTGAGCAAATGACACTGTTTCTTGTAGGTATCCAGGTTATTACTAAAGTTCTTCCATATATCCTTTAAACTCGAATCTTTAGGAAAACTGCAATACATAAAAACAATATGGTCGAACTTCACACTTAGTAGTTTTAATGTAATTTATTAATACTCGTAAGTATTGTATTACATTTAATTTGACGCAATTTTAATATTAAACAATATCAAAATAAAGCTCACAATATACATAATTATAATAATTAAATCAGAAGGCATAATCTCAAAAATGATTATAAGCATGAGAGATATAGCTTTAATGAGTCCTTTGCATTTGCCATTTTTATCGATATCTAACCGGTAACAACACTATCGCTCGGTGACAGCGAAAACACTCGGATCAGTCGCTCGACCGATCCGCATATTGTATGAAGACGGGCGGCCTGTGTTGGTAGACGAATCCGAAACAGCACGACCGTTATTATTGTAAATTATAAGTTTAAAAAGGAGTAAATTGTAATAATTTGATTAAAAATTCCTTACATATGAAAGGCAACGCCATCTTTTTGTAAATTTGACGTGGCAGACCTCTTTTTGCAGCAAAAAACTGAACAATTCGGCATTTTTGTGGGACGTCGATTCAGCCGCGCAACTAGATTTAGTCTAGTGAATGGAGCGGCTGCAACTAGTTTTATTGTACGCATAGGACCGCGTGGACTTGTACTTTGGCAGAGGGGAACGCCTGCGTATGGCTACTCCCCTCCGGTCCGTGTTGCTCTATGTTTAAAAGACTAAACAAATACATGACATCCGCTTCACAACGACAGTTGTACTGACGAAAGCGCCGCCTGGTCGCAAGTAGTGCAACTACCGTGTGACGTAACGACTACATTGGTGGCTGATGGACTACTTTGATTGCAACACCTCCTCTTTGTTTCTGCTCCGTGGTAAAAGTGCTTTTTATTCACTGTTTTCAGTGAATAAAATAAGCTTTTTAGAGGGGGAATGGTATAAACAAAAATGTGTATAAACTAAGAACAAAAAGAGAAAAAATTATAAAGAAATAAACAATAATTTTGGTTCTTCTCTTGCGCGAAAGTATGTTTATTGTAGTGTATGTGTGTGTGTATTTGTATTTGCGGGTGTGTGTGTATTTGTGTGAGTTTGCATGCCCCAATTGTTTGTTAGGAAGAGGTACCAACTCAGAGCAATGGCTTTCATATCGACAGTTCAACAAAATTCATCACGCTATTAACTTTGTCGAGCAGACAAACCTTTAGAACATAATTATGAAGCAATGGATTAGCATTATCCTTAAAAATCATTCAAACTGTGACTGAAAGTTTGTTACGCATTAGGGTGCCGTCCCATAACAAAAACCGTGAAAATCCGTACCGCCGCCACAGGTAAGCCCCGAAACGATAATGAGTATGGTCAATTCGAATTCCATCCATGCCAGCGGCACGAAGATCAGATGCACTATTGCATCACTTTTGTAAACAGGTAATTATTACTATAGTATAGTTAAAATCTCGCTGCAGACTCGGTCGTAAATCATTCGAGTTTTTCGCTCTCTTTCCCACTCACGGGCCTTATGGGCAGGCCACGCCCACACGTAGTCCTGTGTATTACTGCAGTCGATGAGTGATATCGATAGTTTTATATATTTATAAATGGGTGATAGAAATAAATACACATTTTTTATATTTTATTACCAAATTTACTACAAAGTATAAAACAAAGTCGCTTGCGCTGTCTGTCCCTATGTATGCTTAAATCTTTAAAACTACGCAACGGATTTTGATGCGGTTTTTTTTTATAGATAGAGTGATTCTTAAGGAAGGTTTATATGTATAATACATGCATAATATAGTAGCGAAACACTGATAAATTTAGAGGTTTCTAATGTGATGTCGTAATTAAGCATTTTTTTGCGCTTATATTGCAAACGCTGGCTGAACCCTACGAGATAGACCAAAATAATGTACTACAGTATTGTCCACCTTAAAAAGTTCAACAAAAAAGTCCGCGATGGTATATGTCTATCTCTTAGGGATAACCCACCATAACCATTTTTTATCCTTTACTAAAAAGTGATTATTTACGAAGTGGTTTTAAACAATACAATATTAATCCTTATCCAATTAAGTACCTCTAATAAATTGTACATTTAATAGAGATCAATATGCTTTTTACAGCATGTTATTTAAGTGAATATTTCCGAAGATATTACAAATTTAAAATGCAGGGACGCAGTTGTTGCGGCGCCGCGGCGCACAGTGGATCCATATTGAAAATTAGTGGACATGGGCAACAAAGTTCCAATATCGATTCGATATTTTTTTATGTGATTCTTCATGATATTCCAGACAACTTATACTCTTGTGAAATTTCTTCTAAAGTTGATCGTTTGTCTGAAAAAAAATAAATTAGATTTTTTTGTATGGAGCGAATCACGTTTATTTTTTTTTCTTCAATTGTACGAATATGTTAGGTGTATGGCGTGAGTATATGATAGCTAGGGTCATTCTCTATCCACGAAAAAATATATCAGCGCCGGCCATCCGCGGCCTCGCGAGTAATCATTCGGTAAAAAAATAATATTTTCTATGAAATTTTTTGCCTTTTAAAATCAATTCAAAGTCATATTTTCTGTCTCACTTGGCTGTTTTCACCTTTTTAGTTAAATATATAGTTTTAATAGCACATAGGTACTCACAACTAGTAATTCTGGCAGAAGTTTAGTTATTATTGCATGTTATCGGTGGTACCTGCATTGTGATTGATGACTCATTTGTTTGTGCGCTCGGCTAAGTGCATAACAAACGAGTCACCGAAAAATAATTGTCTCTGATTGGCTGTAATTTTTTTAACTACCTGCACATTATCTAATGTTATCGGTGGCACCTGCGTTGTGATTGATGACTCATTTGTTTGTGCGCTCGTCTAAGCGCATAACTAATGAGTCATCGAAAAATGCTCGTCTCTGATTGGCTGAATAACTTTCAGTCATGTTATTATGTTCACTACTTGAGTAATTAGCACTGACTATAAATACAAAGACATTCATTAAGTCCCTCTAGTTTCGCTCTTGTCGCTTATTTGTGAACACAGTGAAATACTTTTATTTTTATATTTACTTTAGAACTACGGCTGGATTTTGTACCAACCTAGATCTTTTTGTGAAATTAAGAAGTGGTGGTGATCCGAAAAATTATATGTTTCTATATGAAAGTATAATTTCTGTTTTGAATACCACAGTTTCTGAAGAAGACAAAAACCTAATCAAGGAGTTCTGTCGGCTTTTTTGTGTAAGTCTAAATAAAAAGTGGATAGAGTCAAGTAGAAATCAAAAAACTTTTATGAATCGTGTAAATAATCGCTAGTGGTTGGAAAAAAACATCAACTGGCCTGTTTGTGACAGTGTTGACCTGACAAGTGAGTTGGGCTTTTCGGACGCAGCCTTATCTGAGCCAGTGGATATGAATTCCCATGTTCCTAATGTTGCAGTATGTACTACGGAAGCGGGAACATCTACAGAAAAAAAGCACAGAAAACCGTTCGAAGACTTAAGTAATAAGCAAAAAAAAAGACGTTCTACTTCCATAGTAGAAGAAAATTCCGAGGAAGAGTTGCAGCACTGGTACTTAAAAAAATTGAAAGACAACGGCAAAACGAATCTGGCAAAAGTGGTCGAATACCTTTCCAGTAATCCAGAAACGCTATCCGAAGTACACGAGCGACTATTCAAAAAGCAGAGCCTAAGTACTGTCTCTGAAGAAGTGTTTAGCTCTTTATACATCACTTGCGCTCTCGAGATGGAAGTACTTAGCTCTTCGACAATTTCTGAAAGAAGAAAACTGTGCTGCCTTTCCATCTTATCCAAAGCTCGTTAATGCCAAGAAAATATGTTATCCACCACAAGAGAGTATGGAGATTACCGAAAAAGGAGCTCAAATTAAATTGCAAGCGCTATTGGACCACACTGTGGAGAGGATTTTACTAGATGTGAATTCTGTTGATAGGTCTCAAAATGAAGAACTCAAGTTGACCTGGAAAAGGGGGCTTGATGGTTCTTCGTCGCAGAGTAACTATAAACAGAAAACGTCAAACACAGCTACAGAGTTCGGTGATTCATCAGTAGTCATGATAAGCATCGTCCCTCTTCGGCTAGTGTCTGGCTCATCATCTGGGAATGAAAATATGGTTTGGGAGAACCCCACACCTTGTTCAACTCTGTACTGTCGACCAGTGAAGTTCACATTCACTTCGGAGACAGCTGATTTTATAAAGTCTGAAGAGTCGGAGATGAAAAAACAAATTGATGAACGAATATCTACACAGTGTGGAAATATTATTGTATCACATGAATTGCATATGACCATGATTGATGGAAAAGTGGCCAATATTATTGCTGAAGTACCATCATTTGCAACGTGCCCCATTTGCTTGGCAAAACCAAGCGAGATGAATAATTTAGACGCTTTGACTTCCAGACCACTTCGTGAAGATATTTACAAACAAGGAATTTCTTCACTGCATATGAAGATTCGGTGTATGGAATGTCTTCTCCATATATCTTATAATCTGGATTTTCAACGATGGACAGCTCGAGGCGAACATAAGGCTTTGAAACAAGCAAAAAAAAATACCACGCAACAAGAGTTTCGTGAGCAAACTGGAATGCTGATTGATATAGTCAAACAGGTATGTATTTAGTTCTCTTTTTATGTTTTTTGTGTATTATATCTCTATGTGTCGTATATTACAGTCTTTTTTCCCCATTTCAGGGTTTTGGAACTACAAATGACGGGAATACTGCGAGGCACTTTTTCCAAGATATATAAAGTGATCCGGCTATGGACTATTCCCACAAAAGCCCATCAGGGCTGGGAATATGACAAACAGCCCTTTTCAGGGCTACAATTATTTCACAATTTCCTTTCGATCATACGTACGATAACTTATACTATACTTTACATACGCTTGATTATGTAGATAATGATTATCAACGTCTTGACCGTAAAAATTCAAACTATTTCACGTATATTTGATAAAATTAGTATACCCAGAAACTTATTACATGTTTATTTTACAATAGATAACGTGCAGGTAGTAAAAAAAATAACAGCCAATCAGAGACGACCATTTTTCGATGTCTCATTAGTTATGCGCTTCTAGCCGAGCGCACAAACAAATGAGTCATCAATCACAATGCAGGTGCTACCGATAACAGTAGATAATGTGCAGGTAGTTAAAAAAATAACAACCAATCAGAGACAATTATTTTTCGGTGACTCGTTTGTTATGCATTTAGCCGAGCGCACAAACAAATGAGTCATCAATCACAATGCAGGTGCCACCGATAACATTCAATAATAACTAAACCTCTGCCAGAATTACTAGTTGTGAGTACCTATACCTATGTGCTATTAAAACTATATATTTAACTAAAAAGGTGAAAACAGCCAAGTGAGACAGAAAATATACTTTGAATTGATTTCAAAAGGCAAAAAATTTCATAGAAAATATTATTTTTTTACCGAATGATTACTCGCGCGGCCGCGGATGGCCGGCGCTGATATATTTTTTCGTGGATAGAGAATGACCCTAGCTATCATATACTCACGCCATACACCTAACATATTCGTACAATTGAAGAAAAAAAAATAAACGTGATTCGCTCCATACAAAAAAATCTAATAAATTTTTTTTTAGACAAACGATCAACTTTAGAAGAAATTTCACAAGAGTAAAAGTGGTCTAGAATATTATGAAGAATCACATAAAAAAATATCGAATCGATATTGGAACTTTGATGCCCATGTCCACTAATTTTCAATATGGATCCACTGTGCGGCGGTACCGACCCGCGGCGGCCGACCGGGGATCGGGCGGCGCGTGCCTATAAATAGCGCGTCGATGGCCGCGCTTCGCCCTATAGCACTTCATGATTTGCAGCGATCGCACGCGTTTATCGGAGCTCTCTAGCGAGGAAAATATCAATAATTAATAAAAACGTGCTTTTCAGCGCGACAACGTAATCCGTACTTATTAAGTACCTACGTTAGGATAAATAAAAAACATATATACACGGTCAATTTTAGGTCGTTCTGGAACCGAAAGCCATATACTCGATCATCGAATTCAAAACGATTGGGACTATTATTTTCAAAAAGTTACAATAAAACAAAATCACGAAAAATCTAATTTATGGTTTTTTTGTGTAATAGTGAGAACTCGTAGTAACGCTTCCTTGCGATTAACGCATATGTGTGTAAAACGTATCGACGAAGTGCAACACTTGCGAACGGTACCCACGCTTTGAAAAATTCATTCATCGATCAGACAGCATGATCCGTAAGCCACGCCCCCGGCCCCATACAGTCTAGCCGACCGCCCGCGCGCCCCCGCCACGCGCCATTCCTAATTTCTTATTCCTTTCTCTAGTATTGTCTCGCGTTTCGTTGTATTAGGTCACGCACGCGCAACCTAATTACGCGCCAAAAATTTGAGTTTTGGGCTATGGTAGATTTTTATGTGACATGGCGAACCATAACTTAGAAGAGGCCAGACGTTTGTATGCTCAGCCGGAACACCTGAACTCACTGCGCGCACGTGGAATCACTGACCCTCAAGTTCCCTTCACCTCCACCATCCTGGCTGTAACCCAGCGCCTCCTCGATCATGGACAGTTTCGAGCGCCCACACACGCGCAGGGCCGCGGACGCCGCGGTAGACTACCATACTCGGCGGAATTGGAGGAAGACATACAGGAATACTTCGAACGCGACCCACGCGGCCACGTCGTAGTACCATAATGGCGGCCAGGCGATTCAATGTTAGCCAATATTATGTATCTCTCTGGCACATTAACGCGGTCTGTTCTATCAGTTCAGTGCGTGCGTATTTAAACAGTGTGTTTGGTGAGCAGTAGATAGGTCGTGGACTCGTGG
This sequence comes from Brachylomia viminalis, assembly GCA_937001585.2. Classification (NCBI taxonomy): domain Eukaryota; kingdom Metazoa; phylum Arthropoda; class Insecta; order Lepidoptera; family Noctuidae; genus Brachylomia; species Brachylomia viminalis. Next base: position 4,959,583 of record OW443300.2, read on the forward strand.
TGGCCTTGTGGTTTGGCGCATGGAGCCCTGACTTAACACCACTGGATTTTTATGTGTGGTTCGAGATAAAAAGCGTACTACTCGAGATGACTTAAGAAGTGCGACAGTGGACGCTTTTAATATTGTGAAAAGTGAAGTGAATAAAAGAGTACCTACAAGTAAGTAAGTATTTACCTACTTAGATACGAAACATGTACTCGTACTTACTTATTACTGACGCGACGGTCCTAAGCCCGTAGAAATTATGAAGGAAAAATTAGAGTTATTTAACTGATAGGTATGTAGGTAGATAAACGCAATTTAAATCAAACAATGGTTATGAATGCGGAATCAAACGATTTATTATTGTCGCGGGTACTTAGGTATCTACAGCAACAAAGTGCAAGTAGGTACTGATGACCGCGGCTGGACACCACAGTGAAAGGTGGACATCTTGTTCACTGTGTACCTACCTACATCAAAACAATTTTTTTTGACCGTGGGAGGACAAGGGGGTTCCTCAATAATATCCTTGCTATCAAATTTCTAGTATTAATGTACTTACCTACCTACTGAAAAAAAAAAACGTTATTACATTAAAATTCCTGCTTACCATTTGGACGTACCTACCGCCACTATTTAAGCGGATTTAAACTTATTTATACTCTAAACATATGGCTGTAGTACCTACTATGTCTATTTTATCTATGCGTACGTTGAGGTACCTAGTTCACAGAGGTCGCCGATCGCCGCTAACATGCAATAGATAAAATAGGTACACAAATAAAAATACGAAAAGCGAATTCAGACTTTATTTCTTAACCGTAAACGGTAACAAATCGAAATTTCACCAAACTAGGTACAAGGAACATAGGTACGCAGTTTACTAAAATTATTCTGAGAAGCCACAGAATTGATGCACAACCGAATTCAGCGGTTAACTTTATAAAAATAAGGTCTTAATTCGGTACAATATTTTCATAGAACAGGGCACCACCAACTTATAATGAACTCTATTTGACAGATAAAACGATTCATTTTTCTGTTTGAATTGCCTGCCTTTGTAGAAGCCGTCGTACCGCGCAGCTGCGCTGGAAGTTACATTGTAAAACTTCGTAGGCAGTATTATTTTTATTCATCATAATTTTATTATGGTAGGTAGCTGTATGCTTTTTAAGTACCTATTAGCTCGACACTCGATTCAAGGCCTTAAATACAACTCACAAGCGTACTCGTCATGTCTAGTTGAGGTAATAGACCGTACGATTACTAGTGATTTCGTGATGCGAGAGTAGTGAATGAAATTTCAATTAATTTCTCTCGTTTACGAGGAGATGTGATAGTAATAAACACCGTGCCGTGCGTCCAATTAGGTTCCAATACAAACGAGAGATAACGGAGGTAAATGAACTTACACCAACCTAAATCGTACCTACCTGAAATAAAATACCTACTTGCAGCAACGTCCGTTGACCCACCACGAGTGCGCTCAGCTGTCCCGCGATACGACATCGCCGAGTGGACCGCATACAATGTAGCGTTAAGAATGAAATAGTGGAAGGGCTACTAAGATTTAACTCGAATGACAGAATAAAAGTGATAAATTTCTAACTTCTATATTAGATGTCTTAAAAAAATTATAACAATGCCAATAGTAACTATTAATCGTCTGGAGTTACTGTGTTTCGGCTCCAGAACGATGTAAAATTGATCGTGTATATTCGAATGTATGATAGTACCTATTTAAATAAAAAAGTTAATTATTTTTTAAGACAATACGTGCTTTAAGCGCGAGTTTTAAAAGTGCTTTTTAGGGCGATTTTTTATAAGATTGATACGCCGACGCAAATATACTACTCGGTCGATACTGTTCTCGACTCGGAAGAAGCTGTTCATTTTCCTACAGAATTTCTTAATTCTTTGAACCCTTCTGGACTCCCTCCTCATAAAATGGAATTGAAAGTAGGTTGTCCTGTTATTTTATTAAGAAACCTGAATCCCCCTAAACTTTGCAATGGCACGCGTTTGCTGGTAAAATCACTAAAAAAATTCATAATAGAGTGCACAATACTCACCGGATGTGGTACCGGAGAAGATGTGTTAATTCCCCGAATTCCTCTGATACCATCAGATTTACCGTTCCGATTTAAACGCCTACAATTTCCGGTAAAGATATCTTTTGCAATGACCATTAATAAATCGCAGGGTCAAACTTTCAACGTTGCAGGATTAGATTTGAGCATAGAGTGTTTTTCACATGGCCAATTATATGTCGCGCTGTCAAGAGTAACCTCTAAGCAAAACATGTTTGTATTGTCTAATGACAAAAAAGCTGTGAACGTTGTGTATAAGGACATTTTGTAGTAGATATATTTACATAAGCATTGCACCTAATCCTAACTAATATTTTAAATGCGAAAGTAACTCTGTCTGTCTGTTACGCTTTCCCGCTTAAACCTCTCAACCGATTTAGATTAAATTTGGCACAGATATAGAGTAGACCTTGGGAGAGAACATAGGCTATCTTTTATCCCCCCTCCACCACCCCCACTTGCGCGATATAACGTGTAGTCTACGCGGGCGAAGCCGCGGGCGGGCTGCTAGTTAAATATATAAACAAAAGAACGTATATATAAAACTAAAAATAGAAAATTAAAATTCTTCGTCCGAGTCATCATCGATAATAGCCTTGAGCGCGCGCAACTAGCGCACATCCCTACTCCGATTATGATTTATGACCAAGTCTGCAGCGAGATTTTAACTATACTAGGGTGAAGTACCCAATTATCAGCACTTTAAGAGTTGGTCCTAATTTAAGCCTATTTATTATTGTGAAAAATAGTTCTTTACCCGTTAAGGCAAATTTTATAGTTCTAATATTTAATAAGGAAGACGTTATTAAAAGAAAAACATGGTTGACCTCTGTCCAAGATTTTTTAGACAAGTAAGAATAAAAAATGGGTCTCTCACCATTTACTGGCACCATCGCCCCAATTAATAGCATAGAGCGAGCTAATTATCAGCACATAACTATCACTGTTAGGAATTGCATAAAAAAAAATATTTCCATTCTTAAAATCTGATTTTTATTTATATTTTTATTTAATTAGTAGGTAGGTAGACCCTGTAATATAAAACAATCACTTATAATCTAATAATAATTTTTAAAATTGACAAAGTTTAACATTAATAAAGTTATCTTAGGTAGGAATTTAAATAATTTGTTCAGACTTACGAAAATCTCACTAGAAAATGTTTTACTTAAATATAATATGGTAGCCGACCAATACCAACCAATAACTATGTAGGTATCAACAACCATTAAGAAACATAAAATTGCACATAAGAAAGTGTACCAGTAAGTAAATAAAATAAAAGATAAGCTCTTGCCATCACATCTTCTAATCCTCTTGAAGGATCTTCTCTAGTTCTAGTAAAGTGTAAGTCTTCTTTTTCGTATTATTTATTATTTTTTCCAACGGGTCTATTTCGTTATCTCTTTGACCAACTTGCGAGGTTCTGGGTGTTAAATTAAGTTTAATGTCGGAAAGAATTTGGATTTTTTTATTTGGTGGATAGTTACTCTTCTCTTCGGCTTTTCTTTTCTTAATATTAATTGAGTTTTCATTTTCAGGTGAGGATGGTATATTCGTGTCATGAATCATAACTTCGTGTTTAAATGTCTGGTGGTGATTAATGAAAGTCTTTTGTGATTTATTTTCTTTTGTCTCCTGTTTATTCGTAGCTTCTGTCTCTTGTTTTTTAGTATCTATTGCCTCTTTTGCTTTCTTGTTTATCTTGTTTCTGGTGGTTTCTACTGTAGTTTTATTTAGTTTAGTCTCCTGTATAAGATTAGCTTCAGTCTCTTGTTTTTTAGTTTCTACTGTCCCTTTTGTTTTCTTGTTAATCTTGTTTCTGGTGGTTTCTTTTGTTTTGTTTTTTTCATCTTGTTTAAGTAATCTGTTCTTTTTGCGGGCTCTTGTTCTTCTTCTTTAAGTTTTTTAGCTTTTAATTTGTCATTTTCAGTCTTCTGCCATTCCGCTGAAGTAAGCACGAATGATGATCTCTCTACATTTTTAACACCTTTTCGTTCAGGTGTTTTTTCAACAATCAAAACGTCCTGTAATTTGACAGGTGTTAGTAAATATTGTTGACTATCAAAACATACCAATTGCGCACTACCGAGACAATCTTCAGTATTGTTATAACATTGTTCATTCGCTATAGAATTGGTCATAGCTTGCATATCATCTACAAAATCTTCTGCTAATATTACTGGTAATTGATCAATGTCTTGAAATCCAACTGCTTCGAAATTTTCAATTTCGATGTGAGTTTCTTTGTTTATGGACGTATTAGTTTCTTGATTTTCAAAAAAACAACAAATTTTCTTCAAAATGCTTTCTGTTTCTGTCAGATTTTCAAGCGGCGTTCTTTGCAGAAATGTTACCTTTTCATGCCCTACAAAGTTTTCTAAAATTTCGCGTGTCATAATTTTTTCTTTATTTGAATTGTCTTGTAGTTTTAAATTGTCTTCTTTTGGTTCTCCATCTTGTTTACTTCCTTTACGCAGACATTTATTGTAGTTAATGGCACCAGAGTTCCAGGGACATAAGCCAGTAGTCCTGAATCCATTTATAATTGTCGTATCTTTGACACCAACCTCTAAAACATCCTTGAGAACAGGTACGAAATTGTTCTTTGTGAGAGTCTCCAAAGGATGATCTCTCCTCCATTTCAGGACACTTTCCTTCCATGCAGTTTTGAGAGGTCTAAATGCTGACACGTCAGCTGGTTGTAGAATCCGTGTGGCGTTGGGATAAAGTGCTATCAAAACAATCTGCAATTTGCTGCACAATTCACTAACTTCAAGACTGAGATGTGTTTTGTGTCCATCTACAAATAGTATGACAGGAAACCTTTCTTTTGTAAAGGTAAGGATGAAACACATTTTTTATATAATCATAGAAAAGTTCAGACTTCATCCAGCCAGTATCGCTTAGACCAATGCCCCACTCATCTGGAACTGATGATGTTATATCTTTGGGAAGCCTCTTGTTGGGAAACACAACTAATGGAGGTGTTACGTCTCCGTTGGCGCAAAATGTAAACAGTACAGTAAGGGCTGTTTTAGCTGTAGCGTGATCCACTTCATACACGTCTCTTTCTCCTCGTAACGAAATAACTTTGCCATTTTTGGGACATAACTGAAAGTTAGATTCGTCCCCATTAAAAACACGAGCTGGTTCCTGTAAGATGTCAAAATAGTTGTTTTCCTTAAGGTAAAGCTCAATTTTGTGGAACCACCCTTTGATGTCTTTTTCTGACACATTAGCACTGGCTGATGTGACAGCTTCGGCAGTGCGTTCGCTGAGTTCTGGATGACGGCGCATAAAAAGATCATACCATTTTTTTCCAGGTATGTCATCTTTAAAGGGGTTTTCTCTTCCTGACTTCTTTAAGAAGTTTGCTACGCTTAATTGTAAATCAGATTTTCTTTTTGGAAATCCTTTCCGACAGCAATCTACAACCCACTGTACCAAAACTCCTTCTTCTGTCGACAATATTGGCCTAGGACCTGGTAGATCATTGCACGGCTTTCTTAATCGCGACTGGATAGTTCCTCTTGGCACATTGTAAGTTTTCGAGGCCAGTTTTTTAGACATACCTTTTTTAACTGCATCCAAGGCTTTTAGTAGATTTTCGTTTGTGTACATTTTTCGTTTATTTGGTTTATTTTTATCCTTTGGCTTCATGGTAGGTGGATAAGTGGTTCTGAAAAAGAAAAGAGATGATGAAATTCTAGGAAAACCAATTTACCAGCATACTTCTGATCCAATTATCAGCACCATGCTAAGATTTGGATTTTGATAATTAATTTAATTAATTATTTTTTTTTTTTTTTTTTAATTAATTTTTTTAATTTTTTGTTAATTTATACTACTTTTACAAAACAAAATGAATTAATTCTATGCATAAAATAAACACAGTTTACATTATAAGTTATGAAATTAGTATTTAGGTACTTTTTTCCATTTATCAGCACCCGTGCTGATAATTTGGAATTTACAAAATATTCGATCCGTTTATCAGCACCACGTATTTTACCAATTTATCACCATAACCTCAAATTCTACTCTTCAGATTATCCTCATAAACTATCTCAAATATCAGAGAAATCGTTAGTTTCAATATAAAATATGTAAAAAAATCTGATACATCATAAAATGTAAACATGTGAACTTACCTGCGATCACAAGAAACAGGCAAAAACAGAAGAAACTGCAGGACACAAGTATTTGCTTACACAATTTCCGCCATTTTGTAGTCTCAAAGTATGGTGTTGCCAATAGTAGAATTCCAAAAACATACATTTATTTATTTATTAGTGTGGTAATCCAAATTAGTAAATGAAAACCTTAGAATTTGACAATTTATTCGGAGTGCTGATAATTTGGTGCAGTTTGGGTTATTCACCCTATAATTATGTAATTTATTTAAGTCACCACTGTTAGTAGATTTTCTACCGCTTCGTAGTCAAGCGACTTTAACCAGGTGAAGATAACTTCCTTAAATTTATTATTGGTTCATTTACGTATATAATTAATTTTAGTGCATTTGTTGTAAACGTTGGGGCAATGAAGTTAAAGTGCTTTTGTCCAAAAGCTGTTCTTTGGCGAGGCACTGGACAAAGTTCAACTCGCTTGACTGACACAGGTAGGGTTGGCACATACTTTCTGTGGTATCTACGTAGAATTTCGTATACAAACATTTTCCTTACAGTGAGTACACCAGCCTTTTCGTAAACTTCAAGTGTTGAATGCCTGAACGGCAAATGCATTAGCATTTTCAACACAGCACGCTGTGCCCTTTCTACTTCTATAAGAAATGTCTTGTTTGAAACGCCCCAAGCGCAAATACAGTATCTAACTATACATTCACATAATGCTTGCCGACCGTACGAGGTTCCTAGTGCAAAGGTACTTGTTAGGTGGAGTATCGGTATCCGTCTGGAATCGGGTACCCTGGTACCGAAATGGCAAGAACCGCTAAGTACTATCGAGGAAGTTCATATCTATGCACCTTTAGGACTATTTTTCCCTGTAGCGGTCGGGCGCTAACAGTAAGTAACGTAAAACAGATGCGGTCATCGTGTTCACGGGATTTTGTTCTAAAACTGCTTAGATATGAACTTCCTCGGTAGTTACCTGTACAGAACTTGTACTTTTTTTACCAGTTCCAAGCCCTGCTGCCAATATAGGTCATAGGCCGGTATATCACGTCGTAACACTTGAACTTCGAAGACCGCCAGTGCCACTACAAAAAAAGGGGCATTCAAAGTCAAACTAACCATAGACGGGCAGTTGTCATGGGTGAAAAAAAAAATCTTGTAATCATTGTTATATTTTCATACTTCTTTTGGTGAATTGCTTGCCTCTCTGCCCGTCTCTTCTCCAACATTTCGGAGTATTTCCTCTTGCATTCCCACTATAAAAACAACATAATAGCCCTGTAAATGCATCTCTCTCTAAACACAAAATGTTCCAGGTTTCACGAGTCTAAAGGCAAGCACTACAGTACGGGTTACGGCGAGGGCGACACGCTAGGATTCCTCGTCGTGTTGCCAGAGAGTGGTACCACCAAGTATACTCCAAATACTTATAAAGACAGGGTAAGTGTAGCCAGTTTAAATACTTCTAAAATCACGGAACACTGACGAGGAACTGAGATCCCACCTCATTCTTGCCTTTATTGACCGGCTTCAGTGGAGATTCGCAAGGGCAAACATGCTCGGAGGAAGGAAGTTTTCCAGTAAGATGCTGGTAGAGATCTTGACCGTACTTCCGGGATTGTCCTGATAGCCATGGAATACCTCTGCAGTCCTCAAGCACCTCACAATATGTTGCCCGCTTGTCGCTACCTCACTATGTGCTAGCGACCGTTTCCAGGGGCCCATTATTAGGTGTGCAAGTAATCCCCTCCCATTTGATCTATGTATTGTATGTATAAGAATTCAATTAATTATATTAAATTTACAATTACTGACTGACTGGTTGATGCAGTTGGTAGCGACCCTGCCTTCTGAGCCGCTGGTTCCGGGTTCGATTCCCGGACAAGTCAAACATTTGTGTGCATGGACATGTCTGTTTGACCTGTGTCTGGGTGTGTATATGTATATAAGTATGTATATCAGTCATCAGGTTACCGTAGTACAGGTTCTACCTAGTTCGGGACCTGAAGACCTTGTGTGGATGTTGTCTCATATTATTATAATTAATAAAACTTACAAATACAGCCTCCTAACTATTGTTTGCCTCACCGGACGACGTCACTACGTCAGCGCCGGCTGTCGCTGAAAACCAGCGCTGGGGCTCTGTCTTGCATAGGGTCGCAGCATAATGCTGAGCGATAGCCGTTATGCGTGGATTTCACGCATGTTTCCCCAACCTTTTCTTATTTTTTGTATTTGTGTTATTTTTTGCGTCATGTTTACCGCAAATAAACGCATTTTCTTTCTTTCTTTCAAATCACATACATGACAATTCCAGAATTAAATTACTTATACTATGAAAGGCGGTACGTTAACTGTTGACTGGTGAGCGATGTAAGTGAATGTGTAGAGTGGATGTAGGTGCGAATGTGTGTGGTGAGTGTAGTGTAGGTCTATACCTACCCTATGGTATGAATGTTTACGCGATCGTGTAGGTGTACTTTCGGTATGTTAATTCTATTTTCCATATTGATATAATCAAGGCTTAGAGGCCGTTTCGTGACAACTATTTTACATTATTGTTTAGTTAAAAGATATATTTTTACGAAGTTTAAAAAATCTCTGTGCAAAATGAATGTGGCAAGCTTTATATATTTTGCGTAACTCGATAGTCAGCTGCGCTGTAATTTCAGCAGACCTTACTACATATAATCTACAAATATCATTCTCTACTTCCAGCCGCTAGTAAAATTCAAGAGTCACCTCTACTACGAAGACAAGGACAACATACAAGAATCTCTAAACAATCTCAAGCCGTTACCGGGCAGCAAGATATACTACTTCAAGAACGGCGAGTGTCAGGGCGAGGCCTTCGCGGACATTTACGAAGGGTGCTATTACCCTACCGTGTCACTGCATAAGAATGTCACCGTCAGTGTGAACTTTGGACCTAACTTCAAGTATGCGCCGTCAATTAACGAGTACAAGTATAGGCCGGTGAGTGTACTTTAAATATTTACGGATTTCTGCCTTTGCTTTGCTTCTTGAGAAGACGGCATATTATCGTATGAAATAGAACCACACTGGTCAACAGTCGCGCTTGGGATCACTGGGTTCGAACGCCGAATCCTTTCGGATGTTGTTTGCAATAAGCTCACCCCCTATTATTTGGGACTTTAACAAAACTGGCGAATAGTGGGTGTACTTTTCAACTCTGCATACCCCTTCGGGGAGTAAAGGCGTGTTGTTATGTAATCATCATTATCATCATTTCAACCGAAAGACGCCCACTGCTGGGTGTCTACTCTCAAAGCACGAAATCCGTAGTTTCGGTCGAAGTTACGGGAGTTTTCTACTCCGTATCACCTACGGACATAAGATTACATCGGGGCCCGAACTAAGAATGGATGGCAACAAGATTTTACAGTTGTCCTTAATCCCAATGTGGTTATGCCAGTCCAAAAAAGGTAATTAATCGGAAGTGGGGCTCATTACGATGTATCGAACTACCTTCGGACTGGTCTGTGTCTTCGTTGACGCACATTGAGAGTAGGCCTCCACAAAGGTTGTTTGATAATTATCTTCTTATAATTTTTCAGATGTCCGAGAAAGCGGAAGAAGCAATCTGCGAGCAGACTATGGCAGATCTACTCTACCTGACTGAAAACGAAGGCAAGCTACGATTGGACAACTTTAACCTCTGATACAACTAACACCGTTACGCGGTGTAATATGAGTGAATGGATCGAGTGCAGTGATCAAAGTGAATTATTTCAAACACACTGTACAACAGTGCAAGAAACTATAACAGTTAAAAATAACAGAGATATTTATAAGAGTGTCTTCGCATTTTACGTTGATTGAAGTCACATAGACATAATATTGTAACGAAGGCACTATATTATATACGACCGACGAACGCAGGCAAGATGCGAGAAGGGCCCGAGATCAAAAGCTTGTTAGCTTTTTGACAATATTAAATTAAGCTATCTGCAGTATCTATGCAAATTCATTCGAAGATAAAATATTTAATCAAGAAACGAAATTGTTGAACAAAAATGATGATCAATCATAACTTCTATGAATCAATTCGTAAATATGTATAATATTTAATCTTATTATACTAATATTTGTAAAATAGTAAACTAAGGAGCTCCACATTCCAAGTGCGGACAGTGCCGTTTTGTTTGATCGCCTGTGTGTGTGTACTGCCGGAACAACTACTTGCAGGTCATACAAAAAATCATGAAGAAATTGTAATTATAGTGTGGTACATCACTTACTTCGATACTGTCACTCCGCCGCACCGCTCTTTATGTGTAGGAATTCCTAAACCGTGTACAAATTCATTCTAATCTATGAAAGTGCATCCTTTACAGTTTTTAAATAATATCACTATTATTGATTGAAATTGTGTGTAGTATTGAAAGTATAACTTTGTATTATATTGAATACGTTTGTATTAATGAGTATTACAAGAATGATCTTGTTTATGATATATTGATCTGCTGAAAATGAAAGTTGAGTTAGTATGATAAGAGATGGTGTAAGAATAAAGCTTTTATCGTCAAATATGCATTTTTATTATGAATCATAATAATCTATAGATTACTGATTCAATTCAATATATTTTAGTGTTCAGCCAGTTTATCCAAAGCATGACCAAAGGGTAGGGTGCCTATAAAAAAATCTAAGTGTGTTGAACCCGGCTATTCCGATTATCCACCCTCAGGTAGATACGTGGAAACTATCTGAGAATCCACCCTAGGCCTATAAATTCACTAGGCTAGTCTATCCACTAGGCCTAAGGTTACGTTTCCGCGTACCCACCGTAGGGTTGATAAACGAAATAACCCGCTGAACCTGATAGGATTTAAAGCTTTTGTGATTATGTACTCGGATCACACGAGGCGAATATAATTATATTCCGCCAACCAAAACCGCCGATCCAAATTTAACATGCCTAATTAAGCATGTTAAATTTGGATCGGCGGTTTGATATTCGACGGCGCGAGTGATCCAAATTCACGTGATACAGGCGAGTCGAACTCGCTGCACAGACAGCGAATCGATCGTAATTTCGTGAATGAAAAAGACAAGTAAAACGCTGCGAGAAAACTCGCTACATGTGACCGAATTGTTATGTTCTTATAACAAAATAAGGTTTTTCTTTTTGTGATTTAAATGATCAAGCAGTTTTTGTAATGTGATTGAAATAGAGTTGAGTGATAAGAACTTTACCCTTAGTGCCTCTTTGGTTGCTCTATTGTTCGAACCTGGGTCAAAGATAAACCGTATATAGAAATCAGTAAGAGAATTGAGTCTGCTTAGAACTCTGTGAAATAGAAGTCAGTGAAACAATAAAAGTATTAAATTAACAACATATTTTATTAAAAATAGAAATAATTAACTAATATGAAACATTCATACTCAGGACTACCTACTTTCCAAATCCACCTTTACAAGAAGGGCTGCTTTCTATTACTTTGTCACTGGTTTCCCACTGTTGAGGAGATTTAGCCACAATAGACAATGCATGGACACCACTTTGAAGTTCTTCCTTTAGAATATCATTTACTAAACGGTGCCTCTGAAATAAAAATCACAAGCATGAGAGATATATTTTTCATAGCAGGCTGGCTCCAATACATGTCTGAGTGTGTAATTTAAAATTTCATGACCAGCTTTTACAGTTCAATACCACAATCATTGACACAATAAGATTGTGTTGTGTCTTGGGTAGATTTACATTATGGAAGGTAAATGGATTTAATGAATCGGGAACGGCACCACTGCCAAAACCTTGAAAAAATATTATTTTCCATGTTTCTATGCCACTGATTGGTTCTCCGGTTCTGAAGGATTCCGTTTAGAATATTCTTTTTCTAAATATTAAAATGGGCCATCCCAAGCTTACAGATAGACCACTTACCTTGATTAATGGCAATCCATCAAATTTATCAGATACAACCACTACTTTGAAGTGTGTCTCTGCTCCTTTTGGCACATTATGCATGTAGGATTCATTGATCACTTCTAAATGTTTAGCACCCAAAGATGATAGCAATTTGCTTCTTATTGTACTCTCTACCACCCCTGCTATTGAAGTCATACTTCTGTGGATGCTAAATACACCTAAAACATTTATTATCCTATACATTTTCTTTGCATAACATAACCCATTGAGGTTCAATGTAAACTTGAACGACTATGACAAAATCTGGAATTTGTTTCATATTTAGTATTACGTCTTCTTACTTACCCGGCCTCAAAATTACAGTCATAGATTTAATTAAGTATGCTCTTAAAACGTGCATGTAATTTTATCGTGATGAATTTGAATTGCTAATTTCGTTTCTATTTTTTTTTCGTATAATTTCGCTTTGGCTGAACAGCTGAAATATGAACACAAAATATTATCGAACGTCATAGTCACTTTGACAATTCCGAGTTGTCGAATTTGACATTGACAATCGCGTGAACGTTCTAAAACTATGTGAACTTTTTTGTGTAGTAATGCTTTTGGATGTAGTTCCCAGTTAGATTATTTTAGTGGGCATGACACTTAAAACGTTCACTTTAGAAATGAATCAGGGGTTCTAGAGATATTTGATACTCCAACAACCGCATGAGTAACTACTGTGATCAAATATTTTGCTATGCTTGGGTGAATTAAAAAAACCCTTTTTATTTAAGTATATTCTAATACACTGGGATAATCTTACATCATCGTGTCTTTTTTACCGATGCCTTCTTTGATATTGCGAAAGTGAAGATAAGGTCAAGTAAGTTAGGGGCGGTATTTTCATTACTTTTTTTAGTCAGTTATCTCTCCCATAAAATCTCGTATGCCTACGCGGAGTTTTGATACAGTCAATTAGGTACTTATGTGGATTTTACCTACGCGAAACTTGTCGAAAGTAAAAAAAAAAGAACGAAGTGCTTATGAAAGATATAAGATTTAGGTACTTTACCAAATGTCAAAAGTAGTGATTGTGAGATAGTTTTGAATCAAGAGAAACTAGAATTCATCGATAAAACTGTTTGCCTGGGGATCACGCTCGACTCAAGGCTACAATGGGGTCCTCATTTAACCTCTCTTGCGGGACAGCTAAGTTCAGCAGCTTAAAGTGTCTACTTTGACTACTTTTGTAGATACCTACCTACCGCGGGGCTAGTCTATTTTAGTTACTTTCATAGTAGGTATCATGTGTTACGGTATTTTATTATGGGGTCGGGTCGCAGATATTAGGTACCTACGTCTATTTTTATTCTGCAGAAAAGAGCCATCAGAGCCATAATATAATCTCCGCAGACGCGATTAAATAAACTAGGTAAGGGAACTGTTTAGGGGTGTTTTATTAACCTTGTCAATACTAAAATGTCACGGTGTATTTATGAAAACATTAGTCAATTACATATATTTTTGTAAAAGAGTTGAAAGACGTAATTACCTATACCTAGTAGGTACTAGGGACCTAGTTCAACCAGGTTTCAGACTGGCTAAAGTAGACTCATCCTTCATGGGATACCTACCGTTTAAATGAGACGAAATTTAAATATTGTATTGTAGCTGTAATACATCTTTCGCCGCCGCTGTACGCGGGATACTAGGGTCTCGGCGCCCGGCCTGTAATATTTACGTGCGGTGCAACATCGCCACGCTGAGCCGTCGACACGATCTCCACGACTAGCCAATAACACGACGGCGACCTGTGCGCCACCGCGCTGATTTCTTTAGGAACTACATCTCATACCGAGTATTCCAACTGGATTTCCTATTGGTCGATTAATGTCGTAAGCAGACCACTACTTGTAACCCTAAGTTTAGATATAAGACATGTACATATTTTGTAAAGAGCACGCTATTGCACCACTACGGAATCCGGAACGCCTCTCTGGATCTTCTTACTTCTTATTTAAGTGATAGGATTCAGAGAGTTGATGTTAACGGGAAAAGATCTCCCGGATCGGTAGTAAGAATGGGGGTCCCTCAAGGCTCAATTCTAGGTCCATTTTTATTTCTTATTTATATAAATGACTTGCCTTACCTCATAAAGGATAAACATGATATAGTGCTGTTTGCAGACGACACTTCACTTTTATTTAAACTCAAACGTCAGCAGCTGGTTACTGACAATGTAAATAGCGCCCTCGCAAAAGTAGTTAACTGGTTTTACGTTAATAACCTTCTTCTTAACGAGAAAAAAACTAAATGTATTAAGTTTACGTTACCACATGTTAGACAGGTAGAAACAAGTGTTCTCATAAAGGGGGAAGAGTTGAAACCCGAAAATACCACAGTATTCTTAGGCATAACTTTAGACGCCAAGCTGCAATGGGGCCCCCATATAGATAAAATGTCAAAAAAGCTTAGCTCTGCAGCATACGCTGTTAGAAAAATTCGTGGTTTAACAGATTTAGAGACAGCCCGTTTAGTATACTTCAGTTATTTTCATAGTGTAATGTCGTACGGTATTCTGCTGTGGGGAAATGCCGCCGATATTCAGACGATTTTTGTTTTACAAAAAAGGGCAATTCGTTCAATTTATAAATTAAGTCCCAGACACTCCCTCAGAGAAAAATTTAAAGAGATTAATATAATGACTGTGCCTTCTCAGTATATTTATGAAAATCTTTTGTATGCACATAAAAATATTAATCTGTTTAAAAAATACAGTGATATCCATAGTATAAATACTAGGAACAAACACAAATTTGTTGTTCCTACAACCAGGCTCAAGAAAATAGGTGGCTCGTTTAGATGTCAATGTATACATTTTTATAATAAACTTCCTAGCCACATTCAAGAACTAAGCCTTAATAAATTCAAATCTTTTATAAAAAGGAAACTATGCCAGAAAGCCTATTATACTGTCAAATACTTTATTGAGGACAAAAAGGCTTGGGAGTGAGCTGTTCCAATAAATTTACACAGGGAATGTTGATTTATTTTATTGTTTTTTTTTGCTAACTATTGTACTTTTAATCTTTGCTATAAGTATCTATAATTTTTTACATATAATACAATGACATGAATATTTACTGTATAAAGTATTATATTATTTTAATTGTTGTGAATGTGAGGACTATGTGGGTTATTATTCCAGTTTTAATCATGTTCTGGCAGTTTGAGTAGTTTATGTGGCCTACCCAAATGTCCTTTCTTTGGTATTGTTCGTCGAATCGTTGAGCTCCTTAAGTTCTGAGTCGAGCTGCACGGTTACTGACAAATGCGTGCACTGTCTGGACAGGTCCACTCAATCTGTGTGGTTCTTTTCTCAAAAGTCCATTTCAGACACCAATCTGCATGGTCCTCAATGATTATGTCCGGATTTTATATACACATTGACATTAATGAATTTTATATACATATACTATGACAAGAGTATTTACTTTGTAAAGTATTATGCTATTATTTTAACTATTGTGAATGTGAGAACTATGTTGGTCATTGCTTTTTTTTTTGTATTTTTACTCTTAGTGTAATCATGATCTGGCAGTTTGAGTAACTTGTGCGGCCTACTCAAATGTCCTTTCTTTGGTATTGTTCGTCGAATCGTTGAGCTCCTTAAGTTCTGAGTTGAGCTGCACGATTGCTGACAATTGCGTGCACTGACTGGACAGGTCCACTCAATCTGTGGGGTTCTTTCCTCAAAAGACCATTTCAGACACCGATCTACATAGCCTTCACATGATCTGACCAAGATTCTGTCTGGACTTTAAAAGAGACTGTGACCTCTGAGTTTGTTTCGGCCTTTCTTCTCAGAGTAGTCAGATAGGAAACGCCGACCTCATCTAGTTTAAAAAAAAATATGATTGACGTGTAAAAGTGTTTGTAAAAACCTACTTACAGAAATAAAATCATTTATCATTTATCATTTATTCTATTCCTCGTTTATTGTTAATATACTATCGTCGTACATCTGGAGTATTATTATTGACTCACACCACCTCACGCGCTACAGTGGTGACCCCAACGTGATATTAAGAAGATACCTCCAGATCCACAAATTAAGTTTTCATCATGGCCAACAACGGTGAACAAGAACTCTCCGGTGTGTCGACGTCGCTGCGCATCCCACCCATTTGGCGCGACAAGATTCGACTGTGGTTCGCGCAATTTGAAGCCATCATGTCCGTACAGAAGAAGGGCGATCAAGTCATGTTCGAACTCGTTATCGGACAACTTGAGCGGCAAGATCTAGACGAGATTTCAGACATCATTCTCCATCCACCGGAGAAAAATCGTTACGACGCGTTAAAGAATCGATTGTTCCAAGTCTACGAGGAATCTGAGCAACGGCAAGTACAAAGGTTGCTATCGGAAATGGAACTCGGCGACATGAAACCTTCACAGCTGTTACGTCGCATGAAGAACCTCGCTGCCGATAATATCTCCGACTCAGCGCTACGGATTATGTGGACAAACCACCTTCCACAATCCGTCCGAGCAGTACTCGCTGTCAGCGACAACATCGCGAAACACTCCGATATCCATGAGCTGGCGATGATGGCAGACAAGATCCTCGAGCAAACACATCCACTAGGCGCAGTCGCTGCAGTTACCTCCGTTCCCGCAACCCCACATGCTTCTACATCAATTGAGGAGAAGATCGACGCGCTCACGAGAGAAATCGCAGAGCTGAAAGCACATCGATCGCATTATCATCAGCATCGACGCAGACCATTCGACAGACGGCGTTCAAGATCGCGTTCTTTGAGTAGAACCAATCGCAATGCCACATCTAACGACCAATCAGCGATCTGCTTTTATCATCGCAAGTTCGGCAAGGAGGCGCGAAAATGTACGCGTCCGTGCAGTTTCGAAGACAGCAGCACCCACTCGGGAAACTATCGACTGCGTTGGCTGAGGCGGCAACCGACGCAAACAACACTTCTTACCGCCTCGCGACTCGCGTCTATCGTTTTTGATTGATACTGGCGCCAACGTCTCCGTGATACCGAAAAGAAAAGGCGGGAATGCTAAACCAACAGATATTTGCTTGTATGCAGCGAACAACACGGTCATTCCAACGTACCGAGAGAAAACATTACAACTGGATCTCAACCTACGAAGACCGTACACCTGGAAATTCATCATCGCTGCAGTCAGCAAACCCATTATCGGTGCCGACTTCCTGAAACGTCACCAACTTCTTGTCGACATAGCCGGCCGATGCCTCGTCGACAAAGTTACCAACCTGACCGTCAAGGCACCAGTCACCTATTCCGCCGACCCTACAGTCCGAAGTATCGACGTTGATCAGCCATATCACCAGCTAATCAGCAAGTTTCCTGACATCCTGCGACCGTCATGCATGAAGGATACTCCAAAACACCGGGTAGAGCACCACATTGAAACTACCGGTCCACCAGTATACAGCAAGAGCAGACCACTTCCGCCATATCGGTACCTGTCCGTGAAGAAGGAATTCGAGTCAATGATGCAGCAAGGAATTTGTCGACCAAGCAAAAGTCCTTGGTCCAGTCCACTACATGTCGTTCCCAAGAAAGACGGTGACTTTCGCGTCTGTGGTGACTACCGAAGACTCAATGATGTCACCAAACCCGACCGCTATCCAGTTCCACGTCTCAAAGATTTTACCTACCTTACTACTTCACGGCAAGAAAATATTCACTACCCTCGACCTAAATCGTGCCTACCAACAATTACCTGTATACGAACCGGACATCGAGAAGACTGCCATCACAACACCTTTCGGCTTATTTGAATTTCCACGAATGTGTCCAGGTCTTAAAAATGCCGGACAGAAATTCCAACGATTCATACATGAAGTACTCATCGGGTTAGACTACGCATTCCCATTCATCGACGACGCTATCGTCGCATCGGATAATGAAACTAGCAACATCGACGATCTGCAGGAGGTGTTACGCCGATTAGACAAGTATGGCATTACCATAAATCCATCAAAGTGTATCTTCGGCAGAGAAAATGTCAAATTTTTGGGCTATGAAGTGTCGAGCAACGGAATCAAGCCACCACCAAACAAAATAACTGCTATCACTGCTTACCCCAAACCCGAGACAATTCAAGAACTACGTCGATTTATTGGTATGGTAAACTTTTATCGTGACAGCATACCAAACGCAGCTCACATACAAGCACCTCTCAACGCGTTCCTGCACAATTCTAAGAAACGTGACAAAACAAAAGTCGAGTGGAACACAGAAGCGTCACAAGCATTCGAGTTATGTAAAGTTAGCATACAGAACGCAGCTTTACTCGCTCATCCATCTCCATCACCAACCGACGCTATCTCCCTCATGTGCGACGCATCGAATACCTGCGCAGGCGCTGTACTTCAACAACTCATAAACAAGAAATGGATACCACTTGGCTATTTCTCAAAGAAATTCGCCGAAACTCAACAACGATACAGTACATTCGACAGAGAATTACTATCGATCTATATGGCAATCAAACACTTCAGAAAAATATTCGAGGGAAGAGAACTCATTGTTTACACCGACCACAAGCCGCTGACCTATGCTATTCGTAAGCCGCCATCCGATAACGATACACAAAGGTGCACTCGTCAGCTTTTGTTTACCAGCGAGTTTACGACAGACATCCGGCACATAAGTGGAATAAACAACGTAGTCGCCGACGCTCTCTCACGCATTGAAACCATTGAATTGCCATCACCAATCAACTATGACGAATTATCACAAGCTCAAGAAAAGGACAGCTATATTCCAATATTATCACAACAAACAAATATCCAACTGAAGAAAATCGTCATACCCGGTACCAACAAGCCAATATTTTGCGAAACGTCTACGTCACATATTCGTCCATACCTACCAGCCGACTTTCGTCGCATCGCATTCAACGCCGTGCACAATTCAAGTCACCCTGGAATACGAACAACCCGAAAACTAATGCAAGAGCGGTACTTTTGGCCAGCAATGAATACCGACATTGGCGAGTGGACGAAAACATGCACTTCGTGTCAACTATCCAAAGTACAACGACATAATCACAGTGACGTCACAACCTTCCCACCGAGCGAACGATTTCAACACATTCACGTTGATATTGTTGGACCGCTACCTACATCTTCATGTGGACATCGATACCTACTCACCATGATCGATCGCTGTACACGATGGCCCGAAGCCATACCCCTTCAAGAGATAACCGCCGAAATCGTCGCAAAAAAGCTGTACGAATCCTGGATAACTCGTTTCGGTTGTCCTACAAGAATAACAACAGATCAAGGGCGACAGTTCGAAAGTCGACTATTCCAAAACCTCGCACAATTACTTGGAGCAGAAAGAACCCGTACTACTGCCTACCACCCGCAGAGTAACGGCATCGTCGAACGCTGGCACCGAACACTGAAAGCCGCACTCATGGCTCGACTAGAAAATAGCAACAATGGATCTGCGAGTTAACTACTGTTTTAATGGGTCTACGAGCCGCCATGCGCACCGACACCAACACAAGTGCCGCGCAGCTTACCTACGGTAAAGCGATACGCCTACCCGGCGATTTTATATCACCTTCACCAGCCGTAACGAAAATGGACCATGACTACGTCGACAACCTGCACGACGTTATCACGAAGCTCACACCTACATACAAACCACATTCAAACAAGCGATGTATGTTCGTGCACAACGACCTACAGACATGCAGCCACGTGTTTGTACGCGACGACACCGTTCGCAAACCTCTGCAGCATCCATACAAGGTCATCGAACGTAACGAGAAATATTTCACAATTCAACTACCAGGAAGATCTAGCAACATATCGATCGAGCGTCTCAAACCGGCGTACACTATCAACATCGAAGAGAATCAAGAACATACGAGTAGTGAGACACGCCAATCACCTGGAGCTACCACTGAAGATCAATCTAGCCTACTTCCAGCCTTGATAAGAAAGGAATCCCGCACTAAATCAGGCAGGATCGTCAAGACGCCGGTACGCTTCGCTAAGGGGGGAGTACTGTAGCTGTAATACATCAACATACATCCTTTCGCCGCCGCTGCGGCTGTACGCGGGATACTAGGGTCTCGGCGCCCGGCCTGTAATATTTACGTGCGGTGCAACATCGCCACGCTGAGCCGTCGACAAGATCTCCACGACTAGCCAATAACACGACGGCGACCTGTGCGCCACCGCGCTGATTTCTTTAGGAACTACATCTCATACCGAGTATTCCAACTGGATTTCCTATTGGTCGATTAATGTCGTAAGCAGACCACTACTTGTAACCCTAAGTTTAGTTATAAGACATGTACATATTTTGTAAAGAGCACGCCCCGATAGATTCCTCTTCCCCTCCCTTGATCGGATCCACAGAGCCAGCTGGTGGCGTAGCTGAGCTAGTAGTTTTACCCCTTAATAATAATGGTGCCGATTCTGTTGTACACCGAACTAAACTAACTAAACTATCACTAAAATTCCTTACTTTTGGCTATGAGAATCTTAACGCTATTCTGCAAAATAAAATCTCTAAATTTAAAAATAATTTTGACACATCTAAAATCAAATTTGACAATTATTGCGACTCCACGTGGTACTTGTTTGCCGTACCACGTGATCTTTTTTAGAGCCGTAGGCGCGCATTATAGTAATAGTAATAGTATTTTATTTCGCAAATATGGGTTTTACATACAGGTCTTAAGATTAAGTACATAATTATAGCTCAGCCACATTTTACCAATCGGCATGCAAAATTAGATTAGATTATTTATATCATTCTTATCACAATTAAGTATATCAATTTTTAATTTTTTAATTATTATTTAAATCATCAAATTAATAAAAAAAAAAAATTAAATATGTGTAACAAAAGAAAATACACTATTATCATTAGAATATTTGACATGTCATTACAATTAACAATATTATTATTACAATTCGAATGTCAAGAACCAAAATTAGAATGTCAAATAACATAAATTTATCTTAATTATAATACCACAATCAAAACTCCCATTAGGAAAAGCTTTTATCATCAAAAAAATCTTTAATTGAATAGTAACATTTTTCTAATAACAATTTAGTTAACTGTTTTTTGAATACTGAGATGGGTAATGCTTTTAGATTTATTGGTAATTTATTATATATGAGAGGACCCATGGAAAAAATATTTTTTTTAAGTAAGGACGTTTTGTAACCGCCTGTATAAAGTTGACTTTTATATTGAGACCTCATTGGTCCTTTGCGTATTCTCTTATCAATCATTGATGTAAACAAATTACTGTTCATCTTAACAAATAAGGCAACTTCAAGAATGTACAAAGAAGGTAGTGTTAGAATCTTCAATGATTTAAAAATTGGTTTACAGCTTTCTATGGGTTTAAGCCCTGTCATCGATCGAAGACAACGTTTTTGGGCCCTAAATATTTTATCTCTCTCACTACAGTTTACAGTTATGTGCGGCCTCGACTTGTTTTGTATGGAATTTTTTACTTTTTGTATGGAAAATATAAAAAAATATTACCAACACGTTGAGATTTATAGGTTTAAGGATTAACAAAGGGGGTCGAAATTTTCATTATTTTTGCGATACGACACACCGTTTTCGAGATATAAGCAAAAGAAAAGAAAAAAAAGATACAGTACTGTTTTTGCATCTGAAGTCGAGGTGTTGGTGTGAATTTTAGTTCATGACAACTAATTTTATTCCACACCTTTTTAATCGCTATTAAAAATAGTCAGATTTAGTTAAGACAATCAAAATTTTAGGTGAAAAACGTAAAATTCAGAATAGCAAAATTGCCATTTTCACTAAATTATAATCTCAGTGCCATCTTAGTGCTGTCAAACTAAAATATAGTTAAGTTGTGTCAATTTAGTCAATTTCAGAATGGGAAATCGTCGTTTGACAGGAATAAACTAAATTTTGGTGATTTTTAGTCTAGTTTAGAGAATTTTGTGACAAGAGAATCGGCACCAATGAACCTATTTTGATCCAGCCTGTCCCCAACTTGCTGTCCTTCCCCAGTGACGCCCTAAGCCGAGGTCCGTACCCCACAGGGGGTGCCCTTAGGTGATGGTCGCTTAGTATATAATTAATATTATGCCCCTGGCTGGAGGCTTTGAGTTAGCTCGAAGGCACCACAGGATTGACCGGTTAAGCAGTCACGGCCTCTCAAGGCCAACTGCGAGATGCCATACATAAAAAAAAAAAGTAAAGAGCACGCTATTCTATTCCTCGTTTATTGTTAATATACTATCGTCGTACATCTGGAGTATTATTATTGACTCACACCACCTCACGCGCTACAGTATAAAACTTACACTATGCAGGCAGGCATATTATAAGTTAGGGGCTAACATTGCTGATAAAAATGCCTGGCTCAATCCTGGTCCTGCTCCACAACCACAACTAGTTGATTAACACTGGAAAATACGGCTGTCCCATTTCAAAAACCTAATACAGGCTTAAAACGAAATTTTACAGGAGAGCGCATAAAAGTGACAGCAAACAAAAAGGAACCCCTGCTGTTATCTCTTCTACAGAGATCTTCTTAAGCCCAGTAGATCCCTAAGAAGTAAACGCATTAATAAAAAACTTAAAAAATAAATCTAGCTATGATAGCTACCTATAGATGAGCTTCACCAACCTTACTCAAACAATGTGCAGATGAACTTACTCTACCATTTTACTCACTAATAAACCAATCGTTTGATGAAGGCGCGTTCCCTGACCTTTTAAAAAAGCCCTTATTAACCCAATTCACAAAAAGAATACAAAAACAGACCCAAATAATTATCGACCCATTGCCCTCTTACCAACAACTTCAAAATTATTTGAGAAAGCCATGTGCAATAGAGTTTACGCGTTTTGTGAAAAGTTTAATATATTTAATGATTGTCAAAACGCCTTCCGAAAAAACCGATCCACCATCTTAGCAGTCTATAAGTATATACAAAAAGTTCTCAATATTATTAACGATAAAAAAACGCCATAGGTTTACTGCTAGACACGACAAAAGCGTACGATAAAGTTCAATTTCAAATATTATTAGAATAACTATTTAGCATAGGAATCCGTGGCAAATGTCATGATTGGTTCGCATCTTACTTACAAAACAGAGAACAACTGGTAGAAGTACAATATTACAACCAAAAAACAAACGAAATAGAATTATTCCGGTCGAATAACATACCTACCGATCAAAGCCTCAATCCCGCAAGGAAGTGTTATTGGCTGTTTTTTATTTCTTGCGTATGTAAATGACCTTCCCAACCATTCTTATTAAAGAACCCTGTGTTCTGTTTGCGCACGATATATCTATACCTAATAGGCTCATGTGACTCCAATATCAACCTTAATAATAAATTAAACTCCATACTCAAAGATACTACAAATTGGATGACAGAACATAATCTAGAAATAAACTTTAATAAAACCAAAATAATGACGTTCTACCCCCGCCAAAAAACACCGTTAGACATAAATTTTAGTTTTAAAGACTCGAAACTAGAAGCTGTTAGTAAGTTCACTTTATTAGGCATAGACATAGACTCGCTCGTTGATTGGAAGTCCCATATCCAAAAATAAACGCAAAATTATGTAAATTCTCATAATGCTCTCCGCGAGATCAAAAAGACTACAGACCTTAAAACTGCACTGGTCCTGTATTACGCGTACCTACCTACGCTTATTCATGGTTCAAATATGGCGTCATCTTATGACGGTAATAGTACTGACGCGCCCACATTAATTACCATACAAAAAAAGCTTATGAGAACTCTGGTCAACATAGATGAAACTGACAGTTGACAGCCTCACTTTGGGGAGCTGAAGATTTTTAAATTTTATTTCTAGATTATGTATGATTTGTAAATTTGTACGCAAATATCCCGAATTATACACCAAAAGAGAAGACATACAGAATAGAATTACTCTAAGACACAAAAACAGACTAAACATTCCAACATCACGACTTAAAATG
Source organism: Brachylomia viminalis (assembly GCA_937001585.2). Classification (NCBI taxonomy): domain Eukaryota; kingdom Metazoa; phylum Arthropoda; class Insecta; order Lepidoptera; family Noctuidae; genus Brachylomia; species Brachylomia viminalis. Next base: position 4,983,720 of record OW443300.2, read on the forward strand.
CATTCATCAAGTACTTATGTAATGTCAATAAAAATATATAATAAACTACCGGAATATCTTAAAAATATGAATAAATATAATATGTTTAGTAGTAAATGAAAGCTATTTCTAATAAACAAAAGCTACTATAATATAAATGAATACATGAATGATAAACTGTGACTGGAATTGCAATAATATTAAAATATTTATTTGAGATTACTTCTACATCTACATTCACGCATACAAATTATACAATAAATATTGTATAATTATAATAATCTAAATACATTTAATTTCATTAAGAATGATTAATGTTCTAAATGCTATTTGTTTGATTTAATTTTAATATATAATTTTAATTATTTTTATCCTCACTAATGTTGCTGTGCCCTTACAGGGACCATAACTGTATCTTAGCTTTAAGCCTATTTGTAACAACTAAATTCACATTATGGTATGCAAATAAATGAAAGGAAAGTAAAATAGGTCAGCCTTTGAAAAGTATTATTTTAGGTAAAAATATTATGCTATTGGTTGTTTAAAATACTAAATAATGAATACACAGTAGTAGCCATATTTTAATATGTGTGTTTATTACATATTTTAAACCCCTTACTAACTAAAAATAAATGTTTGTAAACGCACCCACGATCCAGGAGAAATTCCTAGTGGGGGGCAATGTTTAATAAAAAAAAAACTTTGTTAATTGACACGTGATGACGAGATAGGTCCATGTAGCAACCAGTTTCATGCCATAGTAAGAGCAGTTGCTAGGTTTTGTTATGGTTTATGGAACACCGAACTTAGCATGTCTCATTGTACGATTCACGTACAATTTATTAAACTGCATACGCAGCAACCTACTTACTTTATTCACTTATAATAGCGTTAAACATATTTTTGTTTCAGTTGACAAATTACTACTATCGCGAGCACTGCGGATTAGCATCCAATCTTTACTTGTAAATAGGGCTACATAATAGACTTTCGAGTGTTACTAGAATCCATGGTTTCCGTCAAGTTACCTTTTTTTTTTTTTTGTTTCCGGGGTGGAAAATCCTCATGGATGTCCGCCGCCCTGGGGCGGGTGGCGGGGTCTGTCAGACTCTTACTGACTAAAAACCACCCCGGTGTTCCATCTCACACTTAGGCCCCGGGGGTCGCGGGAACGTACGATCCTTCCGCAACCCCCGACTGGTGCCGGCCCGCCTCTGCGGGCCTCTTCGGGGCTCTCCCCCCGCGACGTCTAAGAGGGGCGCGCGTGGAACACTACGCGCTGCCACCTCGGGTCCTGGTGTGTGGGGGGCGACGGACGTCCCCGAGTCCGTCGCCCCTGGACCCATTTAGGGGGGCTGGAAGAGGGCGTAGTCCGCCCTCCGCCGACGCCCGGTGCGCCTTCTGCGGGCCGGGTGAGTGGACGAGATCTCCCTCTCCCTTTCCGCAGCCGCGCCGCGTCCCAGGACTCGTCGCTGCCGACCATCGACTCGACTACGGCCGGCAGCGACAAGTCACTGCCTACTTCTGAGATGAGGGCACGGCGCGGCTCCTCCCAAGCGGCTCACTCTGCCAGCGTATGCCGCGCCGTGTCCTCCCGGCAGTCGACGCAGTGGTGTCACCGGGCGTCCGGCTCCCTGTTTATGCGACACAGGTACATCCCGAAGCAACCATGCCCCGAGAGCACCTGCGTCGCCCGAAACGACAGGGAGCCGTGCCTCCTCCCGAGCCAGCGCTCGAGCACCGGCCGGACCGCCTCGATGGTGACGAGGCCGGCGGTAGGCCGAGAAAGCCTGTCCCGCCATTCCGCCACCAGGACCTCACGAAGCTGAGACAGACGCAGCTCCATGTGCCGCTGCATCGGTCCTTCGCCCCGCGCCCTCGCTTCCTCGCGCCACCGATACAATGACGCGAGTACTTTCGCCTCGAGGTCCCAGGGCGGGGATCCGGCCAGTACGCAAGCCGCCTCGTAAGAGATCGTGCGATACCCCCTGATGACTCTGACGGCCATCGCCCTCTGCGGCTTTCGCAAAACTACGATGCTGCCGGCGGTCAGGTCAGTTCCGTCAACTTACTTTTTTTTTTTTTTTTTGTCGCTGAGAAATGCTTTATGCATCCCCGCTCGTGGGGGACGAGACGGGGTATGTGGGACTCCTGTCGAAATCCGCAACCGACAGTATACCCACTAAAACTCAGCGGTGTTCCCACAACGCCGTGATGGGAGGGCTATGGGAAATTGGCTCAGCCTCTGCTTCCACAGCCCTCCCGGCGTATGCCCGCCTAGCTGGCGGGCCCCGCATGCCCCCCATTTGACTGGGGGGCTACGGGAATGGCCGGGAACACCTGGCCATTCCCGTCCGACACTGGTGGAGGCCTGTGCAATACAGGCAAGGGTGCCCCCGCACCCGTTGCCTGCTGGTCTCCACCTGGGAGGAGTCGGAGATGACCGTCATACTGACGTCTTCTCCGACCCCTCCTCCGTCTTCGGAGCGCCGCCGCGTGAGGGTCGTCCTCCCGCGCGCGCTCCGCCGCCTCCTTCTGGGACATGACGTGTTCGCAGAAGGAGGCCACTGCCGCCCAGGACCTCTCATCGCCCAGCATGGCGTTAACCAAACCGGGGAGTGAGAGGTCCGGTCCGATCACCGCAGTGAGACTGTGGCGCGGCTCGGACCACGACGGGCACACCGCGAGGGTGTGCTGCGCCGCGTCCTCCGCCGCGCCACAGTCGTGGCACGACGGTGTCTCCTCCCGTCCGATTCGGTGCAGGTACGATCCGAAACAACCGTGTCCGGACAGCACCTGCACCAGACGGAACGAGAGGAACCCGTGCGACCGATCGAGCCAGTCTCGCAGGACCGGCCCGATCGCGTCGAGGGTTCGGCGGCCGAAGGCTGCGGTGGCGAGGTCCCTCGTCCAATGGACGACGATGGCGTCCCTCGCCTCCCGCCGGACGGCCTCCCGCTCTTCCGGGGCGGGGCGTTCTCCTCTCGCCCTCCGCCCCGCCGTCCATTCGTATACTCTGGCGAGCACCCACGCCTCGAGTTCCCAAGGAGGGGTGCCAGCCAGAGCACACGCTGCCGCGAAGCCCACCGTGCGGTAGGCCCGCGACACCCGCTGAGCTATGGCCCTTTGGGGGGCCCGCAAGGCCGCGGCGTTCTCCCGCCTTTGGAGGGAGTCCTCCCAGATTGGGGCCCCGTAGAGGGCCATACTCCTCAAGATGCCGGCGTAAAGTTGCCGGCATCGCGCGCTGGGCCCCCCCAAATTGGGGAGCAGCCACGAGAGGGCGCCCGCAGTCTTCAGCAGGCGCGTCGACAGCCCGCTAAAATGCGGGCCGAATCGCCACCTGCTGTCGAGTACAAGGCCCAGATATTTCATCTGGGCCTTCACCTCGATTCGGACGCCCTCCACAAATATGTGGGCGTCTGGTGGTTGGCGCTGCCGAGGCCCGTGGAAGAACACAGCCTCGGTCTTGTGCAGCGCCACCGTCAATCCTTGGCGGTGGATCCTCCCTGCGACCAAGGATCCGCCCGCCGAGGCCAAGTTGGCCGCCTCCCTGAAACTCTCCCCCCGGGCGGTGAGGAGAGTGTCATCCGCGTAGTCCATCAACTTACCTAAGCTAACTCTAACTACTTCAAGTGAGCGAACTATAACTTATTGTACAAGTGTAAGGTGCTTGTTACTTCTAGACCTTGCACTCATTGACTAAATTCTAGTAACTACATATTACGGTATGTAAATAAAATAATGATTAATTTGATACAAACGTTAATTCATTCATTAAAAAAAAAACAAATGTATAAAAATCAAATCGACAGACGAGTCGTTGACGGGTAAATTATGCCAAAATGCCTTTCTTGTTTCCGGCACCAGACAGGTACCTACCAATTTATTAATAATTTATATATTTTTTTGTTTCATGCCTCTTGGATTGACAATACTTTTAGGAAGGACAGTGAAACCCAAGTTTTTAATTAGAAAGCCCAATTCCTGGAGGGGTTCATCAAATCTGAAAAATTAAATTTAAGTTCAGGCCAAAAAAGTAAAACAAATCTAAGTTAAAATTGTGTTTAAATAAAAAAGTAAGTTATACTACTCTGTCAAGAAAGTACCGGGAAAAGATCAATAATACACAAAATGTCTGTTATTCATCCAAATTTATTTTATCACCTTCAAAGTATGCTCCTTTAGAAACGAATAATCCATTCATCAAAACATTTTTTAAACGCTGCTTCCGGAATTGAGTTCAGTTCTCGCCGCGAATTCTCCTTTATGTCTTCTATCGATTGAAAACGGGTGCCACGAAGTGGTAATTTGAGTTTAGGAAAAAGAAAAAAGTCAGCAGGAGCCATATCTGGTGAATATGGTGGTTGCTGGATGGTATTTGTTGAGTGTTTGGTTAAAAATTCGTTCACAATGATAGCCTTGTGCGAAGGCGCATTGTCGTGGTGCAAAATCCAAGAATTTTCTTTCCACAAATCTGGCCTTTTTCGTCGAATTTGCTCTCTTAAACGCCGCATAACGCTCAAATAATATTCTTTATTTACTGTTAGACCTTCCGGTAAGAATTCAGAGTGCACAACACCGCGATAGTCAAAGAAAACAGTCAACATGACTTTGACTTTTGATCGACTTTGGCGTGGTTTTTTCGGTTTCGGTTCAGTTGGAAGGCGCCACTCCGAAGCTTGTTGACTAGTTTGCATGTCAAACTCGTAAACCCACGTCTCGTCACCAGTAACAATGCGTTTCATGAATGTTGGGTCCGAACTGACTCGTTCTAGCATGTCCTCAGCGACTTTCATGCGATTGAGTTTTTGGAGAAAATTCAGATCTTTTGGGACTAGCCGAGCAGCAACATGTTTCATACAATCATACCCAAATGATTAGTTAAAATGGTACGGATCGACTCGTGAGATACAGAAAGTTGGGCGGCTATCTCTCTCAGAGTTGAATGGGGATTTTCAGTCACTATTTCCTTCACTTTTGCGATGTTAACTTCAGTTGCAGACGTTGACGGCCTACCAGAGCGAGGCAAATCTTCCATCACATCTCGACCGCTTTTGAACGCTTTGAACCACTCATAAGCACGAGTTTTTGATAAAGTCGATTCACCGTATAAGCCTTCTGTAACATTTTCAGTGACTCCGAACACGAAATTCCATTGGCGATGCAAAATTTAAGACAAACTCTTTGTTCGATATTTTTGTTCATTATGAAATTCGCAATACACACTATATATGATATTACTAAAACCAGCATATAAATAACAGATACAACTCAAACTCCGCGCCAAAATGGAAAACAGTTGTGCCAATCTAACAACTACAAAAAAACAAAAATTTGAATTTGGAACCATAAACAAATCATCCATTCCCGATACTTTTTTGACTGAATGTATGTACCTTGTCCACGGAGCAGAAACAAAGAGGAGGTGTTGTAAAGTCATTCTCCATACAAAAGTAGTGTCGCAGCCTCGCGGGGTGCGGGGGGAGCCCAAACAGCAGAAAGCCATCTAGTGGCTAGTAGCAAAATCAACTCATAGGCAAATTAGACAGATTGTCGTAAGAGTTTTGCTTTGTTTCATTAAGTGTCACTTTTATTGTAAGGAGCCGGATTCAGGTTTAATAGTTTTATAATATACCGATATAGTTTTATTTCTATTATGTCCGACCGAAATACATTTATTGACTGAAACCGAAACCGAATTTCGGCAGCGGTTTCAGATTCGGCCGAAACCGAAACTTCCAGAAATTAACGAGTGTGAGGGAAAAATAAAGAAAACGTTTTTATAATCATAGTTTTATTTTTTTATCTTTAAATCTTCTCCTCTTCTAAATTTTTCTTCTGAACTTAGTTACCGAAACTAAACCGAATTCCGTTTTTTGCCGAAACTCGACATCTATTTGACTTCACTTTTCTTAAAGCATATATGTAGGGTAGGTATGTGCTTATCAAAAAAGTCTGAGTCCGGACCTGCAATTTGTCAGTACTTCCGCTACTTGCCGATAGGGGGCGGCAATTACCGAACATTCGAGAAGAAATAAATTACAAATTTAATTTTAATTTGACTTACGAGTGGAAAGATATCTTTATTGCGTTTGAATTTGATTGATCCGTATAACTTCTGCAAGATGAAACAGCATTTCATGTTAATGCAATGAGTATGGGTCGGGAATACTTTTTAATCGTTTAAAAGACTAAACAAATAGATTACAACCTATCCGCTTCACACTCCGGTCCGCCGGTGGTCCGTGTTGCTCTATGGCTTCACAACGACAGTTGTACTGACGAAAGCGCCGCCTGGTCGCAAGTAGTGCAACTACCGTGTGACGTAACGACTACATTGGTGGCTGATGGACTACTTTGATTGCAACACCTCCTCTTTGTTTCTGCTCCGTGACCTTGTCTTATAAAAAGGTTTCTTGATCCAGCGATGAAATCGACTTGTACAAATACAGAGTTTAAAATTAGGTAAATTGTTTTAGCGGTTCATTACGTGCCCTCTCTTTTTTGGCCATTCATATCTTCAAGTGATTTCAATCGCTTTTATTTTTTTTCTTGATTTCATCACCGTATCTTTAAAATCCCCAAAATCACGTATAATCGTTTCTGAATCAGTCTATATTGTTATTTTTGGTATTAGCGGCAGCCACATTCTTTTTCGAACGGTATAATTGCATTTGACGATTCATTTTATGAAGTCCATGCTGCGTCCCGCAGTTTCACCCGCACAAGTCTCGATCCCGTACGAATATCGGGATAAAAACCTAGCCTATGTTCTAATCTAGACCATGGTCTATCTATGCGCCAAATTTCATCCAAATCCGTTCAGCCGTTTTAGCGTAAAAGCATAACAAACAAAGATACAATAGAACGACACAAGTTTCTTTGTTCCTGCGTCGACGCCGCCGATTGAAGGCTCCTTCAAACAGGCGCGACACGCGCCGCCAATCGCACGCGACACGACAGAAAGGCACCGCTTGTCGCGCGACGAGAGGTGCCTTTGTTTCGAGTGCGATTTAAAGGAGCCTTAAAGCGTGAGCGCAGGGTGTGACGAGTTGTGACTTGCTGCGGAACCCCTGCACTATCCCCTCTCTTCCTTCTTGTTGTGCAATTCTGGGGAGTCAATTACATTCCGTATAATTTCATTGACTTGAATGAGCCCGAGCGGCTGAGAGCATGTCATGCTCACGCAAATGTCTTGCTGATGGTGGCGTGTGTGTTGATTAATTTAGCTACTTCAAAATGGTTGATCTGAATGGTGCTGATCCTAAAGTCATGTTCGTAATGGTGCGCCGTCAGTTGGGACTGTTATTAATAATTTCTAAGCTATGCAAGACAAAAGTAGGTACCTAACTACTTAATCACAAGTAGAATAAACAACAAAACGCCGAGGCGGTATTGAGTTGAGTTGAGAGTGCTTGATGATGATGAACGTAAATATTATTCATTTCTAAGCCATGCAACACAAAAGTAGGAACCTTCTTAATCACAAGTAGGGTAAACAACAAAACCCTTGAACTATCGAAAAATGTACCTAACCACGGAAGCAATTTCCACAGTCGTAAAACTTGAATGTTATTTGTTTATCAACGTAATAATTGCGTCCAAATTCAAACAAAACTAAACAGATAACGCGATGAAGGGAGAATATCAAATAAAAGTTTATGCGAATTTCCAACAAAACTATAGACAACTACAAATCCTCCCACACCATCGAAATAATAACTTGCTCTAGATTTTTTATTGGATTTGATGGATTTATTTTTCATTGGATATTGGAAGTGAGTTTGTTCTCGCACTCCCCCATTCATATCCGCGTGATACATCGTACGATCAAAATAATATCCGGTTTTCTTTTTCACTTTACACCCCATTTTGGTTGGGTCACAGATTTTGTTATGAATGTTATGCTTTTGTTTGAAATATTGATTATTGATTTCCAATTGATATGTAGTACTGTGTTGGCAGACAATGGCGTGATTTCTTTGTTTGATTCAATGGACCGAGAGGTTTATGGTAGGCAATTTTTGTTTAGTTTTGCGGCTTGGTATTTATATCATTGTCTACCCCTTCTCTAGTCATAATGCAATATGTCGGAATAAATTATAATAGCCAGGAGGATAGGCACTGTGCAGTAATCTTTTGTGCACTAAGAAGCATTATAGTAGCGGAGCGGCGGCGTAGAATAGCGGTGTACCTAGTAGAGCGGCGGCGCCGGGCGTAGCCTAGCTGTGTAGCGTAGCTGCGTTCTCGTAGCAAAGATATTGGCGTAGCGGTGCTCCACGTAGCATAGCGGTGTTCCGCGTAGCGACGTGAGCATCACATAGGGTAGCGTCTATATTGATTGAAACAGATGAATACCAGACTATTTGCTGAACTTAATTTTCCCACCCACTTTGTTTTCTTCGAATTTATTTAAGTGGTTTTGTACTTCATGATTTATTTTAGGTGATGGACCCGACATCTATTGTATAAAAAAATGTTTGAGTTGCAACCAATATCTTACCTAGATGGCTTAATATCTTGTAATTAAAGTAAAAGTAGTAGAAGTGTTATTGAAGTAGATCCAGAAACCTTGCCACCTCAGAACAGAATACTGCAGTTGCATAAAGATTCTTCAACACATCAATTAAAGAACCTCCTTTTTGATGTCGATTAAAAACAGCACCTAGATAAGCAACGAGCTACGAAATGAAAATTCAACGAAATAAAAATCTTTAAAACGCGATGCGTTTTTTACTACAATTATAACAATGGTTAATATTGCTCACGAAGGCCATAGTTCGTGCTGTTGCGCTTTTAACGCTACAGCTTATCGACTTGAGATCTCAACAGTACTGCAGCAAAAGTAATGTTTATAGGTTGGCAACACTGGCTCGAAATGTTACCATATCAAACTATTATTGCGAGGCTGTTGTTTTAGACCCGAATTGTTAATGCGATTACGTGAAAATTTGTTACGTGGTAATGTTTGTTACTTTCCTTAATTCTGAGGTCTTATTGGTATTTGGGTTAGTAGAATTTTAGTTTTTCGCGTTTATGTTCGACTAGCTTCTTCTGCAGCGGCTTTGTCCGCGTGAAATTTCTTGTTTTAACATAAAATATAAATATACATTCGGAAATACTGCAGCTTTCTATTAGTGAAATCATTTTCGGAATCGGTTCACAATTTTAAGTTAGACATACAAACGCACAAATTTTACCTTTTTATAATCTTATATAAGTAGTATCGATTCGTATGCCTCGCCAACATTTATTCATTTGTAATTAAGACTGCAGTACAGAATATTGGTCAGTTTTCCTTAAGTTTTGAGCTGAGCTGCACGATTGCTGACAATTACGTGCACTGAGTGGACAGGTCCACTCAATCTGTGTGGCTCTTTCCTCAAAAGACAATTTCAGACACCGATCTACATAGCCTTCACATGATCTGACCAAGATTTCGTCTGGGCTTTAAAAGAAACTGTAACCTCTGAGTTTTTTTCGGCCTTTCTTCTCAGTATAGTCAGATAGGAAACGCCGACCTCATCTAGTTTTTAAAATACGATTGACGTGTAAAAGTGTTTGTTCAAACCTACCTACCGAAATAAAATCATTTATCATTCATAGCCCCACATAGAGTTTTCTTCTTGATAGGTACTTTTAAAGGACAATAATTATTGAATCTAGCAGTGATCTGTTCCTAACTACTTATAAATTTTATAAATATAATTTCAACACGAATGATATTTAAACCAATATTTTGATTTACCAGAGTGTCCATGGAGTTTCTTGTCCGTTCTTCTCCATAGGTACCTAGTACGCTTTGGAATGGGCAACTAGTTTCATCTTTCTGACTGACCGAACCCTTAACAATTCAAAGATGTCTGTAATTGGTTTAATTGAAGTAAATGCTTTGAGTTGACAATTCCTGAATAACAAACTACGAATAAGTATCTCACCACTAAAGTGAATAACTAAGTGTGTCTGTTCACACCATGTAGGCATGTCCCTCATTCGCAGATTAGCAGAACCAACCCCCTTTATCCGTAAAGGCGCGATTGCATCAAAATTGTGTTCAGAACATTTGTTCATAAGTACACATTTTGTGCCGAATTCTAACAGTGCACGTGCTTAGCTGCAGATCCAGATGCAGTCTGTTTTTGTAAGAGCACAGTGCAGCACATATTTTAAAATAGCTTTAGAATTTATCCCACACAAACGAGCTACCGGGACAAAAAGTAGCCCATGTCCTTCCTAATATGCCATCTATCCCCAAGCCAATTTTTTTTAAAATCCGTTCAGTGGTTTAGGCGGGAAAGGTAACAGAGTTACTTTCGAATTTAGAATATTACTAGCTCCTACCGGCGGCTTCGCCCACGTTGATGTCGGAAATTATCCCACGGGAACATGCTACCGGGATCAATAGTATCCTATCATCCAAATTCACATAGGCAATAAAGCGTGAAAAGGTAACAGACAGACTGTTAGTAAATGCATTCAATCTTTATTTATTTTTATTAAATAGGTTTTTGTGATTCTAAATGTCTAACTTAAAATTAATAATATTCATTTTAATATTATTTGAAATTCACTAGCGCCACCATTGACCACGTTTTACCTACATATTAGCTAAGTTATTTCATAACTTTAAATTGTAATAACTTTGAAGCGGGTGGACGATTTAAATGAAATAAATAATACCTCAAGATACGGATTCTGACTATATTTCCAATTCCTTAATTCTTTTAAAAAGAGGTACGGTACACAAAAACTTCAATTATCATGTAAATTTTAAAATAATTATCTATTATATGTATTCGAAAACACAGCAATGATATGAAGAAGCAGTCCTTATGATTCTGTGAAAATACGAGAATATTCCCCTAAATCAGTAGGAATATCGAGCATACCTTCTTATTTCTGGCACCTGAGGGCGCAGTTAATACTTTACCGCCATTTTTGCTGTCAAGCGTCATTGCAGTCTTCATCATAAGCAAGCCCCTTGTTTCATTGCTGTGTTTTCTCCAACATATAATACCTGTTTTGTCTTAATGCAAAACAGTCATATTATTTATGTATTCGAAAACACAGCAATGATATGAAGACCTGTTTGATATCTGTTGGTGACCAGAAAAAACAAAACACAAGAATGCAATGTCAATGCAAAATTGTTAAATAAACCCACAATTTTTTTTTTTTTATTTCTTTGTTGAACTTTCATAAATTAAACTCAAGCTCTAATAATGGGAAACCAATTAAATCAAATTTAACAATTATTCAGTTATCTAAAGTCATTAATTCAACTGACTTTGTAAGTAAACAAAACAAAAATAAGAACTTATTCTTTTCAATAAACTCAATAATTAAGCAGTCTCATACATACTGCTAAAATAACTGCATAATAAATCAACAACTAAGGATAAAATTTCTAAGTTAATTAAAGTGATTAACATAATAACAGAACAAACAAGCCTCTGTCTTTAAATCAATGGCGAATAAAATAGGCGAAATGTGAACAAAGGAGAATTGCTCCAATATCATAGAACATTGTGCAACCTTAGTTTAAGGAAAATTGTGTTGTTTACTTTCCCCTATAGTAACAGTTTGCCACAGGAAGAAAATACCTTAAGATTTGACATTAACATGACATTGCACAATTTGACTTATAATGACAATCTGTTCCATTTAGTTGACACTAACAATTATGTTGGTAATAATTTGTATTTGACAAAAGATAGATACAATATTGTTAAGTACTATCTTTCTAAATATCACAAAAGACAGATAGCTGTGTCGCTATCATATTATTTTGCTATTTCAGCCAAAAATTTGGCTAAACAACTTGCTTCTTTTGAGCAATGCAATGACCTTTTTAATTATTCTGCCAATAATTTGGTCAAAATTAATGACAATGGTCATCATTTAAATTAGAAATTAAGACAAAAGAGTCAGTCTCTTGCAAAAATATAACTAAGGCAAATAATAAATCATATGAAAGTGTACAAAAAGTAAATAGTATCAACCTGGTGCATCAAAACATTCAAGGGTTTTTGAACAAAGATTTAGAAGTAGAGTTATTCCTGAATTGTAGCAATATAGATATTCTTTGTATGACAGAACATTGGCTTAAAAGCCACCAGTTCATGTTCAATTTTAGTAATCACCAGGTTGGTAGTTCGTTCAGCAGAGTAAATGCTGTACATGGTGGCTCTTTAATTCTAGTAAATAAACAGCTTAAATTTAAAGACCGCAAGGATATTGTGAGCCTCTCTGTTGAGCGGACAATTGAAATAGCCTGTGTAGAATTGGAGCAGCTCATTATATTAAGTGTGTACAGACCACCTTCAGGATTGTATGATTGTTTTGAAAAGGTTATGGATGAAGTGTTGCACAAAATCTGTAATTCAAACAAATCTGTCATCACTTGTGGTGATTTTAATGTTAATTTGTTAGAAAATTCTGGGTTAAGTACTAAAATTATAAGTCTATTTCAGTCATACAATCTTGCTAACCAATTCTTGGAGCCCACTAGAATAACTTCCACTAGTGCCACATGCCTAGATAACATTTATACAGATGTTATACCAACCCACAAAGAAATTATTAACTTGATAGACTCAGATCATTGCGGACAATTGATTACTATTTCTAATTTAAACAAAAGAGTTACTAAAAAAGATATCACTGCTAACCCTAAAACTACTAATCGCTTGGAAACATTTAAATCTAAACTTTTAAATAAATTACCACTTCTGTTGACTAATGATGACCCTAACCAACAATATAATGATTTTTTTAAAATATATTGCACACAATTCAATACCACATTCATTCCAAAGACATTCTCAGTTAATAGTAACGCTTCCTTCAGTGACTGGGCCACCATTGGTATACATACAAGTAGGAAAAGACTTTATGAATTGTATGATGAACGGGCATGTATAAACACTGCTGAATTTAATTTATATGTCAAGAATTATTCTAAATTATTTAAAAAAGTTTGTAGTATAGCCAAGTCACGTTATTTGAGTTCAAAAATTAAAAATAGTGGTAATGTAATTAAAATGACATGGAGTATCATTAATAGCGAAACGGGAAGGTCATGCAACCGATGTAGTGACTACAGCCTAGCTATTGATGACAATATAATTAAATCAGATTCTCAAGTCGCCGCGGCCTTTGAAAATTTCTTTGCAGAGATTCCCGTATCGACTACTAAATCTCTTAACTCTTCACCCACTGATTCAGAGTCTTTACTTAAAGAAAACGTTCCAGTTTGTGATTCTGAATTTTATTTCCAATATGTCACGTGTAAAGATATAATTAAAACCTTTCACACGTTAAATGTTAAAAAGACCGCAGATCTATGGGGTAATTCTGTGGACGTTGTTAAGTCGATTATAAACATTGTAGCACCAACTTTAGCTGTTATTTTTAATAATTGTATTGACCGTGGTGAGTTTCCTGATCTTATGAAAAACAGTAAAATAATACCGTTGTTTAAATCGGGTAGTACATCAGACCCTACTAATTATAGACCTATATCAGTGCTACCTACCTTTAGTAAAATTTTTGAAAAGCTTATTCTAAATCAAATGCAACGATTTTTTAACGTACATAAATTACTGCATAACAAGCAGTTCGGTTTTACAAGGGGTCGTTCAACTACCGATGCCGGAGTTGAACTTTTAGGGCATGTGTATAATGCATGGGAGGACAAATGCGATGCGTTGGGTATCTTTTGCGATTTGTCCAAGGCATTCGATTGTGTTCTTCATGAAACATTAATCAGGAAACTGCACCACTACGGAATCCGTGGCACCTCTCTGGATCTTCTTACTTCTTACTTAAGTGATAGGATTCAGAGAGTTGATGTTAACGGAAAAAGATCACCCGGATCGGTAGTAAGAATGGGGGTCCCTCAAGGCTCAATTCTTGGTCCATTTTTATTTCTTATTTATATAAATGACTTGCCTTACCTCATAAAAGATAAACATGATATAGTGTTGTTTGCAGACGACACTTCACTTTTATTTAAACTCAAACGTCAGCAGCTGGTTACTGACAATGTAAATAGCGCCCTCGCAAAAGTAGTTAACTGGTTTAACGTTAATAACCTTCTTCTTAACGAGAAAAAAACTAAATGTATTAAGTTTACGTTACCACATGTTAGACAGGTAGAAACAAGTGTTCTCATAAAGGGGGAAGAGTTGAAACCCGAAAATACCACAGTATTCTTAGGCATAACTTTAGACGCCAAGCTGCAATGGGGCCCCCATATAGATAAAATGTCAAAAAAGCTTAGCTCTGCAGCATACGCTGTTAGAAAAATTCGTGGTTTAACAGATTTAGAGACAGCCCGTTTAGTATACTTTAGTTATTTTCATAGTGTAATGTCGTACGGTATTCTGCTGTGGGGAAATGCCGCCGATATTCAGACGATTTTTGTTTTACAAAAAAGGGCAATTCGTTCAATTTATAAATTAAGTCCCAGACACTCCCTCAGAGAAAAATTTAAAGAGATTAATATAATGACTGTGCCTTCTCAGTATATTTATGAAAATCTTTTGTATGCACATAAAAATATTAATCTGTTTAAAAAATACAGTGATATCCATAGTATAAATACTAGGAACAAACACAAATTTGTTGTTCCTACAACCAGGCTCAAGAAAATAGGTGGCTCGTTTAGATGTCAATGTATACATTTTTATAATAAACTTCCTAGCCACATTCAAGAACTAAGCCTTAATAAATTCAAATCTTTTATAAAAAGGAAACTATGCCAGAAAGCCTATTATACTGTCAAATACTTTATTGAGGACAAAAAGGCTTGGGAGTGAGCTGTTCCAATAAATTTCCAATAAATTTACACAGGGAACGTTGATTTATTTTTTTTGCTAACTATTGTACTTTTAATCTTTGCTATAACTATCTATAACGTTTTACATATACAATGACATGAATATTTACTGTATAAAGTATTATATTATTTTAATTGTTGTGAATGGGAGGACTATGTGGGTCATTGTTCCAGTTTGAATCATGTTCTGGCAGTTTGAGTAGTTTATGTGGCCTACCCAAATGTCCTTTCTTTGGTATTGTTCGTCGAATCGTTGAGCTCCTTAAGTTCTGAGTCGAGCTGCACGGTTACTGACAAATGCGTGCACTGTCTGGACAGGTCCACTCAATCTGTGTGGTTCTTTTCTCAAAAGTCCATTTCAGACACCAATCTGCATGGTCCTCAATGATTATGTCCGGATTTTATATACACAATGACATTAATGAATTTTATATACATATACTATGACAAGAGTATTTACTTTGTAAAGTATTATGCTATTATTTTAACTATTGTGAATGTGAGAACTATGTTGGTCATTGCTTTCTTTTTGTATTTTTACTCTTAGTGTAATCATGATCTGGCAGTTTGAGTAACTTGTGCGGCCTACTCAAATGTCCTTTCTTTGGTATTGTTCGTCGAATCGTTGAGCTCCTTAAGTTCTGAGTTGAGCTGCACGATTGCTGACAATTGCGTGCACTGACTGGACAGGTCCACTCAATCTGTGTGGTTCTTTCCTCAAAAGACCATTTCAGACACCGATCTACATAGCCTTCACATGATCTGACCAAGATTCTGTCTGGACTTTAAAAGAGACTGTGACCTCTGAGTTTGTTTCGGCCTTTCTTCTCAGAGTAGTCAGATAGGAAACGCCGACCTCATCTAGTTTAAAAAAAATATATGATTGACGTGTAAAAGTGTTTGTAAAAACCTACTTACAGAAATAAAGTCATTTATCATTTATCATTTATAATGAAATCATAAAAATAATTCTTAGTTTTAACACTGAGATCACACCATGAAATCTTAGGTATAATATTACATTTAGTTAAACAGTTTTAAAGTTATTATAAAGTAAACCCACTGCAGCATCATCACTGACAGATCTATTTACTTCCTTGCAGTAATATCTTGAAAATGTTTCTACACACTTCCAATTTCCCCTTTCTAATATCTCCTGTACTGGTCTGTCGTTTTCCTTCACCGTTATGAGAGCAGTGGTGATGAAATAATTTACACAAAGTACAGCGCCTGTCTGAGTTCGAACCTACTACCTACAACTCGTAAGTCACGTTCGTTACCAATGGGCAACCGCTGCTCTCTCAAACTACATAAATTTCACACAACATCCCCTATCTCCCCATTTTAGGATTATTTTTCAGACAAAAAGTAGCCTTTATCCTATGTGTTTTATAGAAATCCTTTCAGTGGTTTAGACGTGAAAAGATAACACACAGACTGACAGACAGACAGAGTTCCTTTCGATTTTATAAAAAAAAATATGGATAAGTAAGTATGGATGTTAAGGGGACTACATCACCTAAACGCAAGTTTTATAATGCCTTAAAGTATATGAACCACTGCAGTAAACAAAATCAGAAAAATATATGATATTTTTCAGGATAAAGTGTGTTGAAAACATAATACAACTAATTTGGTACGATAGAAAAAAGTCACGAAGATACCTCTAAAAAATTCTTTTAACGATTAAAAACCATACCCTAAATGCAATCTTTCTGTTATTTTTTCAGATTGTTCTTCAAGCAACATATTAACGTCATAGTGTTTTAATTTTTTAGTCCAATCAATAGATTTGTTTGTTAGAATTGCTTCATATTTTGCAATAAATTACCAGCTTTGTGTTATCGCGCTTCTCTTTCTTTTCTATGCAGTCCGACAGTGACCGCGTTAGCTGTTGTCAGCCCCTTAACTTGAGCAGTACAGTGTCGCACAGTGCCGCACACTGGCGGAATCGCGCCTTTACAATAACTCCCCTACCTCTTCGGAATCCCTCAACTTTTTGCTTTCCGTTTTTCTTGAGGTTCCCCTTTCCGGCACTTACTCTCCGAATACCATTGACGCTATTAGCACTTCCCCTTTAGTAAAAAACGTTAATGATGGGAATATGCCTGCAGCTGAATAAAATGGTTTTTAGCAAAGCGTTTAGTTAACTTAAGTGTTGAGAGGTCGTGGTTAGCATCTTTAGTTAGTAATCTTTGGGAGTTGAAAGATAAAATGAACTTGGCGAGGGGGACGCGTAGACAGATTTTAAATCGAGAATCTTTCGTAATTCGAAGTAGGTACTATTATTGTACAGCTCGACCAAAGAGTTATCACTTCAAAGGTTTTAGTTCACGTCAACGAACAAAATGACCGATCATTTTGTTCTTTGACGTCAACTGCTGAGGCGCGTACCCCCGCGTACGAATGTTGCATTTGGGCTGACGCCCTATTGATTATAATATACAATAAATTTATTTGATGAAATTGCATGAGCTTTCAAAAACCCGACTGGCAGTAAGTTATTAGTTCTATCTCACATTTGATGCCAGCAACTGCATCAAACTGCTTGAAAAGTAAACTTGTTTTGAATCTTAGTTACAGTCGGGTTTTGTGATTTTGTATTCTTTTTGTTTTATTATTTTAGTGTGTTATATTTTCAACCCTTTTATTTTGACATTTATGACATAGTCATGGTACAATTTTTCTTTTTCAAAGCCTTTCTTATTTACGTCTTAAATCCGCCATTTCGATTTTATAAAAACAATACCTAGCCTATAACGTTTGCGCAACCCAGGCGAGAAGTTAAACACCTCGTGCTTTCAAATCATCTGGCCGTTAGGATGCTTCGAGGGTATCAAAAATTCAACATAAGTACAAAGATATGTACGCATGAAAAACATAACCCTATCTTTGCTATCACGTAGTTGGGTAAATAGTGTTTCAAACTGCACATAGGTAACTAGGTATTTCCCGGTAATTGAACAGTTTCATAAACTACTAATTCGATAATCGAATTGGTTTTTATTACCTCGCAGTAGGTGTGAAAAGTAGAATATGCTCCTCGGGGATAAAGGTGTCTTCGCCTTGGGTGAGCTTGAATCCCTCGCTACACTCAGGATTCTAGTCTCGGGAGCCCTAGAATTCTTCGTTGGGTTCAGGACTCAAAATAGTGCCCGCCACATTAAGACACTGCTTTATCCCCTTAGTGCATAATCTACTATTAAGTAGGTACCTAAGTATTCTAACTTTACCGGTTTGTTCCGCTTTTGGATGGTCCCATTTAATTTTCACGTTTTTATTTTACCTATATATATTTTTTTTACTGTTATTTGCAAACCACAATAATAATAAAGTTTTAACCCTACTTCCATTTTGAAAACACATGTCATAAAGTTTATTTTAAACTCTGTGGGTAATAATACAATTTGTGATCCTATCAGAATTTTATATCGCCCACTAACGTACCGCAGGCAATGTATGGACATCGAATATGTATGCATTGTGGCACCATCGCACGTCAGGTAACTGGCAATTAATATTAACTGCATTGTGCCGTAGATACAATGTTTGTGTCGGAGTTGTATTTGCTCCTTGTTCGTATTGGGACAGATAAAAACAAATACAAATATTTTTATTGAAACAAAAACATATAACAATTTTTTGTACGTACTGCGTTAGTTTATCGTTCCTCAAGTTTACAAATCATGTTGATATCACTCAATTAACAAAAAAAAAAACTATTTTATGGGTTGGTACTCGTATCTACTCAAAATTTGTGCAATTTTTACAGTCTACGTTCATAATGAATGTGAATGTATTGATTTGCGCACCTAAACTGAATTACTGTTAGAAATAGTCAAGAATCAGGCTCCTGAAAAATATTCACAATAATAATATGATATCATAGACAGATTGCATGAAATGAATGCTGTGAGAGTTGATACAAAACTTCAACATTCTTTCTTTGAATTCAAATTTGGAATTGTGTTGCACCATTGTGTAAACAAAACAGACACAAATTGTGCAGATTAAACTGCCAGCTATTGGCGAATTTTTTCAATAATAACAGTCCTCTTTTATATTTAAATGCTGCCTATAGAGTACTTGCAGTATTTTGTAGATTTTTTTGATGAGAAGTGTATTTATGCAAGAAACATTATGTATTAAGTTGCGGTACATTCTAGATCCTAAATATATATTACTAGCTTCTACCCGCGGCGTCGCCCGCGTGGATGTCGGAAATTATCCCACGGGAACGTGCTACCGGGATAAATAGTATCCTATCATCCAAATTCAGACAGACAGATGATAAATGCAAATAATCTTTATTTATTTTTATTAAACAGGTTTATAGGATTCTAAATGTCTAACTTAAAATTAATAATAATTAATTTTAATATTATCATCATTCATTTGAAATACACTAGCACCAACATTGACCTCGTATTGCCTACATATTATAGCTAAGTTATTTTACAACTTCAAATTGTAATAACTTTGAAGCGGGTGGCCGATTTAAATGAAATAAATACTTAAATAAATAATACCTCAAAATACGGGTTCTGACTATATTTCCAATTCCTTAAATCTCTTTTTTTATAATCTTGTAAATTTTAAATTCATCCTTTAATTTAGGCACCCCCTTGGGGGATGATTTTACACAAACACTGAAACAAATATTTTTTTATTTCTTACCAAAACATATATTTAAATTTTCATATCCCTAACTTAAGAAATGCGAAGTTTCCCATTCAAACTTCCATACCCTATATCACACCTATAGGATTATTTTTAAGACAAAAAGTAGCCTGTGTCCTAATTAGGCAAGGATATAGATGGCATACTGGGTATCAAATCCGATCCGATCTGGGTATCCTTGCCAAATTTTATCGAAATCCGTTCTGTGGTATAGGCGTAAAAGGTAACATACAGACAGAGTTACTTTCGAATTTATAATATTAGTAAGGATATATAACGGATTTGGATGAAATTTGGCACATGGGTAGACCATGACATACGATACTTTTTATCCCGGTGGTACGTTCCCGTAGGGTAATTTCCGACCTCCACGCGTGTGCAGCCGCGGGCAAAAGCTAGTGGTGTTATAAATGAATCCTTTGATCTATATTTCCACAAATGCATTGTCCCAACTTCCTTTCACAAACAAACTAACTAGCACTTTCGACGTCATATAACGCTGAGCTGCAGGTTACAAAGTACATAAACTATTATCAAACAAACTCGTGTAACAGAGTCATGTCGAACATCGAACGGTCGCGACGTTTGGCGCTGATCTACTCTTCCGCAGACGCCAGTCTTACAGGGTTGCCAGCCAGAATAATAATATGAATGAGTTCGAATTAACTTCACTGCGTTCCGGAAGTTTATTTGAATGATCTTGTTCCAGATCACGTATGGTGATCAGGTTGTAACTAGCTCCATTTGAGGAAGTTTTGTTGAATACACTCTGTTTGATTCCTTCTTTGTTATTCCGGGATTGATAACAAAGGAAAACTTTAGAATAAAATAACAAGTCCAGTCATTGAAACTGTGATGCATAACGATCCTATCTGATTCCTATCTTATTTCCTGCTTATTCCATATAAGAATAACATTATTTGCATCTAAGTATTTGGCTAAAGAATGACACAAAATAATGTTTTGTAAAATATCACCAACATGTACCAATCAACTATAGTGATTAACTTTTGTTGTATCGAAGATGTTTTTGCATTCAATGGAGCAGTTAAAGGCCGATTATTAAAATCTGTAGACTCAATGATTTTGTCTAGAAAGATTTTGTCTGGACTTTAAAAGAGACTGTGACCTCTGAGTTGGTTTCGGCCTTTCTTCTCAGAGTAGTCAGATAGGAAACGCTGGCCTCATCTAGTTTAAAAAATATATATGTTTGACGTGTAAAAATGTTTGTACAAATCTACTTACAGAAATAAAAATCATTTCATTTCAATGCAAATACTGGAAACCATACCCTACTTTTAACTAAGACGTATTATAATCAAGTTTTTTTTTGTAAATATTGTATTTTTAAGTGCAGCAACACCAACCACTATTCCATATTCCTAGTGTAGCGACGTCGCAGCCTAGAATGACACCCGGATATTGGAAGCACAACACACACTCTTTGCTCGCCAGTCGGTTGACACTCTTTCACACTGACGCGACGGGTGGAGATACCATCTTCTTGTCTTGGGAGAGGAGTGGACTTGTTTTTATGTATTATGCTGTATTTAATGATGTTCTGGATATCTTTAGATGCCACTTGATTCATGTTATGCGGCGAGTTTTATTTTATTTTTGTTATGACTTTGCCTTTTAACACTATCTAATTGGGGGAGCATTAGAAGAGCTTTGCGTAATGAACCATGCTCGTGTTAAAATCTAGGAGCATGCTGAGTTCGCTCTCGCTTATTTTGCTGTTATTTTTACCTACTCGTCTCATTTTCTCTCCTTCGATTTGATATTCTGACATAGTTCAGACAGTTTTTATAAGGTTGTTTATGTTTATGGAGTCGGAAACTCACTGGAGTTTTCGGAATGAGATTGCATTGAAGGCTAGAGTAGCAGGGTAATTACCTACGTAATATGTCTACTAACAATTGGAATGCCTTTCATTTTGACAGTCCAATAACATTCATTGCGTTATTTACGCTGTCGAGCAGACGAATTTTTCAAACATTATGTAGCAATGGATTAGGAATTTCTTTCAATATCCTTCGGATTGTAACGAAAGTGTGTTACATAATTGGCGTGCTGGTCATCAAGAGAAAACCATGGTATAATAATATACGGCGAAGTATATTATTATACCATGGAGAAAACAGGACTATCTCCAAAAGAAACAAAAGAATTTCCAGCCAATCCGTTGCTTATTCGAAATTGGAACTCTGATAAATAGAACAACCAGCGTTCAGTTTGTGTTCAAATAACAAGTAGCATCTCAAACAATTAAAGTTTAGTATTTGCTTTCGTAGCTTCGAAGTTGAACGAGCGTTGCATGCTCTTTGCTCATTAGGGGCAGACGAATATTATCTTTATTACTGACTTTATAATACGGTGGAATTTAGTGGGTTTCAGATATGGGTTATCTTGCTGAAATTTTGATTTGAATATGGAAGCACTGTCTGTTAAAGACTGACGTAAACCAGCGTCGATTGAAATAAGAAAATACGATTTTGTATTACTTACCTAAATGTGGCAGATCGCCGATGGGGCCGAAAGGTTCTGGAGTGGCGACGACGTACCGGAAAATGTAGCGTCAGAAGGCCTCCCACAAGGTGGACTGAAGGACTGGAGAAGGCCGCAGGAATCCTCTGGATGAGAGAAGCACAGAACCAGTCGAATTCTAGCAGTGGACGTCTTTCGGCTGAAATGATGACGGTAATGATGAAATGTGGCAAACTATTTATGAGACACATCATTGTACGGATAATTAAGAAACGGCATGTACATAGATATCCGAGGTATGCAGCTGAGGACAACAGACATGAAGGTAAATGAATTCTCTCTCCCAGCAACAGAATTTTTGGGCAAACATGCTGATTAGGCCACCTTTTAAAAATCATTTTTCAATTACACGAGCCATGCCCACATTAAACTCGACTCATGACCCACGAACGTGACTAAAAGGCAGCAAAATAATATTATTTTAATTAGCATTTAAATCTCGTTTACAAACAGGTACAAAGAGCAGACAGAATTAAGGATTTGTCAAACCTCCGGCACTCTTGGGTATTATGGCACCTACGTCATAATCCTTGCTTAAACGGACCCCGGCGCGCAATAGGGACGCGGTACGCGTATTTAGAAAATTTGATTAAGAACCGCACGCCTAAATAGGTGGAGTTCAAATGAGTTAGGGTTTCATAATCAGCCTAGCATGTTCCCACTGCTGGAACACAGGTTTATTGATGATGAAAAATGTACTGGAAACACTCACGTTTTCTTGATTGGTAAGAGGATTTCGCGGACTCATTTGTGTTATCTCTTAAATGGTTAATGCTAAACAGTCTCCATAACTGATCCTAACCTATCGTTTACACGTTTAAAAGAATATTGCCATTTAGTTGCATTCGGATTGGTAATCGCAATATTTAGTTGTTACATTTGACTGCATAGAAAGCTATCGTTCGCCTGATTAAATCATTGGCTGGTTATCAACATGTTTCATTTGGTGCACGCATAGGATTTAAACGTATTTTCTTCAACTTTTAGTACCTAAAGTGTTTGGCACTTTCAACATACGCGTCCCGTACAAAACTCCACTTTTGAAAAGATTACAGTAATTACATTTCGTTGTAAACTTTCCGCTTGGTATGACATAAACACAACATTATAGCTTTCATTGAAGATTTATATCGTTAAGCCTTTTCGGCTCGACTGTGAGGTCTCGTGTTTATTTGTGAAATGGATTAGGGGCTTAAAGTTTTGAGATAATTTTGGCAGAGCGATAAACAATTAGATGTTTTTATTTGGTGATCCTGATGGGTAAGGTATTTTTGGTTGAATGGTAATCTTACCTTAGAATATTAACTTTCCGAACGAGTTGAATTTAAGAGAGCTATCACAATTTTTCTTGTATTTGAGTGTGTGACTCTTCAAACACTCAAATACTAGAAAAATTGTGATAGCTCTCTTAAAACTTAACGCGTCACCTCTCCATCTTAAGTGCAATTAACTGCCGGATATAATATGAACAGAATCTCAGTAAATTTTTTAACGTTCTTTAACTATAGGGAAATCTGTTGATATTGAAGCGAGAAAATTAATATACCCTTGCCGACAAAGAATACTGGTCAGTACGAAAAACTAAAATTGCTCTTAAAATAATAGAGCTAGCGGCATGAATTAAACTGTATGTTGTAGATAATTTACCAGTTAATAAAATAACACCAAACGTTGGAAACAATATTGGTATAATTGTCAAAATTACATAAGAAAAACAATAAAATATTTATTCTTTTTTCGTTAAAAAATAATGGTCGGTACCTCGCAGCATACAACACAAAAACGAACTTTAAAACGAAACTAATACTTTGTATTGTGTTCAGGGGCTCTTCTTACATCTGCCAGGCGACTGGGAATGTTTTTTATTAAGTTTCTTATGCGATGTTGCGAGATATTGGTCCATTCTTCAACTAACGCATGTTTCAGGTCTCGAAATGTAGCTGGGGCGGGGTTTTGATTTCTCACAAACCTCCCAAGCTCGTCCCAAGCGTGTTCAATTGGATTCAGGTCTTGGCTCCTCGCGGGCCAGTCCATGCGATTGATGCAAAGATCCTGAAAATACAATTTCCAATTTGAGCAGTGTGTGGCCTGGCGTTGATACGCATGAATATTGAATTTTAACCCTTATTAGTCGTAATTAAAATAATATGAGCCGACATGTTCATGAAGAATTTCTTCCACATAACTTGCACTAGTTAGCGTACCATTTTCTATCAGCACTAATTCCGCGCGACTCTCTGAAGAGATTCCAGCCCAAAACATAACAGATCCACCGCCGAACGGCACTTTTTCCTCAAAACAAGCTGAAATAAAACATTCCCCTGGCTGTAGGTAGGCTCTGTGTGCATACAACATAAATTTGGATTCGTCAGAAAACATTACTCTTGCTTATTCTTTTCTCCATTGTGCGCGTTCGCGAGCGTAATGTAATCTTGCTACCCGAAGTTCCCTTTGAAGTTTTGGACCATATGTGGGCCTATGTGGGGTCAAATTAGCTTCAAGAAGCTGCCGCCTTAAAGTCCGCTCGCTTACTTCATCTCTACGGGTCCCCCGAAGTTCCCTTTGAAGTTTTGGACCATATGTGGGCCTATGTGGGGTCAAATTAGCTTCAAGAAGCCGCCGCCTTAAAGTCCGCTCGCTTACTTCATCTCTACGGGTCCCCCGAAGTTCCCTTTGAAGTTTTGGACCATATGTGGGCCTATGTGGGGTCAAATTAGCTTCAAGAAGCCGCCGCCTTACAGTCCGCTTGCTTACTTCATCTCTACGGGTCCCCCGAAGTTGATTCGTTACTTCAACTGTGAGGTGTCAATTTCGGAGCACGGTCGTAACAATAAATCGATCCCCTCCAGCCGAAGTACATCTCGGTCTGCCGGTTCCTGGTCTTCTTATGTTCTGCCCAATTTCTCGGAAACGTTTGATGACTGTGACGTTGCAAATATCAATAATTAAAGCAACTAGTAGCGACACCTTTCGTGGGTGTGCTCAAGCTCGTGGCATGATGGTTTTGATGAAATTGTGTCATGCGAATTAATTGCATGTTTAATAGTTATTTGAAATAAATAAACATATTATAGACATAGTTTCCCTTAGTCTATTGACAATGGTGCCGATTCCCTTGTTCACAAACTAAACTAAATTTAAGTTGAATGCATCTTTTTCTTTCTATTTCATTATGAAAAGGACAGAAGATAAATTTTAGTTTAGTCCTGTCAAATTAATCAGCGCCTGACACTACTCCATACAAGTTTAGACGTGATTAAAAAGTTGACTACTAAAATTATATCAAATTACGTCAGCTGCTGACTAATTTGACAGGACTAAACTAATATTTTATCACTGTCCTTTTCATAATGATTTATAAAGAAAAAGATGCATTCAACTTTTTAGTTTAGTTTGTGAACAAGGGAATCGGCACCAATGTCTATTAAATTCGAAATGACTACTAGATGCAGTGTCTCCATTTGTAAATCGAGTGTTACCGTGTTGTAAGGGTAAAAATAATACGGTGTTTTTAGACAAAATTACGGTGCATCAACTAAAAGGGTTCCGTGTAAACTACCGTGTAATTTTTCGAAGGAAAAAATCCCGACTATATATTTTCTTTTTAATTATTTACTTACAAAAAAAAAAAATATTTAAGCACGTGGTACATGAAAAATTTTACAAAACATTATTCTGAATCAGACTCTCTTAGCACGACAATATCTTTTTCGTAAATGGATTTATTCATTTTTGTAAACATATCGTTAGTTGGCCTTAAATAATAAATTCACAAAAATAATATTGTATGCATTACGTTACTTAAGTTATATATTATTATTTATTGTGATATTATTTATGCTAGTAAGGACCACGCTACCGCATTAGGAATTTCCTGTAATGATATCAGTGGTTGTGATAAATAAATAAATCAATACAGTTTTTGCAAATTCTTAGATTCATTGCTGGGTTTTACGCAGTTTATGATGAAATATTTACAACGTAATCTTAACGACACGGTAATACCTTATTACCTTGACTGTAGATTAAGACAAGATTACGGTGCATCTACCTACGGTAATTACCGTGTACATGGAGACACTGACTCGATGAGAATTCTATTTAGTCTGTGGAAGAGGATTGTCGAAGGACGTCGAGATTGGTCCTGTCAAAATAGGTAAAAGGTTTTCCCTCCAAGGCGTGACAACGAGGAACAGGTTTTGGGAGAGGGACCAGTTCTGGGATGACCAGACTGTGTCCAAATAACCCGACGGGTTTTCTATGAATCCAATCAAACCTGAACATTGGGAGTAATTAACCATTTTCTTTGTTCTCGTTATATAACCTAGGTGTCAGTTGTGAGTTTTGACACGAGGATGTTGTTTCAGGTCTGGCTGATTATACTAGCCTCTTGTAATAGTCCCTGATGCGAGGTTAAAACGTGATGCCTTGGTGTAATCGTTTTTTTTTTTGGTTGGAAATCATCAAATAACTTCTCCCGCTCTGGGCGGAGCGGGAGGGTGTATCAGACTTTTACTGACTAAAACCCACCCGTGTTCCTTCAGTTGCTTGTGCCAGGGGCCACGGTAACCCTTTCGGACTTTCCCGCAACCCTGGCAGGTATTGGCCTTAGCGGCCGCCGTCGTTGGTGCTGACATCTCTTTGAGGCACGCGTGGATCACAACGCGCCGTCGACCCGGGCCTGGTCCTTATCGGATGGCGAGCTACCCGTTGCTCGCCGTCCGCAAGCCCGCGCCTACGGTGACCGGGAATCAGCTTGGGGTTCCCAACGCCCATGGCGTCTCCTGCGGCGGCCAGGGGCGTGAGGGCGCGAATTTTGCCTCTCCCTCACGCGTTCCGCCTCCTCCTTCGCGAGCGTTAGTGCTTCGCAGAAGGAGGTGACGGCTTAACATGCCCTCTCGCTCCGTACCATGGCCTGGACCAGGGCCGGCCGCGAGAGATCGCCACCGGAAATCGCCTGCACAAGGACACGGCGGTGCTCCGCCGAAGCCGGGCAGCAATGTGGTCAGATGATTTGGAATTGATCCGGGTGCGGGCAATTTAGAGGTTAGCCCTTGAGGTGTGGCCATCTGTTAATGAAGAAGGCCTTAATGAACCGTTTGATGTTAAATAAGTGAAGCTCGCCACTCCAGGTAACAATAGCGTCACCATTTAGGCCCGTAGGCCGCGTTTGTGCGTGTGAACACAGGTTGTATCCTGTGTTTGTCGCCAAGAGTCTTGGTCCCGTCATTTGAAAGGAATATACTGAAAGAACACTGAGTTTCAACTGAATTGTAATCATTTAACCTAGAGAGTTGGGCCTTTTGTAAGAACTAGGTAGTAAGACCAGTTGTTATAAATTATTGTGTCTCAGGTTGCTTTGCATCAACTTTGTTTTCTATATGAGCACAACAATAGTAGGTTGATACTTATTCGATTGAGCTAGAAGTTATAAAGCAGTTCATCTCACGGACTTACTAAAGTGACTCTGAGTTATTGTTTTAGTCTCATTGCGGGTGTTAACCCCGATACAACTAGGAACGGAGACCTAGTTTTGTCGAAGTGAACACCTAAGTGTGTGGGAAGGGTTTGGTTAGTGGCTCGCCACAATTGATGTTTGGTACCTTAATTTTCTGTGTATTACAATAAACTTTGTATTGTGTCAGAAGGTACTTCCCTTACAGCTTATACCCAATAAATTTACTTTAGCACGATGGTAAATAGTATAAGTAATACTATATTGAAACCATCAAAATCTTGTTTCAAAAGATACCTGTAGAGACTATATTCCCCAGGTTACACGACTCACTGCATGATAGAAATTGACACGCCTATTTGTCTTGCCCGTAGTTCGGTGACTTCTACCTTCTTCTAACATACATAGTAACGATACGTGTACATTCTTCTGTAATGATGATGAACCGAATCGTTGGAAGCTGCGTTCCCGTAAGGGGGCGCGGCGAGCGGTACCGGGGCATCGCCCCCCGGCCGCGGATGCAGCACGGTGGCCCGTAAATACGGGCTCCTCATTTTGTTTGCATCCATAGGCACTGGTATGCAATCGGGCGCGCGTCGCAACCCGCGCCCGTGTGAATGGTTGCTATGTGGATGATGAACGATGACAATGACCGCCTTTTATCATTTTGATTTGGACAGATTGAAAACAAAAGTGAGAAAGCAAGCAAAATTAAAACTACCGCGAACTGAATTTATTTCCGAATTCAAGGTGTGCATTTTTTTTTATTACGTTGCAGATCATTTTAGGTTTTCTTTCATAATTATGATATTAAAAATCTCCGTAAAATAAATTTAGTTTAATGCATGTACCTTTATTAATTTGCAAGTTATAAGGATTTTCGTCATCGACCTTTATTATATGACCGCGAGTGTACATTTAAAATACCTACTAACTTCCATATTCATACCCATAATATTAGTATTTAATAACAAAGCAAGAACATGTTCATAAACAAGTACCCAGCTATAAAACTGTTGACAAAAGCTTCTATTCATGAATGATCAGACCAGTTAGCTGTAACCGCAGCCGTTCGTTAGTGAACTACCCGTAATGCATTAATAGGCTTAATTGACTATTGATCCGGATGCAAGACGGCTTTGTACCGATCTCCTAACTGTTCGTAATGCGCTTTGTAGGACGAACGGAAAAATGGATAGACTTCAACTTTCGATAAATGCGACGAGCAGATTACATGAAACTTTGCGAGATAAGCGCTTTTAAATAAACAGACACGGCGGCAGCGCTACGGCATGACTCAATTTTTTTTATACTGCTGACCACCCGCCCCTGCTTGACACGGTTATACGACTTCACAAAACAGAGATTTCTATATAACATGCAAGTTTAATAATAATGTTTTATACACATAAACCTTCCAGAACCATACCGAGACCCTTTCGTGCCTCGGAAAGCATGTTAAGCCGTTGGTCCCGGCTGTCGTTCTTGGATCTTTGACAGTCGTTACGGGTAGTTATAAGCTTAAAAGTCTGACACCCAGTCTTACCAAGGAGTATCGTGTTACCCAGTAAGTGGGTTGTGGAGGTCAGATAGGCAGTTGCTCCATGTAAAGTACTGGTATTCAGCTGAAAATGAATAGGCTAGGCAGATGATGAAGAGATAACTAGCAGACCGGGCCCTGTTTCACACGACACTTTTCGAGATTAGTGCTGTCAAATAAACACGACACGGCGCGTCGCGCAGCGGTCTTACCTTAGGGCCAGGCCACAACACTGCGTTGCGACAACGCGTCGCAAAAATGACGTCACACTACAAAACACGATCCGTAGTTTGATGTCTTAGATTTACACGGTGCGTCGTCGCACCGCAGTGCTGTGGCCTGGCCCTTTGATATCCGTGGGTCTGACGCATATTTTTAATACTATGTAGTAGGCTAATCATTGCGATTTTACTATGTACGTATGATACTATGTTTGCCCGTAGATTGATAGGCAGTGCCAGTCAAATTTACACTACCTACCTATTTCATTTCTGCGTTTGCGAAATACCAAACGTCAGTAAAAATGGTTCCGTGTCGAGTTATTTTTTTTGAATATCTGGTTCAGTCTGAAATAACAGCAGTATTCGGCATCCGGATGTTTTATACAATAGCTATGTATTTTAGAGATTTAGCGATTTCAAAGTACCACTATTTTTAACCGACTTCAAAAAAGGAGGAGGTTCTCAATTCGACTGTATGTTTTTTTTTGTATTTTTGTTACGCGAACATTCCGCCAATTATGAATTGATTTTGATGTTTTTTTTTTGTTTGGTAGGTCATACTTCAGAGGTGGTCCCATATAAATTTTATCAAAATCGGTCGAACGGTTTAAAAAAAAAACAACAATCAAATAATTTTAAATAAAAAAAACCGCCATCAAACGTACGTGGACGTGTAAGATGATCGTTTTCAAATTGGTGTGGGGTAGGTACTAGGTAAGTACCATAACTAAAAACATGAAAAATAGAAACATTTTTACAGAAAGAAAACAACCGACTTCCAAAAGAACACTAAAAAGTGAAAAATAACTTTAATTTCGGAAGTCAGTGGAAAAAACTAAAATACAGATGCAAAGACAACGACTTCCAAAATTTAAGTTATTTTTCACTTTGTTTTGTTATTTTGTTGTACAAGTGTAAATTAAGGTGTGCTGCATATCATTAAGAAGCACTCTTAAAGTAAAACAAAAACCCATCACGAACTCCTCCTCAAAGAGAGCGAGCCTTCATTACAGATTTGTGTCCGAGCTGCTAATTTAAAACAAGGAAGCGCCATTAAAAGCATACCTTTCCATATCGAGTAAACCACTTGCAAATTTATTCAGGACACTCATTCCCCACTCATCAAATAATATGACGGTAACATTTTCATTTGTACAATCATATTTCATTACAATCCTTACCTCACTGTGTTAGAGTTGAAAATGATTTGTGCGTGTACGCGAAATATTTCGATTTAAGTATTATTCTAGCAATTTGCATTGCAGTGGCCGTTATTGTGAAGCTGTTATACTGAGTAGGTGCCCTGTCTCGTGGATTTAGAATAATCAAGCATTTTGCATTACTCACGCAGATGCATTTACGAAGCAAAATAAACATTTCTGTTGGGTTTATCAGGGTTATTTATAAAGGAGGGACTCACGTTACATTACTTAGCTTGGAGCTAAATAATTTATTGCGGACACTTAAATTGTTTTTGTGAAATTAATTTCGTTGATGGAGTGGGTCGTTGGAATTAAGGTGGCGTCGGTGATTCTTGATAAAGGTGTTTCGGAGTTACGCTTGCAGATAAGAATAATGTAGCTGTGTTTTTAAGTTAGATTCTTCAGAATTATTGAGTTTGAAAGTTCTCGTGAGATTTTCCACATCGGAAGGGTATAAAACTACGTTGTGTTGAAAATTGGCGTTGGCCCACTTTCTCTCACAGAGAGGAGGCCTGTGTCCCAGCAGTGAGAACATTATAGGCTGATTTTGCGTATGCTAAGCTTGTAGTGAAAAGTAGATAGTAAAAGATACATCACATGGTATATTAAGTATGTAATTTTATTTCTGGGAATAAAAATGATCAGTGCACGAACGCGTTACGTAAATAAAACTTATCCCATAGTATTTCGGTTGAAATGTTTGCGTTGGAGTGTACGTAACGGGGCACTGAGGAAAAAAGACGGTAATTGCATGGCAAATTTTTTTTTCTCAAATCGTTTACTTTCTCGATTCTATCGTATAAAACACCTAAATATAAGGCTAAAATATCTTGGTGTTTTTGGTCTCCGATCAGCGGTTTGTCGTAAAAATTATGTCGGAGGGATCGGTACAAAATGCAATACTACAGCAATACTAATGCAGTACTAGGCGAATAAAATTTAGGATGCAAGAGCGAGCGAAGCGAGCTCGGGACTTGGGGCATCCCCACTCGGACAGGTTAGGTTACCTTTCGTGTTTTTTTTTAAACCACCCAGTAGTCAACGGAGACCCGCTGCGCAGGGCTAGGAGCCCTGCGCAGCGGGTCTCCGTCGACTACTATATTTTTGTATGGATATTATGGAACATTTGAAATTTTTCATAATTGATTATTAGTATTATTACCTACATATTGAAAATTACGTGGCAGGGAGAAGGGGGTAATTTTTTCATTATTTTTGCTATAGGACACACCGTTTTCGAAATATAAACAACTATTATTGCACTCGAAGTCAAGGGGTTGGTAGTGTCAAGGCACTGGAATTCCAGACACTAACAAGGTCACTTGAACTTGACCTCAAAGTCACTTGCTCTTGACTTAAGGTCACTGACCATGAATATTGACTGGTTACAGAGCCTGCAAATCGAGGATCTTGACTTTCGAAAATTTTACCTTGACCTCAAGGTCAATGACCCCGAGGTCAAGGTAAATGCCCTTAAGGTGTCCCATTGTGTTCCCCCACCTTATTACTCTCACATCCCACCGGGTCCCGAAGATTAGGCGATGGTTTTTGGTGATTTTGTTTTATCTTTTTTTCATAGTCCCCGTTTCGTAACCACTGATTAATTTGTGGCAACAAGCGCAATTACTAAAGTGCGCGTAAGATAAGTCTGCACGCGTTCGTTGGGTACGAAGTACTAGGTGGGGGTACCTAATACAATCTATCGCAGCGCTCATAGTGGCCAAAAGTAGAAAAAATGTAGGCTTTGTTATATCTGTGAATGTCAAAGCAATCTGTTTAGACTTATCTACCTAATTTTAGTAATCGCATTATTCCGCCAACAAAGATGGGTCACAGCAGTGTTGTGTTGTAAATTGCAAGAATACTGGCAGAAATAGTAAATGCAAGATTTACCGATTCCCAGCTAGTATGTGTCTAAGTGGCTAAATAATACTATTTTCGGGGTTTTCAAATAAAATAGCAAAACAGAAATTCACTTAGAAACACTACCTATGTTGTTTTTTTTAGACACTTAGTTACTAGCTTTGAAATACTTAATATAAAATTATCTATAGAATTTGCATAAAATATATTATTAAAATCTCGATTATGATTGTAAATGTAATGCTTGGTCAAACCCTAGCATCAGTGGGACGACACTGACAACTCACTCCACGCTCAGTTCACCTAAGTTTTCACGGTGAGATGGTTACAGAATCGACCGGCTGATATAAACGTCGCCGTCGAGGTGGCGGCAAACGATTTTTCCGATTTCGACCGCGCGCAGAATTATTTTGCGCGCACTCTATAACCCATAAAAATAAAATCCTAAAATTAGGTAGGTATGGTAAATATTATGTGCGAACGAGTATTTTCAATTTCAATTAGAAAATCGTGCGAATTTACGTTACGTTTAGACGTTAGTACTAGGCTTACAGTAGGGTAGGCATACCGAATGTCCTAATCAGCATTCTTACTTATCAGACTGGAGAATGTAGAATGCTGATATAGCAATAAGACGAGGATGCTCTTGTCAATAATCCTGACATAATCCAGTTATCACCTGTCACGATAGCAAAAAAGAAATATATCAACAATCTAATGACGATAAAAATATTCTTAATACCAGCAACATTTTGTATAGAACTATCGATCTCCGTTTTACAGTCCCACCTTTGCAAAGTAAAGCACATCACTGCTATTTATTCTGCGTTCACGTTCAAAGTTTAAATTATCATTTAAAGCACAAAACGAAGTCCAGTTAGTTCTAATTCAAAGAAGCACTCGTGCTAGTGCAAATATTTAGCGAATTCCGAAGTAGTTTGGTTATGGTGGTCATACACGAACAACTAAATTGGCTCGAAGGTTTTGTAGCTAAATAATAACAGCCGCTCGGGTCGATCGGAGGTTAAGGCGCAGATAAACGACTTTTAATGATTTTATATTGAACATCACGTCTAAACTTCTAGTCTTATTTCTTTGAAAAAAATATGTGTGATACTAGACAATTTTATTCATAATTTGATATGTGAAATGTGTAATTATATTTTAATAACATAGTGTAATTAATTTGTAAAGTATTGTCTAACGTGGACAAAAAAACGATAATCACGCAAAAACTATGGGGCGTATTTACATGAAACTTTAATCATATAAAAGACAATTTAATGACCCATATTTTAGTATAAGGCTTTTATTTGTATTGTGTGTGATAAATCAAGGTGGGTTGTTTTTTCGAATAATCTTGGTGCGCGTTGAAGCGGGGCTCTGGCGGGCGACTGGCGGCAGTGTATCGCTGACTTTGTCTGACTTTTGTCGCGGGGCGCGACGCAAACTCCTCCCACTCGCTCAAGGGCGCGGGCAGTTAATGTCGCCTTAAGCTACGCTTGCCGAGGTTGGTTCGTGGATGGGTGACCAGACATTACATATCGAGACCCCTCCCTGCCTCGGAAAGCACGTGAAGCCGTTGGTCCCGGCTGTCATTCGTAAATCTTTGACAGTCGTTACTGGTAGTCAGAAGCACAAAAAGCCTGACAACCAATCTTACCAAGGGGTATTGTGTTACCCAGTAACTTGGTTGTGGAGGTCAGATATGCAGTCGCTCCATGTAAAATACTGGTATTCAGCTGCATCAGGTTAGACTGGAAGCCGCCCCCAACTTAGTTGGGAAAACCTAGGAAGATTGATTAGACACGGGCAACTTAATTGTGGGAGAATGGTCCCCCTATTATTGGACACCGTATTATTTAATCCTTATCTATTAGAAAACAATTTCTACTGAATAGAACATAACTAGCGACCCATCCCTGCTTCGAACGGGTGCAAAATACTGATGTGGTGACATGTCAAAACATCGTGGTTTCTGCCCTTTATCCCTCTAAATTCTCTAAATGATGATGATGGTGGAAACCGCTTCAAAATCAATTCTGTAGAAAGAACAAACGGTCACACTTACACTGAGACACGAAAAACGACTGTGTCTTATACTATGAACAGATAAACATTAGTAGTATTTGGTTTGCTATGTATTATTATATAGTTGAAGCGACACTCAGTAGATGGATTGAAGTGGCAAGTGGTTAAGGTACCTGTCTCGAGTTGGTATAGAGACGGAGCGTCTTTGGCATGGTAGTGGTTTTTATGGCGGCTTTTTTATGGTGGCTTACCCTCATTCTTATGATAATCTTTGTTTGTCATGTCAACTGTCAGTCACATTGACGTTTCGTTCGTCATAGACAACAAACGAGGATTATTAGATGACGGCACAGGATCTGAGGGGCGATTCCCGTATTTTTAAGACCGTTCACATTCTAATCTCAGTCTCAAGCTGTCAAAATTACAATCAATTTACATACATTTTTGACAGGTTTTTGACATTGAGTGTCGCTGAGATGAGATTGCGACATGAATTTGAACGTTTTTTAAGTACGAGAATTGGCCTACAGACATTGTAAAATAAAAGAGGTTCTTTCAATAAAAATGGTTTAAAAATGCTATTCTGATAAAACAAATGTAATAAATGTTTAAATGGTAAATAAACGAAAAAAAAAATAGTAAGGAACTATATTTTAGTTAATCAATTAATTTTACACGATACTACACTTAATCAGTTTTAAGAAATAAATAATTAAACACCTTACAAATATAGCCATGGCACCCAGTAATACAGTAACAGCTTAGTTCACACAAAAGAGCCACAATGTACAGAGAGGCAGAGTAACAATAATTGAGAGCAATACAACCTGTGCTCCGGGCGACGCCTGAAGTCAGAATGCCTTTTTTTTTGTATAGGTTCTCGCAGTTGGTCTTGAGAGGCCGTGACTGCTTAACCGGTCTTTCCTGTGGTGCCTTTGAGCGAACTCAAAGCCTCCAGCCAGGGGATGCCTTTGCGCTTTTTTTTTTTGGCGCAGCGAAGAGGTCGCAGAATGACGCAGCGCGCTACGGCGCTACCGCGTAGCCCGATGCACGTGTTGTTTACAATGCGACGCCGACAAGTATTATCTATAGCTTACAATGATAAACAAAATATATTTCACCACTATTACACATTTATTATATTTACAACACACACAATATCTTAAATAACATATTTAACAAAACAAACAATTGTTTACACTACACATCGTTAATTGAGACATGTACATAATATCATTGAGAAAACGGAACGTGCATCCGATCGTTAAATGAAACACTTATGATGCTGCATTGTATCGTACCTAGAAACAAACGACCTCAGAGTCGACCTTGCCAGTTGGCCTTGTCAACTGACAAGGTCGACTCTGAGGTCATTTGTCTTATATACCCTTGTATATAAGGTCCTGCGAATCGAACACACGTCCCCTATTCCGCTCCAACCTCTAGCCAGAATATCGCCTTATATTAGGCCTCAATTTAGTTATCTTTGAGTCAAATAATCTGTTCTGTTGGTGCAAGTTTGTCCTTCATATCTTAACGTATTTTGTGTAATCTATAATAAGGAAGTGCCGAGGTAGGCAGTAATACAAGTCACATACTTCACGAGTCGTTTATTATTTTTCGCTACCCCATAAAACTTCAGCATCAATACAAAGCGAAGTAATTTAGAGTAACAATCACTATAGTCAGCGTGTTATCAACTGAGTCGTGACATCACGTGATGTCAATAGATATAGGAATGTGCAGCGCGCCGGGATCATTATCGGTTAACGGCTACCTGCTCACGTGGTGTCGATAAATCTCTAATGATCTGTACGCTTCTACAATTTTTTTTTGTAATATAAACGGCTCTTTTTAAGGGCCACAATAATGGTCTACTTTGTTTCTTATACTTAACTTTCTTTCTGTGTAATGGACATACCGTATACGATTTTTACGGCTTATACTGGTATTTAATTTAGTATCTTGTAGTCACTAATATCATACTAAATTAAACGTATAAAAAACCCGTATAGTTTAATATCAAAACATTGGTAACTCGTTAAAGTTTATGAACAAGATACGACAATAAACGTTACTTATCGATATATTTCTTTTATTGTTACGCCCTTCACTAAGCGGTTCTATACGGCCCGTAAGTGCAAGCGAGATAGGCATAGGGAAATGATTTATGGCCCGACGACTCAGTTGATAACGCGCTTACTATAGAGCCAAGCGAACAAGGGGGGCCTCCCACCACCTTATGACAGTACTATTTAAATCTTACTTCAGTGTAGGAAAGAGATGGATCTATACAGGACGTATGATCCGTACGATTTAACTATGAACCTGGCGCTGTGACGTCACTACAGAACAGTGCTGTTCAGTACAGTATGAGGCCGCATTTCAGTGAGGTGTCGCACGGGTTGTATATATCCATCTCTTTTCCACACTGAAGTCTGCTCCTTTGTTGCTCTACTCAGTTGGTCGATTGTTGCCAGACTGTTGCCGTGTAAGACCTTAACTGAAGTGCCTTCAAATTTCAGTGCTATCGCGAGCTAACGTAACAAGTGTCGTTGTAGTTCGGCGATGTTGTATGGAATGTTTGAGGAACTGTAATGTAAATTACTTATCTTGTAAATAAGTTACAAAATAACAGCCATGATTTGGATCATGGTTCAATGTACAGTAGTCATTTATGTTAATTATCTGAAGGTCGATTCCCGTAATTAAAAACGTTCAAAATCAAGTCGCAATCTCATCTCAGTGACAGTCAAACGTCAGACGTCAAAGTCAAATGTAGGTAAACGCTTCACAATTTTTGACAGATTGAGACTGAGTTTAGAATGCGAACGTTCTTAAAAATACGGGAATTGCCCCTTTTTTTTTTTTTTTTTGAGGATGGGAAACCATCAAATGACCCCTCCCGCTCTGGATGGAGCGGAAGGGAGTGTCAGACTCTTACTGACTAAAACCCACCCGTGTTCCTTCCTTGGCCCTTTATGTTCCGGGTCAGCGGTACCCCTTATGGATGATCCCGCTTTCCCGTCAGGCTTGGGCCCTAGTGGGCCCCCTCTTCGTTGCTGACATCTCTTTGAGGCGCGCGTGGAACACGTACGCACCGTCCGACACGGGCCTGATCCTGATCGGACGGTGAGCTACCCATTACTCACCGCCCGCAGGCCCGCGCCTACGGTGGCCGGGAGTCGTCACACGGCTCCCGACGCCCGGAGCGTCCACCGCGGCGGCTTGGACGGGAGACTCTCTCCCTCTCCCGTCCCGCCACCTCCTTCGCTAGCATGACTGCTTCGCAGAAGGAGGCGACAGCCTCCCAGTCCCCCTCGCCCCGGACCATGGCTTGAACCAAGGCCGGGCGTGAGAGGTCGCCGCCGCTGCCGATCGCCTCTACGATGACACGGCGGTGCTCCGCCCATGCAGGGCAGGCCCCCACCGTATGCTCCACCGTGTCCTCGGGGCGATCATCGCAGTGGTGACACCCGGGCGTTTCCTCCCGCCTGATGATGAGCAGGAACCTCCCGAAACTTCCGTGTCCAGTGAGGACCGGCGTCAGGCGGGAGGTGAGGACACCGTGACGCCTCTCTAGCCATTCCTCAAAGAGGGGTCTTACCGCCGCTATCGCGGCGTGCCCTGCGCTGGGTTGCGACAGTCACTCTTTCCATGCCGCCATGAGATCGCGCCGGAGGTCCATCCGCTCCGCCGCGATATGCCGCGGAAGCGGGGTTTCCCCCCGGCGTAGTGCCTCCGCGCGCCACTCATACAGGCGCGCGAGGACTACGGCTCTGTCCGTCAGATATGCCTCGACTATTCGACGGTGTTAGGTTGGCACCCGGTGATACCGGAGTGCCTCCCCAATGCAACTCCAGGGCAGGGTGTTAAATGCGTTGGCAATGTCGAGTGACACCGCCACGACAACCCCGCCCCGAGACGCGTCCCCCGCCGTGTGGGCTCTAACGCGCATGATGGCGTCCACAGTCACGGGAATTGCCCCTCAGATTTAAATTTCGCATCAACCGATCTAAGTAAGTGTTTCTTTAAATATTGAAACCCTTGCCTGGCACTTGGATTTCTGATAGATCATAGCTGTGTTAACAGTGATTCAAAATTACTATCTCTCGAATTTGAAATCGCTTTCCTGAAATATAAGCCCCTCGCGGAGCTCCTGTCCTAATTCACCTACTGTTGCATGTGTTAGAGATATAAGTGAGACCGAGTTCCCCTTTATGTATTCATAGTACTTTTTCCACATTTTCATCAACATCTCTCCAGTTACAAATTGAGCACCGTTATCCAATTTGTAACTAGAAACCTTACCTTCCTACCTACAGACAGTAATGATTATTTTCCAATGTTCTCGTCTTACCATTTATAAGATAATTTTATCAAAATATTCACGAAAAGCTGGCTATTTGTAGAGCAAAATTAATGGAACAAAAGAAACTAATGATATATACATGTTGTCCCGTAAATATTGGATCAAACGTCACGGGTAGGTAGCTTACCTCATGTACAACAACTAATTGAATACCTAGTTTAAAAAAAACCGTTAATACTTGTAACGAGTTATAAACATCGTTACATGCTTCTCATCAATTAGTGAATTTCGGAACGTCACTTTAGCTGTCATTGGTTGTCTGTGCGCGCCGAGTGGCGCCGAGTCACCGAGCTGTCAATGTGACATCGGCACTTTGCGATAGTCTTGTGCCTGCTCGGTCATTTTAAAGATCGCTCCGTACTAGTTCATTTCGGACAGTGAACTAGTTCATTCTATTAGTTCTATTCGGTCTTCGGTCTTTTTTTTTTTTTTTTTTTGAGGATGGGAAATCATCAAATGACCCCTCCCGCTCTGGGTGGAGCGGAAGGGAGTGTCAGACTCTTACTGACTAAAACCCACCCGTGTTCCTTCCTTGGCCCTTTATGTTCCGGGTCAGCGGTACCCCTTTTGGATGATCCCGCTTTCCCGGCAGGCTTGGGCCCTAGTGGGCCCCCTCTTCGATGCTGACATCTCTTTGAGGCGCGCGTGGAACACGTATGCGCCTTCCAGCACGGGCCTGGTCCTGATCAGACGGTGAGCTACCCATTACTCACCGCCCGCAGGCCCGCGCCTACGGTGGCCGGGAGTCGTCACGCGGCTCCCGACGCCCGGAGCGTCCACCGCGGCGGCTTGGACGGGAGACTCTCTCCCTCTCCCGTCCCGCCACCTCCTTAGCTAGCATGACTGCTTCGCAGAAGGAGGCGACTGCCTCCCACTCCCCCTCGCCCCGGACCATGGCTTGAACCAGGGCCGGGCGTGAGAGGTCGCCGCCGCTGCCGATCGCCTCTACGAGGACACGGCGGTGCTCCGCCCATGCAGGGCAGGCCCCCATCGTATGCTCCACCGTGTCCTCGGGGCGATCATCGCAGTGGTGACACCCGGGCGTTTCCTCCCGCCTGATGATGTGCAGGAACCTCCCGAAACATCCGTGTCCGGTGAGGACCTGCGTCAGGCGAGGACGCCGTGACGCCTCTCTAGCCACTCCTCAAAGAGGGGTCTTACCGCCGCTATCGTGGCGTGCCCTGCGCTGGGTTGCGACAGTCGCTCCTTCCATGCCGCCATGAGATCGCGCCGGAGGTCCGTCCGCTCCGCCGCGATTTGCCGCGGAAGCGGGGTTTCCCCCCGGCGTAGTGCCTCCGCGCGCCAGTCATACAGGCGCGCGAGGACTATTGCCTCCAGATCCCACGGCGGCAGTCCGGCAAGGAGGCTTGCCGCCTCGCCCGAGATCGTGCGGTAGCCCCGGATCAGCCTTACGGCTACCACCTTTTGGGGCGCGTTCAGATAGTGGGCGGCTCTCCGCCGCAGTGAACGCGCCCACACCGGGGCCCCATATGTAGCCATGGACCGCACGACCCCCGCGTAAAGCCTCCGGCAGGAGGCGTTTGGACCCCTCAGGTTGGGCAGGAGCCGCTTGAGGGCGGCCCCAGTCCGTTCCAGTTTGGGGGCCAAACGTCGGAAGTGCTCCACGAAGTTCCACCGGCTATCGAGCACGAGTCCTAAGTATTTCATCGTGGACTCGACGCCGATGTGAACCCCTCCTGCCGTTAGTTGGGATCCCGATGGTGGCCTGTTCCGGGGCCCATGGAAAGACATGGCCTCGGACTTGTGCAAAGCCACCTCGAGACCCAACTGCCGGATCCTCTCCACGACTATCGCAACCCCGCGTGTCATCGCGTCGGCCGCCGCCTGATGCGACCTCCCCTGCGCCAGGACCAGCGTGTCGTCAGCGTAGCACACCACGCTGACGCCATCAGGGAGGTCGGCCCGTCGGTCTTCGGTCTTGGTCAGCATTTCCAAAGAGCACAGAGCAAATACATAAGATTGTAATGTAACACTACGTTTAGGTACTAAATGCACTAAAAATATATAGTTATTTATCTCTGTTTATTATTAATACTTACAGCAGAAATATTCATACTAATTAACCAGATTGAGATTTATGAATATTCTCTGTCACGAATGTAGGTATAATTTTAACCGAGATATTTTTTACCATTCAAATGTAAATCTGTGACCAAATTATAGTTATTATTGTATTAATTAATTTTATTTAATTGGTTTTCCTATAAAGTGAACAGGCTGGACTATCATCCTAATCAATCGCTTAGAAAATAATGTTTTACCGTTATTATGCATACGTATGAAATAAAAAACATTTGTTACAGTAAATAATAATAAACAGCATACAAAACGCCCCACAATAACATTAATTAATTACACGATCAAAAATGCGCGCCAAAACATGGGTTGTTTGTATTGTACGCGCATCTCATTCTATTCTAGCGGATTCGGTCGGTCGGGTAGCATCGTCATTCGTCGGCTATTCTCTTCCGTTCTCATTCACAGACATTGAACGAAATCGTATCTATAAAATCAGTCACTGTCTCTCTCGTTCTCACGGCTCACAATGAACTAGTTCGAAAAGAGCTGTTAGACCGATTAGACCGATTACAAGTCAGCGTTCGGAAACGTTTCTTCTAGTACAGTGCGAAGATACGGTTCCTATTCGTTCATCGTTCACGAACTACACAAGACTACTTTGCGAATTTTTCTTTACTAGACAGGATGCTCTGAACTATTTTTTTAAACCCGGCGGCGTCCAGCCGTTACCTTGGCCTATTGATGGCGTAGGGCTCTGTTACACCCTCTGAGAGGTGTCGAGGCAACGACCCTCAATTTATTTGGTAAGATTTCGTTTCCTTTTGAAAATGATTGGTCCAAGAACATAGCATAATTTTTGTTGGAAAGGACGGTGAGTTTATCTTCGTGGAACGCCACGTGCCTCACGTAAGAGATTCCCAAACAATCCACATTCTAACCCATTTCTATCTTGTTACAGCTGGAACACGGCGTCCTCTTCTTTTTCTTTTTCCCTTCTTCTCATTCTCCTTTTTTTTACTTATTTATTGATATTCTGAGAGGCCAGGCTGACGGGGTGTACGTTTGGATGCCGTCTATGGAGGTTTAATTAATGCATTTTTTCCCCTTTTATATAATATCATCACAAGATGGAATAATAATAATAACAATAGCCACAATCATAATAATAGTAATTTAATATCTTCATTAGTCATAGTTTTACTTACTTGGAAGCTACTGGCAATTAAATGAGGCATTAACAAGGTTATTTCCTTTGTTTTAATTATCTCACATTACAGCTACCTCCGGCAGATTAAAAGTCTGACTCTACGAAGGTAAGCTATCCGGAATTAAAACATAGTGTGCAATCTCCACGGCGCCCGAAATTCTTTTGTTTGTTTTACATGTATTCTTTTTATAGGAGAACACACACTGGACAAGCTCTCTTTACAATCTTGTCCAAAATTTAATCCATTTGTCACGGGTCATACTTTAATATTATATTACATACTTTAACGGTTTTTTTTCGAGTTATAGCGTTTTCTCTACCAGAATAAAAATTTTTTATGCTGTCGCTGCAAATGATAACATTTTTAGTTATGATTTTTGCTAAACATTCCTGAATATCTGGCTTATGTTATATGATATAATTTTTTTAAATAATATTTTATACGCCATAGAAAAATATCTTGAAAAAAAAATATTTTATTGTATCTTGCAAAAATAAATTTTTGCAAAGTCTGGGAGTCGAATGCCAAAATATTATTTATGAATTTTTGCCGGTTTATTTGAATGTAGGTTCCAGCATCACGCAAAAACTACCAGATAGATTTTGTTAAAATTTTGCAAAGATATTCCCTATAAGTCCGGTCAGTCTTTCTTTAGGCTATAAATTATCACTCTGTTTGGTATGGGTGATGAACAGTGTTGCAATTTGTTCGTATTCTTCTATAGTTTACCGCAAATTGTAAAAAGACGACCCAACATAATTGTAGATTATTATTATTACCCATTATTACCGATTTAGCCTTTTAAATGAATATCATCCCACTATACCTTGAAGACATATTCTGTGGAGATACCCGAACGAAATCCGTACTGGTTGTCTGCGATTAATTAATATTTTGATAGGAACTTTGTTAGGTTACTGTTGAGGATTCGGTCAAGTATTTTAGACAAGGAGCTAAGCACTTAATTTTCCGATAATTGGACATGTCGTCTTTAGCTTTGCCTTTGTACGCTAGATGGATTACTGCACGTTTGAAAACTTTTGGGGAAACTCCCGAATTGAAGACACAGTTACATACGTATATGGGAAATGAAAGGAGCCTGAATGGAGCTAGATTGCTTTATGATGATTGCTGGGATGTTATCCCATCCAATAGCGTAAGTTTTGAATTGTGCTTATTACAAGTGCTTCATCAACGAATTTAATCACTAGAGAGTTCATTGGAAACGGGGATGAAGTAAACAGATGGTCTGGTAGAATCAAATTTTGATGGAAAGTTCGTACCAATTTTAACAAAAAAGTTATTGAAATTATTTATTGATAGGATCGGGTCGACGGAAGATTGTAGTAGAGCATTAGGAGTGTGTCTTTGTTGGTTACTGCTTTCTCATAGGCTTGTTTTAGTTTTTTGAGTAGGGAATTACAGAAGTTGCGGTACCGCGTGTATGAACTTTTTATATTAGATTGTTGGGAGACTTACTGACCTTTTTTCTTTTGACCGTTCGCAAGCTCGCGTCTACGGTGGCCGGGAATCAGCTTGCGATTCCCGACACCCAGGGCGTCTCCAGCTGCGGCTAGGGCCGTGAGGGCGCACTTTTTCTTCTTGCTCATGGATATAGTTATAGTCGG
The DNA here is from genome assembly GCA_937001585.2 of Brachylomia viminalis. Lineage (NCBI taxonomy): Eukaryota > Metazoa > Arthropoda > Insecta > Lepidoptera > Noctuidae > Brachylomia > Brachylomia viminalis. The sequence goes on from OW443300.2 coordinate 5,027,328, forward strand.
CTTTACGTTCACACTTTAAGTTTGCCAGTTTTATTTTCAACGGCGCGGCAACGCGTCAGAGCGCTGCAATGACGTTTTCGTGGTGCGAAGGTCGTGTGACGCAAGCGCAGCGTAGCTCAGGCGGTGTTCCTCTTCTCAGGTGTCGCTAGCCTGTTTCTTCGTGGGCTTCACGTTCACCACAATCACCACTGTGATTATGCGCTCCTGGTACTCTTGGTTTTTATATGTGTCGTATTTTTGACGAATTTACTATTTATTCATTTAAATAAAAACTCAAATTCTATTTATTCGCTGTCGCGGTCCGGGAGGTAGGGGAAGGTTAGGTGGCTGTTAATGAAAAATCCCATGTATTATATTATTTTAGTGATAGCGGTTCGCCAGGAAAAATCTGTAAGAATGCATCAGTCAGTATATCAGTGTTGTGCCATTAGGTAGTATATGCAGGAACGCAGGCCTTCATTAATTTACAAAAAAAAAAAAACACTTCGCAAGCAATGGGAAATTGCTACTGAAGGCTGCCCGCGCGCGGGACGACGCGGCCGCGTCACCAGTCCTGACTCTCTTCATATTTTGGTTACTGAGGCCAAAACTGCAAACGTAGCATACAGGAAAGTTTTATAAAAATGTGGCTGTTATTTTAGTAAATTGTGGTGTCTTACGACTCACGAACGAAGTCGCGGGCAGAGGCTAGTAGTAAATAATTTGCAACTACTTTCACGAATGATGCTTTTAATTTACGCGAGTAATAAATAACACGTTGAATATTCGTTTCTGTTTCAAAGAATTGTATTATTTGATTACGTCAAAATGTGTTTCTATTGTTAACAAAGTTAATATACCTGTGTTTTTATTTGTTTCTTCTTCTTTGTGAAGCGAGTTTTACTGACGTGACAAAGTAGATTTAATTAAATCTATGCTAGTGTTATTAATGAGAAACATTTCTTTTTGTCTGTTGCTACGCTTTCAAGGCTAAATTACTGAACTTATTTTGATTTTAGAGTTCCGTACGTCCGAATGAAAAAACGGAACCCTTATAGGACCACTCGTGTGTCTGTTTGTTCGTCTGTCACAGCCATTTTTCTCCGAATCTAATGGGCCGATTAAGTTAAAATTTGGTACACATATGAATTTCTGTGACCTAAACACGGACGTGTAACGTAAGCAAATAAACTTGGAAGGGAAATAAGATTTATATTTTTTAAGCTTTAAAAATTGTACCACGTGAAATATCAAATGAAAAGTGCGCAGTAAAAAAAAATCGTTTTAAAGCTATTTAAGAAAATATATGAAAATTGACCATTTCCGTCCCTTATCACCGAAACTACTGAGCCTAAAATTAAAAAAAAATGCAGAAAATAGTTATATACTTAACCTAAAAGAAGTCTCTAGTTTTGAAATAACATGATATAAGTATCTCTCAATATAGTGCGGACAAACTGACATTTGCAGTTGGAATCTATGAATAGAATATTTTTCGACTACAACGTTAGGTTTCCTCTTGGAATAAATTCATCCCAACTACGGAACCCTTCATTGTGCGTGGTCCGACATGCACTAGGCCAATTTTTTTTTATAAGAATGGTAATTGTAAACTTCATGCGATACGCATTGAAACCGACGCTATCAAAAGAAAACGAGGGAACATATAGCAAAACTATTTATGAATATGTTACACCAAGTCGCCAACTATATCCTCTGCCAAAACCCATTACCGCAACCTATTACTTGGCGCAAAACAAAAACGAACACGACGCACTATACAAACACAACATCTTTTCTTTTATACCCCAGACATGCACGCAAACCAGCCAACCATCTTGAAAAACAAAACATAAGGCCCACGTACACAAAACGAATCACATCTACAAACTCCAAATTCTCAGGAGGGGAAGTGAAATGAATAAAGGCTAGTCGGACACCTCTTGGCGTCGAAATAGACGTGGCGCGGGTGGCTCCCTCTCGCGGGAACGTCGGCAATTTCACGGTGTTCTGCCGCCGCGTTTTATAACGTGGGACGTGTATTTTTTACTGGGTGCCTTGAGTTTAATAGGCAGGTCTTGGGCGGAAGTTCTATAAATGTCCTGTTATGAGCTGATTTGTTTTAGATTTAAAATAGCTGGGGAAATGATTGCGATGGTCAGGATGAATGTTTGCATTATGCATTGTGTTTAAAAAGTACCGGTCGGTTGATTCAATGGCTTGTTGTTTAGATTTCGTTCAATATGTGACTTGATTTTAAAGATGTTTAATGTGGTCGAGACATAAAACAACACGCCCCGAAGACAGCATCAAGAGTCAACACGATTTAAAGGATCACCCTAAAAAACCGCACTTACATACAACAAAAACAAATTCTAATGCATTTCCTATTTCCTCTCCAAACACTTCCATACCTCAAGCTCAAGCCAAACACAGCCACCATTTTATTTGTATTCGTCCCCTTTACTTGTTTTTGTGGAGTAATTCGTCTTCATTACCCGTTCTATTCTGTCAGCTCGAGAGTTGAGCGTCGTTCAAGACTTGGTAAGCCCGCCAGCGCTCAATTGCCGACTAATTGCATTGTTGTCGAAAGGACTGATCCGTATTGTTGTATTCTTGTATTGTGTTTCTTAATGTTTGACGAAAAAAATATTTTTGAGTGTGTCGTGCTTTGGTCTCGAGGATGTTTGGTATAAAAGAATTATGAGTTAATGATTGTCTTCAATATTGTTCCTGAAATATATAATAATGTTGGCTTTGAATCTGTGATATCCATCAAAAGAAAGCAAACCCTCAGAGAGGGCAAAAATAATAACAACACTTAAGATCCATCAAACTGGGATAATTTTAGGTCCACACACCCTCAAAAACTTAAGCACTTTATTTTTTGAAGGGGCCTGGAAACAAAACCAAGAAGTACCACATAATCATAAATGCAATTAGAACTGTCACACAAATTCACGATAAAAAAACTTTTTGAAATTGATTCCAATTTTCCGATATTCCTTTGTGGCTCGTCCATTCATCGAAGAGGCTCAATGTCGATCATCGGCAGGCTTTTTATCGCCCGTATCTGTTTCAAACTGCCAATACGGGCTGTTTGTGAAGTTAGATAATGCCTCGGTGCCTCCACCATATGATCTTTTGAATTTTTCATTTGTGCGGTAAACTCTCTCTGTTTTTGTTCGAAAGGTAAGCGAGTGTAAGTAATGATTTTGTTATTTCATTTCAATACAGATGTGTTAAAAGGGATTGTAGCCTTTGTAAGCTTTTTACTTGATATTTTATTTTTTTCATGTAGTCGTTAGCAATGCTATCTTTTTTTTCAGCTACTTATAAATGGTTCCGGCCAGAAGTGCGTTTTGTGTTGTGTTTTCAATAAATTCTTCTTCAATGAAAACTTTTTTTTTATCCCGGTCACTCTAACTTAAGTCATCAATACCTATTTGTCTATTCAAACTTTAATTTCAACTTCCAATGTGCGCTTTTATAACGTGATGATATTATCGTGCACGTCCACGTCACGGCATCGCGATAACTCGGGGAAGTAACATGTTTGGAAATATATGAAGACGCTTTTAGATTTCCTTCCACGATAACGTTATAACGTGCACATATTTTTTTTTTTTTTTTCATACATTGTATGTACAGACGCCAGCAGGTCAAGCTACCCGAAACTGTCAAATTTTCCCAATCAACCTTGAACCTTAATGCTTTAGCGATAAAGTTGAAAATCTATTAAAGAAATTTGACAGATTGTAGTAGCTTGATGTGCTGGCGTCTGTACATGGAAGTGGACGTCCACGATAATATCGTGACGTTAGAAACTATAAAAGCGCACATTCATACCCTTTTGCGACAGCTGCTAAAATGAATACATTCCATTTTATTAAACCCTTGTCACTATAATTATTTTCATCACAATGGCTATTCTCCGATACAGTGCATGTTTATTCACCGACTGAATATTTTATAACTGTCATTTACGCAAATGAAAGAACGTAACGCGAGTGGTTCACTGGTGATTTTAAAATGGCCGCCCTATCAATATGTATGATACTTTCGTTAAGCACAGATACATTGTGTGGTATTGAGCTCTCGATTAATAAAAATTGCTTTTTGAGTGTTTCGGGATTTCGGAAATTAAGGTTTTCTGTTATATAATGTTTCTTTTGATTTTTATTACAGTGTAAAGTGCCAGCAAAAAACACGGTCTCAAAACGGTGAAGGAAAACATCGTGAGGAAACCGGCATATCCCAGAATCAAAAATTCGACGACATGTGACAGCTACCAACCCGCACTGGGCCCGCGTGGTGGATTACGGGCCACTCCCTCTCACAGAGAGGAGGCCTGTGTCCCACCAGTGGGAACATTATAGGCTGATGATGATGATAGTGCCGGCAACACAAATAATCATGGTGTTACGTTAATGGTATAGTGGGTTAGATAGATTAATGATTGGTGGTAAGCCACGGTTCTGAACCGTAAGAAAATCAAGACTTTAAATAATAATAATAAATCCATTTATTCCAACCTAGGCCCTTTAGAAAAATATCTTAACCTAAACATACATATTTTTACTTCGACCTGCAGTTTAATGTGCAAGTTTAGTACCTACATTACGGCAGCGGCCTGCAAAAGAGGCATAGATTGACGAACGTACACACTTACGGGAGTTCATCCTTGCCTGGTTGCGACTAAAGCTTGTATAGTCCTTCTTTTCTCAAATAATGCGCGTAAATTCAAACAAAGTACCTACATTAAATCAACAGTTAATTATAAATTCCAGAATCAGTGACGAACCACAATATTTTTTCACGCGCCAATAATATGTTCATTTGTTTCTTTTTTACTTTAACAGTTCTATTGCAAATAGAGTAGTTAGACAGTTCCAAAGTCAAATAAAATCTTTGTTAAGTTACCTCCTTTTTGTTTTTTTTTGTCGTCTGGGAAATCATCAAATAACTTCTCCCGCTCTGGGCGGACCGGGAGGGCGTGTTGGCCTCTTACAGACTAAAACCCACCCGTGTTCCTTCAGTTGCCTGTGCCAGGGGCCACGGTAACCCTTTCGGACTTTCCCGCAACCCTGGCAGTAAGTTACCTCCTTGGATGCCATGTTTTGAAGTAAACCGTTCGTTCTATTATTGAATTACACGATAGATATTATGTGTTTTCATAGTAATTGTTCGGCCGCTAAACACGACAGGTTTGGACTTTCATAAGCATTTTCGATTTATCTCGAAGAATATTTTCAAAATAATGCTCGAAATTCCTATCATTTTTGAGAAAAATTACATCATGTACCCCCTTTAGATGTTCCTGCGTATGTATTCTTTTAAATTAATGACTAAATGTTTTCCCCCCATTGAAAACGAAAACAAAACACCACTTCCAGCTAGAAGTTACCACCCATATAAAAAAAATGTCATACAAAAAAAGGTTTTAGCTAATTCGATAGCCCATCGCGTGTGTGTGCTCCATTGATTTAGAAACAAAATGGCGATGTTTGAAGTACAAACGATCCTTGTTCCACATTTTTCCGTGCATTAATGAATCCTCACACATGTCGTTTGGAAATCGGTTCGTTAGTATGTATGGATGGGAAAAAAGATGATTATGAAGAGGGAAATATTTTTAATTCGATGTTGCCGGTTAATTGGGCTACTATTACAGCCCGATTCCAAATTTAAGGCAGCTCGGAACATGAGGCGAGTCACTGCGCAGTAACACATTCACCCGTCAGCGGGGGTGAGGGGTGAGGTACTGCGCAGCGACTAGCGCACTTCAGCCGCCATACAGTTTGAATCGGGCTGTAGCAAGTTTGATGATAGGTATTTAAGGTAATATGAAGTGTGGTCTATTTTCCACTAATACGTGTAGCACAGTTTAATTGCGTGGTAATTTTGTAAACACTGAATATTTAAAAAAGGTCCAATCCTCGTTACATTTCATTATTGATCACATTGCTACAAAACCCCCACACATTTTTGATGTGTATTATCTTTCCTCTCACTTTCCTGCAATCTTTGGGAGTGATTTCATAAAATGCGACGGAAGTGTGTAAAAGGAAGCCGGAGAAGCGCGCGCTTGTTGATTCGACCAATGAGCGCGCGGTGGTAGAGTTAGAAGTCAGATGGTACCAACCCATTTTCCGAGAGGTTGGTACTGTCAGCTAACAGTTGCGTGTGTGCGACGAGAAAGGGAACTAGAGGTGAACGCATCCGCTGTGCGTTTATCCTACAGTGTTGTGTATAAAATGTGCTGTTATATAAACAAATTTATATATGTTTATATAATAAATGTTTATTTACTATTGTTTTATGTACTGTTGATAATAAGTGTATGAAAAAAGTGCAGATCATTGATAAAAAATGCAAGTGAGTAATAATTAATAATTATTCGAATAAATATTTCAAATTTAGCTTTTTTTTTAATTTTGAGGTTAACTTCTGTCGCTGCTCAATGGAGAAGTTTTCGTATATTTTGTATAATGTAAAAAAATAGTACTAAGCCTTTAGTGAGTATTGTGTTTTTTTTTTTAAATATCTTCGTAGGTAACTCTGTATTTTTTCAAGATATGATTTTAATGTTTTGCTTATTACCAAAGTGAGATGTCAGATGTTATACATCGTATGCGACTACTGTAAGGCTCGCTTGTTTTTTTTTTTGTATGAAACATCAACAATTATTTCATAATAATACCTGTTTCCTACATCTTTAACTTGTATTGTTATTTTATTGATTATTGCACCGTCAGGTAACGGGTAGCCTTATGTTTTGCAGACTCTTCGCTGCAGTGCAAATGATTTTCTTTTTTAAGCCATTTTTTTTCGTAACACCAACTTCTGTGTTACGTTACCTATGTGTATTCACAAAGAATCTTGATAAATATTGGGACCGATATTTGTTACTACAAACGTAGATTTTCTCGAACTTACCTGAAACAAAATACATATTTCAAACTATGTAAAAAGCTGCGAAAATGTATAAGGACACCGTATATTCTGTAGAGATCTCATGGTGAAAACATAGGTGAAGTGAGCTTGAAGTGAGTTGTCTTTCCATCCGATGCTAGGGATTGACACTCAGATAAGTATTGATACACAAATAAGGATTGACACACAGATAAGGATTGACACACCGAAAAGGATTGACACACCGATAAGGTTTGACACACAGATAAGGTTTGATACACAGATAAGGATTGATACACAGATAAGGATTGACACCATTGACAGCTCACTTCAAGCTCGCTTCAATTAAGTTTTCATGGTGATATTTTTACAGAATAGATCGGTTGGTATGACCAATGGGTTAAATCTGAGAGATTTTTTTCACGTATTAAGATGGTGGCATTTATTCAGGTTTATAGTCACACACAAGCTGAGCGTTTTACTAAAAGTATTGACAGAAAAATGTTTTTTCTTGTAACTCACCTTCTTCCCTGTCATGCTATCCCTACCGAGCGGTGGTCAAACATTCGCAATCAGTGAAAACTGGTGTGTTTGCCGTGTGCGCGAATAAATTGGGAGGCGCACGGTTCAACCCGACTCACGGATACGATTGCGAGGAGAAAAGGGTTAATTGTACGGCGTTCATGCTGAGCCGAAATGAGTGCGTTTATTTTACTGACCGTAGTAAGTAATACGAGCAATTTTAACACGGAGTCAAAAAACAACACATTGTTTACGAGCTGACTGCTATATAAGACGTGTAAGTATTTAAATTTTTAACGCTATTATGATGTCGGTTAACTATTCTTTTGAAATTTGTGTTGCATGGGTCATAAAATCGACATTCGATTTCAAACGGAAGCGGCAATGGTTCGAGCATCAAATCATAACACAAACAGGAAATAAAAAATATTCTCAAAATTTTCCTTTACCAAATAGTGAAGAAGTAAAAGTCAAAACGTACGAAATCGAATGACAGAGGCAGTTTTGCAAGTTTGCTTTAAAAAGAGAAAATTAGAGTTCAGAAACGATTTTACGTGAAAAGAGGATTAAGTCAGTGGGGATGGGGATGCTGCAATCGGCTACATTTAGACACTCCGAGATCGACGATACACTGTGAAACGTGAACAGAGAAACAGGTTGATATATTTTTGTGCACCGATGAAGCCACGTTTTTGTGGGAAAACGAGTTTGGTCATTATTTTCAGTCGACACTAATAGGGTACTGAAAATATTATGTATGTAAGAAAAAATCTGCATCTTTTTAATAAAATAAGTGATAGACATAATTTTAATACAAGAAATAAAGATAAAATAGATCAACCATTTTTCAGATTAGCTAAAGTACATACATCTTTTATGGGGTACTGTGTTAAATACTACAACAAATTACCTTGTCATATATTGCAATTAAATGAAAGAAAATTTAAAACTTAAGTATATAAAAAGTTCACTGTGTAAACATGCATATTACAAATTAGGTGATTATATCCAAGATAAGAATGCTTGGAAACATGCTGGTCCAGCTCCATAGGACAATCTAGGGTCTAGACAATATTAAACTTGTTGCTACTTTAATTGTATAGTTTATTATTTTTATGACATTAATTTACGTTCTGTGATTACTTTAACTCACACACTGACATATTACTTGTTTAAATAATTTGGGAAATCGTATACTTTTACAATGTTTGTAAATATGTGACACCTTTCACTTAATTAACTTATTTATCATTGCTACATTTATTAAATTCTTTTTACCTATTGTGGTAGGGTAATTTTTATTATAGGTGCATCGTCTTCACATAGTCTTCGTTTAGTATACAAAATATTGTAATACATTGTAATTTTAAAAGAGTAACGGTGGAGTTTCTTGCCCATTCTTCTCCATACATACCTTTTGGAAGGGGCGACTAGAATCAATTCTATTTAAATGTAAATGTTGACGTTCAAAAGTGCCTTTAGGTGCCTATTTGAAATAAATGCTTTGACTTTGACTAACTGAGCGACCAGTATTCATTAATATATTTAATGGAAGTTTAGGAAAAATTTAAAAGCTAGCCGGAAAAAAAAGCACACATGTAAATGATAAATTATTTTATTTCTGTAAGTTGGTTTGTACAAACACTTTTACACGTCAAACATATATGTTTTATTAAACTAGATGAGGCCGGAGTGTCCTATCTGATTACTCTGAGAAGAAAGACCAAAACAAACTCAGAGGTCACAGTCTCTTTTAAAGTTCAGACCAAATCTTGGTCAGTTCATGTGAAGGCTATGTAGATCGGTATCTAAAATGGTCTTTTAAGGAAAGAACCACACAGTTTGAGTGGACTTGTCCAGTCACTGCACGCAATTGTCAGTAATCGTGCAGCTCAACTCAGAACTTAAGGAGCTCAACGATTCGACGAACAAAACCAAAGAAAGGATATTTGAGTAGGCCGCATAAATTACTCAAACTGCCAGATCATGGTTAAACTAACTGAGAAAAATACAAATAAAAAAACAATTAATGTATGTAATGTATAGAATTATCTCACGGTATCGAATGATCTCACAATACAGCATCCCTCTCCTGAGTCCCCATACCTCATAAAAATCACACCAGGTTATCAAAACAAATAAATTCTACGAACCACCTAATTTAGCACGCTTCCCTTCAACCCGAATCTACTCAATAATTTCGAGGACACGGCAAAACACACTCGCTTTTCAGCTAGCGCCGTGTCCTAACACCCTCGATACGAAACCGATGGCGAACTAAAACCCCAGAGAGTTAAGTTATGGTGGGAGGCAGGATTCAATAAAGAATTGAAATGTATTTTCTGTTAGAATTGTTTCTTGCGTGCTGGGAATACAACCCCAGTATGATTACTGCGTGGAATGAGCGATTGTTTTCTTAATATCGTACCGATATTGTACGATATTGGTTCGGTATTGGGCATGGAATGGAATAAATATTTTAATGCGGTGTGTCGTATTAATTTGAGTTGGGGTACCGCAGCGTCAAGTGTTGGGTTGTCGGTTTGATTGATTGATTGTGAATATTATCGGAGGTAGTTTTGAATGTTAATCATAATATAGGTACTCAAGACCAAATGTTGGGGAACAGATTTAATCAAGTATCATTATTATCTTCAGGCTTGTACATTAAGATGAAGGCTAGTGATATATGGAAGAAATACGCAGGAGGCTGATGATAAAAAGATTCAACCCAAAAGTTATGCTCACTGAATAAACTTTTATCGATTTTTTTTAAGAATGACTGACAAACATCACGATTTTAGCATTAAGACTATTTTGCCCAAAAATATAGAAAACAATCGTCTATTGTTGCCCACTGGACTGGTTAGATAACCCAATCCATTGTGTTTGCAAAAATAAACTTCATTTCAAAAACAATATACGATCATTTAGATAAAACAGCACCGTACGGTGTAGCATCGTGTGGTCACATTGTTTCAATAGCCCCAAGATTATGTTAGACAGAAATGCCTTAATCTGCCCCAAGACCCTGTGGTTTACCCAGGATGTACAGATTGATGTATTTCTGGCCCAAGGCTAGATGGTTTTGCTACAAGTAATGTATGAAAATTAATCATTAGGGATTATTCTGAATATCTTAAATCTATTCTCTAGAGGGTTTAAGAGATAATTGAGTGTCTATCATAACGCTAGAGGGTTTTCGCTTTTGATAATTTTGTATAAAAAAATGCACCCTCTTTTTGGTTATAGAAATTAAAATTATTAAATATCTTTGTTGTTTTGTTTTTTACGTCCAAAGCTTCTTCAACTCTCGCAGTGGGAAAGACAACATTTTGTTAAACATGTTAGGAAGCAAATCTTTTTATATTTTTGTCTAGAAACACTAGATTCATCGTGGACAGTATAATGACTGCTGGTCAAATGAGCCTCTATTTGGCACGAAAAATCTAAAATCTAGTTTCATGAAAAATGTGTAATCAACTGCGAGGGTTTGGCAAAAGTTAATTTAATCAATCATACAATCAGTTCAGCCATCGCAGTCCAGTGCTGGACATAGGCCTCTCCCAGGCTGCGCTACAACACCCTGACCTCCGCCTTCAGCAGTCTGTCCCAGTCATCTTTTTTAGGTTGTCGGTCCATCTAGCAGGGGGGCGTTTTCTAATCCAGGCCTCGTCTGCTCCAACGGGCATCTGACCTTTGACAAACATGGCCAGCCCACTGCCACTTCAGTTTCAACTAATTTGATAGTTGCTATCAAAAGCATCCCTTCGAAAGTTTGTATCCAACTATAAAGTAGAAACAAATAGCTAATCAGCAATACATTCCTTATTCAGACTTTAAACGATGCACTGTGAGTCCCGCAAGCTTCATTAGGCTGAATACACAGCATGCTAATGCCAATACACACTTAATGACTAGCGTACTATGAATCCTTAATGCAATCCAATTCTTTACGGTTGCCCGGTTTTCCCAGTTTCCCGGTTTACTCGGTTACCCTCTCCACCTACACTTTAATTAGTTCGTACTTTAATTCTACATGTAATATTCTCTCTGGCAACATTTTTATTGGTTTTCCTCATTTTTCTTTACGTTTCTGTGTTTATAATAAATTTAGAAGTTGGAAGTTGGAAACGAAGTTTAAAATTCTTTATTTTATTTTCTTTTGGATAATAAGTGAAGTAATTCTGACAGAAATTTTTGGCTGCTGTGTTTTGAAGGCTTTATATGATGTTAAGAGAATTAAAAAGAGAGAGATACATGATTTTATAAAGCATCTGCTTATACTGTATTAGTTAATTAAATTGTTGTTTTATTTTAAATTAGAATAATGCACAACCAGTGGTCCACTTTAGCCCTGAATTGAAAGAGCTGCAGTTCATGGATTTTGCCCAGCAGTGGGATGATGCAGGGTGACAGTAAGTAACGTACTTTGTTTAAAATCATTATTTTATCTCACATAATCTTTATTTCAATGATCACGAAAACATTTTTTTTAACAGAGTATTTTTTTGATTTCCATTCTCATTTGATATGCTCACGAGCGACTGCGAAGGTTATTTGAATGAAGGTCAAAAGGTCATTGGCTATTTATTCGTCTGGTCTATACTTTACATTCAGTGAATTTGTGTTAGAATAATATTATTATTCATGTGTTTCACACAACTTCGAGTGTTCGTTTCGTTTTTATTTTCCTGAAATTCGGCGCTATTTTAATTTCAAGAGATTCAAACTCAAAGCATTTATTTCAAATAAACCAATTATAGGCACTTTTAAATTGTCAAGGGGACGGTCAGTCAGAAAGATGAAGCTAGTTGCCCATTCCAAAGCGTAGTAGGTACCTATGGAGAAAAACGGGCAAGAAGCTCCATGGACACTCTTTTAAATCAAAATATTGTTACAAAAAAGTGGTCACATAATTCATGTCGTAATTATACATGTGAGAACGATGTAGAAAGACGTGCACGTTAAAAGCGTCCGTAATAAAAAGATAAAAACAATTATGGAATTAAAATAAGCCGTGGCAGCTAAGAAATGACCAGTGCCTACTGACGGCGCCCGTTCACGAACATGACGTATGGATCAGCACCATTCAGCTCAACCATTTTGAAGGGAACTCAATGATCCAATACACTTTTGAGAAACTTTGTTATGTCTACTCCAAGGATTGACTTGTGTAGGCCTAGAAAAAACCATATTATTCTACTTTTGACGTCCGAAACTGTTTGGCAAGCCTGAATTTGACTTCCCTGGCCATTTTTCAGTAACCATATTTCGTGGCATATTGGCTTCATTAAGGATTAAAATTACAGCTATGAAAAAGAAAAAAAAACAAATTGATTACTCGAAAGTAGATAAGGATGTAATACGGTTCGTATATTGAAAAACTTGAAAACGAATCCATCACTTAACCCATTTCATAAAGACTACTCAACATCTATTTAGCACAAACATCCCTTCAAAATACAGGGTTACTTGTAATTCGACGTGTATCCGTCAGCTGATAGGGAGGCCAAAACAAAACAAATTGAACACCCTATATGTATGGCCGAAATTCAATAGTTTTTGATATATTTAAATTTTAAAGATTTTTTGATATTTACCTAAAATTTGACTTTTAATTCCAAATAAAAAGAAAAAACTACATATTGAATGGGTACGATTAAAAACGATATTGTAGCTGGCACTTCAATTAAGCTATGATAAAAGTTAAAAGTTCTTATGTCAACAAAATAATTCAAATGATGAGCGATTTAAGAATAATATCTTACCGATATTTTCATTTTACGCTTAAAAAAATGTCGTCTCGTTAAAAAATAATTAAATTTCGGCCATACATATGGGGTTCAATTTGTTGCATTTTGGCACCCCTATCAGCTAGCTCCGGACGGATATACGTTGAATTACAAGTATCCCTGTATATGCAACTGCACCGCTCAATTTAAACGTGTCGTGGCATTAATGTGTGCGCATCCTTACGAACAAAGGAAACTAAACCTAAAGACATACATACTTCATGCAAGGCGGGGGACAAAATGGACCAATTATTTTACCTCAACGGCTCTTTTGTGGCACAAACATAGTGTGGGCAGTTGCGTGGCTTAATTAATTTATAAAGCCCACTCTTTGAAGCCGGCTGTGTGTACACGGACGCAAATTTTGCACAAATGTTAGTGGAAATGGTTTAGGAAGAAATAAAGATAAAAATTGGGTTGAGGCAGGCTCTGATGGAAAAATTGTTTTTTATACTCCTTTTTGATGAAGGAAATGTGTGACAGCACTACATGTGTATATTTTTGTACTATTTATCACAAACTTATGCTTGAAAGATTGTGTTTTTGAAAACTAGTTGACATTTTTAGCATATAATATGTGTTTTTATTTGCGCTATGAAACATCATAGCGCAAATAAACATTACATGTTAAGTTTACTGTCAAAATGTAAGTGTACTATAGATATAACTCTGCGTAATCTTTCGGTATTTACAGGCGTGATGTTTTGTTGTGTGTAGTTTAAGAAAGTAGAACAATAACGTACGAAGCAAAAGGGTATGTAAGAATAGTAGCAGGTGGTTTTCTGAAGTTGCTGCCTATCCCCATGGGAAGAAGGCGTGATTTTATGTTGTTTGTAAAAATAATGTAATTTTCATCATATTGTAGTCTGTACCCAAGCAAAATATCGCCGATACTTTCATTTTTCAAAGTTTTTATTTTTATTTATAATCGGGAACACAGACAGTTACAAAATGCATAAGTTAAGCAGAAGTTTTAATAAACTGTCTGGTGAACATGATTTGGATATATTCAATACCAGTGTTTCTCGGTTGGTGGAAAGCTTTTTTACGGAAAAGTAATTGTTTACGTCTAAATTGTTTTTAGTTTGTATATGTCGTTCGTATACTATTTTTTCCTAATTTATGTAAAAGGTATTTTGTACCGACATTTATATTTTTTTCTCGTTTTTAATTTTAATTTTGGTGTTTATCTGTGGAAACTTGTAAATGGCCTTCAGTTGTATATTGTTTAAGTACACTGTATATTATAGCTGTAAGTTTCCCGAATAAAATAAAATAAAAATAAAACAGATAGTGAGAAAAAAAGAGATTAGATTATGTGTAACTCACGATGTTATCCGCATCATAAATACTACATAATTGTTAAGGAACTATTTGCTCACGAGTGTAGACGGTAAAATCTAAAGATTAAAAAAAAATTAAAATATAATAAATTGTTTAAATGAAAATATAAGAAATAGTTTAAATGAAAATATAAGAAATAGTTTAAATGAAAATATAAGAAATAGTTTAAATGAAAATAAAAGAAATTGTTTAAATGAAAATATAAGAAATTGTTTAAATGAAAATATCAGATTTTACTTGAATGAAAAGAAAAGAAAATCAGAAGAAAGTCTTTCTTCGTAATATACCAAAGGAACTACTAATAACATCATGCAATCCACTTCCTCAATGCAGTCTCACTCCCCTGTCTAATAAACATCAAAACACAATGTGTGCCTGTCTTGTCTTTAACATTTCCACTATGGATTCCTCTCTTCCTGTCATAAACCCTCGGTCGCCAGTGCCCGGATACTTGTAACTTCTGCCGGACACTTTAAGGAGGATATTTACGTTTTGTTGGCACGCAATCTGTTCGGCGACATTCCATACTTTGTGGGTACATGGATTTTGTTTCTTCGTGGATGGTATTGTGGAAAGTGCTGTTGATGTGATCGGTCGTTAGACTAGTGCTCAGCTAACTTCTTAAGATCTCTCAGAAAGATATCCGATGACGTGAGTTAAAGTGGCGGGATTTACCAAGGTTTCCCAGATTAGAATTATATTAAAATCACGCAACTATAAGACCTGTCTGTCTCAGAATTCAAACTCATCATGACAAGGCTAAGTCGTCTGAGCAGCTGGGAAATAACAGATAATAACCCAGTTCAGTGAATTCGGTATGCTTAAAGTAAAGTCCCCATATTTAACTGCTGTTTTTGAACATTGTCGCCACATTACCTCATTACCATCAACCAATTCCTATAAATATGGGATCAATAAACGGAATTCAATTATGTAATAAAACGTGTTTTATTACCCTTCCATCATTTATAATGAGTGTTACAGAAGATTTAACACGAGAATGTTGCCACAATTCTGATTTAATTTACCCTAAAATAGAGAAAATTTTTGCAGGGAATCCGTGACAAATGTCACCCATACTGATACATAGTGATCGGATATTCTGATGCATATTCACCTACAGTTAATTTTTCGCTATGAAAGTATGGAATTGGCTTCTTAAAATATAATATTTGTAAAAAAAACCCGGGATGCCAGGAACACCGGGAATGCATATCTAGTCGGATGTACAGTATGGAAGCGACTTCTAAAATATTGTGTATAAAAAATACTTATTCTAAATATATGTTGTCCGTTATGTTATCTTGACATGGTTTGCTATGGCAGTTTGGTATCTACCTACCTACTTTACAATATTCGGTAGGTAGACATGCATCCGATTCTAAGGGTGTATTTTCAGAAAAAAAAAAACACAAAATTTGTCAATCCCGGAACCGCGGGATTTTTTTGATACAAAAGCGCATTCTGTATTAGCCAACATCTCAATTTTAGGTGAATATGCATCCGAATATTATCACTGACATGTACGGTTAAAGATGTTGCTTGCAAAGGGTTAAATACAATACAACATACAATCACGCCTGTATTACCGGAAGGGTTGCGCAGAGGCGTACGTATAGTACACCTATATTTCGCCAAATATGTTTTATTTTTTTTTTGTTTTGGCTTCGCACGGCTTGTGCATTTAGCCAATGTCACGTTTAGTTTTCGAGAACAAAGGTTGGGAAACGAAAGAAAAAAATATATTCAATTCTAACGGGATTTAGGATAGGACGATTTATAGGATCAGTGTATTTATAAAGGTGAATTAATAGTGAATAATGAGCAAATTACAATGACGACAATTTTATTTAAAACTTAATATTATTTAATGTGCTGAATGAGACTATATATTTTTATACAGGGAAGCTATTTTTACAAAGTAAAGAAAGTATTGAGGTAGGAAAACGATTATGGAGAGACAAGAGGTTAAAAAGAAAAGAAGAACGGTCATATGATGGAGAGGAAAAAAAATGTGATTTATGTCACCTACGTCTGTGCCACACAAGCAAATGGGGTCGTCGATGATATGTAGCTTTGGCAAGATGGGCTGGAGAACAAACATGACTCAGTCTCATTCGTATTAGAACTGAGGTCTCCATCTTGCCAAATTTGCCCTTCCAAACCACGGTTTTTCTGGAACGTCGCGTTGCTTGAAAAGTAACGGCCCTTCAACTTACTAATCCAATATCCCAAGCTGCCTTCCAGGTGTCCCGAAGAAAAGTCTTTGGTAATGTCATGAGGTCAATACTACGCCAATAATGTTGAAGCCCCATGTAACGCGGGGCGAGTCTATTCCCATCAGTCAGTCACAAACATCGAACTGCTACTAAGAAAGTCGAGATGTAAACACCCAAAAATACTTTGCCCGACCCGGGCATCGAACCCAGGACCTCATCAGTTGCTACTGATGACCTGGCTTGGATGCCTTGTGATTGATAGACCAACGAGGCAGTCGAGGCAGGAAGGGTTGAATATTTTACGGGTATTTCATATCAAGTGATCTATGGCGAAGGAA
This sequence comes from Brachylomia viminalis, assembly GCA_937001585.2. Taxonomy (NCBI): domain Eukaryota; kingdom Metazoa; phylum Arthropoda; class Insecta; order Lepidoptera; family Noctuidae; genus Brachylomia; species Brachylomia viminalis. The sequence continues at coordinate 5,044,440 of OW443300.2, forward strand.
AACATAGTTCTCCGGTTCTGGTTTCCTCCCGATGTTTTCCTTCCTTGTATAAAAGCTTGACTAGCAGAGTTAATGGTCTGTAATCAAGTGTGTCGATACTTGAGTAAGTATAGTTGACTTTTACTGGCCCGTTGGTCTCGTGGTCGCAGGCGCGTCTTCTGATCGGGTTCGATTCCCAGTTAGGGCAGTGTTATTGGATTTTTCCATTAGGTTTTTTTTACTGCAATGGCATAGCAGAATCTATGGACTAATATTTTGGGGTAACTCAACCGAAAAAGAAACAGCTTTCAAGGCTCAAAAAAGATGCATTCGGGCGATCTATAAACTAACACATAGAGTACTTTTAATTTACACATAGGGTACTTTTACTTTTATTTACCACATAGGATACTTTTAATTAATACGTAGGGTACTTTTAATTAACACATAGGGTACTTTTAATTGACACATAGGGTAATTTTAATAAACACATATGGTGCTTTTAATGAACATATAGGGTACTTTTAATTAACACATAGAGTACTTTTAATTAACACAGAGGGTACTTTTAAATAACACATAGAGTACTTTTAATTAACACAGAGGGTACTTTTAAATAACACATAGGGTACGGTCCCGTGGGATACTTTTCGACATCCACGCAGGCGAAACTGCGGGGCAAAAGCTAGTTACATTATAAAGATAGATATCCATGTAAAACCCAGCACACGATTCCAATAAAAAAATCCAATACAATAATACAAACGTCGCATTACAGATAGACATAGAGTCTATTTTCATGTAGTTGCTCGCATGCTAATGTATATTCAATTTATGGGGCCTATTAAAGACATTGCATTGGGAAGCGGAATGGTTCCCAGTCCAAGCACGTTGCTAGCTCGTGTAAGTCCGACTACGGAATATTAACAATCCCGCGGCATGTAGGGGGTTGAGAAAACTGCCTTTTAGCAGACACTGAAAAATAAAATCTTGCTGCTACGCTTCGTGCGAATGAAATAAAGTTTTTGGATATAGTTTTGCATGGTAACGAGGAGGGTAGTCTAAGGATTTTACGGAAGGGAAATTCTGTGAGAGATGTTTTGTTTTGCTTAAATATTGTTGTTTTTTTTTACACAATGTCATTTGTTTGTATGTGGGTTAGTGTGTTTACTCAAGGACCACTTATCCGATTGATGTGATTATGGTTTCATATAAATTATACTAGCTTTAACCCAAGGCTTCGCCCTCTTGGAGGTCGGAAACTAACCCACGTGAACGTACGACCGGGAAAAAAAGTATTCTATGGTTCTACGGTTCTGGTGGTTTCCAAGGTTATCCGTGTGCAAAATTTCATCGAAATCCGTTCAGCCATTTAGCCGTGATAAGGTTAGAGACAGACAAGTTTTAGTAGGTATATGATTGGAAACATAGGGTATCAATCATATACTAAAACTTGTGGCTTATTAAATACAGCCGCATGGGTCGGTCGATCAGGTTAAGCTACGCTTGCCGCGGTTAGTCCGAGGATGGGTGACCATCTTTACATACCAAGACCCCTCCGTGCCTCGGAAAGTACGTTAAGCCGTTGGTCCCGGCTGTCATTCGTGGATCTTTGACAGTCGTTACGGGTCGTCAGAAGCCCGAAAGTCTGACAACCAGTCTTACTAAGGGGTATCGTATTACCCAGTAACTGGGTTGTGGAGGTCAGATAGGCAGTTGCTCCATGTATACTGGTATCCAGCTGCATCCGGTTAGACTGGAAGCCGACCCCAACATGGTTGGGTAATAGCTAGGCAGACGATGATGGTAACATAGGGTACAGTTAGCTAACTGGTTTCAGAGAATGGGCAAATTACATCTTAGTATACAAGTCTAGTCATCGCAGCCGCGGTTGTTCATGTAATGATCTGGTTAACTATAATCACATTTACTTAAACGTTATTGATAAATGATTTTATTTCTATAAGTAGGTTTGTGCAAACACTTTTACACGTCAACTATACATATTTTTTAAACTAGATATGTAAGGTCGGCGTTTCCTATCTGAATACTCTGAGAAGAAAGGCCGAAACAAACTCAGAGGCCACAGTCTCTTTTAAAGTCTTGACAACATCTTGGTCAGATCATGTAAATACTGAAATGGTCTCATGAGGAAAGAACCACACAGATTGAGTGGACCGTCCCGTCAGTGCACGCATTTGTTAGTAATCGTGCAGTTCTACTCAGAACTTAAGGAGGCCAACGATTTAATGTTAACGAAAAACGCAATGCTGTAATATTGTACCAACTAAGTAAAGTGCAAGTGTAAGATATTTAGCAAGTGCCAAGTTTCGTCCGGCGTGCGAAGAGGTCATTATTCTTGGAGCTTTAACTTCGTTTAAATACTTCGGAAAGAAAGGATTGCGAGAGGTTAATAGACCTTATGTATCTTGTTAGAAAGGGCAATGTTCAGTAAAAGTGCATTGGGTTTTCTTTTCCAATGGAAATTGCTTTATTTTCTTTCTTAGCATAATTTAATTTATATCAATTAATTTGAAGAGTTGTAGCGGTATCTACATAGCCACATGCGAACTACACATCACACTGACGCCACGTAAAATCCTGGGTCGCGCAAGCGGAGTTTACCGTGCAACTAGTATATATACAACATCCCGACATCAATCGTGGGGCAGTTGCCCACCAGACACGACACCCGTCTGGTCGGAGGATCCTCCCTTTACTATGAAGGTATGAGTGAACTTTACACCCTGTTCCCCATACCTCTATAGAGTTAACAATAAAAGTGATGATTGTAGCATTCTTTTTTAGCTCGTTGATTGATATATAAATAAACAATAATTTCGTTTCCTAAGTCGGGCAAAGCGTTATTGAATTTTTCCATCAGGAATTTCTTAGAAGCAGCCTGGAGTCTAGATTTGTGCCCGGTTGATGGCAACAGGCTCGCCCCCTATTACATGGGATTTAGACATAATTGGCGAAATGTGAGTGTTACTATAAATATCTCTGCCTAATCCTTTGGGGCTTACAGGCGTTATGTTGTTATGATGTTTTTTAAATAATTTAGGTGCTTAAAGTGTAGTAACACTGTATTAATATTTATTTAATATTTTTTTTGACTGACCGGTTGGTGCAGTTGGTAGCGACAGCGACCCTGCCTTCTGAGCCGCTGGTCCCTGGTTCGATCCCCGGACAAGTCAAACATATGTGTGCATGAACATGTCTGTTTGACCTGTGTCTGGGTGTGTATGTATATAAGTATGTATATCAGTCATCAGGTTACCGTAGTACAGGTTCTACCTAGTTCAGGACCTGAAGACCTTGTGTGAATGTAATCTCATATTTATTTGTTTATAAAGTACTATAGTAGGTACCTATTGAGTATAAGAATTTTATTCTAGGTACATCGTACTCACCAATAATAAATTATAATTATGTATACAAAGTAAAAAGTTTATTGCCCATTCTTCTCCATACGAAACTACATTTTTAAACAAATATTTTTTTGTAAGTATATCTGTTTGTTAGTCATCAGTGATGAAACACTTTTGAAACTCCGCACATTACTTGCTTTTGTTTTGTATCTCACTTACTTTTTAATAACTTCAAAAACCGCCTTCCAATTTTTATGTCTGTATTTTTAGTGGATCTTTTATTTAAAACCAAAATAATAAAGCAAGGTGGTTTGGGTCATCTACATAATAATATATTGGTCAAGGATTTTCGGAAGTTAAACGAAAACATCCACTCAATATACTCGATCTTACCTTACAAGGAAGTAGAGTATCAAATGAGGCGAATCAGCCTAATGAGGCGCATCCCTAATAGATAACAAGCCGATGTACCTACTTGAGGTTTGTTGGTCAAAGTTTGGATGGTTCATTAAGGAGTCTTGTTGGTTTGTCCTTATCATAACTTGACTCTCAAGGGTGTAAGCTTGGTTTGCTTCGATCATAAGTTACTCCATCTATGTGTCAAGTTGTAGTGGAATACTTTCTGAGCAAACCTTTTAAATCAGTAATCACGAACATCAGCCTTCTTAGTTTGGGGGTCAAAAGTGAAATAAATCATTGTAATGTACCAACTTAATGTTGAGAGCAGTGGTGGCCCAATGGTAACGGCCATGACTTACGAGTTGTAGGTCGTAGGTTCGAACCCAGACAGGTGCTTTACTTTTTATAAATTATTTCATCGCCACTGCTCTCAAAACAGTGAAGGAAAACATCGAGAGGAAACCGGCATGTCCTAGAACCAAAAATTCGAAGACATGTGACATCTACCAACCCGCACTGGGCCCGCGTGGTGGATTACGGCCCGCTCCCTCTCATAGATGGCCTGTGTCCTAGCAGTGGGAACATTATAGGCTGATAATGAACTTAATGTTGACAAATGTTAGCTTACTGTCTGTTTATCACTTTCTGTTTTTTCCAATAAACTTTCAATTTAATTGTGTTTTTACGTCGAGGTCAATGCGCTATACAAATATAGCTCTAGAGTTTGATAGTATTTCTTCAATGGCAACATTAAAACCAAACAGTGGCAGTTACTGCTTAAAGTAAACAATAAGTCCTAATTAATGTGACATTTAGATTCCCAAATATTTAACAAGCGTAAACATCTACATCGGATAAACGAAATGAGCACAAAATAAACAAAATATCGCTATTACTTACAACGTAATTGCTTATTTAATTTTCCGCGTCTATATCTTCGATATTGCCATCTCCTTTGTTTTCAGGAAAGAAAGAGATAGAGTACTGTAACTCTACCCTTATGTCGAGCCCCTTAGCCTAAGTCGACGCAACAAAGATATTATAAGTATGTCCGTGGGGCTCAGTAATTAAAGTTAACGAACTTAGTATGCAAATGAGCCCTCTTTATCGTTTTTGGGTTGTAACATCTATTATACGACTTTATAAGGAGTCCCCGTGGCGTAGGGGTGCAGAATACAGGGCAACTTCATTTTGTGGAGTAACCATAGGATGTAATGGTATCTTTATTAATAAGGGGTAGGTTGATATATGAACGAGGGGCATGTAATGTAGTTGTTGATGGGTACGTAATGCGATCCGGAAGAGTCGTAGCTACTTGTACCTACTTTGTACGTTTCACCTCAACTAATATTAAGTTTAAAGAGAAAAGATTTGATCTTTTGTATGTTTGTTTGTTTCGTTTTCACGCTGAAACATTTGCCACATGGGATGACCATAACTTGGATTAGGACATAGGATACTTTTTATCCCGATATTCTCACGGGATCGAGACTTATGCGGGTGAAACCGCGGGGCGCAGCTCGTTGTATTATACAGGGTTATTGGTAAAACACCATCAACCTCTTAAAGGGTCATTGTACTCGTTATTATGAACAACTTTTACTATAGGACCAAATGTGATATCACGAAAGAAAAAATCTGCTGACATTTTGACGAGTTCAGCAAACATAAATGTAGGGAACAGCTGATTTATTTTTTGCGATTTCATATTTGGTCCCACAGTAAAAGTTGTTCGTAATGATGAGAACAATGACCTCTTAAGAGGTTTATGGTGTTTTACCAATAACCCTGTATAGTAATAATTATAACGTTTTTAAATGGTCTGACTATGTTGGCTCTGTGTATGAGTCTGCTTGTGTTTTACCTACTGTGTCACACAAAACCAATATGCTAAACCGTATTGCTTGGAAATAAACGGAAGGCAGTTCCGTACTGAAACGGAGCCCATCATAATGCCTTTCAAAAAACGAGCGCTATAATCATAATGGTATCACTTATACTTACTTAATACCTTTTTAGGTGTGTCATATAGCTTGTCTAACTCAGACTCTAAACTCCTTTTTTTTTATTGTGAGAATTCATCAAATAACTTCTCCCGCTCGGGGCGGAGCGGGAGGGCGTGTCAGTCTCTTACTGACTAAAACCCACCCGTGTTCCTTCAGTTGCCTGTGCCAGGGGCCACGGTGACCCTTTCGAACTTTCCCGCGACCCTGGCAGAGGCTCTAAACTCCTAAACAGTATTTTCGTCTAAAACGTCTGAGTAAACATTTAACAACGTTAGAAAACAAAGTAAAAAGCTTTCTTCAGGCTTCTAAGTTGAGAGCAACCTGTGTTTGTGTACTATTGCATATTCTGAAAGGGGTAACGCTCACACCGGTTCAAGTAAAAGCAGTTTGTTTTTGTTTCTGCTTGAATATCGTCGGAATGGTTATGGTGGTTTGTTCGCTTATTGTCATGCATTTTTTTTATTTAAGAAAACATTTATACTTTGTTTACGTTTAATGTTTGTTTGCTCAGCCTAGTTTGAATAAATAATAATAATATGAGACAACATCCACACAAGGTCTTCAGGTCCCGAACTAGGTAGAACCTGTACCTACTACGGTAACCTGATTACTGATATACATACTTAAATACATATAAACACCCAGACACAGGTCAAACAGACATGTTCATGCACACAAATGTTTGACTTGTCCGGGGATCGAACCCGACATGGACATGGACATGGTCCGAGACCAGCGGCTCAGAAGGCAGCGTCGCTACCAACTGCACCAACCGGTCAGTCATAACTTATGATATTGATTTTTGATTTTGTTGAGTACGTAGGTAGAATACGTAGAATAAAGTACAGAAGATATTGTAAAAAAAGTGTAGTTAACAAGATACAGCACACCTGTTTCTGTATTTTGCCGCAACATTGCTGGGTTCTATTTTAAAGGTATGAGAGTGTATAAATCCATATCCATAATATAAATACTAGGAACAAACACAACTTCGTTGTACCTAAAACACGGCTCAAGAAAATAGGTGGCTCGTTACATACAATGACAATTGATAATTATTATAACACAACGACTTGAACACTTACCTTGAGAAGTACAATTTATTATTTTAAATATTGTGAATGTGAGGACTATGTGCGTCATTGTTTCAGTTTTAATCATGATCTGGCAGTTTAAGTAGTTTATGCGGCCTACCCAAATGCCCTTTCTTTGGTATTGTTCGTCGAATCGTTGAGCTCCTGAAGTTCTGAATTGAGCTGCACGGTTACTGACAAATGCGTGCACTGACTGGACAGGTCCTCTTAATCTGCGTGGTTCTTTCCTCAGAAGACCATTTCAGACACCAATCTACATGGTCCTCAAAGATTATGTCCGAACTTTTATTATATGCATTGACATTGATGAATTTTATACACACAATGACATGCGTATTTACTTTGTAAAGTATTATATTATTTTAATTATTGTGAATGTGAAGATTATGTGGTCCATAGCTTTTTTTTGTTTTCTTAGTTAGTTTCACGATCTACCAGCTTGAGTAATTTATGCGGCCTACCCAAATGTCCTTTTTTTGGTATTGTTCGTCGAATCATTGTGCTCCTTAAGTTCTGAGTTGAGCGGTACGATTACTGACAAATGCGTGCACTGACTGGACAGGTCCGCTCAATCTGTATGGTTTTTCCTCAAAAGACCGTTTCAGACACCAATCTACATGGTCTTCACATGATCTGACCAAGATTATGTCTGGACTTTAAAAGAGACAGTGACCTCTGAGTTTGTTTCGGCCTTTCTTCTCAGAGTAGTCATATAGGAAACGCCGACCTCATCTAGTTTTTAAAATATCATTGACCTGTAAAAGTGTTTTTACAAACCTACTTACAGAAATAAAATCATTTATCATAAACTTGTGGTTGTTGACTGGTAGAAAATGCCCATGGCACTAATTCCGCCTCTGTGCATTTGTGTGCTTAAAGTATTAAAAAATAAACTGCTGTAAAATTCTGCCTTCTGCTGCTTCTTGCTAAGCTTAACAAGAATCAAGCAAAGCCTTTGGTGTCGTGGCTGTGAATAGGGGTCGGTAGTTATCACATCACGTGGACCGCCCGCCGTCCTCGCGGCAGGATGTTTATAAAACATTCATTAAAACGCAACAAAAATAGCAAAATTTTCCCTTTAATCCCTCCAAAGGTTGTCTGTAAAAGATCGATTTTAGCGATAAGACCGCCCATTGTGTCACCCTATGTAAAATTTCTACATTTATATCTGTAATTTTTTGGTGTACATAATGAACAGTATTCTATTCTGTTCTATTCAAGCATTTCTAAATGTTCATTCTTGCATAAATATGTTTTCTAAGTATGAAAGATGTGATCTATTGTTGGTCTTTATTTTCCTTTGAGACCATTTTAAGTATCCACCAGGCATTAATTATTATCAGCTCATCGGTAATTAACCGTTTCGAAGAATAACTGAAAGTATTTCTTATTATGTACTCGATACTCGTCCATCTTGAAAGCACTAATGAGTTCGATGTCCTTTAAGATTAGATTTGTTGTGTTTTTTTTTGTACGTATGGTTATGATTTTCAAATATTAATAAGATTTGTAGTGATTTTAAATACTAAATATACAATTGAAAGTATGTGATTTGCCTTAAATGATTTTTGTATCAGTGTAGTCATGAAGTTTAAAAGTATCTCTTTTGACAGTTACCGAAAAAGTATTGGTTTTATAACGAAACAAGAATGAAAATATGATGTTTGGAACATCGCCTAGTTTCTAAATTAGTTTTCTTCGAGCTTCGAAATCAATAGACTAAAAATCACCAACATTTTGCTTATTCCTGTCACACGACGTTTCCCATTCTGAAATTGACTAAAGTGACACAACTTAACCATAATATAGTTTGACAGCAGTCATGTCATGTTAGTAAATCAAATAGTGAAAATGGCAATTTAGCTATACTGAATTTGACGTTTTTCACCAAAAATTTGGATTGTCAAACTAAATCAGACTATGTTAAATTGCGATTAAAAAGGTGTGGTATAAAATTATGCCATGAAATAAAATTTAAAAAATCACATTTATCTACTAATTCTTGAAAGTTTGGATGCTTGTGAGTTTGGAGTCATTACGAAAGCTTATGTGATTTTAGCTGTCGATTCGGCAGACAGGTAAACCTCTGGTCATTTGCCGATTATTATGGAGCTGCTCCACGAGCAGCTCCTGCTGTCTCTTACTGGCTCGTTTTCTCGAAGATTTCGACGACTTCATGCTGAAGAGAAGACTTGCTTTTTATTACCTAATTACTTTACTCTTTGAGTCTTTGCTGAAATCGAAGAACGTATTGTATTGACATAACAAACAGACAGACTCAGACAAATTCAAGATGTCCTTAATAGCGGTTTTCTAGGGCGACGAGAATACCGGAAACTTTCAATTTACTGAACGAAAAATCGGATTTTCTTTTTACAAGTTTTCTTTTTCTTTTGATGTTTACAAGCTTTTATTTTACTTGCTATGTTCGTATGTAAGTTGTCCTCTTAAAAATTTGCAAGTTACAATTGACCCACTTCCCGGTGTTCGATTGAGCGGAAATTTGGCACACATGTGTAAAGTCGATGACCATGCAATATTTCGGTACGATCGAGCTGATCTGATGATGGAGCCGGAAGGTGGCCACAGGAACTCACTACTAAAATAATGCAATAACACCGAGTTTGGGTTTTGACTACAATAACCGCCGAGCCTCCTAACACAGGCATTGTTTGCTTAAATGGGGGCTCCAAACACGTTAACATGTAATGTATTTTCTAAAAGACACAATAAACTATTTTGTATTTTGTATACCGAGTCTGGTGATAGAGCCGGAAGGTGGATATAGGAACTCTATAACGAAACGACGCAACCCCACCGATATGGGGCTCGTTTGATTAGGTTTGACAAGTATTAGTAGACGATAAAAAAAAGATGATAATAATAATTAACATGTGAGACTAAAAAGTAGTAATAAAAAAGAAGATTATTTTTAAACAACCTTTTCTCTCTTGCTCTCAAGATGGAAGACGCTTTTATTTGGAAACTAAATTCCAATTCCAATCGATTTTTTCTTCCTTTTTTGCTTAAATTTATTTAATAAAAGCGTGTTTAATTATATTTTTTTTGTAAAGTAGCTTTATTAGCAAGATAATCATGCTACCTGAATCAATTTTGTAATGTGTAGTTTGTCGATTTTAATAAAATTCAAGGTTTTTTCTTATTGAAAACCTAAAAAAAAATCGCTAAAGTTCTGTGCGCGCAAAATAAGTCTGCACACTGCTGAAATCGAAAATAACCGTTTCTATCATCTTGATGTGGATATCATCTGGTGTCAAGAGAGTGTGTTGTGTTGTATTTTTTCCCTAATAAATAATCACCATCATTATGCCGAAAGTTATTAAAGGCGCTGGCAGCGATATAGTCCTGAAAGTCAAACGGCGCGCAGACTTATCTTACGCGCACTTCTAAAGTGCCTGCTACACGTTTGCTAACCGCGACCCCGACATAGGTTACGATGGCTGGCGACCAGCAGAGCTGTTTCAACTACATGGTCACCAACATTCTGTTGTGATATTCGAGCAGTAAAGACGTCATGGTGAATTTATCAAATTCAGAAAGAGTAGGATTGGCTTTGGCAAGTTTGTGCGCGAGCGAAGAAAAAGAAAATTGTCAATTTTCTTTTTGACCGATGCCTCATCGCGTTTGGATCAATTGTTTACCATTTAGAAACCAAAACCTCCCAGGCTAGGCGCTTTTGATTATTGTCTTTGTATGGTTCGCAGCTGAGACCCCGCAGATCGAGTAGGTCTCTGTACAGCTCGATCAACTTAGTAAAAAAATCTTTTTCTTTCCCATTTTGCACTTTTTAATACGTAAGTAAACTCGTAGAACTTGCGCGCGTAACACGTGTGCCTCGCACGACGATTGACAGTAAGCAACTGAAGTACTCGCAGTTGGTAACCGCCGTCTACAAGGTCGGCGGCCGAGCCAACCTCTTGTGTTCGCCCTTGTTCGCTAGCGCACCTCTTTAAACCAAGGTCGTTGAAAGGTCAAACGTAAACCACCATCTACACAGTTGTAAATCACCAAGGTCACCTCTGTCGGGACGCGGTAGGCGACCGCGTACAACCCTAGCAGGATCACATTGGTCACAGATAATAAAAACAAATACTGGTTATTGCATCTTAATTTATTAAAATATAAACTTAATATAGTTTTACGCTCCCTGAATTTCATAAAAAAAAAATATTGATAAACAATTAAAGATAATTATTTGATTTTACTCAGGTTATTTTTGTACTTTAGATCATTTCGTTCACTTTTATTCAATCTTTATTTTAATTTCCGACAAATCTTGGTCTATGGTCTCGTCAACTTAGCGATTGTGAAAGTTGAGTTTTAGTTGTGTCAAAATTGTTTTTAAGTTTAGAGAATCTTGTTTGCAGAATAGCTTTTTAAGATTCTCCTAACCAAAAATAAGAAAATTTTGTGATAGTTTAGTTTAGTTCAGTGTATAGTCGCCAGTACATCAGGTTATACGAAACTGTCAAATTTCTCCAAATGATTTTAAACCTTAAAATGTTGAAGGTTAAGTTCAAAATCGAATGAGAAAATTTTACAGTTTGTGGTAACTTGACCGGCTGCTGTGTGTACAAGAGAATCGGCACCATTACCTTTTTATTTGCCAATACAAAATGGCTATGTTGCAGCAAAATGAAACACGTTCTTGTGTGAGATTAAGCTTATCATTATTTAAAGACAATCCACACTTAAATGTCCAATGTATTTTGACACATAACAGTTGAAAAATAAAACTTTCTAGACTTCGTAAAACGTCTTCTACTTCGTAGAACAACAAATCAACGGTATCCAACACTTGACGAAGCCAACAAAAAACTTTCTACTTAACTTGACGCCTCAGAATGAGCCTGTCGTCGCCTCAGTCATGTCCAAGGTTCAAATTAATGGCTACCATTTGGGGACACCCCCATACCACTTTTTCGACTCCCAGGGACTGTCCTTTGAGATTTCTTAAGAAAAAAAATGTGCGATGTTTCTTTTATTAGTAATGGCTGACAGTAAAAGGTTTTTGTTTGTCTGTCACTCATTTTTTGATGGCAAGAATGTATGGCCGAGTTTTTCCGGCGAGCTATGCCCCGTTGGGGCTAAGCAGAGATATTGGATGTGGGTGGCGTATGTAATAGTTGTTACCGTATTTTTTTTTTTGTTATTGTATATCATGCGGGTATTTTTGTTCTGTAATTTGTTTTATGATTTTGTGTGGGTTGTTGTTTTGGACTTACAAACGGAATTACGGTAGACGTGATACAAAGTAAGATACTTATAACGTTAAGTATAAATATGAGACACGGCAGTATTTGTTCCTCTGCATTATCTCACTGTTTTTTCAGACCACAAAGTAATTTTTTTTTTAACTTTTGACCTGCTGCAAAAAAGGAGAAGGATTTTAATTCGGATGTATTTCTATATGTTTGTTACCTCATGTTATTATTATTTCAGTGGATTCAAAAATAACTTAGATAGCCACATCAGTCTTGACAACTCCATAATCCTCTAGATGACAAAGATCTTAAGGTTAATTTGATTGAAGATTTCTGCTGATTTCTTTGTGAATGTTTTTAATATTTCTTTTGATAAAAATGTTGCTCCCGAAAAAAGCTTTACATCATCATCTGCCTAGCCTTTTCCCAACTAGGTATGTTGGGGTCGGCTTCCAGTCTAACCGGATGCAGCTGAATACCAGTATTTTACATGGAGCGACTGCCTATCTGACCTCCACAACCCAGTTACTGGGTAATACAATACCCCTTGGTAAGACTGGTTGTCAGACTTTCGGGCTTCTGACGACCCGTAACGACTGTCAAAGATCCACGAATGACAGCCGGGACCAACGGCTTAACGTGCTTTCCGAGGCACGGAGTAGTGGTGATGAAATAATTTACACAAAGTAAAGCGCCTGTCGGGGTTCGAACCTACGACCTACAACTCGTAAGTCGCGGCCGTTACCACTGGGCCACCACTGCTCCGAAAAAAGCTTTACAAAATACTTCAAAACAACATAATATTGGAGTCGCTTCAAGGCGTCAAGCGACTTGTAATATCCCGTCCAAACCAGACCGTTGGCTAAACAAAACGCTCGGAGCCATGTTGGAAACATATACACTTGCAAATTCACTCTTGTTCTAAGTTATAGTGCTCTCTTTCTTTCTTACGTAGATGAAGAGAGATGGAGTGTTACTACGCGCATAATGTTGCAAAATTAAATAAGTAATTTTCGAAGCACTTGTGAAGTGGTGTGTTTGTGATTGTTTGCAAAGCGTTTGCCTTCAAAATATGATTTTTTTCCAAACATGAAGCTGTAGGGAAAAGGCTAAGTAGATGGCGTACTATGCATTATAATATTTAACCTCTATACGATTTTGAATTTCACAAAATTTGGCTGAAGATAACTGAAGACTTGTTCATTATTCACTAGAAACAATTCTATCAATTCTTCTGTAAAATAAAATTTTATTGCAGCACTTTCTAATCTGAAATGCTATTTCACGGTTTCACCTGAATTGAATAAAGCGCGATACAAAAAATCTAGCTCACCTACACTTTATTTTAGCGACTAGGTTTTAAATTCTCATATCTGAAGCAAAATGTGAAAGATAAGTTTGTTGTAATTTATGTGAACTACGCTCGCTTTGTTCTTGCACTTTATAAGTAGAAATATAATTTAATTCTCTATTTTAGTGGGTACCTAAGAAAATATTGTACTTTTGATTTCTTTTAAGATTGCTCTGATGCTACGGCGTAGCGCTGCTACGTCAGCTACACTGTCGTAGCGAAAGTCAAAGTCAAAGTATTTATTTCAAACAGGCACATAAAAGGCACTTTTGAACGTCAAGATTTACATTTAAATAGAATTTATTCTAGTCGCCCCTTCCAAAAAGGTAGTTTCGTATGGAGAAGAATGAGCAAGAAACTCCACCGTTACTCTTTTAAAATCTGTTACAATATTTTGTATACATTAATTATATAATTATATGTGAAGACAATGCACCGATAATAGAAATTACCCTACCACAATAGGTAAAAAGAATTAAAAAAATGTAGTAATGACAAATAGATACATGGTGTTCACATATTTACAAACATTGTAAAAGTATACGATTTCCCAAATTATGTAAACAAGTAATGATGTAAAAAACACAGAATGTAAACCAATGTCATAAAAATAATAAACTATACAATTAAAGTAGCAACAAGTTTGATTTTGTCTAGACCCTAGATTGTCCTATGGAGCTGGACCAGCATGTTTTCATTCATTCTTAACTTGGTTAGAATCCTCTAATTTGTAATAATATGCTTGTTTACACAGGGAACTTTTTATATGACTTTTAAATTTACTTTCATTTAATTGCATAGACCAAACCATAAAATATGGGTTATATTATGTGTTCGTACATTGGTAGCACAACTCAAACTGTATATAGTAGTAACTAGAACTGGGTAGTAGTGCACTTGCTACGGTGTAGCCATAATGGCTACGTCAGCTACGGCGTAGCAAGTGTGTAGCTCTACAAGGTTTAACATCAATAACGCAACGAATAGTGTTCGAACTCACGGCCCTCTCTCACTCACTATTTCTTTATCATACACTAGATTCTGATCGCGATTTCGTCCGCGTGAACTTTCTTGTATTTACATAAAAAATATCTTATGACTTTCGGCAATGTTGTAGCTTTCCATTAGTAAAAGAATTTTTGGTATTGGATCAGTAGTTCCAATGATTACCTCTTACATACAAACTCACAAATTTTGCCTCTTTATAATGTTAGTATACAAGGTGTCGTTTTGCATCCTCGTCAAATTCGAGGAGGTAACTATGCTAATGATTCTCGACACGAATCAATAATAAAATAAGTAAGTTTTTTTTTTTTTTTTTTGTATTTTTCGGAAATCGGCATATGTAGGGCCCGTGTGATACCGCTCTGTAACTGCGCTGTAACTGTAACGCATGCACACAGCGACATAATCGTACGACACTGTCTACCGCATACGCAACGGGGCGATTTTGTTCTTTGAAAGTGGAGTATTCTGAAATACTGTCCAACTTAAATACCTAAAAAAACAAGTATGTATTAATTATTGAGCAGGATCGTAATTTTATTTAATTATTTATGTCTTTCATAACAGCCTCCTGAAATTTGACGAGGATGCAAAACAACACGTTGTATACTAGCTTCTCCCCACGACTTCATCCGCTTGAAATTTCTAGTTCCCCCAACCCACCCTGTCGCATCGCATCGCTTACCCGTCCTATTACTTCGTTTTTGCTTAGGGTTCTTTCTGACTTTTATAGAGTCTTAGCGTGATGTCCAGTCTTACCCAAGATTTGGGCTATCAAATGCAAAAAGTATTTTTGAAATCCGAATGGTAGTTTCAAAGGTTATAAGATAAATATAATAATATGAGACAACATCCACACAAGGTCTTCAGGTCCCGAAATAGGCAGAGCCTGTACTACGGTAACCTGATGACTGATATACATACTTATATACACACCCAGACACAGGTCAAACAGACATGTTCACGCACACAAATGTTTGACTTGATTACAACCTACATACAAATTTACAAACGAAAATATATACCTCTTTAAAATATTAGTATAGATAAGAACATAGATGGTAGGTTCTTAAATAAAACAGAATAAAAAGAAATAACCAATTGCCATTTTAATTTAAGTGCCAGTTTAGAAAATGCGATCATAAAATTCGTGTCCCTTAATTATGTCAAGTATATTAGCCCCCTGCGGCCTTGGGGCCCGGAATGTCGAAGGATTAATGGGGTCCCGGGCGATATGTCCGTTCTCATTTTTAGCTTAACCTTCCAGTGCTTCAGTTTTGAGTGTTCGCAGGTAATGTTATCTGTTACACTCTGAGGTATTGGAAGGGTTGTATTGAAGGAAATATTTGGGTTCAAAAGGGTGAAAAGGAAGCCTACTGCGGTCAGGGTCGTGAGTTTTGTTCGCTTATGTTAATATCGTGTGGAATAAGGTGTCAAGGAAATAAGCTAATTATCTCGGTAAAGGTCTAATATAATCAAATATACAGCGGTGCTTATCGTAACAATAAAAATGCGACCAGTACCATAAATTTACTCATTATTAAAGCTACGTGCAATGGTATGTTTAGTACCTTGCTTGGCATTGCTTGTACTACAAGCTCAATACATTTTGATCTTTTCGTTTTTCTCTTTTTTTTTACCTGGGTTTGCTCTTGACTCTAGTCTAGGTCAGTGGTGACAGAGACAGAGTCGACGATGGAGTGAGCTTACCCAGAAGAAGCCTGTTCACTCTCACTTTGAAGAGATTAGGGTTGTATGCGTTCGGAAATACAGACGCAGGTAGAGAGTTCCACTCTTTTGCTGTGCGCATAACAAAAGACATTTGGTAACGTTTAGTGCGAATTGGTAGCATAGCAACTAGGTAAAGATGGTAACTTGCAGTGCGTCTAGATGCCCGATGGAAGAAGGGAGAAGGGGGCCGGTCGAATGAGGTCGTGGAGTTCTTGGGCACACTCTCCGAAGTACAATCTGTAGAAGACCGACAAGCAAGCGAAGTTGCGGCGATGAGCCATGCTGTGAATCTTGGCATCCACCTGTTTTACGTATCTATATTATAAAAAAAAAAAAATATCTGAAGCATTTCTTGGCGTATTTTTTTACGATTGCTCTTTGAGTATGTAAGACGCAGAGTCCAATTAGTTCCATTATTATCTTCATCATACTTTGCTTCTCCAGCTACAATTCAAATTCCACTCACTTCAAATTTCATAACCCAAATATTTTACCTGATTGACTTCCAAACAAGTATTTCTTTCAACCCTATGCCCTCGTATTAACCATTTCCTATTTGTATTTCCTTATTTAATATTCAGCGAACGTTCGGACCGGCAACCTTACGGGCTAACTTCTTAGCCTCCACATTCTATGAACAGAGAATTATCATATTTTAGATATTTGAACACGGCCAATTTTGTGGTTTGTAGTGAATCGCGTTCCTCACGAAACTTGCGATATTGTTTCTACTTAATTTTATGTACATTTTAGGTTATTTTAAGTTGGTCCTTAGTTTCAGATAGAAGTTTTTGGTATTATTAACATGCAGTAGGGAATATGTATGTGATTCAAATAAGGGTATTTTTTATAGACTATGTTACTACATAGTTAAGCCTCCATATATATTTTTGATTATAATTTATTTTTGAGCAAAACCTTTTTTTCTTAAGTGCAATATAACTGTGGGAAATTCAAATATTTGAAAAGCGACGCTATTGGTCAGAGCTAATGTGACGTAAAAGTCTATGACAACAATAAATGTCAATTTGTTTTATAGGAGTGTTTGCGATTCAGTCCGTTGTTAATGTTATAGACTATGACGTCACACCAAGAGCACCAAAATGGAGGGCGTTTAAGGTTGTTTTTAACTTTTCTTTTCAAATTGTGTTTTTGTCGTTGACTAATTCGACTATGGCGATCTAAGCTTTCGAAAGAAAAACACATGCATATTAATCATTTAAATGTTATGTTCTTTTTAGTCCTTTGTATTCGCACCAGTTCTCATGAAAATATTTTGCTATATAGCAAGTCAGCAAGTTTAGCAGTAGTACTGATGTCTAGGATTCATCGGTCGAGCCTTATAGTAGCGCTACTCATTAAGTGATTGTAGTCAAAATAGGTTATAGTAACATCATTCACCTTGGTTGAATTGAGAACCATCTGGATGATATTGTCATCCCATTATAATTTGGTCCTTCGAGCCGGATGTTTAACCATTTGAATGTTTCGGAAATCGATCTTCCATGTGCCACTGTTTACAATTTCCTAAATTTTTTTTTTATTCAGACTATTTAATTGTCCATATTTTGTTAGTAGGTATTACAGTATAATAAAACCATGCTAGTCTTGAGAGGATCAAGTAATGCATAAAACAAACGACAACTGAGAAAAATTACAGATATAGAACGTTTTTTTGAATACGTCACTCTACAAAATGCTATTTATTATAAACATTATTTGTCAGAACCTTTTTCACACATTTGTATACAAGTCATATCTTATGACTGTCCGCCGCTACCCTGTCCCGACAATGCGACAGGGTTATTTTTCTACCCTTGTGCTGGGGGTGTGAAGTGGAGAAGGGAAAAACGGACACTCACCGGTTTTTTAGGACGCGTATATTTGAATTACATAGGAATGTAGCTTATTTATCAAGTCCAATAATAGTTCTTTTTTGTCTACAGGGTCAAATCAAATTAACTGGCGGAACTCCGCAGATGCGATGGGTATCTAAACATGATAAACCATATTTGTTCAACTCATACTTCATGTTACAAAACTACCAGCGGTCGTTGACCCCTAAAAAAAAACATCAAATCATTTTGATTTTCACTTTAACGTGTTTAGATTATCGATACCCATCTCGCCTGCGGAGTTTTGCTAGCTAATTTAATTTGTCCCGTCTATAAATAAAAATGAAACGCTGTTCTTTGGTAAGAGCATCACTTCTGAAAGGCTGGACCGATTTGGCTATTTGTTGATTTAAAATGTTCATAGGTGGTCCTCATTTGGGTTTTAAGGAAAGCAACATTGGAAAACTTGTCCTGGAAGTTGTCAAATTCAGGAAAAATTCATCCTATTTTGTAAATGATTTTTGTATAAAATTTTTAAATTCGGTTAGCGTAACGTAATAAAAGGGCAGTTTTTTTTTAATGGATGCATGCTACTTACTTCCTTGATTTTAAGTGAAGCGATATTCTCTTAAATATATACATATTTAATCAAATAGAGACAGTCTGAATCAGAACGTGAATGATAAGTAAACAGTCCTTTACGAAATTGTTGATATACATTTATTGGAAATGTTCTTCAACCAATAAATAATAATCGTACCTTTAAGTCCCATAATTTATTCAGAAATGATCGACGATGTCGTTAAAAACTGCTTATTGCTTTGCCTCATTCTAATTTCAAGGCCGAGTTTACGATTAGGAAATGATGAGTTTAGGAAAATATATTTATAGGTGTTTCTGTTATTTATGTCGAGCTAACGTTATCACGTTAAAATTAACAAGTTTAAATTAACATTACGTGATGGATTATAAAACTAAAGCAAACAGTAAAAGTAAATTAATAGAACTAAACAAACAGAGACATAACAAAATGGAAAAAAAATAAACATTACTAATTGTTCTATGAAACTTGGCATATGAGTCAAAATGCACATCGACAAGATCGCTAAGCCATTTATCAATTTGCAAAGACGAGGAACAATAGAGTTTTCACCAAGTATTGTTCTGCGGAGTGGAGGGTGTAAAGGAGTAATAGGAGCACGAGGGAGTCTAGCAGGAGCCCGAAACTGGAACTTGGATAGTAATTGGGGACAATCACAATATTATTAATTGTTTGTGGTAATTTGCAATCAGCAGTGGGTGGTCCAGTGGTATCGACTTCAACTTACGAGTTGTAGGTCGTGTGTTCGAACCCAGACAGGCACTTTGCTTTGTGTATATAATTTCATCACCACTACTCTGAAAACGGTGAAGGAAAACATCGTCAGGAAACCGGCATGTCTTAGAACCAAAAATTCGAAGATATGTGACATCCACCAACTCGCACTGGGCCTGCGTGGTGGATTACAGGCTATTATGTAGCCTATCTAAGAGGACAGTACCCCAACCATTTATGTTGTATATCAGTGTTCATTTGTAAAGTGAAACTGTTTTTATTGTATTTACTGCAACACTTTTTATGCAATAAAGTTTTTATTATTTTATTTTATTATGGCCCACTGCCTCTCATAGAGAGGAGGCCTGTGTCCTAGCAGTGGGAACATTATAGACTGATTATGCATTATGCATGTTAATCTTCCTAACAGCTTTGCAATTATAAGGCAAAAAAGGCTCAAAAGCTAAAGTAAATACTAAAATAAACGCGATCTGGGGCACACCCTTTGTATTTGCTCCGTGGGCACAACACAAACAGTTCAGTATAGTTTGGACATACGCGTCCAAGTCCATTAATCTAAGGTCGCCAGCGGACTTTAATGCAAACGATGGGCAACGTGGCACCATGCTAATTCACTACCTTTTCGATTTATATTACCTGATATGATGCATTATGTGTAGCGAAAATGGCACGGTTCGGATGGAGGAAGGATATTTTTGGTGAAAAAATCTTCATGAATACTTGAATGTAACCGCGTAAAAAAAGGAGCATGTTTGAGGTTTATGAAGAGGTTTTGGCACTAAGAGAGAGTGTTATAGTCCACTGTTGTTTTAAAGTGGATTTTTTTCAAGTGGTTGTGACGTTTTGAAATTTTTGTAAAGACTGCAACTGTAGTGTGCACAAACCTTCGGACCTAGGCAGGTGGCATCGCATTTGCATTTGCTTAGTGGCCAAACAAAAGGGTATAATTGGTAATTATAACCTTTGTTGGCAGATGGATTGAATATCAGAATATATCGTTATTTGGTTTTTACATACTTTTTTGACATAATATTCTCATTATTTAACATTATATACCTACTTTCTTTTTGTTGTTTTTTTTAGTTTGGGAAATCATCAAATAACTGCTCCCGCTCTGGGCGGAGCGGGAGGGCGTGTCATACTCTTGTTGACTAAAACCCACCCGTGTTCTTTCAGTTGCCTATGCCAGGGGCCACGGTAACCCTTTCGGACTTTCCCGCAACCCTGGCAGGTATCGGCCCTAGCGGACCCCGTCATTGGTGCTGACATCTCTTTCAGGCGCGCGTGGAACACAACGCGCTGTCAACCCGGACCAGTTCCTTATCGGACGGCGAGCAGCCCATTGCTCGTTATATACCTACAATTCTAATTTCAACTCTTTAATTGTGGCCTTTGTGGACAGGATATTAATTCAGATTTGTTACGGTTGTCATGGTAATCATGTCATTTGGTTTAAATAGGCTTTTATTTTATATATCTTATTGTTTTATATTTTGGGAATGTGAGAAAGTTGTAGGCCTTGTAGACTTAAGATTTGTAGACCATTTTCTATAATTTCATTTTACACCCCACTCTTTCTCCATACCTGCATCCATACATCCATGCTCAAATAAATCTAAGATTACCTACTCAGCTAACTCACATTTTTGTTTTATGGTAGATTAGCATCGACACTCGAAACCTAAGGACCATCATTAATTTACAGTTCAGTTCGGTCGAATCACTGTCTCCTAAAATACAGGCCATCTCTAGTTTAGGAGATTATTTTTTTGTTACAGACAATTATTTTTCTCCCTTTGTGTTCATTGTTAGTTGATTAAGTCTTATCATGTAACTAGTATACAACCAGTGTCCCTGTATATCTTAGAATCAATAATCTTATTATTATTATTATTTATTTGTTTAGTACCTGGTACTTGTCGATAAGCCTATAGTCTGCTGTCCTCTCATACCCGTTAACACTGTAATTTGAAAACATTGTAAAAGCCAATTAATTTATAAAAGAGTAACCGTAGAGTTTCATCCCGGGTCTTTTTCCATAGGAAACGACCAATTTGAACCGTGCATCTAGATTCTGACGTTTTATATGTGCCCATGTCAGTTTATGTTTGATTATCAGCAAACAGGAGAATGCTCTGATCATGCACTTTGCCAATTTTCATTCTTCAGTTCCACATTTGAATTCTAATCTCCACCATATTGCCTCATTACATCTCACCGAGATTCCAAATCGCTTCATTCTAAAGCCATATTCTGACGTCACAGTGCTCAGCTCCGCGTTAAGTTTGAGAGTGTAGCACTGCAATATCCTGACTGAACATGTGTAGTGACGTCATACGAGGAACGAACTCCTTCTAGAGCGGCCATATTGATTCAATGTTGAAATGTTCTATGTATCTAAATGTTCAATGTTATTGCAATGATTGTATGAAACAGCAGCTTTAGAGAGATAGGGGTCGGATTTGAGAAATGTGATTATATAAATTATTATTTTCTTATTATCATTAATTTATTATTATTATTTTCTTTATTTCATTTATATACATATCAATTACATTTTTAAATATTTTTATAAACAAAAAGATACCAAAAACATTTAAAAATATAAAAAAAATAGTAGCCCACCGGTATCGGGAACAGGGTTCAAGCTACCGGCGGTCAGGGCTCCAGAGAGAGAAACTTCCTAACAATGCGGGCCGTGTCCAGAAGTACCGCTTTCTGAATCAAGCCCTTGATCTAGCTGCCTAACGAGAGCCTCCTTAGGTGTTGGTCGAGGCTCTTGGGTATTAGCCCATTGGCTGTCACGACTTTATTATTATTATTATTTTTATTATTACCTTTTTATTATAGGCGGAACATTACACGGGAACGCTGACTAACAAAAGATATTTTACAAGGCAGAGGTAATAATAATAATAATAAATGTGAGTGGAAACGCCGGGAGGGGATGCCCTAGAAGGACATAATTAGCAACCTTATTGGTGACGTTCTTCAGAAAGGTCAGGTGCGCAGTACTTGCAACCAGCGTGTTAGTTTATTATTAGATTATATCTCACAGTTAAGACAGTTTATCGATGTATTGATTAGATTTATAAATAATGTCAATGATTAAAATTAGTGTTCGTAAATTTGTATAGCTATATCGTGTATCATGTCTGTTTAAAATTTTAATAGTCATCTATTGAATAAATTCATTGTTGACTAGTCTAGGGTCGGGACTTCGGACGTGAAGCTACAGTTCGAGGTATCATTTCTGTATCAATCTTTGAATAATTTGAATAGTAAGCCTAGTTTACGTCTTCCAGCAAGCTTTTATCACTGCAATTTTTTTTACGAAGCCAAGCGTATAAAACGCTTTTACAGAACTGACAGAAGTTCTAAGAAAAACGAATTTGGTTTGTCTAAAACCCTATGCAGACCGAAAATAAATAAATCGATAAACTATTAATAGTCGTCCGTATCCCGCAGTAAGACACGTGTCGGATATTACAGAGTCATCGTCCACGTAAACTGGGCACGTGCCGCGCAGTGTGAATACTCTGCTGTGACGGAAAGTGTCTTTAGAATATGGCAGCAACATATTTAGCTGGCGTCACGTCTCGCTGCAGTAGGAAATTGTTTTGCGAAAGTTTTCTTACATGTTTTCTGAAGAAAAGAATTTGTTTTTTTTTCCCAATTTAATTTTTTTCTTCGATATTTATGTCTGGTCTCACTCGAATGTTTGGCTATGGGAAATAAATTAATAAAGCTTAGTTAGGTTTAATTTCTAGACAGTTAGGTCAGAAGACAGCTAAATAAATTGGGATCAGGCAGTACCTATAGATTTCTTGATGACTGTCTTATGTTGCAAAATCAAAGACTTAAGTTAATTTTTATTGTGTTACATGGAGGTACCTAACGTCCTGCGACCCTGTGACGTAAGCCAACGCTGTTCCACTTAAATAAATGTAGCGCATACGCAATGAGCTGGAGTATGGGCGCGCGCTAAATTGTCTGTCAGTCTGGCGCGACAAATGGAATTTGTGGGCAACTGTGCTACTATATAACTTGATAGTGACAGCGAAGGGTACTGTTCAGAAAATCTTTTTTTAAGAGCTCGGTATTTTGAGTCTCTTTTCATCTGTAGTCTAGTATTTGGTAAAGACACAATCTTTTTTGTGAGATTGACATGGGGGTTTATTTATAAACGTTGGCTTAAGTTAACTAATACACTTTTGACGTTTAAAAGTCTCTTAACTTTAAGCAACGCTACTAAATAAGCCACTGCAATTAAGATTTATAATACACTGCTTAAGAATCATTTGGCGCTCGAATGACGTTGGCAGGGGGGCGCGATTGGTTAGCATTTGTGAAATGTATTGACAAATGGCGGCGTTAGTTCCGATTTTGGTCATGCGTCAAATGAACCTTGGACAGCTATAGATTTAGAATAAGACTTACATTAAAAGAATAGTAATGATTACAGAATATGTGTTACTGCTAAAACAGTTACATTTTCTTAGAATTTCACGCAAGAGTAATTTTCACACTTCTCCTCCTGCACTAGACTAACTACAAAAGCAAGCTCGGTAAATCACACACAGGCAAAGACGATAAAGCTCAAATTCATTGCACACTTTCATTCATACCCGCCGAGGGGATATATTCATTCCAAACATCCTTGTGTGTAGTGAAAATTCACTCGATTTAGTAAAGAGCTCATTCGAAAAGGATTAAAAGCTCTTCATGAGTTCACCACTAGTAAAGTTGCCTTGATTGTATTTAAGTGGACTCAGTTTACACTCTAATATTCAATGATAGTACACCCACATTTTGCCAGATATGTTTAAGTCCCATTTAATAGGGGGCGAGCCTATTGCCATCGACCGCGCACAAATCTAGACTCCGGCCTGCTACTGAGAAATTCCCGGTAGTATTCTTGCGGACGGCGAGCAATGGGAAGCTCGCCGTCCGATAAGGACCAGGCCCGGGTCGACGGCGCGTTGTGTTCTACGCGCGCCATAAAGAGATGTCAGCAACAATGACGGGGTTCACTAGGGCCGATGCCTGCCAGGGTTGCGGAAAAGTCCGAAAGGGTTACTGTGGCCCCTGGTACAGGTAACTGAAGGAACACGGGTGGGTTTTAGTCAGTAAGAGTCTGACACGCCCTCCCGCTCCGCCCAGAGCGGGAGAAGTTATTTGATGATTTCCAATCCGCAAGAAAAAGGCTGCCACTGATAAATTTCTGATAAAAACTCAATAACACTGCTCGACCTGGGGATCGAACTCAGGAACGCATGTTCATTGAATAAATGATTTTATTTCTGTAACTACTTACAGAAATAAAATAAAAAATAAAAATAAAAAAAAGTGTTGTGTAATAATAAAAGTGTTTGTACAAGCCTACGCTTGTACAAACACTTTTACACGTCAATCATATATTTTTTTAAACTAGATGAGGTCGGCGTTTCCTGTCTGACTACTCTGAGAAGAAAGGCCGGAGGTCTCTTTTAAAGTCCAGACAAAATCTTGGGCAGATCATGTGAAGGTTATGTAGATAGGTATCTGAAATGGTCTTTTGAGGAAAGAACCACACAGATTGAGTGGGCCTGTCCAGTCAGTGCACGCAATTGTCAGCAATCTGAGCCGCTGGTCCCGGGTTCGATCCCCGGTCTAGTCAAACATTTGTGTGCATGAACATGTCTGTTTGACCTGTGTCTGGGTGTTTATATGTATATAAGTATGTATATCAGTCATCAGGTTACCGTAGTACAGGTTCTACCTAGTTCGGGACCTGAAGACCTTGTGTGGATGTTGTCCCATATTATTATTATTTCCTTTATTTCATTTACATACATATCAATTACATTTTTAAATATTTTTATAAATAAAAAGATACCAAAACAGTTAAAAATATAAAAAATAGTAGCCCACCGGTATCGGGAACAGGGTCCAAGCTACCGGCGGTCAGGGCTCCAGAGAGAGAAACTTCCTAACAGTGCGGGCCGTGTCCAGAAGTACCGCTTTCTGAATCAAGCCCTTGATCCAGCTGCCTAACGAGAGCCTCCTTAGGTGTTGGTCGAGGCTCTTGGGTATTAGCCCATTGGCTGTCACGACTATCGGCACAATGACCGCTGAGCCCACATCCCAAATGTCGACAACCTCGTGAGCCAAGTCAAGATACTTGATTTGTTTATCTTTCTCGGCTTTCACGAGGTTCTCATCATGCGGGATGGTTATGTCAACAATCATTGCGCGTCGCTCCAATCGATCCACCACCACTATATCAGGCTTATTGGCAACAATAGTCTTGTCAGTGATGATGGATCGATCCCAGTACAATGTGATATTACCATTTTCGAGAACTGGGTCGGGCACATACCTGTAGTACGGTACCTCCGATTCCACAAGGTTGTATTTCAGAGCAAGCTGCTGATGGATTATCCTGGCTACAAGGTTGTGTCTATGCAAGTACTCTCCGTTAGCTAGACGAGAACACCCGGAGATGATATGCCTGATTGATTCTCCCGGCCGGTGGCATGCCCGACAGATGTCAACCGTGCCGTCTTTCACAATAAATCTCCGGTAATTGTTCGTCATCATAACTTCGTCCATAATTGCACAGACAAAACCTTCGGTTTCTCCAAAGAGGTCACCGAAACGCAGCCAGGCAACGGACGCTAGTAGATCTACATCCGGTCCATGTAGGGCCCGGAAAAAGCGTCCGTGGAGCTCCTTACTCTGCCATACCTCCATGCGATCATTAGTGTCAAGCACTACAGGTTTGCGCCAGTTCTCTTTAGCCAAGGAGAGCGGGGTGAGGCCCTTGTCCACCGTGACTACATCTCGATGCATACCCACGTCGGTTTCTAGGAAATATTCCCTGAGAATGCATATCTCGCGATTGTGGAGGGTCTTAGCGTTTAAAAAGCCTCGACCTCCATACTTTCGCGGGATATACAGCCTCATTACCGATGATCGTGGGTGATGCATTCGATTTGCAGTCAGCAGCGTACGGACCCTCCTGTCCAGGGCGTTGAGTTCGGTCTGAGTCCATTTGAGTATGCCGAAAGAGTACAACAAAACCGGCATGACCCAACCGTTGAAGGCGCGCACCTTGTTTCCGCCTGATAGAAGACTGACTATTAAGTACTTTTTTCAGGCGGCCAAAGAAGCGTTCCTTCAACGATTGCTTCATGTCAGTAACATTGATGCCTAACGTTTCCGACATACCCAAATACTTATAGGTTTCGGATGCGGAGAGGGCTCTAAGGTTTGTGGAATCCGAGAACACCATGTATCTATCATTTAATTAACTTATTTATCATTGCTACGTTTATTAAATTCTTTTTACCTATTTTGGTAGGGTAATTTTTATTATAGGTGCATCGTCTTCACATATAATTATATAATTAATGTATACAAAGTATTGTAACACATTTTAAAAGAGTAACGATGGAGTTTCTTGCCCATTCTTCTCCATACGAAACTACCTTTTGGAAGGGGCGACTAGAATCAATTCTATTTAAATGTAAATGTTGACGTTCAAAAGTGCCTTTTATGTGCCTATTTGAAATAAATGCTTTGACTTTGACTTTGAGAGTTGGGTTCCCACGGATTCAACAATCTCCCCTCGCTTTACATGCATGACCGCACATTTGTCC
Organism: Brachylomia viminalis; assembly: GCA_937001585.2. Lineage (NCBI taxonomy): Eukaryota > Metazoa > Arthropoda > Insecta > Lepidoptera > Noctuidae > Brachylomia > Brachylomia viminalis. The sequence continues at coordinate 5,071,415 of OW443300.2, forward strand.
ACACCAAATTCCATCCTGATGGCGCTACTGAAAGTTTGAGTTACTTTCAGTAGCTCCATCAGTTGCAAATTGTTGGGGGCAAAGAGTTTTAGGTCATCCATGTAGAGGAGGTGCGATATAACCTGACCACCTCTCCTCAACCGATAGCCTAGACCTGAATCCTCCAGCAATGTGCTTAGAGGATTCAAGGCTAAGCAGAACCAAAGCGGACTCAAACTATCGCCCTGAAATATGCCTCGCTCGATCCTTATCGGTTCGCTATTCCCATGAATATTTCGACATCCTGGATAGTGAAGGACCGTCCTCCATTGCCGCATATATGACATTAGGAAGGTGCGAAGAATTGTATCTACTTTATACAACTCTAACACCCTCACGAGCCATGTATGCGGCACCGAGTCATAGGCCTTCTTATAATCTATCCAACATGTCGACAGATCCTTTCGGGAACGACGAACCTGTTGGCTAATGGTCATATCAATGAGGAGTAGCTCCTTAGTACCGCGGGAACTATTCCTACATCCATTCTGAGAGGCAGACATGATGGAGTTGGTGTCTATATGTTTGTTAATTTTAGTTCTCAAAATGGATGTAAGAACTTTATAGACCGTCGGTAAACACGTGATCGGCCTATAATTCTTGGGTTCCGCGGTGCTACCTGATTTATTATTATTATTATAATCTTGCAGCTCGACTCATAACTTAAAGAACTCAACGATTTGACGAACAATACCAAAGAAAGGACATTTGAGTAGGCCGAATAAATTACTCATACTGCCAGATCATGATTAAACTAACTGAGAAAAATACAAAAAAAAGCAATGACCGACATAGTGCTCACATTCAAAATAATTAAAATATTATAATACTTTACAAAGTAAATACTCAAGTCATAGTCTAAATAAAATTAATCAATGTCAATGTGTATATAAAAATCATTTTGGACTTTATATTTTACATCACATGCGATACCTGCAAACGGGGTGAATAGGGATGCAGGGGTGAATAGAGACGTAACTTTAAAAGGGATTTTGACCTTGACATAATATAGTTTGAAGCCAACAAGGGCACTTCATCGTTAATTATATTACAGTAAACACATTAAGAGTCCTTTTTGCCAATAAACTATATTATTTCAAGGTTAACATCCCTTTTAAAGTTTCGTCTCTATTCACCCCTGCATCCGTATTCACCCCATTTGACAGTACACCGCAACATCCCAGAATTATCAGGGACACCCTTTAAACTCTTTTCACGAGTTAGCCATAACTTAGACCAACTAACCAGTCAACATAAGACAATGGTCTTAAACCATCTTGCAATGAAGCCTGCAATAAAGCTGTATCTACACTACAGAATCCACTTCCCCACAGGTAAATAAACCGATTAAGGGTAATTTGTAACACCGCCTACTGTGCCCGGGCGAGCGCATATAAATCATTGTTTGTGCCTATTATAACAACATTATTTCGAATTAGTGCACGATCTACGTGTTTATTGTACATCCAGTGGGGCGGGACTTTTATTTTTCTATTTGCACAAGTAATTTATTAGGTGTTGAAGCCCCGGGGTGTTTGTTTTATATTTATATTATGTTACAAAGATTTGTTGGGTGAAATATTATTCTGTTTTTATTTTTTTTGTTGTAAGTATTTGAAAGGACTATGAGTGTGATATTTTTAATGCGAATGTATAAAGTTAAAATGCTCGTGTTTCAAAATACAGGGTTATTTGTAATACGTCGGCAATCCAATAGCGGATGTAGGGGACGTCATTTGCAACCAAATGACCCCTTATGACCTCTATGCAAATGACAACCATAATCCAGTAATTTGACAGTTAATATTTTTTGGTAGATATCAGAAGGCCAATTCCCGTAATTAAAACCGTTCAAAATCAAGTCGCAATCTCATCTCAGCGACAGTCTAATGTCAAAAATGTAGGTAAACGCTATACAATTTTTGACAGATTGACACAGATTCGAATGCGAATGTTCTTAAAAATACGGGAATTGCCCCACTGGTATCTTATTGTATCTCGTTGGATAGCTGAGAAGTTATACATATTATTGGAATGTCCTGTCGATAAAGTATATCCATGTTTTTGCAGGAATCAACCATTTTAGTCAAATAACCTGCTCAAAATTATGTAAATTGTGTGCTCTGATTTAAAAAATATTAAAGATAATTGTCATTATAATATGGTTGGTTATTATATATTTAAGTTGAAGCAGATAATAATAATAAAAAAAACGCATGGTTTTTTTTATAAAATTTCAAAGTTGTATACCGTCAAAAAAATACAAAACGTCAAATTACTCGAAAATGGTTGACATTTGCATAGGGGTCATGAGGGGTCATTTGATTGCAAATGGCCGCCTCTACATCCCTTTAAGGGATTGCCGACATATTACCAATAAACCTGTAGTATGTAACAACAACAAAGGTATGACTTTTTGTCCCACTATTTTTCATTCGTTTATCTAAAAGCATTGAAGTACCCACCATATGTAACCAATACATAAACATATCATATTATCACGCCTGTTCTTTTCAAAGGGTTATGCACAGGTGTGCCTATAGCATACCCACATTTCGGCAGTTGTGTTTAAGTCCATGTAATAGGGGGCGAGCTCATTGCCATCCACTGGCCACAAATCTAGACTCAAGGATGAAAAAGAAAAAAAAAAAAAAAAAGATTTTTAAGTTTTTCCATAAAAACCCAAAAAACATTTATTTCTTTTTTTTTTACTACTCTTTTACCAGACCTGGGAATCGAACTCAGGACCACATGCTAAGCATTAGCGCTTGCAAACATTAGACCAACGAGGCAGTCAGGATGAGGGCGAGAGGGAGTGGGGAGTCAAGGGTCTAGGTATGTTGGGGTTTTAATAGAACTGGTAGACTGCTTTGATGATCGTCATCGTTAAATAATCGTCTGATGACGATGGCCTAGTTTTGTTATCGCTGAAGTAAAATACACCTGTACCTTTCCTCTTGTATGCTTGACTTTACACAGGGAAATAAAACCAACTTCAATACCCTTGAAAAAAGTACCCTTCCTACCAAAGACTTTAATTAAACCTTTAGACAAAAGCTTAAAACAGTTACATTAATAATTAATTTGAAATTATATAAAACGTCTTATTGTTCGTTAAGTAAATTTTAAAGAGGAGAATCCCCGTGAGAATTGGCCAGGCCTGATTTACCGGGGTTCGATTTATGTTTCGAGGGCACGCTAGAGGCGCCTACTGGGATATGGTACACGGGACAAGCGGGGAGAGATTGGGCGGTCCTATTAGTTTGTCAGGCTTGGTATTTTGATGCGAGTTAGTCTTTATTTATGAAAAAAGAAAGAAAACAAAGAAAGAAACGAACGAAAAGAAAATACGTTTATTTGCTGTAAACATGACGCTGATAGCGAATACATACACGAAACAGAACAAGTTGGGGGAAGATATGCGTCACATCCACGCAAAACGGCCATCGCAAAAAGGCATTTTTTATAAAGGATATCATTGATTTTTCATCACCTCTTTATAAATGTGAGTTACGCAATCTGGCAAATCTCTCATTTAAATTCTGTCTTTTGTTTTTAAACGTAGTTCTGAAGATAAATAAATAAATTGTTTGTTTATTACCACAAAGGTCAAGTACAATGCACTGTATACAGATTAGTGTTCTTAATTAATTAGATACAAGTTAATTGTTTATCAAATTGACACACTCCGTCAATTTGCCATGTTAAAGCCATTTCCTACACTGCCAAAGAATGGCAGTTGTGATTTGAATATACGGACAATTAAATAAGTCGGCAGTCAATTTAATACACAATTTATTTCCCTGAATACCCATCCGGACGCAGTGAAACATGCCCTTAATTTAATAATCACCTAATTTGCCGAAATTTCGTAATAAAAAAAGAACCAAACTACTAATATTTAAAACATTGTGGAAAATGGATGATCTTTCATTACTTATCTCCGTTCGCTTACAAATTGCGCCTGAGTGAGCGACTTAATTGAATTTAGCGATATAGGTACGCCCTGTTCCAGATTTGGAAAATGCTTGAAAACAACAGGACGTATATGTAATATAATTCATAAACACACGCTGATGAAATAAACAACCCCCATTGTAATAAACAGGTGGTATGGAAGAAATAAGCTATTGTTATTCGGAAAACCATTGTTTAAATCTATACATAATAATTATAATAAAATAGCTACGGAGAATTTTTGTCCGTTTGTCTGTTTGCATGTTCCGGATTGCCGCAAAAACGGCTACACAGATAGTTAATAACCTGGATTAACACAAAGGATACTTTTAATCCCGGTAGTAAGTTCCCGTGGAATATTTTCAGACATCAACACGGGTGAAGCCGCTGGCAAAAGTTTGTATATTATATTCCTTGGAAAATTCGTCTTTGCAAGCGTGTTTATTTGAAAATTATTTACATTAATTGATACCTTTTTTTTTGTTTTCGTGGGGAAACTTTCAAAAGGCTCCCGACCTCCGAGGAGGCAGTTCGGGGAGTGTGGGATTTTTACCTTACTAAAACCACCGCGGTAATCACCATCAGCACACAGAGGGGTCCCGGTTCCTCTTAAAATACCAATTCTGGAACCCCCCTACCCCCTATGCAACGCCTGTAAGGCACGTCCCTGGGGAGATTGTAAAGGGGAGGCCCCTGGGCCTCGCTATGCACGGCAGCACGTGACCACTGTGCCACCGTCTTCCCTGGGGTCACTACTCACTCGGTGGGCGGACAAAGTCCCCACTCTGTGCGCCCGCGACCCCACCACACATTAATTAATACCTAATGTATTAATTTTACTTAAAAAGTTTTTAATGTTTATTCGGGTCTTTTCCCAAGAGCTAATAACATTATTATACCAGATGGAACTGTTCCTAAATTACCTTAGGCTGATAAAAAAGAAGTTAATATCTGTGTGAAGGTTGCCTTCTTCTTTAAAATATCGATTTAATGGAATTGTCAACAATTATTTTTTTATGCATCGAATAAATTAATTTTAAATGAACATAGTATTTGTTGGAAATTGTGGGAGTGAGATGAAGAAAAATGAATAATACTATAATATATCGAGTACATAGTTATTGCCACAGAGACCGCACTTTAGAAATGACTAAAGAATTTCAAAACTGTACGTCATTTACAATAAAAAAGAGCGTCTATGACTCGTGGAGTTTATATTCCAACAGTATTCATAGAAGTTGTAGACATTGAGGAAGGAGGAGTCATTTGTCTTGTAGTCTTTTGTAGATGAATAACCAACCAGCAGTATTTTAGTCAGCTCCTCCAAAGTCAAAGGGAATCGGGCGGAGCTACGAGTACTTCCTACACTTTCCGAGGTCACTGCAGTTGGAATTGTATGACGACGCGACGTAACTCACAACAATAGCTTTAGTAACTCATTCAAAGAAAATGCTGAAAGGTATATCTATTATCTCTATACACGGTAGCAGAGACCTCGATGCACAATTTGCTATCGTGGATTCTGTTCATGAATCTGAACCCCGTTGAAATTGTTCGCCGGTTATTAAAAAAAAATGCTGTTCAGTACATTTGACCGCGTAGGTATTGAACTTTTCTATGAAACATCAGATTTTTATTGATAATCGACTAAAAATTTCTGCGCTAGGCACTCCGGTATCACCGGATGCCGACCTACCTCTGTCGTGTGGTCGAGGCCTATTTGACGGACAGGGCCGTCATCTACCCCGGTCACCAGGGAGAATGGAACTGGCAAGAGATGACGTGCGGTGTCCCACAGGGATCGGTCCTGGGGCCGCATCTGTGGGACATTGGCTACGACTAGGCGCTGCGTGCCGACCTCCCTAGCGGCGTTAGCGTGGTTTGTTACGCTGACGACACGCTGGTCCTGGCGCAGGGGAGGTCGCACCAGGCGGCGGCCGACATTCGTCAAGAGGATCCGGCAATTGGGACTAGAGGTGGCCCGGCACAAGACCGAGGCCATGTGTTTTCATGGTCCTCGGAACGCGCCACAGTTGGGGGGTTCCCAAATAACGGTAGGAGGCGTTCACATCGGCGTCGAGTCGACAATGAAGTACCTGGGACTCGTCTTCGACAGCCGGTAGAACTTCGTGGAGCATTTCCGACGTTTGGCTCCAATACTGGAAAGGGCCGGGGCTGCCTTGAAGTGGCTCCTGCCCAATCTAGGGGGTCCAAACGCCTCCTGCCGGAGGCTCTACGCGGGGGTCGTGCGGTCCATGGCCCTTTACGGGGGACCGGTGTGGCAGCACCAAATGATGGGGTCCCCTAGGGCCATTGCCTGCCAGGGTTGCGAGAAAATCCGAAAGGGTTACCGTGGCCCCTGGCACAGGCAACTGAAGGAACACGGATGGGTTTTAGTCAGTAAGAGTCTGACACGCCCTTCCGCTCCGCCCAGAGCGGGAGAAGTTATTAGACGGTTTCCCACGCAAAAAAGGGGGGGTTCAGATTCTTGAACAGAATTCAAGGTAACGGTATCTAGGTATACTGGTTGTGGGTGTCCCTGCCACCCAGTCCCTGTATTTTTTAAATTGTTTTTTAAAACATTGCCTCACACTAGGAATTTCTCCTATAGATGTGGGTGCGTTTACAAACATTTAAACTCACATACACAAACAGCCAGACCCGGAACAACTACTTGCAGGTCATACAAATATTTGTTCCGTGCGGGAATCGAACCCGTGACACGCAGCGCAGCAGTCAATCGCTAAACCACTGCGCCAACCGTGCCGTAAACCTAGTATTACCTGAGTAATATTAAATTCAAAACCCAATTGCCAGTTATATTTTAGTACCGTGAGGGGACGAGCCTATTGCCATTAACTAGGATCTAATCCAGAACTGCTACTAACAAATTCTTAATAGAAAAACCCAATAAAACTTTGCCTCACCTGGGGATGACCCCACGCGATCACAAGAGCAACAAAGCATTTCTTAAACCAGCAAATTAATTCCCGTTCAATATTATTTTCTCGTAACCTTCAAATCAGGCAACACACAAAGTTTCAATCTGTAAGTCGTGCCAGACTTAGATGGCTTCCATGTCTAAGACTTTGTTCAACATATTATACACCACAAAGTTTGTAAACGGAGTTTGATTATAAGCATAAGTATGACATGCGTTTCATTTTCAGCGTTCCCTGTTACGGGTGGGAAGTACGAGTATGTAAGTATATAGGTACATACGTAGGTTTACAATAACTTTTATACTACTTACTACGTAAAGGTGAGTTTCAGTGGTCGCAAGAAATTATATTGTCTTGTGATATGTTGTATTCACTAATCGACTGTATGTCTCGCATCGGTGGAAGCAAAGGATATGAGACATTTCTCGTAAGCACAATGCGAAGCGCGTTGCGATTGAGTAGTGGTGGCCCAGTGGAATAGGCCCAACTTACGAGTTATACGTCGTTGTTCAAACCCAGTCAGTTTGTGTCAATTATTTCATCACCAGTGCTCTCAAAGCGGCGATGAAAAACATGAGAAGAACGTGAACATGAAAACGTGAGGAAAACACAGCAAACCTAGAATAAAAAATTCGACAACATGTGTCATCCACCGACCCTCACTAGGCACGCGTGCTGGACTACGGCTCGCTCCCTCCCAGAGAGAGGAGGCCTGTGCCCCAGCAACGAGAACATTATAGGCTGATTATGCATTACGAAGCATAGCGCTATCTTGCTCAAAAATCAAATGATAGTCGGTCAGCAAGATAGCCAATAGCCTAGGCCTGATTACCCAACACAGATACTTAATTCTCGCACCAGGGTAACCTTTGCCTAACCTTCGAGGCAAATAGGCGCGATGTTACGTTAGGTTGACATTCTCATAGCGTTCCGACTCCCGTACTATTAGGAAAACGCTTGATCAAAATTGCGTTTACTTAAACATTTACAACTACACAGTTAATTACACAACAACTACATAATTACAACTAAACAACTACAACATTACATTAAAAAAAAATATCCATTAAAATTTTCATTTTTATAATGTATGAATAATACAAACCAGATTTAGTTTTAATTAAAATGAACACATTAAAAATAATTGAAATGTTTATTTTATCTGATTGGCAGAAATAGTTTCACTCAAAGCGCACATACACCGAAGGTTTTAGTTATTCATAATAGAATTTAATTATCTAAATAGTTTGATGGTTTGTTTTAATAATCAAATGATTGAATTTTACATTTTAATTGAAATTTGAAATTGACTGAGGCTATTTGTGTGAATAATAGGTATTTAAGAATCCCTTTGATGTAAACCAACGTTATTTTATGCAGCTGAATATTACTCTCTCTCTATGAGGGGCCATTGTCATAACCGCTACCATATTGGCAGAAGGATTAATAAATTATGAATAATTTATTTCTGTACTGAGGTTTAAACTAATACTTTTACACGGCAATGATCCGACTACATATTCTGAGAAGAAACACCGAAACAAACTCAGATACCTATCACAGTCGCTTTTAAAGTCGAGACATACTCGTTTCTTGGTTAGATTATGTGGTGAGGACCATATCGATTAGTGTCTGAAATAGCCTTTTGAGGAAATAACCGCACACATACACGATTACTGACCACTGTTTGTTACTAAAAACCAAAAATACGTCTCTGCACGTTCCCTTGAGTTATTTGAATGTATCAGTTATCTGTAGGGACTTTATTTAAAGTCGATCTTGCTAACATCACTATTTTCTTGAAGCCTTCGTGTCACAGTCGCGACGTGCACCTGCCGACTAGTTTTTGCTGTGCTGCACTGTGTTACAAACACTTGTCTTGTTTTACAAAGTAGGTATTCGAGTTAACTTGCCATTTTTATATGCATGTGTTTCTGTGACAATAAAAATAATCCTATGTATTTGGTGAATCGTTCTACCGCTGCATAAACTGTTGTGGCAAAGCTCGTCCCAGCATGAAGTTCAATCAACTTTATTAATATAAACCGCTTACCTCAATAAACCAACAATATTTGTAAACATAGGACCATTAAACCCATCATAGAGTAACTCGTATCAATAGAGATCACCATCTAATCCTACAGTCATAACATTGTATCAAGGCACAGTAAGGGTTAACTGAACAGCAGTTAAACTACAGTTAAGCCCTATTAACTGTTCAGCCGATAGTTATAGCGGGTCAACGTCGTTAAGTGTTTACGAGACTTGTCCAATCACTGGGTGACATTTTACTCGTGTTGTGGACATTGTATTGTTTTCAGCTTTATGAGGGTAAAATAATTGCTTATTGTGGTTGTTGGAGGTACTTATACAATATGATATTTGATGACTGGCTTAGGGGTTACTAACTTTTGGATACTGCTTAGTGATAAGCAACCTGTAAGATGCTTAAAGTGTTTTTACGAATGAGGCCACATGCGAAGTACGCATCACACTGACGTCATGCATCGCACAAGCAAAGTACGATGCGTGACTAGCAGGGTCCCGACATGAATTGTCGGGCAGTAGCCCACCAGACAGAACACCCGTCTGGTCGAAGGATCCTCCCTTTTATAAGGAGGATGAAGAATTTATCACCGTATTCAAAATACCTCTACATTATGTAAGTTAGAAACAAGATTGTAGGTCAAAATCGGAGCAAGTACAAATGTGACTTTTTCAATTCTTAGGTATTTTCTATATTTATCTTCGACGTTACTGACATTGGTGAAGGAAAACATCGTGAAGATCCCTGGATTTAAAGTTAATATAAGTCTGAAATCGCCAACCCGACTTGGGCATGAGCAAGCTTGGTGATCAATGCTCGTGCCTGCTCTGTAGCTCTGTATGAGAAGATGCCTTTGCCCTGCATTAGAAGAGGCCTTTGCCCTGCAGGACAAGGGGTCTTTGCCCTGCAGGACAAGGGGCCTTTGCCCTGCAGTGGAACAATATTAGGCTGGTATTATTATTAAGTTAGAGAATAGCTTGTTAGTTAATATTATTATTATTTTTTTCTTTTGTTCCTTCGATTATACGAAGCTGTCAAATTTCTCCAAATGATAATAACCCTTAAAATGTTGCAGGTTAAGTTCAAAATCGAATGAGAAAATTTGACAGTTTGTGGTAACTTAACCTGCTGCTGTGTGTACAAGAATCTTGTGGCGCGTGGCCAAAATCGGAACTAAAGCCGCCATCTTGTTTTAAAACGTCCACCTGTCAATGTCATTCAAGCGCTAAACGTGGACCAATTGCCAATTACAGTCCGTTTACAGTTATTTTACCTCTGAGTTTACATCACTGTCAAAATCACAGTGATCTTTATAACCGTTGCAATAAGGTTGCAGTTGGGTTGCTGCCATTGACAAGTCTGTCAAATTCACAATTATCTTTATAGTTTTTATAATAAGGTTGCTATTACATAACTAGGTTGCTGCTGTCAGAGGTAAAATAGCTGTGAATGGACTGTATATACAGCTTTATCTAAGTGGCAATTGGTCCATGTTTATTTAGTCTATTATTACTACGACAGCTCGTAGGTCACCTAGTAAAATGTCCTTTGTGTCATTGAGTTGCTCCGTCAAAGCTGACTGGATTTTGATATTAGATTTATTATTAAATCATCGGCTTCTGAATCTTATTTGAAACAAAGTGGTTTTACTAAGAACTTAACACTGGTTAGGTATCTATTTAACCAGCAAAATAGTTTAACCGAAACACTGCACGGGGTTGAACGGGCGACCCTTAAACCTCTAGTCGACTTTCAGTAATTAGACTATTATAAACACCACTGCATCTAATAAACTGTAAACTATTGATGAAATAAATTGAATGTCACAACTATTGGACTAAAGGCACTAATTAAGTAATGATTATTTATTTATTTTCTCACCAAATATCCTTATGAAGTTAGTAACAAAGAACTATATTGTCCAGTCAGGCCACAGAGGGTCAATTCCTATATTTTTAAGAACGTTCGCATTCTAATCCCAGTCTCAATCTGATCGGGATCTCATGGAGAGTGCGATTGTCGCAACCCAGCGCTGGGCACGCCACAATTGCGGCGAAAAGTCGCCTCTTTGAGGAGTGGCTAGAGAGGCGCCACGGCGTCCTCACCTTCCGCCTGACGCAGGTCCTCACCGGACACGGTTGTTTCGGGAGGTTCCTGTTCCGGATAAGGCGGGAGGAAATGCCCGGGTGTCATCATTGTGTGGATCGCCCGGAGGACACGGTGGAGCATACGGTGGAGGACTGCCCGGCTTGGGCGGAGCACCGCCGTGTCCTCGTGGAGGCGATTGGCGGTGGCGATCTCTCGCGTCCGGCCTTGGTCCAGGCCATGGTACGGAGCGAGAGGGCTTGGGAAGCCATCACCTCCTTCTGCGAAGCAGTAATGTTCGCGAAGGAGGAGGCGGAACGCGTGAGGGAGAGACAAAATTTGCGCCCTCACGCCCCTAGCCGCCGCAGGAGACGCCCTGGGCGTCGGGAATCGCAGGCCGATTCCCGGCCACCGTAGGCGCGGGCTTGCGAACGGCGAGCAATGGGCAGCTCGCCGTTCGATAAGGACCAGGCCCGGGTCGACGTCGCGTTGTGTTCCACGCGCGCCTCAAAGTGATGTCAGCACCAATGACGGGGTTTGCTAGGACCGATGCCTGCTAGGGTTGCGGAAAAGTCCAAGAGGGTTACCGTGGCCTCTGGCACAGGCAACTGAAGGAACACGGGTGGGTTTTAGTCAGTAAGAGTCTGACACGCCCTCCTGCTCTGCCCAGAGCGGGAGAAGTTATTTGATGATTTCCCACCCACAAAAAAAAAAATATATATATATATATATAATATATGTATAGCGTTTACCAAAATTTTTGACATTTGATTGTCGCTCAAGATGAGATTACGACTTGATTTTGAACGTTTTTCATTACTGGAATTGGCCTTTCCCAAGTACATAATAATGGTCTCCCGTAAATTAAATTGTTAATGATTTATTGATTTTTTTTTTGATTTTTTGACGACACGTTTGGTGTAGTGGCTACAGTGGCTAAGTGTAGTCAGCGAAACCAAATGGTCCTGGGTTCGAATCCCGGTAGGGGCAAATGTTTGTATGATGAATATGGACATTTGTACCCGAGTCATGGATGTATATTTATAATATGTATGTATTTACGAAAAAAAAATGTATTTAAGTAGTGTATCAACCATCTGGTATCCATAACACAAGCCTTAAGTGTTAAGTGCTTAACTTGGAACTAGATGGTGCTGTGTGCAATGTCAGACGATATTTATTTATTTATTTATTGATAAAACATTTTTGGTAATTGACAATAGCGCATTGCGGCAACAAATAAAGTTCAAAACAGCAATGCATTTGATGTCAGTTGGATCGAAATGACCACCAAAATAAAAGTAATTTTGCAGTTTTAATTAAATAAAAATATAAATGTACGGCTCAGTGGTTTTTTTTTGGATTTTTTTAGTTGATTTAATTACCTTCGTTATCATTACATAAAATATGATAGTGTACGCTCAAAATATTGAGAATCCTGCGACGAAAAATATTTTTTGATATATGATACTATTATATTTTTATATAACTATAAAAACCACTTAAAACTATACTTAAATCTCGACTTATCTTTCACAGAGATTAATCAATAAAGGGCTTATAATGTATTGATATTGCAAATCTTACCCAAACTAAACAGTTCAATGTGAACCGACTATAAAATAACTAATCTTAGAATAACCATAACAGTAACGTAATTTTAAAGGGATCTTAATAAACCTTAAACTACAGTTAACGAGATTTTAGCGGTACTTATTTTAGGGGTTCCATATCATAAGTTTGTAAAATATTATAGTTGTTTAACACCGTGTTTAAATCAAAAGGGATTAACCTAATACCAATTTAAAATAATGGGGTTTTGTAATAACCAGTTGAAGGGTATTTTAGACTGATTCTTAATCTTTGCCTCTGCCTACCCTTCAGGTAATACAGACGTGAGTAATTAAAAAGTAGGTAATACACGGTGCAATTTAATTGCTCACAAAACGGTGAAGGAAAACATCGAGAGGAAACCAGCATGTCCTAGAACCAAAAATTCGAAAGACATGTGACATCTACCAACCCGCACCGGGCCCGCGTGGCGGATTACGGCCCACTCCCTCTCACCGAGAGGAGGCTTGTGTCCCAGCAGTGGGAACATTATAGGCTGATGATGATGATGAATATAATTGCTTCTGGCATACCATATGTTGAAACAACAATAAAAGCCTCACCGTCGAAACAGTCATTTGTTGCTTTAATTGTATTGTATGCCACAGGAAATAAACTTGCAATGTGTAAATGGGACTTTATTCTTCATTTGATTCTTCTCTAGTATCATCGTTAGCCAGTCAGCAAGATGGCAGCGAGGCCTTATTATCATTCTGTCTATCACCAATCCGTTTGCCAAGTGTCCTGGACAGACTCAATCTGTGTGGTTCTATCCTCAAAAGACCATTTCAGACACTAATCTACACGGTCCTCAATTATTATGGCCGGATTTTTATATACACATTGATGAATTTTATATATACTATGACATGAGTATTTACTTTGTAAAGTATTATAATATTATTTTAAGTATTGTGAATGTGAGAACTATGTCGGTCTTTGCTTTTTTGTATTTTTCTTAGTTAGTTTAATTATGATCTGGTAGTTTGAGTAATTTATGCGGCCTACTCAAATGTCTTTTCTTTGGAATACGTACAATAGTTCTTCAAATCGTTGAGCTCCTTAAGTTCTGAGTTGAGCTGCACGATTGCTGACAATTGCGTGCCATTCAGTGCACAGGTCCACTCAAACTGTGGTTCTTTCCTCAAAAGACCATTTTAGACACCGATCTACATAGCCTTCACATGATCTGACCAAGATTTTGTCTGGACTTTAAAACAGACTGTGATCTCATAGTTTGTTTCAGCCTGTCTTTTCAGAGTAGTCAGATAGGAAACGCCGGCCTCATATAGTTTTTAAAAAGACATATGTTTGACGTGTAAAAGTGTTTGTACAAACCTACTTACAGAAATAAAATCATTTATCATTACTGCCATCCCGATGGACGACTACATTATTACGAGGGTCATTTGGGGTCAATTTTGGCAGTGAATGCCTTGCTTGCCAGTGTAGCTATTATTATTGGTACCTGCTCTCGATCGCACTGCTGACTTAAACAAGGTAGTAGATTTTGCTTTCCTACTCGTTCATCATCGAGTCTTTGACATACAATTTAGACAGCGTCGTCATTATCATCATTCTCCTGCCCGTATCCCTACCTAATTTATTTTGGATCAGCACTTATCCATGTCTTGTTATTTTAGTTATCTACTATCATTGGCTTATTCTAAGTATTCACCCCTTTCTTGAATTATCACGTATCATGGTATACTATCCATCTATCGTTGAATTATCTTCCTCTACTCTTGCAGCCATCGAATGAGACAATACAATGTAGAAAGCGCCATTGGTTGCAGCGATTTGGCTGCACATTATCATTTTCCCTAACATAGCCTAGCCTTGCACCAATCCAACTACTTATGCCAATTCCTAGTCATAATGCATCATGTACAGTGTATTATGCCTATCATGGACTACACACATTACACGCAGAGTGATTTCTGCGGCGACACGCCACCGCACGTGACTGCATATTGCAGAACATGACACGTCAACCCACAATACGCGGCCGCGGTTTGATCGCTTGCCAAATTGAATGACTAATATTAGGCTAGGTATTTTTTCAGAAAAGAAGAGGTAATTCTAGTGTACCTACGTATAACATAAAAAACAGTAAAACAACAACGGTAGAGGTAAACTTCTAATACACCTACATTTCGCCAGATATTATTAGTGACTCAGAATTCTGTGTGCCCCAACCTAGGGGTTCTACGTCCAGGCTGAGGCTGGGCATTTACATGCTGCACGCTGCTCCTAACTGCGAGCTGTACGAGTGGCTGAACTGCGCGCTACAGAGTCCTAAGACCTGCTACCAAACGCACGCTAACTGCGGCCTTCCAAGGACCTGACCTGACTCTAGCTGAACCTGTGCTGACAGGCCCTCCGGCGACCCTTGAAACCAAGGACGGTACCCTTCCTAGTTCTATGTGCGAGTGCTCAGAACAGTGAATCAGTGACCTCACTCGCGACCTAGCACTTCTACTGTAGAAAATATGTGTAATACCTTTCTTAAGTGTTTAGTTTATCTCAAAACATTATCCTAATAATTGATAACGGCCTGCGCAGTATAAGCATAATCAGCCTATAATGTTCCCACTGCTGGCACACAGGCCTCCACTCGGTGAGAGGGAGTCGGCCGTAATCCACCACGCGGGCCCAATGCGGGTTGGTAGACGTTACATGTCTTCGAATTTGTTGGTTCTAAGACATGCTGGTTTCCTCACGCCTGCGCAGACTACCTGCAAAGCCCTAGCCGTTACAGTGGCAGTGGCAGTGACATCGCGGGTAAATTGGTAAATGTATATTTTGCCCGCGTGGCCGCGTCGAGCTCGCTACGGTACTGGCAATTCCACCCGCCGACCGCGACCGTTATCTTTCCTGGCGTGTGCAGCTTGGCCCACCGCTGTGGTCTTCGTCACACCAGGATGAGCCAGGAGAGTACCACCACCACCACGCCACTCCCAAGGAAATTTGAGGAAATTATGTGACCTTAATCTTACCTACCTCTTTTCTCATTTTATAAAAGTATTAACACTTTACATGGTCTTATTTATCTCCACCCCGTAAAGCTCTTCCGTCATAGTGGTGGTGATGTATTTTCGCGAGGGCAAGCGCCTGATTACTATATTTTTTTAGCTTTACTAACACTAGGCTAAGAATATCGTTACTAACAAATTTATCGACAGAGTCTTAAATAAATTACTATTATTATGGCGTTATACGGCGAGCCGCATGTGCAGAAAAATAAATGGATTATAAAAATTTCAACACCAATAAAATACTAAAATCATCATGAAGTTTTGTCGCAAAGAAAAATCATTATGGGAAACTTAATTAAAAGTTTATGGACAAGGCCGATCTGAAGCTCAGGTGTAGAGGCTTATCAGAAGTAGAAGACATGTTAATCATAAATCATGACGGAAACTTCTGCTGGTAAAGTTGGCCTCATTATTTCTTTCTTTTGTTTACGTAACCAATTACTTTCCCCGATCGCCGAGGACAGTCGTCCTAGAAGGAGGGATTTGTTCCGAACATTTAGTCAAAAGAAGTTTGGAAAAGCACTTAGTAAGCAGTTGATAAACCGACATAACGTTCATATTACTGTAACGATCCACTCCCTTATAAACTCTCCTTCGAAGCAAAACTCCTATTTCCTTTGGTGATGCAATAAAAAGGTAATCACAATCGTTTATGGAGTGTGGAGGTAGCTGAGTCAATGATCAGACATCGGCTCGTAAACGGGACATAAAAACTGTTCGCCGGATTGTGAGACCAAACAACGAGGTGTGCAGATGTAGGAAGAGAGGTAGTTTGGATGCGGTAATATAATTTATACAATATGTAACAAAAACCCTGTTGTTCCTTTTACCTACGTTTTAAGAATCGGTATACATACGTAATAAAGCAAGTCATTTATAAAAAACTGTTCAAAAAAAATATTTAATTATTAATATTTGTAATGTTTAACTAAGTTCTTACCTCTGCAAATCTGCATGAAGCGATGACGCGAAACCAGAAAATAGAATGTTCCCGCCCACTCTCTTTGATCGGCGCCGCGCGCCGCCCGCGCCGCCGGTACACCGCCGCCAGTTACCTAAGTAGGTACCTATTATGCTACGAAAGTTCGTGACCTTGTCAGCTGTTGTTTTTCACTTTAACGAATGAATGTTTGAAAATGTTGGTTTACATAGTATTTTGCACAATTGATAATAATTGTTAAAACTACATTTAACACTCTACTACATTAAAAAAAAAACAAAGTCGCCGCGTCTGTCACTTAAAACCTTATGTTTATTTGAATGCATTAATTTATTATGATGTCTTTGACGCCTACGTACGCTCCGCAGATCGGAGGTATCGGACTTGATGTGGTCAAATGCTGCTACTATCTGTGAACGCATTTCGAACTCCGTATCGCACGTTTTTTTGAACAGCTGTTGCTTTACACTGCCGCAGAGGAAAGATCTAAAGGCGTCAGATCAGGTGATCTGGCAAGTCCAACACTTGATCCTCGGTGTCAATGTATCGAGTCCTCGGTCTGCCTGCGTCAGCTCGATGGTCTCGTCCGTGCACACTTCCGGTATTGTACGTACGTGCAAACGTTAGAATGCAATCGCCGATGGTAATGGTAGACTCGCTAAACGTTCTTGGTAGAGTCTGTGTGCACATCAGCATATTAAAATATTCTACGTTAGAATAGGACATGGTAAATAAACTACGTAAACAAATCAGAAGTCACTCACTACGTAGGTCAACAATAACATCCGTGCAAAACTGAGGTGCGCGGGAGACTACGAAGTGATTCGCAGGGCGGCGGGTGGCGGGGTAAAGGGAGGGGGGTAAATTCGTGCGCCGCGGTAGCGACATCTTCTATCGCTTCAAAGAAAGTCGCCGAACTCGTTGTAAAATCAGATACTCTAAACCTTTTTTTGAATGTGCCGATTTTAATAGTTATTTGTTATTGACCAACTTTATCTCGACTGGCCAATGCTCATTTTTTTAAAATTATAATTTCATCATTGTTGTTCTTGTAGGTAAATGTATACGTCCCTAAAAGGAACAACAGGGTTTTTGTTACATATTGTATAGAACTAACGACCCGCCCCTGCTCGCACGGTTTTTATGACTTGATAAAACATCGAGATTTCTCTATAATATGTGAGTTGAATATTAATGTATTATACCTTTCGGAATAAATTCTCGGAATTAATTGATGTTGTTGAAAATCGCAGCAAAATCCATTTTGTAGTTTAGAAGAACAACTTGGTCACACAAATAGTCTAGAAAAGTGACTTTAATTTATAATATCTAAAGATGAGACATTTTGCAAGAGCTATGCCACGTGGTCGCGGTTTATTAGATTATAGAGGCATGAGGAATAGGGTGTAAAGTTCACTCATACCCACCATAGAAAAGGGAGGATCCTCCGACCAGACGGGTGTGGTGTCTGGTGGCCAACTGCCCGACGATTGATGTCGGGACGTTGTATGTATGCTAGATGCGCGGTAAACTCTGACGCCAGCTTCGCTTGTGGAGACATAGATACCGCTACAAGATCATTTCTTTCTTCCCTGTGGGTGAAAACATATGCGTATAGTTATTTAGTTTAACGCTTTCTGCGTGGTAAATATGCTTACTATGAATAACTATGAATTGTGGTACCTCAGAAGCACAGGTCCACATCTGGCGACGCTTGCGGGTGCCCTATATGCAACAGTGGCCGTCTTACGGCTGAAATGATGATTATGGTATCTCCTATTTAATGGACATTTTATTCACGCTAAAAGTCCCATGAGGCTTTTTCACTTGTCACTGAAGGCAAGAAAGTAAAGGAAGATTACTGCAGATTCTTAGAGCTACGTCAAGTTGCAGTGCCTATAAAAAACACTCGTAAAATACGCTCAACATTGTCTTTCGGTGTTTAAATGCTTTAATTTAGATAGCAAAAACTATAAACACCAACTAATTCAGTACTCAATAGAGATAAGCTTTACTTTTCGTATCTCGAACAATCGGCGTTTACTGTACTTACCTCTAAATAAGTATGTAATTAAAGTATCACGACCTACCGACATGTAAACCTCACTAACTGCCTTCTGTGTCCTGTGGTCACAAACGCACCTATTACACTTGGGGTCCAGGGCCAATTCTCGAGTTGAGCAACATAAATGATAAATGATTTTATTTCTGTAAGTAGGTTTGAACAAACACTTTTACACGTCAATCATATTTTTTTAAACTAGATGAGGTTGGCGTTTCCTATCTGACTACTCTGAGAAGAAAGGCCGAAACAAACTCAGAGGTCACAGTCTCTTTTAAAGTCCAGACAAAATCTTGGTCAGATCATGTGAAGGCTATGTAGATCGGTGTCTGCAATGGTCTTTTGAGGAAAGAACCACACAGATTGAGTGCTCAACTTAGACTCAACGAGCTCAACGATTCGACGAACAATACCAAAGAAAGGACATTTGAGTATGCCGCATAAATTACTCAAACTGCCAGATCATGAATACGCTGAGAAAAATACAAAAATAAATATTTAAAAAAAACCAATGACCGACATTGTTCTCACATTCACAATAATTAGAATAATATTATAATAATCTTTGAGGACCATGTAGATTTGTGTCTGAAATGGTCTTTTGAGGAAAGAACCACACAGATTGAGTGGACCTGTCCAGTCAGTGCACGCATTTGTCAGTAACCGTGCAGCTCAACTCAGAACTTAAGGAGCTCAACGATTCGACGAACACGATACCTTTAGGAGATTTCTGTTAGGAATTTCTCAGTAGCAACCAGCGGGGTATTGCGTTATTAACGGTGTTGTGCAGACGAATGTTTCTAACCTAAGAGCAATGGGTAATCAATATCATTGAACCTGACTTGGTTTCCGTACGTCCTTTTCGGGTCACCACTG
The DNA here is from genome assembly GCA_937001585.2 of Brachylomia viminalis. Classification (NCBI taxonomy): domain Eukaryota; kingdom Metazoa; phylum Arthropoda; class Insecta; order Lepidoptera; family Noctuidae; genus Brachylomia; species Brachylomia viminalis. Next base: position 5,091,012 of record OW443300.2, read on the forward strand.
AAAATCAGCGCTGTGCTGTGGGTCCCCCATAGCACAGCATCATGCTGAGTGGAAGCCTTCTTCTCACAGTCATGACGTATACCTGTCGACTATTTCTATTTTGTGCTCGTGATTATAGAAAATGTTTGTTTTTTCTTAATTATTAGAGCTTTTTTGTTTCTGTGAAAAATAAACCTATTTTTCTTTCTTTCAATATCCTTCATAGGTATCGGATTGTGATTGAAAGCGTGTAACTTAAATACGGTGCTGTAGTCTTTATTTCTAAAAGCAATAGTTGTTTTACAGCAATAGGTATATTTCATATCCCGTACGATTTCTGCCTGGCGGAAAGTATCTGACTTTTGTAATTTCTTAATGCAAATTACTATCAGGACTTTCTTAGAAGTAGCAAGCAGCCCGGAGGCTGGGTTTGTGCTCGGTTGATGGCAATAGGTTCGCCCCCTATTACAAGGGACTTAAGCAAAATGTAGTTGTACTGTAGGTACACCTCTGTCCAACCTTTCGGGGATTGCAGGCGAAATTGTACGTTATGTATATCTATCCATGAACCCTTTGAGACATTAAAAAGCTGATAATAATATTAAGATACGTCAATATTAATGTTTAAATGAACTAAACAAAATCATTTCGTACTTCCTCAACCCCACGCTATCTTCACAGGTACATTTTACGATTGCCAGCACGACACGTGTTCTTTAAGAGTACGTTACGGGGACGTAAACAGATCGTTCCGTGGTCGTTATGTCGACGTCCCACGTACGTCCCTGTGACTGTAAAACTTAATAGTCGCGGTATTTACTGTGTTATTGTTAAACGATAAAAGCTGTTTCGTGGGTTTTGGGTTCACTTATTGGTGATGGGGCTTATAGAATTGGATTTAAATTTTAATTGGAGTTTGATCTGGAGTTTTTACCAGATTTTCCTAAGATTGGCTATAAAAATGGGCTTGGTTATACTCCAGTGTCGAACTAAAACTCAATCTCAAATCATTTATTTCAAATAAACCAATAACAGGCACTTTTGAATTGTCAAGGGGTCGGTCAGTCAGAAAGATGAAGCTAGTTGCCCATCCCAAAGCGTTGTAGGTACTTATGGAGAAGAATGGGCAAGAAACTCCAAGGACACTCTTTAAAATTAAAAAATTGTAACAAAAAAAAAGTGGTTACCTACATCATTCATGTTGAAATTATACATGTGAGAACGATGTAAAAAGACATGCACGTTAAAAGCATCTGTATAAAATGATAAAATCAATTCAGAAATTAAAATAAGCCGTGGCAGCTAAGAAATGATCAGTGCCTACTGACGGCGCCCGTTCACGATCATGACGTATGGATCAGCACCATTCAGCTCAGCATTTTTCGGTTAAGCTACGATTAGGAAAAGTTAACGAATAAGTACAATGGTTCTGATTCCAAAAGGAACTATTTGATTGAGTGACAGATCTCTATTTGATGAACTGCCTGAAAAAGTTTCGTGCTAGCTTTTATTACAAGAATGTTCATTCAAAGTTCGTAAAATATAGTAGTTGATACAATCTTTTTTTTCTGTCGTATGAGCATATGCTATATCAGAGTATGTACCTCTTGATAGAGATGGGCTGAGTGATGATTTTTCTGTATCAATGACTGCATGACAATGACAAAAAAATCTCGATCTCGACGGGAAAAATGATAAAATCATCAATGATTTTTTGTTAAGTATAAAATCACGTTACTTCAATGATAAGTGCTGAAATGATCGCAGAACGGCTTAGTGAAATTATCATTAGTTACGCGTGAGTCGCAGTCTCGTAACGTCGCAATTCACAGCGCCCGAGACGGCCCGTTCGAATCACCAAAGTTAACGTTCATTCAAGTAAGAATTTATTTAGGCATTGATTTTTGATGGCACGGTTGGCGCAGTGGTTAAGCGATTGACTGCCGCGCTGTGTGTCGCGGGTTCGATTCCCGCACGGAACAAATACACACATCAAAAGTGTCTAGGGATCAAGCATTTTTATGCGGATTTCTTGAGATTAAGATGTGGATTTGTAATAAATTTATGATTTTATAAATTTATATGGATCCTTTTTGGTGCATTTCATAATTTGAATCAGGAACTGTGAATCAAATTCGAGTAAAAGATGAAAATCAGCTGTCAATATTTTCCCTATAAAAACATACAACGCATTGAAGACATTATTAGTGCTACTGTTTCCCTACTACTGATTAAAACCAACGTTATTATGGAGCGGCGACGTCATTTAAGCAGGGAAGAAATGCTCAGAGCCGTGGGAATGATAGAAGCTGGTTCCCGGCAACGTACTGTGGCTTTAGCTCTGAATACAAGTCAGAGTGTTATCAGTCGACTTTGGACACGTTACCGAAGCACTGGTACCGTGGCTGAGCGCCATGGAGGACGGTATCGCTGCACCACACGGAGACAAGACCGATACATTCAAATCTTAACTCGAAGACCTCCAACAATAACCGCCATGATGTTAGCCGTGAGGCTTCATCACTCTTCAGGGAACTTAATTAGCGACCAAACAGTCAGAAACCGCTTGCATGAAGTGAACCTTCATTCCCGAAGACCGCTACGGGTACCACCTATAGCAATGCACAATCGTAGGATTCGATATCAATGGGCTCTTGAACACAGAAATTGGGCAGAAGAACAATGGCGTTTCGTGTGCTTTTCTGATGAGTCTCGTTTTGGTATGAGACCGGATACAAGACGTATACGACACTGGAGAACCCCTGGACGCCAACAGCGATTAAAATCCTGCCAGGAAGTCCATCCTTATAGTGGTGGAACCATCATGGTATGGGCGGGTATTTGGATCGGCGGAAGAACTGAGTTGATTTGGATCAGAGGCAACCTCAACGCTCAAATTTATGCTGAGACGATTGTATCAGACGTCATCGTTCCTCTACAAGTGCAAATCGGTCCCTTATTTCAGTTAATGCATGATAATGCACGACCGCACACCGCAAGAGTTGTAAGACAGACTCTCGCCGCAGCTAACATCAATGTCCTGCCCTGGCCTGCTCAGTCGCCAGACTTGAACCCGATTGAGCATGCATGGGATATGCTACAGAGAAGAGCTCTGCCGAATATGGAGGGTATCCAGTCGCAAGAAGACCTTTTTTTGTTGTTGCAACGAACATGGGCGGCCATTCCACAGCGTGATTTGGATGAACTCATTTTGAGTATGCCAAACCGATGTTCTTGTGTTGTTAGTGTTCGCGGTAGAAACACGGATTATTAATTGTTTAAGTTACCCAATAAAATTTTAAAGAAAACTGTTATTTCAGTCTTTTTTTCGAACTTTTGTGTTAGTGGTTCAAATGTCAAAAATCCCTTTATTAGGAAAATGGCAAATTTCTTTATTAATGCAAAGGTGACTTGGTTTATCGTTACTGTGACAAACGAAAACACTTTATTTTATGAATCCTTAAAGAAAATTTTAATTAATATCAATCAGGAGAAAAGTTATTGCAAAAATATATGTTGATCCCTAGACACTTTTGATGTGTGTATTTGTATGACCGACAAGTAGTTGTTCAGGGTCTGGCGGTTTGTGCATGTGACTTTAAATGTTTGTAAACGCACCCACAATACAGGAGAAATTCATAGTGAGGGGCATCGTTTAAAATAAAAGATGATTTTGTCGCTGTCATTGCATGATAAAATGGTTTTAAAATAGCGAAGATTTTTACATATGGCATGATATCGGACTCATCTCTAACTCTTGACGTAGATACAAGAAAAGCCATTCAGAGCGAGGACGAGGTCAATCAGTAGCTTTTTTTATTGCTTTAGGAGTCGGTTCTTGACCTCTAAATTGGTCTGGCGAAATGTGGGTCTTACTTACACACTTCTGCCCTTCAGGGTATTTAAGCGTGATAAATGATAAATGATTTTATTTCTGTAAGTAGGTTTGTACAAACTTTTACACGTCAAACGTGATTTTATGTTTCTTGTTATGTAGGTAAATGTATGTTTTAAGCTGGACTGAGGGGCTTGTGGCTAAGTAATAACAGCCACAAGGGTTGATCGATCAGGTTAAGCTACACTTGCCACGGTCGGTCCGTGGATGGGTGACCAAATACCGAGGCCCCTCCGTGCCTCAGAAAAGCCGTTAAGCGTTAAGCGTTAAGCCGTTGGTCTCGGCTGTCATTCGTGGATCTTTGACAGTCTTTACATGTCATCAGAAACCCGAAAGTCTGACAACCAGTCACCAAGGAGTATCGTATTACCCAGTAACAGGGTTGTGGAGGTAAGATAGACAGTCGCACCATGTAAAATACTGGTATTGGTTGGACTGGAAGCCGACCCCAAAAGTTGTTAGGAAAAGGCTAGACTGATAATGATGATGATGTATGTTTTAAGCTGGACGTGCACTACCTTCACCTATAGAGGCTCTTAACCCTCAGTCATACAATTACAACACAATTATAGCCCAAGTTTTCATAATGAACTGCGGAACGCGGCGTGACGTCACTGACGTCAGGCAGGTGTGAAGTGTCGACTTGTTTGTTTGTAGTGTTGAGAGAAACGTCGCGCTTGAGTCGAGGACCCTTACACATACGGCGTTTATGACCGTCTTATGTAAGGACGCGAGTTTATAATGCAGTTTTGGAGGTAAGTGTAGATTTTTTTGTGCGGATGAAGGGTTGACCTTGTAACCAATGTGAATTGTGCCAAAGAAAATTAAACACCATGCAAAGTAAGGAAGAATGTGGACCCTACCAAAAGATAAGGTAGTCATGTCAGGCAGGAAACTAAAAGATTAAATAACACGAACTGCTGAAAAAAATTTACAGTTTTGGAACATCAGACCACAACTGTAAGGGCTACATCATCTGCCTAGCCTTTTCCAAAATATTTTGGGGTCAGCTTCCAGTCTAACCGGATGCAACCGAATGCCAGTGTTTTACATGGTGCGACTGTCTATCTTACCTCCTCAGCCCCGTTACTGGGTAATACGATACCCCTTGGTAAGACTGGTTGTCAGATTTCCGGGCTTCTGATGACATGTAAAGACTGTCAAAGATCCACGAATGACAGCCGAGACCAACGGCTTAACGTGTTTTCTGAGGCACGGAGGGGCCTCGGTATTTGGTCACCCATCCACGGACCGACCGTGGCAAGCGTAGCTTAAACTGATCGATCGAGCCGTGAGTCGGTTATTACTAGTGATCGGAGTAGGTAGATTGAAATGGGGTCATTGATCCGAAACGTAAATATTAATATGGACATTCCTCCGGAATTGGTGGATTATTAAAAAAAAACCGGAACTTATGTAGGAATTTTATTCTGCCAGAGTGAAAGGAGTCATTTGATGATTTGCCATCCTCAAAAAAAAGGTAGGAATTGGAATAAAATGAGCAATATTATTCTTTATTATTCTTCATATTTTTTTTAACGGCACACAGTCACGATTTGACAGAACCCAACGACCAATCAGAACAAAGGATCATGGGTGGTACAATAACCGGTTATCAGAACAATGCGTACGCCCGCCGACGACATGCCAGGTAGCTCACTCGTTTACTTCGGTTCGTAGAGTGCGCATCTTTGTTTGTTACTGTGTTGTGAAAACGTTACTTGACATTGTAATCGATGAAGATTAAAAATGTAAAATGTACATATTTAACAATAAACAATGTTGATTTTTATCTTTTTTCTTTATTCTACCCCTTTTTTTTTGGTCCTAAAATCTGACTAAAATCAACCTGTTCCTTCGTATGCCCTTTACGTTTCAGAGTCGTGGTGCATCCTTAGAACAGTCTCACCACCCCAGCAGGCATTGGCCCTCTATGGGGCCCCGTCATTTATTCTACCCTTAATGCAAATTACCATGACCACTATGAAAATATTTAAATTTAAGTGCAACAATTTATGTCTATCTATAAAAGTTCTAGCCATAAAAGGCAAAAAATAAAAATTAAAGCTTCGATCGGAATTCGATTGTTTTTATTATTCAACAGATAAATAATGAATTAATTTAGTTTTGATACCTTCCTTTAAATTTTGAATTGAGTAGGAATAATATCACTACCAACATTAACAATATTTAATTGAATCCGGAAATACCGGAATTACTTTCCGGGAAAATGGCTTATCCATGTTATTCTTTCTGTGTGCATTTATGATACAAGTACCAAAAATCAATCTACCTACTCCGATCACTGACTTATTACTTAGCCACAAGCCCCTATAAAAGAAAACAAAATGTTAAACACTTGCAACTAGAAATTAAATTGGCTCTCATACATAATTGTGTATCTTTTACCATTTTTTATATTATTATTATTTTTAATTTTAAGTTAAACTACTGCATTTCATAACATAACAAGTGCATCCTCTCGAATAATAGGAAAAAACATATTACTATTCCACCAGCAAAGTTCTTTAACACTCCTTTCATATGCTCACAGATAGCAACTAGATTCCATTGCAAGTTTCTTTGCATTATCTCTTCTAGATAAAGTAAAGATATAGTTCTCATTCCGATGCTACGCCGTGAGAATAGCTATTGTAACTTTGTTTACAGAAGCAAATACCACGAGGTATTTGATAAAGCAATGTCTACTACAACTTTAGTCGGTACCACGGAACATCACGCCTGTATTCCGCGACGGGATCGGCAGAGGTGTACCTATAGTAAACCTTTTTTCGCCAGTTAAGTATGTTTAAATTCTCGAGCCTATTGCCATTAGTCGTGCACAAATTATTATTTATTATTCATTCATTTATTCAGATAACACAGATCCTTTGGGTTAGTAACAATAGTCTCTATCCATGTTAGTACTTAACTAATAACACAGGCAATGTACAGGTGACAAACGACCTAACCAACGGGCTGTCATGTCTCCCGACTATAGAAAGAAGAAATAAAGACAGAAAAATAGATTTATTTGTCACAGAAACACGTGCATACAAAAAGATAATTAGCTCTAATAATTAAGAAAAAAGAAAAAAAAAGTAAAAATAACAAAGAGATCTCTAATCACGAGCACAAAACAGTAATCGTCGACAGCTGCACGTCATGACTGTGACAAGAAGGCTTCCACTCAGCATGATGCTGTGCTATGGGGGACCCACAGCACAGCGCTGATTAGCGCGTAGAATGCTGCCGGGGCTGTCACGGAGTCTGCTTAGCAGCAAGGCCGCTTTCTTACGCCGTACAGCATTGAAGGAGTCAGTACGTGCCCCAGCGAACATAGACAAACCTAGACTCCAAGCTGCTACTGAGAATTTCCAGATGGGAAAGCCCAATAATACTTATAATAACACAAGCTCAGAACCTTATGCTCAACAGTAGAGTTTGCGACGAATAGACAACGAGGCAGAGAGGCGAGAGGTGTGTAGGTGCTTTATTCTTATCTATCCATTATGTTGCTCATACCATGTTTTGTCTATCCATCACCTTCAGGTTGACTGGTAGAAAATGCCTCGGGCAATAAGTTCGCCTTTGTACAGTATTTTTTTTAGTTGTGCATAAGACTCAAACTCAAACTCAAAGCATTTATTTCAATTGAACCATTTACAGGCACTTTTGAATTGTCAAGTGGGTCAGTCAGAAATATGAAGCTAGTTGCCCATTCCAAAGCGTAGTAGGTACCTATGGAGAAGAACGGGCAAGAAACTCCATGGACACTCTTTTAAATTATATTGTTACATAAATATTAGTTACATCATTAATGTTGAATATAGGTATAATTATATGTGAGAACGATGTAAATAAGACGTACAGGTTGAGTGTCCAGTGTACCTACAGTAAATATAAATTTAAACAAAACAATCCATAATAAAATAATTAAAATAAGCCGTGGTGGCTAAGAGATGACCAGTCCCAACTGACAGCACCCGTTCACGAACATGACGCACGGATCAGCACCATTCAGCTCAACCATTTTGAAGGGAGCTAAATAATAAGACATACATAAATATATAAAAATAAATAGATGAATTAATTTTATTAATTCTGTAGTTTCTGCCTACCCCAGGCAGAAACTACAGAACTCCACCTGTTACGATCATTACATACTATTTTTGCTTCGATTATGTTCGTACATCTGAGGGGCAATTCCCGTATTTTTAAGAACGTTTGCATTCTAATCTCAGTCTCAATCTGTCAAAAATTGTATAGCGTTTACCTACATTTTTGACATTTGATTGTCGCTGAGATGAGATTGTGACTTGAATTTGAACGTTTTTGATTACGGGAATTGGTCTTCTGGTCATACACGCACCTGACCTTTTTGAAGAAAGTCACCAGTCGTTTTGAACGTCTAGCTGATGTATTCCCAAGAAATAGGCGTGATAACAGTAAATTATGTCAATTACCGTGTCAAATTACTTTGGTGCGCGGAAGTGTTTACTGTATGGCCCCAATTATTTAGAATAAATTGCCAGGTGGTTGGATAGAGTTGACAACACTGCTGTTTAAGAGTAGACTACGTAAGTTTTTAATGGATAAAACCTACTACAGTGTGACTGAATTTTTATCAGAGAAAAAAGTTGGCGGAATTACTCTGAATTTGAAAGATCTGGCTTTTGGTTTATTTAAATAGGTAAATGATAAACAAATGTTTGCATGCCAAATGGTGAAATATGGCTGAACTATAATGTATCTTTTCACCTATTATGTATTACCCATATTTGCAAAATAAATATCTATTCTATTCTATTGTAATGCCACTATTTACTTGCGCATAAAATTATAATAAATAAATAAAATGATTCGATCAAAGCAACAAAATATTTTTACTTATCGTCTCGTCTACAGGCTCCGACGGCGCCGCATTATTACAACAGTACCTAAATTAACCTTCGTACTGATGACGTTCCCAGTCCACAAACAAAAATTCAATCAAATACAAAATATTCAATAATATCCGGCTGATTGGTAAAACTCAGTCGACCCACTAACTATTAAGATTGCATGAAAAGTATTTTCTATTTTATTTTGGTGCTTCGATTTAGTTTGATGGTTTAAAAATACTCAATCGCACTAGCATGTCCAGTGTTTTCAGGTATGTCGTATTGCCGTCCACACATTTTATACGAAAGATGCATCGTGGGAACGATTGATGATTTTGCCCAATTTTCGCTTCCAAAATATGATTTGAATCATTAGAAAACGGGACACGTATTTGAAAACAGCGGCTTTTTTGTATAAAAATAAATCTAACTATCCTGTGTATTCCTGCTATATCTTCACAGTTATTTTAGAAGTATGTATGTATGTTTGTATGTATGTTTCTCATATCATTTGTTTTATTTTATCAAGTGAATTTTATTGTTTTTGATTTTATGTATTTTATTTTCTCTTTTATTCTTACACACGCTGTCTACATCTCTAAATCTACTATCCTATCGCAGGTATGCTGGAAGAGATTTCATTAGAAAAAGCACCACCTTTGTACCTATTTTTCTGTTCGTTTCTTCTTGTCTGTTTATATATGTGTGTACATAAATGGTTAAATAAATGAATAAAAAGCTCAAAAATTTCCACAGGCATCACAGCGTATGTTTTATCCAATTACATCAAGTATATTAACTCTTCACCACATGACTAACGACTTACAAACTACCATACTTTATGCGCTCCACTTGTCCAAAGTTTTTTCTATTAAAACAAGTTTGAACTGGCCAGGTATTGTACAAGTTAAATTCGCCTCTCACCACTATCCGCCTCGAGGGAAATACACGAAGTTAATGCAATTTAAACATTTATTTATATTCATATGTGGGTAGTAAGAATTATTTTTGGCAATTTATTTTAGTATGAAACTGTTGTTTGCTGTATTATAATTGATTGGCTGTCGGTATCATAGGGATTTATTAAAGTGAAGTTCTTCGTGTGATTTTTGAGTTATTGCGTGTTTGTTATATTTTTATTACTTAATTTTCATTGTTATATAGGTAAATTTCGAGTTGAGAATTCAGGCTTTATTTAAAACTGAGATCGGGGAAATTATGCTTTTTGCATACTATTGTATAGAATCAAGCCATAGCTGGCTTGATTAAATCCACTAACTGGCTTTAGCAAGCATTAGATAGGATGTCGCAAAGGGCGGGCGTTTTGGGGGCTGTCTTATGTAATTTTGACGTCATAGTTAATTTGAATAAATTACTTTTGATTTTGATCTAGACCGACTTCATTGGTCATGGTAATTGGGCTCAAAAGACGAGATAAAATCTCATTAAACAAATCAAAAGTCAAACGTTCTGAAAGTGAGTTGAAACTTCATAAATCTCAAACAAATTACACCAATTACTACTACTTAGAGATGTCAACTAAGGTGTCATGTCTTTGGTCTCTGGCACTGACACATCAAGCAATGGACAAAATTGTCGGCAATATGTATGCTTGAATATGAGGCTTTTGAGATAACGTTGGATGTGTATACTTGTCTTTATTTTTTTTTATTTTTTTTTTTATTTGTAATGTGCGTTTTGTTTGTGCAGAATAAACATTTTTTCTTTCTTTCTTCTTTTTTCAATTATATTAAAAAGAGCCTTGAATATTCACGTCAAAGCTAAATTCATTCCTTCATTCATAAAATCAAATATTGAAGAGCGCAAACAAAGAAGTATGGCGGCAGAATCTCATGTCCTTACATTTTGGGAGGTATGTGGTCACGACAAGGGTGAAATGTGCGTATGTCATAAGCTTATGGAAGGTACAGATATTGAATAATATATTATTTTACATGAGTCTCGAGTTTGTGCGTTGATTTTTCTTGATCAACATCTTGTCGGTCTTTTGTATTTTGGCTGGGAGGAACGAAAAGTGACAATGTATTGCATAAAACTAAAATAAGTAGGTTACTGTTATCAAGCTTGTTTCTAATAAAGTCTTGTTCAATACTGCTTGAGTCATAGCTCCTTCCAGGTGGATCGGTGAACGCAAAATGGCAATTTCAGTAAAAATCAAAGACATATTTTGTCTGTGTTTCCGAACGCATACAACCCTAATCTCTTCAAAGTGAGAGTGAACAGGCTTCCTCTGGGTAAGCTCACTTCATCGTCGACTCTGTCTCTGTCACCACTGACCTAGACTAGAGTCAAGAGCAAACCCATCTTAAATAAAAGAAAAAAAAAGACATGTAACATCTACCAACGCGCACTGGGCCCACGTTGTGGATTACAGCCCACTCCCACTCTCAGAGAGGAGGCCTGTGTCCCAGTAGTGGGAACGTCATTGGCTGATTATGCTACTTATTATTAATGTTGTTTAAAAGCTTGTTGCGCCGACCCCAAGTAACGTGGGACGCGGGTCGGAAGAATGATTTATTTTTCATAATATTGTCAACCTATGACTATAAAACACGGTTAAAGGGATGTTGCTCCTAATTCTGCTGTTACAGACGAATTTGCTATCTGTAGCTGTGCCTTTCATCGTATCACTGCGACCTTCAAACTGTTTAATACACCCCTTCTTTTTCTTCATAAAATAAAATAACCGACAAGTTGTCTCATACATAACATATGCTTGACAAGGGACTACTCGTCTCTGATGAATCTCTGCATAATGCAAATACCACCTGGGTTTCTTCAAGCTCCTATCAGCAATTTACCAGCTAGGTGCTGGAATTACTCTGAAAGATTTTTTTAAAGATAGGTATTGGTATTCTCACTGTATTATCACAAGTCATCTTCGCCAACTACTTATACACGGTGACATTTGAATCACAGTTTTGCTAGAACAAACGTTGTTCAGACCATGGGCTACTACTATTCTACATCATCAAATATGTTATTAAAACAAACTAATCTAGGAGTTCTCAAATTAGTCTTATGTTGCTCAAACGTGTAATAATGTTTGAAACATTAACCGTAACATCAAAGTACTCATCACAGTAGCGATATTGCATTCAAGACGCGAGCGCCGCGCGTCACAGCCGCAGTGTCTGTGTTGTAGAGAGTAACGATAATCCCGACATTTTTAACATTGCCTTTTTTGTGTTTTTTTTCGAAAACCAATTACGTTTTTTTTTCTATTGGATGCTATTATCATCATCATCTGCCTAACCTTTTCCTTACTATGTTGGGGTTGGCTTCCAGTCTAACCAGATGCAGCTGAATACCAGTATTTTACATGGAGCGACTGCCTATCTGACCTTCACAGCCCAGTTACTGGATAATACTAATCCCTTGGTAAAGACTGGTTGTCAGACTTTCGGGCTTCTGACGACCCGTAACGACTGTCAAAGATCCACGATTACTGACAAATGCGTGCACTGACTGGACAGGTCCGCTCAATCTGTATGGTTTTTCCTCAAAAGACCGTTTCAGACACCAGTCTAGATGGTCTTCACATGATCTGACCAAGATTATGTCTGGACTTTAAATGAGACTGTGACCTTTGAGTTTGTTTCGGCCTTTCTTCTCAGAGTAGTCAGATAGGAAACGCCGACCTCATTTAGTTTTTAAAATATGATTGACGTGTAAAAGTCTTTGTACAAACCTACTTACAGAAATAAAATCATTTATCACGAATGACAGCCGGAACCAACGACTTAACGTGCTTTCCGTGGCACGGAGGGGTCTTGGTATATAAAGATGGTCACTCATCCACGGACCAACCGCGACTAGCGTAGCTTAACGATCGACCCATGCGGCTGTTATTACTAAGCCACAAGCCCCAAATATATACCACAAAACACAATCCAGTGTCCAAACTTTACCAAGAACACAACTACTTCGAAGATCACCGATATTAAAAATCACTATTCGAATCGTATCTCCGACCAATACCTCGGTAGCAACAGCTAGACTTTCAGTTAGCACTAGATGGAATTCTAAAACAGCTTTCAGGAAGCTTTAAAGAAAGCAAGGACATGAATACCGAAGCCCGGCTTACGATCGACTTCCATTCGGACACGTATTGTTCGAATGTCATTATTAGTTTGGAGGAATTGAATTGTTTTGTTCGCGTGTTTCATCGGTTAGTATGTTTTGGTTGGAGTGATGTTTGGGCTTAAAGAAAGAGTTGTTTCTTGGTTTTACGTAAGTCACGTAAAGTCACGCCTTCTACTCGATACTCAAAATTTTATTTGCATTTCACAATATGTAAGTACGTAGGTGGTAACTTAGAATTATATGTGATCATTATGGACCCTGTCGGGGACAGCAAAAAATAGTAGGAGAGAGGAAGCTTTGCAATCATTTAACTATCTTCTGAACATGCATTCATAATTAAACAAAAATAAAATCAAGTCAAAATAAACCCAAATAAAAAAAACTGTGACGACCCTAATACGATTGCTGAATCAGCTATGAGAATATTGTAACGAGGCACCGTGGGTCGCTCGCCAGTCGCTTACCTAACACGTAGTATTTCCAAATTCTATTTCCACATTGTATCAGATTGTATTAACTAACCAAACTGTGTAAAACCAAAGTAAACAATTAGCACATTTAAACTAAATTTATTTTCATCTCCACTCGTCGAAACCCAATGAGATAACACGCACAACAAAACTAAGTCAAATTAAATCAAATCACGTCAAATTAATCAGAAACAAAATTAATCAAATTTAATTAAATCAAAATAAATTGATCCACCAGCAATACACCCATTAACATCCAATTATTACCTATATTTTGTCGTTTTAATATTCGTTTATACAATAATAGCATTTTCATATTAAAAATGGTTTTAGTTTTTTTATAAATTTATATTTACCGTACCGTTCTACCGTCGGGCGTAGGCAGAAACTACTGAATGCCACCTGCTACGATCCTTACATATACTCCTTTTTAATGCTTTTATGCTGAATAAATCAAATTGTGTAAACATAAAACTTTATTTTGTGTGTCTAAAAAATCAACATCAACTCAGAAACCATTTCAGAAACGATACTGAATTCGTTCCTTATAAAACACCGTAGCCATGGTTTATGTTATTGATCGGATTCGTTCAAAATAATAAAAATAGAAAGTTGAACAAATCGTTAAATCATTCACAAAGTGTAATAGGAAACACCAAAAAGCCTTAGACTTCAAACAAACTGGTAAATAGGTAAACATTACCTACCAAATACAATTACGCAAATAAAATTACGCAAATACAATTACGCAAATACAATTACGCAAATCAGTAGCAAACCTTAATAGCTCCATTTGATATAAAATCAAAAACTCACTGGGGCAAAGGAAATAAGTACCAAATCTAATGAGTCCCCATTACTCGTGTTTGATCGCCGAATATCAAGTAAAAGTAAAAACGAATTAACTACCTACTTTTTCATTACATATAAAAAATTAAACTCGCTCTTCGTGTCTGTCTGCGTGACCGCGTTGTACTTCTATGCTGCGCAACACATTTTGATGAGGTTCTCACCATCATTTGGGGTTTTTTTTATTAGAATACGTTAGCCCAGTCTAGGAATTTCTCCTGTATCGTGGGTGCGTTTACAAACATTTAAACGCACATACACAAACAGCCAGACCCGGAACAACTACTTGTAGGTCATACAAATATTTGCTCCGTGCGGGAATCGAACCCGCGACACGCAGCGCAGCAACCGTGCCGTCAAATTCTGAAAGGTTTGTGTGTATAAATAACATACCTTTCATCTGTCGATCGAACTTATTGAGTACGGTGACAATAGAAAAGTAATTGTGCCTCATTAGCGACAGTTGAGCTCTAGTGAGATCGTGATGTTTTGTCACGTCTTTAAAACGTGCAAAGTTGGGGCGACTCGCTAGTTCTAAATAAACCTTTTAATCATTTCGTCTTTTATCGTACAAATATAAGTCTTTCATGTCCACTTAAACAGTAATTTGTTAAAAGCCAAGGGTTTTATCGAAACCATCAATATGTTATGCTTATAATGGAAAACTTGCTGAAATACTCGGCTTGTTTTAATATGGAAGGAGGTCTGTTTACAAGGGGAAATTGAAAAAAATCCCTTCATGAATCATGATATATCGATGGTTTTATGTGCGATGCGATAGCATCGATTGCAAGGGTTAGAATCGTTTTAAAAATGGAAAAAGCTTTCATTGTTTTGATGTCATTGTATATCCGAGTCTTTGCGGTGCTTTGTTTCAATGAAAGCGAAAATAGAGCACAAAATTGCAAATGTAATATTTATTTGTTTTATTACAAACACACAAAAAACAGCACACAGCTAATAAAAACAGACAAAAAAGGATTTTTTTAATAATATAACTCTCTTAGAGGTTTGATTTTTGATCCATTGTAATCAATTTATATAATATAATTATAATCATTCCATCCATCTATCGTTACTAAGTTATGATCATAAGTAGCTCGTTACTTATAAGTAACGACCTGTTGTTTGGGCCTGTTTTACGATGCTCGGATATAAAAATACGGAACAGAATTTGTTTCAAATCTGTGGCGTAAAGGTAAAAAGGATAATGAATAATGTGATGAGTGAACTTAACCCTTCAAACCCTTTTAGTATTTTGCTGTTTCCAGACTAGACTCGATTTGCAATTTGTGTTGTACGAAATTGTAACACAAATACTGACTTATCCCCTTTACCTTAACACCACAGAAATAATCTGTCAAAGAAGTTAATGAAAAAAACATATTAATGGAAACTTAAGCGTATGTGGCGAAACAGGTCCTTAGCCAATTTTGGGATCTGAAAAATTTAAAATATTCCTATAACCCTGGAACGACTTTTTGACATAAATATTTAAAAAAATACAAAATTAAACAGCAAGAATCCAAACATTTTATACCTAAACACAAAATAAATGTACGCTTGCACGAAAGCAGGGAGCACACAAGCGTACTCACTTAAGCAACTAGTTTCTTTAAGGGCTCAGTTGCCCTCAACGCTAGTCGCTCGAGCAACAGAATTAGAAGCAACTCGACCAGTCTCCACGTCCGCATCGCTCGAGTGGCGGACGTATGCACCAGCATTTACGTTATTAAAATTATGTATGTTGTTGTTGGTACTCTGTACTGGTCTCGAGTTTACTGCATGGAAAAAGTTTCGTTGATTAAAAATGATATTTTCTCAAACATGCTTGGCTTGAGCATTATTTCGACAACCAGCTTCGACATAAATCGAAATTGCTGTACTGGCCAAATACATGCGAGCAGTGGCCGGCAAAAGTTGTATGGAAATCCATATCTGTCGTGGTTAAGCGGCCAAATAAATTACATAGTAACCTCATATTATATCGTGTAATTTAAAAATGGAACAATCTTTTACATCGAAACATGGCAACCAAGGAGGTAACTTATCAAAGGTTTTATTAAAATTTCGAACTGGCTTAAAGCTGTTTAATGAAAAAAATAACAAATGAACTCTTTAACGCGGGAAAAATTATTGTTGTACGTGGTTAAGTCATTGATTTTGAAAAGAAATTGTGTTTTAATTTCCGCGCATTATTTGAGAAAAGTACTATACAAGCCTTGACCACAACTAGGTATTGATGGACTTACGTATGTGTGCCTCGGCTTCGCCTCGGCCCACATTTACGCGTTCGTCCATCAATGCCTCTTTTGCTGGTCGCTGCAGTAATGTGCTATTGCAGCTTATAGTATACACATACAGGGTAGCAGAGGCATCGATGCACAGCCAATCGATATCATGGATTTAATACATGTTTGTTTGTAAGTTATTAAAAAAAAAAATTGTTTTGTCAGAAATTTTGACAGCGTAGGTATTGCACTTTTCTATGAAACAGCTTTCTTTTGTTAGCCGACGAAAAATTTAATAATAACAATATATGTTTATTCATCAAAATAACAGATAGTTACAGCAACAACAGTGGGTAGAGATTATACTAATTAGGTATTGTTGTAGAATTTGTACTAAAATGATGAAACCCTGCCTCTCTAACTAGGTTATAACCTGTATTTTGAGAAACAGTGTACGGCCACAAAATTCTTACACACTAAGAGGTTATGTAAATCGTTGTAACAGCAACAATAATTGAAGAACGGAGTCGTTCTACCGCTGCAATAATTTATGTGATTATTAGTACTGTGTTAGATGCTAGAACACAATACCTTGTCATATATTGCAATTAAATGAATGAAAATTTAAAACTCATACAAAAAATTCACTGTGTAAACAAGCGTATTACAAATAAGAGGATTATATCCAAGATAAGAATGCTTGGAAACATGCTGGTCCAGCTCCATAGGACAATCTAGGGTCTAGACAAAATCAAACTTGTTGCTACTTTAATTGTATAGTTTATTATTTTTATAACATTGATTTACATTCTGTGATTACTTTAACTCACACACTGACATAAAATATTACTTGTTTACATAATTTGGGAAATCGTATACTTTTACAATGCTTGTAAATATGTGAACACCATGTATCTATCACTTAATTAACTTATTTGTCATTGCTACATTTTTTAAATTCTTTTTACCTATTGTGGTAGGGTAATTTTTATTAAAGGTGCATCGTCTTCACTTAAAATTATATAATTAATGTACACAAAATATTGTAACACATTTTAAAAGAGTAACGATGCAGTTTCTTGCCCATTCTTCTCCATACGAAACTACCTTTTGGAAGGGGCGACTAGAATCAATTCTATTTAAATGTAAATGTTAACGTTCAAAAGTGCCTTTTATGTGCCTATTTGAAATAAATGCTTTGACTTTGACTTTAACTTTATTGTGTCTATGTGATAGTTGCGACATATATATATGTGTACGAGGGTGTGTGTGCATGTAGTGGAAGGTGAGTATTGTGTGGGGGTGTGTGGATGTGTGATAAGGTGGGGTGGGCGGGGGTACGTGCGCGTCTGTTTAAGTGTGTGTGTGAATTTCAACGCAGGGTGGTACAGCATCTTGTAGGTACTGAATTTATGGTTTCAGTTTACGCGTTGATGATTGATTGATTGATTGCTACCCTGTATAAAGTTTTGGGGCGGACGTGGAAAAATGCAATTTCAACGTTAGGATAAGAGTCTGCAGCTATCCTGTATCATCCACAGAAGAGACGTAGTATCTTATTATGATCTTGGCTATGGCATTTTCAGGCTTACTTTCTTTGATAGTGCAACCTTTTAATAATCAAACAACGTATCCAGGAATTCTATAAAACAGGGTGTTAAACATTTATTACTGTAGATAGTTTACTTACAAAACTTTTATTTTTGTTTTTCCAAACTTTTATTTTATATATACAAGGTGTAACAGAATAAACGCACGTCCTGAAACTAGTTTGCTCATAATTGACTACTGAATCAATTTCAGTGACTATTAATATAGGTATTTTTTTCAAAAATTATGTATTTTGTAATACTGACCGCCGATTGAGCCAAAGAAAATTAAATCTTATTGCAAGGTAATACGACTCAATTTTAAGTGCATAAAGTAATGCTAGGATCAACACGATTTTCTTAATCATTATAGTTATATTAAAAAAAAAAATTTTTTGGTCATTGTCTAATACTTTTAACTCAATACTCTAATTGGGGTGTATGAGGTCTTGCGTTAATTATGTTACACGTTGTATAGTCCTCCTGACCGTATTTCGTCCATGACGGCCAATCTCAAGTGAGACTAGCCTTCGGCGCGGAAGATATAGTAGTGCACAAGTGAGTGCGCAGACATAGGTGCACTCTCTCTTCCTCACTCTCATAGTCCGATGGGACGACAATCCGACACGACCGGAGAGTGATCAGGCGCCGGACCAGCGGCTTAACGTGCTTTCCGAGGCACGGAGGAATCACACCGCCAATTTCCAAACTTCGGGCTGTTATTAAAAAAATCCCAATGGAAAACCCAATGGACAGCCTAAAAACAATCTTCCATTGTTTCCCCTCAAAATTCATCCACCACAACATAAACGCCAGTGGCTCACGATATCACAGTACGTAATACCTTTTCTTTAAGAGGGAACAATAAATATTAAAGCTTACCTCCGACGGTTTATCGCGCATAAGGCGGGAACCGTGAAAAACGGATAAATGTGGAAGCCTCACAAATCCCGTTGCCTAGAAAGTTTCGCAACGATACTTGTGTGCACCGGGCTTATGTCGTGTGGTTGAAGTCTTGATCTGTACTCAGGGCTGGCGATATAAATGTTTCGTCATATTAATGTTTCTTCATATTATTGTTTCTTCATATTAATGTTTCTCCATATTAATGTTTCTTCATATTATTGTTTCTTCATATTAATGTTTTTGCATATTAATGTTTCTTCATATTAATGTTTCTTCATATTAATGTTTCTTCATATTAATGTTTCTCAATATTAATGTTTCTCTATATTAATGTTTCTTCATATTTTTAACTGGCACGTTGGTCTTCTCGTCGCAAGCGCTACTGTTGAGCATAAGGTCCTGATCCTGAGTTTGTGTTATTATAAGTGTTATTTCGTTTTCCCATCTGGAAATTCTCAGTCGCAGCTCGTAGTCTAGATTTGTGCCCGGTTGACGGCAATAGGCTCGCCC
Source organism: Brachylomia viminalis (assembly GCA_937001585.2). Lineage (NCBI taxonomy): Eukaryota > Metazoa > Arthropoda > Insecta > Lepidoptera > Noctuidae > Brachylomia > Brachylomia viminalis. The sequence goes on from OW443300.2 coordinate 5,110,431, forward strand.
TCTATTACATGGGACTTAAAAAGAACTGGCTGACCCTCCCCGGGGAATGCAGGCGTAATGTTATGTTTTTGATGTTAAAATATAAGAGATGAAACTAACGCTTTTACTTTTAACATGAGTAACTCAATAATTATGTTATTCAACATTAAAAAAAAAAATATTTTTGACCTTTTTCTTGCCACTGCCAACCCTACCGATAGAGTCGTGTTCTCACTAGCGGATGCTCCGGTTATGTGCGTGGATAACGCGCAGTAACGCAAACGATGCCGCGGTATGTACTCAAGTTAGTAATGCCACAGATACTGATCAATGTATCTGTACTTTGAAAACTAAGTTTACAAAGCACTAAAGACACTTATTTGGACTAAAAGTAAAGTCAAGCGTGCTCCATTGTCGATTGAATATTCATATTATTCACTTACTATCAGGGGGTCTACTCCCTTAGCGCGAACTCCGTAGTTTCAGCCGAAGTTACGGGTGTATTCTGCTCCGTATCACTTACGGCCGTATGATTAGTTCGAGGCCCGAACTAAGACTGAATGACAACATAATTTGACAGTTGTTCTTACGCCCGATGTGTATTTCCCTGTCCGAAAAATGTAATTAGGCACTTGATTTTGGGAGCAACTACTTTCGGAGACTAGATCTTCGTTGACGGACTTAGAGAGTGGATCCCCAGGATAAGAGACTAAACGCAAGAAAAATATAAATAGTAATTAATCCTCCGCCTAGCATTCGAGATTTAAAATCTATTTCTCAATTCAAATATCGAGTAAAAGAGCATTACTTTTACCCTTAACTGTGAGATTTTATATATTTTTATATATAATTATGTTTATTTATTTTAGCATTATAGACATATTATTAATCTATTTAAGCAAATGTTTTTTTTTGCAATTTACATACATACATTATATTATTTATTATTCTAGTTTAAGACGTCACAAAATCAAAATCTCTTCTTGTTCTCACACCCTATTGTCTACATTTCGTTTTCATTTCTCCTTTCGCAGGCCTGCTGGAAGAAATTTCTTAGGAAATAAGCAGTACCTTTGTACTCAATACTAATAGATCGTATCTGTGTCTATTTTACTGAGTGTACATAAATAAATAAATAAATAAAATCATCCAAATCGTGTGAAACAATCCTTAATTTAAAAAAAAAACGTAGCATAATGGTGTTAGGCGTAAAACCATCAGAATAGAACATAATTAATTTACGAAAACATTTTTGTAATTAGATTCTTACGTCAAATAAAGTAGTGGTTCATCGTTTTATCTTTTAATGTAAGGTACCTACTATTAAGAGAAAGTTTTAATTCATAAAGTAGAAAATTATATAAGAAATCTACAGTTCCGTAACTTAGCTAAACTATTGAAATGACAATGTCTCTCCATATAAAACCAGGAACACAACATCCCATAAATAGAACAAAAGTATCTTAGTTATGCTACGGCGTAGCTGAAAAGACGTTGGCACTGCTACGCTTGCTACGGCGTAGCGAAAGCTCTTTGTTGTGTAATAGACGTGTATTCTGTCTGTTCTTAAATAATTTGGATAATAACGGATAATGTTTTAATAACAAAATGATGCTTTGTGAATAGTATCTGGTTTTACCTGCTAATGAGCATGTCGCTACTTTGTTCTGGAAAAGTAACATGAAAATTCTGTTGTCCTAAGAGTATTTGTAATATTTAGTTAAAAGGGTTTTCGTTAATGATTAGTGCAGCTATGAAGCTGTAAATAGATTTGAAATTTCTCATGACATTATACAGCCGAATTGAATATCTCACTAATTGGTTTTGGAAAGAAGTTCCTTAACGAGGCTTGCGGTAGAAGTTGACTGGGAGAAATCGTTACGTAAGGACAAAGCGTTTTGACTCCTCCATGCGATTTTCTCTCTCTCTCTCTGTCTCTTTAAATTATATACGAGTGTATGTGTGCGCGCGAGTATCGCGGGTTTCTTTGTATTTGGTATTTATAGTGGAGTTGTCTGTTTTTATGTAATTAGGGGAACAACACGCATGCGGCTCGCCTGGTAGTTACAGATGATCACCGTTGCCTATGATTCTTGCAAGATAATCAAGCAACGCTCCCCTAAAGACAAAGCTGACATGATTTATGTGCTCCCAATTACGCTAGCACCCACCACCTGCGAAAGTTCGTCTATTTGCAACGTTTTGATAGTCAAATTGTCTGTAGTAAATATTGAATGTCCTACAAATCAATAGACTATGCTGGGAAGTAGTACACTACTTAATTTGTTTCATTACAAAATGAGTTCTAACTTTAGTCGTAACTTAAACTTTTTAGCCAGTTTTTGTATTACGAACCTTATTCCAACTAAAATTTAATTCTTAATACAATATTGACAACTTAAGCTCTGCTGGCACTACAAATCACTAAATGCGTTTAGTGCTAATCGAAACGAATTTAAAACATCGCGATGTTTTAAATTCGTTTCGATTAGCACTATTCTGTATCTGTCATCTTCATACGATTGACAGAAATAGAACGATGCATCGTTCTATTTCTGTCAATCGTATGAAGATGACAGATACAGAATGATGGTTTAAATACGTTTAGCGTTTTCTCGGGTTCGGGACTCGGGTCGAAATCAGTTTTTGTATTTCGATATTTAACGTTGTCGGAAAAACTTTCGAAATAAAAAAGAAACTCGTTGGCTTAAACCTTGATCTAAGAAACCAAAATCTTGTTTTATATTTAGGCCGAATGAAACCTTAAACGTATCAACCTATCTCTAAAATCTAATGATCTTCACTGTCTTGATTTTATGGCCGTTTTTTTCAAAAGCAATCTTTCTAAAGTTCGACACAGCGAGCCCGTTATTAGGATTAATGGTTCTGACTGTGCTATCTTCGGCACATTCATTGTGCGCTAACAAATCGCTGTTAGCACCTCTGGCGCTATTGTCGGCCTTAAGCGATCAATGACGGAGAGACGGAGTTCGTTTTGTGTAGTGAGTGGTTGATGATGCTGCAAATTATGTAAAGAAAGTATAGAAGATTTGGAAAAAAACTCTCCAGAAATTCTCTTGTAATGTGGACGCAGACAGATCTCACATTCACTACATCTAGTTTCAGTTTAAGTAAATGTGTGCAGCAGTGCAGGGCCAGAGCAGTGGTGGTCCGGTGGTAGCGGCCGTGACTTACGAGTTGTAGGTTTGTTTGTGTAAATATTTCATCACCACTGCTCTAAAAAACGGTGAAGGAAAACACCGTGAGGAAACCGGCATGTCCTAGAACCAAAAATCCAAGGACATGTGACATCTACCAACCCGAACTGGGCCCGCATGGTGGATTACGGCCCACTCCTTCTCACAGAGAAGAGGCCTGGGTCCCAGTAGTGGGAACATTATAGGCTGATGATGATGATGAAATGTGTTTCAACGAAAATATTTTGCGAGTGACTTGCAAATATTACTCGCATTATTGGGTGGTTATGACGTCAATATGATGGTAAAACGCTTAGTTTCAAGTATAATTTTAAGTATTCGTTGTTTTAGTGTCATGAAAACATAGTTGTATTATTGCTGTTATTGTTAGTATCTGTAAAATAATGTTACTTAAACCACTCCGTGTGGGGCCTACTGCCTAAGCACGAAGTCAATAGTTTCGGCCGAATTTACGGACGTTTCACTTACGGTCTTAAGATTAGACCAGGGCCCGGGCTAAAAATTAATGACAAAACGATTTGACTGTTGTCCTTACTCCTAATGTGTTTTTTCCCGCCCGGAAACACTAATTAATCGAAAGTAGGGGTCAATTCTAAGTATATAAATACTTTCGGACGGGCCCTTGCCTTCGTTGACGGACTTAGAGAGTAGGATCCAGGTTTGCATGGCCACGGTACGGAGTGAGAGGGCTTAGGAAGCCGTCACCTCCTTCTGCGAAGCAGTAATGTTCGCGAAGGAGGAGGCAGAACGCGTGAGGGAGAGGCAAAATTCGCGCCCTCACGCCCCTAGCCGCCGCAGGATACACCCTGGGCGTCGGGAATCCCAAGCCGATCCCCGGCTACCGTAGGCGCGGGCTTGCGGACGGCGAGCAATGGGCAGTTCACCGTCCAATAAGGACCAGGCCCGGGTCGACGGTGCGTTGTGTTCCACGCGCGCCTCAAAGAGATGTCAGCAACAATGACAGGGTCCGCTAGGGCCGATGCCTGCCAGGGTTGCGGGAAAGTCCGAAAGGGTTACCGTGCCAACCGAAGGAACACGGGTGGGTTTTAGTCAGTAAGAGTCTGACACGGCCTCCCACTCCACCCAGAGCGGGAGAAGTTATTAGATGATTTCCCAAACTCAAAAAAAAAAGATTTGCGACTCTGTTAAGTATATTTTTGTATATTTTAGACCATTTGGAAATAAGCACAGAATATCTGGTCAGTCAGCAACAGAACTTTCAGAACCAACTAGAACATACCACTAAACAGTTGTAGCAACTCTTCTAATTAACCCTAATGAAGCTAAATATTGTGGTGTCGGTAGTGGATTCGCAAAACTAGTTCAAACTAATAAATTGGAATCTCTACACTCTGCAACTTTTAATCAGGAGAGAATCCTAGCTGGAACAATGTTGCTTTGGCGTGTATTTATGCTCTTTGTTGGTTTTTAGCTCTAAATTGATAGGTTTTCGGTGATGCTTATGCTAAATATTAATAATAATATTTTTTATTACAAGGCAGATGTGAGTGGAAACGGTTGGAAGGGACGCTCTAGTAGGACATAATACAGGGTTATTGGTAAAACACCATCAACCTCTTAAGGGGTCATTGTACTCATCATTATGAACAATTTTTACTGTGGGACCAAATATGAAATCCCGAAATAAAATCAGCTGGTTTCTATATTTTGACGAGTTCTGCAAACATTAATGTAGGGAAGAGCAGATTTTTTTTCGTGCTTATAAATTTGGTCCCTTAGTAAAAGTTGTTCATAATGATGAGTACTGGAGAATTGATTGTGAAGAAAGAATGACGAGGTGAGTTTTTGCCTGCAGAATTCTTAGATAGTTCATTTTCAATCTCACACATGATCAAGTACCTAATTAATACAATAGTGTAAGATATATCTGATATTAACAAGGAGCTAAGTATTTCCCGCTGATGTTTATGTTCTCACTTTACTCATGTATATGTTTTATTCTCTGTTAAGGGCAATTTGTGTTTTATTTCTTCTGCCAGGGTAGCGGGAAAGTCCGAGAAGGATACCGTGGCCCCTGGCACAGGTAACTGAAGGAACACGGGTGGGTTTTAGTCAGTAAGAGTCTGACACGCTCTCCCGCTCTGCCCAGAGCGGGAGAAGTTATTTGATGATTTCCCGCCCTCGAAAAAAAAAAAAGGGGGGGTAGCTTTACTGTGGCTTATTGGAGTTTGTTATATGAGGTTTCTATAACTTTATCTTAGTTAAACCCACGTATGTACATGCTGGAAGGACGTAATTAAATACACATTTTAAACTTCTATCGTTTAATGGTTTTAATAGATGTAACACAATTTTGACTGTTCAATGGGTCAGTCAGTCAGAAAAAGGAAGTTAGTTGCTCATTCCAAAGCGTAGTAGTTACCAATGTTGAAGAACGGGCCAGAAACTTCACGGACACTCTTTCAAATAAAAATAATGTTACAAAATATTGGTAATATCATTCACGTTGAAATTATACACGTGAGAAGGATGGAGAATGACGGGAACGTTAAAAGCGTCCGTACTAAAAACATTAAACAAAATGTCTATAGGAATTCTACCAAAACGGTACCGCAATTCTTTTCCAAAATAAAGTGCTGCATTGCTATAATCTACAATTTACTTGTCTGCTAATATCAAAAGGTTCGACAGGGTGACTTCGAAGCAAAGCCGGGATTAGCCAAGTTTAGAATGGCATTGCCATGTTCGAATCCAGTCGGATCCCGGGCTCGTGGCTCGTGGCTCGTGGTTCGGGGGCTAAGTAAGTTATTTAACACGATTCTGTTGAACTGATTGGACGGATTAGCGAGGTCGATTGTTTCGACCGTTCGCTCGCTAGTTTTGGTGAGTGGCGGTAATAGAGTTTAGTGAATCTTTTATTTATGCCCTTTAGTAATGGACAGGTGTGTAGTGGAGTCAAACGTATATGCTTCACCGCCCATTATGTCCCTCTCTCTAAAATTTCTATATTTATATCTATAAATATTGTTTTTTGTACGCAATAAAGAGATATATTCTATTCTATTTTTAACCGAATTTAAAATTATTTTTTGTGTACGTTTAAATTTATCCATATTTTCGTCAATAGTGAACTGATTTCAAAATTTATTTTGCATTTGGTAGAAAAAGTTTGCGCGGTGGTCCCATATAAAACTTGTTAACTTTGCTTGGGTACTTTTTGATCTACTTCGATAGTTATATCGAAGTAGATCAAAAAGTACCCAAGCAAAGTGACAACAACAAAGTGGCAACAGTGATAGGTAGTATTATAACAAATATTATATTATAACAATTATTGTGTATCTTGACGATGTTATAATACTTCCTATCACTGTTGTTTACATGTGTAGGGTAGGTAAAAGTGAAAAATAAAACCAATACATAGTAAAAGCCTCCAGGCATTAAGGGCGTGCCTACTTACATTTGCAATGCTGCATTATGTTTATATATGTAGCTGTAACTTGAAGTCACAAATGTTAAACTAGGACTTTCGAAGTAAAATAAAGAAACAGCTAATTACTAATAACAATAACAAATCTGACTCCCACAGCCCATTTAATGTGTAATACAATACCCCTTAGCAAGACTGGTTGTCAGACTTTCGAGCTTCTGACGACCCGTAACGACTGTCAAAGATCCACGAATGACAGCCGGGACCAACGGCTTAACGTGCTTTCCAAGGCACGGAGGGATCCCAGTAAGGAATGGATGTTCACCCGTCCACGGACCGACCTAGCCAAGCGTTGCTTAACCTTGAAGATCGACCCGTGCAGCTTATATTACCTACTCACGGTTCCAAAAAGGTAAAGGACTCTTAATCAATTATTATTTAATTATGAAGCAATTCTCTTCATCTCCATGAATTAATCATAATGAACGTGGCTGAATTTCCTTTTAAAAAAAATAATTAGTTCCTCCCCAAGTTATAATGAGAATACATTCCCTTTATAATGTTGCCTGTTAATTTAATAAATAAGGCTTTGTTAGTATGCAAGCGAGGGTAAGGAAGACAGAAGTTTAATTAGAAAAATAGGTAAACTTTTTTTTAAACTGTAACGGTTTTATTTAAAAGAAAGTTAATAATGATGTTGTTAGTGTACTTAAAGCTAAAAACTAATAAGGTAGGTCCTAGGTACCAGTCATCACACCACTCTCCTTATCAATCTATGGCATTGATCAGACTCAAAGAAAAAAACCTTTTCCTATTGAGTTTATTTTTATATATTTTCTTATTCTTATTGGAACGAAGTTCTTTCAGGCAGTTTGCGGTAGGAGTAAAAATTTAGAATTTTTTTGAAATCGTCACGTAAGGAAAAAGCTTTATACCTTTTTATTACATATAATAGAAAGAGACAGAGAAAGAGAGGGAGATAGTTTTCATGGTTTTCGAGGTGGTGCAGTATAGTCGATAGTGAGGTCGAAATGAAAATCCAAGATGGCGGCTACGATAATTTTCCAATTTGTCATCATGGGTGTTGCTTTCATGATTTTCGAGGGCGCTGAAGCCAATAGTGAAATCAAAATGAAAATTCAAGATGGTGGTTGGGAAAATTAAAACAAAATATCATCATTCGAATCTAAATAAAATCGCTATACGAACCAATAACATCGACATCTTCTCTAACCCTTTTCGTCAATTCCATACGAGACTTAACCAGCTCGGAGTCTCAAGACCTCTGTGCGACACAAGCCGCCTATTAATAAAATTGTATACTTACACTTCCATTTCCTTCTTTTTAGGACTTGTTTGTTATTTGATTAAATATTTCTGTACTTTCCATCTTATTTGTGAACATAATATTTAATTTTTGTTTTGCTTTATATTTGTAATTAAATCACCTAACGATTACTAAAGCGTCCTTTAATCATTAAGTTCTCTGCTAGTGCTGTGCACTTCTGTAAGTGACGAATTCACAATACCTAAAGCTGTATGTGATTTTTGTATGTGTATGTTTTAGTGAGTAAGTCTTTGAGGTGCCTTACCAATAAATAAATAAATCTCCATATCGAATTACATTCGGAGTTGAAGAAAAAGCGTAAGGAACTTCGTTCCTGACGGGGGTCCCCGACCTCACACGTATTTTTAAATTACTTTTACTTTACATTACTTTAGAAAATCGTAATTAAATTATTATTCTATTTGGAATACTTACAGCTAATATACACAGCTGATAAACACTAGGCAAACAGTTTTACGTGAAGAAGGTTTTCACCAACAAATGCTTAAGCTGAGGATTGAAATCATTTATTTGTTTGTTTGCCATTACTTTTGTTTTTATAGGTGGGACCCAACAAAACAATGTAGTCACTATTTCCACAGTTAAAGAGTCACTCAAAGACCAAATACACATACAACTAAAAAAATCAGCTGGTCCCTACATTTTTACTAGTTTTGCAAACGTAAATGTAGGGAGCAGCTGATTTATTTTTTTCGCGATTTCGTATTTGGTGTCATAGTAAAAGTTGTTCATAATAATGAGTACAATGACCCCTTAAGAGGTTGATGGTGTTTTACCAATAACCCTGTATATACATAATATCATAGTTATATTATGTGCATAAACATGTAATAATTATCCGTATTAATGAACCTTCTCAACTTACTTTCGTCGTGGTACGTGTATGTTAACAAAAGAGTTAATTCTGTTCCTTATTCCTTCGCGCAGTTAATAATTTAGTCGCGGGGACACGATAATTTTGTGGTAGCGATTGTGGCGTTACATCCTGACGCACCATGAGCGTTATACATTTATTATAACATATCTTTCTCTTTGTCTTTCGGTTCATGGGTTTAATGAGTTTTTTAAGTGGAATTAGTATTTGAGGATTTTTTTGGAGTTTCCTCTTTGTTGGAGGGAATATTTCGGTAAACAATTGCTTATAATGTTTGCATTAGAGTTGGTTTTGATTTAACGTTAGGTTGACGAACAATGAGTTCACTTTTTATCTAATATTATGTTTCGTAGCAGTACCTACATATTAAAAGTTCATAGTTTAAAAGTGCCATAATGCTTAGCAAATAAATCGATGTAACTTTCAGCGTAGGTACCTACAAGATAATGCCGTGACGCATCACACTAGTTTATTTCGCGTCTTAGCCGGTCTCTTCAGCCAGTCAACTTTTAAAACACTCACGAAATCTGACAGGAAAAAAAACTAGGAACTACAGCCGCCATCTTGTTTTTACAATGTCCCCCTGTCAATGTCATCACATCCGTTCACATTTATTTTACCTCTGATTTTGCAGCACTGGCAAAATCACTGTGATCTTTACTGTCGTTACTATAAGGTTGCTGTTGGGTTATAGTTGTCGGAGATAAAATTACTGTGTAAAGACTGTACTTTCAAGGGAAACCATTTAACATAGATATACCATAGTGAAACAAAAAACCATCGAGCACCGAAACTGCATCACAAATCACACTACCTCACTGAGTAACGGCTGTAGCCGGTCAGTGCTCTTATTGGCCGGCTGGAATTACAGCCGTATCGCACATTAGTCAGCGCCGGACAAAGGACGGATTGGCCGACGCTTGTAATTTGTCTGCGACGGTGGGCAGTCTGGTAAATTACTATATGTGGCGGTCACGTTGTGGTTTAGCCTGAGTTTTTGGGTAATTAGTGGGTTCAGGTGTCATTTGACTTACACCTGAAGAGGTTGAGTGTGTCAATTATGCCGTAAATACTAAACGAGAACACATAAAAATACTAAATCCCGCTTGCACCGTTAATCACTAAATGCGTTTAGCGCTAAACGTATTTAAAACATGTATTTGTTTCTGTCAATCGTTTGAAGATGACAGAGACAGAATGAAGTTTTAAATAAGTTAGGGCCTAAATATTTCATTGCCTGGAATTTTGATGAATTTATAAATCAAAAGAAACTCCTTTAAGTTAATTCATGCACCACACTCAAGTTGTCGCAATAAACCTGTCACATTTTAGATAACCTTAAAAACATTTAACACCATCACAACCATAGACACCGCCTGAGTATCAAGCTGACAATTTGGCGCAAATAATTAATGGTGCACAGAGACATAAAAAGTTTTCCCATGAGATTAAACTGGCGTGGAATTTGTCCCTTGGTTTTCCAACGCGTCATCATTAATCTCTAGTTAATTATAGCAATCAAACACCAGTCAGCGTATTACATTATCACCCGATCCTTAAAACATTGCGATCAAACTCTACTCTCACGCGCTTGTGTATCAAGCTGCCAATTTGCTTCATATCATTAATGTTTCATAGACACATAAAGCGGGTTTCCCTAGAGAGAGAAACTTGGCTCGTTTCGCCGCCGTGTGACGTTGTCTCTTATCTAAATAAGCTATTATGTATGAGTATGATAATTATTAGGAAAACCTTGGCAGATACTTTGTGGGTAAAAGAAGGATATTTCCGTGGTGGTTTACGTAGGATGAATTGAATGAATAGAGATATAGTGAGGTTAGTTATGTTTTTACAACAGTGGCCTAGCACGCGCGGCGAAAACGTGACGAAAATGCGAACGATTTTAAAATTGCAAAATACTCGTTTCGCACATAATATTGTAAGACTAACAGTATTATTAGTGAATATATCACAATTTAGGTTATCCAATTGTTATTATTTGTACGAGTGACGGGTATCTGTCAGATGCCATAGACACGTAAACAGTCTTGTATTTTTCGTCTAGTGACATTGACAGATCACGACATCCGATTGAACCGTCGAACAGAGCGTTGTTATTTTTGCGAGGAGAATTTTATCGAAGAATGTCTACACAATCGTTGTTTCATTTCTGAGTTTAGATATAGCCCTTACAATATTTACATAGTTTTAAGACTATTCATATCCTGGGTTATACTGATTCTACTTGTCGCAAAACAAAAATGCAGAAAAGATGTATTTTGTAGTCGTTCGTTTACGTCGCGCGTTTGTGCTAGGGCCTCGGTTCAAGAGTGAAATGTTTCGGCGGCGACAACCAAAATAGCTGGCCCGTGTGTATGTTTTTCACTTAAAAATAAAAATTTACAACTGTGCTTCTCTGAAGTTACTTCTTTGGTAGGCTTTTATTTATTTAACCATTTATGTACACACATATATAAACAGACAAGAAGAAAATAACAGAAAACTTGGTACAAAGGTGATGCTTATTTCTAAAGAAATCTCTTCCAGCATACCTGCTATACTTCGTGCTATATATATATATATATTTTTCCGCGCTAGAAACACAAGTAGCATAGAAGTTCATTGCTCAGCCGTTGTGCAAAACATTGTTTTTAAAGTACGTAGTTATCAAAAGAATTACTCAGCAGTGAAAAGAACACACCTCTTCCAGTATAAACATTTCTGTATTTCAATTCTTGCACACTATAAAACTGGTATATAGTAATATTTGACCAACTATTTAATTAGGTACTCAACATAATATCAATATAGACTTCATGAAGACAACCTTCTGAATTCGAAGCTCGAAGAGAACTTCCTTAGAAACTAGGCGATGCTCCAAACATCATATTTCCACTCCAATTCATTATAAACCCAGTAATTTTTCGGAAACTGTCAAATGATATATTTTGAACTTCATGACTACACTAATACAAAAATCATTTGAGGCAAATCACATACTTTCAATTTTATATTTCAAATGTCTACAAATCTTATTAATATTTGGAGATCATGACAGTAGCAGCTTTTTTTTTTGAGTGTGGGATATCATCCATTAATTCTCCCGCTCTGGGCGGAGCGGGAGCGCGTGGCAGACTCTTACTGACTAAAACCCACCCGTATTCCTTCAGTTGCGCCAGTGCCAGGGGCCACGATAACCCTTTCGGACTTTCCCGCAACCCTGGCAGACATTGGCCCTAGCGGACCCCATCATTTGGTGCTGACATTTCTTGGATCGCGCGTGGACCACAACGCGCCGTCGACCTGGGCCTGGTCCTTATCAGACGTCGAGCTACCCATTGCTCGCCGTCCTCAAGCCCACGCCTACGGTGGCCGGGAATCGGCCTGGGAATCTCTACAAATCTTATTAAAAGTTGGAGATCATGACAGTATAGTCTAGAGTCTGGATTTGTGGCTGGTTGATGGCAATAAGCTCGCCCCCTAATATATGTGACTTAAACATCACTGACAAAATGTGGGGGTACTATAGGTACCCACACCTCAGCCCAAACCTTCCGGGAATATAGCCGTGGTGTTATGTTTTGTTTATATTATATCAAAGACGAGATTTATTTATTAACGCTTTTGCCGCTATTCATTAACGCTATTTATTAAAGCTTACCGCTATTCAATAACGCTATTTATTAAAGCTTACCGCTATTTATTAAAGTTTTACCACTATTTATTAACGCTTTTGCCGCTATATAATAACGCTATTTATTAAAGCTTACTTCTATTTATTAAAGCTTTACCATTATTTATTAATACTTTTGCCGCTTTTTATTCTTAGAATCTAACACAGAACACAAGGCTTACACAAATTATCCCTAAATCCAAAATGGAGTTGAGAGCATTAATTTCCAGTTTAAATTGATATTGTGTTACAGCGCGTATGAATACAAATCTCATTATAATTAGCAGCTTTGGTGCTTCGTTCAACTGAACACGTGTTAGTACATTAGATAGGTACATTAGCCGGCAATGTAATGATCAGGAATTCGTAGAAATGGCTTAAAAGGAATTTTCGGTCGTTGGTTGTGTTAAAAGAGTGGCTGCCTTGTTACGAATGTTTGTGAATTGAAGCAAAGCAAATAAATGGAACTTTAACGTTTTGATATTAAGCGATGCTCAAATTAAACACGATGGTAGAACCGATCGGAGCGAATCAAAAATACAAGTTATCTTTTAAATATGTGGAACAAATACTTCAGTCACACGGAAAAGTTTAACAACCTATGTGTCAATTTAAAATCCCACCAAAACATTATATTTAATGTAAGTTCCCAAGACTCACATAACGCTTTCACTATTAAAAAGTTATCAGATCTAATGTAGACCCAAGCCACTAACTCTAAAAGGCCTAACTCTAGAAACCTTACATCTTGGTCAAAATGTATGGCTTGACCGTTTCGCGGCCGTCGCGCGTCGCACAGACACTCCATGGGCTAAAGGTAAGAAATTAAATCTTTAATGTTGTGTCATGCACTAGCTCAAAAGAACGGCCAAGCTATACATTTTAGGCTAGAGTAGGCTTCCTTGTAGAGTAGGCTTCGCCCTACATTAGATCTGATAACAAAGGCAGTATACCGTGCCTCCAGATGCTTTTGCTTATTTAAACAGGGCAAATTTGCTGTTTCACCGTCTTCTTTTTCCACATTGCTAATTAGAGCTCATAATAAACCACACAATCAGCACTGTGCAGTTAGTTTTCGTTTTCTAAGCCTCGATAAATGATAAATGAATGATAAATGATTTTATTTCTGTAAGTAGGTTTTTACAAACACTTTTACACGTCAATCATATTTTTTTTTAAACTAGATGAGGTCGGCGTTTCCTATCTGACTACTCTGAGAAGAAAGGCCGAAACAAACTCAGAGGTCACAGTCTCTTTTAAAGTCCAGATAGAATCTTGGTCAGATCATGTGAAGGCTATGTAGATCGGTGTCTGAAATGGTCTTTTGAGGAAAGAACCCCACAGATTGAGTGGACCTGTCCAGTCAGTGCACGCAATTGTCAGCAATCGTGCAGCTCAACTCAGAACTTAAGGAGCTCAACGATTCGACGAACAATACCAAAGAAAGGACATTTGAGTAGGCCGCACAAGTTACTCAAACTGCCAGATCATGATTACACTAAGAGTAAAAATACAAAAAAAAAAAGCAATGACCAACATAGTTCTCACATTCACAATAGTTAAAATAATAGCATAATACTTTACAAAGTAAATACTCTTGTCATAGTATATGTATATAAAATTCATTAATGTCAATGTGTATATAAAATCCGGACATAATCATTGAGGACCATGCAGATTGGTGTCTGAAATGGACTTTTGAGAAAAGAACCACACAGATTGAGTGGACCTGTCCAGACAGTGCACGCATTTGTCAGTAACCGTGCAGCTCGACTCAGAACTTAAGGAGCTCAACGATTCGACGAACAATACCAAAGAAAGGACATTTGGGTAGGCCACATAAACTACTCAAACTGCCAGAACATGATTAAAACTGGAATAATAACCCACATAGTCCTCACATTCACAACAATTAAAATAATATAATACTTTATACAGTAAATATTCATGTCATTGTATATGTAAAAAATTATAGATACTTATAGCAAAGATTAAAAGTACAATAGTTAGCAAAAAAAAACAATAAAATAAATCAACATTCCCTGTGTAAATTTATTGGAACAGCTCACTCCCAAGCCTTTTTGTCCTCAATAAAGTATTTGACAGTATAATAGGCTTTTTGGCATAGTTTCCTTTTTATAAAAGATTTGAATTTATTAAGGCTTAGTTCTTGAATGTGGCTAGGAAGTTTATTATAAAAATGTATACATTGACATCTAAACGAGCCACCTATTTTCTTGAGCCTGGTTGTAGGAACAACAAATTTGTGTTTGTTCCTAGTATTTATACTATGGATATCACTGTATTTTTTAAACAGATTAATATTTTTATGTGCATACAAAAAATTTTCATAAATATACTGAGAAGGCACAGTCATTATATTAATCTCTTTAAATTTTTCTCTGAGGGAGTGTCTGGGACTTAATTTATAAATTGAACGAATTGCCCTTTTTTGTAAAACAAAAATCGTCTGAATATCGGCGGCATTTCCCCACAGCAGAATACCGTACGACATTACACTATGAAAATAACTGAAGTATACTAAACGGGCTGTCTCTAAATCTGTTAAACCACGAATTTTTCTAACAGCGTATGCTGCAGAGCTAAGCTTTTTTGACATTTTATCTATATGGGGGCCCCATTGCAGCTTGGCGTCTAAAGTTATGCCTAAGAATACTGTGGTATTTTCGGGTTTCAACTCTTCCCCCTTTATGAGAACACTTGTTTTTACCTGTCTAACATGTGGTAACGTAAACTTAATACATTTAGTTTTTTTCTCGTTAAGAAGAAGGTTATTAACGTTAAACCAGTTAACTACTTTTGCGAGGGCGCTATTTACATTGTCAGTAACCAGCTGCTGACGTTTGAGTTTAAATAAAAGTGAAGTGTCGTCTGCAAACAGCACTATATCATGTTTATCCTTTATGAGGTAAGGCAAGTCATTTATATAAATAAGAAATAAAAATGGACCTAGAATTGAGCCTTGAGGGACCCCCATTCTTACTACCGATCCGGGAGATCTTTTCCCGTTAACATCAACTCTCTGAATCCTATCACTTAAATAAGAAGTAAGAAGATCCAGAGAGGCGTTCCGGATTCCGTAGTGGTGCAGTTTCCTGATTAATGTTTCATGAAGAACACAATCGAATGCCTTGGACAAATCGCAAAAGATGCCCAACGCATCGCATTTGTCCTCCCATGCATTATATACATGCCCTAGAAGTTCAACTCCGGCATCGGTAGTTGAACGACCCCTTGTAAAACCGAACTGTTTGTTATGCAGTAATTTATGTACGTTGAAAAATCTTTGCATTTGATTTAGAATAAGCTTTTCAAAAATTTTACTAAAGGTAGGTAGCACTGATATAGGTCTATAATTAGTAGGGTCTGATGTACTACCCGATTTAAACAACGGTATTATTTTACTGCTTTTCATAAGATCAGGAAACTCACCACGGTCAATACAATTATTAAAAATAACAGCTAAAGTTGGTGCTACAATGTTTATAATCGACTTAACAACGTCCACAGAATTACCCCATAGATCTGCGGTCTTTTTAACATTTAACGTGTGAAAGGTTTTAATTATATCTTTACACGTGACATATTGGAAATAAAATTCAGAATCACAAACTGGAACGTTTTCTTTAAGTAAAGACTCTGAAGCAGTGGGTGAAGAGTTAAGAGATTTAGTAGTCGATACGGGAATCTCTGCAAAGAAATTTTCAAAGGCCGCGGCGACTTGAGAATCTGATTTAATTATATTGTCATCAATAGCTAGGCTGTAGTCACTACATCGGTTGCATGACCTTCCCGTTTCGCTATTAATGATACTCCATGTCATTTTAATTACATTACCACTATTTTTAATTTTTGAACTCAAATAACGTGACTTGGCTATACTACAAACTTTTTTAAATAATTTTGAATAATTCTTGACATATAAATTAAATTCAGCAGTGTTTATACATGCCCGTTCATCATACAATTCATAAAGTCTTTTCCTACTTGTATGTATACCAATGGTGGCCCAGTCACTGAAGGAAGCATTACTATTAACTGAGAACGTCTTTGGAATGAATGTGGTATTGAATTGTGTGCAATATATTTAAAAAAAAACATTATATTGTTGATTAGGGTCATCATTAGTCAACAGAAGTGGTAATTTATTTAAAAGTTTAGATTTAAATGTTTCCAAGCGATTAGTAGTTTTAGGGTTAGCAGTGATATCTTTTTTAGTAACTCTTTTGTTTAAATTAGAAATAGTAATCAATTGTCCGCAATGATCTGAGTCTATCAAGTTAATAATTTCTTTGTGGGTTGGTATAACATCTGTATAAATGTTATCTAGGCATGTGGCACTAGTGGAAGTTATTCTAGTGGGCTCCAAGAATTGGTTAGCCGCTGGAGTGGATGAGGTGACCAAAGTCGCCGCATAGAAAGTGGCGCCGCACGCTAGCGTCCACTCGCGTAACCTTTTAATTAATCGAAATCCGATAAACTTTATTCAATTTTTCATTTTTAAAAGATCTGTGGCACACTGTATCCGATTGCTTAGTCGATTTCGTGCTTAAAAGCTGCGTATTCAGATGTATGACAACACTACAAGCATTCAACCAAAAAAATCAAATAATTAAAAAAATATGGCGTCTTGTCAGTGACGTACGGACTCGCGCGTGTTTTGTTTACATGATAAATAATCAGGCTATTTCAATTGTCCGCTCAACAGAGAGGCTCACAATATCCTTGCGGTCAATTGTCCGCTCAACAGAGAGGCTCACAATATCCTTGCGGTCTTTAAATTTAAGCTGTTTATTTACTAGAATTAAAGAGCCACCATGTACAGCATTTACTCTGCTGAACGAACTACCAACCTGGTGATTACTAAAATTGAACATGAACTGGTGGCTTTTAAGCCAATGTTCTGTCATACAAAGAATATCTATATTGCTACAATTCAGGAATAACTCTACTTCTAAATCTTTGTTCAAAAACCCTTGAATGTTTTGATGCACCAGGTTGATACTATTTACTTTTTGTACACTTTCATATGATTTATTATTTGCCTTAGTTATATTTTTGCAAGAGACTGACTCTTTTGTCTTAATTTCTAATTTAAATGATGACCATTGTCATTAATTTTGACCAAATTATTGGCAGAATAATTAAAAAGGTCATTGCATTGCTCAAAAGAAGCAAGTTGTTTAGCCAAATTTTTGGCTGAAATAGCAAAATAATATGATAGCGACACAGCTATCTGTCTTTTGTGATAGTTAGAAAGATAGTACTTAACAATATTGTATCTATCTTTTGTCAAATACAAATTATTACCAACATAATTGTTAGTGTCAACTAAATGGAACAGATTGTCATTATAAGTCAAATTGTGCAATGTCATGTTAATGTCAAATCTTAAGGTATTTTCTTCCTGTGGCAAACTGTTACTATAGGGGAAAGTAAACAACACAATTTTCCTTAAACTAAGGTTGCACAATGTTCTATGATATTGGAGCAATTCTCCTTTGTTCACATTTCCCCTATTTCCCATAAAAATCAATAATGTTGTTTCCTGCTTAAAGTTACATTTAATAATTTCATTCATGATATCAAATAGCGAACAACCAGGCATACAGTAATTAATTATTGAGTGTCCGGGATATTCATCTGTCAACAAGTGCCCTAAGTCCTTTCCAATTTCGTCACAAAATAACACAATGTCATTATTTAGCATTTGTTTACATTGTTTAATGGAACTATTTACAGCAGGAGTTGTCAAATCAACACAAGGATGCGGTAAGGTGGTATTGCATGTTGACAATGAATGGGCAGGCAGGCAAATGGTAGGTACATTGGTTGGTGGTTGACAAAGCTCACAGCTGTTTGTTTGTGAGTTTACTAGCTTGTTACGCGCCAGCCCTATATCTATATCGCTGA
The DNA here is from genome assembly GCA_937001585.2 of Brachylomia viminalis. Lineage (NCBI taxonomy): Eukaryota > Metazoa > Arthropoda > Insecta > Lepidoptera > Noctuidae > Brachylomia > Brachylomia viminalis. The sequence continues at coordinate 5,128,848 of OW443300.2, forward strand.
CGGTGCATCGACGGTGGAAGTTTACCTTCGCGACACAAATACATAGAATTGTGCAAGCTGACGGAAACGCTGACGATGCGGCACGTGTAAGCGACGCGCGGCGCGGTGGCCTACGTGACGTTGGAACTCGTTCATTCCGATTCCCACTTCGAATCTATATACTAGGTTTATTATAATTATAAGAAAGTTCTGTAATACTTTTATTAATTAAATAATTATAAGAAATTTCGGTTTTTTTTGAGTCCTCCGACAGCGTTCGACATAATTGGCGCAGTCGGTAGGATACTCGCGGGCCGGTTCGCGAGATAAATTTCGGATTATAGAAATTAGGTGAGCCGCCCGGGTGGCCTTAGGCACCTCTGACGAGTATCCCGAACCGTCGAAGAGCTGCGGAGATCCAGACATTGATACTGCTCAGGAGAAGCCGGAATGTACAAGTAAGTGCACAAGAATCTTTCTGGTGTCGCTTTCCTTACCTTTAACCCTTAATATATTTCAAGATTTTTCACCCTAGGAGTTTAGGGACCCGTGAGGCTGTTTCTTATAGACAGTTGAGACGGGAAGATTTAGTAGATAGTAATAGAGATATAGACAGCACTATGGCACATGACCCCGATGCTATTTGGAAGGCCCTCCGCCTGGTCCCAGAATTTGATGGGAACCCCCATATCTTAACTAGATTTATTAGGATTTGCGATAAGTTAGTGAATGCATATGTACGCGAGGGTCCCGAACATGAGTTAAATAATTTGTCCTTGATTAGTGGTATACTAAATAGAATAACGGGCCCCACTGCGCGAACTGTCAATTCCAATGGTATCCCCGAGAACTGGAATGGCATCAGAAGTGTGTTAATAAATAATTTCGCGGATCGTAGGGATGAAACCACCCTCTATAATGACCTCTCGTTGCAGACACAGGGAAATGATACGCCCCAAGAACTTTATGATAGATGCCAAACCTTATTTAGCACCATCATGACATATATTACACTTCATGAAACAGTGGCTACAACTATTAAAGCTAAACGCGATTTGTATAAGAAGCTGACAATGCAGGCTTTTGTGCGCGGGCTCAAAGAACCCTTAGGTTCACGCATACGATGCATGCGGCCAGATTCTATTGAAACAGCATTACAATTCGTACAAGAGGAGCTAAACGTGCTGTATCTGCAACAGAGAAATGATAGTTTGCCTAAACTCACTAACACTCATCCCAAGTCTGTGACGCAGCCTAACCCATCACCCATGCATGCAGGCTTCCCCGCTTTACGCAATACTAATGCTATGCCCTTACCTAAACCGGTCACGCCCGCTTATGCACAACCACGTATGATGCAGTTGCCGCAACCAACTCAATTTAGATTTAACGCCGGTTTTAATGCCCCCTATAATCAACCCCGTATGCCTTCGCATACGCAACGAACATTTGGCGCTCCACCCCCAAACTACAATCCGCACAATAACGCATTTGGAATGGCTCCAAGACCCCCACCACAAAATCTAGGGCCCAAGCCCATGAGTGGTGTGAGCAACTTTGTTGCTAAGCCACTACCTCCCACTCGTAATAATTGGGATTGGTCTAGGCAAGGCAATCCACCACCCATGAACTACTTCAAAACGCGCGATGTAAATGTTAACGAATGTCTAAGTTACGAAGATTTCTATTATCCCGAATATTACGTGTACGAGCAGGAGCCTAATTACTATGAAAACAATTATCCTATGGACTACTACGGCAATTATCCTTGTGCGTACGATAGCGTCCCGCAGACGCAGACTGAAGTGACGACTGACCTGACAAATGACGGCAACGCTCAGGTAGATGAACAGCCCCAGCCTTCCACCAGCAAGGGGGATTTTCAGGGAGTCACGAAATCAAAAAAATCAAAATAGAATTGAACCTTCAAACACAGCGACAATTGCCATACGTTCATATTACTAACCCTAATTTAAATTTATTAATAGACACCGGCGCTAACCAGTCCTTCATAAGCCCGGATGCTGTGGAGAAATACTTTTCACATTTACCATTGAATTATGATCCATTCGAGGTTACCAACGTACATGCGACGAGTAGGCATAACCACTCCATAAATATACCATGTTTCCCCGAATTCAACGATTTAGAGCCTATAAAACTATTCGTATATAAATTCCATAATCACTTTGATGGTCTTATAGGATTCGACCTACTTGCAAAGTGGCATGCGAAATTGGACCTTAAAGATTTGACGTTGACCACGAAATTCGCGGTAAATCATATTAACATATACAACTCCAGCAATTTAAATTTGTATGAAAATATCATCCCGGCCCAAAGCAGTAAATTACTTAGATTACCAATTAACGCACAGGACGGAGAAGTTTTAGTTAACGAACAGATTATCTGTAACTGTACTATTCATGAATGCTTAACAACCGTTGTAAGTAACCGTGGCATAGTAGAAGTCGAGAACCCAACCCCTAACGATATAATATTCTCGTTAGACCATCCAGCGCAAGCATCATTGTTTAATATCGAGTGTACACATACGGAGCAATCGTCACCCCGCGTAAAAGAAATTATATCAAAATTGCGTACCAGTCACTTAAATTTGGAGGAGAAGGCAAATTTAGAATCATTGTGCGCTAAATATGCTGACATCTTTTATATCGAAGGAGAACCGCTAACTTTCACCAATAAAATAAAGCACTGCATTAGAACTACCGATGAAAACCCTGTATATACCAAAAGTTACAGGTATCCATTTATTCATAGGGAAGAAGTCACTAGCCAAATATCAAAAATGTTAGAGCAGGGTATAATTAGGCCATCGGAGTCAGCATGGAGCTCACCAATTTGGGTAGTACCAAAGAAGGTTGATGCTTCAGGAAAGCAAAAGTGGCGCGTCGTCATCGACTTTCGGAAACTGAACGAAAAGACGATCGACGACAAGTACCCAATACCAAATATCAATGATGTACTTGATAAATTAGGGAAATGCCAATATTTTACAACCCTTGACTTAACATCCGGATTTTATCAGGTTGAAATGCACCCCAGCGACATCCCCAAGACCGCCTTCAATGTAGAACATGGGCATTTTGAATTTTTACGAATGCCCATGGGACTTAAGAATGCGCCCTCAACGTTCCAACGCGTAATGGACAATGTCCTCAGAGGGCTCCAGAATGTTATCTGCCTCGTCTATTTAGACGATATTATAGTATTCAGTACATCTTTACAGGAGCATAAATGGTCAACCTAGAAAAAGTCTTTCAGAGGTTAAGTGAATCTAATTTCAAAATACAGTTAGACAAATCGGAATTTTTAAAATTGGAAACCGCCTATCTCGGTCATGTAATAAGCAATGAAGGCATCAAACCTAACCCCGACAAGATAGCAGCCGTAAAGAAGTATCCCTTACCAAAAACCCCTAAACAGATAAAACAATTTCTAGGACTTTTAGGATATTACAGGAAGTTCATTCCAGACTTCGCCCGGATTACTAAACCCCTAACACAGTGCCTAAAGAAAGGAAAGAAAATTACATTTGACCCCGACTACATTAACAGTTTTGAAAAATGCAAGACATTACTGACTAATGACCCTATCCTAAGATACCCTGACTTCACGAGAGAATTCATACTTACCACTGACGCCTCTAACTATGCAATAGGCGCAGTGCTATCACAAGGACCCATAGGATCAGACAGACCCGTATCGTACGCTTCACGTACACTCAACGAGAGTGAAATTAATTATAGCACGATAGAGAAGGAATTGTTGGCTATTGTCTGGGCCACCAAGTACTTCCGACCATACCTTTTTGGACGCAAATTTAAAATCGTAACGGATCATAAACCGCTCCAGTGGGTTATGAACATTAAAGAGCCGAACTCGAGGTTAACTCGATGGCGGCTAAAGTTAAGTGAATACGACTTTACAGTCATTTACAAAAAAGGCAAAAATAACACCAACGCCGACGCCTTATCCCGTATCGAGTTAAACAACGAAGAGACAAGCTCAATGATTGCCAATCCGACAGATAAACCTCCAACCTTAAGTAACTCAAACACTCTCACTGCCCACACTGACAATGAACACCCTATACTTGAGATACCTATCGTTGACGATCCGCTTAACAAATTCCATCGACAATTATGTTTGACCATAGTAGGAGATATAAAAAGAAGACCGACAGTGACAAAACCCTTCGACACACATACCCGAACATCGGTGCAACTATCTGAGTCTAACTTAGAGGAGGATCTAGTCAATGCAATAAAGGAGTATGTAAACCCTAAAATTAAAACAGCTCTCTTTATAAACCCGCCTTTAGCCATGTACAAAATTGTCCCCATTTTGCAAGAGAAATTCAAGAGTTCAGCCATGAACCTGGTAATAGCTAAGACAGAAATTGAAAATGTCAAGGAATATCTTAGGCAGCAGGATATTATCCGTCACTATCACGATGGTAAAACAAATCATCGCGGTATTAACGAATGTTACCTGACCTTATCACGTAGGTACTTTTGGCCAAAAATGAAGGAGCATATATCCAAATTTATCAATGATTGTACTATATGTGGCCAGGCCAAATATGACAGGAACCCTGTCAAGCCTAGGTTCAATATAGTTCCACCAGCCACAAAACCGTTCGAAATCGTTCACATGGATTTATTTACAGCACAAAATGAAAAATATGTTACTCTTATAGATGTATTTTCTAAGTATGGGCAGGCGTATAACCTGAGAGATGGTACTGCACTTAGCGTTATACAGGCTTTACTAACATTTAGCACTCATCATGGCTTGCCACTCACCATCATTACTGATCGGGGTACAGAATTTTCAAACCAGATGTTTTCAGAGTTCTGTAAGACACATAAAATAACTCATCATACAACATTAGCTCATGCACCGAACGACAACGGCAACATCGAAAGATTTCATCTGACCTTGTTAGAACATTTGCGCATCCTAAAACTACAGCATCGAGACGAGTCTGTCATTAATCTAATGCCATATGCTTTAATAGGGTATAATAGCTCAGTCCATAGTTTCACGAAGTGTAGGCCATACGATATCATTTTAGGACACACAGATCCAAGAGATCCACTAGACCTAACCTAACAGAACATCTGCTACAACAGTACACACATTCACATAGGGAACAAATGAAAAAGGTCTATGAATTAATCAATGAATCATCTCTCTCTAATAGAACTGCAATAATAGATAATAGGAACAAAAGTCGTGAATCAGAAGTAGATTATCAGCCACAGCAGCAAATATTCATCAAAAACCCAAGTGCTAGCCGTCAAAAGCTCGCACCGAGATATACTCAGGATACGGTTTTAGCAGATCTTCCAATTCACATATATACTTCCAAGAAACGTGGTCCAATAGCAAAATCGAGACTCAAACGAATCCCTAAAAGTGCCACATTGTTACAGGATTCCACTACTGATGTTGGTCCTCCACCTGATACAGGCGGAAGAGATAAAACTTGAAGGACTCAACGATGGACCGGGAATCTTACCTTTTAAATTAGGACCCATGAGACTTACGACCCACTATCATACATTTCTACAATACATTGAACTTAAAGATATAAATGATAAAATTAGCTCCGTACGAATACAACTAGTTGAAATCAAAGAAATTCTAGATAACTATACTTACGCCTTATATGAGTTACAGATTGATCATTTAACAAGCAAATTAGATAAAGCTTCACTTCAACTATACAGCTTAGGGCCTAGTCGTCCCAAAAGAGGTCTTATAGACGGTTTAGGTTCCGTAGTAAAAAGTATAACCGGAAATCTCGACTATACTGATGCTATGAGATACAATGATGCTATTAAAATTCTCAAGGATAATCAGGATAAAATAATTTCTGAACAAAACCACCATATCAGTCTTAGCAAAGATTGGATGGGCCATCATACCGAGATTATAACCAAAATTGTTGAAAATCAGTCGCAAATTAACAATACACTACATGATTTACTAGATAAACAAAAGTATGCGCAGCACAGTCTCTTAAAATTCGCGAAGTTCGCGCAAATCTTAGGTATAGTTAGCGATAACGTAGATAAGTTACTAGATGAGTTACATAGAATTGAAGATGCAATAGCCTTCAGCCGTGCCGCAAGCACGCACCATTCTATGATAACGTTAGAGATAATGACTAGTATGTTAGGAAAACTTAGTAGTATCTATGATAAGGATCAGCTGTTAGATATAGAGATTAGGGAATATTATGACGTCATAAAACCAGGATCATTCTATAATGGTCAACACATCGTACTAGTATTCCAATTTCCCATCCTATCCCCCCTCAAATATACTCTGTATAGATTAGCTATAGTACCGAACGAAAATAAGCAGGTAGTAATTCCCCCTTACCCATTCATAGCTATCACTAGAAATTTTCACGTGTACATAGAGGCTGAATGCCCGAAGTTAACCGAGCAGTATCTCTGCGAAGAAAAACTCAATCATCAGTTAAGATCGCAACCAGATTGCATACAACGTATAATAGACGGCAAAACGACGGACGATTCCTGTACGAAGACAACCGTTTCCCTTTCAAGAGAAGCCATGGAGAAGCTGGATGACCGCCACTACGTAGTCGTCTTCCCACAACCAACGAAACTGCAACTCACCTGCGAACGAGATGAATACAACACTTTGACCGGCAGCTTCCTGGTTACCATCCCGCATAACTGCCTGCTGAGAACACATGAATTCACCATAGTTAACATCAATGATCGAGTGAACGGCCAGCCAATGAAGATCACTGAAATTACTACAAAAATGCATGAAGATCATGAACCTCAACCTCCGCTTAAGATAAACTCTATCAACTTAAGGAATCTGCATAACCTACAAGATGAGATCAATCTTCAAACACCTGTTCAACTGGAGAGTCTGGAGTCATCATCACTCTACCATACAACCATACCTTTCTACGTAATGTTATCCGGTGCACTTGTACTAACCATCATAGTACTGTGTTACCGTTACAACGCCTGGAAACTCAAGCCACCTACAGAGCAATCACCCAATACTGCTGCTGCAAATCGAGATCATCCTTATGAAGAACCAGAAACATCGCGACGCCAGAGAGAAACTCAGATGCCAGCAACATTTTCACTAAACGTCCTAAAATAGTTGCTGAGCTACGGGGGGAGGTGTTACGCGCCAGCCCTATATCTATATCGCTGACGGTGCATCGACGGTGGAAGTTTACCTTCGCGACACAAATACATAGAATTGTGCAAGCTGACGGAAACGCTGACGATGCGGCACGTGTAAGCGACGCGCGGCGCGGTGGCCTACGTGACGTTGGAACTCGTTCATTCCGATTCCCACTTCGAATCTATATACTAGGTTTATTATAATTATAAGAAAGTTCTGTAATACTTTTATTAATTAAATAATTATAAGAAATTTCGGTTTTTTTTGAGTCCTCCGACAGCGTTCGACATAATTAGCTCATTCATTGCCAACACATATTCCCTCATTAGTTCTTCAGAGGTATTATATTTGATAGTCATTGAACCAAGTTTCTCTTGCAGATGGTCAAGTTGAGATTGCAAGTCCTGTGTATCAATGTTGTACTTCCTAGTACTTTGATCCAAATTAAAAGAATACATATCTAATTGTTTTAGCAAATTTAACCTTTCTCTATTAAGTTTAACATTTTTGATAAAGAACCTTTGTCTTTTAATCATTTTTTGTGTTTTAACTATGTATTTATTGATTTTAATGTATTTTTTCAGTTTGTTTTTGCTGGTGACTATTCTCACTGAATTACATGATCTTGATTCATCATTACCTGTCAAATCAATAGTGTAAGAGGGGTTTATGGCAGAAACCATTGACGGGGCAATAGGCACCAATTCATTGAACAGACTTTGATTCAGCGAGGCGGTGATGTTAAGATTGGTAGTCTCTAGTTGTGTAATCTGACTTTGAGCCTCATGTAGCTGCAATGGAAAGTCAAGTTGACTGTATTTTTTGATGATTAAATCACCAAGTCACTGATGCAACTCATTTATTGTAAAAAAAGAAAAGAACAACGCCAACTATGTATTTAAAGAACAACGCCAACTATGTATTTAAAGAACAACGTCAACTGTGCATTTAAAGAACAACGTCAACTATGTATTTAAAGAACAACGTCAACTATGTATGTATTTAAAAATGTTATCTATCCATACAGGGTGTCCGGGACATCAACGCGCAACCTGTTACCATGGTTCAGTACACGATTATCGACCCGCGTGCGTTGGAATTTTCTGTCAGTTATTAAAGAAGAAAATTGCTGTTCCTTACAGTTTGACCGCGTAGGTATTGCAATTTTGTAGGAAACAGCTGTTTTTTTACTGGTCTGGGTGGTTCAGAATCATGTACTGAATCCACGGTAACAGGATGCGCGTCGATGTCTCATGCCACCCTGTATATTCGGCATCAGACTCGTTCCTACACTTCGTAGCAACTACTTAAAAAAAAAAGTGTACCCGGCTACGGAAAAATAAAAGTGATCTAATAAAAAGTACGTAATAAGAATATATTTCATATAGAAATCAAGACATAAATTTGAAAATGGTCAAGGTGAGGCCGTGGTGGCATGACATTATAACCGACGAAAAGTTTCTACGTTAGGGGGTCTAGAATACGGCGCGTTGTGTTCCACGCGCGCCTCAAAGAGATGTCAGCACCAATGACGGGGTTTGCTAGGACCGATGCCTGCTAGGGTTGCGGAAAAGTCCAAGAGGGTTACCGTGGCCCCTGGCACAGGCAACTGAAGGAACACGGGTGGGTTTTAGTCAGTAAGAGTCTGACACGCCCTCCTGCTCTGCCCAGAGCGGGAGAAGTTATTTGATGAATTCCCACCCACAAAAAAAAAAAAAAGGGGGGACTAGAATCATGTGCTGAATCCATGGTTACAGTTTGAGCGTCGATGTCTCTGCCACCCTGTATATTTTTTAGAATTATTGTGCGTTTGTCTGTTTGCCTAGATGTATGATCCAGATTGGCGCAAAAGCGGCTGAACGGATCAGATGAAATTTGGCACACATATTTTTTTTTTTTTTTGTTTCCGGGGTGGAAAATCCTCATGGATGTCCGCCACCCTGAGGCAGGCGGCGGGGTCTGTCAGACTCTTACTGACTAAAAACCACCCCGGTGTTCCATCTCACACCTTCGCCGGGGGTCGCGGGAACGTACGATCCTTCCGCAACCCCCGACTGGTGCCGGCCCGCCGTTGCGGGCCTCTTCTGGTCTGGGGGGGAGTGAGGTGTTTGACTCCCCCCGCGACGTTTAAGAGGGGCGCGCGTGGAACATTACGCGCTGCCACCTCGGGTCCTGATGTGTGGGTAGCGACGGACGTCCCCGAGTCCGTCGCCCCTGGACCCATTTAGGGGGGCTGGAAGAGGGCGTTGTCCGCCCTCCGCCGACGCCTCCTGCCGGCCGGGTGAGTTGATGAGATATATAGTTTATTACCTGGATTAACACTAAGGTTAATTTTAATTTCGATAGTACGTTCCCGTGGTATATTTTCCGACATCCACGCAAGCGTAGCCACGGGCAAAAACTAGTAAAAAATAAAACTTTAAAAAAAGGTGTGGTCTCACTCACTACTCACTCTCTTCACTCAATGTGCCATATATACAACCGGAAACTGTAACTTGCAACAACCACATCCGATGACACTAACTACTGGTTATCCAACTAGATACAATAATTAATTTGGCATCGTCTTATCAAGGAAATACACGGATTCTTGTCTCTGATAGATATTATTGTGAGAATCAATCAGTGTCAAGTACAGTTACTGGTTAACTGTATCCGCACTTTGTGTCACGTCACTACATGTCGAACTGAATATGACACGAGTATTGTTGTTGTACCGATAACTAGAATTTACTATGTAAGACGTCGCACGCCAGAGGCAATGTAATACTCTCTGTTGTTTTGATCTGTCAATAATAGAAACAGTTTGGGTGCAAGTGAGTGCACCTTCATTGTTTTCGAGCGATAGCTTGATAGTAAATTCCTTAATTCTATGATAAATGATTTAATTTCTGTAAGTAGGTTTATACAAACACTTTTACACGTCAATCATATTTTTTTAAGCTAGATGAGGCCGGCTTTTGCTATGACTACTCTGAGAAGAAAGGCCGAAACAAACTCAGAGATCATAGTCTCTTTCAAAGTCCAGACAAAATCTTGGTCAGATCATGTGAAGACTATGTAGATCGGTGTCTGAAATGGTCTTTTGAGGAAAGAACCACACAGATTGAGTGGATCTGTCCAGTCAGTGCACGCAATCGTCAGCAATCGTACAGCTCAACTCAGAACTTAAGGAGCTTAACGATTCGACTAGTATGTAGGTACACAATTGACACCCTACGTTCATTTGCCGTGTTCTAGCCATTTCATACAACTGCCAAAGAATGACAGATGTGATTTGAATATACGGACAAATTAAGTTGGTATGTAATCAATTTGCTTAATAATTAATTTCCTTGACTTTTATAACGTAAAGAAAAATATGACTTCGATTTGTAGACTGGTGTTGCAACTTTTAACATTATTCGGGATTAATCTTGGAACCTATATCGACTAAGTAAACAATAACTAATTTATTGTCATTAGACATTGCATTATCAAGGAGGAATAGAACTATCTAGGGACAGTATTGTGTGAATCAATCAGATTGACATAAATGTATGCAGTTACGAGTTAACAATATCCGCTCTTTGTGTGACGTCACTGCACGTCGGCCGTTTCCATTCTCTGTCAACTGAATGTGGCACTAGTATTGTGTGCGTTGCAGATTTAGGGTTAAAGTTATATTCAATACTCTTTCTTATGTACACCATATAGTATGGTGTATATGGGCGCCAAACCATTATTTCATTTTAATTTTAAGCTTGTTTCGATTATTTTGTAACTTATTACTTAACTTGCCTAACTTGCTTAACTTATTTTTTTAACTTGTATGTTATTTATTGAATTAATACTTGTATATCCGGTTAAGTCTATGTTAAGTTTTTATTATGATGTATTTGAAATATTGAGATTTCCGGTTGAATTTATGTAAAGTTTCTATTCGTAAACTTCCTTTTGATTTAATTAAAACGTTGTGCGTTTCCGGTTGACTTTATTAAGTTTCTATGTTGGTATTAAAGATTTATCTTGACACATCCGCTTGAATTGATTAAAATATAAATTCTCTTAGGGGCCATTCACGTTGACTCGCGGGCGCGGTGGCGGGCGCGGTCGCGAAATATCAAACATATGGCGTAATATCCAAGTGTTCACATACGAAACGCACGTAGCGGGCAAGCTAGCGACTGGCGCGCGCGCGCCGCTCGCGGCAATATCAAACGCGTGAGATGTTTGTGTGTGTTCACGTCGAACTAGCGGCGGACCGCGCGATTCACTCGCGACGTCAGGTAAGTTTCGTCACACTCGCGCAAACGCCTGGCGGCCAATGTGAACACGAACTCGCCAAGTCACCGCGCCCGCACCCGCCGCCGCGCCCGCGCGTTCCTATGTGAATGGGGCCTTAGAGTTAATATTATTAAGGATTTATCTTGACTTGAATGATTGAAAATGTAACTTCCTGTAAAGAATTATTTTGACATATCCGCTTGATTTATATAAATTCTTTTTGGCGGTAAAGTTTGGCGGTAATTTGGTTTATAAAAACTGTTGTAGTGCAAATGAAAGGACATTCTTTGTGCGCTGCTCGTGGAATAAACACCCTGATTTGAAGTAAGGTATCTTCTTTGTACTCTTTTAAATAGTTTCCTGCCATTTCCTATTACTGTGTATTTGTGTGATATATTGGTGTAAACAAATATGTATGACTCCGACAACGACGGTGATGATGCGCCGACATGTACATAACAAAGAGTATTTATAAGAGAAGAGAAAACAAGAGACAAAGAACGATCCATGAATGGTCCTAATACTGAAACCTATATCGTAGATTTACAGGCTCCAAGACTAAATTGCAAATGCAAATTACTACAAGACTAAGGTGAAGGTCCAAATTGAGACCTTCTTTAACTTAACTACTAAGGATGCCGTATTCTACGTTTGGTACGAAGAATGAACAATTTATACAGACTTTTTACAAAAGGAAATAGAAGAGTACGATTTGGTGTGATGGATTTGGATATTAACACCGAAATATCAAACTTTCTAATGCACTGCTTGAATTGAGCATTAAAACAAACGTAATAACAGAACAGTCTGATTTTGTTTCGGCCTTTCTTCTCAGAGTAGTCAGATAGGAAACGCCGGCCTCATCTAGTTTAAAAGAAATATGATTGACGTGTAAAAGTGTTTGTAAAAACCTACTTACAGAAATAAAATCATTTATAACAAAAACACTTAGAAAAGTTGGACGCACCTTCATGGACTCCATTCATTCTACTATTGAGCTGAAATAGCACGATCGGAGAGAAGTCTTTACACCAGCAGACTACATTCCAATAATTCAATCTGCAAGACAACGTCCGAGTCCCTATGAAACAATTTATTGTAGTAGTAATGATTTTTATGCATTTCAACCCGTATACTACAAAAGTATTCGCCCTGGCAACAAACATGGCGATCCTTGTGTCAACGATGTGGTTGCTTATCACCCTTTTTTTTGTTTATCACCCCTAATGGCATTATTCTCGTTAAAAACTGTGCTTCGAAGACGAATGGGCTGAATTACTTGTACGACCAAAGCGTCTGGAATCATTGTCAGACCATCCCAAACTGTACACAGGACCAATTCCAATTGAAAGTTCTAAATATATGCACGTGCAAGAACATTTGATTCCACCAGATTATCGTCAATTGTATGAGAATTTACTTCACAAATAAATAGATTCTTACATAATCAATAATAACTTTAATAATAAATTAGGTTTTTTCCTTGTTTCTATATTGAAATCAATTTTACCTATGTCATCAGAATGGTTTTTGATACAGACGCAATATGTCCTATGTCAACTTTTCACAAAAACTGCTAAGTCCATAAATTTATATCCAATTTTAGTACAAAATGCATAATCACAAATCATATTTAACTAGCTTATCGTAAAATAAACAGTTTTTAATCCTTTATGTACAGGGGCACCTAACTCACATTCGACCTATTGCATGTACCGCGACGATATACATGTAACAGATATACGTAAATGTAAAATTTTACATAACGTGACATAATGGGACCGCTTATTCCTAAAAATAAAAAAAAATCTTTAAAAAAAAGTTAATACCTAAACAGTATTACTAGGATAAAAATAATTTTTATTCAGAAAATTACAGGGCGTAAAAATAAGTCTTGCCGTTCCCATTTTAAGGTTTGGTATTATATATTAGGGCAATTATACCGAAAGAGAGAGTATTTTTAAAGCTCAATAACGCTGCATTTTTTTTGACGGTGGTAAATCATCAAATAAATTTTCCCGCTCTGGGCGGAGCGGGAGGGCATGTCACACTCTTATTGACTAAAAGTCACGCCTCCACGAGGACACGGCGGTGTGCACTTCGGGCGATTCACAAAATGGTGACACCCGGGCGTTTCCTATCGCTTTATCCGGAACAGGAACATCCCGAAACAACCATGTCCGGTGAGGACCAGCGTCAGGCGGAATGTGAGGACGCCGTGGCGCCTCTCTAGCCACTGTTCAAAGAGGGGACTTATCGCCACAATTGTGGCGTGACCAGCGCTGTTTTGCGACAATGCACTCTCCATGCCGCCCTGAGATCTCGCCGGAGCTCTGTCCGCTGTACCGTGATTTATCGCGGCAGCGGAGTTACGCCCCAGCGTTTCGCCTCCTCGCGCCACTCCCATATGTGCGCGAGGACATTTGCCTCCAGACCCCATGGCAGTAATCCGGCAAGGAGGCTCGCTGCCTCACCGGAGACCGTACGGTACCACCAGGTGGTCATGAGCCTGTGGGGCGCGTTCAACCGGCGGGCTGGCCGCCGCCTCAAGGAACGCGCCCACACCGGTGCCCCGTGACCCCGCGACCGCACGACTCCCACGTTGAGCCTCCGGCAGGAGGCGTTTGGACCCCCTTGATTGGGCAGGAGCCGCTTCCGTACCGCGAGTTCCGTACCTCAAGTTAAAAAACACCGAAAAAAACGGATTTCTCGAATGGAGGCCCTTTTAATTTTTAATTTAATTTATTTTTATTATTTGTTGTTAGGGCGACAATAGAGATACGTACTGTGAAAATTGCAACTGTCTACTTATTATTACAGTTCATGAGACACACCCCGCTGACAGTCAGACGGACAGACAGACGGATAGACAGACGGACGGACAGACGGACGGATGAACGGATGGACGGACGGACGGGCGGACGGATGGACGGATAGCGGAGGGTTATTAATAGGCGTTGGCACCCTTTGAGTACGGAACCCTAAAAAATAGGTATAAACTGTCTATACCTAACCTACAAGAAAAAGAAAAATCAAACAATCTTTTGAAAGAACATTATTCTATTATAGAAAAAAAAAATTAAAGGTACCTATATTAAAAATAAGTATGACTTAAAATTATACATAATTAAATTAAAGTCATTAATTAACTTAAAGTCATTCATGCAGCAACACATCGGTGGTCAGTTTTCCCCATCTTTTTTCTTTAATTGCATCCCGTAGATTTGGTGAATCTCTGGTGCGTAGGGTGCTGCGTTTATGGTTTCACCTTTTTTGTGTACTCAATCAGCAAAGATCCCTTTGAGTCCCAAAATACTGAACCATGATTTTTCCGGCAGACGGAACGACTTTGAATTTCTTAGGGGGCACAGTACCCTTCTTGTGCCACTGCATGGACTTTTGCTTAGTTTAAGGGTCATAATGATGAACCCACGTTTCATCTCCAGTAACTTCACCACAGAGCTCCAAAAACTCTCGACTCACTCACTCACTCTTCGCACTTGTTTTTTGAGGCGCCGTGAGCATTCGCGGCACCCATATTGCACTGACTTTTGAAAGGTAAAGAAGGTCATAAAGTGAAGTGAATGAAGTGTGCACGGTACCAACAGAGAGGTGGGTCATCCCTGCTCTCAACTTTTTTCACGTTTTCTTCCATAGATGCAATAACCAGGCCGTCCTAGCGAGTGTCGTCTTCAATACTATGTCTGGCCCTTTTAAATTAACTTGACCACTATGAAACCACAGATAACGAAAGTGCAGAATCTAAGTAAACAGCCACAATCTCTTCGTGAATAGTTTTATGACATTTTTCTTGTTTGGTGAGGAATTTACTAACAGCGCGGTGCTCGATTTTCTTCAACATTGTTACACTAGCCATTCCAGTTGTCGTTGACTAAGGATAACTAGCAAACTAATGATCACAACTATATGAAATGTAACCTTTATACCCTTAGAATTAATTAATTAGTCAAATTACCCACATCATTAGAAAATCAACCTCATACCGAGAATACATTGAACGCCCCTCGTCTTTAAGCACCAGACATATTATATTACCCCAGACGTAATAGTAAATCGGTCAGTAAAATGTCAGTGCATTCAAACTCAATCTCAAAGCATTTATTTCAATTAAACCATTTACAGGCATTTTTGAATTGTCTAAGAGTCGGTCAGTTAGTTAGAAAGTTCAAGCTCTATGGAGAAGAACGGGCAAGAAACTCCAAGACCACTCTTTTAAATCGAGATTATAACAAAATCCTGGCTACATTATTCTTGCTGCTTCTTTTAGTGAGAACAATGTAAAAAAAATTAAGGAACAATAATTCAAAATATAAGATTAAAAATAAGCCGGCGCAGTTAAGAGATGACCAGTCTCAACCGATGGCGCCCGTTCACCAACACGACGCGTGGCTTAGCACTGTCCAGCTCAACCACTTTGTAGGGAGCCGATTGACCCAACACATTGCAAGTGTTATGTAGTCAATTTCTAGTGTCCTTCATCTGTTACCGACATAGTATTTGCTGACATGATGAAGTTACTATTTAGGATGAGGTCAGTGGAGCAGTGATTTAACCTACATTAACTTATTGATGCACCATGCCTCCTGGGTATATCATAACAATAGATAATTAATTAATAGCGTCTCATGAGACAAGGTTTGATAAGTGAATACAGAGATTTAGCATTTAAATCTTTGTATTACTTGACTGGTCGACAACAATCAAGAAAATGGTCATAAAAAGCCAAGGAACAAGGAACCAAGGAGAAAAATCAAGGAAATATAATCGCTGGATTGTGTGCAAGAGTAACGTGATGATAGGAAAAGGGGTGTTGAGACCACTACTCTCAACATTGCCGCGTGATGGCGGCAGTGAACGAGGGGTGCGGGGACAGCGGGGTATCAGCCGGCCGACGGCCGAGCGCAGGCCCCGCACCACACAAGTCAGCTGTTGCACGCCTCCACGCACGTCTGCGCTTGCGCATTTTAAATTATTTTCTTGTTTACATTTTAAATCAACCTTTACCTTTGTTGTTCATCATTTATTATTACCTTTATCTACTTGTTATACAGTCCACTATTACTTTCATTTAACTTCACCACGACCTATCGTCGCGATCATTGATCCGGCTCGAAGGACCAATGATCGCGGTGATATGTCGGTTTTTTTTATTTTACCCTAGTAATTTCTCCTGTATTGTGGGTGCGTTTACAAACATTTAAACTCACATACACAAACAGCCAGACCCGTAACAACTACTTGTACGTCATACAAATTAGTTCCGTGCGGGAATCGCACCCGCGACACGTAGCGTAGCAGTCAATAACTTAACCATTGCGTCAACCGTGCCATTCTAAGTTCCTCCTAGTTCGTCCTTTTTTTTTTTTTTTTTTTTTTTTTTGTTTCCGGGGTGGAAAATCCTCATGGATGTCCGCCGCCCTGGGGCGGGCGACGGGGTCTGTCAGACTCTTACTGACTAAAAACCACCCCGGTGTTCCATCTCACACCTACGCCGGGGGTCGCGGGAACGTATGATCCTTCCGCAACCTCCTCCTAGTTCGTCCTAGTTTAAGTCCTAATGCCTGAAAATGCAAAATTCAACACGTTCAAAATATGCGACAATCAGACTTTATTACCTGCCTTTACCTTCAATTTAATCTAATCATCAACACAAAGCATTATGGATATTACAGTTTTTCACGTATTTTAAACAGGACATTTCAAAACAAATCGATTTATTATAAAAAGCTCGTTTGTTAACTCGCTTTCTCTTTGATTAATTTATTTGTTACATGTTGGATTATTCATTTGGACTTGTTCATCAGAATATAAATTGTTTGTCCAAACAGTGTCGGGACGGGAGGGTGGCCTTCCTTTGATTGCGTTGCTATACGAGCAGATACAGGAGATTGAATTTATCGTATCCACTTTGTCACAAAATTGCATTAAATATATCATAAAATTTTGAAGCAATTTCTTTTTTTGAGATATTTATAAAAAAAAAGAAAACGATAACAAGTTGCAGGAGATTACAAAAATAATACAGGCTTGCCTAGTTTGGGCCCAATGTTTTGACATTGGTCCCAAACTAGGCAAGCCTGTATCTTAGGTACCAATAGGGAAGGCTTACCATTAAACATTTGTTATTTGCTGTACGACACGACTGACACACGACGCGATTTTCATAAAACTAGCTTGGAATTAACAGTCTGACATCGCTAACATGCTGTTAGCAAGCATGGTGCTTCTTTCTACTCTGTAGGTATGAGAAAATGTTACCCTTTCTTCCTTCACCCTGGTGACTTTGCAAAGTGTTCTCGGATTACAGACTAACATTAGAACAAAGTGACGGTCATACATTTTGTATAGACTTAAATTGGACACGAATACCCTATCGTGGCTTGAAATAGCTAAGCATACAGTGGATTGTCAAACTTTAAACTGAAATGTATTGAAATGTTATCCACGCTCTGAGTTAGTTATTATAAATGTGCTAATCGTGAGTTTGTAAAACAAAGGCCAATAAACAGGCTTTTGAAAATTAGTCATGCTTTTCAATATTCTGCTTATTCGGACATGTTTTATTTAAAATGGAATCTGAACTTATTTGGTAGAGTATTTTTACGTCACATTGCTAAATAATGAATTATAATTGGTTTTTGATTTTAATGCTACTAATATATTTTTCTAAGTTTTTATACTGATACAATATGGATGTTTTTCCTTTTTTCCGAAATAAATAAATTGATTTGAATTGAATTGCTGTTTTACTGAATGTTTGATGCATTAGGTAAAGTAGTTACATTAAGCAAAATGTTATAAAAATGAAATAATAGTAGATTGTTGCATCGAGCGCAAAGTGAGTTATTAAAGCACGAGTAATGTGTTGGTGCCCGAGCGAATGCGAGGGCATAACACGAGTGCATTAATTACTCACTTTAGCAAGGTGTGTAATCTACTTTTCTTTCAACTACCAATCTACCTACCGTGATAAAATATACCTACTCAAAATAAATAACTCAATTTAATGAAAACAAAGTTTAATTTTCCCTTATAACAATTATTTTAGGAGTAGTTCATTTGTATTTTAGTTATAAGGAAATGTAAGAACTTAAGCTGGTTAATAAACGATTTATTATTATTATTAATTCATCTTCTCCTCAAACATTTAATACTAACAATTATTAGTTATTAAAAGTGAAATTTGCACTTTTACTTGGAACATTTATTCTAGTATTTGTTTGGTTTATTTGTGAATAATAATTATTCTGGAGTTGAAATCATATCGCTGTCTATTTCCATTTTTTTAAACTTTTCTTGCTAAATATAAAGTATCAAAGTTTTACAATGGTACAAAATTCGCGCCATTTGTTTTTTTTTTGCACCAAGTCGGTTTTATTCAGCGGTTTTTAATTTCAGCCAGTATATTTTTGATCTAACGCATACATTTTATGTTAAACTTAATAGGAAACATTAAACCTCTGTGGTAAATGTATATCTAAATAAAAAATAAAAAATAGTGCAATAATGAAAAACTGTGCGACCATGAGATTTCATCTAACATTTCTGCACTGTTTTGTTTCTAAACAAAAAATACGTCCTTTGTGAACGGTTTCGTAGTGGTTAATGATATTGATAACATTACTACATAGTGAAAGAAAAAAGCCTTATGACGTGTATTAAAATTATCTGGGTACCTACTTTATCAAAAAGAATAACACTATGATACAGAATTAGAATAAACGTCTAATGTAAATTCGTCTTTTGTCTTTTTATGAAAGTCACTTACCAACAAATGTGTTTTATACCCTTTCATATCTACGTTTCAACAATCACCTTTCAAGATTATGTTAGAACAACGAACATCCGCTTCCGTGGCCTTACGCTCATTATTTATACGAGTTAATTGTTCAAACTTCATGACGACCCTTCTTACGTAAAGTATGAAAGAAAGAATAATGTAAATGACTCAAGTATTAAAACATGTTATAAGGTTATAATGGATGCTACTCATCCCACAATTGTTTTGTTGGTGGACAAAATAGCATGAGTCCAGAAGAGTCAGTCGGTACCACGCTTGGTAGATAGACTTGTCAGTCTATTCTGTAAAAATCTTACCATGAATACTTAGGTGAAGTGAGCTTGAGTAAGCTGTCATGCCACGACACGACACGGCGACACGGTTTTGACGACACGGTTGGTGCAGTGGTTAAGCGATTGACTGCTGCGTTACGTGTCGTGGGTTCGATCCCCGCACGGAACAAATATTTGTATGACCAGCAAGTAGTGGTTCCGGGTCTGGCTGTTTGTGTATGTGAGTTTAAATGTTTGTAAACGCACCCACGATACAGGAGACATTCCTAGTGTGGGGCAACGTTTAAAAAAATATATATAATATATAATGCTAGGGAATGACACTAGCTCACTTCACCTATGTTTCACGACGATATTTTACTTGTAGCGCGATAGATTAACTAACTAGTTGTGCCACAGTTTTCAAGAAAATTGATTTACAGTGAATCGAAATAGCCTCGAGTATTTTTGGTGATCTCAAAGCTTCAACCAGAGTGTAAATCATAGTTGCGAAGGTCATTACCGCGATTTACGTCACTACGAAAGTTTAGTATCGCGACGTTCTTTGATGCGAAAGTTCACCCAAATTATTCACCAACAACGAACGTCGCGATAGTAAACTTTCGCAGTCAAACTCAAACTCAAAGCATTTATTTCAATTAAACCATTTACAGGCACTTTTGAATTGTCAAGTGGTCGGTCAGTCAGAAATATGAAGCTAGTTGCCCATTCCAAAGCGTACTGGGTACCTATGGAGAAGAGCGGGCAAGAAACTCCATGGACACTCTTTTAAATTATATTGTTACATAAATATTAGTTACATCATTAATGTTGAATATAGGTATCATTATATGTGAGAACGATGTTAATAAGACGTGCACGTTGAGTGTCCAGTGTACAGCAAACAGGAATTTAAACAAAACAATCCATAAGTTAATGTTTCGCGATCATATCATTGGTTGTTGCCGGAAAGCCTATAGAAATTTAGGATTCATGCTTCGGCTAGTACGCGACTTCAAGAACATTAAAGCAGTGGTAGCCCTTTACAACGCTCTAGTGAGAAGTCAGCTAGAATGTAACGCAGTCATTTGGGCTCCGCATGAATCTAAATATAGGCTCATGCTGGAGAAAGTTCAAAATAAGTTTGTGAGGTACTTGTACTTGCAACTGTACGGGGTATACCCATTTTATCCATTAATGTACCCTACTCTATTTATTCTGGGTATGGTTGGATATAACGAGTTGAGGGTCAGGAGGGATCTCGCATTCAACTCATACCTATTCAAAATACTTAGAGGAAGGGTGCATAACGCAGATATATTGGGGTTGATGGGTTTGTGTGTATGGCGGCGTAGGCGGCCGCGGCTGCTGGCGGAGCCGCGCGCGCGCACCAACCTCCTGAGCGAGGCGCCTCTGACGCGCGCACTGCGCACTCTCAACCTTATAGCAGGGGACATATCTATTCAGCTGTACTCTGGATGAATTCACAAAGGTGGCAATGTTTATAATTTCTTACAGAAGTGTGTAATATGTGTCCCTATGTGTTAATAGGGTATGTTGTGCCTAGTGAAATGTAGAATATTATATGTGAGTGTGTATGTTTAACTATCGTCTTGGGTTGCCTGTAAAGATAGCTTAAATATGGTTAAACAAATAAATAAAATAATTAAAATAAGCCGTGGCGGCTAAGAGAGTAACGTACATCGCGGTAATGAACTTCGCAACTGTGATTTACACTGCTACCACCATTTATTCAAAGTACTTAAGAGCTAACCAATCAGATCTGAACGCGATTTGATCACAGATTAAGTCAATTAAATCAATAATATTGATCATTGAGCCATTTATGACTAAGTATATCTCGCAGTCCCACTATAACTTGTCAAAAGAAACAAAATCCCATTTTATGTTTTCATGGAATTTGGGTCTTCTGTCTCTGTTTTGTTTGATGACCTAGAGCAGCATCGTCATTATTTCCGAAAACATAATTACTTCCAGAATTTGGGTAAGAAAACCATGAAACGTATCATTCTCCCCGCCAGTAACAATGAATGTAATTAATTTAATTTACTAACAGGATGGTACGAAAAATACTTGTGTTACTTTATTTCTAAAACGTGGAATGTATTATGAAGTAATGTACGGATTGTGTTTATTATTCTTGAGCTCCATAAGTTCTGAGTTAAGCTGCATGATTACTGATAAATGCGTGCACTGACTGGACAGGTCCGCTCAATCTGTGTGGTTCTTGCCTCAAAAGACCATTTCAGACACCGATCTACATAGTTTTCACATGATCTGACCAAGATTTTGTCTGGACTTTATAAGAGACTGAGACCTCTGAGTTTGTTTCGGCTTTTCTTCTCAGAGTAGTCAGATAGAAAACGCCGACCTTATATAGTTTAAAAAATTTGATTGACGTGTAAACGTGTTTGTACAAACCTACTTACAGAAATAATAGAATAGAATACTCTTTATTATGTACACCAAAAACTTAAAGATATACATTTAGAAATTTTACATAGGGTGACATAATGGGCGGTCTTATCGCTAAAAGCGATTTTTTACACACAATTGGATGGATTAAAGGGATAAGGAGAGACAATACTACAGGTAGTCAGTTGTGTACCAATTAAATATACAATAAATACATATATAAATAAGACATATACTAAATAAAATCATTTATTACTATTCTCGTTAACGAGCGACTGTATCTGTGTAGACTTTTCTGAGGTAGGTAGATTGTTGGTAGGCTTCTTTATAGTTTTTGTTACGATGACAGGAAAACAAGCTTGATAGTTTAACTATGTCTAAAGAAAAAGCTTGTTTTGTAATATGACCGAAATTGTTTGTACGTTCAAATGACGACTGTCATTCTATGACAGTTGTGTGGAATGGCCAGCACGGCGAATTGACGTAGGGTGTCAATTTGCTTAACAATACATAAAAAAACAGTGTATTTTATTTTAGCTAATTAAAACTGAACATAGATAGGGGTAGTTTACCCACCCTCGAGGCATATCCCTATGTTATGTCAAGGCCCTATCGTTCATACATATTCTTATTTACATTTCCGCTTTAGTCCGGTCTTACAGTGGAATAAGACCCATATAAAGGGCCCTAAAATAAAATATCTGTTCGGACTTGCTTGCTTTTCTGCTAAGCCTCACACTGGTCGAGCAGAACTTTGAGTATTAATCATTTATAGAGGCTTGATGTACCCAACTTATGAGAGGCCGGTGACAATCGGTGTACTGTGACAGGTAGTTTTTTTATAAAAAGGTCTAAAGAAATCTGTAAATATGCACCGCGTTAGAGTCAGAGTTTAGTTTTTTTATTGCTTTTTCTTTATTTGTCGGACCCGTTGCTCTGGGACTCGATATTGTCAGACACGCAAGGATAGAAATGAAAATATAATATTCTGCAAGGATTCAGTATTTAATATTTTATCATTCACGTAAAATCGAATGCTAGTCATTTACAACTCGTTAAAACTAGCATCATCTCTACATTTGGCAGATTGCTGGATGGCAATTGATCAGATATGTATAGTCAAACTCGTATTGTCTTTACCACTTTTAACCACAATTCCCAGTAAATTGAAACTTCACTAAGGTTGAAACTATATAACTGTCACATAGACAAATACTACTGCGTCAGCGAACGGTATTCGCGTTTGCTGAATTTTAGGCCAAATAAATTTAAAAGCCGATTTTTATATTTTTTCGTGTTATTTTTGCTATAGACACGCCAAGAAGAAGTCGACTGTCGTTTTATGGCATGTAAGTGACATTTAACCTTAGTTTGATAAAACAATAACGATGTCGATTATATTGACGACACGTTTGGTGTAGTGGCTACAGTGGCTAAGTGTAGTCAGCGAAACCAAATGGTCCTGGGTTCGAATCAAATCAATCAAGGCAAATGTTTGTATGATGAATATGGACATTTGTACCCGAGTCATGGATGTATATTTATAATATGTATGTATTTACGAAAAAAAAAAATGTATTTAAGTAGTGTAACAACCATCTGGTATCCATAACACAAGCCTTAAGTGTTAAGTGTTTAACTTGGAACTAGATGGTGCTGTGTGCAATGTCAGACGATATTTATTTTTATTTATTTATTTATTTTATATAGTTGTGGCAATTATTTATTTTTATTTATTTATTTGTTAAAGGCACACCAACAACATTATTACAAATAAGACATGTACAGACATTTACGATGGGATTCTGTGTAAACAAGTTACTTATAGGCATGCACATCATTCACAAAAAAAAGGGACGAATCTGAATTACAATTGAAATAATTATCGAGAATAAAGAACATATGGAAAAGGCAAGGAAAATAAACATTTAACGACACCTTATGAAAAAGAAGAATGTTCTTTGCCTCGTGTATGTTACTAGGCCGGTCTGTAGCTTGTCTTATTAATACTCCAAGTGCCGAATAGAAATGGATCTGTGAAGTTATTGCCTTCATATTTTCTTAGGCTATGGTAATGTGTGTGGATAAATGAACATTTCAATTTGAATAACATTTATCGGAGTCCTTTCTGTATTATTGTTGGTTTAAGCTCTAGGTACTTAGAGTTCGTTGCTACTCGTATTTTAGTATATTAATGTATATGTATATTATAGTGACGTAATACGGTATTTTCGTTAAAATAAGACTACATTGTTTTATTACTTAACCACCTAGGAGTTGGCGGGGCGAACTGGTTAGTGGATAGGTTCCGTCCAAACTGTTTCTAGTTTATCATTTGTGACTTCAAGTTACAGCTGTATATAATAAAGACAAGCCACCTGTCAATAAAAAAACGGTGGCTGTACGTCGACGTTGGTAGAACAAAGTAATTCGCCAAAGTCGGGTCTGACCCAAAATTTCAAACCCAAATGGCTCGCGGGGTTGCCAGTTGAAAGTTATGAAAATGGTAAAATGTCATTTAGGGCACCCCTTTCTTGCCGGTTACGCAAAGTTCCTATTAAAAATGTCGCTATTTCTACTTTGTATGCCAACAATCACAATTTTTAAAACCGGAAGTGGCACGGCCGCCATCTTGAATTTATGAAATGTCATAATTTTTCTGAAGAGACCAGGATACAAGCCACCTGTCAATAAAAAAACGGTGGCTGTACGTCGACGTTGGTAGAACAAAGTAATTCGCCAAAGTCGGGTCTGACCCAAAATTTCAAACCCCAATGGATCTCGGTGTTGCCAGCTAAAAGTGATTAAACCGGTCAAATTTCATTTGGGGCACCCTATTCTTGCCGGTTACGCAAAGTTCCTATTAAAAATGTCGCTATTTCTACTTTGTATGCCAACAATCACAATTTTTAAAACCGGAAGTGGCACGGCCGCCATCTTGAATTTATGAAATGTCATAATTTTTCTGAAGAGACCAGGATACAAGCCACCTGTCAATAAAAAAACGGTGGCTGTACGTCGACGTTGGTAGAACAAAGTAATTCGCCAAAGTCGGGTCTGACCCAAAATTTCAAACCCCAATGGATCTCGGTGTTGCCAGCTAAAAGTGATTAAACCGGTCAAATTTCATTTGGGGCACCCTATTCTTGCCGGTGACGTAAAGATCTCAATAAAAATGTCGCTATTTCTACTTTGTCCCATTTAGTGTGTCGAAAATCACGATTTTAAAACCGGAAATGGCACGGCCGCCATCTTGAATTTCTGAAATGTCAGAATTTTCCTGAAGACACCAGGATACAAGCCACCTGTCAGTAAAAAAACCATGGCTGTACGTTGACTTTGGTAGAACAAAGTAATTCGCCAAAGTCGGGTCTGACCCAAAATTTCAAACCCAAATGGCTCGCGGGGTTGCCAGTTGAAAGTAATAAAAATGGTCAAATGTCATTTGGGGCACCCCTTTCTTGCCGGTTACGCAAAGTTCCAATTAAAAATGTCGCTATTTCTACTTTTCACGTTTTCGGGAAAAATCTCGAAAATTACCCCGAAAGTGGGGAAATTTTCTACACCAGGCCACACTCCACAACCGAGTAAACAACCGTGTCATACAACACAATCCAGTCGGGGGTTGCCAACTGTCCCATTTATCCATTCGAAAATTGCAATTTTTTGTCATTATCACAAAATGGCCGCCACACGGTCCGCCATCTTGTTTTTCTGACGTGTCAGAATTTTCCTAAAATCTCAAGGATATACGCCATCGATTACTTTACTCGGTGTTGCCAGATTTAAAGTTTGGTAGAACAAAGTAATTCGGCAAAGTGATAAAGTCCCAAAAATGAAAATATTCAATTTTTTTTGGGGTGACCAATTAAAAGGGACGAAAATGGTCAAATGTCATTCGGGGGACCCCAATGTTGCCAGCCAGTGGAAGTCTTCATTCAAAATGTCGCTATTTCTACTTTTCATGTTTTTGGGGAAAATCTGGGAAATTACCCTGAAATTGGGGAAAAATTTCACACCAGGCAACACTCCTTAACGAAACACACGACCGCTCGGTACAACTCGAACCCGTCGGATGTTGCCAACTACCCGAAAAATTAGTTTGAAAAAAAACTAAAATTCCACATTTTTACAAAATGGCCGCCACAGCGTCCGCCATCTTTGATTTTTGAAATGTCATAATTTTTCCTAAATGTCATTGAAATTACCTACAATCGAGCATAGAGAAAATTATATTTTTTTTAAATCTGTTGAACAAAGTAATTGGTCAAATTCGAGCAAAAAAAGTGGCAAATTTCAAAACCCCGTAGCACGGCCGCCATTTTGTTTTTTTTTTTTTTTCATCTTTTTTTCCAAATCATTCTCAATCCTCTACAAAATCTATGAATCAAAATCTTTCCAACTCTTTTCCCTACCGAGATCGGAATTCGCATGGCCGCCATCTTGGATATGACGTCACCGCTATAATTTTCCTCTACTCGCCCGGTGTTGCCACACATTTCCCCAGAACAAACCCCCAACCCATCTCGCACCCATTTCGAGAAAAGGCATGTCAGTGAGTGAGTGGCTCTGCAGTTTTATATAACTATAAAATAATATAATGCAGAATTGCATATGTAAGCCGGCACGCCCTTTATGCCTGGAGGCTTTTTATTATGTATTAAGTTCTGTTTACGTTTTTATTATTTATTTCTGCTTGAGTATAGTTTCCAATACTGGCGTGTGCTAGCTGACATATGGCAAATAATTTAATTTGAAGTTTTGTGTTATTACTAACTACTGTATAGAATCCAGTTCTTATAACTGAACAGACAGCTGCAGTGCTGCTGGGGAATTTGTTGCGCCACTTCATCTTCCCAGCTAAAGCACTAGGAAGTGGGGAAGGGCGGGCGTTTTGGGGGACTGTCTTATGTAATTTTGACGTTCAAAAAGTGCTGATTCTCAGCCTGGCTTGAACAAATTACTTTTGATTTTTATTGACTGGTAGGGGGCCACGCGACCTCGTGAAAGATTTGCCCAGGAGTAAGAGAGCGAACGCTAGAAATAAAAAACTGCCTCGCTGGGTTAGTTATCGCGAACGCAATTACTGAGCATGGCTGTCTGGTTTCAATTCTCAGGACGGGTAAATATGTTCAAGAGGCTTTTCATTAGTACTTAGGAATTTCATGATGTATACGCAAAAAGAGAACAAGATGAACTTTCTGACGCAATATAAAAACACAAATAGAACAGTCTGGCAAAATAAATTGCTAAAACATCTTAAAGATTATTGGCAGCCTACCATCTATGGGGGAATGGGGTAAACTTCACCCCAAAGTTTATGTATTATTCCTTATGGGGCAATACCACATAAACATTGGCGTTTCCTAATGCAATCAGATGGGTTGAAGCGATGTGGAGTTTTAACAGAAGAAAGTAAGACGCCTTATTAACATGAAATGAGTGAATATATTGAGGTGGTTTTTTGATAATGGCGATTTTGACGGACCTACATTTGGCATGAATGGTAATACTTAAAACACCGACTCTTTGAGATGAACTTGTTTACATTACTAGTAAGTATAGGTATATTAACAGCTAAGTTACAACTTAGCTGTAAACAAGAATATAATAATAATAATAAATAATAATAACTTTTATTTAGGTCCTTTTACAAAGTAATACATCTAAACACTTATAAATACTTAGTAGTACCAAGTTCTTAACAGATTGGCTTAAATACTTATATAAAAGCTAGTTTAATTTACTCGTTTTTAATTACATATGAAAGGTGCGTTGGTACTGACATTCTATCTTGTGGCGACCTGCCTGAGCTAGGTTAATAAAAACCTGTGTTTCAGGCCATCCCCATACTAAGCGATATACAATAATACTATCCTTAATAAACTAGGTACTAAATACAAATAAAAGTTGCCAATTTAACAACTACATCATTATTGAAGTACTTCTAGAAGTCTTTCTGTGTCTGTGTAATCAAGTTTACCCAAATATTCGCGTATCTTCAGACTACAATGTTTGTAACCGGCACTGTAAATATTAAGTATTCTATTGAGCTTATTATATAAATCGGGTCCTAAATAGACATAGAATCGGTTTACAAAGGCATGTCTAGTTTGAGGCTTTATGCAGACCAAATCTTTCCTTCTCTTGTCAGAAGGTACTGACTTGTAAGCGAGTTCAGCGTGCTGCTCTAATGTGATGTGTATATGTGTGTGTGTGTGTGTAATATGTGTGTGTGCTCTATAATGATAATTATAGAGTATAGACATATTTAATACATACAGTACATAGACACGTTACAGTACATATTACACGTAGACAGCATACAGGGTGTTTGGCGCATGGACCGACACATTTTTTCCAGGGATTTGGGAGGTCATTAGCTAGGTTCTACCCATACACCCTTTGTCCCAAACGTCACGATTGGTTACATATGATTTTTTTTTAAATGAAAAAAACACCCAAAATATTTCCTTTTATTCGAAATAGTAAGTTTTTTGTTTGTGGGTGTAGTGGCAGTGATACAACTGGTTTCAAGAAAATTCCTTACAAGCTTCCAAAGTTTATTTTTGTATGAAATTTTACGACTTCTAAATTCGTTAAAAAAAATTGGGACAAAGGGTGTATGGGTAGAACCTAGCTAATGACCTCCCAAATCCCTGGAAACATTGTGTCGGTCCATGCGCCAAATACCCTGTATAGTAAATATTTAGGTACATTGCAAGGCACACAAGATCCAAAGAGTATTGATCAGATGACTCACTGCGTGATGGCAAGATCCAGCCTACGTATATCTCGGTTGATTCAAGACGATACCTTTACAGGTTGTATCTTCAGAAAATACACCATGTCGTGCAAGTTTTGAAGCCACAACGTCTAGCTTTTTTGTTGTTTGTAGTTATCACTGTCTCGCTGCTGGGCAGAGCTCTGCTCCAAATTCTTTCCTTTATCCTTTTCTTAAGTTACCACGAACCAGCCTCTTTTTTTTTTGAGTGTGGGAAATAATCAAATAACTTCTCCTGCTCTGGGCGGAGCGGGAGGGCGTGTCAGCCTCTTACTGACTAAAACCCACCCGTGTTCCTTCAGTTGCCTGTGCCAGGGGCCACGGCAACCCTTTCGGACTTTTCCGCAAACCTGGCAGGCTTTTCCGCAACCCCGGCAGGATCTCGAACCAGCCTGCGGTACACACATACCTCTAGTTTAAAATTTACTGCGTGCACTGACTGGACAGGTCCACTCAATCTGTGTGGTTCTTTCCTCAAAAGACCATTGCAGACACCGATCTACATAGCCTTCACATGATCTGACCAAGATTTTGTCTGGACTTTAAAAGAGACTGTGACCTCTGAGTATGTTTCGGCCTTTCTTCTCAGAGTAGTCAGATAGGAAACGCCGACCTCATCTTGTTTAAAAAAAAAATATGATTGACGTGTAAAAGTGTTTGTTCAAACCTACTTACAGAAATAAAATCATTTATCGTTTATACCACGAGTTACAGAGGATAGGTACAATCAGCGTCACGATGTGAGTACCCCCCTTCAAAGTTAATTTTAATACAACTGGGGTACCCAATTGATGCAGCCCACCGTACTAAAACAATAATTCTACGGAATAACAATTTCTACGCTCAAATCGCGATTCCTAATTCGAAAACGAAGGAATTTAAATACACTTCAAGCTCGAAAATCGTCGCTCTGCGCCGTCACGTCAGTCTGACAGTTAATGGCGCTCTTTAATTAATTTGACTAAAAAGGTGCGTGCTACTACTGTATAAATGAAATAACACACTTAGGGCTCATGTAAAATAGTACATTTAGCGGGAGTTCTGGGGTAATTTAAACGAAGCCAGGAGACTTACTTTGATCTTGCCTTTTTTTGCTTTTAAAGATGGTACTTTTTGGTGAGAACTGTGCCAGGTCGATGCAGATGATTTGTTTAAATGAAATCGAATGTTTTAAAAAGTTTAGGAAGGAATCAGAGATTCCTAATTTTAAAAGAGATTAGATATTCCATAATCATAAAGTACACTTCGAAGTAACATCTTATTAAGGGCATGAAATGATGCTACAGTTTATTTTCTTAGGATAGACAAAAAAGTGACCCACGACCCCAAGTAAAATGAGACGTGGGCAGGAAGATGGATAAAAAGTAAAGAATTCTCTATGCTATAATATAACTAAAGAGTGTCAATGACAGTGTCAACAGTAAGTATTCAGAAGGCATCAGAGCAGTGGTGGCCCAGTGGTAACGGCCGCGATTTACGAGTTGTAGGTCGTAGGTTCGAACCAAACTGACGCTTTACTTTGTGTTAATTATTTCATCATCACTGCTCTCAAAACGGTGAAGGAAAACATCGTGAGAAAACCATCATGTTCTGGATACAAAAATTCGAAATTATGTGACATCTACCAACCCGCACTGGGCCCATGTGGTGGATTACGACCCTCTCCCTCTCTGACAGGAGTCCTGTGTCCCAGCAGTGGGAACAATATAGGCTGATTGTGCAATAGGTATTAAAACATAACACAAGCTTGCAAAGTCCAAGTAAATTTTTAATTGTGAAAATTAACGAATATGTCAATAACATGTCATGTCCCCGGGCCAACCTAAACAATGTCGAAAATGTAAACAACATTTTACATTTTCGACATAAAAGCAATAATTTTAGAACAGTCATGTTATTTGTGGAATACCAAACGTTTGTCCTGATTGATACATTAATTAAAATTCATTACACGAACGGGAGCGTTTACATACATACTGACCACCACGTATTGTGGTAATCCTTCCAATTTCACATTAGCCCCCCCTATTATGTGGTGAACCAACAATATTCTATGTTTAGAGAGATATGTTTATTTTGGTACGTTATTATTGGTGTTATTTAATAGGTAATAATATTAGACTCTGTTATTGTTCCAATGTACAGAAGGAACGACCTTTGATCACCACACTTGTTCGTTGTATTAGAGAGGTATGAGGAACAGGGTGTAAAGTTCGCTCATACCTCCATAGAAAAGGGAGGATCCTACGACCAGACGGATGTTGTGTCTGGTGGGCAACTGCCCCGACGATTGATGTCGGGGCGTTGTAAGTTGCGCGGTAAACTCTTCTTGCGCGATGCAGGGTTTAGATTGACGTAAGATGATGCGTTGTTCGCATGTGGCGTTGAAGATGCCGCCACAGTAAAATAAAAAAATATATAACTTAGAATCGATACTTAAGTCAGTTTTCCTATTAATAACTGTACTGTGGTTAGACTAAGTTCAGAATACAAATAAATACATGATGATGACGCTTTTAAATTTCTGTCCACGACAACGTTATAGCGTGCACGTATTTCACGATATTATAAAAGAGCACACTGAGTTCTTTCAAAAACATTCCCATTCATTCTTTCAAATCAAGTCTAAACAATTGCCCATCAGCACAAAACAATATGGCTCCATACTATTCCCGTGTTGCCGGTAAGAAAAATTAAATGATTCTTTTAACAAAAGCCGGGCTGAACGTCTGGTAACGTAATTAAATGCCAGTCCTATGGGAAATCGGCGGCGGCTGGCGGTCACCCACCGACGACGTCGCAATGTGCTGCATCCTGCCTTGGCCTTATTCGTTGAATTGCCATGAGATTGTATGATTGCTCGCCTTTTTGTGTGTGGAGGAATAACTACTTGCGTAAGTATTTTTCTGTGTTCTCTTATTTCTGAGAGTGATGGTATTTCTAAGAACTATGGTGGACCTATAGGTAATTGGCGACTGTGTAAGTTGGCAACTGTACATTGGCGAGTGTGTTAATTGGCGACTGTGTTGCGACTGTGTAAATTGGCGACTTTGTAAATCCGAGGCTATTGTTAACGATACTTTAGATAAATAAGGTAGCAGGTAGGTAGGTAGGTATATAAGCTGTTGGTAAATCTTTATTAACCCTTCGTATTTCGAACGTGGATTCACACGAGACACACAGCATTTTTAATATTTCTGCTTTTTTATTCAACTGGTTAATAAATAAATAAATACAAATAACTCAATAAATAGAACAAAAATACCAGCTGTTAATTTATATTTATTACTAATTTAGATTCATCATAAGGTGTAAACTAATAAAAAATCTCGATTGAATTTCAAGGTTCCTTGGCGGGAGTGGTGTTCGATATTGGCCGTAATTACTGTAATAGATATCTTGAACGGCATCTGATACGATGATCGCGGCCTTTAAATGTACATACATCATAAAAACCTGTTTAAAAAAAAAAACAACCGACTTATTTTTCACTTTAAAGTGTTTTTTTAGAACTCGCCTGTTTATTTTTTTTTTAATATTCATCTTTCACTTTTCAGTTGTGGTACCTACCCCGCACATATTAGTATACTACTACTAGTTATGTAAATAAAAGTAACAGGAAGTTATTTTATCATCATCATTATACACTAAGTGAAAACAAAAAAACATTTATTGAAGCTAACTGAAATACTACCCAAGTAAAGTTAGTAAAATTTATATGGGACCACCCTTAAAGCATACCCTATCCATTAAAAGAAGACTTTTCGAAATCGACCCACACTTGCCGGAAATAGCGCGTAAAAACATACAAAAAACGCCAGCCCATACGCCCTACGCCAGCGCAGAGAGCAAAGGGCGCTGACTACCTTGTTTTAATTTCTTGATTCTCCCTCTTCCTCTGGTTATCTACCACAATAGAAATCTACGGTCATCACACAATCGTCTTCTTCAATGTCCCACTCACCGCACAGACTTCATTCACTCTTCCTTCTTCGTTCAATCTATCTCTCTGTGGAATGCGCTTCCCCAGAAAATGAGGATGGCAACCAACCGATTATCCTTTAAAACTAAAGTTCGCGAGCACATTCGCAAGATGTTGGCAGTATCGTCACAGCGGTAATGTTTTATTATTGTTTGGCCTATTTGTTTTTAGTATATTCATGTATTTAAGTGCATTTATTTGTTCTTATATTTATATATAATTGGGTATATGTATTATATTTATAGTCTTAATAAGTTTATGCGTGTCTTTATATTTAAAAATATTTATTCCTAAATTATATTATCATTTTAAATTGCACCTACCACTGTTTGTCTCTGCATCACCCAAAGGTTGACTGGTAGAAAATGCCTATGGCATTAAGTCCGCCTCTGTACATTTGTGTGCTTAAAGTGTTAAATAAATAAATGAACCAACTTAAGAACTTTTAGGTTATTTATTTATTTATTTATTTATTCACACCAAACATACAAATATCCTTACAGGCTAGACCCAATGCGATATTGCAGTACACTTAAAAATTAAATTGTCCCAGTGCTTGTACCATAACAAATTTTATAGGTAGCTATTCGTTCAAATTCACCCAAAGTGCAACAGAATATGTCTACGTCATCAGCAATGAGGTTGAGAGTGCGGAGCGCGCTCGTCAGCGGCGCCTCACGCAGCAAGTTAGTTCGCGCGCGCGGTACCTCCAGCAACCGCGGCCGACGACGACGACCCACATACCCGTCTGGCACGACTAGTTCCACCCTTCGCAATATATCCGCATTGTGTATCTTCCCTCTAATTATCTTAAAGATTTATGTAACTAGTGCGAGTTGCCTCCTCACCCTCAGTTCATCGTATCCGACCATACCCAAGATAAATAGTGTTGGATACCTCAACGGATAAAATGGATACACCCCGTATTCCCTCATATATTTATATCTAATAAATTTATTTTGTAC
Organism: Brachylomia viminalis; assembly: GCA_937001585.2. Lineage (NCBI taxonomy): Eukaryota > Metazoa > Arthropoda > Insecta > Lepidoptera > Noctuidae > Brachylomia > Brachylomia viminalis. The sequence continues at coordinate 5,162,545 of OW443300.2, forward strand.
GCGCTCCAACATGAGACTATATTTAGTTTCATGTGGAGCCCAGATAACTGCATTACATTCTAATTGACTCCTTACTAAAGCGTTATACAAAGCCGTTATAGCTTTCATATTTGTGAAGCCTTTAGCCGTTCTCAGGACAAATCCTAGGTTTCTATATGCTTTTTTGCATACCTTAACTATATGATCACGAAACGTCAGTCCAGTGGTGAACTGAACACCCAAGTCCCTCACTTCAGTGACCCTAACCATCGATACCCCGTCCACCGTATAACTATGTCTAATGGGTGTGCGTGCGCGCGAGAAGCTTATGGTCACACACTTAGTTGTGTTAAACTGCAGGAGATTACTTTTGCTCCAAGTTACTACTCTGTCTATATCTCTCTGCAGTCTTTCACAGTCATCCACGTTTGTTATGGGGAGAGAAAGTTTGAGGTCGTCGGCAAATAGTAGGCACTTAGCATCTTGTACAACACTTGGTAGGTCATTTATCATTAAGAGAAACCCAAGGGGCCCCATATTACTTCCCTGGCTTACACCAGATCTAGTATAGTATGCCTTATATTGGAATCCTGCATAGTCTACATACTGTTGCCTGTCACTCATATAACTTGCAAAAAACCCAAGTAAATGCGGGGTGAAACCGACTCCTGCTAACTTTTTCAGTAATACGTCATTATCGACTAAATCAAACGCTTTTTTAAAATCGAAGTATGCTGCATCGGCTTGCCCCCCACCGTCCACTATCGGCACCACCTCAGCCATGTAGCTAAGTAAATTGCTCGTAGTATTTCTAGTCGGCCGAAATCCATGCTGTGCGTCGGTGAGTTGCGAGCTAACTTGCTGATAGACTTTCTTATAAATAGCAGATTCTAATACTTTAGCCGTTGTTGACAATACAGCAACTGGTCTATATTCTTCAACTTTAGTTCTCGAACCTCCCTTCGGTACCGGTATGACCCGGGTAATCTTCCACATCTCGGGAAATACAGCTGATTTAAGGCAAAGATTGTAGATGTGCAACAGTGGTCTCGCTAATCCCATTCGACAGTCCCTAAAAACGTACGGCGGAATACCATCAGGCCCTGACGATTTTTTCGGCTTAAGTTGCTGCAGGGCTCGTTCTACGTCATCCAACTCCAATCTGTCCAGATGAACCCGCCCCGCTCCGTTCTGGCTGCCTGCTTCCACTAAGGCCGCATTCACATCCAATCTAGGTTTCTCTACATTATACACTGAATAAAAATATTCAGCGAACTCTTGAACCACTTTTTCATCTGTCAAGGTCTCTCCGTTCTTTAAGATCTTTTGGCTACTACTATTACCTCTTCTAGAATTAACGTAAGCCCAAAACGATTTAGGGTCACTTGACATTTGGCTTTGTACACGTTGGCGATATTGTTCATGTGCTACTAAAATTTTCCCTTTAACTTTAGCCCTACACTGAGCAAACGTTTCGTAATCATTCCCTGCCCCACTACTTTTATATTTTTTATGAAGAGTAGCTTTGAGTTTTATGTCGCGAATTATCTCACCCGTGTACCACTCGGGATAAATGTACCTCGAGCGTACACGACTTCGCTTTTTCCTGGGAACACAGTCATCTATAATTGAATGAATTGTGTCATAAAAATACTTTAAACTCTTATCTAAATCTAAATTATATAAAGAAGCCCAGTCGACGTCTGCTATCTTAGAATATAATAAAAAAAAAATCCGCTTTATTAAAATTCCAACAGACATGTGTGCACGTTTCCGATGACGATGTGCTCAAACTCGGCCCTATGTGGGTTTTTGTACGCAAACGAGGGCTGACGGACACCTCAAGCGGTGGGTGATAAACATCCACCGGAACGAGTGGCGCCTCCGCCGCGCGCACACTCACACCCTCTCCCTCCTCAAATGTACTCAGTACTAAGTCCAAACAGCGATCATTGCAATTAAATATTCTGTTGCTCTGGGTAAACCTACAATATGTCAAAAAAAACTCATAATACGAATTAATGCTTGTAGTACAGGAATATAAATTAAAATCTCCTACCACTATCACTTCACGATAATTATTACAATATTGTTCAATAATTCTAAATAGCAACTCATATTCATGTTCACTGCTATTAGGTGGGATATAGACAACACACATTAAAAACAAAAACCTATTACGTAAATAAACAGTGGCACCTACTAGTTCAAAAACATGGTCATCAATGTTTACGCCGCTCGGTACCGGTACTCGCCGCAACTCGAATCGCGGTGTGGCCACGAGACACGCGCCGCCCTGCTTTCGTCCATCCGCTCGGTCACATCGCATTAAAGTGAAGCCTGGAGGGATTACTTCCGAATCACAAATCGATTCGTGTAGGCCAGTTTCCGTGATAGCAAATATATCCGAGTTATAACTTGATAGTCCTATATAAAACTCCTCCAATTTGGTTCGCAGTCCTCTTACGTTCTGATAATATATTTCTATAGTAGATTTATTCCGAGGTATTTGGTTTCTTGTATGGTCTACGAAACCAAACCCATTCACAGAACTCAACATTTATTGGCCAAATCTCAGATTGACATAGTACGTCATATTTACTCTCCGGTACCCCAATCCTAAAGGATGCATAATCCCGTTCCGTTCTATGTTTAAGGCGTTCTACTGTAACAGGTTTTTCCAACCCACATATATTTCTTACATATATTTCTAAGTTTTCCTCTTTAGTGTCCTTCTGTAGACGCCAAACGTGTAGATATTTATTTTTTTCCGTTCCCTGAATTCCATTTATAGTAATACTTCCTCCTTTTTTAACTTCTTTATTAAGATATCGGCTTTTCTTCCTATTTACCACTGTCCAATTTTCTTCTTTATCCAGTCTATTCTTCCCTTCTCCATCTACCTCAACTAAGCTAATACCCATCTCAGTCTCTTTATTTATTAATAGTGGTGGTTTGCTCTCCGATACTAAACTTGTGGATTTTGTGGCCACACATTCTTTGGTTGGTATAATATTGGTGGAATTGTGAGTTACCCGCTTTTGATTTTGCTGGAGAACGTCCACGAACGATTTAGATGATGACGGTATTTGGATCTTAGGTGTTTGAAATCCATCTGCTGTATCCTTCTTTGAACTTTCCGTACTGAGACGGGCTCGTAGGAGTTCGTTTGACTTAATTAAGTGTATGATGTTTGCTTCTAACGTATCTACTTTGTTTGCCTTTTCTTGAACTACCTCCATTATTTTTCGCAATTCTTGCAATTCCATCTCTGTTTTGATAAATCTATTTTGAAGCAAAGCATACTGCTTACTTTGTTCATCCAGTCGTGCTATTATTTCCAAGCTAAACTCCCGTATGTCTTCATATGGTTTATTATCACTATCTGATTCATTCACGTTGCGACGACTACCGCGCTTAGTGTTTACGTAGCAGTCACTTTCGCCGGCCGCCACAGTTTTTTCCCTTGTGGTGCTTCCTCGAACTGGCGTGTCGGAATTTCCTCGTTTTGGAATAGTGCTTACACATTCTGGACACAGCCATTTTTCCTTGTACTCCTGCGTAAACGTCTCGTACTTCTCCGTCGTCACCGCCAGACATTTTAGATGGTATAGTTTCTTACACTTTCTTTGAGAACACTCCATATACACCTCATCGTTAATGTCGGCATCGCAGCCGTTACATTTCGTACCCATTTAGTGAGAGCACGACGTAACGAATTAACACAACAATATACACGTCCGATGATTGTCTAACAACAGCAAAACTGCTATGTTATATATCAACTTGCCGCGCTTGACTCGGCGGAACGCAGAGCTAAGAGGCTCATTGGCGACGTAAAACTGGTGGATGCCAAGCTTCACAGCTTGGCTCATCGCTGCAAGGTCACCTGCTTGTCGGTCTTCTACAGATTGTACTCCGGAGATTGTGCCCAAAAACTCCACGACCTCATTCCACCGGCCCCCTTCTTCCATCACAGTCATCTTGACGCACTGCAAATTACCATCCTTACCTAATTGCTATTCTACCAATTCGCACTAGGCGTTTCCAAATATCTTTTGTTATGCGCACAGCAAAAGAGTGGAACTCTCTACCTGCGTCTGTGTTTCCGAACGCATACAACCCTAATCTCTTCAAAGTGGGAGTGAACAGGCTTCTTCTGGGTAAGCTCACTCCATCGTCGACTCTGTCTCTGTCACCACTGACCTAGACTAGAGTCAAGAGCGAACCCATCTTAAATAAAAAAAAATAAAAAACATACAGTCGAATTGAGAACCTCCTCCTTGTTTGAAGTCGGTTAGAAATACCGATGACGGTTTGAGCTCACCAGAAGCAAAAGTAAAATAATACAAACTTCTTTTAAGCCTGGGACGGCAAACATTTTGTTCATAAACTGTCACTGTATCATTACAAACCCAGTTTCAGATTTAGACCCAGCCCAAACCTTCGAGCCAGTTATTGTATTTTGAACTTTATTCCAACTAACGTAAAGTTCTTGAGACCAAAATTTATTTCAGAGCCGAGTCTAAGTTGTAGTTTTTTTATTAAGAATCTTACGTCGATTAGAATAAAGTTCAAAATAAAATAACTGGCTCGAAGGTTTAAGTTTGAACCCGTTTCTTAATAAGACTGTAAAAGTCCGACGTAACCTTGGACATCTTTATAGATGTTCTCTGTCCAAGGTCAGTTGTTATAAGGAAACTACAAGATAAAAGTTCGTAACATCTTATAGGGTCCAATTTTCCGCCCATTTATGAGGAAAATTGATTTCGACCAAGAAAACGAAGTGAACGATATGATATTTGTACTGTATGTACACGTTGAATTAATCATTGTAATTATTTTCTTTCTTGTTTTTTGTATTACTCGTATTTCTATTATTGTTTCCAGGTTACAATCTCTTCATTTATGAGATTTGTTTAATTATTTTTTCTCATTAAACTTCTATATTGAAATAGGTGATAATAATTAGTGCCTCATTTCATTGATAGCATCTATACGGGCCTCTGCGAGTTGGCTTCGGTGCCTCGTACGCCTTCCAAAGGTCCGGGATCCCAGGGTCCCGAGATATGTCAAAGACATAATAACAAAAAAAATATTAACATTCAAAAGTATAACATTTTCAATTAAAGGCTAACTCCTGAGATAGGTGGAACTTGTGTTACTGGAGTCAGAGTCTTCACTCGTTTTTGGAACATTAACAATTGAATCAATAAAATAACGTAAAACGAAGGTAATCTAGTGCATGCATGCTCTTGAGTGGAGTATCTGTGTGTGATTTTTTGTTGTATTTTGTGTGTATGCGTGAGTGTGTTGTTTACTGTGTGTGTGTGTGTGTGTGTATGAGTGGATGAGCTTGGTGACTGGACTTGGGGTTATACGATCTGAGAGTTAGTTTGCCTAGATTACTGTTTAATTATCACGTGTATTATTCTTTAAGTTATTTTTCCGTCTGTGCGTAGTCCAGTGTGTTCATCTTAGTTTTATTTTTTGTTAGTGGTTTGATGTTGAGAATTTTGTTTATTTTATTATAAATATAACTAGGTAAGAAGTTTGTAGCGGTAGAAGGTAGTATCTACACCAACACATGCGAACTACGCATCACACTGACGTCACGCAAAATCCTGCATCGCGCAAGCAGAGTTCACCGCGCAACTAGCATAACGCCCCGACATCAATCGTCGGGCAGTTGCCCACCCGACACGACACCCGTCTGGTCGGAAGACCCTCCCTTTTCTCTGGAGGTATGAGTGAACTTTACATCCTGTTCCTCGTACCTCTATATTGGTGACCCCGTCGTGATAACTGTCTGGATGACGGTGGGCAGCCTGCTCGCCCACAACGTGAACAGAACCTCGTACGTCTACATGGTAAATAGTTTGTATCTAAATAAATAAATAAATATCGTCTGACATTGCACACAGCACCATCTAGTTCCAAGTTAAGCACTTAATTAAGGCTTGTGTTATGGATACCAGATGGTTGATACACTACTTAAATACATTTTTTTTTTCGTAAATACATACATATTATAAATATACATCCATGACTCAGGTTCAAATGTCCATATTCATCATACAAACATTTGCCCCTGCCGGGATTCGAACCCAGGACCATTTGGTTTCGCTGACTACACTTAGCCACTGTAGCCACTACACCAAACGAGTCTACGAGTCATCATCCTCATCGTCGTCATCATCGTTGTCTTCGTCATCATCATTCTCCTGCCCTTATCCCAATTTATTTGTGGTTGGCATATTTATAGGTATCTACGCGTATTGTTTTAGACTTTTTTATTCAATACATAATGTGTAATTATAATTATTAATTGGTAACGTTGCCATAACACTGACTATTCATAACAATAAATTAATAGGAGGCGTAATCTGAACAATTATATATGATCCCTATTGTAATAAGTAATACTTGAACTTTTCTATCTTATTGCGATGAATTAGAGATTGAGATTTTTTTTGCTGAGATAGGAGCCTTTTGGCCTCGTATAGGAATTTCTGTTTCCTTTTTCTTTTGTTACTTTTTGTTTTTATGTAGTTTGGTTTTTTATTTTATAATTTAGTTTGCGCACTTCCTGTACGAGTTGCAATAAACACTTTTTCTTTCTTTCTTATATTAAATCGTTTTTCCAGAAGAAATTGCGCAACAAAATCAATTGTAAGTCAGCGCACCCTCGCTGTGAAATCTGAGAAACTTCATTTTAGCACACTTCATAACGTACTCCATATACCCCGAAGATTTGTGATGTAATCAAACCATAAATCTATGTAAGACACTCTCCCCAAAGAATGCCACTGATCAAGGGCATCACATTTTACAACAGCACTACGCAATTTACTAAAATTAGGTAAGCCAAGTGTGCTATGAATACCAAAAAACATAATTGAATTCTTTGTATTATATGGTTTACAAAAATGCAAATCCAAGAACTGTATCTGGTTTTTTTTGTCTCAATGGTCCTCATTGACACAAAAAAACAATTGTGTATTTTCTTGACTTTCGATAATATACATTTATCCAAAAGACGTGAGTATTCATAATTCCTTGTGACACATCAAAATAGGGGTCAGCAAACCCCTCCACTGCTCAGAAGCTACATTTTACCACACTCCATAACCTACTCTATATACCGCGAAGATTTGTGATGTGATCAAGCTATAAATCAGTGTCGGCCACTGTCCCCAAGGAATGCTCATAAAGGCGTCATCTGTCACCTCCACTGAGATATTAACGTTGACGATGTAGTGGGGGCCACTTGTTTATTGTCTTGGCTGGATACGTTTTTGGGGTAAGCTGGATTTGAAGTCATTTATAAGTTAGTCAGTAATATCATTTTATTTTTTTAAGTAGAAAACTCTACGAAAAGTTTCATAGAATGATGGCCCCGCCAAACATAAAAAAAATAGTAAATTCCGATGCATCCCTGAACAAAATAAAAAAATAAACATTACATATAAAAACACGTTTCTTGTATGGGGTCCCCTGTAATTTATAACTTTACTTTATTTTTATTATTTGTTGATATAGCGGCGATAGAAATACACACTTTTAGAAAATTTCAACTGTCTACCTATTACGGTTCATGAGATAAAGCCCGTTGACAGACAGTCGGATGTACGGGTGGATGGACGGACGGACGGACAGTGGAGGCTTAGTAACAGGGTTCCGTTGATACCCTTTGGGTACGGAACCCTAAAAATGATTTGCTTTAAAACATCATTTTATAGAGCAAAATATAACAGCTCTTATTACTTCATGTCAGTGCAAAATGATGTGAACAAAAATATATAGACTACATACGTACTAGAATAATACAGAAGTAGATTCGAAAACAAACTTAAGTCAAGTCAATTGCCATTACATCACAAGCACAATACACAGCAGGCCGAGCGTAATCGTAGCCCATACACTGCAGGCCAAATTAATAGCCCGTTTGAATTATATGAACCGCGATAATCAACACAGTGAGACGCGTAATAGCTTATTATTACCTTTTCGTTGAGCAAAGGTTTGTTGGTAATAATGAAGGCGTATAAATTAGATGTTGGATAGTCAGTTACGAGTACTTCAGTGCTTTTGTGGATGGTTTCATACAACGCTTTAGTGTTTATCTCTCATCTGTACATTTATGTCGTCATTGTTGAGGCTCGTTTGATAAGACGACGAGGAAAATAGGAACATAAGAATCACGGGCAGAGGTCATATTATTTGATTCGCAGCACCTTTGTAAACATAGTAGGTAGTCTTGTAAGTTAAAAGTCAGCCTTTAATTCTTTCAAGCTACCATCAAACTTCGTTACAGTTTTGGCGCCCAACACGGGCCCAATGTTTATTGGCGCCCACTATGGGCCATGTTCTTAAGATTTTTGACGCCCGACATGAGGAATTTTTTTTTTGGCGCCCACCTTGTGTCAAGTTCCTGATATTTATTCCTTTTGCTAGTATGACAGTAACAAACGATCGTAACTATCTTATGTTCTGCAGTGTGAAACGTGTTACAGCAACTGCATATCTCATAGTTTTATTGTAACTGCAACTTCAACTTCCAGGACAGTGCCTAAGTGATATAATGTAACACAAACATCATGAGTTACAAAGAAAAGAACATTATTTGTAGAATACCTATAAGGGACTGTTTCACGCTTCGATTTCAAGAACTAGAAATGTAATGTGAATGAGAAAGTGGTGGTTGAAGGAACTCGACATCTTGTTTAACATTCGGACCCTTTTGAAACGTTTAGACCGCTGCCGGCGCTGCAATCATTCAAGCGCCCTGCCTTCTCAATTTGTACGAGGACTATGGCGTTTGAATTGTTTAAGTCTGTAGAACCCATAATAAGCTGTTTTGGTTGTAATTGTGGAATGGAAATATTAATATGAACTTTATTTGGTAACATTGATCTGGTTGTGGACATTTACCCGTCAATGGCAGTAGATAAATACGGCGATATAAATTGCGCTCCACTTTTATAAAGTAGGCCAATAAATAATGCATTTTCATTGACAGCGTTGTGTATACCATAATTCTGAAGAAGAAGAAGGCTGAAGGCTATGTCAGACTTCAAAACATAAGATTTAAAAGTAACGGAGTCGTATTAAGCAATCAAAACTTTATAGTACAGCCTTTTGAATGTAACACTCGCTTATCACATAATAAATAACTACAAAGTAAGTAACAAAGAGATCGGCTTGCAGACAAGAATCCAGGACAGTTTATTAGCGGCCTTCTATTAGCACAACTAAGAGTACTCGATGCCACTCCAGCCGGCGATAAAGCCTTTATTTATTCTCTAGAAACATTAAGCGAGTTAAAATATTCCCCTTTAAATCTTTAGTTAGTGAGTTTAAGAGATTAAATTTATACGAAAGTGTATCGTATATTTTGTTTCAAGCAGTGGAAGTAGAGTTGATAGTTGTTGAATGTTAAAGTGGGACCCTTTGAGATTTGATTTGTGCTATTTATAGGTTTACGAGAAACCTATAATTACTTTTGATATTGCCATATCAGCTCATCACCATCAAACTGCTCTTGTCCCATGTTCATTGGGGTCAGCGAAACACGGTTTCTTCATGCATTCTCCCCTGTCAACGGTCACGCTATCATTCACTCACTGCCAGTCATATCTTCTTGTCTAAATATTATGCTTGCTTTCGCATGCTTGAAGGTCGTAGGACTCCGTTGGTTGCATTGTGTTATACATCTTTCAGCTTATGCGATAATTATTAGGCTTGTCATTTAAGTGTGGGTGCAAGTGCCCTTTTTAGACTTTTAATGCTTCAAAATAAAACCTATATTGTATACATAACCTAAGGCTCATTTTGTTTATTGTTTTGTAGCAATTGTACATTACTAGTATAAAATATTATGTATTTTCATATTTCACACTACAAAAGTGTGCTGCAATTAACATTCAATCTTCTATCAGCAAAGCTAAGACATATTTTACAACTTCAATTCAAATAGGTGTACCACCAATTTGTTAACTTTATAATCTGTAATAAATCTTTTATTGAGTAGTGATCTTGCCCGCATCTACTGCGAAAAGGTCCAGCTGGCACAAAAGTGCCACGATCGCCCATTTCTAAAAGTTGATGGACCAGACTAAAGATATTAGACGTTCAGACGATTAACGAGTCGTAAATGGTAGGTCAAAGGTCCTAACCTTTGGAGATCGATGCTTGATAACTCTGTACTTAATGTGTACTAGGTTTTACGTGGTAATCTTGTACGTGAGAAATCGTCGGCGGACTGACATAATTGCTTACAGTCATGAAACGAACGAAGAGCAGTGGTGGCCCAGTGGTAACGTCCGTGACTTACGAGTTCTAGGTCGTAGGTTCGAACCCAGACAGGCGGTTTACTTTGTGCAAATTATTTCATCACCACTGCTCTCAAAACGCTGAAGGAAAACATCGTGAGGAAACCGGCAAGTCCTAGAACAAAAAATAAGAAGACATGTGACATCTACCGACCCGGACTGGGCCCGCGTGGTGGATTACGGCCTACTCCCTCTCACCGAGAGGAGGGCTATGTCCCAACAGTGGGAACATTGTAGGCTGATGACGATGAAACGAATTGTCTTTACAATGTTCGAGTGAGAAGGGATACTTTTACTTTTTAAATTACTTTTGGGCAAATGATTCTTTGCCAAATATAGTGCGTTTAAAAGTAGGATCACATACCTATGTATACTTGATTAGTTTTTATATTTTATACAGCTATTTATTGTACTGGTCGCAAGCGCTGCTTCTGAGTATGGGGTTGTGGTATTTTGCTTCACAGAAACCACATCCTTTAGTCTATTTATACAGGATTATTTGTAATTATTTGTAATACGTCGGCAATCCATTAAGGGGATGTAGGGGAGTTCATTTGCAACCAAATGTTCCCTTATGACCCCTATGCACATGTCAATAATTTTCTAGTAATTTTTACATTTTATATTTGTTTGAAGATATCTGGTATCTTAATGTATGTCGTTGCATAGCTGAGAAGTTGTACATATTTTTGGAATGTTCTGTCGATAAAGTATATCCATGTGCAGAAATTAACCACTTAAATCAAATAACCTGCTCAAAATGATGAAAATTGTATGCTCTCATTGAAAAAAATATTAAAGATAATTGTCATCTTTTGATTATTATTAAGTATTGAAGTAGAAGCAGATAATAATTATAATAAAAGACTACTTGCTTTGTTTTTTAAATAAATTTTCAAACTTGTATACCGACAAAGAAATATATAACGCCAAATTTCTCGGAAATTGTTGACATTTGCATAGAGATCATAAGGGGTAATTTAGTTGCAAATGACCTCCACTACATCCCCTAATGGATTGCCGACGTATTACCAATAACCCTGTATGTTCAGCATTGAAACGGCTGTTTGTGTTCAATTATTTATGTTATAATATCGGTACTTGAACCTATGTGAAATAGTATGACACTCATTTAAGAGGCCGTGCACGAAATTGACTGATTTTTATAAATTTTGTGCATTATTTGTAGGAAAGGGAAACATTATTTAAACAAAATTATTTGTGTTTCGAAAATTTGAGTTCATTGTTTTGCATGTGGCTGAAAGGGATTTTTCAAATAAGTTAAGTATTCATAGAAAATCAATAATATTCGCAACAAGTTTCCCAAAAAATTACGCGAGACTGACGTTTGTTAATTTTTTTACTAGAAACTGCGTTTGATTTTGAACATTAAAAATTATCATCAACATCATTGATGGTCTACTTGCATGTAGCTGGACCACTTTCTTCAACTTCGATACAAAATATAGCAGAAATATAATGTTGAAAAAACCTATTTTTCGAAACAAACCCTGGTAGTAATGTATTTTTTCCTATTATTGAGCAAACCGTTTCAAGAAATTTAAAAATCACACATTAATCTTCAGCTAATCTTATAATAAAATTAAAATTTAATTTTATGATTATACAATATTTTCATTTAGTAAATCAAAGTAAAAAAAAACAAATTTTCGAGAGCGTAAAAGTGATGAAATTATTAACAGGTGCTGTGACTGACACGAATGGTTTAGCGCCATGAAAACTGTACTTTTGTAGTCACACAGACACAATGTTTCAATTATTTCCAGCTTTGTCACAATTAGATAAGAAATTGACAAAAGAGGGTTTTTTATGTGCACGGAGCCTTAACTCACATTTTAATATTTTTGAACACTTGTTATTGCTGAAAGGCAAACCTGTAATTACCTTTGACTGCTTTTACATCCAAATCTGTATTTCATACTATTAATTTCTTCCTTTTAAATAATCCTTTGACACTTGATCCTTTGATCCTTTTTATACTTTGACATTGTTATCGTAAGATGTCACCTGTCAGTTTTTTTTTATAAAGCTTTCGTGTTAAGACCAGCTAGTGTAATAAGGTCAGGTTCTCTCTGAAAGCCGTTCTTTGTTGTTTCTGGCCGACTATTAATTATAAATAAATAAATAATCATTTATTTCAAGTTACCAAGACTCATATACACATTATTAATTATTACAACCAGTCACATTGATAAAATAAGAATAATATAAATCAGGAAAATTATTTGAGCAAAAAAAAAAAATTTTAAATTATTGGACAACACAAACATGAATTACCCGCATCCAATGTGCAACCTGCAGCAATGATTTATGTAGGCGCAGTCGAGCCTTTCTGAAAGCGCGGCCAGCATGCTGTTGGAGCTCCCCCGCACTCGCCGCACCAGCGACGTGCCTCTCTTGCGCATCATTGCGTAAAAACAATCTACGCGTGCCTCTGCAAACATTGTCGAGGCGCTGCAGTAACGGGGGAGACCCAACAACATCCTGAACGCATTGTTGTACTGGACACGAAGGGCGCCGTACGATCTCTGCGTGTAGTTGGTCCATAGGCTACATGTATATAAAGTTGTACAGTAGGCTCTAAAGAGAGTAATTTTAACCTGTACTGAGCAACGTGCAAACCTACGGATCACCATATTCGCTCTGACCGACAGCGCCCTTCGTTCCCGTTCAATGTCTGTATCATCTTTCAAATCGGGAGTGACTAAATGGCCTAGGTACTTTAAAGAATCAACTCTTTCCAAAGGTATGCCATTCAGTCGTAAAGCTGGTATTTCATGAACTTTTCTCTGTCCGCCCTGAAAGACCATACATTGACTCTTTTTTACATTATACAAAAGTCCATGATCAGTTGCATAACCCTCACAGATACTCATCAGTTTTCTGAGTCCGCAGACCGAGGCACTCAGCAGCACCATATCGTCCGCGTAGCTGATGTTATTGAAACATACGCCATCAATATAACAACCAATATGTTGCTTGCTGAGTGCCTCGATCAGCCCATTAATATATAAATTAAAAATGGAAGGCGAGCTCAACCCCCCTTGCCTCACCCCACATTCCAACCTATATGGGTCCGACAATGTGCCCGCCCACTTGACATGGTTCACCTGGTTCCCGTACCAGTACTTAAAGATAGTAATAAGTTCATCCGGTATATGAGCAGCTTCCATTTTGTCCCACAAAATATCATACCGGACCAGGTCGAATGCCTTGGAAAGGTCGAGGAAGCAGGCATACACAGATGTTTTCCTGTCAGTGTAGTATCTGACAGCACTCTTCATACACAATATCGCAGTTTCCGTGGACAGTCCCGACCGAAATCCGAACTGATTATCATGCAATTTTAGGTATTTGTTTAATTGTGTATTCAGAATGCTGTCAAACACTTTCGCGCCTATTGTTGCTAAGGAGATAGGTCTGTAGTTGGCCGTATCTGACAAGTCTCCCGCCTTATTTTTTACTACCGGAACTACAATAGTCCTCATCATATTATTTGGTAGGTATGAATGTGATATACAAAAGTTGTACAGCATGGCCAGCACCCTGTAAATATGAGGACCAGCGTGCTGCACATGTTCCACACTCAATCCATCATGGCCAGGTGATTTGCCTTTTGAAATAGATTTCACCGCCCGAGATACATCCTTGGCCATGACCCTGGTAGCCACACATTCCCCATTCAGCCCACCCTTACTTCGAGACGAAGATATTGGACCTAACGGTGACCGAACAGTAAAATTATTTTTAAATTTGTCAGCAATATTTTTTAAATCGTTAGAGCCGTCAACAGTCACAGGAAGACCCGGCCGAGTCCCCAAACGGTTGGTACATTTCCAAAAACCACTGAAATCTTTGACTGCATGCTTAGTAGCGAGAGTGTCCATTTTTAACTGGTCTTGGTGTTTTTGACACCATTTTAAACGCGACTTAAATATCTTTCTACTCTCGCACATCTTTATAAACATATCTCCAGTAGTAGGACTACCGCATAATCGCCATTCCCGAAAACTCGCCCGGGCCACCCTATGACTATCGCTCACGAGTTTATTCCAAGCAACAGTGATTTTAGGTTTACGTTTATTCTGCGTACGCTTACCTCCCCCACTCTCCGAAGACGCCTGGGTTAACGCAAACACAATGTCAGAGTACAATTTATCAATGACTAATCTGTGAGTAGGGTCATTACAATACCGATCACTACAATTTTGAAGCTCAGACGGAAAATCAATAAGTTTAAGACGTTTATGACTCTCAATTCTATACAGTGTAATAAGTTCGTTGGTTTTCTCCCCCCACACAATTTTATTATTTGATACACTCGGAATTATTTTAACCGGAGTCTAAAAATTACTATTCTAACCGGAGTCGGAGAGATTATGATTAAGTTGAATTATCCTTTGAAATAAGAAACATCTGTTTAGTATAAATACTGGTTTTTAGCCAAAATAAAGTCTAGTTTTGATCTTCAACCGAACCCAGCAGTTTATAATCCCGATGAGCACCGACCGGCGACCAGCTCAAAGTCTTCCGTTGGAAGTCTACACCCCCATGGTGGGGTTGTTTTACCACCCCGGTGAGCAACAGCGAGCGGCTCGAAAGTCCTCCCTTGGACATCTATACCCCATGCTGGGGTAGTTCTTTTGCTCGGCGCATGCACGCCATAGACCAGACCCCAAGGACCCTACTGCATGGCATGAGGATGCTGAAGCCCGAGGAGTTCCACAGAAGCGGTTACCACAGACGTTCAAGTGCTGGGTCGCGTAAGGCATTGCAGTCCCGTCCTCGCTCCTGCGCTGATGCCTGTGGACGCTGCTGCGCACGCCTCTCGCTGAAGACCTGCTTCTAATCCTACTTAACTTTTATACTTTATGTTTTTCTATTGTTCTCTTTATACAATGTGACTTACATTTAGCTCTGACTAATCGTAACGTTACAAGGTTCAATTCTCAGGTCGAGCAAATGTATTGGGTTTTTCTATATGGAACTTGTTAGTAGCAGCCCGTAGATAGCTGACGAAATGTGGGTGTAGGTACTTATAGGTTCACCTCTGTCCAACCCTTCGGGGTAACGAAGCGTTATGTTATGTAATGTTACAATGCGGCGGCACGGTTGGCGCAGTAGTTAAGCGATTGACTGCTGCACTTCATGTCGTGGGTTCGATTCCCGCACGAAACGCACCCATGATACAGGAGTGATGACATGATACATGTCTGGCGGATGCGCGTGTCACCTTATCTGTACTTATAAGCAAGCGATATAACAGCAGTTATTACAAACACAACACGTTTAAACTATGTGGGTAGCTACACAATTACTTACTAGAATTTTACTAAAATAGTAATTAAGGACATTTACGAGACATTAGAAATACAAACAAACAAAACTAAATAAAACATGAGTAAGAAACTAAAGCAATAACAGAAAATAGTTTATATGAAAACATTCGCAAAACGCGAAAACGTAATTAGGAACTTGTTTTAAACTTAACGTCTCATGATTTAAACGTGTTTTAATTGTTGGCGGCCATATTGTCTTCCTTCAAACAGAACGTTTATTTGTGCTAGTTAAAATTATGGCAGTAAAAGGAAAATGGGAAAGAGCGTTCATGAGTTTAAGTGCGTCGGGCGTTTCTTGGGACATCGAACCCACTGTCTGCTTTTCTGATTGAATTTATATAAAATACTAGCTGACCCCGCGAACTTCGTACCGCCTAACATTTAATTTTTCTTTTTAATTTCTCTATTCATAATGACCATCCTCGTACTTCAACGAATATTCAAAAAAAAGAATTATCAAAATCGGTCCATCCGTTTCTTGAGTTATAAAATTACAACGAAAAGTGGCATTGATTTTTATAGATAAAGATTACATTATAACCCTACATTATATGGGCATTTATGAAACGTTAGAAGCGACCTAGCTTCTGAAGTTTTATAAATGCCCATATAAACGACCAACCATACGATATGGTTACTCTTTTAAAAATAATTGACTCTTACAATGTTATTAATGTAATGTTTTTGTTACACTGTTACTAGGTACGGGAGGACAGTGTAGGCCTCTCAACAAGTACCAGGTACTTAATAGAGAAAACTTTTACAGTACTGTTACAGTATGCAATAACTCTTGCCATGCCAAAGAAAATTTACCTACTCGAACACTTCCTATAACGTGGTGAACAGTTCACCACGTTATAGGAAGTGTTCGAGTAGGTAAATTAAACAACAATTCACTGTACAAGAGCAGAGGTCAACGACGCCAGCAAGCATGTGACCACTCTGCGGGCGTGCGTCGTTGCGCTAGTTTATTATGTCGGTACGCTACACATACTATACCTAAATTATAACATCAGGAAAAAAGAAGAAAAATAATTCTTAAAAGAAAAAAGATGGCTCAGAATGCTGGATTGGTTTGTGACGATTGTATGCTCTCAATATTTCTGTACAGTCATGTTCCACTGAAAGTGGGCCTATGCATGCCTTTGCCCAAAACTTTGAGACACGCGGGTATCTCAATGAATTAATTATAATTATTAAGCTCACCACAGAATATCAGAAAAGTAGTGATAGGTTTTCAACCGGAAAGGCGGAAAGGCGGACCCAACAAGAAAAGAGAAAATAGCTATGCAATAATGATGGATTATACAGGAAAGCATAACAAAACAATGACATCGAAACACATTAACAAGACGAACCAAACGAATGAGTGAATTAATGAGGCCGCATGTCATCCATTGTGTACACAGTGGACGCCAATCGTAGCCTCTATGATGGACATTCGATTAGCTTTGAACCGAGAATAATGATGCTTTGGTTCTAATACGGAAGCTTTGTTTGTATTGGACTTGTTAGAAAGAGACAGAAGATACTAATGATGCTAATTTGAGGAGCTTAACATGATTTCCTGCTCTATCATAAATAGCATTATCAGCATGTAAATGTCTTGCACTAGATAATATGACGACTACGGTACGCCGCGCCGCCGCCCGCCGCGTCCTAGCGAAAAACGATCGTCGCGCGAGTACGCAATAGTCGCGGTATTTTAAATATGAATACTCGCTTTTGCCCGGGAATTCGTTTGCGTGGAAGTCGTAAGACACCACAATACATATTATACTAAAATAACAGCCACATTTCTATAAAACTTCCCTGTATACTATGTTTGTAATTTGGTTTCAATAGCCAAAATATGAGAATAGCTAGTTAGGAGTAGGACTGGTGACGCGGGAGCAAGCGACGTACAGTTCATCAGTCCGTGTGAGAAGCAGCTCGTAATGAGGTCGCACCTGCAGGCTTCAGTAGTAATTTCCCATTGCTTGCGAAGTAGTAGCCCTTAGTTTTTATCGATTTAATGAATGCCTGCGTTCCTGTAAACACTACCTAATGGCACATCACTAATAAACCGACTGATACTTTCTTACAGATTATTCCTGACGAACAGCTATTTACTAAAATAATATAACAGTAGATTGTAAACACACGGGTTTTATCATTAACAGTCACCTAACTATAGTTATTTATTTTTATAAATAAATAAATAAAAGTTATAGAAAAACAACAGATTTAAATAAAAAAGGCTGAAAGGCGCGCTTGTAGTGTAGTGTAAGGCATGTGCGTGTGTGTGTGATCGTGTGTGAGAATGAGTGAAGGTGTACAGTATTGTGTGTGAGTAATTAAGGTTTAGTGGTTAACCCTGCGACATTGTCTTGAGATCGGAAGAAGCGTAAAGTATCCTATTCCACTAACCGTTAACTCCACGGAATGACTCTAGTCAGTTTATTAAAGCGTTGATACCATGGACTCAACTTCATCATAGCTGTTAGTAAAAACAATCCAATTTATTTTTTTATTGTAGCCAATTTGATACAAAAAATAGTCACGCAGCTTTAGAGACTATACTTAGCTCTTTTTTATGTGGGATGATTACCGCACCTACCGTCTATTACCAAAAGCTTAATCTTTCTGAGTGACTGCGTATTTCCTTCGTGTATTGGCTTTTGAGGAGTCGTACGGGAAGGATTTGTGTTTTGTTAAGATGAGTTGGAAGTTGTTAAATTTTCTTACAGACAGAAGGTGAGAAGATACGTAAAGGCTTTGGGTAGGGAATCTGAAGAGTTAAAAGAGCATGACCTTAAAGAGAGATCTCTGTGATTTGATTTTTGTGGTCCCGCTCCAGCATGTCAAACAGTACGTGAGGATCGGTTGGGCCTAAGAGAAGTTGACTTGCTGAAGAATATTGTTTGAAGCTACGAGTCAGAGAGTTTTAAATATCCATATCATTTTCCTAATCCTTTTCACGATCAGTTCAGTATGCATCTGCCACGACAGTCACTGGTCAATCACGACACCCAAGTATTTAGTATGTTTTATCCTGTCTATTTTGATATTTGAGCAGTAGACATTTAGGGGGTTTGGACAGTTGTGAATCATTAATTGGAGTTCAAGCGATGGTCGCGTGTGGTTATACTGAGTAAAACAAATGTAGTTTGATTTGGAAGGATTTATTAGGAGGAGATTATGATTGAGCCAAGTTGCTATTACTGACAGACCGCTCTCGGCTGATCTCTCAACACTGTCTTACGTCCTGTCAGCAAATACTTTGGCGGTATAGTCCCCGTCAATTTCCATGTAGCAGTAATTAATGTAAATAAGGAACAGTATCGGACCGAGGACACTCCCCTACCCGACTCCATACGTAACAGTTTCCTCTGATCTAGGAATCTTTGCTATTTTAACCATTTGTTTACGTTTTGGGCAGGTAATATTTAAATAGCTTAAGAGAGGGCCCCTTATGATAATGTTTTCGAGCCTGTGCAAAAGTATGGGGACAGACACCGTATCAAAGGCCAAGGAATACAGCTAGACATTTGCTTCCACTGTCAACTTTATCTACTAAAGTAGACGAATTTTATTATAACCAAGGATGACAGTAAAGGTCTAAACTTTATGTTTTTAGTTTTAAGTGTATATATAACATCGACAGTCGCGCGATCAATCATGTCGATTATAGATACGATGTTAATCCCGAGTCAAAAGCTCGCGATGTCCGCAAGGTACGACGGACGATAGATACCTACATTGTGTATACAATGTATGTTGTATGTATGTTTTATAGCCTACTGGAGCATCCTTCGCCTGTCTCTGACTCCAGTCTTTTACAATCGGTAAAGCTTTGGTTTCCTAAAAAAACGGTGAACGGTCACACAATAACGACTGTCCAGATACAGAGCGTTTTATGCACTTTAATGTACTTATTTTAATTCCTGAATTGTATTTTATCTTTTTTTATTACAGACACTTTTAACGTGCATGTTTTTATACGTCGTTCTCAGATGTATAATTTCAACATGAATGATATAACCACGTTTTTGTAACAATATTTTGATTTAAAAGAGTGTTCATGGAGTTCCTTGCCCGTTCTTCTCCATAGGTACCTACTACGCTTTGGAATGGGCAACTAGCTTCATCTTTCTGACTGACCGACTCCTTGATGATTCAAAAGTGGCTGTAATTGGTTTATTTGAAAATTTATTTCAAATAAACCAATTACAGCTTTGAGTTTGAGTTTTGAGAATACTATTGATAATGACAGATTTGACGGTAGTTATAATACGACAGAACCGCCTTCGTAGCAAACCAAAGCTTCCCACGTCAATCAGCTTCCAGTGGTTGTCTACATTCAATATAATCATAATCCTAATGTCGAATCCCTTCGATGCTTCTTTTTTTTTTTTGAAGTTGGCAAATCTTCAAATAACTTCGCCCGCTCTGGGCGGAGCGGGAGGACGTGTCAGAATCTTACTGACTAAACCCCACCCGTGTTCTTTCAGTTGCCTGTGCCAGGAGCCACGGTAACCCTTTCGGACTTTCCTGCAACCCTGGCAGGCATCGGCCCTAGCGGACCCCGTCATTGTTGCTGACATCTCTTTGAGGCGTACGTGGAACACAACGCGCTGTCGACACGGGCCTGGTCCTTATCGGATGGTGAGCTACCCGTTTCCGGGAATCGGCCTGGGATTCCCGACGCCCTGGGCGTCTCCTGTGGTGACTAGGGGCGTGAGGGCGCGAATTTTGCCTCTCCCTCACGCGTTCCACCTCCTCCTTCGCGAGCATTACTGCATCGCAGAAGAAGGTGACGCCAATCGCCAATCGGTTGCACGAGGACACGGCGGTGCTCCGTTCATGCCGGGCAGACCTCCACCGTGTCCTCCGGACGATCCACATAATGGTGACGCCCGGGCATTTCCTCTCGCCTCACCGGAACAGGAACCTCCCGAAGCAACCGTGTCCGGTGAGGACCTGCGTCAGGTGGAAGGTGATCCCTTCAATGCCTGCAGTGACGACATCATTACCCTTCGTAGCGGCCACAATATAATTTTATTATTTCCATAATACTAATAAGTGCATATAAATGTTACAACTCCAATAACAAAATAAAAACAACTGCATTTTCTTGGAACCGCTCCTGAAATGCGAAGGTAATTCTGTGGATAAAAATTAAAACATTAACCAGTGTAATTTATTTAATTTTGGACAAAGGCTTAACACGCGCGAGAGCTTGTTAAATTTAATTAAAAATAAATAATTCACGAGTGGGTTGTAATTAAAGTTGTATTGCACATGTGCTGTTTACTTATAATGACTTGTGTTTCATGGAATTTTATGAGTTTAGTAGTAAAGTTTTTACACTACTTTCTGAAGCAAAATAATTAAGGATTCATAACACAGATCTATATTTACCTATTTGTTTAATAAAAAGGTTTTGAATGAAGTGGTAATATCGAATCATCATTTGCCTAGCCTTTTCCCAACTAGGTCGGCTTCTAGTCTTACCAGATGCAGCTGAATACCAGTATTTTACATGGAGTGACTGCCTATCTGACCGCCACAACCCAGTTACTGGGTAATACGATAGCTATCCTTTGGTAAAACTGGTTGTCAGAATTTCAGGCTTCTGACGACCCGTAACTACTGTCAAAGATCCACGAATGGCATCCGGGACCAACGGCTTTACGAGCTTTACGTGGCACGGAGGGGTCTAGGTATGTAAATATGGTCACCCATCCACGATCTAACCGCGGCAAGTGTAGCTTAACCTGATCGATCGATCCGTGCGGCTGTTATTACTAAGCCACAAGCGGTAAATTCGAATGACACATAAATAAATATGTTTGAAATCTAACTTGTGGAGGTACTTCTATTATGGAAAACAATTTTTAATCCTAATCATATTTTTGTCCTCGAAATTAGCAATATTTCTTACATAACTTATCATTAGATCACGCATGTATGCCTCGAAGGGGGAAAAGGTATACATATAGTACACCCACATTACGTCAGCTATGTGTAAGTGTCATGTAATAGGGGGCGATCCTATTGCCAACAACCGGCCACAAATCTAGAGTTCAGGCTGCTATGGAGAGCTCGCCGTCCGATAAGGAGCAGGCCCGGGTCGACGGCGCGTTGTGTTCCACGCGCGCCTCAAAGAGATGTCAGCAACAATGACGGGGTCCGCTAGGGTCGATGGCTGCCAGAGTTGCGGGAAAGCCCGAAAGGGTTACCGTGGCCCCTGGCACAAGCAACTGCAGGAACACGGGCGAGTTTTAGTCAGTAAGAGTCTGACACGCCCTCCTGCTCCGCCCAGAGCGGGACAAGTTATTTGACGATTTCCCACCTCAAAAAAAAAGGCTGCTTTACAGGGCAGCTGTAAGAACATCAAGTAGGTATACCGGTAGGTAGGCCGGCTGTCGCTGAAAACCAGCGCTGGGGCTCTGTCTTGCATAGGGTCGCGGCATAATGCTGAGCGATAGCCGTTTTGCGTAGATGTGACGCATGTTTCCCCCAACCTTTTCATATTTTCTGTGTTTGTGTTATTTTTTGCGTCATGTTTACCGCACATAAACGCATTTTCTTTCTTTCTTTCTTTCTTTGTATAAAATTTGCCAAACCGCACTGTGTTGTAGATTAAACTAGTGATTAATTTTATGTGGCATCATAAAATTATCTCATGATTTTTAATAAGCAGGCCTTTGTTACCGAAAAGTGCAACTTAACCCATCAGCAAATTGTGTCAACTTTATAATTCAACTCGCTCATTTAACTCAAACCGCGGTATAAACTTTGATTATTGCGCATAACAAGTACGCTGTAATCCACGGTAGAGTGATTGCAAAAAAAATCGTACCGTAAAAACATTTATTTCAGAATGTAAATATGACAAAACCTAATCACAAATATCTGCAACAATATACAAATTTACACACAGCGACGTTAGTACACAAAAGGCACATTCCTAATTTTAAACAATTGAATCGCTTCCTGTCAATATTGTAAGTTACACTGAGTTAGCAGGAAGCAATTAAATTAAATATTTTAGTGATACATTTTACAAACTTCTTAACGTAATTATACGTCTAAGTACAAAAGCGTAAAGAAACAGTTTCGAGAGAGTAGCAAGGCGTAAAACCTTCAACCCATGACCCATTCAACTTCATTTCATATATAAGTCATTCCGTTGCACCCAAAGCCGTGCCTGACCTAACGTCGAATCTTACAAGGAAAGTATACCAAATGCAATGCACAAAAGATTTTTATCCTAAACGTGTTCAAAACAAATCTCAAAATTTCATTCAACATGACGTTACATACTTCACGTACTTATTCGTCCGACCATCTCGCCGTCCGAGCGTCAAGACGGGTGTGCGCCCGACCGAACAGCGCCGAAGCGGCAACGTCCGACTCGCGCACAAGGCGTAAAACAACAATATGAATTATTTTCATCTCTAGTTGTGTCCATGAGAATAAATTCTCGGGACTATCGTCGCAGATAAAGGAAAGTGCGTCCTCGCCGCTCTGTTTCAACACAGTCGAGCAGAAAAATCCCGAGTTCCGTTCGAATAGGGTGGCTACAATTTTTAAATCCGAGAATTTTTATGGGTGACCCTTTTTAAAGTTAAAACTGTTGCGCTAGAAAAGTGTGTTAAAAAGTGGACACATACATTTATTGACAGCAATGCGTGGCAGTTACGTAAAAGATATTGGTTAATCTAACGTGAAACTCGAGAATAAGCGATGACAGACTCGTATTAAAAATTCATACATGCCAAAACGAAACACTGTCAATTTTTGAGATAATTATTTGCTAATAATAATTAAACAGCATATTTTGTCTTAGATTTGTGGCTAAAGATTGCCTTGAAAAAGCTGGCTGGCTCTGTTAACCTCAAAAATTAAGAATTTGTGTCTCTGAATTTTCTTTATATCTATGCAAAATCCTAAAAACTTCAACAGCCTGGCTAGTCCCGTCTCAGCAGATTTATTGCAGACCAACTGAATTTGTAGGCCCCATCGAAATGATAAAGCGTTTCCCTACCGTTTGGGACTAAACAAAAGTTAATAGTTTAGCAACTTTGGACCCTTTCGATGCCAATACCGAATAGTTTTTGTGAGAGCTCTAAATATAAGGACGGAATGTAAACTATAGGTTTGAAATCGCGGTCTTTTTGATGCGCGGGTTATGTAGAACTTTATGCTACTGTCGAAGTAGATTAAAAGTGTGGATTTCGTTAACAGTTCCATTTCTGATAAAGAGGAATATAATGATACTACTTGGTACTTATAACACAAGTTAGATCATACTTTGAGTAACAGAGTTCAAAATTCGCTAGTTTTTTAATTTAAAATAACAAACTGGTAACACAGTTCATAATGTATCATAGTTACTAGTAGGAACTATAAAAATAAAATTCTTTATTTCGCAAAAAACTGAACAATAACACCACTAGTGTTATTGTTCTCTTTTTTGCGAAATAAAGAATTTTCATTATACGTTTAGTTTTTTTTTAATAATAATTGTTTGCGTAACACCTTTGTTTAAGATTCTGTTATTATGTTTTCAGAGTCAAGATAGACAGAGTATAACGTGAAGAAGAAACATGTGCGCAAAAAACAGGTAAATCCAGGTATTTGGCTACGATACTGTGCACTGGTAGGTGTAGTAGTAAGTACCACTCCATCGTATACTAATTTGAAAATGTTGGTAACAGATGCAACTATGGTCACCGTTTCCAGAAATCTATGTATGTATAATATATTTTTTTTTATTTTTTTATATGAGACAACATCCACACAAGGTCTACAGGTCCCGAACTAGGCAGAGCCTGTGCTACGGTAACCTGATGACTGATATACATACTTATATGCATATACACACCCAGACACAGGTCAAACAGACATGTTCATAAGGTTTTAACGTTAAGACAACTGTACGTACCCGCTACTATACTTAGGCAACATGCCTCTATGAATTTCAGTAGTTCTAATCCAGTCCTACAGAAACGGCGTTTTTTTAAATATATTATTAAAAATCTCCGTTACAACTATCATTACAGTTATGGCCCTAATGCGTTAGCTTGCTCTCAAAACTAACTTAAATATTTATAATATAAAACTATGAACAAAGTAAAAAATAAACTAGTACTACTTATCATAGCTTTTGTACTAAGTTTCAACTATAAAACACAATATTTAAATATAAAACAACAAAGTTTAGCCTACCCTAATCTACACTATAACATAAAATAAACAACAGTATTTTTGCGAATTCACTCTTAGTGCATGTAAATACATCGATCTTGACGTGAAGATCGTCAATAACCCGAATTGCGCGGGTCAATGGTCCTTTAGCGAGGAGGGTGGTCCTGGCAACCGGCACGGCCAGCAGTCATTTTCATCAAGTCTGTCAAGCTAGACCCTCTAGGACGAGTTTCAGTTTTCTTCTTCTTTTTCCAAGGGCCACGTCTGTATAACAGTGCAAATAAACTTCTAACGATTTATCCACTAACGCGTATTGAATGCGTAAAGACGACGTAACGACGTAAGGTCTCAAAATGGCTCCTAACACTCACATATATGGCGATACGGAGAAACTGTAATTCAGTTACGGAGAAGTATTAACTCACATGCATTACACACACATCTAAAACACCACAAGCACAACTTCCTTTCACACGCACAAAACCACTACACGCGCATTATACACCAACGATTTCACAAACCTACCAAAGCACCACTTACTAATATGTTTCTTACTTCTTATTTTTATATTGTTCGTTAGCTGCAAGCGCTCCCTGCTACTGCTTTATTATGTCCTTAGCATAGCTCTCATAATGTATTCGAGATTAGGAGACCAGGAGACCCGTAGCACAGGTTTTACTTAGTATGGGCTCCTGTCTCCCATCATAAAACTTTTTGAAATGTATACTGTGTACGCTATTAATAAAATTGTGGGAGAAAATAAATAAATAAAAATCATCCACAGCCTGAGTTCGCCCACTGCTGGACATACGCCTCCCTTTTATTGTGCTAATCCCCATGATTCTGTGCCAGCCTTATACAGGTTTTATTACTTAAGAGCTCAACCGTCGCTAATGAGACTCAATTACTTTTCTATTGTTACCGAACATAATCAGTTCGATCGACAGACAAGGGGCTGGTATTAGATGCTGATCCATGCGTCATGTTCGAGAACGGGCGCTGTCAGTTGGGACTGGTTATCTCTTAGCCGCCACAGCTTATTTTAATTATTTTATTTATGGATTGTTTTGTTTAAATTTCTATTTTCTGTATTCTGGACACTCAACGTGTACGTCTTATTTCAATCGTTCTCATATATAATTATACCTATATTCAACATTAATGATGTAACTAATATTTATGTAACAATATAATTTAAAAGAGTGTCCATGGAGTTTCTTGCCCGTTCTTCTCCATAGGTACCTACTACGCTTTGGAATGGGAAACTAGCTTCATATTTCTGACTGGCCGACCACTTGACAATTCAAAAGTGCCTGTTAATGGTTTAATTGAAATAAATGCTTTGAGTTTGAGTTTGAATAGCTAAAAATTAGCTTTAGGTAAATAAAAGATAAGATAAGATCATTTTATTTGTCCAAAACATGAGTACATACACATGGCATGCAAGATGTTACAAATCAAATAAAAAAAAATCAAATCATCAAAAATCATCAAATTATCTGACAGTCTTGGTCTTGTTTTGCCTGAACGGCGCACAAATATAAGACGAAGGACGCTACACAGCATCAAGTGAATTTGAATTCGTCCATTACACACATTCAATATAGCAATTAACAATCCAATTTAGACCATAACTTAAAACTAAAAGGTACAATCAAATAGTGTCATACGCTCATCATAGTAAATAAAACAAATAAAAAAATCCAATGTTAAAGCAACCGAGTACACCGACCGTGTAGTACCGATACAACCGAGTATCCGATCTCTGCATATCGACCTTGACAATACTCTAGTTACTAGTTATGGAGTGGCACTAGTTGGGTACCTATCTAGTTAGCACACTGTGGATTAAAATATACCTACAGCACTAGAAAGAGATTACATTAATACTATCATCAATAATCATTACTGTCTTAGTAATACGACTTGTATTAATTAAAAGTGATACTATAGAGGCACGAGGAACAGGGTGTTAAGTTCACTCATACCGCCATAGAAAAGGGAGGATCCTCTGACCAGACGGGTGTCGTGTCTGGTGGGCAACTGCCCGATGATTGATGTCGGGAAGTTGTATATTTATGCTAGTCGCGCGGTAAACTCTGCTTGCGCGATGCAGGATTTAGGATGACGTCAGTATGACGCACAGCTCGCATGTGGCGATGTAGATACCGCTACAATACTAGGAAAAAAATTGTACTAAAGTAGATAAAGTATATAATAGTACCAAAGTAAAGATGGATAATCATTTCAAATGCTCATAGTCATATCGTAATATTGTCACGGATAAACCTACCTATCCATAACAAAGAAACACGTATTACAAATAACTGTACGTACTACCAACTTACCCAACATATTATTGCCAAAACTTTTGCTTACTTTCCCAAAAAGTTGTGGTTTTCACACAAATACTCTGGTATTCACGTGATAAAGCGGGACATGCGTTGTAATAGAGAGTGGCTGCCTAACATTATGTATTTCACATGTACTGTAACTACGTGAGCGCTTTAGGTAAACGATCTGGGGTCTTAAAAAATATCCTTTGCCTCCGATCGAGGTAATAACTGGAATTTTGTATTGAGGAAATTTAAGGCTAGAATAAAATAAATAATATATGTGGTGGCCCAGTGGTAACGGCCGCGACTTACGAGTTGCAGGTTGTAGGCACGAACCCAGATAGGCGCTTTACTTTGTGTAAATTATTTCATCACTATTGCTCTCAAAACGATGAAGTATAGGAAAACATCGTGAGGAAACCGGCATGTCCTAGAAACAAAAATTCGAAGACATGTGACATCTACCAACCCGCACTGGGCCCGCGTGGTGGATTACGGCCCACTCCCCCTCACCGAGAGGAGGCCTGTGTCCCCGCAGTGGGAATATTATAGGCTGATTATGCAATATGCAAGGTTAGAATTAATCAAATAAATAAATCAACATATTATTATCATGACGTCTTGGAATCGTTTCTTATGTATGTACCTAATTGTTCAATAGGTTTTGAAGTTGGTCTTACTTTTTGTTAAAGCTAAGGTTTTCTAGAGGAGCGGTGGCCACCACATAACGCCGCAGTGACGACCGTCATGAAAATGATGGCATCGGGGTTTGTTTCTACAGTGTTCAAAAACGCTCTCTGGGAAAACACACAAACTTACTTTCATATAATATAACGTTTCAGTGTCGTTTTTCGCCGGGAAATTACGGACGCTATGTGGCGGCCACCGCAGTCTTAGAAAACCCTAGCTTTGTTGAAGTAAAAAGGATAACGTACTTCGCGAATGAAGAGTAGTAGGTAATCATGTTTCTTTTCTTGAGAAGACAAATTTTTAGGTAAATTTTTTGTAGTTTAGTACATGCTGAGACAAAAGTTACCTAGATCCTAACTAATATTATAAAAGCGAAAGTGAGTTTGTTTGTGTGTTTGTTACGCTTTCACGTTGAAAACAGCTGAACGAATTTGGATGAAATTCGGCACATCGGTAGACAATGACCTGGACAAAGGCTTATGCTTCTTTTCATCCTGGATCGCAGATGAAGTTGCCGGCAATACCTAGTAGGTACCTAATATTTTTTTGGAAAAGCTGTACGTTGATAAGTTTTCTAGCAATTGCTTCAAAATTCTTATTCATAACATGATAAATTCTTGAACTGTTGGAAATAAGGTATTCTTTTTATTTATTCATGAACACATGTAAGAATTCTACGAAATTGTTACCTACATAAATGGAAATTTCGAACTTCTAATAACATTAATTAATCCTTCGTATGATGTATTTTAATGGCAAGACGAGAGGCCCTTCTGGCCTCGCCGACGGCAGGTTATGCAGAATAGGTTCCTCGGAGCCAGACCAAAAGGCCCGTATTAAAAAAAAAAACGAATTTATTTTATTGCTTAAAAGCTCATCCCACCTTCTTAGAACTTCATTTCATGAGTAGTGCTATACCTAAGATTTACGAGAAAATTAAATTAGATACAAACAACTTAATACCACGCTTTGTTTCCTCGACGGGTAAGGCAGAGGTGAACCTATAGTACCCCCACCTCTTGCCAGTTATGTTTTAAGTCCCATATAATGCCGGCTGTCGCTGAAAACCAGCGCTGGGGCTCTGTCTTGCATAGGGTCGCGAAATAATGCTGAGCGATAGCCGTTTTGCGTGGATGTGACGCATGTTTCCCCCAACCTTTTCATATTTTCTGTGTTTGTGTTATTTTTTGCGTCATGTTTACCGCAAATAAACGCATTTTCTTTCTTTCTTTCTATCTTTTCTTTCTATAATA
The DNA here is from genome assembly GCA_937001585.2 of Brachylomia viminalis. NCBI lineage: Eukaryota > Metazoa > Arthropoda > Insecta > Lepidoptera > Noctuidae > Brachylomia > Brachylomia viminalis. The sequence goes on from OW443300.2 coordinate 5,191,695, forward strand.
GGGGCGACCCTATTGCCATCAATCGGGCACAAACCCAGACACTCAGAAACGGCTGCTACTAAGAAATTCCTAATGGAAAAACCCTATAACACTTTGCCTGGCCTGGGAATCGAACCCAGGACGTCAGGAGGAGGAGGTCAGGAGGTCGGCAATAGTGCTTGTTGCCATTAGACCAGTGAGGAAGTACCAACATAAAGAAAAACACCCGTTATTACTATCATCTTCGTTTCCGTCGGCTCGTGGCTGAGTAATAACAGCCGTACAGGTAGATCAATCAGGTCAAGCTACCTTGCCGACGTTGGTCCGAGGATAGTTGACCAGCTTTACATACCGGGACCCCCTGCGTGCCTCGGAAAGCACGCTTACGCGTTGTTACCGGCTGTCATTCGTAGATCTTTGACAGTCGTTACGGGTCGTCTGAAGCCCGAAAGTCTGACAACCAGTCTTGCTTATGAAGCAGCCCACATACTAACGGGCATGCAACACATCCGTCCACACCGCCGCACGGCCGGGCACTGAGGACCGGCCGCTCTGTACATGCGCCCGCCCTGCCGGCTTACGCCTCCTCCGCTGAGCCGTGTGATGTCATCGGACAACATGCCACCTTGAAGTCAGGATATGTACTGGACCGGCGTTTTTTTTTTCTTTTTTCCTAACTATGGCATCTCGTAGGTGACCTAGAGAGGTCGTCACTACTTAACCGGACTATCCTGTGGTTGCCATAAGTGAAACTCAAAGCCTCCAGCCAGGGGTGGACCGGCGAGCCGGAGCGAGCCTTTAATAAGTTAGCGCGTTCATGTAGCCGTTGCCAAAAGTATGACAGAGCGCGGCGGTCTCTGATTGGTCTATCCACAATCAGGTGTATGTTTGGTGGTACCTCTACTGAACAAATTGTAAATATAATATAACTAGGCTTAATAAATGATTATTATTCGAATTACAATAAATGGCTTTTTACTCATCGAACAACTACCGACCTCCCCCAAACTTAGGAGTGTCGAATTACCCAGACAGTGGGTTGTGGAGGTCACATAGGCAGTCGCTCCATATAAAATACTGGTATTCAGCTGCATCCCGATCGACTGCAAGTTGACCCCAACACAGTTGGGAAAATGCTAGGAAGAGAGATGGATTTCTTTCGTCTTTCCTTCCATATTCTAATGTAGTGTATAAGCTATGTTCTAAGTTTGCCTATACCTATGCATGTTAAACGTGTACTTAAGTACCAATAATTGACTGAGCGGTTGGTGCAGTTGGTAGCGACCCTGCCTTCTGAGCCTCTGGTCCCGGGTTCGATCCCCGGACAAGTCAAACATTTGTGTGCATAAACATGTCTGTTTGATCTGTGTCTGGGTGTGTACATGTATATAAGTATGTATATCAGTCATCAGGTTACCGTAGTACAGGTTCTACCTAGTTCGGGACCTGCAGACCTTGTGTGGACAGAGTCTCATAAAAAAAAAAACCTACTAACAAATGAGTCAGTTATCAACTAGCAATCAGAGCGTTTAATTCTTCTGTAATACCCAACTGTACATGGCGAGCCTGCCATGTTTGGTGATGGGGTGTCGGGTCGCAATGCGGGCGCACTTCGTGTGTGGTACACACTCTCTTTTTAGGTGTACGTTGCGTTATTGAACTTTGTTCGAGAACTTTCATAAACTTTTACGATGGGCAATTCTAACACTCCAAAACGAGAAGTAGTTAAAATAAACTAGGATGGCATTGGATCTTCTAATGTGGCTACTACAGACCAGCTAGAATATCATCTTTCTGCAATAAATGCATTGTGATGATGATAAATTTATTTATTTATTTTTTTTTACTTGTGCATAAAGTTTTAAACTTTATGCACATGTAAAAAAAAATACTGTACAAAGGCGGACTTAATGCCTGAGGCATTTTCTATTGACATTGGCAGCCTATTTCCTGTACAAATTGGATTAATAACCAAATACTTCGTCAAACTTTGAGAAATTCCTAATCTCAGCGTGGTCGTAGAGGAATTGCAGAAGGAAATAGGTGTACGTCGTGTTCAAACAGGCCCGGGCTTGGGCCTTCACTTCCTAAAGAAGATTTCATGCTTAAACCGAATGTGTGATATGGATATCGTAAGAATAACGTAAAAGTGAAGTGTTGAAAGTGCGGTTTGTGCGTGAAAGTGAACGGAAACCGGTGAAAAGGCGATGAACTATGGTAACCTGATTGATGTAACCTTTTATTAGTTATTAAGTATGCTAGTTATTACTTTTTTTCAATGACAAATTATGGCTCATGAGCTCAATGATAAATATATGAAAAAATTAGAAAAATTTACGAAAATTTAATTAAATTGAGTAATGAAAGGAGAACGCCAGAGCGTTTGAAAGAAAAGCTGACTGAAGCAATTATTGTGTTTAATATTTATTCTGTTTTACTTCCAAGCATTATGAAACAAATAGATGATAAGAAAATTTGTGGTGAAAGTTTGTCATTGATTGAATCGCATTGCGATAAAATTGCCGAGTTGAATTCTCAAATACAAGAATTTCGTAATAAGTTGCATAGACGTGAAACTGATAAGAGTAGTTGTGAACAATTTGGCTCAACATCGAATCTCGAATCCAAAATGGAGTTTAATTTAAAAGTAGCCCTGAGTATGTTATCAGTCATGAATAATGAGGAATCGACGACTAGTCAACTAATTGATGGTATCGATTACTATAGATCTACCTTAAAAACCGATCAGTGTAAATTCAGTTTTGTAAACTTTGTCTTAAAAAGTCGTCTCTCTCAACAAGCGAATGTAAGACTTAAATCCGATTATCCATCCATTGATGCATTACTAACTGATATGCGTATGATTCTTATGCCTAAAAAAAGTACCGTCGCCTTGCAAAGTAAACTTCAAACTTTGCGACAAGATCAAAGGTCAATAATTAATGATTACGGCAAGCAGTTGACTGAACTATTTGTGGATTTATCTATAGTGCAAGCCGAAGGCAAAACCAAAAATCTCAAGATTTTACAGCCTCTAAACGAAAAACAAGCCATTAAACGCTTTGCCGACGGATTACGCAATAGACGACTCAGTACGATAATAGCTGCACAAAAGTTTGAAACACAGAAAGACACACATGCAGAGATCTCACAGCAAACAAACATTCTTCCCCAGCTTTTCCCAATAGCTAATCACACTAATTACACTTCCCGACTAACCCATTTTCCCCTTAAGATTTTAAACTAGTTCTTCAACATTTTCAATTTAGCAAGAAAATAAGCTGTAAGTTTTTAAATGAAGACTGTTCGCTGACTCGGCTAATTCCGTTAATGGGAACCCCGCGTTACTTTCGGGAGTTATCGGGTTTTCGTTCGTGTAGCAAGGATATTCGGGGCTCGTTGGTTTTTGTGCATGGCTTGTTTTTGATTATCTTACGAGATATAATGTGCTGCGCTGTAGGTTAATATCCTGAGTGGGTTTATTGAAGTGTGGTGCTAAGCCATCCACATTATTGATTCTTTTTAATTTTGTCTGCAGACGGCTGAGAGTTAGGTTTTCAATTTGGCCTCTAAGACTAGCATAATTTATCGAATATCATCCTCTAACTAGTATTATTATGATAACTATATTTTATTCAGACGGATAGAAATGATATGCCCCTGTCAAAATTCTAATAAAGAAGCGCTAGTTCAATACCCAGTAAGAAAGTCTGCTTTAGGTGGCAACACTAGTCCAGAGTAGATAACTTACGAGTTTTAGGTCGTGAGTTCGAGCCCAGAAAGCACTTTACTTTGTGTATTTAATTTCATCACCACTGCTCACAAATTGGTGAAGGAAAGCATCGTGAGGAAACACACCGCATGTCATAGTACTATAATTTCAAAGACATGTGTCATCCACCAACCCACACTGAGCCTGCGTGGTGGATTATGGCCCACTCTCTCTCACCAAGAGGAAGCCTGTGTCCTAGCTGTGGGAACACTAACGGCTGATTATAATGATGCTTTAAAGAAAAAAACAGAAAAAAAAATATCTTATTAACGAGTGAACAAGTCAAGGGTCCATGACCTCAGCTTAGCCAATGGAACCAACCCAATAAGGCAACGGATACATGAAGCAAATACAGAAATTGAACAAAACAAAGAAACTAATCATGACACGTCCACTTTGAAGTAAACCTCGTATTTATATAAGTCGGTAGAGCATAAAGTGTGGCCAGCAAAGAGTAGGTATGAATGAGACAACCTATAAAACCATAGCTCAAAGGTAAAGATGAAGGTTTGTTTCGGGAGGTTCCTGTTCCGGATAAGGTGGGAGGAAACGCCCGGGTGTCACCATTGTGTGGATCGCCCGGAGGACACGGTGGAGCATACGGTGGAGGTCTGCCCGGCTTGGGCGGAGCACCGCCGTGTCCTCGTGGAGGCGATTGGCGGTGGCGATCTCTCGCGTCCGGCCTTGGTCCAGGCCATGGTACGGAGCGAGAGGGCTTGGGAAGCCATCACCTCCTTCTGCGAAGCAGTGATGTTCGCGAAGGAGGAGGCGGAACGCGTGAGGGAGAGGCAAAATTTGCGCCCTCAAGCCCCTAGCCGCCGCAGGAGACGCCCAGGGCGTCGGGAATCGCAGGCCGATTCCCGGCCACCGTAGGCGCGGGCTTGCGAACGGCGAGCAATGGGCAGCTCGCCGTTCGATAAGGACCAGGCCCGGGTCGACGGCGCGTTGTGTTCCACGCGTGCCTCAAAGAGATGTCAGCACCAATGACGGGGTTTGCTAGGACCGATGCCTGCTAGGGTTGCGGAAAAGTCCAAGAGGGTCACCGTGGCCCCTGGCACAGGCAACTGAAGGAACACGGGTGGGTTTTAGTCAGTAAGAGTCTGACATGCCCTCCTGCTCTGCCCAGAGCGGGAGAAGTTATTTGATGATTTACCACCCAAAAAAAAAAAAAAAATTGTAAAGATGAAGGTACCTGGTACATATTGCCAGCATAAATTTCTGGTGTACCTCGTTAATATAAGACCTAGTTTTGACAGATGACTGAAGTAATATCGAAGCGATAAAGCCCTGGACTGACAAGGGAGAGAGATTGAAAGTTTGTATGCCAGTTCACTTCACAAGTACATCCAACATAGCCTTTATACCCTTCCCATGTAAGATATCTTTGAAAATACACTAAGAAACACTGGGTCAAGTGGAAGCCTAGGTTTTGATTTCCAACTTAGTTACTGGAAAACATTCTAATACGGCCTACTGGCCATCGTCTTCTATTACTCTAGAGTCCAAGAACTAAGTGATTTTTTTTGCAGCTGAACTTTATACCTTGTGTCATGTCTACGCTAAGGCAGATTGTGCTCAAGTTAAGCCCGTTTGCAACAGTCTCGCTGGAAAGTTCCAGTATATTGGTGCAGCTAACTTCTTGGAAACGGAGACAAACAAACAAATTAGCAGATTTTTACTTTATTGTCTTTCTTTGGATGTTAAAATTAATATTTTAAAAGTTTTTTCCCAATTAGGTAAATGCCATTGTTTTTTAAGTAATTGTGGAACAAGAAAAGTTATTTTTATTTAACTAAGAACATTTTACAGGGCGTATTTTTTGAGATGTAAGAATTTTAATCCTTATAAAAAAAAGGATCGATTGGCACCGTAAGAATATGTGAAAATTGCCCCTTTTTGCTGACTGCAGTAAATTCGGGTTCCCTCTATCTGGCAGAATCTTGATGCTCCGAAGATCATTTGGCATAACGAGCTTGGCATAATCTTCTTTAAACGAATATTTTTAAGTCAAAAACATTATTTAATACAATTATTGTTTATCCGAATGTTTATATGTCCGAATTTACAATTGCATACTTTTAAGGTGGCAGAATTTAATTTGGCATAATTACCTTTGGCAAAGTTATCATCCCGCATAATTTTGTTTAGCAAAACTTTTATTTAGAGCGACGATTATTTGGTACAGTTTCACTTGGCATCTGTGAAGGTGGCAGAATTTCATTTGGAATAATTTTAGTAGGAATAATGCCATTTCTATAAAATATGCTGCAGGCATTTTCAACCTTAATTGAAATTAAAATATTGTCCTAACAAGTCAACATGTTGTGCTACAAAAGTTAGTGACAGAAACGAATCTCTGCAAAACCGACTCCACGTAGTCTTGTCTAGCCTCATGTATAAACGTGGTATAACAGTTATATGTAATTTAATCCCGCGTAGGCGTGGAGGGGCGAGGCGGCCCGCGAGCTGTGGAGCAGGTGGTTTCAACACTCGCCGCCGCGGATGATACTCGAAATAAAAGATTAGGTTAGGTTAGAATTGCGACCCCTACGCACGAGTCGAGCAAGCGAAGCGAGCGGTGCTGCGGCAGCGGCCGGCGGGTGCTGGAGTGGCGAGTATTGGATCATTGAGTTCCCTTCAAAATGGTTGAGCTGAACGGTGCTGATGCATACGTCATGTTCGTGAACGGGCGCCGTCAGTAGGCACTGGTCATGTCTTAGCTGCCACGGCTTATTTTGATTCCTGAGTTGTGTTTATCTTTTTATTACGGACGCTTTTAACGTGCACGTCTTTCTACATCGTTCTCACATGTATAATTTCAACATAAATGATGTAACCACTATTTTGTAACAATATTTTGATTTAAAAGAGTGTCCATGGAGTTTCTTGCCCGTTCTTCTCCATAGGTACCTACTACGCTTTGGAATAGGCAACTAGCTTCATCTTTCTGACTGACCGACCGGACCCCTTGACAATTCAAAAGTGCCTGTAATTGTTTGTATGTATGTATATTCTCATATTCCATGTCCCTGGATTTCCCCCCTATAAAAAAAAACAGGTTATATTATGGATCGCGAGGACACGTCGCGGCATACGCTGGCAGAGTGTGCCGCTTGGGAGGAGCCGCGCCGTGCCCTCATCTCAGAAGTAGGCAGTGACTTGTCGCTGCCGGCCGTAGTCAAGTTGATGGTCGGCAGCGACTAGTCCTGGGACGTGGTGGTTTCCTTCTGCGAAACAGTTGACTCGCAGAAGGAGGCTGCGGAAAGGGAGAAGGAGACCTCGTCCACTCACTCGGCCTGCAGAAGGCGCACCGGGCGTCGGCGGAGGGCGGACAACGCCCTCTGCCAGCCCCCCTAAATGGGTCCAGGGGCGACGGACTCTGGGATGTCCGTCGCTACCCACACATCAGGACCCGAGGTGGCGGTGGGGAGTGTTCCACGCGGGCCCCCTTAGACGTCGCGGGGGGAGTCAAACACCTCACTCCCCCCCCAGAACCGAAGAGGCCCGCAGTGGCGGGCCGGCACCATTTAGGGGTTGCCTGACAGACTCCGCCGCCCGCCCCGGGGCGGCGGACATCCACGAGGATTTCCACCCCGGAAACAAAAAAAAGAAAGGTTATATTATGGATATGAAATGTATGCCAAAAGATGATACTAACTGTAAACTTTCTGAGATATTATGATAGTTCGTCCTTTAAATGACTATCGATATGAAATGTATGCCATAAGACGTTTCTGACTGTGAGCTTTCTGTGATATGATGGTTCTACTTTTTAAATATTATGGGTATGTACAAAATTTATGCCTAAATTGACTTACAAAATTATGAGTTTTGAATGTATGCTATATGAGTGTGTGCCAAACTATTTTCTGCGAAATGAAGTTTATGCTATTCGCTGTTATTCAAAATTATATTATGACATAAAAAGTTCTGCTATAAAGGGTAGACCCAATACATTCTTTTCAAAAATAGTGAAGATGGAGGTGCAAATCAAAATGTCTCAATAAGTTAAGGACACTCTTTTTATACCGTTTTCCTGGAGCTACAACGGTTAAGGTATCGGCCCTTACTGCCCCATCTCAAAAATCCACCCTATACTGTAATTTTTATCCGCTCTGATTTTCACAATTCGTTTGTGGTTAAATAAAAGCGAATTACAAAAAGAAACAAACAAAATACAGAGAAATAATAAATCCGATACCGATAAACCGCTATCAGAGCTCAAGTGCTGTTGAGCCCACAACAAAACAAGCGAATAACGAAACTCCATCCAATCCACAAATCGTTCCGAAATAAAAATGGACCATGATACGAGGTAATTAAATAAAGTATTCCCTGCGGCGATTTGGTCGGTGGCTCACATTCAAGCAATTTCTTTCCAATCGCCAGAGCTGGGTCGTCAGCCACATAGATTAAAGTTAAAACTACCCCTGGGGGATTGGTGAGTAGTTTCATGCTTTTATTGTTCAGGTTTCGTTGGTAGGACTTCCTGTTGTTAAAGTTTGAGGTTAGCAAACTTTTGTAGGCTTTTTACTTCCTGGTTTCAGTACTGTAAGGGGAATTTGACAAGCATAAAGTTTTTTTTTGTTGTTTGGTATTTAATGAATGTTGAGCAAATACTATGAAGACGTGAAATAACATTACTGTGTGAAACATTTTATTTCTTTCCAAGAACAACTCATTTTGCTTACACGTTTCTGAAGAGCTGACAAGACAAAGGAACCGAACCTCTCACAGGTAATAGAAATAAAGTTTCATACGATACTAGGAAATAACGTCGAATGTATATGTATGAAAAACACGGCCGTAAATAAAGGTAAAAAAATGATACATTATAAAGACAGGATCTTCCATACGAAGGCGGCGCAGTGTCTAGGTTTTTTGCCCAAAAAACGAAGCCTTGATCCTCAGGGATTTTGCTTATAAAAACCGAAGAAAGATACCACGACAAAACTGATCGCAGAAGGAATTACAATGATAAATAATTCAGGGGCGGAAATATGGATGCTTATCCCTTAACTCTCTTCTATTTTATTTTTATTATATTACTCGTATTTGTTAAGAAAATCCACTTTTATACTTACGGTGCGATAATGACACGTCACGATATCTGTGAACAGGGATTCTGGGTTGGTTTCGTTTCAGAGTAGTCCCATAGGAAACACCGACCTCAATTGTTATAATTTTTTTTGACGGCTAAAAGCATTCGTTGAAACCAATTTACAGACTAAGCATAATTTGTCAATAAATACTGATAAATACTGTTTGCAAACAATTTAGTTTTATGTTCAATGTTCAGTCTTGTTGCTATCTACTATTATCTACAAAAATATGAGAAAGTTAATTTACATTTCTGTGTATGACAAGGCAAAAGTGACTTAGCAATTGCAAATCTACACGATAGAAATAAATACAGTAACCCGAATGGGAGATGATGAATGAGTGCAGTGGTGGCCCAGTGGTAACGGCCGCGACTTAAGAGATGTAGGTCGTAGGTACGAAGCCAGACAGGCGCTTTACTTTGTGTAAAGTATTTCATCACCACTGCTCTCAAAAACGGTGAAGGAAAACATTGTGAGGAAACCGGCAGCATGTCGGCCTGTGGCAACCGAAAATTCGAAGACATGAGACATCTACCAACCCGCACTGGGCCTGCGTGGTGGATTACGGCCCACTCCCTCACACGGAGAGGAGGCCTGTGTCCCAGCAGTGAAAACATTGTAGGCTGATGATAAACCCGAATGGTCTGGAGCCCGAAAGTCTATTTCTTTCCTTTTTTTTACCTACCAACTTATACTTTCAGGCTGAGCATCCTGGAATTTAGCAATGTCGCAAACAGCTGTCAAATATTTTCTTGCTTTGATTTTGGGTATTTTTTGTATATTTTAATTTATATATTTAGTTTTTTAAGCAACTAATTTCATTTTTTTTTGGTTTACAAAGCAGTAATTAATTAATACATTTTCTAAATTCCACTTCGAAAAGTAGAACGAAGAGTTCGATATCTTTGCATTCTTTGCCACGTATAATACAATAATAAAAATCTTTAATTTGAGCTTTTTTGTTTGATGGACGTTGGTTGATGGACCCATGAAATTAGAGTTGGGAATGATCGACATAATCGAACATTTACTTAAACTGATACTTAAATGTTCCATTATGAAATTAATAACTCGATTACAGTTAATCGATTATGTTACTAATTTTGTGTCACTAATCTGTCCTTACAAGTTGTTAGAAATGAGAGTTTTCTGTGAGCCAGAGCGGGAGAAGTTATTCGATGATTTCCCACACACAAAAAAAGAAGGGATATAGTCTCGAAGGTCAAACACGCACGCAGACTTATCTGGCGCGCACTCTAGTAGTCCGGTCTAGTGAAGGTCTAGGTATCTACTGGCACTAGGTGGACGACTGTGATTAGTTTTATTTTTTTTAAAGTTTGCCCCACACAAGAATTTCTCCTGTATCGTGGGTGCGTTTACAAACATTTAAACTCACATACACAAACGGCCAGACCCGGAACAACTACTTTAAGGTCATACAAATATTTGTTCCGTGCGGGGATCGAACCCGCGACACGTAACGCAGCAGTCAATCGCTTAACCACTGCGCCAACCGCGTTGTCAAATTCTTTCTTCGTCTTTCTATTTTACCTATCTCTTTATTATCCTATATCTACCTTCATCAAAGTAATCAACCAGTAGCAGTTATATTTCCAACACCATTAGCTGTTACAAAATAGTTCGATTGATTTCATAATTATTAATTGTATAGAGAGAATGGATTTTCTTTAAGCCATCTAAATATATTATATTGCTAAACGACCATTCAGGCTTCGGGATTTCCGATAATTTGTGTGAATTGTTTTTAAACTTTTGATTTGAATCGATTCAAAGAAAGATTTTTTTCCACATGACTGCATTATTGTAATTATGGTCATCCCTAAAGTTGATATTATATGACTTCAAATCTGAAAAAACTCCCTAAATAAAAATATAGAAAAAAAAAATGACTTCAAATCCCAATCTGCTTACTTTTTGACGTCATTTGGAAGTCAAATGAAAGTCAAGTGGTTTCATGTGTTTATGTTAAAATAAACTCCATCTTATAATTTTAAGCGCTAAAAATAAAAAATAAAGATTTAGAATCCTAAAAGCTCGAGTTGGTTATGGAAACAGCGCAGGACATTTTTTTCATTACGTACCGAATTCACAATCAATATTTTAGTATAACACAGAGAGAAATTTTATAACTTCATTCACATAATAATATTAATTAATCCTAATCAAAACCGCGAAATATTTGACAGCTATTTGCGACGTTGCCAACTTTAAGAATGCACCCTCTTAAGCTTTCTATCTTATCGGAAAAAATGCTGGTGTATTTCGATACCACCACTGAATTCCCATTTCAGTTATGTATCAATCGTAAATGTAATCGTGGCATGTCGTATCGTCCACGTCTCGTCCCATACAAAATTACAAATACGCCTAATTTTTGTAAGACTACTGTGAGGAGAATACGTTATGGTCGGGGTAGGCCGTAATTCATAACGATGGTCCATTCATTCGTGTAAATTGTTTTGATAGGCTTGAACATTATATCTAGTTTGTTTTTCCACACTTTATGATAGTTGGGGTATTGTCACGCTGATTTAAGGCTGGTTTTATTTAGTTAAGCGACCGAAAGGGGTATTTATGGTCGCTTTTGATTTATATCTGTCTTAATGTTTTAGTAACGTGGCAAGTTAACGATTCCTAGAATTTTGTGAAGATTAATTATTTTGGGTGTTTGTGGACCACGCTGTATGCGGTGTTCACCACGTTATAGGAAGTATTCGAGTAGGTAAATTAAACGCAAATTCACTGTACAACAGTAGAGGTCACACGTCTGCATCGTTCGGGCGCCAGTACCTATCTGAAAAAAGTACTCTGTGGGCGCCAGCAAGCATGTGACTACTATGCGGGCGAGCGCCGCTGTGCTAGTTTATGTCGGTACCATAGATATAATAAAGAATATTTCTGTGGTCGGTACGCTACACCGTATATTAAAATAAATAAATCATTGGAACTTCGATTCGGATTTGAAAAAAATCTTTTTGCATTTATTTTGATAGCCCAATTTCTGGCGAAGCTTATAGGCTAACTTAGCTATTGAACATCACGCTAACACTCTTAGAAGCAGAAAAAAAGTCAGACAGAACGCTAAGCGTAAACGAAGTAACGGGGATGCACAGCTATAGAATATATAGTGTTAAAACAAGAAATGTACTCTGTACTCCGAAACAGAAAAAATCTTAGAGGTACAAATATAAACTGAAGTGTTTATTGCATTATTATATTATTATTACAGTACATATTATAACAAACAAAATAATATGATAGCAAACCTTACATATACTTCAAACCTACTTACGTTTTTATATACATTAATCATTTATATATCACTATTCTACACTTACCAAAATGTTATTTAACATAATGCGCCATAAAACTAAATAAATGTATATAAACACGCAAAAACAATTTTTTAACAAAACTACCCGCCCTTTGACACAGTCATACACACACCCCTTCCCAAGCACACCTTCATTTATACCCACACACACACTCACACCCCCACCCATAGACTCACCCACGCACATTACCCCAAGCACACGCACACACACACACACACACATCATACCACACACACACACGCACATCATTCCACGTTTTTCTCAATCATTCCCACTCTTTCCGTCTTTCACTTGTTGACAATACATACAAATGTTATGAAATGGGGGGCCTGGAGATCTATAGTACAGGCCTCGGCTTAGTTTAGACTCCAGATCTCCCACAAATTACTAATTTTTCGACAATTTATCTTGTCAACTTTATAGCTTGATGTAATTTGTGGAGATGAAATAAACAGATTTTTATTTATTTTATTTTATAAGAAATGGCGGACGAAGTGGCAAGCTGAAGCTAGTAGGTACCTATATTATAAATCTGGATAAGGATTTTGAATTTACCGTTTGCTTTAAAAGAAGTAATTTAAACTTTTAAAACTTACATACTCGAAGAGAAGATGGCCTACAATTCCTGTCTCCCATTAGTACCACAAGCAATAGCAATTTTCTCTTCCACAATTTTCAAGGATTTGAAGGGCTCACGTACACAGGTATAAAAACGAGATTACTAGCATTAACGGTAACAAAGTGTAACGAAAACCTTGTACAAAATTAACGCCACCATAAAGTTCATATTATAGACACAACATTTTTCCGTTTTTGATTGACTTATTTCCTGTTTACGGGCTTTAAACATGAGCCTATAATAGTAAACGATGAAGCCTGTAGGCTACATAATAACATATATTTTTTTAAAGCCCGTATGATGCTGATGCGAGAATTTAACGCTTAGTGCCGCTTTAAAGCGCTCTGAGTTAATCACTGCTGCTTTTTTAATTTCCTCATACCTGTAACCTTTTTTATTTCGACTGTTAACGCGTTATGGGTACATTTTTGGGGTAATGTGTTGTGTTGTTGAGAAATTCTGGTGTTATTTATGTGACATTTTTTTACCGTGGGTTTTCCAACAATAATTACACTATAGCAACCTTTAACAATCTCTCTGCAGTGCAGTCTTCTTCTTATAAGAAGTTAAGTATATTGTGAAGCCTATCTTGCTCTCTGTAGAAAGTATAAAATCAGAAAGTTTGGGTTACTGAAAGAAATTTTCTTTAGAAACATCAATCAGAAGAGAGAGAAGCATCTTAGATTTTTTTCTTTTTATTTAACTTTGTCTCAATGGTGGACAAAGGTCTCCCCCATAGTTTTCAAACCTGCTTCGAACCTTAGGTAAACAGAAGAAATTTCAGCGAAAACTAACTATATTGCTGCAGCAGTAAGGTTTTAAACCCTCAATTGACGACTACTCCAACGAATGTTTGCATGAAAATGTATTAAAAAAAAGTTTTTTCAGCACTCAAGTCCGTCATTCAAATGTAAAACTTGTACAGTCGTGCACATTTAATTCTTGAATATTCGCAAACCATGTTTAACTTAATTTGGCGTTCGCTTAAACTCATTTCTGTTTCGCTTAATTACATGTAGTTTAAAATTCGTGTACAAACATGTCTGTCAATTAAATGTTTAAAACTTCATAGTATGGAATAATGTTTATTGAGTTTTAGTATTTCCCGTTTTGGTTCGAATAACTTTAGGTAGTAAATAAGTTTGTTATTTACAATGCGTGCTTTGTAAGTACATACATACAAATGATTATAGTTTTAAACATTTTCATTGTGTGTTTACGGTAGAGAGTGTCCAGATGGAGAATTGAGCAGAGAATAGTAAGAATGGAATTGAATGAAATCAGGCTGAAAAAAGCCACGTAAGATTAAGAATTGCTGTAGTTAACAACGAAATAAGATTTCTCTCAACATTCACAAAAAAAGGTCTATTACAGTTGGCTACCTACTCGAACGAAGCGCAAAGTCTTAGCCGAGCATTACAGAGCTGAAACAAAATATTTCGTTTCAAAATTTGGACTCAGAAACAGGCCGTTATTCTATTATTAGGCGCGAAAATTACATCTACAAGAATGCTACAATGCCTCTGTACTAAGAGAGAATTCCGTGAAATATTAAAACCTAATTTGTGTTTTCACACTCGCAAAACTTTGACGTAGATTATACAGGCTGTTGTTCTACGCCTGTGTTGGTGGTCTAAACAACCTTGCTTAGGTACATATAAGCTTGTTTGTGTGAAATCTTAAAATTACCTGCCATTGTAAAACTAATATAGTTAAGATAAAAGATGTCTGGCTCCCACCACCATTAAACTAATGGTAAAGAACTGAGCGGCAATAAATTTAAATCATTTATTAAACAGAAACTCTGTCGAAAAGGTTTCTATATCGTTAAAGATTACTTGGATGACAAAAAAGCTTAGGATTAATTCAGTTAAACCAATGTACCCCCCCAAGCAACAAACCATTTTGTACTAAGTGTTTTGGAATTAATAATGTCATTTTTATTGATTTACGTGACTTATCTTATGATATTTAAAGAGATAACTGACTGTGAATGTGAGTACCATGCAGGATAGATTGAATATGACTTTATAGCTGTCTGACGGTTTTGAGTATGTTATATACGGCCTACGCAAAGGTCCTGCAGATCTGGTAGCGTCGTGTGACGGGTCGTTGAGCTCCCTAAAATAGGGTTGAGCTACACGATGATTGATTCATGCATGCCCTCTGTTAGGACAGGTCAACTCAAAGCTGCAATGGCTCTTTCTTCAAAAGGCCCTCCCAGACCAGGCCCTGCATTGTTAGACTCACATAAAATCCTAATAATATAATGTTTGGACTTTAGAAGAGACCATGATGACCTCTGATACTTATTTCCCATTCTGCTGTTGGATATTGCTGGTTCAGAAGTAAAAGGGGACCAGTTTCTACATAGTATGAGGTCGCGGTTCTTAACAACCTGGTAAGTGCCAAAAAAATTATGTACTTGGAAACTAAGGCTATCCTTGGAGTTTCCGTAAGTTAACGAACCAGAAAAGAAGAGATCCGTAGGAGAACTATGGTAACCAGCATAGCCTGAAGAATTGCCAAACTTAAGTGCCAGTGAGCAGGGCACATTGCTCGCAGATCAGATAGCCGATGGGGCAGAAAGGTTCTGAAGTGGTGACTGCGTACCGAAAGCTGTAGCGTTGGAAGGCCTCCCACAAGGTGGACCGATGACATGGTGAAGACCGCAGGAATCCGCTGGATGCTAGAAGCACATAACCAGTCGAAGTGGCGGTGCTGAAATGATGACGATGAAGGACACTTAAGTAACTATAATTGTAACTTGTAAGTGAGCAAGCGTAGTGGTAAATATTGAATATCGGGACTTCTTCAACACAATTCTGTTGAAGAAATCCAAGACTCGTGCTGCAAAGAGAGAAAAAAATAATTGTTTTCTGAGGGGCAATTCCCGTATTTTTAAGACCGTTCGCATTCTAATCTCAGTCTCAATCTGTCAAAATTACAATCAATTTACATACATTTTTGACAGGTTTTTGACATTGATTGTCGCTGAGATGAGATTGCGACTTGAATTTGAACGTTTTTTAAGTACGAGAATTGGCCTACTGGTATGTAACATAGGAGATTAATATTTTTCAGTGAGACAGATTGGTTGATCTCTTATGGCATTGTTTGAAAGCCAAGTGCCACATCGGTTTCAGACGGAGACATATTTTTTCTAATTTATAACATCATCATAATACAAAGGCAAGTCTTTTGTGTTAAGACATACCTACCAGTTACGGCTACAACCAAAATTGCATAATATAATGACAACACACACGGTTATACCTCACGGTTGTAATTCCAACAAATAATAATATATTTGTACCTACTTTAGTGTGTGTGTATGTGTGTGTCTGTAATCAAAGTAACACCACCCTATGCTTATGGGTGTGTGTTAGTGTGCAACTTTAATTTAGACACGGCGCTTAGTCAGCAGTGCTACAGCATATTGCTGGCAAATTTTGGCGGTTTCAGAGTCAGCTTATTTCACGTATGTAAAAAGTTAGTTACTACCTTGACCTTTACTGTGATATTTTGAGCAATTGCGGGTACATATTTGTTTGAAACTCATTTGTCATTAATCTAGTTGTGGCTATTCTATTTTTTATTGTAATTACTTACACAGTTTTGTAATCAGAATTTTCAGTGCAGTTATCTTCTATGGTGACATTTGAGATTAGCACCCCAATTGCGTAACACACTTTCAATCACGATTCGAAGGATTTTGAAGGAAACTGCTAATCCATTGCTTTATATGTTTAAAAAATACGTCTGTTCGATAACGTAAATGATGCAATTAATGTTGTGAATGGTCAAAATGAAAGTGATATAGAGAGTAAAGTGTGTTACGTAATTACCCCGCTGCCGCTGATGGTATGTACATTAATGGAGACAAGACAGTTATCTGGATAGTGAATCAAGCTAAAACGTGTATTTTTAAGATTGCATTACAAAGGTACGTCAGCACTTATGGGCCGGGGCCAATACCAAAAAACAAAAAAAATAACAATGACGTAGGTGTATTACAAATTTTTCGGCCACCTATAGACGCTTTTATAAAAAATATATTATTAGACTGGCTGCAACAACCAGATGTGTGAGCCCCCTAAGTCCCACGCAAAATCAAAATAACAAAATCCATAAATAAATCAGATCGCTACAAATATTTTACGACAATTCCGTCCGAAATTGAAATTCAAACAAATAAAGACTGCTTCTAAAATTACTGATACCGGACAGCTGGAAAACGTGTCAGATTTTATCGATACGCTCGTAAACAATCCAATGTCATTCCATGTCGACGTTTATCGATACTAATATCGGCATACCGATAACTGCCAAATGTACCTCGCACTGTTTGAGTTGTGAAATTGAAAAAGAAATTGAATTGAAGAGTGTTTGAGCTTGCATGACAGTTCACTAAATACGTAAGATAGAGAATAATAAAGAATTTATTTACTGATAAACTAAAACTAATTATATATAAAATAAATTAAGCAAAAACATAACTATTGCACTTCGGTGTCTTCGTCAATCAGCGCGTCCTTTGACGCATAGGCCGCCCCCAGGCTGCTCCATTTGTCACGGTCTCGTGTATCTCTAGCCCACAGGGTACCAGGGTTGCGAGCACGGCCTCTGTGATAGGCTTGAGTTACGTATTTTATCACGGTGTTTGCTCCCAAACTGTGATAAAAATGTGTGACTCAAGCCTATCACAGTAGGCCGTGCTAGCCCCACAGCTGTGTCGACTATGTCATCGTCCCAGCGTTTACGTTGTATTCCTGTACTTCTTTTTTCATTTTTTTTATTTAAGATGGGTTTGCTCTTGACTCTAGTCTAGGTCAGTGGTGACAGAGACAGAGAGTTTAGATCCATTTTTGATTCGCCATTCCGTAACAGCTTTAGAACACCTATTGTTATTATTTTTATTAACATATATAGTTA
The DNA here is from genome assembly GCA_937001585.2 of Brachylomia viminalis. NCBI lineage: Eukaryota > Metazoa > Arthropoda > Insecta > Lepidoptera > Noctuidae > Brachylomia > Brachylomia viminalis. The sequence goes on from OW443300.2 coordinate 5,209,458, forward strand.
TATATTATTATTAACGCGGAGCATGTGAACAGCTAATTTCCATTTTAGTATTTTGTATGGAAGGTAGAATCATTTAGTTTAGTAATTTTCCTCAGATCTCTAGCTCTCTTTTTGATTTTTCGCTTGAAGTTCAATATACCTTACATCTATAGGTATATCAATATCCAGGCCTCTTTGATAAAACGTGAAATGCTTTACTGAACTAAATATCACTGAATATCTAGACGGGATATCTATTACGATATTTATAAATACTGAATAACACTTTCATAATGTTTAGTGCTAATTCTATTCAACGAGTGTAATAAGCCTGCGGGCCAGCCAACTGTAGAAATGTGCTTGGTTAAGCAAAAATCAATGACATACCTATACGATTTTAGTTTTGTATATGTAGAGCTGAATATGCCACGTCATTGCTAGTAGCTGAAAAGTTTGGTTGCTGACGTAAGCAACATTTCCCGAATTGAAGACGTAAGTAGGTACTAATTAAGAACTTGTTGAGAAGACCTTCTAAAGTGTTTATCAATACAATATCACCTTATGATATAATAACCAACTTGGCTCATATAATTTTTGACTACTCCACACATTAGCATCATTAGATATTTTTTTACCTACTCACGATGTTCCGAAAGAAGGTTCTCTAAGGAATCTCACGTATTCCAGACAGTTTCAAAAGACGTTATATGGTAGCAACGAAATAAAATATCATAGCTACATCTCGTCGAACATTATTATGCTTGAAAAACTGCACGAAAAAGTGCTATGCATTTTAAAATTCGCGTCGAACTACTCGATTGTGAACGTGAATATTCAAAGAGGAAATAACAAAATAAAGAGAAAAAAACATTTTCTAGAGCGCGTTGCCAGTGAAAGATGTTTCGATAAATAACCATGTTTCTCTCGAAATATAGGGACTTCTTATGAATTTCAAATTCCATATTTGAATACATAATTCCGTTGAGTTCGAAAAGTTATTTTTCTTTAAATCTGTGTTGTCATTCTGTGGAACATTTAAGATAATGTGTCATTTGCTATTCATAAAAAACTTAGGTGGCTGTCGAGTCGGTACTAGGTACTTCAAATATCGTTATTTACAAGCAAATGTATGGATTTGCTTACAGATACATGTTTTATTTATTCTTACTCATTAGCTTATAAGTATGAAGGTGAACAAGTCTGGAAGTGTATAACTTTGGCGGAATTACTTATAAATGACATTGAAGGAGAAATACAACTTTATTAATGTGGATACAGTAAAAAATATTGTGACTTGGTTTTTTGTTTGTACCGTAATAACCCTTTTTTTTGAGGTTGGGTGATCATGAAATAACTTCTCCCGCTCTGGGCGGAGCGGGAGGGCGTGTCAGACTCTTACTGATGTAGCGGTATCTACATCGCCACATGCGAGCTGCGCGTCATACAGACGTCACGCAAATTATACAACTGCCCACCAGACACGATACCCGTCTGGTCGGAGGATCCTCTCTTTTCTATGGAGGTATGAGTGAAACCCACCAAACCCACCAAAACTGTATACCCTGTTCCTCGTGCCTATATACTGACTAAAACCCACCCGCGTTCCTTCAGTTGCCTGTGCCAGGGGCTACGGTAACCCTTTCGGATTTTCCTACAATACTGGCAGGCATCGGCCCTGGCGGACCCCGTCATTGGTGCTGACATCTCTTTGAGGTGTGCGTAGAACACAACGCGCCGTCGACCCGGGCCTGGTCCTTAGCGGACGGCGAGCTACCCATTGCTCGCCGTCCGCAAGCTCGCGCCTATGATGGCCGGGAATTGGCTCGGGATTCCCGATGCCCAGGGCATCTCCTGCGGCGGCTAGGGGCGTGAGGGCGTGAATTTTGCCTCTCTCTCACGCAATCCGCCTCCTCCTTCGCAAAAGGAGGTGACGGCTTCCCATGCCCTCTCGCTCCGTACCATGGCCTGGACCAGGGCCGGACGCGAGAGATCGCCAGCACCAATCGCCAGCACGAGGACACGGCAGTGCTCCGCCTAAGCTGGGCAGACCTCCACCGAGCGCTCCGGGAGATCCACACAATGGTGACACCTGGGCATTTCCTCCCGCCTTATTCGGAACAGGAACCTCCTGAAGCAGCCGTTTCCGGTTAGGACCTGCATTCCGCCTGGGAAGGCGAAGGCACCTCTCTAGCCACTCCTCTATGGGGGGACTTATCGCCGAAATTGTGCCGTGCCCAGCGCTAGGTTGCGACAATCGCACTCTCCATGCCACCCTGAGATCCCGCCGGTGCTCTGTCCGCGGTGTCGTGAGAGATCACGGCAGCGGAGTTACGCCCCTGCGTTTCGCCTCCTCGCACCCCTCCATATGTGCGCGAGGACCTTTGCATCCAGATCCTATGGCAGTAATCCGGCATGGAGGCTCGCCGCCTCACCGGAGACCGTACGGTATCCCCAGACCAGCCGGGTGGCCATGACCCTTTGGGACGCGTTCAACCGGCGGGCTGGCCGCCGCCGCCTCAAGAAACGCCCCCACACTGGTGCCCCGTAAAGGGCCATGGACCGCACGAACCCCGCGTAGAGCCTCCGGCAGGAGGCGTTTAGAACCCTTGATTGGGCAGGAGCCGCTTCAAGGCAGCCCCGGCCATTTCCAGTCTGGGAGCCAAACGTCGGTAATGCTCCACGAAGTTCCACCGGCTGTCGAGGACGAGTCTTAGGTACACCGTACCACATCTGACATTGTTTTGTCTAATATTGATTTAATTAAAATCTTTAGTGTTAACCATACTTCCGTAAAGGGTACTACTATGAGCTCAACTGTCGCTGATTGTGACACAATTACTTTTCTAATGTTACCGAACTTAATAAGTTCGATCGACAGATGAGGGGAACAAAGTCAGTATATCCATTATATTGTTTTAAAATATAGTTAACTACTGTGAATACTTAATTTTATACTGATGTGTGTACACATCCTATACGTGTAAGATACGATGTTTTATAGTAAACACTAACCCTTATAAATTAATAATAAGAAAAACAAATCATATCAAATTGTGTTGAGTTCCCATATTTTTTTTTTAAATCTTTATTGAAATAATTGAGGTTTTTATCCCAATGGATACGCCATCCCCATCATGCCTTATACATACTACTTACTTAGTTCCCATAATTGTAATTGACAACCAACCTCGACATATATGTAGGTATGTATTTGTACCTACTATCTCTGAATAATTACAAAGCGTGATGACAAAGACCATAACGCTCTATATTATCCTTCTCTATCGTAATAAAAATATCTACAGGCCCCGCGACCTACATATGCAGCTTTAACCCAGCTCTTCACATAATTTATATAATTGTATTTAATTTCAACAGCAGCTGCACTTGATGATAAATTACAGTTCATATTATTCAAACTGTTGGTACAAGTACTAATTATAATGAATTACGTTATTAGTTGCTTAATTTTGTATTAAGTGTATGAATTATGTATCTGGCACTGAGTTGTTCAGTCATCATAATAAACTTAAACCATGAATGAATTAATAAATTTTTTGAATAAAATATTTTTATTATTATTTTATTTATTTATTTTCATAGTAGTAGTAGTTTTTATTTTCATTTTTAAATATTTTTATAAAAAACATTTAAGAATAGTGGTCTGCTGGTATCGGGAGCTGGGTCCAAGCTACCGGTGGTTAGGGCTCCAGCGACAGGAACTTCCTCACGATACGAGCCGTATCGAGGAGTACTGCCTTCTTAATCAGGCCCTTGATCCAACCGCCTGACGATAGCCTCGAGAGATGTTGATCGAGGCTTTCGACCATCAGGCTATTGGCCGATATGACAATCGGCACAACGACAACCTGTGCTAAGTCGAGATATTTAATTTGTTTCTCTTTCTCAGCTTTCACGAGGTTCTCGTCATGTGGAATGGCAACATCGATAATCATTGTGCAGCGCCCTAACTGATCACCACTAAATCAGGCTTATTAGCGACAATAGTCCAGTCAGTAATGATAGGCTGACACCCAGTACAACGAACGTGACATGGTCGAGAACTGGGTCGGGCACGTTCTTGTGTAATACGGTACCTCAGAATCCTTATATACATTCCAGACCAAGTTGCTGGTGAATAATTCTGGCTACTTGGTTATGCCTGTGCAAGTACTCACCGTTAGCCAAACGAGAACAACCAGAGATAATATGTCTGATGGACTCACCTGGACGGTGGCATGCCCGACACACGTCAACCGTCCCGTCTTTCTTTCTCCAGTAGTTATTCGTCAAGATAACTTCGTCCATAATAGCACAGACGAAACCTTTAAAGTTAAACCAAAACGTAGGCAGGATACGGACACTAAGAAATCTACCTACACCGGGCTCATGAAGAGCTCGGGAGAAGCGACCGTGAAGTTCCTTGCTTTCAAATCAAATCAAATCAAATCAAATTATTTATTTGCATAATACAGGTACTTAAGTATGAACAATTGTTATAAATCAATATAAAGTACACTGTATGCTTGCTTTGCCATACCTTCTTGCGGTTATCGGTAACTGAAAATTATGAAAACAAATTTCGTGAGTTGTTGACGTCGGTGTTGCTAGCTTATTCCTAATAGTATTATATTTTTAAGCTTTTCGCATATCTCGGGACCTTAAGATCTCGGGACATTTTGTCGAATTAGGTACTTTTAATAATGTTCATAGCTTAACTTTTTTTTTTTTGTGCCAGCTACAATATAATTTTTTAAGGGTACCCATTCAATATGTAGTTTATTTTATTGGGAATTAAATGTCAAATTTTGTGTATATATATAAAAAAAACCCTTAAAATTGAATTATCTCGAAAACTGTTGAATTTTGGCCATACATATACTATAGGCGCTAGGCGGTTCAATTTGTTGCATTTTGGCCCCCCTATCAGCTCCTGACGGATATACGTCAATTTACAAGTAACCCTGTATTATGGTTGGTAAAAGTTCGTGTTGATTATATGTGTGTTCAGCAGTCCTGCAGACCATATTGTGGGTTGATAATAATTATGATAGCTAATCAAGAATTACAGAAAAATTCGTAAGCTAAATGATGTTTTTTCTTGGAATTTTTTTATGTTAAATGTCAAAATTAGCAAACCCGTCCGTCCGTCTGTCACATGTAATGTTTACTTATAGTATTTGACCCGTAGACAGAGAAACTAATAGACGAAGGGACCCTGTAACCGCAGTCGAGACAGAGATAATATGTCAATGTGTGCGTATAATGTTGCCATAGTAACTGCATTCCCCTGTTTTTGGAGTGTTATTAGATGAAGTAGGGTAAATTATTTTCAGGATTTAATTGCAACGAAACGAGTTTTTTAATTAAGATTTATTATACTACTTAAATGATAAATGATTTTATTTCTGTAAGTAGGTTTGAACAAACACTTTTACACGTCAATCATATTTTTTTTTAAACTAGATGAGGTCGGCGTTTCCTATGTGACTACTCTGAGAAGAAACAAACTCAGAGGTCACAGTCTCTTTTAAAGTCCAGACAAAATCTTGGTCAGATCATGTGAAGGCTATGTAGATCGGTGTCTGCAATGGTCTTTTGATGAAAGAACCACACATATTGAGTGGACCTGTCCAGTCAGTGCACGCATTTGTCAGTAACCGTGCAGCTCAACTCAGAACTTAAGGAGCTCAACGATTCGACGAACAATACCAAAGAAAGGACATTTTGGTAGGCCGCATCAGCTACTCAAACTGCCAGAACATGATTAAAACTGGAACAAAAACACACATAGTCCTCACATTCACAATAATTTAAAATAATATAATACTTTGTACAGTAAATATTAGTGTCATTGTATATGAAAATAAGTATACATACTTATAGCAAAGATTAAAAGTAAAAATAGTAGGCGAAATAAAAAAAATTAACATTGCCTGTGCTTTATTGGAGCAACTCAATCCCAAGCCTTTTTGTCCTCAATACATATAGTCTTTGACAGTATAATAGGCATTCTGGCATAGTTTCCTTTTTATAAAAGATTTGAATTCATTAAGGCTTAGTGCTTTAATGTGGCTAGGAAGTTTATTATAAAAACGTATACATTGGCATCTAAACGAGCCACCTATTTTCTTGAGCCTTGTAGTAGGAACAACAAATTTGTGTTTGTTCCTAGTATTTAAATTATGGATATCACTGTACTTTTTAAACAGATTAATATTTTTATGTGCATACAAAAGATTTTCATAAATATACTGAGAAGGCACAGTCATTATATTAATCCCTTTAAATTTGTCTCTGAGGGAGTGTCTGGGACTTAATTTATAAATTGAACGAATTGCCCTTTTTTGTAATAACAAAAATCGTCTGAATATCGGCGGCATTTCCCCACAACAGAATACCGTACGACATTACACTATGAAAATAACTAAAGTATACTAAACGGGCTGTCTCTAAATCAGTTAAACCACGAATTTTCCTAACGGCGTATGCTGCAGAGCTAAGCTTCTTTGACAATTTATCTATATGGGGGCCCCATTGAAGCTTGGCATCCAAAGTTTTGTCTAAGAATACTATGGTATTTTCGGGTTTCAACTCTTCACCCTTTATGAGAATACTTGTTTCTACTTGTCTACCATGAGGTATCGTAAACTTATTACATTTCGTTTTTTTCTCGTTAAGAAGAAGGTTATTAACATTAAACCAGTTAACTACTTTTGCGAGGGCACTATTTATATTGTCAGTAACCAGCTGCTGAAGTTTGAGTTTAAATAAAAGTGAAGTGTCGTCTGCAAACAGCACTATATCATGTTTATCCTTTATGAGGTAAATAAAAAAAACACTAACACTTAGAAACTAAACACTCCAAACAATTTGAAAAAAACACATTATTGATGTATATACATATATATATATACACATATACTATGCTATTATTTGATCCAATATTATTTGTTTTTATTACATTGTAGAGCCAATATTTTTTATCGTGACTCGGGGCATTTTTGAGCTGACGCTGGCAACACTTACATGATATAATTTATTGGTTATGAATGTTAAAAACTCGACAAAATCCTATTATCTTCAGTTTTAATGAGACATATCGTTCCGTCATGCTATGGCATAAATAATCATCATTTAAGAAACTATAATTAGGTACAAAACCGTCGTACTTACGCGTGAAAAGACACACCGGCAATTTTCATCTCACTATCGCTTTTACATGAAATAACACGACAACGCACCATTGTATAATCGTCGATGTGAAATACGGATAATTTCTCTGTCTTCTCACTGGATTAAAATCGTTTTTTATCATAAAAATAAGCAAAATTTTAACACCAAACACAATGACAGCACGAAGTGTCAAAGTTTGTTTCGCAATTTGAGTTGCGGACCTTGAAAAAACAGGTTACACGGTAAGAGACAAAAAAATTGATAGTTGTATCTCTGTCTAAAACATTCATAGCGTAATTTTCGCTCTCTTTCTTGTGTAAGCGAGAAAGGAATCGTCACTGCGTCTATTAGTTTCTCTGTCTAAAATTTGACCTAATGATTTAATTCCTCTCTTCTTGAACAATGAAATAAAAACCACCATGACAGAATGACACTCTATATTTTTTCCATCGTCTGTTGTTTGTCTACCAACATTTAAATAGAGTAGTTATAGCATCGCTAACCCTAGGTAAGCCTACAACGGACACGACTAGGTTATCGGTGTAACCTTCCACGTGCAGCGTTGATTGGTCGTTAGAGGCGCGGGAGCCATTTGGCGATATTCGCGTTGCTGTCAGGATTTTGTACTTAGAAAAATTTTGTTATGTCTTCGGGGAGCAAAGGTGTGACGAGGTTTCTATTTATGGATTATAGAAGTACCTACTGCAACCCCACTGTATTACACACTTCCAATCACAATACGAAGGATTTTGAAGGAAATTCATAATCCATAGCCTCTTATGTTTGCTCGACAACGTAAATTTTGTATGGGTCGTCATTAAATTTAAATTTTATCAATAAAGTTTAAGTAAATGCAATTATACTTAGGCGGAACTTTACATGAACAACCGCGGCTGCGATGACTAGACTTGTATACTAAGTTGTAATTTGCCCATTCTCTGAAACCAGTTAGCTAGCTGTACCCTATGTTACCATCATATTAATGAGAAATAAATGTATTTTTATTTATTATATATCTTTGAGGACAATGTAGATTGGTATCTGAAATAGTCTTCTGAGGAAAGAACCTTAGACTATATTCTATAAACGTTGCTTAGCACGTACTTTAGCTTAGCGGTATTTTTGTCAATGTCGCACAACTGTCAAACTGCAAGTGTAAGAGACGAGATCATTATTGTAAGCCACACGTGCTAAGTAACTAAATAAAAAAAGAAAGATGTAACTCATTTGTACCTATTTTTCTGTTATTTTCTTCTTGTCTGTTTAAATAAGTGTGTACATAAATGGTTAAATAAATAAATAAAGATTTTTTACAGTCGCAGAAACACGTGCATATAAAAAAAGACACGTTATATCTACTTATTAAAACAAAACAAATAAAAGTACAGATATAGCGGTGGTGGCCCAATGGTAACGGCCGCGACTTACTATTTGTAGGTGGTAGTTTCGAACCCAGATAGGCGCTTTACTTTGTGTAAATTATTTCATCACCACTGTTCTTAAAAGGGCGAAGAAAAACATCGTGAGGAAACCGCCATGTCTTAGAACCAAAAATTCGAAGACATGTGTTATTTACCGCCCGTGTGGTGGATAACGGCCCACTCTCTCTTGAAGAGAGGAGGCCTGTGTTCCAGCAGTGGAACCATTATAGGCTGATTATGACGGTTGAAATTAGTCGGCAGCTGCACGGCATGGCTGTGACAAGAACGCTTCCACTCAACATGATGCTGTGCTTTGGGGGAAGCACAGTACAGCGCTGTTTTTAGTGGTAACGCTTATAAATCTTACCCTTAGTGTGTATCCAATTCACCGACATCAACTCAAACCCGCTCCACCGGGACAGTTCAATTTAGCGCATGTGATAGACAATAGTCGCTAACTGTTCCATCATAGTGTTGGTCAGTGTTGTTATGGAGCAATTTAACTGTGTCTATTTGTGTACAGATGTCCTGAATGCAATAACGTAGTTGGAATACACTATAACAATAAGTGTCTTTTGTGTGTGTTAGTAGGTTGGGTAGATTGTTGATAGTTCTGTACTTAGCATAATTAGCGTATAATGTTCCCACTGCTGGGACTCATAATGCACCACGCGGGCCCAGTGCGGGTTGGTAGAACATTTACATTAAAATAGAATTGCTTCTAGTCGCCTCTTCCAAAAGGTAGCTTCGTATGGAGAAGAATGAGCAAGAAACTCCACCGTTACTCTTTTAAAATGTGTTACAATATTTTGTAGGCATTAATTATATAATTAAATGTGAAGACGATGCACTTATAATAAAATTACCATACCACAATACGTAAAAAGAATTAAAAACTAATTCAAATATTGGTTACTTACCATTCGTTGTAGTCACACATTGATATAGTAGTATGGAACGAAAATTGTAGACCATTATAGCTGCCTCGTTGGTTTAGTGTTCGCAAACGCTATTGCCGACCATGAGATCCTGGGTCTGATTCCCGGGTCGGGCAAAGTGATATTGGGATTTTCCATCTGGGCGGAGCGGGAGGGCGTGTCAGACTCTTACTGACTAAAACCCACCCATGTTCCTTCAGTTGCCTGTGCCAGGGGCCACGGTAACCCTTTCGGACTTCCCCGCAACCCTGGCAGGCATCGGCCCTAGCGGATCCCGTCATTGTTGCTGACATCTCTATGAGACGCGCGTGGAACACAACGCGTCGTCGACCCGGGCCTGGTCCTTACCGGACGGCGAGCTACCCATTGCTTGGCGTTTGCAAGCACGCGCCTACGGTGGCCGGGAATCGTTCTGGGATTCCCGACGCCTTCGACGTCTCCTGTGGCGACTAGAGCGCGAATTTTGCGTCTCCCTCACGTGTTCCGCCTCCTCCTTCGCAAGCATCACTGCTTCGCAGAAGGAGGTGCCCATATTCCCATGCCCTCTCGCTCCGTACCATGGCCTGGACCAGCGCCGGACGCGAGAGATTGCCACCGCCAATCGCCTCGACGAGGTCACGGCGGTGCTCCGCCCAAGCCAGGCAGACCTTCCCCGTATGCTCCCCGTGTCGGGCGATGCACACAATGGTGACACCCGGGCATTTCCTCCCCTCAGTAGCAGTCTGAAGTCTAGATTTGTGGCCGGTTGATGGCAATAGACACAGATTACATGGGACTTCAACACTACTGACAAAGTGTAGGAGCCTAGGGTGGGAGCAAAGTGTGGGAGAATAGGTTCACATTGTCATAATATTACTTGGACTTTCTAATAATTCATGAAAATCTTCTAAAATCTTCACCATTAATAGTGAGTTTTGACTTACCAAAAATATGTCAATATTATGAATAATACGTTTAGGTCTTCAAAATACTATGGGCTGGAGACGGCAATAAACTCATTAACATGACCGAACCATCTAAACATATACTTTAATTTTTTTTGTCACTACTTCTTTTAAACCGCAACGGTGAGGATATGATGAGGCAATTATCAGATCATTAAGCAGTAAAAAGTATTTTTTTGGAACAAAAACCAATTGACATAATTACAATAAAACTGCTAGCTACAAACGTTAAAGTTAATAGCTGTGTCGCAGCTACCAACGTCCGCCTAAACATAAGAACACATTTTTGTTCCAGACTTAACCATGACACGGGTTCAGTTGAGCCAACATTGGTATTTTAATAAAAAATTTACATGCTAAAATAATGACAAATGCAAACTGAGTATGTTATTTATTTATTATTATTAAGGCACATCAACAACACAAACACAAACATTTACAAATAAAAGAGAACAGAGACATGGACTTGTGTTTACGTCAATTACAGACGTGCACAGCATTCACAACAAAATAGAAGAAAAAAAAAACAGTATTCACGTTACAAAAAAAAAAAAAAAAAAACAATATAAGAACAAAAGCTCTAGCTAAAATCTCGGTAGTAGAGAGAATACCCTCATCGACATAAACATTGCCTAATTTTTTATTTTTTTATTTTGTTGTCTTCAGTCTTCCCCTCATTTTTGATCTTAGATCTAAAACGCTTGGGATGGTCGTGTAAGATATCCAAATCATAAAGATTGTTGCAGTGTGGAGTAGTAGTGTGGGTGAGGATGTGTTTGAGTGCTTGTTCTAGTTAATAGTTTACTTAGTTCTATACCATCTAGTGCTTCAAAATAAAACCCCTGAAAAGTGAAGTTTTTGTGTTATTATTTCTTCGACAAGAAACCCCAGGACATAGCTATTACCTGAGACGATTTTTTTTTTTTTTTTTTTTTGTTTTCGGTGGGAAACCTTGAAAAGGCACCCGACCTCCGGGGAGGGAGGTCGGGGAGTGTGGGATTTTCACCTCACTAAAACCACCCCGGTGATCACCATCAGCACATAGGGGCGGTCCCGGTTCCTCTTAAAAGACCAATTCCGGAACCACCCCTGTGCAACGCCTGTAAGGCACATCCCTGGGGAGACTGTAAAGGGGCCTCCCCTGAGCCTCGCTATATTCGGCAGCACGTGACCACTGTGCCACCGTCCTCCCTGGGGTCACTTGGTGGGCGGACAGAGTCCCCTCTCTGTGCACCCGCGACCCCAAAGGTCCACTTACCTTGATTGGTAAGCAGACCTCGGCGTATCAGGCGCCAAGGCGGTTGCCTCCCCGACGCCTCCTTACCCGAGCAGGATCAGCCCTCTCCCGATCCCGCTCGGCGGCCTCCTTCTGGACCATCACGGTCTCACAGAAGAAAGCTACTGCTGCCCAATTCTCTGTCTCTGCCAGCATAGCCCTCGCTACTGCCGGCAAAGACAGGTTCCGCCCGATCTTGGCAACCAGGAACCGCCGCTCGGAGGCCCACGCAGGGCACTCCTCGAGCGTGTGTTGTGCGGAATCCAGGCTGCCTCCGCAATGGTGGCAATTTCCGTGGCCTCTCGCCCAATTCTGTTCAGGTACTCACCGAAGCAACCATGTCCGGTGAGCACCTGGGTGAGCCTGAAGGAGATGCGCTCCTCTCTTTTCAGCCAGGCTTCGAAGTGCGGCAGGACGGCTTCGACAACGCGCTTGCACGAGTATTGCGGCTGCTGTAGCCGCTCGCGCCACCGCTCGAGCGCGTGTCGCCGTTCCCACCGCCTCAGCCTTACGAATGCGCTTCCTGGCACACTATTCCCGCTTTGGCGGATATCGCGAATCTGGTCGTAAACCTTCGCGTCCATATCCGCCAGAATGTCCAGCGGCGGAAAGCGCGCCAGGAGAGTTGCCGCCTCAAAGGATATCGTTCGGTATCTTCGCGCGATACGAATGGCCATTTTCCGCTGCAGTCTATTGACTTTAGTCCTGCAGCGTCGGACGCCTGATAGTCTACCTGACCAAACAGGTGCCCCGTAAAGGACCATCGATTGCACGACACCCGCGTAGAGGCGGCGAACTTCCTCCCGAGGTCCCCCGAGATTGGGCAGCAGTCTATGCAAAGCACCCACTGCCTTTTCGATCCGGGAAACCAGGCGCTCGAAGTGCTCTTCGAAGCCCCACCGACCGTCCAGGGTGAGGCCAAGGTACTTTAAGAATCGCCCCACCTGCACTTGCGCATCTCCGACATGGACCAACGAGCTGGGTGGCTCTCTGCCCCTCGGCAGTTTATGGAACCATAACGCCTCAGTTTTCTGAGGCGCTATCTCAAGACCCAGCCCGTGGATTGACGCCACGACTTTTGCCACCCCGAGCTCGGAAAGCTGGATGGTTTCCTCGAAGGTGTCCCCGCCGGCTAACACCAGAGTATCGTCTGCGTAGCAAACGATATTAACGCCGACGGGGAGATCGACACGCAGGACCAAGTCGTATGCTAGGTTCCACAAGAGAGGACCTAGAACGGACCCCTGCGGAACCCCACACGTAATTTCCCTCTGCTGAACGCTACCGTCCCGGCCCACATAGCGAATGTGCCGGTCGCGTAGGTATGCCCCGACAATGCCTTGCAGATAAGGAGGCACCTCATGATATACCAGTGCCTCCCTAATTGCACCCCAGGGTAAAGAGTTGAAGGCATTGACAATATCCAAACTTATCGCCAACGCCACCCCACCCCGGGACACCACCTGCTCTGACAGCGCGCGGACGCGAAGAATCGCATCTATGGTTGAACGCCGCTGCCTGAATCCATACTGGCTATCAGCCAGGTCGGGACCAACCCGCGACAGGTGCTCGACGAGCCTTTCAGCAATCACTCTTTCAAAGAGCTTGGAAGACTCGTCAAGCAGGCATATGGGACGGTATGCAGAGGGAGACTCTGCGGCCCTGCCTTCCTTCTTCAATAAAACCAATCCAGCTTCCTTCCAACCAGAGGGGAACACGCCTGCACGGAGACAGCTATTAAATAACCGTCTCAAGCGGTCACCCAGAGCAGCCAGAGTTAGAACCCACGCCCGGCCAGGGATACCATCCGGACCTGGCGCAGTATTGCGAGCCCCCAAGCGCTTCACGGCTCGGTCGTCACCAATAACTCGTCAGACCAGTCTGATAATGACGGGGGATGTTGGGGGGAATGTTCTAAGACAAACAATCCGCAACGGCGCGATGTCTTCCGACCACCAGTAAACTGCACCAGGACGCTGGACGCACCTGAACCGGGGCATGGCAGCGTCGCAAATTGACGTCATTGTGTGCCGGAACCAGGTCGCCTCCTCTTCTGGATCGAGCGAGATCCCCTGGGATCCACCATCACCTGGCCACGCCGCGACGTTGGCAGCTGCGACGAGTAAATCTCGGTTAAGTTGTTTGAGGGCCCAATGACGCGCCGGTGGACTTGAGCCTGAACGGCTCGGCCCGCCAGAAGGACGGAGAGCCACATCAAAAACGATGTGGCGATGGTCAGAAAGAGTGACCATCTCCTCTGCTACTCTCCATTCCGACACCATGCGTGCTACAGAAGGAGTCGCCCATGAGAGATCCACGATTGACTCCCCCTGCCATCGAACGCATGTGGCAACGGATCCTCGATTCAGTAGTCGAAGGTCAAGCGAAGCTGCCCAATGCTGCAATACATGTCCCCTCGGCCTATCCCGGGTATTACCCCAAGCTCTGGAGTGAGCATTGAAGTCACCCAGAACAAGCATTGGACGGGGTAAGCATTTGCTTCGAATGCAGTTCGCAACCCCATCCAGGTATCCCTCAAATTGGGCGAGGGAAATGTTGGGAGACACGTAGCAGCCCACTACGGCCAGATGTCCCCGTTCGACTGCGGCATGTCCCTGCCCCCTATCGAGAAGGGAGCAGTGAGGCCCACCGCCTCCACCAGCCCAGTAAACAGCAACAGAGTCCAAAGTGTCCCGAAACCAGCGAGGATGATCCCGGAGACCATAGGGCTCTGCTACCACCGCCAAGGCAACCGACCACTCTGCAACAGTCTGCAGAAAAAGATTTTGCGCATTGCAGCAGTGGTTCAGGTTGCACTGAAGGACTTTCAGGGCTGGGAAGATGAAGTATCCATTTCCTCTAGTGAGCCTGCACCCAGTGGTGCCGGCGCCGATCTCTGCAATGTGGCCGGGGCAAGTGAGGCCCCCTTCTTGCGTGGAACGCATTTCTTGCTTCCCAGCCTGTGGTCAGCCTTTCGACCTTGATCCGCACACAGAGGACCACCGCACAGTCTCTGACGTGCACTCTCTTGCTTTGTGGGGTCCTCCGCAAGAGTGGCACTGAGTGCTCCAGTCCACCGCACTGGTACACCGGCGACGGACGTGCCCGGGCTCCAGGCAACGGAAGCACATCATACGACGTGCCTCCAACACCTCGACCCTTACCGACGTCCATCCTATCCGCAAGCGATTGTTGGACGCCAGCTTCTTTACCGCCGCTAGTGGACCACGAACCCAGACGTGCCCCAGAGAGGTAGGTGGGCGTCGGATTTCACCCACCTTTACGTCCCCGGAACAACAACCACCTGCTTCGGCAATCGCTATCGCCACATCTGCTGGCGTGACAGCGTCGTCGAGGTCCATGATCCTCGCCTCAGCCATTTTCATCGGACGTGCAATATGCACGTCGTAATCGGCAAGGACCTCCCTCATACGGCTTGCAAGGCTGTCAGCCTTGGTAGAACAGTCTGCACCAAAGATGGAAAGAACCATTCCGCCATCCGCAGCCCTCATCTGGCCAACAGCATCGATGCCGAGATCGGCTAACCGAATCTGCTGCTTCGCTACCAACAGAACTTCTGCGAGAGTGGCGGATGATCCTTCCCTTACCGCGATGGTAATCGCTGCCGAAGCGGGAACTCGAGGCAGTTTGACCGGCTGCTTTTTCCCCTTTGCGGGGATAGATGTCACGGGTAGAGCGGCTGGGGCACTAACTGTGGCATTGGCCTTTGCCTTTTTTGCCACAGTCGACCAAGCCTCCGCCTCAGCCGTTGATGCGGGCTGTAAATCCTGTGCGGTCGCTGCAGGTACAGCGGGAAGCTCCACCACCGGATCCACCGACTTCTCCTTCCCCTTTTTTCCCTTTCCCTTACCTTTTTTCCTGTTGGAATTAGGAATCACGCTGGGATCCTGCGCAACTTCCGATAGAGCCACAGCCCTCTTTGCGTCGGATGCAAGAGGCGGACGTAGTGGCTTTTCAGGTGGCAACCTGCTCGCAATGGCAGCCAACTTGGCGTCCATCATACTCCCAATTTCTATGGCGATGGAACGCCGAAGCTGGGCCTCGGCCTACGGTGCTAGTCCTGTCACCGCTATAGATCCATCAACCTGCCCCTTACAGATGAGGCTGAGTTGTTCCGCCATTTGTGCCACCGTTGCTGTGAGGCTAGCGATTTGTGAACGCAGGTCCGCGTTCTCTCTCTCCAGCTTCTCCACTATGCCCTATCCAAAACAGGCAAACCACTTTCCCCTGACGCCGCTTTTGCGTTTCTGCTACCTTCCGCGTTCGCTTGCTTTTTGATGACGCCTTGGAAGCGAGCGACATTTGCGAGCAGTTGGAATCACCGCTGTCGCTCACCATCTCACGCACTGGTGTAGCCGGCCGCTTGAAGCGAGACCTAGACACCCTCCCCTCTGACACTGGACGTGCCTCTGCGACGCTTTGCGTCCGCTGTTTTGGACCCTGAGATGCGGACGTGTTGGATACATCCAACGACTCCATACCTCGGGCACATGAGCCACCCTGGCTCTTTGCGTCGACTGACGGTTGTTGGCGGTTGTTGCCCCCCCCCCCCCCCCCAGAATACGAAGGGCTGACCGAACTAAGTTCGGTGAGGGATTCTCCGGCTGCGGAGCAACCGGTACCCCCCTGGGGTAGTTTGTCATTACAATTCGCCTTCATGATTTTATTGTTTTTTTTTTTAAAGAGGTGGAGTCCTCTATGTTAACCTAAATATATCTTAACCAATTTTTTTTTAGTTTCCCTCCCTGGCCTCTGATCCTTGTCGGCCTAATAATTCCACCAATAATTCACCGCTGTTCTTATATCAGTAGAGCGAATCACACAAATCACGTATCGTCCAATGACCCGCTCCGTGGGCCATTACACGGCACACGACAAACCCCTCAACCCCGGACCCACTCCACGAAGAATTCTTCAATTGAGTCCCCATTCACTCTCCAACAACTCGGAGAATGAATCGCACATCGCCCAGCAACATGAGCACTGTTAAAATCCCGAAACGGTGCGCCTCTCGCAGAATTCCGATGTTATGAACTCTGCCCCGTGTCTCTCTTAGTCTGGTCTCTCACTTGAACCTTTCCGGCATGAGTAACTCTACCGGCAAAGCTCCAAGATCATTGAGACACACAAGCCCCACCACGACGACAACGTGAAGACACATCGGTGGGGACCTGAGACGATACCTGGAACATACAGGTATAGGAAGTCAGCGCCGCTTGGACTTTATGAGACCTACCCTCATACCGGAATAACCTGGATAGATATACAACCTCCAGCTATCACGCCCGTCCGGTACAGATTGGTTTTTTAGCGAGGACCTTAAGTACGGCCCTCTGTGCCTTTTTTAGTCGCAGCATGGTTGTTTTGTAGGCACCACTGACTGATTGAGCAAGAGAAACGTAGACAGTTATCAGGTATTTGAAGTCGCTTGCTGACTGCCCTAAGTTTAGACCGCAACGATGATAGACTGAGGAATTATGTGATAATTGCCTCATCATGGCAATTATCACATAATTCCTCAGTCTATCATTCATAACTACGAACTTGGCAAGGAAACCAGAATTAGCAACCACCTCTATTAGTTACATTAACTTAAAACGTACCTAAGGTTTTCTTGTGACTTTTTTAGTGTTTGTATTCTTATTTAAGACTTTCCGTAAGAACTGATTGTTTAGACGAAACTTGTTTTATCATCATCAAAAGTTTTGACTGTAACAGATACATAGAGCAAAATTTCAAAGTTCCATTTCAGAATGCATCCTTCATTTATGAATAAACATAGGTACGTAGATTGTTGACGTTCCACGAAAACGACACGTTTTGCTTTTCACAGGCCATATAAGTTGTCTATTCGTGACCATAATATTCTTGAAAACGTTCTAAACGTGAGGGAAATAAACCAACAATGTTTGAAAAGTTTTATTTTCTAGATGGTGGAGCAGTCGCAGATCTGACATTGTAGCTATTTTCATTTTGTTGAGTACTGTTAACAACATGATTTTTCATGAAATTTGCCTTCATTGGTCTTCACAGTAAGTCTACCATATCGTATCGGAATGAGTAAATACAGGTGGTACTCTGCCTACCCATTAGACTCAGAGGTGTACCTAGTACACTCATATTTCGCATATTTCGCGTATTGCATATACAGTATATAATATATGTATATTTCGCACTTAAATTTATGTCGAAGGCTACAACAATCTATGTTTCAGTGATACAACAACAGCGGGGCGAGCACGGCCTACTGTGATAGGCTTGAGTCACACATTTTTATCACAGTTTGGGAGCAAAAACCGTTATTGACCGTGACTCAAGTCAATCACAGAGGCCGTGCTCGCCCCGTAGCTTAAACTAACAAGTTGATAAGTCGATGCTGAGACGAGAATCTCCATTTGTGTAGTTAAATATCAAAACCCGGTACACACCCCTACTCGAAGTAGATCTGTAAAAAGGGTCAAAATTAAAATGAAAAAATGCATGTTTTCCAAATCCCGGTAAGTGACTAAAACACTTTTTTTTTTTTTTTTGTGGGTGGGAAATCATCAAATAACTTCTCCCGCTCTGGGCAGAGCAGGAGGGCGTGTCAGACTCTTACTGACTAAAACCCACCCGTGTTCCTTCAGTTGCCTGTGCCAGGGGCCACGGTGACCCTCTTGGACTTTTCCGCAACCCTAGCAGGCATCGGTCCTAGCAAACCCCGTCATTGGTGCTGACATCTCTTTGAGGCGCGCGTGGAACACAACGCGCCGTCGACCCGGGCCTGGTCCTTATCGAACGGCGAGCTGCCCATTGCTCGCCGTTCGCAAGCCCGCGCCTACGGTGGCCGGGAATCGGCCTGCGATTCCCGACGCCCAGGGCGTCTCCTGCGGCGGCTAGGGGCGCAAATTTTGCCTCTCCCTCACGCGTTCCGCCTCCTCCTTCGCGAACATTACTGCTTCGCAGAAGGAGGTGACGGCTTCCCAAGCCCTCTCGCTCCGTACCATGGCCTGGACCAAGGCCGGACGCGAGAGATCGCCACCGCCAATCGCCTCCACGAGGACACGGCGGTGCTCCGCCCAAGCCGGGCAGACCTCCACCGTATGCTCCACCGTGTCCTCCGGGCGATCCACACAATGGTGACACCTGGGCGTTTCCTCCCGCCTTATCCGGAACAGGAACCTCCCGAAACAACCGTGTCCGGTGAGGACCTGCGTCAAGCGGAAGGTGAGGACGCCGTGGCGCCTCTCAAGCCACTCCTCAAAGAGGGGACTTATCGCCGCAATTGTGGCGTGCCCAAAGTGACTAAAACACTACTAAAATAATAATAATAATAATAATAATAGACTTTTATTTCGGACCATAGAATCCATAGAGTGTTAGTAAAATTAACAAAAAGCTTATCACCTAGTGTTAGTACCCATCACCCTTTGCACAAACTGTTTAATTATAGGAGAGTTGTAACTCTCCCCTACCGTTCTCAGGATGCTGTTGTGACTGTCTCTCACTCTTCTCAACAGCGAAGCTGTTTTTTTTGCGCAAGATGGCGTGAAAACCATCAGTGCGAGCTTGCGCAAACATCTCCGAGGCACTACAGTATCGAGGCAGTCTCAAGAGCATCCTGAAAGCATTATTGTACTGTACGCGCAATATATCTAGCGACTTCTTGGTGTAACTGACCCATAGACTGCCCGTGTACATACTCTGACAGTAAGCCTTAAACAGCGTACTCTTGACTAGGTCAGTACACCGAGCAAATCTACGGGCCAGCATATTGCTCCGAACCGCCAGAGCCCTCCGCTCCCTCTCAATGTCTGCATCGTCTCGAAGGTCGTCAGCAAGAAAATGACCTAAGTATTTGAAGGTAGATACTCTTTTTATTTTAGACCCGTTAATATAGAGATCAGGTCCATCAACATGCCGTTTGCTGCCGACCTTAAAGACCATGCATTCACATTTCTTTGCATTATAAATTAAACCATGCGCGGCAGCGTAGGTTTCACAAACTTTAAGTAGCTCTCCGATTGCCCCCGCTGACGGACCCAGCAGCACCATGTCGTCTGCATAGCTGATGTTGTTAATTCTAACTCCATCAACACTGCATCCCACACGCATGCTGCTGAGTTCGGCTATGAGGTTATCAACGTAAAGGTTGAAGAGCCTGGGAGATGTCAGACCTCCCTGTCTCACTCCGCACTCCAACCCATACGGCTCAGAGAGTGTACCATCCCATTTCACCTGATTGGTTTGATTACCATACCAGTACTGGAAAATACGACATATATCTTCCGGTATACCCCTGTCTCTCATCTTCCCCCAGAGCACATCATACGAGACAAGATCGAATGCCCTGGAGAGATCAAGGAAACAGGCGTACACCGGAGTCTTGCGATCTACATAATATTGAACTGTATGCTTGAGACTCAGTATTGCACTTTCAGTTGATAGTCCTGGTCGAAACCCGAACTGCGCATCTTGAAGATTTATATATTCGTTTAAATAAGAATCAAGCATACCGTCCAACACCTTTGCAATTATTGTCGCGAGAGAAATAGGACGGTAGTTACATTTGTCCGAGATGTCACCTGTTCTGTTCTTCACAATGGGAACCACGATGGTCTTCATTAGATCAGCAGGTAAATATGCATGACTAATACACATTGTGAAGAACACAGACAGAACTCTCGGCAGATGGATACCAGCGTGTTTCAGGTGTTCGATGCTGAGCCCATCATGTCCTGGAGATTTTCCTCGGGTCATACTGTTAATGACTTTACTTACTTGTTTAGTTGAGAAAAGTATCAGAGGTTTCTCTCCACGACTGCTGGGCCCAGAATCGCTCACCATGGATGAGGGACCGAGTGGGGATTGAATGTTAAAATGTTCTTTAAACATATTTGCAATGCCCCTGGGTTCAGCCATCCCACCAACACTCACAGAGAGACCAGCTTTCGCATCTAACTTATTAGTGGATTTCCAAAATTCACCAAACTTTTTTGTAGCTCGTTGTTCAGCTAACCTATCCATAATAACTTGTTCCGCGTTATTCTGACAATATTTTAAGCGACATTTGAAAGTTTTCCGCTTCTCGCACATTTCATCATAAATAGGACCTGAAGAGGGACGATTGTTACGTATCCAGGCTTGAAAACTACACCTGGCCTCTCTGTGAGCGTCTTTCACATAGTCATTCCACCCACAAACGCGCTTACCTCGCCTCGGTCCACCCTCCCGTATATGTTTGGACTGCCTAGCTGCCGCACATAGTATTCCGACAATTCGATCATACAAACTATCCAGAACAACTTTATGCTCGGCCAAGCCACATGACCCTCTGCCGCAACTTTCAAACTCATGGGGGAAATCAACGTCTCGCAGCCTACTATTACAAATGTTATGGTATTCTTGCGATTCCGACCTAGTTCGTTCTCTCCACAAGACAGAGTTCCGACAGTTACTTCGAGTCCTGAATTTAGGCCTCATTACTTCCAAATTACATTCAATACTAATAGGTAGGTGATCCGAAACATAAACATCTTCAGAAACATCCACATCTTTAACTGTATGCCAAGATGACACTGACACCAGAATGTGATCTAACCATGTCCTACTACCATAGACGTCACTTATAAAAGTGTAGGTATCACTGTCCACCCCCCGCTTCTCTATATCAGCACAGATCCATGACTGATCACTACAAAAATTCGATAACTCTTTATAGAACAAGCTATGAGGGTGAGCATTGAAATCCCCCAACATAAATACATTTTCCACATCACAACTTGCTATGATAGCACTTATTTCACTTAATACCTCTGTAAAAATTGGTAAGTTGTCTGGACAGTTAGTAGGCATATATACAGAAAAGACAAGAATCGTACGTCCGTTTGATGTAGCAGTGATAGCCACCAATCGAGGGCTGATACAGTTAACAACAGAGACCGACTCAAAAATTCCCTTCCTCCAGAGAATGGCCTCCCCACCGTGAGGTCTTCCTCTCAAAAGGCCCTCAGAAGTGTCTACAGCCGACTTACCCGTCCACTCAAAGTCGGGACTTATGGTTCCTAGAAAGGGAATATCATGGGGAAGAAGCCAAGTCTCCTGTAGGGCTACCAAATCTGACCACAGACATATATCTCTAATATTATCAATAGATCGCTTGACCGACTTACAATTAAAACTAGTAAACTTTACGTTTTTATTACTTTTAGTATCCATTAAATACAAGACTAACTAACTTTAACTTTAACTTCCTGAGGTTTCGTTCGATACATAAAATGTACAAAACGTCGAAATACAATCCCATCAGGCCACAATTCGTTATTTAAAAACAAGTCAGCCTTGTGTTTAGAAACAAATATTTTGAACGCATTATACTTTTTAAAAGATTTCATGTTTATCTTTTTCAATGTCACTATTTCACCAGTTTTGTCTTTTATATAGCCAATAATATCATTTTCACTTGCTTCTGTACTAACATTAGAAATTAGCAACGGTATTTTGATATCCGCGGCACGGAATTTACCCTCAGGCGCAGTTACAGCCCTTCCCTTTTGGCTAGATAAACGATTTTGTTTGTTACGTTTATTTTGCACTATTTTCCACTCAGAGGTCACGTCCGCACCACCTACCATTTGCTCACTACTCACTACAATATTACGACAACTCACACTCGGTATCGCCTCCGCCACTGCTTCGCGCTCCGCGGGCGAACCACATAACTCACTCGATAGTGACTCACGTGATACCGCTCCGACTACACTCGCTCGTTGGCCACTCGTAGGGGACGTCGCACGCGTCGTCATGCACTCTTTCTCGCTCGCACTCACTGGATCCGCTGTCCCTTCTCGCTCGCCCACCTGCCTACGATTCTCTGTCGCACTTTGCTGTTCTTGCGAAACAGAGATGCAGTTATTATCGCGCTGATTAGGTGTTGATGACGCATTTTTTCTTGCCGAGCCGTTAAAAGTCGGATCAGCTGGTACTTGCAAATATTTTATAGGCACATATTGTAAACCTATGGGGCCACTATCTAGATTGATACTATTTTGTAAACAAGCCCCTCTTCGTTTGTTTACATTCCTTTCTACCGGATAATTATGTGTAGATGAGTATTTCATGTTTTCTACTTCTGACTTAAATAAATCGAATTGTTCTGTAGTAACAACTTTTTGTTCCAAAGCACTGACCTTATTTTGTAGTTGTAGCAAGTCCTTTAACAATCTGGTGACATCCACATGATCGAAAGACACTGGTGGGATCTTATGCAACTCCTTTGCCACAAAAATGGGAAACAAATCAGGATTTGATCCCTTCATTAAACAAATCATGTCATCAAGGTCCCGTGACATCTTCTTCTTCCCATCCTTTCTACGGACAGGCATCTTCTTCCCACTAGGAATAGACTCAAATAGCAGAGTCTTGGCTTTCACAATCTCTTCTGCTGTGAAGGAGGAAGTACACAGCTGATGCACACTCTCTTCATCCATCACGTCCAAAACGTTTCGTAAAAACGCCAAAAGTTCATTAATGACTACATTGCAACTATTGCACTTCACAGTAATTTTTGACATGTTCGCTACAATGGTTACAAAAAATAATGGTTAATATCGATATTTCTTTTGTCTATGTCCATTGACATGTGTTTGATTCAAGCACGTCCGCGAAGACCAATCAGCGTAAAGTATAAGATGGCTGCCATTTTGCTATTTATCGGCAGTGAAGCCGGCAAGTTCAAAGTGATTTTTTTTCAATCTCTGGTACGTTTCGCTAGTTTATATAAAAAATTGGTATGTTCATACTTTTAACATGATTTTTTAGCTTAATCCGTTTTATATTTAGATATATTATTTTTATTTAAATTCTAAAAAACACAATCTCCAACACGAGTGATCGTTTAATAAACAAGTTTAGTGCGACTTGAACTCGCGTGGAGAGGAACTTATATTATCCACCAAAAACATTTAAGGTAAAGTAGGTTGCCAAGACTCACATAACGCTTTCGTTGTTAAAGTTATCAGATTTAAATAAAGAGCCAAGCCCCTAACTCTACAAACCTTACACCTTGGTCACACAGGTTTATACACGGTGACATTTGAATCACAGTTTTGCTAGAACAAACGTTGTTAAGACTATGGTCTACTACCATTCTACAGCATCAAATATGTTATTAAAACAATCTAATCTAGGAGATCTCAAATTAGTCTTACGTTGCACACGTTACGTTACACGTTTGACGTGTAATATTGTTTGAAACATTAACCGTAACATCATCACGGTAGCGATATTGCATTCAAGACGCGAGGGCCGCGCGTCGCGGCCGCAGTGTCTGTGTTGTAGGGCGTAACGATAATCCCGACATTTTTAACATTCCCATTTTTGTGTTTTTTAGAAAACTAATGACGTTTTTTTTTTTATTGGATGCTATAGAATGGTTGTAGACCATGGTCTGAACAGCGTTTGTTCTAGCAAAACTGTGATTCAAATGTCACCGTGTATAGGCTTATGGTATAAAATTAAGTAATTAATGTTGTCATGCAATAGTTCAATGGAACGGCCAAGCCATCGAAGTCGAACTTCACTTGTGTTCCACACGCGCCTCAAAGAGATGTCAGCAACAATGATGGGGTCCACTAGGGCCGATGCCTGCCAGGGTTGTGGGAAAGTCCGAAAGGGTTACCGTGGCCCCTGGCATAGGCAACTGAAGGAACACGGGTGAGTTTTAGTCAGTAAGAGTCTGACACGCCCTCCCGCTCCGCCCAGAGCGGGAGCAGTTATTTAATGATTTTCCACCCTCAAAAAAAAAAAAGACTTGCACCGCCCATTTCGTAGGTTGGAGGGCGAAAGTTACAGATTTCTCAATGTTTTTGTTGTTTGTGTGCAAATCCTAGCCAGAATTCCAAATTTTAGCTTTCTAGGACCTCGGAAAGAGCCCTAGAGCTTTGCTGAGCGTGTGAGTGAGCCAGTCAGTGACAAAAATGGACGTATTTCAGGCAATAATAAAAATCGAAGTATAAAAGCTGAATACGTGAAACTTTTTGTGTTTTATAAATTTACTAATTACATTCTATCCCGAGAAGTTGAGCTCTCTAGCATTATCCAGACCGAAGCTATGAAGGTATGAATATACGACAAACATTACTTCGAATTTAGATGATTAGAAAATAATAGAGGCTCAGATTAAAGAGCTGACAGCGAGCGTCATCATAATCATGGTCAACATTTAAAATGATATAAATTGATTTAATATGACGCCGTAAGAGCGATATTACATAATCTTATTCGTAACGGACGAATTATTCCAGTTTATCATAATCTCGGTAATTACGCCTCTGCGGGTTAGTCTTACAATCAATACAAAGTGTTATATAACCTACAGCTGAAGAGATCGTCGCCATGTATTAGCTTCCTTGTGAATGAGAAACACCTAGGACTTTTTTTTAGATTCATTATTAAAAAAGTTGTGATATTCTTGTTAAAACTATATTTAACTTAAAATGGGACATTTATTGACTTGGTTTTTAGCCGTATTAACAATTTCCACATTAACATTTGAAAGAAATTTATAATAAAATACCGGATGCCATTAAAAATATGCCATTAGTAAAATTCAAAAAGGCACTTAATAGCTTGCTTAGTGACAAATGTTACTACACACAGGATGAATTCTTAAATGGTGGCTCAATATAGTGCTTTGTTTCTATGTTATATAAAAAACTTAAATGATGAATTACTTTGAGGTTGAAATTTAATTAATATTGACATTTAATAGTTTTTGACATTTTCAATTATTCTGTTTTTTTTTTGACATTGATAACTAAATAATTCCTCATTTAAATCTGACATCGTTAAATTTTAAAACAATAATATATAATTGTTATGATTCATTTAGAAATTTTAATTATGCATGATTTTCAAACATATGTTTTGATTATTTAAATTCATAATATTTAGATAGGTGCACACCATATTTGTACGCCTCCTGGCATAACATAGCGTTCTGTTCACTAAACTCAAGATCTGTATTTCTTTACCTGTGTTAACAAATAAAAGTGATTTGATTTGAAAAAAAGTAAATCTATATGAAACAGCGCCCTAATGATGTAGAAAATGGCACCGATTACGTTTTCGTGGTCAATACCTCATGTTATAATTTAATACGAGAAATAAATCAGTTTCAATAATAATTTACAAACTATAAAGTAACAAGATTATTTTACACACACGTTCATTTATGAACCTGTTGTTTAATTGAAGTACCGGAAATTTTGATAAGTATTAATATTTGAGTTGTAAAAATAATGACGTTACTAATAAACTTTTATCTTAAAACGCCTTTGCATTTGTGAATATTAGCATTGTTTTATTATAAAATTATTAACTGATAAGCATTTTAGCATTGTTAGTAAGTTTTATTAAACTAACTAAGTAATAAGAATCTGTACTTGCATGGGTATTACGTCCGCCTACTTTAGAGAGAGGCACGTTTATGATGGCAGGTGGTATCGCGATGAAAGTTGTAATTGTCGAACAAGAAACCTCTGTAACATAATATTTTTATTTAAAAGAGTGTCTATTGAGTTTCTTGCCCGTTCTTCTCCTTAAGGAACCTATTTCGTCTTGTAATCGGCGAATAGCTTCACTTACTAGTTCAAACTGAACGACTCCCTGTGATAATTCAAAATTGCCTGTAAATGTTTTAATTGAAATAAATGCTATGAGTTTGAGTTAAGTATTGTCTGTGATTGAAAACCAACTACCTATCTACCATTAACGAAGAATTAAACCGGAGACTGGTCGGAGACTACTTTCTTTGGGATCCCCGTCGGGTCATATACAGAGTTGATATGACAGAGGGGCATTAAATTATACTACGTATACTATACGTGTTTAGTATTCATTCAATATGGTATAAACATAAAACACACCAATAATGAGAAAAAAAATTCAAACAAACTAAATAGCTTACAAATCAGAGTAAAACGCAACCACCCTTTGTAATGAAAGTGCAAGTGTGTCTGTATTTATTGCCATCTTTTTAACGAAAGTATTTGGTTGTACTTGTGACTTGCGTCAGAGCGGCAACAACGCATCGTAGGTAAGGTGCATAACCTATGCGTATAGACATAATCAGCTGTTAGGAAAGACACATCGTGTTCAAACAGCACAAAAAAATTAAAAAATCATTTGCAACTAAACTACTGTTCCTATTTAATTGATCTTTGATTGATATAGAGCTTGAAAATGGTACCTAGTATAGGCAGTTTAAAGGAAAGCTCTTCTATCGATTCAACTTTGTATAATAACGAGCTTAAATTCTAAATAGTCTTTGATTTGATTCATAATTCAGGTACCCGATTCTACTTCAAACACACTTAAAAGCAAAATTGATAAATTCAAGGTAAACCGCCACATAACAAACACTTTACCAAACATTTTGACAAGCGATAAACAAAATATTACAAACAAATTCAGCACGATTTTAAATATAGATAAACTTATACAAATACGGATTAAATTGGATATGAAATGAAAATATTGCTCTGATGCCGATTATTGTTCGGACCGTATTTCCGGAATAATTGCATGGTTAGTATCTACCTGTGTTAACGTATGCCAACAAAAGAACATATAATGATTGCGACACTACGAATTACATTTTCAATTAAATATTTATAGTGAATTGAGATCTTATATTAAACTTTTGACGATAGTAAAGGTACGGTCCAAATAGCAAAAATGTTGAGCATTTTTTAAACGAATTCCTTTTTCACATAGCAGACACATGTTACCTCTTTGAACTGTTATTTTCATTCAAAGTGTTGAACGTTGAGTGAACATGTCGAATGTTGTACGGCACGGTTGGCACAGTGGTTAAGCGATTGACTGCTGCGTTACGTGTCGCGGGTTCGATTCCCGCACGGAACAAATATTTGTATGACCTACAAGTAGCTGTTCCGGGTCTGGCTGTCTGTGTATGTGAGTTTAAATGTTTGTAAACGCATCCACAATACAGGAAACATTCCTAGTGTGGGGCAACATTTAAAAAAAAAACTAAAAAAAATGGTGTTATTAGTTGTATTAGAGGTATGAGGAACTGGGTGTAAAGTTCACTCATACCCATAGTAAAAGGGAGGATCCTCCGATCAAACGGGTGTCGTGTCTGGTGGGCAACTGCCCAACGATTGATGTCGGGTCGTTGTATTGCTAGTTGCGCGGTAAACTCTGTTTGCGCGATGCAGGATTTTGCGTGACGTCAGTGTGATGCGTGGTTCGCATGTGATACCGCCGATGTAGATACCGCTACAGGTGCAAGTAAAAATTAAACTTAAGGCCCCCTTGTAGTGCGGTGTGTCTTGTAGCTCGTCTCGGCAGGCACTGGCCGGCCGGTGCGAGCCCTTGAACTGCTAGATTTTGTATATAAATTTTAATAATAATGACGAATTATAAAATGAGTTCATCATTTCATCATAATTTTTCTCCTGCCCTTCTCTTTATTATTATTATAGTCTCTTTAATTCTTTATTGAATGACTTAAAAAACTAATATATCATAAGATTACTATTACATAAATGTGCATGCATAAAATAACAAAATAAATACAATACATAATCATGATTACAAATTTACAATCGCTTAAAAAATTGCTTCTAAACTATTAAAATTATTACATTCCTTTTCTATAGATTTCTAAAATATGAAATAAATTTAATTTTCGAAACAATTTACAATTTCATTTACACATTATTTCAATATGGAACCCTCAACGAGTGGAGGCCTATCCCATTTTGCTCCACGTTTGTCTGTCCTTTGCCTTTGTGATCCTATTTTCACCGGCTTTTCTTATTATTTCATCAACCCATTTTTCTTTCGGTCTACCTCTTTTCCTTTTGTTTGTTGGTCCTTGCCAGGTAGTTACTCTATGTGTCCATTTTTCCTTGTCCATCCGTGCAATTCCCCATTTCCATTTTTGTTTTTATGAATGTTCCAAAACATCTATTATTTTTGTTGTTTTTCTTATTTCTGTGTTTCTTTTTCTATGTTTTCTTTGTATGTTTAGTATGCTCCTTTCCATCGCTCTCTGGCATACTTGTATTCTGTTTTTAGTATTATTATTGTATATCCATGTTTAGCAGCCAAAGGTAAGACGGTAACAGGCATGAGTCCATTACCTTTTTCTTGAGATTTATAGGGAGTTTATATTTTAGGGTTTCTTTATTGCTCCAGAATTTATTGCAGGTTATGTTAACTCGTCTTTTAAACCTTTAATATTCTATGGAGTGGAGGAGACTGAGCATGGATACGAAAAATTATAAAATATATTATTGCGTTGCATAAAAGACAACATGAAGATTTACATCGAGAAATTTTAAATAGAACTTGTGAGAAGACTTGGCAAAATAGGGAATAAGGCCCTTATTAGCAATATTCACAACAATGGGACGGAAAATTGAAATTCTAAAAAACAAAGGAACATTGAAGGGCTCACTCATTAACATTAAAGAAGACGTTCCACAAAAAGTTATGTTGAAGCGTAAGGAACTGCAAGAAGAAGTAGAAAAAGAACGCAAACTTGGAAAAAAATGTGGTACTACGCTAAGACAAAATAGTAACTTTACCAGGTAGCCCCAAAAATGAGAACTAAGTAGGAGACACACGGAAACAAAAACGAAATCTGTCAGAATCGCCTGACCACCAACCCTCCTGCCCTTATCTCAATTTATTTGTCGTCAGCGCAACATGTGTTTTTCATCCATATTAGTGATTTATGATACTATTAGTGCTCATCTCGGTAGTCACCTCCTTTCTAACCATATCATCATTCACACAGTCTATCCACCGACATTCTTCACGACATTTTCCTCATTCATCCGTATCACATGACGATACCGTGACAACCAATTTCCACATAACTTTTCAGTCACCTGTGCCACTTTCAGATTTCCTCATATATACTTATTTCTTATTCTATCGATTCGAGTAAAACCACACATACCTATCAGCATTATCATCTCAGCGGTATGCAATTGCCTTTCATTGATCTCTTTTGTGGCCCATCATTCTGATCCATACAAGAAAGCAGGTCTAACCATTGTTTTATATATCTTCCACTTAAGTTTAAGGGGAATGCGGGAGCCGCAGATTGTTCCCATGACCTGCCGCCATTCCATGCATCCAGTGTTAATTCTGTGCTTAACCGTCCGATCTACTTCGACATCGCTTTGCACGAGTGAACCGAGATATCGAAAGTCGGAGCAGACTGAAAGAAGAACGCAATCAAGTGCTACGGCTCCAAAACTGGGGAGACTGCCGAAATCGCAAAACATATATTCAGTTTTGGTTTTGCTGGTTTTCAAGCCAACATTCTCCAGTACCTGTTGTCATTTCTTCAATCTGCACTGGATCTCAGATCTATCTTCACCGTCAAGAACATTATCATCGGTAAATAGCATGCACCAGGGTGCCTGTTCCTCTATGTCCGACGCAAGAGCGTCCATAATCAACAGGAAGAGGTAAGGACTTACGTAAAGCCGAACCATGGTGCAAGCCTACATATGCTAATCTAAACTCGCCGGAAGTGCCAGCAGCCGACCGGACGTAGGTACGAGGTTGACTTTACAAAGCACCAGTTAACTCTATATACTTCCCTGGAAAACTTTTCTTTTTCAAGGCCCACCACAACACATCCCGAGGTATCCTATCGCTTTCTTCAGATCAATGAACACCAAGAGCAAGTTCTTGTGTGCACTTCTGTAGTTCGCATACAATTGGTGGAGTGCAAAAGTGGCGTTCATTGTTCCTCGACCTGGCATAAACAATAAGCCTTATCTCTTCGTATTATTTTTACATGGTTTCATGATGGAATCTCTTCAAGGTACAAGTTTTAAATAGCGATCTTTATGTTTTTTTTTTATCGAGCCCATTATTACAAATTCACGTTTCTTTCTTCACATAGCGCTTGATCGCATGTTCTATTTTCCTAAAGTATTTATTTTTTAGCGCAACATTTACATTTGGCTAGATTTACAGAGGTTTAAGAAAGCTTTAGAGCCCCAGCGGTCATTTCTTCTGTGAGCAAAGAAAATTAATAATAAATAAAAACATATTATTATATATATTCCTTCAACCTACACCACTGCTTAATCCCTATAATTAATACATTATTAGTACCCAACATACTTGATTCACATACTCAGGAAGCAGTTCAGTTGCTCCAAAAGTTTTAATTTCACAATCTGCTCACGCTTAGATACGTTCAGAAATTTTGAGACACAACACGGCTCCAATACGGCACGTAGGTATGCATAATTAGAACTGGTTTACGCAACCTCATGCAGTTCGCAATTAGCAGGACAGTCCTATTTAAGTTGTTAATTTTGTTTGTGTTTTGTGTTCTTGTTGCGAGCTCGCCTACTTATTCCTATTGGTCACGTCAGAGGATTTTAAGTTCATAGTTTAAAAGGTGTTTTTGAAGAGTAAATAATTATTATTGAACTAGAATTAATTAACATAGCATAATATCCCGCCTATATTCCAAAAAGGGTGGACGGAGGTGTTTAAAAACATCCACATTTTGACATTTATAATACTCACACTACTGCTAAATCCCTACAATTAACACAATATTACTACCCAACATACCTGATTCACACACTCTAGATGCAGTTCAGTTGCTTCAAAAGTTTTAAGTTCACAATCTGCTCACACTTAGGTACGTTCAGAAGTTTGAGACACAATACTGCTTCAATACGGCACGTATGCATAATTAGAACTGCTTAACGCAACATCATGCAGTTCGCAATTAGCAAGACTATCTTCAAGTAAACTTATTTAAGTTGTTAATTTTGTTTGTGTTTTGGAGTTTGCTTACTTCTTCCTATTGGGCACATCATAGGCTTTTGAGTAAAACTATAAATAAGTAACTGTTGAAAATAGCACGTATTAAAATATTTCAGCAATGTCAATAAACGGCGGTGTCCAATTACCGTCAGATGTGCCATCGTCTTGTTGGCATGCAATTATGTGATGCGTGCTGGTGGGTACTATAACAGGCGTGATGTAATGTAATATAATAAGCAGCAAACGAGTAGAACCTTCTTGAGAAATACTCTTATGGGTAAGTCAAGATCCACATTCCAAAGTTGCAAAAGACTGAGATTCGGGAAAATATTTTGGGGAAATTGTAGTCTGAGACAACAGATATTCAAGGCTCAAAAACGATGCATACCCTGCAATGTGTAACAGGAAAGTAACAGATGGTTGCGTACCTGTATTCAAGTCCCTAAATTTGCTAACATTTATTTATTTATTAAAACTTCATGTACAAGTAAAAATAAATACTGTACAAAGGCGGACTTAATGCCTGAGTCATTTTCTACCAGTCAACCTTAGGGTGATGCAGAGATATACCATGGCAGTATGTGCATGGCAGCATGCATAGTATGGCATGGCATAACATTCCCATCACTTTGCATTTTCGAAATAGCTGTTTTTGTAAAATCAAATATGCATCTTTTTAATAAATTGTCTGACAATAGAACACGGCCAGTTAGAACGCAGTATACAAACATGCTACGTGTTAGTGCTCATAACACTGCATTATTAAGGAAAAGTTTTTTAAGTATGTATGTGCCGGCCGGATTATCTTTAACAAAATACTCGATGGAATAAAAAACGAGCCCATTAATCAACCAACGAGTCTTGTAAACTGATAAATGTTATTACTACATTTGTGAATTTCTAAATGATAAAACTTTATAGTAACAGTAATCCTGAGATCTTTAATTCTTTATTTTATTTAATTGACCATATGATTTTCCTATTGCAGTATTTTAGATTATTAAGCACTTGTACTATTATTTGCATGCCTAATTTAAGGTAGTAAGTAGAACGTATAAGGATCTCTAATTATAAAACATCTACATTTTTTGTAACTCTTTTCTATGCAAATAAATACTTATTCTATTCTATTCTACTGACATTTGAAATGCATATTGATTTGAAATTAAGCCCCCTATTGCCATATTATATTATACCCCTATTGCCATTATAAATTTACCCCGCCTTTTGACGCGGGGTAAATTTACGCCAAAAATCCTCGAAAAATGTATGTTAAATCTTAAGGTTATGTATACTGGTTGTAACTTTACTCCGCGTTTAAACTTTACCTCTAAGATTATTAATACCTACATCAGTGTTCCTCAGTTCCGATTTTAAAATGAACAAAGTAAGGCAACTGTAGAACAAAACTCTAATAGAGACAGCACAGTTCAATCAGGATTCGAAACGTTTTGTGTCTCGACACTTTAGAGCACTAAAAATCTTTCATCGGTCCGTCTTTATCGTCGTTTTGTACCGAGACAAATGGCAACTTTTAGATTGGCCGAATTTACGGAAGCAATTTTGTGTTGAACCGGAAAGGTTTAAACAAAATAATATATTCTTGGTATTGGTATCACCACACCACCACTCATCACCACTGCTCTGAAAACGGTGAAGGGAAACGACGATGACAGACATGTGATCTCCCCACCCCGCATTGGGCCCGTGCTCTCTCTCACAGAAAGGAGGCCTGTGTCCCAGCAGTGGGAATAGGCTGTGCTTATTTTCACATGTAGCATTATTGACACATGTAGCTCCTGTCACTTCTTAGACTGCAACAGCAAGCAGAGGGTTCCCAAACCCTTAAGAATAGGATTGTTAAACAATCGTAACTTTTATCAAGCAAAACTGGTCTTTTAGCAGTCAATTCTTTTATGTTTAGATCCCTAGGAGTGTTTGCTTAAAGCGGTTGGTAGGCAAGATATTATGTTTCTTGAATTTTTATAGCAGAACAGAGTCATTCGTCACATCTTTTTAATTCAGTCAATTGAACAATATTACTTCTGTCCTCCCATATAAACACACATAAAGTCTGTATAATATAGGAACTTATTAAACACGGTAATAAAAACTAAACCCACCCAATATGTTTGACAACATTACTAACGTGTAAAAACTTTAAACACCCAACCCCAGTAAGTCCCAGTTACAGCCGTACCTTTGTTGGTACTTTTACAACTGTAAGCTCACAATGTTCAGGACTGTAGGTATTTTCATAATCAGCTATAACTCTCCTGTAGTTTATCGCGGTGCTAGGTTTACAGCACTTTTTTACACCGGTACTTTTGTTGAGGTAGTCGGCGTTGAAAAGTTTACAGTGTCAGGAGTTTTGCAGGATTTTGTGCCAATAGTGGGATAAGTTTTTTCTTTAGTACAGATTTGGGGTAAGGAAATATAGATTTGGGGGTTAGAATTTAAAGTGTAAAAAACGATGCAAATAAAAATACGAAGCAATGAACAATTAGATACAATATTCGCCACTTTGTTTTCTACTCGAAGCATGGTGTTGAAAACGCGTTCAGATTCAATATTGATTTCTTAGTTAATGATAATTCATTAACTAAGAAATCAATAATTAGAAAGTAAAAAGCTCCCTCTTTGAACATTATAAAGCACACATAGCTTGTCAAAAAGCTTAAACCCGTTTTCAAAGTTGACAACACTGCACCAACTGCCAATTCACCCGTATCATCATCCACCATTTATAAGCACGACGACGACACAAACATATGTAAGTTCACACTACGAATTACTTACAAACAATTCTTGGAACATCTCCAATTACACTAACACTCAAAAAAATTCCAAAAATCACCGACACGTAATCCAGCATATGATGGGAATAAGAAATGAGCCAAGACCTAGAACCAAACAACTAGAGAAGAAAATCCTGGAGCTGTAACATCATACTTGGAACACTGCCGGAACAATTATTAACTTTAAATCGTCACATGCACTCAGTTCCTATATTGGCGATATCGCGCACACAATTGGATAAATTCCAACAACGGTGTTTAATGCGATAAACAGAAATAAAAAACAGTTTCATAATTAATGAGCACTTGGCAGATATTGTTCTTGGAATTAGATTTTGCTGCCAAGTCTTAAATGTTACGAGTATTAGGTACACGTGGTCCCGCGTCTAACCCGACTTGGATTTGAACTCGCAAAGGTTCAGAAGGTTTGAAGAAGTCCCGCTGATGACATAAACTGATGTAGTGATCATTGTGAGGGGCTCCTTTGTTACTCGTATAACCTTTGACGGATGCAAAATATATCACTAAGCTTTTGCCACTAACATAATTCTTATGTATCTATTAACCCATAGGCATCCTGTTGTACGAAATAAGTGCATTATTATTATTATATCTTCAGCTTGAACAGTACCTACCGTGTCAAGGTTCACGTTTATGTAGCAATAGGGAATTCTAGAAAATAATGGTGCCAAATACCTACTCGTTAAATGAAAGTTGGATCCGGAAATATGCTTTTCATCTCTGACTTATACCGACGTGATTTTTACATTTACCGCAAATATTATATTGGTCTCGAAGGGACAGTCCCTCAGGATCCATAATATTGCGGTTTGGGAACTCGAAACGTCAGGAAAATGCAAGAAGTTATATAAACTACCAAATAATTTGTTCAACTTTGAATTTACGAGTTTTCATATTATGTAGTTTTAGTAGGTACTCGTATAATACTGTATATTCTACGATTGTTTTGTGTTTTTTTCTACGTGTAGTGTAATTGCATTCGCGAGCTCTTTTAATAATTTATTTTATTTTATTTAAGATGGGTTTGCTCTTGACTCTAGTCTAGGTCAGTGGTGACAGAGACAGAGTTGACGATGAAGTGAGCTCACCCAGAAGAAGCCTGTTCACTCTCACTTACAAGAGATTAGGGTTGTATGCGTTCGGAAATACAGACGCAGGTAGAGACACTCTTTTGCTATGCGCATAACAAAATACATTTGGAAACGCTTAGTGCGAATTGGTGGAATATCAACTAGATAAGGATGGTAACTTGCAGTGCGTCTAGATGATGAATTTATCCTGGGATGTTTTCAATTTAGTCCTGATGAAAAAGGAGTACATACGGCATTATTATGTATTTTGGGAAGAATATTGCAAAATAATAACAGTAGTAAAAATGTCAAAACTTACTTATAAAATAATTAAGGATCTATAGAATTAGTTTGATGACCAGCCGGTCTATTCTGTAAGAATGTCTAAATGAAAACTTAAGTAAAGTGAGCGCGAAGTGAGCTGTCATCTGATGCTAGGGATTGACACTATTGACAGGTCAATAGAGAATCCATAATCAACCTATAATGTTCCCACTGCTGGCACACAGGCCTCCTCCCGGTGAGAGGGAGTGGTCCGTAATCCACCACGCGGGCCCAGCGCGGGTTAGTAGATATCACATGTCCTCAAATGTTTGATTCTAGGACATGCCGGTTTCCTCACGATGTTTTCCTTCACCGTTTTAAGAGCAGTGGTGATGAAAATAATTTGCACAAAGTAACCTACAGCTCGTAAGTCGCAGCCCTTACCACTGGGCCACCACTGCTCTCCACTAGAGAATAGGCCGATTGTTATATTAAGTTCAGCCAAATTTGTTGGTACTTGAAGAGGGCATCTTCTAATACCAGAGTTTGGAGAAAGGACACAACAAACAGAAATTCACGTGCAGTGTGTCACTAGCCTTAGCTCCATAATAACATTAGCTTTGTTCCAACTAGACATTATCTTTAAGAAATTGCCTTTGTTCGTAACAACAACTAAAGCATCGTAAATGTTTAATTATGTTTGAGACCATTTTCTCTCATAAATTGACTGAACGTTGTTTGACTCGGCTTGGTCAAGGACGTTAGGTTGGTTCAAGGTCAACCAGTGCCTAAGTGTACAGAAATTGAACAAGACGGTTTTTTAACAAAAACATGCGCTTCTTTATTACCTCTGAAATGTACAAATAACAGTAGTTCACCGGATTGCGTGTAATAATAAATGATTTTATTTCTGTAAGTAGGTAAAGAAGAGGAGGGTAGGTAGGGAAAGAATTAGGTACAACAGGGAAATTATTTGTTAAACAAATTGATAATCTACGTCAATTTGGCGTGCTATACCTATTTGACAAAATCGTCGTATAATGACAGTTGTAATTTGAATATACGGACAATTTAAGTTTCGTTAAGTAGTCGTTTGTTTAACAGTTAACCTTGACTTGACCAGTTGTCCTTGACTTTACATTGTACTTCTGCGAAAGTTTTGGCCATAATCAGCTTGTTTGCCAAATGGATTAGTGATCTTGGAAATCACACTTTACAGACCCATAAGGCCTTATCGGCTAACAGTTTTTCTTCGCTTGTCAAATAATACATTATACACCTGCCTTTTCTCAACCAAGTTGAAGACAATTTCTTGTCAAACTGGAAGTAATTAATAACATAAATTTGTTTCATAGACCAAATACCATTTTAACAATCCAATTACGTTACAAAAGCGATATCATGAGGATAGAAAAATGGAAAATAAAGACTTGAATCAAACTGTTAACAGAAAAGCAAAATATTCGCGGAAATTTAATAATTATATTTGCTCCTGTACAAATCGTTATATACAGTAAGGTAGGTACTACAGGTAATGGGAGTAGCGTTTTGTAAAAAATCAACGGTAAATAAAACTGGAACTCGCGAATTTATGTTTCTATAATAAATAATATTTTATAATTTTTCTGTTGACGTTGTTTATTTGGTTCTGACCGCTTTTCAGATAAATATGGGTTACAAGGTTACAAAGGTACGAGGAACAAGGTGTAAAGTTCACTCATACCTCCATAGAAAAAGAAGTTCCTCCGACCAGACTGATGTCATGTCTGATGGGCAACTGCCCGACGAATGATGTCGGGTAGTTTTATATACGAGTATGCTAGTCACGCGGTAAACTCAGCTTGCGCGATGCAGGATTTGCGTGACGTCAGTATGACGCGCAGCTTGCATGTGGCGATATACAATATGTAACAAAAACCCTGTTGTTCCTTTTAGGGACGTATACATTTACCTACAAGAACAACATTGACGAAATTATAATTTTTTAAAAATGAGCATTGGCCAGTCGGGAGGTCAATAACAAATAACTATTAAAATCGGCACATTCAAAAAAATGTTTAGAGTATCTGATTTTACAAGTACATCTTTGTTTCGCTAAATAGCCTACGAGTTCGGCGACTTTCTTTGAAGCGATTGAAGCTGCCGCCAAAGCTACCCTTTACCCCGCCCGCGCCACCCGCGCGCCGCCCTGCGAGTCACTAAGTAGTCTCCCGCGCACCTCAGTTTTGAACGGATGTTATTGTTGACCTACGTAGTGAGTGACTTGTGATTTGCTTACGTAGTTTATTTACCATGTCCTATTCTAACGTAGAATATTTTAATATGCTGATGTGCACGCAGACTCTACCAAGAACGTTTAGCGAGTCTACCATTACCATCGGCTTGCAAGTGTTGGACTTGCAAGATCACCTGATCTGACGCCTTTAGATCTTTCCTCTGGCGCAGTGTAAAGCAACAGCTGTTCAAAAAAACGTGCGATACGGAGTTCGAAATGCGTTCACAGATAGTAGCAGCATTTGACCACATCAAGTCCGATACCTCCGTTCTGCGGAGCGTACGTAGGCGTCAAAGACATCATAATAAATTAATGCATTCAAATAAACATAAGGTTTTAAGTGACAGTCGCGGCGACTTTGTTTTTTTTTTAATGTAGTGAAGTGTTAAATGTAGTTTTAACAATTATCAATTGTGCAAAATACCGTGTAAACCAACATTTTCAAACATTTCATTCGTTAAAGTGAAAAACAACAGCTGACAAGGTCACGAACTTTCGTAAAAAAATAGGTACTTAGGTAAGTGCCGGCGGTGTACCGACGGCGGCGCGGCACCGATCAAAGAGAGTGGGCGGGAACATTCTATTTTTTTCTGGTTTTGCGTTATCGCTTCATACAGAATTGCAGAGGTAAGAAATCAGTTAAACATTACAAATATTAATAATTAAATATTTATTTTAATTCTTTTTTTGAACAGTTTTTTATAAATGACTTGCTTTATTACGTATGTATACCGATTCTTAAAACGTAGGTAAAAGGAACAACAGGGTTTTTGTTACATATTGTAGATACCGCTACACGGTATTAAATAGTCTGCTGTCACTTATTGGTATTGGTCTGTATTAAGAATTTTCGCCATGATTTTTTTTGGTCGAAATAGAAATAGAAAATAAAAGTAAATAAATAGGTATAGTGTATAGGACTTATTTATGTACTTGTGTACGTTGTTTTAATAGTTAATTTTTTTATCATTGCTCATTTCCATTAAAGCACCTGCCATCTAATCTCTTCACCACCCTTGGTTGACTGGTAGAGAATGCCTAAGGCACTAAGTCCGCCTTTGTACCTTTTGTGCGAAAAGATTAAATAAATAAATAAAATAGTTTATTGTCTAGGTAACGCAGTAAGCAGGTTTACAGGTTAACAGCAACTTGAGGTGACATGAGTAGCTTAAAATATTACAAATACAGACACATGCTGGGTTAAATGATAAATGATTTTATTTCTGTAAGTAGGTTTTTACAAACCCTTTTACACGTCAATCGGTTACAAAGTATTATTTACCATGCGTCTTTGGATATGGCACAATTTGGTACAGAGTATTCTAACAATAGAAATAAGCTAATGACAGTTTTAATAAATGTTTTTCTTGAGTTTCCGTGCAGCTTTTTACAAGGAGTTTCAGTGGATGGGCTAGTGGTGACCATTACTTCGTAGGGATCTACATTGTCTAACGTAGCTTAACATACGAGGGGCGTTCATTGTATTCTCGGTATGAGGGTGATTTACTAATGATGTGGATAATTTGACTAATTGAATAATTAATGACATTATCTACGAGTACAAAGGTAAAATTTCATATACATAGCTACGATCATTCGTTTGCTAGTTATTCTTAGTCAACGACTACTGGAATGGCCAACGTTACATTGTTGGAGCACCGCACTTATAATAAATTAATTACCAAACAAGGAAAAAGTCAAAAAAGTATTCACGAAGAGATGGTGGCTGTTTACTAAGACTCTGCACCTTCGATATGGCTTAATAGTAGTCAAGTTAATTTAAAAGGGGCAGATAGAGTATTGAAGACGACACTCGCTCGGGCGGCCCGGTTACTGCCTCTACGAAAGAAAACGTGCAAACGTTGAGAAGCTTATACCGGAGTATGCCAGAATGAAGATGAAAATGATAGCAAAGATGAGAGCACCTCTCCGTTGGTACCATGTCCACTATTCTTCATGACCTCCTCTACCTTTGAAAAGTCAGTACAAGACGGGTGCCGCGAATGCTCACGGCGCCTCAAAAACCAGTGCGAATCGAGTGCTGTAGAGAGTTTTTAGAGCTCTATGGTGAAGTTCCATGAAGTATTTTCGATCGAGTTGTAACTGGAGATGAAACGTGGATTCATCATTATGACCGTGACAGTAATCAGGATTCCATGCAGTGGCACAAGAAGGGTACTGCACTTCTTAAGAAATTCAAAGTCGTTCCGTCTGCCGGAAAAATCATGGCCAAAGTGTTTTGGGACTCATGCTGATTGAGTACACAAAAAAATGTGAAACTGTAAACGCAGCACTTTACGAAATTTACGGGAACGAGTTAAAGAAAAAAGACGGGGTAAACTGACCACTGGTGTGTTGCTTCTTCACGACAATGCCCCGATCCACACGGCGCATGTTTCCAAAGCCGCTGTGCGAGATTATGTTTTCGATGAAATTAACCACCTATAGCCCGGACCTAGCCCCAAGTAATAATTATTTGTTTCCTAATTTAAAACAACAGACCTCCGTGGGGAATGATGAAGAGCTCAATACGGCAATAAATGCGCATTTTTCAGAGAAACAGGAAAGTTTTTTTTTACAGGTAATCGAAAAGTTAATATTCGGATGTAATAAATGCATTGAGGCAATGGGGAATGACATTGAAAATTAAAAATAATTTTAATTGAATTTACGTGTTTTTTCATGCCAATACCGTGAATACGCTGAACGCCACTGGTACATATAACGATACAACAGAATAATTGTATCGTATGAAATTTACCATGTAAAGTTACTTACGTTACGAATCATCCTTCAGATATAAACAAATTATAGGTAAATAAGATAACACCCTTTCACAGAAAGGAGGCCTGTGTCCCAGCAGTGGGAACATTATAGGCTGATTCGGCTAGGCTTAAAACATTATAGGCTGATTAGGCTAGGCTTAAAACATTACAGGCTGATTAGGCTAGGCTTAGAACATTATAGGCTGATTAACCTAGGCTTAGAACACTATAGGCTGATTAGGCTAGCCTTAGAACATTACAGGCTGATTAGGCTAGGCTTAGAACATTACAGGCTGATTAGGCTAGGCTTAGAACATTACAGGCTGATTAGGCTAGGCTTAGAACATTACAGGCTGATTAGGTTAGGCTTAGAACATTACAGACTGATCAGGCTAGGCTTAGGCTAACATAACATCACACCTTGTTTCCCAGAAGGGTTGGGCAGAGGTGCACTTATAGTACACCCACATTTCGCCAGTTATGTTTAAGCCCCATGTAATAGGGGGCGAGTCTATTGTCTATTGCCATAAAACGGGCACAAAATAATCCCGACTCCGGGCTGCTACTAATCATAGTAATTACTAGACTTAACCTATTTCACGATATCTGAATAGGCACTAGTCACCGAATAAATTTAAAAATAGAACATAATTTGTATGAAATTATCTGCGAAGTAACTTAACGGGAACTTTATCGTAGGCAGTGAAACAGGCCTTTATACTACCAATTATTCTAGTTATTATCTCAATATACTTGCGATTTGCTGGTCCAGTTGTTATCTTCCTCTTCAATGCATCAAATTAATTGATATGCCCTAAATCACTCCAATCAAATAAGCTGTACTTCACTTTGATGTCATGTCACTGAATATTGTACTCGTCGCGTTTCAAAGCTTTGTAAAGGCAGTGTTGCCAGGTGAGTTTTTGAAATACTGCTATAATAAAACAATTTTTAGTTGTTGGAATTTTGATAGGTATTTTAATTGAAGTTCATCGCAGTTCATTGCGGAACTTGCAAATAAGCTCGGGGCAGATGCTTTTTTTATTTATTGAAAACCGCACGAACAAAAAAAAAACACTATTACAGAAAATTTGAATTGGTACAATTAACTTTTCAAAGGTTTAAGCATAGTTGGTGTATTTTATCTAAGCATAATCTTGAATTCATTTGATGCGTCATAATAATAGGCGCATATGAACTTATTTTCTTTCTTTTAAATAGCATTTGTTATTCGATACATTCTGACAGACCATTCGCAATTTAACAATCTGTATCTATATTAAAAATAAAGCTAACGAGTTTGTTTGTTTTTTTTTTGTTTGTTTGTTTGTTTGAAAGCGCTAATCTCTGTAGCTATCTGTCGGGTTAGAATTTTGTTTTTTCCCATTTGATAGCTCAATTATATAGCTATAGGCAATTTGACATCACGTTAGAACCCTTAAGAGCCGATCTAAAAGAAAAAAACGAAGTAATAACGCGGGCAGGCGATGTGATGCGACGGAGTGGATCGGGGGCACAAGTAATTTCACGGATATACAAAGAATGTCAAATTTCAATGTGTTCTAAAGGTACGTGTAACTTGAGTTTTTTCTTCTCATTTTATCTTACAGCCTGACTTAAAAAATTTTCCAGCTTCTGGGTGAAATAAAAACACCACTGAAATCTAACGCAAAACACCAACGCCTGGCAACACCTAGCGAAGGTGCAATAATGCATCGGAATCACTCAAACGTAAACGCGCTCTCAAAGGGAGTATGTCTATATGAGATTGCTATTAATGCTCTTTAGAATCTCATAATATTAGGAGGTATTACGTTCCAAGTATGATTATGTATGTGCCTATGTATTAACTATACACGATGATTGAAAGGACTGCCTCGTTGGTCTAACGGTCGCAAACGCTACAGCTGAGCATGAGATCCCGGGTTGGATTCCCAGGTCGAGCAAAGTGTTATTGGGTTTTCCCATCAGGAATTTTTCAGTAGCAGCTTGAAGTCTGGATTTGAAGGAAAGGAAGAAATGTAAGCGACAAGTGAACCGTGGCCAGCGAGTACACCGTGAGTCATGTTAAAAACTCAACGTATAGAGAGGTACGAGGAACAGGGTGTAAAGTTCACTCATACCTCCATAGAAAAGGGAGGATCCTCCGACCAGACGAGTGTCGTGTCTGGTGGCCAACTACCCGACGATCGATGTCAGAAAGTAGTATACAGGGTGTTTTTGACAGCCCTCCACAAAAACACAGGATTGATTCAGCTCCTTATTCTAAATCATATCCCACTGGAAATTTTCTCAGGAAAAAAAAATATGCCGTAACGTAACGTAACGTAATAAAAGACGCGGCCTAGGTGCGCCGGGGAGCGCGCGGGGTGCGAGGCAGACTCGCTCAAGCTCGCTGCGCTGCCGTCTGCTACGTGCGTTTTGCCACGGTAACGATACATTGCGTGTGAGGTAAGTGATCACGATGTCCCCCCATAAAACAAATCTGGTTTTTTGGATTCCCTTAATGTTCCTGAAGAATTTCATGTACCGGTCATCTTAATATGATGTACTGAAGCCACCCTATCAGTTTGCGGAGGGCTGTCAAAAACACCCTGTATATGCTAGTCGCGCGGTAAACTCTGCTTGCGCGATCCAGGATTTTCGTGACGTCAGCATGACGCACAGCTCGCATGTGGCGATATAGACAGGTACCGCGACAAGCCGCTCCGCAACTTGTGACCGATGGTCATGACGACCTGAGTGCCTAACGTGTAATGCACTGCTGGGAGATAAGAAAGTAGTGGGATAGCATAAACCCGTTCATTAATTCGATTATCACACAATTTTAAATATTTCAATAATTTGCAAATTCGTCGACCTTTGCCAGCATTATCGACTGTTTTATTGTAACTTTTGTACTTCGTTAGACAGGTAATTACACGAAGATGTCTTCTCTATAATTTATACGCTTGGTGCCATAGCAATATTTTGAGATAACTTTTGTCCAAGTTCATGTACGTAGATGAATTTTGA
This sequence comes from Brachylomia viminalis, assembly GCA_937001585.2. Classification (NCBI taxonomy): domain Eukaryota; kingdom Metazoa; phylum Arthropoda; class Insecta; order Lepidoptera; family Noctuidae; genus Brachylomia; species Brachylomia viminalis. The sequence continues at coordinate 5,253,239 of OW443300.2, forward strand.
AAATGGTTAATTCATTTCTTCGTTTAACAGTTAAATATGTTTTAGAACATTTGGTTACATTCAAAGGTCTATTTAAGTATTAGGTACCCAATGCAATTCTGCTTCAAAACAATGCTTCAATAAAGGCGATTAAATTCGAGAATTTAGAGAAAAGTTATATTTTGTGGCGACTTGTGGGATATTTTCAAAACTACATAAAATTGGGTTTTCTCGTATCCCGTGAATCTTCGCCTAGGCTTTATGGGGTGCTTATTTGGTGCAAATGGATCACACTGACTCTTCCTGGCAAGCATACGTCAAATTACAAGTCCCGCTGTATAAAAACGATACTAAGATCTCATCTTCACACAGTACTTGATATAATCAAGCACACACTTTAACTATACGTAGTTAAGTACATTGAGTTTGAGTTTAAAATATAAGTACATTGCGTTAAAAAAACCGGTAATAACAATGATATATAGTAAAATATAGGTACATCGCGTTACAATAACCGGTAATAACAATGAGATATAGTAAAATATAGGTACATCGCGTTACAATAACCGGTAATAACAATGAGATATAGTAAAATATAGGTACATCGCGTTACAATAACCGGTAATAACAATGAGATATAGTAAAATATAGGTACATCGCGTTACAATAACCGGTAATAACAATGAGATATAGTAAAATATAGGTACATCGCGTTACAATAACCGGTAATAACAATGAGATACAGTAAAATATAGGTACATCGCGTTACAATAACCGGTAATAACAATGAGATACAGTAAAATATAAGTACATCGCGTTACAATAACCGGTAATAACAATGAGATACAGTAAAATATAAGTACATCGCGTTACAATAACCGGTAATAACAATGAGATACAGTAAATTAGAGGTAGATCGCGTTACAAAACCCTTATCAACCGCTAAAATCAATGAGATACAGTAAAAATACTGACTACTACTACACTATACTGTACTTTTGTTAGAAGCCACTTGGAATACGCATCTGAAATCTGGAATCCATATTATCACAAGTACATTGATCGTATAGAGAGCATCCTGAAAAAGTTCATCAAGTATTTGTGTTAACATCAGAAAGTACCCTACCGGTCTGAAAATTACCTCAACCTCTGTAAGAAGTATCATAATATTACCCCTAATTAATCGGCGGGCAATTTCTGACTGCATTTCATAATTTAAATTGTTCAATAATTCTATTAATAACTCCGACATTCTATCCAAATTTTATTTTAACGTTCCCGGAAGGTCAAAGCGATGGAACGCAGCGTTGCGTGTTCCATTTACCTCTACGAATTACAGGCAAAATTCATTTATAGTGCGTGCAAGTAGAAACTTTAATAACATGTGTAAACAGCATAATTTTGATCCATTCATAACAGGTGTGTCCTCGGCCAGAAAGGGCCTGAGCCTTACCTTTTTTAATTAAGATTTTGTATGTTCAGGTTTTTATTCTTGTATTGATTAAGAATTGAAGTTAGTTTAAGCTTGAATGTTACAATGTTTTTTTTCTCTTTTTTTTGTAGCTGTGTTGTGTTGTTCACACTCTTTCTTTCCTATTTGTTTTTAGAAGTGAAGACTTTTAATTGGCTGTCAGTCTCACATACTATTTTTATTCTGTTTATTTTAGCTTTAAGTCTTCCAATAAACAAATCAAAATAAGCCCACTTTTGGACAAGTTCCAATCGCCAGTGTTCGTGTAAGTAAAGTTAGTGTTTTGTTTGCTCCGCGCTTTTCAAGCGTGATTGCTGTATCGCATTCATACGGGCAATGGGACACATACGAGTATGTTCCGTTCTGTTAGTTTTCAAGTTTCAAATAAATATTGTTTGAGAAACTTGAATACCTACTGGATTTTTGTATTGTGTTTTTGTAGTCTTGGATTGTTTTAGGTGAAAATTGGCATTCTCTTTTTGCGTGTAGTGCAGTCAGTACTTAAATATAGGGTTTTCAGCAGCCATCGGTATGGCTGCAGGAAACCCTACAACATTTATCATGAAGGATTGTCATAAAGGATTTTTTTTTCACAAAGTGTTTTTTTAACAAGTTTTATTTTCTCAGTAAAGCCACGAATGAAATGATGCAGATTTCTAGTCTTCAAATTTTTGGTTCTAGGATATGACGGATTCCTCATAATGATTTCCCTCGCCGTTTTAAGAGCAGTGATGAGGAAATAAATTACACAAAGTTGCCAGCCAGGATTCGAACCCATAACCTACGACACGTAAGCCGAGGCTGTAACCACTCGGCCACCACTGCTATCCTTCCTTTCAAAATACTATTTACTATGCTACATTTAAATTTCAGTTACAAACAATAAAAGTGACATAATATCGGTCTTATTCCTAAAAGTGATCATTATTAAATTCTTCTTATCCTTTAGGGATATAAAGAAGATAGCAACTACACAACCATTACTGGTTATCCTTACACAGTAGGTAGTTATGTTGTGAACAAATATCGTGTATTTGCGAGCGATGCATAACAACCAACAAACGCTCGGCTACCAGTCTACTAAACTGAACAACTACGCGGAACAGTACATTCGTTCACAAAACTGTTGTTCATAGAAACAAATCTTTCTACTCAAGTCTTATTTTTCAAATGCCTAATAATTTTATTTGAAGATTTTCACAGTGGAATAGAATAGAATACTCTTCATTATGTACACCATAACAATTATAGATATAGATATAGAAATTCTACATAGGGTGGCACAATGGGCGGTCTTATCGCTAAAACATCTTATAACGCAATTATTTGTAGGGTTCCGTACGTCCGAATGAAGAAATCGGAACCCTTAATATTAAATATTAATAAATAAAAAAGCTTAAGTTTTTCTATATAAAAACTGTCAAAATTTGACAGTTTTTATATAGAAAAACTTAAGCTATTTTATTTATAAAAAATTTTCCGAGGTACAAAATCGATATTAAATGTCGATTTTGTACCTCGGAAAAATTTATTTGTCGAAGAAATAATCAGCCCTATGTAAGATGTGTAAGAGATATCTCGAGAAATTACTACCGTACTTGCTTCCAGCCTTGAGGCTTAGGGGTGATCAAGGCTTGGCACTAATCTAGTAAACAAGGTAATTATGTTCGACTCAACCAGTTCAGGACGCTGACTAAGTCCTTAAAGACAACCACCTGGTTTCCTCTTGGATGGGTGCAATGCAATGCATATTTTGTTCTGTAGTTTCCACTTAAGTGGCAATTACTTGCCACTTAAGAGTCTAAACCACCATCTACAGCACTAATTTCTTCCGCAAATTGTAATCACTTCTCGCTTCACAAGTACTCAGCTCAATTTGTGTTCAACTAATGCAATAGATATACACGGCGGTGAACTGCATAAATATTGCTAAACCAGATACGAACTCGCATTTAGCGTTCACCACTATACGATGCGAATTTTTATTTTAGACGGCTTATTGGCAGCTTGTATACAATCTACCTTACTTTATTTTTGGTTGCGAAGGTAAGTTTCAGAAAATGCATGAAGATTTAAATCAGGGATATGTAAAAAAATACCTTCATTATTGATTCTATCAAGACATTGAACAAATTGAGACCGGTAAGTAATATAATTATTATATAATTTCAAAATTTCTAATATTTACAATATATAACAACTGAATCTATAATTTTATTTGATATAAGATCAGTTAATATAATAAACGATTGATATAATTTTAAAATGACGAATTTTTTTATTCATAATATCATACATTGAATATAATATCGTTAGATATAACACTCAAAGACATAAAACCTATTTAGTCTTATATGATAAAAACGCCTTGAACCGTTTTGTAATTTCATAGTTAGTCACCTGAGTAGATATACCTAGTAACTGGATAGCACCAACAATAGAGGGGATCTGGCGCTAGACAGCCGCTGCCGCGGCACGCTCGCTTCGCTCGCTCGCCTTCGCACGTTAATGGTCACTGTTCTAGGCTAACCTAACTCAAATGATTCACCAACAATAGAGGGGATCTGGCATCTAACCTAAACTATTTGAGTTGGATTGCTTTGAATCGGGGTGTTAACCATAATTAATTAATTATGGTATCAATATATATTTTAAACGACAGACCTAATGATTTACGATTAAATAAACGTTATATCCAATAACGTTATATGAAATAAGTTTTGGAGTTTAAACATGTTATATAAATGTAAAAAAAATATTTCCACAGTTGGTATATCTCACGTTTATTAAATATTGTAAACGTTATTGAAATGAAAATATACCAAATAACTTTATTTGTTATGAGACGCACCCAATTGAGATACGTCGCAAAAAGTCAAATCCACTCGTTTCCTGAAAATATTAGTCCGCCTTTGTACAGTTTTTACTTGTGCATAAAGTTTTAATAAATAAATATTATTATATGTATACTAGCTGTTCGTGCCCGGCGTCGTCCGGTTGAAATCCATGTCTCTCTCTCCAGTGGTTAAGGCTATGCGTTGTCATTTCCGATTATTCAGGTGGATTTTTCAAAACAAAATATTCATACAAACCTTGTCCTGAAAATTACAAAAACAACAATAAAACAAATCTGCCAAGTCGATTGAGCCGTTCTCAAGCGATGATCTTTCAAACATTTGGCTATTGATTTTTATTTATAAAGATTTGGAATACGAGTATTTAACAATTAAAATAGTTTATAGTAGTCACAAATCTTTTATAAGATCTATATCTAATAAGTAAAGCTAAGTAGATCATTTAACTTACAAAAAATTTATGCAAAATCAGGGAAATTATTTATTTACTAAAGTTGTATTATTAAACAACTAACTACTTACACCAGATGGGCAATTCCCGTATTTTTAAGAACGTTCGCATTCTAATCTCAGTGGCAATCTGTCAAAAATTGTATGGCGCTTACCTACATTTTTGACATTAGACTGTCGCTGAGATGAGATTGCGACTTGAATTTGAACGTTTTTAATTACGGGAATTGGCCTTCAGGTACCTAAATTAAACAACTTCTTGCCGACTGGTCGACATTACACGTGACCAGAGAGCTCCCTCGTTCTTTGGCCAAAGAATGAGTAGTACCAGTCTTCTGGGCACGTTTATGGATGACAGCGATGCGGACGAGTATTCAACTCTACTTCGACGCCTAAGTGTCCTTTTTGATTTTTATTTGTGCAGTTAGTCATTTAATTTAGTACCTAGTGTAAATAAATAATAATAATAATATTTTTTTATTCATAAGTTCACATAATAAATTACATAAAAGTTACATGATCACAAGTTTACAAATTAATATTAAGAAGAAAAAATTAAACTATGCCTAAAATTAATCTGGTGTATAACTTATACCTATAAATTGGTTAAAGGCCTAATGAATACGATAGCGACCTGCCTGATGTAGGTTTATTCAAACCTGTGTTTCAGGCCATCGCTTAACAACGCTGAGTGCTTTAGTGGACTATTATGTCACTGTACATAGAGCTAGTGTTGATACCTAATAACTATATTTTTAAATAAAAATGTATTTAACTTAAGTAAACTTATTGCATTACTTCTAGCAATTTTTCTGTGTCTGAGTAATATTATAATATAATATTACTCAGACACTACTACTCAGACTAATAATATTCTATATAGTAAGAAATAGATGTGTTATGTATTGTATATAAGAATTTTGATGTACATATAAGATAATTATAATAATTAATTTATCGCTGTCATATAACATCTAAATACGTACATACAACATCAAATAGGTGCCATATGTACAGCTATGTTCTATTGAACCGTCATCATCCTATAATTTCGCCGACTAAATATTAATAATAATCCCAAACAACAGACAGGAAGTGAAGTGAGCAATCTATTCTGTATCGGCCGCAAGTCCGTCTGTAAGTCTGAACCGAACGTACTGTACAGCCAAGGAATGGACCCGACACGACGTCAAGGCTCGAATTTGCATTCCAAATTCACCAATTGACTGAGTACGGCGCGCGGCGCCTCGACCGCGAGTCGCACCGTACTGTAATCGAATTAATGTTCGCAGTTGTTTGATCGGGACCTGATGATATTAGTAATCGTAATGGCGTAGGTAAGGAGAGAAGCTTACCAACGTAAATTGTTTTTGGAGGCGTAGAAAAAAGCTTCGAATGTAGTAATTTTGTAACTCGTAACGATACTTTCCTTGTTATTGGTATTTTTGCCGTTAAAAAAGTAAGAAGACTACATAGTAGGTAAGTATCAGCTAGAAAATAGAAACAAATGATTATCTTAAGGTTAAAGAGAAGACAGTACAAATACTGAGAATAATAGTAGAAGAAAACGATTACCTACATAGGCATCGAGATGACAAAGAAGAAGACCTATAAGAATACGAAGTAGCTGATGGTAACAGAACAGACTTAAAGAAGAAAAGTAAACCTGAAACCAATATTTCATCCAAAATATTAACTTCAATATTGCCCAACAGCATCACGGTGTAACAGGCAACCGTGGTAACAAGACTGACTGTAAATTTCTATTCCTTACAATAGTTACAGAGATTGCACCTGGGATCTGTCTTAGTGGTCTTAGTCTAAACTTGGACCAAAGATAAATCCCTCCGAAGTTTACCGCCGCGAGCAAGAAACGACAAATTGAGTTATCAACTTGAGGGAATACCTTCAGATCATTTCTCTGCTGTCGCGAAATAAAAAAGGTTCGTGAGCTTGTCAAGATTTTTGTGGGACCAAATATGGGTATCTTTTTAAGGTAAAAAGTTTGTCTGTGGCTTTTTTTTGTTTGGTAGTTTTTTGAACTTGTTTTTAGAATATAGGTGCACTAGCCAGGCCTTAATATCCTTTTTTTATTTAAACGGCTAGCATAACTAGATATTATGTTGTTTGGTGGAGCTGTCTGATAAAAGAATGTTGTATTGATTGCACTAATTAAAGTAATAATTGCTATAGGAATAATGTTGACGGTTTAAGTTCAGGAAATGGGTGAAAAAAAATAACTAACCGTTATTCATAGTGATTAATGGCATCGTTCCTATTGCATTTTTGTGGGATAAGACTTAAATGCAATAAGTAGTTACGATGCTGTGTTTGTGGATTAGGGACACCTAATCAAGACAAGTGACAAGTGTCATGATTTCCAAATATTAATAAGTAGTGATTTAAAATACTAAATATAAAATTTAATGTATGTGGTTTGCCTCAAATGATTTTTGTATCATTGTAGTCGTGAAGTTTAAAAGTATCTCATTTGACAGTTACCGAAGAAGTCCTGATTTTATAACGAAACAGAATGGAAATATGATGTTTGGAGCATCGCCTAGTTTCTAAGTTAGTTATCTTCGAGCTTCAAAATCAAAAGGTTGTCTTCAAGAAATCTATATTGATATTATGTTGAGTACCTATTTAAATAGTTGATCAAATATTGCTTTATATCAGGTTTGTATGTGTCCAAGAATTAAAATATAGAAATCTCTATGTTGGAAAAGGTATGTTCATTTCACATGTGTCGATAAGTAATATCATATTCGGTTAAATCTAGAGGAACAAGTAACAGACATTAGCAATAAAATTTGCCTTTATACCTAACAATATTTATTTAATAATCAGCCGAACGGATTTTGATGAAATTTGGCACATGGGTACACCAAGACCTGGAGAAGTACATAGGTTACTTTTCATCCTAGATCGTAGACGAAGTCACGGGAAACAGCTAGTGATCAATAATTTTGCAGAAAAGTTTCGTTGTCACTACTGTTTCCTTCACAATACAGTGGTATCTAAAATTAGGATGTCGATTTTTTTTGTATTAATAATCTTACGTTTGAATATAATTTTTGAACCCTAACCAGGAAATATAAAAAAAAAAACCTATTTTGATTCCAGTAAATACCTAAAGCAAATTATTTAAAAAAACAAAAAACACGACTTCATTTTGTGTAAGATAATGCAGGCCTCACAAACCTACAACCTGAAATATGCTGAAACTTTTACTTGTCTCCGTCTGCGATATCTTACACAAAAGAAAGTTCAATAGGTAATAATGCTTGTTTTTCTCTTTTCAGATAAGTAGGTATGTGTTTTCACAGTCGGGATTTTTCTTTTCTTTATAATTTACTTTATTTCAAACTCTTTAGTGTTATTAATTTAGCATTTCTCATTCCAAATTACATTTAAACATATAAGTTGTATATTTTTGTGAGCCATTTATAAAAACCTTTATTTTGATAACCCACACATGATAGGTTATTTAGATGTCATATAATTTGGCGCCAAGAATCGCCCATTTAAATTTATTATAATTTTGATACACCTATTGTCACTTTAGCAAATAAGACGACTAACGGTACCTCTCAAGATAAAATCCACAAAGCCGTTTGGCTACAGAGAAAAAATCCCTTTAACTTGCAAATTAATAATGGTACATGCGTGAATCTAACTGTATGATACAAAGAATTTAAATATTGTATAAAATAAAACATTAAATGAACTACAGCGTAATTAAAAAAGTCAAACATTTAAAAACCTCGAATTTGGAAATAAATTCGACTCGGGGTTGTTTTAACCTTTTCTCGTGTTCTCACGTTTGCTTTCAATCTGTCAAATCAAAATGATAAAAAGCGGCCATCGTCTTTCACCATCATTATTGAATTACTATCATGTCGCTAACACCAGAATAATGTACACGTATCGTCACTATGTTAGAAGAAGGCAGAAGTCAGCGAAGTATAACAAGAACATTAGGCGTGTCACTTTCTACAATGCAGCGAGTCGCCCAACGTTTCCGAGAAACTGGACAGAACATAAAAAGACCTGAAACCGGCAGACCGAGATGTGCTACGGCTCGAGAGGCTCGATTTATTGGTACTACCATGCTCCGAAATAGGCACCTCACGGCAGTTGAAGAAACAAATCAACTTCGGGAGACCCGTAGAGACGACGTAAGTGAGCGGACTGTAAGGCGGCGGCGCCTTGAAGATAATTTGACCCCAATTAATCCGCAATTGGTCCAAAATTGTAAAGAGATCAAGTAGCGAGATTACGTTACGACGTAGAATGGGCAAGAGTAAAGTTTTCTGACGAATCCAGATTTATGCTGTATGCACATGATGGCGAAGAGTCTACCGACGGCCAGGAGAACGTTTTATTCCAGTTTGTTTTGAGGAAAAATTGCCGTTTGACGGTGGATCTGTTATAGTTTGGGCTGGAATCTCTTCAAAAAGTCGCACGGAGTTAGTGCTGATAGAAAATGGTACGCTAACTAGTGCAAGATATGTGGAAGAAATTCTTAATGAGCATGTCGGCCCATATTTAATTAATATGGGTGAAAATTCAATATTCATGCATGACCATGCGAGGTCACATACAGCTCAAATTGTAAATGATTATTTTCAGGATGTTGGCATCAATCGCATGGACTGGCCTGCGAGAAGCCCGAACCTGAATCCAATTGAACATGCTTGGGACGAGCTTGGGAGGTATGTAATAAATCGAAATCCTTCCCCAGCTACACTTCGAGACCTGAAACATGTGTTAGTTTAAGAATGGACCAATATCTCACAACATCGCATAAGAAACTTAATAAACAACATGTCCAATCGCCTGGCAGATGTAAGAAGAGCCCCTGAAGGCAATACAAAGTATTAATTTTGTTTTAAAGTTCGTTTTTGTGTTGTATGCTTGGTACCAACCATTATTTTGTCAACGTAAAAACCATTGATATTTTGTATTTTTATGTAATTTTGACAGCAAAACTAATAATGTTTGCAACATTTGATGTTGTTTTATTAACTAGTAAATTATATATAGCTCTATTATTTTAAGAGTAATTTTAGTTTTCCGTACTGATCCGTATTCTTTGTCTGCGAGTGTACATCCATACATACACACACTCGAAAAACATAACCCTTCTTCTGACACAGTCGAGTGAAAAGGACTCTTGTATTCTACACACACTTTAACCTACAAAACCACAAGAGGTAAAACGATTTCATCAGTTTAGAACAAACATAAAATTTCCACGTATCTACAAAACTAATAACATTAAATTAAAAACGTAATTAACCGCCCGGAATCACGCCAGCAACGTATATGACAGTTAATTAATCAAAAACAACGCGAACAAACGTTTAGATGTGGCGTCTCGACGTTTCTTATTAGTCTCGCGTACCAAAGTCAAAAGTTACCCTTTCATCGTAATTTAAATACCCTAAAGTTGAGTCCGCAACGTAAAGTTGATACAAACGCTTTACGACAGACCTCTTGGAATATTAAAAGGAATTTCGTTAATTTATTTCAATTTTCGCTTTTCATGTCGTATTATCGTTGCCAATTATCTGTATAAACAAAGGGCATTTTCATTATGTGCGATATTTACTTAGTTAATTTCTTGCAATATTTCTGAGTTCAAAGTCATTGGAATTTCAGATGAACCAATGGAATAAGGGCTATTTCTTGGGATTCGTTAAATTGGTTACGATCAGAGGGTCTTGAGGGACAGACGCTTGTCTGTCTATAATATCTGCGAGGTAGATCGTTCTGCTCAGAGGGATTATTATTTTAGAGGTCTTCTCTATTATATATATTATATTTGACGGCACGGTTGGCGCAGTGGTTAAGCGATTGACTGCTGCGTTACGTGTCGCGGGTTCGATCCCCACACGGAACAAATATTTGTATGACCTGCAAGTAGTTGTTCCGGGTCTGGCTGTTTGTGTATGTGAGTTTAAATGTTTGTAAACGCACCCACGATTCAGGAGAAATTCCTAGTGTGGGGCAACGTTTAAAAAAAAAAACAAAACAAAAAACTCTCTACAAATGTTAAAATTAATACTGACATGTTTGTTGGAGTTTTTAGAATGGTTCGCGATATTATAATATATATTATATTATAATATTAACCTTTTTAGTGTCTACACATTTAAAATTTACGCTTCATCTACATAAATCTTCAAAGCTGTATTAAAATGCTTCCGATGAAAGTGAAGTTCTGATACCAGGAGCATACATATACATACGCCTTATGTACCTATACGTATGCTCCTGGTATCAGAACTTCGCTCTTTCAAAAACCATAATGGGTATACCCTAAAAGCATGTACTTATATGAAATAAATGCTTGTTTTGGCATTCTTTCTACCCATAAAATGTTCAGTATTTCCAAGTGGTTAATTTACCAAAATAAACAGGCAACCTTACAAAAAAACTAGAGCTCTAGGCTACGTAAATAAAGGGTCATAAATACTTTACCTCCATCGGGGAGGGGTCACGTACTACTAAAAAAATCTCCCGCCAACCAAAGGGTTCGAAATTCGAACGTAATTCAATAAAGGAGCCTGGCCACACTCCCTTCGGGCCCGATCGACCGACAGTCATACCCAACAAATTGATGAGATTTACAGCCGAGATTCCCCGAAGTTAGCCGAAGGGAAATTAAGTTCGGGAAACTTTTCAAGTTGTTCAACAAACGTACTGACCTTATCGCTTGAGTTTAAGCCTAGTACCTTTTTTGTGATGGTTCTAGACAGGAATAGTTTCGAAGTTTGATAAGAGGTTAGGCCGAGTTTTTAGATAAGGTGGTTTAAGAAGAAATTGTGGTATTGGTATTGGCCATTTTAGCACAAATGAAACTCAATCGTTATTTTTTCAATCGGTGGCCGTTACTGAGCGTGAGGGCGTAAATTTTGCTTCTCCCTCACGCGTTCTGCCTCCTCCTTCGGGAGCATCACTGCTTCGCAGAAGGAGGTGACGGATTCCCATGCCCTCTCGCTCCGTACCATGGCCTGGACAAGGGCCAGACGCGAGAGATCGCCACTGCCGATCACCTTCACGAGGACACGGCGGTGCTCCGCCCAAGCCGGGCAGACCACAACCGTATGCTCCACCGTGTCCTCCGGACGACCCACACAATGGTGACACCCGAGCGTTTCCTCCCGCCTTATAATATTTTGTTACCTGCTGTATATTATATTGTGCACCTAAAGTCTGTGCCAAATAAACGCATTTTCTTTCTTGCTTTCTATTTACATCGTTCATCCTGACTCAAAGCAAAAACGTTTTCATAAAATGTATTTCTGGTTCATTTACTGCAAAATAAATTGGCAAAACTAGATGATGTCTACGTCTAGTTAGCAGTTTCCGTCTGGGATTGGATTCTACTGAACATTGATACAGAAAATATAAACCATTACTGATAAGGTATGATATAAGAACAACAAAAGCTTTTCTTAGATGAAAAGATAAAATTTGATTGACGGCAAACTACACACATCAATAGTGTCTAGGGATCAAGCACGTTTTTAAATTATATTTTCTGTAACTCATATGCATACTTTTTTAGTAAATTTCGTCATTTGAATAGGGAAAATAGTTTAAGAATTTGGTCAAAAGATGAAAATCTTCTATTGAGTCATATTCTAGGGTGGAGGGTTTTTTTTTTAGATTTTAGTAATGGCGGATAGCGGAAAAGTTGCCTCTTGTTATCAGGCTTAAAACTTATTATGGGGGGTGGGCTTAACTTGGAACTAGATGGTGCTGTGTGCAATGTCAGACGATATTTATTTATTTATTTAATTACATTAAATTAGTGCAAGTACTGCCCCAAGAGCTTTGAATTTAAAAAAAAAAAGGGAAAAGCTAGGTCAATAGAAAAATAAATTAAAAATTCCACGCAATATTTTTTTATTAATATAGTACAGTTTACTGTTTGACAAGCTGTAAGCAATCTAAAATAAACAAAAACATTTAATAATTCGTATTAGTTCTTACGACATGAAAGTGACAAAAATACTAAATTTATTCTGTTTTGTACTCTTTTTTGTATTGAATGAGGGCATAATACGACACGACTCCAACTTATTCCTAATCCAGCCTTCCCTTCTTACCCGTCTACAGACTGCTGAGCAAGATTCTGTAACTAATTTTATGCATCTTTCGGTTGCTTGAGTGTGACATGGGATCCCGCGAAAAACTGATAAAATTTCCGAATCCACTTTATGGTAATCTGTGAGTAATCTGCCAACGCTTCTAAAATCACTTCAGTAGAGCTATTTTGATAAGAAATGGTTCCGTAGGGTTTTTCCAAAGTATGAGATCCGTAAAATCTTGTGCACCAAAATTGAATTGTTGTAATTAAAGTACACGCAAAGGAGTAAAGCCAGTAGAACGATCACGTATCTTTAAAATTCGTCGAAGGGCGATTTCTCTTATGTGTTTTCGATCGTCCGCTAACATGGCAATTCATATATTTTCACAATGACGAAAATACCCATTTCGCTGTATCACGGGATCTATCACCTGCCTGAGACTATCTGGCAGGTATCGTGAAAGTTTAATTGTATCGAACGAATGTTTGGCACCATAAATGCAATGCGCCTGAGTTTTAATACGAAACCACATAGGAGCGTAGACTTTTACCACGAACTCCGACAATATTTTCAGATTATCTGATGGGTTTTCGGTCGAAACATAGAGCTGCAGAATACTGTTTGCCGTAGTAATGGCTTACTATGGCAAACAGTAATACTGCGGCTCCAGGTGGCCGTGGAGTGACATATTTTGCCAGCCTTAAGTGTATCCAAACTTTCGTGACACTGGCCTTTATTAATAGCTTGACACATTTCTAATAGATATAATTGGTCCGTGCTCAGATCGTTACGCGTCTTCGTTATGTCTGGCTAACAGCATGTTAAGGCACTGAAGGTTTTGACTGGTAGGCATAAATAAAACTATATGCAATAAAACTATTTACAATAATAATTAACTTAATGTTCAACAAACAAACAGACAAGTACCTACAAAATATTGTAATAAATAATTATTTATCAGTTGGCCGGCGCGGCTATGACGCGTCTATTGTTCTAGCGGCGACCGCTCGCGCTACGTCACGCGAGCCGTGCGCATGAGCGGGACGGCATCATCGTGCGTTGCACTCATGCGCCCGCGCCACCATGACTTGCAAATTAGTACGATCACTGCGTGCAATGTTGTCTATCCTAATCTCTCGCGATCCTAGCTTCGCCGCGCTAACTAATACTCCTTTGAAACCTTCTTATTTACGCTTAATTGTTTATCCGTGCTGTTCTCTGCTATCTGTATTTCTACCACTCCTTCTTAACTAAGTGGAACTCTTGTGTGTGTGAACTGAAACCTGTGACTGTGTATTTAATAAACTTTCATTCTTCTTCTTGTGTACTTGGGACTTATTAATTACTACCTATTTCTACCTATCACACCACCTACGAAATCTACACATCCACAATCCTTCATAATAAAACACGCGACGTTGCGCGTCAACAATCTTCATTTTTGTCAAGGGAACTTGACCTAAGTGGAAGAGTTTATTTATTGGAAGCTCATTGCTGATTCAAGGCGAAGTCTAAATCAACACGATATAAAGGTTCACAACACAACAAGATCAGTAATTCATCTCCCATGAGAGTCCAAGTAGTCATATCCAACTGCTCGAGCAGAAGATAGCGGTATGAGCGGTTCTGTCTGCATCCGATCCGAATCGTGAGAACGCAGTTGGCCTTTTAGACTGTACATCTGTAGACTATTTTCTATTTTGTTAAGTACCTGGTACTTGTTGACAGGCCTTCACTGTCCTCCCATACTTATTAACCCTGTAATTTGAAAACATTGTAAAAACCAATTATTTTTAAAAGAGTGACCGTAGAGTTTCTTGCCGGCTCTTCTCCATAGGAAACGACTAATTGGAACCGTGCAAATAGCCTATGACGTTTCATAAGTGCCCATGTAGGTTTATGTGAAATAAAATAGTTTTATTTGAATTGAACCCAAGAAAGGTCGTTCCGAAGTATCCACAGTACTATTTTATTATACAAAAATAGAACAATCAACATACAACAATCCAAACTCTGCCCGTCCGAATTTAGAACATTCCCAATTCGGATTGAACTCGGATCTTGAATTCGGATTCGTATCGGATGCAATGCAAAACCGCTCTTAGTGTTGTTAGCTCTTGCAAATGTTCGACCGTACTATGGAATATTTCTGTGTCAATGAGGATAGAAAGGTAAAGCTAATGGCAGATGACGTGACTGCTCGGTTGGTAACTGTCAGCTATCTGTCTGTTGAATGTTTTCAAGGATACTAACCAATAATAAGAAACACAAACTCGATCGAATATTTATTTAGAGGAAATTATAAAACGTACGTAATTACTCGTAATCGACGGCGCGGTTGGCGCAGTGGTTAAGCGATTGACTGCTGCGTTGCGTGTCGCGGGTTCTATTCCAGCACGGAACAAATATTTGTATGACCTGCAAGTAGTTGTTCCGGGTCTGGCTATTTGTGTATGTGAGTTTATTAAATGTTTGTAAACGCACCCACGATACAGGAGAAATTCCTGGTGTGGGGCATCGTTTAAAAAAAAAATGCGGTGCGGCATATCTTGTGGATCTTCTGATATGAGCCTGTGCATCACAGGACCTCCCTCTCCGCACCGCATTACATACGTTTTATGATTTTCTCTAAATAAATATTATACAATCGAGTTTGTGTTTTTACAAACGTTCTTGCCATAAAAATCATCAGCCGATCTATTCTGTAAGCCTCTCACCGTGAAAACTAAGGTAATGTGAGCTTGCAGTAAGCTATAATTAGTGTCAACAAAAAAAATATATAAAATAGACTGGCTGGTGTATCAAGTAATTAATACAAGTCATGGCCATGCAGCTGAACTTGATTAAGTTTTTTTTAGGCGGTACGGCTTTGACCCACAGTTTTCTACTTTCTTCATCAGAAAAAAAAATGAACGCCTTTCCTAGTCTAATTCAGTGTATATACTCGTATATGCTTAATATTGCGTTTTAACACGTAACAAAAGTATAGAGGTATGAAGAACAGGGTGTAAAGTTCACTCATACCCATTGTTACGGGAGGATCCTCCGACCAGACGGGTGTCGTGTCTGGTGGGCAACTGCCCAACGATTGATGCAGGGACGTTGTATGCTAGTTGTGCGGTAAACTTTGCTTGCGCGATGCAGAATTTTGCGTGACGTCAGTGTGATGCGTAGTTTGCATGTGGCGATGTAGATACCGCTACAAAAGTATGGTGTTTGACTGGTAAACAACAACAGCGACGATCTAACACCTAGCGTGATAAATTGGCAGTGTCTCTCCTCATTAGGTACCAATTCGTGTAGACTGCTCAGCGAATAAAAGATCTACGAGGTTTAGTATAATGATTTATTGATTTAAAAAAATGTGGTACAGTCTGTTACAATAAACATAATTTGACAAAATAATTAGGAATTAATCGTAAAGAGAGTTACAAAAATTACCAAATTGAATCTGTCGTCCTAAGTGTTAGGTATTAAAGTTCGCCAGAAACAGTTTTCTATATATTTCCAGCTTGTAACTGACACATGCAGTTGTCAATGCTCATGTTTGGCCGTATTTGCTCTTACATGACTAATAAAAAATTGGTGAGTGCACTATTAATCTACCTGTGTAATCGGATTACGTAGGTATTCGAATTAACCATGACACTCATCAGCGTTTTCAACTGTTGTAATCACAAAATCTTTTATAATTTTATTATCATCATTCTATCTACACGATAAACAGTGCTCTTGGATTATTCAAATTCTATAATAGTCATTATTTTGGATAATATTGATTATTAATAATATTAATTTTAAATAATGTATGATGCTTTATGATGTGTAATATCTTTCCTCTCGCTTTCCTGCAATCTGTAGGAGTGATTTCGTGAAATGCAACGGCAGTGCGTAACAGGAAGCCGGGTAAGCGCGCGCGGTGGTAGAGTTGGCCGTCAAATAGTACCAACCCATTTTCCGAGAGGTTGGTACTGTCAGCCAACAGTTGCGTGTGTGTGACGAGAAAGGGAAATGCAGAAGGTGAACGCACCAGCTGTGCGCTTAACCTCTAATAATCATTTCTATTAATACCAGTGTATTTTTTTATGATATTATGTTAATATTTTGCTTATTACCAAGGTGAGATGTCAGATGTTACACATCATTATGCGACTACTGTGAGGCTCGCTCGTTTAATCGTTCCGTTGTCAATAACCGGCAGTTATGTTGTAGTTCTGGATATCAGGAAACATTTATATCTATAGTTTTTATGGTATACATTACAGAGAAAAGTTCCCTTAGCTGGTTTCACTGAAACTCCGAGTGACAGCTTAAGCTGTTGCAGTTGCTGCGACAGATCAACTTGGTCTTCGAGTGTTTGGACGGTGGAGTGGGCCCGGGTGGCTCTCATTTTAAAGGACTGGTACTGAACGGCCATCTGCGATGTGCCGTGACTAACTTTTCGGCATAGGGTACTTATACATACGCAGTTTTTGCTCCATGTTTAATTTGCCCTCTGATGCTATAGAGCACACTTCATTTAGGCACTGCTCAATGGAAGACATCCAGTTCTGGATTTCCGGCGTTGATATCGCTTCCATCGTGACCTCGTCTCTTTGGCTGGGTGGTTGAGGGCGAAATGCGGGTGCGGGTGCGGGCTCGGGTACAGGTGCGGGTGCGGGCACAGGTATAGGAGGTGGGCTCTGAACACATCTGCCACCCCGGCTGAAGGGACTGGGGTGGGGTGATTTTTTATAGAGGCTTTCTTCCACACGGGGAGTTAAACCGTAAAAAGTCAGAGACATGACCTTGACAATCTTCGGGGCTACGAGAATAACGGTAGCAGAAGGACTTCCTCCTCCTGCTTTGCCCGACGGCAGGGTTAGTACACATCGAGCCCACTCTTGCTCCTCCGCTGTGCGTCTCTGCTTAGAGCACAGGTACACACGTTGGATCGTTCCTCCGACAGGATATTGGCATGCAGGTACCGAGACCCCTTAGGTAGTCAGTGTCTAATAGGGAGTCATTGCCCGCACCCCAGGGTGCACCATCCCAGAGACTGCCCTTCCCCCCGGACATATCCATAAGGGAACTCCAGCCCACGGGCATACGGGGAGGTTTCCTGTCCTAGCACCTCTTTTCTGTACCCCCAATAACGTATTGCAAAATTTAGTGATGATCGTTTCGGTGGTTTAGACGTGAAAAGGTAACAAACAAACAAACTTACTTTCGCATCCTATCCTAATCCTAACTATAATATTATAAATGCGAAAGTAAGTTTGTTTGTTTGTTACCATTTAGACAGTGAGTCGGAACTGTCTGTAAATATTCCACAGTGGGTGGCGCTGCGTTATCCTCCAGTGCGTTGGATGTGGTATAGCGCCGGGTTGAGGCTGACTGCTGGCGTCGACCAGGAGAGGGTTTTTTAAGGGCTCTGCTTGTGGACTGGCCAAAAGTGCAGTATGCAGTGCCAAGGTTGCTGATTAGGCTGAGGGTGATAAGGTATGCGCTCGCGCTGCATGCTGGTGGTCAGGATACCCGTTGAAGCCGTGGGTGCTGGCTGGCTGTGTGACTCGCCACTCGAAAGCTTAAGGAAGTGACGATGATGACGTCACGCTGTAGTTGTTACATGAAGGCTGCGCAGACGTTTATGTGCAAGTGACCAGTATAGAGGTTTGAGGAACAGGGTGTGAAATTCGCTCATACCTCCATTGAAAAGGGACGATTTTCCGACTAGACGGGTGACGTGTCGGGTGGGCAACTGCCTGACCATTGATGTCAAGGCGTTGTATATATGCTAGTTGCGCGGTAAAGTAAAGTCTGCTTGCGCAATGCAGGATTTTGACGTCAGTTCGTTGCGTAATTCGCATGTGGCGTTGTAGATGCCGCCACGCATCTATTACCAGACACCCTGCCTTTCCCGATTGTACGTGCAAATCATTGACCCTATAAAACCAGCATTGTTCTACATACAATATTAATAAAAACAGCTATCTTTTTGTCTCACCGTTTCATGAATAAAATAATGCAGACGGTCTTCAAAACAATGTAGTCGTAAATCTGTGTTTAAAACAAAACTCGGTACAACGACAGACAATGTTCAGAAAACTTAGAGTAGTCTTGTATTATTATAATGACTGCATTCAAACTTTCTAGTATTTCAGAATGAATTTTAGTATCTGCATAGATAATTCTTCTATAGTACCAAGCTATGAGCAGATTTTCCTCAAACGCGAACATAAAAACTTGTTTTCACAAATACAGATCATTCATTAATCCGCTGGTGCTTTTATAACTGATCTTGAATTTAAATTCTTATTTACAGTAGTTGCATTCCTGCTGTCCTCGTTGATCGGGCGAGATCACACGGTTACTCTTTAAGACCCACTAATGTTTCAAAGCAGTCGGTCCAACTTGTTCTATGAATATCAAAGGTAGTCGTTAGAGGCATTTAAAGCCTGAAACTTTGACCATTGCTGGCGGTATCTGGTATTTTCAAAATTACTGTAAATATTGTAATATGAAAACATTCACGTATATATTGTCCAAGACAACACACGAAAGCAATCATATTTGTTTTATTATCCTTGAGCGACACTTTTTCCATATCAGTTTCAACATTTCGGATCTAATAATAGGCAATAAAAATAAAAAATGTTTACTTCTCTAGTGTCATAACATTTCCATAATTATATCAACCCCATGTCTTTATACACGTGCGCGTAACAAAAAAAAATATAAAAAGAAACTACTCACTTATTTACATTATTCTCATTGCGCAATATCTACAACATGTAACTTAATTAACGCACATCCTGAAAATAGTTTGTTCAGAATCGTTTACTGAATCGATTTATATAATTTTTAATATAGGTAATTTTTTATCCCAAAAATAATTAAAACTACGGATATTATTGTCATATTAACCCTGTACAATCAAAACAAATTGAAATAGACCGTAAGTCAAAGTAATAAGACTTTTAAAATCGCAGTTTTATTTGTATTCATAAAAATTCCATCATTCAAAATAATGAAAAATAAACCTTATTCCAAGAACGTTAACAAATGCATTGTAAACTTAGCGATTTGACCGCACGCACACACTAACAGGAACTGGACAAAGGACACCGATAAACCCACGGAGCAAATACAATTGCTCCGTGGATAAACCACCTACTTACTTTCGTTCCCTTTCAAGTTTAGTCAACTTTCAACATTAGTCACGCGCGGGCAATATTAGTGGAAAGAAGTTACGTAGTTAGTGTTATCAAATAATTCTTTCGCGCGCAATGTCTTTCCAATACACTAATGTTCAGTATACCGAAATGGTGAGGACTTTGGCAACGTGTGGTGATAATGTGGCTCTAGCTTGCAGAACATTTAACCAAAGGTATGGTACAAGAGTGGACCGCAGGACAATGTTAGCTGCTACTCAGCGGCTTCGCGACCACGGAACGTTCCGTCCAAACACAGCCATCGATAGGGGAGCCAACGTGCGTACACGTACTCGTCTTCAAAACGAAATCCTGGACTATTTCGATGAGAATCCCCATGCCAGTACCCGAGAAGCAGCGCCACACTTTGAATGTAGTCATATGCATGATGTGTGGAGAACACTTCGTGGTGATAAAGAATATCCATTCCACCTCAGAAGATGCCAGGAGTTGACTCCAAACGATTACGTACCACGTTTGCAGTTCAGCCGCTGGTTATTAGAAAATTGGCAGCGGAACATAATTTGGACCGACGAAAGTACATTCACACGCGTGGGGATGTACAATCAACATAACACACATTTGTGGATGCACGAAAATCCTCACGCATGCAGAGTGGATTCCTTCCAACACCGTTTCTCAGTTAACGTCTGGGCCGGTGTCATTGGTACACACATACTGGGGCCAGTCTTCTTACAAAGATTAACAGGAGACGCATATTTACTGTTTTTACGAGAAACTCTACCTACGCTGCTAGAAGACATTCCTCTTCATAATTTACAAGAGGTATTCTACCAACACGATGGTGCCCCTGCCCATTTCACTAGAAGTGTTCGGCAGCACCTTGATGAAGAGTTTGGAGAGCGCTGGATCGGTCGCGGCGGCCCTATCCAGTGGCCCCCCAGATCAGCTGATTTGACGCCTCTTGACTTTTTTTTGTGGGGACGAATTAAATCGTTAGTTTATTTTAGTGATACAACAAGTGCCGAGGACCTAAAAAATAGAATAGTGAACGCTTTTGAAATAGTGAGAAATGACACTGAAGTGCTTTCTAAATTAAAACATCAATTAAGAAAACGGGCATTAAAATGTATTGAACAAGGTGGTGGACATTTTGAAAGTGTGTTAAAAAGACAACGTCGTATGAGTGTTTAGGCCATCAGTATGTAAGTTATTTGATTTTTTAAATTACTTTAAATATTTTGATTCAATCTTTTAAACATGCCGTCTCTGAATAATGTTGTCGTACCGCCTCTTATTTTCAGCAGTTCATTGCCGATTGGCATTGTATCATATTCAATAAACGAAATTATTCAGAGTCGACAGTCCAAAGCCTGAAAAGTGTGATGGAAAGACGCAATCATAATGTTTACTAGACATAGACCGTAAATAAACAATTCTTTTCTCGGACGTCGTCGGTTAATGTTTCATAATATTTCTTTAACGTAAACAATCGTGTATCAAATTGTCGGCTTTTTCCGTAGTTTCGTTGTGTTGTGTCGAGCGGCGTGGTAACTGCTTGTGCGACTGTGTGCGCTGCGTGCGTAGTAGTATGACCATAAATTTCTCCCAGAATTGGTATAACTAATTTAATAAATAACAATGCATATACATGTTAAATTAAAAATTAAGTGTATATATTATGATTATAACATAATATTCTAATTGGGGTGTTTGAGGGTGTGCGTTAATTACGTTACATGTTGTATATGACTCTAATTAGAAAATAAATGATATAAAATATAAATAAGAAGGGACTTGGCCCTCATCAGTGATATTTATTGGATCCATGAACTAAATTCCAAAGTTGCAATTTGTAGATAGGCGTGGATTGTCAGGCGAAGAAAATAGAGGCACTAGTTACAGGACACGCCTGTGTCTGTGCGATCCCGACCAAGTCTCAAAATCATAATGCTAGCAAACGTGTCGTCGGATGTAACGTAACCAACACAGATAATTCATGTTCACGACACTCTAAACTTACAGCGACATCTAAATAAATCTAACTAACACTAACTTAAACATTGAAGCGAAGTCAATAAATAACCTAATGCATAATATTAATGACATCCTTAAATAATGTCTTCCATTTCGATCATTTTTGTTATTCTTTATAACACCAATATTAGTCGTAGTCGATATTTGAGGTTTTCAACTGGCAGCATTCTCCATTTAAAACCGTCCAATCACATGACAACACAACGTCTGTTCGCCGTTGACAGCGGGTGCCACTGACAAAGTGTGTGTTGTTCCTGTGCAGTGGTTTTTCAACAAATAAACCTTTCATTTGGTTGTTCAGCTATAAAACAACGGTAAGGCTCTGCCTTATTATTTTTGCATAAATTTAAAGAATAATGTTCACCAACTTCGAAAACCGAAGCTGGATATATCCAATAAAATTATTTCTGATCTTCAAAATGTAATTCAACTCATGATTCAATTTCATTTTTGTAACGATTCGTTAGGTTTGTCTGTTGCGTAACAAAAAAATATGTGACAAAAATTAAGTAAAACCGATTATAAACAGAATTATTTTTGATATTTTATATTCTATATAATTGTATATTGTATTGAGGTGTGTATTAAAAAAAAATTAGTACGATGAATAAATACACGATTTTGAAATTGATTTTATGACTGTAATTCATAATAAATTATTTCAATGCGATTTCGTTGTTTTAATTATCTTCTGTGAAATAGTCCCAAAATTTCCTTTTTGTTTTTTTTTGTTGTTGTTCTATGTTCTAAAACAGTCTGGGAGTACTAGTAACCCAGTGTCGCTCCGCGAAGAAAATGCTAGCCATTGATGTCAATGAAGAACCCTTCTCTGATTTTAGGCACCTGCCTAAAGGTACCTAAATATCAGCTAAGTATCACCTTGACTCGTCAATAAATCCGAACATGTCACGTGCCTCTAGCACGCACGGTGGCACTTGCGATCTTTCCTTGACGTCGCGTATTATTTGAATCAACTAAAATAATTATACTTTTTCTGAAATACTCGTAAAAAAAAGGAAAGCGCGTGGTCCACATGCTGTGTACGTGAAACACGTGCATAAAAAAACTTTCGGCGAAATACATGTGTTTTCGGCCTATCATTGAATGATAGGCCGAAAACACATGTATTTCGCCGGTACTGGCACTCGTAGCTTGCAAAATTAATATCGGATTAGAAATACGTTCAACGGGAAAGGTTCGAACCCAGTAGTCCTATGATAGTTAAGAGATTATGTTTTTTACTTGTGGTTAAACAAAAGCCACGATCTTTGAGGTTCCGCGCTTGCGATTTTCATGGAAAAGTGACCATAGTGGTCACTCCTCATTTCTATATACATGTCGTAACCCCTCCATGCGTCCAAGAGCGTTAGGTACCTTTCGATATTGCCTATTAATAATAAAAGTGAACAAATAAAAGATCAAATACCGTACAAATAGTAATAGCTTTCAAAGTGTTTCGTCTATCTACAGCGGCTTTCTACATGTTTGACATAAACTTTTCAGTAGCTTAAGTCAGTCCCATACATTTAAATAAAATTAAAATTACCTATACTTTTCCATCATCGTTATGGCTGATAGAATATCACCCACATATTATAAGGATAAGAATATCAGGCCTTCTGGTTAGATAAGAAATCTATGCCTACTTGAGAAGAGCGACGAGGACTATACATGAACAAAAAAATATGTAAGTAGGTTTAATTATGTGAAATTAATATGAGACAACATCCACACAAGGTCATCAGGTCCCGAACTAGGCAGAGCCTGTACTACGGTAACCTGATGACTGATATACATACTTATATACATATACACACCTAGACACAGGTCAAACAGACATGTTCATGCACACAAATGTTTGACTTGTCCGGGAATCGAACCCGGATTAGTGTTATAAATCTTTATCTGGGCAGATAGAGGTGTAGACGGGGTAGGTATAGACAGTTATATAAAAAACTATATCTTAAAAAAGTTTATTGCATGGCCAAGTGACGATATTTGAGTTAGAAAATTAAAAATAGTAAAGTAATTAAAAAGACATGGAATATCATTAATAGCGAAACGGGAAGGTCTTGCAACCAAAGTAGGTCACTACTTTGGTTGCATGACCTTCCCGTTTGCATTTCCGATATGTTGTCATACAACATAATTCAATCAGATACTCAAGATGCCGTGGTCTTCGAAAATTTATTTGCAGTGATTCCCGTATCAAGTAATAAATCTCTTAGCTGATCACCTACTGTTGCGGAGTATTTACAATCAAGCAAATTAAGCACAATCCTACATTCTATTATAATAGTTTTAGAAGAGCGGGGCCTCCTAGCACAGGTATTTCTCATACTTAAAAGGAGACCCCTATGCAAGATTAAAATTGTAGAACCTGTAAATTTACTGAAATAAATTTATTATTATTATTTACTTAAAGAAAACGTTCCAGATTGTGATTCTGAATTTCATTTCCAATATTTCACCTGTAAAGATATAATTAACACCTTTCACACTTTAAATGTTAAATACCTCAGATCTATGGGGTAATTCTGTAGACGTTGCTAAGTCGATTATATGAACATTGTACATCTTATGAAAAACGGTAAAATAACACCATTGTTTAAATCAGGTAGTACATCAGATCCTACTAATTGTAGACCTATTTCAGTGCTACCTACATGTAATAAAATTTTTGAAACCTTTTTTTTTGAGATCAAATGCATTTATTTTTCTTAAACATAAATTCCAACATATTAAACAGTTCGGTTTTACAGGGGGTCTTTCAACTACTGATGGCCGGTGTTGAACTTTTAAAACATGTTTATTATGCATGGGAGGATAAATGTGATGCTTTGTCTGGGCATCTTTTGCGTTTTGTCCAAAGCATTCGATTGTGTTCTTCATTAAACATAATTCAGGAAACTGCACCACTACGTAATCCGGAACGCCTATTTGGATCTTCTTACTTCATATTTAAGTGACCGGATTTAGAGAGTTGAAGTTAATGTAAAAAGATCACCCGGATCTGTAGTAACAATGGGAGTCCCCCAGGGATCAATTCTCAGCCCTTTTATGTAATTTTTTCTGCAGTTATTTTTATTATGGTCTACCAATTTTAGTTTTTTATGCGGCCTACCCAAATTGTTTAGTATTGTTCGTCTAATCGTTGACTTCCCTAAGTTCTGAGTTGAGCTGCACGATATGATTCAAATTTCAATTCAAATATTTGACAAATGCGTGCACTGTCATGAAATGTGTTTCTCCTTTTGTTGTTTTGATGATGTGAATCATTCATTATTTTTCTTTTTCAGCCAGTCAGCAAGAGAGCAGGACTACCTAAAATCGGACCGAATGAAGCAATTGATAAGCTTAACGGCGCAGGATAGCCTTTACCAGAAGTGGTCATCGTATTAATGGTTCAGCGGTTTCAATATCATCAGGATTATGCCGGAACATAGCAGTTCGCCGTGGATGTGGTACGATCGCAGCTCCGCTGACATCATCTCGGTCATCAGAAGACAGCCGCCACGCAACCATCGATGCGACGCTCCGCTAGAGTGACAGTAATCCCCCAGTGTCACTTTTGTTCGACTTATTCGGTAGTTCCTAGTAACTGCGTAACAAAACTAGACGGCGCCACTTGCTGTGCCGTCTAGTTTATTTCAGGTTTAGATACTTTGGATAATAAGCACCCTAGCCATTCATCTTTATCCCGACTACGTCACTAATCTTTGTTCAATCTAAATAAAACATACACACACGCTACAGCTGTACATTTGAAATTTAACACGTTGATAGAAGGTACAGTTGACAGTAGTTGATAATAGCCAAATTCTATTGCACGATATTTTTTTGATACAGTTTACATGCTGTCACTACGAAAATCAATGTATGCGTGCTAAAAGCTATGGCGCAGTTTTCGGCCAATCAGGTGTGCGATATGAAGATAATAGTTCAGCACAAATATAATTATAATTTGATATTTCACTCCGGTCAAATTGTGATAAAGAATGAGGGCACAATCTAATATGCCAGAGAGAAACGTGCTGCTGGGTAGTTCGGTGCGCCGTTTCTTTTCTCGAGATTTAAAACTTGGAAGGGTAAATTATAGAAGATTCTGGGGGCATCTTTTCTAGCCATACCTAAGGATTCAAATCATTTGCTAATCGACTCTATAAAGTTTTGGTTACCATAAGTTACAGGGGCAAGGAACTTTAAATATTTTACCCGAAATAAGTCCACCTCGGGACATAAGCCTCGCCACAGTAACCAAATTAGAGGTGCCTTCATCCAGTGAGTTAAAGCGACCCTGATTTCAGCCATTTTGAATTTAAATTTTGAGTTTGAAGCCGAGTGAAATTACTGTTGTCGCCTTACAACGTCAGCATACAATTACTCGCGAGAAGGAATTCATTCTGGCCGGTATCGACGTTGTCCCGGCACGGAGATATCTCATTTATTTCGTTTATCATTGCCCCGGGAACGAGTATCGTCAACGCGATGGCCATTTCTTTAGATGGGGCTACGAGAGAGACGGAATTTATGCTTTTGTTATTGTTGGAGTTATTGGGCTCTTCGTTTTTGATTTGGTTATGAAGGAGGGAAGCCCAAGGTTACCTCTAAGTTTGATGTCCGTTGTTGAAATAAATGCTTTGACTTTAGCAGCTGAGATCAAATGAAAATGCATTAGGTTTTCGTATAGTTTTTTAAGAAAAAGGAGCCAAGTGCCAGTCCGACTCGCACACGAAGGGTTTCTGTACTACCGTACAATATTTAAAAAACATTTTTTTCACCATTATTGCCATTATTAAAATCGAGCATAAAAAACACGTTTCTTGTATGGTCTCTCCTTTAACTTTTAACTTTATTTGTTTTGCTTTTATTATCTGTTGTTATATTCGCCAGATAGTACACATTCTGTGAAAAATTCAAGTATCTACCTATTACGGTTTTAAAGATACAGCCCTGTGACAGACGTACGGACGGACTGACAGCGGAGCCTTAGTAATTGGGTCCTGTTAGCACCCTTTGGGTACGGAAACCTGTGTAGCGGTATCTAAATCGCTACATGAGAACTACGACACACTGACGTCACGCATAATCCTGCATCGCGCAAGCAGAGTTTACCGCGCAACTAGCATATATACAACCTCCCGACAACAATCGTTGGCCAGTTGCCCACCAGACACGACACCCGTCTGGTCAGAGGATCCTCCCTTTACTATGGGTATGAGTGAAGTTTACACCCTGTTCCTGGTACCTCTATACCTGAAAACCTAGATTATGGAGACGTGCTTTTTAAATAACATTTAATTTACCTCCTACATGAGATTTGTGTTTCTTATTTGCTTGATTTGGAGCTGCAAAAGTATTCCGTATGAGACAATATAAAAAGATGTATTGGCCAAGACCCAATTTCCTTTCAGTTATATTTCGCACAAACCAAAAAGTACCCAGTCGAAACTATTTAGTAGATAACTTCCTATTATATATTCGTGAGATATGGAAATAGTTGACATATATTTGGACAAATAATGGTCCTTACAGTCCCAAACAAGAACATAAATAAAATGAAATAGGGACCTTTATAGTAGTTGCGTTACTATTAGATATTATTTTGAGGTCATTTTAGTTTCAAATATGTTTTTTTGGAAAAATAAAAGACACAGAAATTTTCTTGACAATGTGATGCACAGGGTGACTTTGTGCATCAAATGTAATTTATACCTTTTGTTGGTACTAAAATCCTACCAAATATTCAACATACATTTTGGAACTTCCTCAAACGATGTTCGTTTTGGATTGCAGTAGGAAGTTCTTTCTGTTTGAATTTTGGTATTTAGCTACACAAAAACAAATATTTTATTATTTTTGTAAGAGCGTTTATACCTTATGAGTGGCAACGTCGCAATTTAGTGTCATATTTCGTGGTTTTCAATTTTTATCATTTAATCGGAGCTATATTTTAAAAATCTGTTTATATAACTTTTTAGAATTATGTGAAAACTGTGTAAAAGGTAAGAAATCGTTACGCTTACAGTTCTATATAAATGCAAATAATACATGGGAAACTTGCAGGGCGTTATTTTCATTGTAAAATAACTGTAAGCATTACGGTTACTTACTTTTTAAACACTTTCACGTAATTCTAAAAAGTTAATTAAACAGATTTTTAAAATATAGCTCCGATTAAATGATAAAAATTGAAAACCACGAAATATGACACTAAATTGCGACGTTGCCACTCATAAGGTATAAACGCTTTTAATAAGCATTTGAAGAGCTGTTGTGCCCATCAATACTTGTTATAATCCGGGATCTAAATCTATGTTTTCAAGTATGAAATCGATTGACATTTATGTAACTCACATTTTATCTGTTTTTGAACACTGTTACTGCAGAAAAGCAAAGCGTTAGTTACCTTTGACTGTTTTTACATCCAAAACTATATTTCACATTAAAAATTTTCTGTTTTTAGAATTATTTTAGAATATTTTTATAATTTGACATATTTATCATAAATTGTGTTCTGTCAGATTTCTGTTTTAGATTGTGTTTTGTCAGACGTTGAGGGCACTCAAGCTGCGTGACGTAGGACGCCACAGCCAGCCACATGCAGCCACTCCTGAACGGGAAAGTCTCGACACTGGGGCGCTTCTCCCACGTGCCATAGGAGACCAGGACACACCTTCTGACGAGCGTGAGGCACTGCCTCTGACGCCAAGGCATTGCACTCGCGAGGTGTAAGACACCAACGCGGCCTGCTGGCGGCGTGAAGTGCTATAAAGCGCTGTAACGAAGATGCAAACGAAGCTCTACTTACAAATATTTCTTAAGACTTTTCGGCCTCTGGACAGGAATAGTGACAGCACAATGCTCCTCCTGATCCTGTTCGGCGTAAGAAACCGCAGCCCCATCCTCATCCAGCTCCACTACTCACTGCCAATCCTACTACATTCTGCTGATCTTGTTCCTGACTCCGAGCGTCCCGAGCTGCGCGAAAGTTAAGTCGACCTGAAGCTCCTACATCCTCAAACTTTTGTATCCCTTGTGTTATAACTTATAATTATTCCCATTTTTATACGTGTGACTTACATACAATTATTAGCCCTCCGGTAAATCGTAACGTTACAATTTAATATCCTAATTGTTTTTATTTCGTCTTTAATGTTGGTACCTATAGATAGTTGAAAACTAACAGTGGCTTACGCAGCTTTGGAAAAACCAAGTTTCGCTTACGACAGTACCTTCTGCGTACGTCATAGCTTCACGGTGCTAAACATTTGTTCGGGTCGGCATGTTCCAGCACAGGGCTGGTGGCATAATCCCACTCATATTTTTCCGCCAGTCTGTGCCGAATCTATCCATCCCGAACAATTGTTTAGCATACACAGAACGCCTCCCGTCCATATACAACGATATTTGACGTCCGAAAGAGCATTATCATCAAGAGTTGAAGTCAAAGTCGAAGTTGGTTTGACATGTAATATTCATTTTAGCATCAGTTTCAAAACCTCTATTTTCGTGGCCTTATCCTCCCGCTACCCTCCGCAGCTCGGTGGCGGGCTGCAATGAAAAATAAAAGGTGCACAACACAAAATGAAGAGGAGTCGCCATGTTGACACTGTCATTTGTTTCGCTGAGATTCAACTCCCTAGATAACTGGGAATGTTTATTTTATGCCAACGTCATAAATGAGCTGCTGATATTTAATATAACAATAGTTCAAGTAGGTACATAGATAACATCTGTAGATTAGGATTGATTGTAGAAATAGTCACATGGATAGTGAAGTCAGGGAATTTTCCCGACTTTACTATCCATGTGACTATGTCTATACGACCAATTGACTACCAACTTACATTGTCCGTGTATAGAAATCACAACTGTCATATTAAATGGCTATAATACGGTAAATTGACGTGAGGTGACCATTTGCTTAACAATAAATTTCCTTGACTGTGCATAGAATTACAATTTATTAAAAATAATATACCTAGACTTAGTGATCTTGCAATAATTGGTCGGATAGCATCATAGGCCGTAAACGCACTCCACTTTTGTTATGTGAGGGAGAGGGCAGACTTCCTCTGACTAAAACTATACGATTGTCGTCCTAAGCACATGAGGGGTCTCAGAATCTGTGGTGGAATTGGAATGCAGCCGCGCGCTGAGGGCACGTGTTTGGAAAAAAATGATTTCTTCCGTGCGTAGCAGCGAATAGCGACCTCGTACCTACTACCATTCTCCCAATTTATTTCACGAACACTTTAAAGATATTTGGCTTTTGTGATACAGAAACTCTTAGCACAAGAGCCAGAGCTGTTCAGATGTTTGTGTCTTAAAGTGTAAATAAAGAAACTATTATTGTTACTTCCACTAGTATTAGTTAAAGTCATTTTTATTTAAATATTTTTTATCTCTATCAATCAAAACATGCACCCATGCTATCGATGCATCTCTGCCACCAGCGTGGTGGTAATTTTTCAATACCATTCTTGAACAAACTCTGGTGTACGAGAGCCAAAATACTCTTCAAAGGCATTTTGTCTGGTGAGTTCTAACCCTAGCTCTTGTAGCTTAGAGACCGTCTGTGGTGCCGTATGAGATCGAGCGTTGTCGTGTAGGAGCAGCGGGGACGAGCGATTAACCAAGACTGGCCGGAGATTTGCGAGCTTCTCCATCATTATGTCCAGTTTCTCACAGTACTTAACACTGGAACCATTTGGTGAGAAGCTGTGATGAATTATACCGGCAAAAACCAATGAGTCAAGTCACTAAACAAATGTCAGTGTCAAAATAAAAATGACACTATATTGAAAAAGCGTTCTTTCATTCTCTCTGTGGTTACGCACAAGAGTATGTGTTGTGTTGCGTTATTCATGTTTTCGGTACCTACGGGTCGGTACCATCGTTACTACCTAGAAAATGTTTAATTTCATTATTTAAAACTAATTTATTTCCACATTATAGTTTACGTAGGAATCATATACGTATCTACCCACTAAAAACTAGGTATACACATGAAATGGCATGTGAGATTATTTGTATGAATAGATAGATAGAAGTAGATACCTACCTTAATAATCATTATGTATAAATCTTAAAATATTTTTACAGAATCCATAACTATATTTCTTTAAGCTTAAGTCTTATTAAGTTGACATCTGTTTAGTGTCTTCACTGCAATTGAAAACACGTTTGTAAAAAATAGTTATTCTATATGTTTCAATAAGTAGGTACCTACATTATGTACTAATGCATTATCCTCTGTATATCCATCACTTTGTTATTTCGGTTTATGTTTATTTTATACAATATATATATTATATTTTTATATAATATATCTCCATAGTTTACTAATAGTCATCTGAATATTATCACATACCAAAATATATTTTTAAATATCACAATGTCTAGTATATAACCTAACCTTAGAATCGACCCCATACATCTTGATTATGCAACTGTCAATGAAACGACGCTGAATTTGTAACTTGTAACGGTTCATCAAATTGTGGGCCCCGTGATGTATGGGAGATGGTCGATGTCCTTTCGATGTAGGAAGCGTTCAAACCAATAAAGAGTCGTGCATTCGTTTGTAGTGTTCACTCCGTACACGTAATTAATGTTGCGAGCTGTTTGTGCGGCATTGCTACCGCGACGGAACTCGTATTCCATAATTACTCGTATTTTATCGTGTCCATATTAATGAAAAATATACAAATGTAGTGAAGACAAAACACTAACTAATCAATAAACAAATTACTGAATTTGAAAATAGAATTCAATACTTATTAAATAAAATTCATTTGAATTTATTATAGAATTTATTGTCAGACATACATAAATTACGTGTCAAGTGGCCAGTATTGTAGAACGGCAATTTCATGGGTAAATACCTAGCGCATGGCTAGAGAGGCGCCATGGCGTCTTCACCTTCCGCCTGACGCAGGTCCTCACCGGGCACGGTTGTTTCGGGAGGTTCCTGTTCCGGATAAGGCGGGAGGAAACGCCCGGGTGTCACCATTGTGTGGATCGCCCGGAGGACACGGTGGAGCATACGGTGGAGGTCTGCCCGGCTTGGGCGGAGCACCGCCGTGTCCTTGTGGAGGCGATTGGCGGTGGCGAACTCTCGCGCCCGGTCCTGGTCCAGGCCATGGTACGGAGCGAGAGTGCTTGGGAAGCTGTCACCTCCTTCTGTGAAGCAGTCGCGAAGGAAGAGGCGGAACGCGTGAGGGAGAGGCAAACTTCGCGCCCTCACGCACCTAGCCGCCGCAGGAGACGCCCTGGGCGTCGGGAATCGCAGGCCGATTCCCTGCCACCAAAGGCGCGGGCTTGCGAACGGCGAGCAATGGGCAGCTCGCCGTTCGATAAGGACCAGGCCCGGGTCGTCGGCGCGTTGTGTTCCACGCGCGCCTCAAAGAGATGTCAGCATGACGGGGTCCGCTAGGGCCGATGCCTACCAGGGTTGCGGGAAAGTCCGAGAGGGATACCGTGGCCCCAGGCACAGGCAGCTGAAGGAACACGTGTAGATTTTAGTCAGTAAGAGTCTGACACGCACTCCCGCTGCGCCCAGGGCGGGAGAAGTTCCTACCCACAAAAAAATAAAAGTATTGAGCAACGGCAATTTCATGGGTAAATACCTAGCTCTAAAAAAATTCAGAGGTACGTTCAATTGTATGTCCTATTTAATGACATCAACATCAAAGCGCAGGGTGACCCCCTATTCCGTATTATATGTAGACAGGATAAAACCATGAAAAATTCTCACACATGGGACTCCCTAACAAGCGACAGAAATAAACATTTTACGATTGGTTTAGTACGTAAGAGTGCGTTGTGCCAATTGTATCCAACGTTTGTATTGCACCCGAAATTGGGCTGGATAAAAACCTGTTTTTATGTACGTTTTATTTATTTTTTCTTCGATCAGGCGTTTTATTTCTGCGTTCTGCTTGCTTTCTGTAGTAAAATATTTGATGCTTGTAACTTAGTTTTGGGCGAGTGAACATACAGGGGATATTACGAATTACATTTGTACGGAAGTCTGCTTAATAAATAATGATTACAGGTTAACAGGTATTTCGTTGAGATTTTGGCATTTTTTAATAATTAATTTGATTATTTGTAACCTTTGCGTTTATATACAATAATGAAAGGAACCCTGCAGGGCAACAATTCATAGTCAATATTGTAATGGACTACAGACCGATATTTCATAAATTAATTTAGTAATATTATCAAATAAAAAAAAGGCCAAATATTTGACAGCTATTTGCAACGTTGCCAAGTTTAAGAATATAAGGAATTTTACTAGAATACTTGCATTAATTAAATTATGATACACAGGTGCAAAGGCTCCTATAATTTGCACAAAATAGTTTCATAACACCCTAACTTTGTCTAGCCGCAATATGTCTTCACTAACAAAAATATTACACCTTTGACTTTGAAATTGTTATAAATCAGCTTGCGAAATTTAATATAGAGCATGATTTATTTATGATAATAAATTGTAATAATTATAATGTTAAACGTCATATAAAGTGTGCAGTGTAGTAAAATGTCAAAACACTGTGGTGAATTTTAGATATCAAAATGTAAAAAGAATAAATCAACCAATTTGCCTAGCCAAGCCTACCAACTCTATCGGGGTTGGCATCCAGTCTCACCGGATACAGCTGGATACCACTAGTTGACACGGAGCGACTACCTATCTGACCTCCATAGCTCAGTTACTGGGTAAAACGATGCCTTGGTAAGACTGGTTGTCAGACTTGCGGGCTTCTGACTAGCCGTAAAGACTGTCAAAGATCTACGAACGACAGCCGGGACTAACGACTCAACGTGCTTGATTGTCTCGATATGTAATAGATGGTCACCCATACACGAACCAACCGCGCCAATCGTAGCCTAACTTTTTTTTTG
Source organism: Brachylomia viminalis (assembly GCA_937001585.2). Lineage (NCBI taxonomy): Eukaryota > Metazoa > Arthropoda > Insecta > Lepidoptera > Noctuidae > Brachylomia > Brachylomia viminalis. The sequence goes on from OW443300.2 coordinate 5,287,209, forward strand.
TTCCCGGGTGGAAAATACTCATGGATGGCCTGATGGAGGGATCTGTCAGACTCTTACTGATTAAAAATCACCCTGATGTTCCATTTCACACCTACGTCAGAGGTCGCGGGAACGTACGAATCTTCCGCAACCCCCGGCCAGTCCCGGATCTCATTTAGGGGGGCTGGAAGAGGGCTTTGTCCGCCCTCCGCCGACGCCCGGTGCGCCTGCTACGGGCCGGGTGAGAGGATGAGATCTCTCTCTTCCTTTCCGCAGCCTCTTTCTGTGAGATTACTGTTTCGCAGATGGATACCACCGCATCGCTGCCCACCATCGCATTCACTACGGCCGACAGCGACAGGTCACTGCCTACTCCTAAGATGAGGCGGCACACTCTGCCTGCGTATGCCCCGCCGTGAACCGTAGCTTAACTTAGCTTAACATTCGCTGCACCCGTGTGGATGTTATTGCCACTAGAAAATATGTGTCTTTATTGTACAGTCGCCAACACATCAGTTTATACGAAACTGTCAAATTTCTCCTAATGATTTTACACCTTAATTCTTTGAGTATTAAGTTCAAAATTGAATGAGAAAATTTGACAATTTTGTGGTACCTTGACCTGCTGCTGGGTGTACACAATATAAACTACAGTTATCAACTTGGACGCTGGGCGGTTTTATCGCTAGAAATGATATTTTTCAGAAAAACGTAAAAGTTAAGAGACAGTTGTTGTAGTTTTTCTCGATGTAATGATTAAATTTATGTCCAGAGGCAATTTTTCGGACTTTTGAATTCAAATTCCAACTATTAAATTGAAGTACCTACACTGAAAAAGTAAATGAGTCTTCAATAATTATTTTGTTAATAATATTGCTCTAAACAGAAGTAGACACATAAAAATAAGCATAAAGACAGGTTTTGAATTTAATTAAAAGTAAGAAACACGCTTCTTCTTATTTGTTTCTCCGTCTATATGAGTTGTGGAAACCGTTGTTCTTAATTAAGAATTTAATTAGAGGTGCTAGTTATGCAGAATATGCATCACTACCTGGCTTTATCTTTTATCGTTAACAGATGTTATATACGGTGGCAGGGCAATCGACGCTCCAACTGTAACCAACTCCAACGGTATCAGCACATGATACTAGACCCACTTTTTTTTTTTTGATGTTGGGAAATCATCAAATAACTTCTCCAGCTCTGGGCAGAGCGGGAGGGCGTGTCAGACTCTTACTGACTAAAACCCACCCGTGTTCCTTCAGTTGCCTGTGCCAGGGGCCACGGTAACCCTCTCGGACTTTCCCGCAACCCTGGCAGGCATCGGCCCTAGTGGACCCCGTCATTGTTGTTGACATCTCTTTGAGGCGCGTGGAACACAATGCACGGTCGATCCGGGCCTGGTCCGGTATCGGACGGCGAGCTACTCATTGCTCGCCGTCCGTAAGCCCGCGCCTACGGTGGCCGGGAATCGGCCTGGGATTAACGACGCCCTGAGCGTCTCCTGCGGCGTGAGGGTGCGAATCTTGCCTCTCCCTCACCCGTTCCGCCTCCTCCTTCGCGAGATAAGCATTAGACCCCCTAGCGAAGACATTTACCATCAGTTATAAAAAAAAAAAACGGCCGTTTCCTAGAAAAGTGCAATAATACCTACGCGGTCAAAATGTAAGGCACAGCATTTTTTTTTAAATAACTGACGAAAAATTTCAAGGTCGGTTGTTCAGAATAATGTACGGTACTGAATCCATGAACCCACACACAATACTGGAGAAATTCCTAGAGTGGGGCAAAGTTAAAAAAAAATTGTACTTTCAATGAATTATTGTTGCACTATATAACCCAGAAAAATAGTCGACTCTCTTACCAAAATATTCATTAAAACTTGAATTGAATCCGAGATCATAACACAAACGTGCGAAATTATGAATTACGTTACGTTTACAACGTAACGTAATTCATAAAGATGGAATCAAAAATACTGTATCCTCTAACATTTTGGTTGAATTTTTTAAGTTTACCTAATTGACATATTTTAAATTGAATTATTTTTCAAATGAAATCTATCGACACGCCAACTTAATTGTGATTGCTTGTTTATGTTAATTTTGTACGCCATATATTGGCAAAACACAGTGCACATATTTTAGACAATATATTTACTATCTGTAACCAAACCTATGTTTAACAAAATAAATGATAAATTGAAAAGAAAGAAAGAATAACGTTTATTTGGACACAGTTCGTGAAACACAAAATACAAATAACAAAATAAAATGTGAAAATAATGTTTTAACAACAATAGTGAGTGCCTCACGGCTGCGCCAAAAAGGTTCATTTCAGCCTTAGAGCATTAAACCAACTAAGATTTCAGCATTAATGCTAGACAGATGCTGTCTGACGCTGGTTTTCTAATGAACCTTTATAACCTTTTTTTTTCTTGATTCATTGAAATATTTAAATTTAAAAATCGTTCGAATTCACCTACGTAGGTACCTACCTTACTCCGCGCGTTCGGGTCAGGCCCATCGGTCCTAGTCCTAATTTTAGTAGTAAGTCGTTTTCGAATAATATACTCCGTGTGTTTTCCAAGAACCACACACTTAAATATTACATTTTATACAACACAAACATAACCCACTTAGCAACACAACCCTCAATATTACTTCTAAATAATATCTCCATCCCTTTGAACCCTGAACTGAATCAGTTGAAAAAGCATTGGGAGAATTACGTTTCGGCCTAATTTACATGTTAGTACAATAAAATTCGCTCAGTATGTTATAGGCCTAATAAAGTGAGTACGTGATAGTGAGCTCTAATATTTTATATACATTACGCGGATTGTTTCATAAATTCGCATGGTTAAGCAATAGAGACGTGCAATGTATGCTGAACGAGACGATTTCTGTTGTTTTTAACAAGGACAGCGGTTTTTAAAGGGTTTGGGTGTTTTTTTTATAGATGTTTTAGAGTGGGAGAAGGTAAATTATTATTGTTACTAGCCGTTCATATCCCACTGTTGGGCAATGGCCTGGTAGGTAAGGTAAGTAAACGAAGCTAAACATTTGATTTTTAACCAGTTGGGCTCCTTCTTACCTGTTATGTTATTGGATGGCAAAGTAACCGAAGGCTCACCCACTGGTAAATTGTGATCAGCAATACCAGAGACAACTTATTTTGGGTGCACTTTGAGAATGAGAACAAAATAACCATACAAATATATATACCAGCAAGCATGATCTGTAAGACGTGTTCTTGAGTGTGGGGTAAAACGCCTTCAGGCTAGGTGGAGCGGCGATCTTGACAGGGTGACTGGTACCAGCCTGGAAATTATACTGTTGGGAATACAGATTAACCTGGTTTCATCAAGTGGAACCCAGTTTAAACTGGCTTGTAGGACTATAAAAGCACGAGGAACAGGGTGTAAAGTTCGCTCATACCTCCATAGAAAAGGGAGGATCCTCCGACCAGACGGGTGGCGTGTCTGGTGGGCAACTGCCCTATGATTGATGTCAGGACGTTGTATATATGCTAGTTGCGTGGTAAACTCTACTTGCGCGATGCAGGATTTACGTGACGTCAGTGTGATGCGTAGTTCGCATGTGGCAATGTTGATACCGCTACAGTACCAATGAAATATTTGTTAGGGTAGGTTCCCCAAATTAATTCTGTACAACTCAAACTCAAACTCAAAGCATTTATTTCAAATAAACCAATTACAGGCACTTTTGAATTGTCAAGGGGTCGGTCAGTCAGAAAGATGAAGCTAGTTGCCCATTCCAAAGCGTAGTAGGTACCTATGGAGAAGAACGGGCAAGAAACTCCATGGACACTCTTTTAAATCAAAATATTGTTACAATAGAGTGGTTACATCATTCATGTTGTAATTATACATGTGAGAACGATGTAGAAACACGTGCACGTTAAAAGCGTCCGTAATAAAAAGATAAAAACTTTTGGAATTAAAATAAGCCTAAAATTAATAGTACTAAACAATGAGTGGTCAGTTGGCCAATTGTGACGTGTTATAAATTATTTTCCTATAAAATCCTATCAAATCACAGGACGTGGTAATTAATTATCTGCAGGTAACTATACAGTACAATCTTCTAAGATAATACCGTTTTATAATGCTATTAAGAACAGGTGTTGCCAAGACAGGGGCTAATTTATTAAAGAAATTAATTATTTTTGTTTTATGATTAGGTATTAATCGTCATCATATTTCGTATTTTAATCTTACCAGATGCAGTTTAACAGTGATCAATAAATTAGGTTGTCTCGCAGATGATTTGTTGCCTCTCGTTTTGAATTACAAAAGAATTTGACTGTAACCTACACTACGCAGTTTAGTTTCCAAATAGGTACCCCTTGCATTTACAAGGAAACAGAGGAAACACGAGCTGCAATACAAATTCCTGGATTATTACCACCACCGATGGCTTACCCCTAGCATTTTCTGTCTAAAATTACCCTGATTAAGTAAAATATAAAATTGTACACTAAAACTATACAGTGTAGGTAGGATAACAGATGCGAGGGAAAGAGGTAATTTTGCATACAAAACTTGACGTAGGTCTACCTAATAACTAATTCGATAGCTTCGATGCGCGGAAATATATACCTTTTTTTTTTTTTTTTTTTGTGGGTGGGAAATCATCAAATAACTTCTCCCGCTCTGGGCAGAGCAGGAGGGCGTGTCAGACTCTTACTGACTAAAACCCACCCGTGTTCCTTCAGTTGCCTGTGCCAGGGGCCACGGTAACCCTCTTGGACTTTTCCGCAACCCTAGCAGGCATCGGTCCTAGCAAACCCCGTCATTGGTGCTGACATCTCTTTGAGGCGCGCGTGGAACACAACGCGCCGTCGACCCGGGCCTGGTCCTTATCGAACGGCGAGCTGCCCATTGCTCGCCGTTCGCAGGCCCGCGCCTACGGTGGCCGGGAATCGGCCTGCGATTCCCGCGGAAATATATACCTACGATATAATTTTACTTGAATTGTTTTATCAAAAAAGATATTTCAATTTTTTTTTACATTTATCCTTGTTTCTCAATGATTGTATTATAACGGGTTATTTATTTATAGGTACCTTTTTTTTTTTCAAAATTAAATGATAAATAAAAATATAAATTTTATCGGGTTATCTTTATTATATGTATATACAAAATAATCATTCTTTTACATTCTTAGTTTAAAAATGATTTCTTTCAAATGGCCGTATCTGCGGTTAACATGGTCCATTCTGAAGTTCCAATCCGTTATTGCGCCATGATAATGCACTATTTGAGCAGTAATGGCAGAACAATGCTAGTGTATTTTAATATTCAAATAATGATGAATAGAAAAACTCACGCAATAACCCCCAAGGGGTAGACAGAAGGTTGCGACAATCGTCGAGAGGATCCGGCAATTGGGACTCGGGGCGTCCTTGCACAAGTCCGAGGCTATGTGTTTTCATGGTCCTCGGAACGCGCCACCGTCGGGTTCCCAAATAACGGTAGGGGCGGTTCACATCGGCGTCGAGTCGACGATGAAGTACCTGGGACTCATCCTCGATAGCCAGTGGAACTTCGTGGAGGATTTCCGACGTTTGGCTCCCAGACTGGAAAATGCCGGCGCTGCCTTGAAGCGGCTCCTGCCCAATCTAGGGGGTCTCAACGCCGACCGGTTTTTCATCTTCCTAACTATAATATTATAGATGGAGAAAGTAAGTTAGTTTGCCTGATACCTTAAACAAACGCAAGTGAAGCCGCGGGCAAAAGCTAGTAGACTATATTATTGATTGTAAGACTATGATACTATAATCGGATTAAAAAATGTCGACCAAATTTGTACATTACCTAGATTCGAGACAAACACTTGTAACGTGTTTTTGTAAGACATTTTATACATATTTTGTAGTATTATGTTTATATAAAACAAAGAAACAGATTGTGCAAACTGGGCCCCGATTTGCAACCTTTCTTATCCGATTTACATTTGTATTTATTTCCAGCCACGTATAAAAACAATCAAACCCTCCCTCCCCCCCCCCCCCCCCCCCCTTTTCTGCCTAACAAGACGTGATGTTATGTTATCAATACTGATAATAAAATAATAAGTAATAACAGCCGCACAGGTCGATCGATCAGGTTAAGTTACGCTTGCCGCGGTTGGTCCGTGGATGGGTAACCACCTTTACATACCAAGACCCCTCCGTGTCTCGGAAAGCACGTTAAGCCGTTGGTCCCGGCTGTCATTCGTGGATCTTTGACAGTCGTCAGAAGCCCGAAAGTCTGACAACCAGTCTTACCAAGGGGATAGTATTACCCAGTAAATGGGTTGTGTAGGTCAGATAGGCAGTCGCTCCATGTAAAATACTGCTATTCAGCTGCATCCGGTTAGACTGGAAGCTGACCCAAAATAGTTGGGAAAAGGCTAGGTAGATGACGACATATAATAAAATAGTAACGAAGTAATAACTGAGAATTGAATATTTTTGGATAAAAGTAATTGCTACGAGGCGTGGGAGCGATTCTGATGCCGAAAATATAGTTTTTAGAATTTTTGTATTTTGTACATTTATCTGGATATGTATGTTCCAGATTGGCGCGAAAACTACTTAGTAGGTTCTGTTCAAGTTTTGCACAAATATTCCTTAAACCTGAGGTCATCGAATAGGCTACAGATTATGACGCTATTTGATAGGGGGAATTAGCAATATTACATCGTGTCCATATACAGTTTACTGCGTGATTTAATAAGACGAGAAAAACAGTTGAAACGTAAGAGTGTATAAAACTTATAATGCCAATAGAATAAACAGCCACGAACCCGCGGGGACAGCTAGTGTGAAATGAAAAAAATAAACAAGTGATTTACCTATTAATATAATATGAAAATAAGTCAATAAGGATATGGTTAATTCAAAGAGTTTTGAATCGTATAGTAGAATAAATAGCAATATCCAACCGGAAGGCATAAAACACACAATGCGATCACCAATCTATCCAGTTTGGCAGTTGATAGTGAGTTAAGTTCGCTTGTAGTTATTGGATTGAATAGCATTGTCATTGTCTATCAGTAGATGACCCACGGCAGAATGCAAATACCATCATGATACCGAAATCATATTTCGTTTTCAAGATCCGTGAAATGAGACTTCAACGTTCGATTACTATTTGCCTAAAGCTACAATCTACAAACAAATGCCGCATTGACATGAAATAAACTGAAATGAAATGTTTATTTCGGTAAGTAGATATTTTTACGTCAATATTTTGTTGGTCAATATTTTAAAACTAGATGGCACCAGCATTTCTTCCCCCAGCATTTCTGATCCCTGAGAAGAACTGCCGAAACCAATTTAGAGGTCATGGTCTCTTTTAAACTGCAAACATTATATTATCAGGATTTTATGTGAGGCATGCATGGATCAGTGATCGTGTAGCTCAACCCAATTTTAGGGAGCTCAACGACCCGTCACACGACGCTACCAGATCTGCAGAATATTTGCGTAGGCCGTATACAAAATAGGCAATACCGCCATACATTTATAAAATCATGTATTCAATCTAGCCTGCATGGTGCTTACATTCACAGTCAGTTTTTTTTCTTTAAATGAAACAAAGCGATGAGCAAAAATCGAAAAGAAAATATCAGAAACAGTCGAGAGGTGTCGTGGGGCACGGTTGAAAAGAACTTCCTTTCGCTTTTGTACACCTGGCGAATGAGAGCTGGAACGTCAGAAAAAAGTGTAACATTTCTCTCTCTTTCTAATTCGCCTAGTGTGCAGAGTATAATGTACGATAGGGAGCTTCGTTCCAATAATTGAATATTCCTAATATTATAGAAAACAAGATGCCTGTGGCGATGTAAGCACACAGTGGTATATAGTCAACATCGTAATTTTTTTTACCACCCTCAGGTTGGTCACTAGCATGTCATAAAAAACCAAGGTCAACTTTTGCTTTAAGACGAATGTGAAGTTGGATTTTTCAAATTTATTTTATAATAATCAAGCAGTTACAGTATACAGTAGCAGATTGGTCGGTGGTCCCTAATATATACGTTTGCCCGTATCTTGGGGATCAGAATTGCATACTTTCACTAAATTAAAATGAGGTACTACTCAGTGATGATTAACTTATCCAAAATGTACATATTTTTTTAGTACTTACCAAAAATAAATATAATAAGTTGGGGATAAAGTTTTTTCGTATTTTATAGGTATCAATTGGTAGTAAAATCTTTTTGGCTGTACTGTTTGCATCTGGCTGGTTTTGATACCATTAAATGATGATATAAAAAAAAAAGTTAAAACGATTTCCCGCCATTATTCAATTGTTTTTGATACCGCCAAAATGAGAAAATCTAACCAATAAATTCGATACATTTTGAAGTTGTATTTAAAACAAAGGGAAATTGCGACACTAGCTGCAAAAAAAAATATGTGATGTTTATGGACGTAACGCAGTGTGTGTAAGAGTAGCACGAGCGACGTTGCCGTTGGTTTAAGCGTTTTTATTCCTGGAATTTCGATGTCAAAGATGCAGCTCGCTCTGGTCGCCTTGTTACGGATAAAGTCGATGCCATTTGAAAAAGTGGAGCAAGTTACGACATAGCTGAAGGGTTAGGGGTTGACCACAAAACAGTTTTGCAAAAGTTTAGGTATACAAAAAAGGTCGATATTTGGGTGCCACACGAGCTCTTAGTCTTGAATTCGTATATAAATTATGAAAGAACTTTTCCCCCGACCTGGAAACAGAAACTAAGACGTAAATATAGTTTCAACTTTAGTGAAGTTTCAATTTATTGGGAGTTTTTGTCAACAGTGAATAGAATAGAATATATTTATTTGCTTTAAAACATGGTGCATTAAGAGCGTTTATACCTTATGAGTGGCAACATCGCCATTTAGTGTCATATTTCGTGGTTTTCAATTTTTATCATTTAATCGGAGCCATATTTTGAAAATCTGTTTAATTAACTTTTTAGAATTATGTGAAAACTATGTAAAAGGTAAGAAATCGTTGCGTTTACAGTTCTATTTATATGCAAATAATACATTGGAAACTTGCAGGGCGTTATTTTCATTGTAAAATAACTGTAAGCATTACGGTTACTTACTTTTTAAACACTTTCACGTAATTCTAAAAAGTTAATTAAACAGATTTTTAAAATATAACACCGATTAAAATTAAATGATAAAAATAAAAAACCACGAAATATGACACTAAATTGCGACGTTGCCGCTCATAAGGTATAAACGCTCTTAAGGTCTTATAAATTAATTTATGATTTTACCTGTTTCGCCATGGACTGGCCTACAAATATTTAAAAATGTTTAATGTAAAAATTAAAAACAACACATTAAATTGTTAAAATTATTATTCTAACATGTCTAATAATGCTGGTAAATTCCTAACAGTAATACACTTAAATATAGTAATATAACTTAGTGAATCCTCAGTCACCATGTATCTGTTACTTTTTTATCAATAAATTCTTTCACACTATAAAAACCATTAACAATAAGCCATTTATGTAGTTTGTATTTAAAGTGTTTAAGAGGAAGTTTCCTTAATACTTTTGGAATATTGTTGAATAATTTAATTGCTGTCTTATAGCTATTTTTATGGCATAATGTGCTTTGATGTGAAGGAATTCATAACCGTGTTGGGTCTCTACGCGTATACTTTGAATGAAAGTCAAAGTGCTAAATAAATTACGAGGAATACTATACCTACCTACCTACGTACCTACTTATCCGCTTATTCAAAATCAAAATCAAAAAATCAAAATCAAAAGTCATTTATTCAAATTAGGCTGAGAATCAGCACTTTTTGAACGTCAAAATCACATAAGACAGTCCCCCCAAAACGCCCACCCTTCATTTTAACATTAACATTGTTTCATGTTAGTAATCCCTTTAGAGACAGCTCGAATTTTAGAAGGAGTGACTGAGTGGACCTGTCCAGACCAATGCACGCATTTGTCAGTAATCGTGTAGCTCAAATCAGACCTTAAGGAGCTTAACGATTAGAGGAACAATACCAAGGAAAGGACATTTGGGCAGGAGGCATACAGTACCCAAACCGCCACATCTTTATTAAAACTAACTAATAATGTGTATTATAATACTTATTTATGATAAACTGAGAAAAAAAGAACAATGAGCCGCACAGTCCTCATATTCACAATAATTAAATTAATATTGACAAAAGTACCTACCTATAATACCACACTACCATAGTTGGACCTTCTTCATTAGATAATGATCGAGGATGTGGGCTTCGATTATTATTTGTTTTACTATTAGATCCCGACACCATTAAGCCGTTTGTCCACCGTCAACAAGAACGAGGTGATGGTGCCGAAGTAGCGATACATACATTTACTATGGCCTCGTGTCCACCGCACGTCCGTCAACGGGACGTTACGTTCGGTTCGAATAATCTCGTTTCTGGGTGACTTCCCGTTGACGGTGGCGGTGGACAAACGCTGTAAGGCCTGCGAAGTTTTGCCAAATATCTTGAAAATGTGCTGAATACCTTTTCTGTTTTGTTACGACTCCAATTTCTTTCTTTTAGAAGATGGAGAATCTGTATCAGTTAACATAATCTAAACATAATTAATAATGGTACCTACAAAACAACAAAATAATGTTTCAGTTTCAAATAAGGCTTTCTACCTACCTAAAGACAAGCCACCCAGCCAACAGACCACAAAGGTTTTAATAAAACATCGTATTTCAAACTAAACAAGAAGAAATCACCACGCATCGCGTAGCCGTCTCGATTTGTAGCCGCCACGGTAACAAATGTACTGAAATTGGCTCAATAAACTAAGTCCTTGGTCTCTGAATGGCTATTAGCCGTTGACCGCGGCTACCGACCCGGGCTATTTGCCACATTAATTATTTAAATGTACATCCGTGCCAATCCCGAGGGCTTATTGTTGTTAATAATTTTGCTCTGTTGATAGGTTTCTTGAAGGATTGTGGAACGTTGGTTGCTGATGAAATGAAACTGTGGTCAGGAATGATAAAGTGTTAATACGATTGTCAGCGAAGAACGTAATTGTCGAAAACTACCTATTAGACCAGAGGTCCCCAAACTTCTTTGTCTCATATACCACTTGTCATGTTTTTCGGTTTTGCTTAGCTAATATTGTGCTTATTTTGGAAAATTCATCAACTTCAAATGTATTTTGACTGATGTCTACCTGTAGAAGAAAAAAAAAACAACTTACGACCTACAGGTTGTCGTCTACCTCTGGGTGTCAATATATACCAATTTAGGTATCATTGTAATAGACCGATCGCTAATAGCAAGTCGATATTAGTGTCTGTCTGTGTGACCGCACACAGCGGACACTGACTTTTCTAAACAACACAATTAATATTTATGCGGTTTTCACAATCATAAATAAACATAAAATGTTCATAAACTCTTGCAGTTTTTAAAAGAATAGTGAAAGAACACTATCTTTCCACTTCGTCATAGTTGCATATATATTAATATTCTAGTGATAGTATGTACTCGTATGTATGTTTGTATTTTAACATGTATGTATGTATATTTTCATATTAAGTATTTGTTTTATTTTAAGTGAATTGTTTTTGATTTTATGTATTTTATTTTCTCTTTTACTCTTACACACGTTGTCTACATCACTAAATCTATCATATCGCAGGTATGCTGGAAGAGATTTCATTAGAAATAAGCATTACCATCACCTTTGTACCTATTTTTCTTCTTGTTTGTTTATATATGTGTAGGTACATGAATGGTTAAATAAATATACAGAATTGAATCTAAGGGTTTATTTGTATAATACATTAGTATCGAAATTGGATATAGAATAGAAACCTCGATGTTTAAACATGTCGTCACATCAGTACATTGCACTTGTGTGGAGCAGGGGCAGGTCACTAGTCCGACTAATATTATAATTGTGAAAGTTTGTATCTTCAGATGCTTGGATGTTTGTTACTCAATCACGCAAAAACGGCTAAACGGATTTGTATGAAATTTGGCACAAATATAGTTAATAACGTAAATTAACAAATACGATACTTTTTATCCCGGTAGTATATACCCGGTATAGCTTCCGACAGCCACGCGGGCGAAGCCGTTTTCTAGTAATAAATATAAAAACCAGCCAGAGCAGTCAGGATGGTGCTGTAAACTAGACGAAGGCCAGGACTTTCTCTGTCTTTTGCTCAATTAACTGCTCTGTTACTGAATCTGTTTTGCGCGGTGTCTAGTAAAAAGTATAAGAGCGTTTACGAATGAACAACCTCGTCATTTTCTGAGCAGTTAGTCCTGCTTCAAAAGTTGTTGACGGCATGAATATATTCACCAAGATATTCGTTTTCAAACGTTCTCATACGACCGGACAAATAGTCGCAGTCAGTCTAGCAAACTAAATTACTGTGAAAATAATAATCTTCTTTCTTCTACCTGTCGCCTCCTTCCAGAAGACGTTATCAGAATACCAACACCAAATACATTTCCAGATTACTCACTTAAGGCGCTGCCCAAACGTAGGACACCGTAAAACGCTCAGATTTTGGCATTCGTACAAATTACAAGCCAGAAAAATATTGTAATTATAATAAAGGGAATTCAATCAACTAAAGAAATACCTCAACATTATTCCACTGCGGCGTAAATTTATTTTTTGAATTAAATAAAACTGCTAAATTTGGTGGCCAACTAACATCATCAGCATCGCTGTTTTGAACCTTATTTGTTGCCGCGGTGCGCTCTTTTACGTAAGTATTTGCTTCTTACCGCGCCATAAGGAAAAATCGAAAGGAAAAAACTTTATCCATACGTATAACTAAACAGGACTCAATTACGGGAGAACACTTACAAGGCCTGGTACAGGATTGCGGTTGGACAAAGCTAGTAATTAGAGGAAATCAAATGACGACCCCGGCTATGTATTCACGGCCTAAAATAACATTAGAAGGAAAACATTGGTTTTGTGTCCTTCTAATAAAGCTGTGTGTACGTACAAGTAGGTACTATAATTGTGGCTGAGATTCGGCTGTTTCGCATTGTTCCTGGCAAAGATAAGTTAGTCTATTTTGGTCTCTATTACCTACCTGTAAAAACATAGTTATCTAACTTTAGTGCGTGAAATTTACTTATTTAGTTATGAATTCAGTAGGAACTTTACAGTCTCTCCAGAGATGTTTCCTAACACGCGTTGCATAGAGGGTGTTTCGGATTGGTCTGGTGAGAGATAACGTTGCCCCTTCTATGTGGAGATGGCGACCACTGGGGTGGTTTCAGTGAGTTAAAAATCCCACACTCCCCGGTCTTGTCCCCAAAGCCTTTGGAAGATTACCCCCGGCGTACCGGCGGTACTATTCAATTAAGATGGCGTCTAATTCAATAGGCATATAACCAGCAGTTGATCGCTAATGTCTTCTTTTTTTTTTGATGGTGGGAAATCATGAAATAACTTCACCCGCTCTGGGTGGAGCGGGCGGGCGTGTGAGACTCTTACTGACTATAACCCACCCGTGTTCCTTCAGCTGCCTGTGCCAGGGGCCACGGTAACCCTTTCGGACTTTCCCGCAACCCTGGCAGGGCCTAGCGGACAAAAAGGTACTATGAAATTTAGATGGTGTCTAATTCAATAGACCTATTACCAGCAGTAGATCGATAAAGGCTGACTTGACCTTTTGCTGACTGATTTGATTTGGTTTTTTGATATGAAAGACTGATGGTGAACTCATCATGTGTCTAGCTTTTTCCAACTACGTTGGGGTTGGCTTCCAGTCCCACCGGATGCAGTTGAATACCAGTTTTTAACATGAAGCGATGGCCTATTTTTTTTTTTTGTTTTTTTTTTGATGGTGGGAAATCATCATAATTTCTCCCGCTCTCGGCAGAGCGGGAGGGCGTGTCAGACTCTTACTGACTAAAACCCATCCGTGTTCCTTAAGTTGCCTGTACCAGGGGCCACGGTATCCCTCTTGGACTCTCCCGCAACCCTGGCAGGCATCGGCCCTAGCGGATCCCGTCATTGATGCTGACACCTCTTTGAGGCGCGCGTGGAACACAACGCGCCGTCGATCCGGGCCTGGTCCTTATCGGACGGCGAGCTACCCGTTGCTCGCCGTTCGCAAGCCCGCGCCTATGGTGGCCGGGAATCGGCCTGCGATTCCCGACGCCCAGGGCGTCTCCTGCGGCGGCTAGGGGCGTGAGGGCGCGAATTTTGCCTCTCGCGCGTTGCCTCACGCGTTCCGCCTCCTCCTTCGCGAACATTACTGCTTCGCAGAAGGAGGTGACAGCTTCCCAAGCCCTCTCACTCCGTACCATGGCCTGGACCAGGGCCGGGCGCGATCCTGGCCGGATCCCCGCCCTGGGACCTAGAGGCGACATTACTCGCGTCATTATATCGATGGCGCGAGGAAGAGCGGGCACGGGGCTCGAGGCCGGTGCAGCGGCAGATCGCGCTGCGCCGAGAGGAGCTCCATCAGGTCTTGGTGGCAGAATGGCGGCTAAGGCTTCTGCGCCCTACCGCCGGCCTCGCTACCGTCGAGGCGATCCGGCCAGTACTCGACGACTGGCTCGGGAGAAGGCACGTTTAGGGTGGCGCAGGTGCTGTCGGGGCACGGCTGCTTCGGCAAGTACCTGTGCCGCATAGGCAGGGAGCCGGACGCTCGGTGCCACTGTGATGTAGGGGGGAGGAGGGGTTGAGTAAACAACGTGACTATGTATACATATACATACACATACGTACATATATGTAACGTGAATATGGCCTAAAATATTTAACTGACCAAACTATCGCCAATAACTCCTTCTCTATTATAGGATAATTTAACTCACTCTTCCCTAAAGACCTACTAGCATATGCAACGGGTTTTCCGTTCCCATTACACAACACACTTCCCACAGCGTACCCCGAACTATCGGTCTGCAATATAAAACTGTTGCCATCAGAAAAATCTGGATAATCCAACACCGGTGGATTCATTAACGCTTCCTTTAGCAACAAAAATGACTTCTCGCACTCATCGGTCCAAGTAAACACAACATTTCTTTTACATAGCCTATTCATAGGAACCACTATATTAGCAAAATTCGGTATGAACTTCCTATAATAATTCGCAAATGCCACAAACCGTTTTACCTCATCGATGGACGTGGATAACCTCTTATGACTTCAACCTTCTCCGGATCTGGTGAAATACCTTCCGCCGAAATAACGTGCCCCAAATATAGTACTTGCTTCTTCAAAAATTCACATTTGGATGGATTCAACTTAAGATTTACTTCCCTTAGGCGTGTAAAAACTGACACAAGGTTTCGGTTATGCTCATCCAAATTCCGCCCAAAAATAATTAGATCATCCAAATAAACCAGACATCTGTCATAATTCAATCCAGACATGGCTACAGTCATTAACCTGCTAAAAGAACTCGGACTTATCTTCAACCCCATTGGTAACCTACACATCTGATATTGCCCCTTATCTGTTGTGAAAGCAGTGTACTTCCTACTACTTTCTTCCAAAGCACATTGATAATAAGACTGCGACAAATCACAGTGACTAAAGTAAACAGCACCCGACATCGAATCTAAAATTTCACTTATATTCGGCAATGGAAATTTATCATCCTGTATCCTTTCGTTCAACTGCCTGTAATCTATCACCACGCGCCACTTCTTCTCCCCACTACGATCTGCTTTCTTGGGTACAACTAAAACAGGACTAGACCACTCGCTAACCGCCTCCTCAATAATATTACTATCCAGCATCTCCTGCACTTGCCTATCAACCTCCTTTTTCTGCACATAAGGTATCCTATATTGCCTCCTATAAACTGGAGTTACATTCTCCTTCAACCTTATTGACTGCTCATACACATTCGTGACAGCCAATTTATCTCCCGGAACATGAAATATATCCGAATATTTCGCGCAAATTTGCTCAACCGATAATCGCTCCTCGGCACTCAAATAGTCAAGCTTAAGTAATGAAAATATTTCCTTAACACGCTCAACGTCCATCTCCGGCTCCGCAAAATTACAACAATCGAAATCACTTAATGGATAAACTGTAACATCGGACACACTACACACAACTTCCTCAGAGTTTGTGTTTAAAATCCTAATGGGTATCATCCCATTCCTAGGCCTAGCCATCACACTAGCCAAGAAAACCCCTTCTCGCAATTCTTTCCTAAACACTACACAATCTTCTGCTCTGTTAACGGGGAAATATCTAACCACCTCACACCGCGGAGGAATAGTCAACACGTAACCATAGGACTTAAGCGGTATCGAAACCGTCTGCCGTCCACAATCCTCAAGAGACAACCTGTTTACCGAAAAATCTATAATACCACTATACCTCTGCAAGAAATCCTGGCCCAATATGCCAACCGACTTACATGGCAAATCATCAAATACATAAAACTTATGCACGAACGAACACCGCCCGTACCCCAACTTCAAGCACACATAACCTATAGCCCGCAAACTACCTCCTACACCATTAATCACTAAGTCTTCCTTTACTACTTTACAGCACAAAGCGTTGTTGCTCAAGAAACTGCTCTTTACGGCCGATATCGACGCACCCGTATCCACCAACCATTCCGTATCTACACTATCCACTAGTAAATTAACCCAGTTAATACTATCGCAAGCTAAAATATGCTTAGCCTCGAAAAAACTGAGTCTCACTCAAATGCCCGCCTTCGCTACCCCGTGACATTGACATTGCGCCTGAGTCAGCATCGCCCCGCGCATGCTCAAAACACGCTACGTGCCGCCGACCTTGCTGAGTCTGCCGTCCTCGACGAGCATTATTGCCGCGACCGCGCATTCCACTGCTATGCCATACGTTGACATTCTTGTGCGTACGCCCAACAGCTGTTCTTTGCCATGCGCGCTCATTTCCTACAGCGTGCCGCGTATAACAATTTCCACGATTCCTACTGCCCGTAGGAAAACTACCTCTTGCAGGCCAGCGCTGGTACGTCATGACTTGCGCCTGCGAAGCACAATCTTCGTCTTCTGCCACCCTGATTGCATCTTTCAAACAAGTTAAATTCCGCGCCGTAATGACCGTACCAAGACGTTGATTACGAAGTCCGTCAGCAAACTTCCTAATCGCATATTTTTCGTTCAACGGCTGCAAAATCTTATAAGCTTCCGAACTTTCCCCGGCTTGAGAAATAGTCAAATTGACCATTAACTTCTCTATTTCCGCACCGAAATCCGCGACCGTTTTACCATTTTGCCTAGCGCGAGCAAGCTTGGCTTGTACAGCTACGTCCGACTCCACCGTCAATAAATGTTTCTTCATATCAGCCAAGAGACTCTCCACCGTTGCGTAATTGGAGGACAACCGAATCCTAGCCCCCTGGGTAAGTCGTGTAGTTAGCACGAATTTAATTAAAAGAGCACTATCAGCCCCCTCTAACATTGAGCTATATAAACCTACGGCATCAATCAAATCTTGGGTTACTTGCTCATCCCCACTCATTTTCGGTAGCAAACTAACCGCTGTTCTCAATGAAAACTTTTCCGCCGCCATCTCTTGTTCGATTCTGTTCCCGTCCTCAAACTTTATAGTCTCTACGTACAAATTTTCTATCTTACCTACCAACTGCGCTAACTCTTCCGAAAATTTGGTTGACCTTGAAACTATACACTTAAATCTACCGTATAAGGCTTTCGCGTTGCTTATCTTCTCGTCAAAATTCCTGCCTTTCCGCCTACTAGGACCCAATTTAACAATTGACTCCCTTATCAACTTAAGTTGTATAAATAGTGACGTTAACTCTACTTCCATTTAACACTATTGTCTCTAAATTTACCGACGACTGCAAACACTCGCCACAACACTTAAGTTCACATTGAAATCACTTACTCCCCTCGTTGCTCCGTCCGCTCCCGGTCAGACCATCTGCACAGCTTTCTGAACCTCCCGCTGGTTGATCTTTTCTTCGATCCAATTCTGGTGACACCTTCTGTACATCCGGACTGCCACGCCAATGATAACAACCGCCAAACACACAGCAATGAACAACAGCACCGTGTTGATAGTTGCTATCTGCTCCTGCGTAACCGCCGCGACATTTGAGCCACCCGCCGCCGTCTGAGCGACAATGACCTCCTCCTTTGATGTTGTGCTCCCCATGGCCCGTGACCCGACGTGACGTGCAAAATCAACTGAACTGCGATTTCGACTTGCCCCCACCGGCAACTATAACGCTGTCCACCCGACTGGCAGGCCGACTGGCAGGTCGACTGGCAGGGTCGCCATGTGATGTAGGGGGGAGGAGGGGTTGAGTAAACAACGTGATGCGTAGTTCTCCAAGAGCCGGCTGATCACTGCCCCCTGTTCCTTTAATTAGTAACGTATATATACATACGAGCTATGTGACAATATGCATAAACTAAGACTACGAACACAGCATATCTATCTTAACTTAAACTATGTGCTATACGTGATGTTCTGATGTACGTGACTCTACACCACACCACCATTGCGTCCATTGCGGGGAGGACACGGCGCAACACACGCTCGCCGAGTGTGTAGCTTGGGAGGAGCAGCGCCGTGTCCTCACAAATGAAGTAGGAGGCGATCTGTCGCTGCCGGCCGTAGTGCTGAGGATGGTCGGTAGCGCAGAGTCGTGGGACGCGGTGGTGTCCTTCTGCGAGGACGTGATGTCGCAGAAGGAAACTGCGTAACGGGAGAGGGAGATCTCGACTCCCTTCCCCGGCCGCAGAAGGCGCACCGGGCGCAGGAGAAAGGCGGACAACGCCCTTTTCCGGCCCTCATGAATGGGTCCAGGGGCGTGGGACTTGGGGAAGTCCTCGCCCCCTATTTGATGGACCCGAAGCGAAGGCGCGCGCGGGTGTCGGCGCGCGCCTCTGAGGCGGTGCACGGGGTAGTTAAACACCTCACTACCCCGTGCAGGAGACGAGGCCCAGACAGACCGGGCCAGCACTAGTGTGGGGCTGCAGAAGAATTTCGATTCCCGCGGCCCCGCGCGCACGTGCGAGGAGACACCGGGGTGGTTTTAGCCGGTAAGAGTCCGGCACGCCCCTCCGCCTTTTCCCAGGCGGAGGTAGTCCATGAGGATTTCACCCCGTAAAAAAAAAAAAAAAACGGCCGGACGCGAGAGATTGCCACCGCCAAACACCTGCACGAGGACACGTCGGTGCTCCGCCCAAGCCGGGCAGACCTCCACCGTATGCTCCACCGACCTATCTGACCTCTAGAACCCAGTTACTGGGAATATGATTAGTAAGACTGGTTGTCTTACTTTCGGGCTTCGGACGACCCGTAGCGACTGTCAAAGGTCTACAAATGACAGCCGAGACCAACGGCTTAGCGAGCTTCCCAAGGCACGGAGGGGTCTCGGTATATGAAGATGGGCACACATCTACGTACCGACTGCGGCAAGCGTTAACAAATCTTTGTTTCTATTGGATAACGGTTTACTAAAACTGTGACTAGGTTGAAGTCTGTATTAGTATTAGAATAAAATAATATTTAAGTATCCAATCCATCAATCATTTTTATATTACGGACAATTAAATAGGAGACCATTTATACATTGTTAGTAAAAGGTTTGCACTTAAATACTATTGATACACTGATTCTAATACTAATACTATTTAATGACTTACACTAAAAATTAGTTAAAAAGTTGCTGCAAGTGATTTTAAAAATAATGTTGGTCAAAATTAAAATAGCATCTAAAGTATTAAATTAAAAGTTATAGGAATAGAGTACGCTCTATTAAGTACATCATAAATATTACAGGTCTAAATATAGAAATTTTACATATGGTGACACTATGGGCGGTCTTATCGTTAAAAAAAAAAAGCGATATTTTATAACCGGTTTGAACAAAGGAGGAGGTTCTCAATTCGTCGGAATCTTTTTTTTATGTATGTACACCGATTACTCGAAGACGCCTGAACCGATTTGAAATATTTTTTTTTTGTTTCAAAGGGTATACTTCCTAGGTGGTCCCATATAAATTAGATAAAGTTCTAATGAGTAGTTTTTGAGTCAGCTTCGACAATACTTATTTTTTTACTTAGTGTTATGTTGATGATGTTGTAATAACTTCCTGTCACTGTTATTTACATTGCAAGTTGTGGTGTACGACTTTGTTTAGGGTAGAAAATTCATTAAAAAAAACCACCGACTTCCAAAAAAAAACACTACATAGTGAATAAAAACTTTGACTTCGGAAGTCGGTGTCTTTGTTTTTTCCTTGTTTGCCACTGACTTGCGAAGTCAAAGTTTTTATTTACTTTGTAGTGTTTTTTTTGGAAGTCGGTAATTTTTTTTTGTGATTATTTATATTATGTATTTGAGCCCAGATAATGGCAATATAAAATTGCACCTTATCACATAAAACTTATTACTATCCACAAAGGCATGAGTCCGGAGGTACACTGAAAAAAGTACATTAAAAAAAATAAAAATTTTATATCATATTTGCGCACAGACAAAAGATAAGACCACTAAGACATTCCTACTTCGATCAAGAACTGTAACGAGAGTCTATTATTTCTTAGCGTTTGTGTAACCGTCACGTTTTATTCTTTACTTCGCGGATACGTGCCCGAAGCTACCAAGACATTATTGTTACCGCTCCAAAGTACGTACGAACAGCATAAACGAGCATAAATACCTTACAGTTACGCAAAACACCAAATCGTTTTCCTCTTGAAATTAAAATTGCGACTTTGAGAAAAGACCTATTTCATAATAGTAATAATGTGGTTGTTCATAGGAAAATATATTTAAAATGGTGAACGCACTAAAATATTCCAATCTTATTGGGAGTTATATATGTTCGAGCCGTTTGGGGTAGAATCACTGGGGCCATGGGGTTCAGGTGCCCACTAGGTTTTTTGAGACATCGCCAAGCGGTTGGTCGACTCTTCAGACTCTCAGAGGGCTGGCCTATTTTTTGGCCAAAGTATCAACATCGCCATACAACGTGGCAATGCTGCCAGCCTTTTGGGCACTTTTCCTGTTGACAGCGATGCGGACGAATTTTTTAATACGCTATGATTCTTTTCCTTCTTTTTTAACCAACTTCAAACAAGGAGGAGATATTGTATGTTTTTTTTTTGTTTGGTAGGTCATACTTCAGAGGTAGTCACATATTAATTTTATCGAAATTGATTCAGTGCTTTTTGAGAAAATCACCAATAAATATTTTTTAAATTAAAAAAAAAACGTATTCAAACGGACGTGAACATGTAAGACGATCGTTTTTGAACAGGTGTGGGGTAGGTACCATAACGAAAAATTTAAAAATAAAAAAGTTTGTATAAAAAAAAACCCGACTTCCAAAACAAAACACTACAAAGTGAAAAATTACTTTTATTTTGGAAGTCGGTGGAAAAATCTAAAACTCAAACTCAAAGCATTTATTTCAAATAAACCAATTACAGGCACTTTTAAATTGTCAAGGGGTCGGTTCGTCAGAAAGATGAAGCTAGTTGCCCATTCCAAAGCGGTACCTATGTAGAAAAACGGGCAAGAAACTCCATGGACACTCTTTTAAATCAAAATATTGTTACAAAAAAGTGGTTACATCATTCATGTTGAAATTATACATGTGAGAACGATATAGAAAGACGTGCACGTTAAAAGCGTCCGTAATAAAAAGATAAAAACAATTATGGAATTAAAATAAGCCGTGGCAGCTAAGAAATGACCAGTGCCTACTGACGGCGCCCGTTCACGAACATGACGTACGGATCAGCACCATTCAGCTCAACCATACACATGCCACCACCAGCGACACATTTGAGTGAGCATGACATACTCTCAGCCGCCAGGGCACATTCAAGTCAATAAAAGACGAACCCAGTATGCTTTATAGTGGGTACATAGTGCTCACACATGTGCTATGCAATTATACAATACTAAGAGATTGAATTTATACAATGCAAAGATAGATTGTACAATATTCATCAGTTCCAACATTATTTTCGAATGCTAATTATTTAGTTTATGCGCCCTTGTGGAGCAGGACCAGCCCTGAGCCAAGCATTTTTGTCAGCGATATAATCCTCCAACTTATAATATGCTTGGCGTAGCTTGGCTTGGCTATAGGGTGCGTTTTGTACAAAATTTAAATTTCGTTTCATTCAGTTGGAGTATGTGGGGAGGTATTTTATTGTAACATTTTAAACAGTAGGTACCCCATGAAGGATGAGTCTACTTTAGCCAGTCTGAAACCTGGTTGAACTAATTGGTCCCTATTTCTAGTCCTATAGTTGTGTCTTTCACCTCATTTACTGAAAAGATTTAAATTTTTCCTTACGTACATGATGTTTTCATATATATATTGAAAAGGTGCCGTCATGATATTAATGTCTTTAAACAGTTCCCTTAGAGAATCGCGCCTGCGGAGACTGTATATTGCTCTAGTAGCTATTTTCTGCAGAATAAAAATAGACTCCATATCGGCAGCCCGTCCCCATAATAAAATACCGTAAGACATGATAATTACTATGAAAATAACTGAAATAGACTAGCCTCGCGGTTTCTATATGAATAAATTGACGGATTTTCCTTACAGCATATGCTGCTGA
Source organism: Brachylomia viminalis (assembly GCA_937001585.2). Taxonomy (NCBI): domain Eukaryota; kingdom Metazoa; phylum Arthropoda; class Insecta; order Lepidoptera; family Noctuidae; genus Brachylomia; species Brachylomia viminalis. Next base: position 5,309,788 of record OW443300.2, read on the forward strand.
ACTTAGCCAAGAGATGCAAGAGATCCTGCAAGAGATGTTAAATGAGGACCCCATTGCAGCCTTGAATCGAGCGTTATCCCCAGGAAACGTTTCATCGACAAATTCTAGTTTAAAGTACAGATCCAAAGACACCGACTTCCGAAATTAAAGTTATTTTTCAATTGTAGTTTATATACATGTACCTATTATTAATATTATTTTAAGTCTGTTAGCTTATATCATAAAGAGAATGTTATTATATAATAAAGTTTGTAAAATTAAAACCTTGTAATAAAGAAGAATAAAAATGTATATTTAGACTTAATTGAATAACTTCGGCCAAGCCCCTATAATATGCTTCGGCTTACCCCTTAAACGATCACGGGACTTACGGTAATTTAGCCTCACGGTCATCCGGGATCATAGTCGCCATCGAGCAATACAGTGACACGGGAAATAACATTCCTGATTCCGATACTTATCTTCGAATGCGACATAATGTAGTTGCGATCCCTTTTGTTGAGCACTTGAATTATTTCAGCTGTACCAATCTATATAGTGCTGGGACACAATGCTATCGATAAAAAGGTTTTTGCAGAAAAAGCAACCGACTTCAAAAAACACTGCATAGTGAAACATAATTTCAGTTTTTTTTTTCGCTTTTGTATGTTGCAGGTACCGCACACATAAAATGTGGACCCACCGGACGGTTCTCCTCTGCCGCATGAAAAAAAGAATGGTGTAAATCGGTATAGGAATCACGGAAAGTTCAGTGTACATAAATGAAAAACTAAAAAACAAACTCGCTGAATGCATAACCTCTTTAGAATTCGGTAAAAATGGTTGAATTTGTTACTTTTGTATGATTTTTTTGTGATTGTTTTTTGAGATTGTTCAGCATTTCTTTAGTTATATGTTAGCACAGGATTCTATTTGGTTTATTATTAGAAACTGATCGACTAGTTGCAATTCGGATCGTATGATATTATTATTTATGGAGAGTGTGACCTTTTTTTTTTTTTTTTTTTTGAGGATGGGAAATCATCAAATGACTCCTCCCGCTCTGGGTGGAGCGGAAGGGAGTGTCAGACTCTTACTGACTAAAACCCACCCGTGTTCCTTCCTTGGCCCTTTATGTTCCGGGTCAGCGGTACCCCTTTTGGATGATCCCGCTTTCCCGGCAGGCTTGGGCCCTAGTGGACCCCCTCTATGATGCTGACATCTCTTTGAGGCGCGCGTGGAACACGTACGCGCCGTCCAGCACGGGCCCGGTCCTGATCGGACGGTGAGCTACCCATTACTTACCGCCCGCAGGCCCGCGCCTACGGTGGCCGGGAGTCGTCACGCGGCTCCCGACGCCCGGAGCGTCCACCGCGGCGGCTTGGACGGGAGGCTCTCTCCCTCTCCCGTTCCGCCACCTCCTTCGTTAGCATGACTGCTTCGCAGAAGGAGGCGACTGCCTCCCACTCCCCCTCGCCCCGGACCATGGCTTGAACCAAGGCCGGGCGTGAGAGATCGCCGCCGCTGCCGATCGCCTCTACGAGGACACGGCGGTGCTCCGCCCATGCAGGGCAGGCCTCCACCGTATGCTCCACCGTGTCCTCGGGGCGATCATCGCAGTGGTGACACCCGGGCGTTTCCTCCCGCCTGATGATGTGCAGGAACCTCCCGAAACTTCCGTGTCCGGTGAGGACCTGCGTCAGGCGGTAGGTGAGGACGCCGTGACGCCTCTCTAGCCACTCCTCAAAGAGGGGTCTTACCGCCGCTATCGTGGCGTGCCCTAGAGTGTGACCTTTAGTTATTACCGACGACGTCATCTTTTTCTTAACATTTGTATTACATACCTATTTTATAAAACTATGGCAAGTAGATTTTCAAGGCATTAGGAGAATATTATACTGGTTGAATATTAGAAAATCAAAACTTTCCTGAGCAAATTTCAAAAGAACAATAAACGAAATAACAAAATTTAAATGACCAAATGTTTTATTTAGAAAAAAATTAAAATCCCAATGTATGTGACATCAAATGAACGACTGATCAAAAGTTGCTAGATGTAATTTTAAAATATCAAATCGTTACTAATCAAATTACATAATCACATAATATGACGACTAAATAAATTTGATAGATGTAAATATAAGTACCTACCAAATCTGTAATATATATCTCAACTTGCTTCCAAACTATACTACATCACTTACGCCTGACAAGATTTGAGATTATAGTTTAATAAAATAATATTTATTTCAGGCTCCTCGCTCCGCTCGTCGCGCTCGCACTCGCTTCGCTCGCATTTGAATTGTCTATCGTTTTCTGTCAGCCATGTCACCGCTCGCGCTATCCTGCGCTCGCTCCTTTGTGTCAGCTAGGTTCTTGATACCCTGGGTGGCCCCTCGCTCACGCTCGGGGTTCATACAAAAGGCTCGCAGTTGATGCATCATTTTAGGTATTTTGACCAAAGGCTGTCTGTATCAGACAGGCGCTATTCGCTAATATTATTATGATTTTTACTTTTTTCAGTTAATCCATTTGATAATTAATAATTTATCCAGTAATCCATTTTGACCTTTAAACGATTTGGTCAATAGTGTAATAAATAATTTAAACATGGATATTCCAGACTTTGGTCAGCTGAACTTTTGATCAAATGACCATCGTTATTTTAAACTTTGTTGATTTGTACGTTGGTCTTTTGAAATTTGCTCAGGAAAGTTTTGATTTTCTAATATGCAACCGTTTAGTTCCCCTTGTAAACAAATAATGCAAACAATGCAACAAAGCATGACCTTGCAAACAATGGTCAGGATCAATTTCTTGGGTCTCCAACTCATATTCACCTAAAGGGCAGGCTCTATGTTCAGCTCGATTTCCATCACTTTCTTCATCATTATTTTCTGCATTTTGAACCGCTGCTAATATGATTGACGTATAAAAGTGTTTGTACAAACCTATACTTGCAGAAATAAAATCATATCATTTGTCAATGCTTCAAATTCTACTGCCAAATTCTTCTATGGAATTGAACTGTATACTATCTGACTTTATCATAATATCGCAATTGTTGAGCAAAAGTTTCTTCTAAATTTAATTCATCATTAACAAGCTCAGAGGCCTAATTCCGCGAAGGCACGTATAACATAATCTGCTCTCTATAAGAATTATCCGGGTCTTGTGCACGACTGTACCGACGAAAACATATTATTTTAGGTTTTAATCTTCTAATATATAATATTTTTAGCCATTTATCAGTTGTTCTGTCTTGGGTATCTTCTTAAAGATTTTAATTTTCACACACTTATGGCGGCTTAGTTGCATACGTATAAAAAGCAGCATATTATGCCAAAATCGTTGTTTCGAAAAATTTCATCATGCGATCGATTGATGTAATGGCATAACAAATTCTTCTGAAATATATCAGCCGAGGAAACATTCAATGACTTCAATGTATCCATCGGTTTTAAAATACCTACTCATTCGCTTGGATGAGTTGTATTAATTAATACAAATTTCAGCTTCACTGGCATGTGACAAAGGCAAACCAGGCAGTAAATATCTTCTTGCGCAGAATTTTAGATGAATTATGAAATATTTTAGAAAACCGCACGTAGAGATTACTTTATATTGACATTACCATTTTTAGCTTCCTCTACAGCAGCTCTAAGTAAGTTCGATATCCCTCGGTCAGTCTTATTAATATAGTCTACAATATAAACTGAACGTGAAAAAGGATAATAATATGTGAATTGGCAATGTAATTTGCTAGTGAATTTCTCACGTCGCACAGAACTGTGTAACCGTCGTCGTCATGCTGTATAAAGTTATTCAAATACTCATCACTAAGCAGATTTGATACTATAACAGGTACACCATTATTTACTTTCTTCAGGACAGGATCTGTCCTCCATGTCATGTCTAAGTCGTACGTGTAGTCTAAGAAATTTTGTAGTGTTTATTTTTAATATTATTCGTTCATAATTTATATTTAATGTACTTAATTTAATTTTTTTTAAAGTAAATTTAAATGTTTTAGTTATCTTTGTTTTAAGTTCATTAAAACTTATTCAGTTAACTAAAGATAGCGTATTGTTCATTTCATGTTCATGTGTCGTAGTGTCTTCAGATACAACTATCGCAGTACTATCGTCAGCATACAGAACCATGAAGGATTTGATGGATTTGGGGAGGTCATTAATATAAATAATAAACAGCAGAGGGCCCAAAATACTCCCTTGTGGTACACTTTGCTTGACTTTTATTGGTGTAGACAAGTGCTTCTTTTCGACTTCTGTGTTATGTAAAAGTCATAAAAAAGAAATGTGATGTGTTCTTTGTTACTTAAATATGATTTCATAAGATCTCTAGCGTTGCTCCGTATTCCATACGCTTATAATTTATATAATAATGCTTTTTGATTGACGCAGTCGAAGGCCTTTGTCATATCCATATAAAGTGCTGAGACATGTTTTTACTATACATACCCTTTAGTACCATTTTGAGGAAAGTGTAAAATGTGTTGTTAATTTTTTTTCCCTGAAACCCAATTTATGTTACTATATGGAAAATAATAATATCATTGTGGAGAAACAAATAGGTTTCCGGAAAAAAAAATCTATTAACAACTAAAGACTACTAACTACTAAACTAAGGTTAAGATAACTTTTATTGGTTTATTACAATTAATATTTTCTCTATCTTGTTCTTTGTCTGTTTCTTTTTCTTTGCTTCTAATGTCATCGTTACATTTCGTCAATCTTTTTCGTTTGAGTTTATTCTCTCTATCCTTGATGATTTTCTTTTACAAACAATTAGCGGAGTGCATTCCACAGAACTGAAATAATTATCTATAGGAGGAATTTTGAAGATAGGAATAATCAGGATATTTCGATGTTTCATATGAAACAGGAATAGGAATCGGGAGTACTGTCTTGCCTGAAACATTTATTTGACAGCAGTTCGATAGTTTAGTGATTTTCTCTATTTAGGCATTACGTTTTTTATCTGAATTAATTAAATGTAAATGTTGACGTTCAAAAGTGCCTTTTATGTGCCTATTTAAAATAAATGCTTTGACTTTGACTTTGATATTTAAATTCTTAAGGAGTCGACATTCAATTTAATATTACGCGGATCAAGACCTAACACAATTGATGTACTGAATACTATCGCATATAAGTCGCGTTCTTGTAAAATAAGAAATATGATTTAATTTTCTGGAATGTAGAAATTTTTAAGAAACAATTTTTTCAAATAATTGTCCTGTATTTCACTTAGATTTCTATACAAACTATCCTATAGTTTGAGGGTATTAGATGAGTAAGACACAGGCCCAATGCCCAACTTTTGAGAAATTTTGGAAACAGGCCGAAATAAAACCTGTATAAAATAAGAAAACGGGTCAACCGGCTGAGCTCTTTGGCCTGATTCGTCTACTACTACGTCTTCGGTTTTCATACAACTATTATTCCAGACCCACGAGCGCTCAACGCGAGTGAGCGATATAGCGTAATAGTGCTTTGTCTTCCACTTTTTCTAAGCGTTACCGATGTTATGCTGTCTCACACTTATTGTTTTAGGAAATATTATTAAGCAAGGAATTAAACTCCCATAGATAATTATACAATAGCTGAATAGAAGACATTTTCAATACGGAGAAATTATGTTCCTAAAATATCTTCTTTAAAAATAACCTATACCTAAAATAACGTATTTACTATTTACTACGATAGAAAAAACGAAAATGATGACAACAATCTAACGGAATATGGAACACGTGTGCAGCGTAAGGAGCCGACCTCGTGAGTATAGGATACTCGTGAGTGAGCCGCGTGGCACCTTGTTTTTGTGACATAGACTGGACACTCCCACCACACTCGCCAAGCGCGCGGCCGCGGCGCCGGCAGTGCCTGACAGGTTTTTCCATTTGACGAAAATTTGAGCTGTAGGTACTTAGCATGGAAGATACGAGAAGTGACTGATGCCTCGCCAACGAGTAGTCATCATCATCATCAGTTGTAAACATAATTAGTCGCGCGGTAAACTCTGCTCGCGCGATGCAGGATTTGCGTGACATCAGTATGACAATAACGTGCAGCTCGCATGTGGCGATGTAGCTACCTACAGTCTTAAATAACTTTAAAACTATTTATTTTAAAATGATTAAAAAAAATTTAGACCGTCGCAGTAGCCACTTTTATTTGATGTGTCTCGCGGTACAGCTTGCAAAACGTATTTTTTCATTTCCTAATTTGCTCCCTTAATAAAAAATTATTTAGTTTATTTATTTATTTGTTATAGGCACACCAACAACATAATTACAAATAAGACATGTACAGACATTTACGATGGGATTCTGTGTAAATAAGTTACTTGTAGGCATGCACATCATTCACAAAAAAAGGACGAATCTGAATTACGTTAGACGTCCGTGTTCGAGTCACAGCAATTCATATCTGTACCAAATAACAACTTAATTGGTTCAGCAGATTCAGTTCAGTAGTTCAGTTCTGTCTGTTTGTCCGTCTGTCACAAACAATTTGCTTGTTTGTGACAGACGGACAAACAGACAGACACGAGTCAGATTTTTTGTTTCATAATATTTCATATTAAGGTTCCGTTTTTTCAGTCGGACATACGGAACCCTAAAAATAATTGCTTTAAAATATTGCTTTTAGCGATAAGACCGCCCATTGTGTCACCGTATGTAAAATTCCTACATTTATATTCTGGTATTCGAATGGTGAACATAATAAAGAGTATTCTATGATATTCTAATTATTTTAAGCATATTAATAATAGTTTGCTATTAATAATAGTTAAATATAACCTACAAACTATCCAATTATCGACAGCGTAACATCACTTTCAATGAAACGGATCATCGAAGTTCGCCACTCGATACTCGCAGACAATGATAAGAGAAAATAATGGCGATAGGAATGATTGCTCCATTGCGTTAGAGCGAGACAAATGTTTTAAAGACTTTGAAGTAGGTACTGTGGTAGACAATTGATTCGCTGTACTTTTTAGCGATTATATATAAACAGCCTCTTTTATCAAGTGGTAGAGAGGTTCGTTGGCTCTAATGAACATTAGTGCTATTCTGTAACAATCTCACCGAGGTGAAGTGAGCTGTCAGTGTGATCCCACCTGCAGTGCGATTCTGTAACCATCTCATCGTGAAAACTTAGGTGAAGTGAGCGTGGAGTGAGCAGTCAGTGTCATCCCACTGATGCTAGGGATTGACCAAGCATTACATTTAGAAATCAGAATCGAGAGTTTCATAATATATTTTATGCAAATTCTATAGATAATTTTATATTATTTCAAAGCTACTATTTAGGTGTCTAATTATTACTATTAAGGGGGTTTTTAAATAAATAAATTGAGCCATCGCGGGACGCCTGGCAGAAGTGAAACTTCGAAAACCATTGTTTCGATCGATTGAGTCGAGTAAAGACTGTGCGACGTTGTTCAGCGTTGTTACTAACCCAAATCTTTTCAATAAGAAGAGATAAGTAAGTAAGTTTAAGGAAGTTGAACTGTCAGTTTTCAGAAAATAATTTAAAAAAGAAAACGATGTCTGTGTAAATAAAAGTTATTTAAATAAAAAGACGTGCGGATTAAAAGTAGCCAATATTATATATAAATATAACGCTGAACAACGTCACATAGTCTTTACTGGACTCGATCAACCATCGCTTCTTCAAAACTCATCGCGATTGGGTCTTGGGATTGCTTTTATTTAATCAGTTAACAATGGGTTCATAATAACAATCAATCTCCATGCCCATTTATTTAGGTTCTGTGTCGCCGTCTTGCCGCGCATCAGCTTGCTGATGAAGTGATGACGCGTTGATCACAAATTCTAAATTTGTAACTGCATATCGACACATTTATCTTAAAACAGAAGCCGGCCAATTGCGTGTCGGACCACTTACAACGCAGGGCTCCGTAGTTGGGATGAATTTCTCCCATAAACAAACTTAGCATTGTAGTTGAAAGACATGTTCATACATCGATTTACGTCACGGTCAATTCTCCAACTGCAAACACGTTTGTAATTTTTTATGTGATAAACTACAAATTAACGACTTTCAGACTTTTTCCTTTACTTGTTCTGTGAGACCTTGCTTCTTGCCAAAGGAGATGTTTGATTTTGGGCCACCACTATGTACACTACATAGATAAATAGGAAAAAAATAGGGGAATTTCATAAAAATACTAAAAAATTAATTTGAAGAAGGGTACAGTGGTACAAAAATGATAATTTAAAAAGTTTTTAAATAAGATAACCCTATTTTTAGGGCAGCCATGACAGTTGTGTTTGACAATTGACATGACGTTTGACAGTTTAAACTAAGAAGTAGGTACCTTTTTGAGTCTTTCCCTCAGAACAATAACCACAGAGTACTTTTTTTAGGACAATAACTAACCTTGATTTGAGTTTGGATTGGATGTGTTTCGGAGTTTTTAGTGATTGTTTCTGTTTTGCGACCCAGTTTGCTACTACGGACCTTGATTGATTGCTTCTCTGTTGACCCCGGCTTTGTTATATGGTTTCTGATTCGCCTGTGATTTGGATTCCTTCGTGTGTTATTTTACAATAACAAGTTCAGTTTCAGGTATGTCCCGTGCATCTACTTATTGTTTTGTTCAAATGCTATTTCTATGTAATGTTTTCTTTCCTTGTTCCGTATTTTAACAGATTTTAATTCATACTTATTCCAGTTTATTGACAATGGCGTGCCTACGGTGCACCTCTGTTATAGATGAAAATGAACAGTATTATGCTGCCGATGACATGGGTCCCGAAATAATATCAGATATATTGGCAATCTGGTAAAAACATTTTATTTATCTATATATTGTGACATATCTTTATACACTGTATAACTTCTTTTTTGTTTTGTTATAGGTTGATGAAAATGGAGTAATGTGCTCACAATGTTTTGGCATCATAATGCAAGAAATGTCAAATGATAGTGCTCTGGCAGATGGAGATCACGAACTCCAGCATCACCATGATAGCAATGTTTGTGTTTGGTGTAGGACATCTTTGTTTAGGAGGCGTACTCACTCTATTCCCGAGGGTGCCGAAAGGCAATATATTGCTGAAACAATTGCTCCAAGAGAGGTAAACAACTCTTTTGTTTTCTTTTTCATTCATTCAAGGCAGGCACAAATGCAGATGTTTCTTAATTATGATCCAATTCCACATCGTTCCAGGAACAAAAAGAACAGTCATAATTTAATTTTTGGCCATGGCCATCCAAGGCCAAAAATTAAATTGTGACTGGTCTGTAAAGGTGATATTAAAATAGCTAAATCTTGATCAATTAATATTATTAAAAATGTTGTGTTTTAAATAAATAAAACATAATTTCATATTTTTTGTTTTAGATACCCGAGGGTGGCTTACTATGTTTTGCTTGTTGGGTACATACTCGGCGTACAATACAACAACAATAGCAGAATCATAGCAGCTCCTGCGGTTGATAGGAATATGAATGCGTGTGTATGGTGCCGACGGTCTCTTGCCCAAACACGCAGCCACTCCATACCTGAAGGATCTGAACGGACCATTATATCAGAAACTATATATATCCAAGAGAGGTAACATTAACAGCTTACCTTACTTAATTACCTACTTTTGGAATGAAGTAATTGTGCGAATAGCCAATACATATTGTATTCTTTTGTATTATTCAGATTCCACCAGGAGGACTGGTTTGCTATGCTTGTTGGGTAGCAGCACATAAAAATGTGGAGCATGCTACAAGGAGTGAGGATAACCAGTTCACCAAGACTCAGTGTGTGCATGGTGTAGAATGTTGCTACATCGAAGGCTAACACATGTGGCTAGTGGTCCTGTGAGAGATGAAGTTGCAGCAAGAATATAATAATAGAATATATACAACGGACAGTGGGTTGCTGTGCTCACATAATGACCATTGTGTGGTATCTGGGTTGGGCTCGGTACCAAGAGAACATAGAAGCACCTGCATCATTCTTGGATGGAATATTAATAAGGGATGATGTAGAAAATTAATAAAATCATAAGTCCCAACATGTTGTTTTATTTATATACCTCTCATGACTGATTTCTCATCCTCTTAATGTCGATTATACTGGGAATTAAATAACATAGAACTCATTAGAAACATTGTTACTGCTTTGTTGGTCTTCCCAGCTGATAGGTACCTACTGTTTACAGGAATAGTTTACTTTAACATGCAGTTGTCAGGTCACAGATCTCTCCTATGAATTATCGAAGTCCAGAGTATATTGATAGGCACTATCTTTAGTGAAGCAGTAGGACTGTTAAAAAACAAAACGTTCAAGCCTTCGTTACGTTTCTTGCTCCTCTTGACACCGATATAACCAATCTCTAACTGCTCGAATAGGTGATAGAAGATGTGCTGCCGCAGTCGAGTAGAATACTCTGTAGTCTTATTTTATCGAAACCGAAACCCAAACCAAGATTTTCGAAATTAGTATTGTTTTGTCTGATGGCAGCTAATACACGTCAATCAAATGTCATTGTCAAAATGACCGATGACGTTTTACGCATGCTGCTAATCTGATCCACCATGCTTATTTTTATGTTGTGTTGCTCTCCTTGGCCAAGTTAATTTGAGTGTACCTTGAAACGAAGTGAAATTAAAGGAAATTAACAATAGAAAACGGTTCCTGTAATACATAGCGATATTTACATATAGTGTACATAGTGCTGGCCCAGGCTCCATACATTTCTGGAACATCTCCTTTCGTGATTCTAGGTAAACTAGGTAAACGGGAAGTACCCTATAGATTTTGATTTATTTGCGACTATCAAAATATGTCGCTTAAATGGCCGTATTTTTTTATTGTGTTGACTTAGAAGCTTGATTTTTTAGAGCTCTAAGGGACCGTAGACCTGTGTATTTGTTATAAATTTCAACTTGATACCTCCATGCGTTACTGAGAAACAGGGTCTTGACAGATTGACAGACCGACGGACGGACAACGAAGTGATCCTATATAGGTTCAATTTTTCCTTTTCAAGTACGGAACCCTTAAAATAGACTTAAAAAGTTTAATACGTGCAGCCAAGTGATATTCAATTATAGGGTGGTTAAGCACAACGGAGTCGACTGTACTAAAGATGATGAGAATGATAACATCGTTCAAGCAAACCCAGTAACTATAATTACTGTCCATACCACTAACTACTCATTAACAACATATAGTTTCAGCTGTCAAGAGGACAGAGAGCCAGTCGATCAGTTGAGCAAATGTATGTAATCAAACTTGAGGGCACTTTACTGAAGACCCGAGTGGAAAGGGATTACTGAGTCGATATACTATTTGACAATATTTGTTTTTTAGAATCCATTATTAAGCCAAAAGTATTTATTTTTTTAAGTAATGAAAATAATGGCGAATTTCTATGCGTTTTATAGGCGATGCTAGACAGAGACAGCATTATTAGCATCTGACGTCACAACACAGGAACGCCATAGTAAATTCGCGCCATCCAGTACAATGATCGTTTTCCGTTACAAAGATAAAAGAATAAAATTTCAAAAGTGGGTAACTTTACAATTTTTCCACCGATGCTATTTTTTCCGAAACATCTTTAAAATAAGTATGAATTAATGTTTATGTTTGATAGTAGTCAAATAATCTATTACAGAGACGCAAACGTAAACGTAACGCAAATAAGAACGATTTTTGAATCGAAAATACATTATGGATAGTCGTATTTATTAGAAATTGTATCCATTGAAATTTTGGTTCAAACTTTTGCGACAAACATAATGCCCCAACAGCCTCGTGGCTACTGTAGCCGGCAGGATGGATGGCCCAATAATATGTCGCTGGATGGCGGCACATAGACTGTCATTTAGATTTATTAGATAATAAGTTTTATTATACGTGTTTTAGTTAGTAAGTACCAACTTATTTATTAGGGTGATACCTATATTAATAGTCACTGAAATCGATTCAGTAGTCAATTATGAGCAAACTACTTTCAGGACTTGCGTTCATTCTGTTATACCTTGTATATATATAAATGATAAATGATTTTATTTCTGTAAGTAGGTTTGAACAAACACTTTTACACGTCAATCATATATTTTTTTAAACTAGATGAGGTCGGCGTTTCCTATCTGACTACTCTGAGAAGAAAGGCCGAAACAAACTCAGAGGTCACAGTCTCTTTTAAAGTCCAGACAAAATAATAATAATAATAATATAATTAGTTTAACACATACTTAAGAATAAAGTTTTAACAACTAAGCATATCAATATTGTGTGCCAGACCGGTAATTTCAATTTATAAATCACGAATTTACGTAACGTTTACACCGCGCGTTCGTGCTAAGCCCACTGGTACTGGGGAATCAACGGCTGCCGATTCGAAAAGTCAATGTTGTTTCCTGGTTTTGTTAACATTTAAAATGTTTTGTATTAAATCATGCGGATACGGCACCCTAATTGCGTAACACATTTTATTTTTACAATCCAAAGGATTTTGATGGAAATTAATTTGCTCAATAACGTAAATAACGCAATAAATGTTGTTGACTACAGACTCGTAGACATCTCTGAAAAAAAAAGTCAAAGTCAAAGCATTTATTTCAAATAGGCACATAAAAGGCACTTCCCGGGTTCGATCCCCGGACAAGTCAAATATTTGTGTGCATGAACATGTCTGTTTGACCTGTGTCTGGGTGTGTATATGTATATAAGTATGTATATCAGTCATCAGGTTACCGTAGTACAGGCTCTGCCTAGTTCCGGACCTGAACACCTTGTGTGGCTGAAGTAATAAAAAAAAAACTATTAACCGTCAACATTTTGATTAAAATATAATTGATTCTAGTCGCCCCTTCCTTCCAAAAGGTAGTTTTGTATGAAGAAGAATGGGCAAGAAACTCCACCGTTACTCTTTTAAAATGCGTTACAATATTTTGTATACATTAACTATATAATTATATGTGAAGACCTATGCACCTATAACAAAATTACCCTACCACAATAGGTAAAAAGAATAAAAAAAAATAGCAATGACAAATAAGTTCATTTTGTGATAGATACATGGTGCTCACATATTTATGTCAGTGTGTGAGTTAAAGTAATCACAGAATGTAAATCAATGTCATAAAAATAATAAACTATACAATTAAAGTAGCAACAAGTCTGATTTTGTCTAGACCCTTGATTGTCCTATGGAGCTGGACCAGCATGCTTCCAAGCATTCAATCAAATTATTTGCCATTTCTGGCAAAGGTCTTGAAAGCTTTACTTTACCAATGAAGCGTATTAGTCGAATCGCACGAATTTACTAGCGAGATACGGGTGAATCGACACATACTGTGCGCTGTTATTAACTTTATTGCTTAAATTCAAAACGTGCCAGTCGCATAATACGTATTTCTGGAGTTGTTGATTCGCCCACACCTAAATTAACATGTGCGAATCGCCTACAGAAAATAATATATTATTTAAAAGTGTCGATTCGCCCGTAACGGGCGAGTAAATTCGTGCGAATCGACTAATAAGCCATTAAGGTATGTAACAGCTTTTGTAGAAAAAATTGTTCCATCTTTAAGGTCCGTTTGCACCACAGATCTCTAGTTTCTAACATTCTGTCTTTCTTTTACTCATTATCAGCATCTGCCTAGCCTATTTCCAACTTAATTGGGGTCGGTTATCGGTCTTACCGGAAGCAAATTCTCTGTATCAATTTTTTACTGTGACCCAATTTTTTCAGTCCTTTATTCTATCCACGTCTCTTTTTGTTTCCTCTCCAAACTTTTACAGCACAAACTCTGCGAACACATTATGAAAATTTTAATTTCCCTTAGTATAATCTAACCGAGACTTTAACTTAGTTACGTAACTAGTTAATCAATATAATATATTCGCGTTGCTGATAAACTTAGTTTAAAACCTCTTCTGGTGAGTTTAAACTACAAAATTGCCCGCGAGCGTGTTTATCTCGTGTTAGAGGCAGTAGCGTTATTTTGTGAGCTATTTCTATTTTGATAATACTCAGATTCTAGATTCAGATTCGTGGTTTTCAGTAAAACATTCAACATCATAATCTTTTCTTGGTTTACTTAAGTTTAATAAAGTTAGGTAATTATGAAAATAGTAAAGGGTTGTGACGCTTATGGCTGGAGAATATTCTCGTAGAATAATCTAGACCCTCAGTACAATAATGGTAAGTATTATCCACCAAAGGCCAAGTTCACAAGGTGGGACCGACAGTTTTATCGTTGACTGGCTGTCGGCTGTTGCTGTTCACAATAGCCGAAAGTCAGCCACTAAAGACGTCCGATAAATGTGTCGGCACCGACAATTTTATCGGATATATCTAATGTGAACAGTACAATTGAAATAGGTACTCGTACATACGCCACTATACATCCGAAATTTTTGTCGAGACGACAAATGTATCGGACCGATCTAATGTGAACCCGGATTTACCCACAACTTACAATAGTAGTTTCAGAAGACCAATTCTGGACTAGTTTCTTTTCACCCATGATACTGATTAAATATTTCTAAAAATACTTTTTTTGAAAAATACCCGCGACTGCCTAGAGAGCGCCAAATGTAGTCATTTTCTCGAGACTCATAGTGAAAGGACATCGCTTACTAAATTAAGACCTGGAATTTACCAAGTCTTTATTAAACACAGATCAGAGAATGTTCATAATCATAATATTTTAATTAAATGTTAAAGTATTGTTAATTTCACCGACGTGGGAGGTGCTAGGGCGCGAACATGGCTCGGCCGGAAGCTACGAAAGAGCTGCGGCCAAGATTTATGCGTTGTGTTCCCCTCCCAGCGTGAGGGACTGTGGGGGTAAGTTATGAACTTGTAGCGTTATTTTTGAGTATCATGTTTTTTGCCTACAAGTCTCATGTCCAGAGATCGAATATTCAGATGCATATTTAACTAAAGTAAATTTTTAGCTATAAAAGTACGGAAGCGGATTCTTATTTTTTGTATACAAACCCGGGATTCCAGGAACACCGGGAATACATAACTTGTCGGTGTATTGCATGGAAGCGACTTCTAATGTAGTCCGTTATCTTATCTTGACGTTATTTGCTATGGCAGTTTAGTATCTACTTACCTACTTTACAATATTAGGTAGGAAGATATGCATCTGATTGTATAGTCAGGAAAAAATACAAAATTTGTTGATTCCGGAACCACGGGATTTTTACAACCGATACAAAAATGCATTCCATATAAGCCAACATTTGAAAGTAAGTAAATATACATCTGCTTCTACAACCAGAAACGTAAATTTGTCCATCCCGGAACAGCGGGATTTTTTCAATACAATAACGCTTTCCATATCAGCCAACATCTCAACTTTAGGTAAATATGCATCCGAATCTTTAATCATGTCTCATAAATGTGAATAATTAAATTGAAAGCAAGCCGTGAGCACGATGAGACTTCCCAACGGCAAAATGTATGAACTTCCATATAATCTTACATCACCTATTTAACCCCTTTAGGATTTGTTAAAAGCCTTACTTAGTAACGCCTTTCGCTATGAAACTATTGTAAAAAATGGTTTGGGCTGTGCTTGCCTGTAAGTTAATAAATTTATGATTTTTATTATGTAGTAAAATCGTAGATTATTATACAAGGAGCTAAAA
Source organism: Brachylomia viminalis (assembly GCA_937001585.2). Taxonomy (NCBI): domain Eukaryota; kingdom Metazoa; phylum Arthropoda; class Insecta; order Lepidoptera; family Noctuidae; genus Brachylomia; species Brachylomia viminalis. Next base: position 5,325,442 of record OW443300.2, read on the forward strand.
TGACCCATTATATACGAGGTAGTTTTACTCCCGAGCTTTAGCGAGGGAGTAAATAGAAACTGAGTTTTAATGGGGTTTTAGCGCCGTGTGTTACACTCTACTTTTCACTACGATTGCGAGAAAATAAAACAATCCAATACGATATGAAATAATAATGTAGTTTATTTTATTAAAAAATAAATGTACAATTTGTACAATTCTGGATATATAACGAGATGTTTTTTCCCGGTAACTTAATTTCAGTCCTCTGTGAAGATGAATGTTGAGTGGTTCTTTTCCTTTCTCTTCTATTTGCAAATTAGGGTCTCCATTCTCACTAGATGATGACATTTTCACTATTGTAAAATTAATTACGGTCACTACCAATTCAATTTGCAATTAGAGAAAAATTATAAAGATTTCGCGCCAATGTCTTTTTTTTTGTTTTTTTATCTGCAGCCGCAACGCATTGCATGCATTCTACCAAAGAGATCGCCGATTTTAGTTCCATTTTCAAAAATAAAATGAAGTTCTTTTTTTATGAAACAGTAATAGGTCGAGTCTATATTCATGATTATTCTACTTATGACTAAAGACTTTTTCGTTTTTGCAGGCTCATTGTCATTTGACACACAAAAAAAAAAAAAAACCTTTTTCCCCTTGAGGAAGAATTGCTATTTTTTCTTCGCTCTGGTACGCCACAATGACGGTCTTTTTGAGCAAGAGGAGTGAAAAGACTGTTTTTGTGGTCAGTGCCTTCAATGTGCTTTGATTTTTTATAAATTACTCGTTAATTGCCCAAATACATTTTAAAATCAAACTTTAGTTGGTGACCTAGCCTTGTGATGACCTTTTCGGTAAAGTTCCATGCGCTCCCAGCATTATACTGAAACATACGGGGAGTAGGCATAAAAAGTTTCAGTATTTTGCCGCTGGGTGTACTAAATTAGCATCTAAGAGTGGATTGGATGAATAATTTTCATGTAGTTCGTACCCATACGTGAGAATAAAAAGTTTTGAGTACATCAAATCATATTACCGCGCGCCGCGCCGACTGCTATTAACTTAAACCGCTACCAACCCAGAGTTGGTTTCATTAATTAATACCTTCGTACTACACACGTTGCTTCCCTCCGCAAGTAAACAGTTGACGGCGACTGTTTGCAGTCTCAGGTTGACAAAACTAAATAATACACATTACTTCGTGGGTTCCGACCACACTACCGTAAGGGCTTATTGGTGAAACTGGATTCTGCTGAAACCTCTATGTTTAGGGCATGTATTTAATTGAACCTCAAATTATTCTCATTATGATTGTCTCAAAATATTAAAATACAGTCTAATATAATAAATGTGCCTCGTTATGTGAGCCTTAAGTAACTCCCATTGGTGCTCTATAACATAGCCAAGACTGCTACCAACTTGGACGTAGCGCTCACCGACCGCTACTGCGGCACCGCTCGTTTGACTTGCTGGGCTCGGGCAAAAAAATCCTGACCTATTTGGCCGAGGTGGGCAGCTTAATTATTTCGACCAACTTTGGGAAATGGTCAGAAAGTTGATATTAAAAAAAAAAAGTAGGCACATCATGAGAAGACAAAAAAGTTTTTAGAGGCTCATTTATTAAAAAAAAGCGTAGGTACATCATTAACTGGATTCTGTTGAAAAGTCTATATTTAGTTCTGAGTTACCATTGCTGTAGACTTGTTAATTGTAATAACTAAGTAATAGGAATTCGCTGCGAATGGTTTGCCATATATGAGCCACATCGCCAATCAAATTCACCGTATTGACGCACACAGTGATCCTCCCATCCATACAGTTCGAGGCATATGCTCGCAGTGTCTCTATGCGGCTCAAAATGAATGCCTTCTAAAACAGTTCAAAGTGTAACGTGTTGATAGTCTCAGACACCTAAAAAAAACAATTGCGTCGTGCTTTCTTTAAAAGATGACGACATACCGACTGGGCGGATATCATTACTATCATAGATTTTAATATTTCTGTGATTACTATTAATAAATTACTGATAGCGATTTTATTAATAGGAATGCACAATAATAATAGCAGGTATGTATGTCAAGCCAATTCAGCTGGTGTCCAAGATGAGTTAAATCTGTGTAACACACATACAATGGCAGTAGATCGCAATGCCTTTCATTTTGACAGTTCCATCACGTTCATTGCATTATTTACGTTGCTGAGCACACAGAATTTTCAAACCTATGAAGCTATGGATTAGGAATTTCTTCCAAAACACTCGGATTGTCAATTGAAAGTGTGTTACGCAATTAGGGTGGTTGCTGGTCTTTAGGTACGAATGGGTCAGGCTGCAATAACGGATAGAACTGTTATAAAAGAGTGACCGGAGAGACGGCATGGCACCCTTATTTCCGGCTGACACAGGTGCTCTTCGAACATGGGTTATTCGGAAAGTACCCAGTGTGCCGTATAAGCCGAGAACCGACACCGGTTAGACAAATAATGGAGGAATTTTGAAAATTCATCCCTTAAAGGGATTAAATAGGGGATAAAGTTTCTCTTTGGAGTACGAGTTGAGAAAATCTGTTTTTTTGTATTATCATGTGCAAGTATCGATACTAATCATGTCTGTGAAGTTTACACAGAAAAACTGATTTTTATCACGTTAAGCTGTTATCTACCCATTACGTCTGCGGAGTTTCGCTTGTTTATTTAATTTGACCCTGTATATTTTTTGATATCGGTACAAAAAGTTGCATGACTTTTGTGTGTCTTGAAATTATTCATCCATCACTTACCAACATGACATTTTAATTTGTTTCCAAAAGGAATAGTTGTAATCCATTTTTGTTATAAGTGCCTTATTACAAAAGGCCTAAATATAAATATTATTTTATGATAAATTGCGACAAAAATATAGCATTTATACAGGTGTGAATTTCCACTCTGGTTTTATTTTAATTTAGTATTAAATGCTCATAAACTAGTGGATCTAATTGAATCTGTACGGGTTAAAATTAAATTTGCTAATTTACAGGATTTGTATAAAAAGAAAGTGAAAGGAATCTCCTGTTTTCTGGGATAATCCTATATTTTTTCATCTGACGTGCTTGTATGAATGTGGATGGCTATTAAAAGTAGAGGAAGACCAACGCAACGATGGGTGAATGGTACAAAAGATATGATGAGATAAGCAGAAGGGGGTGACTACCGAGATGACGACTAAAAGATAAATATGGACGCCGCAAACATGTTGCGCCGACCACATGTAAATTGGGATAAAGGCAAGAGATGATGGTGAAGAAGAGGCTGGTGGTTCTTTTGACCATTACATCAAAATCAAAAGTCATTTATTCACTATGGGCTGAGAATCAGCATATTTTGAACGTCAACATTACATATGACAGTCCCCCAAGACGCCCACCCTTCACCACTTCCTAGTAGGTACTATAACTGGGGAGAAGAAGTGGCGCAACAAACTCCCCAGCAGCTTAGCTGTCAGTTCAGTTAGAAGAACTGGATTCTATACAGTAGTAAGTAATTAACATTACGAAACACAATTAGATTAGATTAGATTCGACACGTGCATGTGCTAGCACACGCCTATATACCTATTAAAAAACATTGAAAATTTAGTCAAGCAGAAATAAATAATAAAAATGTAAACAGCACTTAATACCTAAATGAAAGCCTCCAGGCATAAAGGGCCTGCCCGCTTATATGTGCAATGCTCCAGCATTGTAACTTCAAGTTACAAATAAATGAATATAATCAATTATATACATATAGCTGTAACTTGAAGTTACAAATGATAAACAAGGACCTTCGTAGTAAAATAAATAAACACTTAATAACAATTACAAAAACATGGTTGGCAAGACGACCACTTCAAGCAGCACCCGTTCACGAGCATAACGCAAAGATCAGCCACTCCCCGCCTCGCCATATTTGAGGTATTATATAGGTACAATATGGAATGACTACCGACCAAAACGCCCGCGCTATCTGAACCCCTGACAGAACAGTCTGAATGTCCTAAAGACGAGGATACAATTATTTTGTTAGAAAATAAGATTATCTTCTCGAAAATGACTAAAAAGGCTTTATAACTAAGCGCTTTCACAGACTAGGCAACTAGTAGCGACGATTTTTAGGGAGGATTACCGTTTGACCCTTGTTTGATCTGAATAGCGGCCACGTGGGGCCTTATAATAATCCACGTGGTGGTGGGCGTGACACTAAATCCCAATCAAAACAATGGTTGAAGCCAGTGAGTAGGCGTGCGTGATAGTATAGCGATGAGTTGATGACATCATGGCGATTACTAAACAGCTTTTTAGGAGTATTAAGAGTATTGTAACAGTTTTTTTTTTAAATATTATTTTATAAAACTTTAGCTTTTGCCCGAGGCTCCATTTGCATGGTCGTCGAAATTTTAACCGTTTAACGCAACTTAAAAAACTCACAGACAGACATTTACTTTCGCATTTATAATATTATTATATGTACAGAGAATTCTATGAATCCATTATAAAAATATAAGTGCGAAAATTTTAAAACACAGTTATTAACGTAATAGTAATATTAATGAATAACTACAAACTAAATCCCTCGTCAATGGTTAACACTAGTATAGATTGTCGGCGAGATTGACAGGCGTATTTGTCCAACCCTGTTTATCCGGACACAACAGCAATACAATTTTGTGTGCTAACCGAAGAGTTCCCGCTATTAAGTAATGTTTTATGTAGGTTCATAATTTAATCTACGAATAAAAACAAAACAAAATAATCAAACACTGTATCCGGTAAAAATCTAAAGATAAAGCTTAAAATCAAAAGCTTTCGACAAAAATAAATCGACTGAGACATCTTAATCACTGTAGAATTAAATAACAAAACAAGACATTTTATGAAAGACGAGAGCGAGAAGCTAGCAATTTTTGCGATTATCCAAGACGAGATGGGCCCATTGAGCGCTACAACGTCAACCCTCAACAGAAGCAGTCATTAAAAAAAATGAAGAAAGAAAAAGTGCCCCTCGTTATGTAAATTAAAACATATTTTATCCATAGCCCATTTGTAGAGAATTATTTGTAATTTGCAAACAAGATATTTTCCAATTTGTCTAGAGATCCTCCACTACTGCTGTTTTTTCCATACTAATGGCTGGATATATTTTTGCATTACGGTCGTCCGTTGTTTCTAAGGTCGCCTGAGAAATGGCAGGCAATTTTGTAAGTTTATAACAAAAACAGCGAGATGGGATGATAGGGCTGAATGCTTGTAAGCTTTGCTTATAATTTTCTTTTATTGCTGTTCGCAGCTGGTGGTATACGAGTAGGTTCTATGAATGCATCGTCTTGATTTTTTAATTTGTGATGAACGCTGAAATTACAGGCGCGCGAGTCTTTTGGAGTTTTTCAGCGAGTGACAGTAGCCTATCTGAAAGGTTGTGACAGAAGAAGTATTGCAATTACAATTATAATACGTGGTATAATTTTTTAATTCTGCGACTTTTAACTGCTTTTTGTTATCTTTTTCATGTCTCTATCTACGATTATGCAATTAGTAACAATAACTCCTCCTTAATCATCATTAGGTTCATGTACTGCAGCGTGACCTCTTTTTTTTTTTTTTTGAGGGTGTGAAATCATCAAGTATCTTCTCCCGCTCTGCGCAGAGCGGGAGGGCGTGTCAGACTCTTACTGACTAAAACCCACCCGTGTTCCTTCAGTTGCCTGTGCCAGGGGCCACGGTATCCCTCTCGGACTATCCCGCAACCCTGACAGGCATCGGCCCTAGCGGACCCCATCAGTAATACTGACACCTCTTTAAGGCGCGCGTGGAACACAACGCGCCGTCGACCCGGGCCTGGTCCTTATCGAACGGCGAGCTGCCCTTTGCTCGCCGCTCGCAAGCCCGAGCCTACGGCGGCCGGGAATCGGTCTGCGATTCCCGACGCCCAGGGCGTCTCCTGCGGCAGCTAGGGGCGTGAGGGCGCGAATTTTGACTCTCCCTCACGCGTTCCGCCTCCTCCTTCGTGAACATTACTGCATCGCAGAAGGAGGTGACAGCTTCCCAAGCCCTTTCGCTCCGTACCATGGCCTGGAACAGGGCCGGACGCGAGATTTCGCCACCGCCAATCGCCTGCACGAGGACACGGCGGTGCTCCGTCCAAGCCGTGCAGACCTCCACCGTATGCTCATGCACATAATGGTGACACCCGGGCGTTTTCTCCCGCTTTATCCAGAACAGGAACCTCCCAAAACAAACGTGTCCGGTGAGGACCTGCGTCAGGCGGAAGGTGAGGACGCCGTGGCGCCTCTCTAGCCACTCCTCAAAGAGCGGACTTATCGCTGCAATTGTGGCGTGCCTAGCGCTGGGTTGCGACAATCGCACTTTCCATGCCGCCCTGAGATCCCGCCGGAGCTGGAATGCTACACGAAGTTCCACCGGCTGTCGAGGACGAGTTCCAGGTACTTCATCGTCGACTCGACGCCGATGTGATCCCCTCCTACTGTTATTTGGGAACCCGACGGTGGCGCGTTCCGAGGACTATGAAAACACATGGCCTCGGACTTGTGCAGGGCCACCTCGGGTCCCAATTCTCGGATCCTTTCGACGATTGTCGCAACCCGGCGTGTCGCTAGTTCGGCCGCCGCCTGGTGCGACCTCCCCTGCGCCAGGACCAGCGTGTCGTCAGCGTAACACACCACGCTGACGCCGCTGGGGAGGTCAGCGCGCAGCACCCAGTCGTAGCCGATGTCCCACAAATGCGGCCCCAGGATCGATCCCTGTGGGACACCGCACGACATCTCTTGCCGGTTCCATACTCCCTGGTGACCGGGGTAGATGACAGCCCTGTCCGTCAAATAGGCCTCGACCACACGACAGCGGTAGGTCGACATCCGGTGATACTGGAGTGGCTCCCTGATGCAACTCCAGGGCAGGGTATTGAAGGCATTGGCGATGTCTAGGCGGGCGGGGAGATATGTTCGCCTCTAGAAGGGAACAGAGTGCTCACCACGTCCTCCACGAGCTGGGGCCGGAGACTCTGCGTCAGCGGGGGAGCCCATGGGCGGAGCTTCCTTTGCACCAATTTGTAGGGGCGTCCCCACGGGTCCCTGTTCAGAGTCTCCAGCGACTCCTCGGCCTGTCCGGTGAAGACACCCAGGCCTGCACGATCTAGGCTTCCAGGAGGAGCTCCCGGTCCAGCTGCTTCAGCGCCCACCGCGGACCACTCGGGGCCTGTCGGACCAGCGCTCTTGAGGTCTGGGCGGAGACGTCAAACCGGATTTACCGGTGGTCGGAATAGGTCTCCATCCCTTCTATGACGCGCCAGCCAAGGACACGCGGCGACAAAGCGGGGCTGGCGAACGAGATCTCCACCACCGATTCCCCCCGCATGCGCACACACGTGGGGACAGAAAACCGATTTAGGACGACCAGGCCTGTCTCCAGAGCCTAGTCCTCCACCATCCTGCCCCGTGTGTCCGTATACCGGGAACCCCAAGCCACATTCTTGGCATTGAAATCCCCGCGGATGAGCATGGGGAGGGAACGGAACCCGACGACGACGACTTTCAACTCCACAAGGGAGTTGTGGAACTTGGCAAGAGTATACCCCCACTACATCCTCCCCGAACCGTGCTGCCACGCAACCCCGTCCCCTCGTGACAACCTCGAGGGACGGAGTACCGGCGGCGGCCGACGTAAATAGGGTCACTGGGCCGCTCAGGTCCTCCACCCAGTTATCCCTGGGCGGGACCAAGTACGGCTCAGCAACCACGGCGATTTTAATCGACCACTGCGCCATGCTCTGGAGCAACAGATCCTGAGCGGAGGCGCAGTGGTTGATGTTCGCCTGGAGGAGGCGTAATGGGACCGTTATTGGCACTCCATGTCAGCCTCCTCCCGAGCCCTCTGTGAGGGCCTCGCCACAGTGGTGACGGCGGCGACGACGGCGGTCGAGGCGGCAGCGGCGGCGGCAGTGGCGGCGGCTGCGGCAGTGACGGCGGAGGCGGAGGGCTTGCCCCTGGCTGGTGCAAGCCCAGTGTTGTTAACCAACACTGTTTCTATCGTTCGTTATCGAGGTTCATTATTATAAGATGTATCGTACAAGAAGTTGTGTAAAAAAAGGAATAAATAAATTTTATCAATGGTGTACCTACTTTAAAGTATGTATATATTTTATATTGATTTAAGATAATATTCATTTGAAAGTTAACGTAATTTAGTGATCACGAACCGATAACCGATTGCAATCGATTCCCTAGTTCGAAAACCAAATACGTAACACCAATTACGGCAACGATCCGATGTTCCCTATCCTTTCTCGTGATCTCTTTTCATTGTTATTTTATTTATGTATTTTATATTTTGATGTACTTTTTTAAATACTAATAAATTATACGAGTTAATGAAACCTCATTTTTATTTCGCTACTGTGCAGCAGTGTCCTTTAAATGTACTTTATTTCTTAACGTGACTGTAGTAGCCACATTTTGGTCAAGAGTAATTTAACTTTTTGGGATTCAAACCTAGTTCGTATTATTTAACCAACGACTTATTGTTCTGCTTTAGTTTTCTTTAAGTCTGGCTTATAGTTTGGGCTTAAACAAAATATTGGTTTATCTTAACAGTTTTAGCTCTTGTGAAATTGATTACAAAATTGGGCTAAATCAACAAATCGATTGGTATAGATTATTGAAAGCCTACTTAGTTACAGAGAAAGTTTCTAGTAGATATTGTAAATATTTAGATTTTTTGGAAATATGAGCGACTAGTTTTGGCCGCGGCTTCGCCCGCGTAGTGGGAATTACCCCACGAGAACGTAGGTATTACCGGGATAAAATATATTTTATGTCCTTACTCAGGTCATGGTCTATCTATGTGCCGTTTATCGAAATCCATTCAGCCCTTAAGGCGTGAAAAGGTAACAGACAGAGTTACTTAGGCATTCATAATATTAGTTTAGTAATAAGTTAAAGCAAAAGTATACCGACCCCAAAGTGAGACCATAAAAGTGATAGATGATTTATGAAATCTTAAGGTCTGTTTAGTAGTGTGACAGACGGTGCATGCGCTTTATAAGGTACTCGACATTTTGATTTGTAAGGAATGGTCAAATATCCACAAGCTAGGCACTGACTGACCGTTGCTAAATTGAATCTAAGGTCCTAGGCAAAGTGGTATACTATGAGAGATAACGATGATGGAATAGCCAAATATGTATTGGATAAGCACCAAAAGGACAGGACATAAGACACAAGCTACCAAAAAGCTACCAAACATAGGAGGAGGACATAAGCTACCAAAAAGCTTATCCTGCTTTAGCATCCTGTTGAGAGTTGTTGTAGAAATACGAAACGCTTTGAAAGCGATTGTTACTTGTGGCCCTCTGTTTGGCTTATAACCAAGTTCAACCTCATCATCATGATTGCTCGTTTAAAATTACTTTTAAGAGCTACTCATATTAGCAAACGACACCATATAACATAATACTTCAATCATATCTCCGTTCATATTACAAGAGGTGCGAGAAAAGTACACGCCACAGTATAACATTACGACAATGTCAATTATTGTTCCACCGCCAATTTTATATAAAAGGGTTCTATCATATTTCTCGTGTAGAATTTTATTTCCAGTTATTGACGTGACGATTGCTTTTGTTTTTGTAATGGGGTTTGATGTCTTAAGTGCTTGTATTGTTATTTCTATAGATTTGTTGAAACAATGATAGATTTTGTCCTTATTAACTACTATGCGCTCACGTGATTTTGTATTATTTTGACTTTAAAATCGAAATCAATGGAAACTTGAAACTATAGTATTAGGTATATTAAAAAATAAATTGATTGTAAGAATATAAAAATAATAGAAGAAATGTCTAATTATAGTTTATGAATTCGTAAACGTTTTTACAGTTTCATGCTTTCACACAAGACTTTCACAGTTTCATTCCTACCATGTGATAACTACGAAAATATTCTTTACGCAAATTTGTCGGTCTTCTACATATTGTACTTCGGTGAGTGTGCCCAAGAACTCCACGACCTCGTACCACCGGCCCCCTTCTTCCATCGGTGATCAAGACACACTGCAACTTATCATCCTTACCTAGTTGCTATTCCACCAATTTGCACTAAGCGTTGACAAATGTATTTTGTTATGCGCACAGCAAAAGAGTGGAACTCTCTACCTGCGTCTGTGTTTCCGAACGCTTACAACCCTAATCTCTTCAAAGTGAGAGTGAACAGGCTTCTTTTGGGTAAGCTAACTCCATCGTCGACTCTGTATCTGTCACCACTGACCTAGACTAGAGTCAAGAGCAAACCCATCTTTAATAAAAAAAATATATAAAAAAAACTTAAAAACTAGTGTTAGTACATACATTACAATTATTTGTTAAATGTAACACTAGTTTTTATGTTGTTTATGTAATTACTGAAAATTTGGAAGTTATCTTCTGTAAAATAAATATATTATTATTATAAATAGTATACCAGCGCAGCTGAAAATTTGAGCGCGGTCATAGTGCGACTATGACCGCGACGGAAGATGACTTCTTCCACGACTGAACTACGAACGACGTAAGTGTTAAAAGCTTGTAGTCGTAATAAAATTAAACATAAAAAGAATTTCAATGTATGAATATAAATACTAATAATCATAACATTTTTATCCTATTAATCACTAGCATTATTAGGTACAAATCGAAAAATCCTACGTGAAAATTTGAGATAACTTGGTGATGATTTTTTTTGGAGAAAATGTTTAATATTTTGTGTTTCTGTTCCACTAAAAGTTTGAAAATATCCTGTAATTACTTACTCTTATAATTTTTTTTATACTTTTGTCTTACCTGTTTTATGAAAAATCTAATTAAAGATATGCTATTTTCTCTTAACTCAGATAAAGCACTCGTGTGAGAGCAGGGGCGGGTCGCTAGTTGAATTATAATAATTATAAAATTAATATAATTATTGAACAAAGCCGATTTATATCGACGAATGGCAATTAAATAATGACATATTTATATTTGGAGTTAAGTTTCGTAAGAAGTGAATTGAATGCCATCATGCCATCATGTCGGGATTTGTGAGATAAGATAATATTATAATATTGATTCATTGAATGTCTTTTTTTATCAGCAATAATTTATCGTTTCTCCGATATTGGACACAATGTTGTAAAGAAGAATATACAGAAGGATAATTTACATTCGTTTTATTTATTCATTTAAATTTACAGGTTGGAGATAAGGGCATTTCTTGGAACTCTCTAAATAACAATAGAAAGGAGATTAATCTGCATCCATACATCTTTCGCCCCAGAACCAACAGCGAAGGAAAATTACTTTGCGTGTTCTAAATTACAAGTATATGCCCATGAAGATAAAGTTTTATGACGGACAATTTGCAGAAAGCATATAATAAAAATAAAACAAAGATTTTGAGGTTATATTTCGTAAGAAAACACATTAACAATACTTAGAAATACATGCTAGTAAATGCCTGTCACTAATGTTATTTCTATTGCCTGTATGTGGCTAGTTAATTTAATTAATTTTTAATTAATACATTTATTTCAGACGTAGTCCATATACTGTTAGTAACACAAAAAACCTTTTATAATTAAGCTTAGAGATTCAGTAATACATTTAAGTACTTATGTACTTACCTAACTTGTTTGGTGTTAAATAAAGCAAATTGAAATCACTACACAATACAATCACGAAGAAATGCGAGCGAATGTGATGTGAGTGCAGTAACTTGACAGTTCAGTTGATGTTTTTTTTTAAATTAATTTTAATGGCCTGGTTGCTGGGACCTTTTAGCCAAGTCTTTAATTGGTTTAGTAATAAGTGGTATTTTGTTAGTTTGATTATTATTATGTAACTTCACTAAATATCTTCGAAAGTGTTTTTAATATATTTATATATTGCTCGATAACAAGTCTTATTTTTTAATAATTCGGTCAAGCGGCGGGAGGTATTATTTAACACAACACTTTCACTACACAATTCACTTAATTCACTCGCTAAAATCAGTCTATGTAACTTATGATTTGGGCAGTCAAATAGCATGTGATCGACATTTCCAATAGCTAAATCGCAACTTGTACATTTGTTGTCTTGAACAATACCCAGTCTCGCTAAATGAGCTGGTGTTTTGGAATGACCAAAGCGGAGTCTGTTAATCGTCGTTATGAAGTGTCGACTAGCTGCTCTCAACTTATAATACCACGGCTTAGAAGGTATCTCCTCTTGAATATTTCCGTACCATCTACCTTTTGCTTCTTGATCTTTCTTCCAAAAATTATCCCAAAAAGCATTTATATTTATTCTTATTTCAGTATAACAGTCAGTGAATGGAATTGAAGAAGTTAGTCTCACATCTAATGAATTGATGTCTTCATAGGCAGTCTTATCAGCTACTTCGTTTCCAGTTATACCTTTATGTGAAGGAACACTCAAAAAGAAAACTTCAACTCGTTTTTGAAGGTAATTGTAAATTAATTGCCTAATATTATATACAATAAAGTTACTTTTAAAATTAACATAATAACTTTCAAGGCTTTGAATTAAGCTAATTGAATCTGTCAAAATCAAAAAATATTTATAGTTATTTACATTGGTAATACGTCTAAGAGCTTCAAAGACTGCCTAAGCCTCGGCTGTGAATATGCTACAGGTATTATCAAGAACAAAGTTTTGAGCAAATCTTATCTGGGGATCATAAACTGCACTTCTAACATGTGACTCTCCTTTACTACCATCAGTGTACAGTTGATAGTAATCCTTATTATTATCTAAATATGCTTGTAATTCTTGATTATTAGATATTTTAATTTTGATAATATTATTAACTTTATTTATAAAAACCTTAAAAGGTTTTAAATAAAAAGGCCAAAGATGATTTTGTTGAATATTTCGGAATTTATTTTGCAGGTGTAGAAGAATATTTGGTAATTTGGGAAAATTATTACTTAATAAATCACTGCCCGTTGTTAATGGTGTGGTCAGTGAAGATTGCAGAATTATAGGACAAGGTATGATTTTCTTTATTATCTGCTGATTGTTGGAAGATATTAGTTTAATACAATATCTTTCTGTTAGTAACAGTCGCCTAAGTGTAAGGGGCATTATTACTGTTTCAACCTCCATGGCTCTTATAGGGGTAGAACATATAGCTCCAGATATTACTCTCAAAGCCTTGTTCTGCACTACATCTAACTTATTTACTGTCTAAATATCCTATACAACTATAATCAAAATGACTTCTTACAATGGCTTTGTACAGAATAGAAAGAGTCAGTGGGTCTGCACCCCATGAAACTCCAGCTAGACATTTAATTATATTTAAACCTTTCATAGCATTTTTTAATATGTAATTGATGTGTGGTTCAAATGATAATTTATTATCAATAATAACTCCTAAAAATTTATGTTGATTAACTACAGGAATTTTTTGATTATTGAACACTATTTCAGAATTAGGAAAGTCTTTGCTGAATATCATAGCACTGCTCTTATTTGGGTTAATTTTTAGTTTGAGTTTTTCATTGTAATACATTTGCAAATTATCTAAAGCCAAATTAACATTTTGAATTGCAGAATCAACATTGTAATTTACACTGTACAACACCAGGTCATCAGCAAATTGTAGAATATTTACGCTACTATTATTTACATATTTACAAATTTCAGATGTGTACAAATTATAAAGTAAAGGAGACACAGTTGCCCCCTGCATTGTACCTTTCGATGCAGTTCTAGGTCCATGTAAAATATTATTTAATTTAACATAAAAGTCCTATTAGTTAAAAATTCATGAATCCATTTACATAATAAACCAGGAATACCCAATCCGGATAATATTTGTACAAGAATGTCTGGTCGAACATTATCAAATGCACCCTGAACATCTAAAAATACACTTGCTACACTCTTACTTTGTTTTGCATTTTTCAGGTCTGAAATGAGTGAAGTGAAGCTGTCACAACTCCGACCACATCTGAAGCCATTCTGAATATTAGGAATAATATTATTTGACTCAACATAATGATCTAATCGAAGTTTAATCATATTTTCAAAAAAAATCAGGATGATAATGAAATAGGTCTGTAAGAGTCTGGACTATCAGGAGGCTTATCAGATTTTAGGACAGGAATGACACATTGTGTTTTCCAAGACTGAGGTATTGTTTGCTTAAGTCAAAGTGCATTAAGTATTTTTAAAAATGAATTTTGAGCTTCAGTATTTAACTTCTTGATTAAAATGTAAGGAAAATCATCCAAGACAGGTGTAGTATCCTTTCTCTAGATTGCAAACTAATTAAGAATTCCGTCCATGAAAAAGGTTCTAATAAGTATTTGGAGCTATCATCATTGTTATGAAGATCGTAAAAACCATTTAAATCGACATTTTCATAAGAATTTCCTGATAATTTGTTTAAAAATGGTTCAACAAATTCATCACAGTAAGATTTGTTACTAGACTTTATTCTTTTAAACTTTTTAATATTGTTCCAAATTATTGTAATAGGAGTTGTTCTGTTAAAACTTTCACACAATTTTCTCCAACCATTTTTCCTCTCTTCTGCTATTGTTCTTTTCTTAATTGCATCAATTTTTTTATTTTATATGATATAAAACTACTAAGACTAGGATTATCTTTATAATATTTGAAGGCCTCTTGGGGCTTAGTAACACTCTCTTTAATTTTATCATTCCACCAGGGAGCTGGCAGTTTATATCTATACTCTGACGTTTTGGTAAATTTTGGAATGCACTCTAATTTTAGTGCATCAAGTGCCTTACAAAAGTGATCATATGTTAGTAGAGGATTATTAAGGTCATTATGAATATTATTAAAAAAATTTTTAGAGAGTTCGTTGTACTTGTTCCAATCAGCTTTATTATATAGAAACTTATCTACAGGAGGATGAACATCATAACGGTTGGCTAAAATTGTGATTTCTGTGATAGTTGGAAAGTGATAGCTTCCCATATTATCATCATGAACAGAACATTTACATAAAGGCGTGATACAAGGACTAGCCAGACTAACGTCTATAGCTGACGGATTTCGATTCGGATAATTTATGGTAGTGAAATTTCCTTCATTTAGTATACATAGATCTAAGTTGTCTATAATGTTATATAATTGTTGTCCTCGGCTTTTGGTTGACAAACAGCCAAAAGCAATGTGGTGGGCATTTAAGTCCCCAGCCACAAAAATAGGTTTTGGAAGATCTTTGTCCCTGAGGGAGGGCAGTATACACAGAGAATAGATAATTGGCCACAAGAAGTAAATAGCGACATAGCTATGGTTTGCACATTTTCATTAAAAGAAGTTTGCAACAGTTTATATTTAAAAAATGGCTTTATCAAAATTGCAACACCTCCATACCCATTTGAAGCGTTATTGAAATAAATATTATAACCAGGTATATGAAAAGGTCTATTATCTTTAATCCAGGTTTCATTAACAAGACAAATATATATGTTATTTTCTTGCAAAAAGTTAATTAAAAGAGGTTTTTTACTGTAAATACTTTGAATATTGTACTGTGCAATTCTAAGAACAGAAGTATTATTTCTATCCATAATTAAGTTAGATTTTTAAGTAACATTTCTTTATTAAACATTGTTGTAAATGGACTGTCATCCCCTTTATTTGCTGTAGCAATTAATGTGCGTACCATGGCATTTGTAATCTCACTATTATTTAATAAGTGAGTCTTCAACTCATCACTGGAAATCGGCTTTTGTTCATTCGTCTTATTATTAACATTTACATTAGATTTGTTGTTAACATTTATATTTTTATTTACAGGTTTATTAACTACTAGTGGAGGAAACTCTGTGTCGTAAATTTTCTCCTTAGATAGGGCAACAGCAGCGTAGGTTATTTTGCTTTTTTTTTCATGTATTTTCCTCATTTTAATTGGACATACGTTAGAAATTGCCAAATGAGGTCCACTGCAATTCGCGCAGCACAGCTCATTGGGCTTGTCACATTCTCTGAAGTAATGATCTCCAGAGCAAATACTACATCGCTGTTTCCCATTGCATATTTTTGCTGAGTGATTAAATTTTAAACATCTGTAACACTGTTGCAGAGGTGGGACATATTCGAAAACTCTATAAGAAAAAAGGTCATATTGTACATTATCTGAGAGAGAGCTCGATAAAAACGTTATACTGACTGTTTGGAGAGGCACCCTCTCCTGACCAACTTTTTTTGTGAACCTACGAACAGTTATAATTTCAAATATGGATGAAAGCTTGGAATAAAGTTCTTTATTCGAAATATTCGCCGGAACAAATCTAATTATGCCTGTCTTTTCTATCTGAGTAGCCGGAATAAATGCCTTCATATTATATTTGTCCAGAAAAGCAGTGTTCATCAAAAAGTTATTCGCATTATTATACTGCTTAAATATCACTGCAATTTTATTAGCGTTTACTCGCTGTATTGAGACAACACCTTTGACGTCCGTGGTGAAAATGTGGTTTAAATAGATAGGGCTCTTGTTGCCCAAACGATCACTATTACTGTTGCTTTGTACAAATACCTTAAAGTCTGTGTTGGTTGAATTTTCTGGATAGAGTCTTTTATAATTAGGTTTAAAGTAAGGTAAAAAGTTATCCTCACCGCCGCTGACTAACACTTGGTCATTACTTTGGTCCTGAGGGTCCATTTTCCTAGCCCGTTTGCCCGAAGTACCCAGGCCTTTAGTGGCCGGGGGAGTTTCACCCCCGGCCTCTTCTCCCAACATTTTACAACTATTTACAATCAATATTTACACTTTGAAATAGAATTAGACGATAAACTGTGAACATCTAAAATAAAATATTTAAACTTTGAAAAATTTGCGACTTTTCAGTTCAAATTCCCGCCAAAGAATCTCAGTTGATTGACATGACATGACAAGGATTAGGGATGCCCTTACATTAGACCCGTATCGATATAATATATTTAAAAAACAATCGATACTGTTCAGTACCTAAAGTGTTATTCTATTTGAAATATTACATTGCATCTCACTTGTGGCATGTATTCACTACCTCGTATTCGGTTCGTATTCGTGATTCGTGAAAATACGATTCTAAATAGCCTTCATAATAAATGTACTAATGCTATGTTAGTAAGTATGTTGGTACTGCGTATAATGTTTGTGCACTGCTTCGTTTTTATATTCGTGAATTTCTCACATCGAGTAGCCGTCATGCTTAATAAAGGGCGTTTTGTGCTCCCACTCGTATTCGATTCGTATTCGAGTTTTTCACGAATACGAATCGAATATGAGTGAGCGCAAAATGCTGCACACATTATGATCGCGATCTCTGCCTACTAAATGTTTTAGTGAATACTCGTATCTCGGATCGGTGCACGTAGACTCTCGTATTCGATTCGATTTCGTGTTTCTAGAACAGACGAAGAAAAAATCCCCAAAACGAATCACGAATACGAATCGACTACCAGTGCACAGCACCCATTCGTGAATTTCCGATCTGTTTTTATGCTGTTCGTAAAAAAACACGAATATGAATCGAAAAGGAGGTAGTTCACAAACGCCAGTAATTGTATAGAAAAAGATAATTAATTATTTAGGATGCATGGATAAGGATATGAAAATCGGTTTTGTTGTTGAATTATTTTTGCATCTAAGGTATAGTATCAATAAAAACGTCGCACAAATCACTACAGAAGCGTCATACCCTAGAGCGAAAAAGGTTGAAAAGGTAAGTACGTAGGTACGAATGCGTATGACATCCGTGAGCAGGTGGTCAAATCAAGTAACCTATAAATTAAAGATTGGACACCATTAATTGTCAAATCTAATTGTCAAAGATGGCAGCATTTTTGATGTGATGTCGTAAACCGTTAGAGCTCTTTTCGATTCATTAAGGAACGCAGAATTTCCGTTTCATACAGATATTCGCAATTAGTTTAATAAAATATATTTATAATTATTATGTTTCTACGTCAGAAGTTTGTTGAAACAAAATACACATCAAGGATGTTTAATAAAATTAAAATAATAACACAATACTAAAATTACTGCCAAACCTCATTATTATATAATACGGTGCTATAAAGAATCTTCTCTTTGACGTATCATAAGCGTTATAAAGCTACGAGCTGCAGCATCTTCCTGTGTATTTACTTATCGCTAATCGCAAATCCTACATTTTAATAACACTATTTTAAGGATTAACTCTAGAGTACTAATCAACGCATGAGAGGCCGCCTGCAGTCGGTTAAATTGAAATTGCGGGGACGCACCGGGTTGTACCTTCGTGCTAAATCAGGGTATCCCGCAACGCGTTTAGAGGGTGATCCCGCGTCCAGCTAGCTTACACCGTTACTAAGATATTGACAACGCGATCGTCTGGGACTTGAGAGGCAATCATTTGTATTACAAGGAAATTTTTTGGCTGAAAATTTGAAGGTTTTTGTTCTTTTATGCTATATGTATTCGATTGTTCATACATTATTGTATAACGGAGTACCTATAACCTATATAGAAATCAGCTCAGATTTTTAGTATTTATAAAATATTTCCGAAAGGCTGTGTGAGAAGGTGTGAATATATTGAACGATAATTTATGGACTAATCAGACTCCGTCGGAAAAATAAACAATATATAAAGGTAGAATGCTTGTCTGTGTTGTTCAAAAAACCTTAAATATCAGTAAAAAAATTAAACAAAATTTCGATTCATTTATTAAATGGCCTCACCGGGCCTCATTAGTATGAAGGGGTGATAAAATAAAATTTGTATTCAAGGGTTGAATTAGGTTCTAAATCCTTGCTATCTCATAATACCTACAATAAATTACTCTGAAGTCTCATTAAAAGTGTTACATTTCCACATATACCCACGCAACCATAAAACGGAGTCGACACAATAAGATGCAATTAAATTTACTAAATAACCGAACACTATCGGGGCATACTGATTTCTCTACACAATTCTTTTATTATCGACTTTATCGCCATTTAGTCCGATATCAATCTTGTGATAAAACTCACGATTTTGTACTCATTTCAGTTGGTGTTTGTCATAAGTGGCGACATAATCGGTTAATAACTCCCATAGTGTGGTGTGAGGTACGGGAGTGCTGTGCTTATGTTTTATAAAAAAATAAATAATTAATGAGTTCAATTCAAGATGGCTGGTGGAGACTACTCTATAAATAAGGCAAGTTACAAAAGGTGTTGTTTATTTTTTGTTAGTTTTATATTTGGGTTTTGAGATGAAAACAGATGTATTAGGTTTGAACTATTAAACAAAACGTTTGTTTTTTTCATAATAATCGATGGTGTTTTAATAGTGTTCCTAATTTTATTAATTTTGGTTCAAGATTTTGTAGCAGTTCTGTTCATTGTATATTTTATAGTAATATTATGTGAAAAAAAAATAGTAACTACCCTATGCGGTTATTGAGCATTGGCCTAAACTTGTGCACAAACACTAAAACTATTGGTATTTTTGTACTTACTGAAATTACCATCCAAAATGAATACTTACTACCCATATCGACAATACACGGCGAAACTAACCAAGATACCACGCATCAGCTGTTCGTCGTTTCAGCTAACTTACAAATGACATCTGACACCGATGGGTCACTGCGGTATTCTGGCAAAGGTTCAATGACTTGTCCCCGGTTTTGCACGAACGCAAAAACAGAGCAATTTTTATTTTAGGTATACGTTTTCTTTTACACCTGATATTTTAATTATATTTTTACTAAAAAAAAATGATGAAATAATTTAGTTTTCACATCACTTTTATTTTTCTGACCATTAACACAACACGTGGGTCACACTGAAAGTTTTTAGAAAATAAAAAACGGAAAGATGTAGAAGCTTGTTACTATTTTTATTGCTTTTGGAAGTAGCCCACTCTTCTTTAGGAATTATTCTTCCAGGCCTTTTTCAAACGCTGCCACGGCATCTTCAGGGTTCATAGAACGATATTCTTCTAAGTTTATCTTTTATTTTTGAAAATAAATAAAAGTCACAAGGTGACAGGTCAGGACTGTAAGGAGGATGACTTACTAACTCCACACTTTCGATAGACATATATTCGATAGTCCGTCTGTCCGCGGAGTGAGCTGGAGCGTTGCCGTGGTGGTGGAGAATCCTGTTTATTGGGCGCTGCTGTCTAACATTTTCTAAGACATCTCGTAAACAATGACTGACATACCAATCTGCAGTAACTGTCTTATTATCTTCTAGGACAATTGTTGCGAAATGCCCCGTCCGTCCAAAGAACGAGGAAATCATCCTTTTCCCTTGACTTCTGCCCTTCTTTACTTTTGTCGGCAAATCTTCGAATGGAAACATCCATTACGCAGATTGTCTTTTGGTTTCGGGTTCGTAACAATATATCCAGCTTTCATCATCTGTGACGATGTCATATACAGCATTCGAGTCACCACATGAGCAGCACCAATCCAAACGACGGCGTTTTTGATCTTCCATCAAATTATGAGGTATTAATCTAGTACAAAGCTTTCTGACGCCTAAATGTTTATGTAAGACTTGTTGTAATTGACTCATAACAATGCCCAAAAACTGCCCGAATCTGTTGATATGTTACCCTTCTATCAGCTTCTATCATTAGCCGCATAGCACTCACGATATCTTCAGTAGTCGCCGTAGAAGGACGTACTTCTCGCGAATCATCAGTGAGTTTGCTTTGACCACGGTTAAACTCACTAAACCAGTTGTAAACAGTGGTACGGGATGGGGCTTCGCAATAAAACGCTAATCGAAGTCTATCATAACATTGCTGTTGATTAAGACTGCAACGAAATTCTTATTATATCATTGAACGAACATTAATTTTCTCTAGTTAAATCCATTTCGACGCACGACAGACACTTTTTAAATTGCCGCCAATTTGTAAAAACAAATGACATAATGAATTCATTACACATCTACAGCTTAGAATAATAACTAAAGCAACAGATTCCCAAATAGTTCATAATTTGAAATTCAAATACATTTTTTATCGCCTGCTTTTCTTACTGGCCTATTCTAAAAACGTTCAGTGTGACCCCCGTACTTAGTGTCAAATATTCCACAACAATTATGATACTCGCAGCTCTTAGATGCGCCGATCCCGTTTAGTTTCATTGGTGAAATTCCCGCTATATGAAAGAAAAAAATATCGTTTACTTCGATAAAACGACTGAAACGCTAGCAGATGTGGAAACGTGATTCTATTGGCATCCACAAGAGTTTGGAATATCTTACAAAATAAAAGATTAGATATAACATACTTGTGTAGTTAGAATATCGACTTTATAGGATAATCGATAATTAATAATTTATCCTTAGTAAACTGATTTACAAATGTGAGTTACATAACTAACGAATATTATCAGCAATTCGGTTGCAAATGTGCTTGATAACGGTATTAATATTCATGAACGAAAAAAAAGATTCTTTGGGCCCTATTTTTGTTGGCCCCTGGCATGGCACAGGCAACCGAAGGAACACGGGCGGGGTTTTAGTCGGTTAGAGTCTGACACGCTCCTCCCAGAGCGAGAGAAGTTATTTGATGATTTCACAATATCAAAAAAGGCCCTATTTTTGTATAAAAAGGAAGTTCCGAAAAAGGTTTAGTTGAAATGGATTTACCGAATTTCACGTATGTAGAAATACATTCAAAATTCTTTTTAATCTTCTTCGTTTCGTGTCGATGGTACCGACTCGTTTTCGTTGTTTTTTATATTTTTTATACAGTTTTAGCCCTGTAGGTGGTCACGTTGATTGCGGCATCAGTGGCATTATTTAGGTCATCCGAGGTGCAAGTGAACGGTCACTTAGGACACTCCAGCAAGTGGGGCATGGTCTGATCAAAAGCACCGCAATCGCACTGGATGTTGGATGGATTTCAGTAATCCCCAACTTCGACAAATTGTGTCTGCAGCGGCCTACTTGGGTACGCAATCGATTGAGAGCTTTTCATATAGGCCACTACAGATCACGCCTCGGGGGCAAATGTCCCTAGGGTTTAACGAAGTCGGGAGGTGGTGGACATTTCTCTTCCCACAATTTGCTTCTCTCATGAGTTTTTCCGTAAATAACACCCGGCTGTATCTTTCTGATTGCTAAGCAAAGGCTCCCACAGACAGGCGCGACGTGGCCCGGTGGCTCGTCGCGACTCCGGCGAACAATGTCTATGAAAACTTCATGGAAGTTGTTCTACCGGAGTTGCACCGTCACGTTGCGCCTATCTGCGAGAGCCTTAAAGGTCTCTTCCCATAAAAAAGATACTAGGATCGATCATCACTGTTGCTTATAAATAATTAATAATTTTAGCCTACTAAGTAACGGTGGGCCTCAAGTCAGTGATAAACAAAACTAGTGTTAGCTTGCCTCATATTCTATTCAAACTCCGTAGGCACTACGCTTAAGGTCAAATTTTTACCACGGACACTACTGTACTTCTAGGAATCGAGGAACCGTTGTTCAGTGATACCGTTTTTTTTTTTCGAAACCATCAAATAGCTTCTTCCGCTCTGGGCGGAGCGGGAGGGCGCGTCAGACTCTTACTGACTAAAACCAACCCGTGTTCCTTCAGTTGTCTGTGCCAGGGGCCACGGTAACTCGTTCGGACTTTCCCGCAACCCTGGCAGACATCGGCCCTAGCGGGCCCCGTCATTGAGCGGTCGCCGAGCTACCCATTGCTCGCCATCCGCAAGCCCACGCCTACGGTGGCCGGGAATCGGCCTGGGATTCCTCCCCGCGTTCCGCCTTCTTCCGCATTACTGCTTCGCAGAAGGAGGCTTCCCATGCCCTCTCGCTCCATACCATGGCCTCGACCAGGGCTGGACGCGACAGATATCCACCACAATTCGCCTCCACCATAATGAGGACCAGTTTCCCAGTCTTCTAACGAAGTGGCAACTGGCCCCTCTCTTAGGCATGGGCGCTTAGGAGCGAGGCCAGGACCCAGGCTTTTCTAGGTAAGCCGTCAGGTCCTGGGGCGGTATGTTTGGCATTCAGCTTACGTACCACCACTCTCAGCTCTACTTCGGTCACCTCTGGAGCATCGTCGTCGTCGTTGGCGTTGTGATCCGCGTCGAGCAGCGCAGTAGGTGGAGCCCATGGGCGGGGAGGTATGTTCCCCTCTCGAAGGGAACAGAGCGCTCCACGAGCCTCCACGAGCTGGGGCCTGAGACTCTGCGGTTCTGTTATACCTAACAGCGGGTTGCATCAAACTTTCTTACGGTCTAATTTTAGCGATAAAACCGCCGATTGTGTCACTCTATGTAAAATTTTCTTCATTTTTTTTTATGTAATCAATAAAGAGTAGGTATTATATTTATCAATCTTTTTGCATTCTTAGATACTTGCTACACGTGTGCACACTTACGTCAAGCGATGACGTTTTACAAGATCGTAATATCTATTGTTTTTTTTTGCATTCCACCGTAAGCAATCTTGAATAAATAGAATTACCTTTGCCATGTAGATGTTGTGCACCTTTCACTGTATAGAACTGTAATCCATTTCATTATTTTGGCAGTACCTATTAAAAATCTTTACCAACGGAAAAATAGCAACTTAAACAACCGATACAAATAAACAAGTTGACAGAAAACTTAACAAGTAAAAACACTGACCTAAGCGATGGTGCTCTTCAGAAAGGTTAGGTGCGTAGTACTCGCAACCGGTTTGCGTGTATGAAAGAAGAAAGAAAGAAAGAAAGAAAAATAGATTTATTTGTCACAGAAACACCAGATGACCAGATGTATGAACATTAACGAAGCAAAAGGAGTATACAGTTAGGAATGTAGAAGGTGGCGTTCTGTAGTTTCTGCCTGTTGTTATGGGAAGAAGGCGTGAATTGATGTATTTATGTATGTTGTAAAAATAGGCCTAAGTTTGCTCAAAATTTTAATTCCGCGACTGTATACAGGGTTATTAATAAAACACCATCAACCTCTTAAGAGGGCATTGTACTCATCATTATGAACTATTTTTACTACGGGACCAAATTTGAAATCGCGAAAAAAAACAGCTGTTCTCAACATTTATGTTTGCAGAACTCGTCAAAATGTAGGGACCAGCTGATTTTTTTAACCTTACGAGGTTGATGGTGTTTTACCAATAACCCTGTATAATTGTAATTGTAAAATTTACATTGATACTTGCCAGGTTTCAAATCGTTCACACATTATTCCAGCTTAAGAAACGAATTCTCTTTTGTAATATTAATTTTATCAAACAATAATCAATACTTCGCTCATATTACATCTAGGTAATAAGCGTTAACCATTTTCTAATACAAATATCATAAAACAAACGATCTAGACGCACGGACTTGAACAAAAGATAAAATATACATAAGGACGCGCCACCCTTGTGTGTCTGACTTAATCTTAATGATATCGATATAAAGAACAATAATGATGATCTATTGAAAAATAATCATGTTCAAATAAAATCACGTTTCCACTTACAGATAATTTTGTATGATAACACAGTTATTTGGTAAATAGGTATAATTCGAACATCTTTGACAGTCGTTACGGGAAGTCAGAAGTCTGAAAGTCATATAATATCTAGTCTTACCAAGAAGTATCGTGTTACCAAGTAAATGGGTTGTGGAAGTCAGATAGGTATTTGTTCCATGTAAAGTATTGGTATTCAGCAGCACCTGGTAAGGCTGGAAGCCGACCCCAACTTGACGGAGAAAATGCTTGGCAGATGATGATGAGGTATGTCAAAAGAAGTTTGGATCTTCATCTTCGAACAATTTGAAGAACATCGCCTGTGACGGCGATTAAAAGAGCCTACACGATTGCTTATTTTTGCTGAATAGTTTTTCATTCTGGCTTTTACTTATAGTAAGCGCATAAGCGGTGGAAACAAATAACGTTTAACCTACCCGGATACCATGTACAATGTTCCACCTGAAGGACTAAGTGCGGAAACCAAAACCCCCCCTAACATAGAACATAGACCCTACCCGGATTTTCAGGGATGGTTACCGGCCGGTAAAAGTAATAATAGTGGTTGTTGCTATTAGCAACACACACTTCCCGTATTCTATGTTCTAAAATATCGCAAAAGACAGATTAAGTAAATTGCAACAACATAATTATTATGCATTTTTTTGTTTTGGTCGTCTGGAACCTTTGATGAAAATATTCAATGTAATTAAAAACTCTGTTGAGTGATGTTATCAGTGGCAAAAAACAGTAATTGATGCTTCGATAAAATCGATCGTACATTTGTGATTATTGTAATTTATCTGTAAGCTACCTTATTGCCAGCTGGTACCTAGATTATCGGTTTAAACATTGCATTATCTAATTAAATTATCGCTTTATTCATTTGTTTCTTGGATATTTATTAGTAATCTATTTATTCCGTGGTGGCTGTGTGTTTCAACAACATTGAGACGACAATACAACAATAAATGAAAACACGGACAATGCTTAGGATTATTTAGAAACTGTTAGATAAATCTTAATATTGAAATTTCAAACTCTGTGTTCACGGCGCTAAAACAACCCTTATGCGTAATTGCATGGCTGCGAGCATTTTTTAAAAAATGCCCAAATCGTGGAAAACATTAAACATATCTGCATTTAAAAGTAAGTTGAAGAGTTTACTAACTGAAAGAACAAAAAAAAATCAAAGAGGACAATTTACTTAATTTTTGAGATGGCAATGTTGTATTTTTTTACATGTTATTGTAAAATATTGTATTTTTTGTAATAATTGTAATTTGGAATTAAAATTTTTAATGACAGTAATTTATATTTTTATTAAAAAAAATATTTAATGACTACTTTAACATTGAATTGTATGTAAAAAATATGCTTATTGAATTGTAATTATACCTAATCTCTAACGAATATCGAAGAAATGTAATTTTGATGAATATTATCACGGTTTATGCACCATCTCTTCCTGCCAATTTGTACGCCATGATATGCGGTTGAACATGTTAGAACTTTTCTGTATCCCATTATTATCCTGCATGCAATGTATCATATATTATACACCATGTTTAAACAAATAAAATTTACTTACTTACTTGATGTATTCAAACAAACTAAATATTAGTGATGGGCCGACTATGGGCTTTGCCAATCTTTGACTAGCTGTAGTTACTAAAAGATTGTATATATTTCGTTGAATTTTTGTATGCAGACTGGGAACGTCATTAGATATACGCAGTTTTATTTATTGTCGTATCTTCATAAGCAGAACATCCAAAGCACAATATTCACAATTTATAAACGACTACCCGCAATTCAACAAGCACAACTTCAATTCGGAACTCTCCAGGTACACATTGAACATTCCTTGACACTTACAACAATGGCCGTAGAAACTGCGCGGCATCAAATTCATAACTACCAAAGTTCCAAACTAAGCAATGATACTACAACATTCAGTCCCTAGTTACCCTACCTACCTGCCCTACCTACCCTACCTACCCCTGCCAGGTTTACTACCTTTATAACTATAGCATGAAAATGTTTTATTTAGACGTTAATTGATTAATTGTTTACCTTTTAATAAGAATGTTATGCTTGCCCAAGTGTATTTACACAGTATTGAAGATTCGTGATTACCTATTATTACTATCATTGTAAATAATATGTTGTTTATGTACATTGCTCGATAAATAAATAGAACAGGCTGATAGTGGGAGATTTGTGTTTTTAACGCACCAAAGAAGTCCCAAAGGAAACAAGCATTTGCTGTTCCATGGAATAAACATAAAGTATATGGGTAGTTAGTCGTTAGTTCGGGAAATAATACGAACTCCTGCATAATATTACTCGAACAGCGGAAAAGCGTATCGAACGAAAACTCGGCGTCTCCATTCAAGCTCTCGTCACAATTCAACGAATTTACATTTTAATGAGAACGATTATTCGCTTGTTTGAAGGGATTAACTTTAGGAAGTCTTCCCGATTTTCGCGTCCGCACAAAGTTTGTCTAATTACTTTATTGGTGATTACAAAACTAAGACACCAGTCTTGGAATACATTAACCAAGAGTTTACAAGAAAAGCTGTTCAGCAGGTATTATTGGATAACCGATAGAACAGGTTGAAACTTGCTCGGTGGATAAATGGGAACCTATTGACGTTTAATCGAATTTGTTCCCAAGCTGTTTCTTGTTCATTAATTATGGGTTACGGTTTCTTTAAGCTTTTGAAGTCAGCTAAGTATTGTAATAGTGATTGAGTAGATATTTGTCAAAAGAAACGAAAAACACAAATTATTTTAGGAATGTTTTTAATGGCAGGCGGTTAGATTTAGAGTCATAAAAATCCTAAAATAATAGGTTTTTTGAAACATATTACAAATCTACGTATTTAAAAATACTCCGTCAATGGCGAACTCTTCTTTTTAGCCGGTACATGGTTATCTAAATTGAGTCGGTCCAGATTTTCGCTACGCGCTTGGCGCCTTCAGAAGCGTCCGTCAGTTCCTGTAATGTGCAGTCAACAGGATGCGCTGGCCACGGTATTAAGTGTCCCGAGATTGTGGAACAATGGCGGATTAAAGTTTACAAAATAAAAAATATTAATAAATATTAATCTTATTATTATATTTATTCATTACCTATTATTTTTTAAATTAATTAATTATTATTAATTTGTTATTTTTCTGGAATATATTGCATACCAGTTGCTAAACTTTACTATTACATAATAAAACAACTACGATTTATTTTACAGTATAATTA
This sequence comes from Brachylomia viminalis, assembly GCA_937001585.2. NCBI lineage: Eukaryota > Metazoa > Arthropoda > Insecta > Lepidoptera > Noctuidae > Brachylomia > Brachylomia viminalis. The sequence goes on from OW443300.2 coordinate 5,353,165, forward strand.
ATTTTGAATGGTTTGTTACAGTTAGAACCAAATGGGACGCCAGCAAATAAAGCAGCAGGTGATGACAACCCAGAGCGAGCGTCTTGGGGATCACCCTTAGAGTTCATTTTAGCCTGTCTCGGATACGCCGTAGGTCTGGGAAATGTGTGGAGGTTCCCGTATCTCTGCTACAAAAATGGCGGCGGTAAGTCAAAATGCATTGCACTTTAAAGCAACAGTTAATATTAAATTCAATTATTTATGGTCAAGCTAATTAATTTAAATCGAGAATTTATATCCAGTTTGTCAATCATCTTTATCGACTAAAACTTCACGTAAACTATTCTGTAATCTGTAGGCCAATTCTCGTACTTAAAAAACGTTCAAATTCAAGTCGCAATCTCAACTCAGCGACAATCAATGTCAAAAACCTGTCAAAAATGTATGTAAATTGATTGTAATTTTGACAGATTGATACTGAGATTAGAATGCGAACGGTCTTAAAAATACGGGAATTGCTCCTCAGAATTAAGATTAGGAGTTCCCTGCTCATTCTTCTCCATATGTAGGTACCTACTACGGTTTCTAATGGGCAACTAGCTTCATCATTCTGATTGACCGATTCCTTGAGAATTAAAAATGAGAAAATGTTTTTAAGGGTTAGCTTTAGCTTATGGCAGCACGAGTAAATTCTTGAACGGTGGGTGTTTAGTGAGTAACGAGAAAGATTACAAGAAAGGTAACGATACAACCCAATACAAGGAAATATTAAAACAAAAAGTAAATTATAAGATGTGTACGATAACTTATAAATTATCAAGCAATAAATAAACAATATTTTGTCACGACATCGTGTCAGCGAAGAGAGAAAGAATGATAAAAGCGAAGAACCAAACAAAAACATATCGCTGTGAATCAGTATGAATTATTTATTGAATCCCTATCGGTCAATAAAGACCTCCCGTCAGGCAAACGAGTCTGCCCCGGGATTTTGAACAAAAATATTGTTTTTAGCTTGTAAATCTTTTATTTATAGAACATATATTTATGTATCCTTATATTTTTTTGTACTAACTAGAGTGTGGGCCATTTAAATCAACTAAATAATCGAGTGTCAGCCTTATACAGCATGTATTAAATAGGTGTGATGTGGTGGTGGTGTGATACAGACCATCAAATTGAACAACTTTCTCCATAACACCAACATCGTAATCGCGAAAAAATTATCAGCCTCCCATACATTTGTGTCGAGTTTGTATTGAAGTGTTATACTTATAAGGAACAGTTGATAATCTTTTCGCGATTACGATGTTTGTCCCTTATTGTTCGGTTTGATGGTAAGCCGGTTGATTCTGTAACCATCTCACCGTGATAATTTAAGTGAAGTGATCTATCCTAATTGTTTTTTTTATGTAGTTGCATTGTATTCTAAGTGCTTACTGTTTGTTTTATTTTATTTTGTTATAAGTAGTGTCAATCATTGAGCCTGACTTGGTGTCTGTACGTCCTTTTCGGGTAACCACTGAAAATCAGCGCTGTGCTGTGGGTCCCCCTTAGCACAGCATCATGCTGAGTGGAAGCCGTCTTGTCACAGTTACGACGTACAACAGCTGTCGACTATTTCTGTTCGTGATTAGAGATCTCTTTGTTGTTTTTAATTTTTTTTCTTAATTATTAGAGCTTTAGATTATATTTTTTGTATGCACGTGTTTCTGTGACAAATAAAACTATTTTCTATCATTCCACCTGATTAGCTCGGCTGTACCACACTCTTAAATTTGATCACACCTTTCTGATACATGCTGTATATAATGGTGTTATGAGTGCGCTAATGGATGCTATTTATAATTCACGCAACACTTTTGTAGTAATTTTTTGTTGATTTGAATTTTATTGGTTAAAAATATTTTGACCAATTAAATTCAAAATAGAGGTTTATATTTTTAATTTATTTGGTCCAAATATTTTTAAGATACCATTGGAGTTGTCATACTCGAATCATTTATAAGATAATTTACAAGGTGTAATTGAAATTAAACTGAAAACCTAAGAAGGGCTGATTGCACTTATCATTTTGTATAACTTTTACGATGGGACCATCCCTGAAATTGTGAGAATAAATTAGCTATTCCCTACATTTTGCCGAGTTATGCAAACTTAGATGTATGGAGCGATTTCTTTGTTGGTCCCATAGTCAAAGTCGTTTATAATGATGATCAGAAGACTAGTTAACGTAATTAAAAACGTTCAATTTCAAATTCTATCTAGTCATAATCTCATCTCAATCAATGTCAAAAACTTACCCAAAATATGTGCAATTTAGTGTTTTTTTAGAGACTCTGGCTGAGGATAGAATACCAGTTCTTATAAATACGGGAATTGCCTCTCAGCTGTTCAGTTATTTCAATTACACTTTGTAGACAGCTTCATAATACCTACCTAATAGAAATCTATTCCTCTTTGTTCCAGGTGCATTCCTTATACCATTCTTGATCATGTTAATCTTCATTGGACTTCCAATCTTCTACCTTGAGCTCTACATAGGCCAGTATACGGGCATTGGTCCTTTACAAGCGTTTAATGCGATATCTCCCTTCTTCAGTGGACTGGGGTACTGCACCCTTGTGGTTATTTCAATTATATCTATTTACTACATGATTATCGTCGCTTGGACCCTATTCTATACCATTGTCTCTATCGCCGGATACCTGGACTGGGGATCATGCACAAATCCCTACAATACTGATGGTAAGTAGGTACCTTATATAATAATATTTTATTTCAGAGAAATTAATGAGCAAGTTGATTATCAACTTAAATGGTCCGCATATTCAAATTACAACTGTCATTCTTTGACAGTTGTATGGAATGGCTTAAATATTGTCCAATTTGATAAACAATTAATTTCCTTTTTTTGTTTTTTTGGGGGTGGAAAATCATCAAATAACTTCTCCTGCTCTGGGCGGAGTGGGATGGCGTGTCAGACTCTTACTGACTTTAAACCCACCAGCGTTCCTTCAGTTGACCAGATAATTAATTTCCCTGACTTTCCAATATCGTAAATAAATAATAGGAATGCAAATTTAATTTTGTTGCCATCCTTTTTTTCTTGTTTAAGAAAAATAAAAGTTTTTAAAAATTCATTATTATAAGTAAATCAGTTAACAATAACATGTTTTGATTAGCTTGTTACAGCGGTGAATATGACGCAGCGTGTAGGATTGGCAATACGGGATCAGCAACAGATGAGACGTATTTTCTACGAAAATGTATGAGTATCGGGGAGATATGCTCTAGTGTTGGCCTCCAGCCATACAATGGATCTCACTGCTTGGATGGAGTGGAAAAAATCCCCTGGTACAGAAATGTTACAAGGGTTTTAGCAGCTGAAGAATATTACAAGTGAGTTGGTTCATTATTATTATTTAGAAGGAAATTAGGAACGAAAGAAGATTCGAAAGAAAGAAAATAATAAAGAATATACAGGGTGGCAGGGACATCGACGTGCAACCGTTTCCATGGATAAGTACATACAGTACATAATAAAATTCTGAACTCTTCAATTTTTTTTTTGAGTGTGGCAAATCATCAAATAACTTCTCCCGCTCTAGGCGGGCGGGCGAGCGGGAGGGCGTGTCAGACACTTACTGACTACCCACCGTCCCATCCGTGTTCCTTCAGTTACCTGTGCCAGGGGCCACGGCAACTGGAATAATTAAAACGTAGCTACGTTTTATTTATTCATCAGTTATTAAAAAAAACAAACATCCGAGTATCCAACCATACAAACTTTCACATTTATAATGTTAGAAGGAATGTAAGCAATTATAATGTAAGTCTTAGTGCAAAAACCGACATATTCTTTATTTTCAAGTACGAGTGTACGTACTTTGGAATTTGATTTGAAATGATATCTAAATGTTATCAAAACAAATTAGTTGAGTTTACAATGCTTTTCACGCTCAATTTAAAACATTTGATAAAAGTGTGGAATGATTATAATTGATTTTGGACACAATTTACACTATCATAAAACTATTAACGTCTGTTTTAGTTTAGCTTTTGAATTGTATATTACAAAACGGCAATAGTATTCCACGACGAACTCATTTTCTGTTCTTTTTATTTTTATTTATTGAAACCGTGAATTTTAAAAATTGTAATAATTCGGTATTTTAACACTATATCAATAAGATATCAACATTTGCAAAATAAATATAACAACATAATTATATTGAATGTAGAAATCTACAGTAATTATTCTTGGTAAATTGAAGAGATTACCAAGATGATACACTCATATTCTCGACACTCAAAAACTTATCCACGCTAATTGATTTTGAAGTGTTCTTTCAATGATTATTGACTTATGAAGTACTATGACCTTTCTATAATCAGCCAACAACAATAATAATATTTTTAATATCTGATTAAAACGATAAATGAGCGCGGATATGTGACGAAACGAGATTTTTTATATATTATACTTACTTGTGTTAACAGTGACTGTGCATGGACTAATTGCGACAGCGATACAAATAATTCTGAATATTCGTTTAAGAAAATAATCCAGGTTTGATAATCGATATCTGTGCTATATCTTGGTTAAATGTTAATGTAGTATATATACATAAACCTTCTTTTATTGTTACGGATCACCATTTGTTTTATCTTTCAACAATACTACGTCCCAGCGTTAGCGTTTCTTGGCTAACTCCCTATCTATTCGCCCAGCCAATGTGTGGAACTCCTAGCATAGTGTTTTTAACAATTTCTTATCCCTTTCCTTTTTTTTAAGGGTAATATTTCGATTACCTACATAACTGGGCCCCAAGTCTGCTATTTTTTATAAATTCTTCATTCCAACACGATCCCATTGTCATTTTGCTAAAAGTTCGTAATCTGTAAAATTCATAATGGTCGATCATTGGTCGGTCAGTGGTCTCGTAATAGAATGACATTGTCGTATTGCCATTATTATAGAACCCGTTAGTAGAAATGATTTTCGAAAAAATACTATTTAATTGAACATTTAGTCACTTTTTTCGTTACCGCATACGTCAGTCATTCGTTTGTCATTATGTACGTGAGATTACCATTCTATGCTCTTTCTTTCAATGGAGTGTCAGTGGTTGACCATTGGAAAGTCATAATGACGCCATTCTATTAGTAGGTAGATTACCAAACTTGACAAAATCAACAATATTATGAAATCAATGATAGACCATTCTGATACTATTGTAATAGCAGACTTGAGGCCCTGGACAAGTTGGCTGCATTTTCAAGATTGTAAGTTCCGACTGCTATCTAGTAGATTACGCTTAAGCTACGTTTATCATTTTCATAATGCCGATATTAAAATATCATACAAAAACACAGTTATTGCGTACACGACTAATTAAAGCGTATAATGATTGAGCCAGTCAATAATTAATAAGGTCGTTAACAACAAACGGATAGTCAGCCACGGACTCAGTCGGTCGACTGACGTCGTGTTTTCATTGGTACATTTTGAACAAGTTTATAGTACGAATTTGGATGGCTTGAGTAGCAGAAGACCAAATCAACGATGGGTGGACTGTGTGTTATATGGCTAGGCAGTGGATAACTACTAAGATGATGATTAATATAGAAATATGGAAGAATAAGACATGTTGCGATCACCCTAAATAAATTCGGATAAAGGTATCAGAATCATGATGACATTAAGAACTTGACGCTTACTGACGGAGGCAATCAGCGGCAAACTTTACGTTAGGTGTGAACTAGGTTTGCCCGCCTTGCGGGAAAGTCCGAAAGGGTTACCGTGGCCCCTGGCACAGGCAACTGAAGGAACACGGGTGGGTTTTAGTCAGTAAGAGTCTGACACGCCCTCCCGCTCTGCCCAGACCGGGAGAAGGTATTTGACGATTACCCTCAAAAAATGAGACCACAAAAAAAAGGTGTGGTGTGGTGAGGTCTCATATTCATTTGCATTGAAAAAGTTGGCAATTTCTGAATTCAAATATTTTTTTGTGGCTCCAACTTTATGTTTTGCTTAAACAATTTTTTGTTAGAAGTTCTTTGCGATCATTTAGTTAGAATAAAAATATGCGCAGAACTGAGTAAAGACTGTTTTAATACAGGGTGGTACGGACATCGACACACAAACTGTTACCATGGATTCTGTACATGATTGTGCGTTGTTTTAGCAGATGACACAAACATAATAATTAGGGAAAAAGACATAGAAAAATTTACATTAAATACAAATATAATTATAGAAAAAAATGTGAATGGTGCAAATAACTTATTGCTACATACAGGTAAAACTAACCTCAAATTATTTAAGACCAAAACTCGACATAATGACAACTCAGATACACAAATAATTGGCGCAGTGGTTAAGCGATCGACTGCTGCTCTGCGTGTCGCGCGCTCGATTCCCGCACGGAACAAATATTTGTATGACCTACAAGTAGTTGTTTTGGGTCTGGCTGTTTGTGTATGTGAGATTATTAAATGCTGGTAAACGCACCCACAATACTGGAGAAATTCTTAGTGTGGGGCAACAGTTTTATATAAAAAAAAAATTGTGGGCAAGGTTAAAGTCTTAGGGATTAATAAAGATTCGCATTTAAATTGGAAACCAGAAATTGCTGTTATTGAATCATCCATATCGTCAGGATGTTACGCACTTAGGAGCCTTAGGGATGAATTTTAACATATAACAGTTAAAGGCGGTATATTATGCATTGGTTGAGTCGAGGACAAGGTATAGCGTCGTGCTCTGGGGAAATAGTCACAGTTATAACTGGCAAAGAACGTTCATCTTACAGAAACGAGCCATAAGGACAATAGTCAGAATTGCACAACATGTCTCAAGCAGATATTATTGTCCTCTCCTTTGCCTGAAGCTGCTAAAGCGCTGTTTATGTTATTTAGTTCTAAGTCATAATTTTGTAAGTAGATGTATTTTAGTTTAAGTTAGGGTACGATGGAATTGACGTGTACTTTATGTATAAACATTCCTTAAATAAAAAGAAAAAAAAACGAGAAATTACTTAAAAATATTGGGAATATTAACGGTACATAGCCTATATATGAGTATATATTGGTCCTCTTAAGTCATTTTGCTAAGTATCTACATGAGTTTGAATCATAAGAAGAACGTGAGATTAGAACTAATAATACCAAATTTTAATATAGTAGAGCATTGCCCGAAGTACCAAGCTGTAGATATATTTTTAATAAGTTGCCTTCTGAACTAAAGATTCTGATTCATAGCACCCACTTGTTTAAAACAAAATTAAAAGCCTTTCTAGTAAAAAAAAATATAAATAACAATATCTGAACTCAACTGACACACCACTGTCATAAATGATGAATGATTTTTCTTTTGACATTATAATTAGGATTTAGAATCGTTTGACAGTATATATAAAACTGTTTACGACATTAAGTATATTGAAAACTTTTGACATGTTATTTTAAACCTGTTTGACATTTTATTTAAAACTGTTTGTCATTAAAGGGGAATGCCCATCAGCTACACAAAAAAAATCTTGAAATTAACAACAATTAAATATACGCCAAATTGCACTAAAAATCGTAGGGAACGTAATACAATTTCAATAATTATCAGAAAGCTAGGTAGAAGCCAGTTTCAACCATTTTTCTAAAATATAGGTTAAGTCAAGGTCAAGTCATATAAATAGGCAAGAAAACTAGGGAATCTCAAAACTTACAGCTTGTGGTGTTATCCATGCCTGTATTAAACAACGTACTTCATCATTTTGCAGTGTTATGAGATTACGTCTCATCATTGCAATATCAAGATAGCAATTAACACAGTGTACGTTTCTATCAATTTTTTTATGTACACGGGGCACAAGTCCAACACAATAGCAGCGTCGCATGTAAAATAGGTTCAGGTCCGTCATCAAAAAGCCGAGTCGTGGTTTAGGCGGGTCCAAAAGTCCGTGTCGAAAAATGGGTAACGTATACAGAAGTTAAAACAAAATCCTTAAAAAATGGCCACAGTTGTCGTTAAATATCCTATAAAGCAATCTATATATAGCTCAAGTCGCAAACGCAAAACCATGAATCGATCAAGTAATCAATCGCAAAACTGAAATGCAGTAATGTCAAACTGCCAGTAAGGCAAAGGACATAATATATTATTCATACAGCTGACGATACGATTTTCATTTTGAAAAATAATTTCAATAATTAATATTGACACGCATAATTATATTATTTAATTATATTTACGGTATAAATAGGTCGAATTATATTAAATTCATGGTTACTGTGCAATAACTCTATAAAATAGTTCGATAAAGATTATTTGACGATTCCTGTTTGGCTGAATGTCGATTACTCATGTCAAATAAACACTGAACTCCAACAAAAAAATAAGAATGGATTAGACGGATATCAACTTAAATATTTTGGTGATCGTGATATTTTCAGGCTTTTTTTTTTGTGTTGGAAATCATCATATAACTTCTCTGGCGCTGAGCAGGGCGGGAGGGCGTGTCAGACTCTTACTGACTACCCACCCGTGTTCCTTTAGTTGCCTGTGCCAGGGCCTACGGTATACCTCTCGGACTTTCCCGCAACCCTGGCAGGTATCGGCCCTAGCGGACCCCGTCATTCATGCTGACATCTCTTTGAGGCGCGCGTGGTACACAACGCGCCGTCGACCTGAGCCTGGTCCTTATCGAACGGCAAGCTGCCCATTGCTCGCCGTCTATGTTTACAAACTTGAGAATTATTTAATTATACATATTTTATTCTAAATAGAATTACGGACTATTAGTAGTTTCTGTCCATTTCAAGCATTTTTAGGCGTTCCCCTTTAAAACTGTTTAGCATTAAATTTGAATTTCACTTGTTAATTAAAAATACATAGTGCTCTGTATTGGTATGTAAATTGCATGTGTACATATTCAACCCAATGTAAATTGGTTTACCCCGCGCTCAAATTTTTCGTCAATTTTTATTTTTTTTTAATTCTTTTCCATATGTTTTGACCGCGTAGGTATTGCACTTTTGTAGGAATCAGCAGATTTTTCAGCAGATTAGAATTTAGCAATATCTAGCGATGTAGACATCTTACAGATACAAAATTAATTTCGTTCGGCAGCTAAGAATGTAGGCAACTAATTAATCAATTTTTATATCTTTAATATCTAATATATATATTTAATATCTAAATTTGAAACAGAAAATAATAATTTGCAAACAAATTAAATTACGAAAAAAATTGTTTCTTTTTTGTGTTTGTCATAAATATATATTTTTTTGTTAAAGATAAAATTTATCGTATTATTTGCCCTTCGTGGGTTTGACATCGATGACCAGAAACGCTGTAGATTATCGCTCTGTAAAAACAATTGGTGTGCGCAGTGAAATCAGTACATAATGGATGGACAAAGATGATGGCAGTCAAAAATTTATTGGATTAACATTATTATGTTACCGAAAACCTAGTCCTGTTGAAAGTCGTTGTAGAAATACGAAACGCTTTGAAAGCCACTATAATACTATAGAAAATGTCCATGATTTAAATACACGTTCTAAAAATATTTATCAGTAGGTATAATGTATTCGATATCGTCAGCATAGTTTATGCTAAGCCGAATATTTGATAGAGTAAACACCCATAAAGTACAATATTTATAGACTTGGGAATTGACGTCGATAATGACAAAAGTAGGTGGGCGTGGAAATTGACAGATGTTAGTTTATTTCTTTAATGAAGTTTTTACCGAGTTGTAGTTTTATTAATATGATATCATTTGATTAATAGAATGTGATGTAGATAAAATTTATTTTAAGGTTGTTGATATAGGTCCGGTATTAAGTATTTAATTTAGGTATGAGTGTCAAATTTATCAGTAGCATTAGATTTTATTTTGATTTTTATACATAAAAAAATCTAATAATATTATATAGATTAATGGAATGTGACGTAAAATTGATTGTAAGGTTGTTAATAATGGTCCGCTATTAAGTATTTCATTAAAGTATGATTGTTCAATTTATCAGTAGCATTAGGTTTTATTTTGATTTTCATACATCAAAATATCTAATAATATAAAAATATGCAGCGTTATTGGTAATATGTCGGCAATCCATTAGGGGAGGTGAGATCCGATGTAGGGGAGGGTAATTTGCAACCAAATGACTCCTTATGACCTCCATGCAAATGTCAACAATTTCCGAGTAATTTGACATTTTATATTTTTTACGCGGTATACAACTTTGAAAAATTATTTAAAAAAACAATTCGTTATTTGTTTAACCTTAAAATGACAATTATCTTAAATATTTTTTAAATCTGTGCACACAATTTTCATCATTTTGAGTAGGTTATTTGACTAAAATGGTTGATTTCTGCAAAAAACATGGATATACTTTGTCGACAGAACATTAAAACAAATATGTACCACTTCTCAGCTATCGATCGAGATACAAAAAGATAGCAGATATCTTCAAATAATATAAAATGACAAATTACACGAAAATGCCTTTGCATAAGGGTCGTAAAGGGTCATATGGTTGCAAAATGACCTACATCCCCTTTATGGATTCTCGTCGTATTACAAATAACCCTGTATATATTGATATATAAAGGGTGGCAAGGACATCGACGCGCAAACTAAACATGAATAACAAACAAACAAACACAAATAAACAACACACACGTAAACATGAATATTCTTCATCAGTAATCAAAAAAAAGAAACTGATATTTTCATACAAAAGTGCGATACCTTTTTTTTGTGGGTGGTATATCATCAAATAACTTCTCCCGCTCTGGGCAGAGCAGGAGGGCGTGTCAGACTCTTACTGACTAAAACCCACCCGTGTTCCTTCAGTTGCCTCTGCCAGGGGCCACGGTAACCCTCTCGGACTTTTCCGCAACCCTAGCAGGCATCGGTCCTAGCAAACCCCGTCATTGGTGCTGACATCTCTTTGAGGCGCGCGTGGAACACAACGCGTCGACCCGGGCCTGGTCCTTATCGAACGGCGAGCTGCCCATTGCTCGCCGTTCGCAAGCCCGCGCCTACGGTGGCCGGGAATCGGCCTGCGATTCCCGACGCCCAGGGCGTCTCCTGCGGCGGCTAGGGGCGTGAGGGCGCAAATTTTGCCTCTCCCTCACGCGTTCCGCCTCCTCCTTCGCGAACATTACTGCTTCGCAGAAGGAAGTGACGGCTTCCCAAGCCCTCTCGCTCCGTACCATGGCCTGGACCGCCAATCGCCTCCACGAGGACACGGCGGTGCTCCGCCCAAGCCGGGCAGACCTCCACCGTATGCTCCACCGTGTCCTCCAGGCGATCCACACAATGGTGACACCCGGGCGTTTCCTCCCGCCTTATCCGGAACAGGAACCTCCCGAAACAACCGTGTCCGGTGAGGACCTGCGTCAGGCGGAAGGTGAGGACGCCGTGGCGCCTCTCTAGCCACTCCTCAAAGAGGGGACTTATCACCGCAATTGTGGCATGCCCAGCGCTGGGTTGCGACAATCGCACTCTCCATGCCGCCCTGAGATCCCGCCGGAGCTCTCTCCGCTGTACCGTGATTTCTCGCGGCAGCGGAGCTACGTCCCGGCGTGCGCGAGGACTTTTGCCTCCAGATCCCACGGCGGTAATCCGGCAAGGAGGCTCGCCGCCTCACCGGAGACCGTACGGTATCCCCGGACCAGCCGCGTGGCCATGACCCTTTGGGGCGCGTTCAACCAGCGGGCTGGCCGCCGCCTCAAGGAACGCGCCACACCGGTGCCCCGTAAAGGGCCATGAGGGCTATGAGGGCCAACTAGAAACAAACTATCTGCAACAGCAGTCGCGACTGATAAAAAAGACGTGTGCGGTTGGGGGACCCCCGTCAGGAACGAAGCTCTTTACGCGATACTCGCATGCACACACACTCATATATAATAGAAAGAGACGGAGAGAGACAGAAAGTGTGTATTAAAAACGCACTTTTAATGTAGAGCCATCTATTAGACGTATTCAGAAGCTGTCATACAGTTGTCGCCATCTTGGATTTTCATTTTGACCTCAATAACTGCTTCAGCACCCTTTAAAACTATGAAAACTATCTGTCTTTCTATCTCTTTCTATTATATATGTCACCGTATAATTATGAACATCGTTAGTTTATAATAATCATCTCGCGAAATTATAAAATAACGAAACACGTTATAAAAAAAAAAAAAAAATTAAAATTCATTTATTTAAGGTCATTGACCCATATTAAATACAAAACATACAATTTAAATACAAAACTCCGGTCACATTTTACTGCCAACTGAAGAAATAAAATAATGAAAACATTAAACATTACATGTCAGATCAGATCAATTAATGTCAGGTATAAATAAAAATTAAATAAAACAATGAATTAAATTAACAAAAATTAAGTTGATGTCAGAAGCAAACAAATTAAATATTATATTATTTATCATTAAAACATTAAAGCTGTAGGTATAAAATAACAAATTAAGCACCAGCAATATGCCTGCTACAACAATGCCCAACGTAGGGGCAATCAAGTCGCTCAGCAACCATCGCCAGGACAGTATTGGAGCTAGCCCGCACCCTGCGCACCAAGGACGCGCACCGCTTGCGCATGGTGGCGTGGAAACAGTCGGTGCGCGCTTCCGCAAACATGCCCGAGGCCCTGCAGAAGCGGGGTAGCCGCAAAACCGCCCTGAACGCGTTGTTGTATTGGACACGAAGGGCACTGTAAGCAGCTTGTGAGTAAGATGCCCATAGGCTGCACGTGTATAAGGAGGTGCAGAAAGCTTTAAAAAGCGTGATTTTTACCTGATTTGAACAACGTGCAAACCTACGGGCTATCATATTTGCTCTCTTAGACAGTGCCCTCCGCTCCCGCTCAATGTCGACATGGTCTTTCAGATCTGCTGTCACCCAGTGCCCCAAGTATTTAAATTGATCCACCCGTTCCAAGGGTACACCATTCAAGTGAATAGGGGGTACTTGCTGTGGGCATTTGGCGCCTCCCTGAAATACCATGAATTGACTTTTCGCGACATTATACATAAGACCATGGCTGCCCGCGTAGTCCTCACAGATATTCAGCAGCTTGCGTAATCCACAAACCGACGCGCTCAGCAGCACCATGTCATCTGCATAACTTAGATTGTTTACACAAACATCATCAACATGGCAGCCCACATGCCGACTACTTAGCGCGACGATGAGTGCATCCATGTAGAGATTGAAAAGTGTGGGTGAGGTTACCCCACCCTGTCTCACCCCACATTCAAGCCTGTATGGCTCCGATAATGTACCCGCCCATCTGACATTGTTAACCTGGTGTTCGTACCAATACTTGAAGATGTTAACAAGTTCATGCGGCATGTTTATGCCCTCAAGTTTCTGCCACAACAAATTATACGAAACCAGGTCATAGGCCTTAGACAGGTCGAGGAAGCACGCGTAAACTGGTGTTTTACGATCCGTGTAGTATCTGACGGCATGCTTGAGACACAGAAACTGCAAGAAACCATTTACAATTTAACGGATTATTTTTCGATTGTTTATAATCTGTCAATGGCAAACCGACAAATTGTCAAGACTGGTATCAAACTTGCATGCGACGGATCACACCTTGCGCTAATACTTAATAGCCAAGTAACTACTGTGACGAATTCGGCTACCGCCAAGACCGACATATCAGGGACGGTTCACAAAACGGATGATAAATCGGACAGACTGTGAGCCCTGTCGGTAAGTGCATGTTCATTCACAATGTTATGGTGTGATATGGATAGATTATAAAATATCGAAAATTGTAAGCACTTTTGATGGTAGTTCACAATAAATTTATCGACAGTTTACAATCTCGTGAGATAGATTATAAACTAACGGTGATCACAATCATACGGTGGCAGATAATAGAAAGAGACAGAAAGCGAAAGAGATAGTTTAGCTTAGTTTAGAGTTAGAGAAAGAAAGACATGGAGGGGGCATAACTCTTTTTCGTTACGTGACGATTTCTAGCAGTTTACTCCTACCAAAAGCCGCGTTAAACAACTTCGTTCCAAAAATCAGCTGTGTTGTATATTAACATTGAGGGTAACCTCATAATAATGTTGGTTCATATACCGTACGGCTAAATAAATCAGTCATTATCTAGCAAGATCGTGTTTTACTTCATGGTGACAGCGATAAATACGAATTACGCTTTCGGAAGTAATAATTAGCCGAAATCAAAGTGGTGTTAGTGTCTTTTGGTGATAGACAGCACGTGTTATGGAACACGCAAGACCTCCGGCAGAATTAGTTTTAGAAGGCGGCCCGGCCAACCGAGCTGACGCGTGGCGAAAGTGGCTCAAACAATTTAAGGTTTTTCTTAAGGCTTCAGGAGTGTACAAAGAAGACAAGGATATACAAGCCAGTTTGCTTATTAACTTAATAGGCGCTAATGGATATGACATTTATTCTACTTTCAAAATAAAGGTGGAAGGATAAGATGATGATATCGATGTATTGATCCAAAAATTCGATGAACACTTTGGTACAAAAACTAATACAACGATGGCGAGATTCAGATTTTTTACACGAAATCAGATGGAAGGCGAAAACATAGACGCTTACGTAACAGCACTAAGATTATTATGCCAACATTGCGAGTTCGAACATCTAGAAGACGGTTTAATACGTGATCGTATTGTCTGTGGAGTAATTGATACCGGTGTGCGCGATAGATTACTGAGAACAGATGAGTTAAGTTTAGAAAAAGATATGCCAAGCAAGCGAGGTATCTAACGAAGAGAACCGTCACATAGAAAAAACAAAATCAAAGGAGCAAAGTGGTACGGTTGACGCGTTATTGAGTGCGCGTGTACCGAGGCATAGCAGAGCTACGGGGACTGCAGCGGCGGCGCGAGATGCACGGGGCCGAGCTCGCGGTGCGCCTGCGATGACGCCTCAACACGGCGGGCGCGCGCATCCACATGGTTCAGCAGCCGGGAGTATCGCGGCATCGTCGGGTCGCGGATTCGATTCTGTTTCAAACCGTGAAACGCTTTCAAAGTGTTGTAGTGCTTGTGGTGGCATTCACGATGATAATGCACGATGTCCAGCGCGATTCGCAAAGTGTTTCTTGTGCTACAATAAAGGTCATTTTAAAAATATGTGTATGGCCAGAGGTAATAAGCGTGTACATGAAATACAGGAGAGCGGTGATGGTGACGACGACTTATACTATGTGTCAACCTTGGACAAAACTTCACAACATAAAGACAGTAAGTGGTTTGAGCGATTAATTTTGGTCGACAATGGAAAAAGCGAATTGTTTAAACTAGATACAGGTTCGGATCTGAATGTATTATCATTATTTATTTATAATAAATTAGGATACTCAGTAGATGATATTAAACCATGTTGCATAAGAGCACAGTCTTTTTGTGGGAATTATATTCCAATACTAGGTTCATGTCAGATGTTGTGGTCATATAAACATAAAAAATATTTAATAGATTTTGTCATATCAAGTGATCGATGCCAAAGTGTATTGGGAAAAAATACCAGTGAAGAATTAGGATTGGTCAAGAGGGTTTATACAGTGAAAGTAGATAAATACAATGATTTATTTCATGGAATTGGCAAATTACCTGGTAAATACAGAATCATTTTAGAAAACAATGCAAGTCCTTCAGTTTGCCCAGTCAGGAAAATACCTTTAGGGATTCGGGATAAATTAAGGGCGGAACTCGATAGTATGGCGCACATGGGGATAATTCGTAAAGTATCACATCCGACAGCGTGGGTGAACGCTATCGTGTTGCCGGCTAAGAAGGATGGTAGTCTGCGAGTGTGCCTCGATCCGCGGCCGCTGAACCGAGCGGTGCGCCGCGCACACTACCCCCTACCTACACTTACTGAGATTGCTGCAAAATTAACGAATGCAAAGTATTTCAGTAAACTTGATGCCCGGTCCGGATTTTGGATGATTGAATTAGATGATGATAGTGCAGATCTCTGTACATTTGGAACTCCATTCGGGAGGTATCAATTTTTAAGATTACCTTACGGCGTCAACTGTGCGAGTGAGGTATTTCACGGAAAAATACGACAGCTGCTAGAAGATCTCAATGGGGTAGATTCATTTGTAGATGATATAATTATTTGGGGCAGGACTAAGGAAGAACACGACGAGAGATTGATAAGATTGCTAGATAGGGCTCGGGAAGTAGGAATTAAATTCAATAGAGAAAAGTGCGAGTTCTGTGTAGAACAGGTCACGTATCTGGGGCATATTTTTAGTAAAAAAGGCATGCAGATTGATACAAATAAGATAAAAGCAATTACAGATATGCCAGAACCGAACGATAGGCCATCGTTAGAGCGATTTCTTGGCATGATAAACTACTTATCGAAGTTTATTCCAAATTATTCGCAAACGGCAGGGCCCCTTAGAAACTTGCTAAAAAAAGGCAATGACTGGGTGTGGGACAGTGTACATGAGACTGCGGTTCACAAGTTGAAGCAGGCGGTGAGCAGCGCGCCAGTGTTGGCGCTGTACTCGAGCGACCGGCCGGTCGTGGTCACGGTGGATGCTAGCTCCACGGCTTTAGGTGCAGCACTATTACAGGACGGCCGCCCGGTTGAGTTTTCTTCCCTCACGATGACTGACACACAAAAGCGATAGGCGCAGATTGAAAAGGAAATGCTGGCGATCGTATTTACATTGGAAAAGTACCATCAATATCTGTATGGGAAGAAGGATGTGGTTGTGGAAACAGATCACAAGCCTCTGGAGGCTTTATTTAAAAAAGGTTTGGATGCAGTGCCGATTCGCTTGCAAAGAATGATGCTGCGCGTGCAACGCTATGAGTTCACGGTAATATACAAACCAGGAAAATTTATGTACGTTGCTGATACTTTATCGAGAGCAGCCTTACCGGAACTTATGCATGACAGAGTGACATCGGAGGTGGAGGATCAAGCGTGTTTCCTCATAGCAAACGTACCGTTCAGCGATAGTAAACTCAGTATGGTCAGAGAAGTCACAAAAAGGGATCAAGAATGCAAATTACTAGAGTATTATATTCAAAATGGTTGGCCAAGGTATAAAAAGGAATTAAATGAAACGATAAAAATGCATTGGCCATATAAAGAAGAATTTCAGCTAGTCGATGGTGTGATCTTCAAAAACCACTTAGTGTTCATACCACGTGATCTGAGAGGAGAAATGATATCCCGCGTTCACGAGGGGCATCTAGGAATTGACCGATGCAAGCGTCGTGCGCGTGATGTTATGTTTTGGAGCGGAATGTCACGTGACGTGGAGCAGGCAGTGCGCGCCTGCGCCACTTGCGCGGAGTACGCAGCGCGCAACGTGAAGGAGCCTATGATACCGCATTCGATTTCAGATTTACCATGTAGAAAGGTTGGCGCAGATTTATTCTTATGTGACCGAAAGAACTTCTTAATTATAGTTGATTATTTTTCAAATTATATCGAGATAAGTGCCTTAACAAATATTGGATCCAGAGCTGTAATTGCTGCGATGAAAGATCAGTTTGCGAGACATGGGATTCCTACGGAACTAATAACTGACAATGGTCCGGCATTTAGTTCCAGGGAATTCAGGAATTACACAGAAGATTGGTGTTTCAAACATACAACATCATCGCCCAATTACGCACAGTCTAACGGACTGAGCGAGAGAGCTGTAAGGACAGTAAAAAATATAATAAAGAAATCACTGAGTACAGGTACAGATTTTTATCTAGGGTTGTTAAATTTTAGGACAACACCGAGGGATGGCATTAGTGCACCATCGCAATTATTGATGGGTCGTCGACTAAATACTCGCTTACCAGTACATACAGAAAGATTGCGACCAGAACGTAACAATAATGACGATTATAGAAATATACTCTCAAAACGTGAACTATCTAAAAAGTATTATTATAAGCATTCACGAGAGTTACCTAAATTAAAACCAGGAGATAATGTAATTGTAACAGATGGTGATAAGCGTCGGCGACACATGCAAGTGCAGGCATCAGCGCCGCAGCCGCGATCGTACTTCCTCACTGATAACAGTGGTCGGAAATACCGCCGCAACAGACGGCATATCATGAAGGGTACGAGCTCAGGAGATACCACGGCACATTCTGCTTCCTTGCATGGGAAGGAGGATAGTGGCAGTGAAGAAAATAAGCAAACAAGCACGTACAGCGATGCAGAAGAAAGTATAGATGAAGGGCTGAGCGACAACGACAGGGCAGTGACTAGGTCGACTAGTTCTTCTCCTGATTCCGTTGTAGTGCAGCAAACCCGAGCTGCTTCTAGACGGGCACGTGAAAAACTTGCAATGTTTTTTAAAAAGTAATTAAGATCACAGATATCTTGATCATATTATATGTGTTATTAATGGTAGATTTAATATTAAGAACTAAGTTAACTAATGATTTGTTTTGTTTAAGGAAGATGTTGTGCCTGATCGGATCGGATATTTATATTATTTTGTAATTGGTGGTGGAATTTGTAATTAGTTTATATTCTTTTTTTTTATTAAAGGGAAGATGTTGTATATTAACATTGAGGGTAACCTCATAATAATGTTGGTTCATATACCGTACGGCTAAATAAATCAGTCATTATCTAGCAAGATCGTGTTTTACTTCAAGCTGTACCCTAGATTTTGTCGAGATATGAGAACATACATTATATATTATAGAGCACCTGTTTTTTATTTGCGATATCATAGTTGGTCCTATAGTAAAAGTCGTTCATAATGATGAGTATAATGACCCCTTCCATAAGGGATCATTAAATTAATTAAAAAAATATAATTAACTGAAAACCTCCATAGGTTTCAAGTTAATTCAGTTACACCTAGAGTCTGCCACTACAATGAAGTGTTCGACCGATTGTAAAATCCGGCGAGATTTCCGTTAGACATCTGATCTCAAGGCCACGTTCGTCAATTAGGTATTGCTGATAGATTGCTAATGTAGATTGAGTACATAGATATAATGCTACTTATTATATTATATTATCAACATGCCTCTTATATTGTAGGTATATAACTCGTGTTGATAAACAATTGCACTGCACGCGTGCACTGACTGGACAGCAATGCTATTCTGTAAAAATCTCACCGTGAAAACTTAGGTGAAGTGAGTTTGAAGCGAGCTTTCATTACACCCGATACTAGGGATTGACACTGTTGACAGCTCACTCGACGCTCACTTCACCTACGTTTTCACGGTGAGATGGTTACAGAATAGCACTGCTGGTCCACTCAATCTGTGTGGTTCTTTCCTCAAAAGACCATTTCAGACACAAATCTACATGGTCCTCAAAGATTATTATAATATGATTCTAATTATTGTGAATGTGAGAACTATGTCGGTCATTGGTTTTTTTATATTTATTTTTGTATTTTTCCCAGCGTAATCGTGATCTGGCAGTTTGAGTAATTTATGCGGCCTACTCAAATGTCCTTTCTTTGGTATTGTTCGTCGAATCGTTGAGCTCCTTGAGTCTAAGTTGACCTGCACGATTACTGACAATTGCGTGCACTGACTGGACAGGTCCACTCATTCTGTGTGGTTCTTTCCTCAAAAGACCATTGCAGACACCGATCTACATAGCCTTCACATGATCTGACCAAGATTTTGTCTGGACTTTAAAAGAGACTGTGAACTCTGAGTTTGTTTCGGCCTTTCTTCTTAGAGTAGTCAGATAGGAAACGCCGACCTCATCTAGTTTAAAAAAAATATATGATTGACGTGTAAAAGTGTTTGTTCAAACCTACTTACAGAAATAAAATCATTTATCATTTAATTAATTTTCCTGTGCGAACCAAAAGCGCATGGCTTCATTGCAAAACGGATCGGTTCATCGGCAAAAACAGAAACCTTATTTCTAGGAGTACATTTTTTTATTTATAAAACCAATTTCGTATGTTTAAGCAAATAGTTATTGTTTTCATAGGACCCGTAGGATACAACACACAAACCAGAGTTTTGTTTTCTAATTTTGAATTTCTTTTCTTCATTTAATTTTACACTGACTACAGAAGTTACGTTTCCCTTCAGTTAGTAAATATCTAAGTTGTAATCTGTGGAAAATGTAGTGGGTAGTATATTTGTTAAGTTTATTGTTAAGTTATTTCCATTATTTTTGAATATACTTCTGTTTGTTTCCCCTTTCAAAAAAAATATATAAAAAAAAATTACTTGAGAGACACCTCATACATATATTTTTTTGTCTTAAATGATTTTCTAGCCTAGTTATCTTTCTTTCAGTGAACGTGTGTTGGGCAGGGGTGACGCTACTTGGGAGAATTGGGGCGAAATTCAGTGGCATTTAGTAGGGTGCTTGGCGTTAGCGTGGCTCATTGCCTTCTTCTGTGTCATTAAGGTAAGTAAAAGTACCTACATGGACTGATTTTTTTATTCTAATATCGTGTCATATTGATATTATGTTCTACCCTTATTTTCAATTCCTCATCTCAGCTGCATAGCATTTCTTTAACGCATCTGCTGCTCAATTTTCATATACTTACTAACACAATAGTTAACTATATTGAAAAACCCTCTTCTTCTGCCTACTACTGTCCCATGTCACTTGGGATTGGTCAAACAGTTTCTCTATTCTTTCTTGTTATCTGTCACATTATCATTCCGTCTCTTGTTTTCATTCATAATTATCATCCCTCACACAATCTATCTCTGAAAGATTTTTTTATGTTAACCTATGCGGTTCCACTGCTAAGCAAAGATTGCCATTATACTTTTCCAATGCCAATTGAAAGATCATAATTATTAACCAAACTAAGTCCTATTTGTATTTTACGCTTTCTTTTTATTGTTTTATATTATGTAAGTACCTACTCTTTTTTATTGATATTGTTCTCATGTGTTTTGATTTAATTTGACCAAAACTGTATCTAATATAAACTAGTAACCTGTGAAAAGGTTTTGCTTTGTACATATACTTATAGCATACGGTGTATCTAGATATAATATACAATGTACGATTGTTTGTTTTCCCAAATAAAATTAATTAAAATAAAAAATTCTTCGGCCGTTCTATTTAAATAAACGAATATACTCGTATGTCCTAAAATAAGCATTTCTTCACAGGGTGTCCAATCAGCGGGCAAAGTGGTCTACTTCACGGCTTTATTCCCGTACGTCATGTTGACGGCTCTGCTCGTCCGAGGAGTGACCCTAGAAGGAGCTGGTGATGGGATTTTGTTCTACTTGTCACCAGACTGGGAAACTTTGTCTTCAGCCAGCGTTTGGGGTGACGCAGCTTCTCAGGTATCTACTCGGATTATTTGTTTTTTAAAGGATGGCATTTCTTGAACTAAGACCCACTTGTATCACAAATCATTTAACTTATTTCGCGCTAAAGGAATTCAAAACATTGTTCTATTAAGATAAGATAAGATATTTTTATTTGCCTAAAACATGGTATACGAGGTGATAAAAAAAAAAACATTAGATCGGACATGTTTTGCTTAATACTAAAGCATGCAAACTTACTTAAATCAAATCAAATCATTTATTTCCTTGCAAACATGGGTATAGTATACATAGGTGTTTTTTATAATAAAGTTCTCCATATTTTACCGTCACATGGGCATGCAAAGGTTTCAATTCCAAATTAAAAATTAGCAATAAGTCAGATCATTGGAATTACAATATAAATATTATTTAAAATGTCAGCGTGATAATAGAATAAATAAAATAAAATAAAATAGGTCAACGAGAGGATCGCAATAATTATGTCAATCAGAATAACAGTACCTATGTCAATCAGTTAGTGAATCATCATTAAGAAAATCGTCAATCGTGTAATAAGTTTTCATAATTAAAAATGCGTTAAGCGCCCTTTTAAATTTTAATGTAGTCATAATTTTTATAATGTTAGGTACTCTATTATATATGAGTGGTGCAATACCAAAAAACTTTTTTTCAATAGTGCGGTTTTACATTTTACTTGACATAATTGATTGATGTATTGAGTTCGTATTGGATTTTTCCTGACCTCAGATAGTTTTTTAAATAGATGTGGGTTACATTTCACAAACAAAGCCGTTTCCATTATATAAAGACAAGGAAAAGTTAAAATGTTTAATGATTAAAATAGGGAACACAGCTATCAATTGTCTTAAGACCGCACATTGACCTTACTAAAGAGACATTATGACATTGAAATATATTACATTGAATTCATATTAAAAAGTCATTAATGCTATAGAAATTATTATTATTGAGCCATTTATATAATTGGATTTTAAATAATTTACATTTTAATGTTTTAAACATTTTTGGTAATTTATTATAGAGACGTACACACATAGCCAGAGAGTTTTTATTGAATTTCGCTGATCGAGGCAGCACATCCAGCACAAGTCTGTATTGGTCACATTTCAGTGAACCGTTTGAAGGAGACTGAATGATGTTTTGAATTCGTTAAGCGTTGAATGTATTCGATGATTTGTGGTGCGAGTGGGCCTTGCTATTGTTTATCATATTATTACGAGTAATATTTTGATTAAGCTATAACATCAGTACACTACGGCTTTTTTACAATATGGTCTATATTATTTTATTAAAGCGCTTTTTCTTGTTTTAATTTTGTGCTTACTTAAATATGATTTGATTTTTATGAGGTCCTGTATTTTCGTACTAACACATTAATATTGAGGTATTATTTTAAGAGAATATTAAATAGGCATCTACTGTTAGAATAAATATATATTTTTTATTATTAAATAAATAAACAATGTGCACAGGCAAAGTGATAGTATAAAACAGTTGTCACTAAATATCATAATGATATTTAAAAAGCAAAGCCAAATAGAACCGTTTAGAAACCTTTTTGCTAATCAAAAGAGTTAAACACCGAAAGAGGCCTCACATAATTGACTTACCGCAAGTATTTTCAGCAAAAATGTTAACTGAAAAACTTACCAACTTAAACGGAATAAACATAGTTCAAAGAGATTGCTAAATAAAAGCTATTTGGACTGCTATTAAATATTCAAGACTTCGGGAGCAAACATCAATCCATCGAAAGAATTGGTCCATCGGAAACATTTTTGTCAGTAATGGTGACCATTATTTCTTGAATAAATAAATGCGGCGCTTAATTATCTGGAAAAGTTGGGGAACGGCAATTTATATTTTTTTCCATGCCACAAACTTTAGAATTTCTTAATTAAAAAGTTTTAGACCGCTCCAATATTTGCTGGGAGGCTTATAATTATTTTTATATTGTACTGCTTTATGAAAATTTGCTAGTTTGCAAACTTATAATGGGCAAAAAAAGAAAATTGAAATAAGTAAAAGTTACAATATTATTATGTTTATGCCTATCATCCCTCAACGGTGTAGAATAAACCATACAGATATCGTACGCTTAGGATAATCATCCTATGTCTCCACTGCTGGGGCACAGGCCTCCTCTTACTCTGAGAGGGAGTGGGCCATAATCCACCACGCGGACCCAGTGCGGATTGTTGGATGTCAAATGTCTTCGAATTTTTGGTTCGAGGACATACCGGTTTCTTCACGATGTTTTCCTTCACCGTTTTGTGTGAGAGCAGTGGTGATGATATAATTTACACAAAGTAAAGTGCCTGCTCGGGTTCGAACGCAGCCATTACCTCTGAGCCATCACTGCTCTCACACATGTGTAAACAATCTAAATCAAATAATTGTCATAAACATACTCGTATTTCAAAAGAGGCGAATGGTATAATGTAGTTTTGCCTTGTCACATCAAAAACGTGAAACTAGTCACTTTGGCAGCTTTTTAAAAAAAGTATGTCAATTTGTAATAAATAGCTCACGACAGATTATTTTTATGACGGCGCAATGTGCGTTTTTACAAATTCTACCGTGACGATATTATCGTGGACGCCCACGGCATCATGATATCACACGGAAGTAAAGTAAAGATTAAATAAAATGATAAAGTTATAACGTGCATGTATTTCCATACACTTTATAGACGTGGACGTGCACGATAATATCGTCACGTTAGAAATTGTAAAAGCGCAGAATGCTTCCAAAATAAAGTAGCTACATAATACGGGTTTACAGGAAAAGCAAAAAGTATTATAAAAACAGACACAATACCTAGTGTTGAAATTAAAACACGTAAATTCAATTCAGCACTCTCGGGATACATAAAAGTTGACAAACAAAAAGAAATCACCTGCGTTTGTTTTGATATTTTGTTTGAAAATATTGTAGCCATTGTTTTGTATTGCCGTTAGAGTAATTGCTTGTGTGTTTTGTTAATAATTATGGAACACTTCTCGTATTTCAATTAAGAAAACGATAAAATAGGTAGAGATAAATTAGATAATCATTGTTTCAAAACACAAGTAGTGAAGTGTGTCGTCTTGAAATACGACATAAGCATATTTCATATTAAGTATATTTTTAGTATTTCAAGAAAACTCTAGAAAACAAGCTTACTGCTTAACTTAATCTTACTGTAGCTTCACTTCATTTATAAGCAATTTTTTTTCAGAATGTATTCGTTTTATTACAATCGCAACTTCGTCAAATCTGTATGTGTAGTTTAGATATCTCTGTTACGATACAATTCCTCAACATTTAAAATGAACCGTTGGATCTGCTTTTATTTCTAACGTAACTTTGAAACTAGCGAAACGCGCAATTCATCGAGATGTCTGTGATAAGTCTTAGTTAAATATTAATTAATCATACATATACCTTCCGGGATAAATTCTTTAATTGATGATGAAACTGCATGAACATCTTTTGTACAGCTTAGAAGAACTAACCTGTCACACAGACACGAGAATCGACTTTGTTGTATGCTATCATCATCATCATCTTATTCAAACATATCTTTATCTTCCACCAGGTCTTCTACTCGTTCGGAGTGGCCTGCGGGTCGCTCGTGACCTTGGCTTCGTACAACAAGTTCACCAACAACTGTCACTTCGACGCTGTGTTCGTCAGTTTCACCAACTTTTTCACTTCTATATACGCTGGTTTCGCCATATTCTCCGTGCTGGGATTCCAGGCTCAAAAAATGGGTGTTGATATTGATGGTACCTACTTTTCTTTTTTATTTCTGTATTTTTGGCCATGATATTCTAAGTAAAGAGGTAGAGAGGTTACCCAATGTGGATTGGGTAACCTCTCTACCTCTTTACTTATTCGATATTCAAAAATGTCACACGAACGTACACATAAATAACGTAATATAGTATTGGGACGCAGGTTTGCTAATTAGCCAAGTCTTGACGTACCACTTATGGAGCACGTATATCCTCTCTTCCTCTTATTACTTATAATATAATTGATTTTTGGTTTCTACTGTCTATCCGTTTAAGAAAATTGTCGTTTGAGGTGTCCTATGAAAATTTGTTGCTGGGACGCCTTGGGCGCACTTCTCCATACATCATAGCGTTCCCGTGTGACGATATCATAATGTCCGTATCTTGGGTAGTAACCTCCACAACTGAACATACTGTCTGACTAATCGTTTAACCATGACGAGCTCATCTTGTACTGCTCATGCCGACTTAAGAGTAGATAAATGGGAAACCTTCAGTTTATAGGCTTAGCTTCTTTTTCTTATGTGTCACTGGACTTTTTTTTCTTTTTTTTTGTGGTTGGGAAATCATCAAATAACTTCTCCCGCTCTGGGCGGAGCGAGAGGGCGTGTCAGACTCTTACTGACTAAAACCCACGTGTGTTCCTTCAGTTGCCTGTGCCAGGGGCCACGGTAACCCTTTCGGACTTTCCCGCAAACCCGGCTAGCCTACTGCTACTGCTACTAGCTACTGGCCTAGCATACATATAATTCTAAACTTATTATATTATTTCTTTTAATTAGCCGTAGCTAACCCAAACATTTCAGCAATAAAGTTTCTATGTAACTAAAAGCCATATACCTGGCCTACCAAACAACAAAGGTGCGTTAAAAAAAAAGCGAAAAAAAGCTTTCCTCTGCGATTACCTCAAGTTGATTAATCCGGGCGCTGCAATGCCGCGGGGCGGCAAACATACATGGGCTGAGCGCAAACAATACGCAGTACACTGAAGCCCACTTAAATATTCAATTGTACTGTGCAATGTTATTAGATTAATTTACTGTATTGTTGTTTTGTATGTCAAATATTGAACGTGAAATAGGTAACATGGAAGCCAAAATTAGAAGGCTTTGTAAAATTATGTTTAGCTAGATAGCTAAACATAATTTTACAAAGATTTTTTTATTTTTTTTTTTATTTCATCAAATCGAGATCGATTTGATGAAATTGAAACAGAAGTAATAAGTTTTGGGATTTCAAGGGGAAAGAGGGCTTCAACTGGTATTCAATGAAAATAAATATTTGAACTAAATTCCAATGTCAACCGAATGTCAGTATAAAAGATTTACGGATAGTTCTGAAGAATCATTCAAAGTAAAAAAATCTGATGTGTATCAGCTAATAGCGTATACAAATTATAAATACGTTTTTATTTATATACATATAATTTGTTGTACACCAGAAAATATATAACAATAAAAATACATTTGACACAAAAAACATACAATGGGTGGCCATATCGCTTTAATGCGCTTTTTTTTTAATGGTGTTAGCTAACATTATCGAAATCTGCATTAATTTCATATCGAAAATACACGAACCATTATTGCTGCTATTGTTCCACATAAAAATGTGCCAGTTAAAACTGTAGCGGTATCTACGTTTCTACATGCGAACTACGCATCAGACTGACGTCACGCAAAATCCTGCATCGCGCAAGCAGAGTTTACCGCGCAACTAGCATTATATACAACGCCCCTACATCAATCGTCGGGCAGTTGCCCACCAGACACGACACCCGTCTGGTCGGAGTATCCTCCCTTTACCAGAAGGTATGAGCGAACTTTACATCCTGTTTCGAGGAGATTATTGCCGGCTCTTCTCAATAGGAAACGACCAATTGGAACCGTGCACATAGATGCTGACGTTTCATAAGTGCCCATGTAGGTTTATGTGAAATAAAATATTTTTTAACGAAATAAATATTAAATTGTTTCCTCATACTCGTAACAAACGTGACTCTGCAGCATTCACGTATGATTCAACAACTATTGCCTACAACGCGTTTACGATACATTTATTGGAAATGACACACAAAAGTAATAGTATAGACGGTTTTTATTTATGAAACGGCTGTTAATATTAATACGGGGTAGTCGTAAATAAGAAACGAAGCGAATTAGTTACAGTTACACGTAATATTGATAATATAATAATATAGTAGCCAGTGGTGGCCCAGTGGTAACGGCCGCGACTTACGAGTTGTAGGCCGTAGGTTCGAACCCCGACAGGCGCTTACTTTGTGTAAATTATTTCATCACCACTGCTCCGTGCCTCGGAAAGCACGTTAAGCCGTTGGTCCCGGCTGTCATTCGTGGATCTTTGACAGTCGTTACGGGTCGTCAGAAGCCCGAAAGTCTGACAACCAGTCTTACCAAGGGGTATAGTATTACCCAGTAACTGGGTTGTGGAGGTCAGATAGGCAGTCGCTCCATGTAAAATACTGGTATTCAGCTGCATCCGGTTAGACTGGAAGCCGACCCCAACATAACTAGTTGGGAAAAGGCTAGGCAGATGATGACACGTAATATTGATAAATTGATTTCCTGAGTGTTCGTCTAGGGAATTTACCTGCGTTAGCAATGAAATTCGAGACCACTTTCTTTAACGTATTTTAGGGACAGATTATAATGAAAGTTATATAGTTATATAAGGAAAAGAATAACTGGAAACGACACGAAAGAAATAAAAGACAGTGCTTGTCATCGTACATCATTTTGATGAGTTAGAATAGAAAAATTTCTGGTAAATCTATAAGACTTTCTTTTATTTATCAATTCTTAGAAATTTTCAAAACTGTTCTGCTTAATAGAGTAACTACACGTCCAGTTCCATTATCCATAACATCATAATAAAACATGCTCTTTCAAATTTTACTAAAAACATCCGCTTTCTATTGAAACTAGAAAAATGTAGGAACACGAAAAAAAATATTTTAATCAAACTCCAGCGCAGTATACCTCGGTGGTGTATTGTACCAAGGCCTCTCAATCCGCCGTGAGCCCTCGATCCCATGTTGATTTTGCCGTTACGAATGCAAGCGTTGTTTGTATTCTATTTCAAGATAATGGATTGATTAAACTGTAAATATTTCATCCTGCCGCACTGTGGTGTGCTCACGTTTTTGCTTACCTACGTATTCGTTATTTGTGGGGCTCCGACGGTATGCTTCGAAATTTGAAACAAAGAGTTCTTTCTGACTTCGGATAGAAGACGGCTTTGAATGATATGCTGAACTGATAGGGGTTGCCAGTTAAAAGCAGTTTGCAGGGTGACAAGCGGCTTTCGTTAGTTGAATAAACAAGTTAATTATGTTTTTGGGAATAATTGTGATAATCTTATATACTTACACAAAACGATGTCGTGTGAGATTTTAAGATATAATTTATAATGCTACTCTACAACGACATAATGTAGACGATAGGGTCTAAAGTTAAAACATACTTACTTATGGCTTACCTTTGTTTGACCAAGCCAGTCAATCAACCCAACCAATTTTTTGCAAACCACGCGAAGTTTGTGCCATAATCAATAGTGAAATTCGTCCTTGTGCAAACGTGAAATATTGTAGTTGCAAATCACTCTTATATCTATTAATTGCTTTTTGTCTATCGATAAAGGCTATATTGCTTTACATGACACCATTACATCGATGACCTGCTTCTAATCTGATGATAACACATTATTATAATAGTGACAATGCTTTCTAGTGTTATATTAGCCGCTGTTTCATAGTTTGGTCATACTGTTTTATGTAGTATGTATTCATTGTATATTTAAATGGTA
Organism: Brachylomia viminalis; assembly: GCA_937001585.2. Classification (NCBI taxonomy): domain Eukaryota; kingdom Metazoa; phylum Arthropoda; class Insecta; order Lepidoptera; family Noctuidae; genus Brachylomia; species Brachylomia viminalis. The sequence goes on from OW443300.2 coordinate 5,382,064, forward strand.
CACCACTCACTCACTGCAATATTGTCTCTCCTTCTCCCTTTAATCCATCCAAATGTTGTCTGTAAAAGATCGATTTTAGCTTTAAGACCGCCCATTGTGTCGCCCTATGTAAAATTTCTACATTTTTATCTGTATTTTTTATGGTGTACATAAAAATATACATATATGTTTATGTAATGTATTTCGAACCCATACGTATAGTCCATTTGGGTAGTGTACACTTATCTTAGAAACTATTATTAGTACTTACATCTACCAGAAAAACAACAAAACACTATTAATTACTACGCCACAGTGGTATGTAGACGAGTATTGAAATTGTATTCTATTCTATGTTTTGTTATTTAATTTTAGATCTTCACTTGTTTCGCACATGTTGAGTGGTTCACAGACATTATAACAACATAACAACACGCTAATGTTCCCAGAAGGGGACATTTCACCAGTTATATTTACGTCCCCCCTAATAGGGGGCGAGCCTATTGCCATTATAAAGGTATGAGGAACAGGGTGTAAAGTTCACTCATACCCATTGTAAAGGGACCGTGTATCGTGTCTGGTGGGCAACTGCCCGACGATTGATGTCGGGACATCGTATATAATGATAGTTGCGCAGTAAACTCTGCTTGCGCGATGCAGGATTTTGCGTGACGTCAGTGTGATGCGTAGTTCGTATGTGGCGATGTAGATACCGCTTCACAATTTTAGATTCCGGGCTGCTACTGAGAAATTCTAGATGGAAAAACCCAATAACACTTTGCCCAACCTGGGAATCAAACCCAGGGCCTCATGCTCACCAGTAGCACTAGCCTCCATTAGACCAACGGCCTGCAGTCACTCATCAATCATATCATTCAATATATTAATATCATATCAATATATTATTCAGATTAGGAATCATTATTTGCTGGTTTAATTGTCAATCATCCGACCAAGTACGCTCATCATCAACAATCAACATGCCTGATGATTATAACCGTATCTAAATAAGGTGTCTTTCGAAAATATTATTGTCATTTGTCATGATAATTAACCACTACGTGAAAAAAATAATCTTTTGATGACGCATTGAATTCGAATAATGGCTTACTTTAGCAATTTGCCAGACTTGTAATAACAGCATTAAACATCTTTACTATATAGGTATTAAGATAGTAACGTAAACGTTTTCAAAGCATTCTATTAAAACCTTAGCCCCATTTATTTCCACGCGTGGCAGAAAAGCATCAATATTTTATCATAAATCAAGTTTGACAAATATTTCATCGTAATAAAACGAACCGATATTATATAAACAGACTTTATAAATGATAAATGATTTTACTTCTGTAAGTAGTTTTGTACAAACACTTTTACACGTCAATCATATTTTAAAAGATTAGTGTCTGTAATGGTCTTTTGAGGAAAAACCACACAGATTGAGTGGACCTGTCCAGTCAGTGCACGCATGTGTCAGTAATCGTGCCGCTCAACTCAGCTTAATTAAGGAGCTCTACGATTCGACAAACAATACCAAAGAAAGGACATTTGGGTAGGCCGCATAAATTACTTAAACTGCCAGATCATGATTAAAACTAGGTTCTTAGGTAAAAATCAAAATTGGATTTCTGTTATGTTCTAAGGTCAATCTTAGTCCCAACAAAAAGGCGTACGGTTACGTAGAAAATTACGCTAAAGTTGCGTTTTATTCTATATACAGAAGTTTTACATGCAAGTAATCTGGTAAGATAAAACAAATACAATTTACAAACATACATATGAGAACAAACAGAGAAGGCAGAAACTGTACACAACGCCTCCTCTAGCTACGATTCTTACCAATACTCCTTTTAATAAGTTCATATACGCGCGCTGGTTGTGAGTACTACGCACCTTACCTACCTTACCTAACCGTTTTGAAAAACATTGATATCTTAAGATTTCTGGGTATTTCCAGTTAGGCATTCATCATAAAATAGGCCTGCCCCAAGCGTCGCTAACTCAACCGCTCCTGTGTTTCTCGCATCCAGCTGATTCACGCGACCTTCATCAGGTTTTCATCAGATATTCACTTTCAATTTCTTTTGCAGACGTAGCGGAGTCAGGTCCAGGTTTGGCCTTCGTGGCGTACCCTGAAGCGCTACTGCAAATGCCAGTGGCGAGGTTGTGGTCTATCCTGTTCTTTTTCATGCTCTTCGTCTTGGGTTTGGGCAGTCAGTTTGCTGGTGTTGAAGCTATAAACACCGCCATTGTTGACATGTGGCCACATCTTAGGAAGGATTATTGGAAGGTGAGTGAAATTATTCTTTTGTTTTTTATTTCATTGGCAGATTCATGATTGCAAGACTGTGTTTCATACCTTAAAAATAATGAAGTTTCTTACTACGTCATGTAATTGTGGTTTGAGGGACTTTTTTAAACGAAATGGTCTATAAAACTCTATTACCATGACCCTGGTTTCTATCCAAATACAAATAGTAGATTAAGCGATCATTTACCTGAATACCTTTTGATTGATCGCGCGACTATGCCATACCACCACTTTCAGTTAGAACGCGGCTTTAGACACCTTTTAAATGCCATTTTAAAATCATATCCATAATTATGATTGTCGGCTAAGTAATAACAGCTGCACGGGTCGATCGATCAGGTTAAGCTATGCATGCCGCGGTTAGTCCGTGGATGGGTGACCATCTTTACATACCAAGACCCATCTGTGCCTCGGAAAGCACGTTAAGCTGTTGGTCCTGGCTGTCATTTCTGGACGGTCGTTACGGGTCGTCAGAAGCCCGAAAGTCTGACAACCAGTCTTATCAAGTAGTATTGTATTACCCAGTAACTGGGTTGTGGAGGTCAGATAGGCAGTCGATCCATGTAAAATACTCGTATCCAGCGCATCTGTTTAGACTGGAAGCTTATCCTAACATAGTTGGGAAAAGGCGAGGCAGATTGATTTAATTATGATTGTTATAACCTTTCTTAACGTTCAAGCAATAACTTTCAGTTGTTTTTAACCGACTTCAAAAAAGGAGGAGGTTCTCATTTTGTCGGAATCTTTTTTTAAAATATAATTTCACCGATTACTCGAAGACGCCTGAACCGATTTGGAAAATTTTAACGAAGGCCTTCAATAGAAGGGCTTAAAAACATCAACAATAAATTATTTTTAAATAAAAGAAAACCCGCCTTCAAACGTACTTGGACGTGTAAGACGATCGTTTTCGAATTGGTGTGGAGTAGAAACCATAACTTAAATGTGAAAAATAAAAACTTAACAACAAGTTTTTGACTTGTGCTGTTGACTCTAACAATATAACGTTTAATACCCGAGCTTGTTTTCCCTGATTTGAGCACTTTTCTTTATATTCTCTATATAAATCGACTTTCTTTTGTTTCAGGTTACCGCATGCACGTGTTTCGCGTGTTTCATTCTGGGGATCCCGATGTGCTTCAGCGGCGGAGTATACTTGTTTGAACTTCTAGATTGGAACACGGCCTCTTGGGCAATTCTGCTGATTGGTATGGCTGAGGTGAGTTTAAACTTTACCAGAAGGCTTTAAAGTCCATTTTAGAATTTGGGAAGGTATGGAGAAACAGTGCACAGAATATTGATAAATAAATACATATTATATTTTATTTTATTCTATTCTATTCTTAAAATCAAAAGTCATTTATTCAAACTAGGCTGCTAATCAGCACTTTTTGAACGTCATAATTACATAAGACAGTCCCCTCAAAACGCCCGCCCTTCACCACTTCCTAGTGCTTTAGCTGGGAAGAAAAAGTGGCGCAACAAACTCCCCAGCAGCTTTGCTGTTTGTTCAGTTAGAAGAGCTGGATTGTATACAGTAGTAGTTAAGTAATTAACATTACGAAACAAGATACATTAAATTAAGTTATTTGCCATATCAGCAAGCTCACGCTAATATTGAAAACTATACTCAAGCAGAAAAAATAAAAAAATAAATAAAATTAAAACATAAACCGAACTTAATACCATATTAAAAGCCTCCAGGCATAAAGGGCGTGCCCGCTTACATTTACAATGCTGCATTATGTTTATTTATGTAGCTGTGACTTGAAGTCACAAATGATAAACTAGGACCTTCGAAGTAAAATAAAGAAACAGTTAATTACTAATAACAATAACAAAACCATAGTCAACAAGACGACCTGTCACCACAAACAGCACCCATTCACGAGCATAACGCAAAGATCAGCCTCTACCCGCCTCGCCACATTTGAGGGAAGGAGGCAACCCGACCCCCGACGCTACCGCAAGCATTGACATCTAAGAGAGCATGACGAACTTGCTACCGGTTGCTCAAAAGAATAATATGATGAATTGTCGAGGTCGCTAGCTAACCATATATTGCAATAAAACTCATTAAAAAAACATCGAAATGAGTAGATTATGTCAATAATAAATAAAAATTAAATTAAACTAAATTGACTAATATAGTCAAATAAAATGAACAATTATATGAACTCATATAACTTGTCAGTAGGTAAGCTAATTCTGGAGAAAGAACATAAACATTGTCTTGAGTTAATCACAGCGACCAACTATTTTTAACGTTTAAGTAATCGTTGATAAATTATTATGCCTTTGAACTTTGAGCCAAGGTTGGATTTTACTTTAGCTTTAAACGCATTAAAAGGCAAATCTAACAAAGAAGAGGGAAGCTTGTTATAAAAGTTTATACCAAGCCCAACAAATGAGTTATGGACCTTATGAAGCTGGTGAAAGGGAGCACGAAGTATGTTCTTGTTTCTAGTGTTAATATTATGAATATTACTGTTTTTTGGGTATAAGTGTATGTTTTGTAATGTAAATGTAAGTGTATGGTTTGTAATGTATACGATGTTGGCGAATATAAATTGTGATGCCACCGTGAGAATACCAATATAAAACCTTAAAGTAACTCTAGCACACAGCTGGTAAATTGCTCGAACAGCACGTTTTTGAAGAACAAATATATTTTGAATATCAGCGGCTTTGCCCTACAGCAGAATGCCGTAGGACTTATGTCGCTATGAAAATAACTAAAATAGACAAGCCGAGCTGTGTCAACGTCAGTGTATTGTCTTACTTTCCTGACGGCATAGGCGGCTGAACTAAACCTTCCCGCTATGCATGATATATGCGATCCCCACTCAAGCTTGGCATCAACTGTTATGCCCAGAAATACTGCCGAGTCTACAGTTTCAAGCACCTCTTTATCTAAGACGATGATGGTTCCTAGATTTCTAACATTCGGTAAGGCGAATTTTACACATTTAGTTTTCTTGGCATTGAGAACTAGGTTATTTGTGGTAAACCAATATGTAACCATTGATAGTGCACTGCTTACGTCGTCAAAATCTTGTCTATTCCTGTCTACTTAAAAGATAAGAGAGATATCATCAGCAAATAGTACAACGTCACTGATACCCTTTAAATAGAATGGTACACCATGAATAAAAATAGACCCAGTATAGAGCCTTGAGGTACACCTAACTGAACTAGTAGCCCGGAAGATTTCACACCATTAACATCTAGACATTGGTGCCTATTATGTAAATATGAATTTAATACGTTGAGAGCTTCGTTTTTAACACCGTGATGAATTAGTTTACGCAAAAGCGTGTCATGGTGCACGCAAACAAAGGCTTTGGAGAGATCACAGAAAACTCCAATAGCATTTTGCGAGCTTTCCCATGCGTTAAATATGTGTTTCAGCAGGGCAAAACCCGCATCTGTAGTCGAACGACTTTTTGTAAAGCCATATTGTTCATCATGAAGGAGGCTTTTTAAATTAAAATGTATTAGCAACTGCTTAAGTATTAACTTTTCAAATATTTTACTAAATGCAGGTAAGATAGAAATACGCCTAAAATTGCCAACGTTATTTTTATCACCAGTTTTGAATAATGGTATGACTTTATTACTCTTTATGAGGTCAGGAAAAGTTCCTAAATCAACACATTTATTAAAAGTAACAGCTAGATAGGAGGCTACGATGTCAATTATATTATTTAAAATTTTAAAGGAGATGCCCTAGTAATCGCCAGCATTTTTTGACTTGAGCGTATTAAAAATACTAACTACATCACGAGGTGTTACATGGTCGAAGCTAAATAAGTGACTACATTTAGGTAAACTATTATGCAAAAGGTTTTCAGCTTCAGATGGGGACGAATTTAAGGAGCGAGTCGTAGTTATAGGTATGTTGGCAAAAAACTCATTAAACGTCAGCTGCTTTATTAACTAATTTGTTATCGACCATAATCTCTAATTGATTTTCCTGTTTAACCGACTTACCCGTCTCTTTTTTAATAATTTTTCAGGTGGTTTTTCCTTTTTTATTCGATTTGTGAATTGTATCGCTTAAAAATTTAGATTTAGCAAAAACACAAATCTTTGTAAATAATTTTGAATAATTTTTGACATACTCTAGGAAAGGAGTATCAAACCTGTAATGTTTCAAACCATACAACTCGTATAGTCTTGCTCTACTTTTATAAATACCTGGAGTAGCCTATTGGTTGAAGCCAACGGAGGTGCCATTAATGTTAATGGTTTTGGACTTGAAGGTAGATTGGTATTCTTTTTGCACAACATCAATAAGGGCTCAACAGATTTCATTAGGATTATCGTGTTCTACAATCGATGGTTTTATTCTAAGGGCTATATTATTGTTAAGCTTGTTGCAACGACTAGCTGTCTATGGCCTGCATTCTATTTTATGCGGCCTTTTATGTATTTGCATAGGGAAGCTAGATAATTTACATAAAAAATCACAGTTTATCTTGATAGCTCTAGTATTCAGCAGTAAGTAACAGAAATCAAAATGAAAAAACAATGGTTTTTGTTGAAACTACAAACAAATTTGTAATAATAGGTAGAATTTTCGTTAATAAAAGACAAAAATGAAATATTTTCGGAACCCTTGGGTAAAAATGGTTGGTAATTTGCGTGATCATCACTATTGATGATCACGCAAATAATACAATTCAATATGCATGCCCCTAAGTAATCAGTATGCCGTTAATATTTTTAGGGTTTTTTCATAACTCATACCATGACTATGCATAGGGATCATGCCACAGTAGTTCAGTTTTCTATTGTACACGAACATTATTTCTTTATTTCTTCAGAAGACTAATATCATCATTATTGCATGTATTTTTTTTTATGTATTTATTTAATTTAAAGATTTATGTACACACATGTGTATATAATATATTATACAGACAAGAATAAAAGAACCGAAAAATAGGTACAAAGGTAATGTTTATTTCTAAAGAAATCCCTTCCAGCTTACCTGTGATAAAGAGATGTAGACAGCGTGTGTAAGAGTACAAGAGAAAATAAAATACATAAAATCAAAAACAATTCACTTATTAAAATAAAACAAATATAATGAGAATATACTTACATACATACATACTTACTTCTAAAATAAATATCACTAGAATATTAATAATTTTAATGTTATTAAAATATTAAATACATACGCAACTATGACGAAGTGGAAAGTAGTGTTCTTTCACTTTACTTTTAAAAACTGCAACAGTTTGGCAGTCCCTAATGTCAGGCGGAAGTGAATTCCACAACCGCACCGCGTGTAGGTACTGTGAAGGAATCTTTGTTATTATTTTCTATCCTCTTTCTTTTGTCATTGTTGCTGTTGTGTTATATCTCTACTAAATTGCTACGTGGATTTTTTGGCACTTTCATGGCATTAGTACCCCGGCGTCGTTGGTAAACATTTCTGAAATTGTTTCGTGACTTTTATTAAAAGAACAAGATGGCGGCTTTAGTTCAAATTTTGGCCACGCATCAAAAGCTCCTTGTACAATTATAAATAAATATTTTTATTACATTATTGACGATTTCTTTTTGTTACCAGTGTACCGCAGTTTCTTGGAGCTACGGCATCACCCGTGCTATGAACGATCTCGAGTCTATGGGTATGAAGCATAACAAAGCGCTGCGATTCTATTGGATGTCTGTTTGGACTATCATCGTACCTATTGGTAGTGTTGTAAGTATTTAGTGCATTACTACCTATAAATAGTCGTATTGTGAGTTTGTTTCTATCAATTACATTATTTTTGTGTCTAGCCAAGGGGTTACGAGGTACGCAGTTACTGGGCTGTGGAGGTCAGATAAGCAATCGCTCTAGGTATTCAGCTGAATCCGGTTAGACTGGAAACAGCCAACAAAGTTGGCAAAAGGGTAGGCTGGTGATGTTTCTATCAATTATTATCTCTGTATTTATGGCCTTGTGTGACATTGTATTCATCGAGCGCATATCCGAGCCGTGCAACAGGCGGCCCAGCAGTGGCTGGAGTGAGACTCTTTGGCGACAACCTTTTTTTTTTGTGGGTGGGAAATCATCAAATAACTTCTCCCACTCTGGGCAGAGCAGGAGGGCGTGTCAGACTCTTACTGACTAAAACCACCCGTGTTCCTTCAGTTGCCTGTGCCAGGGGCCACGGTAACCCTCTTGGACTTTTCCGCAACCCTAGCAGGCATCGGTCCTAGCAAACCCCGTCATTGGTGCTGACATCTCTTTGAGGCGCGCGTGGAACACAACGCGCCGTCGACTGGGCCTGGTCCTTATCGAACGGCGAGCTGCCCATTGCTCGCCGTTCGCAAGGCCGCGCCTACGGTGGCCGGGAATCGGCTTGCGATTCCCGACGCCCAGGGCGTCTCGTGCGGCGGCTAGGGGCGTGAGGGCGCAAATTTTGCGCATATCCGACCCGTGCGTCAGGCGGCCCAGCACTGGCTGGAGTGAGACTCTTTGGCGACAACCTAGATGCCACATAAACTTCAAACAGATTAACATTAGTATGATTGATTTGGCAAAGGGAATTTAGTATAAAATATAGTGGTTCACACTAGACCACTTCCCTTCATTCGCAAATCGTTATTATACTGAACAATAAAGAAAGAAAGAATACTATTTTATTTGGGACACGCACAGGCAAATAACGACTAATAATGTCCAATCTTACCTAATTGGTCCTAATACCTCATAACTAGATATTCCATATATCTAGCACAATTTTTATGCGATATTACTATTGCATTAACTACCACCAGTCGCTACAACGCATACGATCGTATGGCACCTGGAGTTTTTGAAGGAAACTCACACAAGAATGAGTAATAGAGACGACACTTCAGCGGGGCGAGCATGGCCTACTGTGACATGGCTTCAGTCACACATCCTAACACAGTTTTGGCTATATAATCGTTTTGTCTTAAATGCTAGCACGGCGGCGTGAGATAATTTCTTGATATGTGGCATAACTTTTTGACGTTAATTTGGGAGTCATTATGTTTTATTTGCTAGTACGGACGCATCTATTTTCTCACAAATTACACATTTTGACAGTTGAATATGAAAAATTTATCACGATAGTTCGGAGATGGTGATAAGATTTGAAAATTGATACAAATAATATTTTCTTAATAATTACTGCACCAAATGGCAATAAAATGTATGTCAATGATTTTATAACTAAATTGACAAGACTAAAAAATCGTCAATAGCGTCGTGTATACCGCAAAGATTTCTCGAAAGGTATACAAAGTTGTGATTTTAAATGTTTTTTTTTCTAGTATTGTTTGGACATGTTTCTTTTTTTGTTTTCTTCCCAGCAAACCCTTTTAATTGATACCCATACCATAGGGGTGCATAAAAAATAACTACTCTAGACTCAAAGCTGTATACTTAGTAAGTAGTATATTTTTCGAGAAATATTTGCGGTATATACGACGCTATTGACAATTTCGTAGTCTTGTCAATTTACTTATAAAGCCAATTACATAAATTTAATGCCACTTGGTGCAGTAATTATTAAGAAAATATTATTTTTATCAATTGTTAAACGTGATCAATTTTTCATAATCATCTGTCAAAATCTGAAATTTGTTAGTAAATAAATGGGTGCGCCCGTATTATCAAATAAGACATAAGGAGTCGCGACCAAACTTTAAGAAGATATGCCACATGTCAAGAAATTATCTCACGCCGCCGTGCTCAAACTCAAACTCAAACTCAAAGCATTTATTTCAAATAAACCAATTACAGGCACTTTTGAATTGTCAAGGGGTCGGTCAGTCAGAAAGATGAAGCTAGTTGCCCATTCCAAAGCGTAGTAGGTACCTATGGAGAAGAACGGGCAAGAAACTCCATGGACACTCTTTTAAATCAAAATATTGTTACAATAGAGTGGTTACATCATTCATGTTGTAATTATACATGTGAGAACGATGTAGAAAGACGTGCACGTTAAAAGCGTCCGTAATAAAAAGATAAAAACAATTATGGAATTAAAATAAGCCGCGGCAGCTAAGAAATGACCAGTGCCTACTGACGGCGCCCGTTCACGAACATGACGTATGGATCAGCACCATTCAGCTCAACCATTTTGAAGGGAACTCAATGATCCAATACACACGCCACCACCAGCGACACATTTGAGTGAGCATGACATACTCTCAGCCGCCAGGGTACATTCAAGTCAATGAAAGACGAACCCAGTAAGCTTTATAGTGGGTACATAGTGCTCACACATGTGCTATGCAATTATACAATACTAAGAGATTGAATTTATTCAATGCAAAGATAGGTTGTACAATCTTCATCAGCTCCAACACTATTTTCGAATGCTAATTAATTAGTTTACGCGCCCTTGTGGAGCAGGACCAGCCCTGAGCCAAGCATTTTTGTCAGCGATATAATCCCCCAACTTATAATATGCTTGGCTGTATAGTGTGCGTTTTATACAAGATTTAAATTTCGTTTCATTCAGTTGGAGTATGTGGGGAGGTATTTTATTGTAACATTTTAAACAGTACCCCATGAAGGATGAGTCTACTTTAGCCAGTCTGAAACCTGGTTGAACTAATTGGTCCCTATTTCTAGTCCTATAATTGTGTCTTTCACCTCTTTTACTGAAAAGATTTAAATTTTTCCTTACGTACATGATGTTTTCATAAATATATTGACAAGGTACCGTCATGATGTTAATGTCTTTAAACAGTTCCCTTAGAGAATCGCGCCTGCGGAGGCTGTATATTGCTCTGATAGCTCTTTTCTGCAGAATAAAAATAGACTCAATATCGGCAGCCCGTCCCCATAATAAAATATCGTAAGACATGATACTATGAAAATAGCTGAAATAGACTAGCCTCGCGGTATCTACATTAGTAAATTGACGGATTTTTCTTACAGCATATGCTGCTGAACTTAGCCGTCCTGCAAGAGATGTTAAATGAGGACCCCATTGCAGCCTTGAGTCTAGCGTTATTCCCAGGAAAACAGTTTCATCGACAAATTCTAGTTTCTCGTTATTCAATACTATGTCACAATCACTACTTTTAACATTCGGTAAAGCAAATCTTATGCATTTCGTTTTTTTCCCATTTAATACTAAATTATTAGCAGTGAACCAATTATGTACCTGCAGTAGGGCATTATTTACGTCGTCAAGATTTGATGCACGTCTATTTATCTTAAAGATTAAAGAAGTATCGTCAGCAAATAATACCATTTGTGGTTGGGTTTTAAATAAATGGGGGAGGTCATTAATATATACTAAAAAGAGGAAGGGACCTAATATCGATCCTTGTGGAACACCCATTTGTACTTTTAAATGAAGTGAATTGATACCATTTATTTGCACTTTTTGTTGTCTATCATTTAAATAAGATTGTACTAAACTAAGCGCGAGTTTACCTAGTCCGTAATGCTCAAGTTTTAAGAGCAAGGTTTCGTGATCAACGCAGTCAAATGCCTTGGAGAGGTCACAAAAGATCCCTATGGCATCTTGGGCCTCCTCCCACGCTGTAAATATGTGTTTTAATAAAGTGACACCGGCGTCAGTCGTACAACGTCCTTTGGTGAAACCATATTGCTGATCGTGTAAGATTTTGTTGGTGTTAAAATGATTAAGCATTTGATTGAGCATTACCTTTTCGAACACCTTGCTGAATACTGGCAACACAGATACTGGTCTATAATTGTTGGTGTCTTTGCTGTCCCCAGATTTAAAAAGTGGTATAACCTTACTGTATTTCATTAAATCCGGGAAGACTCCTTGATCTACACACAAATTAAATATTAAAGCTAAGTATGGTGCTATAGTCTCGATTATTGCTGTACAAACTTTGATAGACATTCCCCATAGATCTTCGGTCAATTTTATTTTTATTTGCCGAAAAGCTTTTATAACTATCATAGGGTTTATATGTTTAAATTGAAATTCAACCGGGCAGCCTAAAACGTTCGCTCTTAATAAATCAATCGAGACATCAGGTGAGGAATTTAAAGCTTCCGTCGTTTTAACTGGTATATTTGTAAAGAAATTTACAAATTCTTGAGCGACTTCTAAGTTAGAGCTTATGGCACCACGTGAAGTCTCCAATGTATAATCTGTGCTACGTATTTTTTTCCTACTAGTTTCGTTATTTATAACTTTCCAAACTGTTTTTATTTTATTTTCTGCTGATTTAATCTTGTTGCTAATGTACTGGGCTTTAGCTATCTTGCAGGTATTCCTAAAAATTTTTGAATATGTAGCAACATACTTGTTGAAAGTTTCAGTGTTAATGTAGGGCTTAAGGCCGTACAGATCGAACAGTCTTTCCCTACTTATCCTAATACCTCTAGTTGCCCAGTCACTAAAAATAAAATTAGGACAAATATTTTTTGTTTTCTTTTCAAAAGTTTTATTGAATTCATTGTGCACTACTGAAAAGAAATTCTCATACAATTTATTTGCATCGTCCATAATATGACTCAGAACATTTAACTTATTGTTTAGGGTACTATTGAATCTACTTAATTTGCCAGTCGTTATTGGTCTAAATTGTATTTGCACTTTTTTTGCAAAGGTGTTTTAAACTTAAAAGTTACCGTTTGTCCACTATGATCAGATGGCAAATAATTTACGATGGCTTTCACTAAATAATCACAATCGCAGAAGACATTATCAATACAAGTAGCAGAACTTGGAGTTACTCTAGTTGGTTCAGTAAAAACATTCGATAAATTGAACGATTTAAAAAGGCTTAATAATCTACTGCTATTCGAATTAATTTCCAAAATGTTAATATTAAAATCACCACAAATAATTGCAGCTTTATTACTGGATGCAAGTTTCGCTAGGACATCTTCCATTATTGACTCAAATAAAGAAAAGTTCTGATAATTAGGGGGTCTGTAAACGCACACTACAACATGCTTATCTAGCTCAACACAGGACATTTCGATGCAATGTTCAACTGATAAACCAACTATGTCATTCCGTTGCTTAGTTTTTAAACAATTTTTAATTAAGATTAGAGAACCTCCACGCAGCATAGATTTACGGTTAAAACAACTGCCTACACTGTAGTTCTCATAATTAATTAGCATTTGATAATCCTTTAACCAATGTTCAGTAAAACAAACAATGTCAAACTTTGTTTTTTCTAAAAACATTTCAATTTCTAATAATTTGGAAGAAATACCTTGAATATTTTGATGAAATAATTTCAAGACATTTTGCTGATGTTTTTGATAATTAATTAATTTAAAGCAAGAAGATACCTTGTAGTTGTTATGTATAGGAATATTCTTACTGGTACCTTCTGTTGTCTTACAAACTAGTTTAAATGATTATCCGGAGTTATCCCCAATACTTCAATGTCATCACCAGGCAATGAGCTCCTAGTGAGTGAGGGGCATGGAACCTCCTTCGTACAATTTGTAAAAACACTTATAGTATTTGAGCTACATTTATTCAAGCTCACCACCTTATTATTAGTACTATTACTAACCATTGTGGTGTTAATAATACAAGACTTCGACATACTACTTATGTCTGAGTTTATATAAAAAGCTAATAGCCTTGCTATTATGTGTCTAAAACTAACAGGCAGATACACAGTATCTCTAGTCGATTTTAAAGTTTCCACAAAACTATTGGTGTCAAAATACACAAGCTTGTCACTGTAATGAGTAACTAAAAAGTGCATATGGTTATTAAGCATATGAATATAATTGTTTTGCCTTTTCGTCAAAGTTTCAAAATATGGGAAAGCACACAATACTATTTTACTACAATTTAACTTTAACAACTCAGTTACACATTCAGTGATTTCTTCCTTTTTGACCTTAGCACTATTACCTACAAATACAGTAATAGTGGTTCTAGGATTAAATACCTTTCCTGTTACTGATGCCATTATTCGTTTGTAGGTTGACCCTGGCATACAATAATTGTGGGTAGAATAACTCTGCTTGTTACTAATTAATTTACCTAAACCTCTTCCTATACTATCTGAGAACATAACTGAATTGTAACAATCATGATTACTGAAAGCTGGACAAGTCCCAATCTCAGGCACTTGGGATAGATGTTGTACTATATCTGGTTTATCTTGGTTGAGAGTACAGTCTTGAGACAAACTCTCAGTCTGGGACGGGTCCTCCGTTACCTCAGGCTGGACAGCATCGGGTTTTGAAACCTTCTGACAAGTGCACTGACACATAACTAACTCATTAGCAGCAAGAATATGTTCTTTAATTTGGTTCTGAGAACCCACATATTTAATGTAAAGGGAACTGAGTCTACCTTCAAGTACCTGTATGTCAGTCTGTAAGCGCTGTGTATCAATTTCATAGATTTTTTTTGCTGTCCTCTAATTTGATTTGATATTTGTTTAATTTATTGATTAGCTCAACACGTTCTTTTCTCAGTGGAATATTTTTGGAAAAGTATTTGTGTTGTTTCCTAACTTGGTTACATTTTTTAATTATTCTATTTAGTTTTGCATATTTTTTTATTTTGTTATGACTAACTTTGTTATTATAATTCTGTTTTAGCAAGGAATCTTCAGTTAGGTCAACAGTTGTTATGGAATGAGGGTTACATTTACTATTTATTAACTCATTATACAAATGGTTAGTTTCTTTAACCTGGGTTTGCTCTTTTCCTTTCTCTAACCGGATAATATGACTATTAGCATAACTTAATTCATCTTCTAGGTCCCTAACTTTACTTAAAGCCTCCTCATACAAATTACTACAGTTGTTGAAACCATCCGTGACTACCTTCAATTGATCGCGTTCATCAACAACATTCTGATATTGCTGATGTAGGTCTACTAACTCCCGTTTAAGGCTTGAGTTTTTGTCAACTATCTGCTAGCATTTAAGACAAATTGTAAGACATTACATAATTTATCATGTCTTGTCACAAAATTCTTGGGTGCGGCTATGCTCGGCCCGCTGAAAGGCTTTCATTCCTAAAACTCCATAGTGATGTGCCATATTAACCGGGTATTGTATATCATAGCTTATTCAGTCTATATTGTTCCCACGGCTAGGACAGGACACAAGCCTCCTCTTTGACAAAACCAGCGTCAGGCACTAGTTGTCTGGCATTTTTGCTGAACTGGGCCTATTTGGCACAGCCGTGAGGCACACAATACTATTTTTAGTACTGTTTGTCTGTTTTTGTGTAATATTGTGTTCTTTAACCTGGGTCAAATAAATTTATTTTCTTTCCTTCTTTCTTTTCTTCTTTGTGAGAAGGAGGGGGCCGTAATCCACCACGCGAGCCCAGTGCGGGTTGGTAGATGTGATTAAATTTTCTAATAAGGCATGAACTACTTAACCTAGTCATGAAGTCAACTCGATAATGAGAAATCCATTTGCACGTACTCGTACACGTTAATCGATTGATAACATCATGGCAACAATTATCTCTAATTGATGTAATTGATTAATAGCTTGAGTGCGTGAGAATTATCTTGTATTATCCCAAGTACGTAATTTAATTTATCTTGTGTGACATTGGTGCCGATTCCCTTGTTCACAAACTAAACTAAATTTAAGTTGAATGCATCTTTTTCTTTCTACTTCATTATGAAAAGGACAGAAGATAAATTTTAGTTTAGTCCTGTCAAATTAATCAGCGCCTGACACTACTCCATACAAGTATAGACGTGATTAAAAAGTTGACTACTAAAATTATATCAAATTACGTCAGGTGCTGACTAATTTGACAGGAATAAACTAATATTTGTCTTCTGTCCTTTTCATAATAAAATAGAAAGAAAAAGATGCATTCAACTTAAATTTAGTTTAGTTTGTGAACAAGGGAATCGGCACCATTGACGCTTGTCTGTATATCGAATAATTAAAAATTGTCATTACGTTTCTTTTAACTCAAATGTTGTCTGGTACATAATGCGATTCGGCGTTATCTGCGTTGTAATAATGTATTGTACAAAAATCAATCGGTCCATCGATATTGATCGCAACAAAATACGCATAGTAGACAATCGATCGTGATGACGATCGTCAGTCATTACTTACACTTACTAGTGAATTCCATACTATCGAGAGACGACAAATGAAACTCAAAAATGAAAGTCGACTTCGATCGAAATCCGGCTGCCACGCATAACACTGGATCCGAATGAATGATAATCGAGCGCACTCTGGTTGCACCTTTAGTTATTCATATTATTGTGTACGCGCCAATCCATTTTAGTCATAAAAAATAAAATCAAAACGTTATTTGTAAGTACGTTACTTACAGTGCCTCGCGGTTTCACCCGCATAATTCTGGATCCCGTAGGAGTATTGGTATAGAAGTATCCTACGTGTTAATCCAAGCTATAAACTGTGAGCCAAATTTCATCCAAATCCGTTCAGCCAATTTGGCATGATGGAGTAACAAACATTCAAACATCCACACATTCAAACATACAGACATCCAAAAATACAAACTTTCACATTTATGGTATTAGTAGGGGGTGACTTCCGAGATGACGGCTAATAGAAATGTAAAGAAACAGAAGACATTCTACTTCGCCGCTAAATAAACTGTGATAAGGAATTAATCTTTGTTTTATTTACAGGGTATTCTGATCTTCATACTAAACGAATGGGAAACTCCGAGCTATCGCGACTATGTGTTTCCCCTATTCGCCGATTTATTGGGTTGGGCTGTGGGCATTTCGACGCTGATCTTCTTCCCAGTGGGCGTCGCATGGGCATTATATTATGGATACGTGAGTACCTGCCTATTTCTTTAATACTTATCTGTAGAAATACACCACGTCAGAATTTTTATTAGAATAGAATATTTATTTGCGTAAAACATGGTATTCAAGGGTGTTAAATATACAAATTGAGGCACAAGCATGTTTAGCTGGGATAAAATATAGCATGCAAAATTTTAAAGACAGGTTTAGGCAACATCAATCGTTTTTTTTTAAACATCAACGTTTTTTATCTATAAATTCTTTTAAACTATAAAAACTACACTCGAGTAACCACTTATGAAATTTAATTATAAATAATTTTGTATTTAAAGCTTTGAAATGCCTTGGTATTTTATTATAAATGCGCACACACATTGCCAAGCAGTTACTATTGTATTTAGACAGTCTAGGAAAATCATTTAACACTAGTTTATATGGATCTCGTCGGTTCCGAGGATTGACATCATTTGCAATCTTAAGAGCGTTTATACCTTATGAGTGGCAACGTCGCAATTTAGTGTCATATTTCGTGGTTTTCAATTTTTATCATTTAATCGGAGCTATATTTTAAAAATCTGCTTAATTAACTTTTTAGAATTACGTGAAAGTGTTTAAAAAGTAAGTAACCGTAATGCTTACAGTTATTTTACAATGAAAATAACGCCCTGCAAGTTTTCAATGTATTATTTGCATATAAATAGAACTGTAAACGCAACGATTTCTTACCTTTTACACAGTTTTCACATAATTCTAAAAAGTTAATTAAACAGATTTTTAAAATATAGGTAGCTCCGATTAAATGATAAAATTGAAAACCACGAAATATGACACTAAATTGCGACGTTGCCACTCATTAGGTATAAACGCTCTTAAATAGTTGCTTATTTTTAATAACAAACACACATATTTCATAATTAATGTAAAGCGACGGTAATGGTAACAAACCAAGTTTTTTAAATATTGGACGACATGAGCCGTCGGGCTTAAGTCCGCAAATTGCTCTCATGCACTTTTTTTGAGCTGTGAATGGTCTTTGGAAGTCAGTGCTGTTACCTCACATTATTAGTCCATAACGTAACAACGATTCGACGTACTCGTGGTATGACATTACAGCCGTTTTTATATTAGTTTAATTTTTTTACTTGTTTTAATGCATAAACAAATTTATTAATTTTAGTGCTAACATTGTCTATATGCTCTTTCCAGTTAATGTCCTTATCTATTATTACACCTAAAAATCTGATACGCGTTACTTCATTGATTTTATTAATATTGAGTTTAATGTAATTTCTGGAATTATTTGATCGATTAAATTGGATGTAAACGGATCTGTCTAAATTTATCATCCAATGGTTAATGTCAAGCCAATGCAATAATTTGTCAATTGTATTGTTAATGTCAAGCCAATGCAATAATTTGTCAATTGTATTATTAATGTCAAGTTCATGTTCTGAAATGGTATTTAGTTTTTTATTAGACGTCACTATAATAAAAATATCGTCAGCAAATAATACGCATTTATGGTTAGTATTTTTTATGATGTCATTTATGTAAACGAGGAATAATATTGGGCCTAGCACACTTCCCTGTGGAACGCCATATTTATTATGTTTATATTCCGATGAATAGGATATTATGACAATACATAATTTTTTTTATTGATGATGACACATTAATCGTCAATACGTTTTTTGTGTGAATTTTTTTTGGTACAATAGTACCAAACAATAGTTTGGTACCTTTCGATCACTTTACGAAAAGGTCAACACGACTTTGTCACATTATACTTGTCATTAATGTATGGTCACATTTTGAACGTCGCCATTTACTTCCAATAATATAACGAGGTGCTAAGTACCTGTGCTTAAATGTTTTCATGAGTCAACTGTACGCACTAAAGTCACTTTGTATGATAAAAAAAACTAGTTTGCTTAACCAGTTATTATTAACTTTAGTGAATACACTGAAAGTTAAAATAATTTAATTAAATATTTATTTTACAGCGTGGAAAAGAACTATTCACACCCACTGAAGCATGGAAACCAGCAAAAAAATCCTTGATGGCCCCAAGGTCAGGCTCAATAGTGACTACCGACGAGTCAGCTCACCAGGGTCCCTACGATAACATGGGCTACATAATGTGATCATAACCTGATAATAAAACACTATTACGGGTATCTAGTCAAGTGATTTTGGTTGTAGTCATCCAAACTCAAAAGTCTATAATTAAAGTACATTCGCGTTAAGAATGCAGTGAGTTCATCATTGTCCGTCGGCCTAGCCCCGCCCCCTAACCAATCAAATCTTTTTAAATTACTAAGTCAAGTTCACAATGACACAATCTTTTAAAATATAATTTGTTTGAATTAAACACCACTGTGAATACACCTTTATCTTGCAGTTGCACTGATGACTCACTGCATTCTTAACGCGAACGAACTGTAGGTTCGAAATACACCGCGGAAGCGACGCAGAAAATATAATTTATAGCAAGGTTTTGGTTTAGTAAATTGATACCTGTGGTTAAAAAAACAGATAAATTTTATATACCTAACATCATCATCTGCCTAGCCTTTTCCCAACTAGGTATGTTGGGGTCGGCTTCCAGTCTAACCGGATGCAGCTGAATACCAGTATTTTACATGGAGCGACTGCCTATCTGACCTCCACAACCCAGTTACTGGGTAATACAATACCCCTTGGTAAGACTGGTTGTCAGACTTTCGGGCTTCTGACGACCCGTAACGACTGTCAAAGATCCACGAATGACAGCCGGGACCAACGGCTTAACGTGCTTTCCGAGGCACGGAGCAGTGGTGATGAAATAATTTACACAAAGTAAAGCGCCTGTCGGGGTTCGAACCTACGACCTACAACTCGTAAGTCGCGGCCGTTACCACTGGGCCACCACTGCTCTTACACTTTATATACCTAACATCAGTTATTAAATAATTGACCCACTGATATGCAATTCTTAAAATAACTACCCAGGCTGCAACCTCCAAATCTATGGAAATGAACTTTGTTACCTCATGGATACGAGCTACACGCTCATGCGACACGCTGCAACACGCTGTGACAGCTACTGCGGAGAAAACAAATGAAAGAAGTGGTTTAGAGCAAGCCACGTGTCACCGCGATGAGAATTGAGGAGCGACGGACGGAAACAGGTGACGGGCGGCGCGTGTCGCTTGACGCAAGTCGCGTCGCAAGTTGCATCTCTCACCCTTTAGCTCTAACCTCCATAGATTTGGGAGTCGCGATCTACCTGGGGTTATTTTTTCATCATGAGAAATTAGTGGCTCAAGTTTGTTCGTACTGAATACTACGTTTTTGGTCCACTCATATAGAACATTCTCCTTTAAAGTCATGCATTATAAACTTTGTTGCAGACGTCAAATGTATATTTGGATTGAAACTACACTGCCCTTCAAACCTTAGTTCCACACTTTTAAAATTACATATTTTCCTAAAATAGAAGTGAGAGTTTTGAAATAAAAAATGTTTTATAGCAAATCTCATCAAATTTCTTTGAAATTATAGTTTATTAGTAAAGTTTTTAACTTACTGGTAAAAAAACTCAAACAACATTTATACGAATATGTCGTAGATTATAAAAGTTGAGCGGTAATAGTCTCTCAGAGTTCAGAGTTGATCATGTACTTTTAAGATGAAAGCATAAAACTATATTCTTAAATACAAGTAAAGCATCTCTTGCAATGACGCAGTCCATGCAATATTTAAAAAAAGATTTTAAAATAAGATTAATTCATTTCTTAGTAATATTGTTTAGCTAAGGCGGTGTATTTGGTACACTTTTGTGTATTTTGAACAAAATAGTTGTATTGTACTCGACTATGTTGCTACAAATAGTGAATAATCTAGCCTTTATTGCCTGCAGAACAAAAGCCCCCTTATTAAGCTCCAAAAAGGGTTGGTTAAGTTAAAATCTGTTTTAACTTTACTCTGGTTTATAAATAAGTAGGTAAAAGTTTTGCAATCAGTTTTGATCACTGAGCACTAATATTTTTAATGATAAATTTTTTTTTGGTTTAGGTGCAACGAAACTGGATTTTTTAAGGGTCCGCTTGCACCACAAATCACTAAATGCGTTTAGCGCTACACATATTTCATTAAATAAAAACATCATTTCTTCACAAAATCACTTTGCCATCGTAACACTATTGACAGTAAAGGCTTCCACATACAGGCACGACGCGCCGGCGCCGCGCCGGTGCGAAGCGATTCTGGTGGAATAATTTCCATGAAGTTTTCATAGGAATTGTTCTACTAGAGTCGCAGCGCGCCTGTCTGCGATAATACCTTAACGATACGAAGCTTGAAATTCGTTTACAATATTTTCTAAACTATTGATGTTTATATTTAATAAATCTGCATGTAAGAATCTTAGTGTTGGTGACTAGGACTATTTTGGTGTTTGTTCACACAGAATGTGAGTGTGAAAAACGAAACCAAAACGAAATAAAATTACTTCGACTAGATTTTTAATGAAAGAGTCGTGACTCTGCAGTGATAATCTTTTATAACATGACATTTTAAAATATAAAGTAGAGTTGCCCTTCTTTCTGTCTGACAAGTCTTTCAGATTAAGACACGCTTGCACTACAAATCTTTAACTACATATAAAGCTAAACGAATTTATAACATAGTTCTGTTTCTGTTAATCGTTTGAAGATGGCAGAGAGAGAATTATGTTTTAAATATGTTTATCACTAAATGCATTTAGTGATTTGTGTTGCAAGCGGATCGGTGTATTGTCAAGAATATAGTAGATTTTAAGTTAAGAAGTAAACGTTAATACGTTAAACTTATCTGATCAAAAAATAATATATTTATGGAACTAATACACTAGACTGTGAGTGATCAATGAAATTCAAGTCTTGCATGTGCGACTAATTTATTTGTATTAATAATATTGATTTGAGATAACTTTAATCGGGATCGTTGTATTTATGATTATGTACTTTTTGTATTTATTATGTTTTATAACCTTCCCTGTGCAGCAGTTGATCTGTAGAGATAAAGGTATTACCAGACATGGGCTTCGGATGGTAAACCACGAATGCATACCTCAGGTTTCAATAAAGGTCATCGAAAAAGCGTTTATACAAGTCCTTAATTAAATGAGGAATCAAAAAACTATGCGTTTGCGGCGCATACCTCGCACTGTCTGTACGCACCCTAAGGTAAACCGGCCATCAGGAGTGCGTCGATTAAGTTATTTTGATAAATTAATTTTGTAAACGTACATATTTGTAAATAAAATACTTATTTCGATGAATCATTTCAATTTGAATTCTCAAAAAATTTAGACTATACAGGGTGTTTGGTAGGGAGCTGTACATACGCCTAGGGTAGAAACTAGGGATAGTCTGCTACCTACCCCCGCCCATTATATTGACCTTGGCCTCAAGGTTTTTTTTTAATTTATTTTTATTTTTTATTTGACTTTTTTGTGATTTTTTGACTAAAACTACCTGTAGCTCAAAATCTATCCATGGGACCGGTCGGCTAATGGTCTTGTTTTAATCGTTAGAGTCTTAGGGTCCTGCAAAAAATTATTTTACACCAGAAAATTGTGGAGAAGAAAAGTTATGGGGCCTGAAGTACCGTAGTAAGGTAAAGAAATAATTTTAAGGTAAGGTAGTAAGGTAAAAAAAACCTTGAGGCCAAGGTCAATATAATGGGCGGGGGTAGGTAGCAGACTATCCCTAGTTTCTACCCTAGGCGTATGTACAGCTCCCTACCAAACACCCTGTATATACAGAGTGGCAAGGACATCGACGCACCACCCGTTAACATAGATTCAATGGATTCTGAACCCCCTGCGTTGAAATATTTCGTCGGTAATTTAAAAGAAAATTTGCTCTTCCATACATTTTGACTGCGTATAGGTATTGCGCTTTTCTATGAAACAGCATTTTTTTTTTTGATAACCGACAAAGTCAAAGTCGAAGCATTTATTTCAAGTAGGCACAAAAAAGGCACTTTTGAACGTCAACATTTATATTAAAATATAATTGATTCTAGTCGCCCCTTCCAAAAGGCAGTTTCGTATGGAGAAGAAAGGGCAAGAAACTCCACCGATACTCTTTTAAAATGTGTTACGTCATTTTGTATACATTAATTATATAATTATACGTGAAGACGATGCACCTATAATAAAACTACCATACCACAATAGGTAAAAATAATTTATGTATCAATGTCAAAAAAGTTAATTATGAGATAGATACAATGGTGCTCACATATTTACAAACATTGTAAAAGTTGATTTCCAATTTTTTTGAACAAGTAATAAGTCAGGTATGTGAGTTAAAGTAATCACAGAATGTAAATCAATGTCATGAAAAAATACAGTTATATTAGCAACCAGTTTGATTTTGTCTAGACTCTAGATTGTCCTATGGAGCTGGACCAGCATGTTTCCAAGCATTTTTATCTTGGTAATAATCCTCTAATTTGTAATATGCTTGTTTACAAAGTAAACTTTATTATATGAGTTTAAAATTTTCTTTCGTTTAATTGCAATATAGGACGAGGTATTTTATTGTAACATTTAACACAGTACCCCCATAGATGAATCATTTCTACGCTAGGGGTCTAGAAATGTGCTGAATTCATGGTTTCAGTTTGCGCGTTAATGTCCATGTGAGCCTGTACAGTACGATGCAGACCTGACGGGTGCAGTTGAGTTATCCATCCAATAATTAAAGTTTATATTTAAGTGTACATAATATACATCCAGCGAATTGGCTCATTCAGAGAAATTAATATCGTGATTTATAATATGCTGACATTTTGTTTTATTAATTTCCCTGACTTTACACAACGAGATGTTCCTCTTTTGAATATCAATTTCGTCTCTTGAGAGAACACGAAATATCTGTATTTTTTTATAAAATGTGATTTATGTACCTACATAATTATCTACATAGTTATATTTACTGAAAAACTGTTAAAAGTCGGAATAAAAAGTAACAAAAAAATACTAATCTTTTAATAACCCGCTTCATAAATCAGTCTAATTTCAGATAATTATTTTTTTATGTGAAAACGCTTCAAGCTGAATAAACCCTCAAATACTTTCCAAAAGTCTTGATATAAACACAAATATCCTTTTTACACATACCTACATTCCTACAATTACTTCAAACACACAAACTATTCATATCGGCGTCCAATCAAATCCACTGGGCTCTAAACAAAAACAATAATTATAGTTTAAAAAAAAAACAATAAGTCCGAAGTTAGGGATGTTACACATTTGATTCGCCAGTATTTGTTTAGTGACAAAGCCGACTCGAAGAAATTACTACACATATTATTAGACTTTCATTCGGCTTGTGCCGATCGGCAAATTTCATCTCCTAAGCCGAGTGGTTTTTTCCCGAACATGCATAATGCATAATCAGCCCATAACGTTCCCTCTGCTGGGACGCAGGCCTGCTCACTGTGAGAGGGAGTGGGCCGTAATCCACCACGCGGCCCCAGTGTTGGCTGGTAGAGGTCACGTGACGTCTTTGAATTTTTGGTTCTAGGACACGTCAGTTTCCTCGCGATGTTTTCCTTCACCGTTTTGAGAGCAGTGGTACAGTTGTCTGAGTTCGGACCTACGACCTACAACTCGTAGGTAAGCCACGACCGTTACCCATGGGCAACCACTGCTCTCATATATAATATTTAACTTGAACATATATTTACTTATATTCGACTAGCGACCCGCCCCTGCATTGCACGGTTTTACTACTTGACAAAACTTTAATTTCATTATTTCATGTAAGTTTAATAATAAAGTACCTATTTTATACACAAAAACCTTCCAGAATAAATTCTCTAAATGATGTTGAAAGCCGCATCAAAATCCGTTGCGTAATTTAGAAGAACAAAGAATGAAAAGCGACTTTATAATAATAATTATATAATATAATGATTATGTAAAGATTGTGCCACCCGACTGTGACGAATCTGACTTCTTTTTACGACAGGGAATCCGGCTCGAAGGACTAACTGTAGTCAACGGCAGGAGCGCGTCCAGCACCCGCATTCGTCCTGGGATAATCTCCCACTATTGTGGTCTTGCGCTCCCAACTACCTGAGTCGAGTGATTACGTCACCACGCACCCCTGAATGCGTATATATGTGGTGGGGCACAACCCACGAGGACCTCGAGGAGAGACAGGTAGTGTAGAGGAGATGATGAAATAAAATGCGGAATTCTGTCTTGAGTCTTGTCCGCACCCGTACAAGTGTGTCGCACCCCTTAGTCGCACATGAGGCAGTGAACTTATCAAAGCTATCGGTAGACTACATGAAAAATCACTCACTCAAATGGGAAGGGAGACAAAGTTTTACAGAGAATATAGAAAAATGCGTCAACGGCACTTCTCTGAAATAGTGATAGACGAGTTCATGGGAGACAGAGACGGAGATATCTAATAATAAAATTGTGAGGTTCATTGAAGTTAAAAACTATGAGGCTTGTGGAGTTTGAGTTTTTGTTAAATGATGGATTATAAAATGGTATCTTTCTCCATCATTAATATAATTAAATAGTCCTTCTAAGAAAATAAGGTAGACGCAAAATTCTTGTCGATTGATTGATTTTATTCTTATCTACTATTCTGGAACAGTATTGAGAAATGTTATTTTGAATGTGAATTTATTTTATTTTGAGTTTTTATGATGCAATTTGGGGTCGACCAGCTTTTTTTTGTTTTTTTGAATTCCATAAATATGTGCAGCGTCGCTGATGCGCCTACGACAGCTACGCCATAGCTGCCGTTGCCGTAGCACCTGGTACGGTGTTAGCAGAATCACGATTTTTTAATAAAAATATGTAAAAATACCTAACAGCTTATAAACCACGTGCCAAATTAAGTCGGTTCTTATACCCGTATTCTCCAATAAGTCTGTCTGAAGAAACGTAGTGCTGAACTTGCGACGTTAAAACCTGCTTTACGGTTGCAATAAGTGCACTCGAACTATTGCCCTTGTAACTGTGCCAAGCGGAGTGAAAGATGCTGTTTGGAACCTTAGCTTACCTTACGAAATATTTTTGGGTACTGTTTATTGGTTAATAGGGACACTAAACACCCATTAAGCGTCATAACAATACAACTTCTACTGTGTCTCGTTCAGTGTCCTATAACCGATTAAAATGAGATAATGAATTATGTTAGCAGTGTTTTAAGGTACATATTTGAATAAATTACACACTTAGTTTTTGCGCAAAATTATAAGTAAGTACTTATGTAAAATAACTAGGTAAACAGATAAACGTCTCTGGGCACTTCAGTAAAAACCACTTAAATGGCGACCCTCTCCAAATTCACGACAAACTTAATTCCAAGCAGCACTTAATCCAGAAAAGACATGTACTCAAGTTAATTCCTAAAGACGTCCATCAGATACTGAGAAAAAACTCGATAGCATCTAGAAATTAATTAAATTTGAAAACACTTCGCACTGAAGCGCAATGTTAATCCAAACTCACCCGGGACCCACAATCTCCGATAAGGTCTCATTCTGAATCAACCACCTAATCCCTCTTAAATTGAACAAAATTAATGTGGATTTAAACCATAACAGGCGTTCTTAAAGTCCACTCTGAATTTTATCGAAATTTTGTTATCTGTCGCCTTATTCCGGGGTGACTTTAATAACTCGATACGACTTGATGACGATGCGAACGGAACCCATCTTCTTGAAATTAATATCGTTTTGATTGCTTTCAACTTTTTAATTAAGACCCTGTCGTGATAAAGTGAGAGAAGTGTTTGAGTTGTTTTACGCTTTCTTGCAAAAAAAACTAATTTAGATAGCTGATCGGAGGCGGTACTGTTTAGGGTTGGGAGAGGTAAACACAAATTGGAGTTATCTTGGCACCGACTTCTAAAACTGTGTTTGGACATTTTTTTTTTTGCGATTGGAGCGATTACTGAGACGGATTTATTCACAGGACAAGGCTACCTGCAATTTAGTATTGTGTGACATGAAAATTGTATTAGCACAGCCGCTTGATAGATCCGAAACCCGCTAGGCGCAGACATATTTTTTCACAGATTGACTGCAATCGACTGGATCTACTGTGTCGGTTAGTATCACCAATGAAAAAGTCAGCTGTAATTTTGAATCATTGGTCGTTTACAACTTAATTCGTACTACCACTACCTAATTACACAGTTACACAGTTTTGACTGAAAAAATACGATTATTTAAGTCAAAACATCCATTTGAATTTATTTTACGGACGTGAAATATAATAAAAGCTTTGTTCTGTTTTTGTTAAATAAAAAAGTTCATAAAGTCCCCTGGGCGCTGTTGAAAATATTTTGAAATTCGGCAAATGCTAACAAGTGCAAATTGTTAAGCGGTTTGAATTAAAAAGTAAATTGTTTGTTTTGTATCTTCTAGTTTATTTTGTTATGTTGTTCCAAAATCGATTGAGAGGGAGATTTTGAAACACCAACTTCGGGGCCGTGTGACCTCCCGTTTTGGCAATTTTAACTGGTCGGCCAGATCGCCAGATCTGAAGGCGCCAGACTTCTTTGTTTGGGGCTTTTTGAAATCTCGTGTTTACCACAACACTCCACAAACCTTGCAAGTCTTGAACATTGAAGAAAAAATCACCGGAGGATCTTTGCGAGCAACAATTCAAAATGCCGTAAAACGAGCATAAATGTGCATCAACTCAGAATGTGGTCGTTTGACCGATATAATTTTTTCGACTTTTAATATTTTAAATTTTACATCTTCAAAAAACTTTGCGTGTAAACAGAGCCAAATTTTTAATTACCAACCAAATGGCAGCCAATTCATAGTATGACATTACTTTTGCCCCACCTTGTAATGTCGTAATTTAGTCATATTATTGACATTGATTGTCACTGAGATGAGATTGCAACTAGATTTTGAACATTTTTAATTGCGAGAGTTGGCTTTCTATCACATCATAGCGCGGTTGCTACCCCAGACAGAGAGCTGATGTCTTGTGTTTTTCAAATTACATCTGTATTCTTTTCATATAAATACTTAAAAACATTCGCAGGTGCAGGCAGTTCGTACTTCTGCCATATTCTATTTAACTTCTGTATGTTTATCTAAAGTTTGCCCACTGTTACCTTCGCTATAATGCCCGAGTGTTTCAGCTTCGTTTGCCCAAAAGTTTTGCCATCGCATATTATGCAAGTTTAGCAGTCACAGTATTAAGTGAGCTAGATCCGTGCAGTAACATAAGTGTTTGCATATTGTAGTGAACGTCTCTTGCTTAGGAGTTAATGAAGTTATGAAGAAGGTATTTGTGTTTTAGATGGTGTGCAAATACACTCGCGAGCAACTAAATCGACTCAACCCATTACTGTGCATAAATATATGTATTTTTCGAAAAATATATTACTTATTTAAAAAAATATTATAGGGTTCGAAAGCTTGAGACCTTAGCTTTAATATGGTACCACTTTTCATAACATTTATTCAGGACTTTTAACATTTATGCTATCTGGGTGAATGTAGAGGTAAAATGGGAACTTAGAAAAATGTGTGGTGGTTAATTATTTTAAAAATAAAACAAAAACTGTTAAAAAAACATAAAATAATTTAATATATCGGTATTTGGTATTGCCCCCCCTAGCTCTAATCACAGATTGCAGTCGATTCTTCATGGTTCGCTGACTGAGTCCTCGTTGCAACAGAACAACAACTTGAGCAGCTTCTTCAGGCGTAGTGTCCATAGTTTCTTCAAAACCATGAGTGTAATTTGCGGAGATGTGTACAGGTCAACTTCTGATAAGCGACTGATAAGGTAATTTTTTTTTTTATGTATGGCATCTCGCAGTTGGCCTTGAGAGGCCGTGACTGCTTAAACGGTCAATCCTGTGGTGCCTTCGAGCTAACTCAAAGCCTCCAGCCAGTCGGATGAGGTAATCGTTGGGAAGTCGCTGCGTCCCCGTAAGAGGGCGCGGCTAGCGGTGCCGGGGCATTGCCCCACGGCCGCGGATGCAGCACGGCGGCCCGTAAATACGGGCCTCTCAATAGGTCCGCTACAGTGGCTTTTTGGCCGCGGTCGGGCGCGTGTTTGTTACACGCTCCCGTGTGAGTGGTTGCTATGTGTTTTTCTGTAGGCGCGCCACGGCGCTGTTTTACAGCGCCGCTATCTTCACGACACCTCGGCGGTCTGTCCCCGCCAGGTGAGACCCCCAGTTACCTGGGGGAGGCCCGGCGGGGGACGACCAGCGACGAAGGTGCCGACTCGACGCTCCTACAAAATAGAGTGTGTGGCTCCCGCCCGTCCCGCTTCCAGAGCTAGCCGGTCACGGTCCGGGCTAAGAAGCCGTCGTGTGCGTGTGAGCGGCATTGTACTGTGTAACACCGCTCAGTGTCTACGTGAATCGCCGCCCGCGGCTGAAGTAAATTTTTTTTTATTTTTTTTATTTATGGCATCTCGCAGTTGGCCTTGAGAGGCCGTGACTGCTTAACCGGTCAATCCTGTGGTGCCTTCGAGCTAACTCAAAGCCTCCAGCCAGGGGCATAATATTAATTATAAACTAAGCGACCATCACCTAAGGGCACCCCCTGTGGGGTACGGACCTCGGCTTAGGGCGTCGCTGGGGAAGGACAGCAAGTTGGGGATAGGCTGGATCAAAATGGGTTCATTATTATTAAGGGGTAAAACTACTGGCTCAGCTACGCCACCAGCTGGCTCTGTGGATCCGATCAAGGGGGATGAGGTAAATCAGTTGTGAGGGTTTTTGTAGGGGTGGATCGTAGCACAAGTCGTGTGTACCGTAGAGAGTAAATTTCCCTATATACCCGTTTAAATTGATTAAATAAAAAAGTACTGAAATTTTTTTTATGACAGTGGTGTTGATGTAAAGCTAAAGTCTCAAGATTTTAATGGACATATGGTTTTTATAAATAAAATATGTATTTTCCGAAAAATAAAGCTTGTATGCGTGCTTATGGGTTGAGTCGATTTAGTTGCTCGCGAGTGTATCAAAATAAGCTATTGGGATATTAATTAATAAAAACAATACTATATTGTATTGTAAAAACACTGGATAGTCTTGTGTAATACATGTTTTGGTGTTATTTATGCACGCATGTTAATGCCTGCGGATTAATATTTTTTTTATGTTATTTAATAATATTTATTCAAATAATTGGTTGTATATGTAGTTGGTTTGTATTATAAGTGCTTACTGTTTATTTTATTTTGTTACAGTAGCAATCATTGAACCTGACTTGGTTTCCGTACGACCTTTTCGGGTAACCACTAAAAATCAGCGCTGTGCTGTGGGTCCCCCATAGCACAGCATCATGCTGAGTAGTTACTATTATATAATCTGTGGTGGAAGCCTTCTTGTCACAGTCATGACGTGCAGCTGTCACTATTTTGTTTTTATTTTGTATGCACGTGTTTCTGTGACAAATAAACCTATATGGCTTTATTTTTTTTAAACACTATGCACAGGTCAAAACAACCGTACAACGGTGGACGTAAGGCCAGCATGCCTCAATCATTGTCAATGCAAATTATCTGTTTAAAATCTGTTTTTGAAGTAATGAGGTAGTATTATTGCATTTTCTGCACACTAAAATCCATAGACATTTTTTTTATTATTTCTAAAATCCGATTTAGTAAAAGGTACTAGATACTCCGTCCGAGTTGTTTTGGCTGGTGGTTGATCAGGCATACAACGGTAGATTCCAATACAGATCCAATATCAGCTTTTCATTATTCATTTTACAGTCACCGACGACGTAGCGCTACACGGTTATTTTAGTGCGTGATTAAAATCAGAACTAACGCCGCCATCTTGTTTTTCTAGACATTTCACAAAACAGTTGAACACGTAATAAGGTTGATATTAGGTTACTGCCACTAACACATTTATCAAAATTACAGTGATCTTTATTCTCATTACAATAAAGTTCTTGTTGGGTTGCTGCTGTCAGAGGTAAACTAAATGTGAAAGGGATGTAGCAATGGACCACATAATTTAACACGTCATAGCCAAAGCCGGAAGACCCAAAAAATACCTAAAAAAATTCCGTTCAGAAATTTGCTTTCCGCATAAAGTAAAAATAAAGAAACAAACAAAAAGGGAACAATTTCTAGTGGAAGTTGTGTAACAAGTTAACGGGACCGTCTGCGAACAGCACCTGGCTGCCGACGGAAACTTCCACTGAAGCTTGGGGAATACTAGTGGTAGAACAGGGTTTTGCTTGCAAAGCAATGGTATTTTTTAAACGACATCATAAGAATTCTGGCTATTTAGGGCTGATTATTCACGAGTAGACTTTTATAGGAACAATAGATATGGCGGTTTGAAATATTTTTGATACGAAAGCTGTCAAACTGTCATGATAATTCCTCAGATAAAATAAATCTAAAGATTGAAAAATCTGCTCTTATTGCTGCTGCTTGATTTTTAATTAGTTTGGTAACCTTTTTTGATGAATATAATCTGACATTTTGACACAACTTTCTGTACAAATGTCATTATTTATTCCTTAAACAAATGCTATCTGACGGTGTATAAATCACCCGTTTTTTATTTGGTTATGTTTTCGGAGAGTATCGAAGCAAGCTTCAAAAATGCTGGCCAGTATAACAGATTTCCTGATTACTACATTCGTTTCTGAAACAGTTTTAACTAAGCCCAGGGAATGTTTTACTGAAACAAAGTTATAATTTACATTGGTTGTCCGAATTATTGATTGATTGTATGATGCTTGTTGGTCATCAGATACAAGAACTAATTTTCGTATTACCTAAACATAAACAAGGATTTGTTTGTAGGTAAATTTAAAAGAAACTAAACAGCAACGGACATGACGCTTACATGACTTTGCATTCTAAACAAAAATTAATCTCCAACACAAGCAAACATTATTACTAGATATAATGAATTATAGGCAAAATGGGGTGGCAAAAATGCAAAGGTTGCATTGTAGTTACAATAAGGACGATTTGTTAAGAACAAAGTTAAAGTCGACTTTCTTTGCTATTGGACAAAATGTTTCTATTTAACTTTTGTGTTGCAAATATATTACAGAAGTTTGTTTTGCACTTTTAAACGGTAAATTTGTACTCGTGGCGGTTTCGCTCGTTCTTTTTGATTGAAGACTTCAGGTAGTGGGAAGGTTAAGTATTTCTTCAGGGATTTCGAAGACAAGTGGCTGTTGTACAAACTTGTTTTTGTTTATTGGCAAATTTTGCATACATGCCGTCCGGCCAGTCAGTTCTACTGATGGAAAGTGGTCGCCTTCAACTATTTATTGACCTGCAACATATCTGAGTTTTATAGCTGATATGTGTTTTAACCATAAGGTGTCTGTTTGCTGTCTGTCTCATAAGCAACCTGTGTTCTGAGTTGAGTTGAATTCACTTCTATCAATGAAAGGCATTTTATTTATAAAGAATTGTCAAATTTGTATCAGAAATAGCTCTCGCTCTTACATCACCTATAGTCTCTTTCCTATGGTAGATATTTGCGAAAGACTCTTTGGAAAAAAGATGCTACAAAAACTTTCAGCCAATTACGCCGAATCATTAAAGAAAGTAATGCCATAAAAGAAAACCCGGTAACTATCATCGCCGCTTATCGGATATATACAAACACTAATAAAAACGCAAGTTCTGTCGTAAAAACTACCAAGCGAAATTCTTTTAATGATGGTTACATTGTTAAGTTTCATCGTTCTTATAAATCATTTCTTTATTGTGAAGTGTGAACGTTTTACAGCGTTTTTTTTCGCATTCTGCGTTCAAAGTAAGTTTTTTTTTATTTATTGGTTGGCTTTGATTCGGTCATTAAGCTTTATAATTTGATTTTTGAAGTGAACGCATCTTTAGGCGCGTTGAGCACTTTTTGGGTGAACAAAAATTATGGAACTCGCGTCATCGTCACCGAACGCTTTCCAGGAGCTATATGTATAACGTGTATATATTATGTGTACGTTTTGCGTGCACTGACTGGACAGGTCCACTCAATCTGTGTGGTTCTTTCCTCAAAAGACCATTGCAGACACCGATCTACATAGCTTTCACATGACCTGACCAAGATTTTGTCTGGACTTTAAAAGAGACTGTGACCTCTGAGTTTGTTTCGGCCTTTCTTCTCAGAGTAGTCAGATAGGAAACGCCGACCCCATCTAGTTTAAAAAAAATATGATTGACGTGTAAAAGTGTTTGTTCAAACCTACTTACAGAAATAAAATCATTTATCATTTATCATTTAACAAAAAGCGTGAAACTCGAGTCATCGTTACCGCACGCTTCCCATGAGCTATATGTATATGTACCTACATAGATATACCTCCGTGCGTTACAAACCAAAAATAATTCAAAAATAATAATCTAATAGCTCGACGATACAATTCACAAGTTACTTAGTTTTCACTTCTATAGGCAGTCCTCAAAGACTGCCCGGCGTGTTTTTTTTTTTTACTGACCTTCCCTTGATCTTCACTGTCATGAAAGAGCAAGCAAGAAGAGATTGAGCAAGAGGTTTTAACTACAGTAAAGTTGTGTAGGATGCTGATTTTATAAAGGTCTTCCAATACTTCTTGACGACCGGAGGACCAAGTTTATGGTTAACTACCGAAACGCTTATGTCAATCTCGTTGAAAGTCGTTGTAGAAATTCGAAACGCTTTAAAAGTGATTGCCACTTGTCTAGACCTTTTGGTGATTAGCAACACGGAAAACAGAGCTGCCGATCGATTCTGTAACAATCTCACCGAGAAAATGTAGGTGAAGTGAGCTATCATTCCACAAGCAAAGCTATTCTGTAAAAATCTCACCGTGAAAACTTAGGTGAAGTGAGTTTTCATTCCACACAACTAGGTAAGATAGTACTAGTAGTACTCGGGATTGACACTGTTGACAGCTCACTCCACGCTCACTTCACCTACGCTTTCACGATGAGATGGTTACAGAATAGCATTGCAGATGCTAGGGATTAACACTTTTGACAACTCACTTCGTGCTCACTTCATCTAAGTTTTCACGGTGAGATTGTTACAGAATAGTTCGGCTGGTATCCAAGCAGCTCTAAGCGGTTGGCAACAGATGCTAGGGATTAACACTTTTGACAACTCACTTCATGCTCACTTCACCTAAGTTTTCACGGTGAGATTGTTACAGAATAGCTCGGCTGGTATCCAAGCACCTCTAAGCGGTTGGCAACAGATGCTAGGGATTAACACGTTTGACAACTCACTTCATGCTCACTTCACCTAAGTTTTCACGGTGAGATTGTTACAGAATAGCTCGGCTGGTATCCAAGCACCTCTAAGCGGTTGGCAACAGATGCTAGGGATTAACACGTTTGACAACTCACTTCATGCTCACTTCACCTAAGTTTTCACGGTGAGATTGTTACAGAATAGCTCGGCTGGTATCCAAGCACCTCTAAGCGGTTGGCAACAGATGCTAGGGATTAACACTTTTGACAACTCACTTCATGCTCACTTTTTTTTTTTTTGTTTCCGGGGTGGAAAATCCTCATGGATGTCCACCGCCCTGGGGCGGGCGGTGGGGTCTATCAGACTCTTACTGACCAAAAACCACCCTGGTGTTACATCTCACACCTACGCTGGGGGTCGCGGGAACGTACGATCCTTCCGCAACCCACGACTGGTGCCGGCCCGCTACTGCGGGCCTCTTCGGGTCTGGGGGGGAGTGAGGTGTTTGACTCCCCCCGCGACGTCTAAGAGAGGCGCGCGTGGAACACTACGCGCCGCCACCTGGGGTCCTGATGTGTGGGGGGCGACGGACGTCCCCGAGTCCGTCGCCCCTCGACCCTTTTAGGGGGGCTGGAAGAGGGCGCTATCCGCCCTCCACCAACACCCAGTGCGCCTTCTGCGGGCCGGGTGAGTAGATGAGATTTCCCTCTCCGTTTCCGCAGCCTCCATCTGCGAGACGACTGTTTCGCAGAAGGACACCACCGTGTCCCAGGACTCGGCGCTGCCGACCATCGACTCGACTACGGCCGGCAGCGACCAGTCACTGCCTACTTCTGAGATGAGGGCACGACACGGCTCCTCCCAAGCGGCACACTCTGCCAGCGTATGCCGCGCCGTGTCCTCCCAACTTCATGCTCACTTCACCTAAGTTTTCACGGTGAGATTGTTACAGAATAGCTCGGCTGGTATCCAAGCACCTCTAAGCGGTTGGCAATGCTCAAAACAACATAGCGGAAAAATTACGAGTAATAGGTGTGTGATAAAGAATTAAAGATATTAACTAAAGACTTCACAGAGACTACTTTGAGAAGAAAGGCCGAGACAAACCCAGAGGTCACAGTCTCTTTTAAAGTCCAGACATAATCTTGGTCAGATCATGTGAAGACCATGTAGATCTGAAACGGTCTTTTGAGGAAAAACCACACAGATTAAGTGGACCTGTCCACTCAGGGCACGCATGTGTCAGTAATCGTGCAGCTTCAACTCAGAACTTACTTTCTTATCAAATCAGTCATTCCAAATGAAGTACTGGTATTCAGCTGCATCTGGTTAGACTGGAAGCCAATCCCAATAAAGGCTGGATAAATGATGACTTATCAAAACCACAAGACTAAGGCTTTGGCAACATTGTTATGACCCTTCATAACACAAAACTTTTAAACATTTCATTTAAAAAATCTACTCGACACGCAGATAAGTATTGTGCAAATAATAGGGGGAAAATGTAAAGCTTTCGGTTTCCTAGCACATTTAGACTCAGACTATAAGCCTCCGGGGGCCTATAAATCGCTCAGCACCTTGTTTTATTTAATTACAAAAGCCGCAGATAAGCAAAATACTATTTATTCCCGCTGTTTTAAGAGTTGACAATAGAAATTAAGGATTTCTCCCGGTTTTTTCCTTTAAATCGTGGGTACCTTTTTTAAACAAAATGTTCAAGCCAATTTAATTATATTATTCCACATTGACGCACACGACATTATAAATTATTATGTACAGATGAACCGATGAATTTCAGTCAGAATCTAGCTCAAATTTTAACTGAATTATTAGGTACATAATTCCACTAAACAAATTCTAAGACAGTTACTAGAGTTGCATAGTATATGTACATAGTAACATGCTAAGTAGTTACAGAATAAGAAGTTAATACAACTGGTGTTTTGTCGCGCCATTAGCCTGACCATATTAAGTAAGTAAGCAACGATGCTTATTTGCATAAAATGTGGTAAAAATAAAGGTTGTTACAGATGTCTCAGTGCAGGACACATTCTGCCATTTCGGGAGGTTCCTGCTCCGGATAAGGTGGGAGGAAACGCCCGGGTGTCACCATTGTGTGGATTGCCCGGAGGACACGGTGGAGCATACGGTGGAGGTCTGCCCGGCTTGGGCGGAACACCGCCGTGTCCTCGTGGAGGCGATTGGCAGTGGCGGCTTGGCCAGCCAGCCTTAGCCGCGGCGGCAAGCGTTTCAACCACCTGCTCCTCAACTCGCGGGCCGCCTCGCCCCTCCGCGCCTACGCGATTCTAAATGACACTCTAGGGGTAGAGCATACAAGACTGCGTGCAGTCGGATTTACAGCGATTCGTTTCTGTTACTAAATAGTAGATTATTAACCAAGGGGATAAAGCAGTGTCTTCTGTCGCGAGTCCTGAGTGTAGCGAGGGATTTAAGTTCACCCAAGACTAAGACAGCTATATCACCGAGGAAAATACTCTACTTTTCGTACCATTTGCGAAAAAATTAACACAATAATAATATGAGATAAGCATTTATTAAAAATAATGACAATTAAACGTATTTTTAGAACATTAACTTATTTATAAAAATAAATTAAAATAAACTTACCTAACGTTTATGTATTTGAAGAAACCAAAACGCGGCAAATTCCTAGACTAATATTTTTTTGTCGGAAAAGCAAAGGCATCAAGCTCATACGGCCTCGTCGGTTTTCGTAATTTTATTAATCATAACTGCATAATAAATGCGTATTCCTTTTTCAAAAATATGTATAATGCTTTATATACAAACTCAATGGTGTAAACACATGTAGTTCAGTATAAATTTCGGTAAGTATTCCAAATTTAAATCACATTCTCCCCCTAGAGGATGAATGAAATTCAGTACAATTTTCTTTCCCTGTTTTTAACAGATTAAAAATGACTATTGTTATGTTCGCTTTTTGTGGCATAGAATGTCACTTTTTTGAGCAAGTGGTACGAAAACCTACTTTTTAGCAAATGCAGCAAACAATTGGACTATAAATGAACATTCGGAATAATACATATTATACATATAATCCAATACTTAGGACATATGACTTTATTTCATGCAAAATTAGGAGATTCAATAATTATAGTACTCGATAATGACAGAATAGCTAAAGAAGATAAATATATTTTTAAAATATGTATTTTTGTGAAGAGAAACTATAATCTATTTGATACTAACACTGACAGGCCAAATAGCCGAACACGGCATAAAGACTGGCTTCGGCTGCCACCAATAAAACTAAAATTATTTAAGAAAAATGTATACTGCATGTCTATTATTATTTTATTTTATTTTCTTTATTTAGGCAACCAAGAGCGATACAAATAGTATGTTACATAGTTTGTGTATTACAGTATTGTATGGCCAATAATAGGTTTCCCTGTATAACTAGGATTGTATAAAACATGCGAACGGACTACAGACTAATATTTTAATACAAAGGTTTATTTTTATTTTTAGGTAAATATATAACCTAAACTTAAGTTTAAATTTTAGAGAAAAAACAAAAATAAGAGAATAGTTTGTTTAGCAATTGCCTTCGTTTATGATTTTTACTAATTGTTTTTTGAATGTAGGTTTATTACAGTTAAATATTATCTAGTTGTGAGAAATCTGTGTTATACATTCGAGCAATACGGGTCAATACACAATTACTGGCGTAATTAGTCGAGCGAGTTATTTACAATCATTTACCAAATATTCTTCAAGACCTACCGCTGACATTGTTTAAAAAAACACTTTTCAAACTATTAGTATTTAAAAGATATTATACCATTAAGGACTATTTAGAAGACAAGTTAATAGAATCTGTAATTTGTAAGTTAGATTAATAATTAACATCGCTGATTGTGAATACATTTGCACGTCATGTTGTGGCAGGATAAGCTGAAACAAACTTACTGTATTACCTTATGTACCATATTCTAGCAAATAAATATTTTGATTGATTTGATTTGAAGTAAAGATAATTATGTAATACAAAATTTCGAATTTTTGACCATTATGGTTACTGAAGTTTATTAGCAAACGTGTTATGGATAATGATTTTCGGACAAACCATTTTAGGAGAAGAAAGGGAGTACCAAATTCAAGACTAAGAGCTCATGTGGCACCCAAATGTCGACCTTTTGGCGTATCCAGACTTTTCAAATGGGTCAAAACAGTTTTTTGGTCAACCCCTAACTCTTCAGCTATGTCGTAACTACTAATATGCCAATCGTGCTCCACGTTTTCAAAAATGGATCGACTTTATGCGTAACAGGGCGACCAGAGCCAACTTTGACATCTAAATTCCCGGACTGAAAACGCTTGAACCAACTTTGTGTTACTAACTCTTACTGACACTGCGTTAAGTCCATAAACGTCACATATTTTTATTCGCGACTTGTGTCGCATGTTTCCCTTTTTTGTAATAAAACTTCAAAATCTATCGATTTTCTTTCATACAGAAAAACAATTGAAAAATGGCGGGAAATCATTTGAACTATTTATTTTAATTTTTAGTTGTTTTCTATTTAATGGCATTAAAACCAGCGAGATACAAACAGTACAGCCAACGATATTTTACTACAACTTTATACCTACAACGTGTTGTTTTGCATCCTCGTTAAATTTCAGGAGGCTGTTATGAAAGACATAAATAATCAAATAAAATTACGATCCAGCTCAATAATTAATACATACTTGTTTTTTTAGGTATTTAAGTTTGACAGTATTTCAGAATACTCCACTTTCAGAGAACAAAATCGCCACGTTGCGTATGCGGTAGGCAGTGTCGTACGACTATGTCGCTGTGTGCATGCGTTACAGTTACAGCGCAGTTACAGGGCGGTATCACACGGGCCCTAAACATGCCGATTTCCGAAAAATACAAAAAATAAAAATAAATTCCTACTTATTTTATTATTGATTCGTGTCGAGAATCATTAGCATAGTTACCTCCTCGAATTTGACGAGGATGCAAAACAACACCTTGTATAAAATACGAAAAAACTTTTTGCCTGACCTATTAAGAGTAAACTACAGACGTAGCGAACATTAATATAATTAAACTTGGTTGCCGGGAAGTTGACCACAACGTTGCGTGTCGCGTGTCGCATTACTAATAATCCCGTTATCTCCTGTAACTAAGCCTCGAGAAGTGGGGTAGTGTTATATGGAATGGATTGAATTCGCAATTACTTTATTACATTATGATGACTGAAATGATTATTCTGCCAACTCAAAAATCTATTCATAAAATGGATCTTCCATTCTTTCCTGTTGCCTGTACAGCTTACACTGTCTATCGAACGGTAACAAAATAAGCGATACCAAAGGAGATTGTTATGCATCCATACATCGTTCGCCCCAGAACCAACAACGAAGGAAAATTACTACCATCAAAACAAAGTTTAATGACGGACAAGTTTCAGAAAGCATTTATTTAAAAAGAATACAAAGAATTTGAGGTTATATTTAGTAAAAAACAATCCTTTCAATACTTAGAAATACATGCTAGTAAATGCCTGTAACTAATGTTATTTCTTTTGCTTGTATGTGGCTAGTTAAGCTAAGAGCTTCAGTAGAACATTTAAGTACATTATGTAGGTACTTACCTATCTTGTTTGGTGTTAAATAAAACAAATTGAATACACTACACAATGTAATAACGAAGAAATGCGAGCGAGTGAGATTTGAGTGCAATAAATTGACAGTTGAGTTCATCAACTCAACTGACATGACAAGGCTTAGGGATGCCCATACATTAGATCCGTGTCGATACATTTTGATCAAAATCGATACCTTCAGTACCTAGCGTGTTATCCTATTTGAAATATTACAATGCATCTCACTTAGGGAATTTGTGCATTACCTCGTATTGTGTTCGTATTCGTGATTCGTTAAAATACATTTCGAAATAGCCTTCATAATAAATGTATGGTAGTTTGTGCACTGCTTCGTTTTCGTTTTTACCCATATTCGTGAATTTCTCACATCGAGTCAGTTTTTACGCATCGAAGTAGCCATCGTGCTTAATATTGGGAGTTCTGTGCACTCGTATTTTAATTTTACAAATTATAAAACAGATGATGACAAATTCCCCAAAACGAATCACGAATACGAATCGACTACGAGTGAGTGCACCACACCCATTCGTGAATTTCTTGTTGTTGAATTCCTTTCACACCTAAGGTATGGTACCAATAAAAACGTCGCACAAGTCACTACAGAAGCGCCATACCCAACAGCGAAGAAAGTTGAAAAGGAAAGTACGTAGGTACGGATGCGTATGACATCCGTGAGCAGGTGGTCCACTCAAGTAATCTCGCTCTTGATGTGTGAAATGAATGATTGGGCATCACTAATTAAGTATCATGTCAAATCTAATTGTCAAAGATGGCAGCTTTTTAGATGTGATGTCGTAAATCGTTACTGGTCTTTTAATTTTGTTCATTAAGGAACGCTGAATGTCCGTTATATACAGATATTCGCAATTAGTATAATAAAATATAATTAGAATGATTATGTACGTCAGATGTTTGTTGGTCTTGGGGCCATTTTCGACGATGTCCTTTCAACTCAATCGGTTAAAGATAACATATTTAAAATTCAGTTCCAAGATTCCACCCGGACAAACATACATACATTGCAAGTTAAATAAAAGCTTGTAAAAAGTAATTAAAATTGCTCATAATTTGAAGTGCTACAACGGTTACAGTGTTGAAACTCATGCCTTTTCTGTATGAGAAGAGGCATTTGTTTTGCAGTGGTACAGTACCTAATAAACTGATATTTATTTCCTTTGTATAAAACATAAAAATAAAGAAAATAAAAATTTGTAGCCAGTAGCCCAAACAACCCGTGGTCAGGGCTCTTAAGAGAAGAAACCTCCTCGCGATATGCGCCGTGTCCAGAAGTACCGCTATCTGGATCAAGCACTTGATCCGGTTCCTAACGAGGGTCTCCTCAGGTGTTTGGTCCAGGCTCTAGGCTATTATGCCGTTGACCGTCTAGACTAGCGGCGCAAATATTGCTGTATCCACATCCCACATATAGACAACCTCGCGATCCAAGTCAGGATACTTAAGCTGCTTATATTTTTCAGCTCTCATGAGGTTCTCGTCATGCGTGACCGCTACGTAATATATTATACTAAAATGAACTTTCTGAAATCTTACAATTTCCTGGCGGGCGAAACTGTAATTCCATATTTTCCATATAAGCTCTGTAAATTCTCGCATACTCGCGTAAATGCAGAATTTAATACATTTATATTGATGATATTATTATTATTAACGGTTACGACTGCCATGGATTTTAGCGTTCTCTTCGCGGCTCGTCAGATACTTGATGTGCCAAGAATGGTCACTCATCGGGGGACTGGCTGCAGCGAAGTGAGCTTCACCAGCTGACTTTGTTGCGGCCAGTCCCTGGAAGGGTAACAGAACGATACGTCTAAGCAGTTTTTATTTAATTTTATCCACGAGTCGACCTGACGTAATAGGTATTCATATTAATAAAGTAAATAATAAATTAAAACCACATCTATTCATTAGAAAATCAATCTACGGCTTATGATGAGCCTATGAAATAAAAATGAAAAGTCAAACGGAATGAATGGCTGCCACCGACTGCATCAAGTTAAATGAGTCTAGAAGGCTGACTTTATCTGGTAGCTCTGAGCTACTGTTCGAAAGGACCGCTATATAGAAAGAATGGATGTGTTATGGATTAACTAAACAGGGAAAAATAAAAAAATATTTATCGGAAATGATTGTTGCTTAAGGCGTTTTCCTAATATAATAAAAGTATTAGTCTGACGAACCCGAACGTGACATCGCGCCGCCAGTGGGTCTTTCGGTTACGCCGAACAAATGATCGCGACGATCGTTTATATCAGGGCAGCAAGTAAGAATCGTCATGATTGGGTAATTATTGCAAAATCAAATGACGTAATCTTTGCCTGATAATGACAACCCAATACAGCCGCAGGAATTACACAAAAATTATTACCCATTAAAGTAAATGATTTTTTTTAAATGTAACGTTATGAACAAAAAGAAGTCTAGACCTTCTGGTCTAGACTTCTTCTTTTTCGTTTAGGCATCCTTTTTAACTAAGAATACTTGCGAGTCAGTTTACCAACAACTGGACCGACAAGGATGAAATAATTGTAAAAAAAATAATAACGATATGCCACATCCATTTCATCGACCTCTGAGTAGGTATCCGCCTCCAATAGATTCCTTTGGGATCTGTCGGCTTAAACTTTAATTAAAGATGCAACCTTCCAGAAAGAACTAGTTTAATTCAGTGATAGTTTCAACGAGTGGCATCTACTGATAATACTAAATTGGAATTGATATAGTTTCTATGAAAATTCAAAACTTAGTCCACCATGTAGAGCCAGAAGGTTGAAGGTAGTAGGTACTAGACAGTATCTTTGACCTTCCGCCTAAGCCCCAGGTTAACCGTATAAAAGACTAAATTTCCTAATAAAAACGATGAAATCGTGAGGAAATCGGAACATCAAGATATGGTCAATATGCAGGAACCCAGCATGGTGATCATATTCCTCTCTGCCTGAGAGAATGGCAGAAATAGTCGGTACCTACGCAAAATACATTGTCATAGCTCAGTTTTTTTCTGATAAGAGGGTTTTGCTCTGCACTAGGACCATCAATGACCTTGGGTATTACAATTGTGGTGGCATTTACATCGTCACATACGAACTACGCGTCACACTGACGTCACGCAAAATCCTACATCGCGCAAACATAGTTTACCGCGAGACTAGCATATACAATGTGTAGTTCTGCATCCTCGTCAAATTTCAGGAGGCTGTTTTGAAATAATGATCAAATAACATTAGGATCCTACTCAATAATTAATACATACTTGTTTTTTTAGATATTTAAGTTTGATTGTATTTCAGAATACTCCACTTTCAAAGAACAGAATCGCCCCGTTGCGTATGCGGTCGACAGTGTCGCACGACTATGTCGCTGTGTGCGTACGTTACAGTTACAGCGTAGTTACAGGGCGGTATCACACGGGCCCTACACATTTCCGAAAAGTTTAAAACATAAAAAAATACCTACTTATTTATTCATGTCGAATCATTAGCATAGTTACCTCCTCGAATTTGACAAGGATGCAAAACGACACCTTGTATATACAACGCCCCGGCATCAATCGTCGAGCAGTTGCCCACCTGGGGTTCTACCTCTCTAAGCGCGAAATCCGTAGTTTCAGCCGAAATTACGGGCGTTTGCTACTCCGTATCACCTACGGACATAAGATTACTTCGGGGCCTGAACTTAGAATGAATGGCAACATGATTTGACCGTTGTCGTTACCCCGATGTGTTTTAGGCCCGTCCGAAAATGTTAATTACTCGGGACTAGGGTTCATACTTTCGGAAGGGCCCATACCATCGTGG
This sequence comes from Brachylomia viminalis, assembly GCA_937001585.2. Lineage (NCBI taxonomy): Eukaryota > Metazoa > Arthropoda > Insecta > Lepidoptera > Noctuidae > Brachylomia > Brachylomia viminalis. The sequence goes on from OW443300.2 coordinate 5,425,775, forward strand.
ACGGAGTTAGACAGTAGGCCCCCAGACACGACGCCCATCTGGTCGGAGGATCCTCCCTTTTCTATGGAAAATGACTGAACTTTACACCCTGTTCCTCATACTTCTATACTGGTGACCCCAAATATTTGGTCTTTTCTTCTTGTTTGTTCCTTCGTCATCAACATCACTTCCACAAGCTTACGAGCGGCGAGTCACACAGCCAGCCAGAACCCTCAGCTTCAACGAGTATCCTGACTACAGTTTCCAGCGGACGCGCACACCTGTGCATCACAGCCCCATCAGCAACATTGGCACAGCACACTGTACTTATTACTGATGGAGGCGAAATAAAATGCAGTCTTGGTTCTGGAATCAATTTGGTAGGTGCGGGTGGTTGCAGTTGCAGGGTTTCGAAAACTAATAAAAACAGCTTCACAGTGATTTTTAACAATATTAGTTGGTTAGCGACGTGGTGCTTGCTGCTTGCTTACAGAGAGAGAGAAAAAACCAAAGTTGCCAGCAAACAAAAATATTTAAGACCGTCGCACCTTGCAACATTGTAATTTATTTTTAAGGTAAAGTTTCTTACATTGCCGACAGATGGCACTAAGCGTACACAATTTACCTATATTATATATAGCTATCTATACCGAATTACCGTTATTGAGGCGTGCGTCGTCCACAATCCGCCCCATAGTGCTGAGCTGAGTTGACTTAACCGATCTGGCCCGTGGTGACGTTCAAGCACGTCACTTCGCCCAGGCCGTCAAGCCCCGAGGCGATCCGGCCAGTACTCGACGACTGGCTCGGGAGAAGGCACGGCTCCCTGTCGTTTAGGGTGACGCAGGTGCTGTCGGGGCACGGCTGCTTCGGCAAGTACCTGTGTCGCATAGGCAGGGAGCCGGACGCTCGGTGCCACCATTGCGTCCATTGCGGGGAGGACACGGCGCAACACACGCTCGCCGAGTGTGTAGCTTGGGAGGAGCAGTGCTGTGTCCTCACAAATGAAGTAGGAGGCGATCTGTCGCTGCCGGCCGTAGTGCGGAGGATGGTCGGTAGCGCAGAGTCGTGGGACGCGGTGGTGTCCTTCTGCGAGGACGTGATGTCGCAGAAGGAAACTGCGGAACGGGAGAGGGAGATCTCGACTCCCTTCCCCGGCCGCAGAAGGCGCACCGGGCGCAGGAGAAGGGCGGACAACGCCCTTTTCCGGCCCCCATGAATGGGCCCTGGGGCGTGGGACTTGGGGAAGTCCTCGCCCCCTATTTGATGGACCCGAGGCGAAGGCGCGCGCGGGTGTCGGCGTGCGCCTCTGAGGCGATGCACGGGGTAGTTAAACACCTCACTACCCCGTGCAGGAGACGAGGCCCGGACAGACCGGGCCAGCACTAGTGTGGGGCTGCGGAAGAATTTCGATTCCCGCGGCCCCGCGCGCACGTGCGAGGAGACACCGGGGTGGTTTTAGCCGGTAAGAGTCCGGCACGCCCCTCCGCCTTTTCCCCAGGCGGAGGTAGTCCATGAGGATTTCCCCCCGTAAAAAAAAAAAAAAAAAAAAAAGGCCGTCAAGCCCGGCTGTCCAACATGTTGGACAGTCACTTTATGCGGCTTCCATCTCTATATGGTCTATAATATGGTCTGTTTATTCACGAAATCAAAACAGTTTACATTATGAGCCTCAAGTGCATACAAACAACATAGGAACGTCAAGGTCAAACAAGGTCAGAATGACGTCACGCTGTCGGAATGCTAGCGGGCCTTAAGGGCCTGCGCGTCATCGGCGCGCAGGGCAACAAATTATTTAGCAGCTAAATACAGATCTACAAATGAAAATAAACAAAACAACAAGCTCAGTTCAGCACTAACATTCCGCTGGAAAGAGTAGGGCGACGCGCGTCACCGGACGCCGAACCACACCAGTACGTGTGCGTACATCGACCACTCTGATGCGACCATCATCGCCGCCATAAGTCGCTCTCACCACCCCGTGGCGCCAAGAACCTCGCTCTAAATTTTGTTCAATTAAAAGAACATAGTCTCCATTTCGCAACGCTCTCTGCTCTTTATTCCACTTATATCTAGGTAGCAAAGTAGGCAAATATTCCTTTATCCACCGCCCCCAGAAAGCATCAGTTAAACGTTGCGCTATGCGCCATTGCTTACGTAAACATAGGTCGTCATTATTATAGATACCGAAAGCGGGACCGTTAGACGATGTACCTATCAAAAAATGACTGGGTGTTAGGGCTTCAGGAAAGTTAGGGTCACAAGACACATAAGTTATAGGACGACTATTGACCAATGCTTCTACTTCCGCAAACAATGTAGCTAACGTCTCCGCGCGTGGAGCGCGTTCCTTAAGTACAACCTTCAATGCTGTCTTCACCGTCCGTATCATTCGTTCCCAGGCGCCTCCCATCTCAGGCGCACCAGGAGGAATAAATCTCCACTCTATACCTCTTACAGTGCCGTCTTCCTGAAGTATACTCCGATTGAGTTCTAATAAACTACGTTTTAGTTCATTATCGGCACCTTTTAGGTTTGTCCCATTATCAGAGTAAATTACTCTGGGCGTACCGCGACGAGATATCATTCGCCTAAGCGCCATAATGGCCGAGTCAGCAGTTAAATTGTCGGTTAGCTCTAAATGAATTGCGCGTATCGTCAGACAAGCAAAAATTACACCGTATCTCTTTTCTCTTCTTCGGCCTATTGTAACCTCCATGGGGCCGAAGACGTCTACTCCCGTAAATGTAAAAGGTCTGCGGTGGTGCTGCAAGCGCGCGGCGGGCAGGTCAGCCATGCGCTGCGGCCGCGGCGCTGCGCGACGGTACCGGCAGAATAAACAACGCGAAGCTACCGCGCGTACGGTCGGCCGTATTTTTATGATCCAGTATCTTTGCCGTAATTCATTTACGACCAGTTCGTGCGCTCCATGAAGCGCTTTCCTGTGATAGTATTCTACCAACAGTCGTGTCAACCTGTGCTGACCATCAAGTATGGCGGGTCTCATTGTTGACTGTTCAACACCTTGAACTTTATCAATTCGACCTTGAACTCGCAAAATACCTTCAGGGTCGATATATGGCGTCAGACATAACAGGCGACTAGAAGACATTAAAGGCTTATTTTGTATAAGTAGTCCAATGTCTTGTGTGAACGAGTCTTGTTGACACTTTTTAATTAAAAGCTTTTCCGCTTCGTACAATAGTTCAACATTAAGTTGAGTGTCAATACGTCGACAGCGTTTTATGAATAATAATACTCGAGAGGTAACTCGAACGAGTCGCGTCCAAGACGAGAAATCATCTTCATTAGGTAATGAATGTTGAATAACCTGTGATGTCATCACGTTAATGCTCCTTATCTCACACACCGCGTCATCTGATGACTTGGTTGACCCAAGATCCTTAGGCCATGTATTCTCTGGCTGCCGTAAGAACCCAGGTCCCTGAAACCAAACATTGTCGTACGTAAGTGGTGGCGCTTCCTCTTTGGTAGCTATATCAGCTACATTTAGTTTCGTTGGTACGTGCCGCCATTCCGTTATGTTAGTAAGTTCGTCAATTTCACCCAGACGATGAGCAACGAAGGGTTTATAGTTTCGAGGGTCGCTACGAATCCATTGGAGGACCGTGTATGAGTCAGTCCAAAAGAAGCGCTTAACGGTCTTTAAGCCTGAATGTTCTCGCTGAACAGTATCAGCAAGACGTGAAGCTATCAGTGCCCCTTGTAGTTCCAATCTAGGTATTGAAATAGGGCGGAGTGGAGTCACTCTGCTCTTCGCGGCTGCAAAACATACGAGTACGTTCCCGTCTACCCTTGTCAAACGCCAATAAATAACCGCGGCATAAGCTTTAATGGAAGCGTCACAAAATATATGCATCTGTGTATCTACACTCGTGTTGACGTCTTGTGTACCTACAGTAGTTGAGCAGCCGCTCCGAGTCCACGTACCTGCATTAAAATACCAACGCGGTATTCGTAACAATTCTAATTGTTTTAATTCACCGAGCCATTTTACCCACTTGATCTGCTCGGCAGGTTGAATCTGGCACCTCCAGTCGACACTAGATCTATGTACGTCTTGTAAAATGATTTTACTTTTTATCAGAAACGGTGATAAAAATCCGTGAATATCGTAAACTGACATAATAATGCTAAGCATTTTTGCTTTCGTAGGTGGTACGGTTCCGTCTAAAATATCTTTAGGTATACGGGTCAAATTAATCCTTAAACCGAACGAATCATCCGCGTGATGCCAAGTTAATCCTAAAGTGCGCTCAGTTGTGTTGTTTACTCCATCTTTGAACTGTATAGCGCTGTGGGCTAACGCATCCGTAGGTATAGAATCTAAAACTCGTTTGCTATTACTCGACCAACCTCTTATCTCAAATCCACCTTTCCTATGAATGGAGGTTATATCTTCCACCAATTTAATCGCGTTACTCTCGTCGCTAGTTGAATGTAAACAGTCATCCATGTAATGATCTTTCATTATTACGTCAGCGGCCTCCGAATTGATATTTTTGTATTTTAGCGCGTTCTTATTCCTTATATGCTGCGCAATAAACGGTGACATCGTTCCGCCAAAGATAAGGCTTTGCATGACACAATGCTTAATCGTACTACCTGTAGACTCTTGCCATAAGAATCTAAATACATGTTGGTCTTCCGGCCGTATCTTGATTCGTAAAAACATATCGCGTATATCGCCTACGATTACGAACTGATTTTCGCGAAATCTAAGCATAATTCCGAACAAAGAATTGTACAAATCAGGTCCAGTCAATAAATAATCATTTAAACAAACATTATTAACCTTCGCGGCAGCATCCCATACTAGCCTCAGTTTTCCTGGTTTGTTTATGTTTTGCACACCGAAGTGCGGTAGATACCAAACGTGATTAACGGATAGTAATTCATCCTTCCGTAGTTCTCGTGCATACCCACTTTCAAATAACTTAGAAATTTCCAGTTTATACCTACTCGCGTAGTCAGTCTTTATTAAACTTGCGTAACAACATTTGTTGACGTGCTAAGGCATTATTGTACGAGTCGGGCATATCGAAATTGTCTTTTTTATAAGGTAGACCTACTTCCCACTGAGTACCCACTTGACGTGCAGTTTTATCAACAATATCAATAGCTCTGACATGATCTTTATTCTCACGAGATAAGGACGATATTCCAACGGCTTCGAGATTAAATGAATTTTTGATAAGATCATTAAGTTCACTAATTACATGCATGTTATCACTATCAGAAGAGCGAGCGAGATGGAAGACATTAAGTTTACTTACCGAAGAGTGAGTACGACCTTTGTGATAGCCATGGATGGTCCATCCCAGCCTGCAGCGTGATCCATACAGCGAGTTTCTTCCGCCGTCAATTATCTCGAGCGGAGCTATTATAAAATAATTATCCTGACCTAACAATATATGCGGCACTACACTTTGTGCGTCAATTATTGGTTTTATATGAGCTAAGTGGGCACATTCAACTTTGTTTACAAGTGACATATTTTGAGCACTTAATTTTAATTTATCACATTTTCTTAAATTAATGTCATATATAGCATTATCCTGTCCAGAAATTAGTAGTTTCACTTTTGGCACTTCCGATTGATACATTTCTAAGCCGAACGCGTCAGTAAACTTTATAGGGCAAGAATTTTCACTTTTTAATCCTAAATTGTCCGATAGTTCCGAGTCGATTATTGACACTGCAGCTCCCTCGTCTAATAAAGCGTAGGTACTTACTACACCTTTAGGTCCGCGCACATTTACGGGAATTACTTTTAGCAGCGCGAAGTCGTCCGTCGTCGAGCTCGTAAATGCTTGACTGACGTCATCGTCGCGTGCGACGTGTGTTATCGAAGCGTCGGAAGTAGTAGCTAAATCTTATTCCGAGCCATCTTTGGTTATCTGGAGCGCATCAACTGATTGTGGCGTCGTTGTAGGTTTCGTCCAGTGCAGAAGTCGGTGATGAGCCATACCACAGCTATTGACGTCACATACAGGCGCAGGGCACACTTTACTACTGTGTTGTTTAGTTGATAAACAACAATAGCATAGTCTGTGCTTTTTGACGAATCTCCATCTTCTCTTCTCATCGCACGTTTGAATATACGACATTCTGGTAGAGTGTGAATCCCTTTCTCACAAAACAAACATTTCGTGTCTTCAACAGCGACGGAAGTAAACACAGAGCGGTGTCGAATCTTGTCATCAGCTGTTCGTTCGAGTGATGCCTGTGTCAATCGTTTTCTTTATTTCTCTCGGCGGCAGAGTGCATCCGATGACGGATAACATCTCCGCGTCAGTTTTCAAAAATGTAGCTAGCAACTCCAGCTTCGATGTACCTTCTCCTTGATGATTAAAAGCGAAATCTGTCCATTTACCTATCAGCGTGCTCGGCAATTTTGATACAACAGCTGCAGCGAGCTCAGGGCTTCTTAGGTAGTCATGCTGGTTTAGGGCGCGTATTGTTGCCACACAATTGTTGACCTTCACAGCGAAGTTGCTTATTTCGTGCTGATAATAATTATGTAACGATGGTAACTTTTTCAGCTGGGTCGTTATATTATAAACAATGGTGTCAGATCGACCAAATCTCAGTTCCAGTGCATTTAGTACTGCAAACGGCGGAGTGTTGCCAATCAGCAGGTCAGTTACAGCTTCTTTGGCCTCACCTCGTAGTGCCCGACGGAGTCTGCACAAGTTTTCAGACTCACTGAACCGACACACACGGGTTGAGTCTTCGTAGGCATTTTTAAAATGTAGCCACTCTATGCAGTCACCACTAAAAATAGGTAGTTCGCGCGGTGTAGCGAGCCGGCTGAGCAGACGATCCTCTTGCTGCGTGACTGTCTGTTTCATCATACTTTTTAAAGTAGGTATGTGCCAGCTGTTGAATGCTGTCCTGAGGAGGCTGAGCAGGAGGACAATCATGATCCAGCCACTTCTTCACTTCATCATGTTTCTGTTGATCCGGCAGGGATACAGAACAGTCCGTGCCTTGGTCTTCATCATGAATTCCCTCGATGTCAGCGTGGTTATCATCATCGGCGTCGACAAGGGCAAGGTCGGCTTCTAATTTCTTATCAATTAATTCCAATTGAATCTTCGCTTTTGCTTTAGCGGCCTGTAGTTCAAGCTGTTTACGCCGTGCTATAGAAGAAGCTGTTGATTTCTTAGAACACACTGTAGTTTTCGAAGCACACGTAGATTGTGTCACGGTAGCACGCGGTGACTGTTTTAACGTCGCCGGCGTCATCGAATAATTCAGTTTCTGTGGCGTTATGGGACAATCGCTGCCACGGGGAAGAGTCCGTTCGTTAATCTTCATAGGTGCACTATCCAATTTAAGACATTCCATTTGTTCTTTTCGCATACGACGCGTCTGCACTGTCGGCGTTTGTGACCGGTCCGCCATTTTTTTAAATTCACGGGTCGAAGACATCACAATCACATCCGTGCTCGAAGACCATTTATTACTGATGGAGGCGAAATAAAATGCAGTCTTGGTTCTGGAATCAATTTGGTAGGTGCGGGTGGTTGCAGTTGCAGGGTTTCGAAAACTAATAAAAACAGCTTCACAGTGATTTTTAACAATATTAGTCGGTTAGCGACGTGGTGCTTGCTGCTTGCTTACAGAGAGAGAGAAAAAACCAAAGTTGCCAGCAAACAAAAATATTTAAGACCGTGACCACTCGCACCTTGCAACATTGTAATTTATTTTTAAGGTAAAGTTTCTTACATTGCCGACAGATGGCACTAAGCGTACTTAACCTACACAATTTACCTATATTATATATAGCTATCTATACCGAATTACCGTTATTGAGGCGTGCGTCGTCCACAGTACTAATGGACGGTCAACAAGAAGAGCTCTCAATCCCCATCAGTAATCATAATATTTACATCTTAGTTCAAACTGTAACATAATTATTGCGACTATAACCTCTTAACATAAGTGCCTTAAGCCTCTATTGTATCATCAAATTAACTACAGCAGTGCTTGTCAGTCAATCTGCGAGGCTGCCGCGTCATCCCCTCACTAGGTCACGTGATTAATGGTCCGCCATCTTGGATTCTTGAGTCGCTGCCTGCGTTATCATTTCCTCTTCGTGTTTGTGTGTGAGTTACTAAATATAGTGGTATATACGTATCTATTTTAAGGCGAAGGACTATAGAAGTTGGTTCATCAAAAATCTTTAACAATTACGTGTAAATTACAATCTGTTAAACAACTCTGCCTAAACCTTCGCGGAATACAATTTTATATATTTTTTTATATATTTGCCACACACTAGGAATTTCTCCTGTATCGTTTACAAACATTTAAACTCACATACACAAACAGCCAGACCCGAAACGACTACTTGTAGCTCCTACAAATATTTGTTCCGTGCGGGAATCAAACCCGCGACACGCAGCGCAGCAGTCAATCGCTTAACCACTGCGCCAACCATGCCGTCAAATGTTTTGTTAATGTTATTTTTATGTTACAATCTATTATTTTTATTATAAAATCAATATTTATAATAGCTGTGTGAACGGGTGCATTGGACTTACTATAGTTACAACTGACCATAGACGGTTCTTACTACCTAGGCCGTCACGCGTCGTAGAAACATTAATGAGCTTTTTGGCCTTGCACTACTCTTTTTGGACAATTTATCAAATAGGACAAGATGTAATTGTACCTACTGACCTAGCGATGGCGCAATTGTCACTCGACTCCCCAGTTCTAGCAAAGTAAAAAGTGTTGCTCAACAATCCAGATGTATGGCCCACCAGATCCCACTTAATCTTTTTAAGACCTAGATATTTATTATATAGGCCACAACGGTTATGGGTTAAGCCTGTTTTAGCACGTTTATATTATTATTATGAACAACACAATATAAGTACAATTACAAATAATCTATTTAAATGTAAAATTGTGCAAATTGTTGTGCAATTTTATATAATATAAATTGTATAAGAGTACAATTTTTACGACTGCCACATTTTCTAATGTAAATGAGTCATCAAAGTCATTGTCTCCCGAGAGTTATATCCCACGATATAAAATAAGGCACGTTACTCACAGAAAAGTTGAATAAAAGTTAATAAACGAATGTAATATAAACTTGCGAGTCGAGTGTGAGATGTCGCCGTCAGTCGGCGTTAACCCCGGGGTGCTGATAAACGAGTGTGCGAGTTACGACTATATTGTGCCACTTAATTATACAGAGTTACATTTTGTGCTATGCTTAATATTCGTATTGGTACTGTACATTTTTTGGTGTGCGTTATAAAGGAGACGTGTGATGAAATCGATGATTCTTGCCATACTTACCTATTAATTTTATTTGTTTTCTTTTTTTATATCACTTTTTTTTATTTGTGGTTTATCTTTAAGTTGTGTTGTGTGCCTTTTAGTCTGTGCTAAATAAATCTATTTTCTTTTCTTATTTTATATCTGCCGCTTATTAGCAGCTGCAGTGTTTCGATTTGAACAGTAATTATAGTTGCCAGTGTAATAATTACTATTTAAATATTTCAGCTTAGCTTCTAAGAAGGCAACCATTTCCGAAGTTTTTGGTGTTGCAGATGATAAGGAGGCGACCGGCCTGACCTTAAGGACTTGCAGATGGGCTGCTCATGTTTGACGCAACTTCAGCAGCCCTTTAGAATGATATATGTTTTTGTTTCGTACGTTAATACGAGAGCCATTCACAGTCTGGCCGTCCTGGAGAGAATGCGTTCCTGACACATGTAACTGCGACAATTCTAGTAACTAATAAAGATCAAATTCGCCAAACACGTTTACGTTTGAATGAAACGCTAATGGCCGTGTGGAACTTCTCGTTAATCCATTGAATTGCAATAGATAAATAGAGAACCTATTTAGGTAGTTGAGTCTGTTTAGTTTGGACTCGCCTAATACAGTTTGCCTTTACAGGATTAACAGCCATCAATCCGATTCATTGATTTAGTGATTACTGATATTTACCGTAATTCATTAATGTTACTGAAATGACAACGTGTAGCCCACTTTTGATCATTTCACACAGAACCTAAATATTATGCGGCAGACTAAATTTATATTAAATTAATGCTCTCAAAAAGACAAAAGAACCTCAAAGCCATAAAAATTAAGGTACCTATACGTACCGATAAAAAATAATAGTCCCCCAGACCGAATTACGGCCACGGCGGCCAATCTCAACGCAGACAAGCCCATCTACACGGGAGATATTATAGTGCAACAAGTGTGACACAGGGGCACTCACTCTTCCATCACTCTCATAGTGACGGCACGGTTGGCGCAGTGGTTAAGCGATTGACTGCTGCGTTACGTGTCGCGGGTTCGATCCCCGCACGGAACAAATATTTGTATGACCTGCAAGTAGTTGTTCCGGGTCTGGCTGTTTGTGTATGTGAGTTTAAATGTTTGTAAACGCACCCACGATACAGGAGAAATTCCTAGTGCGGGGCAACGTTTTCTAAAAAAAAAAAAAAAATTGTTCGATGAGGCGGTAAGCCGACACGACCGGTGAGAGATCAGGCGCAGGACCACCAACTTCCCTCCGGGCTGCTACTGAGAGAGTCCTAATAGAAAACCCCATTAACACTTTGTCCGACCTGGGAATTGAACCCAGGACCTTATGCTCAGCAGTAGCACTTGCGGCCATTAGAGCAACGAGGCAACAAAAATTAAGGTAGGTACCTATATCTATAGCCGGGGCAGTCAACGTACCTATAGCTATAGCCAAGGCAGTCAACGTACCTATAGCTATAGCCGCGGCAGTCAACGTACCTATAGCTATAGCCGGGGCAGTCAACGTACCTATAGCTATAGCGGGGCAGTCAACGTACCTATAGTTATAGCGGGGTAGTAAACGTACCTATAGCTATAGCCGGGGCAGTCAACGTACCTATAGCTATAGCCGGGGCAGTCAACGTACCTATAGCTGTACAGTAGCCGGGGCAGTCAACGTACCTATAGCTATATCCGGGGCAGTCAACGTACCTATAGCTATTAGCGGGGTAGTAAACGTACCTATAGCTAAAGCCGGGGCTGGCAACGTACCTATAGCTATAGCCGGGGCAGTCAACGTACCTATAGCTAAAGCCGGGGCAGTCAACGTACCTATAGCTAAAGCCGGGGCAGTCAACGTACCTATAGCTGTACAGTAGCCGGGGCAGTCAACGTACCTATAGCTATAGCCGGGGCAGTCAACGTACCTATAGCTATAGCCGGGGCAGTCAACGTGCCTATAGCTATAGCCGGGGCAGTCAACGTACCTATAGCTATAGCCGGGGCAGTCAACGTACCTATAGCTATAGCCGGGGCAGTCAACGTGCCTATAGCTATAGCTGGGGCAGTCAACGTACCTATAGCTATAGCCGGGGCAGTCAACGTGCCTATAGCTATAGCCGGGGCAGTCAACGTACCTATAGCTATAGCGGGGCAGTCAACGTACCTATAGCTATAGCGGGGCAGTCAACGTACCTATAGTTATAGCGGGGTAGTAAACGTACCTATAGCTATAGCCGGGGCAGTCAACGTACCTATAGCTATAGCCGGGGCAGTCAACGTACCTATAGCTGTACAGTAGCCGGGGCAGTCAACGTACCTATAGCTATATCCGGGGCAGTCAACGTACCTATAGCTATTAGCGGGGTAGTAAACGTACCTATAGCTAAAGCCGGGGCTGGCAACGTACCTATAGCTATAGCCGGGGCAGTCAACGTACCTATAGCTAAAGCCGGGGCAGTCAACGTACCTATAGCTAAAGCCGGGGCAGTCAACGTACCTATAGCTGTACAGTAGCCGGGGCAGTCAACGTACCTATAGCTATAGCCGGGGCAGTCAACGTACCTATAGCTATAGCCGGGGCAGTCAACGTGCCTATAGCTATAGCCGGGGCAGTCAACGTACCTATAGCTATAGCCGGGGCAGTCAACGTACCTATAGCTATAGCCGGGGCAGTCAACGTGCCTATAGCTATAGCTGGGGCAGTCAACGTACCTATAGCTAAAGCCGGGGCAGTCAACGTGCCTATAGCTAAAGCCGGGGCAGTCAACGTGCCTATAGCTAAAGCCGGGGCAGTCAACGTGCCTATAGCTATAGCTGGGGCAGTCAACGTGCCTATAGCTATAGCTGGGGCAGTCAACGTACCTATAGCTATAGCCGGGGCAGTCAACGTACCTATAGCTATAGCTGGGGCAGTCAACGTACCTATAGCTAAAGCCGGGGCAGTCAACGTGCCTATAGCTATAGCTGGGGCAGTCAACGTACCTATAGCTGAACAGTAGCCGGGGCAGTCAACGTACCTATAGCTATAGCCGGGGCAGTCAACGTACCTATAGCTATAGCCGGGGCAGTCAACGTACCTATAGCTGTACAGTAGCCGAGGCAGTCAACGTACCTATAGCTATAGCCGGGGCAGTCAACGTACCTATAGCTAAAGCCGGGGCAGTCAACGTGCCTATAGCTAAAGCCGGGGCAGTCAACGTGCCTATAGCTATAGCTGGGGCAGTCAACGTGCCTATAGCTATAGCTGGGGCAGTCAACGTGCCTATAGCTATAGCTGGGGCAGTCAACGTACCTATAGCTAAAGCCGGGGCAGTCAACGTGCCTATAGCTATAGCTGGGGCAGTCAACGTACCTATAGCTGAACAGTAGCCGGGGCAGTCAACGTACCTATAGCTATAGCCGGGGCAGTCAACGTACCTATAGCTGTTGCCGGGGCAGTCAACGTACCTATAGCTATAGCCGGGGCAGTCAACGTACCTATAGCTGTACAGTAGCCGAGGCAGTCAACGTACCTATAGCTATAGCCGGGGCAGTCAACGTACCTATAGCTATAGCCGGGGCAGTCAACGTACCTATAGCTATAGCCGGGGCAGTTAACTTTCGATAACCCTCAAACACCACTTGACAAGAAGTATATTAACCATTCATCTCCACACTCAAATATTAAACCGAAACCCACAAACCAGTGACGATAACTCTCGATTTATAACATCCGTGTCTAGTAAAGGATTTAATCAAAAAGAACCAGCATCTGTCAGAGCTATTAAAACGGTGAAAGCTTTAATATCAAAGCACATTACGCTGAGGTTATTGCAATAAGTCTTGTGACACACGGCTGCATTGGAAACCGATCACGATTAGGTGGGTATTCTGTGATTTTGCAATTTGATAGGCTAAAAGTAGAAACCGCGCGTTTAGTCTATTTTAGCTACTTTATTTATTTCTTTATATTACTGTGAGGTCGGGCTGCTGACATTGAATCCGTCATTATTTTGCAAAAGAGAGCTGTCCGAGCCATTTATAATCTACGTCACCGCGAATATCTCAGGGGACTATTTAAAAAGATTAATATTATGGCGGTACCTTGCCAATTCATTTATGAAAATATTATCCAAGTAAGAAAAAATCCACATCTTTTTAATAAAATAAGTGATAGACATAAAGATAGAATAGATCAACCATTTTCAGATAAGCAAAAATACATTCATCTTTTGTGGGGTACTGTGTTAAATGTTACAACAAAATACCTTGTCATATACAGCGTGGCGCTGCTATGGTGACCTTAATTTAACACACATATACGTTTTCACATTTTCGTTTCATGACAATTTTTTATTTCCATTAAACGTTATTATTTACAGATTTATTAAAGAATTTAGGAAATAGCATCTTAGAGCAACCTGTACTTAAAGAACTGTCGCGCAGCGGTCATTTCCCTCGGTCACGGATCATAACTTCGCATCAATGAAATTAAAACGAATAAGCAATACTATTAGGATGAAACAAATGCATAGAGTAGGCGAATTTAAGGAAATTTCCTTTGTTGGCGAGCAGCGCAGGCGACGCGCGCTCTCCCTTCCACCCACCCGCCGCACCGAACACGAATTCTTTTTTTGCTTTTCTAGTGCTAGTCGAACCCGTGTCCTTGACGCACTTATTTATACTAGTGCGCATAATTACGTCGCGAAAAAGACTCTTAGCTATTGTTTTATTTATTTCTTTTTGTGTAATTAGGATAGTAATTAGATCATGGTACTGCGATAAAGACACTTTGATTGGTTTTCGTTTTCTTATCTAGTAGGTACGTTTACACCTCTTGCGATACGGACGCATTTATTTGTGCTATTAGTGCTTGTGTAAACTTATGATCGTGATGGCAGTGATTAGTGATGACAGTTATTACTAATAGTAACAAGAGAGGGTGATGTGATAAGTGTTTGTACCACTTGCGCCGCTCGGTTTCTTTGATAATATGCCGTCAAAGAATCGGACCGATCACGAGTAGGTACAAGACGCGATGCGCGCGGTTGCCAGCCCGCGAACCGACACATTGCCGCTCCGAGTTAACGTAAGCGAGCTAGGTAAGTAATTTCATGAATGAATTTTTGCAAGGGTGATCCCAATTTTAATGACTTTTTTATTATTTAGTTTGTTTGAAAAATTTTTTTTTTCAGTTTACGTATTATTTTAACCTATCAATATTTATATGGTTAATGGGCACTAGCCCTACCCGTGTATTAAATTAAAGTCACCATTGTAGCGCCACGTTGTATATTGCAATTAAATGTAAGAAAATTTAAATTTCCTGTATAAAGTTCATTTTGTTAACAAGCATATTACAAATTAGAGGATTATATCCAAGATAATAATGCTTGGAAACATGCTGGTCCAGCTTCATAGGACAATCTAGAGTCTAGACAAAATCAAAGTGGTTGCTAATTTAATTGTATAATTTACTATTTTTACGACATTCATTTACATTCTGTGTTTACTTTAACTCACATAATTACTTATTACTTGTTTAAAAAATTAGGTAAATCGTATACTTTTACAATGTTTGTAAATATATCATGTGAGCATAATGTATCTATCACATAATTAACTTACGCGATGATGTAGAAGCCTGTTCATATTTTCGATGTGTGATATCTTTCCTCTCGCTTTCCTGCAACCTGTGGGAGCGATTTCGTGAAATGCGATGGAAGCGTGTAACAGGAAGCTGGAGAAGCCCGCGCTATTTGATTTGACCAATAAGCGCGCGCGGTGGTAGACTTGGCCGTCAGATGGTACCAACCCATTTTCCGAGAGGTTGGTATTGTCAGCCAAAAGTAGCGTGTGTGTGACGAGAAAGGGAAATAGAGAAGGTAAACGCATCAGCTGTGCGCTTTACCTCAAATATTCATTTCAAGTAATACCTGAATAATATTTTTTAGGATATAATGTTAATGTTTTGCTTATTACCAAGGTGAGATGTCAGATGTTACACATCATACGCGACTACTGTAAGGCTCGTTTAGTTTTTTTATTGCTGTTCGAAGTAGTCTCCGTTCTTTTGTTGAAGGACCACTGACTCAAGCGGTGGGCCCACTATTCTTTAGGGATTTCTTCCACGCCTTATTCAAACGCAACCACGGCATCTTCATGGTTCATAAAACGAATTCCTGTAAGTTAATCTTTTATTTTTGGAAATTAATTAAAGTCACAAGATACCAGGTCAGGACTATAAGGAGGATGACTTACTAACTCCATACTTTCGAGAGACAAAAGTTCGATTGTCCGTCTGGAGGAGTGAGCTGGAGCGTTGTCATGGTGGAGGAGGATCCTGCTTCTTGGGCGCTGCTGTCTCACATTTTCCAAGACAACTGGTAAACAATGACTGACATACCAATCTGCAGTAACAGTATTTTTATCTTCTAGAACAATAGTTGCGAAATGACCCGTCCGTCCAAAGAATGAGGCAATCATCTTTTTCCCTTGACTTTTGCCCATCTTTACTTTTGTCGGCAAATCTTCGAATGGAAACATTGCGCAGATTGTCTTTTGGTTTCGGGTTCGTCACAATATATCCAGCTTTCGAGTCATCTCCATCATACTTTTCAAGCATTGATGTGGCACCAATCCAAACGACGGACGGCGTTTTTGATCTTCCGTCAAATTATGAGGTATCCATCTAGTACAAAGCTTTCTGTCGCCTAAATGTTCATGTAAGACGTTTTGTTTTCGACTCATACTAATGCCTAAAGCTGCCCGAATCTGTTGATATATCATCCTTCTATTAGCTTCTATCATTAGCCACACAGCACTCACGTTATCTTCAGTAGTCGCCATATAAGGACGCCATCATCATCATCATCAGGGAGTTTGCTTCGACCACGTTTAAACTCATTAAACCAGTTGTAAACTGGCACGGGATGGGGCTTCGTCATGAAATGCTAATCGAAGTCTATCGTAACATTGTTGTTGAGTAAGACCGCAACGAAAGTCGTAATAAATCAATGTCTTTATTCAATCATTTTCTCTGGTCAAATCCATTTCGATGCACGACAGACACTTTTTAAATTGCCACCAATTTGTACAAACAAATGACAGGAATACATTACACATCTACAGATTACCAAAAAGTTCTTAATTCGAAATATAAATAAATTTAACATCTGCTGCTTTTCTAACTGGCCTATTCTAAAAACTTTCAGTGTGACCCCCGTATTTGTCATTGATAAGTTTTTAATTCCTTTTACCTATAAGGTAGTTTTATCATAGATGCATCGTCTTCGCATATAATTATAGAATTAGTGTATACAAAATATTGTAACACATTTTAAAAGAGAAACGGTGGAATTTCTTGCCCATTCTTCTCCATACGAAACTACCTTTTGGAAGGGGTGACTAGAATCAATAGTATTTTAATGTAAAAGTTGATGTTCAAAAGTGCCTTTTATGTGCCTACTTGAAATAAATGCTTTGACTTTCACTTTTAAGTTTGACCACTACATGATCCTTTCAAAACAGCAACAAGTATACAATTAATTTTGAAAATAAAATTATATTATTATTATATAAACATGTTAATCCTATGTTGGTAATATTAATTAAGTTAACTATAAAATTTATGTATATCGACATCGGTGTCCTATAGATCAGTTAGCTTACGATGTTTGTCTGTCGCCAGATGCAAGGACAGGCTTTATCTCAATACCCTCTAACAGAATTAATGTTAAGACTGCTTCAAATAAAGACAGACAAACCTATTTTACGAATAAAATAAAGCAAAAGCCTTTAGTTTGGAATTCACTTTATTCATTGAAACCCCTTGGGAGGTCTGAAACACGTAGCGGTCACGTGGAGGCTCTCGTGCAGTGCTCGTGTTGTGCAAGAGTATTGCCCTCCCCCAACACTTGGGCAGCATGGAGGAAAACGATTTTGTTTCCCTCGAGATAATATGGCAATAACATCCCAGCACACAGGTGCGTTCCAATGCAGACTAAGGTAGGATCAGTAAGCAGTTCCATAAGTGAATCGAGTATCTTTTTAAATAAATCCATTTAACACTTTCAAACACGATAAAGTACCTATTTACCAAAAATGTTAACGCAGTAAAAATTTTACCCAACAAAATAACAAGCAAGCGACCAGCTATCTGATCCCAACAACAATGTGTATTCAATATCACGCACCACGCACGGCTATCAAACGTTACGTGAAAAGTGACCGATTAAACAGCGCTTAAACCCCATTGATAGCTTGCCGATCAATTCTCGCCTTTATTGGCCAAACAATAAAGTACAAGACCAAAATAAGCGCTGGATAGAAATGATTGCCAGCAAAAATATTACGTGCGGCAACAATTATTGCGCTGTCATGGTTATATAGGAGAGAATTTATGTTTAATGTTTAGATTTTAAATGCTGGGATCTTAGATTCATAATAATCTGCTGCGGTAAGAACAGGGATGAGTAGAAAAATACTGTATAAATGATGATAATAAGATATAGGTAGTTAATTACAAAACTTGTTCCCACTGCTGGCTAGGACACAGGCTTCCTCATTGTGAGAGAACGGGCCATTATCCACCACGCGGACCCAGTATGGGTTGGTCTTCAAACTTTTGGTTTTAGAACATATTTCTTCACCTAGTTAAATAATAATGTTCATTATTGTAAAGCATGCGAAAAGCTCGGGACGTCGCGCGTCGGGACCATCATCTTATATTTAACCTACTTGTACGTTAATGGCCTCTAAGTAAATTACGATGTTCTTAAAACCTATTTGAGTAAATGACAAAATGAAGCGTTGTTTGCACCGTAAAAGAAGGATTAAAGTAAATGACTAAACGATAGTATAGTCGACCTCGTAGTTGCTTTACCACTTTTGACATCATTATTATACTCAACATTATTGTATTCCCTGAAAGGTTGGGCAGAGGTGTACTTAAGAGCGCGTATAAAGCAAAATTACCAATCTTATATTTGATTTTACATGAAAAATTCCGGACAAAATCTTAAAATAAAAATGTATGAATAACTACATGATATTTCCGAGGGTTCACTTTGATCAAAAACATGAAATAATAACATTTCCTCGATATAAAAAAAAATCACGAAGTAACCTCTAATTCTCATATTTTTCCGTTTTGTACTCAATACGGTAATGCCTATTGCGACAAAAATCTGATAATTATTTATATTTATACAAGAGTAAAGGCTGTGCTTAGGCATTTTATGTAATTCCTTTTAGTTTTGGATTTATTACGATATAACAGTTTTGGCGCATACTACGCACTATACTATACATACTACTAAAATTTTACTGGCTTTAGGCGCGCTCTTAAAGTACACCAACATTTCTCCAGTTATGTCTAAGTTCCAAGTAACAGGGGCGGGCAGGTCCTATTGCCATCAACCGAGCACAAATCAAGACTCCGCGCTGCTACCGAACAATTTCATATCGGATCGGAGGACCTCAGCAGTAGCGCTTGCAACCACTAGACGAACGAGGCAGTCACCTTTGACAACCATCTATACAAATAAATAAAATTGAAGTATCTGTTTGTAATATCTAAATAACAGCTTTTGACTAAATGTACATAAAAAAAGCTGTCTGTTTGTTCCGACTAATCTACGAAACGGCTGGACCGATTTTGACGGGACTTTCACTGGTTTAGTTGATGTTATAAGGAGTAACAAACGCTTCATTTTGTCCCGTAACCACGTTCCCGTGGGATCATTTCTGACACCCACGCGGGTAAAGCCGCGGGCAGCACCTGGTTCCCTATAAATTGAAACTTCAATATGGTTGAAACTACCTAACTGTCAGATAGACAAATAGATTTTTTCTTTTTATGACGTGCAAGTGACATTCCACCTGGTAGACTGGTAAAGAATTTACGAGCTTGACTGTTCCTACATTATGACTTAATAAACCAGAGGTTTTTCACCGAGGAAATGAACTCTGTTTAAATAGCTTTAGTTTATTATTTTTGATAGTTTCTTTAACATCTTTTGTTATATGCGTTGCATTTTAGTATTTGACTTCATGTAAGATTATAGTAACTATACATTGTGATTCTTTGTTGTGTCTTTTGATTACTGTTTAGTGTTTAAGTTTGAAATTATTATTTGAAATTAAAGATAAAAAAAAAAAAATTACGTTCCTATTAAGTTGGTTTGAAAATTTAGGATAACATATCATTTTCATTACTTTTGGAAGCTTGGAGGAAAACGTAAGCTTTGTGTAAATAGTTTACTTTTAGGATAGCGAGGAACATTTGATTGTAGTTAGCGTAGAAAACGAAATCGCGCGGCCGGCAGTGATTAAAGACGCCTTTACGAATAAAATTCGTGTTCGAATTTGACGCAGCTATGCGCAATCTAGCTGGCAAATGACATTATTATAATTATCTCGGGCTGCCGTACTATTTTGATTTGATTATTCGCTTGACCTTTAATTTGGTCTGCGAAGTAATATTTTTTATTATGAAGTCACCCCACACCATTTAGTCTTGTCCAGCCGTATGTCGACTTGAGCTCATAATCTTACAAGAAACCACTTCTTATTTATGTAATAAATAAAAGGTCGAAAATCATTAAAGGACTTCAAGCTGACGCACATCCGGCGCGAGACGATAAAACAATCGATGAAGTCACACGACTATTTGCGCCAGCAAAGCGAGTTTGGTCCCACATTTCTTACGAGATTCGCATCAGTTTGACGCAGAGCATTCAGTTGATCGTCTTATTTTTTTGAATAAAAATATTATAATTCTATTCACTTCTATCACGTTTTGCCAGTCAATTTGGAAATCAAAGATACGACCTTCTAACAATACAAAGCGTTGTCATTGTAGATTACATAATTATGAATGCGTAGGTACTGCGTACATAATTGTTATTTCACTCGGGAAATTCGTTTGCGCTGAATCATCTCAATCAATCAAGCTATGTAGTGAGGGGAGAGTAGGAGGTCCGTAAAATCGGGTTTCTTAGGACTTTTCCTGTTTTTTTTTTCTTTTCAGGCTTTCAGAATCTGTACTACTATAAAAAAGGAAAGAAAAATATTTAATTTGGGACCTGCACAGGAAATACCAACAGTAAAAAAGGAACATTTAAACACTTAACAAAATTTTCATTTTAACGTAATGTATGCCAATTTAGGTATAAGTAAACAAGTTATAATATTAAGAATAATTAATTAACGCTATCTAAGACAAATAAATGTCACTCTTCTGCGATATACTCCGTGATCGATAATTATTGTAGGTTAAAATATCATACTCAATGCTTAGTTTGCGGCCTATTCAATGAACATAGATTAAACAACGTTTACAAATATCGAATAAACATTTAAACACACAATAAAATTCATTAATACAAGCGGTAGTAAAATCACCGAGTGCAATCATATAATTTATAATGAAACCACGTCCCATTATCACGTGTATTGTACAAACAGTGGATGATATTGATACAGAATATAAACAGCAATGATAGGAACAAGCCGCTAACGATTGTTCACGCGGATATAAAACGTATGTCACGCAAAATGTGGGCAGGTAATGTTTATATTTTGTGCCGATATTTTTAATGAATGTTGATTTTTAATTGGATGTGGGGTATGTTGTTATTTGGTACCAATGTTCAATAGTAATCTTAAAAAAACAATAGTAGTTTTCAAAGAAAAGAGTCTGAAACAGATGAAAAAAATGCCTTAGTTTGATCCAAGTCATTTTAATTCTGTGCAATATTAAAATCATTCACTGTTTGTACAATAAACTGAATACTGGGATTGGATTGGGAATGATTTATATCTGTAAAATGTGTTTGTACAAACCTACTTTTACAAACACTTTTACACGTCAATCATATTTTAAAAACTAGATGAGGTCGGCGTTTCCTATCTGACTTCTCTGAGAAGAAAGACCGAAAGAAACTCAGAGGTCAGAGAGATAATCATGGCCAGATATGGTTTCATTATGCATACAATTATGTAGCTCTGCTCCAAAAGCGTGGATAGATGAAATAGATTACATCACCTACTGATTTGACTCGGGCTTTCATTATTTGGCTAAGCCTAAATATAATACTCATTTTAAAATGGCCTCTATTTGATCCTAATGGTCCTTGTTTCACGGTTTTTACCATAAAATTGTTCAACTAAACTTTCCTACGCTTTTTCTTACCATATCACCCGTTATAAACTTTAACAATTTTTAACAATCACTGTTTTAATTACATAATTGCATCAAGGTGCCTGTGTGTCCCGGTCATGCGATGCATGTAACTTCTAAACGACTAAGATTCGTGATTACAGTGTACTGTACACTAGCTTTTAGTTATCGTTGCGTGTCTGAACGTTCCACTTCATGTGTTTGCGTTCAAAGAAAAAAGGCAAGAAAAGTTTTGAACGATGTAGGTCAGGTGGGAAAAAAGTAGGCATTAGATCAATAGAGCTGGCCAGTGTTTGTTTATTTAGTTATTTCATGCTTCATGGTAGTTTTAAGGGTCAGCGAATTACACTGCTTTATGGATCTTTTGGCGCTTGAATGACGTTGACAAGGGGGCGTTGTTGATAAATATTTGTGAAATGTCACTCGAAATGTATCTGAAAAACAAGATGGCGGCGTTAGTTCTAATTTTGGCTTCGCGCCAAATTACCTTGTAGCGTTATTTTTGACTATGTAGAAAAATGTGTCGTTAGTGGCAAGTACCTACAAAAAACGGTGTAGTGTCTATCAATGTTTTTTTTTTTTGTTTTTACTAACCCAACTTGCCCGTCAAGAATGACCAAAAACTACAGATCAAAAATTATCGAGATAGTTTTGCCAGTGACTTTCTTGAACATTCACAATTTTTGCTTGGTTTCTTGTAAAACAATGGAAAAGTCCCGGACTTTCTTCAAACCATATTCACGCTATCCAAATCGCGTGCCGACCTTGCCTTCTATTCACAATGCCCCTTCGATGCCTACCAATATCTCTGTGCATTATAACCAAGTCACGACATCGCAACCTTTTGTGCCTAATATCATGAAGTTTAAACAAAATTAAGTGACGTATTAATGGCTTTGAGAACTTGGAATATTTTGCGAGTCACGTATCTTTGTGTGTCAATCAACGTGTATGTAGTTTGACAATGTTTAAGAGCTCGCTTGATTGAGTTGCAGCTTTTGCTCAATGGTAAAAATCATTATCAAGTCTAAATTCTGACATAGGGTACGAAATAGAAAAAAAAAACTTTTGATATATTGTAGAAGTTGTACAAGCAAAAGTTACGCGCACTCCTTTTAAGTATACGTAGTGCGCGTCTTGTTAAGGAAATTTATCGCTTACTGGACGACCCTTCACGTGACCAGAAAGCTGGCTCATTCTTTCACTAAAGGACTAGCATTGCCATTCAACGTAGCGATGCTGCCGGTCTTCTGGGCATGTTTTCAAATGACAGCGACGTGGACAAGTACATCGATGCCTAAGTGTCCTTTACTTTGTGTTTTTTGTATTTATTCGTTTAGTTAGTTAGTTAGGGCGAATTCCACCAAACTTATATACCTAAAAGTCTAATCCTGAGAATATATTTTGAATTTTTGATAGTTTTTCCATACTAGAACAGTTAGCATCAATTTTATTCCACAGATAAAAGATATCTGACTTTGGTCAAATCAGCCCTTAAACAAGTAATTTAGTACCTAGTGTATACAATATAGTTATATAAGTAAATTTGATAATGATTTCCGTAGGTATACTTCAAGTACCTATATACTTGGTCGATCATAATCGCTTGCCGGTATCTCAATTTATTTGGGATCGTCGCAGGATGTTACCTTCTTCCATAGCTACATCGTGTTTACAAATCACTATAACACTATTAATGTAATTAATGCATCAGAATATTGTAAAACATTTTAAAAGAGTAGGTACCGGTGGAGTTCCTTGCCCATTCCTCTTCATACGAAACTACATTTTGGAAGGGGCGACTAGAATCAATTATATTTTAATGTAAATTTGGACGTTCAAAAGTGCTTTTTACGTGCCTATTTGAAATAATTGCTTTGACTTCTAATTCACTTTTATACTTATACAAATAGATATAATAATAAGAATAATCATTTATTTCGGACATAATTAAAAATCCATAATGAGTTAGTAACAGAAAAACTTATAACTATGTTAGTAACCTTAAAACATTTGGACATTTGTACCCGAGTCATGGATGTATATTTATAATATGTATGTATTTACGAAAAAAAAAAATGTATTTAAGTAGTGTATCAACCATCTGGTATCCATAACCATAAGCCTTATTAAGTGCTTAACTTGGAACTAGATGGTGCTGTGTGCAATGTCAGACGATATTTATTATTATTTATTAAAACAAAATAAATTATTGAAAAAAGTTTAATTCATAAACTTCCCCTCTGCACCGGGCCAGCAGGCATGCCTACGGGACCAGTGCGCCAGGAAAGGGCAGTCTGGTCTTTCAGCAATAACGCTTAGGATGCTGTTGGGACTCCCACGTATCCTACGCATCAAGGAGGCCGCCCTTTTGCTCATGATAGCCTCAAAACTATCTATATATATATACTTATATTATAATTATAATACTCTCTTCTCTTTTGTAAAATACATCCAACGTTTATTTGGTCCTCCTCTACGCTTAAAGCCACCTACATTAATTACCAATAACTTTTCTGGTTGAGTTTTGAATTTTGCTTCTGCAAAATTAATTACATGTCATTCCAGGTTAAATTCGCTTGTAAGTACATATTATGTATGAGAAAAGCAATGTTACAACAGGCGCCTATCAATTAGTAAATTGGCACTGGATTCCAGAAAATTGATAACACGTTTGGCACTTTTCCAGATCTTTTTGTTTAGACGTGTAAAAGAGCATTGATTAAATTGCACTGCGGACTCTGACGCCATTTCATTTTGTACCGGTTTGACTTTTTGCTAAATTTTAGGACTGATTATCTTATTTTGAGCATTTTTTACTTTTAGTTTATCATTTTTATACATCAATGACAACAAAGTGTCATTCTAGCAGCGATAAACCGACGCGATGGAAAAGTCAAAAATGTATTGGATTGACATAAGCTACTGAAAAGCTTCGGTCAATCCTGTTGAATGTCCTTGTAGAGTTACGAAACGCTTTGAAAACGAATGCCACTTGTCTAGGCCCGCTGGACCTAAAGGTTTCTACAAACAGGCGCAACATGCGACGCTTATCGCGTGCAACACAAAGGCACCGCTCGTCGCGCGACATTCGGTGCTTTTATGCCGCGTGCGATTCGCGTCGCATATCGCGGCTGTTTGACGGAGCCCTAAAACGGTTAAAATTCCTAACACACAATGAGCAGAGTAGTGGTATTCTTGTGTCTTCTTAGTCTTGGAAGAAGTATTTGCCTTGCAGTAAGAAAGGGTGGTATTCTTCTATACCCGATAAATCCCCGCGGGAAGCTCTCGTTCCCAATAGCAAACTACCGCTCCCCTGGGTACCACCGGTTCCCAAGATTTTTTAGCGGAAAAACTCGGTCAACGGTAAATAATACCTTTCACATTGTACTTCACGGTTAATTCTCTAGGACGACGGTACTTTCCGAGTTCCATAGTAAATTTGCCACGCTTTGAGATACGACAACATTAAAATTCGAGGAAGAAACATACAGAAATTATATTTTTCATCTGTCAGTTGTCGCGCTCGGGTGATGACGTAATTGTAAAAAACACCTGTAGATGTAAAAAACCGCCGCGCCACGGGTTACTCCATATATTATTTATTTTCATTATAAATTACACCTAGCACTGTTTGTCTCTGCAACACCCAAATGTTGAGTGGTAGAATATTCATAAGGCACTAAGTCCGCCTCTGTACATTTGTATGCTTATATTATTAAATAAATAAATAAATATTATAAATTGATGTCGCTTTTCGTGTCTGTCTGCGTAATTGCGTTGTTCGTCTAAACTACGCAACTGATTTTGATGTGAGTTTCACCATAATTGAGAGAATTTATTCCAGAAGGTTTCTTTGTATAATATACACGCTGACATTTTAATCACAGTTTTGCTAGAACAAACGTTGTTCAGACCATGGTCTACAACCATTCTATAGCATCCAATAGAAAAAAAAACGTCATTGGTTTTCGAAAAAAACAGAAAAAAGGCAGTGTTAAAAATGTCGGGATTATCGTTACGCCCTATAACACAGACACTGCGGCTGCGACGTGCGGCGCTCGCGTCTTGAATGCAATATCGTTACCGTGATGAGTACTTTGATGTTACGATTAATGTTTCAAACATTATTACACGTTTGACTAATTTGAGAACTCCTAGATTAGTTTGTTTTAATATCATATTTGATGCTGTAGAATAGTAGTAGACCATGGTCTGAACAACGTTTGTTCTAGCAAAACTGTGATTCAAATGTCACCGCCTAACACAACAAAGCATCCCGTTTGTATTCCCAGAAGGACAAGGCAGAGGTGTACCTGCATTTCCACACCAATCATTAATATTAAATTGACATTGAATAAAGAATATTATCAATGTTTTGTCAAGTAAAAATTCGTGACTAGGTATAACAACTGCACTGGTCAATCCATGGGTGACAGCTCCGTAGATAGGCGACTGTCTATACATACCGAGACTCCTCCGTCCCTCGCCGTTGGTCCCGGCTCTAATTCTTCATATTTGACGACACGTTTGGTGTAGTGGCTACAGTGGCTAAGTGTAGTCAGCGAAAACCAAATGGTCCTGGGTTCGAATCCCGAAAATGTATTTAAGTAGTGTATCAACCATCTGGTATCCATAACACAAGCCTTAAGTTCTTAACTTGGAACTAGATGGTGCTGTGTGCAATGTCAGACGATATTATATATATATTATATTATATTTATTATATTACGGGGCGTCAGAAGCCCGAAAGTCTGACAACCAGTCTTACCAAGGTATATCGTATAACCTTCGTATAACCTAGTTACTGGGCTGTGTAGGTCAGATAGGCAGTCGCTCCATGTCAAATACTGGTATTCGGCTGCATCTGCTTAGACTGGAAGCCGACCCAACGTAGCTGGGAAAACGCTACGCAGATTTTTTGTCAAGTAAAAACCGTGCGCTGCAGGGGCGGGATGCTAGTTTTTATATTTAAAACAACACCAATCAGCTCAAGTAAGCAATGTTTTTATAACTATTGTGTTCCTCCAGTTACGTGCTCACGCGAGGCTCAGATAATTAAAGGAAACAGCGTGCACGGTAGACGCACGTCAGCGATACATCACTGGGCATGCACTGCGAGCTCATCTTCA
Organism: Brachylomia viminalis; assembly: GCA_937001585.2. Taxonomy (NCBI): domain Eukaryota; kingdom Metazoa; phylum Arthropoda; class Insecta; order Lepidoptera; family Noctuidae; genus Brachylomia; species Brachylomia viminalis. The sequence goes on from OW443300.2 coordinate 5,452,358, forward strand.
TCGAAAGTGGAAGAATTGTAGCTAAATATAAGGCTGAAAATTATGTTACGCTGACATACGAGTAAGTAACACGTAATAAAGTTCTAAGTTTGTTGCTATGAATGCTGGCTTTTTCTTAAGAACTAGATATTATTATTGACGCCGTTTTATTTTCTGATTTACATACATCTCTATCAGCTCGGATGAACTGGCTGAGGAAGTAACATCGGACAGATTCCTTTTCTATTAAGCGACTTCAAAAAGAGGAGAAAGTTCTCAATTCGTTAGAATCTTTTACCGAATTTGGTACGGAGCCCTAAAAGAGGGAAAAACACAAACAAAGGTCTTTCTGCGACAATCTACTAAGGTCATACCTATGATAATCAGTGCGACTTGGTCGAAACATTGTGCTTTAACTTATTTATTTATTGGTCTATCAACAATCGTTACACTGTTTAAACAAATTTACACAAGCAAACATACAAGTCAAGTGCACATATATTAGGCGATAGGCATATAGGTGTATATTCACGTTATCTGAAGAACCTTCCCAATGTGTACAAAACCTAACATCACATACCTACCATTTCATTCCAATGTCCCACTTAGCAACAAGCACTAATCTACCCACAACAGAAATAATAAAACATATTTTCATTCCCACAAACCGAATAAGGGTTTTCACCTAAACATTATTAACCCCGGTGCCTCGGGCGCCTTTCTATCATCGGGTATTAAGAGATAAGCCCTGCCACGCATTGTGTTCAACGTGATAATCGTTCGTGACAACCCTAAAGCGTTCGACGGCTCGTATGTACCTACACGCTCGTTTCGTGTCGCTGAAAGTATATTATTATTTGTATAGATATATAGGTACTCCATACTAGTTATTCGTAGCTATCAACGATTTGAATCAGGTTTGTAGTTTGTTTTACCAGATTTTTATAAATAACTGGCTTTTGCCAGCAGCTTCGATCGCGTGGATGTCAAAAGACAATAGTAAAACATTTTCCATGAAAAAATACATTAATTAAAATACAATTCATTTCATGTGCCAATTTCTTGGTGATCGGTCAATCGGTGTCGAAGTCTATTTAATCTTAAAATACAAATGTACCCACAACCATTACCAATATTTACGAGTGTAGGGTCCACAACAATCACATGAAATGAATACAAGTTTTCCAGTACAAACATTTCTGTATTTCATTCTTGCACACATACAAACCTGGTATATATACCTATATATAAAATATTGTTATATATAACAATATTTTACCAACTATTTAATTAGGTACTACTCAATATAATATCGATATAGACTTCTTGAAGACAACCTTTTGATTTGGAAGCTCGAAGAGAACTAACTTAGAACACTAGCCGATGCACCAAAACATCATATTTCCATACAGTTTCGTTGTAAAACCAGTACTTTTTTCGCTAACTGTCAAATGAGATACTTTTAAACTTCATGACTACACTGATACAAAAGTCATTTGAGGCAGATCACATGCTTTCAATATTAGTAATTAAAGTCAGTCAACACATAATATTTAAAATCACTACCAATCTAATTTAATACTTGGAAATCATGACACACAGTAGTGGGTATTCGACGGTAATCTTCCTCATAAACATTTGATATGACATGTCATTGGTCTAGGTCGAGACCGAGTTCAATTCTATGGTCAAGCAGCGTTATAGCATTTTGTCAGAAGGAAATTACATCATAAACGGGGTCTTCCTTATTTAAAAAAACGTCATCACCAAGTAGCGTCACAACTCTCATTTCTCAAATATGCATCTTTTCAATAAATCGTCGGATAATATAACACGACGAGTTAGAAGGCAGTATACAAACATGCTACGTGTTAGTGGTCATAGCACTGCATTATTAAGGAAATGTGTTATATTATGTGTGTGCCCGATTATCTATAACAAAATGGCTGATAGAATAAAAAACGAGACCATTCCACTGTTTAAAAAGAATTGATCGATTGATTGTGAATAATAAAACTTTATAGTTACCTAATTAATGCTCACATTTGATAATTCTTTATTTTATTTATTTAACCTTATTATAAGATTTTTCATATTGACAGTATTTTAGACTAAAGCACTTGTACTAAATGTTAGCATGCCTTTTTTTTTTTTTTTTTCTTTGTTTCTGGTGTGGAAAATCCTCATGGATGTCCGCCGCCCTGGGGCGGGCGGCGGGGTCTGTCAGACTCTTACTGTCTAAAAACCACCCCGGTGTTCCATCTCACACCTACGCCGGGGGTCGCGGGAACGTACGATCCTTCCGCAACCCCCGACTGGTGCCGGCCCGCCGCTGCGGGCCTCTTCGGGTCTGGGGGGGGAGTGAGGTGTTTGACTCCCCCCGCGACGTCTAAAAGGGGCGCGCGTGGAACACTACGCGCCGCCACCTCGGGTCCTGATGTATGGGGGGCGACGGACGTCCCCGAGTCCGTCGCCCCTGGACCCATTTAGGGGGGCTGGAAGAGGGCGTTGTCCGCCCTCCGCCGACGCCCGGTGCGCCATCTGCGGGCCGGGTGAGTGGACGAGATCTCCCTCTCCCTTTCCGCAGCCTCCTTCTGCGAGACGACTGTCTCGCAGAAGGAAACCACCGCGTAAATGTTAGCATGCCTAATTTAAGGTAGAATGTTTAAGGATCGTTTATAATAAAACAACTGTTTTTTTTTGTACCTACTTTCTATGCAAATAAAACATTATTCTATTCTGTTCATCCTTTCCTTTCCAGTCCACGTCCAGTGCTTTCTTCAGGCTGTGGCTCATTTAGCTGCAGCACAAATATGGCGATTTATTTGGGACAAATGCTGTTACATTTTTTCCAATGACGATGGCCTCGCTAAAGAGCTAGATAAGAAGCAATCCCTTTCAAAGCATTTCGTATTTCTGCAACGACTTTCAACTCGATTGACAAAAGCTTTTCGGTGGCTTATGTCAATTCAATACATTTCTGACTTTTCATCTTTCCATCTTCGTTATCGCTGATTGAATATCACTTTATCTAAGCCTTCAGCTCCCTTTTGACGCCTAGAATTGCCTTCACCGTATCGAAATTGGTCTTTAACAAAACCAATCAATAACGTAAAACTGTGTTTGAAACTTATAAATTAAGGCCACGTTCAACCGCTGCGTTGAACCTATAATATTTCATGTCTAATGGTGCAGTCGCAACGTATTGTGCTAGACAGATGGCTGATCGATGTTCCTTTGTTCTAAATTATAAATTGCAATGCTTTTACAAGCGTGGGTGGTGTTAAATTGTGATAGTGTGATGTATAAGTGCCCATGGGTATAGAAAGAAAATTCATTGTTATTTAGCACAGAATAAAAGGCATACAGAATATTCTGCAAAATAAAATCACAAAAAAAAAAACACCGTAAAGAAATAGAAATATGACGTGTTTATTATCTATATTTCGTTTTTTTTTATAAACCGTTAAATATCTTAATACTCTATAAGGCTATATCCACACAATAGTACCCATGTTGAAAAACGAAATCACAGAATTTACAAGAACTAGTTGAGCATGCAATGCCGTCTGACTGGACTGCTTATAATTAATCCAATTACAAAAAATTCAATTCTTTTGAAATAAACACTCGGTTTCACTTTATATTAAAAGTGGTGAAATAATTACATCTAAATCTACATAATGTCTCATCCCCGATACATCTTTTATAAAAAGGTTTTATTTAACTTCACTTGTTTTCATTTAAAAGTAGTTCATATATTTCAAAAATGTATTTTGTGCGCGTCTGATGCTGATGACATTATAATTAAATTTAAAATGTTAATGCAATTACGGGTGTAGTGTTGCCAGGTGTATGTTATTGTTTTATTTTTTTTGTTACTTCACGGTTGGTGTGCAGAAAGTTGTTAAGTTGCGTTGTGAATACAGGAATTTTAGGCGAGCTTGCAGTACTTTTTAACTTTCTTAAACCTCTGTAAATCCGGTTATTCCGTTTATCACCCCAAAAAATCCACTTTAAGGTGTATTCATGGAAACGCATGTCCAAGAATCCACCTCGTCCACCAAGTCCTCACCTTCCGCCTGACGCAGGTCCTCACCGGGCACGGTTGTTTCGGGAGGTTCCTGTTCCGAATATGGCGGGAGGAGACGCCCGGGTGTCACCATTGTGTGGAACGCCCGGAGGACACGGTGGAGCATACGGTGGAGGTCTGCCCTGCTTGGGCGGAGCACCGCCGTGTCCTCGTGGAGGCGATTGGTGGTGGCAATCTGACGCGTCCGGCCCTGGTCCAGGCCATGGTACGGAGCGAGAGGGCTTGGGAAGCCGTCACCTTCTTCTGCGAAGCAGTAATGTTAGCGAAGGAGGAGGCGGAACGCGTGAGGGAGAGGCAAAATTCGCGCCCTCACGCCCCTAGCCGCCGCAGGAGACGCCCTGGACGTCAGGAATCGCAAGCCGATTCCCGGCGTAGGCGCGGGCATGCAGACGGCGAGCAATGGGCAGCTTGCTGTCCGATAAGGACCAGGCCCGGGACAATGGCGCGTTGTGTTCCACGCGTGCCTCAAAGAGATGTCAGCTTAAATGACGGGGTCCGCTAGGGCCGATGCCTGCCAGGGTTGCGGGAAAGGTCGAGTCACCGTGACCCCTGGCACAGGCAACTGAAGGAACACGGGTGGGTTTTAGTCAGTAAGAGTCTCACACGCCCTCCCGCTTCCCTTAAAGCGGGAGAAGTCATTTGATGATAGCCCCCCTCAAAAAAAAGGTGGATTCTCGGACATGCGTTTTCGCTCCACCCTTTTTTTTTTTTTTTTTTTGATGATGGGAAATCTTCACATGACCCCTCCCGCTCTGGGTGGAGCGGAAGGGAGTGTCAGACTCTTACTGACTAAAACCCACCGGGGTCAGCGGTACCCCTTTCGGATGATCCCGCTTTCCCGGCAGGCTTGGGCCCTAGTGGGCTCCCTCTTCGATGCTGACATCTCTTTGAGGCGCGCGTGGAACACGTATGCGCCGTCCAGCACGGGCCTGGTCCTGATCGGACGGTGAGCTACCCATTACTCACCGCCCGCAGGCCCGCGCCTACGGTGGCCGGGAGTCGTCACGTATCATAGCGTATCGTGTCGTAGCGTATCCACCCTTAGGTTGATTTTTCGGGGTGGATAAACGGAATAACCCAGTAAATCTAGCCAAATGTAAAGGTTACGAAAAATAAATATTTAAGGAAAATTTAACCTACAGTGAAGCGCTGTGTGAAGACAGAAACGTGAATTATAATAATTGGCTCGATAATTTTTTGAAATAAAAATTACATTAAACCACAAATTAAAACGTTTATCTTATTGTTTTTAGGGCATGTTGGGAACACCCCTTATAATTTCTTTAATTATTTTTTAAATATAATACCAGACGGACAGTGCTCGCCGAGACGCACTACAAGACACACCGCACTACAAGAGGGCCTTAACTATATTTTATAAAATGATAACTGTTACAATAATTTCACAACGGACAGATGGTTTGAAACAATGTAGATACTAATAATAATAATGTACTAATTGTGTCAAGTAAAGTATAGAAAGGTATAGTTTTCCCACAATATTGTAAATCTGTAGCTTTCTAGGTAAACAGGTTTAATAAAAACCTGCATGAAACCAAGTCATCTAAAATTGTAAACTGTTAGTAAATACATAATTAAAACACAAAAAAGAACACATTTAAAAGTGAAAGTTATAATAGCCTTCTAAATCAGAGCCACCAAAACTACAATAGATATTCTTACGTCTACCTATAAACATTACAAATTCTTATCACTCTAACAGAATAAAAGAAATCGCGTGAATTCTCATCGTAACGTGACGTGATGAGATGGAGGGCAATATTTTTTTTCCTTTTTAAATAATATATTACAAGAGATAGCCGTAGAAGCAGCCAGCTTGTTTTAAGGATGTCTCCACATAAATCCTCTGTTACCAGTTTGACTGCACGAACAAATTGCTGTGTCTACAATTTTCTGAATCCAGTTTTTCAGTGTCCGATTTCTTGAGAATTAATATTTGTTTTTCGTTTGTGTTGTAAGTTTAGTTTTCTGCTGGCTTTATATTGTGTAGTGTCTAAGAAGGTCAATTACACCTATAATTAAATACCTAAACATGCGGAATATTTTAATTGCGAAGTATAATTTTATTAGCCCTTGCACTCAAAATATCAATGATATTATTTTCACGCTAACATATGTTTCAAGGTTTTTGCGTTAGCAAAACCTGTCTAGAGTACGTAGAGTACACGTTATAAAACGACTGAAAATGCTACCTGAGAAACCTTTGTGACTGTACTGATTATGCATTTACTTATATTAACGATGGAAATAATAAGGAAATCAGAAGGTTGCGTGTTCAAATCACGTCGGGGTCACCGATATAGAGGTACGAGGAACAGGGTGTAAAGTTCACTCATACCTCCAAAGAAAAGAAGGATCCTCCGAGCAGACGGGTGTCGTGTCTGGTGGGCAACTGTCCGACGATGGATGTCGGGAAGTTGTATATTATGCTAGTCGCGTGGTAAACTCTGCTTGCGCGATGCAGGATTTTCGTGACGTCAGTGCGATGCGTGGTTCGCATGTGGCGATGCAGATACCGCTGCAAGTTATTAAATAACAACTACTTACAAACAAAATCACAGTTACTAAGTCTACCTTTTATCTCTAAAGATTTTTGTACCTAAACATGCTTTTAACAAAACCGATACAAAATGTTTATGCCCTTTTGGTCGGGCATAATAATTTTGTAGCGATTTTGTTAAAATAATGTTAAGGTAGAAAGATATTTTAAAGCATACTCGAATTTCACAAGACTTTGTCATCAAGAATATACACAAAGGATAGTCGTCGCGACTACTTATACAATATGATAGTGAAATCGAACATTCGTGTTGAGCAGTCCGTAGGTACAGTGAGGTACAGCGCTGTTTGTTTGCCAACACTCTAATTATTTTAAATCAATAACAATTTGGTGTCCGTCACGCAATCATTGCGTGATGTGGAATCGAGAACGTCGATGCGCCTCAAAGATTTAGCTGAATATTGTAGGTTACTGAGAAATTTGAGGTTCTTGATAACGATTATTTGTAGCCTTTACTGCCAACGATATTTACTTATAGGCACACGATCGAAGCCCAAGGTTCTAATTTCTAACAGAAATAGTTTATCATAGTTGGAATCGGTAATATATTAAAACTACAATTTTCATGGAGTTTAATTATTAGTGTTTAAACGAACTTACCTGTAAGTGAAATTTTATCATAATTATTTATTATAGCCTCGTCTGGTATTGTACACTTGTAGTACCACCGTCAGCTCTTCATGCAGTTTTAGCCTCTTTTGGATTTTTTAAAACAGTAAAAAAAAATATCGTTTTAATCTATATCAAACTTTATCCAACGGAGACCGGTAGGTAAAAGCTAGCAGTCTTATAAAATAGGCGTGAAAATTCTCTTACAAATAGGTATGTACCCTGAAGTATATTAAACCATTTTAAATTTTTGATGCGATTCCTAACCGACCACTCTGAGAGGACAGAAACAAACTCAGACGTCAGATTCTCTTTTAAAGTCCAGACATAATCTTGGTCAGGCCATAGGAGGACCATGTAGATTATTGTCTGAGATCCATGATTTACAGTACATCAACAAATGGGGCAAACTATCCCAACTCCATTATCAAATCATTCTATCTATATTCAACTCCAACATACATATACAAGATTCAAAATAACTCAAACATCAAGTAACTTGTGTCTTCACAATCAAATGGTGTATACTAAGTTAGTTGTAAAATTTCCTGCCAGAGACGAGCAGTTGTTTGGTAAAGACGTTAATACAATAATATGGATATATTTGTGTGGTGTAATATGTTTCTGAACCCGGATGGTCTGGTGCTACCGCATTTGAACTAAACTGTCGATATCTATGCTCGCTTCATCTTTCTGACTGAACGACCAATTGACAATTCAAAACTCGCTGTCATTGGTTTATATGCGGCCTACCCAAATCTCTTTTCTTTGGTATTGATCGTCGAATCGTTAAGCTCCTAAGTTTTGAGCTGCACGATTACTAACAAATCTGTGCATTGACTGGACAGGTACACTCAATGCGTGTGGTTCTATCCTCAGAAGACCATTTCAAACACCGATCTATGTAGACCGGTGTTTGTAGGCTTCACATGATCTGACCAAGATTTTGTCTGGACTTTAAAACACCGATCTACATAGTCTTCACATGATCTGACCAAGATTTTGTCTGGACTTTAAAAGAGAATGTCAGTGTGTGTGAGTTTGTTTCGGTCTTTCTTCTCAGAGTAGTCAGATAAGAAACGCCGACTTCATCTAGTTTAAAAAATATGATTGACGTGTAAAAGTGTTTGTACAAACCTACTTACAAAAATAAAATCATTTATAACTAAGTATTGTACGGTGGTACGGAACACTCGTGTGTGAGTCCAACTCGCATTAGGTGGCTTTGCTTTTGGCTTGCACACTGTTTTCGCAACTGAAGGTTTAGTAAATAGGTCTAGCACGTGCTGAAATACTAAGATGATTATGAAATGAGACACCATAAAACTTTCAACAGACAATTTACGTCAGTTTACTGCCTTACGTAGAGGCGTCACTTAAACAATAATTAATCACGAATTTAAATGAATAGCAGCAGTTACTATTCTTTTTCCTTCAAATTTCTAGCTTCTGCGGTAATGAAAAGATTCAATTTATGAATACTTTTGCTCATCAAAAAGTAAATTCTTATCTAACGATTAATGTGCTATCATAATTAACGAATGAAACAGTCCAAATTATCTGGTGCAAGGCTCGCGTGACCACCCACCATTCTCTTGTAGATCCCAATCACAAAATGAGATGTAACTTATTCGCCAGTTTTGATAAAAAAGCAAAAATACCGCCTGAAGAATTTTAGATCGCTTAATCAAATCGTAAGTCGTAAACGACTCGTGGGCACACGCGATAGAGATAATTTTTTTTTGGAACTGACGTTGTATCGTCAAAATTTTATGAATTATATACATAGGGAAATGATTTATTGTTTTTTTTTTAATTTTTATTTTAAGGTGGGTTTGCTTTTGACTCCAGTCTAGGTCAGTGGTGACAGAGACAGAGTCGACGATGGAGTGAGCTTACACAGAAGAAGCCTGTTCACTCTCACTTTGAAGAGATTAGGGTTGTATGCATTCGGAAACACAGACGCAGGTAGAGAGTTCCACTCTTTTGCTGTGCGCATAACAAAAGATACCTATTTGGAAACGCTTAGTGCGAATTGGTGGAAAAGCAACTAGGTAAGGATGGTAACTTGCAGTGCGTCTAGATGACAGATGGAATAAGGGGGCCGGTGGAATGAGGTCCTGGAGTTCTTGGGCACACTTTCCGAAGTACAATCTGTAGAAGACCGACCAGCTTGGCATCCACCAGTTTTACGTCGCCAATGAGCCTCTTAGCTCTGCGTTCCACCGAGTCAAGCGCGGCAAGTTGGTACTTTGCTGAGCCATCCCAAAGGTGGCTGCAATGCTCCATGCAGGATCGGACGTGCGCTTTGTAAAGGGTCAAAAGCTGTCCAGGCGTAAAGTATCGCATCACTCTATTTAGGATGCCCAGTTTCTTGGCCGCTGTTTGGGCTTTATTCATGAGTGTACTATTCTGCACCTTAAAGCCTGCTTTTTTACCTTCTGGTTCGGTAAACAAAGTTATTCTAGTCCATTTTTACACACCTGTTTTTATCCTAGCGAAATGATAAGCAACAAAAATATATCTGTACTTCCAGCTGGGGTCCTTCAAAATATTTCATAGACTTATTTCACGACTAACTCCATAAACCTAACTTCTATCTATCATTCTTATCAATAATTTTCACGCCACATCAGGTTTCCTTTCCTTTTCATTTGACGCCTTACCTTTGTAGGAACGTAAAGATAAGTTAATCAAGTATTAAAACGACGAAACAGGTCAAAACGGAACAAAACGGGTCGAAACCGGGCGAAACAGGTCCAATTTGTGTCGATAAATTCTGGAAGTCTCTGAGGCAATAACAAACAATATCGTTTCCAATACGCCGCTTGCGATAGCTTCACGTGAGCTTATGTGTTGTAGGGTGGCATTGCGAAGTTTGAAAAGAAAAAGGATTTATTTTTTTACTTACATTATTTTGTAGCAAAGACGTCACGTAAGTATGTGAACGTAAAAAGGTTTGTCAGGTGTAATGGGCAAGCTGTTTTGTAGTAAACTTGTTTGTATGTGCTTTCGTCGGATAATACGAAAGATAGAGTTTTTTTTTTTAATTAAATTATTTCATTCAAATATGTACTCTTCCGAAGGCAACCACGACTGCAAAACGAAGCAGCAACGCCACCGCCGCCGAATAGTAATGCCAGGTCAATGACAGACTGCAGCGACATGACTAATTTCTATGTAATTTTATAAAAGCGGTGACAGACGTAATGTCGCCATCTACGGAAGCGTTATCATAGAGTTACATAGAAACTGGTTGTGTCACTGCAGTCTGTCTTTGAGATTGGGCTGCTCTGCCGCTGCGGTTTGCGATTGCGGCTCACACGTTTCTGATCCAACTTTTTTCTCATTTTTTGATGGCACACTATTTATAAGGCGCAAGAAATAAGACTATACACGTCAAAAATATATTTATTTATTATAAAACTTTGTTATCATACTAACTTCCTTATAAAATATTTATTTATCTCCGTTGCCACAACGCCACCGCTCCACAACCTCGGTACACAGGAATATGTTTTCCAATTCAATACGTTCGTTCAATGTTCTCGATGTACTCTGTAAATGTAATATTTTGTGGGTTAACCCAGAACAAAAGGAATCCTTTCAATCCATCGCTATGTCCCGATGCTAATGTTACCGTTTATATAAGAAGAAGATATCCGTTTACCAAAATTAATTTTGTGAGGAAATCTTGCTCGGTATTGTGTGAAATTATTACTATTTCGAAGCATAAGGCAGTGCTAGATTTTATTGGAGACATATTGGGTGTATATTGGGTGTATGAAGGATGAGTCGCTTATTACATGTTACGTTTTCGATATGTAAAAGACGTTTGATGTTATTTTCAATAGGAAATTTATCGGAAATTATATTGAAAATGAAGCTGTATTTTATTTATTAACCGACTTCAAAAAGGAGGAGTTTCTCAATCCTGTGACGTTGCAAAAATCAATAATTAAAGCAACTAGTTAGCGACACCTTTCGTGGGTCTGCTCAAGCTCGTAGGATGATGGTTTTTATGAAATTGTGGCATGCGAACTAAATACATGTTTATTAATTATTTTAATTATTTAAACATAAGGAAATAATTTCCCACATTCTACTAGTATACAATGTCTATTAAATTCAAAATGACTAATAGAAGATAATTCTATTTAGTCTGTGGGAATGATTGATCAAGGTAGCTGTCAAAATGGAGGAAATGTTTTTTCCCCTCGTGGCGTGACTGGAAAAACACGCTTTGGCAGAGGGACCAGTTCTGGAATAATCAGACTGTGTCCAAATAACCCGATGGGTTTTAAATAAGTCAAATCAAACCTAATCTTTGTCTGGCTGATTATGCTAGCCTTCTTTCCTCATCATTAAGATCCCTAATGCGAGGATAGACGTGATGTCTTGGTGTAGCCCCATGGGCAGATGATTTGAAATTGACCCGGGTGCGGGCAATTTAGAGGTTACCCCTTTATGGTGTAGCCATCTGTTATTGAAGAAGGCCTTTCTGAACCGGATAACGGTAAATGAGGAAAGTTCGCCACTCCAGGTAACAATAGCGTCACCGTCTACCCGTAAGCCATATTAATCGTGGGAACATGGGCATATTCCTTTGTTCGATGCCAAGGGTCTTGATTCTGTCAATTGAAATTGAAAGATATATTATATACTGAGAGAAGACTGAATATAATTTTTTTTTTTATAATTTAACCTAAGTGAGAGTTAGGCCTTTTGTAGGAACTAGGTAGTAAGACCAGTTGTTATAAATTTTTGTGCCTCGGGTAGCTTTACATAAGTGATATTTTCCCTATAAGAGCGCAATCATAATAGGTCGATACTTATTCGATGGAGCTAGAAGTTACAAAGTAGTTTATCTCACGTACTCATTAAAACGACTCTGAGTTTTGGTCTTAGTCTCATTGCAGGTGTGTACCCCGACACAACTAGGAACGGAGACCTAGTTTTGTCGGAGTGAACACCTAAGTGTGTGGGAAGGGTTTGGTTGGTGGCTCGCCACAATTGATGTTGTTATACCTTCAATTTCTGTGTATTACAAATTACAATAAACTTTGTATTGTGTGAGAAGGTACTTGTTTAATTTAATCTTTCCCGTACAGCTTATACCCAATAAATTTACTTTAGCACGGTGGTAAGTAGTATAATACTATATTAAAACCAGTAACTTCATGTTTCCTAAAGATAACATAAAAACTATTAAAACCGGGTTACAGTTTTTTTTTGTATGTTACGCGATATCTACAGCAATTGTAAATCGATTTCAAACATTATTTTTTTAAGGGATTGGGTGCCTTTATGGTGGTCTCATATTATTTTTATCAACTTTGGTTGGGCAGTTTTTCAGTTAGCTTCAAAAATACGTATTTTTTCCACTCAGTGTACATTGATGATGTTATAATAACTTCCTGTCACAGTTATTTACATAGCAAGTAGTGGTACATTTTTTTGAAACCCACTGCGTTAAAACTTCTGTATGAAACAGCGTTTTTTTTTTCATTTTTACACTAGGTTCGTACTACATCTATTATCATGTGCTAAATTCACGGTTACAGTTTTGCGCGTCAATGTTCCTGCCACCTCAAGTATAAATATTAATTATCAAGGGCAAGGCTTTATATTAAAGGCAACTTAACAACACTAACCGACAAAATAAATTTAGCAGTTGAATAAAACCGAAACTAGAAATCGGAAGTTATTCTAGCAATAAATCTACGATCTCGTAGACCTTTGCTACGCTGCGTAGACTTGCTACGCGGCGTAGAGGTTGCTACGAACGTTTTTGCTTTTCATGAAAAGTTGCTGAAATGCTTACTTCCATACTAAAAGTATGTAGTTCTGACCAAACTTATTCTGCAAAGTCTTCGTTGTAAAACTTGCTACTAAACTTCGCACCATAGGACTGAGTTATAAAGGCGTTTATTTGTAAATTAGTTGGAGTAACTAATTAGCATACTCTTCATTAGTAAGTGGTAGCATCTTGGAACGTGAGTTTATTACCAAAGCGAAGCAAAATATTGTTTTAGTTTTACAGTCATATAGTTCCGAAGAATTTTTGTGTTTTATTTACCAAGAGTTTTTGTGTTTTGTTTACTAAGAGTTTTTTATTTTTGTATGTTTTTTTTTTTTGTAATACTATTATTATTTTAACGCTATCTATTTGTGTCCGTATGTGTCTCCATGGCATCTCAGAATACCAGTGTACCAGTTTCCATTTTTTTTTATATCGCAGCTTTGTGCTGAAATTTGGATCCTATTTTACCTTGCACAGGACTTTTTAAAATACTAATTGTAGTTTAATGTTCCTTTTTTATAGTTGTACTTACTGTGCGTGTCCCAAATGTTTCTTTCTTTCAAAGAAAGTAATGTGACAAGTACAAAATAATTAATAATATTTGTAATGTTCTGGTCACTGTTGTAGTGGTCAGTCAACTACCTGGCCTTTTTTTTTTTTTTTTTTTTGTTGATGGGAAATCATCAAATGACTTCTCCCGCTCTGGGCAGAGCAGGAGGGCGTCAGACTCTTACTGACTAAAACCCACCCGTGTTCCTTCAGTTGCCTGTGCCAGGGGCCACGGTAACCCTCTTGGACTTTTCCGCAACCCTAGCAGGCATCGGTCCTAGCAAACCCCGTCATTGGTGCTGACATCTCTTTGAGGCGCGCGTGGAACACAACGCGCCGTCGACCCGGGCCTGGTCCTTATCGAACGGCGAGCTGCCCATTGCTCGCCGTTCGCAAGCCCGCGCCTACGGTGGCTGGGAATCGGCCTGCGATTCCCGACGCCCAGGGCGTCTCCTGCGGCGGCTTGGGGCGTGAGGGCGCAAATTTTGCCTCTCCCTCACGCGTTCCGCCTCCTCCTTCGCGAACATTACTGCTTCGCAGAAGGAGGTGACGGCTTCCCAAGCGCTCTCGCTCCGTACCATGGCCTGAACCAAGGCCAGACGCGAGAGATCGCCACCGCCAATCGCCTCCACGAAACTACCTAGGCCTAACTTATAAACTTAAGGTTTGTAGACCATTTTCTATCTTGTTAAGTACCAGGTACCCGTTGACAGGCCTACTCTGTTCCCCCATACCTATAAACACTGTAATTTGAAAACATCGTAAAAGCCAATTATTTATAAAAGAGTAACCGTGGTGCTTTTTTTTTGGATTTGCTCTTGACTCTGGTCTAGGATAGTGGTGACAGAGACAGAGTCGACAATCAACAGTTTCTAGCCGGCTCTTCTACACAGGAAACGACCAATTGGAACCGTGCACCTAGCTTCTGACGTTTCATAAGTGCCCATTCAGGTTTATGTGAAATAAAATATTTTGATTTGATTTGGTTTACCAGGATAACTAACTACTAATTAAGTCTAAAATATCATTTACTAAGCACTGGAACTTACTTATTATCTGTTCCTATGAACCCGGATTACAGCAGCCTTGCTTGATACTTTTAGTATTACTGTTAGACCACCATCATGCCACTCAGGGCAAAGGCTATGTGGAGCCCTGAGACAGATTAAAGGCGACGCGGCCAACCTCGTAGAAGATGCTTGATAATCTATATCTAAACTAATATATATATATATACTCATAATAAAGCTGAAGTTTGTTTGTTTGAACGCGACAATCTCAGAAACCACCAGTCAGATTTGAAAAATTATTTTTGCATTTGATAGCCCAGTTCTTGAGGAAGGCTATAGCTATATAGATATAGAGGTACGAGGAATAGGGTGTAAAGTTCACTCATACCTCCATAGAAAAGGGAGGATCCTCTGACCCGACGGGTATCGTGTCTGGTGGGCAACTGCCCGACAATTAATGTCGGGACGTTGTATATATGCTAGTTGCGCGGTAAACTCTGCTTGCGCGATACAGGATTTTTGCGAGACGTCAGTGTGATGTAGTTCACATGTGGCGATGTAGATACCGCTACAGCTATTTAACATCACGCTACAACCCTTAGACACCGAGCAAAAAAAAAAAAACAGAAAGAACGCTATGCGAAAACAAAGTAATAGAGCCGGCGGCCGATGCGATGCGACGCGCTGGGTCGGGGGCCGAAATTTCATGCGGATGAAGTAGCGGGCAGAAGCTAAAGATATCATAAAAAGCTGTGTGGCAGAATCGAGCATTACTTTCACCTTGAACACACGATAAGTACAATGTTTTCTTGCTGACTGTAAGTAACCGTTTTAAGTAACTATAAATAAATAAAATAAATATTGTATCGTATACGAAAGACAGAAGTCTAAAGAGTCGCGCACATTTGCGACATAAGTATATGTTTAGGTATGTATACAGGTATACTACTCTGTCAAGAAAGTACCGGGAAAAGATCAATAATACACAAAATGTCTGTTATTCATCCAAATTTATTTTATCACCTTCAAAGTATGCTCCTTTAGAAACGATACACTTGCGCCAACGAATAATCCATTCATCAAAACATTTTTTAAACGCTGCTTCCGGAATTGAGTTCAGTTCTCGCCGCGAATTCTCCTTTATGTCTTCTATCGATTGAAAACGGGTGCCACGAAGTGGTAATTTGAGTTTAGGAAAAAGAAAAAAGTCAGCAGGAGCCATATCTGGTGAATATGGTGGTTGCTGGATGGTATTTGTTGAGTGTTTGGTTAAAAATTCGTTCACAATGATAGCCTTGTGCGAAGGCGCATTGTCGTGGTGCAAAATCCAAGAATTTTCTTTCCACAAATCTGGCCTTTTTCGTCGAATTTGCTCTCTTAAACGCCGCATAACGCTCAAATAATATTCTTTACCTTCCGGTAAGAATTCAGAGTGCACAACACCGCGATAGTCAAAGAAAACAGTCAACATGACTTTGACTTTTGATCGACTTTGGCGTGGTTTTTTCGGTTTCGGTTCAGTTGGAAGGCGCCACTCCGAAGCTTGTTGACTAGTTTGCATGTCAAACTCGTAAACCCACGTCTCGTCACCAGTAACAATGCGTTTCATGAATGTTGGGTCCGAACTGACTCGTTCTAGCATGTCCTCAGCGACTTTCATGCGATTGAGTTTTTGGAGAAAATTCAGATCTTTTGGGACTAGCCGAGCAGCAACATGTTTCATACCCAAATGATTAGTTAAAATGGTACGGATCGACTCGTGAGATACAGAAAGTTCGGCGGCTATCTCTCTCAGAGTTGAATGGGGATTTTCAGTCACTATTTCCTTCACTTTTGCGATGTTAACTTCAGTTGCAGACGTTGACGGCCTACCAGAGCGAGGCAAATCTTCCTTCACATCTCGACCGCTTTTGAACGCTTTGAACCACTCATAAGCACGAGTTTTTGATAAAGTCGATTCACCGTAAGCCTTCTGTAACATTTTCAGTGACTCCGAACACGAAATTCCATTGGCGATGCAAAATTTAAGACAAACTCTTTGTTCGATATTTTTGTCCATTATGAAATTCGCAATACACACTATATATGATATTACTAAAACCAGCACTGTATTTAATATAAGTAACAGATACAACTCAAACTCCGCGCCAAAATGGAAAACAGTTGTGCCAATCTAACAACTACAAAAAAACAAAAATTTGAATTTGGAACCATAAACAAATCATCCATTCCCGATACTTTTTTGACTGAATGTATATTGTATTTATGTAAATGGTATATATGGGCGCCAAACCATTATTTGATTTTAATTTTAAGCTTCTTTCGATTATTTTGTACTTAATCTGACTTGTATGTTATTTATTGAATTAATATTTGTATTTCCGGTTAAGTCTATGTTAAGTTTTTATTTTGATGTATTTAAAATATTGAGATTTCCGGTTCAATTTATATAAAGTTTCTATTCGTAAACTTCCTTTTGATTTATTTAAAACGTTGTGCGTTTCCGGTTGACTTTATTTTTATTAAGTTTCTATGTTGGTATTATGGTTTTATCTTGACACATCCGCTTGAATTGTTTAAAATATAAATTCTTTTAGAGTTAATATTATTAAGGATTTATCTTGACTTGAATGATTTAAAATGTAACTTCCTGTAAATAATTATTTTGACATATCCGCTTGATTTATATAAATTCTTTTTGGCGGTAAAGTTTGGCGGTAATTTTGTGTATAAAAATTGTTGTAGTGCGAATGAAAGGACATTCTTTGTGAGCTGCTCGTGGAATACACCCTGATTTGAAGTAAGGTATCTTCTTTGTACTCTTTTAAATAGTTTCCTGCCATTTCCTAATACTGTGTATTTGTGTGATATATTGGTGTAAACAAATATGTGTGACTCCGGCAACGACGGTGATGATGCGCCGACAGCAGCGGTGGGATCCACCTCGCCCATACTGAGGACTTCTGGATTCCGGGACCGCAATCCAGTGCCGACCGCCCAGCCAGACCCAACTTTCTCGATGGAGCAAGTGATGAGTCTGGTGACATCAATCACGAAGCAAGCCACATCGAGTGCCGTGGCTGCAGCCCTGTCCGCTACTCCAGCACCTTCACGGGATCGTGGCAATTTCTACCTACCGCCATTCGATCCCGACGTGCGCTCACATGACATCAGGGACTGGTGTGCCAATGTCGACCAAACCATTGCAACTATTGGCATATCGCCGCATGAAGCTCGCATAAAGGCAATACTGCAGCTGAAAGGAAGAGCGAAGACGTGGGC
Organism: Brachylomia viminalis; assembly: GCA_937001585.2. Taxonomy (NCBI): domain Eukaryota; kingdom Metazoa; phylum Arthropoda; class Insecta; order Lepidoptera; family Noctuidae; genus Brachylomia; species Brachylomia viminalis. The sequence continues at coordinate 5,470,264 of OW443300.2, forward strand.
TGACACGTGGTCCCTACAATCCACCACGTGGGGGCAAGTTAAGCAAGACCTGATCCAGACTTTCGGTGAAGAGTTCCGGTATGCCGACGACGTCCAGCGGTGGCGCGACTACACGTCGGAGCAGGCGAGCAGCTACGCGGACTACGCAACCACGGGGTGGACGCTGTTTAAGAGAGTGCGGCCCGAAGCCGCGGACACAGAGGTAATTGATGCTCTTATCACTGGTATCTACCCTGATTTTGTGAAATGTGAATTGTTACGTAATACGCCCGACTCTTTGCCCAAACTAGTCACCATTCTGAAAACTTTTCGTAAACGTGACCGACCGAAAACAGACAGTACAGACAAACATCATCTTTATAAAAAACCCCGGCTTTCGGAAACCCCCGATACGTTATTAGGCCTGTCGCCAATTTGTTTCAAATGTAAAAAAACTGGTCACCGAGCTCGTGACTGTAAGGAAAAACCGACACATGATACAGACTATAAGATCTCCGCAAAGACAGCCTCCCAGGTTACGCCAGGCAACCGTAAGTTCATTGAATGTAACTATTGCCATAAAAAGGGGCATGTAGAGAAAACTTGTTTCCGTAAGCAGAATGACGAAAAATCAAAGTCGACCGATCAAAAGTCCGTTAATTTTTGTGGTCCTCTAAATCGTTGCATGACTACCGTCAAAATTGGAGCTAATTCATATTCTTGCCTATTTGATTCCGGCGCGGATTGTTCATTAGTACGTAAAAGCATTTCTGCTTCAATTGCGGGCAAAAGAAAGACTGTCAATACAGTTTTTAAGGGAATAGGTGGCGTGAATGTCACGTGTTCCCAGAGTATCTCGGCTATCGTCGAGATCGATCAAGTTAGTGTAGAATTAGAACTATTTGTTGTAGAAGATCACCAAACCCAGTTTAATATTTTAATTGGCTATGATTTAGTGCAAATTCCGGGTCTTACTATCACATTAATAGATAGAAATATGACTGTCTCGAGAAATATGATTATTAACGAATGTTCTTTAGCCGAGTCGGAAATAAAACTAAATACCGACCTTGCTGACCCTACCATGTTAGAAAAATTAAATTCAATTTTAAACAATTTTAAAGACAATTTTACTTCTGGTAATAAAGTTTCTGAGGTAAAAACTGGCCAATTGACTATTAGATTAAAGAATAAAGATAAAATTGTTCAACGTAGACCCTACAGATTGTCGCCAATGGAACGCGAAAAAGTCAAAGACATTCTAAATGATCTTAAACAAAACGATATAATCCGAGACAGCTCATCCCCTTTTAGCAGTCCCATTTTATTAGTTAAAAAAAAAGATGGAACTGACCGATTATGCGTTGACTTTCGGGAGTTAAATTCAAACACAGTTAGGGATAACTTTCCATTACCATTGATTGCAGATCAGATTGATAGGTTAGGTAAAGCGCGTTATTTCACTTGTTTAGATATGACTGCAGGGTTCTATCAAATACCAATCTCAGTAGATTCTATAGAAAAGACTGCCTTCGTTACACCTGACGGTCAATTCGAATTTTTACGCATGCCTTTTGGGTTGTGCAATGCGCCGTCTGTTTATCAACGCGCCATTAATAAAGCTTTGGGTGACTATAAAGATAAGGTTGCTCTAGTTTATATTGATGATGTCCTTGTAATGTCTGCAACTATAGAAGAAGGGTTAACTAACTTGGAATTAGTTTTAGAGAGATTAACTAATGCAGGCTTTTCACTAAACATAAAGCAATGCTCATTTCTAAAAAAATCGGTTGAGTATTTGGGAAATATAATAGAAAACGGAACTGTTAAGCCAAGTCCCAGAAAATTAGATGCCCTCTCCAAGTCCGCTGTACCAAAAAACATCAAAGAATTACGGCAATTTAATGGCCTAGCTGGTTATCCGCTGGAGTGGATGAGGTGACCAAAGTCGCCGCATAGAAAGTGGCGCCGCACGTTAGCGTCCACTCGCGTAACCTTTTAATTAATCGAAATCCGATAAACTTTATTCAATTTTTCATTTTTAAAAGATCTGTGGCACACTGTATCCGATTGCTTAGTCGATTTCGTGCTTAAAAGCCGCGTATTCAGATGTATGACAGCACTACAAGCGTTCAACCAAAAAAATCAAATAATTAAAAAAATATGGCGTCTTGTCAGTGACGTACGGACTCGCGCGTGTTTTGTTTACATGATAAATAATTTGTGTTTTAAGTGGGTTTTCAAGTGTTTGAAGTGCTATGGCCTGTTAAGTGTGTGATAAATATTATAGTGAAGTGAATTACTGCAGGATTTCAAGGTCGGTGAGTGAAAAAATATTACGTAATTTCGGTTTTATTCCACAACCGGCGCTGACCGATTCATGTTTATTGTTATTACGTGTATGTGTTTTCAGATCCTTATTTTAGTACAGTGTGTTATTCTAATACCACTACTTTTATAACAAAGTTGAAGCATTAAATAAGCTTTCCACAGGTACCAATATTTTTATTCTACGTATCAGATTTATATTTATAAAACAACATTTTGTTTCCATTGTCTTGGCGGCCATTGTTATTTGTTTGCCGTCGGCAAATATTTTCAACTTTGCACGCTCGTAAATAGTACATATTGTACTAATGCTATGTGGTTTTATTAGTGTTTTGCGTTAAGTATATACACATAATGTATTTAAAACCTTAAACAATATAGGTCAACGCTCGTTTTTTCGAACTATAACCATTTATTTGAAAACAAAGTTACGTAAATACTATCGTACGTACGTATCGTACGTAGTGTTTGCGTAAATACTATCCTATTTCAAACGAAACTCCGCTATCTTAAAGCCCCGTTCCTTACCATAACAAAAAACACAAGTGTTAGCACCATTCAAACAAACCCAAGTCGTAAAAATGCTTTATTTACATTATCGGGCGGCCGAGCGGCGCCCCGCCGCGCCGCGCGCGCCGGTGACGCATCTGGCATTCATCTGGCTCGATTATTTTTCCCGCGCTCTGCGTCCGAGCGGTTATTTTAGGAAATTCGTACCAAATTTTTCCAAAATCATGGCCCCTTTATATGAATTAACTAAATCTGGCATAGCTTGGAGGTGGACTGAAAAGCAGGAAAATGCCCGAAAGGAAGTAATTAGTAGATTAACATCTTCCCCACTCTTGACAATCTTTGACCCTGATTTACCATGTGAACTCCATACAGACGCTAGTTCTCTAGGTTATGGTGCAGTTTTGATTCAACGACATGATAAGAATCCTCATGTCGTTGGTTATTTTAGTATGCGAACGACCAAAGCTGAAAGCAAATACCATTCATATGAGCTCGAAACATTGGCTGTCGTCAAGGCTATTAAACATTTCCGCCACTTTTTGTATGGTAGATGCTTTAAAGTAATAACGGATTGCAATTCACTGAAAGCATCCAGAACCAAAAAAGAACTAACGCCAAGAGTCCACCGCTGGTGGGCATTTTTGCAAACTTTCCAATTTGATATTGAGTATAGGAAAGGTGACCGACTTTCTCATGCCGATTTTTTTAGTCGTAATCCCGTAGCTAGCCCCTGTGAAATTCATAGAGATAATATCTCGTTGCAATTTTCAGTAAACTCTTCTACACTTGATCATAACTGGCTCCTAATAGAACAAAAACGTGATCCAGTTCTTAAAAACATAGTTGAACAACTTAATTTAGATACAATCCCAAAAGAAATTGCTGACACTTACGTCATATCGCAAGATAAATTGCTTAGACGTAAAATACAAATAGAAAATAAAACTCGTAAACTTATTATTGTGCCACGAAATTATAGATGGAATCTGATTTCCCATTATCATAATAATCTTGAACACTTCAGTTGGGAAAAGGTTCTAGCTAAATTAAGAGAGCAATATTGGTTTCCCAATATGTCAAAAATTGTTCGAAGGTTTACTGAAAATTGTGTTAGTTGTAGAATTCGCAAAGGTATGTCGGGTGCTAAACAAGTTACCCTTCATCCTATAGAAAAAATTGCAATTCCCTTTCACACCGTACATGCTGACATAACTGGACGTATGAACGGTAAACGTAATAACGCTGAATATGCGTTTGTATTTATCGATGCCTTTACCAAATATACTCATTTAATTTATACGAATGATCGAACCTCTAACACAGCCATATCTTGTTTGCAAGAAGTAATTTCTATTTTCGGCACCCCTAATAGACTCATAACAGATCAGGACAAAAGTATGACATCATCTGATTTCAAGAATTTTTGTCATCGTTTCGGTATTGAACATCACGTAGTAGCTAAAGGCGCTAGTCGGGCAAACGGTCAGGTAGAACGTATTATGAAAATCATCAAAGATAATATGTCTGTTGTGGAGCTTAATACACAGTGGCACACTGCTATTCGAGATTTACAGTTGGCTATTAATTTTACCGTTTCTAAAAGTACAGGAAAACCTCCCATGGAGTTATTATTTGGGAAAAAATGTTCGCCACCGGGTATTAAGCTCTTACAAATCGATGATGATGAACCAATTGAAGATCTTAGTACTGTTAGATCATTATGTAAATTAAGAATGGACGAGCGATCATTTCGGGACAAGTTAAGATTTGACAAGGGCAAAGCCCAAATCAAGCCCTTTGAAAAAGGAGATTTTGTCTTAATGCATAAACATGAAAGACATACGACTAAACTTGGTCCTAAATATGAAGGTCCTATGGAAGTTCTAGAAGTATTGCCTAATAATCGCTACAAAGTAAAGCATGTTAATTTAAGGGGATGTTCCGAAAAGATCGCTAGTCATGATTTTTTGAGACCGGCACCTCTGGCTCAAAATGACCCATTTATGGATGACAATGATAATGAACCGACCGTATGGGCGGATGATTTGTAAATTACCTTAGCTACTCCACCTACCTCCCTATTACACTGGCTGGCCACCATGTGTATCCTTTTTCCTGGTCTTAGGGCTATATCCCAGGCGGGTGACGCCATGACATATGGCTAGATCCAAGGCGGGTGATGCCGTGTTAGGGGGCTATATCCCGCCAAAAAGAATTTATATAAATCAAGCGGATATCGCTTGATTTATATAAATTCTTTTTGGCGGTAAAGTTTGGCGGTAATTTTGTGTATAAAAACTGTTGTAGTGCGAATGAAAGGACATTCTTTGTGAGCTGCTCGTGGAATAAACACCCTGATTTGAAGTAAGGTATCTTCTTTGTACTCTTTTAAATAGTTTCCTGCCATTTCCTAATACTGTGTATTTGTGTGATATATTGGTGTAAACAAATATGTGTGACTCCGGCAACGACGGTGATGATGCGCCGACATATACCACAGACTACCTGTAGTATTGTCTAACATTTAACCCTTAATGCATCTAAAGGTTGTCTTTAAAACTTTTTAAGACCGCCTATTGTGCCACCCTTTATAAATAAATATTCTACATTTATATCTGTAATTTTATGGTGTATAAATATTATTTAAGAAGATTCTATAAATTTTTCTAAGACAAAAATCCTTCTACTTCACTTTCGTGCCTCGAGAAAAAAAACTGAGATATCTTAGAAGTAGGTGGTTTATTGGCCAAACGATCACGCTGCTACAGGTTAAAAACTGGATCTAAAAATCTAGGACTAACACATACACAATCAACATCAAACTTGACTTATTGACGTGTAAAAGTGCCTTAAAAGATCTACTTAGTTTACAGAACAACAACATAACAACAAAAACAACATAATTGTTAAATTATTTTTTCCCTAATTTTGATTAAAAATACGAACCCGAAAATAAACGAAAATTATTGTTTTACCTAAAAGTACGATACGGGATTTTATTAAAAAAATATACGGACTTAATCTTGGAATGTAGTCTAGGAGTAGGTAGGTATTTGGAACAAGAGTGACACTGATCTTTTCAGTATAACTTTAGGTGCTATTTATTTATTTATTTATCCTCCTACTGGAACGCTATTACAGCAATTACACCAACAGAGCAAAACATTACTTCATAATATGCTGCTTTTTATCCATCCTGTGCGCGGTGGACATCGAACGGGTGGCAATAGATCACGCACGCTCACGCAGCGTCAAGACACTTCTCCATAGTTCTATAACTCCAACCATATTGCGCTCATTCTTTGCGATTTATTTGAGAATCAAATAATTTTCTAAATAAAATACAAAATTGATAAAACTGAAAATTTTGATGTGTCGTCCAGTCTGACAGATGACATGACAAGCTATGATAAAAGTCAATATTATTGAAACCAACTTTGATGTACTAATCATTTATTACATCATTGTACAATGTAATTAAACCTATCCAGAATTTGCAAAAGTGCATGGTATAAATATGACAAGTTCCGAAATAATCTACTTACTTAGATACTTTACCTCACTTAAACATTAGACATAGAAGTGAATACAATCAAACTATGCAGTTTTCTCCTCTTGCAATAGCCAACCACGGTTTTCACAAACGTGTTTTAAAACCTTAAAACAAAACGTTAACCCGAGAGTTAACGTTATCTCAAGTATGTAGATTTATTTCACAAAGTTTCCTTGGTGACGAAACGCGAGATAAGGGGAAACGACAAATCGCGGACTTTGTAATGCATTTAAATTATAGTTTTGTTTGCGAAAATCTTGATTTATCTGTTCTTCTACAATTAAGATCTGTTGGCTGTGACTTGAATGTGTAAGTAGTTTGAGACTTGTTTGTTTACTTTGTGTACTCGAACGTTTGTACAAGTTGCACTCTTTAAACAGTCAGATACATACACAAGTCGGTTAAAAACGGTTTAAAGTTTCATAAGAATTTAAGAAAGAAAACTTTGTAAGCAGTTGCTGGTAACAAATTATTACAGAGAAATTGCGAAGGAATACTATCAAGAATAAGATTATAATAATAATATAATATCGAACCTACAAACAAAAATTGGGTTCCACTTTATTGAAATTCCGAACTGAACTGACACTGTATATAAATTATATGTTCCGTTTTTCTTAAACCACGCGTTGGCTTTAATTCCTACTTGCTTTCGGTACGCACGGTGGTATGTACAGAGCATTAATAAAACGTGCTTCAAACTTATCTGAACTTCCCCTTAACCTCCAGAACTTTCCAACGCTTGAAGCGTTATCAACGTATCGTATCGCTTGAAGGTAAAATCTGCGATAAGGTATTTAATTTAATGTATGTACCAGCCGAGCTATTCTGTAACAATCTCACTGTGACAACTTAGGTGAAGTAACCTTGAAGTGAGTAGTCAATAGTGTCAATTCCTAGCATCAGGTGGAATGATAGCTCACTTCACCTAATTTTCACGATGAGATTGTTACAGAATCGACCGGCAGGTCTCATAAATCGGTTTAGGTGACTTAGGGCTTTGATATTAAGCGGAATTCATACTTCTTTAACAGAATACCTATAGAATAGTTAGAAGAAATACACAATAAAACCGACAAGGATTACGGTTTAAATATATGGGTATAAATGACGTAACGATGATCTTACACCGCTTGTTACCTGCAACAAAAAGAAAAAAAAAACAAGATTTTTTTTGCACTTTTAAGTAAAATAATTTGTTTGCAATAAAATATAATATAACAAGCTTAGTAAAAGTTGCATATTAATGCAACTTTTACTAAGCTTGTTATATTTGCTTGTTGTTTGTTATATACAGCCAATTCCTACGCTGAGATAATTTAATATCTTGTAAATATCATTATAATAATATGCATTGTAGCCGATATGATTGGTCCTGGCCCGTTTAAATAATTTAAAATGTTTGATAAAACTATGTTTCCGATATTTCATATTTAATCGATCTTCTCGGATGGTTAGTATTTCCTGTATAATTCTTTGAAATACTAGGCGGAGGTGTTTAGTACACCCACATGTAACAGTTTTGTGTTTGAACTTTAGTGTTTAAATTCAAAACATTTCAATGTCCATATTTTTGTAGGAACTCGATCTATAAACTATGTAAATATCTTTTTCCAGTAGTAAAAATGGTTGAAGAACACGATACCGGTCCATACAGGTTGTTAAGGCGACTACATGACCTAAACGCAAGTTTTATGCTGCCTAAAAGTACATGATCCACTGCAGTAAACAAAATCAGAAAAAATATATGATATTCTTCAGGATATATGCTAGTTAGATAGTGTGTTGAAATATAATACAACTAATTTGGTACGATAGAAAAAAGTTACGAAGATATCTCTAAACATTTCTTATATCGATCAAAAATCAGTGTAATGTACATGCAAACCCTCAGCTTTTTTTTTTCAAATTTTTCTTCAAGCAATATAATATTATCGTGATAGTGTTTTAATTTGTTTAGTCCAATCAATAGATTTTTGTAAATAGTGAATTGCTTCATATTTTGCAATAAATTAGCAGCTTTGTGCCATCTCGCTTCTCTTTCTTTTCTATGCAGTCTTATAATGACCGCGCTTTAGCTGTTGACACAATGCAATGACATGAATACTTACCTTGTGAAGTATAATATTATTATTTAAAATATTGTGAATGTGAGAACTATGTGGGTCATTGTTTCAGTATTAATCATGGTCTGGCAGTTTAAGTAGCTTATGCGGCCTACCCGAATGTCCTTTCTTTGGTATTGTTCGTCGAATCGTTGAGCTCCTTAAGTTCTGAGTTGAGCTGCACGGTTACTGACAAATGCGTGCATGGACTGGACATGTCCGCTTAATCTGTGTGGTTCTTTCCTCAGAAGACCATTTCAGACATCAATCTACATGGTCCGCAAAGATTATCTACACACTTGTATATACACATTAACATTGGTGAATTTTATATATACAAGGACATGGGTATTTACTTTGTAAACTATTATATTATTTTAATTATTGTGAATGTGAGGACTATGTGGGTCAATGCTTTTTTTTTTTTCTCACTTAATTTTAATTTTGATCTGGCAGTTTAAGTTATTGATGCGGCCTACCCAAATGACCTTTCTTTGGTATTGTTCGTCGAATCGTTGAGCTCCTTAATAATAATTAAGCTCTGAGTTGAGCTGCACGATTACTGACACATGCGTGCACTGACTGGACAGGTCCGCTTAATCTGTGTGGTTCTTTTCTCAGAAGACCATTTCAGACATCAATCTAGATGGTCTTCACATGATCTGACCAAGATTATGTCTAGACTTTAAAAGAGACTGTGACATCTGAGTTTGTTTCGGCCGTTCTTCTCAGAGTAGTCCGATAGGAAACGTCGACCTCATCTAGCTTTTAAAATATGATTGACGTGTAAAAGTGTTTGTACAAACCTACTTACAGGAATAAAAATCATTTATCATTTTATAGCCCCTTAAAGAGCATTTTCGTTTTTGAAATAAAAATATTTTAATAAATGCAGATGATATATAATATGACCTCTATTTTGCCATGTTAAGAGGCGAATGGTCCGGTCTTCCACGTTCTCTTAATCCTAACTCTATCATCATCATCTGCATTCAAATCCCCTTCTTCATTAACAAGGCTAAGCCTCATTGTTCAGCACTAACGAAGTTTATTACTCCATCGCTTGTTGACTCAACACTCACACGGCTATCGTGTACACCTAATCCATCGCTGAACTACGCTCGTAAGTCGTCGGCCAAACTCGGCCGATCGAGCCAAAGATATATTAATAATACGTTTGGTCTTCTCCAAATGTACCTATCTGAAGAAAATGTAAACGAATGGATCAGACAACGTACCCGTGCTGTAATGCTAATTTGTATTTCCACTTACAAATTGAGTGCGTTGATTTGATTATTTGAATAATTTAAAACCGAAGTTCTAATTTTAAACCATCTTAGAGAGGTTTTTAATTTGACGATTGAGGTCAGTTTTATAATCTCAATGCTCATCGTTCATTTTTCAATTAAAATTTATTAAAATAATAATTGTTGGAGAAAATGGTCATATATAAAGTTAAAACCTTCTGAAAACAGATGACTGTTACTAATCACTTTTAGTGAGTGATTGCGTAAGAATGTAACCTGAACAGGATTTGTTTAGACTTTTATCAGATAATTTTGGTATAGACTGTAAAAGGAAGTGATGTGTACACACAGCAGCAGGTCAAGTCACCACAAACTGTCAAATTTTCTCATTCGATTTTAAACTTAAACGTCAACATTTTAAGATTTAAAATAATTTGGAGAGTTTTGACAGTTTCGTATAACCTGGTGTGCCAACAGTACATTACTTCAACCGACTTCGTCCGATGACGTTCGATAACTAGGTGTACACAATCACTTCTTTTTACATCTAATAAGTTTGAGCAGCTGAGTTCGGCCTACGACGCACGACCATAGTTCGGCCGACGACGGGTTAAGTGTACGCTAAGCGTTAGTATAATGTTGTGTCTCTCACGTGCCCAGATTAACCTTTGTTTGTCTTGTACAAACTACATTGGCTTTGTAATATTGATGTTACCAGTTATGTTAATTTGAGGATTAGCTTCGTAGTTGTTGTGGATTTGTATACCTGACACGTGGTTGAAGATGAAGTGAATGATTATGAAGTCAAACCAAATTAAATCAAAATATTTTATTTCACATAAACCTACATGGGCACTTATAAAACATCAGAGGGGCAATTCCCGTATGTTTAAGAACGTTCGCATTCTAATCTCAGTGTCAATCTGTCAAAAATTGTATAGCGCTTACCTACATTTTTGACATTAGACTGTCGCTGAGATGAGATTGCGACTCGAATTTGAACGTTTTTAATTACGGGAATTGGCCTTCTGATGCTAGGTGCACGGTTCCAATTGGTCGTTTCCTATGGAGAAGAGCCGGCATGAAACTCCACGGTTAATCTTTTAAAATAATTGACTTTTACAATGTTTTCAAATTACAGGTTTAACTAGATATGGGAGGACAGCGCAGGCCTATCAACAAGTACCAGGTACTTAACAAAATAGAAAATGGCCTACAAATTTACAGTCTACAAGTTAAGCCAATAACGTTCTCACATTTACAAAATATGAAAGAATCTATTTTAAAGATAAATAAAATATAAACGTTATCTAAACCAAATCACATGATTGCCATTAAAACTGTTACAAGCTGAATACTTAAACAACTGTTACAATGCTAATATCTTGTCCACCTAAGCCATTATTAAAGAGTTGAAATTAATTTGATTGATCTCCACATCATTCATTTTACAAAAGAGGGCAATCCGCGTGTGTTACAAAATTGGTCCTCGCGAGACTCTTAAAAAAAATTCTAACTCTTCTTAGAAACTATTTTGTATGTTCGCAAAAACTTAGGACTTTTCAAAATAAGAAGCGATTTCCATAATATAATTAGACGTAGTAAAAATAAAATTGTGATAACCAAATTTAGATTAACTAAAACAAGCAAGTCATTTCTTATAAACAGTATCCGTTTTTATTACAAGTTGCCAAAGTTGGTTACAGAACTTAGCTATGGAAGGTTCAAACCCACATCAAACGTATCCTTATCAAAAAAGCATATTGTAAGATTGAAGACTACGTTGAAGACAAGGAAGTTTGGTAACAATTCCTTCTGCACATTTGTAGCTTCCCTGGTACCTCATTAACGGCATCACCCATGTAAATGTCTAATATCTGCTTTCAAATTACGATGAATATTTTTTTTTTTTTTACATACTTTGACGTAATCTTCTCATTATTTGACATTATAATGATGAAAAGATTACGTCAAAGTAAACTTACAATTATAATTTCAACGCTTTACCAATGGCTTTTATAGACAGGATATTAATTCAGATTTGTAACAGTTGTAATGAAAATCATGCCATTTGGTTTGAATGGGCATTTATTTTTTATTATTTTATTCATGTTATACAGGATGGAATTGAAAACTTGCGCCAATTCAATATATGAGGTTCAGTAACTGTTACAAAATTAATATAGATTGTCATTTCCCAAATCGAAATTCTTGAAAAAAATCGTGTTGTTATTGTCTTAGATAGTGCAAACTAAGTTATAATTGCCATCAAGTAGAAACAAATTATAGTCGATCCAGTAAAAAAATATAGGATAAGAAAATTAAAGTATAAATTTTAGCATTTTTTGCGTGGCCCATAGAGTAATCCATTCATCACAGAGTTTACAACATGAAGCAAGTTGGCAACGGGTTGAGCTAGCGGCCATTTACCAAATTTTGACTGTTCCTGAAAAAAATGGCGCGCGACCACGTTGTCATATCTCTTGCCTACGTGCACGTAAGTGCATCCCTTCCTTTCTCTCGGCTGAATGATATGCTCTAATTTATCTTTATAACATGTTGAATTATAAATTTTAATTTGTCGTACCTATTCAATTTCATCCTGTGTATAGATATACTTTTGTATTTTGTGAATGTGAGAACGTTGTAGGCCTTTTTTTTGGGCGTGGTTAATCAGCGAATTACTTTTCCCGCTCTGGGTGAAGCGGAAGGGCGTGTCAGACTCGTACTGACGAAAACCCACCCGTGTTCCTTCAGATGCCTGTGCCAGGGGCCACGGTAACCCTTTCCGACTATATATACTGTAATTTAAAACTTTGTAAAAGCCAATTATTTTTTAAAGTTGAACCTTGTATTTTCTTGCCGGCTTTTCTCCACAGGAAACGATCAATTGGAACCGTGCACCTAGTTTCTGACATTTCATATGTGCCCATGTAGGTTTATGGTAAATAAAATATTTTAGTTTTGAACACTAATGCTAATGAGAAGTCAGAAAAACTTGCACATTATATTTAACTGTAGAATATTGCATGAGAATGAACAGTAAAGCAACTGTTAACGCTGTATGCCAACCAGAGGCTTGAAGTTGGTAAGGGAAGGGAGCCAGCGCTAACTTCACGCCGCCGCCGTGTGGCCGCTCCGCGCGGCGGCGCCCGCGCGGCGGCCATTGCATTTGCAAATACGTACACCGCGCCGTCACTACGTTCTTAATTTTGTATTTTTTACTTTTATTACAAAGTTTAATATTTCCATACATCGCATTTTTTATTGTGTTTTCCCACAACCTGCACAATAACATTTGGTGACCCCGACGTGATTACTGCGGCGAGAAGCGTAATAAAACACAATCCGACGAGACTTGCAACGCGTCATTGTCGACGAATTCTACGAATGGTGCAAACTCATTGCGCGTCGCCTGCTGCAAACAACGTGAACTGACCAGTGAACGAGTCGCGACAAGCTGTACCTGCTGGACCGGTCGAATTTCCACGACGACAACTGGAATAGCTGATCATCTAAATTGCCAAATTTCAGAAAAGTGCTGATTAAAGTGTGGTGAGGTGATCGTCCTTTGTCGTTCGACAGGAAGTAGGTAGCCATTTTCGAGGTAATAATTTTATTCAATTTATAACGCTGCGAACTTCAATTCTGCCTTCTCTTGTGTGACGGTGTTTTCTCATTTTCTTTTGCAATCATTTCGATTTATACTCTTCCCACATGCTGAGTTTTTGCCTAGCTATAGGTACATTAAAAGTTACGAAAAAATAAGCAATTATTGCAAGATATTGCTACGTAATTTACTTGCACGCTTTGCACTAATTTTGTTTCGAGTGAACGCACGATCTATTGGGCATGACATTGCTACCTACTTGCGTGTCATTACATTGCTAAATAAATACCTACATTTCATTATTTTAACTGGAGACCTAACTGCGCTATGATTGCTTGTTCTTCTGTCTAGCGTCCTGCGATATTATAGGTACCTACATTATTATCTATTTCTTAGTACGTCGTGTAATCTAACTCCTTTGTTATCTAACTCATAGCAAAGACGATCTTGCTCCTTTACTTAACAAAGTAAGGAAGTTCAAACTGTTGGAAATAATTCCTAATTTAATAATACAAACCCTACTTCTAGTGTTCACAGTACCTAACTGTAACTACCTACTTAATACTCTAACGTAGGTAAACATATCAATCTTCTACCTACAACTTATTCAATTTTATTTATACCAACTTCCCGGCATTCCATACTGTGATAGGTATATACACAGTTATTCATTTCTATTCGCCGACTATTCCAGACCCGGGGATCCCACCGGAACGTGAGGTCTGCGCGGCTGCAGCGTGAGTGCGTGCGATCGTTACGGCGCACACGCGGCGGCGGCGGGTGATAAGCAGAGTAAGCTGAACTGAAGGTGACGCTGACGCCATCAGCCTGCACTCGCTGAGCTCCGCGTTCATCTGGTTGGATTGTCGATACCATTTCATTGTACCTATATTGTTCATTGGCTATATTTTGTTTGAACGTTATTTGCCTCTTCGTATTTCACATAGGTACCTCACTAAATAATAATGTCGGACGATATCAAAAAGCTTAGGCAGCTTCGTAGTAGTATAAAAGGTAGAATTACACTATTTAAAAAACATATTGAGATGTTAAAATCAATTGATCCAAGTCAAATTACAAAATTACAACTTACAGAATTACAATTAAAGTTAGAAAGGTTTCAGACACTGTTTTCTCAATTCGATGAACTTCAATCTAAGATTGAAGCGCTAGATCTTGAACCTGAAACTGAGCTTGATGAAAGAGAATCTTTCGAGGGAACATTTTGTAATTTAATTTCACATGCACAGCTAATAATTGAAAATTCATCACAGCCTCAAAGCGGTGCTATTCATGGTGACAATAATATTGATGTGAAGTCCGAGTGCAGCGGTTCATCCTGTAGAAATAATTTTAATATTAAACTACCAACTATAAATCTTCCAAAATTTGATGGTAACTACTTGAAGTGGCTCGAGTTCCGTGACACTTTTGACTCGTTAGTTAATAAGAATAAGTCTATTCCAGACATTAATAAATTCCACTACCTTCGGTCATCATTGGACAGTGGTGCTGCACTTGTTATAAAATCGGTTGAATTCACTGCTGAGAACTATATGCTGGCGTGGCAACTCCTGTGTGATAGATATGACAACAAGAGACTATTGATAAATAACCATTTAAAATCACTATTTAATTTTGAAACTATCACAAAGGAGTCACATAGATCTTTGCGTTACATGATTGACTATTTCACAAAAAACGTACGTGCTTTAAATTTATTAAAGGAACCTACCGACTACTGGGACACAATTATTGTTCACATGATGGCCTCTAAACTAAATGGCGCCACAGGTCGCAAATGGGAAGAACATCGAAACAATTTATCGGTTTGCCCAACTCTTGATGAATTCTACTTATTTCTGCGGAACAGAGCAGATGTTCTAGAAACGGTACAGTTTAGTAAACCAGATGCTAAGCCTCAGCGTTCATATTCGCAGACTAAATCTTTTGTATCTTCAAATAGTACAGAAAGGTCGACCAGTAAACAATGTGCCATCTGCAAGCAAGAACATTTTGTTCATGAGTGTGAACAATTCAAAACTTTAAGTGTTGGCTTGCGCCTGAAAGAGGTTGCTAAGCATAAGCTTTGTCCCAATTGTCTTCGCGGTGGTCATAATGTCAACCGTTGTTTCAGAGGTCCTTGCAAATTCTGTCAGAAAAAACATAGTACATTGTTACATGAAAGTAAAGAATCAAAGCAAATTAATAATACTGAAAACTCCAACTTACCTTCAACTTCTGGGTCAAATTCTAGCGTCGCTCCTGCAGTGTCGTTATCCGTCGTGATGGCGAGCCAGGTGTTGTTATGCACGGCCCTAGTCGAGATAATCGATCAACAAAATAATACTTACCTTGCGAAGGCGCTGCTTGACAACGGCAGTCAGTCTTCCTTTATTACAAAAAACCTACAAAATAAATTAAAATTAGATTTCACTAATAGAAATGCAGTAACTGTTAGTGGCATCAATAATGCTGTTGTAAATACGGCTCAATATTGCGATTTACAATTTAAATCTCGATTAAACGAATTTAGTGTCAATGTGTCATGTCTTGTCATACCACAAATTACAAGCAAACTTCCAAGCGTGAGCATTGATCCATCGCAACTTAACTTACCTCACAATATTCAGTTGGCTGATCCTGAGTTCTTCAGTCCTTCTGACGTCGACATTTTGTTGGGTGCAGATATATTTTGGGATATTGTAAACCCAAGGCTAATCAAACTTGGCCCGAACAAACCTACTTTGCAACATTCTAAATTAGGCTGGCTAATATCCGGGCCTACTGGTGTTGATATCAGTCATAAACTTAAACATAATAATATTGTATGCAACTTTTCTCAAAGCATTCAACAAACATTAACAAAGTTTTGGGAAATAGAAGAATTGCTTCCTGTTAAAAAACATTTTTATTCTAAATGTGAGGAGTTGTGTGAAAGTATATTTATAGAAAATACTAAACGATTAAATGACGGTCGTTTTTTAGTTAAAATCCCACTCACTGAATCTCCAGAACTAGCTCTCGGTGACTCATACAATGTAGCGCGTCGTAGATTTATTAATTTAGAGCGAAAACTGAACAAGTCACCTATTCTAAAGGAGGAGTACAAATCATTCATTCGCGAGTATGAGCGCTTGGGTCATCTTTCGCTAATTGATCGTCCTTCCTTTGGTTATTTTTTACCCCACCACGCTGTACTACGCCCCAATAGTGAAACTACTCAAGTACGAGTAGTGTTCGATGCTTCGTGCAAATCTACTTCTGGAAAATCCTTTAACGATATCCAACTGGTGGGGCCAATTATACAAGACGATCTTCTGTCAATTTTGTTGAGGTTTCGTCGAAATGCTTTTGTTGTTACCGCCGATATAGAAAAAATGTACAGGCAAATATTAGTTGACGAGTCTCAGAGAAACCTTCAATTGATTCTGTGGAGAGATGAAGAAACGAAGCCGTTGCAAGTACTACAGCTGAACACTGTAACTTACGGCACGGCCTCGGCTCCATTTTTAAGCACGAGATGTTTGTTAGAGTTG
The DNA here is from genome assembly GCA_937001585.2 of Brachylomia viminalis. Classification (NCBI taxonomy): domain Eukaryota; kingdom Metazoa; phylum Arthropoda; class Insecta; order Lepidoptera; family Noctuidae; genus Brachylomia; species Brachylomia viminalis. The sequence goes on from OW443300.2 coordinate 5,487,138, forward strand.
TCACGTGAATGCGCTGATAAACCCGACGTACAGCATGTTATTGAGCATGATTTTTACGTCGACGATTTGAATACGGGTTCAAATTCAAAACAAGATTTGAGAAATGTTGTTCATGAAGTCATAAATAAACTTTCAGAAGCCTGCTCTCCGTTACGTAAATTCCGGACTAATGCTCCAGATGTTTTAAAGGATCTTCCTATTACAAACATCTGTCAAGATTTTAGCAAGGAGTCTACTGTTCTAGGTTTAAAGTGGTATCCACAAACAGATACTTTAAAATTTTCTACAGAATTCAAACATGAATCGAAAATTACTAAACGCAGTATTCTATCTATGTCCTCTAAAATTTTTGACCCATTGGGTTTATTATCAGCAACTATAATCATTCCAAAGATAATATTGCAACAACTGTGGTTGTTAACCTTCCTATACTCGCGCCAATTTTTGTAACACATATACTCGCGCACGGTCTCACCGACCGATAGTTCGCACCCTTACAACATATTTTTTTACTATGAAGCCCAAAAAAAATTATTAATATTTTAAAGTTTAGGATATAATGAAACAAAAAAGTATGAATAATACTTAATTTATTAATTATTTTACTGACTTTCAGTCTATCACAAACCAGTCTTCGAATTTGAGATTTATTTCTAAGTACTAGGAAAACAAAAATAAAATCTGTACTTCTTTTTAAAACCAAAATAAACTTCTAAATAGTAATAAACAACATATCAAAGGACATATATATCTATGATTGGCTTAGTTTTGACCCTCACCATAACAATCAGGGCATATGGTTACAGCATGTTCCAAACAAAAGTATTTTTTGCATGTGGCGCAGTTGTAACCTCATATATCTCATCATTTTCGTCTTCTTGCTCAGTGTCGTATGTCTCTTCTTGTACCTGCACATAATCTTCCACCTCACTGTTACTTTCGTCTTCATAGCTACAACCAGAACTTAATTCATCCAGCAACAATCTGATGCGATCATCATCCATTTTGATATGAAGTATAATCTCCAAAGAATAATAAAATTAGTCAAAATATAATATAGAGCAACAAACATACATACGTTTTACTATACATACGTCATAAAGTATTCAAAGTTTGTAAAAAATATATAAATGCACTAAATATATTACATTATTACTTACACAAAAAGTTGCACCTATACTCGCGTCGGTCTCACGGACCAATTGGCGCCAAATGCTACAACTAGTGCGCTTCGCACGAACATGCGGCGAGCCCTAAAATGAAGTTAGCAACAAATCCGGCAGCTAGCAAGGAACTCAACTTCTTAGGATTTTCGTGCTTAAAAATAATTACGAAAATAGATTTCGTCGGTCTCACAGACCAACGCGCGAGTATAGGAAGGTTAAAAAACGATTGGGATGAAGAAGTCCCAAATAAAATCAAACTACAATGGGAACAATTCATTAAAAATTTACACTATATTTCCACTCTTGAGGTACCCAGGCATGTAGTGTGCGCAGCACCAATTATTGTAGAATTTCATTGTTTTACTGATGCATCGCAGACTGCGTACGGTGCTTGTTTGTATGTAAAATCAATGGACACACTAGGCGCTATACATGTTCACCTTTTCTGTGCCAAAGCAAAAGTAGCCCCTTTAAAACCGGAACTAACTATACCGCGTCTTGAATTAATGGGTGCTCTATTAGGTGCTAGATTGCTTACAAAGGTTTTACATTCATGGAGTAATAAAAATTTTGAAACTTCACGTGCTGTTTTGTGGACAGATTCAACTATAGCTCTGGGATGGATTAATACCCAGCCAAAAACGTTAAAAACTTTTGTATGCAATCGTATACAAGAAATTCGCGAACTTACCGCTCAATATGAATGGCGCTATGTGCCAACTCAGGATAATCCGGCTGATCTAGCTTCACGCGGAGTAAAGCCGCAGGATCTTAAGAGTAACTATCTTTGGTGGCACGGTGCTTCTTTTTTAACTAAACCTGAGGGTGAGTGGCCTCAGCACAATATTAACTTACAAAGTAACACATTGCCTGAAATGAAGGTTAGTTTAACTATACAATGTAATCAGAATTTTATTTCATTTGACAAATTTTCTAAACTATCTAAACTACAGAGAGTTGTAAGCTTTGTACAACGTTTTATATACAACTGCAAAAATACAAATAAAAAATTGAAAGGTAATCTGACACTATATGAATTACAAACGTCATTAAAAACATTAGCTAAATTATCACAAACTTATTCCTTTGAAAAGGACATTCATTCTTTAAAAACTACAGGGCTTGTAAATTGTAAATCTAATATTCTATCTTTGAATCCATTCTTGGATAATGAAAATATCTTAAGAGTCGGGGGACGCATTCAAGGTGCGTTGCAACCCTATAACAAAATACATCCCATTTTAATTGATTCCAAGCATGCATTTGCCAAACTTTTATTTGCAGAGGAGCATCTGCGTCTACTACATTGCGGTCCTCAGCAATTACTTAGTCTTATACGTGAGAACTTCTGGCCCGTTGGTGGCAGAGTTCTTGCCACACAAACTGTAAACAAATGTGTCAAATGTGTACGGATAAAGGGTAAATCCGTTCAAACTTTAATGGGTAACCTACCGCATCCTAGAGTAAATCCCTCATCTCCGTTTGAGATCTGTGGCACCGATTTCGCAGGCCCGTTCCATATTTCCAATCGGAAAGGACGTGGCGCTAGAACTAGTAAATGCTACTTGTGCCTTTTTGTCTGTTTCTCCTCCAAGGCTTTGCACCTTGAAGTTGTTAGTGAGCTAAGTACCAATGCATTTATTTCGTGCTTACGTAGGTTTATTTCCAGGCGAGGAAAGCCTCGCATAATTTATTGCGATAACGGTAGGAACTACGTAGGGGCAAATAACGAGTTGGGCAGAATGCTTAAGGCTGCCAATGAGCCCGTGACTGAGCTCGGAGCCAGCGAGGGTATTGAATTTAAATTCAGTCCAGCTTATGCACCCAATTTCGGTGGGATCTGGGAAGCTGGCGTTAAAGCGGCTAAGTTCCATTTGAAACGAATCGCAGGTAATTCTAATCTTACATTTGAAGAACTTTCCACTCTGTTTGCGCAAATTGAGGCAATATTGAATTCGCGTCCGTTGACACCTATGTCATCGGATCCATCAGATTTTAACCCATTAACACCCGGCCACTTCCTGATCGGGCGTCCGCTGACGTCACTAGCATCTCCTATCGTGGAGAAATTGTCGATCAATCGATACCAGCATTTAGAAAGACTGAGGCAACATTTTTGGAAGAGATGGTCGCAAGAATTTCTCTCCGAGCTACAACAGCGAGTCAAATGGCGTCGATCCAGTGGCCAACCTGTCCAGGTTGGAGATGTCGTTGTAATCAAAGACGATCAGCTGCCGCCAATGAAATGGATTTTGGGAAGAGTGGAAAAACTTTTTGTTGGACCAGACGGTTTATGCAGAGTCGCTGATATAACCACAACTAAAGGAATCTTCCGGCGAGCGCTAAACAAAGTCTGCATCTTGCCAGTTGATGATCCAGAGCTTCTTGAAAGCACGGCTTCCAAGGGGGTGGAGGATGTTAACGCTGTATGCCAACCAGAGGCTTGAAGTTGGTAAGGGAAGGGAGCCAGCGCTAACTTCACGCCGCCGCCGTGTGGCCGCTCCGCGCGGCGGCGCCCGCGCGGCGGCCATTGCATTTGCAAATACGTACACCGCGCCGTCACTACGTTCTTAATTTTGTATTTTTTACTTTTATTACAAAGTTTAATATTTCCATACATCGCATTTTTTATTGTGTTTTCCCGTTAAACATAATTTAGTACCTTTGTCTGTTAATCAAATAAAAATCAGACTGTATTCTGATGTTTGATACATGCATAAAACCTTCAATGCTCTAAAGCATTGAATTGAATACTACATATTATAAACAAAGACCACCCGCCGCGTCTTATCTGTCTGAATTGGATAAACTCAAAAACTGCCGATCGAATTTTCATACGGTTTTGACAATAGTTAGCCGACGAGGTTTTGACCAATGGATGGAGTACATAATCAGCCTACAACGTTCTACTGTTGGGACACGGGCCGCCTCTCTGTGAGAGGGAGCGGGCCGTAATCCACCACGCGGGCCTAGTGCGGGTTCGTGGATGTCACATGTCTTCGAATTTTTGGTTCTAACTGATCCCTGAGAAGAAATGCCGAAACAAACTCAGAGGTCACGGTCTCCTTTAAAGTCCAAACAATGTATTATTCGGAATTTATGTGAGTCTAACAATGCAGGGCCATGTCTGGAAGGGCCTTTTGAAGAATGAGCCATTGCAGCTTTGAGTTGACCTATCCAGACGGCATGCATGCATCAGATACTGATAACGATTAATAAATATATCATACCGTAATATTACCCTATGCCCGCGGCATTTCATTAGCCTGATTAATCCCGAGTAAATCTTTTAAAATTATGATATCGAGCCAGTTTCCTGAAAACACACACGCATTTGTCCTTTTCTTGTTACGTCTTGTATTTAATTATGATCAAACAAAACTGTTTTCTGTAAATACTTTAACTTTCGTATCAAACTAATAAAGATAATAATTTTGCCTGTTATCAGTGCCTGAATTACAGCTCGTTAATTATTATGAAAATAAAAACTACAATAGATTTGCAGATAAGACCTACAGTTTATTTATTTTTGGGCTAATAATATATAAGTAGATTGGAAAACGTAACCTGAGAAAATATTAAACGAGTTAATTAAATGATTGGCATTACCTACTGAAATATAATTGGAAAGTTTTATAATAACCCATCGGCTAACTAACTACTAAAATTATACCAAACTGTGTTACTAAATGCCACGCTATGCATTTTGAAGGACTATTTGTGGTAATGAGACGATCTATCAAATTCAACTCAACTCAAATCAACTCGATGCACTTATTTCAATAAAACCATTTACAGGCACTTTTGAACTGTCGAGTTGTCGGTCAGTCAGAAATATGAATCTATCATTCCAAAGCGTAGTAGGTACCTATCGAGAAGAACGGACAAGAAACTCAATGGACACTCTTTTAAATTATATTGTTACATAAATATTATATTATACATAACGTGAGAACGATGTAAATTCATAAGACGTACGTACACGTTAAGTGTCCAGAGTACAGCAAATAGAGGTTTAAAAAAAAACAACAGACAAAATTTTAAATTTGGTTTCAAAACAAAAATAAAATAATTTAAATAAGTAGTGCGCGTAGTAGTAGCGCCCGTTCACGACAAATGTTTTAACGGGATATTTAGAACAAACACAGTATGGTGAAACTGGCCCTAAATACATCTACAGCTACATAATTACAATAACATATCAAACGTTGTCCGTACACCATACTTTGGAATTAATTCTGTAAAAGCATCAAGAGATACGTAGGTATTTATCCGAGAATTACCACTCAGTATAATTAGTTAGGGGCACCGTTCTACGGTGGGATGTCGAGCAATTTATACTGTATTCATTGAATTTATTATCCACTTGTGCGCTTAATAATTGAAAGACGAAATTACCTAATGAGTCTTGAGACGTTTGTTTTAATGATTTTCGGTTTTCTATTTGTGATTTTGGAAGAAATTATAATATCAAGAGAAATAAAGGAACTCTTTGAAATTATCTGTGAAGTAGGTATCTTCTTATAAGCATGTCGGTGACAATCTAGCCAATCAGCAAGCAAGCAAGTGTAGCAGGATCAGTAGCATCCATTTGTTCACTATGAAGATGTCAAAACAGTACAGTATGTAGGTAAGTCTTATGCAAATTTTCATCTTGATAGGCCCGTGGGTATTCTACATCTACCACCAGACTGCTAAATGATAAATGATTTTATTTCTGTAAGTAGGTTTGAACAAACACTTTTACACGTCAATCATATTTTAAAACTAGATGAGGTCGGCATTTCCTATCTGACTACTCTGAGAAGAAAGGCCGAAACAAACTCAGAGGTCACGGTCTCTTTTAAAGTCCAGACATAATCTTGGTCAGATCATGTGAAGGCTATGTAGATCGGTGTCTGAAATGGTCTTTTGAGGAAATAACCACACAGATTGAGTGGACCTGTCCAGTCAGTGCACGCAATTGTCAGCAATCGTGCAGCTCAACTTAGAACTTAAGGAGCTCAACGATTCGAAGAACAATACCAAAGAAAGGACATTTGAGTAGGCCGCATAAATTACTCAAACTGCCAGATCATGATTAAAATAACTGAGAAAAATACAAAAGTTCTCACATTCACAATAATTAGAATAATATTATAATAATCTTTGAGGACCATGTAGATTTGTGTCTGAAATGGTCTTTTGAGGAAAGAACCACACAGATTGAGTGGACCTGTCCAGTCAGTGCACGCTATTGAATGAAACCAAGCAGCGGCCTTTCCAAGCATGGAAGTGACTTGAAAGCTCTGGTGGTACATACTAGAGTTTTTTTTATTTTTTATTGTTATTTAATCACATCCAAAATCCTTTATTTTTTACAAATTTCTAACTCGCCAAACTTAACAGTTTGATGGCGAGTCGCGACTGGCGATGGCAGTGTGTGTACCTTTCTTCATTTAGTGATAAAATACCCACTCTCAATGATAGTGTATGTTGTTTATACCCTACTGCGTGCCAACATAGGGTTCTTAACACTGAATGTTATGATTTATTTATTTTCTACATAATTTTGATTCCACCCTTTTAGTTTGCTTTTTTTGCAGTCGGCTTTCTGTTTTTTTTTAACAACTTTGTTTTTGCAACTTTTTCTATCAATACACAGCCCTAAACAATATTTCACGTCGAATTTATAAAAAACAAAAACCTCTAAAAACGTCACAAGTTTATCATCTTTCGCAAAGAAAAAGATTTTGTTACTACTTAATGTTTCCAATTCTTGGATCCATTGATATTTGAGACCTTAATGTAACTCTATACTCAAGTGTTCTTCAGGGGCTGCAAACTCTTGCGCTATTTTGAATTTAGAGGGCGGAGTGTTTGCCTAACCTTTGGTTTGGGCTTTCGTGGCATTTCAGGCGCTCATTAAATTCCGATTTTAAATGGAAATTTTATGAAGAGCGCAAATTTATTTTGTGGTTAAGGGGCTGTTTGAGGACCAGATTCATAGTAAATTTTAAATGTGAGACTACTTAAACAAAAATATACCTACTACTTATCAATAATATTCAATTATTTCAGTCTAATTCTGCAAGAATATATTTTGCTAACTTGCCAACAAATATATTTTTATTTCAATACAAAAATAAAAGAAAAGATTTCACCAGGCCATACGCAACGGGCACGTCACAATTGCGGCGATAAGTCCTCTTTAAGGAACAGTTAGAGTCTCCACGGCGTCCTCACCTTCCGCCTGACGCAGGTCCTCACCGGACATGGTTGCTTCGGGAGGTTCCTGTTCCGGATAAGGCGGGAGGAAACGCCCGGGTGTTACCATTATGTGGATCGCCCGGAGGACACGGTAGAGCATTCTCGGACCGAGAGGGCATGGGAAGCCGTCACCTCCTACTGCGAAGCAGTAATGCTTGCGAAGGAGGAGACGGAACGCGTGAGGGAGAAGCAAAATTCGCACCCACATGCCCCTAGCTGCCGCAGGAGACGCCCTGGGCGTCGGGAATCCCAAGCCAATTTCCGGCCACCATAGACGCGGGCTTGCGGACGGCGAGCAATGGGTAGCTCGCCGTCCGATAAGGACCAGGCAAGGGTAGACGGCGCGTTGTGTTCCACGCGCGCTTCAAAGAGACGTCAGCACCAATGACGGGGTCCGCTAGGGCCGATGCCTGTCAGGGTTGCGGGAGAGTCCGAAAGGGTTACCGTGGCCCCTGGCACAGGCAACTGAAGGAACATAGGTGGGTTATATTCAGTAATAGTCTGCCATGCCCTTATTTAATGATTTCCCACCATCACAAAAAAGAAAAAAAAGCCCATACACAACGACATGTTTTCATTATTTTTTATAAAGTGCTGCAACCGCAATACGTTCAGGGATAGACCACCCTTGCATTGTTCTAGGTTGCGCTGATACGATTATTATTAGTATACGACTACAAACCATTTGAAAACTAAATACATTTTACACACACATTACGGATTTAAATGAAATTTTTCCCATGGATAGACCATGACCTGGATTAGGACATGGGATACTTTTTATCCCAATATTCACGGGATCTAGATTAATGGGGGTGAAACCACGGGACGCAGCTAGTTAGATTAATACTTATTTTCTTTCTTTATGGTCGTGCAGCGAAGGTTCATCCCAGGTTTTGCCTTTTGTTTTCAGAATTGCATGGAAGTATCTCAAAAATCGATTATCCATCGAACAAAATGTGTATCGACTAAATCGATACAAAACAAATCAATACAAATCGATTTACAACTCTTCGTTGAGTCCATTCTCTTATTGGATTAGTCACATTTTTTTGTTCAAACTTCGGCTTTTCTGAAGATATAGCCGATGGAACCTGATTATTTATTTATTTATTGTAAATTACGGTCAACGTGCTCATTTTATACTTTACAATCAAAATTGAAGTAGGTTCCACAAATTCGTTATTTTAATTTTGAAATGCGCCGATATCCCCCTGCATTAAAATACACAACATACTCTTCTATATTAGTTTGTTAAACATATTAGTAATGTTGAGACCGCTCCTCTCAACATTGCCGCGCGATGGCGGCAGTGAACGAGGAGTGCGGGGACAGCGGGGTATCAGCCGGCCGACGGCCGAGCGCGGGCCCCGCACCACACAAGTCAGCTGTTGCACGCCTCCACGCACGGCTGCGCTTGCGCATTTTATTAACGTCTTTAGTTAATTTCTTGTTTCCATTTTAAATCGACCTTTTACCTTTGTTATTCATCATTTCTTATTATAATATACTTGTTATACAGTCCACTCTCACGTTTTCATTTTACTATACCACGACCTATCATCGCGATCAGTAATTAAATATACATATTCAAAACCTTAATCAATCTTATGAGAAACAATTATTTATAAATAATAATGCGCAGTAATATTAATAAGGGCAGAGTTATCCCTAAAATGTCAGTCAGATGTCTGAAGATGGCGTCAACGTCAAAGTTGTTCTGGTAAAGGTTTTGTAGTAATATTAACGAACAACGACTAGAATCAGTTCTATTTTAATGTAAATATTTATTTATTTATTTTCCTTACTTTATTTATTTTTATTTATATATATTTATAAATGTATATGTAAATATTTGTATCACCTGCAAGTAGTTGTTCCGGGTCTGGCTGTTTGTGTATGTGAGTTTAAATGTTTGTTAACGCACCCACGACACAGGAGAAATTCCTAGTGTGGGGCAAGGTTTAAAAAAAACAAAATCTTTGACGTTCATAAGTGCATTTTATGTGCCTACTTGAAATAAATGCTTTGACTTTGGTTAAAATCATAGTAGTCAATCGTTATTACCCTAACTATGTATCCATAATACCCTGAATGTGATGTATTTGCGGATGAATAGATTAAAATGATGCTTATATTATTATGACTGGTGATCTGTGAGACAAAGTATGCAAGGGAGTCTACTGTTCCATGTTAGTTTTTGGGTTATTTATATTAGTGTCAACATAATTGTAATTTGTCTCTATGTTACTTAATGCAATTGGTGTTGTACCGTTTTAAGTAACTATAAATAAATAAATATTTCAATACTTTCTAATATTACAAATTTTAATGCGAAAGTAACTGTCTGTCTGTTACCTTTTCACGCATCAAGAGCTGAACGAATTTGAATTAAATTGGAACGCGTACATATAGATAAACCATGACGTGAGTTAGGACACATGACACTTTTTATCCTGGCGGTACGATCCCGTAGGATAATTTCCGACACGAGCTAATGTTTTATAACTAAGTATGTTTGTAACTGCAGTCGAAGAGTGATAAGATTAAGCATCTACACTTCAACCGTGCATGAAAAATTTAATTATTTAATTAATAAATAATAATAAAATATTTATTGGCGTAAAACATGGTATACAATGGTATTAAATACAAATTTATATGGCTAGGATAAGATATAGTGTGCCAAAATTATAAAGTTAGGTGAAGAAGGCATTTACCATCAACATTTTAAAACATCAAAATGTTTTATCTAAAAAATCTTTTAAACTCTAAAAACTAAATTCAAGCAACCATTTATAAAATGTAATTTTAAATAATCTTGTATTTAATGTCTTGAATGCACACACATTGCTAGGCAGTTATTATTGTATTTAGCTAGTCTAGGTAAATCATTCAACACTAGTTTATGAGGATCTCGTCTGTTCCTAGGATTAACATCATTTGTAGTCTTGAATAATTATTTATTTTCAATTAATAACACACATATTTCCTAAATGTATAGTGAAGGTAACGGTAACAAACCAAATTTGTTAAATATGGGTTGACATAAGTCGTCAGTTTTAAGACCACAAATTGACCTCATGCACTTTTTTTGAGTGGTGAATGCTCTATTATAGAAGTCGGTGCTATATTTTCCGACAGTAATAATTAAAAGGGCATTTAGATAAATTGATAGAATATGCTTTCAAAATTAAAACACAACGTATCCACTAAAACATTGAGTTCGAAAAAGTGACAACTTCCCCACTACACAGAAAATATTTTTTTTTAAGTTTCCCAAGTTTTTTATTCCGTTGGTATATGACAATGCTTGTCTCTACCTCAGCTTTGATTGCATTGTTACAATGGTATGTAATGTTTGTCTTCATCTCATAATGTAGGCGTGTACCGAGTGTTACGGAGATCGGTTGAAGTATTCGGCAGGTAACGGTAAACAATTTCCCCTTACTATTATTATTATTTTATTTTTGTAATCCCCTAGTGGGATTTATAGATGTCCGTGGGTGTGTCCGTGCCATCACAGCGGGCCCTATCAGAATATCAGCACTGCGGTATTTATTTGTTAATATTGCAGCATTATGCTGAGATAGGAGCCTTTTTGGTCTCGCACAGGTCTTTTTATTTTCTTGTTTATTGTTATTTTTAATGTTAATTATGTTAGTTTTACATAGTATGTAAAACTAACATAATTAACATTAAAAAAAATTAAGAAGTATTACTTCTTAATTTTTTTTATCTTTTTGTGTTGCTTGTACCAAATAAAATATTTGTCTTTCTTTCTTTCGTTCTTCTTTCTTTCTTTTTTACTCGTTACCTGTGCTTGTGTCCAACAAAAATCAAAAAAAAACTAATTTAAATCTAGTTTTCTTTTTCTCTCTTTCATTCATTACACTAGTTTCTTATTATTGTTTATTTCTTGTGAATAAAGTCAGATCTGACAATTAAGAACCCCAACATTCATTAAGGCGCTGGTCCACAGGTGCCCTTGGCTAAGCTACATAGCGTCGCTTGGTGTGAAAATGTAGGTGGGGTCGTATACTGTGACCTACGACCAAGATACGTACAAATGCGTGTCTGGCAATCAATGAAACTGCGCAGCTAACGTGGGAACCTCTCCTATATCCTATAACCTACGTGTAAGCACGTGTCATTTTCTGCCTCATTATGTGTTATTTTATTGGGACTCTGTCTTGCATAGGGTCGCATCATAATGCTGAGCGATAGCCGTTTTGCGTGGATGTGACGCATTTTTCCCCAACCTTTTCTTATTTTTTTGTGTTTGTGTTATTTTTTGCGTCATGTTTACCGCAAATAAACGCCTTTTCTTTCTTCTTTATTTATATCACATTATTTATTGTTAAATAATTACACATTATGAATGACCTAAAATTGTTCTTTAGCTACAAAACAATATTGGAGAGTGGAGTTAACATCACCCGCTACCGAGTAAGTTGAATCTTGTAACATTTATTTTGGATAATAATTATGTAATTGTATAAATCTAAGCTGATAAATATTGAATATGTAAGATAGGTAATAACTGCAATTTATATTGCAATACTATGAATGTTTGTAGTAAATAAAACAAAATATATATCAACTAGCCCTTTATTTTACATACTGAGTTTCTTTAATCGCTTACAATTTCTAAGAACCCTAAATTGATGTCACCAGCACTATCTTTTACTAAAACTACTCGGACTTTTTCCCCTTACTAGAAAGAAAAACTACTACGAACAGCATTAAATATATATTTCTTTAAAAAGAAACAATACAGAAGCTCTATAAAACATTTTGTTTTTGCCTTTTAACACTTAACACCTAGCATACAAAAAGCAGGTGCCATTTTCGTGGAAATAATTCTAGGAATGGGTGAAAGTTCATTAATTTCAGCGTTACGTCTTCTAACAAAGCGTTTTTGTTTATACGGGTTACACCTTTATGCTAAACTTAATTAAATTCTTCTTTTGAGTTTTTTTGGGAAATAACGTTGTATTTTTGAGCTTTGAACCTGATATTTAATTTTTCACACTATAAACAATGAGCATCTGGTTATAGTTGGAGCGATCGAGTCCAGCCTAGAAAGAGTTAACGGGAGGACTTGGACACACTTCAGTGGAGACACTTGCGCTACGAAAATCGCTCTTATTGCTACGATATAAAGAAGCTGTCAAGTTCCAAATACTAATGACGTGTCTGTACCGCGAGGGCTAGTTTGAGACAGAGCACGAAAAGAGTTGCTGGACAAACTTGCTGGAGGCCTACACCAGGCGAAATTCATGTCTTATATATAAATCATAGGAAATGAGTGTTACTTTTTTGTTTAATTTGAGACCAAAACAAAAAACATATTATACATTCTTATTCTTCAGAAATAAAAGAAATCACATACCGAACTACATAATTATTTAATTCGTGACTTTCACTCAACCTAATTGCGTGACTACGACACAATACGGGTACTCACAAACTCTCTTCACGTAAACTCCAAAGCTTAGATATCTCTAACACAATATCGAAGTTTTTCGAGACACAAGACAACTTTGCCTTAACTTCGGTTAACTTTCGGTGCAATCCTGCCGGTAACCTGAATGTGTCACAAGTGATATAGGTTGGCTCACATCACGACTTTTGAGACAGTTAGATAAGGCGTTACAGGCAATCTGCGTTATATAGGTATGTCTGCAAGGAAGAGGAAGGATACCTATTGTAAATAGAGGGCTTTATTTTTAACTGGCCTTTGTAGGAAAGGTGTCTTTTATTTTAATTTAAACCTTCATGTTGTATTTAATTGAGAGTCAGGGCCTGTTCCCTTTTTCCAGATGTGCACAATACTTTCAAAATAAATGTAGGAAAGTTTTAATGAAATTATTTGGTATTGATTCGGAAGTGGTGAAACAAGACATGAATGTTATTAAATATTAATATTTTTTACGTCGTCGTAGGCTCGTCCGTACAAACCCTTATTTACACTTCTTAACAGAGAACAGCTGGCGGGTGCCATGGTACCCTGTATTGAACACCTGTTGAACACATTTATTTAAGTAACAGAATCTATAAAAAACTACTTGTTTTTGAATAAATAATTATAACAATATACTAATTATGAACTATTCTTTCGTTTTCACACATTTTATAGTCCAAATAAACACATATTTCTTTGTATTTAGCTTTTCAACCGGCAGCCATTGTTCTCGTCGTAAACAATAACTTTTTCTGAGGCGAAATATTGGTACTTTGAGAGTATAAAACGACTTAACTTAGACATAATATTGTGGCACAGTTCTTTACGATCAGTATGATGTATAATAGTATCAGATAATAACAATAATATAAGAATACTTACGACATATTTCCGGCGCCGACACACACTTCACAATCGCAGTTTGTTTACAAAGTTTAAAAAATTTTTTCTGTGACGTTTTGCTTGTGTAGTGCTGCCGACTTTGTTATTTCGTTGAAGAATTTCATAGAGAACAACTCTATGAAACTATTTTCATAGACAATACGCGTTAGTCGATTTTATTGGGCATTTTTATACTGTTTCGTGCGGGGGGCCTTAGCACCCAGTGGCGGACAACTTGATTTTTTTTTCGGGTGCCATAGTACCCTGCGGCGCTTGAGTGGATAGGTACTTATTTCCAAGTTCCTAAGACTTATTTTTCTGAATTGCCAAGTCCTTGTCATTTGAAACGTGAGTAAATGTTTATTTGAAATAAATGCTTAAGTTAGAGTTTTCTTATTTTTGTACTTTGACTCTGCCTATAAAATTAGCAGCACCCAGCTGCTGTCACAATATTCATCTGACCAAGAATTTATATTTATTATTGAGACCCGCAACAGTGGGTCAAACAAAATTAAAAGAAAGAATATTAATATTACAATGTTACACAGTCTGTCTTTTGATTCATAGAATTGTTGCCATCAAACTTGAGATTAACTTAGGGAGCACAAATGCAACATTGTCACGCCAATACCTATTGAATATCAATGTCGAGAAAGTTCTTGTACCTACCTAAGTTACATGGCTACTTTTGACTCGGCTCATATTTCCAATTTACCAGTCCAACAAGAGGCTCGGAAGTTTGAGATACGGCATTTAGCCGAGCTTAATCGGATATCTAAGTTTGAAGCAATAAAATAAACAAAAAAGTAATGAATAGAATAGAATAGAAATTTATTTTGTAAATATAGCTAATACATAATAGGTGATAAGATACATTAAAGTTTAGCCATATTTCACCATTTGGCATGCAAACATTTGTTTATCATTTACCTACTTAAAATAAACCAAATGCCAGATCCATAAACAACTGCTCCTCCGACATGCCTAAGACATATCTCCCCTCATTCACACTCATTCACTCAAAGACACTCCCCACTTTCACTTTCATTTTCACTCACACATACACCACATAGTATTCCTACCTCAACACACTCACTATCACTCAAACACTTACAATTTTTTATTACTAATTATTTTTTTTCTTCTTTTTATAGGTACTCATAAATAAATCTTTAAATTGTTATGATAACTTTTTACTGGTGAAAACAGATTTTTGATCTTCTATTGTACCCATACGGCGTCACTGATCCCCAAGTCACAGGCTATAAACCTAGTTTGGGAGCCAGGAGATAATACCTCATGCGCACTATGGCTATATGATATTACTGTACTTGTAACCTCTGTAAACAAATTATTTGGAAATAAACATAATCATTTTAATAGATCACATTATATTATTATATCAAATCCAGAGCAATTCAGGCAATTTTTTTCTCTGATAAAAACTGTTTCACACTGTAGTATGATTTTTCCATTAAAAACTTACGTAGTCTACTCTTAAATTGCACTGTTGTCAACTCTTTCCAACCACCTGGTAATTTATTGTAAGTAATTGGGGCCATACAGTGAACACTTCCGCACATCAAAGTAAGGGTTTGACTATGGGCTTCCAACTTAAATAGTAGGTAGGTATTTAGGTCAATCGAACCTTAATAGTGGGCTCGTTCAATTGTCCGTCAACTGCTCAGTCACGCCACTGCTCTGAAAACATAAAAACAAGAAAAATAGAAAACGTGTGACGTCGGGGGATCTCCATCAGGAACGAAGTTTCCTACGCTTCCTCTTCAACTCCGCATGTAATGACACCTATGACGAAAAATTTAAAAAAATTCTCAGACGCCATTTTGGATTTTCTTTTTGACCTCACTATCGGCTTCAGCTAGTCATCGGGCTGGTCACATCTGTAGCAGAACCGACAATTGTTGAGCGAACCGAGTTTTAGAGTGGCGACCGCGTTTAGGCAAACGTAGTGTGGGACGCCCGCCGGCTAGGTGGAATGACGACTTGCGAAAGGCGGCTGGCAGAGACTGGATGAGGAGAGCCGAAGAACGGGCTCAGTGGCGTTCACTAGGAGAGGCCTACATCCAGCAGTGGACGGCTATAGGCTAATGATGATTATGATGATGATCGGCTTCAGCAACCTCAAAATCCATGAAATAGACACCCATGACGAAAAATTTTAAAATTTTCACAGCCGCCATCTTGTATCCGTAAAGAGCTAACCTACAATTTTGACATTTATGGTCGCTAACAAAATAAGAGATAGCGACTCGATTTTCAAAATTTTTAATTACAAATTGTCCTTCTGATGTTCAGTGTCAATCTGTCAATAATTGTATCGCATTTTCCTATAATTTTGATATTGATCGTCGCTTATATGAAATTAAGCCTACAATTTCGTTATTAACATTTAACAATTATGTGTTAGAACATCACACATGTACTCCTTGAAGGGTACGGTAGAGGTGTACCTATAGTACTCCCAACTTTCGCCAGTTCCCTTTCGCCATTTTCGATAATTGGCGTAACAATAGAAACAATACCTACGACAAAATATAGCTTGATGGCATGTCAGTGATACAGCTGGATGCTTTGCTCCCAATATATCCATATCGAAACAAGGCTACTCCACGTCGACGTGAACGATGGCACCTGTCGACCACCAGGATACAACCATCCATTCTCCATGAAAATGGTATTGAGGATAAAAATAGTAGGTACTTTGTGGGGATTGCTTAAAGTTTTACGAGTATTTTTAGTTCTAGTCTAAACTAATATTTTAGAGAGGTAAATGTTTTGTGAAAAGTAATCATCTCTAGAAGTAACGATCCAGTTACAAAACATCTTACACTGGTAGAAAGCTACACTTTTGCTGAATGTCTTATGATAATTATAAGATCGCTTTTAGCTATAAGACCGCCCATAGTTTCACCCCATGTAAAATTTCTACATTTATATCTGTAATTTTTTTGTGGTATATAGTAATATTCTATTCTAATAAGATTTCACGCAGTCGAAATCACGTGCAGATGCGGGTTGTTTTTGTCAAGTCTGACCACAGAAGCGTAGCAGCATTGACAAAGACTCAGTAACTTAATAAATATAAACATGTAAAAAAAACGATCTTTCTATTTTATCTCAAACTCAACTCAAACTCAAAGCATTTATTTCAATTAAACCATTTACAGGCACTTTTGAATTGTCAAGTGGTCGGTCAGTCAGAAATATGAAGCTAGTTGCCCATTCCAAAGCGTAGTAGGTACCTATGGAGAAGAACGGGCAAGAAACTCCATGGACACTCTTTTAAATTATATTGTTACATAAATATTAGTTACATCATTAATCTTGTATATAGGTATAATTATATGTGAGAACGATGTAAATAAGACGTACACATTGAGTGTCTTGTGTACAGCAAATATAAATTCAAACAAAACAATCCATAATAAAATAATTAAAAATAAGCCGTGGTGGCTAAGAGATGACCAGTCCCAACTGACAGCGCCCGTTCACGAACATGACGCATGGATCAGCACCATTCAGCTCAACCATTTTGAAGGGAGCTAAATGATCCAACACACGCGCCACCGTCAGCGAGACATTTGAGTGAGCATGACATCTATCAGCCGCCAGGACACATTCAAGTCAATGAAAGACATTACCCGGTAAATGGTAGCTCATAGTACATAGTACTCACACTTGTCCTATGCAATTATATAATACAAAGGAGATTGAGTTTATACAAAGCAAAGGTAGTCTTACAATCTTCAGCAGCTCCAACAGTATTTTCAAATGTTAATCAATTAGTTGTGGTTGTGGAGCAGGACCAGCATTGAGCCAGGCATTTTTATCAGCGATATAATCCCCCAACTTATAATATGCCTGGCTGCATAGTGTGCGTTTTATACAAACTTTGAATTTCGTCTCATTCAGTTGAAGTATGTGGGGAGGTATTTTATTGTAACATTTTAAACAGTACCCCATGAAATATGAGTCCACTTTAGCCAGTCTGAAACCTGGTTGAACTAATAGGTCCCTATTTCTGGTACTATAATTATGTCTATCACCTCTTTTAGTAAAAAGATGTACATTTTTTCTTACGTACATGATGTTTTCATAGATATATTGACAAGGTACCGTCAAGATCTTAATAACCTTAAACAGTTCCCTTAGAGAATCGCGCCTGCGGAGATTATATATGGCTCTGATGGCTCTTTTCTGCAGAATAAAAATAGAATCGACGTCTGCAGCCCGTCCCCAAAGTAAAATACCGTAAGACATGATACTATGAAAGTAACTAAAATAGACTAACCTCGCGGTATCTACATCGGTAAATTGACGGATTTTTCTGACAGCATATGCTGCTGAACTTAGCCGTCCCGCCAGAGATGTTAAATGAGAACCCCATTGAAGCCTCGAGTCGAGCGTGATCCCCAGGAAAACAGTTTTATCGACGAATTCTAGTTTCTCTTATATAACCATACGGCTGATGGCAGAGGAATGTTGAGCTCCTTAAGTTATGAGTTGAGCTGCACGATTACTGACAATTGCGTCCACTGACAATTTCAGACACCGACATAGTCTTGACAAAATCTGACAAAGATTTTGTCTGGACTTTAAAAGAGACTGTGACCTCTGAGTTTGTTTCACCCTTTCTTCTCAGAGTAGCCAGATAGGAAACCTCATCTAGTTTCAAACATATTGATTGACTTGTTAAAGTGTTTGTACAAATCTACTTATAGAAATAATGCTACTTAAAGATTTTTTAATTACTCACGAGGATTCAAACACTTTCTTGTACCTACAGTCAGGGAAATAAATGTTATTGTTAATTGATGCCCTGCGTGAATTTGCCATGTTATAGCCATTTCATAAACCAGTCGAAGAATGACAGTGGCGATTAGAATATACGGACAATTTAAGTTGGTAATCAATTTGTTTTTGTATTTTTTATTACGAACGCGTTTAACTTGCAAGTCTTTCTACATCTTTTTACATGAATGATGTAACCATTTTTTTGCAATAATATTTTGATTAAAAAGAGTGTCCGTTGAGTTTCTTGCCCGTTCTTCTCCATAGGTACCTACTACGCTTTGGAATGGGCAACTAGCTTCATCTTTCTGACTGGCCAACAACTCGACAATTCAAAAGTGCCTGTAACTGGTCTATTTGAAATAAATGCTTCGAGTTTGAGTGCATCAGAACCCGAAAAATATTGAATTCGTACCTAAAACAAAGTCTCAAAAACCAAAACTGCAAAAAAAAACATAAAAGCCTAAATTTAAACACTGCCTGAAGTGCAATCGACGCCGCTTCTGTGAATGACCGGCTTTTAAAAATGTTTAATTCCCAATGCCCGCCTTTCATGCCCAACTTCGTGCCACCTATGCCACAAAGTAAATTAGAAATAGAGTTACTTTTTGCTTTTGCATGGCAGGTAAATGGGAAAAGTCGTGGGCATGCACAAATTTATTGAATGCGCGGCGTTGAAGACTCCTTAATAGCAGAATACCTGAGTCACACTTCTAAAAAGCTCACGTCCGGTTTCTGAAACCAAAATCGACACAAATCTGCTAACAAGTTCTCAAGATCGCGTAAATTGCTGTGATTGGTTGAATGAACTTTATCAATGTTTTTGCGTACCTAAGCCTTATCATTAGAAATACAAATTGCAACATATTTTTGTTGCGGGAAACATGTTTCACACTCAAATTGTAAAAAGCGCAGCCAGCAACACAAAGTTATGTTGCAGCACCTTTTGGTTACCATCAATTCGGGGCCCCGATTTATTTCGCATCGAACTTACTAAACTCAAACTCAGCATTTATTTCAATTAAACCATTTACAGGCACTTTTGAATTGTCAAGTGGTATGTCACATGCAGTATAGGTATAGAATTAAATTATAATTATATAAAAATAAAATAGTAATCATTTGTTAAATATTACTTATTTATTTAACCATGTATGTACGCACATAAACAGACAAGAAGAAAAGAAGAGAAAAATAAGTACAGAAATCTTATTTCTAAAGAAATCTCTTCCAGTATACCTGCGATAGGATAGTAGATTTAGGGCTGATTTTTCAATAGTCAGATATCTTTTATCCGAGGAATAATTACTGTGGTTTGACAGCTTTTGTATGGAGAATATGTCAATCTGTCAGATTTATTCTTCAGTTAACAGCTATTTGACTATTGAAAAATCAGCCCTTAGAGATGTAGACATCGTGTGTAAGAGTAATAGAGAAAATAAAATACATAAAATAAAAAAAGTTATTTAATATAATAAAACAAATATTATGAGAATATACATACATATATACATACAAAAATACAAACATACATACATACATACTTCTAAAATAAATATGACTAGAATATTAATCATTTAAACGCAACCATGACGTAGTGGAAAGATAGTGTTCTTTTACACTTCTTTTAAAAACTAAACTGCAACAGTTTGGCAGTCCATAATGTGAGGCGGAAGTGAATTCCACAACCGCACCGCGTGCACAGTGAAGGAGTAGGAGTAGAAGTCGATGAAGTGGGGAGCAGACTTAAGGAGGTTTCTAAGATGCGACCTGCAAGGCGCATCTGAAGGAAGGGCGTAGGAAAAACGCTCCCGCAGATAGGATGGCGTTTTAGGATTGTGAATGAGGTTGAATAGCAGATACAACATCCGAGAGTTCCTGCGAAGTCGAATGGGGAGCCACTTGAGTATCTTGCGAAACTTGGTAACGTGATCATACGTTTTAAGGTTAAAGATGTTGCGGCATTTACATCGCCACATGTGAACCACGCATCACACTGACGTCACGCAAATATCCTGCATCGCGCAAGCAGAGTTTACCGCGCAACTTGCATATATACAACGTCCCATCATCAATCGTCGGGCAGTTGCCTACCAGAAACGACAGCCGTCTGGTTGGAGGATCCTCCCTTTATTAAGGGTATGAGTGAACTTTACACCCTGTTCCTCATACCTCTATAAAAACCAAACGAATACATATATTTTGCAAACGCTCTAGTTTATTTAAAAGCTCCTCGGTGGCATCCAAATAACAGGCATCGGCGTAATCTATAATGGGCTGAATTTGAGTTTGAGCAAGAGAGATTTTGGTGATCAAGGGCAAGAAGCTCTGGAGTCATTTCAACGAAAGGAACGTGTAGTGCACTTTGCGACTAACTTAAGCAACATGGGCAGTCCCACAATAAATAGGAATCCATGGTCACCCCCAGGTTTTTAACCCGGCTGGTTTATACCTGCTGCTGATAATAATGGCCTGGGATTTCTTAGGATTGATTTGCAGTTCAAAAGACCGTGACAACTCGCTAATCAAATCCAGGTCCCTGTACACCGCAGACACGGTGGTTTCCGCATCTTCCCTTGAGAAAGTTTTGTAGAGCGGCAGATCATCGGCATAGAGATGGAAGTAGGAAGAGATGACACTGGTGATAGAGTTAATGAAAATAGAAGACAGAAGAGGAGAGAGAACGACGCCTTGAGCCACACCTGCGGAAAGAGATCACCAACCAGAAGATGACGGCGACGAACCCGTTGCGAGCGGCCTTTAATATAGTAGTCAAACCAACTACTGCTGGAAGAGGAGAAATTTTAAGATTTAAGTAACCCTAGAAGGATGTCGAAATCAACAGTGTTAAAGGCACTGCTTAAGTCGAGAGGTACAAGTAAAGTAAGAGATTTGCGGTCCATAGCCCTGCGGATGTCATCAGTAACTTTAAAAAGAGCCGTTACTCTGCTTTGACCAGGTAGAAAACCAGATTGAAGAAGACTCAATAGGTAATTCGTAGATAGAAAGTCAGAAAGTTGTTGATGAATGATATGCTCAAGAACTTTAGACAGATATGCGGCGGAAATCGGTGGGTGAGACCAGCTTAGGAATTTTGGGTAAGGGTGTGATATGAGATTGTTATTATTATTATATTTAATATAAAATCCGGGCTAGTAAAATATTGAACGGTTTTAATGATTTCTCTGTAGCAAACTACGTGTTCTGAACAAAATATTAATAAAGCTTTCCGAGTGGTATTTTCATTTGCGTTGGTAAGATCAACATCACTGTACATATTGGTCCAACGTTATCTCATTTAATGTTTTCATTCAACAGCTATAATTAAATTTGGGAACGTATATCGTTTACTAATAGAATTTCTTAAATGCATAGGTATTAAAGATTTATCAGACCTTTGATGAGACAAACTGTGTGTAAGATCATGATAATAGCAAAAAAGACGTGAACACTGACAATACAGGAGATTCGGATTGTGTAAGCCCGTTCGTCAACACCGCTACTCAGAAGTAATAAGTTGGTTACATTTGGATACGGTCCATAATAGGTTTTTGCTGAGGTCACAATCAAATCTCGGTTTCCGTAGATTGATTGCGACCTCAGCTAAAACCTAGTTAAACCCTTAAGACATCGTTCCGGACATATTTCTTCAAATAAGTTAATTATTTAATGAAGCAAGCTTTGTCTCCAAATTGTGATGTCAGTGGTGTGGTTGATGATGTGTTTCATATTCTGATGCAGTGTGTCCGGAATAAAAATAGTACAATTAATGTTTTAGGACGATGTAAAAGGTATGATATTGCCTTTTGTAATACCATCCTTCCATTTCCAGTGTCCGATAAGGCATTTTTTTTTTACAATTTAGTTATAAGGTAGGTAGTAATCAACAATTTTGTGTTTATCTGCACTGGGCGATGTGGTCGCTAAGCGAAAAAACTAGTTAAACAATTTTTTTTAAAAGTATGAAGGTAGGACGATGAGGCAATTGTACAGACCAGTACCTAGCCATAAAATTATGAGACATTAATGTTAATAGAGACTACGCATAAAGCTTTCTTTATAACGCTGACTGCCAAAAAGGCTGGAGCACTAATAATTACGTGCTGCGTACACATCAGCACCTAATTGCGGAACACTTTCTATCATAATGCGAAGAATTTTGAAAGAAATGCGCAAGCCATTGCTTCATTTGTTTAAAACGGTCGTCTGCTTGACAAAGTAAATAACTTAATGAATATTGTTGAATTGTCAAAATTGGAAAGGGATTGTGAGTGTGTGACACAATTACCCCGCAGGACGCTATTATACTACCATTACAACTACCATCAGACTACCATGAGAACTACCATCAGACTACCATTAGGCTACCATAAGAACACGTAACTAACTTAATCGAACGATTAAATATTCAATCAGCTGCAGCAAAAACCTGAAATTAAATTGCAACGTAAATCGAAATACAATCAATAATCATGAAGGAAGTTCCCGATCAAAACAAAGTTTTCATTAACAACACGAGTTCAACGCTGAAACTAATTTTCTCGGCATTTTCTCGTATCCTTGGTATCTCCTGTGCTTCGTAGATCTATCGTTAATAATGTAATAGATCGGCTCGCTTTAGTAACATAGGTTTGGCGGCGCCTGATTGCAAGACTGCTGTTTCAAAATACCCTGCTGCTTTACTTACGGGGGTCTTAGAGCATTAATGCTCTAAGACGGGGGTCACACTGAAAGTTTTTAGAATAGGCCAGTAAGAAAAGCAGCCAATTAAAAATTTATTTAAATTTTTAATAGAACTAGGATAATACTCTTTGGGAATCTGTAGATGTATAATGAATTCATATGTCATTTGTTTTAACAAATAGCGGCAATTTAAGAAGTGTCTGTCGTGCGTCGAAATGGATTTAACAAGAGAAAATTTTCGTTCAATGATTTCTTACGACTTTCGTTGCGGTCTTACTCAACAACAATGTTGCGATAGAGTTCGATTAGCATTTCATGACGAAGCCCCATCCCGTGTCACTGTTTACAACTGTTTTAATGAGTTTAAACGTAGTCGAAGCAAACTCACTGATGATTCGCGAGAAAGCCGTCCTTCTACGGCGACTACTGAAGATAACGTGAGTGCTGTGCAGCTAATGATATAAACTGATAGAAGGATGACATATCCACAGATTCGCGCAGCTTTAGGCATTAGTATGAGATAAGTATAAAAAGTCTTACATGAACATTTTGGCGTCAGAAAGCTTTGTACTAGATGGATACCTCATAATTTGACGGAAGATAAAAAACGCCGTCGTTTGTATTGGTGCCGCTCAATGCTTGAAAAGTATGACGGAGATGACTCGATTGCTATATATGACATTGTCGTAGGTGACGAAAGCTGGATATTATTGTTACGAACCCGAAGCTAAAAGACAATCTGCGCAATGGATGATTCCACTCGAAGATTTGCCGACAATAGTAAAGAAGGGCAGAAGACAAGGGAAAATGATGATTGCCTCATTTTTCGGACGGACGGGTCGTTTCGCAACAATCGTCCTAGAAGATAAAAAGACTTACTGCAGATTGGTATGTCAGTCATTGTATACCAGTTGTCTTAGAAAATGTAAGACAGAAGCGCCCAAGATGCAGGATCCTCCACCACGACAACGCTCCAGCCCACTCCGCCAGACGGACTATCGAATATTTGTCTATCGAAAGTGTGAGTTAGTAAGTCATCCACCTTACAGCCCTGACCTGGCACATTGTGGCTTTTATTTATTCCCAAAAATAAAAGATAAACTTAGAGAAATTCGTTTTATGAACCCTGAAGATGCGTTTGAAAAAGGCGTGGAAGAAATCCCTAAAGAAGAGTGGGCCCACTGCTTCGGTCAATGATTCCATCGCATGCGACGGTGCCACATACGGGTATTTGAGTGATTTGGCCAGCCAAAACTCAAGTTCCTAAAATTCAAAGTAGGTAGAAAAAAGAAGGCTACTCAGGTACCTAATCGTTCTTAGAAACCTAAGCGATACGTCAGTGTTTCTTTTTCGGAATTACAGTGCGAGATGGTCAGCCCAAACTTGATCGTTCATTTGAGTGCATGTATCAGTGTTTGGTGTTCGCTGCGTAAACGAAAGTTTTGATTATATTTCTATATTTGTTAGCTAATAAAATAATCTGAAAGCTATGGATTGTCATAAAGCAGGTAAATGGGTATACTTTTTATATTTTTCCAGCAATGATAGCTCGGAAATATATTTAATAAAAAAATCTAGCAAGTGCTGTTTTAAAGACCTTATTTTTTCATATTTTTTTATTTTTTGCTATTTTGTTATATTTCCCGGCATTTCCCGATATTGATTTTAGTCATTTCGAATAACCTGTGTTTTAGTCTTGACAATAAGTGTAAAATTTTATCCGGTTTTATCCGATATTTGAAAATATAGCATAATGACTAGAAAATAAACTTTCTTATCTATTGCTACAAATTGTCACTTTTTTGTTCTAGGGTAGGCAAAAGTCCGAGTTATGACTCGAAACACTTGTTTAATATTATGATGGCAGAAATTATAAACAATATTAATGAAAAGTTACAGTTTTGGAAAGATACGTAGGACTAAAATTGGCCCATTTTCTGACGAGGTCGATATAAAAAAAAAATAAGCAACATTTATCACGTTTTAAGTCGGAAATGAAAAGGAGATGGACTGATTCTCACTATAAAGAAGATTCTTATCTGAAAAACAATAAAACATGGCTAGAAGGCACATTTGTTATACCAAAAAGTTACAAACCTAACAGGACGACCACATCTTAAATTTTCAGAGTTACCTACGTGAAAGGAGTAAACTTGCTTCCGATTGGTCAATTATAAATTATCAGAAGAAACATAAGTTTGTATCGCCAGAATTTCGACAGAAAAGTCTATCGAGTAGCGTGCAACATGGATGTCATTAACAGGCTACTCCTTAGTTCGGATCCCCTATTAACAGGAATGCGACCCATTCCGAAAAAATAACCAAACCTTTTATGGACGTTCGATATCCACCGCGCACAGGATGTATGGAAAGCAGCACATGATGTAATTTTTTGCTCTGTTGGTGTAATTGCTGTATGGCGTTCCAGTAGGAGGATAAATAAATAGATAAATGAAGGAAACGATTGGTTTATTACGTTCCGCTGAGCTTGACATCGTACACGATGATGATGAGTCATCATCAGATACGATGTCAGGCTATGGTTCTTCAGATGAAGAACCGTGGTATTCTTCTAGTTAAGTTAGGTGAGAGTGGGAATGATTTCCCAGCTTCAAACAAAAAAAAAGGGTGGTCCAGATTAATTGACTGAATCCATGGTAACAGATTGCGCGTCGATGTCCCTGCCCCCTGTAGAATTCCTTGGTGTCTGTCTGTCTGTCCGTCTGTCTAGCCATTTTGCTCCGAACCTAATGGACCGATAAAGTTGAAATTGGGTACACAAATGATTTTATGTAACCCAAATACAGACGTGTCACTTAAATAAATGAATTTTGGAAACGGGCGTCACTTTTGGGAGGCAAATAAGAAAATGTAAAAATAATGTTTTGCTAATTGAACCGTGTGACATATCAAATGAAAGGACTTACTGTCATCATCATCTTCCTGCCCTTATCCCATTTTACTTGGGGTCGGCGCAACACGTTTTCTTCTTCCATTCTCCCCTGTTAGACGTCAAGGCATCATCTACTCCCTTTTCACTCATATCATTTCTCACACAATCCATCCATCTTTTCTTTGGCCGTCCTCTTCCTCTCCCTCCATCAACATTCATACCCATCACTCTCTTAGTCACATGAGTGTCATCCCTCCTCATCACATGTCCATACCAAGACAGTCGATTCCCTTTCACTTTTTCTGTCACAGGCGCTACTTTCAAACTTCCTCTTATATACTCATTCCTTACTTTATCCATTCTTGTCACTCCACACATCCATCTCAACATCCTCATCTCCGCTACATGTAATCGTTTTTCATCCATCTTCTTCACAGCCCAGCATTCCGATCCATACAATACGACAGGTCTAATCACAGATTTGTATATTTTTCCCTTTAACTTGAGGGGCATCTGTGGGTCACAAGTTGTTCCAGTGACCTGTCGCCATTTCATCCATCCTGAGTTGATCCGGTGTGTTATGTCCCGGTCTACATCGCCATCTCCTTGGACAAGCGACCCGAGGTACCGGAAGTCGGAACAGATTGGTATGGGCGTTCCAGCAAGAGTAACAGGCACAGGACTGGAGAGACCGCCAAAATCGCAGAACAAGTACTCTGTTTTGGTTCTGCTAAGTTTCAGGCCAACATTCTCCAGTCTTTGCCACCACATCTCCAATCTGTTCTGGACCTCTAGACCGCTCTCGGCAATCAGCACAATGTCATCAGTGACATACTTCCCTGGCACACTTTTCTCCTTTAGGGCCCACCACAGAACCTCACGGGGCACTCGGTCGTATGCCTTTTCGAGGTCAATGAACACCATGTGCAAGTTTTGTGCGCACCTCTGTATTTCTCGCATAGCTGGCGGATAGCAAAGATGGCATCCGTCGTACCCCGGCCAGGCATAAAACCGAACTGGTTCTGTGAAATTTCGGTCTCTTCTTTCAGTCGCCTTTCAACAACTTTCTCCCAAACTTTCATGCTGTGTGACATTAGCTTTATTCCTCTATAATTATTGCACTCCAGCACATCACCTTTGTTTTTAAAAATGGGCACCAGCGAACTATTACACCATTCGTCAGGTATGGCTTCTTCCAGCAACAGCTTATTGAAGAATAACGCTAACCACGTCCAACCGGCCATCCGCAATATTTTCCATACTTCAACAGGTATTCCGTCCGGTCCTAATGCTTTACCATTCTTCATTCCGCTTACAGCAATCCTCACTTCATCCACACTGACTTCTCTTACTAATCCCTCATTTTCTGGTTTATTATCAAGCATACCACTCCAGTCATTCTCCTAATTCATCAGTCTTTCAAAGTAAACTTTCCACCTATTCTTAATTTTCTCATCTTCCGACAATATCATTCCAGCTTCGTCTTTTACGCATTTTACCTGGACCACATCCTTCGCCTTTCCCTCCCTAGCTCTAGCAAGCCGGTATAGATGTTTTTGGCCTGCCGAAGTTTCCAACATGTCATAAAGCTTTTCGTGAGCACTAGCTTTCGCTATAGCCACAGCTCTTTTGGCTTTTTTCTTGAGAGCATCATACTCACTCTTTCTTTCAGCTCTCAGACTAGAACGCTCATTTCCAATGCTCTGCCATTCCTTAAATTTCTTCTTTTTCTCTCGCAGCACATTCTGAATCTCTGTCGACCACCACCACGTATCCCTATCTATCGTGCCCCTTCCTTTCGTCTCTCCCAAAATACCTTTTGCTGCACTCCTAATATACTGAGCCATTTCATTCCAACATTCATTTACGCTTCGGTCATTCATTTCACCCATCTCTATCATTTTATCTACCACTCGGTCTCTTAATTTCGTCGCACAGTCAGTCTTCTCTAACATATGCCATTTTATTTTAGGAGGGGGGCGTTGTCTATGTTTTACAAGCCTTATTTGTAAGACTACTTCCATAACCAGGAGTCTGTGTTGTGAGACCAGATCTTCTCCCGGTAGCACTTTGCAGTCCTTGACGTGCTTTAAGTTGTTGCGTCTGACAAGAAAGTAGTCTATTTGTGTATTATGTGCTCCACTCTTGTATGTTACTAGGTGTCCATCGGCTTTTTGGAACCAAGTGTTGGCTACTGCTAGATCGAATGCAGTAGCAGATTGCAACATAGTTTCCCCCTCATTGTTTAAACGACCATATCCCCATCCCCCGTGCACTCTTTCGTAACTTCCTCTCATTCTTCCCACATGCCCATTAAAATCACCTCCTATTATCAGTTCCTCATGCACCGGGATGGTCATTAAAACTGCATCAAAATCCTCCCAAAACTTCTCTTTCACCCTTTCTTCACTTCCTACCTGAGGAGCATACACACTAATCACGTTCAGTATAACATTCTCTAACATGACTTTCACAACTATAACTCTGTCATTAATTCTTTTTACATCCATCACACTTTCTTTCAAATTACTATCTAATACTATTCCCACGCCATTCCTTTTTCCGTCACTTCCACAGTAAAAGAACTTGTATCCCTCACCAATTTCTCTCGCTTTTGTACCTTTCCATTTAGTTTCTTGCAAACACGCTACATTTATTCTTCTTCTTTTCAACACATCTGCTAACTCTCTTGCTCTTCCAGTCATTGTCCCAACATTCCAACTAGCATACCTCAATCTCACTTCCCGAGCTCGCTTCTTACGTCGCACCCGCCCGGGGTGGTGCAACAACCCTTGTCCATTTCCCGCAGGGGCCGGGTGAAATGAAAGGACTTACTGTAAGGTCCTCAATTTTTTTTTTAAAGCTTTATAAGAAAACAAATGAAAACTCACACCACTCCCTCCATTCTCTTATCTCCGAAACTACTAAGACTAAAATTAAAAAAATATACAGAATATAGTTCTATACTTATAGATTACACGAAAACCTATAAGAAGTCTATGGTCTTAAAATCACTTGGTATATCTCTCAATATAATATTGTGCGAATATGAGATAATAATATGTTTTTCAACTACAATATGAAGTTTGTTTTCGGGATAAATTCGTCCCAACTACGGAACCCTTCATTGTGCGCGGTCAGACACGCACTTGGCCAATTTTAAATAAGCTTGCGTAATGTTTTTAAACGTCAGTCCATCCGTGACAACCAGACGAAGTCGCACCGAAAGGATTCTTTTTGGAACGAAGTCCCTTTCGCACGTTATACTCTGCACTCTTGGCGAATGACAGCTAGACCGAAAAAAGAGTAACATTTTGACCGTCACAGCACTTTTGTTACGTAACACAGGTGTCGAGAAACCTCTCGACACGTCTCGACTGTTTCTACCATTGGTACGGAACCCTAAAAATTTAAGAAATTAAACACTCGTACCTTTTTACTACATTAGTTAACATCACCTAAACTCAAACGGTCATACAAAACGTGTAATGACATTGCCGTAATTGTAAACTCTTATTTAGTTATTTAAAAGTTTTGGCCGACAACTGTAACGAGATTATCCTTTCGTAACCAAGGGTTGAATTACTTAATGTTATTAAACTCCACAATTAAGAGCAACGCTTTGTAATAGGTACTTACATTTTACACTGAGAATTTAATTTATTCACAAAATGTTTGACGCGCCTGCATTTATATGGAGTATGAACATGTCTGGTAATTAGTGGCGAGATATTTTATCCAGTGGCTTGTATTTAATTATAATTTTATAATTATTCCTTTCATATTTTGTAGGGCTTTTGGATGAATATTAACGTTTTATTTTAGGTAAATTGCTAAAACCCGAACACACTTTTATCAATTGGCCGTCTCTCCCGTACGGCCATGATCTCCAGACTCACCCTAGTTCGATACGCCAATAAAAATAATAGTTCAGTTAAATAAACAAACAAACTTATTTTTAATCGCAACCGAAGTGCGTTTATGACCAATGTATGTACGTAAACGAAGCAAAAGGAGTATCAGAATCAGAATCATTTAATTTTATTTGTCAAACATAGGTAATTCCATTATAATGATCTTATAAATAGTACAAAGTGGGCTATGCTTTGTCAACATTGACATAAAAATATGGTATTAATTAGTTAATTATAAAGAAAATATATTATATTAAAAATTAATTAAGTTACATTATTAAAAAAAAAACAATTAGGATAATTAGGTACATATTTACAATTCCGGTTAATTATAATTGTCGTTCAGAAACTCGTCTAATGAGTAATAGCTTATCGGTCTTCTACAGATTGTACTTCGGAGAGTGTGCCCAAGAACACCATTACCTCATTCCACCGGCCATCTTCTTCCATTAGTCATCTAGACGCACTGCAAGTTACCATCCTTACCTAGTTGCTATTCCACCAATTCGCACTAGGCGTTTCCAAATGTCTTTTGATATGCGCAGAGCCAAAGAGTGGCACTCTCTACCTGCGTCTATGTTTCCGAACGCATACAACCCTAATCTCTTCAAAGTTAGACTGAACAGGCTTCTTCTGGGTAAGCTCACTCCATCGTGGACTCTGTCTCTGTCAGCACTGACCTAGACTAGAGTCAAAAGCAAATCCATAAAAAAAAAGGATTTTTTTTTATGGATTTGCAGCAGCCGGTGTAGGGTAGTTTTGAACTTCTGTACTAGCATTCGCTCGTTTGTTGTTCGTTCGTTCGTTGTTGTTGGTACTGGTATGTACGGATCGTATAGCAGGTGCCGTTCTTTAGTTTCTGCCTACTCCATTATGAAGAAGGAGTGAGTATAGCTATGTAGGCATTATTTTCAAAAAAAAGACTCGACATTTTTTGTTTGAATTTCATAATTCACCCCGATACTTACCTATTGCCTCTCAGAATAATCTGGGACTTTTCTCTTTCAAACAAAATGAAGCACCCACGTCAAACTTTAGAAATTTTATTCAATAACCAATAATTTATTCATCGTAGCGTGGAGATTATTAAAAATCCCTTGACCGGTACAGGAGAACTTTAAATTTATTATAGCTTGAAGTTGATCGGGGTGCGTCAACCTAAGTTAACTGTGTCTGAAACTTTGTAGGAAAAAGCTTTCTTCAATTTTACTTTTATGTCAACATCAGCGCAGGTTGGTAGCTTGTTGGTAGATGGTTGGAAAATATTAGAAATGGAGAAGGTACAGTGTGCTTTTTTAGGGTTCCGTAGCCAAATAGCACAATTTGAACCCTTATTATTTCGTCATGACCGTTTGGCCGTCTGTTAGACAGTCTGTCTGTCCTTACGTCCGGATGTCACACAGCCATTTTACTCGGAGACTTTTCACACTACCTACTCGTATATCCGTGAAAATTAGAAACAATGTGTATTCTGTGTGCCGTTAAACAATGGTGTCATGAAACTACGATTTTTGTTAAATTAGGCTTGGCGCTCCCTATTCCGGAAACCGAGGGATGAAAGAAAAACATAAGCGTGTGAGGTAATGTTGGATCCCATAATTAAGAAGATTATGATGTTTTAAGTGACTTTGCTACATATACAGGGTTATTGGTGAAACACCATCAGCCTCTTAAGAGGTCATTGTAGTCATCAATATGAACAACTTTTACTATAGGACCAAATATGAAATCGCGAATAAAAAATCATCTGGTCCCTACATTTTGACGAGTCCTGTAAACATAAATGTAGGGAACAGCCGATTTTTATAGCGATGTTGATGGTGTTTTACCAATAACCCTGTATACGGCAATTGTTTTTGAGATATGGGATTTTTTCAGTTACAACCCAGCTTCTAATACAAATAACTTTGTTTTTCATAGTTTTTTAGTAGAAATACTATGAAATACAAACTTATTTTTAAATTCGATAAAATCAATACCTACTATGAATGCGTACCTAACTATTCATCCCAGCTACGGAACTCTTTACACGCACTTGGCTGGTTTTTATAAATTCTGACGTATCGTGACCTGAAACGAAGTGGTAGTTACGAAAACTTTGTTCTACGTCCAATAATTATTTAAACAACTATTATTATTATTTTTTTTTTTTAACTACATTAGGTAACTGTACGTGCTGTGCAGATGGGACAATTGATTTGAGTTTCGGCAACCACCTGTTTATGACGTTTTTTTATATACTTTGTTGATGCAACTGGTAATCTTTAACCTTTAAAAAAGTTTTAGTAAAACAGTAGGTGACGTAACTGCGTCAACTAAAGTTGCTACGTTTGCGCAGCGCCTACACAAATATTCAGTATAATTATAAAAACTTAAAAACGGCTGAAACAGTTTTATTTAAATATTGGTTTCATTCGCTCTATTACAGAAAATAAAAGGCATTGCAACGCATGTCGGGCATTAGGTAGTATTGAAATAAATCTTTATATATATAATCGATATATTTTATAGCGACACTCGCTTTTCTCAGTTATCTTTGTTATGTACAATAAACTTAATTTGTCAATCATATCTTATAAAAACAGCATAGAAAAATAAATAATATTTTTATAGAAAGTTTCCATCCCCAAACAAAAACAATTCATTCCTCTGATCGGTCCAAGGTCTTTCCATGGCGTGTTTGATAGGAATTCAATAAGATTCGTCGCTATCGTTCCATTTTCCTTAATCGAAACATTTCGCCCACCTCAATGAATCGATTCAACCGTCATCCGATTTGATCCTCGGCCTCATTGGCTTGATCTGAAATAGATCGAAGTTTTTGTTCAATTATTGAATTCTTTTACGATTTATTGGTCTTATTGTGGAATGTTGAATACCAAGTTGTATTACCTACTAATGTTTTTGCCTACCCCTAGAGGAAGAATGCGTGAGTTTATGTATGAATATAGATAGGGTTATTGGTAAAACACCATCAACCTCTTAAGGGGTCATTGCACTCATCATAATGAACCACTTTTACTATGGGACCAAATATGAAATCGCGAAAAAAAACTGCTGGTCCCTACAGATTGACGAGTTCTGCAAACAAAAATGTAGGGAACAGCAGATTTTTTTTTTGCGATTACGATTTTTTTACTCGACGACTGGCTCAGGAGAAGGCACGGCTCCCTGTCGTTTAGGGTGACGCAGGTGCTGTCAGAGCACGGCTGCTTCGGCAAGTACCTGTGCCGCATAGACAGGGAGCCGGACGCTCGGTGCCACCATTGCGTCCATTGCGGGGAGGACACGGCGCAACACACGCTCGCCGAGTGTGTAGCTTAGGAGGTGCAGCGCCGTGTCCTCATAAATGAAGTAGGAGGCGATCTGTCGCCGCCAGCCGTAGTGCGGAGGATGGTCGGTAGCGCAGAGTCGTGGGACGCGGTGGTGTCCTTCTGCGAGGACGTGATGTCGCAGAAGGAAACTGCGGAACGGGAGAGGGAGATCTCGACTCCCTTCCCCGGCCGCAGAAGGCGCACCGGGCGCAGGAGAAGGGCGGACAACGCCCTTTTCCGGCCCCCATGAATGAGTCCAGGGGCGAGGGAGTTGGGGAAGTCCCCGCCCCCTATTCGGTGGACCCGAGGACGAGGCGCGCGTGGGTGTCGGCGCGCGCCTTGGAGGCGATGCACGGGATAGTTAAACACCTCACTACCCCGTGCAGGAGACGAGGCCCGGACCAACCGGGCCAGCACTAGTGTGGGGCTGCGGAAGAATTTGGATTCCCGCGGCCCCGCGCGCACGTGCGAGGAGACACGGGGTGGTTTTAGCCGGTAAGTGTATTTTTCTCCAGGCGGTCTTTGTCTCTGTTTTCCCCAGGCGGAGGTAGTCCACGAGGATTTCCCCCGTAAACAAAAAAAATAAATGGGTGGAATCAAAAAGTTAACCAACGTTACAATATTTCGCTTTTTTATTCATTTGCCAACATTTACAAATTAAATAATAAAGTATCGCTCTCATTATTGCAATTCGTAATATTTTCTTTAGTCCACTAGAGCTACCTCTGATATCGATACCCCGTGTGTCCATGAAGTTTTGTCAGCTTATTTAATTTGTTTGAAACGGCCGCGACTAACGAGCTGAAAGTCGTAGTATGTAGCTGCTGTCGTAGGTTCAAAGCCGGACACGTGCAGCACTGCTCTTAAAACAGTGAAGGAAAGCATCGTGTTAACCGGCAAGCTTTAGAACCGAAAATTCAAAGACGGACATCCACCAACCCTCACTGGGTGATGGATTACAGGCCACTCCCTCTTACAGATAGATGGTCTATGCTGCAGCAGTAGGAACATTATAGGCTGATTATGCTTGTAAGAGTCCCAGTAAGACACAATAAGGCTACCGTGGTTCAGTAAATAAATGTGACAGCTATACTGCAACATTATCCCGAAACTGACAACCTCTTACCAAGGGTGGTATTACCCAGTAACTGGGTTGTGGAGGTCAGATAGGCAGTCGCTCCGTGTTAAATTCTGGAATTCAGCTGTTACCGGTTAGACTGGAAGCCATCCCCAAAAATAGTCATAAAACAATTTTTGTGTATGTTATTACTGTGTTAGTTTAGTAACTGTGTCGCAGTTATTACCGCCCACCCCAGGAGCGAAAGACAAATGAGTTCCACACCAACAATTTTGGTTATACTTTTATGTAGAAACTATACATAAACAAACTATACAAAAATAATATTTTTTTTAA
Organism: Brachylomia viminalis; assembly: GCA_937001585.2. Lineage (NCBI taxonomy): Eukaryota > Metazoa > Arthropoda > Insecta > Lepidoptera > Noctuidae > Brachylomia > Brachylomia viminalis. Next base: position 5,521,932 of record OW443300.2, read on the forward strand.
TATTTTTTTATGAATGTCATCTCGTAGTTGGCCTTGAGAGGCCGTGACTACTTAACCGCTCTTTCCTGTGCTGCCTTTGAGCGAACTCAAAGCCTCCAGCCAGGGGCTTAATATTATTTAAAAACTAAGCAACCATCACCTAAGGGCTTCCCCTGTGGGGTACGAACCTCGGCTTAGGGCGTCGCTGGGGGAGGACAGCAAGTTGGGGACAGGCTGGATCAAATTTGATACATTATTATTATCGGGGGAGAAATAATAATAAAACTAGAACTAGACTTTTCTAAATAATAGTTGTAGCAGTATAAGTGGGTGTGTGTGAGTGAGTGTGTGAGGGAGGGAGAAGTTAGGAAGGAAAGGGCTAGACAGATGATGATACTGCAACATTGTAAATAATTTCGAGCCAAACCAGTGTTTCAGATTGATCCCAAAGCTGCATATCGAATGGTACTCGTGATTGGAATAATTTGGTTATGCTGCCATGAATCGATTTCAAACGTCATTCGATTCGGATCTCGCGGGCCTGATCTGAAATAGATTGATGTTCAATTATGGGACTTTTTATCGTTTGACTGATATTTTTTGGACGATATTTTTTAGCATAATGTATTTTATTGAAACAGCTCTCATGGGTGACGTAAAAGGTGGAATGAAAAATTACTATTATACATTGTACTTATGACTGATAACTTGATATACTATGATATCTTGTAATAAATAAAAACCAATGTTTGTTTGTTCATATTTCATGCGCTGCCGTTAATCCGATTGCGTTAAAACTTTGTCAAATTATTGCTAGCACCTGTGCAAAAATTATACAATTAAAAAAAAGTGGACGAAGTCGCGAGAAAGAGCTTGTATACATAATATTATAAATGTGATATTTTGTATGTTTGTCAATCAATCACGCAAAAACGGCTGAACGAACTAAGATGAAAAGAGATTGTTCTGCATCCATAGGTACATCATACAACCAACAGCGAAGGAAAATTACTTGGCGTGTTCTAATTTACAAGTCTATGCTCATCAAGACAAAGTTTAATGAATGACGGCCAACTTGCAGAAAGCATATTTATTACAAAAAAATATATTTAGTAAGAAAAAATTTTTTCAATACTTAGATATAATATACTTATACATATATTACTAGAGAATACTTCAATACATGATATTAAATGCCTGTCACTAATGTTATTTCTATTGCCTGTATGTGGCTAGTTAAGCTAAGATTTTCAGTAAAACATTTACGTACTTACCTATCTTGTTAAATGTGAATTAAAGCAAATTGAAATCACTATACAATATGGTCACGTAAAAATGCGAGCGAGTGTGATGGGAGTGCAATAAGTTGACAGTTGAGTTGATTGACATGACATGACAAAGATTAGGGATGCCCATTCATTAAAATACAATTCGAAATAGCCTTCATAATAATGTATGGTACGAGTAGTTTGTCCAATGCTTCGTTTTCGTTTTTATATTCGTGAATTTCTCACACCGAGTAAGTTTTTACGAATCGAAGTAGCTGCATAATAGAGGATGTTTTGTGCACTCACTCGTATTCAATTCGTATTCGGGTTTTTCACGAATACGAATCGAATATGAGTGAGCGTAAAATGCTACACACATTATGAACGCTATGTTTCCTACGAAATGTTTTTAGTGAATGCTCGAATCTCGGATCGGTGCACGTGGAGTCTCGTATTCGATTCGTATTCGTGTTTTTAAAACAGATGATGAAAAATACCCCAAAATTAATCACGAATACGAATCGACTACGAGTGCCCATTCGTGAATTTCTGATCCATTTTTATGCTGTTCGTAAAAAACACGAATAAGAATCGAATAGGAGGTAGAGCACAAACGCCCCTATGTGTAGTAATTATTAAGAAAAAGATAATTCATTATTTAGGATGCATGGATTAGGATATGAAAATCGGTTTTGTTGTTGAATTCTTTTCGCATCTAAGGTGTATGGTACGAATAAAAACGTCGCACAAGTCACTACAGAAGCGTCATACCCTAGACTAGAGTGAAAAAGGTTGAAAAGGTAAGTACGCAGGTACGGTTGCATATGACACCCGTGAGCAGGTGGTCAACTCAAGTAATCTCGCTATCAATGTGTGAAATGAAAGATTGGGCATGACATTTTTTTTTTGGAACGTTGCCCCGCGGCCCCGCACTTGGTAGTTATCTTGTATTGTGGATGCGTTTACAAACATTTAAAGTAACATACGCAAACAGCTCGACCCAGAACAACTACTAGGTTATACAAATATTTGTTCCGTGCGGGTATCGAACCCGCGACGCGCAGCACAGCAGTCAAATCGCTTAACCACTGCGCCAACCGTGCCGTCATCAACGAATTGTCACTAATTTTCAATGATGGCAGCATTTTTGATGTGATGTCGTAAATCGTCACAGCTCTTTTAATTGTTCATTAAAGAACGCAGAATGTCCGTTTCATACAGATATTCGCAATTAGTATGATAAAATATATTTATAATGATTATGTACGTCAGATGTTTGTTGGTCCTGGGGCCATTTTCGATGATGTCGTTTGGCACATAGATAGTTTATAACCTGGTTTAACACTTAGGATACTTTAATCCCAGTAGTAAAACTTCCTGGGATAATTTTCGATGCCGCGGGCAAAAGCTAGTTTGTTCATAAATTGAATAAAACGCACATTTATTGTACATTTTCTTTAGAATATTGTATTAAATTACATAGTTGGTTGGGGTCAGTCGATAGAGCCGCCATTAAAATAGCACTTTCAGGATTTCAACGAGGCTAACGACGTGTATGTTTGGTATTATGTTATCCCCGATCATTACGTATCTTTATTCCCACGAAGAAAAAGACAATGTATTTGTACTCCCTGTTCATAATCAGCCTATAATGTTCCCACTGCTTGGACACAGGCCTCCTCTTAGTGAAAGAGAGTGGGCCGTAATCCACCACGCAGGCCCAGTGTGGGTTGAAAGATGTCACGTCTTCGGATTTTTGGTTCTAATGATAAATGATAAATGATTTTGTTTCTGTAAGTAGGTTTGAACAAACACTTTTACACGTCAATCATATTTTTTTTAAACTAGATGAGGTCGGGGTTTCCTATCTGTCTACTATAGGACATGTCGGTTTCCTGACGATGTTTTCCTTCACCATTTTGAGAGCAGTGGTGATGTATAATCTACACATAGTAAAGCGCCTGACTGGGTTCGAACCTACGGCCTACAACTCGTAAGTCGCGGTCGTCACCACTGGGCAGCCACCGCTCTCGTTACGTACAAACTAATAAAATAAATATATAGTTGGTCTAACGCCACGAAATGAAAAAGGCTATGTCATTGCGTTCGTGTCCTGAATAAATATATTTCTGTTGTTTGATTTGGAACGAAATTCCTTATCGCACGTTAAACACTGCACACTTGGCGAATGAGAGCTAGACCGAAAAAACTGTAATATTTTGACCGCCATGACACTTTTGCTATAGTATGTGTTTGTGTGCTATAGTTTATTGCTGTAGTGAGACATGCGGGATGTGCGTCAGCTGTATTTGTATAGTATTAATACAAAAGTTTTAATGGCTAAAAGAAACGGTACCAGTAACATACAGTAGGTTTTTAGAAACACAGTTAAGTTTGTATATCACGATTTTTTGGTTTGACCGCTGACACCTCAAACTAAGCAGGGCTTGTATATAATTGGGGGTCGGGCATTATAAGAGTAAAATGTGTCTGTCATATTATAAGATAAAAAAAAAAAACAGCGAATGGAATTTCGTTTCTACCAGATGTCCCACTAAACCTCTTGTACGACGATAGTCTATACACTTTGCGTACAAGCGTACTGTTGGCAACGATAATATGTAATTGTTAGTTAAGTGTTTCATGTCTAACTATATTAATTAAGTTGTCTTTCGTTGCGATATTTCTCTCATAAGATTGTCGATAATATGTTGTACATTCCGGCCGCTAGAGGCGCCACTTGTACCATGATCAATATTTAAGCTTAAGTACTAAAGAACTTTACCTCAACGAGGACCGTTTCCGTATTTTAATTATTTTAAGGTATTAATTAAGGTTTTCGAGACTGATTCTTATGTAAATAATAAAGGCAAACCATATCTAGGGTTAGATACATAAGAAAATATTGTAAGGGATGTCCTACCACGGAAAACACGCAAATTAAGTTTCCCATACAAAGTCACCTGCGCCCTGATTGGTCAAGGGGCGGGGCATTAATACGAACTGAAGGGGTCTGATTAGTCAGGCACTACAGAATTCACCTATAAAAAGGGTGCATTTTCCGTGGTCAGGCATTCCGAATCCAGCAGTGTCACGAACAACAAGAAAGGAAAAATAAAGAAGAAACCCTCTTATCTGAAGAAATAGTGTTTTATTCGCCAACGAAGTGTTGTCTATTCACTGCACCGACGTGCACCTCTACGCACCTCCTCAAGAACATCCCGCCAGCAAATCTGCTCTACACAAGAGCGTCAACATTGGTCCTTCGAGAAGCCGGATCGGGTTCAAGAAAATTGGGAGATGCCTACGAACACAAGAGCAAGATCGGTGCAGTCGAGGACTATAAGGAGCGAAAGCAACGCAACAGATACTACGGGCACCGGCACGTCGGGTTCCGGTACGACGGATTGGAGTATGAATACTCCAAGCGAATCTACAAGCGCGACAGACACGTCGATTTCAAATCGATCGACACTAACAAGAAGATCGCCGCCGAGCAGCGTCCACGGAAGTCGGCAACCCGTACCTCAGCCTAAGGTCACCGCTGGAGAAGAATCAACACCAGGGAAGGTGGCTCATACCACCCCCCCGACCCACACTATTGAAGCGTCAATTCCCCCTCGCCAAGAAGAGAGTCACCCATCGCCGCAGATTCAAGAAAGAAGTGTCGCCGTGAAAACACGTCTGGACAATGAAAGCATACCAACGTCCAGAGAAGAGAGTCTGCAGCGGCCTCACCCTAAGAAGACGACCCGCGATCCGGACACCCATTCCGTTAGCTCGTCGCATAGGAAGAGAGCAGAAGCGCAAGCAAGAATGACAGTGGCACTACGGGAATTAGAACTGGTAAAAGCAAGATCAAAAGTCGCTCAAGCTGAACTAGAGCTTCTCGCCGCCGGGTCAGATGGAGAAGAAGAATTGTACGAACAAACTCAAGAAGTCGAGCAGTGGTTCATCCGATCCGGGGAAAGGCCTAAGGATCAGAGGCCGATCGCAATAGAAGAAAAGAAGAGCGACATCCAGGAGTTGGCTTCAGTCATACTTAAGCTATCCGAGAAGTCACGTGACAACGTGTCATCGAAGCATCTCGAACTCCCTCACTTCAACGGATCCTGTGAAGAATGGTTAGCTTTCAAGAGATCATACGAAGACATGGCCGCTTCCTTCAATAACAATCAGAACCTAGCGCGCCTCAGAATCGCGATCCAAGGAAAAGCAAGAGAAGCCGTCCAAAGCCTGCTGTTCACCGCTGAAGACCCACGCGAAATAATCAAGGGACTGGAAGCAAGATTTGGTAGACCTGGAGCACTGGCACTGGCAGAACTAGAAAAAATGAAGAACCTGTCAAAAGTCGGCGAGAACCCAAGCGACATCTGCATATTTGCAAGCAAAGTGAAGAATGCTGTTGAAACCATCAAGGCCCTGAAGAAACCGCAATATCTCAGTTCTCCCGAAACACTGAGAATTATAGTCGACAAAATGCCAACATCCATGAAATTTCGTTGGTACGCTTATCACAGAAGCAGAAGAGACGAAGAAACTCAAGAACTACTAAACGTCGAAGCATTCTTAGAAACAGAAGCTGACATGTGTGGGGACTTTGCTCCACCTGAAGTGTCTTCGGAGCAAAAGAAGACTATAAGAAGGCCCATACATTCAGTACAAGAAACATCACAAGAAAGGTCACAAGAAAGATACAAGAAGTCGTGTCCATTCTGTGATGAAGAACATTTCCCAATGGAATGCAAGAAGTTCAAAGAAGCTAATATAAACGAAAAATGGGAAATGATCAAGAAGGCAAAAATATGCTTCAAGTGTCTTAAGTTCAAGCACTCAAGAACAACTGTAAAGCTCCAGTCTGCAAGCAGTGTAAGAGATGGCACCATACCATCTTGCACACCGACAAGCCGCCAGTCCCAGCAGAAAAAGAAGTAAACAAAGAAGACCAGAAAGGCACTTCAGGAGAGAAGATCGCCTCAATCCACAACACAAGGGGAGAAGAGAAGGCGTACCTGAAGATTATCCCAGTGGATCTTTTTGGTCCGAAAGGTCACGTCCGCGTACTCGCACTACTGGACGAGGGATCAACCGTCACACTCCTGGACGCATCAGTTGCTGAGAAAATTGGAGTTGAAGGGAAGCAAGAAAAACTCACAATCGAAACCGTCGGCGGGAAGGTGTTAAGAAAAGATAGTTCACAGAAGATAGAGTTCAAAATAAAAGGGGCTCATAGAAGAGATAAAAGAACTATCGTCGCAAGAACCATCGACGACCTGAAGCTGTCAGAACAACACATCAATAAGGGCACCGTGCAGAATTGCCAGCATCTAAGGGCAATTGAAGATCAACTCCTCTACGTCACCGAAAGGCCCAAACTACTAATAGGCCAAGACAACTGGGGGCTGATAGTAACAAGAAGACTAAAGAAGGGCAAACCATCCGATCCTGTAGCCTCACTCACCAACCTAGGGTGGGTGCTACACGGATGCGAAACAGGGGCAACTGCCTTAGTAAACTTCACTCACTATGGCAGATCGACCACGGATGAAGAAAGCATAGAAGAAATCGTCCGAGAACACTTCCAGTTAGAATCTCTTGGGATTCAGAATCGGTCACCAACCAATGACAGCGATAGAAGAGCATTAGAAACCCTCGAGAAAACTACGAAGAAACTGCCATGTGGTCAATATGAAACGGGACTCCTGTGGAAGAAAGAAAACGAAACCCTACCCAACAATTATAATCAAGCAATCCGTCGACTAGTCAACATCGAAAAGAAACTTGATCGAGACCAAGAAGCTAAAGAGAACTACGAGACTCAGATCCAGAGTCTAATCGAAAAGGGATATGCAGAGAAGGCCCCAGAAACTTCAAACAAAGAAAGAACATTCTACTTACCCCACTTCGCCGTCGTACATCCAATTAAGAAGAAGCTAAGAATAGTTTTCGACGCAGCCGCCAAGTTCGGAGGGAAGAGCCTCAACGACGCCTTGCTCTCCGGCCCTGACCTACTACAGTCATTATTTGGCGTGCTACTACGCTTCAGAGAGGGACCCGTGGCTGTCATGGCTGACATCCAGGATATGTTTCTTAGAGTCAAGGTCAGAGAAGATGACCGAGATAGTCTCAGGTTCCTGTGGCGCGGAAACCGAAGAACAGGCAAGCCCGAAGAATATAGAATGTCGTCAATTATCTTCGGAGCAGCGTCATCGCCAGCGACAGCGATATATGTAATGAACAAGAACGCAGAAGAATTCAAGAAGACTCATCCCGAAGCAGTAAAAGCAATAAACAGAAACCATTACATGGATGACTATCTACAGAGCTTCGCATCTACGACCGAAGCAAAGAAGATATCGAAAGAAGTCAAAGATATTCATGCAAAGGCAAACTTTCATCTGAAGGGGTGGGCTAGTAACAATTCGGGGGTACTATCAGAAGTAGAAGACACCAATAAAGAAGATTCCCTGCAACTGACAAAGGAAGAGAAGACTCTGGGGCTAAGATGGCTGGTTAAAGAAGATACACTAGCCTTCAATGTTGGGTTGCGCAACACGTCGAAAGATCTTCAAGAGGGTAAAAGAACTCCAACAAAAAGGGAAGTCACGAGCGCCGTGATGTCTACATTTGACCCGATGGGTTTTGCAACACCAGTCTTAATACAAGGAAAGAAGCTAATTCAAGACATCTGGCGGTCAAAAGTAGACTGGGACGAAGTAATTAACGAATCCCAAAAGGAAGCCTGGACGAACTACATAGAAGAAGTGTCGGCGCTAGCAAGATTGAAGATCCCAAGGTGCGTCTCGCCCCGTGGCAGAAAAGGGCACATTCACCGAGGCGAGCGAAGAAGCCTACTCGGCAGTGGTCTACTGGAGGACAGTCGAGCCCGAGGGAAAAGTCCACATCTCCATGATCGCCGGCAAGGCTAGAGTAACGCCAACAAAACCAGTATCAATTCCGAGGCTGGAGTTACAAGCGGCGTTGCTTGGCTGCAGACTAGCTGCCACAATCGAAGAAGAGTCGGAGCTTGAAATATCGAAGAAAGTCTACTGGACCGACTCTAGCACAGTACTGCAGTGGATAAAGGCGGAACCAAGAAAGTTCAAAACTTTCGTGGCCAACCGACTAGCAGAAATCGAAGAGAAGTCCAGGCCAGAAGACTGGAGATGGGTGCCGACCAAAGAAAACCCAGCTGACGACGCCACGAGGGGCGTCCCAGTCGAGTTCGACCACAATGCCAGGTGGTTCAAAGGCCCGCCATTTCTCCGTCAACCAGAAGAAGAGTGGCCGTTTCACGATTTCAAGCCAGAGGGTACCATGCCAGAAGAGAAGAACAAGCAAAAGGTGATGGCAATAAAAGCTGCAGAAGACGTTCTTCTGGATCCAGAGAGGTTCTCGAGCTGGGAGCGACTACTACGCACTACAGCCAGAGTGGTTGCCTTCACATACCATTTATTGAAGGCTCGCAAAGCAACTACCACTGCCATGCGCCGGGACGACGATTCCTGGAAACCCCAGAAGAAAACCCAGAAGAAAGAAGCTAGAAACTCGAACCAAGCTGCCAACAGAAACGAAAACAAGCGACAGTACCTACCCCTGGAAGAAGAACACTTAAAGAAGGCCGAAGAGTTATTGATGAAGATGAGCCAGAACGATAGTTTCGCGTCAGATATAAAGAACCTGATGACGGAAAAACCTCTAGAAAGCGCAAGTCGGCTCAAGAAGATCGACGTTTATATAGGGGCCGACGGAATTATCAAACTAAGAAGCAGGACAACGAAGTTCCACGACAAGAGCGACAGGAAGATGAATCCCATCATCCTAGATGGGAAACAGAAGATAACGCGTCTCATCATACAACATTACCACAAGAAATTCCTTCACGGAAATACTGCTACAGTAATGAACGAGATTCGACAAAGGTACTGGATCCTGGGCCTAAGAGCAACTCTGAAGGCAGTCGCACACAGCTGTCAATGGTGCAAGACAAAGAAGAGTTTACCGGAGATACCACCGACGGGAGACCTACCGAGCGAGAGACTACAGCATCATCAGTTCCCGTTCTCTTGCACGGCCGTAGACTACTTCGGGCCTATGCAAGTCACCATCGGCAGAAGAAGTGAGAAGCGCTGGGGGGCATTGTTCACCTGTCTCACTACCAGGGCTGTACATCTCGAGTTAGTGCCCTCTCTTAGCACTAGCTCGATGATCATGGCACTCCGACGAATGGCAGCCAGAAGAGGAACACCAAAAACCATATTCAGCGACAACGGTACCAACTTTATCGGGGCCAAAAGAGAGTTAGAAGAGGCCGCACAAGAAAAGGGCATCAAGTGGAAGTTCATCCCCCCGGGGACTCCAAACATGGGAGGCGCCTGGGAGAGACTCGTGCGATCAGTCAAGACAGCTTTGGCAGTGGTTCTCAACGAAAGAAACCCACCCGAAGAAGTGCTTCACACGCTGATGACCGAGGTCGAACACATCGTCAATTCTAGACCTCTCACCTCAGTCAGCATGGATCCAGAAGACGAAGAGGGCCTGACACCAAACCATTTCCTACTGGGGAGGTCGTGCGGAGCCATGGCGCCGGGAGAATTCGACGACTCAGAGCTAATCGGAAAGGCCAACTGGAGAACCACCCAGAGACTCGCGGACCACTTCTGGAAAAGGTGGATCAGAGAATACTTACCACTCTTAATGCCAAGGAAAATTGAAGGCAAAGAAACCAAAGACCCAAGAGAAGGAGATATCGTGTTAATAGTAGACGCTACATTTCCACGAAATTCATGGCCCCGCGGAGAAGTTGTCAAGACGTATCCTGGACCAGACGGAAGAACCAGAGTGCTGGACGTGCGGACATCGGGAGGAACGCTTCGCCGCCCAACTCGACGGGTCATCGTGCTGGTTCCTGCGGCATCGTCGCCTCCAGAGGATGCAGTGCTACGCACCGTGGGGGAGAATGTTGGCAACGATAATATGTAATTGTTAGTTAAGTGTTTCATGTCTAACTATATTAATTAAGTTGTCTTTCGTTGCGATATTTCTCTCATAAGATTGTCGATAATATGTTGTACATTCCGGCCGCTAGAGGCGCCACTTGTACCATGATCAATATTTAAGCTTAAGTACTAAGGAACTTTACCTCAACGAGGACCGTTTCCGTATTTTAATTATTTTAAGGTATTAATTAAGGTTTTCGAGACTGATTCTTATGTAAATAATAAAGGCAAACCATATCTAGGGTTAGATACATAAGAAAATATTGTAAGGGATGTCCTACCACGGAAAACACGCAAATTAAGTTTCCCATACAAAGTCACCTGCGCCCTGATTGGTCAAGGGGCGGGGCATTAATACGAACCGAAGGGGTCTGATTAGTCAGGCACTACAGAATTCACCTATAAAAAGGGTGCATTTTCCGTGGTCAGGCATTCCGAATCCAGCAGTGTCACGAACAACAAGAAAGGAAAAATAAAGAAGAAACCCTCTTATCTGAAGAAATAGTGTTTTATTCGCCAACGAAGTGTTGTCTATTCACTGCACCGACGTGCACCTCTACACACCTCCTCAAGAACATCCCGCCAGCAAATCTGCTCTACACAAGAGCGTCAACACGTACGATGATTGTTCTGTACACTTGTGATGAGGGAAACCCGGGGATGATGAATTAAACCGCCCGTGTTGAGTGTGGTAAAATTACTGATTTATTTTACTTAGCCAGTTTACTAAATGATCGCGCGTATGCAAACGCTGATGTAGCTTAACCTACTTAATGTTATGAAATGTGCGGGTTCACCGTACATACAAGGTACACCGTTACTGCCAACTCTAAAGGAGAGGACGAGGGAATATGTTGAACCTAGATGAAACCTAAGTTTGTGTAAATACAATAAAAATGATGACTTAGGATAAATGACACAATTTGTCGTTGAAAGCTGATACAAGGTGATTTCAACATGATCTACTCTAAGTACTATGTATACCGAACACTAAATTGTCTGATTTTGTTCTAGTCAATATTTCACCATAGGAGAGGTCCCTTTATTTACACTTTCGGTTGTCTTACTTATATCACTGAACTCATTGATCACTGGCACTGTTTCACGCGCGCACTCAGTAAATCGCGGTCCTGTGAGGTCAGTTTGCGCCTCCGCCGCCGGGGCTCGCTCGCCCTCCGGCGGTACACGTACCTCCAACATCTCACGCTGCTGCGGCGTAGGTGCGGCTTGGCACTTACTTCTTATAATTATTAAGTATACGCATATGCCGCCTATGACGAGAACCAAGGACAAGGTCACGTACACGACGGAATAATGGTGGATGTCGTGGACATTTAGTTGTGTAGAAGATTGTTCCTTTATGTTGGTTATTTGGTCTCTAAGCTGATTCCACATAAATGAGTGTGGTTTTCCGGTACGTCGAAATCGTTGGGTAAGGTAGTGTTGATTAGAGAGTTCAATATGGAAACCTCTGGGACTTCGATGTTTGATTGCATGTTCAAATAGCGCAAGTAGTTGTTGTGCGAGTGAATACGGTACGAATCCGATTTCAGTGTGCATCCATAACCTAAGTCAATGATACCGCTGCCTCGTATAACCGTCGTCGTTGTGTCAGCAATACAGGAAATACGAAGTTCACATGACTCACAACAGGTGTAAAACCAGGAGTACAAATTGTGTAACTTGATCCAATAATTGTGGCACGTGGATACTTCTTGTTTACACGCGCTCCTCATATTACTTACTGTCTGGATATCGCATAACGACTGTTTTATTCCCAGATTGTAAACAAGTTTGTCAATGGAGCATAGTAGCCGATTGTTACTGATGGTATGAAAGCATGCTTGCAGATCGCTATCTGTTAATAGAAGAGCGAGGTCCTTTTGTATATTGTAGGCAATATATGGTGAGCTTGGGCCGGTGCGAATGTGGTTCGACCCCCTTTTCTGAGGGATAGGTATTATGCTATCTAACTCGAAGATATCGTTGCTCACAAGCGGGATCTTTATCTCTATAATAAGATAGCCTTCGTACAGCGTTGCAGACGCCTTCATAATCTTGTACAGCTCGGATAGGTTTGATGACTCGATTGGGGTCATGAGATTTCCCTGCAATTGCCCGGAGATTATGTTGATCTGACGAGTCAGCTGTTCCGGAGTCAAAAGGTACGGGTCGATGCAACCGTGGCTGATGTCTGTCACGGTGTTGATAAGTGTGTGTTGGATCCGCATTAGGTTTGACAATATGATACTCGCCGCTAGGGCCGATGATGTTACATAAATGCCGTTTCTGTTGTCCAGACGCACATAATTAATTTCGTCAGTGATGTTTTGAAGATGTTGTTTTATAAATTTGAACTGTTTGTTCATAGTATCCTCGCTGCGCCGCAGAATGTTATATTCCGATTCCAAGACCGAGGTTTGATTCTTCAGTAACCTTTGAAGGTGATTTTCATTATTGGTTATTTTTTCTATGTCCTGCTTATACTGTTGGGCGAAGTTTTCATCTAATACTCCGAACAACGTGTTTGCTAGGTAGCCTACTTCGTTGATTAAACCACGTTATTGCCTTCCTGCATTTGGCTTGTCAAGGAGTTTTTGATAGTGCTCAAGTTCCTTTACTTCGTGCTCTAATTGTAGGATGACGCTATCGTATTGCGAACCCATGCAATCGGCGGTTTGTTTTAAGTGCTTGACATAGTTGTTGATGTTCGATACTCCATGGTAGAACGTGGACATATTGTAGAACACGATGAGTTTCCAATCGTCCTTGATAACTTGGAGGTTGGACATCTTGTCGATGTAAAGGCCTTGGTTTGCGGTAATTTGCGTAACGTTGTATGTCGTCACTTTATGTTGTAGACTCGGAGATGCAAACAAAAGCATTAGTAAAAGACTGATGAAAAAAGCTTGCAAAGTTTTTTGCTTTCGTGGTCGCGAAGGCCGCCTTTTGCTTTCAACTTGATCTGATGACGGAGTGGAAGACTCATCTTGACACTGACTCATGGGTTTGGATGGGGATATCTCCTCTTTTTCAGGCAAGTATACAAGCTTGTTGACAGGACGCTGTATGGTGTTATTGCTTGTCTTGACAGTGACTACTCTCACATACCCGTCCTTTCCAGGATGAAGTTGGTGCACTCGTCCCATTGCCCATTTACCCGGAGGTACCTTCTCTTCACGGATGAGGACAAAGCCATCGACTTCAAGATTACTTCGTGCCTGTTGCCACTTGGTTCTGGTTTGTAGCTGTTGCAGATACTCCGATGACCACCGTTGCCAGATATTCTTAGTCATAGCTTGGACGAGTTGCCATCGCGCCTTTAGCGTTGATGATTCCGGTTCAGTTTGAGGTCGTGATATAATCGGTGCCCCAGTCAGGAAGTGTCCCGGAGTAAGGCAGTCGTCGTCTGAATTTTCTGTGAGTTGACATACAGGTCGGGAATTCAGACATGCCTCTATTTGGCAAAGTAACGTCGAAAACTCTTCGTACGTAAGACGTTGATCGCCTATGACCCTTTTCAAATGGTATTTCAGGCTCTTCACAGCCGCCTCCCAAAGTCCACCAGCATTAGGCCAGGCTGGTGCATTATATAAAGTGCCATTGGATGTTCTGCTCACTGATTTTGTTAAAGAAGATGATGTTCTGGTTAATCTCCTTATACTCCTTTTTCATGAGTCGGTTAGCGCCTACAAAGTTTGTGCCAATTGTCACTATACATGTGGCCTGGTGATCCACGTCGCGAGCAGAATCGACGAAACGCTGCTGGAAAGGCGGCCGTACTCAGGTCTGAAACTAGTTCCAGATGGACCGCTTTCGTTGACAGGCAGACAAAGACTGCTACGTATCCTTTCGTTGTTTTGATCCCGCGTCCTTTATTGATTTTCAGCTCTACGTGGCCCGTGAAATCGACACCAGTATGCGTGAATGGCCTTGATGGAGTGACTCTGACCCGAGGTAGGTCTGCCATAATTTGCTGTTGAACTTCGTTGTTAAATCGGCGACACTTAACGCACAGTCTTAACTGCCGTTTTACTGTCCTGATTCCACTGATGATCCAGTATCTATCTCTTATGTAGGAAAGTGTTAGTCGGGGACCACCGTGCAATGTTGTTATGTGTGATTGGCTAATGACACGATCTGTAAGTTGACTGTGGCTTGGTAGAATGATGGAATGCTTCGCCGATTTGCTTATACTGGCGTGTTTTAAACGTCCACCAACTCTTAATAAGCCATTTTCATCTAGCCAAGGGTTTAAACTGCAAATCTTGCTTTTCGAGCTCACGTGTTGTTTACACTTAATATGTTGCAACTCTTGCTGAAATTCCTGTGATTGGACTTCTTTAATAATTAAATCGTAAGCGCTGTTTATTTCTGATGACTGCAGAAAACCATGCATTGCGATATGTTTGTCGCGAATTCGCTTGATGAAACGTGACACCCAGCCAATAAAATCTGCACAATACGTGTCAACGAACTGTACTTTTGCAGTAAGTCAGTAATAAATGTAATATTATTTTCCACTAAGGTTGTGTTCACACAAACCGCTTTTGTTTCTATTGTTGGGGCCTGGTATACGATCTTAACTGAATCTTTCCTCTCGCAACCTTTTAGCCATTTAGGCCCTTCCCACCACAAAGATTGGTTGAACAATTGTTGCGACGTTATGCCTCGTGTAGTACAATCAACTGCGTTTTCTTCCGAGCTGACATGACTCCAGAATTCTGCCGGGACTATGTCGGTTATCTGCTGTAGGCCTGTCAACTGGTAGCTGGTACCACTGTTAGCTACAAATGGTTTCCATCTGGATATATCTCCGTGTAGCCAGCCCAAAACTATCATGGAATCTGTCCATGCATGAAGCGTCATACCTATATTTGGTAGGGACTCAATGACCTTCTTTACTAGTTGGGATAGGAGTAGCGCGCCGCACAGTTCCAGTCTAGGAAGCGATGTTTTATTTGCGACCGGTGCCAACTTTGTTTTTGCAGCAACAATTGTCGATGTGTACTCGCCCTTATTGTTCTTGGTGACGAGGTAAATAACGCAAGCGTAAGCTTTGTCTGATGCATCGCAAAATGCATGTAATCGACAGGTTTTTTCTGTGTTACCTAAGAATTTTGGTATGTGAAATTTGTCGATGCAGTTGATATCTTCCTTTAATTTATGCCAATATTCTTGCATGTCTTTTGGTAGTTCCTGATCCCAGTTGGTTTCAATGGACCACGTTTGTTGAAACAGTAGCTTCGCTCTGATTGTGATCGGCGATAACCAGCCAAGAGGATCGAATAGCTTTGATACTTCGGACAATAACTGCCGCTTTGTAATTGCTGCATCACTCTTAGGGATTACATGGCTTTGGAACATGAATGTATCAGAGGATGGGTTCCATTGTAATCCAAGAGTCTTTCGGGATTCGAGACACTTAAATTCGTAGGGACTGTTCAATTGGTCGGTTGTTAAATTCTGCATAAGTTCTGGCTTGTTACTTGACCATTTTTGCAGGTTCATACCAGCACCCTGGAGCATTTTAATAAGTTGTTGTTGTAGCTCTTTTGCTTGATCGGCGGTATTCTGTCCACTCAGCAAATCGTCCATGTAGAAGGCGCTCTGTACAGCTGCTGCTGCTAGTGGATATTTCTCGGCATCATCTGGAGCGAGTTGTTTCAGAGTCCGCATAGCCAAAAATGGAGCTGCCTTGGTCCCGTTCGTTACAGTGGTTAATTGATATTGATTCAATTGACCATCCATTGAATCTCTCCAAATGATCGTTTGAAGAGGCTGATCTTGATCTCTAACGAGTATCTGACGGAACATTTTTTCAATATCTGTAGTGATTACATCCAATGCATGTGTATTGCCTCCAATTTATGATAAGTGCTAATAGGTCTTGTTGTAAGTCGGGTCCACTGTACATTAAGTCGTTCAGACTGTTACCCGATGTAGTCTTGGGTGAGGCATTAAAAACTACTCTCAGCTTTATTGTTTTGGAATCAAGTTTCCATACACCATGATGTGGTAAGTAGTACGCCTGATCGGTTACACTTTCGACCTGCCGCATGTGACCTAATTCTTGGTATTCGTTCATAAATTGTTTGTATTGGCTTGCAAATGATGTGTTTTTAGACATTTTTGACTCTAATTGTTTATATTGCGCTATAGCCTTAAACTTTGATGATCCGAGTTGTTGCTGAAAGCCTGGCATCATGGGTATCCCAACTTCATACATGCCATCATTTAAGCGTTTCGTGGTGGTTTTGTAGAAATCTTCACAAAATTGATCACCAATAGTCAAGTTTGATGATGATGAGTCGTGAATATCTTCCAACTCCCAAAACTTGGCTATTTCTTCAATGTTATTGATGGCGACATGACAGTTGAACTTTTTGACATTTCCTGATAAGATCCAACCCATTTTGGTTTGTTGAGCTATTGGGGCCTGCGCTGGGCCCTTGATAAGACCACTTAATATAATTTCAGAATATACACTGGCATCCAGAAGAAGATCAATAGGTCTTGATACGTTGTACTCCGGGTCTGCTAACTGAAGATGCTGCAGGTGAGACCAGGGCTGTTTTCGGAATGATGAGTTCGGTAGGCTGTTTATGACCTTTGATACAACCAACGCCTGAGTCTTCAGGGTGTAATCTCCG
Organism: Brachylomia viminalis; assembly: GCA_937001585.2. Taxonomy (NCBI): domain Eukaryota; kingdom Metazoa; phylum Arthropoda; class Insecta; order Lepidoptera; family Noctuidae; genus Brachylomia; species Brachylomia viminalis. The sequence goes on from OW443300.2 coordinate 5,538,831, forward strand.
TAGGTGGACTTGCAGTCTAATGTAACAATTCCTTTGCTTTGTTTGGCGACTGGGCCTACTCCTGAAATGGAGGCGTGATATTGTCGACGTTGCAAGCCTAGCATTTGCGTCGCATTTTCTGAAATCAATGAAATTTGGGACCCTTGGTCTAGGAGCGCTCGCAATGTGACATATGTACCATTTTCAGATAATACCGTCAATGACAACGCGGTTAACAGTATTTCTTCGTTATCAGCTGCAACGTGATTGACGTTATGCTGCGCCTGTGATGGCTGCACGGTAGCGCTCGTCGTCGCTGCGGTTTGTTGATGTGGTGCACACACATCATGCAGTAAAGTGTTGTGTTCACTGTTACACTCCTTGCAACGTCTTGTGCTGTTGCACTCACTGTCAGGATGATAGTTAAGACAATTTTTGCAATATTGATTCTTTGTTACCAGGGTCAATCAAAATCAAAAGTTATTTATTCAAATTAGGCTGAGAATCAGCACTTTTTGAACGTCAAAATCACATAAGACAGTCCCCCCAAAACGCCCACCCTTCACCACTTCCTAGTGCTTTAGCTGGGAAGAAGAAGTGGCGGAACAAACTCCTCAGCAGCACTGCTGTCTGTTGAGTTAGAAGAACTGGATTCTTTATAGTAATAAATAAGTAATTAACATCACGAAACACAAAAATATTAAAATTATTTGCCATATCCGCTGGAGTGGATGAGGTGACCAAAGTCGCCGCATAAAAAGTAATGCGGAGTGCATGCTCTCACCTAAGTAACCCTTTAATTAATCGAAATCCGATAAACTTTATTCAATTTTTCATTTTTAAAAGATCTGTGGCACACTGTATCCGATTGCTTAGTCGATTTTGTGCTTAAAGGCCGCTTACTCAGATGTATGACAACACTACAAGCGTTCAACCAAAAAAATCAAATAATTAAAAAAATATGGCGTCTTGTCAGTGACGTACGGACTCGCGCGTGTTTTGTTTACATGATAAATAATTTGTGTTTTAAGTGGGTTTTCAAGTGTTTGAAGTGCTATGGCCTGTTTAAGTATGTGATAAATATTATAGTGAAGTGAATTACTGCAGGATTTCAAGGTCGGTGAGTGAAAAAATATTACGTAATTTCGGTTTTATTCCACAACCGGCGCTGACCGATTCATGTTTATTGTTATTACGTGTATGTGTTTTCAGATCCTTATTTTAGTACAGTGTGTTATTCTAATACCACTACTTTTATAACAAAGTTGAAGCATTAAATAAGCTTTCCACAGGTACCAATATTTTTATTCTACGTATCAGATTTATATTTATAAAACAACATTTTGTTTCCATTGTCTTGGCGGCCATTGTTATTTTTTTGCCGTCGGCAAATTTTTTCAACTTTGCACGCTCGTAAATAGTACATATTGTACTAATGCTATGTGGTTTTATTAGTGTTTTGCGTTAAGTATATACACATAATGTATTTAAAACCTTAAAAAATATAGGTCAACGCTCGTTTTTTCGAACTATAACCATTTATTTGAAAACAAAGTTATGATTTATGGTTGCGTCATACTAACGAACGATTTGTTTACATGAATACTATCCTATTTCAAACGAAACTCCGCTATCTTAAAGCCCCGTTCCTTACCATAACAAAAAACACAAGTGTTAGCACCATTCAATGAAACCCAAGTCGTAAAAATGCTTTGTTTACATTATCGGGCGGCCGAGCGGCGCCGGCACGCCGGTGACGCATCTGGCATTCACCCCACTCGATTATTTTTCCCGCGCTCTGCTGCGCTCTGCGCCCTAGCGGATATGTCAGCTAGCACACGCCAATATTTAAAACTATACTCAAGCAGAAATAAATAATAAAAACAAAAACGCAAACAGAACTTAATACATAATAAAAAGCCTCCTGGCATAAAGGGCGTGCCCGCTTACATATGCAATGCTGCATTATGTTTATATGTATATAGCTGTAACTTGTAGCCACAAATGATAAACTAGGACCTTCGAAGTAAAATAAAGAAACATTAATTTCTAATAACAATAACAAAACCATAGTCAGCAAGATGACCTGTCACCACAAGCAGCACCCGTTCACGAGCATAACGCAAAGATCAGCCATTACCCCCCTCGCCATATTTGAGGGAAGGAGGCAACCCGACCCCCGACGCTACCGCAAGCATTGACATCTAAGGGAGCATGACGAACTTGCTGCCGGTTGCTCAAAAGAATAATATATTATGTTGAACTGTCGAGGTCGCTAGCTAACCATATATTGCAATACAACTCATTATGTGCCTTCCTGGGTTCGAACCCACGACCTACCACTTCGTAAGCCGTTACTACTGGGTCACCGCTGCTCTTAAGAAAATAAAAGAATTCTCATTGCTTCATTTGAATATTTCTTCACAAACATTAATGCCCAGTTCCTAAGTAGGTACAACTTATTAACTTACGAAGAATGTGACGGCCAGTAGAACCCCCGCCATTTCCAATTCATTAAGAAAATGTATATTCTCCTTTCCAGTACATTACCAAGTTTCACCGTAGTTTACTTTGAGGTCGAAGAATTATTATGCTCCTCGCTTTTAATTATTATACTTTTTTTTTCAACCGCCTCCAGACGGGCAGTGTAAATGATAAAACTAGGAGACGAGTCAAAGGAGTGTAATTAAGTGCAATGGAACTTTCTTGCTCGTTTTTGGGATAAGCTGAGTTCAAGGGAGTAATAGAAAGTTTGATGAGTTCCGTACTGAAACAAAAGCACGTGTGTGAGGACTTTGTACCTACTATAAAGCTACCATTTACTGGGTACGTCTTTCATTGTCTTGAATGTGCCCTAGCTGATGAGAGTAGGTCATGCTTACTCAAATGTGTCGCTGGTGATGGCGTGTGTGTCATTAAGTTCCTTTCAAAATGTTGAGCTGATTTATGCTGATCCATACGTCATGTTTGTGAAAGGGCGCCGTCAATAGAGACTGGTCATCTCTTAGCTGCCACGACTTATTTTAATTTCTGAATTGTATTTTTTTTTATTACGGACGCTTTCAACGTGCACGTCTTTGTACATCGTTTTCACGATGTATTTTCCAACATAAATGATGTAACCAATGTTTGTAACAATATTTTGATTTAAAAGAGTGTCTGTGGAGTTTCTTGCCCGTTTTTCACCATAGGTACCTACTAATACGCTTTGGAATGGGTAGCTAGCTTCATCTTTCTGGTTGACCGACCCTTTGACAATTCAAAATAGCCTGTAACAATTGCTTTATTTGAAATAAATGCTTTGAGTTGGAGTTCGAGACACTAGAGTCTGCCATCTGCATCAGACTAAATGCTATTTACGGAACAATTCTTTGAACATTTTAAATGTATGTTGATGTGGCAGTGAAGCGTGAAAGGATTGCAGTAAATAAGCAAACACAACAGCGTACGGAAAGGAAGAAATATATTGTCCAAAAGTTAACACAATAAAATTCATAGGACACAGATAAAACGATAGAAGGCGAAATGAAGAGCACAGAAAGAAAGCGATAGGCACAGTTAATAGTCCAACACTACGTAGCACGTATAGGTACAAGTCTTTACCAAAAGCACTCGATAAAAGTTTATAAGCACACTAGGTACCTTTGTCGAATGTTTACCGGATACGAGCGAGAGCGATATGCGCTTACGATTACGACCAGCGAAGATTCTCGACAAATGCCTGCGAGTGTCGCGAGTTTGAAAGAAATAGATAGACGAGGTGCGGGCACCCGCTCATGAGACCGGTCCGCATTCCACATGCCTACACAAAAATATGTAATAACAAAATTACCTTTTTTTTTTTTACAACTTACGAATTTCTCCTGTTTGTACTGATGACTTAATTTTTAATTTGTGAAAAAAGTTATATGAAGTGTGAAGATAGTTATATAATATTAGGTTATAATTAAGTTTTTTAGTTATATATATTAGATTTATGTTCGTATAGCGTAAAGTTATATAATGTATAAGTTTAGTGTAAATACTACTTTTTAGTTCTTTATTTATACAATACTGACTTAAAATACTGAATATACCTTATAATTTAAATAAATAATATATTAAAGAAGTAGCTACGCTACAGAAGTGCATACTCAAAAAAAAAACATATCTGTACATCTGTCTGTCGAAATGCTATATCTTTATCATTTCTGAGACCCAACCGAAACAGGGTCTGAACTAACTTAATAATCTAACGACGGAACTACAATATAAAAATTTAAAGTCAAAACCAACCAACCAACCTTCTACTTACAATATATTTCGGTTCTAAAATTAGAACTAATAATATCCACCAAACTTTTTCTTTGTCCCGATAATGACTCATTTAAAAGGTGACTATAGTAAGAAAATATGGAATCACGAAAATTAATTACATAGTAGAAGTTGATACGTGCCCATTTGTCGGGCAAGTTTAAACGAACCTGTGCTGCCTTTAATAACAGTATTTTTAGTGTCTCCAAACACGCGATGTTTGGTGACTCTCAATTTCAGGACGTAATCGGGTTGTAGGTGTAATATTGCTTCATTCGTTTAGGGAATAGTCAAAGTCAAAGCATCTCTTAGCCACCACGGCTTATTTTAATTATTTTATTATGGATTGTTTTGTTTAAATTTATATTTAGGTACTGTACACTGGACACTCAACGTGTACGTCTTATTTACATCGTTCTCACATATAATTATACCTATATTCAACATTAATGATGTAACTAATATTTATGTAACAATATAATTTAAAAGAGTGTCCATGGAGTTCCTTGCCCGTTCTTCTCCATAGGTACCTACTACGCTTTGGAATGGGCAACTAGCTTCATATTTCTGACTGACCGACCACTTGACAATTCAAAAGTGCCTGTAAATGGTTTAATTGAAATAAATGCTTTGAGTTTGAGTTTGAGCATTTATTTCAAGTAAGCACATAAAAGGCACTTTTAAACGTCAATATTTACATTAAAATAGAATTGTTTCTAGTCGCCCCTTACAAAAGGTAGTTTCGTGTGGAGAAGAATTTTTTTTTTTTTTTTATGGGCAAGAAACTACACCGTTACTCTTAAAATGTGTTACAATATTTTGTATACATCAATTATATTAAAGAGGCACCAGGAACAGGGTGTAAAGTTCACTCATACCTCCGTAGAAAAGGGAGGATCCTCTGACCAGACGGGTGTCGTGTCTGGTGGACAACTGCCCGACGATTGATGTCGGGACGTTGTATATACTCGTATGCTAGTCGCGCGGTAAACTCTGCTTGCGCAATGCAGGATTTTCGTGACGTCATTTGCATGTGGCGATGTTAATACCGGTACATTACTCCCCTCCGGAGACCGGAGGTCGATAGTGGGCTGAGTCGTGTATCTTGCAATGCTTGCTAGTGCCAGTTGAGGTTCCAGTGGGTTGGAACCGGGTGCCGCATAGTTCACGGTGAGTTGGAACTGTCTGCGGTGATTCCCCAGTGAGTCGGGGTGGCGCTGCGTTGTGGTCCAGTGCGTCGGATGTGGTACAGCGCCGGGTTGAGGCCGACTGCTGTCGTCGATCAGGAGAGGTGTGAAAGGCTCTGCTTGTTGATCGGCCGAAAGTGCAGTGGGCTGTGCCAAGGTTGCTGATGAGGCTGAGGGTGATGACCAGGAATGGGCGTTCGCTGCATGGTGGTGGTCAGGATACCCGTTGAAGCCGTGGGTGCTGGCTGGCTGAGACTCGTCGCTCGAAAGCTTGATCAAGCCTTCGTAGGCTGATGTAGTTGCACGAAGGCTGCGCTGACGTTCATACTTGGGGTCACCAATATTTAGCTACGAGCCCTTTTTTATTTGATTATGTTAGTAAAAATGTAACTAGCCAGCCGTTCAATGACATTATTGTACCAATCGCGCCGTTACCTGAGTTTTATCGTAATATAAATCTGACTTTAAGTATCTCTATAAGTACCTTATGAAGCTTATAGTGCCAATAATATTTTTGTATTGTTATCAATTCGTTTTTATTTAAGACTTTAGGACCAAACTTTCTGCAACTTTAAATATTAAAAACTTACTTTATTATAAGTATTTCGAGACTCAAAGGTTGATTTACAAAAGTTATGTATTGAAAACAGAAAGTTGTCATACTATAAAATCGAATTCATATTATGGAACTTGATATTTCTAATTTAAGTTTCAGGTATTATATTTTAGATTCACTTTCGTCTGACTTTGGTGTACATACTATTTTAGTTACTTTAAGTTGCTTCGGTACAGCCGGCCGGCAAATTTAGTTTCAATTTTGCCGCCCCCCCTCTGTTAAATCATGCCGACCCGAACATGTTTGTCCGTTATATTTGACGTAAAAAAATTGAAAACAATCATAAAACTTCATCGGTATTTAAATAACACCTAATGGTGCCAAAACCAAGTCTCGCTGGTGTAGTCGCATAGGTGCGAATTTTAGATCGTTTTTTTTTTAAAGCTAGTAAGAAACATAATAATTATAATCTAACGTAATACAGGTATTATTACTACACCAAGAATATCAAACATTAGCCTAATATAAAATTCTAGTGTGTTCCCGCAATTTTCTTGAAAGTGTGTGTAATGTTCTGGAAGCAACGATAAGTGACGTCAACTATTTGTTTGCAGCAAATGCATTGCAAGGACACCGCAATATACTCCATGAGAGTGTTAGAAATAAACAATTTTTTTTGTGTGCTATTTATATTATTTTTCTAAGGACAGAACTGGCAGAAACGGAACTGGTTATTAATAATCAATGGGTAAACTTCTTGCTCAAGCCAAAGAAAATAATCAGAAAGAAGATAAAGAGATTACCGAGAACAAGTTAGGCAAGGCGGTAACCTTAAATTGTTTGTTCTCGCTAATCTTTTGTGGAGATAGCCTGAAGAATTCTCAAACTTAAGCAGCAGTGGACAAGACACATTGCTCGCAGAACAGATGGCCAATGGGACCTCCCACGAAGTGGACCCATGATCTGGTGAGGGTCGTAAGAATCCGCTGGATGCGAGAAGCGCAAGACCGGTCGATGGAGCATTGTTGGGGAAGGCTTTTGGCATTAGTGTAGCTTTGTATCCGTAAAAATAGTTTCGTAATCAGATCAGCACTTCCAGAGATAACCTTTAAACATATATTATATTATAAGAAACTTTTGTATAAAATCAGTTTACATTGAGAAGTATTTAACTGATTCTGTAAAAACTTGTTGACCTTCTAATGGTGTGTGCTTTTTGTAAATTAATTAACCTCAAAAACTTTTTGGACTTCTTATGACTTTTTGGCTTTTTCTCACAATAGGTCGCAGTACGTAACTAAGATATGGCAGCAAATGGATTACGTTAGGTTAGAACTGTGACTAACCGCGTTGCTACATCGAAATTCGTTGCACTTATTCGGCTATTTAATGTTTTTAGAACCTCAAAATAGGAATTATTTGAGGAACAAAAAAGAGGCGCGCATTATATTAGAGTGTTCAATAATGTTTTTAGAGAAGCAAAAAGAGTATTATTGGAGGTTCGATTAAATACAATCTGTTTATATAATATTTAGATTTGTGTAATCCATACCCACAAAACTAGTAATTAGATTCCCCATTTAATCAAGGAGTATTAAGTAGCCAAGTCTCGAACTTTCGTCTCGTTCTTCGTACTGCTGGTTTTCTAAGACCACAATTTAAAATGTCTGCTTCTATTTATTTATTTCTTTAAATAGTATTTGTGGCGGCATCTACAATGCCACATGCAAACTACGCATCATCCTGACGTCACGCAAATTCTGCATCGCGCAAGCAGAGTTTACCGTGCGACTAGCATATATGTATACAACTTTCCGACATCAATCATTGGGCTGTTGCTCACCAGACAAGATACCCGTCTGCTCGGAGGATCCTCCCTTTTCTACGGAGGTATGAGTGAACTTGACACCTAAACCTCTACCTTGACCTCTATATAGGTATTATAAACGACCCCAATACACGCTCCTGTAACAAATTTTTAACAAATGCAATTATCCGGTCCACAACTCGTACTAACAGCACCCCTGCTACTCAAGCATCAAGTGAAATTTTAAGTAAACCTTTATAAACCAACAATGTAATGTTAACTAGTTGCTGAACTACTAAACAATGCAATTTACCTATCCTGGGGCAATGCATAACGAAATACCGTCCGACCATCGACCATTGCACCAAGAACTGCCGATAATGCACAAAATTAATTCTCTAGATCTTAACCACATTAACATAGAGTCTCTTTTTCTATGTCGTTAGATGACGTGTTAGTTTATTACCAAATGGTGAACATGTCACGTAAAGTGTCCGACTAATGGCTATCGATTTTAATGTAACGCCTGTAAACATGAATCGTGTTATGGTAGTTGAAAGTTAAAAACAAATAGAATCGTCTAGAAGTCCAACGTAGGTAATGTAAACAAGTAACTGTGCGAGCATGTATCGTACATACATGCAGCTAATTTCCTTTGCCTTGCACAATATATAGTTCAACGCTAAAGTTCACAATCAGCGTTCATAGTCAGCTGTACAACATTCAAATAAAAAAAAATAAAAAAAATGAAAAAGAAGGAAACAAAGAAAAGAAATAGCAATAGTTACGTGTTAGTTAAACTATTTAATAAACCTTCATCTTTGGCTATCCGTGACTATCATTAAGGTACTAGCTAACACCCAAGGTGTATCAATACAGCAGCGCATATAATTATCGCGCCCTCACGCCCCTAGCCGCCGCAGGAGAGGCCCTGGGCGTCGGGGTTCCCAAGCCGATTCCCGGCCACCGTGAGCGCGGGCTTGCGGACGGCGAGCAATGGGTACCTCGCCGTCCAATTAGGACCCTGCCCGGGTCGACGGCACGTTCTGTTCCACGCGTGCCTCAAAGAGATGTCAGCACCAGTGACGAGGTCCGCTAGGGCCGATGCCTGCCAGGGTTACGGGAACGTCCAAAAGGGTTACTGTGGCCCCTGGCACAGGCAACTGAAGGAACACGCGTGGGTTTTAGTCAGTGAGAGCCCTCCCGCTCCGCCCAGAGCGGAAGAAAAGACTAAAAAAATATAGCTACTGGACTACACATACCTTGTTCGCTAAGTGAGCTATTAATTGGTTACATAATTTGGGAAATCGTATAATACTTTTACAATGTTTGTAAATATGTGAACACCATGTATCTATCACTTAATTAACTTATTTATCATTGCTACGTTTATTAAATTCTTTTTACCTATTTTGGTAGGGTAATTTTTATTATAGGTGCATCGTCTTCACATATAATTATATAATTAATGTATACAAAGTATTGTAACACATTTTAAAAGAGTAACGATGGAGTTTCTTGCCCATTCTTCTCCATACGAAACTACCTTATGGAAGGGGCGACTAGAATCAATTCTATTTAAATGTAAATGTTGACGTTCAAAAGTGCCTTTTATGTGCCTATTTGAAATAAATGCTTTGACTTTGACTTTGAGCGATGTATGTTCTTTTAGAAAAAATAAAGAATCCTTAAACCGGAAAACCTGAAATGGGATAATTGTATTCATCATTAAGAGCGTTTATACCTTATGAGTGGCAACGTCGCAATTTAGTGTCATATTTCGTGGTTTTAGATTTTTATCGTTTAATCGGAGCTATATTTTAAAAATCTGTTTAATTAACTTTTTAGAATTATGGAGATTATATATGTATGGAGAAGCTGATTTTTTTCGCGATTTCAGGCTAGGTCCCATAATAAAAGATGTTGTTCTAAGTGCTCATTTGTTATAAGAAACAATATTTTCGGATGTAAGGACCAATTCGTTTTTTTTTTCAACAATTACTTCGAAGATATCTGGAACAATTTATAAATAAATACCTAGGCTTTTCCATGTAACTATGTATAAAGAAAAACTCGTTCCGAGTTCTCCTGGTAAACATGTTTACGTCCAGACAGGCTACATTAGATTATCTTTTATTGACACCTGAAAGCAGCTAATGATGTGCCAAGAACCGCTATTACCCTGAGTATCTTTTTGGGGTACCGTATCCACAGGATGTCTACGTAACCCTAATAACTAACGGGGTTATTCCACTTGACTGAATTCAGTCGTATTTTGAAAGCTTCTGTACCCACTACATACATTGAATTAGTGATTGTATCCGTCTGCAGATTAAAGTGCGACAGAGATGGACGTATCGCGAAATTAGTTTTTTCTAATTATGTTATTTTATTAGGAGGCTAACTGGCTGAATGCGATTACACTTGGCTGAATATAATAACTAAGTCATTTAGAGACGACTGAATTTAGCCAAGTGGCCGTCTGTCCATCACAGAGCTGTTTCTTTTTAACAGTTATTAGGTACCTCGTATAGCATATAGTAGAATAATCAGCCTATAATGTTCCCACTGCTGGGACACAGGCCTCCTCTCGGTGAGAGGTCCACCACGCGGGCCCAGTGCTGGTTGCTGGATGTCATATGTCTTAGAATTTTTGGTTCTAGGGCATGCCAGTTTCCTCACGATGTTTTCCTTCACCGTTTTGAGAGCAGTGGTGATGAAATAATTTACAAAAAGTATAGTGCCTGTCTGGGTTCAAACCTACGACTTGCATACAACTCGAAAGTCGCGGCAGTTACCACTGGACCACCACTAGGCCACCATAAAGTTTTGCTGGTACGGAATCCTCACTGATCAATTCCAATTTTCTGTTGGTTATCAGTACAATCTTTGTTGAAAATTATAGCCATCACGGAACGGAAGAAAACAGGGTCATTTGTAACGTTTAATAGTAATTCTGTTTCTTGAAAGAAATGAAAACAAAATGTTAAAAATTTGTAATCTTAAGTTATTATATAATTTGTTATGTAGTATGTAGAAAGGCTTATTTCAATTATAATCTGTTCAGTAAATATTTAAAATTGTGCAAATGTGTTTAAAAAAACTGTTATGTAAACTAAACTCTTTGTTTTTAATAGTCGACAGAAAAAGATGATGAGGTCACATATTAGACAGTAGGTATTATCGTTAAACCCTCAAAAATAAAGTTCCGTTCAAGTAAATCTTATAAACGAAACATTACTAAAGAACTCATTTAACTTAACAGTAGCCTACATAAATAGTTGCCCAGCGCCAGTTTTGTTGATAACTCCACTGAAACAAAGCCGCAGTAAAACTATTGTGGAATAGGAATTTGTAACAGCAGTTTTCCCATTTGAATCACATGGCATTTCGATAAATCGGACCATTCAAAGTTAGGATATTCAACAAATATTCAGTATCACTTGTTCCAAAGTTTAAACAAGATGTTTTGTGGCTGTGTGGGCGCTCTACAGTCCGCTTAAACAGTGGCGCCCTTTGAAAACTACAGCGAGGTAAGGAAGCTAAAACGATAACCCCAACAGCGAACACTAGCTAGATATTTTGTCACTTCATGATATCGGCGCGCTATAAGCATTGGTGGTGAACGAAGTAATAAATAGCGTAGCGAAATCGGTTTTGATCTTAATTAAAAAGAATTGCCGCTTCATGTTTTAGGGTTAACACACGACCACCAATAAAGCTATTCGTCATCCTATCTACCGTCACTACTTGAACGGAAAGACTATACATTTGTACAAACTCGGGCCTAACTTCAGTGTAGTCAACACACTTTCAGTCGCCCCCAGTTCCCTTTATTCTTTCTCATTACCATTGCAACAGTGTATTTATTTACATGCGATGATGGCCTAGTGATAACGGCCGCGACTTACGAGTTGTAAGTCGTAAGTTCGAACCCAGACAGTCGCTTTACTTTGTGTATTTCATTTCATCACCACTGCTCTCAAAATGGTGAAGGAAAACATCGTGAGGAAACCGGCATATCCTAGAACCTAAAATTCGAAGACATTTGACATCTACCAACCCGCACTGGGCCCGCATGGTGGATTATGGCCCATTACATCTCGCCGAGAGGAGGACTGTGTCCCAGCAGTGGGAACATTATTGGCTGATTATGTAACAAGGTGTGTCAAAAAGTAACATTTGCATAGAAGTGGTCGTGATCAAATGTAGCGAGTTCAATCAGACAGTGTCGCAAGAAACTCCCCTGTTTTCTGGTAGCCTGGAACTGGGTGTTTGGAATCTGTTTTCATCAAACGTTTTGACTGAATAATTAATTATACTATTGTCGGTTAAGTAGCTTTTTTACTTTGCAAAAAAGAGCTTTCATGATTATTCTTTGTTTACAACATTCTTGTATTTTTGAGAAGACAGAAGGATTTTAATATATAATGTGATAATTAAAACGAGTAAGCAGTGAACTAGTTCACCTAGTAATAGTTTATATAGTTTAGTATAGTTTTTAATACCTGACATAATACAGACTATGTGAGTGGGGACCTACAACATCGCATATCTTTTAGTGGTCGCAATATTGTGGCTTTCCCAAATCATGGCGTTCTATTCTTAATTTTCAACTTATTATAATTCTAACATAGTTGTCAGAATGTATGTCAATATTATAGTTAACTAGCTGACCGGACGGACGATGTCCTTTTTCCTAAAACTCGATCGCAGCGCCACAGACCTACTGGGTCTTATTCTGTATTTTTTTTCTTGTTTTTTAAACTTTGCCCCACACTAGGAATTTCTCCGGTGTCGTGGGTGCGTTTACAAACATTTAAACTCACATACACAAACAGCCAGACCCGGAACAACTACTCGTAGGTCATACAAATATGTGTTCCGTGCGAGAATCGAACCCGCGATACGCAGCGTAGCAGGCAATCACTTAACCACTGCGCCAACCGTGCCGTCTGTGCCGATCTTACTAAACATCACTAAAACACATCATCTAACTAAAAACACACAAAAAAAAAACATATAAATCGGTCCAGCCGTTTAGTAGGATTCCAGTGAGATACGGACGGACGTACAGAAGAATTATAAACCTACCAGTATTTTCAAACAAATAGGCACAAATAAATTGGTAAAACCACCTTGACTATTATCCATTTCAAGTTGATGTGAATCCCCCTTAGGCGGCCTGTCACCTTAATGCCAATATTTATGTACAGACGTGATACGACATTCTCACACGAAGCTTACACTCATATTGCGAGTTTATCTCGTACACTGTGACGTAAGAAGCAATTTATTTTTCTTAAAGACTCCGCGGTCTCATGAAGATTGATTGCCTGAGCAATGACGCAGCGCCATCTGATTGACATAGCAATTTACTTCGCGTTTTTAATTTATCCAATCGTTGTCTCGAGCTGCCTTTAAATTGATTCAGTTCAAATGGGTCTATTGAGATGTGCTTGAATTGATGTTGTGTTATTTAGATCGGGAAGGAAAAGTAATGTACTATTTTGCAAGTCGGTAGGGATGTAGAAAATACGTTATATTGGCAGTTTTTTTGATGTCGCTTTTGGCTCAATGGCTGAGAAAGTCTGTGAAATAAACATTAATGTGTACCTATTAATAATCTAGACCAAAAAGGTACCTAGCCGATGTTTTTGCAAAAAAAATAATTACATGTGTAGGCATTTTTTTTTTGTCAAAGATTATGCAGTTTATTGTTGTAGGGACACCCTTCATTAAAATAATTATTGAAGTGGACATACCTACCTGTCTATAAATGCCATAATTACGTCAAGGAACTCTGCGAAAAAAGATTCTTGGATAATCCGACCTTACTAATAAAATACACCTATAGGTACGTATATCCAATTAGTGAAAACTACCATTCAATTATAATTACTATGATTCGGTCGCACACATTCTGCTACTATTAGGTACCTTGGTAGCATTAAAACTCATTGCCCAAAACTCGACTCTCGCGTCCCAAAATAGTTTTAAAGCGCCCCCCTTCAGATTAATGCGAGAGTTATCAATCGCGCGATATGAGTCGAGCAGATGCCGCCTTTACAAATGGATAGCGTTCCGTGACGGACGGCATTAGGGGCCATAGATAAATTACGTCACACGTTAAGGGGGAGCTGTCATTCGTAGAACCTGGCTGTCATTCGTACATTTTTACCATTCGTTACGGGTGACTACCCGTAACCCAAAAGTCTGACAACCAGTATACCAAGGGGTATCGTGTTACCCAGTTACTGGGGTGTGGGCGGAGGTCATTTAAGCCGTCACTCCATGTAAAATACTGATATTCAGCTACATTCGTTTATCTGGAAGCCGACCAACATAGTTGGGAAAAGGCTTGGCGGATTGATTATTAAGGGTTCCCCTTTAGCGGGCAGGACAGCACCGGGGCCGAGGGTGGCCTCGTATGCGGCTGCTGCGGGAGCCGCCGCCCCTAAGCCCGGGTCGTCTGGCCGGGCCCAGCCGCCGGCCAAACCGGCGTCGGCAGGCGGAGCCCAGGCAAAATCGGCGTCGGCCGGTGGAGCCCGGCGCCGGCAACGCAGACGCCGGCCAGCAAAACACCAGCTGGGGCTCTAAAGAGGAAGGGCAGGACGGCACGGGAGGCGCAGGCCCCAGAGCCTACTTCCCGGCCACAGGAATCTCCCACGACTGACGCCGGGTGGCAGGTGGTCGGGGACAAAAAGAAGGCGGCCAAGGCGGCCAGAAAAAAGGGGCAAAGGCGGCGCCACAAGGAGCGAGCCGTCGCGGCAAGGCTCCGCGCCCCAAAGACCGCGGCTGTAGTGATCACGCTACAGCCGGACGCGGTTAAGAGGGGCGTGACGTACCGTGACGTGCTCACCAAGGCGAGGGAGATGGTGGACCTCCAGGAGCTGGGGATCACCGAGGGCCTCCGGCACAGGGTGACCGCAACTGGCGCCCGCATGCTGGAGATCCCCGGTGTGACGAGTGGCCCCACCGCTGACGCCCTAGCTGAGAAGCTAAGGGCGTCCCTCAATGCGGACGAGGCTCGAGTCTCCAGGCCCGTCAAGTGCGCAGACATGCGAGTCTTGGGCCTGGATGACTCCGTAACGGAGGGAGAGGTGGTGGCCGCCGTCGTCAGGACGGGCGGGTGTCTGGCCGACCAGGTGAAGGCGGGCACCATACGTCCGGACCCCGCGGGTATGCGAACCGTAACGGTAAGCTGCCCCGTGACGGCGGCCAAAAAGATTGTGGAGGGCCGCCGCCGGCACCCCATCCCTCGAAGGTGTCACGAAGGGACAGGGGTGCGTAGCAGCACGGTTCGGGGAGATAGTAGTAGTGGGAGTGTACTTCTCTCCGAGCCGAACTCTCGCCGAGTTCCAGAACTCTTTAACAGAGTTAAGTGTCGTCGTCGCCGGGTACCATCGCTTCCCCGTGCTAGTGCTCGGGGACTTCAACGCCAAAAATCCGGCTTGGGGTTCCCGTTACACTGATGTGCGGGGCAGGATGGTGGAGGACTGGGCTCTGGAGACAGGCCTGGTCGTCCTAAACCGGGGTTCTGTCCCCACGTGTGTGCGGATGCGGGGTGAGTCTGTGGTGGACATCTCGTTTGCCAGCCCCGCTCTGTCACAGCGTGTCATTGACTGGCGCGTCATGGAGGAGGTGGAGACCTACTCCGACCACCGGTATATCCGGTTTGACGTCTCCGCCCAGACCTCTAGCGCGCCGGTCCAACAGGCCCCGAGTGGTCCGCGGTGGGCGCTGAAGCAGATGGACCGGGAGCTCCTCCTGGAAGCCTCGATCGTGCAGGCCTGGGTGTCATCACCGGACAGGCCTGCCGATATTGACGATGAGGCGGAGTGGTTCCGGGAGGCCATGTCCGAGATTTGCGACGTGGCATTGCCCCGAGTCCGTCCAGGAAGCGCCCGACGTCAGGTGTACTGGTGGTCGCAAGAGCTGGAGACGCTACGCAAGGCGTGCGTCGCAGTGCGACACCTGTACTCCAGGCACCGTAGGCTCCGCATCCGCCCTCCGGATGCGGAAGCGACGGAGGCGGAGCTGTACGAGGGATACAGAGCGGCGAAGACCGCCCTCCAAGAGGCTGTCCAGCGGGCCAAATATACGGCCCGCGAGGAGTTGGTGGAGACTCTGAACGGAGATCCATGGGGGCGCCCTTACAAAATGGTGCGGAATAAACTCCGCACCTGGGCCCCCCCACTGACGCAGAGTCTCCGCCCCCAGCTGGTGGAGGAGGTGGTGAGCGCTCTGTTCCCTTCACGGGGGGAGCATACTCCCCCGCCCATGGCTCCGCCGCTCGCGGTGCCTGAAGCGGACCACGCGGACGACGACGACACCCCTGAAGTGACCGGGGTAGATCTGAGAGTGGCGGTAGGTAGGCTGAAGGCCAAAAATACCGCCCCAGGACCCGACGGCCTGCCAGGGAAAGCCTGGGTCCTGGCCTCGACGGCTCTTGGGCCTCGACTGGAGGCGCTCTTAAGCGCATGTATGGAGAGAGGCCAGTTTCCACTCCGTTGGAAGACGGGGAAGCTGGTCCTCATTCGGAAGCCAGGGCGCCCTGCGGACTCTCCGTCCGCATACCGGCCCATTGTGCTGCTCGACGAGGTCGGCAAGCTCTTTGAGAGAGTAATTGCAGGCCGCCTCGTCGGGCACCTGGTGAGGACGGGGCCGGATCTTGCGGATAGTCAGTTCGGCTTCTGCAAGGGGCGCTCGACGGTGGACGCCATCATGCGCGTTAGAGCCCTCACGACGGGGGACGCGGTGTCTCGGGGCGGGGTTGTCGTGGCGGTGTTACTCGACATCGCCAACGCATTTAACACCCTGCCCTGGAGTTGCATTGGGGAGGCACTCCGGTATCACCGGGTGCCAACCTACCTCCGTCGAATAGTCGAGGCATATCTGACGGACAGAGCCGTCATCTACCCCGGTCGCGATGGGGAGTGGAACCGGCGAGAGATGTCGTGCGGTGTCCCACAGGGATCGGTTCTAGGGCCGCTCCTGTGGGACATCGGTTACGACTGGGTGCTGCGGGCCGACCTCCCTGATGGCGTCAGCGTGGTGTGCTACGCTGACGACACGCTGGTCCTGGCGCAGGGGAGGTCGCATCAGGCGGCGGCCGACGCGATGACACGCGGGGTTGCGATAGTCGTGGAGAGGATCCGGCAGTTGGGTCTCGAGGTGGCTTTGCACAAGTCCGAGGCCATGTCTTTCCATGGGCCCCGGAACAGGCCACCATCGGGATCCCAACTAACGGCAGGAGGGGTTCACATCGGCGTCGAGTCCACGATGAAATACTTAGGACTCGTGCTCGATAGCCGGTGGAACTTCGTGGAGCACTTCCGACGTTTGGCCCCCAAACTGGAACGGACTGGGGCCGCCCTCAAGCGGCTCCTACCCAACCTGAGGGGTCCAAACGCCTCCTGCCGGAGGCTTTACGCGGGGTCGTGCGGTCCATGGCTACATATGGGGCCCCGGTGTGGGCGCGTTCACTGCGGCGGAGAGCCGCCCACTATCTGAACGCGCCCCAAAAGGTGGTAGCCGTAAGGCTGATCCGGGGCTACCGCACGATCTCGGGCGAGGCGGCAAGCCTCCTTGCCGGACTGCCGCCGTGGGATCTGGAGGCGATAGTCCTCGCGCGCCTGTATGAGTGGCGCGCGGAGACACTACGCCGGGGGGAAACCCCGCTTCGGCGGGAAATCGCGGCGGAGCGGACGGACCTCCGGCGCGATCTCATGGCGGCATGGAAAGAGCGACTGTCGCAACCCAGCGCAGGGCACGCCACGATAGCGGCGGTAAGACCCCTCTTTGAGGAGTGGCTAGAGAGGCGTCACGGCGTCCTCACCTACCGCCTGACGCAGGTCCTCACCGGACACGGAAGTTTCGGGAGGTTCCTGCACATCATCAGGCGGGAGGAAACGCCCGGGTGTCACCACTGCGATGATCGCCCCGAGGACACGGTGGAGCATACGGTGGGGGCCTGCCCTGCATGGGCGGAGCACCGCCGTGTCCTCGTAGAGGCGATCGGCAGCGGCGGCGATCTCTCACGCCCGGCCTTGGTTCAAGCCATAGTCCGGGGCGAGGGGGAGTGGGAGGCAGTCGCCTCCTTCTGCGAAGCAGTCATGCTAGCGAAGGAGGTGGCGGGACGGGAGAGGGAGAGAGTCTCCCGTCCAAGCCGCCGCGGTGGACGCTCCGGGCGTCGGGAGCCGCGTGACGACTCCCGGCCACCGTAGGCGCGGGCCTGCGGGCGGTGAGTAATGGGTAGCTCACCGTCCGATCAGGACCAGGCCCGTGCTGGACGGCGCGTACGTGTTCCACGCGCGCCTCAAAGAGATGTCAGCATCATAGAGGGGGTCCACTAGGGCACAAGCCTGCCGGGAAAGCGGGATCATATCCAAAAGGGGTACCGCTGACCCGGAACATAAAGGGCCAAGGAAGGAACACGGGTGGGTTTTAGTCAGTAAGAGTCTGACACTCCCTTCCGCTCCACCCAGAGCGGGAGGAGTCATTTGATGATTTCCCATCCTCAAAAAAAAAAAAAAAAAGGTTCCCCTTTAACAAAGTGTGACAAGTTGTATATTGTGTGACAAGTCATAAGCTTCGTGAGGTCAATAAATCTAATGTATTAAAACTCTAACGAACTACAACTGTAACGGAAAACTTTACAATATTACCAACTCTATCAATAATTTTAAAGGTTTAATTTAAAATTGCCAAATATGGAACGTGAGTCACACTTATATGACCACCTGTGACAAGGACGAGAAAATCATGAAATTAGTGTGACGTAATTTATGGATAGCCCCTTACGTTAAACGCTCCCAACAGAGCTATGTGAACGACGCTTTGCATAACATTTGCATGTTTAGCGAAGATTATTGTTAGAACCTACCTCTAAATATATGACAGAATTTTGCTACATTACTTTGAGTTGATGAATTATAAAATGACAGAAACTTTAAATGTCAACTTAGGGTAAAGTATCGTACGGTGGAGGTCTGCCCGGCTTGGGCGGAGCACCGCCGTGTCCTCGTGGAGGCGATTGGCGGTGGCGATCTCTCGCGTCCGGCCTTGGTCCAGGCCATGGTACGGAGCGAGAGGGCTTGGGAAGCCGTCACCTCCTTCTGCGAAGCAGTAATGTTCACAAAGGAGGTGGCGGAACGCGTGAGGGAGAGGCAAAATTTGCGCCCTCACGCCCCTAGCCGCCGCAGGAGACGCCCTGGGCGTCGGAAATCGCAGGCCGATTCCCGGCCACCGTAGGCGTGGGCTTGCGAACGGCGAGCAATGGGCAGCTCGCCGTTCGATAAGGACCAGGCCCGGGTCGACGGCGCGTTGTGTTCCACGCGCGCCTCATAGAGATGTCAGCACGTAAGCAGTAAGTTGACCTGCAAA
This sequence comes from Brachylomia viminalis, assembly GCA_937001585.2. Classification (NCBI taxonomy): domain Eukaryota; kingdom Metazoa; phylum Arthropoda; class Insecta; order Lepidoptera; family Noctuidae; genus Brachylomia; species Brachylomia viminalis. The sequence goes on from OW443300.2 coordinate 5,558,041, forward strand.
ATGCCATATAAAAAAAATAAAAATAAAAACGAAGAAGAGTACCATCGACAAGAAAGTACAAGAAGGAACTGGCTCAAAAAGACAGGTGGAAGGTACCTGCCGTACCGAAAAATGTAAGAAAACTTTTAAGTGTACCTAAGTACTTCTTTTCACAAAAAATCACCAAAACAGTAATTAAGAGTTTTCTACTAAAGATTGGAATCAAACGGTGTCGTATTCCAACGTTGTTTGGAGCTTAAACTCAAAATGGACAAACTCTGAGAACGTCCTCAATTTGAGGAAGCTATAACTACTCAGATCCCGTGGCGCGGCGGTTTTTTACAGTTGATGCACGCGCGAAATTACGTCATCTTCGCTCTAGTGCAACCAATGGGTTTTTCTAAGTATTCTTTTGTTTTAATTAAAGCTGATACCAGGCCGGCCACCCAGGGTACCTAGGGGGCATTGACGGTTGTTTGCTATTGGGAACGAGAGCTTCCAGCGGGTCATTAGCGGAATTAAAGTCAAAACATTAACTTGTCCTATGAGGTCATAAACCTAACGTTAAATTGGTGAAATTATTTAAATTTTCAGCGTAATATAACGTCATGCTTGTTTTTCATAAAAGGTTAGGCAGAGTACAACCATATTTATGTCGATAGTTCTACAACGTAACCAAATATAATAATAATTCTAGCTTTTTCCCCTAGCTTCACTCGCAAGGTCGGAAAACTCAATTCATATAAACACAATATGATCAGAGTCGGAAAACGACGAAATATAACGTTTAAATTATCCCAAAGGGGCGTACTACCCGGATAAAAAGTATCCTGTGTCCTAATCCAGGTCATAGTCTACCTGTGTGCTCCATCATAATAAAAAAACAGCATAATCCACAAAAACAGTTAGGTATTCCCATTTAAACCAATACCTACTACCAATGATGTTATATTCACCTCATTGCCTACTAGTATCATATTAGGAAGTAGGATAGAATTTCCTGCGTTTTCATAATAACCATATAAAGCCATGAAATCAATAACTAAATGTATACTTGTCTTTTTTTTTATTATTTTTTTATATTTGTAATGTGCGTTTTGTTTGTGCAGAATAAACATTTTTTCTTTCTTTCTTTTCTTTCTAAATACAATAAATTTTCAACATCATGAAAACAGCACATTCCTAAAATGTTCAAGGTATCAGCTCACAGTAAACCCGATATCAGACACTTATTTTTTTGTTTATTTGCGCTTTATATTCGAAAATTTCCACTCGGAGTGAAACGTCTGAACAGAAAATGAATGAAATGAAAGTAAAAAATTAATGTTTTTTTTTTTTAATTTCTTAATGATGTTGGATTTGACATGACATGTATCATTCACTCGCTTATCGAATGATTGAAAAATTAAATGAAAGGAGCAGATAACCGTTCAGTCCAATATTATTTTGGCGGTGACGTTAGCACATGGAATGAAATAAGAATGAACATTTTCGAGTGAAGCGACTGACTGATATCAGCTTTAAAATCGTGTTGGTTGGCGAAGACCTCACCGTCACTTTGATTGGCTGAAAGAAACAAAAGCCACGGAATATATCTTTTATCACACAGAAGTCGGGGGTGAAAATAGATTTTCTAATATTATTGTTCCAAACATGAAAATGTAATATGTAGTCGTCGAAGATTCATTTAGAAAACAGTCCTTTCAGAGTTACTTTACTTCTGTCAGCAACCAAACAGCAACCTTATATCAACGAAAATATAGGTCACTGTGATGCACAATCGGTCGGTAAATAATTATAAGGAAAAAATTGTAATCGACATTGTATTAAAAATTACCTATTTTCATTTCTAACTAATTTATAAATTACTAATGGGGATATTAATTGTAATATTTCTACACCGGCAACGGTAGTTGTGAAGCTTTTTATTAATATTAAGATCATATTCTACCATTTACTGAGAAATAAATTATAGGTAGCTTATGTTATCTTATCAGCTAGTAAAAATTAGGAGCAGCGATGCAGTGCTTAAATATGTGATATGAGCATTGACGTCACGTTATTAATGATATGTAAGGTTGCTAAAAGCAGTGTCCTCATAATTAGATAGTTACGCTGCTGTTCATTCTGTCATCAGCAGATCATGCTGATGCCATCATAAACATGTAGTGATTAGGTATTGACTTTTAAACATTGACCACGTAGAATTCACTAGCAGGTTCATTTTCAGTATAAAGATGTTTATAGGATTTCCATATGCTTTCAAAAACATCTCGATTAGTAGTTTTGCGAAGGGCGGCAGGCAGTGACTGGATGAGGAGAGCCGAAGATCGGGCTCAGTGGCGTTCACTCGAAGAGACCTACGTCCAGCAGTCGACGAATATAATATGCTGATGATGATGGTGAGTAGTTTTGCAGGTGTTGCAACAAAAAAAGAAGGTTTCGTTATTTAAGTTTAAAAAAATTAAAACTTAATTCACAAACAACATTAGGCTAAAAGTCTTAACCACATACTTAGTTTATTACAGCACTCGAAATAAAAGCCCTTAAACCGAGCACAAATATGGCGTAACTACCCCAAAACTGTACCTAATCATTATTTAAAAGCTTACAGTTTAACTCAGTACTTTTATGTAATCATCTGGTTAGCAACAGAAAACCTGACCTTGGAATATGAACCCAATGATTTCTGTTACAAAGTAGAACTTGCAATGCAGAGGTCGTACGTGCTTAACACATTACAAAATAACAATGCTCATCTGCGCGAGTTTACCAAGCGTTTTCATTTGAAAACCGCAGGAGAGTCGCTGAAATGCCGGATTCGTTTTACTAGATTTGGCGTTCTTCCAACTTTCGAGCAGTAAATAAATTATGACGCGAAATGTACGTAGGTAACTGACTGCAACGATGCTTAGATAGGGTTTTACGTAGCCATGGCTTTTTGAGCCGGTTATAAGCTTACATTTTGATCGACATGTTATTCATAATTTTTTGAAAATGCAGATCTATGTATCTGTCCCTGAGGTTCGGTCGCATTTGCTATGTTTGGATCTAAGATGCCTACAGATTTGCTCGATTTCTGACGATCAAAGAAAGTCTCGTACCTAAATGGGCAAGCTACAGACGATCTACATCGTGTTTAAGCAAATATATAAGTAGCTGACAGATGTTATTTATCGTCAAAATACAGCTTATCAATCATCATAAAATGAAGCAAATCTGTAGGCACCTTTAGATGGGTAAACATTCACTTAATCATGTGTCCTTTTATGCCAATGTATACGTTTTTATAATAAACTTCCTAGCCACATTCAAGCACTAAGCCTTAATAAATTCAAATCTTTCATAAAAAGGAAACTATGCCAGAATGCCTATTATACTGTCAAAGACTATATTGAGGACAAAAAGGCTTGGGATTGAGTTGCTCCAATAAAGCACAGGCAATGTTAATTTATTTTATTTCGCTAACTATTTTTACTTTTAATCTTTGCTATAAGTATCTATACTTATTTACATATACAATGACACTAATATTTACTGTATAAAGTATTATATTATTTTAAATTATTGTGAATGTGAGGACTATGTGTGTTTTTGTTCCAGTTTTAATCATGTTCTGGCAGTTTGAGTAGCTGATGCGGCCTACCCAAATGTCTTTTCTTTGGTATTGTTCGTCGAATCGTTGAGCTCCTTAAGTTCTGAGTTGAGCTGCACGGTTACTGACAAATGCGTGCACTGACTGGACAGGTCCACTCAATCTGTGTGGTTCTTTCCTCAAAAGACCATTTCAGACACAAATCTACATGGTCCTCAAAGATTATTATAATATTATTCTAATTATTGTGAATGTAACAACTATGTCGGTCATTGGTTTTTTTTTATTTATTTTTGTATTTTTCTCAGCGTAAACATGATCTGGCAGTTTGAGTAATTTATGCGGCCTACTCAAATGTCCTTTCTTTGGTATTGTTCGTCGAATCGTTGAGCTCCTTGAGTCTAAGTTGAGCTGCACGATTACTGACAATTGCGTGCACTGACTGGACAGGTCCACTCAATCTGTGTGGTTCTTTCCTCAAAAGACCATTGCAGACACCGATCTACATAGCCTTCACGTGATCTGACCAAGATTTTGTCTGGACTTTAAAAGAGACTGTGACCTCTGAGTTTGTTTCGGCCTTTCTTCTCAGAGTAGTCAGATAGGAAACGCCGACCTCATCTAGTTTAAAAAAAATATGATTGACGTGTAAAAGTGTTTGTTCAAACCTACTTACAGAAATAAAATCATTTATCATTTACCTCTCTCGTTCTGCGGTTTGTTTTCTGACTAGCCACCAAAATATTAAATATAAAACCTAAAATAAACTACAAGTTTCCTTGAAGTCGACTTTAATCAAAAGAAATATTAATTCTACGTCTTTGAAAAATGTTAATTAACAAAATATCTTTGTTTTTAGCACCCAATACACCAATAATACATATTAATAATAGGTTTTACCTATGAAGTTGCCGTTTTACAAAACTGGCCATTTGAAACGTAATTTAAGTATGGCTGGCAATAAATTCTAAATGCAAATGCATTTTATAAAAAAAATATGGGATTCTATTTTGAAATTCAGTAAATTGTTCAATGATTAGTGTTTTGTTTTCACTACATTTGTATCTTTTTCATCAATATGGACACGAAAAAAATACGAATAATATGGATTACGAGTGCCGTTGCGGTAGCAATGCCGCGGAAACCGCTCGCAACATTAATTACGTGTACGAAGTGAACACTACAAACGAACGCACGACTCGTTATTGGTATGAACGCTTTCGAAATGGATATTTTGATCTAAAAAATGAACCCCGTGGTCGCCCGAAAACTAAAGTCAACAACGACGAATTAAAGGCTATAGTGAAAACTGACAATCCTCAATTTACGGCTGAGTTAGCAGCAACTTTCAATGTTAGCATCAAAACAATATTGGTCCATTTGCGTCAAATTCGCAAGGTAAAAAAACTTGATAAGTGGGTGCCGTATGAACTATACGATCGCCAGCGTGACGAACACGAACAGATTTTGAACCACATTGTCACTTGCGATGAAAAATGGATTCTTTTTGATACTCTTAAAAAAAAACAAAAAAAACACGCTTTATTATCAAATCGAACTAAAAATCAAAAAAATACCTTTATTTTAAATTTTATTCAACTGTTATAAAAAGTATACTAACTCAATATGTTTCAATAATTTTCGAAAATTCTAAAATAAAAATAAAGTTATGAAAAGAATAGTTTTTAGCCAACATGTGAGGAAAGTTCGTTTTTCCTATGAGTTTTGATTTTCAGTCTTGAGCGAACGAAGGATTGAAAAAAGGAATCACGAGCGCAGCGAGTGATTATAAATTTCAATCCTGAGTAAGCGAAAGACTCAAAAAACGAATAGCAAATGAAATTGCTCACATAAACTTTTCACCGCTCCCAGCAAGAAAGTATTCAGTCGTCATAGGTAAATAAATTAAATAGTCACAAAGCAAATAATTAAAAATTTATCAATAAAATTATTTATTTTTTTAAATATCTTTAAAACTTAACATAAAAAAATCTGGCAAGGTTAGTTTCTGAACGGGATCATTACTTTCCTCACTGTTAAAACAGTGAGGAAAAACCAACTTTCCTCACTGTTTTCGTAGAGGAAAGACACTTCTTTCGTGCGGGAGTGGTGAAAAATTAATTTAATTGTAAAAAAGCGTGGTGTGCTCGATACTGTTTGGTGGTCTAGTGCCGGTATAATTCATCAAAGCTTTTTACCAAATGGCACAAGCATTGCTGCGTATGTGTACTGTGAGGAATTGGACACAATGATGGAGAAGCTCGCAAACCTCCGGCCAGCCTTGGTTTATAGCTCATCCCCGCTGCTCCTACACGACAACGCTCGACCTCATACGGCAGTTTTGCTTCGTCGACGGTACTCACGAGACCTTGCGCCGACAGACTTCTACTTTTTCCAAAATTTGGACAACTTCTACAATAATTCTTCAATACCCGAGAGGCAGTATAAAATGCCTTTTAAGAGTTTGTCGGCTCCCGTACACCTGACTTCTTCAAAAAAGGCATTGAATAATTACCACTTTACTGGCAGAGATGCATCCATAGCATGGGTGCATATTTTGATTGATAGAAATAAAAAAATATTTGTATAAAATGACTTTAACTTTCTGTCTATTAAACGGCAATTTCATAAGTAAAGATCTAATAATAAGTGATATCATATTAGTGTTTGGGTGACTAATTAATTAAGAGACAATTACGATTAATTATTGAACGAAGACAAAAGCAATGTGATAGGTATTGAATCTTCAGCATTCTCACTTTTTATGGAAAACTAGAAAGGAGATAAGAGTAGACACAGTATTACTAATAAAAGGGGACAACATTTATATCCGTATTTATATTATGAACTTTAGATCTTTGACAAATTAAAGCATTTGCTTTCTTTCTGTCTTTCTTGTCGAAAATTGTGGATATAATCTATATAAATACGCACGATTGGCGCAGTAGTTAAGCGATTGACAGCAGCACTGCGTGTCGCGGGTTCGATTCCCGCACGGAACAAATATTTGTATGACCTACTAGTAGTTGTTCCGGGTCTGGCTGTTTGTGTATGTGAGTTTAAATGTTTGTAAACGCACCCACGATACAGGAGAAATTCGAAGTGTGGGGCAAAGTTTTATGAAATATAAAAATTGCCAAAATGTTTGTCCGCGCATCACTTCAAAGCGGCTGCACCTATTTGGCTAATTCTTTTTTTGCTGTATTTGTAATTGTCAGAATAAGGTTTGTATCAAAGAAAATATTTAAAAATTGAACGGAAAAGTTTGCGTGGAAGTTCGTCATTTTACTGATGGGAACACTCATCGGGCGGGCGGCTTGTATAAAATAAAACATAGATAATTGCGAAACAACAATCAATCAGAACATAGCTAATTATACAAATGATCCATTTCCCAAACAAAAGTTAGAAGCCGAAAAAATAAACATTGTATATCCTTAAATTTTTCAGCAGTAGCTTTAACTCCTAACTAATGTATCTTGCTAGCGGATCGGAGCCAAACAAAAAGGGGAAATAACACTGTCTATTGCTGTCTCAACACTATTCATTCGACAACAAAAGAATTCGACATAATTTGGTGGTTATCCAAGCGGTGTCACGGGTTTAACTGACAAATGCGGATAGTGATGTAACATATCGATGACAATGCGAATCGAGTCGGCTTACATTCGGACAGTGGTTAAATGGTATATATTCTTTTTGTTTGTAGATTTATGTTGTCATGTTAGGAAATGTCTAGCTGTTTTGTCGCGTAAAATGCATTTATATTCCCAGATGTTTTGTATACAGCAAGACCGATGTGCTAGAGTGGTCGTGTTGTTGGTGCCTGAGGCCGGCCACTTTGCTGGGGCTTAGAAAACAGTGACGACTTGCGTAGTATCTCTATCTATACGTATGGTTTGTGGTGAAGAATCAGATGTACGAGTAGGTACCTACTTTCCGTGTGCTGAAAGTTACGCCACGAGTTGTGTGAAAGAATGTGGAAGTGACGTTCTAACCAAAAGTGGAACTGTAGAGGTACAGTATATAGAATAATATTGATTATGTCTGCTATCAAAATAAACAACATTTCTATGTCCAATATTTTCGTACGAACTAAACGAGCCTTATTATTATTAAGTCTTAGACCGACATACCTATTTGTTTCTATTGACCGATAAAAATATTAAATTAAAATGCCAAATACCCTTTACTACATCATGAGATCATTCTCGAATCGACGAGACAAGCAGGCACTTTCGGGTATCGATTAAATTTAAACAAAGTACATCACTAGTTTAAGATGCTTACTGCGAATATTATTGTTAAGGAAAGCCTTTCAAAACGAGAGGACTGGATTTATTATAGCTTTTACGATGTCAAGAGGAATTTATCAGACTGTGACGTAATTTGCCATGCTACCCTGAAATTAGCAAACCTTTTCATTGATGTGGGCTTATAATACTAAAAGGAGCTCAGTGTCAATCTCTAAACCAATTTAGTGATGTTAAAATGCCGCCGGTCTTTTGAGCACTTTTCCTGTTGACAGCCTTGCGCACGAACTTTTGATGCCCTATGATTATTTTCCCTTTATTTTTATATACCTACATGTACATATTATTAATATTTATTTAAGTCTGTTCTGAATGTGAATAATATGTATAAATGATATTTGATTTTTCTGTAAGTAGGTTTCTACAAACACTTTTACACGTCAATCATATTTTAAAAACTAGATGAGGTCGGCGTTTCCTATCTGACTACTCTGAGAAGAAAGGCCGAAACAAACTCAGATGTCACAGTCTCTTTTAAAGTCCAGACAAAATCTTGGTCAGATCATGTGAAGGTATGTAGACCGGTGTTTGCAATGGTCTTTTGAGGAAAGAACCACACAGATTGAGTGGACCTGTCCAGTCAGTGCACGCAATTGTCAGTAACCGTGCAGCTCAACTCAGAACTTAAGGAGCTCAACGATTCGACGAACAATACCAAAGAAAGGACATTTGGGTAGGCCGCATCAGCTACTCAAACTGCCAGAACATGATTAAAACTGGAACAAAAACACACAGTCCTCACATTCACAATAATTTAAAGTAATATAATACTTTATACAGTAAGATATTTTGATGTTATGTGTGAGAATAGACTTCGTTTTATATTTATTTTGCTAAAGAGCCTGTCTTCAACAAGTCAGTAGTACCTAAATCTGAAATCTGAACTGGCTCCATAAATTCGCCAAGAAAATAAGACGAAAAGAAACAGTTTTTTTATGCTTACAAAGTAACAAATTAGGTACTGGAATCAATATTGCGTATTATTATTATTAAACATACGTATTATTATTATTTAATAAGGAAAGGCTAGTGAAATGCTACTAACCTTTTTAAGTTATATTTATTACTACAAGTTTTGTTTTTAGTAGTTGTACAAGTTGTAAGGTATATGTCTATAGGCCATTGTAGCCTGAAATAAATGTTTTATTATTAATATTAATCTAGATCGTTTAAGTTAAATAACAGTAAAAAATATCTAACTCGCTAGACACATCGCGTTTTAATATTTTCCAGGAAACTGATTTAAAAAAATCACCCGCCTTTCAAAACTAAATTTGCCGAACAAGCTTGCAAAGGAAATGATTTAAATGGAAAACCTGAATACTTATTATTTTAAAATATCTATGTAGGTATGTATTTATTCTATAAAAACCTTAGAAACATCTATAGGTAGGTCCATATTTTCGGTAAAAACTAGGTAATTTTTTGTCCCAAGGCTGTGCCTGACAGGCGTTGCACAGAGGGGGTTCTAGAGATGGTCTTTTAAGAAGAACCGAGACCCTCCTCCATGGGCAGATGGCGCCTACAGGGGTGATTTTAGTGAGGTAAGAAGTCCACGACCTCTTTCTCCGGAGGCCGGCCGCCTATTGAAGGCTTCCACCATAATTATATAAAAAAAAGATTATTTTTTGTAACATTTTTTGGTTTCCCTCTCGCTTTAATTACCGTAACGTATGTTGAATGAGTACGTTTGTCATACAGTCAAGAATTGCGTCTGTATTTCGTTTTTCTATTGGTTTTACAGGACCTACACGGCTTTACGGTGTTTTTTATTCATGTGCTGAAGTAGAACTTTGAACTAAAAAAGTAACGAGATTTATCAGCTTGAAAGTCGCGGAAATCAGCCAGATGCTGGCCGTACAGACTTTTCGTTATGGCGTTGCTTGGAAGAAGCCTATATCCAGCAGTGTTCGTCTTTTGGCATATAAGTCGGCAATCAGACTATGGGCAACCTCATAAAGTAATTATCACATCAAAAGTGGTTAACACATCGTACTTCTTTTTCTTTTCGTGTCGATGGTAGTCTTCTTCTTTGTTTCATATTGTTTGAGCTCAGTAGGTGGCCACGTTGATTGCGGCATCAGTGGCATTCTTTAGGTCATCCGAGGTGCAGGTGAACGGTCACTTAGGATACTCCAACAAGTACAAGGTCTGATCAGAGGCACAGCAGTTGCGATGGGTGTTGGATGAGTCAGGATTACTGACTCATCCAACACCTTGCAAATTGTATCTGCAGCGGTCTACTTGCCTAACTTGGAGACAAAGTCGAGTATTTTGAAATGATATACATTTTTTTTTAATTCTTATTAGTCAATTACATTGACTACAAGTCCAGTTTTGCTCTGCTTAATGTTGCAACTGCAAAAGAAAAGTAAAATCAACAAAAATAAAAAGTCATTTATTCAAACTAGGTTGAAAATCAGCACTTTTTGAGCACCAAGACTGCATAAGACCGTCCCCCGGACTGCCTTATGTTGTTTGTGCCACTTTTTCTTCCCAGACACTTCCTACTGCTAAAGCACAAAAGCAGTAAAATGGCGCAATAAACTCCCCAGCAGCACAGCTGTCTGTTCAGTTAGAAGAACAAAGTCATGTGTGCTAGTCAGGGTGGCAGGGACATCGACGTGCAAACTGTAACCATGAATTCAAGTCATGATTCTAGACCCCTAGCATACAAATTGTTCGTCGGTTATCAAAAAAATAATCGGCTCTTTCATACTTACGCGGTCAAAATGTATGGAACCGCAGTTTTTTTCTTAAATAACAATTTCCACGCTAGGTTCGGAATTATGTACTGACTCCATGGTGACAGGTTGCGCGACGCTGTCTATGTAAGTATATAAATATTATCGTATTGTATGTTTATATTTAAATTAAAGAATTGTTTTTGATTAGATGTTTTTTGTTTTCATTCTACTCTTACACACGTTGTCTACATCTCTTATTATATACTCTCCTATCGCAGGTATGCTGGAAGAGGTTTCTTTAGAAATAAGCATCACGTTTGAACCTATTTTCTGTACCATTCTTTTTGTCTGTTTATATTATGTGTGTACATAAATGGTTAAATAAATAAAATAAACAAAGTGAAAAGTAATAGAAAACCAAAAGTAAGTTCCAACTAAAATAAAGGAAAACGTCTAGTTAATACAATTACAGCGTCTTTTCCTTAGCAACGTAGGCCAACATGACTAGATTATTCCACAAGGGGAAATTAAATTATTTGCTCCTACGTCGACTCTTTTATACAGTGTGTAACCGTCTTCGTGTGGGTTGAACATTAGTAATCAGTGGGTAATGATGTTAGTTGTGAATTCAGGGAAATTCATCGTTAAGCAAATTGTCTATAAACCTAAATTAAGCGTATATTCAAATCACAACTCTCATCCTTTGATAGTTGTATGAAATGGCTATAACACAGGAAATTGAGTTAGGGTGTCAATTTGCTTAGCACTTCATTTCCCTGAGTTTACATTAAGTGTTAAGTTAATGCCGCGACACTACTGGTTGCTATGTATTTCTATGAAAACATAGAAGCCAGTAGTGTCGCGGCGACACGTCGCCTGCTGCTGCTGTCTGCAGTCGGCTATGGACTTGTACCTTTACCGTAACACACCGATTATAAGGAACAATTTCTGGCACAGCTGAAGTAATATCTAAAACATCTGGATACTAATGAGAAAACGTGTCTACCAACTCGGTAAGCTTCGCTTTATATAATCTAGTTTATAGGGACGTTTATTTGTTTTTCGTACTGTTCGTTTTATGTTTCTGGGTTTTGATAGTAATTGAACTTGAAAACAAAATCCCCTATGGCTGTCTCTCATTCATCCAATTTGTCATTTCAGAGATGGACTCCAGTTATATGGATCGATTTTGACTCATTTAATCCTCCCATCGCTGGTCTACGGAAAAATAACTTCGTAAAATATAAAAATTATCTTCTACAAAGAAAATTATTATTATTAGAATTAAGGAGAGTATACCTACTTTTGTATACATTACTTTTCTGTTATTTGTTATTTATTTAATGCCATAAGCACACAAATGTACAGAAGCGGACTTTGTGCCATAGGCATTTTCTACCAGTCAACCTTTGGGTGATGCAGAGACAAACAGTGGTAGGTGCAATTTATAATGAAAATTTAGGAATAAATATTTTTAAATATAAAGACACGCATTAACTTATCAAGACTATAAATATAATATATATAAGCACAAATAAATGTACATAAATACACGAAAAATTAAAAACAAACAAGACAAACAATGAGAAAACATTACCGTTGTGATGCTACTGCCAGCTTCTTGCGAATGTGTTTGCTAACTTTTAGCTTTAAAAGATAATCGGTTGGTTGCCACCCTGATTTGCTGGGGGAGTGCATTCCACAGAGAGATAGATTGAACGAAGAAGGAAGAGTGAGAGACTCTACATCTCTAAATCTACTATCCTATCGCAGGTATGCTGGAAGAGATTTCATTAGAAATAAGCATCACCTTTGTACCTATTTTTCTGTTTTTTTCTTCTTGTCTGTTTATATAAGTGTGTATATAAATGGGTAAAAATAAGAGTGAATGACCTCTTTCACTCTTCCTTCCTCCGCACAGACTTCTGTGTGGTGAGTGGGACATTGAAGAAGACGATTGTGTGATGTTATTTCTTCTTGTCTTATTTTCATTATGTACCTACCTACAAAAATAATTAATAATTTAAAATTGTCGGCACACGTTAGCTAAAGGCCACTTCTAGCTAAAACCATTGATAATATCTAGACATACATAATTATAAATTAAAGTCGCTTTTCGCGTCTATCAGTGTGACCACACTGTTCTTCTATGTTTTCAACATTATGTAGAGAATTTATTCTGGAAGGTACTTATATGCGTATATTATATTAATATTCAACTTAAATGTAATAAGCAAATCTTCTTGTTATATTAAGTCATAAAAAACTGAGCGAAGTATAGTAAGCATGTCTAGGAGATTTATGAAACATATTTTTTAATTTTTGTTTCTTCATAAAGTTGTGACCGTACGCTTAGCTGGTTTTAAGTTAACGCTCTCAAAGCTGTGGCGAAATGATGAATATCCCAGATAAGGACGGTTGGAGCTCGTTTTTATCCTGGTATTCCTATTTTTAATGCTTCCCGGGTTTTTTTTATTTCTGTGGTAATCTGAAGGAGAATAATATTTAAAAGAAACATCCAACAAAGTAACAGTTGAATGAGAAAGAATTGAAACGTTTTGGCGGATGAGAAATTTGGGCATTGGTCTGAGGGGCAATTCCCGTATTTTTAAGACCGTTCGCATTCTAATCTCAGTCTCAATCTGTCCAAATTACAATCAATTTACATACATTTTTGACAGGTTTTTGACATTGATTGTCGCTGCGATGAGATTGCGACTTGAATTTGAACGTTTTTTAAGTACGAGAATTGGCCTACAGGTACTAGTAGTACGGCATAAACTAAGAACAGAATAGAATACACCTTATTATGTACACCAAAAAATTACAGATATAAATGTAGAAATTTTACATAGGGTGACATATTGGGCGGTCTTATCTCTAAAAGCGATATTTTACAGACAGCCTTTGGATGGATTAAAGGGAGAAGAAGAGACAATACTGCAGGTAGTCAGTGGTGTACCAATTACATATACAATAAATACATATACTTATCTACATTTATATATATTATATACAATAATAAACATGAAACAAGAGCAAGGAAACCATAATAATATGTAATGATGATGTTTAAGGAGAGAGGAAGTGTAAGAGACCAATAAGAGACCAGCAATAAAGAAAAAAACATACTCTCTAAGATTGTTTCCATTTTTTGTATTTCTCGTGAACGTTAAGTTTTTTTGCACTTTGCAGGTCAGTGTCAGGTTGTACGTTGAACCAAATATGATTCGCGACCGTAACAAGTACGTATTTACAGAATCATTGTTTGTATTAAGTAACAAAATTTAATAATAATAATAATAAGTTAGGATAAGAGTTTTAGATTAGTACACTATCGCATTAGGTTACCCTGTAAAGATAGATGTAAGTTGGAAAATAAATAATTAAATTATAATCATTAAAATCTTCAATACAACTCTCATAATTCATATAATCCTATTGATTGATATTTTGAGAAATAGTCATACAATAGGATTAAATGAACTCAGAGGGTTGTATTGATGATTTTAGGCACTGACCTGCAAATTGTAAAAAAAACGTATGAAAATTTGAATTTCGCCGCCGTATTCAATTCAGTGTGTGGGTGAGATGACTTGCACACAACCACACGGTCAGTTCAATCATCAAACGATGACCGATTCTACAGTTAGTTTCAATCGCGCTCGCCAAGAGTAGTCTATTGAAGAATCTCTGTAGGCTTCGTGGAACTCAACAATAATCTACGGTCGAATCGCGTAAAGCTAATAGGGGAGAGTTGCGATCATTGGACTAGCTCTTTCATTGGACCACCAAGGTATTTCCAAAACTGTCCAAGCTAGCAACACCCAAACTAGTAGAAACGAGTCCGTGCCGGCTCAGTTGCACCCCCCTCTTACCTCAGTGACGCTGCGGCACGTGGCGAGGAGTGATGCGTGTGGTTGTGTTTGCGGCGGTCAAAATCTTATTATTTGACTCGGAACAATTTGATGTAAGTATCATTCTATTCATATTTGTTTGCGTGCACTGTTATGAAATATTAGACAATTTTATTGTGATTCCATGTGTGTTATTAAATTTTGTCTAATCATGTCCATGTATATTTTAGATTTTCTTTTCCTAACGAGTACCTTGTTGCTATCAATGGACCTCAAGGGAGTTCCACCGTTGGACCGGTCCAATCATAGACATTTTTTATTGTATTTTTTTGGTCATGATTATGGGAATAGGCTCCGAGTATTTCACTAATTATGGAAAAAAACTCTTGAAAAATTATTATAAATTTAAAATTTCAGAATGTCGCCAAATAAAAGAAAATACTTTGCATGGAATGAAACAAGTATGAACCTTGCTTTAGAATCAGTAAGGAAACAAAAAACTGGTTTAAATGAAGCAAGCAGAATATACGGAGTCCCGAAAGCAACACTTAGGTAAACGAAGGTTAGATGGAGATTAAGTTAGATGAGTATTGTTTGTCTCTCCTCGTATGCCATAATTTAATCATATTGATAATTATAACAAATTACCTTCATTGGACCTCTAGAACAAATTTCTCGAAGTCCATTGATGGCAACCTGGTGGTTCAATGAAGGTGCCCATGGTCCAAAGAAGGTAACAGCCCAAGATTTAGTTTTCTTCGTTTATACCAAAAAGTGTAAGCCCGAATTGTTTGTGCGTTTGATTATTATAAATAAAGGTCCTACGAAATAAAAATAACGAACTGCTTTCATTTTATCACTTATATTTTTTGAGATATGTTGTCGTAAAGTTAAGTGGTCCATTCATAGCAACCTTCCCCTACGTGCCCGCAACCCGAATCAATTGTGTCCGAAATCTCATCAAGTTCAGCTCCAGCTCAAGAAGATATAAGCCGGACTCAGGTTAGTGCTACTTGCTTACCATGCTGGGTGAATTTGGTTTGTCGTATCGAATTCTTTGTTTTAGCAAATGTCTTTTTAAAGCAAAATTATATTCCTCCCGCATCACCATTATGGTTTCCTAGAAGAGTGGTGGCCGCCACGTAGCTTCCGCAATTTACCAGCGAATGACGACACTGAAACGTTATCTATGAAGTAAGTTGGTATGTTTTTCTAGAGAGCGTTTTTTGACAGTTAATCCCCACTGCCGTCATTTGACAGCCATCACTGCGGCCGTTATATAGTCTAGGTAACCGTAGCTTTAGCGTGACTTTAAATAGGGTCCGGAATTGCACAATGGACATTTTCTCACAAAAACTAGGAAATATTTACCTTTGAACTTTAAAAATCACTAAATACATTTAGCGCTGTATACATTTAAAACATCATTCTGTCTCTATCAACTTCAAACAATTGAAAGAAATAGAACGATGATTTAAATTCGTTTAGCTCTAAAATATCTAACCCTAAGCCAAGCCAAGCCAAGCCAAGCTAGTCTATTTAGCCTTAAGTGCTTAACTTGGAACTAGATGGTGCTGTGTGCAATGTCAGACGATATTTATTTATTTTATTTATTTATTTATCTAGGTATTTTCTCGGTTTGGACTACTTCGTGGGTATATTGGTCGCAAGCGCTACAGCAGAGTAAACGGTCCTGGGTTCGATTCCCAGGTCGGGCAAGGTGAGGGCGCGAATTTTGCCTCTCCCTCACGCGTTCTGCCTCCTCCTTCGCGAGCATTACTGCTTCGCAGAAGGAGGTAACGGCTTCCCAGCCGCAGGACGCAGCACGCCCCTAGCCGCCGCAGGAGACGCCCTGGGCGTCGGAAATCTCAAACCGATTCCCGGCCACCGTAGTCGTGGGCTTGTGGACGGCGAGCAATGGGTAGCTCGCCGTCCGATAAGGACCAGGCCCGGGTCGACGGCGCGTTGTGTTCCACGCGCGCCTCAAAGAGATGTCAGCACCAATGACTGGGTCTGCTAGGGCCGATGCCTGCCAGGATTGCGGGAAAGTCCGAAAGGGTTACCGTGGCCCCTGGCACAGGCAACTGAAGGAACACGGGTGGGTTTTAGTCAGTAAGGGTCTGACACACCCTCCCGCTCTACCCAGAGCGGGAGAAGTTATTTGACGATTTCCAAACCTCAAAAAAAAAGTTCGTGCAAGGTGTTGTTGGGTTTTTCTATTTGGAAATTTTCGGTACCGCCCGGAGTTGGATTTGTTCCCGGTTTTTGGCAATAGGATCGCCCCGTATTACACAGACTTTAAAACATTACCTCGGGAAAACAACGCGTGAAGTTATGTTATAAGTAATTTCGATATTTAGTGATAAAATGCACTTGTACTAATGATACTCCACAAATAATTTTCCCTAATAAATAATTTAAATTTACTCCCAGTGACTATTATGACAATATTACAAAGAATACCCGCAGCATTGCCCGAACGCAACATTTTCTTTGAAAATAATGGAGAATGAGATTTCTTTGAAAATACTTAAGATACAGTACAATGGACATAATGAGAAAGGAACTAGTATCTACTGCAGTAAGCCCACGTCCGCACGGGCGTTTTTTATACGTGACGTTTATTTTGTGCCCTTTTTTATTTTTTTTTGTGGGTGGGAAATCATCAAATAACTTCTCCCGCTCTGGGCAGAATGGGAGGGCGCGCAGACTCTTACTGACTAAAACCCACCCGTGTTCTTTCAGTTGCCTGTTCAGTTGCCAGGGGCCACGGTATCCCTCTCGGATTTTCCGCAACCCTAGCAGGCATCGGTCCTAGCAGACCCCGTCATTGATGCTGACATCTCTTTGAGGCGCGCGTGGAACACAACGCGCCGTCGACCCGGGCCTGGTCCTTTTCGAACGGCGAGCTGTTATTTTGTGCCCTGGATTTTCAACTCTCGTTATTGAGTCGAGCATTATAAGAATCCAACAGAACACATCCTGGAGCATGTCCTTGCAAAATAATTGTCTATTCTACTCTATTCTAGAGCGTCAAGAAAACACTGTTGGATTTTCAACTCTCGGTGCTTAGCAGACCGTTGAAAATACAATTCGTGTAAAAAAAACCTCCGTGCGTACGTGGGCTTAGTATTGCATCGACGTCTCAACATTAGCATTTTTCATTATTCATAAGAGATTTATTTTGTGAAACTGTTAGGGCGATTATTTTTGAATGATTAAACAGTGTTAAAGTGTAATTAAGAAGTAAAGGAATGAAGGGAATCTTACGATGGGTGCCCTTTATGGAACTCGCTGCACATTTAGGTGGCAGAGGTCTGAAGTGTATGAATATAATGTGTATTCTCCTTTATTATATTAAGTAAGTACACTCCTTTATAACAGAGCGTGTATGCTGAGTGCTGCGTGTGTGTACGCGCTTATTCTGTAATTGCTCATTGAGTCAATAAATAGTACTTAACCAATGTGGTTGTTTCCTTGAGACCACCCTTTAGGAACCCCAACATTACATGGCGACCCTGCCTCGGGACTCTGCCAAGGGGATTGTTGGTAGTTTGTTTAGTTGTTCAGTTTTACAGTATTTCAATCAAGAATAACTGCGGCGATAGTATAATGTGTCGGTCGACTGTGGAGAAGGAAGAGGTTTTCCTCAGCCAAAACGCGGCTGGAGGCAACAATGACGCCACGCTGAAAGAAATCAGAGGCCACGTGGAACGGCTAAGCATTGTGACCTACATTGTTCTGGCCATTATTGGAGTACTAGCAGTTTATCTTGGCCTGCGGATGTACAGGAGCTGCCACCGCACATGGATCCAGGAAGAAATCGGGATGAGTACCATGCAGAGAATTAGGTCATCCATCAGAGGGCGCACAGAAGGTACCGAGAATCAGTAATAATGCTGTGAATAGTGAAAGTTTTATCTTTTCGTAAAAATATCAGTGAGTGAACTAGTTACACGGTATTGTATTTCATAACGCAAAAACTTAAAGGTGCTACAATCATGCGCGGACATTCAGCAATAAGACACCAAACGGAAACAAATTGCAACGTCGGACTTTTTTTTTTTCTTCTACATCGCTTTTACGTAGAATGTGTAACATTTGCGCAATACTATTATTAGATTAAGAATATAATGTTTGATATTTTGGAGCAAAATTATGAATTATTAGTAGAAATACGTAATTATTTAGTAAAAAAGGGACAAGGTAGATATAAAGGTAATGTTATTTCAACAAAGTTAGAGCAAGCAGAGAGCGCTTACGAGAAATGTTGTCAAATATTTTTACTATTACAGAAAAGTAAGGATACTAACTTGGCATTGGCAATAGATCTATATGAAAAAATAAAACAAAAATACGAGGAAATAGATAAATTGTGTATTTTTCCCGTTACAGTAGATTTAGGAAAAATGGATTTCGACCTTAAGGTGGCGTGTAGTTTGATTCCAGTAATGGACGGTGTTGAGGCCACCACCAAGCGGCTAATAGACTCCGTGGACATGTATGCTGGCATGCTGGATGGCTCAGGTAAAGCATTATTAATTACTTTCGTTTTAAAAAGTAGGCTGAATAAAAACGCAAAGTTAAAAATTTCAGGTACATATAAAAGTATTCAAGAATTAATTGATGATTTAAGGAAATATCTTTTACCCAAAAAATCATTTATGGCCATACAGATGCAGCTTCAAAATGTTCAACAGGGAACGAGATCCATTGAGGATTATGGTTCTGAGGTAGAAAAGTTATTTACTGAGCTGACAATTACTCAGGCAGATGGAAAGGCGGAAACATTTTCTATTTTAAAACCGATCAATGAAAGCTTCGCTATAAAACGATTTTCAGATGGCCTCCGTAGCTCGAAGCTGAGCACCATCATCTCGGCACGCGGATTCAGCAGCTTGAAAGATGCCATACAAGCAGCGAAAGATGAAGATTGCACGTCTTTCCAACCGTCAGGTAACATTTTGCATGCATCTAGAAATGGACGATTTTCACACAATAATAGGCGCTCGCAAGGGTATCATAGAGGTACTTTCCGTAGTCAATATGGTAACAATTACCCTCGTGGACACCAATATAATAACAGTTACCACCGAGGACAAGGTTCTCGCGGAAATGGACATTTTAGAGCGAACCATCGCTCATCATTCCATAATCAGCGAGATAATAGAGGTTCGAGATATGTTAGGAACCGTGGACGAGACCAAAATACGTTTCCAGTAGAGCATGTAGATGACGCGCGTCAACGCGATATAGATGATAATACCGGTACATCAAACCAGTTTTTTCGATCTTAAGGATTTTATATTATCATTCCAAGGTAATGCAAAGTATATAACTTTTTACATTAAAAATATTAAATACTATTGGCTGGTTGATACGGGTGCAACATTGTCAATTATAAAAAAAGACATGTTACCAAAAGATGTAGTTGTTCATAGAGACAATACTTTAATAAATGGAATAGGTGGTCAGCGACGTTCTCAAGGTTCGGTAAATTTATTATTAAAGCACGACAATGACACGTTTCAGCATAATTTTCTTGTTTTTAATTCGCTACCACTGAGAGCTGATGGAATCATAGGATTAGACTTTTTAGAAAAGTTTCGAGCAAATATTGATATAGATTCAAATAATTTAACACTCTTTAACAATAATAAACAACATTACTTACGTTTTGTTGATGAACATGATAGGATGAAAAACACTGTTATTATTCCGGCACGTTCGGAATCAATTCATTTTATTTTTGTGAGTGAGAATGTAAGTGGAGAAGTTGTGGTGTGTAGTAGAGAATTAGCGAAGGATGTGTTTTTATCAAATACAATAGCAAAAGTTAGTAATAATAGAATTCCGGTCAAGATACTTAATGTTAGTAACAAGAAAGCAAGTTTGCCATCTTTTACACCAGATTTGGAAAAATTAGAAGACTATAATATTTGTCAATTTAATAAGACCAATATTGACGTTACTAGAGTGAAAACTTTGCTGTCTGATTTAAAACTAAATTATTTAAACGAAGAAGAGAAACAATCAATAGAATCAATATGTGCAAAGTATTCTGACGTTTTCCACTTAGAGGGAGATAAGTTAACAACAACGGATATTTATGAGCAATCTATAGTGGTAAAACAAAGCACTACTCCAGTCTACGTCAAGCCGTATAGGTTACCACAAGCACTAAAACCAGAAATAGCTAAGCAAGTTAATAATATGCTAGAAAATGATATTATAGAAGAGACAAATAGTGAATGGTCCAGTCCAATTTTATTAGTACCCAAGAAAAGTATCAAAGGTAATGAGAAAAAATGGCGTTTAGTTGTAGATTATAGAAAATTAAACCAAGTAATTTGTGACGATAAATTTCCTTTACCAAATATCAATGAAATTTTAAATACGGTTACTGGAGCCATTTATTTCAGTCACCTTGACCTTCACCAAGGCTATTATCAAGTAAGTTTAGAGCCCAGTAGTCGTGAATTAACAGCTTTCACTACAAACACTGGACAATATTGCATGAAACGTTTACCAATGGGTTTAAAGATCAGTCCTAATGCTTTTAGTCGTATGATGTCTGTAGCAATGTCTGGTTTAAGTCACGATAAATGTCTAGTATATCAAGACGATCTCATTGTATTTGGAAGAAATCTATCTACCCATAATCGAAATTTAATAAGTGTAATGGAGAGACTGAGAAAAGTAAAATTAAAACTAAATCCACAAAAATGTGAATTTTTAAAGAAAGAAATTCTCTATTTGGGACATTTGGTTTCAGATAAAGGTGTTTTACCAGATCCAGAAAAAACTAAAGTATTACAAAAATATCCTACTCCCAAAAATTCAGATGAAGTAAAACGTTTTGTAGCTTTCTGTAACTACTATCGTAAATTTATAAGAAAATTTTCGGAAATAGCGATGCCATTGAATAAGTTAAGTAGGAAAAATGAACCATTCAATTGGTCAAATGAATGTCAACAAGCTTTCGAATTTTTAAAAAATGCTTTAATATCGTCACCTATTTTACAGTATCCAGATTTTTCCGAGAATCATGAATTTATTTTACAGACCGATGCTTCGGGAACTGCTATTGGTTCTGTATTATGTAATAAAGATCTTAGACCAGTTGCATATGCGAGTAGACCCTTAAATAAAGCAGAAAAGAACTATCCGACTATTCAAAAAGAACTTTTGGCAATAGTATGGTCCGTTAAGTATTTCAGGCCATATTTGTATGGAAACAAATTTACCCTAATGACGGATCACAAACCTTTGATATATCTTTTTGGTATGAAAGATCCATCGAGTAGATTACTTAAATTTCGTTTAACTTTAGAGGAATATAACTTTAAAATAGTCTATGTAAAAGGAAAAGACAATGTTGTGGCAGATGCTCTAACTAGAGTTTGTATAACGTCTGATGAATTAAAAAGCATGAATGAACAAGTAATGGCTGTAACGACCAGGGCGCAAAAGAGAAAGATGAATGAGCTAAGTAAGAATGAAGATGAAAAGAAGGTTCTTAATAAATCCACTAACAACTGGACTGATCAACCAAGAGTTGTGGATATATTAAGAAAACCATGCGATTCAGTAGAAATGAGCTTGATAGAAGGCAATAAATTAAAGAGATTCAGAGATAATGACATGGCTACTGAAGAATTTGAATGTCTAGCATTTGTAGAAAAAAAAAAGACATTATACATTAATCTGTAAATGTATTTAAGTAGTGTATCAACCATCTGGTTACCATAACACAAGCCTTAAGTGCTTAACTTGGAACTAGATGGTGCTGTGTGCAATGTCAGACGATATTTATTTATTTATTTATTTATCTTGATTTCAAGGCGCATTTTTCGCGAGCCGAATTTGTGCAGAAATTAAGCTATTTTTGTGAAAAGATACGTATCAATGAAGTTTGTATACTTAAAAATAATGATAACATAGAATTTATCAAAAGTGTTTGTGATGAGATAACAACACTTACTAATTGGTCCGGACCACGAATATGTATTTTACGAGGCGTAAAAAGAATAATTGATGACAATGAAAAGGCTATAATTATGAATGACTTCCATTTACTGCCATCCAGTGGTCATGCTGGAGTGCGCAGAATGGTAAATACAATCAAAAGACGATACTATTGGCCAAGTATTGACAAGGATGTCCAGGAATATGTAAAAAAATGTACGAAATGTCAAAAATCTAAATATTTTCGATACATTAAAGAACCGATGGAAATTACCACAACGGCTTCCTCGGCATTTGAAAAGATTTACTTAGATGTTGTGGGTCCTTTAGATAGAGACGAAAGTGGTAATTGTTATATACTGACTATGCAGTGCGAGTTAACAAAATTTATTCAAGCTATTCCTTTGCAAAACAAAGAAACGGTGTCCATTGCAGATGCATTTGTTAGACAGTTCATACTAAGATTTGGTATTCCGGAAACAATAGCTACGGATCGAGGAACAGAATTTATTTCTGCTACTATGGAACAGGTTTGTAAAATTCTTAATATTGAAAAATTATCATCTACAGCCTATCACCATCAGTCCATTGGAGCTCTTGAAAACGCTCACAAAACCTTGGGTGCATTTTTAAGGATCCAGTGTGGCAATCATACGGACACATGGAGCTATTGGTTACCATTTTGGTGCTTTAGTTTCAATAACACAGTCCATTCAGAAACAAATTATACGCCATATGAACTTGTTTTTGGTAAACTTTGTCGAATACCTGATAGCATTTGCGATACCGTAGATCCATTGTATAATATAGATAATTATCCATTACAATTGAAATACAGGTTACAATTAGCACATGCTGATGCAAAGAGTAATTTGTTGTTAAATAAACATAAACGTAAGGAAATACATGATAAATCAGTCAATTCTACAATATATGAAAAAGATGATTTGGTTTTATTTAAAAATGAAACACGTAGTAAATTAGATGAAATATTTGAAGGTCCCTATACAGTTGTGGAAGATTTAGGTTGTAATGTAAAAATAATTAAAAATAATAAAATTGATTTAGTACATAAGAATAGGACTAGGCCTTTTTGTCAATAAATTTGATGTAATGTAAGATTTAATTTAAGATAACATTGCAATGTATAATGATAAGGAAAACAGGTGGGTACGTAATTATCTACCCATATAATTGTAATAAGAAATTATATAGCAATCTGTAATACACTAATAACTTGACAGATGTTTAGTTTTGTATAAGTAAATAATAATAATTCAGAAAATGTAAAAAAAAAAAAATGATAGTATATTTTTTATTTTTTTCACCGTCCCCGGGAGGTGAAGTGTATGAATATAATGTGTATTCTCCTTTATTATATTAAGTAAGTACACTCCTTTATAACAGAGCGTGTATGCTGAGTTTGCACTATACCTCATACGCGCTTATTCTGTAATTGCTCATTGAGTCAATAAATAGTACTTAACCAATGTGGATGTTTCCTTGAGACCACCCTTTAGGAACCCCAACATTACAGGTCATTTTGTACGAAGGAAATCCCTATGCTTAATTAACAGTAGCTACGGCAACGAAGCTTTAAAAGTCACCACTGCGAGATCGATTTCAGTGTTTTTTTAAACGATAAGCTCCTAATTACAACGCAACGGAAATGGGGGTGTTTTTGAGATACACTTGGAAGAGAGGCCTCTAAAAAAAAAATTGTACCTCTATTCATGGGTCACCCTGTATTTGCTTTATCAATATATTATGTCACCGTATGATTGTGAACAACGTTAGTTTATTATCTATCTCGCGAGGTTGTAAACTGTCGATACTGCTTACAATAATAACGTTTTAATCTTCTATAGTTTAAAAACTATTATTCATGTCAAACCATCAAATTGTGAACGAATTTGCACTTACCAACAAGATTCAAAATCTGTCCGATTTTACCGTCCCTGATTTGTCGGTCTTGGTGGTAGCCGAATTGGGCGCAGTAACTAAGCCAGGGCACCCTTATGAAATGGGTTAGGTTAGAACTGTCACCAACCGCGCGCGACCCGAGCGAGCGAAGTGACCGATGCCGCGGCAGCGCGGCCGGCGGGCGCTACTTCCAAGTTGGTCGCAGTTACTTGGATATTTAGTATTAGCGCTAGGTCTGATCCGTCGCATACAACTTTGATACCAGAAGGCCAATTCCCGTAATTAAAAACGTTCAAATTCAAGTCGCAATCTCATCTCAGCGACAGTCTAATGTCAAAAATGTAGGTAAACGCTATACAATTTTTGACAGATTGACACTGAGATTAGAATGCGAACGTTCTTAAAAATACGGGAATTGCCCCTCTGTTCACAGTTTGTCCGTTTGCCATTGACAGATTATAAAACTATCGAAAAATAATGCGTTAAATTATAAATGGTTTGTTGCAGTTCACAATTTTTCGATAGTTTATAATCTCACGAGATAGATTATGAATTTATAAACTAACGGTGTTCATAATTATAAGGTGACATATTATACAATTATAACTACATAAACTCACGCCTTTCTCCCATGGGGGTAGGCAGAACGCCATCTGCTGCGATCCATAAATACTCCTATTAAGTAATACGTTCATACAGCTGTATAGCTATTCACAAAGGTACGTTTCGCTACCGTATCGACAACGGAACTTGCTCGATAACATAATTTATGAACCAAAGGACTGGCAAAATGCTATTCACAGATCCGTGTGGAAGGGTTTTTATCTTAACTGATTATAGGTGTTTTCAAGGGGAACGCTACAAAATGGTAGTAAATAGATAATTGTGGTAGAAAATTTAAAGTGGTACATGAATGATTTTTATTGGGTATTTCATTAGTGCAACTATAACTAAATAAAGAAAGAAAGAAAGAAAGAAAGAAAATGCGTTTATTGGCATTACAGCAAAATAAATACACCTTAATACTATAAAAACAGAATACAAAAATTATAATGCCAAACGGGCCTCAGCTCAGCATAATGTCAGATGACAACACAAGGTGTACCACCTGACGCTGATTTTCAGCTGCAACCCACGAGTGCCATACGCTAGAATAACAAAACATAGGGAAGCTTGTGTCCGTTTTAATACATTAATAGAATTAATTAAATGTGATAGTACATAAAGAAAAGCTCATACAAAAACAAATAAAATGATGTGACATACATGTGTGTGTGTTGTATTGTGATTAGTGAAAAAAAAAGTAAAATAAATAACCAATATGTGCGTATTACCTATATAAAAAATAAATAGAAAATACCCATAGGACAAAATTGTGTGACTGCATTGTTCCCCTTAATTACGAGATCGATAAAATTGGTAAAGTTGATAAAATTAATAAAAATTATAAAATTGATACAAAAGATGGTTTTATATAGCAGATATGTCGGCTCGAACATTTTCAAAATCCTTTTGATGGCTTAAAAGGAATTCTTTTAATTTCAATTTAAAAGTCGAGCAAGTTTTACTGTACTTTATGGGAGGAGGGATATTGTTCCAGCATTTAGTAGCTGCGTAGCGAAAACTGCCTCTAAAAGCCGCCGACTTATGCTGTGGGATGGAAAGCTGTTGAGAACATTTTCTTCCCTCATCGATTCTGTGTCTTCTTGTCCACGATAATTTTTCATATAAGTAAGAAGGAGATTGAGACTTAATAACACCAAAGAGTAAGTTTGCCATATGGAGTTTACGTCTAGCTTTCATTTTTAAAATGTTGTGCTCGTTGAGGAAAGGCGTAACATGTCCCCTAAAGGGAACTTTAAAACAGAAGCGTGCACAGGCGTTTTGAAGTCTTTGGATCATTCTTTCAGTTTTTGATAGTAGTCGTTGGCCATAGACCGTATCCGCATAATTTAACTTAGATAGAACCAAAGACTCCACAAGCAAGACCCGCAACTCTTCACTAAGATAGGGACGGGCTTTGTATAATATCTTAAGTCTATAAAAGCAATTACGGATTGACTCAGACACGTGTTTATGAAAACGAAGTTCCGTGTACATGATAACACCTAGATTACGTGCTTCGTAGACTCGTTCGATAGGCTGTCCCATAACGGTCACACAGTTAGCAGAAGGTTTAATTTTACTTAACTGGTTTTCTGTTCCAAAAAGCATGTACTTGGTTTTTGTAGGGTTCAGGGCAAGCGTGTTTACATTGGCCCATTGCACTATATTTTCAAGATCTGTATTTAGATCGTTTAGTGCTTGTTCATAGTCTTCCGGCTTAAATGATATGTATACTTGTGTATCATCTGCATAAATATGGTATTTGCATTTATTTATATTTTCAATTATATCGGCACAGTACAAAATAAACAATACTGGCCCAAGTATCGAGCCCTGCGGAACCCCCCTTCCCACTGAGCGGCGCCCAGAGACAGCTGTTGACCCGTCCGGCCGACGTATTTCAACGAATTGTGTACGATCGCCAAGATAGCTGTCAAACCATTTGATTGTGTCCTCGTCAAATCCATAAAAAGCCATCTTTGCCAATAAAAGAGGAACGTTAATACAGTCAAACGCGCGCGAAAAATCAAGCAACACCAAAAGAGTGCACAACCCATTATCCTGAGCCGACAAGATATTGTCTGTGACATCCAACAAAGCCGTGGCTGTACTACGGCCCTTCCTAAAGCCCGATTGAACATCCGGAAGGATTTTATTAGTCTCTAAAAAATCAATCAATTGCGCACAAACTACTTTTTCTAAGACTTTAGAAAGTACCGGCAGTATACTAATGGGTCTAAGATCCTTTATATCCAACGCATTAAGAGTCTTCGGCAATGGGTGCACTTTGGCAATTTTCCATAACTCAGGAAAAGATGATGATGTAACAGATGTATTCACTAAAGCAGTCACGGCGTCCAAAGTGACAGGTAGTGTCAGTAATATCATATTTATTGTAAGGCCATCGCAACCTTCAGCATTCGATTTAATAGTACTCAATTTGTTCGCGATTTTGTTGCGTGTTGTAGGTTTCAAACTAAACGTGGAACTACTATTTCGCGCGGATTTAAAATATGCAAGCAATGTATTACTGACCGTATCCGTACCCGGCACATTCAGAAAATGGTCACAAATCCTGTCGGGATCATTAAAGTGTAAAGGTAATTCCTTGTGTTTAGTTGGGAGTAGGGTAGACTTTAGGTTTTTCCAGAGAGCTCTGGAGTTATTTATTTGACTGTTGATCTTATGTTTATAGTACGCTGTCTTTTCGTAAAATAGAGACCTAGAAACGAGTGACTTCAATTCTTTGTAATAAGACTTTTTTGAATCGGATTTTTTGTTTTTTAAATGCTCCGCATGTGCCCTATTCCTCAAATTCATCATAAATTTAACATTGTCAGTAATCCAAGGGTAACAATACTCCTTCACGACACTAGTTTTTAAAGGTGCATGGATATCGAACAGCGCAAGTAAGTTGGAGTTAAAATCATTGACCATATTATTAACATTTTGCAGCTCGGTTAACGCTTTCCAGTTAAGTAACTCGAGATCCTGATCAAAACAATCCCTAATAATGTCCTTTAGTGGACGATAAGTTATGGTTCGCGACGGAATTTTCAGGCGTTTAAAACTAAATTCACCGGAAATCAACGCGTGCGCACCCAGATCCGGTATTAAATCGACTGTTATAGAGCGTAGTTTAACATTTGTACAGATGATGTCTATCAGAGAGTTACCATGCACAGTAAAGTGCGTGGGTGATTGTACTAGTTGTTTCAGACCTAGACAATTCAAAAATGAGACCAACTTATCCGTCTTTGAGTCCGTGCCACTAAGCATGTTTATGTTAAAATCACCCATTAAAATCGTGTACTCACATTGCGTTAGCGAGTTTAATGAACCAGATACAGCGTCTAGGAAAAGATCAACATCCTGCCAGGGCGGGCGGTAGGCGGTACCTATTGCCAACTTAATTCCGCGAACACTCATTGTTACCCACATCTGCTCGACCGTGGTGTGCAATGGGCTAGCAGAGTACGAGTGGCTTCGAACATTAAAACCGTGCTTGATGTAAAAACCAACACCGCCACCACGTCCCTTCTTAACAGACAGTGGGCGCGGTATATGCCGTAGCCTGTATCCAGGTACGGAGGGCGCGCGCCCTTCTTCGCCTGTTCGCAGCCACGTCTCATTAATGGCCATAATATCGACGTCTAAACCCAGTAATGCTGCTATAAACTCGTCGTGTTTCGTGCCCAAAGAACCCGCGTTCCAAAATCCAACTTTAAGGTATGTAGTAGACATCATTGAATAGATAATTTAATAATGATAAATAAAAATATCACAGAATATACTAAATAAAGGAACTCACAGATTGATAAAATATGCATGTAAACAAGTTTTTTGTGGTATATAAATAAAGTGTAGTGTAAGTGAATTATTTCAAGCGGAATTGATAAGATATATAGATTTGGTCTGGCACCGTAGGCAGCGTAGATTATAGGTAAAACATGGCAACTTAAATAACTAAAAATACCAACAGTATGACACACACCAGTGTCAGTATGGAACATGTATAATGTACTGTACAAATTATCTCTAAAAAAGTGTAAAATAAAAAGCATGTATTTATAAACATGCAGCAATGAAACAAAAATAAACTAAATAAACAGAACAATGGACTAATTTGAACATTCTCACGTGGCACTGTGCAATGGGACCATAAAACATGAAAAACGTTGACAGCAATAGCTACTTTATACAAGAACAAACCTACTGAGTGATGAAAAAACGTGTGATGTCCTTTTCCGTTCGGATGTGCACAACCGACTTTCCCTCCTCCTTACGCGCCAGTATGCGGCCATCTTTAGTCCAGGTGTACTTCCATTCCAGGCGACTAGCAGCTTGGCGAGTTTCGTAGAATAATTGCCTGTTAGTTTTAGTCAGGCGCTCGTTGAGGTAGATGCGGTGTGGCGCTCCCGGCACTTCGATGTCAGCAGTAGTGAGGTTGCGGCGGACGTGTGCGGCACTAAGCAAGTTTTCACGCGTCGCGCGTCTTGCTAGTCGGACAACGATAATTCGAGGGCGGGGCGCTTCACCTTCGGTGTGGTCACGTCGAACATTCCCAACACGTTTAGCAAAAACGATGTCCTGTTCTTCGATCTTAATCGCTAGTTTGAGTGCTAGGGTGTTAATCAACTGTGCCGGGTTTTCCCCACTAGATTCCGTAACGCCAGAGAGTTGAATATCGTTTAGCAGTGACTCTTGTTCACGTTCATTCAGCTGCTGCTGGAGTTCCCCAATTGTTTCCTCCAGTTTAATTAAACGTGGGGAATTCGTTGACTCGGTATTATCTTCGAGTTCTTTAACACGACATTCCAAGGTGTCCATACGATTATAGCACTTGTTCACCTTATCATCAAGACCTGAGAATTCATCTCGAAACTGCCGTATTTCGTCCCTCAAGGCATTAACCTCACTACGGAGACCACGGATTTCCATCGCTAGGCTGATCTCTTGATTATCCGGTGTGTTATTTTTTATTGGTGCGTTGATTTCCACTTTATCAGTGGGGCTAACCGCTACTGGACTGGTGGACGAGCTAGACTCCCCTGTTCCCTTCACAGGGGTTTGGGAGTTGTCTGCCCGAGGCTCCTTTGCCTTACATCCAGGGCACATCCAGTTTGCCGAAAATGTTGCTGTGGGAGCAAGGTTGACGCAGACTCTGTGATAAAATCCGGGACATTTCGAGCATTTTGTACCGTCATTCACGGCCAAAAATTTTCCACAGGCTCCGCACTTTGGCATATTCGATTTTTAAAGAAAAAAAAAACGTATTCAACAAATTTAAAGATTACAAAAAGAGAGCGTGTTTAGCGCGGATTTGAACCCGCACTTTGCGACTACTATAGCTGAGGTAAGACCTTAACTACTTTCGCTGTGTGGACACAGAATTTTGTTGTTAAATTATTTGACCCTTTATCAGCCGGATTACAATTCCAAAATTAGTGAGGGTGTGATAATATTGTTTCTAGTACAAATACACAATCACCTACACTGAACTGACACTTTTGATTATATTTTATCGTTTGTTTTATTATGATATTTTGATGATCCACACTGTTCGTAATTGTCGTATTCATGGAAAAAATTAAAGCTAAAGTCACAATCACCGCATTATATGAGTTTCTAAAATCCAAACTTCACTAATTACTACTACAAAATAATTTTTATTACGGAGCAAAAAGAAATACGTATCCTCCGATTCGAACGTATGACACTTTTTAATTTTTGACACTTTTTTTTTATGATAAACCGAGTAACTATTAACAAGAGAGCAGTGGTGACCCAGTGGAGAGAGCAATGGTGACCCAGTGGTAACGGCCGTGACTTACGAGTTGTGGGTCGTAGGTTCGAACCCAGACAGGCGCTTCACTTTGTGTAAATTATTTCATCACCACTGCTCTCAAAACGGTGAAGGAAAACATCGAGAGGAAACCGGCATGTCTTAGAACCAAAATTTCGAAAGACATGTGACATCTACCAACCCACGCTGGGCCCGCGTGGTAGATTACGGCCCACGCCCTCTCACCGAGAGGAGGCCTGTGGCCCAGCAGTGGGAACATTATAGGCTGATGTTGATGAACTATTAACAAAAGAAAAAACAGTCAATAATGATTTTATTAATAAATAAAATTTACCTGATTTCTAATAAACTTGCTTTGTAAACTTCAACTTTCTGTCAAATAGGGAAATCTAAATAGAGGAATATTGTTTCTTTTCAACCCCCGACGGAAAAAGAGTGGCGTTTCAAGTTTAACATGTGTATGTGTGTCTGTCTGCGGCATTTTAGCTCCCCAACGACCGATTTTTTTTCCCGGGTTTCATTTTGAAAATTGAACAAAAAGAACTGTGATCAGTTTAAAAATACGATTTTTTTTACAGAAAAATGGGTGTGTGTGTTTTATCAGTTTGTAACAATTAGGTACATAGTTACTATTTCTTGCTATTTGCTCATTTTCATATTATAAAGCGTAATTAAATGATAAATGATAAATGATTTTATTTCTGTAAGTAGGTTTGAACAAACACTTTTACACGTCAATCATATTTTTTTTTTATTTTAATTAAAAATGCATATTTGCAGAGAAGAGAGAAATTGGAGCAGCGGCTGATGCTTACTGCATTCATGCAAGGGCGTGAGGACCTTGCCCGGGGCCTAGAACTGGACGCGGCCTGCAGCAAAAAAAAAATGAAAGACTAATCACCTAAAAATGTAAACACGTTTATATACGAATGTATCCACCTAAAATTATAAAAATATATTTGAATCTATGCAGCGGTTAAAACAATAATAAAATGTTACATACATTACGTATATTTACTTCAGATAGTAAGTCTGAGCTTTATTTAATTTACAATATAAAAAATATATAAGCTAACAGACTAACACTAAAATTAATAATATGTACATATGTATAGTACATAAAAAAGAAAGAAAAGAATCTTAGGGCATCAAAAAATTCTTCCGCATCGCTGTCAACAGGAAAAGTGCCCAAAAGGCTGGCAGCATTGCCACGTTGTATGGCAAAGCTGATTCTTTGGCCAAACAATAGGCCAGCCCTCTGGTCATGACACGCGGGGTTGCGATGACACGCGGGGTTGCGATAGTCGTGGAGAGGATCCGGCAGTTGGGTCTCGAGGTGGCTTTGCACAAGTCCGAGGCCATGTCTTTCCATGGGCCCCGGAACAGGCCACCATCGGGATCCCAACTAACGGTAAGAGGGGTTCACATCGGCGTCGAGTCCACGATGAAGTACTTAGGACTCTGCTCGATAGCCGGTGGAACTTCGTGGAGCACATCCGACGTTTGGCCCCCAAACTGGAACGGACTGAGGCCGCCCTCAAGCGGCTCCTGCCCAACCTGAGGGGTCCAAACGCCTCCTGCCGGAGGCTTTACACGGGGGTCGTGCGGTCCATGGCTACATATGGGGCCCCGGTGTGGGCGCGTTCACTGCGGCGGAGAGCCGCCCACTATCTGAACGCGCCCCAAAAGGTGGTAGCCGTAAGGCTGATCCGGGGCTACCGCACGATCTCGGGCGAGGCGGCAAGCCTCCTTGCCGGACTGCCGCCGCCGTGTCCTCGTAGAGGCGATCGGCAGCGGCGGCGACCTCTCACGCCCGGCTCTGGTTCAAGCCATGGTCCGGGGCGAGAGGGAGTGGGAGGCAGTCACCTCCTTCTGCGAAGCAGTCATGCTAGCGAAGGAGGTGGCGGGACGGGAGAGGGAGAGAGTCTCCCGTCCAAGCCGCCGCGGTGGACGCTCCGGGCGTCGGGAGCGGTGAGTAATGGGTAGCTCACCGTCCGATCAGGACCAGGCCCATGCTGGACGGCGCGTACGTGTTCCACGCGCGCCTCAAAGAGATGTCAGCATCGAAGAGGGGGCCCACTAGGGACCAAGCCTGCCGGGAAAGCGGGATCATCCGAAAGGGGTACCGCTGACCCGGAACATAAAGGGCCAAGGAAGGAACACGGGTGGGTTTTAGTCAGTAAGAGTCTGACACTCCCTTCCGCTCCACCCAGAGCGGGAGGAATCATTTGACGATTTCGCATCCTCATAAAAAAAAAAAAAAAAGGCCTCTGGTCACGTGAAGAGTCGACTAACCGCTTGGCGATGTCTCGAAAAACCAAGTGGGTACTCGGACCCCATGGCCCTAGTGTTTCTACCCCAAACGGCTCGAACATATAACTCCCAATAAGATTGGAATATTTTCGCCTAATATTTTCAGATAGTACATAAATTAGTTTACTTTTAACAATATTTCTTGTTCGATATCATTTCCGAAAACAAATACCTGTCGGAGTTGATGTCTTGATGCCGGACTCATGATTCATTTGAACTGTCAACATTTTACGGTTTCTGATTTGCGACTTTGTCGATAATGTTGACGTTCGATACGGCACGAAAGCATATCGTACCTTTGTGAACGGCTATGCTGGTCATATTTACTTATTTATAATTCACAAAATTTAACTAATCCCCTTAATTCAGATCAAAACTGCCTACAACGAATACATGTCGCCTCTGTCACTGTTATAATCTCTGTTACATTTTAAATTAAAAATATATTTCTATGAATGAAATAACAAATAAACATTTCATAGGTTGAATGGCCGTACTGAAATCCTATTGCCATGTTTGATTAATTTCCGCAGTACATACATTCAATATGTGCAACTACCGAACTTTTAAATAATTTAGTGAGATTTTAATTACCTTGGTTACGCCTAATTCATTCAGTCAGCGAGGGCTGGGAATGCATTCACTCCTTCCGTCGTTCATTGCATCTAACTCGCGAACGAACGGTTTACGACCGCCATTCTTCCGTATACTACCGCTATGAGAGATCGCTGATCTTCGCCGCGCCGCGCCGCCGCCGCTCCGCCCGCCATCTTGCTCGCACGCGCTAAGCTAATTAAAAACCTCCCTCGCTTGCATGTTCGCAACCCTTCGCATCCATTCATTACGCTCGCAAAACCGGACGCTGGCTACCAAGCCCTGTGCCTTCAAGTCAAGCTTAAAGCCTCCAAGGAGAAACCCTCAACATCGTGGTGCCATCGCCAGGTGAGTGAATTGCTTTTTCTTAAGCTCGCGTCTGGTTGAATTGTTTTACGGCGTACCATATTTTCTCCCGCTCATACTATAATTCGAATCCTCGCATTTTTTACACGCATCGCTTCACCATACTTTTGGTCCATTCGAGTCGGACTGAGCCAGTATATAGCTTTTTAAAATATTCCCCATCTCGCTATTAGTATTCCCTACTATAATTACGCTTATAACTGTGCTTGTTCAAGTAAATTACGTTGTTGAATAAACCATTTATATATCATATTTTCTATAAATTATAACTCGAACAACGGGAGCTTGGGTGACGCAACAAAATGGCGTCAGAAGCAAAGTTGAAAATGATCGTTGCAAAAAAAAAACTATTTTCGAGAAAATAAATAGCTTATTCAAGATTGCAAAGAAAATAATTCCTTCAAATATTGATACTAGAAGTAAACAAGAATTTCTAGCCGCTTCTTCGAATATAGAAAAGTTATATAATAATTTTAACGATCTATGTGATCAACATAATACATTATTATTAGAGATAGACCCTGATTATAAAATAAGTTTTAGTAATTGGAGCTCGTTCGAAACATTATTTACAGAAATCCAATATAAACGTAATACCTTATTAGAGTCTACCCGCGCTAATGTAGATATTCCCGCGGTGGAATCTTACGTGTGCCGCTTACCGCCATTGGAGTTATTAAGTTTCTCTGGGCAACCGGAAAGTTGGCCACTGTTTTACCAATGCTTCAAAACTAACGTTCATGATAATAAAAAACTAACTGATGATCAGCGTGTACAGTATTTGGTAGGTAAATTAAATGGCAACGCAAAAAATATATTCGCGGGAATAATTCCCAATGCGTCTAACTATCTTACGATATGGAATTCTTTAGTGACAAAATACCAAGACAAGAGGTTACTTGGGTCTATGTACTTAAATAATATACTTGACATAAAACCTACCTCAGGTTCACCCGGTCAATTAAATGATTTTATTGAAAGAGTTCACTCTTCGTGGTCCGCGTTAAGACAGTTAGACATTGACGATTTATCCGATTTCATGTTTACTCATCTCGTTATAAAAAAGTTAGATTCTCAAGTATTACAAAGTTTCGAGTTATCCGCCCGCGAGAAAGATATACCTACAAGTGATGATTTAGTTATGTTCGTACGGCATCACATAAAGGTTCTTGAACGATCAACAGCTGTTCGTCAAACCACGTCACCGCAAAATAATCAGGGGACTAACTTACAAAATCGGTCGCGTTCTTCTGCAACGAAAACTTCGCATAGTTTTGCAGTAACAGAAAATGAAGTTAATAATGTACCCACTTGTAAGTTTTGTAAAAAATCTCAACATACTCATTTATACGAGTGTTCAGAATTCAAAAAATTAGATGTAAAAGATCGCTTTAAGTTCATAAAAGAGAATAAAATGTGCATCAATTGTTTTAGTAGTAAACATTCCACCCTTAATTGTGGTTCTACAAATACTTGTAAACACTGTAACAAAAAGCATCATTCATTGTTGCATTTTAATAATCGCGAGTTAAGCTCGCAACAATCGCAACCTAGTGTATTGGAACCGTCGCCTTTGCCGGCTGCTCGCGCACTGGACAACAACCCTCAGTCGGTGTGTATGCTTACTAGCAATGCCGCTCGCGCGTCGCCGGTCGTGACATCTTCGTGTGTCGGGTTGAATGAAAGTACTAATTCTAAGAATTCGATCGCGTTGACGTCGCGTAATAATAATATAGATTTATCTTGTGACCAGTTGAATACGTCAGTTGTTTTACCAACGGCACAAGTTTATGTTCCGATAAATGGAAAACGTTTTGTTATTAGATGTTTAGTGGATAGTGGTTCACAAAACAACCTTATCACTCTCGCATGTTGTAGAAAATTAAAACTAAATGTTCAACCGCTTGTTAACTCGTCTCTAAAATCAGTAGGTACGATTTCCACTCCCATTAAGGGTTACGTGTCTCTTACAATACAGTCTCGCGTAAGTGACGCTCAATACGAATTAACCATGTTAGTGATTGATCACATAGCTGATCCGTTACCTGTTCGCGCGGTACAAAGGTCCGTGATGGATCATTTTAAAGGTTTACCGCTCGCAGATGAATGTTGGGACGTACCTGGGAATATAGACGCGATTCTTGGTACACAAATGTTCGCGTTTGTTTTGCTAGGGAAAAAGGTTATACCAGCATCTACCTCTCAATCAGCTGATTCCGCGATCACCGCTCGCTCCATACCTCATGCTTTAGAAACCACGCTTGGCTATATTGTCATGGGTGAGGTACCTTCTGTCAACCATGACAGTGTAGCCTGGTCCTTCGGCCCGTTAGTAGATAATTTAAATAATTTAATTTTAAAATTCTGGGAAATCGAGGAAGTACCTACTGTTAACAAAAAGGGTCCGGAATGTCAGGAATGTGAAGATTTTTATAAATCGACCGTTTCGCGACATTCATGTGGGCGATATATTGTGTCGTTACCTTTTAAAGGTGAACCTAAGTCTTTAGGTAACTCCTTCATTCACGCTCAGCGTAGATTGTCCGCGCTAGAGCGAAAGTTTCATTCGCTTCCCGCTTTACGTCAAGCTTATAACGACGTAATAAATGAGTATATAGATAAGGGTTATCTGTCGGAAATACCTTATTCTTTATCCGCTATAAATGAAGGCTACTTCATCCCGCACCACGCAGTTGTAAGGCCTGACAAGTCAACAACAAAAACCCGCATTGTTTTAGATGCAAGCGCTAAAACTGATAGCGGCAAGTCGCTCAACGACTTGTTGCATACAGGGCCTAATTTGCAGGCAGACCTATTTTCGCTTTTGCTTAACTTTAGATATTTTAAGG
This sequence comes from Brachylomia viminalis, assembly GCA_937001585.2. NCBI lineage: Eukaryota > Metazoa > Arthropoda > Insecta > Lepidoptera > Noctuidae > Brachylomia > Brachylomia viminalis. The sequence goes on from OW443300.2 coordinate 5,594,897, forward strand.
TAGCAATTACCGCTGATATACGTCAAATGTATCTTAGAATTTCATTGTCAGATAAAGATCGTAAATATCAAAAAATATTATATCGCTTTAATGATAACGAGAGTATTCGTATTTTTCAATTTAATTCTGTGGCTTTCGGCCTCCACTCGAGTCCATTTTTGGCAATGCGTATCGTCCGTCAATTGGCGGAGGATTATCGCGAACGCTTTCCTCTCGCGGCAGATGTTGCCATGAGAGAACTGTACATGGATGATTTAACAACTTCTGTACCCTCTGCCGAAGATGGTACTCGTTTAGCCGACGAGCTGCTCGCTTTATTCAAGGTCGGTGGATTTGATCTCGTAAAATGGGCGATCAACTCATCGGAACTTCTCGCTCACTTGCCGGAGTCGTATCGTGCTGTGATCGAGTTCACAGATGATGATGACACACTGAAGGTTCTTGGTTTAAAATGGATACCTACTTCTGATGTGTTCTCGTTCACTACTGCCGCCGCGACTACGTGTAATACCAAACGTGCTATATTGTCAACTATTGCTCGCCTATTCGACGTGCTCGGGTTCGTCGCACCTGTCATTCTCTACGCAAAACTTCTTATACAATATCTTTGGCTTTCTAAGGTGGGGTGGGATGAAGAGCCCCCGGAACTCATTGCTAAATGTTTCGTTAAACTCAAATCGGAATTACCGTTATTAGTTAACTTACAGATACCTCGCCACTTAGGTGTCGCGGCCGGCTGTGTCATAAATTTGCTTGGCTTTGGAGACGCTAGTATGAAGGCTTACGGCTGCGTCTTATACCTGCACGTAACGAACCCTAACGGTGATATATCCATTCATTTAGTATGCGCTAAGTCTAAGGTGGCTCCGCTAAAGACTGTTTCGCTGGCAAGGCTTGAATTGTGTGCCTCGCTACTTCTGGCTAAACTTGTCAAACAAGTACATACGGTTTTTGATAATCGCTATCCTTTAAAAGATATTTTCGCTTTCAGTGATTCTACGATCGCTCTGTCATGGATTCATTCATCTCCACACCGATGGCAAGTATTTGTGGCCAACCGTGTGACTGAGATACAGGAAAATCTATCTCCTGACCGCTTTTTCCACATCAATGGGATAGAAAATCCCAGTGATTGTTTATCAAGAGGTTTATTACCCTCGCAACTCATTAATCATCCGCTTTGGTGGTATGGTCCACCTTGGGCTTGCCATCCAACCGCTGAATGGCCAATTGTACCATTCAAACCGTCTTGTGTTGAAGGTTCTATACCTGAAGCAAAGAGCTCTGTTACTCTAACAGTCATTCCTGATTTGGATTCTTCGATACTTCTGGAGCTAGCTCTCAGAGTCTCGTCTTGGAAAAAAATATTACGCATTCTGGTATATGTCTTGCGCTTTCTGCGTAAGTTACCTCTCGCTCCGGTAATTCAAGTCTCTGACCTTGAAACCGCTGAACTCGTGATTCTTCGCGAATTGCAACGCAAACATTTTGCTGATGAAATAAAAAATATTAAAAAGGGTAAATTACCTTCTCCTTCGTTAAGAAAGCTCGATCTGTTTGTTGATGACAACGGATTGCTCCGCGTAGGCGGTCGACTAACGAACGCACATATACCTTATGAAAATCGGCATCCATTGTTGCTTCCTCGTCGACATCACATAGTCGATCTACTAATAGATGATTGTCATCGATCCAATTGTCATACCGGTTCACATCTTCTTATGTCTTTATTAAGGCAGCGATATTGGATCATATCCGCTCGGAATATTATTCGACAACGCATACGCCAATGTAACTTCTGTTTTAAGGTTGCGCCCTCTCATCCTACACCCATGATGTCAAGTTTACCCCCTTCGCGGGTGCAAGAAGCTAAGGCCTTTACTCACACTGGCGTTGATTACGCTGGGCCTATAAACATTACTATGACGCGAAGGAGGGGCGTTAAAAGCCAAAAGGCCTATATTTGTCTCTTCGTGTGTTTGACTACTAAAGCCATACACATTGAAATTGCCTCAGACTTGAGTTCGGAAACGTTTCTTGACGCTTTCAAGCGTTTCTTGTCTAGGCGAGGGCCACTATCAGTTCTTTATTCCGATAACGGAACCAATTTCATTGGTGCAAAGCGTCAATTGGACGAGTTATATACTTTCCTTTCTTCTAAAGATACGTCTACCGCATTTCAAACTGAATTGAATAATCGGAAAATAACATGGCGTAATATTCCTGCTCGCGCACCCCACTGGGGAGGCATTTGGGAAAGCAACATAAAATGCATAAAAACTCATCTCTACCGTTGCATTGGGCAACAATTATTGTGCTATGAGGAATTGTTGACAGTATTAACTCAAATTGAGAGTGTCTTAAACTTTCGCCCATTGTGTGCGCTGTCGGACCAGCCGCATACAATTATTACTCCTGCGCATTTTCTAAACACAACCCCTTTGCAGTCATTGCCTGCCTATGAGGTTGACGCATCTGTAAGCCTTCATAACAGGAAAAAACTGTTAGACAGTTTAGTCCAAAGCTATTGGAAAAAGTGGCATGTAGATTACTTGCATACACTTCAACTGAGGCAAAAATGGAATACTCCTGATGTACCTATTCGGCCGGGTTTACTTGTTCTCATCCACCAGGATGATTCACCGCCGCTTCGCTGGCCTACCGGAATTATTGAACAAGTATATCCGGGTAAAGATGGAATCGTGCGAGTCGCGTCAGTACGCACTACAGCAGGGATTTTCAAACGCCCCGTCGTTAAGTTGTGTCCGCTTCCTTCGCAATAACTTAAACTTAATTTACCAATTAGCACAGTTATAATTCGTTAATCTTAAGTATGTAATTTAGTAAATCTGTAACCTAATCCACACCCTTTCACCTCTTATAAATTTAACTTTACGTCAATCCATTTGACCTCGCTCCGCTTTAATCTAGGATCCTCTCCTTATCCTTTCCGTTTGTTTCGAAAATCCTAAGGATTCTCAAAGGGGGGAGGATGGTTACGCCTAATTCATTCAGTCAGCGAGGGCTGGGAATGCATTCACTCCTTCCGTCGTTCATTGCATCTAACTCGCGAACGAACGGTTTACGACCGCCATTCTTCCGTATACTACCGCTATGAGAGATCGCTGATCTTCGCCGCGCCGCGCCGCCGCCGCTCCGCCCGCCATCTTGCTCGCACGCGCTAAGCTAATTAAAAACCTCCCTCGCTTGCATGTTCGCAACCCTTCGCATCCATTCATTACGCTCGCAAAACCGGACGCTGGCTACCAAGCCCTGTGCCTTCAAGTCAAGCTTAAAGCCTCCAAGGAGAAACCCTCAACATCGTGGTGCCATCGCCAGGTGAGTGAATTGCTTTTTCTTAAGCTCGCGTCTGGTTGAATTGTTTTACGGCGTACCATATTTTCTCCCGCTCATACTATAATTCGAATCCTCGCATTTTTTACACGCATCGCTTCACCATACCTAAAGCAGAAAAGCAGTACTGATTATTTTTAATAGTAATAATAGTTACGTAGGGCCCATAGTCTTTCCATAGGCCTAGATAACCAGTTCACTTTAGCCACCCAAACCCATAACCCAATATATTTGTTTTCATACCGTGCAGTAGTCCTGCACTAACCGGGGGTTGTCCTTGGGTGCACTTGCATAGTGCGAACAGGGATAATCGTGTCTCATTTAATTAAAAACGTCTAAAGTTCGCCACTCATTATAACAGCACCGCTCCGACACAGAAAATGACTTGTCATTCTAGTTAGCATTTTAAATAAACTGTATTAAAGTAAATTTTACGATACCGTGTCCCAGCGAAGAAATGCCTGCAAGCGATATGCGCCCCGCCGTCTTTGCGCGTTCCTTGCGCCACTCGCACGGCTATGTCCCCGCCGCGCGCCGCGCCGCTCGCAAATTCTCACACTCACTAATGTTCGCAAAACAGGTCTGTAAGCTGAAAACTAGTCGTTGGAGCATGGACGGCAAGCAACCAACTAGTAAGCGGCGCATGAACAACAAGCTGTCACCTCACCGGTGGCGCGCTAGCAGCGAGCGGTCGTCTTGATGACGGTGCTTAGGCGAGAAGCGGGTGGAACTTTTCGAGGCAGTGACGGGCGTTCACAGCGATGGAGCGGTGCGGTTATATTAAGTGATGACCTTAACGGGCCGCCGCGAGTTGGCTTCAGCTCCTCGTAAGCCTTCCAAAGGTCCGGGCCCCCAGGGTCCCGAGAAATGTCAAGAGACGTAAAAAATAATATTAATAATAAATCATTTAATTCAGGCAACGAAGATCCATACCATAAATACCTTAATGATTATCATGCAAATGTATAAAAATCACAAAAACATAAAACTACACATGGGAGCTTGGTTTTGGTCTTTTTTCCTTGTAACGCCTGTACACAAATCCTGCCGGGCAAAAATCTGAGCTATGGAAGACGGGAAACTGAAGGATCTAGGACTTCAAATGTATAGTCCTGGTGGATTCCAACTGCGAAAGATTCAGCAATTTCCGTTCATCATCGTCATCAGCCTATAATGTTCCCACTGCTGGGACACAGGCCTGCTCTCGGTGAGAGGGAGTGGGTCGTAATCCACCACGCAGGCCCAGTGCGGGTTGGTAGATGTCACATATCTTTAGATTTTATTGTTCTAGGACATGCCGGTTTCTTCTCGATGTTTTCCTTCAGCGTTTTGAGAGCAGTGATGATGAAATAATTTACACAAAGTAAAGCGCCTGTCTGGGTTCGAACCTACGACCTACAACTCGTAAGTCACGGCCGTTACCACTGGGCCACCACTGCTTTCGGGTCACCACTGCTCTCAATTTCGGCTCCTCGGCATCGATTTGACCTTGGCTCCACCTGATGATGTACTGGAAAAGTTTATCTCATGATGTCTGTGGGTCCAACCGGGAAGTGTACAGGAGTTTGGTGGGCATCGCAGCGCGGACATCCTCACTTGCAGGAGCGGTGCGGCCTAGGTTTGGGGTTGCGTCGCGAACGACAACTCTTGTCCTCAACCAGAGTAGTGCCATCCTCATTCACTTTACTGGTTTTAGCAGACGGCGCCTTCCGCGTCTCAGAAACCGATGCCGCACCAGCAGAGGTCGGCTGAGTTCTTTGGTGAAGGCGACTTTAGCTTTGCGGCATAAATAAATGGCGGCGGAACACCATACACTGCAAACGTAGACATACAATTTTAGTAATAAGTCACTCCAAACAAGATTCTTGATTAATTTTTCCTGACTTTACGAGATATTGATTTTTTTCTTAAACAAATCAATGTTATAATAAAATATTCTGTATGAAACCTTAATTACCAGCAAACCTTAAAAAAAGAAAATATTCCATAAACACGACTATAAAAAAGCAAAAACATTCGATACAGCACAAAATATGAAATGAATTTTTAAAAAAAAGAAGGTTGTTCAAATAGTGAACACCGTTTCATTACTGCACGTCTCGGAATTGAAAATACTTGCCGTTGATTTTTTTACTTTCCAAGTCTACCGTTGTTTCCCTTTGCTTTTGATATGGACTTCCTGCAAATTTGTTTTCGTTCGGAATTGTAAGAATCGAAATCGATAGAAGAATCGTGTAACGTTATAGAAAATTGATAAAAAAAGTAATTTATAAAACTGATTGAAGGTAGTTTGGGTTTTACTTGACATACATGATACAAACTTTCTAACACTTTATTTACTGTAAACTCTGTTTTCAATTAGAAACGTGATAAAAGGCCGTTTTAATACTGGTTATTTCAAGACAAGAAAACTATTTCCTTTATGTTTATTAATCATTAGATAGATATGTACATAGCGATAGGTAAGGTTTGTAAGGTCAAGGATCGATTATGTTAAGCAATATTCAGAGAAATTCCTTTCGCACGTAGCGGACGCTTGTCACCTTTTCGAACTGTCATTTTCATTCAAAATGTTGGCAAGCAAGAAAAGTAATAAGGCGTAAGTAAAAATTAACTTTACAAAGATAGAAAGTAAAATAGGTTTATTTTTCATAGAAACACGAGCACGTGTCAAAAAGATAATTAAATCGAGTACTTACCTACTAAGATAAATGTGTTTTACGAAATAGATCCCTCTTCTCTCTCTTTAAAGTGCTATTCATTACTTACTTGACTGTACTCATCATGTTTGTAATATTTCGCCAGTTAATTAAATCTGACAGTGTATCATGCCTAAATTCTAGATAATTACGGTAATTTTTACATAGTAATAATTATGACAACTAATTTGAAACAACGTTATCTTTGTTTAGAAAAATAACAAAGGCATTATAAATATAGGTTCAAAGGATTACCATCATTTTATCATAAAAATTTCCATCTGCCCACTTCCATGCAGGCAATAAAATCGCATTGTTGACTCAAATGTTTCATCCATTGATTTACAATAACGACCAGCAATATATCAAAGAATATTAGGGAAAATCTGTTATTTTATGGGTTTATTCATCATAAAATATGACGAATGGTTTAATTACAAGTAATGGTTTATAAAAATCTGGTTTAATCAGATAGCAATCAATGCTTTCCTCGTTTGGGTCACCTGGATAAATGTGTCCCAAATGAGGCATGTGTGTGCACATCGGCAGATAAAAGTGTAAAGTTATAGTAATCAGACCAAAAGCATGTCTTAAGAGATCCAATAATTTTGTTTGTGATTTTTTTTTGGTATTGTTTAAGTAGGTATGGCAAGTATGTTAAACAACGTCAAAAAATCTTGCTAGTGGTAAAAGCTGGATGGGCCTACCATGGGTAGGTTTATCAAGCTTCATGTATTGCATGGGGCTTGATGAAAATATCTATGGTCGATATAATTTTAACCTTTTTTAAGTATATACTAACATAGTTTATAAGATAATTTAGTCACTAACTCAATGTGGGCCTATGTAGTCTGTAAATAAAAGATTTTTATATTATATTTTTTTTTAATTCGGAAATTGGAGACCTGGAAATTTGTTATCTTTTGGATTGGTTAAACTTATTAGGTATATCGTCTTTTAACTTCTAGAAATGAATACACAAGGTAAATGAGATTGGTAAGGTAGGACAAAACAGCGAAATTTACTAAGCATAAACCAAACAAACAAATTCAAAACCCGCGAAACCGAAATTGCATCAGCAAATCAAACAGGTCCAATATCCTTTATTAATTCCCGAGCGTGCCAAGAACGTGTTACTTATTGCTAAGACAGCTTACTACAATCTCAGAACTGTAACGAAATCTTTGGGTTCCTGCCAAATGAATTAATGGTTGATAAGCCAAGGTTAATTTAGCATTGTTTCCAGGCGCCTGGTTGCTGGTATTAAATTTAGCTAAACCGGCTTGAGAGCCTTGATTGTGAGCGTATGCCTTTGTAGCATTAAAGTGTTTTTATTAAATCTTCTGATGCTATTATTATTATAATATAAGTGAAGTGTCTTTTATGTTTGCTATTTAACTTTCCTATACTTTAATTACTAAGCTATTTATTTATTTATAAACTGTATAAAGTAGACATCAAATGTTGGTGTTAAGGTGAAACTCAAATGGAATTTCCTAGATAAATTTTGATTTACGAAAAAAGTCTTTCATTGAAGTGTTAAAAGATCTCACACAAGTCGCACTTTTAAATCAGTAAATTAGTCCAAAAATAATATTTTTTCAACAAACCATTCCTTCCTTTGAATATAAATCGAAGCACATCAAATCATTGAATCAAAGCCAAACAAAGCCGCGGTCACAGCTAGTACTACGAGCTACGGTTTTAATCCTCCAGTTTGTAAGAAAGCGCATCGTTAAACCAGATTTATATCCAGGTGAAGTATTAGCACAGAATAGTGCCTACAGAAGGTTGGCTCCATGTAATGATCGAAAACAGGCGCATCCACACATGGACGTGTACTTACGGGCGGCGATCTCAAACGAATGCCATTCGAAAGTGCGCTTGCACTCGCTGTAAGTGAAGAATGTATATGTGTGCGTGCGTTCTCGCTTGTTGTCTGGCACCGGCCTTCTGTACCATTCTGTGGTATAAGTGTCCGCTATCCGCAGGAGCTAAGGATTTTAAGAAATAAGTTCAGGTAGTCTTCTTATAAGCGCTCTTTAGGAATTCAACTTTTTATGGAAGAAGCGAGTTGGAAAATTATGATGTAATGAAAGCTTGTTTCATATTCCGTTAATATTTTTTGAGCACATTTTTGATTATAGTGTTGCATGTGAACAAGGAAAACATAGCCTTCGAAATACCTATCACGGTAGATTTGAATAATACCTACGATGGTCTTTAAGGACACGACCACAGAGTTTGGGAATTTAACAAATGCCTTGCCATGCACCTTAGCCTGGTCGAGTATGATTTCTCCAATGTGAGCTGTTTCTGATCTTGAATGACGTATCAGATCTTGATCCATCCAAGCATCTGATCTTGAATCTTCTTGAAAACTTTATGCGCAAGTAAAAGAATACTGTACAAAGGCGGACTTAATTTGTAAGGTGGTTTGTACCAGCTCAAGTAAAGGTTTGGGTGCTCTAGTCTCGTATTTAACAAATATGGCTTCACTTCACTAACATCATTGGTAGCCTTGTTCCCCCCGGTGCGGAGTATACGCCTCCTCCGTTTTCCCTCGTCTGTGCAAGTCTTATCCAGGCCTTCCCCGTAGGGAAGGCCTGGATTGGTGGACGACCTATAAAAGATCGTAATCTTTTATAGGTCGTCCACCAATCTGGCCTTTTGTCTGCCAACGCTCCTTTTACCGTTTCTCGGTAAACATTCCGGTAGGGCTCTGCTTCACCTACCTCACATATGGGGCCGACAACAGCTAAATCGCGGTCACTGTCAGACTGCATAGAAAAGAAAGAGAAGCGCGATGACACAAAGCTGGTAATTTTTGCAAAATATGAAGCAATTCTCTATTTACACAAAAACTATTGATTGGATTAAAAAATGAAAACACTATCACCTTAATAAGTTGCATGAAGAACAATCTGAAAAAAAAAAAACCAGAATGATTGCATGTATATATATTAGTATGGTTTTTAATCGTTAAAAGAAAGTTTTAGAGGTATCTTCGTGACTTTTTTCTGTCGTACCAAATTAGTTGTATTACGTTTTCAACACACTATCTAACTAGCATAATATCCTGAAGAATATCATATATTTTTCTCATTTTGTTAACTGTACAGTATGATATACTTTTAGGCATTATAAAACTTGCGTTTAGGTCATGTAGTCCCCTTAATGGTTGTATGACGACACGTTTGGTGTAGTGGCTACAGTGGCTAAGTGTAGTCAGCGAAACCAAATGGTCCTGGGTTCGAATCCCGGTAGGGGCAAATGTTTGTCTGATGAATATGGACATTTGTACCCGAGTCATGGATGTATATCTATAATATGTATGTATTTACGAAAAAAAAAGTATTTAAGTAGTGTATCAACCATCTGGTATCCATAGCACAAGCCTTAAGTGTTAAGTGCTTAACTTGGAACTAGATGGTGCTGTGTGCAATGTCAGACGATATACAGGGTGGCCGGAACATTGACGTCCAAAAATAAAATTTCGGTCCCTCGTATCGTGGGGTATTCGAATCACCCCCATGTATGTTCCGCGACTTTTCATAGTTTTCGAGTTATGAATTTTTTTCTGAATGTTTGAAAATTTTCGACCTGACCAACCTAAAAAAATTCTAAAAAAAAAAGTAGAGGGTTTTATCGAGTTTCTTTTTTTGCAACTGAATTTTCATAAGTAGTACTTTCATGCATAAAATAATCAGCTTCGTAACTGTGATGAAAGTTATGAAAATGTTGATCTAAAGTGAAAAATTTACGTTCGGTAAATTATGACTCAAATTTTCAACTTTAAATTAAAAATCTTAACAGGTGACTTCATAATTCCTAAGTAGGCTTCAAGAATGCGCCAGACTCTCAGTTTTCATAATCATAAAAAAAATGAAGTACTTAATAGGGCTACTTTGTTTAAAATCGGCCTTCAAAGACAGCGAGGTGGAAAAATTCTTAAAATTACCCATCTGAGTAATTATTTTTTTTTGGCTATTTTCTCGTTCCTAAGGTTAATTAATGATAAGAATACTGAAAACTAACCAACAAATAGTTTCAGAGTTGGGTAAGAAAAGTTTTACGTAAAAAGTGGTTTTGAATAAAACACAGATGATAATGTGAAAAAAGTACTTAATTTATTTTTAACATTTAGAAAAGGTTTTCAAAGTGGCCACCACCAGCAGCAATACACATTCTACACCTACGTAAGAAATTGTCTGGCAATCGTCTAAAAGCGTCTCTGTTCTCTCTCACAACACGTTCAGCTTCTGCAATCAACTGCCTCAGCTCTTGTTCACTTGAACAGTCTCGGGCGTATGCTATTTCCTTGTAATAGCCCCAAATAAAGAAATCGATGGGGTTGAGATCAGGTGAGCGTGGAGGCCACCTAATTGGTCCGCTGCGTCCGATCCATCTGTTGGGGTATGTTTCATCTAAGTAATTTCGGACCTGGGTTGCATAGTGACACGGGGCGCCGTCATTTTGCAACACCATGGTTCGTCTGAGTTCGAGATTCACATCTGCCAGCAACAATGGAAGTTCATTTTCCAAAAAGTTTTTGTATGTTTCTCCATCAAGTCTGGACGGCAGTTCAAACGGACCAATTAGTTCGCCGTTGAGAATACCAGACCACAAGTTAACGCTGAAGCGATGTTGAAATGTCGAAGCTCTCACTTCGAGTGGATTTTCATTCGCCCACGTGTGGTAATTATGAATATTGAATATTCCGGATCGCTCAAATCGTGACTCATCTGACCATAAAACTTTATTGAAAAATCCAGGATCCTCTTGCTCTTTTCGTAACATGGTTTGGCAAAAATCAACGCGCAATTGGTGATCTGTAGGCAGTAAAGCTTGGACTCGTCGGATGTGGAACGCGTGGTATTCTTCATCGTGAAGAATGTCTTGGATAGAAGTCCTTGGGATGTTCAGAGCACGAGCCATACTTCTCGTACTCGTAGACGGATTTCGCTGAACTTCTTCCAGCACCATTTCTCTGCGATCCGGGTTAGCTCTAGGGATTCCTTCATGACTGCCGCGTCGACCAGGAATGCGGCCTGCCATCAAAGTGTTGTGCGTGTTAATAAAAACACGATGGTCGGGATATCGCTCAGGTTGCGGCCCACCACGACGTTGAAGTTGTTCGCGATACAGTCGCGCTGCTTCATGGCCGTTTCCTTGTGCAACTCCATAAAAATAATGCATTTCTGCATATTCACTTAACGTGTAACTCATTTTTTACACTTCCACGTAAAAAAAGTCCAAATCAGAATGCAAAACACAGTCCAATAAACGAGCAAAGTAGTCAAACAAGTAGGCAGCGGAGTCCGTGGGCAAAGCGAGTGTGGTAAAGACAAAATGGCGACACGCGTATAGCAGTAAACACAATGTGAGTACGACTGAGGTACTTGTTTTGCGTTGGCTTCGGTTGCGCGCCTTGCGTGAGAGAGATAGCAATAATTCGGTCTCTTTTCCTCTCGGTCCATTGTTATTGCAGGTAAAAGAGTTGCACCCTCGTTTACAACCCATAGTCCACGAGAACGGATCGCGCAAAATTCATTAAACTAACATTTAAAAAAATCTCCGTGTTTAAATCTTAGCTTTCCTGCAGTCATTTTTGGTTAGCAAACTAAATAACCTTAGGAGCGAAAAAAGGAAAAAAAAAATTTATTAATCAGATAGCTAATTTTAAGAATTTTCCACTTCGCAGTCTTTGAAGGCCGATTAAGGCCAAAGTTAGCCCCATTAAGTCCTACGTTTTTTAATGATTATGAAAGCTGAGAGTCTGGCGCATTCTTGAAGCCTACTTGAGAACCATGAAGTCACCTGTTTAGATTTTTAATTTGAAGTTGAAAATTTAAGTCATAATTTACCGAACGTAAATTTTTCACTTTAGATCAACATTTTCATAACTTTCACCACAGTTACGAAGCTGATTATTTTATGCATAAAAGTACTACTTATGAAAATTCAGTTGCAAAAAAAGAAACTCGATAAAACCCTCTACTTTTTTTTTTGAATTTTTTTAGGTTGTTCAGGTCGAAAATTTTCAAACATTCAGAAAAAAATTCATAACTCGAAAACTATGAAAAGTCGCGGAACATACATGGGGGTGATTCGAATACCCCACGATACGAGGGACCGAAATTTTATTTTTGGACGTCAATGTTCCGGCCACCCTGTATATATTTTTTTTATTACCCAAAAAAAAAACAAGTAAGTAAAGTAAAGTAAAAAGTGTAGTAAAGTACAAATTAAGAAACAAACTCCATTAACCTATTTCAATCTAAGTGAAACGACAGCAATTAGAGACAATACCTTTTCATTTTCTAGAACATAAAGAAAAACATTTATAAAATAGCAAACAACAAGCAATTGATAATAGAAACGCGATGTTTATGACTGAAAAAACGAAGAATACAGTTCACAGAGATGTTATTCATAATCTTCAGTAAATATTCAAAGATAGTATATAAAAAAAATCGTGCTTCACTAAGTCACAATGGGCGTTGGAGGTCCTTTGTGAGCGACGTCAAATAATCCTATAGCTTTTATTTTAGCTTTACTTACTTTGAGTTTTATTCGAATGAGTGGTATTATTGTGATTTCTTTTCGTTCTTTAATGAGTTATTTTGTTTGCTCGTGGACATTATTCTTCGGACTAGTTGTGAGTATTTTCTTTTAATGGGAACGCGTCTAATTAATCATTAATTTATGCAATGTACTGGTTATCTAATTGTATTTCCATTAACGACTTATACTTAGGCTAAATACCTAATGCTTTTGCTAAGAGCTGAGTTTTTTTTTATACTTAATACGTAGAACCATTAAAATGACACTGTAATTTATTTTTGTCCGTCGACTGTTTCCAACCTGCAGACTGAATGAATACCAAGAGTCCAAAGCAGAAGTAGAGGTCGGCCAAGGAAAAGGTGGGAAGACATATTTTGGGAGAAGACAACTTAAATCAGTGGAAGGAAACAGGAGAGGCCTATGCCAAAGAGGCGACTACTGCTTCGAGGCGTGAGCCACACTATTATATAATATCGTAGTTGTCGAATAAGGGCTTTTTATTTTAAATTGATAATATTTAATAGTTCGGAAAATCACAGTGGGATAAAAGTTTAAATTAAAATACAATAAAGTATACAGAAGTATTTCTGTTAATAACACACGTTTCAAAACAACTCGATACAAAACGTCAGTATCTAGGAAACAAGTGTATTTAGGAGCTTTCTTTATGATTTAATGTGGAACAAAAACATAAACTATCCCCTTGGGTCTTGGGTAGTGTCACAATATTTATAGGTTGTCTCAAATGCAAGGCTGGATGTTTTTAATAACAGTTCGTATTGCATGTCTTATAAAACTATTTTATTGTAGCCGTAAATTGTAAAGTGACACTTCATTATATCGACTTTTGTAGTGTTCCATAGAACCCGTGAGAGTATTTATTTTTACAAGCTTTTATTTAAAGGGCTGTCAACAGCTAAAGCGCGGTCACTGTCGGGCTGCATATAAAAGAAAGAGAAGCGCGATGACACAAATCTGGTAATTTATTGCAAAATCTGAAGCAATTCTCTATTTACAAAAAATCTATTGATTGGACTAAAAAATTAAAACACTATCACGTTATTAAGTTGTTTCAAGAACAATCTGAAAAAAAAACTAGGATGATTGCATGTATGGTTTTTAATTGTTAAAAGATTTTTGTAGAGGTATCTTCGTGACTTTTTTCTAACGTACCAAATTAGTTGTATTATGTTTTCGACACACTTTCTAACTAGCATATATCCTAAAGAATATCATATACTTTTCTGATTTTGTTTACTGCAGTGGATCATATAGGTACTTTTAGGCATTATTAAACTTGCGTTAAGGTCATGTAGTCCCGCCGCAGAGGGCGATGGCCGTCAGAGTCATCAGGGGGTATCGCACGATCTCTTACGAAGCGGCTTGCGTACTGGCCGGATCCCCGCCCTGGGACCTCGAGGCAAAAGTACTCTCGTCATTGTATCGGTGGCGCGAGGAAGCGAGGGCGCGGGGCGAGGGACCGATGCAGCGGCACATGGAACTGCATCGGTCTCAGCTTCGCGAGGTCCTGGTGGCGGAATGGCGGTACAGGCTTTCTCGGCCTACCGCCGGCCTCGTCACCATCGAGGCGGTCCGGCCGGTGCTCAAGCGCTGGCTCGGGAGGAGGCACGGCTCCCTGTCGTTTCGAGTGACGCAGGTGCTCTCGGGGCATGGCTGCTTCGGGAAGTACCTGTGTCGCATAAACAGGGAGCCGGACGCCCGGTGTCACCACTGCGTCGACTGCCGGGAGGACACGGCGCGGCATACGCTGGCAGAGTGTGCCGCTTGGGAGGAGCCGCGCCGTGCCCTCATCTCATAAGTAGGCAGTGACTTGTCGCTGCCGGCCGTAGTCGAGTCGATGGTCGGCAGCGACGAGTCCTGGGACGCGGTGGTTTCCTTCTGTGAGACAGTCGTCTCGCAGAAGGAGGCTGCGGAAAAGGAGAGGGAAGTCTCGTCCACTCACCCGGCCCGCAGAAGGCGCACCGGGCGTCGGCGGAGGGCGGACAACGCCCTCTTTCAGCCCCCCTAAATGGGTCCAGGGGCGACGGACTCGGGGACGTCCGTCGCCCCCCACACACCAGGACCTGAGGTGGCGGCGCGTAGTGTTCCACGCGCGCCCCTCTTAGACGTCACGGGGGGAGTCAAACACCTCACTTCCCCACCAGACCCGAAGAGCCGGCACCAGTCGGGGGTTGCGGAAAGATCTTACGTTCCCGCGACCCCTGGCGTAGGTGTGAGATGGAACACCGGGGTGGTTTTTAGTCAGTAAGAGTCTGACAGACCCCGCCGTCCGCCCCAGGGCGGCGGACATCCATGAGGATTTTCCAACCCGGAAACAAAAAAAAAAAAAAAGGTCATGGTGTCCCGTTAACTTGCTTTGATAGGTAGTTAGTTATTAAATCCATTTATTGTTTCATAAGTTTTTGTGATTTGAATCTGAAAACAGAGAAAAGTTCTAAGACATCTTGTCTTCGTCTGGGCGCTCCTTGCTCCGCATCGCTGCCAGTGCGGTGTAGCTGTCGACTACCTCGGACACCATGGCATGGCAGCATTAATGACATCACCCGCCGTGCTCTTGTCACCGCCGGAGTGCCAGCTGTTTTACAACCCAACGGCTTGGCACGCGACGATGGGAAGAAACCAGACGGAATGACCATAATGCCTTGGAAGTTAGGCAGGCCTTTGGTGTGGGATGCAACATGTGTCGACACACTTGCGCCATCCCATCTTCATAGTACGGCAGGCTGTGTTTGGGCGGCTGCTGCAGGTTCGGAAAACCTCAAAAGGCGAAAATACTCCAATCTTATTTGGAGTTATATGTTCGAGCCATTTGGGGTAGAAACACTAGGGCATGAGGTCCGAATGCCCACTTGGTTTTTCGAGACTTCGCCAAGCGGTTAGTCGACTCTTGACGTGACCAGAGGGCTGTCCTAATGTTTGGCCAATGAATCAGCATCGCCATACAACGTGGCAATGCTGCCAGCCTTTTGGGCACTTTTCCTGTTGATGCGGACGAATTTTTTGATGCCCTATGATTCTTTCCTTTTTTTTATATACTATACTTATGTACATATTATTAATTTTAGTTTAAGTCTGTTAGCTTACATGTTTCAAAGTTGTAAAATTAAATGCAATAAGTTAGTTTTAAAATAAACAGACACTGAATTGAGATTATTAGACACGGCGTTTTTTTACGCGCCGCCGCGCCGTCGACGTGCGCTGCAAATGCAAGTATAGCTGCTTTGTCAAAGCAAAAAACGCGCTGTCGATGCGCGCTACAAACCGCTCTGTGCATGGGCCTCCTAGCAGCTATGTAGAAAATGTGAGTTAGCAAACAACTACGCAACATTGTTGTACAACTTTTGTTTACCAAGAATACAGAAGATACGATATGTTGCCAGCTACACTGCAACATCACATTTTCCCAGCAACATGTTTCCCACAGAAACATGTTGCGCAACTCTGTTCGCAACAAATACACAAATACGCGGCTTTACTATCACATTCAGCATTGAATACAAGAGCGTTACGGTACGCTCTTGTATTCAATGCTAAATGTAGATCACAAATCAATGTTTTATCGCGAGAGGCCGGTGCAGGAGACTATGTATCATAAGAGTATCATCGATCCCGTGCCAGATGCGATTTACTGCGGTTACCGGTAATATGTGCTGGAAGTGACTTGGATGCTTTCGACCTGTTTGTGTGTTTATGTATTTCAGATAGGTTTTAGGTAGATGGGTAAGGACATCGAGCCCAGTGGCGTACCAACTGTTGGAGAGCAATATGCCCCGCATTAGAGTGCTATAGGCTGTTCGTGAAGACGATTGAGAAGCCTTTCGGGTTTGTTTCACTTCGTGAAAGTTATTTTACGAAAGATTTAAGGTTAATCTTTCGAAAAAAGATGTCTGTTGCTATAAAAACCCAGCTTTTATCTTTTAACCCGACGAAATACCTATCATTTCAAGTTATGGAGGCATCTTCGTTGTTCCTCTCATAGAAAGAAAAGAAAGAAAGAAAGAAAGAAAAAATGTTTATTCTGCACAAACAAAACGCAATTACAAATAAAAAAAATAATAAAAAAATAAAAAAAAGACAAGTATACACATCCAACGTTGTCAAAAGCCTCATATTCAAGCATACATATTGCCGACAATTTTGTCCATTGCTTGATGTGTCAGTGCCAGAGACCAAAGACAAGACACCTTAGTTGACATCTCTAAGTAGTATGTGACATTGACAATACAAATCAATCCAGATGCGTCTGTGACACTGACAGTTGACAACAAAAGTTGCAAAACAATCACAAACGAATCAAAACAAAATCAAAATGCCAATTGCAGAGTGGAAAAATAACTACTTTTGTAACAAAAAAAAACAACAATAATATAAGCAATTATGCCGTGCGTCGTATCTGTGCAAGAAAAGGCTGATCAATTAATTTATATAAACCCACCTTACTTAGTTCATCCTCAATCAAACTTAGATACAAATTAGAAACTTAGTTATCTGAATCAACCTTAAACTTAGCTGTCTCATGACTCATCCAGCACCTTGATATCCAAACACATCTCTTCACCATCTATATTGCTGTCATTTAAGGCTAGAATAAAATATAACTACGGTGCACATATTGGTCGTATAAACAGTGGAAATGATTTTAGTTTCATGCCTTATTTTATAGGCACGACTGATCTACATAGCAATATTTCCTTTTATTCTTCAAGTGTATATTGGAATCCAAGTAAGATCCACTGACAGCGCATTCACACGTGGATGAATCGACATTCCGGATCGTGAATCGTTACAATTTTGTTTAACTCCTATAGATAAGGACAAATTAAATTAGCCCGCGAAATTTTACAGACACTCGGTCTTATTACAAAAGAAGGTTTTTCTTCTGACATGGTTTAAACCATCGAGTCTGTTTTTGAAATACGAACTTAACAGAAATCAAAATACAGTTCCTTTTACAAAGGCGACAACTTAGTCCGGTCTTTGGTTGTCAATTTTGAATTAAGAACTTTACTGAAGTCGGCTTAAAGTTCTAAATATAAAAACTGGATCGAAGGTTTAGGCTCGGGCTAAAGTTAGATCGTGTTTTGTAATAAGACGTTAAGGGTTAATCTGCTTAACTTTGTCCCAACTATATCAGGGTAGACTTCCAATCTAACCGGATGCAGCTGAATACCAGTATTTTACATAGAGCGACTGCATAACTGACCTCCACAACTTATTTACTGGCTAACACCATACCCCTTACACGTGGAGAATGCATTAAGTACGTATTCGTAACTTAGATTAATTTATTTAATATTTCAAGTAAACACAGTGTAGACGGATGGAAAATGTGGGCTGCTCCAATGAAAAAGAGGTTCCATCTAGTACACACAAATATTAAATTCCAATAAAATAAATAATGTAATTTTTAATCGCGATTTATGCGTTATTCAATGTGTTAAGTAAATAAAATAACCACAACAGCGTGATCAATTTATGACAACCAACGCGTGTGGTCACAAAATTCAATCAAATATCAATTCAGCTGTGAATTCGTGGAATGCCTGTTGTTAAGGTAAAGTAAATAAAAGTAAGTAAAAGTTTGCGTTTTTGGATATGATATTCAGTCATAAAATATACTCACGTAGTATCTTGGGGAAGGCTGTAGAAATTCACTTAACGCGATCATCGTCTGCCTAGCTTTTTAGCAAATCCTAAAAAAAAAAAAACGAGTCGGTAACAAAAACCTCAATAATTTCCAAAATATTGGAGCTAGCTTAATGAAATCGAGACTGTATTATAGATAATTTTGTAATGCTTAAATCAATGTCATAGACGTTCAAGATTATGAAGCTTATTTTGAATAAAAGAAGGTTAACTAAAAATTACCACTTTTCGAAATCTAGTGAAAGATTTCGAAAAGTGTGCTACGGTATCAAATGTGCAATTTTTACACATTTTAGTATTTTGTGATAGAATTTCTTGTGCAGAAATTCATTATTCTGACCGAACTCAATTAAAGACATGCCACTTACCCCAGAAGAGAGTGCCAGAATTCTGACAATGCTTGAAGACGGACGCAGTCAGCGTTATACAGCGAGAACTGTCGGAATGTTCAAAGAGTGCTCCATCGTTTTTAAGAGACTGGATCCAATATTCGCAGACCAGGAACTGGCCGAACAAGGTGTACGACAGCGCGGGTGGATCGATATATGGTGTCAACAATGTTGAGAAAACGATTTCAAACGGCTGTTGAAGTGAACATTTACCTTGTGTATGTATGTATGTTGGGGTCGTTTTTTTATTTCCCAAATACATGGTGTGACTGCGTATCTGTCCTCCGCAACTTTAATTGTAAGGTAACATGTTCATGTACACTGTTCTATTCTAATGGCCTGTTTTCACTATCTACAATTTTATTAAGTGCCCGTTAAGTTACTTTGCAGATAATTTTATACAAATTCTGTTCTATTTTTGGATTTATTCGGTGAGTAGTGCCTATTCGGATAGGTATCGTGAAATAGGTATTTAATACCATTTTTCACACCACCTGCTCGACAATATCAAATCATATATCATGCATACCTAACCTAAAGTAAGTAATTGACGCCCTGGGGTCTAGCCGGTACTGAATTTAATTATGACCGTCATTCGAATTTGAAAAATTTAATCCTCAAGTAAATCGCAAACAAGCATTTTTCGTAGTGCTAATCGAGTACTAATCCCATGCATTTACCATTGACACCTGCACTAATCACACACATTGTTCTTATATTGTTCGAAAGTCGAACTGGCCACAGGGAGTAGAATAAAAAATAAAAAAAAATAAACAGAATACAAATAAAAAAGGCGCTAATCGCTTTGCAGTTAAACAACAAATTATACTACAAATTCTCACAAAAATGTCGAGATGTCGAGTGACGACAGTGATTGGACGTCGTAGTACAGTAAATCCGAAGCCATTGGCATTGCTAACAATCTACTCCCAGAAAAGTCCAAGGAATCGTACATGAAAGCGTACGACGATTTTTGCAAATGGAAAACTATAAAAGGCGTCAAGTCTGTATCTGGATCAGTGCGTTTAGTCTACTTCCAGTATTTATCATGTACAAAGAAGTCAAGTTGCCTATAGTGCATCTATTCGATGCTCACGTCAACAACGAGCAGTCAACATAATATTCAAACTAATACATACATCAAATTACTGGCATTTTTGAAAAAAAAAAACAATAATTTATGCAAGGAATATAATTTTGATCCATTCACTATTAGTGTGAATTCGGCCAGAAGGTGCTTAAGCCTCAAATTTTTCAAATAGTGGTAGGTTAATTTTATTTGTTTTAGTTTTTATTATTTTCTCTGTTGTTTCAGTCTTATTATTGTAAACCAAGTATTTATATTGATTATTAAAGAGATGTGTTTTTTGTTTTTGTGCTCACACCATAAATTATTATTATAAGTCTATACATGAGGATTTGTAATTGGCTTGCTGGTAACTATGGAGCCCTTTTTGCCCATTATTCGTTTAACAAAACATGAAAAGAAATGACAAATCTAGCAATCAAACCAAGCGTGATTAAGATTTATTCAGACATGGCGAAGGTCATAGTAATTATTTGTCTTAAACGTCCTAATACTATGAAAAGTATAGATACAGGCTTACTTTACGTGCAAAAATTGAGCCAGTGCAAGTGCCCCCGGTTCAGGGTTTATCCAAGTTTGTTCGGTGAACGCTACCACTCTGCTGATTAGGTATTCTTTTCATCACGTCATAACAAGCTTACTTTCTATTGTATACCATAGCTTGTACAGTTCACGAATCACTCTCATGTTAACAAAACACAACACAGTAAACACACACGACACGACAAAACAAAGTTACGTACAATGTAAGAGAAAATGGGAATCCATTTAGTGACAAGAACGGAGATAATTCGATTATTTGCAAATCTGGTGACGTGAGGTCTACTCTATTGGAAAATCGTCATCTTGTGGCCCACGCATGCGATGTTTTCACATCCATACGCGGTTGTATTAACTTTATGTTTTGTAACAAATAGGCAGCCAAGCATATTATATAGATACTCACTCAAATGTCTCGCTGGTGGTGGCGTGTGTGTTGGATCATTAAGTTCCCTTCAAAATGGTTGGTTTAGCTGAATGCTGCTGATCCATACGTCATGTTCGTGAACGGGCCCCGACAGTAAGGACTGGTCATCTCTTATCTTCCACTGCTTATTTACATGGTAAAGCGATGTAATTTCAATTATAATTTCACCAGTTTTCAACTTTTAAGCAAAAGCCCGTTGAGTGTTTGACAACACTTAAAATTCTAGTCAGTCCAAAAGCCGGTTTCAACAATTAATAAGTTCAAAGAAACGTGCTGTAATACCCGCACTGAAAGTGATAAAATTGATCCACAAACTTCGTACGTCGTTGTATAAAGAATTGGTTGTATTATTTGGGCGCCTAGACTTTAGGTCGACTGCGTTCAATGAGCAAAAATGCACGCACACATAGACGCGCTTCATGTAGGTACAGTGCGCAGCGGTTGCAAGCGCACTCGCGACTGATATTTGCAACCACTGATTAGTTGATCGAATATTTTGTGAGCGCACGCACAGGCGACGCGCGACGCCGAGGTGAGGGTGGAGCAAGACAAAACAGAAAACACTGGATATTCTTGTGTATTATAATATATTATGTTTTGGGTGTATACATAATTTATGCACGCGCGGTGATGCTTACGGATTAATTAATTTGTAATTTAATAATATTTCCCATTCCCCCTCTAAAAAGCTTATTTTATTCACTGAAAACATTGAATAAAAAGCACTTTTACTCACTGTTATATCGCTACACAAGTTGCCCATTCTAATAATAATAACAAGAAAATTACTCTTAATTTTAGTAATTGTTCCAATTTTAATGTGTATTTTAATTAATTTAAGCTTCCTTTTTCTTTATTAAATGTTTATTTTCGCTTAAATCTTTCTTTTTCTCGTAGTCATCGTATGAAGTATAGTATGCAACTCTTGAATAAAACGGATTTATATCGAGGGCCATGAATCACTCGCGTCGCTCAGGATTCTAATACTTGAATCACTCGCTACGCTCGTGATTCAATCAGTCGTTAGGATCCTACACTAGCTCGTGATTCATCTATGGCCCTCGCTTTAAATCCGTCCTTTATTCACTAATTGCATAATATACTATTATTCAACATATTTTAAGTACAGTTTATTTTATTTTGTTACATTTAGTACCGATTATTAAACCTGACTTGGTTTCCGTACATCATTTTCGAGTAATCGCTGAAAATAAGCGCGTGCTGTGGGTCCCTCATAGCATAGCATCAGGCTGAGTGGAAGCCTTGTCAGCGATGTCCTATAACTGTCAACTATTTTTGTTTTGTACTCGTGATTATAGACCTATATTTTTGTTTTTGTTTTTCCTTATTATTCGTGCTAAAATAATTATCTTTTTGTATGCTCGTGTTTCTGTGACAAATAAACCTATTTTTCTTTATTTCTTTCTTTCTTATGTGTTTAAAACAGTTTGAAATCTCCGTAAGTTCGCGTCTAGAGTGCTACAAGGAACTTATGGCGCCTGAATGACATTGACAGGGGGCATTGTTGGTAAAAATTTGCGAAATTGTTACTGTCATTGTGTGTGTAGTTGGTAGCGACCCTGCCTTCTTAGCCGCTGGTCCCTAGTTCGATCCCCGGACAAGTCAAACATTTGTGTTCATGAACAAGTCTGTTTGACCTGTGTCTGGGTGTGTATATGTATATAAGTATGTATGTCAGTCATTAGGTCCGTAGTACAGGCTCTGCCTAGTTCGGAACCTGAAGCCCTTGTGTGGATCTTGTCTCTTATTATTATTATTGACAAAACAAGATGGCGGTGTTAGATCCGATTTTGCCTACGCGCCAAAATAACCTGGTAGCGTTGTATGTATGCGTGCATTCATTTTTACTCGTTGCATGGAGTCCACCATCCACAACCATCTATTTTGTATTTTCATTTATATAAGGCATTCTAGTTTCTGCGATCAAACGTTAACAAATTAGGGTTGCTACCAACTACTCGTACATTGTAACATTTTATGTGTTGAAACTTTGGTGAACGTGCACGCATAACCCTGAAAGTGATTTCTTTGAATACTGTGAATTTAAATTGAATTTTAAATTTATTTCCTCGGTTTGAGATTGCACTTTCTCTACATTGTTGGAATTGAAATTCGGTTTTATGAATCAATCAGTATGAAACTTTAAGTAAGTAAAGATGGTCTTATTATTTAATAGAAAATCATTATGGGTTTCCGATTACGAATGATTTTACAGACAGGACTAACTGTTTGAATCTGCATACAAACCGATACAAACAGTCCTGATTTCATTTTATTTATTTAACCATTTATGTACACACTTATATAAACAGACAAGAAGAAAATAACAGAAAAATAGGTACAAAGGTGATGCTTATTTCTAATGAAATCTCTTCCGGCATACCTGCGATAGGATAGTAGATTTAGAGAATATAATAATTATATAATTATTTATACATATTATGCCTAGATGATAACAACTGCCTTTATTACTCTCCTGGGGCTTACCCCCAGTACTTCCATTCCATTTTAGATTATGTTAAGAATAGTGATAATTTTCACGAGATTTGTGATTTTGTGAGATTTTCGATCACGAGAAGTAGGAGGTATGGGGACATACCTTTATGTCCCCATATCTCCTACTTCTCGTGATCGATTCATATTTATAAAAAAAAAACAGCAGAATATCCTTATCCACCACGAAATTAAAATCATTAAAATTATCACTATTCTTAACATAATCTAAAATCAAATCCCACCAGTCATATCTGCCTTATAATACAGGTAATTACATCACAAGTAATGTGACTACTGGTTCCAAAGTTGCAATAAATTGCAACAATTGCTTCACCAAGTTCCGAGCTGATTTCTCGTGTAACTGTAACCCCGCAGAAGTCTCTAAAGGATCCATATCGGGTTATCTTGCTACTAAAATTGTGGGTGAACTGAAATGGGTTAACTGTGACCCATTTACACGACAAGAGTTTCTTGTCAGTCAAAAGTCGAGAATATCCGTGCTAGTTAGTTTCGGATTCATTTGTTTACCAGCGAGAAACAAAAACTCGTTTGTCGCTAACCTAGTTGCTATTCCACAAATTCGCACTAAGCGTGTCCAAGTGTCTTTTGTAATGTGCACAGCAAAAGAATGGAACTCTCTACCTGCGTCTGTGTTTCCGAACGCATAGAACCCTAATTTCTTCAAAGTGAGAGTGAACAGGCTTCTTCTGGGTAAGCTCACTCCACCGTCGACTCTGTCTCTGTTCTTTCTATATTCTAAGGTCTCTGTCACCACTGACCTAGACTAGAGTCAAGAGCAAACCCATCTTAGTTACATAAAAAGTGATTTTTTGTATACTCTTCCAAACGATGCGATGGCAAGATGCGGCTATGCGGACATGACGATACACGTATCATTTACACTAGTCAACTTTTTATATTATATTAAATATTAATTCATTTTGCCCTGACTGCAGTTACGTTTGCCTACTTATTTACTAACTGTAATAAGTTGTAATCTGTGATAAATATTAAATCAAATTAAAAGTCATCTATTCAAACTAGACTGAGAATCAGCACTTTTTAGGATTCCGTACGTCCTAATGAAAAAATGGAACCCCTATAGGATCACTCGTCCGTCTGTCACAGCCAATTTGCTCCGAATCTACTGAACTAATTAAGTTGATATTTGGTACACAAATTCATTTCTGTGACCCAAACACGGATGTGTAAAGTAAATAAATGAATTTTGAATATGGGGGTCACTTTTAACCCATAGCCAGCCAGTTAGCCCATAAGAGTGTCTGTGCGACGGCCGCGAAACGGGCAAGCCGTAAATTTTGACCAATATGTTAGGTTTGTAGACTTAGAGGCTTAGTTCTTTATAAGACCTGATAACCTTTCAATAGTGAAAGCGTCATGCGAGTCTTGGCAACCTACTTTACATAAAATGTTTTGATGGGTAACATATTGATCGTACGGAACCCTCTCCGCGCGTGTTCAACTCGCACTTTTCCGGGTTTTGAACGTCTAATGTAGTTGTTAAGGCTATTGTTAAGTTATTTCCATTTATTTTTTTACTATTGTTTGTTTGCCCTATCATTAAAAAAAAACTTTATTTTCTTACGAATCGCCTGTTCGAGACAAGAAATTCTACTCGTGTAAACGTGCTTCAACAGTGGGCTAACGACCTTTGTCGACGATAAGCTCGGTATCTCTGTGTCATAGTTTATTACTGCTGTGATGTGAACAAGGGAACAAAGAGACGTTTTCGTGAGTGCAATGTAGTTTTTAGATGTGTTTTTTTGGATTATGTGAGCCTACCGTCTATCATGCACATACCGTGAAGTGTAGTATAAGCCAGCCAGAAAAAAAAACTTAATTTTGTGCTAAGGTTACTGCTTAATTTATGTTTGTCACTTCTTTTTTCGTTCTTTATCAATCAATCAATCAAATCGAATTTATTTTATTCAAAAAGATGTGCAGTCTGTTACCAAGCAGTGTACGACTAAACGCTGACAGACACTACGCCGACAGAGTGAACCCCGACAAGACTTTACTTCGACGGAACTCTTCGCCGACAGGACACTTCGCCGACAGGGAGTAATTTAATATACATACTTACATAATCGTTATTTTGGAAATCGATTATGCGAAATAGGTTAGGTCAGAACTGTGACCAAAGGCGCGCGAGCCGAGCGAGCGAAGCGAGCGGTGGCGTGGTAGCGGCCGGCGAGCGCTATTTCCAAGTTGCTCACAGAAATGTGGTCCTGTCGGCGAAGAGTCCCGTCAAAGTAAAGTCTTGTCGGTGTTCAGTCTGTCGGCGTAGTGCCTGTCGGCGTTTAGTCGTACACTCGTTACAAACCAGTATGACAACTTAGGAATAGTCTACATCTGAGATGAGTAGGTTACAATTTAATTTTACGATCTGATGTCTTAGCTAGGTTACATAGTAACCCGTATTAAAGACAAACAGCTCTCATTTCCCGAAAAATAGGACAAAAGTGTTGCTTAAATTGTTACATAATTTTGAACAAATTAATAAGAGTCCGATAAAAAACCCGTGTGGGTGTGCGCGTGTGTATGTGTGTGCACGTCGTGTGTGTGATCGATGTTGTTAAGGAGGAAGCGCTAGGGTAGCCCGCGAAGTTCAAATTTTCTTAAGTTTTTTTGCAATTTGCAGGTCAGTGTCAGGTTGTATGTTGAACCAAATATGATTCATGACCGTAACAAGTATGTATTTACAGAATTATATTAATTAAAATCTTCAATAAAACCTTTTTAGTTCATATAATTCTATTGTTTGTATTAAAAATGGTAAAAATGTAAGAAAATTTGAATTTCGCGGGCTATTTAGGGCTCTTATATTGATATTCAAATCAATCAATTCATTAATTTTATGCTATTGATTAGCAAGTTAATTTTCAAATTAAACTAATTCGAATGTGTTTAATACGGATTTGAGAAATCACATGATTGTTTTAGTCGTCCACCATTTCTTTAGAATTACAACCTCACTTGTCAAAATTAGAATCGCAATATTAAAACCTCTTTACTGTAATATCCCGAGGCTTCACCGCATGGCACATATCCGTGAGATCTTTTGTATTTTCGCGTTTGGAATTCCATGTCAGATCTCAGATCTGTGGAGCCACGTGTGGCTCCGGACGTGAGTGGCAGATGTGCTCACAGTTTGCCAAGCCCGTCTTCTCTAGTCTTAGATTTTGTTTTGATTTTGTAACAAAGATACAGGAACGTGGGTTAGATTTTGTTGTAAGAGGTCTTAAATTGATGTTTTAAAATGATTTAGATTTCTGAAGAAGAGCGTAGGACGGCTTTTTTTTCTTCAGTTTTCAAACGTTTTTTTTGGAAGAGGCTATAACATTAAATCGTGGTAACATGTACATAATTGATTTTGAACATTCAAGAAAATTATCTTTAACGAACAAATTATAAAAATGTATTTATTCATCTAGTCTAGTGCCTAACAATCCTTAAAAGACCAGTGACCTGAGATACATTAGAAACACGAAAATGGTTCCTCCAACGTTACGTGGCGACAAAGATGGCAATGTAATCTGAATACAGAGCACTTAGAGCTGACTGGGCGTAAGGGTAAAACCCTGAATATTGTAGTGCGGATAACGTCCTTCAAGGGGAAAAGCTAGCGTAATTTGTTCCCGTGTTTTTCTTACGTCTCTCACTAATATTGCAAATGAGACACTTAGTTTGGGCTCGGAAAAGGCTAGAAACATTATCCTTCGCTGAGTTTTGCGGACTATCTCTTAGAGATCTTAGGGATTACGTGATTTGTGACGGATTTTTTTAGGCTTATAGTGTGTAAAAGAAATAAGTGTGTACCTGCTTGTACCTTTGTTTATAATATGGGTGATGAACACACAAACATGAATAAAATGTTTGTTGTTACAATGTACATCAGAGCCAGGTTTTTGTTACTAAAATTCTGATATAAATCAAGGTAAAGTCTCCTTCCTCCCTTGATGACCAAATTGCCAAGTTTGGCATAATAAGTAATATTCAAAGTTTATTTATTTTTAAAATATTGATAATATATTTTAATTTTAAATTATAAAAATTATAATATATTTTAAAATATTTATTTCAAATATGCACATAAAAGGCACTTTTGAACGTCAACATTTACATTTAAATAGAACTGATTCTAGTCGCCCCTTCCAAAAGGTAGTTTCATATGGAGAAGAATGGGCAAGAAACTCCATCGTTACTCTTTTAAAATGTGTGACAATACTTTGTATACATTAATTATATAATTATATGTGAAGACGATGCACCTATAATAAAAATTACCCTACCAAAATAGGTAAAAAGAATTTAATAAACGTAGCAATGATAAATAAGTTAATTAAGTGATAGATACATGGTGTTCACATATATACAAACATTCTAAAAGTATACGATTTCCCAAATTATGTAACCAATTAATATGTCAGTGTGTGAGTTAAAGTAGTTACAGAATGTAAATCAATGTCATAAAAATAACAAACCATACAATTAAAGTAGCAACAAGTTTTAATTTTGTCTAGACCCTAGATTGTCCTGTGGAGCTGGACCAGCATGTTTCCAAGCATTCTTATCTTGGATATAATCCTCTAATTTGTAATATGCTTGTTTACACAGTGAACTTTTTATATGGGTTTTAAATTTTCTTTCATTTAATTGCAATATATTACAAGGTATTTTGTTGTAGCATTTAACACAGTACCCCATAAAAGATGTATGTAATTTAGCTAATCTGAAAAATGGTTGATCTATTTTATCTTTATTTCTTGTATTAAAATTATGTCTATCACTTATTTTATTAAAAAGATGTACTTAGTCTTTTTCTTACGTACATAATATTTTCATAATTAATTATTCATATTAATTAGATAACCGGTCAGCAAAGCATCAGTTTACTTCTTTTAGAGTTTACTAACTGAAAGAGCATATTACTGTATTTATCAGAGTTTATGAAAGAGGACAATTTTCTTAATTTTTGAGATGACATTGTTGTTTTTTGACATGGTATTGTAATCTATGGTATTTTTTTAGAATTGTTGTATTTTTGAATAGAGATTTTTAATGACAGTAATTTTATTCATATTTTTACTGACCAATTTATTTAATGACTACGTTGACATTGAATTAAAAAAAAAAATATGTATATTGAATTGTAATTATACCTAATATTTAAGGAATAATGAAGAAATGTATTTTTTATGAATATTATCACGGTTTATGCACCATCTCTTCCTGCCAATTTGTACGCCACGATATGAGGCTGAACTTGTTAGAACTTTTCTGTATCCCATTACTATCCCGCATGCAATATATCATGTATTCCGTGTTTATACAAATACAATTTACTTACTTTAGCCATCGATTTCAACCTCCAAGACATTATGTATTCTTTCCCATAAAACTTAATTACAAACAACGCCCCACTTCCCTAAATAGTTCAAATGTTTACCTACCCCAGAACTATGTACGAAGAACGTACCCAAAACTTACTATTACAACGCAGCTACCACGCTAATTCTATCATACAAAATTAATTTATATTACGCTTCCACACATTTATATTATAATCTAAACGTTAATATTAGCACTTTCGTGAAATTATAGAGCCTGTTAACACGATCCCTTAATTCTTGAATCTGATGTAGCATCCATTTATACGTTATTCGCACACGGGTTTACAGATGATTACGTCGGCACATAAGGGTTATTTGTACGGCGTTGATCAATAGTCTTTAATGTTCTAACAATGAGTTAGGGAGAATAGGACATCTCATCTTTGAGAGGTACTTGGATGATGTCTAATGGAGTACTGTTATCCGATCATTGTTTGTATGAGTTTCCGTGTTTGGTTACACGATTGACCCATTCGGGACCACCGGTTTTCTCGTAAAAATCCACCAATGGGATTGAACGTCATAAGAAAAACCACTTTTTTGTTAATGTAGGTAATATTTGATTTGTGTGTAAATCGAACCTAGTAGATATTACGACAGGGGCAGCTTCTTAATGGGTCCAGGGGCGACGGACTCGGGGACGTCCTTCGCTACCCACACATCAGGACCCGAGGTGGCGGCGCGTAGTGGTCCACGCGCGCCCATCTTAGACGTCGCGGGGGGAGTCAAACACCTCACTCCCCTCCCAGACCCGAAGAGGCACCCAGTGGCGGGCCGGCACCAGTCGGGGGTTGTGGAAGGATCGTACGGTCCCGCGACCCCCAGCGTAGGTGTTAGATGGAACACCGGGGTGGTTAATAATCAGTAAGAGTCTGACAGACCCATGAGGATTTTCCACTCCGGAAACAAGAAAAAAAGGGGCAGCTTCTTGTTTTAGTAACTGATTAGTTTCATCAAACTGTGAGGACCTAGGCAAGCTATGATACAATCTAATCGTATTCCTTTAACAGCTGCACAAACACATCTTTATAATAATATTTATTTGTAACCTAGAAAACATTCGGCTGACCTTCTTAGCGTGTCAACCAAACCGCGCGATAAACTCTGAGTAAAATTTTGCCACACTTTATCCTCGCCTTGTGTCGAGTTTAAAGTTTGTCAAAATTTTACCCCCACTATCTCTCACATAGAGGTTATATTCATGACGTTGATCAATAGTCTTTTATTTAACAATGAGTTCGGGAGAAAACCCTTCTCATCTTTAGATAAGAGGTACTATGAACTATGCATAGGCAAAACAAGTGCTGTTGATATCCGATCACTATATGAGTTACCGTGTTTAGTTACATCGTACACGATTGGCCCACATTGGGACTGTGGCCCATTCGGGGCCATCGATTTTCGGTTCTAAGTCGAGTCTGTTTGTATGTACAATTACAGTTGGTAGATAAAAGAAAAAAAATAGAAACAATTATGGACCCTGTCGGGCACAGCAATTTTTTTTATAAGTAGAGAGAAGAAGAGCGCTTTATTAATTTTTTTAAGTTAGAATTATTTTATAACATAAATTACCTATGTATTTATATTTCCATTCATTCACTTATTCTATTAATATTTTATATGCAGGTATATCTATTAATTTATCATTTATTTAATTATACTTAATATTGCTTATTTCTTTACTCGCTTATTTTTTTTTATTGTTATTAGGTAATGTAGTATATTTATTAGGTAGGTATTGTTTTATATTTATTTTGTTATTTTACTTATTAACATAAATATCTATTATTCATAGTTATGTATTATTATTATTGAATTTATCCGTTAGATATTCTTGTACTGTGTAATAGTTTTTTTTTTTTTAAGTACTGCTTTAGTTTATTTAAAAATATACTGGTTTTATTTTGTTGGTTTATGTCTTCTGGTAATTTATTACCTATGTTATTTATGTACTTTACTTTTTGAACATAGCCTCAAACATCTTTACATAAAAGGTTGTTTCTTCTCGAAACAGTTTATGTTTTTTTTTGTATTTTGTTAATATTTCATTATTTCGTGTTAGGATAAGATGACACAATTTGGCCCATAAACGTGATGCTCTTTCATTTTTTTATTGTATACTGGGTCGACGATAAACTGCGTCGACTGGAACGCATCCTTTCCGTGAGGAATGGACGTTGCGTATGAAGTTCGCAACACCACCACCAGTAGTCACAAATCGAAAGACGCCGCGAACGCCCGCGCCACCGCTATATGCAGTGCTTGTGTTTCCCGTTTGATTAAGTTCCAAAATCTAAGTTCCCCTTTCATCTTCCTGGAAGACAGTGTATTACGTGACCTATGGACCTATATGTTTGGGATTATTGACTGGAGATTCTCTGTGGTGTGCTCTGCCGACCAGCCCCGACGTTCTACCAAGCCAGGACCCTCGGATTGTGGCTGCGGGAAGGTTGAAGCGGGTAAGGCGCTGGACCCAGTAAATTCCCTACAGAGGTACTATGGATTATGAAAAGCCAAGTGCTCCCTGATCAGTGCTTGTGTGGGTTACCGAGTAGGTATTGTAGCGAAATAAAAAAGGAATGAACACGTATAATTTATAATTGTTACAAAAAGATACTGAAATTACAAAAATATAAAAAGTAAAATAGATAATCACATAAAAAAAACTATTTCGGAAATGGCTGTCGATATTTTTTTATAAAGAAAGGAATTACACAAGAAAAACTTAGAAGCAGAAGACCTAAAACCTTTTAGTGTTGCTTTCGCAGGACGCACACGTTAAGTATAAGGTATCCAGGAAATATATTGTTTGACAGACGGCGTTAAGTAACACCGTGGTTATGGTACGGTCTTGAATAAAGAGAAAAAGGACTTCGAGTTTAGAATAATACAAAAAACATATCTGTAACATCCTCCGATCGTCGTGTGCCTTCGACACAGGAATACAAGGTTTAGTAGTGTAGTTTCGTCGCAGACCAAAATGTTATTTATTAGGACTCCTGGCTCGACAACTAGCTCGAGGGGTGAGACCAAAATTTGCCTTGATAAACACGGTCAATACCTAATACAAATAATAGTAGGTAAATACCGCGATACAAGCACAATTTTCGATACCTAATACAGAAAAAGATAAAATTTACACACCGTTTTGAGGAAGATAGGATTCTTATTGTTATAAAACAGTCGAGACAAGCGTACGTTTCACTGAACTTTCCTACTAAGCTTATTTATAAATTTATATTTAATAGTCTTAAGAAAATTTTGTAAGTAACTTGCTTAAGGAAATGATGGGGCTGACATGACCTGTTAATGGTTGCAAGTCCCTAATAAATAAAGAGAAAAAAAAAAAAGAAATAGAATATAATATTGAAGAAAAGATGCTGAATTTTCGATAATTCGGTCGAATTAGAAAGAATACGTACGCAGTTTACAATGGAATAACTATTAAACTCACTGAATAAGTCGACTGATTGTCCTTAAATCGACTTCATTATTGTATTACAGTAGGGGGATTTAGGGTTCACTAATGTTTCACCAAAACACCATTGACATCCAAAAAATTCAAGAGAAAAATGAATTGCCGGTCAAGTAATGCTTAAAACAGGATGAACATGTTTAAAGCGAAGAAGGTATATAACAAAAAAAAAACAGGTATATAATAGTCCTTGAACGTCACTCTGTCACTGCCTTACTCCAACTGTCATCACTGTGCCTTGCCAGGTGTTCTGGCCAACTCCATTTGAGTTCCATAACTAATTCACTCAAGGGGGTACGATTTAAAATATAATTACTTGCTGTTACCATAACATACTATTATTTCCTAATTCCAGCAGCGTGCACAGGGTAAGAGTACACGGGATGTGGCATCTCAAAGCGGTAGAAGTGCAAGGATGAGCTAAATGAATGCAATGCTTAGACGAATTACGAGTGCACCTACTGACTGATGGAAGTAGAGGATTTGGCGCGTAGTGCAAGATTTACCCATCATTTTTGAATGAAGCAAACGAGTTTTTATATTTGTATAATCTAGACAGTAACTAGCGCAGAGATTGTATTTCTAATATTATGTCTACGGAAATAGTTTTAGGAGAAATCTTGTTTACAGGATTGTCGTGTCCAAAAATGTTTGTTGACGCGTTTGGAAGTTCGTAATCCATTGCTTGATAAGCTACCTACGTTCACATGGACGTAAAAATATCGTGGCGGGATTTTATCGCACACTGAATTTACAATGCTCTGCTTTGGGCCGGTTTTTTAAACCGTAGTTAACTCAACCATTAGTTAAAAATAGTAACTAATTGTAAAATTTTGGCAAAATCAGCATCTTAAAAAAAAATACTATTTTTACTATTACTATATTCTAATAGTTACAATTTTTACGATTACTATATTCTATTATTTACTATTTTTACTATAAATATATTCTATTATTTACTATTTTTACTATTACTATATTCTATTATTTACTATTTTTAACTCATAGTTGAGTTAACTACGGATCAAAAAACCGGTCCTTATCGTCGATAGTTAAAAGTCCAACACTGCGTTTTTTTGTCGCGCTATGATGCACTCTGTTAGATTCTCAACGCTCGGCTCAACACCGAGATTTGAAAATCCAGTGCGCGATAAAATCTTTTTATTAGCTTATTATGATTGAAAAATCGTCCAACGTAAATAACGCAATTAAAGTTGTTGAGTTGTTAAAATGAATGTGATTGCCATTGTAAGTAGTTTTGCTTCTTTTTTTTGTGTGTTGTCGTATGCTATTTAATGCTGCACATCTAAAAGGGTAGTATAACTTTGTTTCATAAGTTGCCTTTTAGTAGGTATTCATTTAATGCAGCCGAAACACAAGCACTGACAACTAAAAATACTTCACAGAACATTTAGTTTCGGCAGCATTGTTTAAGGGGCTAACAACAGCTAAAGCGCGGTCACTGTCGGATTTCATGGAAAAGAAAGAAAACGCGATGACACAAAACTGGTATTATATTGCAAAATATGAAGCAATTCTCTATTTACAAAAAAAAAAACTACTGATTGGACTAAAAAATTAAAACACTATCACGTTAATATGTTGCTTGAAGAACAATCTAAAAAAAAAACAGAATTATTACATGGATATAGTATGGTTTTTATTCGTTAAAAGAAATTTTAGCGGTATCTTCGTGACTTTTTTCTATCGTACCAAATTAGTTATATTATGTTTTCAACACAATATATAAGTAGCATAATATCCTGAAGAATATCATATATTTTTCTGTTTTTTTTTTACTGCAGTGGATCATATACTTTTAGGCATTATAAAACTCGCGTTTAGGTCATGTAGTCCCCTTAAACAATTTACTTTGGACTTTCCAAAACCCTTACCTACATACTAACCCTAACACGCACCTACTTGTAATCTAGTAACAACAATAGGCGTTTAAATCCAGATAATTGTCTCGTGTCCGACATTCGGTCCGACAAATGTCGGACACGAGACATCGGCCGTGTAATGTGGCGTTAAGAACGATCGCCTGCACTCGATGGTCTAGATTCCAGCCTTTATAGGATTCTTTGGTGTTTTCAATCGAATTTCGGGTAAAGTTAAGAGTTAAAGCTGTGGTAGACTGTTGTTAAGAAGGTAAAGCCTTTTGTTCTGGTGTCTGTGGAACAATATTCAATTTGAAAACATTCATTTTATTATTATTTACTTCTTATTACAATAACATGATTATCATATTATTTATTTATTTTATTTTAAAGAAGGCTTATAGACTAACAAACCAATGATAGAAACAAAGTAATATAAAACAATTGCTAATAACAAGCCTCCACATAGAGAAGAAAAAAAAGTCGATAAAAAAGAAAGGAAAAAAAAGTACATTCAAGTTAATATTAGATAAGTTTATAATCTATGAAAAATTAATGTGCTATAAGCCGTCTTATGGTCGCTACACTGGTGCAAAACAAGTCAACATTAAGGTCCATAGGAAGCCTATTGAAACTAAGTCCACTTCTTATTGAAAAAAACATTTCGCCTTTAATTAGTCATTGCGAAAGGCACATTTAATATTGGTAAACAAGCAAGCGATCCATCTGGTGGTAACTGGCCACTATCACCTATGGACGGTCGTCATCATTACTCTCATGTCCCTATCCCAATTATTTTTTTCTGCTACATAGCGTCATCATAAGGTAACTTATGCCTGTGATTACTTAAACCAGCCGAACAGCCCTTGAAATCAGGACAAAAATAGTATTTTTTAAATAGCAAATGCTTGCATGTAGCAGAAATACTAGAAAGTGTCATTGTAACAGTTCAAATTCATTAAATAAACATTAACATTAATTTCAGTATTTATTATAAAATATGCTAGTTAACTCGAACGTCGGCGTCGGCCTGTTGTCATTTAGATAATTAATTACAGAATTAACTATGCAGGATGCATAATCCACGTATCTGCTGTGTTTATTTGTTAAACAGAATGTTGCAGCGTGTTTAACATTTGCAGTCAGGGTAAGATTGCCATTAATTATTGCAGGTTTAAATTAATTACTGACAATTGTTTTGTTAATATCATTATGCAAAAAACAACTGTTCCATACTGAGTTTGGTGAATTTAACTGCAGAGAACAAACGATTATTTTTCGCGTTTTTGGGTTTAATTTAATAGTACAAATTGCCTATAATGATGACCACATTGTGCTCATCATAATTAACAACGTATCGAGTTTAGAAGCGTTAGTTTAATTGCTTTGCCACTTTTGCACGTCTTCCAACGACAAGGTCTATCTGTCTATATGACACGTAATTAAGTAATGTAGTTGCTTTAATTAGGAATCGTCGTCAAAAGTAGTAAAGCAATTCCGAGGTCGACTATACATAGATATGTCACCAAATCACATGTTATATCTATCCAACAAATGTAACTGAGTATAACAGACGTAACATGAACGAATGCTTCGATTCACACATGCGTTGCACGTAATTCATGTCTTGCCTCATACGTTCACTGACTAACGTCCAGGAATTATGTCTATCGCTCTAATAGTAGGTAGTTTGAGTAACCTCTTTGTGCAAAAGTGGACTTTTATGTAACAAACTATTTGGTATACAGGCAACTATTTAGTTTAAACAATGTTTTGAAATGTGAGTGAGCGGAGAACCTCATTAAATTAAAATTATCTGTACAATGAAAATGAACATTGGCAGTGTAGTGGAAAGATGAATATTTTTGCCTGTATACCAAACTAGCTTTTGCACTCGGCTTTGCCCACGTGTAAGTCGGAAATTATGCCACAGGAACGTAGGTACTACTGGAATATCCCAGTTGGACGTTCCTGTGGCATCATTTCCTGACCTGGGTTAGAACAAAGGATACTAGGATACAGGTCATGGTCTACCTCGTGCCGAATTTTAATCAAAATCCGTTCAAACGTTAAGGCGTGAAAAGGTAACAGTTAGACAGGGACTTTCACAGTTTTAATAATAAATATTTACCTATGAAGTTGCCGTTTTACAATACTGGCCATTTGAAACGTAATTTACTCACCAGAACTTGCGCCGACAGGCTTCCACTTTTTCCAAAATTCGGACAATTTCATGGCAGGGAAACAATACAACACCCGATAGGCAGTGCTAAATGCCTTTGAAGAGAATGTTGGCTCCCGTACACCTGACTTCTTTAAGCATTGAAAAATTTGCACTGCGCTGGCAGAGATGCATTGATAGCATGGGTGCATATTTTGATTGATAGAAATAAAAAATATTTCAAATAAAATTACTAACGTTCTCCATACTAAACGACAATATCATAGGTAATGACCTAATATTAGTATGGAAGTTTGTATCGCTTGGTCCATTGTACACAGGGTCACATTTGTGTTTTTTTATATTATCGTATTGATTTTTTGGCACTGACAGCGACGGCACTCCGAAGTCATTATACAAACAGTTTCGGTTACACGTCGCACAACGTATATTTCTGCTTGAAATCTCAAAGCACCGACTCTAACTAAACTATTCCCCTATAAATTGAAACCAACCAAAATACTTCACCGAAATCCTGACCGCACGTGTACCGTGGACGATCGCCCTTCACGGCACGTTAACCGGATAGATGTCTGGTGTCCATCATTGTCCGAACCTTCCACAGCTGTTTGTCAGCAACCGGCTTCACTCTGACCGCCCTTATTACTTTGATTAAACCAATCTTCATTGAACAAGCTACCGTAACTTTGGCTGGTAAGGTGGTAATTGAAATGGCAAGGAAAACAATACATTTTGCTAACTCAATCCGTGTATTGTCCGCAGTGAATCTATTAATTATAATGCTAGTGATGCATGTACTAGGTTTGCTTAGCAAACCTCTGTCTTGTTTAAAAAATAGGTCCTCATATGTTTTTATTTCTTTTCACTGTTGGAGGGGCGGTCCCAGAGTACATTATTTTTGCCTGATATCAACTGAGCCAAATAAAATGGCTGATAATTACTTCCTAAGCGTACCTACATTCTGCGCAGCATAAGAACTTTTCACTACAGTCATTGCTTTCTGTTCAATTCTTTAAAAGTTTGGTACAATGAGAGAGAACAAGAATGCATTACATTACTGTTATACTTACATATAATAAATCCTTTATCTACACCGATGATATAAATCCTCTATAAAAGTTCTGAAACAGTTAGCTTATTGCCAACATTAAAACAACCAGTGTCATAGTAACCATATCATCCAAACGAATGTTATAATGTTGTACTAAATTTCATTATTCAACTCGAACTCGATCCCTTCCATATTAATCAAACAGCCACATTCTCACTACTTAATTCCTGGAATCTTCTTGAATTTCAAAAAAAAAACATTTTCATGGATGCGCGTGTCGCGCGTTTCACTACTAAAGTTACTAAATAATAAAAAAAAACTACTATATTTCTAGTACTAGGGCCGATGCCTGCCAGGGTTGCGGGAACGTCCAAAAGGGTTACCGTGGCCCCTGGCACAGGCAACTGAAGGAACACGGGTGGGTTTTAGTCCATAAGAGTCTTACACGCCCTCCACTCCCCCCAGAACGGGAGAAGTTATCTGATGACTTCCCACCCAAAAAAAAAAATCGTATGATCCGTGAACCCGGCAAATGACCTCTGCGCTACAGTTTTTTAAGTAGGTACAGGTTGCTCTAAGTTGGT
Source organism: Brachylomia viminalis (assembly GCA_937001585.2). Lineage (NCBI taxonomy): Eukaryota > Metazoa > Arthropoda > Insecta > Lepidoptera > Noctuidae > Brachylomia > Brachylomia viminalis. Next base: position 5,632,730 of record OW443300.2, read on the forward strand.
ATTTTAGAAAATTGTTAATAAATCAATAAATAATAAGGTTTAATGAAATTTACATTTCTTCATAAAAGGAAAACGTGAAACCGTATAAATGTGTGTTAAATTAATTTCGCCATTGTAGCGGCACGCTTTAAATACAAAATGAAACATGGCCAGTAATATATAAATATTTTTCCAATATGTCACCGAACCCCGAAAAATTGCTAAATTACCAGACTTTGTTTGTAAACAGTATAAAAACTACCTTTTTATTCAGGGGCATTGATGCATTTATAACGATATCTCCGTCAGAGACTCAATATTTAAAAAGTCATGTGCTAATTTTATGGCTACAGTTTGCACGTCGTTGGCCACCCTGGCCAATAAGGCCAACCTGTATTAATGCAGTGTATTCCTGGATAAAGTGTTTAGCAGTATCTACATCGCCACATGCGAACTCAGTCACACTGACGTCACGCAAAATCCTACATCGCGCAAGCAGAGTTTACCGCGCAACTACATAGCTTAATATTCAACCACCCGACATCAATCGTTTGGCAGTTGCCCACCAGACACGTCACCCGTCTGGTCGGAGGATCCTACCTTTTCTATGGAGGTATGAGTGTACTTTACACGCTGTTCCTCGTACCTTTCTCTATAAGTGCATAAACGAAAATGGGAAAAACTAGACATTAACCGACAAAAAAAATAAAAAATATATCGTAATAATTATTATCGATTTTTTAGCTTTTTTATTGCCTAATAAAGACCCCGGTATTTAAAACATAATAAATATTAAATAATTCAGTGAATTTCGTTAAAATAAAAACAATAATGATGGCTGATAATTGATGTTGTATGGGAATTATATAGAAACCATTAAAAACAGTCATCTAGTAAAAAATAATATTTCTTTTAAGAAAATTTGAATTTTTTGACAGATTTTTTCAATATTTTTTGTTCCAATTTTATTTGTCGATGAATTATCGTGTAGTTGCACCCATTTTTCGAAACGATAGCCGTTTTGCATGGATGTGACGCATGTTTCCCCCAACCTTGTCTTATTTTTTGTGTTTGTGTTATTTTTTGCGTATGTTTACCGCAAATAAACGCATTTTCTTATACACACACGAACACTTTATCTATGGGCACACTGTACAACAACTAACAATAGCATACGATATAGCAACTCTCAAACTATTGTTCTTATTAGGATTGTATACCACTACCTGTACATGTGAACAATATTAATTATTTGACACATTGTTATCAAATAATATGTACATAAGGTGTTGTGATTTGATTTGATTAAACACTGGGATCAATCTAAATGTTGTCAGCTAAGTTGTGTTTACTATAATTAACAGGTTACCAATTAAATTGTGGTTCAGTTGTTGATTCAATAAGTTTTGAGTTTGATACCAATTAATATTGTTTATCAAATAGTAACGAGCTAGTTGATATTATATACCCAGTTAGACACCTGTATATTTTATTTAATATCTTTGGCCCACTTCTTCGCCCACGTGGAAGTCGGCAAAAATAATCCTGTGCCCTCACTGACTTCACGGTGTGTCAAATTTCATCAAAATCCGTTCAGCCGTTTTTGAGCAACAAACATATAAACTTTTACATTTATAATATTAGTAGGATTCGATCCGTTCATGACATTTCAAAATTGTATTTACCATCGTCATACCGCGGATTATTTAATTCCCTTGAAACTTAATCAAGGAATATGGTAAAATTAGAAGAAGTAAAGGATAAGAACAGAATTGGATTATATCGTATAGTTTGTCTCTCATGACATGTTTCAGGAAAACTATTCAAACAAAGAATAGAATAGAACACTCTTCAACATGTAGGTACACCAAAAAATTACAGATGTAAATGTAGAAATTTTACATAGGCTGACATAATGGGTGGTCTTATCGCTAAAAGCGATCTTTTACAGACAACCTTTGGATGGATTAATGGGAGAAGGAGAGACAATACTGCAGTTAGTCAGTGGTGTACCAATTACATATAGGTACAATAAATACATATTACACATAATACATATATTTATCTACATAATTATATAATAACCATAAACATGAAACAAGAGCAAGGAAACCATATGTAATGATGATGTTTAAGGAGTGAGGAAGTGTTTTTTAACCAGAATTTTAAAAATGGACAAATATTGAACACGCCTTATCGACACGGGCATTCCATAATCGTACCGCTTGAACTGAAAAAGACTTGCCATAAAAACTGGTGGAATGCATCTGCATCTCTAGTCTTAAGTTTTCGGATGACCACAGAGGGGCAATTCCCGTAATTTTAAGAACATTCGCAGTCTGTTCTCAGTCTGAATCTGTCAAAAATACAATAAATTTACATACATTTTTGACATTGATTGTCGCTGAGATGAGATTGCGACTTGAATTTGAACGTTTTTTAATACGAGAATTACCCCTCTGATATCTATTAAGTGTGTCATGAAGGAACGTGAAACGTTCTTTAAGACAAGAGGGGAATAAGATAAGATATTTAACATAACCAATAAAGAATCTATACAGCGGCATACGCAACTACAAGCATGGCAACTGACAGCCTGGCAGCTCTAGGTACACTTGCAGCGACGTATATCACCGGCGACTCGCTAGCGATGTCAAAACTTCACATCCACATGGACTTTGACAGCCGATTTGTCGCTAGCTCTGTCAAAATCTGTGTCTCCGGCGAACCAAGTCGCTCCGTGTGTACCTAGAAGTAGGTGTTATCAAGTTTTTGGTCATTCAAACAAAGCCGTTATGATATACCAAAAGAAAATAAACGACACTGTGAAAAACCATAGTAACTGTTCAATTCGATTTTATCGTTATAAATCAAGATAACCCACTCTCCAGTGATTCCGTTAAATCGTGAAAATTTTGCAAAAGCTAAACTTTGTGAAGTGTGTACGTGATCTGGAAATCGAATGGACGAAGGGTTAACGACTATTGTTTTTTACAAATGCCAGCGGTATATCACTGGGCCGCACTATTTGGTTGGTCCCTCCCGTTTTTTACCTCAAATGCGGAGTTTTCGGGGAAAAAATCGAATGGTCAGCTGTAATTGAGGCTTTGTTTTTGTTTATTCTTTGAATTGCTACACAATGACAGCTTTATTTGTGTCGTTGAGTAAATACACAATTTTCCGTTGTTTATTTATTTTGGAAATGTTTTAGAGAATTTTGAAAACTTTTAGCGGTTAAAGTCTTGAATAAGCCAAGGCGGTGATAACGACAATAGTTTTCCTTTAGACTGTTTATTGTAAAAACCAATCCAAATTAAATTATTAACAGGTTCATGAGTTTTTTTTTATTCGTCCTTGAAAACTACACACTAGGTATAAAAAACCAACCTGTATTACAAATAAAGATTCATTTATTTGTATAGACTTGTGTAACATGATACATAGATATGCACATATGAATGGAATCGAGTTTAAAATTGCCGGTTCAACATGTTTTGCCATATTCGGCGTACAAAATAGTTTATAATAGGTATGTAATTGGAATTATAAGTTAAGAAATAATTAAATTATAGTCATAATTCAATAAATTCAAACATACAAATCTTACCAAACTAAACAGCTCACTAAAACGACCAATCACATTGACCTATCGCTTGTTTGTTAGAAAGCAACATCGTCGTAGCAATTCAATTAACTTTTAATAAAAGCGCAATCCTGAACCCCTTACAGTATAAACTGCGGGACCTATTGTTGCCACCCGGGAAGTTCTACTTAATTAACTTCGCCTGTCTTTCCAATCTTGACCCGGTAGTTACTTACGTGGAGTTCGTTCGAGTTCGATACAAAGAAACAACGAATAACTTCTCTAAGGTATTTATTCTTTGAGGTTTTCTTCGTGGAGTACTTATTATTTTGTTTTGTAGGTGCTGATGTTGTTGTAAGATTTTTCAAAGAAAAGATGGATGATCGGTTGACAGGGGAGAATGGCAGACGAAAACGTGTTGCGCCGACCGCATGATGATGATGATGTTGTTGTAAGATGTTTATTTCGGGGCTTATTTTGACATTAATGAAGCTTGCATGAGTGACGTCACTTTAATGTACTTTCGTCGGGCGCACCTTGGGCAGTTAGTCACTTAGGCGTATGTCTAATAATCAAAGTGTAATTGAAATATCTCGAAACCTGGAAAGGGATAATTTTATTCATCGTTATAAACAACTCTTACTACGGGCCCAACCAAAAATCGCGGAAAAATATTATTATCAGCTTCTCCATACATTTATGTTCGCATGACTCGAAAGAGGTTTTCGGTTATTTCAGTAACACCTCGTTTATAATACGGCATGACATTCTTCGTGCCGATTCCAGATAAGTATTTCGTGGCTGTATTTTAAGTGACATCACAACAAGATGTCAATATTGTCATCTAACGAAGTTACGCCGATCTTGCCATGATCTTGCAGAGACACGACTGTCATTCAAAGTAATGCAATACCTACATATTTACTATCCAACTTATTCAATAGGTGCTTGTGCCACTTCAGACCTGCCGGCCAAATCCCGTAATTAAAAATGTTCAAAATCAAGTCGCAATTTTATCTCAGCGACAAATCAAATGTCAAAAATTTCAGTAAACACTATGAGGGTAGAGGTCAGGAGAATACTATGTCTGTGTATGAAAAAGTGTCCGTTAAATTGCTACATAAGGGAGGCGCTACAGTAGCCACCGGGTAAATTTTAAAAGCAATAATTTTAGGTTATCTTTACAAAATAATGTTGGACTACGTAAATTGTTATGGTATGGTATACTAACTACTACTGTCACTAACTACTCTAGTCACTAACAATATGAAATTTTCTAAATCGGCTTACTTCAGTCGGTTAACAACTGCTACATTCATACCACACCATTTGCCTACGACAGCGCCATTTTGGAGGGTTTTTTAACTATTATTTACTGTTTATGCTGGACACTTTTTCAAATTTCCCCACATATGAGATAGTTCTGCTTACCTCTATCCTCCATGGTAAACGCTATACAATCTTAGACAGATTGAGACTGAGATTAGAATGCAAACGTTCTTAAGCATACGCGAATTGCCCCTCAGAAGTGTGAATTATCTATAGTTTACAAATAAAAACTGGCAATTACCCTGAAAACGATTTTAAAGATACTTTTGGAAGGTTTACAGTCTCCTTATAATAAGAACACCAGTCTATTAAAGTCCCACTGCACAGCAAAGGTCTCTTCTCACACGGAGAAGGCTCGAGCATTGACGGCCACGCTTGCTCAAGGCGGGATGACGAATTTAGTTTAGTTTTTCTTCACAGATATCACTAATCCAAACCATAATAATATCGTAACTTAATTTACTATAAATGCGAAAGTAAGTTTTTTTGTTTGTTACGTTTTCACGCTAAAATGGATGAGCGGATTTAGACGAAATTTTGCACAGAGGTAGACCAAGACTTGGAGAAGATCGTAGAGTACTCGTTCATCCTGGACCGCTAGCGAAGTCACGGGCAACAGCTAGTCACTCTGTCTGTCTGTATGTTACCTTTTCACGCCTAAACCACTGTATAGATTTCGATAAAACATGGCAAGGAGATAGATGGCATCCTGGGGAAGGACATATGGTACTTTTTGTCTGAAATATAATCGAATCGGTGTTGATATAGGGGATGTTTGTATGGGAAATCAAGCATTTCTTAAGTTAGAGATATAAACATTCAAAATAATGCCTTGGGTTAAAGAAAAAACGAAAAATCATCCCCCAAGGAGGTAAAATAAGAGATCATTTTAACATTCACATGTAATATTGAAATTGTTGTGTAACTCTTTTTAAGTGATTTAAGGATTGAATATAAGTAGTCATAGTCCGTATCTTGACGTAATATTTAGTCTATAATTCATTAAAATCGGTCCACTCGGTTAAGTGTTTATAATGTAATCATAAAATGACTTGGACAACATATATACATAATATAGGTGTTACGTAGTCAATGGCAGCTCTAGAGTATTTCAATTTAATGGTAAGTATTATTATTGTTTTGAAGTTATTTGAATTTATTATCTGTCTGTCTGCCTGTTATATGTTCATGCCTTAACGGCTGAACAGATTGGGATAGGCCATGACCTGGGTACCTTTAGGGTACTTTTTATCATAATCGTCCCCGTGGGATAATTTCCGACCACCACGCGAGCGAAGCCAAGGGTAAAAGCTAGTGTCCAAGATAAACCCAGAAAGTAATTGCAGTTTCTTATGAAAAGTTAAATAAGAGCTCTATAGACTGTTTTGATTAATTGCCAAGAACTTATTATTATGCCCCGAAACAAGTAACAAACTGTTTGAACGTTCAACCCATAACATATTGATTCAGTGTTCTACGCCCTTTAAATGTCAATCGATAAACAAACACGGCAGGCAATACACATTACTACACTATCGAATATGTCAGCACATCACCAATCATACTGATTAAGAATGGCTTCCTTGACAAAATATTTAAAGCATGTTTTTATTTACCTTTGTGGTGTCAAGACTAGTGTTGTGTGAGAGATAAATACTATCGTAATTTTGATATTTCCACTTTAGTATTTGTAACAAGCAATATAATAAGAGCTTATTATTTTCCGAGTGACTAATAACTTAAAAGTCGACTAAATGTTTGCAACAAAAAAAATAGAGTGGGTACCATATATAATGGGTTGGCAGCTAATAAGGAGTATCGTTATAAGTAATAAGTAGCATATTAATTATCAGTAATAAGCTCCGTTTTAATTTGTTACCAGGAGAAACTGGATGCAATCTGGTCTTTAGGGCACCCCGACTCGGACAGGTTAGGTTAGAAGGGGATGGCGGGGTCGATAGACCCCGCCATCCCCTTCGTGGTTATTTTTTTATAAACCACCCAGAAGTAGGAGCCCCGCGAAGCGGGGCTCCGTCGACCAAGCCCTGCCATCGACCATGCATAGAATATTTTAATTAAGGTTTGGTTAGAACTGTGACAATATGCATGTGATTTTAATTTGGTTCAAATATTTTTATTCCGTATCTTTATTGGACGGACATTTGAACTAAATCATTATTTTAGTAATTAATATCTTATTACTTACTTAAAATTAATAAATAAAAGTTCCTTGAGTTCCATTTGTATGGCATTGTAGGCTTTTGATTAGAAAACCTAATATTATCGTGTGTGCATTTTAGCATACTAGTGACTTACATTTTAGTTACTAGTTTCTCAATCTGAATTTCAAGGCAGTCTATGATTAACACAACATTTGCATACCTGGATCTAAACAATATGGGTATTTTTTTGTAGATTGCTGGTGGTGTTGGCCATACAATTAAATTTTTAATTTTTTCAGCAATAAGAGGTACACTTTTAGAGAATATTCTGCTGATAGTACTCTGTGAATATCCAAAATGTAATGCTAATATGCTGAATGACTCGTTTAATTTTATTTTCTTCAGTGTAATTAGTATATCTATGGTAGAAAGCCGGACATTTTCATGTAATAATTTTATTACATTGTTGCAGATACTTCATAATATGTCTTTTGATAATCTTACATCATTCCTTACGTATTTGTGCACCTATCGGGACTGGAAAAACACTTTATCGGGTGCACTTCTGATAGCTTGTTTGCATTCAGGCACAACGCAATTCTTGTAAACTGGCTTTTGAGCTTTTTTCATGATGAAATAAGTTAATAACAAGAATACATAGTAAACAATGGACTGGACCATAGAACACTATTACTCCTGGATTGTCAAAAAGAGAACTCTGTGGGACTGTCACTGGACATAGTATTATTTGACGTCATCAACAGAGCGCGCGAAAATGGCGGCGTTTAAACAGCTCAAAATGATTCTCTATTTTAAATATTTTTTTAAACTTAATTACAGCATTTTTTAAACAGTATTTATTTTTTACTATGTTATAGCGGTGTAAACAATGAATTTAAAATATAAAATAAATACATGCATATACCCTATTATGACAAACATGAACGCCCATTTTCTATTTTGTTTTCGCCATTAAGTTTCCGCTTAGATATTAATTCTGTTCCCAAAAGAAAAACTTGATGCTAGTTTAAATTAAAACGGAGCTTATTACTGATATATTAATATGCTACCTATTATTACTTATTACGATACTCCTTATTAGCTGCCAACCCATTATATATGGTACCCACTCTATTTTTTTTAAACCTATATTCATTTTACTTAGTTGCCGCATTAAATACATGCCACACATGTTGACACAATAAGTGTCAGGCCTATGATAGTACGGTAATGTTTTTTTTTTAAATTGTTTGTCATCAAAACTTAGATTATAGTTTACATTATAAGGTAATAAAATTGATTCAAACGTCATGATCATCACAAACAAGCCATTGCTGTAGTTTTTTCTAAATAAAGGAATTGTACAGTGAAACAGTTCATAACTAACAAATAAACACCCCACAAATTCAGATAGCAACAAAAACGCGAACACCCACTTAACTGGCTAATTAAAAATAGACAGCAAAACTAATTAATAACTCGGTCTAAATCCGATCCGCAAACTTGGGGAGCATGACGTAAAAAAACCTTCGATGTCCAGGAGGAAGTTTATCAGGGGTGTCAGAGAAAAACAATAAAACAACAAAATGGGTCAAACTCATATAACTCTCTGAGCTAACTTCATTAATTAAGACTTCAGTCCTGAAGGCTTCGCGGTACACCGACTGCAGACTATAATAGATCTGACGGTTTTGCAATAGCCCTCGCGAATGGTGATACTTACTCGTAAATAGATAGATGTTTTTTTAACAGTTATCTACTGTCGAATAAGCTATTTAGTATACAGGCAGCATACAAAGTTATTGTATACATGTAATATATATTTATGTAAAAAAAAGAGAAAAAGAAAACAAAAAATAATAATAATTATATGTTTTATGTATTTATTGTATATGTAAATGGTACACCACAGACTACTTGCAGTATGGTCTGTCCTTCTCCCATAGTCCATCCAAAGATTGTCTTATAATTATCGCTTTTCATCCTATGTAAAATTTAAAAAAATTATATCTGTTCTTTTATGCTGTACATATTGTATTCTAATTATCTATCTCACTTGCAACTACTTTTAAAGAAAGGGCAAAAATGCAAAAATGCAAAAAAAAAAATGTACAGAGTGTGCTTAGTAGTCAATTCATACTCGTAACATCACTCACATTATAAAGAAAGAAAATGCGTTTATTTGCGGTAAACTTGACGCAAAAAATAACACAAACACAAAACATATGAAAAGGTTGGGGGAAACATGCGTTATGCATTTATATTACTATTATTATAATAATTTATTTTATACATTATGCATGCCATGAGCTTATTAAGTTTATTTTATACATTATGCATGCCATGAGCACGCGCGTACAATGAAAATGACGATTGACACAGTAGCGAAAAGATGCATATTTTAACCTTTATATCAAATAGCTGGATGGACTATACGTAGGGTGTCACATTGGGCGGTCTTATCGATAAAAACGATCTTTTAGATGTCCTTTAGATGGACTTGAGAGAGAAGGAGAAACGCACAGGTGTTACACTACTGTTTACTTAATTGTAATTGTCTCAGAGGTGTTATAAAATAAAATGGTGGGCTGTAATAATTGGTATGGTTCGTATATTGGACGATAGAACGCGCGCCTCTCGGTCCGTCCCTTTTGAGTTACTGCGCGGTGCAGGTCACCGGCTATCGGCTGGTCATCCCCCATTCCCCGCTCGCTGCTGTCCCGCTCCTGTTGCCTCAGTGGCGGGCGATACCATGTTTTTGTCTCCGACATACTATTTATCCAACTATATTCGAAATAAGATTCGTTGACGATCTTATAATCATAACAGATATATGTAATGACAAAACAAATTACAACAAAAACACATAATTTAAATTTATTGTAAAACTAGTTAGTTAAGATTGCTAATAAAGTCCTTGACTGGCACGTCATAGAGGGGGTGGAGACCTATTCCGACCACCGGTACATCCGGTTTGACGTCTCCGCACAGACCTCGAGCGCGCTGGTCCGACAGGCCCCGAGTGGTCCGCGATGGGCGCTGAAGCAACTGGACCGGGAGCTCCTCCTGGAAGCCTCGATCGTGCAGGCCTGGGTGTCATCACCGGACAGGCCTGCTGACATCAACGTCGAGGCGGAGTGGTTCCGGGAGGCCATGTCCGAAATATGTGACGTGGCAATGCCCCGGGCCCAGCCCGGACGCGCTCAGCGCCAGGTGTGCTGGTGGTCGCACGAGTTGACGACTTTACGCAGTGCGTGATTCGCTGCGCGACGCCGGTACACCAGGCACCGCAGGCTCCGTATTCGCCCTCCGGATACGGAAGCCATTCAGGCGGAGCTGTACGAGGGGTACAGAGCGGCGAAGACCGCCCTCCAAGCGGAGATCCTGCGGGCCAAGGGACTGGCCCGCGAGGAGTCGCTGGAGACTCTGAACAGGGACCCGTGGGGACGCCCCTACAAATTGGTGCGTGACAAGCTCCGCCCATGGGCTCCCCCACTGACGCAGAGTCTCCGGCCCCAGCTCGCGGAGGACGTGGTGAGCACTCTGTTCCCTTCTAGAGGGGACCATATCTCCCCGCCCATGGCTCCGCCTACTGCGGTGCTGAATGCGGACCACACCGCCGACGATGACGACGATGCTCCGGAGGTGACCGAGACACAGCTGCGAGTGGCGGTACGTAGGCTGTGCTAAAAATACCGCCCCAGGACCCGACGGCTTACCTGGGAAAGCCTGGGTCCTGGCATCGGAGGCTCTCGGGCCTCGACTAAGGGGGCTCCTAAGCGCATGCATGGAGAGGGGCCAGTTCCCACTTCGTTGGAAGACGGGGAAACTGGTCCTCATCAAGAAGCCGGGGCGCCCAGCGGACTCTCCGTCCGCTTACCGGCCCATCGTGCTGCTCGAAGAGGTGGGCAAGCTCTTTGAGAGAGTCATTGCAGACCGCCTCGTCGGGCGGCTGGTGCGGGTGGGGCCGGATTTGGCGGAGAGCCAGTTTGGCTTCCGCAGGGGGCGCTCTACGGTGGACGCCATCATGCGCGTGCAGGCCCTCACGACGGGGGATGCTGTGGCCCGGGGTGGGGTCGTCTTGGCGGTGTTTTTAGACATCGCCAATGCCTTCAATACCCTGCCCTGGAGTTGCATCAGGGAGGCACTCCGGTATCACCGGATGCCGACCTACCTCTGTCGTGTGGTCGAGGCCTATTTGACGGACAGGGCCGTCATCTACCCCGGTCACCAGGGAGTATGGAACCGGCAAGAGATGTCGTGCGGTGTCCCACAGGGATCGGTCCTGGGGCCGCATCTGTGGGACATCGGATATGACTGGGTGCTGCGCGCCGACCTCCCTAGCGGCGTCAGCGTGGTTTGTTACGCTGACGACACGCTGGTCCTGGCGCAGGGGAGGTCGCACCAGGCGGCGGCCGAACTAGCGACACGCGGGGTTGCGACAATCGTCGAGAGGAACCGGCAATTGGGACTCGAGGTGGCCCTGCACAAGTCCGAGACCATGTGTTTTCATGGTCCTCGGAACACGCCACCGTTGGGTTCCCAAATAACGGTAGGAGGGGTTCACATCGGCGTCGACTCGACGATGCAGTACCTGGGACTCGTCCTCGACAGCCGGTGGAACTTCGTGGAGCATTTCCGACGTTTGGCTCCCAGACTGGAAAGGGCCGGGGCTGCCTTAAAGCGGCTCCTGCCCAATCTAGGGGGGCCAAACGCCTCCTGCCGGAGGCTCTACGCAGGGGTCGTGCGGTCCATGGCCCTTTACGGGGCACCGGTGTGGGCGCGTTCCTTGAGGCGGCGGCCTGGTTGAACGCGCCCCAAAGGGTCATGGCCACCCGGCTGGTCCAGGGATACCGTACGGTCTCCGGTGAGGCGGCGAGCCTCCTTGCCGGATTACCGCCATGGGATCTGGAGGCAAAAGTCTTCGCGCACGTTTGGGAGTGGCGCGAGGAGGTGAAACGCTGGGGCGTAGCTCCGCTGCTGCGAGAAATCACGGTACATCAGACAGAGCTCCGGCGGGATCTCAGGGCGGCATGGAGAGTGCGATTGTCGCAACCCAGCGCTGGGCACGCCACAATTGCGGCGATAAGTCCCCTCTTTGAGGAGTGGCTAGAGAGGCGCCACGGCGTCTTTACCTTCCGCCTGACGCAGGTCCTCACCGGACACGGATGTTTCGGGAGGTTCCTATTCCGGATAAGGCGGGAGGAAACGCCCGGGTGTCACCATTGTGTGGATCGCCCGAAGGACACGGTGGAGCATACGGTGGAGGTCTGCCCGGGTTGGGCGGAGCACCGCCGTGTCCTCGTGGAGGCGATTGGCGGTGGCGATCTCTCGCGTCCGGCCTTGGTCCAGGCCATGGTACGGAGCGAGAGGGCTTGGGAAGCCGACACCTCCTTCTGGGAAGCACTAATGTTCGCGAAGGAGGAGGCGGAACGCGTGAGGGAGAGGCAAAATTTGCGCCCTCACGCCCCTAGCCGCCGCAGGAGATGCCCTGGGCATCGGGAATCGCAGGCCGATTCCCGGCCACCGTAGGCGCGGGCTTGCGAACGGCGAGCAATGGGCAGCACGCCGTTCGATAAGGACCAGGCCCGGGTCGACGGCGCGTTGTGTTCCACGCGCGCCTCAAAGAGATGTCAGCACCAATGACGGGGTTTGCTAGGACCGATGCCTGCTAGTGTTGCGGAAAAGTCCAAGAAGGTTACCGTGGCCCCTGGCACAGGCAACTGAAGGAACACGGGTGGGTTCTAGTCAGTAAGAGTCTGACACGCCCTCCTGCTCTGCCCAGAGCGGAAGAAGTTATTTGATGATTTCCCACCCACAAAAAAAAAAAATTGTTAATAAAGGCTATTTGAAATTGAACTCAAAATGTACGTCAGGCGCAATTGTGGGCAGTCAGCTCTGCTACCATACTACTGAGTGGCAAAAATATTTACTACGACCTGGGGCCGTACCATGACGTAATAACACCATCATGATTCCGTTGCGAAAAAGAGATAGTGTTAACGATCATGTATAGCTCCGTCTCTCTTTCACGCTGGAACAATGATGGAATTAATACGTCATAGTATGGCCCCTGAGCTATTCGTGCCAATATGACTAAAGTAAAATACGTAGCAAAGGCATAATCAGCCTATAACGTCCCCACTGCTGGGACACAGGCCTCCTCACGGTAAGAGGGAGTGGGCCGTTATCCACCAGGCGACCTAGTGCGGTTTGGCGGATGTCATACATGTCTTCGAATTTTTGGATGCCGGTTTCCACACGATGTATTCCTTGACCGTTTTGAGAGTCGTGGTGATGAAATAATGTATTTACATAAATTAAAGTGCCTGTCTGCGTTCGAACCTACGACCTACAACTCGTAAGTCGCGGCCGTTACCACTGGGCCACCACTGCTGTGTTAAATAAGTACTCTGATATTTTTATGTTAATTTAAATAAAACATGTTACTAGTATGTCGGGACAGGAGGCCGATTGGAGCTGAATTCTTCACCGTTGAACATTATTACTGGGCATAGATGTGTGTTGCGGGCGAGAAGAAAAACTCTGAAGATGAATAATGATTTTTAGGTTATATTTGAAATTCACTAAATTTATAACGTATTTATAACGAAACGTTGGACAGTTTCTAGGCACTTGTTGTCCGTACAATGTCCGATGGTCAAGAGAGTTGCGCCACGACGCTGTAGCGCAATCATCTATTCTATTCTATTTTTAATAAATGGCAAGCAAAGCCGATGTCGACTATTCTGCCAATGTCTAAAGTGAAGCGCAATCATCGACTCGCACGAACATCAGACTAGACTCTGTCGAAGCGCGCCAACTTCACACTTGCGTTTCGTTGTCAAATAACATCCCGCACTCGTGACTCTTCCGATAAGTATATTTTTATAAAAGCTGTATGGCATAACATAAGTAGAAATGTATTCGATCATTGATTGCTTAGACCTATAGTCCAACTCGCATGAAAAAAGTTAAAGATGTTTTGTGTATCTAACGTATCAATCATAATAAAAGAACGGCAAGGTCAAAATAATATGCATTAGGTACTTAAATATAATTCTACTGCTATTCCAAAAAAAAAGCCTTTGATTTAACGTCTCTTGTTGACTGGCATTAATTCTCACCGCTTATTAATATACCTAATAGAGATGGCAGAAGATAGGTACGAGGGAGCGAATGACTATACCAATCTGTGAGCCTTGAGTCCACGAAAAGAAGGTTATCGACTATCGTCAGTAGTTAATATACAGATATTGAAACCCGATTAAAAGCGGCTGTCTGCGTCAGGTGAAGAGCAGCCAACCCGTCATAATTCCCATACAAACGCTCGTACGTGATTATAGCGTTATAACAATTTTTTCTCCAGATATTTTAAAAACACAGATATGTTGTGGTTTATATCTAGGTTTCTATTTAATAAAAAAAAAGTTTTTTAGAAACAAATTCAGTACAGACCAAAAATACTCTTTTTTGTACAAATGTTATCTGAGGGGCAATTCCCGTATTTTTAAGACCGTTCGCATTCTAATCTCAGTCTCAATCTGTCAAAATTACAATCAATTTACATACAATTTTGACAGGTTTTTGACATTGATTGTCGCTGAGATGAGATTGCGACTTGAATTTGAACGTTTTTTAAGTACGAGAATTGGCCTAAACTTTGGCCGTTCATAATGTATTCATACATTAAAAAAGTAAACAAAACATCTCGATGAAACCTTACAAATGTAATGGCAATTCTAAATGATAAACATTTTGCCCAAAAACTTGTAACGCTTTGTCAAAAATACGTATTTCCTGGTAGAAGTTTTGTGAAATCTCCGCGCGCCAATTTTCGTTCGATGTTATCGCGTTCTCACTTTTGCTTTTTCAAGCATTGCGTTGGATGAAATAACAAGCTTTTCAATCACGATCGCATTGACGATAGATGGAACGGGAAGGGCCCTCTTAAGTATTTAGCCTGCCTAGCCGAAGCACTTACTAAAGAGAACATTTTGATTTTTATGTCAATCAGACCCTACTAATTTGCAAGAATATTTTCAGGTTTTAAGGTGCAGTGGCTAGACAGAGGTAGATTTGTTAAGTAATGTCTTATCTTTTCTCGCACAGGAAACTTTTGATACAGTAGGTATAGATTACTTCGCTTTGATAGCAGTACGATCACGTTACGAAAACGTTGATCACTTTTGTACTTCGTCACGTTTCTTACGTCATTTTTGACGTCGCCATTTGCATTGTTAAATCACAAGATTCAAGAATGGAAGGTTTTCGTAAGTCAACCGTATCTAGTGTGTCCTTTTAATAAAACACCTTCCTTTCAACAAAATCAATCAATCTGCCTTACTTTATCACAAGCATGTTGGGGTCGGTTTCCAGTGTAACCGGATTAGGCTGAATATCATTGTTTTACAGGGAGCCACTAAACAGAATACCCCTTGGTAAGACTGGTTATCAGACTTTTTGGGCTTCTAACTACCCGTAGCGACTGTCCAAGATCTAGGAATGACAGCCGAGGCCAACAGCTTAACGTGCTCTCAGAGGCCCAGAGGGGTCTCAACAAGTAATGGATGGTCAGCCATAGACGATTCAACTGTGGCAAGCGTATTAACCTTCGACAAACCGTGCGTGCGTAACGTGCGTGCGTAACGTGCGGCTATCATTTAGCCAAGAGCCCTTATTATTCGAAAAAACTACTGCCACTTTCTCTTTCATTTCGACGTCGAACATTTTAATATACAAATCAGTTCAATCAATCAGGATTGATTGAGTGAACAGATGGAAGTAAAAGTCATTCAAGTGATTACCTTGAACATTTCAATTTCAAATTTATTTATAGAATCCATTAGAATGGATACTCAATCATTTATTAGGATTTTTTTATTTTAGTAGTAAGCTTCCAGTTTTTTTTTCACATCCACACACTGCCAGTATTTTATAGAAATGTTGAATGTGTGCTGTATAACCACTTATGCTGTCCTTAAAGCTAAAGTTTTCCTAGAAGAGCGCTGACACACGACGGCACATAGCGTCCAAGATTAACCGGCAAATGACGTTACTAAAACGTTATTTATGTATGTATGTTAGTATTTTCCAATGACTAAAGAATAAGAGAGGACATGAACTAAAAGATCGTATCGCGTGCCCGCGTGGAAAGTAAAATGGCGTAGGCTCCGCCCATTACCTAGTGTTGTCCTCTGCTCATTCTTTGCAATGATTTTGTTCATCGTGTTGATTACAAATCGATTAATTGAAATCACATACATTAAAATAAGGTTTTTGATTTTAAGTAGATAGTAGGTAAGTAGGTTGTTATTCGATTCTCATTCTAGGACGTCGCATTATGGATTAAGTACAAAAAAGCCTGTTGTTGCGTAATCTGACTGAAAAATTGCAAAAATCATCAATTTGGCGGTTCATTTAAAATTAATTGTACTTGATATTATTTACTCTATGATTAATAGTTGCTCGTGATAATCAAGCTAGAAGAAGAGTAAATTAAACTGCAACAAGGAATTCAAAACTACACCGATTACAAAATAAAACAACAGAAATCGATATTATGCATTTAATGGGAGAACCGTTTTATTTCAAATAGATACAATAATATCAGTTTGTAATTAGTATTAAGTACACCAATAATGTGAAATACAATAAAGTCTGCCTGTCTACAATAAATGTACAGGGAAATAATAATGTATTATGACTCAAACTCAAAGCATTTATTTCAAATAAACCAATTACAGGCACTTTTGAATTGTCAAGGGGTCGGTCAGTCAGAAAGATGAAGCTAGTTGCCCATTCCAAAGCGTAGTAGGTACCTATGGAGAAGAACGGGCAAGAAACTCCATGGACACTCTTTTAAATCAAAATATTGTTACAAAAAAGTGGTTACATCATTCATGTTGTAATTATACATGTGAGAACGATGTAGAAACACGTGCACGTTAAAAGCGTCCGTAATAAAAAGATAAAAACAATTATGGAATTAAAATAAGCCGTGGCAGCTAAGAAATGACCAGTGCCTACTGACGGCGCGGCGGCGCCCGTTTACGAACATGACGTATGGATCAGCACCATTCAGCTCAACCATTTTGAAGGGAACTCAATGATCCAATACACACGCCACCACCAGCGACACATTTGAGTGAGCATGACATACTCTCAGCCGCCAGGGCACATTCAAGTCAATGAAAGACGAACCCAGTAACCTTTATAGTGGGTACATAGTGCTCACACATGTGCTATGCAATTATACAATACTAAGAGATTGAATTTATACAATGCAAAGATAGGTTGTACAATCTTCATCAGCTCCAACATTATTTTCGAATATATGGGTAAATGTAGGCTTACAATGAAAATGTGATAATTTACCTTAGGGAGCCTTGTCGGTATTGCATTGTCGTGAAGTCTCACTATATCAAGACTTCTATTAATACAAGACTCTTCGAAATGTAGTGAACAAACAAATACTTTTTCCTGGCTGGAGTCGATATTTTCTTGACCCAATGATTCAAGCCACTTACTTTTAAGTTTATCATTTTTTGGTAACCTAAAAACACAAACAAAACACGCAAACTAACATAAATGTGTATATTCTTTCATGCTAAATATTCAAACGAAATTTGGTTTTTATCGATGCAAAATCGATTCGTTGTGCAAATTACACAATCACAACACTATATTTGTCAATAAAAATACGTAGTAAACAAAACCAAAATAAGGAAATATATCGTTCGAAAGACTATGAATAGGCAATAATCTATGACCGAACAGTAATAAACATGAATTGAGACTAGAAATTGGTATAAATTTATATAGGAAACTTAATAATCTATGAATTCTTTTGACTTACTTGTGCAGGGATATCAGAGGCGCTTTTTTACTGTAATTCGAGCCACAGCCCCTCACACAACACTTAGGCATGGTTTCCTCTATCACAGACCGCCTCAGTCAAATTTACAGCACTCAAAATGTTCTCAAAATGGAAAAAAACTTAATATTTAGTCGCACGATAACGCCAAATGACACTTCATGTACACTCTGAGAAGTACTCAAAACCAGAAACTAAAATGGCGAACCGGCCGATGGGCAGGGCTTCCGTGACGTCATACTTCAATATTGCAATTTTAGAAAACTGACAAAATACGGTTTTCTCTTTTTGACACTTGCAGAATTGCATAAGTTAGAAAGAAACATGTATATTTTTTTATTTCTGTATAGAATCGTATGATATTTCCATAATGTATAATTTATATAGATCTTTTAGTTCATGTCCTCTCTTATTCTTTAGTCATTGGTATTTTCCTATAAAGCGTTTTTGACAGCGTAAAGTCACACCCAGCTGCCATCATTTGCATGACGGCCGTCATTGAGACCATGGCCTCTGTGTTTGTTTCGGCATTTCTTCTCAGAGACCAGTCAGCTAGGAAATGCCGGCGCCATCTAGTTTTAAAATATTGACGTGTAAAAGTATCAAAAGATCTACTTACAGAAATAAACATTTCATTTCATTGCGACTTTTATGTGGCGGTCACCGCTCTTCTAGGAAGCCTTTGCTTAATTTGTAACAGGGTTTTATTTACGAATAGGGATGAGCTACTTTTCCAATATTTTTACACGACACTCTAGGTTTAAATCCCGACAAGTAATTAGTCACACTTCCATGAAACGTGTGACTTCCAAAATGTGACTGAAATCTCTACCAAGCGTAGAGTATAATGGAAAACGACCATTTAACATTCATAAAGAAGGCCACATTCTAAAATGAACAAGCTTGTCATATTCGCAGTGGTGCTTTTTGGAAGTCATATTTTCCTCAAAATTACAAGAAAAGTCACAAAACCAGAATTAACGAGAAATACGTTACAACATTCTGTTGAATATTAGGCAATCAATTAACATAATTTTATTACCCATATTTACTGCTTTCAACGCAAATAGTAGGCTTTATTAAAACTAACTTTGTTTTATTATAGCTATTAAATGTTGGACCATCACGCGATATTAAAACGGGTTACTGTATTATGTGTAAGTTCGTGAGCAGTTTTTGGAAATTCTCCAGGAATTGTTCGGAGTACCTATAAGTACAATTATGTTAAGACGAAAAATTCTTAAACGCCTTACGTTTGGTACGATATTTTTAAGTAAGTAAAAAAATCGTTTTGTGTCTGGTTGATGGCAATAGTCTCGTGGGTACTATAGGTACACTTCTGCCTCACCCTTCGGGAATTGCAGGCGTGATATTGTGTTATGTTAAAAAAACCGCAGTGTTGACGTTTATTTAAAAAAAACGTTAGTTATACCCAAATGTTGGATTTTTAGATGGTATTTCCAATAAAAATATTGGATCATTGAGTTCCCTTCAAAATGGTTGAGCTGAATGGTGCTGATGCATACGTCATGTTCGTGAACGGGCGCTGTCAGTAGGCACTGGTCATTTCTTAGCTGCCACGGCTTATTTGGATTCCTGAATTGTTTTTATCTTTTTATTACGGACGCTTTTAACGTGCACGACTTTCTACATAGTTCTCACATGTATAATTTCAACATGAATGATGTAACCACTTTTTTGAAACAATATTTTGATTTAAAAGAGTGTCCATGGAGTTTCTTGCCTATTCTTCTCCATAGGTACCTACTACGCTTTGAAATGGGCAGCTAGCTTCATCTTTCTGACTGACCGACCCCTTGACAATTCAAAAGTGCCTGTAATAAGTTTATTTGAAATAAATGCTTTGAGTTGAGTTGAAACAAATCCACAATGGTACATTATTGGTATCACTATTGACTCATTATTGTGTATTGTTACTCTAGTACCTAACTGATGCTTATTGTTTATTTTATTATTTATGTACACAGTAAAACTGATAAAGACACGACATAATAGTATTATGTACAAAAGTACTGCTTATTTCTTAAGAAATTTCTTCCATCAGAACGCAGAATAGAGAAATGAAAAAGAAATGTAGACAATAAACGTGTGAGAACAACAAGAGAAGAATTTAGTATTGAGACGTCTTAAACTAGAATATTAAAATACACCTACTTAATTACTTAAAGCATAAACATAGTAAAAATATATAAAAACTCACAGTTCATTCTTACAGCTTATTTGTATCATCTATATGGAATCATCGGTACGATGAAGAAGAACTACGAGAATAATCCTGATTTTCGCTCCTTAATTAACACTGTTTAGTCAAGTCTATACGTTAAAAAACATAGTCGGAACAAAACAACATGTAACGGTATAAAAAAATGCTTAAAGGGAAGTCGTGATGCGACGCTATCCGATGGATAATTGAATGATGGAGGGCGCGGTAATTTAATAAGCGCACTACTGCGGAAGCAGGAAAGGGAACAAACTGGAAAACCACTTCATAACATTGTAAACTAAAAGTAAATGACATCAGTCTGATGTTTACCTATTTTCTATAAAAAAAACATACCTACGAGGTATTTTATGAAGGTGGCCAATAGAACCCCACTTTACAATAAGGTAAGTAGTTACTATGATAATTAATAAATGTCATGACGTCACGTGTTCACTTAATTTTTAGGAAAACGTAGATTTTATTTTATGTAATTGAAGATAAATCTCACGCATTTTTTTTTAATCCCATTTTATTTTACATTTAAATCAAACTTCCATTTTTACATAATATTATTAGTAATGTGAATATTTTTTTCTATAAATTATCGATATACGTCACATTTTTACTTGAATTAGTGAACTCGTTTGTAATATTCCTTCGATCTTGTGTGATAGAGACCTCTTTGTAACATAAGAACTGAAGGATTGTTACAAAACAAATACCTTTAAATAATTACTTAATTTATCATACCTGCCAACAGACTATGTACTTGTGAATTATGTTAACATTTTCTGTACGTACAAACATCCGTTCAGGCATTTAATCCTATGTCTTACTTCAATGCAGAAAGCGGGATTTATAAGGAGCGTAGCAGATATTTTGTTCACTTGGCTAGACTTATTTTACCGGAAAATAACACACTATTTTCATCTTTGACTCCTGAATAATAAAGCCTGAATTCCCGTGACAGAATCGTCAATAGGTGGCAGAGTTTCCGTTATCCTCGGTACTCGTAAGATTCTTAATGCGTTTAGCTTTGTGTATAGCTATGGAATTATCACATTTCTTACTTGTTTTTGTAATCATACGAATCTTCAATCAGAAACCGTATGGTAACTTGCATATTTATAAAATGCTGAAAGTTTTCTTGAAGTCACGTCTCAGTAAAATACGTTTAAAGAAAACTGCCGCTTGTCTAGATTTATGAACCCCAGATGAACACATCTCTTTGCGTGATAGTAGGTTAAAGGTAGGTCGCAGGCTAGGCTCGCTGTCCGATAAGGACCAGGCCCGGGTCTACGGCGACGGCGGCGGCGCGTTGTGTTCCACGCGCGCCTCAAAGAGATGTCAGCAGCAAGGACGGGGTCCGCTAGGGCCGATGCCTGCCAGGGTTACGGGAAAGTCCGAAAGGGTTACCGTGGCCCCTGGCACAGGCAACTGAAGGAACACGGGTGGGTTTTAGTTAGTAAGAGTCTGACACGTCCTACCGCTGCGCCCAGTGCGGATGAGGTTATATGATGAATTCCCACTCTCAAAAAAAAAGGCGAACAAATCTCTCTGCATGATGTTAAAAACAGTAAAAAAGGAAATTGTCAAAAACCCCATGCTCAAACTTAAACTCAAAGAAAGCATTTATTTCAATGAAACTTTTGAATTGTCTAGAGGTCAGTCAGAAGTATGAAGGTAGTTGCTCATTTCGAAGCGTACCTAGTAGATACCTTTGGAGAAGGACGGGCAAGATACTCCACAAATATTCTTTTAAATCAAAATATATGACTCACGAACATGACGTATGGATCCATTTTGAAGGGAACTTAATGATCCAACACACACGTCACTACCAGCGAGACATTTGAGTGAGCTTGACATACTCTCAGCCGCACATTCAAGTCAATGAAAGATGGACCCAGTAAATGGTAGCTTTATAGTAGGTTCATAGTGCTCACACATGTGCTATGCAATTATACAATAATAAGAGATTGAATTGTATACAATGCAAATATAGTTTTTACAATCTTTGCATTCTGCAGCTCCAAAAATATTTTCGAATGCTAATCAATCAGTTTATGCACCCTTGGGGAGCAGGACCAGCATTGAGCCAGGCCTTTTTGTCAGCGATGTAATCCCTCAACGAAATTTTAATCTTGTATGCAACCAAGCATATTATAAAATATGTTTGGCTGCATACAAGATTTAAATTTTCTTTTTATTCAATTGGAGTATGGGAAGTTATTTTATTGAAGTAACATTTTAAACAGTGCCCCATGAAGGGTGAGTCTATTTTAGCCAGTCTGAAACCTAGTTGAACTAATAGGTCCCTATTTATATTCCCATAGTTGTGTCTTTCATCCCTCTTACTGAAAAGAATATTTTTTTTCCTTACGTACATGATGTTTTCATAGATAAATTGACAAGGTACGAGTACCGTCATGATGCTAATATCTTTAGACAGTTCCCCTACATAATTGAACTGGCAGTTGCGATATACTGCTCTGGAAGCTTTTTTCTACAGAATAAAAATAAACTCGTTAGCGACAGCCCGTCGCTATTGTAAAATACCGTAAGACATGATACTATGAAAGGAATTGAAATAGACTACCCTCGCGGTATCTACATTAGTAAATTGACCTATTTTACTTACAGCATATATGCTGCTGAACTTTGCTGTCCTGCAAGAGATGTTAAATGAGGACCACATTACAGCCTAGAGTCAAGCGTGATCCCCAGGAAAACAGTTTTATCGACGAATTCTAGTTTATCTTTAATCAATACTATGTCACCATCACTACTTTTAACATTCGGTGAAGCAAATGATTGTTTGTTTCTAGCAGACACTTAACTAAAAGATTAGCACTAAAAATAATACCACCTTTTCATAAATCCCCACTAGATTACGAATTTAGGCCAAGTTTTTTTTGAGACACGTTTGAGTTACAAAGAGCGTCGATATTTCAATCTATATCCTGAGGGAGTTTCTGCCACGTTCGCATAAAAAGCAGATCGAATGTGCTAGCTAACACATCTTGATAATATTCCTAAGGTGACCTAGAAAGAAAAGTTCTAAAGTACTATATATACTATATATATAGTGTATCTATTCATACACGAACTATCTGAAGGGGTCATTGTACTAATCATTATGAACAACTTTACTTTTACTATGGGACCAAACCTGAAATCGTGAAAAAAAAATCAGCTGTTCCCTACATTCTGGCGAGATGCGAACATAAATGTAGGGAACAGCAGATTTTTTTTCGCGATTTCAGGTTAGGTCCCGTAGTAAAAGTTGTTCATAAGACCTTATAAACTTGAAAAAATACACTAATTATTAAACAAACAAATGGTGCGTGTAGTATGTTACAAAATTATGTAGATGCACCTCGGCCACGTTTCTCAGAAATATATATGTTACTATTATTAAGGAATTAGGTAATTGTTTTTATTAATAATGATACTAGAGCAAATTATATTGGTATATTTTTTTTAATACTTCATTAAAAATAACCGGGTTTGCGTATGTCTATAAGACTAAGCAAGGAGCAGTGGTGGTCTAGAGGTAACGGCCGCGACTTACGAGTTGTAGGTCGTAGGTGAGAACTCAGACAGGCGCTTTACTTTTTGTAAACTATTTCAACACCACTACTCTCAAAACGGTGAGAAAAAACCTCGTGAGGTAACACACACACACACACACATTTTGGCACATGTCCTAAAACCAAAAATTCGAAGACTTGTGACATCTACCAAACCGCACTGGGAGCGCGTGGTGGATAACGTGCGGACTTCCTCTTGCCGAGAGGAGGCCTGTGTCTCAGCAGTGGAAACTTTATAGATAGGCTGATTCTGTTATGTACGAGTATACCACTAATAAACAAGTTTAATTTAACTGAAATTTTAGGTGCACTTTTACACACTTACACTTTAAAACTCGGAACAGTGTTGAAGTTTTAATACGGGGGGAAAAACCAAAACTATGTGTAGGATTTTACACAAGTTTATTTCTAGAGCTACTTGTTATATTCGATGCTCGGGTCAGGATGAGGGATGTCTCCTCTTCCCGTTGATGTTTTGGATTTAGTGTTTGGTAGTACGTCAATGAACTTATTTTATTTTTCCAGTAGAAAGACGTTGATTGTTGATAGTATATTAGGTAGGTACAATCGGACAGATCAAGAGAGATAAGAAAAGAAAAAAAGAATACAAAAAATGGTGGCCTGTGACATGCAAAATCTATTATATATGCGTGAAGTTGGCGGGTGATGCTCCGCGCTGATTGGCTGCCATGCTTAACACTGGTTGGTCGATGTTATTAACGATTATGCAGTCAGCGGCAACTTCAGATCACCTTCTTCATGCTGGTACAGGCGGTAACACTACTATTAATAAGACACAATATATCAATAATATATAAGAACAATGACACATTAACAACAGCCCTTCAGCCGACAAAGTCCAGTTGAAGAGCACCCTCGTCTCATTAGATAGGTCTCTTCAAACAGTTACGTAAAGCCCAAATAAGAAAAGGTCCAATTTATTTAGCCGATATTTATTATTATTAAATAAATCATAAAGTGGGTTATCGGATAGTCGTTAGTAATTTAGGGAAACGTCAATACGTTGAACAAATTAATGAAGGCAATTGTACGCACGGCCGCTTGGAAAAATATAAACGAGGCGTTTAGCTGACGGATCGGCCATGTTTTTGAAATGTACTGCAGTGCTAAAGTTGAAGCGGGTGCTCCACAATTTGGCCTTAAATAATATGGCTTTGATAATTCGTTCACACTTTTTTCTTTAATCATATTGTTTTACTTCCACGGTTAATTTTTCGGAAAAATTATGAAAAATAAGTTACGTTATGGTTTTATTGCAGTATTCAAATCAAGGCTTCAGCAAGGCTTTGGGCTTCAAAGACGTTGATTTATTCATTTATTTATGGCACTCCAACGACTTGTTCGTAAGGGGTATCGTATTACTACCCAGTAACTGGGTTGTGGAGGTCAGATAGACAGTCGCTCCACATAAAATACCGGAATTCAGCTGCATCCAGTTACACTAGAAGCCGTCCCCACCATTGTTGGGATAAGTCTAGGCATCTGATGATCATTACTCCAACGACTAGTTCACAAAAACAGTAATAGAGAGCATAGTCTAAATGTATAGATACTACAGCGAACATATCACTTAAAGCTGTGCACAGCACTAAATGAATGATTGACGATCATTCATATTATGGATAAAATTTGTGTTAGACAAGTAAAAAAGGCGAAATATGTGTTATGCCTGTATTTAAATTTGATTTTGAGCTTGGCATTTCTGTTTTGCAAAGAGTTGAAAGAGGTGTGGATGTGGTGGTGTCTGACCACAAAACAAAAACATAACTAACTACAAATTAAACGAATTAATATGAACAAAGTAAACTTTCCTTTAAAGTCCTCCCAATTACGGCAACGCAAAACATAAATCTCCGTACATTTCCAAACAAAATATACGAATCCGTATCCGAAATACAAATTGCAATAAACTAATTTGTTACATTCGTGCAAATGAAAACCTTTCATAAATCAGCGTTAGGATTGACGCGGTAACATTTGCGTTTTATCACCATCTTTTCTGGGGGTACATTTTAATTAGAGAGTACTGAGAACACGGGTTTTAGGGAAACGGGAGTTTTAGATTTAATTTTTTGAAGAGTTTTAGATTGGTTGATGTTATGTTCATTAATTTTATATTTATTTATTTTATTATTTATGTACACACAGTTAAACAGATACAGTTACGACATATTAGTATTGAGTACAAAGGTACTGCTTATTTCTTAAGAAATTTCTTCCAGCAGACCTGCGAAAGGAGAAATGAAAAATAAATGTAGACAATATTGTGTGAGAACAACAAGAGATCAATTTGGTTTTGTGACGTCTTACAATAGAATATTAAATAAACCTACATAAAGGGTAAAAGAAAAAATATATATATATATTATAGGTACTTAAATGAATACATATTGCGATAAATTACTTTTTCACAAAAAAAAACCACCGACTTCCAAAAAAAACACTGCAAAGTGAAAAAAATCTTTGACTTCGGAAGTCGGTGTAGATAAATTCTTTCTTTCATTTTTTTGTTTGTACCTACCCCAAATAAAGTCGTATACCACTACTTGCAATGTAAATAACAATGAGAGGAAGTTATTACAACATCATCAACTTTCACTAAGTAAAAAAAAAAAGTATTATTAAAGCTGACTCAAAAACCACTCATTTTTTTTTTGCTTTTTTTTTATATGGGCCTATTTGCAGGTGGCTCCGAGAACCTGTTCTGCGTAAACTAGTGTCGGCGGGGCTAGAAGGGCCTCTCGCCTTGAAAGAGAATTTTAATTGTCTAACTAAATTTAAGTAGCGTCACTAAGGGCGCCCCAAAGCGGGCTCGAACCTGGGCTTAGCGCGCTACTGATCACTGAACTAGTGGAGATGAGACTAGGATCTGTGTTATTATTATTATTAGGGACATTTATTGAAATTGCAGGCACCGCACGGGCGGGCGGGGTCAAGGGTCGGGGGGGTTGTCTAGCTGCTCTAGTTCCCGAAGGTACTCGCCGGCGAGTACGGAACGTACGAGTAGTTCGTCTGATTTGTGGAGTGTTGGCTGATTTGCGAACGGACATTTGACTCTGTTGAAACAGAGTTATGTCGTCGACTTTGTCTAACAGTGCGTGTTTTGGGCGGCGTATGCGTGATACGCGTGAGGGTGTGTAATGGGTAGCTGCTCTCATTAGTGGGCCAGTGTGTGTGGTAGCAGAATCGAAGAAGAAAAAAATGAAAAAAAACGTACACTCATCGCAACTTAACCAAATGTATATGGGATCACCTGAGAAGTATAGCAGAGGTAGTAGGCATATGTAATAACAACTTTGACTGCTCTGATATCACCAATAAACTTTGTTACATTGTACCCAGAACTGTATTACGGCTGTTCCACACTGTAAAGTGCAGAACCAATGCTGGCGCAAGGGAGCCCCTGCGTCGTCTCTTAGAAACATATAACACACACTTTATCGATCTTGATATATTTTCACTATCTCAAAAGAAATTTAAAAGATTGGCTACTCAATTGCTTGCACAATAATTGTAAATCCTTCCTAACCTAAATCACCTCCAGTAGATGCGTGGTTCTGTTTTATTTCTCATTATTAAATTATTCCGCGGACATTGGTGAGGGTTACATGTTTACCTCTGATGCCCTAGTCTGTTATTCAATAAACTGTTTTATGTCCCAAAAAAAATAAAATAAAATAAAGTATACCCTTTGAAACAAAAAATGATTTTTCCAAATTGGTTCAGGCGTCCTTGAGTAATCGGTGATCATACATAAAAAAAAGATGCCGACGAATTGAGTACCTCCTTTTTTTTTAAGTCGGTTGATAATTAAACATATTATTATATCTTATCATAATATCTTCTGATGTTGCGATGTAATAACAGACATTTGAGCTTTGTCCCTGGGACTGCAATCCACCAGCTATCCCATCTTACGACTAGGTGGTCCGGCTGCTTGTCTGCCAAATGATAAATGATAAATGATTTTATTTCTGTAAGTAGGTTTGAACAAACACTTTTACACGTCAATCATATTTTTTTTTAACCTAGATGAGGTCGGCGTTTCCTATCTGACTACTCTGAGAAGAAAGGCCGAAACAGACTCAGAGGTCACAGTCTCTTTTAAAGTCCAGACAAAATCTTGGTCAGATCATGTGAAGGCTATGTAGATCGGTGTCTGCAATGGTCTTTTGAGGAAAGAACCACACAGATTGAGTGGACCTGTCCAGTCAGTGAACGCAATTGTCAGTAATCGTGCAGCTCTACTTAGACTCAAGGAGCTCAACGATTCGACGAACAATACCAAAGAAAGGACATTTGAGTAGGTCGCCTAAATTACTGAAACTGCCAGATCATGATTACGCTGAGAAAAATACAAAAATAAATATAAAAAAACCAATGACCGACATAGTTCTCACATTCACAATAATTAGAATAATATTATAATAATCTTTGAGGACCATGTAGATTTGTGTCTGAAATGGTCTTTTGAGGAAAGAACCACACAGATTGAGTGGATCTGTCCAGTCAGTGCACGCACCTCTATTCATTTATTTGCGTTGCACAAGGTAAAAGAAGATGTTAACAAAAGGTTTAGAGCTAAGAGCCGTTGTAGATCCTGTCAGGGCACAGCAAAAAATATAATTTGATATATAACTATTACATAAAATTAATAATCTAAATCGTAGAAACTTCAAGTAAACTTTAACTTTAAGCACTTAACATCCAAATCTCACAACTAAGCTTTAAATTCCACAATTTCCAAGTTATCCCCACTTCCGTTATCAAACGATAGTCAACTCACGTTCGAAAAGAATGAAAATTTTCCAGTACGGTTCTTCGAAGTCTAACAAAGGGGCAACCCGAAGTCAATGGTCACGTTTGACCCAAAGTCACCAAGTTTTCTGGTCGTATGACGAGGGGTTAAAGACTGGAAACTATAACTGATGACGAACTATTAAGGGTGATATTAGAATATTTTGTTAAAGAATAAATAAATAATAACTTTATTGTACAAAGAGAAACATAACATGATTGTACAAGTGGTGGACCAAATCAGGTTGAACAGCTAGCTCCTGAACTAAGTAAAAAGTTACTTGTATCTCAGGAGCCAGAGTTCCTCATAAACATTGAATATGATAACTTAAATTCGATCACGTTATAGCGACTCAGTAATTACAGGTATCAGTAATGCGAAAGGTATTAATGAGGTGATCGTTAGAATATGTTATTTTTCTTTTTTTTTTAAACTTTGCCCCACACTAGGAATTTCTCCTGTATCGTGGGTGCGTTTACAAACATTTAAACTCACATACACAAACAGCCAGACCCGGAACAACTACTTGCAGGTCATACAAATATTTGTTCCGTGCGGAGATCGAACCCGCGACACGTAACGCAGCAGTCAATCGCTTAACCACTGCGCCAACCGTAGTTAGGTTTTTTCACTGAACATTTTGTTTTCTGCATTCGTTCGTAGTCATGTAGAATACTGCTCCAGAGTTCCCATGGAACTCATCATCATCATCATGGTGAGGCGCCATGGCGTCCTCACCTTCCGCCTGACGCAGGTCCTCACCGTGCATGGTTGTTTCGGGAGATTCCTGTTCCGAATATGGCGGGAGGAAACGCCCGGGTGTCACCATTGTGTGGATCGCCCGGAGGACACGGTGGAGCATACGATGGAGGTCTGCCCGGCTTGGGCGGAGCACCGCCGTGTCCTCGTGTCCGGCCTTGGTCCAGGCCATGGTACGGAGCGAGAGGGCTTGTTAAGCCGTCACCTCCTTCTGCGAAGCAGTAATGTTCGCGAAGGAGGAGGCGGAACCGCAGGCCGATTCCCGGCCACCGTAGGCGTGGGCTTGCGAACGGCAAGCAATGGGCAGCTCGCCGTTCGATAAGGACCAGGCCCGGGTCGATGGCGCGTTGTGTTCCACGCGCGCCTCAAAGAGATGTCAGCACCAATGACGGGGTCCGCTAGGGCCGATGCCTGCCGGGGTTGCGAGAAAGTCCGAAAGGGTTACCGTGGCCCCAGGCACCGGCAACTGAAGGAACACGGCTGGGTTTTAGTCAGTAAGAGTCTGACACGCCCTCCTGCTCTGCCCAGAGCGGGAGAAGTTATTTGATGATTTCCCAGCCTCAAAAAAAAAGGTCACACAAATATTTGTTCCGTGCGGGGATCGAACCCGCGATACGTAACGCAGCAGTCAATCGCTTAACCACTGCGCCAACCGTGTCGTTCTGTACTGTCGACAGACAGTACAGAAGCTTGTATCACCAAGTGGAGTAGGAACACACTAGCTAGTAAAGTTTCTTTCTTGGTTCACTTTTTCTTGATTCACTGTTTCTTGTTTGATTTAAAACAGAATTTATGACAAATGATAGAAATAGTCACATATATTAATAGTAGTGAACAAGCCTTAAATTAAAATTATCTTTTGACTTTAACACTGTGCTTTTCACGTGTACGCTGATGAAGTTGTACTCCTAATACTTTTGACATTGATTTTGACATCTTACTTACTATTATTTTGACATTGTATTTATTTATTGACATAATTATCTTATATGAATTGACTCTTGCATTAAACATTTCACATCAATTATAATTAGGCTTTTATATGTATTGTTTCTGCATGTGATAATTTTATTTAATATGTGATGTTCAATACAATGTAAATTGTTTATGAATAAATGAATGAATTCTGCCTGTTATTTTACTAAAAATCATGCTTTAAGTTAGTTTCAGACAAAATAAAACGTGAAAACGCGAGCATTTATTAATAATTATCAAGTTCTGAGCTTGAAATCCTGGATTCTATCTCAAGATCGGACAATGTGTTATTGGGTTGCATTGAGAATTACTTAGAAGCAGTCTGGAGTCTGCATAAGTGTCCACTGTTTATGATGGTGTGAGTCCAGTCCCTACGCCCCTACTTGTTGTGGTGATAATGAATACTCGTTTTATTTACAAGACACGTTGTGTCATCCTTCCTTTATCTATAAAAATCAATGCCACTTTCCGTTGTAATTTTATAACTCAAGAACGGATGGACCGATTTTGCTAATTCTTTTTTTAGAATATTCCTTGAAGTACGAGGTTGGTTCATACGGAGAGAAAAAAAAAATGTCAGGTGGTACGAAGTTCGCGGGGACAGCTCGTTTATTTATAGAATTCGCTACAGTAATCTAATTGGTCCGAGATGAGAGTTGGATTGTCGTTCGGGTTCCCGAGGTCCACGTCGTACCTTTAAAATAACTTGTGGCGTAAGACCTTACAATAGTATTATTGAAAATGTGTGAGAATTGTTTGTGTCGGTACTATACAAGTACCTATACATACAGCTCTGGCTAACGCTATGGTAAATAAAAAACTGTTATTAGTTTAAAACGAAGCCATTTGTCTTTCTCAACAAATCGTAAGTCTCGATTGTCACAAAGAGCTTTAACGTGTGTAACATCGGATGCATACCGGTCACGTCGCAAGACTTCTAGACGATGCCGACGCAGCGACGTCTGTTTTAAAACAAAGTGAAATTCTGCTCTCGTAGGTACAAATAATTCAAAGGTATGTATTTTGTGGGATATTTTGAAGTAAAACCTTTGTTCAGTTGTTGGATGAATCGAGATCATTTAGAATAAAATTTGTTTGTAACAAATCTCGTGTTTTTATTCCAAGTGATTCCGATTTGTCGAAACACTGGACAAAGATTTTAATGTTCTCTTGATTCATAATACTTGATCGCTCTGTAATTCGTTCCGAATAATTGTGGCTTTTATAACTATCCACCACAGTATGTCATGAGACATGAGACATAGTATGTCAATGTGCTTTTTTGTAATCTCCGACTGGTTTAGAAAGGAAATTTTATATGGATATAACTATTGTAGAAACTGGTGATGTCAATATTGCATTTGCAAGATAACACCAGAATAATAAAACTATACGTATCACCGGCTAAATACGGCACGATTGGCGCAGTGATTAAGTGATTGACTGCTGCACTGCGTGTCGCGGGTTCGATTCCCGCACGGACCAAATATTTGTATGACCTACAAGTAGTGGTTCCGGGTCTGGCTGTTTGTGTATGTGAGTTTTGATTTCTGTTAACGCACTTACAATACAGGAGAAGTTCCTAGTGGGGGGCAACGTTTTTTTATAAAAAAAGGAAAAGAAAGAGAAAGAATACAAGTAAAGTATTTTCTATGTTTTGCTAGAAACTGTTATCCCAAAAGAACTCACGTTACGTATGATTTTTACAAAAATAGAGTCATAGTTTTGTCTGATGAAATGCTTTTCTCCAATCCCTTTATAGACAAAAAGTTTTATCCTCCAATACAAAATCTCGTAGAAAACAAGTTTTCTTCCTAAAATCTGTCGTTTCGTTTGTCACAAAGCTGCACTGTGATCTCATCGAAGATCGCATGTACACCAGTCACGTCTCGTAGCACCCAAGCTACGAGGCTACGAGGCTACGATGCGGCGACGCTACGAATGTCTACGACGCCGAATTTGTAGCTGTGGCCGATAACGTTTTACGTAGTCGCTTTTATTATGGAAACCATCTTGGGTATTGATGTTGGGGCCTTTCTCTGTAGCATTTACGAATAAAACTGTTTAGTTTTGTTCGAGTTTACAAACGCCTACAAAATAAAATCTTACAAATACACAAAGCATGAAGATATTTTAAGTAGCTTGAGTATAGTTTTTGGTGTTTTTTTTTAACACAAACGTAATTTTATAATAATACAAAGATTGTAAGACAGAGTGCACACAAGAAACGAAACAGTTTGGCCTATCATTAATAAAACAGGTAAGGCAAGACTGTCTATTAAGGCTTCCATACATGGAAATATCAACCTGAAACAAAACATTTGAATGATAAAGATGTTTAAAAGTAAAATGTAATGTATTGTGTTTCATGATTTATTCATTTATTTTATTTATTTAAATGTTCTGCAAAACCTTTTTAGTTACAAGATTAAACTTTTTTATCATGTAACAAAAAAGTTTTTGTGTGTTTTGTTTCAGATTGATCGCTCCGTGTATACATCTTAATCGCCTTAATATACATCTTGCCTTACTCTGCACACAGCCTAACTATTACAGGTCACGTCTCAGTGCTTCCACTGCAACGCTGACTTTGGTGATAACGTTGTACGTACTTGTAAAT
This sequence comes from Brachylomia viminalis, assembly GCA_937001585.2. Taxonomy (NCBI): domain Eukaryota; kingdom Metazoa; phylum Arthropoda; class Insecta; order Lepidoptera; family Noctuidae; genus Brachylomia; species Brachylomia viminalis. The sequence continues at coordinate 5,665,649 of OW443300.2, forward strand.
GTTTTTATTATAGGAAGCATCTTTTCTATTGCTAGTACTTGAGAAGTACTAAAACGTACGTGTTATAGTATGTGTCAAGTTTGGTTGTACTGTAATTTTCATCTTGGTCTGTGGTAGTCTGTGTCCAGTTATATTCAGTGACGTCGCAAATAGCTGTCAAATATTAAGCTGTGTTGATTAAATTCTATTGATCTATTCTATTGTAATACACAAAAAAAAGTTGTTTATTGCATAAATAATTATGTCATCTCAAAGTATCGCAAGTCCGGTAATCAATTATCAGTTCTCATTTTCAAAATATTGCACCTGTTTTACATGACAAAGTCATTGTTGAACTGTACCCGTAAATCTGCACTGCACTGCAATAGTAACAACATTTGTTGTTTATTAAAAGTGTAAGTCCCTTCACCTTCACAAATATTCTACACAGAAGCAAATGAAAATGGTTCACCGCACTTTGTATTGCGGTAATCCTTGTGTCGAGCATGTTACGTACAGTCAAACGAAGAGATTGGTCTAAACACACTCCATTTAACACATATAACATTATATTTGTACCACATTTATATCTGTAATGTATTTGGTGTAAATGATAAATATTCTATTTACAGCCATAGTTTCACCTCGGTCAAAGATTCCATCGGTAATCTTCGGAAAAACCGAAGTTTAAAACATTATACCAAATGACACATATCCAATAACGGAGTGATATAATCAGTGCGTCTCCCTATAGGGATTTTGGTAGGAATATCAAACGATTTCTATTGGCCGATAGTCACAACAAGATCTCAAAGGCGAAATCAAATAATGTATTTCAATTAGGCACATAAAAGGCACTTTTGAACGTCAAAATATACAAGAAAATAGAATTAATTCAAGTTGCCCAGTGGAATGACAGATGACCAATAAAAACTTTGTCCGTGATCGTACAATTTCAAACTTTTAAAACAAAGTTGTGGGTATGCCAAGTAGTCAAGTAAATTTTTCAGTTTGTACAAGTTTAATAAGTAATTTATTTATTTGTGTTTACCACGGTTAATTTGATTACAGTAAACAATTAGTTAATAATAAAATAAGACAAAAAATATACCGTGAATACTGGCAGTGTACTATAAAATAAAATAAAGATAAATATTTTGGCATGTATACCTAACTCTTTTGTTGACAGTGCTGTGGTAGGTATGACGTGACGTCACAGACCGTTCACACTGAGTGGATTGAAGAGGACTACAGTAACTGGTCTTATGAGGCTGCTGGAATATTATCTCAACAGCAATACAGGAAGTAGGCTTTGGGTACATAGAATTCGGTGAGAGCAGAGAGTTTTGAGTCTATTTTTGTGGATAGCATTACGAAGATATTATTGTTTTGTGATGTCTCACGTGTTTAAAAAAGAATTGATTAATGTTACCTAGTAATATTAAAATAGGACAACCTGAAGGCCAATACAAGTGCTTCAAAGCTTTCAAAGTTTTCAAAGCTTTTAGCATTTCTAAAACAACTTTCAACAGAATTGACATTTTTCGGTAGCTTACGTCAATCCTATACAGTTTTGACTTTTTCATCATCAAAATTAAAAGTCATTAATTCAAATTAGCACATTTACAACGCCAAATTACATAAAAACAGTCCCGCAAAACGCCTGCTCTTCACCACTTCCTATTGCTTTAGCTGGGAAGAAGAAGTGACTCAGCAAACTCCCCAGCAGAAACCCCACGGTTATCGTTAATAGAATGTCACTTTATTCCTCTGTTTTTTATTACATTCCATCATTAAGACTAAGCATTATTTATCCTTAATATTCCTACAAGCGTAGTTAAAATCAAAAAATATTTATGTCACTCGGACCGAGACGCAAGAGTGATCATTATCTCACACACCGGCAGTCGTACATGGGTTGAGTCCCCACTAGTAAAGTGGACAGCCACGGCAAATTTTCGGACATTTTGTAGGGGTAGCAATATCCTAATACAGCACGTTGTTGACCACTATTGGCATATTTACAATAAAATTGATCTATTGATATATAGGGTTATTGGTAATATGTCGGCAATCCATTAAGGGGATGTAGGAGAGGTCATTTGCAACCAAATGACCCATTATGATACCTATGCAAATGTCAACCATTTCCGAGCAATTTGACACTTTATATTTTTATTGGCGTTAAACAACTTAGAAAATTTATAAAAAAACACAATGCATGTTTTTTATTATTATTATTATTATCTGCTTTTACTTTAATACGTATTATCAACCATAAAAGATATATAATACTCTTTTATCTGTTTTAAATCAGAGTACACAATTTTCATCTTTTTGAGCAGGTTATTTGACTAAAATTGATTTCTGCAAAAAAACATCGTTATACTTTATCAACAGAACATTCCAAAAATATGTGCAACCTCTCAGCTATCCAAATAGATACGATAAGATGCCAGATAATTAATTATCTTCAAAAAAGTATAAATTTCTGGAAAATGGTTGACATTTGCATAGGGGTCATACGAGGTCATTTGGTTGCAAATGACCTCCCCTACATCCCCTTAATGGATTGCCAACGTAGTACAAATAACCCTCTATATTGGCTATTTTACAAGTGATCCTTATGTGTGAAGTTTAAATCCATACAGCATTTTTGTCTTTTGCGAAATATAATGCTAACATTTTTTCCAATGTTTGACTTAACATTTCTTTTGTAAAATATGAAAGAAGAAGTAGCCTTAGTCTGCGTTACCTTTAATTTCTGGGATATGGTTTGTATTACGTTGCACGTTTTCAGTTCCACAGTTGTTTGTATTTACTCCAACAAAACATGGTTACGTTTTTAACAACATTTTATTTTGGTCTGTGGAACCAGATTAAGGTTACGTATTATTTATTATACTCGTACAAATACCGATTTAGCATAGTCATGTGAGGAACCAAAAATTCGAAGACATGTGACATCTACCAACCCCCACTAGGCACTCGTGGTGGATTACGGCTCACTCCCTTTCACCGAGAGGAGGCATGTGTCCCAGTAGTTGGAACATTATAGGCTTTTCTCTTATTTTCTCTCTTTATTCTCTTTGCTTTATATATACTTTATTCTTTTTTCTCTTATTTCTCTCTTTATTCTCTTTGCTTGGAAAGACTACCAAATGTATAGTGATTGCTTCCCTAATGACATTAATCTATCGGTTACATAAGTATGTAATACTAATTGAGCTTTTATATCACGGAATAGCAAAAACCGTGAGCTTTTTATAAGTGTAAAAAAAAAACAAATCTTATTTATAGGTATGATAAAATTCACATAATTCTTTTCACAATCGAGAAAATTCTCATACTTTACTTTCTCTTACGAACGAAGTATTCCGTCCTACAATATAGCGTCCTTCAGAATCAAAGCCTGTTAATGCACACAAGTATTTTATGCTGCCCTGGTAAGTCCCTGTAACTTATGTGTTGTCTCCCTTACGGCACACCTGGGCTTCAAACAGTGTACGTACCTAAAGTGTATCTTTTTTTGCTTGTCATATTTTTGTAAACAAATAAAGCCATCAGAGATTTTGATCTTGACAAAATATAAGTGTTTAAGGGGAGTACATGACCTAAACGCAAGTTTTATGCCTAAAAGTATATGATCCACTGCAGTAAACAAAACCAGAAAAATATATATTCTTCAGGATATATGCAAGTTAGATAGTGTGTTGAAAACATAATACAACTAATTTGGTACGATAGAAAAAAGTCACGAAGATACCTATAAAAATTTTTTTCAACGATTAAAAACCATAGGTACTACAATCAAAAATACATGCAATCATTCTGTTTTTTTTTTTCAGATTGTTCTTCAAGCAACATACTAACGAGATAGTGTTTTAGAGATTTGCTTCATAGTTTGCAATAAATTACCAGCTTTGTCTCATCGCGCTTCTCTTTCTCTTCTATGCAGTCCGATAGTGACCGTGCTTCAGCTGTTGTCAGCCCCATAGGAAATAATTTGAAGTTTGCATCATGTAATTAACATCGTTTTTGTTTCTTATACGGTAACACCTAAGCAAAAATGTGTGATTGAATGTGACAATACTAGTAAATTATGTACCGTGTTTGTTTACCCAAATAGGCACGTAAGAAAAGACATACTCTAAATGAAAGGACGGTGGGAATATGAATAATATAATCAACGTTCCACGGGACCGTGTTAATGAGGGATTTTTACTTAACCACATGAGTTATGTATGTAACCTCGTGAATTTCTGGCAAGTTTTTTGGTTGTGGTCAGTTCAGTTAGAAAGGCGTCTTTTCACGGCTTTTATAACCCACGAATATCGTTGTATGATATTCATACGAGTCGCTTTTATACATCTCCATTCAATTATATAGGTAAGTTATACCCATAGTACAGGGAGGATCATCCGACCAGATGGGTGTCGTGTCTGGCGGACAATTACTGCCCGACGACTGTTTTTTTTTTTTTTTGTGTATGCCATCTCGCAGTTGTCCTTGAGAGGCCGTGACTGCTTAACCGGTCAATCCTGTGGTGCCTTCGAGCTAACTCAAAGCCTCCAGCCAGGGGACCCGACGATTGATGTCGGGACGTTGTATATATATCTATGCTAGTTGCGCGGTAAACTCTGCTTGCACGATGCAGGGTTTTGTGTGACGTCAGTGTGATGCGTAGTTTGCATGTGGCGATGTACATACCGCTACACCATAATCGGCTATTCAAGACGCGAATCTCTCTCCGTCTAATGAACCTTTCGTTTGTGAGTTCAGATTTAAACTACAAATATTATTTGCCTATTGGTCATCTTCATGTAAGAATCTATGTCTCCCAAACAAATTGGTTGGTTAGTAGTAATTACATGCAGATTGAAAACATAACCACTCTTATGACGTAACAGGAATTTTCTTTAGACCATGATTTAAACTATTGAGCTAGTTTTTGTAATAAACCTAACTGCGATCAAAATACAGTTCCTTACACAACACTGACAACTTAGTCCGGTAGATACTAGGTTGTCAGTTTTGTATTAAGAACTTTACCATAGTTAGAAAGTTTCATTTGAAATTCAAAACTAGCTCCAAGGCTCGGGCATATTATACTTAGGTCTCGTTTTTTTTTTGGAATAAAAACTTACCTGTCCCTCAAAAACTCTATTCAAGTCATCTTACATCTAAAGTTAGTCTCAGAAAGAGTGCAGAGTATTATTAATAGTAATATTCAAACTTACTCTCAGTCGAACATAAAGTAAATGGATGATTGTGGTACCTAGGTACTGCAAGTCAAAGAGCAGACACTGTAGCTAGTTCTACATCACTGAGAATATTCTATCAAAGTTAGTCTCAAAACTTGTTCGGTTTTAGGATGATTTTAAGACAAGACTTAGATGCGATGGCTTGTGTTGGAAAGTTTTTATAGTCTAGAGGTCTTCAAATGTTGAGTCTCTGACGGAGATATCGAACTTTAAATGCATCCAATGCTCCTGAATAAAAAGGTATTTTCATACTGTTTACAAACAAAGTCCGGTAGCCATTATTCGGGGTTCGGTGACGTATTGGAAAAATATTTATTTATTACGGGCCATGTTTTTTTTCGTATTTACAGCGTGCCGCTACATTGGCGAAATTAATTTAACACACATACACGGTTTCACGTTTTCCTTTTATGAAGATATTTTATTTTCGTTTATTTACAATTTCCTAAAATACATCTTGTAACCTGTACTTAAAAAAAACTGTAGCAAATAGGCCACGGATCATACCATTGCATCAATGAAATTAAAACGAAAAAGATATACTAATAAACTATTAGAATGAGACACGCAAAAACTACGTGAATTGAAGGAAAGAGAGAGACATCCCTTTGCCGCCGAGCGACGCAGGTGGCGCGCGCCCTATCTTCCACCCGCCACGTGCTTCTATTCTATCTCTTCTAAAAATGTAAGTGTACTCTTCTTTAATGCTTGTCGGGCCTGTGTTCTTGACATACTTCTATCACTTGCGTGCATAAACTACCTACGCCGTGTAAAGATTTTGTGAGTCTTCCGCGAAAAAGACGTTTAGGTACCTATTTTTGTACTTATTTATTTTTGTGTAATGAGGATAGTACATAGATTAAGGTACCGCGATAAAGATCGTTGATTTTTTTTAGTTAGTTTCTTTTAGTTGGTACATCTTTTGCGATAAGGACGCTTTTATTTGCGTTATAGTGCTTTGTGTAAAGTTGTGAACGTGATGGCGAAATCACATCCGAACTGCACGGCAGCTGAATATGCGGACATGGTCCTAATTTTCGGAGAAGCCCATCAAAATGTGTATGTGAGTTTAAATGTTTGTAAACGCACCCACGATACAGGAGAAATTCCTAGTGTGGGGCAACGTTTAAAAAAGTATGTCGAGAGATATGGCTATTCGCGACAATAACCTTACGCGCGGCGCGTTTGCCTTACTAATCCTCGAGCTATTGACGGAGCTCTTTGGTGCAGTCGATAAAACCAGCCAATAGATCCTAGGTCTCAATCTCAACTCCCAAATCAACTGCCTACCCAGAAATTGCAACGCAATCGCATGAAAATGTATTGTGTTACATTATTTTGAAGAGCAACCGAAAGCTAACTTCCGCCAACGCGCTAGGTATTTTTCCGTGCAGCACAGATCCATCCATGGGATTTTAAAGCGCGAAAAGTGGCTTCCATTTAAATTTTGGAAGGTACATGCATTATTAACGTGTGATAAACAATTGTGAGTAAGTTATTGTCAGTGGTTACAAAATGATGTAGTGCGGTGTCCCACAGGGATCGGTTCTAGGGCCGCTCCTGTGGGACATCGGTTACGACTGGGTGCTGCGGGCCGACCTCCCTGATGGCGTCAGCGTGGTGTGCTACGCTGACGACACGCTGGTCCTGGCGCAGGGGAGGTCGCATCAGGCGGCGGCCGACGCGATGACACGCGGGGTTGCGATAGTCGTGGAGAGGATCCGGCAGTTGGGTCTCGAGGTGGCTTAGAACAAGTCCGAGGCCATGTCTTTCCATGGGCCCCGGAACAGGCCACCATCGGGATCCCAACTAACGGCAGGAGGGGTTCACATCGGCGTCGAGGCCACGATGAAGTACTTAGGACTCGTAATCGATAGCCGGTGGAACTTCGTGGAGCACATCCGACGTTTGGCCCCCAAACTGGAACGGACTGGGGCCGCCCTCAAGCGGCTCCTGCCCAACCTGAGGGGTGCAAACGCCTCCTGCCGGAGGCTTTACGCGGGGGTCGTGCGGTCCATGGCTACATATGGGGCCCCGGTGTGGGCGCGTTCACTGCGGCGGAGAGCCGCCCACTATCTGAACACGCCTCAAAAGGTGGTAGCCTTAAGGCTGATCCGGGGCTACCGCACAATCTCGGGCGAGGCGGAAACCCCGCTTCCGCGGCAAATCGCGGCGGAGCGGACGGACCTCCGGCGCGATTTATGGTGGCATGGAAAGAGCGACTGTCGCAACCCAGCGCAGGGCACGCCACGATAGCGGCGGTAAGACCCCTCTTTGAGGAGTGGCTAGAGAGGCGTCACGGCGTCCTCACCTTCCGCCTGACGCAGGTCCTCACCGGACACGGATGTTTCGGGGGGTTCCTGCACATCATCAGGCGGGAGGAAACGCCCGGGTGTCACCACTGCGATGATGGCCCCGAGGACACGGTGGAGCATACGGTGGGGGCCTGCCCTGCATGGGCGGAGCACCGCCGTGTCCTCGTAGAGGCGATCGGCAGCGGCGGCGACCTCTCACGCCCGGCCCTGGTTCATGCCATGGTCCGGGGCGAGGGGGAGTGGGAGGCAGTCACCTCCTACTGCGAAGCAGTCATGCTAGCGAAGGAGGTGGCGGGACGGGAGAGTGAGAGAGTCTCCCGTCCAAGTCGCCGCGGTGGACGCTCCGGGCGTCGGGAGCCGCGTGATGACTCCCGGCCACCGTAGGCGCGGGCCTGCGGGCGGTGAGTAATGGGTAGCTCACCGTCCGATCAGGACCAGGCCCGTGCTGGACGGCGCGTACGTGTTCCACGCGTGCCTCAAAGAGATGTCAGCATCGAAGAGGGGGCCCTCTAGGGCCCAAGCCTGCCGGGAAAGCGGGATCATCCGAAAGGGGTACCGCTGACCCGGAACATAAAGGGCCAAGGAAGGAACACGGGTGGGTTTTAGTCAGTAAGAGTCTGACACTCCCTTCCGCTCCACCCAGAGCGGGAGGAGTCATTTGATGATTTCCCAAACTCAAAAAAAAAAAAAAAGTGGTTACAAAATAAAATTGAAGAGGACAGTGGCTATCCGTTCCAAATTTTCTGGACTGACGATAGCATATTTACTAGGAACGGCATGTGGAACCAGCACAATCTGCACTATTGGGTATTCGGTATTCACGGTGATGACATCATCGGACCCGTATTCATTGATGGCAAATTTAACGGAGAAATATTTGTAAATCTATTAAATGATACGGTGTCAGAGTACACGGATAATCATAACATCTACCGATACCAACGAATGTGGTACCAATTGGAACTGGATAGCGCACCATCAATGGCCAGGCAGTGGCTAAATGATACAATTGATACACAGTGGATAGGTAGATTTGAACCTCGTAGGCAGGCAAGACCGCCACACTTCACGCCACTCGATTTATTTTTTGAGGAAACATTTTCGGAACCCTTAGGTAAAAATGGTTAAAATTTTTAACTGTTATAGTTAATTATCTGGTTCATCGAATCCAGAACGGTGGACCACTACTTACGCCACACTCTATATAGATGACAACACTGATATATTCAATCAAATTATGTAAACTTACAATCAGATTTAAAATTGGTTCCTTCCTTGAGTTCGCATCGAAACTTTGTACATTCAAAATGTCTAATCTATACTTGGCCCAGTTCCAAATTCTACGCGCTCTTTCTTCAAAACCGCGGAGTGAAAACTTAAAACAATGAATCTTTGTCGAGACCTTAATCAAAAGTATGCGATTTCAAACGGTTTGTAATGGGCCATACCAAAACTCCAGTTCATTGTTAACGTATAGAACTTTTGTTTGTTTTAGGAATTATTTTAAGAAACGAAATGAAGTGGTTACCTTATTGTAAAGAAAGTAATGCAGCGTTTCAGCAATGAAACTTAAAGAGAGAACCGCTATGAAAAAGTATCGGGTTATAAAGTATCTTATATCCCAATCCAGGTCATGACCTGGATTGGGATATAAGATACTTTATACCAATGTAATGTGAATGTGATGTAGACCATGGTCTACCCCTGTGTAACAAAGGTACAAAATATCAAATCTTTTCTTTTTCTAATAAGTATTTGTTTCGTTATATCAGAATACCAGTCCTTTTTTTTTTTTTTTGTGGGTGGGAAATCATCAAATAACTTCTCCCGCTCTGGGCAGAGCAGGAGGGCGTGTCAGACTCTTACTGACTAAAACCCACCCGTGTTCCTTCAGTTGCCTGTGCCAGGGGCCACGGTAACCCTCTTGGACTTTTTCGCAACCCTAGCAGGCATCGGTCCTAGCAAACCCCGTCATTGGTGCTGACATCTCTTTGAGGCGCGCGTGGAACACAACGCGCCGTCGACCCGGGCCTGGTCCTTATCGAACGGCGAGCTGCCCATTGCTCGCCGTTCGCAAGCCCGCGCCTACGGTGGCCGGGAATCGGCCTGCGATTCCCGACGCCCAGGGCGTCTCCTGCGGCGGCTAGGGGCGTGAGGGCGCAAACTTTGCCTCTCCCTCACGCGTTCCGCCTCCTCCTTCGCGAACATTACTGCTTCGCAGAAGGAGGTGACGGCTTCCCAAGCCCTCTCGCTCCGTACCATGGCCTGGACCAAGGCCGGACGCGAGAGATCGCCACCGCCAATCGCCTCCACGAGGACACGGCGGTGCTCCGCCCAAGCCGGGCAGACCTCCACCGTATGCTCCACCGTGTCCTCCGGGCGATCCACACAATGGTGACACCTGGGCGTTTCCTCCCGCCTTATCCGGAACAGGAACCTCCCGAAACAACCGTGTCCGGTGAGGACCTGCGTCAGGCGGAAGGTGAGGACGCCGTGGCGCCTCTCTAGCCACTCCTCAAAGAGGGGACTTATCGCCGCAATTGTGGCGTGCCCAGCGCTGGGTTGCGACAATCGCACTCTCCATGCCGCCCTGAGATCCCGCCGGAAGAATACCAGTCCTGCGGAATTTATTTTTTAAATATCGTAGCATTATGCTGAGATAGGATTATTGATTATCTGCCTTTTTGGCCTCGCTCAGGTCTTTTTCCAATAGTTTTTTTTTTTAAATATATGTTATTATTGTTCGTTTTAAATACTACTTCTACTTCTTTTACTGTTTGCATTTCCTGTGCGTGTCCTACTTAAATATGTTTCTTTCTTCATTCTTCTAACTTAGGTATTTATGGGTCACGTCTTGAAACATTGTTAATCATGAACTAGATATTCTTATTAGTTTCGTCCAGATACAAAAGAAGAAGAGCGGCAACATGTAAAACACACCTAACACATACGAGTTCGGTGGACGAGTTTCCAAGGATTTCGGTTGTGCGAAGTAAGCGGACCCGAGTCGGCAGCGACTCGATTCAATTCGACTTGTGCTTAGTTTTGTGCGACGTTGTCAGTTATTGTAGTAGTTACTAGAGACTACTGTTGCTTACTAGGTTAATTGTAATTAGCCCTTAGTAATCTGGAAGCTAAAGAAAACAATTATTCAACGTACTTACTAACACAATCAATAAGCATATTACCTATTTATTAAATAAACCAATTCGACGAGAATATATTCGAGAATAGGTTTTTGAATGTATAATTTTTATCTTTCTTACTGTAGTTTGATTAAACATTAGTGGTCTTTTCGCCAATAATAATAATAATTCGACGCCAGTGCCCATTCTACGTGAACTACAGAAAAAAGCAGTCATCTAAAAAAACTAAATCAAAAGTCATTTATTAAAACTAGGCTGATAATCAGCACTTTTTGAAAGTTAAAATTACATAAGACAGTCCCCAAAAACGCCCGCCCTTCACCAGTTCCTTGTGCTTTAGCTGGCCAAAAGAATTGGCGCTACAAAGTCCCCAGCAGCAAGGCTGTCTATTAATTTAGACGAACTAGATAAACTAACTACAAAAGCTAAATAAAATGTTTCGATAAAATTACACACATTGGCTTCATATCTCATTTGATTAACTGCGCAAAATAATCCCAAAGGCACCTCCACCATGTAGGTATCTAGCTACTTATCTACCTACTCGTAGGTACACCTGATCTCTCGTTCTTGTATTACCAGATCATTCATCTATGTTAGGGCAAACACTGACTAATGCACTTTCCTTGTCGCAGTCCCATCGCTCAATCTGCTCTTCAATTTGTCCAATTTGAAAGTCGCTATACGCATGCTTGGTGGTTTGTCATATCACCGTAAAAGGTTTTGTGGAAAGATCGATAGTGGGTAATGTCGTACGTGCAGTCAACATTTAAATTTGGAATGATATTTGTTGAAATTTATTTTGGTAGGTATTGTAGCAGTTAGTAATTTTATTGTTGGTTTATAATGTATAATATTGATAATCTCCTTGATTTTCCTTTGTTTGAGATTTTTCAAAAGTCTTGTAAAAAAAATGACATGTAATTTTCGACTTCGTATATTATAGTAAGGTTGGGAATAGTATTAGGGTATATATTATTATTATATTATAGGTAAGTAAGTATGTACTGCTAGTTTATATATTTTAAACCATTGGATCGAAACTGAAACGAAACATTTCAATGATGCCATGAGTCGTTCCCATCGTGCGATTTTATGATTAAAAATATTCTTATATCGTACTAGGATTGTAATCCAATGAATCATTATTGCTCATCGTTCATAACCCGACTTTCATTCAAATTGGTAGCAGCTTGAAAATTCGCAAATAACCCTCAATTTAATACCAAAAAATAATAAATATAGGCGCATATTAATTGGAGTGAATACGCACGGGAATCAAGAGAATGGTTGCGAGTTACATTCTTTTATTAAAACACGTACATTTTTAATTATTTCAGTGGCAACACTGACGAGTGGGCTGAGATATAGGAACTGTGGAGTGTATGTTATGTTATTAAATATTCCTGTTTTCATTGTAGCTTTTGGCGGTACAAAAGCAAAGGGTAAGAAGAATGAATAGAAACTTCTCATTTCATTTGCTTCCTCAAAATAAAGCCCATTTTTACTTCAGCAAAAAAATAAGATACCTGGCTAATCATTGCATTCTGAAATATTCAACACAATATTATTAACATAAACAAATGCCATTAGCATGAGATTCGCACTACACTTTGCATTGCTTATTCACAAAGTATCAAAGCGAAAACGTGGCATTTTTTTTTGCCACGCTTTGTCATTGTGGCTTTCCCCACAGGCAGATGGGGATACGAATGTGTAGGAGCGCAAAGTAAGTACACACGGTGACCATAAATAATTAAGTATCCATCCAAAATTTTCGGGTGAATGGATACTTAATAAAGGGCACAGTGCGTACAAAACTTTAGTACCCACTATTTTAAATTAAACTCATCATCACAGTTAACTTCTATGATTTCATTCCATCTAATAAATCTCTTGTTAAATCTGCCACAAATCATTTAGGTAATATGATTTATAGTCAAGACAATTACATAATGCACAGGTTACTTACGAAATGATTTATTCATAGCGAGCAGGCTAAGGACGTCCAACTGACTGCATGGAACATTACTAAAGAGGATAATACCTCTTTTGTAAGGTTCATGATAAGGTTGCTAGCCAAATCTGCATTCTCAAAACAAAAAGAAGTGCAAGTATCTTCGATCTATTTGATAGAGTAGATGCAGCTGTAAATATTTTATTTAGTAGACACTGTCCTCACCGAGGCAAAGGCCTCACCTAAATTCTTCCAGAATTATTAAAAAAATATACTAAATATAATAAAAAAAGGTTTTAAATAAATCACTATAAACAAAAAAGTAATGTTGTGTGTGATGCAACGGCAACTATCTCTAAATGTAATTACTCAATCACCGGTTTGTGATCTAATTCTAAGGCGATAATGGCTTAACCGCCCGCTTGCGAGTAACATAATAAAATAAAATAATATTTTACTATTTTATGGAGAAATATGCACAACACACTCGGAAGTAAAGACTTAAAAAAATGTATTTCAAGCCCTTTTCTGAACTATTATTAAATAATTTCCTACAATCCATCTCCCTGCCAATAATCGCTTTACAATGATTACAGCGTTGAATTGATTGAACAGTTTTTAATATGGGAGCGATGCATCGAACTGACACTCACGGGCTTGCCATGTTTCAATTTTAAATTGTATAAATATTAAACATTCAGAATGATCGCATATTACTAATAATAATAATAATGCATAAAAATGTATGAACGTCAACAATAAAATTGTGTTATATAAGTGTGTAATCGGATCGGATATTATGAAAAGAGGGTGAATAAACTGAATTTATTCTGAAGTCAATTTCGCTACGTGGTAAAGAAAATAGCTGGTAGACCTTGCAAAATTTTGGATTTATAAACAAAACAACACTGGAAGTCAAAGGGCGGGTGTATTAGTGTACTGAGCCTTTGCCCCTCCACACAGCGTCAAAGAAGCTTTAACAAATATCCACTACTCCACATATAAAATACTTACTGTTTACTCACTTTGAAATACCAAAGAAGTCCATCCCTTTAAAACATCACATCTCACATCTTGCGAGTATAAGTTTCAAAAGCAAATGGATGACATAAGCGTCCCGTCCGAAGTGTTAAATTAAATTTACGATATGACAGGGAGCCGGCTGTCTATTCCCGGCCCGAGAGCTATGGGAATACGCCAAAGTGCAAACATTTTCGTTCGAGATGCCTCCAAGTTCATATAGTGATGGCAGACGAATGATGTCAAAGAAAATGTGCCAAGTAGTTTTGTGCGGCTGTTCTTGGATAGAAAGGGAAGACACTGCAATCGTATGAAGATACAGAGAAGACTCGCTTATGACATCTGTAGGTAGTTATTATGATGGATGTTATGGCGTACGGCTTTTCTTTTCCTGAAAAAAAACCACGTCCAAACGTGAACTGTGCTATTTTTCATTTCAAAGAACACTAAGCCCTTTGACAATACCTACGTCATCATTATCAGACAGTCTGAAAGCATAAAATATGTCCTTTGACAATACCTACGTCATCATTATCAGACAGTCTGAAAGCATAAAATATGTCCTTTGACAATACCTACGTCATCATTATCAGACAGTCTGAAAGCATAAAATATGTCCTTTGACAATACCTACGTCATCATTATCAGACAGTCTGAAAGCATAAAATATGTCCTTTGACAATACCTACGTCATCATTATCAGACAGTCTGAAAGCATAAAATATGCCCTTTGACAATACCTACGTCATCATTATCAGACAGTCTGAAAGCATAAAATATGCCCTTTGACAATGCCTACTTCATCATTATTAGACAGTCTGAAAGCATAAAATATGCCCTTTGGCAATACCTACGTCATCATTATCAGACAGTCTAAAAGCATAAAATATGTGCCAGCAAAACATAAAATTACCACAATGCCAACGCTTGGTAAACCAATTGCTAACTAAGGGGGATCCGTCAAGGCAACCCGCGCAATTCATATGAAGGAGCCAGCAAATAATTTAATGTCGAGAGCTTCACTATTGATTTAAATTATTATAATTCGGTGCCTAATTATTTTATCATAATATACGCGTATTTAATTTTGATTGACATACAGCGTAAAACGGCGCTGTGTTACGGTTGTACGTTTTACGTTGTCGTACACTTTACAAAAACGTAAGAAATGTTGAATTTCGCTAAAAAAAATGTGGGCTATCTTGAAGGAATCACCGGCAAATAGAAATATACTATCGTTATAAAAACGTAAGTTCCCAATTGCCAGAAACCACAATCACGTAAAGCTACTCTACAATTACGTCGCATAATTAAATAAAATAAAAAATATTTTTGCAACTAAAGAAACTGTAGTTAAAATCTAAGTGATATTGAAATTCACACTTGAAGATTTTTAATGAAACGGAAACTTGACTACAACCCGTAAGTAAAATTAATGACTGGAAGAGTGAATATGAATTTTTTGTAGAATCGCCCTTTGAATTTCATGAGTAATTGCAGATTGTACGGTGGACATCAAAATCAATATTTTTAACCATTATTATACGAAAATTTCGTTAATATATTTACCTTTTGTGATAATAAAGCTGACACATCGCTTCATGAACTACTTCATAATATTATGGAAAATAATTATTTCGAGAGCTTATTTTTACGATCGATGTTACGAATTACAAATCAATGGACATCGATTCCCTTCCTCTTTTTGTGAAATTAGATGAGAAGAACTCTTCAAAAATCTGCCCTTGAAGACAGATTTTTATGTAATAAGTGAAACAACAGCCTTGAGCTTTCTAACAAACGACCATTCCCTTAAAAAAACGTGTGCGGTCGGGGAAGCCTAGTCTGGAACCAAGTTCCTTACGCGATACTCGCACCACACACACTCTTATATTAAAGAAAGAGATATATAATTAGATAGAGAGAGAGAAAGTTTGAATTTAATATGCGTTTTTAATACAGAGCCGTCTGGTATAAGTTTTTAGAAGGTCTCATACAGCTCTATTCTATTCTATAAAGTTGTCGCCATCTTAGATTTTTATTTTGACTTCATAATCGGCTTTAGAACCCTCGAAAACCATGAAAATGACACTAATGACGAAAAGTTTGAAAATTTTCGCACCCGCCATCTTGGATTTTCATGTTGACCCCACTATCGGTTTTAGCACCCTGAAAAACCATGAAAACTACCTATCTATCTCTAGAAACTCGGGTGGAGGGGGCATAACGCTTTTTCGTTACGTGACGATTTCCAGTTTATTCCTACCGCAGGCCGCGTTATGGACAGCTCGCTGTTCGATAAGCAGCTCGCCGTTCGATAAGGACCAGGCCCGGGTCGACGGCGCGTTGTGTTCCACGCGCGCCTCAAAGAGATGTAGGCATTAATGACGGGGTCCGCTAGGGTGCATGCCTGCCAGGGTTGCGGGAAAGTCCTAGAGGGATACCGTGGCCCCTGGCACAGGCAACTGAAGGAACACTGGTGGGTTTTAGTCAGTAAGAGTCTGACACGCCCTCCCGCTCTGCCCAGAGCGGGAGAAGTTATATGAAGTTTTCCCACCCTCTAAAAAAAAAAAAAAGGCCGACTTATGGAACTTCGTTCCAAAAAAAGCCAAACACATAATGAGAGAACACAAGAAAAGACCCAGACATTGTCTTATTATTCAAATGCACGAAGAGAGATGAATACGTCGCGTATTACCCACGAGCGTGGCTAAGATTAATCTTTACTTACTCAGCAAAGAACATGATACTTTTATTGTTCTCTCGGAGAACAACGCCATTGTTTTACCCCCGCCCCCTTCCCCTTTAACAAATGCATTCGGAAACAAGAACAAAATCTACGCACGCGACCTTAAGGGGATACACGCTGGCATCGCATAATACATTTGTGTTACGTTATACATTAGCAGGGCTCAAAGAATGTGTTGCATTATAAATTTTTGTTTGATGCTCTTAGGTATGGTTGGACGAAAATACAAAGGTTTCGGTAATCTGTGTTTCCATACACACTGTACAGGGTCTAAAGTATACATTCAGAATGTACAGAAAAACGTGGTAATAACTCGTAATTCTCAATTTTAATATTAAATCGTATATTGCGTTGTACGTACAACTTGCAATAACTACAAAATAATGATAATAAGAACAAAGCAGGTTTTATTTTTTACATGGCCATAGCTATACATTTTCGTAGGTAGTTATGTTGCTAGGGAAGTATTATTCGACACTTTCAGCAAAAAACTTTTTAAATCTTTCCCATACCTACTATCCGTCATCATATTGCTAGTAGGTACAACTGGGGGCCAACTCCTTAGGCACGAAGTCCGTCGTTTCGGCAGTTCCTACTCCATATCACTTACAGACATAAGATTAGTCCGGGGCCTGAACTAAAAAGTAATGATAAAACCTTTAGGCAATTGTCTTTACTAAAAATTTGTTTTTGCCCGTCCGGAAAAGTTAATTAATCGGGAGTAGGATTCCCTTTTAAGTATCAAACTACTTTCGGACGGACCCATATCCTTATTGACGGACTTAGAGAGTAGGCCCCCTGAACACAAAAATATTCCGGATCGCAACTCACAAAAATAATTCCAGCTCCGTATAAAATTGGCTTCCTTAAAAAAAGAACATTTCTGCACACTGTACATCCTTGGTACCATCGTACCTTTATTTTTTTCAGAATGCACGTGCATAATTTGTCTAAATGAGCTCGCCGGAGGTGGCTCAGCGCTTTTATTCCGCTCCACTGATATTAAAAGTTGGTCAAATGTGCATCTCTATTGTACCTTTAGTTCTCATTGTTTCTATTCTATTCTAAGCGGAATCTAGTGTTTCTATGCGGCCAGTAATTTATTGTGGGCGGAAAGGCTTGATTGTTCCTGGCTAATTTGTTTGGAACGTGGTTTCGTATAGATTTATTTGAACTAGAGCTCTAAAAACAAATGCTTATATATGGCCTTCTCAAAATCAACTTTTATTCTTTTGAATTCAAAAGGGTCGCTTTTGAACGCAGAAGAAAAAGGGCAGGATTTTCAATAATCGGAGAACTTATATCTGAAGAATATTATGTCAATTTGATATATTTTTTATACCTACAAAAGCTACCAAACCGAAATTTTTACTCCCCAGATATAAATTATCTGACCATAGAATCAGAAGAGAGAACAGAACTGTTTAAAGAAATAAAAATGATTAGGTATGTAAGATCAACATAGAAATTTTATCTGTTAGAAATTCTTTTAGTGTGATAACAGGGAAATAAATAAGAAAAGAGAGGCTTGTGGCTACGTAATAACAGCTGCAAGGGTCGATAGATCAGGTTAAGCTACACTTGCCGCGGTTGCTCCGTGGATGGGTGACCATTTTTACATACCAAGACCACTCCGAGCCTCGGAATGCATGTTAAGCCATTGATCCCGGCTGTCATTCATGGATACTTGATAGTCGTTACGGGTCGTCAGAAGCCCGAAAGTCTGACAATCAGTCTTACTTCGTCTTAGGTCAGATAGGCAGTCGCTCCATGTAAAATACTCGTAGCCAGCTGGATCCGGTTAGACTGGAAGCTAACCTCAACATATTGAAGGAAAGCATGGCGGATTGATTGAACAGAGAAATAACCGGATGATAATGTTGATGATTATAGTTGTTAGTTGTTATTTTTTTCAGTACAATTTAAGTGGCACAACTACGCTTACCTTCCTATATAACTCTTCTAACGATTATTTTTCTTGGACATTTATTACGATATATTTTTCTACACTGAACCCTGAACTCTTAACTAGCCTACGTCTAAAGCTTGATAAATGAGAGCAGTCGTTAGCCCATTAATCTGAGTGGCTACAGACGTCAACGACTCACCTCACCTAGTGCTATATCTAATTACCTAGACCTTTTTTTATCTAAACTTGCGTGCAAAAAAACTGGCCCACCCCATGTTCTCTATTTGAGACCAGGTATCTCAAAAATGTTAATGTATATTTTAATTATTTGGTACTGTTTAAAGGTAGGTAAGATAAAATGTATTATTCTTGACCAGATCGACTCGATTCTTCAGATTTCGTCATCACTCATTAATGCTTGGAAAAACTGCGTGACTTTTTTGTCAGTGAAGTTGATAAAAACCAAAGGAGACGGGCGAATCTGGTCCTAACGCTACACAAATTAAATATTTATCGATTTTTTTTTCTTTTTGTTGTAGTTAATCATGAAATGTGAAGCAGTGTCGCAGTTAAACATGATATAAGAAATTATATATTTAATTAAAGTAATGTTGACTTCCACTTTTAAACAATGTTGCCAGGTGAAATAAGTTTATTGATTTATTGAATTCATAAATAAGATTTTATAAAACAATGTAAAATGATTCAATGTTTTCTTCTTTAAATAAGTTTCAAAAAAATCTTATTTTTTAAGACGTAAAAATAAATTGGTTGAATAGAATCGATATAATCGGTTGAAATCGATTTCACAATTGATCACCATATTTTATTTATCATACAGGCAACAAAGTGGAACTTACGTCAATGTCAGGTCAACCGTTAAACAAATCATACGCTACGTTCGTTTGGCTCCAAGCTTGCGGTAGTGTATATTTTATGTTGTGTTGTCGTTTCTGTTATTATTACTTTGACGACCGACCGACGCATTTCCTACATCGGACTTAGATAACTTGCCAACTAGATTTACCTCAGCTTCACTACCGGATTTCAAAGTAATCATTGTATCAACTGCGGTATACGTAGCTACTTGGCGGCGTAATCCTTCTCTATGATTACATCAAATAGAAGACGAAGGCATTCTTTCACATAAACAGCAATAGGTTGCACCTGAAGTAATAAGTGGTTTATTTCATTACAAGTTAACATTTTGCTGGACCTTACTTCATTATTCAAAAGATCAGTTAGGTAGATAAAAGACTACACGAAGCCACAAAGTCTGTACGTTTTTTTAAATTAATAACAGGCTTACCTAACACATTGAGCCATATAATTAAGCAAAATCATAATACAATAATATTGTAACTGTTTGGTAGGGAAAAGAACAGTGGGTTGCTGTTGTCACGTAATGTCTATAATATTATACCTAAGCTGGGCAAGGCATCAACATAATTTAATACCACCTGCACAGTTTTTAGACGATATTTAAATAGTTTATGATGAAGTGGATGATGAATAAATCAATAAAAGAGAAAGTGTTTTTAATTCATACTCCCTCTGCGTATTTACAATTATCTCAAACCTCTAGAATCTTGTTGGACGGCCACTGAATCCTCAATGTATTAAAGTCCTACAATAAATTCTTGTAAATTCTAGTCTTAAAGTATAACGCGAGAGCTCGGTATAAGAATAACTTGAAGCAACAACGGTGTTTTTGTACAAACCAATAACACCCTATATTTTTTTTCTACCATGGAGCAGTCTTAAACATTTTAGTTTTTTTGAAATGGTATTATTAGCTAAATAAAATAATGCAGTAATTGTTACTGTAACGTTAGGCCCAGCTTTCTATGAGCTTTCGCCCGTCTCCTTTGTTTATTACTGGTCGATTCTTGATCATGTAACCTTAATATGTAACCGACAAAAAAAAAGAAAGGAGGTTTCTATTCGACCCGTATGTTTTTAAGTTGGCCATTTTCTCAAAAACTAATGAATCTGTTTTGTAATTTTTTTCACAGACGTAATTTTCATCATACATTTAGGAAGATTTTAGTATACAAAATATTAGGTTATTGTTAATTAAAGTTGTTGAATTATCGTGTTTCAAATCGAAGAGAACGGAGTAGATCGATTTTTTTTGTACGCAAGTGTAGTTACGTTAAAACTGAGATTAGGCAGTATTCAATGCAAATTCAGGCAATGTTCCGATTTCCTTTTTAGAGATTTAAATTAATAATTAAATAAAAACAAACCTTAAAATTAACAATACTTAATTTAATACTATTTTAATGCAAAATTACTTATTTATTTATTGCACTGATTCGTGTTTCCGTTACGTCATCAGCCGTTATGACATTTGTTTTAGTCTGTGGTACTGTTTTTATTTCCCAGCGCTATCATATACAGGGTTACTGGTAACTCGACGTATTCCTTGCACGACGTCATAGTAGGGTTAAAATGCAACAAATTAAGCCGCTAAATGTTCTACCGACCGCGACGTTCAGTAGTTTTTGAGTTAGTTACATTTTCAGTATTTTTAAAAACGATTTACAGCGCGACTGTACTGACATTTAACTTTTAACATCATAGTTGATGCCGTAGCAGATCTTTGTTCATAATTAAAAGTTCAAAAATGCCAGAAACCTTGGCAAATATCACTAAACAAACATTTATTTTTTTGTGATTTTTGCTGTTACTTCATACAAAATGTTGACTAGTGAACAAAAAAAATTATAAAAAAATGGCTTAATTTGTTGCATTTTAACCCTACTATGACGTCCTGCAAGGAATACGTCGAGTTACCAGTAACCCTGTTTATAGTCGTGACAGTTATCAGAAAAATAATCGTTGTCGTGTACTTTTCCAATTATAAGTATCAAAAAATTAATCAGAAAAGCTGACACCCTGTAAAAACTAAGACAGTTATATTTTAATTTTAAACTGTAATTATCAGAAGAGTTATTCATGGTTACATTACAGAAAAAAAAACGAAAAATGTTAATATTTGTGTTGTGTTCCACGCGGGCCTCAAAGAGATGTCAGCACCAACGACGGGGTCCGCTAGGGCCGATGCCTGCCAGGGTTGCGAAAAATGATTTCCCATCCAAAAAAAGGGTGACAGATTTTCCGATTTATTTTTTGATACTTTTATTTTGAAAAGTACATGACAAAGATTTTTTTTATTTTTCTGATAAATGTTACGACTATATAATATAAATCACCTGTTTCCGGCTTGACGTTGATTTCTTAGACACCCTGTTTACTTGTAAATATTATTATTTTAAGCTTTTTAAATTATGTAATTATTAGTTCAGATTGTTTAAATAAAGATTGCTGAATAACAAATGAACCAAATTATTAATTGACACTTCAAGACACTATTCACCGGTGTAGCCCTGGCTCTTGTACTAGGATGCCCTGTGTCACATGAGCCAAGAGGTATGCGCCATCACCAATGTTAATTATCTGTAAAATTGTAGACTTAGACATAACAATATTGGACCAAAGTAACAGCAAGTCAATAAAAATACTTTCCAAAGGTCCTTCTAACTATAATTTCAATACCAGCAACTTCCAAAACTGTTGACCCAACCGCTTCAAAATTCAATACTAACTTCAACAATTTCAACATAACCATACCATCTTTCACAAACTTTGGGCGTCTTGCCGCGGTCATTCCGACAGTAGTCAAGGGGGCTATAATTCAGTTACGGTCCTCTAGGGAGCAATGTACGGGACCTCTAACTGAGTGCGAGCAAGTTAACATGGAGCAATTAAAAGTATTATAAAAGGTCTGCGAGTTATAGATGTCGTGTTTTATTGCGTACATGACCTCTGTTGAAGACGTTTTTATTGTGGGATGAGTCTTAAGGGATAGAGTGAGGAGAATTGGGTTGTTATAATAAATGCCGTTTGTAAATAAGACTGCCTAAAGTTCACTCATACTTCCAACCACACAGACGGGTGTCGTGTCTGGTGGCCAACTGCCCAACGATTGGTGTCGGTAAGTGTTAAGTGCATAACTTGGAACTAGATGGTGCTGTGTGCAATGTCAGACGATATTTATTTATTTATTTATTAGATTATAGAGGTATGAGGAACAGGGTGTAACGTTCACTCATACCCCTAGTTAAGGGAGGATCCTCCGACCAGACGGGTGTTGTGTCTGGTGGGTAACTGCCCGACGATTGATGTTGGAACGTTGTTAATATGCTAGTCGCGCGGTAAACTCTGCTTGCGCGATGCAGGATTTGCGTGACGTTAGAATGAATGACGCGCAGCTCGCATGTGGTGATATAGATACCACTACAGTCTTAAAGTCGTTACCGCGGTTGCAAAGCGTACGGTCATTGGTTGAACTTGGGGCTGGCAAAATGTTATAGACTTTTTTCATTTGAAATTATTATGTAATAGCAGCCAGAGTTCGCGGCACATAGGCAAGATGTTAAATTTTGGTAGACTATCATCATCTGCCTGCCTTGTCCGAACTATTTTTGAGGTCTGCATCCATTCCAACCGGATGCAGCTGAATACCAGTATATTATGTGGAGCGACTGCCTATCTGACCTCCACAACCCAGTTACTGGGTAACACTATACCCCTTGGTAAGTCTGGTTGACAGACTTTCGGGCTGCTGACGACCCGCAACGACTGTCAAAGATCCACGAATGACAGCCGGGACCAACAGCTTAACGTGCTTTCCGAGACACGAAGGGCTCTCGGTATGAAAAGATGATCACCCATCCACGGATCGACCGCGGCAAGCGTAGCTTAACCTGATCGATTGACCCGTGAGGCTGTTTTTACTGAGGTACGAGCCCCTCTCGAGTATCGGCAGACCATTTTACAAAATAAACCGTTTTGGTCACCTAACCTTTTCTCAACTATTTGGGGTTCACTTCGTGTTTAACTAGGTACGGCACAATATTAATATTTTAGATGAAACAACTGCCATCCGAACTCCACATCTGTACAATTTCATGGCAATTACAAAATTCTAACACTGCAATTATGACAATTACAATAATTATCATAGTGGTTAGTATGCCAAGAATAGAATTTCAATTATCTATAAAGAAGTTTTAAAAATAAAATGACAGAAGTCTAGAACCTATTAATTTTCATACAAAAAAGAACTGAGGCGAATACGGAACAGAATGGGATGAAACTGCATTAAAATAAATAAAAAGTAATAAATAAATCAAACAAATGATTTTCTGGGCTAAAAAGTACCTAATTAATGTTGGGAAAACTTTGTGAGGCGAAAGCGTAACAAATCCTAAAAATACATAATATTTAAAAAACAAATAAAGCCAGCGATACTTACTTGAAACATCAACTGCGTCATATTTTGTACCGGCAGGTGTTTGTACTGACCTACTTGGTAGCTTACGAAAAATCGATAGCCACTTCCAGAGAATGACTTAATGTCTCCATAATGTATTGAAAAACTTTTATCGTAACGCTACCGATATTTTTCTTAGAAGTTTTATAGGTACGGAACTGCGGAAGCTTATAAGAAAGATTGTCTTTTGTTCGGTTCATAAGTCTTACCGATAGTTAGTTATTGAAACGCACACTGTATTTCTTTGCCAGTAATAATAATAATAATAAAAAGTGTTTATTTCTCACCACAAGCCAAAAAATACAAACAATACTTTACACATAAAAAATAGCTAACGATTTTTGGTTGTGGATCGCTGGTGCCTGTGGTAGGTAGTAACACCTGTATTACAGGTCACCAGGTCCCCACCTGCTAGAGATTACATATTTGATAGCTACAGTCGGACTTTTAATTATCTGCTGTTAAATGACAGCATGTGTCGTCGCCACTTGATTGTTTAAGCAATTGTTTCTTTAGTAAAATGACAGCAAGAAGTGTAATTTCAAATCAATAAATCTATTCATAAAACATTCTACTGGCTTGATTATTTTCGAACCACGTAAGTGGGTAGGTACAGTACATGTAACCACCGCGAGTCCGTTAAAAGTTATTGGCAAGAAATACGGGACAAACATTAATTTGGTTTTAACAAGAGAATATAAAGCAAGTAGGGATATGTATAGCTGACAATCCCCTCGCCCTATTCGCGCGGGAATCCCTCAGGGCTCCGTGACATCTCCCCTAATCTTTACGGTATTCACCAGCGTCACCCAGTAGTAAAAACCAATGGTAAAAACGCTCAGTTGGCTCTATTCGCCGACGACACTGCCATTCACTATACGGGTCGCTGTCAGAACTCTATAGCTCG
Organism: Brachylomia viminalis; assembly: GCA_937001585.2. Lineage (NCBI taxonomy): Eukaryota > Metazoa > Arthropoda > Insecta > Lepidoptera > Noctuidae > Brachylomia > Brachylomia viminalis. The sequence continues at coordinate 5,690,236 of OW443300.2, forward strand.
CACTCTCCAAATCTCCGCACAAGTTTTAGGCCCTCGGTTATGGAAATGGAGAATCGAGGTCACCCCGATAAGAGTCAGGTGATTCTCTTCTCGAGACCGCGTGGAATCGTCCTCCCCTTGCCCGATCACTATGTATCCCAAGCCGATAACTTAGGAGAAGCGAGCTAAATACCTAGGTAACTTCGTCACCACTACTCTCCTCCAGGAGAGTAGTAAGGCCACCAGTACTCAGAAAATATAGAAACAGACTGCCGTCCATCCGTCCTTGCCGCCGAGGCCCGCGGCGACGCCCCAATCCACGTCCTTTGCTCGAGCCAGACCGCGCCACTGAGACTGTAGTTTTAAATTCGTTTATTAATTATATTTCCGATCCAGCCTGTCCCCTGCTGCGCTATCCCAGCGACGATCTAAGCCGAGGTCCGTACCCCACAGCGGGTGCCCTTAGCGTGTAGTCACCTAATTTATAAGTTTTTTAAGCCCTGGCCGGAGCTTAGAGCATTTGGCTTAATGCTCTAAGGGCTGGAGGCCCTAATTTATTTAGGCAACCACATGCAAGTCCGGTTTGAGCAGCCGAAAACCTCCTAGGTCGAAAAGCGAAATACCATATATAAAATTTAAAAAAATATAGCTGACAAGCGGGAAGACAGAAGATAAAAAATATATAACGTAGAACTATCTTCTAGGAATAATTTATGATTGTTTAATTAACCCATTCCGGTATTAAGAGCTAGTAAAGCTCTCACAAGTGGTGGAGACGCCGAATTTCTGACGTTTTCATGTTAAAACGCTGCGTGCACAAAGTGTAATATTGTGTGAAGAAGGATGCTCCCCATATGATAAGGCGAAGCCTATCGCACGCCAAGAAGAGTAGGAATATAGAGCTAAGTGGTTTTTATTACTATTTTGTACAGGGAGCATCAATGGCGTATGCCTAGAGAATTTTATAGAAGAGTTCAAGGTAATTGCCGCCTATAATAAGTGACATGGGAGCGATTGCACTAATATTGCACGCATTTCTTCAGGGCGCTGCCCTATGTTTTCATAATTATACATAACACGAAGGTATGAGTTTTTCGTCGATGCGTGACCACCTGAGAGCCGAGTTTTGGTGTAAATGTCACGCAATAAGGCTACTTAGCTGTGTGCAGGAAGAAGCAATAACACGATCTGTCTGAGGAGTGCAGCCAAAAATTTTTTGCGAATGTAGAGAGTAATGCTGATCTATTTTCTAGTGAAAGACAAGGGTATGACCCGATAATTGAGGAACATAGCTGTCAAAAAGCAGCGATGATGCTGATAGGCGCAGCTGCACTGTCAACGATGAGGAGGAGGATAATGACGTGTTCGAGAAAGAACACGAAAAAGAAGTGACTAAACCGAGTCAGTTCAGTCCATTTATTTTATATAGCTTTGTTTCAGAGCATCAAGAGGTATCCTTGACAAAAGAGCATGAGGATCACGATGTGGAAACAAATAAAAATAACATCGTTGATGAACAATTTAATGGTGGGGATGGCTGTATCGTAAAACTTTCCGAAACAAAGGATAATGGCTATTTCGGGTTTGCAAATAAAATAAAGGGGAATGGGGAATTATCCATAGCGCCAAACGATGTTCATGAATTGAACAATAATTTGAATTTGATGAAGATGTGTTGAGTTTTCAAGTTCTAACCTCGAAGATTTTAAGAAAGCACATCTTTCAGATTCATAAGAGCCATAATTTTTTCACGCCATGCGCTGATTAATATAAGAAAAGTACGCATGAAGCAAACGGGCAAATGTGTTAGGAAGAGCTTCATTCTCAAGCGATAAGGTGTTAGTTACACATCCAGGCGATTAACTAAACAGAGGTTTAAAGGTAAAATGTCCTATTATTGTTATTTTTTTTTTTACATTTTGAATCGAATTATAAAGATAATGGGGTCTTTTAAATACATTTTTATTGACATAAATGGATGGAAACTTTCTCTTTTAAGAATTGTATACCTGTCGCAGGCATTGTTTTTATTTTATTATGTCACGTCATTGTTTTTGTTTTCATCACTTTATTTTGTTTCACAAACTGATGAGCAGAGGAAGAGAAAAAGATGTCAGCTACAGCGACAACTAGTTTTTTCTATTTTCTTTCTATAACATCAAACGGTTTTTTTTTTTTGAGGACTTTGATCCTTCTCTAACGAAAGAAAAATTGGTTTATTTGATGATGATGTCGGGTGATGCTCGGTCTAGGCTGAGACCAGCGTTGATAATGGGGCATAGCCTTCGGAAGGTTCCGTTAATATCGACCAGTAACATATTTGGGGCTTAAAATTGCCTCTAGTTGATGTTTTTTTATTAACCTTTGAAACCTGACCTTTTGACCTTTGAAATGAGTTCATGAGTTAGGTGTGAAAATCTTACTTTCTTGTAAAGCTCTCACAGTGAGTGATAAGTCACTCGTAGATTTTAATAATAAAATATTATGTTTTAAGAATCTTTTGAAAGCCGTGTAAGATAAAGAAATCATGTATTTTGACTTAGTTTGCGAGGTTGTCGTCATGTGGGATGTAGACTCGACGATCATTGTGCCGATAGTCGTTTTTATTTTTATTTTACTTTATAGGCACATAAAAAGGGTAACTGTAATTGTGTGCCCCTATCACATGGGAATGATAAATGATAAATGATTTTATTTCTGTAAGTAGGTTTGAACAAACACTTTTACACGTCAATCATATTTTTTTTTAATCTAGATGGGGTCGGCGTTTCCTATCTGACTACTCTGAGAAGAAAGGCCGAAACAAACTCAGAGGTCACAGTCTCTTTTAAAGTCCAGACAAAATCTTGGTCAGGTCATGTGAAAGCTATGTAGATCGGTGTCTGCAATGGTCTTTTGAGGAAAGAACCACACAGATTGAGTGGACCTGTCCAGTCAGTGCACGCAATTGTCAGTAATCGTGCAGCTCAACTTAGACTCAAGGAGCTCAACGATTCGACGAACAATACCAAAGAAAGGACATTTGAGTAGGCCGCATAAATTACTCAAACTGTCAGATCATGATTACGTTGGGAAAAATACAAAAATAAATATAAATAACTCAATGACCAACATAGTTCTCACATTCACAATAATTAGAATAATATTATAATAATCTTTGAGGACCATGTAGATTTGTGTCTGAAATGGTCTTTTAAGGAAAGAACCACACAGATTGAGTGGACCTGTCCAGTCAGTGCACGCATTTGTCAGTACCCGTGTAGCTCAATACCCGGGACATATTATATACACAACTGGTGGAATGTGGATGTACTATAGATACACCTATGCCTATCCCGCTGAGAATACAGGCGTGATGTTATGTTATGTATAATTACAATTTTTAATCAAAATAAATTTAAAACTAGGTAAACGTGCAATCCATACCAATGTCCGGCAAAAATAATGTTCAAGAAACATGGACCTACAAAAAGTAGAAATAGCGTGCGTTAATTTAACACAAAAGCAAGTCTCATAGTGATTTAGGAATAATATGTAAAGCTATTTTAAATATAATAGCCTTCCTTTTGAACTTAAAGTGTGTAAGCACGTAACTATCGAGTTCGGTGAAGTGGGTGTTATCCGTGTCGTTAGGCTAAGTCCGACGGTCAACAACGTGAGCTTACTGTGTAAGCACGAAACTATCGAGTTTGGTGAAGTGGGTGCTATCCGTATCGTTAGGCTAGGTCTGATAGCCAACAACCTGGGCTTAATGTGTAAGCACGAAACTATCGAGTTCGGTGAAGTGGCTGCTATCCGTGTCGTTAGGCTAGCAGACCTAGGTCTGATAGCCAAAACCATGCAACCCCAGTTGCTAGAGGCGGTAGTATCGGCCCTCTTCCCTGAGCGAGCGGGACACGTTCCCCCGGCAATGGCTTCGCCCTCAGCCACAGACTCTCCAGAAGAGGAGAGCACCGATGTCCCCGAGGTGACGCATGCAGAGACGAGAGCGGCCGTGTCGTGACTCCGGGCTAAGAACACAGCGCCCGGACCCGACGGAGTTCCTGGTCGAGCTCTTGTCCTGGCTCTGAAGGAGCTGGAGCCCCAGCTGAGGGGGCTCTTCAAGCCATGTCTCGAGTTGGGTCAGTTTCCCAGTCTGAGTTTTGACTTCGTTACTATTTTATTATAATATCTTTAGATAGAAGACAAGTAGGTACATACATTATAATCAAACGTTAAATAAAAATTACAGAATTAAATGAAATGATGATGATATTTTCCTCTTTAATTTGTTTCTATTTATTGTTCTACTTACAGACAAAGAACTTTTTCGAAGAGTCAGATTTCATCGTTATTTGAACAGAAAATAAGCAACTTTTTCCAGTTCGACATAATTAAGCTTTAATTAAAAATTCTATCGATGACAAGTTTATTGTTATATTTGTTTGATTCAATATTTTATATACAGGATGTCCAGTAAATAGCACGACATACTGCAAGGGGTGATAGCTTGGGTCAATACCTACCAAAACAACACAATATATGTTCAGAAAAATCTTACGGATTTTTTGAAGGTTAAAGAGCGATTAGAAAATACTTCTTTGAAAATTTAAACAAAAAAAATTATTTCTTGAAAACGTTCTTGTTTTTGATAGAAAAAAAGACTTACAAATGAGTAAAGTAACTATTCAAGAATAATTTGATGTAAAAAAATACTAGAAAAGGAATTTTTCATGGCGACATGTTTAAAAATCTGTTACAAGGTAGAGATTTTTCGATATATCGGAAAATTTTGTAAAACTGTAAATCCGTAAGATTTTGCTGATCATATATTGTGTTGTTTTGGTAGGTATTGACCCAAGCTATCACCCCCTGCAGTATGTCGTGCTATTTACTGGACACCCTTTTTTTTTTTTTTTTGAGTGTGGGAAATCATCAAATAACTTCTCCCGCTCTGGCGGAGCGGAAGGGCGTGTCAGACTATTACTGACTAAAACTCACCCGTGTTCCTTCAGTTCCCTGTGCCAGGGGTCACGGTATCCCTCTGGGACTTTCCCGCAACCCTGGCAGGCATCGGCCCTAGCGGACCCCGTCATCGATGCTGACATCTCTTTGAGGCGCACGTGGAACACAATGCGCCGTCGACCCGGGCCTGGTCCTTATCGAACGGTGAGCTGCCCATTGCTCGCCGTTCGCAAGCCCGCGCCTACGGCGGCCGGGAATCAGCCTGCGAACCCCGACGCCCGGGCGTCTCCTGCGGCGGCTAGGGGCGTGAGGGCGCGAATTTTGCCTCTCCCTCACGCGTTCTGCCTCCTCCTTCGCGAACATTACTGCTTTGCAGAAGGAGGTGATGGCTTCCCAAGCCGTCTCGCTCCGTACCATGGCCTGGACCAGGGCCGGACGCGAGAGATCGCCACCGCCAATCGCCTCCACGAGGACACGGCGCGGTGCTCCGCCCAAGCCGGGCAGACCTCCACCGTATGCTCCACCGTGTCCTCCGGGCGATTCACAGAATGGTGACACCCGGGCGTTTCCTCCCGCCTTATCCGGAATAGGAACCTCCCGAAGCAACCGTGTCCGGTGAGGATCTGCGTCAGGCGGAAGGTGAGGACGCCGTGGCACCACTCTAGCCACTCCTCAAAGAGGGGACTTATTGCCGCAATTGTGGCGTGCCCATTAATGGACAGCCTGTATGTCCAATTCTCGTAACAATATTAATGAGGTGCCATTGTTTAAATTAATCATAAATCTATTGACGATCAATGATAAGTATGATTCACCCTGTAGCTGTATATATGTATTGTTTGTGAGAATGTGATTCCCATAGAGGTATCATTTATTAGTTTTATTTTAAGGATTATATTATCTACTTAATATTTAGGATAAATGATAAATAATAAATGATTTTATTTCTGTAAGTAGGTTTGAACAAACACTTTTACACGTCAATCATATTTTTTTTTAAACTAGATGGGATCGGCGTTTCCTGTCTGACTACTCTGAGAAGAAACGCCGAAACAAACTCAGAGGTCACAGTCTCTTTTAAAGTCCAGACATGAAGATCATGTCATTGTGAAAGCTATGTAGATCGGTGTCTGCAATGGTCTTTTGAGGAAAGAACCACACAGATTGAGTGGACCTGTCCAGTCAGTGCACGCAATTGTCAGTAATCGTGCAGCTCAACTTAGACTCAAGGAGCTCAACCATTTGACGAATTTTGACCAAAGAAAGGATATTTGAGTAGGCCGAATAAATTACTCAAACTGCCAGATCATGATTACGCTGAGAAAAAAACAAAAATAAATATAAAAAAACCAATGACCGACATACTCGTAGTTCTCACATTCACAATAATTTGAATAATATTATAATAATCTTTGAGGACCATGTAGATTTGTGTCTGAAATGATCTTTTGAGGAAAGAACCACACAGATTGAGTGGACCTGTCCAGTCAGTGCACGCAGGAGGTTTGCATTATGATGTTTTTTGATGAGCTAAATGAGTCTTATTACTTTAAAAGAAATATTTACATCCAAAAAGATACCTATTTTAAAATTCGTGGTTGGTGCAGCTTATCATGTGGACTTAAACAAGTCTACATTTTATCCTGCAAAAAATAAGGTTTTTTTTTCAAAAGTGGTATTGTAAGAATTAATTACACATTTTCTCTAAAAACGAATTTGCAGGGCTTTCGTGACCGTAATTGGAAAGCGCATATTCTAACTGAATCAATCAGAATAATAAGTCAATTCTCATGCAGCCTGATCAAAAGATCATACGATTATTCACAAATGAAATTTTAGAATTAACATAATTACAAAATACCTAGAAATTATAATTGGAATATCAGAACATACCAATATTGAGTAATGTATGGCGAATGTTGTGTGGTCACACATTCGATTTAGAAAAATTGGAAATTGTAATTTAGGTTCATGGAATTATGGACGTTTTCTAATTAAATTCTCACTAACATTTTTCTCTGTGCAAGTGGAAACACTGAACTTTTGATCTAGCTGGAGATATGTGTCATGTTATATGCATGTTTTTTTTTATATTTTGATTCGATAGTTTACATCGCCATACAATACATATTAAAAAAAGTCAACACAAAACAACAATTAAAACTACTTCTCTCCATTTTGGCGCGCTTGGTGTGACGTCATAGTCTATGACATTGACAACGGACTGAATCTCAAAAACTCCTATAAAACACATTGAGATTTATTGTTGTCATAGACTTTGACGCCGCATTCGCTCTGACCAATGGCGTCGCTTTTCACATATTTGAATTTCCCAGTTTCATTGCACTTTAAAAAAAAATATCCTGCTCAACAAGATATTTAATATCACAATCTTGATGGAGACATAATTCTGAAAGAAATTTTACAGTAAAAAAAAACCCTTATTTGAATCAAATGCTTATTCCCTATTGCTTACACAGGTTCTATGCTAAAGGTAACATGCGAAAGTGTGTATGCAACAGAGGGCCTACCATAAACTTTTAAAATATTTGCCAAGTGCAGGGCAGTTCAACTCAGCATGTTAACCTGACAGGTTTTGTATTTGTACCATGAGCGTTTTCCGCTGACCTGCATCATGTCAACTTTTGACCTGCTACATAGTCTCTTGTGAGTAAGGACTGGACTGGATTTTGAGTTGTAAGCCGAGTCGTTACGTTTTATAATAATAATATTATCTAAGTACCTCTAGTATTCTCCTACCCTTATTCCAATTTGTTTGTGGTTCTACGCGTGCGCTACCTGTCTTTTTCTTCCACATCAAGGCCGTGCCCGGGACGAGACAGGGCCGTGCACACACTGGGCAGGCACTGAAGTTCCGTCGCCATGGCCAGCCCGGACACGGAGGTGTGTGAACGAGTTCATATAAAATGTACACAGCGATATATTTTTTAGCCTCTGACGGATCACGGTCCGTCCACGTCCCGGACACGGCCCTGATAAGTATGGATAGACATTTAGTCGTCATCTCGGTAGTCACTCCCTGTCTAACCATAATCATCTCTCACAATCCATCCATCGTTTCTGTGGTCTTCCCTACTACAACAGACACACAACGTCAACTGTGTAGGGGTCAGCTTCCAGTCTAACTGTATGCAGCTGAACACCAGTATTTCACAACAACAGACTCACAGCGACACGTAAAATAAACAGAGACTTTAATTTTTTATATACATGTACATATTATTCATATTATTTTATGTCCCTTAACATTTGATTACACATAAAATATACATTTTCTCAAACATGCTTGGAAATATGATCACTATTTTGACAACCTTCTTCGAGATAAATCTAAATTGCTGTACTGGCCAAATACATGCGAGCAGCGGCTAGTAAAAGTTGTATGAAAATCCATATCTGTCGTGGTTTAGCGGCCAAATAAATTACATAGTAAACTCATATGATCATAACTATCGTGTAATTTAAAAATGAAACGATTTTTGTTCCGAAACATGGCAACCAAGAAGGTTACTTGGTAACGTTTTATTAAAATTTCGAACCCTTGCAAATAGCAAGCTGTTTATTGAAAAGAAAATACAAATGAACACTTTAACGCCGAAAAAATTATTGTTGTTCGTCATTGATTTTAGAAAGTAATTGTATTTAAATTTCCGCGCATTATTTGAGAAAAGTACTGTAAAAGCCTTGGCCACAATTAGGCATTGATGGACTTACGTATGTGTGCCTCGGCTTTGCCTCGGTCCACATTTACAAGTTCGTCTATCAATGCCTCTTATGCTGGTCGCTGCAGTATTGTACTACAAATTCCCAAAAACACAAAATTTATAACAGTTAAAAGAAACAATTCAAAATAATATTCCTACGTAATCCCGACAAATGGAGCGCCGAACAAAAGCGAGCTCAGCAAATCGCTCGACAAAGGTGCAGACTTAATTTTTTAAATCAACGGGCGGAGGAAGCACGTATTGCCACCGCACTGCACTTTTTTAGTCTGTGACTCAAGTAAAATGATATTGCCAAGACTTTTGCTCTGCGACTGTTTGTTTACTCGGAGCAGATGGTGCAAGTTATGTCTTGGAATTACTGGTCTGTTCTTGATTGTTTTAGAGTGGATTCTGGCTTAGAGAATTCTGTTTGGTGCAGTGTTTTACTCGTAGATATTAAGGTTGCACTAGTCGATATTTTTTCCACACAAATTTCGGGAGGGTATTACTCCACTGTTTGACATGGTACATCCAAAGTTAAACATGATATCGTTTTGTCTCATTATTAATTTTGTCTGTGCGGAAACAGAATAGTAAAATAAAAAGGGATTAAAAATTTATGAATTATCGTGCAATTCACACAATGTCAGGAAAAAGGACACAATGCCAGGTGATACAGCATGCTTTTTGGCCGCGCTCACCAGTGAGTTCGAGCCCGCGACTAGTTCAACTTTTATGCTGGTGACCAGCAAAAATTTATATTTAGTTAATTGGGTAATGACAATGAGTTTGACATTCCAATCTCATGTTTGTTTAAAGTGTGGGCGTAGCCTACCTAAAAATGCACGGAAACTGACTGTGAAATTCACTGTAGTCATAAACGATCAATTAAACCTTCAAACTTTTGAACACTGACCTAGATCTAAAAAAAACCCCTTTGGGAACAGAATGGAAGGATCTCCCATATTGGCATAGATACGCGAATTTCAGTTTGAATTAATAAATAACCATTTATTGAAGCATAAAGGTGCAACCAAGTGGTGACTAGAATCAAGAGCAAACCCATCTTAAATAAAAAAAAATAAAAAAAAAACAGGACGCGGTTGATCAAGGTCGACCGTTCACTCAAAATGTGATACCCCATAAATCCACCATCGAATGTCGAAAACATCAGTCACTCGGCCGCAGTCTGGTTGCACACCAAAGCCAGGAATACACATGCCGCCAGTAACTTGCACAAAAGTTACTTGCAGTTTAGCTTGCATGCCATTGTGACAATCACCTATCAGAAGTAGTTATGGCACAATGGCATGCAATCTACTTGCATACTTTTGTGTAAATTACTGTCCTTTGTGTATTCTTGATTGAGGGTGAGTATTATGACAGAAAAACATGACAAAACACCCACTCAACCTTGCACACCCCCGATTTGTGAGATAAGTATTTTATCGTAATAAATCCAAAAATATAAAGAATTTCATAATACGCCTGCACAACTCTTTCCGTCGATACAATTAATTATCCAATCCAAAAATGTTATTCTTCCCTAGCCTTTGCACTTGGCTTCGCCCGCGTAGATGTCGGAAAATATGCCACGGGAACGTACCACAGGTTATAAGCAATCTGTGTGCCAAACATCAAATTATTACAAGGCGCACGCCAGTCAGTTAAAACTCATATAAAAAGTTCACTTTGTAAATAAGCATATAACAAATTAGAGGATTATATCCAAGATAAGAATGCTTGGAAACATGCTGGTCCAGCTCCATAGGATAATCTAGGGTCTATACAAAATCATACTTGTTGCTACTTTAATTGTATAGTTTATTATTTTTATGACATTGATTTACATTCTTCTTCTTCTTGATTTACATTCTGTGACTACTTTAACTCACACACTGACATTATTACTTGTTTAAATCATTTGGAAAATCGTATACTTTTACAATGTTTGTATAATGTACTTATACTTTTAAAATTAACACATTTGTCACTGCAACATTTTTATAATTCTTTTTACCTATTGTGGTAGGGTAATCTTGTTATAGGTGCATTCACATATAATTAATGTATACAAAATATTGTAACACATTTTAAAAGAGTAACTGTGGAGTCTCTTGCCCATTCTTCTCCATACGAAACTACCTTTTGGAAGGGGCGACTAGAACCAATTCTATTTAAATGTTCAAAAGTGCCTTTTAAGTGCCTATTTGAAATAAATGCTTTGACTTTGACTTCAGTAAAGCTCCCAGCCTATTTTTTTTCCGACATCTTCAACAATCATCGTCATATTTCAGCCAATTTATACAAAACTTTAATGAATTCCTAAACTTTCTTCATAAATCACTCCGTCTGAAAACCGTATGAAAATCCGCTCGGTAGTTTTTGAGTTTATCGCGTACAGAAAGACACACGCAGTTGTTGTTAGTAGTTCTTGTTCTGAGTTGAGCGGCACGATTACTGACAAATGTGTGCACTGACTGGACAGGTCCGCTCAATCTGTATGGTTATTCCTCAAAAGACCGTTTCAGACACCAATCTACATGGTCTTCACATGATCTGACCAAGATTATGTCTGGATTTTAAAAGAGACTGTGACCTCTGAGTTTGTTTCGGCCTCTCTTCTCAGACTAGTCAGATAGGAAACGCCGAACTCATCTAGTTTTTAAAATATGATTGACGTGTAAAAGTGTTTGTACAAACCTACTTACAGAAATAAAATCATTTATCATTTATAATACGTACCTAGTGATAACGATTTTTAATGCCAAGTGATAACAGCCGCACGGGTTGATCGATCAGATTAAGCTACGCTTGCCACGGTCGGTCCGTGGTTAGGTGACCATCTTTATATACCAAGAACCCTCTGCGCCTTGGAAAGCACATGGTGCTGGCCTCCAACCTTATTCAACCAATTTGGTTAAATAAGGAAACGTTTGATTTATAAAACTTTATTCAGATCCATAATAAAAATAAAACTAAATCGTCATCAGCAGCATTTCAGAACGTGTGGTCTTAAGGATGCCGTACCTGGGGTAAAGGGTTACAATTTATTTACTTTATTACTAGTATAGCCGTTGTTCCCGGCTGTCATTCGGGGATCTTTGACAGCCGTTACGGGCCGTCAGAAGCCCGAAAGTCTGACAATCATGGGGTATCAGTATCAGCGTATTACCTAGTAACTGGGTTATGGAGGTCAGATAGGCAGTCGCTCCATGTAAAATACTGGCATTCAGCTGCATCTGGTTAGACTGGAAGCTGACCCCACCATAGTTGTGAAAAGGCTAGGCAGACAATGATGATGATAACTATTTTATACCGACATCATACCAGATTCATAAAATAAAAAAAACATTTGTCAATTACTATTAATTAGATGGGTGCTAACCCTAACAATATTCACACAGAGTGGAAAACTTTCATTACAGTTGCTACTCAACACAGCCGCTCCAATCATGCGTCGATAAGGTGTTAGAGACGCAAAGACACCGTTGTATTCTGCCTCTTCAATCGGCCATCTTTGTTTATAATAGGCCCCATTGATCGGTCAATCACTTAATTATTATTGTTTCTTGTTGAATCTTGGGAACATTTTCCATTAATTAATCGTTCATCTTAATCTATTAAATGCGGTTGTGTTGACTCCTCGCCCGTCTATTGTAGTGATCTTATTAAATTGTCTTATTAATACCTCTGAATTATTCCAAATTGATGCAATTATTGTGGAGTTCAATTTTATTTCATAAACATGAAAATGTGTATATAAGATAAATAACGCAACTTACTATTTACACTAGGTACTAAATTAAATGAATAATTAACTAAATATAAAAATAAATAGAAACATCATTTTCTTTTTTGGTCACTTCTTTTTTAGTACTAGTCCGTATCGCACTCATCTGGCAACATTGCCACGTTGAATGGAAATGCAAATTTTTTGGCCAAAAACGAGCCAGCTCTCTGTTCACGTGAGATTGTGAGAACTTATCCGTGAAAGCCTTTATCGTTTAAGCGGTGATCGATTTTATTTGTTTTTAATTAATAATTCAAACGATCTGTCCAACCAAGTAATATAAATCAAATTACCTACAAATGCGAAACAAATTAGGATTCAATTTTATTGTATTTTCCTTGACCATATTATGTTCCGTAGTTTTCAAAGAGAAACAATGTGAATAATAATCGGTATATTTATTTCGTGATAATAATATTCTGACAAAAACCGTATTTTAGAAGAATATAGGACCCAGACGTCCTACAAAATCCAGCCTCCTTTGAAACTCTCTCTCTGTCTCGACTTTACCTTTTTAATAGTGACTTGGCTCAATAAAAACATACAAGCCTTACTGTCACAAAAACAGGATTCATTGAGCTACAAACAATCACCACCCCGTGCTAGATATGGTAACAATATTCCCAAAAAGAAGAACTAGGTTGTTTCGTTTTTGCCATCATTTGCAGATCCCATACAAAAAGTACACAAAAGGGGATATGCCCCAGAACCCTTTCATTCGTTGAGATAATAGCCTTTTTATTTTTTGAATCAGAAACAGTAACAGTTCGCTGGATTTTTGGTTCCTGCTGCCTTTATTCTACTTTGTTTAAGAATTTGTGCGAGATGCATCAGGAATTGTTTTGAAATTCTGTTTTGTATTTTTTTTTGTGTTGTGGTGCCATTTTGGTACTTATAAGTTTTCCAATTTGGTAAACTTTTATTTTTAATCAATTTCATTCTTGAAATTAATAGATCAAACACAAAGCAAAATGAGTATGTCGCAGTAAGTTCGGCGCTGGGATAAGACCATACAAATAAAATGGCGCAAAATACAATGTTGTCAGCTTTGAAAAATATTGCCTAATGGCCGGGAATTTAATTCGTAAGGTTTTATTCCAGTGCCGAACTTACCTTAACATACGGGGGTCACACTGAAAGTTTTTAGAATAGGCTAGTAAGAAAAGCAGCCGATTAACAAATATTTCAATTTCGAATTAAGAACTCTTTAGGAATCTGTAGATGTGTAATGAATTCATATGTCATTTGTTTTTTTACAAATGGGCGGCAATTTAAAAAGTGTCTGTTGTGCGTATAAATGGACTTGACTAGAGAAAATTTTCGTTCAATGATTTATTACGACTTTCGTGGCGATCTTACTCAACAACAATGTCACCCATATAATCCCCACCCCGTGCCACTCTTTACAACAGGTTTAATGAGTTTAAACGTGGTCGAAGCAAACTCACTGATGATTCGCGAGACAGATGTCCTTCTACGGCGACTACTGAAGATAACGTGAGTGCTGTGCGGCTAATGATAGAAGGGTGACATATCAATAGATTCGGGCAGCTTTAGGCATTGGTATGAGTCAAGTATAAAAAGTCTTAAATGAACATATAAGCGTCAGAAAGCTATTAGATAGCAGAAGAAAAAAAAAACCGATTGCAAGACTACATTTTACTTCCATCAACAGATTTATTGATTGCAGATCGCTTTAATAAGAGTTAACATCTAGACACTATGCTTCCAACAAATAACAATCAGGCCGTATCGTAAGAGAAAGCGACTGTCGCGCAAATGCGCGTTCGACGCGATCGTTTATAATTATGAATTAGGACGTACAACAAACGTGACTCGTTTGATCGCTTTTGTACGTCATAAAGAAATGCGACCATCGCTTATTCGCGCGACAATCGCTTTTTTATTAGGACACGGCCTGAACGTTATTAGTTGGTTTTCATTTTTAAGTTTGCTCATTAGCCAAAAAAACATCCTATAAACAAACACGTCTGTAATCTGAAAAAAGTCTTATCTATTGTGCTACTTTTCGTGTGGTTTTATAACAGCGGTATTTAGATGGGCAGCTCCACAGATGTTGAATACTGACTGGCACACATTTCAAATTGATAAAACAAAAGTTGATCAAAGCTGGATATTCAAAATTCTTTTTCCCGTGATCGTAGACCCTTACTTGCTCTTGTAAGAAATCTGAAAAAACTGTTGGGAATTTTTTTATTTAGTAACTTACTGTCTTTTGTTCGGTTAAGGGACGTGAAGTGATAGTATTTTTGTGAAAAATTAACCCATATCATTTAACATCAGGCCTTATTTCCCCGAAGGTTTGGGCCAATAATACCTTTAATACACCCACATGTAGCCAGTTTAAGTCCCATGTAATAGGGGGCGAGCCTATTGCGATCAACCAGCTACAAATCCAGACTCTGAGAAATTCCAGATAGAAAAACCTAGTAACTCTGCCCGACGTGGGAATTGAACCCGGGACCTCATGCTCACAGTAGCGCTTGCAACCAATAAACCAACGAGGCAATCAGACAAGCCATAAATGTTTATAAGCTACCACATCTATGCAACATTATATCTGTGCATATGACAGAATGGGTAAATTAGTTTGTCAGGCGCAGTGGCCCGACAATCCTTTGTGTCATCAACAAAACAAAGTTATTCATATAAAAGTTGGTACACGGTATCTCGGGGCTGTTTTAAAAGTTACTGTTCCACATTCATTTGACCTATTTTGTTATGTTACCGCTGGATGAAAAGGATTTTCTGAAGAATTCTGGAAAATGAAAAATATCTTCGTCTTTGTTCAGGGTATCTAGCAGTTCTAGCATTTATTATTCTTTAGGATTTTGTTTGGAAGCAGTCCTATAACAGTAGTGCTAGCCTGATGCTAGGCCTAGCTTGTAAACTTAAGATGTGTAGACAATTTTTACCAGGTACCTGTTGACAGGCCGTCCTTCGATATAATGTATATAAACACTGTAATTTGAAAACATTGTAAAAACCAATTACTTTTAAAAGGGCAATTGTGGAGTTTCTTGCCGGCTTTTCTCCATAGCAAAACGACCAATTGGAACCGTGCACCTAGCTTGGCGTTTCATAAGGGTCCATGTAGGTTTACGTTAAATAAAATATTTTGATTTGATTTGATGAGGGATTGACACTAGTGACAGTTCACTTCAAAATCACAAATCCTTAGTTTTCACGGTGATTATTTAGATTTTATGATAAATGATTTTATCGTAAGCGTAGCTTAATCTGATCGATCAACCCGTGCGGCTGTTATCACTTGGCATTAAACATCATTATCACTATGTATTATAAATGATAAATGATTTTATTTCTGTAAGTAGGTTTGTACAAACACTTTTATACGTCAATCATATTTTAAAAACTAGATGAGGTCGGCGTTTCCTATCTGACTACTCTGAGAAGAAAGGCCGAAACAAACTCAGAGGTCACAGTCTCTTTTAAAGTCCAGACATAATCTTGGTCAGATCATGTGAAGACCATGTAGATTGGTGTCTGAAACGGTATTTTGAGGAAAAACCATACAGATTGAGCGGACCTGTCCAGTCAGTGCACGCAATTGTCAGTAATCTTGCCGCTCAACTCAGAACTTAAGGAGCACAACGATTCGACGAACAATACCAAAGAAAGGACATTTGGGTAGGCCGCATAAATTACTCAAGCTGCCAGATCGTGAAACTAACTAAGATATAAAATAAAAAATAGTATATTATGCAATTAGTGAATAAAGGACGGATTTAAAGCGAGGGCCATAGATGAATCACGAGTTAGTGAAGGATTCTAACGACTGAATCACGACCGTAGGGAGTGATTCATGATGATTGAAAGAAAGACAGAGTGAGAAAGAAGAAAAAAGAGAGAGAGAGACAGAGTGTTAAGAGTTCAGACTAAGGATAGGTGCACTATAGACCTCTGCCAAACCTTCGGGAAAATTAGGCGTGAATTTATCTTTGTGTTATCATGGAAAGTTAAAATAAATCAAAGAGAAAGATTGGTATACCATTCACAACTGCTAATATATACTTATGGTGTACTTAATGCTACATGGATCCGACCCATGCACGTATGATATTCTGATTTTTTCCAATATAATTCATAAATTATACCTGCAAACAAATGCTGATTAAAAAACCATTAATTTCGGATTAATCATGAACAACGCCATTTTAATTTCATCATTGAAACTTAACGGCCGATGCATATTACAAATACGTTTTTAATTATTAACTCCTGATTAACTTTTGCGTACCTACAAATTATTTGTGTTTTATATGAATAGCACTGAAAATTGTAATTAATTTTTTGATGGCTGATGGCCACGCGCGATCACCTGAGCCACCGCTTGCACCGGTCACATTTACGCTGAGCCCCAAGAGGCATTTACGCCCTAATTTTATACATGAAATTATTACAATAATTTCATATGATAATGTTAAAGGTTTAATTAGTAAATTCTTCATGTTATTATAATGGTTACAAACTTATTAGTTTGTAACCATTATTATTATATACTTCTAGAGGCTTCGATCAACAATACCAACTAGATAACGAGTCACGTACAAAATCAAAACTAAATGCTGTCCGCGGGAAAATATTTTAAAACAGTTATAAGTTCAACCTAATTACAACCATGGCACTTAGTAATAAACTCGTGTTTACACTGGCTGTGTTGCAAGCGAACTAAACAAAATAAGAGCTCACGTATTGACGTGCGCTGTTATTTACCGGGACGTAGTTTTTCCGACCCGATATCTAGTCGGTATCGTTGATTGAAATATACAGGGTTACCGGTAACTCGACGTATTCCTTGCACGACGTCATAGTAGGGTTAAAATGCAACAAATTAAGCCACCAAATGTTCTACCGAAGTTCAATAGTTTTTGAGTTAGTTACATTTTCAGTATTTTTATGAAACATCCCAGATTAAATCATTTGGAGCCAATTTAAAAATGATTTACAGCGCGACTGTACTGAAATTTAACTTAATATCATAGTTGATGCCGTAGCAGATCTTTGTTCTTAATTAAAAGTTCAAAAATGCCAGAAACCTTGGCAAATATCACTAAACAAACATTATTTTTTTTGTAATTTTTGCTGTTACAAAATGTTGTCTAGTAAACAAAAATATTAAAAAAAAAATTAGCTTAATTTGTTGCATTTTACCCCTACTATGACGTCCTGCAAGGAATACGTCGAGTTACCAGTAACCCTGTATAGGTGATCCTACGCTCTAAAAGTATTGTTATTAGTGTAACTGTTTTTACATATTTTTTATTATTTATTTATTAAAACTTTATGCACAAGCAAAAAATAATACTGTACAAAGGCGGACTTAATGCCTGAGGCAACTTTATTAGTTCTACAGCTATGTATATTTTTATGTTAATACAGATTTTTTCTAAAACGAAATCATTTTATTACAGCTACACCTACATAGGTGCAGTCAACCGCAAAACCGTGGCAACAGTTTGATGTTGACAAAATCTTTATGGCGCAGCAGTAAGGGTGATTATCGTAGTGCAAGTGTAAACAAGCATGTCCATGTCACTGTACCTGGCTGCGAGCGGAGCTCTGTAGTAGCAGCAACAATGTGGGGTATAAGTCTGAAGGATTCCGACGTAAATCTTGGTTCTCCCCAGAAGACGGTTTTCCATGAGGATTTCCGCACGAGAAAACCAACATCATAGTAGCTAGCCGTTTCCACTGCCTGTCTAGCATTTTTTCCGAAAAATATGTTAGGGTCGGCTTCCAGTATAACCTGATGCAGCTGATTACCAGTGTTTTACATGGAGTGACTGCCTATCTGACCTCCACAACCCAGTTTATTTATTTATTTGGTTCACACTAACATCTTGACAAAAAATAACATGTATTTAAAAATTTTGAACAGTGTAACAATTACTTCTTAAAGGTAAACACCACGTGAACAAAATTAAATTATGTTAGTTGTAAGCCTGGGCATATGTACAGTTTAGCTCGCCGTTCGATAAGGACCAGGCCCGGGTCGACGGCGCGTTGTGTTCCACGCGCGCCTCAAAGAGATGTCAGCACCAATGACGGGGACTGCTAGGACCGATGCCTGCTAGGGTTGCGGAAAAGTCCGAGAGGGATACCGTGGCCCCTGGCACAGGCAACTGAAGGAACACGGGTGGGTTTTAGTCAGTGAGAGTCTGACACGCCCTCCCACTCTGCCCAGAGCGGGAGAAGTTATTTGATGATTTCCCACCCTCAAAAAAAAAAAAAAAGGCACATGTATAGTTTACAGCCAACTTAAAACAAAAGAAAAATATGTAGCCTATGTACAAACAGAAACTCAGTTTTGTCATGAATATGATTGGTAAAATTAAGATCGAACAAATTAATAATATAATTTAAATTATATTATTAATTTAACAATAACAAAATTTAAAATTAATACTTTACAACACATCAGATAAACCACTCAAGATTGTAGATTTCAGTTTAGTCAGAGAATCAAAGTGGAAATTGATGAGATCGCCGCAACTATTCAAAACACTACAGAACCTAGTGCATGGAGAGTTAGATCCTAACACCGTTCTTCTCTATGGAGGACGAAGTGGAGTTATAGGTTTTTTTTTTTTTTTTTAGGATGTGAAATCATCAAATGACCTCTCCCGCTCTGGGTGGAGCGGAAGGGAGTGTCAGACTCTTACTGACTAAAACCCACCCGTGTTCCTTCCTTGGCCCTTTATGTTCCGGGTCAGCGGTACCCCTTATGGATGATCCCGCTTTCCCGGCATAGAGTTATAGGTTTACGTGGAATTCTTGAAGGAGCACGAAAGTTTATAAGTGCGAGCAGCGGCAGTGAGTCAATATTTCCTTTCGAGATTTTATAGGCAAACATTGCGTCGTTTAAACGTCTACGTTCGTTTAATCTGTCTTTGTAAGAAGGCGTTTTTTTAGCTTTACCGACAGAAAAAGCTAAATGCCAAGCAAAGCGTTTTTGGACGCGTTCTAGACGGAAACTGTGTGTAGCATAGTGCGGCCGCCACTCCACACTACAGTACTCTAATTTGCTACACACCAAGCTATAGTAAAGTAAAATTTTTGTTTTACTTTGACGAAAACCTTTACATTGTCTTACGACAAACCCCAACTTTGTTGACGTTTTTTTAACAACATTTAATACGAGACCTCTTGGTAAGACTGGTTGTCAGACTTTCGGGCTTTTGTTTACCGGTAACGACTGTCAAAGATCCACGAATGACAGCTGGGACCAACAGCTAAACGTGCTTTCCGAGGCATAGAGGTGTCTCGGTATGTAAAAATGGTCATCCATCCACGGACCAACCGTGGCAAGCGTAGCGTAGCCTGTTCGATCAAGCCGTGCGGCTGTTATTACTTAGCCACGAGCCCCTCATAGTAGCTAGCCATTTATTTACCTAAATTAAAAAAGTAATCACTGTTTCAAGGCCCGTCATCTACGACACTACTCAAAAGTAACCAATTACAAATTCATCACCAATGAGTGACACGTTACTTTTGAATAGCGTCGTGGGCGATGGGCCTAAACTTCGATCAACAATAGTACTAGATTTCCGATGAGCGCATCAAAAACGGCCGGGTAAATAAGACCACTAATGTTGAGCTCTTATTTTGCAACAGTTTTTTCAACCTTATTGCTTAGAAATTACGGTTTATTTTTCCGTAATATTTTTGTTCTTATTTTAAAAATACATTTAGGTACTTTTCAATCGAAGTAGCAAGTACATTACAAACGATAATAAACTTTATGTTTGAGTGTTAATGTTTATAATCAAGCTTTATGCAACCGTGGCCACTTGAGCGATGTGTTTTTGTTCCTAATCCATAATCTAGTGCTATTGTTGATCGAAGGGTCTAAACGTTATTGGATACCGTTTCGTATTTTCAGTATAGTTTATTTTACAATATTCTTATCGTTGTCAATGGCGGTCCATATAGATATAGTTACTTATTCGTTGTTTTAATGGATTCGGAATATCGTTCGATCATGTCAGCTCGCTTATTGAAAAAATACATTGTTCCTCTATCGCAAATAAAAAATGTTTTTGTTTGCGAGAGTGGCCATTGTGACCTCCCATTTATGTTGCTGATGGAAGGAAAATCAGCAACTGCAATCACCAATGCGGTAACAACGATTGGTGATATAAAAAAACCAAAATGTCTTACAATTGTGCGTTTTGAGAATTTATGAGGAAGCCAACGTAGATGAAGTTAAAACAAAACGATATTTCTAAGAGTTTTCTTAGACATTCGCTGTTTGGTTTATATCAGACGGTTTCTTGTAGCACAATGTTGTTTATTCGCACACAAAATGAATCCCACGTGGCATTTCAACTTATTCTACTCCGCTTAGGACATCTTAAACATGCCTTTTCCATCCCCTATAAGTTCCCTATTGTCCAATACCAGAAATTCTCCACGAAATAAATTACAATTTAAACATAAACCGGACTAACTCATACATTTTCCTTTTAAAGAACAACAAACAAGTTGGCACTGGAACTAAAAGTAATTTCCCGATAAAATTGTTCCAACCCAGATAGTGTGAGGTCGTGAGGTGTTTCCAGACTGATCTCAGAATTAAATGAAAACATACAATGTATATAAAGTTTCCCGTTAGGTTTGGGTATTGGATGAGCAAAGTTGTTTTTGTAACTCTGGAAACTCTAGAAAGTATACAGGGTTATTAGTAATAGATACGTCGGCAATCCATTAAGGGGATGTACGGGAGGTCATTGACCCGTATGAACCCTATGCAAATGTCAACCATTTCCGAGTAATTTGACATTTTATAATTTTTTGACATTATACAAGTTTGAATTTCTTTTTTTTAAATAAAGCATGCTTTTTAATAGTTATTGTCTGCTTCTACTCCAGTACTTAATCGAACATAAAATGACAATTATCTTTAATAATTTTTTTAAGATGTCAGATCTCTTAAAAAAAATATTAAATTTCAAATGACTGGAAAATGGTTGACATTTGCATAAGGGTCATAAGGGGTAATTTGGTTGCTAATGATCTCCCCTACATTCCCTCAATGGATTGCCGTCGTATTACAAAAAACCCTGTAGTTGAGCTAATTATTGTCATTGTCCACCGTTCAGGATTCGATGAACCAGTTAAGTAACTATAACAATTAAAATTTTTAACCATTTTTAGTAGTAAGTTTTTTTTAGAAAAATCGCTCTTGAACTTGATGGTGTGTTAAAAATTAGGGTTAAAATTAGAGAAGAACCAACTTTTTCTTCAAAAGAGCTGAATTTACATAAAAAAACATAATTTATTATGATAGCCCTAGTATTCAGCAGTAATTAATAGAAACCAAAATGAAAAAATAATGGTTTTTGTTGAAACTACAAACAATTTGTAATAAAAGGTAGAAATTTCGTAAATATAAGACAAAAAGGAAATATTTTCGGAACCCTTGGGTAAAAATGGTTAAAATGTTCAATTGTTGTAGTTAATTATCTGGTTTATCGAATCCCGAACGGTGGACCACTACTTACGCCACACCCTGTATAATAAAGTCGGTTTTCACCGTCATGTAGAGAATTTGTTCCAGAAGGTTTATCTGTATAATGATAAACCATTATTAATAAACTTATATTTTATAAAAATTAAATCTCGAAGTTTTGTACAGTCGTAAAAACAGTGTGTCGCTCGTTTAACATTACTTCCACCGCTTAAAGATTTATTTATTAACATTATTAAGATTTGTTTTTTTTTGGTTCCTGAAAATCGTGTTCGGGAAAGTATCTGACCTCTGTTCAGTAATATTTCTCCGGCTTCTGCGATAATTATTCTAAGAATTAAAGGTTCCAAGAACAGAACTAGATTGAGCAATCAAAAGCACATCGGTGATAGCACTTCCACTAGGAAAACCGCCCTTATTGCTAGGAGATAAAGGTGTTGTCAATGTGAAATTATTACTAGAATCCTAGAAATGGTTAATGGTGCCGATTCTGTTGTACACCGAACTTAACTATCACTAAAATTCCTTACTTTTGGCTATGAGAATCCTAACGCTATTCTGCAAGATAAAATCTCTAAATTTAAAAATAATTTTGACACACCTTAAATCAAATTTGACAATTGCAACTCCACGTGGTGATTGTTTGCCGTACCGCCGTGCCGGGGGCGCGCATTATTTACAGATTCGACGTTTTGTATGGAATTTTTCACTTTTTGTATGGAAAATATGAAAAATTATTACCAACACGTTGGATTTTAGAGGTTTAGGGCTTTCATAAAGATGGTCGAAATTTTAATTATTTTTGCGATAGGACACACCGTATTCGAGATATAAACAAAAGAAAAGAAAAAGAGATAACTTTTTTTTTTTTTTTTTGTGGGTGGGAAATCATCAAATAACTTCTCCCGCTCTGGGCAGAGCAGGAGGGCGTGTCAGACTCTTACTGACTAAAACCCACCCGTGTTCCTTCAGTTGCCTGTGCCAGGGGCCACGGTAACCCTCTTGGACTTTTCCGCAACCCTAGCAGGCATCGGTCCTAGCAAACCCCGTCATTGGTGCTGACATCTCTTTGAGGCGCGCGTGGAACACAACGCGCCGTCGACCCGGGCCTGGTCCTTATCGAACGGCAAGCTGCCCATTGCTCGCCGTTCGCAAGCCCGCGCCTACGGTGGCCGGGAATCGGCCTGCGATTCCCGACGCCCAGAGCGTCTCCTGCGGCGGCTAGGGGCGTGAGGGCGCGTGCGGGCCCTCACGACGGGGGATGCTGTGGCCCGGGGTGGGGTCGTCTTGGCGGTGTCTCTAGACATCGCCAATGCCTTCAATACCCTGCCCTGGAGTTGCATCAGGGAGGCACTCCGGTATCACCGGATGCCGACCTACCTCTGTCGTGTGGTCGAGGCCTATTTGACGGACAGGGCCGTCATCTACCCCGGTCACCAGGGAGTGTGGAACCGGCAAGAGATGTCGTGCGGTGTCCCACAGGGATCGGTCCTGGGGCCGCATCTGTGGGATATCGGCTACGACTGGGTGCTGCGCGCCGACCTCCCCAGCGGCGTCAGCGTGGTTTGTTACGCTGACGACACGCTAGTCCTGGCGCAGGGAAGGTCGCACCAGGCGGCGGCCGAACTAGCGACACGCGGGGTTGCGACAATCGTCGAGAGGATCCGGCAATTGGGACTCGAGGTGGCCCTGCACAAGTCCGAGGCCATGTGTTTTCATGGTCCTCGGAACACGCCACCGTCGGGTTCCCAAATAACGGTAGGAGGGGTTCACATCGGCGTCGAGTCGACGATGAAGTACCTGGGACTCGTCCTCGACAGCCGGTGGAACTTCGTGGAGCATTTCCGACGTATGGCTCCCAGACTGGAAAGGGCCGGGGCTGCCTTAAAGCGGCTGCTGCCCAATCTAGGGGGGCCAAACGCCTCCTGCCGGAGGCTCTACGCGGGGGTCGTGCGGTCCATGGCCCTTTACGGGGCACCGGTGTGGGCGCGTTCCTTGAGGCGGCGGCCAGCCCGCTGGTTGAACGCGCCCCAAAGGGTCATGGCCATCCGGCTGGTCCGGGGATACCGTACGGTCTCCGGTGAGGCGGCGAGCCTCCTTGCCGGATTACCGCCATGGGATCTGGAGGCAAAAGTCCTCGCGCACGTTTGGGAGTGGCGCGAGGAGGCGAAACGCCGGGGCGTAGCTCCGCTGCCGCGAGAAATCACGGTACAGCGGACAGAGCTCCGGCGGGATCTCAGGGCGGCATGGAGAGTGCGATTGTCGCAACCCAGCGCTGGGCACGCCACAATTGCGGCGATAAGTCCCCTCTTTGAGGAGTGGCTAGAGAGGCGCCACGGCGTCCTCACCTTCCGCCTGACGCAGGTCCTAACCGGACACAGTTGTTTCGGGAGGTTCCTGTTCCGGATAAGGCGGGAGGAAACGCCCGGGTGTCACCATTGTGTGGATCGCCCGGAGGACACGGTGGAGCATACGGTGGAGGTCTGCCCGGCTTGGGCGGAGCACCGCCGTGTCCTCGTGGAGGCGATTGGCGGTGGCGATCTCTCGCGTCCGGCCTTGGTCCAGGCCATGGTACGGAGCGAGAGGGCTTGGGAAGCCGTCACCTCCTTCTGCGAAGCAGTAATGTTCGCGAAGGAGGAGGCGGAACGCGTGAGGGAGAGGCAAAGTTTGCGCCCTCACGCCCCTAGCCGCCGCAGGAGACGCCCTGGGCGTCGGGAATCGCAGGCCGATTCCCGGCCACCGTAGGCGCGGGCTTGCGAACGGCGAGCAATGGGCAGCTCGCCGTTCGATAAGGACCAGGCCCGGGTCGACGGCGCGTTGTGTTCCACGCGCGCCTCAAAGAGATGTCAGCACCAATGACGGGGTTTGCTAGGACCGATGCCTGCTAGGGTTGCGGAAAAGTCCAAGAGGGTTACCGTGGCCCCTGGCACAGGCAACTGAAGGAACACGGGTGGGTTTTAGTCAGTAAGAGTCTGACACGCCCTCCTGCTCTGCCCAGAGCGGGAGAAGTTATTTGATGATTTCCCACCCACAAAAAAAAAAAAAAAAAAAAAGGGGCGTGAGGGCGCAAATTTTGCCTCTCCCTCACGCGTTCCACCTCCTCCTTCGCGAACATTACTGCTTCGCTGAAGGAGGTGACGGCTTCCCAAGCCCTCTCGCTCCGTACCATGGCCTGGACCAAGGCCGGACGCGAGAGATCGCCTCCACGAGGACACGGCGGTGCTCCGCCCAAGCCGGGCAGACCTCCACCGTATGCTCCACCGTGTACTCCGAGCGATCCACACAATGGTGACACCCGGGCGTTTCCTCCCGCCTTATCCGGAACAGGAACCTCCCGAAACAACCGTGTCCGGTGAGGACCTGCGTCAGGCGGAAGGTGAGGACGCCGCCGCGCCGTGGCGCCTCTCTAGCCACTCCACAAAGAGGACTTATCGCCGCAATTGTGGCGTGCCCAGCGCTGGGTTGCGACAATCGCACTCTCCATGCCGCCCTGAGATCCCGCCGGAGCTCTGTCCGCTGTACCGTGATTTCTCGCGGCAGCGGAGCTACGCCCCGGCGCGCGGCGTTTCGCCTCCTCGCGCCACTCCCAAACGTGCGCGAGGACTTTTGCCTCCAGATCCCATGGCGGTAATCCGGCAAGGAGGCTCGCCGCCTCACCAGAGACCGTACGGTATCCCCGGACCAGCCGGGTGGCCATGACCCTTTGGGGCGCGTTCAACCAGCGGGCTGGCCGCCGCCTCAAGGAACGCTCCCACACCGGTGCCCCGTAAAGGGCCATGGACCGCACGACCCCCGCGTAGAGCCTCCGGCAGGAGGCGTTTGGCCCCTCTAGATTGGGCAGGAGCCGCTTTAAGGCAGCCCCGGCCCTCTCCAGTCTGGGAGCCAAACGTCGGAAATGATCCACGAAGTTCCACCGGCTGTCGAGGACGAGTCCCAGGTACTTCATCGTCGACTCGACGCCGATGTGAACCCCTCCTACCGTGATTTGGGAACCCGACGGTGGCGTGTTCCGAGGACCATGAAAACACATGGCCTCGGACTTGTGCAGGGCTAACTCGAGTCCCAATTGCCGGATCCACTCGATGATTGTCGCAACCCCGCGTGTCGCTAGTTCAGCCGCCGCCTGGTGCGACCTCCCCTGCGCCAGGACCAGCGTGTCGTCAGCGTAACATACCACGCTGACGCCGCTAGGGAGGTCGGCGCGCAGCACCCAGTCGTATCCGATGTCCCACAGATGCGGCCCCAGGACCGATCCCTGTGGGACACCGCACGACATCTCTTGCCGGTTCCATACTCCCTGGTGACCGGGGTAGATGACGGCCCTGTCCGTCAAATAGGCCTCGATCACACGACAGAGGTAGGTCGGCATCCGGTGATACCGGAGTGCCTCCCTGATGCAACTCCAGGGCAGGGTATTGAAGGCATTGGCGATGTCTAAATACACCGCCAAGACGACCCTACCCCGGGCCACAGCATCCCCCGTCGTGAGGGCCCGCACGCGCATGATGGCGTCCACCGTAGAGCGCCCCTGCGGAAGCCAAACTGGCTCTCCGCCAAATCCGGCCCCACCCGCACCAGCCGCCCGACGAGGCGGTCTGCAATGACTCTCTCAAAGAGCTTGCACGATGCACGAAGCACGATGGGCCGGTAAGCGGACGGAGAGTCCGCTGGGCGCCCCGGCTTCTTGATGAGGACCAATTTCCCCGTCTTCCAACGAAGTGGGAACTGGCCCCTCTCCATGCATGCGCTTAGGAGCCCCCTTAGTCGAGGCCCGAGAGCCTCCGAGGCCAGAACCCAGGCTTTCCCAGGTAAGCCGTCGGGTCCTGGGGCGGTATTTTTAGCACTCAGCCTACGTACCGCCACTCGCAGCTGTGCCTCGGTCACCTCCGGAGCATCGTCGTCGTCGTCGGCGGTGTGGTCCGCATTCAGCACCGCAGTAGGCGGAGCCATGGGCGGGGAGATATGGTCCCCTCTAGAAGGGAACAGAGTGCTCACCACGTCCTCCACGAGCTGGGGCCGGAGACTCTGCGTCAGCGGGGAAGCCCATGGGCGGAGCTTCTCACGCACCATTTTGTAGGGGCGTCCCCACGGGTCCCTGTTCAGAGTCTCCAGTGACTCCTCGCGGGCCAGTCCCTTGGCCCGCAGGATCTCCGCTTGGAGGGTGGTCTTCGCCGCTCTGTACCCCTCGTACAGCTCCGCCTGAATGGCTTCCGTATCCGGAGGGCGAATACGGAGCCTGCGGTGCCTGGTGTACCGGCGTCGCGCAGCGACGCACGCACTGCGTAAAGTCGTTAACTCTGGCGACCACCAGCACACCTGGCGCTGAGCGCGCCCGGGCTGTGCCCGGGGCATTGCCACGTCACATATTTCGGACATGGCCTCCCGGAACCACTCCGCCTCGACGTTGATGTCAGCAGGCCTGTCTGGTGATGACACCCAGGCCTGCACGATCGAGGCTTCCAGGAGGAGCTCCTGGTCCAGCTGCTTAAGCGCCCACCGCGGACCACTCGGGGCCTGTCGGACCAGCGCGCTCGAGGTCTGGGCGGAGACGTCAAACCAGATGTACCGGTGGTCGGAATAAGTCTCCACCCCCTCTATGACGCGCCAGTCAAGGACACGCGGTGACAGAGCGGGGCTGGCGAACGAGATGTCCACCACCGATTCACCCCGCATCCGCACACACGTGGGGTCAGAACCCCGATTTAGGACGACCAGGCCTGTCTCCAGAGCCCAGTCCTCCACCATCCTGCCCCGTGTGTCCGTATACCGGGAACCCCAAGCCACATTCTTGGCATTGAAATCCCCGAGGAAGAGCACGGGGAGGGAACGGAACCCGACGACGACGACTTTCAACTCCGCAAGGGAGTTGTGGAACTCAGCAAGAGTTCGGTTCGGGGAGAAGTATACCCCCACCACTACAATCTCCCCGAACCGTGCTGCCACTCAACCCCGTCCCCTCGTGACTGCCTCGAGGGATGGAGTACCGGCGGCGGCCGACGAAATTAGGGTCACTGAGCCGCTCAGGTCCTCCACCCAGTCATCCCTGGGCGGGACAAAGTACGGCTCAGCGACCACGGCGATGTTAATCGACCACTGCGCCATGCTCTGGAGCAACAGATCTTGAGCGGAAGCGCAGTGGTTGATGTTCGCCTAGAGGAGGCGTAATGGGGCCGTTATTGGCACTCCATGTCAGCCTCCTCCCGAGCCCTCTGTGAGGGCCCCGCCGCAGTGGTGATGGCGGCGACGACGGCGGTCGAGGCGGCAGCGGCAACGGCAGTGTCGGCGGCTGCGGCAGTGACGGCGGTGGCGGAGGGCTTGCCCCTGCCCCTAGCTCTGGCGGGTGGAGCGCAGGCCTTGCTCCCCATCCGGTGATCGGCTGGCTTGTCAGCTGCCGCACATACGGTGCAGTGCGGCGCGGCATTACAAGACCCGGCCTTGTGACCGGGCTGACCACAGCGGAAGCAGTGGTGGCTGCGGTCCACCTTCGAGGTGCATTTAGCTCCCACGTGGTTGCCCACTTGGCAGCGGAAGCACCTCAGAGGTCTGGGTTCCAGCAGTTTCACCTGCGCGGAAACCCAGCCCACCAGTAGCCTACGGCCCTCGGCTATTTTTTTGGCCACCGACACGGGGCAGCTCACCGAAACGGCTCGCATCCCCTTGAAATCAGGACCGATGGTGCCTGTCCTCACCTGCTCGGCAGAGCACTCTCCAGTCCTGACAACGGCGGCCACCACCTCTCCCTCCGTCACCGAGTCGTCCAGGCCCAGGATGCGCATGTCAGCGCACTTGGTGGGCCTGGACACTCGGGCCTCGTCCGCATTCTAGGACGCCCTAAGCCTTTCGGCCAGAGCGTCAGGGGCCGGGCCGCTGGCCGCACCGGGGATCTCGAGCATCCGGGCCCCAGTCGCCGTGAGCCTCACCCGGATGCCTTCGGTGGCGCCGATCTCCTCGAGGCTCACCGCCTTCCCCACCTTGGCTAGCACGTCGCGGTAGGACACGCCCTTCTTTTCCGCTTCCGGCTGTAGCGTAATCACTACAGCAGCGGATTTCGGGGCGCGGAGCCTACCCGCAACGCTTCGCGCTTTTTGCTGCTGCCGCCTGTCCTTCCTTTTGGCCGCCCTTGCCGCCTTACCGGCCTTCCTGTTCTCCCCGGCTACGTGCCATTCGGCGCCAGCCGGAGGAGATATAGGAGGTGGGGGCGGCCGTCCTGCAGCCAGGGCCGGCACCCTCGCCGTCTGTATAGCCGCCCCGCCCTCCCTGGGCATGGGCGGCCTCGCGGGTTTCGGCACGGAGAGGGCCTTTCTCTGCCCCGATGACCCAGGTTTGGCCGCGCCAGCTGCGACGGCGGCAAAAGAGACCGCCTTCTGCTGGCCCGCGGCCGGCTGGCTCGCCGCTAGTGGGGGGCGCAAGACAATGGCCTCCAGGGCGGAAAACCGACTCTGGAAGGCAGCCAGCTCCTGCCGCACCAGGGTCAGAACCTGGTCTTGCGCAGGCACCGACCGTCCCTGCCCATGCTGCCCCTCCTGCGGCACCTCCCTGGGGCCGGCTGCTCGCAGCCCGGCCAGGTCTGCTCGGAGCTCCTCATTCTCCTTCCGGAGAAGCTCCAAGGCGGCTGTCAAGCGGGCGACCTCCGCCCGCATTTCGGACATTACGTCCGACGGAGGCCCAGGTTGAATGGCCTCCGCTGCCGCTATAATGGAGGCCGTGGCCGCGGATATGGCCTTGTCTTTAGAGGACTTAATCCTCTTCACGGCCACATCCTTTATCGCGACTGCCACGACCTCAGCAAACCTGGCCGCTCGCTCCGAGTTGGAGCCGCCAGCGGCGACCGGCTCACCACATGAGGACTCTGACATGGCCGCCCTGCGGCCGGTCACTCCTGGGTGGTTCTCCTCCATGGCGGCTCGCTGGGCCTGCTCGGCAGGGCTGGCTCGGCTTAACTCCTTGGCCTCCTCCTGGGTGGCGAGCCCTCTGCCCAAACCTTTTTCCCGGGCCCCACCCCGCCAGCTGGAGTGGATTTTTTTGGGGCCCGAGGTCCACTCTTTGGAGGAGGACCCCTGGCCCTCCCCCGATTTGGGGCGCTTCAGGAAGAACCTTCGGTTCCTCCCAGCAGCCCCCTCCAATTCGCGCTCCGAGCTCAGGCTTGAGCCCTTTGTGCCAGATGCGGCGTCTGACTCCGACCCCGCATCACTCCTCCCTTCGTCTTTTTTTTTATTTTTTGGGTTATTTTCCATACTTAATCCCACGAGTTGATATAGGTCACAAATGTCCACCGGGCAGAGCCTAGATGCCCGGTAAGCCTACATACGGCAGAGTGCGGCAGGTGCTCTGCAGGGGAAGCGCTAACGACTGGACTCCCTCCAGCCATTCATCCTCTCACCGCGCTTCGAAGCTTAGGATTGGGTGGTTTTTTATCTTAGAGGTAGGCTTCCTCTGGGCCAGGCAATTAAGCCAAGCCCCCGGCGGCGGCATTAGACATGCCTCCGTTCGCTGTCCAGCCAACCCGACTCAGCGAACCCGCCGAAAGTTCACTCCTCGAAGACTACTCCTCAAGGAGAGAAACACGCGCCGCTTTGGTGCGCCTGCACCGCAGCGGCGGCCCTTCTCCGTCTACGCCCACTCAACTTCCTCTGAAAGCAGAGGAGGAGTGGACGTATTGACCCTCTGTAGGCCGGTTCCCTTCACCGACCATCAAGCATGATCGGTGATTGGAACCATGACCTTTCCTCGTTTGTTGAAGATTAGCCGCCAGCCCCCATGGCCCACCAAAACCTGGTGGGCAATGGGAGCTGACGTTGCCCAGGGTGCGCCACGAGGAGGCTCTTCAACATGCACCCCAAGAAAAAGAAGAAAAGAAAAAAAAGATACCTACAGTACTGTTTTTGCATCTGAAGTCGAGGTGTTGGTGTGAATTTTAGTTCATGACAACTAATTTTATTCCACACCTTTTTAATCGCGATTAAAAATATTTTTAGATTAATAGGCAGATTTAGTAAGAGAATCAAAATTTTTGGTGAAAAACGTAAAATTCAGAATAGCTAAATTGCCTTTTCACAAAATTATAATCTCAGTGCTGTCAAACTAAAATTTTGTTAAGTTGTGTCACTTTAGTCAATTATTGCAGAATGGGAAATAGTCGTTTGACAGGAATTAACAAAATTTTGGTGATTTTTAGTCTAGTTTAGAGAATTTTGTGACAAGAGAATCGGCACCACTGAGTACAAAGAAGTATTATAAGTAAAAGTAGTAGATGAAAATATACATCGGTCATTCATCATTTATTCATTCACTTATTTCAGCCGAAAGACGTCCACTGCTGGAAATAGGCCTCCCCCAAGCACCGCCACTTCGACGTAGGATATCGAGGATGAATAATAAATTATCTCAATGAAGATAAGTTCACAATCGTTAACGATTGATATACGCGGGTCACACTGAAAGTTTTTAGAATAGGCCAATTAGAAAAGCAGCCAATGAAAAAAATATTTCATTTTCGAATTAGGAACTATTTAGGAATCTGTTGATGTGTAATGAATTCATATGTCATTTGTTTTTACAAATTCGCGGCAATTTAAGAAGTGTCCGCCGTGCGTCGAAATGGATTTGACTAGAGTTCAATGATTTATTACGACTTTCGTTGCGGTCTTACTCAATAACAATGTTACGATAGACTTCAGTTAGCATTACATAATGAAGCCCCATCCCGAGCCACTGTTTAAAACTGGTTTATTGTGTTTAAACGTGGTCAAAGTAAACTCACTGATGATTTGCGAAAAGGATGTCCTTCTACGGCGACTACTGAAGATAACGGGATTGCTGTTTGGCTGATGATAGAAGCTGATAGAATGGTGACATATCAATAGATTCAGATAGCTTTAGGCATTGGTATGAGTTAAGTACAAAAAGTCTTACGTGAACATTTAGGCGTCAGAAAGTTTTGTACTAGATGGATACCTCACAACTTGACGGAAGATCAAAAACGCTGTTGTTTGGATTGGTGCCGGTCAATGCTTTAAAAGTATGACGGCGGTGAATCGAATGCTATGTGACATCATCACAGGTGATGAAAGCTGGTTGGTACAAACCTAAAACCAAAAGACAATCTGCGCAATGTATAAACATCCGTTGCGCAAAAGTGCAAACTCAAGGGCAAAAGATGATTGCCTCATTCTTTGGACGGACGGGTCATTTAGCAACAATTGTCCTAGAAGATAAAAAACTGTTACTGCAGATTAGTATGTCAGTCATTGTTGTTAGACAGCAGCGGCCAAGAGGCAGGGTACTCCTCCACCACGACAACGTTCCAGCTCACTCCGCCAGACGCACTATCGAATATTTATCTATCGAAAGTGTGGAGTTAGTAAGTCATCCTCCTGAAGGCCTGACCTGGCACCACGTGACTTTTATTTATTTTCAAAAATTAAAGATAAACTTAGAGGAATTCGTTTTATGGACCCTGAAAATGCCGTAGCTGCATTTGAATAAGGCGTGGAAGTAATCCCTAAGGAAGAGTGGGCCCACTACTTCAGTCGATGGTTCCTTCGAGACTACTTCGAAAAGCAATAAAAATATTAACAGGCTTCTACATCATTCGGTTTTTATTTTCTAAAAACTTTCAGTGTGACCCACGTAGGTCAGTATAGATTAATCTGAAACTATTAAAGGTAGTCTCTGAGGAAGGAAAATAAAAATTAATGTTTTTTTTAATTACCTGCTCTTGTTAGGTACTTAGTGAAAAACATTTATTGTTTGGATTTATGTTTTCCCGGATAAATAATTCATGTAAGTACCAAATAAGTCAGGGAAAATTGTTATTTATTGCAATACTCAATCATTTATTGCATTTCAATAGCTAGGTATCTAGACATAACATAAAATAACGCCTCTAACCTCCGAAGGGTAAGGCAGAGGATTACGGTCACCCACATTTCCCCAGTCCAGGAAGCAGAATCAGGCCTGCGATCAGGACCGGGTTCCAGGTTTCTTTTGCCTTAAAATGTAAGTAACCCTAAAAAAGGGATCATTCAAAAAATATGGTTTTAGAATTTAATATACCGGGTGACAGGGTCATCGACACGCAAAGTGTAACCATAACGTCAGTGCATATTTCTACACTTAGCGTAGAACATTTTCGTAGGTTATAAAAAAAAAATTGCTGTGTCATGGAAACGTGGAATACCTACGCGGTTAAAATGTATGGAACAACAATTATAAAATTTTACAACCGACGAAAAATTTCAACGCAGTGGGCGGTCTAGAGTCATGTTCGGAATCCATGGTATCATGTTGCGTGAGAATGTCTCTGCCACCCTGTATTTATTTGCTTTTAAAAAACATGTCACATAAAGTTTTATTAATAAATTTATGATCTTACATGTTTTGCCATGGGCTGGCATACAAATATTTTAACATTAGCAACCCGCCCCGGCTCTGTATTTATAGGTACTTGTTAAATGTTAAAACTAAACAAAACAATAACAACAACAATAATGATTCCTTTTTCTAGAGCCCTAACCGCCGGTAGCTTGAACCCTGCTCCCGATACCGGCGGACTACTATTTTATATTTTTAAATGGTTTTATAAAAATATTTTAAAATGTTTTTTTTTAAGTATGTTAATAAATAAAAGAAATAATAATAAAACAAATAATTAAATTTGGTAAAAATTATAATTAGGTATGTACAGAATGTCTTGTAACACTCGATAATACAGATTTTCAATAAGAGGTTCTTTAGGTACCAATTTGTTTCATGACCAACTAGGTAAATTGTAGCAGGTAGCGTTCTGTAGCAGAAGGCGTGAGTTTAGGTATTTATAAAAAGCTTGCAACAATATTCTCAGATGTCGGCTACAGTTGCAGGAATATTAACTACCACCACTATATAATACGTGTTAACACTACAAATCAGGAGCGGCCATTTTGCTACATAAATGCAGACAGGCGCGACGAGACCGTGCAACGCCATTCTCGTAGAAAAATTTCCATGAAGTTTTCATAGAAACTGTCCTACTAGAGTCGCGTCGCGCTTAAACGACTTTCCAATGCATTCGGGATTTCTGGCCTGTTAACAAATTAAGGCATACGTTACGAGATTGTTTTGTTCAGTGTTTTATTTGGGATTGTACGGCGGGAATATAAAATGCGGTTGTGGTATAAAACTTGTTGAAAAACGTAAAACGAGCCATACGAATTCGTCGCAACGAGCGGCCAATAGAGCCTTCTTACATTCAATGCATGTATACGTGTCCAGCAGTGGCCATTGACAGGTTAACTATGATGGTGGTAGTGAAATGGAGATCTAGGCTCACTCTGACTTTAAAACATCATCATTATGAGGTAAGCCTCATAAATATATTATTATTTTAAGCCAATCAGCCAAATAGACCATGAAATGCACCAAAGAAATTGAAAGAATTGCTCTGAATGCAAGTTTTATACGATTAGATGTGGCGATGGCCATTTTGGTTAGTGTAATATTAATGCATATGATTTAATAACAAGAAATTAACCTGTCGTTAGGTACTCAACCTCCATGGCAAGTAGATTGGTGGTCGCTGAAAGCATTAGATTATAGAGGTATGAGGAACAGGGTGTAACGTTCACTCATACCCCTAGTTAAGGGAGGATCCTCCGACCAGACGGGTGTTGTGTCTGGTGGGCAACTGCCCGACGATTGATGTTGGAACGTTGTTAATATGCCAGTTGCGCGGTAAACTCTGCTTCCGCGATGCAGGATTTTGCGTGACGTCAGTGTAATGCGTAGTTCGCATGTGGCTATGTAGATACTGCTACAAGATAAAGAGAGAAAATACATTAATTTAGCACAAACTAAAAGGCACACAACAATACATTAATTTAGCACAAACTAAAAGGCACACAACAATACATTAATTTAGCACAAACTAAAAGGCACACAACAATACATTAATTTAGCACAAACTAAAAGGCACACAACAAAATACTCCGCAAAATAAAATAAAAACAAATTACAAAGTGTATTCCGTTGTAAGAAAAAAATATAAATGAATGAAGATAGAAACTACCTAACGCTAATACCTTTCACCACTCGCACTAAAAGTGAAGGAACCGAACTAAGTAAATACAAGCGTCATAATATGCGACAGGGGTGACCTAATGTTGATGAAACTTGTGTGTACAATAGATAGGTCGAGGCTTGAGTCAAAGTAACACCGTTATTGGCAAAACTTAGGTCTTCGACAGTGTACCTTTCGCATATGATCTATATATTATGTATTATGTTAATTACTGTATTCAGCTTATGATTCTAGATCCCCTAGAGTAGAAATATTTCGTCAGCTATCAAAAAATTATCTGCTGTTTCATAGACAAAGCACAGCCTATGCGGTCAAAATATAAGAAACCGCATTTTTTTTTGATAAATGACGAAAAATTTCAACACAGGGTTTCAGAATCATTCACCATTGTGTGGATCGCCCGGAGGACACGGTGGAGCATACGGTAAAGGTCTGCACGGCTTGGGTGGAGCACCGCCGTGTCCTCGTGAAGGCGATTGGCGGTGGCGATGTCTCGCGTCCGGCTCTGGTCCAGGCCATGGTACGGAGCGAGAGGGCATGGGAAGCCGTCACCTCTTTACCTCCTTCTGCGAAGTAGTAATGCTCGCGAAGGAGGAGGCGAAACGCGTGAGAGAGAGGCAAAATTCGCGCCCTCACGCCCCTAGTCGCCCCAGGAGATGCCCGGGCGTCGGGAATCCCAGGTCGATTCCCGGCTACCGTAGCGAGCAATGGGTAGCACGCCGTCCGATAAAGCGCCAAGGCGCAAAGGGTTACCGTGGCCCCTGGCACAGGCAACTAAAAGAACACGGGTGAGTTTTAGTCAGTAAGAGCCTGACACGCCCTCCCGCCCCACCTAGAGCGGGAGAAGTAGAAGCGGGAGTTATTTGACGAATTCAAACCTAAAAAAAAAAAATGGGTTCAGAATCATGTAGGTACTGGATCAATGGTAACAGGTTGTGCATCGATATCCTGGCCACCCGTATTTTGGACCTCTTGATTCCAGGTAAGGTTGAATTGTATAACGTAACGGATGCCATAATTTTTTCTCAAAAACGCTTGGAAATTTGAGCATTATTTTAACATTCGAGCTTCGAAATAAATCGAAATTGCTGTACTGGCCAAATACATGCGAGCAGCGGCCGGCAAAAGTTGTATGAAAATCCATATCTGTCGTGGTTTAGCGGCCAAATAAATTACATAGTAAACTCATATCTATTGTGTTATTAAAAAATGGAACGATCTTTTACTCTGAAACATGGCAACCAAGGAGGAAACTTATCAGAGATTTTATTTAAATTTCGAACTGGCTGGCAAATAGAAAGCAGTTTATTGAAAATAAAACAAATGAACACTTTAACGCGGGAATAATAATTGTTGTTCGTTGTTCGTCATTGATTTTGAAAAGTAATTGAATTTTAATTTCCGCACATTATTTGAGAAAAGTACCAATACAACTACCACAACTAGGCATCGATGAACCCACATTTACACGTTCCTCAATCAATGCCTCTTTTGCTGGCCACTGCAGTAATGTACTATTTAGAATTTACAGGTAGATTTTCTTAGATTAAAGTCAATCGGTGGAATAATGTATACCGAATTGGTAACGGTTTTAAATTTACTTCATGAAATAAAGATGGCAATGGAAGTTACAAATATAACGGCTGTAAAAAGACGCTTAACGAAGCCGAGTTGAACTTGTTTTTCTCATCACTATAATTGTTTTTAGGGATCCGTACCAAAAGGGTGCCAACGGAACCCTGTTACTAAACCTCCGCTGTCCGTTCGTCCGGCCATCGGTCAGTCCGTCTGTCTATCAGCGGGCTGTATCTAGTTTTCAGAGAGTATGTATTTTTATTGCCGCTGTAACAACAAATAATAAAAATAAAATAATGTTAAAAATTAAAGGGGTCCCCATACAAGAACAGTGTTTAAAAAAAAAGTAGTGTTCGACTCGCACTGGGCTGGTTTCTGTACCAGACTGGATCATACCGGGAACCTTGACGTTACGGAGATATTTAAGGTTGCTACTTTTTATGTTGCTTACGAAAACTAGTTCAAACTAAAACTCAAAGCATTTATTTCAAATAAACCAATTACAGGCACTTTTGACTGTCAAGTTGAAAGTCAAGGGGTCGGTCAGTCAGAAATATGAAGCTAGTTGCCCATTCCAAAGCGTAGTAGGTACCTATGAAGAAGAACGGGGAAGAAACGCCATGGACACTCTTTTAAATCAAAATATTGTACAAAAAGTGGTTACATCATTCATTTTGAAATTATACAATATGTGAAAATGATGTAGAAAGACGTGCACGTTAAAAGCGTCTGTAATAAAAAGATAAAAACAATTCACGAATTAAAGTCAGCCGAGGCAGCTAAGAAATTACCAGTGCCTACTGACGGCGCCCGTTCACGAACATGAGGTATGCATCAGCTCCATTCAGCTCAACCACTTTGAAGGGAACTCAATGATCCAATATACACGCCACCACCACATACACACACACATACACATTTGAGTGAGCATGACATACTCTCAGCCGCCAGGGCACATTCAAGTCAATGAAAGACGAACCCAGTAAGCTTTATAGTAGGTACATCGTGCTCACACATGTGCTATGCGATTATACAATAGTTTTAAATACTCCCACAATCCCGGTAGTGTTGCACAATATTTGGTTGTTCGCATGCAATGCAAACCGAAATGCAATGCAATGCAAATACCGTAAACAACGAAGCTTCACCACCAAAAATAAAAGTAGTTTTTGGACAAAGTAAATCACTTGTATGTACAGAATGCGTAGATAGCAGGTTCGTGATGTAGGTACCTTGTTAAACCCTGAATTTTTAAATTACATATGATTTTGTACCTAAATATGATTCACATCGCAATGTAAGATAGATATCACATTTAAGTCACACACAGAAAATATTCACAACCACACATCCAATAAACAAGTACAAAATATCAATCTCCAAATCTAAACTGAAACTAGCAATCCATTTCAGAAACAGAAAAAGCCTTTCATTTTTATCCAAATGACATTTTGGCCGCTCGCAGGCCGGTCGAAAAAGCCGAAAACCTAACACTATGGACGCGAAAAAAGGTAAATCGACCTAAACGAGGTTACAAAGGTTTCCATCCTCGTTTCGCAAAAAATTGATTTGTAAATAAAGCCCCTTAGAAAGTACAAGTGCTCGTATATTTAATTCAGAAATCAGTTGATTCAATTGTGAGACTCCGTCGTTTGAGGCCCTGACGACTGTTATAAACTTCGAGCTTCGACGATTATTCTGTTGTCCGTATAAATTAAGGATCAGTGACGACTGGAGATACAGTTTTTTGGTGGGAGCTTTATCGATTGCTATGTCAGTCGGATGAAGCATCATTCTGATCTTAATATTTGTCTATAGTTATATTTGTTTATACTTATTTGTTTATATTTGTTTATACCACGTATACTACATGTTAAACGAGTACTTAGACGATACACAAAATTTAAATGAAATCCATTCACAAAACAAAAGTTGCGGGTCCATACACTTTGTCGAGCTACGTGTAAAAAAAAAGTAAGGCACAGCTGTTTTTTTTTTTTTCATAAAAATTTTGTATATCGTCTAAGTCTAACATGTAGTATACGTGGTATAATTTAATGTGATAAGGTACGCGCCACTTTGTATATCATGCATCAGTAAGTTGTGGTAAAGACCTTCAAACTCAGCAACTTTCTCCATGGTACCAACATCGTAACCGCGAAAAAATAACCAGCCATCCCATACATTTGGATCGAGTAGGTATTAAAGTTTTGTATGGGATGACAGATATTTTTTTTGCGATTACGACTTTGGTCCCATGGAATCGGAATCAGAATCAGAAATATTTATTTGCTAACAGTGTATGTACAGGTTTGAGATGGTATAGAATATAATGTTTCCGCTACATTTTACCTTACGGCGTGCAAAAACATTAGATAACATTACATTGACATTAAAATAACAAGATAATTATCAACAATGAAAATACATAATATAAATTGTCACTTAAATATTCATTACATTAAAAAAAAATTAATTATGTTATCAAATTATAAATTATTGCAAAAAAGTATTTAAAATGTCATTTACAAGAAAAAAAGCCATGGTACAGTTATAAATCTTTGTCATTCAAGAAGTCATTTACAGAGTAATAACATTTTTGTAATAGCAATTCAGTCAGTTTAGTTTTAAATATGCATGTGGGGTGTTCTTTGAGATTATGTGGAATTTTATTATAAATGATTGGCCCCATTGACATTATTTTTTTCCTTAATAGTGCTGTATTATATTTTTCTTTATGTAGTAGGAACTTGTATTGTAGTCTTAAAGGGCCTGACCTTGATCTAATGTGGCAAAGTGACGGAAATAAATTTAAATTTGACCTAACAAAAATGGACACTTCCACTATGTACAGCGACGGGAAGGTTCAGTTTGATGATCTGTACCACACTCTTAATTTTGACCACACCTTTCACATACATGCTGTATATCTTTGCAAATTTTGACCACACCTTTCACATACATGCTGTATATCTTTGCAAATTTTGACCACACCTTTCACATACATGCTGTATATCTTTGCAAATTTTGACCACACCTTTCACATACATAAAATAAATAAAAATAAATAAATAAATATCGTCTGACATTGCACACAGCACCATCTAGTTCCAAGTTAAGCACTTAACACTTAAGGCTTGTGTTGTGGATACCAGATGGTTGATACACTACTTAAATTCATTTTTTTTTGTAAATACATACATATTAAAAATATACATCCATGACTCGGGTACAAATGTCCATATTCATCATACAAACATTTGCCCCTACCGGGATTCGAACCCAGGACCATTTGGTTTCGCTGACTACACTTAGCCACTGTAGCCACTACACCAAACGTGTCGTCATACATGCTGTATATCTTTGCAAATTTTGACCACACCTTTCACATACATGCTGTATATCTTTGCAAATTTTGACCACACCTTTCACATACATGCTGTATATCTTTGCAAATTTTGACCACACCTTTCACATACATGCTGTATATCTTTGCAAGTTTTTAAGCGTACTTTCACTTATTTGCTTAGCAGGGACCACTTTTTCATAAACTTAAGCAGTTGGGCATGAGTTGGTAATCAACAGAGTCCAAGATCTAAAGAACGACTATGAAATGTGGTAGGTATATGTAACGCGACACTGGTCGTTATGGAGCTTGGTGTCTGCAACATCTTCTCTTGTTTCTCTTGTTCATATAGGATAGGTATCGTGCAGACACTTAAGTCAATAACCGGGCTCTGTTAGAATACCAGCGCTGTGGTATTTATTTTTAAATATTGCAGCATTATGCTGAGATAGGAGCCTTTTTGGTCTCGCACAGGCCTTTTATTTTATATTTTCTTGTTATTGTTACTTTAATCTTAATTTTGTTAGTTTTAAATGCTCTTTTATTTTTTTACTATTTTTACTGTTTCTATTGCCTGTGTGTGTCCCAAATAAAATATTTTTCTTGCTTTCTTCCTTTGATAAAACAAATTTGTGGTATTTCCTCAAAGAATTTCCAGCGAACAACGCGATTTCTTTTGATGAGTGCTCCGTAATTGCTTTCAAACTGTCGCAGCGTATGAAAAACGTTTGACTTAAATGTGAAGCTTGTTTGAATAAATAATTGATATGAAACATGATACTTATTTATCTGTGTTATTCTGTAAAGTTTACTTACATAAATTTATTCATCTTATCAATTTCCACTACGAAACGTGTACGCTATGAAAAGCTTGGATTATTAATTATCTACATGAACACTAAATTGCATTAACTTGCATCATGTAAGTGACTTTACGACCCTTCATAATTTTTCATTAATTTAACAAACTAATGATGTTGTCACAGCGCTTCCTAATGAACGTAAATATAATTATATACAAAATATTAAACAAAAAACAATTTTAGACACGATGAGCTTATCCTCACGGATCGTATCTTAAGTACGGCCTACATTACTAGAATATTACTGCAATTTATCTTCCCTTTAACTTGCAAATTGTGTTTGAAGTACATAGATAATATTTGATATACCCTGTCTCCCTCTAACACTCAACATTCAGTACGCGTGAAAAGGACAACGACACAACAGTTACGAAATTGCGGCATATCTAACGCGAAGTCGTGAAACAATTCTACACCCAAACATTAACATCGAATTATATACGTTTGCTGAAACTATTCGTGTTAACGTTAAGTATATCGTAAAGGGATGTACTAGGACATCATGTCTCTATGAGTGGTGTGGGACAACTCGTTGGTTACAGAATACGATAGTCCGGTGTCTAGTGCCCGTAACAAACTGTTAGTAGTAGTGGTCTACTTTGTAACGAAGCTTGCCTACAGTCACGCACACATACAAAGAAATAGACCCACATATTCATAGCTACGTCATCGACTATAAAGATTATATCCATGTGTGTGTATAGCTCAATACACTTACAGAGGTAATATCGTAGTGTGTGTAATTTCTGTCTTCAAAGTCCACACAGTGAATTTCGTTTCTGTTAGAAATGATGAGACCAACCGTGAAAATGGTTTAACTGCTTTGCGGTAATAAAATGCAGCCATCAAGTTCTTGCGAAAGATGCGCTCTGAGAATTGGACTATTTATATTTTTTGAATTAGACGTTTTATGTTGTCATGTTGCTTATCGTAAAGTATCAGATGCTCAAGTAAGCATTTAATGATTATGATTATTAGAATTCTGTCTTTCATTGAAATCATTCTATTTTATTTTTATGGGACAAAAAACTGTTACATTTTGCGGATTACAGAGAAAAACTTAAACTAAGCTTTAACAAACATCTAACCCACACATATTGTCCACTCGTTTTAACTCAAGGTTGAAAGAAGTGTTGAAGACATATAACAAAAGAAAAAAATAACTTTTGAAAATTTTGTGATATTGAATTTTATTTTATTTTGAATGTTATTTTATTTTGAATTTAGTTGCGCTAACAGATCCCATTAGATTGTTAACTTTGTGTAGTGTTTGGGTCACCACGATACAGGCTGTGCCTAGTTTGGAACCTGCTGTTAAATCTGTTTAATTTTTCTGTTGGTTAGAATTTCCTCCCATGTTACTTGTATATTTGTGAACCATGTGTAAGTATAATAAATGATTTTAAATTCGAAAACAATAGTCGCTATCACAATAATGCTGTATTAACTCAAATCACCTCGCTAGATAAAACATCAAGAGCAAATTTCTTAACTAATTGCTTAGATTGAGAAAATATATCCAGTTTCATAAAATACGTGTTATAAGTATCAACAATGTTATTTTACCATTAGACTTCTTCTTTACCACATTGGGTATTCTTACTGTTACTGTCAGCTTTATATATTGTAAAGTCAACAGCATACTTATATACAACGTATAACATAATTGACGCAAAACCTCAAACACCCCAATTAGAGTATTGAGGTAAAAGCATAATACAACGAAAAAAACATTTATTTTTTAAGCTAACTTTTATTATTAAGAAAATTGTGTTGACCCTAGCATTACTTTATGCATTTAAAATTGAGTCTTATTGCCCTGAGATAAGATGTAATTTTCTTTGACTCAATCGACGGCCAGTATTGCAAAATAAATGAAATTTGAAAAAAAATACCTAAGTATATTAATAGTTACTGAAATCGATTCAGTAGTCAATTAAGAGCAAACTACTTTCAGGACTTGCGTTTATTCTGTTACACGTTGTATATACATAATATATTGTGTATGAATAAACATGCACATACTCGTACATAAACTCACGTCCTTTTCCCGTGGGCAAGGCAGACACTTCAGAGCGCCACCCGCCAGTACTCCTTACATAGGTACTCCTCTTGCTTCGTTTATTTTCATAAACAACTTGTAACAGAATAAACGCAAGTCCTGAAACTATTTTGTTCATAATTTACTACTGAATCCATTTCAGTAACTAATATTTTGGGTATTTTATAAAAAAAAATATGAATTTTGCAATGATGACCGCCGATTGAGCAAAGAAAATTAAATCTCAATTCAAGGCAATAAGACTCGATTTTAAATGCATAAAGTAATGCTAGAGTCAACGCAATTTTCTTAATAAAAATAGTTAGCTTTAAAAAATTGGTTTGGTCATTGTATAATGCTTTTAACTCAATACTCTAATTGGGGTGTATGAGGTCTTGCGTTAATTATGTTACACGTTGTATACATCTGCCGGTTGATTGTATAACCATCTCACCGTGAAAACTTAGGTAAAGTGAACTATCATTCCACCTGATGCTAGGGATTGACACTATCGACAACTTACTTTAAGCTCACTTCACCTACGTTTTCACTGTGTGATTGTTACAGAATAGCTCGGCTGGTCATACACAAAAAAGTAGGAGGTTCTCAATTCGTCGGAACTCGTCAGGCTGTCTAATATTATATATGAAGTGAAGTGAAGTGTTATGCATGAATATTAAGTACCGTGACTATTTATTGATTTTATTGTATTTGATGTTTTTATTTTTTTCTTGTTTTCGCTTTTCTGTTCATGTATTTAATTCATTTAAAATAGGATTTTTTCTAAGTCACAAAATGTGATGACACCTAATGTGTCACTTATAAAATTGTATGTCTTAATAATATGACA
Organism: Brachylomia viminalis; assembly: GCA_937001585.2. Lineage (NCBI taxonomy): Eukaryota > Metazoa > Arthropoda > Insecta > Lepidoptera > Noctuidae > Brachylomia > Brachylomia viminalis. Next base: position 5,733,923 of record OW443300.2, read on the forward strand.
AAACATAGCGCACCTATTTATGTAAACACCTATGTTTTACAAATAAATTGATTGATTGATTGAAATATTTCGAATGGAAATCAATTTAAACCAAACGTTCTCGGTATAGATTTCACACAAACATTTCATTTAAAATACAACTTAAGTGGTCCCAAAATCATATTAATTCTGGTGGATTATACTAATCTAGTCTCTATTTAAAACAAATTTCATATAATCAAGCGATCCACCACGCTCTTTCAATGCCAATCTAAACGAAATCAAATTTAGTGTAACTAAAGAAATTTTTAATGGAGCAATTAGCACCGCTTAAGTAAATAACTCGACCGAACGAGCCAAAGTACTAAAATGCTCGAAAAAGAACTGAGTTTCGGTTTAAAAGTCATCCAATTAAGTGCCTGGTAATTAACTTCTCCTAGAATGTTCCAAGAATAACAAATGACAATCAAAAGGAATGAATGAATGAATGAAAAACTCTTATTTTTATTGCACTTAGAGGTTTTTGATAAATTAACTGCCAATTTGGGTAAAGAATAAAAAGTGTTCTAATGTTGAATGCCATTTGAATTCACTATACATTTTTGTTAATTTGAAAAGGTCTAGCTGCCTTTTATTAATAAGTTTAATATTCAATTAAGAACATAGATATTACTTTTGAGACGGCAATTATTTTAGTTACCGTTTGCGTCCCGTGTTTTATGTGCGTACATAATATCTTTGTGGGATTCTTGATGCATACCTATTTGTAAACTCTCGATATGAAACATGATAGGTGATAGGCAGATTATGAGACGGCAATTATTTTAATTACCGTTTGCGTCCCGTGTTTTATGTGCGTACATAATTAAATATCTTTGTGGGATTCTTAATGCATACCTATTTGTAAACTCTCGATATGAAACATGATAGGTGATAGGCAGATTATGACACCTGCCTAGCCTGTATCCTACTGTGTTGGGGTCGGACTCCAGACTAACTGAATTCAACAAAATAGTAGGTAGTAGTTTCATGGGGCGGCTGCCTATCTGACCTCCACAACAAAGTTTCTGGGTAACACGACTCTTACCAAGACTGGTTGTCAGACTTTTGGGCTTCTGACCACGTGTAGTCGAATGTCATAGATATATGAATGACAGCCGGGACCAACTGCTTAACACACTTTCCGAGGCGCGGAGGGCTCTCATCCACGGACCGACCCCGCCAAGCGTTGCTTATCATCGAAGATCCACCAGTGTAGCTGTTATTGTTTAGCCACGAGGATCTAGCAGGCTTGAATGTTGTATAATTTTCATAATTAATCTTCTTCAACACATCGTTCATTTGCGAAAAGCTTGACATACCTAATTCAAAAAGAACAATTTTTGGGTATTTATGATGATTTAAAAGAGTAAAAGTAGCAGTAAGAGTGCGACGAAGCATTTATTATAATCACATCTTTCTCGCTCCCTCATTTTTAGATTTAGTGTAATGTCGTTTTTATAGCAAATAGCTAAATGAATAAAATTTGCTGCATTCACCTGTATACTTAACTCACAATTGCAGATTTTTTAGATGTCACCGTTTTTGCAAATGAACGACATATTTGCCTGCTGGCCGTCAATTTTGCAGTGAATGCAGCAGTTTTTTTTTTCCGAAACTATGGCATCTCGTAGTAGACCTAGAGAGGACTACTTAACCGGACTATCCTGTGGTTGCCTTAAGTGAAACTCAAAGCCTCCAAACAGGGGGAACGAAGCAGTGGAGGAATAAGTATATAAGTATATAGTAAACTGGCTATAAGGCGGAGTGTAATACATCAATGTACGTATAGCGAGTAATGGAAGTGGTGCACTTGACAAGTGTCGACTAGGGACGCGCCGTCGTCGCCTATTGTGTGCTGCGCTTTGCAAAGAATTTACACTTAAAATGCTGGTATTGCTTTTTCTTTGCAAATTTTAGACATTTCTATCGAATCAAATAAATTCATTTTTGTGCACAGGTTTAGGGCGTTACAAATTATAAGGGTCTCTTTGTGCCCTGTCACAGTAATTGGCAAGCAAATATTAAAGAAATAATTTTAAACAATAAGGTATCGTGTCTAAAATATCAATCATCAAAAAATTTTATAAATATTAAGTGAAATAATTCAATATTATAATTAATAACATTAATGCCACTATGAAAAAAAATATTGTATTAAAATGTATAACAAAATAAAATTTGTTTTTGTTTTAAGCCTTAAGAGCGTTTATACCTTATGAGTGAGTTCAATTTTTATCATTTAATTGGAGCTATATTTTAAAAGTTAATTAAACAGATTTTTAAAATATAGCTCCGATTAAATGATGAAAATTGAAAACCACGAAATATGACACTAAATTGCGACGTTGCCACTCATAAGGTATAAACGCTCTTAATATGTTTTCGTGTTCCACCCTCGCATAACGATAGCATGTATTTTAACTATTCATTCCTTTCTAATAGAATATTAATACCGTAAGACGGTGTTTATAGAATCTTGAAACGCTCAACTGGTGTCTAGAATTGCTCTAAAGAGGCACAAGGACGTCAGATGTATTAAAAAAACAAAATAATCCATGACCATTGTGTAAAATATATTTTTTCACAATATCAAATAGACTTATTGGAAGAAAAAATACTCGGTTTTATTTTGAACAATATAATTCGAATCTTAATGTCAAAAAACCACGTGGAGCCCGACTCGACCCTGACCGCTATTTATTTTTAGGTATTTCCAAATCATTGTAAACGACAAAAGTAATGCGTATAATTAGGCAAAACGTAAACAACTACTAATGAACGATCTGCTAATCACTATCAATTTAGTCGGTCATTTCGTAGGCAACCTAAGTTGAGTGATAAGAATAACTGAATCATCTTCATTCGTGTTTATTTCTATTACAAAGAGATAAGAAAAACTTTATCGAAATGGCAAAGAATATTAAAACCAAACCCGAAACAGATTTAGGTAAACCAAAAATTTATTGGCAAACTATAATTCATTCACTATAAAATTACTGAAAATGTTCTGACTATACTTTGAGGCTGGTGATTACCGTTTCGTCTCAGTTCTAAAGATAAAAACCTATGACAGACAGACCAACAAAAAAGCAGACAGGCGGCGGAGGCTTTATTGTTAGAGTCCCGTCCTGTTGAATGAAAGACGATAATGTTAGAGTGTTTGTGGTTCTGTCAGAAGACAGACTGATAGGATTTACTTAATTTAGTATGAATGGCTAATTTGCTATACTAATTTACAAGGTGTAACAGAATAAACGAAAGTCCTGAAAGTAGTTTGCTCATAATTGACTACTGAATCCATTTCAGTAACTATTGATATGGGTATTTTTTTTTCAAATTTTATTTATTTTGCAATACTGACCGCCGACTGAGCCAAAGAAAATTAAATGTTATTTCAAGGTCTCAATTTTAAATGCCTAAAGTAATGCTAGGGTCAACACATTTTTTTAGTTAGCTTTAAAAAAAAAAATGTTTTGGTCTTTGTATAATGCTTTTAACTCAATACTCTAATCGGGGTGTATGAGGTCTTGCGTTAATTATGTTACATGTTGTATAATAATAAATCAATAAACTGTATCCCTTTACCCCAGGTACGGTACCTTTAAAACCTCACGTTCTGAAACGCTACTGATTATTATTTCGTTTTTAACAAGCTTTTATTTACCTGTGCCAGGGTCTGTAAAGAAATCTTGCAAGTTAAATTTGACCCACTTCCGGGTTTTCGATTGAGCTGAAATTTTGCGTGTATAATTATGTAAGTCAGTTGACATTAAAAAATATTATTATGACACGGAGCTGATCTGATGATGGACCCGGAAGGTGGCCATGGTAGTAAAAAGTCGCAACCCCGTCGAGGTTGGGCTCGTTTGATTTGTCTTGACAGGAACTCTGATCCTGGATGATATCCCGGGTGTGATAATGGAGCCAGAAGATGGCACCCTGAGAGGCAGCTATGGGAACTCTGTAATAAAACGACTCAACCCCATCGAGTTTGGGCTCGTTTGATTTGTCTTGACAGGAACTCTGATCCTGGATGATATCCCGGGTGTGATAATGGAGCCAGAAGATGGCACCCTGAGAGGCAGCTATGGGAACTCTGTAATAAAACGACTCAACCCCATCGAGTTTGGGCTCGTTTGATTTGTCTTGACAGGAACTCTGATCCTGGATGATATCCCGGGTCTGATAATGGAGGCAGAATATGGCACCCTGAGAGGCAGCTATGGGAACTCTGTAATAAAATGACGCAACGCCATCGAACTTGGGCTCGTTTGATTCGTTTTACTATGGTTCTAAATAAAATAAAATAAAAATTTAATAAGTATGAAAATTAAAAAACATATAAAAAAAATACATGTTTAGATAGAAATTACTAACCAGTTGTTTAACATCGTAGAGACTAAAAGTAAAAAATAATAAAGGAAAATAAATGATTTTTTTAAAACAAGCTTTTATTAGTTGTTAATCAAAAAGAAGTAAAGAGTTAAACATTATTTTATTTCGATTGGAATTGGAAGCTCGTTTTCAAATAAAATCGTGTTACATTTTTACAGTAAGGAAAAAAATAAAGAGAGTGTAACACGCTTTTTTTTAAAACGAAATTCCAGATCCAATCGAAATAAAAATATGATTTATAGCTTTTTAGTTATTTTCAAATTAACTTAATTTTGTATGAAGGGCTAATTACTATCGTTATCATCTGCTTAGCCTATTCCCAACAATGCTAGGGTCGGCTTCCAGTCTAACTGGATGCAGCTGAGTACCTGTATTTTACATGAAGCGACTGCCTATCTGACCTCCACAACCCAGTTACTGGGTAATACGATCCTCCTTGGTAAGGTTGGTTGTCAGACTTCCGGGCTTCTGGCGACCCGTAACGACTATCAAAGATCCCCGAACAATGACTAAAGAACTTATTCTTTAGTCATTGTCCCCGAATGACAGCCGGGACCAACGGCTATACTAATTATATGATAATCTATACTATAAAAATCAATGCCACTTTTGTTGTAATTTTATAACTCAAGAACGGATGGACCGATTTTGATAATTCTTTTTTTAGAATATTCAGTGACGAAAATTAAAAGAAACAAAAATGTCAGGTGGTACGAAGTTCGCGGGGTCAGCCAGTTAGTAAATAAATGTTAACCCATTACCCTGGGGTGATGGGTTAATACGGCATCCTTAAAACCACACGTTATGAAATGGTGCCGATGACGATTTAGTCTTTAAAATTTTATTTATATTATGGATCTGAATAAAGTTTTATAAGTCAAACTTTTCCATAATTAACCAAATTGGTTTAATAAACATTAGGATTAGTGTTCGTAAATCCAGGTTGACTAAGCAGTCAGATGTACAAAAAGCAATGCAAATAATGATTGATTACGTTAAATAAGGACACGTTAACGTTTAGTTTCATATGTTGTAATTAACACAAACAACACATAACATTACGCCTGTAGCCCACGAAGGGGAAGGCAGAGGTGTACTTATAGTATAGTGGTGGAAAATTGTCGTAATTATTGGTAATTATGTAGTGCATATACCTAGTTGTAGGAATGGAACGCGACGGATGCATGAGATGTGTGAAAGAGACAAAAGTATAAGTATGAGTGAGACAGGTGATGTATGCTTGAGATGACGTAAATGTTGAGGATGGAAAAGAAACACAAAAAGAATGGGAGAACGACGTTACGGTGTAAAAACGAAGGGTGTCTAAATTAAGGTATATAGAAAATAAACCTATTAAATATTAAAACTACGCAGTTTATTGGACTCAAAAGCCTGATCCACATAGTTTTTAATAAAATAATATGTAGTCCGTCGATAGATAATTACATAAAAGGTATACTCATTTGTTTTGACGCGAGGATGTTGTTTCAGGTCTGGCTGATTATGCTAGAAGAAGGGTAGGTACCTGTGTACTTATGCCTATCTATGTTATATCCTATACAACGTGTTGTTTTGCATCCTCGTCAAATTTCAGGAGGCTGTTATAAAAGACATAAATAATCAAATAAAATTACGATCCTGCTCAATAATTAATATATACTTGTTTTTTTAGGTATTTAAGTTTGACAATATTTCAGAATACTCCACTTTCAAAGAACAAAATCGCCCCGTTGCGTATGCGGTAGGCAGTGTCGTACGACTATGTCGCTGTGTGCATGCGTTACAGTTACAGCGCAGTTACAGGGCGGTATCACACGGGCCCTACACATGCCGATTTCCGAAAAATACAAAAAATAAAAATAAATACCTACTTATTTTATTATTGATTCGTGTCGAGAATCATTAGCATAGTTACCTCCTCGAATTTGACGAGGATGCAAAACAACACCTTGTATAACGTTTGCCCCGTACAGCTGTAATTTTTGTATGTCCCTTTGGTAGATTTTAACAGATCGATGCAAATGAAAATTATCAATTTGACATCCTTCTTTTCAAAATCACACTACATAACGACATGTTTCAAACTGTCTGCGCACAACCAGCTTATTTCTCGGATAATTTAATCCTACTCGTGAATAGAAATTGAGTTCACGACCCGAGGTACCAGGCTGTCATAAATTATCAGAAGAACATGACTACTGCACCGATCGTATGCATGGACCGATCTTGTCCTTCGTGTCACGAGAAACCGAATAAAACTGGATATTTCTACTGGCGATAACGTTGTTTTGTTTACATTCTGAATACATCTAAGTAGGGAAGGAATTTCTAGAGTCTATACGACGAACAGTTAACACATAGTACCCATGGTTGTGTTTCACTCAAGTGTTCATTCATGCATTCTATACAGACGGAGCAATGGATGTAAACTTTAGTAATTTAGTCTTCGATTATCGACCAAACTTGTAAGCCAAGATTGAAGTGCATTGCCAGTAACATTTGTGTCAGTGTGTTCATATCAATTAGGTAAATCGTTTTACTTTTTGCCTTCCTACCATGGGTCATGCATGTTCTTTCTCTGTCCTAAAGGAAAAGACCGATGAATGTTACTCAATATTACTTTGTTGTTATCAGTTTCAAAGCCCTATTGGAAGCAGGTCTGACATTAATAATTACATCGACACAGTTTCAGTCAAACGGAAAATTTGGAGCCACACAAAATGAATACAATATCTGCCATTCGGTGATCCCACAGTGTGGAGCCCATTTGAAATAATAACTCCTAGAAAATAAGTGATAGTGCGGTTTAAACTTGAGTTTGAGTTTTAAAATCTAGAGCTTTTCTTTACACGTAGAAAAAGCTTATAAACAATAATTTTCATGTCGTTTATGGTTGCGAGCGACTGGACGTCAGAATTAAAACTCAGACCATTTTCAACATGAGATTTTTGTTTTTTGTCAAGAATTACAAAGCGTGCAATGTTTTGGAATTGCAGATGACTTACCACTGCACAATCAATCTGCTATCCTATGTACATAGTTGGCTTCCAGTCTAACTGGATGCAACTGAATACTAGTATTTTATATGGAGCTGCATATCTGACCTCCACAACTCAGTTACTGGGTAACACGATAAAGGTAGCGTTGTTCGTCGAATCGTTGAGCTCCTTGAGTCTAAGTTGAGCTGCACGATTACTGACAATTGCGTGCACTGACTGGACAGGTCCATTCAATCTGTGTGGTACTTTCCTCAAAAGACCATTGCAGACACCGATCTACACAGCTTTCACATGATCTGACAATGATTCTGTCTGGACTTAAAAAGAGACTGTGACCTCTGAGTTTGTTTCGGCCTTTCTTCTCAGGAAACGCCAATCTCATCTAGTTTAAAAAAATATATATGATTGACGTGTAAAAGTGTTTGTACAAACCTACTTACAGAAATAAAATCATTTATCATTTGTTACCCGGTAACTGGGTTGTGGAGGTCCGAAAAGTCTGACCACCAGTCTTACTAAGGTAAGATCATTACGACCATTTTGTAAGGCCGTAACGACTGTCAAAGATCTCCGAATAACAGCCTGAAACAACAGCTTATCTTGCTTTCCGAGGTACGGAGGGGTCTCGATATGTAATGAAGATTCACCCATCCACGAACCGACCGCGGAAAGTGAGCCTTAACCTTCGATCGACCTGTGCGTCTGTTAGCCGTAAGCCTTCCCCGTATTCTAAACTGCTTTCAAATCCAAATGGAAAATTCCAGTACATTCTTCGACACTGAAACTAAATATTTCCGAGTGAAATTTGAGCAATACGAATATAATGTAGGTACTGTACAAAGGCAATACCGTCAGTACATAGACATTACCTTTCAGAAGATCACAGGGGACATTAGCAAGAGTCTCTCAAGTTACTAGGCAGTATGAAACAGATATTTATTTGTGCTAAAATTGACGTCTATTGACACTGGAATTGTCATATTGTCGAATTGAATATTGTAGTGAGCTACGACTTTGCTTCAAAAGTTTTTCTTAGTTTTAGGAGAAAAGTCTTTGCAAGGACGTATATTGACCTTTTTAGTGATGTCCTCCAAAAAGTCAGGTGCCAAGTACGTTTTGATGTATAAACGTGGACGTACTCGTAGCAAAACAGTATGTAAGGATCATTCGGTGTTTAATCGTTACTGAATATGGACCTTATAGGAAAAAGGCATGAGTTTATACATTTATATAGGTATGTAGGCCTTCCATTGCAATTCCAACTAGCTTCATCTTTCTGACTGACCGACCCTTTGACAATTGAAAAGTGCCTGTAATTGGTTTATTTTAAATAAATACTTTTGGTCTTATTACAAAACAAGGTTTTTCTTCAAACATGGTTTACACCATCGAGTCTGTTTTTGAAATAAGAACGTAACATAAATCGAAATTAAGTTCCTTTTACGTAACTGCCAATTTAGTCCGGTCTTAGGTTGTCAATTTTATATTAAGAACTTTACTAAGGTTGGGAATAAAGTTCGAAATACAAAAACTGGCTCGAAGGTTTAGGCTCGGGCTAAAGTTAGATCGTGTTTTGTAATAAGACGGCATGAGTTTTGGAAGTTTTTTTTGGCATTTGGTTAAGATGTAACAGTACTCGGGCGTTAAGGCGCTACCCTGGGCCGAACCTTGCGATAGTGCGTTATTCAGAGGCAATTAATTAACAAATTAAGAGAAATAAACTACATCTAAAGGCAAATTATTAATGTTCGATATCCTAACATCACATTTCACATTATAATCTCCTCGTAAAAAAGCCACTAAAATTATTGATTACATGCATCTTTTGCTAAAGGTGACGTTCCATTAATTTGGGGATTAATCTAATGGATAGATATTAAAAATCGAAATAATTCACATTTTATTTTATTTTAAAAGATTACCTTTCTTTTTTATTAAAATAATTCCAATAATTGTGTGATTTCTATGATAAAGGGGCATGCGGAGGGAGCGGGGCAGAGGGGATCAGAGCAGTGTGACAGAGAAGGACCGAACTTTCAAGGTCGTTCGCTCAGAGAAGCCTCTTAATACGTCACATTAAGTTTTAGAAAGGGACTGTCATACTAGTAGGTATGTGTATGACTCTTTATATAACAGAACTTTATTTAACAATTTATTCAAGGGAATCCTTCAAAAGGTACCCAGGCTGTGGGAACAGGTCCCCGAGTATGGGATTGACCATTGACCCACGAAAGGGGGCACCGGTACCTCCAAAACAACGCCTGTTACCACATCACCTGTTACGGCAGAGTACCTACTGTCAAATATTGGCTATCTTCACATTGAATTGGTTACAGCAACCAATCGGCTTCAGGTTATCTGCCTCAGTACCTCATGCATTATAATTGATCTTTAAACTCGACACGTTATTTCTACATGAGACTGTGATACAATAATCGTAATCGTAATAATGTCGTATCCGTATCTATTTTACTGTGTGTACATAAATAATAAAATAAATAAGTAAACAATCCTCCAAAAAATATGGCGCAATGAAATTAGAAATTAAGTTTCGTTATGTAAGCCGCATGAAGTTTATTGAGGAAAATCTTCTTTCATTTCTAGATCAAAAAATAAATATTGTGTCCATATAATAACAAAACCCTTAAAATAACACCACTTCATAATCGAACTTCAATTAATATCCAATTGAACACCCTAATTTAATTAGAGCACCTCTTTTTGTGAACCTCAAATAATTCCAATTTTGGGTTTCCAAAATACTAAATAACCAAATAACTGCGACCAACTTGGATGTGGCGCTCACCGCTCACTGTCGCGGAAATCTTAATTCTTCTGGGTTTTTAGACCAATAATGTAAAGAAAAACAATAGAGAATCAATCCAGATAAACACCAAAACAGACAGTACCGAAACCAAAATAATAAATAAACAATTTAAATATTTATATTATTATGCAAATTAAACATAATGGAGAATATTCACTAATTTTGAATTTTAGCCTAATGTATTCTCTGTCAGAAATAAAACATACATGTAAAAGAATTATTTTGATTCGTTAATTAATTCTCAAGTTATAGAATTTAAAGTGAGCTCGCGACCGTTGGCTCGCGCTCGCCCCTCATGACGTCATTTTCCAACAATCGCTCAGTCCGTTCGCGCTCTTCCGTACCGATGCCTTACGTTTCCCTTAAAATCATTGGATATGTCCAATCCTAGTTCTTGGAAATCCTGTGTGGTGCCAAAATGTACAAGTACTACTACCAAGACGCCGGAAAAGTTGTTTTTTTTTTGCGGGGCAACTAATTTACGCGAACTTTGAATGCTTGTAAAATCAAAACTCCTTGGTATTTTTAAATAAAACAAAAACTAGTGTATTTGTATATATAAAAGCTTTACTGTAACGAAGTTTCAAGTGATTTTACATACCTATGAACATTCCTCATTGCATAAATGTCTGCCGTAGTCTCTCTTATCACTGACACACGACTCGGTGACTTCGCTCGCGTGGCTCAAACCGGTTTCAAACGAATCGTAACTGACCTATCACCTAAATATGATAGTCAGTCCGGAGACAAGTGATTTTAGTGATCAATGTAAGGTGACTCTACTGCGTACGAAGTGTAAGTAGAATATAAAATATCTAATTATAAGATTAACTCTCGTCATCATTCATCTCATTATTTTTTAAATTTGTGCTGAGTAAATAATATAATTAGGTAAGTATGTGTTCTCGTCATGATTGTGCAATCTATAGAATTTGAACGTATGGTTTTCTGGCGCTTGTCACTGATTCAAATCGCAAGTGATTTTTTTACTAACGTCTTAATTAGGTTATCAAAATATACGTCTCAAATATACAACGTGTAACATAATTAACGCAAGACCTCATTCACCCCAATTAGTGTATTGAGTTAAAAGCATAATACAATGACCAAAACATTTTTTTTAAGCTAATTGTGTTGACCCTAGCATTCATTTATGCATTTAAAATTGAGTCATATTGCCTTGAAATAAGATTTAAATTTCATTGGCTTAACCGGCAGTCAGTATTGCAAAATACTTACTTACGTTACTGAAATAGATAGTGTAGTGTAGTCAATTTTGAGCAAACTACTTTCAGGACTTGCGTTTATTCTGTTACACCTTGTATAAGATCAACGGTAGAATGATATCAACTTTTTAAGTTTACCCAAAATTAAAAAAATAACTCATAGTTGGTCTTATGAAATCATCTATCTTGAAAATAAAACCGACAGTATTAACCCCACTGGGTATATTAGACCGGGACGTTGTGTAATAACGTTCCATGTCTCTATAACGTGACCCAGTTGTGTCAATAAATTACACTGAATGTTTTTCTTCCTTTCTTTTCCATATCATAATGTAGAAATATGTGACTAACAGAGTGATGAATATAAATGTTGATGGATGGAGAGGGAGAGGAAGCCCCGACACTTGCTCGAGTCAACCCGCGCGGCTGAGCCTGTAGCTTTAAATTCATCCCTTAATAATAATTCCGATCAAGCCGGTCCCTTGCTGCCCTCCCCCAGCGATGCCCTAAGCCGAGGTCCGTACCACACAGAGGGTGACCTTAGCATTTAGTCGCCTAGTTCATACGTTTTTTAAGCCTTGCCTGGAGGCCTTAATTTATTAAGGCGACCACAGGCAAGCCGACAACCTCCTAGGTTGACCCTCGAAATGCCAAACACCAAAAAAAAAAAAGAGTGAAGAAGGCAAAAGAGAAGATGGGTGAATTGTTTGAGTAATGATATGAAAGAGAAGGGATTGAATGATAGCGTGGTGGTTAAATGGAAGAAGAAATCGTGTTGCGCCGACACCAAGTGACATGGGACAAGGACAGAGAGATTATGACCATAATGTAGCTATATCCCTCGAAAATCATTATTTGTAGTCTTCGTCTAATATTATATACCTACATTAACGACCTGCTTTGAAGATAATAAAAGCCAGTATGACGATTATTAAAAATCCTAAGGTTTAAATTAAATACATAAAACGCGAAGAAGCAAGGCTTCTAAATCAACTCAGTTTTATGATACATTTTAATGGCGTAGGATTATGAGACCTGTATCATAGTAATTTAAATAAAATGAAGGCTTATAAAACAGAATAAATCACGACATTAGACATAAGCTGCAACTTTCTATATACCGTTGTTTTTCACATATTTAATAACCTCAATTCAAGTACCAACAGCTTTGATGTAACAGTTGGCAAAACTAAACAAAACACTTATCCCTCATTTTCTGCACTCTTTTCTTGGTCCCTCTGCAGATAAGATATAGATTTATGTTTAGTTTTGAAAAGTGGTAGCCCGGCAAATTTTCAGATAGAAAGAAAAAGTATTTTTTGCCAAGCCAGAAGTTGAGCATCGAAATGTCAGATGATAGAAATGTATGAAAGTAGTTATGATGGTGATTAATCAGGGTCAGGGAGAGTAGTGGTGGCCCCGTGGTAAGTGCCGCGACTTACGAGTTGTAAGTCGTAGGTTCGAACCCAGACAGGCGCTTTACTTTGTGTAAATAGTTTCATCACCACTGTTCTCAAAACGGTGAAGGAAAATATCGCGAGGAAACAGGCATGCAACCCGCACTGGGCCCGCGTGGTGGATTACAGCCCACTCCCTCTTACCGAGAGGAGACCTGTAACACAGCAGTGGGAACATTATAGGCTAATTATGTTATATAATTGGAGTCTAATTTTTGAACCGAAGAATGGCATAATATCACGTCTGTATTCTTCGAATGAGTGGGCAGATGTATCCGTTTTAGACCCAAATTACGCCAGCTATGTTTAAATCCCACGTAATGCGGATTCGGACAGTCTATTGTTGTCAGCTGCTGGGCACATATCTAAACTCCGGGTTTCTACCGAGAAATATTATATGGAAAAAACAAAATAACGCCCTTGCCATAATCAAAATATTGCTCTTACCTCGTCAATCAAAAAATATTTTTTTCATTTTTATAACTATTTCTGGAAACTTCTCACGTCACGAATGATGCATTTATTCTACCTACACTGTTATGAATTAAATATAAATAGAAAATTCTTGATAGGTACCTTCGTGAAATCGAGTGCTGAAAATATAGTCTTTATCTATTTCTGTCCTGTGATCTTTTCCACAGACACTTAACTTTCTTTTTACTCGCTAAGTTTGAATTGCACCGTTAGCTTTTTTGTTATTAGTTTATTGTTATGTTTTTGTCAACCTTGCTGCGGTTAGCATAACAAAAGACTGATTTCTGGTTTTATTGAATTAAGGTTTTTTTTGTTAAACTCGCTGGAGAATGCAACAAGTGGAATTTTCCAACTGTTTTGGAGTGTAGCATTTGCCGGATTAAATTTAAATTTTCATGAACAATAAAATGTGTTAATCTTGCTCACTTATTAGGTATCCCTGACGAAATCACCTACCTATAGTTAAGGATAACAGATCGACTCTTGCAATTTTGGAATAATGTAACCGAAACCTAAAAAAAGAAACAAAAAGAGTACTCAATATAACAGTGAGGTTTTACACGCAAGGTATAAAAACTGCCGAGAAAGAACTTGATAAGCGAGCAAATAAAAAACTTTCAAATTGATGATAAAAATTGTGTACAATAATAAAATACTGGAATGAGCTGAATCCATTATTTTTATTATGATTTATTGTACCGTTATGTCAAAGTTTATTGTGGAATTTATGACATTTCATTCATAACTTTACAAAAGTTTTTTTTTTATAAATTGTTTATTTTATACACTCTTGTTTTTGGTAACCTTCTGTTCGGTAAGTACACTGTATGTTCACATTTTTGGTAAACAGTTAGAATCTACAATACATGACGAGGTAGTCATCTCATCACCTTTCATCAATCTCCTGCGCTTATCCCAATTTATTTAGGATATGCGCAACATACATGTCTTTTTCTTCCAAACTTCTCCATTTGTCGTCATCTTGGTAGTCACTTCCTTTTTAGCCATATCATCCTTCACACAGTCCATCAATCGTTCTTTAGTCTTCCCTTAGTCTCGTATAGCTATCCTCATGCATGCTCAAAACGAGGTAGTCATCTAATTTATTTAATTTCCAACAACCAGCGCCATTACTAGAAAAAGATTACCGGTTCCATGGTTATCAATCAACGTGCTAGTCATCAAGATTGCTTATGCAAACGTGGTGGATACACGCAATGCCATTATGAGTAACACGATTCCTAGCAATGGACAGAGTCCACTCATTATGAACAGTATGAGACTAGCAATCTTAAAACATTTCCCTACGATTATAATGCGGCCTTTAACCGTTATCGCGTGCCTGTGGTCTAAGTTGTTAATGTGTTTGAGAGAGCTATTTTTAGCTATTCCTGTCGCAGTCCTGAGCCACATAATAAATAAATAAATATAAAAATAAATATCGTCTGACATTGCACACAGCACCATCTAGTTCCAAGTTAAGCACTTAATTAAGGCTTGTGTTATGGATACCAGATGGTTGATACACTACTTAAATACATTTTTTTTCCGTAAATACATACAATACATACATATTATAAATATACATCCATGACTCGGGTACAAAATGTCCATATTCATCATACAAACATTTGCCCCTACCGGGATTCGAACCCAGGACCTTTTGGTTTCGCTGACTACACTTAGCCACTGTAGCCACTACACCAAACGTGTCGTCGAATCGTCACATCCTTTCTCCACTTCTTCAACTGCAATCATCCTTACCAAAAACTAAACCTAAAAATTCGAAGACATTTGCGACATCCACCAACCCGCTCTCACAGAGAGGAGGCCTGTGTCCCAGCAGTGAGAACATTATAGGTAGGCTGATTAGGTATGCTAATCACCGTTAATCCCGTTGTTTTTACTAAAAAAGTATTTCACTTTATCACTATGATTAGTCAACCTATTTGAAAGATTCTATTTTCAGAACAAAACAATCTGAATTCATTCAGTTTTTTTGTCTTCTAAATTGAAGCCTGCGTGAAGCGCGGAAAAAACCTGCTATATTTATAGAATAGAAACGTATATTTATAAATAAATACATTTAGGTAGACACTGTTTATTTATATACAAAGACTATATATAACGGGGTTCCAGACAGTTCGTTATCAGTGTGTGTTTGAGCTTGAGTTAAGTAACTGGTTAGCTTCAGTGATAACAATAGAGATGATTGAGACTATCGTTCCAGCGTTCGCTGAGCTAAGCGAGCTCGGGAGTATTGGGGTGAGTTTTTCGTCTACTTTGTTATTCCTGTGTTTATTAATTAATTGGTTCGTTTACATGGAATCTATAACCATGCTATATATTTTCATACAAATCGATACTTACTTCACTTTAAGTAGAATTTGACTAATTTTGTTTCGATAAATTCTGCTGAACCGAAACGGCCGGTCTATTCTGTAAAACGTCACCGTGAAAACTGAAGTGTATTTGAGTTGAAGTTAGGTGTTCTTTTATCGAATGCTAAGCGATTGACACTATTAACTTCATTTCAGTTTTCACGTTGAGATTTCACAGAATAGACCGCCTGATTCGGGTAAATTCATCGAAAGACTTTTGTTCAGTTTTGATTAAAAGAGTATCAATGATTGGAGTAGGTACGTTACGACAAGAGCTAGATTAAAATACCGTCCATTCTCTAAGCCTTTACTAAATCCACGAATAAGGGGGAATAAGGTGCCCCAGTAATCCAGTTATACGAAATCACCCTACGTTATGCTTCACAAAAAATAAGCTTTTACTAACAAAATCTAAAATTTGGTATGTTGAGAATTAAATTAGGTAAATAATATAAAATGAACTACGAAGATGGTGAAAAGTTAGTAATGGGGATGACCGTCCAGGGCGTATCCGTATTGTGAATTGAAAATCACAAAACTTTAACCAACAGCTTTTTTTTAATTATTTTCATGTATAGCAAACAGTTGCTAACTAAAAAAGAATGTCCCACAGGCTGGTGGAGAAGTAGTTTTCGCAACAGATGACTTCTTCGCAACATGCGAGAACATGATAGCCGACTCCGAGCCAATATTCGTCGAGGATAAGTACACTGAGTACGGCAAGTGGATGGACGGGTGGGAGACACGCAGGAAACGGATCGCGGGTCATGATTGGTGTATCTTAAAATTGGCGACCAAGTGTGTTGTTCGTGGTACGTATCCATTTATTAATATAAATGCGAAGTAAGTCTGTCTGTTACCTTTTCACGCCTTAACGGCTCAACAGATTTCGTTAATTGGCATACAGGTAGACTCTGCCTTGGCTAAGGACACAGTATAGTTTTTATTCCAGTGATACTATAAATAAATATCGTCTGACATTGCACTATCCCGTGGGATAATTTCTGCAAAAGCTGGTTCTTGATAATAACATTATAACGACAAACAATGCGATAGGTATACAAGGAGCTAACTTGCCACTACTTATACCATAAATATTACTACGTTCACAAAAAAAAACATATTTTATTGGAAAAAATAATACCTAATATTGCTTGTACACCAAACTCTTTGTTCGACTGTACTTCTAGGGATAGTTATTTATTCTAAGTGTCATGTTTCTTTATTTAAATATTAGCCTAATATTTTATATAAAGAATAGATAAGTTAAATAAGTTTGTTGTCTATTATTCATAGAACTGTTGTATTCTTACTAATTAATCAGTCTTGGAGTTTGTGAAGACGTTTGTCAATCGCACGGCTGAAAGCATTTGAATTATTTTGGAACATGATGTATTCGATAAAAATATAACACATTTAGGTAATGCGAAAATCGTGAGCAAAAGTAGGTACCTATGTACCTAGGTATGTTTTTGGTTAATTCACAAAAAGTTCAAGTCGATAGTTCTAATTTATCGAGTAAATGGAGGTCAATGATTTTCTTAAAGTATAGTTTCTTAAAGTAAGTAAATTATATGTACCGAATTTTTTGATGCCCTACGTTTTTTGTTTTTAAATACTTGTACATATTATTATTTTAGGACTGTTAGCTTTTTAAATTATTTAAATATTTGAACAAATTAAAGACGCATTCATTATAGGTACCTACTATATTTGGTTGTTTTAAGATAACAGTATTATGAAACGGACAGTGAGTGACTTATAACTAAATGTTATTTTGTTTGATAACAACTTAACCTTATTAGGAAATATTATCTGTATCATTTTTAGAGTCTGCAGACTGCAGACAGACGTTGTACGTGAATGAACCGCGGTAGGCCAAATTCGGCTTCATATTAATTTGACATGTGCCTCACCTTGGAAAGCCATTGGTCCCAACTAACAGATCGCAGATCTTTAACAGAAATTGTGGGAAGTCAGCCCGGTGAAGGAAAACATCGGGAGGAAACCGACATGTCCTAGAACCAAAAATTCGAAGAAATGTGACATCTACCAACCGACACTGGGCCCGCGTGGTGGATTACGGCCCACTCCCTCTCACCGAGATGAGGCCTGTGTCCCAGCAGTGTGAACATTACAGGCTGATTATGTATGTTACGTCAGAAGCCCGAGAGTCTGACAATCAGTCTTACCAAGGGGTATCAAGTTACCCAGTAACTGAATTGTAGAGGTCAGATAGGTTGTCGCTCCATATAAAATACTGGTACTGGTAATCAGATACACCAGGTTCAATTGGAAGCCGACCCCAATATAGTTATGAAAAGCTTAGGCAGATGATGATGGTCGTTAATTTGGCATGTATTGTTTCAGGTTTATTGGTCGACACAGCATTTTTCACAGGAAACTATGCACCGAAGTATTCGATACAAGCAGCGTGCTTGACAACCGACGGTGAGTGTTTTATGTACTTCTATTAGTTGTTACTGAATGTGGGTCAATTGGGCTACAATACTGTTCTCTGTGAACAGTGTGACTTAAGAGTTGCAGGTCGTAGGTTCGAACCCAGACAGGTGCTTTACTTTGTGTAAATTTATTTCATCACCACTGCTCTCAAAACGGTGAAGGAAAACATCGTGAGGAAACCGGCATGTCCTAGAACCAAAAAATCGAAGACATGTGACATCTACCAACCCGGGCCCGCGTGGTGGATTACGGCAGACTCCCTCTCACCGAGAGGAAGCCTGTGTACCTGCAGTATAGCATATTCATTTATTTGCGTTCCACAAGGTAAAACATGGTGTTAACAAAAGGCTTAGAGCTAAGAGCCGTTGTGACCCTGTCAGGGCACAGCAAAATCGAATTCTTATAAGCTAAAGTTAAAAAATAAAATATATATGACACCAAATTAAGTATTAGATACATTCGCAAAAAAAAAATTGAATGAAAAAATGTCAATATAGTTAAATGTAAACAGTTAAAATTTAAAATTTCAGTCGTACACAGCCATAAATTTTGGCTGTGTACGACTGACATTTATATTTTTAACAAATTAAATTAATTGTGAAAACTAAAATGATGACTGTTCTCCAAAATCAATGGTCCATTGAGGCCTGTGTCCCAGCAGTGGGAACATTATAGGCTGGTTGTGCTAAGTTCATGAATTGCGCCACAATTAATACTTGTTGTTAGCTCTATGGGGAAAACGCTTTAGAAATATTCTCAAAGGAAAAATCACATAGATTTTAAAAAACTCAGATAATAATTGTTATGTTTCTTTTATTAATGGAAAATAGTGCCATTCTATAATCTAATGTTGACTTAGACAACATTTTCCTATTTCCTCAAACTCACAACGGGTACTGGTAAACAGTCTAGAAATAAATCACTAATCTAGATTAGTACAAACCTACGACTAATTACATTGAAGACCTAACAATGCGAGGGTTCTCCCAAAAACTGATTGCTATCCGTAAATCTTCTTTTTATAAAAACTTCCACATGTTTCATTGGCCACAAATACACATTCAAGTACAGTCAACAAAATAAATAGGTAAACAAAGGTACAAAATAAATACCGTACTTTCACTATGCTACTAACGTTCAGCGTCCGCGTGTGCACACAAAATTAGTTTATAACGTTCCAACCGCTGGAATTCAGAACTTTTGTCAGTGGGAGGAAGTGAGCCGTAATCCACCATGCGGACCCAGGGTAGTTTAATATAGATGTCAAAATATTTTTGAAATTTTCGTTCTAAGACATACCAGTATCCTCTCGTTGTTTTCCTTTTACACTTGTTATTATGGGCGTCACAATTTTGAAAAGACACACACAGAAGAGTGATGCCAAAGACTACCCAGCACTCAAACAACACGTACTTACAAGTTAGCCTGTATAATCATCTCTTTTGTCGACAGTACCTACCTACATACCTAGGAATAGTAAAGCACTTAGTTCTAGCTCAATGAGGCGTGTCCTGGCAATTTGCCAATGCTATTTACCGGACACTCGTTATTTTTGCCAAAGAAAGGTCTTGGAAACTGAGACTCTTTATTCCTGGGACCTAATCAATCATAGTGAACTAGGGATACTGTTTCTAGTACATGAAGTGTTTCCGAAAGCTTTGTTGTTATGTCTTTGAGAATTATTGCGTTCTTAAACACAATACTTTGACTGAACAGATGGCGCAGTTCTTAGCGACCCTGCCTTCTGAGCCGCTGCTCTCGGGTTCGATCCCCGGACAAGTCAAACATTTGTGTGCATGAACATGTCTGTTTGACCTGTGCCTGGGTGTATATAAGTATGTATATCAGTCATCAGGTTACCGTAGTACAGGCTTTGCCTAGTTCGGGACCTGACGACCTTGTGTGGATGTTGTAAAAAAAAATAACCCTCAATATGCTTTTACAAAACAAAAGCGGACTGATGAAACCTAACTGATGCGATTCTTGTAGGTTTTGCCCAAAAATTATAAGATTCATGGACTGTTTTACCTTTGGTTAAATATTTGTTAAATATATACAGAATATTTAGATAGTCTAAATAGCATAGATTGTCCCACTGTAGTGCCGCCCTCTTCCTTCTCCACACAATTCTATTTTCTACTAATTATATTATTATATTTTTAGTCCTTTTTTAGTATTTTGCCTTGGTATGCCGCAATGCTATCTAGCGTTTAATGAGACCCACTCGGTAGTTCTTTAAGCCCATTTCCCATCTGAAAACAAAAATGTATCGGGTAGAAATTTGTTTCTATCTAGACTTCTCGAAACAGTCCTATAAAATAGAATACAATACTCTATATAAACACCAAAAAATTACAGATAGGTATAAATATAGAAATTTTACATAGGGTGACACAATGGGCGGTCTTATCGCTAAACGCGATCTTTTACAGACAACCTTTGGATGGATTAAAGTGAGAAGGAGATACAATACTGCATGTGTGTGGTGTACCAACTACAAATACAATAAATACATATATACATAAAACATATACGTATCTACTTAAATATATACGAGGTGTTGTTTTGCATCCTCGTCAAATTCGAGGAGGTAACTATGCTAATGATTCTCGACACGAATCAATAATAAAATAAGTAGGTATTTATTTTTATTTTTTGTATTTTTCGGAAATCAGCATGTGTAGGGTCCGTGTGATACCGCCCTGTAACTGCGCTGTAACTGTAACGCCTGCACACAGCGACATAGTGGTACGACACTGCCTACCGCATACGCAACGGGGCGATTTTGTTCTTTGAAAGTGGAGTATTCTGAAATACTGTCAAACTTAAATACCTAAAAAAACAAGTATGTATTAATTATTGAGCAGGATCGTAATTTTATTTGATTATTTATGTCTTTCATAACAGCCTCCTGTTTGACGAGGATGCAAAACAACACGTTGTATATATATATATATATATACAATAATAAATATGAATCAAGAGCAAGGAAACCATATGTCATGATGATGTTTAAGGAGAGAGGAAGTGTTTTTTAACCAGAATTTTAAAAGTAGACTAAGATTGTGTAGTTAGTATTTTTGTTGGTAAAAATGTGCTAGAAATTCTATCGTCACTGTACTAGCTTATATTTTTACAGCTACGCAGTGTCCTCTTCTATCCTTAGAGACGAGAAGTTTGTGCAGTTTACTGCTCATTTACGTACGTACCTACTATAATGTTTAGGCGTTTCTTATGATACCCGTGGGGCTGTACGAGTAGCCTTGCCAAGGACTAAGCCGTAAAATGTCGCGTTTATTAGTCTATGGATACCTGTTACTAAGGCGGTTATTATGATAGAAAAAGCTGTTTAATTTATGAATATTATTATATTTTGCGTCATAGGATTGGTAGTAGTTTTATATTCACATACAGGATGGCAGCTGGACATCGGCGCGCAATCTCTCACCGTGGATTCAGCACATGATTCTGAAACCTTCTGCATTAATTTTTTTTGTCAGTTATTTAAAACAGAAAATGGTTTTCCATACGTGCCTACTCCCAAAAACCTCTACGCTAGGGAGTCTAGAATCTTATGATGTATTTATGGTTACAGTTTGTGCACTGGATACAAATTTATCCTGTTGTCGTAGTTATTTAGTATCTAAATGGGAGGGTAGCGGCCTGTTTCACGTTAAGAGTATAGGCTCTCTCAACAAGATAAATACACGTATCAAACAGAATATGTATGAAATTATAAGCCCGATAATTTAACCAGAACGTATTAGGAGGTAGAGAAACAATTGAAAAAAATTAAACCCCTCCAATATACAAAGACAGAAGAGTCAAACAAACAGTTCATCAATTTTGTGACTTCAAGTTACAGCTATAGGTATAAACATAATGCAGCATTGCACATGTAAGCGGGCCCGCTTTTTATGCCTGGAGGCTATTATTATGTATTAAGTTTTGTTTACGTTTTTATAGTTTAATATTTATTTCTGCTTGAGTATAGTTTTTAATGTTTTTGTTGGAAGTTAAATTGGCGTGTGCTAGCTGACATATTATGGCAAATATTTTAATTTCATGTTGTGGTGTTTCGTAATATTAATTACTTACTACTGTATAGAATCCAGTTCGTCTAACTGAACAGACAGCTGTGCTGCTGGGGAGTTTGTTGCGCCACTTCTTCTTCCCAGCTAAAGCTCTAGGAAGTGGTGAAGGGCGGGCGTTTTGGGGGGACTGTCTTATGTGATTTTGATGTTCAAAAAGTGCTGATTCTCAGCCTAGTTGAAATAAATGACGTTTGATTTGGGTTCATACTTAGACCTACATAGCTACTACAAGAAAAATATGTTTATTTATTGTTACAGAAGAAGAATCAATTCCCACAAGACTTTCCAAAATGGGCACAGCATGCAACAAATTCGACTTGAAACATATCGAACGACTTAAGTCCGATAAATGGGATGAGTTAGTGCCCGTTACAGCCCTACGGCCCGGCTACGAAGATACCAGGCAAAATTTTCAGAAGGTAATTTTCGAAAGACGATATTTGTTCTATCTTTAGGAGACTGATGTTACATTACAAAACAGCTGTGACGATCAAATTCACTGTTTATACCCAAGTTGATAGTTATAGTCCCACTGATGTAAATTTTTAATGAATTTCCGGAATCCAAGGTTGACATTTAACTTGCAGATTAGCCATTCTCGTCAATTTATAATTCTCTAAACTTGTACAAATCGTAACTCCGAATAGATAAAATATGTAGATGTATTTTGTTACCACAGCCTGTGTTTTGAACTGATCAGATAACGTAGTTTTTTGGCTTTTTGGAATAAGACTTTTAAGGGAACTACATGAACTAAACGCAAGTTTTATAATGCCTAAAAGTATAGGATTCACTGCAGTAAACAAAATTAGAAAAATATATATATATTCGATCCCCGGACTAGTCAAACATTTGTGTGCATGAACATGTCAGTTTGACCTGTGTCTGGCTGTGTATATGTATATAAGTATGTATATCAGTCATCAGGTTAGCGTAGTACAGGCTCTACCTAGTTCGGGACCTGAAGATCTTGTGTGGATTTTGTCTCATATTTATTATTTATATGATATTCTTCAGGATATATACTAGTAAGATAGTGTATTGAAAACATAAAACAACTAATTTGGTACTACAGAAAAAAATCACGAAGATACCTCTAAGACTTTATTATAACGATTAAAAACCATACTAATATACATGCAATCATTCTGGTATTTTTTTCAGATTGTTCTTTAAGCAACATATTCATGTGATAGTGTTTTATTTTTTTGTCTTTCAATAGACTTTTTGTAAATGGAGAATTGCTTCATACTTTGCAATAAATTACCAGCTTCGTGGCATCGCCCTTCTCTTTCTTTTCTATGCAGTCCGACAGTGACCGCGCTTTAGCTGTTGTCAGCCTCATAAGTCCTTTAATTTTCTTCGAAAAGATGTACCAAATCCCCTATTGTTAGCGTGAATTTGTCGCGGGATTTGTCTAGATGCTATAAATGGCACGGCAAATATGATTGACTCCTTTAGACCAAATACCAATTTATATAAATCCCCAATAAATATTGCATTGCTTTCAAATTGCAACTTTCTTGAAATCGTACTTCGTCTAAATTGGGTTTCTGATAATAAGACGGATGGAACTTGTGTCTGCAGTGCAAAAACTTTTAAAATACATCCAATTGGACGTTGAAAACTCACCACACAGCTGCAAGAAACGGAAAAAAAATGTGTTGATATAGAATAAGAAAGAAAATGAATCTCAATTTCATTTCAAAAGGATTAAAATATAAAATTACTACTCGCGTATCTTATGAAAAGCGGAACTTCTAAAATGTTATAAAAATTTAACGTAAATATGAATAATTATGAAAAATAATACTTGAACTTTGTTAATGAGTATAATATCCTACAAAAACTAGGTGTAACTGAAATAAAATTCAGAAAACCCAAAAACAACCCCATAGTTTAAAATAGAAAGTTTGAAACAAATTCGCACCATTCTCGCCTCTAGGTGTAATTTATGGCACACTAGAGTGAGATTTTAAAATCCAGGAATAAACTCATAGTAATTAAAGCATGGAACTACACTCAAGATATTTTTATTTCAGGTCCTGAGTGACGACGTTTGGACCCATATTCGTGTGAATATTTACCCGGATGGAGGCATTGCACGCCTGAGGGTATTTGGCGAGGCAAGACCAGAGCTACCTCCGAGAAATCAAATTATAGACCTAGTGTCTTTGCTGAATGGTGCCGCTTGCCAAGGTAAGGATAATAATAATGGGAGACATATTGAGTCAGGCGTTGAAACTTGATAGTACTAATTAATTTTTCCTAGCACAGGTTTATCTATTACTTAAAAGGAAGTCTCTATGTAAAAGTTGTACAAGTATCTGCAATAAACCTTTTCATTTTTATTTATTTGGTTATGTTGCATTCACAGTGAAGATAAAACGCTTAAAATAAGTAGATACAAAATGATAAATGGCGTAAATGATTATAAAGAAACTTTCGTCAACAATTCTGAAATAACATTTTAAAACGAGCACTCATAAATTAACCATCACATTATCCTTGTTATTAGGTTTTTCGAATGCCCATTACGGACACCCCAAGAACGTAATTAAGCCTTCAAAGGGTAAATGTATGTCGGACGGTTGGGAAACAGCCAGGAGGCTGGACAGGCCTAATGTTATCGAAGCCAACGACGATGGAACAATGAAAAGCACAGGTAAATATCATTTATTTCCTGCCCAAACAAGTTCACAGAATTTAAATTAAAAGTTCGCAAAAACAATATAATTTAAGTAAATTTCTGAATTCCAGAAAATAGTTATTTGAAATACTTATACAGTGTGTATCAGAAAGGTGTGGTCAAATTTTTGCGTGTGGTATTGGCGAAGTGGTGATGGTCTCATCAAACTGACCGGCTAATTCTCCATGGGACCAACATCGTAATGGAGACAATATAATCAGACGCCCCCATACATTTGCATCGAGTAGGTATTGAAGTTTTGTATGGGACAGTTGATAACGATAAATGATAAATGATTTTATTTCTGTAAGTAGGTTTTTACAAACACTTTTACACGTCAACATTTTTAAAAACTAGATGAGGTCGGCGTTTCATGTCTGACTACTCTGAGTAGAAAGGCAGAAACAAACTCAGAGGTCACACTCTCTTTTAAAGTCCAGACATAATCTTGGTCAGATCATGTGAAGACCATGTAGATTGGTGTCTGAAACGTTTTTTGTGATTACGATATTGTCCCATGGAGAAAGTAGTTCGGTTTGATGGTCGTTAGTACCATCTAACCAAACCACTTTCTTTAAGGATGTGTACCGACTCGGTACCACACACCGTTTTTGACACACCTTTCTGATACATGCTGTTACATAATATTTAATTTAATACAAACTGTAGTTTTTTTTAATAAATCTTAGCTTTCCTTGAACAAATATTTACTAGCACTAATGTCATATTAATATTCAGTTCAAAATCACTCTCAGCATCTAACAGTAATATTATTTCACAAAGGTCAAGAATGGGCCATCTTCAAATTGGGCTTCCCGGGGAATATTAAGCAAATTTGTGTGGACACCAACCACTTTAAAGGCAATTATCCTGACTCCGTCAACATTGAGGGGGCGTACTTGGGACAGGACTGGTACCCGGAGACAGATGGCAACTGGAGTAAGATTCTGAAGCCTAGCAAGGTAAGAAAGTTTTTGATTATGATTCTTTTAGTCTTATCATTTGTTGGTCTTCTCCAATGATGTACTATAAAACGTCTTTAATCTTCCCATTACTAACTTCTATTTTTATATCAGTACGTCTTGTTTAATATTCTAATATAAATTCCTTTTTCAAATTCCAAATTATTTTCCAATTATATCCGTACAAGCTTCTAATTATGATTTTTTGTTCTAATTATATTCCTTTATCAAATTCAAAATTAGTTTCCGATTCTTACCCTTCAATCTCTGCGGTACCATTTCCCAAACATTACTCTTCATTAGCAAGGGTAAATAAAACGGGAACCGCCGCTGAGTTACAAAATCCAATTTATTAAAGCCTCCGTTTTCAATTACAGCTATCAGCCCATAATGAGCACTGGTTCGACTGTGATTCGGGTGTCATCACACACATTAGAGTAACGATGGCCCCAGACGGCGGTTTCAGCAGAATTAGGGCGTTAGGATACGTCGACTCTCAAATTGTTTGAGAATTTAAATCACGTTTCTATGAAGTAACTCTGCAGTCGCTCTACAGCGGTTACATATCGATCTTTTTCTGCGTTATTACACGTATAAGATAGTTTTTGCTCCTATACGCGCATTTTTGTTACACTCCTCACTCGTATGAGCCTATAATATTGTATCTCATAAAAATTGCTACTAACAGACTCACTGGCTCGTACAAAAGTTGGGTTTTTTTAAGACGCGAAATGCCACGTAGTTGTAAACGTGTATGCAAAACCGAGCTTGAAGCGCTTAAGTCTGTAACCGCCCTTAAAATGAACTATGTATTCAACGCTTCTGTTAGCGACTGTACTATGATACGGAAGCCAAAAGAACAGTTGTGAGAGCCATTGTACGGTTCTGCACAGCGGTGGTTGGTGCATACGTATAATAGATGCAGGTTTAGTTGCAGCCGCGTTGCCCACGTAATATAATTGAAGCTCAGTGAAGCAGCAAATTGTTATAATAGTCTCATATTTTATTCTGTGCAGCTATCTTTAGTAATTTAAGCTTCTTAAAGATTTATTTTAGTTACATTTTTATTTCCTTTTGCAATCTGCAGAGTTGTTGATTGGTGTTATGTATTGCCGTCATGTATTATTTAGTTGTTTAAGGTTTTGCCTAATAGAATTAGTGAGCTTTAAATTATAATGTTCAATTGGTTAGCCAGAATGAATATTTCAGGGTCAAATTAAATTAGCTAATGAACCTCCACAAACGTGATAGGTATCGATATCTAAAAATGATGAAACAAAAAGAAATTAACTGTATTTTTTTTTGTGGGGTCGTCGACCGCTGTTAGTGCATTCACTTGAAA
The DNA here is from genome assembly GCA_937001585.2 of Brachylomia viminalis. Lineage (NCBI taxonomy): Eukaryota > Metazoa > Arthropoda > Insecta > Lepidoptera > Noctuidae > Brachylomia > Brachylomia viminalis. Next base: position 5,761,253 of record OW443300.2, read on the forward strand.
ATAAGCTTAAAAATCTGTTTTTTTTGTGTAAGCTTTACAGAGGTGATTACTATCGATATATAAACACGATAAAACATATTTCCTCAACTCATACATCAAGTAACAACACCACCAGAGGTTCTTGACACCAAAAAAAAAAAAAAAATATTAAATTCGTGATCTACACTCATCACATCTTCAGAGTTTCGCTAGCTTATTTAATATAACCCTGTCTGTGTACCTTCTCATTTTAATTCTCTTTAAAAATAAGTATCTGTGTTTTGCAACGAATTTTTAACTTCGAACTATTAAAATTTTAAATTATTATTTAGAAACTGTTAATAAAATATTGCTTTGGCTCTTTGTAGTCATACCAAAGATGTTTCACATTCACATAAATAAAAAGTCTCTTTGTATTACTTATAATAACTTTAGTTTTTAAGTGACAGAAATAAGTAAGTTGTTGATTACTTTGAAAATATACACGCACGACTAAGTATAAGTTGAAGAAAATACAAAATTATTGAACAAAGTTGGTCGTCTCGTGAATATTCTATTGAAATAAGGAAATTATCATAGCTTTGTATCTTTCAAATAATCAATTTCTAATGTTAACAAGTATTACTAATAAAATAATGATGATTATGAAACTGTGTTTTTCTATCACTTTCTATCCTTTCTTTTTCGTCTTCAAATGAAAATGACTAAAAACCCTAAAGTCAAATAAATACTATTTCTCAGCTGTAAGACTTTTTATAATATTTTTAAGAAAAGCTGATCACCTCAACATTCTATCACCTTTTTCTGTTGGAGATTGTTGTTTTTATACCTACAGCTTGTATAAGTTATGTATAGTATATTTGATTGACCGGTTGGTGCAGTTGGAAGTGACCCTGTCTTCTGAGCCGCTGGTCCCGGGTTCGATCCCCGGACAAGTCAAACATTTGTGTGCATGGACATGTCTGTTTGACCTGTGTCTGGGTGTATATGTATATAATTATGTATATACTGCTTGTGGTGACAGGTCATCTTGTTGACTATGGTTTTGTTATTGTTATTAGTAATTAATGTTTCTTTATTTTACTTCGAAGGTCCTAGTTTATCATTTGTGGCTACAAGTTACAGCTATTATATATAAACATAATGCAGCATTGCATATGTAAGCGGGCACGCCCTTTATACCAGGATGCTTTTTATTGTGTTTTAAGTTCTGTTTGCGTTTTTGTTATTATTATTTATTTCTGCTTGAGAATAGTTTTAAATATTGGCGTGTGCTAGCTGACATATGGCAAATAAATTTAATATTTTTGTGTTTCGTAATGCTAATTACTTATTACTATATAGAATCCAGTTCTTCTAACTGAACAGACAGCTGTGCAGCTGGGGAGTTTGTTCCGCCACTTCTTCTTCCCAGCACCAGCACTAGCCAGCACTAGGAAGCAGCACTAGTTCTTTCCAGCACTAGGAAGTGGTGAAGGGTGGGCGTTTTGGGGGGACTGTGTTATGTGATTTTGACGTTCAAAAAGTGCTGATTCTCAGCCTAATTTGAATAAATGACTTTTGATTTGATTTTATCAGTCATCAGGTTACCGTAGTACAGGCTCTACCTAGTTCGGGACCTGAAGACCTTGTGTGGATGTTGTCTCATATTTATAAATTACATTTTATATTTACGTGCGTGAATACTGAACTAATTTTTCCATGTGACCAACATCGTAATCAGAAAAAAATATCAGCAGCCAGCAACAAAACTTCAATACCTACTCGATTAAAATGTATGATTTTCTCTTCTTCTCGATTTTTTTTTGGCCTTTGGAGAAAGTTGTTCAGTTCGATGGTCAGTTTCACACTCGTAATATTTTATGACCACACATTTGACTCTGTATTGAAACAAATATTTTTAAGAAAAATGTTTTATTTTTACATCGAAATAAACGCTCGACAACATAAACATTCCATCTCGCAACACACCAACTAAAAGCAACATCAACAAAACGAGAAAAAAATCTCCCCAGCATAAAATGGACATCTAAATCCCAATATTCCTCGCTGAACAATTTCATGGAGATCGAATGTATGTAAGTCAAGCCCTAACTTTATATTGCCACTATAAAATGGCAATATATTTGAGAGGCGTTTAAAATAACAAAATACCCCAGACAATCCCCGGTGGGCCTTTAAGCAGAGTTGTGCAATCTCCTCTACAATATCCGGCTTGAAACTTTGAGGCACACGTGAATTGGTAAGTCAGCAACTTGTGGTAAGGTTCTGCTTATGGGGCTAGGGAACGGTTATATTGAGAGTGAAACTTCACAGCAAGCCGTAGGGCATAACCCATATGGCGGTGAAGTTTCCAGTTCTCAGAGTCCTTTCTTTGGTATTGTTCGACGAATCGTTGAGCTCCTTAAGTTCTGAGTTGAGCTGCACGATTGCGGGCACTGACTGGACAGATCCACTCAATCTGTGTGGTTCTTTCCTCAAAAGACCATTTCAGACACCGATCTACATAGTCTTCACATGATCTGACTAAGGTTTTGTCTGGACTTTAAAAGAGACTGTTACCTCTGAGTTTGTTTCGGCTTTTCTTCTCAGAGTAGTCAGAAAAGAAACGCCGGCCTCATCTGGTTTAAAAAAATATCATTGACGTGTAAAAGTGTTTATTCAAACCTTATTACAGAAATAAAATAAGTTTATCTTTTAAAAAGTACCCTGTCCATCATTCTGTAGGTGCCACGTTTCCATGAACCATAGATTATAAATGTTGCTGAAGTGCGCGTTTATTATTTGTAGCGTGACGATATTATCGTGGACGTCCACGTCACGACACCATGATAACAAAGGGAAGTAAAATGTACGGAAATATACGAGGACGCTTTTAAATTTCTGTCCACGATAACGTTACAACGTGCACGTATACATATACATTATATGGTTGTGGACGACCATGGTCATATTATTCGATACATAAGAAAATAGAAAAGCGCACATTGTGTGAAAATGTTTCGAAGCTCAATCATTCTTATTTGGCAGAACTTATTTGTATAAAAGGCACACAAATATAGGTAGTTAGACAAGCTAGTACCATAATTATATTACTTTCTGTCCGTGGTAAGAGTTACTTTAACTCACATACTGACTTCAATCAACAATCAATTCAGGCCATCGCAGTCCACTGCTTGCCATAGGCATCTCCCAGGCTGCGCCACAACACCGCCCGCGTCCTCCGCCCTCCGCATCCAGTCTGCCCCAGCCACTTTCTTAAGGTTGTCGGTCCATCTAGCTCAGGGAAGTCCCACGCTACGCTTGCCAATTCGCGGTCTCCACTCCAGGACTCGTCTGCTCCACCAGCCATCAGTCCTTCGAAAAACATTCAGGATGTGCAGCATCTGGTCTAACTATTTCAGCGTCTCTGCTATTATGACGATGTCATCGGTAAAGCAAAGATGTGACATGTACTCGCCATTCACGTTGATACCCAGTCCAGTCCAGCCTCTTGAAAACGTCCTCCAACGCATTGCTAAACAGTTTCGAGGATATCAAATCCCCATGTCTCACTCCTCTGAGCAGTTGGATGAGGCTGGTTTTCTGATCCTAGATCTGGACGGTCATCGTGGAAGCGTCATACAAGCATCTCAATACTTAACTTATTTGTCATTGCTACATTTTTTTAAATTATTTTTGTTATTGTGGTAGGTTAATTTTGTTATAGGTGCATAGGTATTCAGATACAATTATATAATTAATGTATACAAAATATTGTAACACATTTAAAAAAGAGTAACGGTGGAGTTTCTTGCCCATTCTTCTCCATACGAAACTACCTTTTGGAAGGGGCGACTAGAATCAATTATATTTTAATGTAAATGTTGACGTTCAAAAGTAAGTAAGTGCCTATTTACAGTAAATGCTTTGACTTACAAAATAAAAACTATAAGAAAATGGTAAAAAGATCAACCATAGGTATTATCTTTCCGTTTTAATACATGAATAAACTTTCGATATAACAATGTTAACATCAACTTGTGGTACTTATTTCCTTAATGCATGGGGAGGTGGGTCCTTTCTGCCTTAAACGATGGTCACACAAAGTTGGATGCATTACTGACTTGGGTACCTAGAGGTCTATCAAAGTTTTATTCAAACTCAAATCATATAATATCTTTATTTCAATTAAACCGTTTACAAGCACTTTTGAGTTGTCAAGTGGTCGGTCAGTCAGAAATATGAAGCTAGTTGCCCATTCCAAAGCGTAGAAGGTACCTATGGAGGATAACGGGCAAGAAATTCCAGGGAAGCTCTTTTAAATTATCTTGTTACATAATTAATGTTACAATTAAAATGTAAGTTTAATGTTGATGTGTAGTTAATAACAACAACATCAACATTAAACTTGTATAATATAATTCATAACAACTTGTTATGAATTTACAATTATATGCGAGAACGATGTTAATAAGACGATCGCGGTTAACTGTCCAGATACAGAAAACAGAAAAAAAAAACAAAAAAAAAAGAATTATGTAATAAGCCGTGGCAGCTAAGAGATGATCAGTCCCACTGACGGCGCGCGGCGTCCATTCACGAACATTTGAGTTAGGGCCGGTTTTTTGATCCGTAGTTAAGTCACCATTAGTTAAAAATAAAAAATAAATGTCAAAATCTGTTGATCAAATTGACAAATTTTGCCAAAATTTAACTACGGATCAAAAACCCGGCCCTTAGTGGGTACAAAACCTTGTTTATTAATCAGCAAAAACAAGTTTTCTGACATTTTGTAAATAAAAAACTCGAAATAGGAAAATATTTTTTACAAATATCGAAAATTAATAGGAAAAGTAAAAGAAAGATCACCAACGCACGTCGAGAAAGTATATCACACCGCTTTACAATATATCAAAAATATCATAATGAAAAATTTCTTGTAAAAAATCTCATATTCTGTGAAGACTACAGCCGTCAAGGCTTTGTGCCACCTTACTTCGTAAAGCGAATACCATTTAGGGTGAGAGTACCGATTATCAGCTGCTTAATTTTGACATATTTTATAGAGAATCTGAGTAAAACGAACCGACATTACTAGTAAGTAAATGAAATGTAGTGTCTTCTAAAAGATAAAAATTCTGTCCAAGACAAAAATAGCAATACTAATTATGGTAGTCCATTGTGATCATTGACTAGGTACTTCCATGGTCGTGAATTCCCATTATTTTAACGAGTCCTATTTTATTAGAAAACCTACACTTTCGTGACTTTTATTACAGGCAAATGCCAATTACTCTCAAAACCCGATCCGATCAACAAAGTTAATTAACATTCATTATCTTGAAAGTACGACGGCCGACAACTGGGGAGTCTACCCCGATATTTTAAATGATACAGCTCATATATCAACAGGGTCAGTGAAATGTGTGAAATTGTAATTTTGTGAAGCGAAGACGTACCCCCAACCTATGGTTTAGGGTTCCTTATCTTACAACGAAATAAAAGAAAACCATTTCGGCTTGCCTTTTATTTCTTAAGGCTTTTTGACTCTCATAATAATATATAGGGTGAGTTACAGGGATCACTTTGGCAGCTAGCTTACCTTGTGATCCCTGTTAAATCTATACCCTATATCAATTTATATGATTGTCTCTTGACATTTAGTTCACTAGCCATTTAGGTATAGCTAACATGTAGATAATGGCTTAGCTAGCTCACAGCTCTGATAGGTACTTGATCAGGCCTTCAGAATACGAAGGTCCATCAATCAACTCAGCCTATCGCAGTCAATTGCTGGACAAAGGCAGTTTGTGCCACAACACCCTGTTCTCCGACTTCCGCATCCAGTCCGTTCCAGCCATATTTATTATTAAGGTCGTTGTTCCATATTTTATTTATTATTTTAATTATTGTGAATGTGAGGACTATGTGGGTCATTGTTTCAGTTTTAATCATGATCTGGCAGTTTAAGTAGTTCATGCGGTCTACCCAAATGTCCTTTCTTTGGTATTGTTCGCCGAATCGTTGTGCTCCTTAAGTTCTGAGTTGAGCGGCAAGATTACTGACAAATGCGTGCACTGACTGGACAGGTCCGCTCAATCTGTATGGTTTTTCCTCAAAAGACCGTTTCAGACACCAATCTACATGGTCTTCACATGATCTGACCAAGATTATGTCTGAACTTTAAAAGAGACTGTGACCTCTGAGTTTGTTTCGGCCTGAGTAGTCAGATAGGAAATGCCGACGTCATCTAGTTTTTAAAATATGATTGACGTGTAAAAGCGTTTGTACAAACTTACTTACTTATAAAATCATTTATCATTTAACATACTAATACCGAAGTACCTCCTTGGAATTGGTTCCATCTTGAAGAATAATTCGGATTTTCTGTCGTTTAAGTTTTGGAACAGACTAATCTAGTAAACAACATAATATATATAATAAAGGTGAAGAGTTCTTTTGTTTTTTGTTTGAACGCGTTAATCTCTCGGATATGAAAAATTCCAAATTCAAATCGTAATTTTTGAGGAAGCTGATGAACAAGAAAAAAAGGCAGAATGAACGCCAAGCGAAATCGAAATAACAGCGCGGGCAGGCCATGCGATGCGACGCGATGGGACCGGGCCGAGGAAGTTTTATACACACACACTATATAATATATATATATTAGACTAACCGGTTGGTGCAGTTGGTAGCGACTCTGCCTTCTGAGCCGCTGGTCCCGGGTTCGATCCCCGGACCAGTCTAACATTTGTGTGCATGAACATGTCTGTTTGACCTGTGTCTGGGTGTGTATATGTATATTAGTATGTATATCAGTCATCAGGTTACCGTAGTACAGGCTCTACCTAGTTCGGGACCTGAACACCTTGTGGGGATGTTGTCTCTTATTTATTTATATATAGTTTTAGGAATCCGAAGTGATAATCAAATAAAAAAAAACAATCTCAAACAACCTAAAACTAATTTGTTTTCAAATAGACTTTAAACTTTAACAGTTATTCAACAAATCATCAATAATCGAGCAATCACATACAACCAACCGTCAATATTCAAAACAATAATCACCATCAAACAAAAAATATAACACAAAGTAAAACACAAAATAAAACAGATACAATGAAAAACCACTGCAGCAAAAATATGGAACGAACTTACTGTGAAGTAGCACAGGTACCGACAACCTTACCGATCAGCGACTCAGCAACAAAAGACCTGCACTCTTTTTTTTTTTTTTTTTTTTTGGTATGGCATCTCGCAGTTGGCCTTGAGAGGCCGTGACTGCTTAACCGGTCAATCCTGTGGTGCCTTCGAGCTAACTCAAAGCCTCCAGCCAGGGGCATAATATTAATTATAAACTAAGCGACCATCACCTAAGGGCACCCCCTGTGGGGTACGGACCTCGGCTTAGGGCGTCGCTGGGGAAGGACAGCAAGTTGGGGACAGGCTGGATCAAAGTGGGTTCATTATTATTAGGGGGTAAAACTACTGGCTCAGCTACGCCACCAGCTGGCTCTGTGGATCCGATCAAGGGAGGGGAAGAGGAATCTATCGGGGAGGAACGCGGACGCGGACGCGGATGCGAAGCACCTCGGCGGCGAGGTCGGAACTTCGTTTTGTGTCTGTGTTTGTATACTGTACTGGTGGCCCTACTGCTTTCCTGGAGGAGGGTGGTGGGGTCGTCGGGGTCGGTCAGTGCGTGCCTTGGACGGCGGATTCTACTGATTCTAGAGGGGACATAACTGGCGGCCTTCGCAACCAGAGGGTTGCGATGGCTGCCAGCGGTATCGAAGAAACGCTTGCAAGCGCGTTTCATGAATTGTTGAATGGTGGGGATTTTCAAATCTAAATGTAAGTTTATGTTACGAACGAACCAGGGGGAACCCGTGATTTTACGTAGAAAACGGTTCTGTAGGGTCTGCATCCTGTGGATGTGCCGGGGGTGGGCCTGTGCAAAAACAGCACAGGCGACCTGCACTCTGTCGAGCGCTCATTTTTATAGGAATCGGCCGGTACCCCTACTACCCACAATAAGTTCTGCTAATAATACTATAAATACACTCGAGAGCAATGAATCCGGGTCACTTAAAGAATCCTAAAAATCTCGGAAACTGAAAATGCTAGGTTAATGCAATAAATTGTATTTAATAGACAATGTAATACTCCTTAAATGAAGGTATTAAAACTTCTTAGTTATTGTAAAGTTATATCATAAAAAAATCAAATTTGAAAAAGGGCCACTTTCGAAGATGGAACTACGAAATTACAGCATTTGGTTTTGCTTTTGTTTGTAATCTGTCATTTATGTGGGTACATAAACCATGTTGATAGTGCTCTATATTCATTATTCAAGCTGAAATTATGTCGCTTACGCCTGAAGAATGCACCAGAATACTTACAATGCTGGAAACCGGCCGGAGTCAGCGCGATACAGCCAGGACTGTCGGTGTGTCGCTGTCAACAGTACAAAGAGTTCTCCGACGTTACGAAGAAACTGGTTCTAACCTACGCAGACCAGGAACGGGCAGAACCAGGTGTACCACAGCACGAGAAGACCGATACTTGGTGAACACCATGCTTCGAAATCGCTTTCTCACAGGAACTGAACTCACCAATCAGTTTCGACGCCTCGGAGGAAGTAACCCAAGTGCATGGACAGTAAGACGTCGGCTTGCTGAATCTAACTTAAAACCCCTTAGACCTGCAAACGGCCCTAAACTGGAGCGTGGGCATCGTATTTCAAGACTAAGATATGCCCAGAGCCACGTAAATTGGAGTATTGAAGATTGGTCAAAAGTTATGTTCTCCGACGAATCAAAATTTATGCTCTACAAGCACGATGGAAGACACAGAGTGTATCGAAGACCAGGGGAAAGATTCAAGCAAGCATGCATCGAAGAAAAAGTAGCCTACGGTGGTGGGTCTGTACTTGTGTGGGCCGGAATTTCTTCTGAAAGTCGCACAGAGCTGGTGATCATAGAAAACGGCTCTTTAACTAGCGTAAGATATGTGGAAGAAATCCTCAATGATCACGTTGGTCCATTTATGGTCAATTTAGGTGAGGATGCTATATTTATGCATGACAATGCCCGACCTCATACAGGTAGGATTGTGAATGACTACCTTCAAGAGATGAACATTACTCGTATGGAGTGGCCAGCGCGCAGCCCGGATATCAACCCGATCGAGCATGCTTGGGACGAGCTAGGCTCAATCACGCTTCGTGAGCTCAAAATTGCTCTCACAGAGGAATGGGAGAATATTCCCCAAAATCGTATAAGGAACTTGGTGTACAGCATGCCAAACCGCGTAAACGCAGTAATGGAAGCACGAGGAGGCAATACGAAGTATTAAAATTCAAGAAAATCGTAATAAAGTTCAAAAATTTCATGTTTCCTATTTTTGTTTTAAGGAGAGATCAGCAGTTTTTTTCTTTATGTAATTTTGTGTTAATAAAATGTATTTTTTTTTACTTTCATTTAAGGAGTATTACATTGTCTATTAAATACAATTTATTGCATTAACCTATCATTTTTAGTTTCCGAGATTTTTAACATTCTTTAAGTGACCCGGATTCATTGCTCTCGAGTGTATTAATAATTATGTCACTCTCTGCATTTCTTATTTTCTGTGTACTTCATAATTGGCGTAATCTGTGGAATAATAATTTTGTTATTTTTTACTGTCAGCTGTGAAGCTACCCTATACAAAATAAATAACATTGTGACTGTTATTTTAATATTTGTGTATCGACTTATAGGCGAACGAAATCGTAGGCTAATCAGAAGCTAGTTATCTCATAAAGTAAGTAGTAGTAGTAAGTAGTAGTATAGGTACCTACAATACATACATATATACCGTCATCTACCAAAATATCAAGAAATATTAAAAATATTCCCAAAAGATTCACACTTGGCCGGTTACAATAATAAAAAAATAAAAAATCCTCTCAGCAGCGACACGTATTTTTATTTCTATATCGAAGTTCGAGCTGTGAACTCGAGTGGAAGTAACACTTGATAATGAAAAGCTACGAGAGTGTTCGAGTGATATTACTTTTTTCACTCGATACCGAATTAAAATTGGATATCGATTACGTCATGATCTTCAGGTGTTTTCATTATTCCAGTGAGAGGCCTCTTTTTTTTTAGGGTGGGCAATCATCAAATAACATGACCCGCCCTGGGCGGAGCGGGAGTGCGTGTCAAACTCTTACTGACTAAAACCCACCCGTGATCCTTCAGTTGCCTGTGCCAGGGGCTACGGTAACCCTCTCGGACTTTCCCGCAACCCCAGTGAGAGGCTTACGGTCTGCAGTGAAGAATTTTCAATACTTAGTCTTTGTTATCAAAGGTCCATGGTAAATGGTGTTATAAATCTCCTTTCTTTGTCAGGGGAATTGTAGCTCCTAAATGGAAGAACCGATTTCAGGGAAATCCATTTCAAAGACCATCTCAGACACTAATATGCATGGCCCTCATACGGCCTGACTACAATGACGTCTTGTGACATCTGAGTTTGTCTTTCCACTGTTGTCGGATAGGAAACATCGAACTCATCTAGTTTTACATTATTATTTTATTTTTAACTTGTAAAAGTGTTGTTTTAGTCCAATTTACAGAAATAAAAATATCACTATCATCATCAAGGCGTTTCGATTTATTCAAAGTAATGTTCAGTAAAGAACATCACTAATTAAGTCATTATTGAAGGAATCTTAACTTACAACACATAAAGTACCTACAGTTAGTATTTCGGAAAAAATTTACAAAAAAAATAACATATCATACATCCCCCCCAAAAAAAAAGGGTAGGTACCAAATGGGACCTTATGGGACCAAATATGAAATTGTGAAAAAAAATCAGATGTTCCCTACATTTATGTTTGCAGTACCTACTCGTCAAAATGTAGGGACCATCTGATTTTTTTTTCGTGATTTCATATTTGGTCCATAGTAAAAGTTGTTGATAATGATGAGCACAATGACCCCTTAAGAGGTTGATGGTGTTTTACCAATAACCCTGTTTATCTAATAAAAATAAAAACAAAACGACTATTCCAAAATGTATCTCGGTAGTTCTATCTGATGTGTAATCATCAACCGAGACCAGAACATACGATTCACATGTCCATAAAATTGTCATCAATAGGTGGGCAGCGTATACCGCTGAATGTGCTCTCGATAACCGTCTGATAAGTCGACACGTGTACATTGATACGAAGTTCTAGAGCGATGTTCAACTGCTAATAACCGGAATTTTGTGGCGAGACTGATAAGGGTAGGTACGCTATGGAATTACCACGGACTATGGACGGTGAGATTACCAATATATTATGTATCTATCTAAGGATGTTTAAGTTTGAAGGGATCGGCTAACCGATAAGTAACTAACTAACAAGAATCGAATGATCGAATGTCGAGCTTGTCGTTGTCAGCCGCGGGCCGGTAGCGTGAGGAGAACTGACCATTCTCTGTTAATATCCTCATGAAATCTGCATAGTTGCCAGCTGTAGGTACGTAGGTAGTGGCATAAAAATACCGGGTAAAGAAGGGCGGGCGTTTTGGGGGGACTGTCTTATGTGATTTTGACGTTCAAAAAGTGCTGATTTTCAGACTAATTTGAATAAATGACTTTTGATTTTGATTTACCTATTATATATATAAGATTACTTGTGGCAGATATTTATGATTGTGTTTTGTAATATGCACTTTTTAAACGTTATTTGCGCCCCGCTCAGCTAATCGACTAAGCAAGCCGAACCGAAATCACCATTAAAGCACATCATTAGCGCGCGGACCGCACTAGCGCGGGCGCCGCACAATGGCGATGCTTCAGTTCCTTCCTTCGATCTACCAGCAACGCTATTTTATAAAGGAATCTATTTTAACGCTCAAGCTTACCACTGTATTGACAAAAGTAATTATATGAACCTTTTTTAACCATCAACGTGCATTATTTTCAAGTAACCTGAAACAAAACTATTTTTTTGTTCAATCGTGAACAAATGTATTTTGCGTGAAGGTCGGAAATTATCCAACGGGAACATACGACCGGTTAATCCAGGCTCTGGTATGCCAAATTACATCCAAATTTGGTCTGCCGTTTTTATCCAAACATAGAAACTTTCACATACCTAAATAATATTAGTAGGATGTCGATCAATAGGGGTGGTCAAACGCCAAACAAGGCTGACTCTTCAACAATTTCAGAAATCCGGATATCTGTGTAAGTATTGGCTTAATCTTAAAGTATCGTAGGATTCGGGGCATGCAGAAAAGATGACTGATGTAGCCTCGTTTAAAATTAGGTAACTACTGCTAACTATTCACCTGAAGGCTGTTATCAAAGTCGTTATCTCAGTGACAATCTACGTCTTAAACTTGTCATAAATGTAGTACCAAAATTAGAGGTATTTTTGACAGATTGAGAATGAGGTCGTTAGAATGCGAACGTTTTTAAAAATACGGGAATTGCCCCTCTGGTTACTATACCACGCAATGAAATGAACAAAATCCACATAAATCAAGGTTATCGATCTTCCACCAAGGAACAAAACAACCACAATACAAAAACATCCTAGTGTGGGGCAACGTTTAAAAAAAAAACAGACAAATTGTATTCAGAACACCTTCACTTACATACCTTGACGTGTCTTGACGTACCTATCTCTATAATTGCCATTTGCGATCCCGTGTCACACCCGTGTCAAACTCCCGCTATTTGCAATGGAATATTCCCTATAAATTGGCTTTCATAATGCCTTGACGACGGTTTATCAATAAAACCCTTCGGTTCTATGGAGGTATCAAACGTTTAAATTGGTTTTTTGATTTCACATTGCTCTGTTTGCGTAGGATTGTGCGAGCGGGAAATGCAATTTTGGAAGAGTCTTTTCGTTATTGGAATAGTATTTTCTTGATTAATTAGGTACACTTTTTTTGTCGTGTGTTGCACGTAACAACATGCATTGTGCGCGTTCGTGTGCGGACGTACAAAAGGAAGCACACGCGCGCTCGCGACTCTTCGGTCAGTGATAATATTGATAACCAGCGAGGGTTGCGATGCGTCAAGTCGCATTCCTTGTCCGTGACGCGTTACGCGCCATCTGTCGCGCTGTACGCTTGCGTCTCGTGCTCGTCGTAATGGGCGCGCACTACGACGTCGACAAAAGAAAAATGTCTCACATCATATAGTCCATAAGTATTACGGCATCACTTAATTGCAATCACTGACAGTTTTACCCCACTAACTGGAAATAAATTGACATGAAGGCATGTTTTTGTCTTTCTTTTCCCATGAGATCTACCTTCTATAAACATGTATCTCGCTTTGACGTAAGCCAATTACCTCGTCGTAAGATATACCTAAATACCAAAATCAAAATATGTTATTTAAATAAAAACCTATATGAGCACTTATAAACGCACGCAAAAAACGCAATAAACGCAATTTCTTTCTTTCTTTCTTTCTCTTATGAAACGTCAGAAGCTAGGAGCACGGGTCCTATGCAGAAGTCGGCAAGAAACTTTACGGTTAGTCTTTTAAAAATAATTGGCTGTTACAATGTTTTCAAATTACAGTGTTTATACGTATGGAAGGACAGTGAAGGCCTGTCAACAGGTACCTGGTACTTAACAAGATAGAAAATGGTCTACAAATCTACAATTTACAAGTTAAACCCAACCCAACATGTATAAGATGCCAACCCGTTTTGAGCAAACGTGTTTATCAATGGTCGTGCCTTCTCTATGTGAGTAGAGGTATTTTTGAGGCTGGTATTACTAAGATATATATATATATAGGTACATATGTAAGCTAACAAAATGGTAAATAAACTACCAGACATGATTGAAAATATTGTGACAGACGAATAATCTTGTTCTATCAGAAAAAAACACTTTCTACATAAAATTACATGTATGATATTCATCAAAATTCTGAAATTGAATTTTCAGTCGATCACATTACGAACCTTATTCCGAAATTAAAACTTATTTTTGGGTACATTTTGAAGCCTTCTCGGTAAAACTCGGTATAAATAGCACAGTCTAGCTTCAGTGTTTTGGTAAAATATACGACCCGGCGACACAAATACTCTTTATATTATATTGAATACCTACTTCTGTGCTCACTCACGTGTTAGTCTCAGGATCGCTATCCATAATCAGCCTATAATATTCCCACAGTAATCTACCACGAGGGCCCAGTGCGGGTTGGGAGATGTCACATGTCTTCGGATTTTTGGTTCTCGGACATGTCGGTTTCCTCACGATGTTTTTGAAACGAAACTTCTTTGTATGAAACCAACGTGAGCCTATAAAATAATAAGAAAATTTTTGCTGATCAGGCAGCGAAGCGAAGTCGAGCAGTTCCAAAAGATCTCGGCGGATAGGTATAACCGCAAACTTAATAATATTTCTAAAGAAAGTGTCCATACGAAAAGTGTAGGTAACTAATTTGCCAAAGTGTATTTATTCAATACAAATATTCCAAAAATACCACTTTTGCCAAATTGAAATATTCTAGTACCTATCTACTAACTATTCTGTATCGAATTATATTTTAGTCTCTATTGCTAACAATAGCCCCAACCGTCCTTCGGGAGCTCTAGAAGCGACTAAGGGCTTATGACTGCATTCACCTTTGAGCTAATAACATCATACTGTGACCATCCTCCGTGCTTCCGTGCCCACAGCTAAGATGCAAGTGATCCCCCTAAAGATATTGAAGAACATTGTCGGATTTTCAAGAAGACTATATTAATTTTGCAGTGAATATGTTATTATAGCTTTAGGATATAACGGTTAACATACGTTCACCGAATTTTTCAATATTGTAACTATACAGTGGAAACCCATGACCTTCTGAAAGCAACTGGGATCCGATGAGTGTGAGAAGCACGGGACTGGTCCGTGTGGGGGATGCTTGGGGAGGCCAATGTTGAGCAGTGGAGATCTTCCAGCTGAAATGATGACGATGATGATGATGATGACAGTGATAAGCGGAGTGTCTTGACCATTCCTTGTTTTTCAAAAGTATATAATTTTTTTCTTACATCATATTTTTCAAAGACTTCTATAATGTCCACAATTGACGACACGGTTGGCGCAGTGGTTAAGCGATTGACTGCTGCGTAACGTGTCGCGGGTTCGATCCCCGCACGGAACAAATATTTGTATGACCTGCAAGTAGTTGTTCCGGGTCTGGCCGTTTGTGTATGTGAGTTTAAATGTTTGTAAACGCACCCACGATACAGGAGAAATTCCTAGTGTGGGGCAACGTTTTAAAAAAAAAAAAAAATAAATAAATAAATAAAAAATAAAAAATATGGTCACTGGGGAAAATACCATAATTAATCAGAACCACCATGTTCGCCAGACGGGTATCTCTCATTATATACTTTCTGATATTCAGCTAGTACTTCCTAACAAAACAAATAAACTACAACGTAGGTACGTATTTACCAATAAGATCTAGTTATAAGCCTGACTAAGCATTACATTACACTCTGTGTTTCAAGAATGGATATTGCGCCAAAGAAAATATTTACCGCTTAAAGCTTTTGAGCTCAACTTGTTTTTCCTCCACCGCGGCAACGTATTTTCCTTTGGAACTTCAGAATATTTTTCCATGTCCGTTCCGAAGGTACGGGCATTTGAAAACACGGATCGGTGATAGCAGAGTTTATTCTGTTACGGAATTCTTTGGACAACGCCTTTTATTTAAATTCTGTTCTTTTGTTTTTTGTTTAATCGGATATACCGCATGAATTCACTTTGTTAATTTTCCGTTTTCAAAGAAAGTTATGAGAATCTCAACTAATATTATAAAGAGAAAAGATTTGATTTTTCTATGTTTGTTTATTACAATTTCACGCTACAACGACTTAATGGATTTGGATGAAATTTTGCACATGAGTAGACCACGACCTGGAGAAGGACATTGGCTATTTTCATGCTGGAGCGCAGACAAAGTCATGGGCAACCGCTAGTGATCGATAAAGTTGCAAAAAAACTTTTGAAGATAAATTAACTACTGAACCTGTTGCAGTCGACTCTAAGTTAATCAAAGATGGTCTACCTAACGATGTTATGGCAATTTTGGGCACTTAAAAACTTTTTAGCAATTGCAGAATCGAGCATGTTTTCACGCTAGTAGTGAAAATGTAAGTAGCTTTGGGCAACACCTACTCTTTATCATCAGTCAACCATGAAGAGTCAAAAGTAGTTGAAGAACACCGCGAGGTGTTAGTATGAATGAGCCTCCTGTCCACGTGCCCCAGGGCGATGGACATCCACGAGAAGTTTCACAAATACCCAAAAAAAAAGAAGATGAAGAGTTAAAGCACGTGTATCAAGCTATACCATTTTATTGATTTATATATTCTTTATTGAACACCACAAAATACATTAAAAAAAAAAACAAACATTACAAAATATACAATGGGCGGCCTCGTCGCTTTCTGCGATCTCTTCCAGGCAGCCTTGGAATGGACAGTAATTTGCCTGGACATAAAATGGGGTAGTCGTTGGTGCAAATAATAAGTATACAATACATTAAAACTACGTTATTAATTCTGATATCCGTCAAGCTTGCACAATTATCTAGCTGTACCAAACAGAGATATATTTAGGGTCTATTATAACAGTCCATACTATAGAATAGATAAAACATTGCTTATTATAAGCTTCGGTTGTAGGTAAGTTATAATAACCTCACGGGTCGATCAATCAGGTTAAGCTACGCTTGCTGCGGTTGGTCCAAGGGTAGGTGACCATCTTTACACATTAATACCCGCCGTGAGTCGGAAAGGACATTGAGCCGTTGTTTCCAGCTGTCATTCGTAAATCTCTGACAGGCGTTACGGGTCGGCTGACAACCAGTCTTATCAAGTGAAAGAAAGAAAAATATTTTATTTGGGACACGCACAGGCAATACAAAAAAAAACCAGCTGGTCCCTACATTTTGAAGGGTTATGCAAACATAAATGTAGGGAACAGCTGATTTTTTTTTTGTGATTTCATGTTTGGTCCCATAGTAAAAGTTGTTCATAATTATGAGTACAATGACCCTTTAATGTATTGCTCATGAATTCAATTTCATCCTGTAGTTAAGAAAAGGCTATGCAGATGATGATGTAAGGAAATTAATGAGTGACATTTTTAGCAGTGAAAGTTGTGAGCTGTGGCGTGTGTTTTGGTTTTCCACTGTTGATATCACTTTTCACAGGATACCAATTATTATATTAAAAAAAAAAAAATGTTAGGTACAGTATGCATGTTTGAAGGCACGGTTGGCGCAGTGGTTAAGCGATTGACTGCTGCGCTGCGTGTCACGGGTTTGATTCTCGCACGGAACAAATATTTGTATGACCTACAAGTAGTTGTTCCGGGTCTGGCTGTTTGTGTATGTGACTTTAAATGTTTGTAAACGCACCCACAATACAGGAGAAATTCCTAGTGTGGGGCAACGTTAAAAAAAAGGATGTTTTATTTGAAGAAAGAATGAGAAATAAAAATATTTTGCATAAGTACCTACCTACTTTGGGTTATGCAATGAAAATAACAAAAAAAAATGCACGTGCAGAACCGTGCACGGGATAGAAGTTAACCTCTCAAAAATTACGAATAAGAGAGATTTTTTGTGTGAGACAGAGAGAGATAACTCTCTCTGTCTCTCATGTAACGAAACGTGCCTAAACGCGACGCGTTCTTGAATTTTCACTCTCAATTCTCGTCCAATTATCGAATAAGAGAGATTTTTTGTGAGAGACAGAGAGAGATAACTCTCTCTGTCTCTCATGTAACGCAACGTACCTAAACGCGACGCGTTCTTGAATTTTTACTCTCAATTCTCGTTCAATTATCGAATCGGCGCGTCGCGTCGCCGAAGGGGTTTTACTTCAAAAATATGTATTATTTATTACGAATAATAAATTATTATTATACTTTATACCAACCCGCACTGGGCCCGCGCGGTGGATTATGGCCCACTCCCTCTCACAGAGAGAAGGCCTGTATCTCAGCAGTGGAAACATATAGGCTGATTATCCTAATTATTATTATAAATACGAAAGTAAGTTTGTTTGTTACCTTTTCACGCCTAAACCACTGAACTGATCATCCTGAAATTTTGCATATACGTTGTCAGGGGTACAGAAACGGACATAGGGTATCTTGCACCCCGAAAAAAAGTACTATTCCCGAGGAAAACAATAATAACTTTTTTATGATAGTAGATGGCGCTACGTGTAGGGCGTAGTGTAGTGTGCTAGTTTTTTTTTAATTTACCTAATGTATTTTGTGAGTCTAGAGTGTTGATAGACCGGTTTTCCATCCTGCTAACTATAATATAATAGATTTCAAAGTAAGTTTGTTTGTATGATACCTTTTCACGTTTTAGAACGCTGAACCGATCATCATGAGATTTTGCTTAAACGTTGACAGGGATACATAAAAAATACCCACCTTTCATCCAAAAATAAAGTACTGTTCTGAGCCCATGAGTGCAACGGCCAAAAAACAAACAGAGTACAACCCGAATTTATTGTCAAATTCTAAATTAACGCGAGCGAAGCCGCGGGCAAAAGCTAGTGCTATTATACTTTTAGTTAAACTACATAATTATTATTGATTACTTAAATACCAGAAAACATAATTTTGGTATCTTATTATTTGTACATTCGTTAACAAATAAAAAGAGACGCAATAAAATTATTTGTCTCATGACAGATAAAGAGAGACTTGTAATGACAAGTCACATTTATGATTTTCTACCAAGAAATGTCTTAATTAATTGTTCTACAAACAGGTTGCTTGAGCAAAAAAAACATTCAGTATTACGTTTCTGAGAAAAGGGATGTCTGAGGCTCTGAGCACAATGTATCTTTTATTACAATGGACTCAAATTCCGCTAAGTAACTGAAACTTGATGAAACAGAAATACAGGTAACTTTTCTAAAAACGCAAAGTGGACGTAAAAAGTAATGTAAATATAAGTAAGTAAAGTTTTATTATCATTATCATAATCATTGGCAGCCTTGATCCTCCTACTGCTGAGTATAGGCCACCTCCCTTTGTGCCATGCTTCCCTATTTTTATGATCTATGGAAATTATGATACCAATATGAATGAGACTTTTCTTCCTGTCAAATTCCCCAGTCACTATAATTCTCCCTGTCAAATTCGCTTGACACCTATTACTCTGTCAAATTTCTATGGCACTATAATTCTCCTTGTCAAATTGCCTTGACACTATAATTCTCCCTGTCAAATTCCTCTGACACCTACTACTCTCTGTCAAATTTCCCTGGTACTATAATGCTCCTTGTCAAATGACCTGACACTATAATTCTCCCTATCGAATTCCCCTGGCACTATAATTTTCCCTGCCAAATTCCTCCGACACTACATTTCCCTCTTAAAAAACTCTGACATTATACTTCTCCCTGTCAAATTCCGCTAGAACTATAATTCTCACAGACAAATTCCGGTGGCACTTTAATTCTCCCTGTCAAATTTCCATGGCACCATACCAATCTGACTTTCTCCTATTTCACACTAAACCTATCTTTCTGGTTATTCGTCGTCAATATCATACGAAGTTTTTCTTCTTACAAAATGTTTACCGAAATCAGGTGCTAAACATTACATAAATACGTGTACCTGTACCTTAATGGGGTCCCAAGAAAATCTCAGTTCATTTCTTGCTTAGAATTACAACGTTTCTCATAAAGATAAATTATCAGCCGTGTTTACACCGTAACTGTCTTAAATATTATCTTTATAAGTGTTTTATTAGGGGCTCAAGTGATTATGAGATGTATCTTTTGGATTAAGCATTCATTTGAGTACTGTTTTGGAAAGTTCAGATGTTTAGAATTTTAAAGTGGGAATTGCTTGAGGTTTATCGCGAATTGTTATGAGCTTTTTCAGTAAACAATTGCAGCCATCTGAGTTTATCTTATACTTAAAAGAGGACCACAATCGGATCATCTATCGCCTATAGGTATCAATGGGCAATACCATTACGATTTCAGAAGTAGGAATCGACTGTTTTTCTATTACCAAAAACACTTTGCCGCCATTTACGATACTTAAGGGAATTGGCACTTTCTCGGTTAAGGGCCACAATTCGCAGATTTGTTTCATTCGTGAATTCCCAATCGTTATTTACTAATTAATGGAAGAACTAACTAACAAATTCGCAGTCTTCCAACAAATTCTTACACTAACTGCAATCCTATAAATCCACAGAAAACTTGCTAATCACTATACAGACGCTCGGCACCGAAGTTCGGTGTGACGCATCGAGCCCGAGCTACCTGGCACCGTGCCCAATGGAACGCCGGTTACCCAAACATCAGCTCTAAGATCGCCTCTACGTATCACTGCCTCGGTTTTATGTCTTCCTAGTACTTTGTTTGACATTGCCTTGATTGCGAAGCCGTGATAGCCTAGATTGGCTTTGGCAGTAAGGGTACCATAACCGTTTGCATTCGTAAGTCTTGTCGTATGTGTTAAGCCGTGCCAGTAACCAACTTCATATCACGGATAGGTATGTTCATAAGATTGCTGTGTATTTATTATAGCTGAATAAGACTTTATCAGCTAGTTTGATGTTCAGAGTTCGTTTTTACGAAGAAGAGTAATGTAACTTAATATGCGATATTACCAAAAACTTAACGACGTTGTAACACCGTCATTTCTGTTTTCACTTACAAACATCATCCATCCGGTTGGTGCTCAAAAACACATCAACATGTTTTCCGCAGTCCACATTTTTGTTTCCACATTTTTGTTTTTTCTTCCGTAATCACCCCATCATGAAATAAGTATGCGGAAAATCGAGAATTATCCCTTGCCACTAATTGAGCTTCCCATGATCTCAGTTCCCTGAAAATGGTTCCCTGTCTTCTTGATCCTCGTACATTTTTCCTACATAGCGACCCCGGGCAATTTAATCCCTGCATTTACCGTTGCTTGGCGAATTACCGAATATATGCGACCCTTGGCGTCTTAAGACAGGTACTACTTATCTTGTAAAAGGTATTATGTATTCCGGAATAAAAATTCGCAGAGGTAGGTATTTGGGATGTAATTGTTGTGGTAGGTAATTAATCTGTGTTTATATGTATAAACATGCAGCTGAATCTCAGTCGTTTTTGGTAAAGGTTTGGTTGCATACTAGTAAAACGCGATATTTTACTATACGATTAAGAAACAGCTGGCAACCAAAGTACATAACCTACGTACGACTCACAAGATAAAAATAAATGAAAGACGGCAAGCCACTGGATTTTTTATATTTGGCATTTTGCAGGTCAACCTAGGCCGTTGTCAGTTGCTTCAGCGGGCTTGCCTGTGGATGCCTTAATAAATTAAGGCCTCCAGACAGGGCTTAAAAACTTATAAACTAGACAAGTACGCGCTAAGGTGGGCCTGTGGGTTACGGACCTCGGCTTGGGGCGTCTCTGGAGAAGGGCTACAAGGTACAGGCTGGATCGGAATTATTATTTAGGGACGAATCTAAAGCTACAGGCTCAGCGGTGCGGGCTGGCTCGAGTAAGGGTCGGGGCGGACGTGGATTGGGGCATTACGGCGGGCCTCAGCGGCGACGATGGAAGGACGGTGGCCTGTTTTTGTGTTAACTCAGAGTACTGGTGGCCTGTTTTTGTGTTAACTCAGAGTACTGGTGGCCTTACTACTTTCCTGGAGGAGAGTAGTAGTGTCGTCGGGAATAATTAACTATGCCTATTATGTATGCCTTGGGCGATGGATCTTACTTATGAGGGAGGGAGTGTAACGGCCGCTTTAATTCAGGGTTTGGTGTAGTTTGTGCTTTATGTTTTATAAGGCGTTTCATGAACTGCTGGTTAGTATAAAGTGAAGCCTACCGAGAGCGAAAGAGGCGCGTGAACGAGCTGTCTTTATGTGCTCACTGGAGGTAAGGTGATGGTCAAGGAAAAATATTTTGAGACACCGATGTATCACTGGTAGTTTTCATCAACGATGTCTGTAAACAGTAGTGTAACAAATTGTGCCTTTATTAAATCGATATTTTAAGAAATGATTAGTCAAACGTTTATCTTTGGCCTTCAATACATAAGACAACGTTGGAACATGTAAAGTTTTCAGTGCACTTTTGATTTATTTAAGTACACTATGGTAATTATCCAAAGGTGGGTGACCACTTAAGTTGATATCAAACGCTTCAATCGAGAGAATGTGTATTTTCTACACCGACAAAATTACACGTTCGTTTGCTCATCACATTTAATTCCGAATAAAATCAATCATTCGGAGCGCCAATGAAAGATGTCGAATGCCAAAATTCAAAATCGTTGGATCAGTTTAATAGAAATAATGTTTCAATTTTGATCCGTTTTGTATTCAAACGTTTCGCTTCGAGTAAAAGATGCCCAATGAAAGACATACATTAACATAACATGAAGAAGCGGCTGATATCAACTTCACCATCAGAATGGCCCTGCACCCGTTTACCCTCCAAACCAGCAGCTCTTTATTCACCAACGTGTGCCAATTACTAAATAGACATACATACTTCAAGCAGGGTAAGTAAAGTGATTCATCCGTAATTGGATAGACCGACACCGACACCAAACTTTGGACAGTTCGTTCCGTGTTGTGCTAATTCTGTGCACACCGAACTCACCCTTTAGTCGAGGAACTTTTCTAATCGAAAAGATCTTGACGAACGTAACGTTGGAATACGTAAGGGTTGGGAAATTTTTTTTTGGACATAAATCTATCTTTAATGTTACCACCGATGTGCTTACTGTACTTAGGTATGTGATTATTGCCTTGATCGATTTCGATGGTAAGACGAAAGTTAGATGCCAAAAACCTTTGTTCATATTCAAAAATAGCATAAAATTGTCACGAAATAAACCCTAGATAATAATTGTTACTAGTTCGCTAATCTATATAGAGACCCGCGGACGATGGTAGGTATCAACAATTCACATAAACTATAAAATAATAACATACCAGGTTTTGACACAGCTAAATAGCATACTTAGACTGGTATATTTCTGTCTGTGTTTATACTAAGCAGTTTGCTTGAGCCAGAACATACACAATACACATACAGCATGTATCGTAAGGGTTTGGTACCGACCATAAAACTGAACAACTTTCTTCATGGGCCGACCCATATATTTGGGCCGAGTAGGTATTGAACTTTTGTAAGGGACAGTAGACAATTTTTTTGTGAACGATGTTTGGTTCCAAGGAGAAAGTGTTCAGTTGGATGGTCGGTACCACACCCTTAAATAATGGCTACACCTTTCTGATACGTGCTGTAAAACTCTAAGTTGACAAACCGCGCCTGAAACCAAACTGAGCGTCATGCAATTGGAGGTGCTTCTCCAACTTTCGGTCAAGCAAACTGTCCAGAAACATTTTTTTTTTTTTGTTTCCGGGGTGGGAAATCCTCATGGATGTCGCCCGGCCCAGGGCGGCGGACATCCATGAGGATTTTCCACCCCGGAAACAACTCTTACTGATCAAAAACCACCCCGGTGTTCCATCTCACACCCACGCCGGGGGTCGCGGGAACGTACGATTCTTTTTTTTTTTTTTTGTTTCCGGGGTGGAAAATCCTCATGGATGTCCGCCGCCCTGGGGCGAGCGACGGGGTCTGTCAGACTCTTACTGACTAAAAACCACCCCGGTGTTCCATCTCACACCTACGCCGGGGGTCGCGGGAACGTACGATCCTTCCGCAACCCCCGACTGGTGCCGGCCCGCCACTGCGGGCCTCTTCGGGTCTGGGGGGGAGTGAGGTGTTTGACTCCCCCCGTGACGTCTAAGAGGGGCGCGCGTGGAACACTACGCGCCGCCACCTCGGGTCCTGGTGTGTGGGGGGCGATGGACGTCCCAGGGTCCGTCGCCCCTGGACCCATTTAGGGGGGCTGGAAGAGGGCGTTGTCCGCCCTCCGCCGACGCCCGGTGCGCCTTCTGCGGGTCGGGTGAGTGGACGAGATCTCCCTCTCCCTTTCCGCAGCCTCCTTCTGCGAGACAACTGTTTCGCAGAAGGAAACCACCGCGTCCCAGGACTCGTCGCTGCCGACCATCGACTCGACTACGGCCGGCAGCGACAAGTCACTGCCTACTTCTGAAATGAGGGCACGGCGCAAACTGTACAGAACCTTAGCTATGTCAGTCGCAAGCGAGAACGGTCTGTAATTACCATGATCTGATGAGTCACATGTCCACTACAACCAAGTTGACTGACCGGTTGGTGCAGTTGGTAGCGACACTGCCTTATTAGCCGCTGGGCCCGGGTTCGATCCCCGGACAAATCAAACATCTGTGTGCATGAACATGTCTGTTTGACCTGTGTCTGGGTGTGTATATGTATATAAGTATGTATATCAGTCATCAGGTTACCGTAGTACAGGCTCTACCTAGTTCGGGACCTGAAGACCTTGTGTGGATGTTGTCTATTATTATTATTATTTGTGTATTGTCATCGGGAACTATGAATAACACACAAGATATTAAGGCTTACAGACCGAGTTCCAAACGTCGGGATCCGAAGACATATGAAGGTTTTCAATATCGGAAAACGAGATAAAGAACTCAAATGGAGTTGGGCAGAACACCTGGCAACGCGTAGTGATAATAGGTGGAGTAATGTAGTGACCGAGTGGCGTCGGAGATGAGGCTGGCACAGGAACGCTCCTGTACTTCAAATGCTCGATACGAAGACTGTCGTGACCCGATGACTTACCTCTCACCATCCTCTCTCAACATCCCTAGGGCGATCTTCAGCTTAGAGCGTCTGAGACGCAGACCCGAGCAGTGACTCCACATTATAATGACGCTGAAGAAGCAGACTACGTCCCACGGTTCATGCGCGCCGCCCACACTCAGCGGAATCCCGACCTTGCATTCATTTTGTGTATTCATACATTTTAATTCGCATGATGTGCCGCAAAAATATCCATCTTTATCCGAGTTTCATTGTCTTGACAGTACTAATTAATTATCAAAATACTTCAAACACTACTAAACAAAGTAACGCAACGTACTTTAAAAAAATTCCTGGATTCACACATTTTATTATAAATATAACCTGACCTAGGTCATCCATAAGAAGGTAGGTGTTGTTGTTATCGAACTGGGTCACTTCAAATACTTCCATCAAAGATTCAAATTGCTACCTTGATTAAAAAAAGATAAAACAAACGGTAAAAGCGTCCAATTTCCCACTTTCAATTCTTCTTTCTTTCTTTCTTTTGTCCCAACTTTCACTAAGCTACATCTGTTTGTAAACGTATTAATCAACAAAACAAGAGAGTTTTCAAAATATTCCCAAAAACAATAAAATTAAAGCAACAAGGACGTGGATATAGAGTACTGACAAATAGTTAATAAAATTTGAAATCGTACTACAACTTTCGTTACTTGGCAAAACTTTGTAGGAAATATTTCGCTTTAAAAGGTTATCTATTATATTGTTGCAAGCACTCGGGGAGACCTTTATGTTGCCAGTTTTGGACATAAGATGGTAATTGGGACAATGCTTACGAGTATTGTAAGAATTTATATGATTGCACGAGTATTTATAGAATGTGAAATATAAAAACTGTATCTAAAGCATATTATATTGACTACTATGACACATTGACTTACATCGACTTTAATAAAAAAAAAATAAAGATACGACAGAGGGGCATTAAATTACACTAGGTATATTATACGTGTTTAGTAGGTACATATTAATTCGATACGGTAGAAAAATAAAAAGCTCCAAAAATTACTTATTTTTCAAACAAACTACATAGCTTACAAACCAGAGTAAAACGCAACCACCCTTTGTAATGAAAATGCAAGTGTGTGTGTATTTATTGCTTCCTTGTTTGCATTGCCATTTTTGTAGCGAAAATATTTGGTTGTACTTAGTTTGTGACTTGCGTCAGACATAATCAGCTATTAGGAAAGATACATCGTGTTCAAACGGGGCAAAAACTTAAAAAATCATTTGCGACTAAACTACTGCTCCTATTTAATTGATTTTTGGTACAGAGCTTGAAAATGGTACCTATTAGAGGCAGTTTAAAGGAAATCCCCTCTGTCGTATCCACTCTGTATACTAAATATAGGTACATATAAAATGTTCATTACAGTCTAGTAACGAACGTTTTATTCAATAATTTACAGTTTTAAAAGTATGTAATGGCAGCAACTTCTTTATCTTTCATAATGATTGTCACTGCCCGTCGTTGTCATGCATAGTCACTTATGTCATTTATGCTTTGCACAGAGCTATAAGTATCATAGAGGGTGGCATTTAAACATAAACAATGCAACGCAACAATGTATCAAGATTACGATTTAGTGCTTTTTTTTTTTTGGCGGGTGGGAAATCATCAAATGACCCCTCCCGCTCTGGGTGGAGCGGAAGGGAGTGTCAGACTCTTACTGACTAAAACCCACCCGTGTTCCTTCCTTGGCCCTTTATGTTCCGGGTCAGCGGTACCCCTTTTGGATGATCCCGCTTTCCCGGCAGGACGCTTTAGTGCTTATATTTGCCATTACTTTATGTTACCTTTAGCATAAAACCAGTGTAAACAATAATATTGTTAGTAAACCAATAAAAAAAATACTGCCTGCTGACCTGCTGACCCCAGGGCCTATAAGTCATATTTTTCGTCTCCTCGAGCCCTTTATTTTAACATACTAAAAACTGTTTTCATGACTTCACATATTGGGTTGTAAAGTCCGCCATTTTGATTTTTGTGACACATCACAACTATTGGATTAGGCATTCCGTTCAAAATTCTTCGGACTGCTAGTGAAGTCCGTTACGCTGGGCGGTCACCAGTCATTAAAGTGCATCCAGACTGACGTTTGGATGCTATGAGAGAATAAAGAATCCTACATACATAGAGCATAACTACCTTTTTTTTTTTCGGGGGGAAACCTTCAAAGGGCACCCGACCTCCGGGGAGGGAAGTCGGGGAGTGTGGGATTTTTACCTCACTAAAACCACCCCGGTGATCACCATCAGCACATAGGGGTGGTCCCGGTTCCTCTTAAAAGACCAATTCCGGAACCACCCCTGTGCAACGCCTGTAAGGCACATCCCTGGGGAGACTGTAAAGGGGCCTCCCCTGAGCCTCGCTATGTTCGGCAGCACGTCCCCTCCCTGGGGTCACTTGGTGGGCGGACAGAGTCCCCTCTCCGTGCACCCGCGACCCCAAAGGTCCACTTACCTTGATTGGTAAGCAGACCTCGGCGTATCAGGCGCCAAGGCGGTTGTCTCCCCGACGCCTCCTTACCCGAGCAGGATCAGCCCTCTCCCGATCCCGCTCGGCGGCCTCCTTCTGGACCATCACGGTCTCACAGAAGAAAGCTACTGCTGCCCAATTCTCTGTCTCTGCCAGCATAGCCCTCACTACTGCCGGCAAAGACAGGTTCCGCCCGATCTTGGCAACCAGGACCCGCCGCTCGGAGGCCCACGCAGGGCACTCCTCGAGCGTGTGTTGTGCGGAATCCAGGCTGCCTCCGCAATGGTGGCAATTTGCCGTGGCCTCTCGCCCAATTCTGTTCAGGTACTCACCGAAGCAACCATGTCCGGTGAGCACCTGGGTGAGCCTGAAGGAGATGCGCTCCTCTCTTTTCAGCCAGGCTTCGAAGTGCGGCAGGACGGCTTCGACTACGCGCTTGCACGAGTATTGCGGCTGCTGTAGCCGCTCGCGCCACCGCTCGAGCGCGTGTCGCCGTTCCCACCGCCTCAGCCTTACGAATGCGCTTCCTGGCGCACTATTCCCGCTTTGGCGGATATCGCGAATCTGGTCGTAAACCTTCGCGTCCATATCCGCCAGAATGTCCAGCGGCGGAAAGCGCGCCAGAGAGCATAACTACCTACCATACAAAGACATACGCCAAAAACGTTACCCTTCTTGTCAGTTGGGTGATAAGGTTTGATGATTTCTATTTTATTCATAACTAACTCTGTGGTGCCGCGTGTGACAGCATCATGAAAGTTTTGTTGTGATTTGTTAAAAAATATAATGGCTGTGTTGTATATCATTTTGGCATTTCTGAGTGAAATTTGACATTTTCTAGGACTATGGACCTTCGCATTGCAGTTTATCTCGGCTATAATAACAATACCTGTAATTCGCATCTCGAACAACTCTGATTTTGCCTGGAGTTTCCACTGGAGATCCAACTTTCTATAAACAGGGGCATAGCAAATGAATCACTAGGAATACCGTCGTTGCATTTGAGTGAAATTCAATCTATTGGAAGACAGTGGAATACTCCGCGATCGACAGGTTTTTTTTTTTACAGATTTCAAGTCATCAGATTTGAGAAGGGTCTTGTGGCCCTTCACGAAGTTTTACAACGAACAAAAATATACAGGGCTTGAAAGTTATTATTGCTTCATAATACATTATCGGTTTTTTTTTTGCCCCCCCCCCCCACTTTCCGTTGCTTTTATTTTATTTTCCCGCAAAGATAATTATGGCGTACATTGTTAGCATTAAAATATTTAAAAAAAAAGTTTTCTGTACCATCATTTAAAAAGAATACCGTTTTAATTATTCAGGCTTACACCAAATGGTATGTATTCATCTCTTGTACAAATATTCAATCATTTTAAAAACTTTTAAAATGGTTTAAGGTGTTATCAATGAAACCTGTACACGCAGGATGCAAAAGAGGACGCGGTGTTTTTCACAAAAAATGCTAATAATCATTATTACTGTAATTATTACTACAAGTAAGTAGAACAAAAAAAGAGTATTCTCTTTATTATATACAACTCTATATAATATAAGAGACAACAATACATCCACACAAGGTCTTCAGGTCCCGAACTAGGTAGAACCTGCATTGCGATTCTGTAACCATCTCACCGTGAAAACTTAGGTGAAGTGAGCGTGGAGTGAGCTGCCAGTGTAGTCCCACTGGTGCTAGGGATTGACCAAGCATTACATTTACAATCATAATCGAAATTTTAATTATATTTTTAATGCTAATTCTGTTGATAATTTTATATTATTTCAAAGCTAGTAAAGAGTGTATTATAATTTCGAGTTTTTTTTTTATAAAACAGCAACACAGAAATCCAGTCAGAAACTCAATTTTGTTTCTTTTAAAATGAAAATCAAAGATGACGACGGTAAGCCATCTTTGATTTTCATTTTGACCTCACTTTGGCGTAAGCAAGCTCGAAAACCACGAAAACGACAACAATAGTCATATTAAACAAAAGCTCTATAATAACAAACAATGTCCATGAGCATTCTCTTTAGTAGTTAGTTAAGGAAAAAAAAAGGAACTTATTTGAGTTTTTGACTGAATTTCTGTTTTATTTAAAAAAACCCGTAAATAGTAATAGCCACATAAATACCAGCTTCGAAATAATATAAAATGATCAACAGAATTAGCATAAAAAATATTATTAAAATCTCGATTATCGTTGTAAATGTACTGCTTGGTCAATCCCTAGCATCAGTGGGATGACACTGACAGCTCACTTCACCTAAGTGTTCACTTCACGTGAGATTTTTACAGAATCGACATACTGTACTACGGTAACCTGATGATTGATATTTATACTTATATACATATAAACACCCAGACACAAGTCAAACAGACCTGTTCATGCACACAAATGTTTGACTTGTCCGCGGATCGGATTTAATTTAGAAATTTAACGTCTGGTGCTGGGCTGGGCTTAAAAAGATCCAGATAAATTAGCTCAGATGTATTTAGAACACAATTGACTGACACTCAAAACTCACACTTTAAACAACCTAAGTAAATCTTTAAAAAATAATTGCCTAGCTTTGACAAAAAAAAAAACAAATGGCGTTAAATTTAGAAAAATAAAAATAGTTAGACCACATTAATCTTCTTGTCAAATACAAACAGTGGATTCAGAAAGAGGCCGAGCAGAAGTGGCAAAAAATTTGTCTAAATACACGGAAGGCACTTCTTTAGAGTCGGACTTAAGCTTTGCCGTCTTTGTCCTTTTGGCACACTCGGATCGTACAGTTTTGGAAAGTATACATCCCTGATTTAAGATATTAATTAATATTAAGTTTTAATTTTTTAATCTATTTTTCTTTCTTTTATATTGTATGTTTGTAACAGCTGCTACAAATAAAGTCGCAGTTTTATAATAATTTTGCATTATTCTAATCCAGTTTTCCACTTTTTCGTTCATAGTTAAGGTTTAGATTTGAGATTTTATGACAATACCGATAAGTATATGGAGATCAGAATGAATTAATATTGTGGAAATTAATTAGGTGGGTACAATTTAAAGAATATACGAATATGAAAGTATGAATTTTTTGCCAAGTTAGTATAGAATGCTTTTTGCTTAATAACGACACTAGAAACATCAAAAGGCAATGAAGCATATAAAAATAACATCAATAATGAACTGCCAGTCTATTAACTAATAAGAGTAGCATTTCTTATCCACATTTCAAGAATCCTGGGAAGTCAAAGTAAGTAGCTACTGAAGTGGCCTTGCGAAGTTTACGACGAGGGCTTTTACCCTACTTTGAAAAAAGTTTTCATAATCATTGTAAATCCACAATTGCAGTGCAGCCATAACAGTTTCATTGAAATCTAGGGAAGTTTTAACAAAACAATAAAATAGTGATGAGGATTTGAGGAAACAACACATGAAAGAAAAGAGGAAGTTGATTAAATTAGCCTTCTATTTTTGGTTAATAGCACGAATTAAACACTTCCTGTTTTTTTTTGCCACAAAGTTTCTATATGAAAATCTGTGTGACTACGTAAATATGTTTACGTAGATCAACAGACCAAACAGAACGATGACCAAACACCAAGAGTCTCCATGAACTCAGAATTTAGCTTACACTTGGAACTTTTACACATCAGATCGAGCAAATTAATAAGACCTCCCAGTGCCTACATAATACACAATCAAAAAGCATAGTGATGAGCATAGTGAGTGTGTTAGTCTACTTACAGGAACAAAATAACTCTAAAAAACAGGTAACATCTCCAACCACCATTAATTTCATGAAACATTTAAGCCAACCTCAGCCAGCATTACCAACGGCTAATCCACTAAGTCCCACTATCAGACAGCGAAGTACTTTAGATAATTCAAACAAGAAACATTGGAACAACGTTGTTTGCTTTGTTTTAATGGCCAAATATTGGTGCTAAGCGCACTCCGAACGTGACTACGGGCGAAGCTCAGCGATACAATTGGGTTATCATAATGCCGGATTATGGTCGTCCCTCGACTCATAGATAAATGATTCGGGTGCAACTCATCGGCACTCACCTTAATGGTACGTCTTAAAAGATGGCGCACAGGACGTTGACTTGTTAAAGACGGTTTGAATTAGTTTTGGCTAGCCAAAGGTTACGTGGATAAACTTACAGAAATCTTATTGAAGTAGAATAATTCTGGAATTTGGATGAATGTTTCATTTAATTCGTGTGTCTGACTAAATTCGTATACTTTATTGGAGCTTTAGTAGACGTAATTATCAAAAGAAAAAGTAAAAAAAAAGTTAACTTGCACCACAAATCGCTAAATTCGTTTAGCGTTAAACATATTTAAAACATCTTCCTGTCTCTGTCTTCTTCAATCGATTGTTTGTTGGCCTAAATTAAAGGTAAAAATAATATCAATCGTGTGTTAGGTAAACGCAATGCAATATCCTGGAAAAAATAACATTTTTTTTTTTCAGATGGGTTTGCTCATGTCTCTAGTCTAGGTCAGTGGTGACAGAGACAGAGTCGACGATGGGGTGAGTTTACCCAGAAGAAGCCTGTTAATTCTCACTTTGAAGAGATTAGGATTGTATGCGTTCGGAAACACAGACGCAGGTAGAGAGTTCCACTCTTTTGCTGTGCGCATAAAAAAGACATTTGGAAACGCTTAGTGTGAATTCGTGGAATAGCAACTAGGTAAGGATGGTAACTTGCAGTGTGTCTAGATGACCGATGGAAGACGGGGGCCAGTGGAATGAGGTCGTGGAGAATTAAGAAGAAGAAGGCAATTAGAAGCAAGTGAGATAAGTAGGCTAAGTATAAGGCAATTTAAAATTATAGGAACGACGTAACTTAATGATAATAATATGTCTAACTAAATAAAAGATACAATACAAAAAGAAGGACGACATTGAAATGAAATAATTATGTTGACATAAAAAGAATAATACATAAGAATTATACCGGACGCCGAATCGCTGACGAATCAAGAGCTCCGTAAGATTTGACAACAATGACGGACCCAAAAGCACGACAAAAGACTCAACATGACAGATTTGCAATCGATTTTCCTAACAATAATACTGTCTCCTTATAACGAAGGGAGACGATGAAAATAATGAAACGTCCCTACAAGTCAACGTAAAAATATATTCTTTTGAGTCGACTGTCCCAACGAATTAAGATTGATCACTTTGCTTGCTACACTTTCTCTCTAGGCGTGAATTTATTCTATTTTTAAGTGGAAAAGGGCCGTTCTCAGTTTCGTTGTCATTTCCAAAATTTTTAATGAGATTTTATAACTGAGGAAGATTTGGCGTATCTTTGTTTTTAATCGCTGAAATGGGTTAGTGTCAAAAAGATTATTATGATTAAGATCACCCGGAATTTGTTTTTGGTTAGAAATTGGCTGAACGATGGTCTTAATGATGAATGATTTTGCTGTTATCATTGTCTTCCTGACACGTTTAGTGATAATTTACAATGGGCTTAGCCTTGCTTTGAATATTACACAGACGATCAATCAAAATTAAAATATCAGTTATCAGTTTTTTGGAAAAAAACATCACATTGCCATAACAGCCACGGATGTTACAAAGTTTTAAGGGTGGCTACCATCCCAAAAAACTTTTTAAAAATACGCAAAAAGTTTAAAGCCATCATTTTTAGTTAATCGAAAAAGAGTGACACCGAAAAAACGGGTACGTGATTATTGCGTTTCATCAAATAGGTACAGATAAACGTGAATTACGAATGAAATCAGAAAAACTGTAACGTTAACCCTGTGTGTGCTGCGCAGTCGCTAATTGCGTCCGCATCCATTCGTTTTGTATTTCGCCGTGTTGAATTTAAATAAAATTCGTTATTTTGTGACCTGTGGAGAGATACGCATGTATTTATGTGAGAAAGAGGTGTTATAATATGTTTGTATGCTAAGCTTAGGAAATTGTGAGTATTGGCGATGAAACCTCGAAAAAAAAAATTGGTTGCATAACGATTTTATTTTATTTTCGTGGTCGAATAGACAATAGTGAAGTGAGTAGAATAAACAAGAAGAAGTGAGTAGAATAGACAATAGTCACAAGAAATCATCTTAAATAAATTTATAGCAAGCAGGACCAGTTTTGTTCTTCTGAGAAATAGCTCAGGAAACGCTGTCCCTGACAGCAAACGATAGAACACAATATTATAAAAATTAAAAACAATAAACAAAATTAAGGTTAATTTACATCATTCAAGACTCCTTTCAAGAACATTGAATCAAAACACGCTATCATTCACTATCAATGACATGTCAGTGAACTTAATTAATAACAATTTCATCTAGAACAATTTTCAAAGTTCGACACAGATGAAAGTTTATGCTAAAGTCTACTCGTTAGTCACAGCTGCGAAGACTTACTCACACAAGTACACCTAAGGAAGCACACATAAGGACTTATTGAATGAAATTGGCTAAATTTTAGCTTACAG
Source organism: Brachylomia viminalis (assembly GCA_937001585.2). NCBI lineage: Eukaryota > Metazoa > Arthropoda > Insecta > Lepidoptera > Noctuidae > Brachylomia > Brachylomia viminalis. Next base: position 5,794,945 of record OW443300.2, read on the forward strand.
TTAATACTTGTACAGAATAACAAGATGGTTCCCTAATTATTTTATTGATTACTGTTGAAGTTAAAGCTGTTTTGAAGTTATTAAAGAAGGAAGTCTTATAAGTTTCTTTGTTGATTCTGAAAGTACCTGTGCTGTATAGGCCAGGAGTGAAAAGCCGGTTTTCACCTTTGTGGTACTCAAACACGTAACTTTTCCGTACAGTTCTCTGTGAAAATGACGACGTGTGAAAATGATGTAATGTGTACGAATACCAAGAGAGACAAACACTATTATTCATAATAATTATTATTCTTTACTGTACACATAAATCACAAAAACAATAGAATAGAATATATATATATATATATAGAATAGTATATAATATAGTATATCTTTATTATGTACACCATAAAAATTACAGATATACATGTAGAAGTTTCACATAGGGTAATACAATGGGACAATGTTATACAACTATAAGGACAGCTTATGTACAAAGGCGACCTAAACCCAGAATTTAACTCTCAAACAGCGAATCTCAGTGCGATAGACAGATTTGTAAATAAGGGTTTTCAAATAACTGCACGTTCAAAAAAAAAGTATTTAATGCTGTTATTTAACACTCACATTAGTGCCTACCTGCCCATAAGGCTGCCTATCTACCAAATTTGTGCAAGCTAGCTAAGCGGTGAAGCTATGAAACTGTGCGTCAATTTCCACCAAAGCTAAATGGTGTAGGTAAGATTTGCTATGAAGATGAGCTTAGCTTCGTTGAACCGTTTTCCACCAGTGCTGAATCAACTATGCTACGAAAGTCATGCAAACCCATCGCTACGTAGCTCGTACATGTCTGGTGGGAAGGCAGCCTAAAAAGTCTTCGTGTGTAGAAAATCTTAAATCAAATCCGTGCCACCATTAGTACTGCCGACAGGTTTCCAGAAAAAAATACTGAACAAAAAAAATATACGAAAAACAGAATATTAATTACATCACTTTCAAAGAAAATTGTATTTGAATGGAAGGGGGAGTTGGGGCGTTGGTTTAGGGGGTATTAGGGATAACGGCAAACGACATTGCGGCGATGGCAGATGGAGATGGCATGATGAGCTGGACTCCTTCAACAAGAAATGGTTCCAAACAGATTTAAATAGAGAGAAGTGGAAAGAGAATGCAAGTGGAGTGGCCTTTAAAAAAAAATCATTTAATTCAGGCAAGACCCATATTACATCCAATAAAATAAAATTAGCACAATGCCTACGGCCATAGGATAATAGCTGTAACTGAACTGTTACAGCAGTGTTGTTGTGCTGTGCTTTGCCCTGCAGTGGGACATCACAGGATTTTAATAATAATATATGTATTATATATTCAGCCTATAACGTCCCCACTACTGGGACACAGGTCTCTTCTCAGTGAGAGGGAGTGAGCCGTAATCCACCATGCGGGCCCAGTGCGGGCTGTCACATGTCTCTAATTTTTGGTTCTAGGACCTGCCGGTTTCCTCACGACGTTTTCCTTCACCGTTTCGAGATCGGTGGTGATAAAATTATTTACACAAGGTAAAGCGCTTGTCTGCTGTCAAAACTAAGACATACAACTCGTAAGTCGCGGCCGTTACCACTGGGCCACCACTGCTCTGTTAATAATAATAGGGATTATAGAAAGCAGTCATACAAATATGCAGTGTTTTTGCAAAGCTGATGAATTTGACCATGGCAATGTACCGTTCCCAGATTTTTAATTTTAGTTGTAATTTTGGAAACAATACTGCGGTAATAGCTGGTGTTTCTTGCCGTTTTTAATAAAAAAATTATGATAAACATGCAAAGACCTTATCAAGTCTGTTTATGATACTTCTATCATGCATATTAAATCCTTTCAAAATAAAACTTAAGTTTTTCAACAAACCTACTCATTTCTAATATCTCCTAAAATATTGTACAGCGCTAGAGCTGTAGGGTCTATATTTATTTCGTGGACAACCCGTAACAGAGTTTTGGAGTTATTCGAGCGGAAACGAACCAACTAACAAGAGGTAGGTCAGTATCGGAGATATTCCCCAGATAGGTACCTACTGAATACGTGAATATTAAAAGTAAGAAAGGATTGAATTTAGATTCTAAGGTATACAGTTGGAGATTTACGATGTAGGATTTTTGTAAAGCTCTAAATGAAAATTATTTACACACACGATGCGTGGTGTAAGATTTTTTTTTGCATTTTGTCTGTTCTGGATCTGTTTGTATTTTTGGAACGAAGTTCTTTAACGCAGCTTGCTGTATAAGTAAACTTATAAAGATCGTCACGTAACGATAAAGCGAGTTTGTATTATATAATTATAATAGAAAGAGACGGAGGGAAATAAAGATAGTTTTCATGGGTATCGAGGGTGCTGAAGTGGGTCAAAACGAAAATCCAAGATGGCGACGGCGAAAATTTCCAAATTTTTCATTATGTGTGTTATTTGTTCGGATTTCGAGGGTGCTGAAACCGAGATAGAGGTCAAAATGAAAATCCAAGACGGTGGCACCGAAAATTTTCAAAATTTTTCATCGTGGGTGTCGTTTTTGTGGTTTTCCAGCGTGCTAAAGCCGATATTGAGGTCTAAATGAAAATTCAAAATGGAGGTTGTGGAAATGGTATAATTTTTCATCATGTTTTTTTTTATTCTAGTTTTGTGTTGTTTCTCCTTCCAAATCTCTATTTCTTGTGCGATCTCTGACCATGTTTACCGCTGTTTGATTACTGAATCATTTATGTACCAACCTATTACAGAAGTGATTATGAGTAACTAAGTAATAAAAGCTTTTAGACAATTTTAAGTTTACGCTGATTTTTACAACTTTTCAAGCATCTTTGCTGGTATGTATTCTTTACCCACTACTATTTATTTACTTATACAGAGTTGATATGCCAGAGGGGCTTTCCTTTAAACTGCCTATACTAGGTACCATTTTCAGCTCTGTACCAAAAAAACAATTGAATAGAAGCAGTAGTTTAGTCGCAAATGATTTTTTAAGTTTCTGCTCCGTTTGAACACGATGTATCTTTCCTAACAGCTGATTATGTCTGACGCAAGTCACTAGTACAAGCAAATATTTTCGCTACAAAGATGGAAATGCAAACAAGGAAGCAATAAATACACACACACTTGTACTTTCATTACAAAGGGTGGTTGCGTTATACTCTGATTTGTAAGCTATATAGTTCGTTTGAAAAAAAAAAAACTCATTTTTGGTGCTTTTTATTTTTATACCGTATCGATTTAATACTAAACACGTATAGTATACGGAGTGTAATTTAATGTCCCTCTGTCATATCAACTCTGCATATATGTACGGGTTTTATAAGGATATAATGAAAATATTTTGTGAATATTTTCATTCTATCCTTATAAAATCCTTCCTCAAAACATAAGTACCTTATACAAAAGTACATTCATCTACTCATCTGCATATTGAAGAGGATTATAATATAAAGCAGCATGGAGAGGTTAATACGAGCCCCCGGGAGGACCGCCGAGAGGCTGTCAAAGCATTTTCCAGTGCTTCACGCCCTTATTTCAGAAAAAAAACCGGGTAAATACGAGAGGTAAATACTGTTAACTGATAATTCATTATTACATCGGAATAATAGGAAAGTGGAGCGTTTTATTGCCTGAAATTAGCGGTTGTTGGGATATTTTCAGTACGTAACCTGCCTAGCGATAGCGTTATAAGTAAATTTCTCGTTAGTAATTTTCTGTCATAATAATTCGTTTTTATTGTACAGCAAGCCGCACGTCAGCGGTAACAAATCCAGTAAAAGCTTCGCATTATATTGAAACTCCGTACTACGCTAGGCCAGCTGAATCAAAGTGTTATCACCATCAACGACGGTCTACTGTACGACGACCGTGACGATACTATTTTGTTTGATGTTCATAATATTCGGGTGCAAATATCAGACGGCGCGCGGCGGTTTAGTTATCGGCATCCGTCAACGGGGTAATTCTACCTGTCCTATTAAACAACTCTCTCAATGAAACTCCTATCCATTTCGTAAAAAAAACTTCTATTTTATTTCGTTAATTAAACAAAAAACTACGAATAATATTAGAAAAATAGAATAACTTTAGAAAGAGATAGGAGAGTTTACAATAAAAATGAACATTTAAAGAATAACTACAGTTACAAGTACACTACTGACGGGCGTTTATATTAAACGGTTAACCGGTTAACTAAACCCGTACTGTTTGCAGTGACCGCACGAACTTCGTTTGCGCTAACTTCCGCTAGATCTTTAAGGTGCTTCCCTAAGCGAACGACCTTGAGTGTTCAATCCTTCTCTGTCCCGCCGCTCTCACCCGCTCTGTCCCGCTCCCTCCGCACGCCCCTTTATCATAGAATTCACAGATTTTTTGGAATTATTTAAATAATAATGACAAGCAGGGTTTTAACTTTTTGTAGGCACTTTAGATTACAGGGGCCCCTGTGGAGAAACTAGGATGCAGGAGCGAGTGAAGTGAGCTGTTTTTGAAATTTGTAGCACTCTGCCTCTGATAGCCTCTAGCTCCGACGCGGGCAGAAAATGGTGCCCCATGAGTCGAGGGGCCTTGGGCGCTTGTCCAGAGTGGCCAATGGAAAAGAGGCCCTGAAGACAAGCGATCAAATAAAATAAAACGTGAATTATTTAGCTTTTTTGATTTTTTAATCATTAGTTTAATCCCCAAATTAATGGAACGGGGATTTTAAATGTATTTATAACACATAAAGTAAGTCCGCCTTTGTACAGTTTTTACTTGTGCATAAAGTTTTAATAAATAAATATATACAAATAACAACGTAATGTGATGACAGGATATCGAACATTATCCCTAAGCTTTCAGATGTAGTTTATTTCTCTTAACGAACGAATTAATAGCCTCTGAATAACGCACTACCTCCAGGTTTTGCTCGGGGTGGCGCCTTAACGGATATTTATTCTTTAAAACTTTTTTATTTGCCGATAGGATAGCTTCAAGCTAGTAGACATTTTTTTTTGTTTGTTTTCGGGAGTAACCTTCAAAAGGCACCCGACCTCCGGGGAGGGATGTCGGGGACTGTGGGATTTTTACTTCAATAAAACCACCCCGGTGATCACCATCAGTACATTAAGGGGGCCTCAGTTCTGCTTAAAATACCAATTCCGGAACCCCTCTGTGCAACGCCTGTAAGGCACGTCCCTGGGAAGGTAGTAGACAATTTGTCAATTGTTATTTATTTTTCATGTCAGTCACATGAAAAATAACAATAAGTAAAAGTTTAAACAAAATATAGCCAATTACAAGTTTCCACATGTAGAAAATCATATGAAATGAAAAATTTACAATAACTATAATAATTATATATCACTAAAAAGAAAAATGACTATTTACGCTCGAAGAAGCTGTTAGATGCTGTTTTATGGGACACAAGCAGACGGATCACTTGGTGAAAATGGTCAACAGTGCCTCTGAACATCTGCAATACCAGAAGCGCTGAACAATGATTGGATGTGAGGCCATCCCAGAGATAACTGAAAAGTGAAATACGACTAATGCTCGTAATTATTAACTCTAATAATATCTGTTATTATTATAGTGTGCTTAATAATATCTGTAATTATTATGGTGTACATAATTATTCTTTACTACCAACCGGAACACAGCAAACCTGTTTTTCAGCAGAATTAGGTACGGGTAGTACTTCCCCGGAAGAGTTCCTTCAAATATAAAAACACTCTATAACTTAATAAACCTCTTCACAAGAAAACCACCGACTTCCAGAAAAAACAGTACAAAGTGAAAAAAATACTTTGACTTTGGAAGTCTGCGGCAAACAAGAAAAAAAACAAAGAGACCGACTTCCGAAGTCAGTTTTTTTTCACTTTGTAGTGTTTTTTCTGGAATTCGGTGGTTTTCTTGTGAAAAAGGTTTTTCACTTTTTAGTTGTGGTATCTACCCCACATAAAGTCGTATACCACTACTTACAATGTAAATAACAGGGACAGGAAGTTATTTTTACAACATAATCGACATACAATAAGTAAAAAAAATAAGTATTAAGTATTATTGAAGCTAACTCAAAACCACTCATCAGGACTTAAACAAATCTATATGGGTCCACCTGGAAAGTATACCCTATGACACAAAAAAGAATTTTCCAAATCGGTCAGGCGTCTTCGAGTAATCGGTCAACATACATAAAAAATAAGTCTCCGATGAAAAGAGAACCTCCTCCTTTTTAGAAGTTGGTAAAAAATAATGTACATTTGTGATTGATTGTTTGAATCCAATAAAGCCTAAGGGCTAACGAAATCAACAAAATCCCATTATTTTCACATGTGTTTGTGATTCTCGGTCTTACACTTGCCTACACAAAAAGAGGCAAAAGTGTATAAGATCATTTATTTACAATAGAAGAAGGTTCTTTCATACGAACTAAATTCTTTACAAACAATCATTCTTACAAAAGCTAAAAACGCCTTTATTATTCGAACCCCAAGGCTTTCTTCCTGACCTCGAACCATTTATAAATGGAGCAAGCGACGACATTAAACAACATTTGTATAACAAAATAATAAATAAACAATATACTAAACATAATTGTGACTTCGTGAACACAGTTGTTCACGCGACAATGTTGGTGACCTTTGATTCTTATCGATCGATCACGTTTTGAGTACTTAAATAAAGTTGGTTATGGAAATTAGTGTGGTGAGAGCCTGAATGAAGAATTTATTAGTAACTAGACAGGCAGGGTATAGTAAAAAATAATGAGCTAAGTTTTTTTTAGTTTCATAGAACCTATATTACATTATATTTACCTCATATTTACATATTACAACAAGAAAAACACAAAATTTGTGTTGATAATAAAATAAATTACATAAATTCCTGGAATAAAACCGGGACTAATAGTTAATACAAGAGTCTGCCCTGGACTTCGTTCCCGTGAAATTCGTAAGACATCACAATATACTAAAATAACAGACACATTTCTATAAAAAAATCCTGTGAACTGCGTTTGTATTTTTTGGTCTCAGCAGCCAAAATATGAAGGGAGACAGGACTGGTGACGCAGGACCAAGCGACGTACAGTTGTCCGTGTGAGAAACAGCTCATCCTGACGTCGACACCCGCAGCCTAGAGTAGCAATTACCCATTGCTTACGAAGTGTTTCGTTTTTAGTGAATTAATTGAAGCCTGCGTTCCTGCCTCAATCAACTCAGCCTATCGCAGTCCACTGCTGGACATAGGCCTCTCCCAGACTGCGTCAGAACACCCTGTCCTCCGCCTTCCGCATCCAGTCAGTCTGTCAGTCTGTTTTATGAGCAGTAGTGATGAAATAATTTACACAAATTAAAGCGCCTGTCTGTCCTACCTACGACCTACAGCTCGTAAGTCGCGGCCGTCACCACTGAGCCACCACCGCTCTCCAACCATTTTCTCTCACTCTTTACCTAACTGAGTTGTATAGGTCATAAGACTGACTAAAAAACCTGTGGGTCTATTCTGTAAAAATCTTACCTTCAAAACTTAGGTGACGTGAGCTTGAAGTGAGTTGCCAATGGCGGAGGCGGAATAACGCCTCGATCACTGCACCTAAGTATCACCGTGAGATTTTAACAGAATAGACCAGCTGATATACCCCGCATCCGGGGGCCTACTCTCTAAGCATGTCAACGAAGATACGGGCCCGTCCGAAAGTAGTTTGGTACTTCGAAATGAACTCTACTCCATATTAATTAACATTTTCGGACGGGTAAAATACATCGGGTGTTAGGACAACTGTCAAATCGTGTTGTCATTCATTCTTAGATTGGGCCCCGAAATAATCCTAAGTCCGTAGGTAATACGGAGTAGGGAACGCCCGTAATTTCGGCCGACACAACGGATTTTTTGCTAAGAGATTAGACCCCATGATTAGACAAGACGACGACGGAATAAAATTGAGATAATTCTAGACCAATATTTCATTATCCCTTTTCCAAATAGTAGAAAGCATCATTAACCATCTGCTTGAGTACTTAAGAACACGCTCTAGATTAACTGTTATTGTCACAATATGCTTAATTTATCATCGAAACATCTTTCATTTCAACTAACTTTTTGCAGGTACAGTCGAGTAAATTGAGCAGGCTTAGTTTCAATAGAATAAGAAGCCATCTTTTACTGCTTTTGTTACTCTCACGCGCAGCCTTCTTTTTGTATTTACAAGAAATTCTAATAAATAATAATGTAACCAAGTCTTACCGCGTGACGTTTCTCTCCAGCAACTGTTATAAATAACAATATTCGCAATCCAAAACTCAGGAAACTAAAATTAACTGACGGAAGATTATTCTATTATTAGGATTACGTTCTGAATTTGTTTAGCGAAACCCTGAATATCTATTTATTACCTTTAATTTTGTATCTACATATAAAATTAAAGGTAACAGATATTCAGGGTTTGCGTAAATGGTTTGTCCTTTCTACGCGTAGGCGTAGAAAGGACAAACCATTTACGCAAATAAAGGTCAAGACCTCTGGCGTTTTGAGGTTTAAAGCTAAGATTAGATAGATTAGATACTAAGATATGATTGATTATAAATTAAAGTATATTTAGATCTCTTACATGTTTAATATAATCAGCCTTCAATTTTCCTACAGCTGAGACCCAGGCCTCCTCTCAGTATGTTAGCACCAATGACGGGGTCCGCTAGGGCCGATGCCTGCCAGGGTTGCGGGAAAGTCCGAGAGGGATACCGTGGTCCCTGGCACAGGCAATTGAAGGAACACGGGTGGGTTGACACGCCCTCCCGCTCTGCCCAGAGCAGGAGAAGGTATTTGCTAATTTCCCAACCTCAAAAGAAAAAAATTACTCGGCCTAGTTCGGGACCTGAAGACCTTGTGTTCATTATTATTAATTACGTTTCAAATGGCTAGAATTGTAAAACGGCAACTTCATCTATAATGATCTGACTATCATCAAATAATGATTGTGGTTTGGTTTGGTAAATTTCTTTCAGGAATTTGTTTGTTTATTACACGTGTTCACGCATACATGGTGTGAATCATAGTCCACGCCAGGGGACGCGCGGAGAGTGCGGCGCGGCCTGGACACCACGGCAGCGGGCTGGCCGCCGCACGCACCGCACTCCAGTACCGAACACAGTCGTCGACGCGCGTAAATACTTGCTGTCCCAAGATCTAATTCCAACATTGTACTGTCTTTTAGAACCACATTATATATGTTTACAGTGCACTTTACTTTCATTTACAAACCTTTAGTTTGGTTCCTAACCCACGAATTTTGGCAATTTTCAATATTCAATATTTAGTTCTCAATGCTTTACTGCGTACCATTCATAATGTATATAAATAAATAATGGTAGGGGAATAATTCTATTAGTCACATTTATGGACCCTGTCGGGCACAGCAGAGATCAAGTATAAGAGAGGAGGAAGAACACTGGGTGTTTAATGTGATATATTTTATCATTATTTAAGTAGTTAGTAGGTTATACGGTTTTATTATAACGGAATTGACTTTAAGAATTATAATTATTGTTTTACAATAAATTATAGGTATACATTTATTTATTTAGTAACATTGTAAAAAAATATTATTACATTATCTATTTCATGCAGCACCTACATTATCATCAGCCTATAGCAGTCCACTGCTCAGCTGAACATAAGATTCTCCAATCAGCAATACAACTCTGTCTACACAATAATTACAACAAAATATAAAACACTGTATCTCCAACCCCTTCTAACATTACACGGTACATTTCAAAACATATAAATTACAAAATTAAACACTCAGCTGTCAGTATTATTATAAAACAAATTAAACAACAGGAAGGACCCTGCCAGTTAATTAAGAAGTCGTCAGCTGCTACAAGACATGTAGACTTAAAAGTGCTTACAGCATTCTACAGAACTTGAGAACACATACGTGGCAAGTTCATTGTGATGAGAGAGAACCAGTAAGTCATGTTTGAAACGTCCTTGGGATGATGAGGGAGACCATGAACATGAGATAACTTATTTATATATATTTTTAAAGTATAAGACTATCTGTACCCGAAGCTTCGCTCACGTAATTCTATTTGCATTGTTGTTTTTGCATTGTTTGCATGGGAACGTACAGTATATTCGTAATACCTTCTACAATATTAATTGATTATGTTACTTTGAGCTAAAACTTGTTGGTACACATGAACGAAAGAAACTAGTTGTAATTCATGATCTCCCTTGGGTTCCGACAGTTAAATCGTTAAAATTTAGGGAAACCATAACTGTAATTTCTTTCACTTCTTTGAGAATTTGATCAGCTAGGTGAAGAACTGATGAACGCCTAGTTACTAAAGGCTCCTACAAACAAGCGCGTCGAGCAACGTGAATCGGACGCGACACAAAGGCACTGGTCGTCGCGCGGCAAGCGGTGCGTTCGTGTCGCGTTCGATACGCATCGCGTGTCGTGCCTGTTTGTAGGAGCCTTCAAGTTGGTTCTGGGTAATAGGAGCGGAAATCGAAACATACCTTCCGATTAAATTATCATTTCCGCCCTTCATCAGTGTATTTATCGTGAATTCGACTGTTTCTTTGGCGTATTAAATAAAAACGTTTGTATAGAAAAAACAACCGACGTCCAAAAAGACACTACAAAGTGAAAAATAACTTTATACCATTTCCCCTCTAAAAAGCTTATTTTATTCACTGAAAACAGTGAATAAAAAGCACTTTTACTCACTGTTAGATCGCTACACAAGTTGACCATCCTAATAATAATAACAAGAAAATTACTTTTAATTTTAGTAATTGTTCCATTTTTAATGTGCATTTTAATTAATTTAAGCTTCCTTTTTCTTTATTAAATATTTTCGCTTAAATCTTTCTTTTTCTCGTAGTCATGGTATAAAGTATAGTATGCAACTCTTGAATAAAACGGATTTATATAGAGGGCCATGAATCACTCGCGTCGCTCAGGATTCTAATACTTGAATCACTCGCTACGCTCGTGATTCAGTCGTTAGAATCCTTCACTAGCTCGTGATTCATCTATGGCCCTCGCTTTAAATCCGTCTTTGATTCACTAATTGCATAATATACTATTAATTTCGGAAGTCGGTGTCGTTGGTTTTGTATTTTCGCTTTTTGTCACTGACTTCCGAAATTAAAGTAATTTTTCACTTTGTAGTGTCTTTTTGGAAGTCGGTCGTTTTTTTCTATAAAAAAGATTTGATTCATTACTTTTGGTTGCGGTACCTACTCCACAAAATTCGTATACCACTACATGCTATAGAAATATCAATATACACTAAGTGGAAAAAATACGTATTATTGAAGCTTACCGAAAAACTACCGAAGCAAAGTTAATAAAATTTATATGGAACTACCGTTGAGGTATACCCAATCCATTAAATATTTTTTTTAATACGATCTAAAATTGCCGGAGATATGGCGTAACAAACATAATAAAAACCGTCCTCCTTTTTGAAGTCGGTTCAATTATTGTTGATTTTTTATAAACCGCTCCACCGATTTCGATTAAATTTAAATTAGACCACCAGAAAAGTATACACTTTGAAACCAAAAAGAGTTTTCCAAATCGGTTCAGGCGTCTTCGAGTAATCGGTAAAAATACAAAAAAAGGATCCGACAAATTGGGAACCTCCTCCTTTTTTGAAGTCGGTTAAAAAGGTTTTATTTCAGTCATTACAAGTTAATTACGTGAACTGTCATGAAAATACTTGCCAAGATTGCCTGCTTTGTCACTTACCTTGCTACCGGGCTATAATACAGAATACAGGGTCTTTAGTTAGGTAGCAAAACTTACCAGACCCGGAATTGCGACGTAGCCGTCTGAAAATTTGCAGCAGTCTGTTTGGTTTAAACTGACAACATTTTCGGGTTTCATATTTGTGAATAGCGTTTAAGGACTCCTTTGATTATCATTGATTGATGTTCAATTTGGTACGGACGCATGTCGAATGGTTGGGAATAATTACTACTCTAAAGGATAAGTATCGTTATCTTATGACAATAAAAAAAGACTAACTTACGTTAGTTTTTTTTTTGTTAGTTACATGAACTTATAACTATAGAAAATCTATTTTTTTGTTCTATCGTCATTAATATACCCATCATATCTGCGAAGTTTTGCTAGCTAATTTTATTTGAGTCTAAATTTCCACCATGCGAAGACGATGAGCCACCGAATCTTCAAATTCTGCTCCATTGTATGTTCCTAACCTTTTTTCTTTAAAAAAATGTATTTCTGCAAACATCTGTTGACTGTCACATAACTTAATATACATAGGTTTCAAGATGTTCCCATTTTATCAAGAGACCGCGTATCGACTTTTGTACTTAGCATAAATTTGCATGTCAAGATGTACATACTCACCACTTGTTTATGCTAAGCATGATACCCTTTAATATTATGCGGTATATCGTTAACTTGATCAAGTTTTCTTCGAGATTGATCTTGGTATTTGAGAGCGAAAAATCATGTGAGCAAAACACACTGAAAACTTGTTTCTTACTTGTTTTAAGTATAAATAATGTGCATAGGTTAGTTTAGAGCAATCAAACAGTCAAACCCACAGATATAAATAGACCTCTGGGTAGGTGATCAACATCGCCGCTTAGGGACATATTCTACAATACGGTAGGTACCTACCTATTACGTAACCGACCTAATATAACTTGGCATACTTTTGTTTCTCCTAATCATATTTTAGCATAATATTATTTACGCTTAACAGCTTACGCATAATTTCTCTAATCATGATAATGATTAAGCATAACATTCTAAAGCATAAATTTATTTACACATATATTAAAAACCTAATAAAGTAATTTTTTTATATTTAATCTAGTCGTTTCTGGCACTCGCCGGCCGCTGCCGCGGCACCGATCGCTTCGGTCGCTCGGCTCGTGCGTAGGGTCGCAGTTTTAACCTAACCTAACCATTTTTTTCATTATGCGAAATTTATGCCAAAACTAATTAGCCTTTAAGGTAATTATGCGAAGATAAACTGTATGGCAAAAAATATATGGCAAAGTATTACTGTGGCAAAACAAAATATACCAAAATAGTTATACCAAAGTATATTAGGAAAAAGTACATTATGCGAAAAAAAGGGATCACGTTACGTAATACCTATGTCCAAAGACATCACACGTGTGTTGACGACACTCAAAAGCAAAAATGTACCAAATGCTCAAGTAGCCTAAGTTTAGTTCTTGTTGTGCTATACAGAGTTAGTTTTCAAAAACCTGCTAAATTTTCAGAGATGATAATATTATATAATATGATAATATTTTACGCGGGCGGGCGGGCGTAGCTAGTGCAAGAAAGGGGTGCGGCGGCGTGAGAGGTAGGGATGCGTAGACCAAGAGAAACCAATACAATAATGCGGATTCGTGTTTATGTGGGTGAGTTGCCGAATTATGTTACAAGTACTTAAAAGCGTGAGGTCTAGGTTGTTAAACTTAATTGATTTCCACACGTTCTATTTTTACAAGCGGAGAGGAATAAAAATGATGCAATTCTTTTTTATTTCATAAAGAAAATATATATATAAAAATATTAAAATATATGAAATGAAATATATATATGAATATATTATAAGAAAATAATATCGATTCTGAATCATCTCTGAAAATTTGGAATGTCTTTGTAAACGAACCCTGTAGATAGCCTGGATGAGTTTTCACTTAACTTGAAATTATTATTAAAAAAGTAGACGTAGGTATATACCGAGTGTAGAATAGTATATTATGCAATTAGTGAATAAAGGGCGGATTTAAAGCGAGGGCCTTAGATGAATCGCGAGCTAGTGAAGGATTCTAACGACTGAATCACGACCGTAGGGAGTGATTCATGATGATTGAATCACTCGCTACGCTCGTGATTCAAGTAGGTATTAGAATCCTGAGCGACGCGAGTGATTCACGGCCCTCGATATAAATCCGTTTTATTCAAGAGTTGCATACTATACTTTATACCATGACTACGAGAAAAAGAAAGATTTAAGCGAAAATAAACATTTAATAAAGAAAAAGGAAGCTTAAATTAATTAAAATGCACATTAAAATTGGAACAATTACTAAAATTAAGAGTAATTTTCTTGTTATTATTATTAGGATGGTGAACTTGTGTAGCGATATAACAGTGAGTAAAAGTGCTTTTTATTCACTGTTTTCAGTGAATAAAATAAGCTTTTTAAAGGGGGAATGGTATAAAATCAGTTTCGTTTCGTTTTAAACAGGCCCTTGCATACAAACCTGAGCTGTGAGTCATCGAGAAACTAATAATATTGGATAATACAAACAATAAACAAAGTATTGAGTAAATATCCGAAGATTTCGCCTAATAATACGAATTCAATTTACAAAAGTTTGGAAGCAAATCCTTATCAGTAGGTAATTCTATTGCTCTTACATCAAAGCCCTACATTTGATTGATTGCTAAAAATACTCTTTAAATCCTCGCCGTATCCGAAAAGATGACGTCAATGGCAGTATTACTGTTGGCGCAGTTACAAGGATGGAGTTAATCCGCTCAGATTTACTGACGTCATGTACTTCACATCATCCCGACAGAGTAATACGAACTGTATTTTTGTAGGGAGATAGGTACTCTTCCACGTGATTATCTGAGCGACTCATATAAGGAGATTGTGCGGAAAGTTTTCCAACCACAGAATAGTATAAAATACTCTTCATCATCTGCACCATACGAATTACGAATATACAAAATGTTGTTTTGCATCCTCGTCAAATTTCAGGAGGCTTTTATGAAAGACATAAATAATCAAATAAAATTACGATCCTGCTCAATAATTAATACATACTTGTTTTTTTAGGTATTTAAGTTTGACAGTACTTCAGAATACTCCACTTTCAAAGAACAAAATCGCCCCGTTGCGTATGCGGTAGGCAGTGTCGTACGACTATGTCGCTGTGTGCATGCGTTACAGTTACAGCGCAGTTTCTTATTGCTAAAAGCGATATTTTACAGACAACCTTTGGATGGATTTAAGGGGAGAAAGAGAGGACACTGCAGTATGTTTTTCTTCCGCCAAGCAACGTTGCTGTTTACCGGTTTGATGCGTATGAGTGGCCGTTCCACTTTTTCTTCGGCATCGCATTGCTTCTACGATGCCTCTGGTATTGCAAATGTCCTAAGGTGGAAGTGACCATTTCACATCGAACACGTGCATGTTTGTCACTAACAACATAATCTTTTTGTGGCTGGCAACGCAGGGCAGTGTTTTGAGTGGTAACATTTTTGGGCGTCACGTTAATTAGCTGCTCAAGACATCAGTCTTTTTGCAACGAGTTTTAGATGGAGACTAACCTCCTCTACGTGACTTGACATAGTAGGTGAGCTTGTTTTCTCCCAATTGTATGTTTCGTGTAACCCATCCGATAGGTACATCTTCTTCTATATAAATAAAAGAAAGTCGTGTTAGTTACACTATTTATAACTCAAGAACGGCTGAACCGATTTGGCTGAAAATTGGTGGGAAGGTAGCTTAGAACCAGAAGACGGACATTTTTGGTTTTTGATTATGCCATAATTATTTGCTTTTATTAAACCATTCTTTCATACTTATTTACTATACTATTTTGTATCTATCTTAATATATATAGTTCTTCTGTACGTGTGTTTGTCACCTAAGTTCTCCTAAATGGCTGGACCGATTTGGTTGACATTTTGTTTGTTTATTTCAATGGGTTAATGGATGGTTTGAAAACACAATTGGACCTAGTAGATGGCGCTGCTGTCGGCATGTCACCAATTTTGATTTGCCGTACAAGAGAACATTACATAATTTTCAGCGGTACTTTTTATTGCCTAGCTAGAAATAATACTCAGATCATATAAACACTATGATCTGAGAAAGAATAACACAAAAAAACAACATTCAGTATGTAGAAAATTGGAGCAAATCAATTTCCCAAGCCTTTTTGTCTTCAATATAATCTTTAACGGTATAAAAGGCTTTCTGGCACAACTAACGTTTAATGAATCTGTGTATTGTTGTAATGATTATGTTATTGTGATGGATTGTAAACAGTTTGACAACATGTAAGTACAAATTAGGGTACAATACCACGTCGCCGTGGTCCGAGGACGAGGGGGAAATATTGGTCGTCGCACACAAATTTCTCAAACGGTTTACACGCGGCGATTAAATAGATCCGCAGAAGAACGACTAGCGGAAAATGCAAGTGTAAAAGACCAGATTGCAAGCACACGTGAAAATGAACGACAAGAACATCGCAACCAACGCCTTCGCGTTTAATACATTGAGGCAAAGACAGGCGCGTAAATTAAAATGATTAAAAATATGATAAATAAATAAAAAAATATATAATAATGTTTTAGAAAAAAAGTGTATTTATTCCAGAAACAAATAAGCGGTATGGGAAAACATTGCCACAATTGTGGGCAATAGACGCCACGAAGAGCTTCGCAAAAAAAAATTGTGAACTTTGCAATAAAAAAATTACACTCAGATTTATTTCGGCATCGAACATAGCTGTAGCAGTAGCTGCATTGAATGCGACTCCATTAATATCATATCCAAAACTTTAATCATTGTGGTGGCTTGGAAACCACACATTACATAGAAAGCAAAAAAAGGAAGGAAAGGGCTAACTTAAAATCAAAAGAATTTATACAAAGGATTCACGCCAATACGTCCAACATAGACGACCTAAAAGAAATAGAAGAAAATTTAAATAATGTAGACATAGGACAATAGTAAACAGTGAGTTATCAAAAAATTATGACTCAACCGTAGATTGGTTAGAAATAGAGGACAGATATATTAAAATAAAGGAGACGGGCGAATCTGGGCCTAACGTTACACAAATTAAATATAATATATCAATATTTTTTTCGTTTTTTTTGTAGTTGTTCACGAAGAAGAAAGACGAAGAATAAGAAATTCTATATTTAATATTATTGACTTCCACTTTGAAACAATGTTGCCAGGTGAAATAAGTTAATTGATTTATTGAATTCATAAATTAGATTTAAAAAAAACAATATAAAATGATTCAATGTTTTCTTCTTTAAATAAGTTCTAAAAAAATATATTTTTTACATAATGGTTACCCAGTGACACATAGCAACGTTTTTTTATAAAGTAAAAATAAATTGGTTGAAATCGATTTCACAATTTTATTGATCACCATATTTTACTGCAACAAAGTGGAACTCACTTCAATGTCAGGTCAACCGTCAAACAAAAAACAAATCATACGCATCGTTCGTTTGGCTCCGAGCTTGCGATAGTGTATATATTTTCTGTTGTGTTTTCTTTTGCTGTAATTATTATTTGATTAGTATTCTTCAATGACTTTATATATAATTCTGATGGTTACTATTACTTTGACGAACGACCCACGCATATCTTACAACGGACTTAGATAACTTGCCTACTTGATTTACCTCAACTTCACTACCGGATTTCGAAGTCAAATACAATGAGTGATCAACGTCATCATTGTACCAACTGCGGCATAGCTACTTGGCGGCATAATCCTTCTATTACATCAAATAGAAGACGAAGGCATTCTTTCAGTTATACAGCAATGGGTTCAGTTATACAGCACGGTTACACCTGAAGTAATAAGTGGTTTATTTCATTACAAGTTAACATTTTGCTGGACCTTAATTCATTATTCAAAAGTTATGTTAGTTAAAAACAGACAAAAAAGACAGTGGGTTGCTGTTGTCACGTAATGTCCATAATATGGTAGGTACTTAAGCTGAGACCTGCACAGTTTTTAGATGATATTTTAATAGTTTATGATGAAGTGGATGATGAATAAATCAATAATAGAGAAAGTGTTTTTAATTCATGATCCCTCTGCTTTTTTACAATTATCTCAAACCTCTAGATTCTAGTTGGAGCCGCGTCTGAATCCTCTATGTATTAATGTCCTACAACAAATTCTGGTAAATTCTAGTCTACAATAAAGTCTGATCATTCTTTTCTTAAAGTATAAGTGAGAGCTCGATGTAAGAATAACTTGAAGCAACAACGGTGTTTTTGTACAAACCAATAACACCCTATATTTTTTTTCTACCATGGAGAAGTCTTAAACATTTTAGTTTTGTTGAAGTGGTATTATTAGCTAAATAAAATAATGCAGTAATTGTTACTTGAGACGGGCGAAAGTTCATAGAAAGTTGGGCCTGACGTTACAGGCCCAACTTTCTATGAACTTTCGCCCGTCTCCTTTATGATAAGTGAAGCTGCTATTCCGGGCATTTGTCTCTCATTATTATTGTATTTTTTTTACTTTAATGTAACAAAAAAGTTAATATAACTCAGCTAATTACTAAGCACAACATTTAATAATTCTAAGGCGGTACGAAGTTCGCCGGGTCAGCTAGTATTATTATAAATTAAAGTCGCTTTTCGTGGCTGTCTGTGAGTCTGTCTGTGTGTGTGTGTCCTTCTAAGCTACGCAACGGCTTTAGATGGGGGTTTTTACCAAAATTTAGAGAGAATGTTTAGGTGTGTATCTAAAATAATACCATTAATATAAACTCACTTTTAAAACGGCACGGTTGGCGCAGTGGTTGAGCGATTGACTGCTGAGCTGCGTGTCGCGGGTTCGACTCCCATACGGAACAAATATTTGTATGATCTACAAGTAGTTGTTTCGGGTCTGGCTGTTTGTGTATGTGAGTTTAAATGTTTGTAAACGCACCCACAATACAGGAGAAATTCTTAGTGTGGGGCAAAGTTTAAAAAAAAACCTCTATGATTTATCAAGTCGTGCGAAGTAGGGGCGGATCGCTAGTGATAGTATAGGTAAATGGTGGAGGGAGTTGATTAAAACCAACGTGTTGATTACAATTCTTTATTAAAAATTAATTGAAACATCCAGTCGATACAAATATGGGAACATTCATAATGATTTCAAAAGGAAATATTTTGTATTTAGCTACAAAATTGTTGCTACAAATAACAGTTGAGTGCAAAATATTAAATGGACTTATTTATTATTCCAGTTTTTCAGAACTGTTTGCTGGTTAATTGATTTGTGAATTAAATCGGAAAATTCCTGATTTAAATATGATCACACAATTCTGGCCACAACTGTAATTTTCACGGAATAATTTAAATTCTCATGCACAGATTAAATTGGTCTCCGCAGTTAAATAAATCGAAATAAGCAATTCAATATTTACTTATGTACTAGTTGTTCCTCATTTACAATTTCAAAATTAAATTACACTTGTAATTATTTACAGCACTTTTAACGTTAGTTATGGCTAGAATTATTTCAATAATAATATTAATATATTTTTAATATTAAATTGTAATGTTTTGATTTGACATAAGATTTCAGTTTTTTTTTTAAATTTGGTTTCAGTGAACATCTGATGACAATTTTTAAATTAAAATAATGAAACCCAAAAAGTGTTGAGCTTTTATAAATTGATCGTATATCAGAGACAATTCATTTAAACAGAATATCACCCAAGCGTACTTCACATTTAATAAATTATTTTTTATTAAAATCAATCAAATAATTTATAAAAAGGACCGAGTGACGTAGCGGCACATTACGTTACAAGCCGCGGTTTAGTTTGGGCTTAGGCGATAAAATTTGACTTGTATACTTTATTTCTATTGTATCTTTAACCTTTTAAGCGCGTGGCTAAATATCAATGGCAGTGCCCCTAGCGCGCGGCTACAAATCGAAAAAAAATTTTTTTTTCGTTTTAGTTGTACCACACAGTTATTAGGACGAAAATATAACGAAAAAATCATGCATGTTTTCTGTCGCAGAAATACGACACGCGCGATAGGGACTCGAAAATATTTGTCGCATATATGCGACACGCGCGGTCAAAGGGTTAACAACAGAATAAAAACAGACATTAATTAAACAAGTAAACATCAAATAAACTCGGCATTGTATTTGCTTTGACAAAGAAATGTCCAATTATCCAGCGACAAAGTTTCGAGGAAATATTAATTAAATTCGTCCAAATATTTCAAACTAACTAACTTTCAATTACATTTCTAGGATCTCGTTACTAATTTATTACACCGTTTAATAGGTCCATTGTGCATTGTAGCGTTTTAATGACCTTTATAAAAATTCTACTTACTTAATTTATTTACAATAAAAATACACCGACTTTACATTCAAAGCAAGCATACTGAAATGACATCAATTGTTACAAAACAAGTCACTTAATAAATGCTAAATTAATTTATAAAAAGTTATGTTTTCTGAATTATGAAACATTCTGTAAATGCTTTTTCATTTAGAGATTAATTTATTTGACAGAAATTAAATTGTTATCGTAACTTGCAGTCTCGACTTTTTAGATCGTAATTTTTCTTCAATTTACCTTATCATAATCCTAAGACTAGAATGTCTAAAGCATATTTTTTTACAATTATTATGATTAGTAATAAAACTTTTACTATCCTATTCACTTCACGTTTCATCAAGCGTTATCACAAATGCCGTCTGAGCTACAATACCTCATTACACTTTGCTCATTATAAACCTACTTACCTACTTATATTATACTTTTGAAGCACATTCATATTTACATGTCAAAAGGTAAATCTCAGAATCTTCATAAACTTATAATATGTAAATAAATAGAGTGCTTATTGTGGAGTAGAATGATATTGAATATAAACATTATTAATAATGCAATGTATAGGATACAAATAAGGGAGTGAATATAAACATTATTAATAATGCAATGTATAGGATACAAATAAGGGATTGGATATAAACATTATTAATAATGCAATGTATAGGATACAAATAAGGGATTGAATATAAACATTATTAATAATGCAATGTATAGGATACAAATAAGGGATTATGTTTTTTGACCACTGAAAAATTACCATTATGAATTTCGAAAATATTTACCAACGTAATAGTAACATCATAAAAAGCGACAAAAAAGTACCGCAATTCCATGAAATATTGTTATTAGCAAAAAAAAAGTACAAATTAATTTTATTAACAAAAATGAGCAAACATGGCAACGGTAATCCAATATTATTATTACGTCAGAAGCGATTGAGCGAAACAGAAGCGCTCGTGGCTAACACGCTGCGATCGCTGTCACGTGTGTTAAGCACGTGTCTGAGCGGAAATTCATGTAATTTTAACTTTCTTTGTACATTTATCTCTATGATGTACAGGAAAAAAGCTTGCTCAAAACTTATCTTCATTCAATTATAGTTAGGTAGGATTTGCAAATACAAACATTTGTAACAAAAAATATGACTGAATAAAAATATATCAAAAGCGGAGCCGTAAGCGACGCCGCCGTTTCTTACAGAAATTTATAATGTGAGTACATGTGAGCCCTTGAAATTATAAAATGACTTTATAAACGCATTAAAAAAATACAATTTACCCAATAACCACGACGCATGCGATTAAAATCAGCAAAGTATTGACGAGCGGTAAAGTAAGCGGAGCAGAATCCCCGGCCGCTGCGAGCGCGCTTGCGGCGGCTTCCACGCACTGACGGTAAGCGACGTGCTCTAAGCACGTGATGGCGCAGAAGTGCTGGTGAGCGCACGCGCCGTCACACGACTCTGAGCTTTCATGACGGACGCGGTATGCGCGTAAGTACCTGATGGAAAGATAAATAATGTTAATTGAATACCATACCAGCCTATTGCTGTCTCACTCCAGGACTAAGACCCTTTCTCTTACAGAGAAAACATGACCACGCTTGCCCAAGGCGGATTGGTGATTTCAAGCTTATATTTATTTGATGTTAATTAGAGTAAGTCAAAAAAGTCCTAATTAGAGTTTCGATGACTGACTAGAAGAGATTGGTCGGGTGTACCAAAGAGCAAGACTGTTCCTTGAAATAAAGTACTCATGTATACTGTCGATGTCGTACTATTGCCTTAACACTATTGAAAAAATTCTCAGTAATTTGAAAATTTACTATACGGGGTTATTTTTAAAACACCATCAACCTCTTAAGTCATTGTACTCATCACTATGAACAACTTTTACAATGGGACCAAATAAGATCGCGAAAAAAAATCTGCTGTTCCCTACATTTATGATTGCAGAACTCGTCAAAATGTAGGGACCAGCTTGTACAGAACTCGTCAAAATGTAGGGATCAGCTTCCCTACATTTTGACGATTTGTTTTTGGTCCCATAGTAAAAGTTGTTCATAATGAACTTCATTATGAACAACTACCTACATTTTGACGAGTTCTGCCAACATAAATGTAGGGAACAGCTGATTTTTTTTCGCGATTATATTTGGTCCCGTAGTAAAAGTAGTTCATAATGATGAGTACAATGACCCCTTAAGAGGTTGATGGTGTTTTACCAATAACCCTGTATAGTTGAAAGTTTGACCTTATGACCATGAAAAAGACCTTGACGTTTTATCAAGTGCAAGTGACAAGCATTCTTAGGGTGGTAAAGGAATTAAACGACTATACATATTTCCTGGTAGAGAGGCGCTTGTGGCTAATTATGATAACAGCCGCACGGATCGATCGATCAGGTTAAGCTACGCTTGCCGCGGTTGGTCCATGGATGGGTGACCATGTTTACATACCAAGACCCCTCCATGCATCGGAAAGCACGCTAAGCCGTTGATCCTGGCTATCATTCGAGGATCTTTGAGAGTCGTTACGGGTCGTTAGAAGCCCAGAAGACAACCAGTCTTACCAAAGGGTATCGTATTACCCAGTGACTGGGTTGTGGAAGTCAGATAGGCAGTCGCTCCATGTAAAATACTGAAATTCAGCTGCATCCGGTTAGACTGGAAGCTGACTCCAACATTGTTGGGAATAGGCTAGGCAGATGATGGGAGTAGATGCCATATTTCCTGGTAGGTACCTAAAGGTACGGTACATTACCTAAAACAAATAACTATTTCATCTGTAACACTTACTTGTGAAATATATTAGTCTCGTGCGGCGTGCCTATCTGCAGCTTATCGGCCAGATTGTGCAGGGAGATGGCGGACACCTCGTGCAGCCCGTAGTACTGGGTCAGGTTGTACTCCGCCGTCCATTCTGCCAGGTTACGGTTGGCAGCTGCCAGGTCGAAGAAGTACTGAGTGTAGTCTAACACCTGGGGGTAAAAAGGTATAATAAAAAAAAAATTACTTGCTTAATTTTTGTTCATGGTATCTGTTTACAGATGCCAATGAAAGAGACCCTAGCAATATATTGCTTAAACGCGTTCAAAATATTGACAATAGATTTATGTACGGCAAAAGCAAGCTTTTAGAGAAAATATAAGTTAAAATGTGGGAAAGGAACAATACAACTGAAAGATAATAACAACAAAAAACATGGTCGTTTTAAAGTTATATCCTTAATAATAAATATTAATAATAAGAAGAATAATTAATAATAAGAGTGTGCAAGTCACCCCCTGCCATTTTATCCGTGTATTACACAACATTGATCAGGCAGGGGACATAGTCCTAGGTAATCAATCCACTATAGCCACCCAAACCCACAGCCCAATATGTTTTGTTCCTATATTTTGCAATAGTCCTGCACCAACTGGGGGTTGTCCTTGGGTACACTTGCATAGTGCATACAGGGATAATCGTCGGTTAGTGCCTCAACACTTAAAATTGTCTAAGGGGCCTCTGCAAGTTGGCTTCGGCCCCTCGTACGCCTTCCAAAGGTCCGGGACCCCAGGGTCCCGAGAAATGTCAAGAAGAATAAAAGAGGTAGTATCACTTACCTTCCCTGTATTGGTATCAAACTTGTAAAGCCTGAGACCAGGGTTGGAAGAATCAGATGGGTCACGATGAGGACTCACTGATGGGGCCATAAATGTCCAGGATACTGGTCGATCTAAACAAAAAGATAAAACACACATAATATTAGCTTTTATTTTAAGGTGAAAACAGATTTAAAACCGCGCGGAGCCACTGGAACCGATCGGTTCCAATATGGCTTGACGGTATGGGGAAATTACCGGAACCATTTGGTTCCAATATGGCTGGACCGGATTGACTCTGCAGAAGTTATTTTGAAGCACGAAGCAAAATCTCGTAAGTTAAAATATTGGCATTCTAAATTGATAGTAAAATGTGTTTTTAACCTGTTGTATTTTCAGCAGGTCAAAGATATCTTGAAAAGTAAATAAATATTTCAAATCTAGAAATAGTTTAATAACCATTTATCTTTTATACGTACCAGTGTTTGTATTTAGTGACTTTAATTGGCGCTGACGATAAACAATAAACTAGCTCAGCCTTAATAGAAACTGCTAAGCAATAAACCATTTTTAATCTACTCTAAATCCACTAATATCGTTGCGAAATTTTCGTGACAACTACCAGACACCGTTTCACAATTTATTGGTTCCCAAAAATGTCATTTCGTACACAAAATAGATAGGACAGAAGGTCGGCTCCATAGTACAAGTGAAAACAGTTGCACACACACATAAACACAATTCGAATGCCTCGGATATTATGCATTAGAGGTATGGCGAGCATGAGCTCAGCGTCTTGCACGCTATTGGGTAGCCTGAAAGACGCTTCGTGGCACTATTGATGTGCCTGATCTGCGTGCTGTGCTGCCTCACTTCTTTGTCTCAGACAATTACTGCCGAGGCAGAAAGCACAGGTTGTTTGCTGTGCCCCCATGTCGCACCGTTGCGCGTGCTAAGTCCCTAGTACCTCGCACTCTGGCCGCACTTAATGATCGCTTGGATATTAATCTAATAAACGATCTGTTTCCGGATGAAGTGATGAAGATTTTACTGGCATGTCAGAAGTTCTGTGAGAGGGATTCATGAAGGTATTGTTAATTTTTATCGTTTTATGTTTTCATCTGAATTTTATATGTTCTTTTCTGTGTGTATGTCTCTGCCTTTAATTATTGTGATTGTTTTTTAACCGAGTTAATTAAAGTTAAATAAATAGACGAGTACGTATGAAGATCTCAAAGAGTCTCAAACAAATGCCAATCGCGAGTGCGCTTTTACTCTCTGTACGTGGAGCGTGTCAATTAATACGCGTGTTTTTGGTCGCTGTATTAGTGCCGTGCCTTCTGTATCTATTTATGTTGTGTCTCCTAGCCGATAAACCGGTTTTACGGTAATTATTCGAACGCCAGCTCCGGGCAAATAAAACATCATGGCTGGTTTTTGCTGAACGCATTGAGTGCTCACTTCGGGCATTATTTAATTACTGCTGTCCATTCCTATAGTTTGTATTGTATTTCTCTTGTGAGGTGGGTTCTTTAGATCGAGTTTTTTGTGGTGGATTTAACACTGTATAATTCCAAATTAAGGTCCAAACATTTTCTATTATCATACATTGTAAAAGTTTAAGTTAAAATGTGAACTTTATGATATAATAATTTAGATACAAATCTAAAATAAAAAGGATCGTGGAATGCTTAACTGCTAACACAATACAAAATCAAATTATACCGGGCCGATTAGATAAGAGTTCAAGCAAGACTATCTCATACCCGCTACATGGCTAATTGGCCACTCAGAACTCACTTCCAACAGTCACAAAATATAAAGAAACGAAAAGTAAATAAAAACAAAATAATTGATCACCAAAGCATAAATACAGCAACATTATTGGCTGCCTTTTGTACGCAAGTGTATCACGTGCAAATAATCAGGGCACCCTCCCTGACACTATTTAATGAATGCAACGACTGTACGTTGCTGAAGGCAAATGAAATGATAAATAAATATACTCCTCTCATATAAAACATACGGACTGCATAAGTAATGTTATCAAGTAATTATTTTGTATTTCGTATCCGTTAATTTCATTTTGCGACTGTTTTTTGAAGATATCTGAGTACAGTTAATGTATTCATGAATAAGCAGTTTTGATGTTTTAAGGAAAATAAATGCCAGAGACCGCGAATTTATTTACCTATCATTCTATCCCTCAATAAAACTTAATTTGGTAGCAATAAGTTGACCAGAAAACGCATTTTACGACTTTGATAACTCAGGAAACATAGAAGGATACTAGAGGCACATATTATGGAGAAACATACATTGTGTCCACAATCCTACATGCAACCCACGTATACAAATTACGCACGTGATTCGTTCACGCGTCATGCGGATACAAAGGTAGATATGCGCGTAAAAGCACGTGTCACTACGCAACACGCGTCAAACATGCCAGCTGGCTAATCCTTGCAATAACGTTATAACGCAAGCTAGAAAATGCCTCGCGTTAAAAATTAAATGGTAAGAATCAAGAAAATTGGATTACTGGGACACTCATAGAGATGGGAGCCACTTCCCTGAACATACGTGGTTGACACAGTCTGTTTTCTTTTAATTTCCAATTTTAGCAAGAATGGAGTTTTATATTGCAACGAAACAGACTTGGTTGGGAATAAATCGTGGCAGGTTTTTCGACATCATCGGGCTAGGTTAAAATTTTCATGAGGCTGTAGTAGATTTTGTGTGTTAATAACGGGAAATTCGAAGACCAGAACATTAACTGAAATCACGCATGCTGTTTGTGGGTGGTATTACAATACTTGGACGTTAATAAAGCACATTGAGTTTTAGAAAGATAATAAATACAAGAAAGATTAAACTCGATGTGCGGCCATACCATACTGGGCTCAGACAATAAGGCCGTTTGTCCACCGCCACGTCAACGGAACGTCAACGAGAACGGCGCTGAAGTAGCGATACATGTACACTGTTGCCACGTCTCCACCGCACACCGTCACCGGTGTACAGATACGATTTCTTAGAAGAGCAGTGACTACCACATGCAGACGAAATGTCCAAATACAGAGCGTTTTTTAAACCTCAAAAAAAACACCTCAATTTCAAATACCGGTGAAAATGACGGAAACTCTCTTCTAAGAAACCGTAGCTTAACCGGACAAACGGTGTACCGGGTGTAAAAATATATTTGACGATGCCGAGAATCACCTTGGTATTCCAATTAATAATATATGATATTTTGTCTGTACTAGACCATACCATACTTTCTGGTTACGGAGATTAACACTTTACTTTAAATACTCCCACGATCCTTGTACCGTTGCATGCGAGAACAATGTTTTGCGTGCATTACGTTTCGCACTACCGTAAACAGCGAATTTTCAGAGCAATTATTTTTGCACAAAATACATAACTCGATGTTCAGAATACGTAGATGACGGCTTCGTGAAGGGTCTCGTGACACCCTGAATAAAAACAAAGTACCATCGAAACGTAATAATGAAAAATGGCCGCGTACTGTACTTCTACTGCGTAGATACTTCGATTTATCGAAACAAGTTTTTTGAATAAAAATACACAGTAAGAACTTTCTCTTGTGATCAAAATGAAACGTACATTGGGTTAAAACGTATCATTCTACAACTAATTTACTCACCATTATCATAAATAACCCGGAACGTGTCAGCGTGGAGGTGTCCAAAGAATTGTCCTGCAATAATCTTGGCGTGGCGTCTAACTGTGCGCAGGTACTTCGCGTTGGCGTCTGCAGACATGTCATAGGGATGTCGTGAGTCTGAACCTGGAGCCGCGTGGCCTACGATGTAGACCTGTTGAATAGAAAGTTTAAGAGAAATCATTAATATCATAGTATCTGCTAAAGTTGTATTATCAGCCTATACCGTTCTCAATGTTGGGACTCAGGCCTCCTGTTTGTGAGATGGATGGGACATAATAGCGACCGACTCCACGTCACATCAGGTCGTCACACTGGTGTGACGACCTGATGTGACGAGTATTTTTTTCCTCGTCGTCACACCGTTGGTTTTACAACACCTTTTATAAATAATAGTGAGGTACAGTAAGTATTTTTAACATACTTGTATCACTTTTCGGACTGTTTGTTCCCATTTGACTATTATTTTTTTCTATCATAATATCTTTACTCGCAAAAAGGTTAGGCTAGGTTAGAACAGCGACCCCCTACGCACGAGCCGAGTGAGCGAAGCGAGCTTGCCGTGGCAGCGGCCCGCGAGTGCCAAAAACGACTAGAAAACACAGTATCAATAAATTGTAGGCGAGCTGTTGTCCATTAGGTCACACATAGGTCCGGTAGGTTAGGTCTTACATAGTTGAAATATCCAATATCTTAAAAAAATCATTAGATTCATCGTTCGTTAGTGCGAATAATTTTAGTTTCATCAATATTAAGTAAGTAAACAAGTACTTGAGTAGACAAATATGCTTTAGATAGGATAGGTAGATGGGGGATTAATCTATTACAAGCACAACACTAATGTTGTGATACAAAAGGTGTAGTTAAACCAGCGGTGTGACGACGAGGAAAAAAAATACTCGTCGTCACACTGGTGTCACAACCTGGTGTGACGTGGAGTCGGGAATGGAAATAATCCACAACACGGGCCCAGTGCGCGTTGGTGTTGACGTTGCGTTGTTTGAAATATATGAGATCCTTGAAATGATGGTGTTTGGGTAAAGGTAATAATTATTATATCGATGACGAACTACCAATATCTTATATCTGTTTTTAGAAAATTTAAACACAAGGACATAGTACGAGTAGTTATTTCTACTTAAAGTTAGGAGGTGTCGCAACAAAATTAGCGTCTCATAGTTTGGAAGTTATTTCTATTAGTGTTTAGTGGGATAAATAGTCAAATATCAGTTTATAAGGTTTTGCCAGTACACGCGAAATAGCATTCTACGTCGATTGGCATTAACAACTAAAAATCTGAAAAGGTAGATAAGAGGTGTTTGTAGTTCATCGTCGATACCTACATAAGTCGTACTTATTACTCTTCGGCCCTATTATCTTGAAATGACACAACACAACACACACACACACAACACAACTTACAAAACTTCTTATTGCATAAAGGAGTACGAGTTGGCATCAACTAAGTATAATATCACCGTAAGTAAGAACGCTTACGAAGACCATGATTTCCTGTACACCAAAAATGTATACAAAAGATATGGAAACATCTTTGTAAGTCTTATTGAGACATTGAGTGTTATTGGTGCACGAAGCTTCGATTGCATAAAGTTGTGTGACGTAAATTTTTCTATTAGAGTCGAATTTATATACGAGCATAAAATTTTATCTCTTACTGACACTTTGAAAATCTTGTGCACCTTTCAAGAGACGGAATTGCAAAACTGAGGACAGGAATCTTTATAAAGATTTTGTGTACTTTGCAAGATATTTTAGTTGCAAAATGTTTGGTTGGAAAACCGTTGATTAAATGGAAAGTAGATATATTTATGATCGTAATTTCGCTCTGGAGCCTTTAATTTGTGACGACAAGGCGATGAATGATAAAATGTTAGTGGTTATTAAAACGTTAGTGGATATAAAACACACTTGGTATGGAAGTGAGTCTTCAGCCATTAACCCTGGAACTGTCCAAGGATCGTTTAGAGCAAGCAATAAAGCAGGCGATTAAGACTAAACTGTTATAATTAAATGTTTGATGTTTTCCATTTTGTTCCATAAATTAATTCGTAATAAATAACACAACGTTTCAACAATTACTTTTTATGGAACAATTTGCTGTATAAGAATTTCTTTTACGGATTTTGGGATATTTGGTTTGAGTTCGCGAATTCCCGCTATTTATTTACTTGAGCTGATCTAGGTATGCTATCGTATTGGAGGATTTTCTGTGAGGACAATTCCACGTAATATTTGTACATCAATAGAACAAATAGACCAAGAAGAATTGGATAGGACACCGCTTCAAATGGGATGCTTCAATAAAGAAAGCACTGAAGTGAAGTTGACAGAATCGAGTTGTTTTCACACAAGAGATTAAAATAGAGCTTGCAATGTACTGGTCTCGCATTTTTCTTGTTAGGAATATTAAGTTCATAGCATGATCTTGCTTTTAATGGAAAGGTTTTTATGTAAACTATCTGATAATTATCTTTTATTTTTCATTGTTCTGTGTGTTCTGTAAACATGGCTGGCATTGCAGGTCACATTTTACTTTATAGAAGTACACTGTCCTACCCACCTAACCATAGTTATGTATCATAATTAAAATGTCCCCTTTTACAGTTAATAATCAGCGACAAAACTTTCTCCGACTTTAAAATTATTACCCTAACAAAATGGTAATCCATTCAAATCGCAGAATCGCTCTATTCAACTTTAACTACGCCATACAGCCTCCGTTTACTCAGCCCTTAAACCCAACTATTGACTACGCCTTTCAAAGGAGGCTCTCTACCAAAAAGGGTAGTGTTGAAGCACACCGAACAAAGGGACTATACATTTTTATATATAAAATTGACTTTAAATCCCCAGCTCAGATGTATTGACAGTATGGGTGGAATAAATTGAATTTTCCGACACGGTCTGTCTTCTGACATATCAGAAGTCAAAACATCCGTATCTTTGAGTCTGAAATGTGTTTGGTAAAGCCTTTTACTCTTTTATGACGTCATTACAATGGATGGTGATAAGGTTGTGCTGTTTAATGAGTGGTATTGGCGTTTTATTGATAATTTTGTTGAAAAGGATGAGTGGATTGGTGTGGTAAAACATTACAGTATGTGATTGAAAGTATACATTGGTTGGTAGAGTAGGTATTGCCTGATTTTATCGTCAAAAAGAAATGGTTTCGCTTATCAATAGCTTTTGTATCACCGATAATGGTCTTCGTAGTTGTCTTGTAAGGCTGGTTTTCATTGATCCAGTATTTCAATCCAGCGTTTGAATCCAGTAGCACTGTATCGAACTTAGCGGATGCTCTATTCTAATCCAGCGCTAGATACCTACTGGATTGAAAAATGTTTACATTCATTTAACACCGATCCAGTGTCACTGGTTTTCAGCGCTGGATTGAAATACTAGTTCGTATCAAATCAGTCTTTAAATATATTTAAACACATGCACGTGTACCTACTGGCTTCTTTGTTGTTTTTCTTTCTTCATTGTTGTTCTTTAAGTCACTATATTATTGCCTAAATACAAAATTCGTCAACCATCCTATTCGTCGCAATCACACTTTACTTTTTCGATTAACCTCAAACATTTCTCACCATCAAAATTATTCCGTCACCTTTCGTAGTCAGAATATATTAGCGGAGTTGTATGATTTATACAAAAAGGGAACATTCCTGACTATAATCACGCGACAAAGATTGATGCTTTGGCTGCAGAAATGTATTATGAATCAAAATAATACGAGTGTCGCTTTATTTCCATTGTGTTATTTCAGACAATTGTGTGATGTTGTTTTCCGTAGAAGGTCACAGTATTATGCAGATTACTTGTAATTCAACGTATATCCGTTATGAGCTGATAGGGGGACCATAATGCAACAAATTGAACTCCCTGTATGTATGGTGGAAATTCAATAGTTTTCGAGATATTTGAATTTTAAGGGTTTTTCGGTGTTTCCTTAAAAAATTTGGTTTAGGCGCGATTGGTCCAATTCGCGATAGGTCCAATATTAAAAAAAAATTATTCGCAGGTAGGTTAAGTTAGGTTATGTTGGAACTGTGACCACACAACGCACGAGCCGAGCGAGCGAAGCGAGTGGTGCCGCGGCAGCGGCCGGCGAGTGCCACGGTCCGTTTTGACACAAGAGAATTTAATGTTTTGCTTTTGGGAATGAGCTAGTAAAACTTGATATGATTAAGAATAAAATAGTTAATATAGTACAATATATATACATAAAAAAATTTAATTTCGGAACTACTTTATATTGGACCAATCGCGCCTAAACGCAATTTTTTACAAGTAGGAACCTGATTCAAAATTAAAGATAAAGTTACATATTGAATGGGTACCATTAAAATATGATATTATATCTGGCACTTCAATTAAGCTATCAACATAATTAAAAGTACATAATTTAACTAAATAATGTAAAATTAAAAGTTTTTTTAGTTATTTGTACGGTCAATGTCATAGTCATTTTGTTAACGAGACAACATTTTTTGAAACCAAAAATGAAAATATTGGTAAGATACTATTCTTAAATCGCCCATCATTTTAATTATTTTACATTAAGTACTTTTAATTATGTTCCTAGCTTTATTGAAGTGCTGCTGCAATATTATTTTTAATGGTACCCATTCAATATGTAGTTTTTTTTTTTTTATATTTGTGTTTTTATAAATGTTAAATATTGGGTCAATATTAAAAAAACACCTAAAATTCAAATATCTCGAAAACTATTGGATTTCAGCCATATAATTATGTGGGAGTTCAATTTGTTCCATTTTGGCCCCCTATCAGCTCCTGACGGACATACATCGAATCACAAGTAACCTTCATAATACTGTGACCTACGGAAAGTAGAGTGGTAAGTGGAGTTTGAGAGCTTCTATGAAACATGGAAAGTCTTTACATACCCAGATACTGTTTATGATTCATCATAACATCACACGTTAATTACCGGAAAGGTTTGGCAGAGGTGCATCATTAGGTACAACCACATTTCGTCAGTTTTATTTAAGTGCCTTGTCAACGGACGAGCTTATTGCCAGGTGGGGAAACCAAATAGCACTTTGCCCAACCCGAGAATCAAATCCAGGACCTCATGCTCGGGAGTAGCGTTTGCAACCACCAGACCAACGAGGCAGCGTGTTTGAAGTGAGAATCTTATCAGCCAAATTCATTCAGTAATGTAATTGACTGACCGGTTTGCGCAGTTGGTAGCAACCCTGCCTTCTGAGCCGCTGGTCCCGGGTTCGATCCCCGGAGAAGTCAAACATTTGTGTGCATGAACATGTCTGTTCGACCTGTGTCTGAGTGTGTATTATGTATATAAGTATGTATATCAGTCATCAGGGTACCGTAGTATAGGCTCTGCCTAGTTCGGGACCTGAAGACCTTGTGTGGCTGTTATCAAACAAAAAAAAAAAATATTGTACTTTTAAATAATATCTTAGATGTCAATGCTTGCGGTAGCGTCGGGGGTCGGGTTGCCTCCTTCCCTCAAATGTGGCGAGGGGGTAATGGCTGATCTTTGCGTTATACTCGTGAACGGGTGCTGCTTGTGGTGACAGATCATCTTGCTGACTATGGTTTTGGTATTAGTAATTAACTGTTTCTTTATTTTACTTCGAAGGTCCTAGTTTATCATTTGTGACTTCAATTTACAGCTACATATATGTAAACATATTGCAGCATTGAAAATGTAAGCGGGCACGCCCTTTATGCCTGGAGGCTTTTATTATGTATTTAGTTCTGTTTACGTTTTCATTATTTATTTCTGCTTGAGTATTGTTTTCAATATTGGCGTGTGCTAGTTGACATATGGCAAGTAATTTTATTGAATGTTTTGTGTTTCGTAATGTTAGTTACTTACTACTATATAGAATCCAGTGTTGCTGCGGAGTTTGTTGCGCCACTTCTTCCCAGTTAAAGCACTAGGAAGTTGTGAAGGGCGGGCGTTTTGGGGGACTGTCTTATGTAATTCTGACGTTCAAAAAAGTGCTAATTCGCAGCCTAGTTTGAATAAATTACTTTCAAGTTTGATTTGTAAAGGACCGTACTCATCGCGCTTCATGACTTTGTTTTGTAAATATTCGTGGCTCAGGCTTTTGTAATGCAGCGAACATTTATTCGCGAAACGAAAAGTTTGGTGAGTATGTGATTCCACGAACACGACAAAAAACTCACTAGATGTTGCTCGCGAACGAATTTTTGTTTCACGAATTAATGTGAGTAACAAAAGTTCGAGGAACTAATATTTGCAAAACAAATTCGTGAATCGAATATTCGCGGTTAGTAGGTAGCCAAGCGCTGGGCACTCTTACAGTACCGAAATCTATATGGACTAGGCGCTACATAAGAAAATAAGGAGCAATACTGAATTTACTCTATTATTTCAAGAGGACGTGCTCGCTTTTACCTGCCTATCACATAACTGTTGTTTTATATAAACATATTAAGGGGACTACATGACCTAAACGCAAGTTTTATAATGCCTAAAAGTACGTATATGATCCACTGCAGTAAACATAATATGATATTCTTCAGGATATATGCTAGTTAGATAGTGTGTTGAAAAAATAATACATCTAATTTGGTACGATAGAAATAAGTCACGAAGATACCTCAATTTTTTTTTAACGATTAAAAACCATACTAATATACATGCAGTCATTCTGTTTTTTTTTTCAGATTGTTTTTCAAGCAAAGTATATTAACGTGATACTGTTTTAATTTTTTAGTTCAATCAATAGATATTTTGTAGGCAGTTATAGAATTGCTTCATATTTTGCAATAAATTACCCGTTTTGTGTCATCGCACTTCTCTTTCTTTTCTATGTAGTCCGACAGTGACCGCGCTTTAGCTGTTGTCAGCCCCTTAATAAGTTTTTTTTTAAATAATTCTCAATTCGCTAGAATGATCGAATGCAATCAGAGTCGTATTTCTACCAGCCTGCATGATGTAAGGTTCCCTTTTGCAGACAACCTTTACAGAACTGTTCTAAATATTCTATTGTTATACTTAATTAAAACTCAAATATAAACTTAATTTAAACAAGAAATCAGAAGGTCGACAGCTATATGCTATATTTTTCTTTCTTTCTTTCTTTATATGCTTGGTTCAATCATAAGAGCTACAAAATCAGTTCAAAGTTATCTTACTTTAGGTAAGGAATTCGCTTGAATAAAACCTCATTAAAACATAGCCAACATAGCCAAATATTATCAGCATAAACTGCATCATATGAATCCAAAAGTTATGAATCCAATACCCAAATGTCCTTTCTTTCTTTCTTTGGTATTATTCGTCGAATCGCTAAGCTCCTTAAGTTCTGAGTTGAGCTGCACGATTACTGACACATGCGTGCACTGACTGGACATGTTCACTCAATCCGTGTGGTTTTTCCTCAAAAGACCATTTCAGACACCAATCTACATAGTCTTCAAATGATCTGACCAAGATTATGTTTGGACTTTAAAAGACACTGTGACCTTTGGGTTTGTTTCGGCCTTCCTTCTCTGAGTAGTCCGATAGGAAACGTCGACCTCATCTAGTTTTTGAAATACGATTGACGTGTAAAAGTGTTTGTACAAACATATGATCTGAGGTACAAACATACTTACGGAAATAAAACCATTTATCATCTAATCGACAACCAAATCATAGAAAATTTTGTTCGCAGTTGATTCACTGTTACCCATCACATAATGGAATACCGTCGCTATTTACGACGGTGAATTACTACCGGCCACCCATGATTCATAATTGTGGAAGAGGAATTCATATCAGTTGTTTTGAATGTACGGTAGTAAGCTTCATTATTGACTTACATTGTGTACAGTACAGTATGTGTGCAGTTTTGAAAGATCGTTTGGGTTATGTAATGTAAAGGTAGTACAGTAATTTTTCGAGAGTACCACAATTTGAAGGAAATCAGAGAAAAGTCGGTCAGAGTTAACTCTGAAAACCCCTGGAAACGCCTTCCCTACTTACTAATTAGATTTTAAAATAGGCAAGTGTTTTAAATTTAGTTTCCACCAATGATATTCAATACACCACTCTTGAGTTTCGATAAACCAATTCTATCTCGACACCACTGCAGAAAAAATATAAAAACACAGGTTTGATTGCAAATATTCCAGTGCTTTAATTAAAAACACAAATAAATGGCAGATAAGAAAATTGTCAGCTATATAATTGTATAAACGAAACAAAAACCATAACTACCCGCCACTTTTAAAATAAAAACCAAACAATATCAAAACGTTGGGCCCCAAATTCGATTCAACAAACAGTCCTTAAAAAAGCCAAACAGCAATTTAAGGCAAAGCGATTAGATTAACTATTTTCTAATCTGTAATTTATTACGGAGCGGCGGCCGGCCGTACCGGACCGAGCCGGATTTCCTACAGTTCCGGTACCGTAGTAGCACTATGTAGTTCCTCCACTCCTTGTTAAAACCGTGTTTTGAAACGGAGCCGGCTGAAGTGCGCATATTTATGAAGGAAGTTTACAAAGTACTGTTTGTAATTTGTATGCGTCAAATCGGACTTTTTAATGTCAAGGGTTGGATAAGAATAGCGTTTTAAATCGCTTTAATGCATAAGTGGTTTTACCATAATCATTAAGTTTTGGTAACGGACTGGTGATCGTAGAATTTATTTTATAATTAAGAACAAAAAACAAAATGCTTCTTATGGCCCTAGGTGATCTGAACACAATTATCAACTACAAGTTAATAATAATTAATAATAAGCTCAGAAACAGGTTTTTTTTTAATAAACGCTGCTTCACAGTAGGAATTTCTTCTGTACCGTGGTTGCGTTTACAAACATTTAAACTCACATACACAAACAGCCAGACCCGGAACAACTACTTGCAGGTCATACAAATATTTGTTCCATGCTGGAATCGAACCTGCGACACGGAACGCAGGTCAATCGCTTAACCACTGCGCCAACCGTGTCATCAAACACCTCAAGCACTATGTTTGGACTTTAAATGAGACTGTGAGTAACCTCTGAGTTTGTTTCGGCTTTTCTTCTCAGAGCAGTTGGATAGGATACGGCCGACCTCATCTAGCTTTTAAAATATTATTGACATGTAAAAGTGTTTGTTTAAAAGCTTACAGAAATATATCATCATCAATTGCCTAGCCTTTTCCCACCTATGGTGGGGTCGGGTTCCAGTCTAACCGGATGCAGCTGAATACCAGTGTTTTACATAGAACGACTGCCTATCTGACTTCCACAGCTCAATAACTGGGTAATACGATACCCTTTGGTAAGACTGGTTGTCAGAATTTCGGGATACTGACGACCCATAATGACTGTCAAAGATCCACGAATGACAGCTGGGACCAATGGCTTAACGTGCTTTCCGAGGCACGGAGGGGTCTCGGTGTATAAAGATGGTCACCCATTTACGGGCCAACCGCAGCAAGTGCAGCTTGACCTGTTCGATGGACCCATGCGGCTGTTATAACTTAGCCACGAGCCATAAATAAATAATAGTAGATTATGCACCGAGGGGCTAAAGTTGTGTCTTATGTCACGGGCGTCATATTGAATCTCGAGCGCAATGAAGGATTCGGGATTTAACTCCCGAGCGCAGCGAGGGAGTTAAGAGTTTAACTCACGAGCGAAGCGAGGGAGTTAATACAAGAATCCTGAATGCAGCGAGGGATTCAAGCTAGCCCAAGGCAAAGACACCTTTAGTCCAGAGGAGGATACTCTACTTTTTACACCTACTGTGAGAAAATAATTTTAATGTTATTCCATTCCTTTTAAAAAATGGTTCGTAGTTATCTAATTATTCTTACAATATTATGTCTTCGAAAACAGTGCAACGATATGAAGAAGCAGTCGTTATGATTTTGTAGGAAATCGAGAATATCATCCACGCGTAGTAAGGGTTTCGAGAATAGCTTTCCTCTTTCTGGCACCAAAGGGTGTTTGTTAGTACTATACTGCCAATTTAGCTGAGCATGTGAGATTCCAAATTCAAATCACATTATTGACCAGCGGGTCATAATGAAATCCAGTACAACATTATTGACCGGCTGTGCCCCCGGCCATTAATGACTCACTTTAGGTTAAGGTTGCTTGACATATAATTTGACATTTTCGAGCAGGTGGTGTGAAAAATAAATATCTTAACTTACAGACATAATATTATTTATCATTTTATCAAAAAAGGCTTTCCATGGGTTTTGCGTGAATTAATGGTCCTAGTGGTATGGTCCTAATTGGTGTGTTCCTATTGTTGTATGGACTTAATCCTGTTCAATGTAATAATGCCAGTTAAATTGTGTTATTCACTGATGAACTGACGAACAAAACATGAAAATAGCACCTATTCTTTTTAAACAAATCAAAAGTAAAATATGGATCCAGCACAAATATGTTATTTACAGTATCCGTTGATATTTAAAAACAGAAATACAAGCATGGCTATTTACAGAACAATGAATAAACAAAACCCACTGTGCAAAATTTACATACTTAGCAAATATTTTGTTTGATCGAGATAAATTGGTATCATGTTTTACAATAACAACGTGCATACTAGAAATTGTTTGGACAAAATTTCAGTTTTTTTTTTTGCTTTTCTGTATTGTAGCTACACAATCTATAGTAAATTTTGAAAGCAAAACTTATTTTGTTTGACCGTTTTTCAACAAATAAAATTGCTATTGAAACCCCCTAAACTAGCTATGTGGAGTTTTGATTTTAGGTTTTTTTTGTGTATTTTGTTTTATATTATTTTTCTCGAGCCAATGTGTATGAACTGAATTCAGGTTTCAGGTCACCTAATATTATAATTTGGTAATTATAATATTTTAATGTTTTACTTTCTCATTACCTTTGACCCAGACATTTTGGTAATTTTTGTTTTTTTTTTATTTTTTATTGAAAGGAACAGCAAACAGTTACATTATAAAAACTTACAACTAATAGTAATAATATAACCCACAACGCTGTCCACAGGTAGATATAAAAGTTTAGAAAAGATAATAAGTGTAGTCGCTAGGAGTGTTAGTTATTTGTATAATACACATTAGTCAAAATATTAACTTAAAAAAATGAATTACTCAGATAAAGATAATACAAGATTTATTTTTTTTTTATATTTTTTTTTGAAAATCCATATATTGATAAAGATTACATACATGACACATCATCAACCTTGCCAGAATCATATTTTATATTATAAAATATGATTCTAGCGAGCCAGACAATTTTCAGAGACGCTACAAACATGGGTTTTGTTTAATAAAGAGGAGCGGGTGAGGATTTTAAATCTACTTTGGACAATTTAAAATGTCAATATTTTCAATAGTAGGTACTATTGTAACATATAGTAATGAATGGGGAGGTTAGTTACCTCAATTATTTCCGTTTCAAACCGAAACCGTCAATCCCTCTTGATGTCAACACTTAATGTAAAAGAAAAAGATTTGCTACTCTGGCAAAAACATAGACCTATCTGGCAAAAAGTTGGTGTGCTATTAATACATCCCTGCCTACCTCATCGGGTAATGCAGGTCAAAAGGGGGAGGATACGTTACCTATTTTGTTCGGTCGGTCATGGGGATACAGGCAGGTCTAAAGGGGGAGGATAGGAACGTGCACCTATTTCGGAACGTATCCTCTACCATATACAGAGTTGATATGACAGAGGGGCATTAAATTACACTACGTATACTATGCCATGTTTAGTGTTAATTCGATACGGTATAAAAATAAAAAGCACCATAAATGAGTTTTTTTTTTCTTTCAAACAAATTAAATAGCTTACAAATCAGAGTAAAACGCAACCACCCTTTGTAATGAAAGTGAAAGTGTGTGTGTATTTATTGCCACCTTTTTGTCGAAAATATTTGGTTGTACTTGTGGCTTGCGTCAGAGCGGCAACAACGCATCGTAGGTTATACTCAGATTTATCGTTTTAAGGTGTATGACCTATGCGTATAGACATAATCAGCTGTTAGGAAAGATACATCGTGTTCAAACGGGGCAAAAATTAAAAAAAATCATTTGCGACTAAACTACTGCTCCTATTTAATTGAATTTTGGTACAGAGCTTGAAAATGGTATTTAGAATAGGCAGTTTAAAGGAAAGCCCCTCCTCTGTTGTATCAACTCTGTATACAGGGTGAAATTGAATTCATGGGCATTCATAATTATTAACAACTTTTACTATGGGACCAAACCTGAAATCACAAAAAAATATATCAGTTGTTCCCTACATTTATATTTGCATAACCCTTCAAAATGTAGGGAACAGCTGATATTTTTTTTGTTATTTCAGGTTTGGTCCCATACCATAGGTTGATGATTTGTAATCTTTGTCAGTCTTTGTATTCTTTACAAAAAAAAAAAAAATGTTAATCTTTGTAATCTATCTGAATGCTACGAGTATTGCTATAGACTAATATTTTTACTACTGTGTGTTATACAAATATGTACTGCACGTACTGCTACTAATACTCCTAGCGATTAGACTTATTATCTTTTCTATCTAGGTACCTGTGGACAGCGTTGTGGGTTATATTATTACTATAGTTATTTATCCAACATGTGAGGAAAGTTCGTTTTTCCTATGAGTTTTGAGCGAACGAAAGATTGAAAAATAGAATCACGAGCGCAGCGAGTGATTATAAATTTCAATCCTGAGTAAGCGAAAGCAAATAAACTTGCTCACATCATCATCATCTTCCTGCCCTTATCCCATTTTACTTGGGGTCGGCGCAACACGTTTTCTTCTTCCATTCTCCCCTGTTAGACGTCAAGGCATCATCTACTCCCTTTTCAATCATATCATTTCTCACACAATCCATCCATCTTTTCTTTGGCCGTCCTCTTCCTCTCCATCCATCAACATTCATACCCATCACTCTCTTAGTCACATGAGTGTCATCCCTCCTCATCACATGTCCATACCAAGACAGTCGATTCCCTTTCACTTTTTCTGTCACAGGCGCTACTTTCAAACTTCCTCTTATATACTCATTCCTTACTTTATCCATTCTTGTCACTCCACACATCCATCTCAACATCCTCATCTCCGCTACATGTAATCGTTTTTCATCCATCTTCTTCACAGCCCAGCATTCCGATCCATACAATACGACAGGTCTAATCACAGATTTGTATATTTTCCCCTTTAACTTGAGGGGCATCTGTGGGTCACAAGTTGTTCTAGTCACCTGTCGCCATTTCATCCATCCTGAGTTGATCCGGTGTGTTATGTCCCGGTCTACATCGCCATCTCCTTGGACAAGCGACCCGAGGTACCGGAAGTCGGAACAGATTGGTATGGGCGTTCCAGCAAGAGTAACAGGCACAGGACTGGAGAGACCGCCAAAATCGCAAAACAAGTACTCTGTTTTGGTTCTGCTAAGTTTCAGGCCAACATTCTCCAGTCTTTGCCACCACACCTCCAATCTGTTCTGGACCTCTAGACCGCTCTCGGCAATCAACACAATGTCATCAGCAAACAGCATGCACCAGGGAGCCTCTTCCTGTATGTCCGACGTCAGAGCGTCCATTATCATCAGGAAGAGGTAAGGGCTGAGAGCCGACCCTTGGTGCAAGCCGACAGCCACATTGAAGCTGCCAGTAGTGCCCGCTGTAGACCGGACTTGGGTAGTGCATCGATTGTACATTGCACGGATCAACTTGACATACTTCCCTGGCACACTTTTCTCCTTTAGGGCCCACCACAGAACCTCACGGGGCACTCGGTCGTATGCCTTTTCGAGGTCAATGAACACCATGTGCAAGTTTTTGTGCGCACCTCTGTATTTCTCGCATAGCTGGCGGATAGCAAAGATGGCATCCGTCGTACCCCGGCCAGGCATAAAACCGAACTGGTTCTGTGAAATTTCGGTCTCTTCTCTCAGTCGCCTTTCAACAACTTTCTCCCCAACTTTCATGCTGTGTGTCATTAGCTTTATTCCTCTATAATTATTGCACTCCAGCACATCACCTTTGTTTTTAAAAATGGGCACCAGCGAACTATTACACCATTCGTCAGGTATGGCTTCTTCCAGCAACAGCTTATTGAAGAATAAAGCTAACCACGTCCAACCGGCCATCCGCAATATTTTCCATACTTCAACAGGTATTCCGTCCGGTCCTAATGCTTTACCATTCTTCATTCCGCTTACAGCAATCCTCACTTCATCCACACTGACTTCTCTTACTAATCCCTCATTTTCTGGTTTATTATCAAGCATACCACTCCAGTCATTCTCCTCATTCATCAGTCTTTCAAAGTAAACCTTCCACCTATTCTTAATTTTCTCATCTTCCGACAGTATCATTCCAGCTTCGTCTTTTACGCATTTTACCTGGACCACATCCTTCGCCTTTCTCTCCCTAGCTCTAGCAAGCCGGTATAGATGTTTTTGGCCTGCCGAAGTTTCCAACATGTCATAAAGCTTTTCGTGAGCACTAGCTTTCGCTATAGCCACAGCTCTTTTGGCTTTTTTCTTGAGAGCATCATACTCACTCTTTCTTTCAGCTCTCAGACTAGAACGCTCATTTCCAATGCTCTGCCATTCCTTAAATTTCTTCTTTTTTTCTCGCAGCACATTCTGAATCTCTATCGACCACCACCACGTATCCCTATCTATCGTGCCCCTTCCTTTCGTCTCTCCCAAAATACCCTTTGCTGCACTCCTAATATACTGAGCCATTTCATTCCAACATTCATTTACGCTTCGGTCGTTCATTTCACCCATCTCTATCATTTTATCTACCACTTGGTCTCTTAATTTCGTCACACAGTCAGTCTTCTCTAACATATGCCATTTTATTTTAGGAGGGGGGCGTTCTTTATGTTTTACAAGCCTTATTTGTAAGACTACTTCCATAACCAGGAGTCTGTGTTGTGAGACCAGATCTTCTCCCGGTAGCACTTTGCAGTCCTTGACGTGCTTTAAGTTGTTGCGTCTGACAAGAAAGTAGTCTATTTGTGTATTATGTGCTCCACTCTTGTATGTTACTAGGTGTCCATCGGCTTTTTGGAACCAAGTGTTGGCTACTGCTAGATCGAATGCAGTAGCAGATTGCAACATAGTTTCCCCCTCATTGTTTAAACGACCATAACCCCATCCCCCGTGTACTCTTTCGTAACTTCCTCTCATTCTTCCCACATGCCCATTAAAATCACCTCCTATTATCAGTTCCTCATGCACCGGGATGGTCATTAAAACTGCATCAAAATCCTCCCAAAACTTCTCTTTCACACTTTCTTCACATCCTACCTGAGGAGCATACACACTAATCACGTTCAGTATAACATTCTCTAACATGACTTTCACAACTATAACTCTGTCATTAATTCTTTTTACATCCATCACACTTTCTTTCAAATTACTATCTAATACTATTACCACGCCATTCCTTTTTCCGTCACTTCCACAGTAAAAGAACTTGTATCCCTCACCAATTTCTCTCGCTTTTGTACCTTTCCATTTAGTTTCTTGCAAACACGCTACATTTATTCTTCTTCTTTTCTACACATCTGCTAACTCTCTTGCTCTTCCAGTCATTGTCCCAACATTCCAACTAGCATACCTCAATCTCACTTCCCGAGCTCGCTTCTTACGTCGCACCCGCCCGGGGTGGTGCAACAACCCTTGTGCATTTCCCGCGGGGGCCGGGTGCTGCTCCTGCGCGTCGCCTGCGGGGTACGCCCTAACCCTATCGCGCAAACCATTTTCACTGTCCATGTTACATAGGGATTTGGCTTAGATTTTATAGCCGGCCGCCTGCCTGACACTAACCCTCTTTGGGAATGCATTTGTT
This sequence comes from Brachylomia viminalis, assembly GCA_937001585.2. Lineage (NCBI taxonomy): Eukaryota > Metazoa > Arthropoda > Insecta > Lepidoptera > Noctuidae > Brachylomia > Brachylomia viminalis. Next base: position 5,838,192 of record OW443300.2, read on the forward strand.
GGTGGTTTATTTACCCGCCACCATTCGGGTGACCCAAGGTGCTTGATATCATGCACTGGGTCGTAAGCTCCATTAGTCGCCTTTTACGACACCCATTGGAAGATATGGGGGTGGTGCTATTCTTTGTGTCCGGACACCACACGGACAAAATAAACTTGCTCACATGTTGCATACAAAACTTTTCACCACTCACTATTTTCCTCACTGTTCAAACAGTGAGGAAAAACCAACTTTCCTCACTGTTTTCGTAGAGGAAAGACACTTCTTTCGTGCGGGAGTGGTGAAAAAATTATTTTTGTTAAATTAGCTGTAAGTTTTTATAATGTCACTGTTTACTGTTGCTTTCAATAAAAGTAAATAATATTTCGGGGCAGAGCTAACTGCTCCCGCCACGATTCACGACAAGCTGCGCGGTTAGTTTCGTTATGAAACAGGTGCGCGTTATACTTTTATAATTGTCATTATTTGAAAATATGCCAGTGACTCACCATCTCCTTGTTAGCAGTGGCCTTATCCAGCACAGCATCGAGCCACTCCCACTGCTTCCTCGCCTGTACGCTGTTCGAATCCCGGATGCTGAACAGGTTTGTGTTGAGCGCCACTATCCGAAGCTTACTTTGTTTCTGCTCTATCGTGTAGTAGCCACCTGTTTAGAAGATAATGTTTTGATTAGAATACTGTTTTGTGGGGTAAATGGTAACAGAAGATTATCGAGAGTTTTGTTGGGCCACTAAGCTGTTAATAATATAAAATGCTGGAAAACCTGATTTTAGAGACATTGCTGTAATTTTTTACTGCTTTTATCAGACCAATTACTGAGATTTTACATCGAATCATCAACTAGGAAGTAAGTTCTTTTTGGCGAGAAATCAAATAAGATAACTACAAATTACTATCAATCATGGCATGAAATCAACCACCATATTATTATATTTATATTACTTTTCAACTCAAACACGTACCTATCAAGCACCATTGAATATAGATCAAGCTCCAATTGAAGCATCAGCCAAGAATAATGTAGAAAGCGAGCTACAAAAACGCCCAATACGCAGTTTCGTTCAGAAAACTTCGTGTTTCTTATTCCCCGACGTCTCCTGGGAACTTTAAACTTTTATAAAGCGGACTGAGGCAGTAACTTAGAACTGATGGCAGAAAAGTTAGGCGTTCCAGTCTTAAGACATCAAAACAATCACCATATTTAAAAGTCTGCAGTGCTTGCGAAGCCGTTGTATCTCGAATAAAGCATTATGCTCATAAGGAGCTGCCTGGCTGATTAACAGAGGTCGGAATTAGGTAGAGTTATTTATGTACTTACACTGATTTCATACAGCAAAACCATAAAGTGGATATACCACAAATCCCGAGATTAATTTTAAAGTGCAGAGAGTGAGTGAGTGAGTGAGTGAGTGAGTGTGTGTGAGTTTTTTGTGTGAGAGTGTTGTGAGTGCAGTGTGTTTTTGAGTGCGAGTGTGTGTGTGTGAGTGCCCGTGATTTATTAAATAAAAAAGTTATAGGTACAGTAATGTCGGCAGCGAACACTTCAAATCTTAGTGGCACTTTGAATGAATCGGACAAGGAAAGTTATTCTGATGGGCCGTTTGAATAAGCAAACCCTCACGAGTCTAGGCTAGAAGTTTTATGTCTGTGTATCTCTGAGGTTTTTATTATTATTTATTTGTAATATTGTTGGCCACACGGGATTGTCCATTAGAAATCCCGGGAAGATCCATATTAATATCAACGTTTCGATGCAAGTACATAAATACCTCTACCTAATTCCGACTTCTGCTAATTACAGAGCGTATTATTGTGCAGGATTATAATCTTGAGGCCTTTATTTAGGCGCGCTTGTACCACAAATCACTAAACACATAACGCTAAACCATTTAAAACCTCATTCAGTTTCTGTCAATCGTTTGAAGATGATAGAGACAGAATGATGTTTTAAATATGTTTAGCGTTAAAAGTGGTTTGTGGTTTAAGCGGGCCTTACATCTACTTTCCTGTATCTAAAGCCCTATTTATCAGCAGTTTAGTAAAAACGTTGCTACTATTGTTTAATTCAGATGGACTTCAACTACTAACTTTGTTGGTATTTAAAATAGATGAGGAACAGTGGAACAACGAGACTTGCTGGTCTATTCTGTAAAAATCTCACCGTGATAACTTAGGTGGAGTGACCTTGAAGTGAGTTTGAGTGACGGCAACCAGTCGGTTATCTTTTAAAGTGAAGGCAAGTGAACATATATGTCAGAAGTTTGCGGAAACATCCCAGCGCTGAGTTGCTGGATTCGTTTTCTCCTCTACCGATCGTTATTTCTCCTGACCAAGGTTTATTTTATGTATGTATCTATGTATTAGTATTTAATCTTGTATTTTATAGTAATTTCTGAGCTATCTATCTTGTATGTTGCACCTACCATGTTTAATCTCTGCATCACCCTAAGGTTGACTGGTAGAAAATGCCTCAGGCATTTAGTTCGCCTTTGTACAGTATTTTTTTTACTTGTGTTTAAAGTTTTAATAAAAAAGCAAATAAGTGAGCTGTCATTCCATCTGATGCTAGGGAAGTAATCTACTGACTGCTCACTTCAAGGCCACTCCATCTAAGCTTCCACGATTAGATATTTACAGAATAGAACGGCTGGGATGATTAGTTCAAAGCAAAGTGACCAAGCAATGTACGCCATCTCAATTGCAACAAAAACATAAAAAAATAATTTCTATCACCGTAATTGAAAGTCTGCAGTGCTTGCGAAGCCGTTGCATCTCGAATAAGGCATTATATTTCACACGGAGCTGCCTGGCTGATAGGCAAAGCGCATTATTTTGAAGGATTATAACAAGATCGTGTCTTGGGGGCTTTATTAAAAACTAGTTTACTGGGTGCGCTGGTTTTAATATGATTTTCACCTTGGTAAGATATTGTTCTAATGTTATTTATAGAGGCAGCGATACTATTGTTTGTATGCTGTTTGAAATAGGTGTTTACACTTACTTATAGCTATAGTTGAGATATCGTGGTTAACCGATAAAAAAATCAAAATTAAATTAATAATTTATCAGTGTGATTTATGCTTATAGGAATTACTAATAGTATAATTATTATTTTTAGCATTTATTGTCTATTATCAGCCTATTATTGTCGCACTGCAGAATAGCACATAGAAGAAATGAGCAATTGAGCATTGATCAACACGTTTGCTCATGACAGATTACCGATTTTAGACTTATATTAATATTATAAGTCCAGCATTGCGATTCTGTAACCATCTCACCGTGAAAACTTAGGTGAAGTGAGCGTGGAGTGAGCTGCCAGTGTCATCCCACTGATGCTAGGGATTGACCAAGCATTACACTTACAATCATAATCGAGATTATAATTCGGTTTTCTAATGTTAGTTCTGTTGATAATTTTATATTATTTCAAAGCTAGTATTTAAGTGGCTAAAAATAACTATTTACGGGTTTTTTTACTGGCAGCTCACTCCACGCTCACTTCACCTAAGTGTTCACTTCACGGTCACATTTTTACAGAATCGACATACAGGTTCCATAAATAAACTTAGAAAGTACATAGGTATGCATTGAAAAAGCCTCATTGGTACATGGGCCTTCGCCATCATGACATAGTAGTAAGAACATAATATTAAAAATAAACATACCATATTTAAAAGTCTGCAACGCCTCCAGTGGAAGCCAGTGCATCCACAAATTGGTGAGACTCTCCGACGGCGCTGGGTCCAAATGACCGAGCACTGGGAAAACGAAGTGAGAACTAAACGTTCTGCTGAGTAGATCTGTCATGTTCCTAATCGCCTGGATCTTGTCATCTTCGTTGCCTGTGTACCGGGCTGCTATAATGTCGCTGGAAAAAATGGTGATGATAAAGACGAAGTCTATGTAGGAAAACAATTATTTTTCATAATATCCAACTAGCAATTTTGTAACTGAAAAGTGCTGTTTCCAGCCCGCAGGTACTAAACGTATTTTGTCATAAACTTGAAACTTTATAACAGTAAAATAATGACGACAGTTATAAACTTTTTCTCAAACATGCTTGGGAATTTGAGCATTATTTTGACAACCTTCTTCTAGATAAATCGAAATTGCTGTACTGGCCAAATACATGCGAGCAGCGGCCGGCAAAAGTTGTATGAAAATCCACATCTGTCCTATCGTGTAATTTAAAAGTGGAATGATATTTTACTCCGAAAAGGTTCCAAGGAGGCTTTATTTAAATTTCGAACTGGCTTGCAAATAGAAAGCTGTTTTTGAAAAAAAAACAATTGAGCACTTTAACGAAACGAAAAGAAATTGTATTTGAATTTCCGCGCATTATTTGAGAAAAGTACTATACAAGCCTTAGCCGCAACTAGGCTTTGATGGACTTACGTATGTGTGCCTCAGCTTTGCTTCGGCCCACACTTAAACGTTCGTCCATCAATGCCTATTTGGCTGGCCGCTGCAGTAATGTACTATAAGATCAAGATTAATAATTATGATAAATATCCAGTTGGTGCTGGATACTTATATGACAAGTGGCGTTACCAAAGCAAACAAATCACTCGTGATTTTTAAATAATGCGCGAACTGTTACCATGAATTCAGCACATAATTATGAACACACCAGCGTTGAAAATTTTCGTAGGTTATTAAAGTCGTTAAAAGTAGCATACAGATCATTAAAATCAGGGAGTTCCATAGTCACTTACTGAATCCCTAGCAGCCTGTAAACCTTTCTAGAGGATTAACCTTTTAACGCTTTTTATTTTGGATCCCTAAATGGATTTTTCAATGAAATAAAGCAACAAATTTTTTTATAGTAGCTACTATAAAACTCACCCAGTCCAAAGCACGAACTCGACGTTTTCTGAATGCCGTGTGCGCATGTACCGCGCGGCTGACTCGATCAGCTCCAGTGAACTGTCGCAAGAGTAATCTCCGAAGCGGCCCAGCGCGCGGTGGTGGCCAGAACTGCCTCGTTCGTCTGCTCGGCGACAATCTATAATGGAAAATGGTTCAACTTTCTTTTCTTGCTTACGATATATTTATCGGGGCATGTAGTCAATCGATCCCAAATTATTTCCATTTTGACTTCCTAAAAATATTAATCGCCACTCTAATGTAATAAATGTGCCTCTTTTTGTGAGCCTTAAATAAACGCAATTTTGGTGTCCCAAAAGTAACTGCGACCAACTTGGGTAAAATTTCATCGATCAGTTGGCATCGGTACATCAGTAGTAGGTAAGCTAGTTTGCCACCCTTGCTTACCGCACATAGCCCATCACCCCTGATCTTTGGGCTCAGCACGAACACGTGACGTAAACGTAACATAAATTCGAACGATTACGAATCGAAAATACCACTATCCTATAACATGTTGGTTTACATTTTTGCAATAAGTATCACCCATAGATATCAATGAAGTCTTAAAACTAATTAATATCTATTATTTGCGATACGCGTACTCTCAGTTTTAAAATCGTTCGAATTTACTTAACGTTTACGTCACGTGCTGTATCTGAGTTACGTCACGTTATAATTTTGTATACAGAGGTTTCCTGTTCAGGCATAAGCTTCTAAAATCAATCGTCATCTTGTATTCTGAGAAAGCAGATATAGGTATTTCGGTTTAGTTTCTAATGATGTTTAGGTTATGAGGAGAGTTACACAAGATTATTAACCGTAGCCACCTTAGACACTGTCATAAACGAAAGTAAATTAAATAACACAACCGATACGTACCAGCAATCGTTAATTTAAAAATAAGTGGCTAGTCTTCTCTATTTATTTATCATAAATAGGTAGTTATATACCCACATGACATGAGTGTACGACTAAACGCCGACAGACACTACGCCGACAGACTGAACACCGACAATACTTTACTACGACGGGATTCTTCGCCGACAGGACACTGCCGACAGGTCTGTGGTCTTTTGTTTGATTTACTGGTGATTTTGTTTATGTGAAAACATTTCTGTGAGCAACTTGGAAGTAACCTATTTCGCATAATCGATTTCCAAAGTAAGTATCTGATTATGTATGTATATTATATTATGCCATGTCCCGTCGAAGTAAAGTCTTGTCTGTGTTCAATCTATCGGCGTAGTGTCTGTCGGCGTTTAGTCGTACACTTCATAATATCCACCTACACTATATTTGATTCACATTATTGTAAAAGGAACGATACATCAAATAAACCACTACCCACTCATCGTCAAACCAAAATTCAATCAGTCAAAAGCTTACACAACTCTTCTATTTATAGGTACTACGATTGGGAGTGCTAATGAAACCGATGTTTTGCATACAAATTACAGTTGCTATACTGATACAAGCAAACCAAAATTGGGCATCTGAATTGAACACAATCCGGTAAAATATGTACGGAGTACCTACATTTGAGGTGCCCAGAGTAATTTGCCCCGCTACGGATGTTGGTGAGCAGGCATTTTGAGTGATAGTGCACCTTCATGGTGTAATTTCATTTATAATAAAGCCTATGAAAACTTTGACCTTACTTAGTAGAACCTTGTCATTTTTGACGATGTTATTAGCGACGCCAAATAGCACACGCCTTGACGATGTGTGATACACGTGGTTATGACAGCGTTTAATATGACAAAGTCTAAATGTGATCAACATTTTCGTAAATTGATTGAATGTTGTAAGATAGTAATGCATGTCGTTAATGAACTTCTATAAGTGCGACGGTTACACAGTATTACTTAAGTTATTAGTTAAACTTTTCTAAGCCTTACCTATAATAACTTGTTACTAAACTAATGTGGTTTCCTTCACAGTAAAAGTTAACTGAAGTTAACATGGTTCCTACACCAGTTAATAACTTGAGTAACTTAGAAATAGTTAACATTTTATACCTACGTCTTCTAGTGTCGCCCTGTGATGTGTAGAGGGGGTCATAGTGGAAATCCGTTATGTGCCAAAAGTAGCCTGGAACAAAAAAACATAGTGCATTAGTAGGTATAATTATATCATAATCATGATTGTGTAAAACGTTACAAGGAATATAGGACACAATGAGATCGTTTGTTCAAAGAAAATAATTGTTTAAAGGCTCCTTCAAACAGGCGCGACACAAGGCGCGACGAGCGGTGCCTTTAAGGCGCATGCGATTCACGTCGCATGTCGCGCCAGTATGAACGAGCCTTCAGATTATTGCTATTATTTTTATATTTTTTTAATCATAATTTCTGATCCAACAAGTGAACCAAGAGTACGGCACCGACGCGACGGTACGTAACCGAATATTGACAATAAAGCTAAGACATCGTCCAAGACGCTACTCTAAATTATAGTGTTACAAAGTGGGTGTGTGGAGATTTGAGTCTGTAACTGGGTACTTTTGAGTAGCGTCATGGACGGGTCTAAGTGTATGGCCTTTTGAAAACAAGTATACAAAAAAAATACGAATAACCCGGCTAATCTATATACTGCACCATTTAATATTAAACATAATCTAAAGTAGAAGTAATCATTTTAATATTGAACACAAGTAATCACTCAACCCAGCAAACGCTAACGTAAAGATATACATATACCGACGCAAGTAACTTCAGGCCATATAAAACAGATTCTTAGAGAACATTATGTGGCCGTATTCATCCTATATTCACTTTGCCTTAGACTAAGATTACAAGATCTTTGACGAATGTTCCAAGAAACGGTATCAGGACTCAGGAGGTATAAACATGTTTAATCTAGGAAAATACTTGAGGCTTGTATTGCTTTCAGTAAGTGTTTATATATTCATAGTATGTGGTTCAAGCTTAAAGATAAATACAACATCCTCTGTTTAACAATATCCTTAATATTATCCTGGGAGTAACGGTACCTTATTTATTATTGATATTATGCTCTCCTTCTTTTTTACATTGATTATTTCATCTTTAATAATTTGTTTTTGATGTGTGATATCTTTCCTCTCGCTTTCCTGCAATCTGTGGGAGTGATTTTTTGAAATGCGACGGAAGTGTGTAACAGGAAGCCGGGGAAGCGCGCGCTATTTGATTTGACCAATGAGCGCGCGCGGTGGTAGAGTTGGCCGTCAGATGGTCCCAACCCATTTTCCGAGAGTTTGGTACTGTCAGCCAACAGTTACGTGTGTGTGACGAGAAAAATTTTATTATTCCTAGTTTTAATTAAATAAAATTAAATTTTTATTTAAAAGAATTCTTCGTTACGAAAAATCATTTCAAATAATACCTGAATCATTTTCTTTAGGATATAATGTTAATGTTTTGCTTATTACTAAGGTGAGATGTCAGATGTTACACATCATATGGTACTACTGTAAGGCTCGCTCGTTTTTTTTTTGCACTATTTTAAACTTATATAGATAAACTAGCTGTTGCCCTCGTGGGCAACAGCTAGTTTACCTATATAAGTCCATCTGCCATTTAGGATGATGTCCTTACCTAGGTCACGGTCTATCTGTGTACCAAATTTCATCCAAATCTGTACTGCCATTTTAGTGTGAAAATGTAACGTAAAACTCACTTTCGCATTTACAATATTAATTCGGATAACAGTCCTTTTAGAAGGACCAAATGAGGCTGCGGTACTATTACATAGCCTTTCCATTCCGCTGCAGGACCTAATAAATATGACCTACTAGCTGACCCCGCGAACTTCGTACCGCCTAACATTTTTTTTTTCGTACTTCAAGGAATATCCAAAAAAAAGAATTAGCAAAATCGGTCCATCCGTTCTTGAGGTATAAAATTACAACGAAAAGTGGCATTGATTTTTATAGATAAGGATATTGCTCGATGTTGCACGTTAAGCCATTGGTCCCGGCTGTCATTTGTGGATCTTTGACAGTCGTTACGGGCAGTCAGAAGCCCGAAAGTCCGACAACCAGTTTCACCAAGGGGTATCGTATCGATCTAAGCTTATACACGGTTTATCACACTTTTTTTCCACATTTTGTAAGCAGTTTGAAAAGAAAAACAGCTTTGCAATTTTTAGGCTTCATTGCCTATTTTTCCATAAGTAATCAGACATGCTGTGTAAGTTCAATTAGATCGAAAAATAGATCGCCAGCAAAAGAAATACTCAAGTTTTTTCTCGTCGCCAGAGATTACCCAAAAGAAAATCATGTTGTAGTAATTTGTCGGAATTTATTTACAAGCCCGCATCTGGTTAGACGAGGCAAAAACATCAGATTAATGACCGAACTTAAAAGCAGAAAATAATTTTCAAAAGTTTAAGATAAGAATAGTGATTAACAAAAAAAAATACACGACTTACAAAAAAAAAACACTACGAAGTGAAAAATAACTTTAATTTCGGAAGTCGGTGGAAAAAACTAAAATATAGATCCAAAGACACCGACTTCCGAAATTAAAGTTATTTTTCACTTTGTAGAGCATTTTTTTTTTTGAAGTCGGGTTTTTTTTTGTTAAAAAGATTTTGTTAATCACTCTATTCTTATCCTAAACTTGTAGAAAATTATTTTCTACTTTTTATTTCGGTTATCTACAAAATCGTGTTGTTTTAGTTTTTTAAACATTTCTTTTTTCTATTTTTTAGTGCGGCAAACTACAAAAGCGTGTTTTTGTTTTTTTAAACGAAGTTCTTTTACGTGGCTTACGTTCTTTTACGGCGAAAAATTGTTATGCCCCCTCCAAGCGACCTTACTCTCTTTCTCTTTCTTACCGTCTCTTTCTATTTTATACGGTTGTTGGTGTATGTGTGTGTGAGTGTGCGAGTTTTGATATTATATCACCGACCGTAAGCAATAAGTACAGTCAACGATATAACCTCAATTCTATACACATGTAAATATTATTTAAACTAATATCTTTTTTTTTTATAAACAACTTATAATTCGCTATTTTATATTTAATTTTGAATAAGTTACTATTTTCCTAAAATGTTAAATTTAATTTATTAGTTATAGTCGTCGAGCCCACGGCAGATCTTTCAAATGTCTACCGTATCAACTGTCGATGTTCGGCTGTGTGCCTAGCCGGGTTATAACGGGTGAAAAAATTGTGCTAGTCATATGCTTGTGTCAAAGATCGAGCCATGCATGTCTCATGCACAGGCTAAGAACAGTAGTTATATGGCGTACATAACTCCCTGACTACTGCAACGAGTATTCGCTTGCTTATCTCAAAGGTTGAACCATGCATGTGTCTAAACGTGGCTCAGTTTGTTTTTTTATTTATTATTACCTACATCAAAAGTGAAGATTTTGTAGATTGTATTCAAAGTTGGTAACTTATGTAAGAAATGGGAAATTTGCGCGCCTGCTGCCTTCCTTGGATGTGGTAGCCGTTTCTCAGGCTCCCTCTCCAAAAAGTTTATTGTAATACGTGCACTTGGCACAAAGACACTACCGGGTACCAGGGATGAAAAATCCGTTATCCTGAGGATCGTGGCAAGGATAATGGGACAAACTATTTAAATTATCGCATTTTTATCGGTCCGTGATAAGTGTGCCAAGTTTCAAATCAATCCGACGTTTTGAAGGGAACGAAAAATCAGTTCGAAAATTCCGTTACATAGATCCATAGATACACAGATACATACCAAGCTAATAAAAGCGTGTTAATAGATCGCCACCAAAAGAAGTACTCAAGTTTTTCTCGTCTCCAGAGATTACCCAAAAGAAAATCATGTTGTAGTAATTCGTCGGAATTTATTTGCAGGCCCGCATCGGGTTATACGAGGCAAAAACATCTGATTAATGACGCCTCGAGTCAACTGATGAACACGTTGCGTATTCAAACATGGAGCGAGGAGTCTGTGTTACTGGATGTGAATTGTTTTTGTTTTTACGATTTTGGTGATTGGAGGACTGATACGGGAGTAAAGGGTTTTGGCGCAAACTTTTTTCCTTGTCACCTAGTTTTTCTAAGAGTGGTATTCTCTTCAGAATTTTCAAAAAAAGAGGCATTATTTTGAATCGGAATTCGACAATAACCTGGTTTTCTTTAACCTTCGTCAGAAACGATTATGAAAATAAAATTAACATAAAATAAAGCTTTATATTTTCCATTAACTCCGATTCAAAGTTCGAATCAGTAGCATAGGTAGCTAATTTACACATCCACAACTTGCAACTAAAAGCAATAATTGTTACATATCGCTTTATTACATAGGACTATTTCAAAGCAGCCATAAAATGTTTCCCAGCCGAACAGCTGAGAAATGTACACCTTACTAATGTAACAAAGTTATAAGTGCCAGTCATCGCGGCCAATAGCGCGCACTTCCGAAGTTCATTATAAACTCTTGCTTGTCCAAGTCATGCTCCAGGTGTACGGGGGTTGGTGGAAAGAGAAACAATAGCATTAAGTATGAATAGCTCGATTTTACGGCTCTAAAGGTCGAAACGATCAATTGGAATTCTCAATATTTACGTGATTGATACACATTGATGCGCAATATTGCAATTTTAGCGATTGACTGATTACAAAAAATATATGGATTGCAATGAGGGTTTTCATGAAAATTCACGCCACCAGTTGGCGCCACTTTGATAAGAGGTCTACCATTTTGACAATGAATATAAAATATATGATGACGTTCGTCATTCGTACCGACTAAAGAAAATATAGTCGCTTTGACACTTTTGACAGGTGCCCGGACCTGACGTCTCAGTGCTGCCACCTAGTGAACGTCATTTCAGAAAACCGCTAATGACAGTAAATGACAATCTTTATTATAAAATTAACTTAAAATTTTAAAATCGACCGCGACAGCATACATGACAGACGTTACCTTTTTCGCCTCATCTCAGTTTATAACATTCTTTAGAACATTTTTTTTTTAGTTGAAATCGCAAGAATTCTTGCAAGAAATGTCCAATCTTATTTGCGTTTGAACTCATTTTGTTTATGAGTGACGCGAATTGCCTCAGCACAGTTGAGAAATCGAATGAGGCGTGCGTGAATGATACCTCCAATTGGAGCTTCATTCGGCTGTCATTTGAAATCTTCATTCACGTAAACATTGACAGCAGCAATTGATCGTTTCGGGGACCCATAATGGCTGAGCGATTGGCTTTTCGTTCAGTGGGGAATAAATTACGGAAAGCTTGTCCAGCAGAGGGCGCTCTAAGGTTGTTACTTGTCAGAAGACAAGGTGTTTAATTAAATTACATAAAAGCTCTGTTTTGTCGTACCTAATGTCTTTAAAGTGGTCTCATAATCCCCTTTAAAAAGTTTCCTGTAAAACCTTGAAAAAACACCAGAGGGGTAATTCCCGTAATTTTAAGCACGTTCACAGTCTGATCTCAGTCTCAATCTGTCAAAAATACAATCAATTTCCATACATTTTTGACAAGTTTTTGACATTGATTGTCGCTGAGATGAGATTGCGACTTGAATTTGAACGTTTTTTAAGTACGAGAATTGCCCCTCTGATTTAAAATTCTATATCCTCAATGCTTTCTCCCACTTTCTTCTTATGAAAACATCACTTGAAAAATGTACTCCTATTTCTATACATACAATGCTACGCTACGCTGCGGCCCATTTTATGTATTACACAAAATTTGAGCTACAGAGTGAGTAAACGACATTTTTCACATATTATAAAGACAAGTTATAAAAGGAATGTCATGTGCGCTTACAATTTGATAGTAACAATAAAATTATATCAACAGGCATGCAAAATAAAAAGAAAAACAAAAGAATATAAAGATACAGTCTTTAACAGATAAGAATATTAAGGAGCAATATCCAAAATAGTTTCACGAATAAGGCCTCTAAATTGACCAGTTGGAAAAGCGAAGATGTCAATATTTTGAAAGACATTATTATATTGACCAGTAAGACGACGTAGAGTGCTCGTAAGCCTGCATTCGTACTACTAGAAGATGCTGCAAATTGAGGTCGTGCGCGCACCCCGCATACATTATTTACACACACACACACACACATGCGCTCGCGCACTAATATAATGTTTTGTAAAATTTTAATTGTAAAATTTAAATTATAGTATTACATACATAGAGGGGATCGGCACTGTTACTACTTAATACAGGCTATTTCATAGCCTAGCAAGGAGAACAGCAGGTCACCTACTTGATTGCCAGAGATTGAATACTACCTACGTTGTGAAAACTGTTACATGCACTGCAATCTGTTTTTATATATATTTTTTTTTATTATATATATTATTTCGAGGAAACCTAAAAACACTTACAATTTATCTATAGATTGACAGTTCTTGTGTAAGAAACATTTTGCCAACTAATTGACAGTAATCGCCCCATACCCGGTCCCCATCCTTGCTATGAACAAATTACTTACATAAATACCTACCTTGAACTTGAAACCATTGCTAACAGCTATATGAAACAGTTTTAGAAGAAATCGCCATCATCTCCACGCAAACATGGCGCCACAGATTCTTATTTATTTTGGACATGATCAAGTCATCCGTGATATAAGAGTAATATCTTACCGGTCTTTTAGATACCCCTCATTATCTGCCTAGCCATTTCCCAACTATGCTGGGGTCAGCTTCCCGTCTAACCGGATGCAGCTGAACTCCAGTATTTTATATGGTGCGACAGGTTTGTTCTTTATGATACACCCGTACATAAAAAAAAGGCGGTTTACTATTTTCGCTCTAATAACGAACGTTCCAAAACTAAACCCAGATTTTTCAAAGCGACATTTTTTAAGAATAAGTTCGAAGTAAGAGGGTAGATTAAAATAATCGATTTACCAACTTTGCAGAACTTTCCGTCTTTGATCATTTTCAGTGCATCTTGATAAACTTATCTGAGTCAAAGTGGGCATGAACTTTGTGTCACAGACAATTTGCTCTCCGGTATTTAGAGAGAGGTTATCAGGGAGATTTTTCTTTTAAAAAGTTTATTTGTAAAAGAATTTAAGTGAAGTCTATTGAGTTTTATCTGTTTTGAATGTAGGACCAAAGGATTTAACCTCTTGACTTTTTCAGTGATGGTTACAATGATTAGGTTTTAAAAACATAGGCAGGAAGAAATAAGTTATATAATTAGTTATTATAATGATTAATTAATTATATTATTATAAGTTTTATAATTAGGCACACATGTATAATTATGTAGATGATCCTAAATCTTATATATAAAATTCTCGTGTCACAATGTTAGTTACCATACTCCTCCAAAACGGCTTGACCGATTTTTATCAAATTTTATATGCATAATCAGTAAGTCTGAGAATCGGCTACTATCTATTTTTCATACCCCTAAGTGATAAGGGTTGGAAATTATTAATTATTTCTAGGGACACTAGAAATTCGCTAGAAATAATTTATATGGCAAAACAACGTTTGCCGGGTCAGCTAGTATAATATAGATTATTAGATGGAGGATGTTTACAAGACATGTTAGGGTGCCTCAGTTATGAATAATATCGCCTGACGTAATATAATTAAAGCAGGGTTACTTTAGATTGGTTAGCTAAACTGTGCAGACGGAATGGGTATTGATATCTAAACACGATAATATAAAAAATAAAAAGATCGGATGTTTGTTTGGGAGGTCAACGACCGCTTTTAGTGTAGTTACTTGAAGTAAGAAACCTGATTTTTTACATTTTATCGTGTTTCCAAATAGATATCCATCACGTCTGTGAAGTTGACAAAGAAAACAGGTTTTTTGTAAACTGTTATTCCAACTGACTACAACAACTGCAGCCGATAACTCCCAGAAAAAAACATCAAATTCATTTATTTTTCGTTTTATCATATTTAGATATTATCGATACCATCACGTCTGCGGCATTTAGCTAGAAAATTTAAAATAACCCTGTATACTAAGAGATATAAAAAACAAAACCACGCTCATACACGCTCGGCCAAAAAAAAGAACACCCACGCACAGATCGCAATATTTTTCTTTACATCCACGTACCATCCCATGAGAACCGAGCTGGCAAATCTCGCTGAATTCAACTCGCGAAATAAATTAGACAAGCGATTTGTATTTCTAGCGGATTAAATTGTCTTCATTTATTAGGCAGCCCCAGAGGCAGTGGGTGTCGTTAATTTGTTATGTTTTAATGTATTCTGTTTCAAGTTTTCTTTTCTATTTTATTGTTGAAATATAGAGGCGATTTATCATTGGTTTAAGCTTGTGAAAACAGATGCATTGTGGGAAAATGAGCACCGTGTGCTTTTAAATTGATGACCCGTTATTATATTCTTAATGGTTTTCATAACTTTGCATCACCTAAGTGAAGAAATGTTCATAAGCATTATGACCGTAGGAATTATTTAGAAATACATTTATTTTCGTTATGGGAACATGGTTTTATTTTCTACATCAGTTTGTTCAACACGTCTTTTTTCACGTTCCCAAATATATCCTACGTAGATTGAAGAAACGTTGCTTATCAATGCCGATTACAAAAGGATCAATAATATTTCGAAGGAAATGAGACTGACTAAGAACAGACACTTTTCTTTTATGAAAACTACATCAAAATTCATGATCATGATGTCAGCTGAAACGTAAGATATAGGTCTCCCCATAGCATTGCTATCTGAACCATTGTGTACACCGAGCTTTCGTATAAGACATGTGACATCTACCAACCCGCACTGGGCCCGCGTGGCGGTTTACGGCCCCCTCCCTCTCACCGAGAGGAGGCCTGTTTCCCAGCAGTGGGAATAATATAGGCTGATTATGCTAATAAAACTTCTATTTCAGTAATTTTACTGCCGTATGTTCTCGATCGTATTTTATCCATAATGCTAATTATACGTGCCCAGACGTCATTATGACCTTTGAAACTGACATTTTACGGCTACATGACGCACCCTTTGCGTATATTCTAACGTTGGCATGATAATAACAAACGAAAATAGTATTGGGTAGAATCCAAATGGTCCAAAAAGTTATGTACAATAAAAATTGGTCCATAAATAAAACTGTTTGTTGCGGTTAGTGAGATTTATATCATTAAATTATATTTATATTTTTGGGATACTAAAGTAACATAAAAATCCCAATCCTAACTTAATATTATAAATGCGAAAGTAGGTTTGTTCATTTGTTACGCTTTCACGCCAAAATGGCTTAACCGATTTGGATGAATTTTGACCATGACCTGGGTACGGACCAGGGCCGGATTTAAAGGCGTGGAGGCTTTGGGGCAATTAAGAAATGGAAACTCCAATATTTTTTTCTCAGTTTTCAATAATTAGTCAGTCTTAGGCGACTGAGGTAACTTTTTGAGAAACTTTGAGCCGTATTCACAGATTTTGAAAAGAAGGTACAGTCAGCATGAAAATGGGCAATTTTCATTAAAACTTTTTGCCAGTCCATCCTGTTTCTTATACGGATCAATTTTTTTGTGATCATCATCAAAGTAATTCAAAGTATCAATTATAAAACCATCAACGCAGGGCATGAAGAGAAAATTATAAAGGTACCTTGTGAATGTGAACTTTTTTCTCTTTGGAACCAAAGAATGTAGGTAGGTACATATTTAGTTTCTGGTCTAAAAAAAATATATCTGTGGAGGCCATTTCTTTGTGGAGGCCCGGGCTAGGGCCCTGTTGCCCTGCCCTTAATGCAGCTCTGGTAAGGACATAAGCTACTTTACATCCTGGATTGCAGATAAAGTCGCAGGCAACACTAGCTGTAAAAAAAAAATATATAATATCGTATCTATATACTTTAAGTAATGGTGAGCCTAGAGAAATCGTTAGTCTGTAAATAAATCAGGACCGTTATTAATGTTTGGGGCCCAGGATATCCCTTTGGAAGATAAAATATCTGGAAAAGGTAGTACCTACAAAAATGGCTCTGATTTTATTCTTAGTTTATTCATAAGCATAGTAGGAATACAGTTTTAACGTCTTGTGCTACAAGTATGCAATCATATTTTCGTGTAGAAAAGCAAAATATTAAACGCTATCAAAATGTCTTCGTGTTGACGAGCTGGAAATATTTCAGGGCTGTAAGAAGGCTATTAATTTATTAAACTCCATAATATAAAAAAAATATACTCAGCTTTGATAAAGGATAACTAGTAATTATAGAACAAGAGTAAGGTATTTAGCCAATTGTAAAAGACAACTATTTATATTAATGAAGCAATTTTCTAAAACACTACCTTAATTTATTTAACCTATAATTATTTCACGTTCGTAATCTTAAACAGGTGTAAAAAAAGGTTAACGAATTTTATTTACTCATAAAGAACAACACAGTCCACTTAATAATGAGCTTAAGTAAAAATAAAGTAGTGTAGTTAATATACAGCGATCGAGCAATTCTAATAGATGTTGTCACAGATGTATTTTTTTTAAATTTTGATTTAAACACTGCAAGCGATTTGCTATCCTTGATATTTTTGGCAGATTGTTGTATAATTGAAAAAAAGATGAAGCAACACTACTTAATTGGTTTAATTCAGATCACATGAACTTTCGCCAACCTTATCCGAACGAGTACGTGAGAAGAATTTAGTTCTTTTTTGTTCCATTTCGTAACGAAACCCTTTGCAATCCAAGAGAAACGTACCGAATATCCTTTTGAATAAAACTATGCTTTTTAAGTTTTCTTTTATGTTATTTTCGTTGAATAGAGTTTCCTCCTTAATGGTATAGAAATTATGTTATTGTTCCTTTTGTTATCTGTTTTTTGGATAAAGGTTCGGTATTATGTCTGCTATAAATTAATTTTGTAAATAATGCAATAATAATAAGATGAGGTACGAGAAAAATCAGATATTTTTGTTTCTATCACATAATTTATTTGTCATTGCTACTTATTTTTATTATTATTAACTATTGTCAAATCAAATCATTTATTTTTCGCCAACATTGGTAGGAGTAAAGATATTATACATCCTTTATAATGTACTCCATGCTCTGCCGTCACTTGGGCATGCAAAATTTACACATAAATTACAACCTACTATAAAAATACTATGCTGAATAACAATAAATATTACAAAATTATTCAATTTCGAAATCATTTTTGTGGTATGGTAATTTTATTATAGGTGCATCATCGTCTACACATATAATTATAACTAAATAATTAATGTATACAAAATATTGTAACACATTTTAAAAGAGTAACGGTGAAGTTTCTTGCCCATTCTTCTCTATACGAAACTACCTTTTGGAAGGGGCGACTAGAATCAATTCTATTCTAATGTAAATGTTGACGTTCAAAAGTGCCTTTTAAATGCCTATTTGATATTAAGAGCGTCTATACCTTATGAGTGGCAATGTCGCAATTTAGTGTCAAATTTCGTGGTTTTCAATTTTCATCATTTAATCGGAGCTATATTTTAAAAATCTGTTTAATTAACTTTTTAGAATTACGTGAAAGTGTTTAAAAAGTAAGTATCCGTAATGCTTACAGTTATTTTACAATGAAAATAACGCCCTGCAAGTTTCCAATGTATTATTTGCATATATATAGAACTGTAAACGCAACGATTTCTTACTTTTACACAGTTTTCACATAATTCTAAAAAGTTAATTAAACAGATTTTTTTTAAATATAGCTCCGATTAAATGATAAAAATTGAAAACCACGAAATATGACACTAAATTGCGACGTTGCCACTCATAAGGTATAAACGCTCTTAATGCTTTGACTTTGAATCTGAAATAAAATCGTCCTGAGGTACGAAAACATAATTAAATTTCATCATCATTCTCTTGTCCTTACTGCAACACTTCCACACTTATCTATTAGTCGCCATCTGGACTTTATTGCTTAAAAATACTGAAAGTCTTAGATGATACATAAACCGCAATCCATATATCCCGGATCAAAAGCCCAGAAAGCCTTTCTGTTAAAGACTATATATTGAGGACAAAAGGGCTTGGGATTGAGCTGTGCCATTAAATTTACACAGTGAATCTTGTAATTTTTTTTTCTCTATATATAATTTTACATATACAATGACATGAATATTTACTTTGTTAAGTATTATATTATTTTAATTATTGTGAATGTGAAGACTATGCGGGTATTTTTTTTCGTTATTTTGTATTCTCGTTTGAGTTTGAGTAATCTAAGCGGCCTACCCAAATGTCCTTTCTTTGGTATTGTTCGTCGAATCGTTGAGCTTCTTAAGTTCTGAGTTGAGCTGTACGATTAATAACACAAATGCGTGCACTGACTGGTTAGATACAGTCAATCCGTGTGGTTTTTTCCTCAAAAGACCATTTCAGACACCAATCCTCATGGATTTCACATGATCTGACTGTGACTCTGGTCTAGCTGAGAATGTGACCTCTGAGTTTGTTTCGGCCTTCAAACTCAAAACATTTATTTCAAATAAACCAATTACAGGCACTTTCGAATTGTCAAGGGGTCCGTCAGTCAGAAAGATGAAGCTAGTTGCCCATTCCAAATCGTAGTAGGTACCAATGGAGAAGAACGGGCAAGAAACTCCATGGACACTCTTTTAAATCTATTATTGTTACATAAAAGTGGTTACATCATCTATGTTGAAATTATACATGTGAGAACGATGTAGAAAGACGTGCACGTTAAAAACGTCCGTAATAAAAAGATAAAAACAATTGTGGAATCAAAATAAGCCGTGGCAGCTAAGACATGACCAGTGCCTACTGACGGCGTCCTTTCACGAACATGGCGTAACCTTTTTTCTCAGAGTAATCAGATAGGAAACACCAACCTCATTTTGTTTTTAAAATATGATTGAAGTGTAAAAGTGTTTGTGCAAACCTAGGTACTTACAGAAATAAAATCATTTATCATTTAGCATAATAAATTATTCTTACAATAAAAAAAAATACAACCGGTCCCATCAAATGTTTCTTCCATTACAATCATAAAACAATCACTAAACGAATTTCTTCATCCCCAAGCGTGCGAAACGTATCGGGAGAGGAAATAATCAACGAAAAACCCATTCGTCATTGGGAATAAAGATTTAATATAATGCCACGAGCGTGAGTTGCGTGATCAACCTGTTTCGTACTCGCGCGGCTATGTATACTTACCTACAACCTACAATATAATAACCCCATTTGATTGATGAATACGAGTAAGTACGAAGTTTTACGAGGAACGACGAAGCTTAGTATTGTTACGCGGTGTATTGTACGTGAGAATTATGTGCGGCGGGTTTTACGAGTGACTTTGAATTGGTATTATTTATAGTACGGAAAATGTATTGTGATGTTTGTGTGAGACGGCTTTTATGATAACTGATGGCACATCGTTGACAGCGGGTGTATTAAAGTAAAGTTGAGTTTTTATAATGTCGTATTATGTCGTTAAGTCTATTATTGACATTGCAGCACCTACTTCAGACCCCACAAATTATAGACCTATTTCAGTACTACCTACTTTAAGTAAAATTTTTGAGAAATAAATGTTTGCCTAATTGCAAAGATTTTTTAATAAACATAAATTATTACACAATAAACAGTTCGGTTTTGCAAGGGGCCGTTCAACTACTGATGTTGAACTTTTAGGACATACCTATAATGCATGGGAAGACAAATGCGATGCCTTGGGCATCTTTTGTGATTTGTCCAAGGCGTTCGATTGAGATCATCATGAAACGCTAATCAGGATACTCCGCCACTACGGGATCCGGAACACTGCTCTGGATCTTCTTACTTCATACTTGAATAATAGGATTCAGAGCGTTGACGCAAATTGTAAAAGATCTCCCTGATCCATGGTAACAATGGGAGTCCCACAGGGCACAATTCTTGCTCCTTTTTTGTTCCTTATTTATTATTAATGACTTGCCTTTCCTTATAAAGGATAATGTGCAAACTGAATGTTGTTTTTTTTTGTTTTCTTTTCTGTTGCATGTTCTCTGACAAGTGACAGTTGATAATTATTACATACACAACGACTTGAATATAAGTAGTAGTAGTAGTATTATACTTCTCAAGGTAAGCCTTGAAAAGTATAATATTATTATTTTAATTATTGTGAATGTGAGGACTATGTGAGTCATTGTTTCAGTTTTAATCATGATCTGGCAGTTTAAGTAGTTTATGCGGTCTACCCAAATATCCTTTCTTGGGTATTGTTCGTCGAATCGTTGAGCTTCCTTAGTTCTGATTTGAGCTGCACGATTACTGACACTTGCGTGCACTGACTGGACAGGTCCACTCAAACCTATGCGGTTCTTCCCTCAAAATACCATTTCAGACACAAATCTACATGGTCCTTAAATTAGCTGATCGAGATTATTTCCGGCTTTTTATACAGGGTTATTGGTAAAACACCATCAACCTCTTAAGGCGTCATTGTACTCATCATTATGAACAACTTTTGCTATGAGACCAAATATCAAATGGCCAAAAAAAAAATCTGCTGTTCCCTACGTTTATGTCAAGTCCACTTAATCTGCGTGGTTCTGTCCTCAGAAGACCATTTCAGATACCAATCTACATGGTCCTCAAAAGTTATGGCCGAACTTTTATATACACATCGACATTGATGAATTTTATACATACAATGAGATGAGTATTTACTTTGTAAAGTATTATATTATTTTAATTATTGTGAATGTGAGAAATATGTCGGTCATTGCTTTTTTGTATTTTTCTCATCAGTTTAATCTTGATCAGGAAGTTTGAGTAATTTATGCGGCCTACCCAAATGTCCTTTCTTTGGTATTGTTCGTCGAATCGTTGTGCTTCTTAAGTTCTGAGTTGAGCTGAACGATTACTGACAAATGCGTGCACTGACTGGACAGGTCCGCTCAATCTGTATGGTTTTTCCTCAAAATACCGTTTCAGACACCAATCTACATGGCCTTTACATGATCTGACCAAGATTATGTCTGGACTTTAGAAGAGACTATGACCTTTAAGTTTGTTTCAGCCTTTCTTCTCAGAGTAGTCAGGTATGAAACGCCAACCTCATCTAGTTTGAAAATATGATTGACGTGTAAAGAAATAAATCTTTTATCATTTGTTGTCGTGTTGACAGACTAGAACTAAGTAAATAAAAATTTTTTTTTCTTGTGGGTCAATTATTTTGGCCAGCATTATATTCTATTTTTAGTTTATAGATTTTTTAATAACTAGGGACGACTTGAGAACCAATTTATTTTATAATCACGCATCTAGTGATGAAAAGGTTAAAATAAAAAGTTGGCAATCTTTGTTTTCAGAATTGCCTACCTACACCAAGATTCAAACCTGAGGTTTCTCATTCATATACAGAGTTGATATGACAGAGGGGCATTCATTTACACTACGTATACTATACGTGTTAAGTGTTAATTCGACACGGTATAAAAATAAAAAGCACCAAAAATGAGTTTTTTTTTAAACAAACTAAATAGCTTACAAATCAGAGTAAAACGGAACCACCCTTTGTAAATAAATTTAACTGACCTTAGATATAAGTATCTTATATCTTATATATCAAACTTTAAGCTCAAGTTTCCTAAAACAGCGGTGAACCGTAACACAATAACGGCTGTCCAAATACAGAGCGTTTTTGACACCATTTAATGGAGACAAAAATAGACAAATAGATATTTAAGTAGACAAACTAAACGATAAAGTTGAAATAACGTACGATTATAACAACACAAATAAATAAGTTCAAGAGATAATACTGGGAACTCAATCGTATGAAACACCTGTGGGTCATTAAATAAACAGGAAACAGGAACGGAATTAAATAGGTACAATTTTCTGACGTACTTACATTACGGCTACGGAGTGGTTAACAGCAACGTGTTTATATTTGATACACAATACGTAGAAAATAAACAATAGAAGAATGCACCCATATTAGGTAGGTGTAGTCAGGGATGTTAGTTGCCAAGCAAATCGACACACTACGTCAATTTGCTGTATCATAGAATTGCCAAAAATCACAATTTAGATTTTAATATAATAATAATAATATGAGACAACATCCACACATGGTCTTCAGGTCCCGAACTAGGTAGAACCTGTACTACGGTAACCTGATGACTGATATACATACTTATATACATATACACACCCAGACACAGGTCAAACAGACATGTTCATGCACACAAATGTTTGACTCACTAGTCATTTATATACAATTAGTGTGTTAAGATGTATTTTTAGTTTCAAATACGGTCACAAATATAACTTACAAGATGTAGAAGAACCCTTTGCGAATAGGTCATCCGAAAAAGTAATATCTATTTTACCTATAATACCTATTTCTGCCTCCAAACAACGTTGCTCAGTCGCTTTTAGCGATAAGTCCGCCCATTGTGTCACTCCATGTAACATTTATACAATTATATCTGTATGTTTTATGGTCTACATCATCATTTCAGCCGAAAGACGTCCACTGCTGGACATAGGCCTCCCCCAAGCACCTCCACTTCGACAGCTTTTGTGCTTCCCGCGTCCAACGGGTTCCTGCGGCCTTGACAAGATCGTCTGTCCACCTTGTGGGAGGCCTTCCAACGCTACGTCTTCCGGTACGCGGTCGCCACTCTAGAACTTTCCGGCCCCATCGGCCATTTGTTCTGCGAGCAATGTGCCCTGCCCACTGCCACTTAAGTTTGGCAATTCTTCGGGCTATGTCGGTTACCTTGGTTCTCCTGCGGATCTCTTCATTTCTGATTCGATCACGCAGGGAAACCCCAAGCATAGCCCTCTCCATTGCCCTTTGGGTGACTTTTAGCCTTCTAATAAGGCCCATTGTGAGCGACCACGTTTCAGTACCATATGCCATCACTGGCAACACGCACTGGTCAAAGACTTTCGTCTTGAGGCACTGCGGTATGTGGGACGAGAAGATATTGCGTAGCTTCCCGAACGCTGCCCAGCCGAGTCGGATTCGACGATTGACCTCTTTCTCGAAGTTGGACCTACCTGACTGGACAACTTGTCCTAAGTACACATACTCGTCCACGACTTCGAGTGTAGCGTCTCCGATCTTCATGAGAGTGGGTGTTACATGGGCATTTAACATGACCTTCGTTTTTTCCATGTTCATTTTAAGACCCACTCTTTCGGAGGCTCTACTGAGGTCATCGAGCATTGTACTGAGGTCCTCCATAGTCTCAGCCATGACTACGATATCGTCGGCAAACCGAAGGTGAGTTATGTACTCGCCATTAATGTTAATGCCAGCCCCTTTCCAGTCCAGAACCTTGAAGACATCCTCCAGTGCAGCGGTGAACAGTTTCGGAGAGATAACGTCTCCCTGTCTCACACCTCGCTGCAGAAGGATAGGTTTTGAGGTCTGATCCTGGAGTCGGACTGACATAGTGGCGTTTTTGTACAGACACTTCAGCACCTCGATGTACCGATAGTCAATCTGGCACCGTCGAAGAGACTGCAGTACAGCCCATGTCTCGATCGAATCAAAGGCTTTCTCGTAGTCCACAAATGCTAAGCAGAGAGGCAGGTAATACTCTTCGGTCTTCTGTATAACCTGTCGCAACGTATGTATGTGGTCCACGGTGCTAAAGCCTTTACGGAATCCGGCTTGTTCGGGAGGCTGGAAGTCGTCAAACCTACGCGCGAGACGGTTTGTGATGACTCTTGAAAACAGCTTGTAGATGTCTACAAGCTGTTTTCAAGAGTCATCACAAACCGTCTCTGAGAATGGAATATAATACAATTTATTATGTAGACCATGTGGTCTACATAATAAATTGTATTATATTCCATTCTCAGTTTCGGTTTGTAAGGTATGGGGTGCCGGTGTAAGCTAAGAATACACCGGGTGTACTATGCCAAATCGAATGCCAAATAATTGAATATCAATTATTGATCGACCACTATAAATCGAACATCTAAATACTCGAAGGATCATAGGATCGAATAATGAATGATAAATGATTTTATTTCTGTAAGTAGATTTTTACAAACACTTTTACACGTCAATCATATTTTTTTTTAAACTAGATGAGGTCGGCGTTTGCTATCTGACTACTCTGAGAAGAAAGGCCGAAACAAACTCAAAGGTCACAGTCTCTTTTAAAGCCCAGACAGAATCTTGGTCAGATCATGTGAAGGCTATGTAGATCGGTGTCTGAAATGGTCTATTGAGGAAAGAACCACACAGATTGAGTGGACCTGTCCAGTCAGTGCACGCACGCGTCAGTAATCGAATCGTGCAGCTCAACTCAGAACTTAAGGAGCTCAACGATTCGACGAACAATACCAAAGAAAGGACATTTGAGTAGGCCAAATCGAACATCTAATATATCGTACACTCAGGGGGCGAGCCTATTGCCGTCAACCGGGCTACTTCTGTGAAATTCCAGATAGAAAAAAACTTGAGAGGTGTCAAGGGACACCCGGATGGAACAAAGTTCCTTTCAATTAATTAGTGAAGGAATTGTAATAAAATTATAATAAAAAAAAAAAAAAAAATATATATATATATATATATATAATAATATATATCCAGTCATATGAACTAAAAAATATAACCGCAGAGGTCACGCTGCAATGCTATAAACAAAACTGACCGGTTGGTGCAGTTGGTAGCGACCCTGCCTTCTGAGCCGCTGATCTCGGGTTCGATCCCCGGACAAGTCAAACATTTGTGTGCATGAACATATCTGTTTGACCTGTGTCTCGGTGTGTATATGTATATCAGTCATCAGGATATATAATGAAAACATCTGGCTTGCTTTCTATAAGAGAGAGAGACAGACAGAAAAACATGCGCACGCCGCACAGCTTACAATAGCTTACTATAGCAAAAAGTGTCGTGACAACTTTTCGTAAGAATTTTTTCCGTCTAGCCCCCTTTCACAACGCGCGACAAGGAACTTCGTTCCAAAACCCAATAACATTTTGCCTGACCCGAGAATCGAACCCACGACTTCATGCTCTGTACTAGCGCTTGCGACTAGTTCACCAACGAGGCACTAGACCACTCATCTCTTATCGTCTCGTATTGGTTTGCAAAACAAAAAGCAGCAGTTCACATTTGATACCTAAGGCAAATGTTGTGTAATAGTTTTATAAATGGCATATCGCAGGTCAACCTAGGAGGTTGCCGGCTGCTTAACCGGGCTTGCCTGTGGTTGCCTTAATGAAATAAGGCCTCCAGCCAGGGCTTAAAAAACTTATAAAATAGGCGACTACATGCTAAGGGCACCCCCTGTGGGTACGGACCTCGGCTTAGGGCGTCGCTGGGGGAGGGCAGCAATAGGGATAGACTGGACTGGAATTAGCAAATATTGTGTGTTTCGTTTCCTGTATTTATTTAAGAGACTCGTGAAGAAACACTAGGTGTTGTTGTGATCTAGTTCTCGTAGCTGTAATAATCTGTAGTCGTCATTTTTTTTTCGTTGCTTATGTCTTTAGTATGGTTGTATTTATGTGTCTATTATAGTTTATTGTATCTATAATATAGGTGTAGGTACTTATTATTTTGCACAAATGTGAACCCCATTTTTATGTCCACGTAATCACTGTCCATTCCAAGGTTGCCTGTAAGAGATAGGAGAAAGCTATAAGGCCGCCCAGTGTATGTTTTGTAGTGTTAAATATATTTTTTGTTGACGTACAATAAAGTATATATAAACAAATACAGGTGTGTTTGTTATTTTGTAAGTTAATACGATATAAATATCGTCTGATATATTCTAGTACATTAAATACAAAAATTGATTGAACGCAATTACTGTACGTTAGCCTACAAAAAGTCATCAAAATATAAGATGAAAAGGCGCACTTGCTGTCGCGTTTATCAGCGCGCAGAGGCCAATGACACTAATTAAATATACATTTGGATTCCCTTTTGAATATTTCGTCTGCAAAAAATATAGCAAATTAATGCTTGATCCCGACGTAGATTGAACACAGCGTAACAGGCTTTCGTAAAGCTTGTATAATGT
The DNA here is from genome assembly GCA_937001585.2 of Brachylomia viminalis. NCBI lineage: Eukaryota > Metazoa > Arthropoda > Insecta > Lepidoptera > Noctuidae > Brachylomia > Brachylomia viminalis. Next base: position 5,865,011 of record OW443300.2, read on the forward strand.
TGATAATTTAAAATGTACAGATACTTATGTATAAGGTTTGTATAAAAATGTACAAGTATAATATGTATGTAATGTTCATCTATGCGAATAGTAGATAAATACAGTACTTACATAAAATAAATTTTATGTACTGTATTTATTTATATGTATGTATTTTATTTTATGTTTCAGTTTTATAGTATTTTTTCAAATGTAGATGATATGAAAAGCGATGAACTTTTAGTAGACAGTTTTCTTTATGTATGTGCATTTATGCAAGGTCCTGAGGTGCTTTTGTTGTGAATACAGTGTGCCGAGTGGAGGTACACACAGCAGCAGGTCAAGTTACCACAAACTGTAAAATTTTCTCATTCGATTAAGAACTTAACCTTTAATCTTTTAAGGTTCAAAATTTGACAGTTTCGTATAACTTGATGTGCTGGCCACTGTACAAAACTACAAACTCACAACGTAATATTTTATATGTCGCAGCGCCACCGCTGACCCGCCATTTGTAAGTTTGATTATATGTAACGTTATCAAATTATTACTAACCGGAAAAGTCAAGTAGTGTACTTGAGTCAGGTCGATATAGAAAGTGGCAACGCTGGGCAGTCACTTTTTTTGGGTGGGAAATCATGAAATAACTTCTCCCGCTCTGGGCAGAGCGGGAGGGCGTGTCAGACTCTTACTGACTAAAACCCACCCGTGTTCCTTCCGTTGCCTGTGCCAGGGGCCACGGTATCCCTCTCGGACTTTCCTGCAACCCTGGCAGGCATCGGCCCTAGCGGACCCCGTCATTGATGCTGTATTGTAATCTGATTACATCTGCCTAATCAAGTGATATTTTTGTAATTAGTGAACTTTAGTGTATTATTAATAGATGTCTGTACTTAGTGTTTTGCCTATTATTTCGATTACCCATTACGTCCGACAAGCCTATCACAGAGACCGTGCTCGCTCTGCTGCCCTTGTTCCATATTAACATACTTACACGGCGCCGGCGCAACACGTTTCCTTTTAAACCGTTTTACTTAAAGTAAATAAATAAACCATAACCCATAAGAAATATCTATATACATTTCAAACCAGAAGTCTCTTCTAACATCCAAAAGCAGGTCCTTCCATACATTTACATCATTGTGGCTTAGAAGAGCAAAGATTAGTATGCCAGCCCCATCATTCACACGGCCGGAATAAAAAATAGGAGAGCACCTAATACTTTTCCTCCTTAATACAATGTCAGCCTGTCACTGTTATGAGGGACACATTCTACGTGATTTTGCGACGTCTGGTAATAAGCTGATAAGGCCTCTGATGTGAAATATTTGGGAGGTGTAAGGAGACTAAATTTTTTCATTGCTTTAGATTTGTTTTGTGGCTCTTTTGTTTTTTTTTTATGGTTATTACAACGTGATGAATAAGTCGATGTTGATATTAATAACGAGTATTTACTTGATACTCTAAAAACTTAGTGACCTTCTAATGACGTAGGCTTTTTTTAATATATGAGCTTCTTTTTAACTTTCTAGCTTTTTCTAACAGCTGCTGGTCGCAATAACTAATTTAAGGTATCCCGGCCATACGGGTTAGGTTACAACTGTGACCAACCAGGCGCGAGCCGAGTTGGTCGCAATTTTTTCTATTTAGTATTTTTGGACGCCAAAATAGGAATTATTTGAGGTTCACAGAAGAGGTGCATTAATTATATATTATATTTATACATATAATGAAGTCAGCCTATTTTGTCTCACTGCAGGGCATAGGTCTCCCTTTCCTTTTTCCACTTAACTCGATCTTGAGGCAATCCATCCTATAAGCGTCGAGTTCATCAATTATACAGGGTGTAAACAGACCCATCACATAGCTGTCAACTACGCATTCGGTACATCAAACTAAACTAAGTAACATAGCATAAATAATTGCTGGAAAACGAATTTTATTTTTGGTGTGAAAAATCGTTGTTTACAGTAGTGCGCAACTTAACGCACGCAAAACTTTGTGCTTATGGGTGCATGCAACGGTACAGAAGTCGTGGGGGTATTTAAAGTTGTGATAAAATATTGAATACTTGTTTTCGTAAAAAAAAAAGCGTCACTAAAACTTGGAAATTTGACCTTCAATATCTCCGTAACCAGAAGGTTTCCAGGTATGGTGCAGTACAAAAAAATATACAACCATGACGGGGAATACCAGTGACCCTCGGCTTCGTAAAGTGTCTTTTTACACCCGTTATATTAGAGTGGTCATTAATAGTTTTGCGAAAGCATAATGGGAAGTATTTGAAGTTCAATTAAATACATGCCATTATTTAATCAAAAAGAACCCATTCAGTCCGCCATCTCGAGATGTTTGTCTTACGAAATAACAATGTGACACAAATTTAATGTCGCGATGTGTGTTACTAAAGTTAAAGCAGCTTCTGACATTCGATCAGCGATAACGACGATGAAAAAGTCAAAAATGTATAGCACTACCAAAAAGCCTATATAAATCTTGTTGAAAGTCATTGTAGAAATACGAAACGCTTTGAAAGTGGTTGCCACTTGTCTAGGCCCTCTGACTAAGTTTGAATAAATCTGGCTTAACATCGGCAATGAATAAGTACTTCCTTATTTAAGAAAAATCTAAACGGCTTTATATGTTAATAAATGTTACTATAACCTGAATGACTACTTAAACGATTATTTTTCTAAACTCAAGACCTCACAGTGACATCGAGTAATAGAACAATTTTTATGCATGTATTTCTAAATAATTAATCTGTGAATGTTTTATATGTATTATAAGAATGACATTGAAATAATTTAATTACTGTTATTATTACATGAATAATTAATCTGTATTATTAAATGATTTTAAGAAGACTCTAACACTCCATTAATTTAATATTTTTAAACACTTTTATTTAATTTTATAGATTTCAGTGTCAATATTGATTTTGATAAACCATGATTGATAAATTTTGCATGCCTTACGGTCGAATCACTTGAGACATGAACCTATACTCATTAACACCATTGTAACAGTGTTTTCTGCACGCTTGAATTGTTTTTCTTTTTATTTGATTTGATTCAAAACAGTCAAGTGAAGATACATAGATTTCTTTCCAATTTCCCACTAATTTTTATAAGATGACAATTCCCCGAATCGTTAACGCTTAAAATGGCGCATTGAGGGTATTTTAAGTCACGATTCCGACCTCTTCTGATTTGATTAGGTCCTGCAGTTTAACCAACCAGCAATTAACTTTTCACGAAATAAAAATGTTAATTTAAAAGTACTATCGAGGACAATGTCCTTATCGAAGCTTTTATTATATTAAATTGAAATATAAACTATGAAAGTAATTCCATAGTATCCATAATGTAACTGGTTGTTATAAAATAATGAAATATGTTTGAGTTTTATTAGTATGGTTATAACATAATTTTACTAAGCCATTCCACTTGTAATTAACCTGTCACCGAGTGATTATATTTATTAACTACCTACCTACATTATTAACATTCGGAAAAAGCGTTAGCTCATACCTAGTTATTTTATCTCTTCTTATAATTTTAAAAAAGTAGAAAAATATTGCAAAGGAATGTCATACATTGGGTATGTTGGAAATATCGTGCAGCTGTCAGATCTCATTATTTACAATCCTCACAACAAAAACAAACAACAAACCATCTAGCTTACAAAAATTCACATGAAAACATTCTCACATCGCTTATTTTTTTTTTTTTTACTATAGATGGGTTTACTCTCGACTCTAGTCTAGGTCAGTGGTGACAAAGACAGAGTCGACGATGGAGTGAGCGTACCCAGAAGAAGCCTGTTCACTCTCACTTTGAAGAGATTAGGCTTCGTTTCACGAGTTTATGCTCGCACACATACATACACACACCTAATAGTGTGTTGTTTGAAGATTAACCCGACATTGGCAAAGTCGGATCATCAATCAAGCCTTACCCTCAACAAAGAGAAGCGGGCAGCCTGTGATTAGCGCTTCTAAATTATCTACCATCGCCGTGTGTGGAGCACTGGTGGAGAAAATGCTTTCGAACTAATTTTATTGTTCAAAGAAACTTGTGGTTTTTGTTTGTTATTTAATTCATTGAAAGTCTTGTTAATGATAACTGTCAGTCAAATTGATATGTTTAAAATAGACTAAAGTTTGAAACTATAATGTAATAGCATAATTTGTAGGTAAATGCATATTAAAAAGAATAATAATAATTTGCTAAAATATGGGCTTGAAATTAAAACTTACACCCAATGCCGTTTTTATACGAGCTTGTTAGGTCTGTGTAATATACAGGGGTTTTGATGACGCTGCAAGATAGTTTATCTTAAAGTCAAAGAATTTATTTAAAGTAGTCACTTAGAGGGCACTTTTGAACGTCAACATTTACATTAAAATAGAATTGATTCTAGTCACCCCTTCCAAAAGGTAGTTTCGTATGGAGAAGAATGGACAACAAATTCCACCGTTACTCTTTTAAAATATGTAACAATATTTTGTATACATTAATTTTAGGGGAAGATATACCACAATAGGTAAAAATAATTAAAACTGTAGCAATGACAAATAAGTTAGTTATGTGATAGATACATGGTGCTCACATATTTACAAACATTGTAAAAGTAAACGAATCAATGTCATAAAAATAATAATTTATCCAATTAGACTAACAACCATAAGTATAACTATAAGTTGTCTAAATTTTAGACGCTGAATAAAAATTCATACAGTGAGTTCATTCAGCGGAAGGAAGCTTACAATAAAAGAATTACCGTTTAAATAAATTCAAAATCCCCCAAATAGAAGGAAAACAGAAAGTACTCACAGCAAAATAAATCATCTTCTCGCACTCTTTTTTCCTATTCAACAATTTAATAATAATATCCTTTACAACAACTGCGCTCGATTGTACTGCCCTACTTTTGCGAGCCGCCTGAGCATATTAAATTATCGTAATGATGAATTTACAAAGGAGGCATACCGCAGTTGTATTACGAGAGTTGAGCCACCACCGGCTATATTTTATAACATTATTAAACTGACATTCATAGATCCTATCTCTTGGTATGTTCGTTGTAAATTATGACCGAAAGAGATATGCAAAAACGGAGCGGAATGGAATATTAACAGAATATTCTATTTTATGGCAGGTTCTTCTTTGTAGAGGTATTTTTGAATTCGGGCTAATGGAGCCAGCGCAATTGAATAAGCATTATTTCCTTTAAAAACTAAACAAAATAATTGTATAAATTCACAAACGATTACGTACCGTATTTGAAAACGTTCAAAATATGGTCGCAATTTCATCTCAGTGACAACCAATGCCAAAATGATGATGACTGAGTTTGCGACTAGAATTTGAACTAACGTTCATAAAAATACAGGAATTGCCCCTTAGTTATTAAATAACGGATTAGGCATTGCAATTTACAACATAAGTATTTGAATAGTTCACAAGTATTTGGAATGTGCTAACCCAAATGCCTACTAGTAAGGTGCAGAGAGTATCATCAATCACCTGAACTGCATTTGCATCAATACAGTGAGTTCTACTGGGCTGATCGTTGTATAAGTAAGTCTACACTTTAATGTCTTGGCGCGTTTTTGGTTAAATTATGGGTTACGGATGTTCTAGTGATTGGGAATTGGTTTCTTTCCTAAACAAAGCCTTAAATTTCAGATTTCTCATCAGCCTATAATGTTCCCACTGCTGGGACACAGGCTTCCTCTCGGTGAGAAGGAGTGGGCCGTAATGCACCACGCTGGCCCAGTGCGGGTTGGTAGATGTCTTTCGAATTTTTGGTTCTAGTACACGCCGGTTTCCTCTCGATGTTTTCCTTCGCCGTTTTGAGAGCAGTGGAGACGAAATAATTTACACACAGTAAAGCGCCTTGTCTGGGTTCGATCATACGACCTACAACTCGTAAGTCGTACCGTTACAACTGGGCCATCACTGCTCTCTGCTCTCTCAAATTTCAGATAGCACTGAATAATGTTTATTTTTGTCGACCAATATAATTAAGAAAGCGCTAAGCAGACGACTTAATAATATTGTGCTTTAAAAAAAAAAGTCACAAATCTACAACAAAACAGTCATCAATCTATCACAAAATTCTTATGACTGCACAGATTATCAAAAATTACGCTTCCAAGTTCCAATGATCACAGTACCTGATTTCGTTTACAAATCAGATTGAACACAAGCCCAGTGACGCGTGAAGTTTAACATTTATTCAGAAACGATCAGGCGTGCAAAGCTAACAACCTATCCACTGAATACCAATGCTAATCTTTTGTACTACGAACTAATTTTCTGGTCACGCAAAACATCGATCACGTATTTAAATTCATTTCTTTGCAGACGTTTTACACATTGAAGAAATAGTAGGCACATTATACCAGTCACTTTGATTTGATAAGGTTGGAATAAAAGTAATCGTTTCCTGGTAAACCATTGTAAGCTAATTTTAAGTCTGAATGAATTACGAAGCCTGATGTAAGGGTAGTTTAGGAGTTAGTTAACTATCAAATCATTATTCTGCCCTTCTTAACTTTTTAAAGTTTTGACACAAACAATCATAATTATTAAGTCTACCGCAAGTTTCAATGATTTCCTATTGTATTGTATATCTCAACTATAATTATGTTATGAGTTTAGCTGCACAACCGTGCAGTTCAACTTCTTTTTTATTTTTGATGTTGGGAAATCTTCAAATAACTTCCCCCGCTCTGGGCGAAGCGGAAGAGCGTGTCAGACTCTTACTGACTAAAACCCACCCGTGTTTCTTCAGGTGTCTGTGCCAGGGGCCACGGTAACCCTTTCGGACTTTCCCGCAACCCTGGCAGGCATCGGCCCTAGCGGACCCCGTCATTGATGCTGACGTCTCTTTGAGGCGCGCGTGGAACACAAAGCTGCACGGTTACTGATAAGTGCGTGCACTGACTGGACAGGTCTGCTCAATCTCTGTGGTTCTTTCCTCAGAATACCATTCCAGACACCAATCTACATGGTCCTCAAAGATTATGTCCGGATTTTTATATAAATATTGATGAATTTTATAAAGACTATAACATGAGTATTTACTTTGTAAAGTATTATATTTCAATTATTGTGAATGTAAGAAATAAGTCGGTCATTGCTTTTTTGTATTTTTCTCTTTACTTTTGAGTAATGTTTGCGGCCTACTCAAATGTCCTTTCTTTGGTATTGTTCGTCGAATCGTTTCTGAGTTGAGCAGAACGATTGCTGACAATTGCGTGCACTGCCAGGACAGGTCCACTCAATCTGTGTGCTTCTTTCCTCAAAAGACCATTTTAAGCTACATAGCCGTCATATGATCTGAGCAAGATTTTGTCTGGACTTTAAAAAAGACTGTGACCTCTTTGTTTCGGCCTTTCTTCTCAAAGTTGTCATCTAGTTTAAAAAAAAAATATGATTGACGTGTAAAAGTGTTTGTACAAACCTACTTACAGAAATACAAACATTTATAATTTAAAACGTACCTCGTAAACATTTTGGCATAGTCATGATACACAAGAAAATATATAAACTTAACAACGAAGAGAAACAAAATGATTAAACACCGATATCTAGGACATAATTTAATATTACAACCGAAACATTTACATAAGTAAGATATATATTATGGGATAAAAGAATACGAAAATACCATGATTGAGTCAAATAAAAACGATGTCTCAGCGTATACATCAACCAAATGTCACGAACTGCTAGGTCGGCAAAAAATGGCAATATACTGCCGCAACACTAGATATATATGTACATCAGTACATATATATGTTACGCAGTGTTTCGGCACCGAACAAAGGCATTCGATCCATTACCGGGACACTAAAAGCCTATTAGTGATAGGCAGGAACATCGTTAACATAAAAGATTAATGATTTTTAAATGAATGCCTGGAACATGAACTTGGTTAAATGTCTAGACAATTAAGGAAATTGGCAGCACGGTCTAAAGCAGAAAGAAATGTTTAAGGTCCATTTGCTGAGAATTTTGCCTCTTAAGTTTAAGTTTGTAAAATTTTACCTCATTATTGGGGAAGATATGAAGGTGTTTTTATCAATAACGGTTGGTAAGAGATACAAATAACACCGAAGCGCTGTAAATCAGCTGAATCACGGTCTACCATAGAATTTTAAGCTGTACAAGCCTGCTGAATAATAGCGTTAGCAGCGCTGTTTCAGCGGATCTCTCTGAAACTCTGATTTGGGCATAAATTAAAAAGCTGAATAACTGTAACTAATTGCATTATATTAGCATTATTTAAGCATTAATAAGGGTAACAGTCACCCCAAGAGCTGAACATTGGCTGATTGTGAGAGTGGGTGTTACCATTATGCAGCACAATGGCTTATTATTAGATGTATTAGTGTAGATGTAGATGTGTAGAATATGTGGTGGATTTTTCACCACAAATTAATTATTTATATATTTGAACAAGGTTACTTGTAATTCGACGTATATCCGTCAGAAGCGGTGTCCTATCAGTTCACCAAAAAATAATTTACATTTTTTTACTTGACAAGCAACGTTTGGCAAAAACATGATTTGTCATTTAATCATTATTATTAAAGATTATTATACTGGGTGTGTCCAGTTGGCAAAAACATTAAAATGATTTAATTTAAGTTTCACTATGTGGACACGCGTAAAAATATTGGCGTGTCCAGATGACATGAAATAGTATGTGATACTAATTTTGAGTTTACCAACTGGACACACGTGTGTCCAGTCTCTAGTGTCGAGTTGATTAATTACCCAGAACCTGAAGCTGGCTGTTTAAGAATTCACTTGTGGTACATAAACCCGTAACAAGCTGACACAAGTAGTTCTTGTGTCAAACAAGTCAGTCACAGATCCATTGTAAAGCATAAAAGTGGGTAATGGTTTGTAAATGTACGCAAATAATGTACCTAATAAAAAAATAAAAAAACCGATTATGAACCGCTGAACTCTCTGTAGGAATTGGGTTTTAGGGATCTGTGGAAACAGCAAATAATCCTCACATTTTACAATATTTAACGTATGAGTGTCTATCCGTTTATGTTGTCTAATAATATGAACTCATCCGCTTAAAGAAAGAAAGAAAAAATATTATTTGGGACACGCACAGAAAATACAAACAATAAATAAAACATGAAAACTAACAAAATCATGAAAACGATAAAAAATAAGGAGAAGACCTGTGCGAGGCTAAAAAGGCTCCTATCTCACATGATGCTGCGATATTTAAAAACAAACAAATACCGCAGCGCTGGTATCCTGTGATTGTGTATTGTGTGATGTGATTAGTGTTAAGGGGCCATTATAGATTTAAGATCATACATTTGTGAATCTACATTCTGGCAAATAAATTAATTTAAATATGTGTCATCGTAAATTTATAGACAATTAGTATCCAAAATTTCACGATCAGAGTAGAAATTAAGAAACATTTTGCTCTTGGCAACATTATATTAGATAGCTACTATATTTTCTCTGCGACTTCGTAGGCGTGGAATTTGGAAGGTTTGGCGTGGATTTGGTGGTCGCGTTAGGTAGGTGAACATTTCAATCTTAAAGTGACATCTGTTAATGAGTAGCGGAACTAATTCACCCCAAAACCCCAAACTTTAATAATTTTAAAATTAATTTAATAACTTTACAAATTTAATGATGACGCAGTAAACTTTTGAAGCTGATCTTGAGGAATGCTACTAAAGGTAAGGCAATAAAAGGGTTTCGACAATCATCAAAGCGAACCCACAAGGGTAGAAATCGTGGAAATTATGTAAACCGCGAAGAACAATTACAAGACAATATCAATGATAGGTAATGATAATGATGATGGTAATGATAGCGAAAAATCTTAAGCTGACGATGGGAGTAATGCCAGTAATAGAGAAGAACCTCCAGCTGGTGAAAATAGAGAACAATAACGAACCAAGCGGCGAATTGATGGATTTACGCAAATTTTTACGCCATCGTACACCGATACACACGCATATCCACTCATACACCACAGACACACACACGCACACAGTCACCCAATACGCAAAGAAACGCATATGCACACACATGTTTAGATAAGTTTAGTTGGTAAGAAGCCTATTGGTATTGGTAAGTTGCCGATTGCGAGCGAACAAGAACGCTGCGGCAAAGCTCCTACGGTGCCCGAAGTCAGCTTGCGCGCCGCTAAGCCGAACACACCGGTGTACACCTCCCGCCTACACTACTCCACTAAGGCGGAAGACATCGTAGAGTACGTACGCCAGAAGACGAGGTACATTCCGAGGGTGCAGTTACTGGAGTCGCACCGCAACGTCCACTTCAAGGCGTTCGTGGTGCTCGTACCGAATTATTATCTGCCCGTCGTCATGGAAGAAGACTTTTGGCCGCAGGACGTGGTGTTCCGTCGCTTACGCGGACAAGTACCACAGGACAACTCAAGGACAAGCTAGTGAAGTGCTACTTATATAGTTATAAGTTATTAATACACATGTTTTTGTTTTATAAACGTAATTTATATAATGTTAGTTTTGTACTATGGGCCATTGTAGCCTGAAATGAATGTTTTATTATTTATTTATTATTATTATTTATTTACATTATGTATATTTTTACTTAAAAATATATTTGTAGAAGAAAATTTTCATGTAAAGATTACATAGGTAAAGTACTAGCTAACAGATGATTGATCTCATTTGCGTAGGTAAGTTGAAAAGTTCACTTACTACTAAAAATGTTTTTAGAAGAAAAAATTGTTTTAAAATAAGACAATGTTAATTATTTCTACTACATAGAAATAAGTAACGACTGAATTACTTTAAAATGCCTAGTTATTAATAATGTGTTCCTAAAATAGTTTTTTAATAGATTTTCGGTTCTATTTTTTAAATAAAAGAAAACGTTCCTGTTAGATAGAATTTATGAGTACCTAAGGATGAATAAATAGGTAACTTTATTTTGTATATCAAAATCGTTATTTTTGTTATTCTTGATATAAAAAAAATATAAATTCTATTGATTGCCTTTTATTTGTCCAAACTTATATTAATACATAGGTGTCGCAAACAACTACCTGACATTGTTATTATTTTAAAGAACTTGATTATGTTCTTTTTTTTGAGATTTTATAATAGTTGTCCATTCAAATAAGTAGATTAAAAACACACTGATTCCTTTTAAGGGGACTACATGACCTAAACGCAAGTATTATAATGCCTAAAAGTATATGATACGAAAGTATGTGTACAGAGCCCGCGTGGAGGACGAAAATCTTCCTACAGGATCGTATTGCCGGTATAAAAAGAATCCTTTGTCGAAACTCTGGTCATGGATTAACTTTGTGCCGAATTTCATTGAAATTCGTTTAACCGTTAATGCGTGAAAAGGTAACAGACAGGGTTGCGTTCGCATTATAATATTAGGTGTTTATACCTATAAAATTGCCGTTTAGTATACAGAAAGTTAAAGTCATTTTATCCAGTGTCATACCTAAATATTGTAACACTTTTATAAGAATCAAATAAAACGTTTTATTATTTATATAAATATTTTTTGTTTATTTCAATCTAAATAAGCACCCATGCTATTGATGCATCTCTGCCTGCGCAGTGGTAATTTTTCAAAGCCCTTCTTGAAGAGGTCAGGTGTACGGAAGCCTACAAACTCTTCCGCACACATCTGCAGTAATGCTGGTGCCATTTGGTAAGAAGCTGTGATGAATTATACCAGCACTAGACCACCAACACTAACCATGACTTCTTTAGGGGTAAGTTTGTGTTTGAGGCATTGAATAAGCACTGAACCAGGGTCTAACAAACATGATGACCGCTTACGATTTTTAAAAAGAATCCATTTTCATCGCAAGTGACAATGCGGCTCCAAATCCTTTCGTTTCTGTGTCTGTTAAGCAACGCAAGGCATACCTCAACGCGTTCGTCGCGCTGGCGATCGTTCAGTTCGTGCGGCACCCACTTATAAATTTTTTTTACCTTGACAATTTGACGTAAATGGACCAATATTGTTTTGATGCTAACGTTGAAAGCTGCTTCTAACTTAGCCGTAGGTTGAGCATCGTCAGCTTCCACTATCGCCTTTAATTCGTCGTTGTTGACTTTAGTTTTCGGGCGACCACGGGGTTCAGATTTTAGATCAAAATTTCCATGTCAGAAGCGTTCAAACCAATAACGAGTCAGGCGTTCGTTTGTAGTGTTTACTCCATCCAAGTAATTAATGTTGCGAGCCATTTGTGCGGCAATGCTACCGCTACGGAACTCGTATTCCATAATTACTCGTATTTTTATCGTGTCCATATTGATCAACAGATACAAATGTAGTGAAAACAAAACACTAATCAATACACACATGACTGAATTTGAAAATAGAATTCCATATTTTTTAAATAAAATTAATTTGATTTAGAATTTAAAGCCAGCTATACATAAATTACGTTTCAAATGGCCAGTATTGCAAAAGCAACTTCACAGGTAAAGACTTATTATTAAGTATGGAAGATAGATATGATAGGAAGACTGAAATGGACAAGCGATTCAATAACAACATCGAATCATTTAAATAAATTTGAAACTGAACTGCAAGTAGAACATTTCTACAAGCTAAAAACGGCGACTTCCTCTAAACAGGTAAGTTTAATTCATATCAAACAACAACCTGTCATTCAAAGTTCGCAGAACAACAAGGGCGTCAGTCAAAATGTTTCAAAACATACTTTGTTGGCACACAGAGAGTAGGCGGTGGTCATACGCGACCTGAAGAAGCTGTGACGTCTTTTCATATTTCGATTCACACCGTGGACTAGAGTAAGACCAGCGCGCGAACTGAACTGCTAGATCTAACTAATCCGATCTATTCCAGATTAGCAAATTGAACCTCATTCACCCTTCTGCGTCATTTTACTCTTACACCGCTTCGCCAATATATTACATTTTTAGTTTTAGATGTGATACCAGATATTTACGCTCGCATAACCAAGAGTACTTCACATAGCTAGTTGCTACGTCTATTAAGCGGAGACGGGTCAGCTTAGCTTGCGGTGAGACCTGCGCTTCATACATACTTCCTAAAAATTCAGAGGCGGAACCCATGGCTTTGCATTTTAAGGGTCGGTTGGAAACCGCAACCACGGGTAAGGGGATGGAACAAAATCCCATACCTTCCCTAACCGACGCTGACGTCCCGTGAAATTACACCAACACCTAAATATTGGATATACTATGTGGTGTACCGAAATGGATGTACCCATACTTACTATGGTACAGTCAACACATCAGGTTATACGAAACTATCAAATTTCTCGGAATGATTTTAAACCTTAAAATGTTGCAGGTTAAGTTCAAAATCGAATGAGAAAGTTTTACAGTTTGTGGTAACTTGACCTGCTTTTGTGTATACATCCATATCTACTGTTATTATAGTAAAATAAATCGAATGTTGTCAAAGTGAGAGATCAATAAACTGCCAAAGAATAATACCCTTTCGTAATTGTTGAAAGGTAAAAGAAAGAAAGAAAAATATTTATATATATATATTATACACGGTGGCATTTGAATCACAGTTTTGCTAGAACAAACGTTGTTTAGACCATGGTCTACTACCATTCTACAGCATCAAATATGTTATTAAAACAATCTAATCTAGGAGTTCTCAAATTAGTCTTATGTTGCTCAAACGTGTAATAATTTTTGAAACATTAACCGTAACTTCAAAGTACTCATCAGGGTAGCGATATTGCATTCAAGACGTGAGCGCAGTGCGTCGCAGCCGCAATGTCTGTGTTGTAGGGCGTATAACGATAATCCCGACATTTTTAACATTTTTGTGTTTTTATAGAAACCAATGACGTTTTTTTTTCTATTGGATGCTATAGAATGGTTTTAGACCATGGTCTACAACCATTCGTCTGAACAACGTTTGTTCTAGCAAAACTGTGATTCAAATGTCACCGTGTAATTTTTTTTTTATTTAGGTAATTAACGGAATATTTCTAGAAGTTTCATAGAACTACCTGGCCTTTTTTTTTTTTTTTTTGTGGATGGGAAATCATCAAATAACTTCTCCCGCTCTGGGCAGAGCAGGAGGGCATGTCAGACTCTTACTGACTAAAACCCACCCGTGTTCCTTCAGTTGCCTGTGCTAGGGGCCACGGTAACCCTCTTGGACTTTTCCGCAACTTTAGCAGGCATCGGTCCTAGCAAACCGCGTCATTGGTGCTGACATCTCTTTGAGGCGCGCGTGGAACACAACGCGCCGTCGACCCGGGCCTGGTCCTTATCGAACGGCGAGCTGCCCATTGCTCGCCGTTCGCAAGCCCGCGCCTACGGTGGCCGGGAATCGGCCTGCGATTCCCGACGCCCAGGACGACGCCCAGACGCCTCCTCCTTCGCGAACATTACTGCTTCGCAGAAGGAGGTGACGGCTTCCCAAGCCCTCTCGCTCCGTACCATGGCCTGAACCAAGGCCGGGCGCGAGAGATCGCCACCGCCAATCGCCTCCACGAGGACACGGCGGTGCTCCGCCCAAGCCGGGCAGACCTCCACCGTATGCTCCACCGTGTCCTCCGGGCGATCCACACAATGGTGACACCCGGGCGTTTCCTCCCGCCTTATCCGGAACAGGAACCTCCCGAAACAACCGTGTCCGGTGAGGACCTGCGTCAGGCGGAAGGTGAGGACGCCGTGGCGCCTCTCTAGCCACTCCTCAAAGAGGGGACTTATCGCCGCAATTGTGGCGTGCCTAGCGCTGGGTTGCGACAGTCGCACTCTCCATGCCGCACTGAGATCCCGCCGGAGCTCTGTCCGCTGTACCGTAATTTCTCGCGGCAGCGGAGCTACGCCCCGGCGTTTCGCCGCCTCGCGCCACTCCCAATTGTGCGCGAGGACTTTTGCCACCAGATCCCATGGCGGTAATCCGGTAAGGAGGCTCGCCGCCTCACCGGAGACCGTACGGTATCCCCGGACCAGCCGGGTGGCCATGACCCTTTGGGGCGCGTTCAACCAGCGGGCTGGCCGCCGCCTCAAGGAACGCGCCCACACCAGTGCCCCGTAAAGGGCCATGGACCGCACGACCCCCGCGTAGAGCCTCCGGCAGGAGGCGTTTGGCCCCCCTAGATTGGGCAGGAGCCGTTTTAAGGCAGCCCCGGCCCTTTCCAGTCTGGGAGCCAACCGTCGGAAATGCTCCACGAAGTTCCACCGGCTGTCGAGGACGAGTCCCAGGTACTTCATCGTCGACTTGACGCCGATGTGAACCCCTCCTACCGTTATTTGGGAACCCGACGGTGACGTGTTCCGAGGACCATGAAAACACATGGCCTCAGACTTGTGCAGGGCCACCTCGAGTCCCAATTGCCGGATCCTTTCGACGATTGTCGCAACCCCGCGTGTCGCTAGTTCGGCCGCCGCCTGGTGCGACCTCCCCTGCGCCAGGACCAGCGTGTCGTCAGCGTAACAAACCACGCTGACGCCACTAGGGAGGTCGGCGCGCAGCACCCAGTCGTATCCGATGTCCCACAGATGCGGCCCCAGGACCGATCCCTGTGGGACACCGCACGACATCTCTTGCCGGTTCCATACTCCCTGGTGACCGGGGTAGATGACGGCCCTGTCCGTCAAATAGGCCTCGACCACACGACAGAGGTAGGTCTACCTGGCCTGTGATCGCCATAACAGCTGCAAAGATAAGACCGCTTTGGACTATGGAGATCCTAGTTAAACCTGAGTCGCAAACAAGTATAGGTATGCAGCCTAACCAAATATGTACCTAATGCTAAAAAGCCGTCATTACCTTGACATTTCATAGTGAAATTGCTACACGAATTCATCAAAACATGTCAAAAAGAATCTCTTGAAAACATATCTGAAGTGCTAGCTAATAAGCAATCGATACGCCGTATGATTTTTAATCAAAGGTTATGGAGAAAAAATGTGTTCAACATTTTATATCGTGCACATATTTGTTACGCATTTTCCAGAGAGACCGAAAGCAATCTCGTATCACGACAAATGACGAACATAGACTTACCCTTAACAAACATTTACGACTTACCCTTAACAAAATGGCGACTTAACTTCGCACACACGATTTTTTCCTGATAGCCTAGTGGGTCAGGCCTCGCCTCTCATGCACGAGGTGGCGGGTTCAAATCCGGGCAAGTACCAATGTGACTTTTTCAATTCATAATTAACTATGTACTTTCTAAGTTCACCTTGGGCATTACTGTCATCGGTGAAGGAAAAACATCCTGGACTTAATTATATAGTCCTATTTTATCCTTTGTGGCTTCAAGTTACAGCTACATTTATACAAGGTGTAACAGAATAAACGTACCTAGTCCTGAAAGTAGTTTGCTCATAATTGACTACTGAATCCATTTCAGTAACTATTAAAATAGGTACTTTTTGCAAAAATTATGTATGTTGCAATAATGACCGCCGATTGAGCCAAAGAAAATTTAATCTTATGACAAGGTATTAAGACTCAATTTTAAATGCGTAAAGTAATGTTAGGATCAACACGATTTTCTTAATAATAATAGTAAGCTTTAAAAAATTATTTTAACTCGATTTTATGATTTTAACTCGATACTCTAATTGGGGTGTATGTGGATGTTACACGTTGTATAAACATAATGCAGCATTGCATATGTAAGCGAGCACGCCTTTTATGCCTGGAGGCTTTTATTATGTATTGAGTTCTGTTTACGATTTTAATTTTTTATTATTCATTTCTGCTTGAGTATTGTTTTCAATACTGGCGTGTGCTAGCTGACATATGGCAAATAATTTTATTTAATGTTTCGTGTTTCGTAATGTTAAATTACTTAAGTATTACTGTATAGAATCCAGTTCTTCTAACTGAACAGACAGCAGTGCTGCTTGGGAGTTTGTTCCGCCACTTCTTCTTCCCAGCGAAAGCACTAGGAAGTGGTGAAGGGCGGGCGTTTTGAAGGGATCTTATGTAATTTTGACGTTTTTATTTTGAATAAATGACTTTTTATTTTTGATTTATAAGTTTGAAATCACCAATCCGTCTTGGGCAAGCGTGGTAATCAATGCTCGTGCCTTTTCTGTATGAGAAAAGGCCTTTGTCCTACTGTCGGACCATATTAAGCTGGTATTATTAAATTATATTTTTACACACGTGTTAGCGACACGCTCAATAGTTTTAATAAATTGTAAAAATACTTAATCATCTAAGTGTTTAGTTGATAAGTAGTATCACTATTTAAGCTAAGAGGCGGGACACGCTGACATGCTTGACACACTGTGGGCCCCCCGCCAGTCTCCCACCGAACGCGACTCAATGCGCACGACATTTCAAATTTTTGCACAAGCGGCCATCTTGTTCTTTGTTTGAAATACAATAAACGTGTCTTCAAAGTTCGCTTGTGTTTTCGTTGCGTCAAGCCCGTTATTTCCGGCAGCACCACCCCTAACAACAGGATTTTTTTGCAATAGTAACACAAATTCTAGCCCGAATTTAATTCAGCCTAACTGTGTCACCTAATAGCCCATGAGTGTAAACAAAGACGTTTTTCAAGACAATAATGCTTAAGATTAGAAAGGGTTGCCAGATTCAATTGTGTTTTAGAATCGCTATCAAATCTTTCGTAAAAGGCCAATAAAATAAATGCTGGGAAAAAGTTAGAAGCGACCTGATAATAATTTAGGCTTTATATGTATTAAATGTTATTTAAATCGACTGACATATTTTTAAGTATTTAGGAATAAAATTAAATCTGTAGGTATGTTTTAGAGCAGTGTTTTCAACCTTTTTCATGGCGCGGCCCCTTAGTATGGAAAAATATTACGCGACGCCCTACCCTCCGATGTTTCTAACTTGTTTTTTTTTTTGGTATGTTACAAATATTAAATCAGTGCATCATTATACTTATTTTCATTATTAGGTATCGGTTATATAAATAAATAAGTACTTACCTAAAACCGGCATATTTTTACAACGACTGCGAGTCTAAAATAGAATAATAATATGCAGTCTGCGTGTTTTAAAACAAATTAAAATGTAATTTTTATTTAAAATGTTTAGTTTTACTTAGGTCCAATGATTCAAGTGAATTGTAGGTATTTGTTAATTTGTATTAACCTAAGCCCCTAAGCCTTAGTTAACCTTTCCTAATAAATAAAAAAAAAAACATTAACTTAAAATATAACATTTTGAACTACTTAAAATAGAAGGGTTATTTAATTTTATCAGCATTGAATTATAGAAGTACATTAATATTTTATATAATGTACATGTTTGTTGGCAAAAAATCATCGATAGTGTTCCTTCGTGTCTCTTTCTACCGTTAATCTATACAAAGGTTGCCTGTAAAACATCGGTTTTAGCGATAAGACCGCCTATTGTGTCACCCTATGTAAAATTTCTACATCAGGTATTTGTAATTTATATGGAGTATTGCGCGTCTCATAACGCGAAGCGGTTGAGGAAGTGCTTTACTCCCGACTCGTCAAGGTCAAGCAATTTTGTGGTGTTCAAATCACAACTATATTCCACTTATACAATAATACGAGTGCATCAAGAAAACCCTTAAATTAAATTATCTTATTCTTTCTAAATATAATTTTGTGTTGTCACTTTGAAAAAATTTATTTTTTATTTTTTCGTGGATTTCGTTATATTTGTACGCTGTATTTGTATGTACCAACGATAACTTCCGAAAAAAAATATATATCAAGACCAGGCTTTTTTTATTAGTTCCAGAATTCGGTGAGCTGGTGCCGTGTTTCATATCAGTAGCCTAGCCAAATTCACTATGTTACACACACGGTACAAAAATATAAAAAACTTTTCTTGAATGCATGTTTTTTTTTAATAAGTATTTCAAATCAAATAACGCTCATAAAATAAATGAGCGTTAAGAGGCGTGCACTTTTGGATATCCTAAACTTTTCAATTATATTCTAAACTAAGCTAATAACAAAGCGCAAATATTTTCAATGATAACACATTTCAGTTCGAGCTAGTTCTAACCATTTATTTATATATTTTACTACACATTCGGAGGACCACCCTAATTGCGTGAATATGTCTGTAGGTACCCCATAACTCAGTGGCCTCGCATTTTATGGCCTCATACGAGTTCATTCCTTTTAAAGGTTCGCCTTGTAAATGGAAATCTTTACATTTACGATATATTCAGAAATGCTAGTGTAAACAGGCTTTATGTTATAGACAAATGAAAAGCTATATTTTTTCCGTGATATGTATTTTGTAAGCTATATTTAATCGCTTTTGCTACACTATTAGTTTGAAATAGGACAGTGCATGAATTGTGAGCTAAGTTGTTTTTTTCTGTAGATAATAGATTTTTTTATGTAGGTCTTATATATCTTGTCGACACGAGCTACGACACGGGGATAGCTGATTCCTTTCACTGCCACCAAAGGTGCGCCCGATACAGGTACTTTAGTAGTATAGCCACTTTGCCAGCATCAAACTAAAGTTATGAAATGAAATGTTTATTTCTGCAAGTAGATCTTTTAAGACATTTTAAACGTCAATATTTTAAAACTAGATGTTGCCGGCATTTCCTAGCTGACTGATCCCTGAGAAGAAATGCCGAAACAAATCCAGAGGTCATGGTATCTTTTAAAGTCCAAAAATTGTATTATTAAGAATATATGCGAGTCTAACAATGCAGGCCATGTCTTTTTTTTTTAATTTTTTTTTTTGTGTGTGGGAAATCATCAAATAACTTCTCCCGCTCTGGGCAGGAGGGCGTGTCAGACTCTTACTGACTAAAACCCACCCGTGTTCCTTCAGTTGCCTGTGCCAGGGGCCACGGTAACCCTCTTGGACTTTTCCGCAACCCTAGCAGGCATTGGTCCTAGCAAACCCCGTCATTGGTGCTGATGTCTGGAAGGGCCTTTTGAAGAAAGAGCCATTGCAGCTTTGAGTTGACCTGTCCTAACAGACGGCGTGCATGCATCAGTTATCGTGTTGCTCAACCCTATTTTAGGGAGCTCAACGACCCGTCACACGACTATCGACATTATTAGCTGTCTTCCGTGGCTGAAATGAAAAAAGGTGATTTAGTAAAAAGGCACAAGTAATGAGCGAAAATAATAATATTGTATTGCTTTTATACAGGGTGGCCGGGACATGAAACGACGCTCAGACTGTAACCATAGCATGTTTAAATGTAATCGTGGCCGTTTCAGATTCGCGACAGATGTTAGTAAAAAAAAAATAGGGATCTAGAAAAAAAATATTCTCGAAAGAACCTCTATGGGCTAGGTAGATGTTGATAATGATCTAGAAATGTTTTATGAATAATTCACTGTGGCGCGGCCAGGGAGTATCACAACTGCTAGGGTTGCGGGAAAGTTCGAGAGGGATACCGTGGCCCCTGGCATAGGCAACTGAAGGAACACTGGTGGGCTTTAGTTAGTAAAAGTCTGACACAGCAAGAATGTTTTATTCTATGACCTTTATAATTTATACCTACTCATTCGTTTGTTTTAATTGTATGGACAATTTATTTAATTGTAAGTACATTGATAGTTGTAAATTTCGTTTTAATTTAAATTGTAATTTTATTATTTATAATAATAATAACTCTTTATTTCAGATTACAGGATCCATAATGTGTAAGTATTGCCTTAACCTATTGTTAGTGAAAAATGAAGTAAAACAAAAGTGATGTCACAATTAAAACTTATTAAAACTTAACTTAAATAAACTTATTATGTAAGTACTCGTTAAGGGTTTTACCTGAATCAAATGTTTTTATTTTATTTACTAGAATATTTCAGCTTTACATTCACTTATCGTGGCCAAGTAGAAACAGCAATTAGCATTGTGTATGTAGATTATTTTCTAAGATAAGCAAGAATCCAACTAAAGTAAACAAATGACCAAAACCATAATTCTTGATTGGAGGATAAGTGATCACAACATCACGTAATTAATTTCGGGGGGAAATTCCCTACGGGAAGCAAAAAGGTCGCCTCTATCGGAAATCACAAAGCAGTAACAAAATATTCGCATAAATCGCAAACAAAACAACTACCAATAACTCCGAAACGAAGTTTACTACCGCTGTTATTACATGGTATTCGGGCAGGAGTAGATACAACAACAGAGACCAAGGTTCATGGTCGATGCAAAAGGTTTCCTATTACATGTCACTGGCGAAGTCACACGTGTATGTCGAGCTTTACCAAAAGTCTTATGTACTAAGCAACCCAAATAAGCATAGGATTGGTCTTGGTATTATTGTCGTAAACGTTAACGTTTGAGTTGTCAAACTTAGGTACTACACTTTTGACGTGGTATTTAATATTGGTTCAGATTGTCTGTGACTTTATTAGAGGCTTTCCTGATCTTATTTAGATAGCAGGGTACGCGAAGAAAGACGAACTTGTTATAGTTTCGTTTGGATTAGGTTACGATTTATGACTTTTCTCGTAAAAGTCGTGCACACAATACATGTTATTTATTTATTTATTTATCCTCCTACTAGAACGTCACGATACCAAATACAATGAAAGTACACACTTATACATATCAAGGGGCACGCATCTGTTTTGCAGGGTACGGGAGAACTGAGATTTGCCGCGCATGCCAGTCCAATCGAATACAAAATGTCAAAATGCGTCAGCGTTCCTCTACAGCACTATGTACGCACCTAGTTTTGTAGAATACCTATCACAGAGTTACTGTATAAAGCTTGCCGCGGGGTCTCTGCCGGATATCTACTCCGTGTCGGCGTTACAAAAATAACTAAATAACAGCCAGTGTTTATTTTCTTGGAGCGAAGTTATCATAATATTGCTGAAACGATCAAAACAAAAGCCTAGCGCTTATTGTTATAGTCTACTATAAACTAAGGTGTACATAAAGGTGTGTTTATAAGAGTTGTTAATATGAAGGTGTTTACTGGCAACCCTAAAAGTTTTCCTGGGAAATTGCACTGCTTTTATATGGCTGATAAGCAGGAGTGCGATTATGGGTTGTAAAATATTTCAAATCGCTTTTCATTTCGCTAAGAGTACCTATGCGTTGCAATATATCTCTACCCTTGTAATACTATAAAAGTTCCTCCGCCCGTTTATAGCTTTCTATAGCTTTTTCCAACGCCAAGGTATTTTTATGTGAGTACAGTGGCCAGCACATCAGGTTATACGAAACTGTAAAATTTCCCCAAATTATTTTAAACCTTAAAATGTTGAAGGTTAAGTTCGAAATCGAATGAGAAAATTTTACAGTTTGTGGTAACTTGACCTGCTACTGTGCATACATCCATATCTACAATTATTATGGTAAAATAAGGAGAATTTTGTGAGAACCGCTGCTACTCATACCATAGTCGCCTCTACTGGAAGAAGAAATAGGGTAGTGCCATAAAAGTAAAAACTTGACTTTAATTCAAGCAAAAATGTTACAGCATCTTTATTACCAGCCGATGGACGTCCAGTGCTGCTCAAAGTCAAAGCATTTATTTCAAGTAGGCACATAAAAGGCACTTTTGAACGTCAACATTAACATTTAAATAAAATTGATTCTAGTCGCCCCTTCCAAAAGGTAGTTTCGTATGGAGAAGAATGGGCAAGAAACTCCACCGTTACTCTTTTAAAATGTGTTACAATATCTTGTATACATTAATTATATAATTATATGTGAAGACGATGCACCTATAATAAAAATTACCCTACCACAATAGGTAAAAAGAATTTAATAAACGTAGCAATTGATAAATAAGTTAATTAAGTGATAGATACATGGTGTTCACATATTTACAAACATTGTAAAAGTATACGATTTCCCAAATTATGTAAACAAGTAATGTCAGTGTGTGAGTTAAAGTAATCACGGAATGTAGATCAATTTCATAAAAATAACTAACTTAACTATACAATTAAAGTAGCAACAAGTTTAATTTTGTCTAGACCCTAGATTGTCCTATGGAGCTGGATCAGCATGCTAGCCCCCTACAAGAGAATTTGCTATTACACCACACTTGGCAGGTTGGTTGTCACTAGTAGAAATGCTAAAGAAACCGCTGCCATACCATACCATACCATAGTTGCCTCTACTGGTACCCGCAAGAAGAAATAGGGTAGTGCCATTTTTGGCCAACACTGAGCTGTGACACAGAGACTTGTGAGTTTATTTAGGTGTTTCTTCTTGAAGTAGTCGGATAGGAAGCACCGACCTCTTAAAGTACTAAAATAATTTATTTTTGATGTGTAAAAGTGTTTTTTAAACCGATTTTCAGAACTAAATCCTTTAACATTCCACAGGAATTACATAACCCTTATCAAATGTCAACCTATTTTAATGAAGTAAGCATCAACACAGTAAAATTGCTTATCGAATGATTGGCCAATTAAACAACCATACAAATAAAATAGAAAAAGTAAAGGGAAATAATGTCTGACTGTGGATTGACCCACATATCCTGTGAATTGACTACATATTGAGTGGGTAGGGGCAACGCTCTTCAGTGATAACATCATTACTTTATATGAGGTTGTTGACCTGAAGTTTTTATTAGAAATGAACGGTTTCTACTTTCAACTCGATGTTATTTATTTTTCTTTCTTATTAATTATGATTATGGTTTCTACAGTCCCAGATTATCCGCAGATATAAATTGTATCCAAAGAAGGCTGTGAGAACTTACGATTTTGCAGACTAAAACATATCTTAACCGTTCTAGTAATAATAATAAAATAAAGTGCTTGTTCCTCGCCACAATATATAAATTATTATCTTAACTAAACTACGATAATTCCAAAAAAATCTATATAGAGTTCTTTGTTTATTAACTAAAACCACGAAGTAAATTTACCAGAATAAAACAAAAATATCAAATATAAAGCTGCACTGGCAAAGAACAATTATAAATTAATTGAACCATAAACACATTTTTCAAAAGTTGTACGGTCCATGTGTTGTTCTGAATAACATTCCATATTCACAGTGCAGTGCCAAACTTTTTGCTATCCCAAATCTAGAAAAGCAATTCGTATCGAGAATACAAATAAATAACCAAATTATACAATTCAATTCCACGAATTCATATCTCCCGAACAGTTCTAAATGATATGCACAACTAAGCTAGCGGATATCCGCATTCATGCATAAATGATGCGAGGGTTTCGTGCATAAGTCCTGGCTTGGAGGGCAGAATCAATAAGTCATTTGGTTACCTGTGTACCGCGTCGGTTTGGTTGTATGGGAGAATGCGGCGGAAACGGTGTTAGGACCATGGAACATTAAAAAATATTAGCAGTAGTAGGTTATTTTTCGATGTCAAAAAGCGGATGGCGTTGGAGGAGAGAAGAGTCATGGGTGGAGACCATGATTCAGCAAGCGTAGCGTGAGACGCTAGAAAGTATGACGACATAAAAAGGAAATTGTGACAGACGGTTTCGAAAGAAGAGGCGAAATTTGGGTCAGGCCTATGTCTAGCAGTAGACTGCGATACGCTGAGTATCATATAAGGCTATTATTTATAATTTAATTTAAAAACAAAATCAGCGTTATATAAAAGTACTGAAACCTGGACCATAATAACGCATCTCTGGTCTATCAAGGTAATGTACCTACGCCATGAAAGAAATGCATGTATTTTTTTGTTCGGTAGGTTTTCAATGAAAACTCTTCAAGGAAATCGTTTTTGAATTTTCCTGACTAGGTAAACTAACTTAAAGTTATCTCAAATATTTTGTTTCAAATCGCCTAACAAACTTTAACAATAACGAGCGAACATATCGATTATTCACCAACCCCAATTATATTAGCACTTTACAATACAAGGCTGTAATTACTTAGTAAATCCAATAAACAGTCCTAGCCAATTAATTGTAGGCCAATCAACACGCAAACTGATAATTATCGGCTTTGTGTTTGTAGCGATACAGTGGGATATGAAACTGTTAAGATACTGAACTGTTTTCGGTTGCAAGTTGTACGAGGTAAAATGATAAACAAAAAATAATGTTTCTGTGGTTTTCCGTATTTTTAAAGCTGAAAAGATTTTGAAGATAAATGATAAAATGATTTTATTTCTGTAAGTATGTTTGTACAAACACTTTTACACGTCAATCATGTTTTTTTTTAAACTACATGAGGCCGGCGTTTCTTAACTGACTACTATAAGAAGGAAAGCCGAAACAAACTCAGAGGTCACAGTCTCTTTTAAATTCCAGACAAAATCATGGTCAGATCATGTGTGAAGACTATGTAGATCGGTGTCTGAAATGGTCTTTTAAGGAAAGAACCACACAGATTGAGTGTACTTGTCCTGTCAGTGCACGCAATTGTCAGCAATCGTGCAGCTCAAATCAGAACTTGAGGAGCTTAACGATTCGACGAACAATACTAAAGAAAGGACATTTGAGTAGGCCGCATACATTACTCAAACTGCCAGATCATGATTAAACTAACTGAGAAAAATACAAAAAAAGCAATGTCGGTCATTGCTTTTTTTGTATTTTTCTCAGTTAGTTCTCACATTTACAATAATTAAAATAATATTATACAACTTTACAAAGTAAATCCTCGTGTCATTGTGTAGATAAAATTCATCAATGTGAAACAAGATCCTCAAAGATTATTGTTCTTTGAGGACCATGTAGATTGGAGTCTGAAATGGTCTTTTGAGGAAAGACCTACACAGATTGAGTGGACCTGTCCAGTCAGTGCACGCATTTGTCAGTAAGGGTAGGTTACTTAGCTTAGGTACAGCTGCTGGTGCTGCTGGTGCTGGTGGTGTGGCTGCAGGTGCTTAGGCTGGACATATTTGCCGCATGTCAGATGATGAATGGGCTAAAAGAACCGCCGATTGGGTCACATTAAACGCAAGACGACATCGTGACAGGCCAAAGCGAAATGGCGGGAGAAGCTTGACTCCCACCGAATGGACTGGCCGGACTAGCAAAACACAGAATTGGGTGGAAAAGAGAGGGGGGTATTTGCTCTGCAGTGGGGCAGTAGAGGCGAATTAGATTTAATTAGATTAGGCCGGTACTTTATTGGGAATGTTCATTAAAGAAACTTCCACCAGTTTTTATGACACTTTTACAGTTCAAGCAGTGCGGTTATGGAATGCCTTGCCCGTGTCGATAAGGCGTACTCGATCTTTCTCCACTTTTAAAATTCTGGTTAAATAAAAATACTTCCTCTCTCCTTAAACATCACTAAATTTATAATTATAATTATGTCATATCTCTTGTATTTTATTGTTTGTACATAAATAATAAATAAATAAAAAATAAAATAAATAAATCATCATTACATATGGTTTCCATGCTCTTGTTTCATGTTTATTATTGTATATATATACAATTATGTATCTAGATATTATTCATTTTATGTATGTATGTATTTATTGTATATGTAAATGGTTCACCACTGACTACCTGCAGTATTGTCTCTCCTTCTCCTTTTAATCCATCCAAAGGTTATATGTAAAAAATCGCTTTTAGCGATAAGACCGCCCATTTTGTCACCCTATGTAAAATGTCAACATTTATATCTGTAATTTTTATAGTGTACATAATATAGGGTATTCCATTCTAGTTTATAAAAAGTAGCGCCTGTGACTGAGAAATTGCATGGAAAGCACTTGTAATGTTTAGAGCGTGTGATTCGGACAAATGGGTCTTATTGTAACGAAACCTTTGATTGTGAATGTGTATTGCTGTAAGAGCAACATATGACCTAAAGAACGACAATGAGATTGTGAGAAAGACGATATTATGTTAAGGGGCTTGCAACAGCTTAAGCGCGGTCACTGTCGGATTGCATAGAAAAGAAAGAGAAGCGCGATGACACAAAGCTGGTCATGTATTGCAAAATATGAAGCAAATCTCTATTTACAAAAATTAACTGATTGGACTAAAAAAGTAAAACACTATCACGTTAATAAGTTGATAAAACACAGAATGATTGCATGTATATTAGTATGATTTTTAATCGTTAAAAGAAATTTTTTGAGGTGTCTTCGTGACTTTTTTCTATCGTACCAAATTAGTTGTATTATGTTTTCAACACTCTATCTAACTAGTATATATCCTGAAGAACATCATATATTGATCAATTTTTTTTTACTGCAGTGGACCATATACTTTTAGGCATTATAAAACTAGCGTTTAGGTCATGTAGTTCCCTTAATGAATAAAAACTAAGATGGTGGCTGTTCGAGCCAACGCCTGCTCGTTTAGAATAAGCAAATCAACGTTGCGTACTAATTAGTTTGTAATGAGATGTAAAGATGGTCTGTACTTGCTTGTCATTTTTTTCTTCGATTTTTGTTCGTCATCGAGGCCATACAAGTTTGACTCCAAATAAGCTGATATTTATATCAGCTTATTTGGAGTTTCTTTGAAGAGTCACCTAAAATTCCCCAACAGTCGCTAATATACATGTTTAAAGGAGCACATGCTGCACCAGCCCCAAATACATTGAGAAATGGGCCGATGTCGTGGGCCGTTGTGATAGTGAATTAGTGATAACCTCGTTAATTACATATTATTTCACAAATGAAGGTAAACAGGGTGTGAAAAAGCCCATCACATAGCCGTTGAAGTTATACAGGGTGTCAAAAGTTAAAAGAACCATGACATAGCCTATGCATACTTTACATCAAACTAAGTAACATTAAGCAAAAATTATGCTGGAAAACGATTTATACAGGATTAGTTTTCAAAGACCTGCCAAATTTTCAGAGATGATTCAGAATCGATCATATTTTAAATGAGTGAAATAAAATTAAAATTAAAATGTAGGTACTACATTTTTATTCCTGTCCGCTTCTAAAAACAGAACGTGTGGAAATCAATTCAGTTTAATAACCTAGACCGCACGCGTTTATAAGTACTTGTCATGCCTGCAATCCTGCATCGTGCAAGCAGAGTTTACCGCGCAACTAGCATATATACAATGTCCCGACATCGATCGTCGGGCAGTTGCCCACCAGACACGACAGCCGTCTGGTCGGAGGATCCTCCCTTTTCCATAGGGTATGAGTGAACTTTACACCCTGTTCCTCGTACCTTGTAACATAATTCGGCAACGCACACACACAAACACGAATCCGCATTATTGTATAGGTTCCCCCGTCCGTCGCGTGCACACGGGTCGTCTACGCATCCCTACCTCTCACGCCGTGCCCCTTTCTTAAGCGCATTCCAATATCTGGATTTGCATTTTAACTGTTACTTTAAGTTTCAATAAAAATTCTACCTAATATGTCACTCATAACGAAACATCGTAGTAATTGTTGTTCATAAATTCAAAATATTATTGATTCTGAATCATCTCAAAAAATTTGGCAGGTCTTTGAAAACTAACCCTGTATTTTTGGTGTGAAAAAATCGCTGCTTACGACATCGCGTAACG
This sequence comes from Brachylomia viminalis, assembly GCA_937001585.2. Lineage (NCBI taxonomy): Eukaryota > Metazoa > Arthropoda > Insecta > Lepidoptera > Noctuidae > Brachylomia > Brachylomia viminalis. The sequence continues at coordinate 5,893,402 of OW443300.2, forward strand.
TAAAGCATGCAAACATTGGTGCAGAAGTTGTGGGGGTATTTAAAGTAATGTCATTAAAACTTGTTTTCGTGAAACAAAGTAAAATAAAAATTTGAACTTCGACCTTCAATATCTCCGTCACCAGAACGTTCCCAGGTCTAGTAAAAAAATATATCAATATGACGGGGTATACCTGGCTCTCAGCGTATCTTAGCATCTATTTACTCCCAATATATCGCATAAAATTTTATGCAATAATTTATAATTATTACTTCTTTACAGCTCAAAACGAACTAAACCTGCAATTTAAACCCAGCTCAAATTGGATAGCGCATGTAAGGTTTGTATCCAGTCCGTTCGAAGCGTAAAGCCGGCTGTAAGCGCCCCCCTTTCGTGTCATGACGATGTGTAAAGCACATTAGATATCACGCACATTGCTTTATATGTATTGGTTTTGATAGAACAACATGTGAGCACTGTGAGCAGTCGTTACGAATTTCTCAAGGTATATGGTTTATAGTTTTTATTATACGAATATTGGTAACGATAAAGCATGTTTATTTATGGGATTGTGGCAGAAATTACCACGTGATACCGAGGAAAGAAGTCGAGAAGATCTACATGATTTGAAATTGCTACCGCAGCCGATAGGCACTTGAAAAACCGAGAGGTTATTTTTCGTAGAGTGACTTACCCTCATACCCTATTGCTTTTAGATAGGGTAGGGTTCTGTATCCAAAGGGTGCCCACGGGACCCTACTAAGGCTTCGAAACTTAAAAAGAGGTTACAAATTAAAGGAACATACAAGAAACGTGTTTTTTACTAAATTATTTTAAAAAAAATATGTAGTGTTAAATATTGGACGGTGGTACGGAACCCTTCGTGTGCGAGTCCAACTCGCACTTGGCCGCTTGTTTACTACTAAATAAACATAGATCATAACTATTAAAACATTTCCCTTCGTACATTTCCCTCCGTTTGGGCCTCACGGCAGTTGCGTGAAAAACTGTCATATTTCTTTAGGTAGAAATAATTTTCAAGCTCAAATAAATCTTCAAACTAAAACTATCCACCGAGCAACAAATCAAAATGATTTAAACACTTCTAGTGCTACTTTAAGTGAATTTGTAATGAGATATTTGAACAGGATTAACAATTCTGTTAACAGATCCTGCACGGACTGGGTTTCTCTTTGGATGCATTTGATTTACATTACCTTTAGTTACCTTTGGTTACACAGTGTGTTGTCTTGTTGGAATACGGCAATCTGTATGATAAATTGAATTAATATTTTAAATACTATATAGTAGGTACCTACTTATTACTTCTTGTTCAATAATGACATGTAGAGATACTTAATCCTCTTTTTTTAATTATTTGGTTATGCAGTCATTTGCAGAAGTAACGTTATGTAAACTAAAGATTTATTTATATTAGCTCTTTACCTAAAAAATTGCCGTTTATTATACAGAAAGTTAAAGCCATTTTTTTATAATTATTATTTATTTCTATCAATCAAAATTTGCACCCATTGATATGCACCCCTCGCAGTGATGGCAATAACCTTCTTGAAAATGTCAGGTGTACTGCCTCTCGGGTATTAAATTATTCCCTGCCAAGAAGTTGTCCAAATTTTGGAAAAAGTAGAAGTCCGTCGGTGCAAGGTCTAGTGAGTACGGTGGATGACGCAAAACTACCAACCCTAGCTCTGGTAGCTTAAAGACCGTCTGTTGTGCCGTATGAGGTTTAGCGTTGTCGTGTAGGAGCAGCGGGGACGAGCGATAACCTAGACTGGCCAGAGATTTGCGAGCTTCTCCATCCTTGTGTTCAGTTCCCTGTGAGGAACTGAACATATCTGCAGTAGTGCTGGTGCCATTTGGTAAGAAGCTGTGATGAATTATACCGGCACTAGACCACCAAACAGTGACCATGACTTTTTTAGGGGTAAGTTTTCGTTTGAGGCATTGCCTAGGCGCTGAACCAGGGTCTAACCAACATGATGACCGCTTAAAATTATCAAAAAGAATGCATTTTTCATCGCAAGTGTCAATGCGGATAAAAATCTCTTCGTTTCTGTGTCTATTAAGCAACGCAGGCATACCTCAACGCGTTCGTCGCGCTGGCGATCGTTCAGTTCGTGCGGCAGCACTTATCAAGTTTTTTTACCTTGCCAATTTGACGCAAATCGACCAGCCATACATAAATTACGTTTCAAATGGCCAGTATTGTAAAACGACAACTTCATTGGTATTGTGCGTTTCACGAAAGAATTCCCTTCGCCGTTATATTGGCACACCTGACTGTCAAGAACGTCAAACGCTAGACGCATCGTAGGCTTTGTTGAGTTTTTCCAAGATCTATAGTTGTTTTACGGTTTTATTCACGCCGCAGACACTTAAAAGTGTTAAAAGTGGCGAAAGAGAGTTGGTGTTGAAAGTCAAAACGTTTTGTGAGAGTGAAAAACGTAACAAAGCGCCAATAATTCCATTAGAATGTGTGAGACTTCGCGTCGCCGCCATAAAATAGGGTTGCCATTGCCAGAACTAGATGCTCCCTAGTCCCCGCTGCTACCCCGTAGGTGCCTACCTACACCTTTTAAAATAATTAAAGACCATAAAGAACCACCTATCTACGTAGTCGATTCATTGTTAAAAGAACACGGTCATAAAGTTGTAAGACTTCCTCCTTATCATTGTGACCTGAATCCAATCGAACTCATATGGAGTCTTTTGTAAAGGCGGATTGCTGAAAAAAACGTGGGTCAGGAAGCAAAAAATATTGTAAAAATAACTGAAGAGGCAATTTGCAGTAGCACGCCAGAAGAGTGGATAAAAGAATGCAGCCACGTAGAAACCATAGAAGATAAGTACTTCAACAATGGAGTAACTGTTGATAACAAAATAGATCGATTTATAATAGAAGTAGGAGATGACTAGATATACTATAGGAGATACTTCAGACGATAGTGACCCTGGAGATAGTGCTATATCGGGTGTAGGTCCTTTGGAGGAGCACAGTTATTTTAAAAAGTAATTTTGTTGTTAATCATTACAGCTAAAGTATTAAGAAGTTTTGCAAATAAATAAGTATTATGGTTATAATAAGAGTTTAATTTTATGAATACTTATCTTTACACGTAAGGTATAATTTTCTATAGACCTTTGTTGAAAGGTGACCAAACAAAAAGAACAACCAAAATAAATTTTCGTTTTCAATTTATACTGATTTATTGGGTAATATAATTTTCACAGCCTGGCAGCACTCATTTAAGCGCTACCAACATTACAGCGAAGGGACTTCTTTGATGAAACGCACTTTAAATACCTATTATCAATCTTATAAAAATACTGGATACAGTAATGTAGAGGCCTATTTGATGCTTACATGCAACCTCTGTCAGTCCGGGTAATATTAATGGAAGAAATAAGAGACAAGTTTGTCTCTTATTTCTTCCATTAATATTACCCGGACTAATCTCACGCCTACTTCTTTTGAAGAAAGAAAGAAGAAGAGGGAAAGAAGTAGGCGTGAGATTTAGTTGGCAAGCCAATCAAAAAGAAGGAGAAGAAATAAATGTGTTAACGTAAAACGATCCCCTAATAATTAGATATTGTAACTGAAATATATTGCTTTATGGATGATATACCTCTTCTACATACTGGAGGCGCCGACTTTTTAACGTTTGCATGGTAAAACGCTGCATACACAAAGCGTAATATTGTGTGAAGAAGAAGGGATGTAATATAATATGATAAGGCGGGGCCTATCTCACGCCAAGAGTAGAGACCGGAGCTAAGTGTTTTTTATTATTTGTTTGGTAAAAAGAGCGAGATTCAGCAGCTCAGCAGTTCTTCTCGGGCACCAACGATGTATGCCTAGAAATTTTTGTAGAAGATTTTAAACGAGTTTCCGACTATAATAAGTGACGAAAAAGCGATTGGACGCTAATTTCTTCAGGGCGCTACCCCATATATTTTTTAATTATACTTTGGTAAGTATAATTAAAAAATATATGGGGTAGCGCACTCATACCTTCGTGGTCGAAGGTATGAGTTTTTCGACGATGTTGGAAACGCTGCGCTGAGAGTCAAGTTCCGGTGTAAATGTAACGCAATAAGGTTATCTAGCAGTGTGCAGGAAGAAGCAATAAATAGCACACGATCGGTCTGAAGAAAGCGGACAGCAAAATGGTGCGAATGTAGAGGGTAATGCTAATTTATTTTCTAGCAGTTGACAGGATGGAAAAGGAAGAGTAAAACTGCGAAGAAGAGAGTGATGATGATGAAGATGTTGATGATGTAGACGAGCGCAGCAGCCAAGAGTGCAGCCTTGAAAATGATGAGAAGGAGGCGAACGTTTTCTCATAGTGTTTCAAAATGCTGTTCGCTGTCTTGATGCATCCCATAGGGTTTCGCTGGTAGGGTTGATGCGAAACCTTACCTCACCCTTTTGAAAAAACCAATACCTACAGAACAATGCCTCCATTTTCAATTAAACGCGTCTAATGTAAAACAATTGAAACAAAAATACGAAAATTAAATTCACATTCTTTAAAGGCTCGTGTAATTGGTTTCCAACATTGAATGAATCACGCTCAGAAAATTGTTGCTTCAAATTCAATTTTGAACCATTTAACCCAACGTATCGTACGTCAGGTATCAATTCTGTTAACCGACTTTAATTTATACGGGACTGAACGGAAATTGATAAATCCTTGTGCTCCCAACCCTTCTAATGTAACACCTGTAATGCAATTGTTGACATAATTATTCGAGACCTTAAGCTACCCGTCTCACCGCCGGCGATTTACGAGAAGCGAGTAGAGCTAGCAAAAGTGGCGAGCAATCAGCAGCGAGTGTGCGATTGTGACGAGCTATTAGTTGCTGGTATGCATATGTACCAAGCGTGAGTCTCTCACCGAGTATTCTGCCCGCCAAGCGAGCCTCTTCGATAGCTCTAGTCACTGCAACAATTGAGCACTCGTCGGCGGTGTGAACAGTCAGCTATTAACTATTAATATATATATATATATATATATCTTTTACTTACGCGGGATCTATAATATTTTGTACGTTCTTTGAGCGACAGGACAGGTGCCACAGGCACATGTTTCACAGCCATAAGCGGCTAGCTATCGTCTATTTTCTCGCTCAAGAAACGTACAATACATAGACGTTGGTAAACAGCGAATTTTCAAATCAAAAATGAAAGTCGTTACCCAGCAATTATTTTTGCATAAAGTTAATTAGTTTGATGTATAGAATGTGTAAATGACTTCAACCTTCGTGATGGGTTCTTTTAACACCAAGTATTAATAGTTGATTGCCGCCTGTTCACACTGCCGGCCGGGGAGAACTCTCTCTATTGTACGTTTCTTGAGCAAGAAAATAATCGATAGCTAATTGCTTCTTCGTAGGCAGTGGGACAGATATCTAAAGGTAAGGTCTCAGTTAAATTGTGTTTTCGAATGATCGAAGTTATCATGTCAATCACTTGTAATGCGTCTAACTATTCGAGAGATTTTGATTGATTTCAATCCCTGCTATAAATGATTATACTCGAACGATATAGTTACCTGCTAGTTTTTCAACAATGGAACTTTTAGAAACGGGTTTTATTGAAAGTTTTGGTGATGTAAAATTATTTTGGCAATGTCATTAGGTAAGATAGAACAGCGAGACAATATTGCAATATTTTCCTGTTACTATCGGTACTGAAATGACGGCTTATAGAGATCTAAGACGGCATGCTGTGACGATACCAAATAATTTGTGGTAAGGGCAGGAAATGATGAAATTTATAATATCAAATCTACTGAAAGAAAGGTGTACGGTGCTGCCACAATAATAGAGGCCGTCTAGGCCAATACTTTAAAAACGGATAGAACTGTTTACCCGTTCTACCATGACAACCAATAAAAGCAGTAGTTTCCTTCGATACCCCACCATGTGGAAATCTCAATCGAAGTCGCCACTCATATCATACACACAATGAAAGTCAGTCATGTCTGATTGCTCGACAGCTAGCAATCAGGAAGATTTCTTGCTTTCTGATAGCAATCAATCAGTTGGAATTGATGTTCTTTTGTTTTCCCAGTCAATCGAAGACGTTGATGGGTACAGGGACTGTGATTAATTAGGAAGAAAGTAACATGGGCGCCCAACGTTTAGTGGGAAAATGTATTTGGTACTTCTACCTTTTTCCCGCGGCTTCGCCCACGTCGATGCACATTCGCAAGAAGCTGGCAGTATCGTCACGCGGTAATGTTTTCTCATTGTTGGTCCTATTGGTTTTTAGTATATTCGTGTATTTATATGCATATAATTGTGCTTATACTTATATATAATTGGGTATATGTACTACATTTATAGTCTTAATCAGTGTTATTACAAAAAGCGGTTTAACTGAAAACCCCGGTTTAAAGCTCTATAAACTACGGTTTAAACCAAAATGATATTACAAAACGTGGTTTTTCGAAAAACCGTGGACCATATCATGGTCTAACGCTAAACCTCGGCGGCCCCTAGTTTAAACGATCAAACTATGGTCTAAATCGCATCAGTCAAAATTTCTCTTGTATTTTATAGCATCTTTTTCATTGTGTTGTGTTGTTTTTACCCGAAAATGGATCTTAACATGGTCGATTTACTTGATATTGAGGATATTAAATCCGCTGAGTTGTTGGGAACGCCACGCCGACACAACATAAATCGTGTTCGAATAATCAAATAAATTAAAATTAAATTTGATTGAATCAATTAAACACTGATTTCAAGTTAATCGAAGTAATTTATGTTTATTTACTTTTTCCTCGGTAGGTACTCCAATTCTCAGATCGTTTTTTCTTTTGTTGGTCCATCACAATATGATATTAAAATTACCTACTATAGAAGGTAATACTATACAAAGAGGCAATTGTTCTATTAGAAACTTCGATAACTTAAAAATTCCAAAGCTAAATGAACTTTGTTCAACTTGCGATGGTTTTGTTTAATGTTATGGTTTCATATAATGCGCGAAAATTTTACGTTTCGTTACACGTACCTAGATGTATTATTAGTACTTAATACGACATTAAGTCATGTGCTTAAACCTAAACTAAACTGCAATCGACGAAATAACTAATATTCCATGCAAATTAACACTCTCAATATTTTCAACACTCCTAAACATCATAATAATCATTAGCGACATTAGCGTATTAACAAAAAGTTTTCATTTCTGAGCATACGGAACGTTGCAATAGAATGATAACATGGTGAACGAATAATATTTGTATTACTCTGTGGTTGTTACAAAGACAATGGTTCAAATGACGGCACTAAGAAGACCACGGTTTTTTGAAGTTTTGTAATACGGACAAATTTAGACCATGGTTCTGCAGATAAGCCTGGACTTCGTAGCACAGGTTTAAATCAAGGTTTATTTAGTTTTTTGTAATAAGACTGAATAAGTTTATGTGTGTCTTATTATTAAAAAACAAAAATACACTCCATTTTCAAATAAATGAGTAAGGTATTTTTTTTATTTTTAGGGTGAATGTCCCCATAACGCGTAACTTACAACTTAATTTTTTTATTTTTTTATAATATGAGGCAACATCCACACAAGTTCTTCAGGTCCCAAACTAGGTAGAACCTGTACTACGGTAACCTGATGACTGATATACATACTTATATATACATATAAACACCCAGACACAGGTCAAACAGACATGTTCATGCACACAAATGTTTGACGTTTCCGGGGATCGAACCCGGGACCAGCTGTTCAGAAGGCAGGGTCAGTACCAACTGCACCAACCGGTCAGTCGATTATCTGAAATAAATGATTCTATTCTAAGCTCACCGGTTTTGGCGTGCGTGCAGGTGAGGGATATGACACAAATGAGTGTCAACACTAAATTAGAGGTCTTCATATTGATCACTTTACACTTAAGTCACTCGCATTTTCACTATACACCACTATGTTGATCTGAAAAGAAGAAAACATTTATATTAGTTCATTTGTAACGAAATTATAATTTCTTAGAATAATGAAGTGATAATAGGTAGATGCTATTAGGAACAATTTTTTTAATATAAAGTCAGTAAAATTAATTGTTTATTAAATTGACTAACAACTTAAATTGCCCGTAAATTCAAATCAAAGCTGTAATTGTTTGACAGTAATTGTATGACATAGTTATAACGCAACAAGTTTACGTGGTGTGTTATTTGATAAACAATTAATTTCCCTGGCTGTACCTTTATTTTAAAATTACAACGGCAATAGGCTTTTTAATTACATTTGCGCTACAAGAACGACGGCTGAGCAGCGCCGAATAAAATCAATCAAGTTTGCACGAAAACAAATTTGGGTCAAAACAATAGACGTAGTAGATAAACAAGCCAAAATATTGTGTGGACCAATTGTACAAGTAGTGAAACTTTCTAGAATGCAATAAGTAACTACATTAAACCATTAAACCAAACCTCCAACAGAGAACAGCAATAATAAAAATTCTATTGATAGGGATGCTGTCAATAGAATTTTTAGAGACGTGACACACTTGATATCAGACTGAAAAGCATTAAGTGTCTTCATGTCGGAATTTATTTAATACTTTCACTCGATAAGGCGTACCGCAGAATGTAGAACCGCATTCCATCTCGTCAATATATGTCAGAACGATGACCTAAATCACGCAGACGGAGCGTTCGCGTTGTATTCGTGACTCCAATTCTTGCTTTGAGATAAGACTTTTGGTTTTGATTATTTTCGGTCCCAGTTTTGTATATTTACTGATACTTTGGCATAGTTTTTGTTTTGATAGTTCTATTGTTACAGGACGTAATTAGAACAATAATAGACAAGTATAAGGTACATTTTTTAATTTCTTTTATCTTTTGTGGTAGGGTAATTTTATTATAGGTGCATGCATCGTCTTCACATATAATTATATAATTAATATATACAAAATATGGTTACACAGTTTAAAAGAGTAACGGTGGAGTTTCTTGCCCATTCTTCTCCATACGAAACTACCTTTTGGAAGCGGCGACTAGAATCAATTCTATTTTAATGTAAATGTTGACGTTCAAAAGTGCCTTTATGAAATAAATGCTTTGACTTTGACTTTGAAGTTCTTGTAATGATAGAAAAACCTCCAAGAGACTAACGGTACGTATGTTCGGGTCATGGGCCTCGTTACTTACCATTCTAGGTGATCGACTAATCTTTACAGAGTGGCAGGGAAATCGTCGCACAACCTGTTAGATTTAGCACACATCATGTGCTGAATATCACTATCACTTCACATTCAGAATTATGTGCTAAATTCATGGTTCCAGTTTGCGAGCCGATGTCCCGGCTACCCTGTCTACACCCTTACCTGTACTATTAGGTCTATAAAAGTACGAGTAAGAGTTCATGTATACGAATCTGACCCCAATACGGTTGGAAAAAAGGATAATGATGATGAAATGCGGAGGCGATATGATACTAGCATACGTAATGTAGTTTACGACGGATAGAGTGCCCCCATTTTATTGTCCACTATGTACTGACAAGCCATTTTCTTCACAATGAACCACAAAATTCTAACTCCAGTCTTGCTTTATCGTCACAAAAATCCACACACGAAAATAAAGCCTTTGTGAAACACGTATATAAACAGGGAAAAACAAGTACCTACCAACGACCAGTTATTACGTATTGCTCACGCATTCGCGACCACAGCGTAGTTTTGTCAGACACGACCTCTTTTTATCTTCCTCTTTCTGTATCGAACTGCCTTTGTTTGTCATGGCGAGCCACGGCAGCGATTTAGCAATTTTCTGGCGCCAAATAGACGTGTTATTAGTGTTCCTACCCTACTTTTATTTTTTACTAATGTCATATTATTACGACGAAGGCAGGCGTTTTGTACAAATTGAATTTCGTTTTTTTGGTTTTTTGGTTTTGTGATTTTTATTATGTATGTCGTGTTGAACATCACATATCATCCACGATGATCGACGTGTGACATCGGTGAAGGAAATAATTGTGAGGAAACCTGCAATACTATTCTGTAACAATCTCACCTTGAAAACTTAGGTGAAGTGAGCTTTCATTCCACTTGATATTGTAGTCTATTTGCGTTAAGCAAATAGTGACTCATAGTTGTCACTCAGCTTAGTTACGCCCCTTGACCAATAAGATCATAGTAAATTAGTAAGGCGTGTTCACATTGACCAGTTAAAGTAAGCCCTTCAGACAGTACGGACGCGTCTTTTGTCAATTTTAAAAATGAATACCTCACCTATTTGTACAAATAAAAGTGGATCAATAATTCATAGCGGAGAAAGACGAGTGATTTATGATATTATTAAGTACTTTAAAACAATATAGACTTAGACTATGTTATGGAACTCGCGGAACAGAATTATTTTATTATAAATGTTGATAAGCATTATGACGATTCTGATTAAATTTTAAAATAATTACTTAATATTCATATTTGAAAATATTGTGTAATAAAAAGTTAGCTATAATATTAATGGTTGATTTTTTAACCCAGTATGAATTCGCCTTTACTTTGCAGTTGCACTGATAAGTCACTATTTTCTTAACGCGAATAGACATTGACAGCTCACTTCCAGCTCACTTCACCTACGTTTTCACGGTGATATGGTTACAGAATAGCACTGCTGGACTTATAGTTAATATACATAAGTCAGAAAGCGCCAACCCGCCTTGGATAAGCGTGGTGATCAATGCTCGTGCCTTTTTTATGAGAAGAGGCTATTGCCCTGCAGTGGAGCACCAATAGTCTGGTATTATTATGTCGTGTTGGGTTGTAATACTGCTGTTTAAGTGGGAAATACCCCTTATCTTGTACCCAATACTTTTATGACGCATCGGAAATTCAATCTCAAAGTTCTTTGGAAGTTTCTTTCGAAATTGTTAAGTTTTTATCCTAAAGGATCAAAACTACTTCCGTGACAAGTCAGGGAAAGTTTTCTAAAAAATCTTTAGTAGATCGGTACGGACAAACTCACTTTCGTGTAATGTTCACGCTTCTCACTTCACAGAACGAAATAATTTTTATTTCATACCTCAGTTCATCTGTCTATTGATCTTATAGGACGGTTTACATTGAAACTTGTGAACTAAGCCTCATTAGTGAAATAAAAAAAACATAAAGGGCGGCCATTACTGTAAAAATTACTTGTTCTTGTCACACAATTGAATTTAACAACGAACTTTTAAAAATATGGCTTTGTTTTTGTATTTTCTATACAGTGAGCACTTAGTTAATTAATTTTCTTTGTACGTAGATACCCATTACAATTTGGGAGAATAAATTACAACTGAGAGCCAATATTTAATATAAATTTTTATTTTAGAGCAGATGTCTCTGATATCATAGACGACTAGCGACCCCGGCCCCTGCTTCGCACGATTTTTGCGATTTGACAAAACATCGAGATTCCTTTTACTATATTGATATTTAATATTTATAAGTACCTACACATCAATCTTCCGGAGTAAAATTTTCTAAATAATGGTGGAAACTGCACGAAAATCTGTTACGTAGCTTAGAAGACTTTAATTTATAATAATTATATATAGGTAGGTACCTACATAGTTAGTGTATTTATTTTATTTTAGGTTTGTTATGAATATAATATAATTTTTAAATTAAAATATAATAAATTATTTAGTAAAATAATTATAGGATAACCTAGATTGTCCGAGACTAATTCATTCTATTAGGAATAGCAAAGTATTTAGAAAAAGAACGAATGAAAAAAAATGGGTGCCTCATTTTTATAATTACTTGATTTTACATAACATACTTTTTTAATTTTTATTTATATAATTATGAGACAACATCCACACAAGGGCTTCAGGTCCCTAACTAGGTAGAACCTGTACTACGGTAACCTGATGACTGATATACATACTTATATACATATAAACACCCAGACACAGGTCAAACAGACATGTTCATGCACACAAATGTTTGACTTGTCCGGGGATCGAACCCGGGACCAGCGGCTCAGAAGGCAGGGTCGCAACTGCACCAACTGCATTGCGATTCTGTAACCATCTCACCGTGAAAACTTAGGTGAAGTGAGCGTGGAGTGAGCTGCCAGTGTCATCCCACTGATGCTAGGGATTGACCAAGCTTACATTTACAATTATAATCGAGATTATAATTCTGTTTTTTAATATTAGTTCTCTTGATAATTTTATATTATTTCAAAGCTAGTACCTATGTATATAAGTGTTTAAATATTATTATTTAGAGTTTTTTTTTTTTATAAAACAGCAACACAGAAATTCAGTCAAAAACTAGTTTAGGAAATCAAAATAAAAGAACCTATTTGGGTTAATAACTGAATTTCTGTTTTGCTGTTTTATTAAAAAAAAAACCAGTAAATTGTAATTTTTAGGCACTTAAATACTAGCCTTGAAATAATATAAAATGTTCAACAGATTAGCATTAAAAAAAATTAAAATCTCGATTATGATTGTAAATGTAAGCTTGGTCAATCCCTAGCATCAGTGGGATGACACTGACAGCTCACTCCATCTAAGTGTCCACTTCACGGTCACATTTTTACAGAATCGACATACTGGTCAGTCAACCCCCCACGACCATAGTTTTTTTCCGCTTAATGTAAAGCTGGCTGGCAGTGAAAATTAACATTGATGTGTTATTAAACATATGTTATTGAGAGAGTTTGTTGTTTCCTTGTATTCCGATACCTACCCACCTGGCATCTGGGATTTTGTACCTTTCCAAGTATAGGGACAAAATCTCAAATGTAACAGTCTCAAATATAACATAACATCACGCCTATACGTACCCCGAAGGGTTAGACAGGGGTGTACTTATAGTACACCCACGTTTCACCAGATGTACAATCCGATCCAATCTGTCCCTTGCTGCCTTCCCCCAGCTACGCCTTAAGCCAAGGGCCGTACCTCACAGGTCACAGGTGCCTTTCGTGTGTAGTCACTTAGTTTTTAAGCCCTGTCTGGAGGCCTTAATTTATTGAGGCACCCACAGGCAAGCCCGGCCAAGCAGCCGACAACCACCTAGGTTGAGCTGTGTGATGTCAAATACAAGGTGTTGTTTTGCATCCTCGTCAAATTCGAGGAGTTAACTATGCTAATGATTCTCGACACGAATCAATAATAAAATAAGTAGGTATTTATTTTTATTTTTTGTATTTTTCGGAAATCGGCATGTGTAGGGCCCGTGTGATACCGCCCTGTAACTGCGCTGTAACTGTAACGCATGCACACAGCGACATAGTCGTACGACACTGCCTCCCGCATACGCAACGGGGCGATTTTGTTCTTTGAAAGTGGAGTATTCTGAAATACTGTCAAACTTAAATACCAAAAAAAACAAGTATGTATTAATTATTGAGCAGGATCGTAATATTATTTGATTATTTATGTCTTTCATAACAGCCTCCTGAAATTTGACGAGGATGCAAAACAACACGTTGTATATAAATTAATTAAATCACTGGCTATGTTTAGGTCCCATGTAATAGGGGGCCAGCCAATTATCATCAAACGGGCGCAAATCCACCGACTCCGGGCTGCTCCTAAGAAATTTCTTTGAAAAAACTTTGGTCTTGCACCTTGTCTTGAGTAGCACTTGCGACCACTACACCAAAGAGGCGGATTTTAAGTTTTGTTAATAATAAATGTCACTGTTATTTTTTTTTTATTTAACGTGTATTGTCCCACTGCTGGGCAAAAGTCTCGCCAGGCATTGACGGCTTACTTATAAAATAAATAAGTGCTTTATTCCTTTGATAGTGAAAACTTATAGTGCAAAACCTGCAACAAAGTAAATAGTACCGACTAGTAAATATAATTGAACAATAACTCGTCTGAAAGCAATCGCATGTTCCGCGTTTACCTACGTTCATTATTGTTGTTTTATTTCTACGATTGCTTATAATGTTATGGTATAAATAAGTTATTTTCTGTAATGAATGAAGCATTCCTGATCACCTAATTCTTATACTTACCCATTTTAACAGATTTTTCTTTAAGAAATCTATAATTTATATACAAGGTGTAACAGAATAAAGTAACGCAAGTCCTGAAAGTAGTTTGCTCATAATTAACTACTGAATCCATTTCAGTAACTATTTACATAGGTATTTTTTTCAAAATTTATATATTTTGCAATACTGACCGCCGACTAAGCCAAAGCAAATTAAATCTTATTTCAAGGCAATAAGACTCAATTTTAAATGCATATAAGGAGTAATGCTAGGGACAACACGATTTTCTTAATAATAACAGTTAACTTTAAAAAAAAAGTTAATTGACACACACTATCACATGATCTGACCAAGATTATGTCTGGACTTTAAAAGAGACTGTGACCTCTGAGTTTGTTTCGGCCTTTCTTCTCAGAGTAGTCAGTTATGAAACGCCGACCTCATCTAGTTTTTAAAATATGATTGACGTGTAAAAGTGTTTGTAACAAACCTACATAAAGAAATAAAATCATTTATCATTTATCAATTCATTGTACTATGCTTTTAACTCAATACTCTAAATGGGGTGTATGAGGTCTTGCGTTAATATCTTCGCTGGTGGTTGGTAGCATCTGAATGAGAGTTACTGAGAATAGAGTTGAATGGCGTATAATGAGGGTTTTCTGAAATAACGTCTAGTAGGTGGCAGCACTGAGACGTCAGGTCAGGGCAACTGTCAAAAGTGTCAAAGCGCCTATATTTTCTTTAGCCGTGACTTATTTATGAACGAATGATGAACGTCATCCTATCTTTTATATTCATTGTCGAAACTGAAGACCTCTTGTGGAAGAGGCATCAACTGGTGGCGTGAATTTTCATAAAAACCCTCATTGGAGAGGCCTATGGCCAGCAGTGGACTGCTGTAGGTTGATGATGATGATCTGTATTACTAAATAGAGAGATCAATATAGGGTACTACTCTAGAATTAAAAAAAAAATTCTGTCATAAGTATTTTCAAATATTATATCTTCTAGGTGATTAGTTGTTTAGTTTCAAAATAATTACTACCTAATTGAGGTTGGTTTACCTATTTTGCCACCAATGTCTTTATTTAGGTATAATTTAATTTCCTATGTAAATGTTTAAATAGATTTTACTTTGCGTACAGATCCTACTAATATTATTATAAATATAAACGTCAAAGTTTGTATGCTTGGATGTTTGTTACTCAATCACGCAAAAACGGCTGAACGAATTTGGATGACTGATTCGGCGTACAGATAGCTTATAACTTGGGTTAATAAAAATATTTTTCATTTATTTCCGACATCCACGCGGGAGAACCCACGGGGCAAAAGCTAGTAGACAATAAATAATAAAAGAACAAAAATTCTATCACTACAAAATAACATCATTAATTAATAACCACATTATCAATCCTGAAACTTGAACAAAACAGTCAGGAAAGCATAATATTCCTTCATTACCAACCCAAAATGGTAATGAGGTGCCCCGAAAATATTCCATTTCACTGTGCGTCATTATTACTAAAGGTGCATAATGCGACAACCAGAGAATAACGTAACGGAACGGAAATGAAACCGGTAATGATGACAGATACGCGGCAATCTATTGACAGAAACGTTGCAACGAAATGACAAAAACATGGCAATGAATTGACAGTCCGGGCAAATGGTAATGACGTGGTTTTAATAAGATACTATGGGTGTCTTTTTATGGGTGGAAAAAAGCTATTCTCTTTGTCCAATTTTCCACAACGTGTCAATGTCTCCCATTGCAGAGTTGTGAAGGGAAATATTGTCTTATGTAGCGGTCTACTAACGAAACTAGCGATATGGCTAGAAAGGGAGTGACTGAGTGACCGAGATTATCACTATTATGAAGTATGCAAGAAAAAGACATGTTGTGCTGACGACGAATAAATTGGGACATGGGCAGGAGAAGATGATGATGGCTCGTTATAATAAAGAAAGACAAATAGGTTTATTTGTCACAGAAACACGTGCATACAAAAAAGATAATAAGCTCTTATAATTAAGATAAACAAAAATATCTATAATCACGAGCACAAAACAGTAATCGTCGACAGCTGCACGTCATGACTGTGACAAGAAGGCTTCCACTCAGCATGATGCTGTGCTATGGGGGACCCACAGCACAGCGCTGATTTTTAGGGGTTACCCTAAAAGGACGTACGAAAAGTAAGTCAGCCTACTCTCTAAGTCCGTCAACGAGGATACGGGCCCGTCCGAAAGTAGTTCGATACTTAAAAGTAAACCCTACCTTCGATTAATTAACTTTTCCGGACGGGCAAAAACACATTGGGAGTAAGGACAAGAGGTTGACATTAATTTTTAGTTCGGGCCCTGGACTAATCTTATGTCCGTAAGTGGTACGGAGTAGGAAACGTCCGTAACTTCGGCCGAAACGACGAACTTCGTGCTTAGGGTGTAGACCCCCTGCTTCAATGATTGGCACTATAACTTTATGTATTAAGTTCTGTTTGCGTTTTTGTTTTTATTATTTATTTCTGCTTGAGTATAGTTTTAAATATTGGCGTGTGCTAGCTGACATATGGCAAATAATTTTAATATTTTTGTGTTTCGTAATGTTAATTACTTATTACTATACACTTATTATATTAATAATACTTAATATACTTATTATTACATACTGTATAGAATCCAGTTCTTCTAACTGAACAGACAGCAGTGCTGCTGAGGAGTTTGTTCCGCCACTTCTTCTTCCCAGCTAAAGCACTAGGAAGTGGTGAAGGGTGGGCGTTTTGGGGGGACTGTCTTATGTGATTTTGACGTTCAAAAAGTGCTGATTCTCAGCCTAATTTGAATAAATGACTTTTGATTTTGATTTTGAAGATAAAATATAATATACGTATTAACCCTCAAATAAAAACAGTTTACAATCTGATAGACATTCCACTTAAAAATAACCCAACAACATTTAAAATCCGCATTTTAACTTAAATTTACGGGCTCGCAACCGTTGAGATTACGTCAAAATTTCAACGGGGAAATATATTTGGAATTGTCGGCGGCGATACGGTGCCCCTTTCTCGGTACAAAGGTACTTCGGACCGCGACGGTGCCACCTTGACATTTCGTTTAGGCTTGGAATAAAACTAGAAAAACATGTGTAGGGTTAAACCGTTAACGGCGACCGTGTGTGGGTGAAGAATGGGCGCCGTGATTGTGAATTGTTGGATTTCATTGTGTTTGAGTTTTGGTTTTGAAGGGATTTTTTGTTAGAAGGAAAATAGAGACAGTGCAACTCAATGGAACGATTGTTCGTCTGTCTGCTTGTCACAAGCGCTTTTATAGTGAACAGGCTCCTCGTGATTGTGTTAGGATTTAGATACGTGTAGTTGGTTTTGTAGTTCATATTTAATGTTTTGACTTTTTACAGCAACATTAATCCATTTCATAAACGAATATATTAGTTGGTAGGAGCGATTAACAACTCAAATGTGCGCTTTTATAATTTCTAATGTGACCATATTATTCCACGTCCATATGTATGGAAAAACGTGCACGTTAAACGTTATCGTGGTTGGAAATGTTAAAACGTCTTCATTATTTCCATACGAATAGTATTGTTCATCGAATCGTTGTGCTCCTTAAGTTCTGAGTTGAGCGGTACGATTACTGACAAATGCGTGCACTGACTGGACAGGTCCGCTCAATCTGTAGGTGTGGTTTTTACTTAAAAGACCGTTTCAGACACCAATCTACATACTACTAAGATTATGTCTGGACTTTAAAAGAGACTGTGACCTCTGAGTTTGTTTCGGCCTTTCTTCTCAAAGTAGTCAGATAGGAAACGCCGACCTCATCTAGTTTTTAAAATATGATTGACGTGTAAAAGTGTTTGTACAAACCTACTTACAGAAATAAAATCATTTATCATTTATACATTTTACTTCCCTGTGTTATCGTAATGCCGTGAACAGATATAATTGTCACGTTAGAAATGATTAAAACGCCTAATATGTAGATAGAGAATCACCACAATTATATATAGGTCAAAATTTGCATTCACAACAACATTCCGTAAAACAGCACATTTACCAAATAAAACAAGAGAAACCAAGCCGAAAAAATATCTTTAACACTGCCTATTTTAAAGCTTAGGTGAAAAGAAAAACAGCGCTGCAAACCAAAACGGTTGGCGCTCAAAGCGGCTAGAAAATTGCGAACTATCTCTGCATTACGGTTGGAATCTCGCCATAACCGTCGGCCGCAGGTTTACCGTACGGTTCTAGTGTTATTGTAGTATTATTACTTTTCACACTGGCATTTAAGGGTTACGAAGCGGCGAAGAATATTTTTATATTTGTGTCGAGTCTTTCGAGTGCGGGCGTGACTTACAAGTAATTGTAGTTGTAGCTGCATTCTTATAATGTGTTAGGATTTGAATCGGAGTTACAATGAGCAATGTGTGGAAAACGTGTGTTTCGTTTCTAGCTGACTTTAAGACTGCTTTTCCACCAGAGATGTGCTATGCTGCGTTGCTATGGATGCGTTTGATATCCACCAATCATAATCATTGGTCCAGATAGCATAGCGCTGGTGGAAGCGGGTTCAACTAAGCTATGTTTTTTATACGGTAGGATGCGTGTTATGGATGCGGGCTACGAATGCGTGCTAAGGATGCGTGTTATGGATGCGGGCTACGAATGCGTGCTAAGGATGCGTGTTATGGATGCGCAAGCTATGTGCAGAGCAGAGTACGTCTTGCCTACTGTCGATGCATCGCATAGATTGAGCTGCGCACCTTCCTCGTGTAGTGGTATCTACATCGCCACATGCGAGCTGCCAGTCATACTGACGTCACGCAAATACTGCGCGACTAGCATATATACAACTTCCCAACATCAATCGTCGGGCAGTTGCCCCTCAGACACATTACCCGTCTAGTCGGAGGATCCTCCCTTTTCTACGGAGGTATGAGCGAACTTTACACCCTGTTCCTCATACCTTCTATAGTGGAAATAGTCACATGGTTTCGTAGCTTAGCTTTCACATCCTCGCAGCATGGCTGTATAGCAAATGTCTGGTGAAAAAGCAGCCTAAAGATGGCGAGCTGTATTTGTCTGTGTACTTTTATGCTGTTCAATACAACCTGTTTGATCAATTAGTTAACTTCAATCGTGCTGGTCACCTCATTTTGTTGTCTATGGTGCAACCTGGTTTTTCTTTTTTCGTCTCGTTTTTTTTATTTTGAACGAGCACATTGTCCTCTCGTGATAACTAGTTTAATTAGTAACTTAGAATTATTCTAAGATTAAAAAGTTATTTTCAGCAATAGTTTTACTTCCTACATACGCGATTTTTTTACTGTGATTATTACAATAGTGATTTAGTAACGCTTTTTTTTGCATTTTGACGAGGTTTGCACTTCTTAAAGTAAGACGCTTAGCTTGGTCAAAGATTGACTAAAGTCAGAACATAAAGCGACACAAAACTTTCCACTTAGTAACATTCCACGAGAATAATATTCTTCTTTCATATAAATAAATAAATAAATAAATATCGTCTGACATTGCACACAGCACCATCTAGTTCCAAGTTAAGCACTTAACACTTAAGGCTTGTGTTATGGATACCAGATGGTTGATACACTACTTAAATACATTTTTTTTTGTAAATACATACATATTATAAATATACATCCATGACTCGGGTACAAATGTCCATATTCATCATACAAACATTTGCCCCTACCCGCTGGAGTGGATGAGGTGACCAAAGTCGCCGCATAAAAAGTAATGCGGAATGCATGCTCTCACCTAAGTAACCCTTTAATTAATCGAAATCCGATAAACTTTATTCAATTTTTCATTTTTAAAAGATCTGTGGCACACTGTATCCGATTGCTTAGTCGATTTTGTGCTTAAAGGCCGCTTACTCAGATGTATGACAACACTACAAGCGTTCAACCAAAAAAATCAAATAATTAAAAAAATATGGCGTCTTGTCAGTGACGTACGGACTCGCGCGTGTTTTGTTTACATGATAAATAATTTGTGTTTTAAGTGGGTTTTCAAGTGTTTGAAGTGCTATGGCCTGTTTAAGTATGTGATAAATATTATAGTGAAGTGAATTACTGCAGGATTTCAAGGTCGGTGAGTGAAAAAATATTACGTAATTTCGGTTTTATTCCACAACCGGCGCTGACCGATTCATGTTTATTGTTATTACGTGTATGTGTTTTCAGATCCTTATTTTAGTACAGTGTGTTATTCTAATACGACTACTTTTATAACAAAGTTGAAGCATTAAATAAGCTTTCCACAGGTACCAATATTTTTATTCTACGTATCAGATTTATATTTATAAAACAACATTTTGTTTCCATTGTCTTGGCGGCCATTGTTATTTTTTTGCCGTCGGCAAATTTTTTCAACTTTGGGCGCTCGTAAATAGTACATATTGTACTAATGCTATGTGGTTTTATTAGTTTTGCGTTAAGTATATACACATAATGTATTTAAAACCTTAAACAATATAGGTCATCGCTCGTTTTTTCGAACTATAACCATTTATTTGAAAACAAAGTTATGATTTATGGTTGCGTCATACTAACGAACGATTTGATTACATGAATACTATCCTATTTCAAACGAAACTCCGCTATCTTAAAGCCCCGTTCCTTACCATAACAAAAAACACAAGTGTTAGCACCATTCAATGAAACCCAAGTCGTAAAAATGCTTTGTTTACATTATCGGGCGGCCGAGCGGCGCCGGCACGCCGGTGACGCATCTGGCATTCACCCCACTCGATTATTTTTCCCGCGCTCTGCTGCGCTCTGCGCCCTAGCGGCTACCGGGATTCGAACCCAGGACCATTTGGTTTCGCTGACTACACTTAGCCACTGTAGCCACTACACCAAACGTGTCGTCATGTAAGTACATTAACTATCGCATGGAGACTCATTCGCAGGTACTTGATGTTCCAAGTGTTATTATACTTTTATTGCTACCACACCAGCATTCAAGGGTAACGTTATGGTAAGGAATTTTATTTTATGTAACTTGACACGACGACACATACTATCTTGGGACCGCATGACGTACGTGTAATGTGACATTGATCGCAGTCATATTCTTTTTGTGATCGCTTTCAGATGTACGTAATTTCTATTATTTTTACAACATTTTGCCATTTACAAGGGTCCTCAAGCACCTCAGAAAGTGTAGCCCCCTTGTCGCTACGTCACTGTAGTAGCGACAGTTTCTGGGGGCCCATTATTGAGTGAGCAAATCATTCCCTGCCGTTCTGTCCGCGTATATATAAAACATTGATCAGACAGGGGTCATAGTCTTCCCATAGTTCTTGGTAACTAGTCCACTTTAGCCATCCAAAGCCGTAGTCCAATATCTTTTTTGCCATATCCTGCAATAGTCCAACACCAACCGGGGGTTGTCCTTGGGTGCACTTGCACAGTGCATACAGGGATAATCGTCGGTTTGTGCTTCATTGGCTTTACTTATAGAGTCTAACGGGCCTCTGCGAGTAGGCTTCGGCCCCTCGTATGCCTACCAAAGATCTGGGATCCCGAGATATGCTAAAAGCTTAAAATATAATAATAATAATAATGTGGCCTGACTGTCAAGTTGACGTAAAAAAACAATTGTGTGTGCGATTCTACTGCCAGTGATTAGAAAACTCGACAAATTTTATTTGCTCTTCAATATTTTCACATGAACTCCATGAGCTTTTTCCATCGCCCACAACTATTATTATCGCCATTATTAAACCTTTTCAATTCAGTTACTAACTACCAATAGGCTTATCAATTTTCGCCCCAAAACTAAGCTACTTGAACTTAGCTAAGGCGCCTCATAGCTAAAGCGTCCGGTAAAACACACTATACACAGACAGATAGGAAAAGCTACAATGAACATTTCAGTCCTGGCTAACTCACAATCTATACATAATATAATACAATCGTAGTGAAGACAAAACTGTACATTGTTTTTTTTGTCTGCATTGCATATATGCATGTACCAGCATCACGCAAATACTACTTACCGGATAGATTTTGTACACATTTTGCTTAGATATCCCTATTAGTCTGGTCAGTCTGTAGGCTATAAATAATCACGCTATGACGCATTTAACTTTTTAAATGGTTATGCTCATGCTACAAATTTATGGAGCTAATCAGTCAATCACAACATATACATGGTAGATTTTTGAGATGGGGGGGGGGGGGGGGGGTATAAACCACAGGTATCTTAACCGTTGTCGCTACAAGATAACGGTGTGTTCCGAGACTGTTCTTAACTTTTAAAATATAGTTAGAACTCGTTGTGAAAAACATTTATAAATATTTTTTAGTCTTCTGTTCATACATAATACAATAAATTAGTCGATTCGATCACTAATCGTAATCTGATATATAGATAAATCAATTTCCACTAGTAGACCACATTGTGCATCTTTATATAGTGATATTCCATTTGTTTTGAATAAAATAAAGATACTAAATCAAAATAACCACTGCTATAATTTCACTAACTTTGTTATAGTTGTTTTAACAAAATCGTTCAATCCCGGGAACCCGGGATTACTTATTTATTCAGAAAGGAATGTCCATATTATTCTTTCGTGGGAAGAAGTTTAGGTATATAAGCGCCCGATTATCCGATCACTGCTTATTTCCCATAGTTTTGAATTTATCGATGTGCCATTGCGACAACCATGTTAATTTATGTGACTGACAATTATATTCTCCCCACTTCCAAGCAGCTGACTATTTTTTTGGGTTGAAAATAATCCTAAAATACGGCCTATAAGGCTTTGTCGTGGTGTGAAATGAATTTTTTCATACGTTTTTTTTACAACTTTGATTTTACTTTTTTTGATTGATGTAACTTTGGATTTCCCTAGGTGCGGCGACTGACTCTCACATTCATGATTATTGGAAGACTACTAGAAATCAAATTTATTCTTTATAAGATTATTCGCAAAAATCGAGCAGTACCTTCTCTCTACTATAATAATATAAGAACGGCTATTTTAGTCAACTTTCAACAAAGCAAAGCAAATACCTTAAAAGTTCAACGACTGCTTTGCAAACCAATGTTTGATGCCCAACAATTGATAATTTTTTATGCTTCCTTTTTTCACATTTCGTTTATTTCGTAGAACGTACGCAGAAAAACATCAAGTTTAGGCCTCTTCTGTGATCATTGGTTATAATAAAAATGAGGTTAGGTGACTGTTCATGAGAAATCCCGTGTGTTTTCAATCTACTGATATACTATTATTTTAGTGATAGCTGATCGTCTGTTACCTAAACAACAACAAACAAATGATTTTGTTTGTTGTTGTTTAGGTAATAATATATCCAGGAAAGCAGACGTTACTTAATTGACTAAAAACGAAAAGCTTCGCAAGCTATTGGACATTACTACTAAAGGCTGTGAGTGTCGACTTTAGGACGAGCTGCTTCTCACACGGACAACTGTACGTCGCTTGCTCCCGCATCACCAGTCTTCTTCATATTTTGGCTGCTGAGACCAAAACTACAAACGTAGTATACAGGAAAGTTTTATTAAAATGATGGCTGTTATTTTAGTATAATATTGCGGTGTCTTACGACTTCTACGCGAACGAAGTCCTGGGCGGAATCAAGTAAAAAAATAATGATTGACGGTAGAAATAACTAACTTCGTAAAACATTACATATTTCCCAATAACAGCAGCAATCTGAAAAATACGTAACAGATGAACTACGAAATTCAGCTACCAGCTGATAGTACACGTAATGACGTGTAAGTATCGGTTCATTCGGCTCGCATGCACTGTAGAGCACAAACAGTTCTATTCATTAAAAGGCTTCCTCAGGGGGACGTGTTCATGCCGTAAATTAAATTTCCCAGATTCTAAGCCATAAGTGTAGAATGCACCAGTTTAAATTTTACAAGCGTTTGTGTGTGGTTTCTAGAATGGCGGGTTGTGGAGTTCATTTATTTTAAAGACATAAGAATATTATGATTTAAGTAACAAGGTTGTATCCAGTGTGGTCGTGATAAAATAATGTTAAGTATACAAAGTGGCGCGTACCTTAGTACATTAAATTATACCACGTATACTACATGGTATACTTAGTATAGCTTGAGTATAGTTTTAAATATTGGCGTGTGCTAGCTGTCTTAAGGCAAATAATTTTAATGTATAAAAAAAAACATTTATTTGGACCAAACATTGTTAATATTTTATAAACCTGCCAAACTGCATGGAAGTTTGTCGGCCGTTTGTTCGGTTTGTGTTTCGTAATGTTAATTACTTATTACTGTTTAAAATACAGTACTTCTAACTGAACAGACAGCCGTGCTGCTGGGGAGTTTGTTCCGCCACTTCTTCTTCCCAGCTAAAGCACTAGGAAGTGGTGAAGGGCGGGCGTTTTGGGGGGACTGTCGTATGTGATTTTGACGTTCAAAAAGTGCTGATTCTCAGCCCAGTTTGAATATGACTTTTGATTTTGATATACAAAATTTGAATGAAATCCATTCACTAAAAAAATCTGCTGTTCCATACATTTTGTCGAGCTGCGTGTCCTAAAAATATGGAACAGCAGATTTTTTTTTTGTGAATGGATTCCATTCAAATTTTGTATATCGTATAAGTATACCATGTAGTATACGTGGTATAATTTAATGTAATAAGGTACGCGCCACTCTGTATACATAAAAATACAGATCAGAGGGGTTTCAAATAAGAAATGCATCTAGAATTCTAAATAGCTGTCAAGAGTTCGACTGGGTGCTGTCTTTGATAACAAATCTATGATATTTTGATCGCTAAATACAAAATTATTAACACACGTGGCCAATGTTCGTAGTAGATGTTCTCCGGTTGATACGAAGCTTTTCATCGATAGTGGTGTTCGGCGTCAATAGATGATGAAACTATAAAAACAACACACAGCAACAAACAACAAACATAACAAAAACCAAACATAATTATTATTCAGTATGACCACGGTTTTGTACGCAACGGAGTTTGATGTGGTTTAACCATCCTTTAGAGAATTTATGTGATATTAAACTTACATAAATAATAAATAAATCTCGATGTTTTGAAAACCGTGCAAGGCAGCAGCGGGTAGGTAGTAGTTCATAAAGTACCCATTATCATAATTATGATAATCAAAAAAAAAGTAAGCTACAACTTAGTCCTTCATAAAGTTGCACACGACAATTTGACGTACCTAAGTGTAGTAGGGCCTGAACAGTGCGTG
This sequence comes from Brachylomia viminalis, assembly GCA_937001585.2. Lineage (NCBI taxonomy): Eukaryota > Metazoa > Arthropoda > Insecta > Lepidoptera > Noctuidae > Brachylomia > Brachylomia viminalis. The sequence continues at coordinate 5,918,657 of OW443300.2, forward strand.
GTAGAACTTACCAAGACATCGATCTTGATAGAGGTTCGATACTATCTAAGAGGGGGTTGTGAGAATATATTTCCAACATTCGAAGAACTATGCATGTCGGGGCTGTAACTATGGTTACCGTGGCCCCTGGCACAGGCAACTGAAGGAACACGGGTGGGTTTTAGTCAGTAAGAGTCTGACACGCCCTCCCGCTCAGTCCAAAGCGTTAGTTATTTGGTGATTTCCCAACCTCAAAAAAAAAAGGTGTTATTAATGTGACTGTCAGGAGTTTTACAAAATGGAGCATGTTGGTACTTAACCTAATTTCTATGAGGATCTAAGTTATTTAAATAATGTATTGTTAACCCTTTTCTCTTCTTATGAAATAAATTATTACAAAAAAAACAAAAAAACATCGGTACATAAGCGCAGCAATCGCTAATTCTAAAGCCTATCTGTGTTATTATAAAACCCTCTAATTGGACGCAATATCCCGTTGCATGTGGGAACAACGTATTCCATAAAAAGTGGACGTTTTTTAATCACTTCTAAAGCGCCACATACCTTCTATGAAATGGGAAAAACGTTAATACGGTGCTTAACAATTTAGATACGGTGTTAATGGGCATTGTTATAAGTATCGTAATGGTATGGAAGAATGGTGAAACGAAACCCACTTTAAAGCTGAGCTTTTTTTAACCAAATCCCTTAGCACGGCTTTCGGTAGGAGTTGAAGGTAGGAGTTGAACGTAGAAATTGTCACGTAACAAAAACCGTTAGGAGACCCTCCATGAGACTTTCTCTCTCTATACGGGATTACTTGTAATTCGACGTATATCCGTCAGGAGTTGATAGGGGGACCAAAATGCAACAAATTGAACCCCCCATATGTCTGGCCGATATTCAATAGTTTTCGAGATATTTGAATTTTAAGGCTTTTACCCAAAATTTGACATTTAATTCCAAATAGAAAAAAAACTACATATTGAATGGGTACCATCAAAAAATGATATTGTAGCTGGCACTTCAATTATTATTAAGCTATGAACTTTATTAAAAGTACTTACTTAAGTCAAAAAAAAAAATCTGTTGTTCTGAGACTCCATCAATAATAAAGAAACTAAAAATGATGAAAATCGAGTCGTCTTGATTTCTATTTTTCCGCAACAGATTTTTTTTATGAACAATTCAGATTTAATATTGACATAGTAGTTAGTTTGTAGGTTGTAACCACAGAGGTCACGCTACAGTAGGTACTAATATAATTTATAAAAGTGTGGGTTTCGCTATAGTTCTGAACATCATACCTAGTGTTTGTTTCAGTTAAGCTTTTAAAAATACATCTTGCATCCCTCATCATCACATAAGTCTTTCAATAATATTCATAAAAAATACGAAGTTAACAAATGGTAGATTTCCTTTTAATACGTGGGATTCATCGTACTAAGATATTATAAAACAACATTAATAATAATATATATATATATTTTTTTGAATAAGTTTGTACATGGCACACAGTTGTTTTATAAACTAAAATGTTATAAAGTAAATCCAGTACACAATAACAGGGGTCATAGGACTCCCTTTTCCTAAACTAGGCAGAAAAACCTGTCCGTATCTTAGGAAAGATTATTTATTTATAATGGGTCTTAGTGGCGGTTAGAAAATATGGTAGGTACGTGTAGTGGGCGAACAAAGACAAAACAACATTGTAGTTGAGACATTTAGACGATAAATATCACGATTGTTTTATGCAGAATATAACAGAAAATACGAAAAACATTTCTTAGCAAGCTCATAAAAATTATGTTAATCAAAGGTTAAAGCTGTCAATACGCTCTTTAAACATTTAGTACAAAACGCTTTTACCAAGCCAAGTTTATGACAACCCCAAAATGTACTAAGTATCCACAAAAGAGGTACCTATACCATCCCGTTACTTAACGTTACTTTACTTGAAAAAAAAAAACGCACTTTACCTCGTAAAAGAAAGAATGGAACACATTTCATAAAAGAAAGCAGAAAAATAAACAGATTTCCTCTCAAACGTACCGCGGACGACGGAGAATTCAATTTCCTGTGAAAAAATCCAGAATGGACGGAAAATAAATCGAGTAAACCATGTATTGACCGACCGTTTTACATAAGATTAGTGTTTGGGATGCAAAGGCACTTTTTTAAACATGAGGTAGGATTATTACTGTTGGTAAAACCGGTATCATCCAGTTGTAAAAACTTTATCTAGATATTTTATTTAGTCGCAAAAATTAAAGTCGCTTTCCGTGGCTGTCTGCGCGACCACTTTTATCTTCTAAACTCCACGATAGATTTTGATGCGGTTTTCTGTATCATTTAGAACATTTGTTCCGGAAGGGTCCGATTTCGTCGAGCAGTAATTTGTATGTAACGATCTTGTCTGCGTGTGGTGATGCGATCTCGTCCCCTATGTCACTCTGCCATGCTGCCAGTGATGCGGTAACGTGTCCAAAGTTGACATATAATACTCTGCGTAGTGCCCAGAGCGATTGTCACAGCACGTTGCCGAGAACCAGCTTTCAAAATTCCCACGGCTCTGATCATTTCTTCTCGGCTCAAATGACGTCTTATTTCCACAATAACGTTCTTTTGTATTGATTTCAATGAAAAGTAGGTATGGCAGAAATTTTGCTGATTTGGCTACAAACCCGTTGCAGGATTATACAGGAACACGACTTGGCAGAAGATTTTTATCTTTTGACCGAAATAACTAAATATAGGAGTTACAAAAAATATAATTAAAAGACCAGATTTTTGGTAACTAGCAAAAACGTGCTTGATCCCTAGACACTTTTTATATGTGCACATTGATATTTAACAAAAATGTAACACAGAAATCTCGATGTTTTGTCAAGTCCAAAAAACCGTACGAAGCAGGGGAGGTTCGCTAGTAAACGAATAAAGCGTCATACTACATTATAAATCATGCTAGGTCTCTCATCTCTAACGGCGTCTAATGACGTCTCATTTCTAATTCACAAGATGAAATAGTTGCCAGCACAACTAGTGATATCGTTTCGAAAATATTTTCTATCGATGAAACTACGCAACTTTACAATGAATGGAAATGTTGACTTATTCACAACGCTTGGTAGACGAAATGCTGATTATTGTTTATAAAAGACTTCAGTAGATAGGTACGCTGTTGCCAATTTTTGCCAGAAAAAAGGGCTCTAAAACATAATGGACACTAACATTATTTTATGAACTACATAAAAACATATTATAACTTGTAGTAAAATTTTAAAATAAAATATCACAGTCTCAAAGCGTGTGTTTTAAAAATCACAAAATATACGTTTGTCTAGTGTTGTGTTCAGCAGGAGCCCCGTGCCCTCTATAGCAAATTGTTTAAAGCTGACAAAGAATTTTAATTGAAACGTAACTCGGAGGTACCCATGCTGCAGTCGCGTTTTATTTTAATTATATGAGTAATTTCATGCACAAGGTTCTATAATAAATTTTCTAACAAATAATTTTGTACCTAGTAGAAAAACTCCTTGCCAGGGAATTCGTCCGAGGTAGAGCAACCCTCATAGAAGCAGCTTAAGCTCGCCCCGTTTAAAATCAAAACTATAAATGCAAAAATACTTTTCTCTGTCTGTTACTTTTCGACGCCTTAGCGGCTGAACTAATTTCGATGAAATTTGTCATATAGCTAGACCATAACCTGTGTCACGACGGATCCTGGTAACATGTAATAATACAGTGGGATAGCTTGCGACCTCCACGCCGGCGAAGTCATGGAAAAGCTACTGTGGGATTATAACTAGCAAAATACAGGAACAATTACATACTCCTTCATAGGATACAGGTGCGATGTAATTTTAAGCCTCTTTGAAGCTTTCAAGTAACATTAACCCAATGAATCGACACCACTAAAAGAACCAACGCGCCTGAAGCAGTACCTGCGCGCATAAGCGTCAGTTCGAATTAAGGCAGTAGACACTGATCACAGAGTTAATCTGTCCTGATAATGTAACTCGCGTGAATGCCTGCGAAGGCGTCGCGACCATTATGCGTGGCCAATGAGGCGTGAACACACCCGTTTTACATACGACAATGTAATCTCGACGACTTGTTAGATAGGTATACAAGCTCTTTTAATGGTGTCAGTATCACCGGTTTGAGATGGTTTAATGCTCTAAGGTTTGAGAATAACACATGTCGTAACATATGCATCCTTTTTTAATTGTTTGTTTTTGTTTTACATAATATAAAAATATCGTAAGTCTTTCAGTCTGAGCTAAATGAATGTACTTTCTTTATTTATTTATTTTTTCTTTTAGATAGATAGATAAACCATTTATTTGGTGCACACAAAAAACAGCACAAAACACAAAAATACAATCAGAAGATAAATATACTTAATAATTATAAAAAAAAAACAAGGTGCCGATAAAGTAACAAGAAGAAAAACATACCTAGCGCAGTAAAAGTGACACTTTGACAAATACTTAAAAACTAATTGCTATCTAACGGAAGTACACAGTGCGGTGCGTGTCTTTTGATTGGCTAGTCGAGAAGGTAGGTAGCGAGATAGATTTGATGGACGAGTGTTCCGCACGTCATTTATTTTAATGCGCCTGTAAGCATATTCTACAGTGAACTGCCAATAACAATACTGCTTACTGTTTATTTTATTTTGTTATAGTACCTAAGTACATTGCACCCGACTCGGTTTCCGTACGTCCTTTTCCGGTGACCACTGAAAATCAGCGCTGTGCTGTGGGTCCCCCATAGCACAGCATCGTGCTGAGTGGAAGCTTTCTTGTCACAGTCATGACGTGCAGCTGTCGACTATTTCTGTTTTGTGCTCGTGATTAGAGATTTTTTTTTGTTGTTTTTTTTTTTTGTTTTTTTTCCTAATTATTAGAACTAATTATCTTTTTTCTATGCACGTGTTTTTGTGACAAATAAACCTATTTTTCTTTCTAATTAGGCCAACCTTAGAGGCCTACCTTTAGAAGGGTTATTGTCTAAGAACCAGATTTTACGGCAAAACTGGGAAAAAACCCTTTTTATATATCCTGTACTTAATCTTTTTTAACAGAAAATATTTTCTAAAACTGGTTCCTATACGAAAGAAAGAAATCGAAAACTCTCAATTAAGGTTTATCTAAAAATATTGTTAGCTACTCAAACTATAAACTTGAAACTCAATTATATTTGGATTGTAATCAGCTTTTATCGTAATTAGTCGTTTGCCAGAAAAGCGATGCCATATATCTTGAAACTTGTGGAATAGTCAGATTATACGCCAACTGATTAATTAGTTCCAAAGGATTTAAAAGACAGCCATTTGCATGTCTGGAGTTGAAAATAAATACAGATAGTTTAGATTAAGATAAAGAATTAAGAATGTCTTTATTTTGAATGTCGCAATCACTTGCTTTACAAAACTCTCTTCTGATAGAGAGAAGGGATGAGTAGGTATGTGTGTTGTCGGTGATTTAATTCCAATTTGTGTCCCGTTTTTCATCTCAAAGCCGGAAAGAAGGAACGAAATTGATTGAAAGGAAAATGACGTGAAGAAACCTGCACATAATGGTCTGAACATGTAGTGCAGGCATGCGGTGGGGAAGACTGATTATTAATACTCGTACATTTTGGTGGAAAAAATACGAACTGGTATTTTTTGCTTATAAGGCTCCTTCAATCAGGCGCGACACGCGACGTGACACAAAGTCATCGCTTGTCGGGTGCCTTTGCGTTGCGTGCGATTCGCGTCACGTGTCGCATCTGTTTGAAGGAGCCTTGTAAGTCCAAAAATGAGGCATCAAAACTTTGAGAATAACCTAAAGTAAACACACGAAGTACCAGGGCGTAATAACCGACAAGACATGAAGTAATAGGAAATAATGCATCATAAACAGCAATCTATCAAAAGTTCATGATTGAAATGCAAGCAACCGACGAATTTCATTACGGAACTTTATGCTACATAATCACATGGTGTGGCACCCTGATAAACGCGAGTGCATTACGGGTACATCAAAGTTTTATGACCTATGTGTTAAAATAAGGGCCCATTTAGAGTCACGACCTGTGGTTTAATGGAATATTTGATTTTATTATTATAACGGGTTTTATTAGAGGCGTTGGTCACGGCTGTCATTGGAAGACCCTTGAAAATCGTTACGAGTTGTGAGAAACCCGAAAGGCTGACCACCAGTCTTGCCAAAGCGTATCGTGGTACCCAGTAAATAGGTTGCAGATGAAGGGCATGGAAGGCCAGTCCTCCATGTAAAATAAAGATAATCAGCTGCATCTGGAGACCTTCTCTCTAAGTCCGTCAACGAGGCTACGTGCCCGTCCGAAAGTAGTTTGATATCTACTCCCGATTAATTAACTTTTCCGGACGGGCAAAAACACAGAAAAAATCTACATCTTTTTAATAAAATAAGTGATAGACATAATTTTAATACAAGAAATAAAGATAAAATTGAGCAACCATTTTTCAGATTAGCTAAAATACATACATCTTTTATGGGGTACTGTGTTAAATGCTACAACAAAATACCTTGTAATATATTGCAATTAAATGAAAGAAAATTTAAAACTCATATAAAAAGTTCACTGTGTAAACAAGCATATTATTACAAATTAGAGGATTATATCCAAGATAAGAATGCTTGGAAACATGCTGGTCCAGCTCCACGGGACAATCTAGGATCTTGACAAAATTAAAACTTGTTGCTACTTTAATTGTATGGTTTGTTATTTTTATGACATTGGTTTACATTCTGTGACTACTTTAACTCACACACTGACATATTAATTGGTTACATAATTTGGGAAATCGTATACTTTTACAATATTTGTAAATATGTGAACACCATGTATCTATCATTTAATTAACTTATTTATCATTGCTACGTTTATTAAATTCTTTTTACCTATTTTGGTAGGGTAATTTTTATTATAGGTGCATCGTCTTCACATATAATTATATAATTAATGTATACAAAGTATTGTAACACATTTTAAAAGAGTAACGATGGAGTTTCTTGCCCATTCTTCTCCATACGAAACTACCTTTTGGAAGGGGCGACTAGAATCAATTCTATTTAAATGTAAATGTTGACGTTCAAAAGTGCCTTTTATGTGCCTATTTGAAATAAATGCTTTGACTTTGACTTTGACTTTGACGTCGAGAGTATGGACAATTGTCTAAACGTTTTGTCATTAATTTATAGTTCGGGCCACGAAGTAATCTTATGTCCGTAAGTGATACGGAGTAGGAGACGTCCGTAACTTCAGCCGAAATGACGGACTTTATGCTTAGGGAGTAGACCCCCCCCCCTGGTTAGACTGGAAGCCGACACCAATATAGTTGTGAAAAGGTTAGGCAGATGAAGTATTTTTCTGGAATCCTATAATATTTATTAGTTCCTATTATCTATTTCCATAAATTCAAGGTCGCTGAGAGAGCTATGGAACGAGCTACGCTTGGAGTCTCTCTAAGGGAATGAATCCGGAATGAGGTGATCCGGCAGAGAACCAAAGTTGTCGAAATAGCTCACAGAATAAGCAAGCTGAAGTGGCAATGGGCCGGCCATATTAGCCGTAGAACCGATGACCGTTGGGGTAGACGTGTTCTTGAGTGGAGACCGTGAATCGGCAAATGCACGGTAGGACTCCATCAGTGGCTGGTAGCAGCTGGATGAGAGTTGCAGAGAATAGAGTTAAATAGGGTGCAATTGAAGAGGCCTATGTCCAGAAGTGGACTGCTGTAGGCTGATGATGATGACCTATTTTAAAACCGTACTAGCATGTCTTAATTCTAATGTTATGCTTGGAAAACCTTTTGATAAGAAGAGGTCGCTAACTAAACCCTCTAAGATACACATCAGTTTATATACTCCACAACCCTATAATCTGTATCCTGATTGCGTATAACACTTTGCATCACAGTCAGCAAGATTTAGAAGGAAATTGCTAATCCTGTTTGGAAAATTTGTCTGCTCAACAAAGTAAATAACGCGTTGAATATTGTTGAACTGGCAAAATTAAAGGAATTCCCATTGTAAGTGTGTGATATATTTACCCCGCTGATTAAACAACCATCGGCATCATTAGACATAACAAACACAAAAGGGGCTATAAAATTAGTCAAGTAATTTTTTTAATAGGTTTCTATGCTCAATATCTTTATTGCTTTACCATAATGTGTACTTAGGTGGTAACTATATAATTTAGAACATTATGGACCCTGTAGGGCACAGCAAAAGGGTAGGAGAGAGGAAGCCTTGCTTTAGGAGATTTAAAATACTGACATTTCGCTTATCTATTACATACCTAACAATTATTTTAACTGCAAAAAGTACTTATATTTATTAGATTATTTTAACATTCCTGTACATAATTATGTACGTATTTTTTATTTAAAATGGGTTTTCTCTTGACTCTAGTCTAGGTCAGTGGTGACAGAGACAGAGTCGACGGTGGAGTGAGCTTACCCAGAAGAAGCCTGTTCACTCTCACTTTGAAGAGATTAGGGTTGTATGCATTCGGAAACACAGACGCAGGTAGAGAGTTCCATTGTTTTGCTGTGCGCATTACAAAAGCCATTAGGTACTACCGTACATTCGCCGTAGCCTAAAAGTCCAAGTCAATAATCAAACAAATAATATAAAAGAGATAAATCACATTTTGATTCTTCGAAAACGATGACGGTTATCATACGAACATCTGCTAGACACACCAATAAATTGTAACGAAGACAAACCCCACATTGAATATTTTTGAAAAAAAGCAGTTGATTCGAGGTGTGGGTGGGATCGAGACTGATATCGAAAATATAGTTTTTAGATAGAATTTTTGTCTGGATGTATGTTCTGGATTGGCGCAAAAACGGCTAAACCGATTCAAATGAAATTTGGAAGACAGATAGTTTATAAACTGGGTTAATACTTAGGGCACTTTTAATATCGGTAGTACGTTCCCGTGGGTTAATTTTCAACATCCAAGTGGGCGCAGCCCTGTGCAAAAGCTATTTAGTAATAATAATATGCGCGATTTATCCCACAAACCCACAATAATGCCCGGTATTTTGTATACATAGACTATATTCATTGAAATATCTAAACTTTACGGTCAGATACCTTCGTAACGTATGTAATTAAAATTGTTGATATGCCAACCGATTGAGTCTTGTAGTGGGTACCTACGACTAAAACTAAGTAGGAAGTTTACAGAGTGGCGATTAGGTTATCACATTAAATAGTACACACAGCAAGTCAAGTTACCACAAACTGTCACATTTTCTCATTCGTTTCTGAACTTAACTTTCAAAATTTTAGAGTTTAAAATCATTTGGAGAAGTTTGACAGTTTCGTATAACCTGATGTGCTGGCGACTGTACAGCGGTTATTACAAGTTGTTATCAGTATAATAAAATAAACAATTTCACTAACAATAGAAATCTAAATTTTTCACATAAAATAAATAGCGTCAAAATTGGCACGAAATAGACCTCTGAAATAAGGCACTTGACACGCGCGGGGCGATGGGTTCAACCATTCAACACAAACTTTATGGTATTGTTACCAAATAAACACAAATTTAATTTAATGTTGTTAAATAACAAAACGAAAAAAAAAGGTCCCACGACTAAAATGTTAATTGTAAGAAATTATTTTAATAGTGTTTATTTAATATACCTATTGTAGAATACGTGGTTTCAATTAATGTGATAATCTAATCGCCGCACTGTATACTTATCTCGCAAATGTTTTGTAGGTACTAAACAGTTACGTTTACATATACAATAAGTGATATAATTAACGCAAGACCTCATACACCCCAATTAGAGTATCGAGCTAAAATCATAAAACAATTACCAAACCATTTTTTTAAAGCTTATTATTATTATTAAGAAAATTGTGTTTACCCTAGCATTACTGTATGCATTTAAAAGTGAGTCTTATTACCTTGAAATAAGATTTAATTTTCTTTGGCTCAATTTTATTGTCGTTAAGTATAGCAAAAAACATAATTTTTCAGAATAAATACCTAATAGTTACTGAAATCGATTCGGTAGTCAATTACGAGCAAACTAATTTCAGGGCTTGCGTTTATTCTGTTACACCTTGGCTATGTAATTATGTCCTAAAATGGATAAGAAAAACATCGTGAGGGAACCGACATGTCCTAGAACCAAAAATGTCGAAGACACGTGACATCTACCAACCCGCACTGGGCCCGTGTGGTATATTACAGCCTACTCGCTCTCGAAGAGATGATGCCATGTCTCAGCAGTGGAAACATTATAAGCTGATTATATTAATTATGTTAGTTTTAAAGTTCGTCTTAGTTGTATATTTTCATATTTCAAAAGAAGGTTGTTTGGCATAGAGGATTTAAAATGTTAGATATATAATATTTATTTCATAAAACGTGTTTGTTTTGACGACTATCTCAAAAGTGTGAGTAAAAAATGTTGTGAATCTAAAGTTTCTATTACATCGTACTTGATACTTAAAGAAAAACAAAATAATTATTCTATAAAACAACAAGCTAACAATATACTCGTGTTTAAAATAAAAAAAAAAACATATCCCTTATTCAGACGCATACGGACAAAAAGTGAAAGAAAACAAAAGCTACCCTATATAATATTCTTACAGAAAAATTGTTTCCTTAAAAGCTATTCTTAAAATAAAACATTCTAATAGAAACGACTTTAGATACTCGTACATTAAAACCGTTCCATAATTTCATCTGTCACGGCACTTCCCGTCATTTCTTCGACTTCCTACAGTTTGTTCTTAAACTTTTTAAGGGAAAAGAAGCCGGTATTTCTCTGCGAAGTTTTTATACGTCGTACGCGGTTCAATAATAAAGTTTCCATCGATTTACATCAATCAAAAAGTGGATTGTGGTCGGTTCCGGCAAATGTAACTTTAGGTAAGTTGTATTTGGGTTTAAAGAACTTTATTTCTCATAAGAACTTAAATAACAGTTCGCTTATAATGAGATACTTAAGTGATTATAATTATTACTGTAATAAAACTTCACTCCTTTACAGATACAGTCACCACAGTTACTTCCCACAAACAATTCCCCTATCGGCCAAGTGCCCTCGTTTATATACTACCCCTTCCTCTACAAAATTGACGGTTCGACAGTGTTGCCATTTCCGAAAAATAAGGATTAATTATTAAAATCTTTAAAAACCCTACATTACTATTAACATTAGTTACCTCTAGGGTGTTGGAAACATTGTATTGCCATATTATGTATTGTGTTATTTCAAATGTTGCGATGTATTGCCTTAATCTACGTTTGAATGTATTTACATTGTCACATTTTTTTATATCTTCCGGCAAACTATTGAGCAGCCGTGCTCCTTCAACCAAAATATAGATTTTTTACCATAGTTACTCGTAGTTCGAGCGAGCGCTGGTTTTAACTGGATTTTGTTTTTGTTCCTTACGTTGTATGTAATATTTTTCATACGTACGTATGTTTAATTGGACAGATTTGGTGATGATTTTTTTTTAATAAGGACGCAGGTGCAGAATGTGTAAAGATGAGTTATATTGAGTAGTTTGGTTTTTTTGTATAGTATCCTTGTCGGACTTAAATATTGATGGTGAAATAATGTTTTTACAATCTTCTTCCGTGTTCTTTGTAGTGGGTCTAGGTAAGTTTTCGCGGCTGACCCCCCTAACTCAACCAGATATTCAAAGCGAGATTTAACCAGAGAGATATAAATTATTTTACGTACTTGTCTTGGATTGCAGTTTGCAACTTTTTGTAATGCCGCTAGTAATGACATTAACTTTGTTTTGATATGGTTGATGTGTAGTTTACAAGTGAGTTTATCGTCTACATGTAATCCCAAATACTTTCCATAGGATCGTTTGGGGTACGTATTCTATATAATCATATACTTTTGTGGGTAGCTGCACGATAAACCTAAAGCATAGTAAATAAAACCATGTTTGTCTTTACGATGCAAATGGGGACGTTAAAAATGTGATGCAGATACTGCATCAATTGATAAGGTGTCGAGTTTAAGGGTAAGCGCACATGAGCCACCGGCTATAACCGACGGTGGCTGTCGCCTCTTGCTGCTGTGTTGAGTACTGCTGAAGCGGTAGGCCACCGGCCACACCTGTGCGACTAATCCATACAAAACGTATGTAAACTGCTTATTGCTGGGCTACCGCTGGCTGTGGCTGGTGACTCGTTTGCGCCTAGTCTAATTTAAGAAAGTCTAAAAGTGAGCAAAATTTTCATAAGGTAAGTAGCAAAAAAATAATGCCATGCGATTTCTAGAAAGAGTTATACAGTGTGGCAGGGACAAGAAACTGAAACCATTAATTCAGCACATGATTTTAGACCCCCTGGTGTAGAAAATTTTCACCGGTTATCAAAACAAAACACTGTTTCCTAGAAAAGTGCAATACCTACGCGGTCAAAATGTATGGAACAGCGCATTTTTTTTAAATAACAGACGAACTTTTTCAACGCAACTTTTTTTTTTCTTTAGTGTGGGGAATCATCAAATATTTTCTGCCGCTCTGGGCAGAGCGGGAGGGCGTGTCAGACTCTTACTGACTAAAACCCACCCGTGTTCCTTATGTTGCCTGTGCCAGGGGCCACGGTAACCCCTTCGGACTTTCCCGCAAACCTGGCAGGCATCGGCCATAGCGGACCCCATCGCTGATGCTGACATCTCTTTGAGGCGCGCGTGGAACACAACGCGCCATCGACCCGGGCCTGGTCCTTATCGAACGGCGAGCTGCGGGGAGCTGCGTGGCTGCGTGCGTGCTGATAGTACGTCAAATAGTTATTTGATGATTTCCCACCCACATAAAAAAAAATAAAAAAAATGGTTATAATCAGAAACAAAATTATAAATGTGTCTGTAAAATAACAATTTTTTCTCGAAAATTATAGCAACTTCTAACTTTATCTGAACGAGATACCTTTTAGAGACGTTTCACCCATTTTACAGGTACTTAATGTTTTACCCATTATTCAAGATAAAAGCCTGAAAACTCCAATAAACATTAATAGATTGTCTCGTGTCATTGAGGATTATTTTTGACGCGACAACTGAGTAACAAGGTATGCCCTTTGAAGGTGTAAAGGGTTATATAGGCTACCTGTTTTTGAGTTATATTTTATTCATACTAATATTAGAAAGAGGTAAATTTTGTGGGGGGTAATCTCGGGAACTAACGGTTGGATTTATAAAAATCGTTTTGCTTTTGATAGCCCAATTCTTGAGCTCACGCAAACATCACGCTAGGATCCTAAGGAGCCAAGCAAAAAGAAAAAAAGTCGGAAAGAACGCTAAGCGAAAACAAAGTAAAAGCGCGGGCAGGCGATGCGATGCGACGGGGTGGGGAGGGGGAGCAAGAAATTTCACGCGGACGCAGTCGCGGGTAGTAGCTAGTCAACAATAAAAATTGTTTGATGGGTGAAGTGTTGTATTGACGATAAATGGGTGTGGGCAGTTTGTTGAATTATACAACGTGTTGTTTTGCATCCTCGTCAAATTTCAGGAGGCTGTTATGAAAGACATAAATAATCAAATAAAATTACGATCCTGCTCAATAATCAATACATACTTGTTTTTTTAGGTATTTAAGTTTGACAGTATTTCAGAATACTCCACTTTCAAAGAACAAAATCGCCCCGTTGCGTATGCGGTAGGCAGTGTCGTACGGCTATGTCGCTGTGTGCATGCGTTACAGTTACATGGCGGTATCACACGGGCCCTACACATGCCGATTTCCGAAAAATACAAAAAAGAAAAATAAATACCTACTTATTTTATTATTGATTCGTGTCGAGAATCATTAGCATAGTTACCTCCTCGAATTTGACGAGGATGCAAAACAACACCTTGTATATGTAACAGGAACCTTATGGCCGGAGCAGATACGAAACGAAGCGCAGCGCGGTTTTCACTGCGGAATAAATTAATGCCATTCTTGAAACTTGAAATTCACGTTGCCTTAAAATATGTTGAGTAAATTGGTGTTACCATAACATAACATTACGCCTGTTTTCTCGGAGCGTAGGCACTTCAAGGAGGTGTACTGAAGTACACCTACATTTAGCCAAGTCCCATGTAAAAAGGGGGGCGAATAATAATTTTTATACAAAATTACTAACAAACCATAACTCAGTTCAATATCATTTCGTACTTGTAAAAAAAATACGAGGCTAGCAACACAGTTGTACTAGAAGATAGCTGCCGTTAGCTGGCAGGCTGCCACAGTATAGTGCGACTTTATCAATTTTTGACCCGTAGTATTCATGCCAAAAGGGCAGTTTCAAGCATAAGCTTAAAACTATCAAGTTTCGAAATGGTCAGCAAACTTAAATAAGAGCCAAATAGCTAGGAAACAAAACACATTTGTGCCTGCGGTTGTTTAAATTACGCTTAGTGTGGAATCACAGCGCTTGGCCGACACTTTTGCAGTTTTTTGTTATTCACAAACATGAGGGCGATACTGTTTATCTGTAGCAACAACTACTGAAGGTCCGGACAAGAGGCAATGTCTTTCAAAGTGCTGCGTATTTCTACAAACAGATTCAACACAAGTTTTTAGTTTATAATTCAATCCAATACTTGTTTGAGTTTTCCAGCTTTGTTATCGCTTATAGAACATTATATTCCGTTTTCTAGGCCTTCTGGTCGTGTGCCTTCTACAACACTCACAAATAATTGAAGAAGAGAGATTTTTCTCTATGGAATATACGCGGAACCATTTCTCATGAGGATGTGGCGGCATCTACAATGCCACATACGAACTACGCATCACACTGACGTCACGCAAAATCCTGCATCGCGCAAGCGAATTGCAACTAGCATATATACAACACCCCGACATCAATCGTCGGGCAGTCGCCCACTAGACACGACACCCGTCTGGTCGGAGGATCCTTCCTTTTCTATAGATGATCCGTGAAATTTACACCCTATTCCTCATACCTCTTTATGGATATCTTAATGGATAAAGTGCATACGGGGAGAATGGAAGGCTATGCCGAACATCTACCGACCTCAGTGTTCCTTCTTTTACATGAGTTTTGAACGCGAGATAAACTCGCACAAGTAACGCAATACCTACGATTTCTACAATAATAACTAGCACCATAACATGTTTGCAGCAAAAAAAATAAGCACACACTATAAAGCAATAATTAAAATGCTTTTTTCCATTCCTTACATCGATTTACCCTTCCAGTATGCCCCATTTCATTGTAATTTATGTACCGACGCAAAGTTAACTTCACAAAGAAAAGTGTTACAACACAAAAACACGGCAATATAGGAAAAATTCTCATTTTTACGAGAAAACTCTCCGCTTAAGATTTATCCACAGTTTTTCCGGTACTCAACTTTCCTTTTAATATTTTTTTTTGTCTTTCAAAGAATAAATAATTATTTGTAACAGCTAAATCTGTACCCATAAATTGATGTTCGGCGATGTTGATGTTTGATAACAAACAGAAGTGCTAAGCTTTATTATTTATTTCTAGTATTATGAAAAGCTTTCTGATTAGCCCTTCGTAAGAACGTGGATCCCAGCGAGATACAATGGCTTTTTAAGGCTCTAATTGTTTCTGTAATTAAATAATTAACATTCAACCGGTTAGTCACGATCCAACAAGCAACATATTTGTGATGCATGCCTACAAAATATACTCTATAATAACTCAAGATAAACGGTTTTGACACGTATGGAACCGAATGCTTCATTGCAAAAAAATATTATATAATTATTCATATATTTTTTTTTATATTGATGTATTATTTTCAATTTAAATGTAATTATTTAATTTGATTAATATTGAGTAATTAAGTTTAATGGTATGATCCAAAGTGGATGGAAATAAATAAATAGATAATAATAATAATTCAACTCTCTTACATCATATCAGACTTTTTTTTTCAGGCTTGGAAAATCCTAATGGATGTCCGCTGCCCTGGCGTGGGCGGCGGGGTTTGTCAGACTACTGGTCTTACTGACTAAAAACCACCCCGGTGTTCCATCTCACACCTACTGACATCATATCTGACTACCCCGACCCTCCTCAATGGCAAAAAGCTAGTAAGAAAATGGAGATGGTCTTATCAATACCAATAGTTCAGTACTAGCATACAATTTTTACATAATTATAATCCTTTACGTCATTGGACATTACAGCTAAGTACTTCCACAGGTACCAAAATAAAAGTGGTCGCATTCATAACCGGTATGTTCGGCTTAGCGGCGCGCAAGCTGACTTCGGGCACCGTAGGAGCTTTGCCGCAGCGGTTCATTAGGTACTACATTATTTGCGTACATTTACAAACCATTACCCACTTTATTATGTAAACTACATAGAGGAAGATCAAGGAAACGATGGATGGACTGTTTGAAAGATGATATGGCTAGATAGGCAGTGACTACCGAGATAACGACTAATAGAAAAATATGGCAGAAAAACACATGTTGCGCCCACTACAAATAAATTGGGAATGATTTACGTGAAGGGGAGGTACTGCTCGATTTATGCGACCAATTTTATACCAGGTAATAGTACATTACTGCAGCAACCAGCAAAAGAGGCATTGATGGACGAACGTGTAAACACATACGTAAGTCCATCAATGCCTACTTGTGCCTAAGGCTCGTATAGTACTTTTCTTAAATAATGCGCAGAAATTAAAAATACAATTACTTTTTAAATTCAATGACGAACAACGAACAACAATATTTTTTCCCGCGTTAAAGTGTTCATTTGTTTTTTTTTTTCAATAAACAGCTTTTTATTTGCAAGACAGATCTAAATTTAAATAAAACCTTTGATAAGTTGCCTCCTTAGTTGCCATGTTTCGGAGTAAAAGATCGTTCCATTTTTAAATTACACGGTAGATACGAGTTTACTATGTAATTTATTTGGCAGCTAAACCACGACAGTTATGGTTTTTCATACAAGTTTTGCCGGCCGCTGTTCGCATGTATTTGGCCAGTACAGCAATTTTGATTTATCTCGAAGAAGGTTGTCAAAATAATGCTCAGATTTCCAAGCATGTTTGAGAACATTTCATTTCTAATAGTTGTTTAACACTCAATAATCATGAATGTGAGAGTTAGTCGCCACACCCAAGGGGAATCCAAAGCCGATTCCTGTTCAGAAGCCTTTTGCAAAAAACAAAAAAGTAGTTTTATTTTCCTTCAAAATTGACGTCATGGTTCCTTTGAGCACCTTGTCCTATTACCCTTATTTCCAAATTGAGCCCTTATGTGCCGTGGCAACAACCATTGAAACCAATTTCCTCAAAAGACCATTTCTGACACAAATCTACATGGTCCTCAAAGATTATTATAATATTATTCTATTTATTGTGAATGTGAGAACTATGTCGGTCATTGTTTTTTTTTATATTTATTTTTGTATTTTTTTCAGCGTAATCATGATCTGGCAGTTTGAGTAATTTATGCGGCCTACTCAAATGTCCTTTCTTTGGTATTGTTCCTCGAATCGTTGAGCTCCTTGAGTCTAAGTTGAGCTGCACGATTACTGACAATTGCGTGCACTGACTGGACAGGTCCACTCAATCTGTGTGGTTTATTCCTCAAAAGACCATTGCAGACACCGATCTACATAGCCTTCACATGATCTGACCAAGATTTTGTCTGGACTTTAAAAGAGACTGTGACCTCTGAGTTTGTTTCGGCCTTTCTTCTCAAAGTAGTCAGATAGGAAACGCCGACCTCATCTAGTTTAAAAAAAAAATATGATTGACGTGTAAAAGTGTTTGTTCAAACCTACTTACAGAAATAAAATCATTTCTTATTTCCATGCAGCTGACAATTTTTTTTGGTAGAAAATCCCCAAAATCGTCCCATAAGGTTTTGGCGCAGTATGAAATTACTTTTTTTATATATTTTTTTTACAACTTTGGCATGCTCTAACTTTGAACTCCCCCATTATTGGAGCAGCTGACGCTCAGATCTCTTAAACACTAAGGCAAAACTATTTATGATATGATTTTCAGGCGGTATAAAATTACCTTTTGAAACGAACGAATAACGGGTGATTAAACTTTTTATAAAAAAAAAAAAAATATGTGCTATGCGATATCGATATTGTTGACTCAGTAATGCTAGTTTGGTAAGGTTTTTTTTTTTATAATGGCTCAAGTTTTCCTTAATGACTGAAGTTCTAAGTGATACTTGTATGAGATATACTTAATATATAATATGAGACAACATCCACACAAGGGCTTCAGGTCCCGAACTAGGTAGAACCTGTACTACGGTAACCTGATGACTGATATACATACTTAAATACATATACACACCCAGACACAGGTATAAGGACTGACCGGTTGGTGCAGTTGGTAGCGTCCCCGCCTTCTGAGCCACTGGTCCCGGGTTCGATTTCCGGACAAGTCAAACATTTGTGTGCATGAACATGTCTGTTTGACCTGTGTCTGGGTGTGTATATGTATATCAGTCATCAGGTTACCGTAGTACAGGTTCTACCTAGTTCGGGACCTGAAGACCTTGTGTGGGAGTTGTCTCATATTATTATTTTATTATAAGGAAATGTTTTTTTGTTGCCTTATAAGTAACCTGTCTTCGACGCAGTTTTTTTCTAGATGATTGGAAGGATGTAGTTTATCTTTTTGTGTAAGGAAATTGTTAACTGAATGAGGACTTGTTAGTGAGCAATTATTATGATTGGATATAAGTCATGTGTAAACTTCTTATCCATTTTTTTAAACGGCAAAACGTGTAGTTGACAGGAATCTTAACATGTCTGTCATCCAAAGATGCTGTTTGAGATGCACTTGCTATTTCTTTGAAAACTGTTTTTAACCTTATATCATTTATTTATTAAAACTTGCCTGAGGCATTTTCTACCAGTCTACTAGTGTAAATTATCTACCTGAATGGATGTAACTATATACGCCAGAAAGAAATTAACAGATTGGTTGGTACTTTTTGAAAAACGAGCTAGCTTCTCGTGATTATGACTATTTGACTGACCGGTTGGTGCAGTTGGCAGCGACCCTGCCTTCTGAGCCGCTGGTCCCGGGTTCGATCCCCGGACAAGTCAAACATTTGTGTGCATGAACATGTCTGTTTGACCTGTGTCTGGGTGTCATCATCAGGTTACCGTAGTACAGGCTCTGCCTAGTTCGGGACCTGAAGACCTTGTGTGGATGTTGTCTTATATTATTATTTATTTATTATTATTGTAGCCATCGTATAACCGTACTTAGCTGTGGAAATGAACGGGCCGATAAATGGTGAAAACGCTACTGTAACGAGACAAATACACAATTTACCCTATATACCATTCAATTATGAAAGCAATAAAATCAAATACTTCACGAAATGATATCTAATCAATATACACAGAAGAATTAATTGCCTCAACTTTCATAACGACACAACTTGATAATTGATAGTTATACTTTGGTGCGTGTGACCGAAGAAATATTCCCTTTTCTTGTTCTTTATGATTTACAACGAGCTACTATTAGGTATAATAGGCGCCAAATTGTTATACTAAGCGTTCGCTAAGTTACTTTTGATTATTTTGTTTGTTCGTTTCCCTAAAGTTTTATTCCCTTGCGGGTAAAGGCCGTTAGGGATTTGTGTGGTGTAATTCGGGGTCAAATTAGGAATTTGCATTTATTATTGGACTACCAACATGGCCCTGCTTCACACGGATGTAGGTACTGATGTGGCGATATGTCAAAACATCAACGCAAGTATTTGATGGTGAAAACCGCATCTAAATCGTTTGTGTAGTTTAGAAGTACAAAGCTGTAAACACAGACACGTAAAACGATTTTCTTTTATAATATAGGTGTAGATACATACCCATTTCGCTCCTAAGCCACGTATATAATTTGTTTTCAAGAGTCGTCACAAATCGTCTAGCGCGAAGACTCGACGAGTTTCAGCCACCGGAGCAGGCCGGATTTCGAGGAGGATACAGCACCGTAGACCACATCCACACAGTGTGGCAAATTATACAGAACTCCGAAGAGTATAATCGGCCCCTATGTCTTGCGTTTGTGGACTATGAGAAGGCTTTTGACTCTATTGAGACCTGGTCTGTTTTGGAGTCTCTGCAGCGATGCCAAGTCGACTGGCATCGCTGCATACATCCAAGTGCTGAGATGTCTTTATGAAAACGCGACAATCGCCGTCCAAACTCAGGACCAGCAAACTGAACATACCCTCCTGCGTCGAGGGGTGAGACAAGAGGACGTAATTTCCCCGACATTTTTCTCTAACACATTGGATAATGTGTTTAAGACGCTGAACAGGGAAGGACGCACCATTAACATCAACAGCAAGTACATCTCACAATTGAGATTTGCAGATGACATCGTCATACTGGCTGAATCGATGCATGACTTGCAGCGGATGCTGGACGGCCTAATTGATTCTTCTGTACGCGTTGACCTCCGGATGAACTTGGACAAAACCCAGGTTACGTTCAGCGAACACGTCACCCCGGGACCGATTGCTCTCACAGTTGTTCGAGAATACATTTACCTCGGGCAAACTCTGCAGTTTGGTAAGAACAACTTCGTGAAGGAAGCTAACAGAGGAATTCGGCTGGGTTGGGTTGCGTTTGGGAAGCTTCTTCGAGTCTTGTCGTCACGTATTCCACAGAGCCTAAAGACTAAAGTCTTCAATCAGTGCGTCTTGTCTGTTATGACTTGCGGAGCCGAAACGTGGACACTCACGGTACGCCTGATCAATAAATTCAAGGTAGCTACCTTGAATTTATTGACGAGCGATCTATGGAACGAGCTAAGCTTGGAGGAGAAAGAATCCGGATTGAGGTGATCCGGCAGAGAACCAACGTTGTCGACATAGCTTACAGAATAAGCAAGCTGAAGTGGCAATGGGCCGGCCATATTAGACCGTTGGGGTAGACGTGTTCTTGAATGGAGACCGCAAATCAGCAAACGTAAGGGAGGACGTCCTCAGGCTAGGTGGAGCAACGATCTTTGCAGGGTCGTTGGTAGCAGCTGGATAAGAGTTGTAGAGAATCGAGCTAAATGGATGGACGGAATGGATGGATGTGCAATTGGAGAGGTTTATGTCCAGCAGTGGACTGCTGTAGGCTGATGATGATGATATAGATACCTAGAGATACGGGCTATAACAGACACGATACTATTAGCATCGACAAACAGCGATTTAGTATCAATGCTGCATCACGTTTGGCGACTCTCTTTTGGTTCGGTCACTTTGAGCGCAGTTTTAAAATTGTCAGTATTCTATCGATCGCTTTTTATAAGTCAGTGGATCTAAATAGCTTCCGAAAATGGCTGGTTTGTCGATGCTAAAAGTATCGTGTGTACTGTGGCTATCCTATGTGAAAGAACTGTCACATAAGTTAGTTAAACATATATAATTAAAAATAAACTGTCAGTTTTTACAAAGAAAATTCCAGCCCTATTCTTTCAATCATTTTATTTGAATACACCTTTTCAAAAAGCCTTTGTTTAGCAGTAGACATTTGCCGCCTAATATTTACAGACAATTGTAGTGGCGCTTGAAATTAAAAGAGACAACGTTTAAAACAGATTGACGACGATTAAGGATTTTCTGCTATTTGTTTACTTTATTTGAGGTTGAGCTTCTAGAACCGTTCAAATTACCAGTCATTAGGTAAGGTCTAGATAAGCGTGTACCACTGATGGTAACGTCATAATATAACATGTCCATGATCATATCGCAAGTAAATTATAATAATTATTTTACCTACCAGAGTATCCTATAAACATAGCTTTCTTTAACAAAATAAATCAATATTAACAATTTTTTAAAACTTTTTTTAAATTAAGTTAGCCCTGCTACAGTCAACGTTTGCTAACAGCTTGTTTTTTATTACAAAATATGGTAATCTGTGGAAAATTATGTGAGTAGTATATTTGTTAGGTTTAATTTTAAGACAACACTGTTTATGTTTAATACACTACTGTTTGTTTTTCCAGGTGTAATAATTAAATTACAATTAAAACAATCCAATTTAAATCCGCCACTTATAAACGCATATCCTAACTTTAGACAGGTCTCACTAAACTTAAAAACTTTGACACAACTTCAGCCAAAACAGTTTACACAATAAAGAAAAGGCTGAAATTGTAACACCATTTCTTATAAAATAAAAGTTTTGCTACAAAAAAAGCGAAGCGGGTTCCCAATAAAACGATATGGAATGTTCTGTGTTAGTATAAACGTCTTTTGTCGGGTAGTCTGAATAACTCTTTGTCCTCTGTTCTTACTGTGTTGTACTTTGTATTTCTGTCAAGAAAATTCTTGTTCTTATTGCATCTTTTTTATTTTACGTAGCAACGACTTATGAACCTAGTGATCACGTCTTTATTTCCAAATCTGAATTAATGTGTCATTAAAACTTAGTGATTGTGAACAATACTATTACTAGGTACTTATGTTTCTAAGTTAGTCAAGATGACAAAACGTTGCATGGTGACTTCGACAATTGCTCATTACTTAGATTTAGTCATAATTACTTAAACATAGATACACTATGAAACCTAAGTAATAATGACTAACGTATAACTAAGTAAATGAATAACATAGTCATAACTAATCGACCTATCATAAGATTGTAAATTATCACATATTATCTCTGCTTTTGTCATTGTTAACGCTATCTCATGAACTGTATCCTCCCCTTAGCAGCTCCGGCATATAATTTAGTGATTATGACAATATCTCACACGCTTGAATGTATAGCATGATAATATCTTACGTTCGAAGTAAATATAACAATATGTTAAGTTCTACGTAAATATGACAGTATCTCATGAAAGTTTTGTTTGCCTCACAAGCTTAGCACTTCGGACACATAACTTGTCATAATCACTTAGTTATGTCAGTGATTGTGGCAATATCTCACGAACATAGTGACTATGACAATATACCACCAGGTTTTCTGAATAACTGCTTTAGTTCAATATTTCTAACTTCGTATTTCAGTTGGACATTCCCGTATTGTTCATATCTTACTCACGTGCAGTTGTAAATAGTTCAGTAGCATGTTTTGTTATGCGCCACCGAAATCGTGTGATTTATTTTGTAAGTTTATGTGCAGAGATATTTTAGTTTTTGGGTGATTATGAACCACCCGTGGTATTTAAAGGAAGGCTGAAATCATTCTTCGCAATGCATATGGAACAGATCTTTCAAATATCAGCTCTAGCAACTAATCCGTCGTGTTCCCTAAACACAAAGGCTTCGTGAAAATAACTAATCTCTTTATTTATAAACGTTGCTTAAAGTTAAGTTATGGTAAGCAACTGTTTAATCATACATTTTGACGTTTAAACGTCACTTACATTTGAGCAACGTTTATAAATAAACCCATTAATGATTATCTTCCTATTCAACTTTCGATACGCAAAGAGAGACCTAGCCCTCCTCCACGTAGGTATATACAGGGTTATTGGTAAAACACCATCAACCTCTTAAGGGGACATTGTACTCATCATTATAAGCAACTTTTACTATCGGAGCAAATATAAAATCGCGAAAGAAAATCAGCTGTCCCTACATTTATGTTTGCAAAACTCGTCAAAATATAGGGACCAGTAAACCAACCCAGTATACAACACTGCAGGCCAACTTTATTATTATACGTGTGACCGGGTGTTCAAAACTAAATTCGGTCCAGCGAGCCATCTAAGGGCACACGCAAGGAGTAAGGGTAGCCGTTATCTAAATCGATAAGGAGGACTATTTACGGGGTGTAAAAAGACCCATCACGTAGCTGTCAACTGCGCATTCTGTACATCGAACTAAGTAACATAGCACAAAAATTATTGCTGGGAATTTAATTTTTTGTGTGAAAAATCGCTGTTTGTAGTGCGCAACGTAACGCATGCAAAAAAATATGCTTATAGGTGCATGCAATGGTGCCGGCGTCGTGGGGGTGTTTAAAAGTTGTGTTATTACATTAAAAACTTGTTTTCGTAAAAAAACCTCAGTAAAAGTTGGAATTTTGATCTACAATATCTCCGCAACCAGAAGGTTCCCAGGTATGGTTCAGTACAAAAATAAATGATTACAATGACGGGTAGTACAAGTGACTCTTTTCTTCTTAAAGTGTCTTGTAACACCCGTTATATCCAATTTTCTACGGACTCATTGGTGATTTCAGTATAGTGATACTGAAATCACCAATGAGTCCACCAAAAGTGATGTTTACCACAATGTTCAATGCTTTTTTTTTGTATTTTTCTCAGTTAATTTAATCATGATCTGGCAGTTTGAGTAATTTATGCAGCCTACTCAAATGTCCTTTCTTTGGTATTGTCCGTCGAATCGTTGTGCTCCTTAAGTTCTGAATTAAGCTGCACAATTGCTGACAATTGCGTGCACTGACTGGACAGGTCCACTCAAGCTGTGTGGTTCCTTCCTCAAAAGACCATT
Organism: Brachylomia viminalis; assembly: GCA_937001585.2. Classification (NCBI taxonomy): domain Eukaryota; kingdom Metazoa; phylum Arthropoda; class Insecta; order Lepidoptera; family Noctuidae; genus Brachylomia; species Brachylomia viminalis. The sequence continues at coordinate 5,943,130 of OW443300.2, forward strand.
TCAGACACCGATCTACATAGCCTTCACATGATCTGACCAAAATTCTGTCTGGACTTTAAAAGAGACTGTGACCTCTGAGTTTATTTCGGCCTTTCTTCCCAGAGTAGTCAGATAGGAAACGCCGACCTCATCCATTAAGTAAAAAAAAATATGATTGGCATGTAAAAATGTTTGTACAAACCTACTTACAGAAATAAAATTGTTTATCATTTATGTTCTTCAACGAGCATCGACAATGTGTTTATTTGTTGTACACTAAGCTATTGTAAAACTCGTTCGAGCCTGTTTTTTGTTAACCAACGTACTGCCGATCAAAACTGTATCGTAGATAACTCATTATTAGTTATCTACGATACAAGCCACTTTATTTATAAGCGTTGTTTAAAAGTTAAGAGGCGTTTAAAAGTCAAAATGTATGGATGAGCAGTCGCTAATCATTACTTCACTTTAAGCAACGCTTATAAATAAATCTGCGGTTTTGTGTTCTTCAGCAAATTCATATTAATGGTATCTGAACTATTATGTTGAAGTTTTCAAGGCATAGGTCGGCGATGCCGCCCATCCTCAGGCACTCGCTACATGATGACTGACAGACATGTTTGTAGAATGCACTAGTCATTAAAAACCTAGGGCATTCTACAAACATGACCCGCTCAAACACATTTTGCAAACTGGTCATTATCTGCCTAGCATTACCCAATTATGTTAGGATCGACTTTCAGTCTAACAGGATATAGCTGAATACCAGTATTTTACATGGAGCGACTGCCTATCTGACCTCCACAACTCAATTACTGGGTAACACGATTGGACTTGGTAATACTGGTTATCAGGTCTTCGGGCTTCTCACGACAGCCGGGACCAACGGCTTAAAGTGCTTTTCTAGACAGGAAAGGGTCTCAGTATGTAAAGATGGTCACCCATCCACAGACCGACCTCAGCAAGCGTTGCTTAACCTGGAAAATCTACCCGTGTGGCTGTTGTTTTTTTGCCACGAACTAGATTTAAGTTATCATTCATACGATATATGCCATCTTTCATGCGACACATAATTTATAGAATTGGTCTTGAAAAGCTGACAGCGGAAAAATAAAAGATCTTACAGAAACAAATCGTTTTGTAAGCTCGATACTCGTGAATATTTAATTAGGCGTAATAGCAAATGCCTGTTACAAAAATAAGGGACAATTTCCACCTGATATAGCTTTATGGTTACCTTCCGAACATTGACCGAGCCAAAAGTATAACGTATTTAGCAAAACTGCGAAAAACCTTTTCACATTGTATCCAGTTCTTAAGAACTTTTTTTTTCGAGCATTTACAAATATGTTGTTACGTCATTACATTATTTTAAAACATAATCTTTTAAAACGATCGATCAATTTCTACCAAAACATAATTATTCTGGTATCGTTCTAGTATTCTGGAACCCGACCGCAGTGATAGTATCACTATTGAAAGTCGATTTATTGGTATCACTGTGATACCAATAAATCGACTTTCAATTTACTATTACAAGAAAGCAATAATTTCAATCAAAACCAATTTTCTGAACCTTACACCATGAATAATTAAACGCAAGTATTATACTAGTTCAATCTCAACTAAATCTTAATAACAACTTCCTTCCCGGGAGCCTCAATTCCCCGTAGAAAATAAAATTAAACTACGATTAACTCGTAGCATCGGCGTAGCTCCTCGTAGCACCGCGTAGCGAAGCGCTACGAGATATTCTTCAAACACACATTTACGTTTGCGGGTACGGCGACTTAATTTAATTTGCAAAATGAATTTCGAGATATTATTTCAGAATTAACATTTATGTATGAGATTTCTCGCGGCGGTGTGATGAAATTTTAACGTTGTGTTACTTACGGTTGAATATAGTGAGAATGTTCTGATTTTGAGACCTATTTGCAATTCATACTTTGATATGTTGGACTTTTGGATTCGTTGGCGAAATTTTTGTGATGATTAAATGAAGGCTTCTGTTAACATTACCATATAATAAAACAGTTAAAAAAAAACACGAAAAAATACTTATTTTTTTACATAAAACAAAAAAAAACTCACCTTATTACGTCCTAAAATCTTCCAAAGCAAACACTATTTATGTCTTCATACTGTCAAACACAACAACATTAACCACTCGCTCACCACTACACCAAACGTACGACCGTGGAATTTGTTCAGCCGACCAAACACGTCCGCACAATACAACGGTCGGCGGCAAACTGCGCTTCTACTTCGGTTAGCATTCCAAGTTTGAAACCTGCCGCTCGGGATGCTTCGGGTTAGCTCGGCTCGCGGTGCAACATGATTATTCAGTATATTTTACGTAGCATCTCCAAGCATCGGATATCTGTTATCTATGTAATAGAGTTATGCAGGAGACGGATGAGTCCAATATCATAAAACGTGTGTTTCTGAAAGTTTTCTTGTAGGTTATTGAGATTGTATTTACGCCAACTCAATTCCAATTTTCATGTGACGTAACTGTTGTTGGTAGTAAAATCTGTGTTTCTTGTTTAGGCGTACCTATTTAGAATATACATCATACTAAGAAGAGAATGTAGAATATTCTGGTTAGACTAGACACAGAACCCTAGATTTCTGACCGCGATGTGTAGCCTAGTAATGAATGTATAAATAAATAAATAATGCCTAGTTCGAACAGCTACCTTCAGCTGTTCGCATGGAGGATGGATCTGGATCTGGATCGCCCAATAATGCGGTATTGGACCAAGCTGCATATTGAGCATTCCGGATCCTAACCTAACTTTGGACTAAGATGAAAAATAACAGTGTATTTCAATATTTTTGTTATTGTAAAATTGTAATTTATAATGTTTTTATTGATGACTTTTGTAATGTTTACCTAATTGTCATCTTTTAATTAATTCTAAATGTATCATATATTTATAATTTCACATGTAGGCTTATGGACCAGTTCTGAAATAAATGAATTTATTAATATTATTATTAATGAAATATAACAATAAATATTGCGGTGGCATAGATAAGTCCCTAGTGTTACAATGATATTCCTCGCTGATCAGTAAATCAGCTGTAAAATAAAATGGCGTGTGAGCTGTTGTGACTGATTAACTGTAATTCCAACAAATCAAAGTTCCTGCCAAGAGATATCATAGAGCGACTTGAATAGCCGAAATTGGGAATGTTCCGGTCCCAACTAAAACGAATTTAAGTCGCACATTGGGGCGAGCCGCGTCCCAACGCAATGCATTGCAAAAATCCTCCATCATCACATTTGTACACTTTATGGAAACCAACGAACACTATTAGCGGCCCGTTCGGCAGGTTTTGTATGAAACACGTTGCGCTGTGGTCGGTTGCGGCTGTAATGCTTTAGGGTGTATTTTTTTCAATTATGAAATGGTTAAAAAAAATAAGTATTTGACCACATTCTCTGACAAACAAGCAAACGATCCACCTAAAGATAGGTGGTCTCCGCCGCTTATGCAAAACAAGAGACAACGCTGAAATGTCTCATGTACCTGTAATTACACCGGAATTGGAACACAGGAACGCTGTTCGATAGTATCTAGAATCTCTAGATATATCTAGTTTTATTTATGCATTACGTGAGCTTAAAAAATTTACAGATTTATAAACTGCCCTATCCAATTACTATGCTTATGCATACGCATGGCTTAAGTACTGTATAATTCTTTTTGGAAATAGTGTAGATAGCAACGACTTATTTTTGCTACAAAAAAAATGTATTAGAATATTGGTTTATATCGACAATGACGTAAGCTGTAGACCGCATTTTAGGAAACTAGACATTCTAACTTTGACATCCATATATATTTTAGAAATCTGTAAATTCGTTAGAAAATATCCACACTTCTACCTTAAAATTACAGACCAACCTCGCCGATACGCTCCGCGTTCTCGATTTGAAAACACGCTCGTAGTACCACAATCTAGGCTAAAATTACACAGCACAGGTCTCAGATCATATAACCGGCCCAAGTCCTCATGTAACATCAATTATAATATAATATAATAATATAATATAATATATTATAATTGATGTTACATGAGGACTTGGGCCGGTTATATGATCTGAGACCTGTGCTGTGTAATTTTATTAATTGTTCCTATTTTATGTCATTAGGTATTTATTATATTATAATAAATACCTAATGACATAAAAATGGAACAAAATGATAAAATATTTGTTAAACGGCTCAGAAAACTACTGGTGGATAAATGCTATTACATATTGTTTTTTTTAATGATATCATCAAATTGGGATGACTTTACTATTTAAGACAGTTATTTGATTTTTATTACTTATTTTAATTTAATTTGTAATATTATTCTAATCTGTGACATTATTATTTCTTTCTTATTTTTATTGAATAATTTAATGATGCCAATTATTGTTATGTCATGTTTTTTCTCCAAAGTAGGTCATGATATAATTTAATTGATTTTATTAATGGTACAATTTGTAATGACTAAACTTATAACACTGAAATGTGATATTATTTATTTATTTAAATTGAGTAAGTTTCAAATTATAACCGAATAACCAATTTTTTTATTATGACGTACGTACAAATTTATTTCTATTTACTTAATGATTTTAAAGCATGCTACTAATCATATTGTGTAAAATTGTTGTGCCCGACAGGGGCCATGTGAACTTCATAATTATTTATAAGATCTTGTACACACATGAGATATGCAATAAAGATTTGAATTTGAATAGCAAAATAGATAGGTATGGTAAAAGTAGTACTTCTCCGAACGAGCTACTTAACAGAGAACTCTGCTGCAGAGAACTTTGAGAATCCATGAATATTAAGAACTTATCTAACCAAAACAACTACCAATTAGGGTATCGTTTAAAGTCAAAGTCAAAGTCAAATCATTTATTTCAAATAGGCACGTAAAATTTAGTTTCTCGTCTTCTCTAATCTCGAAATAATACATAACAAAGGTCTTTTGGAGGGGCTTGTAGCTAAGCTAGCCGCACGTGTCGATAGATGAGGTAAAGCTAAGCATGCCGCATTTGGTCCGTGGATGGGTGACCATCTTTACATACCGAGACTCCTCCGTGCCTCGGAAAGCACGTTAAGCCGTTGGTCCCGGCTGTCATTACGTTGCATACATTGACAGTCGTTACGAGTCGTCAGAAGCTCGAAAGTCTGACAACCAGTCTTACCAAGGAGTATCGTATTACCCAGTAAGTAACTGGGTTGTGGAGGTCAGATAGGACTGCCTATGCTCCATGTAAATACTGGTATTCAGCTGCATCAGGTTAGACTGGAAGATGACCCTAATAACCCGATGATGCTTGTCTGTGTATTTTGAGCTTAGTGTTCTTAACTGTGTCATGGATTTTGATGTAGTTTTCATCAAAATATTTAAGATAATTTCTGAAGGAGACTTTTAATTACAATACATAAATTTTTGCCTTAAGTCATTAAATAATTACTATAAGTAAGTAAACGAGCTGTTAATACAGCTGTTATACGGTTTGGCATGCTCTCCACCCGATTTCTGAGCCGTGCTGAGGAATATTTTCCCATTCCTCAATCAGTGCTTCTTTCAGTTCACGATGCGAGATTGGTGGGGAACTTCGCTGGTCGTTCGCGTCGTCCCAGTTCATCCCAGGGATGCTCGATGGGGTTCAAGTCTGGACTGCGTGCTAGCCACTCCATACTTGTAATAGCGACATCTTCAAGGTAGACAAACACTATCCGAGCTGTATGGGGACGAGCGTTATCTTGCATAAAGATGGTGTTCTCGTTCGTGTTTACTAAGAATGGGCCAACATACTTATTTAAGATTTCATTCACCTATGTTTCTGCAGTTAAAGTGCCATTTCTTATTACACGGTGCGGCTTTCGGAAGAAATTCCAGCCCACACGTGTATGGAGCCTCCGCCGTATGGCACTTTCTCTTCAATGCAAGCTTGGTTATAGCGTTCTCTTGGTCTTCTGTAGACTCTTTGTCTCCCATCGTGCGTGTATCATGAACCTCGACTCGTCCGATAATATTACTCTGTTTTCTAGCGTGTGTTCTCTAGCGTAACTCAGCCTTGAATATCTATGCCGCCTTTCGAGTTTTGGACTATTTGCAGGTCTAAATGACTTTAAGTTTGTTTCACCAAGACGCCGCCTGACTGTGCACGTGCTCGGCTGGCTCTTCCAGCACGTAGAAGGTGATTTTTGACTTCAACCGCCGTTTGAAATCAATTTTTCAACATTGTTGACACCATATATTGATCCTCCTGCGCTGTTGTGCACCTTGTTCAGCCTGTTTCTGGCCTGCGAATATTGGGTCCAGACTCTACAAATCGCTGGAGCACTCTTTGAACGGTTGAGAGCGACACACCAACAGTTCTCGCTGTATAACGCTGACTGCGCCCGTCTTCAAGCACCGTCAGAAACCTGGTACACTCTTCAGGGGTTAGTGGCACAGAACAGATAAAGAGGTTAGTGGTATGTGTTTTTAATTGAAGTTGATAAGGATAATGAATTTCTGCAAAAGAAATGCATTTTATACAGAAAGAAAATGGTTTCAAGTTCTTAAAATTATTTATTTATGGTTTTTCATACAATCACCAAAAATAAATAAAAAGGTTTTTCTTTTTCCTATACTTAGTTGTAATGAAATAAAATTTAATTTAGTTTTTATTTTAAAAGGATGGCTTAAACCAAAACTTATGTTTTAAAAGTTGTCGCATTTTTTATAACCGATCCTTTTTCTTTGCTGCCCAGCGTAGTTGGGTAACTGGTGGAGGTTGTACTCTTTTTGTCTGAAAACTTGTGATAAACACATACACACATACATCATCATCATCATCATTAATACACAAAGTTCATTGAATGAACTTTGTGTATTAATGTGGTCACAAAACACAAAAATGTCCACAAACTTTCAACGTGAAAACAAAGCAATTTTTCATATCGTTCAATAAACGAAACAAAAGGAGTTAGCCAGTTAGCATAGCCTAGCGGCCGACGTCGCGGACAAAAGCTAGTTTGTGATAAATGTTACGTCCCGAGTTCAATCTTTCATGTTCGAGTGAGTTCGATCAAAGGTTCCCAGGTGAATGATGCTTTTATGAAAAAGACAGTCCTTTTGAATTTTTTGTTCCGCGCTCGCGTTTCGGAGCTCAGTTACCGTTTTTGTGCCAAGTGTAAGTACAGTAAGTTCCGTTTTGTCGCTTTATTTCACTAATGATTTTACTTAAAAGTTCTTTTGTTTATTTTCAGTTTCGGAAACGAGATGAGAATCGTTAAATGGTGCCAACGCGAAACACATACGTACATTATTATGTTTCGTTGTAAGCTATTTACTTGAACATGCAATCGAGTTTTTATGTGTTTTCTGTGAACTTTGGTACACTGAAATACCTGCAAAAAATTACAAACATTGCTTAAAAATAAATCTTGAACTTTGATTGAAATTGATTCCAACTTTTTGTTGTTGCAAATTTTGTAGCAAGCGCCAATTTAGTTACTGTATAGGTACCTTTTTTACAGAAGTCGACATGGCGAAAGCTACTCGTCCATTGACCCGAAACGTGGAACCCGTACATATTACGTTATTGCGAAATATTACGTATAATATATAATATTACGCTATCATGTAACGCTATAACTACATCACCAAACTCAAAACCGCAAGAGGTAATTAGGGTTAATGAGAAGGCAACAATTAATTAGGTACCTATCCATGGAAAATCACATGTTATGATGTAATAGAGATTATCTACCCTACGTTACCTGATCTATAAAAGTGCAATGCTTTATCTCAAGTTACTCAATCAATTCTGAATGATAGAAAGGGGGTGTGTATTATTAGGAGATATTAGTATCCTTATAGACTTTGGCCATAATTGCGGCCATAAGTTCCTTCTTTGAGTAGTGGTTAGAGAGGCGCCACCGCATCCTCACCTTCCGCCTGGCCGAACTGACACGGTTGATTTGGGAGGTTCCTGTTCCGGATAAGGCGGGAGGAAATGCCCGTGTGTCACTATTCTATGGATCACCCAGAGGACACGGTGGAGCATACAGTGGAGGTCTGCTCGGCTTGGGTGGAGCTCCGCCGTGTCCTCGTGCTGGCGATTGGCGGCCGCCGTTACTCGCATCCAGCCCTGGTCCAGGCGATGGTACGGAGCGAGAGGGAACGGGAAGCCCTCACCTCCTTCTGCGAAGCAGTAATGCTCGCATCGGTACGCGTGAGGGAGAGGCAAAATTTGCGCCCTCACGCCCCTAGTCGCCGCAGGATACGCCCTGGGCGTCGGGAATCCCAGGCTGATTCCCGGCCACCGTAGGCGCCAGCTTGCGGACGGCAAGCAATGGGTAGCTCGCCGTCCGACAAGGACCAGGCCCGGCTCGACGGCGCGTTTTGTTCCACGCGCGCCTCAAAGAGATGTCAGCACCAATGACGGGGTCCGCTACGGCCGATGCCTGCCTGGGTGGAAGTCCGAAAGGGTTACCGTGGCCCTAGCACAAGCAACTGAAGGAACACGGGTGCGTTTTATTTAGTCAGTAAGAGTCTGACACGATGAGCGGGAGAAGTTATTTGATGATATACAACACTAAAAAAAAGGCTTTGGACAAAGTTATCAATGTTGTGAAACTAATTTTATTATATAAAAAAAAATGTTATCAACGTATTAGAATAATCGTACCTAGTTTATCACGGATAATCCTAATCATATGCTTACGTATAACAACTAAACAGACGTCTTCCAACTTTTTATCTCAGTTTTCGGAATATAACAACAATGAGTTAGTAGTAATAAGCCTGTCATCTATCATCGCTGTGTGGTCACAATAATTTGCGCGTAACATGCGATCGAAATATTATTACTGTTAGTTGTGATTGATGGTTGTGTGTAGTTTTTGTTTATTTTCTCCCATATTCCTTACGTTTTGTGATCAAGCCTTTAATTTTCGATGTTCAGCGACTATTATAGAACGTATTAAACGTTAATACATATATACAATACAAAACATAAGCTAGTAAAATTCATTATAAAGTAAACATCTTCAACAAATAATTAAATTCCCAATCAACTAATGTACTCCAACCATTAAAACAACGAAACGAAGCAGCGGATAAGACTGCAAGCTAAATAGCACCTCTCTATTCTATAAGCTAACCCTCGATGCAGCATGAGATATAGGGCTGTCCGCAAATAGTTATTTATCCACCGACGTACCAACGAAACAGCTTCAAGTTAATGCGCTAAACATTAGTTACGGCATCTGTCCCACTGCCGACGATTAGCGAGAAGCGAACAGAGCTAGCAAACTTGAAACGAGTTGGCGAGCAACGAGCAGCGAGTGTGTAGTTCGGATAGTTTTGTCGCTGGCGCCGCCCGTCAAACGAGCGTCGCTGAGCGAGTATTTTCTTTGATAGCTCTTGCTAGCTTGCTGCTAGCTAGCTAGCTGTGACAAACTAGTGGAGAGAGTTCTCGCCGGCAGTGTGAACAGTTAGCGATCAACTATTAATATAAGCATCTCTGTTACTGACAGGGGTACTGACCTACACTTAATAGTAAGTTTCTTGAGCGAGAAAATAGTCGATAGCTAGTCGCCTTCTCGTCGGCGCGGCGCAGTGGGACAACTGCCTTACCGCTACGGTTATTCCGACTGCAGGAAGAATGCGCTTGCAGTTGGCCGCAGGTCGTTATACCATACGTCAAAGTCTCTCTGTGTAAAAATACGGGTGGAGATATTTTTGTGTACACACGGCGAAAGAGTATAGTATGCAGGCGAACAATGAAGACTGTATGCACTGTCACACAGCACGGTTTTCTTTTAATTTTTTAATAGTTCTGCCCACGGCTTCGCTCACGTGGCTACCTATGTATTCTATTGGCATCGTCACTTAATGAGGGGCTCGTGACTAAGTAATAACAGCCGCACGGGTCAATCGATCAGGTTAAGCTACGCTTCCCGCAGTCGTTCCTTGGATGGGTGACCATATTAACATACCGAGACCCATCCGTGCCTTCGAAAAGCTAGTAATGTCGTTGGGCCGGCTGTCACTCGTGGATCTTTGACAGTCGTTACGGGTCGTCAGAAGCTCGAAAGTCTGACAACCGGTCTTACCAAAAGGTATCGTATTGCCTTGTAGCTGGGTGGTGGAGTTCAAATAGGCAGTCGCTCCATGTAAAATACTGGTGATGAATACCAGTATTTTACATGGAGCGACTGCATCCGGTTAGACTGTAAGCCGACCCCTAAAAATAGTTGGGAAAAGGCTAGGCATTGTAACCAAATGAAAACGAGAAGTCAGAGTATATTCATAATATCCTCTAGAATATCAGTGGATGTTATTAATTTAAACCTAAACTTGTTGGTATTTTTTAAGTAAAAGAACGAAAGCAAATAGTTGTAATCATGATAAAAGATCATGATCTGGGTCCCGACGGTTAAAATCGTTAAAATTTAAGAAAAAATTAATTGTATTTATTTCACTTCTTTGAGAAATAGATCAGTCGATCAGTGTGGTTTGGACTTAATGAACTATTAACTAGATTTAATTTGACAACTTACGTACAACAAGAACTAGTTGCAACTCTAACATGTAAAACAATGTATAACAAACTACCTTTCGGCCTATTTTATTGAAACCGATTTCTATATTATGTTAATTTGAAGGCGCAAATAAACATTTTTATTATTTATTATTATTATTAACATCAGTTGTGAGCATTTTTGTTTCTTTCTTCTGTGTATCAGAATACCCTTTAGTAGTAAGAGAATTACAACAATCTAATATTAGTAATGTTTGATAAGAGGTAAGAAACTATCAAAAACTTTTTTGACAAAGAGTGGATCGAGCGATAGACACAGCACTATTTAATAGAAAATAAATAAAATAGAAAGTGCTGTAAAAATTTGGTTTCCTAAGACAGCGGTGAATGGTCACAAAATAAGGCCGTCAAAGTACAGAGCGTTTTTTGACACCTTAATGTCAAACATTGGTGAAAATGACAGATTTTCATGACGTTCGTTATAAAGATGACGGAAACGCTCTTCTAGGAATCCGTAGCTTTAGCCGTAGACTTATTTCTTTTGCTGGCAGTACATGTTGAGTAATGTGATATGTCGACCATTTTCGAGCGCAGTATTGAACTGAATCACTTTAACGATGTTTTTAAATTGCACAACGTTTTTATGAGGTTGTAGTTAACGGGACTATGATTGTGTCAGTCATATCTAGTGCATACCACGGGCATACCGAAGAAAATATATTATGTTGTCTTTACAGTACTGATCTATGGAAACTGAATAATACATATTGCTTGTCTTGAACAAGTACTGTCAAGTGGAGTATTTTATCACCACTAGTGATGCTGCTCCGAACATTTAAAAGCTTTGGAGGTTGGTAATTCACCATCATTATCTTTCACTTATCACATTTCATTGGGGTCGAGGCAGTGTGTATTTTTCTTACATATTTTTTTTAAAAAAACGTTGCCCCACACTAGGAATTTCTCCTGTATCGTGGGTGCGTTTACAAACATTTAAACTCACATACACAAACGGCCAGACCCGGAACAACTACTTGCAGGTCATACAAATATTTGTTCCGTGCGAGGATGGAACCCGCGACACGTAACGCAGCAGTCAATCGCATAACCACTGCGCCAACCGTGTCGTCAAATATATGCATACTTCTCTAGTAGTCGTCATCTCGGTAGTGGCCCTTGTCTATACATGGCATGCCTACGACTGGTTGGAGGCGCGCGGTGGCTTAGGGAACACGTGGGCTGCGGCATCAGCATCGGGCGTCGGCGGCGGCTGACGGGCGCACGGGCCGCGGTGCGGGCGCTCGCGTATCCTCCTGCTCCGAGCGTCGGGTCACTTAGAATTTTACCACAACAAAGACACTGCGTTGTTTATACTTTGTATTCATGTATTACACTAGATTGTTATTTAGTCCACGTATTTTATTTATTCGCTCCTGGAACTGAGCAGTCGACGTAGAATCGTCAACACCCCCGTAGTAGACATATCATCTTTCACGCAGTCCATCCATCGTTTATTTAGTCTTCCCCTACTCTCATAGCCAACCACATTCATACTCAAAACTTTCCTCGCGACATTTTCACACGAAGTTGATAACTATACAGAGTGGATACGACAGAGGTGCTTTCTGTTAAACTGCCTATACTAGGTACCATTTTCAAGCTTTGTACCAAAAATCAATTAAATAGGAGCTGTAGTATAATCGCAAAAGATTTTTTTAAGTTTTTGCCTCGTTTGAACACGATGTATCTTTCCTAACAGCTGATTATGTCTATACGCATAGGTCATGCACCTTAAAACGATAAATCTGAGTATAACCTACGATGCGTTGTTGCCGCTCTGACGCAAGTCACAAGTGCAACCAAATATTTTTGCAAAAAAGATGGCAATAAATACACACACACACTTGCACTTTCATTACAAATCAGAGTAAAACGCAACCACGCGTTTTACTCTGATTTGTAAGCTATTTAGTATGTTTGAAAAAAATACTAATTTTTGGTGCTTTTTATTTTTAATTTTTATACCGTATCGAATTAATACTAAACACGTATAGTATACGTTAATTCCCCTCTGTCATATCAACTCTGTATATTAATTGTTGAAATACTAAAATGCAAAAGCTATTGTATTCGTGCTTGTGGTGACACTGATTACAGCGTTATTCATCATTTAAATCACTGAAGGACCAATTTATAAGGAAACTTGTTCCAGAACTATTACATCAAATTGCTGATCTTTCCTAACAAAATGTGTTCAGAATTAAACCAACATTTTTCTCTAAGCTCTAATTCTGAAATATAGCCAGTTACGTCAGTGATACGGGAGTCTCATACGCGATGCTATGTCTCAGATATAAGTCTGTATCTCAAGTAACCTCCTATTACTGGAATTGAATCACTTAAAGCCTCCCCCGGAGCTCGCTTATTTGAATTTTATACCAAGGTTACCTAATTTTGTAAAGGGAAGTTTAATTTTAGGAGGATTTTTCTTCGTCAAATTGGGATTGCTCTTGGAACTTGAATCGGGGAATTGGACTGAAGATGTGAGTTAAGGAATGTTACATTAGCACATAGGAATGTCTTATTTTATTTATCAGTTCCGAAAAGCTTTCTTCATTATTATTATTATTTTCCTCTTATTTTTTTTTTCTTGGGCACATGCAACCATTTAAAGCAATAATTATTATGTTAAAAAGATAAGTAGGCACAGTTCGAGTCCCCGCCGTTTGTTTTCATGAAAACGTTTGGTCACAGCTGTAGCTAAGTGAGCCCACACACAGATGACAGGACTACTAAGCAAAGCGCGATTATTCAAGGGACGAGCGAAGCAATTTTTTTAAAATTTTCCGGTGCTAAACTAGCTTTTGTATTTGCTCATTCTTAGACTGTTTGGCTTTTTTTTTTTAGGATGGGAAATTGGCTTATTGTGTTTTTGCTCACAATTCCAAGCAGATTTACAGCCGATATGAAGCGAAATCTTATTCATTTCCAATTTCTTTCCCATACTGCCAAAGCCATTGAATTTGCTCGGCACTGGATTTAGTAGGCCCATTGCATTTCTTATGAAGTAAGCTTTCATTGAACGTGATATTTTTCAGTTTTTGAGCAGATTTACGACCGTTATAAGATGAAATCTTAAACTATTTTGGTATTTGCAACAGATTTTCTTACGGCTTCGGCTACTGCCGTGTTGTAGCTATTGTATGTGATTGACACTAAACGTTTAGACTCATTGTATTCCTTATGATGAAAGCTTTCTTTGAATGGGATTTTTTTCACTTCTGAATCAATGATATTATAAGTAAAAAGGTGTTCTGAATAGATTTACGGCCCATAAGATTAGAGACGAGATCTGAAATTATTTTGCTATTGTCAACTTCATATGCATTTTGACATTTGTTCAACTCTTGACAACAACACCCGAGTTACCGTTTTAGCTAAACACGTTTTTGTCAGCTATATGAATTGAAATTTCGACACGTAGACAGAGAAAACTATTCTCTGTCTACGTTTCGACACATAGTGAAAAAAAGAGGGTCGCGCGCATGCGCCTGTACTCGCGATGTGACGTCATGTGCAAATTATTATAATAATTCTTTATTTCAGATTACAGGATCCATAATGTGTTAGTATTGCCTTAACCTATTGTTAATTAAAAATTAATTAAACAAAAGTGACATCACAATTGAAAACAATTAATTTTGCACATATACGTCTGTACGCACATGTCTCTCAGCCCAGTGTCTAATAAACGGCCCATCTATTTTGTCCGCCAGTGTGCCCAAAATATTGTTCGGACTACCTCGGATTGGCCGCAACATAGATGCACTTCGCTTGCGCATGATTGCATAAAAGTCGTCCAGTCTCGCTTCAGCAAACATGCCTGATGCGCTGCAAAACCGAGGCAGTCTCAACAACATCCTGAGTCCATTATTATATTGGACACGCAGGGCGATGTAGGCCTTCTGCGTATACCTAACCCACAGGCTGCACGAGTAAAACGTCTGGCAATAAGCTTTGAAAATAGTTAGCTTTACCTCCTTCGTGCACCGCGCAAACCTGCGAGCAAGCATATTGCATCGGGCCGCCAACGCCCTACGTTCCCTATCAATTCTTACAAATATGACACTATCTTTTGAATGCTCAACCATCAATCTAAAATTCAAATTTTCGTAGTTATTAGCGGTAGAAATCTTACATGTTTTTTTTTTTTTTTTTTTTTTCCTCTTTATTTGTTTTGGGGTTTTTATCTATTACATGTTTTTATCGGTCAGAATTTACCACCAGTAGGTACACCGAGCGAAAAGTAGATTTCACGTCAAAACAGTTATTTAAATTAATTTGGGCTAGAACTGAGGCTAAAGAGTAAACTAATAAAAAAAGTCGAGAAGTATCGTGGGACACCCGGTTATAACGAAGTTCCTTTCGCTGTATATTATGTATTAATTAACAGCCACAGTGCAATAAATTAACAAAATTAGCAAAAATGTCGTGATGGTCAAAGTGTCATACTCTATGATTTACTTTTTCGGTCTAGCTTGTGCAGAGTATAACGTGCGATAACGAACTTCATCCTAAAGTTTATTACGAAACAGTTTAGTTTTACTTTCGAAACTCCATAACTGATTGACTAGGTACTGGCCACTTACCTAGCTATAAGAAATAAAAAACAATATCTGACATAAAATACGACTGTCACATAACTATAACACACTTTTATACTGTAAATTTTCGGAAACGGTACCTAATCATTTCTTCTAAGATGAGTGAAAAACCCATTTCGGAAAAAGAACTATTGGTTGCAATTAAAGACCTACTAAAGAAAAGTGGATATTTAAATAAAATCAATGCAGAGGTATGTAATTAGTCAAAACCGATGTCCAGTGTTGACTATGGTGCCCACAGGGCACGGACGGAGAAGTATGTTGTGTGCCTTTAAAGGACTTAAATCGGGCAGACAGTCTGACCCCTGTTATGATCAAATCACAGCTTCAGCAACTTTACTTACCTTTTTTGGCAGATTTAATAAAGTAATCGTTCATCTATGTAGTTGGCGGATTACTAAAATTTAAAGATTAAAATCGTTGTCTCACATTTATTTAGTTTACAATAGCGTATAAATATAACTGAAAGTACCTATTGCCTACGTTTTATTGTCATAAAAACTTTTACATTTCCTCGTATGACCAACAAATAAAACACAGCCAAAAAAATCCAGTAGATAAAAATTGTCGCTCCGATTTCCGATCGCACTACTATTTGTTACCAGCAACGTGGTCGCTATATGTACAATGTGGTTTGCATAATAATATGCGCCATTTAAGTGCTCGGCTGAATTAAAACCCAGTGTTTAAATACAAATGAAGAGCTGATCATTTTTATTTAATTTGTGCGCAGATCTGGAAAGCATTACGTGTGTTTCGGGATATTTTTGGGATCTGCTCACGGCATTTTGTAATTTAATATATATTTAAATAACGGTACAATAAATTAACGTGGATCAGGGTTCACACTTCAGACTATAAAATAGTCTTTATTTACCTAATTACCTGCTACTTATTTGATTTGTTGAATCATGAGATTTATTCATCAATAAATGTAATAGTCATATAGGAAACAGGGATGAGTTCTACACAAATGCCTAGATATTTTAAATGTACCTACGTAAAACATGATGTCTTAATTAGACATACACCTCAAAAAATTATCTATAGGACTGATTATTAGTAAAGAATCCGCGTGTCAGTCGTCAGTTTATTTGATTCACTAGTTTCGTTGATTAGTCAGTTCTGCAGATTAGGCAAATGCGTCAACTCTAGTTTGTAGTGTTTGCTAGTTTTGTTGATTCGTCAGTAAGAGTCAGTGTTAGTAAGAGACTCTTACTAAAGTCGATATCAAGCCTATCACCACCTGTTTTAACAGTATTCTTTTTAATCTTACTTCAGTTCGGAAAATTAAAGCGTCTGATTGACTTTACTGATTTATTTTGCACGTCACACAAGTTCAAAATCATTCCCACAGAACAAAGCAAACCTTACACAACATTCTACCTTTATACTTTCCCAGGTTCGAGCCAAAGTGACAGGGCTTCTCCAAGATCGTCAAACTTCAGGGATTGCTTCAACACCACCCACTCCAACGGATGAAGTTCTTCTAGTCAATGAGTTGGTGAGAGAATACCTGGAGTGGAATGGGTACCTGTACACAGCTTCTGTCATGATGTCTGAAGCTGCTATGCCGAAGGATAAGAGAACCAGGTAAGATACTTTATCAATGATCCTCCTGGTCTAATATCAATTTGTTTAGAATTGGCCACCGCCAATTGCGCCAGAGATTTTTGGAGGAAAAAGATTGCAATTTTCCCTCCAAATATTTCTACGCCATTCCGGTGTTCACGTATTACCATATCATTGCATCTTTCACATAATTTGTATTATTTTAAACGATCTAGCGGCTAATATGCTGGCTATTATATTATCAAGAGCTACGTGACTTCAGTCAACCTTCCTAATCGATCATAATTATAAACTGTGATCTTCAATAAACTTGCAGAGCATGGTGATAATTACATGAAACATAATCAGCCTATAATGTTCCGACTGCCGGGACACAGGCCTCCTCTCTTCGAAAGGGAGTGGTCCGAATCTACCACGCGGGCCCAGTACGGGTTGGTAGATGTCACATGTCTTAGATTTTTTATTCTAGTATATGCCGGTTTCTTCACGATGTTTTTCTTCACCGTTTTGAGAGCAGTGGTGATGAAATTATTTACACAAAGTAAAGCGCCTGCCTGGGTTCAATCCCATGACCTACAACTCGTACGTAGGGGCGGTTACCACTGGGCCACCACTGCTAATAATAATTACATTGGTACAGATAATTGAATTGAACAAAGAAACCAACTCTTTCATTTGAGGGTATCTGGAAGATAAAGCTGCTTTTCTCTTCTCAGGGCAGATCTGTGTACCGAAGTAGGGGTGAGAGATGATGAGAAGTCTTCAGCGTTGCCACTACTGTCGAACATAGTTGCTGCGTACACTGAGAGAATAAAGAGGAAAATCAATAAGGGCAAGCGAGATGTGTGTTGATGTCCTGAATAAATGTTTCCAGGATGAGGTTGATTTTAATTTTTATAAATATAGTATTTCAGCTGAGGCAATGTTTCAAATGAAATTGAAATAGAATTTCATTTCGACGAATCAATTTAATTTATTTTAATATTCGATGCTTCCAATAATAAATTGTTGCGTCAAAATACTGCATTGTTGGTTGTACGCAATGGAACCATGGCTGTTGTAAATATCTATCAGATGTGTTCACAGTTTTTACGATCATTTAGAATAATTTTGCTTTTGTATTTTACTGCTAACTTTTTACCTATGAAAAAGGCTCCAAAGCAGATAATCTCCTGGTTAATCTAGGGTTCAAACTAAATTACTTAACACAACCAGAAAGAAATCATCAAAACACACAAGGTGCAAGACTCCACAGCCAACAAGCATTGTTGTAACAAGCTAACCATCAAAACATCTAGGAGGAAGGAAGTTTGAACCTGAAGTTAGACATCAGCTGTTACAGCACAACCTAATTTATTATGCTGGGAGGCTAGGTACAAGAAATCTTGGAGAATCTTTATTACGTGCGGAGTTGTGGAACACAATGAACTGTGTAGGAGTAGTTAGTTTTGTGAGGCATTGTTTTTTAACACCGAAGGATCTGTGAGTAAGTGACTGATGTATTTTTTAGGCTGTGGGTTGAACTGATGTACCTGAGGATCAATGGATTTCGTAGAAAAGTTGCCATAAAATGTGATAGCACGGAGGGAGCCCGCTTCTCTAGAATAAGGATGCGGTTTCAAATAGCCTCAAAGTACGGACTATTATGAGTATATGTGCGGTCAACGTCAAAGGCTGTAAAAGCGAATTGGTTGAGTTGGCCCTATCAGATCATATGGCTCAAATTCTTAAATGCCCGGTAAAAAAGAGTTGCTCCATTGGGTACTGGTACGTCCAACGGCGAGACTATTCAAATGAAAACAGAGATAAATTTATAAAATGTCTTAGTAGCCTAAGTTTTAGTGAAGTTTATGAAACAGATGACCCTAATAATGCCTTTTCTCAGTTTCATAATACGTTTACATTGTTTTATAATTTATGTTTTCCTTATATTAAAGTTAAAGTTATGGTAGACAAAAGGCCAAAATGGGTCTCAAAAGGCATTGGTTTGTGCAGCAAACGTAGGCGAGAACTCTTATGGAAGTATAGAAAATCCCCAACAAACAAAAACAAAAGTAATTTTAAAGCTTACTCAAAAAGATACAAATCTGTTCTCAATCTTACCCAAAAATCTCAAAATAGCCATTACATTAAAACTTCTATTAACAAAAGTAAAGCTACATGGCAAGTTATAAACAAAAACAAAAATAATTTACTCAAGGAGAACATAAATAAAGTGAAAAATGATAATGGTAATACAATTTCAAATCCGAAAGAGATAGCTCAATTATTTAACGATTTCTTTTTAAACGTAGCTAACTGTGAACGAGCAAACACAATACCACATTTAACGGGTAAGACTCAACCTAACTCTATTTTTATGAAACCTGTAACTCCTAATGATATCTTTAAAATAATTAATTCTTTAAAAAATGTACGCAGCACTGGTTATGACGAGATTACAGTTAGAGTTGTGAAAGATGTAGCTCATATAATTTCTACTGTTTTAAGCTACACTATTAACCTGAGCATAGAACACGGAGTTTTCCCAGATAAACTTAAGTACACCATTATAAAACCTATGTTTAAGAAGGGTGATGTTGAAGATCTCAATTGTTACAGACCTATAGCGTTAATACCTATCTTCTCGAAAATTTATGAAAAAGTTATATATACATCGTTGTACTCTTTTCTTGAAACCAAGAACGTTCTTGCCAGCGAACAATACGGCTTTCGTAAAAGTAAATCAATAAATAATGCGATTTATAATTTTATATATACAGTAATGACCAATTTAGATAAAAGTAAACCAGCTGTAGCCATGTACTTAGACATGTCAAAAGCTTTTGACCACGTTCGTCATGACATTTTGCTCCAAAAATTAAATGACTATGGTGTTAGGGGTAATGTTAATAATCTAATAAAATCCTATTTAAGCGATAGACACCAAGCTACTCAAATAAATAGAGTATGACCAATATCGAAAGAAGAAAAAGTTTACGAATCTCAGTTCACTAATGTCCGTTTTGGGGTACCACAAGGTAGCGTATTGGGACCATTACTCTTTATTGTATATATTAATGATTTACCATCCATAACGCACCATCAGATGACGCTTTTTGCTGACGACAGCACAGTTCTGTTTGATGGTGACAATTTGCACTCTAGCATTAATGCGGAGATTGATATGTTTTTAACTAATGCAACTGAATGGCTATCATCTAATAATTTAAACATAAATCTGTCAAAAACAAAAATTATGAAATTTAGACAAAATTTTCTAGCATCGCCAAATTTAAACATAACATTCAAAGATACAAATATTGAAGAAATGGATGAAATAAAGTTTTTGGGGCTACATATTGACAGAAGACTTAACTGGAAAAATCACATAGATTATGTCTGTAAACGCTTAAATCAACAGTCGTATGCCCTTTATAAATTAAGTAAAATAGCAGACAAATCTGCTGTTCTTAGTGCATATCATGGTTATGTCTCTTCCATTTTGAGGTACGGTCTTATGTTCTGGGGCAATTCGACCAACAAAGACCTAGCCTTTAAGGCGCAAAAGCGGTGTATCCGATCAATCGTAAACATTGATTCAAAAGACACCTGTGTTCCACATTTTAAGAAACTAAAAATACTACCACTTCCCTGTATGTTTATTTACGAATGTGCCATTTTCGCTAAATTAAATATTCACCGTTTCAAATTTAGTAATAGAGCCAGACATAAAGACAAAATGACACGTGAACCCCACAAAACTGCTCTTTTCCACAAAAGTGTTTTTTATCTAATACCTGACATATATAATAAATTGCCAAAGACAATTAAAGATTTAGACTTGCACAATTATAAAAAGAAATTATTTCAATTGTTAGTAGACAAATGTTACTACACTCTGAAGGATTATCTCGATGATGTCATTTAACTTTAATTGTTCCCCTGATGAGTAATATGTGTATACTTTTTAATTTGGGTTATTTAATTCTAACTGCATTTATAATTTATGTCTCGATAATTTGATTGCTGCCTTGACATGTAAAAAAATTTCGTTTATTATATTTTCAAATTGTTATTATTTCAATTTTCTATTTGATTGTGCTGTGCTTATGTTATAAATGTTACTTACCTTAAAATTATTGTACGCCATTATGGCGGGTCATAGCTGTGTACAATTTCGGAAACATGTAACAACTTATTGCTTACCTATGTACCACAATAAAGAATATTTGTATTTGTATTTGTATTTGTATTATGTACTAATTATCGTTATGTCCAAAAGCAGAGCTTATAAAAAAAAAAACGGAAATCGACAATGCATTGAGCATGAGTACATGCAATGAGTAAGGTAGTGATCAATGCAATCAATGTCTTCTCTGTTTGAGAAGAGGTTTTTGCCCTGCAGTGGGAAAATAACAGGCTGACATGACAATAGAGATTAGCTATAAATAAAGCTGACTTTCGCTTGCAAGTTCCTTTAATTAAAATCTAAAGACAATAAGCTTGTTCCTTATAAAGTGTTTGATTTACTCAACAAATTGACTGATCCGTGGGTGTCCTATAAATCTTTCCAGTCTCTGTGACTCGTGTGGGCGGAAGCGTTGAGTGAATTAATTTGAATTAGTTGTTTGTAGTTTATTTTGATTTGGATTAGGAATTAACATTTACAGTTTACAACTACGTATGCTGTCAGCACTTTTGTTCTTGAATGTAGGTGTTAGGTAGGACTATACATTATTTGGATAACAAGTAAAAGGTCACGACACATATAGTTCAGTTGAATAAGGTCAACGCAATCAAAATCAAAAGCTGAAAATCGGCACCTAAGCGTAGCCTTTCCATTTGACATCTTAAACTTGTCTATTATCTCTTGTGAACGTTTTATTATTTAAAAGTCGGTTATCTTTTAAAGTGAAGGCACGTGAACATATCAGTCAGAAGTTGGCCGAAACATCCCAGCGCTGAGTTGCTGGATTCGTTTTCTCCTCTACCGATCGTTATTTTTCCTAACCAAGGTTTAATTTGTTAATATGTATGTATCTATATATTAGTATTTATTCTTGTATTTTATAGTAATTTCCGAGCTATCTATCCCATAATATGTTGCACCTGCCATGGTTTATCTCTGCATCACCCTAAGGTTGACTGGTAGAAAATGCCTCAGGCATTAAGTCCACTTTTGCACAGTGTTTTTTTACTTGTGCATAAAGTTTTAATAAATAAATAAAAGTCACCGTAATCTCACAATTGAACGCACTTAAAATCCACTTGAAGTCCACAATCACAAAATATTTGTCGCCCAGTCAATTGCGTAAGTACCAAGAATAGACTAATTATCTCATCTGTGATTGGACATCCACCACAGTTGCTATAATTACTAGTCTAGTGCTCTGTGGTTATGGTCTAAGCTGAGGTAATCTGATAAAGGAGCTTGCACACATGGCACATGGCCCAAGCACAATTAACCGGATTGGCTTTGTTTCGGACGCCGGACAGGTCGCCTCAAAGCCGGTATCGTAATCTAACTTCGTTAAAGTTGACATCTGGCACGCATTGATAGTGTCAAAGCATAGTGCAGATAGGGGACAGGCTTTGACGTATTTTTTCAGTTGAAATAAAACATTTGGAAGTTGTAACGGTTTGGCATAGCGCATGAACTAAAACTACGGTGTATAATTCGATTATTCATAGGTACACCTAAATGTTTCTACCTACAATCAATATTGTACACGGTAACTTCTCTTAGTCCGTAGTGGTGAAGAGTCGCAATTTATTGGTCTGTGTGGAATCCGGCAGAGAATAAGACTTTCTAAATGTTGGCACAGAAGAAAACTGACAAAGAATTACGGAAAGATTCTGCTGAAAGCAGCAGAGCAGACAAAACGATAGGTCTTCTTGTCTGCTGCCTTCAGCAGAATCTTTCCGCCTTTTATTAAGAGGAATTTGTATTTTCAGGTTCAGAATTTACAGCAGCATATTTATGATCAACTAGCTGACCCCGCGAACTTCGTACCACCAATTTTTTTTTTTTTTTTTCTCCGTTGAACCATCCTCGTACTTAAAGAAATATTCTAAAAAGAGAATTAGCAAAATCGGTCCATCCGTTCTTGAGTTATAAAATTACAACGAAAAGTGGCATTGATTTTTATAGATAAGTATTACAACTTCAGTTGTCAGTTGCCTGAAGAGTAAAGATAAAGTATTTATTAGGATTCGCACAGGAAGAACACAGACAAAATCGGTCTGTTATATTTGACGTCCCCTTGATAATTAAAGCTACACCAAACTGTCAGACATATTTGCCAGTGATATGCACATGTTAGTAGGTAATGACGTTTGAATAAACTACCACTGTACCCTACTCTCATGGCAGGTACGCGTACATATAATCATCGTACGGCCATCAATTGCCAACATCCATCCCGAGCCATCATGTATGTTAACTCATTCGAGTACCACATTCCCCCATGTCTGTACCCACAGCCGGCAGTAACCCCCAATGAATATGGTTTGTGAATCTATGCGTAAAGTCCCCATAACTGGGGGATGCCGGTTGTACGCACTGTGCCGAATGGAGCGGGAAATGTATCAGACCGCTCGTCCGATATCGATAGTGTGTATGCTGCTTTAAATAATAGAAGATTGGTAGATTTGGTATAAGGTTTAATTTCGTATGCAATTGTCAAGAGTAGGTTCTTACAATTCTCATTGGTAGGTATTGGTCACCGCGTTGCAGTTTAAAACACTACTGTCTGAACATGATCTGAAATCACGGCTGGACCCCTTTTCTCCATTGTATTTCCTATCATGGCTCCTAGTGACAATATATTACTACAACAACAAAACCTCATGCTTAAGGCATGTATCAGGTTTTGTTACATTTGTTTCTTTTAAATCTGACAGAACAATTAGTAATTTCGTCACTGCATTGACCAGCAAAAATTTCGTGCTGGGCAAAAATCGTCACAAATCATCATTCAAGCAACTTTAACCCTTATGTTTTCCTCTAAAATGTCTCGCTCCTATTCCCCTAACACATTCAATGCCTTTTTAACTTATTGCTTTCCCAACGTACCATCTGCAGTACCTTACCCATAAATTAAATTCAATTAAAGTCTGCCCTTACGCAACCGCTCCAAAGTAATTGATTGATAAGCTTCTATAAAATTAATGGTACGTAGGTATGTACTCTGGGTTTCGAGGTCAACAACACTTTAAGTACAAGTCTATACATCGTTCTCAATACCTAATAGACTTAATTTATCTTCGTAACTGTTCAAACTTTAACATGTGAACGTAATCAGTCTTCGGAAGTGCGGAACGTGTTTTTGGAGTATAATAATGTATCGGTAGTTGGTACAGGATGGTAGATTCTGAAGGAGTGTTGACAGATCTTTGTAAAAATTGAATATGGACAGTAAGTTTAAATAATGTATAAAGTGTGCAAAATTCAATCAACTATTTATTGGTTTAGCATTTACTCTGCAACTTTAGCTTACTTTCGAAGCCGATATAACTGGTGCAAATACCCTTAACGAAGCCGAGTCCCTTGGTTCTTCCCATAATTATGATATTTTATTTGTACTGGGCCATACCTGGGTTGGGAACCTTCTCATTTTAAATGTTCAAGTATAACTTTAAATACTCCCACGATCCCTGTACATACATAATATTTGCATGCGCAAATAAGCACAATGTTTTGTGTGCACACCAAAAATAAAATCGTTTCCTAGCAAGTATGTTTGCACAAAATTACTTAGTTTGATGTACAGAATGCGTAGACGAGGGCTTCGTGAAGGGTCTTGTTACACCCTGTATTCAATTTACAAACATTTTATCTACAAAACAGCACGCCAATATTCCCAGAAAGGGTAAGTAGCGGAGCGTGGTATATCCAGATTTCGCCAGTTGTTATTAGGTTCATTTAACAGGGGGTGAACCTGCCGTTGGCCGAGGAGGGATCGAAACTCCGGGTTACTCCTGAAAATTTTGTAATGGAAATCCGCTTTGCCCGACTCGAGCCACGATCCCAGGCCAAGCCGTCACGTTTGCGACCTCTAAAAAGCAACGAATCAGTCTCTAATGCCCAGTACGTCCAAACTTATCCAATGCCACATGAAATGTAACACAAAAGAGCCGTCCAAACTTATGCAATGTCACATGATATGTAACACAAAAGAGCCGTCCAAACTTATGCAATGCCACATGAAATGTAACACAAAAGAGCCGTCCAAACTTATGCAATGCTACATGAAATGTAACACAAAAGAGCCGTCCAAACTTATGCAATGTCACATGATATGTAACACAAAAGAGCCGTCCAAACTTATGCAATGTTACATGATATGTAACACAAAAGAGCCGTCCAAACTTATGCAATGCTACATGAAATGTAACACAAAAGAGCCGTCCAAACTTATGCAATGTCACATGATATGTAACACAAAAGAGCCGTCCAAACTTATGCAATGCTACATGAAATGTAACACAAAAGAGCCGTCCAAACTTATGCAATGTCACATGATATGTAACACAAAAGAGCCGTCCAAACTTATGCAATGCTACATGAAATGTAACACAATAATTATGCGATTTTTTTTCAAAATTTGTGTTACATTTCATGTCACATTTCACCAATCCCTAACAGGCATAACAACAAGAAACATCCCTAAATATTGATTTCTTCAAACTTAATTATCTACCCTTAATATCCTCAAATACTATACCTCCCTTCAATCATTACTTTACCGTGCTGTATACAGAATTAACGATACAGATTGTAACAGTAATAAATGATCAGTCCCTTTATGCTTCGTAATAACGTGAGGTTAATGGCACCCAGTCGAGAAGTCGAGTGGTTGATGGAGTCGAGTCGTCGAGTGATTCAAGGCTTCGGTGATTGAGGTACGTGATTGGGCACCAATTACCTGAACCGCCTTCAGATGTGGCTGTTGAGGTGTTGTCTGGCTGAAAGGTAGTATGTGTAGTTGGTAGGTAGCTATGGGTAGGGCTATGATCGTTCGATGTTTTTTTCAGTGGGAAAGAATTTGGGTTGGGACGCACGGCTGGCTCAGTGGTTAAGCGATTGACTGCTGCGGAGCGTGTCGCGGGTTCGATTCCCGCACGGAACAAATATTTGTATGACCTACAAGTACTTGTTTCGGGTCTGGCTGTTTGTGTATGTGAGTTTAAATGTTTTTAAACGTACCCACAATACAGGAGAAATTCCCTGAGTAGGGCAACGTTTGAAAAGGAAAATAATAAATTTATACCTAAAGAGTGCATATTGTTAAAGGAGGTATTTATATAACACTTTAATATATATATATATTTTTTTGATTTGATTGTATGTTTGAATTGATTGTAGTCATCATACGTGTGTGAGTAATGGTAGGGATATTGATACATGGATTCCACATAATTACTAATAGTAGGAATATTGAGAAGAAAATTCACAATATTCCTACTCGTAAGAATTTATAGTAGGAATAGTGGGAACAACCCAAGAATTAAGGGCGCCTCTTTATTTAAGAGCTGTGGGTTCCTACCTCAATAATGTTACATATCTCTATATTAAGATGCCTACACTATGCTCCAGCTATCCTGCTTGAAATGAAACGCAATAAGCTGGATACACACAGTAGTAAGAAAATAAGGCAGAAAATTATTGGTAAAATTTAGTCTAATCTATATATATACCTAAATATAATGTTACTTTAACTTGAGCAAAATTGCTTGGATAGCAACCGACAAAAATTGTTCCATGTTTTTTACGTAATAAAATAATAATAGCTACCACAGTTTGTAAATACACTTTAAAAGGACCACGACCCCAGTTTTGTCATGCGTCCCTAGTACCTTGATTGTTTCCCAAATACCTTCAACATTGTAACGTCATACAAAGAAATTAAATAAAAGAATCTGCGCGTAGCAGCCGTTTCCGCGGACGATTGAACCCCACTTTATACGTCGCCGTCGTCGTAGGATTTTAATGTTGGTTAGATTAGACAGTATAGGAACATGTACCATCTCTCCGGGAAAATTGAAAAAAGAACCCGCCTAGAATCGGGTAGGAAGGATATTCAGAAATCGCTCTCACTCAAACCCATGTGGGAGTGGTGATATACGGGCGGGAAGGTCGGTATTTGTAAAATAGTTTTTGATATCTAGCTGTTTACTTCCGCAAAAAGAGATACGTTTAAATGGTGTTCAATAAAAATTAAAAATTAAGTTTTTTAAATTAGGATCATTGTGTATTTCAGAAACCTTATTTGTTTTCTTAGCTACTTAGCGACAAGATAACTTTTGTTATTAAAAAATACACTAGATTTGACATATTACTTAATAATAACGTACAAGATTGTTCAAATTGTTATACAAAGTGGAAGCTTGTAATTAGCAATTTTTTTTAACCTACGAACGATTTCTAATCCTATTATTAGTCTGTAAGCTTTCTGTAAAATAAAAAATATTCAACTAAAACATTCATTGATTTGTATCAGCAGACCATAGTAGGGTTTTTAAAGTGGTTTACACCGTCAAAAATAACATAGGTTTTGGCGTAAATAAACACTGCACCATTTTCCCAACTCCCAAACCGCTCACCATCCTTTGCACCACTGAATCCCACCCATTCAAGCACGATGAACATCCCATTGTGATATTCTCACATCTATTACCTGCTGTGATCAGTTAAAGCACAATGGCTCCCTGACTCAATGGGTGAGATGTCTTGAGATAAATCCACTACGATTACTACCCCTGTCTCATTGTAGGTGGACGATCGAGTGGCCATTTCAAAAATGGCTTCTTAGCTGATTCTGCTTTCGGCTTTCGGCGTCGTCTCGGCGGAAATTGGTCGACGCGATCGGCCTCGTTGCTATAATGATCGGGTATTGGAGCTGATGCAACTAATCAATGCTGGGCTTGGAATTGATTTTGAGTGTGGGCGCAGGAATCTGATCGTTGTAGTTTGTAGACGTACTGTAACAAATAGACCTAATATTAGTTTTGTTTATCGTAAGAAAAAGTAAATATGAGAGATCGTGAGACACTTTAATGCCTATGATTGTGTGAGCTTTGACCGCAGGCTAACTCTAGAGGCCATCATCATAAGGTTTTCTTAATTTTATTTTCGTAAACTTGTAATTAATTACCTAGTTTTCATTTGTAAGATACAATTTGGAACGTTTTCAGCGCAATCACAGATTCTATTATTTTATTGTGTTACTGACTAATGCTGACCAAGTTCTGTCAATTATTTTAGGTTCAATCAATCATGGCTATTTACTTAAAATAAAATAACCAAACATGCAAAAGAGACCACCAGCAAACACCTTCATATGAAAAACAGAAATCGTCCTCCAATTACATTTTCCATTAGGTATCACAGTAAAAGCAACGTTTTACAGCGGCATACCATGTTACTGTAACAAACTAGACACAAATTCGTATTACATCGTCTCTCGCCCTAGTTATGACCGTGTCGAGTGGCTGAGAGTAACATGATGCCTGTCACTTCAAGTTTTTGTTCGCTTAAGCTGGTGTTGAAAAGATTTATGGAAAATAAAATTGTTTTGTGTGATAAATAATTGTACTTCAATTTGCGATGATTTCGTCCCAAATTGGACATGGGAGAAAACTTCAAAAGGAAGTTTTGTTTCAGAGTTTCCAGTAAGAGAGCTCGTATGTAAAATATATTGTCTGTAAGTATATAATTACCTATTTTTCTGCCTTGGTGGCTTGCCAGCAAGCTGCTGCATTTGGGTTAAAGAGGCCATGTTCGTGAACGGGCGCCGTCAGTAGGCACTGGTCATTTCTTAGCTGCCACGACTTATTTTAATTCCTGAATTGTTTTTATCTTTTTTATTACAGACGCTTTTAACGTGCACGTCTTTAACCACTTGTTTGTCACAATATTTTGATTTAAAAGAGTGTCCATGGAATTTTATGCCCGTTCGTCTCCACAGGTACCTACTACGCTTTGGAATGGGCAACTAGCTTCATTTTTCTGACTTACCAACCCTTGACAATTTAAAAGTGCCTGTAATTGGTTTATTTGAAATATATGCTTTGAGTTTGAGTTTCATCTTTCCTACAATGTGTGACGGATGCATTGCTAAAATGCAGTCTTGACCAAGAGCACGTTGATTCTTCTTGCATCTTTTTTTTTAATAGATGCTTAGGTTGGCTTCCTCCTTATAAGATTATTCAAGCACAGCCGTAAATGGAATGAAATGGTTCAATTAATTTTTAGAGGAGAACAATAGGTTAAAAATAAATGTCCATAAAGTTTTAATCAATAAATCTCTTAGTTGATTTATTTTCTTTTGGTTGATGCGGGTAATTTTGCTGCCAAAATCTAAATAACCCAGAATATAATTGTCAAAAAAAACTAAATTTATATATTATTATACATAGGTACTTAGACTACTTGCAGTGGTGGCCCAGTGGTAACGGCCGTGATTTACGAGTTGCAGGTCGTAGGCTCGAACCCAGACAGGCGCTTTACTTTGTGTGCGCTATTTCATCACCACTGCTCTCAAAACGGTGAAGGAAAACATCGTGAGGAAACCTGCATGTCCTAGAACCAAAAATTCGAAGATTGGTGACATCTACCATCCCGCACCGGGCCCGCGTGGTGGAAAATGTCCCCCTCCCTCTAACCGAGAGGAGGCCTGTGTCCCAGCAGTGGGAACATTACAGGCTGATTATGTAAACTACTTCCTTCCTATTTCTGCTTTCATCCCATGGGGGTAGGCAGATAATAAAGAACCCCACTTGCTACGATCCTTAAATACTGCTTTTGTTTCGTTCACGTTAACGTTTAAAGTATGAAATTGCCAATTTGTACTGAAAATTTTAAATACGTTTTTTGTTTAATTTAACATATTTATTTAATCAAAATAATTACCATTTTTATCTATACATTGCTGCAATCTAATAGGAAGGTCATATATGCCTTTGCAATAGAACTCTCGTGATCTAGATTCAACAAACTGTGTGAAAGCATTTTGTACTGCCTCCTGAGAAGAAAATTTTTTATCACGTAGAAAATTGTCCAAATCACGAAAAAAATGGTAGACCGTTGGAGCAAGGTCTGGCGAATACGGAGGGTGACGAATGGTTTCTAATTGCAGTTCCTGTAGAGTCAAAACGGTTTCTCGTGCTGTATGAGGTCTCGCGTTATCATGGAGCAATAATGGTGAAGATCGATTCATGATTCAGGGCTGTTTCACTGCTAGTTTTGCTATCATTGTTCGGAGTTCGGCACAGTAGACATCTGCCGTTATTGCCTTACCAAATCGGAGAAAGCTATAGTGAATAACACCATGCTGAGACCACCAAACAGTTACCATTACCTTTTTATTGGTAAGCTTTGCCATAACACACTATTGCGGTCAAAACCTGGGGTCAGCCATTGCATTTTTCGCTTACGGTTATCGTAAAGAATCCACTTTTCATCACATGTCACAATTCGATCCAATATTCCTTCATTTCTGTATCGATTCAACAAGGCAACACAAGTTTCAACACGCGTTTCTTTCTGCAGATCAGTCAAATCATGAGGCACCCATTTCTCATATTTTTTATTTTATTGATTTGACGCAAATTAGTCAATATTGTTGGTAAGGTAACGTTAAACCATGCCGCTAATTCCTGGGTAGTTTGGATCGGATCGGCTTCCACCATCTCTTTCAATTCATTGTTATTCACCTGTGTGGGCGGTCTTCCACGTGGTTCGTTCTTCAAATCAAAGTTTCCATCACGAAAGCGTTTAAACCAAAATTGCACGGTGTGTTGATTAGCAGTATCCTCTCCAAACGCAACATTGATATTGCGAGCTGTTTCTGCCACGTTAGTTCCGCGTCGGAACTCGTATTCAAAAATAGCTCGAATTTTCGAAGTATCCATCTTTCTTGTCTAAGCTGAATAAAAAAAACAACTGAAAGTCGATAATCGAATGTTGCATATTTTTTTAAAAGAAGAACTTCATAGGTACCATGTGATGGTCCTATGTCAATTTGAAGTAGGTACCTAATACAATAAAACGGCAATTTCATACTTTAACCCCTATTATTAACAATCATTATAATGCACCAGCTACATACATCACCACTCCCGGAACTTTACGTCGATATCGAAATTCAGTTGTAAATGGGACATTTCACGCCTTGCAAATGTATTTATGCTACAAATATTTTGACGTAGTCGCATACTTTTGTGGGCGTCATTTTATTTGTTGCATTTTTATGCTTGGATTTTATTCGGACATTTTCGTGTCGGGAATTTCTGTAAGCTAGTTATGTGCTTGAGAGTTGGTTGTATGGAAAACGTAAATGGTTGTTATGATTTTAATGATGGAGTTTAGGTAATAGTAAATATGCCTATTAGTAGTTCTTTATTTATTTATATAAAGGCTCACCAACTGACTAGGTAGGTACTTAAACAGCATTTACCAAAAGTCTTTGTCACAATTTCGATCTCGCATGTATATAAATTACAGGAAACGGCACTATCAATTAGCGTTGACGACACGGTTGGCGCAGTGGTTAAGCGATTGACTGCTGCGTTACGTGTTGCGGGCTCGATCCCCGCACGGAACAAATATTTGTATGACCTGCAAGTAGTTGTTCCGGGTCTAGCTGTTTGTGTATGTGAGTTTAAATGTTTGTAAACGCACCCACGATACAGGAGAAATTCCTAGTGTGGGGCAATGTTTCAACGTACTAGAAATTAACCAAAGAAAAAAAGAAAGAACTATACAAATTAAAACAAATAAATAATAAAAAAAAATAAAAAAATGCTCCGTTTATAGCTTACAAATGCTGGATTTTTTATAGTAACACTTTACATTTTACTAAAGATATTTTTCTTAATTAAACATATTTCACCACCGAAAACATCAAGATCGCAACTGTGGAACAAGTCATTGCATGTTCTGAGGATATAGGATATGTATGCATTGTATCCTTATTTGTTTCGACTGGATTTGATCGAGAAAAGTCTATAATTTTGAACTCTAGCGGACGATCTAGGCAAATATTCTGTGTTATGCGTGTGTCATAATTATGCCCCTGTAGGTGGTAGGGAAAGTATCTGCCTACCAGACATTGTGTTTGGCCAAAGTATACTATTTATTAATACAAAAAGATTTTCATTGACTTCCAGATTCTGAAAGCTAAACTAACACAGCAGCTAAACTAAATTCTCATATTAATATAGATTAAATAAATAATTAAAACTTATTTGAGCATTTATTTAAAGTTAATTTAAACGGTTAAACACCAATTACATTTAGTAACATAGAGACAATTTACAATTACGTTGACACTAAATTATCTTAAAACTAACATGGAACAGTAGACTCCCTTGCATACTTTCTCTCACAGAACACCAGACATAAGACATAATTCACAGAGACGCGTACTATCATCACAAATAGGCAATTTTTCATACTTAAAACTAAACCACGGACGTTTATCGAAAAGCCAAGTGCATTGTGATTCCTCTCACACACGTTCTGATCCTACCCTACCTCAGTTCCGACCCTCTATTAAGTGACCCGTGTTATGTGTCACTCTCAAAATGACATGGCATTATTTATAAATATTTAAAATGCCACTTTGTAACGCGAATAATTGGGTCAGGCTATACACCTTTTATCCAACAGGTAGTTTTTGTTTAAAAATGCTTTACATAGGTGAAATGCTCGACGCTCGAAGCACGTTCGTAGCACGCTCGTAGCACGTGTGTAGAGCGTAGTATGAGCGTAGCAACGGCGTAGTTGTTGTATAAGCACATTGCCTGGTGCTTATAACCAATGTAAAATACATATAATACAATTATATTTTTCAACATAAGTTCAGCTAAAGGTTTTATTTTAGGATAAGAACCCAGAGTGTTGGGGTTTACAATGTCTGCCAGGGTTGCGGGAAAGTCCGTGAGGGATACCGTGGCCCCTGGCACAGGCAACTGAAGGAATACGGGTGGGTTTTAGTCAGTAAGAGTCTGACACACCCTCCTGCTCTGCCCAGAGCGGGAGAAGTTGTTTGAAGATTTCCCACCATCATAAAAAAAAATTTTTTCGATAAAATTATCGCTTTACAAAAAGAAATGAATTTTTCAACGACTCGAAACAACAGTCGTTTTCCCGCCCCTCGTCCTTCATGTTATACAAGTTAAAATGTTTCAACTTTTCACACAAATACCGGTAGGTATTTCAAAAATAGCCCTTTTCTACTGTACATTCCCCTACACTCGGCCAAGTAAACAGCTAGCAGTATCTATAGGTTATAAGAGTAATTAATAGTATTTCCGTCCAACTCGACCGCCACGTGTGTGGGGTCGCCAATGTTCTTATTTATCGGCTCCTATTCCCGCCCATTAGTTGGACAGCTAGCTTATTAAGTCTGCTCACGACAGAGAGAAATGGATCGTATTTAAATGTTGGGTTGTATTTATTCGTTTGGAGGATGTAGTGGTTTTGAGTACTCAACATCATCATCATCTGGCTAGCCTTTATGTTGGGGTCGTCTTCCAGTGTAACCAGATGCAGCCGAATACCAGTATTTTACCTGGAGCGACTGCCTATCTGACCTCCACAACCCAGTTACTGGGTAATACGATAACCGTGGTAAGACTGGTTGTCAGACTTTCCGGCTTATGACTGTCAAAGATCCACGAATGACACCCGGGACCAACGGCTTAACGTGCTTTCTGCGGCACGGAGTGGTCTTGGTATTTTAAGATGGTCACCCATCCACGGAACAGCCGCGGCAAGCGTAGCTTAACCTGAACGATCGAACCGTGCGGCTGTTATTACTAAGCCATAAGCGTTTTTGAGTACTATTTATACATATGGACACAAGCTTTGATCTTGATCGAAGATAACAAGTATAACTTATTTTTATGAATTATTTTAACATACGATTCTTGGTCGGCCAAAGTATTCACGCTTTATGTATGTATCTATGTAAGGAATTTTTCAACTCGAATTTCATCCCCTTCAAAACGTCGGATTGATTTGAAAGTTCGCACACTTATCAAGGACCGATGACAATGCAATAATAGTTTGTCCCATTATCCTTACCAGGATCCTCAGGATAGACATTTTTTTTTTATCTGGATATTCTCAGTAAAAGTTCGGAGTCTGGATTTGTTCCCAGTTTATGGCAATAGCCTCGCCCCCTATTATATGGGACTTAGACATATCTGGCAAAATGTGTACAGATGCACCTCTGCCTAACTCTTCCGGCAATATAGGTGTTTCGTTATTTGATTCTTACATAATCTTAAGCCATCTTCGTCCAAGTTTTTTGAATTCTTAAGTTTTTAGTTTCGCACTTTTGGTCAAACAAAAAATTTAAGCACAGAAATGTCTAATGATAAAGATAAAAGATATTTTATTTCGCAAATATGGGTACAATACATTGTGTTATAGGGAATCAATAGATGCAGCCATATTTCACCAGTAAGCATGCAAAAATTACAAAATTTTAAAGTAATTTACTAAACTTTAACTAACAGAACAAAAAACAACACAAAACCAAACTTAATTCTTTTAACATTATCTATAATATATATATATATATATATATATATATATATATATATATATTAAACCTCCTTGTGGTCGTTTTGTGAAGTCTCAATATTGTCGAAAAACAATTCAAATTGGATTTATTATCAAAATGGAAGTTTAGTTAATTCATCAAAGAAACGACAAAGCTGTGGTTTTCCAACTCTTAAGGGCGAGTTGTTCGAATGGAAAATCGGAAACACAAATTGGAGGCCGAAAGAGTTCAAGGTTTCAAAATGATCCGGTATTTTGTAAAAAGCAATAAGATCGAGAATAAAATAAATTTTCCTGATCTAAAATATAGAAGTCTTTTTTTTTCAACTATTCCGATTACAATATATTTTTTGTGCCGCCTCTGGCAAGTAATTGTTAGGTCCTATAAAAATGGAACGAACTACAATGACCTAAAAGTTAATAGTGTTTCTCATTTACCTACTGATTTTAATTAGTACTCAGTCTAAAATAATTTGGTTTTCTAATCATTGAATTGGAAATTGAAATCCCCAGTAATCAAAAAGCTAGGCAGTACACATAATTCAAACATTTACCACAGCTAATCTAGAACTCGTCATCCGAAAACGATAGCTACCCAGCACAGCCCATCCAATCGAACACAGCCACGCACCGGAACATAATCACAACAACGCGAACCTCGAACAAGCCAAACATAAGCCAATAGACACACACTCAACAAAATGAACAAGCAAAAGACTTCAATCAATACGTATAGTTAGCATTCTGATGGTTGATTAAGTAATACGCAACGGTTCGTACATGTGGATAATTAATTACGAGCCCCGGACAGTGGGACGAAACACGCAGTCCGGACCGGACGGTAACCGCAAATTGCCTAATTTATCGGCCCAGTTACTCGACGTTTACCGTTTGTGAAACTCTCGAGGATTCTCCCGAAAATATTTCGGGAGCTCGCTTGTTTCGTGTCGAAGTTCGGGATCGTCTATTTTTGTTGACGTGCTGTCGTTTGGGAGACAGGTGGAGATGTTTGTGGCTTTTACGAATACTTGATCACACGGGTTGTCTTTACGTAAGTAAATGAAGAAAACTGTAGTAAAATGGACCTCCACGAGTGACGATTCTGATGTTAAGGCAAGGCTATTAATTGTTGAAAATTATCTACCTACTTAAATTGACCGTGACACAACCTGTCATTCTTTGACAGTTGTATGACATAGGTATAACACGGCAATTTAATTCAAACAGGCTTAGCTTTCTCACACGGTTAAAGCTGTCCTTGCATGGCCTACGCGAAAGCTATATATTCCCCTAAGCCTTGTGCTAACTATAAAAATAAGTTGTTTTTCTATGGAAACTTATACATCGTTTTCTGAGCAACGTATATTTATAGTACTTCGTCGTTCGTTCCAAAGAAATTACCCTTGAATTAAATCCGATACAAACAAATATAAAAGAAAATAAATTGCCTTAAAGTAGAGACAAACAAACTAATGGCTTTTACGGGTAATCGAATACGTTATTTTCGTATTAAGATGTATACGAAATATTGGTTTTCGTTATTTATGTAATTCTGTTAAACAAATATTTATTATATAGGTACTTACGTATAATATTTTTGTATGAGAAGGACCCAGTGACTAAGTGCGATCTCCCGTTTGCGAAGCTGGGTGACCAAATATCATAACAGGCACTTCAG
This sequence comes from Brachylomia viminalis, assembly GCA_937001585.2. Classification (NCBI taxonomy): domain Eukaryota; kingdom Metazoa; phylum Arthropoda; class Insecta; order Lepidoptera; family Noctuidae; genus Brachylomia; species Brachylomia viminalis. Next base: position 5,979,141 of record OW443300.2, read on the forward strand.
TAAATTGGCTTCAACATAGCATCCTATAACGTGCCAAAATCTAGCCATTGACTTTGCAAAATAGCCTGAACTCGCCAAAAACTGGATTTACGAAAGAATCGTTTTTATGAAGATCTTGCCATCACCCCTTGCTCTGCTCCTGTTTAAACTGGTACAATAATATTTACGAGTACTTCGTGGTTTCAAAACTACACGCAATTAAACATTTCTTTGTCTGTTTCTTTGTCAGTAGATATCTAAGTACAAATAGTATTTCAGTAACAATAGTTAACGAAGGTCATCCGTACCACGTCAGTCGATATTCTTATAATTCAGTCCAGTTTCATTCATTTTTCTGTCTCAATGTTCAGCTGTCTTCATTCATGTATTTTTTTAGTTTTTACTCTACTAAAAAAGTAAAACTTTATGTCCAAGTCTTAAGGCAGTTCCAGCCCAAAGTCTTCTAAACCTGACAAATTGTCTTATCTTAATTTGTGTGAGACCTAAGCATCACTATTTCTCAATGAATGGGGAAAGAAATGCCCTCTTACCCTAATGAATAGCCAGTCCTAAGTTTGTCGAAATATTTTTAGGGCTCAGAAAGGTCGAGGTCCTTTGTAATGATAACACAGATAAGAAAATTGTTCGAAGGTTCTATTAGCGAGCAATCCTATTTACAACTTTATGTCCTAGTTTAAAAGGTTAGGAGAAGACTATTTTAGTTAACCTCGTGACACAATTAAAGTTCTAAAAATAATTTTAATCAAGGATGGGAAGTCCTTTTTTTTTAAGGGTGGGAAACCATCAAATAACTTCTCCCGCTCTGGGCAGAGCGGGAGGGCGTGTCAGACTCTTACTGACTATAACCCACCGCCTGCCTGCGCCGCCTGTGCCAGCGGCCACGGTATCCCTCTCGGACTTTCCCGCAACCCTGGCAGGCATCGGCCCTAGCGGACCCCGTCTTTGATGCTGACATCTCTTTGAGGCGCGCGTGGAACACAATGGCCAACGACCCGGGCCTGGTCCTTATCGAACGGCGAACTGAAGAATGGGTAGCCTGTGTTTGCATTTTCATTTGTTAAAAGATTAAGCCTTAAGTAAGCTGAGTGTTTGCTGAGTTCCAGTTTAGACTAATAAAATGTTAGTTTAGTACGTGTCTAGTATTTTAATTATTTTATTTTGTTGGAAAGGTGAAATTACGGTTTTTGGGCATTAGGAGAAGCTTCCCATAAGTTGACTACAATTGGCTGAATTCATCGAGGTATTAGGTATATTTATCACAAACTATTTTACAAAATCTAGTTTCGTTTCCTACATCAGTGAGTACCCTTCAATTCTATTTTCATGTAAAACATGTCTCACTATCTTTCTAAGTCTCGCAAAGGCATTTGGTACGATTTCTGTTTCCCTCTTACTGGACAAACTCGAAAGCTTGGGAATCAGTGGTAAGTTTCAGCTGTAACTTTTTACTAGTTACCTGACTAGCCGTTCTCAGTGTGTTCGTGTAGGAAAATGTAAAAGTTCACCTTCAGGTTTCACATGGTGTACCACAAGGTAGCATACTGGGACCCACTTTATCTCTGGTGTATATAAATGATCTGACGAGTCTTGAACTTAGCCATGGTGAAATCATATATCTTTTGCAGACGATACAGCCTGTTCTTTTGCTGCTAATACATGGGAAGAGGCTTTCGGTGCTGCACAGCGGTGCTTCGATATCGTGGTGAAGTGGCTTCAGAGTAACATTTTTACATTAAATGTAAACAAAACCAAGTACATCTGCTTTAGTATAAAACATCTGCTTTAGTATAAAATATGTTACTGAAGATGGCGTCGTGCAAATGTATGATATCACACGAGTGTCACTCCGGAAAAAACTGCAAGTGTCCTTCACTGGAACGTGTGCATAAAATGAAATATCTTAGCAATCTTAATTATAAAGAACATAATATTAGGTTGCTATGCTATAGAATACGAAAGCTCATATATATTTTTAAGAACCTGAGGCACATTGCTGACTTTAAGTTGCTAAACAGATATACTATGCGATCTGTCAATCGCTTCTAGCGTATTGTCTATCATCTTGGGGAGGGACACCAAAACAACATTGAAGTCTATCGAGGTCGCCCAGCGTGCAATACGGAAAGTCGCGACATTCAAGCGTATCCGATTCTCTACAAAAACACTATACGAAAAAATGGGAATTCATGACCGTGAGACAATTATACATAAATCGGATCAAATCATTCATTGGTTTGCAAACGTGGGTATTAGTTTATAGATATATTTAAGTAAGAGTCCTCCATGCTCTACCGTCAAATGGACATGCAAAACATATTATTTTTAATTTACACAAGATAATTATTATAATTTAAAATAACAAAATAATTAGTAGAATAAAATAATACAAAATACAAATTAACGTCAAATCGTTTCAGTTACAGTAAAAATGTGTCACAATAATGTCAAATGTCAACTAAGTACAGTATACAGATGCTGTACAGCTAAATAAAACAATAATAATAAAAAAAATGTCAAATGGTATAAGAGTGTGTCAAACAGTCAGTGATTCATCAGTAAGGAAGTCGTCAATTGTGTAATAACTTTTTCTAATTAATATTTCAATAAGTGCCTTTTTAAATTTGAATATAGTCATAGTTTTAATAATATTAGGTACTTTCGTATAAATACGCGGGGCAACGATTCGACGAATAATACCAAAGATAAGACATTTGAGTAGGCCGCATAAATTACTCAAACTGCCAGATCATGATCTGAGAAAAATACAAAAAAGCAATGACCGACATAATTCTCACATTCACAATAATTAAAATAATGTTATAATACTTTACAAAGTAAATACTCATCACATTGTATATATAAAATACATCAATGTCAATGTGCATATAAAAATCCGGACATAATCTTTGAGGACCATGTAGATTAGCATCTGAAATGGTCTTTTGAGGAAAGAACCACACAGATTGAGTGGACCTGTCCAGTCAGTGCACGTATTTGTCAGTAACCGTGCAGCTCAACTCAGAACTTAAGGAGCTCAATGATTCGACGATCAATCCCAAAGAAAGGACATTTAGGTAGGCCGCATAAACTACTCAAACTGCCAAGACATGATTAAAATACAATATATAATAATACAATCTAAATAGCATTCATTTCTCTTATCATACACACAAATGCGCGCACGCTCACTCACACTACAAAAACACAACATAACACTAGACAACACACACACCCTCTCACACATCAAACACGTACATTCCCATCTCACACAAATAAGAGGGGTCCTCTTATTTGTGTGAGATGGGAATGTACGCATGCAAACACTACTCAAACTTTTTTTCTGATTTTATGTACTTTTTTCTTTTCAAATACATTTTAATTTGCTAAAGTGATTTTATACAAAACACAAACGAAAGCATGCTAATGGCTATTATAATTATATATATAATACTCGAGGGGTTTGGCGCTGATAGCCGAAATACAGGCTTTGCCTAATTCGGCTACAGATGACCACATCACCTAATTTGACCTAAATTAGCCTGCTAAATATTTTGTAACTCCAGTCTTAGTTTCTTTAAATACACATTATTATTATTATTATTATTTACGAAGACACAAATTCAGCTTCGCAGAAATACTCCTCTGTTACAAAAGGCATAATCTCCATACAAATAAACTATTAGCTATCAACCATAATAAATCAATCTAAGACCGAATCAGAGCAAGAAGTAATGGATCACGTCGACCACATTTGACAAATTATTGAGGACTGCGCGTGTTACGAATATAAGGAAAACTGCGTTAATAACTAGAAAAACTAATAGGAAAATGTTTGTGATTTATTATGTATGTTCTTGACCCCATAACTTGCAATGTCATCTTGATAGTGTGGTAGTTTTGTCCCATTTTAGTGCTGTCATTGTGTAGAAAAAGTACCATAATATAACATTTTAATGAAATTATGTTTCCTTTCCATGCAGAAAAGAAGTGTTGGTGGGCGTGAGTTCATGTCTTTTATTCTTTTTTGCTTATTAATCAAAATAAGAAGAGTTACATGTGGCTTAACAAAAATATACCAAAGTAAACCATCGCAGGTTTAACAGCGGTATGTCAGACACAGGAACTCGGTGCCACAACATAATTATTTATTTACAAAACTCTGTAGGTACGCGTTTATTTTTACGGTTCTAGGTTTCTCCTCTATTTTTCATCTTCAACGTTTTTACCAACGTAAAACAAGACGGTATTTACTCAGCATTGGGGCAGTGTCGGCGAAGTAAAAAGTAAATAAACAAGATGCTCAAAATAAAGAGCACTTCTGTCTATTAGAATCCATGACTTTCGACTTGGAAGTCGGAGCCCTTACCGCTGGACCACCAACGCTCAGAAAAATACAAAAAACAGCACTTCCTGTCTTTAACTAACTTTTGCAACTTTCACGGATTGATGAACATCACCCTTCTATTTTCTTTAATGGATCTAAGTGGAAACAAAAACGAAACTTCTAAATCCAGGTAGTATCCAGTTGGTAAACTTAGTTGTACTTCTTCTAGTACTTCTTACGGAAGTGAGATGCTCTCAGACTGTGTTTACTTTTTACCACGGATAGTTGAGTTGCTTTGATACTGTGTATTGGTTTGTTGTTGGACTCGTCAGTCTCTTAGTTGCAACCGCTGCGCTGGTGGCTGGCGTCCTGATTTCGATTTCCAGGTTGGGCGCGGTATTACAGGGTTATTTCATTCAATGATTAATTATGAGTAGTAGCCCAGATTCTGAATTTGTGATTATAGTCTCGCCCTCTTTTATATGGAACTTCAACATAACCGACGTAATATTATATTATAATACCTACTATACAGTCTTGACTAAACCGTTGAGCAATACAGGCTGATGATGATCTTAGTGTTGTTCATCTTGAGACACAATCTATAAATGATGAGTGTTTTTAAATAACCTTCACGAGTTTTAATACTTCAAACCAAGTACATACTCAAATTAAAATATAATCTTGCGATTTTCCATGCAAGCTAAATAAAGTCAAAAGTAAATTGTAATATTCAAAAGTGCCTTCTAATGGCCTACTTGAAATAAATGATTTAAGAAAATATATTTCATTCTAGGTGCCGCTGCAAAGAGGTAGCTTTGTATGCAGAAGAATGGGCAAAAAACTACATAAGAAATGACTAATTTAAAATGTTTTACAAAAAAAATTATATGTCACCGTACAATATTATGAACAGCGTTAATTTATAATCTATCTCGTGAGATTATAAACTATAACGGTCTTATTACAAAAGAAGGTTTTTCTTTTGGTATTAAGAACTTTACTAAAGTCGGCACAAAGTTCCAAATACAAAAACTAAATCGAAGATTTAGGCTCGGGCTAAAGTTAGATCGTGTTTTGTAATAAGACGGTAAGTGTTTGTGAACTGCTGTCACAAACTATTAAAAATTTAACGCAATATTTTTCGATAGTTTATAATCTGTCCATGACAAAACGACAAATGGTAACCGGTATCAAAATTGCATGCGACGGACCGCACCTTGCGCTAATAATAAATAGCCAAGTAACTGCAACCAACTTGGATGGAAGTAGCGCTCGCCGGCCGCTTCCGTCCGTTCCGTTTGCTTAGCTCACTCGGCCCGCGCGCGATTGGTCATAATATACTTCAAACTTTTTTTTTTTTAGTGTCCGAGGTGGAAAATCCTCATGGATGTCCGCCACCCTGAGGCGGGCGGCGGGGTCTGTCAGACTCTTACTGACTAAAAACCACTCTCACACCTACGCCGGGGGTCGCGGGAACGTACGATCCTTTTTTTTTTTTACGGGGGGAAACCCTCATGGACTACCTCCGCCTGGGGAAAAGGCGGAGGGGCGTGCCGGACTCTCCGGCGGATCCTTCCGCAACTGACTGGTGCTGGAACGCCACCGCGGGTCTCTTCGGGTCTGGGGGCGAGTGAGGTGTTTGACTCCCCCCGTGACGTCTAAGAGGGGCGCGCGTGGAACACTACGCGCCGCCACCTCAGGTCCTGATGTGTGGGAGGCGACGGACGTCCGTCGCCCCTGGACCCATTAAAGGGGGCTGGAAGAGGGCGTTGTCCGCCCTCCGCTGACGCCCGGTGCGCCTTCTGCGGGACAGGTGAGTGGACGAGATCTCCCTCTCCCTTTCCGCAGCCTCCTTCTGCGAGACGACTGTTTCGCAGAAGGAAACCACCGCGTCCCAGGACTCGTCGACCATCGACTCGACTACGGCCGGCAGCGACAAGTCACTGCCTACTTCTGAGATGAAGGCACGGCGCGGCTCCTCCCATGCGGTACACTCTGCCAGCGTATGCCGCGCCGTGCCCTCCAATCTAACCCATTTGGTCGCAGTGCCTTGGCTTAGTTACAGCGACCAACTCGGCTACCGCGAAGACCGACAAATCAGGGACGATTCACAATTTTACGGATGATAAAATCAGACAGAGAATCCTATCGGTAAGTGCAGGTTCAATTAAATTTGACGGTTTGACAGGGATAGATTATAAACTATCGAACATTAATACGTTAATAAACAGTATGGCACAGTTCACAATTTATCGACATCTTACAATCTCGCGAGATATATTATAAACTAACGGTGTTCACAATAATACGGTGACATATACATTAATTATAGTTATTTGTAAAGATGGTGTACCTGATGAACAAAATTACTGTACTACAATAGGTACAAATTATAAAAAATTAAGTAATGACAGATAAATTAATGATGTCGATAGATAGGTACATGTTGCTTAAATAAATGTACAACTATTGCAACTGTAGACGATTGTTCCTTACATTTGAACAAATAATGAATCAGTGTGAGATAAGGTGCTCAAATAAATACAAAAGGATACACGTGGCGGTTTTTTTTATTTATAAGTAAAAAATCCATTTATTTAAAATCATAGAAAAATTGTTTAACATTTTATTTTAAAATTTTTTGAATAATGATTTAAAAAAAATGTTACATTAGTTATTGTTATCATTTTATAATAATTAATTAATAATTGCCATAATATATTTTCATTTGTTTTTAGTTTCCGATAGGACTTAAAATTAAAATGTCACCACAGTAATAATAGTAAGTTATACTAACCCCACCGCCGTATATCTACGTTGACGTCGTGGCGGGGCCTGCGCACTCCTGAACTCTGGGTCTGTGCCGGTAGATTTTACTTTGCCGAAACAGGTCTAGGGTGAAGAGCCAGACCGAGAGAGATACATAAAACCGCAGGGCAGCAAGTGGCGAGCTGTTGAGCAGTAGCGAACCTATCTCCCGGGAGAAGTCTTGTTCCTCACCTCTGGCTCGCCTTCATTGGCCGGCTGGAGCGAACACTGGTGAGGAACAGAGCTTCCACCTCTTTCTAGCGTTTATTTGCCGGCTTGTGTGGAGATTCGCAAAAGCAAACGTGCTTGGAGGAAGGATGTATTCCAGTAAAATGCTGGTAGGGATCTTGACCGTACTTCCGGATTGTCTTTATAGCCGTGGAATACCTCTCCACTCCTCAAGCACCTCTGGAAGTGTTGCCCTCTTGTTGCTACATCACTATGTGTGCTAGCGACCCTTTTTGGGGATCCATTATTGAGTGTGCAAGTCACCCCCTGCCATTTTATTTGTGTATTACATAGCATTGATCAAGCAGGGGACATAGTCCTTTCATAGTTCTAGGTAACCAATCCACTATAGCCACCCAAACCCATAGCCCAATATGTTTTGTTCCTATGTTCTGCTATAGTCCTGCACCAACCAGGGGTTGTAATTGGATGCACTTGCATAGTGCATACAGGAATAATTGTCAGTTGGTGCCTCAACGCTTAAAGTTGTCTAAGGGGCCTCTGCGGGTTGGCTTAGGCCCCACGTACGCCTTTCAAAGGTCCGGGACCCCAGGGTCCCATGAAATGTCAAGTTATATTTATAAAATCGTTGAATTATTATATTAATTTAAAATAAAAATACAAATTAAAAATAGCAACCCCTCGAGTAGTGAGGCTGAAGGCCTCCTCCAGAGAACACCAGCTGTCTCGGTCTTTTTCTTCTGTCAGCCAATTTTTGCAAGCGACTCGTGTCGTGTCGTGTCGTCTGCCGGTCTAGTAACAGGTCTCCCTCTTTTCAGAGTGCCTGTAGGACCTGGCCATGACGTCATGCGGATTGTCCATCGACCTTCGCTAATTCTCGCTATGCCCTACTCACCTCCATTTTAACTTTAGAGCATAAACGAGAGCATCTTTTACTCCTGTATTTTGCCAAATGGTAATGTGACTGATTTTTTGACACTTCCTGATTTTTGCAACACTTCTCCCCGTACTTCACTGGCAGGACGTGACTGAATTTTTTACTCCTTTTAACCTATAGGCATACATACGTATATATAATAGAGTAAAATGTTCTAAGTACGCAAATAAATGAATATGAATGAAAAGTAGGTATATACTCATAGGTACCTCCATAAAACAGGTCGCGTATTCTTGGTAGGTCTCAAAGTTCGCGAAACTTTGATTCCGCGTCGCGGTTGCAGATATACAGACAGACTAGCTATGTAAGTGGTGCTGTAGGGATCTTATTCTAAATCATTCAAGGCATGGAAGTCTTTGGAGTATTTCTTTGAGTTTCCAGGTGTCTTAACGTCACACCATAACATCTCGCCTGTAATACCTGAAGGATCATCAGAGGTATACCTATAGTAGACCTACATTTTGAGAGTCATGTTAAATTCCCATATAATTGGGCTATTGCCATCAACCGGACCCAAACCCAGATTCCGAGCTGCTACTGTGAAATGCCTGATAGACAAAACCCAATAATACTTTGCTCATTACCTATACTAAGTCTAGAAAATAGCGCTGCGTACCTAAGTAATGGACTTCATAGAGCCCCCTTAGATATTGTTTTTGTAGTCTGAGCATCACCAATCCGTTTTCCAATCGCAGATTTTATGGTTTAGTACTTCATAAGGCAGAAGCGATGCCTCGGAAACCCATGCATACTAAAATTGCAATACTTCGACGACGTCGGCAACGTTCTGTAGATAACAACAGTAACTAACTAAATGACGATTTCTTGAACGCCTTCGGGGTTATATATATATTTTTTTTTGTTTAATTTTTTTTTTAAAACAAAATGTATACTACAGCAGACCTATTCTGTAAAGATCTCACCGTGAAAATGTAGGTGAAGTGATCTGTCAATAGTGTCAATCGCTAGCATCTGCATTGCGATTCTTTAAGCATCTCACCGTGAAAACTTAGGTGAAGTGAGCGTGGAGTGAGCTGTCAGTGTCGTCCCACTGATGGACGGACTGACCAAGCATTACATTTACAATCATAATCGAGATTTTAATAATATTATTTTATTGTTAATTCTGTTGATCATTTTATATTATTTCAAAGCTAGTATTTAAGTGATTAGTGTTAGTTTAAAAAAATGAAAAAAACAACAACACATACATTCAGTCAGAAACTGAATTATGTTTCTTTTTATATGAAAATTAAAGACGACGGTAAGCCATCTTTGATTTTCATTTTGACCTCACTTTCGGCTTTAGCAACCTCGAAAACCATGAAAACGACAACAATAGTCATATTCAACAATAGGTCCATAATAATAACAAACAATGTCCATGCACATTTTCTTTAGTAGCTAGTCTAGGAAAAAAGAAAAGAACTTGAGTTTCTGACTGAATTTCTGTTTTGCTGTTTTATTTAAAAACATCTGTAAATAGAAATGTTTAGACAATTAAATACTAGCTTTGAAATAATATAAAATGATTAACCGAATTAACATAAAAATATAATTAAAACCTCGATTTTGATTGAAAATGTAATGCTTGATCAATTCCTAGCATCGGTGGGGTGAGACTGACAGCTCACTCCATGCGCACTTCACCTAAGTGTTCTCGGTGACATATTTACAGAAAAGACATACAGGTGGAGTGACAGCTCAATTGAAGCTCACTTCAACCAAGTCTTCAAGGTGAGATTTTTAGAGAATAGACCGGCTGGTACACTTCTACCCAATATAGGTGTGATATTATGTTATGCTAAAATGGATGCCAGTTCTATCATACCATTGTAACATATAGCAAATCTAGAAACAAGATTACGTGTGCCTTCAAATAAGCCAGTCAACTGAACCGCCCTTTAAAGTTACAGAGCCCGTAACTAGAAGTCAGATAATAGCTTATAAATCCTATGAATTTCAATATCTTTGAGAACTAGACGCCGACTTGTTCAAGTATTCAGAGGAACGTGTTTCAATAGTTCACAAGAAATTATTGCGATCTTTTGTAAGGCGTACGCATTGAATGTATGTACGATTCATGAAAGTACTATATTCTAATTGGATTCTTGGAAAACCAGCGAGGTAATTGCATATCAAACTTACTTAATGGCGATGCTCTTAATTTTGTCAATTCAACAACATTCAACAACATTGGCTGGTATTTATATACTCGAATTATGTTTATTTGTTAAAAATAATATGTAATATTTTAATTTCAAATCAAATTCTAAAAGAAACATTCGGAAACAATATAAATATGACATTAATTTACCACTTATTAACATTTTTATAAAAGTACCTACCTATGTTACTGCTATTCGTGTGTAGGTACAATCAGTTACCGCCAGCAAATAAAGAATTAAAGGGAAATATGTAAAAAAAAAAAAGGTAAAAAAATGTTAATTATTTTAAAGTATTTTAAAATCTGCATGAACTTTTTTGATAAAAAATAGAATTTTTAAGTACCCAATTTCTTAACACTTGCATATCCGACTCGGGTAGACTGAAGAAACAAAAAAAAATTATGTTTAAGAAATCAATAAATATATGTATAACGTTATCTTTTATCTTTATTCGTTGCGTCATTTTCGCTGTCGAACAGAAATTCAATATTTTTCAAAGAAGTGTGAAGCAACAGATTAGCAATTTAATTCAGAATCTTTCAGATTGTGTTTGAAAGTGTGTTACGCAATTGGCGTGCTGATTTAGGGACTATCTTAGATACGAGTTCAAATACCAGCCATTCGATTCTGTAAAAATCTCACCGTGAACACTTGCGTGGAGTGAGCTGTCAGTGCCATCCCACTGATGCTAGGGATTGACCAACGTTACATTTACAATCAACTATCGAGATTTTACTAATATTTTTTATCCAAATTCTATTGATCAATCTTGTTATTCCAAAGTTAGGATGTAGCTAAGTGGCTAAACATTACTGTTCGCGACGATGCGTCACCAAACAGTTAACATAGTGTTTTTTTTTTATTAAAAAAAACTTATATTCAGTGATAAAGTGTTAGTTTAACAAGTGGTGAAAATAGTGTTTGCTACATAAAACCGTAAGTACGACACCTATCTATCTCATTTGAGTGGGCTATGTAACCGTAATTATAGTTTTTTTTGGTGCGTCCAGGTAACCTAGATCAAGACCTAGCCCTGGACGTAACTTTTACATATCTAGTACTTTTGAAAATCCCATTCAATTGAGGTTTAGGTGTCATGCTACGACATAGTCATAATTGTTGATATTTCGTTTTGATTATCATCGTTTCAGGGCGCGTCACGCCCTGAAAAATATAGTTGTAATGTTTAAACTATGCAATTATTTTGGGTCTTTAGACCAGCCTGAAGTATCTGAAAATAGTTTCAAAATAGGTTCAGCAGTTTTTGAGAAAAATAACATGTAAAACATTTTTTATTAAAATTTATAATATTTTTCCTATTTCCACTGAAATACGGTTTCAGTGAAAACAGATATAGCTGATACAGATACTTTGGGAGATAGGTAATTTTATAAAAAATTCAATGACATGTAAAACGCCTTATGTATTTTATTAATTAAGAGGTATATAAGCAAAACCATTGTAAACAGATTGATAAAATTGGGTCTAATAAATTTTTAAAATAGGAAGTAATTTGCGGCTCTCTTTAAGGTAAAGTAGTCCAGTACCTAAGCGCACATGCAAAAATAGTAATTTCGTAGTCATCGGCAAGGTATATTTTCAATCATCTAATTTCAAGTAATAGTCATGATGAGTCCCGAAAATTGCTTCCTGAACAGTTATAAAAACTTGTGTTATTATTTCAAAGGTATCTAAGGTAACGTTCTTCCTTTATCAGAGGGCACATAACCCAATAAAGTCGATAAAACCATGGTACATAGAAGCAGGTCATCGTCTTGAAACATCATCCTGAACTACCGGTGCAGGACGTCAGCGCCGCCTGAACAGGGAGAGACCTATCCTCACACCGGGATAAACCTGGATGGGTTTCCAACCTCCCTACACACCCGTCTGGCACAATTACTGTTTTCAGGGTTTTAAAATAAAATAGCAAAACGTAAATTCAGTTTTTTTTTTATATTGACTAAAAAAATAATGACGCGTAAGTAAAAGTGTCTTAAAGATCTACTTACAGAATTAAACATTTCATTATAAATGCAAAAGTAACTCTCTGTCTATCTGTATGTTACCTTTTTAAGCCCAAACTACTGAACAGATCATTAGGAGTGCAGAAGGTAGCCTGGGACCTGGAGAAGGACATAGGCTACTTTTTGTCCTGGATAATTGTATAAAATATGATGAAATACATAATACACGCAGATGAATGTCTTTAATCGCGGTTGCGAATTTTGTCATAATCAGTCTATGGCACCACGTTTTGCGTAGATGTGACGCATGTTTCCCCAACCTTTTCATATTTTCTGTGTTTGTGTTATTTTTTGCGTCATGTTTACCGCAAATAAACGCATTTTCTTTCTTTCTTTCTTCTTTCTTTTCACTGCTGGACATGCTATCTTGCACCTTATTAACAAGCCATTCCATTCCGAGCACTGCTCAATGAAGAAAACATCGATTTAAACCCAGACAAATTACAACAAGAAAAAAAATCCATGACTCCTTCAATTCGTACGAAGCGAGTGAATTAGAAGTGGAGCCCGCTCGACAATTGGACGCAAAGTAAAATATATTATTCAGCAAGGACTACAATATTGTATGGATGAAACTTTTAACAAAATATACTCGAGATGTATGTGTATAAAGATTTGTATGTAGCGTAATTAAATTGAGCTCCAACGAGGAGCTCTGTTTCTTTGTGATCCTGCGGGGTATTGCGTGACACACTAACAGTAGCCACGGCTTTCGTTTTGACAGTTCAACAATAGTACATTGTTACTCTAGGGGTGAAAGTAACGAGGCGCGTAGTAGTAGCAGTAGCGAGTAGTGAGGGCGCTAATGGTTCGAGGGACTAAATAAGTCTTTAACCCGATGTAAACACTGTACTTTTCATTACGAACACAAGGAAAGTAAAAATAAAAACATGAATCAGATAAAAAAAAAATGAGCTTCTTCTCTTATGAAATCAGGCGTTAAATCCATATCTGAATCACATGAACTTATTGTGTTAATACAAATCTCTGTTAAACGGAAGCATAAACAAAACTTTACAACTCGAAAAAACAAATGAAGATTGGATTGCCGCCGTAGACAGAGAAACTAATAGACGCAGTGACGATTCCTTTCTCGCTTACACAAGAAAGAGAGCGAAAATTACGCTATGAATGTTTTAGACAGAGATACAACTATCAATTTTTTGTCTCTTACCGTGTAACCTGTTTTTTCAAGGTTAGCAATTCAAATTGCGAAACAAACTTTGACACTTCGTGCCGTCATTGTGTTTGGTGTTAAAATTTTGCTTATTTTTATGATAAAAAACGATTTTAATCCAGTGAGAAGACAGAGAAATTATCCGTATTTCACATCGACGATTATACAATGGTGCGTTGTCGTGTTATTTCATGTAAAAGCGATAGTGAGAAGAAAATTGCCGGTGTGTCTTTTCACGCGTAAGTACGACGGTTTTGTACCTAATTATAGTTTCTTAAATGATGATTATTTATGCCATAGCATGACGGAACGATATGTCTCATTAAAACTGAAGATAATAGAATTTTGTCGAGTTTTTAACATTCATAACCAATAAATTATATCATGTAAGTGTTGCCAGCGTCAGCTCAAAAATGCCCCGAGTCACGATAAAAAATATTGGCTCTACAATGTAATAAAAACAAAAAATATTGGATCAAATAATAGCATAGTATCTTTTAGGGGAAGCTTTGTTATTTATAAATATGTTAATTTAATTTATTCTTTCTCCTATTTCTGATCAAATAAGAATGACACATCTATCGTTATGGAATGACGTTTCCCAGACGATCCAGACCAACGTATAAAATGGATCGAAGCAACTGGAAGAAAAGATTGGATTCCCACAAAATATTGTAAAATATGTAGCAATCATTTCCCAGAAAATGTACTACTAAAAAAGAAAAAGAAAACAGTTCTGCATTCTGATGCAGTACCAATTGCGGTAAGAATTTATTAAAATAAAATAATAGTGTTTTTTTTAAATATAATTCATAACTTTATGATTTACCTTGCAGATACAAGTTGTTGAAAGTGATAACTCAACCATATCAAAGTCAGCTTCAGTGTCATTATCACAAGACCCAGAAAAATCCATCAAGGTATTCTTCTATTGACAATATATTTGACATTTTTCATGAATCTTCTTTTGACATTCTTCTTTGACTGACCGGTTGGTGCAGTTGGTAGCGACCCTGCCTTCTGAGCCGCTGGTCTCCAGCTGGGTTCGATCCCCAGACAAGTCAAATATTTGTCTGTATATAAATGTATGTCTGTTTGAACTTATTTTTGTATTTTTCTCAGCGTAACATGATCTGGCAGTTTGAGTAATTTATGCGGCCTACTCAAATGTCCTTTCTTTGGTATTGTTCGTCGAATCGTTGAGCTCCTTGAGTCTAAGTTGAGCTGCACGATTACTGACAATTGCGTGCACTGACTGGACAGGTCCACTCAATCTGTGTGGTTCTTTACTCAAAAGGCCATTGCAGACACCGATCTACATAGCCTTCACATGATCTGACCAAGATTTTGTCTGGACTTTAAAAGAGACTGTTACCTCTGAGTTTGTTTCGGCCTTTCTTCTCAGAGTAGTCAGATAGGAAACGCCGACCTCATCTAGTTTAAAAAAAATATGATTGACGTGTAAAAGTGTTTGTCCAAACCTACTTACAGAAATAAAATCATTTATCATTTAAGTAGTATAATAAATCTTAATTAAAAAACTCGTTTCGTTTCAATTAAATCCTGAAAATAATTTACCCTACTTCATCTAATAACACTCCAAAAACAGGGGAATGCAGTTACTATGGCAACATTATACGCACACATTGACATATTATCTCTGTCTCGACTGCGGTTACAGGGTCCCTTCGTCTATTAGTTTCTCTGTCTACGATTGCCGCTATCCCGCCTATTTTTTTTCTGTGGCCGGCTACTATCTTTTAAGCCTTTATTTTTCATTTCGATCATTAAAAAAATGGTAAATATTTTACCCAACTCTATGTTATTTTAAAGAAATAGTAAATTGTAATAGTCATTAAAAAAAAATATTCTTTAATTATTACTTAACTTTGTGTTATTTAAATTTTACATCGCGCTGTAATTGAGTGGCTGTATAGGAAGTTGGAACATGGTTCAATAGAAATGTGAAAATAGAAATAGTTTTTAAAATGGTTAAATGGTAAATGGTAATAATGGTGGTGGTGGTAATGGTAATGGTAATGGTAAATGGTTTTTGTAATGTGACAGGTGTCAGTTGAAAGCGATTCTCCCTAGGGCTGAAAAGTATTACTTTCAACCCGCTCCTCAGGCAACTTCAGACCTACTTTCCGAGTATAAGTAATGAAAAGTTAATTGCGTTATTTGCTTTGTTGAACAGACAAATTTTACGAACATAATTATGATTAGCAATATCCTTCAAAATGGTTCAGATTGTGATCGATATTGTGTTACTTAATTAGGGTGCTGGCAGCTGTTGTGAAATTTATAAAGAGCTTGTTCTGCGTGTTGATTTGAAAATGTGTTATCTGGTTAGTCTTGAAAGTTTATGTAGGTATTTGTCTATTATTCCCCTCTTATAATTTTTTCCCTGTTTATTAGGTACCTATGACCTCAGACACTGTCGAAAACCCATGGCAACGAGAGTCGAAGTAACGCAATATTTTTAGACCATTCCGTTAACGAAGACGCAATCTTCAAAATAACGAACCAACATTACCCGAAAAACCTTTTATTAACGCCTCAGTAAACAAACAAGAGAACCAACAAAGAAAGTCACAACGGAATTAATTGTAAAACACTTTAAAGGAAATTAACGAGGGGCGGAAAAAGTTATTTCAGCTTTGATTTCTGAGCAATTTGATCGTGGCCTTGGAACCCCAGCATAAATAAAGGGAATTCCTCTCTAGTGTTATTAGATTTTGCTGCTGTATCCACCTGTCGGGCTGATTTAATTAAGAAATGTTTTCGTCGGGAGAACGGAGGACAATGTTGATCTCTTATGTTGTATTTGTGTATAATATTGCCAGTCTAATCTTGCTTTTGTTTGCTTCGAATGTTTTTCTCTCTCCATTTCGTTTGGTTGGTGTTTTTTGTTGGTGGGGAATGAAAGAATAATATGGCTGGATTTGCTCCCGAGTGTCAGATAGACTAGATTGAATAAATTCGGATTAAAGTAGATAGGTATTCGATTATGCATTCATCAGTTATTTTTCGACAATCTGCTCGGTCAATAATTCTTATTTGAAGGTAAATATTACGAGTATGACTGTATTTTCTAAGGGGAGGACTCGTAGCTAAATAATACCCACTGCACGGGTCGATCGAAGGTTAAGTTACTGTTGCCGAGGTCAGTCCATGTATCGGTGACCATTCATAACACTGATATGTTATATATGTGACTGACCGGTTGGCGTAGTTGGTAGCGACCCTGCCTTCTGAGCCGCTGGTCCCGGGTTCGATCCCCGGACAAGTCAAACATTTGTGTGCATGAACATGTCGGTTTGACCTGTGTCTGGGTGTGTATATGTATATAAGTATGTATATCAGTCAACAGGTTACCGTAGTACAGGTTCTACCTAGTTCGGGACCTGAAGACCTTGTGTGGATGTTGTATCATATTATTAAGAAAAAAATATATATATATAATTTTCATATCGAAGCAAAGCACGTTAATCCGTTGGTCCCAGCTGTCATACAGTTGTTACGGTTAGTCAGAAGCCCAAAAGTCTGACAACCAGTCGGCTAGGCAGATTGATTGCTATTTGGATGATCCTTTCTTACGTGTTTACTTGTGTCGTGTTGTGTTAACTCTGAATACAAAATAGTCTCTAACTTCTATGAGTCAATAAACTAATAGATTACTTATTTCCCAAAATTAGACTCATTATTTCTACGCTGTTCAAAGTCGGTCAAGCAAACACCTTTTAGAGCTTATTGTACCTCATTGTACTCGTGCAGACTGTGGGTGAATCACACCTAAAAAGCATACGAAGCCCTCCGCGTCCAATATAACAACGCCTTCAGAGTGCTGATGGGGCTGCCGCGACACTGTAGTGCCTCGGGCATGTTTGCCGAAGTAAGCGTCGACTGCTTCTATGCAACGATGCGCAAGCGGAGCGCGTCTTTGGTGCGCAGGGTGCGCGGCAGCCCTAACAGCGTGCTGATGATGATAGCGGACAGGCTCGACTGTCCTGTGTCCATACATGCGACGCTTCAGTGACTTGCACGTCACCTACAGTCGTCAACCGTAAGGGTTTGATGTATGTGTGTAGGTATTTTATTGTCTATGAGTCTTTGTAACTCGAATGAATAATAATAATAATTATGCAATAATCGACTTACGCGGATACATAATAGACGCAAGTCGTTAAAATGAAGGTATATATTTTTTTAATGCCTACCTAGGTATGTTATGTGTATTAAGGGGGATGCTATAAGGTAGCCCGCGAAAAACTCTTTACTTACTTTTTTTTGATTCGCGACCGTAACAAATATGAGTTTCCAGGTTTAATATCATAAGAATCAGCAATACAACTCCTTAAGTTAGAATTGGCCTCAGATGTCATGATTTCATAAAATAGTCATTCAACTTAAAGAGTTGTATTGATGATGTTTATGATTATAATTCTATGAATAAATATTTAATACGGCCACGAATTATATTTAGACCAACATACAACCTGATACAGACCTGTAAATTGCCAAAAACGTAAGAAAATTAGAATTTCGCGGGCTACCCCGACGCTATCGCCTTCTAAGATCGCGAATCAAGACGGTTGACTATTTACAATATTATAGAACCAGTTTGAGCAAATTAAACGAACTAAGAAAGTTTACTAATGAATAAGGGGACTACATGACCTAAACGCAAGTTTAATAATGCCTAAAAGTATATGATCCACTGCAGTAAACCAAATCAGAAAAATATATGATATTCTTCAGTATAATATGCTAGTTAGATAGTGTGTTGAAAATATAATACAACTAATTTGATACGATACAAAAAAGTCACGAAGATACCTCTAAAATTTTATTAAAATTTTAATATTTAATTAAAATTTAAATAAAATATAAATTTATTTCATTTTATTTTATTTTAGATTAACCCTTAAATTGGCAGTGTACTCCAGCAAAGACATTAACTTTGCAAAAATAGATTGTAGTACGAATCTAAAAAAAAATACCATTTATTATTATTTTTAGCTTGCAATAATTGTATATTTTGGTAGAAAAATGTTAGGATGTGGTAACATCAAAAATTATCCGTCAAATTCAAAATGTCTTCGAAGCGGTCTGGTGTATCTGCGTCACGGGTAAGCTTTTTAAGTTTTTCTATACTTTTTTGGGTGAGACTTGCGGTTATTAGGCTTAACATTGCATAGTGACGTTATAAATAATATGAATTGTTCGTTATTTTATGTGTAAATTACGTAATTGCAATTTTATAAGTTCGAAACTTTGTGTGTACTCCGTGAATACCGTTGCCAAGTACGTAGTAAAGAACACAAAACAGACTTCGGTATACACGAAGTACATCGCCAAGTACACAAAGAAATGCAAACTGGCTTTTTTTGTTTGTTTTAATATAAAATAACATTGGTGGGGGTGTGGATTGTATGTCGTACAGCATGTTTTTTTTTTCTGTTTCTACAGTGCTTGAACCTGACAAGATCGCATAAGATTTTAGCATTGATCCCGAAAGAAAATGCATGTTCCGATGACAGTTCTAGTTTGGATGACGAATCCTTCCTTCCACCATCTTCACCTAAGCTCAGCTCGGACCCACCTTCATTAGACTCCTCATTTGAAAGACTGAACATTCTGGAAGACGACCACAATGACTCTGATAACGTATTTGACTGTAACATTGATGATGTACCACTAACACCAACGCTTCAAGAGATTTTTCCGTCTCCATCAACTAGTAATTACAATGCCATACCAACATTGAATTCAATTCAATCATTACCCACTCCATCTGTAGAACTTCTGCAGTCACCAGTTCCTAGCATGTCAAAAGCTTCGCCTCTGCCAATCACTAGATCTAAACGCAAGAAACCTTCTGTAGTTGTAAAAAAAGTTAAGAAAACAAAATTTTCATTGATCTACAGCTGGAAAAAAACTTATTTACGCCATAGGGGCTACGTGGATGAAGGAATACACGAGCTTCATAAAACACAAAACGAAACGGCATTGGAATACTTTCGCTGTTTTTTTTCACCGGACATCATTTCAGATATCGTCCACAACACAAACTTATATTCGGTTCAACAACATGGCAAATCTATACAGTTGACAAATGAAGAGTTAGAAAGTTTTCTTGCTATGGAAATGTTAATGGGTGTGGTTCACATGCCAGCATATACTGATTACTGGTCAAGAAAAACCCGATATCCTCTAGTAGCTGATGAAATGCCCCTAAAACGTTACCAACAAATACGCCGCAACATTCACTTTGTGGATAATAGCACAGAGAACTCAGATCGCTATTACAAAATACGCCCTGTTATGGAGAAGATCAGGCAAAATTGCTTGAAGATAGAGGAAGAAGGGCAGTACTCAATTGATGAGATGATGATCCCATATAAAGGCACGAAAGCTGGGAAAAGGAGGCAGTACATAAAGAACAAGCCGAAAAAATGGGGTTTCAAAAACTTTGTCCGCGCCGGGGTTTCAGGCATTATATATGATTTCATCATGTATGGTGGAGATGACACATTTCGTGAACACACTTTTACAGCCAAAGAAGCTTCACTTGGGGTTGGTGGCATGGTGGTAATAGCATTATGCAAAACAATAAAAAAGAAGCCGTCCACCATATACGCCGACAACTTCTTTACTTCTCCAGAGCTTATTTACTTGTTGCGAGAAGAATATGGAATATTTAGCCTGGGAACAATAAGAACAAACCGGCTCAGAGGTTGTCAAGATCTGTTACCTTCTGAAAAAGAAATAAAAAAGAAAAGAAGAGGATACAGTGCCCAAGTTGTGTGCAATAGCAACAAGTTAGCTGTCGTGAAATGGAACGATAACAAGGTGGTAACGCTTATAAGTTCCTATGTGGATTCTCATCCTATTGAAAAGATAAGGAGATACTCGAAGGAAAACAAACGCAAGGTCGATGTTGACTGCCCTCAACTTGTGAAGCAGTACAATAAGCATATGGGGGGCGTAGATTTGGCAGATATGCTTATATCTCTGTATCGGACCCCGTTCAAGAGCCGACGCTGGTATTTGGGCATATTTTCGCAATTGTTGGATATATGCATAAACAACGGCTGGCTTCTTTACAGGCGAGATGGGAGACTTAAAAAGTCTCTAAAAGAATTTAGGCTTGATTTATTTGAAGGACTCTGTCGGGCTGGAAAAATCGCCAAGTCAAGTGGAAGTATGGAGAAGATTAAGGGGAGAACCATTCAGAAACCTACAGCTGAACGGCCGGTGGACAGTGTCAGGTACGATGCTGTCGGACATTTTCCAGAATCGGCAAATAAGCAATCACGCTGCAGGTTTTGCAAAGAGGGAAGAACCAAAGTTTTTTGCGTAAAGTGCAATATGCATTTGTGTTTTGTAGTAGGAGAAACTAACAAAAGAAATTGCTTCCGGCAATTTCACACCCAATAAATATTGTTCAATACGAATTATTATTAATAAAGTAAAGATTTAACTAAAATGTATTTTATTGATATCTTGGCACCGTGCTCCACCTAGTACAAACATAAGAAGACATACTATACACTAAAGTTGGTAATGTACTCCCCGGAGTACACAGATTTTCGCGAAAACTGTAAAACGTAAATTTTTTTCACAATTTTTTTCAGACTTCTGGGATCGTAATAAACCAGGAAATAACAAAAAAACATTAAATTTTAGAAATAAATTCATTTGCCAATTTAAGGGTTAAAAACCTTACTAATAAGAAACCACAGAGAAGATTTTTTTTTTGACAACATCCACTCATAGTCTTCAGGTCCCGAACTAGGCAGAGCCTGTACTACGGTAACCTGATGACTGATATACATACTTATATACGTAAACACACTCAGACACAGGTCAAACATACATGTTCATGCACACAAATGTTTGACTTGTCCGGGGTTCGAACCCGGGACCAGCGGCTCAATCATTCTGTTTTTTTTTTTCAGATTTTTCTTCAAGTAACATATTAATGTGATAGTGTTTTAATTTTTTAGTCCAATCAATAGATTTATTCATCATCATCATCAGCCTACAATGTTCCCACTGCCGGGACACAGGCCTCCACTCCGTGGGCCGTCATCCACCATGCGGGTCCAGTGCGGGTTGCTAGATGTCACATGTCTTCGAATTTTTGGTTCTAGGAACTTTCAAAAGATACAGCATTGTGACAGACGGACGGGCGGGCAGCGGAGCCTTAGTAATAGGGTTCTGTTGGGACCCTCTGCGTACGGAACCCAAAAATATTAAGGAATAGTATTAAATACAGCTGACGCGCTTCCCGCACGTTTTCATTCTACAGCAATATACAGGCAGTGGCGTAAGTAGTGGTTCACCGTTCAGGATTCGATAAACCAGATAATGAACTATAACAATTTCAAATGTTAACCATTTTTATCCAAGGGTTCCGAAAATATTTCCTTTTTGTCTTTTATTTGCGAAATTTCTACCTTTTATTACAAATTTCTTTGTAGTTTCAACATAAACCATTATTTTTTCATTTTGGTTTCTGACAATTACTGCTGAATACTAGACCTATCATGATAAATTATGATTTTTTATGTGAATTCAGCTCTTTTGAAGAAGAAGTTGGTTCTTCTCTAATTTTTACCCAATTTTTTTTCACACCATCAAGTTCGAGAGCGATTTTTGTAAAAAAAAACTAACTACTAAAAATGGTTAAAATGTTTAATTGTTATAGTTAATTATCTGGTTCATCGAATCCTGAACGGTGGACCACTACTTACGCCACACCCTGTATACAGATATCCGCTTGTAAACATACAAACACATACTGTAGCAAAAGTGTCGTGACCGTCAAAATGTTTTACTTTTTCCAGTCTAACTCTCATTTGCCAAGTGAGAGCAGAGCAGAGTATAGCGTGCGATGAGGAGCTTCGTCCCAAAAAAACACCCAAACTTATCTGCACTTGCATAATAAATAAAAACACGAAAACAACACTATTTTCGCTCCAAACGTCCGAAATTGACATCATAGTATCCAAAAATATACACAGGATGAACTTTTGACATGCATACGTGAGCCTTGCACGTTCGAATGTTGTCGAACAGAGGCCCTAGCATGAACACGCGAAGCAATCGTGACGTCGATGAAAGCGAACGATTTTTGAATCGAAATTACAACTCGCCACCATTATTTATATATATTATATTATAATATATGCCTGCCCCAAGCACTGCCACTCCATCCAGTTCTGTGCTTCCCACATCCAATGAATTCCTGCAGCCTTCACCAGGCCCTTGGTCCACCTTGTAGGAGGCCTTCTAACCCTCTTCTTCTTCAGGTACGCGGTCACCAATCCAGAATCCCATCGGCCATCTGACACTTCAGTTTGGAAATTCTCCGGCCTATGTCTTAAAACACAACTATAATAATTATATAAAAATCTTTATTTCGAGCGAAGACTCATATAGGGTTAATAACATTGTCCTTGAAACTAAGTAGGTATTACTAGACTACACTTAATGGTGATGATGTAACGGACAGCGGTAAATTATTTATGGAAAGTCCAACCTGTCAGCTATAATTACTATCCTTTTTAAGAATGTATGTTTATAAAAATATATGCAGCAAGCACTGAGATAAAGTACTACGTACTAAGTAATAATAGTTCTATGGCAGCAAGCACAATTAGTATATCCCATAGACATGAATAGAGTCTTATAACAAAATAAATATGATGTGTAAAACGAGTATTTTCAATTTTAAAATTCGAATTTACGTTACGTTTATTCCGCGCGTTTGTGTTAGGCCGACAGTTTCGTGTGTACAACTCGTAACGTGCAGGGGCAGCTCGAAATATAAAATAAGATGGCCAGTGCTCCGTCATACTTATTAGCTTAGCCTTTGGCTTTTTGAGATAGTTTCAGGGGTTGTATTTGTTTGCATTTTGTAAAAGATTGTGGTGGTGACGCATTTACGTAATGAGAAATCCAATTTCATTATAAAATAATGTTAATCTTATGGTTTAGTAGTACCTACCTACCTAAAGAGCAGCTCCGCCTGTAAGTCGGTATCACAAAAATAAGGGATTCATTTATTTTAGCGAGTGTGAGTGTGTCTACTCGCAATTTTAATTTAAGAGTGCATTATGCTACCGAAGCTCGCTCTGCAATAGCCAATGTTTTGCCAAAGATGTTTATTATGAGAAGATTCTCTGATCACTATTCTTTTTCGCGGTACCTATATATTATTCGGTTTATACTCAGCAGTGGAGAAAAATTATCAATACACAAACTGACTTCATATAGAAGCTAGTACGCACATATATCTAGCAGGTAGGTATGTATGTTACTTCCCCTACAAACGTAGACTTCGTTGCACGAGCCTGTAATCTAATGGATTACGTATGTACCGACAACTGTCGAAGCTCGTCGTGTATCTCCGCCATCACGCGGACATGACAACATTGCATGTTTGGCAAAATGTGAACGAAAAAGTACAACATGACACAAGTTAAATCAAAACGTTTTTTTTTCGCTTTTATTTTACTCTATTTCAGAGTGTAATCGTTGAATATCAGAGTAATAATAACCATAGTGCTTAAAAACAGGACTTTGTTCACCCATGGAAAATAGTTATCTACTCACATCCATCATTTAGTTTTTTATTACTGAAAACAGATGACCATAGTTTTAAATATCAATATAATTTTAATTATAAGTAGGTTTCGTTTCCTCTATTTGCTTTTCATACCCTTGTTGATTCCTTTTACTTTAGTAAGCTCGATATTGCACAACAACTTATATGATAATTTTTGTAAACAGCACTTTTTGTAAACAGATTGGCAATCCCAGAATGTTCAGCTCTTCTGTGTTGACTTTTGTGGAATAGACACCACAATTTTGCCAACGCGTAGGGACCATAATATATCATCAATCTCTAGAAATTATTCAGTAAAATAACTCACACGAAAAATCTTTACTCCACCTTCGTAACACAAATCCTAGGTTTCAAAAATTATCTCAATAGCCTAGATTCCTTTCACACTAAAAACCTTTTGTCCTCGAAGGAGACTGCATAGAGATTTGTATCTCTGCCAATGAATTCACTAACTTCATAGACACACCGCCCCATTTACTTTGGCACGGTTCCAATATAAGACATTGATTGCATGTATTGACTCATATTGCAACTATATTTCTTGCTGTATTAAATTTGGGTGACACAAATGAGACAGGTAAAGACTTATTTTATGAGAATCGTGTTTTATTGAACACTTTTTCTGAAGATTCCTTTGGGTATCTGGAGCGTATCTAAATATTGGAAAAAAAACGAGGTCTAAGATATGAGTAGACATCACGTTCTAGCATTGCGTAGCAAAGACAATAAGAATTTATTAATATTTGTAACGGATGGCGGTCTAATAAAACTGTGACTGGTAGCTTGAATTCTGTATTTATATTTGTTGTTACCTGCATGTACTTAGTTGAAATGTTGAAATGTAAAAATATTACTTGATCTAGTGATCGATTTTTTTATGTTGCAGAAAGAGAGTCGGCTACGGGGTAATGCAAAAAGCTCATAAGTGGAATATACGGATGTTATTATTGTAATAGATTTGGAACTATTGACTTCTTCGACAGTCAAACATACAAAAACTATTTAAAAAAAAATGAGTTCCTGTGTAGTGTGTAATCATAAGTCTAGGCCTGACTTCACTTACCTCGTGGAGCATTTCCGACGTTTGGCTCCCAGACTGGAAAGAGCCGGGACTGCCTTGAAGCGGCTCCTGCCCAATCTAGGGGGTACGAACGCCTTCTGCCGGAGACTATACGCGGGGGTCGTGCGGTCCATGGCCCTTTACGGGGTACCGGTGTGGGCGCGTTCCTTGAGGCGGCGGCCAGCCCGCCGGCTGAATGCGTCCCAAAGGGTTATGGCCACCCGGCTTGTCCGAAGATACCGTAGGGTCTCCGGTGAGGCTCCGAGGCTCCTTGCCGGATTGCTGCCATGGGATTTGGAGGCATAAGTACTCGCGCACATATGTTAGTAGCGCGAGGAGGCGAAAGGCAGGGGCGTAACTCCACTGCCGCGAGAAATCGCGACACAGCGGACAGAGCTCCGGCGAGATCTCATAGCGACATGGAGAGTGCGACTTTCGCAACCCAATGCTGGGCACGCAACAATTGCGGCAATAAGTCCCCTCACGAGAAGTGGCTAGAGAGGCGCCACGGCGTCCTCACCTTCTGCCTGACGCAGGTCCTCACCGGACACGGTTGTTTCGGGAGGTTCCTGTTCCGGATAAGGCGGGAGGAAACGCCCAGGTGTCACCATTGTGTGGATCGCCCGGAGGACACGGTGAGCATACGGTGGAGGTCTGCCCGGCTTTGGTGGAGCACCGCCGTGTCCTCGTGCAGGCGATTGGCGGTGGCGCAACAGTACCCGCAACGTTTGGCGTATCTGCACAGCGTAATCAGTGAACTCATTTAACAGGATTAATAGCAATAAGATGATGATAGCAGTGAGTCGAATGCACCACCTTCACTAAAGCATTACCATTAATAATCCATTCTCGCCTTGCAAAGTAGGTAATGTTGGGTAAGCATTGTATTTTCTAGATTAGAACGTCAGTCTTTATAACTTGCAACTTATAATAATCGTTTATATGTATAAAGAACTAAAACCTAACTACGACAAAAATCCCAATCTTAAAAGATATAATTAAACAAATCATAGTAACAAAATAACATCCGTTTCGGTTTACGTATAACCGGAGTCACACGTGATTACTAAAAGGCATGTATTTAATGCGGCAACTAAGTAAAATGAATATAGGTTTAAAAAAAAATAGAGTGGGTACCATATATAATGGGTTGGCAGCTAATAAGGAGTATCGTAATAAGTAATAGGTAGCATATTAATATATCAGTAATAAGCTCCGTTTTAATTTAAACTAGCATCAAGTTTTTCTTTTGGGAACAGAATTAATATCTAAGCGGAAACTTAATGGCGAAAACAAAATAGAAAATGGGCGTTCATGTTTGTCATAATTGTCACAGTTCTAACCAAACCTTAATTAAAGTATTCTATGCATGTTCGATGGCAGGGCTTGGTCGACGGAGCCCCGCTTCGCGGGGCTCCTACTTCTGGGTGGTGTATAAAAAAATAACCACGAAGGGGATGGCGGGGTCTATCGACCCCGCCATCCCCTTCTAACCTAACCTGTCCGAGTCGGGGTGCCCTAAAGACCAGATTGCATCCAGTTTCTCCTGGTAACAAAATTAATTTAAAAGAGAAAATAAAATACATAAAATCAAAAACAATTCACTTAATAAAATAAAACAAATAATATGATAATATATATACATACACACATACCTCTAAAAAAAAAATTACACTAGAATATTAATATATACGCAACTATGACGAAGTGGAAAGATAGTGTTCTTTCACTCTTCTTTTAAAAACTGCAACTTTCTGTATACTAAACGGCAATTTCATAGGTAAAGATCTAAATCTAATATCATAAACTTACAGAGACAAGCGTAAGACCACTTCGACATACTCGTACTTCGATCAAGAACTGTAACGAGAGTCTATTAATTTAAACTAGCATCAAGTTTTTCTTTTGGGAACAGAATTAATATCTAAGCGGAAACTTAATGGCGAAAACAAAATAGAAAATGGGCGTTCATGTTTGTCATAATTGTCACAGTTCTAACCAAACCTTAATTAAAGTATTCTATGCATGTTCGATGGCAGGGCATAGGAGCCCCGCTTCGCGGGGCTCCTACTTCTGGGTGGTGTATAAAAAAATAACCACGAAGGGGATGGCGGGGTCTATCGACCCCGCCATCCCCTTCTAACCTAACCTGTCCGAGTCGGGGTGCCCTAAAGACCAGATTGCATCCAGTTTCTCCTGGTAACAAATTAAAACGGAGCTTATTACTGATATATTAATATGCTACCTATTACTTATTACGATACTCCTTATTAGCTGCCAACCCATTATATATGGTACCCAGTCTATTTTTTTTGTTGCAAACATTTAGTCGACTTTTAAGTTATTAGTCACTCGGAAAATAATAAGCTTTACTAAAATATAATTAGGTACGTCATGTAATTAACGCATAAATCATACATCATAGCACTGCCATAAAAAAACAATCTTGCACTCAATCAATCAATCACAACAGACGGTCTTTAAGCTACAAGAGCTAGGGTTGGAAGTTTTTCGTCATCCACCGTATTCACCAGACAATGCGCCGACAGACGTCTACTTTTTCAAAAATTTGGACAACTTCTTGGCAGAGAAAAAATTCAATAGCCGATAGGCAGTACAAAAGGCCTTTGAGTAGATTGTTGGCTCCCGTACACCAGACTTCTTCAAGAAGAGCATTGAAAAATTACCACTGCGCTGGCAGAGATGCATCGATAGCATGGGTGCATATTATTTTGATTGATACAAATAAAAATATTGATATGATAATGGTTTTAACTTTATTTATTAATTTAACCATTTATGTACACACTTATATAAACAGACAAGAAGAAAAAAAACAGAAAAATAGATACAAAGGTGATGCTTATTTCTAATGAAAGCTCTTCCAGCATACCTACGATAGGATAGTAGATTTAGAGATGTAGACAGCGTGTGTAAGAGAAAAAGAGAAAATTAAATACATAAAATTAAAACAATTCACTTAATAAAATAAAACAAATAATATGAGAATATACATACATACATACAAACTTATATACATACTTCTAAAAAAAAAAACCACTAGAATATTAATACAGGGTGTTTGGTAGGGAGCTGTACATACGCCTAGGGTAGAAACTAGGGATAGTCTGCTACCTACCCCCGCCCATTATATTGACCTTGGCCTCAAGGTTTTTTTTTTATTTATTTTTATTTTTTATTTGACTTTTTTGTGATTTTTTGACTAAAACTACCTGTAGCTCAAAATCTATCCATGGGACCGGTCGGCTAATGGTCTTGTTTTAATCGTTAGAGTCTTAGGGTCCTGAAAAAAATTATTTTACACCAGAAAATTGTGGAGAAGAAAAGTTATGGGGCCTGAAGTACCGTAGTAAGGTAAAGAAATAATTTTAAGGTAAGGTAGTAAGGTAAAAAAAACCTTGAGGCCAAGGTCAATATAATGGGCGGGGGTAGGTAGCAGACTATCCCTAGTTTCTACCCTAGGCGTATGTACAGCTCCCTACCAAACACCCTGTATATACGCAACTATGACGAAGTGGAAAGATAGTGAACACTATCTTTCCACTTCGTCATAGTTGCGTTCACTCTTCTTTTAAAAACTGCAACTTTCTGTATAATAAACAGCAATTTCATAGGTAAAGATCTAAATCTAATATCATAAACTCACAGAGACAAGCGTAAGACCACTTCGACATACTCGTACTTCGATCAAGAACAGTAACGAGAGTCTATTAATTCTTACCGTTTGTGTAACAGTCACGTTTTATTCTTTACTTCGCAGATACGTGCCCGAAGCTACCAAGACATTATCGATGCCGCTCCAAAGTACGTACGAACAGCATAAACGAGCTTATATACCTTGTAGTTACGCAAAATACAAAAGCGTTTTTCTCTTGAAATGAAAATTGCAACTTTGAGAGAAGACCTGTTTCATAATAGTGTGGTTTCGATAATACTATGTTCGTAATATCTATAAAAACTTTTGGAGAAAATCAAGGGGCTCGTGGCTAAATGGAGAACATCGAGGGGCTTGTGGCTAAATAATAATAGCCACATGTGTCGATCGAGGGTTAAACTACGCTTGTCACGGTCGGTTCGTGGATGGGTGACCATCCATTACATATCGAGACTCCTCTGAGCCTCGAAAAGCACGTTAAGCCGTATGTCCTAGCTGAAATTCGTAGATCTTTGCAATTGTTACGGGTAGTCAAAAACCCCAAATTCTGACCACCAATCTCACCAAGGAGTATCGTGTTAACCAGTACCTTGGTGGTGGAGTTCAGACAGGTAGTCGCTCCATGTAAAATACTGGTATTCAGCTGCTGGAAGCCGACCACAACCCAGTTGGGAGAAGGTTAGGCAGATTGATTGACTTTAGGAGAAAAACGCTTTTGAATCTTCCGTAAGTGTAAGATATTTATGCTCGTGACTGTACCTACGTACGTTCCCTTTTGCCAATCTACTTCAGAGATTTTGAAAGAATCCGGTTCTTGGAAGTGTAGCAATTTGCTTTTTAATTATCTCTGGAAATAAACTAAAAAGAATGAGGTGCTGCTAATGAGAAAAATGTGTTAATAATAATAATAATAATAATAATTTATTTGTCAGAAAACAATGATCCATAGTATGGTTAGTAACAATTGAAACTTATAAACTATGTTAGTAGGCACAAAAATCACAATATAAATATTACAAAATTAAATAAATTGGATTCACGATTTAAAATAAAATTGTAACATTAGTCTGTACGTGAACCATACAGCAGTGGTTCACGTACTGACAGTCAAAACGTTCAGAAAACGCACTCAGGATACTGTTGCGGCCGCCCCGCATCCTACGCACCAGGGATGTGCACCGTTTGCGCATGATTGTGTGGAAACAATCCACACGAGCTTCGGCAAACATCCCCGACGCGCTACAGAAGCGAGGCAGCCTCAAGAGCACCCTGAACGCGTTGTTATACTGGACACGTAGGGCTCTGTACTGTTTTTGCGTGTAATTCAACCACAGACTGCCAGTATAAAAGGACGTACAGAATGCCCTAAACAGGGCTATTGTTAAGGCTCCGTCAGTGATATAAAATGGAAAAGCTAATGAATTGGACGAGACGAGTACAGGTGGTCCAGTGGAAACAACTGCTACTTGCCGAGTTGTAGGTAGTATGTTCGAACCCGGATAGGCACTTTACTTTGTGTATATTATTTCGCCACCACTACTCTCAAAACGGTGAAGGAATACATCGTGCGGGAACCAAGGACCAAAAATTTCAAAGACATCAACCAACCCGCACTTATCCCGCTTGATGGATTACTTACCACTTCCACTATATTATGATTCGAAATTATGAAGGTCGAGATACAGTGTCCTCATAGATTTTTACACAAGGATTATTGTTTGAGTGGATGAAGCGTTTCAAGATTGAAGCAGATAAGGTGACCTGTGATGGTGGCCAATGTGACAGCTAAGCTGTAGTGAAATAAGTAGCGTTGGGTCTGAAAAATGGGCTACAGGTATCAAGCTATCGGGTACCCATGGACGAGCAGATGACGATCTCCTTCCTTGACAGTTTAGAAGTCTAAAATAAGGGCTTAATAATAATAATAAAAACGTTTATTTTGAAAAAGAGATACATTTACAATGAAAACCGTCTTCTGTCTGTGCATAGTCAAAGGTTAGTAAATATTTAATTAGATTTTTTTACAGCTATGGTAACTATTTTTTTATAGATACTTAGTTTTCGATTTAATCTATTGTACAGGAATGGGCCTAAGAATGTTAAAAATCTTTCTACAAAGACATGTTTTGAGGTTGCATTAGATATGCATACTAGATCATTGCGTCTCTTGTTAGTGTTGTCGGCATTGTGGCAAGCATGGTGTGCTGTTTTAACACTAAGTGCATAATTAAAAGCTGGCGAACGGTTACTACATTGCAGGATTTATATAGCAGATCTGTGGGAAAAAAGAAGGGAAGGAAGTTTGCTACCTTTAAAATTGCTCTCTGAGCTCTTTCAAGAGGAAGCAAATTAGTTTTTGGTGCGCCACCCCAAGTAGTGATACAGTATTGAATTATAGATTGACATAGGGCCAAATAAACCTGTGTGATTAATTTTCAATCTGCTAATCTTCGCAATTTTTTAAAAACATATATTAGTTTGCGCACTCTTTTAACTAGGTTTTCTATATGATTTTTAAAAGAGAGTGTGTCGTCCTTATTACCCCGAGGTATTTTATGTGGCTCGTTTTGTGGATAAAAGGACAATTACACGTGGTGATTGTACGGTTACCACATTGATGGGCATATACAGCTGGGCATATACAGATGGGCATATAATGCTCAGTTGAGGCTTGTGCATGGAGAAGTGAATATATTTTGTCTTGTCGGCTTTTAATGTTAGTAAATTGCTTTGAAGCCAATTAGTCACAGAATTAAAACCTAGTTGAGCGATTTCGAACAGTTTGCTACTGGCTTTAGCCGATTTAGATATTATTTTGCCGTGTTTCATATTTTGATTAATGTATTTGACTGGCTGGTAACACGATGAGAGAAAATACCTAGAAAATGGCGAAAGTAATGAAGAAAATGCTACCAGTTATGTTGCAAAATAGAATAACGTCTCGAAAGAGACTCGTATTTGCTTGATGCAGCTGAACTCAAACAGCATGAAGTTCAAAACGAATGCATTATTATTTGCAGGCGACGCTTTTCATTATCAATTTGGATCTGAGCCAAGTTCAGAAATAGAAAGTCAATATTCCAGATGTTATTAAATATCATTGCATTGAAACTTGTGGGAAGACTTGGAGGGTAAATTCGGAAACCTGAGTAGGTACCTACCTACTACTTTGTAGTTTACTAGAACAAGATGAAACGCAGACTCCAGTATTCGGATTCTGCTCGCAGAAATGTTGTGAAAGTAAGGAGTACTGACTAAACTATAATCATTGTAGATGCTGCAGCTATCGAAGTCATCAGCAGTCTACTTTTTTCCATTGTGGACCCACCATACCACTGGCTATACCCCAGCTGGTGGAATGGGGGGTCTTAAACTATACCACTGAGAAAAAATTATGTTGTGGACTACAAGGATCTGGCGGTGGACGAGGACAAGGAGGTGGTCACAGTTCTAACCTAACCCAAATGATTCACAAAGTAATAGTAACCAAGTTCACCAAGTAATTTTCTCAGTGGTATAGTTTTAGACCGACCATACCACCACGGGTATGGTGGGTCTGAACACCTTTTTTTCTACTAATAAATGTTATTCAACCATGTACTCGTAGGTTTGTACTCTTCGTGTTTAGATAAATATAATAATGAAATATTTAATTCAATCTGCCTAGCCTTGTCCTAGTTTGGGGTCGGCTGTAAGTCTAACCGTCTGCAGCTGAAGACCAGTATTTTACATGGAGTGACTGCCTATCTGACCTCCACAACCCAGTTACTAGGTAACACGACACCCCTTGGTAAGACTGGTTGTCAGACTTTTGGGCTTCTGGCTGCCAGTAACGACTATGAAGAACCATGGGCGACTAGAATCAATTCTATTTAAATGTAAATGTTGACGTTCAAAAGTGCCTTTTATGTGCCTATTTGAAATAAATGCTTTGACTTTGACTTTGACTAGAATGACAGCCGGGACCAACGCCTTAACGTGCTTTCCGAGGTACGGCGGGGCCTCAGTGTGTAGGTAATGGATGTTCACCGATCCACAAACCGACCAGGGCAAGCGTAGCTTACACTTTCGATCGACTCGTGCGGCTGTTATTATTTAGCCACGAGCCCCCTTTAATATTTACTTTAATATAAAAGTAATTTGGATCTACAAACAGTACACTGAACGAATATAAACAAGTCTAATAGCTATCAACCATACCACTTTTGCCATAGCCGCAAAATTACCACTTCCCAAACCAGTTTTACAGGCCCAATCCTTCCCCATTTTATGACCATATTGTAATGACTTCTGAAAAGACTCCAAGATTCCTCTTGTACCTCCCTACCGATAGGAAAATCAAATATACGTCTGGAAGTAGCTGGGCCGATTGCCAAACGATATGTGATGTACTTGGTAGATGTCCATCCTTATAAGCCAATTGGCGTCAAGCAATATACGACCTTTTACGAAATGGAAAATGCGTAAAAGGATATAAGGTTACTTTGTTGTTTGAGTTGCTTATACACGAGCTATTTTTGGGTTATTTTGTGTATTTTTTGTCATGATTTTTGGCCAGTATAGGTGCTTTTGGACAGGCCAATATTGGCCTGTCGCGGATCAAAAGGGAGTGAAATATTAATGATACGACTTTCAATGTTGTTTAATAATGTATGCATTTCCTTTGGTCTCTAAAATTACACCAATACCTGTAGAAAATACATCGTGAAGAAACCCATAAAAAGTCAAAGTTAAAGTCAAACGGTGAAGTTTCTTGCCCATTCATCTCCATATGAAACTGCCTTTTGGCAGAGCTATTTTGTTGTACATTTTGACGTTCAAAAGTGCCTTTTAAGTGCCTATGTATTTTAAATGATTGCTTTGACTTTGAATACAAAAGTAAAAAAAAACAAACTAACGCGAAGCGACCAGCAAAACTGACTAAAAAAACTCGAACGCGCATCACACGCGAGCTACGGAAGTTTCTAAGACAATGGTTGTCACTTCTAGTAGCTAAAAATTGTAGCTCACCCTACGTTTTCGAACTTTTCGAATGGAACGGGACAGCAGAAAAATTTTACGAAACTGAATTACGTTCGTAAAAAAGGTGAAAGGAAAACCTGAAAATGAACACACCTTTTCCAGTATAAACATTTCTGAATTACAACTCTTGCGCGCATACAAACCTGATATATAGCAATATTTGACCAACTATATAATTAGGTAGGTACTCAACATAATATCTATACAGACTCCTTGAAGACAACCTTTTTTTTATTTCGAAGCTCGATGAGAAACTAACTTAGAAAACCAGACGATGCTCCTGAGCGATGCTCCAAACGTTAATTTCCATTCCGTTTCGTTACAAAACCAGATACTTTTGTGGTAACTGTCAAATGAGTTACTTTTAAACTTCATGATAACTGATACAAAAATCATTGGAGGCAAATCACATACTTTCAATTTTATAAGTATTTAGTATTTAAAATCACTACAAATCTTATTAATATTTGGAAATTATGGCATTTCTAAATGTATTTTATACGTACATCGAGCTACTTATCTCCAACGCAGAATAAGTAGGTACCTATACCTAACATACTTACCTATCAATTTTTAGATTTCCGATATGTAAGTACCGACTGGGAATGTGAACTGAATCCAGCCCCCTAATTGCGTAACACACTATCAATCAGAATCTGAATCATTTTGAAGGATATTGCTAATCCATTGCTTCATATGTTCGAAAAATTTGTCTGCTCAACAACGTAAATAACGCAATGAATGTTGTTGAACTGTCAAACTGAAAGGAATTCCTACTGTTAGTGTGTTTGCGTACTGTTAGTGTAATTGCGTTTTCACTAAATATCAACCAGCGCGCTGGTTGATATTTAGTGATATTTTTCGCGCATAGGTAGGGGTTTTGTAATGTGGGTTACCTAGTCGTATTTTGAAACGAGCGATTGTCTGTTAATATCATTTAAATGATCTTATTGTCAGCTCATATAACTTATGAACACTGCTTTAATGACCGATACAATAAACAATAACAGGAGACTGTTGGAATGATAAATAAGTTTGGCAGACGGATTTGACACCCATAGTTTGGTGATGCGCAGAATTGAGTCAAAACCGTCTTCACGCTGGCTTAGGCTTGCGCCTACTATCGGCACAGAGATTCATAGACGACTCAGCCTTGGAGTGCAAATGCGTTGCTGGTCCACTAACGATGGGGCCCTTGATATCGTGTCCTGCGTATCCTGTCGTTTGCACAATACTGGAATTGAAGGACGCTAGTGATGGCGCCAAACACGTAGTCGAATTCTTGGCTTTATTTTTTAATTTTTTGTATTTAAGATGGGTTTGCTCATGACTCTAGTCTAGGTCAGTGGTGACAGAGACAGAGTCGACGTTGGAGTGAGCTTACCCAAAAGAAGCCTGTCCACTCTCATTTTGAAGAGATTAGGGTTGTATGCGTTCGGAAACACAGACGCAGGTAGAGAGTTCTATTATTTTGCTGTGCGCATTACAATGGAGCCGAGTCCATTAAGATTGTCATCGACACGCTAAGAAGATTACTTCCCGTGCCATACCACCAGTGGGCGCAGGGCCCTTATGTGACCATTGCTCTCTTTAATCAAAGGTTTTATACTAACAAAATTATTCAGAAGAGGTTTACGTTAGCAAACACAAACTCGCGTTTCATAACATAGGTAGGTATTAAGTTTCAATGTAACTTACGACCTTAGTACCTACTAGTTCCACAACTAAACGTGACGCAAAACGTGCTAACTACAACGATACCTCCAGGCAATTTTCAGGAACTTCGGAATATATTCCTCATAGTACGGTCGACAACAAAATTCTCTGAACACAAACAAAACAACCGAGCAATATAGCTGATGAAACTAATCAGCTTTCGGATTCACGTGACACGATAACTCATTTGTCATTCGATTGGCTATGAAACCGTATAGATAGATCTACCCTGTATATTTACTTAGTGGATCTACCAATTTTTTTTAATACCTACTCATAATGATTGCCGAGTTTTCGTAGTTTTATTGCTATCGTGATTGAATAAAAAACATCATATTGTAGTAACCGTTATGGCAAGGATTAATCTTTAAATGTTTTGTATTCATTCATTCGGATAGCAAGATTATTGCGTACTTTATTCGTACCTGCAGCATTGTCTCTCCTTTTGTCTTGAATCCATCCAAATGATAAATGATTTTATTTCTGTAAGTAGGTTTGTACAAACACTTTTACACGTTTACGTCCAAAGTTTGTCTTTATAAGACCTTTAGCATCTTTTTAGCACCTTATTGCATGTTCCACCATCAAACCCTTTTTGTTTCCTCAGCGCTTTATATTTCCGCCTGTACATTATATGTATTACAACACGATACAAAGCTAAGCATCGTTATAACCACTCAAAGAGCAATTCTTGGAGAACAACGTATGTAATACCGTTAATCACAAGTCACTTAAGCTCTTACTCCCGAACGTGTGCATAAATCAAAACTTTGCGCTCGTTTTCTGAATTGTTTCTTGGAAGCATCTTGCGAAGGAATGGTTGTATTTTTAAGTACCTATGTTCTACTTGAGAATGAGAACTGTAGATAAAAGACAAATACATTTAAGTTGGTAAAAGATAAGGCCTAAGGGCAGTCATTTTAAAGATCACTTCGTATAAAATATAACTATCGGTTTTGAAACCTGACATACCTATACCTACTAATGTGACTTTTACAACTTCATAAAATGTAGGCACTCAGGGAAAAGTTTTGTTAAGCAAATTGACTACCAACTTAATTGGTCCGTATATCCAAGTCAGAACTGTCATTCTTTGACACGGGAGTGGCGAGCGGTGGTGGCCCAGTGGTAACGGCCGCGACTTACGAGTTGTAGGTCGTAGGTTCGAACCCAGAGAGGCGCTTTACTTGCGTACGCGTGGTGGATTACGGCCCATCCCCTCTCCAGAGAGGAGACCTGTGTCCCAGCAGTGGGAACATTATAGGTTGATGATGATTTTTTTACAGCTATATGAAATGGTTATAGACAAATTGAAATTGGTTCTCAATCTTCGTAATAATAAATTTTCCTAACTGTACTTTCAAAGTTCTTCACTTTCAGAAATCACCATTACGTGTTTAGGGAGATGACACACAGGCTTCTCTGTTTGAAGAAAGGCCTTTATCCTGCCTTGGGATAAACAGCTGGTATAAATATTTTATAGGTACTCACCTTTTTTATTCAACTTTTGTCTCCATATTGATAAACAGGCCATAAAATTACACAAACACCGATAAACACACAGGTGAGTTAGGTTAGTCTTTCATTTCTGTATTTGACTAGCGTTCAGTAGACTATAAAAAAAGATTGCGTTGTGTATTGGTTTCAAAAGCAGCCAAGCGTGAGACGATAATATTTTAGGTGGTGGCTTCCACTGGAAATATTGACGCGTAGAAGATACTTACACCACAGTTTATGATATGCATTATGTGGTTCATGTTATCAGGTTTGATTTTTCCGACATTGAAATTATAGGCTCGCCCCCTATTATCACAGGCGTGTTGATAAGTGTTAAAATTATAGTTCGAGGTAATGAACCATTAATGATAATGACAGTAAAGCCAGGTTATCTAATAGATCAACAGTTTTAAAGATATTAGAAACATCAAAGACAGTGCATAACACATGAACAACACAATCTTGGCAATTCAGAAATAGGTTCAGAAATTTCTTCATGATTAATCAACACTCGTGGCTGACGGAACTCTCGGAAATACGTTCATCCAGAAATAGGTTCAGAAAATAACGCTAAAATACGAGTAGTACCTTCACAAGCTATTCATGAAACATTGGAAGCGGTTCCAGTAATCTTCTAACAGACAACCGATACAATTAAGTGCCAATATCCCCAGAAGAACAGCATTTAACAAGGAGACTTCATTCAACAAAACTGAACAATATTTTCACAAAACTATCAAGTTACAAGCGAATTCGACTAATGAAAAATCAAAGTTCGAAGTTCGGCCAAGCCTCACTTTTCATTAACAAACTCTTATAAATGATAAATGATAAATGATTTTATTTCTGTAAGTAGGTTTTTACAAACACTTTTACACGTCAATCATATTTTTTTTTTAAACTAGATGAGGTCGGCGTTTCCTATCTGACTACTCTGAGAAGAAAGGCCGAAACAAACTCAGAGGTCACAGTCTCTTTTAAAGTCCAGACAGAATCTTGGTCAGATCATGTGAAGGCTATGTAGATCGGTGTCTGAAATGGTCTTTTGAGGAAAGAACCCCACAGATTGAGTGGACCTGTCCAGTCAGTGCACGCAATTGTCAGCAATCGTGCAGCTCAACTCAGAACTTAAGGAGCTCAACGATTCGACGAACAATACCAAAGAAAGGACATTTGAGTAGGCCGCACAAGTTACTCAAACTGCCAGATCATGATTACACTAAGAGTAAAAATACAAAAAAAAAAAAGCAATGACCAACATAGTTCTCACATTCACAATAGTTAAAATAATAGCATAATACTTTACAAAGTAAATACTCTTGTCATAGTATATGTATATAAAATTCATTAATGTCAATGTGTATATAAAATCCGGACATAATCATTGAGGACCATGCAGATTGGTGTCTGAAATGGACTTTTGAGAAAAGAACCACACAGATTGAGTGGACCTGTCCAGACAGTGCACGCATTTGTCAGTAACCGTGCAGCTCGACTCAGAACTTAAGGAGCTCAACGATTCGACGAACAATACCAAAGAAAGGACATTTGGGTAGGCCACATAAACTACTCAAACTGCCAGAACATGATTAAAACTGGAATAATAACCCACATAGTCCTCACATTCACAACAATTAAAATAATATAATACTTTATACAGTAAATATTCATGTCATTGTATATGTAAAAAAATATAGATACTTATAGCAAAGATTAAAAGTACAATAGTTAGCAAAAAAAAACAATAAAATAAATCAACATTCCCTGTGTAAATTTATTGGAACAGCTCACTCCCAAGCCTTTTTGTCCTCAATAAAGTATTTGACAGTATAATAGGCTTTCTGGCATAGTTTCCTTTTTATAAAAGATTTGAATTTATTAAGGCTTAGTTCTTGAATGTGGCTAGGAAGTTTATTATAAAAATGTATACATTGACATCTAAACGAGCCACCTATTTTCTTGAGCCTGGTTGTAGGAACAACAAATTTGTGTTTGTTCCTAGTATTTATACTATGGATATCACTGTATTTTTTAAACAGATTAATATTTTTATGTGCATACAAAAGATTTTCATAAATATACTGAGAAGGCACAGTCATTATATTAATCTCTTTAAATTTTTCTCTGAGGGAGTGTCTGGGACTTAATTTATAAATTGAACGAATTGCCCTTTTTTGTAAAACAAAAATCGTCTGAATATCGGCGGCATTTCCCCACAGCAGAATACCGTACGACATTACACTATGAAAATAACTGAAGTATACTAAACGGGCTGTCTCTAAATCTGTTAAACCACGAATTTTCCTAACAGCGTATGCTGCAGAGCTAAGCTTTTTTGACATTTTATCTATATGGGGGCCCCATTGCAGCTTGGCGTCTAAAGTTATGCCTAAGAATACTGTGGTATTTTCGGGTTTCAACTCTTCCCCCTTTATGAGAACACTTGTTTCTACCTGTCTAACATGTGGTAACGTAAACTTAATACATTTAGTTTTTTTCTCGTTAAGAAGAAGGTTATTAACGTTAAACCAGTTAACTACTTTTGCGAGGGCGCTATTTACATTGTCAGTAACCAGCTGCTGACGTTTGAGTTTAAATAAAAGTGAAGTGTCGTCTGCAAACAGCACTATATCATGTTTATCCTTTATGAGGTAAGGCAAGTCATTTATATAAATAAGAAATAAAAATGGACCTAGAATTGAGCCTTGAGGGACCCCCATTCTTACTACCGATCCGGGAGATCTTTTCCCGTTAACATCAACTCTCTGAATCCTATCACTTAAATAAGAAGTAAGAAGATCCAGAGAGGCGTTCCGGATTCCGTAGTGGTGCAGTTTCCTGATTAATGTTTCATGAAGAACACAATCGAATGCCTTGGACAAATCGCAAAAGATGCCCAACGCATCGCATTTGTCCTCCCATGCATTATATACATGCCCTAGAAGTTCAACTCCGGCATCGGTAGTTGAACGACCCCTTGTAAAACCGAACTGTTTGTTATGCAGTAATTTATGTACGTTGAAAAATCTTTGCATTTGATTTAGAATAAGCTTTTCAAAAATTTTACTAAAGGTAGGTAGCACTGATATAGGTCTATAATTAGTAGGGTCTGATGTACTACCCGATTTAAACAACGGTATTATTTTACTGCTTTTCATAAGATCAGGAAACTCACCACGGTCAATACAATTATTAAAAATAACAGCTAAAGTTGGTGCTACAATGTTTATAATCGACTTAACAACGTCCACAGAATTACCCCATAGATCTGCGGTCTTTTTAACATTTAACGTGTGAAAGGTTTTAATTATATCTTTACACGTGACATATTGGAAATAAAATTCAGAATCACAAACTGGAACGTTTTCTTTAAGTAAAGACTCTGAAGCAGTGGGTGAAGAGTTAAGAGATTTAGTAGTCGATACGGGAATCTCTGCAAAGAAATTTTCAAAGGCCGCGGCGACTTGAGAATCTGATTTAATTATATTGTCATCAATAGCTAGGCTGTAGTCACTACATCGGTTGCATGACCTTCCCGTTTCGCTATTAATGATACTCCATGTCATTTTAATTACATTACCACTATTTTTAATTTTTGAACTCAAATAACGTGACTTGGCTATACTACAAACTTTTTTAAATAATTTTGAATAATTCTTGACATATAAATTAAATTCAGCAGTGTTTATACATGCCCGTTCATCATACAATTCATAAAGTCTTTTCCTACTTGTATGTATACCAATGGTGGCCCAGTCACTGAAGGAAGCATTACTATTAACTGAGAACGTCTTTGGAATGAATGTGGTATTGAATTGTGTGCAATATATTTTAAAAAAATCATTATATTGTTGATTAGGGTCATCATTAGTCAACAGAAGTGGTAATTTATTTAAAAGTTTAGATTTAAATGTTTCCAAGCGATTAGTAGTTTTAGGGTTAGCAGTGATATCTTTTTTAGTAACTCTTTTGTTTAAATTAGAAATAGTAATCAATTGTCCGCAATGATCTGAGTCTATCAAGTTAATAATTTCTTTGTGGACTATATAAACTTAAAACTTCAGAAACACTAAAATCAAGATCGACACCGTATAACTAAGCCATTGTGCAAGTTCTTCTCATCAATAAATTGTGTCCCGGACCAATAGTTGGGAAGTTCCTCTTCATCGATTTTCTTACGTTCCGACCACAAATTGTGAAACTTGCTCCACCATTGTTGTGGGCGGTGCAATATGAACCGTCCGCTTGCAGATTGCAATGACTTTTGTAACTTTTGTCACCATTGTCGGGGCTTGGTGGTGGTCTCTTTGAGTGTGGACGACGTGTACGTGAGTTCAGGCATTGTTGGTGTTGTTGCATTCATTATTTAGGTCTGGTTGTAACCATTCTAAGTTTCAATGCGTTGAGTTACACAATGTTCGATTGAGGAGTATTATGAGTTGAGGCATAGCTGGATCGATTTGGTTAGAGAGTCTTAGGCCTCATCTTTTATAAGACCATAAGGC
Source organism: Brachylomia viminalis (assembly GCA_937001585.2). Classification (NCBI taxonomy): domain Eukaryota; kingdom Metazoa; phylum Arthropoda; class Insecta; order Lepidoptera; family Noctuidae; genus Brachylomia; species Brachylomia viminalis. The sequence continues at coordinate 6,020,889 of OW443300.2, forward strand.
GCAACTGTCAAGTCTAGTTCCAGTAGGTATATCGAGACAGAAAAAACATATTTAAATCTATATCTATTAAAATCAATGCCACTTTTCGCTGTAATTTTATAACTCAAGAAAGAACGGATGGACCGATTTTGATAATTCTTCTTTTAGAATATTCCTTGAAGTAGGTACGAGGATGGTTCACACGGACAGAAAAATTAAAAAAATACAAATATTAGGCGGTACGAAGTTTGCGGGGTCAGCTAGTATTATATAATAAGTATGGGCCAAAAGTTTATTGACTTAAGAGTAATTGGGTGATAGTTGAAAATCTCAAGAGCCTTGAAATCAAAAATTTCACACTTCCTCAACAAATTCATCTGAAAACATTACCGGCCCTACCAAGTTTATTACTACGCAAGATTAAGTCCCCAATTACGTATAAGAACGTAATGGGAACCCAAATATCTCTCGTAATATTTAATTGCTAATGCTCTAACAAATATGAGCGAACACTTGCGTATGGTGCAGACGGCCGCAAATAATCCTTTAAGCTGCCCTTAATTTGAATAGCGCTTTGCAATTGTGTAAGTACCGTTAAGAGTGGTGTGAAATGTGTTCGCGTTTAATTTAGCTATGATTTGTTGGATGATAGTTATTATTCTGTGTTGTGTTTTTAAAGTATCTAGGTACATAATTGCGCAACTAATTTGTTTCTTTTTTCGGATTTAGGAGAACAAGAGACTAAATTCAACAAAATGGAAAAATAAAAAAATGGCCTAAATAAAGCCTATATGATAGGACAGAACTTATACAACACTGTTAGGATATTACTTACTGTTAGGAGGTTACTGCTAGTATCATCCCCCCGTCCTCATCTCAATTTATTTGCGATCGGCGCAGCATGTCTTTTTCATTCACTCTCTTTCTAGCCAATTCATCTCTCAAACAATCCGTCAATCGTTTCTTTGGTTTTCCTCTATTCTTTTAGCCACTATACTAAAAAAAAATCATACGATATGTTCCTCATATTCACATACAATTATAACCTTCGTGCCTATCTTATAAACTCCACACAGTCTGTGCCTACTAACAGAGTCAGCTGCTATGTGTAGTACAAAGCACTTAATAACAAGTCTGGGCTTAGTTAGGAAGCACTTCGCTGCAGGCAGAGTTCGGTAGAACTCGATACGGGACACGAGTGAAACATTTAGAGAAAGGTTTCGTGTTGTTTAGATAGGTTGGGCTGTTAATGTGTATGGTTACTAAAGGACACTTGTATAGTTTGAACCTTGCAAGGACATCGTTACACTTCAAGGCCGCGCCGCAACGCAACGCATTGCAAAAGCTTCCTTCATCACTTTTACATTTTCTATGACACTGCAAGCGGGCCGCACCGCACTTTTTTGAATGAAAATGCGATGCACTGCAGCCCGTTGCAGATGTAATGTACGCTTGGGTTTATTAAAAACATAAACATCACGTCTAAATTACCTAACACCACGCCTATATAGGTAGAGGTGCCTGCAGATACGCCCACATTTCGTCAATCATGTAACAAGATCCATGTTATAGTGGGTGAACAGATTGCCGATAACCATTTGCTTACACCTACACCATTGCTTTGGCAAGCAGATTCATACAACATACATACATACAACATACGATATACAGGGTGGCAGGAATCGACGCACCAACTGTTACCATAGATTCAGTAGGTACATGATTCTGCACCCTTTTTTTTTTTTTTTGTGGTTGGGAAATCATCAAATAACTTCTCCCGCTCTGGGCAGAGCAGGAGGGCGTGTCAGACTCTTACTGACTAAAACCCACCCGTGTTCCTTCAGTTGCCTGTGCCAGGGGCCACGGTAACCCTCTTGGACTTTTCCGCAACCCTAGCAGGCATCGGTCCTAGCAAACCCCGTCATTGGTGCTGACATCTCTTTGAGGCGCGCGTGGAACACAACGCGCCGTCGACCCGGGCCTGATCCTTATCGAACGGCGAGCTGCCCATTGCTCGCCGTTCGCAAGCCCGCGCCTACGGTGGTGATTCTGCACCCCCTGAGTTGAAATTTTTGGTCGGTTATTTAAAAAAAAACAGCGGTTACTTACATTTTGTCTGCGTAGGTATTGCACTATTCTATGAAGGAGCAATTTTTTTTCATAACCGGCGAAAAATTTCTGTGCTAGGTCTGGAATCATGTCTTGTGCTGAATCCATGGTTAACAGTTTGTGCGTCCCTGCCACCCTTTAGGTTCTTACCTGGACATATTTATGTGTAAAGAATACCTTCCTAGGGAAATCAAAAATAAGAAAGTATATAACATACCTCCTACACGATTATCAAATCGCGAAATTTTCCTTCCCAATTGAAGCCCCTTTAAATACACTCGGCGTCAAAAAAATCGCACCTCCGCGAAAATAACTTTTAAGCGTTATTAACCCTTAACACGCGCATGTACCCCCACCAATATTGATGGCATTTGAAAGCCCATTAAATAAACTTTAAAAAAAAAACATTTCATTTCATTAAAAAAAAAAGCTTGATACCACAAATGTGACTTTAAAAAAAAATGGCAATTTTGCTCCTCACAAGGGGCACAACTTGCGCTACCTTTAGTGGGTATAAAAGGGTTAATACAGGTTCAATGGAGGTCATTCGCTATCCAACCGTTGAAGAGGACACACGAGAAGAACTTTCACAAAAAAAACCACCTTGAAGATGGATACCACTGCTGATGAAGCCGCTCAAGTGATTGCACTACTGCAATCAGGGATGCGTCAGTGTGATGTCGCTCGGCAACTGAACTTGAGCCGTTTTTCGGTTCGAAGAGTATACCAGCGGTTCCTGGAGACCGGTGGCCTTGTCCGGAGGCATGGGTCTGGTAGACGTCGCTGCACCTCGGAGAGAGACGACCGATTCATCGTATCGACATCCCTAAGAAATCGGTTCTCTAATGCTGTTGAGTTGCAACAGCAGCTCCAGGCCGCTCGCAGAACAACCGTGAGTATTTCTACGGTTAGACGAAGATTGAGGGAGAAGAAGATAGCGGCACACAGAGCTGCTACGGGTCCAAAATTGACCGCAGAGCATCGGCGAGCCCGCTTGCAGTTTGCTCGCGACCACGTCAATTGGACCCTTGACCAATGGAGAGCTGTTCTCTTCTCAGACGAGACGAGAGTGTGTCTGTTTTGCAACGATAGACGCAGAAGAGTGTACAGAAGACAGGGGGAACGTTTCGCCCAACCCTGCATCCAGGAGACGGTGGAATACGGGGGCGGTTCCTGTATGTTTTGGGGCGGCATGTCGGCCGACGGCAAAACCGACCTTGTAAGCGTCTCCCGGACTGGAGGTGCTCGCGGGCAAGGGTCGCTGACTGCTCACCGGTACGTCACAGAGATCCTGGAAGAGCATGTGGTCCCCTATGCCGGTTTTGTTGGCGAGGGGTTCACATTAATGCACGATAACGCTCGCGCTCACACTGCATTAATTGTGCGCGACTACCTTCAAGAGGTTGGGATCTCTGTCATGCAGTGGCCAGCGAGAAGTCCAGACCTGAACCCGATAGAGCACCTTTGGGACCATTTGAAACGCAAGGTTCGGTCTCGTGATCCCACTCCCACGACTCTCCAGGAGCTCGAAGAGGCTGTTATTGGGGAATGGGCCAGTATCCCTCAAGAAGAGCTCCTAAAATTGGTAAGATCCATGAGGGAGCGTATGGAAGCCGTCATCCGGGCAAGGGGGGGTAACACTAGGTTTTAGGTTAGTTTTAAGAAACTTTTTGTATTTTTTTTTATGTTTATTAATCTGTTTTTAATTAAGGCTTAGTTAAGGATTTTTATTGTTTTGTAAACTTTATTGCTTTTGCACTTATCCAATAAAAAATAAAAATTAATTGAATTGTTTTTTTAAGTTTATTTAATGGGCTTTCAAATGATACCAATATTGGTGGGGGTAAATGCGTGTGTTAAGGGTTATAAACGCTTGAAAATAATTTTCGCGGAGGTGCGATTTTTTTGACGCCGAGTGTATATAATTTAGTTTTCATCAATAATTTAAAGTCGAATCTCTCAGCAAACACTAGTACAATATTCTATCTACTCGAAGCTAAATAGGAGCCCTAGGTATTGAGAGATGAAACAATGAGACTTTCGAAGACAATGTTCCTTTCCATCGAATCAGGTCAAAGCTTCGTCGGCTTGATCTGAGAGAGTATTTTAATTAACAGAACACGAGAAAAAGGAAGAGTTTTTAAAATTAGTTTTTATTCTTTCGTGTATTGATGTTAGTAATTATCTTTTTAATATAGCGGAGTTTTTGGATACCTGAATGAGGTAGGTAATTCGGTCTTGACTCAAAAAGTCTCGAGTGGTTTTGTTAAAAAAATTGTGAAATTCAAATGAATCCTCTAACTGTAGGTATATTTAATTTCTCTAATACAAAATGGTTTATGTTAATTTACGTTTAAGTATTGTATTAATATACTTTGATGTTGTTTTAAAATAAATTAAAAACATTTATTATTCAACATTGAATTTGAAACACATCGCTAGTACCTACGCCATAGTCGTTAATCTTTTTAAGTGTTTTAATTAGTTTCTCTTCCTCACAAAACTGCCGACCCTTACCATTAGTTTGAAGTTCAGGTCATACAAAATGTAATTGGTAGGTTTTTCTGGTTGTTAATTCTTAATGATAGTCACGGTAGGTACGCAGTTTGGCACTCGGAGCAAAAATTCAGGTGGACCTTTGCTTAATAAAAACTTTCGTAGCTATGTAGGTAATGTTTAATTAAACAAACCCGAAAGGACCCAAGATTTTTTGTAGGTCTCGCATTTCTTGGCCTAATCACAGTTTTTCCCACTGCCTTCTACACAAATTTTGCACGTCTCCTCCCCTTATTACAGTTCAGAACTAAGTAGCAAGCGCCGAAGCTGGTCTCAATTTACTTAGCAAATACCTACACGAAGCCAAGCCAACTGCGCCCAGAGCTCCTAGATAGCTCACAAAAGGGGACATTTAGTTTCCAAACTATTGGCTAGAGACTCAATTTATGCTTACTCCACAACTTCGTCAATAGTTCTCGAAGATTGTACGAGGTCGCCTCTGTGTAGGAAATTGGAACCTATTGTTTATGTGTTTCGGATATAGTATGATTAGTAATAAGGCTGGTTGCATTGCGAGCGCAGAAAATGGGAACGTTTGGTGGTGGTCAGTAATGAAATAGTGGATCATAAAATGTGGGGAGCTTTACCGAAAGCTTTGAACGAGACTGGGAACTATCTTATGTGAAGATATCGTGGCCGGGTTGGGAATAATGAGATAAAATGCGCACTTCAACCGATTCTTGTCTTGTTATGAAAGCTAAAATAATCCTGACAGTAAAAAAAATAAAAATAGAAACATTTTTAAAAACATAATGTTGAAACAAGAGTAGAAGATTAAAGATTATTATCAAAATAGAAAAGTGTTGTGATATTATCAGGGTATGCACTATCGCAGGATTGACGACTCCATAAGTAAGCCGTTCTCTTTTCGCTGTACCCAATTACATACTGAATTTTTATTTTTTAATACTGAGTGGGCCTGTATGTCGATTCTGTAAAAATGTGACCGTGAAGTGAACACTTAGGTGAAGTGAGCTGTCAGTGTCATCCCACTGATGCTAGGGATTGACCAAGCATTTCATTTACAATCATAATCGAGTTTTTTTTTATGCTATACTGTTGATCATTTTATATTATTTCAAGGCTATTTAAGTGTCTAAAATTACTATTTACGGGTTTTTTAAATAAAACAGCAAAACAGAAATTCAGTTATTAACCCAAATAAGTTATTTTATTTTGATTTCAACTAGTTTCTGACTGAATTACTGTGTTGCTGTTTTGTAAAAAAAAAAACTCTAAATAATAATATTTAGACACTTATATACTAGCTTTTAAATAATATAAAATTATCAACAGAACTAATATTAAAAAACATAATTATAATCTCGATTATGATTATAAATGTAATGCTTGGTCAATCCCTAGCATCAGTGGGATGATACTGACAGCTCACTCCACGCTCACTTCACCTAAGTGTTCACGGTGAGATGGTTACAGAATCGCAATGCTGCTCTTGACGTCGATCACGCTTTGAAAAGTGATTATTATAGTTCAAAGAAATTGAATTAATGGAACGCAATCATTAGTCATCAAAATTATGCAACCCCCGAGGCGATAAGACATATTATCCTTAAGATAATTTTGTTAAAGCGTAGGTAGAGTGCACCTAGAAAGAGCCTCATTTAATGTCAGCATGATTTTATGGGATGAATTATGTTTATAATTTGCATATTCAGCCATGCTTACTGTGATCTACTATAAACGTACTCTTAACTCTAATGGATACCTCATCAATAAACTACGTCATTAATTGCGATTAAACCACGATTACGCGGTAAAAAAGTTCTTATAAGTAGAGAAAATTTGCTGTTCAATTGGCCAAAGCATTTTTTCGAGAACGGAGTCACATTGCGTCCATAAATTGAAAGGTAGCATCCGAACTGATGCCTTCCAATTTATCGTCAGAGATTCCGTGAAATATTTCAGAGCAAAAAATGGGATGACACTAAAAATAGCATTGTTCGAAAATCGTTTTACTATAACAGTCACCCGCGTCACTTTGGTAGGTATCTTATTTCAAAATCAAGCTGAACCAAGTGTGTTGACTAGGCCTACCTAATTAGGAGACAGTGCTTGAAACCCGAGAAGGCCTAAATCAAAGCTGGAAAATAATTCAACATGGAAATACAAATTGATAGGTAAACCTGGCGTTATACCTACTCATAGGAAGTGTGCACAGGAAAGTGTAGGACTGGGCAATGGAAATGAACCAAGCGAATTATGACGAATTCAAAATTCGGATAACAGAGCAAACAATGGGAAGCTCAGGCTTTGCATGCCTAAACACGCTCCTATTTCATTCTCTTTTCAAAAACTTGATCCCACGTCAAAACCCAACCGAATCAGTCGGACATTACCGAAAATGTAAAGTGGAACAAAAGGAATAAATCAAAATTTGATTGGAATCGTCCCGGAATGTAACAATCGCATCACGTCCGCGGCGCGCTTTGAATAAACAATTCCGGGACAACTTCGGTGATCCGACCCCTACCCTGAGTTTGGAACTCACTTGAGACTCGCAGTTTTTGTATTATTTTTGTTCGTTTCAGATTTAAGTATCATCTTTGATATTTTGTTTCAAATTAACAGCAAATCACGATAACTTTGAGCAAGTAACGTTGACTTGTATGCAACAAAGCGTCAGGATAAATAAAAAGACGCAGCTGCTCAAACCTACTATTAGGTACAGCTTTGTTTAACCTAAAGCTGTTAATTTATGGGGAACTTCCTATGGCAATATGTCAAGCGCCATACCCAGCGTCTTGAGAAACTGGAGCTCAAAGATTTTTAAACAACGTGCGGGTTTGGGATAACTTTTCTACAAGGCACGTGGGAGCTGACTAAAGAGAATTAAAAAAATATGACAACTCATCCAAACTCCCCTCGACATCTCAGCCCCTAGTAATCATTTGACTGGTTCTCAATTTACATCTAACATGTCGAACAGCATAGAGCGTAACGTGTAGCAACACAGCGACTCTGTTTGCCCGCCAAAGATTTGGGCTTCGAACCCCAGTTCAAGTTTATTTGCATCGGTTTCCGATACACCTCTTCGTGGCTTATAAAGCACTTGAATTTGCGTTTCGGATTTAGCGTGTTCTTTGATTAGTTTTGAGGTTTTGAAGGCGGTTGTGGACGGTTTCTTTTAGCGAGTTGGGACTGGAAGACGATTGTAGTATCAAGAGTCGTACAAAAATTGGGTGGACCAGAGGGGTAATAGCTTATCACACTTACAGCAAGAGTGTGTAATATATGGCATAATAACAGATAGTCTATTATCACTTGAAATAACGTTCACATGATATAATTTTCACACCTATGCTATAAGAACAAATAACCTTATTTCATGTGATCTAATGTTACATTTCATATAAACTTATTTTGCTCTAATAACACTTAATATAACGTTCATTTCATATTAAGGTTGACTGGTAGAAAATGCCTCAGGCAATAAGTCCGCCTTTGTACAGTATTTTTTTTTTACTTGTGCATAAAGTTTTAATAAATAAATAATTTTCAGTTTGTATACTTAATGCTCTTTTTATTTAACGTTCAGTTGACCTAATTTTCATATTTACTAATTTTCAGCCAAAATTCTGTAATGAATAAGTAAATATCAGGAAACATCATACTGTTATAACCTCATCTAACCCAAATGATTCACCAACAATAGAGGGGATCTGTTAGATGAGGAGAATAAGAAAACACAAAAAACATATTAACGTTACTATATAATTTAAATATTATACTAACTAAATACTATACTAACTGAATATTAGTTCAAATGTGCATTAAGTATAGGAAATGTTCATTATATCATTAGAAATTAGGTAAAATGAAATAAAATTATATCAATCAAAATCAAAAGTCATTTATTCAAACTAGGCTGAGAATCAGCACTTTTTGAACGTCAAAATCACATAAGACAGTCCCCACGCCCACCCTTCACCACTTCCATAGTTTTAGCTGGGAAGAAGAAGTGGCAACAAGTCTAATAAATTATTATAAAACCTTATAAGCGCTTGGCTAAATATCAATTGCCGTGCCCCGAGCGCGCGGCTACAAATCGAAAAAAAAAATTTTTTTTTCATTTTAGTTGTACCACGCAGTTATTAGGACGAGAATAGAACGAAACAATCATGCATGTTTTCTGTCGCAGAAATACGACACGAGCGATAGGGGCACGGAAATATGTGTCGCATAAATACGACACGAGCGATAGGGGCACGGAAATATGTGTCGCATAAATACGACACAAGCGGTCAAAAGGTTAAACAAAAGTATATTAACTGAAATTAGGTCAAGTGAACGTTAGATTTTTTTTAATTATATCAACCTTTACACACCCTACAGCAATGAGTTTCATTTTGAGAGTTCAACAACACTCGTTACATAATTTAAGTTGTTAACCGGTAGAATTTTTCAAACATAAGAACCAATGTATGGTATTAGGAATTTCCTTCAAAATCCTTCGAATTAGGATTGAAAGTCAGTTACGCAATTGGGGCGCAAATTAGTTACACGTTATTCGCTGAGAATTTTCAATGTATATGGTTTACTATAAACAGATGATACTGAGGGTGAATTATTACTTATTACAAACATTGATGTTTTTCTAACATTTAAAACCAATAAATAAGTTATATTATGAATTTTAGATCCTTTCTTGAGAAAACAAAATCTATCAACCAGGGAAAAATACGGCAAGCTTTAAACTTTCCAACCTCTAATAGCAAAACACGGACGTCGAAGAAAACTTTACAAAAAGAACTCAGGTCGCGCGTTTAATATATCAGATATCTAAACAAAATTACGATCTTCTAGCCTCCTGGCGCCCGACACTTCGGGAACTTATTACGAACCAACTCCTAATAGAATCTACTGTGTTTAAACTCACTAAATGTCAATGTCTATTGAGAGAAGTTACATAGAAGTCTTGTACAAAACTTATGACACTGACTTCGAGAGAAGTTACTCCAACCAACTTCAGTTCCTGAACTAAGAGGAAAAATGTTTCACAATTCATGTCCTTGTGAATATTTTATTGAAGAATATAGTATTCTATATGGAGTTGTGGGCTTATGTCAGTGTTGACGTTTTATAGATATTGGTGGCAGATTGGATAGGCTTTATATGAGTAGTGAGGATTTTATGGAAAACATTTTTGGATATTGTAGTCGAGATTTATGTGTGTAAAGGTAGTTTTCCTTGGAGATTGTACTGATATAATGTTCAAACTAACTGGTGTTTTAAGTTTAACTTTTTTTGAGCCACGGTTAGTTGTTATTTAACCAAATTTTCCCTTAGGTAGGTAACCTTAATGAAAATTAGGTTATGGACGACTTATTGGTTTCATTTCAATATGTTTTCCGTTAGCCATCGAATCGTACCTAAGTAGGTAGGTAACACAAGGAAAGTTATGTAAAGAAAAAAGTCTCAATAACAGCATTAATGTCAGAGTTTTATTTACGATCAATATATGTACCTACTACACACTAATAAAACTCTTAGAGCTAGCGCGCACGAGTGACTTTTGTTACAGACTGTGACACAATAGTTTCTGTCACTATCACGTCACGTCATCAAAGTGGAGTGCGCTCACGAAATTCACCAAACTTTTTTGAAATCCAGGCGTCATTTGTCCACAAGGGTTTGAAAGGAACGGTAATTATATGCCTAGCAGAAAGACTGATGATTCTGGCTTCTAGGAGCATAAACATTGAAAAACATACTTATTTATTGATTTATGTTGTTACCTCTCACTACTGGCAGGGGTCGCCACCACTAGTTCCGGCGACCGACCTTTCAGGTTTTCATAGTGATTATAATTTTGGTCGTGCTAGGAGCGAATGCTTTTCAAAGCTAAAAAACTGAGAAAAACCTTATTAGATCCCAATATTTCATTGTTTTCCGTTTCAAAATAGCGTGAGAGTAATACAATAATAGTAGTAATACACGAATATTATAGATAGGATATTCAGTATTTTTAGTGCAGTGTTGAGTATTTGACGGCGAGTCGGTAAGTACCTTCCATTATGAACTCAGGGGATTCTGTACCTAAACCTGTAGCTCAAATTACTGCTCCAGATGGAAGGCACAGAGCTGTGAGCTCAAGCTCATCGCAAAGCAGTCCGTCATCTTCGGAAGGCGAGAAAGGTTTTGCCTCACGACCACCACGGTTTTGCGGGGCATAGATCCTAAGTTAAGATTTTTTTTTCAAGAACTTTGTAAAGATAAGATAACAGAAGGTCTAAGCGACGCAGGTTCAAACTGGTCGGAACCGGCTCGGATCTTCGCATGGATACTCTCATTAACTAAAGTACATATCTATCACTGTGTATCTCAAATGCCGCAAATTTTCAGGGCAGTTAGTACGAATTATAATCATAGTAAAGAAAAAATAATTGCAGCCGTTGCGATTCCGTAAAATCTACCAATTATAATATTTTTTTTTAATTAATCACCTAATAATAATAATAATAATTGGCAACACCGACGCAACACCGTGATCCAGACGTAGACAGAGATCCAGACCACACACCTATTCTCTGATTAAGGAGAATAAATGTCATTTTTATCATATTCCCATATTCAGATAAATAATTTTTCCTTTTTTTTGAAGCAGTTTTTATATAATATAGTGTAAAACCCCGCAACCAAAGCCCAAATAGTAACTACAACTCAATATAATTAGCATCTAAAAATATACAATGGACCATAACTTTCGTAAAAAACTGCCGAACAGGAGGTGACATCTCTCATGTCACCTCCGATATTACAGGACAGAATTCAATAGAAACATGAGAAGATGTTGACAAGAGCAGCCGTACGACGTGCACGATCACCACCTCCGGACTCTTCGCTCAGCTCCGCCTCGCCGCCGCCGGTATCCAGCCCTTCTGTGAGCGCTGTGATAACACCGGCCGCGGCAGTTGCCTCGAGCTCGAGCGACGAGCATTTCTCTCCGCCCACGACGCCACCACCTGCTCGTCGACGGGGAGGACGCCGGCCGTCGGATGGCTTAGAACCTCGAGGCCCAACGGCCTCTGATAGGGTCCCAGCTCCCGGCGGAAGTGTGCAGCGCATGAGATGGACGAGATCTATTAATGAAAATGTCATGCGCTCATACTATGGGGCTACAGAGCGGGGAAACAATCTGACCGCGTACCGTGTTCGGATGCTCTCTCTTTTTCAGGTGCTTGAGCCAGCTGTCAACGTTTCGGCACAACGACTGTCGGATCAGGTGCGAGTCATCCAGCGTAATCATATGTTGGATGACTCTGTACTTGATCGCCTGCGAAGTGAAATGCAGAGTGGCCATATCATCGCCCCCCAGTCGCAGACTGTTGTACATCCGCAGCCCAATACAACGCATGCTGACGAAGGGAGTAATGATAGGGCTACAAATGTAAATAGCCACTGCAATGAGCAATTGAGGAGTGTTTTGGAGGATGCGATTCAGGAATATCGATTCATGCCGCCCGAACTTAGACCACGCTTACCTCGTTTGCCCATGCATAACAAAAATAGGGCGCTAGTGGCGGTCCTGGATTCGCAGTTATCAAACTATTTTGATACCTGCGAAGACCTCACCGATATTCATTCGATTCTGTACTGCGCGGCAGTAGCGGCATGCCGTGTAGCTCACGTCAAATTTGCAAATGACACTAGAGCTACACGACCGAAAACAAACGTACCAGCTTGGCAGTGCAGAATTGAACGCCGTATTGGTGGGGCCAGGACGCTCATCGGCAAACTAATCTGCTTCAAGGAGGGCAATACTCGCCCTAGAGTGATGCGCTTTGTGAGACGGGCATTCTCAGGGACTGATATCAGTCCCCAAGACTATATGTCTTGTGTCACAGAGCGCATCGACTTCCTGAAGCAGAAAGTGTATGCATGGGCAAACCGTATTCGTCGGTATAGGCGGCGAGTAGAGCGATACACTCAGAATCGCACCTTCCAGAGCGATGAAAGGTGGGTTTATAGGGGTTGGGAGCGACCGGACCATGGTGTGACTGAGACGTGCCTACCGGATGATGATGCCATGTGTTCCTTCTGGCGCAGCATCTGGTCGGTACCTGTCAGTCACACCGAAGGTGATTGGACTCGGGAAGTCGAGCGAGCCTGCGATCCGATACCAGAAATGGGGGCTATTACCATCTGCCCCCAAGATGTAGCTCGTGCAGTCCGTCCACTACCCAACTGGAAGTCTCCAGGGCCGGATGGACTGCACAACTTTTGGATTAAATGGTTTACAAGATCGCACGCTCGCTTGGCATATCAGTTTCAGACTACTTTGGAATCTGGTTCGCTACCCCCATTCCTAACGACAGGCATTACCCACCTGCTCCATAAATCAGGTAGCACCGCGGAACCCAAGAATTATAGGCCGATCACGTGTTTACCGACGGTCTATAAAGTTCTTAAATCCATTTTGAGAGCTAAAATTAAGAAACATATAGACACCAACTCCCTGCCTCTCAAAATGGATGTAGGAATAGATCCCGCGGTACTAAGGAGCTACTCCTCATTGATATGACCATTAGCCAACAGGTTCGTCGTCCCCGAAAGGATCTGTCGACATGTTGGATAGATTATACGAAGGCCTATGACTCGGTGCCGCATACATGGCTCATGAGGGTGTTACGAGTTGTATAAAGTAGATACAACTCTTCGCACCTTCCTAATGTCATGTATGCGGCAATGGAGGACGGTCCTTCACTATCCAGGATGTCGAAATATTCATAGGAATAGCGAACCGATAAGGATCGAGCGAGGCATATTTCAGGGGATAGTTTGAGTCCGCTTTGGTTCTGCTTAGCCTTGAATCCTCTAAGCACACTGCTGGAGGATTCAGGTCTAGGCTATCGGTTGAGGAGAGGTGGTCAGGTTATATCGCACCTCCTCTACATGGATGAGTTAAAACTCATTGCCCCCAACAATTTGCAACTGATGGAGCTACTGAAAGTAACTCAAACTTTCAGTAGCGCCATCAGGGTGGAATTTGGTGTGGACAAATGTGCGGTCATGCATGTAAAGCGAGGGGAGATTGTTGAATCCGTGGGAACCCAACTCTCGGATTCCACAAACCTTAGAGCTCTCTCTGCATCCGAAACCTATAAGTATTTGGGTATGTCGGAAGCGTTAGGCATCAATGTTACTGACATGAAGCAATCGTTGAAGGAACGCTTCTTTGGCCGCCTGAAAAAAGTACTTAATAGTCTTCTATCAGGCGGAAACAAGGTGCGCGCCTTCAACGGTTGGGTCATGCCGGTTTTGATGTACTCTTTCGGCATACTCAAATGGACTCAAACCGAACTCGACGCCCTGGATAGGAGGGTCCGTACGCTGCTGACTGCAAATCGAATGCATCACCCACGATCATCGGTAATGAGGCTGTATATCCCGCGAAAGTGTGGAGGTCGAGGCTTTTTAAATTCGAAGACCCTCCACAACCGCGAGGTCTGCAGTCTCAAGGAATATTTTTTTAAAGCTGAAATGGGTATGCACCGAGATGTGGTCGCAGTAGACAAGGGACTCACCCCGCTCTCCATGGCTAAAGAGAACTGGCGCAAACCTGAAGTACTTACTACCAATGACCGCAAGGAGGTATGGCAAAGCAAGGAGCTTCACGGGCGCTTCTACCGGGCTCTTCATCAGCCCGGTGTAGACTTCTTAGCGTCTATATCCTGGCTTCGTTTTGGTGACCTTTTCGGGGAAACTGAAGGTTTCGTCTGTGCAATTATGGACGAAGTTATCTTGACGAATAACGAACGAATAAAAGACGGGACGGTTGACGTGTGTCGGGCATGCCACCGTCCAGGTGAATCTATCGGACATAATTATCTCTGGTTGTTCTCGTCTGGCTAACGGCGAGTACTTACACAGGCATAACCAAGTAGCCAGGATTATTCACCAGCAACTTGCTTTAAAATATAAACTTGTGGATACCGAGGTACCGTATTACAAGTATGCGCCCGACCCAGTTCTCGAAAATGACTAATTCACGTTGTACTGGGATCGATCCATCATTACTGACAGGACTATTGTCGCCAATAAGCCTGATATAGTGGTGATAGATCGATTAGCGCGCCGCACAATGTTTATAGATGTTACCATTCCACATGACGAGAACCTCGTGAAAGCTGAGAAGGAGAAACAAATTAAATATCTCGACTTGGCACACGAGGTTATTGACATGTGGAATGTGAGCTCGGCTGTCATTGTGCCGATTGTCGTATCGGCCAATGGCCTGATGACCGAAAGCCTTTTTTTTTTTTTTTTTGTTTCCGGGGTGTAAAATCCACATGGATGTCCGCCGCCCTGGGGCGGGCGGCGGGGTCTGTCAGAGTCTTACTGACTAAAAACCACCCCGGTGTTCCATCTCACACCTACGCCGGGGGTCGCGGGAACGTACGATCCTTCCGCAACCCCCGACTGGTGCCGGCCCGCCACTGCGGGCCTCTTCGGGTCTGGGGGGGGAGTGAGGTGTTTGACTCCCCCCGCGACGTCTAAGAGGGGCGCGCGTGGAACACTACACGCCGCCACCTCGGGTCCTGATGTATGGGGGGCGACGGACTTCCTCGAGTCCGTCGCTCCTGGACCCATTTAGAAGACGATGATTTTAGAGACGCTGGAAGAGGGCGTTGTCCGCCCTCCACCGACGCCCGGTGCGCCTTCTGCGGGCCGGGTGAGTGGACGAGATCTCCCTCTCCCTTTTCGCAGCCTCCTTCTGCGAGACGACTGTTTCGCAGAAGGAGACCACCGCGTCCCAGGACTCGGGGCTGCCGACCATCGACTCGACTACGGCCGGCAGCGACAAGTCACTGCCTACTTCTAAGATGAGGGCACGGCGCGGCTCCTCCCAAGCGGCACACTCTGCCAGCGTATGCCGCGCCGTGTCCTCCCGGCAGTCGACGCAGTGGTGACACCGGGCGTCTGGCTCCCTGTTTATGCGACACAGGTACTTCCCGAA
Organism: Brachylomia viminalis; assembly: GCA_937001585.2. Taxonomy (NCBI): domain Eukaryota; kingdom Metazoa; phylum Arthropoda; class Insecta; order Lepidoptera; family Noctuidae; genus Brachylomia; species Brachylomia viminalis. The sequence goes on from OW443300.2 coordinate 6,036,511, forward strand.
GCAACCATGCCCCGAGAGCACCTGCGTCGCCCGAAATGACAGGGAGCCGTGCCTTCTCCCGAGCCAGCGCTCGAGCACCGGCCGGACCGCCTCGACGGTGACGAGGCCGGCGGTAGGGCGTGAGAGCCTGTCCCGCCATTCCGCCACCAGGACCTCGCGAAGCTGAGACCGACGCAGCTCAATGTGTCGCTGCATCGGTCCCTCACCCCGCGCCCTCGCTTCCTCGCGCCACCGATACAACGACGCGAGTACTTTTGCCTCAAGGTCCCAGGGCGGGGATCCGGCGCCTTGTAGGAATGACCGAAAGCCTCGATCAACATCTTTCGAGGCTCTCGTTACGCAGTTGGATCAAGGGCCTGATTCAGAAGGCAGTACTCCTCGATACGGCTCGTATCGTGAGAATGTTCCTATCTCAGGAGCCCTAACCACCGGTAGCTTGGACTCTGCTCTTGATACCGGCGGACGACTATTTTTATATTTTTAAATGTTTTTTATAAAAATATTTAAAAATATAAGAAATAGAGGTATATTGTTTTTTATATGTAAGAAAATAAATAAACGGAATAATATAATAATAACTGGAAACACCAACGTCAACACGTCACGAAATTTTTCAGTTATATTTATTTTAGACGCAGTTTTTATATTGGTTTTTATATTTTATGAGAAACCCTACAACAAGCCTGAAAATCAGAAAAAATACTCCCCACATAATTCAAGAAAAGCAAAATTAACCAGAATTCTATAAACTTTCGTCAAAAACTACCGAATCCGAAGTGACATCTGTCATGCCACCTCCGAAAATGCCTTACAATAATAATTTAAATTACTTGCATGAAAACTGAACAATGTTGACGAGGTCAGCTTCAAGACGAGCACGCCTACCACCTCCGGACTCTTGGCTCGGCTCCGCCTCGCCGCCGCCGGTACCCAGCCCCACCGTGAGCGCTGTGACGACACCGGCCGCGGTAGTTGCGTCAAGCTCGAGCGACGAGTATTTTTCTCCGCTGACGTCGCCAACACCTGTACGTCGGCAGGGGAGAGGCCAGCCACCGAGGAGCTTGGGACTTAGGGGCCATCCGGCCCCGAGCCGGGTCCCCGCTGCCGGTGGTTGTGTGCAGCGCATGAGATGGACTCAATCTATGAACGAGAACGTCATGCGCGCATATTATAATAGGTCTACAGAGGGGGGAACTAACCTCACTGCGTACCGTGATAGGATGCTGTCTCTGTTTCAGGAAGTAGAGCCAACCGTCAACGTCTCGGCCCAACGACTATCGGATCAGGTGCGGCTCTTCCAACGTAATCATAGGTTGGACGATGCTGCAATTGATAGGCTGCGCTCAGAGCTGTGCAACCATATCGTCTCGGCTCCGGCACAGACCGCGGTACATGCTTCAACTATTGTTGCAGTCCCGCCGCGGTCGAACCATGGTGTTGAAGAAGACGATGATAGGGTTACCACAGTAAGTAGCCAGTACAACGCCCGATTGAGGAGCGCACTGGAGGATGCGTTTCGCGAGTATAGATCCACTTCGATCGAACTTAGACCCTGATTACCACGCCTACCTATGCACAAAAAAAAATAAGGCGCTGGCATGTGCCCTCGATTTGCAGCTGAAGAATGTGTTCGAGAGCAGCAAGGATCTCGTTGATACACACTCGATCCTGTATTGTGCGGCTGTTGCGGCATGTCGTTTAGCTAATATCAAGTTTCCCAACTATGACGGAGCTTCTCGACCAAAACCCGCTGTACCAGCCTGGCAGTGCAGGATCGAGCGTCGTATCGATGGGACCAGGGTAGATACTTATATGCAAACTATACTGCTTCAGGGAGGGCAATACACGACCACGAGTGATGCGCTTTGTAAGACGGGCATTCGCGGGGACTGGAATCAGCCCTTGAGAATACATGTCCCGTGTCACAGAGCGCATCGACTTCCTGAATCAGAAAGTTTATGCATGGGCAAGCCGTATTAGCTTTAGTAAGACAAAGTGCATATATGAAGGATGCACACGTTCAAGTGCAGTCCGACAATCGGGCCCGCATAGCATACGTAAGGAACGACGGTGGAATCCAGGCCCTAGCCCTATTGGGCCAAATGAATAAACTCCTTCATCTAACCGAGCAGAACAACATAACGTTGTCGGCATCACACCTCCCGTTTAACCCCCGGGGACGTTAAACGGGATTGCAGACCGCCTCTCGAGAGGAAAACCAAATGGAACTTACAACCCAAAGCCAAGAACGTCATATTCAAAATATGGGGCGTTCCAGGTGAAAGACTTGTTCGCGTCAAATGAAACCGCAGTTGTCCTACAATTATAGTTGTAAAACAGCGGTAGACAACGGAAATGTATCCAAAGTAGCCGATAAAAACCTACAAACAACGGATGAATACCGGTCGTTTATCTGACTGCAAGCTAAAACGGTTGGTTAAGTGTTTGCGCGAAAATTATTTAACTTGTAACTTTAATATAGTTTTTTTGTTGCCTACAAAGACTCGGAATTTTTTTGCTGAATTAAAATGAAGAATTTTGATACTTACCTTGTTACCTAGTAATAAACTACATTAATTCAACCTTAAAAGCCTGTTTAAAGTTTTGTATCTATTCCCTGTGGGTCTCTATTTACCCCGTTTTACCCGGTAGAGACCTACCTTCCTACGTTAATAATACGAAACTTGTAAATAATTAGGTACAAATTCTTTCGCGCGGGTCGTCGCGTGACCGTGAGTGACGTTCCCGTGTCGAGTGATGGGCGGAGGATATTAACTCGAGTATTTATCAGAAATGGATAAATACCTACTCATTGTCACTCATTTTTATCGGACCGAGTCGGAGGTAGGAAAAATGATGGACATTTTTTTTTAGCGCATCTGGTATGTATTTAAAAAAAATAATGGCAAGTATTGTTATTTGGGCTTTCCAAAATGTGCCACGAGTGGACAATCAGTCTTGTGATCTTACCAATGAAGCACCAAGTAAAAATAATTACTCAAATATGAGCATCGAGAGCCAGAACATGCCTTTCACAAGTTATTCTTCAAGTGTTGATCATGCTATCGTCGCTGAAAAACTTACCAGAGGTAATAATTGTATCAGGTCAGGAGCCCCACTGTCTCTAATAAAACACCGTCTTTAGATAGACTTTTTAGCCATCGTTTAAGTTGCCTTCCAGAAAAGCCCTAACGGAAAATATTTTAATCAAATCTACAACGAAATAAAGAAAAGTGAAGGAAGAACTTGATACCATTCACCATTTCACAAGATAAGGCAACTACCTAACAGCACTAAGGAGTTTGGAAAATACAAAAGCCGCTCTCTTAGCATTTGCAATAGAAGAAAATACTGTCATGTCAAAATATGACACAAAAATGTTTTTCCTATCTCAATGCAAAAAGCAGCTAAGCTTGATAAAATATTTTTGAAATTACGTAGATCAATGCATATCTGTACTAACATCAAGGCGAAGAGCTGGAAGCCATGGTTTTTATTACCGAAATAACAGGTTTGTCTAATGTTGAAGTAATGCCAGAATTAGCTGCATGTAAGGCCAAGGAAGGTTTTTAGCGAAAACCTTTTATTTGAAAGAACATTAACGAAAAAAGCCCCTAAACCTGGTCGATAAGAGTAGGTATGTTCTTCGATAAAGTTAAATATAGTCGCAGCGCGTATTCTTTCAGCACCGCATACTTCTGCCTCAATAGAACGGTATTTTAGTACACACGCAAACATTCACAGCAAAAAAGTAGCTATATTTATAAAATATAATTGGAATATTGTTAACAAAAGTCAAGAGAGTGCAGACAGCGACTGTGATGATGATGTGCCATCACCAGTACAGACAGATACTGATGAAGAATCAGTGGATTTGAGAGAATCGAGAAGCGAGTTCCAGTTTGTAAATTGCATTTCTAATAATGATGAACTAGCGTCTAATAGTGGTATTATTATATTTAGTAGTAATATTATTTTACTGATTAGGATAATTGATAATAAATGTTATTACAGACTGAAACGAATTTCTTTCATTCTTTTAACACATTTATTTATTTCACACCATGTCTTTAAGAAACAACGTTAGAGCAAGGACCTTGTTGGTGGTGAAGACACTATAAAAGGGTCGGTTGCCAGAACTAGTGGTGGCAACCCATATAACACCCCGGTAACGACATAAATCCAGAGAATCAGGTATGTTTTACAATGTTTATGCTCCTATAAGACAGAATCACAGACAGCTTCTTCATACTAACGCTGTGTCTTTCTTTCGGCACACAGTTACTGTAAAATAAATAAGAAAAAAATACTGCGCACCCCCTTTGGTGTGACAGACTAATAAATGGAAAGTTTTACACTATGTTTCCTAAACTTCGACAACACCCAAAGCACATCATTATCTGTATCGTCTTCGTTTACAGTCACATTGTGAGAAGACTGCCATGTTTGCGTGTTGCCTTGTCGCTAATTCTAAAGCGAATGGGAAACAGGAACGCAAGGGTTGCGCGCAGAGTTACAATGTTGTCATTCACGCGCACATACGAGTATATTGAAACCTAGCGGCGCGGTGGCAGTTTTGTCATGGGGTTGTTCACGGGTCGGCGGACGAAAGTGTCACCAGGTTGTCATATCGCAACGTGCGCGCATCTTCATACAATCCACAGACCGTATAACAGTGACAAGGTGACCAAAGTCACTAGTGCGCGCTAGCTCTTACGTGCCATTTATATTATGGTTGCGTATCTAATAATAAGTTTATATTTCTACATAATGGTGCCGATTCCCTTGTATACAAACTAAACCAAATTTAAGTTCAGTGCATCTTTTTCTTTCTATTTCATTAAGAAAAGGACAGAAGATAAATTTTAATTTAGTCCTGTCAAATTTATCAGCGCCTGACACTACTCCATACAAGTTTAGACGTGATTAAAAAGTTGACTACTAAAATTACATCAAATTATGTCAGGTGCTGACTAATTTGACAGGACTAAACTAATATTTATCTTCTGTCCTTTTCATAATGAAATAGAAAGAAAAAGATGCACTCAACTTAAATTTAGTCTAGTTTGTGAACAAGGGAATCGGCACCACTTACAGATATCTATTTATTTAGGCAAGCCAACTAAATAAACACAAACACCTTCATAGTACATAATATCATTTACAAATACAATAGCAATGCTTGCCACTAAATTAAAGGTAAGCACAGCATTTTATATATTTATATCTCACTATACAATAATCTATATAAATAAATAATTAATTTATAGATGGACAACAATGTAAATACGACAAATTTAAATAACCTTTTATACTCTGGAATTAAATTAAAAGATATTGAATTAAATAACAAACTAATAACACAATATAAAATAAAAAACATAAACATTATAAAGATTATTGAGCAACAATTACCTACATGTTATTGAGCACAGCTCTTTTAAACTTAGCGATGCTGCCTGAAAATATGTCTAAGTCACAATCGTGAAAACTGTCGTTACACCTTCTGAGAATATATGAAAGGGGAGCATTACTCCCGTACTCCGTTTTGCAGCGACCAGGAGCAAAAGTCTTATAGTTATGAAGTCTAGCTGATGACTGGGGCGTATAAATATTAATTGATGAAAGAAGCTGTGAGCAATCCACGCCTTGATTTAATATCTTGAATAAGAAAATTAGACCTGCAAAAACTCGACGCCAGTGTACTTAAATATTTCATTTTGAAGTAATTCAGTCTATTATAAGTCTTTTTAAAAAAAATATTTGAACTCTTGAGCAGTATTCTCTACATGACTACGAACGAATGCAGAAAACAAAATGTTCAGTGAAAAAACCTAAATATCGTTTTAAATCGTGACGGCACGGTTGGTGCAGTGGTTAAGCGATTGATTGCTGCGTTGCGTGTCGCGGGTTCGATTCCCGCACGGAACAAATATTTGTATGACCTACAAGTATTTGTTCCGGGTCTGGCTGTCAGTGTATGTGAGTTTAAATGTTTGTAAATGCACCCACAATACAGGAGATATTCCTAGAGTGGGCCACGTTTAAAAAAAAAACTAGGCACAAAAATTACAGCATACCTTCATGAAAGTTACGATCAAATATGCACATCAGACCATCTGAACTCATCTGAACCTATTACAAATTATCAGTATTAGACTTGAACATGGCACAGAGTTGAATCAACTGTTTGTTGTGCTGTCCATGGGTATTCATATTTACGGAAATCTATTCGTCTGTTGATGTGGACCCGACAAGTCCCGAACATTGCCGAACTCACCCGAACACACTACAAAAGTCCTTCACTATTAGACTTAAACATAGCACACAGTTGCATCAACTGTTTGTTGGACTTCCCCTGGGTCTTCATATTGCGGACGTCTGTTCTTCTGTTGATGTGAACCCGGACTCCTTCCAGACCAGACCAGGCTTTTGCTACCGAGACTAACTTGCTCCAAGGTATTGGCCATTCACCGCGTAGGAACTAAGGACAATACAAACAATATGCTGTCAGAGGTAATTTAAAGTTTTGAAGGCGCTCGCCATTGTTTCTAGCAGACGATTACAGATTTACAGGTTACACATTACAGGTTTTATTCAAACTCAAACCATTTATTTCAATTAAACCATTTACAGGCACTTTTGAATTGTCAAGTGGTCGGTCAGTCAGAAATGTGAAGCTAGTTGCCCATTCCACAGCGTAGTAGGTACCTATGGAAAAGAACGGGCAAGAAACTCCATGGACACTCTTTTAAATTATATTGTTACATAAATATTAGTTACATCATTAATATTGAATATAGGTATCCTTATATGTGAGAACGATGTAAATAAGCCGTACACGTTGAGTGTCCAGTACAGCAAACAGAAATTTAAACAAAACAATCCATAAATAAAATAATTGAAATAAGCCGTGGCGGCTAATAGACGACCAGTCCCAACTGACAGGGCCCGTTCACGAACATGACGCATGGATCAGCACCATTCAGCTCAACCATTTTGAAGGGAGCTAAATGATCCAACACACGCGCCACCGCCAGCGAGACATTTGAGTGAGCATGACATCTATCAGCCGCCAGGGCACATTCAAGTCAATGAAAGACATTACCCGGTAAATGGTAGCTCGATAGCACATAGTACTCACACTTGCCCTATGCAATAATATAATACAAAGGAGATTCAGTTTATAAAATGCAAAGGGAGTCTTAAAAAAGGATTTTTTTTTTGTTCCCGAATGGGCCTGCATTTGACCTCGATCACGCCTAATGATAGATGGAAAGGTTCAAATTTAGTGAAGTTTCAACTCCATGGGTACTGTTGTTTCTCATGAATCTTTTGCTGCTACCTTCAATGTCTTGATAAGTATGTTAATTATATTGCTGTCTTCTTTTATTTTTTGTGGGTGTCATACTAGCTCTGCTCGTGAATGTCATCATTATTATGTAAAGTTAAATGATAAATGATTTTATTTCTGTAAGTAGGTTTGAACAAAAACTTTTACATGTCCATCGTATTTTAAAAACTAGATGAGGTCGGCATTTCCTATCTGAGAGTCCCGTACGGTATATCGAAGTACCCTTGAACGATATAACTGTCTACAGAAAGCATGGATCACCGACGAACGATAATACGAGAAAACTATTAGTCGATACCATTATTAAGCGACAGCATGTTTCGCCGAATAACGCTACATAGAATGAATGGTTGGCCGATACCAAGATTTGCCGATGTCATGGTTCGCCGGAACACGCTTGAACTAAATAATCCTTTATCGATAGCAATTTGCATCGAAAGCACCTTTTCTTACACCGCCTATACAAAATAATTGTCTTTAGTTTCTCGCTTGGACAATTTTTACAGACATCGATTAAATTGCATTAACTGCTATTTCCATGCGCTTATCTTAATATTGCATTAACAATTGTTATATGTACAACTGGTTACGGAAACAACTTAGATGATGCTCATAATTATTACATTGGCCACATTGTAAAAATGGTAAACATTCTCGCTGGTCAGTGTATTGTTGCAAATATGTGGGTACAAAATGCATAATAGTGACTTGAATCAAAACTACGTTCCCGTTTATTTTCGTTGTTATTGCGATCAGTCAATTAATTTGAAAATGAGTGCTTGTAATGTAATGAAATCAAAACGCGGCGCTAGTGTACTTATTGTGGATGGATATTCATATCACCTCAACAAAAGATTGGACGACAAATATTACTGGAGATGTACGCTGAAAAGTTCTAAAGGTTGTGGTGCTACTGTGACAACAATATTTTGCACTAATGAACATTCGATTTTAAATCAAAACACATGGACAATCAGCGCCTGACACTACTCCATACAAGTTTAGACGTGATTAAAAAGTTGACTACTAAAATGACATAAAATAACATTAAATTAAAAATTACGTCAGGTGCTGACTAATTTGACAGGACTAAACTAATATTTATCTTCTGTCCTTTTCATAATGAAATAGAAAGAAAAAGATGCACTCAACTTAAATTTAGTTTAGTTTGTGAACAAAGGAATCGGCACATCGGCACCTGTGTCTGTTTCATCTCACGCAAAGCCTTTGGCGGCATGTACAGCGGAAGGGTTGGCAAAGCGCTATGGTACTGATTTCGTATTTGCACCAAAATCAGACATTTATTTGCTGTAGCATTTTTGGAACCAGAAGAGATACCGGAGGCCTTCGAGCAAGTAAAAAACTTAGTATTGCCAACTGAAGCCGAAGGACTGGCACAATGGTTCAATAAGTATTATGTATCTGGAATATTTACAAAAAAATCTGGCCCAGCGACGAAGTTAATTCTGAGCAAAAATCCACCATTCTTCCCACCAGCTATGTGGTCAGTGTCTAATCGTACTTATTCTATTCCGAAAACACAAAATGCTCTGGAATCATGGCATAACCGGTGGAACACACTTTTAAATCGCAAGAAGTGGAATATCTTCAACACTATTAAGGAGTTTGCTAAAGAACAAAAATATACCGACTGCGAAATCGAGCGCATCACTGCATCTGAGCCAATGCCAAAGCGTCGTCGTTCGTCGCAGATTGAATATGAAAAGAGACTAGAAAAGCACTTGTCCCTAAAGCCTAAAGAGTGAGATGAGCATAGAAAGTTTCTTAGGTGGGCTAGCTCACATCATGTACATCAAAAATCATTAATATAAATAACACATAACGGGTAGTTTTTTTTTTTCAAAGTTGATTGTTTTCTAACATGTTTCTTATGATTGCGCAGTTTGCAACCTTTATTTTTGTTATTTACCATTTAATTATAAAAATAATCAAATTTGCTGTTTTATTATTTTCTTTACATTTACTTTTATTGAATTACTAAGATAAACGTATGAAAATAGCAGTTAATGCAATTTAATCGATGTCTGTCAAAATTGTCCAAGCGAGAAACTAAAGACAATTATTTTGTATAGGCGGTGTAAGAAAGGGTGCTTTCGGTGCAAATTGCTATCGATAAAGGATTATTTAGTTCAAGCGTGTTCCGGCGAACCATGACATCGGCAAATCTTGGTATCGGCCAACCATTCATTCTATGTAGCGTTATTCGGCGAAACGTGCTGTCGCTTAATAATGGTATCGACTAATAGTTTTCTCGTATTACCGTTCCATCGGTGATCCATGCTTTTTGTAGACAGTTATATCGTTCAAGGGTAATTCGATATACCGTACGGGACTCACCAAAGAAAGGACATTTAAGTAGGCCACATAAATTACTCAAACTGCCAGATCATGATTAAACTAAGTGAGAAAAATACAAAAAAAAAAACCAATGACCGACATAGTTCTCACATTCACAATAATTAGAATAATATTATAATAATCTTTGAGGACCATGTAGATTTGTGTCTGAAATGGTCTTTTGAGTAAAGAACCACACAGATTGAGTGGACCTGTCCAGTCAGTGCACGCATTTGTCAGTAACCGTGCAACTCAACTCAGAACTTAAGGAGCTCAACGATTCGACGAAAATACGAGTTAAAATAGTTCTCATTAAGTGAAATTTGTAGTCATTTCTTTTGAGTAAATAAAGATTCTTTAACCACAAAGTGGTAAGGCAGTTACCAGGTCGAGTACCTACACGTAAATGAGAATCGTAATTATTAGGTAACGACAGAAAAACTTTTTGAAAATAAGAAATCTGACCTACCTGATCAAAAGGTTGTTTTCCGATATGGAACATGGTGTACAACAGCGGAGTCTTGTTCAATGGAATGTCGACGTCACACGAGTCTTGAATGCCAAGCTCTTTGTATATCCACTCGGAGTGTAGTGCGAGATGTTCATAGATAACCTAAAAAAGTATTTTAACATTATAAATCCTCGTAAATGGTAGTTTCCATTGCATTGCTGGCATAACAAGATTTTAGCAGGTCCTCCTAACGTTCCAGCTCCTAAGGTCCTTCCTTATAGGGTCTGCACTCTAATTGCGTAAGTAACACACTTTCAATCACAATCCGAAAGACTTTGAACGAACAAGCTAATCCATTGCTTTGTATGTTTGAAAAATTAAACTCAATAACGTAAATAACGCAATGAATGTTGTTGAACTGTCAAAATGAAAGGCATTGCCACTGTAAGTGTATTACGCAATTATCGCGCAGTATACTGAGTCAACATCGAGTATCCGATGGCGATAGGCATTTAGATGTTTGTAGCGGTATCAACATCACCACATGCGAACTACGCAACACACTGACGTCACGCAAAATCCTGCATCGCGCAAGCAGAGTTTACCGCGTAACTAGCATATATACAACGCCCCGACATCAACTGTCGGGTAGTTGCCCACCGGACACGACACCCGTCTGGTCGGAGGATCCTCCATTTTCTATTGAAGTATGAGTGAACTTTACACCCTGTTCCTCATACCTCTATTGTTTTTCGAATTACCTCCATACTTTTGATAATTGTGTTTTGGTAGGTAGAATCCTTCCGATTTTAGAGACATTATATAGCCTATTAAGGTCTATCCACACATATCAGGGCCGTGCCCGGGACGTGACAGGGCTGTGGTATACACAAGGCAGGCACTGAAGCTCCGTCGCCGGCCCGGACACGGATATGTGTGACCGAGTTCATATAAAATGTACGCACCGAATTTTTTTTTGAGCGGCAGCTAGAGCACAGTCCGTCCACGTCTCGGACACAATCCTAATATGTGTGGATAGACCAGCTTATTCCAAACACATCGGTGGAGGAGTTCGTTGATAAATAATAACAACCGCACGGGTCGAGGGAAGGTTAAGCTACACTTGCTGAGGTCGTTCCGTGGATGGGTGACCATTCATTTACATATCGAGACCCCTCCGTGCCTCGGAAAGCACGTTAAACGGTTGGTCCCGGCTGTCATTTGTAGGTCTTGACAGTCGTTACGGGTAGTCAGAGGCCCGAATGTCCGAGATCCAGTCTTACCAAGGGGTATCGTATTACCCGGTTACTGTGTTGTGGAGGTCAGATAGGCAGTCGCTCCATGTAAAATACTGGTAATGAAATGAAATGTTTATTTTTGTAAGTAGATCCTTTATGACACTTTTACACGTCTATATTTTAAAACTAGATGGCGCCAGCATTTCCTAGCTGACTGATCCGTGAGAAGTGCCGAAACAAACTCAGAGGTCATGGTCTCTTTTAAAGTCCAAACATTGTATTATTAGGATTTTATGCGAGTCTAACAATGCAGGGCCTTGTCTGGAAGGGCGGGCCTTTTGAAGAAAGAGCCATTGCAGCTTTGAGTTGACCTGTCCTAACAGAGGGCATGCATGCATCAGTCATCGTGTAGCTCAACCCTAATTTAGGGAGCTCGACGACCCGTCACACGATGCAGGGGCCGTACAATGACATGTTAACAGCATCATGATTCCGTTGCGAAAAAGAGATAGTGCTATCGGTCATGTATAGCTCCGTCTCTCTTTCACGCTGGAACAATGATGGAATTATCACGTCATAGTACGGCCCCTGGACATTTGCGTAGGCCGTATAAAAAATAGTCAAAACTGCCAGACAAGGTATTCAGCTGCATCCGGTTAGACTGGAAGCCAACCTCGTCATAGTTGGGAAAACGCTAGGCAGATGATGGTGATTCTAAGCGCATCAATAAAAGAAAACTAATTAGATACTTACTCGAAGGCTGTCCCTTCCAGGCGATGTCATAAGTATTTGACTAGTGAGGGCAGCGGCGTCACTCGCTCGCTCTGCGTTAGATCCAGGCACGTCACCCTAGAACAGTCATGCATATATTATAGTGAACATGCGACATTTTGGTTGAATGACTTTTCTGTACACTATGAGCCTCGTTCGTATTCAATAACGAGATAGGTGTAACCAACCACGTTTCGCCGGCCATGTTATAAGAACCAAGTAATAAAGGATGATGACTTAGGCTGAAAAAATCTTAACGGAAAACACAACAAAACTGTTCGACCTGGGGGCCGAACTCAGGACCCCATCTTAAGCGTTCTACCTACTAGTACGCCAACGGGGCCGTCAGCAGAAACTGAATACCATAGCTGACAAAATGAAGCATAACATTGTATGTCTGTTGGTATGTAATGTTATTCTTAATCTGTGTTTTTATCTTAAGGCTCCGTGCACGTAAAAAACCCTCTTTTGTCAATTTCTTATCTAATTGTGACAAAGCTGGAAATAATTGAAACATTATGTCTGTATGACTACAAAGGTACAGTTTTCATGGCGCTAAACCATTCGTGTCAGTCACGGCACCTGTTAATAGTTTCATCACTTTTGCGCTCTCGAAAAAAATGTTTTTTTTTACTTTGATTTACTAAATGAAAATATTGTATAATCATAAAATGAAATTTGAATTTTATTTTAAGATTAGCTGATGATTAATGTGTGATTTTTAAATTTCTTGAAACGGTTTGCTTAATAATAGGAAAAAATACATTACTACCAGGGTTTGTTTCGAAAAATAGGTTTTTTCAACATTATTTTTCTGCTATATTTTGTATCGAAGTTGAAAAAAGTGGTCCAACTACATGCAAGTAGACCATATAATTATGTTGATGATAATTTGTAATGTTCAAAATCAAACGTAGTTTCTAGTAAAAAAAATGATCAAACGTCAGTCCCGCGTCATTTTTTGGAAAACTTGTTGCGAATTTTAGTGATTTTCTATGAATACTTAACTTATTTGAAAAATCCCTTTCAGCTACATGCAAAACAAAGAACTCATGTTTTCGAATCAGAAATAATTTTGTTTAAATAATGTTTCATTTTCCTAGAAATAATGCACAAAATTGATCAAAATCAGTCGATTTCGTGCACGGCCCCTTAAGGTGACTCCTCAGCAGTATAAAAAGAAAATTTGAATCTGGCGGGCTACAGCTTACGTTAACCAACCTCCTCAAACAACTCAGCGAATTCCGGAAAGTCTTCCAACCCGAACTGTTCAGACAGCGCCACTTTCCTCTTGCCCCGTTCTATGAGCAGTTGTATGTCTCTGGTATGTTTATCGTCTTCGTCGATGGAACACAGAGCCTCGGCGACGGCCAAGGCTATGGATGAAGCACTGCTGTGACTGCCGTCGAAACTAAGAGATGTTGAAGTGGCTGCGGGGATTGCGGTTTTAAAAATCAAGTTTTTTTTTTTGTTTTAAAAACATGTTTGGTCGGCAATATGCATAAAGTATTGAAGAAAAAGCAGGTACAATGTTCTGGGCAGAAGATTGTACCTGCTTTTTCTTCATCGTGGCGTACAAATATTGTGGAAGAGCCAGAAAGTTCTTTGTATAATTATTACAAGTTAGAGCAGTTCTATATTTATAATTCACTTGCAAGACAATGCAAGCGTTACAAGTTGATATCAAATAGTAACTGACAAAATTTAATTATGTAGTTAATTGTCAAATAATAATCCTCCAAAACGGAAGTGATAAGGAATTTTAATGAAAATTCGATTAATTTAATTCAATTGAATATTTGAAGAAGTCTAACTTGGTTAAGAATTAAAGTTGATATTCATGGTAATACGTTCAAATACAACTGGAAGTGCTCACAAGAGCTATGGTTTGTTACTGTCCAACTTCAAGACCAAGGCCTCTTCTTATACACAGAAGCTAGCAGTGGCCACTACTAATAGCCAAAAATGAGTTTTTTTTTATTTAAAAAAATCCATTAAATATCATAAATCAATATAATATTTGATAGGATTTATCTGTTGATGTTTTGTCATAAGTGTTGCCGCAGCAAAAAAGTTACTTCGCCGTTTCAAAGCCAGTTGTCCACACGCAACTGTTAGAAGTAGAAATGGAAAGACTACACAGATTATGTAGTAAAGACTGCCGCGAAATGCTCACTCATTTTATAATTTTATTTTGTTTGTTGTTGTTAAAAGAGTGAAGAAGAAGCTCTAGAGAACCTGTACATTGTTTCATTGGAAAAACCATGAATAATTGAACGTAAACTTATTACTCTGAAACATATTAACGAGAACATTCAGCTTAATAAGTGGACCGTTTTACATCAGTAATATTGATGTCATAGCAATATTTAGCGATAGTTTGATAGTGTAGTTGTAGGACTTACTTGTCTGTCCCAGACCAGCAATCCTGACGTGCTTAGACCTCGGTCTATTAGATTTTGCACTCATAGTGTGAGGTTCCCCATTCGCTGCAGATGCTACTGTCAAATAAAACAAATTTCAGTATAATAAATTAATAATTAATTAACAAGCAACAACAATTAGGCAAGAGAGCAGTCTATACGAAAGAGAAATTACGTCTTGTTATTAAAATACAAAATCATTAGATTGGAACGATGTCGGCCTGAAACGGCCCTACAAAAAGTTTTCACAGCATTGAATCTCAGTCGAGGCGCATTAGTTTCTTGATCTATCACTAGATGGCGCTCACACCAACTAAGAAGTTTGACATCCGTAATAATAGATGGCGCTTACCTTCTTTTTCCTTCTCAACTTCTTCATCAGCCCATTTCTGTATTTCTTCGTAGGTGACAGTTACAAGCATTTGTAGCAGTACGGAACCTCCAACAGGGTTTATATGGGAGGGCAAAGTGCCCTCTATGATTGAACATGCGTTCACGAAGCTGCGGGGAACACAGTCTAGGGATCTTGAAATGCAGGATAGGCAGAGGGCCATAGTCTGGAAGTAAAAATCTAGTTATTAAGCTATAATTACATTCGAAATAATATTCGTCGGAATTTGAAGTGTATAAAAGCTTAATGATTAGCGTGCAATATTATTGAAAGTTGTTGTCATTTCAAGGCGCGTGGCCAAAACGAAGCCTAGCTGGGCGCCTCAGCTATGCCAAGTATTTGTTTATTTTTATAAAAAGGTCGACTACCCAACTATACGAAAGTACGATTGCCTGAGCTTTTTATTCAAGTATTTCAATCATTTTATTTATGCCGTCCGAATGTAGTTTTATACTGGGAGTTCTGATAATATTAGTTTTATTATGCAGATAGAAATAAAAACAATTATTTAACTACATGAATCTACCTGATACATTGAAGCCCCGCCCTGCACAGCATTGACTAAGATTGGGGGTATGAACTGTAAAATAGAGCCCACTATTGCTAATATCCCAGCCAGCCAAGGAGGTCTTCTGTCACACCACACCTGAAAACAAACAAAATTATTAAATACTATCTAACCCGATGGACGTTGTCCGGTCTAAAGGGGGCCCACCAGGGCCCAAGCCTGCCGGGAAAGCGGGATCATCCGAACATCCGAAAGGGGTACTGCTGACCCGAAACATAAAGGGCCAAGGAAGGAACACGGGTGGGTTTTAGTCAGTAAGAGTCTGACACTCCCTTCCGCTCCACCCAGAGTGGGAGGGGTCATTTGATGATTTCCCATCCTCAAAAAAAAAGGGGGTCGGATATTTTACTATAGAAACTGGCATATCCACCCGCCGCTATTTTGTTTTTTTTTTTTCAAATTTTCCGAGAACTATAAAGTAGTCTAGGTGGGTGGGGGGACAAACTCAAACTCAAAGCATTTATTTCAAATAAACCAATTACAGGCACTTTTGAATTGTCAAGGGGTCGGTCAGTCAGAAAGATGAAGCTAGTTGCCCATTCCAAAGCGTAGTAGGTACCTATGGAGAAGAACGGGCAAGAAACTCCATGGACACTCTTTTAAATCAAAATATTGTTGACACTTATAAAAACAAAAAATGCCAAGTAATATAGCATCGTAAAGTGTCACGTTCCCGATATATTGTAACGTTACGATTAGATGGAGGGCTAATTTGTAAGTCACATGTATTAAAAAGGGAATAATAGCAGCGTAAGTTCCTAAGTGCATTGCAGTACAAATGTCGCATCGTACATCTATCTTATAAAAACGCTTTGAGTTAGTTTAGACTGTTAACATTACGCTCTAGACGCTTGTTGCTTTAATTTTACCAAAACTGTATCTTATCTATTCTAGTAAATGATAAATGATTTTATTTCTGTAAGTAGGTTTGAACAAACACTTTTACACGTCAATCGTATTTTAAAAACTAGATGAGGTCGGCATTTCCTATCTGACTACTCTGAGAAGAAAGGCCGAAACAAACTCAGAGGTCACAGTCTCTTTTAAAGTCCAGACAAAATCTTGGTCAGATCATGTGAAGGCTATGTAGATCGGTGTCTGAAATGGTCTTTTGAGGAAAGAACCACACAGATTGAGTGGACCTGTCCAATCAGTGCACGCAATTGTCAGTAATCGTGTAGCTCAACTTAGACTTAAGGAGCTCAACGATTCGACGAACAGTACCAAAGAAAGGACTTTTGAGTAGGCCCCATATATTAATCAAACTGCCAGATCATGATTAAACTGAGAAATATACAAAAAAATAAAAATAAAAAAAAACCAAAGACCGACATAGTTCTCACATTCACAATAATTAATGATTAAACGAACTTACCTGTAAGTGAAGTTCTATCATAATTATGTGAGGTGTTTCGTTCTCGAGATTAGATAATATACACTTGTAGTCACACACACAATGTCGCCACTAATGCACTAAGTTTAAAGAGAGGAAAAAAAAAATAGATGTGGGTACACTGACACTTCTCTATAGATTTACTGTATTCATTACGTCATTTAGTTCAGAGATAAGATATACATTTCACAATTTAGGGGGTTAATTAGGGAGGGCGGGATATTAATCTCTTCGAACGAAACACCTCACATAATTATGATAGAACTTCACTTACAGGTAAGTTCGTTTAATCATTAATTATGCTTCTGTGTTTCGTTCTCGAGGTTAGATAATAATATACACTTGTAGATATTGAGAGTTATTTGTGAAATGTATAAGGGTTAGGTAAATCAATAAAATATAGAAAGAATCAAGAGTTCATTGGCAATAAAAAATAATAATTTTAATCACAGTGGATTACATAGGAATACATGTAAATAATATTTACTTATCACAATCTTAGTAATTTTACCCAAGATAGGTTGTTACAAACAATCATGTTAGTGATTTATGAATTATCATCAATCAAAATACTCCTAGCAAATAGGTTTCTAGAATCAGTTGATATTACCCTGTTATAAAACTTGCCAAATGTTGTGGATGTTCCAGACCATCCGGCAGTTTTCCTTATTAGATCTAAATTTACACCCATTTTATGAGCTCGAGAAGTACTGGCATGTCTAGTACTGTGAGCAGAAAATTCGGTAACATCGATTCCACTGACTTCTAGGGTACTCTTTATCCACCTACTAAGTGTTTGAGCACAAACTTTATTATGTGGCTTTTTGGTGCTAATAAAAAGAAAATTGTGATTATTACGCAACGATTCGGTTACTCGTAAGTAATCAAGTAATAATTTAGCAGGGCATATTTCGGGTCTTTCCCGAAAGAATGGTAGTACAAGTATTGGCTGTTTAGCTTTTACACAGGATGTTTTTATTAAATCAGGGATCTTAATAGATATTTCATTAGGTAATGTACTAATATTCTCCACTTTAATTTTTGATAGGGTCTGAATCCTGTGGGCTGTAACAAGTGCAAGTAAAGTTACCAATTTCCTTGTCATTTTATCCAACGGTAAATTTTCGTTAGGTACCCAATTAGACAGAGTTTCTATAACTAATGAAGTATCCCAAGTTGAATCGTATTTGGGCAAGGGTGGGCGAAGTCTAAATAACCCTTTAAATAATCTTTTTACCCGATCATCTTTACTGATTTGATGACCTAAAATTAAAGACAGTGCCGACCTGCAACTGTTCAGCGTACCAAATTGCGCACCAGATTCAAATAAATCAGTAAAAAAATAAATAATCTTCGGTATGGAGGCCTCATAAATATGAATGCTGTTTTTCTTACAAAAAAGATACCATTTTTTCAAACAAGTATCATATTGTTTGATGGAATTTTCCGAGAGGGACGCCAACATGATGTGAATTGACGCAGGAGGAATACTTCTTCTCAGTAGAGATTCCCGCACAATACTCCGGCAACCAGGGTAATCCGCTTGTGTATTTGACGGTTGCTGGAATGAGAAATTATTAATTCCTGAGAAGAATGAAATATCAAAGGTTTACTTTGCAAAAGCTTATGAAACAAGGGATACCACGGCTGTGACGGCCATGCCGGGACGACTAGTATTCCTCTAGCTCTATCTAATAATCTTTCTTAATGTTTTCAGAATAATTGCGAATGGAGGAAAACCGTAAAAATACCATTCGGACCAACATATTGAAAAAGCGTCAATATTATATGCGTCAGGATCTTTGATCTTTCCTTCTACAGCAACCACTCTATCCTGCCAGTAAACAGCAAAATAAAAAGAGGATTCTTTAGCTCAGTAAGAGGTTTCCTTACTAACCGGAAAAGCTAATGCTGTAATGTTTTATAAGTTTTTATTTTGATACTTTGTTACATATGAATATATGAATTAACTCGTATTCTTCAATGTGATTGTCTACTGTTTTATAATGAAAAGTATATTTAAAGACTTGCTACAAAAAAGGAAAATGATGGTGTTTTATTTCGTGCTCGCAAAAGACTAAAGTTAAATTAAAAAGGTATCTTCGATCAGTGTGATAAATATTAATAAATACGTGGACAAGTCATCCACAATCTGGCGTAATAATACGTATTTAGCGCATTTTTTGTTTATACGGCTAGCAAACATATCTTATATCAGGCTGACCGAAAGATTTAATTATTTTTTGAAAGCCTAAGTCTGATAATTCCCATTCAATGTCGGGATGAACTCGTCTCGATTCAGCATCGGCGATAGTATTCTCGATTGATGGGATATACAAAGCAGAAACGAAAAGGTTGAGAGCCTCACACCATTGCCATATATTTTTGGTAAGTTTGGTTAAATGGGGAAACCACACCTCCCATGCGATTTATGTAAGAAATCGCTGTGGTATTGTCAATTCGTAAAATAACTTGACAGCCGAATAAGTTTTTGCAAAAAATTTTAAGACCAATGAAAGCAGCCATTAATTCTATATAATGAATATGCTGATTTCTTTCCTCTTGACTCCAACTACCGCTTGCCGTTTTTCCCGCACAAGCTACACCCCATCCCGTAGTTGAGGCGTCAGACTGAATTTCCAAATTATATTTATCAAATTTAATTTTGCAAACAGATTTATCGATGGAATTTATCCACCAATCAAAATCTGAATCTAAAGTAGAAGGAATGGTCATGAATTTTTCATAATTATCATCGCCTCTTTTGTGCAAATGGAATTTCATAACCTTTTATCCATGACAGTAGAGTTTGGTCCGATGTTATTTGCGACCATTGATCGTAAAAAGACATAGCCTACCAGCAAAATTTACCGTAGTGTCTATTGGCGGTTGCGGCTGTTGCTCGGACATGAGCCTCTGGATGACTGCACGTGCTGTTGCCTCGTCGAGGGTGCAGACCCCGTCGTTCTCCGAGGCCCCATCGGTCTGCGGTACGGGGCTGGAGCCTTCCAGTTTAAATTCCTGTTGGATGGTGGAGGCCTTGGCTTGTTTGCTAAAACTTTGGGTGGCGGAACAGATTTCAGCTCAGCTCCTGACTTATTTATAGCTTTAGCCGTTTTCAACGTGTCAGCGAGCTCTTGACCAAAAAGTAAGCTATCTATTTTGGTTAGCTGCATCTGATCCTTCAAATCTTTTTTCAGCACAGCAAGGATAAAATTACGCCTGGTGACAGAATCATTATGTTGACATTCGCACAAGATGCGCCCCGTGTCCACAAGTAATTTCAATATGTCTGGATCTTTTGTTTCTTTGGACAAAATAATAGTAATAGCTTCACTTAGACATGCTATAGCACTGCCCATCTGCTTCTGTTTCGCCTGCATAGCTTTATCTCGCTTCACTATGACGTCAGTGACAGCCGCCTTAATCTCTGGATTAAGGGATGGTGCGTCTATCAGCTTACAGTTAGCTGGAGGCAAATTAGATTCTAAGAGCTCCTTGCGGAGTTCTTTTGTCAGACCCGAAGTGGCTATGAACTCATAACGTACGGCTAAGTCCTTCTGAATATCTTTACCAAAAGATGTGGTGATTAATGGATCAGTCCCCAATATTTCCAATACGGTTTCGTCTAAATCACCATGCTGATCCTCCTTTTCAGCAGCGGTAGCCTCTTCAGCTGTTGGCTGGGGAGGAGGCTCTTGTGTCGCTTCAGGTACATTTGACACCTGTGGTGACTCCAAGCATGATGCGCTAGTAGATGGTATCGGCTCGTCAAAGTCTGCCGGTAAGTCTTCATTATTATCCGATTCCATAATAGCGTTATCTGCAATCGGAAATAATAAATTGCTAAACCATTCCCGTTAGGAAAAGTAACAATATTTGTAGTGCAATAAGTACAATACACTAACAAGTAACGAAAGTTATCTGTTCATAACATAATTTACCTACATTTAAATATGTAAATCGATGCATCAGATGCATGACCGTGGGTAAGTACCTCAACAGGTAATAACGGATTTTATTCAAATGTTTGATTTTCTTAAACGAGCACAGCGGGTAAGATGAACTCATAGACGTTACATCGTGAACCCGTGTTTAATAATGCATAAATTGCTACGCGGTTACAATTAGATAGGCACCTAAACCGGTAATGTAGAATTATTTATGTGTAAACACACATACCTACAGACACAGCGGGTAAGATGAACTCAAGACGTTGCATCGTACACCCGAGTTTGAAAAAGGATAAGTTGCAACTCGTACGTTGTAACGTTAATCCACAAAACGATACAAATTATTCGTTATAAAACGTAAACATTAGGTACCTTGAGGTTTTGATAACATCCGCTCAGAATCCGAAGATGATGAAGATCTACGGCGTCCTTTTAACAGTTTTCTTTCCAACTTTTTAATTTTCTTCTTAATATAACTCCATGAATCCTTGTCATCACGTTTCCTCTTCGGCATTTTTCGTTAATAAACACAAAAAACACTAAACTATCGCTAAAAAACTGTAACGCAATAATAGAAGTACAAAGTGGCGGAGCACTGCAATGTGAATGGCGTAATGAATACAGTAAATCTATAGAGAAGTGTCAGTGTACCCACATCTATTTTTTTTTCCTCTCTTTAAACTTAGTGCATTAGTGGCGACATTGTGTGTGTGACTACAAGTGTATATTATCTAATCTCGAGAACGAAACACAGAAGCATAATTAGAATAATATTATAATAATCTTTGAGGACCATGTAGATTTGTGTCTGAAGTGGTCTTTTGAGGAAAGAACCACACAGATTGAGAGGACCTGTCCAGTCAGTGCACGCATTTGTCAGTAACCGTGCAGCTCAACTCAGAACTTAAGGAGCGGAGTAACATGTGGACACGTAGTGGATTGTGCATTAACTTATTGCATACGGCGTATTTAGATATAATATACAATGTAAGTACGATTGTTTGTTTTCCCAAAAAAAATAACACAAAGGATAAAAACTACGTACTTACATAGTGCGCGGAAGCTTTGGAAAAAAAACAAAATGGCGGCAGGTCGGATATGCCACCCCTTTTAATAATTCATACAAAATTCCCATAGGAAGAAGGACATTGGCCGAATTAAAAAAAAATCCAGGAAACATTTCCATGAAAACATAATTCTGACTATTACAAACATTTTAAAATTAACCAAATCGGTCCATCCTCAAGTGAACCCACCCCCCCCCCCCCTCCTTATAAACTTTATTCATTTTTATTTATACAGGGTTACTTGTAATTCGACGTATATCAGTCAGGAGCTGATAGGGGGGCCAAAATGCAACAAATTGAACCCATCATATTATGTATGGCCGAAATTCAATAGTTAATTTATTTGAATAAAGTACTTTTAATTATGTTCATAGATTTGAAGTGCCATTAAAAAAAAATCTGCTGTTCCCTACATTTATGTTTGCAGAACTCGTCAAAATGTAGGGACCAGCTGATTTTTATTTCGCGATTTCATATTTGGTCCCTCAGTAAAAGTTGTTCATAATGAGTACAATGACCCCTTATGAGGTTGATGGTGTTTTACCAATAACCCTGTATAACAACGCATAATTTTTTGTAGTTGTTAACCGTGATCGTAATTGTGTAACAACTACAAGTAGTAGTAGTTTGTAGTTGTTACACGATTACGATCACGGTTACGATTTACGAAGATAGCTTCGTTTTATGTTTTCATGGACAATTACAGTACCGATTTCAGTGAAATCCATACTGAGAAACCACTTGAGTTTCTAGAAGAACGACTAAAGTACTGTAATTCTTTGGCAGCGTGAACCCAGGTTTCATTGGTTTAGTTATATCACAAGTGATATAACTAAACCAACGAAACCTAGGTTCATACTCAATTCATCTTTTCTTCTTTTTTTACTTCTTTCTTTTGTTGTATTAACTAAATTATTTTTATTTATACTAGGCTTTTGGCTAGTTTGTATTAAATATTATTCTTACGTCCCTTGACATTTCTCGGGAACCTGGGGTCCCAGATCTTTGGATGACGTACGAGGTACCGAAGCCAACTCGCAAGGTCCCATTCTTAGACGTTTTTAATTAAATGTGGCACCAACCAACGATTATCCCTGTTCGCATTATACACGTACACCCCAGGACAACCCCTGCTTGGTGAAGGACTATTGCAGGATATGGAAATAAAGAAAGATATTGGATTATGGGTTTGGGTGGCTAATGTGGTTACCTAGAACTATGAAAGGACTGTAGCGGTATCTACATCGCCACATGCGACCTAGGCATCACACTGACGTCACGCAAAATCCTGCATCGAGCAAGCAGAGTTTACCGCGCAACTAGCATATACACAACGTCCCGACATCAATCGTCGGGCAGTTGAACACCTTTTTTTTTTTTTTTTTCCGGGGTGGAAAATCCTCATGTCTGTCAGACTCTTACTGACTAAAAACCACCCCGGTGTTCCATCTCACACCTACGCCGGGGGTCGCGGGAACGTACGATCCTTCCACAACCCCCGACTGGTGCCGGCCCGCCGCTGCGGGCCACTTCGGGTCTGGGGGGGGAGTGAGGTGTTTGACTCCCCCCGTGACGTCTAAAAGGGGCGCGCGTGGAACACTACGCGCCGCCACCTCGGGTCCTGGTGTGTGGGGGGCGACGGACGTCCCCGAGTCCGTCGCCCCTGGACCAACCAGACACAACACCCGTCTGCCATGGTCGGCGGATCATCCCTTTTCCATAGAGTATGAGTGAACTTTACACCCTCTTCCTCACAGGTCTATAGGACTATGGCCCCTGTCTGACCAATGTTTTACATACAATACGCCGATAAAATGGCAGTGGTATTATTATTTGGAGAGACACACAAGCAGCTAATTGGCTGATGTGTATGTTTCAAATAGCTTTGAGATATTTAATCTGTCCAGTCGGTTTTTGTGTTTTTCATGCTTACTTCATAATGGTGCCTTATTTGTGCAGAACAAACCAATTATTTTATATGGAGTTTACCTGTCGTTTATCCAAACACGCTGCCCATTCTCTTCCAGAGATTTCCAGCGCGTAACACAGCGTAGACTTGAGTTCAGCTTTACTGCCGATAGTTGCTAGAATGTATGTCAGAGCTCCCGCCGCGCGAGCCAACTCTTCTCCCGCTGAAATATAAATAAAGCTTAGTATTATCGTACTTGAAAGTATGTAACTTTATTTATGTTTTATATATGCGTATTTTATGCGTGCACTGTCTGGACAGGTCCACTCAATCTGTGTGGTTCTTTTCTCAAAAGTCCATTTCAGACACCGATCTGCATGGTCCTCAATGATTATGTCCGGATTTTATATACACATTGACATTAATGAATTTTATATACATATACTATGATAAAAGTATTTACTTTGTAAAGTATTATGCTATTATTTTAACTATTGTGAATGTGAGAACTATGTTGGTCATTGCTTTTTTTTGTATTTTTACTCTTAGTGTAATCATGATTTGGTAGTTTGAGTAACTTGTGCGGCCTACTCAAATGTCCTTTCTTTGGTATTGTTCGTAGAATCGTTGAGCTCCTTAAGTTCTGAGTTGAGCTGCACGATTGCTGACAATTGCGTGCACTGACTGGACAGGTCCACTCAATCTGTGTGGTTCTTTCCTCAAAAGACCATTTCAGACACCGATCTACATAGCCTTCACATGATCTGACCAAGATTCTGTCTGGACTTTAAAAGAGACTGTGACCTCTGAGTTTGTTTCGGCCTTTCTTCTCAGAGTAGTCAGATAGGAAACGCTGATCTCATCTAGTTTAAAAAAAAATATGATTGACGTGTAAAAGTGTTTGTAAAAACTCCAGCTGGTGCGATCTGGAAACTGGCGTCCCTCAAGGCGGCATTTTATCTCCACTTTTGTTCTCTATCTTTATAGATCTCATAACTTCCCTGCTTCAGTGTGCGTATCATCTCTACGCTGATGACTTACAGCTTTACTGTCAGGCAGGTGTTGACAGCTTAACCCGTGCGGTCGAGGAGCTAAATCGGGATTTACGTGTTGTCAAAAACTGGTCTGATCGTTTTGGGGTGGCGGTTAACCCAAGCAAGTGTCAGGCTATCATTGTGGGGAGCCCCTATACCTTGAGGAGGCTGCATGGTTTAACGGTGCCACCTGTTACTTTTGATGGCACAGTGATTCCGTTTAGCTCTGACGTCAAGGATCTGGGTTTGCATGTTGACACTTGCCTCGACTGGCGTAAGCAGGTCGCGATTGTGAGCAAGAAGGTCACTGGAACGTTGCGGTCGCTCTATCGGTTAAAAAATATTCTCCCATCACACACATTAAGGCAATGCTTGTACAGTCCCTAATCTTCCCCATAATTGACTATGGTGATGTATGCTACTATGACCTGAATGCAGATCTCCTCAATAAACTTGACCGACTTCTTAATAGCTGCATTCGATTCGTTTTCAATCTCCGCAAGTACGATCATGTATCCGCACATCGATCGCTTTTAAAGTGGTTACCCATCCGGCAGCGCAGAGCGTTGAGGGCTTTGACAACCCTGTTTGCTATCCTTCACAAACCCACTTCTCCTTCTTATCTGACCTCTCTCTGTCAATATTTATGCTCTGCACATAGCAAGAATCTTCGGTCTGAACATAATCGTCTTCTTCGTTGTCCTTCTCATCGCTCTGGTTTTATAAAGTCTTCTTTCTTTATCCAGGCGGTTTTCCTTTGGAATGCGCTCCCTCAGAATATCAGGACGGTAACCAATCAGTTCACATTTAAAGTGAAAGTTCGAGAACACATACGCAAGAAGTTGGCAGATTCGTCTCAGAATTAAGTTGTTGTTGGTTTTCTTGTTAACTCTCAGAATGTTTTTAATTTAATTTTTTTGTTGTATGTATGTATGTATATATGTATTTATTCTTATTATTTTTTTTTTTAGTTATAAATATTTTCTAAGTTATTTTTGCACCTACTAAGTATTGTCTCTGCATCACCCTAAGGTAGACTGGTAGAAAATGCCCAAGGCATTAAGTCCGCCTTTGTACAGTTTTTACTTGTGCATAAAGTTTTAATAAATAAATAAATATGTTATCACTATCAGTCTTATCGTCTATAAAAATGTACAATGCTACACAAAGTTATTTTGGCGCGTGGCCATAATCGTAACTAACACCGCCATCTTGTTTTGTGAATACACAATGACACAGCGACAACCAGACAAATGTTTAACAACAACGCCCTCTGTCAATGTCATTCTGGCGCCAAAAGATCCTTGTAGCACTCTACTCACGGTTTACATCCCCCTTAAACCTGCAGAACCCGTCGGTGGTGCATAGGAAGCCGCTGCACTTCTTGTGCCTGTCATGCACACTGTACCACAGCCCGTCGGCGGGCCACTTGAGGTTGTCCACGCACATGTGACGTATGGAGCGGATGAGGAGCAGCCGGGAGAGGTGGCAGTCGCGCATCATTAGGACCTGGGTAGAAGAAAGTGTTGTTTTGATATTGTATTCATTTTATATGAATGCCTACTGAAATGTCCTTTCTTTGGTATTGTTCGTCGAATCGTTGAGCTCCCTGAGCTGCACGATTACTGACAATTGAGTGCACTTACTGGACAGGTACACTCAATCTATGCGGTTCTTTCCTCAAAAGACCATTTCAGACACCGATCTACATAGTCTTCACAGGATCTGACCAAGATTTTGTCTGGACTTTAAAAGAGACTGTGACCTCTGAGTTTGTTTCGGCCTTTCTTCTCAGAGTAGTCAGATAGGAAACGCCGGCCTCATCTAGTTTAAAAATATGATTTACATGTAAAAGTGTTTGTATAAACCTACCTATAGAAATAAAAAATCATTTATCATTTGTGCAGTTTTAATTCTATAACATTTTATTCTAAGCTATTCTGTTACAATATTGTGAAATTTTATTTGACGCAAAATGGGTTTACGCTTAATTTTTTTAGTGCGTGTTAATCCTGGGGAGAGTAACTGATCATAGTATGGATCTCAATCAATTGATTAAATATCTAACTGAAACCAAACCTTATACAATCACGCACAACTGTTACCACGTACCCACGTACGGCTAAAGGCAATTTGCCTACTATTAAATCTCATCAAAGACTGTCTCGTCAAACAAATAAATTCATGTTTAATACTTAGCTGTTTTATGTGTCGCAACGCGATCTTATGAAACTCTTTTGTCTTTAGGACGTTTTTAGATCTTTTTGACGCAAGACCACGCTTTTAAATTACCGAGACATAAAACTTAACACACGGTATATTACTCATCATCATCCTCTAGCTAGACTCTTCCCACCTATGTTCGAGTCGTCTTCCAGTCTACCCGGATGCAGTTGAATACCAGTATTTTACATGGAGCGACTGCCTATGTGACCTCCACAACCCAGTTACTGAATAATACGATAACCCTTGGTAAACTAGACTGACTATCTACTGACTGTCTATCTATAGATTGATTGTCAGACTTTCTGGCTTCTGACGACCCGTAACGACTGTCAAAGATCTACTAATGACAGCTGGGACCAACGGCTTAACGTGCTTTCCGAGGCACGGAGGGTTCTTGGTACGTAAAGATGGTCACCCATCCACGAACCAACCGCGGCAAACGTAGCTTAACCCGATCGATCGATCCATGCGGCTGTCATTACATAGCCACAAGCCCCATACCTAGCCCAAAAAAAAGTTTAACCATAAACACCAAAACACAGATTACTGACGTTGCTCAAAAAACCGCTGAGCTGAAGTGGGCCTGGACTTGCCACTTCTGCAGTATGCCTAACAAGCTGTAGGCGAAAATAACCACTACGTGCAGCCCTGACACAGCCAGAAGGCATCGTGTCTCACCCCGCAGAAGATGGGACTAGCTGGAGAAAACAATCGATCAGTGGTCCATATTAGCCCTGGATCGAAACAGCTGGAAGTCTTGGTGAGAGGCCTTTGCCCAGCAGTGAGATGATGCAGGCTAACAGTAACCATGATATACTTATGACGGCCATACAACATACCTTCACAATCAACGCCCAGTTCGGCTGCGGTTGTGCCAACAACACAATCAGCTCCAATCCCAAAGCGGTCTTATTGCACAGGTCGTGCGTACTCCTTACAGACGGGTCGTCCAACTTGTCGAACAGTTTCGGGTTGACAAACGTAAACCACGGATACGGGCATTCTCTTGGAATCGATTGAGGATCCCTTTCTTTGAATTCCTGGAAAATTTTAAGGGAATTTAAGTCCTTAAGTTCACTTAAGGACTTTTAAACGATGAAGGAAAATATCGTGAGGAAACTGGCATGTCCTAGAATCAAAAATTCGATGACATGTGACATCTACCAACCCGCATTGGGCACGCGTGGTAGATTATAGCCCACTCGCTCTCAAAGAAAGGAGGTCTGTGTCCTAGCAGTGGGAACATTATAGGCTGATTATGATATATTGGTTAAGCTTCCCTAATATCATTTGTGCCGATACGAGAAGATGAATCAATATTGCAGCCTTTTATTAAAACTGGTTGCCGTGAGAGTTTTATTTACACTACATACATACATTGTTGTACGTTCTAAACGTATCTGATGAAAATTTAAACAAATGGATCAGAAAACGTACCCGTGGATGTCAAATATTGCCACTAACGTGTTAGGGATTAAAATTTACAATTTCGGGTTAAAGTATTCCAAAAAAAAAGCCCTTAATTTGTAATAGAGCCTTCAATTCGATTTTTGAAATTTCGATAAAAATTGGGTACAAAATTAACCTCAAATGAAAACGTCTATGGTGATTTAAAATAACATTTTCGTGTTTATCCATTCAAAATTTATAAATTCGATTCAAATATTTCAATAAAATTGATTTTCAACATTGTCTCTACAGTTGAGAATTGAGGTTAATTTTATATCTCAATTTTAGTTGATGTGATTTCAATAACAATTTAATAATATTATTCAATTACAATAATTGTCGGAAAAACTGGTGACATATAAAGTTGTAACTAAATACATATGAATGTGTTACTAATCTCTTTAGTTTGTGATTGCATACGAATTTAACCCGATCAGAGTTTGTTGACACTTTTATTAGATACTTTTGGAACAGATTATATCTTCTGAGAGTGTCAGACTTACCTGATGTATAAAATGCAAGTCAGCCCCCCTATAAACAAAGCACTTGAACAGTTCATTGCACTTAGCATGCACATCCCTGACGTCTCGAGTCTGATGCTTAGCATCCAACCCTGCTAGGTCTGACCCATTCGCACATATGGACGGCAGCAGCTGAGCCACGCAGAGAAGAATGTTAAGGATGTCGTTAAGAAGAAGGCGGGTTGTAGTTTCTGTTGTGTTAGTCTGAAATGAGAAGAAACTGGTTTGAAGTAAATGGAAATTATTAACTTTAACGTAAGTGCCTTAGAGTCGGTTTTCAACTGTTACATGTAAATTACTTTATATTTATTAAAGTTGTTTTTTTATCTGCAGTCACTCCAGCTGAGTTAGTTTTGGCGTTTCTTCTTCAGAGTCGGGTTTTAAAGGGTTGACTGAAAGTATCGCATTTAATTTGCTAATTAATAACATTTCGATTGTACTCCATTTAAGAAAGGTTTAATTAGGGGTTCTGTTTTTGTTTTATTATTATTTAATTTTGTTTTTAATTGTTTTACAACTATAATTTTCTATCAAAATTACCGTTTTTCTTTCAGAGCCAATGTATTTTATCATTCAATAATTTACCCTCACTGGAAAGGCTATTAAATAACCTCAGCGATATATGTTTCGAATCGATACGTTCCAAAATACCAAAAATAATAACCACTATACATGAAAAAAGGAAGTGGCTCGAATTATTTGCTCCCAAGTATATTATTTATCATCACATTCATCATCATTCCGTAGATGGCAGGTATCGTTTGAAACTATACGAATATAATGCATTTAGCGATTTGTCGTGGCTTAAACAGCAGATGCAATGGATAACCACCACCAACCAATTATGAGTGTAATTTATTATTATTCTTTATTTTAACATAACCAATAACATTGACATACCTACCTACCTACTTATTAATATAAATATTGTACACCCCATGGGTATGTTACAGTGATACATGAATACTATTGTAAGATCTCTCTATTTACCTGTGACAATCAATAAATAAATGAATTGAATTAAAAAAATATAATTGTGTATTTAATTTTCTATATATTTTCTAAAAACAAGCCCGTAAGCAATTTTTCCAGAACAATATTGTCCACTTACTTGACAATATCTCACAGTAAGTATGGTCAGCGTTTCGTTGAGCATTCCTGCAAATATTCTCTGTGCCATCCGCGGTGGTACTGTGTCCCAAAGATCCCTTCTACTACCTGAAAAAACAAAACCATGAAACTTACTACAAGTCACAGTATGTATGTGTCAGTGTGTAGTAATAACTAAAATATTCAAAATCCAGCCAAGCGCAGTTTTGACTGCCAAACAAATTTCTGTATTGTGAGCATTGAAATAAAGTCGTCATTTATTAACTTCCAGTTGTCCGCGAGAGCAACAAAGTGGTTAGAGGCAAGTGAGAGTTTCGTGAAGGTTTTAATTTTTCTTATGTAATGAATTCAGAAATATTTACCAACAACGCCCCTGTATCAACGCCATTCGGACGCCAAAAGGTCCTTGTAGCACTGTAATTTCTTACCATTCATATAAAGCCACCATCCCTGTACAGATGGCGTGCCAGTCTCATGAACCGTCCTAGTTTTGCCATCTATTGGCCGACCGCCGGAATCTTGTAGAATGTACAGAGATAGCACTCGGTTGTGAAGATCGAGGACTCTTTCGCCAACAGCTTCCGACATCGTGGTGTAGCGTTTGTAGCATCCCTAGAAATTAATATAGGGTGATATGTATAGATGGCGCTAGCAATACAATTATGTGGCTCTTCCTAAAAATAATTACTAGGTAATCTATAAAACTTTATTCACGTGAAAAATGCAAAAAGCCAACGTCACGCGGTGTTCCCAGGCGGTCACCCATCCAAGTACTGACCGCGCCCGATGTTGCTTAACTTCGGTGATCGGACGAGAACCGGTGTATTCAACGTAGTATGGACGTTGGCGAATGCTGTACCGAAATTTTTAAACTGTATCAGAACTGTGCGTATGACGTCATTCTTTATTATCTACGTTGACGGAGTACAGCTCAGCTCAACTGTTTTTTTTAACGCTTGCGCTTATTGTTTATATTTAGCCTATATTCATAGTAGGTAAACTGTCCAGGACCAAATTAAAGCAACAATATTCATAGTCTGTAATCTAGTTTCTAAGAAACGTAGGGGATACGTTTAGTATTAAGTAAGTAATACATGATGCAAATACTTAAATCTATTTCAGTTTCCTGTTAAATAAAGTGAAATAAATTTTATAAGTAGGTAGGTACCTGAAGTAGCGAGTACCTCTCCGGGTTGCCACTATCTTCAATATGCTGCACATAACAATACAGACTGTTCTTCAGCAACGCCGCGGCTCCAAGCGTGGCGGTTAGTACCGGGAGATCAGCGTGGTCCAGAGCTTCTTGCGCTAGCATGTGGAGATGCTCTGGAAATATGAGGTCTTTTATGATGAACAGAACTTGTGTAAAGATGTTATCAGACTTTTTATACAATCTACAGACTTTCCAGATAGGTAATTAGGTAAGTACAGGTAATTCCTTTACCACATGGCTGCATTATAAGTAGTCTATATAACATTCCCAGCGCTGGGAGACAAGCCTCCATTCTGTGAGAGGGTGATGGCCGCAATCCACCATGCTGGCACAGTGCGGGTAGGTGGGTGGACGTCACAAGTGTCTTCGAATTTTTAGTTCTATGACATGCCGGTTTCCTCATGTTGCAACTTCTACTTCACCGTTTTGAGAGCAATGGTGATGAAATTAATTACATATAGTAAAGTGGCCGACTCGGTTCGAAACCCCGACCCACAACTCTTAAGTCAGGACCGTTACCACTGGGCCACCACTGCATACTTGCTCACGGCTGCATAAGTACAATCCCAGATCAAGCCGAGTTAAATTGGGGTCAATATTTTCATGTTATCGAAGGCTACGACTGGCCGCGTAGCCAGAGAGTAAATCAACAAGTGTTGAATAAAAAGCAAACATTTTGCATCGCGCCTCCGTAGATACCGCACAAGGCCTAGTAGGTACCAGTACTGCGTTCGATTTTATTATTGGCCCTTTTAATTTGGAAATAAATACTTAAATAGTAACTACCTACCCAACAGAGAATCACCAGATTTGATAGCCAGCTGCACAAACTTGTCAGGGTCAGAAGTCTTGGCGACACCAAAATCTCCTTTCTCATCCTCTTTCGTTATCACGAACATACCTGATCCTTGTCTGTAAATGATTAGTATTTGTTTAAGACGTTCACTTTAACTGAGTAGCGGTTTTTTTTTTTTTGACAATTTGTTCAGTCATTTAAGTTTAGGTACAAGTGAGGTACAATGAAACGAAAAAGTATTTTCATTTGTAAATAATCTATGTTAATTAACTCTTTGTAATTTCATATGCTTCACTTAATTATATAAAAATCTGTCATAGAAACAAGATCAAAAAGTAATCCTAACCCTCTTTTCTGCCCCAGGCCTTGCCCGTGTTTCATTGTAGCCCAGCTCTGGGGCACATTGGTCCACGCCCTGGAGTGCTATGAAACATATCGAGGCACTATGAAATATGTATCATAACATTCATAATAAATAACAAAATAAACTAAAACAATTCTCAAATATTGGCCATACCTGGGTATTTAGCCGAAATAATATATTTTTTTAACCTGAGGGAAATGTGTAAATATCAGCTTGTTGACCTTGTTGTTTAGTCTTCTTGGATAAACTTCGCGTGGTTAAAACTAATATAATAGTATAGGTATGTATAATTTTATTTGCTCAGTAAGGCATGTCGAAGTACCTCCATTAAAATGTTTTGTAGTTTGTGTTATTCAAGCATCAGCTCTAGTAAAGCAAGATCTTTACTTTGTCAAAATGTTTACTTTGAGGTCGTATATGTTGCAAAAGCCCCAAATACGCCCATTTAACCCATTTTAAGGATAAACAAAAAACTTTATTACAAAAAAAAAACACAACAAAGTGAAAAATAACTTTAATTCCAGAAGTGAGTGTCTTAGGATTTTTATTTTCGTTTTTTGCCACAGACTTCCGAAACTAAAGTAATTGTTCACTTAGTGGTGTTTTCTTGCGGAAGTAGTTTTTTTTTTTGTTTGTATTTAATAAAGTTTATTATTTTCACTTTTTAGTTGTGGTACAGTCAGCGTCACAATGCGGGTACCCCCCTTCAAAGTTAATTTTAATACAACTGCGGCACCCAATTGATGCAGCCCACCATACCACCCCACAAAAATTCTTATACCTTCACTTGCTGAGTAAATAACAGTGACAGGAAGTTATTTCAACAGCATCAACATTTCATTTAGAGGAAAAAATACGTATTATTAAACCTAA
The DNA here is from genome assembly GCA_937001585.2 of Brachylomia viminalis. NCBI lineage: Eukaryota > Metazoa > Arthropoda > Insecta > Lepidoptera > Noctuidae > Brachylomia > Brachylomia viminalis. Next base: position 6,069,973 of record OW443300.2, read on the forward strand.
CTCAAAAAATACTCATCAGAACTTGATCAAAATTAATATGGGACCACCCTATAAGTACCTATACCCTTTCAATAAAAGAAGAATTTTTCAAATCAGTTTATACAAGTAAATGACGGAGTTCTGAGTTAAGTAAAGCCCAGACAGTTTTGCTTGTTAGGTTTGTTAATGCATTTAGCAGAAACACAGATTAACATTCTTATCTACCTAGATAAGTAAGAGTAATTTGCATTTCTATATTTAATATAGACTGTAATCTCTTCATTAGGTACTTGATACATACTTGAATGCAATGGAGAACTCTTCTTCAAGCCAAAGTACTATTTTGACTGAAGCAAATGAAGCATTTCTCGGGAAATCTAGTCTTCCACCCACAACACCTTTGCAAATAGTTTCAGATAGTACAGTTTGGTTTTTCTGAAAAATTATTTAAATAACAAAATATCAGTCCAACTAACTACCAGTAAGTACTACTGATATCCAGAGCTACCGTTTGAAAATGGACCAAAAATGTTTAGCATAACCAGCCTATAATGATCCCACTGCTGGGACACAGGCCTCCTCTCTGTAAGAGGGAGTGGGCCGTAATCCACCATGCGGGCCCAGTGCGGGTTGGTGGATGTCACGTGCCACATGTCACATCCAGTACATGCCAGTTTCCTCACGATGTTTTCCTTCACCATATTGAGGGCAGTGGTAATGAAATAATTTACACGAAAAGCGTCTGCCTGGGTTCGAACCTACAAATTACAAATCGTTACCACTAAGTCACCCCTCTCAAAAATGTTTATGGTTAGCTAATCTACAAACTGAATGCTAAAGATAAAGCAGATAATAATATCATATCAAAATAGTTGAATATTAATTATTTTACTAACATGATTTTACTTTCATACTACTTGCTAATGTAACATTAAGGATAAGATTAATCATTTATTATTTAGGTACCTGATAATACTCCAAATCCCTTTGCAACAAAATAGGGATGCGGTCCATAATATTCCCATCTTCTATAACCTCCATTTTGGATTAAAAAAAAAACAAAGCTCAAACAATAATACCTATTTACTATAAAATAAATAAAATATACAATTTTCAAATTAAACTATGAGAACACTTATTAAACTCTACTTTGCTTTTAACAATTTTTGATATTTCTTCTTGTAATAATTTGTGTAAGCTCATTCCATCATGTTTGTAAACCCAATGGCCTCCGTTGCTGAGAACTAAGTCGTAACGTTTGGGTCCAGAGGCTGGTGAACTGAGCCAGATTTGTTTGTTGGGGGTTTGTCTATTTATCACATATGTTCCATAGTTAGATCCGAGGGCTACGGTTAGTACTCCATCCTGAAACAAGCAACATATTTATTTAAATGATGTGTTCCTTTGTTCATGCAATTTGAATTAGTTGATTTTTTTTATACCAGCTGGTGTTATTCGTTGGTGTTGTGGTGTGTTTGCTTTGCAATTCACCATTGTTGTATTGTTATCAATTTTATTTAAATAAACCACAAAAATAATATACTTATTTAAGTTTATCGTTACATTTTATGTATTTTTGTTGATGCAACAAAACATGCAAGAACATGCAATAAAATAATAGTTAAGTACTTGTACATCAAAACATTTGAGTAAATAATGTATAGCTAAGAAAAGTTGTTGCCAATATTATGTTCTACGTAAAACTTATATAACTTGGTGAATTATTGTTAATAAACCAGTAAATTCAACTTCTACATGGTCTAATATAGATTTTTAGCTGGTATAATTAAGATTTTTACTTAGTTATACTAACTAAGGCAGGGATGAAGTACATTTTCATATATAAAAGTAGACAGGAATGTTTTGAAATAGGAATACTTACACTGTACGTGACGTCAGCCCCTTTTAAATTGGAAGAGGCGTCCACAATTTCTTCGAAATAATCACAAAGAGATTCAAGAGTTTCGTTACAGATTTCTTCAAAAACTGCTTGATCAACATCGGAAACTTCAGGGGCAGTCGGGTTTGACGAAAATTGGCGGTCACACGATAAACTAGTGACTTTTGACGATACACGCGGACAGTGGCGCAGTAATAATGGAGTTACACTATGGATCTGCCTTCGTGCCAGCCAGCGGCTGGTACGCAAAATACTCCTGAACATTTTGTTATTGACTGGTCTAAGGTCAAAATTTTGTAGGTTAACTTTTTGTTGATGTACGAAATGAAATGACACTGACAGTGACGGACGTGATAGAATCTATCACAGGACAGGCGTTTTTTATTATTACCACACTGGCACCTAGTCTTTTCATTACCAGTCAAATGTTTTATTTACATTAATTCGTTGTTCTTTGTAAGATTTAAAAAGTGGTTCTGTGAAGCAGTTGATTCAAAATTAAATCATTATCAAAAATAATATTATTGATCAGAATCTGTCTGTATAGGCTATAGTCGGTAGGTATATAATTTGAATTAATTGTCGTAAAGATGGCTGAACAGATTTCGATGAAACTTTTACCTTAAAGTTTTTAGTAAGGTATACCTACGCAAAAACTAAAATTAGTTTCGTTTGTTATGTGCAACTTTTGCTTCTAATTAACAAGATCTTGGCACAAGGTATTACAAGAATAAATGCCGAAAAGATGATATTTAAGTAGCTAATCGTTTACAACGGCCGGCATGGGCATGAGTTATTTGTTTGTTTGTATTATTTTTATGGTCTTACTGAAGTTGAAAATATTTATAATAAGTTACCTACGAGATTTATTATAATTAAGTACAGGACAAGAAACACGATTACGAAGTTTACAAACAAACAATTTTTAAAAGGTTTATGTAAAACTCAATAAAACCCTTTATCCGGAAACCCTTGCCTCAGGACTATGTGAATCAACAAAAGTATCAGAGCCAGTTTTGGTTTGAGTTTCCTGTACGGCAGTATCTTCCTCTGTTCGATTCTGTGGTGGTAACATCCAAGGATTACTTAGATAAGCAGGAGACAACATAGAAATTGATGGCTCTGGTAGTCGTGGTATAGGCAACAATGAATTGTACTGGCACCAATGTGGATTGATGTAAAAGACATGTCGATCTTCGCGTTCTTGAAGTGGCCTGTAGTTCCTCAAGTTAGGTTCGTCCCAAGGGTCCCATAGCTTACGGAATTGTCTCATCTGTAACGAGAAGAGAAAGTGTTTTTAAGATTTTATAATAAATCACCTCAAAATTGCAGGGCGAAGGCAGGCTTTTTTGGGCATTCGTTTACGTAATAGCATGATACTTCGTTAGATTTTTTAGTTCACTGTATTTTGTTTATTAATACTTTATAAACATCCAACCCTTTAATCCTTGCAATTCCCATACGCGCGTCTTAATGACTCTTGTGTAATTTTTAAATAAAGTATAAATTGCAATGATCGGTCGTAAAATGTAACAACTAGGCTATTTAGTTAGATAATTTAGTACCAAGTGTAAATAGTTATATGTATTATTATTTACTATTGTATGTTGTAAGCATGACATAGTAGGTAAATAATTACTGATAGGCAATAATATATTTTACCAGCTAGGTATGCCAAGCATTATTTCAATCACCTGATCAAAAGACGCAAACAGAACGACTCTTGGCACCAACCACTTGATCACGAATTGTTTGCCTTCAACCGTTTCCAGTTTACCCCAGTAAAGGAAATAGTCTTCATAGAACATGGGTATAAGTCGAGACATTGGGTACGGGCCTATGCGAGTGTGCTTTTGTGCCTCTTGGACTCTTGGGAAGCCTTCAATCACCCAGGACAGTCTGTCATCCGGATTGACGCCATACTAGAAATAATGTCAGAGGTTCAATGGGGAGTTGAGGCTTTTGAAGGCAGGTACGGTATGACGATGTTTTTTTTTTATAACCAACGATTTGTTAGAAGAAAGAAAATGACGCTGCTTGAGGCTGAAATTCATTCAAATACACGGTGACATTTGAATCACAGTTTTGCTAGAAGAAACGTTGTTTAGACCATGGTCTACTACCATTCTACAGCATCAAATATGTTATTAAAACAATCTAATCTAGGAGTTCTCAAATTAGTCTTATGTTGCTCAAACGTGTAATAATGTTGGAAACATTAACCGTAACTTCAAAGTACTCATCACGGTAGCGATATTGCATTCAAGACGCGAGCGCAGTGCGTCGCAGCCGCTATCTCTGTATTGTAGGGCGTAACGGTAATCCCGACATTTTTAACAGTGCTTTTTTGTGTTTTTTTTTTAAAAGCAATGACGTTTTTTTTTCTATTGGATGCTATAGAATGGTTGTAGACTATGGTCTGAACAACGTTTGTTCTAGCAAAACTGTGATTCAAATGTCACCGCGTGTATAACTTATACGGCCTTATTACAAAACAAGGTTTTTCTTTTGACATGGTTTAAACCATCGAGCCTGTTTTTGAAATAAGAACATAACTGAAATCGAAATACAGTTCCTTATACAAAACTGTCAACTTAGTCCGGTCTTAGATTGTCAATTTTGTATTAAGAACTTTACTAAAGTCGGCATAAAGTTCCAAATACAAAAACTAAATCAAATGTGTAAGTTGGGGCTAAAGTTAGATCGTGTTTTGTAATAAGACGGGTTTTGTCTGGGACACCTAATTTACTTGAATACATTTTGAAATTTTACGTATAACCTGCTACAGTGAATCTGCCCTTTATTAATTAAAAAACAATTATAGTGTGGCCATTAGTGCTGTGCACTCCCTGAGGTATGCGCGCGACGAGACGGGGGGGAGAATCGGCTGCTGCGCTCTGTCAGTGCGCCGCCGTCAACGCCTGTGGCGGCAGGACGTAGTGTTATCTGTATCGGACTGTCTATGTCAGACGCACATGAGATAAATATTCAAAGATGGGTCGTGCGTTATATGGTGATATGAAGACTGTAATTTTTAAGGTGGCTGAATATTTTAAGAAAAGAAAAGCAGACAAAGAAAGCTTTGAATTTAAAAATGTGGTGAATATTGCCAAAATCGTGGCGGAGGCTACGGGGTACAGCAAAAGAACCGTGCATAATGTGATTTCTGCGGGTTATTTATCAATTGAAAATTCAAGCCAATTAAAATTTCAATCGCCAAAAAAACCAAAAGTTCTAAAGAAAAAACACGCTGTGGATGATTTAGACCTTGGAGTTATCAGAAGAAAAATTCATCAGTTTTATGAAGTTGAAAAAAAAATACCAAGTGTCCGTAAGTTACTATTAAGTTTGAGACAGGATGGCATATTGAATTGTGGACGGGAATATTTAAGACGTTACAGCTTTTACACAAAATGGGCTACCGTTTAAAAAAATGCAAATCAAAGAGACATCTTATAGAGCAGCCTAATATTACAGTGTGGCGGAAAAAATATCTTACACAAATCAGAAATTACAGAACGCAAAACCGCAACATATATTTTCTTGATGAAACATACATCAACGCCAGTCACCATGCCAGCAAATGTTGGCAATCATCGTGAGAACCCGGAATTCATGCTGATATTGGGAAAGGACGGCGATTGGTAATTCTCCACGCTGGGTGTCGAAATGGCTTAGTGGATGATGCATTGACTATATTCAAATCAGATGCTAGAACCGGTGACTATCATGGAGATAGGAGCGGACCTACTTTTTATAATTATGTGGGTAGATGAAAAGTTAAAAGATAAGTTGCTGCCAAATTCTGTGGTTGTAATGGACAACGCGTCTTACCACAGCGTTCAGGTTGAGAAGAAACCAACTATATCAAGCCTCAAAAGTGAAATGCAGAACTAGTTGCTACGCCATAATGTAGAATTTTCAGGAACCATGACAAAGGCTCAACTGCTACTTCTTATCAAAAATACACAAAAAGAACCCGTGTATAGAATTGACGAACTCCTGAAAGCCAGTGGACACACTGTTCTGCGTTTACCTCCGTACCATCCAGATTTAAATCCAATTGAGTTGGTCTGGGCTGATATTAAAAACAACATAGCCCAAAACTATATTAATTCTTCTCTAGACGAAAAGATAATCTTATTGGATAAATTGTTTTCGGAATTCACGGCGGAAAAATGGCAGAGATGCGACGATCATGTCCAGAAAAATGAAAATGATTACTGGAGTCGCGATACTAGGTTCGATAATGTTATCGATTCATTCATAATAAATTTGCAAGGCTCTGATTCAAGTTCCAGTGGCGAAGTGGAAGATGAAGATGATGACGAAATGGAAGATGAAGTTGAAACAGAATCTATGTCAGAATAACTTTCGTTAGAATATATAATTGTTTGTAAATATTAAAAAAATGTTCAATAAAACAAGTCCTGCTTTGAATTATAAATTTAGTTCTTATTTATCACCTGCATATTTTTAATAAAATATGAGTATAATATTTGGGTTACATTTTAATCAACTAAGTAAGTATAATATATATTACAGATAGATAGCCTCCGACCATCGTCCCGCCACAAGTCTTGCCTTAGAAATGCAATCTGATATCGTAAGATCTGTCCGACATGTATCGATCTCATGTGAACTCGTGCACTTTTTTCTTCGCCTCCCACCTCGCCGCGCATACCTCAGGAAGTGCACAGCACTAATGGTCACACTATAGGAGTTGTTACTCAAAAAAAAATTATGTGTGATATTGTAACTCCTAACCTTGATCAAATAGCAAACCATGGTCACGCCATCTGGATGTTTAATGGCTTCCTCTTGTGTCAAGTATTCCGAACGAAAAAAGGACACCTGAAACGGGAAATTCCAAAATTACTAAAGATACTTGACTTTAGTAAAACGACGCCACTGTACCATCCTGCCGTTCAGTTACGTCGTACAGCTACCTAATAGCTAGGTATACGACGTCTCTGAACTTTACTTCCTGCAAACGAAGTCACTCGGTGCAAACGCGTCACCCGATGCTAACGATGTCACTACACGGCAGTCAACTTGAGGCTTGAAAATGTGAAGACAGTTCGTTTTTAATCGCAGGGCGACAGACGCCAGAGTGCAGGTAATTAAGTCAGGAGACTTAGGGAATGCCAAGAAGTGATGTCCATTACGACAGTAAGGGACCGAGTATTATTTATTTAGTTGATAGTGGGTTACATACCACGTTAGGTAGCGGTTGTCCTTTTTTTTTTGTTTCCGGGGTTGAAAATCCTCATGGATGTCCACCGCCCTGGGCCGGGCGGTGGGGTCTGTCAGACTCTTACTGACTAAAAACCACCCCGGTGTTTCATCTCACACCTACGCCGGGGGTCGCGGGAACGTACGATCCTTCCGCAACCCCCGACTGGCCCGCCGCTGTGGGCCTTTTCGGGTCTGGGGGGGGAGTGAGGTGTTTGACTCCTCCCGCGACGTCTAAGAGGGGCACGCGTGGAACACTACGCGCCACCACCACGGGTCCTGGTGTGTGGGGGGCGACGGACGTCCCCGAGTCCGTCGCCCCTGGACCCATTTAGGGGGGCTGGAAGAGGGCGTTGTCCGCCCTCCGCCGACGCCCGGTGCGCCTTCTGCGGGCCGGGTGAGTGGACGAGATCTCCCTCTCCCTTTCCGCAGCCTCCTTCTGCGAGACGACTATCTCATAGAAGGAAAACACCGCGTCCCAGGACTCGTCGCTGCCGACCATCGACTCGACTACGGCCAGCAGCGACAAGTCACTGCCTACTTCTGAGATGAGGGCACGGCGCGGCTCCTCCCAAGCGACACACTCTGCCAGCGTATGCCACGCCGTGTCCTCCCGGCAGTCGACGCAGTGGTGACACCGGGCGTCTGGCTCCCTGTTTATGCGACACAGGTACTTCCCGAAGCAACTATGCCCCGAGAGCACCTGCGTCGCCCGAAACGACAGGGAGCCGTGCCTCCTCCCAAGCCAGCGCTCGAGCACCGGCCGGACCGCTTCGATGGTGACGAGGCCGGCGGTAGGGCGTGAAAGCCTGTCCCGCCATTCCGCCACCAGGACCTCGCGAAGCTGAGACCGACGCAGCTCCATGTGTCGCTGCATCGGTCCCTCGCCCCGCACCCTCGCTTCTTCGCGTCACTGATACAATGACGCGAGTACTTTCGCCTCAAGGTCCCAGGGCGGGGATCCGGCCAGTACGCAGCCCGCCTCGTAGGAGATCGTGCGATACGCCCTGATGACTCTGACGGCCATCGCCCTCTGCGGCTTTCGCAAAACAGCGATGCTGCCGGCCGTCAGGTCAGAGGCCCACACCGGGGCCCCATACAGGGCCATGGATCGCACGATCCCCACGTAGAGCCGCCTACAGGCGGCGCTCGGGCCCCCCAGATTGGGAAGCAGCGTTGCGAGTGCGCCAGCCGCGCCCAGCAACTTGGGCGCCAGCCGTCGGAAGTGCGGCCCGAAGTCCCATCGGCTGCTGCATCGGCGTGTTGAGCACCAATCCTAGGTACTTCATGGATGTAGCGGTTGTCCTAGTCTAAGCCAGACAATTTAGTTTTGTGAGCTGTGAGGAGCTGTGACCGAGGTGAAACTGGCAATACGTGCATTATTTCGTAAGTGAGTTGTAATCTAATTCCCTCCAAGGAGATATTTCCTAAGTGTCAACTTTAATCTTTAGTAATAGTGTGTGTGTAAATCGTAATCACGGACTTTTCCTTTAAATTGTTCTAACCTATTGATTTGTATTGTGATTTATAGGCAACCATTATCTGATATCGCTGACGAGCTATTAATGATCATTTATTCCAGCATGGTGAAATGGTTGCAGCATGGTTAACGCTTTATCCCCTTGTATTACGTTACCACCTCCTAATCCGTACCTTGACAGATATTTTGTCATTTGCATTTCGTTATAGGGAAACGGAGAAGGCCTTCCGCTATACTTGACACTGAGCACCAACGCTCTTGACTCTTGATGGCAGTTAACACTTAACTGACGCACCATATATGGAAGGCAGAACCGTAAATACTCAGTTCATCTAAACCAAACAAGGCTATAAAGCCGATCTCTAATTACATTATAAAACAATCAAACGTCAGTGATGTATACTGCTTCCAAAAAAGTCTGGCCATAGAACACGTTGCGTGAGGTTGGTCGTATGCGCATTTCCGGTAGAGGGGGTAGGTTTCACAAAGCGCCACACACCGAATTGGTAGTCGTTCTAAGAACACTAAGGACCGTATCTCGATAAAACCCACACCCGGCTGTTTGTAGGCCAATTACTGAATCGACACTATTTATCGAGATACGATAATTTGGATGCTTTGCTGCTGATAGTCGCACTGCATCTTCTTATTGGGAAGATTTAGGAAATACCACTTCGGTGCACCGGGTATGACTGAGTCTACCGTGCGCTTGTGTTAGTTTTCTGTCGTCTTAGTAAAAAAGGGCTAGACCACCGTAAGGGTGTCACTAACATTAGTACGCGTGTAGAACTACGCAAAGCTTGTCTCTCTCAATGGCAGTTGGACTACGCAGTACTCTGTCTTTAGAATTGAGTATGACATTTTTAAAGTGCATAGGGAACGTGTTCTAATAAAATCGTATTAGTGTCCTCAGAGGTTCTATGCGAAAGGTCTAGCAGAACACGTACAATGAGACAAACGTTGTAAAACGGTTACCGGTCTCACTGAAGTGGGTACATTTTAAAACAGATAAAATGAACGTAGATAATAATGATTAATTAAATCGCAAGCGTAACCCCCCTTCACATTATTAATATTCTATCGTAGATAATAGCACTCTACTGCGAGAACGGAGATGTCGGCGTTACGACACTAATTAAGTCATAATTTATTATATACGGTTTAAGACATTTATTTCTCAAAGAGAATACAATTCACATAATATGAGACATTTATGGTAATCTTAAAACTAAATATAAGAATTACTGAAGAAGGTAGGTATTCGTAAATAAATAAGTTAATCAGTAGGCACACAATTTTTACAGTGTTGTGGGTAAAAGGAAAAAGTGGGAATCCCTCCGTGTCAAATAGTCCTATTAGCAAATCGTCCTACGAGCTGTTTGTCCTATTAGCAGAACGACCTATTTATAAAGTACAGTAATGCTGAAAAATTTCTGTCGGTTTTTATTGTCATGGCTTATTATAGCTTAGATTTCGTACCATTGAAATGAATAATAAAGAAGAATTAAAGCACTGGCACTCAAAAGAAAATATATTGTTTTTCAATGTAATTGCTATGCCGAATTGATAAACCGTATTAAAATACTGTGAGTGCACTGAATTGTTGTAATAAATACTTTTTAATCATTTGAAATTCAATTTTGATTATTTTGACAGAAAAATAATGGACAAGCACATCACCACCAAAAACATGAGGTCAATTTAAAAAAGAAACCACCTACCTACCTATTAAATTTTTCCTCTAAAAACTTATTATTATTATTATTTTATTTCATATGTCAGATTACATTGATCAACTACAGGAGCTTAAAATCTATGTTAGTAGGTACATAATAAAATATAAATAACAATAAAATTACATCATAGGATTAGAAACCATTACAACCATTACATTATTATTGACCTCCTATGATTTACGTTTTTTAACACATTTTATTAAAAATCCTCTTTATAACTTTCTGGCCTTTACTCAAAGATCGTCGAAGCAAGTAAGTAGGGCACACCTAACTAAAAAAAAAAACTAAAAAAACCGTGTACGGACCGAGCGAGCGAAGCGAGTGGTGCCGCTACATCCAAGTTTATAGCATCTAATTGGTTATTTAGTATTATAAGATTTATAAGACAACAAAAAATAAATAGTTACTTTTTTAGAAACAAAAAACAACCGACTTCCAAAAAAACCCTACAAAGTTAAAAATAACTTTAATTTCGGAAGTCGGTGTCTTTGGTTTTTATTGTCGTTTTTTGTCACCGTCTTCTGGAAATAAAGTTATTTTTCACTTTGTAGTGTTTTTTTTTTATAAAAATGTTTTTATATTTCACTTTTTAGTTGCGGTATCTACCCTACATACATTCGTATACCACTACTTGCTATGTAATTTTGTATAAATCAAGCTCTGATACTATGTGCTACAACTAGATTCTGATGTCGCGAAAAAATATGCTACTAACTTTGATAGAAAATGTGGGTGTACCCTGATCTACTGAATACATCTGCGTAACCCTTTCGAGTGTACAGGCGTGATGATTGTTATGTTGTGTGATTACGTAAACAATGCATAGTTATGCGATAGCAGCTGGTCATTTTTTGAAGAGTTCCGTTGTCTGTCTCCGAAATTCATCATCAGAATATTTTCATTAACATATGAAATTTAAATGAGATCATTTCGAAATCAACCTCTTTCGAACAAAAAAGAATTTTGCAATTCCGTCTACATATTCGACGGAGTTATGCCCAAACATACCTACATTAAAAAAATCCGAATTGTAGTCTCGTCCTGATTGAAGTCGGTTAAAATGGGAATTTAAAGTCTTCGGTTATATACAGAGTTACTGATAACTCGACGTATTCCTTGCAGGACGTCATAGTAGGGTTAAAATGCAACAAATTAAGCCATTTTTTTTATTTGTTTTTTTTTTATAATTTTCTTGTTCACTAGACAACATTTTGTATGAAGTAACAGCAAAAATCACAAAAAAATAAATGTTTGTTTAGTGATATTTGCCAAGGTTACTGGCATTTGTGAACTTTTATTTATGAACAAAGATCTGCTACGGCATACGCTATGATATTTAGTTTAATTTTAGTACAGTCGCGCTGTAAATCATTTTTAAATTGGCTCCAAATGATTTAATCTGGGATTTTTCATAAAAATACTGAAAATGTAACTAACTCAAAAACTACTGAACTCCGGTAACACATTTGGTGGCTCAATTTGTTGCATTTTAACCCTACTATGACGTCGTGCAAGGAATACGTCGAGTTACCAGTAACCCTGTAGAATGAAACAATATGTGTCAGCAAATTAGCAACAATTGTCTCTTGTAAATAGGTATGTTGTATAGTTTATGACTTACACATTTATTGTGAGTGCATGTAGTAAGTACCTATTTTCTGAACCGAATAACCTTAAGTGAGACTGGGCCGGACATGTCAGCCACATGTGATGAGAAATCGACACCGAATGGGTCTCACTTAACACAAGACGACATCGGTGCAGGCCATCCCTCTCACTTTTCCACACAATTCTGTCTTTATCCAGTCCTTTCGGTAGGACTCAAGCTCGCCCCGCCTTTGCCCTGCAGTGGGACAATACAGGTTAGTTAGATGAGATTTTTATTTCAAAGTTTATAATCTCAAACTGATGATACATAGAAGTATTCCTCTAAAAAAACTATTTATGATGTGTGCTATGACTGTACCATTTCCGTTCTTTTGTTTTAGGACCATTTACTCGTAGGACTATTTGCTAAAGTGTCGTTTTGGTATCAGGACCATTTGCTTTTAGGACTTTTTGATATGGAGGGCTATATTTAAACCTAATGGAAACATTCCTATCGTTGGAATTCGCTCAATGAACCGTGGGAGAAGTTCACATTATGAATTCGTAAATGTTCCCAGTATTATTCCGAGAAATGTAGAGTTATTTGTGTAAATTCAACCCACACGCTTGTATACTTATAGATAGGTAAGAACCTATCTATAAGTATATATCGTGTGGGTTGAATTTGACTTATACTTATAAGGAGGTCCTTTACCTAACTAGGTAGGTACATGAAAAGAGGATTTACAGAATCTTAATATTGTGTGAGATCAAAGTTCCCTCAACCGAACTTTCTGGTTCGATTCTTGTGTAGCGGTATCTACTTCACCACAACATGCGAGCTGCGCGTTATACTGACGTCACGAAAATCCTGCATCGCGCCAGCAAAGTTTACTGCATGACTAGCATACAACTTCGCGACATCAACCATTGGGCAGTTGCCTACCAGACACGACACCTGTCTGGTCGGAGGATCCTCCCTTTTCTATGGAGGTATGAGTGAACTTTACACCCTGTTCCTCGTGTATATATATGTATGTACCACTTACTTACCCTATTCTCAATTACTAGGTACAGTAGGCCTGCTGTACCTTTTAAGCCTATCGATGACAATGGCCTATCAGCCTAGCATTGACCTGGCCTAGCGTAGTACGGAGTTTCAATAGCATATGAAATCAAAATCAAATGTCATTTATTCAAACTACGCTGAGATTCAGCACTTTGTGAACGTCAAAATGATTAAATGACACTGCACAAAACAGTACCCCAAAACGCCCGCCCTTCACCACTCCCTAGTACTTTAGCTGGGAAGAAGGAGTGACGCAACAAACTCTACAGCAGCACAGCTTTCTGTTCAGTTTTAAAATAACTCGATTCGATACAATAGTACCAACTTAAGTAAAGTAATTAGTTGCAAAGTAGTGAGGCCAGCTTATACTGGATGCGTCCGGCTTCCTAACTGTATCGACAAACAATAACTGAAAATGTACTGTGTCATGATAGCAATGAAGCCGAGTAGAATGGGAAAGCTTTTCAATCCCTTTAGTGAGCAGACAAAAAATTAAATGTGATTTGGTTGTATTTTATCCTACAATAGGTACCTTATATATTATTTACTTATAGATTTGTGATTATACAATACAACAATCGAATCAAACAGGGTGGCAGGCCATCGACGCGTAAACTGTAACAATGAATTCAGAACATGATTTACACAACCCAGCGTCGAAATTATCGTCGGTAATCAAAAAAAAAATTGCTGTTACATAGAAAAGTCCAACACCTACGCGGTACTAATGTATAGAAGGCTGTTTTTTTTTTAATAACTGATTAAAAATTTCAACGCAGGAATCATTTACTGAATCCATGGTAACAGGGTGCGCGTCGATCGATGTCCTTGCTACTACCCTGTATATGGATAGGTAAGCACAATTTTGATCTATGCTAGATTTTTCAAGTTGACTAGGTGTAAGGTAAAAGTTATTGTAGCACCTATCGCTTGGATCGTTGGAACCAATTCTAAATAATACAGTTTTAGTAATGTAGTTTCACTAGAAACATGTGTAAAAACGTGTGTATGTTTTCAGTGTGTGTAGTAACTGACAGCAATGGTGTTTTCAGAACACTATCAGTAAAATTAAACTACTTGCTTAAAGTTTACAAGTGATTCTTCAAAAGTTATTTTATTTTGTCACTATGAAGTACTAACGGAAAAAAGGTTATGAGCCCAAGGGAAATAAATCAAAATGATCCCCGTTTCGCACGAGTGCGTAATGTGGGCAGTACCGGGCTGCTCCTAATATATTATACATTCATTCATAGCACGGTTACAATTACTTAACTGGTTTTGCCCGGGGCAATTCGCAGTATATTAGACAATACTTGTTGCACCCCGCAGTTTCACCCGCATGCGTCTCGGTCCCATGGGAATATCGGGATAAAGAGTATTCTATGTCCTAACAAAGGTCATAGTCTACCAATGTGCCAAATGTCATTCAAATTCGTTCAGCCATTTTAGGGTGAAAGCGTAACAAACAAACAAAATTACTTTCGCATTTATAATATTTGTTAGGATTAGCTAAAGTACATACAATCATCTTTTATGGGGTACTGTGTTAAATGCTACAACAAAATACCTTGTCATATATTGCAATTAAATGAAAGAAAATTTAAAACCCATATAAAAAGTTCACTGTGTAAACAAGCATATTACAAATTAGAGGATTATATCCAAGATAAGAAGGCTTGGAAACATGCTGGTCCAGCTCCATAGGACAATCTAGGGTCTAGACAAAATTAAACTTGTTGCTACTTTAACTGTATAGTTTATTATTTTTATGACATTGATTTACATTCTGTGATTACTTTAACTCACACACTGACATATTAATTGGTTACATAATTTGGAAAATCGTATACTTTTACAATGTTTGTAAATATGTGAACACCATGTATCTATCACTTAATTAACTTATTTATCATTGCTACGTTTATTAAATTATTTTTACCTATTGTGGTAGGGTAATTTTTATCATAGGTGCATCGTCTTCACATATAATAAATTATATAATTAATGTATACAAAATTGTAACACATTTTAAAAGAGTAACGGTGGAGTTTCTTGCCCATTCTTCTCCATACGAAACTACCTTTTGGAAGGGGCGACTAGAATCAATTCTATTTAAATGTAAATGTTGACATTCAAAAGTGCCTTCTATGTGCCTATTTGAAATAAATGCTTTGACTTTGACTTTGATTGGGATGAATGAGCTGTCATCTTGGCTGTTTAGCTTTTTGCATTGTACGAGTCAATTGTGTTTTGTAAAATAATCAGGAATTTCTATCTACTCTATTATAGCTAATACCGCTGCTTAACCGATTAATCTATTAAATTTTCTCCAATTCTAAGAAAAAAACATACTTTCTTTTAACTAACCTGCATTTCACCAGGATATCTCCTCTCGTCGACTGTGTGGTCACTACCTTCCATCATATTGGCACCCCAATGGAAATGAATTTGAGATAGCACATGTTTCTCCAAAAATGGGCCTCCTTCCAAGTATGGGCGTTCCGTCCTCCATTTTGTGGAGATTACCACTGGTGACAAAATAATTATGATTTGGAAAAATAGATTTCTGTGGCAGATCTGATCACAATAATTACTTAATGACCTGTTGATAATCCGTTAGGTATTTGAAATAGTAGATTGTTGCATCGAGCGCCAAGTGAGTTATCAATGCACGACGAGTGTTATGTTGGCTCACTTTAGCAAGGTGAGGTAATCTACCGTGTAAAAATATACCAACTCAAAATAAAAACTCAAGTTAATGAAAACATAGTTTAATTAATTTTCTCCTCAAATATTTAGAACTTACAATTATTAAATAAGCAGTTATTAAAAGTGAAATTTGCACTTTTACTTGGAACATTCATTCTAGTAATTTTTAAACTTTTCTTGCTAAATATGAAGTATCAAAGCTTTACAATGGTACGAAATGCGCGCCATTTGTTTCTTTTCTATTCACCAAGTCGGTTTTAGGCGATTTTTATTTTCTGCCAGTATCTGTTTGATCTAATGCATGTATTTTATATTAAACCTAATGGGAGACAATAAACCTCTGTGGCAAATTTATATCTAAATAAAAAAGAGTGCATTCATGAAAAACTTTGCAACCAAGAGATTTCATATAACATTTCTGCACTTGTTTGGTTTTAAGCAAAAAATACGTCCTTTGTGATCGGTTTTGTAGCGATTAATGGTAACATTGATGTAGTTGAAAGAAACGGTATCTTATTGCTTGGTCTTTTGTGCATGGCAGCACCAAAAACTTTAAAGTCATTTCAAAATCCAAATTAAAATACGTAGGGGAATAGATTAAAATTAATTTTATGCAGATCAGACATCGACAAATGGACATTTAACCCTAGACACATAAAATCTGCGTGAAATTAGCGCATGCGTCCGCGAAATATTGCTTTTTTAGATTTAGAGTACACATGACACCAAAGTATTGTTAAGCTCACTCTTTCCCACGTTGAATTGGGTACATCGAGTGGAAAAATGCTCCACCGCTCCTCTCCCCAACAGAACCGTTTACCAATCCTGCGGCTGGCAATTGCAACGTCTTGAAAATGGACGGAGGCACACCGTGAGACATAAAGGACTTAAATAACGTTAACTATATCATGTTCCGATACGACGTATCGTCTCGGGTATTAAAGCGATATGCTCTCCTGGTAATGCACGTACGTAGAAAGTACTTAGTACTTTCGTAACCAACGAGGGGAGGGAAAAGCTCATTTTTAAATATTGGAAATCACGCGTAGAGCGTCTAGGAAATCTCAGTGGTGACTTAGGGTTGAACCTCATCTGGCAGCACGGAATCGCCTTTTTCCGTCGCCCTTTCTCTTTCTGTCGCTTAGAACTGCCATTTGCTAGACCGAGACAGAAAGCATAATGCGATAGCACGCGGCGGAATCCTCGAGGCGATCGGCATAATGCTTTCTGTCTCGGTCTAGCAAATGGCAGTTCTAAGCGACAGAAAGAGAAAGGGCGACGGAAAAAGGCGATTCCGTGCTGCCAGATGAGGTTCAACCCTTAGAGCTCCCCCAAGACGTTTTTGTCGCTAAGGTAAGTTTCACGATATTTGAAATATTAAGACGATGTGAGGCAAAATGACGCATGATTATATTTAACGTGACATTTGTGCTTTTGGTCTTCCCATAATTTTAAGTTTTTGCGTTTTAAGCCAAAATATAGAGACCATAACTATCCGCTCTTGTAGAGATGGATGACGAGTTTGATTGATGAGGACACTAAAAGTGAAGTAAGATACCATAAGACACCTACATATCTAAAAAATCGTGTTTACTTTACATATACCAATAAAAGAACCAGGAGTAAAATGCATCATGCAGTTTGGAAAAAAAGAGAGCATAATACTGACGTGTGCCAAAGCGGTTTATTATGGATTTAAAATAAAATTACTGTTTAAATGGTAATAAACAGTATCTTACATTTTAGATGTATTCAAATTACTGATTAATTCTTAAAATTTTTGATTTGTGTTAATTAAATGATCTTATGAAAAATTCGTAGTTTAAACAAATTTTTGGTTTTGTATCTTGGTTTGGTTTAATGTTTAAAACGAATACATTAATATGTGACTTAGTACTTATATTTGTTTTCTCATTTACATAACAAAAATAATAGTCGCCATTTTAATTTTCAGTATGAAACCACAAATTAAGTCTGGCGTCATTTTGGCGCATGATTATCTTTAGCGTACATCTCAATATGATTATCTTTCTAGGGTTAAATTGATTAATACTGTCGCTTTGAAATGCTAATGTGATCTTATAGACGTGTCAAGTCAGTTTCAGATATTACTGTGACGTCGATCATGTTTGGACAGGGCTCTGATGTGAATCCCGTATAATCACAAGTTGGGAATATAAACACGATAAGCGTTGCTCCATATCAAGTAGGGTCAGAAATTTACCCAGGGCTTCAAATCTTTTGCATTTGCCGTACAAAGCACTCAATCTCGATGATATACAACGAATGCCGGAAAACTACCTATAGGGCCTTGTACTCATCATTGTGAACAACTTTTAATTTGGGACCAAGACTGAGTTCGTGAAAAAAATTATGGTATTCCCTATAGTATAGAGGTACAAGGAACAGGGTGTAAAGTTCACTCATACCTGCATAGAAAAGGGAGGATCCTCCGACCAGATGGGTGTTGTGTCTGATGTCTTGATTTCGGGAAGTTGTTTAATGCTAGTCGCGCGGTAAACTCTGCTTGCGCGATGCAGGACTTGCGTGACGTCAGTATGACATGCAGCTCGCATGTGGCGATGTAGATACCGGTACACTTACATTTTGTCAATTACCTACTTACCTAATGCGAGCATAAATGTATTGAGCAGCAGATTTTTTCACGCGAATTCGTATTTGATCTTATAGTAAAAGCTGTTTATAATGATGAGCAAATTTACCCCTTAATATGTTTTCAGTTATTTCAATTACACTTTGTTTATCAATTTTATTAATTTAAAACAAACATCCATAAACTATGCGAGTCTTTTGTGGCCAATATTAACATGAAAAAATAAACAATACAATAAATGTAATTTAATATGGAAATAAAAATCACTAAACCTCGAGTCCCAGGCTGATAAATAACTCCCAATAAATCAACCAATATCCGAAGCAAACTTCGATCCCTTTCTAAGATTCACTATCACTCACAGCATTCAGCCTTGCCACACAGTAGCTAAACAAATGACAGTATTATACTAACTAGCAAGTTACCATGTTCCGAAGGACGTACGATTTCGCCCAAATAATTATTTGGAGCGACCAGGACCGTGTCTAGGCATAATAATTAATTCGATGTCAGCACAGACCACAGAGGAACTTCGGCGGCCACTGCTAGAGGCGGCGCGGCAGTGACAACAATTTTCATACAAACAAAAAATGAAAAGAAAGAAAATATATTTATTTCAGGTAAACTTGACGCTAAGAAAAAACACAATAAAAGAAAAACCGAGCGTGTCACTGTTTTCTCGCAATAACGATACAAGAGACGTATACGTTCTGATGGCTTTCGGCGCCATGAATTTTCTTAGTACTGCCATCTTTAGACGCTGCCGATGCCGCACAGTGGGCAAAAAATTGAATTTCATAGACATAGGATTTTTATTTCGAATTCATCGTTTTCTTTTATTGGAATTGCTTAAGATAGCCTTGATCTTGATACACACTTGATAATTATGACTCTTGACCATATGACTATGAGATAATCCAGAAGCTGCTGATAAATTCAATAACATTAATGGAAACAACCATACGTGCAGGTGTAAAAGACTTATTTATACCTATCCTAATACAAAGTTCAACATGCGAAATCACAATGCTATCCTCCCAAGGAAACAATCACAGTGACAGTTCATCGGCAAAGATTTCCCTTCAAAGTCTACTAGATCTACCGTCAAAAGGATCTTTGAAGGTTTATCTGATTGCGTAGAACATAAGCATTTCATTTTAGTATCCAAGTGAGGTTTTGACGGTGCGTCAAGCCAGAGCCGGTACAAACAGAAAATGGACGGTGAAAATGATGACTCTATTATCTTCATGACATCATTAGTTCCATTGAAACTGACCAATGACAATGACACCATATGGAAAAACCCGAAACCCTGTTCGTCATCTTTTTATCGTCCAGTGCAAATTAGCTTCATAAAAGAGAGCAATCTTGTTGTCAGTGAGCATTTGAAAAGTATGACGGAAGAAATAAAGTTGCTGAAACCTACAGACTGCGGAAATAACAAGGATAACCATGACCATAAGATGACCATGATCGATGACAAGATCTGCACTTACATTTCTGATGCCAGATCCAGCGCAACTTGCTACCTATGTTTGGCAAAACGTTCGGAAATGAACATGTAACCCGGTTGTTTTAAGTTTATATTTTATCTTTAGAAAACAAGATGTTGCCGGTTTCAATATAGTATTATACTACTTACCACCGTGCTAAAGTAAATTTATAGGTTATAAGCTGTACGGGAAATATTCAATTAAACAATTATCTTCTTACACAATACAAAATTTATTGTAATACACAGAAAATGAAGGTACAAAACATCAATTGTGTGGAGCCACTAACCAAACCCTTCCCACACACTTACGTGTTCACTCCGACAAAACTAGGTCTCCGTTCCTAGTTGTGTCGGGGTACACAACTGCAATGAGACTAAGACAATAACTCAGAGTCGCTTTAATGAGTACGTGAGATGAACTGCTTTATAACTTCTAGCTCAATCGAATAAGTATCGACCCATTATGGTTGCGCTCTTATATAAAATATCGCTTATGTAGAGCTACTCGAGAAACAATAATTTATAACAATTGGTCTTACTACCTAGTTCTTACAAAAGGCCTAACTCTCTCATAGGTTAAATTATAACAATTTAGTTTAAACTCAGCGTTCTCCCAGTATATTACCTTTCCAATTGACGGAATCAAGACCCTTGGCATCGAACACAGGATAATGCCTGTGTTTACACGTTTAACGTGGCCTACGGGTTTAGACGGTGACGCTATTGTTACCTGGAGTGGCGAACTTCCCTCATTTACCGTTATCCGGTTCAGTAAGGCCTTCTTCAATAACAGATGGCCACAACTCAAGGGTTAAAATTCTAAATTACCCGCACCCGGATCAATTCCAAATCATCTGACCACAGCGCTACACAAAGGCATCACGTTTATCCTCGCATTAGAGATATTAATTAAGAGCTAGCATAATCAGCCAGACATGGATCAGGTGTGATTGGACTTATATAAAACCCAACGGGTTATTTGGACACAGTCTGGACATCCCAGAACTGGTCCCTATCCCAAAGCGTGTTCTTCGTTGTCACGCCATGAAGGGAACAAACCTTCCTCATTTTGACAGGACGATCGATCCTTTTTGGCAAATCGACAGACTAAATAGAATCCTCATCTATTAGTCATTTTGAATTTAATAGACATTGAATATCAGTAGAATGTGGGAAATTATGTCCTTATGTTTATTTAATTCAAATAATTAATAAACATGTAATTAGTTCGCATGACCGAATTTCACAAAAACCATCATCCTACGAGCTTGAGCAGACCGACGAAAGGTGTCACTACTATTTGCTGTAATTATTGATTTTTGCAACGTCACAAACAAATTAATAGAAGTGTTAAAAAAAACTGTTATAATTAAAATGTGATAATTAAAAAAAAATGGGTTGTCTTCGTTACATGCTCGCATCAACTGTATGGAATGTCTTTTACACATTGCTTACAAGCAAGATCTTAAGAAATGGGCCGTAAAAGGGGAAGAAAAACCTGTACTGGAGTTAAGAAAAAAAAGAGTTCAAGATGGTTTTAAGCGGGAACTGAACCTGCTTATAGAAGTGGTTAAACAAGGGTCCGGAACTAGCAATGATGGAAATACAGCACGGAGATTTTATGAGTTTCCTAATAAAACAGCAGCCATTTAGTAATGGCTGCTGTTTTATTAGCGATCAATCCCTCAATCAATTCCTCGTCCAGACTAGTGTCTGGACGAGGAATTGATCCGAAGGTTTGCTGTTATTATACAAGCAATTACATCAGAGGAACATAAAATGACGTATCAGTTGTCAACAAATTATGAAAATATTATATCTTTTTATTTTAAGCTGCTCGTTGCCTGCTAGTTTTGAAATTGATTAGGAAAAAATGCTACTTGGGATGGCTTAGGCTATTGTGCTGTGATTTCTCGTGTTGTATTATTGAAATGAGTAATTAAACCCATGTATAACCGTCTTAATAAGAAGAAATAAAATTAATAATGAAACACATTTTTTCTCTGACATTGCGGATGCTCTATTGAAGTGAAAAACATAAAAAAAATACAAAAAAATAAGAGAATAACTGTGTGAAAGCAATCTTTGCGCACGCAATTGATATCCAATATATTAATTATTTTATGATCATCTCCATACAAGTTTTTATTAAAAAAAAACAAAGGGTATCTTCCACTTTGTTACATGATGTCGTATCAAGGCTATCTTAAGCGATTCCAATAAAAAAAACGATGAGTTTGAAAAAAATCTTATGTCTATAAAACTAAATTTTCAGCCCACTGTGTGCCGCGCCGGTGCTCGCCACCGAGGCGATTCCTTGCTCTGTAGATATCAAGCTGGCTGCGTGGGCACTTTCGTACCAAAACCACTCATACTTGTTCTGTTAATTAAAGTTTTGGGACCGTCTGTGTAGAGAATTTTGTTGTTGTTTTGGAAGCAACAAACATGAACAGTGTGCAACGTAGGAAACAAAAAATGTTGAAACTAGAAATAGTTCTTTGTAGCATCAGCCCAACACCGACAATGATTGATTTTTTTTTTTATTCAAAAAGTCGTAACATAATATGTGATCTTCAGATAAGATCAAAAAAAAAGTTTAGATACCTAGGTAAAGCAAGTTACCACAAACTGTAAAATTTTCTCGATGCAATTTCGAACTTCACCGTCAACATTTTAAGGTTTAAAATAATTTGTACAAATTTGACAGTTTCGTATAACCTGATGTGCTGGCGGCTGTACTTTGTATGTTCTATGCTATATTCAATAATTATTTTATTTGTCGGTAGAACAGGTTCGAACTCGATAGAAATAAAACAATAAGATAAGAATAAAAAGAAAGAAAGAAGAAGTAAAGATTGAAATAAAACAATGTGTGTGTGTTGTTAGTTGATTGTTGAATCAAAGCTGAAACTTGAAACAGCAAATATATACGGAAATGTGTTAGTTATCGAACACTCACGTGTATATCCAGTATTGGTCAGCTTCACCTTATGTGGGTACACATCAAAATTCAACCATCTGAGGTCAGGGCATTTGTATACCATGGACCCTGTGATGGATACATTTATTGGTGTGGGAAGATGACCTTCAAACTCAGACCAGTACTGAATCCATTCTCTGGTACCGTACGGGGGTTCAATAGTCGGCAATATTTCTACGGGGACTTCTTCATCTGCATAGTAATTTTCAAAAAAACATACAAATTTCTCCAGCCTATCCAACTACGGAGTTAAGGTCAACCCTTTAGTTGTGTAGGGTCCCCAACTAAGGGTCAATAAGTGGTGAAGGAAAAATAACCGATTTATATTGTTGCTACTCTGTTTTAGTTCTCATAGATTTCATTATATTAAGGCAGTACTTGCATCGCTAGATATTGATGATTGATAAAGGAAAGTGGTCGAGGATCAAGCTCATTGGTGTCCAATTTGAAAGCCTAGCTAGCAACTAGGTCTATCAAATACTATGCTATAAGGCTACTATAGTCTCATGGTGAAATAACTAGTATCCAGATCTTAAATAAATGATTGGTATCGCTGCGCTCGACGACCAATCTTTTATCTAAGATCCAGATAATCTATCAACATTAGGTATGGACCTGGAAAATACCTCCGTCTGCTGCTGCTGGTTGCTCCATTATTTTGGCAGAGATACGTATAAAATTTTGTATTAAAGTATATTACACAAATTTTAGGACATTAAATTACTTGGCTGAATTTTGCACTAAAACATAAAATAAATGAAAATAAGACTCCAATCTCCCATATTTACATCGCCTGTAACGACAATTCGTAACCATGGTAATGTCAAAATAGAGTCAATTTTATTTACACTTGACATAACAATAAATACAAACATGGCATGACGATCGTTTTCCTCATCAATCATAAAAGTGCTTTAAAAAAATATAAACTATCAACAAGAATGCAGAAAAAAGACAATGACATACCGTTCCACAAGAGACCTATTTCACCAGATCGAGAATTATTACTCTGGGAAAAATGGATACGAATCAGAAAAGACGAGACTACTGGACTTGGAAAAAAGCTGCAACGTCCACCAGTGGATTTAGCAATGAACCTGTTGGCCAATGTTCGGGAGGACAAAGAACGAAAGGTTGCCTTAGAACATGCGCAGATAGAAAAGATAACGGGGGTTAGAGGTTCTTTATGGGTTCGACCACCAAGACTGAAACAGCGTTGTTACTGTGCACCAGCTTATGAGCTGCACAGAACTCCAGCTGAAAAAGGTCGTCCAACTATAGTGGAACACATTGGTGTGCCTGCCTATGTTCGAGATAAAGAATTGGGAATGGCTGGTGAACCACTTCGCCAATCTTGTCGTCAATTGAATGCTGATTATAAAAATTATAGAGAAAAGCGAGAAGACGAGCTCATTGAAAATATAAGGAAAATTGATCCCTATAGGTATAAAATGTTTTAATTATTCGAATAAGTTTCCATTGTTTGTTTTCTCATATTCTGATTATTGTGTTAAGGTATAATCATGCCAATTATTTTCGTTACTTGCAATTTTTTCCTACAGCATAAGCTTATTAAAATAGATCACATAGCTTATTCACACCGCAAACATTACAATCGGTGGTACCTTCTATCAGAATCCAATCTATGTTGCTCTAATTCAGTAGTAGGTCACTTTAGTCTGTAAGGTATTTTACTGTAATAAAACAACATTTATGTTTCAGGCCAGATATCGACGGCTTACTAATAAGAGGCATAAATCCTCCACCTCCACCACCGAAACTGCCTCCACTACCTACCATTATCATCGAAGATGCAAAAAATCTGCCTCAAGAACCACTCAGTGGTGTTTATGCTTTGAAAATAAATAACTCTGTCTTTTACAAAGACTTACCTGGACAAAGTCTAGACGTCTTGGCATCGTTTGAAATTCAAGAAGAAGATTCCGATGAACCTTGCACTGTTTGGACTTACTACTTCAATGTCCCTGCAAAAAGAGCAGGCAGGTGTAAACTGTTTCTCCAAAACCTTGGAACTGTGACTTTGAGATATTGTTGGAAGAAAATAAAACGAACAATCAATTTCATACCCGAAGATACCTATGAGCAAGTATTCTTTTTCAACAAAAACGAAGATGTAATATCGCCTGGTCAAAGCAAAAATATATTTTTCACATTTATTGCCGATTCGCCTGGTATATATAGCGAATTTTGGGAATTAAGTATATCTAATATAAATTTATTTGAACCGAGTGCAACAAAACTAATTGTAAAGTTGTATGCTGACTCAGTTAAAGACAAAAACGTGATAATGAAGAAAGTTGTACTTCTCAAAACAGAAATTCAGAGAAAAGTGGAGAATAACTTAGCAATTGAGTTTCTTGAAGAAATAATTGACAAGATTTTCGAAGTTGTTCCGCAAATCTATCCATACAAGAAATTCTTTGTGGAAGCTGAAATGTTTGTTATGAAAAATCCAGTGTGTTTTTATCATCAGACAGAGGTCAACAAAATGAAAGAGCTGTACACAGAAATGGTTAAGGGGGAGAACTGGGATCTGTCAATAGATTCTTGGAGACAGAAGATGATGGCGAAACAGTTTGATGACAGAATGAAATATTATGAGTTGTTACGACAATCTCACGCAGAATTATTAAAGCCTTGGTACGAAGGTGACGGTCTTATAAAAGAGAAACTTCGCACGGTAAAATGTTTGTTAGGTCAGTTTGCCGATCTGTTTGATAAAGAATTTGCTCATGTTACTGATTCATTCGTGGATATACCACCTCCAGCTGAACCTAAAGGTGTACGGCGTAGTAAAATGCAAGTAAGCAACAGGAAAACTCGTGGTATTGATCCTGTTACCGAACAGATGATGCATAATGTTTTCTATTTGCGTATTTACGACCATCTTGCGACTACAATTGAGCTTTGTGCAGGAGTATTGAGCAGTTTGGATCTGAATAGATGGATCGAATTTGATTTTTGTCGGCATTAGGTACGACTAGGTGATAATTTAGATTGAAATAGTTCAATTGCAATTTTATTAAGAATATAATTCATGTTTATTTTTGTAATAAAATCATGGGCCGATAGTTTATTTCTTGATCGTGTAAATAATAAAATATTATTTAAACAACCATTCATGTTTATTTTACTTGAAGTACCTACTGATTAACGATGACAAGATTTTGCGAAAAATTTGCGTTTGATTTTGGAAAAAAGTTTTTTTTTATTTTAAAAATGTTGCCCCACACTAGGAATTTCTCCTGTATCGTGGGTGCGTTTACAAACATTTAATAAGCTCACATACACAAACAGCCAGACCCGGAACAACTACTTGCAGGTCATACAAATATTTTTTCCGTGCGGGGATTGAACCCGCGACACGTAACGCAGCAGTCAAGCGCTTAACCACTGCGCCAACCGTGTCGTCTAATAATAAAAGGCCCGAGTTCACCAACTACAACATAATCATTGATTACGTAACCGTTCTGTTAGGATTTAACAGTCGTTTAAACAAACCACGTTTTTTTCGAGTTCACCATATATTTCTAACCAACTGTTAAATAACCAAACGTTTTTGAATGAGTGAGTTGAAAATTACCGAATGATCGAATGGTATAACATTTTTTTGTGAATGTTAAATGTCAATGTCAATCAATTCCCATTTTCAAACTGTGTGATCAAACTCAATTCATAATTATTTCATCGTGTCGTGTTAGTTTTCTTTTATAATCAGTAAATATGGAAGATAAACGCAAACGTACTCTGTAAATTCGTACCGTAAATCCAAAAAAATCGGTAGTAACGGAACTTGTCATAAAGTACAGAGACATAATAGAAAATAAAAAATCGGACGCTAACAACAAATGCCAAAAAAGCAAGTGGTTGGAAGCATCTGGCCGACGAATTGGATGCTCTTAGCACACACTTCAAACTTACTTTCTGGGAAAATATCAAACGCCAAACAAAAAAACAATCAACAAGCCAGAAACGGGAGCTATTTATGACTGCTAAGCAAACGTGGTAATGAAATTACATAATACTTTATAGTTCCGGATTGTCGCGATATTTATAACGTAACACATTATTTTTAGGCGGTGGAAGACTACCTCCACCTCCTCCGAATGCCAAACTTCACGTCATGATCCGATTACAGCACTTAATCAATGGTTAGTGCTTGGTGAACAGCATAATATTGTTAAACACCCGTTTATGGTTTAAACACGTGTTTAAAATGTAACCATCTGTTGGTGAACTCGGGTCTAAGTAAGTTAAGTCCTCCGTGGTTAAGTCTGAGTCTTTAATCTATAAAGAACAACAAATAATCAATATAAGAGGCTATTTTTCTATCTTTAAATTATAACTATGATTAGAAAAATTTGCTCCAAGTACACAGGAGACAGAGAATGGTCGACTTGAATCAGTAGGACTTTAACACGGTAGAAGGCCTAACATTTTTGTATGTAATAAAAGTAGTCTAAAGAACAACAAATTAGGTTAAGTAAACAGGAAAACGAAAATGACCGACTTTTCAACAAAAGCTAATAACAATGAAACATGAGTTTCGGTGTGCTTCTATATCCGCTTGGCAGCGCTAGAACATCGGAAATTCCCCAACGACCGGCGGCTCACACAATGACGCATCGCTACGCGCCACATGGCCGCACTGAACAAAACATTTTTTTGTTTACTCGTTGGCGACGGGCGTAATCTCAAGTTATGTTTTTGTTAGAGCTTATGAATGGCCCTTTCGGGTGGTGTTAAGTGTTTGTTGACATTTCGTCTCTAATTTATTAGAATAATTGGTAAATATTGACTATGGTTGAAAAATAACATTATGTGAACTTTAAACATTATTATTTCAAAAAGTAAAGCGATACCATATATATTTTATGGCTTTTATTGGTGGAAGGGTTCTATCTTCATACGAAAAAAAATACAAACACACCTCATAGTAAAAAAATATTTATTTACAGGCATAAAACTGGCACAAAACATTTGCCGACGGTGAAAAAATTTTCAACAAAATTAAATAAATTATTACGACTATACAGTTTCACGAAACTTAAAAATATAGTTACTATCTGAAAGCTACATTCATAGAGGAACTTATGCGTAAATATTAAGTGCATAGGTCTATTCAATACAGAAATACATGGGATAGATTGAAGGAATTCCCACTTACGAAAAAGCGTACTTAACATTTCTTGTCTTTTTTGTTCAGTGAAGTTTGAGTAAAGAAAATACAATAAATCTAACTATATTCTACAAGAAATGCCCTTTCCAAGGAGGTATCACACATGTTATTCAATAGCCATCGAAAAAAAATACAAGTAAAGAAATGTCACAAATCGGGAATATTGACAAATCACAGTGTCACGTGACACCCATAAAGCCCGGGTTACATTGGATATACATCACAGGTTAAAAGCTATTGTTTGCAAAAACATGTGTGATACAAATAATAATGAGGAGTCACAGGTCCCAATCCCGGTTTCAATGGGAGGATGAATGCAAGAATTTTTATTACCCGACTGCAAAAAAAGAGGGTAATGTTTTTCCAATGTATGTAAGTAATAAAACATGTGTGATACAAATAATAATGAGGAGTCACAGGTCCCAATCCCGGTTTCAATGGGAGGATGAATGCAAGAATTTTTATTACCCGACTGCAAAAAAGAGGGTAATGTTTTTCCAATGTATGTAAGTAATAAAACATGTGTGATACAAATAATAATGAGGAGTCACAGGTCCCAATCCCGGTTTCAATGGGAGGATGAATGCAAGAATTTTTATTACCCGACTGCAAAAAAAGAGGGTAATGTTTTTCCAATGTATGTAAGTAATATTCGTTGGTACCGTCTACACAGATGGACCGATTTTGATAAATTATATGTCGTTAGATTTGTCTTAGCAGCCAGAATGTCACTGGGTCAATTCAATAAAATAAAAAACAAAATGGCGGCACCACATAGCGCGTTTACAAAAACTCCCGAAGTGGTCGGCTACTGTCAGCGGCGTTTACTTACTGCATCGGCTCATCTTCTCCCTCCTCGATTGCCTGTTGCAATAATAATTCCGACTCCCTGTAAAAGATAACATTTTGGTAAGGATCTAAAATAGGTAACCAAATATAATAAATAAATAAAAAACAGAAAAAAGCACAAACATTTCGCTGAACTCCAGGGAGCGTCGGCTCCCGCGTGCGCGCCCTAAACCACTCCCAGCAGTCCCACGCGTGCCGCGTGGACGCCCACGACCTCCACCACCACGCTTACCGTTAGCGTTAGCATCCATTTCTAAACTGAAAGCAAAGTAAACAAAAAATAAAGAAAGAGCAAAAAAAACTCTTCAAAAAACATTCCAACAACATCTTCAAAACAAACAAACAAACATAGTTCAAAATAAGAAATCAATAAAAAACAACAAAAAAAATTGACCGATGACCGTACGAAATTTCTCCGGTATGATCCTAGCTTTACGGTGGCGGCCATCTTGACAGTTCATTGATTTATGATTTCCGCCGAACCGTTGTACAAAAACTATTAATCTTATCATAATTTTGTCGATTGCGTATATGTTTTGCTTGAAAACTATTATCGAGTAACTATTCAATGCGATAGTTGTTTTACTTTTTACACAGAATTGGTCAAAATTATCAAAAACACTACGAAAACATTCCGACAAAAGTCCGTTGCGACTTACACGGCACCGAAAATCACACAGAAATTGAAATATACTTACCTCTGGGTAAAACCCCGTTGCACACACATTACCTATATTATAATTAACCAATAAATCAGTACTTTACTCAAAAATACGCACCCGTTAGCAAAAATACGATGTTTTTCTTGAACAGATGTTATGTGTGACGTCGCAAATTCACGGACTGACTTTGACAATTTATTTTTTCACCACAGACACATTTTTGTCGGCCAGTGATGCTTTTTTTACGGCGGATATTCTCGTTCGTTCAAATAAAACAGAGAGAACCGTTCCAAAACACAGAGGTTAGAAGAAATAAGCAATAATATGACGACACAGTACTATCACCCCATATGGGGCGATGAGCCGCCAACGGGTAAAAATTTCATCACCCCATTTGGGGTGATGCGCCGCCTTTGCTCCAAGTACACAGGAGACAGAGAATGGTCGACTTGAATCAGTAGGACTTTAACACGGTAGAAGGCCTAACATTTTTGTATGTAATAAAAGTAGTCTAAAGAACAACAAATTAGGTTAAGTAAACAGGAAAACGAAAATGACCGACTTTTCAACAAAAGCTAATAACAATGAAACATGAGTATTTTTAGGCGGTGGAAGACTACCTCCACCTCCTCCGAATGCCAAACTTCACGTCATGATCCGATTACAGCACTTAATCAATGGTTAGTGCTTGGTGAACAGCATAATATTGTTAAACACCCGTTTATGGTTTAAACACGTGTTTAAAATGTAACCATCTGTTGGTGAACTCGGGTCTAAGTAAGTTAAGTCCTCCGTGGTTAAGTCTGAGTCTTTAATCTATAAAGAACAACAAATAATCAATATAAGAGGCTATTTTTCTATCTTTAAATTATAACTATGATTAGAAAAATTTGCTCCAAGTACACAGGAGACAGAGAATGGTCGACTTGAATCAGTAGGACTTTAACACGGTAGAAGGCCTAACATTTTTGTATGTAATAAAAGTAGTCTAAAGAACAACAAATTAGGTTAAGTAAACAGGAAAACGAAAATGACCGACTTTTCAACAAAAGCTAATAACAATGAAACATGAGTTTCGGTGTGCTTCTATATGAGGAATATTATTGTTTTATTTTTATTTTTTAACATGGGTTTGCTATTGACTCTAGTATAGGTCAGTGGTGACAGAGACAGAGTCGATAGTGGAGTGAGCTTACCCAGAAGAAGCCTGTTCCTTGCCTGTTCGCTCTCACTTTGAAGAGATTAGGGTTGTATGCGTTCGGAAACACAGACGCGAGTTGTGTGAGTGATATTGTTATATTCCTATATCGCGTTAGTAATAAAGTCAAAGCTGTGGACTTATAAACGAGGTTTAACCATGATTTATATTCGCGACCACTATCTAAATTCTAAGTTGTCATGATGTAATGGTCACAATTATTGCGCAGAGCTATTAACAGCATATTATCGAAGCAATTGTTAGATTACCTATACCATATCTTTGCTGCCTCGTACACATATGAAATGCACCATGGGCATCTTTACAACCATGCTTGTCCTAGACTATTAAAGGCGATTTAGTTCTACTTCCACTATTGTCATTTGGTCATCATCATCGGTTTAGCTGAAAAATGTACACTGCTGGATATAGGCCTCACCCAAGCGTGACACCCATCGACCGGTTCTGTGCTTCCCGCATCCAGCGGATTCGTGCGGCCCTCACAAGGTCATCGGACAGGTAGGTATGTACAGACAGACACCCTAATTGCTTACCCCTTTTATGTCGGCGATCACCTCATGGTATTTGAATATTATAGATAAGGGTTAGGTGCTTATATGGGAACGCAATTAATCTATGCGTAAGTAAAATAAGCTTGTGCTTGTGCTTGTCATTGCATAGCGTGTAGGGGAGCCACTGCTCGTTTCTTACGGTCAATTTTATACCGAATAAAGGACATGGGGAGCATCCAAGAGGAGAATATTTCTTATTATGACGGCTTCGCTCAATTGTTAGTACCTACGTACGTGAGGAGCTATAGATGTGAGAATTATTTAAATTCTGTTATTTCGTCAATTTCTTAACTTTCATTGATTCTTTCCCTTGCAAACATCATCTTTTAAGCCTATCATCGTCCACTTTGAAACATAGTTACGTATATGCCGTTCTAGTAACAATGATTCTAAGAGTCTTTCGGACACAATTTAAACCTGCCTAGCCTCCCATAACCGTTAAGACATATTTTATTAAAAAGATCTCATTTGGACGAACATTTGTTACTTACTACTAGTAAATAACAAATGTCTGAATTCAATCTGAATCCTCCTAACAAAAAGTTAACATCAAAACTTAATTCTCGTCATAAGTTAACCAACTAATAAACATCATATTTATTATAATTATTTGGGTCTGAATGCAAAATAGGATTGAGTATGACCGTCACATCCTGGGCAGTCAACTTTATTACCATTACCTACTTTCATTGGCCTGTCTAATCTAGGTAAAGTATTAAGGACACAGGACCTTTAGAGTATCGGGCCATCCAGGTTCAGTGTTCAGTTACGGACTAAAAATATTACTTCTGTGAAAACTTGATATCACACAAAACACGGACCCCGAGGCTTGGAAGGCCCTGGGGGACTCTCCGTCATCGAAGAAACGGGCCCGTCCGAAAGTAGCTCAAAACTACGAAATGAACCCTACACCCGATTAATTAACTTTTCCGAACGGGTAAAAACTACCTCTACCATCTATAGTAAAAACCGTAGACAGAGAAAACTAAACAACCTCTTCTTCTTTAGTCATTGTAAACAACACATCGGCAGTAGAGACTACTGTCAAATCGTGTTGTCATTCATTCTTTGGTCTCTATGGTCTACGGTCGGGCCTCAGAACAATAATTGTTCCTCAGAACAATAACTTGTTCTGAGAATTGTTCTGAGGGTCGGGCCCATGTCGGGCCCCAAAGTAATCTTATGTCCGTAGGTAACTATAAACAATATTGTTTGTAACATTGACAGATGATGTTGGAGGGTCGGGCGTGGGTTGACGATTCAATGTACATACATAATTATGGTTTTATTTTCTTATTATTATTTTCTTTTTGTAACCCTTAGTGGGATTTATAGATGTCCGTAGGTGTGTCCGTGGCAACACAGCATATACAATATGTAACAAAAACCGGACGTATACATTTACCTACAAGCACAACATTGATGAAATTATGATTTAAAAAAAATGAGTATTGGCCAGTCGAGAGGTCAATATCAAATAACTATAAAAATCGGCACATTCAAAAAAATGTTTAGAGTATCTGATTTTACAAGTAGGTACATCTTTATTTCGCTAAATAGCCTACGAGATCGGTGGCATTCTTTAAGTCGACAGAAGATGCCGCCAAAAGCTACCGCGGCGCACGCTACCCCGCCACCCGCCGCCCGGCGAATCACTTCCGTCTCCCGCGCAACTTAGTTTTGAACGGATGTTATTGTTGACCTACGTAGTGAGTGACTTGTGATTTGTTTACGTAGTTAAATATTTACCATGTCCTATTCTAACGTAGAATATTTTAATATGTTGATGTGTACGCTGAAGCACGCAGACTCTACCAAGAACGTTTTGCGAGTCTACCATTACCATCGGCGATTGCATTCTAACGTTTGCACGTACGTACAATACCGGAAGTGTGCACGAGGAGCAAGTGTTGGACTTGCAAGATCACCTGATCCGACGCATTTAGATTTTTTCCTCTGGGGCTGTGTAAAGCAACAGGTGTTGAAAAATACGTGCGATACGGAGTTCGAAATGCGTTCGCAGATAGTAGCAGCATTTGACCACATCAAGTCCGATACCTCCGTTTTGCGGAGCGTACATTGCAACAAATGTGTCGAGGTACAAGGTGGTCATATCGAACAGCATATCCGTGGCCGTCAAATAGACATCATAATAAATTAATGCATTCAAATAAACATAAGGTTTTATGTGACAGACGCGGCGATATTTTTTTTTTTTAAATGTAGTGAAGTTTAAATGTTGTTATAACAATTACCAATTGTGCATAAAAATACCATGTAAACCAACATTTTCAAACATTAATTCATTAAAGTGAACAACAACAGCTGACAAGGTCACGAACTTGTGTAGCAAATTAGGTAGGTAAGTGGCGGCGCAGCGGCGCCGAGCAAAGAGAGTGGGCGGGAACTTTTATTTTTTCTGGTTTCGCTTCATCGCTTCATGCAGAATTGCAGAGGTAAGAAATCAGTAAAACATTACAAATATTAATAATTAAATATTTATTTTAATTATTTTTTTGATCAGTTATTTATAAATGACTTGCTTTATTACGTATGTATACCGCTTCTTAAAACGTAGGTAAAAGGAACAACAGGGTTTTTGTTACACATTGTATACATATATCAGAATACCAGCAGTGCGATTCTGTAACCATCTCACCGTGAAAACTTAGGTGAAGTGAGCATGGAGTGAGCTGTCAGTGTCATCCCACAGGTGCTAGGGATTGACCAAGCGTTACATTTACAATCATAATCGAGATTTTAATAATATTTTTTATCCTATATTTTCTTTCCTCAAAAGACCATTTCAGACACAAATCTACATGGTCCTCAAAGATTATTATAATATTATTCTTATTATTGTGAATGTGAGAACTATGTCGGTCATTGGTTTTTTTATATTAATTTTTGTATTTTTCTCAGCATAATCATGATCTGGCAGTTTGAGTAATTTATGCGGCCTACTCAAATGTCCTTTCTTTGGTATTGTTCGTCGAATCGTTGAGCTCCTTGAGTCTAAGTTGAGCTGCACGATTACTGACATTGCGTGCACTGACTGGACAGGTCCACTCAATCTGTGTGGTTCTTTCCTCAAAAGACCATTGCAGACACCGATCTACATAGCCTTCACATGATCTGACCAAGATTTTGTCTGGACTTGAAAGAGACTGTGACCGCTGAGTTTGTTTCGGCCTTTCATCTCAGAGTAGTCAGATAGGAAACGCCGACCTCATCTAGTTTAAAAAAATATAATATATTTTTTTTTAACTTGATGAGGTCGGCGTTTAGTGCACAGAATGGCGCCGCGGTTCAAGATGGCGGAGGGGACGTGCGTTCGCCATCGCCCTGCGGACTCAACTGAAGCCTGCCTGAAGGGACGTTGGGCGGAGCCGCGGCCTGATCAAGCGAATATTTTATCGATACTTTTGCTTTAAGATAGGAAATGAGAGACAATTACGTTTAACTAGCGACTGTGGGGCTAAGTTCATCTATGCTATTAAAAGGTTGGGAAACGCTGCGTTTTATTGAGTTGCCTCATGATATGTTGTGATTGAAGTAACAAGTAGTTACTGCGTAATAGATTCGTTGCATTTTATAATGAACTTTTTCATTAACGGATTACTTACTTTCGTTGTTACTTAGTGTTTAAGAGAGATTTTAGATTTCATTGAACCAGTATTCTGAAATCAACCCCAAATAGATATGTCACACGTCAATCATATATTATATGATTGACGTGTAAAAGTGTTTGTTCAAACCTACTTACAGAAATAAAATCATTTATCATTTATGCAAATTCTATTGATAATTTTATATTATTTCAAAGCTAGTATCCAAGTGTCAAAAAAAAAACAACATAGAGTTTCTAACTGAATTTCTGTTTTGCTATTTTATTTTAAAACCCCGAAGATAATAGTAATGTTTAGCAACTTAACTACTTTAGCTTTGAAATAATATAAAATGATCAATAGAATTTGGATAAAAAATTGTATTAAAATCATCGAGATTTTAATTAATTAATATGATTGTAAATGTAACGTTGGTAAATCCCTAGCGCATCATTGGGGTGACACTGACAGCTCACTCCACGCAAGTATTCACGGTGAGATTTTTACAGAATCGACCGGCAGCGCTGCGGTATTAATTTTTTAAATAAGTATTGCATCATTAGGCTGGACCCTTTTTGGTTTTGCACAGGTCTTTTATTTTATATTTTCTTGTTTATTGTTATTTTTAATGTTTTTTTGTTAGTTTTTGTATTGCCTGTGCGTGTCCCAAATAAAATATTTTCCTTTCTTTCTTTATACGGAGTTGGAAACGCCCGTAACGTCGTCGGCCGAAACTACGGATTTTGTCCTTAGAGAGTAGACCCCCTAACCCGGAAGCACATAAATAGAGCTTAAGGCCACACGCGCATGGTTTTATATGGCTTGACAAAACATGGAGATTTCAATAATATGTGTAAGTTTAAATTAATGTATCATACACATAATGCATCCGGGATTCGTTTTCTAAATGACGGTGAAAGTCGCAACCAAATCCATTGCGAAGTTTAGAGGAATAACTCTTGTCACACAGAGAGACACGAAAAGTGACTTTAATTTTTAATATGTTGTGTGTAATATAGATACAGATTTGCGACTTTCGTAAGTACCTACGCTGTACTGGTACGGCGTCCTAACAATTATTGTTTGCTCCACCGGACGACGTCATTACGTCAGCGCCGGCTGTCGCTGAAAACCAGCGCTGGGGCTATGTCTTGCATATGGTCGCAGCATAATGCTGAGCGATAGCCGTTTTGCGTGGAGGTGACGCATGTTTCCCCCCAACATTTTCTATTTTTTTTGTGTTTATGTTATTTTTTGCGTCATGTTTACCGCATTTACACGCATTTTCTTTCTTTCATTCATTTTCATTTGTCTCTAATAATGTTATAAAGAAGTAAAAGGAGAATGGCAAGGCTCCATGTAATTTGGGTGTCGCACTCACACTTCGACCAACAAACAACAAACACACAAATACTCTCAAAAGATAGTTCTCGGTCAAATTAAGTTATAAGGTAATTACAGCATATATATATATATATTTATATTGGGTTAGAAAAACATTGTTTTAAGTGCAGTGGTGGCTCCGTTTATACAGACCCCTTGATAGTAAACTGAATAGTATTTTTTTTTTTATTATTTGTAAATCCTTGTAACCGTTTCATATAATGTACACATTTTCACTCATGAACGCTTCTGAAATTAAGCGACACCAAATCTTTCGCCATTCTTCTTTGTTTGTTTGTATGTAGAGTAATATCTGGAACCGCCGGACGGATTTGAAAAAATCTTCTTGCTTTTGATAGCCCAATTCTTTAGGAAGGTTATCTATACTATAATATAATAATAATATTAGAAAGAAGTTAAATTTGGATGCTGGTTTGTATAGGCAGTAATCTCTAGAACTATCGGTCAGATTTAGAAATATCTTTTTGCATTTGATAGCAGAATTCTTGGGGAAGGTTATTTAACATCATCAAAAATCAGAAAGAACCCGAAGCGAAAACGAAGTAACAGCCCAGGCAGGCGATGCGATGCTATGGGGCGGGACAGGGCCACAATACATTTCAAGCGAACAAAGTCACGGGTAGAGGCTAGTAGAAAATAAAACGATTGTATAATAACAATATATTAACATAAATTTCAGAGCTTAGACTTGACTTGTTTTACAAAAATAACAGAGTGACCGGGCGGGTGTCGCTGAGTTGGCCTGACGTTGCGTTCGATGGGTAAGCTGTCTGGACCCTCCAGCTGTCTTAGAAGTCCAAGCTGTGTGCAAAACATTACAGAATTCTTAGATAAACTGTTACCCCAAGCTAACTTTATGTAGTTCTTAGCATTGGCAAAGACCATGACACTTAAGCTTAACACACAGGTACCAAATCAGCTATATACAGAGATATGTCATATGACACTGCCTGTGTATGGACAGTCCTTTTTTTAAACTTTGTCCCACACTAGGAATTTCTCCTGTATCGTGGGTGCGTTTACAAACATTTAAACTCACATACACAAACAGCCAGACCCGGAACAACTACTTGGAGGTCATACAAATATTTGTTCCGTGCGGGGATCGAACCCGCGACACGTAACGCAGCAGTCAATCGCTTAACCACTGCGCCAACCGTGCCTTTGAATGAGAAAAAGAGTCCTTTTTAAGATAAGATAAGACATTTATTTGTAGAAACATGAGTATACATTACAAGGCATGCAGGTTGTTCACAAAAAAAGATTCGTCATGTTCGGCATTTGTGGCATACAAATATTATAGCTAAGAAAAGTCATTCCTAGGTATTTAAACAAAGCTAAAAACATTATTAAATTTTCACACAAAGTAAAAATTAAATTTAAACAATAAATTATAAATTTGAATTAAATTGTCCTATAATCTAATTATAAATTGCCAAAATTATATAATGTCAGTAAGTATTTGTTAAATTCGTAATATTACATTTTGTCATTTAAAAATTCTAAAATACTGTAGTATGCTTTCCCAGCTAGATATAATTTTAGCCGCTTTTTTAGTACATGTGCGCTTAGTTCCCTCCATTCCTTAGGAAGTTTATTAAAAATTAAAGGCGCCATGCAAAATACACTTTTCCGCATTAAAGCTGTTTTGGAACCACGTGAGCAAAGCATAGTGTTATCGCCTCTGACGCGACTGACTTTGTCTGCCATGCGTGGAAATAATTGCCGATTGATTATTTTTGACTAATAGGTTGGCAGCAGAATTTATGAGGGATGACTTTAGAGACGTGGCCAGGACAATCATGTCTCCATGTCTCTAAGCAATTTTGAGTAGCGGTTGATGTCATACCTGTTCAGTGCCAATATGCACAGGTTTTTCGTATATGATCCAGGTGACGCACTCGGTGTATGGCGGTGTTGTTAGGGAGCCTTTGTATGTTACGTAGTTGCCTTCGTGTAGGTCGTCGCTGTCCATCCATGATAGGGATTCTGTAATAATTTAAGAGAAAATGGATTTAGATGAGTCAAACAACACGCCGGGCCCATTGACAATACACGGTCTTCCCCTTTAAAGGTTTCCTATCTTTAGGAAAATGTTTAATTTGATTAATACCATGGCTGGCACGCAAAAGTTTCATGAGTATAGAATACTGGGTTCTAACTTCGATTAAAAAAAAAAAATACATTGCTACTAACTATTTAATTAACCTTAATCTTACACAAATAATATTTCATGTTAATACGTTTGGATTTATACCTGTGGGCTAGTAGTCGGTTAAAATAATCAGAATATTATTTCAAGCACTTTTAGTGTAGGTACCAACCTGAGGAAACTCTAACAGAGTGTTCACTTTTCTTGATTCTTTCTAATCCCTCGACGAGCCTGTCGAACCTTGGGTTTGGAGCATCTACGGCTTCTAGAAGGAACCCTACTACGGCCAGACCGTCAGGGTGACCCACTGCAGCTTCCAGTGACTCGTATTTACTATTGTAGTGAACGAAGTGGCATTCTGCTGCGTATCTGAAGACATTAAGCATTATAAATTATTAGTAACTGAACAAAGAAAAAATAAAGAAAGAAAAATTGGTTGGCTATTGGCTTCGATCAACAATACCAACTAGATAACGGGTCTCGTACAAAATCAAAGCTAAATGCTGTTCGCGTGAAAATTGTTTAAAACCGTTATAAGTTCAACCTAATTACAACCATGTCACCTAGTAATAAAGTCTCTTATCGCGGAAAGCGATAAGGCCGCCCATTGTATATTAAGTAGTGTTCAGTTTAATTTTTGTTGTTATGTTTTTTGTGGTGGTGTACAATAAAGAATATATAAATAAATAAAGTCCAATTTATCTTGGCTGCGTTTCAAGCGAACTAAACAAAATAAGAGCTCACGTCTCATGGGCGCTGTTATTTACCGAGACGTATTTCTTGCGCCGACCCGATATCTAATCGGTATTGTTGACCGAAGGCCGTACAAATTCTAAATTATAATACCACATAAACGAGTACGATGCTCAAGTTACAAAGGCAATCACAAAACGCCTTTCCTTGTGTTTACAGAAAGAGACGACGTAAAAACTGCCATCTACAAGTTAGCCTTTGTCATTATTTTGTGATTGTGCGAGGTAATTGCGTAACACACTAACAATAGGAATGGCTTTCATTTTGACAGTTCAAAAACATTCATTGCGTTATTTACGTTAGGAGCAGAACATTTTT
This sequence comes from Brachylomia viminalis, assembly GCA_937001585.2. NCBI lineage: Eukaryota > Metazoa > Arthropoda > Insecta > Lepidoptera > Noctuidae > Brachylomia > Brachylomia viminalis. Next base: position 6,109,473 of record OW443300.2, read on the forward strand.
TCGTACATACGACGCAATGTATTAGCAATATCCATCAAAATGATTCAGATTTTGATTGATAGTGTGTTGCGCAAATGAGGGGCTTGTGGCTAAGTAATAACAGCCCCACGGGTCACTCGATCAGGTTAAGCTATGCTTGCCGCGGTCAGTTCGTGGATGGGTGACCATCTTATCATACCGGAAAGCACGTTAAGCCATTGGTCCCGGTTGTCATTCGGGGATCTTTGACAGTCCTTACGGGTCGTCTGCAGCCCGAAAGTCTGACAACCAGTCTTAACAAAGGGTATCGTATTACCTAGTGACTGGGTTGTTGAGGTCAGATAGGCAGTCGCTCCATGTAAAAGGAAGCCGACCCCAAAAATAGTTGGTTAAAGGCTAGGCATATAATGAGTGTGTTGCGCAATTAGGGTGCTGGTGTCAAAAATACATTCATCTACACTTATGATATAAAATAACGATGTCAAAACTGAACATTGAATATTTTTGAAAAAAATAATTGCTACGAAGTGTCGGAACGAGCCTAATGCCAAAAATATAGTTTTTAGAATTTTTGTCCGTTTCTCTGTTTGCGTTGTATGTTCCGGATTGACGCAAAAACGGATTTGAATGAAATTGAGCACCCATACATTTTATAACCTGGATTAACACATAGGGTACTTGTAAACCAGGTACATAGTACGTTTCCGTTGGAGAAGCTGCGGGCAAAAGCTAGTCATTGATAAAGACATCCAGGAAAGTCAGCGAATTCACTTTTAATTAGTTTCACTTGCTTAAAAATGTTCAACACTCACCCTTGTCCATCTAATAAGTGTTCACAGCCAGAGAAGTCATCGACCGACCAGTGGAAGTGCAATTGTTCGAATACATATTCACCGATGAGGGGCCCGCCGCGGAGGATCGGTCGGACTTCAGATTCAAATGTGAAGTATGCTGGAAAGTAGAATTTAAAACGAGTAAAGATAAAGTAGGTTTGCAAAGTGACGTGATGGCCCAGTAGTTAAGGCCTCGCCTCTCATGTGCGCACGATGACATATCAAGCTATACTTGTTGTTTGTTTGGGTTTCTTCTGGATAAGCTCACTCCATCGTCGACTCTGTCTCTGTCACCACTGACCTAGACTAAAGTCAAGAGCAATCCTATCTTAAATAAAAAAAAACCTTTTCAAGTATAATCTGACTTCTCACTGTACGAAAAGCCTATACAATGCGAGGTCAGCTAAAACTGGAAATGTATAGCTTGATAGGTATGTCGCCATTGTAGTTTCAAATCCGGGCAATGTCTTTTTCAATTCATATGTACTTTTTAAGTTTATCTTGGGCATCACTGAAGGTACACATCGTGAGGAAACCTTGACTTTAATAATGAAAATTCATTCTGAAATCACCAACCCGCTTTAGGCAAGCATAATGATCAAAGCTCATACCATCTTTGTATGCGAAGAGGCCTTGGCAATGGAACAATAATAGGTTGGTATTATTGACAGATAAAGAATAGACAGAAGATAACCACCAAGAACCAACCCGCACTGTGCCCGCGTGGTGGATTACTGCCCACTCTCTCTTACAGAGAGGACCCCTGTGTCCCAACAGTGGGTTATGCTTGATGATTATGCTTATGCTGTACGAAACAACTGCCACCTAACCACCTCCACAACCCAATAAATTCTGGGTAACATTAACATTTTTGGGTTAGACCAGTTTTCGAACTTTTAGAATTCTAGTAACCCGTAATATTAGATTTGTTGAGCTCTGTAAAGCACGGAGAGGTATCGATGTGACCCAACCTGTACCTTACAAGTCACTTAATCTGCGAAGGCAGTAAGTGGCTCTTATTAAGTTACAAGTCCCTCCAAGGCCTAGATACCTGAACATTAATGTGGTTACCTACGAGACGGAATGTCCAGTGTAGGAATTAAAGCCAGGCAAATTCGATTGGTCTAGGCTAGTGTCTCAGAAGACACCTTGATGTCAACAGACTATTTTGATCCAGAGTTATTTTGGGCAGTACTCAAATTTAATTTGAGAACTCTATTACTATTTAGTTTTTTTAGGAATCTACATCTTTTAATATTCATACTGAGGTACGTTACCATATCTTTGTTTTTGTTTTTTTATTTATTTTTGTAACGTGAATACTGTTTTTTTTCTTCTATTTTGTTGTGAATGCTGTGCACGTCTGTAATTGACGTAAACACTAGTCCATCTCTCTGTTCTCTTTTATTTGTAATTGTTTGTGTTGTTGATGTGCCTTAATAATAATAATAAATAAAGAAATATCTAAAATGAGTTAGTTAGAGGTGAAAGGTCATCTTGTACAAAATTGCGCGCCCCTCCACTAAAACTTCTATACAAACATAACAAGCAGTGGAGGGGGCTTGCAATTTTAAATCAGACTATCGACACCGATTTTTCTTTACTTTTCTTATTTGGAACTATCAAAATAATGGCTTAGTGAGATTTAAATTTTAGCAAAATTAACGCGTTTATATGCAAGAAAAAATACCTTGAAATAGAGAGAGATCGGAAACTTTTTCATATTTTTCAATCCACTAATAGGTAGGTATCTTTTATGTAATTTTTCTCTTCATTAGCAATAAAACCAAAACATGAACAATACAAAATATGAACGGAACTTAGTCCATTTTGCATGTGTCTAACAAAAAATATGCTACAACAAGGGAAAAACGATTTCTATATATTATGACTGTTACTAAAGCGAATTCTCTCAAATAATAATCTGGAACCCGGAAGAAATTTCGAACCCGGAATAAATTGCTTCAACAACGTATACCTAATGCAGCGTGACCTCTTCGGTTACAAACAATTTTTTCCTAATTCTTTTGGTATTTTTTTTTTATTCATAATATTTCATCTGATTATTGGAAAAAAACGTGAGTTCCTGAAAAATATATTTAAAATCCAGTCGATTTCTATAAATTTTCAAAACTACAATATTTTAATTTCAAATTTAATTGATTATACTATTGTAAGATTCCGATTATTATCTACCGATATCAGCAGTCAACCAAGTTATATACAGGGTGTAGCGTAAATAGTGGTACACCGTTCAGGATTCGATGAACCAGATAATTAACTATAACAATTAAATTTTTTAACCATTTTTAGTAGTAAGTTTTTTTTACAAAAATCGCTCTTGAACTTGATGGTGTGTTAAAAATTAGGGCTATAATTAGAGAAGCACCAACTTTTTTTTCAAAAGAGCTGAATTTACATGAAAAATCGTAATTTATCATGATAGCTCTAGTATTCAGCAATAATTAACAGAAATCAAAATTAAAAAGTAATGGTTTTTGTTCAAACTACAAACAAATTTGTAATAAAAGGTAGAAATTTCGTAAATAAAAGACAAAAAGGAAATATTTTCGGAACCCTTGGGTAAAAATGGTTAAAATGTTTAATTGTTATAGTTAATTATCTCGTTTATCGAATCTAGAACGGTGGACCACTACTTACGCTACACCCTGTATATTGATCAGTTCTGCACAAATGGTGTACGAGTCAGGTGTAGAAAAAGGGTTGCTTCCGGTACTTTTTTCCGGGTACCAGACTATTCATCAGGGTTGCGAGCTCTTGAGCCGCTTCTACCAGCCTCATAGAATCATTGGAGTTCGAGACCAGCAAGTTCGTACTGGACAGCGACACATGATCGTCGTGTCACCTCCGATTGCGTCAAGGAGGTTGCGGTTCGTCGGGATCGACTTGTTGTTACCTTAATACTTGTTAATTTTATAACTTAGGTTCATCTTTAGAAGATCGTAATTTAGTGATCACGAACCAAAGACCGATTGCAATCGATTCGCCACTTCGGAAAACAAATATGTAACAAAGATTTACCATCCGATGTACTTTAAGCTTTCTCGTATACTCTTTTCATTTAAGCCAAATGACGTGTTCCGTAACTATTTTTAATACACACATCAAAGGGTTTAGCACGTTTTTGCTAGTTACTAAAAACATACTTTTTAATAAATTTCGTCATTTGAAAAGGGAAGGTTTTTGATGAAAATCTTCTGTCAAGTCGTATTCCTATTCTTGTAACGGGTTTGAGCCAAGTCAGTAAAATTTCCACCAAACTTCTGGGTGGAATCAATTCAATAGAACGTTATTATGGAGAGATGACGTCATTTGAGGCGAGAAGAAATTATCAGAACCGTGGGAATATTGGAAGCTCGTTCTCGGCAACACGCTGTGGCAGTCGCTTTGGGTACTACGCAGAGTATTATAAGTCGACTTTGGACACATTACGGAATCACCAAACGGAACGAATTAGACGAGCTCGCATCACCAAACGCAGACAAGGTCGTTACACACGAATGAATTCTCGACGAAATCGTTCAATTACCGCGATGTTGGTTACGAGGTTTTATAGCTCTTCAGGGATGTTAATAAGCGATCAAACCATAAGATCATCATCATCACCGGACGACGTTATTACGTCAGCGCCGGCTGTCGCTGAAAACCAGCGCTGGGGCTCTGTCTTGCATAGGGTCGCGGCATAATGCTGAGCGATAGCCGTTTTGCGTGGATGTGACGCATGTTTCCCCCAACCTTTTCATGTTTTTTGTGTTTGTGTTATTTTTTGCGTCATGTTTACCGCAAATAAACGCATTTTAATTTTTTCTAAGAAATCGCTTGCATGTAGTCAATCTCCGTTCCCGAAGGCCGCTACGTGTATTACCTATTAAGCCCCGCAATCGCAGAGCCCGTTTACAATGAGCTCGAGAACATAGAAATTGGGCAGAAGGAAAGTGGTATTTTGTGTGTTTTTCTGACGAATCTCACTTTGGTATGAGGCCAGATACTAGACGTACACGGTATTGGAGGACCCCTGGACGCCAAGAACGCTTAAAATCATGCCAGAAAGTCCATGCATACAGTGGTGGCACAAACATGATATGGGTGGGTATTTGGATCGGCGGAAGAACCGAACTGATTTGGATCAGAGGTAATCTCAATGCACAGATTTACGCTGAAACAGTTGCAAAGCCAATTTGGTGCTTCATTTCTGCTTATGCATGATAATGCACGTCCACACATTGCCAGAGTCGTTACAAACACATTTGCCGCAACTAATATCAACGTCCTACCATGGCCTGCTCAATAGCCAGGCTTGAATCCCATTGAGCACGCACGGGATAAGTTTGAAAGAAGAGCTCTGCCAAATATGGATGCCGTTACACATACCAGAAATTATTTTTCGTCTGTAACAACGGACGTGGGCGGTCATTCTGCAACGCAATTTGGATGAACTCATATTGAGTATAATCGCTGCGGTTGTGTTATACGCGTTAGCGGCGGAAATACAGACTACTAATAAAATTGTTTATTTTACGAAATAAAAACCCTTATTTTTTATAACATTTTAATGTCAGGGTTTTAACCATGGTGAAAGTAATAAAGCATCACACGTATAAGTAAAAATCACAAAAGCTCTCTTACTTCATCGATCTACACATACGAAAACATTTTATTTAATCAATCTAAATAGATATTTTTATTTAAAAAAATATATAATTTCATTATCCCTAGACACTTTTGTTATGTGTAATTTTCACATCCACGCAAGGTCTTAGGTAGAGCCTGTACTACGGTAACCTGATGACTGCTATACATACTTATATACATACACACACCCAGACACAGGTCAAACAGACATGTTCATGCACACAAATGTTTGTCTTGTCCAGAGATTGAACCCGGGACCAGCGGCTCAGAAGGCAGGGTCGCTACCAACTGCACCAACCGGTCAGTCATCTACTTTAACTTTGTATATATTTTTGATGCAATTATTTTGAAATATTAATAAATTATACGTGTTAAAGTGGTGGATTTTCCTTTTCATTTCGCTAAAGTAAGTATAAAACCACTTATTATAATCAACTCATTTCCTTTAAGTACTTTGAACGAAGTAATAATCTCCTGGCAATGTTATTTTCTTAATAAACTTAGCCCAGGTTTGCACGAGCGATTTTTAACGCGACGAATTTATATAGTGGATCTTCAACTCTCGGTATTAGAATAGAATAGAATAGAATAAACTTTATTTCGGACAGTATCCATATACTTAGTGTTAGTAACATACAAAAAAATACCTTATTGCCTAGTGTTAGTAAAAATCAACCTCCTCAGAAACTTCTTTATAATCGTAGAGCCAAGGCTCTCAGCTACAGTTTTCAGGATGCTGTTCCGACTGCCCCTAATTGCATGGAAGCCGTCGGTGCGGGCTTGCGCAAACATTCCCGACGCGCTACAGTAATGGGGCAGCCTCAACAACATCCTGAAAGCATTGAGTATTAAAGCTAGCTGAAGCTGAAGCTAGCTAGCTAGCTGAAGTATTGAGTCGACCGTTGTGATTCCAACAGAGTGCATCGAAAAAGCACTCTTGGATTTTTAACTTTCGGCACCAATCAGTGCGTTGAAAAACCACTACGCGAAAAAAAAGCACTCGTTCGTACCTGGCCTTAAACCTTTCTTCAAAGGAATTGCCCTAGCCCCGTTAACTGGTGCATTTCTGTGCAAAACACGTCATTTATTCCGATGAAATGGGAGTTTTAATTTGAATGTATGGCGTTTTCGCCCCTTTTCGGGAACAGCCGGACGGTAATGGTATTCAGAAACCTTATTAACATTTCCCATATTTTTTGATGAATTTTATGTGGACTTTAGGTCTACGTACATGGTGTGATAGGAATTTACATTAGCTCGTTTATATAATAAGGTTTGGCTGATTTTAAATCCACCATTAGGTACAAGTTCTGTAGGCTCGTAAAATTGCGTAAGTAACGTAAACCAGTTATTTAAATATCGTTTACTGTATTTAATTAAATTTTCACGCCGTTAACGAGCTGATTTGATAGCGAAAGATGAAGCTTAGCTAAGTAATTAGTCTAAACTTAGGGGGATATAACACTATCATAGGTAAGTATATCTAGGATCATAATCTCTTATCCCATACTAAATATTATACAAAACTAGCTGACCCCGCGAACTTCGTACCGCCTAACATTTTTTTTTAATTTTTCTCTCCTTATGAACCATTCTCGTACTTCAAGGAATATTCTAAAAAAAGAATTATCAAAATCGGTCCATCCGTTCTTGAGTTGATTTTTATAGATATAGAAGATAATGTATTACTTACAGCATAGATCACATATTTCATTTGCATAGATCTATCATAGTGATAGTGTATTAAACCCTAGGTTAAAATCAGGGCCAAAGTCCATGTAAACTCTCCCTCTATAATCATAAATATTACGTTAATGTACAACTGAACTGCAACCGATTTCATTACCTATCTAGCCCCCGATAATAGCCGGTGTAAAATATTATTGTACACATGGTACTAAGCCTTATCTTATCAGTAACATTCACAGTTGTTAACTGATTTTTATATTTTTATGTAATATTTGGATTATTTTATCGTTCGGCTTCCTTATTTTCAGTGCACTATTGATGTCTGTGTGTCAGTGACACAATCTTAAAGTGTTGGTCGAATTGAGGCAACAAATTACAATACATGTTGTTTTTGTCTGAATTTCATCGAGCACCACCACCACCACCACCTATTCAATCTTTGTCTGTTTTGATTGTTTTTGATTTTATTTCGTAAGTGTCGAGAGCCCGAGATCGTTGCCGAGACCATTTGTCACGATCTCAGGCTCTTGGCCTACGTACCGGATATGTTTCCTATCAATTGGCCCATATTATTATTATTATTTAACATAATCACAGTGTAATATTTATATTACTTCTGCCCACACCTGCATCCGCGTGAAATTTCTTGTTCCCCCGACCCAACCCGTCGCGTCGCATCGCCTGCCCGAGCTTGTACTTCGTTTTCGCTTAGCATTCTTTCTGACTTGTTTCTTTTTGCTCGGGGCCTAGCGTGATGTTAAATAGACTTATAGCTTTTCTTGAGAATTGAACTATCAACAGCAAAAATCATTTTTCAAATCCATCCGGTAATTCCAGAGATTGCCCCCACATACCGTTACGTTGTTTTTTTTACCACTGGTTGGTTGGCATTCCAAATGTCATTCAGTGAAACGTCAGTTTCTGACAGTTGGAGGCGACATCTAGTGGTTGAATTTTCGCAGTTGTAGTTGTAATCGATATTAGTTGATTTTAACATATTGAATAGTAACCATCGAAATAATATCGTATAGACGTATCCTTATTAATTTTCAGATTTTGATTAAAACTCTTAACGGAGGCTTTTCTTAATTTAAACTTACAAACAAACGAGCATATATTACCTCTTTATAACATTATTACCATAGATTATGATCAAGTCCATCTCAATTTTATTTATCGACCAAATTTATTTTGAGTAGCTTTTTATCAGCATTTTGGTGTCATTAGAAGTATAGAATGAATCTGATCGCAAAATGAGCTCTGAGAACACTATCTCCTATTGATATAATTACCTTCTAATATGTTATTGTATAGGTATATCTGCATACTATTATATCAAAAGGCATGTGGCTTTTGTTTTTTTTTTTTTAAAAGACGCATGTGACGTTTCAATAATCTTAAGAATGTCGATAAGAATGGATTATATCGGTGCCGATAAGAAGTAGATATAATACGCGAAACTATGCGATAAATATTATAAGCATGTACATTATTTTAACTAGTTTGCTAAAACGATAAAGGGCGATATTTATTTATTTAGTAGTGTATGGTATAATCGTACCTATTTTTTTATTCTTTTGGGTATTTCAATAACGAGTGCCTTTATCCAACGTATTCATCTTTAGAACAATAAACTTTTTATGATAGAAGCTTTATTACTTATATCAATTTCCGCGAGTTTTAGTAGGTACCTATTATTTATTAGTTTGATCTGAGATAATAAATAATAGGTACCGAATACCTACTAAAACTTGGCCAGAGAACATTATTGTTTTATTTTTTTGTCCTTGAAATGGCGCCCGAGCTTTGGGGATGAGACCGGGTAGTGTGGGATTTACACAATATCGCACATGGAAGGGGGCACCGTTACCTCAAAAGACCGATCCGAAATCATCTCTGTGCAACCCCTGTTAGGGAGACTGTAAGGCCTACTAACGAACAGACCCACGGAGACAGGTTTATGTTTCATGATTTGTAAGGAGAGTATCTTACCCGTTGAGCCATTGTTGAGGAGTATGCCATTAACTTCGTTGTCCCAATATCCTTTAAACTGAAGTGTATCTAGTGACGACCATTGAGGGCACCGACTTAAGGATATAGCGAGGGGTGACTGCGAAGCCCTAAGGCGGGATATTTGCTCGGCTGGAAACAAAAACAAAAAACAGTTAGGCGTAAGTGCTGAGATTATTTTCTGATGATCACAAAAAATAAATACCCCACATAAGAGGCGAATCCTTTAAAGGACTCGCATATTATGTAGGTCTAAAACTGACAAATGTAAGGGGTGGGTAGTGGGTGGAACTGAAAGTCTTCAGGTCTTGAGTGATTCAGTTTTAGACCCACGATGATGAAAAAGTATCATCTTGCACATCAATGACTCACGGCAAAAAAATTAACATTGTGAGAAAATCTGGACTTAAGGGCAGAAATCGCTGATACGCATTGAGCAGGCTTGGTAATCAACACTCGTTCTTTCTCCCTTTTTTTTTTTTGTGCGTGGGAAATCCTCAAATAACTTCTCCCGCTCTGGGCAGAGCTGACTAAAACCCACCCGTGTTCCTTCAGTTCCCTGTGCCAGGGGCCACGGTATCCCTCTCGGACTTTCCCGCAACCCTGGCAGGCATCGGCCCTTGCGGACCCCGTCATTGATGCTGACATCTCTTTGAGGCGCGCGTGGAACACAATGCGCCAGCGACCCGGGCCTGGTCCTTATCGAACGGCGAGCTGCCCATTGCTCGCCGCTCGCAAGCCCGCGCCTATGGTGGCCGGGAATCAGCTTGCGATTCCCGACGTCAGAGGCGTCTCCTGCGGCGGCTAGGGGCGCTCTCTCACGCATTCCGCCTCCTCCTTCGCGAGCATTACTGCTTCGCAGAAGGAGGTGACGGCTTCCCAACCCCTCTCACTCCGTACCATGGCCTGGACCAGGGCCGGACGCGAGAGATCGCCACCGCCAATCGCCTGCACGAGGACACGGCGGTGCTCCGCCCAAGCCGGGCAGACCTCCAATCTTTCTCCAGTCTGAATTTGACATTGGTCAGTCTGAAAGTGACTCCAGTCTTTTACAGGGTAGCCTCATAGAAGTAGTTTTTGACTTCACCTTTGAATATTTTTTTTAATAAATTCCAACAAACTGCTACCTAATGAGATTGTTATTGTGCCCATCTTGTTGGCAAATTTTTCCAAAACATAATTCTTAATGATCCTGGCTTAATCTACAGTGTGGCGATTAGGTTATCACATTAATTGAAACCACATATTCTATATTAGGTATTTTAAACACACACAATTAAAATAATTAATAACAATTAACATTCTAGCCGTGGGACCCTTTTTTTTCGATTTAGTATTTAAAAACATTAAACTTTTTTAATTTGTGATTATTTGATAACAATACCATAAAGTTTGTGATGAATTGTTGACACCATTACCCCGCGCGTGTCTAGTGCCTTATTATGATCAAGGGTGGCTTATTTCGTGCCAATGATTGAAACTTAATTAAGTTTGAAAAATTGAGTTTTCAATTTTTGTAAAATTGTTTATTTAATTATTTTAATAAACTGACAATAACTTGTAATAACCGCTGCACTATCGATAACCTAGTCGCCACTCGGTATATGTTGATGCACATTTTAAGCACTTTTTGTTTTCTATTAATTCCCTGAGTAAAAGTTCTAAGCTTAGCGGGGTAATTTGCGTAATATAGATAAAATGACAGTTGACCGCAATGGGTTTCATTTTGACCGTTCACCCACGTTTATTGCGTTATTAACGTTGTTGAGTAGACGAATAAAAAAAAAAATACCTACGTAAAATCTAAACAGCTTTTTAATATTCATAAATGTTACTATAACTTGAATGACTACTTATGACGATAATTTCTCCAAACTCAAGACCTCACAGGGACATCAAGTAATAGAGCAATTTTTATGCATGCATTTCTAAATAATTAATCTGTTATCTGTTTAATCTGTTTATCTTATTTTTAATCTGTTTAATTAACGTTTAATCTGTTTAATTAACTTTTTAGAATTACGTGAAAGTGTTCAAAAAGTAAGTAACCGTAATGCTTACAGTTATTTTTCAATGAAAATAACGCCCTGCAAGTTTCCAATGTATTATTTGCATATAAATAGAACTGTAAACGCAACGATTTCTTACCTTTTACACAGTTTTCACATAATTCTAAAAAGTTAATTTAACAGATTTTAAAAATATAGCTCCGATTAAATGATAAAAATTGAAAACCACGAAATATGACACTAAATTGCGACGTTGCCACTCATAAGGTATAAACGCTCTTAATGTATTGTATGTATTCTAGGAATGACATTGAAATAATTGAATTAGGTACTATTAATATTAAATGAATAATTAATCTGTATTATTATTATGACTCTAAGAAGGACACTCCATTAATTTAATATTAATTTAAAAACTTTTTTCTAATTCATTATATTTCAAGGTCAATCTTGATTTTGAATATCCATGATTGATACATTTTGCATGCCTTACGGTCAAATCACTTGAGAAATGTACCTATACTCAATAACACCGTTGTAACAGTATTTTCTGCAGAAATAAATAATTTGATTTGATTTGATTCGTAAAAGGTCAAGATACTTCTAAAGGGTAGTATTTCTACGTTTAATTATTTTTGGTATTTGTTATCCCAACCCACTGGGTTGTGGAGGTCAGATATGCAGTCACTCCACATAAATACCGGTGTTCAGCTGCATTCAGTTAGACTAGAAGCCGACCGCAACATAGATGGGAATAGGCTTGACATATTTTTATCCAAACCCACGCAAGAATTATTTTAAAGATATTCTTAAATCCAAATTACTGAGAAAAGTGACATTATTTTTATTATAAATAAATAAACATTTATTTCAGAATCACTTCCATATTTGATAGTAACAGTGTAAACTTATAAACTAGTGTTAGTAACATTTAATCTAAACTGGGTCAGGCACGCCGATCCGATCTGCTGCACTGCGGATCGACTTTACTGCGTGCAGTCGTATCCACCGCCCCGAGATCGGAGAGTCCCACCTATCAGTCAACGTTCTATGAATGGTTTTGGGGCTGGTGCGAACACGGCGTAGCAGAGATGCGCATCTCTTGCGCATGATGGCCGAAAAACTATCAACGTCCGCGTCGGCAAACATGCTGGACGCGCTACAAAAACGCGGCAGCCCCATCAACACCCGAATCGTGTTGTTCTATTTTATACGCAGGCCACTTACACGGTGACATTTGAATCACAGTTTTGCTAGAACAAACGTTGTTTAGACCATGGTCTACTACTATTCTACAGCATCAAATATGTTATTAAAGCAATCTCTCAAATTAATCATATGTTGCTCAAACGTGTAATAATGTTTGAAACATTAACCGTAACTTCAAAGTACTCATCACGGTAGCGACATTGCATTCAAGACGTGAGCGCCGCGCGGCGCAGCCGCAGTGTCTGTGTTGTAGGGCGTAACGATAATCCCGACATTTTTAACATTGCCTTTTTTGTGTTTTTTTAGAAAACTAATTACGTTTATTTTTCTATTGGATGCTATAGAATGGTTGTAGACCATGGTCTGAACAACGTTTGTTCTAGCAAAACGGTGATTCAAATGTCACCGTGTATGCCCTTTGCGTAAAGTTTACCCACAGGCTGCACGTGTAAAAGGATTGGCAGTAGTATTATAGTTGGTTTTTAGTAATAATTGTGATTGACCAAGACAAGAGGATGCTTTTACCTATGTCTGTCCTCCAAACTCTCTCTCATTGAGGGTCGAGTGAAGATCGTTTACTAATCGATACCGAAAAACTGCTCCTCCCACACGGCTAAGACATATCTACCCTCATTCACACTCAATCCCTCATAGACACTCCCCAGTTTCACCTTCACTCACACATACACCACATACTATACCTACCTTAACACACTCACTCTCACTCAATCACTTACAATTTTTTATTACATTTTTTTTTTCTTCTTTTTATACTCATACACAAATCGTTATATTGTTATGATAGCTTGTTACTGGTGAAAACAGATTTTTGATCTTTTATTGTACCCATTTGGAGTCACTGGTCCCAAAGTCACAGGCTATAAACCTAGTTTGGGAGCCAGGAGATAATACCTTATGCGCACTATTGTTACACTAAATTACTGTACTTGTAACCTCTGTAAACAAATAATTTGGAAATAAACACATAAAAAAAATTGATAGCTTAATTATTTTACATATTTTTTTAAATAAAACAACTATCTTAATACTGTAGTCGTCACTTTTAAAATTTACTTAAAACCGAGTCATAAAATATGATATTTTAATAACTTCTTTTATTTTTTTTAATGAAATTTACCATGTAATGACTATTGCACAATTATTAATTATTTTCAACAATATACCTATACGATAATAAATAGGTTAGTTTATTATTTGATTACAAAATTCTGTTTTAAACAAACACTGTTCTAGATTGTCACTGGCAATCCCGATTTGCTGCAAAGCCTTTACGCACAAAAAGTTTTCACGTCCTTTTATACCTTAATAATTAGTGAGCCCCTGTTTCGAATTGGTGCAATCGGAGCAATTCTCTGTCTACGGGTGCAATGTACTCTGATTTGGTGACATATGTCAAAACATCGAGATATCTGTATCTGTACCATATCTAACTGCTTTATACACGAGCGGCACGCATGTCTGAGTTATTCTTTAGTCATTGGAGAATCCTCCCTGGGCCTAGTTTGGACAATCGGAATTTATAGGCTTAGGGTAAATTCTCAGACATGCGTATCCGCGTATCCACTTGAGGGTGGATTTTGTGGGGTGGATAAACGGAATAATCATTCTGGTGTGGTACGCCTGCATGCCGCTCTAATATTGCTATATTATGCTAGATGGCGTTACTGAGACATGGGATAACAGTTTTTCTATGACATTTCTTCGCATAGCCTCTCTCTATTCTATTATCTTAAACCTCTTTGATTACCTACAAGTGCAAATAGTACATTGTTCACCGAGAGGAGAAAGTGACCGATTACCGTCGAGGGTGTCGTTTGAAGCCCGAGCCGTAGGCGAGGGCTTTAAAACACCCGAGATCGGGAATCGCACTTATTCTCTCGAGTGATACATAGTGCTTTATACTACACCTACGAGGAAAATAAAAAACTAAATCTTTTTATAATTGAAATGGCGCCAATGGCGTCTGCAATTTTCACATGTTCTTTTTTCAAATTGTTTATCCTGCCGCCGCAGGGTCGCACTGCCAGCCCGACACCATCCAACACACAGCTAGTGGCCAGTGTCATTTTGCGAGCTTGGAGATAAAAACTCACTGTAAAAACTTTTTGGATTTTGATATTTAGGTTACCGGCGCATAGTCTTACCCAAAATTAAAAAAGAAAAACCACGTAAGAAATGGATTTTCATACACTTTTCTCTCCCGCTCAGATGCGTTTTCTCCCCGCATATTTGTTCGATATGCAATGACGTCTTTCTACCGTAAATTTGATAAAGTATCAAGGCACTTTCCAAGCAGGTGTAGTATAAAATATATTTCACAATCAAATAGATTCTTTTGATAGCTCGGGTTTTTCTGAAACGTCAGTGCCCACGCTCTTACTGAACACCGTGCTCTTAACAGATGTAATAATAGATAGATACACTTTGAGACTGATAATCTTTTATATATTTTAGGACTTCGTCAGATAAATATTTATATTGCTTTTGGTTTTATTTAAGTAAGCATGGATAAAATACTGATCACAAAATTTGGAAGAAGATTATTTGATTTTGCAGTCTTCTATATGGCTTCTACAAATAGGCGCGACACGCAACGCGAATCGCACGCCACACAAAAGGCAACGCGTGTCACGATGCGTGAGTCGCGCGCGATTTGCGTCGTGTGTCGCGCTGGTTTCAAGGAGACTATATTCACTCTCTACTTAGAGACAAAAGCTTTTAATTAATATTGAAATCACGTTGAGATAATTTTCTCTCGCATCAGCACGAATAGTTCATTCCATAGATATTATTAACCAGTTAGCATATTGGTAAGTGTTCAACCCTGGGGTTTGTTAGGCTGGCCTTTATACACAAAGTTTTTCTTGCCTTGAAAAACTACGATTTTTTCGCCGTGTGTAGGCACGGTCGTCAGTGTTGTACTGATCACTATGGAAGTTTGTTGACGTAACGGCGCCACTTCGGCACGGCGGCGGCAGCGGCAGCG
Source organism: Brachylomia viminalis (assembly GCA_937001585.2). NCBI lineage: Eukaryota > Metazoa > Arthropoda > Insecta > Lepidoptera > Noctuidae > Brachylomia > Brachylomia viminalis. The sequence continues at coordinate 6,124,862 of OW443300.2, forward strand.
CCGTCAGTGTATACCATAGAAACATGTAATATACAAGAGGGGAAATTCTCGTAATTTTAAGAACGTTCGCAGTCTAATCTCAGAGTCAATATGTCAAAAATACCTCTAAGTTCCCTACATAGGGGCAATTCTCGTAATTTTAAGAACGTTCGCAGTCTAATCTCAGTGTCAATATGTCAAAAATACTACTAATACCAATGACTAAAGAATAAGAGTCTTTAGTCATTGATTAATACTAAGTTCCCTACATATTTGACAAGTTTTTGACATTGATTGTCGCTGAGATGAGATTGCGGCTAGATTTCGAACGTTTTTAATTACGGGAATTTGCCTTAAGATCACACGATATTTTCACGGCGCGGTTAACACGTCGTAACGTAAAGAAACCGTGCCGTGTACAAAGACCCTTACAATGTAAATGCACTTCGTCTTGTTTTTACGACACCCATGTGAACAAAATATCTTAATACACATCTGCACTCAACAAAGTAAATGTAAAGTACTACTACCTACTCCGCATCTCTAGCCTCTTTGTCTGAATACTGTCTTCAGCTAATCTGACTACCCTTTAAGTAGTTGTAATAGTCCAATACCTTCCTTGAGTGGGGCATTTACGTTAGAATTTACAAGCTTTAAACTATGTTCATCCCATTAATTTGCTTCACATTATCATCCTGCATAGGTACCTACTTTACTATTACAAATGCGAAAGTGTGTTTGTTTAATTGTCGTTCTTTCAACTACACGTGATTTCTTAGCTTAGCCATAGTTTATGAACCGGAAATTAACATAATATGTCGGCTACTTTTTATCCCGGAAAAATCCCGATTCCTGTGGGACCACGGGAGCAAATTGGCGGGTTTAAGATAGTTATAAATATTTAACACTTTTAACATTACCATCAGTCCTAGTTTCTTTAGGCTTCACAGTGACCACGCTCACGGGATTGAATTTCACTATCCTGTTCTCCATTACAAAAATATCCTTTTTATAAAATACGTATTGAACTATAAACTTTAATGCATGTAAAACAAACGTGCACAATATACGTTCGATTCCGGATTATGTGAGCAAAGGAAACAATTTGATTTCAAATCGTACCAGGCTGATTAGATAGTTCCTTATCATGTTTTTGACAAACTGCCTGACAACGCTATTATGTAAATGTAAGGATTAATGATAGCTACAAATTCTTCATTTATTGTTTTGAAGAAAACCTACAAGAATCTGCTTTCTTTTGAGTAGGCGAAAGCACAATGGCTAAAAGATTTCTTGCTCCATTAGCTGTAGCATGACTAGCTGTCATAATTATCTTGCCCTTGTCTCAATTTGCATGTATGACTAGAAATATGTGTCAGATAAGTCTTGTCTCCAGAGTGGGTAAACTACTTCTGGCGCTCCTTCTGTTGTTAATCCCGCAACCACATAGTAAGCTAAAGAAAACTGCAGAAACATTAAAGCTCTACAGCTGGCAGTAGCTTTGGCTGGGCATAAGCCTATTTTGGTGCCATTCAATCTAATCCTACTTCACACACATCCGGAGTATTTATTTATTTATTTGAACACACATACACTATCATCACCAGGCTTACCTAATACAATAGTGTAGCAATATTAACTTACAATTGGGCTTTCAATTATATATTATTATTATTAAGGGCTTACAGGACCTAAACGCAAACAAAAAAACAATAAAGGTATAAGATCGACTACAGTAAACAAAATCAGAAAAATATATGTTATTCCTCAAGATATATGCCAGGTAGATAGTGTGTTGAAAACCTCATACAACCAATTTGATACGATAGAAAAAAAGAATCATTAAGATACCTCTAAAAACTTTCTCTTTACAATAAAAAACATACTATCATTATGATTTATGTCAGATGATCATGATGATTTGGATCATTATTATTAGGTATCAACGTCTTTAATATCGTATTTACACATCCTCGCTGTATAATCAGCCTAAAAAGTTCTCACTGATGGAACACAGGCCTCCTGTGAGTGAGAGCGGCCCGCACTATCACGTGGGCCCTGTGCGGATTAGTAGAACCTCGCCTTCGTTACTACATGATAGAAAATCATGCTACAAAAGTTCCTACATAGGTAGTTGCATATCATGCGTATTGTGAGTTAGTTCATTCAACTAGTTTTTATTACTAAAATGGATCTGTCGATATGTCAGAATGTGAACGTAAACGATAAGATTTTAATAGTGCGTGTACTTATAGGCATTCATAAATTCTTTGTTTAGCATATAAATACATATCTAGTGGGTGCTATGAATCAAATCTTTGTTGATAGAGAAAAGTTTAAAAAGCGATTTAGACTAAAGCTCTAGAAGGCCACATTTTACGTAAGGGGCATTTTGCGAAGTGGTCATTTAGCGAAGGAGACATTCTGAGAAATGGACATTTTGCGTCTGCTAGACATTTTGCGAAGACATCATTTTGCGACAGAGCTCCAAAATATCAACCATAATTTTGCTACACAAGTTATTATAATAGTAATACTTTTTATGCATAAATAGAGCTTTGTGTCATATAACATGTCAAGTCACGCAGTAAAGGTACCTACGAGGTAAAGTAATACTTCACTGGCTCAGCGCTCAGACATAATGACTTGATAAATATTAGGTATTGTTTTTAATGGTAAGAATCACGTCTATTTAATTTTTAAAACGTACGTTCTACGCTGTAGTTAGACTATCGCAAAAGTTAGTGATTATAGTAATATAAAACCAGCCAAGTGCGAGTCAGACTAGCATACGAAGGATTCTGTACCACAGTACAATATACAAACGCTACATTTTTTTTAACAAGTTTCTTGTATGTATAAAATTAAACAGGGTCCTTTAATTTTTTACTTTATTTTATTTTTACAAATAAATATATATAAGGTAAGTCCCCCAATTATCGACACTTTAACGTACGCATTCGACCATTTTTTAAATATCTGATTTCTATATGATATTACATGATACTCTAATGAAGTGGTTAACATTTTAGGGTTCATTCTATACTATTTTAATGTAAAAACAAGTGTGATACTAATAAGTAAAAAAATAAATCAAAATAGATTTAGGCTCTTTTTAGCCTAATTATCGACAGCATAATTCCTATTAATCGACATCCAGTAATCGACATGTTCTAATAATCGACATCCAGTAATCGACATGTTCTAATAATCGAGATCTAGTAATCGACATGTTCTATTTATCGTCATCCAAATATCGACCTAATCCCAATACTATTCCAAAAAAAAAAGTCTTTTTAATTCTTTTAATCGTTTTAATTAGCATAAAATAAACAAACAGGGTCACATGTAATGCGTAGGCAAGGTAATTAATAACTTTTTAATATTTTTTTTAATAACTAATTAACTAATGATACATTCAAACTAAATATACGTACATTTTGAAAATGTTTTTAAATTATTCCGTTACGGCTTATTACAATAGTTTAATTACTTTAATATGGCAACTTTTAATCACAGTTTTGTTAGTTATGTTACTAAGTTCCTACCACGGAGCAGAAACAAAGAGGAGGTGTTGCAATCAAAGTAGTCCATCAGCCACCAATGTAGTCGTTACGTCACACGGTAGTTGCACTACTTGCGACCAGGCGGCGCTTTCGTCAGTACAACTGTCATTGTGAAGCGGATAGGTTGTCATGTATTTGTTTAGTCTTTTAAACGATTAAAAAGTATTCCCGACCCATACTCATTGCATTAACATGAAATGCTGTTTTATCTTGCAGAAGTTATACGGATCAATCAAATTCAAACGGAATAAAGATATCTTTCCACTCGTAAGTCAAATTAAAATTAAATTTGTAATTTATTTCTTCTCGAATGTTCGGTAATTGCCGCCCCCTATCGGCAAGTAGCGGAAGTACTGACAAATTGCAGGTTCGGACTCAGACTTTTTTGATAAGCACATACCTACATTATATGCTATATGAAAAGTGAAGTCAAATAGATGTCGAGTTTCGGCAAAAAACGGAATTCGGTTTAGTTTCGGTGACTAAGTTCAGAAGAAAAATTTAGAAGAGGAGAAGATTTAAAGATAAAAAAAATAAAACTATGATTATGAAAACGTTTTCTTTATTTTTCCCTCACACTTGTTAATTTCTGGAAGTTTCGGTTTCGGCCGAATCTGAAACCGCTGCCGAAATTCGGTTTCGGTTTCAGTCAAAAAATTTATTTCAGTCGGACATAATAGAAATAAAATTATATCGGTATATTATAAAACTATTAAACCTGAATCCGGCTCCTTACAATAAAAGTGACACTTAATGAAACATAGCAGAACTCTTACGACATCTTAGGACATCTGTCTAATTTGCCTATGAGTTGATTTTGCTACTAGCCACTAGATGGCTTTCTGCTGTTTGGGCTCCCCCCGCACCCCGCGAGGCTGCGACACTACTTTTGTATGGAGAATGACTTTACAACACCTCCTCTTTGTTTCTGCTCCGTGGTTCCAACTTACTTACTATTAATCAATAATACTTAATGAGATCTTCTCAATGGCATACCAAACTTAAATACTTTTTATGTTAACAACAATATGGCAGCTTTTAATCACAGATTCATTGCCTTACTCTAATATTACAAAAAAAAAAAAAAAAAAAACAATGAAAAATAAAAAACATTTTCTCAAGAACATTAAATTAATCAATACCTTACATTGCAAAAGGCTGATATTCTTTCATTTCTGGAATCGTATAGAAACCTCTTTTATTGCATAGCACTGGTTTGGAAATTGCCTTAACTATGTCAGACTTATGGTACCAAATTTTATCTTCTTTTTCCGGCCATTTAAACGTGTTACCTACTGAAAAGGTCATAGTGCTAATTTCAAATTTATTTCTATCAACATTTTTAATTACGCCTGGGAAAAATTCTCCTTCATATTTGATTATCACATAATCTCCACTAGAATATGTTTTTGCTGGCTTAGAAAATTTGCTCAGTGGTACATCTTCAGATTCCGAGTTATCAGATTTTTCATTATTTTCTGTTGCCTGTTCACTGTCTGTTATTTCTTCTTCCATTTCCATGTTGTAGCTATCTTCACTTTCTGCATAGTTTACTTCGGTGTCTGTATTGTCCGAAGATGTGTCATTTGGTTTCGAGTTTGGTATCCTATTTCGTATCTTCTTCTTATTTTCTTTAACTGTTAGTCTTTTTTGTTTTCTTTTTGCTATTTCTCTCTGTTTTAACTGTCTTTTCTTTTCTCTTTCTTGGGCTTTAATTTCTTTTTGTTTTTGTATTTCTCTTTTTTGTTCCTCTTTCCTTTCATGGTAATCCTTCCACGGTTTGCTTGTGATGGCACAAGGAATTTTTTCTTTTAGTCTTCTTTTTTTCCCTTTTTTGTCATCATCTTCTCCGGGCCAAAATAAATTTCGTTTGAATGGCGATGGAATATATGTATTTCCCACTTTATTTGGTACAAATCTTGATGTATAATTAGGTACTGTCATGTCTTTTAAAGGTGTTTTTTTCTGCAGCACTTTGAATACATATTGAAGAAGTTAAAGCTAACTGAAGTGAACCATTTGTTTGGATCGATGAACTTGGCCGATCTTCATTGGACTTTTCTTTAGATTCAGATGTGATCGTCTCTTTTGAAGATGTTGTGTCTGTTGAAGTGTAGGAATTTGAAGCTGTCTGAAGAGAGTATTGATTGGAAGAACTTGGCTTATTGACAATCAATTCGTCATTGGACATTTCTTTGGGTTCGGATCTGGTCGTCTCTTTTAAAGTAGTGGATTCTGCGGCCGCTGAAGTTAAAGAGCAAGATGTCGAAGCTATTGAAACTGAATCTGTTATGTTGAAGCAACTTTGCTTGTCAATAATTGATGTGTTATTAGTAGTTTCTTCTAAATCTTGTCTGGCAGTAAGGTTTATCAATATATCTGAAGTAGAATTATTAAATGCTGTGATATCATTTAAAGGAACTGAATTATCTGGTTGATTGGGAATGTCTGCTTCAATCAAGTCAACTTCAGTTTGAATCGAAGATCGTTCATTAACGTGATCTGAACTTTCGACTGTCTGTTTATTACTAGCCCATATTATATATAGCGAGGTGTCTTCCTCATTTAAGCGGGAATTTAACGTATCTCGACCTTTGTAAAAGAGTTCATTGAAAAACTGCAACTTTTCTGTCCCCAACTTTGCCACTATTTCTTTTTCCAAGTAATTAAAAAAGATTGTCTGGTCCGTTGAAACTTGCGGTTTTTGTCGAGATTTTATTTTAGTTAGATCGACGTAGTCTGGACCAAAAGGATACAAACCACCAGCGCGAAATCCATTCTTAATAGAATCTTCAGTGATTGATTGCAACGCTGTCTTAAGGACAGGGGCAAAATTTTCTTTTTTTTAAAGTTGTCCTAAATGTTGTAGTTTCCAGTCCTTTACTGCTTTTCTCCAGTATGTTTTCAGTGGTCTGAATATAGCCAGGTCCATTGGCTGTAGAATGTGCGTGCTGTTTGGGTGCAATGCAATGATTTCTATGCCATTGTCAGCACAAAAATTCGACAAATGCAGGGTCAAATGCGATCGGTGACCGTCCAAATAGAACACAACAGGTTTTTGGATATTTTGCTGTAACAACCATGGATTAAAAATGTTCACAATATATTCATAAAACGTGCTGCCACACATCCAGCCGCTTTGTGAACGTCCAATTGCCCAATCTTCGGGAAAGTGAGATGAAATTGTGGACGGAATTCTCTCATATGCAAATACTACCATGGGAGGTGCCAATTGTCCAGCAGCATTTCCAGTAATTAATACAGTTAAATTATCTTTTTCATCTCCGGAGGATTGGTAAATATGTTTGTCACCTTTTTTTGCAAGAACTTTACCGACCTTAGGCGACAAAAAAAAGCGCTTTCGTCGGTATTAAATATTCTAGCTGGATCTTCTATTACATCTTGGAGATTTTTTTCATGTAGATATGATTTAACTTCTTTGAACCAGCATCTTATATCTTCTTCTGTGACGGCATCTCGAGCCGTCGTTAAATTTTGGGCCGTTCTCTCAGACAGTGCCGGATGTCTGTTCAGAAACAGGTTGTACCATTTTCTGCCCGGCCTATTGTCAGTAAAAGGTGTTTTTTTTTCTGATCAATGATGATACGTTGAACACTGTCGAGTAATTCATCTCGAGTAACAGGAATATGTTTTTCTGCCATTTCGAGTACCCATTTCTCTAAAATAGCCTCCTCCATCGTTGACAAATAAGTTTTAGGGCCCATAGAACATTCTTCTGGAGTCCTACCGGATATCTTATCATGCAAAGTTACCCGGGGCACACCATACTTTTTTGCAGCAGTTGAGATTTTTTCACCTCTTTTGACGGCATCTATAGCCTGTGTCATTTGAAGAGGTGTGTAATTTTTTCTAGGCGCCATTTCTGCAAAACGAATATAATGTCGATAACTAGAACATATGGAATATCCAATCATCGACACGGCTGTCGATCATTAGAAGCAGTTTTACGATTTAAATGAAAGAACTATATTTTTAGAGTGCTGACAAAACTTAGCTAAATAATAAAATAAGATGCACAACATAACAACAAAAAACGTTTTGACATTTGTCGAAGATAGGAACAACCGAAGAAAAAATTCCAATAATCGACAGGCGTGTTTTGACATTGTATTATAACCTCACCCTTGAAAAAGTTTATTAGAAAGTAGACTATTCGTGTCCTTTTTTTAAAAAATAAATAACATTTTCGATAAAGCTTAACAATTAAAAGTTATGGGCAATAAATCTTACTCACCTCCTTAGTGATTTCACTAATAAAACTGGATTGTCGTTTGAGATCTCTGGCGGTCGAAACGTTCGACTACGCCATTTTTTACAAAATGGCCGAATGTATGAAATGCATTAAGATAGGAAAAACATGGAGGCGCCGCGTTATATTTGACATACACTTTGCATACAAATATGAGTGAAATACGATACAGACTGTGAAATATCGTTTTGGCTCATTCTTTCTAATGAAATAATCATATGTGTGAAAAGAGACAACAATATTTAAGTTGTTGCTCATTATGGTAACATTTTGTCGTGACGTAGGGACAGTTGTAGGTAAGTGCCCTATCCGCCATCTTATGCGACATTCTATTTAGTCTGTGGAGACGAGTTTCGTGGTAGTTGTGCTGTCAAATGGTTGTTTATTTTTTGTGATACCCAGTCGTCGAAACCGCGCGCGAAAAAAAAAAGACTGGGCTGAATGCCAGATGCGTCACCGGCGCGGCGGGGCGCCGCTCGGCCGCCCGATAATGTAAACAAAGCATTTTTACGACTTGGGTTTATTTGAATGGTGCTAACACTTGTGTTTTTTGTTATGGTAAGGAACGGGGCTTTAAGATAGCGGAGTTTCGTTTGAAATAGGATAGTATTTACGTTAACACTACGTACGATACGTACGTACGATAGTATGTACGTAACTTTGTTTTCAAATAAATGGTTATAGTTCGAAAAAACGAGCGTTGACCTATATTGTTTAAGGTTTTAAATACATTATGTGTATATACTTAACGCAAAACACTAATAAAACCACATAGCATTAGTACAATATGTACTATTTACGAGCGTGCAAAGTTGAAAAAATTTGCCGACGGCAAAAAAATAACAATGGCCGCCAAGACAATGGAAACAAAATTTTGTTTTATAAATATAAATCTGATACGTAGAATAAAAATATTGGTACCTGTGGAAAGCTTATTTAATGCTTCAACTTTGTTATAAAAGTAGTGGTATTAGAATAACACACTGTACTAAAATAAGGATCTGAAAACACATACACGTAATAACAATAAACATGAATCGGTCAGCGCCGGTTGTGGAATAAAACCGAAATTACGTAATATTTTTTCACTCACCGATCTTAAAATCCTGCAGTAATTCACATCACTATAATATTTATCACATACTTAAACAGGCCATAGCACTTAAAACACTTGAAAACCCACTTAAAACACAAATTATTTATCACGTAAACAACACACGCGCGAGTCGTACGCCACTGACAAGACGCCATATTTTTTTAATTATTTGATATTTTTGGTTGAACGCTTGTAGTGTTGTCATACATCCTAGTACGCGGCACAGAGTCAAGAAATCAACTAAATACACGGAATGTGTGTGTCCGACCTTATAGTAAAGCAATAAAGGTTGAAATAAAATAAAATTAAATTTAAAGGGAACTCGCGGTCACTCGTTCGTTAAACTGAATTGTTGGAGCGGGGCCGACGTGACCAGAGTACGTTCAAGCGGATAATGAGATTTGCGAGAATATTACGAGAAGTTTACCTTTAAAAATGAATGTAAATGTTGGAAAACAGCAAACCAACATGCCTATGTGTTATATTGTGAAGTGTGGTGCAAGAAAGAATGGAAATCAACCTCAAAAGTCTTTGCATAGGTTAGTAGCCGATTTTCATGCATTATTACATAAATTCATACACGTTCGATGAACAAATTGTTACTCAATCGTGATTTTAAGGCTAAAGTATATTTGGTAAGGTATATTTGGGGTCATTTTCGTATAACAGACCTATTTATTATTTCATTCGTTTGTTTACAATAATATGTCATAGTGGAATAGTGTTGTACCGTTGCTGTAATAGTTTTCGAAACTAGTTCCTCCGCTGAAACGATATCGGTACAATCAGCGATGTTAACATAAATCGTTCTGCGTGTCCTAATCGGTCCGAGTGAATTTGCTTGGTCACAGCACCGGGAGACAGTTTTATATGATGATAAAATAAGACACCGACATTTAGTTATTTATTTTAGTTAGATATTAGCAGCAACTCTAACCAAAATTATTTATTGATCAAAATACTTACCTTTTTTATAGGTTTCCTAAAAATGAAGGATTAAAGAAAAAGTGGTTAGAGGTAGAGTGAAGAAAATATTAATCCGCGACATAAATAATGGTACCTCTGTTCACTTCACTTTGAAGAAAGCACTTTCAATAGAACACTTGATGTAATGAGATTACATGATTACTCTGTTCCCACAGTATTTTCCGTAAGTGTAAATAATAATTGATTAACAATAGCCCGGCCCTTTGGCCTGAAATAAATAAATAGATGTATTGTATTATTGTAAATTGCTAATTGCTTATTATTAGTATCTATTTTTTTCAGGCACCTGGCAAAAAACAACGTCACGAGTCATCTGTATTATGTTTAACGAGAAACATTCAAAACACGGACGTTTCTCCACGTATCATCACATCTACTGTAATGCCTCCATTACAGTTCCCCACCAAATTGTGGAAACAGACGAAACAGTGCACAAAGTGGTGTGTATCTACTCAAACGCTTTTGATGCTAGAAAACTACAGGAGGTTCTTACGAAAATTAAAATTTTATAACATTACGATAATAATGAGAAAACATTGAAATCCAAATGAGAAATTTTTACAAAGTAGAAAAATAAACTATTTTTGGAACAAAATCTACCCACAGGGGATAAATTATCAAAAATGAAATGTGGCGATGAAATGAGCCGAGTTCTCTCTTATTTAAGGTGTGGTTACGGTACCAATGACGTATCCTCTCTGTTCCGTAGTTGTACTACAGGTCCACCTGTCAGTGATTTATCAGCACGTTTTCTGATCTTCGTGCTAAAGTATAAAATATACAATTGGATTTTTTAGGATCTATAGACTTAGCATGAAACAAATATTACAAAGCAGCATTTTTGACGCAAGTTGATGATTGAAGTAATTTTCATTTATTTTTTCAGGTTGTACAAATTGAAAAAATTAAGGCTTTTAAAGAAAAATGTGTCAATCAACAACAAAAAGTTAAACGCCTTATCGAAAATATTCGAAAGAAAAACAAAAAAAATTGCCAATTTGAAAGATATTATAGAAGACCTTCGAAGAAAAAATTGTATCAACATGGAACAGACTGTTGTAATAGAAGAATTGGCGGGACCAATAAACTTCTTAAAAAGACAAATTAATAAGTCCAAAGGTTTACCCGCACCAAAAAAATACTCTGAAGAAACTGACTGGACAGGTACACACAATTTGTGTGGTTCTTTCCTCAAAAGACCATTTCAGACAGCGATCTATATAGCCTTCACGTGATCTGACCAAGATTTTGTCTGGACTTTAAAAGATACTGTGACCACTGAGTTTCTTTCGGCCTTTCTTCTCAGAGTAGTCAGATAGGAAGCGCCGCCGCCGACCTAATTTAGTTTTTAAAATACGATTGACGTGTAAAAGTGTTTGTACAAACCTACTTACAGAAATAAAATCATTTATAATTTATAATTATTATCACACCAATAAACATATTTTAAGTAAAAAAATAATTATTTTTATTTTTACTCCACAACTCACTCTTTAATAAATAATTAGGTATGTTACACAGACATGTTGTATACACAAGTTTTTAATTCTGTACAGAAAAAAACACTTGATAAGAGTTTTATCCTCAGATAACAGACGGTAAGTAAACTACTCATCTTTTTCTGTTACAACAGATTTTAAGTAAGTTTATAATTATGAACCAAACGTGATATCAAGTAAGACTCGTATCGATACTCGTTATAGTAACACCAATATTCGTTGATTGCCACAACCCTAGCAATGGCAGCCATTTTATGAGACATTATGAGTGGTAGGTAGGCACCTTTTTTTTGTTGATATTTCCAGTCCATACTATTATAAGTCAATGATGAAATGTCATCCGCAATGACAGCTGGACAATCATCGTATTTTGTTTATGTTTGAAATGCGTTCAGAAATAAGATATTACTCTTATTTTTTTTAGTAAACTTTTTTAATGTCGATCAATGGTGCTTTGTCGAAGATTGGGTGTTTTACCTTATATATATATAATAAATACTCTGTGAAAATTTCAACCGTCTACCTATTATGGTTTATAACGAACGGTCAGCGGAGGCTTAGTAATAGGGATCTGTTGGCATCCTTTTGGTAAGGAATTATAAAAAGCACGTTACCGTTAGATAAGATAAAACTTATGTATTAATTTTTACATGAATTACAAAGTAACCAAACACTGATACACGTAGTAAATTCTAGGAAACATTGTTTATTAATTGTCAATCAAAGTTTACCAAATGGGATCTGTGTCTTATAGGCCTGGTTATCTACAAATCTAATCAAATCTAACTAGCCTGTATTATCCCACTGCAGAGCAATGCCCTCCTTCTCCCTTTTCCACACAGTCTTTTGCTAGTACTGGCCAGTTCTTTCGGTAGGAGTCAAGCTCGTCCTGCCATCTTCGTCTCGGCGATGTCGTCGTGCTTTTATCTACAGTCTTAAATTTATTCACATCAGTTAGTTGCAGGTTTCACGTGTTCTTTATCAATGGCATTGATAAAGTAATAATTATGATGTTCATTGATATAGATGACTCAATACATTGTGGATCACGGTAAAGGTATTCTTTGCTTTCCTATCAATTTTGAGTCCATAGAACCAAAACCAAAACAGTTACTGTAATCGTTAAAGTCGAAGGACCAAGCTTAGTTTAGTTTCTAATGTACGTTTATGCCTAGATCATTTTTGTCACGGACTGACTGTCACCTGACCACAACTTTATTAACGAGCAATTTTAGTGGTCAATCAAATACCAGTATTTTACATGAAGCGACTGCCTATCTGACCCCTACAACCCAGACACTATGTTGTACGATACTTTTTGGTTAGACTGGTTGTCAGACTTTTGGACTTCTGCCTACCCGTAACAAAGGAGGTGGTCCAAGGTCCTAGGGTATTAACTTTTTAAATTGAATACGCCCAATTAAATAACTTTTTCAATATCAGTTTATTGACATTGGCAATAACACTGTTAATCTAACTGTCTGGTATTTCTTATCAGATTAGCTACTAAAGATTAAAGATAAGTGTTTATTATGTAAGACGGACACGAGGTTGAAGTAAACACAAAAATGAGAAGTGGATTCGGTTTAAATTTTTCCACTAGCAACCATTGATTTCCGGTAAAATCTAAATTATGTCAAGCGAACTGTAGGCAGCCAGCCAATATACTAATTATTGTGCTAAGATTGTCAGCACAGTTGAACTGAGAGAAGAAGACAAAGTTGAAGTGAGAGAAGAAGACAAAGTTGAAGTGAGAGAAGAAGACACAGTTGAAGTGAGAGAAAACGACAAAGATGTGAGAGAAAACGACAAAGATGTGAGAGAAAACGACAAAGAAGCGAGAGAAGAAGACCAAGTCGAAGTGAGAGAAGAAGACACAGCTGAAGTGAGAGAAAACGACAAAGTTGAAAAACATAACAGTTGCGTCGTAATCTATATGGTATCTAAACGTGGTAAAGTCTGGTATGGTAGGTTATCTCCGATAGACCATTATTCTTAAGTGTCTGGAAGGATAGATTCCCCAACAATTAGAAACAGTCAGTGTTAGCATATTGCCTTAAGAAGATTTGTACATCGAAATGAAAAAATACACATTGAAAATATAGTACACAATTGTAGTAATGTATACAATCAAAGAAATTCCTGTCTATATATACATCTTTTCGGCGCAATATCCTTTGCTGACTGTATCGTATTTTATTTATTTATTTATTAAAACTTTGTGCACAAGTAAAAAAAAAATACTGTACAAAGGCGGACTTAATGCTTGAGGCATTTTCTACAAGTTAACCTTAGGGTGATGCAGAGATATACCATGGCAGGTATTTTCTGTACAGAAACGGCTGACCGGAATATGACGCCGCATCAGTTCGGTACCTATATGAAACAAAAACGTGTGTTGCTCACACGTGGATTGTGCAGTTCTAGTTACACAAACGAAGTTCTCTCATAAACAAATTAAACATTTTCTATTTTAACAAAAAATGTCTTTAGCATTCTGTGTACCTATACACAAACGTGCTACGCGAAGCTAATCTTCTAATCATTTATTTGATTAGAACTACCCAGGACCTCTAATTATGCACCACAAGGACGGTTATACTCGTTATGTCATTAGGTGTCCTAGTTATAAATCTATTATACCAATTGCTAGTAGCTTTCTTGACTTACTTATGACTCACTTACTTACTTAATGACAGCTCACGGACTGAATCCAACACATGGATGGGAACGTCAGTGGTTACAAAACCAGTATATGCTGGCTTCTTATTCTATTGAAACTTTCTACAAGGCCAGCTCAAGGTCAAAGTGTTACCATTTACGTACGGCCTACTGATCTTTTAAGTGTTAGAGCCATCATTGGTTCTCATTGAGAGTGAGAGAAGAATACACGAGGAATAGCACCATCTCTTTTTCGCAATAGAACAATGATGACTCTAACACTTCATTGTAACTGTAAGAGAGGTCACCCTGTTATGATTTTGCAAGTTAACCATATGCCAGTTCCTTCAACATCGTAATCATTCGACCGTAAGGAGTCCACTGCTAGACAAATGAAAAACAAATGACAAATTAGTTTTAAGAACTCAAACACGTATCGACCTAGCTAACATTCTTGATTCCCCACATAAATATTAATTATGTAGCAAGAAACACCAGTCATAAATGAAATTATATCAAAATACTCACGCGCAGACATCTTGGAGCTCCTCATTTTCACTTCAATATTTGTCAACGTCCTCTCACAAAGTATCTATCCGATCGGCAGGGTCGTCACGAGATCATCTATCATACCGTTATCGAACGATTTACCTCGACACTATCAAAAAGATAACTGGTCCTTCGTTTGTTTTAGTTCCGCTACTACGTGTATTAGCCATAGGGCTTAAGGTTTCGTTTCACCGAGCACGTTTCAGTAGCATCTTGGACCCTTTTTTACAGCACCTGTACAATTTTATTTACTTTCGACCCTACTTCCTGTAATGTAGTTGATTTCATGCACCAACAACAGACAAACTATCAAGCTAGTAAGTTCAAGTTCATTTATTGCGAAAATGGGTACATAATTCAGATAACATATATTGTGTGCATTGGTCTCTCCATAATCTGCCTGAAGGCATGCAGTTTTATATGTATTTGTTTCTACTGCTAATAAATTATGTAAAATTAATTAATTAAATACAACAAAATTATCAAAAAAACAAATAAAAACAAATATTTTTGCTCCAAGCGCAAGTGTTGCGATTTGTAGTTGTGGGCTTTGATATGCATAATCAGCCTATAATATTCCCACTGCTGGGACACAGGCGTCCTCTCTGTGAGAGGGAGTGGACCGTAACCCACCACGCTGGCCCAGTGCGAGTTAGTAGATGTCACATGTCTTCGATTTTTGTTCTAGGACATGCCGGTCTCCTTACAATGTTTTCATTAGCCGTTTTTGAAAGCAGTGGTGATGAAATAATTTACACAAAGTAAAGCACCTGGGTTCGAATTTCAGAATAAAATGACAGGTTGAATTAGATTGGGCCCAGGCAAAATAGAGGTGTAGTAAAGGTTTGGAACCATGCGTATGGTTGGTAAAGAGAAGCACCATTTTTTAAAAAATAAATCACATGCGAAGTTATCGGTACCGCACCTTAACAAAGTAGTCTTCAATTACACCGTGGCCATCACCTGTACTGTACGCTGCATTTCCCATGAATGTTTCACACAATCGATATCGCGCACTCACATACTACTGATTGCGTTTGTTTCGTATAACTAAGAATACGGGATCGTAGAGTTCTCATGTTTTAGAACATACAGGTGTTTTATAAGGCCGAAAAAATAGACTTCTTTTTAATGGAAGTTGACTAAGGGATACGTTTAAAGGTTATTTTTACTATTATATTATAATACAAGTCTACAAAAAAAATACTGTTAAAAAATTTAAAACAAAAATCGTTTTATTATTTCAAAGCGTTAGCGTTCATTCTGTTTAAAATGCTGTGGGAAAAAAAGAAACAAAAATCATTGATTCTCATGTTTTATTTTACAAGATTTAAGTTACTATATCAAGAACTACAGAACTGTAAAAAAACATTGTTCGTAAAGAAGCCAGACACAAATTACCTGACGCATAGGTAATAGTGGTAAATGTGGTGGTGTTGGTAGTGGCGGTGGTGGTAGTGGTGGTCGTGGTGGTGGTGGTGCTGATGGTAATAGTCATACCTTTTATTCTTAGGTCTGATTCAGGTCAGACAGTCAATAAATATTAACACGATATTTGTGATTCTGTCAATAATTACCAATTATGTGTGGTGCCTCGGGGGAGACCCCTTAACAGTCTTTTCAGGAATGTGGCCTAACTACCGTTGTAAAGCTGAAAGAGAGAGGGAGAGAGAGAGACCTGGTGCCTCTTTTCATGTCACAGGTAATAATCCCACATTCCCCGACCTTATCCCCCGATGTTGATTTGTTGAACCTATTATGCTGAGGAAAACTTGCCTTATTTAAAATAATAAACTTTCCTATCGTTCAGCGGTTGAGTGACGCGGAAGTTTATCTGTTTATTTTCAGCATTTTCGTTCATTAACGTTCGGGAAGCCTCCCACGTTTCCTGTAAAAGATAAAACTTGAAATGGATAAAAAGTTTCACGAGCTAAAAAACTTTAAAGATAATTTTAAATATCACTATGTGATAATTATTTTATAAATGATTAAAAAAAAAGATAGGGTAGTAAAAAAGCAAGCAAATTTTTAGATGTTTGTCATTTTATCTAAACTCATGACAATCTAAGAAGTCCGATTAGACGTTTCTAATTATACATGCCAAGATAACTTTGTATGAACGTCCACGTTAGAAATCGAAAAATCTAATTCATAATCCTAACTAATTACTATGTTATCCATACACTAGACCAATGGGTATCATTCGTAAGTACCAAGTTTCACTTTATATTGGAAAAATGCATTCAAAAACACGAATTAATCGGTGATTCATATTCCGGCAGGACGTTATTATTACAGTTGCATGTTTTTGTTTCCGTTGCCGTAGTGTTGTGAGCTGCTTTGACCGAATAAAATCGATGTTCTGAAAAATCTATACTTTGACAAACATTATATTTAAAGAGAGAAACGTATAATTACTGTATTATAAAATGTTTAAACACATAAAAACAAAATCTGATCACAAATATTTTTTGCTTTATTTTGATAGGTATTTATTAAGTCAATATAGGAAGTGGTTTGGTTGAAATGGCCCTCCGGCATTTTTAACCAAACCATTGCCCAATTAAAATTTTCTCTCCACGTCATTGATTCGTCAATGCTCCGTGTAGTCTCACTCTAACTTGGTTTTTTTTGTTTTATTGGTTATTGTTATAATTTCTGACTTGGCTATTACTTTTGGACTGTTTATGTTATATTTGTTGACCTTGGATTGCTAATTCCGGACTTTGATTACGCATTCCGTGATTTTAGTGTTATCGTGTGAACTCGTCAACACGTATAAATGAGGACGTACCCTCAACGGCCAGTCTTCACATGTCACAGTCAGACTTGGTTTTAAAGTTGCAAGAGTACTTTGAACGAGAGTCAACAAACAGAGGGCCGAGTTACTCAAGTACAAGCGCTTGATAATGGCACGAAACAGTTGGAAAAATTATAAACGAAAAGCACGGGCCTCCTGGCTGTGAAAACAATGTACTTTACATACCCAAAAAGCGAAAAAAATCATTATGTCGGGTTTTAGTTGTAGGTACGTGTTGGTTTGGCTTTGGAACGGTAAACTTAGTTGGGGTTTTTATAATAACGGTTAAATATTACAAACACGTCCGTGTAATTAAACGATATGCCTCTAGAATCTGTTTTAAGCGATGTAGATCAATAATAATTGTCGATTACAAACTCTAAGTATGATAAATCAATATGTCTTGAGAATCGGTTTATAAATCAACTGATTTCTTTTTCCCATCACTACACAAAATATTTAGATAGCTGTCAAATCGGACTTCTTGACTGTCAGGAATATAGACATCTATGTATATCTTGTATGTATCTATATGTACATATATTTAAATAGTCACGAAGTCAAAATTGTACATTGGTTATTTTTGAAAAATAGTTATTGCTAGGAGAGGGAACGAGTCAGATGCCGAAAATATCGTTTTTTTTTTATACGTTTATCTGTTTGTCTGTAAGGTTGTTCCGGGTTGGAGGAAAACCGGCTAAACGGATTTGGATGATATTTGACACACAGATAGGTTATCACATAGCGATACTTTTGATCCCGTAAGTATGTTTATGCCGATGCCTGTTATTTGGATGCCACCGAGGAGCTTTTAAATAAACTTAATCGTTTGCAGAATATATGTATTCGTTTTGTTTTTAAGCTTAAAAAGTATGATCACGTTTCCAACTTTCGCAAGATACTCAAGTGGCCCCCCATTCGACTTCGGAGGAACTCTCGGATATTGTGTCTGCTATTCAACCTCCTTCACAATCCTAAAACACTATCCTATGTGCGGAAGCGTTTTTCCTACGCCCGACCTTCAGATGCGCCGTGCAGGTCGCATCTTAGAAACCTCCTTAAGTCCCCTCCCCACTCCACCGACTTTTACTCCTACTCCTTCACTGTGCACGCGGTGCGGTTGTGGAATTCACTTCCGCCTGACATTAGGGACTGCCAAACTGTTGCAGTTTTTAAAAGAAGAGTGAAAGAACACTATCCTTCCACTTCGTCATAGTTGCGTAGGTATATATTAATATTCTAGTGATATTTAATTTAGAAGTATTTAGGTATGTATGTATGTATATTCTCATATTATTTGTTTTATTTTATTAAGTGAATTGTTTTTGATTTTATGTATTTTATTTTCTCCTTTACTCTTACACACGCTGTCTACATCTCTAAATCTACTATCCTATCGCAGGTATGCTGAAAGAGATTTCATTAGAAATAAGCATCACCTTTGTACCTATTTTTCTGTTATTTTCTTCTTGTCTGTTTATATAAGTGTGTACATAAATGGTTAAATAAATAAATATGTTTTCGGGATATTTTTCCGACACCCACGCAGATGAAATGCGGGATAAAGGTAGTTTTATATCAACTGGGTACAAACGTACAGTCAGCGGCTACTGAGAATTTCGGAATGAAAAAAACTCAATACATTTTTGCGTATGTATTTCATGCCTGCTTCGTTGATCTTATATTATCTTATACTTAAAATGAATGATTTCCTCCTTTCAGGGTTTCCCACAATTTTTTATCTCTTTCTTATTATCAGTATGTTACAGTACGTCATCAAATCTTATCAGTACTATTTTATGCTATTTTCGAAAGACGTATTTTTTTGTAAACAATAAAGATAATATTTTACTTTTAGGGTATAAGTTAACAGTCCTCTTTACAAGAACAGTTTATTTATATATTTTTCCCATTTTAATAAAAAAAAATAGTAAATTGTGTATTACAATAATTTTATCACTAAAATAAAAATATGTGTACAGAAGTTTTCAAAACAGGACCAGTAAATCTCTTTTAAAGCCTCGCACACAATTTTCATGGCGCTAGCTATACTGCATAAATCATGGCTTACAATGAAAACTCATTTGCATGAACTTTAATTTTGTAGTAGTAATCTATTGCTGTAAAGTAAAAGATTGTACCTAGTTCGTTCCTGTTCTAGTTTTGAAATGTCCTGTGGGCATTTCTTCCTTTTTAACGCAGTTAGAACATTTCAATTAGAACCCAAAGATAATTGTTGTTTAATAGACAATTGATAAGTTTGAAGTTCAAGAAGATAGAGCGAAAATTTAGCTAAGTGGACAAAAATCTCAGGTGACTTGGTAAAATATCTTGATGGCTAACTAGAGGATGGGATAGCTACAGCCTAAGGAAACACACACGAACGAAGCAAGTTAATATAAAGCTTCTAAAGCACGTATAATCCCATGGATGAACAAAAAAAGTCAGACGGAGCTCCGCTAAGATAAAACTGAGTCCCGTTTATGTGTGAATTTATTTATGTGTTGTCGTTTGCGCGCGTAATAGCCGACCGTCGGCGTCGGCCGACTAATGTGTTAATGTGTACGTACAGTGGCCTGTACGTACAGCGAGCTGAGCGACTTAAGTGAAACTGTTTTTGTTAGCGAGAACCTATCTGCCTTTTTTGTTCGTCCATGTATAAGCCTAAAGCTCTCACGCGGCTACCGTATGAACAACGTTTGCCATCAGAAATGCTTTGGAATTGTTTGATAATGGAGAATGTCACTAACATAGATATCAAAAGAAACCATTCCATAATAATGAAAATACTCCTTTAACAAAGAAATTCATGGACCTCTTTTTGATGTGAAACTTCTATACGCGCGTGAGCGCGGAGAGTTTGAGTAGCTGATGCCTGGTGATCGCGAAGCGTAACGTTACACAAGCATTACAGTCATGGAAAGTGCCATGTGCTTACAATCGCAAACTACTGGTTCGTAGAATGATGTAGTTAAATCCCTACAATGTTATCAGATGTCGTTGTCGAACGAAAACTCACAGAGAATAGTTTCAATGTTTCACATCTTCCAGGCGTCACGCGACGGCTATTTTTTTTTTCGTCTATGTTTAATCTTTAAGCTCTCACGCGTCTGCCGTATGAACAACGTTTGCCATCAGAAATACTTTGGAACTGTTTGACAATAGAGAATGTCACTAAAAATCATATCAAAAAAAACCGTTCCATGAAAAATCAATCAAATCAAAAAAATCCAAAAAAGTCAATCGGATTATGGTATCCGTAGTTATCAAAATACTTTTTTAACAAACAAAATTTATGGACAGATCTGCTAAGTAGATTACCCTACATCATAACAGACGTGGCTTAAATGAAAAATCTGAACCTTTTATGTAACATAATAATCTGTTCCGTCAAAATTATAACATACATAAATGATACATAGTTACTTAGGCTCACGCCTTTTTCCATGGGAGATGGCAGAAACTATGGAACAAAATCATTCATTACCTACTTTATGTTCCAAAGCTGTTACGCATTTCAGGACAAACCCTAACACGTTCAGTAACAATTTAATGAGATACTAGAATTTTATGATTAAAATATCACTACAGATAAAAACGAACCTTCTAGAAACCTTCACTTGGCGTTATTTTCGTCTGGATTCCAGTCGGAGAAACGTTATTTAGCACAATTAAAAACAGCTGTGAAAACAATGAATGGCCGGAGTAACACTCCAAAGAATCTATCTGCCTCGCCTTTCCCCAACTATGTATGTTGAGGTTGGCTTCCAGTCTAACCGGATGCAGCTGAATACCAACCAGTATTTTACATGGAGTGACTGCCAATCTGACATCGACAATCCAGGTTACTGACAAATGCGTGCACTGACTGGACAGGTCCACTCAATCTGTGTAGTTCTTTCCTCAAAAGACCATTTAAGACACAAACCTACATGGTCCTCAAAGATTATTATAATATTATTCTAATTATTGTGAATGTGAGAGTTATGTCGGTGAATGCTTTTTTTTTTATTTGTATTTTTCTCAGTTAGTTTAATCATGATCTGGCAGTTTGAGTAATTTATGCGGCCTATTCAAATGTCCTTTCTTTGGTATTGTTCGTCGAATCGTTGAGCTCCTTCCATCTTATTACAAAATACGGTCTAACTTTAGCCCGAGCCTTAACCATCGAGTCAGTTTTTGTATTTCGAACTTTATGCCGACTATAGTAAAGTTCTTAATACAAAATTTACGACATAAGACCGGACTAAGTTGTCGGTTTTGTAAAAGGAACTGTATTTCAATTTCTGTTAGATTCGAATTTCAAAAACGGGCTCGATGGTTTAAACCATGTCAAAAGAAAAACCTTGTTTTGTAATAAGACCACTTCCGTCTTATTACAAAACACGATCTAACTTTAGCCCCAACCTACACATTCGATTTAGTTTTTGTATTTGGAACTTTATGCCGACTTTAGTAAAGTTCTTAATACAAAATTGACAATCTAAGACCGGACTAAGTTGACAGTTTTGTAAAAGGAACTGTATTTCGATTTCAGTTATGTTCTTATTTCAAAAACAGGCTCGATGGTTTAAACCATGTCAAAAGAAAAACCTTGTTTTGTAATAAGGCCGCTTAAGTCTAAGTTGAGCTGCACGATTGCTGACAATTGCGTGCACTGACTGGACAGGTCCACGCAATCTGTGTGGTTCTTACCTCAAAAGACCATTTCAGACACCGATCTACATAGCCTTCACATAATCTGACCAAGATTTTGTCTGGACTTTAAAAGAGACTATGACCTCTGAGTTTGTTTCGGCCTTTCTTCTCAAAGTAGTCAGATAGGAAATGCCGAACTCATCTAGTTTTTAAAACACGATTGACGTGTAAAAGTGTTTGTTCAAACCTACTTACAGAAATAAAATCATTTATCAGTTACTAGGTAACACGATACACCTTGGTAAGACTGTTTGGCAGACTTTGGGCTTCTGACTACCCGTCACGACTGTCGTATACGAATGACAGCCGGGCCAATGAATTAACGTGCTTTCCGAGGCAAGGAGGGGTCTCAGATGAAATGGATGGTTCACCCATCCACAAACCGACTGCGGTAAGCTTAAATAAATAATGCCCCACTAGCTGGAGAGTCTTTAGTGCCCGTTCACCTGCACCTCGGGTGTCAAAGTCAAAGTCAAAGCATTTATTTCAAATAGGCACATAGAAGGCACTTTTGAACGTCAACATTTACATTTAAATAGAATTAATTCTAAAGATAGGGTTTTGCCCTAAAGAATGCCTTTGATGCCGTAATCAAAGTAGCCACCTAATGGGCTCAAACAATATAAAAAGGGAACTATATTTTCTATCACCAAAATTTATATTTGTCATCAAGTTGTATCACCTAATAAATAGATCTATCGCCACGAAATATTTTCGTTCTCAGATAAACAAAAATTGTTCTCAGGTTGATATCTCAGGATTTTAGGTGATTTATTGTGGAACTGATTTTGCATTGTTTGGTGACTACATTTTGGTGACAGATTTACTATTTGGAGGACAAACCCTATTATTTAAGAAACACAAAACTAATTAAATTGGTAATAGCTTAAATGATACCCGAGACAAATTACCAGGAGAAACTGGATGCAATCTGGACTTTAGGGCACCCCGACTCGGACAGGTTAGGTTAGAAGGGGATGGCGGGGTCGAGAGACCCCGCCATCCCCTTCGTGGTTATTTTTTTATAAACCACCCAGAAGTAGGAGCCCCGCAAGGCGGGGCTCCGTCGACCAAGCCCTACCGTCGACATATTATGTATATCAATCGATCCGTGGTGAATAAGAAAACTACTACTATTGGTGATCTCTTTAAATTAGTTTGCTTAAATACTTATTAGGACACACCTATTATAATACATACAAAAACATTTATTTGGTACTAGACCTTATATCTCAGGATTTTAGGTGATTTATTGTGGAACTGATTTTGCATTGTTTGGTGACTACATTTTGGTGACAGATCTACTATTTGGAGGACAAACCCTATTATTTAAGAAACACAAAACTAATTAAATTGGTAATAGCTTAAATGATACCCATATAAAAATAACGAAGAAGAGTACCATCGACACCAAAAGAAGAAGATGACCATCGATTACCTGTCAGACAGACAAAAACAAAACACCTCCAAATGCATGCAGCTTCAACTTTTTTGTCTTACAAATTGATGTGCATTTGAAGTTGATTTATTTGTATTGTACTGAAAATCCAATACCTAATGCACGAAGTGGAATTTGAATACGAAATGGCTACTAATGCCACCATGAATCACTGTCATACGATAACGACCCTCGTGAATTAATAAATCAATTAGCGAATCCAATACCAATAATGACGATCCTCCGTTGATGATCCGATACTTGACATATAATAAAAAAAGAAATAAAAAGACACAATAGACTTGCCAATAAAATATAATAATGACATCATTGAAGAAGTAGATGAAATAAAATTTCTAGGAATAAATATTGATATTTATTGTAACTGGAAATCTCATGTACC
Source organism: Brachylomia viminalis (assembly GCA_937001585.2). Taxonomy (NCBI): domain Eukaryota; kingdom Metazoa; phylum Arthropoda; class Insecta; order Lepidoptera; family Noctuidae; genus Brachylomia; species Brachylomia viminalis. The sequence goes on from OW443300.2 coordinate 6,148,808, forward strand.
TAGATCTTGTTTGTAAAAAAATACAAAAATTCGTTTACGCACTTCGTAAAATAAAAAATATTACTATTAAAGAAACAGCATTAATGATATACCACAGTCATTTATGTTCAGTATTGAGGTATGGGATAATTAAGGAAAAAAAAAGAAAAATGAATACCTTACAATTTAATAGAACTTTAAACAACTGGCTTTGTGACAGATATTTTTATTCAATAGATGATTATTTAAATTTTAAACAGACATGATGTATAACTGTATATTATTGACATTATTTATAAATCTAATCAATTAATTGATGAACTGTCTGGCTTCAAGCAAAAAGTAAGTATTTTACTAGGTTATTTTATTATTATTTATTGTTATGTGAGATTTAATCTAATAATAAACTAATTTAATATTATATGTAATACATAATTAAATGTGCCTAATTAATATTAACGAAACGAGACTGTAAATTTTATTAAGATTATGTTGTGTATGACTAATGACATTGATGTAATTTCATGATATTATTATGCATGTACTTTCTAGAAATATTTGCACGACTGATAAGTCGAATATAGTGAGACTAAAATTATTTTACCGTGTTATATTCTGGTATATAAATAAATAAATGAAAGCGTCAAAATTCTAGGGAAAGTGCATTTTAAATTGCTACCACATTTGCTACTGAACATTTTGGACTTGAGAAGTAATATTACTTCAGTGGGTAGTCAGCTCCTGAATATTTTCAGTAACAGGCTACTCTTTTAACAATGCCATGAGAGAGTGTGAAGAGCTTGTGGCTAAGTCATAACAGCTGTACGGGTCGATCAATCATGTTAAGCTTCGCTTGCCGTGTTTAGTCCGTGGATCATGCAACCATCTTTACATACCGAATACCCCTCAGTGCCTCGGAAGCACGTTAAGCCGTCGGTCCCGGCTGTCATCCGTCGATCTTTGACAGTCGTTACGGGTCGTCAGAAGCTCGAAAGTCTGACAACCAGTCTTACCAAGGTGTATTGTATTACCCAGTACCTGGGTTGTGGAGGTCAGATAGGCAGTCGATCCATGTAAAATATTGGTATGCAGCTGCATCCGTTAGACAGGAAGCTGACCTCAACTTAGTTGGAAAAAGGCTAGGTAGACGATGATATTGATGAGAGTGTGAGTCATTTTGTCATCTCGAATTAAAAAGAATGGAGAAAAACAAACTTTACAGCAACATTTTACTACGTATATTAATTACGTGTTTGTCTTTAGCAGAATTAAAGCTGGATTCACAGGCAATAAAACCAATCCGTTTTAAGGATACACTGCTGTAAGCAGCTAGTAAGTTATTTGAATTTTAATCAAGCTGTGTTTTTGTTCTATTAAAGGTTTCTATCAACACATTCATCCAGAGTCTTCCGGGATCAGAGACGGGAAAGATGAAGACTGAGCAAGGTTGGCCCAAAACCAGGCAGGTCCTGACCAGAACTATAAATTTATTTATTATATTTGTCGCAGAACCAACACAGGCACGATTATTAGAATCACTATGGAATATTGATAATTCAGAATAACGCCATCTATTATCGTTTGTCGGAAATGTCAAGTAGTATGCATGGGTGAGGTCGATACAGGGCTTGGCAGCTGTCCGTTGTCATTCTTTGACATTGGACGTATTTGATGGTTAGATAGACACAAAGACAAGAGTCCGTGTTGCCAGGCTGTGTCGAACTTACCGCGTTTCCGTATCTTAATCCATTTCCATCGGCTTGATTACTTGAGAATTTGTTTACGGGAGGGAATGAATAGACGGTTGTAATCAGTGTTGAGACTGTTATTTCGTACCTGCACCATGTCGAACTCGGATTTCGATAACGAGATAACCCAAATGGGTGAACTACCCTCGTTATATTCTTTATTGTACACCACAAAATACATAACAAAAAATTAATTAAATACTACAAAATATTCAATGGGCGGCCTTATCGCTTTCTGCGATCTCTTCCAGGCAACCTTGGAACCGACAGTGATTTGCCTGGACATATAGTTTCTAGCAACTCACGGGAGGAATTCTATAGATAAAATCCAGTGGAATCTTACCCTGGTAATATGCAGAGTCCTTCCTCTAATAAGCCAAAGAACAGACTCGGTGCAAGGCGGGGTGGTCATAGATCCTTGATAGCAAGCGTACTCTTTGAATGGAGGGCTGAAGTAGAGGAGAGAGTTGCCCTTAAGAGTTACGTTCCGAAAGCCCTGATTTTTAGCCGCGACCAAAATATCCATCAAGCCCTGGTGCGTGTGGTTTGCATACTGAAAGAAACAAAGATTTTTTGAGAATACTTAATACTACAAAATTCAATAAGTGTACAAGTTGATGCGCCAATATTCCTACTCAGCGCTCGATTGGTATTAAAAATAACTCAAGCGTCGACTAATGACACACATATTAGTTATCTATTGTTACGAGACTCACGAGAGTCTTGCGACGCTTTGTAGAGATAAAGCTTTCGTCCGTTTTAACATCATCATCATCAAAAAAAAGCAGTTCACTGCTAGACAAAGGCCTCTCCAATTGCACGCCATTCAGCTCGATTCTCGGTAACTCTCATCCAGCTAATGGAGGTCGCATGCATGTATGCACTGGCCTGTGTGAATAATCATTTTTACACGTGTCTGTCACTGATTAAAAAAAGAACAGTGATGGTTTTGTTTACGTTGTGTACATTGCCACTTGCGTGTAAAATATTCACCACGAACTCAAACTCAAACTCAAAGCATTTATTTCAATTAAACCATTTACAGGCACTTTTGAATTGTCAAGTGGTCGGTCAGTCAGAAATATGAAGCTAGTTGCCCATTCCAAAGCGTAGTAGGTACCTATGGAGAAGAACGGGCAAGAAACTCCATGGACACTCTTTTAAATTATATTGTTACATAAATATTAGTTACATCATTAATCTTGTATATAGGTATAATTATATGTGAGAACGATGTAAATAAGACGTACACATTGAGTGTCCAGTGTACAGCAAATATAAATTCAAACAAAACAATCCATAATAAAATAATTAAAAATAAGCCGTGGTGGCTAAGAGATGACCAGTCCCAACTGACAGCGCCCGTTCACGAACATGACGCATGGATCAGCACCATTCAGCTCAACCATTTTGAAGGGAGCTATATGATCCAATGAATCCACGAATGAATATAGTAACTATCAGACCTCTGTTACTCTTATTATTGCTACTGTTTTTCCAATAGGTTATGCGGCCAGTTCGCCTTTTTTTCAGTCTCTGAAAGTGCTGAAGCATAGTAAATTAGTTGAGTTGTTTGAATATTAATTGTGTGCCTGTAAAACTTACGAAATCTCAATTATGTCAGCTGAAGTTGGCATAAGTAGTATTAAGAAGCTGAAAGAAACGTCCGACTACCCAAACTGGAAACTCTTGGTGCGAAATTACTTAGAGAATAAAAATTGGTGGGGAGTTATATCTACACATGTAGTTAGTTAGTAGTACAATGCTGACGTAGACCGGCAAGCAAGAACGACAATATGCTAGTTGTTAGAACCAGAGTACTTTACCCACTTTCTGTACAATGCGAAGCCTGCGAAAGGAGCTGGAACAGCTTACAGAGTATGAAGACAAAGGTTGGGAAAGATGTATACTTATTCAGCAAGAGGTTTTCTACTGTAATTTAGAGAATGTCGATTCTATGGAAAGCTGCATATCCAAAATTACATTTCTGACACAACAATTGTCCGATATTGATGCTCAAATCCCCGATGATGGGATCATATCAATTTTGCTGGGTGGATTGACCGCTGAGTAGGTACAGTCCTCTCATCATGGCTGTAGATAAAAGTGGACAAGAGATCACGTTAGAGCAAGTTAAAATGAAATTGTTACAGGAAGGAAGTAGACAGAGTAAGTAGAACACAGAGTATGAAGCAGCCTTAGTTACAAAGTACAGAATGATGCAAAAACTAACACTAAAACTAACGATCCCAGGCCGAAATTCGTCTACGAGTGTTTTTAATGCCACAAGCAAGGACACAAGGCGTCCGAATGCAAGGAGCGGATCAAAATCGCGAATATCTTCAAGAATACAAACAAGGCGATGAAAAAGATAAATGGTAGGTATTTAGACAGTGGGTGCTTAAATCATATGACCATAAAGCAAATTGTTGTCTAATACATCTAAAATGCCCTATAAGAACATGAGATCACAGTAGCAAACGGCGAGAAATTATTGGTGAAAGGACGAGGTAATGCTGAGCCACGTGTCAGCGAAAACGAAAATTTTATTGTAGAAAACGTTTAAGAGCGTTTATACCTTATGAGTGGCAACGTCGCAATTTAGTGTCATATTTCGTGGTTTTCAATTTTTATCATTTAATCGGAGCTATATTTAAAAAATATGTTTAATTAACTTTTTAGAATTACGTGAAAGTGTTTAAAAAGTAAGTAACCGTAATGCTTACAGTTATTTTACAATGAAAATAACGCCCTGCAAGTTTCCAATGTATTATTTGCATATAAATAGAACTGTAAACGCAACGATTTCTTACCTTTTACACAGTTTTCACATAATTCTAAAAAGTTAATTAAACAGATTTTTAAAATATAGCTCCGATTAAATGATAAAAATTGAAAACCACGAAATATGACACTAAATTGCGACGTTGCCACTCATAAGGTATAAACGCTCTTAACATGTTCTTCATTTATCTAAGGACTTCATTTCGGTGAACGAATCGACCAAGAAGAATTATTGCATGAATTTAGATAAAGGAAGTTGTATGATTCAAAATAAGAATCGAATTATTGTAATATGTCATGAAGTCGACGGAATTTATAAGTTGACAGAAAATAAAAATAACGCCGCGAATCTACACTATCAAAATGAAAATATTTCGCACATTTGGCATAAAAGATTAGCTCATTTATCGCGAATAAAATTAAGTCCCAAAAATGTAATTAAGAGATCTAATTAAAAATCTGAATGAATTAAGACTACCGATTTGTGCGAGCCGTGTATTCCAGGTGTCAAGGGAAATACATGCAAAAGTCTCTTCAAAAACCAAGGTACAAGAGCCAACGAGGTCTTGCAATCGGTTTTTAGCGACGTTTGTGGACCAATCGAGGAGCTTTCGATGGTTGGAGGTATGTTCTTCTATTTATTGACGATTTTATCGGAAGATTCATTTTTATTTTTTGAAGAACAAAAGTAAAACTTTCAACAAGTTCAGTGAATACAATGCGGAAGTTGAGAATGAGAAAAGTAAATCTATTAATGTCTGAGATCTGACAACGGCGCAGAGTACTGTAATGGTAAATTTAAATCATTTTTGAAGTAAAACACCAGACAACTGTACCGTACTGTATGTACCGGACACTACAACTTCCACGATTCCTTGGAACTCCCCCAAGCCTATCAACCGAAACCAAATACCTAGGTATCTCATTGTGCGGGAGGGGGCGGCCCTGGCCGCCTTTAGGCTCCATGTATCAGGAACTCTAAGCAAAGACCCTCGAATCAAACACACACGCATTAAAGAAGATGCGATCAATCGGCAACCAATGATGGCATCACCCTGCGACAAAGCCCCGAAACAACATTACTTTCAAAATCTTTACAACATGATACTCACAGAAGAACAGTATGACTACTCAGGCCCAAAAGAGCTGAGAGTATACACCGACGGGTCAAAGACCGACTCCGAAACCGGAATCTACAACACCGTCTACCAGACGGAGTGTGTGGGCAATATACAAGCGGCGTATGCCATATAAGCCAGCTGAGTTACGGAAATCCAAATACGAATACTCCTTGACAGCGCCTCAATCCTCCAATCCATATGGAAGGAATATTTTACCTCGAGTCTAACACTAGAATGTCACAATGCACTAGAACGAGTAACAGTATCTAACCGCAACACAGTGACACTGCAATGAGCGAATCGGACTATAATAGAAAAGGCAAGAACATTACTGTCAAAATCGAACCTGAGCAAGAAGAATGGAGCCGAGGCTGTAAATACTGTTGTTCAATTAAAGAACAGCCCCACGAAAGCATTGGACAATGCGATACTAGAGATGTTTTGGATTGGCAAAGATGTGGATGTCATTCATCTGAAAATCGTTGGTTGTTTGGTGTTTATATCGATATCAAAACGAAAGAGACGCAAACTGGATTTGAAGACGGAACCAGTGATTTTATTGGATATCCAGATAATCCGAAGGGTTATCGTCTAATGAATCCTAAGACAGGTAAAGTGACAACTGCGAGGGATGTCGAATTTCTGCAAACGTCTCTCTTTAAAAAGAAAACTTGGAAAAGTCAGAAGTAGCCATAAACCTAAATACAGATTCTGTTCCTTCCAGTTTACGCAACGGATCTACAAGCAGATCTGAAAACCCTTGGAGGCTCACGATGATGTGTACCGTGATGCTTTAGACGAGAACGTAAAAGTATGGGAGGAGATAGAACCTGAACCTATAGTGCCAGAGCAAGTACCTGATGACTTACTGTCTGAAGAGGATGTAACTATACCGGAATCAGAAAAAAGGTATCCTTTATGAGAACGCAGACAAGTCGATCAGTACGGATGCAATGTTATGTATGATATGGAGAGCAATCTTGTTGGTGATCCATTGACTATTAATGAAGCGTTGGCGAGATCCGATGGTGACTTGTGGCAAATAGCGATATATGATAAACCTATGTCACTAAAGGAGAAGCAGGCTTGGACGTTGGTGGATCTTCCAGCTGATAAGAAGCCTATCCAGTGAAAATGGGTGTTCAAAATCAAAAGAGAGACAGTGGTGGCAAGGTAACGACAAGGAAAGTAGACTGGTAGCAAAAGGCTTTACACGATAAGTGGTGTAGACTATACTGAGTCTTATTCTCTTGTTGCGCGAAGCTCTACTCTACGATCGTTGTTCTCGTTAGCTGTTGAATACGGTTGGATTATTGATCATGGCCAATGGGAAGTCACGACTGCCTTTTTGTATGGCAAGATTAAAGAGGACATTTACATGCTCCAAACGAAAGGAGCAGTAGTCAAAGGTCAAGAGACCAAGGTATGTAAGCTGCAGCGTTCTTTGTATGAATTAAAACAAGCTTCGAATGCTTGGTTCAAGGAATTGGACCAAGAGATGTTGAACTCAGGCTTTGTACTATCAATGAAAAACTTTTTTACAAAAAAAAAACAACCGCATTCCAAAAAAAAACACTACAAAGTGAAAAATAACTTTCATTTCGGAAGTCGGTGTCTTTGGATCTATATTTTAGTTTTTGCCACAGACTTCCGAAATTAAAGTTATTTTTCACTTTGTAGTGTTTCTTTTTTGGAATGCAGTTGTTTTTTTTTTTGTAAAAAAGTTTTTCATATTGAACTGTATGAAGTAAGCCCAACAAAAGGTAACTGCTGTAAATCGTTGAGGAATACCCTCGACTGTCTATGGTTTCCATTATCAGACCTGTAATGGCACTTATAACCCATATGGGTGCAAAGTTCTCATCAATACAAATTAATGAAGCCCAAACACCAGGTACCTAATTGCTGTAAATCCTTGACGAGTTCCCTCGACTGTCTTTCGGATCATCACCAGATCAATTCCAGACCTACATTAAATAGTAGTGCTTTAAAATACTTAATGAAGTGGCTGTTGTGTTTTCAGATGTTCAATTTTCAATTGTCGATTAAATTTTGAAGTTCAAAATAATTCGTGTTTGTAGCTAAATGAATGGCACATTTTTTTGGCGGTTCCTTATCCATTTGCATAAAATTTTAAGACCTAATATAACTTAGCATAATTTTGTTTGGCATAATTATATTTTCGCATATTATAATTACGCATAACAGCTTACGCATAATTATTTTAAGCATAATTTCTCTAAACATAATAATGATTAAGCATAATATTCTAAAGCATAAATTTACTAACCATAAAGTTCTAAAGCATAACTTTATTAAGCATAATAATAAGGCTTAGTCGACGGCGCCCCGCTTCGCGGGGCCCCTATTTCTGTCTGCAGGGTTTAAAGGAACCTAACACGAAGGGGATGACGGGGCCTCGTTCGCTCGCTCCGCTCGCTCACTTGAGCCCCCGTCATCCCCTTCGAACCTAACCTGTCCAAATCGGGGTGCCCCAATTCTCGAGCTCGCTTCGCTCGCTCTTGCATCCTAAGTTCTCATTGCCTTTTTACTAAATCGAGATGTGTTAGACCTTGGGGCAAAAATAAAAATACATAGTTAAGTTACATAATGTTATGTATACGTAAAAATAACTCAAATGTGTTTCCGTTATTTCTATTAATTGTATGCCTAAATATTATTATGCTAATAATCATTAGGCCTAGTAACGTTATGCGAATCAAATTTATGCCAAAACAAATTAGTCTTTAAGATGATTATGCCAACATAAAATGTATGCCTAAAAAAATTATGCCGAAGTATTATTATGCCAAAACAAATTGTGCCAAAATCGTTATGCCGAAGTATATTAGGACAAAGAACATTATGCGAAAAAAAGGGATCCCTTTTTTGGGTGGTCTGAATATCTAAGGTCAATGTCAGATCTTTCGCCATAAATACAGATTAATTGCATGATTATTTAATTGCCAACTGCATATAATGAGGTCGGTGGCAGTTCGTACCATCGCGCATCATAATAAATTATTTAAACGCGGTTACTGTAATCAATCATGTATAATGATGTGAAACATGCTAGTGCATGTATACAAGATTAAATAACATGTGTAAACATGAAACTGCGCTTCCATGCATCTCAAAGTAAGACAAAGACTTTCGCTGTTTTCTAGACTACCAAACTATTAAACGGTCCAAAAAAAAAGTAAAAATATAAATCTGAATCATTGCTGATTTTATGCAAATCCTGAGCATCTATGTGGTCTGCCGCGAAAAGCGCCTCGACTATCCGTCTCACTTAGTTTTGACTAAAATAACCATTTTATACAAAGCTTATCCCAAAAATAGGAAAAGCCACAGACAACGGTACGTGAAAGTTATGTCAGGTCGATGCCCTTTTACGGTAACCGTTTGACAATGTGAGGGATAATATTTTCACTTCGTTAGGTACTAAGATTTTCGATTTGCGACGCTGCCTGGAGGATAGAAAGATAAAATAATAAAACGCTGAACAATCTTGAAAAGAATAGGAGATGTTTTGTTGTGAAATCTGTATTACCTTTACAGTATTTTATATTGTGTGAAGTTGATGTTGTTTAACAGCGAGTTTTTTTACTCCTGAGCAAAACTAAATGCTTCAAAAATGCGTTAACCCCAAAAACCTTAAGACTGACAACCCAGTCGCTAAGTAGGTTATATTACCAAATAAATCAAATTTGAAGGCATGAAACGAATGATCTAGCGATACGTTAATAAGATACTTTTTAGAATAGATAATCTGACTAACATTGATTTCATTAACTCAGTCGCTACGTAATCACGATTCTTAAACTTTTAACCAAGTAACCCAAATGGAAAAGTTTAAGTGTCTACGAAACTCTAAGCCCGTTACTAATTATTAATTAAAATTATCTTTCAAAAGACTAACTTTTTACACCCACAAACTGACAAAAAAATACAACGTGATCGTTTTCGATCCAATACAAAAGTCAACGGCTTTTAATTTTGTAAGACAGATGTCAAGGCATCAGGATAAAAAGAATAGATTACATCTAACGCAATTCAGATTTAAATGAAGGAAAAAACGACATTTAATTTAGATAAGCAATGGTGGTCATAATGTTTGGTGTTTTCCTAATTAAACAAAAAAAAGTATCATAAAACGTTACTGAAAGCCCTTTTCGAAGTGAAAACTTTTTTCAAATACTTAAGTACATATAATGGCTTTTAGAAGATTGTCAGCTGACTCGCGCTCAAAGCATAATGACAATCTTGCCACAAAAGAAGACAAGTAGGCTTTTCAATTTAAAGATATTGTCAGCTCTCATGACAAGTGATTGACTCATGACTATAGCCTTCCAATACAGCCACAAAAACGACATTTAATTTAGATAAGCAATGGTGGTCATAATGTTTGGTGTTTTCCTAATTAAACAAAAAAAAGTATCATAAAACGTTACTGAAAGCCCTTTTCGAAGTGAAAACTTTTTTCAAATACTTAAGTACATATAATGGCTTTTAGAAGATTGTCAGCTGACTCGCGCTCAAAGCATAATGACAATCTTGCCACAAAAGAAGACAAGTAGGCTTTTCAATTTAAAGATATTGTCAGCTCTCATGACAAGTGATTGACTCATGACTATAGCCTTCCAATACAGCCACCCATCTGCTAAGTGTTTTCCCAAGTATTTAACATGGAACGATTGCCTATCTGACCTCCACAACCCAGTTACTGGGTAACCCGTTGGTAAGACTGGTAGTCAAACTTTCAGGCTTCTGACGACCCTCAACGACGGTCAAAGATCCACGAATGATAGCTGAGACCAAGGACTCGGTATGTAAACGTGGTCACACATTCACGGACCTACTGCGGCAAGCGTAGCTTAACCTGGTCGCAAGACCCGGGCGGCTGATTACTTAGCCACGGCTTCTTATACAACCGAGTTAGGCTGTTTATGGTCGGTACTCACCGTGACAATTAGATTCAGCAAAAGCTCGAACAACAAATGTTTGCAAAACAAAGGATCTGGATTAAGCTTAGCCCAAGATAGACAATAATTAAAAGAGTTAATTACATTTACAAAATAACTGATAATATTTGAAATCCGATGATAACTTTCGTTACTGGCAAAACTGTGCAGGAAATATTTCAATTTAAAAGATTATTAATTTGATTCAAGTATTCGGGCTTCTCAGAAGCTAAATGGTTTTTAATGTAAACACTAGAGGATTCCTTAAAATATTACTTATGACTGTAAGTGATTGTTGCACTGTTGAATACACACTTTTGCATGTTACCTTCAGCATCAAACCAGTAAAAACAATTGTTGGTGAACCAATAAACATAAATAAATGACCCTGGCGACGCCAAGGTCATAAAACCTATTTTTGGAATCGGTTTCTCAAGCCCTTTATTTTGACGTACTAAAAAATCTTTTTTTCGTGACTTTTTTTTTGGTTTCACCACGTTGATTTTTCTGAAACGTCGCTTTTCACCGATTGGATTAGGAATTTCCTTCGAAATCCTTCAGATTGCGATTGCGAAAAGTAAAGTGCGTTTTGCTGGGCGGTCACCACAAAACTAACGACATGTAATTCATTACAATGCATTCAGACGTCTGGATTTTACGAGAGAATAAAGAATCCGACATACATAACTTTCTTGTCAGTCTGGTCTAGCTTTGACGATGTCTATTATATTTATAATCTGTGGGTGTCTCTATGATGCTGTCACATGAGGCAGCGTGTGACAGATCATGAATGTTTTGTTGTGACTTCTTGTGATTTGTTCGAAAATATCATTGGCTGTATTTCTTGTTATCCTTTTTGCATTTTTGAGTGCACCTATCTTGGACTATGGATCTTCGCATTGCAGTTTACCTCGGCTATAATAACAATACCTATAACTCACACCTCGGACTACTCTGATCTTGCCAGGTTTTCAACGGAGATCCAACTTTCTATAAACTGGGGCATAGTAGCAAATGAATCATTTGGGCTAGAAAGTCGTTAATATGAGTGAAATTCAATCTTCTGGAAGACAGTGGATTACTCCGCGATCGACTAGATTGTATTATATTAGGACCCAAGTACCATCAGCATGCATTAGGTAAATTAGCATATACGGAAAGAGATGTCCGAAAAGCGCTAAACAAACTCAACATCTGCAAAGGGCCAGGGCCAGATTGTTTACCGCCAGTATTTGTAAAGAAGTGTGCTCCTAGTCTGTCTTTGCCGCTTAAAATAATATTCAACCATTCGATTGCATCATCAAAGTTTCCGACGGTATGGAAAATGGCTAACATAGTACCGATTTTCAAAAAAGGAGATTTTAGTGACGTGCTGAACTACCGTCCTATTTCACTTCTTTCAGTATTCGCAAAACTTTTCGAATCCCTGCTATGTCCTTTACTTACATCACACATCAATCCTCAGTTGGTACCTGAACAACATGGTTTCTGTGTTCGTAAATCTACGACTACTAATTTGGTCCACTACGTCAATGAGGTAAGTAAATTGATGGACTCTCGTGCCCAAGTCGACTCGGTTTACACTGATTTCAGCAGTGCATTTGACAGGGTGGACCACACGATCCTCTTAAAGAAGCTGGAAAGTTTCGGAATATTTGGTCAGTTACTGCTTTGGTTTAAATCATATCTCACAGAAAGAATACAAAAAGTGGTTGTAAAGGGATATGAATCACCAGTTTATTTCTCTTCATCTGGAGTCCCCCAGGGATCGCATCTAGGCCCAATTCTCTTTCTAATGTTCGTCAATGACATAGTTCTCTCAGTAAATTACAGCAATTGCTCTATCTTCGCTGATGATTTAAAAATCTATAAAGAGATAAACTCATCCGCCGACGTCCATTTACTCCAGGCTGATCTCGACGCAGTACACGATTGGTGCCTAGAAAACCGCATGTCTCTCAATGTGAAAAAGTGCTACCAAATAACATTCACAAAAAAAAGGAAACCTATTCCTACGTCTTACGCAATCAATGGGGTAACACTTCAAAAAGTGAACACGATTCGTGACCTGGGAGTCCACCTCGACTCTAAACTCACATTCGTCAGCCACATTGACAATATCACTGCCAAAGCTGCAAAAATGTCTGGCTTTATAAAAGGAATATGTCGAGATTTCCAGTCGATCTCTACGCTTAAGGTGCTCTTCAATACTCTGGTGAGAAGTATATTGGACTATGCATCGCCAGTTTGGAATCCTACTTACCGCGTTCACATAAACAGGATTGAACGTATCCAAAGAAGTTACACTAGATACCTTCGTTTTAGAAGCCCTAGCTGTCCACGGGAGACTTCTTATGATCAAAGACTCACTCATTTTAAAATGTGTTCACTTGAACAGCGAAGAGACGTGACGGACTAAATCCTTCTCTATAAAATCTTAAACGGTTTACTAAGTGTTCCCGATCTTTTGGCTGAATTAAGTATAGCTGTACCGCGACAGAATACCATTAGATCTAGTCGCGAAACCGTTACCTTTGCCATAACTGCAAGTCGTACTAACCTTGGTAGCACCGCACCCATGAACCGTCTAATGGGAAAGTACAATAAAATCGCTACACGAACCAATAGCATCGACATCTACTGTAACCCTTTGCGACAATTCCGATCGAAACTTCTAACCAGCTCGGAGTCTCGAGTAACCAGCTCTGAGTCTCGAGTCGTCTGTGCGACACGTGCCACCCTTCAGTAATTGTATTTAAGTACTTCCTTTCCCTCCTTTACCAGCCTTCTTTTTGTTGTTTCTTGTTATTATTATTGTATTTTCGATCGTATTTGTGAGCATTGCTCATTTGAATTCTAATTTTATTATTTATTTATTATTAAAACTTTATGCACAAGTAACAACTGTACAAAGGCGGACTTAATGCCTTGGGCATTTTCTACCAGTCTACCTTAGGGTGATGCAGAGACAATACGTAGTAGGTGCAAAAATAACTTAGAAAATATTTATAACTAAAAAAAAATAATAAGAATAAATACATATATACATACATACAACAAAAAAATAAACTAAAAACATTATGAGAATTTTACCTCAGTTTATAACTTTTTTTAAGTAGGTAATTCAACTAGCGATGTCTTGTATGTACTATTAATTTCTGTGCTAGTGCTGTGCACTTCTGTAAGTGACGAATTCACAATTCCTAAAACTGTATGTGTTTTTAGTTTATGTATGTCCTAGTGAGTAAGTCGTTGAAGTGCCATATAAATAAATAAATATTAATTTTTTTAAGTCATGAGATTTGGGAAGGGTCTTATGTCCCTTCACCGAGTTTTACGATGAACAAAAATATACAGGGTATAGCCCTGTATATTTTAACAAAATGTATTGTAAAGCTATAATAGCGTTTCATAGAAACGCTATTAGAGCTTCAATTTTATTTTATTTTGTGTTCATTTCTGGGCCGAGCTTGTACGGGATCGTTATCCATCTCCTTTGCGAAGCGGATTCTCGCGGTGAGTAAAGTCGTTTAAACGCTTTGTTGTCTGTTCTCTATTATAAACAGCAACAGTTAGCTATTTTAAACTGTTTGTACCCCCCTTCCCCTTTCCCCAAAGGTTCATTAGAAAACCAGCGTCTGTCTGGCATTGATGTTGAACAGAACCTTTTTGGCGCGAGTCGTGAGGCACACACTATTGTTGTTAAAACATTACTTTTACTTTTTTATTTTGTGTTTCACGTAAATTTTATTATTTCTTTCTTTATTTCAACAGAAACTTACAAAAATATTTGTTTTTTAACAGAAATTCAGTCATCTTCATCAGCCTATAATTTTCCCACTGCTGGGACACAGGCCTCCTCTCGGTGAGAGGGAGTGGGCCGTAATCCACTAACGCGGGCCCAGTGTGGGTTGGTAGATGTCACATGTCTTCGAATTTTTGGTTTTAGGACGATGTTTTCGTTCACCGTTTTGAGACCAGTGGTGATGAAATAATTTACACAAAGTAAAGCGTTTGTCTGGGATCGAACCAACGACCTACAACTCGTAAGTCACGGCCGTTACCACTGGGCCACTACTGCTCCTCAATTCAAAGAAGAAATTCACTGCCAAAGTCAACATATTTTCAGTCACGTAGACTATTAAGACTTTTATGCAGCACTCACAAATGTCAACAAGTAGGTTCTGAGGGTTTTCTATGAGAAAGGGCTTCCGAGAAATTGTGGGAGTACTTACCAATGTAAGTCATGATCTGCTTAGCCTTTTTCTCCAAATATTTTTGGGGTCAGCTTCCGGTCTAACCGGATGCAGCTGAATACCAATATTTTACGTGGAGCGACTGCCTATCTGACCTCCACAACCCAAACCCATAACTAGGAAACACGATAACTGGTTGTAAGACTATCCGGCTTCTGACGACCCGTAACAACTGGCAAAGATCCACGAATAACAGCGGGGACAAATTATAAATGATAAATGATTTTATTTCTGTAAGTAGGTTTGTACAAACACTTTTACACGTCAATCATATTTTAAAAACTAGATGAGGTCGGCGTTTCCTATCTGACTACTCTGAGAAGAAAGGCCAAAACAAACTCAGAGGTCACAGTCTCTTTTAAAGTCCAGACATAATCTTGGTCAGATCATGTGAAGACCATGTAGATTGGTGTCTGAAACGGTATTTTGAGGAAAAACCATACAGATTGAGCGGACCTGTCCAGTCAGTGCACGCATTTGTCAGTAATCTTGCCGCTCAACTGAGAACTTAAATACCTACTACAATGTAAGTACCTACTTATTTTCTTTTAACCGCAAATTGTCGTACACGTGGGACTAGTTTTTACGAGTAATAACTCGCGGTTAAACATATTTACAAACAAAACTTGACGTGTTTATTATAACGCAGAATAATTTGAAATATATTTGAAAATTTTTGTTTTTCGAAAATCGTTGAATTTTAGCAAACGACCGTATTATCTTAGGATGATTAGAAGGTTATTATATAAAAAAATGCGACGAAAAGTTAAGTTTGGCATGATTATACTCTAAAGTGACAGAAAATGGCATAAGAGAATAAGAGGACAGGATAAAAAATTTGCCAAAGGGCTATCTTATGATATAAACCCTTTTAAATTAGTTCCGAGACGTTTGTTATAATGGCTTTAGACTTTTATACATTATGAAGTTTTATATAATATAAATGAATCGATCTAGCGGATTCAACGACTATCAACGGGAGGTATTGGGTTGCCGCTGCAAAAGCCCTACGGCGTGCGGACGCTTATCATACGCCGCTTCAAGGACAGTTGACGAAACTTTACTGTCAGATAGTTGACATGGAATCACTCCTGGAAAGTACGTACACATTTTAGATTTTGTAATATATGTTTTCTTCTTGTTCGAATCGTTGAGCTCCTAAGTCTAAGTTGAGCTGCACGATTGCTGACATGTGCGTGCACTGACTGGATAGGTCCACTCAATCTGTGTGGTTCTTTCCTCAAAAGACCATTTCAGACACCGATCTACATAGCCTTCACATGATCTGACCAAGATTTTGTCTGGACTTTAAAAGAGACTGTGACCTCTGAGTTTGCTTCGGCCTGAGTAGTCAGATAGGAAATGCCGACGTCATCTAGTTTTTAAAATACGATTGACGCGTAAAAGTGTTTGTTCAAACCAACTTACAGAAATAAAGCCATTTATCATTTGTTTGGAATTGGTAGTAAACTATGTACATTGATTCGTTGGAAAATTCCATGAAAATCTCAACAGGAATATTTTCATATTATTATTACAATTACTAACTAGAACTATTAACAAATTAAAATATGGCGTCGAAAAATTCCTCTGCATCGCTGTCGACTGGTAAAGTACCCAAGAGACTGGCGGCATTGCCACGTTGTATGGCAATGCTAAGTAAGTTGTTCATAATGATGAGTACAATGACCCCTTAAGAGGTTGATGGTGTTTTACCAATAACCCTGTATAGGTTTGTAGTAATAGATACAATATCTATGTTTTATTAATGGTATAATTAAAATATTAGAGATATTTTGTATTTTTGTATTTTAATATTATATTTGTGTTATTATGTTGTTGTTTTTAAGAGTAGGTGTCTGTATGGTATGGGTTTAATAATTGCCTCAAATAAACGATATTTAATTTAATTTAATTTTAATTAGTCTACTAGATACAAATCCTAATCTTTTCGTAGAATCCATGCTGATATAATACAACCTTCAATAATAAATCTCCGTGGGTGGTTTCAAACGATTTTTAAATATTATTATTCGGCAAATATTTTCTTTTCCGAGAGTTTATTTGATCCTGTTAAGGTTTGAGTTACAAGTAAATGAAGTAAATATCAATAATAACAGAATCTTATTCTATTAAGACCATACTGACTTATGTTGGTGTATCTTTAGTAGATATTTGTACGATTATTATATGTTAATAACATGCTAAAGATATAGTATAATTAATAATTACAGTCTACTCTCGGTAATTCGAAATTCGAGGGACTCTTAAAATATGTAATACTGTATGATGAAACAGCCTGCAAAAAATATCCTACCACAGATAGCAATAAAGTACAAGTATACAAGTATCCTATACAAGTAGCGATAAAGTGGAAGAATTTTGTCTCTTGGTATTCCATCAATAATCGTCAATGAAGAAAGTGCAATCACTTTCGTCAGCTACACAAGCCATCAAATGATTGAATACTGGGAAAGGACACATCACCATGATCCACATTCCGCATCATCATGATACTTCACTTGCTGCTGATGACCAGCATGATCAAAGGAAAGGCTATGCCCAGCAGTGGGCGAAATGAGACTCTGGGAAAAACTCACAGTATACAAATTCGCGACAGCCAGGATTGCTTGTGGGTCACTAGAAGACGAGTCCAAAGCTTGATCCATGTCCTTATACTCAGCTGACACGTAGAAGATCTGGGTTTCCAAAGGGTAGTACATAGATCCCACCGTATGTTCTGCAGGCAGATGGACTACCAGGGAATGGAAGAGGTACCGGCGACTGTGAGCCGCTCCGCCATAGATTAAGGGACGCTGCTCGCTTTTCCATTCACCGAAGAGGATCACTGCAAAGAAAAAAAGTAATCATGTAGTTCTTTGAGAGATTGTCATGTGAACAGGAAATTGTTTTTTAAAGGGGTTGTGATGGTACGGTAATTTGATAGATTCGTTTACTGAAGACGGGTACTGCCACAGAAGAGATGCATGCTTGTTCAGCCTTACTCTAGTGAAAAAGTAGTCGCTCCATAAAGGGAAATATTTAACTTGATCCTTTAAAGACTTATTGACCTTCTATATGGACTCTTTTAAAAATGAATAAAGCTCTAAAAACTTGTTGCGCTTTATATCACACAATTTTTTAAATAATTACGCCGAGTCGTGGGATGCGGTGATCTCCTTCTGTAAAACCGTCATTTCACAGAAGGAGGCTGCGGAAAGATTGAGGGAGGCTGAGACCACCCTCCCGACCCGCAGCAGACGTGCCGGGTGTCGTCCTCTTCCATCCCCCATAAACATGTCCAGAGCGACGCCGGACTAGGGGACGTCCGCCGCCCCTCCATTTGACAGGAACCGAGGCGCGGTGGCACGTAGTGCTCCACGCGCGCCCCTACGGGA
Organism: Brachylomia viminalis; assembly: GCA_937001585.2. Lineage (NCBI taxonomy): Eukaryota > Metazoa > Arthropoda > Insecta > Lepidoptera > Noctuidae > Brachylomia > Brachylomia viminalis. Next base: position 6,167,058 of record OW443300.2, read on the forward strand.
CGTCGCGGGGGGAACCTAACACCTATCACCCCCCGCGGTCTTGAGGTGGCTCGCAGAGCCAGGGATCGCGGAAGGCGAACAAGTTCCCATGATCCTCGGTGCAAGTGTGTGAAGGGAACACTGGGGTGATTTTTTGTCAGTAAGAGTCTGACAGACCCCTTCGCTCACTCCAGGAGGGCGGAGGACATTCATAAGGATTTTCCACCCCGCAACAAGAAAAACAATGAAAAAAACAGGTCAGAACTGTGACCGACAGCGCGTGAGCCGAGCGAATGGAGTGAGCGGTACCGCGGCGAGTGCTACATCTAAGTTGGTTGCAGTTACTTGGTTGTTTAGTATTTTTAGGATCCCGAAATAGGAATTATCTTAAGTTCATAAAATGGAGCAATCATTATTATCATAATAATCATTATTAGAGTATTCAATAATAATTTAAGGATGCAAAATTATTGTCGTGATGGCTCAGTGGTTAAGGTCTCGCCTCTCTTGTACGAGGTAAGTCTTAAGTACGTCTTAAGCAAGCGTGTGGGGAGAATTCCACTCTTAATAATGGGCCCCCGGAAACTGTCGCTAGCACATAGTGACGTGGCGACAAGGGTCAACATGTTTTGAGTGAAGACGTTAGGTATTCCACGGCTGTCAGGACAAACCCGGAAGTACGGTCATGATCCTTACTAGCATCTTACTGGAATGCACGTTTGCTTTTGCGAGTCTCCCCTCGAGCCAGCCAATAAAAGCAAGAAAGATCAACTCTTTTTTGAGCTCTGTTCCTCGTCAGTTTTCAAAGCCAGAGGTAAAAAAGGCCTAAATAAACTCAAAAAAAAAAACAAAAAGACTTCTTCCGGGAGATAGGGTCAGGGGGGTCGCTACTGCCTAATATTATTATTAAAATAGGAATTATTTGAGATTAAATTAAATAAATGCCCTTAATAAATAGCTATAGAGTAGCTACTATGGCTGCTTGAATGAGAAAAGATGCATCATTCCACATTTCAATCAAACAATTCCTACATATACCTACGACGAAAGCCAGAAACTTCAAACATTTTAGAACGATTTATTTCCAATAAAAGTATTAAAATTCAAGTTTCCGTTCCGGAAATAAGATATATGACGACAATTTCCGCACAGAAAATATAAAAATTGTAATCCGTTTATTGCAAACAACTCTGCGAGAGGGAACGAATTGTGTCTTGAAAACGCGCGCACTTCGAATAATCAACGAACGGAACGTTTTTAAGAACGTTATACCCTCATAATTTTAGTCCCCTCTTGAAATCTGGAGTAGGTATCAAGTTGTATAATTTAATCAATTATTTTTGATTGATTATAATTTCTATAATAGATTCACTCTGGCATTTAAATGATGATTACATTATATTAATTTCTGTGAGTAGATATTCTATTTTTTCAAAACGTTGCCCCACACTTAGGAATTTCTCCTGTATCATGGGTGCGTTTACAAACCTCTTAATAAGCTCACATACACAAATAGCCATACCCGGAACAACTACTTGCAGGTCATACACATATTTGTTCCGTGCGGGGATCGAACCCGCGACACGTAACGCAGAAGTCAATCGCTTAACCACTGCGCCAACCGTGTCGTCACCTATGACACTTTTACACGTAATTTTTAGGACAATATTTGAAAATTATGTCACGAATACTTTAAATATATAGAACACGACAATATTTATTTTTACGATGCACAACATTCGTATTGCAATCATCATACTTCCATAATCAAGGAAACTCGTAACTTTGACCTTGATGCATACTATCATTTATTTTATTCATTTCATACTACATCTAGCGGAATTATTACAGCTCAAACCTTGTCTATAAATATTATCGGCAAAAATTCAGCATGCTCAGTCTAGGAAATATTTCTGCGGAAGCGCAGCTAGTGACAAACCGTACCGCTTCCTGGTTGCGCCCAATTAGAGACAATATGCATTTGTGTGTGTACAGGGCGTGTAACAAAAACTAACAACCATTGGCTAGTGCCAATTTGCATCTCGCTAATTGTTGACGCTTCCCATTCCTATCGCCGTTTCATTATTATGCCTACTGTGTGCTATGACTAACTTTGTCGTTAGCCATGACTACCCGAAACTTGATTCAAGAAGCTTCTACAAACCAGACATAAGGAAACTTAACACATTTCACCTAAGGTGTTTGAGATCCATCTTAAAATTAAATGACAGGACCGCGTTCCTAACACGGAGGCCCTGCGCCATTCTGACATGTATGACATGAATGGTTTACTTATGCAGCGTCAATTCAGGAGGTGTGAACACGTTCTCCATATGGAGGACCACCGTTTACCCAAAGCCGTCTTCAACTCGGAGATGGCGGAAGGTAAACGAAGCATGGCGGTCAACATCTCCGCTATGTGTTCAAGAGGCATCTAAGCGGCGCTTGCGCTTTTGATCCAACATGGTGGGAAAGGCTCGCTTCACATAGGTCGTCTTGGCGCTCTACTGTCTACAAAAACGTAAAGACTTTCGAAAAAAAGTGCCTTGTTACACTAACCGAGAAAATCCAAATATGTAAAGAGAGACTTAAGCCCTCCTATACTATCCTACTCCTCCTATATAATTATTTAACTTTGCCAGCCAAATCTATTGCATTAGTTGGGACCGAACATATTTAAAACAAAATTCTGTCTGGCGAATCATAATACACATAAAAGAAGTTTAACGAAGCCGAGAATCACTTATATTCCCGTCATAATTTTTTTTTGTACTTCAGGCTAATTGCGTAATACATTTTTCACCACTCCCGCACGAAAGAAGTGTCTTTCCTGTACGAAAACAGTGCGGAAAGTTAGTTTTTCCTCACTGTTTGAACAGTGAGGAAAGTAATGATCCCGTTTAGATACTAACCTTGCCTGATTTTTTTATGTTAAGTTTTAAAGATATTTCAAAAAATAAATAATTTTATTGATTAATTTTTAATTATTTGCTTTGTGACTATTTAATTTATTTACCTATGACGACTGAATACTTTCTTGCTGGGAGTGGTGAAAAGTTTTGTATGCAACATGTGAGCAAGTTCATTTGCTATTCGTTTTGTTGAGCCTTTCGCTTACTCAGGATTGAACTTTCCTCACATGTTTGATAAATAACTATTCTTTTAGAATGCGAGCCCAAAATGTAGAAAATTCCAGTCGCAATCGCTTGCCATATTTGGAGTTGGGTAACAAACATTAGGAACCTTCTGTTAGGGAGATATTAAAGGTCAAAGTTTCAACTTTTATTTAAATTTTTTCAATGAAAACTAGTTCTCAAGTAGATTTTAACTAAGTGTTTATTATTTCACACGGTGATTACAGCCGACAGTTTCACCTCAAACAAAAATTTCTTACTGTAGTCTTTTACTATATATATAAGGCATGTATTTAATGCGGCAACTAAGTAAAATGAATATAGGTTTTAAAAAAAAATAGAGTGGGTACCATATATAATGGGTTGGCAGCTAATAAGGAGTATCGTAATAAGTAATAGGTAGCATATTAATATATCAGTAATAAGCTCCGTTTTAATTTAAACTAGCATGAAGTTTTTCTTTTGGGAACAGAATTAATATCTAAGCGGAAACTTAATGGCGAAAACAAAATAGAAAATGGGCGTTCATGTTTGTCATAATTGTCACAGTTCTAACCAAACCTTAATTAAAATATTCTATGCATGGTCGATGGCAGGGCTTGGTCGACGGAGCCCCGCTTCGCGGGGCTCCTACTTCTGGGTGGTTTATAAAAAAATAACCACGAACTAACTAACTTCTAACCTAACCTGTCCGAGTCGGGGTGCCCTAAAGACCAGATTGCATCCAGTTTCTCCTGGTAATAAATTAAAACGGAGCTTATTACTGATATATTAATATGCTACCTATTACTTATTACGATACTCCTTATTAGCTGCCAACCCATTATATATGGTACCCACTCTATTTTTTTTGTTGCAAACATTTAGTCGACTTTTAAGTTATTAGTCACTCGGAAAATAATAAGCTTATATATAAGACGTAAATACCAACCTATAAAAATCTTAATTACGTAACAGCTTATTAACAAACGAACTCGAAACAAAAAAAAAAAAAAAAAACGCTAGTTATAGCCGCCTGCTGCCAACGCGCCAGGCGCGTTGATCGTTTTTTTTCCAGGAGCCGACATCGCGCCGGTCTTGTTGAAAATATTTATGTAATATTTCAGAAATTAAGCTGTATTCCCTATTGAAAATTATAGTTTAGTATAATTACTTGATAAGCTTCCGAATTTCAAAGTGGCGTAGTAACTGAATCATTGGTAAATTTGTCAAAAAAACTTGTCATATGTAAAGCGCCTGTCACGTTCATTATCGCTTTTTTAAGCGAATCTTTTCATTTTATCCATGCTTTTCCAAGGGTTGTCAACCTTTGATTAAAGTATAATTTATTAAAAAGTAAATTGTTGGTTTAATATAAAGAGGTATGAGGAACACGGCGGAAAGCTCACTCACCCCCTTAAGAAAAGGGAGGATCCTCCGACCACGGGTGTCGTTTCTGGTGGGCAACTCCGGACATTTGGTGTCGGGGAGGTATACATGCTAGTTGCGCGGTAAACTCTGCTTGCGCGATGCAAGATTTTGCGTGACATCAGTATGATGTGTAGTTCGCATGTGGCGTTGTAGATGCCACCACAAATTAAATTCCAGTCTATTAGGACTAAAATATCGAAATAAAAAAGTCTTCAGCACATTAGTGCTGAAGATTTTGGACCTGTCCTCTGTCAAGTCGTTTGTGAACTGCCAAACGGTAAGCACATAATGCACGACGTGTCTCGGACATTTTAAATGGAAAGATACCTTGTTCGTGAAATCTCAATTTAGTTATGATCAAATCAAATGTGTGATAAATAAATGAATAAAAAGGAACTATTATAAGTATTAAACCAAGTACAAGGAACAACAGCAAAACATTCGAAATAATCTTAAGGTAATAAAACAATATACCTACCTTAAAAATAATTTTTCACGAACGTAGTTTATTGTTTATTGAGCCGTCCTATTATTTAGCCGGATTTTCAGAGCACTAAATAACGATGGCACTTAGATAGTGAACTAATTTTTATTGCGGTTGCATAAGTTATACCTACTCCTATATGCAGTGTCAGTCAACGCGCCTAGCGCGTTCACTGCAATTTGTATGGCAACATACACTACAACATATACATAAAATTGGGGAGGCAGTGAAAGTGTTAGTAAATTTTATTATTAAAATAGACCCTACAGAGCATAAAGCCATTGTCGGAGAGAGACTTAAAGTAGATAGAATAGATATAAATTATTATTGTTGTTCGACATTTCTTATTTCAAATGAATTTTGTGGAAAGTTGATATTTATTTAATATAGCAATACCAATAATACGTTTTCTAAACCAAACAAAAGACATGAGTACAAAAATCCTTTTACAAAATAAAACGACCACTTTAAAAAAAATACTAAAAAGTGAAAAATAACTTTAATTTCGGAAGTCGGTGTCTTTGCATCTGTAATTAAGGTTTTTCCACCGACTTCCGAAATTAAAGTTATTTTCCACTTTGTAGTGTTTTTTTTTTTATAAATAAGATTTTTATTTTTCACTGTTTATTGGTGGTAGGCCCACCACACTAATTCGAAAACGATCGCCTTACACGTCCACATCCGTTTGAAAGCGGTTTTTATTTAATTAAAAGTCAATTCTGTCACTAATGGAAAGCTACATATATATTATTGCAGTGTCATAGAATAGGGCACGCCACGATAGCGGCGGTAAGACCCCTCTTTGAGGAGTGGCTAGAGAGGCGTCACGGCGTCCTCACCTACCGCCTGACGCAGGTCCTCACCGGACACGGAAGCTTCGGGAGGTTCCTGCACATCATCAGGCGGGAGGAAACGCCCGGGTGTCACCACTGCGATGATCGCCCCGAGGACACGGTGGAGCATACGGTGGGGGCCTGCCCTGCATGGGCGGAGCACCGCCGTGTCCTCGTAGAGGCGATCGGCAGCGGCGGCGACCTCACACGCCCGGCCTTGGTTCAAGCCATGGTCCGGGGCGAGGGGGAGTGGGAGGCAGTCGCCTCCTTCTGCGAAGCAGTCATGCTAGCGAAGGAGGCGGCGGGACGGGAGAGGGAGAGAGTCTCCCGTCCAAGCCGCCGCGGTGGACGCTCCGGGCGTCGGGAGCCGCGTGACGACTCCCGGCCACCGTAGGCGCGGGCCTGCGGGCGGTGAGTAATGGGTAGCTCACCGTCCGATCAGGATCAGGCCCGTGCCGGACGGCGCGTACGTGTTCCACGCGCGCCTCAAAGAGATGTCAGCATCGAAGAGGGGGCCCACTAGGGCCTAAGCCTGCTGGGAAAGCGGGATCATCCATAAGGGGTACCGCTGACCCGGAACATAAAGGGCCAAGGAAGGAACACGGGTGGGTTTTAGTCAGTAAGAGTCTGACACTCCCTTCCGCTCCACCCAGAGCGGGAGGGGTCATTTGATGATTTCCCATCCTCAAAAAAAAAAAAAAAAAAAAAAGTGTCATAGAATATATTTAATGTTTTAACTAGGAAATTTAACGTGGACGAAGTCGAACGGCTGAAGCTAGTCTTGCATAAAATTCTAAATATTTCTAACCACAAACATTTCCCCGTTTCTGTTAAGTAACCCATTTAAAATAATAAGAACATTATGCAGTGAAGTCGAAAAAATCTTGATTTATATCGTTCCATTTTCACCCCATCACTCGTCTCGCTCAGTCCATTGGACTTTAGGTTTAATTGACCGGAATTTTGGTCAAGAAGTTTTTATGGCTATTTATTTAAAGGAAAATATTGCCGTTGTGTTTAGGAGGTGTCAAAATTGGGCCACGATCCGGTGCGGTTTATTGAATGAATGAATAAATATATTAAATATAATTGTAATAAAGCTAATTATGTTTTATGAATTTTTATCTGATGTTTAAACATCTGTATGAGTTATTAAAATGTTAAACGTGAAAAGTCACGACCGACATAAGATAAGTTACTGAAAATAAAGGTCCTGAAAACATTATTTGACTTGGAATGGGTGGGTAAGTTTCAATCTTTGTTGTGTGATTACCAAGGCAGTAATTTTTATTTTTAAATTAAAAAGGAATCCGCTGGATGCAATAAACACAGAACTGGTGGAAGTGGCGGTGCTTTGTGAAGGCCTACGTCCAGCAGTGGTCGGCTTTCGGCTGAAAATAATTTCAGCCGAAAGCCGGCCACTGCTGAGTGAGACAGTTTTTAGTTTCATCGTCATAAGACGATGAAACTAAAAACTGTCTCACTCCAAATCAAATCTAAATAAGTGTTTTCAAACGCACTTATGCCTGAAAACTAATCTCAAATTAAAATCGGTACTACCTACAAATCTCTTTTCCTCTAAACCTTGCTTATAATTTATTAAGGGACTGACAACAGCTAAAGCGCGGTCACTGTCGGACTGAATAGAAAAGAAAGGGAAGCGCGATGACACAAAGGTGGTAATTTATTGCAAAATATGAAGCCATTCTCAATTAACCAAAAATCTATTGATTGGATTAAAAAATTAAAACACTATCACGTTAATATGTTGCTTGAAAAACAATCTAAAAAAAACAGAATGATTGCGTGTATATTAGTATGGATTTTAATTTTAGAAGTATATCTTCGTAACTTTTTTCTATCGTACCAAATTAGTTGTATTATGTTTTCAACACACACTATCTAACTAGCACATATACCGAAGAATATCATATATTTTTCTGATTTTGTTTACTGAAGTGGATCATATACTTTTAGGTTAGGCATTATAAAACTTCCGTTTAGGCCATGTAGTCCTCTTAACAGAGGATTGTCTTATCCTGCGTCCTATTTAAAAGTGATCGTCACGTGCATACAGGGTAGCAGGGACGCATAACCTGTTACTTTGTACGTGTGATTCTGGACCCCCTTTTTTGTAGAAATTCATCAAATATCCTCTCCCACTCTGGGCGGAGCGGGAGGGCGTGTCAGACTCTTACTGACTAAAACCCACTCGTGCTCCATCAGTTCATCAGCCTGTGCCAGGGGCCACGGTAACCCTTTCGGACTTTCCCGCAACTTCCCCTACGTTGAAATTTTTCGTCAGTTATAAAAACAAAAAAAAAATGCTGTTTCCTACAGAAGTGCAATACCTACGCGGTCAAAATGTATGGAAGAGCAATTTTTTTTATGAACGCGTTTTCGTGCCGACAGAGGACGCTTTCCGATTTCCCGAACAAAAAGTGACATATGCACGCGACGGTCGCTTTTAAATAGGACGCGGCATTACAACTCTAGTTCGTAATTGTGGTTGTTAGGATCTTCTGATTAGATAACCACATCTTGTTAGTTATATTATACAGCCTACAGCAAGTTTTGCAATGTTGACTTTTGTCTTTAATGGAGGTAAGAAAATGCTATTATAACAAGTACCTTAGCAAGTACCGGGGGACCGCGCATTATTTATCATGTTTTCGCGTTTCATGGTGGTGCGGTTTTCAAAAGAGATTAGAAGATTCTGTTTCGTATTCAGTACTACTTAGGGTACGATTTGCAGTAGCTCATCGTAATTCTCCTACCCTTATCCCAATTTGATTATGACACAATTTTCTTAAATGCCCTGCATACATTTAGATGCAACCATAACTACATTTAAAAAGCCTGTGCCAGGTTAATTACGTTTCCTCACCGGACACGGTTGTTTCGGGAGGTTCCTAGTCCGGATAAGGTGGGACGAAACGCCCGGGTATCACCATTGTGTGGATCGTCCGGAGGACACCGTGGAGCATACGGTGGTGGTGTGCCCTGCTTGGGCGGAGCACCGCCGGGTCCTCGTGGAGGCGATTGTCGGTGGCGATCTCTCGCATCCAGCCCTGGTCCAGGCCATGCTACGGAGCGAGAGGGCTTGGGAAGCCGTCACCTTATAGGCAACTGAAGGAACACCGGTGGATTATAGTCAGTAAGAGTCTGACACGCCCTCCCGCTCCACCCAGAGCGGGAGAAGTTATTTAAAGACGTCGCATCCTCAAAAAAAAAGAGGTCACTTACGTTGTCCAATCAGTAACTGAATAGTATGATTCTTATCTCGGTGAAGAAACTAGACTTTATATCTAGACTTAGCAATAGGAATCCGTTGCAAAATTGTCCCAACGGCACACTACAGTGCTATCCATAAGAGTTAGTTCTTGTTTGAACGGAAGGCCGCACGCCATTTGTTACAAAACCATGGCAGTAAAAGCTGGCCTCTTATTTATTTGAAACTCTGTTACTACGCTTGGCTAGCTCAAGGTTAGAGTGGTAACACTGACTGTACTAGATAAATAACTGCGGAACCAACATTGTTTTCCATCGTTCATCACGGTCATTGTCTTCGCTGCTACGTTGTGGTTCTGGAACATCAGCGGCCTCGCTCCTCTTGGCTTAATAAGTCCAGTAACAGGCAAATCCACAGGAGATTGGGACTTAGCACCACAATCCGGAAACGTTTTTGCCCATTTTCCCTGACCTATGGGTAAAACAACAATGCATCTGTACTGACCCGTAGATGTTTAAAGAATACAAGTAGCCGTTTTTCTCTTAAGTCGGTTGCACAAGGTATGTGAGAGAAAAATAAACTCTCAAACTCGAAGCATTTCTTTCAATTAAACCATTTACAGGCACTTTTGAACTGTCAAACAGTAGGTCAGTTAATCAGAAAGTTGAAGCTAGTTGCCTGTTCGAAAACGCAGACCTCTATGGAGAAAAAGGGCTAGAAACTCCATATACAATACACCCCTATCAATATTTTTCAAAATCTTGGGTACATTATCCTTTTGGTAATAAATAAGGGTGATTAGAGCAAAAATTAATGCAGGGTTCTTGACAGCTCGTGGACATAATTCTTGTATTTGTCATGACAGCATAAAATAATGTTTATTTCAGTGAAAAAGCTTACAAAATAAAATAAATACTATAAATATTTTGCCAACCATTTCTTATTTTTAAAGTAGATCTGTATTCTATAGTGAGAATACCGGACATTCCGAGACAGACATCAAGGCATTCATTATACCAAGTGCAAAGATAAACGAGACGTTACAATGTGTAATAAGGTTTGTTTTCCACCGTATTCAAGTATTTTAAGTTATGAGACTCTGAGTTAAACGGCAATAAGCTAAACCGTGTTGAAATAAATCAGAATGACGAGAAAAGCAAAGGAATGCGAAAGAATTCCCTATAATTGCTATCTGTAGTGCTGTAGAATCATTCGTAAAAGCGATTTGCCTCGTGATAATTATATGGGTTTATTGAAGATGCTTTTATACTTTTATTTAATGAAACACGTGTATATGGATGCATTCATGCTTCACAACCATGAATAATCTAGATTGAATAGTTCAAAGGTGATTTTTAATCTTCAAAACATTCAAACTGTATTTTAATTTGATTTTGTGCAGTGAAAGGCGGCCACAAACTGATGTCACTGTGATGGGTAGCATTGTCTTTTTAATTAAAACATATTGCAATCCGCAACTATGTAGTTTTTGACATTGTAGCAAATACAGGGATAGTCGAGTTCAACAGTAAACATTTACGGGGTAATTATACCTAACCAAAGAATGACAATTATTAAAATACGCAAACCTTGCATCATTATCAGTCTATAAACATCTACAGTCACAGATAAAGCGAACTACATATATCTCCTAATTATATTTAATTTGTAAGGGTAAAACGCAGAACATTAATAGAAATAAAAAACACTTTAGTAGCGACACTAGGGATAGTGGAAACCTCATTTCCGAGAACATTTGCGAGGAGGTGCCGACCTAACCTACTTACAATGCTAACTTACAACGCAAACGTGATGTCCATACTACCAGTTTACTTTAACATAATTATGCACACTGCTCGGCAAAATTTACGGCGCTAAAGGTACCCACAGGATTTGAAATTGAGCAGTGGATGGTTAAAACATTTTGAGGAAAACAACTTACTTGGGTAGTCCCAGTCCTCTAATGGCGCTGTAATATAAAATTATGCATTATTTACATAGATTTTACCAAATAAAATACTACTATATAAAATACTTTTCATCCATTAAATAGATGGATGAAGGTCGTTTCTAATCGGATCTTAGACTATGCTGAATTATCTCGTCACAAAGATTTTTTTAAAATTAAGATCTAATTGCGGAACAAAAACTCTTTGCTCAAGACAGTATTTAGTGCTGTATTGATTGCTAAACCTACAGTAAAAAAATCGAAATAGAAACGTTACTATAAGCTGGTGTCGCTGAATAGTCATCATCAGGATCATCTACAGCCTCTCTTTTCCTGTATGTCTGAAACAGAAATATTGTGATTAATGCTAAGATCACCAGGATTATTAAAGGAATTCGCAGGCGAAACTGAGATACGTGACCTATACGATATAATAATAATAATTATATACATCACATGGCGCTTCGGCTACGAGGACCGTTCCTGTTTCCTACGACGATTGTTTACGAGCATATGCTTTGGTTTACGTGCAAAGTGTGGACACGATATTATAGTCACAACTATAATTTAGCACACCGTATATATCATGTGAAGCATCAGAAACTTCAATTCCCAAGTTTTAATGGTATAAATTGGTAAAAATACGCGTCAATAACGTCAGTCCCGCCGCATGGGAGCTTTATCAGTTCATTGGTTACTTTCCAAAGAAACTCGTTTAAAATCAAGGGCCAAAAGAAATAACCTTGATACATACATTTAAGGCGAATAAACTGACAAAAAAACTCAACAGTTTATGCTTCTGTTGGTAGTGTACCGAAATAAACATTTCAAGACTTAGGGGTGATTTTTCCAAGGCCAGATATCGTTCAATCAACTCAGCTTATCCCATTCCACTGCTCGACAAAGACCTCTCACAGGCTGCGCCACAAGACCTTGTCCTCCACCTTCCGCATCTAGTCTGTCCCAGCCAAATTCTTATGGTCGTCGGTCCATCTGGCTGGTGGCGTCACATACTACGCTTCCCGCTACGCGGACTCCACTTCAGGACTCGTCTGCTCCATTGGCAATCGGTCTTTCGACCAACATGGCCAGCCCACTCACTGCCACGCTCAACAGCTCAATTGAATTACTCTGCAACCAATGTCGGTAATTCCGGTTCTTTTCCGAATAATTTCGTAGATATCGCTAACCAAGGAATAATTTTGAATTTCAGTTTCAAGCGTGTGAATTTTATTTCATGGTCAAAAATACATGAAGTTGGAAAAATCAGCCCTAACTCTCTGTTTAAGACATGTTACATTTTTTTTTTTTAAAGTAAAACTCGAATAACTTGTCAGCTCTAGAATAATTATCCCAAACTGATTTTAAATTGTAAACATTTTAAAACAGGTTACTTAAGCTGTTCAAAGCTAGTGTAAATTTTAAATAAGAAAACCAGTTAGTATTTTGTTAAAACGTTTCTCACTCAACCGGTTTTCTATTTATTTAGACGACTGAAAATCTTAGGAGTCTGAAAGCTAGGGTTCTAGTCATAAATTACTTAAGGTATTATGTACTTTGATGTACCGTGGGTAGAGTAGAATGGTTTTTTAAGCTGTAATTTTCCTAGAACAATGCAGACTAGTCTGCATTTTAGACTAAGATTCTGAGTTGTTGTATTAGCTAGGGATTTTTTTTCCTAAAGCACTTAGGGAGTAGTGAAAGTTTTGCATATTGTAACTTATGACGAGTTCAAAAGTGCTAATTCTAATGTCTACGTTTATCGAACAAAACGCCTATTAATCCAACATACAGGAGAATTATATTTGTTCAAGCCAGTGAGGATTGATTCTGAATTGAGCTCAAAGTTCCTTTCAGCGTTTTTCTCTATGATCTGTAGTTTAGTGTAGTTTAAGTGTAGTACTGACTGGAAAAAAAATACCTGATATTGTTATCTCAAAAAAGACCCAACTGCTACGAGCACAAAGCAAAATATTACTCTCAACTGAAATATTTGGCACCTGTCTATTTTGGTCTTCAAATAATGAATTAAGTACGGACAATATTTATTTTTTTGTTTTACGGTACACATAATCTAGTCTTTTCATCAACAAAATCCACCTAAATCCATATTACTAATCTTGTTAAGCTACATTTGTGGTGAGTGGCAGTACTTTTCCAGACTCTTTCACAAAAATAAAGGTTTTCTTTATAATAAGTTAAATTAAAACTACTGCTAAATACACGACTTTAATAGCTCTTGGCTAGCAGGTATATCTTTTTTTTCAGTCTCCTCATAGCGTTGGTGATCTAAATTGCCTCTTTCAAAGGACGTTATTCGCGCAATATTTCGTTTAATAAAACCAGCTAAAGTCCAAAGCCGCTGCGATTACCTAAAGTTCCTTTCTTCCTGAAACTATAAGTACCGACTTACTTATCAATATGAAAGTAGAAGCACACTTTAAGGCTCCTATTAATATTAAAACACCTTCCTTTTGTCGTATTCTAAAAACGTAAACACTTAATGGGACCCTGAAGTGGTGTTATACAAAGCATTCTAAAGTTTCTTCGATCCGTTTCGTCTTTGAGGGCTTTTCACTCTGTTGTGAATAATATTGTGATGCTGATTTGTTTTGTTTAGAGTTTGTTAGTAACAATAAATGGTTTTAAAGTGGGATAGTAGATCCAAAGGTCAGAGTAAAATGTTCCTATAATTTAGGAACTTATACGACAAGTTTAGTGGGATATTAAATCCGGAAACAACAGATAGATTTCACTATTCTCGAGTTTATGCTCACCTGCTCGGCAGAGCACCCCGCAGTCCTAACGACGGCGGCCATCACATCTCCCTCCGTCACAGAGTCGTCCAGGCCCAGGATGCGCAAGTCAGCGCATTTGTTGGGCCTGGACACTCGGGCCTCGTCCGCATTTAAGGACGCCCTAAGCCTTTCGGCCAGAGCGTCGGCGGCCGGGCCGCTGGCCGCACCGGGGATCTCCAGCATCCGGGCCCCAGTCGCTGTGAGCCTTACCCGGATGCCTTCGGTGGCGCCGATCTCCTCTAGGCTCACCGCCTTTCCCACCTTGGCTAGCACGTCACGGTAGGACACGCCCTTCTTCACCGCTTCCGGCTGTAGTGTAATCACTACAGCTGCGGACTTCGGGGCGCGGAGCCTAGCCGCGACGCTTCGCTCTTTGCGCTGCTGCTGCCTCTCCTTCCTTTTGGCCGCCCTTGCCGCCTGCCTGGCCTTCCTCTTCTCCCCGGCTACTTACCATCCAGCACCAGCTGGAGGAGATATAGGAGGAGGAGGTGGGGGCGTCCGTCTTGCAGCCAGGGCCGGTGCCCTCGCCGTCTGTGTAGCCATCCCGCCCGCCCTGGGCATGGGCGGCCCCGCGGGTTTCGGCACGGGGGGGGCCTTCCTCTGACCCGACGAGCCAGGTTTGGCCGCGGCAGCTGTGACGGTGGCAAATGAGACCGCCTTCTGCCGGCCCGCGGCCGGCTGGCTCGCCGCTAGTGGGGGGCGCAGGACAATGGCCTCCAGGGCGGAAAACCGGCTCTGGAAGGCAGCCAGCTCCTGCCGCACCAGGGTCAGAACCTGGTCTTGCGCAGGCACGGGCCGTCCCTGCCCATGCTGCTGCGCCCCCGCCTGCGGCACCTCCCTGGGGCCGGCTGCTCGAAGCCCAGCCAGGTCTGCTCGGAGCTCCTCATTCTCCTTCCGGAGAAGCTCCAAGGCGGCTGTCAAGCGGGCTACCTCCGCCCGCATTTCAGACATTGCGTCTGACGGAGACCCAGGTTGAATGGCCTCCGCTGCCGCCATAATGAAGGCCGTGGCCGCGGCTATGGCCTTGTCTTTAGAGGATTTATTCCTCTTCAAGGCCACATCCTTTATTGCGGCGACCACGATCTCCGCAAACCTGGCCGCTCGATCCGAGTTGGAGCCGCCAGCGGCGTCTGGCTCGCCACTCGAGGACTCTGAGAGACCCGCCTTGCAGCTGGTCCTTCCAGGCTGGTTCCCTTCCAAAGCGAGTCTCCCAGTTTGCTGAGCCGGCTCGGCTGGGCTGACAGCGCAGCTCATTAGTCTCCTGGGTGGCGAGCCCTCTGCCCAAACCCTTCTCCCAGGCTCCACCCCGCCGGCTGGAGTGGATTTTTTTGGGCCCCGAGGTCCACTCTTCGGAGGATGACCCCTGGCCCTCCCCCGATCTGGGGCGCTTCTGGTAGAACCTTCGGTTCCTATCAGCAGCCCCCGCCACTTTGCGCCTCGAGCCCTGGCATGAGCCCTCCGCGCCAGATGCGGCGTCGGACTCCGACCCCGCATCACTCCTCTCCTCTTCGTCATTTTTATTTATATTATGATTATTTATTTTTTCCCATTTTTAATCCCACGAGTAGATATAGGTTTTGATGTCCACCGGGCAGAGCCTAGATGCCCGGTAAGCCTACATACTGCAGAGTGCGGCAGGTGCTCTGCAGGGGAAGCGCTAACGACTGGACTCCCTCCAGCCATTCATCCTCTCACCGCGCTTCGAAGCTTAGGATTGGGTGGTTTTTTATCTTAGAGGTAGCCTTCCTCTGGGCCAGGCAATTAAGCCAAGCCCCCGGCGCGCAGCGGCGGCATTAGGCATGTCTCCGTTCGCTGTCCGGCCGACCCGACTCAGCGAACCCGCCGAAAGTTCTCTCCTCGAGGACAGCTCCTCAAGGAGAGAAACACGTGCCGCTTTGGTGCGCCTGCACCGCAGCGGCGGCCCTTCTCAGTCTACGCCCACTCAACTTCCTCTGTAAGCAGAGCAGGAGTGGACGTATTGACCCTCTATAGCCCGGTTCCCTTCACCGACCATCAAGCATGATCGGTGATTGGAACCATGACCTTTCCCCGTTTGTTAAAGATTAGCCGCCAGCCCCAATTGTCCACCAAAACTTGGTGGGCAATTGGAGCCGACGTTGCCCAGGGTGCGCCACGAGGAGGCTCTTCAACATGCACCCCGAGGTAGGTGGCACCTGTGTTACAGGAGTCAGTGTCTTCACCCGTTTTGGAACATTAACAATTTATGCAATAAAATTAAAACACTTAATGTAAAACAAAAGGGAATTTAGTGTATGCATGCTCTTGAGTGGATTGTGTGTGTGTGTTTGTTTGTTAGTTGTGTGGATGTGTGAGTGTGTTGTATACTGTGTTATACCACGGTACCACAGGGGGATCGCTGACGATGCGTTAACCTCATTTACACCTAACAACACATTGCATCAGCCGCGGACACGGGGACAGGCCACGAGATGCTGACTTCGCGCAACGTGACAACCATCGCGCCACCATTTCCAGGGCATCGGAAACGGGCACTTCGGTTCCAACCTCGAACGTGGTCATAATCATAGCGATAGTCAATTAATGTAATTTCTCTTTAATTAAATTCATTTTAAATTAAATTGGTTTTTTTTGAATACTCCGCCTGCAGTCTCCGTAATTGGCGCAGTCGGTAGGATACTCGAAGCAGTGCGCGGCGCGTAAAAGGACTCTAAAATCGATCCTGTCGGCTCCGCATAGCCGCTGCCTGAGCTCTTAAGCCTTCATCGAGTATCCAGAACCACGGAAAGCTGCAGCCGGTGCATCCAGACTTCGATGCTGATT
Organism: Brachylomia viminalis; assembly: GCA_937001585.2. Classification (NCBI taxonomy): domain Eukaryota; kingdom Metazoa; phylum Arthropoda; class Insecta; order Lepidoptera; family Noctuidae; genus Brachylomia; species Brachylomia viminalis. Next base: position 6,183,678 of record OW443300.2, read on the forward strand.
CAGAAATACCAAGAAATGAAACTGTGAGTACACTTGAATTGCTCTTGTGTTGCTTCCTTATAGTTGTAACTTTTCCTTTCCCCAGCCTCACGTTAATCCTTCAAGATTTTCCATCCTAGGCAATCTGGTTCTTGTACCCCTAGGGTCGTAAGGCAGACTAGGTTAGATCAAGCTAGGAACTTAAGTGACATAGTAGAGGACACCAGCGCAATGGCTCAGGTAGACCCAATTGACGCTATATTTAAGTCCCTTCGATTACTCCCAGAGTTTGACGGGAACCCAAATACACTAACTAGGTTTATTAATTTAAGCGATCAATTAGTTAGGCGATTTCTTAATCCCAATCCAGGAAACGAGCTAGAGAACCAAGCCTTGCTTAACGGAATTTTAAATAAAGTTACGGGTCCAGCCGCTCGATTTATTAACTCCAACGGCATCCCGACTGACTGGATTGGCATTCGTACAGCATTAGTTAATAATTTTGCGGATCAACGCGACGAAACTGCTCTTTATAACGACCTTTCATTATTAACACAAGGACAAAGTACGCCACAGGAATTTTATGAAAATTGCCAAACCCTATTTAGCACCATTATGACATACGTAACCTTACACGATAATCTGTCTACCACCATAGAAGCGAAGCGTGAACTTTATAAAAAGCTTACGTTGCAGTCATACTTGCGCGGGTTGAAAGAACCGCTAGGTTCGCGTATTCGGTGCATGCGTCCCGTATCTATAGAGAAAGCATTGGAGTACGTACAAGAAGAAACTAACACATTATATTTGCAACAGCGAAACAATAACTTCTTAGATAATAGAAAACCACCAAATAACCCAGCGGGCCCACAATATAAACCCTTAAATAATCATCCGTTCACCATGATACCAAATCATTCTAGTATGCCTGGCCCCTCACGCCATCCATCAATGATGATCCAACAGCCATGGAGACCTAATGATAATAATAATTTACCTCAGCCTAACCGAGGGCCGTCCCGTACTCAGCAAATATTTAGGGCTCTACCACCAAATTATAATGAACGGAGTAACGTATTTAGAATGATTCCACGTAATGTATCCGGAAATACGCATAGCGGACCTGGTCCACAAAAGCCTGCACCTATGAGCGGTGTAAGTCATTTTGTCAGCAAACCCATGCCTGCTAGAGGACACGACTGGACCAGATCAGGCAACCCACCACCAAGCAATTACTTTAAGGCTCGCGAATTAAATTTCAACGAATGTCCATACTATGCATACGGCCCCTACTACGATTGTCCGGAGTACTATTACATCGAGCCCGAATGTAATGACAGTTTTACGTGTGTCGATGATAATTGTAACGATCAATTAATTGTTGTCGATGTACCACATGGGTCTAGCGAATCGTTGACGGAGTCTAAGCCATCCACTAGCAATGAGGATTTTCAGACGGACTCGAGGTCCGACAAACGAAGATAGAAATTAATATACAGACTCAACGACAGCTTCCGTACATTCAAATATCAAACCCCCCTTTAAAATTGTTGATAGATACAGGTGCTAATCAGTCCTTCATTAGCCCCGAAGCTATACAGAAATACTTTCCATTTGTACCGCTAAATTATGAACCTTTTGAAGTCGTAAACGTCCACGCGACGAGTAGGAATAACAACTCGATTATATTACCGTGCTTTGCGGAATTCAAAGAGTCAGATGATATAAAATTATTCATATACAAGTTCCATAACTACTTTGACGGCTTAATAGGATCGGATCTATTAAGTAAGTGGGAATCAAACATAGATTATAAAAATATGTGTTTAAACACCAGACACGCCACTAATCTGATTCAGGTATATGATTCTCGTAACGTTAACCTCTATGAGGATATTATACCCGCTCGTTCTTCTAAGTTGATAAAACTACCAATTAATGTACAAGATGGAAATGCCTATATCCCGGAACAGGTTATTTGTAACTGCACTATAGGGGAATGTATAACGTTGGTTAGCAATAATCGAGGTATTTTAGAAGTTTCAAACCCTACTCAGAACGATTTAATATTTTCTGTCGATCGTCAAGTTAGTGCCGAAGTATATAATGTTGAGTGCACACGAACTAAACAGCTGTCACCACGTGCTCAAGACGTACTTTCGAGATTACGTACTAGTCATCTAAACCCGGAAGAACGTGCAAATCTCGAAACGTTGTGCGCACAATATGCAGACGTATTCTATATAGAGGGCGAACCGTTATCGTTTACCAATCAAATTAAACATTCGATAAAAACCACGGATGATGTAGCCGTATACACAAAAAGCTACCGGTATCCGTATGTGCATAGAGAGGAAGTTAGGAATCAAATCGGGAAAATGTTAGACCAGGGTATAATTAGGCCTTCACAATCAGCCTGGAGCTCTCCTATTTGGGTGGTACCCAAAAAAGCAGATGCCTCTGGTAAAACGAAATGGCGAATTGTCGTAGACTTTAGAAAACTGAACGAAAAGACTATCGATGATAAATATCCGATACCAAACATCGCGGATATATTAGATAAGTTGGGCAACTGTCAGTACTTCACCACCCTTGATCTCGCAAGTGGGTTTTACCAAGTTGAGATGAATACAGAGGATATACCGAAAACAGCGTTCAATGTTGAGCACGGACATTTTGAATTTTTAAGAATGCCTATGGGTCTTAAGAACTCGCCGTCCACGTTTCAAAGAGTCATGGATAACGTGCTCAGAGGCCTTCAAAATGTCATATGTCTTGTGTATTTAGATGATGTAGTTGTGTTTAGCACTTCCTTACAAGAGCACATGAATAACCTCGAAAAAGTCTTCCAAAGACTACGAGAGTCGAATTTCAAAATTCAGTTAGATAAGAGCGAATTTTTAAAATTAGAGACAGCTTATTTAGGTCATATTATCGGTAAAGACGGCATTAAACCAAACCCCGATAAGATATCAGCCATACAGAATTATCCTTTGCCAAAAACCGCTACCGAAATAAAACGCTTCCTCGGTTTACTCGGGTATTATCGTAAGTTCATTCCTGATTTCGCTCGTTTAGCAAAACCTCTTACTCAGTGTCTTAAGAAAGGATCAAAAATCACTCTCGATAAAAATTACATAAACTGCTTTGAAAAATGCAAAACTCTTTTAACTAATGACCCCATACTGCAATACCCCGATTTTAACAAAGAATTTGTTCTGACTACAGATGCATCCAATTTAGCAATTGGTGCTGTACTTTCTCAAGGACCGATAGGCCAAGATAAGCCTATAGCTTACGCTTCACGAACACTAAATTCTAGCGAGATAAATTATAGTACAATCGAAAAAGAGTTGCTGGCCATTGTATGGGCCACTAAGTATTTCCGTCCTTACTTATTTGGTCGTAAGTTTAAAATTATCACGGATCATAAGCCACTCCAATGGGTGATGAACCTTAAGGAGCCAAATTCTCGATTAACGAGATGGCGATTGAAATTAAGTGAGTACAATTTTACAGTAATTTACAAACAAGGCAAATCAAATACTAACGCTGATGCATTATCTAGGATAGAAATATGCAATGAGGAAACAAGTTCCGTAATAGCTAACCCTACTGTTAATCCACCAACATTAGACGAATCTAGGACCCTTACAGCTCACACTGACGCAGAAAAGCCTATATTGGAAGTACCGATATCAGACGATCCGCTCAATAAATTCAATAGACAAATTCATTTCAAGATTGTAGGTGATTTTAAGGGCAGAACAGTTGTTACCAGACCATTCGACACCCATACCCGTACGGCTATACAACTATCTAAATCTAATCTGGAAACAGATGTTGTGAACGCGATCAAAGAATTTGTTAATCCTAAAGTAAAAACAGGAATATTAATTAACCCGCCTCTAGAAATGTACTCCATTATACCCATAATTCAAAACCATTTTAAGAGTTCATCCATGAATCTAGTACTTACAAAAATAGAACTAGAAAATGTAAAGGAATATCTACGCCAACAGGAAATAATTCGGAAATATCACGAAGGTAAAACCAACCATCGCGGTACTAACGAATGTTACCTTGCATTATCCCGGCGATACTTTTGGCCTAAGATGAAAGAACACATAGCGAAGTATATCAATGAGTGCACCATTTGTGGACAGGGTAAATACGATCGTCATCCGATAAAGCAACAATTACACATAGTTCCCCCTCCTGCGAAACCATTTGAAGTTATCCATCTCGATCTGTTCACAGCTGAAACTGAGAAATTCCTCACAATCATCGATTCCTTTTCAAAGTATGCTCAAGCATACCATTTAAGGGATGGAACTGCAATAAGTGTTATTCAGGCTTTGTTAATATTTTGTACTCACCACGGAGTACCATTAATATTAGTCACTGATCGTGGCACAGAATTCACTAACCAGATATTTTCAGAATTTACAAGGGTTCACAAGATTAACCATCATAAAATTTTAGCACACACACCCAATGAGAATGGGATGGTTGAGCGCCTCCATTCTACTCTATTAGAACATTTAAGAATACTAAAATTACAAAATCGTGGTGAATCAGTTATCAATTTAATGCCTTATGCCATACTAGCATATAACAGTAGTATACACAGCTTTACCAAGTGTAGACCTTTAGAACTTATAAGCGGACACTTTGACCCTCGTGATCCATTAGACATGGACACAACAGAGCACTTAATGCAACAGTATATTCAAAATCATAGAATTAGAATGAATAAGGTTTACGAATTAATATGCGAAAACTCTTTAAACCGTAGAACTGAAATTATTGATAATTTGAATAAGAGTCGTGAGCCTGAACAAAATTATAATCCCGAGCAGCAGATATTTATAAAGAATCCCATGGCTAGTCGTCAAAAATTAGCACCCCGTTATACACAAGATACGGTACTAGCTGATCTCCCGATACATATCTATACAAAGAAAAAACGCGGTCCAATCGCTAAGTCTCGTCTAAAGAGAGTGCCTAACAGTGCACAATTGTTACAGGATAATACTGATGTACCTACTACAAGCGGTAACTGCTCAAGAGATAACACTTGAGAGCCTCGAAGATGGACCAGGACTTCTACCTTTTAAGCTAGGTTCAGCAAAGATCATAACCCAGCATCATTCCTTTTTGCAGTTTATTGATATAAATGAAATTAAATCTAAGGTAGCAATAGTCAAAGCTCAGTTAAATTATATTCAGCCCCAGTTAAATAATAAAACTCGTTTCTTGTACGAACCACACATTGCACATCTTAAAAGTAAGTTAGATAAGATTTCAGATCAACTGCAGACATTTGTTTCAAATCGTGTTGAAAGAGGCCTTATAGACGGCCTAGGCTCAGTAATTAAAAGCATCTCAGGCAATTTAGACTATACAGACGCTTTGCGTTATAACGATGCCATTAAAGCTATTCAGGATAACGAACAGGAAATAAGTTCGCGATTTAATCAGCATATAAGTTTAAGCAAGGATTGGATGTTACAGCACTCAAAAGTCTTAAAAAGCATAGATGAAAACCAGAAAAATATATCTCAAATAGTTAATGTGATTATCAATACCACTGAAGCTACTAATGTAGATCTTCTTAATTATGCCCATCTGGCACAGATGCTCTTAATTTTGGGAGATAATATCGAAAATTTATCGGAAGAGTTAGTCAACATAGAGAATCTATTAGCCTTTATTCACGCCAAGAGTACGCATCATTCAATGCTTAGTCTAAATGCGTTAAGAAATATGATACATAGGATGCGTAGTTTATATAATAAGGAAGAAATATTAGATATAAGCATAAGGGAATATTACGATATAATTAAATTGGGTTCATATTATAGTAGCAATAACCTAGTTATAGTGTTCAAAGTACCGATCGCCTTGCCTAGCACCTATGACCTATACAGACTTTCTATTATACCTAATAAAAATCATGAAATACTAATACCATCCTCTCCCTATATCGCAATACACGAGGACGAATTCATGTACATGGAGACAGAATGTCCGAAGGCAAACACTTGGTATCTCTGCGAGATGAAAGCTAGCTTCAAACCTCGAGATCAAGTGGACTGCATTCATCAGCTGATCACAACGCAGAAAATCGACTCTACATGCAACCTTACCCCTGTTACACTCACCAGAGGGGCACTGGAGCAACTAGACGATAAGCATTACACCGTCACGTTCCCGCAAGCTACCAAAGTCCAGACGTCCTGTGGAAGAAATGAATACACGAATCTTCAAGGGAGCTTCTTAGTTGTCTTACCTCATAACTGTTTCTTGCGAACCTCTGAATTCACCATCATCAATAATAACGACCATGCAAGAGGACAAGTTACCAAGATAACAAACTTACCTCCACGAGATTCCAATTTTATATCAAAGCAACCAGTCCTAACTCTAAATTCAATAAACCTGGATAATCTACACGCAAGCAATGCTAAGATAACGCTACAGCCGCCGATTGATTTAGAGAAGCCTCAAGATACAACCCTATATCATACTACCATACCGTTGTACGCCATCCTATTAAGTGCAACCGCACTAGGTAGTTACGTCATCTTCCGAAGACTCTTAGCAAAACGGAGATCTAACGAATCATCAGAACCGGAAATGAAGCAAACCTCATGCCAAAATGTCAATGCTGAAATTACAAATAGTCGTCAAGCTGACACGCCAGATCACTATTCAACATTATTTTCGACGAAAGTACTCAAATAATTGCTGAACTGCGACGGGAGGTGTTATACCACGGTACCACAGGGGGATCGCTGACGATGCGTTAACCTCATTTACACCTAACAACACATTGCATCAGCCGCGGACACGGGGACAGGCCACGAGATGCTGACTTCGCGCAACGTGACAACCATCGCGCCACCATTTCCAGGGCATCGGAAACGGGCACTTCGGTTCCAACCTCGAACGTGGTCATAATCATAGCGATAGTCAATTAATGTAATTTCTCTTTAATTAAATTCATTTTAAATTAAATTGGTTTTTTTTGAATACTCCGCCTGCAGTCTCCGTAATTACTGTGTGTGTGTGTGTGTGTATGTGTGTGTGTATCTTGTGTGTATCTGTGGGTGTGTATATGTGTGGGTGGTTGGGCTTGTAAACTCTCAGAAATAAACCCAAGTCCAGTCAGACTTTGGTTTATTTCTGAGAGTTTGTATGCCTAGATTAGATATTATTTAATTATAATGTGTATAAATTGTTCTCTGTAAGTTTTCCATCTGTGCGTAATCCAGTGTTTGAATCCATGTGTTTAGTCCTAATTTTTTTTGTTAGTGGGTTTACGTTGAGAATTTGTTTACTTTATTATAAATAAAAGTAGCTAGGTATAGGCGTTGCCATCGAGCGGATGCGGTCTTACATTTGACTACGCGACATTAAGTTTACTTGTGTGATTTACCAGCGTCACACATTTTTATCACAGACTCAAGCACAGAACAGATAAAAGAGGTTAGAAGGGCCTTGTGGGCGGGGCAGGCACGCCGCACTTATGAGCAAACGCTCAAAAGTCAACCGAAATTTGTTTCACGGGCTAACAGTCGCGCTCATAATGTGACAACGTACGACGCTCCGTGAAAAGCAAAGAATTATGCCGTCTTGCGCTATTATAACGTGTCGGAAAAGAAGACAGGTGTGTAGTGTAGCCCGGGAAGGGATTTCTTTTCACCGGTAAGTCCAAAAACCTTAAAATACAAGTGATATTTGTAATTATTACTATAGTATTATGTAGTTTGTAGATAAAAACGATACAATCGCAACAGTAGTTGCAAAATTATACATTGCTTGCAATGCATGGGTAGCATCTTGTACTAGATCAGTGATCGCGCAATGTATTGCGTTCACTGCGAACGTCGCGTACGCCTAGCCAAAGCTGAAATTCGGCGAAATCCATGCTTATCGATAGTGTTGTACCAAGTTGTAAATAATGTCGATATTAAGTATGTGTGTTTGATACAGCTGATTATTATCAGTAATATTATAATTAAAATAACTTTGTTTACTATCACCAATTATTGTTTATAGTGCGTTTTTAATTTAGTTTCTGAGTAGGTTTCCAATCTCCGGAATATTAACAAACATATGTTGACAGCAAAGATTTTGCGCAGCTTCGTCGGAACTGAATTATTTAGCAACATTAGTAATCATCAGGTTGGATTATATCCTACTGCAAACCATGTTACAGACCTAACTAAGGCTATTATTGGAAAATATATAAATTTAAGATTGCACTTTATTTTGAAAAAATCGAATTTAAAAGATAGCAAAGCGCATGTTACTTAATAAATTCGTATTATTTCAGGTACAATAATAAAATCAGCATTTAAATTGAGTTTAAATTATTGTTCAATTTTAAAATATTCTAGTATTTTTTAAGTGAAAACTTCTTTAGGCGCGTTGAGCACTTTTTTTGGTGAACAAAATCATGGAACTCGCGTCATCGTCACCGAACGCTTTCCATGAGCTATATGCATCATATATATATATATATATATATATGCTGACATAAAACAGAGCTGAAATTAGCAAAAAACTAAAGAAAATTTGAATTTCGCGGCTATGTTAGATGTTCCCCCTTAATTTGACAGTATTAAGGAAAATTTTAAATCTTCAGTAAAAGAGGTGAAAGACACAATTAAAGGACTAGAAATAGGGACCAATTAGTTCAACCAGGTTTCAGACTGGCTAAAGTATGTAGATTCATCCTTCATGGGGTACTGTTTAAAATGTTACAATAAAATACCTCCCCACATATTCCAACTGAATGAAACGAAATTTAAATCTTGTCTAAAACGCACACTATACAGCCAAGCATATTATAAGTTGGGGGATTATATCGCTGACAAAAATGCATGGCTCATCGCTGGTCCTGCTCTACAAGAGCGCCTAAACGAATCGATTAGCATTCGAAAATATTGTGAGCTGATGAAGGTTGTACAATCTATCTTTGCATTGTATAAATTCAATCTCTTAGTATTGTATAATTGCATAGCACGTGTGAGCACTATGTACCTACTATAAAACTTACTGGGTTCGTCTTTCATTGACTTGAATGTGGCACAGGTAATTTCTTAGCTGCCACGGCTTATTTGAATTGCTGAATGGTTTTTATCTTTTTATTACGGACACTTTTAACGTGCACGTCTTTCTACATCGTTCTCACATGTATTATTTCAACATGAATGATGTAACCACTTTTTTGTAACAATATTTCGATTTAAAAGAGTGTCCATGGAGTTTCTTGCCCGTTCTTCTCCATAGGTACCTACTATGCTTTGGAATGGGCAACTAGCTACATCTTTCTGACTGACCGAACCCTTGACAATTCAAAAGTGCCTGTAGTTGGTTTATTTGAAATAAATGCTTTGAGTTTGAATTATTTATATGTATTTAGGAAGTCCACACTAATTGTCCCCCCCTTCCCGGAAATATAGAGAAAAATTGCTAACTTATAAATTACAGTAATTTTATCGATATAAGTAATCGACCTTTTGGTCGCCGTAACATGCGTGAGAAATAAATTACCTTTTGCGCGTGAGTGAGTGTACGTCAAACGCAGTGTTTGTATTAGTGTGACAACCAATAGCAAACTCACTATCTAAGTGCGTGTGGTTTATTTGTGTGTGTAATACGCGTACGTATTGGTCTCTTGCTTGTAGTGGAGTTAAGGAGTGGGACGCAAGCGGCGACACGCGTTCTAATACAAATCAGGAACTATTTCCTTTCTAACCTGTTTTATCTGTTCTGTGGACTCAAGCCTATCAAGTCGAAGTGTGAATATAGGTAAATATTCATACTCACACACACACACATTTCATAAAATTATCCGTTTTTGATAGGTTACTGTTCAAGAGAGGCTTTGGGTTCAAGCCATTAAACTTCAGCGAGAGTAATAATGCGAATGCCATGTGTGACAGCAAAATATTTGCATTTACTTAAACAAAGTTACCCGTGATAAATGTTAGGCCAAGTCCACACGCCTTTACAAATAGTTAAAAGTGCAACGAAATTGTAATATTTCACGAGTCTTCAGCAATCTTTTAACTTGAAAGCGCCATACAAATTCCCTTTAAACAAGTTTTTACATCTCGCCAGATTTGTTGTTTAAGAAATTATGAAAACGTTAGATGAAGATTTTGATTGTATTCAGTGAATAGATTATTATAGATTTTACTACAAGATTAAAATTCCTATTTCGATTAAATATATTTGAAGAATTTATTTTAGAAGTATGTTTGTATGTATGTATGTAAAAGTGCAACGAAATTAACTTGAAAGCGCCATACAAATTCCCTTTAAACAAGTTTTTACATCTCGCCAGATTTGTTGTTTTAGAAATTATGAAAACGTTAGATGAAGATTTTGATTGTACTCAGTGAATAGATTATTATAGATTTTACTACAAGATTAAAATTCCTATTTCGATTAAATATATTTGAAGAATTTATTTTAGAAGTATGTTTGTATGTATATTCTCATATTATTTGTTTTATTTTATTAAGTGAATTGTTTTTGATTTTATGTATTTTATTTTCTCTTTTACTCTTACACACGCTGTCTACATCTCTTAATCTACTATCCTATCGCAGGTATGCTGGAAGAGATTTCATTAGAAATAAGCATCACCTTTGTACCTATTTTTCTGTTATTTTCTTCTTGTCTGTTTATATAAGTGTGTACATAAATGGTTAAATAAGTAAATAAATAAATTTGAATGTTCGTATCTGGTATCGAGGGGCTGGATAGACATTAACAAAAAAAGCCCAAGGTCCTAGCAAATGGAGCAGTACCATATTATACAACTAGATAGGCATAGGCATAGGCACAGCGGGCCCTATCAGAATACCAGCGCTGCGATATTTATTTTAAAATATTGCAGCATTATGCTGAGATAGGAGCCTTTTTGATCTCGCACAGGCCTTTTATTTTATATTTTATTGTTATTGTTATTTTTAATGTTAATTTTGTTAGTTTTAAATGTAATTTTTTTCTGTTTGTATTGCCTGTGCGTGTCCCAAATAAAATATTTATTTTTCTTTTCGTTTTTTCTTTGCATAGGTAGAGGGTGAATTTTTGAGATGGGCCAGTAAGGGCAGCTATAGTTATAGCTACAGGAAAACAATCTTAGGAGACTATCTTTAACCTTTTAAGACATTTTGATCTGCATTCACAGATTTTTAAAATAAAAGTACATACACTTTTTCTGATGGCAAAAATTGTCATTAGAATACAACGGTTAAGATACTTACCCTTACTGCCCCGTCTAAAAAATCAACCCTGATTGGTACAATTCAGCGAATGTGTAATGCAAACCGTCCTATCGTGAATAGAAAATAGATCTTGCAACAGATGATGTAATTCCTTAGTCGCCTTTCACGAATCCCAAATTTCTTTAATAAATGTATGTCTTTTTTATAGAATTGCGAACCAGCTTATTTCAAAAGCATCTCAAAGCATAACTTATCGAGAATTGTCGCCAGTCGTTATTGGTCTAAATTGTATACACTTTTTGCAAAGGTGTTTTATACTTAAAAGTTACCGTTTGTCCACAATGATCAGATAGCAAATAATTTACGATGGCTTTCACTAAATAATCACAACCGCAAAATACATTATCAAAACACGTAGAAGAAAAAAAAAAAGAACTTGGAGTTACTCTAGTTGGTTCGGTAAATACATTTGATAAATTGAACGATTTAAAAAGGCTTAATAATCTACTGCTATTTGAATTAATTTCCAAAATGTTTATATTAAAATCACCACAAATAATTGCGGCTTTGTTACTGGATACAAGTTTCGCTAGGACATCTTCCATTATTGTCTCAAATAAAGAAAGTTCTGATAATTATGTAAACGCCCAGTACAACATGCTTATCCAGCTTTTTCTTTATTTTTCTTACTTACCAAGTGTCGGGGACATCTCATCTGCTCCTCTGTAGTTTCCACTATAGAGTTGTGTTCAGGGAAGTGCGTGGGGAAATGGAACACCCAAATAGTTTTCGGCTGTAATCGTTAATTTGGTATCAATTAAAAAGGTCGTTGTTTTGAACCTATCTGGAGTAAAACCATCAGATTTGCCTTTGACAAATTAATTATATATTTTAATGTAATATACCTCGATGGTCACAAAAAAGTCTCACTATTCAACGCTAGTAATGATGGAAAAAGATTTATAAGCAAAACCCTTAATTTGATCACTGTCTTTCCCAGGTACTCAAGTCGTAACTTAAAAAAAAAAAAATGTTTATTAATTATTTAACTTTTACTGATTAGTATAAATTGGAACGCTGTCAGTCAAAAGTATGTCAGATTGAAAACGTTTCAATCTTGGTGACATGTGCCAAGGTACGATGGTTAATCATAGTTAATGATTGATTAATTTCAAGTGACTGTCTCTGAGAGCGGCAGTTTTGTCTAATAAAAAAGTCTTAATAAGTCTTTGTCTAAGTTGTGTATAATTTTAAACTGTTAGTCTTCTGGAAAATGTCTTCATTGAATTCAACAGTACCTACTTTAACCAATTCAATCAACATTACTACCACAGCTGTTGCCCTTATTTCTTTGTTTACTTTAAACACATACTCGACCAAACTTGATTCGATCCCTAGCTTCGTTATCAAGCTGCCTTTGAATATCGTCTGCATCATCAAATAGAGTGTTAGTTCTGGAACTGGTCTGGTCTTGTGAAAGTCCTGCAGCCAAGCAAATAAAGGATATGAATAGATGGATTGTAAACCTTTTATGATTGAATATGGCATGATTATTATGTTCTATCTATCCCGTATCGTTCCATATTTAGCCGATAAAGTTTCACTGCTTGGTAACGACCTCCCTTACCCTCACCTTCACCTCTGCCCATTGAGGGCCAGTCCTACCGGTAGAACTCAAGTTTGTCCCTCCGTCTTCGTTTTGGTTGCTGCGATGTCGCCTAGCATTTTTAAGGCGCGGTAAGAAGCAAATGTTTAGGTAATTAACAATTAGTTCAAAATAGCGATGCCTTCGATGTTGGTCGAGTCGGATGACCAGCAAATTTTGCAGTTTTAAATAAATTAAAAATAAATACACGGCTCAGTCGAATATTTTTTAGTTATTCCTTTAGTTAATTTGTAATGCCTTTATTAGCATTAAGTACATAAAATATGATAGTTTACGCTCAAAATTTTGAGAATTATACTACAAAAAAAATGTCAGCTCTGTTTTACGATTGTTTTATCATGATACTATTTTATTTTTATAAAATATTTTTTGATTATGTCTTTTCTTTGAATATTTGACAATACACTCAATTTTTTTATAGTAATATGTAAAATATGCCTAACTGTGCGACAAAAAACTGAGCGTCTTACGGTGGGTCCTACGTCTGGTCAGCGCCTTAATGGGACCCAATATGTGTTTCTTTTTTATTTCTATTTTGATTACTAGCAAGGGATTCAATTCTGATGCGTCGTCACATCTTTGTTTACCTGTTACATGTTTTTTTATGGTGTTCACATCAAAATCTATCGTTTGAATCCTAAGATTTAATATCACTTCATAAGTATACCAGTATATCTTACTTCATCTTTGTATTTTAAGTGCAGGTCCACTATTATCTTTAATCCACTTTCACATTTGACAGATAGTCGAAACGAACGAAATTATATCCCTTTGGAAAAACTTTTGGTTGAAATGTCGTAAATTAAAAGCAATAACTAGAATATTCTTACTATCTAAAAGTTCCGTAATTACTTAAGTAAGACAAAGTGTGAAGTAGTCCATGACCTTGGAAGTTTTCCAGAACATTTTTTTGTTGAGCAATTTAATAATGGTTATGAAGTAAATTATAGGTCTCGGTTCTAGTCGTAAAATAAAACCTGAAATTATCTTTTGGCACCGAGTGGAAATTGGTGATAAAAATGGGGTATTCTTCAATAAACCCTAATATTTTATCACGTATCACGATAATATTACGCCATGTTTATAGAAGAGATTTACTTCATTGGTACAACAGTTTATTAAGTTGTCGAAAATAATAAAAGCTGGGAATATTTTGAATGATTGGATCATTATACGCAAAACAATGTTGGGAAATTGCTGCAATCAAGATAGGCTTTTCCAAATACAATCGATGGACGCAATTGTTTTTCTGACGTTCTTCAAAGTGAAAGACAACAGGCTACATAAATTGTTTCGTAGAACTGAGTCATCACCAGCCTACAGCAGTCAGCTGGGTAAAGGACTCTCCAATTGCACGCCATTCAGCTCGAATCTCGATTCTACAAGTAGTTGTTCCGGGTCTGGCTGTTTATGTAACTGAGTTTAAATGTTTGTAAACGCACCCACAATACAGGAGAAATTCCTAGTAGTAATAGTGGGGAAACGTTTTTTTTTTTAATTAAATAAAATAAATGAATAATTCTCATCCAGCTGCTACCAGCCACCCTGCGAAGATCGTCGCTCCACTTAGCCTGAGGCCGTCCTACCTTACGTTTGCCGATTCGCCGTCTCCACTCCAGAACACGTCTAACCCAACGGTCATAGGTCGGCAAGCTCTTTGAGAGAGTAATTGCAGGCAGCCTCGTCGGGCACCTGGTGAGGACGGGGCCGGATCTTGCGGATAGTCAGTTCGGCTTCCGCAAGGGGCGCTCGACGGTGGACGCCATCATGCGCGTTAGAGCCCTCACGACGGGGGACGCGGTGTCTCGGGGCGGGGTTGTCGTGGCGGTGTCACTCGAAATCGCTAACGCATTTAACACCCTACCCTGGAGTTGCATTGGGAAGGCACTCCGGTATTACCGGGTGCCAACCTACCTCCGTCGAATAGTCGAGGCATATCTGACGGACAGAGCCGTCATCTACCCCGGTCGCGACGGGGAGTGGAACCGGCGAGAGATGTCGTGCGGTGTCCCACAGGGATCGGTTCTAGGGCCGCTCCTGTGGGACATCGGTTACGACTGGCTGCTGCGGGCTGACCTCCCTGATGGCGTCAGCGTGGTGTGCTACGCTGACGACACGCTGGTCCTGGCGCAGGGGAGGTCGCATCAGGCGGCGGCCGACGCGATGACACGCGGGGTTGCGATAGTCGTGGAGAGGATCCGGCAGTTGGGTCTCGAGGTGGCTTTGCACAAGTCCGAGGCCAAGTCTTTCCATGGGCCCCGGAACAGGCCACCATCGGGATCCCAACTAACGGTAGGAGGGGTTCACATGGGGTGCATGTTGAAGAGCCTCCTCGTGGCGCACCCTGGGCAACGTCGGCTCCAATTGCCCACCACGTCTTGGTGGACAATTGGGGCTGGCGGCTAATCTTCAACAAACGGAGAAAGGTCATGGTTCCAATCACCGATCATGCTTGATGGTCGGTGAAGGGAACCGGGCTACAGACGGTCAATACGTCCACTCCTCCTCTGCTTACAGAGGTAGTTGAGTGGGCGTAGACTGGGAAGGGCCGCCGCTGCGGTGCAGGCGCACCAAAGCGGCGCGTGTTTCTCTCCTTGAGGAGTAGTCCTTGAGGAGAGAATTTTCGGCGGGTTCGCTGAGTCGGGTTAGCCGGACAGCGAACGGAGGCATGTCTAATGCCGCCGCCGAGGGCTTGGCTTAATTGCCTGGCCCAGAGGAAGGCTACCTCTTAGATAAAAAACCACCCAATCCTAAGCTTTGAAGCGCGGTGAGAGGATGAATGGCTGGAGGGAGTCCAGTCGTTAGCGCTTCCCCTGCAGAGCACCTGCCGCACTCTGCAGTATGTAGGCTTACCGGGTATCTAGGCTCTGCCCGGTGGACATTTAGGACCTATATCGACTCGTGGGAATTATATGGATACAGTTAACAAAAATCAAAAAGGGGAATTGCCGATCGTGTTGGTCGAGCAGATGGGTGTCCTGTCAGGTGCGGTGTCAGACTCTGACACCGCATCTGAGAGGATGAGTGTGGCGAGTGTGGCGAGCGTAAGCTCAAAGCGCTCGCGGACTGAGGAGGAGATGTTTGAGCGTCCTTAAAAATTTTGGAGGAAGTGCTCAAACAAAGAGGACGAGAGGCGCGCGGGGTTGACAGGCCTCTCGTCTAGCGAGGAGAACCTGCCAGCCAAGGCGGGCAGAAGAGGGCGAGGTCGCGCAATCGGTGGAGCGTCAGCTCCTTCGGTTTCGCGCGACTCTCTAGGGCGCTTTCTTAAGCGCCCCGACATGCCGGCACCCAGCAGAGGAAGCGACCCGGGGACCAAGCAGGTGGAGTGCGCTTCTAGCCAAAGCTCCACTTCTTTGGTCACCACAAGGGGGAAGAGTGACCTGGAGCCCCTTGAGTCGGACCTAAGCGGGGGCTCCACTATGTCCCTGCTGGGAGCCAACAAGGCGGAGGCGAACGCCGCCAAGCGGGCGCAAAGGAAGGCTGTCGCGGCTGACGAAGTCAGCGAGTTGGCCCGACAGGCCCGAGAGCGGCGATCCACTCGGATGGCTGCCGGGGGGAGCGTATCGGCGGTGGCGCTCAGCCGCCAAGTTATGGACGGCGTGGATGTCGTCCTGAAGGTTGCCACCAAATCGGGCAGCCTGAAGGGCACGTTCACGCGCGCCCTAAAAGAGGCGGCTGAAGATATCAGGGAGGCGGTTGGGGTCCTCGTTACTCGTACGAGCACGGAGGAGACGGCGAAGCTATGGGAGGAGAATGGCCGTCTCCGATCCGAGTTAGAGGACCTCAAGCGGCAGTTCGCTGCCCAGAGGGCAGCTTCCACGGCCTCCTGCTCCTCTTCCTCCGCAGCCTTGCCGTTGGCTTCATCGGTCCCGCTGTCGACACCTGCACTTGCGGATGCGGAGATCGAAAAGATCGCGCGCATCTGCATGATACAGTGTGGAAAGATGGTGGGTGCCCGAATGGAGGGCATAGAGGCAAGGCTCCTCCCGGCTGAGACCCTCCGCCCACCGCTCGCTGCGGACAAGCGGAGGAAGGAGGGGACCAAGAGGCCTGCCGAGGGGCCCAGAAAGCCCGTGGAGCGCACGTCCGCGCCCACTGCCCGGACGGCCGCGCCACCGGCAGCCGGACCCCCGCCGACCGCACCCACGGCGACCGCGCCCGGATCTACCAAGGAGACCTGGACTACGGTCGTCAAGAGGGGCCGCCGCAAGGAGAAGACAGCGCCGCTGGTACCCACTAAAGCACCGGCACCGAAGAAGGCCCAGGGACCGCCTAAGGTCAGAGCCCCACGCTCCGCGGCTGTAGTAATTACGCTGCAGCCCGGAGCCGTCGAAAGGGGCATATCATATAAGGCGGTCCTAACGGAGGCGAGGGCCAAGGTCGCGTTCCCCGACCTTGGCATACCGTCCGGCCTCAGAATGAGGCCGGCGATTACGGGGGCGCGACTGCTGGAGGTGTCGGGTGCCTCTAGCGGCGAAAAGGCGGACATCTTGGCCGCCAAACTGCGAGAGGTCCTCAACCCGGAGGACGTCCGGGTGTCCAGGCCTATGAAGACCGCTGAGCTGCGCATCGATGGCCTGGATGACTCGACGACCCCGGCTGAGGTCGTGGCGGCTGTCGCTCGAGTCGGCGGATGTTCGCCCGATGACGTGCGATCGGGCGAGATTCGCTTTGACGCTTCCGGTCTCGGCGCGATCTGGGTGCGGTGTCCGGTGGCGGCGGCGAACAAAGTCGCCGACGCTGGGCGTCTGTTGGTGGGGTGGGTGGCAGCGAGGGTGAAGCGGCTGCAACCCAGGGCCTTGCGGTGCTACCGTTGCTTTGACATTGGGCATGTCAGAGCACGGTGCACCGCCGAAATAGACCGCAGCGAGCAGTGCTATCGCTGCGGTGAGGCCGGCCACAAGGCGGCCCAGTGCTCCGCGGCGCCAAACTGCAGCCTCTGTACAGCTGCGGGGAGGCCCGCTGGGCACAGAGTGGGTGGAAAGGCTTGTGGCGCGCCCGCCAACAAGAAGAAGAAGAGAGGGGCTGCTAAGGCTGCCGGGGGCTCTTTACCCCCCCCTCAGCCTGGCTGCCCTTCGGCCGACTCCCGGCCTCAGAATGGTGCGGAGGGAATGGATTGCGCATAATTGCGCTCTACCATTTCCTCCAAGGCAATATCAACCACTGTGCCAGAGCTCAGGATCTCTTGCTCCAGAGCATGGCAGAGTGGTCGATTCACGTGGCTGTGGTCGCCGAACCGTACTTTGTCCCCCCCAGGGATAACTGGGTGGGAGACCTGGACGGTTTGGTGGCCATCATTGGCGGGGCTCTTGTCAACCCGTCCCGAGGTCACGGCTGGGTAGCCGCCCTCGTGGACGGCATTGGTATGGTTGGGGCGTATTTTTCGCCCAACAAGAGTCTCGCCGACTTCGAGAGGTTCCTTGTCGCGTTGGGTGCCGTCGTGGGCCGACTCCACCCTCGCCCTGTGCTGTTGCTGGGGGATCTCAACGCCAAGTCTGTGGCGTGGGGATCTCCTGTGACCGATGCTAGGGGCGAGGTGCTGGAGGAGTGGGCGGTCACGACTGGCTTGACCGTCCTAAATCGGGGCTCGGTCCACACATGCGTGCGGCAGCGGGGCGGCTCTATAGTGGACGTCTCGTTCGCTAGCCCTGCTGTCGCGATCCGTGTCCGCGACTGGCGTGTCGCCGTGGAGGTGGAGACGTTGTCGGATCACCGTTACATCCGTTTCGACGTCTCCGCCCAGACCAGCGGCGGCCGCAGTTCGATGGCCCCGCGAATGGACGGTCCGCGCTGGGCGCGTAAGCGCATCGACAGGGAGCTTCTCGAGGAGGCCGCTATTGTCCAGGCCTGGTTCCGGGAGTCGGCAACAAACGGACCCGTCGACGTCGAACAGGAGGCGCTGTGGTTCCGCGGGGCGATGACGCAAATCTGCGACGCGTCCATGCCCCGGGTCCACGCACAGTCAGCAAGGCGCCAGGTGTACTGGTGGACCGCCGAGATCGCGCAGCTGCGCGTCGCGTGCGTGGCGGTTAGACGCCAGTACACCCGATACCGGAGGAGACGTCGTCGGGTCCCTGACGAAGAAGCCGCGCTGTATGAGGTGTACCGCGCGGCGAAGGAGGCTCTGTGGCTGGCCATCGGCGAGGCGAAAACGCGAGCCAGGGAGGAGATGTTGGAGAGTCTAGACGGGGATCCGTGGGGGCGCCCTTATCGCGCGGTCCGAGGGAAACTTCGAGCCGCGGCGCCCCCACTTACGGAGAGTCTCCAACCCGAGCTGCTGGAGGAAGCAGTCGCAGCCCTCTTCCCGGTGAGAGCGGAGCACAGTCCGCCGCCGATGGCTGTGCCCACAGCCGCAGAGCCTACAGGAGAGAACGCCATCAGTGTCCCAGAGGTGACACAGGCAGAGATGGGGGCAGCCGTGATGCGGCTCCGGGCCAAGAACGTGGCTCCGGGGCCCGACGGGATCCACGGCTGCGTGTTAGCCCTCGCTCTGAAGGAGCTTGAGCCCCAACTGAGAGGACTCTACACAGCGTGTCTTGAGCGGGGCCAGTTTCCCACTTTGTGGAAATCTGGTCGTCTGGTCCTGCTCAGGAAGGCGGGGCGCCCTGCCGACTCGCCGTCCGCGTACCGGCCCATAGTGCTGCTAGACGAGGTGGGCAAGCTGTTTGAGCGTATTATCGCAGCCCGCCTCGTCGGCCACTTGTGCAGAGAGGGGCCGGACCTGGACGACAGCCAGTTTGGTTTTCGGCATGGGCGCTCCACCATCCACGCTGTGTCGCGGGTGAGAGTCCTGGCAGAGGAAGCGGTGTCCCGGGGCGGGGTGATGTTGGCGGTGTCCTTGGACATCTCCAACGCCTTCAACACCCTGCCCTGGAGTTGTATTCGGGAGGCACTGCGCTATCATCGGGTGCCTCCCTACCTCCGCCACATCGTTGGGGCTTATTTGTCAGAGAGGTGTGTCACCTACGTGGGACGTGATGGCGGAAACCAGCGCCGCATGTCGTGCGGTGTTCCGCAGGGCTCGGTCCTAGGCCCGCTCCTGTGGAACATCGGGTACGACTGGGTGCTGAGGGGTGAGCTCCAACTGGGCGTAGATCTGACGTGTTATGCGGATGACACGCTGGTCACTGCCCGGGGGAGCTCGCACAGGGAGGCAGCGTTGCTGGCGACGGCTGCGGTCTCAGAGGTGGTGGGCCGCATACGTCGCCTAGGCCTGGAGGTGGCCCTCAGCAAGTCGGAGGCCATGGTGTTTCATGGCCCCCGGCGGGCGCCGCCGCCCGGCTCACACATCGTGGTCGGGGGGGCTCGGATCGCTGTCGAGTCCACCATGAAGTATTTAGGATTGGTGCTCGACAGCCGGTGGAACTTCGAGCCCCACTTCCGACGGCTGGCGCCCAAGTTGCTGGGCGCGGCTGGCGCGCTCGCAACGCTGCTTCCCAATCTGGGGGGCCCGAGCGCCGTCTGTAGACGGCTCTACGTGGGGGTCGTGCGATCCATGGCCCTGTATGGGGCCCCGGTGTGGGCCTCTGACCTGACGGCCGGCAGCATCGCTGTTTTGCGAAAGCCGCAGAGGGCGATGGCCGTCAGAGTCATCAGGGGGTATCGCACGATCTCCTACGAGGCGGCGTGCGTACTGGCCGGATCCCCGCCCTGGGACCTCGAGGCGAAAGTACTCGCGTCGTTGTATCGGTGGCGCGAGGAAGCGAGGGCGCGGGGCGAGGGACCGATGCAGCGACACATAGAGCTGCGTCGGTCTCAGCTTCGCGAGGTCCTGGTGGCGGAATGGCGGGACAGGCTTTCACGCCCTACCGCCGGCCTCGTCACCATCGAGGCGGTCCGACCGGTGCTCGAGCGCTGGCTCGGGAGGAGGCACGGCTCCCTGTCGTTTCGGGTGACGCAGGTGCTCTCGGGGCATGGCTGCTTCGGGAAGTACCTGTGTCGCATAAACAGGGAGCCGGACGCCCGGTGTCACCACTGCGTCGACTGCCGGGAGGACACGGCGCGGCATACGCTGGCAGAGTGTGCCGCTTGGGAGGAGCCGCGCCGTGCCCTCATCTCAGAAGTAGGCAGTGACTTGTCGCTGCCGGCCGTAGTTGAGTCGATGGTCGGCAGCGACGAGTCCTGGGACGCGGTGGTTTCCTTCTGCGAGACAGTCGTCTCGCAGAAGGAGGCTGCGGAAAGGGAGAGGGAGATCTCGTCCACTCACCCGGCCCGCAGAAGGCGCACCGGGCGTCGGCGGAGGGCGGACAACGCCCTCTTCCAGCCCCCCTAAATGGGTCCAGGGGCGACGGACTCGGGAACGTCCGTCGCCCCCCACACACTAGGACCCGAGGTGGCGGCGCGTAGTGTTCCACGCGCGCCCCTTTTAGACGTCACGGGGGGAGTCAAACACCTCACTCCCCCCCAGACCCGAAGTGGCCCGCAGCGGCGGGCCGGCACCAGTCGGGGGTTGCGGAAGGATCGTACGTTCCCGCGACCCCCGGCGTAGGTGTGAGATGGAACACCGGGGTGGTTTTTAGTCAGTAAGAGTCTGACAGACCCCGCCGTCCGCCCCAGGGCGGCGGACATCCATGAGGATTTTCCACCCCGGAAACAAAAAAAAAAAAAAAAAAAAAGGAGGGGTTCACATCGGCGTCGAGTCCACGATGAAGTACTTAGGACTCGTGCTCGATAGCCGTTGGAACTTCGTGGAGCACTTCCGACGTTTGGCCCCCAAACTGGAACGGACTGGGGCCGCCGTCAAGCGGCTTCTGCCCAACCTGAGGGGTCCAAACGCCTCCTGCCGGAGGCTTTACGCGGGGGTCGTGCGGTCCATGGCTACATGTGGGGCCCCGGTGTGGGCGCGTTCACTGCGGCGGAGAGCCGCCCGCTATCTGAACGCGCCCCAAAAGGTGGTAGCCGTAAGGCTGATCCGGGGCTACCGCACGATCTCGGGCGAGGCGGCAAGCCTCCTTGCCGGACTGCCGCCGTGGGATCTGGAGGCGATAGTCCTCGCGCGCCTGTATGAGAGGCTCGCGGAGGCACAACGCTGGGGAGAAACCCCACATCCGCGGCGAATCGCGGCGGAGCGGACGGACCTCCGGCGCGATCTCATGGCGGCATGGAAAGAGCGACTGTCGCAACCCAGCGCAGGGCACGCCACGATAGCGGCGGTAAGACGTCTCTTTGAGGAGTGGCTAGAGAGGCGTCAAGCGTCCTCACCTACCGCCTGACGCAGGTCCTCACCGGACACGGAAGTTTCGGGAGGTTCCTGCACATCATCAGGCGGGAGGAAACGCCCGGGTGTCACCACTGCGATGATCGCCCCGAGGACACGGTGGAGCATACGGTGTGGGCCTGCCCTGCATGGGCGGAGCACCGCCGTGTCCTCGTAGAGGCGATCGGCAGCGGCGGCGACCTCTCACGCCCGGCCTTGGTTCAAGCCATGGTCCGGGGCGAGGGGGGGTGGGAGGCAGTCGCCTCCTTCTGCGAAGCAGTCATGCTAGCGAAGGAGGTGGCGGGACGGGAGAGGGAGAGAGTCTCCCATCCAAGCCGCCGCGGTGGACGCTCCGGGCGTCGGGAGCCGCGTGACGACTCCCGGCCACCGTAGGCGCGGGCCTGCGGGCGGTGAGTAATGGGTAGCTCACCGTCCGATCAGGATCAGGCCCGTGCAGGACGGCGCGTAAGTGTTCCACGCGCGCCTCAAAGAGATGTCAGCATCGAAGAGGGTCATCCATAAAGGGTACCGCTGACCCGGAATATAAAGGGCCAAGGAAGGAACACGGGTGGGTTTTAGTCAGTAAGAGTCTGACACTCCCTTCCGCTCCACCCAGAGCGGGAGGGGTCATTTGATGATATCCCATCCTCAAAAAAAAAAAAAAACCCAACGGTCATCGGTTCTACGGCTAATATGGCCACTTCAGATTGCTTATTCTGTGAGCTATGTCGACAACTTTGGTTCGCTGTCGGATCACCTCTTTCCGGATTCTTTCCCTCAGAGAGACTCCAAGCATAGCTCGTTCCATAGCTTGCTGAGCGACCTTGAGTTTATGGACCAGCCGTACCGTGAGTGTCCACGTTTCGGCTCCGTAGGTCATACCAGGCAGGACCCACTGATTGAAGACTTTAGTTAAGACTATAGAACTGAGTAAAACTGACGAGTGTTTAAAAAAAACTTATTTTTCTGTTATATGAAAATGAAGTACTACAAGGATCTTATGGCCCTTAAATTACATTGACAGTGGGGCGTTGTTAGTAGACATAATATGTCTAATAATAATATAATTTTTCATTACGATTTCACAAAATAGTTTCACATATTATGTGAAACTATTTTGTGAAATCGTAATGAAAAATCAAGATAGCAGCGTTAGTTCAGATTTTCACCACGCGCCAAATAATCCTTGTACAGCTTGAGCTTATAAGATGCTCTGACAATCCAAGGACAATGTGTGTCCTATTTACTTTTGCCACCTTCTATCAGATGACATTCGAGGCTTTTTTTTTTTTTTTTTTGAGGATGGGAAATCATCAAATGACTCCTCCCGCTCTGGGTGGAGCGGAAGGGAGTGTCAGACTCTTACTGACTAAAACCCACCCGTGTTCCTTCCTTGGCCCTTTATGTTCCGGGTCAGCGGTACCCCTTTTGGATGATCCCGCTTTCCCGGCAGGCTTGGGCCCTAGTGGACCCCCTCTATGATGCTGACATCTCTTTGAGGCGCGCGTGGAACACGAACGCGCCATCCAGCACGGGCCTGGTCCTGATCGGACGGTGAGCTACCCATTACTCACCGCCCGCAGGCCCGCGCCTACGGTGGCCGGGAGTCGTCCCGCGGCTCCCGACGCCCGGAGCGTCCACCGCGGCGACTTGGACGGGAGACTCTCTCCCTCTCCCGTCCCGCCACCTCCTGCGCTAGCATGACTGCTTCGCAGAAGGAGGCGACTGCCTCCCACTCCCCCTCGCCCCGGACCATGGCTTGAACCAAGGCCGGGCGTGAGAGATCGCCGCCGCTGCCGATCGCCTCTACGAGGACACGGCGGTGCTCCGCCCATACAGGGCAGGCCCCCACCGTATGCTCCACCGTGTCCTCGGGGCGATCATCGCAGTGGTGACACCCGGGCGTTTCCTCCCGCCTAATGATGTGCAGGAACCTCCCGAAACTTCCGTGTCCGGTGAGGACCTGCGTCAGGCGGTAGGTGAGGACGCCGTGACGCCTCTCTAGCCACTCCTCAAAGAGGGGTCTTACCGCCGCTATCGTGGCGTGCCCTGCGCTGGGTTGCGACAGTCGCTCTTTCCATGCCGCCATAAGATCGCGCCGGAGGTCCGTCCGCTCCGCCGCGATTTGCCGCGGAAGCGGGGTTTCCCCCCGGCGTAGTGCCTCCGCGCGCCACTCATACAGGCGCGCGAGGACTATCGCCTCCAGATCCCACGGCGGCAGTCCGGCAAGGAGGCTTGCCGCCTCGCCCGAGATCGTGCGGTAGCCCCGGATCAGCCTTACGGCTACCACCTTTTGGGGCGCGTTCAGATAGTGGGCGGCTCTCCGCCGCAGTGAACGCGCCCACACCGGGGCCCCATATGTAGCCATGGACCGCACGACCCCCCGCGTAAAGCCTCCGGCAGGAGGCGTTTGGACCCCTCAGGTTGGGCAGGAGCCGCTTGAGGGCGGCCCCAGTCCGTTCTAGTTTGGGGGCCAGACGTCGGAAGTGCTCCACAAAGTTCCACCGGCTATCGAGCACGAGTCCTAAGTATTTCATCGTGGACTCGACGCCGATGTGAACCCCTCCTGCCGTATGACATTAGAGGCTTACTTAACAACTGGATATTTTACCTCGGCATTGACAAATGATTGCCATAACATCGACTAGAAAATAAACGGACAGATCCCAATGATTTGTGGGTCCTACTCCACTTATTCTACTAAGGTTATTTATTAGCTTTGAGATACAGTGACATTGAAACCCGACTTTTTATCGAAACGATCCCTCCTTAGATTCAGCCCAGCTTAAAATAATGGTAAGGGAAGATTGTAGAAAAGGTTTTTCGTAAATCTTTATGAATTTTGAATACTTATAAAATTATTAAAAATTTAGGTTTGTTTTCAATCATAATTTTCAGGAAAAAATAGAAAGGAGAAAGAGCAAAATGGTCTATGAGCGGCCAACAACGAAATAGGTATTAAATGAAAGTACTATTACTAAGGACTAACTTTTACTATGAACGTAACATTGCAGCTCATTTAGAAAAAAAAATACATATAGGTAAAATACTTAGATAATAAGTGCAAGAAAATGTGCAAACCCATTTTATAAAATACTTATTAACATTAGTTTATGTCTTCAAAAGTATTTCAAAACGTTGTCAGCATACCGTTTACAAGACTCAGCTCAACAATGGGTTTACTACATGGACTACCTGAGTTCGAACGGCCCAATCAGCTTCGAGTGCAAACAAAAGAGCCGAGGTGTGGGGTGCGTGTGCGTCACTCGGCGCAGTCCTTCGCTTACCCTTGTGACGTTGTGTACTGTGCGCTCATCTACGGATTCTTTTTCAAACGTTTTGACCCTGGCTACCCTCTGGACTGTGTTTCTTCCTAACCTGATAACCTGGCTATTAACTCTGAACTTCTGTACGTTTGTGCTTGTGTACTTGGACTCTGGACTTGTGTACGCCAACGGAACATTATTGAAAAATGGCAGAAAATCGACCTATATGTGTTTTGTGCAATCGATCAGTGGTTAATAGAAGAAGGTTAGAAATAACCCATGCTCTTTTTGAGGAAAATGCTGCCAATGCTCAATATATTATTGAAGCTATAGCTCCACAGCAAGTAAGTATTTTTAGACTATTTTTTGGTTGTTTTTACCCGTATGTACGCACCCTATAGCGGTGATGGCCTCATAATATTGTGTCACGGTGTGCATATGCGACACATCGTTGGGTGAAGTGTGGGCTCTTTATTGAAAGTCCACGTTACAGTTTTGATTGTATTTTTATGTACGTCCTTTTAGTGAATTATGTTATTTCCTTAAGCGTATGGTTCTTTTCTAACAATACTTAAGTTATAGTCAAAACAGATCTTCTCTCTCTTTTACACACATGGCGCATATGGAAACAGAGCCAACGTTATCTAGCTTCGAAATATAATAGAGGCCAACCACTCATTAACAATGCGTATGAGCATGACTCATTCGTCACGTTGAAAAA
The DNA here is from genome assembly GCA_937001585.2 of Brachylomia viminalis. Taxonomy (NCBI): domain Eukaryota; kingdom Metazoa; phylum Arthropoda; class Insecta; order Lepidoptera; family Noctuidae; genus Brachylomia; species Brachylomia viminalis. The sequence continues at coordinate 6,209,758 of OW443300.2, forward strand.
GAGCTCGGCATGTTCTACTATACAACACATGATTTAACTGAAACTGCTGTGAGTTTTAAATACTATGTTATAAACTATTTTCCTTTTCAGGTTGAATACAACGGCCGAGAATACGTTTGTCGACCCTGTTGGCAACGAGCTCAACGGGCTGTGCAGCCAAACAATAACCCTGCCCCGCACGAATGTGTTCTTCAAGTGGAAGAATATTCACGAGTGCCTAGCACCTCGGCAAACTGTATGTTTGACAGATGCCGTAGTGTTTCACGTCGTCGAATGCCTGAGAATGTAAGGATTACTCTTATGTTACATTCTAACTTATTCATACCAGACAGTGCCAGAATATGTGATGCACATTTAACATCAAATGATTGGGAAGAGCTCATTGATAGTCCAAATCTCAGACATGATTTTAACAGCTCTCATTTTGTGCAAATACTAGAGCTTTTTAAAAAAGCTGTTTTAAATAAAAATATTCTGGACTTTGAAGATATTGCAAATATGGATCCTAATGAGATTCATATTCGATTGGGCGTTAGCAGAGATCAATTCAATACAATCTTGGAACAAACGCCTTCTTTGTCTGAGTCAAACGCCAAAACAAAACTAGCCATTTATTTAATGAAGTTGCGAACTGGTGATAGCAACGAGAGATTAGCCACGCTCTTTAACATAAGTAGAAGGACTCTAGAAAGGCATTTAAAAACCGCGCGTGATGCTATATCTCTGGATTTTAAGCCACGACACCTGGGACTCGACCATTTAAATAGAAGAATGGTCGCTGACCGTAATCTTATTGTACCAAACGCGTTATTTGGAAATCCCGAGTCTTCTCCAGAAGAAAGGAAGGCAGTAACAATCATGGATGGAACATATATTTATATACAGAAGAGCTCCAACTTTTCGTTCCAGCGACAGACCTACAGTCTACACAAATACGAAAATCTATTAAAACCGTTCTTAATGGTGTGTTCCGATGGGCATATAATTGATGTTTGCGGGCCCTATGCTGCTACCGACTCAGATGCCAGTATTTTGGAAAGAATTATAAATGACGAAGAAGGCACATTTCACTGGTTTTACCGGGCTGGCGACATATTCATTTTAGATCGTGGGTTTAGAGACGTCTGTGGCGATTTGGAGCGATGCAACTACAGTGCCTATATGCCAGAAACTAAAGACCGCGGTGCAGACCAGCTTACTACTGAACAGGCCAATAGAACTAGGCTGGTAACTCTATGCCGCTGGGTAGTGGAAGTTATAAATGGCAGGTTCAAGCGAGATTTCAAATTGTTTAGGCAAGAATATTTTAATCGCGCCTTAAGTCACATGTTTGAGGACTTTCAAAACGCAGCGGCACTCATCAATGCGTTCCAAACACCAATACAAGATAGTATTCATGCATCATCGTTCGTAAATATAATTAATGAACGTTTTGAAATACCGAACCTCTTAGCGGACTATGTTATCCGTCATAACATAAATAGACAGAGGGCATCATTTGAAAGACTCAGCAGCGACCAACCTATTTTTGAAGACTTTCCGGTTTTTTCTGAAGAAGACCTAATTCTGTTTGCACTTGGCACATACCAAATCAAGTTGGCTCGCAGCTACTACGCTGAACACTTAATTGAAGGCTTATACAATATCGAAGTATACCGGGAGCGACAAATAAGTCAGCTCAGAGATTTTATTGAAGAAGAAGATATTTGGTTATTACGTGTGCGAATACAATCTAGACATGTAAGGTCCAGAATATATTATTCTTATATTGTAATTAACCGACAAAGACAAAATAGAGAAGCAATTGCTCATTATTATTGCAGTTGTTTGAGTGGAAGGCGCACAATCGGTTGTTGCGCACACGTTATGTGTGTAGTGTGGTATCTGGCATGGGCTAGACATCAAGACGAGGATATTTTATTACCGGCATCAGAACTCAGTGCTATTATTGTACATTAAATGTATGAATGTGGACGAGGCAAAAGGAGTATGTAAGGATCGTAGCAAGTGGCGTTCTGTGGTTTCTGCCTACCCCCATGGGAAAAGGGCGTGAGTTTATGTATGTAAATGTATGTAAAATAAATGTATTGAAGTAAACAAGTCATTTTATTTTATTTCCTTATTTTTAAGACTAAATCTTAGTAATTAATACGCTAAATCACAGGCTTACATATCTAAAATAAAAATGTATTTAGTTCCATTAATAATGACACTACAGATATAAAACTTCTTGAACCCGTTATTGTAGGGTGATATTAAACCAAAAAAAAATAAAATGTTCCTGGCCGCTGATAGACCAAGTGCCGTACGATTTTGCCCATTCTCCTTTAGAGGTAGCAGTGAGGCCAGCTACGTTTTAAGGCACCCGTAGATAGGTGCGACACGACATCGCGACGTAATTCTAGTAGAACAAATTCTATGAAAACCTGCATGGAAATCGTCTACCAGAATTGCGTCGCAACGTCGCACGATGAGCTGAAAATCGGCATTCATAGACGATGGACGAGGGATTTCAATTTGCAAGTGCCGGATTTTTTGCCAAATTCCTTTTAGTGTTTAAGTTGAGGAACATAGACTTTTAACAACATGTAACATAAAATAGCATCATCCCTATATCCCCGAAGGCGTAGGCAGAGGTCTGTAGTAACCCACATTTAGACAATATTATGTTTGAGCTAGATATTTATCAACACAAAATAAGTTTTAAAACTTTGCATAGAACCAAAATAACAAATAACAAATTGTTTAGTCTTCTAATGAGTCTGAAAACAAGTGATTAGGTAATTACAATGATTTAGAGCAGATTTTTCAATAGTTAGATAAATTTTATCTGAGGAATAAATATTGTGGTTTGACAGCTTCTGTATAGAAAATATCTCGATCTGTCAGATTTATTCTTCAGATAAAAGTTATCTGACTATTGAAAAATCAGCCCTAAGTCTTCTAATAAGTCTGAATAGGTGATTAAATTAAACTATGGACTACGTTCACGTTTTTCTGTTAAGTAAGATAATTCGTTGATTAGTTGTGCTATGAGTTCTGAGAAATGTTTTGATGATTATACATTTTCAATAGCACATCTTTTAAAATTTAAATTATCGGCGTTTTGCAATAAAAGGCCGAAAAATTTGCATTATAATTAAGATTGTTCACAATTGTGTAACTGCTAACACTATATCTTTGCTCTATAAATTGCGACTATAAAATCTTAGAATGGAAATATTAATCACCAATTCAGACTTGTTTGTTCTTCTAAAAAGTGAAAGTACTTCATTTAATCATGAAGTATTGTTTGGTACAGTTGTATCCCGCATAGGCGATTGCTTTTCTGCCGAAGATCGAGTAACTCTCAAAGAATTTTGTCGGAGATACACGCGAGCTGCTTTACAGAGCTGGCAGAAATCCAACCGATTTCTTGATAATTTCAAAAGATTGTACGGAAACTGGCTGCAAGCGAATATTGATTCGCCTGATCAAGAACCAACTATTGATGAGATATCAAGAGCACACTCAGTCTCTCAAAAACCGTCAAAATCATCGTCCGTTGGAACAATGATATAAAGGTCCTGATAAACATTCAGAGATCGGGGAAGCAAACAGAAAAAGAGAAGCAGTGGCATAATATGCAGCTGCAGCACGTTTAAAAGAAAAAGGGCATGAGGATATCGCATCTGCGATCGCACATATGATGAAAAATCCTGAAGAAGCCTTTAAAATTAATGAAACGCTTAAGAAACCAGTGAAAACATATTTACACCAGAGAAAGCACTTGGATTGCTTCTTTCACAAAAACTGTCAAAGTGGCAATATATTGCGTTGCGAGAGGCTTCCATTCGGGAAGGTGCTAAGGATATTATCCATCGTACGATAAAGAGCAATAAACTAAGCTTGATTGCTACCTTCCGAAGCAATCAGTGTCGGTTACGAATGCATCGGCTAGGATTACAGTTCAAGCATTTGACATCACGGTGACGAGGATCCTTCCAAGTCTTTCTGACGATGATGTGCAAAATAAGCAGCTATAGTTCATATCCAAGTGGGGATTCGATGGTGCTTCCAACCAAAGCGGATACAAGCAGAAAATGGAGGGTGAGCAAGATGATTCAAGCATTTTCATGACCTCCTTGTTGCCACTAAAACTGACAGATTGAGATAATACTTTATTGACGAACCCAAAACCAACCTTTGTTTTGTCGTCCAGTTCAGCTTACTATTTTATAGGAGAGCGCAGAAGTTGTCACTGATCTCAAAAGGCAAAGGTGATGAATTGAAGGCCCTTATCCCCACAGAGTGCAGTAATAGTAACATGGTGACTCATGAACTAATGATGGTAATGGTTGACGCTAAAGTCTGTAAGTACCTTTCTGAAGCCAGATCAAATGCACCATGCTACCTGTGCTCAGCAAAACCTACAAAAACGAACCACTTAGATGCAGTAACGTCAAACATTGTGTTTTCTGACATATACGAATTTGGCTTGTTATCCCTACACGCTCGTATAAATTGCATGAAATGTCTGTTACACATTGCGTTCAGGCTCGACTTCAAACAGTGGTCATCCGTTGTTAAATCGCATGTGTTTGACATGCGATTTGACAACGGATTAGATTGAATTTGGCTTGTCATCCCTACACGCTCGTATAAATTGCATGGAATGTCTGTTACACATTGCGTTCAGGCTCGACTTCAAACAGTGGGCAGCGAGAAGTAACGAGCACAAAGAAATTCACAGAAAAAAAATTGCAGACAAGAAAAAAAATTCAAAATAAATTGAAAGATGAGCCCAATCTGTTGATTGATATAGTGAAACAGGGCTCGGGAACTACCACTGACGGGAAGAATACCGCAAAGTATTTCGAGTTTCCCAATAAAACTGCAGCTATTACCGGGTTGGATGAAGAGCTAATTAAAAGATTTGCTGTGATTTTGCAAGCAACAACATCTGGCGAGAAGATCGACGTAATCAAATTTAAAGATTTTGCCCGCAAAACAGCAGAAAAGTGCTTAGAATTATAGGACTGGTACTACATGTCGTCAACCGTACATATGTTATTAATACACGGGGAGGACTTAATCGAGAAAAATTATATTGTGCCGATTGGGACTCTCTCGGAAGAAGCCTCAGAGTCTAGAAACAAATATTTTAGGAGGTTCTGGGAACATCATTCGCGGAAAAGAAGCAGGGAAGATTCTAATCAAGATATCCTAAATATGCTTGTTGTTTCTTCGGATCCTTTCCTAAGTCACAAAGGCCTAAAAGTTAGATGCAGATAAAAGAAAGATAGAAAGGAGAGCTTTTGCTCGCCTTGATTCATTTTCAGGAAACTCGAGTTTTTAGATATATATATTCAATCTGGATTCTGACTCAGAATTGCAGTCCGACAACGAGAGTGATAGGGAAAATTTGTAATATTTAATGATAATTTTACATGATTTTTGTTACATAAGTTAGTTTATTGTACCACTATGTGTAGTTATTAATTCCATAAATTAGTTTTTAAAATATTTTGTGTATTTGTTTAAAGTACTTAAATAATATTTTAGTAACCTTTGTTTTATTTAAATTATCAAAAAAAAGAAAAAACAGCAATTTTTTGTAAGTAATTGATAAGTATGTTTCTTGTTTTATATATTCCTAATATTTGGGTCAATACCGTTCTTCATATCGATGAAAGGGAACCGTTTCATATGTAAAAATAAATAAAAATATTTTGATGATGTAAAAAAAATCGGCAACGATAACCGTTAAGTGGAGTATGACAAAAAATCATAAATAATTTGTACTATCTGTAAGGGTATTACCGTTGTCCTTGCCGCTTAAGAGATAATTAGATTTTTTACAATAGCATCACACAAATTTTTCGTCCAAAAATGTCAAACTACAATGAGCAGAATGAGGCTATCCATTCCCTTTTAATGAAAAATTATTTACCTTTTTTGTAGCTGTTATTTCTATTGACGAAGGAATTTCATTATAAATACATAACTCTATTGCGGCATAACGTAAAAAATGTTAAGGTATTTTTTCGTATGGGGAGTTTTGAACGGTATTTAGATTTGCAATAAGTATCAAAAACATTTTGGTAAAAAATCCGCCAGTAATTTATAAAATCCTCTACAAAAATGTTGCTACCTACGTTTTTGCAGGAGATTGGTTTCATCTCTTTCGCTTTTTTAATATTAATAATAAATATAATACCATGAAAAAATAAAAGCCCAGTTTCGTGATTACTCTCAAAAGATCTCTAAAGCTGCGGTTTCCTAGAAGAGTGGTGGCCGCCATATTATAACGCCCATCATGAAAATCTGTAATTTTCACTAGTATTTGATATTAACGTGTCATAAACGCTCTGTATTTGGACAGCCGTAAAATAACGGTTACCCAGAAGAGCGGTGGCTGCACTTAACGACCGCAGTGGCGGCTGTCATAAAAATGATGACAGCTGCAAAGATTTAAATCCGTAGACAGAGAAAACCATAGACTGCTGGTCATCTTCTATCTCACTTACACAAGAAAAGGAAAAATATATACAAGATGCTTGTAAAGAAAAGACTGTCTCTTTTCTTTACAAGCATCTTGTATATATTTTTCCTAATAGCCTAGCCTAATATTTTTTTTCCCTTATCGCGTGTATCGTATTTTAAGGTGAGAACTTCAAATGGTAAACAAAGTTTGACGTTTGATAGGTACGCATTCAAAAGTGGTTGCGACAATATTTGAAATTATTTAATTTGTTATTTCGAAAAATACTGACGATTTTGTGTTTATTGTTGAGGATTGACTTTAGCTATTGCTGCAAAATGGTACAGTGCAGTGTCCTTGGTTGCAAAAGTGATAGTGGGAAGAAAATTGCCGGATTGTTCTTTCATTCGTAAGTAGCTAAATATTTCGGTTAATTCGGTGGAACACCGTGGAAGTTTTCAACTAATATGGTTTATAAACTGTTAAACTACATTTATACAGCTGTTTTAAGATAAAATGAGTGCTGAATTATTATGTGTTTATTACATATTTATTTATTTATTTATTTAACCATTTATGTACACACCTAGATAAACAGACAAGAAGAAAATAACAGAAAAATAGGTACAAAGGTGATGCTTATTTCTAATGAAATCTCTTAGAGCATACCTGCGATAGGATAGCAGATTTAGAGATGTAGACAGCGTGTGTAAGAGTAAAAGAGAAAATAAAATACATAAAATCAAAAACAATTCACTTAATAAAATAAAACAAATAATATGAGAATATACATACATACATACATACTTCTAAAATAAATAACACTAGAATATTAATATATACGCAACTATGACGAAGTGGAAAGATAGTGTTCTTTCACTTTTCTTTTAAAAACTGCAACAGTTTGGCAGTCCCTAATGTCAGGCGGAAGTGAATTCCACAACTTGGGAGGGGACTTAAGGAGGTTTCTAAGATGCGACCTGCAAGGCACATCTGAAAGTCGGGCGTAGGAAAAACGCTCCCGCAGATAGGATGGCGTTTTAGGGTTGTGAAGGAGGTTGAATAGCAGACACAATATCCGAGAGTTCCTGCGAAGTCGAATGGGGAGCCACTTGAGTATCTTGCGAAAGTTGGAAACGTGATCTTACTTTTTAAGGTTGAAAACAAAACGAATACATGATTGTGATTTACATAACCTCCAAGCTCACTGCTGCCTACTTTTTACTCAGATACTACCCCATTTTAGGGGAAAATAGTACACCAATAAAATATATTACAATAAATTACTTTCTTCAATCATTTCTGATAAATGCTTTATTAGAGTGTAATGTATAGCGCTGGCAGCAATTTATTTTCAATACTCAATTGTTTATTGCATTCCACATGTATTACATAGATGGTATAACAGAGTTAAAGAAGTGTATTCGTTTAAAGAAAGTGTATTCGTTTATCAAGCGCTGAAGCGCAAAAACACGTTAGCTGCCGTTAGCCTGCCATGCCTTGTTTATGCCAGAATTGAATGCGATTTTATTGTACGTGCCGTTAACACTTATACCAGTTTTGAACGGCAACTAACTTGCTTATATCGTGCAACAATTGCACGTGTTGTTTAAACGGTGCTATTCGATTGTTGCTTAAATTTTATGGTATGCCACAGGCCATAAACTTGCACCGTATAAATGGAGCTTTGCGCAATGACTTCCGCCCTTCTAGAAAACCACAGCTTTATTGTGTGACCTTCAGCGCTTTCTTAGAAAACCAAAGCTTTAGGCTGCCAATACATTGATAAGCTTCATAGTGTGACAGGTGTCTATGGCCACCACCATTAGGTAGACCATCGGAGTCTTTGACAACCTATGCGTCAAATACAGTAGCTTCAGTCTTTAGCACGAAAATGTTGCAGAATTTACCACCCGAATTCGCCATAAGTGTGAGCTTTTCACCTAGGATTTTACGCTGAACAACATTTTTTTAACAGGCTAACGCCAGCTAACGTGTTTTTGCGCGTCAGCGCTTGATAAACGAATACACAGGACTTACATCAAGTGTCGTATAACTTGCATATTAAAAAAGAACACCCATTATTCAAGGCTGCTACAAACTATTAAAGAATAGTCACTTTCCTAGCCTGCACTAACACCGTCAACAAACTTACCCGTTTTCTTTACGGAATTTTCATATTAACGTAGTTTCTGTGATGTTATTATAGTAAGCATGTTGGTTTAGAACAAGCTATGGAGCGTGGCAGGCTATCCTGCCTGAATAAAAATTTAACGGAATAGAATTTCTATTGGACAATATTCACAGGCGTAGTCCCCCAGACCTTTGACATCAGCTCCCTCCATCTGCCTAGCCTTTTCGCAACTAGGTTGGGGTCGGCTTCCAGTCTAACCAGATGCAGATGAATACTTATATTTTACGTGGAGCGACTGCCTATCTGACCTCCACAACCCAGTTGCTAGGTAATACGATAACCCCTTGGTAAGACTGGTTGTCAGACTTTCAGGCTTCTGACGACCCGTAACGACTATCAAGGATCCACAAATGACAGCCGGGACCACGGGCGTAACGCGCTTTCCGAGGCAAGGAAGGTTCCTGGTGTGTCACCCATCCATGGACCAACTGCGGCAAGCGTAGCTTGACCTGATTGATCGACCCATGCCGTTGTTTTAAAAGAAGGAGCATCAAAATAATATATTCGTACAAAAACTAAATATTTATTGCATAGTTTTATTACTGAAAAGTAAGTTAGTTTGCAGACACAAATCTCATCCTTTGAGAACAACCTCGAATCATTTTTTTTTTCTTTAGCTACACCGATCTATCCGTAGGGCTAAAGCCAATCGCTGAGCCAATGATAAATAGACACAACACCAAATATCGTCGCACAACTAAAACTGGCTTGGTTCTACGGCAATCAGGCCACGATTTATGATAATTTTACTGAGACATAGTTGTAATGTTCTGGAACGAAGCAACAATGTTCCAATTGTATTACACTTAACACCGAGTTGGCATGATAACACACGCTAATTCCGAAATTCTGAACACGTGTAATGAACATGATAGGTGAAGCTTTCAAATTCCAAACGAAGGAGATGTAGTAAAGTACAGCTACACGATTACTGACAAATGCTTGCATTACGCGTTTCACTAGACGAGTCCACTTAAAATATGTGTGGTTCTGTCCTCAAAAGACCATTTCGGACACTAATCTACATGGTCCTCACATGATCTGACCAAGGTTATGTCCAAAAGAGACTGTGATCTTTAAGTTTGTTTCGGCCTTTCTTCTCAGAGTAGTCGTAAGTATAGGAAACACCGACCTATCTAGTTTTAAAACATGGTTGACATGTAAAAGTGTTTGTAAAAACCACCTACTTACAGAAATAAAATCATTTATAATTTAGATAAACATGAAAAATGTTCTTCTTCGTTGGTATCACTCAACACCGATGATCAAACAGGTCACAGGAAAAATGGATCTAATTTCAGGCTAAGGCTTTGTCCTGAGTCAAGTAGGTACTTATTTGGTCCAAAACAACACCTATGTACATTTGAAGTTCACGTAAATATATCTTTACACACTGCACTGCTACAAGTTTTTTTTGGCGCGTAAATGGCGCTGATAGGGGGTTCGTATTGAAAAAACAAGATGGTGGTGTTAGTTCCAATTTTGACCACACGCCAAAAGAACCTTGTAGCTATACGTGAATTTTCCGTGCTATAGCCATTTCATACAAATTGTCAAAGAATGATAGTTGTGATGTGTATATGGCACCATATAATTATGAACATCGTTAGTTTATAATCTATCTCGCGAGTTTATAAGCTATCGAATTGTTTTTTACTGCAACAAACCATTTACAATCCAACGCATAATTTTTTGATAGTTTATAATATGTCCATGGCAAACCGACAAATTGTGAACTATTATCGAACTTGCATGCGACGGGTCGCACTTTGCGCTACTACTAAATAGCCAAGTAACTGCGACCAACCTGAAAGTAGCGCCAGCCGGCCGCTGTTGCGGTATCGCTCGCTTCGCTCACTCGGCTCGCGCTCGGTTGGTTACTGTTTTTTTTTTTTTTTTTTTTTTACGGGGGGAAATCCTCATGGACTACCTTACCTAACCTATATGCTCGGGGTGCCATTTTTTTTTTTTTTTTGAGGATGGGACATCATCAAATGACCCCTCCCACTCTGGGTGGAGCGGAAGGGAGTGTCAGACTCTTACTGACTAAAACCCACCCGTGTTCCTTCCTTGGCCCTTTATGTTCCGGGTCAGCGGTACCCCTTTCGGATGATCCCGCTTTCCCGGCAGGCTTGGGCCCTAGTGGGCCCCCTCTTCGATGCTGACATCTCTCGGGGTGCCCTGGCTTAGTTAATGCGACCAATTCAGCTACCGCCAAGATCGACAAATCAGGGACGGTTCACAATTTTACGGGTGATAAAATCGGACAGATTGTGAATCCTGTCGGTAAGTGCAGGTTTGTTTACAATTTTACGTGTTGACATGCGATAGATTATAAAATAACGAAAATTAATACGTTAGTATGTAAGCAGTATGGTACAATTCACAAAAATTATTCATCGACAGTTTACAATCTCGCGAAATAGATTATAAACTAACGGTGTACACAATCTAACGGTGACATATATATGGACAATTTAAGTTGGTAGTCAATTAGTTAAATAATTATTTTTTGATTCTAAGAAGTTGTATAAATATCTACAAGCGTTGCAGCATCCAAAAGCACTCTATCGAAGCGACAAAACCAAACGATCTTATTATTATTGTCTGCCAATCTAGATGGACGAGCCGGAAAGCCTCATAGGTAGTTGGCAACCGTCCAACCGTGCGACCTAGTTTACGCAAATTTATCTGATGTCCTACAACCTTTGAGTACTCGAACATATTGCCAAATAAGTAATACTAATAATAATATAAGTAGTATAGTAATAGTAATATAAGTGATACTGAAATAAAGGAACGAAAGCCTTGTTGTCAGTATTTTTGCATTAAACAATATTCGTAAAAGAATCGAGATCGATATGTACATTTTATTTTTGTTGTGCAGCTGTGCTTTTATATTTAATTTTTTTTTTTGGCCCTCTCCATTCTATGTTTTAATAACGACTCTTGTGGTGAATATGGATTTGGATTGGATGGAGTAACTAGCGATATTTTCGATTAACAAAAGTTTAGGACCTCAATTTTAAATGAGTGACTAAATGATAACAGCCGCACGTGTTAATGGGTTAGGTTTAGCTACGCTAGCTGCGGTTGGTCCGTGGATGGGTGTGCGTGTTACGTATCGAGATCCCTCCGTGTCTCGGAAAGCAGGTTAAGCTTCAGGGTTCAGCACCCGGCTGTCATTCGTAGATCTTTGACAGTCATTACGGGCCCTCCGTATTAAAACGTTCTAAAAGCAAAATAATGGTCCTAAAACAAGAGAACTGAAATGGTACAGTCAACTCATAAAAAAATACAATAATAACACATTAAATACACACATTTACATAATAATATATTTTGTGCAGTGGGCTGCATCAATTGGGTACCCCAGTTGTGTAGGGGGTACCCACATCGTGAAGCTGACTGTACATATAAGATTTTTTAAGGAATAATTTGATGTATCAACTGATTGAGATTAAAAACTTTTAAATTTTTACATTACTCAGTTCTGAAAATAGGTGCGATACTTACATACACGCACAATTCATTGATAAGGTTTAAACAAGAAAACATACCTTTTGACAAGTAACTGCAAACATTGTTGCTGGTTTGCTGTCACACGTTGTTTCGTTCTCTATCTCCAAATTGACTGCAGCGTTACGAGTTGCGGGTTCGATCCCCGCACGGAACAAATATTTGTATGACCTGCAAGTGGTTGTTCCGGGTCTGGCTGTTTGTGTATGTGACTTGTAAATGTTTGTAAACGCACCCACAATACACGAAAAATTCCTAGTGTGGGCCAACGTTTAAAAAAAAAAAAAAAGACTCCTAATATTTTTTTATTATATTGTCCAAGGGCTGATTTTTCAATAGTCAGGTATTTTTTTATCTGAGGAATAAATATTGTGGTTTGACAGCTTTTGTAAAGAAAATAATTATGTCAAACTGTCAGATTAATTCTTCAGATAAAAGTCATCTGGCTATTGAAAAATGGACTCTTAAAATACTAAATAGTCATTTTACTGCGACCAACTGGGATGTAGCGCTCGCTCAGCTCGCGCACTGTAGGTCATACTTTTAACCTAACCTAATCCATTTGATCAGGGTGACCTAGCATATTTACTGCGACCAACTTTGAGTAACGATTTAAAAAAAACTACTATAAGTACACCTCTGCATTACCCTTCAGGGATTACAGGCGTGATGTTTTGGTATATTAGAAAAAAAAGCGTGTATCAATATAGAAGCATAAAAGTTTTAAAGGCTCGTTTAAAAACTATTAAAATTAACAGGCTAAAAAATTGAGCACCGACATAATTCTTTCTATGTACCAAATATGGCACGACATGCGGCAAAGGGTTAAGTGCCCAGACTTAAATTTTTCATTTCGATAGTGGGTACTTTTCAAATAGGATGTTCTACTAATAGGAAATACTGCTAGTAGGACGATTTGCTAATAGGACATTTTACTAAAGTATCGTTTTGCTAGGAGGACCATTTGCTTTCAGGACGTTATGATATGGAGGGGTTACGGGTAGTCTGAAGCCCAAAAGTCCGACAACTAGTCTTACCAAGGAGTATCGTGTTACTGTAGCAGTATCGAAATCGCCACATGTCAGCTGCACGTCATACTGACGTCACGCAAATCCTGCATCGCGCATGCAGAGTTTACCGCTCGACTAGCATAATATACGAGTATATACAACTTCCCGACATCAATCGTTGGGCAGTTGTCCACCAGACACGACACCCGTCTGGTCGGAGGATCCTCCCTAATACTATGGAGATACGAGTGAACATTACACCCAGTACCTCGTATCTCTATATTACCGAGTAGCTAGGTGGTGGAGGTTAGATATGCAGTCACTGCATGCTAAATACTGGTATTCAGCTACATCTGTTTAGACTGAAAGCCGACCCCAACAACACAGTTAGGAAAAGGATAGGCAGATTGATACAGTTCACATTCAATACTTCTAACTAAACCAGGGTTCTAATTTTGCAGATAGAGCCAACATTTTGATTAATATAGACACAGTAATTGCTACGGGCCCTACGACATTTGAATATAAAGTGGGTTGGATTATTGGCACGTTTTGACAACAAATCATAAAGCTGAGCACGAATTGATCGCAGCTTTAAATGGTTCCTTCCATTGTTTTTTTTTTTACCAATTTCGAAAGGATATTGTTTTTAACGTGACAAATTAGAAGGATGATGTTGCTATTCATATTTTCGATTTAGAAGTAGATTTGAATTTTTTTACAATGATTTTGAACGAGATTAGAACAGGTAAATTGGATCATACTGCGAATTGGATATTTTAAGAGTATGTGTGGCAAGTTGGCAACCAGCTTTATTAGTATGTAAACCATTCATGTTAGTCAAAAATGAATATGCTACTACTATTAAACTTCATGATCTTTTATGAAACCGATGTTATTTCTGGATGTTCATCTTAATTTGTAATTATGTAATTCTAAGTAAGGCCCGCTTGCACCACAAATTTCTAAATACATTTAGCGTTAAACAAATTTAAATCATCGTTCTATTTCTGTCAATCATTCGAAAATGATAGAGACAAAACGATGTTTTAAACACGTTTAGCACTAATTGTATTTAGTGAATATTGATGCAAGCGGGCCTAAGTTTCAGTACACAGACAAGGTGACTCCAAGTGACATCCACACTCAAATTATATGTATATTAAAATATTTTTATTCAACATTCTGCTAGGAAAAAGAACTTAATAGGAAAATTATCTTAAAATATTCTTGTTTATTTTATTAAAGCGAGGATCTTCATCGTACGTCTTACTTCTCGTCTCAGAAACGTGACTAAAGTAAAGCTAAATTAGTACAACATCCGACTATTCTCGAAGTAAGATGAAACACTTTCAAACGTACATCTTTAGCATACAACCTCGCTGACATACATACGTTAAATATTACATGACATACCGCCATGCTTGACTACTAAGATGTTAGATTCGCTTGTAAATACCAGTTTTATCTTAACTTGAATATCTTTGTTTACTCACTGTTTGTACACTTGGGAGCAAATAAATCGAGCCACTTCCTTTTTTCACGTATAATGGTTATTATTTCTGGTATTATGGAACGTATCAATTCGAAACATACCATACCGCCTTAAAGTTTATTTATTAAGTTCATTTCATTATAAATAAAAGTTTGATTATAACATTTTGATTGTACTCCATTATGAAAGGTTAATTAGGGGTTTTGTTTTTGTTTTTGTTTTATTATTATTTATTTATTTAACTTTGTTTTTAATTGTTTTTCTGTACTGTTTTAACCCTACAATTTTCTATAAAAATTAACGTTTTTCTTTCAGAGCCAATACTTTATCATTCAATAATTTACCCTCATTGTAAAGGTTATTAAATAACATCTTAAGCGAAATTATGTCTGGAATTGATACATTCCGTAATACCAAAAATAATAACCATTATACGTGAAAAAAGGAAGGGGCTCGATTTATTTGCTCCCAAGTGTAGTTCAGATAATTGATTGATTGATTTTGTTAATTGATGGATTGTTTTTTTTTATAGATGATGGATAGTATTAATAAGATATTATCTTATTAAAATCAAATAGAGGGTGAATCAGAATGTTTTCTCTTTAAATTTATATACTTTCAAATTATGTTATTACTAGCTGACCCCACGAACTTCGTACCGCCTAACAATTTTTTTTTCTCTCCCTATGAACCATTCTCGTACTTCAAGGAATATTCTAAAAAAAGAATTAGCAAAATCGGTCCATCCGTTCTTGAGTTTTAAAATTACAACGAAAAGTGGCATTGATTTTTATAGCTAAAGGATGTTATCAGTTACGTATTTTTAGTTTAATGAAACGTAGAACATAATCAAGCAATTACTGATAATGAACCACAATTGTGTTTTGTGGGCCGGATTCAATGATCGTCAGCAGGGGTGCGGAACTCCTGGTAGTGATAACTGCTAGACAGATATGTATTTGTATAGTAAGTCAGTTTAACATTTAATTTGGTACCTAGTGTAAAGATTTACTTGTCATAAATCTCTAATGTTAATATTAGTCAAGGCGCGAAGTAAAATAAAGTCTATATTTAGTATGTTTAATCTAGTCTAATTTCTAAACAGCTAAGCAATGACTTGTGAATACTTAGACTAAGCGAGAATTTAATTGGATTTGCACATAAAGCAAGGCAACAAAGCCGGGCGAAGTACGGACATAAAAAGTCACGTTACAAATTGTTTATATTCATTAATATCACGCGAAATAATTACTCGTTTTATATGCAAATCTTCTGAACAGTAATCCGACAAGCCATCAGATTGAAATACCTGTATATCCGGATGCTTGAATGTGTATAAAAAGTAAACAACATAGTGAAACCTTTGGTATCCTTTTCTGAAACATATGATGTAAAAAAATGGTCACGTTGTCCCTACAAAACTCAATTTTAACGTGTAAATTAATATTTCTGCTTTTTCGTACGTAGTTCCGATCGCTTTTATAAAATCTAAAAACGATTTGACATTTATAATTATAACCTCAATTTTTAGATTTTCTTGCGCCGCTTGACAGGTTGTCAAGAAGTGGCCAGTATCATTCCAATGCGGCAAAAACTTTTTGGATACGAGTATCTCTGAATAGTCCTATTCAAAGGGTGTAAAAAATCTAATAAAAATAAAATGGCTTGATTTTATTAGGAAAATCTCAGTACTGAGCTCAGGAATATAAAAAATTGAATAATGGCTTGAGTAAAATGTCGAAGTAGGTAGGTACCATACTTCCTTTCCTTATTAAATTCCAGTACATCATTGGTTATTAGTTGCTAGGTGTTTTTTTAAGTCGTTTTCGATTGTAAATAAAAAGTCGCCAATTGAAGGGGTTGAAGGGATTAGGCCCATTGAGCAAATTTATTAAAAGTTCTCTGGGTTCCTACTTCGTAGTTAAGTACCTGGCTTATAAGTTAACGTTATTCCCGTCTCCATAATTACTAACTGATAGTACAGATTTCATGGTTAGTGGTCTGTATTTTAAATAGAGCTACATAGTCTGTAGATATTACTTAGACAAATTCTTGGTAATTAAAAGATCGATCTAAGACCATCTATCAACAATAGCACTAGATTAAGGATAAGGAACAAAATCACATCGCTCAAGACGACGCGATTGCATATAACTTGATTATAAACCTTATTACTCAAACGTAAAGTTTATTATCGTTTGCAATTTAATTACTGCTTCGATTGAATATTTATGGAAAAATAGAAAGGTTGAAAATATTGTGTTGCAAAATAAGACTACAACATTAATTGTGGCCTTATTTTTCCGGCCGTTTTTGATGCGCTCATCGGAAATCTAGTACTATTCTTGATCGACACATAATAATTGAAAAGTATTTTCGTTAAGTTCTTAATTTTCAATGTAGTAATTGGATAAAATTCAATTATAAGTTATTTGAATCAAAATGTTACAGAGAATTAGATATTTAGAATAAAAGTATTAATTATTAAACCTTTCATTTTAGTTGTACAATACAAATCTCGACTACGTGTCCTATGATATTCTCTTAAGCAGATTCTTATTTCCCTCACCTCAACAGCAACGAACGCAAGGTTTATTTATATTCAGGGCGCAATTTCCGCCGAAAAAAGGTGAAAACAATAAGGCCAAACACGTCATTGGGGACCAACCAGATCACGTTTTTTGCTGTATCTCGGCAAAAGTAGTTTTTTTGCCAAAGATATTTGCACCCCAAAACGTGAACCTATTCTGAACAAAATGTGAGCCTCAGGGCGTGAATAGGACGGAAGTACTGAGAGGTATTTTATTTACCTAGAAAGAAATGTCATGTCTTTTTAAAATATTATTTTAATACCGAATTATAATATCTACCGTGGCAACACTGTGAAAGTACGAATTAGTTATAGTTTAGCTTTTCACTCTAGTTCTGCCACGTAGGTGAGTTTCATGGAGATGTATGCGAATAGTTTATTGCAGCCATGTAGACGAGCTGTAGTTCAATGTTCAACGTAGGCACTTATGTGATCTTATGCAGACATGTAGTTGTGCTGTTAGTAAGCCATGTAGAGGTGCTATTAGTAAGGAATGTAGGTGTACTGCAATGAAAGCCATGTAGGTGTACTGCGATGAAAACATGTAGGTGTGCTATTGGTATGAAATGTAGGTGTACTGCGATGAAAACATGTAGGTGTGCTGTTATTAAGCCATGTAGGTGTGCTGTGATGGCCGACGAAATGACAGCTGAACCCCAGATCGAGATCAAAGCTACTCACCATAGCGGTTCGAAAGTTTCACTCCAAAGCGTCCTAAAAGGCGTCGACGGAATCTTTATCAAGTGATTCTGAAAAGATACCTGTGAAGTTGAAGCTAGTTTCGGAAGGACTGACTACAGATGATCTCCACAAAATCATTGCAGCGATACAAGGCTCAAGTAAGAAGGTTCCAACCACGAATGTAGTCCCAGATTTTGACCCTGATAGTAGATCCCAAGATATTGAGCTATGGGTAAGAAAGATGAATTGATGCGCCAATATTTATGATTGGAATGAAAAACAAACAATTCACTATGGCCTTGAAAAGCTTTGTGGGTTGGCCAGAAAGCGGTATGAATCTTTGTTGACGCTCAATACTCATTACTCATGAAAATAAATTGTAGGGATGAAAATTTCGGAAAACTTTTAGAAGAGATTCTTAACTGGAAAACCCGAACGGATGAAACTTATTGAGATTTTTTTAATGATAAGTTAACATTGCACAGTAGGTGTGAAATTGATGACCAAAAGGCGGCAGTAGATTTTATAACTTATGGAATCAATGATTTTTCTATTAGAAACGGTGCGTAAACACATCAATAAAAAAAATACGAAATGGTTTGTTAAATTATTTAGCTCCCCAGCAACCTAGTACATCGAAAAAAAAACCCAAAATACAGAATCAAAATCGGGATTCGACTAGTAGCTACAATAGGAATTATGATATATCTTATATTAACTGCCCCGAGCGAGGACACATTTACAACAATCGCTCTAAGTCGATCATTAAATGCGTTAAGTGCGGTAGAGAAGGTCATCATTTAAAAAACTGCAATAGAAAACCCTACGACGATAAAAGTCAAGACAAACAATCTGTTGATAAAAAAGGTATTGAAAGTAAATCCAAAACAGATTATTAACAATGAGGCAGTTAATGTCGATAGACTTCAATCTCGTTCCACCCTTTCTGATATTGATACTAATGATAAGTTTTAAAGAATATTTTTGTCAACGGAACTATGACCGATGCGACATGGATATCGGTAGCGACAGTACCTTGATTAATTGCTCGATAGCATAAAAACTCCTCAGTCTTGAAGTTTATAACGATCGGCCAATCATAAAAGGATTTGGAAGGTCTATTACCGAACCCAAATCTCATTCCACTGTTTAAGTCAGAGTTCATGATAATGAAACCGAATTAGTAGCCTTGATAAATGATAAATGATTTTATTTCTGTAGGTATGTTTGTACTAACACTTTTACACGTCAATCATATTTTAAAAACTGGATGAGGTCGGCGTTTCCTATCTGACTACTCTGAGAAGAAAGACGAATGACATATTTTGAACGTGTGTGGATATCCACACACGTTCAAAATATGTCATGCATCTATGTTGGTGGCGCCAAATAAATGTTTGTATTTTAACCCAGGAAGGATTTTTACCTAATTCTACGGATTTCCCTTTTCCTGTCCATTTCCTGATTTCTCAGTTAGTCCGGTCAGTGGGTCGTCGGAAGTTGTTCGTTATATTTCATTGCAATATTTTATTGTAAATCCTCTTCACATGGTCGTAAGTTTGTTTACCTAAATGAAACTATCATAATGGTAGTATTTTACAAAATGTGGCATAACAGATTGATTTTAATTAATGTGGTGGTTTTATTCTTAGTGAAACACGAACGAGTCGTCGTGTTAGTATGACCCAACCACAGAACACTATTACTCCTAGCGGGACCCAACTGCTTCACCTATGGGAGTCCCTATCTAATCATAGAGAAATTCCTGTTGGGTATAACAAATCCACCCAAGCATGGGAGCATAACAAGCGAATGTGGGAAAGGCTTGCAGAAATTTTAAATTCTGCTGGCGAAGGAACTGTTCAGTCTGGATCCGAATGGTTAGAGAAATAATAAAGTGTTGTACGAGTATAAGAATCTATGTTATCTTTTTTTTTTAACAACGACCTCACAACCTTATCAAATCGACAAAAATTAGGTGAAAAAAATTTTTGGAAAATCGGCACATACCTTAGAACTTACCTATTGCGTAATTTGTTTAAGTCGATATAAGTGAATTACCTGAAATTTAATCGGAATTTATAGGTGGGGTAGCGCCAAAAAGTCAATTAACAATTCAGTTTTAAAAACTATAAATGAGTAGCAAAATATTTAGTTAAAATCGGTTTAGAAGAACAACTACTACAAATTGTCAATATTAAACAGTGCAGTGTTAAACGAAATTTGTCGCTGACTGTATCTAAATTATCTAGCGCAGAAATGTTGTGAATTCTCAGGTTGAACTTTTTACAATCACAATGTACAGTGTGTATATCTATAAACTCCGCATGTCCTTAAAGAGTAGGTACCACAAAATCAGTAGCCTCAAGCAATCATTTATAAACCCAATTCATGACATATTTAAGACAAGGATCTGACTGCTTCAGTAATATTACCATAAAAATAACGTACATCCCTAACGTACTCCCTTTTATGAGATCGTCGAATATATAACAAAGGAACGGAATCTCATTCTCAAAGTTCAGGAAACAACATATTTTTCGTTTATTTTCTGTATTATTTTCATATGAGCTCCCTTTATGATCCATTACGGGTATGAATGCATTTTTGAACAATAGGACACAGTTTTCGTACTTTAATAAAGGTTATGAACATAAGGGTCAAAATTAGAATGTTTTGTTTCTTTGTCTACAAATAGACAAAAACGTTATAACTCTAAATTCTAATTCTGAAATTAAAGTTGGAGGAATGTACCGTTACCGTAACGCGTTTAAAATGCTTTCTATACTTATCAATACAATAAGGATGTCGTGCTGGGTTTATAAGATCTGTGATGTTGTCTTTAATAAAACTAATTTTGACTTAGGTTCTTACAAAATACATGATTAAATGGAAAAACGTTTTTGACTAGCAAATAAAAACTAAGGACAGCATTTTAAGATTTAATCGTGAAACACGTGTTCTTATATTTTAGTGTTAACATTAGTTCAAAACATTACCAGCTCGGTAATAAACATTCATGGTCCTACGAACCTGGATCAGACCCAGACAGTCTGAAGATTTTGAAGTCAGCGATGCCAGCTTTGGACCGCAGCCCAGCGTACTCGCAGTGGATCGCTGCGACAGGAGTACCTGGCATCCCGCAGAGGTAGCAACAGCTTTTGTTTTGAATTGTTAGTTCAACGTGACGCCACAGAGGACGCGACTAGTAGTTCATCAGAAGACGAGTGTTCGTGTTCAGGCGGCAGCAGCCGGCAGCAACCGGCAGTCGAAGTTCAAAGTGACACCACAGAGGGCGCCACCAGTACACTTTTTTTTTTTTTGAGGATGGGAAATCATCAGATGACTCCTCCCGCTCTGGGTGGAGCGGAAGGGAGTGTCAGACTCTTACTGACTAAGACCCACCCGTGTTCCTTCCTTGGCCCTTTATGTTCCGGGTCAGCGGTACCCCTTTCGGATGATCCCGCTTTCCCGGCAGGCTTGGGCCCTAGTGGGCCCCCTCTTCGATGCTGACATCTCTTTGAGGCGCGCGTGGAACACGTACGCGCCGTCCAGCACGGGCCTGGTCCTGATCGGACGGTGAGCTACCCATTACTCACCGCCCGCAGGCCCGCGCCTACGGTGGCCGGGAGTCGTCACGCAGCTCCCGACGCCCGGGGCGTCCACCGCGGCGGCTTGGACGGGAGACTCTCTCCCTCTCCCGTCCCGCCACCTCCTTCGCTAGCATGACTGCTTCGCAGAAGGAGGTGACTGCCTCCCACTCCCCCTCGCCCCGGACCATGGCTTGAACCAGGGCCGGGCGTGAGAGGTCGCTGCCGCTGCCGATCGCCTCTACGAGGACACGGCGGTGCTCCGCCCATGCAGGACAGGCCCCCACCGTATGCTCCACCGTGTCCTCGGGGCGATCATCGCAGTGGTGACACCCGGGCGTTTCCTCCCGCCTGATGATGTGCAGGAACCTCCCGAAACATCCGTGTCCGGTGAGGACCTGCGTCAGGCGGTAGGTGAGGACGCCGTGACGCCTCTCTAGCCACTCCTCAAAGAGGGGTCTTACCGCCGCTATCGTGGCGTGCCCTGCGCTGGGTTGCGACAGTCGCTCTTTCCATGCCACCATGAGATCGCGCCGGAGGTCCGTCCGCTCCGCCGCGATTTGCCGCGGAAGCGGGGTTTCCCCCCGGCGTAGTGCCTCCGCGCGCCACTCATACAGGCGCGCGAGGACTATCGCCTCCAGATCCCACGGCGGCAGTCCGGCAAGGAGGCTTGCCGCCTCGCCCGAGATCGTGCGGTAGCCCCGGATCAGCCTTACGGCTACCACCTTTTGGGGCCACCAGTACACTACGAATTCAAACCAACTTGCGACTTTGATAGAAGTGCAAACGTGAGTACAATAAAATATAAATAAAATAAAAAATAGTAGCAGTGTTAAAGAAGATTTTGTCAAGCAATTTTGAACTTCATTTTAAAAAAGATTTTTGTTTTAAGATTTTGAAAATTGAAGGTCTTTACCTACAAAGTTGCCGTTTTACAATACTGGCCATTCGAAACGTCTTTTTTGTATGGCTGGCAATAAATTTTAAATTTAAATGAATTGTATTAAAAAAATATGGAATTATACTTTCAAATTCAGTCATTTGTTTATTGATTAGTGTTTTGTTTTCACTACATTTGTATCCTTTTCATAAATAAAGACACGATAAAAATACGAGTAATTATGGAATACGGGTTCCGTCGCGGTAGCAATGCCGCACAAACGGCTCGCAACATTAATCAGGAGCACGGAGAAAAATAAATATATATATACTACAAACGAACCCGTTATTGGTTTTAACCCTTCCGACATGGATATTTTGATCTAAAAAATTAACCCCCGTGGTCGCATGAAAACTAAAGTCAACAACGACGAATTAAAGGCGACAGTGGAAACTACCAACTGGAGTGCAATCTACCGCTGAGTTAGCAGCAGCTTTCAACGTTAGCATCAAAACAATATTGGTCTATTTGCGTCAAATTGGCAAGGTAAGAATACTTGATAAGTGGGTGCCGCACGAACTGAACGATATCCAGCGCGACGAACGCGTTGAGGTATGCCATGAGTTGCATAACAGATACAGAAACGAAGGGATTTTGAACCGCATTGTCACTTGACGATCATCATGTTGGTTAGACCCTGGTTCAGCGCCTAGGCAATGCCCCAAACGAAAACTTACCCCTAAAGACGTCATGGTCACTGTTCTAGTGTTGGTCTAGTGCAAAGAAGCTCGCAACTCTCTTAATCGCTCGTCCCCGCTGCTCCTACATGACAACGCTCGACCTTATACGGCACCACAGACGGTCTCTAAGTTACAAGAACTAGGGTTGAAGGTTTTGCGTCATCTACCGTACTCACCAGACCTTGCGCCGACAGACTTCTACTTTTTCCAAAATTTGGATACCTTCTTGGCAGGGACAAAATTCAATACCCGAGAGGCAGTATAAAATGCCTTTGAAGAGTTTGTTGGCTCCCGTACACCTGACATCTTCAAAAAGAGCATTGAAAAATTACCACTGCGCTAGCAGAGATGCATCGATAACATGTGCATATTTTGATTGAAAGAAATAAAAAGTATTTATATAAAAAAAACTTTATTACTTACTCTATACTTTATTGCTATAGTACCTATCCTATCCCACACCAATTCGAAAACGATCGTCTTACACGTCCACGTCCGTTCGAAGGCGGTTTTTTTTTATTTAAAAGTATTTACTGTTGATATTTTTTTTTCGTTTTATTTAATCTTGTGATTGGAAGTAGAATTAAAGATGAAAATGGCTGAGTACCGATTACTCCTACTGTTGCAACCTTTCAGGCAACAAAAGGATACGGAGATGTCGATCGCTGAATATTACCTTTGATTTTATGTTGGGCAGTTACGGTTCACAAGTTACACGGAACTAACTACCCCAGAAAAAGCTGTTATAGATCTAGGCAAGAAAACATTCGCTAAAGGATAGGTGTATGTTGCTCTGAGTCGTGTTTAAACCTTGGAAGGAATAGCGTTGCCTGACTTAGATTCAAACAAATTATTGAGTAGGCCACACGACGAAAGAGCATTGACGCGATTACGCAACTTAATTCAGTGTCAAATTGACGCATCAGCATGCCTAGTAGGTAGTGGTATTCCTATGTAAAACTTCAATCTTAATTAGGTATCCTTTTTGTACGAACTGAATATTTTGGCATATTGAACCGTATGAAGTAAGCCCAACAACAGGTAACTGCTGTAAATCGTTGAGGAATTCCCTCGACTGTCTATGGTCTCCATCATCAGACCTGTAATGGCACTTATAACCCCTATGGATGCAAAGTTCTCATCAATAGAAATGAATTTAGTCCAAACACAAGGTAGCTACTGTAAAACGTTGAGGAGTTCCCTTGTCTGTCCTTTTTTTTTTTGAGGATGGGTAATCGTCAAATGACCCCTCCCGCTCTGGGTGGAGCGGAAGGGAGTGTCAGACTCTTACTGACTAAAACCCACCCGTGATCCTTCCTTGGCCCTTTATGTTCCGGGTCAGCGGTACCCCTTCCGGATGATCCCGCTTTCCCGGCAGGCTTGGGCCTTAGTGGGCCCCCTCTTCGATGCTGACATCTCTTTGAGGCGCGCATGGAACACGTACGTGCCGTCCAGCACGGCCTGGTCCTGATCGGACGGTGAGCTACCCATTACTCACCGCCCGAGATCGTGCGGTAGCCCCGGATCAGCCTTACGGCTACCACCTTTTGGGGCGCGTTCAGATAGTGGGCGGCTCTCCGCCGCAGTAAACGCGCCCACACCGGGGCCCCATATGTAGCCATGGACCGCACGACCCCCGCGTAAAGCCTCCGGTAGGAGGCGTTTGGACCCCTCAGGTTGGGCAGGAGCCGCTTGAGGGCGGCCCCAGTCCGTGTGCTCCCCCTTACATCCCTGAATCATCAATATGGTGCAATTGGGGAGATCCCAAAGATAACGGCCACAACACTGGATTTGAGACATTCTTTTGTTGAATAAGTGCTTCGGAGGTTTAGGGAGACCAGACTTGACCTAAGAAGACCAAGCAATGGCAAGCCAAGGTGCACAAAGGCCCGAGAAGATCGATTCATTGTGTCTACGATGTTAAGAAATCGACGTCAGACGGGAGTTGCAATCCAGCAAGTACTTTTGAAGACCTGAAGGGCCCCAATCAGTGAGTGCACAGTTAGGTGACGTCTTGGATCTGGGCATGTCAAATCGTGTGAAAGACATATTAAGACCACGCGGACGAAGGCAATACGAAATATTGAATTATTAAATATTAAGTTTAAATTTCGTAAACTCACTATAAGAGTAAGTTTTTTTTCCAAATGGGCCTATTTTGTTTTTTCCTTCTATAACACATTACATTAATATTGTTTTGTTCCAATTCGATGTTTTTATGCGTTAATCAATACATTTGAATTGATTTGCGTTTCACTTCAAGATGCCATCTTGCGCGGTTTCGGAAATATTTCATGATAAGTTAATGGATTTTTTTTACGTGTGCTTGTCAGTGTATCTGTAAACTTCATCTAAATCCGTTAAGCCATTTTTGCGCCGATCAGGGCCCTACAAAATATCCAGATAAACAAACAAACGGCCAAAAATTCTAAAAACTATATTTTCGGCATCAGACTAGTTCCCATGCCTCGTGCAATAAGCCATTGCTTTTTTTTTTTCAAAAATACTCTTCGTACGGTTTTGACTTCGTTACTATTTTATTATTTTAAGTATAGTTAAGTAGATGAAAATCAATTTCATTAATATAAAATTTACTTGCTTTTACATAGTGATAGGATACCTGTGTATCCCCAGATTAAAAATAAAGTCAAAGGTTTTTCTTTCCTGGAAAATGTTCTGTTCTGTCGAGGAAAAATAATTAAATAAAAAGGAAAAATATGATTGGTCCTACGAACTGTATTTACTCACGGTTTGGTATGAAAAAGTTCGAGGTAAAGGACCACTATAAAAAGAAAATAATCTTCCATTAACTAAGTAAATATAAGGTAGAGTAGTTTTTTTTAAGTTTCATTACTCTTATACAGGTGGCAGGGACATTGACACGCAAACTCGAACCATGAATTCCGCACATTATTCTAGAACCCCACTGGCGCGGCGATGCGAAAAAAAATCTGCTATTTCAAAGAAAAGTGAATTATCTACGCGGTCAGTCTAAGGAACAGCATTTTTTTTTTTAATTACCGACGAAAAATGTTGACGCCCCTTTTTTTTTTTTGTGGGTGGGAAATCATCAAATAACTTCTCCCGCTCTGGGCAGAGCAGGAGGGCGTGTCAGACTCTTACTGACTAAAACCCACCCGTGTTCCTTCAGTTGCCTGTGCCAGGGGCCACGGTAACCCTCTTGGACTTTTCCGCAACCCTAGCAGGCATCGGTCCTAGCAAACCCCCTTCATTGGTGCTGACATCTCTTTGAGGCGCGAATTAAGTAATCGACAACGGAAGTATTAAAAAAAATAACTTTATTCCGACAGAGTTACAGCTAAACAGTAATTACCTTAATCTAATACAATATTGATCTTATATACTTTCTTTATTGCTAACGTAGTACATGCATGGCGTGATCAGGTATGACGCATGTCCTAGATAATCAAGGATGCTGATCAAGCGGTGGAATCTTAGGAAATAATACCTTTATTATTTACTTATTAGCTGACGAAGCTAATATTGGTAGATTGGGGTTCCTTAACTCCTCCCTCCCCAAGAGAGAAATTATCCGAAGGTGTCGCAGACGGTTTCGGAGAATTTCGACAAAAGAACAGAAACTGAAATTTATACATTATAAAGATAACTATTGCTATTACAATAATTACATACTCGCAGATAGTCCACACACTAATTCCTATTGTCACCGTTTGGGTCGTGTCGTCTATTTCACAAAATTTTGCACTTTGTAACACTTCTTTCACATCACTAAAGTCCACATTTCTTAGATCCACTTTCTTTGATCTTCTCTGGATGTCCTGTTGTAGCTCTGGCATCTGGATCAATGGCAGCTGGAGACTAGAAACTGTAGTGTTTGTGGTAGCGGCAACGATGACTTCGCCTATTTGTGTCTCGCATTGTTGGCCAGGCGACACGATGTAGGTCCCAAGCACAGTGTATTTCATAATTTCTGTATTGCAATTCTCGGTGATGATGAGATTTTCTTCTGAGTAAACCAACCATTGGTTGTCGGTTACTTTTTGTATCTTAGTTTTCTCTATTTCAACATGGTTCTGTATGCAGCTTTTGTAGTTGTTCTTCATTAACATTATTTGTTCAATGCAGGTCTCAGTTGGATACTGGGCTAGATTAGTTTCAGCGCAAAGAAATTTGCCATTTTCAATCTCAGCACATGGGCTTACCACGGGCATGTATTTCAATCTATTCACCATAAGGTAAGGGTATTTGGGTATAATAGTAAAAGTATTTGGAGAATGGAATATAGGAATGGGTATAACCTTGTAATAATTATATGTTTCGTTATCTATTAGGGGGACTTCTAAAACAAAAACTAACATGTTGTTATTTATATATGATTTAAGTATGATATTACGTTCTAATTTTATTAAATTACGTTTGCTTACTGGGTATATAGTTCTAGCATGTTTAGCAATGACTTCTAACGTATTATATAATTCTGTACTATTTATAATGGATTGGTGCAATGTATTTAATTTGCTAAAGGCTATTGCCGTTTCAATCTCTTGTATGTTTTCGTAACAAGTTCGAAAGTTATTTAAAATTTGATACATAGTATTCAATATTTGGAAAAGTTTGTTAAACCGGAACTCCTGTTCAACTAATTTTCCCATTTCATTGGTATGTAAACCCAAGTTTTTAATATTTGAATTTATTATTTCAGAGTTATTTACTAATTTATCAAAAGCCTTTTGCATTGATGATACTTTACGTTCGACTACATGCTCTTTGTTCTGAATCATTAGAATTTCTCTATCATATTTAATTGCATCATCTTCATCTAAATTTCCAGAAATAGCTTTTACAAGTGAGCCTAATGGGTTGAACAAAGCTCGTTTATTTCTGTAATGAAAAGGTAATATTTGAAAAAATCTATCCTTAGTTAGTTTAATTAGATATTCTATTTGACTTTCTATTCCTACGGTTTCGTTACTAACTCTGTTTTCCTTAATTTTTATTTTTAAATCACTAAAATCCCGAATGTTATTATCTATTTGTAAGCCTAATGATTCTAAGTCTACCGTTTTATATATTGTCCAATAACTATTCCTCTTCACTGCTGCTCCCCGCTTTATCGCTGCTATCCCCGGATTCTGACCGAGGTTTTGGAGGTCCAGCGTGAATGTTGATACCACTAGTACCAGAAGTACCAGGCACGATCTGTGGAGGACGTTTTACATTTTTTAAAGCTACTCTAGTTTTCCTTTTCTTTATTTCTACCGGCACTATATTTCTTTCAACTTCGCCAATTACTTTTGCTTTTTCGTATCGCGGCTTTTCTTTAGCTTTTCTAATCCTAGTATCTTTCATATAAATATTATCGTCTGGCTCAAGTACCGGTGGTGTTTCACCACCTTTTTTATTTATCACTTTAATTTTGTCGGATTCAATTTTTTCTGTTATGAATTCATAAAGTATTTTAAGGCGTTTTCTGGGATCCAATAATAGTTTCTGAGTTAAATTCTTTTCTCTATCCACGTTAAATACATTATCTGAATAAGTATGACCAAATACCAATTCAAAAGGCGTAAAATCTGTCGCTGAATGAATGGTGTTGTTATAAGCCATGATGGCATATGTCATAACAGATGCTGCATCTAAATCGCTTTTATCGTATTTTGCTAAGCGGTAAATTTCAATAATGGTAGAATGAAACCTTTCTACTATTGCCATTGAACTGGGATTGTTTGGAGTCCCAATATGGAGTTCAATTTTGTACAAGCTTAACATTTCTTTAATCAAAGCATTATTGAATTCTGTACCGGAATCACAACTAATTTTCCTAGGCAGACCATACATGCTAAAATACTTAATCAATGCCCTAACTATCTCTGGTGTACTCCTATTTGGTACCTCTATGGCTTGGGCTAACTTACTAAATGCATCTACTACAGTTAAATAATATTTCCCCTCTATATATAATAAATCCATAAAAGCTTCCTGAAATGGGCTAACCTGCGTTTGTGTTAACTGAATGTGAGGTTTCATCGGCTTTCTGTCATATTTCATGCGTTTACATGTTTCGCAAGCGTTTATGATTGCCGTAACTGTCTCTTTCATGTTTGCCCACCAATAATGTCTTTTAAGTTTGGCTAAAGTTTCTTTAATACCTCTATGACACGTTTTCCCTTCGTGGTATTTCAAAATAACTTCTTTTTGATCTTCTTCCGATTCTGTCAAATTCGTAACTCTTTCCGTACATTCTGTTAACTTAACTGAATCCTTTTTAAATAATTTAATTACCATGTTTGAAAAAGTTTTTCTAAATGATGGATGTTCAAAGTATATAAAGTACTTATGTTTTGGGTCTATATACTCTTTCAAGAAGTCTTTAACTAATTTATCGTTATTTGTCGGTAAGTGAACTTCAAGAATTTTTTGTTTATTATTAGAAATATCTTTTACGACCAATTTATCTTTAAACCATGAATGAATTAAAATCTGTTTTGGTTTTGTATCGACAGCTTCGTTTAAAATAGGAATGCCTTCGTTTTCTCTATTTGAAACTGAATTGGCAGTGACCCCATCATCAGAATCCGAAAGTTCTATCGTCTCTATTGGAGTTTCGAGGTCTTGCAATTCGTTTTTTATAATTTTTTGTATTCTTTCTTGCCTATCTCCTACATTTACAAATATTGAATCTAAATCGTCGTCAATTGCATTAATCTTAATCCTGGATAATGCATCTGCGTTCGTGTTTTGAGGGCCCTTCTTATATTTTATTTCGAAATCGTATTCTTCTAACCTTAATCGCCATCGCGTGAGTTTACTATTGGGCTCTTTCAATGAATACAGCCATGCTAATGGTCTATGGTCTGTAAATATGGTAAACTTATTACCATACAAATACGGTCGAAAGTGCTTAACTGCCCATATTATGGCTAATAGTTCTTTCTCGATAGTGCTATATCTTGATTCTGTGTCACTCAAAGTTCTACTGGCATATACTACAGGCTTATCTGAACCTATTGTTCCTTGTGACAATACAGCCCCGATTGCAAAATTTGATGCGTCGGTGGTTAAGATAAAAGTTTTACTAAAATCAGGAAACTGTAACAAAGGTGCATTAGTTAAAAGCTTTTTGCATGTCTCAAAGCATTCTTTATATTCTTCATTAATAACAATTTTGCGACCTTTCTTTAAACAAGCTGTTAATGGTCTAGTTATTTTAGCAAAATCTTTTATGAATTTCCTATAATATCCGATAAGTCCTAAAAAGCTTTTAATCTGTGTAACCGTTTCTGGTATGGGATACCTAAGAATAGCATCTATTTTATCATTATTTGGCTTCAAACCCTCATTCGTAATAGTATGCCCTAAATAGAGTACTTCCTTTCTAAGAAAATGCGACTTATCTAATTGAACTTTTAAATTTGTTTGACGGAAGCGGTCAAAAACTGCTCTAAGTTTTTCTACATGTTCAGGCAAACTTTTTGAAAAAATTATGACGTCATCAAGGTATACTAGGCAATGTAAGCCTTGAAGGCCTCGTAAGACGTTATCCATTGCTCGCTGAAAGGTTGCGGGTGCTGTCTTTAAGCCAAACGGCATCCTGTTAAATTCGTAATGCCCTGAAGGTGTGCTAAATGCGGTTTTAGCTCTATCCTGCTCCTGGACCTCTAATTGATGGTACCCGCTAGCTAAATCAAGGGTTGTAAAGTAGGTACTATTACCTAGCATGTCAAATAAATCGTTAATGTGGGGCAAGGGGTATTTGTCATCCGTTGTGATTTCATTGAGCCGTCTATAGTCAACTACCATCCTCCATTTTTGTTGGCCTGATGCGTCTAACTTTTTTGGCACCAAATGTACGGGAGCACTCCAGGGAGAATGCGATTCCTGGATAATGTTATCCCTTAACATCTTCTCAACTTGACTCTTAATTTCTTTTGTTTGAATAGGGGGTAACCTATGTGCCTTAATGTTTATTGGGTCTTCATTCTTTGTTCTTATTCTATGTTTAACCTGATTTGTGAAGGTTAATGGAATATTTTCACAATAAAATATATCTTTGTATTCTCTACAAATTCCCTCAATAACCGTACGTTCTTCTGAGTTCATATGATCTAACTGTAATTTTTCTAAATTCTTTGTTAGCAATCTGTCCACTTCTATATTATTATCCATGAAATTAACATTAACAGATGGGTTCTGTATGTATTGTTCTACTTGAAAAGGTCCTGTAACTACTAAAGTTCTATTTTGATGACTATAATTCTGAATAACAGTTGTTGCATAACCTTTAACACACGTAACCAATGCGGCGGGCATTCGAATCCCTTCCGTAAACTTTTTAAATTCTAATACAGCTTCCCCGTCCAATAAGTTGACCGGGAGCCTTACTCTAAGTTCACTACGAGATGGTAGATTATATACCTCTCTCATAGGCGGTAAATATACGATTGGAATGTCAGTATTTTTTAAATGTAATATCTGACTTTCCATATTAATCTTTGCCGGTAATTGCTTTAGCAAATTGCTACCTATTAATCCATCATACCTATCGTCAACACTATAGACATAAAACGTATGGAACTCTTTATTTCCAAACGTAACCGGTAATGGAATAACTGCCGTTTCACTATGAACGCTCGATGCGTGAGTACTAACAACTTCGAAGGGTTCATACTGTAAATAATTTTTAAAATATTTATTCGCTATATAAGGACTTATAAACGACCTAACACTCCCTGTATCTATCATAAAAACTGCTTTTAATTCTGGTATAGCTATATGTGGTAAATTTAAGCGTTTATTGCAGTTTATTTTTATTCGTTCTCTAGGGTAGAGGCCATTACGCAAAAATTTCCCGCCCCGGGATCTTCAGGAGAAAATTCCTGACACTCGTTATACGAATTATTTGAACTCTGTTCATCATAACTAGAATTATTTATGTAATTAACACGTCGCGAACTCGCAGTACGCATGGTGACATCAGTATTCGTACCCGACGTAGATGCTTGCGCTGCAAAATTCGACGTGCCCGGTGCATGTGTCGCGAACTGTTGGCTCTGTTGTGCAACCGGAAAAGATGACCTACTTGACTGCGGTGACGAATTATTGTTGTTTGTACGATTCAAACTATTTTGATTCTTTTGAATATTATTATGCTGCTTATAATGCCTGGACTGATGCGAATTGTTCGGTGTAGATGTGCTGTTTGTGGCATTATTCGGTACATGTGTACTTGATACGCTTTGCGAATCTTTCGTTTGATTATTAAATTCCGATGCATTTTGGTAATTAGGCAAATTAGGTCTATTAGTTCTACTAAAATTGCGCCTATCGTTTGTTTTAGAATCATAGACTGCCTGGAAGTTTTGTTCTTCTAAGACTATTTTTAACGCATCCTCTAATGTTGTAATGTCCCGCAAACGAACTAATCTAACTAGAAATGGCGGTAAATTAAACAAGAAAACATTCATTGCTCTGTTACTATAAATTATTTGCTTTGCCTTACGTAGAGAGTCATCAATGATAGTTTCTGATATTTTAGCGAATAAAACACTTCTCATCCGCTGTATTCTATGGCAAAAATCTAAATAACTTTCGCCCCTATTAATTCTACAAGATTCTAACTCCATTGCTAAACAATCCTCTGTGCGTGGATCACCGAAGTGTTGGTTTAACAACTTCTTCAGCTCATCCCACGTATCTATAGAGTCTCTTTCGCCTACCAAACTGGCTGCTTCGCCTGATAACCTACTTGTTAGCACATGAAATAAATATTCATTTTGGGCTACGGTTCCTTGGAACGTGGTCAAAATGTATTCACATTTTTTTATATATAAAGGTAACGTTCTAGTGTCGCCACTGAATATTGGTATGATGTTAACCAATTCCTGTGGGACACGGGTCACGTTTTCCATTATGAAAAAGTTATGAAAGTAATAAAGACAACGGAAAAATCACACTAATGGGCTACTAAAATATCACTACTTTAAAATATTAATACAATTAAAATGTATGCAAATATTATTACGGCGTTGTCCAATCCCTAATAATACACACACATAGACTTATTACAAGGTTGGGATATAAATGGAAGAGCTGAGAGGAAGGTGAAAAAGATTTACTCACAATTCCGCAGCTAGCTTCATGGTCCCTGAACTACTGCTGTGGCTGGTCCTCTTCCGTAACTTGGAGTGGCTTCTTAATGAATTTATTTGTTCGGCGATCTCTGCTAAACCGTAGACACGGACGTCGGCTGCTCCACGTAGAATTGTATACACGGCAAACTGACTACAGAGATCCTACCGGCTGCGCCAATTAAGTAAGCGACAACGGAAGTATTAAAAAAAATAACTTTATTCCGACAGAGTTACAGCTAAACAGTAATTACCTTAATCTAATACAATATTGATCTTATATACTTTCTTTATTGCTAACGTAGTACATGCATGGCGTGATCAGGTATGACGCATGTCCTAGATAATCAAGGATGCTGATCAAGCGGTGGAATCTTAGGAAATAATACCTTTATTATTTACTTATTAGCTGACGAAGCTAATATTGGTAGATTGGGGTTCCTTAACTCGCGCGTGGAACACAACGCGCCGTCGACCCGGGCCTGGTCCTTATCGAACGGCGAGCTGCCCATTGCTCGCCGTTCGCAAGCCCGCGCCTACGGTGGCCGGGAATCGGCCTGCGATTCCCGACGCCCAGGGCGTCTCCTGCGGCGGCTAGGGGCGTGAGGGCGCAAACTTTGCCTCTCCCTCACGCGTTCCGCCTCCTCCTTCGCGAACATTACTGCTTCGCAGAAGGAGGTGACGGCTTCCCAAGCCCTCTCGCTCCGTACCATGGCCTGGACCAAGGCCGGACGCGAGAGATCGCCACCGCCAATCGCCTCCACGAGGACACGGCGGTGCTCCGCCCAAGCCGGGCAGACCTCCACCGTATGCTCCACCGTGTCCTCCGGGCGATCCACACAATGGTGACACCCGGGCGTTTCCTCCCGCCTTATCCGGAACAGGAGCCTCCCGAAACAACCGTGTCCGGTGAGGACCTGCGTCAGGCGGAAGGTGAGGACGCCGTGGCGCCTCTCTAGCCACTCCTCAAAGAGGGGACTTATCGCCGCAATTGTGGCGTGCCCAGCGCTGGGTTGCGACAATCGCACTCTCCATGCCGCCCTGAGATCCCGCCGGAGCTCTGTCCGCTGTACCGTGATTTCTC
This sequence comes from Brachylomia viminalis, assembly GCA_937001585.2. Lineage (NCBI taxonomy): Eukaryota > Metazoa > Arthropoda > Insecta > Lepidoptera > Noctuidae > Brachylomia > Brachylomia viminalis. Next base: position 6,244,113 of record OW443300.2, read on the forward strand.
GCGGCAGCGGAGCTACGCCCCGGTGTTTCGCCTCCTCGCGCCACTCCCAAACGTGCGCGAGGACTTTTGCCTCCAGATCCCATGGCGGTAATCCGGCAAGGAGGCTCGCCGCCTCACCGGAGACCGTACGGTATCCCCGGACCAGCCGGATGGCCATGACCCTTTGGGGCGCGTTCAACCAGCGGGCTGGCCGCCGCCTCAAGGAACGCGCCCATACTGGTGCCCCGTAAAGGGCCATGGACCGCACGACCCCCGCGTAGAGCCTCCGGCAGGAGGCGTTTGGCCCCCCTAGATTGGGCAGGAGCCGCTTTAAGGCAGTCCCGGCCCTTTCCAGTCTGGGAGCCAAACGTCGGAAATGCTCCACGAAGTTCCACCGGTTGTCGAGGACGAGTCCCAGGTACTTCATCGTCGACTCGACGCCGATGTGAACCCCTCCTACCGTTATTTGGGAACCCGACGGTGGCGTGTTCCGAGGACCATGAAAACACATGGCCTCGGACTTGTGCAGGGCCACCTCGAGTCCCAATTGCCGGATCCTCTCGACGATTGTCGCAACCCCGCGTGTCGCTAGTTCGGCCGCCGCCTGGTGCGACCTCCCCTGCGCCAGGACTAGCGTGTCGTTAGCGTAACAAACCACGCTGACGCCGCTGGGGAGGTCGGCGCGCAGCACCCAGTCGTAGCCGATATCCCACAGATGCGGCCCCAGGACCGATCCCTGTGGGACACCGCACGACATCTCTTGCCGGTTCCATACTCCCTGGTGACCGGGGTAGATGACGGCCCTGTCCGTCAAATAGGCCTCGACCACACGACAGAGGTAGGTCGGCATCCGGTGATACCAGAGTGCCTCCCTGATGCAACTCCAAGGCAGGGTATTCAAGGCATTGGCGATGTCTAGAGACACCGCCAAGACGACCCCACCCCGGGCCACAGCATCCCACGTCGTGAGGGCCCGCACGCGCATGATGGCGTCCACCGTAGAGCGCCCCCTGCTGAAGCCAAACTGGCTCTCCGCCAAATCCGGCCCCACCCGCACCAGCCGCCCGACGAGGCGGTCTGCAATGACTCTCTCAAAGAGCTTGCCCACCTCGTCGAGCAGCACGATGGGCCGGTAAGCGGACGGAGAGTACGCTGGGCGCCCCGGCTTCTTGATGAGGACCAGTTTCCCCGTCTTCCAACGAAGTGGGAATTGGCCCCTCTCCATGCATGCGCTTAGGAGCCCCCTTAGTCGAGGCCCGAGAGCCTCCGAGGCCAGGACCCAGGCTTTTCCAGGTAAGCCGTCGGGTCCTGGGGCGGTATTTTTAGCACTCAGCCTACGTACCGCCACTCGCAGCTCTACCTCGGTCACCTCCGGAGCATCGTCGTCGTTGTCGGCGGTGTGGTCCGCATTCAGCACCGCAGTAGGCGGAGCCATGGGCGGGGAGATATGGTCCCCTCTAGAAGGGAACAGAGTGCTCACCACGTCCTCCACGAGCTGGGGCCGGAGACTCTGCGTCAGCGGGGGAGCCCATGGGCGGAGCTTCTCACGCACCAATTTGTAGGGGCGTCCCCACGGGTCCCTGTTCAGAGTCTCCAGCGACTCCTCGCGGGCCAGTCCCTTGGCCCGCAGGATCTCCGCTTGGAGGGCGGTCTTCGCCGCTCTGTACCCCTCGTACAGCTCCGCCTGAATGCCTTCCGTATCCGGAGGGCGAATACGGAGCCTGCGGTGCCTGGTGTACCGGCGTCGCGCAGCGACGCACGCACTGCGTAAAGTCGTCAACTCTGGCGACCACCAGCACACCTGGCGCTGAGCGCGTCCGGGCTGGGCCCGGGGCATTGCCACGTCACATATTTCGGACATGGCCTCCCGGAACCACTCCGCCTCGACGTTGATGTCAGCAGGCCTGTCCGGTGATGACACCCAGGCCTGCACGATCGAGGCTTCCAGGAGGAGCTCCCGGTCCAGCTGCTTCAGCGCCCACCGCGGATCACTCGGGGCCTGTCGGACCAGCGCGCTCGAGGTCGGGGCGGAGACGTCAAACCGGATGTACCGGTGGTCGGAATAGGTCTCCACCTCCTCCATGACGCGCCAGTCAAGGACACGCGGTGACAGAGCGGGGCTGGCGAACGAGATGTCCACCACTGATTCACCCCGCATCCGCACACACGTGGGGACAGAACCCCGATTCAGGACGACCAGGCCTGTCTCCAGAGCCCAGTCCTCCACCATCCTGCCCCGTGTGTCCGTATACCGGGAACCCCAAGCCACATTCTTGGCATTGAAATCCCCGAGGACGAGCGCGGGGAGGGAACGGAACCCGACGACGACGACTTTCAACTCCGCAAGGGAGTTGTGGAACTCGGCAAGAGTTCGGTTCGGGGAGAAGTATACCCCCACCACTACAATCTCCCCGAACCGTGCTGCCACGCAACCCCGTCCCCTCGTGACTGCCTCGAGGGACGGAGTACCGGCGGCGGCCGACGAAATTAGGGTCACTGAGCCGCTCAGGTCCTCCACCCAGTCATCCCTGGGCGGGACAAAGTACGGCTCAGCGACCACGGCGATGTTAATCGACCACTGCGCCATGCTCTGGAGCAACAGATCCTGGGCAGAGGCGCAGTGGTTGATGTTCGCCTGGAGGAGGCGTAATGGGGCCGTTATTGGCACTCCATGTCAGCCTCCTCCCGAGCCCTCTGTGAGGGCCCCGCCGCAGTGGTGACGGCGGCGACGACGGCGGTGGAGGCGGCAGCGGCAACGGCAGTGGCGGCGGCTGCGGCAGTGACGGCGGTGGCGGAGGGCTTGCCCCTGCCCCTAGCTCTGGCGGGTGGAGCGCAGGCCTTGCTCCCCATCCGGTGATCGGCTGGCTTGCCAGCTGCCGCACATACGGTGCAGTGCGGTGCGGCATTACAAAACCCGGCCTTGTGACCGGGCTGACCACAGCGGAAGCAGTGGTGGCTGCGGTCCACCTCCGAGGTGCATTTAGCTCCCACGTGGTTGCCCAGGTGGCAGCGGAAGCACCTCAGAGGTCTGGGTTCCAGCAGTTTCACCTGCGCGGAAACCCAGCCCACCAGTAGCCTACGGCCCTCGGCTATTTTTTTGGCCGCCGACACGGGGCAGCTCACCGTAACGGCTCGCATCCCCTTGAAATCAGGACCGATGGTGCCTGTCCTCACCTGCTCGGCAGAGCACCCTCCAGTCCTAACGACGGCGGCCACCACCTCTTCCTCCGTCACCGAGTCGTCCAGGCCCAGGATGCGCATGTCAGCGCACTTGGTGGGCCTGGACACTCGGGCCTCGTCCGCATTTAAGGACGCCCTAAGCCTTTCGGCCAGAGCGTCAGCGGCCGGGCCGCTGGCCGCACCGGGGATCTCGAGCATCCGGGCCCCAGTCGCCGTGAGCCTCACCCGGATGCCTTCGGTGGCGCCGATCTCCTCGAGGCTCACCGCCTTCCCCACCTTGGCTAGCACGTCGCGGTAGGACACGCCCTTCTTTTCCGCTTCCGGCTGTAGCGTAATCACTACAGCTGCGGATTTCGGGGCGCGGAGCCTAGCCGCAACGCTTCGCGCTTTTTGCCGCTGCCGCCTCTCCTTCCTTTTGGCCGCCCTTGCCACCTTACCGGCCTTCCTTTTCTCCCCGGCTACGTGCCATTCGGCGCCAGCCGGAAGAGATATAGGAGGTGGGGGCGGCCGTCCTGCAGCCAGGGCCGGCACCCTCGCCGTCTGTGTAGCCGCCCCGCCCTCCCTGAGCATGGGCGGCCCCGCGGGTTTCGGCACGGAGAGGGCCTTCCTCTGCCCCGATGCCCGAGGTTTGGCCGCGCCAGCTGCGACGGCGGCAAAAGAGACCGCCTTCTGCCGGCCCGCGGCCGGCTGGCTCGCCGCTAGTGGGGGGCGCAAGACAATGGCCTCCAGGGCGGAAAACCGACTCTGGAAGGCAGCTAGCTCCTGCCGCACCAGGGTCAGAACCCGGTCTTCCGCAGGCACGGGCCGTCCCTGCCCATGCTGCTGCGCCCCCTCCTGCGGCACCTCCCTGGGGCCGGCTGCTCGCAGCCCGGCCAGGTCTGCTCGGAGCTCCTCATTCTCCTTCCGGAGAAGCTCCAAGGCGGCTGTCAAGCGGGCAACCTCTGCCCGCATTTCGGACATTACGTCCGACGGAGGCCCAGGTTGAATGGCCTCCGCTGCCGCTAAAATGGAGGCCGTGGCCGCGGATATGGCCTTGTCTTTAGAGGACTTAATCCTCTTCACGGCCACATCCTTTATCGCGGCTGCCACGACCTCCGCAAACCTGGCCGCTCGCTCCGAGTTGGAGCCGCCAACGGCGACCGGCTCACCATCTGAGGACTCTGACATGGCCGCCCTGCGGCCAGTCACTCCTGGGTGGTTCTCCTCCATGGCGGCTCGCTGGGCCGGCTCGGCAGGGCTGGCTCGGCTTAACTCCTTGGCCTCCTCCTGGGTGGCGAGCCCAAACCAAACTGCCCAAACCTTTTTCCCGGGCCCCACCCCGCCGGCTGGAGTGGATTTTTTTGGGGCCCGAGGTCCACTCTTCGGAGGACGACACCTGGCCCTCCCCCGATTTGGGGCGCTTCAGGAAGAAACTTCGGTTCCTCCCAGCAGCCCCCTCCAATTCGCGCTCCGAGCTCTGGCTTGAGCCCTTTGCGCCAGATGCGGCGTCGGACTCCGACCCCGCATCACTCCCCTCCTCTACGTCCTTTTTGTTTTTTTTGAATTTATTTTTCATAGTTAATCCCACGAGTAAATATAGGTAAATATGTCCACCGGGCAGAGACTAGATGCCCGGTAAGCCTACATACTGCAGAGTGCGGCAGGTGCTCTGCAGGGGAAGCGCTAACGACTGGACTCCCTCCAGCCATTCATCCTCTCACCGCGCTTCGAAGCTTAGGATTGGGTGGTTTTTTATCTTAGAGGTAGCCTTCCTCTGGGCCAGGCAATTAAGCCAAGCCCCCGGCGGCGGCATTAGACATGCCTCCGTTCGCTGTCCGGCCAACCCGACTCAGCGAACCCGCCGAAAGTTCACTCCTCGAGGACTACTCCTCAAGGAGAGAAACACGCGCCGCTTTGGTGCGCCTGCACCGCAGCGGCGACCCTTCTCCGTCTACGCCCACTCAACTTCCTCTGAAAGCAGAGGAGGAGTGGGCGTATTGACCCTTTGTAGCCCGGTTCCCTTCACCGACCATCAAGCATGATCGGTGATTGGAACCATGACCTTTCCTCGTTTGTTGAAGATTAGCCGCCAGCCCCCATGTCCCACCAAAACCTGGTGGGCAATGGGAGCTGACGTTGCCCAGGGTGCGCCACGAGGAGGCTCTTCAACATGCACCCCATGTTGACGCCCCTGGGGTTCAGAATCATGTTAAAAGGCAATGGTAAAAAGTGGTAAAAGGTTGCGCGTCGATGTTTTTGCCACCCAGGGTCAAAATTAATTAGCTAGTGAAACTACGCAGATGTGATAGGAATCGCATTACATGAATATCTAAACATGACAAAACCAAAAAAAAATGTTTTTTTGGGTTCATCGGCCGCAGTTAATGCAGTCACTTGAAATACCAGTTTAAAAAATAAGTTTTTTTTTAACTTTACAGACTTGATTGATATCTTTATCCAAATACTATAACACAAAGGAGAATAGATTTGCTCAAGTCATACTTCAAGTACCAGCACAGCCAGCATCATTTTTATTTTTATTTTATCGTGTTCCGATATCGATACCATCACGTCTGCAGAGTTTCAATAGTAATTTCATTTGACTCTGTTTAAATGAGCTTTGTTTGATGAAAATAAAATCTGTAGTAAATCAGTGTTCTCTCAAATTAAATAGGAGCGCTATATAGGTAACAGCAAAACTTTAAATAAATAAATAAAGTTAAACTGGACAACATTACTTTTCATTTTAGTAGGTATCCGAAATTGTCAAGCGATTCCTAATTCACTTGTATGTGAAGTGGCCTTTATCAAGAGAGAGATATTATTTTTAATTCAGTAATCAATAGTACTAAAAAACAAGCCCTTTTTTTAAATGCGCCAAAATTAAGAAAATATACTTTGCATTAGATCAAATCCATCATTTAGTTACATTATACAATTTTGTATGATATAAAAACTTATGGTGTATGAATGCGTGTATAAAAGGGTCTGTAATGTTGACCGTTGAGGAGTTCACTCGTCTGAAACCAATTATGGGTGTAGAATCAAGGCTTATCATAAAAAATGCATTGTCTTTGAAACTGAACCAACATGTGAAGTATCAACTCCGTAGAATAAGACGACGTGGTTTTAATTTAGCTTGCAACATTCGACTTAAAAAAATGAATAAAATATTGCCAGTTAAATAAACGCTTGTAAAACAAATGAAACCATATTCGAGCAAGCAGAACGGTTATCAGAAGATCTATTTTAAAATGTTGAATAAACAATTGAATCCGCAAAATCCAATATCTCCAGCAGCATAGATACCATGGTTTTAAGCAGAGCAGGTACATCAAACTTTTAAATATAGTCCGTTCACAGTTATTTTACCTCTGAGTTTGCATCACTCACTGTCAAGATCACAGTGATCTTTAATGCCGTTGCAATAAGGTTGCTGTAGGGTTGCTGCCATTAATAAGCCTGTCAAATACACAATGATCTTTATAAACGTTACAATAAGGTTGGTATTAGGTAGCTGCTGTCAGAGGTAAAATAACTGTGACTGGACTGTACTCTGAATTTTGAACGCTTCATTGAAAACAAACTTTAATGTGTTTCTAAACCCCTTTTGTGATTGAAAGTTTCAAGCACATTTTGTCTGTATTTTATTGCTTCAAAACTGTCTTCATTCTGTCTATTTTTAGTGTTTGATAAAAAGGTAAGTCAAACTTAACTCAAACTCAAAGCATTTATTTCAATTAAACCATTTACAGGCACTTTTGAATTGTCAAGTGGTCGGTCAGTCAGAAATATGAAGCTAGTTGCCCATTCCAAAGCGTAGTAGGTACCTATGGAGAAGAACGGGCAAGAAACTCCATGGACACTCTTTTAAATTATATTGTTACATAAATATTAGTTACATCATTAATCTTGTATATAGGTATAATTTTATGTGAGAACGATGTAAATAAGACGTACACATTGAGTGTCCAGTGTACAGCAAATATAAATTCAAACAAAACAATCCATAATAAAATAATTAAAAATAAGCCGTGGTGGCTAAGAGATGACCAGTCCCAACTGACAGCGCCCGTTCACGAACATGACGCATGAAGTAAAAGTTTTATAACATTCCGGATTAAATTGTTTCAAACAATGTTTCTGAAGGGTACATAATATGTAAGTATGTATTAAAACTTCTACCGCTTAAGGATGTTTGTTTGTCTGTTACTTGGAGCTAGAAAAAAGTACCTAGAGAAACTAGAAAGAAGGGGCCTTTGCCCAGTAGTGAGTTCAGAATATAGAAAAAAAAAGAGCAAGGTGGAGAAGAAAAGTAAAGAATGGACGTATGTATAATAATAATAATTCCGATCCTACCTGTCCCTTGCTGCCCTCCCCCAGCAACGCCCTAAGCCGAAGTCCGTAGCCCCACAGAGGGTGCCCTTAGCGTGTAGTCGCCTAGTTTATAAGTTTTTAAGCCCTGGCCGTAATTTTTTAAGGTAACCACAGACAAGCCCAGTTGAGCAGCCGACAACCTCTTAGGCTGACCTGAGAGATGCCATATATTAAAAACAAATAGCACTATATGATGAACATTTTGAACCTAGAAAGAAAAGTAGACATTGAAGATTAAATAGATTAAAAGTAATTTTAACCGACGAAAAAAAAGGAGGAAGTTCTCAAAATCGACGCGTTAACTTTTTAAAACACACGTCATAGACAGACTTTTATATTATATATATACTGATTTATAAGTAATCAGATAATAATTATTTCCAGTGAAGAACTTATTGCGTCAATTTAGCTTGTGTATACAAAAAACTGCAACTACCCTGAAACAAATTTTCTCATGGGACGTTAAAATTTTGTAGAAAAGCTTAAACTTTTAGACAATTTAGACAGTAAACAGGTTTTTGAACTGAGACAGGCGTCGCCGTCGATGAAGTTTGGTGTTTCCTTTAAATTACTAACTAAATAGATTTCGGAACACTTTACCTTATTGTTTTTGCACCAGACGATAAGATGTTTTTGTTTTCTTAGTTGTACATTCAGTGTTCTTAGTTATAATTTTATACAGTGTGGAAACCACATTATATTCAATAACTGATACTAGTCCACAGAAGTGTATCAAAATCTGGGGGCACGGTAGTGCCCCCGCCAAGACGAGCCAAGCGAAGCGCAAGGGCACTACCTACGAGTACCTTTTCTCGAAGTGTTTCGTCGTTTTTTTGAACCCTCATAGAGTTGGTTTCCGATGTACCAGATATTTCATATTCTCAGGATATGATGTCAATAATAGACTTATTAAACATACAAAGTCTCAATTGAATAGCTCTAATACTTTAGATTTTATTGATATCTCAAAGACACCGATTTCGTCACTGACACACTCACTGATATGAATGTCACACTGACTGAATGACACACTGATGATCATCAAAATGTTTGGCTACTTCCTGAAGTGCTAGAAAGCTGAAATTTGGTATGTAATCTAAGTTTAGTATGCAACCAACAAAAACATTCATAAACTTATAACTTTCGCCCCTCATCCCCTAAAATGGGGGGTGGAACTTTGTATGAGACTTCAAAATGTTAGGGTACTTGCTGAAGTGCTAGGAAAGCCGAAATTTGGTATGTAAACAAAGTTCAGTATACAAAAAAACACTGCCGTGCCCCCAGATAACCTTATAACTTTCGCCCCTCATCACATAAAATTTGGGGGGGGGGGGGGGGGTTGGAAGTTTTAATGAGACTTTCACCAATTTTATGAATTAGGACATGAAAGTTAACACGGGACTGTAGACAGTACCTAAAGACGAGGTGAGCAAATCGACTGTAAGTATCAAGAGTCTCATGGTAGGTCTCAGTTATTTACGCCCTTTGACGACGAGGTGAGCAAATCAACTGTAACAGTCAGCTATAGTTGAATTTAATCGCTTAAGAGCGAAATATCGCCCTGATTTATCGCTTATGGTAATCAGTAAACCATCAAAGAAAAAAGGCAAAGACAGAGAATGGGCTATGAAAACCGGCACTGCTGATGTGCAAGAAATACACCACAAAAAAAGAAGAAAAAAATAGACACTAAAAAGACTGCCTAGCAACTTGCAAAAAGAACTGAACTCCGACCAAAAACATTTGATGTAAAATGTTGCCAAGACGACCACATAAGGTTTGCCCTGTGAAAAAGATGTCAGATCTCATGTAGAGCCAAGCTTCTGAATCTACACGGCCTAACTCTACCGACCCTAACTCCACAAATTCTACATAATTATCAGTAAAAATGTATGGCTTGGCTGTTTCGTTACTTACTTCAGAAACTAAATATTCGCATCACCTCCACGACGCCGACGGTAGCGAAACGGCGAAGCCATAAATTTTTAGTGATATGTAGAATTTGTGAAGTTAAGGTCGGTTATTACAATTGTATTTATTTAATTTGCCAAAATCACTTGAAGTGAGAGTGAGAAAGAAGTGAGAGAGCGCGCGGTAAAAAAACAAAAGTGAAATCTCCGCGAAAGACACGTGCACTATCTCGGAAGCCTTGCGGTGAGCTGAGATTGAAGCGGAACTTCCAAAATGGCGAAAAAAATAAAAGTCATAAATAGGGTAAACGGCGCAATTAACGTTTATCGATACTTTTTTACGCGTGCTACTTTTACGCTTGCTACCTAAACAAGGCATGAATAGGGACACCTATAGGGTCATTTCATTGGTCACTGTTATTTCGAAAGTGCTTGACTGTTTTCTGAACACTCGGCTGGATAAATACTTGAATTTACATGATAACCAGTTTGGTTTCAAAGCTGGTCTCTCTACAGAAACAGCTTTATTGTTTTTAAAGCAGACTGTCAAGTACTACACTGACGGAAGTACACCTGTCTTTGCTTGCTTTTTTCGACTTATCGAAGGCATTTGACTTGGTTTGCTATGATTTGCTGTGGCAAAAACTGCAGCTAGCGTTAGTGCCAAACGAACTGATCCGTATCTGTCAATACTGGTACATCAATCAGGTCAATGTTGTTTGATGGTCGGGGGCTTACTCGGCCCCATACAGGTTAGAGTGCGGCAGCGTGAGGCAAGGAGGGCTAACCTCACCGAAACTCTTTAACCCGTATGTTAATGCGCTGATAGAGAGACTCAGCAGCAAGCATGTCGGAGGCCATATTGGAGGTGTAGGCATAAACAATATCAGTTACGCTGACGACATGGTGCTGCTGAGCGCCTCTATCTGTGGTGTATCAAGGCTGATTGGCATCTGTAAAAAGTATGCTGAAGAACATGGTTTGTTGTATAACACGAACAAGAGCGAGTGGATGGTCTTTCGTGCCAAGAGAAGGTGTCCTGATTTCTTACCGGCAATTAAGCTTAACGATTGCCCACTTAATAGAGTTGATAAGTTTACGTATCTTGGTCATTTATTAACCTCTGACCTGGAAGACGATACAGACATTGAAAGGGAACGTAGAGCGCTGTCTATTCATGCGAATGAATGTGATAGCCGGCAGATTTGCTCGATGTTCGAAGTCAAAATAGCCCTAGTTAGGGCATTATGTAGGTACTACGTCCTTTTATACTGGCAGAAACAGTACAGTGCTCTACGCGTCAAATTAAACAACGCGTTCAGGGTGCTCTTGGGGCTGCCTCGCTTCTGTAGCGCGTCGGAGATGTTTGTCCAGGCGCGTGTGGATTGTGTCCACCCAATGATGCCCACCCGGTGCACATCCCTGGTGTGTAGGGTGCAGGCCAGCCGCAGCAATGTCCTGAACGTTTCGACTGCCAGTACGTGAACTATTGCTGCATGGTTCACGTAGTGATATTAAGATATTATTTTAATTTAGTTTATATAGTATAGATTTTTTTTTAAACATTAATGTATAGTCTTCAATTTAAATAATATTATTTAATTCAGTTTAATTGTATGATCCAAAGTTGATTGAAATAAATAAATAATAATAACTATTAAGTACTTATTTGTCATTGTTAGTAAACAAAATTACTTGATTTAGAGATAATAATTATGAATAAAATAGAAGTATCTATTTTATTGATATTATCTCTAAATCGATTTAATAAGAACACACTTTAAAAAAAGCTGTTTGGCTTTAAATACTTAAAGCGTAGTGTTTTACGAATTATCATAACAGCACGATAATTCAAAAAACCCCATTCCCTAAGTATTTAAAGCTAAGCTAATGGTCGATAACAGACACCGTCGTCGTGATAGTTTGCACTGCGCGGCAACGTCGCTTTTCAATGTTCAAGTATTCAAGGTCATTGAATCATTGACTTAACTCTACAGTACCTATTCCAATTTACTCAAAATTAAAATAAGTAGTATTTTAATTTTGAACTAATTCCTACCTACTGGTCCGATTTCGTTAATTTTTTGCATATTGTCAGCAAAGGCGATAACAAGTAAGTGTTTTCATTTATTACATACAGGGTGTAAAAAGACCCATCACAAAGCCATCAACTTCGCATACTGTACACCTAACTGTAGCTTTGCGCAAAAATTATTACTAGGAAACGACTTTTATTTTTAGGTAGAAAAAAAAACAAAAAAATGCGCGTAATGTAACGCGAACCGAGGCAAACGAACTCAGTGCTGTTGCGTGAGTCAAGGCTCGCCCCTTCGCTCTACGCGTAGATGTGGGGTAAACACGGGTATGAAATAAATGTACAACTACATAAGTACCTACTAACATGCACGATTTTCTTAAACTAAAACTCTTAAAAACACTAGGTTTTAGATAACCTGTGTAGGTAAGTACTTATATACTGTCCATTGTTGTCATCATCAAACATCGGTGGCCTCACGTCACTCATGAGCTGGTTTCCCAGAATGCCTGCCCATCGTGTCTGGAAACCTGTTTTCTGGGTTTGATTTGGGTTTACGGAGCACCAATAGTGTGCATTTCGGCGGTACCATATGTAATTTTTTGTGAAGGCGCTTTCGTCCGTAAAAATAATGTTGTTCACAAATCCTCGGTCCTGCTTAGCAGCCACCTGCAGTACTCCATACGGCGTGTTGTCACACCAGGCGCGAGTGCTTGCTCGCGGTCAATTTTGTAAGGTCGTTGCCTATCCTTTCTTAGTACTTTATGCACAATGGAACGAGATACCACGTACCTAGGGTGATTGCCATGCCCTCTCCGCAATATTTTAGCCGCTGTACGCACACCCACGTGAAATTTTCCGCATCACAGATAGGATGGCCATTTCTGCCGCCGCCGCCGCCGCCCGCCGGCGGCGCCGAGCGCCGCGCCGGTCTCATTTGCCTGCCGCCTCCCTGTGAAACCGGTACGATCGGCTGGTTGTCCAAAAACCGTTGCACTGCTGGAGTGAATCAGTGGGCTGAAATGCGGTAAGATATTCAGTACCGTAAAGTTGTAGGGCTAAAGCAGCATTTCCACGGGCCATACCGTAGCAGTAAACGATGTTAACATACTCGCGCGCAGAATAATCATGAAACGCAAATAATCGCAATTAAAACACAAATAGCACAAATGCACTAACAAAAAAACTGGTACACAGTCACAGTAAGTATCTTTACTTAAAAGTACTGCTTTTCGGAAAAAAACAACACGAGCGCATTCGATAACGTAAGCAACCGAACTAATAGTTAATAATACTAAAAAACTTGGTAAAGCGGGATTCTTTGATCTATATGCGAAGCGCGCCGGGTCGGATCGTTAGGTATTTTAAATCGACGTTTACGTTCATAAATAAATAAGAAAATGCCCTACTGGCAGTACCTATGGTTTCGTCTGAATAAAGTGGTATGAAATTGAATAGAAACATGGTAAGTATGTTTATTTTTGCCAATAAATAAATAGCGCAAACCAAAAGGTGGTTTTGATAGCTGGAGGTAGGTAATTAGTGCAGTAATCATAAAATAAATTCATAATTATCAGCCAGTATCAAGAATGTAATAACTAGCAGTTTACTTTTATTGGAAAGATATCACGTATGAGGAAAAACTTCATCAACACTTTTAAATGAATCTGAAAGAAGTTTAGAGATATGATTTGTAAATTATACAAGAGCGTGCTCTTCGATATTACTGACAACGCACTTGCCTGCAATTAATAAATCAACGTCTTTGAAATCAAAAATTGCAACAAATGTCCGTAATGTAACAACAACGACCGATCAGATGTTACAAACACGAGTCATCGTAACGTTCAATGCTAGCTTATACCACGCGACACTATATCCTGCGCTTGTTGTCGTGTAGGTATAGAGGCAATCGTGACTTAATAGTGTGCGTTTGATATTCATTGCGTTTTTTTCATTTCAAATGCGTAATTTGTTAAGGAAAATCGAAAATTCTGGTAATATTTGATTTAAAAAAAAGTTTAGTAGTAACTAAACTTTTTTTTTAAATCAAATATTACCAGAATTCAAGTGTTACTATACTTGAAATTCGTTTCCGAAAAAGTTTTAAAAAAATTCGAATTTGTCCTTCAATGGTGCCGATTCTGTTGTACACCGAACTAAACTAACTAAACTATCACTAAAATTCCTTACTTTTGGCTATGAGAATCTTAACGCTATTCTGCAAAATAAAATCTCTAAATTTAAAAATAATTTTGACACATCTAAAATCAAATTTGACAATTATTGCGACTCCACGTGGTACTTGTTTGCCGTACCACGTGATCTTTTTTTAGAGCCGTAGGCGCGCATTATGTGCGGCCTCGACTTGTTTTGTATGGAATTTTTTACTTTTTGTATGGAAAATATAAAAAAATATTACCAACACGTTGAGTTTAATAGGTTTACGGGTCGCAAAGGGGGTCGAAATTTTCATTATTTTTGCGATAGGACACACCGTTTTCGAGATATAAGCAAAAGAAAAGAAAAAAAGATAAAGTACTGTTTTTGCATCTGAAGTCGAGGTGTTGGTGTGAATTTTAGTTCATGACAACTAATTTTATTCCACACCTTTTTAATCGCGATTAAAAATAGTCAGATTTAGTTAAGACAATCAAAATTTTTGGTGAAAAACGTAAAATTCAGAATAGCAAAATTGCCATTTTCACTAAATTATAATCTCAGTGCCATCTTAGTGCTGTCAAACTAAAATTTAGTTAAGTTGTGTCACTTTAGTCAATTTCAGAATGGGAAATCGTCGTTTGACAGGAATAAACTAAATTTTGGTGATTTTTAGTCTAGTTTAGAGAATTTTGTGACAAGAGAATCGGCACCAATATCTCCAGAACCAGTGGATTCCCAGGTATGGTATAGTGGAAAAAAAATCCAAATAATAGGTAGAATATAATGGTTTTCTGCTTCGGAAAGAGTCTTTTTACACCCGGTACATTATTTACATATGTGGTTTCCATACTGAAGAAAATTTGACGGGAGCTATCACTAATGAAGAACAGCAGTTTTGAAAAAAAAAAATACTATAATAAGTTACACTAGGTACCTACTACCCGCGCCTTCGTTTGCGTGAAAGTCGTAACACACCACAATATATTAAAATAATAGCCACATTTTTGTAAAACTGTAGCAGTATCTACATCGCCACATGCGAACTACGTCACACTGACGTCACGCAAAATCCTGCATCGCCCAAGCAGAGTTTACCGCGCAACTAGCAAAGAAACAACGTCCCGACATCAATCGCTGGGCAGTTGCCCACCAGACACGTCACCCGTCTGGTCGGAGGATCCTCCCTTTTGTATGGAGGTAAGAGCGAACTTTACACCCCGTTCCTCGTACCTCTATAAATCTTCCCGTTCGTAGTTTTAGTCTCAGCAACCAAAATGTAAAGAGGGTCAGGACTGTTGACGCGGGAGTAATGGTGCCATGAGGTCGACACCCGCAGCCTTCAGTAGCAATTTCCAATTGCTTGCGAAGTTTTCAGTTAATAGTGAATTAATGAACGCCTGCGTTCCTGCATATACTACCTAATGCATTCTTACAGATTATTCCTGACGAACAGCTACCACTGAAATAATATAACTGTTGATTGTAAACACACGGGATTCCTTATTAACAGTCACCTAACCACAGATATTTATGTTTATTATAACCATAGATAATAGAAGAGGCCTTAACTTAATGTTTTTCTGTGTACGTTCTACGAATTACCACATATTATGCAGTATTACAAAATATTAAAAAGAAGCACACAATATATCAACTATTGGGAATCGAGCGTTTACAATGCAGCCCGCTGAACCGCTAAGCTACTAGCTTTGTTGAAAGTTGACATATAGCTGTTCTTATATATTTTCTTATGATAGAGTGCTTCGCGCCATAAAGGTATGATAATCATTTAAAAGGTTAAACCCGTAACGGTTTAACCTTTTTGGCTCGTCTTTTTACAATTTGCGGTAAACTATAGAAGAATACGAATACATTGCAATATTGCTCATCCCCCATAACAAATAGCTTGATAATATAATAGCCTACAGACTTTCCAGACTTATAGGAATGATCTATGCAAAATTTGAGCAGAATCTATTCCGTAGTTTTTGCGTGATGCTGGAACACACATTCAGACAAATAGACAAAAATAAAAAATATTTTCGGCATAAGAATAACAATTCTTATTTTTTATTTTATTTTTAGATCCAGGAACATGAGAAGTCTGGGTCTGGGACCTCGCAAAATCTAAAATAAACCAAACAATGTACAGTTTTGTCTTAGTAAAATTAATTTAAAAAAAGTCATGAACAAATTTTACTAAACGCGACTAAAAGAAACAAACTAATTTCGGAATAATCTATTCGTATTTTCCAATAAACCTATCGATGCTAGAACCTTAATTTGTGTCAAGAATTAAAGCCACATTTGACATGTGTCTGACACACATTAATAAAAATAAATATATATCGTGGAATGTTTAATACAAGTTCCTCGAAAAAACAATGAATAAAATTTATTTTTGAAATGAGACTGAGACAATCCGGAGAAACTCAAAGATCATTTCCAAGAATTTTCTTTTCACAAATGGTGTTTGATTTTACGAGCATTGTCATAAAATTAGACTGGAATGTTTGAAGTAGAAATAAAGGCATACTGTAGTAAAAAAAAAATTACTTTAAAAAATCCGTTGTTTATATAATGCGAACTAAAACCCAACTGCTGAAGATATCTAAATAATTACATTTATTTTATGTTCTCCAAAAGCTTTCAGACCTTTTAATAATACATAGAGAACAAAAAATCATATTACGTTCGCAATATTTTAATGCTGGCTACTGCAAGAAGATTTAAAGTGCGTCCAAGATGTTTGGAGGCTCGACTAGTTAAGTATTTGAGCTACATTTTAATATTATCATTTTTAAATGACTTCAAAAGCGGGGAAGAGTTTATCCGTTTTGAGATATTGCGGAATACAGAGTAATATAGAGTGAGTATTTTTGACAAATAATGCATTGTTTGTCGTCTTGAGTCGTTTTGAAGCGATCTTCAAACGTTAGCCTCGTTTCAAATCCAAAAGCCGTTGAATAAACTCTTGCCAATTTTAGGGAGTTCAACGTTTTTTAATACAATACTTAGACCAAATCAAATTAACAAAACAAAAAAAAATGGTAGAATGTTGCATAAAAAAGTTTGGTATTTGGTCTGGTTTGAAATAAATGGTTTCCTTGAACGAAAAATGTAAAACCGATGATAATGTCAATTCTATGATGTCATTTCTGCTTTTAAGTAGAGATCAGTGTAGATTAAACAACCACCGATTAAATCATGCAACAGCAGTTTACTGTAGTTTTGTTTTTAGTACTAATGGTTTATAAATGACGGCAACACGGATGTCTGTTAATAAAATAATTCTAATAATATTCGTGTTAGTCAATAATTCCCACGGAGTTGTAAATCCACATGGCCCAACTGTTATCAATGACTATACTAGATGTATTAGCCAAGTGATTGAAAATGAATTCGAAGAGCCTGGTCTTTTGATATTTGCTAACACCAATAATGTGAGCACTTCTGTATCAAGAATCAGAACCGAACTATTGAAAAGGATCAATGAGAAAATAAAGTTCAGTGTGGAAGTCATGAGCCCTGGTAAAGAAGTGGAAATCTGTGATCAAGATAATTACAATCTTGGAGTACTGCACGTGGATAATTATGTAGCGATACCAACGGCTAATTACTTTGTCATCATAATAGACAGTTACACGGACTTTTCTTTTCTAGCCAGTAAATTAATACGATCACGCAGTTGGAACCCCTTTGCAAAATTTATTATTGTACTTTTCAACTTCGTTCAGAATGATAAAATTAATATTGAATACGTCGAGAAAGTACTTAGCTGTCTCTTCAAATATAATGCAATAAATGTTATTATAGCTGTGCCTCAAGCTAACCATTTTCGAAACGCTAACGTTTATAGTTGGAAACCTTACGACCCTCCAGAGTATTGTGGTTATTTCAACGAAACTGCTAAAGACAGACTTGTGATACAAAACAAATGTGAACGAGGGGCATTAAAATATGATAAAGATGTGTTTGATGATAAAGTTCCACACGACATGTATGGTTGTGTCATAGAAATAATAGCATTACAAAGACAGCCGTTCATAAGTGATGATGTATATGAGGCTAATATTGAGAAAATAATGACAAATATAATACTTAGACGATATAAGATGACGGCTAGATATCACTTCGTTGATGGATTCCGAGGAGAAAGAGAAAATGTTGGTCAATGGAATGGAGCTTTAAAGAAATTGGCATCGAAGAAAGGTCACTTGCTTTTGGGTGGAATATTTCCAGATTTCGATGTGCACGAAGACTTTGAGACAAGCATTACGTACTTAGCTGATGCTTATACTTGGGTTGTCCCAAGAGCTCACAAATCAGCTGCATGGGTAGCTTTGGTTATTATATTTAAGACATTGGTATGGTATTCTGTAATAGCTGGTTTCTTTCTATGTGGTATAACGTGGAAAATTATAGGGCAGCTCAGTGGAGATTCTGATTACAATAGTTCGTTTGGTCATTGTTTTCTTAATACTTGGATTACAATATTGGGGTTTGTAGCTTACCTACATCCTTCTAAAGAAAGTCTGCGCGTGTTTTTTGTATTTCTCAACATCTATTGTATACTATTTTCAACGGCATACCAAACGAAATTGTTTGAAGTGTTGACGAACCCATCTTATGAATACCAAATACAAACAGTCGAAGAGTTGGTAGAAAGCGGTTTAAAATTTGGTGGCTTCGAGGAGTTACATGATCTGTTTTATAACTCCACCGATCCTTTTGACTATCGAATTGGTCAGCAATGGATTGATATTGAGAATATTACTAAAGCAATGATAGATGTTGCTGTTCATAGAAATTTTTCGTTACTGTGCAGTCGTTTTGAGTTGGAATACATCTCTTCAAGAACAACGGAGCTGAGTGACAGTATCGGGAACTTTAAATACTATACGTTTACGGAGAACGTTTTCAGTGTACCTATAGAGACGATAGCTTTGCGAGGGTTCCCTTTTATGCTGGAGTTCTCGACAACAATAACGCTGCTCAAGCAGAGCGGGTTAGATGAAGCTCTCAGGGATCACTTTGCAACCTTCAATGAGAGGAGACGAGCTCGTCAGCTGAGGGCTTTATTGAAGGAGAAATCCGATGTAAATCCGTTGTCGTGGCAACATCTGCAAGGCGGCTTCTTGGCTTTAGCATTCGGGTATGTCAGCGGTACTTTGGTGCTTATTGGAGAAATAGTCGTTAAGAGTGGATATGTACGGAAGAAATTTTCTCAGTGTAAACGAAAAATGAACTTTTTATCATGACTTTATGAGTCCAAAGTATTTTCTCGTCATGATTTTGGTTGTTAAAGGAAATGGATAAAAAAATCTTTATACAACAAAACATTTATTATACAAATTTATGTATTTTTATTTAACGAAAACCTTAAATGTACTGTACATTTATAAGATCATTATTTTGATTTTTATGATTACTAAAATTACAATAATTTTAATATTCTAAAGACTAGTGTCTATGTGAAGTTCTAAAATAACTTAATAATTATTATTGCAATCATTAAAAGTATTTTAATCTTAGATCTTTTTTGTTTGTCTAAGCAGCAGTTTCAAATTAATTTGCATAAATCATCTGTAACGTGAATATATTTTATTAATTAGATGAGTTTTAAAATATTTCTCAAACTTTTGCAATTAAGTACGTAAGTTCCACTTTATATTTTGGAATTATGAAACACGTGTATGCAGTAATTTCTAATTCAGAAGATATTTACATATATTACCCATAATAACCACTAACAAGGATTATAACATGTACTCATAAGTCTAAATAATGCAGAATATAATACAAGCTGGAAAACTTTACTGTCTTTTATTGATAAGTATTTTGCCGCACTTTGTTTCTTGCACAAATAAGTTGTGATGTCCAACGTCAATAAAGTGGCAATACCTCTTAAAATTAACTTTAATTGACTGCAGTTTTTTATTAATACGATTAATTTACAAAACGCGAACACATAATAAAAAAATAGTTTGATCATCTGATTTGTCAGCAAAGATGAAAAATAAAACTATAATTGTAAGCGGATTTTCATCAAGAACTTTTCAAATCGGAGGTATTGTCACTTCGTCGACACCCCTACCAACACTACCCCTTTCACTATCCCTTTCTTCACTTAAACAATCATAGTTTCTCCCCATCTAGATGTTGCAGATTATAATACGAATGATCTGGGAATCTTTCCAGCTGTATGTAGTCCATATCTTTGTTAATTAGCGGTTCTAATCTAGCGACGATGTCTGCGAAGTCTGGTCGTTCCTTCGGCTCCGCCTCCCAACAATAATACATAATGTTGTAGAGCTCCCGATGACAGTGCTCTGGCTTTTCGAGACGATATCCTTCGATGACCTGGAAAGGAAGGAAACAAAATTAGATTTTATTTAACTAAGGTAACCCTGTATCGTCCCATTGCAGGCTTCTTTCTTTTGACATCTCCTACTTGCAAAAGACCAATGACAAAAAAACAGTAAAAAAAAAACTGTTGCTTTAAAAAAAACTTTGAAGGAAAAACATCGTGAGGAAACTTGGACTTATATGTAATATAGGTCTAAAATTACCAAACCAGATCAATGCTCATGCCTCCTCTTTATGAGAAGAGGAAGTTGTCCTGCAGTGGAACACTGATACGCTGGCATTATATTATACAAGATGTTGTTTTGCATCCTCGTCAAATTCGAGGAGGTAACTATGCTAATGATTCTCGACACAAATCAATAATAAAATAAGTTGGTATTTATTTTTTTTTTTGTATTTTTCGGAAATCGGCATGTGTAGGGCCCGTGTGATACCGCCCTGTAACTGCGCTGTAACTGTAACGCATGCACACCGCGACATAGTCGTACGACACTGCCTAACACATACGCAACGGGGCGATTTTGTTCTTTGAAAGTGGAGTATTCTGAAATACTGTCAAACTTAAATACCTAAAAAAAACAAGTATGTATTAATTATTGAGCAGGATCGTAATTTTATTTGATTATTTATGTCTTTCATAACAGCCTCCTGAAATTTGACGAGGATGCAAAACAACACGTTGTATTATTGATAAACTAAGTTAAGTGTATCAACACGCAAGAACAAGGCCGCAATCAGCCCGACCGGCGGACACATTATTGATCGCAGTATCATATTAGTATCTACTCCAGAGAATTCTACTTACGTTTAAATAATTTTTGAGATAAAATAATCATGACATTTAACATTCCTTTATCAAATAGTGAAATAAAATTTATATAGTTCTCTAGCAAGTCTGTTACCGCATTTCGACTACGTTAGCGATGCTGACGTGCCGAGTGCAAGTTTAAATTGCTAATGTCACCACCAAACCACATTGCTCTTTTTAACGCCATTGTTTTTATTTTATTGTTTTATTTTTGGAAAGAGCTGTGGGCGTAAAGGTCAAAGCAAAGTGTCTCAGGAATAGCCGTGAGTAAGATTGATGTGTTCCTGTTATGATTAAAAACAGTGAAGCAAAACATCGTGAGGAAACCGGCATGTCTTTGATAAAAAAAAAAAAAAAAAAAAAAACGAAGGCATGTGAAATCTACCAACCCGCACTGGGCATGCGTGGTGGATGACGGCCTACTCCCTCTAACAGAGAGGAGGCCTGAGTCCCAGCAGTGGGAACATTATAGACTGATTATGAGTTCCTGTTGTGAATAGTTAAATTCATAATATGATCTGTTTTACAAAAAACAAACGTAAGATAATTAACTTAAGGCACCATGGTATATGAGAAACGACGACCTCCACCGTGACCTTAAAATGGAACTCGTCACCACCGTCATCCAAAAATTTGCTGCAGCCCACGAACACAGACTTCAGCGACATGTGAATGTCGAGTCAGTTGAGCTACTAGACAACAAGGACATAGTGCGTAGGCTAAAGAGAACTAAACCATTTGAGTTAGTGTAGTGTTTAAAAATTGAATGAACATAACAGTGCTGTGCTATACATGTAACACATGAACAAAGTGTTTTTATTAATTATCGGGCTCTAAGAAAGTGGTACGCAATTGTTCAAAAGTGCAAATTGACATTATTCTTAATTATAACGTAAACTACCACGTAAAATAATAAGTTAGAGTTAAGTTGCTTTTTAGTCTATTAGGCTAGATTGTAATAAATTATTAAGAATATTAGTTCTTATTAATAAAAAAAAATAAAAATAGGCTTCGAAGTGCAAAAACTGAGAGTTACAAACAGACAGATAATATCTAAGAATGTGCCACTATAACTGTTGTAGGAAATAATTTAGGGTGATTTCAGAGACATACATTTTGATGATGCATGAGAAATGATTCCTTGAATGCGATAATATGCACCTTTGTCGGTCTGGCTACCTGTCTGTTATATTTCACGCCCCAACGCGACGGTTGAAAGGCTTTGAATGACATTTGGCAAACGGATAGGACATGACCTGGGTTAAGACATATCGACTGTGAACTGGCAACCATTCATATCTCATATTTTGTGTTATTCTCAGATTTTCATATTCTGATGCAATTTTATAAAAAAAAAATATATCAGAAGGAAACATGCAATGTTATATTTAAGATTAATTACGCACTTAAAAAAATATTTCAAAACCGGTACGTGTCTTTTGATGCTATTTATTTTCTTCATCCTGTTAAGTTGTCAAAATAAAATTCAGATAGTACCGGTTGCCAGTCTGTACACAGTCGATATAATACATTTTTCATGGCATAGTGGCATAACTTCCGACCTCCACTCCAAAGCTAGTTTATTTTTAAAGATACGTGATACCCAGGTGGCACAGATAAAAACTTTACTCTTTAAATATGAAATATGTACACACGGCTACACATCAAGCTATACATTTCCAGTTTACACTGACCTCTCATTGTAAGGAAATCCTATACAATGCGAGATCAGCTTATACTGGAAATGTATAGCTTGATGTGTAGCCGTGCGTACGAAGTGACATGCAAGAATAAATAGTTATGCACCTACAGCATCGCTCAAAAACTCACAGTAAAACTTAAGATTAAGATGTCACATGTCGAGAGCGTATCATGAAAAAGTTTGAATTTATTACTTAAGTTATCTAAGCACACTCTATCAATTCTGACGGCACGGTTGGCGCAGTGGTTAAGCGATTGTCTGCTGCGCTGCGTATCGCGGGTTCGATTCCCGCACGGAACAAATATTTGTATGACCTGCAAGTTGTTGTTCCGGGTCTGGCTGTTTGTGTATGTGAGTTTAAATGTTTGTAAACGCACCCACAATACAGGAGAAATTCCTAGTGTGGGGCAACGTTTAAAAAAAAATATAAGGGTAAGGGTATTCTGTGTAAGGGTACAAAGCTAGCTTGATCTACAAAGCTCGACTTTCACGAGCTTCTCCTTTACTATTAGAGTAGGAAGGCATTACGATGGACTGTTACCAGGCTAACCTATTAGGAAGATTATTACTGTCAATAAATCTTTAAATGATACGATAACGATTTTATTTCTCTAAGTAGATTTGTACAAACACTTTTTCACACGTCAATCACATTTTTTTTAAACTAGATGCGGCCGGTGTTTCCTATCTGACTACTCTGAGAAGAAAGGCCGAAACAATCTCAGAGGTCACAGTCTCTTTTAAAGTCCAGACAAAATCATGGTCAGATCATGTGAAGACTATGTAGATCGGTGTGACCTAGCTCGTACTAAACTACCAAAAACTTTTATATACTGTTACCTAAATTACATTAATAGCACTGTGTGACCTAAACCCGCACTTAAGTCACGATTTTCTTTGACTTAGGCCTCGTTTACGGAGAAGCGGGGCGTCTCGCGCCTCTCTCGCTTTCATAGAGCGTGGTTGAGAACGAGAGAGACGCGAGACTCACGCGACGCCCCACGTCTTCGTAAACGAGGCCTTAAGAAGTCCATTTTTACACAGTACGTAAATCAATCAGCTAACTTCACAGATGCATATTAAACAAGAAAATATACTTTTAACCACTCAGAAAGTGAATTAAGTGAAGGCAGAGAGAGTGGTGACATTGTACCAGAAGTAATTATTGGAGGAATGGCCAAAAACGAAACATTGAATTTTGTTGCCTAATAAATTTAAAATAATGCACACATCAGCATACAACACATTTCAACATTCATTCATTCTTTTTTTTTATTAAATATAAAGATGGCGGCTTTATATCACATGAGCTTTACAATAGTCTACGATACTCGTGACATAAGTAAGTCTAATAATGAACGGCCATAAAGTACCCTTGTGTGCTATAATGGAGTACTTAAGTCACATGTATCGTAATGTACTATATTGAAACATGAATAAAAAACAACAAGTTTTTAATGAATACTTTTGCGATTGATACACGAGTCTAAAATACCTTAGTACTTTGGCATCGAAACACAAAATTGTTTTCTAAAGGGTTCAATAAAACAATAAGAAAGGTATTTTATAGGTAAACATTATTTCAATTTTAATATCGTAGAACGAATTACAATTTTTACCTTGGATTCAAAGTTAACGATATTTCTAGACTGAGAATTGAACAGGCGTGCCTAGGCGTATGTGCTGAACTCTCTGGTTACTATCTTATCTATCTACTCAAAATATTTGAAAATTTAAATTGAGATTATGTTCAGAGCAAACCAATTCCACTCATATTGAAAAACAGCGAATTAGTGTTTTTTTTTTTTAAACGTTGCCCCACTCTAGGAATTTCTCCTGTATCGTGGGTGCGTTTACAAACATTTAAATTCACATACACCAACAGCCAGACCCGGAACAACAACTTGCAGGTCATACAAATATTTGCTCCGTGCGGGAATCGAACCCGCGACACGCAGCGCAGCAGTCAATCACTTAACTACTGCACCAACCGTGTCGTCCAATTTGAACCGTTACCACAGACGTTTCATGGATGTTTAATCAAAACACTCAAACGTTCTGCCCACAGAGCACGGAATTACCTTGCCGCAGCCGCCGAGGCGACTCCTTGCTCTATGGTTCTACCTATAGGGAAAGTAGTAAAGGACAACGCGAACCTTTTTCATGACGTCATTAGCTGACAATCCAGGGTATGGTGTAGAGCCAAGGGTCACGATCTCCCACAGCAGGATGCCGAAGCTCCAAATATCAGACTTAACGCTAAATATATTGTCGTAGAGAGATTCAGGAGCCATCCATCTGGAAACGAAGAAGGAAGAAAGTTAGATTAATGGTTGTAATAACGTTTTTATTATCAAATCAAAATGATTTATTTGCGTGCAATGACATATTTAGGCATTCAACTATTAATAAGTAATGTGACATCAGTCAGATGAATCCAATATGAATACGTTTCCAGCTCAGTCCGGCACCCAAATTGCGTAATACTCTTTCAATCACAGTCCGAGGGTTTTGAAAGATAATCTTAATACATGGAGTAGCAGGTTAGAAGAATTTAACGCCCGCCGCCCGCTAGTCTTTTTTCTCACCATCCCCTAATTCTACGCTTTTCACATCAAATTTCAAGTGTACATTTTAGACCACATAACCTTAAAGGACTGCCTTAATTTGTTGCCTAAGAGCCTAACTAAAAGACTACAATAGATTTATTTCTACAGCTCAGCACGAGTTATGGATTCAAATAACACATTGAATCATTGAGGTCGTAAATTTTGAACAAGCGGCTCAATTTCTAATTAATTTTAACGGAGACCTGTGAAAATCAGATTCTACATTCTGATTTCCCAGTAGGTTACAATTGCAAGGTGTGCACGTTGTGTGCAGTAAATTTGTAAGAAACTAACAATAATAACTAACAAGAAACTACTTACTTTGCTGGGAAAGTGTCAGGGTTACGTACAATATTATGAACGGTACAACTTCCGTGTTATTCTGCGTTATGGAAGGAGGTAATCCATAGACCACAGCTAGTGTACCCGTGGGTGTGATAAATGATTTTATTTCTGTAAGTAGGTTTGTACAAACACTTTTACACGTCAAACATATATTTTTTTTAAACTAGATGACGCCGGCGTTTCCTATCTGACTACTCTGAGATGAAAGGCCGAAAGAAACTCAGAGGTTACAATCTCTTTTAAAGTCCAGACAACATCTTGGTCAGATCATGTGAAGGCTATCTAAATCGGTATTTAAAATGGTCTTTTAAGGAAAGAACCACACAGTTTGAGTGGACCAACTAACTTACTAACCTCTCCCTGATAACTTGTAATTATCCCTGATCTGTTAAAGCCTTATTATCATTATGCAGTAATAAGGTTTCTAGTCTGTCAGCGACAATTAAGGTATTTTAATTAAACTAGTTCAAGAACAGCAAACAAGAAGTAAGAATTCTTGGATTTTTTGAAGGATATAAGGACAATGATACTCTGAGCAGACCGTACTACTAGCAATCCAGTAGATTGGTTAACCTATCACGCTCTGGCCACACTAGGGCAACGACTGCGCGGGATGCGGGAAGCGACTGCGCGCGTCGAATACTTTATTGTTAAAAAATTCACGCAACTATTCGCGCCAATTTGAACATCTCCATGCAAGTTAGTTGTCACAATCGACGTGAGCGAATTTCGTCCAGCATCCTACGCCGGATTCGGCTTAGTTTGGTTAGAGCTTTACCACGAGCTCTTTTGCTTGGGCTATGGTTCAATTTTCGTGCTAAGTGAAACTAAAAAAGGCTTGTATTCAAGTTCCACCAACCTGATAGGCAACCGTCCGTCACTCTTCCTCTCATACACATGAGTGTCTGCCACATCCCTGGCAAACCCGAAGTCTGCCACTTTACACACCCTGTCTTCTGTTATCAGCACGTTCCTCGCTGCTAAGTCTCGATGAATTATCTGGAAAATGAGGGGATGAATTAAATTGGTTTAGTCAATTTGTGTAATTGGTATCATGACCTCTCAAAGTGATGAAAGAAAACATCGTGAGGAAGATGGCATGTACTATAACTTAAAATTCGAACACATGTGACGTCCCCCAACCCACACTGAGAGAGCCTATTTTCCAACAGCGGGAACGTTATATGCTTATGCTACGTCACTAAGAAATGAACACAGTAAAATAAATGATAGAGAAAATAACTGATAGATCTCTGTGGGCCCACTCATGCCGGTGGTTTTGAATTCTGTTAGAAGGGAGTGGGTGGGGCCTATCTAAGCAATTGATCGGACAAATTTTACTGGAGATTAGACTATTAGATTTATGACTCCCAAAAACGATTTTTATAGGTATTTTTATGACAACGGAATTCGACGTTTTAATGCCTTTTCGCGAGGCAAGTTGTCAAGAATTCATGCGCGTTAAACTCCTTGCGGCAGTTTGATTTGACTGGATGAAATGGAGAAGGTTTAGTTGAGCCACTCAAAAACTATTAGCAGATTTAGAAAAAAAAACATGTTATATAACATTTTGGCTTTAAACTCAGCGTTTCGTTAAAAAGAAGAGAATAACTTAACAGTTATTTTACTACAAGATCATAAGCAATATAAAAGGTATTCATTTTGCTAAGTAAAAAGGCCTGCACACTAATGAACCACTCTTCAGGCTCCTCAGGCCATTAACCTAAGATAAACCGCTGACGATTACTTCAGAATTTGATACAAAACTGCAAAAAATAAAAGACATGAATTTTTCTAAATAAATCTGGGCCATTTCGTTTGTTGAGGCTCATTTACACGAGGTGGTTTCCTAGCCTCGATAATGCGATACTCATATATGTTAGAAGTGTAAGATCGATTCAATATTTCGCATCACAGAAAATTGCCTGAAGAACAGGCCGTCAAGGCAATTTTCTCGATCTGTAAACTTATATGTTGGAAGTGTAAGATCGATTCAATATTTCGCATCACAGGCAATTTTCTCGATCTGTATCTCTGATCTAATGACATAATCGTAGACGAATTGCAGTTTCTCGTTTGGGTGTTACTAACACATGTCACGAGTAAGTTAATCACCTGGCGAGATGCCCATGTACAGACGCCAGCAGGTCAAGCTACCCGAAACTGTCAAATTTTCCCAATCAACCTCGAACCTTAATGCTTTAGCGATAAAGTTGAAAATCTATTAAAGAAATTTCACAGATTGTAGTAGCTTGATGTGCTGGCGTCTGTACATTCTCGTTTCGCAACGGGCGACAAACACCCCTTATGTAAATAAGCCTTACGGCGCTGCTCAAACGTAGGACACCGTAAAACGCTCAGTTTCTTGTCGCGCAGTTAGGCGTATTGATAAATATTACAAGCCAGTTTTATTTTTTGTGAATTATTGTCAAATGTTCGAAAAAAAATATTTCATAAAAATAAAATAGATAAAACAATCGTAAAACAGTGCTCAAAAAATATATATTTCGTCGCATAACTCTCAAAATTCTGGGCATAATAGTTATTTATGCAACTACTGTACCTATAATAACTCGAATGTGGGTTTATCACATGACCATAGGGTTATACAGTGTTGTAAGAACCCTATGTAAATTCATGGTAAGTTTAAATGCTGAGTATCTAATACAAAAAAAAAGAAATATCTGAAGTCCAATTCTCGTAATTAAAAACGTTCAAAATCTAGTCGCAATCTCATCTCAGCGACAATCAATGTCAAAAACTTGTCAAATATGTAGGGAAATTCAATGACTAAAGAATAAGAGAGGACATGAACTTAAAGATCGTATCGCGTGCCCGCGTGGAAAGTAAAATGGCGTAGGCTCCGCCCATTACCTAGTGTTGTCCTCTGCTCATTCTTTGCAATGATTTTGTTCATCGTGTTGATTACAAATCGATTAATCGAAATCACATACATTAAAATAAGGTTTTTGATTTTATGTAGATAGTAGGTAAGTAGGGTGTTATTCGATTCTCATTCTAGGACGTCGCATTAAGGATTAAGTACAAAAAAGCCTGTTGTTGCGTAATCTGACTGAAAAATTGCAAAAATCATCAATTTGGCGGTTCATTTAAAATTAATTGTACTTGATATTATTTACTCTATGATTAATAGTTGCTCGTGATAATCAAGCTAGAAGAAGAGTAAATTAAACTGCAACAAGGAATTCAAAACTACACCGATTACAAAATAAAACAACAGAAATCGATATTAGATATGCATTTAATGGGAGAACCGTTTTATTTCAAATAGATACAATAATATCAGTTTGTAATTAGTATTAAGTACACCAATAATGTGAAATACAATAAAGTCTGCCTGTCTACAATAAATGTACAGGGAAATAATAATGTATTATGACTCAAACTCAAAGCATTTATTTCAAATAAACCAATTACAGGCACTTTTGAATTGTCAAGGGGTCGGTCAGTCAGAAAGATGAAGCTAGTTGCCCATTCCAAAGCGTAGTAGGTACCTATTGTAACAAAACTTATCTATTTGAGGGTAGATTTATATTAGTAACATTATAGTGAACTGTCCATGGATAAGTCTTGTTATAATCGAGTTACGTTTGTGTCATTTTGAAAGTTTTAAAAGTCAAGTCATTAGTCAAGTTATCAAGTCATTTTGTGTTTGACATTAAAGTGAATTGTCAGTTCAATATGTTTCGACATGATTCAGTCTTGAACGAGGCACCGGAGTGAGTTGTAAGGTTAGTAAAATATTGTGAAATAAATGTACTGAACTATGGTGAATAATATATAATACATATCGTTTTTGCGTTGATTTATTTTGTTGTTTGAATTCTATGATTCCCTTCTGAGGTATGGTTAAATCTCAGAAGTGGGATTCGCGAGACATTTTGTTTTGTGGTGAACCACCCCACGAGCTCGACCGCCGAAACAAAACTATATTCGTTTAAAAACAGGAAATCAACGCAATTACAAGAAGAAAAATAAGAAAAAGTGTGGTTTAACATTACATGATATCATTGTGACCCCCGATTTGGCCGATTGAAGCGGATGCGATCCACATGTTTTTATAAAAATAAAATACAGGGTGTTTGGTAGGGAGCTGTACATACGCCTAGGGTAGAAACTAGGGATAGTCTGCTACCTACCCCCGCCCATTATATTGACCTTGGCCTCAAGGTTTTTTTTACCTTACTACCTTACCTTAAAATTATTTCTTTACCTTACTACGGTACTTCAGGCCCCATAACTTTTCTTCTCCACAATTTTCTGGTGTAAAATAATTTTTTGCAGGACCCTAAGACTCTAACGATTAAAACAAGACCATTAGCCGACCGGTCCCATGGATAGATTTTGAGCTACAGGTAGTTTTAGTCAAAAAATCACAAAAAAGTCAAATAAAAAATAAAAATAAATTAAAAAAAAACCTTGAGGCCAAGGTCAATATAATGGGCGGGGGTAGGTAGCAGACTATCCCTAGTTTCTACCCTAGGCGTATGTACAGCTCCCTACCAAACACCCTGTATATTGTTGATGGTTATGATGTGTGGTCGCTTTGAAACTGATAGTTAAGTAGAAATATTAGTTTAAAATAGCAATCAAGTATAATTAACGTCAAGGGACGATAAAATCTTCATAAAATTATCAACAATTTTCGTGATAAATCATCATCTGCCTAGCCTTTTCCCAACTAGGTATGTTGGGGTCGGCTTCCAGTCTAACCGGATGCAGCTGAATACCAGTATTTTACATGGAGCGACTGCCTATCTGACCTCCACAACCCAGTTACTGGGTAATACAATACCCCTTGGTAAGACTGGTTGTCAGACTTTCGGGCTTCTGACGACCCGTAACGACTGTCAAAGATCCACGAATGACAGCCGGGACCAACGGCTTAACGTGCTTTCCGAGGCACGGAGCAGTGGTGATGAAAATAATTTACACAAAGTAAAGCGCCTGTCGGGGTTCGAACCTACGGCCTACAACTCGTAAGTCGCGGCCGTTACCACTGGGCCACCACTGCTCTAATTTTCGTGATAAATACAGATTAAAAAAAATAATAATAAACACGTGGCTAAATTTTTCTTGTAATTATCAATTTTGCATCCCCTCGTTGGAGGTAGTATATTAGGAATAGAAATACAAGTTAAAAAGTGAAATATAGTGAACATAATAACAAGAAATAAATATAGAAACCCAAAATGTGTCGCCATTTTTGTGATGCATACAGATTAAAAATATAATAATGCTAGACTGAAAATAGTTATAAAATAGTTGTAAAATACCTACTTCAAAAATTTAATTCAGTGACTTTGTTTTGCAAGATTTTTACACAATACATAAGGAAAATGAGCGAAAAAGAACCCAATGCGGATTATCGACGAACCAGCAACCCTTCCTGCAACTACGAAAGACAGAGGAAAAATAGTGAAGCATCCCGTAGTCGAAAGCGAGACTTAGGAGAAATCGAGAGGCGCAGTCGTAGCCGCAGTCGCAGTGGCCGTACGTCCACTGTGGGCCGTGGTGATGGCCAACAACAAACGCAAGGAGCTCGGCAGCGCAGTCCAGCTCGTGATCGGCGGCACAGCAGCACAACGCGTCAGCAGCTGAGAAGCCGAAGCACAAGCAGCACGCGAACACTACTCGAGCAGGAACGTGAGCTGTCCAGGGAGAGGGAAAAATTAAGAACCCTTGAAAACCAGGTACGTAAAGTACGGGAAAGAGTAATGGAACGGAACAGATCACGTAGGCGTTTCGAGACGCCTGAGCCTGGCCCGAGCAATCGTAGGCAGACAAACGCTGGCAATAAAAGTTCAACTCGGTACCGTTCCTTAATCACTCCCGCAAAACGCACGCCCAGTGATGAAACACATGAAGCACATGAAAACAAGAAAACTAAACTTATGACTACGGACCTGTTTGAGGATTTCTTTCTAAAACTTTTGAAGTCTAAAGCAGGGGATGGTGAATCGTTTTCGAGTTCGACTTTTAATAACGTCATTCCAGACTTGGACCCCATGTCGAAAGAACAGACTATTAATATCTGGCTCGATAAAGTCGATGAATGTTCCGAGATTTATAATTGGAACGATAAGCAAACGGTTCACTATGCCCTGCCTAAACTCACCGGACTGGCTAAGACATGGTTCCAAGGTCTGCCCTCTATTAAGCATACTTGGCTTGAGTGGAAGTCGATGCTTAAGGAATCATTTCCTGCAACCGAAAATTATGCGGAACTTTTGACAGAAATGCTTAATAGACAGGTACGCTCTGGAGAATCTTATGAACTTTATTATTTTGGTAAAATTAATTTACTGAACAGATGTAAGATATTTGGAAAGCAAGCAGTGGATTGTTTACTTTATGGGGTCGAAGACAGGGGAGTTCGTGTAGGTGCTCAAGCAGCAAAATTTTATAAACCAGAAGATGTACTTGAGTTCTTTAAAACCATTAAGTATCATAATAGAAATCAGTCGGACTTTAACAAAGATTTTTATAAGGATAAGCGTCCTAGCAGTACAACTGTAAGTAATAACTCGGCAAAGAATACATTTGACTAGAAAAGGGGTAAAATACGAATCAATTGTTGCTATTGACAAAATATATCCGTGGTTGAGTTTTGATGCCCCTGCTTGCTCATCCAGCGATAACAATGACTATGAAAGTGATAGTAATTAAATTGAATAATATTATTATTTAAATGTTAGTGATTTTTATGAACAAATTGATTTGTAGCTCAATTTTATATATGATCTTTAGCTTATGATTTGCCATGATTACGATGTACTAGCTAAATGGTGTCTGACATATGAACTTGCCAGTCCCTTAGAGATAAGTGAGGGTATTTTGAGTCGGGCAGGATTGGCGTTGGGATTCGCCGCCCATGATTGGCTCAAATTACCGCTGCCGATGACGGAGTGACGGTGAAGGAAGTAGCCACACTTCGCTCGGCAATAGTTTGAGTGAGATGAGAGAGGGTGCGTTGAGCCGGGCAGGATTGGCGTTGGGATTCGTCGCCCATGAGTGGCTTAAAGTACCGCTGCCGATGACGGAGTGACGGTGAAGGAAGTAGCCTCACTTCGCACGGCAATAGATTAAGTGAATGTTTGAACATTGCGGCTAAAGCTGTGTGAGAGTGATGGAAGTAGCTTTCACATCGCTTAAGCTATAAATTAAGCGAAAACTCATGATTTATCTGGAATATTTTTATTTTATTATTCATGTAAGAGTAAATAAAGTATTGTTTGATAGACAGAAAATACTCTATTGTACACCAAAACTATGACACACTTCACAATAACAAGGAACGAAGGGACTCGTTCTTGAAGGATGGCCGACTGTAACAAAACTTATCTATTTGAGGGTAGATTTATATTAGTAACATTATAGTGAACTGTCCATGGATAAGTCTTGTTATAATCGAGTTACGTTTGTGTCATTTTGAAAGTTTTAAAAGTCAAGTCATTAGTCAAGTTATCAAGTCATTTTGTGTTTGACATTAAAGTGAATTGTCAGTTCAATATGTTTCGACATGATTCAGTCTTGAACGAGGCACCGGAGTGAGTTGTAAGGTTAGTAAAATATTGTGAAATAAATGTACTGAACTATGGTGAATAATATATAATACATATCGTTTTTGCGTTGATTTATTTTGTTGTTTGAATTCTATGATTCCCTTCTGAGGTATGGTTAAACTATGGAGAAGAACGGGCAAGAAACTCCATGGACACTCTTTTAAATCAAAATATTGTTACAAAAAAGTGGTTACATCATTCATGTTGTAATTATACATGTGAGAACGATGTAGAAACACGTGCACGTTAAAAGCGTCCGTAATAAAAAGATAAAAACAATTATGGAATTAAAATAAGCCGTGGCAGCTAAGAAATGACCAGTGCCTACTGACGGCGCCCGTTCACGAACATGACGTATGGATCAGCACCATTCAGCTCAACCATTTTGAAGGGAACTCAATGATCCAATACACACGCCACCACCAGCGACACATTTGAGTGAGCATGACATACTCTCAGCCGCCAGGGCACATTCAAGTCAATGAAAGACGAACCCAGTAACCTTTATAGTGGGTACATAGTGCTCACACATGTGCTATGCAATTATACAATACTAAGAGATTGAATTTATACAATGCAAAGATAGGTTGTACAATCTTCATCAGCTCCAACATTATTTTCGAATATATGGGTAAATGTAGGCTTACAATGCAAATGCAATGCATTGCAATGTAGGTTTACAATGAAAATGTGATAATTTACCTTAGGGAGCCTTGTCGGTATTGCACTGTCGTGAAGTCTCACTAGGTATATCAAGACTTCTATTAATACAAGACTCTTCGAAATGTAGTGAACAAACAAATACTTTTTCCTGGCTGGAGTCGATATTTTCTTGACCCAATGATTCAAGCCACTTACTTTTAAGTTTATCATTTTTTGGTAACCTAAAAACACAAACAAAATACGCAAACTAACATAAATGTGTATATTCTTTCATGCTAAATATTCAAACGAAATTTGGTTTTTATCGATGCAAAATCGATTCGTTGTCCAAACAACGTATACTACGTATTTTTATTTGTCAATAAAAATACGTAGTAAACAAAACCAAAATAAGGAAATATATCGTTCGAAAGACTATGAATAGGCAATAATCCATGACCGAACAGTAATAAACATGAATTGAGACTAGAAATTGGTATAAATTTATATAGGAAACTTAATAATCTATGAATTCTTTTGACTTACTTGTGCAGGGATATCAGAGGCGCTTTTTTACTGTAATTCGAGCCACAGCCCCTCACACAACACTTAGGCATGGTTTCCTCTATCACAGACAGCCTCGGTCAAATTTACAGCACTCAAAATGTTCTCAAAATGGAAAAAAACTTAATATTTAGTCGCACGATAACGCCAAATGACACTTCATGTACACTCTGAGAAGTACTCAAAACCAGAAACTAAAATGGCGAACCGGCCGATGGGCAGGGCTTCCGTGACGTCATACTTCAATATTGCAATTTTAGAAAACTGACAAAATACGGTTTTCTCTTTTTGACACTTGCAGAATTGCATAAGTTAGAAAGAAACATGTATATTTTTTTATTTCTGTATAGAATCGTATGATATTTCCATAATGTATAATTTATATAGATATTTTAGTTCATGTCCTCTCTTATTCTTTAGTCATTGGGGAAATTAGAGGTATTTTTGACATATTGACACTGAGATTAGACTGCGAACGTTCTTAAAATTACGAGAATTGGGGTACTGGTGGTGTGTTGTCAAAGCTTGTATCACTCATTTTTGTAAACAACAAAGTAATCATTTTTCGCAATACCTACTAATATCGAACAAAAATGGCGGGATACGACGTGAATTCGAATATGTTTTTTTTTTATTAGTAGCTTAGTAGTGAAACGCGCGTGCATGACAATGTTCTTTTATTTGAAATTCATAAACATACCACGAATTGAGTAGTGAGAATGTGGCTGTTTGATGATTAAGGAATGGATCGAGTTCGAGTTGCGAGTAAAGAGGTTTAATACAACATTATAACATTCGTTTGGATGATATTATGGTTACTATGACACTGGTTGTTTTAATGTTGGCAATAAGCTAACTGTTTTAGAAACTTTTCTATAGGATTTAAAGCATGGGTGTCGATAAACTAGGTTTAAGAAGAATTTATTTCTCCTAAGAACTTTAATAACAGTTCACTTAAAATCAGATACAAAGTGCTTAAATAATAATATCATTTTTGTCTCTCGGGTGTTAACGACGTGACAGCGTAAGTAATTACATGTTTCTTAGGTTTTGTTTTAAATATTATGTTTATATTATCACACTTCTTTAAATCCTCCTAAACCATCATATTTTATGTGTAATAAATGTTAATAAAGGGAATTCAATCAATTATAGAAAATTAATCCACTAAGCCGTGCATTTATTTTTAATTTAATTCAAATTGTAAAATTACTTTTATTTTGGTCAAACCACGACTTTGAACCTTA
Source organism: Brachylomia viminalis (assembly GCA_937001585.2). NCBI lineage: Eukaryota > Metazoa > Arthropoda > Insecta > Lepidoptera > Noctuidae > Brachylomia > Brachylomia viminalis. The sequence goes on from OW443300.2 coordinate 6,279,608, forward strand.
TTTGTTGCCGCTGTTGTTAAAATTTGCTTCATACAATACAGTGCCTTAAAGGCTGTTTTGTTAGAACTCAAATAAAAGCAGTATTACCGCGAAACGTTGAGCTCGACAAGATAATAATGACTAATGAGACCTCTCTAAATAATTGGAAATATTTCGTTTGTTTCTGTGACATGTTTAATATGTGCTATCCATGTGTTTCCAGATGTACAATTTGTTTAACGAGTGATTTACAGTTACAAAGGAAATATTTTGCAGAACATTTCATAAAGAGCTTTGTAATTTATATTTGGCATATCTAATTTCAATAATAAACAACACTGCTTATACTTTGTGAATTGGGCTTTCACAAAGATGTCTCCACATAAAAGTACCTACTAAATCACTTTAAATAAAATTATTCATCATCAGCCTATAATTATCCCACTGTTGGGACACAGGTATCCTCTAGGTGGGAGGGAGTGAGCCGTAATCCACCACGCGGGCCCAGTGCGGGTTGGTAGATGTCATATGTCTTCGAATTTTCGGTTCTAGAACATGCCAGTTTCCTCTCGATGTCTTCCTTCACCGTTTTGAGAGAAATGGTGATGAAATAATTAGCACAAAGTAAAGCGCCTGTCTGGGTTCGAACTTACGACCTATACAACTCGCAAGTCGCGACCGTTACCACTGGGGCACCACTGCTCAAGGAATATAATAAAACTAGATTAAAAGATTAGATAACTTTAAATAATCGGAACTAGACTGAAGAAAATCTATGAGAATTGATTAATTAATTAACGCTTCTTAAGCTTGTTCGACAGTTAATTCCTTGACTGCGTGTAAAGTCAGTTGTGGTACAATCAGCTAATATAATTGTCAAGCAAATGGACACGCTACGTCTATTAACAGTGTTATAGCCATTTCATGCAAAAGTCAAAGAATAACAGTTGTGTTTAACTTTCGCACGACAATGAATTTTCCTGACTTTACATACTCGAATCAATCACGTTTCAGTTGGTTGTCAAGTTGATTGCAAGATAGTCCTGCAAATTCTAAGCTTGAAATTATAAAGTTGAAGATGCAATTTCTTCTCTTCCAAGTATTAAAAGTACCATTTATCCTCAAGGCGATTTTCTCTCCAAGAGTTAATTGGAAGTCAGGTTTTTCAGCCTTTATGAGAAAACACAATGTATATAGACTTATGAAATATGAATCGTGCCGTAAACAGAGATTTTATTTGGTTTTACGTCCGGGTACGTACTTCAAAATATTATGAAGCCTATATTAAAGAATTTAAACGTATTACGAGACAAAAACACTTCATAAACTGATTATGAAATTTTAAAATTTTTCGTTTTTGTGAAAAATCCCAATAGCAAAGCGGTGGTCGGGAATTTTAACAAAAAACTCTTTCAGAGAGGACATTTTAATAATGTATCTAGATTATGTATAAGTAGGTATTTCTAATTTAATAAGGCAAATGTTTTGAAAATTTTAGACATGACAAAATAATATAAAAATTCTGCTAAGAATCAAAAGAGGCATACTTTGTTAAGATATTGCGAATATTCACCGTTCTTTCAATATTTAAGACGACAGATAATTTATTTGTTAGCGTATATTAAGGCAAGGGGTAACGGTGGATTTAATAAGCAAAAGGCCTACTTTAATATTTTAAAGGCCGGTGGCCCGGTGGTAACGGCCGCGACTTACGAGATGTAGGTCGTAGGTTCGAACCTAGACAGGCGCTTTACTTTGTGTAAATTATTTCATCGTCATTGCTCTCAAAACGGTGAAGCAAAACATCACGACGAAACCGGAATATTCTAAAACCAAAAATTCGAAGACATGTGACATCTACCAACCCGCACTGGGCCCGTGTGATGGATTACGGCCCGCTCCCTCTCACAGAGAGGGAGCAGGCTGGGCCTGTGTCCCAGCTGTAAGAACATTGTAGGCTGATTATTCAGAAACTGAAGTATTTCTGGCACAGAGTAACACAAAATATTTTTGAGTAGGTACACAAAGACATTCTAAGTGTTAAGAGCTGTTTCTCCTTATATTATTCTCAGAATAGAAAAGTTCGTACCAAGCTTTTCTGCCATGAAGAACTTTAATTTGAATTCGTAACGAAACGACTTCAAACTGACATTATTTTAGGACTGCCCTGAAAGTTACTTCTTAAATTTACTTTGGTGTTTAACAATATAAATTAACTCTTGAACTGCGGTTGCAAACATTTGCGAAGTCAATTAAAGTCTTACTGAAGTTATGTAATTTTCGCCTGATGATATACAATAGACTACGTCCTTCTTAAATAAACAGAATTAAAACCAATTAAAAAAAAAAACAAAGGCGGTCATGGGGACTGCCGACAGACGTGAAATCTTAAAACTATGAAATAACAATGTTTATTTTTTAATTTTCAAATTGAAAATTAAAATTTCATTATTTGTTAACTAAATTATTAACATTAGTCTGGTTTCACATCTGTCGGCATTCCGAGCAATAATTTTGTACAACACGTCACCCTTAAATCTACAGATATACTGCTAATGCATGTCGGTACGCAAACCTGTAAGATTTCCCCCCATCAAAAATCGCTCAACGCGAAGACATTTTCACTGTAAAAATCAACGTGCAATAAAACCTCTGTTTTTTAGGGTCGGAGCAGATCTGACGAAGTGCAGCGCAGCGCCGTTTTCACTGCTGAACAAATATGAACATTGCTATCATTAAAATAATGTTGAAATTAAATAATCTTCCCCAAGCCCGCGAGAGCATGAAGCGGACAGACAAACAGTTTATTTTTTCGACTTTATTTTGAGAGTTAAAAGGTTGCTAATTGTTTGACTGTGAAAACCGCATTGCGCTGCGCTTCGCCAGGTCTGCGTCGGCCCTTAGTCATAAAATACAAAGAGGCCTGGTTTGGTTTTCTTTATTCCATTAATGTCTTTTTAAGCCGCTATCCTAAAAAAAAGCTGTAAATACCCCAGATATTTGAGAAACGCTACAAAAAAAAAACGTCCGAGAAAGAAAGCCGTTGAGTCGAGGTTTATTTCGCCTACTGACCCAATTACCACCGAAGTCTCTTAGAAGTGAACTTACCAAAGAAAAACAAAGTAGTAAAAACAGAGAAATCATCTCATTGATCTATATGGAGCAGATAAAAGTGAACCTTGGAGGGCTGGACTTCATCTAATAATGACTAACTTTGTCGCTTTGTTTTATTTCCACTATAAATATAGGTAGGTATATTACTATCCGTATACTCGATACCAAACCAATGAAATAGAACTTAAAAATAAATACTACGGAAATTAATTATGAAAAACAAAGTATAGTATTGGATTTCCCAGACCTTTTACCGAGGATTTCATAATAATTATTACGTCATCATCATCATATCTGCCAAAATAATTTCTTAAATACCCCGCAAAAACGTTGCCGTAACGGCCGGTCCTGTGCTAACTATACCAAGCGGATTGATGCGACATAGGAAAAGAGATGGTGTACCGATGACCAGGTGAAGTTCGCAGGAATCCGGTGTATGAGAAGGACAGGCTCGGTCGATAAGCCAATGCTTAAGGGAGGCCAACATATGTGTTGCAGTGGACGTCTTTCGCTTGAATGATTATGATCAACGCAGAAGCAAATACTCTTACCCCTTGTAAACTAAGGAACTGCATTCCTCTCGCGACTTGGAACGCGTACTTGGTGAGATCCTGTGACGTCAGGAACTGGCTTCCGTGAGTGTTGCCGTAGTGGCGTTCAGCTCTGGAGTCTCGTAGGAACTGCTGCAGCTTTCCCAGGCTAATGAACTCCATTATAACTAGGGTGGGTTCCTGAAAATAGCATTTCATGTCATCAAAAATATTCGCTTCATCGCTGAACATGGATTTCAGATAATTTACGGATTGGAGAGAAATTGATGGCGTTTCCCAGGCATGTGATGTTGTGCACAGAACGGTCATAAAATGTAAATGTTTATGATAAAAATATGAGCCAGAAAATTTTGTAATAGCTACGTAATCCATGATTTATGAGACGGTAACCCAAAGGAATTGTAGATGTGGGATCGATTTAAATAATTACAAGATTCTATATCTATATTAATAATCCTTTCCCGTTCAACCAGTATCTTGCTGCTCAAGAACATGCTATTTCTAACTTTAATGGAATGGTATCAAAGCGTTTGCTAGTTTCAATATTTATCATTATTATCAAACTTGTTTAAGATAGCCAGTGTCAATAGCCAAAGATTTATTGATCCTAAGATTGCAATATTGGCATTTCATTAATATTTGGTCTGAGATTGGTCTAGAATCTAGACTCCAGTGGTTTGAATAGTGTTAATGAAGTTTTACAACATTTAGGTACTTCTAAAATATTTCTGTTTGATGTATCAAAGTGTTTTCTTAAGTATGTCTTAAGTGTTTTTCGACCACATTATTAATCTTAACAAATGGAAATGGTGACTGTTGGACAGGCCCGCGCGCCGCCTCCGCTAGCCGGTTCAGTGCCCGCGTGCAATACTGACGATCAGCAACTCTACCCTACACTCAATCTCAACCCTATTTTCTCTGATTAAGCTTGTACAAAAGACTTTTAAGGTAGTTTTATACGAAATAGCCATTTTGTTAGTCTTATTACAGGACCAGATCTTAAAACCTATGCATCCCTCACCTCGCGCCGGCAGGACTATTTTCAGGGAGTTGCTGCTTCAGTGCTACATTATGCTTTCCTTCCACATTTACCTACTAAGAGCACCTAAGATTAATGAGCGAGCGAAGCGAGCTCGATACATTTTGCACCCCGATAGGTTCAATTTGCTTTTAAGCATTCATATAAAATTACCTTTGTGACATAAATATATTAGGTAATAATTAAGAGAACGTTTTTTACGTCCCTTCTAATCTTCTTAATGCATAGATCAAAAGTTTCTAGGCATCAAGGTATTTAAAAAATATATTTTCACCACTCCCGCACGAAAAGTGTCTTTCCTCTACGAAAACAGTGAGGAATGTTGGTTTTTCCTCACTGTTTGAACAGTGAGGAAAGTAATGATCCCGTTCAGAAACTAACCTTGCCTGATTTTTTTATGTTAAGTTTTAAAGATATTTTAAAAAATAAATAATTTTATTGATTAATTTTTAATTATTTGCTTTGTGACTATTTAATTTATTTACCTATGACGACTGAATACTTTCTTGCTGGGAGTGGTGAAAAGTTTTGTATGCAACATGTGAGCAAGTTTATTTGCTATTCGTTTTGTTGAGTCTTTCGCTTACTCAGGATTGAAATTTATAATCACTCGCTGCGCTCGTGATTCTATTTTTCAATCCTTCGTTCGCTCAAGACTCAAAATCAAAACTCATAGGAAAAACGAACTTTCCTCACATGTTGGATAAATAACTATTTATTGCCCTGTTGAAATTAAATAAAAATGTCTCCGCTTTTGCATTAATAAAGGCTTTTCGCGATTTTTCTTTATGCTGGATGTTTCACCTTAGTTAAATCCTGACATTAAAATATGATAAAAAAATCAAAATAAAAGTTTGTAAAGGTTTATATTACGTAAAGTAAACAATTAGTAGTCTGTATTTCGGCAGTTAACGCGTGTAACACAATAGCAGCGATTCGGCAAAAAGCGATTCGGCGAAAAAGATTTCCTGGTATGTTTACGGCATCCATATTTAGCAGCGCTCTTCTTTGAATCATATCCGGTCACGTGAAACGAGCGTGCGCCAAAAGTTATGTCAGTCTGAAAGTCCTCTAAAACTGAGTACCTAGTCTGAGTAATAGTCCTTTAGTAGGTAGTCTTACCTTTTCAGTACAACAGCCAATCAGCTGAACAACATTAGGATGGTATCCCAAGTTCTTCATCACCAACAGCTCTTGTAGCAGATCTATCTTCTCTTTCTCTGAAGCATTTTCTTTGAGAGTCTTCACAGCTACTGTTTGTTCACCTTTCTTGCCTGTAACAAAAAAAAAATGTCTTAGTTCGCAATTTTAATATTGACATACACATATTTAATATCTCGCCTGTGTCGCCCAAAGGGGTAGGAACCGATTGAATTAATCCTTAATGGAAATAGAAGGGACATTAATCCATGTTAAAACTGATTATTTTCAGAACACTGTTGTACTTATTAAAGTAAGTAGATAATCAATATAATTCGTTTAAAAAATCCAATTCCATCATAATTCAACAACTCTTAGCTGATCGGAGGCTCGTCTCATCTTAAAATACATCCATGGGGAAATCACATTTTCGCAGTAAAACGTAATAAGATCAATTCAAGCGAATATCCAATTACTCGAGCCGCACACCTAATCTGTTATCGACCAAACTATTCGAGTACGCCGTCGAACTCGGCCGATCTAACCAAACATAGTTTATTTATTCAGAATTAAAATAATATACATAAAGAGCAACTTATACCTAATAAATAAATAAAAGTAATAATATAATATCCTAACACAACTAAAACTATTAACAAACTACAAACAAATAGAATATGTAAAATGAAGTGAATGCGTAACCGCGTACACTACGATGACTTTAACCGACAGTGGTGCCGATTTCCCTTGTACACAAACTAAACTAGATTTAAGTTGAGTGCATATTTTTCTTTCTATTTCATTATGAAAAGGACAGAAGATAAATATTAGTTTAGTCCTGTCAAATTAGTCAGCACCTGACGTAATTTGATGTAATTTTAGTAGTCAACTTTTTAATCACGTCTAAACTTGTATGGAGTAGTGTCAGGCGCTGATTAATTTGACAGGACTAAACTAAAATTTATCTTCTGTCCTTTTCAGAATGAAATAGAAAGAAAAAGATGCACTCAACTTAAATTTAGTTTAGTTTGTGAACAAGGGAATCGGCGCCAGTGTCTGATGACGTCCAATAACTGTGTACACTCTCACTCTTTTTACGAGTACTGCATACGTTTGGTTCAATCGGCTGAGTTCGAACGACCACGTACGAGGAGCAGAGTTCGGCCGATGACGGATAAGGTGTAGGTACGCCAGCCGAAACACCTCTGGACCAAAATTAGTTAAAAAAAAGGTCCTGCGCTTCTCATAAATTAATTATTCATTCATTTAATAAGCCGTACTTTACTTATTTCTACTATCGTCTTATACTATAAATTATTTTTAACTCCGAATACAATTCATTTTTGTGTTTAAGATCCAGAACTAAATGGTGACTTTCAAATATTTTAAAGATATAGCAAACGGTTTATGTTGACTAACTAAAAACACCGTTACAATAAAACTATATTCAAAATTTGCTTTTACATTTTGAAATAAGTTATTTTGATGTATACGCAATAGTGGTGAACGAGAACGTTAATTACATATCAAATCATGATACACAAATTAATGGTTCGGCATTATAATTACGTAAATCAGAACCCTAATGAAACCTAAACGATCAAATGCAAATAGAACACGAAATAGAATTATAGAACACGTTGGAGGTAAAATATCGATACCAATTAGCTTAATATCGCAATTGAAACCAAACACCCGCATGAATTGTAATATTTTCATTGTTACGTAATCGAATGAAAGCTAACATTACCGAAATGCTATCTGATTCAAATTGAAAGGTCGGAAACACGGACAGATTTAACAACGCAACCAAACAACTCATTAACAAACGACACTTAATTTTGGATGATTATAGACTGTAGGTTTTATATATTAGTAATTAGAGCATGTCCCACTTGCTGGAGTGTCCTATCTGGCCGTTCACTTGCAACTCACACACTGACATATTACTTGTTTAAATAATTTGGAGAATAGTATACTTACTTTTACAATCTTTGTAAATATGTGAGCATGCCTATCACATAATTAACTTATTTGTCATTGCTACCTTTTTTAATTATTTTTATTACCTATTGGGGTAGGGTAATTTTATTATAGGTGCATCGTCTTCACATATAATTATGATTATATAATAATTGATGTATACAAAATATTGTAATACATTTTAAAAGAGCAACGGTGGAGTCTCTTAACGAGCTTCTCTATACGAAACTACCTTTTGGAAGGGGCGACTAGAATCAATTCTAGTCGCCCCTTCCAAAAGGTAGTTCAAAAGTGCGTTTTGAAATAGATGCTTTGACTTTCACCGTTGAAGAACTAAAGAATGCCACTGATGCCGCAATCACCGTGGCTACCTATTGGGCTAAAACAATTTATTAATAATCAAATAAAGTACCATCGACAATGCAAAGAGGAAGAAGACGTACTAGTGGAGCTCGCCCAGGGAAGTACTACCCCTATAGATACCTATTTGTGCCGCTAAGCAGCGTCAATTGCTATGTTTCGGCTTGATGGGTATAAAAGACTGTGTCATTATTACAGGTACATGATACGTCATCCTGTCTGTCTGACACTGGGATGGTGTTGATCACTGCGTGGTCGAGGTCAAGAGGCTCATCAGCAATTATAGGCGTCATCGGCGGCGCCGGCGTATAGATTTTAATCAGAGTTTCCGTTTAAGAATTCGGTAGTGCGTAGGTAAAAAATGTTTTCTACATTATTAAATTGTACTTAAAATCTTCTAAAGCAGATATCAGACGCTTCACTTTTTGTCAATTTATGTCTTTCATATTACACTCGAAGTGAAACGCCTGACAGCAAATGAATTTATTAGTGAACCGATCCAACGATCTTGGATTACGACACTCTACATCTTTTACTCGCCTACCAAATGATCGAAAAATTTAATGAAAGGAGCAAATAATCGTTCACTCCTATCTAATATCTAACTATTAGTTGATGTCGTGTGAATGTGAAATGTTACAAAAGTAAACACTCACTCAAGTGAAGCATGATATCAAAATTATGTAAACAGCTGAGCATCGCAGTTTGCAAATTCGCGACACAACTGAGGCGTGGTACGTCTTGAGCATATCTGTTTCTTCCTTAAAATTCATTTTAGCAAATGTAGTTGAAAACTTTGGGTTTCTGCAACAGCTGGAGAAAATTGTGCAAGTTATGGGTTGCTTTTCTTATGATTTTGTTTAAACCGGGGTTTATGTTCGAATTGATGTTCCGGAAGTGCTTTTTAGCTTTTGACTACTCAGTAAATTACCTAAACTAGCTTTAACCTTATCAAAGTAAATGTTGTTTACGTTATAAATCGTTAACAAATAAACATCATTGTTTGCAACACCCTCATCTTGTAAGCAGTCTCTACTCGTCTATTTAGCGGGTAAATTAACATATCAAAAAAACAAGCAATGCTTTTACTTGCGTGTTATTGCTCAATGGTTAGCATTGAGCATTAACACGCAAATAAAAGCAATGCTTGTACTGGTCTAGTACTTTTTTTATCCCTATTGAAACTTTGTGCAGCGCAGCGGCCAGCTCTCCGAAGTGGGACCTAGTAGTTTATTTTTACTGCTGGTATCGCTTTCAGCATCGGTGACTCGATAAATGTTGTATTTATTTCAAACCATTAAATTTTTATCGAGCTTTCCACTGAAACCTACACACTGTTGCATTTAAGTATCGAATTAGCGATAGTTTCATTTATTTTAAGGCTATTGTTCGTTTGTATCAAAACGCATTAATTTTTCTCATTGTTTATTTTGGACCTCCGACACTACGCTTTAATTCTACGTTACGTACATTATATTTAACCATAAGTTAATGTCGTTTGGGAGTGGCTTGACCCCGCCTGAGGGTAGGTTTTAGCAAAGTAAACACATAAATCAGATGATTTCTTGACTAATTAAACTATTATAATTACTTATGGTCATTTGGGTAAACCTATTTTTCATTTCTGTATAATAATGCGTCTCTAATTAACGCCTTCCCGATTTACCTTCATCAGAAACAAACACGGAAAGTCGAAGGCCCAAAGCAATCCGATCCAATTGGCACATTAAAAGCTTCCCAAAAAAGCGAATACCATTTTCAATCTTTGTACCTACATTATTCATTAAAAACAGGAGACGCGTCACGAAATCTGAACGTGACTCAGTACATATCTAAGTTAGCATAGAATAAGAATTGTATAAAAGGCATTAGAAGGGAAATTCCTGTTCCGAACGAATCCTAAGCCTATTTATTGGCTTACATTTCCGGGGCGATAAGGTACGTCCAACACAGTCAGTTTTGTATCGCCGCATCAGCCTCTATTTTTCTCATTGCTGGGACTCATTTGGGCTTCTTCTATCTATGTGACAGATAATGGACTGTATTCCACCCACAGGTCAATGAATTTCCCATATATTTGAACGTTTGGTTCTGTGGCGTGCCGGTTTTCTTACTCCTGTGTTATCCTTCACCGTTTTAAATGCAGTAGTGAATTATTTATTAAGGCTCTCAAAAGAAAGATATACACAAAACCACGACACATAATGGACAATTTTCGGTACTAAGCAATAACCACTGCCTGTGTGCACAATAACGTTAACAACAAAATTAACATGACATAAATTATAAAGTAGTGGGTGGGGGCCAGACATACCCCCACCCACGATCTCCCCAACAACAAGATTTTTTCGGCAACCACGGACATGAGTGTCGCTTCTATACGGTTTTCTTACACTATGATAGGATATATATATAGGAATGTTTATGTTATTTGAGAGTCCTCACATTTTTACTGGTGGAACCGCAATCGTGAGACTGAGAGCGACGTGTTTAGGTTTGGTAACTACGTGAGACTGTTGCAGTCAAAGATTCTGGGTCAAATGGCGTAGATATTTCTTTTATTTATGGATACTTTATGCAATGTGTGGGGTAGAACTTTAAGTTTTAACTTAGATGGACATGGAGTGCATATTGGGGCAACGTGGTACCAAAAATGACACCACTTGTCAGTGTCTTTGCCGACGAGTATTATTTTCCTAAGTTGAATCCTAATAAAAAAGCCACTTTTAGGATAAACCAACGCTGGATTGCTCTTCCGCCCGATTCGCCGAAGATTCTATCTGAAATTTAACTGACAGAAAGTACGTATTCGTTTCTTTCAACGTGATGCTTTCATTCAAGAAAGTGAGTGTGGAAAGCAGTCAGCTTAGTTTAAATAATTTATTTATTTGTCTACGTGAAATGGAGTCTGTGAAGTTCGTTAAACTTTTATGGTCCGCCGGTGGTCCGTGTTGCTCTATGTTCGTATATAATAATTTCGTTCAAAAAAGTGTTTCTGTTTTGTGAGGCTTAATTCCGGTGTCCATCTAACAGTGACGACGCCTGTGTCCCAAGCAGTCGGAAAATTATAGGCAGATTATAAAAGAAGATAAATGAGGCTGTTAACAGCTAGCTCATTTTATAAACCGATTTCGATTATATTGGCGCTGGTGCGCTAAATATTCTTACAAAAAAATACCAAAATTTATTAGATTAGAAAGAAAGATAGAATAGGTTTTCAATAAGGTTAATTTTAGGTGGTTCTGTGGTCAGCCTTCACTCTAACAGCATTGTCTTAATTAATTCTATAAATAATGTAACTGTTTTCTGCGGCTTGAAGAGACCTTTATCTCATTCCCTAGACTGACAAATAATCCACGACGGTAGTTAATTACTTTTCTCACTTAGTCTAAGCAGATGGAATGTGCAGTAAACTCGTACGCTGTCACTTTCAAATTCAAAGTCAGAGCATTTATTTAAAATGATCATATAATATAATATAGGCACATAAAAGATATTGAATTGAGAAATAGATTTTAAATTTCGAATGTTAGGTGGAAATGAGTTCCGCAATCTTACAGCATGCACAGAGAAGGAATAAGAAATAGGGGTGTCAAGGTCAAAGCATTTATTTCAAGTAGGCACATATTTGATACTCTAAAACGTTAACATTTACATTAAAATATAATTGATTCTAGTCGCGCCTTCCAAAAGGTAGTTTCGTATGGAGAAGAATGGACAAGAAACTCCACCGTTGCTCTTTTAAAATGTTTAACAATATTTTGTTTACATTAATGATATAAATATATGTGAATACGATGCACCTATGATAAAATTACTATACACAATAGGTAAAAAGAATAAAAAATTAAGCAATGACAGATAAATTAATTATGTGATAGATAAACGGTGCTCCCATACTTAAAAACATTTGACAATGTTTTTATAATGTAAGTATACGATTTTCCTAAAATCTTAACAAGTAATAAGCCAGTGTACAAATTAAAGTAATCACAGAATGTAAATCAATGTCATAAAAATAACAAATTATACTTTTATTCACAACATTTATTTGAAATAATACACAATCAAAGAATATTACACATGTAGGTAAAAATAAGTTTTTTTTTTTTTTTTTTTAATTTGATAATATAAATAAAACATTGTGGAAAACACGAAACTTGAAAAGGGACTGCTGTTTGTCTTGTGGCTTAACCTTTGTACCTATTCGGTCGCGTAAACGTAAACTTCAATTTGTACTGAAACTGTAATGCGTGGTCTGTTGACAATAGCGAGAGAACAATTATTCTTTACAAATTAACGTAAATGAACGTTTAAGATAACGCGATAGAAGAGGTTTAATAACACGCAAACACATACATTTGACGGCACGGTTGGCGCAGTGGTTAAGCGATTGACTGCTGTGCTGCGTGTCGCGGGTTCGATTCCCGCACGGAACAAATATTTGTATGACCTACAAGTAGTTGTTCCGGGTCTGGCTGTTTGTGTATGTGAGCTTAAATTAATGTTTGTAATTTCACCCACAATACAGGACAAAATTCCTAGTGTGGGGCAAAATGAACAAAAAAAAAAAAAAACTCTAAAAACATATCGTCGGTGCGCCAACCAAAACTGATTTTTTTACATTTATTCAACTTTACAGGAGACACAAAAAGCTTATTAGCTTAGCTTATTTTCTGAAATTCTGTAATGGTTATGAAATATCATTGATAACGAAAAATCTAACTTATATCAGTTAAAATATTGTCAATTTATCTTTTCTTATTCAAGGAAACCATGAATGATTCATAACCATTACAGAATTTCAGAAAATAAGTTTTTTGTGTCTCCTGTAAAGTTGAATAAATGCACCATATTACAGTTGGTCGGCGCACTGACGATATTGAACACTCCTTGACCAGTCGAGTAATAACTCAGACTAGGGCTCTCTGATCCCTAATTCACCCATTGTAGTTTTGAGTTGAGCTGCACGATTACTGACAAATGCGTGCACTGACTGGACAGGTCCACTCAATCTGTATGGTTTTTCCTCAAAATACCGTTTCCGTTTCTACATGCTCTTCACATGATCTGACCAAGATTATGTCTGGACTTTAAAAGAGACTGTGACCTCTGAGTTTGTTTCGGCCTTTCTTCTCAGAGTAGTCAGATAGGAAACGCCGACCTCATCTGGTTTTTAAAATATGATTGTCATGTAAAATTGTTTGTACAAACCTACTTACAGAAATAAAATCATTTATCATTTATATAGCAACCATAACGTTAGACATAGGTTCGCCTTTGGGTGTAGCCATTAAAATCGGACTAAGAAACTTGTTTTCGAAGCTGAAGGCATGATTTACCGGCGACATAAGTGTGCATTGGCTCATACCTACCCGACCAATTAGACAGACCTTGTGAAGATCGCAAAAAGCCGTTGGATTCAAAGGAACTTTGAAATATTAAAATACATGGTAGGTATTTTAAGCAAAACATTTAACTTAGTTTAAGGTAAACGCTTAAGGCACTAATTTGTCTTAAGTTTGTTGTATTTGAGTTCCCAATAAAGTTTTAGAGAACGAACAACAGATTTGTTTGGAAATTAATATTTAACTTCTTGGCTTTTGTGAAACAAAAACGACATACAGACAGCGTGCCAAAATGTTGTTTTAATTACTTATTTAAGTAAACTAGTTAAGCTCAGTCCTCTTTAGTGCTAGAAAAGTATATTTGAAAATAAATTAGAAAATGTATTTTCTCAGAAACAGATAAGATTTGCAAAAAAAATTCGAGCCATAAGCTTAAAATTCTTTGGAATAAAAGTTATATTATTATTATTTCAATGTTTATGTATCTACTTTTAGTTACAGATACGCATGCTCAAGTCATCATAATTATCCGCCTAGCCTTTTCCCAACGATGATGGAGTCGGCTTCCAGTCTAGCCGGATGCAGTTGAATACCAGTATTTTACATGGAGCGACTGCCTATCTGACCTCCACAACCCAATTACTGGGTAACACGATACTCCTTGGTAAGACTGGTTGTCAGACTTTCGGGCCTCTGACGACCCGTAACAACTGTCAAAGATCCACGAACAATAGTCGGGACCTACGGCTTAACGTGCTTTCCGATATATAAAGATGGTCACCTATCCACGGACCAACCGCGGCAAGCGTAGCTTAACCTGATCGATCGACCCGTTCAGCTGTTATTAATTAGCCACTAGCCAAGTTCAAGTATCTACCCTTATTGGGCACATAAAAGTCCATAGACAGTCCTTGGCAAACTTTTCAAGTTTTCTTTTAGTTCTTAAAATAAAACACTGATTGTACGTGGTTCATTTAGACCATCGTCGTGTGCTTTATGTGATGTCGTTTTCTCAGAAAAATACTCAAATGCCATTAAGTTTTAAGCCGTCTTTATGTTTCTTGTTGTGACTTTAAGATTTATTGTAATGACAAATAGACTTATAAGTACTTAGTTACCTACGTGCTAAATTGAAATGCCATTTGAGAATTCGGGCTTATGCATTTTTTTCCAGGGACAAAAAAGACCACTGAGTAGTGTCACTCGTCTGAACTGGGCGTATATTTGTGTACCCAAAACGAACTCTATCATCATCTTCTTAACTAACCCACTTACCAGCAATATCCAAAGCCTGTGCTCGCCACACCTGCCCGAAAGCTCCTTCTCCCACAATGTTGAAGATCCTCAGCTTATGTCGAGGGAACTCCCATTTGTCTGGTGGTTGGTCGTCCTTTGATATCGATGTTTCTTCTGATAACTGAAAGATTGATATGTGGATATTAAGTTTCATCATTTTGTTATAAACCAAATCTGAATTATTAGTATTTAGATATTCTGCGAAATGCGATAGACTGTAGGTAAAAAAAATAAAGAACGTTTTGAAAGCACTAGAATTAATATCGGCAAACACACGTAGCCTGGGAAAAAATATTACATTTCTTTATTAAAATTTAGTAAACCTCTGCATGCCAAAGGTGGATTGAATCAACATCTGTACGAAAACGTAAGCAATCTAACAAATCTAATAATAGAGGATTTGAAATATTGTTTTAGAATACGTAGGTCTAAAAAGGTATTGTCAAAGAATTAGAGACAGATGACAATATAGTTATTGTGCTATTGAACGTAATAGTAAAGGATGTTTAAATTATGGAATGAATGCAATATCTCATCAATATTGAGGATATTGACGAGATAATAGATGTAAGCCACGAGACCAATCATTAACACTTACTTTAAAAAATGCCTATATAACAAAATGTAAGTAACACAAATGAGAATTCACACAGCCTAATTACCCCACTGCAGGCTAAAAACGCCCTTGATAATTCAAAAGTGCCTGTAATTGGTTTATTAGAAATAAATGCTTTGAGTTTGAAACTACTCGTCACCCGAAAAATAAACGATCTACACTTGCAACATGAAAAGAAATTAAATTGAAACTAAAAAGATCACGAGCCAAACCAATAATCGAAAGGACAGGCTTTGGCTCAGCGATAGGATCTTACAGGCTAGAAGAGATAGATTGAATCATCATCGTCATCATTTCAGGCGAAAAACGTCTCTCAAGCATCGCGACTTCGACCAGTCCTGTGTTTCTCGCATCAAGCAGATTCCCGCAGCCTTTTTCAGATTTCATCGATAGATATCTGAATGTTAAATCTTAAACTGACCTGTAAGTGACCATTATCCCAGGACTCGTATCGGTTGGAGTACGCCCGTGGGTGGTCCCACATATTGAGAGACGCATCTTGTAGGACTATCCCAGTTGAGTCCTTGCTCTGTGAACAATGGGAATCTTATCAATAAGTTTTATGAATGGAGTACTTAATGTTTAAGGGGGTTGGGGGGGGGGGGGGGGGGGTTGTATTATTGGTATTTGCTTAGCGGCTACTAGAATAAGGTTTTTGGGTTGAGGTTACCGGGGATTTCGATTAAATTAATTCTATAGGTAATCCTAGTAAAACAATGACACTGAAGTTTGAATTTTGGACATTTTAAACATATTATTATAATAACAAATGCTTCTGGTTTTATCAAGAAGTTAAATTGAAATCGGAATATTTGAACAAAATACTTTCTGAATTAGAGATAGATACAACTATAAAGCCCATTTATTTGATAAGTTTTGTTCGAGTAATAAAAGCACTATTACCTTCTGACTATAACTAAAGCACTAGGAAGTGGTGAAGGGTGGGCGTTTTGGGGGACTGTCTTATGTAACTTTGACGATCAAAAAGTGGTGATTCTCAGCCTAGTTTGAATAAATAACTTTTGATTTTGATTTATTGTAATACAGAGTATAATATGTTGGAATGGATTTCCAACGAACTTTAAATGAAAATCAAAATCATCGATAGCCAATTTGAAATAGCTTACAGCGGTTACCTTTCAATAATTTAGCTAACACCACACGAGAATTTAATAGCATCAAAATGTCGTATCAAGTTTGTAGAAATTATACGCCACAAATTATCACGGCTTCATATTTCCAAATTACATTCGCGCGAATTTTAACGAAGTGATTTATTGTATTGTCCTTGCAATTAAAATCTATTTCGTTATACACCGAATAAAATGGCTGCGCACTGCCTTACAAAAGCTTATTAAAATTGACTGTCTCAAATTGACATCGCCTTCATAGGTCACGAAATTCCATTCGAATACATAAAAAATTTGTTCATTACTTACCATGTCATCTTTTTTGCTATCCTTCTTCTGAGCATTATTTTTCCTGCACACGAAGAGGATGACCACTGCGACAATAACTACGAGGGCACCAATAGCAACAAGAGGCAACACTGTCAGAGGCATTTCATTATTCGTGGGATTCTTATTAGGCGCTTCAGTGCTAGTTGTTCCATCATTATTCCGGACTATGCTCTCCCCACCGGGCGGCGTATCATCGGGAGGGTTCGGAGGACTTAAAGTAGTGAGTGTTGTGGTTACTTCAGGTACTGTTATGTAAATATTTGTTGCTTTGGTAGTGCTTTGTGTGGTCCTAATGAACTTTGGTTGCAAAGGTATGTTGGGATAGGCGGGAAAGTTCAGGGTTGGCGGGTGGGGTAACTTGGGTCTCTGGCCGGATTTGTCGGAGACTGTGGCGTAGACTTCGGTCTTCTGTGGTATGGAGCCGTCGTATGCTGTTACCCATAGCGAGTAGGAGCGGTTTTCCTAGAAAGTTACAAAATAATGGTTAGAAAGAAATAAAGAAGAAAGAAAGAAAAATAGGTTAATTTGTCACAGAAACACGTGCATACAAAAAAGATAATTAACTCTAATAATTAGGAAAAAAAAGTAAAAACAACAAAGAGATCTCTAATCACGAGCACCAAAACAGAAATATTCGACAGCTGCACGTCATGACTGTGACAAGAAGGCTCCCACTCAGCATGATGCTGATCTATGGGGGACCCACAGCACAGCGCTGATTTTCAGTGGTTACCCGAAAAGGACGTACGGAAACCAAGTCAGGTACAATGATTGGCACTACTTATTAACAAAATAAAATTAACAGTTAGCACTTAAGCAACTACAAAAACAACCAATTATTTGAACAAATATTATTAGATAACAACAAAATGCAATGCAATCCGCAGGTATTACCGTGCGCGCATGAATAATGTACCCACCCAAAACATTCATTACACATTAATATTTTTTTTTTATATTAATTATCCAGTGTTCTGTGCTAAAGAATCTTGTGTCGCTACAGCACTACTATACTGGTTTAGAGAAATCCATTTGTAACAACACTAACTGCACCCCGCAGTTTTATCCTCATAAATCTCGATCCCGTGTTAATATCGGGATAAAAGTATTACCTATAAGTCCTTATCCAGGACATGGTCCGTTTTAGCTTGAAAGCGTAAAAAAAAATCTCTTCTCTTTATAATATTAGTTTAGATTGCGTCAGGATTCCTAGAAGTATTTATAAAGGTGTTGGTGTGGTGTTGGTCTCAAAAATCACGGGTCAAAATTAAACAAGCTAGTACCTACATTGACTTGTTTAGCAAAAACGGTATCAACATGAAGATTTAGATGTAATTAACACGTTAAAAGTTTCGTTACGTTACGTAACGTTACGTTTAAACGTTTCATAAATCTTCGTACACCTACGTACAAGTTAATTCGTGCATTTATTAAGTTATACTAAAGCAAAGATTTTGTGCAAAACTTGGAAGTTGTTGAACGCAAAACTAATTCTGCTCATAATATATTTGCATTGACATGTTGAAAATTCTTACAATTGGAGATTTGAATGTCGCTACGTATAAGTTTGTTTATAGCAGTATGTGCTACTTCTTATACTTTACAACTAGGTTCTGCCGCGGCTTCGTTCGCGTGAAATTTCTTGTTCCACCCAAACCGTCGATTCGCGTCACCTGTCGGTACTTATAACTTCGTTTTCGCTTAGCGTTCTTTCTGACTTTTTTGCTTTTTGCTGGGCTCCTAAAGGTCATAGCATGATGTTGAATAAGCCTGTAGCCCTCCTCAAGAATTGAGCTATTAAATGCAAAAAGATTTTTTTAAATGCGACCGGTAGTTTCTGAGATTACCCCCTACGTACATACAAACTTATAATACTAGTAATATAATACTACATACCTCTATATAATATTAGTAAAACAACTTACATTAAAAAAAAACTCTAACAAAAAAAAATATTTAATGTATGCTCCAATAAGTGTACTTTACAGGATTCTGAAGATTCTTTAAACGATTTGTTTCAATAGAAAAGCAATTATTTTCCATCTAAATATCAAACAGAAAAATCTACGAGTACATACGAGTACTATAAAAAGCTTTGAATTGTAGGCACTTTGAGTGCTAAAATTTCCTTGAATAACATCAATGAAGCTATTAGAGAAAAAGAGACCTTAAAGATCGAGAATTTTTACTATAATTTAATATAAGAAGATTATATAATTACAATAAACCATAATCACACATCAACACTGGGAGTTTTGATGTGTGATTATGGTTTAGATATGGCCACAAAATTAAAAACAAAATATGCCCGTAAAAGTTTGATTATTTCTTTCGGGGGTGATCTAAATAAATATCACTTTTTTTCTTGGATTTGAGTGTGTGACTCTTCTAACCACAGAAATACCCGTGAGAAGGCGCGCCTCTGTTTGTTACATGGAAAGGCGCGCGCGAGCAAATTACTCACACTAGTTTAAATGCTCATATTTCTACTTTAAAAGTACTTATTGACTTATAATGGATTTATATGAATAAAACAAGGTTTGAAGGTTTGAAAACTATGAAACATAAATGCAACTTCTAAAACAAATAACAAAGCAACTAATTTTTATTTTCTAATTTTAACAGTCTTCATATAAATCACAATAAAAAATCTTACATATAAAAAACTTTAAAAAATTACTGTTCCATGAGATCTGGACAAGTGTGCCTCTCGAAACATATTAAACACATATATGTGATATGTTCGGTGCAGAGTAATTGCTTGCACAAAGTGCAAGCTTTTTGTGACCGTCTATTCTTACGTCTAGGACATATAGAACAGAATCCGCTTGGCCTAGGCTCTGAAATAGGTCTAGGAGCCGACACAAATCGCTTCATTAAAAACTTGAGATCTGACGATATGTTCTCCATGCAAATTCGACGTGAAATATGTGGTTTTACCAGCTCAAGCGCCACTTCTTTTAGGAACGTACGTCTTTCAATCAAAGTTTTGGTGTTAGCTTTGTATATTATTTGGGCATTGATTCCAGTTATGTTCAAAATGGAAAAAAATAAGCGCATTGGCCATCGTAAAGTGATTCTGGCAACGGAATAATCCTCTTTCTTTTGGTCTACTACATCCACTCCTCCTTTTGTGGAATTGTAAAATGTTATAATCTCGGGTTTAGCTTCATTTCCTGTTTCTTGGTCTATTTTATCGTCATCGTGAAGAGATGATAGCATAAGGACAATTTTCTTGGTTTTCTTCTTTGGTACATATGATAAGATCATCATATCTTCACCGAAACCAAAAATGGAACTTGGCATTGGCCTATCCTTCGTCGACAAAAATAAAGGCGGAATCTCTTTTTTATTTTTTCGCAGTGTACCCACCGCAGTTGTTCTGTAGGTATTTTTTAATTCATCAAACAACGGTATGGATGTAAAATAATTGTCCATAGTTATATTTCTTCCAGTGTTCAATATGGGCCTTGCAATTCTCTTGACAACATCCGTAGCAGAATTACTCAAATTGAAAGGTCCTGCAGGTTGTTTTCCGGCGTAAATCTCCAAATTGCTTGAGTAAAAGGTTTTGGCATCTACAAGCGCATAGATTTTGATGCCGTATTTTGCGGGTTTGTTGGATATGTACACTCTAAATTTACAGCGACCTCTGAATGATTCCAACATTTCATCGACAGTACAGTACTCTCCGGGAGTGTAATTTTCATTACAATGAGCAACGAAGCTTTCAAATATTTCTCGGATTGGCGCTAGGTTATCGCTTTCTTTTCTGTTATCCCGAGTATTGAGATCATCAAATCGCAGAACCCGTAATAAAAACAAAAATCGATTTATTGACATCGTTGCTCTAAAGAAATCACAAGCTGTACCATCATCAAGCCACATTTCTTTTACATTTAAATGACTGATCTTTTTCAAGCCTGCCATGTATAATACTCCGATCAGTGCTTTTATTTCAATTGCATCTGTAAGCTTACAATCCCGTTCACGTGAAAACTTTTCGTGTAACTTTGTGATGTATATATTTGTGTACAGGACTATTTTGTCTATCATTGAATCATCCACAAACAATGAAAAGCATTGCAATGGTTCTTTTGCATTCTTGGCTACGTTTTTGACTCCTGGTAAGTGGATAACGATATTACAACTCCTGGTACGTACGTTACGTAAAGGTGTATGCATGAGCCATTTCGTTGATCGATCTTTTCCAGTATAGAATGGAGTCCTACCTCTTGGTTGTTGTGGCGCAGGAGTTGAAATGTCAGCTTCAGTTTCATCCGAAGATTGCTCTGTATCTGTTGCATGAGGACTGCAAATGATGGAAGTATCGCTTTCTATGGTGTCAACACGACGTTGTTCTACATACTCAAGATCAGCATCCAATGCTTCATCACCAGAATCCTCTTCCAGCCATGAACAAATTTGTGCTTGACGTCGGTCGCCCATTTTACATGTGTGTTGTAGCTAAAAACAAAAAACATTATTATTAAAATATTACTATAGAGTATTTACGTAATAATTAACAAATCTAATATAAATAAATAAATTATATAATCTAGAAAATACAATTATACTTTTTTAATTGGAAAAATAAATACTTACACGGATCGGCGCGTGATGAGCAAATTACCGCACGATGGTACGCGGCCTCCACAAACACCTAGCTGCGCGGTCGCAACAGAACTGACCGGCACGAGAGTTAGTTACGTTATTATTATTATTATTAGTTAGTTAGTTAGTTACGTCACGGGGGAGGGGATGAATATTTAGGAAGGTACCTAGGCGCTTGAGACATTAGGGCGTCGGTATCACCAAAAAATTTTGCTTTAAATTTTTATGTGAGTAAATTGCTCATAGCGCGCCTTCTCACGGGTTAAAAACAGCTTCTAACACTCAAATACAAGAAAAATTGTGATAGCCCTCTTAAACAAAACTGGCAAAATGTGGATGTACTAATAGGTATACATCTGCCTAACCCCCTGAGCATTACAAGCATGATGTTATGTGTTGATTTTGAAATCTTATTTGAATTTATTTCCGGTTTTTAGCTGTCTATTTAGACATTTTTGGTTTTTTTTCTATAAATGGCATCTCGCAGGTCAATCTAGGAGTTTGTCGGCTGCTAACAGGGGCTTACCTACCTGTGGTTGCCTTAATAAATTAAGGCATCCAGTCAGGGCTTAAAAACTTATTAACTACACGCTAAGAGCACCCCCTGTGTGGTATGGACCTCGGCTTAGGGCGTCGCTGTGGGAGGGCAGCAAGGTGCAGGCTAGGCTCAGTGGCACGGGCTGGCTTAGGCAAGGGACGCGGATTGGGGCGACGCGCGGGGCCTCGACGTCGAGGACGGAATGTTTCTGTGTTTTCTGAGAGTACTCTCCTGGAGGAGAGTAGTGGCGTCGTCGGGGATAGGTAATTAAGCTATGCCTCGGGCGGCTTAAATATTGATTAAAGCTGTTTTCTTTAATCTATCTATTACTGCCAATTAACTTTTTATATCGCGAAAACAATCCATTCCTAGAAATCAAAGCCTTGAAAGGCATACACAACATTAAATATTTATCTCCTCCTATATAAGATGTAAAACATAATATAACAACCCCGCATTCCGCAAAGGGTAACGCAGAAGTGTAGAACACCGAATCGAATCGAATACTTTTACAATGTTTGTTAATATGTGAGCACCGTGTATCTATCACACAATTAACTAATTTGTCTTTACTACGTTTTTAATTCTTTTCACCTATTGTGGTATGGTAGTTTTGTTCTAGGTGCATCGTCTTCACATATAATTAAGTACCTACTTATATAATTAATGTATACAAAATATGGTAACACATTTTAAAGAGTAGCGGTGGAGTTTCTTGCCCATTCTTCTCCATACGGAACAAGCTTTTGGAAGGGGCGACTAGAATCAATTCTATTTTAATGTAAATGTTGACGTTCAAAAGTGCATTCTAAGTGCCTACTTGAAATAAATGCTTTGACTTTGACTTTGACACCCCTATTTCTTATTCCTTCTCTGTGCATGCTGTAAGATTGTGGAACTCACTTCCACCTAGCATTCGAAATTTAAAATCTATTTCTCAATTCAAATATCGAGTAAAAGAGCATTACCTTTCCTCATAACTGTGAGAATTTATATATAATTATCTTTTTATTTATTTTAGCATTATGTATTTACTTAAGTAAGTACATGTTATTTTTTTTCTAGTTTAAGACGTCACGAAACCAAATTCTTCTGATCTTGTTCTCACACACTATTGTCTACGAGTACATTTCTTTTTCATTTCTCCTTTTGCAGATCTGCTGGAAGAAATTTCTTAAGAAATAAGCAGTACCTTTGTACTCAATACTAATATAATAATATCAGTAGTTGTTTTACTGTGTTTATGTACATACAAATAATTAAATAAAACCCATGTGACCTATTGGCATCAACTCGATAAAAGTCTAGACTTCCGGCTGCTATTGAGAAAATTACTTTTGGAAATAGCTAATAGCGCTTCGCTGGGGACTGAAAAGCCACCCAGAAACTGAAGCTTAGCAGTTCCGCTAGCAAGACATAAAACATTTAAGTATACTTAACATAAAATATTTATCTTCTCCTATAACAGGTGTTAGACAGATAAAAGCTGCCGCAAAGATTCCCACAGCATTGAAATTGATTGACCTGACCTCCAAGACTGAGGTACTCTTAAACTGCCACTTAAGTGATTAAAATAACGATCCGTTAAAAATCGGAACCCAAATTGTGAGGTCTTTCGTTTCGCATGCGGAGTTTTTATTTGTATTAAGCTTTTTTGTTTATTTTAAGGGGACTACCATGACCTAAACCCAAGTTTTATAATGCCTAAAAGTATATGATCCACTGCAGAAGACAAATATATGATATTCTTCAGGATATATGCTAGTTAGATAGTGTGTTGAAAACATAATAGGTACAACTAATTTGGTACAATAAAAAAAATTCTTTTAACGATTAAAAACCATACTAATATACATGCAATCATTCTGTTTTTTTTTCAGATTATTCTTCAAGCATCATATTAACGTGATAGTGTTTTATTTTTTTAGTCCAATCAATAGGTTTTTTGTCAATAGAGAATTGCTTCATATTTTGCAAAAATTACCAGCGTTGTGTCATCGCGCTTCTCTTTATTTCCTATGTAGTCCGATAGTGACCGCGTTTTAGCTGTTGTCAGCCCCTTGAGAGAAGTGTGGGTTTACCTTGTATGTTTTGAATAAGTATAACACCTACACAAACGTTATAGTGTGCATAATTCCTTGACTGGCACGTTGAGGTCGTGGTCGCCAGCGCGACTATTGAGCGTGGAGGTTCTGTGTCCGATTCCCAGGTCGGGCTTAGTGTTTTTGGGGTTTTCCTTTAGGAATGTGTCAGTAAAAGCCCGGAGTTTGGAAGTTGGTAGTGTAATACCCCCGTGCCTAAGCACGTTAAGCCGTTGGTCCTGCGCCTGATATTTCTCCTGTCGTGTCGGATTGCTGTCCCATTAGACTATGAGAGTGAGGGAAGTGTGAGTGCACCTGTGACTGCGCACGCACTTGTGCAGTATAATATCTCCTGCATCGATGTCTAATCTTCGCTAAGACTAGCCGCTATGGCCGAAAATCGGACTAGAGGACTATTATTAATTCTTTGACCAAGTTGCAAGGGCAACCAATTTTTAATTGCCGATTTCAATTTTTTTTTAAATTTATTTGCAAGGTAATGATGGTCTTAATATTTCTAATTATCGATGCTACCTATAAAAGGTAGTAAGCTAAGTCTTATTCAATTGAAAGTTCTTGCAGAAAAAAATCTCACAACGATATATTATGTACAAACCTATAGTGTATACATTTGATGTAACACCTACATTCTGTTTTGAGCAATTGTTAAGTAGGTACCTTGGGCCAAGGAAGGAACACGGGTGGGTTTTAGTCAGTAAGAGTCTGACACTCCCTTCCGCTCCACCCAGAGCGGGAGGAGTAATTTGATGATTTCACATCAACAAAAAAAAAAAAAAAAGTAGGTACCTTTATATGCTGTTGGCTGTTGGAGTACTTATTGAAAAAATATATAAATAAACTACAAAACCTGATGGTTTGAAATGATCCACAGGCCACACTAGTTCGTTTATCAATTACAGTAGTAACTCAATGAGCATTAATTTAACCACACATACCTAGAAGTACCTAAATTACAATTCAGATAAAATTCATTACAAACTGGAACGTATATTAACATTGACAAATTAGATTAAAAAGCTACGTATTTAAAGCTATAAAATAATTAATATGATGTATATTCGCTGTCCGATTTGAAACAGAACTTACTTACATAAACCGACATAAGCCGACCTCATCTAGTTTTTAAAATACGATTGACGTGTAAAAGTGTTTGTTCAAACTTACTTACAGAAATAAAATCATTAATCATTTATCATAAACATGAAACCTAACATTCAATAACCTCATTGCACCGACCCCCTTCTTCCATCGGTCATCTAGCTAGACGCTTGCAGTGCGTCTAGATTGGTGGAATAGCAACTATGCTATTCCACTAATTCGCACTAAACGTTTCCAAATGTATTTTGTTATGCACACGGCGAAAGAGTGGAACTCTCTACCTGCATCTGTATTTCCGAGCGCATACAACCCTAATCTCTTTAAGTGAGAGTGAACTGGCTTCTTCTGGGTAAGCTCACTCCACCGTCAACTCTGTCTCTGTCACCACTGACCTAGAGCAAACCCATCTTAAATAAAAAAACAAACAAACAAACATACTTCATAGTTCATTATTATCTGGCTAGCCCTTTGCCACCTATGTTGGGGTCGACTTCCAGTCTAACCGGATGCAGCTGAATACCAGTATTTTACATGGAGCGACTGCATATCTGACCTCCACGACCCAGTTACTGGATAACACGATACCCCTTGGTAAGACTGGTTTCAGACTTTCGGGCTTCTGACTGCCCGTAACGACTATCAAAGATCTACGAATGAAAGCCGGGAACAAATGCTTAACGTGGTTTCCGAGACACGGAGGAGTCTTGGTATGTAAAGATGGTCACCCATCCACGGGCCAACCGCGGCAAGCGTAGCTTAACCTGATCGATGGATCCGTGCGGCTGTTATTTCTTAGCCACAAACCCACACGGTTACAAGGTTATTGATAGATATCAAAGTAGAACCGATAGATTGTTTAATTTTAAATCAAATTTATTTTTTAAACTCATGTTATTGGTCAGTATTAATCATTTTGCCTTAAATCTGTTTCACATGGATAAATAATATTTATTAAGTAAATACATATTATATGACCACTTTTTCAATTGGTTTCAAATTGATTGAAATAGAATTTATCGAAGTGATTTGTCGCGTGTCACGGCCGTCCGATTAAAATAATAAATCGTGTGTCGAATGCATTTTAAGTAAAATAAATAGTTTGAAATATTAGATTTTTTATTTCAATTTTGTTAACTTAAAACCTTCAACTTAAAGCCTTCTTTATGTCCTGGCAAACAAAGAAACCTTTTAAAGACTTTTTAATCATTAGGTTTTTATAAAAACGTTCCATTTTTATTTTACACTAAATGGCTTGTCCTGTATTATAATCATTCCTATCATTATGGACTTTCATGATGTAAGCTAGATAGATATTTTAGCTGGCCCACTAAATAATCTTGTTTTTAACAAAGTTCATCGTGGCTGTGGCTCGAATGCCTTTTACTGCAGCGTCAGCTTGAATCTTTGAAAAGACCGGACGGAGAAAATATCAGTACCTACCTAACTCTTATAAGTATAGTCTGTTCCAAAAGTATTTGATGAAAATGTAAACAAATGGATCAGAAAACGAACCTCTGTTTGGATGCCAATTATTATTTGTAGTCGTGCCATATAGTAATCGAGTGCTTTGATATGATAATACATTCTAATTTTAAACCACCTTAAATTTGTTTTTCATTTGACAATTTGAGGTTAATTTTATAACCTCTTCATCGATGATTTTTCAATTATTGGAAAAAAAAGTAGTAAGATTCTAAAAACAAATGTATGTGTTACTAATTTTCATAAGTGAGTTAAATAGTAGTAAGAAATTAAACTGAACAGTGTTTGTTTATACTTTCATCGGGTACTTTCGGAACAGACAGTACCTACGAACTGATTCGTACATTGGTGCCGGGTGGCGGAACTGAAACATTTTCTGGTGCCCGTTTCCAACAGCTAGATTAATGGTACTGCAGTTATTGGGCAAAAACTACTCTTGTGTGGTGTGCCATGTGATTTTATAAAATATTATCGCGGGTAAGGCTGGATTTTGTGCTCGACTGACGATGAGCAATGACATCGGTCGCGTCTCGAATGTTGAACTCGCGCTCGCTGATAGTCGGTGCTACCGTACACGTTATTTTATCGTCAGCGTTTTGGTACGCGTGACCGCGGTACGCGACCGACGCGCGACGTCAGCGTAACACAAAATCCAGCCTTAGATTTGGTTTAGACTCGAACAGAACAGAGAAACAGGGCACAAATGGTAAGAGGCCTATATTCAGCAGGGGAAGGCGTGGGGGGGGGGATTCAATGGGTGGAATAAGGCTGCCAATGGTGATGATGGATACCTACCTAAAGTAAAAACTAAATTAAAAGCGGTAAAACCCAATAAGCAAAATAAATTACAGTTTAAGTTGTTTTGTAAATTTGTTTTGTTCCAATTTAATAAATAGTTATTAGACTATCGTAAGTATTTCAATTTTAGAAGTAGTTATCTGTATAACTAATTTTAAATTCACTTACATGAAAATTCAATAATTGAAATATCTATTGTGAGTAAAGAAGTTTCTGAATTTTCAAAATGGCTGTACTTTGTCAGTACGGGATAGCGAAGAGGTCAAAGTGAAAAAAAAATACAAAATACAAAAAAAATATTACGCTCAATTTCATTCATCCAATCAGATAAAAATATTACAATTAGGGCAGTAGGTACATATCAATTTCTATGAACATCAACAGCTTTTAACACCCGTATTCACTATGCAATTTAGTTATTTAATCTAAATGTAATTAAGATCATATCGCGAGCCTGTCAATACTTTTCGATATCGATCTTTAAACTCAGCACATCACTAGGCCTGCAGTCTCGACATGACGCAAACGGCTGTCGCAAACTACCGAGCGATAAATAATATCAAAAATAATTGTTTGCCGTAACGATGCTTACGACAAATGGAAGTCTCTACACCCGAGATATCGCGCAAGATCGTACATAACTTTGACAAAACGGTGTCGGTACGCCAGCGAAAAGCGTATTCATAGTTCAGTTTTTTCGAAGACAAATTAATGTCCGTAACAAATTCACCTTGAATACAGGCAAAATTAGTGAACATGATTTAATAAAAATAATTATTTTTCTGGATAACTTTATAGTGGCTATGTAAACCATATCTTGGAAACACTATTTTTCATGAAAACTATTAAGTAGCGATGACCATTTTAAAGAATTAAAATAAGTTGTTAAATATCTAAGGACATTAAAATCTGCGTCCTTGCAACATTATTAACCTAATGCCAAACTTGTCAAGTGTCAATGTCAAGTCATTATGGAATTGTAAATTGTTTATTTGTTGTCATTGCAAGCAAACAATGTATTTTCAATTCAATGGTATTTACTTATAATTGTTCACTGATGTGACAATGTTACAGCATATTATTACTCGGCTAACCCAATTTGGCTCAAGTGGCGACCCCACTGCTCAGAGTTTCTCATTAAAGTAATAGAGTTGCGTAATATGACACTGGACTACAGCAACTCTGCAATGCTGTAGCATTTGAAGAAATGGCTAATGTTTACCTAGGAGCTCGATAAACACTTCTCCTGAAATTCTGTAAAGATACGGAAATTAAAAACTTCAACGGATTTTCACTTTCGTACGATTTGCAGTCTCATAACCATATCAAGGCTGTTGGAGGTCTCTCGAGGCAGCATGAAGCAAGCGGTCCACACATCAGAAGGCCACATATCTTGGAGATGCATCATTTGTGGTAGCTATCTCCTGTAGTGAGAGCACGATGTAGAAGAAGAAGAAAACAATTTGAACTAAGTGAATAGTGAAAGTTTACATTTTCAATCAATAAATATTTTTCGATAGGTATGCAACATGCCCCATGTAAACAGTGTCTAGATTATTAGCATAAGTACATGAACTTAGGATATGATTGTGGTAATGGAAATTTAATAAAGTTGAAAACATGATTTGTGGTTGTGCATTATTTATTTTTCAATAGAATATTTATTTACAAAGAATACACATACTAAAATCAGTTGTTACAGTTGTGAGGAATCCATGTACATTCTACCTAATATAGCAGGCTAATTTAGTAAATAAATTACAAAAACTAAATTTCAATACAGTTAACTTACCGGTTACCGGCTAAGAAATCTTGTACAGATTAATAAATAAATCTACTAATGATGCTGTTAGCTGTTTTCTACATTATTGAAATGGTAGATCTTTAATATTGCTAGGTATTTTATTATAAGTTATAGGTGAGGTGCCATACAGATATTTTTTTCTTGAGTAAAGAAGTTATGAGTCCCGTGCATGAGTCCTTGGACATTGTGCCACCCTATATAAAATTTCTACATATATGTCTGTAATTTTGATGGTGTACATATTAAACAGTATCATATCTATCTATGTATTGAGATCTCATATCTGTACCATGTTTTATAACTTCATTAGAGGTAGAAAGTAGGTAGATGTTTATTAGTTTTTACAAATTTGGCTACTTCAATGATATAAAGGCTTGGGAAGGTTAACAATTTATGAGACACCAAACCTTAAAACAGAAAGTAGGTACCAAACCATGGTAAGCAACCAATATTTTCGGCAGACTAACTTCTTTTTGATAAGTTATGCAGCTTACTCTTGTACAAATTTCCTCTGCCTGTGCCTTCCTCGTCAACTGGCTGTCAATTAAGATCCCTAAAAATGTTGTGATGGTTATACTCTTTTTCTAAAGTTTATACGGTTAGCCATAGCTAAAAGTGTATGATTTAGGTTTTTTGGAGATTTTAATTAAATTTCATTATTGTCACTTTATTAAAATAGTTGAATGTTAAGCGGTTGTGTTCTTTATTTATATACCTACTAAGATCGGACAATTCGCTCCCTTCATAAATATTTAAAATGTCTTTGGCTCCTAATGCGGTGATTGTCGGCGACGTTCGTTCGCACATAGTATGTCCTGAACCTATAAATAGATGGACTTAAAAGCCTCATTGGTACAGACACACCATCGCGACACATAATTCCGCATAATTTTTGTTTGAAACTACTTGCAAACACCAAAATATTATAGTTTACGATGACAAGTTGACAACGAATCACTTAGCGGGCTGTCAAAAATGGTTGCAAACTATAATCGTAAACACTAAGGATATCGTCACTTTTTCGACCAAGATTGATAAAATACCGGTAACAACCGATAAATTTGAGTGTCGAGACTACCAAATATCGTTACATCTGGATTGTTAGGACTTAGCAACCGAAAACGATTGCTAAGCGGTTTGCGTCATGTCGAGACTGCAGGCCCAGCACGTCTTTTCGACGTACCAACCGTCTTTTGTTTTATCACTGCGTGTGATCTTTCAAGTGTACGAGGAAAATAATGCACAATTATAAATTAACGGTATTGTGTTATGACTTGTAACTATTACAGAGTATAATAAAACATTTATCATATCTATTTCCCTAAAATTAAGTATAGAATACTCATAGTAACCGTAAAAACTTCTAAGAATGACAAGTAAATGTGTAAGGTTATTCTTTGACTCGGAAAATAATACATCTACGTCCGTTTTTGCCTTATCAGAAAGCTTTACAAAATTGACAATTCTTTCTTTTTAAAAAAAAAACGTTGCCCCACACTAGGAAATTCTCCTGTATCGTGGGTGCGTTTACAAACATTTAAACTCACATAGATCGAACCCGCGACACGTAACGCAGCAGTCAATCGCTTAACCACTGCGCAAACCGTGCAATTATTATTTAACAAACCATCCCAATTATTATTTTTTCTATTTTGCTCTGTCCCACTCCTGCGCAAATACCTCTCCCCAAAAAATATAAAAGACTAAAAAAATTATGTCTACTATCAAGCCTAAACTAATAAGACACGATAAAATATCTAATGTTGCGCGAATCCCAGCGAGCAACGACCAAAAATCTTATTTTTAAATTTTGAATCAGTTTAAAAATAACGATAATTAAGAGTACAGTCTTACCTTATCAATAAGAGTATCATTGACAGTCACAACCCCTGTATGAGGATCTATCCTGAACGGAGCCGGCGGTCCAAAGGTCTCCAGCCCGAAGGTAACTCTGTCGTTGCCAGTGTTCTCACGGTAGACCTTGGTCACGAACGACCCGAGTGGCTCGGTCGGCATGACGTACCAGTTCCTTTCGACGTGCATGATCGCTGGCAGGTTGAAGCCCGGAGGGGCCTGTGATGATGCTGCAACAAGGAAGGTTTACGTTAAAAGGATTGTGGGAAATACCTACCTAATTCGATATAATTCATTGTTTTCTAAAGATTCGCTTGGAATGTCTTCCTGGCTCACTAGGGGTAAGATACAGAGACAAACATTAAGTAAGTAAGTAATATTTATTTGCATAAAACATGGTCCAAAAACCGCTTCAAGAAGTAAAAATAAGTGCATTTTGACGAGATTTTGACAGATCGAAGCGTAAGATAAGTCTCTGCATCTTACCTACCCTTAAATTCCACGTTAGCCCCTTTTTGAAGATAGTTTCCAGAGAAAACCTTAGTTTGAGGTGTCCCCTCTGAAAAGGCAGAATAAAAACAAACTGATTGCTATTAAGAATTCAAGGAAATATAAACTAATTACTGCGTTAGAGGGCAGTTTGCTACTGCCAAAAATTGCTGTATATGAATTAATTTCATTAAATTAGTGTCATCCCAGCATAATAGCAAATCCATCATTGCTCTCAGGTAGCTAATGTGATCAATCTCGATAGTGGATAACAGTCAAGTAATTTAGAGGATTTTGGCACGTGTATCAAACCGAAAACATTATTTGAGTGAATTTAAGGGAGCTGCACACTGCATCTCCATTTCTTTGGGTTCCGTACCCAAAGGGTGCTACCGGGACCCTATTATTAAGCCTCCGCTGTCCGTCCGTCCATCCATCTGTTCGTCCGCCTGTCCGTCCGTCTATCTGTCAGCGGGCTGTATCTCATGAACCGCAATAGGTAGACAGTTGAAATTTTCACAAAGTGTGTAGTAATATAGGTAAGTATTTCTATTGCCGCTATAACAACAAATAACAAAAATGTAATAAAATTAAAAATTAAAGGGCGTCTCCATACAAGACGTATATAAGTGTATCTATTATTTAGGATATGTATATATGTGTATCTATTTTAGTGTATTGTATAGGTACATACTTATTATTTGCACCAACAACAGCCCCATATGTCCAGGAAAATCTCTGTCTATTCCAAGGTTGCCTGGAAGAGATAGTAGAAAGCGATAAGGCCGCCCATTGTATATTAAGTAGTGTTCAGTTTAATTTTTGTTGTAATGTTTTTTGTGGTGTACAATAAAGAATATATAAATATAAATAAATATAAGACACGTGCCTTTTTCCGCATTTTTTGCCATAAATGGTACCTACAGAAACCCTTCGGGTGTGACTCCGACTCGCACTTGGCCGCTTCTTTGTTTTGTTTCTGTTTATTTAAGTCGTCGTCCGATCGTAAACGGAGGTCATGAAATGGCCGTATCATGATCTGCCTGGCCATTTCATGATTTAACCATCTAACATCCGCCATATCGTTCAACGCTCAGCTTTCGACGATTTGCCCAGCGACGCTTGATGCTTGATATCGACCCAGATACGCGTAAAAAAATAACCTTGTCTTTGCTGCCGCACAGTCGGGTATTAACTCCTATTCAACGTATTCCAACTCGAATAATTCCTATTTTAGGGTTCTAAAAATACTAAATAGCTAATTAACTGCGACCAACGTGGATCACCGAGAGGAGGCATGTGTCTTAGCAGTGGGAACATTATAGGCTGATTAAGCTACATAATAAACACGGTGACATTTGTATCACAGTTTTGCTAGAACAAACGTTGTTTAGACCATGGTCTACTACCATTCTACAGCATCAAATATGTTATTAAAACAAATTAATCTATTCGTTCTCAAATGAGTCTTATGTTGCTCAAATGTTTGAAACATTAACCGTAACATCAAAGTACTCATCGCGGCAGCGATATGGCATTAACTACTTAATGAAAAGCGAGCGCCGCGCGTCGTGGCCGCAGTATCTGTGTTAATCGCAGTATGTGTGATAATCCCGACTTATTAACGTTGCCTTTTTTGTGTTTTTTTTTTCGAAAACCAATGACGTTTTTTTCTATTGGATGCTATAGAATGGTTGTATACCATGGTCTGAACAACGTTTGTTCTAGAAAAACTGTGATTCAAATGTCACCGTGTATATACAAAAAATAATTTTTTCACAATTTTAAGTAAGTAAATGATTCAATATCTTTATGACGTGTAATTTGACCAAATGGACTAAAATTGTGAGAATTAAATAAATTTCAAACTTTTTAATGACGATAAAAGCACATTAGCTTTTATAGTAAGAAAAAAATAGAACTATACGTTTTATAGTTTACAAATGGGTATAAAATTGTCGTTCCACTATAATTATAAGCCATAGACAACGTTACAAAAATAACAGATCGCTTTTAATAAATTTTATTATTACCGTAGTCACGAAGGAATATTATTATTATCGTAGATAAGTTACCAAGTCTCGCAAACGGATTAATTATAGCAGTACCTATGTGCAGAACCTAGAATTGGTATTCCATTAATTGAAAAAACATCACAGTTAGCTATTAAATATCTAACTAATAACATTTATTTATTTTAGCAATATGTATTTATTTAACTAAGTATAGGTTATATTGTTTTATGCATTACATATTATGCAGGTATATAATATTCTAGTTTAAGACGTCACAATATCAAATTGTTTCTCTTCTTGTTCTCACACACTATTGTCTACATTTCTTTTTCCTATCTCCTTTCGCGGATCTGCTGGAAGAAATTTCTTAAGAAATAAGCAGTACCTTTGTATTCAAGACTAATATTTCGTGTTTATATCTATTTTACTGTGTGTACATAAAAATAAAATGAACACCTTACGACTGCAGTTTATTTTTTTTTATTTCCGAATTTTTCACAGGTTGTGTACTTACCTACTAATAACACTTATTTATAAAACAAAATTGGGTTGTCCCCTATCCATGCAATATCAATTATTTCACAAATTCCCAATGAAAACATCTCACAAAGGTAAAATGGAGTGGAACTTTCTACCTGCGTCTGTGTTTCCGAACGCATACAACCCTAATATCTTCAAAGTGAGAGTGAATAGACATCTTTTGGGTAAGCTCACTCTATCATCGACACGGTATCTGTGGCCACTGACCTAGACTAGAGTCAAGAGCAAAAGCAGCAGAAAAAAAAATGGCCGCTTTTAGCACCAATATGTAATTGGGTGTTTTGGCATTTTACCGTCATATATCGGAAAGCGTTGTATGAGGTTTTTTTAATTTTCCGTCGACGATAACTGACTTTCCACGTCAAAAAATACCATGCCATACGATAATAACGCGACGTATCGTGACCTGCCGTGACCTGCCGTGACGTATCGTGACGTGCTGTTCTACAGTAAATTATAGAGCCCAATTCGTCTTTCTCCAATGAGCTCATGATCTGATTATAAATCTTCTCAGTTCTAAGTCCTTATGGCAACCCGCAATGGTTATAAATCAATATGTTTCACTGTTGTACTGCAGTGAACTTGTTGATTTATTGTAGCTGTCTGTGTCTCTGCAATCCTTCGTGTACTGACCGTCAAGCTGTCGTTTCGTTCTTATTACAGTTATGATGTGTCCTTCTTAGGAGGTACCTATGTCAGTAGGATATTATTGCCTCATTGAAAACGTGTTGGTAGGCAAGTGTGAGAATTTTTTTGGCAATTGTTTGTAAAAACACTATTTATTAGTTCTACCCACGGAGCAGATTGTTTCTGCTCCGTGGTTCTACCCGAGAAAGAGGGTCTAAAGAAATCTGGAAATATGATGGTTATGATATAAGTTTTATCTGGAAGATCAAACGCTGGTTACAACTTATCTGAAAGGCATTAAATTCACTGGTAGTCAGCTAACGTCAAAGCCGGTGTTCTGAAAAGTTTCAGTTTTAGCAGAGGATCACGTATCAAGGTGCATAAACTCCAAGCAGTATTTAATTGCTAGTTCAGTGTCCCTACTTATGAATATTCTATAGAGGGGTTAAAACTAGGTATAATAATATCTCTAGGCAGGAATTACATCGACCCTTTTTGAAAATACCTGTAGAATCCTTCGTAATAAGTAATGCATATAAGCATGTAGACTTCGGCAGGATGTGGCAATCAACTTGAGGAAATGGTTCACTTAATATTCAACAAAGTTTATAAGTTATTGCCTAGTGAATAACTTGCCTCATTTCACTTAATAACGCAGTTAATGAGCTCGTTATGCATTATTATTCTAGTAATCTTTGAAATAATTAAATTGGCAGTTCTGAACGAGTCAAGTCTGGATTTAATAATTAGTGGCAATAGAAGCCTATTATTACAGAACTGGCAGAATGTGGTTGTGTAGATAGGTAGATAACCTCTGCATACCCGTTTAGGGCTATAGTCGTGATGGTTTGTTTGTAAGCCAGGGAATTGTGGGGGTACTAATAGACACCACCTGCACCTCTGTCTACTCCTTCAGGAAGTACATCCGTGCTTTTATGTATGTTTCAGTGAGTTTAGTCATACTCAAGTGCATTTTCAAAAATGTCCGGTTAGTTTATGTGGTTAATTTTCAGCTCTTTACCATGAAATGTCGTGGAGCATTAATACAGCCTCCACGAGTGGCGATACACTATCACCTTACTGAATCTAAACTAATATTATAAAGAGAAAAAAATATTAGATTTTTTGTTTTTTACGCTTTGACGCCAAAACGGCTAAACGGATTTGGATTAAATTTGGCACATGGGTCGATCATGCCCTGGATTCGGACATAGGATACTTTTATCCCGATATTCCCGCGGGATCGTGACTTATACGGTCACTCGCGGGGCGCAGCTAGTGGCTAATATTTTTATCTCAACGTGAAGTATGAGTGAGATCTATTAGATCAGCTTTATATTATGAAAGGTCACGACTTTACGCCCTTTTATTGCAGTAAGCACAAGATAGGAGGAGTAAAGCCTGCTCATATAGAAATTAACACGTCCCTCAAAAAGTTAGTGTTTGCATAGGAAATACCTACTGTACCAAATATCTACATATCGAGTTTTATATTAGACTCTTTAACACTTAGATAAACACGTCTAAAATGGCAGGATGTATAAAAAAACTAACGATACACCCCTACTTCACACGGATGCAATCTACTGATGTGGTGACACGTTTAAACATCGAGATTTTTGTGCTCCAAGTAAGATAAATGCGGGTAGCATTTATCTTACTTGGAGCACAGAAATACCTCGGAATTTTCTGATTGCTTTCATGTAGAGCATTTATTCCGGAAAGTTTATGTGTACAACACATTAATAGGCAAGTCATTTAAAATATCGTAGCCCACAAAAAATGCACTGTCTGCATTTTTGGGATGTTGTTGTGATAGATATGTGTAAAACCAAGTTTGCAGCTTCGAAAGACCTGTGCTAACTTCGTGGTGCTCGAAAT
This sequence comes from Brachylomia viminalis, assembly GCA_937001585.2. Lineage (NCBI taxonomy): Eukaryota > Metazoa > Arthropoda > Insecta > Lepidoptera > Noctuidae > Brachylomia > Brachylomia viminalis. Next base: position 6,316,336 of record OW443300.2, read on the forward strand.
ACCTCGCAATTTACGGACTTCCTTCAGTTTTAACCATCCGGAATAAATGCTCCAAACAATGACGAAAACCGCATCAAAATCCATTGTTCAGATTAGAATAACTAAGCGGTCACATGAACTATACACGAAAAGTTACTTCGTTTTATAATCTACTATTGTAGGTATAGATGTTATCTTAGCAGGGCCGAAGTAGGCTTAGAGGTATGAGGAACAGGGTGTAAAGTTCACTCATCCTCAATAGAAAAGGGAAGATCCTCCGACCAGATGCATGTTGCATATGGTGGGCTACTACACGAAGATGGATGTCGGAGCGTTTTATAATATATATTATGCTAGTTGCGCGGTAAACTCCGCATGCGCGATGCAGGATTCTGCGTGACGTCAGTATGTTGCGTAGTTCGTATGTGGCTTTGTAAATGTCGCCACATAAGTGATTCAGTGCACTTTAAGCTTCTTATAGAGCTTATGCTTTGAAAAATACTCTCTTGAAAGATAGAACATGCCATGTTACTTGCTCTTTGAGATCTTTAATAAAATAAGCAATAAAAAATATATATATATAAATAAATAAGCTATTATATAAATAAGCTTTGAAATAAGCAGAAACAAGACGTTTTCTAAGAAGCCTTAAAGCCGCATAAGACTTTAATTCAGGGCGGAGAGATTAGAAATGACTCAATCCTAACTATAATTATGGACTAACCTTTCTTTTACTAGGTGTTTAATTTAAAACTCAGAGACAAAAATTTAAGAAACAAATAGGCAGGAGTGGCGACAGAAGTAAAAACCCCAAAATGTACAGAGGCCTCTGCGCGTCGCCACATGCGCATGTCAGTGACATTAGCATGTCGGTAGCGCAAACCCTTAAATTTTGCCACTACGAAAAAAGCTCAACGCGGCTAAATAAATTTTCACTTTGTAGTGTTTGTTTTTTGGAAGTCGGTTGTTTTTTTTTTATGTTTTTTAATTATGGGATCCATAGATACCGTACTCGATTAGACAAAAGCGCGCGCACGCTTATGTGCATTGCATTTTTTGATTCACCTCTCGGTTATAATGTATGGGGAATGACTTATTTTTTGTCATAATTTGACTGCATCATTATTTAGAGGTTGCAAATATTATACTAATACGGTGGTAATACACCTTTTTTTAAATTTTCATTGATATACTGCCAATAGATTTCGAGTAAAATGGCAGTGTATCAGCCAGATGGACGTGACAAACTTATAAGCGTTCCGTTTCTGCCAATGGGCTACGGAACCCTATAAATCATATACTCTTAGGCCTTTTGGGCTTAGAAGCTGCCGTGCTTATTACGCCACAAAGCCAAAATCTGCTACATCATCGCTGAAACCTTGCATCGTAACTTGTACAACATTTATCATTAGTTATCTTTGTCAATTTAGGCGTTACAACGTCACAGTTTATCGTTTGTGCACAATTGAGTGTGAATCTTAACTGTGGATCATGGTGTGAAAGATTTTATTTTTATCTGCTTTCTTAATTTAATATACAATTTAAAGGACAATAAAAAAATTGTAACCGTAAAATATTAACAGTCTTATTTAACATTATTTCCGTACTTGCTGCTGCTAATAGAATTCAGTCTCCGCCTAAATATTCATTGCCAACATTTACAGACTTAAATGCACTTCAAAGAAATATCACTTTCAATAAAGCAATTAGATTAATTCGATGCACATTATTCTGTAATGCAAGAGCGTCTTAAACGTAGCGAAAAATCAAAGAAAAAGTTTATGTAATTTAAAGTTAGATACAAAATAGTTGCTTTGGCCGCTGGAGAACAGTTCTGTGGAATTCTAGTTGAGTTTGTCCTTTTTTCTTTTCACTGTAATTTACGAGTTCTTCGGAGTCAAAGTTCCATTGAGAAAATAGTTTTTGTTAAGAATTAAAATAGGTGTTTTAAATGGCAGCAAAATATAATAGTAGTAGATACATGATAACTCGAAAGTAGCCATTTCGGCTGCCCCTTATCAGAACCCAGTAAGTACTTCAAACAACATTTTCCAGTTGAGCGCAAAAACAGCTTACTTTTTAATGATACATTTTATTGTTTATCCTACCTAGTAAGTTACTAACATTTTTCGTTTCCGTTCTTGGTTTTGAAATAGTCAAAGTGACTTGATAATTTTTTGATTGGTTTTTAGATAGTAATTATGTGGGACAATAACTAGTTTTGGCGGTATTCAAATCACCGTTATTGCTAAGATTTTAACACAGATTTTTTCACAATTTGATGGGACTTGACAATGTAAGTAATTGTTGCGTGAAAACGGGTTTTTTTTCTAATTTGGCCATTACTGAAGTTTTTTTTTTGTCTAATTTGGGCCTTACCGAAGTAGTATGTACCTCTGCCCAGTCCTTTGGGGTAAACAGGACGTGATATGTTATGTGTTATTAGAAAAACAAAATTGGAGCTAGCAGTATTTGAGGACATTAAAATAGTTTCTTAAAACCTTTAAAACTAAATAAATATTTAGCAACGTCCCACTTCTTTTGAACAAACCTAACTTTATCTTACAGATTGATTTTGAAAATGAACCTAACTGAAGTTAGGTTGAATTTAACTGAAGTTTATTTATAATTCAATATTCACTAACGAAGAACTGCTAAAGGTCTTGGCTAAAACACATTTATTATTGACCCGGATCGACTAGGAGAAAGCATTAGGTATGTCCATTAGCAAAATGCTGGCAAAATAGTTTTTTAAGTCTAGCTTTAATTTATTAGAACCTAATTGATGAAGAAAGGGTTCTAATGCCCGTATTCAATGACACTACGCAACATCTAGAAGTATTATAATTATATGTACAGGATGAAATAGAATAGTTGCATCAAATTAAAATATATAATTCGACGTGTTATAAAGAAACTTTAGAGCATGTCATTCGGCCGAGAGAAAGGAAGGGGATACACACACGTGCGCGTTCGCAAGCAATTTGGCAACGTCTTTTTTTGTAGGAACAGTAAAAATTTGTGACTGCTACCTCATCGCGTTGCCAACTTGCTTCATGTTGTGAACTCTGCGATGAATAGGTTGCTTATTGGGCGCGTGTTAAAATTCTGTGGTCTTAAGGTAAAGGGGGATAACTCATAAACACTATAACGATATGAGTAAACTTAACTCTTTAAACCCTTTAAGTATTTTGCTGTTTCCTGACTAGACTCGATTTGCAATTTGAGTTGCATGAAATTGTAACACAAATTCTGACTTATCTCCTTTTTACCTTGATAGGTAAAAAGGCTTGGTAGGTAGGATGTTTAGTATCGGATTATGCGAATGAATAGTTTTTTCAATATTTATGACTGATCCACTTTTACAGTGATTTAGATTCCTATATTTTATTAACTTAACCTGTGACTTAAAATCCCGAGACAAAGTTGTAGTTTAAAAATGCAGTCGTCGATGGTTCAAGTTACAAAAGTTTTAAAAACTTTAGCCGGCCGTACCCCTGCTGAAATGCGAACAAAAATTTAAAGAAGTAAAGTTTTTCTTTAAAAGATTGGCTTGGGGACAAACTAAAGTTAAGAGACCTTTTTTAAAGATTAAAAGAGACCTTTACTGATTGAACTTTAAAGATTAAACAGTCATTTAATTTTGAAAACATGCCATGAGCCCGGAACCTCCATACAAACTTTCGTCCCCTGCTTTCCCCTGCTAATCTTATTAGAGGAGAAATTTTCAAAAATGCTCGTTTTATCCTTTTTCTCACCTTCGTAACATAAGGAAATCTTATGCAACGTTTGATGCTTCGGTTTTTTTTCCTTTTTCTCACCTTCGTAACATAAGGGACTCTTGTGCAACGTTTGATGCTTCGGTTTTTTTCCTTTTTCTAACCTTCCTAACATAGGAACTCTTGTGCAACGTTTGATGCTTCATTTTTTTTCCTTTTTCACACCTTCGTAACATAAGGAACTCTTGTGCAACGTTTGATGCTTCATTTTTTTTCCTTTTTCACACCTTCGTAACATAAGGAACTCTTGTGCAACGTTTGATGCTGTGGTTTAGGGTATGCATTGTCTGTCAGTGAATTTAAGATTATTAATAAGTATGTAGATTACTATTAATATCAGTTTTATTATTCGTACTGTTACTAACCCCTCCTACTAAGTCAAATAATGTGTGTGATAGAAATTATATTCACTGCAGAACTGAATCGGGCGGAGCGTGACCTTTATTCTCGACAGTTCAACGCCTAGTACCTGATACAAATTGATAGCAATAACTGAGAAAGAATAACTTCCAATACACACATGTAACATTTCTTAGAATGTCATGCTTATTAAACAATATATTTATTGTATGACACTATCGTCTTCCTTATTATTACACAGCCTCGTACCTACGTGTTTCTACTTCACCTGTTTTTTAAAAACGTGCGAAGATAGTCAAGGGATGTCTTAAAGCTGTGCTTAAACTAAATAAGAATGAATCTAGTAGTCAGAAACGAATGACTGTCTACCGTACAAACTGTTGAAAACTGCTGGAATCTTTAATACTCCTTACAGCTACATTGGTTTCAATACCCGCATCGCGCGTCTACCTTCGTACGTGACGAAAATCGGCACCTTTTCAGCGTCAATATTCGGAAATCCCGAAAATTCGTGAACTGAGAATTTTATTTAAAAATGAATTTAGCTTAAATGTTTGGTAAGAAAGTAATGTTAATTTACTTTCTTTCGTTTATTGGGACATCACTAGGGCACAAACCCACAGGCATTTTGGTAAAACGTTGACGTGTTATCTACACCGGGAATTTAGCATTCACACTTTCAGATCCAAATACCTTTGTTTAGTTCTAGATTCCCATGTGCTTGTCATCTGATTTATTTTTGTGTACCTACAAGAAATATTTTATTTGGAAATTATTATGAAACGTGAACCGACATCATATTGAGGGATTCCTTTACATTCATGAAATTTCCTACGCTCAAATTACGTGAGGTATCCTTTTCAAATAAAAAAAATACTAAGAAAAGTAAGTTCGAAAAGAAAATAAAATTTCAATATTTAATTAGGGCCGATTTTTCGATTCTCCGATAACTTATATATGGATTGACTAATAATAACCGATAATTAATATCTAGGACCTAATTTCTACACAAAAGCTGTCAATCCGCAATTTTTATTCCTCAGTTATGTTATCTTTTAGGTTTATGTTCCTACAAGAAATAAACTCCATATAAACTGCTTTTTTTTAAACAATTCTCTTTGTTGCCATAGGGATTTCATAAAAGGCTGTAGCTGTTCCTGTCACCTGAAATTTCAAAGCTTTGTGGAATTTTCAAAGGGTACGTTCGGTACGCTCTGTCGTCACACGCGCCGTGGGCTTAGTAGAACGTTGTTTCGACAAACCTATACCGGTTCTGCTTCCTTGGTACATATTGCCGTTGACACTGACACTTTGACGGCGCAGTATTGTTTGACACCTCTGTACAAACTTTGGTGTGATACGGAATATTAACGAGCTTTCTGGTTTCCGTCACATGCGACAGTGAGAAAGGGAGAAAAACTTGATGTATGAGACCCTAAAGTTATAATGTAATGTGATATTTTCATTCATGCCGTTGGCGTAAGATGTTAAGCTCTATTTTGTTTTGTAAGAGCGATTCAATATGTATTTTGTATTACGACGACGAATTAATTTTGTATGGCACAAGTTATTTGCAGTCTCGCAGTTTTCTAAGCTTTCGCCACTTTATTAGGTAGGTAGGTGTGTAATAAAGACACGAAGATTGCTTTCTTTCGTGCCCTTTCTTGATATTCTTGACATTTTATTATGGGTAGACCAACGACGAAAGAATGCTGTGTCCCTGTTTACACAAAAGTAATTTGGTAGATGGGATACAATGAGCATTCTATCGCTTGGTTTCTTCTGCCATCCTAAAAATATGCAATAAGTTTAAGCAGTCTGCCAAAGATGCGTGCGTGTATGACCAGGATGTGAACTTTGGCCCTTTACGGGCTCAGGTGTGGGCACGTTCCTTGAGGCGGCGGGCAGCCCGCCGGCTGAACGCGCCCCAAAGTTTCATGGCCACCCGGCTGGTCCGGGGATACCGTACGGTCTCCGGTGAGGCGGCGAACCTCCTTGCCGGATTACCACCATGGGATCTGGAGGCAAAAGTCCTCGCGCACATATGGGAGTGGCGCAAGGAGGCCAAACGCCGGGGCGTAACTCCGCTGCCGCGAGAAATCACGGCACAGCGGACAGAGCTCCGGCAGCATCTCAGGGCGGCAAGGAGAGTGCAATTGTCACAACCCGGCGTTGGGCACGCCACAATTGCGGCGATAAATCCCCGCTTTGAGGAGTGGCTAGAGAGGCGCCATGGCGTCCTCACCTTACACCTGACGCAGGTCCTCACCGGGCACGGTTGTTTCGGAAGGTTCCTGTTCCGGATAAGGCGGGAGGAAATGTCACCATTGTATAGATCGCCTGGCGGACACGGTGGAGCATACGGTGGAGGTCTGCCCGGCTTGGGCAGAGCACCGCCACGTCCTCGTGGAGGTGATTGGCGGTGGCGATCTCTCACGTCCGGCCCTGGTCCAGGCCATGGTGCGGAGCGAGAGGGCTTGGGAAGCTGTCACCTCCTTCTGAGAAGCAGTAATGTTCACGAAGGAGGAGGCGGAACGCGTAAGGGAGAGGCAAAATTCGCGCCCTCACGCCCCTCGCCACCGCGGGAGACGCTCTGGGCGTCGGGAATCGCAGGCCGATTCCCGGCCACCGTAGGCGCGGGCTTGCGGACGGCGAGCAATGGGCAGCTCGCCGTTCGAGATGGACCAGGTCCGGGTCGACGCCGTGTTGTGTTCCACGCGCGCCTCAAAGAGATGTCAGCATCAATGACGGGGTCCGCTAAGGCCGATGCCTGCCAGGGTTGCGGGAGGGTCCAAGAGGGATACCGTAGCCCCTGGCACAGGCAACTGAAGGAACGCGGGTGGGTTTTAGTCACTAAGAGTCTGACACGCCCTCCCGCTCCGCCCAGAGCGGGAAAAGTTATTTGATGATTTCCCACCATCAAAAAAAAAGGATGTATGAATTTAAACTAAGCAAAAGAAGTAGGAAGTTATCGTAGTAGGTGGCGTTCTGTAGTTTCTGGCTACCCCCATGAGAAGAACGCGTGAGTTTATGTATGTATATAATAAATATTTATATTCCAATATTCAAGATTTTGATACTCGTGGAAGCTCTTCTAATAACTCTAATAAGTGCCTACTCCCAATCCTCTTTACTCTTTCTTTCTTTACGACTAATTACCGTTACCTGTAACTAGTTGGTGAAATTTCACGGATGCCACGTATTATTATTTTAGTTTTTCTTTTTCTGTATAATGCCCACATATTAGGTACTTAAAGTTTAGGATAAATATTATACTTTAAGTTTATTTTAAGTATTTCCAAAAACCAGAACACAAAAAATGCCATCCAAAATAGTTAGAACAATCTAGAGAATCATCAAGCAACAACGATTCGTAACATTTATGCTATTAAGGGGACTACATGACCTAAACGCAAGTTTTGTATGTGATCCGCTGCAATAAACAAAATCAGAAAAATATATGATATTCCTCAGGATATCTACTAGTTAGATAGTATGTTTAAAACATAATACAACTAATTTGGTACGATAGTAAAAAGTCACGAAGATACACCTCTATAAAATTATTTTAACGATTAAAAACCATTCTAATACATGCATTCATTCTGTTTTTTTTTTCAGATTGTTCTTCAAGCAACATATTAACGTGATAGTGTTTTCATTTTTTTGTCCAATCAATAGATTTTTTTTGTAAATAGAGACTTGCTTCATATTTTGCAATAAATTACCAGCTTTGTGTCATTGCGCTTCTCTTTCTTTTCTATGCAGTCCGACAGTGACCGCGCTTTAGCTGTTGTCAGCCCCTTAATTTATAGTAATTACGTCTGACTCCGGCTATACGAAAACTAGTGTTGATTTATTACGAGGTTTTGTTAATACCTTTTGAGTTGGCGTTTTTGTCATAGTTGGGTTTTAGTTGTAAATTTTCTTTGTCGTAGTTCGGTTTTAGTTTTTAACTTTCTTTTTATTTTAATCTAGCTGGTGCCCACGCCTTCGCCCATGGGAACGTGCTTCCGGGACAAAAAGTAAAAGGTATGTGTTACTCTTTACAACATCAGCTATCTGCCAATAAAAGTCCCGTCAAAATCAGTCCCGCCATTTCGGAATTTAGCCGGAAAAAACATACAGACAGACTGACACAAGAATTGAAAAAGTCACATGGTTACGTGCCCGGATTAGGACCCACAACCTCGTGCACGAGAGGCGAGGTCTCAACCACTGGGCCTTCACGACTGAACCATTGTATATGGCTGGAATTTTTCCCGAAAATAAAAATTTCAGAGAAACTTCCAATTTTTCTTTCCATAAAAACCTATTTTGGAACATCACGAACATTTTCAAACAATAAACAGCAATATCGGTCTGGCCGTTGTCAGATGATGCGCGTATCAACGAAGAGCATTTCATTTTTATTTATACAGATAGATTTATTCATATATTATGACCTTACACTACACAACCGGTAATTAAATATGACAAACAATGAGTTTTCCTCAGTCCTAAGGTCGGCATCATCTTCATCGACATCGGTGTCAGGAATTACAACTACATTGCAATGACAATCGATACACACTTGCCTTGATATGAATCATATTATGAATGTATTGAATAAATGTATTCATGAGATGTCTTCCCTCTGAACTTGGATAAAAAAAATGTATATATCTATATTTAACATCCATGCGAGATGACCGCTGGGCAAGTGTCCACACGGACGGATGGCGCCGCCGAGGCCGGCTCAGAAAGAGGTGGCGAGACGGGGCGCGTACCGCGAGGGCTGGTTCGAGGTGGCAGGGGAAAAGAGTTGAGAGGGGCTTGGTCTTCGCCTAGCAGAGGGACATTAAAAGCTGATAAAAAAAAATCTTCTATACAGGGTGGCGATTTAGTCACCTGCATCCGTCAAGAGGGTGATTCTACCCGTCATTTTAAACAACTTTCGCTACGACCACTACTACTTACTCTTTCTATTCAACAGTAGACCGATTATTTCGACGCATGTATGATGTTTTTTGTTTTTTTTTTACAATTTCGTGGATTTCCTAACTGACTGACTGACTCTAAGAAGAAAGACTGAAACAAACACAGAGGTCACAGTCTAGTAGCGACAACGCTGTAGATCAAACGGAGTACATGCAAAGGCAATCATATAAGAAAAAACAGTAGTCCTTGCAGATGATAACCAGTCTGCAGTACTTTCAAAAGGACATCGTGGCTTTGTGTACCTATGATGTATGTGTTTTTATGTGTTGGAATTTCTGCAACTCCGTTGTAAAGTGTGACCGAGTCAAATGAAAAAAAAAAAAAACAGTTGTTAGTCCTTGTGAATAAAAACTTGTCTGCAGTGTTTTCGAAAGAGACATCAAGAAATTTAATGTTTCGTAACTAAAATAATATTTTTTATTCACATAAAATAATAATCATACTTGATTTCCGAAACTATATGTATTATATATATTAAGTACCGGTACCTCATATTAATTTCCTCAACTTATAGAATCAGATGAACTATCGTATTTTTTTTCTCAATTGGACATTTGTCTTGCTTATTATTAAGAATCTAGGTATATCCGTGTGGCGGCAAGAAACGTAATATGATAGCTGACTTACGCAGCGAAAGGCGAATGTAACGTTACTGCCACACATTCGTCCGCCTCCTGCCGCTGGGAAAACTCGCGCCAATAATAAATAAGTATCTTTTCAAGTGATCAATAATATATCAAGTATCTATATTCTCTTGGTTTCACTTCTGATGGAATCCCCTTTCTGATTTGGACATAACATCAATTACTGCAGTGAGGTACACATATCCACATAATAATAACACCATAAACTGTAACCTAAAATCCGTATATTAATAATAAATCATGTATTTGTGGCGTTGAGAAAACCATTAGTCGATATTCGTACGGACGTAAAAATATCACGGCAGAATTTTATCGCACACTGCATGTTTAACGCAGCGCCGAGAGTTGAAAATGCAGTGTATTTTCGACGCGCTGGGATACACTCTGTTGGAACGTCGACTAATACTAACTTATTCAGAAATGTTCTGAGCCTTGACCAATTTAGCGCCACTGTAGACTTTGTACTTTATATAGGTACCGCTAGTTAAGATTCAGAGGTGACACATACAAGAATCTAAACGGACGAACGTCGCAAGATCATTATAAATATCACAATGAATAGGCTCGTGGCTAAATGATAACAGCCGCACGAGTCAATCGAATATTAGGCTACGCTTACCGCGTACGGTCCGTGGATGGGTGACCATTCATAACATATAGAGACCCCTACTTGCTTCGGAAAGCACGTCATTCGTAGATCTTTGGCAGTCTTACCAAGGGGGTATCGTGTTATATAGGAACTAGTTTGTGGAGGTCAGATTGGCAGTCGCTTCATGTAAAAGAATTGTATTCAATTGCATCCCGTTAGACAGGAAGCCGACCCCAACTATGTTGCGAAAAGGTTAGGCAGATTGATTGAATGATAAAATCAAACTGACTGGCCGGTTGGTGCAAATGGTAGCTACCCTGCCTTCTGAGCCGCTGGTCCCGGGTTCGATCCCCGGACAAGTCAAACATTATTTATTTATTTATGTATTCTTTATTGTACAACACAAAAAACATAACAACAAAAATTAAATTTAACACTACTTAATATACAATGGGCGGCCTTATCGCTTTCTGCGATCTCCTCCAGGCAACCTTGGAATGGACAGAGATTTTTTTTTTTTTTTAACATTTGTGTGCGTGAACATGGAACATGTCTGTTTGACCTGTGTCTGGGTGTGTATATGTATATAAGTATGTATATCAGTCATCAGGTTACCGTAGTACAGGCTCCACCTAGTTCAGGACCTGAAGACATTATGTGGATGTTGTCTCAAAAAAAAAAAAAAACATCATACCAATTTATTTAGGGTTGGCAGCATAACTGCTTCTTCATGCCTACATCTCTCCCTATTGGCTGTCATCTTAGCAGCCTTTCTTGCCACATTATCTTTCGTACATTCCATCCATCGTTTCGTTAGTATTTCTGCGTTGCAGTCTGCCGAAATTACGCGACGGAAACATCGGTATGTTTACGTCTTCCATGTGTATAAAATTACCTATGACATCAAGCTGGGAATTACGTCGATAATTTTGATAGAAAACCTGAGTCAATCAATCATCTCAGCCTATCGCAGTCCACTGCTGGACATAGGCTTCTCCCAGGCTGCGCCACAACACTCTGTCCTCCGCCATCAGCATCCAAAAAAACTTCCAAATAAGCATGCGGAATTTCCGTCGCGGAATATTCGGCAGGTTGTGTCGCTACCCTAATATAGGTATATATATATAGTATATATATATAATATATATAGGTAGGTATATTCATACTCAAAAGTTTCAGGTACCGTACCTTCAAGATACGCAATTCGAACAAATGACAATCAAACATTATATATTTTCCTGTGTTGTAGATATCTAAAAAATGAATATAAATGCTGAACCAATCCCGCACCGCCCCACTATTTGATAAAATTTTAATTTCTCTGGATGAAAAGCACCAAAAGTCATTTAGAGACAGCTGCACTTATTGGCTAGTCTAGAGTACTTACTGAAGTTGTATTTAAATGTTACTTCGTTAAAATTGCATGCTGTAGAATAGGAAAAAAATAAAATGTGTATTAGACAATAGCTGTTTGTCTAATACACATTTTATTTTTTTCCTATTCTGACAAACTTCATTAAAATTGTGACTATTTACAAAAAAGACGCCGAGACTTTGAAGCTGTCGAATCCGATACTGCTAACCTTGTGACAGAGGTCTTTAATCTAGGTCCTTTTTTATCGTGTGTGGAAATCCTCTAGGATACCATTAGCCCTGCCTGGATGAATTTTCCTTCGGTATGAGTTATTCTCTAGCTAAATACCACACGAAAACTGAAGAACTAGGTATGAAAAGTAAACAGGAGTATATAAAGAAAAACTTCTCTTGCAACGTTGAATCCCGTTCAATCTTCTAATGCGAGAATTTTTTTTTTTTTTTTTTTTTTTTCCTTATTAGTAAGAACCAAGTTCTTACTAGTTAATTGCAATCTAGCCTAAGAAGACTAATAAACAATTTAAATCTAACTTATTATGCTACGTTATAAATTATGTTAATGCTAAGAATAGTGTCCATAATTAGGTATGCACTTTTACACACGTTCGTAACACTTCCTTAGAGTCTGGTAAAATTGATAAAACACTTTGTTCATGTGTTATATAAATAGCACAACATTGTTACTATTATTGATTCACTTACCCTACACTAATTCAAATGGTTTAGTTCTCTTTAGTCTACGCACTATGCCTGTGTTGTCTAACAGCTGGATTGCCTCAACATTCACGTGTCGATGGAGTCTGTGTTCGTGGGCTTCAGCAAATTTTTGTATGATGGTGGTGACGAATTCCATGTCGAGGTCACGGTGGAGGTCATCGTTTCTTATGTACCGTATAATGCGAGAATGTTCCATAAATTCTCATGGATGAGTGAAAACAACGTACATTTGATTTTCAATTGTGTTTGTTTTTAGGAAAACCTTCGCGTTTCTCCTGTTAAAAGGGTTTCTGATATGAGAAGAGAATATTAATTCTAAATATATTGTAAAAAATTACGTAAATAAAGAAAATACATATATATGCACAAAACAGAAAGAAAAAAACAAGTTGGGGTGAAAATATGCGTAGGTACTTTTGGTATAAGTTGATTTTTAGTAGGTAAATACACCAAATATCTACAAGAAAAACCCTGGTGCAGATCTCCGTTTTATAAATAGAGGTAAGGAATAAATTATTCGTCACTCGCCAAAAAATTTGTAACCTACCTGTTTTTTTTTCAAATAATCCGGTTTCATTGACGTCATTCTACGTAAAACCTCTCCTAAATGATATGAGGAAAACGAACAAAACACGATTGAGAAGGAGAAGTACCTTTAACTACAGACCAATTTTGTTCTTAAGAATTTATATCATCTGTCTATAAGACGAGCATCTTTTCGTAACAGAAATTGTAATTTGGAAATATGAAAATCATTCACGACAGATGTATTTATTTATTTAACACTTTAAGCACACAAATGTACAGAGGCGGACTTAATGCCTTAGGCATTTTCTACCAGTTAACCTTTGGGTGATGCAGAGACAAACAATGGTAGGTGCAATTTATAATGTTAATTTAGGAATAAATTATATCTTTAAATATAAATATACACAATAATACATAATAACTAATTATATATAAATATAAGCACAAAAAAATGTACATAAATACACGAATATGCTAAAAACGAATAGAACAAACAGTGAGAAATTCAATACAATTTCATTCATTTTCTTCTTTTCCCGAAAGACACAATTTTCTTTCGAAATATTTTTTCCCGTGAAAATGTCTGTTTATTCTACGGTTACGTAACGAAAACCAAACACATTTTGTTCAAGCTACTACTTAGTTATATTTCGCTCAGAAAATAATTCCTCGTCCGTACTGCGTCTAGGAGGCAAATAAAACCAATTTTCTGAGAAGATACTCAACTTCTTGTAGGGAAACTGTTTTTTGATTATGCAACACACGAATTGAATCAGTAATAATATGGTAACACGCTACGTGTTCCATAATCCAAGGTTATCATAAAGTGAAAGTGTGAGTGAGGTCGACTTGCTTTCACCGACGACTGTTTGTTTAATCGCGCCATCTCTATCCAACGTTTAACAAAAGAGCGAGACACAAAAACTGGAATGGAGCCGCCAAAATGTTTTGCAAACAATTTCGACGTTTGAATTTGAAGAGAGGATGTTTTTCGTGTTTGGTTTTTGCGGATCGTGTGTCATCAATCATTAAACACGGAAGAGAAGTTATGAAATACGGAACGAAAACACATTCATTACGCACTATCGTAGATACCCGCCAATGTAGTGTAAAAGTTTTTGATATGTTTCATTATATGTTTACCCTGATACAGTTTTTACTAGTACGGAGGTCAGTGTGAATTATTCTCTAACAACCATAATATATCCACGCTCGACATGAGATCTAATTTTTATTTTGTTTTTCTTTATACGTATAAATTCTCACGGTTGTTGTTGGAAATAAATGTTTTTTTCTTGTATCTTGTTGAAAACACAGTGGGAATAAACTGCAAAACTATTTTGACCCAGATTTTTGTATAAATTGCTAATTGACGTATATTTTTATTATTTACGCAAAGCATAATACTTGCCTTAAAAAAAGCTTTAATCGTCATAATAATCAAAATCAAAAGTCATTTATTCAAATTAGGCTGAGAATCAGCAACTCTATCAAAATGTTAATAGACACTTGGTTTTATACTGTTCATTAAACCGTAGTTTAATGCCGACAATTTGTTAAAGAACATTAATTGAGGTTTAGTACTGTTGTAATGTAACCATCTGATGTAGATAGTTTGATGTCAGGCTTAGGCCCGAGATCCACTAGGCTAGTTTTTCAAAGCTAAGATAGCAAGGTAGAACCTCGGTATACTAACCTGGCTTGCTGTGCTGGCTTGGCAGTATTTAGATGCCAGATAATTTTAAGCCAGTACCATTGCAGTGATTAAGGTACTTAGAACAAGTCCGTGACGTTAAACTGAAATTCATTCGAAAAAATCGAATACTAGCTTCGCCGGCCACATGAAGCTAGTACGCACGGCTACAGATCAAGCTGTACATTTCCAGTATAAGCTGATCTCGCATTGTGTAGGATTTCCTTACAATCAGAGGTCAGTGTAAACTGGAAATGTATAGCTTGTTGTGTAGCCGTGTGTACACAAGCCAGAATAGTAAATTCAATAGTGCGGGCGGCTACTAGCTCAATAAATAGAATTCCATCCTATTAAACTACCCTAGCTTGAGACACTAGCTTACTAGTTTTTTGACTAGCTTACTAGCATAGAAATGAAGCTAGTTCTGTATAGACGAAGCCAGAGTTAATAACTAGATTATTAACTCTCAGGTATAGCTTAGATACTATCCTTGCTTGAGAAACTAGCCTTGTGTATCTCGGGCATTAGTCCAGTTTCAAAGTAATAAACCGCCAATTTTAGCACAAATCGATTTGTTTGCGCTCGATTCGGGCGAATCGATTTTTTTCTGTAAAAAAAACTGGTTTTTGAATTTTGACTCATCGAATGTCTTTGTTCGAGAATCTTGTTTTGAAAAGTGTTGAGTCATTTCCGAATTTTGGATCAACATTACGAAATTTTAATTAATGTTTCGCAACATCCTTATTCGCACATACCAGGGAAACAGCACAAAGGGAGGGAGGAGGCTTATAATCAACAGTAGGTGGAACAAGGTTGCCAATGATGATGATGGTGACCATTTGTCTGCACCTTGTAAGTATTTTGTTGACGGCACGGTTGGCGCAGTCGTTAAGCGATTGACTGCTGCGTTGCGTGTCGCGGGTTCGATTCCCGCACGTAACAAATATTTGTATGGCCAGCAAGTAGTTGTTCCGGGTATGGCTATTTGTGTATGCGACTTTAGATGTTTGTAAACGCACCCACGATACAGGAGAAATTCCTAGTGTGGGGCAACGTTTAAAAAAAAATCTTTTGACTGTGTTTGGGTTGCGTATAGACCCTGTGTTTATTATTTATTTCTAGAAATTTGTAGTTAGGTACTTTCTCTTGCTAATCCCCTGAGTGGAAGTATTTTATCTGTTATCATAATCAATCTCTACGAAACATCAACTTTTGTTTCGTTATTTCGTTATTCAACAATAAACAAAAAGTATTTTTATCTGGTCGATTGTCGATTCAGTCCATTGTTATACTGGTTGTCTGATTCACCCAGTACATAAGGGAGGGGACAGAGACTGTGTCAATAATTTTAGGCCAATATCAGTGTTGTCCGCACTATCTAAGATGCTAGAAAAAATCATGAATACCAGACTAAATGGTTTTTTAAACCGATACAATATTATTGCAGATAATCAGTATGGATTCCGCAGTGGTATATCCACTGAGGATGCCGTTCTGGACCTGACTCAATCCATTGCAAGACATCTGGATAGCAAAAACAAATGTCTTGGCATCTTCTTGGACATGGCAAAAGCCTTTGACACGGTCTCTGTCCCCATCTTACTGTCCAAACTTGAGTCCATGGGTATCAGGGGAAAACCTCTTCATATGTTTAAGGACTATTTGACTAATAGGACTCAACAGGTGCGAATTGGTTCCTATCTCAGTGCTGAACTAGTTGTCAATTTTGGAGTGCTGCAAGGCAGTGTTTTAGGTCCAACACTATTCAAAATTTACATAAATGACCTCTGTAAAATGTCCACACCAAATGCAAAAATTTACACGTATGCAGATGATACAGCTATTGTGGTACATGGTTCTAGTTGGGCTCTCATAAAGCAAATAGCTGAGGATTGCCTTAGGAGAATAATGTGCTGGCTCAACTCCAATCTACTGACACTTAATTTAGACAAAACTAGTTACGTAGCCTTTAAAATAAGAGCAAATAACAAACAACCTGATGACTTTAATATAATTGCACACACTTGTCGAGATAAAACACAAAACTGTAATTGCAAGGCTATAACACCTGCCAGTGTTGTCAGATATTTAGGAGTACAAATCGATGAACACCTAAGATGGGATAAACAACTTAAAAAAGTAGTAGCAAGGTTGAGGAACATGATCTTCTTGTTTAAAACTCTCAGAGAATCTGCATCACAAGAGCTTCTTATAAAAATCTATATCGCACTGTGTCAATCTGTCATAAACTACTGTATCCCAGTGTGGGGCGGTGCCTCAAAGACGATGTTTTTAGCCCTGGAGCGAGCCCAAAGAGCTGTTCTGAAGGTCATAAATAGGAAGCCTTTTAGATACCCAACTAGACAACTGTACTCAGAATGTCAGGTTCTAACCATTCGACAGCTTTTTGTACTCGCATCCACTATGAGAAGACATCGAACAGTCCTCCCGCCTGTTGATACTGGAAAACGCAGAAATCCAGCACCTTGTCCTAGAGTCCCACACAGCACACAATTTGGAAAGCGACAACACTATGTCTTAAGTTCTATTATTTATAATAAAGTTAACGAAAAAACGAATATAATAAATCTTAGCAGCCATGAAGCCAAATCTAATATAAAAATGTACTTATTGCAATTGGATTACGAAAACACTGAAAAGCTAATGACCCTTCATGTATAATCATAACTAACACACACACACATTTCCTCACTTACTTCACCACTACATCATTCACACATCTTCTTCCATTACACCATTCATATTTACACACATGCCCACATCCATAACTCATAATCTTCTAACTCACCGACAAACCCTAGCACTCTCTAATGGTACTTACTGATACGAATTACACACAAATGTCCTAAGGTAATATTAGAATGACAATAGCTGAACACTATCCCCTGAGATACAGGTTCCCGCCTAGTTCAGGGGCTAGGGTCAATACTCTGTGCACCTTATTTTGATCACCTAAAAATGTTGAAATACCTACTTGTACACTTGTACCTAATTGTATAGCTGTAAGTTTAAATGGTGAGAAATAAACAATTTTATTTATTTATTTATTTATTTATTATACTTAAATCAAAAAGAAGTACGAATTCGATTGTAAAATAATAATAAAAAAATCATCTCCCTTTATAATAAATGTACGTATTGATAAGGTAAACAAAGCAGGCAGCGAAAAGTGGCGGGTATACCTTCCTACTTCACTTTCAATTTACTTGATATTATTCGTTAAGGAAGGCAAAACAATTATGCTTTCTCTATCGGAAAAAAACAAAAAAAAAATATTGGCAATTTTATTTGTCATGTAGAGAAGAGAGTACTTGTACGCAGAAATTCATGTAGGTATTATTACTGTAGATACAAAATGGAGTGATGAAATATCGTTGAGAACTCTCTAGGCAGATTTCCTTGAAGGCATTAATTCGGTCTGGCGATGGCGGTAATTTGGTTGTTTAAGTATCTTGTCTTGTAGTGACAGAAGCTTAAAACCGACGACACACAGGTAGGAGCTTCGCTCGGTGTCTCTCAATAGAGAGTATGCGCTTATTATAAATGCGAATGTATCTCTGTCTGTCTGTACCTACATCTTCACGCAGAAACCACTAAACCGATCGTTATGATAGATGGACTGAACAACTCACTGACTGGGAGTTGATGAAGGACATGGGCTAATTTTCATCCAGGAAATTTGTCATGCTAATAATTATTATACGTCCGAGTATAATATTCTATAGTGTATTTACGGAGACGAGTAAGCAGAGCGCTATCTCACTCACACAATTTTTTTACTGCGATTGGTCAGTGATAAACGCTAAGGCGGTGTACACAGTACGAGTACTTTTTAGTCTACTCATACTTCCCGTACTGTGCAGACGTGCTCTTACTTGTGACTGTATGCTCAACTTGTGAACCGGCTGGCAAACAAAATGGCAGAATTAAAAATTGTATTAAACGAATCAATTCAAAATATTGACGCAGAGAAATGGAAAAAATGTATAAAGCATGTCATAGAATTAGTTGAGCCCAAAATGGATGCCATGGACAGAAATGTGGAAGCAATGACTGAAAGATTCATAATAAATGTAGGAATGTTCATAAAAAAATGTAGGAAACAACGACAGTAGTGATAGTACGGAGAGTTATGATGATGATGATGATATGTTATAAACTTGTATAGGTAGATATTATAATATAATAAAGAAAATTTAATCATTAACTCTCGATTTTATTTATTTCCTTCATATCCATCAGATATATAAAAAAGTAGGTACCCATAAAAACAATCTATCAAATAAATGTCTCTCAATTTATACGACAGACGAAGCCGCAGGAATAAACTAAGCGAACTTTTAAGAAGCGCAGTGTGAACGCACATTTACTTTTCTAAGGTATTGTTAACGCCCACTGACCCTAAAAAAGTTTTTTTTTGTCTTTGTCATTTGTATAATAATGTGCGATAGAGAAGGCGCTATACTAACTAACTCGTCTCCGTGAATACACTATAGTTGTGTCTGTTATCTTTACAAACCATTGAACGGACCGTAATAGAATATCACGGATAGGGACCTTTAGAAGGACAGCAAGCGAAGTTCCTGCCTGTGCGGCTTCCGCCTAGTAACAGAATTATATAAAATAAATAATTAATTAATGTTTATTTTATCCCCACCACAACTTACATTCTTATACTAAATAGGTATTACTAAGATAACTTTTATTTTGATAAAACTTTGTAATTTAATGGACATCTGGAGCCTAAACTAAGCATAGGCATATTTCAGAACTCATTATATCATATCAACATTATATCATAATAGTAAAGGTTTTCAACGTGGTACAATTGCAAGTGATTGATGGTGTGAGTTTATGTGTGTGAGTGTGTGTGTGTGTGAGGGTGCGTGTGTGTATGTGTGTGTGTGTATGCCCACATTTATTGTACATACAATAAAGAATAAAATAATAAGAATAGCTTCCATCTTGTATGCGATGATGACTGTCTAAAGTGCACTGGGCATGCATGAATAAGTTGTAGAGGATTTTTTAATGCATTGAGAAATTTTTATCTAGATTGCATGACGAAAATGAACAAAGTAAGAAATGAGTATACGGGGTCAAATTAAATTAACTAGCGAAACTTCAAAGACGTGACAGTATATTATATAACACTAGCTGTTGCCCGCGACTTCGTCCGCGTCAATTTCTGTTATTATGATCGCGATTAAGATGTTTTTAAAAGAATATATTGTAAAGTACTTCTGCGTAAATAATATTTTTAGTTTTATTTTCTTGTGGCAGAAGAACATACTGATTTTCTCTGCAACCTGATCTTGAAAACGCGACATATGTATAGTTGGCCGTGTGAAAAATGTTGTGAGGCTAACCGCTGCGAACGTTCAACGCTCGATTCCCTAGCACGGTTTTGTTCACTGATCGCTCGTTGAGTAGCCAACCTATGCATATTTTCATCCGCTGTTTCATTGCTGCGCAAAACTCGCAGCCGCTTTGCAGTAGCAGTCTGCCAAGAAAGCTGAGTTCTTTTTCTAGGCATTATAGTGACAAAAAAGATAAAAGAAAGAACGTAGGAAATTAAAACTTAACCAAACCGTATCTCGTAATAAAGAAAAACAAACGTAAGTTGAATAATTAGGTACCTAATAATTATACCTGCTTCTGGTACGTAAATCGGATAAAATATATTATGTCAAAGGAATTACCGTAAAATGACTTCAGAAAACGCAAAAAAAAAAATATTTAGATAGATGAATAATGTGTAATGGAAAAAAATGAAATATTTTATAGGTAATTTTTTAGATATTTAAACATAATAACGTGACCTAACCGTATGCTTTAGTAAACAAAAACCTAACCTACTAAGAATAATTATGTAGATGACACCTACTTATATTATTAACATTAAACATTAAAAAAGTGTTAATTATTATGAAAATATAACAAAAAAAATAGGTACTATCCTTAAAACAAACAATACTATATAGAAAACTATTACAAAATGAAAGTGTATTACGAAAGTATTATTACACGATGATATATCAGTACGCTGAATTCAACCGTTTCGTAGGGAACCGACCATGCGTCTGAGCCGCGCGGCATGGTCCGCACGGCTACAGATCAAGCTATTCAATTCCAGTATAAGCTGATCTCGCATTGTATAGGATTTACTTACAATGAGAGGTCAGTGTAAACTGGAAATGTATAGCTTGATGTGTAGCCGTGTGTACGAGTACCTCGTAGAGCTTCTTCCATTCAACCACCACGCTATCATTCACTCCCTTCTCTTTCATAGGTATATCATTCCTATATATCATTCATATCATTCCTCACACCATCCATCCATGTTTTCTTTGGCCTTCCTCTCCCTCTTCATCCATCAACATTTATATTCATCATTCTTTTATTCACATGCGTTTCCTCCCAGGCCACTTTGAACTGAAATCTCATGTAACTCTTAACTACACTACCTAAAGCCATTGATCCCAAAAAAAAATTAAAAATATTAATTGGGGTGTATGAGGTCTTGCGTTAATTATGTTGTAAGCTGAGTTGAAAATTACTTCCAGAATACAGGTTCAACATTTGTAGAATCATAAAAGTGTGATTAAATACATAAGGGAAAAACAAAATTATTTTTGCTGTAGGCAATAATTCGCATCCTCATTTTTGTGCAAG
Source organism: Brachylomia viminalis (assembly GCA_937001585.2). Classification (NCBI taxonomy): domain Eukaryota; kingdom Metazoa; phylum Arthropoda; class Insecta; order Lepidoptera; family Noctuidae; genus Brachylomia; species Brachylomia viminalis. The sequence goes on from OW443300.2 coordinate 6,337,675, forward strand.
CCTGAAAAGAATTGCGCTGTTTGAACTGAAGCGATATGCTTTATGAAATTACTTTACAACACACAGTGTTGGCAATTGTAATTTTTACGTAAGCATTCTTTATGCACCAGTTACTGTAATTTCACTGGTTCTGACAAATATCCGTGAAATAATTAGTACACAATTCACTAGGAGGCTATTTTCAGCCTATCTTTATTTCTCCCACAAAAACAAGACTTATACGATAATAATATTAACTAACATAAAATAAGTGTCTGGCGTTTAACAAATATATGTCTTGAAAAAGGTTTTATTTACACAATACATGCCTCCTACAACTCATGCATTCTTAGTACATTCTAATCTAACTACTTCCATACACTGGTATTAGAATAAATAAATTACTTCTAAGCTTCTTGCTACCCTGGTATTTCATTTTGTATTGCAATGGCGCATCTTACGTCATACAGCTAAATGAGAAGTGCTTCTAGCATACTTTTTTTGTGTGTTTATTATTTTGATAATACCTAATTACTCGAAATGATTGCAATGGAAAACATAAAAAATCAAGTATAATATTAATTAATTCCATTCATATAACATTGAAATGAATTACTAAAAAGTCTTGTTTTGAAGATACGAAAATAATGTCAAAAAGATAGATAATTCTTCTAACGAGAACCTCAATAAAGATATCATTGTCGAGTTTCTAAGGAAAGCATGGTGGTGACCGCAAGAAAGTTCCGCATAAGCGTCTAGACAGCGTAGTCACACATCGAAACGTAGTTCTGCCCTCGTCTAACAGGTATATTACCAGTATGTGTGACAAGGACGGACGATGCCGATGGCAGCTGCATGTGGCCTTGATATATGGAATGAGAATCGCGGCGACACGACGTGTGTGCGTTCGAGAGTACTAGGCTAACAGAAACTCCGAGGTGGTAAATTGGAATTATTCACATGCGAAACTGGACTTTAACTTCAGGCTACTAAAGATTGTTTTTGGCAGTGAAATGAAGGGAAAACTGAAGGTACTAGTAGAGCCTCAACCAAGGCGTCTTCACAGTGTTATGGTGTTAAGCTCATATACGTTGCTGTGTGTGTAACGCTCAATAGGCCACCTGTCTTGACATGTTTCTTCACCCGCGCTCTTCAACACATTGACAATTTTTGTGTAGTGAGGGTTATATAAATAAGAAGGAAGTTTTACTTCAGTGTTTATTTTTTACGATGACCTTTTTGCCGGATATGTTTTGTTTCTTATTTATGGAATACATGTAGCAACATTTCGATATACCTACATATTTTCTGAAAATAATCAATGCCTTTCACGAAATCATAATATATCGAAATACAACAAAACAATACACACTTTCACCTATTTGAACATAGGCTACAATAAAATTAAAAGAGTATTTTTCTGTCACACGTTTTTAAAACTTATCTGTAGAGTCGTATCTACCTATAAATAGCTCTGTTTCTATGCGATGAGAAACAAATGAATTAATAATTAATTAGCTAAGCAAATGCATGTTTCATACACCTACAAGCAAGTGGACTTGATGACGTCACGCGTCTCATGGATCCAGCGAATGGACACTATGTGGCACTTGCTTTGAGAGCCGATGCATCAGTAAACCAATAAGCGAGATGAGGTTTACCCTACTATATTAATTTGTAAGTAGTTCTAGATATTAATTAAGGATTACGTAAGGTGACACAACACACACACACATACACAACTATAGGACTAGAAATAGGGACCAATTAGTTCAACCAGGTTTAGACTGGCTAAAGTAGACTCATTCTTTATGGGGTACTGTTTAAAATGTTACAATAAAATACCTCCCCATATACTCCAACTGAATGAAACGAAATTTCAATCTTGTATAAAACGCACACTATGCAGCCAAGCATAATATAAGTTGGGGGATTAAATGGCTGACAAAAATGCTTGGCTCAGCGCTGGTCCTGCTCTACAAGGGCGCATAAACCAATTGATTAGCATCGGAAAATATTGTTGGAGCTGCTGAAGATTGTAACAACTATCCTTGCATTGTATAAATTTAATCTCTTACTATTGTATAATTGCATAGTACATGACTGTGTGAGTACTATGTACCTCTATAAAGCTACCTTTTACTGGGTACGTCTTTAATTGACTTGAATGTGCCCTGGCGGCTGAGAGTATGTCATGCTCACTCAAATGTGTCACTGGTGGTGGCGTGTGTATTGGATCATTAAGTTCCCTTGAAAATGGTTGAGCTGAATGAGGCTGATACATATTGTTGTTATTACGGCCGTGGCGGCTTAGAAGCCGCATCCCGACATTAATCGTTGGGCAGTTGCCAAACACGACACCCGTCTGGTCGGAGGATCCTCCCTTTTCTATGGAGGTATGAAATTTACAAACTGTTCCTCGCATTATCATTCCAGGGCCTGCAGTCTCGACATAGTTAGCAATCGTTTTCAGTTGCTAAGTCCTAACAATCCTGATGTAACTATTTTGGTAGTCTCGACACTCAAATTTATCGGTTGTTACCTACCGGTACCTACCTAAAATACCGGTAACAACCGATAAATTTGAGTGTCGAGACTACCAAATATAGTTACACCAGGATTGTTAGGACTTAGCAACCGAAAACGATTGCTAACTATCTCGAGACTGCAGGGCCAGGAAATAAAAATCTAATACTTACTCACAGACAGATCCGTAGGAAACAATAAAGTTACGAATAACCACTTTGCGAGTATCAAAACGATGTCTCTAAGGGCGACCGTTTTGTCATTGTGCCATTGTGAGACAAGAAATATCTACTAAGAAACTGGGGAGTAATGGTATACGCTTCAAATAGGATCTGTGTTAGTATAATTTAATACTCTATTACACTATAAAGTAACTCACGGATCAGCTGTGGCTAAACATTTAACTTTAAGAATTCATAAAACGGCCAATAAAGTACAATTCTAATGCATAATTCAGTTACTTTGTATTGAGTTATAGGATGAGGCAGACAGATTTTATTTTATAGTAACTTAAGCAAGCACTAAGTTTATATGTTAAGTTTTACTATCCTTATTGGTTTTCTTGAAACTGATGGTAATTTCGCCAAATGGCACAATAGATTGTTGAATATTTACTTACATGATGCTTAAAACAAAAAAATATTGATATGGTTCTAATTTTCATTCAGTTCGCTATGTTTAAGGCGAAAGCCCCTGGGTAGGCTGCGAAATTCAAATGTACTTACGTTTTTTGCAAATTTCAGGTCAGTATCAAGTTTTTTGTTACTCAAAATATGATTTACCGCAACTAATATGACGTACGTACATAAGGTATTAAAAGAATTTTTATTTCATTAAATTGCCCCATTTAATGATAATCATTCAATGGGGCAATTTGAACTTAGAGAGTGGTATTAATGATTTTATTGATTATAATTCTGTGAATACTGCCCTAATTTGAATTGAATCGTCTCAAGTATTTAGATTATAGAACGTTCACGTGCAAAACGGACGTTACCCTTTTTGTTTCCCAGTTGCTAACAGGGTCCCATAATCGAGCAGCAGTGGGCGGTAACAAGGAAAATACGCATCAAAAAGGTTAAGTTTGTTAAAATGAAACAGAAATGAAATAAAGCAAATATGTATTAGTAATAATGTTATCAGTTTTGAAAATCTTTTACATAGGTAAGTTACAACATTTTCATAAAAAAGTGCAAATTAATTAGGAGGACAATTTATAATTTGTTTGTATTCAAATTACTATTTCTATCTCTAAGATTACTTGTAGAATAGATCCACACACGTGTTTAAGAAAATCAAACCATCCTTAAATTATTTAGGCTTTTCGTCGACCCCATTTTACCCCCGTCTAATACTATATATCCTAAGCTAAACTTTTATAGGCATGCTTCTATTATTGGTCTTTACAAATATTTTTCATTGGGACACAAACCTCGAATACTTTCCCTCTGTATCACGCACACTATGAAGGAAGAAAAATGAAAATTGTTCCAGCTAACCACACCGGTAGTACACATCGAAGCTAGTTCATACTAAGAAGCGTATCCATATGTGGTCTCGCTCTAACATAACGTTAGCCGAGCATCAGAAAGAAACGGGTATAGGGATCATAGAAAACTCCTCTATCAATGTGAGTTTACATGTGTGTTTGCGTCGAAACTGGACTCGGGATACGGGCGTCCCACATACGTGATTGCTAGGCTAGACCTGTTGCTACGTTATGACATCCTAGTACTTTCTAAGAACATCTAATGCTCTGAGGAATCTAATACATACGAGGAATGAAGACGTGAATATCTAAACATGTTTTGTTTGACTAGTTAGTTGACTGTTTAGATTTGTCGAAGTAAAATATTTATATTTTGGAGTATTTACGTGAAATAATAAAATTTCAGTTAGGCAACCATGTTTCATATAATTAAGGCATTCATTAAGAATATCTTGTACGCACGGCTACAGATCAAGCTATAATTTCCAGTATAAGCTGAACTCGCATTGTATAGGAATTCCTTACAATGAGAGTTCAGTGTAAACTGGAAATGTATAGCTTGATGTGTAGCCGTGTGTACGTAGGACAGAAAGAGACCATGCAAATGGTGTTATAATTCTGGTTGAATAAGACAAATTATGCGTACAATTTAATTAATTATAAATACTTATGTATACGTGGCTCATAATTTCCAATTTGGTTTGTGATGTGTTTGTATCTCTGAACAATAATTATCTTAAGGTAGGTAATTGGATAATAAGCTCAGGTGTTTGTTTTGTATCTTGTTCGATGTTTTTGTTTATAATAATTTATGTAAGTCGGTACTTTGATATGAATAATTTTGAAAAACCTCTTATTTATACACGAATACAAAAAATAAACACTTACTTTCCATTTATTGGTTTTGCCCACAATAGAGTTCTTTTTAATTAGGTCGATGACAAAATACGTTCGTTTGAAGTAAATAAATAAAATAGTATTAAACATTTCCTACGTTTTATTTGCAATAAACTGAAGTTTAAACTTCCCTTCAAAGTAACTTTACGGTGCTATTCTTAAGTGTCTATAGTGTTTAGAGACTCTTAAGAATAGTACCGTTTTTGAAGAAAATCCGCCGTTTTGCAGTTGCAACGTTAATTATTACGACGTTACGAACAACGTTAGTTATTGTTAATTTTCTTTGAATTAAAAGACTTTTCAACACTCACATAATGTAGTTTTACTGGTTTACACATCAATTTTATACCACAAATTGATTGATTTTTATGAGATTTTTAATAAATAGCTCTGCATAGCGCCGAGCGAGAGTTGAAAATCCAAAAGTGTATTTTTTCGACGCGATGCAGCTGGGATGTAGTCTGTTAGCTTCTCAACGAACGCTCGGCTCAACACCGAGAGTTCAAAATCCAGTGCACAATCAAATCCGTCCGCGATATCTATACGTTCAAGCGAACGTGGGCGAAGAATATGCGACTGTTTGTAGCGAGTAGGTATGCGCGCGATCATTGTCATAGAGCTATAGTATAACTAGTTATTATTTTTTCCTATTGGTTCATGAATGCTTTACACAGGTTTTATGCGAAAGTGAGTATGCAATAGTGCAACAATCACCAACAGACAAACTCTGCGTGCTTAAAGAAGTATGTAGTTACAAAAAAAACTAGTTTTAAATTACATAATGAAATGTTTATTTCTGTAAGTAGATCTTTTAAGACATTCTTACACGTCAATATTTTAAAACAAGATGGCGCCGGCATTTCCTAGCTGACTGATCCCTGAGAAGATTTATGCCGAAACAAACTCAAGAGGTCATGGTCTCTTTTAAAGTCCTGACTTTGTATATTAGGATTTTATGTGAGTCTAACAATGCAGGGCCATGTCTGGAAGGGCCTTTTGAAGAAAGAGCCGTTGCAGCTTTGAGTTGACCTGTCCTAACAGACGGCATGCATTCGTCAGTCATCGTGTAGCTCAACCCTATTTTAGGGAGCTCAACGACCCGTCACACGATGCAGGACATTTGCGTAGGCCGTATAAAAAATACTCAAAACCGCCAGACAACTATAAAGTCATATATTCTAACTAGCCTGCATGGTTCTCACATTCAAAGTCAATTTCTCTTTAAATACTTATCATCAAAAATATTATATGTTATATCACGTAAATCAATAATAATGACATTATTAATTCCAAAACACTTAATAGTACAAAATGGTTTGTTGCTTGGTGTACATTGGAGTAGCTTAATTAATCCCAAGCCTTTTTGTCATCCAAGTAATCTTTAACGTTATAGAAAACCTTTTCTAAAGAGTTTCTGTTTAATAAATGAATTAAATTTTTTGAGGCTCAGTTCTTTAACATGGCTTGGGAGTTGTAATCAGCCTATAATGTTCCCACTGCTGGGACACAGGCCTTCTCTCTGTGAGAGGGAGTGGGCTATAATCCACCCCGCAGGCCCAGTGTGGGTTGGTAGATGTCACATGTCATCGAATTTATGGTTCTAGGACATGCCTGTTTTCTCACGTTGTTTTCCTTCACCGTTATAAGAGCAGGTGTAGTAAAATTATTTACACAAATTAAAGCGCCTGCCTGGGTTCGAATCCATGACCTACATCTCGTAAGTCCGGGCCGTTACCTCTGGGCTACTACTGCAGCTTTAAATTACTTATCTAAAGGTCTAAATAATGAATATAACAATTATAATTACGTAATCACATTTCCTTTCAAGCGAGATTTAGGAAGGTAGGTAAGTACTTAAGAAATTTGGCTTTCAAGACTTTGTATAATCTGGCTAGCGTAGCGGGAATTGGCGCGTAGAACCGTTCTTCTTTTCGATGGGCAAAGTGGTGGTATTGCACAGCGAGGAATTGTTGAGCGAGCAAGAGTACAATATCCGTCAATTTTATGGTGCATTACTTTGCATACAAACATTGCGTCGGCGATTGATTATGTCTCACTTTACGCAAAGCCTGACCTACTGCTTAGGTTAACAAATCCCCCGAGTCGAACCGAATTCGTCAGAATGATCACTAGGATATCCAGTACATAAGAGGGTTTTAGTAGGTTCTCTATCAAGACTAATTAAATAGATCACTATTAGTCTAGGAGGGTATGTAAATGTGATGGATTGTAAGCATTGTTTGGCATTTTCAGACAAAGTTTTGGCATTGTGTATGTGATTAATATTGGTGCCGATTCCCTTGTTCACAAACTAAACTAAATTTAAGTTGAGTGCATCTTTTTCTTTCTATTTCATTATGAAAAGGACAGAAGATAAATTTTAGTTTAGTTCTGTCAAATTAATCAGCGCCTGACACTACTCCATACAAGTTTAGACGTGATTAAAAAGTTGACTACTAAAATTACATCAAATTACGTCAGGTGCTGACTAATTTGACAGGACTAAACTAATGTTTTATCTTCTGTCCTTTTCTTAATGAAATAGAAAGAAAAAGATGCACACAACTTAAATTTAGTTTAGTTTGTGAACAAGGGAATCGGCACCATTGTGTGTAAATTGTAAGCTAAATTTGCTTTTAAGAGAAGGTTTTCTTTGTCCGATGTAAAGCTGTATACCGAAGGAAAGGGTGTTTCGGGACAGATTTACAGGTTCACACTTACACTTTGTTAAAAAAAAACACCGATTTCCAAAAAAATAACACTACACAGTGAACAATAACTTTAATTTCGGAAGTCGGTGTCTTTGGTTTTTGTATTTTAGTTTTTTTCCACCGACTTCCGATATTAGTTATTTTTCACTTTGTAGTGTTTTTTTTGGAAGTCGGTGGTTGGTGGTGGGAAAACTCTTAGATTTGCCGATACTACCAATTTATCAGGATTAGTCTATTGAGATTCAGATACCTTGACACCCACAACAATACAATACATGGATAATAATACTTACTAAGTAGCTTGTGAACCTAAAGGCAGGCCACTTATTTTGATATCTATTTAGATCTATTCTGATATAGACTTACTAGGCTATCAGATAAATAGCGTATGTATGTAAATAGTTCTGTCATTATTTAAAAATCACTTTGAAAATTAACGTGAAAATTCTGAAATCCTTGATGATTTACTTTAAAAACAAATGAAGTACGATTTCGAATTGTGTGAGGTCGCTTGAATGACTAGGCTTTAATAACTATTATTTAAGTAGGCTGGCATGATTGAGAGCAAACCCATTTGACCTACTGTTAGTTGTAGGGTTCGAGCATGAGTAGACAAGCATAGGGTTGGCTTTAGGGATAATTGTTTTGATTCTAAATATTCCAACATTTCGGTGGTGTAATACTACATGAGAATTTTCCGTTCGGGGCTTTTATTTACAGAATTCGATTTGAATGTAAATTGAATATTCAGATTTAGCTCAGATACCCACTAAACTAATTGATTTTCGACTCAATACCTACATAAACATAGATAGACCAGATTTTCCATCTCTCCTTCTAGATTACGAATTCGGATCAGCAGAAGATTCACGAAAATACCTAAGTCATGCTTGGTGAGACGATTAATTGTCAATGATCGATGCCTGATGCTTTGTGGGCCAAGCACGAACGCGCGGCTATCATTACGTTTACTCAATGCGTTCGTAGCATAATCATCATAATCAGCCTGTAATGTTCCCACTGCTGGGACACAGGTCTCCTCTCGGTGAGAGGGAGTGAGCCCTAATCCACCACGCGGGCCCAGTGGGTGTTGATAGATGTCACATGTCTTCGAATTTTTGATTCTAGGATTTGCCGGTTTCCTTACAATGTTTTCCTTCACGGTTTTGAGAGCAGTGGTGATGAAATAATTTACATTAAGTAAAGCGCCTGTCTGGGTTCGAACCTACAACCTGCAACTCGTAAGTCGCGACCGTTACCACTGGGCCACCATTGCTCATGTGTTCGTGCTAGGCTTAAATTGGAAATCTTCTATCGAAAATACATTTCGCACATAATAGACTTTATTCATATCACTAAAAATAATACTGGTTGTGCTTGCCTTAGAAATGTGAACCAAAATGCTCGAAAAGGGATTTTTTTATCGAATTTACAACTAACTATATGACTGGCATCCTAACTATCTATGTGAGTTATGTAGCTATGCTTTTCATAAAAAAAATGCTCGCAGTCCTTATCTGTTACGAATATTTTCGACCACAGTACTTAATTATTTATTTTGCAGGTGGATTTAAAAGTTTTTTTAATTGCGTACGAAATAAAATTTAATTTAGCACACTACAATTTACAACCCTATCTTGTTTCTACTTAAGCTGCGATGTACCTACCTACGGATAGAGAAATATTAATAGAAGATTTTCATCAAAATCCATAATGAAACAAGATTTAGGTAGTGCAAATAACACTTATAAATACCTAGCTCAAAACCTTAGATCGTCGCCTACTATTCCCTTAATCTTCATCCCCCCCTGCCCTCCCTTGCCCCCCTTCCTTTTTAAATAAATTGGGTTCTTGTAAAGCTGTTTACCTTTCTCATGTTGCTTTTTATTGCTATCATTAACAATAGTTTAAAATATTCTTCTACAACGTGTAACATAACTAACGCAAGACCTCATACACCCCAATTAGAATATTGAGTTAAAATCATTATATGTACAATGACCAGAACAATTTTTTTAAAACTAACTATTATTATTAAGAAAATCGTGTTGACATTACTTTATGCATTTAAAATTCAGTATTATTGCCTTGAAATAAGATTTGATTTTCTTTGCATCAATCGGCGGTCAGTATTGCAAACAACATAATTTTTGAAAAAAATACCTAGGTATATTAAAAGTTACTAAAATTAATTAATTCAGTAGTCAATTATGAGCAAACTACTTTCAAGACTTGCGTTTATTCTGTTACACCTTGTTTATAAAAGTGGTGCTTAAAGTAACGAGACGTTTAAATTTCAAAAATGTATGGTAAAACAGTCGCTAATCACTACTTACTTTAAGCAACGTTTATAAATAAACCCCAATAAGTCTAACAACCCAGTTCTTGATAAACTAGGCAAATAATAATAATAAGTAATATTCATTATTATTGAGTTCAAAAAGAAAATTCTATGCTTCATCTGAAAAACGTCGGATTATTTTACGAATTAAACCCTCCGTACTTTTATCAAACAATAATTTTATTGACAGTTCCAAAAATATTGTCTGTACTTATTGAATCTAGGAGCTTCGTAAATATTTATTTATGTGCAATAACTCTATTTCTAAAGTCGACTTATATTTTAGAGAGGGCGGACACACAATACACGTGACTATTTCTATTACATACAATTAGGTTGAAATAGAACGAAATTGCTGAGATATAATTGGTGTATTATATCAAAATAAAAAACATGTTGTAAACACAGCTGTCGATTTCAGTCACATAACATAATATAATTATTAAGTTTGTCAAAGAACTGTAAATCAAGTTCGGAAAAAAATTCTCAGTTACTCAAATAATCAAACTTTACATAATGAAAGTAGATTAAAAGTGTCTGCATGATATCGTCATTCAATTTTGATAGCGTTTGTGCATTTAGAACCTGAATTTTCAGCACGCAAATAATCGTCTTGTCAACAAAAGAGATACCGCGAAAAAATATTATATTCAAGTCGATGGTATGAGAATATAATTATCTTAAATACAGAATACGTACGATATCTGTGTAATATTATAATCTCTACATAAGTGGAAAATTCTCTTAATCATTCGATTTACAAATGAAATTATATCTTATTCAATCCCGAAAACCCTCAAAGGATAAATTGGATAGGAGGTCCCTCTATCTAATTTTTCCTTACCGTCAGAATTAAACAAACAAAGCAGTAGCAGCATTCCTTCCCAGAATTCCATCAATCTTCTCTTGACCGACGGTAAAGGCTCCTGCAGACAGGCGCGAGGCGACAGCGTGACGCGACTCAAGAACCATTTCCATGATATTTTTTTAAAAATTGTTCTACTAGTCGCGTCGTGCCTGTTTGCGAGAGCCTTAACACTAGCTATTTCGGCAGAAAGGTAAGGACAATTTATAGGTAGAATGGGTAAACAATGGACTATTATTGAAGCTACTGGAGGGTTTGTGGCGGCATTTAGAACGCCTCATACGAACTATGCATCATACTGACGGCACCCAATCAAAATCAAACCCTGCATCGCGCAAGCAGAGTTTACCGCGGAACTAGTATAAGTATACAACGTCCCGACATCAATCGTCGGGGCTTCCTCTGGCTGGAGGCTTTGAGTTAGCTCAAGGCACCACAAGGCCTCTCAAGGCCAGCTGCGAGATGCCATATAAAAAAATCAAAAAACAGTCGTCGGGCCCCCTGGCTGGAGGCTTTGAGTTAGCTCAAAGGCACCACAGGAAAGACCGGTTAAGCAGTCACGGCCTCTCAAGGCAAACTGCGAGAGGCCATACCCAAAAAAAAAAAGCAATCTTCGGGCAGTTGCACGCCAGATACGGTACCCGTCAGGACGGAGGATCCTCCCTATTCTATGGAGGTATGAGTAAACTTGACACCCTGCTCCTCGTGCCTCTATAGGTCTGGCAAACAGTCTTACAAAGAGGTTTCATTGTACTATCACCAGTTTTTTTTTAAACGTTGCCCCACGCTGGAAATTTCTCCTGTATTGTGGGTGCGTTTACAAACATTTAAACTCACATAGGTACACAAACAGCCAGACCCGGAACAACTACTTGTACGTCATACAAATATTTGTTCCGTGCGGGAATCGAACCCGAGACACGTAGCGCAGCAGTCAATTGCTTGACCACTGCGCCAACCGCGCCGTTGGAACCGGGTTGTGGTGGTCAGATAGGCTGTCGCTCCATGTAAAATGCTGGTAATTCAGCTCCATCAGGTTAAACTGGAAGCTGACCCGAACATAGTTAGGAAGAGGCTAGGAAGAAGCAGTATTAGATGTGCAGACAGACTCTGGACTCGTGCGGATATTCCTGAAGGAAAGACCCAATAAAGTTGCACCACCTGGGGATCGAACCCAGGACCTTACGCTCAATAATCGCACAAAATTTGTGACTACAGGAACTTTTTGTTGTTTTTTTCGTTCTTTTTTTTGTTCAAATAAGTACATTTTAAATCGTTAAACAAGGTCAAATTAAATTAGCCAGCGTAATTTCGCAGACGTGATGGGTATTGATATCGAAACATAATCAAACAAATAAGATCAAAAAAAATAATTTGATGACTTTTTTATGACCCCATAAAAAACTCATCAAATCAAAGTGAAAAATACTTTTTGTTTTTGTGTAAACTTCCCAGAGGTGATTATTATCCTGTATACAGGGTTAAAAAAAACTGCTAGCGAAACTCTGCAGTTGTGATAATTATCAATATCTAAATATGATTAAAAAAAAAACGTACTTTCCAAAAATACACTACAAAACGCGAAAAATAACTTTAATTTCGGTGTCTTTGGTTTTGTATTTTAATTCGTTTCCACCGACTGCCAAATTAAAATAATTTTTCACTTTTATAGTGAGGTACCTAACCCATACAAATTCGTATACCACTACTTGCTTTGTAATTAACAGTGGCAGGAACTTATTATAACATCATGAACATACACTACTAAGTGGTAGAAATATGTATTATTGAAGTTAACTCAAAAACCACTCATCAGAACTTGACCAAAATTTATATGGGAGCACTTCACGGACAGTGAAGTGCTCCCATATAATTTTTTCCCTTTAATTAAACAAAAAAAAACATGAAATCGGTCATAATCGAAGAAGCCATGCCCAAATATTTTTTTTTTAATTCAGATGAGTTAGAATCTCCTCCTTTTATGAAGTCTAAGTCTAAGCATATGTGTCTTTTATGAAGTTAAAAAAAACATAATTTATATTTTTTTGTCGTATCACGATTTGATATCGTTCAATACCCATCACTTCTGCGGAGTTTTGCTTACTAATTTAATTTAACCTTGCATAAGCATCTATGACGTCATTCTTTCCTATAAGTCCCTGGTTGAACAAGTCACACCATATAATAATTAAAAGTTACAAAAAAAACGGTCTGAACCGGCTAAGCTTTAGGAGTGACAAAGCTCTGATCATTTGTCCGTTATAGAGGTCATCGTGTGGGAAGCGGCACCTAAATACTTAAAGCGTGTTGGCTGTGTCGCGAGGACAATGTTGACAATGTCATTGTTGAAGGACATTGTTGTGATTGGATTATTTGTGTATTGTTTTGGTTTTTGTGTTTGCTTTTACAATAAAGGAATGAACTTTCTTATGGTTTCATGCAAGACTTTAAAGAACATTTGATATTTACACTTTTGTTTCCACTTTACTTAAATATCTTCTGTTTCTAGATACTTAATTTTTTTTTTTGTTGAAAATCGTAAAGTTTATTTATCTGTGGAGCTGCTCTCAGTTTTTCCAACGGGCTGGCAGGATTCAGACCGAAAATAGAGGATTTTGCAGTAGGTAGGTAGGTAGGTTTCAGTACTGCCAAAATAACTTCTGTTTACCATTTGCATTGTGACTATAACAAGAACTTGAATAGCAATGTTTTTTATAACAACAGCACACCGTTATTTGTTTAAAGCGTAGTGGGTAATAACTATTTGGTTTGCTCTATTTCGATACTAGTGACCACGACAGCTGCTGTAAACATAGAAATATTGCTCATTTAAAATCCAATGAATATATTGCTGCCCTAGTTCAATAGTATGATATCTTGACTGACGTATGTTTGGAGTTATTCATACTTTTAAGATTTAACTGTCACTGATTCAGTTGTTGTTATTTGAAATGAGGTTGATTTATTATAATTATAGGTTAATTTAATGGGTTTGGGATTTATTTATATTTTAATATGAATCAATATTTTTTATAATAGTTTAAGGCTTTTAATAGTAAGATAATCTAATATGGAACTCGGATAAAAGGATAATGTTCTATGATTTTATTGTTGTCTCTAAAATGTTTTATTTAAATCATATCTCTAATGTATCTCTTATCATTATTATGTTTGTTTTGTTAAAGAAATGCTTAAGATTCAACCAACCAAGCATCCATATTTACGGAAAATACTTAAACAGACATCGACACAATTAGAAGATAACTTTTTTAAGTATTTACAGCATATCGATATTTGAGAATGTAAGTTGTCCGTATTCAATATTGTTTCTAAACTTCGTTTTGCTTAACGTTCATGCAAATTCAATAGTTTATAGATGACTTCGTTATCTATTACCTATTTCCTTGATTTTTTTATACTGGTCGCAGAAACCGTGTCTGAAAGGAATCTTGGTGTTTTGTCAAGTCGTAAAAACCTATTGAAATTATGGAAGAGTAATTCAACAAAATAAGTACTTAATTATATTTAGACAAGGTAATAAACTTGTCTAAATATAATTAAGTACGTAAACTGTTATGAATCTAGGATATCTAAAGAATAAAAGTTATCTTTTATGATTTCTGAAAATAATTTCAGGAACACGTGAAAATTGGTTGCTGCAAGTACACGATGTTGGTCCCATGGAGAAAGTTGTTCAGTTTGATGGTCTGTCGTGACATGACCACACCTTCCTGATGCATGCTGTATACCTACATTTTATGATTTGTTTGCCAAGTCATGTCAAGCCTCCATTTAGGTACCGTAGGCCTATTTGCGACGCGTCTATGCAGAAACATTACCATAGAATGGCCATAAGTTCCCATTACGTTATGAGTTCAATGCAATCGCATAGCATTGTTGAGAGGTTGTACTTGGTATGTAACAACCTATTGTGATTATGGTTTAATATTGTTTGTAAACTTGTATTGTGTGTAGGTAGTTTAAATGTTAATATTTGACAAGACATAATATCTCCCTGTATTTTGTGAGGGGTTAGCAGAGGTCTATATTGGAATTCATATTTTACCTGTTTTGTTTAATCATATAAGACAGGGGTGAATCCAATTTCAGGGCCGGGCCATAAAATTCGTCTACCTGTTAATTTGTATGCGTAAGGAGACTCCAATTAACGAAGACCTTACGTTAAACATATAAAATTAGAACATGCGAGAGACGTGAGGGTAATTCACGAACAATCCAATTCGTCTGATTTTTTTTTGTATATAATTTACGCGTTAACCGGCAATTGTCATTGTTAGATTTATTCATCCTTGTAATAGTTTTTGATAGCTTATTATTTGTTTGACATTTTATTATTTATTTGACATCTTATTATTTGTTTAATATTATATTATTTGTTTGATATTATATTATTGGATTGACATTGTATTATTGGTTTGACATTGTATTATTGATTTAACTTTGTATTATTGGTTTAACATTGTTTTGGTCTGACATTCTATTATTTGTTTGACATTTTATTATTGTATGTGTCGATACACATACAATATTATAAGAGATTTAAGTTATTGGTGTCAATTATTTTATTCATGTCAGTTCTTTCCTTTGGTTCTTAAAGTATTATTATTTTTAACAATGAGTATTTTGCATGCCGAAAGGTAAAATGTATCGGGATATTTACATAAAAACATCTTATTTGTATACCTACATTTTTGGCAAATAAATGATTCTGTCGATCGATTTCGATAATTCTTTTGTTAGTGGATAGAGTATGCCTCAGGAGTAGTTCCATATAAATATTATTAACCTTGCGGGGGTAGGGTTTCAGTTAGCTGCAATAATATTTTTTTTTTTCACATAATGTATATTGATGATGTTATAATAACTTCGTGTCACTGTTATTTGCATAGCAAGTAGTGGTATACGAATTTGTGTGGGGTAGGTACCAAAACTAAATAATAAATATATTACAAAAAAAACGACTTTCAAAATAAACACTTCAAAGTGCAAAATAATTTTAATTTCGGAATTAGGTGGCACAAAACGAAAATACAAAACCAAAGACAGCGACTTCCGCATAAAAGTTATTTTATACTTTGTTGTGTTTTTTGGAAGACAGTTGCTTTTTTGGAAAATCGTTGTTTCTACTTTAAAATCATCGGATTCAAATATTTTACGTAGGTATTTATAAAGCTGGAAAAGTTTCGATCATTATCGAATAGCGAACTTTTGATTTACGTTAGGCAAGCTACACCTCTTAAGTGAAATAAATACCTATTTGACCAGTGCAGCAGTGCGTCAACTCAGGTTCGGCGAAGGCACACCCGGGTGTCAGTCAATTATCAAGGCACATATTTAGAACTGCTGAAAACTTTAAAACATGCCAAGTTTTTCAGTAGCAAGAAATCTAATAAACTTTCTTTCGCATCCAAAGAGCTTGACACCTATCTAAAATTCATTTTTTTTATTGGCGAGCTTGGCCCCTTTTTAACATGAATGTTATTGGTGGGGCAAAATTACTGAGGGACAAAAGGCAGATAAGAAGATCGACTTAACTTATAACTTACGTAGACAGAGTTGTTGTTTCTTCCCAACTTTCGAACACACAGAAAGTTACACCATAATCTAACAGGTTTATATAGATCATTATTACCTACCTTACTTTGTAAGTATCCAACTGAGAGTAATAAATGTCTGTTATATCTAGCTCATTCATCTTGCGGTCGAGTTAATTGATTGATAACGCTAATATACTGTCAAGAGATAAGCTAGTATTAAGGGCCTGACAACAGCTAAAGTGCGGTCACTGTCGGACTGCATAGAAAAGAAAGAGAAGCGCGATGACACAAAACTGGTAATTTATTGCAAACTAGGAAGCAATTCTCTATTTACAAAAAATCTATTGACTGTACTAAAAACTTAAAACACTATCACGTTGATATGTTGCTTGAAGAACAACGAAAAAAAAAACAGAATTATTGCATGTACCAATCGTTAAAAGAAAATTTTAAAGGTATCTTCGTGACTTTTGTCTAACGTGCCATATTAGTTGTATTATGTTTTCAACACACTATTTAACTAGCATAATATTCCTGAAGAAATAATATATTTTTCTGATTTTGTTTACTGCAGTAGATCATTTTAGGCATTACAAAAAACTTCCGTTTAGGTCATGTAGTCCCCTTAAGTATTAAGAGTTATCATCTGCTTTCCCAATTATGTTGGGGTCAGCTTCTAGTCTCACCGGTTGCAGCTGAATACCTGTATTTTACATGAAGCGACTCCCTATCTGATCTCCACAACTACGTTCCTGGGTAGTATAATACCCCTTGATAAGATTGATGGTCGACCCAACCCGTAACGACTACCAAAGATCCACAAATGACAGCCGGGATCACTGGCTTAACGTGCTTTCCGAGACACGAAGTGGTCTTGATATGTAAAGATGGTCACCCATCCACGGACCAACCGCGGCAAGCGTTGCTTAACCTGATCGATCGACCCGCGCGGCTGTTATTACAAGCCCCAAGTAAGAACAAAACAAAAACGTCGTCTACGATGAAGGACAGGGTCATTATTTTCATCCTTTACGAGCAGAGGATTATATTCGGTTGCACATTAATAACACATTGCTTTGTATTTGTTTCTAGATTTTTTTCAATTACAACTTGAAATAATGAATACCTTTATATTCAACAGTCATCAATATCTGCCTAATCTTCTTCCAACTATGTGTCTAAGTGGAGTGGATGCAGCTGAAACCAGTATTTAACAAAAAATCAACAGTATTAATACGAAAGTCAATCATCGGCAGAAAGTCAATATAGGTACCTATTATCGATTCATATTAGTTTTCTTGAAATTCTGATCCTTAGATCTTTTTATAAGAAAAGAAAGCATTTTTTTACATGGCATCGAAATTATAAGGCTTATCAAATATTTTAAATCCATTTATACTTTTAAGACCTCAAGGGCGGGCATACAAGTCATATTGACTGCCCATAAAATGAAATCCATCATTTTACAAACCAAACTAATTTTTTGAATATTTTAATATAATGAATTATGATGATCAATTTTATTAAAAGTTTGTGTCGGAGGCCTTGATTGTTTGGATTTCCAAAAGTATATTTTTTTTGAAGGAAGAGATCGCAGAAAGCGTTAAGGCCGCCCATTGTATATTTTGTAGTGTTCGATTTATTTTTTGTAATGCATTTTGTGGTGTACGATAAAGAATATATAAATATAAATAGGCCAAAGAAGAAAGAAGTGCTGCCCCGACCACCACGTAAGACACGCTTCTGACGGCTAATTACCGTAATTAATAACGTTCAAAACCTACTCGCAATCTCATCTCAGTGGCAGTTAATGTAAAAAATGTTGATAGATTGAGGCTGAGATCACAATGCGAACGATGTTGAAAAAACGGGAACTGCTGAATTTGACCCTCAGGTTTCTGGAACGATTGTTACCCACGCGCGCCTCAAAGATATGTCAGCTCCAAATGATGGGGTCCGCTAGGGTCGATGCTTACCAAGGTGGCAAGAAAGCCTGAAAGGGTTACCGTGGCCCCTGGCACAGGCAACTGAAGGAACTAGGGTGGGTTTTAGTCTGACACACCCTCCCTCTCCGCCCAGAGTGGGATAAGTTATTTCATGAGTTCCCACTATAAAAAAAACTCATGACATGTGATCTGATTGGCTGTTGATAGTTCGGGCAAGGGATGCTTTTGACAATTTACCATAACATAACATCACGCCTGCAATCCCCGAAGGATTAAGCAGAGGTGTCCCTGTAGTAAACCGACATTTCGCCAGATAAGTTTAAGTCTCAAGGAAACCCGGGTTGTGAACCTAGGAGAAGAAAGAAATTGAAATAAGCGTGAGGTAAGTAGTAGGTACAAACCAAAGTGGTTTAAATTTATAAAACCTGGTTCCACTGCTAGTACAATCATAGGTGCATGGTACCACAATAATTTGAATTCGTAGACATTCTTTCCATTATACGCAAATTAACTGCCGTTTAGTCTCGCTTATCCGCCGGCATTCTTCTGAACTGTGCTTACTTGTACAACGGTACAAATCCATCAAAACAATGGGTGTTCGTTGTTGTGTAGTCTTAGCTTTTAACTAAATTGTATATTTTTTTACTCTTTACTCTTAATCCCGGTAGTACATATTATAGCCTAGCCATTAGGTCATTAATGTAGGTATTATAGCCTAGCCGTTAGGTCATTTTAATGTAGATATTATAGCCTAGCCATTAGGTCACTGATGTAGGTATTATAGCCTAGCCATTAGGTCACTGATGTAGGTATTATAGCCTAGCCCTTAGGTCACTGATGTAGGTATTACAGCCTAGCCCTTAGGTCACTGATGTAGGTATTACAGCCTAGCCCTTAGGTCACTGATGTAGGTATTACAGCCTAGCCCTTAGGTCACTGATGTAGGTATTATAGCCTAGCCATTAGGTCATTAATGTAGGTATTATAGCCTAGCCATTAGGTCATTAATGTAGATATTATAGCCTAGCCATTAGGTCACTGATGTAGGTATTATAGCCTAGCCATTAGGTCATTAATGTAGGTATTATAGCCTAGCCATTAGGTCATTAATGTAGGTATTATAGCCTAGCCATTAGGTCATTAATGTAGGTATTATAGCCTAGCCGTTAGGTCATTTTAATGTAGATATTATAGCCTAGCCATTAGGTCACTGATGTAAGTATTATAGCCTAGCCATTAGGTCACTGATGTAGGTATTATAGCCTAGCCATTAGGTCATTAATGTAGGTATTATAGCCTAGCCGTTAGGTCATTTTAATGTAGATATTATAGCCTAGCCATTAGGTCACTGATGTAGGTATTATAGCCTAGCCATTAGGTCACTGATGTAGGTATTATAGCCTAGCCATTAGGTCACTGATGTAGGTATTATAGCCTAGCCATTAGGTCACTGATGTAGGTATTATAGCCTAGCCATTAGGTCACTGATGTAGGTATTATAGCCTAGCCATTAGGTCACTGATGTAGGTATTATAGCCTAGCCCTTAGGTCACTGATGTAGGTATTATAGCCTAGCCATTAGGTCACTGATGTAGGTATTATAGCCTAGCCCTTAGGTCACTGATGTAGGTATTATAGCCTAGCCATTAGGTCACTGATGTAGGTATTATAGCCTAGCCGTTAGGTCATTTTAATGTAGGTATTATAGCCTAGCCATTAGGTCACTGATGTAGGTATTATAGCCTAGCCATTAGGTCACTGATGTAAGTATTATAGCCTAGCCATTAGGTCACTGATGTAGGTATTATAGCCTAGCCATTAGGTCACTGATGTAGGTATTATAGCCTAGCCCTTAGGTCACTGATGTAGGTATTATAGCCTAGCCATTAGGTCATTAATGTAGGTATTATAGCCTAGCCGTTAGGTCATTTTAATGTAGATATTATAGCCTAGCCATTAGGTCACTGATGTAAGTATTATAGCCTAGCCATTAGGTCACTGATGTAGGTATTATAGCCTAGCCATTAGGTCACTGATGTAGGTATTATAGCCTAGCCATTAGGTCACTGATGTAGGTATTATAGCCTAGCCCTTAGGTCACTGATGTAGGTATTATAGCCTAGCCCTTAGGTCACTGATGTAGGTATTATAGCCTAGCCATTAGGTCACTGATGTAGGTATTATAGCCTAGCCGTTAGGTCATTTTAATGTAGATATTATAGCCTAGCCATTAGGTCACTGATGTAGGTATTATAGCCTAGCCATTAGGTCATTAATGTAGGTATTATAGCCTAGCCGTTAGGTCATTTTAATGTAGGTATTATAGCCTAGCCATTAGGTCACTGATGTAGGTATTATAGCCTAGCCATTAGGTCACTGATGTAAGTATTATAGCCTAGCCATTAGGTCACTGATGTAGGTATTATAGCCTAGCCATTAGGTCACTGATGTAGGTATTATAGCCTAGCCCTTAGGTCACTGATGTAGGTATTATAGCCTAGCCCTTAGGTCACTGATGTAGGTATTATAGCCTAGCCATTAGGTCACTGATGTAGGTATTATAGCCTAGCCCTTAGGTCACTGGTGTAGGTATTATAGCCTAGCCATTAGGTCACTGATGTAGGTATTATAGCCTAGCCATTAGGTCACTGATGTAGGTATTATAGCCTAGCCCTTAGGTCACTGATGTAGGTATTATAGCCTAGCCATTAGGTCACTGATGTAGGTATTATAGCCTAGCCCTTAGGTCACTGATGTAGGTATTATAGCCTAGCCATTAGGTCATTAATGTAGGTATTATAGCCTAGCCGTTAGGTCTTTTTAATGTAGGTATTATAGCCTAGCCATTAGGTCACTGATGTAGGTATTATAGCCTAGCCATTAGGTCACTGATGTAAGTATTATAGCCTAGCCATTAGGTCACTGATGTAGGTATTATAGCCTAGCCATTAGGTCACTGATGTAGGTATTATAGCCTAGCCCTTAGGTCACTGATGTAGGTATTATAGCCTAGCCCTTAGGTCACTGATGTAGGTATTATAGCCTAGCCATTAGGTCACTGATGTAGGTATTATAGCCTAGCCGTTAGGTCATTTTAATGTAGATATTATAGCCTAGCCATTAGGTCACTGATGTAGGTATTATAGCCTAGCCATTAGGTCATTAATGTAGGTATTATAGCCTAGCCGTTAGGTCATTTTAATGTAGGTATTATAGCCTAGCCATTAGGTCACTGATGTAGGTATTATAGCCTAGCCATTAGGTCACTGATGTAAGTATTATAGCCTAGCCATTAGGTCACTGATGTAGGTACTATAGCCTAGCCATTAGGTCACTGATGTAGGTATTATAGCCTAGCCCTTAGGTCACTGATGTAGGTATTATAGCCTAGCCCTTAGGTCACTGATGTAGGTATTATAGCCTAGCCATTAGGTCACTGATGTAGGTATTATAGCCTAGCCCTTAGGTCACTGGTGTAGGTATTATAGCCTAGCCATTAGGTCACTGATGTAGGTATTATAGCCTAGCCCTTAGGTCACTGGTGTAGGTATTATAGCCTAGCCATTAGGTCACTGATGTAGGTATTATAGCCTAGCCATTAGGTCACTGATGTAGGTATTATAGCCTAGCCCTTAGGTCACTGATGTAGGTATTATAGCCTAGCCCTTAGGTCACTGATGTAGGTATTATAGCCTAGCCATTAGGTCACTGATGTAGGTATTATAGCCTAGCCCTTAGGTCACTGGTGTAGGTATTATAGCCTAGCCATTAGGTCACTGATGTATGTATTCAAGCCTTGACGTTAGGTCATTTATGTAGGTATTATAGCCTAGCCATTAGGTCATTAATGTCCGGTGTCAGAACAACACAAAATAGAAGATCTAAAGTCCATCGTTGATACGTGTACAGAATCCAAACTGGTATTGTGGAATATCAATTGAATCCTTCGCTTGCTTTGTAGTCTCATTGGCGAACCGACTATAGCCTCGCTAATTAACCACTCAAAGGCCTTACAGTTCAATGAAAAGTAAAGACTGCTTGCTTCATTAATAGCAAATAAACATACAAAAATACAACACCACGCCTTTATTCTCTAAAGGGTTAGGCAGAGGTGTGCATAACTGGCAAAATAGAATAGCATAAAAAAGAATACTCTTTGTTACGTACATCATATGGAAATGTAGGCGTTTTAGCAAATATAAATAATATAGCAGGTATACGAGGTTAGTAAAAACTCAGCTGTTCCCTACGTTTTGTCGAGTACTGCGAACATAAATATATGGAGCTATGAAGCAGCTGACTTCTTTTTCAGATTCAGTTTAGGTTCTATAGTAAAACTTGTTCATAATGATGAGTACAGTGACCTTTTAAGAGGCTTTTAGTTAATTTAATAACACCTTGTATAACATTGAGAAAGCCAATTATAAATACCGACCGATACCCCAAAATGATATTAAATATATGAATAGCATATATTGTCGGTGGATTTCGCCTATTCTTCTCCATACGAAACTACCTTTTGGAAGAGGCAACTAGAATCAATTCATTTTTTTTTGTAATATTTGACTTTCAAAAATGCCTATTATGTGCCTATTGATTAAATGATTTGACTTTGTCCAAAAGTCCAAAACCATCATGGTCTTACAATTTTCACTTCAATGAAATATAAGAACGTAGATAACCGAATTTCAAAAGCACCCCCTTTTGAGTACAATACCTTATCGGTAAGTGTCGGTAGGTAATCCTAATTTAAGTTCGTCAAAATTAAAATTCCAAACTAATCTGTTGCAGACCAAAATTTAAGGGCCTTTGAAACGATAACAGCAAGATCTCTTTTGCTTGACTTACTACGAAACATCTTGATTTTTTTTTTTTTTTTTTTTTTTAGTAAAAACTTTGCCCCACACTTCTCCTGTATCGTGGGTGCGTTTACAAACATTTAAACTCACATACACAAACAGGCAGACCCGGATTAACTACTTGCAGGTCATACAAATATTTGTTCCGTGCGGGGATCGAACCCGCGACACGTAACGCAGCAGTCAATCGCTTAACCACTGCGCCAACCGTGCCGTCAATTACTTATCTTCGATGAGCTAATAGCTGTACGAAGCCATTTGGTAGGAATGTTACTCTGAATTCGACGTACAAAAATTGTAGTTTATGCATTAGGTAACCCCCTCACATGTAGGTAAATTTGTTATCAATTAATGCAGGCATTATAATCCGACTACATAAAGCGATAGCTACATTTTTAACTGACTTAAATAAATGAGGTTCTATTATGTTCGTCTGTATATAATTATACTTTTTATGTGTGTTCATGGATATTTTCATCAAATTGTGGACCGTTTTTGAAACTTCGTTTTTCATGTGGTAGAGAAGCTCGCGTGGTCGTCCCATATGAATTTTATTAAGTTTAAAAGTAGTTTTTGAGTTAACTTCAACGATACGTATTTAATCCACTTTGTGTACGTTGATAATGTTATAAAACTTCCTGTCATATTGGTAATACGATAAAATAAGCAGTTTTACAACTCTGCCAGTTTTAAATAAACCAATGTTTACTGACGCTGAAAGGAGGTAGGAGAACATTTTTCCAAAAAAAAGCAACCAACTTCTAAAGAAAACTCAACAAAGTAAAAACTAAAAGTAATTTTTCACTTTGTTATTTTTTTTAGAAGTTGTTGCTTTTTTTGCGTCAATGTCAGTAAACTTTGCCTTTATTCAGATCTGGTAGAATTGTACAACCGCTCATTTGATTATTTTAGCAAACTTTGCCGATAGTACGTAGGTAGGTACAGTGGCGTTTCTGTTTCTGGAAAAAAGCCAACAAGAAACTCCACGGTTACTCTTTTAAAAATAATTGGCTTTTACAATGTTTTCAAATTACAGTGTTAATATGTACCTATAGGTGGACAGTGTAAGCGTGTCCAAAGGTACCAGGTACTTAGCGAAATAGAAGATGGTTTACAAATTTAAAGTCTACTAGCTGCGGCCCGGTGCTTTCAACCGCTTATGCTTTGATCCCGTAGGAATATCGATATATATAGGAATAGGATAAAAAGTTCCCTATGTTCTAATCTAGGTCATGGTGTACCTAGAGCCAAATATCATCCCAATCCGTTCAGCTGTTATAGAGTGAAAACGTAACAAACAAACACAAAAAAAAGAATATTTTGCCTTTATAATATTAGTTTAGACAAGGCCTACAATGCTCAAATAAACTTATCGTATCATCCATCGTCGATCAACTTTCTCCTTTCACTGAAGTCCGATAGCCCGCCCCGACCCTTGCCCGAACCAGCCCGCGCCACTGAGCCAGTAGATTTAAATTCGTCCCTTAATAATAATTCCGATCCAGCCGGTCCCTTGCTGCCCTCCCCCAGCGACGCCCTTTTTTTTTTTTTTTTGTGGGTGGGAAATCATCAAATAACTTCTCCCGCTCTAGGCAGAGCAGGAGGGCGTGCCAGACTCTTACTGACTAAAACCCACCCGTGTTCCTTCAGTTGCCTGTGCCAGGGGCCACGGTAACCCTCTTGGACTTTTCCGCAACCCTAGCAGGCATCAGTCCTAGCAAACCCCGTCATTGGTGCTGACATCTCTTTGAGGCGCGCGTGGAACACAACGCGCCGTCGACCCGGGCCTGGTCCTTATCGAACGGCGAGCTGCCCATTGCTCGCCGTTCGCAAGCCCGCGCCTACGGTGGCCGGGAATCGGCCTGCGACCCCAGCGACGCCCTAAGCCGAGATCTGTACCCTACAGGGGTTGCCTTTGGTTTGTAGTCGCCTAGTTTATAAGTTTTTGAAGCCCTGGCTGGTGGCCTTAATTTATTAAATCAATCACAGGCGAGCCCGGTTAAGCAGCCGACAACCTCCTAGGTTGACCTGCGAGATTCCATATATAATAATAAAAAAATAACTTACCGATAGCAAGACATCCTGCGAGGAACACCCAAGCCCGTGTCACTGACATTGTTGTCTATTCACTGTACCGTATTAGGCCCAGCAGTTTACGTCGCTTCATTTGGTACCGTGTTACACTATACTGCATCACTTTACACACATATATATTTTTAACACTTTCATTCACAACACTATTTCTGGTGATATTGTTGGGATCTGTAACAAAAGAACATAAATTTAAGAAAAATCAGAGAAGAAATGGTAAGAGTTTGATTGAACCAGGACAAATGTGAAAGATCATTTATTCAGAATTTTAGCACATTTAATGAACAGTAAAACACAATATTGCTCCGAATTCACATAATTTTACGGAACGCTTTTTTAGGTAAACACAGGACAAATTAATTCACATGCAACTGTTAATCAGTTTTCCGAGAACAATGTTTGCGAAGCAAAAGTATGTAGACAAACTGTATCTCTGCTCGATAACTTTGTTGTAGTTTAATGTTTTTACTAAATATTTGTGGAATTTCTCAGTCCGTTTTGATGGCGATTTGTGCCCGTTTGACGGCAATGGGCTCGCCTCCTCTTACATGGAACTTACATACTGATGTATACAAAATATCAAATAACAGTAGATAATAGTTGAGAGCTTATACAGTTGCCAATAATAGGTGAACCAACATTCTCAAATACAGTGATAGCCTAAGGTAAAAACGAAATGCATAAAAATATATAATTATACGGGTAAACAGGATAAAATTTAAAACTTGCGCCAACTCGAAATAGGAGGATCAGTAACTGTTACATAATAATTTATATTTGCGAAATGACCATTTATAAAAATGGTAATTTCGCAAATCTAAATTAAGTAGGTGCCAAACCAACAAAAAACAAAGTTTTGTTATGTTTATGGATTATCTGAAGTAAAATTTTCTTCTAGGTGACTAACGTTTGGTGTTTCTATCGTTATAAAAAAAAACCATTGGTTTTTCAAATGTTTACTACGAAGCACCAAATTTTTCCAATAGGTAGGTACTGGTGACACCAACATTCTTAAAGAAATACCCAACACCATTTAAATGAGATCCACGAGTAACCATGCTAGTATCATCGCGTTGACAAATGGCTTATAAATTCTACCTTCCGACTGTTTGCAGAAAACTCAGCTAGATTTACATACAATACATACTAATTACTTAGTTATAAACAGCTATACATACACGAACCTTGGTCTATTAATGTGAGTCACAAGTCACTAGGATTTCACTGATTGCAAAATGTGTGAGACTTTAGTCATTGACCTAGTATAGATATAAAACGCACCATTGAGGTTCTATATTGAATTATTGAGCCGTCTGTGGTTATATTTGTCATATTAGGTTTATACTGTTTTTTATAAATACTCCTATCAGGAGAAGGAATGCTCGCGAAGGAGGAGGCGGAACCCCTAGCCGCCGCAGGAGACGCCCTGGGCGTCGGGAATCGCAAGCTGATTCCCGGCCACCGTAGGCGCGGGCTTGCAAACGGCGAGCAATGGGCAGCTCGCCGTTCGATAAGGACCAGGCCCGGGTCGATGGCGCGTTGTGTTCCACGCGCGCCTCAAAGAGATGTCAGCATCAATGGCGGGGTCCGCTAGGGCCGATGCCTGCCAGGGTTGCGGGAAAGTCCGAGGGGGATACCGTGGCCCCTGGCACAGGCAACTGAAGGAACACGGGTGGGTTTTAGTCAGTAAGAGTCTGACACGCCCTCCACGCACTGCCCAGAGTGGGAGAAGTTATTTGATTATTTCCCAGCCCTCAAAAAAAAAAATTATATACAGATACTTTAGTGTACACCAGAAAATACATACAAAATAAATAAATTTAACACTACAAAACGTACCATGGGCGGTCTTATAGCTTTCTGCAATCTCTTTCAGTCAGCCTTGGAATGGACAGTGATTGATATTGCTAGTCAATTAATGATTTTATTCGTTGAGAAGCCAGAAACATCTTTTGATACGCTGGAGACATCTTAATTATTTTTATTGAAGTGTTAGTTTTGTTTGTTTGTTGTATTGGCAAATTTTATTATCACCACAAAATAATATGTATTTAAAATTATATAAAGGTTATTATGAACATTATTTGTCATCGGATGAAATATCGCTGTTATGATATCCCAACCAACGATTTTCATAGTTAAACAGCTTTGTGAAAAAACGGACAGACGATTTCAAAGTTTAAAAACCATAATGATATTAGCTGTGCCAGCTTTTCAATTGATTTAAGAGCTGCAGTAGTAATGCGGAGTAGAAACACTTGAGTATATTAATTTTAAGAATACACTTTGCAAGGCTACAAGCCTTTAAATTTCGTCCTTTGCTTTGAAAGAAAGGAATCATGTTTTATTGAAATGTATGTTGCTCTTTTCTGACAGTTGATTATGATAAAAGTTATGATTCGTGATGCCAATTAAGTAAATTGAATAAATAAAGATAAAAACAAACCAATAGATAACGTCTAAGCCATAAACAAAGTAATTAAAGATATAGTTAACAAGACACATCATAAAAACGGACAGACCGAGACACACAAAAAAATAATACACCCATGAAAAATTCAAGGCCACTCGACAAACTACAAACCCACTATCCTACAAAAAAGCCAATTACCAAATAACTTTTAACTTTATTAACTAAATTGATTTATAGAGCTTTCTATAACAATAATGGTCGATACTTAAATTGCTAGACGTCTATTATTTGGTCAAAGTGTGGGCTGTGAAAGCGAATGAGAATGACCACAACCACGAGTAATGTTCTAACGAGTATTTTATGGGTGATCTGTATTATGATATTAATGATATACATAAATTGGTTTTGAGTGTAGCACTACACCTTTATACATGATCATCATGCTCGTAGGTTATTAAATTGTATAGAATTGGGAGCTAATGGTCGTACATTAGCTTTTGTTATACGGTTATTTGTTACATTTGTATAGAATCCTTCTAACTGAACAGACAGCTGTGCTGCTGGGGAGTTTGTTGCGCCACTTCTTCTTCCCAGCTAAAGCACTACGAAGTGGTGAAGGGCCGGGTTGTGTCGTGGTCAGTGTTTTGGGGGACTGTCTTATGTAATTTTGACGTTCATTAAGTGCTGATTCTCAGCCTAGTTTGAATGAATGACTTTTGATTTTGTTGTAAAGTTATTGAAAGTTTGGGCTATCAAATACAAAATGCATTTTTGTAATCCGACCGATATCGTTTTTGTCGCTTATTTTTTGCTTATTATTCAATAAACGTCGGTTTAATATTTTTGCAGAAGCGGCTAAGGGCCAGTTCCTCAAACAAAATGATCCCAAAATGAATGTGACTGCTGTGATTGGTTGAATGATTTATCAACAGCCAATCGCGGTAGTTTACGTGTGTTCATTCGAGAACTTATTTTAGTATTGTATAATTGCATAGCACATGTGTGAGCACTATGTACCTACTATAAAGGTTACTGGGTTCATCTTTCATTGACTTGAGTGTGCCCTGGCAGCTGAGAGTATGTCATGCTCACTCAAATGTGTCGCTGGTGGTGGCGTGTGTATTGGATCATTGAGTTCCCTTCAAAATGGTTGAGCTGAATGGTGCTGATGCATACGTCATGTTCGTGAACGGGCACCGTCAGTAGGCACTGGTCATGTCTTATAGCTGCCACGGCTTATTTTGATTCCTGAATTATTTTTATCTTTTTATTACAGACGCTTTTAACGTGCACGTCTTTCTACGTCGTTCTCACATGTATAATTTCAACATGAATTATGTAACAATATTTTGATTGAAAAGAGTGTCCATGCTATTTCTTGTCCATTCTTCTTCATAGGTACCTACTACGCTTTGGAATGGGCAATTAGCTTCATCTTTCTGACTGGCCGACCCCTTGACAATTTAAAAGTGCCTGTAATTGGTTTCTTTGAAATAAATGCTTTGAGTTTGAGTTTGAAATTGGCCCTATGCGTGATATTTCCTGGCAATTAGTTATCGTTACAATATTATGCAAAGAAGCCGGATTTGTTTTTTGTGAAGAAATCCACATTGATACTACTTCTGGGAAAATAAACCGGACCTAGTGACTCGAAATGATTTGTAACATCAAGCTTATGGAGGTAAAAATAAGCAGGAATCTTTTGACAGATTTACATTGTCGGTATTTAAGAGCGTTTATACCTTATGAGTGGCAACGTCGCAATTTAGTGTCATATTTCGTGGTTTTAAATTTTTATGATTTAATCGGAGCTATATTTAAAAAAATCTGTTTAATTATCTTTTTAGAATTATGTGAAAACTGTGTAAAAGGTAAGAAATCGTTGCGTTTACAGTTCTATTTATATGCAAAGAATACATTGGAAACTTGCAGGGCGTTATTTTCATTGTAAAATAACTGTAAGCATTACGGTTACTTACTTTTTAAACACTTTCACGTAATTCTAAAAAGTTAATTAAACAGATTTTTAAAATATAGCTCTGATTAAATGATAAAAATTTAAAACCACGAAATATGACACTAAATTGCGACGTTGCCACTCATAAGGTATAAACGCTCTTAAGGTAAAATAATAATTTTCTAAGAAATACAAGGTACCTAAAAATTTTATTTGTTTGACGTCAGCTACCATCAGCATTTTCTTCTTCATATCCGGGAAGTTGGTTCGATATAAATTAATTCTAATTACTGTAGGAACTTCCTTTCTGTTGCAAAATTGATACAGATAATAACAAAGTTTTATAATGAATATCCTATAAGTATGGAAATATATTTGTAAGTGTCTAAATGAGATTACCACAAAACAAAATAGGCTAATTTTCAAACTAACGAAAACAGGCTACGGCTTTTTGTTACTTCTTTTAAGTTTTCGTAATTGCCGAGAGAATTTCAGATAATATTACAAAATCAGCAAGAAGATTCTTTAAGAACATTCCCACATTTTTTTCGGCGTTTGCGGCAATTGCTTGGTACACCTTTATTTAATCTTTTTCACATTAACACCAGTTTCCTTTACAAAAATTGCTTACACAATTCCATAAAATAATCTTCAATAAACAATACACGATCAACTTGCCACAAACTAGAGTGACGTCACAGATTGTGTTGGCTCAGCTCTCTGATACATACCGTGTAAACACGACTGTTTGCAAACCGAACAATCATAATGTATCTAACTGATCGATGTACAGTCGAACAAGGCATTTGGTAAACAGGCAGCTAAAACTCGGTATACACAATGGTGGTCATCAAATATGTGAACGGAATACCTAAGATAAAAAAAACTAATACATTTAAATTCAAAAATGAAGCGATAAAAATTGTAAACACACTGATGTAAATCATTATTTAGTTAATAATTATCAGGATATCCCGATGAACTCATCCTCATTAAGAATGTTATATGCAAACTTGCGTAGCACGCGTAAACCAGGCAAGTTTATGAGATAAAATGCATTCTCAAGGCTATACCAAAAATACCTCATATCATTATATTTACCGAAACTTGGCTTACGTCAGAACAGGACGCAAAAACATACCAATTGCTAAATTACACTCATATTTAATATTTATATTCATTTTAGGCCAGATAGAAAAGGAGGTGGAGTTTAAATTTTTCTTCACAATAGTATTTCCTACGAGGTAACAGAGGAGCTATTTGAAAATGGTAACCATTATTTATGAATTTATATTAAAAAATCGATCTGAACATTTTTGGCGGGATTTACCTTATTACTTAGGTTTAATAAATAAAGTTCTTTAAACCTAACCGGTCTTATTACAAAAGAAGGTTTTTCTTTTGACATGGTTTAAACCATCGAGCCTGTTTTTGAAATACGAACCTAACAGAAATCGAAATACAGTTCCTTTTACAAAACTGACAACTTAGTCTGGTCTTAGATTGTCAATTTTGTATTAAGAACTTTACTAAAGTCGGCATAAAGTTCCAAATAACAAAAACTGTATCGAAGGTTTCGGCTCGGGCTAAAGTTAGACCGTGTTTTGTAATAAGACGGAACATGTTTATCTGTTTTGGGAACACAGTGTTGCTGGCCACATAGAATGTTGCAGCGTTGCTAGCTTATGCTCCGTATACATGCTAAACAAAAGAACATCAGTTCTTGTTAATTAGTTAATTTCAACTACTTTATACTATAATGAGTGCTGATTAGTCAATGGATTTACATCACTCTCTTTTATTGCGCAAATAATATTGGCAGTAGAGAGACAAATGGAAAAGTCGTTCAGCTATAAACGTGGCCACAACACGTACGTACGGCTACAGATCAAGCTATACATTTCCAGTATAAGCTGATCTCGCATTGTATAGGATTTCCTTACAATGAGAGGTCAGTGTAAACTGGAAATGCATAGCTTCGTGTGTAGCCGTGTGTACAATAATACGAATGAAGGAGAAGAAATTAAAACATGAATATTTTCGCCTGAATACCAAACACCTTGTTCGACTGCACTTGTACGGAAGACATTGAGGCAGCCGGAGATAAAGGGGTAAATATTCGACGATTAGTAGATGTTTAATGATGATGATGTTTAGTCATTCATTAACGTCGATAATGATTGTACGATAAGTGTACGAGGCATGTTCCTGCGTGTCAATAATAATAATATTAAATTTTACTTCCGTGGACCGTGACTTAATTATTGTTATATGGCTCAGCCTATCAATCAAAAATCAACTCTGCCTATCACAATAGGCTTCTGGATAAAGGCCTCTCCCAGGCTGCACCACAACACCCTGTTGTCCGCCTTCCGCATCCTGTCTATCACAGCCACCTTCTTAAGGTCATCGGTCCATCTATCTGGGAGGCGCACCACACACCACGCCCAGTCCACACACTCAGCCTATAACTTCCACTTCTTAATTAGTTCCTTAAATATTCTTCCTTCTAACTATTTGTCTTCGTCTTGTCTTTGGTTTGCATGCTTGTATCTGAAATGTTGTAATTTTTCTCATTGTGCTTAGCTAAATAATAATACTAGAGACTGGTACATTTAAATTGATAAAAACAATTCAGCGGAAAATATCTATACCTATATCAACAACACGTCTTGTTAACACGAAGAGTTGGTTTTAGGTGTACCTATAGTACACAGGCATTTGGCCAGTTATGTTAAAGTCCCATTTGATAACAGGCGAGCCTATTGCCATCAACCGGGTACAATATCCAGACTCCGAGCTACTATTAAAAAATCAAACATCACAACATCTGTAGGTATATAGACACTGCAACTGACAAAACTAATAATGTATATACAAAGTAAACACATCGATGACGCATGACGTCACCAATAACCTGATCATGCTAATTGACTAAAGTATCAGATTAAATCGTAGATCTTATCGTCTGTTTATCTTCACTTGCAACTTGTTGTCCTTCATCATCATTAAGTTCTTGTTTCTAGTAGTGTACCATCCGTTTCTATCGAGGAGGTCATAACATAACCTAGCAACCTGTTTGATCGTCTGTAGCGGGAAGTAAAGTCCTATATACTGGAAGCAATTTAGTTGCTCGAAGCATGCAATAATAGTTGCATCATCTCCTACACAGTTTAGACGATGCAAGTTGTTTTCTTTAAGACATGCAAGATACTTGCATCGTGTAAATCGAGTTTTAAGTCTTACTCCATATACAGAATGGCAGGAACATCGGCGCACAGCGTGTTACCATGGTACATGATTCTTGAGGGAAAATTTGCTGATTCATACATTTTGACCGCAAAGGTTAATAATTTTAATGGTTTTGTCGGCATTATTAGAAATAGATAATTATGCATCTCTGATGCCGCATGTTCGCGGTAGCACCTACCAGTGTTCTCAGATCGGTGGGATTGCCCGATGTTGAGGAGGTGGTTGCAGCTCCACGCTGAATTTTAAGTGTATATCTGTAACCTACTAACATTAGAAGTTAAGTAAAATTGTTACTAACCCTATGGACTCCGGTCTGACATAAAGTTTTCTATTTTATTCTATTGCACTTTTATTTTATATTTTCTATTATAAAAAATAACCAACAATACATTTCAATGCAGGTGGGTCCAGGACCATGTACTGAATCTATGTTAACAGGTTGTATACAAAATGTATCTTCTTAGCGTGACGTCATCGGACAAAATGTATGATAACATCGTATCTTTCTTTATTTTGTTTTGTGACGTCTCTCTTACCATGTCTAGTCTCCGTAACATTAGTGTGACTAATAACTTCAAATAACAGTTACGTTTAAGCAAAAAAAATCGTCCTATTGCGTCATTCTATTCTTAACGAACTGTCATCATACTTACAGCTTACGATGTGTATGTAATTTGTGTATGTACTGAGAGCTTTTCGACGTTTTGTAATGTCTTTAGGCAATAAAGGCATAATATCTAGATTTTAGATGTCAGTTTAGTTGTGTCAGACTATATTATTCAAATATGTCCATTTGACCCAGCAACTTTTAATAACGTCGATGTTTGGTTACTGAGAGCATTCCTGTGTGTTTAATATCAGTATTGCCAGAAAGACTCTGTTCACACGAGCGTTAAGATTGCCGTCCAAATAAAGGGTATTTTTAAGTGAAAGTACTTCAATAAATCGGGGTTCAAACGAAAAAGTCATGAGTTTTCTCTCAGATGAATGTTGTTTTCGTTTATGTCTGTACCTCTTAATTGGGTTCTCTTTACATCAACATCCACAGTTCCTGCTTTATGCATAAAGCTCTTGAGTGGTTTGATTTGGGTCAACCCAAATAAGACTCGAGAAAATTTTTAGGTAATGGTTTAGGCTTTTGGCTGTAATGCCCGCTTTCAAAGTGTTTTTTGAACCCGTTTACAAAAATAAATATGTTATTATATTTATTTCTGTAAACTCATCATAATTTGTCATTCACTAGCGTCAAGTTCAGCAGCGTCTAGTAAGACGCCAGACGTAAGCAGATCCCTAATCAACTAATCCTGTTTCACCTTTCGTGTCTTAATAGGAAACTCCTAAAGCTTCGAAATCTACATTTTTGATACCTAGCTGTGGGTATTTTTAGGTCAAGTTCGGTGCCCGTCAATTTTGTTTGAAATCTGTTGCTCTGTAACCCGCTTGAGTTGTCTGTATTGATCTCATATAAGCTGATGAAATGCTTTATTTGCGATAAATAACTGCTTAATATCAAATAATTACTTTAAGATGTCGCCTAGTATTGGTAAATACCATAACAACTAAAGACACCTAAAACATCTATCTAAATATTATGTAGTTTTACAAACATGAAGCATTGCATCATTATTCAAAGGACAATACAATATTTACAACAATATTTTCTAGGACTTTATTATTTATATCGTTGTATATGTGACTTGATTTATAACACAGACTGATTATAAAAACAGCCGGCAAAGTACACGTAAGTAGGTACATTATTGTGTCATTCACATGTATTTACATCATCATCACCGTTACTTTTATTGTTTAGGAGTCATTTGCCTTCTCTTTTATTGAAGTCTACTCATTCTTTTGTTGCATATATGTTTCATTCTTATTTCATAGTTATTGAAAGGTATTTGACTCGAATAATAGGTATGATCATTGATCAATTACGTTTTCCTATTGATATAGTGTACCTACAAAGTTAACTTATTTAAGCAAAATCAAAATCAAAAGTCATTTATTCAAACTAGGCTGAGAATCAGCACTTTTTGAACATCAAAATTACATAACACAGTCCCCTCAAAACGCCTGTCCTTCACCACTTCCTAGTGCTTTAGCTGGGAAGAAGAAGTAGCGCAACAAACTCCCCAGCAGCACAGCTGTCTGTTCAGTTAGAAGAACTGGATTCTATACAGTAGTAATTAATTAACATTACGAAACACGAAAAATTAAATAAAATTATTTGCCATTATGTCAGCTAGCACACGCCAATATTGAAAACCATACTCAAGCTGAAATAAATAATAAAAAAATAAAAACGTAAACAGAACTTAATACATAATAAAAGCCTCCAGGCAGAAAAGGGCGTGCCTGCTTACATTTGCAATGCTGCATTATGTTTATACATGTAGCTGTAACTTGAAGTCACAAATGATAACCTAGGACCATCGAAGTAAAATAAAGAAACAGTTAATTACTAATAACAATACCAAAACATTTATCTCTGTTCTGCTATCACACAGTAGTCACACGATTCAACAAAAAAAAAGATGGAAACTAGAAATTACGTTAAACTAACTGTCTTTGACATGAGAAGAGACTAAATATTAGGATTATCAATAGATTGAAGGACACTGAACGAGACACAATAGAAAATTTATTCTTATTGTGTCTTGGGGCGTTTATTGTCCCACAAAGTGTTAAGAAATAACACAAAAACCTTTACTGTTAGAGACAACGGACAATATATGTTTCCAGTGTCACCAATCATGTCAGAGGGGCGATTCCCGTATTTTTAAGACCGTTCGTATTCTAATCTCAGTCTCAATCTGTCAAAATTACAATCAATTTACATACATTTTTGATAGGTTTTTGACATTGCTTGTCGCTGAGATGAGATTGCGACTTGAATTTGAACGTTTTTTGAGTACGAGAATTAGCCTACAGATTGAAATCCTAAACCTATGAAAAATGTGTTGTAGGCACACAATAAAGGAAGAAGAGAAAACATGTTATAATAAATCAACTGCCAATCACCACAGGCAAGATCAATTGAGGAGAAAGACACCCGCGTTCAAAGTAAATTGGGCGAAAAGACGCAATTTTTAGACAATGGCAAAATTGATTATACCAGATTTCAAGTTTACTTAAGAAAACACTGTTTTTACTGAATATAAATCGTTAGTAAGTGTAGAATAAGGTGTTATGGTGCAAGACTTTCCTGTTAAGAGGGCTATTACAATTTTTCTTGTATTTGAGTGTTTGAAGAGTCACACACTCAAATAGAAGAAAAAAGTGATATTTATTTAGAACACTCCCGAGAGAAATAATCAAACTTTCTGGGGCATATTTTTTTTTAATTTTGCGGCCATATCTAAACCATAATCACACATATAAACTGGCAGTTATGATGTGTGTGACTCTTCAAACACTCAAATACAAGAAAAAATGTGACAGCCTTCTTAACAATATACAGCGTGTATCAGAAAAGGCTGGTCAAATTAAAGGGATGCCTATCAAACTAAACAACTTTGTCCATGGGACCAACATGGTAGTCGCAAAAAAATATTCAACAACTTCAATACGACGATTTCGATTCTTCAATTTGACGGCACGGTTGGCGCAGTGGTTAAGCGATTGACTGCTGCGTTACGTGTCGCGGGTTCGATCCCCGCACGGAACAAATATTTGTATGACCTGCAAGTAGTTGTTCCGGGTCTGGCTGTTTGTGTATGTGAGTTTAAATGTTTGTAAACGCACCCACGATACAGGAGAAATTCCTAGTGTGGGGCACCGTTTTTATACAAAAAAAAAAAAACACTTAAGTACCTGACTCAACGGGACGGCTGATTATTTTTCCGCTATTACGTTGTTGGTGCCATGGAGAAAAGTGTTAAGTTTGATGGTCTGTATATATGTCCCATAAAAGTTAACATACCTTTCTGATATTATGCTGTAGAGTTAAATGGATTATTGATTGATTGAAAAATCATTAACTTTATAGTAGCTTTTAATAGTATTGAAGCACATTCTACAAAACTCGTTATTTTTTTAATCACCGAACCCAGTTTTAATTTGTTACTGACAGTTTTTATGTGCTCAGGTACGTAGCTTTGGGCATATTCAAATTAAAAATACCAAACCAAATATTAAGTGGGACCAAGGTCTGTCAGACACATTTTGGCCTAGGTCCAGACAGAATAATAATTAGATAAGTATGTTTATCCAACGGCAAACATTATCTAGTGGTAAAAACGCATTGTAAACAAGACCTTGTGACTTTCATAATAAGCTTACGCAGTTAACGGGTTGATATTTAAAAATGAAGGTTAGTTTGGAATATGGCTGTAATCTCTGATAGAGTATGCAGTGGTGCCTATACAGGGTTATTGGTAAAACACCATCAACCTCTTAAGCGGTCATTGTACTGATCATTATGAACAACTTTTAGTACTGGACCAAATCGGGTTCAATTCCCGCACGGAACACATATTTGTATGACCTGCAAGTAGTTCTTCCGGGTCTTGCTGTTTGTGTATGTGAGTTTAAATGTTTGTAAACGCACCCACGTTATAGGAAAAAATTTAAGCGTGGGGACACTTTTAAAAAAATTCATAAAATAAATATGAAGCCACGAAAAAAAAATCTGCTGTTCTCTACATTTATGTTTGCAGAACTCGTCAAAATGTAGGGACCAGCTGATTATTTATATGTATGTTTAATACGAACTGGCGAGCCTATTTCCATTAACCGGGCACAAATCCAGACTCCGAGCAGATTCTGATAAATTATTGGAAAAACACAACAAACAAATAAATTAACGTAAAGCAAACATAGTATGAGGAATTTTATAGCGAAAGTAATTGTGATTGATTACTACGTTTGTTACAATCTAAGGCATTTTTTTGTTCTCAGGATTAGATTACATTCTGAAACATTTATTTCATGATTTATTTATGGTTCTGTACGTCCGAATTAAAATATGGAACCCTTATAAGATCACTCGTGTGTCTTCTGTCTGTCTATTTGTCCGTCTGTCGCAGCGTTTTTGCATTTGTTGCGATTTGGTACACATATGAATTTATGTGACTCAGACACGAACGTGTAACGTAAATAAATGAATTTTGTAAATGGGGGTAACTTTTGGGAGACAAATAAGAAAAAAATTATGACAACTGTACCGTGTGACATATCAAATGAAAATGCTTATTGTGAAGGTCTTAAATATTTTTTTTTTCATAATTCTAAAGTTATTTAAGAAAATAGATAAAAATTTTCAATTCTCCGAAACTATTGAGCCTAAAATTTAGAAAAAATACAGGAAGTTGGTCTATACTTATAGAGTGCAGAAAAACCTATAAAAAGTGTATGGTTTTAAAACAACATGGTAAATCTCTCAATATTGTGCTTACAAACTTACATTTGCAGTTGGAATGTATGGGAGAACATGTTTTATAACTACACTGTTAAGTTTGTTCTTGGAAGAAATTCACAATACTCCATTGTGCGCGGCCCACGCCTGGTCGGTTTTTTAGATAGTTGTTTAAACGATTTAACTTGCGTGGTATGACAATAAATCATACTGTTAAAGCCAACATTTTTACCTTAACGAAAATTCATAATTAAATTTAGCTGGTTCGGAACATAAATAAATTTACGGTTTACCCATTGAGTATACCCGCTTTTTGACATGCCTCGTAACAACATGCCAAAATTGTAAACACCGAAGATTTCTTTTTAAGATTACGTCAAGTATTACGAAAGGACACGCGAATTGAGAAAGTTAGTAATAGAGGCGATGTTGCGTAACCTTAACGAGCTGAATTAATCGAGTTTTAAAGATTTAACAAGCAGGATTAAAAATATCGGGCTATAACAGTCACATTTTTCAATACTGTAGGTAAGGGTTATGTGAATTAATGAGATATGTACACGGTGACCTTTGAATCACAGTTTTGCTAGAACAAACGTTGTTCAGACCATTGTCTACAACCATTCTATAGCATCAAATAGAAAAAAAAACGTCATTGGTTTTCTAAAAAAACACAAAAAAGGCAATGTTAAAAATGTCGGGATTATCGTTACGCCCTACAACACAGATATTGTGGCTGCGACGCGCTGCGCTCGCGTCTTGAATGCAATATCGCTACCGTGATGAGTACTTTGAAGTTACGGTTAATGTTTCAAACATTATTACACGTTTGAGAAACATAAGACTAATTTGAGAACTCCTAGATTAGATTGTTTTAATAACTTATTTGATGCTGTAGAATGGTAGTAGAGCATGGTCTAAACAACGTTTGTTCTAGCAAAACTGTGATTCAAATGTCACCGTGTATAAAGGATCGAGATTTTATATTTTCATATTCATTAAATCGCATGAATTATTTAAAAAGTGTGGTCGTCTCAGGTCGTCTCCACTGTTTCTAAAAATATTAAATAAAGAAATATTTTATATATAAATACTATTGCCCTAAAATTGATTTTAGGGCAATAGTATTTATATATATAATATTTCTGAATGGCAATGTTGCCAGTATTCTGGGTACGTTTCCGGATGACAGCGATGCGGACGAGTACTTCGACGCCTAAGTCCTTTTGTTTTTGTATTTATTTGTATTTAGTTAGTCATTCAATTTAGTACATAAATAAATAGTTAACTGTAATTGTAAAATGCAAACAAAATAATTTTATATGTCTTTGGAATATTCATTTCAAGTAAAAGCAGGCGTAATTACAGCCAATGATGCAGCATAGAAAACTCACAACAACAAAGCTTTGCAGAAATCTCTCCGCGTAATCAACAAACTACAGAAAACACACAAATTCCTGAACAGCAATCACTACACATTAAAACCCAAAGCGATATAAACAAACGATACTAAAACGGTAGAAAGCTTCTGATTCTCTGAGTAATTAACCTTGCATTCATACGTACTGATCCGTCAATTGTGGAGAAAGCGGACACTTTGGACGGTACGGTCCGTCGCCCGTGGTCAAGTAGATCACGAACAGTAGAGCTAGTATCAGAAAACCCAGTGTATATTAACAAATAAATAAAACTTAATTGTTCAAGAAAACATTACATTCAATTATACTATCTCCACCCTAGGATTCCTTGTGTCGTAGAGACTAGTCTTCTTCGTCTTACAAGATATGAGGTAGGCAATTAGGCATAGCATCGGTCGGTAAGATTTCTAAGGCGAAATTAATCTAATTTTATTCCAAAGCACGATAGAGAATCTAAAGAAAATTTAAGATAAGGTAATCGTCTAGAATAAAGTGTACTGGAACACGAAATTAACGTCACGGTTTTTATCATACATCTCATTACATAATTCTTGGTGTAACAAGTCTAGTTTACCCATTAGACGAAACCGAACCTTGGTTCTAAATCTTCTTTCATTTCGTCTTGAACTATACAAGTAGGTTTGTACAAGCCTACAAGAAATAAAATCATTTATCGTTTATACAGAGTGGAAAGTCGAAGCAGGCCCTCGAGGGGAAGTATCCTAAATATTGATGGTAGCAATTTTTACATTCGATTTTTCACAATTTTAAAGATCTTCCAAATCTAGGGCCACCTTCTACAAATTTCCACATTGTTTATATGAGAATAGCTTACATAATTAGCCTATAATGTTCCCACTGCTGGGGCAATAATCTACCACGCGGGCCCAGTGCGCGTTGGTAGATGTCACATGTCTTCGAAGTTTTGGTTCCAGGACATGCCGGCTTCCTCACGATGTTTTCCTTCACCGTTTCGAAGCGCCTGCCTGGGTTCGAATTCACGACATTAAGGGGCTGACAACAGCTAAAGCACGGTCACAGTCGGACTGCATAGAAAAGAAAGAGAAGCACGATGACACAAAGCTGGTAACTTATTGCAAAATATGAGGCAATTATCTATTTACAAAAAATCTATTGATTGGACTAAAAAATTAAAACACTATCACGTTAATATATTGCTTGAAAAACAATCTGGAATTTATACGGTTTTTATATATATCATTCTAATCGCTATGTATTTTTTTTCCTACATCTTCATCGCTACTTTCAAAATCATCATTGCGGATTAAACCTTCTGTCCAATTTTTTGTGTTCACTAGCTGTTTATTTTGCTCATTGTTCCGCTGGACGCGATGCATTTACAAGTCGCCTAGTTACCACTATCATCTTACAAAACACGTTAGTAATATCACTTTAAAGTTCATTGTTGCATTTCTTAGGAATGTTGGCATACAAGTCGTTGGATGCGCCCAGTGGAATGTTAATATTTGGAAATTTCTTGTTTGGCTACTGTTTCACATCAGGTTCTTGGCTCTAATGAGGATAAGTTAGAAGTGGAAACTTCAATATTTGTGTAAAGATGATGATGGATGCATCGATACGCATATTGGCCCATACGATACCGATACCGATATTCATGAACACGTATCGGCAATACCGATACGGATGATTACAAGTACTGCCTATTAAAAAAAAAAAAAAACTAAAGTAGTATTAATTAAACTTACAATCACAAAAATATTCTCAGTTAATAATTTAAATTAACATTAACAAGAATTTTATTGAGTCATCAAATAATTTTCAAGTTTTGCGGAGAAAGGCGATTTTGCAAGTCTGTTTGAATGAGACCTGCTATAGAAAATAGTTTTTTGGATTGCGACAGAACTCATTTGGAAACTAAAAGTACTTTTGCGCCAAACTTTTCAAGTTGGGATACAAAACCTCATTGCGCCAGAAACCGAGAGGATCTGCTTCTTTTGATATACCCGTATTGGGAGATCGTATATAACTATCAACTTCTTCTTTTATAAAATGCAAGGATTTCCCAAGCATAAATCGTATCTTGTCTACACTTGATTTACAGGTGATCACCGCGCGTTTACTTAGGTTTATTAAACTGCAAATAAATATAGTCGATACCGATGTTTCGGAAAAATCTAAATGTCGCCGATATATCGGTATCGGATGCACCCCTAGTTTAAAGTTTAATTAATTGACAGTAATCCTAAACTTCTTTTACAAGTCAACGAGACAGTAACTTTGATTTGTGTTTAGCAAATTCTACGAAACCTTTTGAAGCCTGGAAGTGTTTAAATCAAATATAAATTTTTCGCCAAGAAAAGTTTTAAGACGATAAACTTCAGAAAGATAAGCTAACCAAAGCCACTTCAAGTAAAAAGAAGATTGATTGGATTAATTCTACTTATTTAATAAAGATAAAGCAAATGTTAAGCTGGTTTTTGAATCTGATGAAAAAATATTATTGATATGAGAATTTCAATTATAGTACCTATTGCTACTTCAGAATTTAAGAAGTTTATGAATGACGTACCACACACACACCACACCACACCATCACCACATTAGACCTCTTTTCAAAAGATGGCTACATTTAGCGATCTCATTTTTTTGTTATAAAAGATGACTCAACTAATTTAACTATTATCTTTTCCAAATCGGAAATACAGAGAATACGTCACATCAAGTGGCAAACATGTCTGTACGTAAAAATTGTTAATGTTACCACCATTTTTTTATTTTATTTTATTTTATTTATTTGGGACAAAAAACAGTTATACATTACAGCATTTACAAAAAGTAGTTATATTACAGTTGAGAAAACGTATAACCCACACTATTGTCCACGAAGTGACATCTGAGTATGATAACGAACGCGTGTTATATGAGAGAAAAAAATAAAATAAAAAGGACATATTTAAAAGTAAAA
Organism: Brachylomia viminalis; assembly: GCA_937001585.2. Lineage (NCBI taxonomy): Eukaryota > Metazoa > Arthropoda > Insecta > Lepidoptera > Noctuidae > Brachylomia > Brachylomia viminalis. The sequence goes on from OW443300.2 coordinate 6,380,283, forward strand.
CATTATACATATACCGATGAATTGAAGGAAGCGGATGACAAGAGCATCCGACTTATGAGCGACCTGCAAGAGATTGTGAAATCATTCTTTTAAATTTAGATTGCGACAGCGCGAAAATATCAAAATCAGTGAATTGTGAGTTATAGGTTTCTAACCATGCATGCATGTTTATTGTATGTATGTCACATATTTACGCAAATAAATATTATCTTATCTTATCTTATCTAGAGTCAAATTAAATTAGCTAGCGAAACTCCGCAGACGTGATGGTTATCGACATCTGAACATGATAAAATAAAAATACAATAATTTCATGATAAAGAAAAAATTTGGGTCAGTGACCGCCTAGTAGTTCAGTTACTTGAAGTATGAGTTGAGAAAATATTTTTTTTTGGTTTAATGTGTTTTGATATTACGTTCGTTGACCCACAATAAAAAAACTTCATCGAATATATAGTTTTTTTGTTTTATCATGTTTAGATATCGATACCCATCAAATCTGCCGAGTTTCACGTTCTTATTTAATTTGACCCTGTATTGCTGACAGCCGTACTAAACCATTAAGTATACTAATGAGTATAGGCACCATTCAATACTGATAAAACAAAACACCAATTATTTTCACATAGCAATAGCAATGAGCGACAACTTCTTAAATAACGAACAGCAACATAAAAGAATCAACAACTACTTTTTCGATACCAAATTGACATAGGAACAACATAATCAAGATACTATAAACTGGTGCAAATATAACAGAACATAGTAAAGAAATCGGTGCCACAGTGTAGATAATTATCTACAGTGGTTCATCGCCCATACATTTGACAGAACCTGTCAAATATCAAACTGTTTGATATTCCTCAATACTAAGGTATTGATAAAGAGCTAAGGCTCATTAAACCTGCTTGTGTCTCGAACTATAGTAGGTATGGTAGATTGGGACACTAGCTACGTATAATTATCCGCCGAACGTTTACGAATGAATGAATGATTGAATTGCTCTACGCAAACGCTCCCGCTAAACTACCGTAAGTTGTTATACTGTGCCGGTACAATTAAAAGACAAATCAAACTTGAGCAATCAAGTTTTTTGCACTAATGACGCGGTATCAATGGTTGAAATATTTTCTATAGCTTCGAGTAGTCACGACTCGGGAGTCCTATGATTAAATTGCTTTGTACTTTGACGTCTTCGTAATGACGGCAAAAAAAAAATGTATGTAACGAGATGTTTTGTAATGTAGTCGAGGTAACAGTTGTCGGGTGTTTGATATTTTTTGTCGATACTTTTATTATGTATAAGTAGGTACTTGGTCAGTTATGATAATTTAAGAAAATAAAATAAGCCTTGTTAATTCAGAAACTAGTCGGACATACCTACCTGTCAAAATATCGAGTTTAACCGAAAAAAAATCAAGAAGCCCACCTCTGAAGGTATTATTCAATTAGATTATCAAGTATCCCATGAAAAAATAAAATAAAAATTATTCTAAAGTAAATAATAATATTATCAGAAAGAAAATTAAATATTTGTAACATTTCGGAGAAACTCATTTATGTGCGGGAATAACAAAGCAAAGTAGCAATTGAAGAAAACGAGTTTCATAATGATGATGATAAAATATCCTGTCATAACTTTGCTATCTCAGTAATTTTAGTTTTGTTTAATTACTAATTGTTTTATTTTAGTGATTACAGATTTGATTACTACGAAAACTTCTTGATATTATTGTTCTTCCACCTGACGGAAGAGAAATATTTTACTGTACATTTTTAGAATTCCACGTCAGCAGGTTTGACATTATTCATCATTTGGTTTTTCATTCATTATTGACTTAATAAAAAGCAGATGACCCAGGAAAATAAAACTGTGGATACTGTTTAGCCAGTTATTGTTGCTATTACCCTTGCCTATACAGGATGGTAGGGACATCGACGCAAAACAGATACCATGTATTCAAATCCAATCCTCTTTTGTTTCCCCTTCGGATTAATAATACAGGTAGAAATAGAGGTGAGAAGTACAGACTTTGGGTGCAATCACTCTCCGCCAAAACAGCATTACTAAGTAAAAGTGTAATATGCATGGCCCCATTAATATATAATAAAATTCCAAATTCCCTTAGGAAAATGAATGCTATATCATTCTAGAGAGAATTTACAAAATTGCTAATTAGTAAGGGATATTATAATGTTACAGAGTTTTTGAATGACAAATGTTGAACTTAGATCCTTTAATTAGTTTTATTTCATTTGATTGTTTTAATTATTATTATTTATTGACTGTATTTTGGTTTTGATTGAAATTGGGTATTTGAATTGATTGAATTTTGACTATAATTTAAAAATTTCCTAATTTATAATTCCAATTACTTACATATCATAAAATATTTTGTACGCCGAATATGGCAAAACATGTTGAACCGGCAATTTTAAACTCGTTTCCATCCATATGTGCATATCTATGTATCATGTTACACATGTTTATACAAATAAATGAATCTCTTTAAAATCATTAGTAGGTACATGATTCGGAACGCCCCAAGTTGAAATAATTAGCTAATAAAAAAAAAAAACTGTCATACATTTTAACCGCGTAGGTATTACACTTCTCTATGAAAAAGCTTTTTTGTTTTTGACAACTGACGAAAAATTTCAACGCAGGGGCGTCAGAATGTACTGAATTCATGGTTTAAGTTTGCGCATCGATGCCCCTGTCACCCTGTATAAATGAGACAAAAATGTTAACTAGAATTTCGTTGTGATCACGCAATTATTGCCTGATATTACGATGGCGGCTTAATTTTTTTATCGAGCATTATAATGATGTACAGTCACCGCACATCAGAGGGGCAATTCCCGTATTTTTAAGACCGTTCGCATTCTAATCTCAGTCTCAGTCTGTCAAAATTACAATCATTTTACATACATTTTTGACAGGTTTTTGACATTGATTGTCGCTGAGATGAGATTGCGACTTGAATTTGAACGTTTTTTAAGTACGAGAATTGGCCTAGGTTAAATACGAAGCTGAATAAATTATTTTTCATCGTTTTTATTGAGCTTTAATAAGGAGATTTTATGTATTTCTTTTCTAATTAACCAACTTTACATATTTTAAATTCACCTAAAGTAGAGCAATAGAAAGGAGTTGGTGGCCTTACATTTTTTTTTTAAGTATTTTTCTTTACAATTTTACAGACTATATTTTATATTTATTCAAATTAACGTGTATTTTTTCTCATCGTTTTATCACTAAGAAAGTTGGACTAGATCTTTTGTTATCTTAATACAGTGATCATCTATATTTCACGAAAAACTGTAATATTCTAACAAGAAACTCAATAATGTGTTCACAAAAACTTATTAAATTCGAACCACAGAAAATACATTTTCCTAATAATCAAAAAATATACATTTTGATTAAAGGGTTCGACTACTAACTTTAAGATAACACGTATTTCTTTGAAAATATTCTAGGCTTCCTTTATAGGAACTTTAATATTTTTTTTATCTTTCATTTAATTTATAATATATTATTATGTATTTCTGTTGAACCTACTCAATAAGTGACCCAAGTAAGAAAATTATTATCCTAAGTCAATAGTAGATGTTTTAAAAACCAATCAATATCTTATAACTCCATAGTAACAAGTCTAAAAGAAAGAATAATGTCAGTTGTAAATTACAATGAACAATAGATATACATAAATATTCTGGAATCATTTATTTATGATATATTTATGATACTAAAGAAAACTGTGAAAGCAATGACGCAATGGCGGCAACGCGCGTATTAGAGAAAGTGTACAGCGAAGAACATTGCGACGTCATTGAGTATCCATCCATTAATCAGCGTAGAAAGTTTATTGATTGTATCGTTATACTTGATCCGGACATGTCCATCTTAATAAACTCCCAAATCATTAATTAAATTACCTTTAGAAACACTGACAAATCTCCTAACACATCCTTTGTACAAGAAACTTCAGACAAACAACACTATACTCATTCTTTGCACAGAAACCTTAAACCATCACAAAAAAACTTCATAAAAGTATAACAGAATTCGCGTTCAAAATTTGAAATTCCAAGATGGCGTCGAAAGCGGCGCGCGCGCTCCGGACCTCGCGGCTGACTGGACTCACGCACAGTTCACGGCAATGACATCAAACCCCACTACTCTACGTCACCTAATCGAATTAATACTCTATTGTGAAAGCCTAAACGTGGGAAATAGCTTGGCACGAGGATGTTTTGGCTAATGAATTAACAAGTGGCAGGTACCAGGGAAAACACAAGTTTAATCGAGATCAATGTTTGAGACAAAACTCATATTAGGCATGGCCAAATATTTATGTTCATGAATAAAAAGAAATAAAAAACATGAGAGAATTAACCTTCGAAACAACGTGCATAATTCTTACATTTTACTACAACGTTATATTATTAAGCTGTAAGAGGCAAACTATTATTAAGTAACGTAGAGAATACTATTGGACTAGAAAATAGGCAAAAGGGGTGCAAAACAACCACATAATACAAGCATATCAACAACATAGGCATAACCTACCATTAATTATGCATATTATATATATACGATTTCTAATAGTAACTCCATCGATTTTAATTAGAACTATTGGACCAATTTCGCAATGCGTCTGTCTGGCATTAATAATGCTGAAATGAACCTTTTTCGCGCAGCTTTGAGGCACACATTATTGTTGTTCAAACATTATTTTCACTTTTTTTATTTTGCTGTTTATATTTTGTGTTCTATGGACTGTGTCCAAATAAACGTTATTCTTTCTTTCATTGGTCACAGTAATTTAAACTTTAATTAAGTACACTCTCGTTTTAAGTTCCATTGGTCCTTTGGACCATGTAGGCTTCTTAGCCTTCTAAAGAAAAACACTGGTTATACAGGGTTATTGGTAAAATATCGGTAATCCTTTAAATGGATTCTCCAGGCCCGTCAAGTGCGCAGACATGCGAGTCTTGGGCCTGGATGACTCCGTAACGGAGGGAGAGGTGGTGGCCGCCGTCGTCAGGACGGGCGGGTGTCTGGCCGACCAGGTGAAGGCGGGCACCATACGTCCGTACCCCGCGGGTATGCGAACCGTAACGGTAAGCTGCCCCGTGACGGCGGCCAAAAAGATCGTGGAGGGCCGAAGGCTTCTGGTGGGCTGGGTTTCGGCGCAGGTTAAACTGCTGGAACCAAGACCTCTGAGGTGCTTCCGATGCCATGTGGGGCACCACGTTGGCGTCCAGTGCACCTCGGAGGTGGACATTTGCATAGGGGTCATAAGGAGTCATTTGGTTGCAAATGACCTCCCCTGCATCCCCATAGTGGATTGCCGACGTATTACAAATATTCCTGTTTATTAGCACGAAATATTCTCAAGGACAACTATTCAAGACGTTAATGTTTGATAGCACGGACATTATTCTCATCCACCCTTCAAGTTATATTACGATCGACAGCTGTCTTAACGGAAACCACTTATGCTGTCACTGTTATTACGCCTACAGCAATAGACGCAGAAATATTTAAAATAAATGAAACAAATATGTGTGCGCGTTATTTATTTTCGTTTATACAAGATGCAATTATTGAAAAATCTAATTATAACTTGAAAAGAGGTTATTGTACTCATGATTATGTAGGTAGATAGAAGTAGTCTTCTATTAGTAGGACCAATACTGAAATCACGATAATAAAAACTGCTGCTCCATACTGCCCCGTTGGTCTCGTGGTCGCAAGTGCGACTGCTGAGCGTGGGGTCCTGGGTTCGATTCCCAGGTCGGGTTATGTGTATTTGTTTTTTACATTAGGAATTTCACAGTAACAGGAGTTTGGAAGTTGGCGGTGTGATACCCCTGTGCCTCGGAAAGCACGTTAAGCCATTGATCTTGCGCCTGATCTCTATCCAGGCGTGAAGGATTGTCGTCCCATTGGGCTATGGGAGTGAGTGCACCTGTGTGTGCAGAGCTGCACACAAGCCTGTGCTCTATAATATCTCCCGCGCTGATGGTTGGCCTTCGCTGAGATTGGCTGCCATGGCCGAAAGTTGGTCTGGAGGACTATTATTATTATTTACGCGATTTCAGGGTTATCCTATACTAAAAGTTGTTCATAATGACGAGTACAATGACTCCTTGTCAGGTATTTAGTTATTTCTTTCAGTTACGCCTTGTATTAATGTTAAAATGTAAGAAAGAAGTTAAATTATTTTCCATTAAATATGTATTTCAGTCCTATGAACCTTCGTGAAATGCCAGCAAAAATTTTAGAGGGCACTATATTATTATCAAGTATTTGTCAGTAATTTTCATTTTGCACTCAACACCCATTAAAAATATGGTCCGATAAAGAAGAACATGAATCATTCTGCGTTGCCAAAAAATTAAGTAAGAAAATGAAAAGTAGCTACGTAGGTATGTGGCTTTCATATTTTTTTTTAACTTTGAATTCTATTTTTAATTTGTCAATGTCATGCATTTGTTATTCCCTTTGCTGTTGTGTCGTCGACGTAAAAGACGTATGGTATCAAATATTCATTGTGTTGTTATTATGGTGTGAATATTTCAAACGTGATAAGCTAGCGACACTGTAGTACAAAGAACAAGTAAAATTAAGCCTTTTTATTTTTAAGGTGTTTTTTTTTATAGCAATAGCTGCCGTTTTTTTGGCACACGATATTGATTGCGTGTTCATAAAATGCCAAATCATCACCATTCGTATACAATTTTTGACTGACCGGTCGGTGCAGTTGGTGGCGACCCTGCCTTCTGGCTGGTCCTGGGTTCGATCCCCAGACAAGTCAAACATTTCGCATGCTTAATAGAATACTGACCTAATAGAGTTTGAGTCAAAGTTAGGATTTCTGCAATCTTTTTTCACATTATTTATGTTTACTGTTTATTACATATGTATTATATTGGCTACCAAGCCGACTAGACCTCGCAAGCAAAACATTAAATGGCGATTTCCCAGAAATCTACTTTTTTTAGTTAAGCCAATATTCTATTAGGCATGCGATTTGTGCCCATAAACATGTCTGTTTGACCTGTGTCTGGGTGTGTATATGTATATAAGTATGTATATCAGTCATCAGGTTACCGTAGTACAGGCTCTACCTAGTTCGGGACCTGAAGACTTTGTGTGGATGTTGTCTTTTAGTTATTTAATTACCTTTTCTTATCATAAAAATTTCCTTGCGTCGTGAAACTAGCAATGATCTGCTTCAAAACCGTATGATGAAAATGTAAATGAACCCTGGTCAGGTTAAATTCAAACACAATTTCTCACTCATGGTAATTAACTAGTAACAAATTCATCTGTATTGAGAAGGTTTCGTCTTTATATTCTACCTATCTTTCCAACAATTTGTTGCTCCAAATAATCAAATCACTCAATTTATAATTGGATCTACAATTTGGCATCCACATGTATGTTTTTTGATACCTTCGTTTACAGTTTCATCAGATATCTACTTTTGGAACAGACTATAAGTATTTCAACTACGGTTTCCTCTTACACATATTTTCCCACAAGTCTTTTCCTGCTACATGGTCTTTATTTTCAACTAAACCTTCACAGTTGACAATATCATAAACAGCACCAACAACAGCGCATTCCTCATTGATCTATAATTCCTCTAACCTTTCCCCGAACTTAGCGTCACCAAACCTGGCTTCAACGTGGTAAGACAGATCTCGACAACCATTTCCTAAAATGGCTGCAGCAGTGATGTGTTAGGGCATGACGCTACCGTTAGTTGAAGTCAGTGACCAGGCGCACGTGCTCGCGCGCACCCACTATCTGAGACTTCTATTAAAAACCGATACCGGTATGGTAATGAAGATTTAATTATTTTATAAATGTTTCTGTCTAACTGACATTCTTTATGCTGCAGTGTTATGTTGGAGAAGACATATGAAGAGTAAATTATTGAAACAATTTTATCGTAAAAGATGTATTCGGAGCGATATTAGGAATTATGATGCCATGGGTGCTTGAATAGGTAAATTGTTCTGTAAATGTCTTTGACCTATTGCATTATCCAAAAGACGTTCTCAGCAAAGTTCAAAAGTAACATTATTTACATTTCTATGTATGGAGGAAGAACCACAATACATAGAAATGATAAACTCCTTGATGATTCCAAATTAGACTGAAAATACCAGCAGTACATTATAGCGGCAATAGAAATACACAGTCTGTGAAAATACCAGCAGTACATTATAGTGGCAATAGAAATACACAGTCTGTGAAAATACCAGCAGTACATTATAGTGGCAATAGAAATACACAGTCTGTGAAAATACCAGCAGTACATTATAGTGGCAATAGAAATACACAGTCTGTGAAAATACCAGCAGTACATTATAGTGGCAATAGAAATACACAGTCTGTGAAAATACCAGCTAGTACATTATAGTGGCAATAGAAATACACAGTCTGTGAAAATACCAGCAGTACAATAGTGGCAATAGAAATATACAGTCTGTGAAAATATCAGCAGTACATTATAGCGGCAATAGAATTACACAGTCTGTGAAAATATCAGCAGTACATTATAGTGGCAATAGAAATACACAGTCTGTGAAAATTTCAACTGTCTAGCTACTATTACGGCTCATGGGATACAGCCCGCTGACAGACAGACGGACAACGGAGGCTTAGTAATACGGTTTCGTTAGCACCCTTTGGGTACGGAACCCTATAAATGACACTCATACCATGCTAAAGATATTAGGAGTCAAACAAAAACAAAAGTGTATCAGACAGTCCACAATGACGTCATCAGACACAAGTTATAACATTCGACAATAGGGAACTGGTTCTTCTGGTATTCGTTATGAAACTGACAGGCCTACTACTTGTGCGTTATCTTTAACTGATGGGTGGTCATTAAATATCGATGTTAGCGGTTAGGATCTTAAGTTTGTACTTTGGACGTACAATTATAGTAATAAATATTTCCTAAATCGCTAATTTAGATGGTTGGTTAAACCTTAACTACCGAATAAAATTCCGTAAATATTTACAGGCCGGATGACAGAAGAAGGATCAAGTAAAATTACTTGTGATTCAAGAGACATAATATATCCAGAAGTGGACATATAGAGGCTGATAATTATATTTTTTTTTTTATATATCGTTATATATAAAAAAGTCTTAATAACTTGAACGATAATGATTATCAAATACCTGAAATTACACTGTTTTAAAAAAAGATTTTTGGCCTAAAGTTAGCGCTTACATCAAAATCTGTTTGCATTGATAAACTTCGACACCATTCAAAATAACAAAACGCAAACCAATCGAGTTAATTTCTCAAATCTTCATCCACTCATTGAATAATTAATACCACATTACAAGTCGTTCACGATGTTAGAATCGATTTAGAAAGAGTGCGTTCAACTCAAATACTTAACGAGTACTTGTAACTCGTTAGCGGCGAGTAGAAATTATGATTCGTATTAAACTAGAAATTATACTTCGTAATTATAGTAATTTATTGCATAGCTTGTGCCTGGTTTATTCGACTCTTTAGATAATTTGCTTATTGAGAACTTCATCGTACGGACTCTTACGTATTTATTTAGGATGTCCAACAAAAATATACACAATACTGGACACGTAAACAAATGGCAAGTTCGGGTATTAAGCAGGTCTGCCAGGGTTGCGGGAAAGTCCGAAAGGGATACCGTGGCCTCTGGCACAGGCAATTACTGAAGGAACACGGGTGGGGTTTGGTCAGTAAGAGTCTGACACGCCTTCACGCTCCGCCCAGAGCGGGAGAAGTTAATTGATGATTTGGAAAGTTATAACAGCCTTCAATCACATTTGCACAAAATAATTGCTAAATGGAATGATTGCACCAAATTTTGTAATGACCTTAAAGTATTGCGCTTGTCAGGTTCCTTTAGACTCGTATACGTCCAAGTGGGGATTTATTAAATCAATATTAATGCCCATATTCACTCATTCTAGTTGACACCTAAATATTAATCAAATGGATGCCCTTAGGCTAGGCGAAGCGACGATCTTTGCAGGGTAGCTGGTAGTAGCCGGATGGGATTTGCCGAGAATTGAGCTGAATGCCGTGCAATTGGAGAGGCCTATGTCAGGCTGTGTTGGCACAGTGGTAACAACCGTGACTTACGAGTTGTAGGTCGTAGGTTCATACCCAGACACGCGTTTTACTTTGTGTAAACTAATTCATCACCACTGCTCTCAATACGGTGAAGGAAAACATCGTGAGGAAACCGGCATGTCCTAGAACCAAAAATTCGAAGACATGTGACATCTACCAACCCGCACTGGGCCTGCGTGGTGGATTACAGCCCACTCTCTCTCTCAGAGAGGAGGCCTGTGTCCCAGCAGTGGGAACAGTAGGTATAGGCCGATGATCATTATGATGATGTCCAGCAGTGGACTGCTTTAGGCCGATGATGATAACGCTGATCGAAATAAAAACCTGGATAAAAACGCGCTGTTTGATTTTTGACGCTCGGCTCAGTTAGTGAAAACGGGCATAAGACTGACTACAGCCATTAAATGATCTACTCAAACCTGAAGTTATTTCGTACTTTACCTAAAGTATCAGGTATTCCTTTAGTTAAATTTAATTACTGTTCGGCACCAATTGGCAACATTAAGACATGTCTTGGAGTCGCACGTGACCTGAATAGAAAATAGTTAAATAAAAGCTTTAAGACTCCTTCGTGCCTTCGAGACTTCCTCCTTTAGCCTCTGGTATTATTCTAGTCGGGGCTAAGACGTGATATCCTTTGATCTAGATTATTAGTTCTACAGGAACTAGATCTACTTGCGAATCAAATAATCTTCAAACATTGAATTACAACGAATTAACTGTTGAAACAACACGCTTTTTCTCCTTTCTTTATATCGATATCGTAGTATGTAAAGTCAGGAAAATTTATAAAATTCTTGCCAGCTTACTTCAATCTGCCGTGCCGTAGCCATTTCATAGAATTGACAAAGCATGACAGCTGTGCTTTGAATATACAGTTAGACACGACAATTTTCTTAACAATTAGTTTTCCTGACTTTTTTTTTTTTTTTTTTTTTTTTTTTTTTTTTTTTTTTTTTTTTTTTTTTTTTTTTGAGGATGGGAAATCATCAAATGACCCCTCCCGCTCTGGGTGGAGCGGAAGGGAGTGTCAGACTCTTACTGACTAAAACCCACCCGTGTTCCTTCCTTGGCCCTTTATGTTCCGGGTCAGCGGTACCCCTTTTGGATGATCCCGCTTTCCCGGCAGGCTTGGGCCCTAGTGGGCCCCCTCTTCGATGCTGACATCTCTTTGAGGCGCGCGTGGAACACGTACGCGCCTTCCAGCACGGGCCTGGTCCTGATCAGACGGTGAGCTACCCATTACTCACCGCCCGCAGGCCCGCGCCTACGGTGGCCGGGAGTCGTCACGCGGCTCCCGACGCCCGGAGCGTCCACCGCGGAAGTTTTCCTGACTTTACTTACCTATTTTATCTCTCCTTGTTGCCATCGGAAGTTTTGTTTAGCAATTACGAAATCTCCTCCCCTGTATCCTCCGAATGGGTCAGCAGACGTATTGCATCATCATCGTCATCATAGTCATCAGCTGAAAGATGTCTAGGTACACCTGCACATAGGCTTTCCCCAAGCATCCTGCTACTGTTGAGATGATGCTTGAAAAATGAATGAATTTAACAGGAGGTGAGATTCTTGCTTTCTCCAGCATTCCACGTATAATGGTGAACTTATCAGCCTTGCCCCTCTACTCCTTCAGACCGTATTTTGGCCATGGCGACTAATCACAACAGAGACTAGCCTTCGGCGCGGGAGATATTATAGTGTACAACTATGTGCGCAGACACAGGTGCACTCTCTCTTCCCTAACTCTCATAGTCCGATGGGACGGCACACAATCCAACACGACCGGAGAGATATCAGGCGCAGGACCTGTGGCTTAACGTGCATTCCGAGGTTTCATACCGCCAACTTCCAAACTCAAGGCTGTTACAAAACAAAAGCAGATTGACGGTAACAAATTGGCTTCTTGCACTGGACAGCGATATGACAGAAAGTCTATTAGGTTATGTAAATAAAAACTCACACACATCGACAATTATTCACAAATACATATTATGCACTCGAATCACGTACATACGTATATATATAGCTCGCAGACACTTACAACACCAACAGAACTGACACAAATCTCACCACCAACCTATACACTCTTTCTAAGCCGATTTTAGGTTTTAAAATTGTGCCCTATAATGTATAATGGAGTCTGGAACTCACAGCACAGGGAATCGTAGTGTGAGGTCTTGGAATTCAATCCACTTGAATGTTAACTTAGCAAATAATTTTTATTCTAATTCTAACATACTTCTTACAAAAAAAAAAAAAAAAATGTAAAAACTCAATAACGCTGCCCGACCTGGGAATCGAACCCAGGACCACACAGTCACGTTTGCGACTACGAGACCAACGGAGCCCCACTAACAATCTCTTCAAACAGTCGTGACCATAAACATTTACCATTTCAGCCCGAACATCTATTTTGTGAAATTGGTAACAAATTGAACCATCAGGCTGGTACCGACACCTTACATTAAGATGATTCTTTCACTGCTCATCTCGGGTCACGAAGTCGTGACTTAAGAAATAGAAAATAGGGACGGTTGCTTCACAGAATAGTTCAGAAGGTCGGGTCTATACAATGAGTGAAAGCACACGCACATATAGACTAGACACGCTATAGAGTAGAATAAAATGTTTTGTTTTCTGAGATAACAAAAAACGTATTTTTTTTTTTTGTGTATTAGGTTTTTTGTTAAGAGTACGAAAACCAAAATATGGTAAGGTGGTTAACTGTAAATATGAGTTGATATTAGTTTTTTTTTTGTTTACTATGGAAATACCATTTGTTATAGTCTTCGATCAACAATAACAACCAATAAATACCAATATGGTATTGTTGATCGAATGTTATAATCGTTGATTCAGAATCAGATGAAACAAATAAAGACATAGAACATCACAATACAAGCAAGCGAAGCTACTGATACAGATACAGGTGACTGAAACACTGGTGAAAATTTAAGTCTTTTTAAGTTCATAATAATTATTCATAAATTGGAAATTTTTATAATTCTATTTAATTTTTTTATACTTAATTTGACTTTAATTAAAAATAAAACAGTAACATTTAGTGTTTTATTCCATTTTAGTTATTGTATTTCACTTTTCCTGAAACAAAACGAATGTAGAAAAAAACACAACGGTGCAAAGATTGTTTTATATTTTTTTTTAAAAACGAGAAATAAAAATGACGTCACTCGTCTTTACATACAGTAACTAGAGTAGACTAAGAAATCGCCGTACGTACGCGTTAGAAAACTCGGAATTACCACGCCGGCAGCATCTAGCTAGAGTCATCAGTGACGGCAGTACTACAGTACTCACTACAGTAACGACAACTAATAAAACTCTTAGCGCTGAAGTTGTGTTGAGCGCAACTTCCGTCAAGGACCGTCTTAAAAGCCGTCAGTCTCTATACGTCATTTGTGACGTAGTGTGAGTTAACGGTTAAACGCTTAGTTTGTATGGAAAGTATTGACAATGCCGCCTCTAGCAGTGGCCGACGAGGCGTCTTCGTGCTCTGTCAGTGGTACTTCTATTGTGTGCATGCTCCTGTTGTATGGAGCCGACCTTCTGTAAGTACTTTTCTGTGCTTTCCCTATTTTTTTTTCGATAGATTTGAATGAACAGAGGTCTAGTTGCTTTAACGTTTCTGTGATTGTGGATATCGTTTTGTAAAGTAGACGAAATTAGGCGAACACGATTTTGATGGCCGAGTTGATTTTGTGGAGAAATGTAGAGTTTGTTGATGAACAAACTTTTTAAAGCTGTTGAGTCAATTTAAAGAATTTGTAAGACTTGATTCACTGAAGCTAATTATTATTAAGAATAGCTATACCTTATATTCACACACTATAAAAAAAAGTTAGTAAAGTCAAAACTAGAGATTATTACAATTATGTTTAACCAAGTTTTTTGGGTTTTTTCTGTGTACATCATGTAACAACCTATACTCCATTTATTATAGCATTAGAAAAAATCGGCTCGTAGAAGCAGAAGTGCAAAACATTTTATTTTAAAGTTAAGTTAAAACCATTTTAATATCAATTAAAATTTGTTTAACATTAATTTGATAAATAGATCTAAGACAGTATTATAAATACTTAGATAAACGAAATAAGTTTTATTTTAAATTATACTTTAAGTATTTCTAATAACATCTTCATCAGCATCACACATTACCAACTTAAAACCAAGCGAATGAATGAAACTACTGATCACATGATGATTTAAGTTTAATTATGAATTAAAAGCATTTTTTTAACAATGTTTTATTTAAAATAACAACTTACAATACATCATACGTTAGTAAAACTTCTTCGTCTTCGTCAACTAATCTAGTCACTATCATCAGAAGATAAAGATGTTTCACCGACGATCATAATATTTTTTTCTACCACATCAAGTTAGCAAAACCTTTCCTCTTCTTTGATTGCATGAGCAACGCAAGACTGCCATCGTTCTAGCGTAATAATTACCCAGAGCTTGTAGCCACACACCTCTTCAATTGAGCCCAGATTAATTCTATTGGGTGGAGCTCGCAGTGGTAGGGTGGGAGGCATAATACTGAAATACCCTTCTCTCTCTAGTCATCTCATCTCCAACAAACGTTTGGTATAAATGTTTTAGTTCTTTTACGTTTTCTAACAAAGTTGCCTGGAGTCTTTTTCCTCAAAAGGAATATTTTTGCTTTTTAACTACTTCTATATTATAATATGTGTGGTTGTAGTTGGCAGCTTCTCCAGTTTCCTTGAGTGGTATGGCGCATTATCGATAACAATTACAGTGCCTTTCTCAATTTTGGTCAAAATGGACTTGAACCACTTTTCAAAGATAAAGGCATGCATTTCGGAGTGGTAATCTCCATTACCTTTCTTTACATCATGAAAATATTAATGCAGCGTCCGTTAAAAATCCTTCAATTTATCCTGTGAAATAAAATTAGTACAAGGCAATTATTCCGTACCCTCTGTATAATTTCACTTCTGGAAATAGGTCTTATACATATACTATAAAAAATAGCAACAACATTTATAACTTGAATAGTTCGCTTTGAATGTGTGGGTTTGTAATATAATAATATTATTGCATTATTAGTCAATGTCAATGGGGGGTTCATTTGTTAATGGTGAGGACAGTCAAGAAAACTTTAGGTATATGTTTTATTACAATGCATGTTAATTTAAAATATTTTTATAGTAATCATTTTATAAACCATCCTTACCGGCAACTTCTGCGGTTTCTTTCATCATCTCAATCTTACAACGTGGGGTACCTGCAGACCAAGACTCCTTAAATTGCTTAAAACAATTTATTACTGTTTGATTTTCTACAGCATGAAGTGGAGTTTGTTTCATTCCCTTTTTCTTGGGAGATGTTATCATGTCGTGGGAGTAGATTTTTGGGCCACGTCTTTTTGCCATTGTCTTTGGTCAGCCTCAAAACTTGTATGTTGTAAACCACTTGGACCCGCACCGGGATCACCGATACATAGCTCCACAAAACGCAACGCTTTGTACGAACAACCCAAAAACAACACTAATAACGATAACCAAACAAAAACGATAAAAATTTGGCAATAACAACTAAATCACGAACATTTGGCAATAACAAAAACAAAGCGTAGCATTCACAAGTATCCGCAAGTGAATGACATTAATGACAATTATAGAACATTATTTACGTAAATTTCACCGACGACATAAACCGGGATAATTAGAATCACCCGGCTGTGACAGCTTATGAAGAGATTAGATAGCATTTTAGATTTGGTAGAATTATAGTGAAATGAAGAACGTTCCGGGTATTATTCGCCCCTGCTTCTTTTAGGTTTTTTAGCATTGACACTGTAATTGGACGGAATGAAATACTATATCTAAATGAAAACTACTTGATTTCATAAGATAAATGGTTAGAATGATTACAAGTATGTGTAACAGCTGGTATATAAATAGATTTTAATAAATTTGGCGTCAATCGTAACTGTAACAAGTTTATTGTATTTTTGTTACAAAGTGTCTATTAAAAAAAAACCTTTTTTAACTTCTGTTTAATTATGAAGTATAAGTCAAATAAATGTATTTTCTTGTTATCATTTCTATGTATTACACAAATAAAATAGCCGCATGTTTAACTCTAACAAAATACAAAAACCGAAAGAGAAAAGGTTCGATGCTAAAAAATAAATAAAAACCAGAATAGAATTGAATAGAATGTTGTTTACTTGCAAAGCCAACTAGAGATGTTGATCACGCCCACGTAAAAAACGTCCTTTTTAGTTAAAACGCAGCAACAGATCTGTGAAAAATACCCACCAATGGTTTTTACGCCTTATAAAAACTTCCAACTCATGATTTAAACGCAGCAAACGGCTGTAGCTTGAGTAAAGCTGAGACCTATTGTACAACAGCAGCACCTTATTCCGTATTCCGGCTCGCTCTTAACGGTCTCGCCGTTGCAAATTGCCATCGACGACTGGCCATGATTATGAAATCGGTTTTTACCCGGATCCACGTTTCTTTACTGAGAAACAAAGCAATGAGGCCAAGTAGGTAAAGCGTCTACCTTCGTGGAGGTTTGCTTGGGGAGTGAACTCAATTAATTTTAAATTGGCGGACCCTTGACTATTGCGTAAAAACTTATAAAAGTAACAGGCAGAAAAATTACGCTAAGTTATTTGCAGTACTTTTTAACCGACTTCCAAAAAGGAGGAGGTTCTAAATTCGACTGTATGTTTTTTTTGTATGTTTGTTACGCGATCATTCCGCCAATTATGAATTTGTTTTGATGATTCTTTTTTTGTTTGGTAGGGCATACTTCAGAGGTGGTCACATATAAATTTTACCGAAAACGGGCCGGACGATTAAATAATAACCGCCTTCAAACGGACGTGGACGTGTAAGACGATCGTTTTCGAAATGGTGTGGGGGTAGGTACCACAGCTAAAAAATAAAAAACTTTATTACAAAAAAGAAGCAACCGCCTTGCCAAAAAAAAAATCACTACAAAGTGAAAAATTACTTTAATTTCGGAAGTCGGTGGAAAAAATTAAAACACAGATGCAAAGACACCGACTTCCGAAATTATAGTTATTTTTCACTTTGTAGTGTTTTTTTTTTTTTGGAAGTCGGTTGTTCTTTTTTGTGGAGCAGACACAGTTTACAGCCAAGAACCGCAAGAAAAGTACATTTCAAAACATTTTGAATTATTAATTTATTTGAAACTGTAGGTCAACTAATCAAGTAGTCACAATCGACCTGCCTTATTATTGCATCACAACGTTTCACTTAAACGTCCAGAAGTTTATATGTTACCGCAGCTGCTATGGAGAATAATTGGGTAACCTGTCTCAACTTTGTTCTTCCGATTGATCTCATTAGTTGGGACAAGGTAACTTCAGCGGACGTGGCAACAATTGTGAATGTAGTATCTACATATGTTACCTAATATATTATGGTCAGAGGTGCTTTGTTGTCACCAATAAAATACAATACCACTCGTACAATACCTATATGCAAGTTGGTTTGAGTTGATCATGCAGCGTAAGTTTTGGATATCATAGTTCGACATTGGTGCCGATTCCCTTGTTCACAAACTAAACTAAATTTAAGTTGAGTGCTTCTTTTTCTTTCTATTTCATTATGAAAAGGACAGAAGATAAATATTAGTTTGGTCCTGTCAAATTAGTCAGCACCTGACGTAATTTGATGTAATTTTAGTAGTCAACTTTTTAATCACGTCTAAACTTGTATGGAGTAGTGTCAGGCGCTGATTAATTTGACAGGACTAAACTAAAATTTATCTTCTGTCCTTTTCTTAATGAAATAGAAAGAAAAAGATGCAATGAACTTAAATTTGGTTTAGTTTGTAAACAAGGGAATCGGCACCATTATTATCATCTTCCTAGCCTATTCCCAACAATGTTGGGCTCGGCCTCCAGTTTAACGGATGCAGCTGAATACCAGTATTTTACGTGGAGCGACTGCCTATCTGACCTCCGCAACCCAGTTACTATACAGGTAACACTATACCTCTTGGAGCCGTACTATGACATGTTAATTCCATCATTGTTCCAGCGTAAAAGAGAGACGGAGCTAAACATGACCGAAAGCACTATCTCTTTTTCGCAACGGAATCATGATGGTGTTAACTCGTCATAGTACGGCCCTTACAACTTTTATGGGACCAAATATATGAAATAGCGAAAAATAATGATGAGTACAATGACCCCTTAAGAGATTGATGGTGTTTACCAATAACTCTTTATATAAAGAAAGAAAGAATAATATTTTATTTGGTATGTCTGGTTGTCAGACTTTCGGGCTTCTGACGACCCGTAACGACTTGGTCCACGAATGACAGCCGGTATCAACCGCTTAATGTGCTCCGAGGCACGGAGGGGTGTCGGTATGTAAATATGGTCACCCATCCATGGATCGACCACGGCAAGCTCAACCTGATTGATTGACCCATGCGGCTATTATTACTTAGCCACGAGCCCCTCGGATATCATAGTTCGACAATACACTTTCTTTTTGTTTCGCGGATTCTTTAAACTAACACAAAAAATGTAATATTCAACAACACCCAGATGGCCCAACACGACGGCAGAAAGGTAACGTCTTAGCCAGAAATCGATTACCCACATCGTATTATTTCAACAACTTGTCTTTCTCTGTCACCACTGACCTAGACTAGAGGCAAGAGCAAACCAACATTAAATAAAAAAAAAACAAAAATAAACTTATCTATTTTATCTCAGTATAGAAATTCATTCGTTTTTTTTATATTTTTTTATAATTACTTCTTTCTTATATACGTACAATACATAGAGATACGACATTAGATTTGAGTACCTGCTTATTTCTTAAGTTCTTTATTATTCTACAATATTTTACTTAAACTTACTTAAAATAATATTAATAATTATGTGCATAAATATAAAAAAAGAAGAAAAAGTCACAGGGCATCAAAAAATTCGTCCGCGTCACTGTCAACAGGAAATGTGCCGAAAAGGCTGGCAGCATTGCCACGTTCAATGGCGATGCTGATTCTTTAGCCAAAAAATAGGCCAGACCTCTGGTCACGTAAAGAGTCGACCAACCGCTTGGCGATGTCTCGAAAACCCAAGTGGGCACTCGGACCCCATGATTCTATTGTTTGAACCCTAAACGGCTCGAACATAATGTTTTTATTTAAATTCATTCTACAGGCAAATAATGAAATTGTCAAATTGAAATATTGCAACAGATATGCCAATCATTTCGTCATTATTTGGCTTCTGGTGCTATTGACGTCATCACAAATTGGGTTTCGCGAGCCGCCGCCGCGCGCCGCCGCCTGCGTTGTTGCAAAATCGACTGGTATAATACCCGGATCTATTTTTATTTTTGTATACAACGCAACACAAAGTCATTAAAAGTCCTCAGTGTTTGCTACTGCTTATCTTAAGTGGTTTAAGATAATGGTGTGCCAGAATGAGTTGTTTATCTTAAATTAATTTACTCGTAGATTACTTTTTATTTTAGTGTCTTTAAAGGTAGCCCAAGTTTTAAAAACAAACCGAGAACAGATTTTATTGTTTGACACTTTTCGCTATCAGTTCTGACTGTCAATTAAAAGTAGGTAAGCAATTTAACAAAGAATCCATTGGGTCAAATTGAGTTAGGTCATATTCTATTATTTATTAATATAAATGAGACAATAAAGTACCTAATCTGATTTTTATATTAGCAAAAACATTTTTTAAACCCTTGTTTATTAATGTAAGAGTTACAAATTCTAATAGGAAAAACGGAACTTACATAATATAGGCTTATGGCCTATTTGTCTCCCTTCCGATAAATTCCATTTAACTTAGGTACCTATCGGGCAAATATTTTGAAACAGGCCTTACCTGCTCTGAAACAGGCCTTACCTTTTCTCGGGTTCAAAATTGACGGGTAATTTTATAATTTTATATTATTTTGGAAAAAAAAAACGTTATTACATAACATATAACACATATCAGTAAGCTACAATACATTATAAAACAAAATCAATGCTATAACCACAACATTTTCCACATTTATTAGCAAAGAGGTATGCTATGTTTAATCATGATTTGGCAGTTTGAGTAATTTATGCGGCCTGTTCAAATGTCCTTTCTTTGGTATTGTTTGTCGAATCGTTGAGCTCCTTAAGTCTAAGTTGAGCTGCACGATTGCTGACAATTGCGTGCACTGACTGGACAGGTCCACTCAATCTGTGTGGTTCTTTCCTCAAAAGACCATTTCAGACACCGATCTACATAGCCTTCACATGATCTGACCAAGATTATGTCTGGACTTTAAAAGAGACTGTGACCTCTGAGTTTGTTTTGGCCTTTCTTCTCAGAGTAGTCAGATAGGAAACACCGAACTCATCTAGTTTAAAATATGATTGGCGTGTAAAAGTGTTTGTTCAAACCTACTTACAGAAATAAAATCATTTATCATTTATGATGAGGACTCGGTAAGCTAGTTATTATTTACATTGAAGGAAACATTTTATATCGTTACAAACTAACAAACTAGTTAGTTACCGCAAGATGCATCTAAGTTGTAGGGATGTAGTGTTGTTGTTGTGTATTTTATTAGGTAGTTACTTACTTATAATTACTTAAGTCTTAAAAACATCCTCCTGACCTACAGATCTAGCATTTTTTTACGATCCACAAATTTTGTTTACCTCGCCTTGAAAAAAAAATGTTATTGAGATTTCCCGAATACACGCGCTATTAATACGAGTAGGTATAATAAGTGGGACACGTCAATAAAATGTAACTAATATCCTGTTAGAGTAGGCATGTTACTTATTTCTTTGGGTCACCAGATTACTGTCCATATGTAGGCCAGTTCCTTTGAGTCCAGGGAAACCGAACTAATTTCGGAAAGTCTCCAAGCCAGGCAATGTTTATTATATTATTCGCGTTGGAAACTTTATTACCTCCAAACGTAACCTATTATTTACTTTGATAGACAGCGCTAGGCGTGATATTGTTGGTCGTACAAGCTACTTAGTAAACCTACAAACTAATCTTAATAATAACAACTAAATCACGAGTGGTTTTTATTTACAACTCAGTATTTTATTATTATGCTTAATAATAATATAATATGAGACAACATCCACACAAGGTCTTCAGGTCCCGAACTAGGTAGAGCCTGTACTACGGTAACCTGATGACTGACATACTTATATACATAAACACACCCAGACACAGGTCAAACAGACATTTTCATGCACACAAATTTTTTACTTTTCCCGGGATCTAACCCGGGACCAGCGGCTCAGAAGGCAGGGTCGCTAGCATCTGCACCAGCCGGTCAGTCAATAATCACAATCACTATTTTTTTTTCTTTTTTAAATACGTTGTCTTACCTAGGAATTTCTCCTGTATTGTGGGTGCGTTTACAAACATTTAAACTCACATACACAAACCACCAGACCCGGAACAACAACTTGTAGGTCATACAAATATTTGTTCCGTACGTGAGTCAAACCCGCGACACGCAGCGCAGCAGACAATCGCCTAACTACTGCGCCGACCGTGTCATCTTTATTTAACTGAAATAAAACTGTTTGTCTAAATAAATCGAATGAATTCATTTATTAGCTTTTTTCGGAAAACAGTGAAGATCGCGATCCATAAGAAGTTCCAGAGATGATATGGCCAGGCTGACTACCGAGATGACGACTTATACAGAATGGAAGAAAAATGACATGTTGCGCCGACTACAAATTAATTGGGGTATGGCAGAATGATGATGATAAAGGAGGTCAAGAAAACTGCTGCAGCTTTAGCTATAAAATTAAGTATAAGAGGATGATGTTTTTTATTTATGCGGTAACTAGACTTTTAATAAACTATTGTACCTATTATAATTATAAATAAATTTAAGCAACCAATAAACAAGTTTTTCATAATTTAGCACTAAATATTCCTAAGATTTGTGTCTCGGAAAGCATGTTTACCCGTTGGTCCCGGCTGTCATTCGTAGATCTTTGACGGTCGACAGAAGCCCGAAAGTCTGACAACCAATCTTACCATATCACGCAGTAACTGGGTTGTTGTGGAGCTCAGATAGGCAGTCGCTCCGCTTAAAATACTGGTACTCAGCAGCATCCGGTTAGACTGGAAGCCGACCCTAAAATATTTGGGAACGGGCAAGGCAGATAATGTTTTCTAAGATTTCAATTAGCTCACTATTCTTAGCCAAAATAAATACAATAATTGTATTTATTTTGGCTATTTATTGTATTTTATTACCAACCTACGTTCCGATCTTTAAGCGTTTTCTTTAGCGACTTATTTTTATTGAGTATCACATACCTTTTGTAAAAGTTTCGTGTATTTTTAGAACTAAAAATAATGAAAGCACCTTTTATCAGGGCCTTTTTTTCAACAGTGACAACAATGAAACAGAATTTTTGTACTTAATATTTCCCGTTTATTCGGTTTCTTCGTTTGTTGTGTGTAACTATGGTAGCCAGTTAGTTAAATTAATATCAGGAAAACCAAAATATTGGAAAGTAAAATGTTTGTGGATGGTTTAACTCTCATTATAAATTATTACAATAGTACAAATATCATTATTATTTGTACCCACTTTTTTAGATAAAGATAAGTACCTACCTAGTTGGACGACGATGTAAAAATGATTATATAAAATGAAATCGTCAAAGTAAAACCTTAAGGTACCTAAAGGTAGTACCTTCCTACAAGAAAAAAAAGTTCGTCAAAGAGCATTTTATGTATAGAGTTGAAAAAAAAAAATACAAAAAAAAAACAGCTTTAGATTGCCTTCAATTCCACATGTTGGTCTTACGCAGACATCGTCACTTCGACACCTATTCGCTTTATATTTTGGCATATGTACACCTATTAGTTATTATTCTAAGCCTACGCCCTTAAAACATTGACACACGTTGTCAGAACTTTCTAAACAGCCAGTCAAAGAGCAATAAATATAATTAATAGAAAACAACTGAGATCGCATTGCAATTAGAGAAAGTTTGAAACGTCGTGTGGGTCACGATTCACGCTAGCCGCAAACTGTGATGACATGGGAATAGACAGAATTAAATGTCTAGATTGGCTGTGTGGCTTAGCAATAAGTTTCATTATGGACAAAATACCAAGACCCCGTCTGTGCTTCGGAAAGCCGGTCCCGGCTGTCATCCGTATATGACTGTCCGGTGTCGTTACTGGTAGTCAGAAGCCCGAAAGTCTGACAAACAGTCTTACAAAGTGGTATCGTTACCCAGTAATTGGGTTGCGAAGGTCAGATATACAGTCGCTCCATGTAAAATAGTGGTCTTTAGCAGCATCTGTTTAGACTGGAAACCGACCCCTATATAGTTGGAAGAAGGCTAATCTGATGATGTGGTATGAGGTTGAGTCTGTCGTCCCAATATTGTGCTCTCTTACTAAATGATTAGTTTACTAATCTTATATCTTATCAAAAAGGTGCCATCAAACAAAAAAAAAGGTTTTAAAATCACTGCAGACATCAAACAGATGCTTGAATGAGTATTAGTGAAAGTATACAATCAAGCCAGTATGGGTCAAGTCGTGCTAATAGTGGTGGTTAAGTAATACCCATGCCAGCCGCTAATTGGATGGGTGGGCAGCATGAATGAAGATGACCTTTGATGTTAATGTGGGCTTATCGTGAGTGATTGCCTGACGTTAAGAGAATCGTTTACTTCTTGTTTCAATCTTAAAGATAGATTAGCAGATTGTATAATGTGCTAATTTTATTCTGCATATTTTTGCTGTCATGTTTGATATTTCTTGGACAGTTAGGATAGGATATTTAAAACATCATCTGCTGACAAAAATTACAGTATGATAAGAATCTCTGAGACTTGTAGGTACAGTCAATCGTTGTCTGTGGTAGGTAATGCTGGTCTAGCGCAGTACACAGTTTCAATACAACAAAAGGCCAGCTTATACTGGTTTTGTTAACAGAATTGTGCGGCCTATTGTACGTCGAATTTTAAATTTTGTGCCAATACAAAATTTGGTCTGCGGTCGTGTGTCAGTTCGTCAAGATAAGTAATTATTTGCAATTTGGACGTAGCAACAGAAAGTAAAGTGCATCATTTTAATTGAACCGTGTCAAATTGCCATAAGCTTATTTAGCTATATTTCTGTGAAAACAGGATACTATAAGAATTACCTCTGTGCGCTCTTAGTTGTATGTCTTATTTAATTGTTAGAAAGTTGTACCTAAGCACAAGTGCCATTGGGCTATTGACCAGTCCTTAGTCAAGGCTCGCGCAGACAGGCGCTACGCGACGGTGTGACGCGGTTCTGGTAGAACACTTTAAAAGAAGTTTCCATAGAACTTATTCTACTAGAGTCGCGTCGCGCTGTCGAGTCACGCCTGTCTGCGGGAGCATTGAAGCCTGGAAAACAACTGTGGATGCAAGTATTGTATTAGACGTTAAATTGACGTACTGCGCCAATTTGCCGTGTGATATCCATTTCATACAACTGTCAAATAATGACAATAATTGTGATTCGAATACACGAACAATTTAAGTTGATAGTAAGTTTGAAAAACAATAAATTTCCCTAATTTTACTCAGGTATATAATATATCTCCTCTATTCAGTAAAGTAATGTACACAATTATGTATAGAGCGCAACCACTATTATCCTGTGGTATTTTTGATATTCGCCTTTATAATCTTTAGAGCCTATTATTATTAAAATCAATGTTACTCATCGTAATATTTCAACCACAGTTAAAAAAAGAGCGAGCTTTACAGTAGTCGCATATGATGTGTAGCATCTGACATCTCACCTTGGTAATAAGCAAAACATTAACATTATATCCCAAAAAAACCGATTCGAGTATTATTTGAAATGATTATAAATTGAGGTTAAGCGCACAGCCGATGCGGTCACCTTCTCTATTTCTCTTTCTCGTCACACACACGCAACTGTTGGCTGACAGTACCAACCTCTCGGAAAATGGGTTTGGTACCATCTGACAGCCAATTCTACCACCGCGCGCGCTCATTGGTCAAATCAAATAGCGCGCGCTTCCCCAGCTTCCTGTTACATACTTCCGTCTCATTTCACGAAATCACTCTCGCATATTGCAAGAAAGCGAGAGGAAAGATATTACACACACATACACACATTTAATTTTTCTCATGGTTTGCCCTATTTGTATTTAGCTTATTTGTGCTTATATTTATATGTAATTAGGTATATGTATTATAAATGTATTTATAGACTAAATAAGTTTATACGTGTCTTTAAATTTAAAATTATTTAATCCTAAAATATCATTATAAATTGCACCTGCCACTGTTTGTCTGCATCGCCTTAAGGTTGACTGGTAGAAAATGCCTATGGCATTAAGTCCGCCTCTGTACATTTGTGTGCTTAAAGTGTTAAATAAATAAATAAATAAATACCTCAATAAAGAAGACAGTAAAACATATTTCTTAAAGTGCCTGGCTGATCAACAAATTCTGGAGTCTTCTTCATTATAAACGACAATATAACGC
This sequence comes from Brachylomia viminalis, assembly GCA_937001585.2. Taxonomy (NCBI): domain Eukaryota; kingdom Metazoa; phylum Arthropoda; class Insecta; order Lepidoptera; family Noctuidae; genus Brachylomia; species Brachylomia viminalis. Next base: position 6,405,995 of record OW443300.2, read on the forward strand.
TACCGACAAACATAATAAGCATTTACCTACCACTATTATCCGATATAAATTATTCAGTGATGCGGAAGCGACACAATAATGAAAATTGCTTTGAATTCATCGAGTTAAATTCTGTTAGTAGCGAAGCCGCAATGGAGTGCACAACTCGAGGTGCAGGTAATGTATTTATCTCCTATCTGTATTTAAACACTAGCGTGCTTAAAAGCAGGGAATTTAAGGTAATTCTACTTTCGTAACACGTTGAATAATAATGAAAATGTTTAAAATTGAATATGTGTTTGCTGAAGATAATATTGATAACAAACAACATAACAAATGGTGCAAAAATGAATTTTCTGTTAATTTTACTGATTATACTGCTACTTCAGTGAGTTTATTGAAGTAAACGGTTTTAAGTCAGAATTTACAGCGCCAAACAGCCAAGATATCCATTGAAATTATTTACCTAATTACTTAGGTAAATTGGAGTAACTAGCTGGAAACAACAATAAGAAAGTACGATACAGACAAAGGGATTATTTCCCTTTTCTGTGGGTATGTGAATAAACCCTTTTTTTGTCATCATTCAGCGAAGCGTTTGTAGAAACCATGTAATCTCGAAGAACACCAACATCTAACCCAGTTCTAGATAACGTTTGAGGTCTATGTGAATTTAGAAGGCTTAATTTAGAAGTGGAATATCATAGTCAATGGCTGAGATAAGGTCAACTTAGAATTCCAATTTCCATTCCAGCCATTGAAATAAGCACCCAATACCTTTCAATTCAAGTCAGACCAATCTTGCAAAGGCGGATCGAGACTACTGTCAAAACAAGATTCCTTTGTCGTCCACCGCAGCTATGGATGCCAGATGTCCGACTTTTGACCGGACAGTCCGGTTTTCTTTGTCTCTCCAGTCAAGAAGATCTTGGTAAACCGGACCAAAGATTGTCCGGTTTTAATAAAAATTCATATAATATGGCACTTGGGCCAACTACCAAACAGCTAACTACCTAAACAGACTAGTAGTTAAACACAGAAGCGAGATACAGAAATGTCTGTTTCTCGCTTCTCTATATAATATAACTAGTCTATTATTTAGTATATTGTTTCTTAAGAAACAAACATTATTGTTATATTGTTGTTGTTTTGTATTATTATTGTTTGTGTGTTGTTGTATTATTGTTAATAAAGAAACAATATTGAAATCGAAACATGTATTACCGCTTTTTACGAAAGTGGGAATGTATGGATATGGACAGATGAAAGAAATCGTCTCACTGTAAGCTCTGTAAAAAGTGAATTGTGTATTTACTTTAATTGATATAAGTGCTAGAGTTACAGTGAATTCAAAGATGGAATCTCTGGTAATAAACCTTTATTATAAGCAGTGCCATCGAATGCTAAATATACCTATAAAAAGTAGGTTAACTGTTAATAATTTAGCATTCTAATCCTAACTTTAATTTGTATTAGACTCAGTAAAATCTATCAATTAACACATTTTTTTTACAAAAAAAAACTACCACTTCCAAAAAAAAATACCACATTGTGAAATATAAAAAGTTTTTTCATATATTACATACATATTACATATATTTCATACTCGGAAAGTAGGTCTGAAGTTACCTGAGGAGCGGGTTGAAAGTAATACTTTTCAGCCCTAGTGAGAATCGTTTTCAACTGACAGCTGTCAAATTATTAAAAAATCACATTTCTATTGAACCATGTTCAAACTTCCTATACAGCCACTCAATTACAGCGCGACGTAAAATTGAAATAATATAAACTTAAGTATTAATTAAAGAATATACTTTTTAAATGACTTTATTAAAATTTATTTTCAACAATTGCTTTAAAATAACGTACCTAGATTAAGGAAAAATTTTTACTATTTTATCAATCATGGAAATGAAAAGTAGTGGCTGAAGCTAGTAGCCGACCACAGAAAAAAAAAATAGGCGGAAAAGCGGCAATCCGATCTTCATTTGTTTTTTCGAGTTGTAGAGTTTTGTTTATACTTCAGTATAGCAGAGATTTGTACTACCACAACGAGTTCATCTGATTCAGGTATGGATTTAACGCCTGATTTCATAAAAGAGGCCCATTTTTTCTATACGCATTAACGGCTGTCCAAATACAGACCGGACCGATGGCCGGTGGAGCAGACGAGTCCTGGAGTGGAGACCGTGGATCGGCAAGCGTAGCGGGCGCCCCCCAGCTACATAGATGGACCGACGACCTCAAGAAAGTGGCTGGGACAGACTGGATGCGGAAGGCGGAGGACAGGGTGCTGTGGCGCAGCCTGGGAGAGGCCTATGTCCAGCAGTGGACTGCGATAGACTGAGTAGATTGGTTGATTGAAATACAGAGCATTTATTGACACCTTAATATCAAATACTGATGAAAATGGCAGCTTTTTATGACGGCCGTTATAATAATTATTATGATGGAACCATTTTCGTAGGAAACTAAATCTTTAGTGGACTGCGTTTGAGACAATGATGGCGGTTACTGGTGGCGACCACCATCAGCTCGGTAATTTCTTCTGGCTTTAGATTATTTACAACAGTCAGTACACACTATACTGCCTCGCTTTGAACATAAACGGCCATCGCGAACTGTCATTATCACGTGATAACAATCATGAACTTTGACAACAGCGGATATTAATTATCTCCGAGTACTAAATCACTTAAATTATTATTATAGTTTATTAATTGTGTTAAGACGATAATCACTACATTATTACACGGGCTAATAATACGTTATGGATGTGTGTGACCTTTGGTAAATGATTAGCTGTACGTGAATTAGGTACCTACTAGCAGAACTTTGAAGGCCTACTTTTAAAGTTTTATAGATTGTAATCAATTATTGCAAAGACGTGGTGGGTGCTCCAAAGGTACCAATTATCCAGAAATATTATGAATTTGGGAGTAAGTTACAGAACCTGGCAAGTACCAATGCCGGTTTTTCAATGTCTGTGTATGTTTGCATAATGCATAATCAGACTATAATGTTCCTACTGCTGAGACACAGGCCTCCTCTCTGTGATAGAGAGTGGATTGTAATACACCACGGGCGCCCAGTGCAGGTTTGCGGATGTCACGTGTCTTCGAATTTTTGGTTCAAGGACATTCCGGTTTCCTCACGATGTTTTCTTGCACCGTTTTGAGAGAAGTGGTGATGAAATAAATTACACAAAGTAAAATGCCTGCTTGGGTTCGAACACTCGTATGTCGGGGCCGATAGCACTAGGCCACCACTGCTCTATGTATGTTTATACAGGCTTTTGCATAAGATTTATATTAGGCCTGCGCAAATATGATCAAATTTCAGAATTTCGTCTAAAGCCAAAGTGACTTCCCATACGTCTTCGCTCTAATTCTCATATCTTATTTCAGCTCTACAGTACTCTGTTCAACCCTACAACCAACTCTTCTTCACCTTAAAGAACGTTTCAAGTTCCTTCATGACACAGATTATAGATATCTGAGGTCATCGGAAAATTTAAGACTGGACATGATGCATTCTACTAGTTTTTATGTCTAGTCTTTTACAGTTCAAGCAGTACGGTTATGGAATGCCTTGCCAGTGTCGATAAGGCGTGCTCAATCTATGTCCACTTTTCAAATTTCGGTTAAAAACATTACCTCCGAGACCGACTTTCTTTCGAGAGAAGATGCTACTACTACTGGAGAATACTGCAGGTAGTTAGTGGTGTCATCATCATCATCAGCCTTTTAAGTTCACACTGCTGAGACACAGGCCTCCTTTCGGCGAGAGGGAGTGGGCCAGAATCCACCATGCCGGACCAGTTAAAGAACTGAGCCTCATTTTTTAATAATTTATTAAACAGAAACTCTGTCGAAAAGGCTTCTATAACGTTAAAGATTACTTAGATGATAAAAAGGCTTGAGATTAATTAAGTTACTTCAATGTACCCCCAAGCAACAAATCATTTTGTACTTTTTGGAATTAATAATGTCATTATTATTAATTTACGTGACTTAACTTATAATATTTTTGATGATATTTAAAGAGAAATTGACTGTGAATGTGAGTGCCATGCAGGCTAGATAGAATACGTGACTTTATAGCTGCCTGGCAGTTTTGAATATTTTATATACGGCTACGCAGACGCTACGTCCTGCAGATCTGGTAGCGTCGTGTGACGGGTCGTTGAGCTCCCTAAAATAGGGTTGAGCTACACTATGACCGATGCATGCATGCCGTCTGTTAAGACAGATCAAATTAAATCTGCAATGGCTCTTTCTTCAAATGGCCCTTCCAGACATGGCCCTGCATTGTTAGACTCACATAAAATCCTAATAATACAATGTTTGGACTTTAAAAGAGACCATGACCTCTGAGTTTGTTTCGGCATTTCTTCTCAGGGATCAGTCAGCTAGGAAATGCCGGCGCCATCTAGTTTTAAAATATTGACATGTAAAAGCGTCATAAAAGATCTTCTTACAGAAATAAACATTTAATTTCATTTTAGTGCTGGTTGGTAGATGTCACATGTCTTCGAATTTTCGGTTCTAGGACATGCCGGTTTCTTCACGAGGTTTTACTGCTGTGGATGGGGTCCTTGGTTCCTGGGTCCTGGGTAGGGAAAAGTGCTATTGGGTTTCCCATCTGGAATTTGTCAGAAACAGCCCGAATCTGGATTTGTGCCCGGTTGATGGCAATATGCTCCCCCCTAATACATGGGACAAAATAATAATATCTACTATATAAAAATAAGTAGGGTTTTCCTTCCTGACGATATAACTCCAGAACGCACGAACCGATTTCCACGGTTTTGCATTCGTTGGAAAGGTCTCGGGCTCCGTGAGACTAATAGTGAAAAAAATTTTTGCCATAATAGGCAAAATTTGGGTGTACCTACTATAGGTACACCTCTCTTGGAATACAGGCCTAATGTTATTGATCCTTACCCTTGCGAATATTTTTCTATTTAACTTTAGTCGCATGAAAATAATAACTTATCGGGATTAATATTATTATCATAATACTCGTAGTTTGCAAACCAATTATTATCTTTGTTAAAAGTCAGCAAAACCAGATATAATCAATACGTAATAAAGTTTCTGTTATCTGTATAAACGTACCGACTGGTAAACTTCTTAACATTTAGCTACAGAGTTAGTTGTCGAATTTGGTATATTGAAGCCACTTAGCAAATTAAGCAAATTGACTACCAAATTAACTGAAATTGTCTATATATTCAAATCACAACTGTTATTCTTTGACAGTTGTATGAAATTACTGAGTATTCATAGAACGGCACATTGACGTACGGTGTCAATTTCCTTAAAAAAGAATTTCCCTGACTGTACCTAAGTGTCATTCTATTGAAAATAAAGAATCGGTAAACAAAGCTCGATCCTCTATATTATATTTATAGAAAAGTTCGTAATACGGTTGACTGCCCAGCTGACGGAATGTGATTACTATCGCCATTAATATAAAGATGTTTTCTTTCTATCTTGTTTCAATCTGAAACCACACCGGTTTCAACCCCTTGCTGGCTTCTTGTCCACCCCTAGTTGGTGGGCATTTCCTCTACCCCTAACCACTTCTGCACTTGGCGGTAAGTTCTGTTGGAATGTTGGGCTGCAGCCTCTTCGTTTGTGGCAGACGAGCGAGGTGGTATTTAAAAATATCCCGTAACGCAGGGCATGTGGAGAGTCGTATTTTTCCCCACCATGTAGTGAAGACATTTGTTGCCAGCAGAGGCTATCTCCTCATGAATGGCATCATGGTTGAGAAACGTGGTAACCACGTGAAGAACGTCTGGGTGCTTTGAAACTTATCACGATAGAGAAGGTTTTTGAATTGTTGTCTACTTTCAATTGTTGAAAGTTGACAGTTAAATTGAAGCGCCCTACACCTGACCATGACTTTCCTCGTAGAATGGGAATTTGAACCGATATCCTGCTGGGAAGATGGCTAAACCTAAACTAAATATTGAATGTTTTTAGAAAAATTGCTAATGTTTCAAGTGAAGTATCTCACTGTTTACTGGACCCACAGAGCTACGGCTGAGATCAAATAGCAGAAAATTTTGTATTCTTTCAAAACGTACCAGGTGACGTAGAAGTTATAAGTCAAAACTAAAAAAAGTCCAACAATTTCGAGCACCACGCAGTTAGCACAGGTCTATCGAAGCTGCAAACTTGGTTTTACTATAGGTATCTATCATAACAATATCCCAAAAAATCAGTGTTAAGCAATTTTTAGCGACCTAACGTGATCTTTTTGTTGACAGTGACTGACCTGTAAGAAGTAGCTGAAGCTAACTGAAAAGAAAATCAGCCTGTCAGAAATGCTCAGAGATTCGGTGTACCGTGTCTTGCAAAGATTTTTAATTATTCCCTCAGATTGTACTTAGGTATCTTTGAAACATGCTACAATCTTTGTGTATACATAGTATACAATAAAGTCGATTTTCGTGTCTGTCTGTGTGACCGCTTAGTTCTTCTAAACTAAACAATTAATTTTGATGCGGCTTTAACCATCATTTAGAGAATTTGTTCCGAAAGGTTTCATTCATATTTAACTTAGATATAGCACATAAGTCTTACATTTGATTTGTCGCCACATCAGAACATTGTACGCGTGCGAAGCAGGGGCAGATCACTTGTTTATTGATTAGCAAAACATTGTCAAGAAACAAAATCTTATCGCTAAAACAAATGAGCGAACCTGTTTTCGAACCTTTAATTTACCAACGTTATGTATTTTAACATTACCTAATAGCCTTCAAGTTAATGTGAACTTTATTTTGCTTGGTTTAAGATCTACATTAGAACAGCAAATTATTTAATAGTTACCTACATCAAATCATGGAGAGTTTATATCTTACGAATATTTTAAACGGTCGTTTTTGCACGGTTATTTGTTACGGCACAGATTCTGTGAGATACTTACTTAACTATAATTAGTATAAAAAGCTATAGCCTGTACATTAATGGTTTTTTTTTTTTTTAATGGCCTGGAACAATATGTTTGGTAGCATCACATTTCGAAGGTTTAGGCAAACCAGATAGGTGTAAAATCCATCTCACAGTAATTAAGCTGTAAAAGAAAATTACACAGCTTAGTTTAAACCAAAATTCCTGAAGAAAGTATAGATGTTTTAGAAGAAAAAAAAATTGTATTTAATTTATTTTGTACCAAAACATAAAAATGTAAACTCACTCCATCGTCGACTCTGTCTCTGTCACCACTGACCTAGACTAGAGTCAAGAGCAAACCCATCTTTAATAAAATAAAATAAAGGGTTCCAGAAACGTGGATTTCGTTTTTAACTTAATACTCTAATTGGCACATACTACTCCATTAATTGCTTTATATAAACCACTACTATCGTGCTATTATAAAAACTTGCCAACAAACTTACATATAGTGCAAGACGTGCTTGTAAACAAACAGAACTGTTCATAGTGTAGTAATCGTGTGAAATTCCACACAAATGTCTTCTTTTTTTAACTACGATAGTCTCCATTGATGGAAATTATCGTGGGAATGCGAAGCTCCGTTATTAGGCCTAGAGTATTGTGAGTCATCGGGTCAGAGATAATACATTCATCGAGGTTTTGCATTCTTAGGTTGATGCTTATATTTACACGCGATGGTAGAGATTAGAAAATGTTTGCAAATGAAGCGTTTAGGACAGAAAATAAATGAGGGAAAGGATGGATGCAGGAGTAGACAAGGTTGGTTTATGATTTGACACCGTGTTCAGGTGGGTTATGAATAGGCAAAAGATGAAAAATTTAAATGCGAAAAAAAATATCTTTACCTGTATTTTGTTTGCGTCCATTTGTTTTCATGGAGATTTAGTTTATTAATTGACGAAAACGTCGGATAAAGGAAAAACATATTATTTAAAGTTGTAAAACTACTCAGATCCCGTGGCGCGGCGGTTTCTTTACAGTTGATGCACGCGAAACTTGACATTACTTACACTAACCCAATGTTTAAAATCAAAATCAAAAGTCATTTATTCAAACTGGGCTGTGAATCTGCACTTTTTGAACGTCTAAATCACATAAGACAGTCCCCCCAAAACGCCCACCCTTCACCACTTCCTAGAGCTTTAGGTGGGAAGAAGAAGTGACGGAACAAACTCCCCAGCAGCACTGCTGCCTGTTTAGTTAGAAGAACTGGATTCTATAGATAATTATATATAAGTAATTAACATTACGAAACACAAAAACATTAAAATTATTTGCCATAATATGTCAGCTAGCACACGCCAATATTGAAAACTATACTCATGCAGAAATAAATGATAAAAACGTAAACAGAACTTAATACATAATAAAAGGCGTGCCCGCTTCCATATGCAATGCTGCATTATGTTTATATAATGTAGCTGTAACTTGTAGTCATAAATGATAAACTAGGACCTTCGAAGTAAAATAATATAATATAATAACAGTTAATTACTAATAACAATAAGAAAACCATAGTCAGCAAGTCTAAACTTGCTGACTATGGTTTTCTTATTGTTGTTTTCTACAAATTAACCCACATATTATGTGGGAGAGTTAAGTCTTTAGAGACTTAACTCTCCCACATAATATGTGGGTTAATTTGTAGAAGTTTAACCCTAGATTTACCTCTGACTCTTGGCGGCGCAAGATTAATTATTTGATTAACCCCGAATAAGCTGTTAACTTAGAGGTATTTAGGATATAGAGGTACGAGGAACAGGGTGCAAAGTTCACTTATACCTCCATAGAAAAGGGAGGATACTCCGACCAGACGGGTGTTGTGTCTGGTGGGCAACTGCCCGATGATTGATGTCGGGAGGTTGTATATATGCTAGTTGCGCGGTAAACTCTGCGTGCGCGATGCAGGATTTTGCGTGACGTCAGCGTGATACTTGGTTCGCATATGGCGATGTAGATACCGCTACAAGGATAACACATGAACGTGCAAGTGGACCTTAGTGCCTGGGTCGCTTCAGGTGGCCTACTCCCTACGCGTACTCCGTACTTTAGGCCGAAATTACGGATATTTCCTAGTCCCACTTACGGACGAAACATTAGTCCGGGCTCGAACTAAAAAAATATGACAAAACGATTTGAAACTTCTCCATACTCCCGATGCGTTATACCCGTCCGAAAAAGTCAAGTAATCGGCAGAAGGGTTCTCGTCTAAGTATCGGACTACTTTTGGACGGGCTCGTATCTTCGTTGACGGACTTAGAGAGTAACTCCCTGTTTCAGCAGATTCCCTAAAATCATCTTTATAGTCCCAACTGACCTACTAGCTAGACTAATAAGTTGGTCAAGGCAAGATAGCTAAAAAATATCCTCGTCACGATCTACAGGCGGGTTCAGACTGAGTTTTGCGTGAATTGTAAATACTTTACATAAAATAACATGAAGGCTGTTTCCCCGAAGCGAGGGGCAAAGGTATACCTAGAGTACACACACATTTCGCCAGTCCCATGTAATAGGGGGAATTTTGAAAAATTATTAAAATTAGGGAACAATCCCTTTTGCCATCAACTGGACAAAAATCCGAGCTCCAAGCTGATTCTGAGATATCACTTGCCCGATCTGGGAATTGAGCCCAGGACCTCCTGGCAGTAGCAGTTTCCAAACTTACTTGGACTAGGTAATAAGGATCGCAATCTTATACTACCAGAAGATTACAGATAACACCACCATGCCACTTTTTCTTAATAGAACTATAAAGTAATTATCATTGCAGGCACTGTAGGCGCGGGCTTGCGGACGGTGAGCAATGGGTAGCTCGCCGTCCTATAAAGACCAGGCCCGGGTCGACGGCGCGTTGCGTTCCACACGTGCCTTAAAGAGATGTCAGCAACAATGACGGGGTCCGCTAGGGCCGATGCCTGCCAGGGTTGCGGGAAAGTCCGAAAGGGTTACCGTGGCCCCTGGCACAGGCAATAGAAGGAACTCGGGTGGGTTTTAGTCAGTAAGAGTCTGACACGCCCTGCCGTTTCGCCCAGAGCGGGAGAAGTTATTTGATGATTTCCAACCCTCAAAAAAAAAGGCGTGCAGATTATAGCCAAAAACCAGCCGAACGATTCTGTAACAATCTCGCCGTGAAAACTTAGGTGAAGCGAGCTTTAATTCCACGTGATATTAGGGATTGACACTGTTGCCAGCTCACTCCACGCTCACTGCACCTAAGTTTTCACGGTGAGATGGTTGCAGAATAGCACTGCTGAATATACAAATAATGAATATATAATAAAAAGCGGTTATCTTCAAGCAGATCGTAATTCGTAATATACTTACGGTACCCACAATATTATAATTATAAGTAGCTTCTGACCGCAATTTCATCCGCGTGAATTTTTTTTGCTCCCCCGACCCACCCTTCACATCGCCCGCTCGCGCTAGTAGGTACTTCATTTCGCTTAGCGTTCTGTCTTCCTTTATTCCCTTTGCTCGGCTCCTAAGGGTCGTAGCGTGATGTTAAATAGTCTAAAACCTTCCTCAAGAATTAGGCTTTCATATACGAAAATATTTTTTCAAATCCGATTAACTTTACAAAAAATAAAGGACTTGTTTTAATAAAGCGTTTGGAACGTTTCCATTGTAGGGTTTAACATTATTTAAACCTATTTTCCACCCCGATAGAAGTAGATTTTTGAAAAACCACGATTTACGTGCTTTTAATTTTTGTTTTAAATGCAGTAACGAGTTTTGAGTTAATCCAACAGCGCCTATACTTACTAACTTTGACTCCCTACTATTCCTCTGTGAGGTACTGTTTAAAAAAAAAAATTGGCAGTCTTTATTCATTACTGAGGAAACTGTTGCCTAGTTTCAAGTTTATGAACCAAAGGAAAATCATTTTTCACACAAACAAATACCCCCCTTTTCACTCTCTTAAAAGTCGAATTTCCAAAAACCCCTTCTAAGTGGATACCTACTACTATAACTATGTGTGTGCCAAATTTCAGCCCGATCCGTTCAGTGGTTTGACCTGTGTTGGTAGATCAGTCAATCAGCCACGGTTTCCTTTTATAGTTATATAGATTTACCTAAGTAGTCATAATCTTTAATCTCACACGTTTCATGCACGTGACGTTACTATGCCATGTTATAATCGTTAAACCCACTCGATTTATACTCGGATTTTAGGCGTGAAAACTAGTAAGAATCGATTTTAAATCACTACTTTGTTTGTCGATTCAATATTCCGATATCTCGAACGCAAGCTTCATTAGGAAGCATTAGTTACGCTCTATAACGCTTGTTTTCAGATTAAATCGAATATAATCTTAGAAGATAAGATTTCTCGAGAGTTTATAAAATGTATCAGTAATGAATATGTATAGGTGTAATGATTAAATCAAAGTTTTTTTGTAGGATAGCGGTTGTAAGAGCAGTCGACGTGTATACGTTTACAGATTCAAATACTGATTAGCACAAAGTATTTACGCCCTGGATTGGGTTTTCTTCCAAGAAATTCCACAGTTCGGCTTGCCCGTGTTTTACTTCCCCAAGACCCTAATCTGTTTCGTAAAAAACCTAAGTCACCCTTTGACACTATACATAATTATATATACCCGGAGGCCACAGACGTGTCTGTATCTATACCTAAAGACGGACAGACTGATATTGAAACGAATTTAAATAAGGCTATAATTATGTACGGACTTCAATTAACGATCTAATACTGACAGAGCTGATAGCGCGAGCGGTCGTAATTTGACTCGAAATATCAGTTGATAATTTATTCACAAATTGCTTTCACGGCAATGGTTCTGTATTTTAGCCTAGAATCGGATATTTTTGGAATCAGAATAAAATATCTTGACATTTTATTCTAAGTTTATTCCAATTAGCATTCAACGCGATATTTTATTCCCATTTTCAAAATAGAGAATTCATAAAAGAGATTGAATTAATTCACATTTAGGGCTGATTTTCTTAGACCCATGATTTTTCAATTTGTCAGATTTATCGGAAGAATAAATTATGAAAAATTAACATACTTTTTATACAAAAGCTTCTTCTACGTTAAACCACAACATGTATTCATCAGATATAAAAAGTTATCAGACTATTTAAAAATCAACTACTGTGATACTTTCAGATTCAGATTCAGATAACTTTATTTGCTCAAACATGTGAGTACATACAATTATAAAAAATGTATGCAAGGTGTAATATGTATACATGGTTTTGTGCTAACATGTTTACCATATTGTCATGGTGTGCAAACATTAAACAAAATTAGAATAAAAAAAAATATAACAACATTCATTAACATTGACAATGCTGACATAAATAACTTAAAAAATAAATTGATTGATTCATAATTAATTCATATACAAAATTGTCAAATATTCAATTATCAAAAATAAAAAAACTTATATTTTAAATTTTTATGTTTTAATATTTATTGTTAACTGCTTTGTATATTGGATAGCTTTATAATTACTCGATGTTTACATATTTATATTTTGTAAGCCGTTGAGGTAAAACATAATGACTGTGATAGAATTTAACTTAACATCTTGCATGCAATATGTATGTATACTCCGGTTTTGGACAAATAAATGATCTTATCTTACTTTTAAAATGTATTCAAAACATATTTTTATGCCTTTCCTTCATTTGAATCTTATTTAGAGATACTTACCCAGGAATTTCAAAACACGTAGGTACATCACAATTGGAGTGGATAAAAACAAAAATGTAAATTGGCTTACATTATATTCTATTTCTGTAGAATAGCGCTGAAAATTAGATTTTCCGATGCCGAGTACGAATTCCTACTCAGATCAAATCAAACCCTGAAAAAATAGGGTGTAGGTACATAGTTTTTTGTTCAGGGCCCGTAAGACAAAATAATATTTGATTCCCGGATCTAGGACTTCTAGGAACGCGTCAGAAGGTTAGAAATTGCTGACTTATAGCCAAACTTGGTATATGAAATAGCAGAAACTTGCTTTCGCTGAATTTCTATTTCTTACAAAGTCAGCATGTTCTTCGAATATAGTTGTAAATTATACTCCACGAATCCAAGAATCTTACTCCAAAGGGAAGTGCTATTGATAATTATTACTATATTATACTTACATAACATTTTTATGGCTAAAGAGACGTCTTATCCTCATCGTGGGCTTAAACTCCTATTCGAATATTTTTCGTAATTTGTTGCATTCTTGTTTTTTTTTGTATCTCCTTCTGTTCTCAACTTCAGTAATAAAATACATGTGAGTAGTTTCAGTATAATTATGCTCTACGAGCAAAACAAAAAACATTTTTACAAAAAAAAAAAAAAACAACCGACTTCCAAAAAAAAACACTGCAAATTGTAAAATAGCTTTGGTATTTTATTTTCATTTTTTGCCACCGACTTCCGAAATTAAAGTTATTTTCTACTTTCTAGTGTTTATTTTGGAAGTCTGTGGTTTTTTGAGTGAAAAAGTTTTTATTTTTCTCTTTTTATTTGTGGTACCTACCCGAAACAAATTCGTATACTATTACTCGCTATGGAAATAACAGTAACAGGAAGTTATTTTAACATCAGCAATATACACGAAATGGAAAAAATACGTATTATTAAAGCTAAATGAAAAGCTGCCCAAGCAAAGATAATAAAATATGAAGCTACTTTCCCACTTCGAAGTGTGGTAGGTTCATAAAGAAAAGAGCATAAAGTCATTATTTACTTCTTTTACAGTTCATTTTCCAAAGCCACAATTACTCAATCACATAAACCTTACAATTTCTTTACACCGTCGACTCATCACTTTGCGACTGTTGGCTACATATATTTAATATCTTCTCAGTACAGTACAATACTGTACAAAGCGCCGCCGCCGCCGCCGCCGCGCCGCTTTACCGCCTACCGGTCCCTTCAATACTTACATTATCGTACAAGATTTTGAATGGAATAAAAAGAGATGCAGTTTTGATGCAGGTTTTTCTGGGTTACTGCGGCATGGCAGGTGGAGTGACAAGTTCCTGTCTGAGAGAATTATTGCGCTTTTTAGTTTATTTTTATGAGCTTTTGTTTTCGACGATAATTTTTATTTTATACTAGCTGACCTGAATTTGATAATTTTCCGGGCTAGCTTTATTTTTTTATCCCCATATCTAAACCAAATTCGGATTAGGTACTAGGTACATGCATTTTAAAACAAATAATTGCCAAATCGGTCTTGCCATTCTCAAGTGATGCGCTTACCAACGAGCAGCAATTCATTTTTATTTATATAGTTATTTATTATGATGTGTTTTGTCTACCTATGTAGACAAACTGACATTTTATCTACGATAATAACAATGGTGGGATAGTCAAAAATGTATTGGAGTGACATAAGCTACCGCTTTCTCATATCAACCGTGTTGAAAGTCGTTGCAGAAATACATACTTACAAAACGTTTTGAAATGAAAAGCAATTGTCACTTGTCAAGGCTTTAATACCAAACGGAAATATTCTATTGCGGGAAGGTACCTACAACGAATCCTAATCCTAACTTCCTAACTAATATTATATATGCGAAAGTAAGTTTGTTTGTTACCTTTTCACGTCTAAACCACTGAACCGATCATCATGAAGGTTTGTATATACGTTGTCAGGGGTACAGAAAAAGACATAGGGTACCTTTCATCCAGAAAAAAAAGTATTGTTCCCGAGGGAAATAACAATAACTTTCGGCGGTCACAATTGCTATAGGACGCTAGTAGCGCTACGTGTCATTCGAATCATGATAAATATTTTATATTATGAGAAACTAAAGTGGTGTGCTAAGAGGTAATTTAAAAAAAAAATTAATACATTTTGTGATTCTAGAGTGAACTCCAACACCGTTTGACCCAATACCAAGAATGCTGGCACGTAGGTTAATATGTACCTATGAGTATGTATTTTTAATGGAGAAAGATTAACAGGTATTTTTCCGACCTCCACTCGGCCATGCCGTGTGCAAAAGCTAGTCAAATATAAATAAGTAGGTAATTAAAACTTATTGCAGGAATCTTTAAGAAACAAAATTAATGTTTACCTATATAATAAGTAATATTGCATAGATTGTAGGTAGGTACTTAAAATAAGTAACAATAAAAAGGGCGATCCGTCTACAATCTACCTGATTTAAGGCATGCAAACACACACACTCATAAATCTTACACACACCTTTCTCTGACACGCCTTTCACATTGTCACATGAATCTTGGTCCTTAGGCAAGCATGCATTCATGCTTCATCGACAGTCATGGTTGAAAGTCGTCATTTTGATTATTATCAAAGTTAAACGAAAAGGTCTATGAATTTTGTTGATAATGTTACATTACTTATTTCACAATATCCTTAATTAACATCGTAAGAACCGTAATATCCTAATTTATAAAGCAATTTGAACTTCATATATAATTAATCATTAAAATTTTTGGCTGATCGATTTCAACCGTAACATTCCAGGAGGTAAATTAGACATTACGCCATCGAAGCATATATTTTGTTTCGAAGATAATTCATAATATACAGGGTGTTTGGTAGGGAGCTGTACATACGCCTAGGGTAGAAACTAGGGATAGTCTGCTACCTACCCCCGCCCATTATATTGACCTTGGCCTCAAGGTTTTTTTTTAATTTATTTTTATTTGACTTTTTTGTGATTTTTTGACTAAAACTACCTGTAGCTCAAAATCTATCCATGGGACCGGTCGGCTAATGGTCTTGTTTTAATCGTTAGAGTCTTAGGGTCCTGCAAAAAATTATTTTACACCAGAAAATTGTGGAGAAGAAAAGTTATGGGGCCTGAAGTACCGTAGTAAGGTAAAGAAATAATTTTAAGGTAAGGTAGTAAGGTAAAAAAAACCTTGAGGCCAAGGTCAATATAATGGGCGGGGGTAGGTAGCAGACTATCCCTAGTTTCTACCCTAGGCGTATGTACAGCTCCCTACCAAACACCCTGTATATAAGTTTTTATTGAGTACAAGATCAATGTTCTAAGGCCACGACATCAAACTATTTAGTAATCTGTGACGACATCTATAAACGCCACTTCATAGACTAATATATATAAACTCGCCACTTATCACGTGCTTTGGCCACAGATTACTAAATAGTTACTACGTAACAGATACTTCACTCAGTAGAAAATTTCCAATACCTATTGAGATAATAGCCTACTCCGTCGCCTCAGCAACCACTGCATGCTAAAATGTGCCTAAATGCTCAAGCGTACAGCTGTGATTGCTTCGCACCGCGTGATCCTACAGCAATCGCAGGGCTGCCTCTTCGATAAAATTAAATTAATATAGCTTTTAGTGTCTGTTATTGAGAACTGTGAATATGTTCTGATCTGACTACTTCTGTCTGACTACTTATAGGTGGTACATAGTTTAAAATTGTATCGTTCATAAAATATTTTTTTTATAAATTGGTGCCGAGTGCTGACTGTGCAATACGTCTAGATAAAAGATAATTATATAGGTCACTGTGTAGGTAAAATAAAAAACTTTAAAAGTTACATGTGTATCACAAAGCATCGTAGGTACGCGTACGAACGAACGGAACGATTATAAAATTGAGCAACGTGCGTGCGCTTCGCTTGTGAAAACCGCACTGAATTTGGACCGCAAACGATCCGAGAGCGCTCGCTCGAGCGGTAGGTAATTATAGCGCGCAAGTACATGGAGTGACGGAGGCCTGCTTTGGCTAAGACCATGTTCCCGTTTCTATCATGCAATTGTTGTTTGACAGTTGTGTGACAGTGACAGGAATAACGCGTAGTAAGCGTGCTAAGTAGTTTTTATACAGGGTCAAATTATATTAGCTAGCGAAATTCTGCAGACGTGACGTGTATCGAAAACGACAACTATGACGATAAATTTGAAAATTCTTGAATTTATATTAAGATTGACAGAGGGACTCATCGTTTACCCGCTGGCTATCAATTCCAGGGATCAAGTTTCGGAGCGGAAGATTTGAACTCATTTAGTTCAACATCCCGGAACATTCTAGGACGGCGCGGTCGTGTCATCTAGCGGCCCTGCCACCGCATCTGAACATCTCAACCCTGTGGGTCTTTCTACCTTGGGCTCAACTCTTTGGCTGCCGCGACGTCACCAGCTTCGCGTTAATCCAGGATAGTACTTAGCGCGCCTACCTACACAAGACAGAAAATTAAGTGACGGCCTGTTCTAACCCGCGACCACCTAAAGTAAATTTGTTGAAGGTGTCGGTGAGTTTGATTTCGTTCAAAGTCAAAGCATTTATTTCAAATAGGCACATACAAGGCACTTTTGAACGACAACATTTACATTTAAATAGAATTGATTCTAGTCGCCCCTTCCAAAAGGTAGTTTCATATGGAGAAGAATGGACAAGAAACTCCCATCGTTACTCTTTTAAAATGTGTTACAATTTTGTATACATTAATTATAGTATAATTATATGTGAAGACGATGCACCTATAATAAAAATTACCCTACCAAAATAGGTTAAAAGAATTTAATAAACGAAGCAATGATATATAAGTTAATTAAGTGATAGATACATGGTGTTCACATATTTACAAACAATGTAAAAGTATACGATTTCCCTAATTATGTAAACAAGTAATATGTCAGTGTGTGAGTTAAAGTAATCACAGAATGTAAATCAATGTCATAAAAAATAATTAACTATACAGTTAAAGTAGCAACAAGTTTAATTTTGTCTAGACCCTAGACTGTCCTATGGAGCTGGACCAGCATGTTTCCAAGCATTCTTATCTTGGATATAATCCTCTAATTTGTTATATGCTTGTTTACACAGTGAACTTTTTATATGGGTTTTAAATTTTCTTTCATTTAATTGCAATATATGACAAGGTATTTTGTTGTAGCATTTAACACAGTACCCCATAAAAGATGTATGTACTTTAGCTAATCTGAAAAATGGTTGATCTATTTTATCTTTATTTCTTGTATTAAAATTATGTCTATCACTTATTTTATTAAAAAGATGTAGATTTTTTCTTACTTACATAATATTTTATAAAACAACTCCCACGCTTGAAACATTCTGCAATAAAACTGCTTATTTTTATCGATATGATTTATTATACACCCCATCACTAGAAGCTACCGCACCATGGGTGCTTAAAGGGGAATAAAGTCGAATTTTATTTTATTTTACACGTTAAAATATTGATTGGTGCTCAAATGGGAATACCTTTGGTGCTCAACGCATAGGTGCACAAACGAGAATACGTCATTATTTCATCAAATATGCCTAGTTTTCATACTGTCTATATTTATACTATATTGCTGAGGGGGAGAAATATGCCTAGTTTTCATACTGTCTATATTTATACTATATTGCTGAGGGGGAGCTCTATGAGATGCGCGAGTATGTTGCACAGAGGAAATCCATATCGGCTAAAATTTTTGCTCACGCTTGATTTTAATACCCATCTATTTTTCATACCGTGCGCTATACAGGGTGAAATTGAATTCATGGGCAATATTTTAAAGGGTCATTGTACTCATCATGAACAACTTTTACTATGGGACCAAACATGAAATCACAAAAAAAAAACAGCTGTTCCCTACATTTTGAAGGATTCTGCAAACATAAATGTAGGGACCAGCTGATTTTTTTGTGTGATTTCAGGTTTGTTCCTATAGTAAAAGTTGTTCATAATGATGAGTACAATGACCCTTTAAAGTAATGCCCATGAATTCAATTCCACCCTGTATATGAAACGATTCTTAAGGAGTAAACTCCAATATACTTAAAACTAATTATAAACCTACACATATATTATGTATATAGG
This sequence comes from Brachylomia viminalis, assembly GCA_937001585.2. NCBI lineage: Eukaryota > Metazoa > Arthropoda > Insecta > Lepidoptera > Noctuidae > Brachylomia > Brachylomia viminalis. The sequence goes on from OW443300.2 coordinate 6,424,765, forward strand.
TATATAATTATGTCGTAGAGTCGTAGACATACGACATTAAAGTTTTGTGTTTAATATTTGGTACCTTCATTATAAATATGAATTAAGTCAAAGGAACGTCATTTGTGATTTATATAATAAGTTTCTAATCTTTTAATACCTATTAGATACAAATTAAATGATTCTTTACTAGCTTATGCCGCCAACTTCGTCCGCGTCAAATTTCTTGTTTTAACGTAAAATATATCCTTTAATACTTGGCAATACTGTAGCTTCCCATTAGTGAAAGAATTTTAGGAATTGGATCAATAGTCCCGAAGATTCCTACCAGTACATACAAACTCTGAAAGATATTTTATTTATTTATTTATCCCACAGATAACATATGCTATTTTTTTTTAATGGAATTTTGATTATAAGTGTCTTACTTAAAAAAAAAATTCAACAGTAATTTGAAACACTAGCGCCGCTATTGACTACGTATTACCTACATAATGGCTAAATTATTATATAGATTCAAATTGTAACAACTTTTAAGCGGGTGGACCGATTTAAATTAAATTAATAAGTACTAAAAATAAATAATAAACAAAAAGAAGCCTTCGTCCTACCCCAGGATGCCATCTATCTCCTTGCCAAATTCATCGAAGTCTGTTCAGCGGTTTAGGCGTGAAAAGGTAACATACAGACAGACAGACAGAGTTACTTTCGAATTTATCATATTAGTATGGATTATAGTAAGTATAAAAATGTTTGTGAATTTATATTTACAGGCCACTTTTAAAAGGATTCTTTTGTTACTATAATTAAATCAGGTAAATTCTTAGTATTTTCTACAATAAGTTTATCCAAGTGACATTCAATGTTAACGTAATCTCGTCTGCTTAAATGAAACGTCTTCTTAAGAATAACAGCCTAAAAAAAAACGCTTTCACAATCCTTGTCAAAGACATTCCTTGTCATTAAACTTGAAATTAAACTATACTGTCAAGAAGAGTGACATTTATTTGATTTAGGGCCACCATACCCTACAATAATAACTACAGGTGGATCAAATTTTTAAACTAGAAAAAATACCCTTTTTAACGTTTTGTTCATTCTCTGTGTCTGTCTGTTAGTGCGCTTTATCCTGAAAGTTTTTCAAGCATAAATAATTTAAGCCGTAAAAATTGACTTCAAACATATTTGTAGCTTCCAGATGTGACTGACTTACCTTATTTTCCGCAATATCAATATGTCAAGCATTGAATATCTTTACATTTATCATTACAATATGACGTCACGAACGCGCGAAGTCAAGGTAACATACATTCGAACGATTTTTGAATCGCATTCTGGTTTAATTTTTTGCGACAAACACAATAAGTATAACCCATAGATAATTATGAACAAAGGTTTAGAACAAAGTTAATATTCCGTGCAAATAGAGTGTAATCAATTATAAAATCGTTCGAATTTACGGTAAGTACGTTTACTTCGCCACTAGCAGCTTTGAAAACAGTATTTTTTTGTTGTAAATTACTGTTATATTATTTTTGGCAGACATTATTGATTTTCAGCTTATTATTATGATACTATTAGTACTTCATTAATATTGATTGACTTATTACCAGCCACTAATTTTAATGTTGTTCAGGTAATACTATGTAGATTGGTTTTTCAGTGATTTCGTCGTCAACATAAACATAACACAAGCTTCACATCACGCCTGAAATCCCTGTAGGGTAATGCAGACGTGCATCAAACTCACATTTTGGCCTCATTTAGTGCCATGTAATAGGGCGACGTTATTCCTTTGTTAGTTTTTTTTATAATATAATAATAATATGAGACAACATCCACACAAGGTCTTCAGGTCCCGAACTAGGCAGAGCCTGTACTTTTCCGGGGTGGAAAATCCTCATGGATGTCCGCCGCCCTGGGGCGGGCGACGGGGTCTGTCAGACTCTTACTGACTAAAAACCACCCCGGTGTTCCATCTCACACCTACGCCGGGGGTCGCGGGAACATACGATCCTTCCACAACCCCCGACTGGTGCCGGCCCGCCACTGCGGGCCTCTTCGGGTCTGGGGGGGGAGTGAGGTGTTTGACTCCCCCCGCGACTGCATTACATGTTACATTGCACCAATGTGTACCCGGCTTAAAGCCGCATGCAACATGCAATGCAAGAATTTGACGTCCACATTGCTGCAATGTATCATGTAAAGTAACAGAATTCCCATAGTGTAGACGCCTTGCGCGCACGAACCGCGTCTACTACGCGCACGAACAGATTGTTGCAACTCTTGCGCGTAGCGACCCGAAATTTGTCGGTTTTTTCCCCGAACACAAAGAGGCGCGCAGTATGCGCGGAGCGTCAGTGTGGACAGGTTGTGTGGTGTGTACGGCTAGACGCGCGCGAACATGGAACAAGACGACGCTACTGCGGCGGAGGAGGCGGTTACATTTACGTGGAGTGAAGAAAAAGTGCTTCAATTAATTGAAGTGTACAGATCAAAGGAAATTTTGTGGAATCCACAACATGAGAATTTTTATAAAAAACATTTTAAAGAGGATGCATGGATGGAAATTGCTAATTTGATGGAAACAACACAAGAAAAATGTTACAGTAAAATGATTAGTATTTTATCATCCTACCGTCGTGAAAAAGCGAAGGAAAAGAAATCGAAAGGAACAGGAAAAGGTAAATAAATAATAATAATTTACTATTTATTATTTATTCATATACTTTATTCTTAGTACAATCGTAGGTTGGAAACCGCAAAAATGTTTGTGTATTGAAATGTAAATTGGCATAGCCGACTAATATTGAAATTGGCTTTTTTCTCTACAAAATGACAACTTTGACAACAACTACAATATTTAATGGATTGAAATCACAAATTAATTATTAAATGTTATTAATTATTATTAGTCAAGTTTACTTAAAAACAACTATGTTTAAAACTGACTGAATTATGTTTTTTATTTAATTTTTTTCATGATTATAATTTTATTTTTTCAGGTGCCTCGGAGACATACAAAAGTCGATGGTTTGCCTTTGATTCTTTGAAGTTCTTGGACAACCGTAACAAACCGAGAAAGAGAACGAACACGGTAAGTAAAACTGGATTGATTCTTTTACGAACATCTGTCTTGCCAATGAACCTTCCCTTCTTTCATAAAATAATCGGAGAGCTCATCTCTTAACGCATTCAAATGTGCAGGCGATCGTCGAGGAATATTTCTCATAGGTAGTAGTGATCTCATATCTTCATTATTTTGCCTACGTGTGTCTTCATTCGTAACTTCATCTTCAGTGTCATTCATATATGTATTTCTAGAGTGACGTCTCAAATAATTATGTAAAAGGACAATTGCCATAACCACTAGCTCAGCTTTATCAGGCTGTAAAAGCATTGGTTTTCTGAGAACTCTAAAGACAGACGATATGATACCAAATGCATTTTCAACAGTTCTTCTGGCTCTGCTTAGCCTGTAGTTGAATACTCTCTTTGAAGTGCCTTTTGGATGTGCCCCAGCATATGGTTTCATCAGATTTTCACTTAAAGCAAAGGCACTATCACCCACAAAGAAATATGGTATTGGAATATGTCTCCGTGGGAGTGAATCAGGTGATGGAAGGTTTATTGTACGATCTTCTATCATTTCACAGAGTTTTGTATCTTTAAAGATGCCACCATCTGAAATCCTTCCTTGGCATCCCACATCTACAAATAGAAAATTATAATCGGCGTCAACCAAAGCAAAAAGAACGATGCTAAAGAAGTTTTTATAGTTGTAGAATTCAGTTCCACTTTTGATAGGTGCCTCAAGCACAACATGTTTTCCGTCCAGTGCCCCTAAACAGTGTGGAAAATTCCACTTCTCTTCAAACTGTTTGCTTATGTTCAACCAAGTTTCTTCTGTCGTTGGAAGCTAAAACAAAAAACTTTTATTTAATTTATGGCTACGAGACAGTCATTGTACTTAGTAGCCCAACACTCGCTGGTGACAATTTTTGAGGTGCCATTATAGTGAGCATCTCTTGATTTTATTGCTAGCTATATTGAACTAGACTAAAAAACGAACTAAATATTTAGTCGTTTCGACATTTGTCCATCGGTGCCACGATACCTACCTTCCTGGAGAGTTATATCTACTATCTAGTAGTTTATATCAAGAGATGGGACCTACAGTTATAAATTATTTTTATGTTTTTCAGGAGGCGGTTCAACAACCGATTAATGAAGAAAATCTGCAGAACGAATTTGCTACTCCACGTACACGGTATGAACCTACGCGAGCTAAACAAGCAAAAAAAGATGAAAGCAGCAGTGTACTGGCCGATGTAGTGGGCATATTACAAACTACTGCCAATAAGTTGGGAAATTCAGGCGCTCCAGATTTAACTACAACTTTCGCTTCCTATATATCAGCTAAAATGAATACTTATTCCCTTCAAACCAGGAATTCGGTCGAACATGGAATTTTTGAAATTTTGATGAAGGCTGACAGAGGTTATTATGAATCATCATATCGACAGCAGGATAACTACCCCAGTTCATACCAAGAATCCTATTATGCATCACAGAAGAAAGGACAAGATTATGTGGATCTGACCGGATATGTTAATCGTCCTGGAACTTCCGAATTTAATCGTCCCTCGCCTTCCGCGCAAACTCCAGATACAAATCAAGCCGGACGCTATGGCTATACCACGGCAAGGAACGAAGAATATATGAACCAACAGCCATCGTCTGTAACGTCACTAGAATCTAACCAATCCTATGACGACTTTAATGATTTGATGTGATAATACTGTTCTTTAATTGACTTATTAAGAATAAAACTTACCTTGATATAATCTTTTAATTCCTCAATTATGGCGGAGCATACTTCTGTAATAATGCCACTTATGGCTTGTTTTGATACTCTGAAGGTATACTGTAAACTTGTGTAAGAGTCACCACTAGCTAAAAAACGAAGTGTTATTGCCAGTCTGTCTTGGATTGAAATTGGAGCCCTTAACTGTGTGCGATTCCGAAAAATTCTTGGTCCGACTAATCTGAGTAGATCTTCAAATGTCGTTGGACTCATCCTTAAGAAATTTTGAAATTGTCCAGTTAATCTCATATCGGCCATTAGTTTTGCACCAGCTCTCTGACTATACAACTCTGTACGCCACCAACGTCGATGTCTTCTGCGTTTTATCACATGATTCACTATTAATAATGAAGCACTGACTATCATCAGAGCCCGCAATTGGTCGTCACGATCCATTCCTTTGCGTGTTCTTTTGCAGACTGAGCGATCCGTTCGCGCGCATCTCGGAAACAGATGTGAGTAGGTACATGCGCGGTTCGTGCGCACGTTGTGCGCGCCCCGCGTCTACACTGATGCAATGCTCGTTTCGTGTTGCATTGCATGTTGCGTTGCAGCAGTCTGTACCCGCCTTTACGCGCGTGGAACACTACGCGCCGCCACCTCGGAGGCAGAGCCTGTACTACGGTAACCTGATGACTGATATACATATACACACCCAGACACAGGTCAAACAGACATGTTCATGCACACAAATGTTTGACTTGTCCGGGGATCGAACCCGGGACCAGCGGCTCAGAAGGCAGGATCGCTACCAACTGCGCCAACCGGTCAGTCAGTTAGTTCGAATAGAATAAATAGGGAGATTATTTTTGAAGCAAATAAGCGAGCGGGACGTAGCTCTCTAAGATTTATTTTGAGTTTCAGCAGAAAAATAATGAAGGAGCAATAAAGTATCTGATTCTGTCGCATTTCAAGCACGAAAAACAAGAAAATGGTCTATTTGTATCAAGGTCAAAAACTGAATGAAATATTACTATTTTGTTGATAAGCGGCATGTTCGTGAACGGGCCCCGCCGATTGAGAATGACCATCTCAACTGCCACAGCTTATTTTTAATCTTATATTTTGAGTCGTTATTTAATTATTTTTTTTTACATTGCTCTCACTTAGAGAAGCAACAAGAATAATGTAACCAGAATTTTGTAATATTATCTTGATTTAAAAGAGTGTACTTGGAGTTTCTTGCCCAGTCTTCTCTTTAGAGATCTACGTTTTGGAATGAGCAACTAACTTCAAATTTCTGACTAACTCACCGACTGTTTTACAATTCAAAAGGGACTGTAAATGGTTTAATTGAAATAAATGCTTTGAATTTGAGTTTGACAAAAGAGTTGACGACCCAGCTCAATATCTTTGAAAACTTTTTAATGGACACTGTGTAAAAATTAGTAAGCAAGTACATTATTACCTACTGTTTGAAGTGATATCAACATTAAAGTTTTATGTAATTTTTTATTTAACTTCAAAATTACTTTAATCAAATTAATTTTAATAGTATATTATGCAATTAGTGAATAAAGGACGGATTTAAAGCGAGGGCCATAGATGAATCACGAGCTAGTGAAGGATTCTAACGACTGATGATGATTCATGATGATTGAATCACTCGCTACGCTCGTGATTCAAGTATTAGAATCCTGTGCGACGCGAGTGATTCATGGCCCTCGATATAAATCCGTTTTATTCAAGAGTTGCATACTATACTTTATACTATGACTACGAGAAAAATAAAGATTTAAGCGAAAATAAACATTTAATAAAGAAAAAGGAAGCTTAAATTAATTAAAATGCACATTAAAATTGGAACAATTACTAAAATTAAGAGTAATTTTCTTGTTATTATTATTAGGATGGTCAACTTGTGTAGCGATATAACAGTGAGTAAAAGTGATTTTTATTAACTGTTTTCAGGGAATAAAATAAGCTTTTTAGAAGGGGAATGGTATAAAAATAATTTGAGATTATTTTCGTTTCGTTAATCAAGTCAACAAGTATTTTGTCTTTTCTGTATCTGAGTATTTTAAAACTGACATTATTGAAAGATTAAAAAGCCGCATACTTGAGTAAATATAAAGTACCAACTTGCCGCGCTTGACTCGGTGGAACGCAGAGCTGAGAGGATCATTGGTGACGTAAAACTGGTGGATGCCAAGCTTCATGGCTTGGCTCATCGCCGCATGGTCGCCTGCTTGTCGGTCTTCTACAGATTGTACTTCGGAGAGTGTGCCCAAGAACTCCACGACCTCATTCCACCGGCCCCTTTCTTCCATCGGTCATCTAGACGCACTGCAAGTTATCATCCTTACCTAGTTGCTATTCCACCGATACGCACTAAACGTTTCCAAATGTCTTTTGTTATGCGCACAGCAAAAGAGTGGAACTCTCTACCTGCGTCTGTGTTTCCGAACGCATACAACCCTAATCTCTTCAAAGTGAGAGTCAACAGACTTCTTCTGGGTAAGCTCACTCCATCGTCGAATCTGTCTCTGTCACCACTGACCTAGACTAGAGTCAAGAGCAAACACATTTCAAATAAAAAAAAATATTCAATCGTAATCATCATAATGACGTCACCAATCTACATCACAATAAATAAGACAGATGCAATTACCCCACCGATTCTTCAACAAACCCACCTTGCTATCAAGCACCAATCAGAGACCTTCTTCAATAAATAAAACCTGCTTGTAATAGCTAAGGTATTCGTCGATCGGAAGCAAGAATGTCGTATCGATAATAACTTCGGAATCTTGTTCACCTTCCGTTACGTAGACACTGAGGCAAATTTGGCGGCATTGAGAGGCTATTTATCTATGTATATGAGTTTTGGTTGTGTGATATTTTGTGTCGGAAAGCCCACAATTACTGGGTGATCGAATAGGTGACTTAGGGATTCTTCTAATCGATTACTTGATTGTAATACTGTGGCTACAAATCCGCGAGTGTACATAAAAGTATATCCGCACCGTAGACCATCAATACACTGCTATCTGACTGGCCAAATAGTTTGTGGCGATTCTAAAGAAGAAGAACGTATTTTTTGGCACAGCTAAACTAAAATGCTTAGATGTTCCACTAAAGTAGATTTTGGGTTGTGCATTTTGAAAATAAATAGGTCGAATTAGTCATCAAAACATTTATTTATTTAATTATTCACACTAAACATACAAATATCCTTACAGGCTAGACCCAATACGATATTGTAGCACACTTAAAATTTAAATAATTCCACTGTTTTTTTACCATAGCAAATTCTATCGGTAGCTGTTCGTGTAAATCTACCCAAAGCGCAACAGAATATGTACAACATTAATATTATTATCTTATGCCATTGTGTTGAAACTGTTAGGTGCTTTAGTATTACGCCGCATGTTATCGCTCAAATTACAAGAAATCTAAATCTAGGCAGCCATGTTTGTTATAATCAGACACCATCAATTAACACAAAGTAAAAATCAAGTAATCATTTATCATTAAAAAAATATATTTATATATTATTTAGAAATATGTTAAAGTGCTACCTACCTAAAAAAGTAATAATAATAATAATATGGGACAACATCCACACAAGGTCTTCAGGTCCCGAACTAGGCAGAGCCTGTACTACGGTAACCTGATGATTGATATATACATACTTATATAGATATACACACCCAGACACAGGTCAAACAGACATGTTCATGCACACAAATGTTTGACTTGTCCGGGGAGCGAACCCGGGACCAGCGGCTCAGAAGGCAGGGTCGCTACCAACTGCGCCAACCGGTCAGTCAATGATGAACCACATCTATATAATCCACTGCTGGTCAAATAATATGTAATTACTTTTAATTACGGAGTTAATTGAATGTATAATAGATTCAACGACGTCACAGTCAAACCACTACTACGGTTTTGTGGGGCTTAGTATAAAATATGTCAATATAGATAAAATAAATAAAAAATAGCTGATTCGCTGGAAGGTCTCAATTGCCTATAATGTTGTCAAAATCCGTTTATGTGTGCACGTAAGTAAACAATTTCAAGTCTATAATAATATTTATAGCGGAAAATTCCGGTTCACAGATTATTCCCGGAGTAATTAACTGACAACGTTGATATTGGTAATACCTGCTATCAACATTGGTATAATATGTTGGTACTTGTACTTGGTACACCAACATTTGAGCCAACTTAACTCCAATAACAAAGAAAATCCACTTAAATGCGCCTTTTACTAGTTATTATTAAGTTCAAAAGCCTCGACTAACTGCGTATAATTTACTTCCGGTAAGCTCCACCACCTGTTCTTGTTGATTATTTTAGTTAATGTTTTTATTTAATTACTTTTGGGCAGTAAGCAAGCGGCACAACTGGCGGTAAAGTGGCCAACGTCGCTTTTGGCCATCTACAATACCTCTGGTATTGTTTTACATTGCCTCATGAAAAAGATGCTTGTTTTCACTAATATTATTGCATTTCCAAGTCTCAGCGCTGAGCCTTCGAACACTGTGTGTGCGCTTTCGTTAAGCATTACATGTAGCTGTAGCCTAGTGTTAGTGAAAACGGGAAAAAGAGAAATGTCTCATAGCAACTAACTTATACTGTGATTAAAAATGCATATTAAGAATGATCACACAAAAGTTCCAATATAATCATCAGGACCAGTCACTATGTTCCATATAAACCTTACCGTGAAAACTTCATGTTATGGTAAGTGAAGGAAGCTGTCATTCCATTAATGCTGAGAATTGACACTATTGACAGCTGACTTCACTTAGAGTGTATTCAGGGTGGAGTTTTTTACAGAATAGATGGGCTGACCTAGGTTCCTCTCCATCATTCAAAATGCCCATTCTAAGCAGAGTTTGTCTGCTGGCTGATGTAGCTGGTATAGTAATAATACTATTATTTACTCGTACCAGTTCGTCCATTCAAATTTTGCTAGCGGACACAGTTCTCAACGACCTTCGTACAACAAAAGTTGTACACTTGTACTATAATCCCTTCTATACGGATTTAACCTTCATCTTAAACACGGAAGATAGTTACAATGAATACAATAATTAAAACGTTGTTTCATCTTGTCAGTGTTTATTTGCATACATGGTGGCACGGACATCGATGCGCAATATGTTACCATGGATTTAGTACATGATTTTGAACGTTGCTACATTTTTTATTTTTAGTTTTGGTAATTATTAAATAACTTCTCCCGCTCTGGGCGGAGTGGGAGGGCGTGTCAGAATCTTACTGACTAAAACCCACCCGTGTTCCTTCAGTTGCCACGGTTACCCTTTCGGACTTTCCCGCAACCCTGGCAGGCATCGGCCCTAGCGGACCCCGTCATTTGGTGCTGACATCTCTTTGTGGCGCGCGTGGAACACAACGCGGAGTCGACCCGGGCCTGGCCCTTATCGGACGGCAAGCTGAAACGTTGCTACCCATGCCTTAAAATTTTTCGGCTGGTTTAAAAAAAAAATGCCGATCCATACATTTTGACCGCGTTGTGTATTTTGCTAGCAATTTTCTATGAAACAACAGATTTTTTTTTGATAACCGCCGAAATATTTCTAAAAAGGTCTAGAATCGTGTGCTGAATTCATAGTTACAGTTTGGACGTCGCGGTCGTTGGCCCTGCCACCCTGTATAGTCTTGAATTATCTTTCAGAGGAGCTCCACTATTACTATTTCTGCCGTCAACCATCGTTGATGTTTCACGGTTTAAAGGGATCTGATCGAGTTCAAAGGTGGCAGTGACCACATAGCATAAATGAGGGTCGTCTAATTGTTTGCCAAACATTTTATTTTCTTGTCTTAATTTTACAACCCAATGCCCCTCAGTGCCTCGGAAAGCACGTGAAGCCGTTGATCCCGGCAGTCATTCGTGGATCTTTGACAGTCGTTAAGGGTCGGCAGAAGTCCAAATTTCTGACAACCAGTCTTACCAAAGGGTATCGTATTATCCAGTAACTGGATTGTGAAGGTCAGATAGGCAGTCGCTCCATGTAAATTACTGGTATTCAGCTGCATCCGGTTAGACTGGAAGCCTACCCCAGCATAATTCGGCTAGGCAGATGATGCGGTTTGTTCCTAAATTAAACAATTATTATTCAGTACAAGAGCTCTTTGCGTGCAATTTTTGTCTGGGGAATTCACATTATACTCGTAGCTGTTCAGATTTAAAGGGTGAAGTGCCATTGAAATCATTGTTAGTGAATTCGATAGATCAATGTTATGTAAAATGGCGTAATTTGCTCTTGAGCTAAGATTTATCCATCTCAAAAAAAATTAATAAGTTTTAACTGTAAAGAAATGCTTATAAACCAATCGATTTCTATTTTGATTTGATTTCCTGCCACATTGACTTAAACCATGTGCGTGTAGAGGTGTTATGTACCAACGTTCTCGCTTATTTCCCGTCTATCTTTGCAATTGAATGACGCACTTAATTAACGTCACTACACTACTTATGTATGCACATGTTATTTAACTTAGAGCTGCAGCTCTTGCATTGAAGTTAGCAGATGCTTTTTACTGTTACTAAGAGCAACGAGTGCTTTATTTTTTGGAGCCACTTTATGACCAGCAGTGGACTATATAGATGTGGTTCATCATTGACTGACCGGTTGGCGCAGTTGGTAGCGACCCTGCCTTCTGAGCCGCTGGTCCCGGGTTCGATCCCCGGACAAGTCAAACATTTGTGTGCATGAACATGTCTGTTTGACCTGTGTCTGGGTGTTTATATGGCTGGCTGGCGTTTGGTGTAGTGGCTACAGTGGCTAAGTGTAGTCAGCGAAACCAAATGGTCCTGGGTTCGAATCCCGGTAGGGGCAAATGTTTGTATGATGAATATGGACATTTGTACCCGAGTCATGGATGTATATTTATAATATGTATGTATTTACGAAAAAAAATGTATTTAAGTAGTGTATCAACCATCTGGTATCCATAACGCAAGCCTTATGTGTTTAAGTGCTTAACTTGGAACTAGATGGTGCTGTGTGCAATGTCAGACGATATTTATTATTATTTATTATTATATGTATATAAGTATGTATATCAGTCATCAGGTTACCGGAGTACAGGCTCTGCCTAGTTCGGGACCTGAAGACCTTGTGTGGATGTTGTAAAAAAAAATGGTTAAAACGAGAAACAAATAAAGTTGCTTTCATTTCGGTAAAGAAATTCATAACAAAAAAAACATTCAAAACTTGTGGGCAAACCAAGAGCGTTTTAACATACTTTGAATCACCCTTTTTCCTCTTTTGAAAGTCTGACAGAAACTAGAAGCGTTTTGAAAGCATTTTCATTAAAAACGCTTCTTTACCTGCAAGAACGATGATCCCGGATCAGCGATCAATTCGTTTACAATTACAGAACGCAATGGCGGATCTATAGTGCAAAGTGACCCTGAACTCTGTGAATCTCATTTTCGAAACGGATTTTGTTGAGGAACTTGTCTGAGAAGTCTTTGACATTTCAATAAGTGTAGTAAGGTTATTTGTTACTATTCAGTACAATCTACTTGAGCATAATATTAAAATAATTTTATTATTCCTGGCCACTTGTTTGTCTGTGGCTTAAATGAGTTATTTTTACATTTGCATCAACATGCTGTATGTGGTCCTTCGAGTCGGATTTACTTATTTGTTCGAATTTGTTCTCTTTTGAATAAGTACAATGTTACTAATTGAAAAAATTTGTTATTTTAACATATAAAAAATAATAATTAGACCACGGACAAACTAGTGGCCAGGAATAATCAAATTATTCATATTATGTTCAAGTAGGTTGTAGGTACTGAAAAGTTACCATAAGCGCAGTATTTTATTGCATCCAGTGGCATATTGATGTTCAACTTTCTTTTTACCTACGTTTTTGTAAATTTTTGAGGATATCTATACTAACTTATATTGTTCATTATAAAATACTCTTGTATTGAGCATATAAAAGCTTACAATGGATTTCTTGTTACGTTTAATATTAAGCCTTCAAACACCTACTCTCCAGTACCTACCTCGTCACGATATCGTGAGGATTTCGAAATTGTCAGTCAGGTAGCAAGTTCTACCTGAGTACTCTCATTGCAGATTATCTCAAGTTGAGAACGCATGTATATCAATATCTTTTGATTATTCTACGTTTGATCTCTACCGGTTGATTCGAAAGGTAGTTAGGTATGTATTGTGACTTTGGCAGATTGATTTCAATTTGATTATTTATCTGTGACCACTAAAATAACGTAATAGTAATAATGGTTCGATGGTAGTCAAAAAATACCTTAGGTACAACTGAGGAAAACCGGTATGAGAAAAAGTAATGCATTTTTACTTTTTCTCGTACCGGTTTTCCTCGGTTTAGTGAGAATGATGTTTACAACGTCTTTTATGCATGTTTCTTTCACATTCCTGAGTTTAAATAATTATAAAGTTTTATAGTAAATACTTCCTTTAAAAAGTTGCTGCCATTCATTACCTTCTACCGTCTGACGTGTGTAACCTCCTTAGGACAGAGAAACCAATTTTCGTAATATGATATCACCAATGTATTGACGGATGTCAAAAGACATTTTATTGTATCGTCAACTCAGGCGGAGGTCCGGAGGGTTTGGAGGGGGGGGGGGGTTCCCCAGGGTGCTGTTGCCCCCTATTTTTTTTTTTTGAGTGTGGGAAATCATCAAATAACTTCTCCCGCTCTGGGCAGAGCGGGAGGGCGTGGTCAGACTCTTACTGACTAAAACCCACCCGTGTTCCTTCAGTTGCCTGTGCCAGAGGCCACGGTATCCCTCTCGGACTTTCCCGCAAACCTGGCAAGCATCGGCCCTAGCGGACCTCGTCATTAATGCTGACATCTCTCAGAGGCGCGCGTGTAACACAACGCGCCGTCGACCCGGGCCTGGTCCTTATCAAACGGCGAGCTGCGCATTGCTCGCCGCTCGCAAGCCCGCGCCTACGATGCCTACGCCTGCGATTCCCGACGCCCAGGGCGTCTCCTGCGGCGGCTAGGGGTGTGAGGGCGCGAACTTTGCCTCTCCCTCACGCGTTCCGCTTCCTCCTTCGCGAACATTACTGCTTCGCAGAAGGAGGTGACGGCTTCCCAAGCCCTCTTGCTCCGTACCATGGCCTGGGCCAGGGCCGGACGCGAGAGATCGCCACCGCCAATCGCCTGTTGCCCCCCTGGGCTTCGACCAAACTGAGTCTAAAACACTAAATTATACGTCTAATTTAAAATAGTTTTGTAGCCTGTATTTTTACTTTGTATACAGTATCAAGTTATAGATGAGTAGTAGTCATCCTCGAAAAGTGACTTTATTTACAGAAAGTAAAGGTGCTAAGATTTTTTTCAAATGGGTTTCACTGTCTGACAAATTTCACCCCCTACTTCCCTTAAAGAGAAATATTTGCCCTGCCTTGAGCGATAACCTAGATCCGCGTCTGCTTCGACTTTGTATTTCATGGTCAAAAAATGTTCCTCCTAAGTGGATAAGCATCAAATTATCTTTTCGGAGAAATTTTAATAAAACCCTTTTTCGTAATTCAAATTAAGTAGAAGTTAATTTCCAACTAGGCTCTCAAAAGGTTATGTAATGCTTTCACGTGCCTAACAGGTTTCACGAGAAACATGAAGGGACCTGTTGAGATAATAATTAGGTACATAGCTAACCTAATTATTAATTCAGTTTCCACCAATGCGTAACTAATTCTTGTAACCGAATCGAATGAAACACAACACGACTTTTTCGTATTGTACCTACTAGAAGTAAATTAAGTTTGTGTGAGGTCTGAAAACACCTGTAATCACCTATGTTTCACAAAATAAATAAATGAAATGAAATGAAGAACGAAAAATTCAAAGACATGTGATAACCGTCAACCCGAACTGGGCCCGCGTGGTGGATTATGGCCCTCTGTGTCCCAGCAGTGGGAAAATTATAGGCTGATTAAGAGATTGCCAAAAAAATAGAAGACAAAAAACCTCAACAATTGAAAAATATTTTAAAAGCCTACTTTACTGTGGGGAAGTATGGAATGGAGGATGTCAGCGTGTAGTTTCTCAGCATATAAACTTATGTGAGCAACTATAAAATAAGCTTATAGCGCACATAATCTTATTATAACAAGATTAAGCGCTATTTTTGCTGTGTAAAAAATCCTGAAAATTTTTGAAGAAATAAATAGTTTTAAGTTAATTTTTTTTTTTTTTTTAGATCTGGCTAAGATAAATAAAAAAATGGATTATAAATTTCCTTCAAAATCCTTCGGATTGTAATTGAGTGCTGGAATCGTTCACCGCTGCGTATCGCCCTCTTTTCATTTCTGTCAGTCACCAATAGTTTTGTTTGTCCTTTTTCTATGTGTGCACTGCTACTTTGACGATGTCTTCAGCACAGGTTTCTGTACCTAAGTTAATGAGTTCTCCTTAACATGACCAGTTCAATAACGCGTTAACTCAAGTGGAAGCTGTAAGAGGAATCCATCACGTAAGATATTAACCGTAAAACAAGTAAAGAGTTTCAAAGAATCTATTTATATTGCTTGAGGTGTTATAAAGTTTGTAATAACCTTCAGATTAATGTTTATCTTTTTGTTTTAATAAATAAATTACAAAAGTTTTCGTAAATTTCCTGAGAAAATTGTGGATTAAGGTTTGTTTTGTAAACATGAAAATTGTTTATTCACCTTCACAGTTAAGAAGTCTTTAAGTTACACAATTTGGTTTGAATCGCCGATTAATGAATCATTTACCATACACCATCATCATCACACCTTTAAACTTTTATTTGAGACTACCATTTCAAATTAGAAAAATATTTTTTATCCGATCCTATCTGCCTGTTGGACTTTCGTCATCCTTAAGTTTCACATTATCATATTCGATAGATACCTACTTCTTTGGGTTTTAAATACGTCTTTTAGCGACTGAAAATTATTAGTCATCGATGGCATCGAACAAAAATATTATAATGTCTATATTCAATGCGGCAACAGAATAAAAACAAGGCAGATCAACATGCATATGTAGCATTAGGCAGTGTCAACATTTACTTCCCTAATTTATTAAAACGTGCCTGTGTCTTATCCAAATTATACCAACGTCATATTAAATTTATGTAATTATTATAAAGTCTTTCAATATTAGTTCTTGACATGGAGGTTTACTAAATAAACCCTGATTAGCAAGGTTGCTGACGGAATTATTCTGAATGTCATTGACTCGAGCAATGTCGCTTTCAAAAGACAACCAGGTAGAATCAAATCGAACCAAATTCAAAACAAAACTTAGGCAAGAAACGTCAACCGTATTCCATATACGGAGATGTCAAATTAGCGTGCACACGTTCACCGTAATTTATAAATTATACGATGAACAGTTGACCAGTTTCGCAAACCAACATTCTTACAATAATTGCCGTGAAAAAAATCACTTGACAGACTGACGAACGACGTTTTCTCTCCGCGAATGTACATAAAAAGATAGTTGTATGGAACCACTTGACCTACCGTAGCGTCATCCGATGCTGTGCTCGATCACTGTACTAACTTGTTAATCGATTTTGGTTATCACACAATTCTAATCGATTGTACACTTAACACTGCACGTGCATCACAACATCCTGACACTTTCACTTGAAAGCAGTTCTGTATCGATTTGGCGTAGTTTGCAAACCGTTAAAACTGCTCGGGCACAGCGCACCAACGCTCGCGTCACACTGGCTGCGGCGGCGCAAGAGCCTCATTTCCCCCTCTTGGAAATCACAACAAAACACCTCCAACCAGAAATACACTATATAACGGTCAGTTAGGGTCGATTTTTCTTTAAGACGAAACTAAGTAAGTGACTTGTATTTTGATATAAATTCTTATTGACCGTAATGTTTTTGTGCATGCATGTATACTAGATTCTCATCCTCATTGGCTGTTCCATCTGCAGGTTATGTAACTTAAATAAGTGTTTAGAACTATAGTTGCTTTCGTATTTATCATTCCATTGAGACAGAGCTTGCAGGGAAAACTCGTGAAAGCTATTGTCACGAATTCACGACCTTGTTGTGTCGCAAGCGACAATGTAAAGTTTAAAAGTTTAAAGTTTATTTATTTTCAAAATCAACAGGTTTTAACAAATCCATTTTAGAGGTCTTCTTTTAAGTATAGAGATACCTGTAACAGAAGACCTCCAATGTATAAATGAAATAAAATATATCTAAGAATTACTAGAATATTACGTATTACAAACATAACAATAGCCTTTATTTCCCCGTAAGGTAAGGCAGAGGTGTGGACCTACAGTCCACCCACATTTCGCCAGTTGGGTTTAAGACTAATGCAAGACAACCCTATTGCCATCAACCGGGCACAAATCTAGACTCTAAGCTGCTAGAACTGTACTGAGAAATTCCAGACGATGAATTATGTACAAAACATAATCTATATTAGAATTGGGGTCTATTTTGACGAGGAATAGAATATAATAGAATATATTTATTGTAAAACATGAGTATACATCAAATAATACGTGCAAGGACTTAAAATAACAGGTATATCTGCATGTTTTGCCATTCATGGCGTACAAAACAACATATTTTTGGTTTAGAATAAACCATAAAAGATTTGAGTCTACACAATCATCTATGAAATTAATAACTGAATCCTCATGCTAATAAAAAGAGGGGAAAAAATAAAATTAAAGTATTGTTTTTACAGATTTGAAGGTCAAGTGGTTAAAATGTCATTAAAGGAATATAATTTATTATTATCCCTTCGATTACGAATAGAAACGTCTGATAGTTTCTTAAATAGGTTAGGATTGGTTGGAGGAAGAAAATGGATTTTGATAAAATGTTCAATGACTTCAAAGCGATTAATTTTTAGGTCCTAATCATAATTAATAAGAGCAAGAGAAGCTCTTTTGTGCTAAATTGTTGAATGATTAATATTTTATAAAGTAACAATATATCAGTGATGACCTATGAAACGCAGAAACGAATGTCTACTGAAACGCAGTGGACGTCTTTCGGCTGAAATTAATATAATAACTATAGTCGCGATAAAAATGTTATGCTCAAAACGACCGGCATCAGTTGAGTTTATTAGTATCTCGAATTGATATGCGGACAGGAGTCTGTGTAGTTCTGTAGTTTTCAACAATCCTTGATTGAATTTCGAGATTCTTGCATTTCATCTTCATGAATTTTTAATATACAATGACGTAAGTATTTACTTTGTAAAGTATTATATTATTTTAATTATTGTGAATGTTAGGACTATGTGAGTCATTGCTTTTGTATTTATTTTCTCAGATAGTTTTAATAATGATCTTGCAATTTGAGTAATTTATGCAGCCTACCCAACTGTAGTTCGTCGAATCGTTGAGCTCTTTAAGTTCTGAGTTGAGCTGAACGATTACTGACACATGCGTGCACTGACTGGACAGGTCCACTCAATCTGTGTGGTTTTTCCTCAAAAGACCAGTTCAGACACCAATCTAGATGGTCTTCACATGATCTGACCAAGATTATGTCTGGACTTTAAAAGAGACTGTGACCTCTGAATTTGTTTCGGCCTTTCTTCTCAGAGTAGTCAGATAGAAAACGCCGGCCTCATCTAGTTTTTAAAATATGATTGACCTGTTTTTACTCGTCAATCATATTTGAAAAACTAGACTTTATTACTGTAAGTAGGTTAGTACAAACACTTTCGTGTTTGTACTTACTAACTACCAACAGTAATAAAATGATTTGTCACTTGTCAAGTGGAAAGTACAAATGTTGATTAGGTAATTTTATTAGTATAAGCTTATACTGATGTTCGGAGACAGTGAGGCGGGGTCACGGCAGACCACGTAGGAGATGGCACGGCGAGCTGGATAGGTTCCGTCAAAACTGGAAGGAAGACGCGCGGGTGAAAGATGGAAGGAGTGGAGGGCGGCCTTTGCACAAGAGTTGTCCCACTCTTGGGCAAAGGGCAAAGGCGGGGGCTGGAAAAACAAAAACCTCATACTATGCGGCAATCCGCTGTATTCAAGAACCACAGGACCGGTCGATGTAGCGACATTTAGGGGAGGCATATGTCCAGCAGTAGACATCCTTCGACTGAAATGATGATGAAGCTACCACTATAACTGGAATAAGATCTTCTTTCCCTCTTTTCCCAGTCTACTACGATTGTGAGATACTCCTTTAAAAAGGAGTATAACTCATTCTGCCATCGCTCTTCTACAATGATGTGATTAATTTATAAAATAGTTAATTTATAATATTAATTAATTAATTTTTCTTATATTTAAAAATACATTTCTTAAATATAAGAAAAGCTGTATCGAATCAGTATCGAATATTCTAATTCTAATTTAAAGAATTTTGGAATCCTCGTTAAAACTTCAGATAATATTATTCAAGTGCCTACTTTAAATTGTTTCAGATTTTGAATGATATTGTCATCGTTTGTGTAGCTACGCTTTATTTATTATTCTGAGAAAATGTCTTATAATACTAAGTAATGTGTATTACAATCGAATTGGTAGGTGCCTTCTTAAATTTTCTCATTTTCTTGCCATTTGTTCTTATTAGGGGTTCGTACGTCAACATGAAAAAAATTGACCCCTTATAGGATCACTTCGTTGTCCTTACGTCTGGTTGTCAGTCAGTCTGACCCTTCTTCTAAGGAACACGTGGAGGTATTAAGTTGCATATAATATTTAATATCATATACGTAATCAAGCTTATAATATGTCAACACAATAAAAATAATACGGTCATTTATGCGACATATTTTGGTACTCGCAAATAAATCAAAACACATAGGGGGTACCTAGAATCATGAAATTTGGCAAGAAGCATGGTCTCACAGCACAAGTAAAGTCCGAAAATTGTTAATTTATAGTTATATCACATAAAATATTTTTATTTTGCGATTACAAACTTACATTTGCACTTGGAGAATTGACCGTGAAGTATATCGATAAACGGGAGTACATGTTTTCAAGTACAATATTAAATTTGTTTTTGGGATGAATTCATCCCAACTATGAAACCTTTTATTCTGCGTGGTCCGACACGCACTTGGCGGTTTTTTTTTTTATTATAACGAAATATTATTGATGTAATTGCGCTCACGCTTACAATAGGAAACTACTTTTCAGACTCCCACTATAATTTACTAGTTTTTGCTCGCAGCTTCACCTGCGTTGAGTTCGGAAATTACTACCGGGATAAAAAGTATCCTATATCCTAACTCAGGCCATTACTACCGAGATAAAAAGTATCCTATATCCTAACTCAGGCCATTACTACCGGGATAAAAAGTATCCTATATCCTAACTCAGGCCATGGTCTGCCTGTGTGCCAAATTTCATCCCAATCCGTTCAGCCGTTTTAGCATGAAAGCGTTACAAACAAACTCACTTTCGCATTTATAATATTCATTACGATTAGGATCATTAGCACAGATTACCCAAACGTAGTAATATTTTTAGAGGGCGCAACCATGGTAATCTTATCATTAGGTACTGTGGCGCCACTGTTGCCTTTCCTAAAATAAGCAAACAAGAACAAGACATTATTGTCACGATTTTGCTCTAATTTTATTACATCTATCATTTATAGAAAAAGCATAAGCTAGAAGGTGTGTGATACAAAAGTGAAACTCGTTAGAATACCTAAGTTTCTCCTTATTGGAATACAAAGTTTTGTAATGCTTTTTACATTCATTTTACAATTTCATTAGAAAGTTATAATTAATGCTAGACTTACAACGCGACTTCGTCCGCGTGAGATTTCTTGTTGTAATATATATATATATTTTTTTTAAACGTTTCTACACACTAGGAATTTCTCCTGTATCGTGAGTGCGTTTACACACATTTAAACTCACACATACACAAACAGCCAGACCCGGAACAACTACTTGCAGGTCATACAAATATTTGTTCCGAGCGGGGATCGAACCCGCGACACGTAACGCAGCAGTCAATCGCTTAACCACTGCGCCAACCGTGTCGTTATATCCTACAAGCTGCGCCCCGTGGTTTCACCCGGATAAGTCTGGATTCCGTGGAAATATCGGGATTACATGTATCCTAAGTCATTCTCGAGGTCATAGTCTACCCATGTGCTAAATTTCATCCAAATCTGTTCAGCCGTTTTAGCGTGTAAATGTAACAAAACAAATTCGCCTTTATACCTTTTAATTACAACACTGGTCTACAGTGGTTTTGTTGCCTTAATGAAATTGATTTTGGGTCTAATATGCACACAATTCATGAAACTATCAATGATTTTGTAAGATTTGCTTTGATTTTTTTTTAAATATTTATTTTCATTTTACATTACAAATATCAAAAAACGAGAAACAAAATAACTGATATATTTATACGTAATGACAGTTATGTTTAAAAAAATTAGGATACATCGAAGTAAATAAAGAGGAAAATGTCGAAAATATATTTTATATTTCCATTAAACGCCTTCGCCTTCGAGCTTTCCTTTTATAATTTTTCAGAGGACAATCTCTGTTCAAAGACCAGCAGTAATAATTGTTCAAAATCTATGATATTAGCGCTGGGGCTCTGTCTTGCATAGAGTCGCGGCATAATGCTGAGCGATAGCCGTTTTGCGTGGATGTGACGCATGTTTCCCCCAACCTTTTCATATTTTCTGTGATTGTGTTATTTTTTGCGTCATGTTTACCGCAAATAAACGCATTTTCTTTCTTTTCTTTCTTTATTTCTTTCTATATGCAAAAATCATGAAAATACGAGCACATTGAGAACTTTCATGAATATATTCGTAATTTGGGCACTTGAAAACGTAAACATTTGCGATGATATCCAGGGCAACAAAAAAAAAGTTTTTTTTTTGTAGAGCTGTGATACGATAACACTCGAGAATACCTACTGCTAATTAGTGAAAAAAAACATCGATATCAGATCAGTAAATCCACAAATTTTACCTCTTTATTAGATTTATTACTAATAGCATAGAAGTACTATAGATAAGAGATTATTAAGATTAAAGAGACTTTTAAGACATTGAACTTCAGTCAGCTATTGTTTATCATTAAGTAACAATTTGAACGAATCCTAATTATATTAGATCCGTGAGAAACACGCAACCATGAAAGGTTAATTATAAATGCATCTCTTAATCTATCCACACGATATCGTGATTTTTCCTGTGATTATTGTCACGAATAGGATATTCCTAGCAACAGATTGTAGGATCGTTTACATTGGGCACTCTTCATCTAGCAATTTCCCGAGTGAAGATTATTACTTACTAGAGGACCTGACAGACGTAATGTCCTGTCCAAAATACAAAAATCCTATAGAAATCTTAGAAGTCTTGACAGCAGCACCCACCTCCGCTACCGATTGCAACTGTAATGCCATTTACTGAGTAGAAAAGGCAAAATATCTAGACGTCATATTTGATCAAAACCTGTCCTTCAAAGCACAAATTCAAACACTCGCAAAAAAGACTCGTAAATTAGTTTACGTGACGAAACTCTTACGAGCCAGTGCTCCCAAAAATATTTGTATACAGATTTACGTCTCTCGATGCCTATCTGTCCTGCAATATTGTGTAAGTGTCTGGGGCAGCGCCGCCAAGACGTGCATGGTGCAGTTAGAATAGCCCAGCGGGCCGTCCTCAAGGTGTTTCTGGGTGAGACGCGGCGTTTTTCTACGGACGAACTGTACCTACAAGGAATCTGCAGTATTACGCGTACGTCAACTGTTCATCCTAGGATCACCACTAAATCTAATAAAACTCAACAGTAATCGCTCTAGCTGCAGTAAGGGGGTAGGAAAAAGGCTGAGAGGATCCCACTTCCAAAAACAAAAACCGTGCTCACGACCCAGTTTTCGTCGTTTTTACCCATTGATACGCGTGTTCAATGCCACACGTAAAACTTTTATCATACCGAAAATCTACTCTGAGTTCAAAACTAAACTTTGCTGCTGGGCTTTGTTGCTTAAGTTAATACTTACCCACCACACTCTGAAAAACACATAACTACACACACACACACTTACACCCCCATTTAATCACCTCAACTGTTTTTGTATGTTTATTCTTGTACGTTTATTCGATGCTATTTGCTTATTTTTACTCACATATTTGCAAATTGTATGATTTTGAATTTTATTTTGAAATTATCAATAACAAATAGAAAGAAAGAAAAATAGATTTGTTTGTCACAGAAACACACAAAAAAAACTTATAACATAAACTATCTTCCGCTAGTAGATCCTACTAAATTGTTAACTTTGCGTCGTGTTTGGGTCACTATAATACAGGCTGTGCCTAGTTTGGGACCCGCTGTTAAATCTGTTGGTTAGAATTTAATCTCATGTTACTTGTCTATTTGAGGACCATGTGTAAGTATAATAAATTAATTTGAATTTGAAATAGGACGTTCACATTTACCCGAGTTTGAACATTTATACAGGATTTTTTTATAATTTTCTCTTGTAAGTACTGAAATCTTAATTCATACTGTTTTAAACATTTTAAAACAAAAAACAGAACATCGGTCCAGCCGTTCTCAAAGATTGCGCTTAACAAAGCAAAACAGCATTTATTGTTTTTAAATATAGAATAGACAGATTGGAACAAATATTACGCACACTCATTTGTTTTTGCGCCATATTGGGAGGGTGGTATCTAAAATGGTTATTAGATTTTTATTTTATACAAACCTCGTCGCCTGTGATCACAAGGGTTGCCTCTATCAAATATGAGCACAAGTTAACACAGTTACCCAAAGAACAATCACGCAAGGAAACTTCGAGAATAATATAATTTATAATAATATAATAATGTTTATTTACTCAAAAACAAAGTATTGTAGTATACGTTAAAAAATACAGTTTTACAAAAATAAGTACTATATCTACAAACGTGTGGGTGAGCACTGCTCTCCTAGCTAGGTTATGAAAACCTGTGTTAAGGAGAAGCAAAAATAAGTTCGGATTTTGACTACGGTTCCCCTGAAGAATAGTACTGGTGTGCAGTACCAGCGGTATTGTACCCCTACCTACCATAAATAAAGGTAACCATTAATTTAGAGGTATTAGCACCCTTATTGCTTAGCTTATAACACTTGCAATCACAATCTGAATCATTTTGAAGGATATTGTTAATACATTATTACATAATTATGTTCGAAAGAAATATCTGCTCCACAACGTAAATAACGCAATGAATGTTGGTGTGTTACGCAACTACCCCGCTGTAGTCAGCATTCCCAATAATATAAATTATTACCGTTATAAGTAACCACCTAAGCCAAAATTAGGGTCTCTCAATTAGGAAGCCTACAAGCAAGGCAGACTAACAAATCCAATAAAGACGTGCTAATTGTATTCCTTGGCATTTCGTGTTGGTATGTCGATGGTCTTGAAGAAAGTAAGTGTTTTCTGGCCGAGCGAAATTGTTGGGTGGACTATTTTATTTAATTACGTACTTACATTACTTTTTGGTGTCTGTTTTGGGACTTATTTTTGTTATCAAAAGGAGAAGTCAAAGCATTTATTTCAAATAGGCACATAGAAGGCACTTTTGAACGTCAACATTTACATTTAAATAGAATTGATTCTAGTCGCCCCTTCCAAAAGGTAGTTTCGTATGGAGAAGAATGGGCAAGAAACTCCACCGTTACTCTTTTAAAATGTGTTACCTACAATATTTTGTATACATTAATCATATAATTATATGTGAAGACGATGCACCTATAATAAAATTACTATACCATATTATGTAAAGGGAATTAAAAATGTAGCAATGACAAAAATAAGTTAATTATGTGTTAGATACTTACATGGTGGTCACATATTTACAAAAATTGTAAAAGTATACGAATTACCTAATAAGTCATTAAGTGAGTTAAAGTAATCACAGAATATAAATCAATGTCATAAAAATAATAAATTATACTCGTATAATTAAATTAGCAACCAGTTTGATTTTGTCTAGATTCTAGATTGTTCTATGGAGCTGGATCAGCATGTTTCCAATTATAATTCTTACATTGGATATAATCCTCTAATTTGTAAAATGCTTGTTTACAAAGTGAACGTTTTATTTATTTTATGTTATTTATTGTAAAGTGAACTTTCTATATGGGTTTTACATTTTCTTTCATTTAACTCCAATATATGACAAGGTACTTTTTTGTAACATTTAACACAGTAGGTACCCCATAAAAGATGTATGTACTTTTGGTAATCAGAAAAATGGTTGATCTATTTTATCTTTATTTCTAGTATTAAAATGATATCCATCACTTATTTAATTAAAAAGATGTAGATTTTTTCTTACATACGTAATATTTTCATAAATGAATTGGCAAGGTGCGCACGACTACAGATCAAGCTATACATTTCCAGTATAAGCTGATCTCACATTTTACAGGATTCACTTACAATGAGGGGTCAGTGTAAACAGGAAATTTATAGCTTGATGTGTAGCCGTGTCTACCGTCATAATATGAATCCTTTTGAATAGTTCCCTGAGAGATTCTGATCTGACAGCTCTCTTTTGCAAAATAAAGATTGATTCAATGTCAGCAGCGCGACCCTACAGTAAAATGCCATACGACATAATGCTGTGGAAGTAGCTTAAATAGACCAAACTCGCGGTTTCTACATCTGCTAACTGTCTTTCTTTCTAACAGCATAAGCGGCCGACCTTAGCCGCCCGCGAGAGGTGTTATATGAGGTCCTCATTGTAATTTCTCGTCTAGCTTGATTACTAGGAAAACCATATTGTGATTAATACAATTCAGTTTTTCTCCATCCAATATGATGTCACATTCGCTACTTCTAACATTAGGTAATTTAAATCTAATTCCGGAGGAGTCAGGTAGTAGGAACGATATATAATAAAATAAATAGAACTAGACTAAAGACCAAATAATATTCACTAAACCTGATAAATAAAATTCACCCTTTTCTCAAACTTATTTTCATATTGCGTTGGTACGAATTTGCTAAAACATTTATAGTAGGAGCTATCTACACTTGCGAAAAGACCGCAAAAAGAAGTTTGCTTGTAACTTGCAATAAGACACATCAAGTGCCTTGCTTGGAAAGCGGGATCATCCGAAAGGGGTACCGCTGACCCGGAACAATAAGGGCCAAGGAAGGAACACGGGTGGGTTTTAGTCAGTAAGAGTCTGACACTCCCTTCCGCTCCACCCAGAGCGGGAGGAGTCATTTGATTATTTCCCATCCTCAAAAAAAAAAAAAGTGCCTTGCTTCACAGCATTTTAACACCATAACACTGTACGTAAAACAGCTCTTTTTTCTTTCATCCCAATAAATTTACTGGTTGCTTTTCCGCGCACAAGATAAAAGGTTCCCCGAGTGCTATTGGCGCGATTAAATTTACGCCACTGCAATTGCCGACGTAACGATGGAGGAAGAATTCATAAAAATGTACTGCCACCAATAAGTAACACTCATAAAAAATGTTTTCTTTTTCGACATTTTGTTAAGAGCGTTTATACCTTATGAGTGGCAACGTCGCAATTTAGTGTCATATTTCGTGGTTTTCAATTTTTATCATTTAATCGGAGCTTTATTTTAAAAATCTGTTTAATTAACTTTTTAGAATTATGTGAAAACTTTGTAAAAGGTAAGAAATCGTTGTGTTTACAGTTCTATTTATATGCAAATAATACATTGGAAACTTGCAGGGCGTTATTTTCATTGTAAAATAACTGTAAGCATTACGGTTACTTACTTTTTAAACACTTTCACGTAATTCTAAAAAGTTAATGAAACAGATTGTTAAACTAAAGCTCCAATTAAATGATAAAAATTAAAAACCACGAAATATGACACTAAATTGCGACGTTGCCACTCATAAGGTATAAACGCTCTTAAGCTGCTGCTAAGTTGTTCGTATGTCAAATTATTTGGACCACTTACATTCTTGAGTGCAGGTAGGATAGACCGAGGACAATTGACGCTCTTATTATTTCTGGCCGACAATCAATTATGAATTAATTTGATTTATGTTTGAAACGTTGGACACATACTTCCAGAACGCCTCACAGGGACTATAAAAGCGGGCATCAGTCCTGGCAAAAGGTCTTTTATGAGTCTTTACTCAGTCTTTATTAGTGCTGGCTCCAACTTGAAGCAGTCTTAGGTAGACTTGAATCAGTCTACAGCGCAGTCCTTGCGCAGTCTTTAGTGCAGCTCTTAATTCGGTGTCTGTGATCTAGATTACTCAAAAGAATAATAAATTCGGTTATTTCCGGAAAATAAATGTTTCATTCCTAGTGAATCCCCGCAAGTGTTGTGTGTGACTCGTTCCCTCCGCTCTTAAATTGCGTAAGGAGTGGCGCCGCTACCTGCCACTCCTGGACCGGGAGTTCTCCAAATTCCTCCTGCCGAGCGTGAGGCGCTGCCTCAGATGAGGTGCTGCTGACATTCCACTCACGTGAGTTAAAGACGACACGACCTCCTCCACGATGGTCCACCTGATCTGTTCAACGTGGGTACCCCATCCTTGTCCAACCCCAGCGCTACCTGTCGTTTCATCTTGCTCTTGATTTTGTGCCTAAACCGACCTAAAGCTCCTATTCATCTGTTTTATATTTTTGTATTGTACTTTTATTTTAAATGTGACTCCGGCTAATCGTAACGTTACAAGTTATGCCGATGGTACTACCGTACCCTGGTATGATTATACCCGATCTACCCTAACTATACTCGTTCCAACAATGCATTTATTTCCAAATCACTTAGTCTATTTTGAGGTCTATTTACAATTTGGTTTAGCCACACAACGAAATCCTCTCAAGGTTTACCTGTGTGCTGGCGAGCCTTTCATTTAAATCATAAAACAATGGTGATCACAGTAGGTATAATACGCTTCTATTTATGATAATAATTTATAGGTAGGTAAGTTATTTGGATATTTTTGTGTACTTTTACTTTTTGTACTCGTTTTGTAGTAAGTTTATTAATAAAGTAAGGTACTAATTATTCTGCAATCGTCATTCCGTATTTCATAAAGGTGACTTGATAGAGCAGCCAGGATCGTGACCTATCGTGGGATTTTTATAACGGTCCATCATTTACCTCCTTAAGTTCTGAGTTGAGCTGCACGATTGCTGACAAAGGCGTGCACCGACTGGACGACAGGTCCACTCAATCTGTGTGGTTCATTCCTCAAAAGACCATTTAAGATACCAATCTACATAGCCTTCACATGTTCTGACCAAGATTTTATCCGGACTTTATAAGAGACTGTGACCTCTGAGTTTGTTTCGGCTTTTCTTCTCAGAGTAGTCGGATAGGAAACGCCGGTCTCATATAGTTTAAAAAAAAAAATGTCATGTAAAAGTGTTTGTACAAACCTACTTACGGAAATAAAACCATTTATCATTTATCATCACCATCCACAGCCCGACTTTACCCAATGCTAAGCATAGGCCTCTCTTTGCATGTGGCAATCTCCACGCTCCTGTGTGTTATAACGTTTAGGTACCTACAATTATAGGCATCGTGTAGAGATTAATTATCAAAATTTTGGTAATCTTAATGTAGACCCTTAGAATTTACAAAAATGCTTGTTTTAATGACTAATATTATTTTTTATATTTTAACTTACTAAATTTATATTGGTCCTTGGCAGCTCCGGCCAGAGACAGGTAGAAAGAGAGTAGGGGGCAAAAGCTAGGACATTAATGATTCGTAAAAAAAAAATAACGTCACGTGAATACGTAAGGGCCCAAAATAAGTCATTATTTTCTCGGAATCAAGAAAAAAATAATTATGAAAATGTTCATTATATATATTCTAAGCAAGTGACAGGTAATATTTTTACGAAGCTAATACCACGATATTGGAGACGTTTAATTAAACACCAGTCCATGTCAATGTCAGAAGGAGATTAGTTTTGGAAAAGTATGAGAAAATAAAATTAATATACAAAGGCGATCTCAGAAAATCAAAGGGTGTATTTTTTTAAAATTTTGGTTAGAAATCACTTAAGTATCATGATCCAACTAAACGTACTAACAACAGAAATGTATTTAAAGCAGATTTTTATGACCCACTTAATCAGACTTGAAGCGATTTGAAAAACTTCACTGTAGTCAAGTCTTTCAGTTCGGTACACACACAAAATAGTTGCTGGCTGATGAAAATGTCAACAAATGGACCAGAAAGTGTACCTTAAAATACCAATTTGTAGTGCCACTTACAAATTGGCAAAATCAATTAACCCAGAATTCTAATTTACCTGACCTTAAAAGTTGTTTTCATTTGACAATTGATGTAAAGGGGATAGTTTTTTTGTTCGGCGTTTAGGCCCACCAAAATTGTGGCGTCTATTAATGAAACGCATGATGATTTATTTCATATGATCTCTCAATTACAGTGGTAGTAATAATTAAACTTCTTCTAACAGGAATACTGAGAAATACGATCATAATCTATAAAGTCACTAAAAGAGTCAGTAGGTTGGCCTCATCCGTATTATAATTCAGTAAAATAGTGCACTGGTCTGTTATAAATTGAAGGAATATAGGGTATTTTGAAAGGTTCATGAAATCAAGCCGCCATGCGCCACTTTGACTGGTTCTGTGCATGCCGCATCCAGCGGATTCCTGTCTTCGCACATTGCGTTTAAACCTTACTGAACAATAACAGAACATTCTTCTGGAGTAAATGCTGTACCTTAATGAAGATTTCATATTCAATATAATCCTTCAATTACACACAGGAAAACAGAAATATCTATTTCACGCATTTCGAAAGAAATTGAAAAAAATAAATGAATGAAGTGTTGATGTCACCTGACACTTGTCTTTTTGACAGTGTTAGATAGTGACGCTGCTCGATTTTATTTAACTAACTGGGCTCTTGCTTTTATTTTATAAATTTACTCGAGTAACGTCGAGTAAATTTATAAAATAAAAGCAAGAGCCCATTTTCTCTAGGGATGCCACTCGATGTAGTCGCGATTAGATTAATATCACCAATACTGCCACGCTAGTTAACTGTCATTCCGAATTCTACAATTCAATACGTAGTTAATTAATTATCCAGGGAATAGATATATTTAGTGTAATAAACCGACAAAATAATGTGATGTACAGAATCACAGAGTTTTAATAAGAGTGAAAATACATGTTCTGCGGGTTAGTGCTGTTTGTTGAATTTGTAATTAAAATTGTCATCGTATCGTCATTGATTATCAGATTGACAGTGGAATGTGAGTAGGAGAAAACAGTCGAACAAAGCCGATCTTAGCCGAATGTCAATGACTTAACCCCCAATGTACCAATATTGAACGGTTGCTGTATTTTGGATCTTGCTATGTGTATAAAAACTGGAGGAACTTCCTGAGAATTTAGGGAATAAAAAAAACGCAGTGATCCACCATAATTCGTTTATTATCAAGACTGACATTCAATATATCCAAGGATATTGAATGACAACATTTTATTGACGACACGTTTGGTGTAGTGGCTACAGTGGCTAAGTGGGGTGCGCCAAAGTTCACCTAAATTTTCAACTCCGATAATTGGAAATCCGAAAATGTTCTTCCTAACATTTTTCATCCTAACAATCACAATTCCTAACTACTCTGTCTCTAATGTTCATAATTCCGAAGCATTCAACTTCATAATGTCAGTAGCAATAAACATCTATTAAACTTTTATTTGTTTCCCTATATTTTCTCAACATAACCATCTTTTATACTATTATTCAAAGTCATATCTTTTTTGTTTAGATTTCTTTTTATTCATAATAATCAGTATTATATACATTAATCATTGTAAGCCCTAATTATCACATGCCATAATTATGATATGCCATAACATAATTTGCCATCGACATCGGGTGTGTGACGGTTGTTTATATCAAGAGAAATTGGATGCAATTGGGACTTTAGGGCACCCCGACTCGGACAGGTTAGGTTAGAAGGGGATGGCGGGGTTTAAAAAAATGTATTTATGTAGTGTATCAACCATCTAGTATCCATAACACAAGCCTTAAGTGTTAAGTGCTTAACTTGGAACTAGATGGTGCTGTGTGCAATGTCAGACGATATTTTTTTATTTATATTAAGATTAACGCCTGATAAAATACTTATAGTTAAAGTCTTACTGTCTACAAATTGCGGCGAGTTAACTGATGATTTAGCACTATGATTCTTTTCTTTTAGGTATTTTTGTGTGCGTTTCACGAAGCTGCTGGGAACCTCCATCTAGTACATACCTTAGATTCAACTTGAATTAAGTTTTCGAATTACATAATCGGGTCAATCGAGTGCCTGACCGTTAATGAATGAGTAACATCACTAGAGGCAAACTGACAAACAACCAAAAAAACAATCCGTTTCACGTTGATTTTTAAACCACTTTACGCGAGAGTAACCAAACTTAAAAATGGGATTAAATATTGAAGGACCTGCTGCAGCGTCAACGGTACATATTTAATAAAAACAGAGTTGGTTACCACCTCGAACTGTAATAATTAGGTTTTTATTTTCACTATCTTTTCACTTCGTCATAGGTGTAGTGTTATCTATTTTAGAAGTATGTAGGTATGTATGTATGTGTGTGTATATTCTCATATTATTTGTTTTATTTTATTAAGTGAATTGTTTTTGATTTTATGTATTTTATTTTCTCTTTTACACTTACACACGCTGTCTACATCTCTAAATCTACTATCCTATCGCAGGTATGCTGGAAGAGATTTCATTAGAAATAAGCATCACCTTTGTACCTATTTTTCTGTTATTTATAGGCTGTAATTCTGTGATTGCGTTAGACATTACCTTCATATACTTTAGGAACAAACTAAACCTATGTTTTGTCATCTATGCTCAGGTTAGGTGAAATTGTAAAACCATGATTAGTATACCTCTAGCTACGTTTAAAAGAGCATGTACAAAGTAACAATGCGCTAGAAATAGCTTGAGAGCAGGCACACGTGGGTACTGAATATAAAGTAAACGAAGAACAATAAAGAAGAATACGTCTACTGCACTTTGCTCTGTACCTACACTCTAGACTAAATCGATTCTCTTTGTGTGAAGAAAAGTGCTTTCCTATAGACACTTTTGCACTTACTGAAAGCACATACAAGACTGCTGCGTTACGTGTCGTGGGTTCGATCCCCGCACGGAACAAATATTTTGTATGACCTACAAGTAGTTTTTCCGGGTCTGGCTGTTTGTGTATGTGAGTTTAAATGTTTGTATACGCACCCACGATGCAGGAGAACTACCTAGTGTGGGGTAACGATTAAAAAAAAAAAAAACTTATTTCATCGGGTCACTGTGTTTCAATAAATTTGCCAATGACGACACGTTTTTGGCTCAATGAACAATAGGTACTTTCAGATATAACAAGAAAAGGTAAGTTTCAGTCTGGCTATAGCATCTAACAGCTGACCAAAAGCTTTGCCTGCGGATATTTTATTTATTTATTTATTTACTTCAAACACAAACGATTCATATTTTTGTTAGTAACACTTATAAAAATATGTTAGTAACATTTCTCATTATACTGAAATAAAATAAAATAATAACTACAATAAAACGAATACTAAATCAAAAACCAATCCAATTTAAAAAAAAATTTAAAAATCGTTGATTCTACTGCGTCAAAAGATGGTCGCTTTTCTTTTTCGCCTTACCATTACTGATACACAATGTCGCAGATACTCGACTTAGATGAAAGTGTCATTATTATTGGGTGAGCTAACTCTTCTCAGTGTGGATACCTTTTTTGCGTTACTTTGTACGGTGATGGTAACTCTGACGAATAAATGATTGTTTCTTGATTTTCAAAGACTTGTTTTTTTTGTGACAAATGGAAGACCGATGAACAAACAAGGAACGCTTATAAGGCTATAGGAGACATTTAGTCCATACAGTCGGTATTTCTAATCAAATCGTTCATACTTTACAGCATAACAATGTGACATTAACTATATCTTCAAACATTTAAATCAGATCGTCAGTTTAACTCAGTCAGAGGTGACAGATTATAGAACCAGACTCGATCGGTTATGTTATAAGGCTAATCTTCCCTAGTACTTGATTAAAAAGTTATTTTTGACAGCACTGTGTCTTATCTGTCTAAACTTCGACGTTATGAGAGGGAAGCGCGAAATAAAAAAAATCTTGCGTTTCCTGCAATTTGCAGGTCAGTTATAATTCTGTAAATACGTACTTGTTACGATCGCGAATCATACTTTGTTCAACATACAACCTGACACTGACCTGCAAATTGCAAGAAACCCCCCCCCCCCCCCCCTAGTTTACCCCTTAACCGCAAAATTTTCTTGGGGAACTCCAACTTTTGCTATCAGTTTATGTCATCGCTTGGCAAGTTTGACTGGAAAATGAACAAGTCTTGAGTCCCTTGCGGCTTTTGTTTCCGTATGTTTTATTGTAACATAACATCACACCTGTATTCCCAGAAGGGTAAGGCAGAGGTATACCTATTATTAGTACGCCAACCAGTTATGTTTAAGTCCCACGTTATAGGGCGAGAGCCTAGTGCCATCAACCGGGCACAAATGAGTGTAAAATTATAGTTGCTTAAGTTCATTACCGCGATGTTACTGCGAAAGTTTACTATCGCGACGTTCGTTGTTGCGAAAGTTCACCCAAATGATTCAGCAACAATAGAGGGGATCGGGCACTCGGCGGCCGCTGTCGCGGCATGAAGAGATGACATTCTGAAAGTTGGCAACGTCGCAAAAAGCAGTGAAATATTTCGCTGTTTTGGCTAATTTGTCAATATTACTAAATGAACTAATGAAATATCGCTCTGTAGTGCACTTAGATATTATTACGAATTACAGTGAATTAAGTGTTGTAACAGTATTAACTAAAAACCATTATAAACATGTCTGTTTGCCCTGTGTCTGGGTGTTTATATGTATATAAGTATGTATATCAGTCATCAGGTTACCGTAGTACAGGCACTACCTAGTTCGGGACCTGAAGACCTTGTGTGGATGTTGTCTCATATTATTATTATTAAATAATTGCATTTCATAATCAAAACAGCGAAATATTTGACAGCTATTCGCGACGTTGCTAACTTCCTGAACGCAACCTCTTGATGCGCAGTAAGAAGCAAATTTTACAATAGCGCATGGCAACAAATAAGGTTCAAAACAGCGATGCGTTTGATCAAAATAAAAGTAGTTTTGCAGTTTTATTTAAAGTAAAAACTTAATGTACGGCTCAGTCGAATAATTTTTAAGTATTTCTTTAATTGATTGAAATCCCTTTATTATCATTAGGTACATAACATATTATGATAGTTTACGCTCAGAAAATTGAGAATAAAAGGCGGAAAAAAAAAATTGTGCATTGTTTTACGATTATTTTTATCATGATAGGTAGGTATTATTTTATTTTTATGAAATATTTTTGAATAACTCTTTTCTTTGAACGTTTGACCATACACTAATTATTTTTTCTGGTTTGCACTATGTATCAATATGCCTAACTGCGCGACAAGAAACTGACAGTTTTAAGATGTCCTGCGTTTGGGCAGCGCTTTAAGGCACTTGTCCGACCGCTGACGATTAGCGAGAAGTGAGTAGAGCTAGCAACTAGAAACGCGACACACACGCGGCGAGTGTGTAGTTCGGATATTTTTGTCGCTGGGCTATGGGCGAGTGCGCAAGTACAACGCGTAGCATGACTACTCAGTCATGCGTATGTACCAAGCGAGTGTCTCTCAGCGAGTGCGCTGCCCGCCAAACAAGTGGCGCTGGGCGAGTATTTTCTATGATAGCTCTTGTCGCTGCGACAAACTAGTAGAGAGAGAGAGAGTTCTCACCGGCCGGCCGTGGGAACAGTCTGCGATCCACCATTAATACGAGTATATGCAGCTCTTTTACTGACACAGAACCTACATCTATTGAACGTTTTTTGAGCGAGAAAATAGTCGAAAGCTAGTCGCTTCCTTGTTGGCGGTGGTATTAGTCCTAAATCACTGGACATGGACTTTATTATCGGCCAATTATGTTAGGGACGAAATGACGCTGTAATGCCTAAAGTTTCAATCTAAATAAACCACGACTTATCCTGGCTTAATGCATGAAAGTAAATATTAGGCAAACGTAGACCATTTTAACTGAAATCAAAGCAAAAGTTTGACCATTTGATTGTTCTATTCAAGTCTAAACTAGTTGCTGAACTTTTCCATTTAATTTCCTATTGTTCAACTTTGATTGCGACTCCATAGATGAACTTTATACTTTCTGCGTTCATTAATGCTCATAGAGTGTAATGTGTTAGATTAGCTGCTATAAGGGGCGTAAAAGGACATTTAACGAAGCCGAGAGTCACTTGAACTCCCCGTCATTGTAATATTTTTTTTTGTACCGGGTCATACCTGGGAACCTTCTACGGAACCTTTTACGGAGATAATATTAATTGGTCAAGATTAAATTCCAGCTTTTA
This sequence comes from Brachylomia viminalis, assembly GCA_937001585.2. Taxonomy (NCBI): domain Eukaryota; kingdom Metazoa; phylum Arthropoda; class Insecta; order Lepidoptera; family Noctuidae; genus Brachylomia; species Brachylomia viminalis. The sequence goes on from OW443300.2 coordinate 6,460,056, forward strand.
CTGAGGTTTTTTTTATAAAAAAAACTAGTTTTTAATGTTATTTATAACAAAATTTTAAATAAAACCACAAATAAGATTTTGAATATGTGGACAACAACTCACTCGTACATACTTTTTTTTTTGGCCAATTACGAAGGTACTTAATAATAAATAACAAATACTGAGCAAATTATAGTATTAACGTTGAAGTACCTGTACAGACATTGTAAAATAAAATAATTTTCTGATGTACATACTACTAAGTAAGTACCTAGTCTAGGTTTATTTCAAACGTCATTTGTTCACAAACGTAGAGTGATAGGCACATGACTAGTAGATTCAATTTGGCACGGGTAGACCATGACCTGTACCCTAATTGTGTCACATACTCGATCATAATCTGAATCATTTTAAGGATAATGCTAGTCCATTGCTTCATATGATCGAAACATTTGTCTGCTCAACTGTTGTTGAACTGTGAAAATGAAAGCCATTCCCACTAGTGTTGTAAGCAACTCAACTCTTGGAGTCTTATTTAATAAAGTTTGAGCAATTTTTGAAGACTCGAGTCTTATAAATAAAACTTAGAGCTCAAGTCCTTCAGAATTTGGAGTCTTTTGTGAAAAGACTTGAGTCCTGCCAAAAAGAACTCAGAGACTGAGTCTTATTAAAAGAACTCATGACTGAGTTCTCCCCTGATTTAGAAAAGGCCTGCCCTTATTTTATTTATTATAAGTAGACGTAAATATGTATGTTTATTATTTTATTTCGACGTTTTAACTCTCATTTTGATTCAGCAAATCGTCAGTCTTCAGGTGGATACTTTTGATTAGGTTATTTACGTTAATTGCAATTTAATTGTTACAAATCTTTATCGTGCGATTTATTTTCAATCAGTAAATAAATATGAATGACGATATAAAATCACCTAGTATTACCTATTATAATACACCAACTCAAGTTCATGGCTCAGTCTAGCTCAAAGAACTTAAAAGACTCGAAAGGACTCAGAATACTCAAAGGACTCAGACTCATGTGACTAACGAGTCCTGAAAATCTACTCCAGTCTCGAAATTAAGACAAAAAGACTCGAGTTTCTTACAACACTAATTCCCACTGATAACTACCGACAAACTGATAACTACGATAAACTACTCAATTACCACGCTGGTTAGGACAGCTGGTTAGGACAAATGATGGTTTTATTCCCGTAGTACGTTCTCGTGAAATAATTTCCGACAATCACGTAGGCGATGCCCCGGACAAAATATAAAGCTATTATGAAACTCTGCCACCAGCCTTTTACTGCAAGAGTAAACTACCAAATTCTATGTGAAATTTGATAAACAACCAACATTTACGTAATAATGAGTTCAAAGTGGAAATAGCAGGTAAACTGCCTCCATCTGGTCATTTGTTCTGTGTTGAATAGCTTTGGGGTACGAAACAGGTGCGGTTTGGATGACATTCTGAATTTATCGTCACTTTCATCTCTAGTTTATGAGAGGGGTTACGATAACAGATATCCTACTAAAGACTCCACGTATATCGTACACGTGCATTTCTTTAGTATTTAATCGAACCGCAAACAATTCCCATTTTGTTTTGCCAAAAATATTATTGAACACTATTATAATGATTGCGTCTCTTTTTGTGAACCTCAGCTCATTCAAATTTTGGAGCCCCGAAAATATTAAACAGCCAAGTAATTGCGACCAACTTGGGTGCAGGGCGGTTAGTTACTGGAAAGGGCTGGGGCTGCCTTGAAGCGGCTCCTGCCTAATCTAGGGGGCCAAACGCCTTCTGCCGGAGGCTCTACGCGGGGGTCGTGCGGTCCATGGCCCTTCACGGGGCACCGGTGTGGGTGCGTTCCTTGAGGCGGCGGCCAGCCCGCCGGTAGAACGCGCCCCAAAGGGTCATGGCCACCCGACTGCTCCGGGTATTCCGTACGGTCTCCGATGAGGCGGCGAGCCTCATTGCCGGATTACCGCCATGGGATCTGGATCTGGAATGGATGAGATCATATTATATGATCTGAGGGAACATCACAGTTATTCGGACCATAAAAAGGGAAGAAACCAGACTCATCCGGTGTTGGCATAATAACTATGACATAAAACCTGACCTAATGAGCGTTTTTATAATTTCTAACGTGATGATATTATCGTGGACGTCCACGTCCATATAACGCATAAAAATACGTGCACGTAATAAAGTCTTTGCGGACGGAAATTTAAAAGCGCCTTCATATATTTCCATACATTTGACTTCCCTGTTTTCGTGATGCCGTGACGTGGACCTAGGTTTCGTTCGAAAATTCGGACTAAAAGCTTACTGTATTCAGCTCTCTACAAGGTGTTGTTTTGCATCATCGTGAAATTCGAGGAGGTGAAATGCTAATGATTCTAGACACGAACCAATAATAAAATAAATAGTTTTTTTTTTATAATTTTCGGAAATCGGCGTGTGTAGGGCCCGTGTGATACCGCCCTGTAACTGCGCTGTAACTGTAACGCACGCACACAGCGACAAAGTCGTGCGACACTGCCTACCGCATACACCACAGGACGTTTCTGTTCTTTGAAAGTGGTGTATTCTGAAATACTGTCAAATTTGACGAGGATGCACAACGACACATGGTATAAAAGGTTTGAATAAAGGCTAAATAGTTGATGATATTCTAAAACAAATGTCTAAACGTATTACACAAAAACGGGAAGATCCTACTAAAAGAAAACCTTAACTGTCCTAAGGACCCAAAGAACTTAAAGTATTTAAATTCTGTAACGGACTCCTAATCTGCAATATTTATAATAATAGCTGTTGCCCGCGATTTCATCTGCGTGTAATTGTATTTCAAAATGTTTTGTACTAATATCCAGATTGAAAAGTAGCCCCCGTTTCTGGATTTCAGATTACCTATCTGTCTCATTATAATAGTAGGGCCGAAGGGCCGTACTATGACGTGTTAATTCCATCATTGTTCCAGCGTGGAAGAGAGACGGAGCTATACATGACCGATAGCACTATCTCTTTTTCTCAACGGAATCATGATGGCGTTAACAGGTCATAGTACGGCCCCGTTCAGCGGTTTAGACGTGAAAAGGACAGAGACAGAGTTGCTTTCGCATTTTTAAAATTTGTATGGCTATGAAAAAAAATAAAAAGTAAATTAATTAATAAGTAAATTTGAAATGGCTTATGGAAAACCCAATAACACTTTTACCTGACTGGGAATCGAATCCATGACCCCACGCTCCGCAGTCGCGCTTGTGACCACGAGACAAACGGGGCAGTCCGGGAATTTCTCATTAACAACCCGGAGTTTGGAAGTTGGCGGTGTGATAACCGTGCCTCGGAAAGCAAGTTAAGCCGTTGGTCCTGCGCCTGATCTCTCTGGTCGTGTCGGTTTGCCGTCCCATCAGTCTATGAGAGTGAGGGAAGAGTGAGTGCACTTGTGTCTGCACTCACACTTGAGCACTATAATATTTCCCGCGTAGATGGCTATTCTCCGCTGAGATTAGCTGCCATTGCCAAAATTCGGTGTCGCGGACTATATTAGTATAGCTTCAGGCACCTTGACGGGAAGCGAATAACTACATGAAAACTAATCAAAGAACAATTACCCTGGCCCATCATTCTCTCTGTCTGAGGGGACCAAAAGGTAATTTCAGTTGCGGAACTATGCTATCACGAAGGCTACTTCATTGAATGGTTTCAATATGAAAACTGAAGGACGCTTTTATCTATATCTACCTATACATATTATAAATTACAGTCACTTTTCGTGTTCTTCTGTATGACCGCGTGGTTCTTCTAAACTACCCAATTGATTTTGACGCGGGTGTCACCACCATTTAGAGAATTGATCCCCGTAGGGTGTTAACACCGTACACCGTACACCGAAGGCGCGGGGTTGCGAACGGCGAGCAATGGGTAACTCGCCGTCTGATAAGGACCAGGCCTGGTTCGACGGCGCGTTGTGTTCCACGAGTGCCTCAAAGAGATGTCAGCACCAATGACGGGGTCCGCTAGCGCCGATGCCTGCCTGGGTTGTGGGAAAGCCCGAAAGGGTTACCGTGGCCCCTGGCACAGGCAACTGAAGCAACACGGGTGGGTTTTAGTCAGTAAGAGTCTGACGCCCTCCCGCTCTGCCCAGAGCGGGAGAAGTTATTTGACGAATTTCCACCCTCACCCACCCTTACTATTATTATTAGGTACTATAAAAAATAAAAGAAGTGTGTATGTGTACAAAACCTTTTTAATAAACTTTATAAAAAATCTCGAGGTTTTGTCAAGTCGTAAAAAACCGTGCGAAGCAGGAGCGGGTCGCTAGTTATTTTATAAAACGCATGTACGAGTATCTATGACCTGTAAAGGTCTGTGATAAACTTGTTATTGTTTTTTCAATGTTAAAAGCAGTGATCGGATAATCGGGTGCTAATATACCGAAACTTCACTTTTATTCCCACGAAAGAATAATACGGACATGCTATTCAGAATCCCGGATCCCGGAATGGTTTGAAATTCCTGAGACTGCTAAAAATGCTACCTGCATACAAAATATAGTTCTTTAGAACTCGCTGTGAAAAACATTTATAAATATTTGTAGGCACGTGCCCGTCCATATCAGAGTCAGCCATGCTTCAGCAAGTGGCAACGTGGGTAGGAAGCAGCAAAGAATCACTCGAATCACAATCAAAACTATTTAATTTAAAGTTATTTTAACAAAATGTCTTCTGAACAGAATTTAATCGAAATACAGTCACTAGCAATCAGAAAAACACTAAATCAACCGAACCAAATTAATTCCGGAACATAAACGCATAGGATTACGCGGAACAAAAGCGATTCGTCGTATCAGTGGTGCGCTCGCCGTTGAAGTCCGAAAGCCACTGACATTCAACATGGCGGCGCCGACCATAGACTCGACGCTCCGCTAGACTGACAGATGTTAAATCTAGTTCCGACGTATCTTCAACAGATGGCGCTAGCAATGCGCCGTCATATTTTTAAAATATTTATATTTTTTAGTCTTCTGTTTGTCTAAAATACAATAAATTAGTCGATTCGATTTAAGACCTTGACATGTATGATTAATGTATATATGTTCTTCACCTATGTTTAACAAATAAATAATTCTGATTCTGATTCTGATTCTGATCACTAATCGTAATCTGTTAGACAGATAGATAAATTTCCACTACTTGATCACATTGTGCAGATCATTTTTTATTGATATTCCATTTGTTTTGAACAAAATAAAGATACTAAATCAAAATAACCACTGCTATAATTTCATTAAGTTTGTTATAGTTGTTTTTAGAAAATTGTTTAATCCCGGGAACCCGGCATAACTTATTTACTCAGAAAGGAATGTCCATATTATTATTTCGTGGGCAGAAGTTAAGGTATATAAGCGACCGAATATCCGATCACTGGTTACCCCTTTTTTTTGAGGGTGGACAATCATCAAATAACTTCACCTGCTCTGGGCAGAGTGGGAGGGCGTGTCAGACTCTTACTGACTAAAACCCACCCGTGTTCCTTCAGTTGCCTGTGCCAGGGGCCACGGTATCCCTCTCTGACTTCCCCGCAACCCTAGCAGGCATCGGCCCTAGCGGACCCCGTCATTGCTGCTGACATCTCTTTGAGGCGCGCGTAGAAAACAACGCGCCGTCGACCCGGGCCTGGTCCTTATCGAAATGCGAGCTGCTCATTGCTCGCCGTTCGCAAGCCCACGCCTACGGTGGCCGAGAATCGGCCTGCGATTCCCGACGCCCAGGGTGTCTCCTGCGGCGAGTAGGGACGAAAGGGCGCGAATTTTGCCTCTCCCTCACGCGTTCCGCCTCCTCCTTCGCGAACATTTCTGCTTAGCAGAAGGAGGTGACGGCTTCCCAAGCCCTCTCGCTCCGTACCATGGCCTGGACCAGGGCCGGACGCGAGAGATCGCCACCGCCAATCGCCTCCACGAGGACACGGCGGTGCTCCGCCCAAGCCGGGCAGACCTCCACCGTATGCTCCACCGTGTCCTCCGGGCGATCCACACAATGGTGACACCCAGGCGTTTCCTTCCGCCTTATCCGGAACCGGAACCTCCCGAAACAACCGTGTCCGGTGAGGACCTGCGTCAGGCGGAAGGTGAGGACGGCGTGGCGCCTCTCTAGTCACTCCTCAATGTGGGGACTTATCACCGCAATTGTGGCGTGCCCAGCGCTGGGTTGCGACAATCGCACTCTCCATGCCGCCCTGAAATCCCGCCGGAGATCACTGGTTACCCCTGGCTGGAGGTTTTGAGTTAACTAAAAAAAATAATAGATTACTTGTTATAGTGAGCCGACGACTACAAAGGTAGCGGCTTTAACGTGCGTCATATTATATGTATAAAGAAGGAAAATACATATATTTAGCTCGTCTGTGCTAAACAGTACACGGAATGTACTTTTCATTTAATTTTTCAGAATTTGTTTTGTGCAACATAATGTAAATGTGTGACTTTTAGACGTAAAAAATCGTCGTATATTTGGTGGAATTAATGCGAATTTTTGATATTCTAAGAGTTGAAAACATGCCCTAAAAGCTAAATCAAAATATAACATAAACAAGAGTGAAACTTACTTTTCCTACTAAAATAATAGTAAAATCTTCCAATACAATACAATTTAAAAAATAAAAGCACATTTCAAAACATCTGTTAATTTAATAAACACAGTATAAAGGATAACTGGAAATTATAATTTTATCGTTTCGACTAATTCGTATTTGCATTAGGCAACTGTCCCACCGCCCGCGCCGACGAGGAAGCGACTTTCTATAGGTAAAGATATTCTCGCTGAAGAACCGTACAAAAGATTGCCGGTCCCGTGTAAGTAAAAGACTCAGATCATAAAAACACACATGATCTGTGGTAAAAGAGATACATAATTATAAATATTATCAGTTGATCGCTAAATGTTCACACCAGCATCGCGGCATCGGCCAGTACAGTACTTTTATCTCACGAAGCGACGCGCTCTTCACTTTTGGCAACCAAGTGTACATATACGCTGTGAATTTGTGCGTGAAGAAGAGTAGCCTCAGCACAGTACACACACATACCTACATACACACTTCCGAATTCGCAATTGTCTCGGATGGTACCGAGAGATCCTGCGCTTTCACACACATTCATAGCGTGTTTGTACACTTGGTAACCACAAGCAAAGCGCATGTGAGATTATTTATAAGAAATATGACAGGTGGAAAATCTCCCGGCCATGACGGGCTCAGTGTCGAACATCTGAGAAATGCTGGTATCCATCTACCTCGAAGGCTTGCCATGAATTTTAATCTGTGCGTAAGCCACGCATTCCTTCCTCACGGACTGATGCAGACTCTGGTGATGCCTATACCCAAGAACAGGACAGGAGATACGGCGGACAAGACCAATTATAGGCCAAATTTCCTTGGCGACAATTACTGCCAAGGTACTTGACAGTCTATGTCCAGCAGTGGACGTCTTTCGGCTGAAATGATGATGATGATGATGACTTGACAGTGTGCTCAACTCACATTTCTCTAAACATATTAATTTGCACGACGCCCAGTTCGGGTTGCGGCCCGGGTTGTCCACAGAAACTGTAATATTTAGTTTGAAGCACACTGTCAATTATTAAACGCATAGACATACTCCTGTGTTTGCCTGTTTCCTGGATCTCAGTAAGGCCTTTGATCTAGTTGCATATGACGTTCTGTGACAGAAGTTAGCAGGGACCGGGGTGCCATCGGAGTTGTCATCACTCGTGAGGTATTGGTATCTCAACCAGGAGAACGATGTGAAGTGGGTGGGTGAACTTTCGGATACGAGCAGCATGTCGATTCTGTAAAGGCGTGAAGTGAACACTTAGGTGAAGTGAGCGTGGAGTGAGCTGTCAGTGTCATCTCACTGATGCTAGGGATTGACCAAGCATTACATTTACATTCATAATCGATATTTTATTTAAAAAAATACGCTAATTCTGTTGTTCATTTTTTATTATTTCAAGGCTAGTAATTAAGTGGCAAAAAATTACTATTAACGGGTTTTTTTTTATAAAACAGCAAAACAGAAATTCTGTCAGAAACTTAAATAAGTTTTTTTTTTCTAAACTAGTTTCTGCCTGAATTTCTGTGTTGCTGTTTTATAAAAAAAAAAAAACTCTAATTAAATACTAGCCTTGAAATAATATAAAATAATCAACAGAACTAACATTAAAAAATATAATTAAAATCTCGATTATGATTGTAAATGTAATGCTTGGTCAATCCCTAGCATCAGTGGGGACTACACTGACAGCTCACTCCACGCTCACTTCACCTAAGTTTTCACGGTGAGATGGTTACAGAATCGCAATGCAGGTTGGAGTGTGGTGTGCGACAGGGAGGGTTGAGCTCACCCTTGCTCTTCAACATATTGAGTATACAAGTTGAAGTATCTCGGGCACTGGGTGACCGATGATTTAAAAGATGATTTCGATATGGCAAGGGAACGCAGAGCGTTGTCAGTTCGGGCGAATATGTTGGCGCGCAGAATCTCCTGGTGAACAGATGCAGTCAAAATTACCTTATTTAATGCGTATTGCACCTCACTGTACACAGGGAGTCTGTGGGCTAACTACACGCAACGAGCGTTCAATGCTCTGCGGGTCCAATTTAATAATGCTTTCAGGGCGCTGTTGTGGCTTTCACGTTTCTGTAGCGCATCAGCAATGTTTGCTGATGCACACACAGATGGCTTTGCAGCTTTATGGCGCAAAAAGACTGAGTCATTCATTAGCCGGTTGCGTGGAAGTCGCCACAGCATCTTGAGTGCCATTGCTGCTAGGCACAATTGTCCCCTGACATGGATGTTAGTGCAGCGGACCAAGTCCATGCTTACTATTCTGTACTAGTTGTATGTCTCATGTATGGATCAAAGTTATCTGAATAATTAAATGTGTTATTATTATTATTATTATTATTATAAATCATCTTTATTATCCAGTATCACAATCAAAATCACAGATATGGTATAGATAGATAATACGGGCTGGTGTCCGCAACTCCACGTCAATGCGCGTATTTTGCGTACGGTATAATAATCATCTTATCATTACTACAGTTTAAATACACAGAACTGTCAGATCAGAAATAAACAAAATTTAAGACATTATAATTTTAATTACTGAAAAATTTACCGACCAACAATTAAATGAGAGTAACAAAACAAGGGTTTAAAAAAAGTTTTTTTTTTTCAAATTTTTAAAGCACCATATACGCCTTTTAAAATTAAATCAACAGTTTGTACTAACAAAACGTCAATGTAAAACAAGCATTTAAAAATCAAAATTCATAAATAAAATTGGATCAACAGTAAACCAAGATATATTAAAACGTCTAACACAAATAGTTGATTGATGTTTAATATTTAATAATACGTAACCCTTTTTTGCCGATTATACAAAAAAGTAATTTTGACATTTACAAAAAAAAAATGGGCCGTAGAAAGAATATATAATAGGACGAAGCGAGAATAAAATAATTAAAATTATATTTTGGGACGAAGGAAGCATATTGTTTGGGACGACCCAGGATTTTTTTATGTAGGACAAAACCCAGTGGGACAAACGTAGAAAAAATCGTTTATAATATAGCTTACATATGATAGTGAATCAGGGTAAAATTCACTTGCCATTGGCCCATCATATGAGCCTGGTGATTGGCCGGTTACAACTTGACCGCCATGTTGAAATATCCACTCCCCAACGCAGAAGGCCTTAGAAAATTACCGTCGCTGGAGTTGCATGCGCGCGAGACCTGCCAAAATCCGCTACAATCGCAAATATAACCTCCGCTAAATAAAAGCTTGAAATCGCTATACAATTACCGCTCTGTGAACGTGTCTTGTCTTCTGCTGGCTGCTGCTGCATAACCTTAGCTCAAGGACCGAAGAAATGTGGCGTGCTAATTGGTAATACTAGTCTAATTTTATTATGATTGCCTTCTCTATAGTATGCAGATAGACTCATTCATCATATACCCGCTCCGCTCGCTATAAGTATTACCGCATCTCAATTTTCCCATAATCGCTTCACCACTATGTGCTCATGTTCTTTCTTTACATTGATAAAGTTGCATACGTTGAGAAACGGGCCAAGAGATTAATCATCATCATCATCAGCAATGTTCCCACTCCTCCTCTCAGTGAGAGGGAGTGGGCCGTGATCCACCACGCGGGCCCAGGGCGGGTTGGTAGATGTCACATGTAAGTTTTGGTTCTAGGACATGCCGGTTTCCTCTCGATGTTTTCCTTCACCGTTATGAGAGCAGTGGTGATGAAATAATTTACACAAAGTAAAGCGCCTGTCTGCGTTCGAACCTACGACCTACAACTCGTAAGTCACGGCCGTTACCACTGGGTCACCACTGCTCTGCAAGAGATTAAAGTATTATCCATAATATATAATTTATGCTTATATAAAAATGTGTTGATAAAATACTTTAAAACAAGCTGCCACGGGGATTATTATCCATCTTTTCCATGAAGACCTAGATTCGGCACGGATAATAGCTTTCTCATAAACTTTACCTAAGTATATTTAGTGACAATCGTAATTAAAATAAATGCCTAGTCTTGTCTTTTGTGCTTTTCTTCATATAATCCTTTCGCAGGGAAAGGATTTTACTTTACGCGAACTGGCAATTATAGCTTTTGCACTCGACGAAGCAAGAATAATTTAAAAAAAAATGGTAAAGGAGATATTGGCTGCTTAACATGTTAAAAAGACAGCGCGAGGGCCACGCGCGGGTGGCGAAAGATTCCCGCGCATACGGCGAGACGCCCGCGCCGCGGCCGTCACGTTTAATCGCCAGGGAGTGGGCTGCTCGCTTGAAGCTACGGCTGGCACGCGCGACGTTTGACGGCTCGCTGGCAGCGCGCTGCCCACGATTTATCCACTATTCTACAGGGTTATTGGTAAACACCATCTACCTCTTAGGGGTTCCCTGTCAAAAAAAAAAAACAGTTTTTTTGCGGTTTCATAATTGGTCCCATAGTAAAAGTTGTTCATAATGATGAGTACAATGACCACTTAAGAGGTTGATGGTGTTTTACCAATAAGCCTGTATATTGTCATCGTAAAATTTTCTTTAATGCATTTAATTCAAAATCCTAAGTTATTTGCTGTGTCAAAGCGGTGCTGTTATAATGAGTGATAACTTAACAGCGAGCATTCACTCTTCGCTGTCGCACGCTCGTCGCTTACTTCTCGTTAATCACTGGCGGTGGGACAGATGCCTTAAGCTCTAAAACAGCGAGCCTCACGTTCTTGATTTTTTCATCTAAACAGATTTTCTTTAAACATTTTAATTAAAATTATACCTCTGTCTGGTTCTGTTTTAATTATTTTTACCTACCTACCTCAAAGCAGGTTGAAATAAAAGTGGACTGTTTGAAACCAAAGAAAAATAACACCTAGTTTTTATAGGTACTTCGTAATTAATTGATAAAACAAAGAATAGTAAAACTTTGCTATCTGTGATTTAATAGCAAATATCGACGGCAAGAAGCCAATACTTATACCTACCGGAAATTTGAGAAGTTAATTTGTTCATGGTTTTTAATGTAAATGTCAGATTCACCATATTTTGATAAAGCATCTTAACAACATAGAAGTTGTTGTTACTTCGATTAATCAACTTAACTTATTAATAAATTAAACTTTATTTTTCACTTGTAAATTGTTAACTTCGGCAGTTAGAAGTTATAGTCACTTCGCCGCCTATATATTTTTATCTAGGTATAAAAGGGTTTTTGTGATTTGGTCGGACTAGATAAAAAATTCTTAAATTCTCTTTTTTATAGGCCTAGGTTTTAGGATTCCAAATAAAATTTATTTGTATTTGGTTTCAAAATTAAATCAATCTGCTTACAATAACATGAATATGGTAAAAGAGATAGATAATGTTCTCGTGCTCAACAGTTTATTATGTTATTTCGATTAAATAAAAACTCTAACAAAATAATAGATTTAGTAGGTATTTATTAAACGTCAACATGTCGACTTTGTACCATTTATTATTGAAGGCTCTATCGTCGTTCCTTTGCCGTCGTTACTTGCTGATTGAAAATCCACGTGCGAAAATAAGTTCAATAAACTCTATCAACGTTGTGCTAAATCAAAGGGCTCATTATATTTGTTTTCGGCATGGAACTTTATTGGAGCATAAATAACACGTTTTGCATACGTTAAGTCTTCTCGTTGATACCGCATTATTTGTTGACTAAGTAATGGGTACAATATTCGGTAAAGTATGGAAGTAAAAGTATGTTGAAATCGGCTCCCAGTCTAACCGTATGCAGCTGAATAGCAGTATTTTACATGGAGCGACTGCCTATCTGACCTCCACAACCCAGTATCGAGTTTTAGTAAAGTAGGGAAGTTTATACATAATTATAAAATGATGTTCATGTTTGAAGCGGATGTAAAATGATCTTAATGGGGAACCTTTATTTACCCTAAATGGCACCAGTTCTCTTTTTTTAAATAAACCTACCATTTTCTTTTGTGACTTAGTTTTATTTGATTTTCAAGTATGTTAGGTTAAAAGACTGTCTTGACATCGCTTTTTCATGAGAAAATTTGTAGGTACATAATATTACTCTCGAGTTTAATCAGGCCAGTGTCGAGTTGTCTGTATTAAATTATTCTGCCAGCTGATTTTGACATACAAAGATGTTCTGTAGTTTCCTTTGAAAAAGGAAAAACAAATTGTTTTAAAGTTATATGTTTTTTTTTTAAAGAAAGATGATAATGATGTAGATAATTTACTTACTAAAAGCTAAAATATAATTAGGTGGGTCCTAGGTACCGCTCATCACACCACTCTCCTCATCAATGTAGGGCATTCATCATACTCAAAAATAAAATCGTGGGGCGTAGAGTCACCTGAGTACCTAACTATATAAATAGCATTTATAATGATATGAGGGGTTGACTGTTGTTACAAATTTCACGCGCCTCACGATTTTATTTTTGAGTCTGACAAATGCCTTAGTGTAATTTATATTTATTATTGTGATTTTTCCTTGATGTCGTAGTGTGTTCCACACCACAAAGGCATCAACTGCTAAAATCGGTTCCCTATCCATTTGCATAAAATCTTAAGACCTAATATAACTTAGCATAATTTTGTTTGGCATAATTATATTTTCGCATATTATAATTACGCATAACAGCTTACGCATAATTTTTTTAAGCATAATTTCTCTAACCATAATAATGATTAAGCATAATATTCTAAAGCATAAATTTATTAAGCATAAAGTTCTAAAGCATAACTTTTTTAAGCATAATAAGCACAACATTCTAAAGCATAACTTTGTTAAGCATAACAATAATAATAAGGCGTAGTCGACGGAGCCCCGCTTCGCGGGTCCCCTATTTCTGTCTGCAGGGTATAAAGGAACCTGTCCGAGTCGGGGTGCCCTAATTCCCTAACTCGCTTCGCTCGCTCTTGCATCCTAAGTTCTCATTGCCTTTTTACTAAATCACACACCATCCTAAACACCATCCAGGATTTAATTTTTTGGCAAAAAAAAAATGTTCAAGAAATAAAACACCAAACCATTGAAATAGATAAACTTGATGTCGGAAAAAAAAGAAAAAATACACGGACAAACACAATAGGATTGAAAAAAATATTAGTAAAAAAGATGAATATACTTCGAAACATGCACATTTACAAGCGATTGCTAAAAATATACACCTGAAATTAAAACACATAGTTAAGTTATATAATGTTATGTATAATAAATCATTAACATGGAAATCCAAAATAAATACGTAAAAATATTTAGGCATACAATTAACAGGAATAACGGAAACAAATTTGAGTTATTTTTAATAATAATAATAATAATATGCTAATAATATGCTAATAGTCATTAGGCCTACTAACGTTATGCGAATCAAATTTATGCCAAAACAAATTAGTCTTTAAGATGATTATGCCAACATAAAATGTATGCCTAAAAAAATTATGCCGAAGTATTATTATGCCAAAACAAATTGTGCCAAAATCGTTATGCTGAAGTATATTAGGACAAAGAACATTATGCGAAAAGAAGGGATCCCGCTAAAATCATGCTGAAAATATATTTCGTGATTTTCCGAGTACGATGAAAAAAGAGTGTTAATCTTTTTAATACTTTATTAATCAAAAGTACTTTATTAATCAAAAAAAAAGGTTAGTTGGTTTCCTTAAAAAACTAAATTGTAGGCTATTACGCTTTCCCCTTTCATTGAGCTTAAATGTGTAATACAAATAAAATCCATACTATTAGACCCGATGTCTTTTATGGCCAAGGAGTCGTATTAACTACATGAAGGCGTCTGCTGAAGTAAACAGTGGATATATTTTACCCATTTGTATTTTTTTTCTTAATTTGGAGAATGGCTACTGCTTCATAATAATAAGTTAATTAATTTAGGAACACGTGTTCGCCTTTGGTATATTTGAAACCAAGAGTTACGTTTTTTTCGAACGAATTTTAAAACGAACGTGACCTTAATTAGATTTAATTACATTATAATTCATCCATTTTATTTCATTTTCAGTAAAATTCGTTTCAGTTTTCAACAAAACCCTACTTACATTGATAAAATGGAAGGTCCATCCCTAAAGAAAACAATGTTCTAACAAGATAACGATAAAGTAAAAATCAGGCGTCTCTGGTATCGAGGGTAATCCGGTCTAAAGCCGTTAGGTTCAATCGGGAATCCATCACGTGTGAAAGATTTTATACCTACCACTTCTTCAATACTTTTCGGGGCATTTACCCGTTGTCTTTTGTTTTTATTTATTTGACTTTTGTACGTCATTCTGTCGGTTACAATGTTAACTCTTTGTTAATGTAAAAATCAGAAGATGGAAAGCAAAGATTATGAACATTAAAAAATATGTATTCCTATTGAATCCATATTTTGGATTTTTGTAACAATGATTTTCGATTTTTGACCTTTGCCTGTGAAGTGGTGAAAGAGGCCATTAGTTTTAGGTAGGTACCACGTGTGGCAAGAAGGGAAATATATCATTATAATTCTTGTAATATTCGATGATTGTTGGCACAGCAAAAATGTTCTAGCCCCAATAAGTTGCTTGAAAAGTTGCTCTATAGGCGAATTCACACCTACGCACGTGCACGAACATTGCGGTTCGCGTGCATCTTAGGAGCAGTATAGACACGTTTGGACATGTTCGCAAGTGGTTAACAGGTGGTTCGTGTGCAAGTTGTCATACCTATTCCTGGGTTTTACGTGATCGCAACCGCGTCTACACTATGATTAAAACGGGGAAGAAAACTGACAACTTTTGCCAAGGGTGTCGTTGGTAACGCTTGACTCACGGAAAATGACATTAGCTGTCAAATTACATACAAAACCTTGGACGGCGTCTGACAAAGAAATCCGCGTCGCGACGTGTTGTGTTGTAATCGGTTGTTATAACGATGGAAATCATTCATTTCCTAAAGACTTACGATTTAAAAAAACTATGGGAAAGGGCGACTAAGATACGCAATTTTAATGCTTCCAATATTCGAAAATATGTTCTAACCATTTCATGCTGCTGTCAGTTTCATGTTGCTGAGGTATCCCAAAGTTCAAATTACAATCAAATGATTCGATTCTGTGACAGACTTCATTTAAATTTAGATTTAATTTCTAGGTTGTGTTCGTAGCTCATGTAACATCGAATATGTTAAAAACCTGTGTAAGTAGGGAAAAGTTAGTAATTACTACTATAATTAATGAACGACACGTTGCAATTTATAAAATTGGGTTATTTGCTTCTATTCTTCGATTACATTTATCTGTTTGAAAATAAGCTGTAAACACCAGCTAACCGTAACCAGATCGTTTCGGCCAAGAGACGGAAAAGCGGATCTGGCTCCTCGTATCTTGTCCACGGTCCACGATGATACATTGTTCGTTAAAAAAAAAAAAAAACATGCTACTTCCTGGTATAATTAATTAAAACCCGAAAAACATTGAGAGATAAAAATGACACACAGAAAGATGATCACAGACAGACAGATGACACATGACAGATACACACAGACTCACACAAATAACAGAGAGATGATGATCGCAGAAAGTGATAAGGCCGCCCATTGTATATTTTGTAGTGTTCAATTTATTTTTTGTTATGTATTTTGTGGTGTACAATAAATAATATATATGTCGTGGATTGATGGCGCCACAGTACAACGGACAGCGCCATCTAACTATTTGAATCGTAAACGAATAATCATGTGATCGGAAACGCAAGCGAGCGCTACCGCTTGGACACGATCGTCGGTGGAGGGGATGCAGCGAGGACTGGCGGAGAGACCGAGTGTTGCGACAGTCTACAGTTGACAGTCGAGCTCGGACAGTCTTGGCAAACGCTCAGTACCAACGCACGTGTTTGTTTCCGACACGCGTGTTTATTTCGTTCGCTAGTGTTATTATTATTTAGTTATTTTGAATTCAAATTATCTTTTCGTTCGAGTACCCACTACAGTGCCCACACCTACATAAACTATGTCGGATCGCGAAGAAGACCAGATATTTCGTATCTCGGCCAGCCCTGATGCGACATCAGAATTGGGATACACTCGAACTGAAGAAAATGTGGAGAATGGAGCGATGACGTCACGCTGTGACGAGAGTTTACTTCGTACGCTGCTGGCGGCTCAATATCAGAATATGTCCCTGATAGAAGCCATCAAGGGTCCGGCAGGTCACCGAGCGTCGGAATGCCAATCAAGAAGTGAGGTGAAAGGCAAGGCATCCTATGCTACCAATATGGCGTCAGGTTCTTCGGGATCGAAGCAGCGTTCGGACAGCATCTGTTTTCGATGCGGCAACACTGAACATCTTGCTTCGAGATGTTCACGAAGCAATGAAGGAGGCGCTAGCATGGCGGCCGGTCCAGGCGGTTCCGGGCCAGCGCCTGCAGCAGCGGTGAGCAGCGAGCGATGTGTTTAAGTTTGCTATGTCAGCAATCTGAGCTGTGTACTGATGAATACTGGGTGAGTCATATCCATTTTATTATGATTCTGGCGTCGAATGCTCTCTCATCAAAGATTGTGTTGCGTCAAAAAAACAAACACAAATAATACTATGAACATAACGGCGATCTGTTATGGTAGTGTGCAAAATACCCTACACATTTTATTAGAGATTACGATTAACAATCTGCGTTCAGAGATCTAATATCATGTTGTACCGGATGGTCGTCTTAAAAATGATATTTCGATTGGCGTAAGATTTTAGATCAGGGATTCAACGTTAGTATGATATCTGATAGTGTAGTTTTGTGTCGTTTATCACGACAGGTTTGGTTGATATATTAGGTAACGTTTCAAATGAGCTCAAAAGTGATTCTTATTTTCAAGTTGTTTTCGATAAAGTGAATACTGACGTTCCGGCTGGTTTCGTTCCCAGTTAATTTATCTCTTGTCAGAATATTCATCTTCATATTCTAGTGGTGTTGTTAGATCCCATGTTACAACAGGACAGTTGCAAATTCCGCTTGCAGATCCTAGTATTACTGTTAATCGTCGCCCTTATTGGCATAGTCAAGTGACAACTGCTGATGATGTAACTGATATTAATTTAGATGAGACAATTAATAAAGCACGTGACACAGAATATTGAGAGAAAGGCCAATTACGTTTAAAATCGATTTAACCAAAGTAAAGTTCAAGTCTCTAAGTTTGCTTTTAACAATTGTTTTATTAGAAAATTAGAAAAGGAATCGGACAAAATTCGATCATAAATTCAAAGACCCATTTAAGAGTATCGATGTGTTAGACGGTAATAGATACCTACTAAAGGCGCTTGACTCTAAACGAACCTACAAATATCCTCATGATCGTGTGAAGAGGATCCCCGATCACCAAGTTCCTTGAGATTTAGATGTTATAGTTGAGGACAGTGGTAGTGAAACCACCTCTGATTAAGAATGGCTTGTCTACTCATACTCTAAATTCTCGACCGCACCTCATGTGCAGTAAGCACATGTGGCGATGGGTCTCTATCGACCGCACCTCATGTGCAGTAAGCACATGTGGCGATGGGTCTCTCTCGACCGCACCTCATGTGTAGTAGCGCGTGTGGCGATGGGTCTTTACCGCACCTCATGAGTAACATGTGGCGATGGGTTTTGACTGCACCTCACGTGTGCTACGCATGTGGCGATGGGTCTGTAAGAAATCGTTGGTGCCATTCCTGTGTGTTGGTGCACAGATTGTAGTAAAAGTTTCATGAGTTGAGTATGCACTACATTGTATGAGATTTATTTTTTGTAAATTTTAACTGATTTGTTACGATTATTATGCTTCAACTTGTTGATCGGTCGATTCCTATCTGTGTTGGTGCACAGATTTTTATAAAAATGTCATGGGTTGAGTATGCATTGCTTATGAAATTTATTTTGGTAAATAGTAACTGATTCGTTACAATTATTTGGATTTTTTTTTGTTTACTTATTGATGGGACCTTTTCCAAGTTTTTTGTTGTGTTTGGGATGCACTGTTTATGAAACCTTGATAACAAGGCATTGTAAATTAAAACTAGAAAAATTAAAGTAAAAATGAGACACTACTACCTTAGTTGTTAGGTATTGGCAGGATAGCCGAGCTACCTTAGTTGTTAGGTATTGGCAGGATAGCCGAGCTACCTTAGTTGTTAGGTATTGGCAGGATAGCCGAGCTACCTTAGTTGTTAGGTATTGGCAGGATAGCCGAGCTACCTTAGTTGTTAGGTATTGGCAGGATAGCCGAGCTACCTTAGTTGTTAGGTATTGGCAGGATAGCCGAGCTACCTTAGTTGTTAGGTATTGGCAGGATAGCCGAGCTACCTTAGTTGTTAGGTATTGGCAGGATAGCCGAGCTACCTTAGTTGTTAGGTATTGGCAGGATAGCCGAGCTACCTTAGTTGTTAGGTATTGGCAGGATAGCCGAGCTACCTTAGTTGTTAGGTATTGGCAGGATAGCCGAGCTATTTTACTCTCTGAGCATACTTTGTCCCCAGGTACTACACCCGAGGACGGGTGCTAGTCAGGGATGGCCGTGTCGTGGATTGATGGCGCCACAGTACAACGGACAGCGCCATCTAACTATTTGAATCGTAAACGAATAATCATGTGATCGGAAACGCAAGCGAGCGCTACCGCTTGGACACGATCGTCGGTGGAGGGGATGCAGCGAGGACTGGCGGAGAGACCGAGTGTTGCGACAGTCTACAGTTGACAGTCGAGCTCGGACAGTCTTGGCAAACGCTCAGTACCAACGCACGTGTTTGTTTCCGACACGCGTGTTTATTTCGTTCGCTAGTGTTATTATTATTTAGTTATTTTGAATTCAAATTATCTTTTCGTTCGAGTACCCACTACAGTGCCCACACCTACATAAACTATGTCGGATCGCGAAGAAGACCAGATATTTCGTATCTCGGCCAGCCCTGATGCGACATATAAATAATAATAAATAAATGACAGTGCGATGTTGACAGTGTTATGAGTCATGCGTTAGCAGCGCCACCTGTTCAAACCTTTACGATTTCAACCCCATTCGTACACGTGCGCTGCTCGCATGGTGTGTATCCACTTTTACCTAAAAGATAGCAACTAGCTACCAACTTATCTTACTACAGATTTTTATAAGATCAACATTGCCGTATTCAGTGAAACGTAACATCCTCGTTTATATTCCGGGCCCTAACCCTGTTTAACCCTGTTATATAAAATGTTTAGTTCTCACTGTACGTAATTACTTACTATTACTCAAAATAATTCTGGCTTAAATGTAAGTAGTTATTCTATTTTAGGGTCTACCGTTAAAGTTCCTACCTAAACCGTATTACTTAATTTGAGTGTCCTTTTGGTCCCTTATAAAAAGAAATGTCTTCATGATTTTTTGGGATAGGCTCTGTAGGCAGGTTGACCTTAATCGATTAAGTCTTATTTGGAAACCACATACTATATTATATACCTACATGGTTATGTACCTAAGTTGTGAGGTATTGAGAACTGTATTTTTTTTTTAATTTTATAGTTGTTCTTTTGTTGGTTGTTTTGTTTCTGATGTTCATTGACTTCCTCATTGGTTTAGTAATAGCAATTGCTACTGGCTGACCATGGTCTCATGAGTTCATAGACCAAAGCAGTAGATATAGGGTTTTATCGTTGCATACATAGACTATTTAAAACTTCCTGATTTTACTGAATCGCATTGCGTTCAAGACAAAACTTTGTTCCAGCAGTACCTATAGCTATCTGTGACGAATTTAAATGTTCTGTAAGATCTTGGATCCCCGTGATTGTCGTTTTATGAATTGTTTCAAGGACAGGCAGGCAGTTTTTAACAATAAAATAACAAAACTGTTTAGATTGTACTGTTGTGTAGCGCAACTCTGACAGTTCCTAAATCATTTGATCAAAATATTTGATACCTAAAAGATTGTTCGTCCAGTCAAATTTACCTATCATACAGTATTCAGTACTTGCACGACCGTTTAAAAAATGCCAGGTTCAATGGCGTTGTGTAAGCTGTCGAACGAAATAAAATAAATATTTTTAATTCGTAATAACCCGTTATTACGAATTAAAAATATTTATTTTATTTCGTTCGATTCGTGCTAGATACCCGTATCTAGCACTAAATTAATCGTAGACTAATGAAATGTGTTAACCCGCAGCTTAGGATCCCAGCGTCACTAAAGTCAGTCTTTTGTGTTATCAAGACAAGGCTTATGGGTGAATCCTTATCAAGGCAGCGCTCGACTGATCACTCACTTGACGACTTGTAATCACTAATCAAGTTTCACCGTTTTTTTTTCATCTAGTTTATAAGGAGCTCATAAAACAGTCAGATACGAGTATCTAGGTAAGTACGTACATTTCCAGCTTGTGTTTTTGAAGACAATTTAGCTACGAGTACTTGCTCGTTTGACTGACATACCCACCTAATCGCGTGGTTTTTTTAATCTTTAGGCTACCATTACGGATAAAAGAATTTTGGAGGGGATTGGGTGAACGATAGTAACCGTCAAGATTAAAGGATGAATTTTTTTGGAGAGCATGCCGGCCGGTAAAGGTCATTCGCTGTCTACTTCAGCGAATGTATACTATAATGTAACACAATTGTTTTCCATATTATATTGTATATTTATATATAATATATTGTAACTCAATTTCGTTATTTACATTTTATCATAGTAAACTTTCGCCCTTAGCTCAAAAACAAAAGAGCATTCCCATTAATGAGAGAGAACATCTCTACATCTTTATTGAGTGAAACTATAATTACATTTACTGGCCGAAAACAAAGGGTCGTTAGATTTTACGACAGCTCCACACTCGTAAATCCTGGGTTCCGCCCAAGGAAGCAGTTAATATTTTATATACTTGTGACTGTTACTTCAATACATTCCAAGGCAATGCGGATTTGTTTACAAACAAAACTGGCCTTAAGGTTCTTCTGTTTGTCTCTCACAAAGACCATACCCGCATGCGGGCCCGCAACTCTTATTATAGTATTTTCACATTACGATTATTGCCCAAATCTACCGTCACAATGCGGCCGCGGTTTGGAACTGCATGAAAGCGCCGCTGAAAGGTTTTTAATATTAATTATTCCTCAGTCTTCTGCTGAAATAAAAAAGTACAATCCATTATTATAATAAAATTCTACGTCGATTCCTAAATAAGTTAGAGTAGTTTTTTTATGATATTAGACATCCATTTACACCGAAGACAGGCGAATAAAATCTCGTTTATATTCTTGCCTCAAAAAAGAAAACAAAAGTGCGAAGGCAAAAAATGCAGATCGTTTTAGCAATTTTGGGTGTAAAATTCGAGGCTTTTTTTGTGATTTTCGTCAAACCGAGGTCAGTAGGCCATGAAAAAATCCCCATTTCCGCGAGAACATGATAAAATTATTTGCTACGTGCCAGAAATGTTACTAAAACAGTTGTGGTGTATTAAATTAAAGCGGGAAATTAGAAACCTCATAAATAAAGATGGTCGCCTCGATTGCGCAAAAGTTGAAAATAATGAAACGTCGAACGTGATCTGAATAGCGTGAGACGATAGCTGGTTGGCTTACCTTTTACTAGCGGAAGGACCTTGCGGTCGAAACATGGATTAACACCGTCTGGAAAAATATTGACTGTCCCACGTTGGGCGCCAAAATGAATTGTTGTTCTAGTTGGGTAGAAGAAAATGATATTATTTAGCTTTAAGTAGGTAGTTTTAGTAACTGGTGCATATGTTTTAATTATGTAGGGAATGAATTGGCCCCAACTTTAGACTTGTCAACGGTGTTTTTATGTCTATGCTCGTTCAAGGTTTTGCCTAAATTGAGTAGGGTCAGAGTCAAGTCATTTGATTACAGACAGTCATTTAGTTACAATAATTAAGCAGCAATAACAAGTGTCGATAGCTGCTATTTGCTTCTATTGGTGGAAGTAATAGAAAATGTACTTAAATGGCCTTATTATAATATCTACCCAATCCTAACGTCGGCAAATATGCCAAAGCAAATATCAAAGACACGTGAACACGTCATTCTGTTCCGTTGTAGTTTAAGTTCCTCAGTTGCGCAAATAAAATTATTGAAGAGGTACGCAGACGGAATACACAATACGCAAGACAAACTTTTCAGCAGGTTTCCGAGAAACGCGGGGTCGATGACAGCTTTCGGGTATCTAGAACTATTTCATACTAGCCGTTGGCCGCGACTTTGCATGTATTTTGTAGCAAAGATCCAGGATGAAAATTAGTCTTGGGCACGCCACAATTGCGGCGACAAGTCCCCTCTTTGAGGAGTGGCTAGAGAGGCGCCACAGCGTCCTCACCTTCCGCCTGGCGCAGGTCCTCACTGGACACGGTTGTTTCGGGAGGTTCCTGTTCCGGATAAGGCGGGAGGAAACGCCCGTGTGTCACTATTGTGTGGATCGCCCGGAGGACACGGTGGAGCATACGGTGGAGGTCTGCCCAGCTTGGGCGGAGCACCGCCGTGTCCTCGTGCAGGCGATTGGCGGTGGCGATATCTCGCGTCCGGCCCTGGTCCAGGCCATGGTACGGAGCGAGAGGGATCGGGAAGCCGTCACCTCCTTCTGTGAAGCAGTAATGTTCGCGAAGGAGGAGGCGGAATGCGTGAGGGAGAGGCAAAATTCGCACACTCACGCCCCTAGCCGCCGCAGGAGACGCCCTGGGCGTCGGAAATCGCAGGCTGATTCCCGGCCACCGTAGGCGCGGGCTTGCGAACGGTGAGCAATGGGCAGCTCGCCGTTCGATAAGGACCAGGCCTGAGTCGACGGCGCGTTGTGTTCCACGCGCACCTTAAAGAGATGTCAGCATCAATGAGGGGGTCCGCTAGGGCCGATGCCTGCCAGGGTTGCGGGAAAGTCTGAGAGGGATACCGTGGCCCCTGGTACAGGCAACTGAAGAAACACGGGTGGGTTTTAGTCAGTAAGAGTCTGACACGCCCTCCTGCTCTGCCCAGAGCGGGAGAAGTTATATGACGATTTCCCACCATAAAAAAAAGGATGAAAATTAGTCTATGTCCTTATCTAGTCTGTCTAATCCCAATCTGCCTGTTTGTCAAATTTTATGGTGATGGTTTAGGCGCAAAAAGGTAATAGATAGACAGATAATTACTTTCGCATTTATATTATGGATAGTATGGATTTAAAGCTCCCGTAGACAGGCGCGACGCGATAGTTCGACGCGGCGCTAGTAGAACAATTACTATGAAAACTTCATTTTTCGTCCCTAACTGAAGTTCAGTTAGCTCGTAAATCTACGGTTTCACTACTTGTCGCCAAAGGACTCTCACCTACTATTGTTTGGAATTATCTGAAACTTTTCGTTAATAGTTTTCCATTTGCTACTGTTCACGCATACATCATGGTGTGAATCATAGTCCACGCCAGGGGACGCGCGGAGAGCGCGGCGCGGCGCGGGACGACACCGCGGCAGCGGGCTGGCCGCCGCATGCACCTCACTCCAGTACCGAGCACAGTCGTCGACGCGCGCACATACTTGTTGTCACAATAGATCACTCCAACATTGTACTGATTACCAGATTATAAGAGTTTACAGTTCATTTTACCTTTCATTTAGAAACCTTTAGTTAGGTTCTTAACCCCTTGAAGGACACTGAACGAGACACAATAGAAGTTTTATTGTTATTACGTCTAGGGGCGTTTACTGTCCGCCAACGTGTTAACACTACGCTATTTACTGTGTCAAATAAAAATAAAGCATTTATTTACGTTTTAGCGTTGCGAAAATATCGCAGGTGTATCAAACAATTATTGTTATCCTGTGTATCTAATATTCTCGAACGCAGCTTAAGCCTTGTTCGCAACCAAGCACGTGTATAGTATTTTTGTCTCACGATTTCACTAAGCGACGCGCGCTTTACTTGTGGTCACCAAGTGTACAAACACGCTGTGAATGTTTGTGTAAGCGCAGGAGCTCTCGGTACCGTCCGAGACAATAACAAAGTCGGAAGTGTGTGTGTTTGTGCTGAAGTGCTGACGTATCCACGTACACATTAACAGCATGTGATTATTCAAGCACGAAAGGGCGCGTAGCTTATTGAGGTCAAGATACTTACTAACCCAGTTTATTTATTATATACATAAACGACCTGTGTCAAATGTCACTCGACCACGGATTTTTTTTTTACATATGCTGATGACACCGCTCTAGTTTTTAAGGGAGAAACTTGGGACGAGGTACGACAAACTCCGGAAAAAGAACTGCGCAGGGTGCACTCGTGACTGAGGCAAAATCTTTTGACTTTAAACGTGTCGAAAACTCTGTCGGTTCAGTTTACAAATTCACACGTGAAACAGCAAAACATAGTGATTCGTATTCACTCATGCGAGACTTTAAATCAGCAATGCTGTTGTCCATCTATTAATAAAACTCCGACAGTTAAGTATCTTGGAGTCCTTCTAGACGAGAACATGACTTGGAAGCCGCATATGGACATGGTCTCATCACGTGTTAGAAGACTAATATGGGTTTTCAAAAATCTTAGGCACGTAGCTAGCCTGGAACTTCTTCGTACTGTTTACTATGCCCTTGTTCAATTTGTAGTCGGATACTGCATCGGAGTATGGGGAGGTGCATGTAAAACGCATATCATACAACTAGAGAGGGCTCAGCGGTCTTTGCTGAAGACTATGACATTTAAACCCTACAGATTCCCCACTAGAACGCTATTATTATTATTATATAATTTATTTCGGGCTACGCCCATAGTGTAAGTAACAAAGGTCTTAAATACTAGTGTTAGTAGACATAGGTACAAGTTTTAAACCGTGTGGAGTTTCATCCAATGTCGCAGCATTGGAGACTCCCATCTATCTGCGAATAAACTCAAGATACTGTTGGTACTGCCACGAAGACGAGCGAGCAGAGAAGCGCTTCTCTTTCGCATGATGGCCGTAAAACCATTTATATGGCTATCTGCAAACATTTTTGACGCACTACATCGCCATGGCAGCCCCAACAGTATCCTGAGTGCGTTATTATACTGGACCCGTAGATCGCTATATGCACGCAAACTGTAACCAGTCCACAGGCTGCACGTGTAAAATGATGAGCAAAAAGCTTTGAACAGAGTAACTTTCACCGCCTCTGTACATCGCGCAAACCTGCGGGCCAGCATATTGCGGCGCACCGACAGCGGTGCAAGTTCTCACGGTGAGGCAGCTTTTCATGTATCAGGTTATTATCAAACTGCATGTGTCTAGGACATTATGATCCAGATAAATTTAGCAACAAACGTACTATTACTAATGTATTTGACTCCGTATGAACACGTATTGCATTATCCAGACGTCAAAGGCGTTTCCTTTCTGTGCATATTTACAATAAAATTATTAAAATTTTAAACATTTATGCGGATAAATGTTTAAAATTTTAATAATTTTATTGTAAATATGCACAGAAAGGAAACGCCTTTGCGGAGCGGTCTCGTTTCATGAATGCAAGTTCAAGGTTAAGAACTGGCTTCTTACTCTTGACTACGAAGAAACGGAAAAATATTTTATTGGGTAAAGTGAACTCATCCTCACATACACTCACACACGCACACACACACACACACACCCACACTCCACATCCACACACTACTTTCACAGTACATTTTAACCATTTAAACTACTATCTCTGTTATAATTTCTGCATGCTCAAAATTATCGTGTTCACTAAAAATCTTAGTTGGTATAAAATATAATGTAGGTAACGAATTGGGAGAAGGCGCTGAGATCTGACATACAGGTTTTTACCTAGTTTGTCTTTCAGAGGCTTCATTGTTTTTGTAACTCTAATTTATTACAATAAAGATTTTATTATTATTTTATTATACTGAATACGAATACGTTAGTATAATACCAGCCTTTTGTTGTCCCACTGCAAGGCTGTTCTCTCACAGACAGACCACGAGCATTCATAACCACGCTTGCTCAAGATGGGTTGGCGACTTCAGACTTATATTAACTAATAACCTCTCAAAGACTTTGCTGGTAACAAAAAGTATTTACCTTGCAATTATGACCTTCTTGTCCTATAGGGTAAAATGAAGAGGGAAATACAACTGATTGTCTAAAGTAAGCGGAAAGATGTGACCAAGGAATACATAAGATCCGTCTGCTTATAAATGATTAAACAAATGCATTTAGCAGACAATTGACTGTGACAGCAAGTACCTAGCAGTTGAGCTCAGGTTTCCTCACGATGTTTTTTCTTCATCGATGTCAGTTACGTTCAAGATAAACTCGGAAAGTACATACCAATTGAAAAAGTCACATTTGGTACTTGCCCGGATTTGAACCAACAATCTCGTGCATGAGAGGCGAGGCTTAACCATATAATAAATTACAACGACTAATTACTTGTCAGTTTATTACATTCGTGAAATATTTTTAGCAGTAACGAATTTTATTTTTGTGATAACTTTGAAATTATGTGGCGATTCAATAATGTTTCCGGTACATATTATGCCTAGCGCCACATTTTGCTTCTAATTTTATCATAGAATTTTACCTCAAAGCGGATGAATTTTCAAGGATTCATGAAAGGTATAAAAAGGCATACCTACCTACTTCTTCACATGTATAGTCAGGGAACCCTACTTTATTATGATGTTTTAAAGCCATTTCACTCACCTGTAAAGAATAACTGTTCTGATTTTAATACACGGTCAATTTAAATTGGTAGTCAATTTGTTTATTCCCTTTACTATGAACATCGACAAACGCAATTTCATTTTGTAAATAGGCATTGGAAACCAATAAAAGCCTAGTGCTAAAAGCCGTATACCAACTTCTCGCACGTTTTATTGCCTGAACCACATAATTTCATGACTCAATTTTAAGTTTTCGTAAAATCGTACTTACCTGTTTGTTGTTTCATAGCAGTTTGAACAATGTTTTAGGCTCTCAAAACTGGTTATGGGTACTTTAGAGTTGTTTTTGCTGTTGTAGGAACAACTAGTAAGAAAACATTGCTGGTACGGAATTTAACGACCTACTTAGAAATTTAAGGTTTTTAAGAAGTAAAAGTTGAGCAGGTTTATAGAGAGTCAGTTTTAGTAGTAGTTAAACTTCATGAAATTGAATTTGACTTTTGTATAAAACTTGGGTGTTGGGAGGAACACAACAGCCGAGCTATTCCGTAACAATCTCACTGTGATAACTTAGGTGAAGTGAGCTTGAAGTGAGTTGTCAATAGTGGTGCCGATTCCCTTGTTTACAAACTAAACCAAATTTAAGTTCAGTGCATCTTTTTCTTTCTATTTCATTAAGAAAAGGACAGACGATAAATTTTAGTTTAGTCCTGTCAAATTAATCAGCGCCTGACACTACTCCATACAAGTTTAGACGTGATTAAAAAGTTGACAACTAAAATTACATCAAATTACGTCAGGTGCTGACTAATTTGACAGGACTAAACTAATATTTATCTTCTGTCCTTTTCATAATGAAATACATAGAAAGAAAAAGATGCACTCAACTTAAATTTAGTTTAGTTTGTGAACAAGGGAATCGGCACCAGTGTCAATCCCTAGTATCACGTGGAATGATAGCTCACTTCACCTAAGATATCACGGTGAGATTGTTACAGAATCGACCGCAGGTCTAATGGGCACCTGTCCGTCCCGCCGCCGTTGATTAACGAGAAGCGAGTAGAACTAGCAACTAAAAAGAGTGGGCGAGCAACGAGCAGCGAGTGTGCGACGGCAAGGAGCGGCTACTCGCTGGTATATTTATGTATCAAGCGTGAGTCTCTCAGCCAGTGTTCTGCCGGCCATACGGACCTCGCTGAGTGAGTATTCTCTTTGATGGCTCATGTTGCTGCGACAAACGGGTCCTCGCCGGGCGGGCGGGCGGTGTGAACAGTCAGCGATTAACTATCAATACAGTGTGAGTCTTTATAATGTGCACATATCGAAACGAGGGAATCTATGCGTATGGTATCTTTGAGTATAATCTATGCTCTGTCAGATTATTAAGTCTTTTTAGGGGATTTGATTTGTCAAATATTTCTTATGGAACCAACCCGAGCGACAGCTTCTTCTGCCACTTGTATAGATAATACTTTTTTTTGTAATATTGTGATTACTTACACAAACAAATGTTAAATAAGTTGCCATTTGATCACAGTGGACAAACAACAACATTTTGTTCCTACATGCCTTTTCAAAAAATTCAAATGAGGTTTAGGCCGATTACATATAAAAATTTATAGAAATCAAATAATTATTTGGCCAATAAAGTGTGTGTTCATGGTTTTAATAATATATATTGTGACCCAAATGAGTCCTACGCCGAGTTCTTTCCACTATTAAAAGCTTTTAAAGATCTTAAAATTAAATCCACTGAAGATCTCTGGGGAATGTCTGTAAACGTCTGTAGATTTATCATCGAAACTATTGCGTCCTACTTAGCACTCATATTTAATACCAGTATAGACCAAGGAGTCTTTCCGGATCTCATGAAACATAGTAAAATAGTCCCTTGGTTCAAATCCGGTGATAGTAAAGAACCCAACAATTATAGGCCTGTGTCAATTCTGCTAGTTCTCAGTAAGATGTTTGAAAAGTTGGTGCTCAATCAAACGTTACGTCACTTTAATAAAAATTCCATCTTTCATGAACAACAGTACGGTTTCACCAAAGGGCGTTGTACCATTGACGCTGATTTCACTCTAATAAAGAAAATGTTTAACGCTTGGGAAGAAGCACAAGATGCCATTGGAATCTTTTGCGACCTCTCTAAGGCGTTCGATTGCGTAAACCACCAGACACTTCTGCTGAAACTAGAGCACTATAGGATAATAAATACAGCTCTTGATTTACTAAGATCATACCTGAAAGATAGAAGGGTTACAGTTCAAGTAAACGGCATAAACACATTATATAATAATCACTTAAGGTATTGGGCCCATTCCTCTATTTAGTTTATATTAATGATTTACCCCAATTACTTCAAAGATGATGTTCAAGATGGTGTTATTTGCAGATGACACATCATTAATCTTTAAGATAGACCGACGGTCACAAAATCTTGATAACGTTAATAGCTCTATTCTCCAGGTCCATGATTGGTTTACGGTAAATAATTTGGTACTAAATGGAAAAAAAAAACAAAATGCATTAAATTTAAATTACGAAATGTTAGAAGTAGCGAATGTGGCATCATATTGAATGGGGAAAAACTGGAATTTATTAATCACACGGTTTTCCTAGGAATCACGCTAGACGAGAAATTACAATAGGGACCTCATATTCTCTTGCGGGGGCGACTATGCTCGGCCGCTTATGTTGTTAGAAAGATAAGACAGTTAACAAATGTAGAAACCGCGCGTTTGATCTATTTTAGCTACTTCCACAGCATTTTGTCGTATGGCATTTTACTCGTACTGTGGGGTCGGGCTGCTGACATTAAATTCATGTTTATTTGGCACGTTTCTACGTCACCGCGAATCTCTCAGGAACTCAGCGAACTATTTGAAAATATTAATATTATGACGGTACCTTGCCAATTCATTTATGAAAATATTATATATGTAAGAAAAAAAATCTGCATCTTTCTAATAAAATAACTGAAAGACATATTGTTAATACTAGAAATAAAGATAACATAGATCAACCATTTTTCAGATTAGCTAAAGTACATAAATTTTTCATGGGGTACTGTGTTAAATGTTACAACAAAATACCTTGTCATATATACGGTGACATTTAAATCACAGTTTTGCTAGAACAAACGTTGTTTAGACCATGGTCTACTACTATTCTACAGCATCAAATATGTTATTAAAACAATCATAACTAGGAATTCTCAAATTAGTCTTACGTTGCTCAAACGTGTAATATGGTTTGAAACATTAACCGAAACATCAAAGTACTCATCACGGTAGCGATATTGCAATCAAGCCGCGAGCGCCGCGCGTCGCGGCCGCAGTGTCTGTGTTGTAGGGCGTAACGATAATCCCGACCTTTTTAACATTGCCTTTTTTGTGTTTTTTTTTTAAACCAATGACGTTTTTTTTTTCTATTGCATGCTATAGAATTGTTGTAGACCATGGTCTGAACAACGTTTGTTCTAGCAAAACTGTGATTCAAATGTCACCGTGTATGTACGAGGGGTGGTCCAAAAGTTCGTGGAATGAAAGGGTTTTAAATAAAATGAAACAAAAAATCTAATTTTCCTATTCAATATAATCACCCTTAAGCTGAATAAATTTATTAGATCTATGAATAAATTTTTCTAAACCACGTAAAAATATTTTTTATCGTTTGCCTCAAAATGAGCCAAAATTGCCTCCTTTACCTCATTGTCGTCGGAAAACTTTGTTCCCCATAAGTCTTATTTTTTTAAATTGGGGAACAAATTAAATCATTGGGGCCAGATCTGGACTGTAGGGTGGGTGGACTAGTGATTCGAAGCCATGCGTGTGCAGAGCAGCCATTGCAACTCTGCTCTTGTGAACCGGCGCGTTGTCTTGCAAGAGCAACACACCCTTGGTCAATTTTCCTCGACGTTTTTCCTTGATGGCCTCCTTTAATTTTTCTAATATCGTTGCGTAGTATTCTCCGGTTTTGGTCCTTCCCTTTTCTTTGTAATCAATCAGTATTATCCCCTCACAATCCCAAAAAACAGTAGGGGTCCTATCCTGAGCGGGGGTCGTCTTCAATCGACTCCCACTTGTAAATTATTAATTTACTAGGTCACTGTTCCCCATAAACGGTTTCCATTTAATTAAAAATGGTCTGAGCGTTCTTCTCTTGCTTGGTAGGGAATTTTATCACAGCATGGTGTTAAATTTTCTCCATAGTTTCAGTTTTCTTCCGGATTGACTTGTTTAGCAGGCGAGTGTTCGTAAACGAATGACGCAATAGGGCTGAAACTCAAATTATATACTAATGATGAGTACCCAATTAGTATGACACTAAGCGAGCGCCCCTTTCCCCACTCCATCCCCTCTATTCCACCACGAACTTTTGGACCTCCCCTCGTATCTCTTTTATTTACACGGAACCTACAATCTTTTGGACGTTTCAAAAGCGGAAAAATCGGTGATAACTGCTAGCTGCTTCCTCGTTGGCGGTGAAACAGGTGCCTTATTTCTGTGTCTCGGTTTATAGGATGTCGGTGAAAAACGCATGAGAGATATTTCCACTTTGATTATCACTAGGTAAAGTTTACCTACTTCCCGGAAAATAAATGCTAAGTAGTTTCGTTTTGATTAAGTTCAGTTGAAAAACAACTGATTTGAAGAAAACCAATCTCGAATAACGACATTTGATGAGCCATAGAATCGGTTTGAACCAACGATTCCAATTATCCAGAATCGATTTAATAAGGTCAACAGTTTTTAAATATTGATTATATTTTTTACCAAGAAAATCAACCATTTTATCATGAACATAAACTGCAAAATTCAGTGCCGATACTATAACTACTAACTACTACTACACTAGTAACTGAATACTTTGCACTGCAAAGTATTCAGTTTTTACAATCGTTTGCAGAAAACGCTTCATCAAAGTAAATTAAATACCCATTTCAAGTTATTATTTTAGTATTTTTTGGCTTTTAATGAAATACTACTAATATTTCGTTTATCAAAACTAATATTATAAAGAGAAAAGATTACATTTTTTTGTGTTTGTTTGTTACGCTTTCACGCTAAAACGGCTGAAGAGATTTGGATGAAATTTGGCACATGAGTAGACCATGACCTGAATTAGGACATAGAATACTTTGATTCCCAATATTTGGACGGGATAGAACCTTATGCGGGTGAAACCGCGGGACACAGCTAGTTATTTTATAAACATGCATTGATCGATGACATTGACCGTTCAGATTAATCTAGTGTGGTGCATGGCAATTGGATTCCGGTCATCGATCGACCGTCGTCATTCATTCTCCTGTCCTTATCCCAGTTAGCAATCACAATGGGCACTTTCGTGCAAAAGGAGCTCTCAAAGCAATTGCTCTTCACCTAACGAAGCTACTATTTTCAACTTTCGCCCCAAGACTGGGCAAATATTTCATTCCCCGTCCCTGTAGTCTAAAGATTAAAGCCGCAGTTACAGTTTTTTAGCTACGAGATAAAAACGACACGTGGATTTTTTTTAATTCACTCATTGAATATTTCACTTTCGCTTGGAGGTAGAAATTATTTATTACCTATTCAAATGCAGCGGTAGACAAAGTATCAGAACGTGCTTTATCGGGTTTTAGTATGACCTTACTAAAGCTATACTTGATTATTTTATGTTTTCAGACTGAATTTATGAATTTGTATGTGTTAGTAGTGTGGTAACGATATGCAAAATAGATTAAATAGGTGTTGAACGTTTGTAATGTATCGTATAAAGTTTTGTGTGTAGGTCTGACATGTCAGATATGTGAGAAAATAACACAGATTATCCTGTCAAACGACGTTAAAGACTACTTGGATGACAAAAAGGCTTGGGATTAATTAAGCTACTCCAACGTACCCAAGCATCCAACCATTTTGTAGTATTAAGTGTTTTGGAATTAATAATATCATTATTATTGATTTAGGTACGTGATATAATTTATAATATTTTTGTTGTAATTTAAAGAGAAAACTGACTATGAATGTGAGTACCATGCAGGCTAGATAGAAGTACATGACTTTATAGATGCCTGGCGGTTTTATATACGGCCTACGCAAATGTCCTGTAGCGCCGTGTGACGGGTAGTTCATCATCATCATCAGCCTATATTCGTCTACTGCTGGACATAGGCCTCTCCTAGTGAACGCCGCTAAGCTCTTCGGCTTTTCTCATCCAGTCTCTGCCAGCCGCCTTTCGCAAGTTGTCACTCTAGCTGGCCGGCGGGCGCCCCACACTACGTTTGCCTAAACGCGGTCTCCACACTAAAACTCGTTTTTGAGATGTGCTTAACTCGAAGTTTCAAGTTTTTGTTCCCATGTCACCGCCCGCCGCCGACGGGTTCAGCACCAAGTGAGCAACTGTTTAGTGGAGCCGGTTAATCAAAGAACCATAAAGAAATCGCCTAGAAGGTAACAGGGCTGTAAAGCTGTTTTTTTATTGTCCAATATAGTTTACCCCTCCTAAATTGCCAATATGTCGATTTGTTTTTAGGGTTCCGTGCGTTCTTATGAAAAAACGGAACCCATATAGGATCACTCGTGTGTCTGTCTGATGTCTGTCACAGCCAATTTGCTCCGCATCTATTGGACTGATAAAGTTGAAATTTCTGTGACCCAAACACGGACGTGTAACGTAAATAAAAGAATTTTGACTATGGGGGTCACTTTTGGGGACAAGCTAGAAAATTAAAAACAAAAGTATTGCGAAATGTACCGCGTGCCATATCAAATGAAAGGCCTTCTTGTGAGAGCCTCAACATATTTTTTTGTATATATTTTGAATAAACGGTTTTGATGATAATTATGAAAATATACGAAAATTTACCATTCCGAAACTAAAGAGACTAAAATTTAAAAAAAATACAGAAATTAGTTCGTTACTTACAGATTAAAAGAAAATCTATAAGAACTCTATGGTCTTTAAATAACATGGTAAATCTTTCAATATTGTACGTACAAACTTACAATTTTTTTTTTTTTTTTTTTTAAGAAAACGTTGCCCCACACTAGGAATTTCTCCTGTATCGTGGGTGCGTTTACAAACATTTAAAACTCACATACACAAACAGCCAGACCCGGAACAACTACTTGCAGGTCATACAAATATATGTTCCGTGCGGGGATCGAACCCGCGACACGTAACGCAGCAGTCAATCACTTAACCACTGCGCCAACCGTGTCATCGTTGCAGCTGGAATGTATGGGAGAACATGTTTTTTAACTATAATGTCAAGTTTGTTCTTGGACTCTGTGGGCACTGTAGATTCCTCGCCAAGACAAGCCAAAAACAAAAAGCAGGGGCACTACGTATCTTTTCCCGGAGCGATTTGTCGTATTTTCATATCCTCATAGCTTCGGTCTGGATAGTGCTAGAAAGCTCAAATTCTCAGGATAAAATGAAGTTAGCAATGAAATGAAATGAAATGTTTATTTCTGTAAGTAGATCTTTAACACACTTTTACACGTCAATATTTTAAAACTAGATGGCGCTGGCATTTCCTAGCTGACTGATCCTTGAGAAGAAATGTCGAAACTAACTCAGAGGTAGGTCTCATTTAAAGGTCAAACATTAAATTATTAGGATTTTATGTGAGTCTAACAATGCAGGGCCACGTATGAAAGGGCCGACTGCCGACTTATAAAACAAACTTAGTTTCATGTGTCAGGTTATATGCTTTGGGTTTAACTAATACCTAAAATACGTCACGGTGTGGTTCTTTCCTCAAAAGACCATTTCAGACACCGATCTGCAGAGCCTTCACATGATCTGACCAAGATTCTGTCTGAACTTTAAGAGAGACTGACCTCTGAGTTGGTTACGGCCTTTCTTCTCAGAGTAGTCAGATAGAAAACGCCGAAAAACCTCATCTAATTTAAAAATATATATACGAATGACGTGTAAAAGTATTTGTACAAACCTACTTACAGAAATAAAATCATTTATAATTGGTCAATTCCGTCATTGACTGACTCACTCGCTCACCAAAACCTCTAGGGCACTTACGGAATTCCTAGAAAGCTGAAATTTGGAATGCAGGCTAGGGATATGCACACAAACATCAAAATAGAAAACGCCGAAAACCTCATCTAATTTAAAAAAAAACATATATGAATGACGTGTAAAAGTATTTGTACAAACCTACTTACAGAAATAAAATCATTTATAATTTGTCAATTCCGTCATTGACTGACTCACTCGCTCACCAAAACCTCTAGGGCACTTCCGGAATTCCTAGAAAGCTCAAATTTGGAATGCAGGCTAGGGATATGCACACAAACATCAAAAAAATTAAGAAATCGGTATCTTTCACCCTCAAACTCCCCTAAAGGGAGGTGCAAGTCTGTATATAAAATAAATCCTGTAGGGTACTTCCCGAAGTCACAGATAGCAGTAATTTGGTTTGCAGGCTAGGATTTGAACACAAACAAAAAACAATGAAGAAATCTGTCATTTTAACCCTCCAACCCTCCGAATGGGGGTGCACGTTTGCATAATGAAATAAAACCGAAAAAAGCTGCCATTTCGCATGCAGGCCAGGATCTGAACACGCACACCAAAAAAAATAAAGAAATTTGTAAATGTCACCCTCAAACCCCCTTAACATGAGGTGCACTGAACTCTGTATTTCTTACGGATAATCGGTATACCTACCTCCAATTGGTATAAAAGCTAGATAAGCAAGCATGTACATAAACAACAAAGAAGAAACTCTTTTTCGTGGGCTTTGTAGAAAGTGCAAAAAGTACCTTTTCTTACTCGACTATGCAAGAAGTAAGGGCTATGATTTTAACATGTCTGCACAAAGAAATGAAACCCCACAAAAACACTTCCATAAACCGAAACTTACATAACGCTTTCACTGTTAAAAGTTATAAGATCAAACGTAAATCCTCTAAGGGCCGGTTGTTTCAAACAGTTGGATAACACAACATTATGTACGTCAAATAATAACGATCACGTACAATGTTTAACGTTCGGCAAATAAAAAGCGTTGCTTTTTTTTTCGTTTTGGCTATATATTTATAAACGAGTATGTTGGGGTCCGTCTTCATAACCCTGTACTAGGTAACACGATACCTTTTAGTAAGACTGGTTGTCAGACTTTTGGGCTTCTATTTACCCGCAATAATGTTAAAGATCTACGAATGACAGTCGGGACCAACGCCTTTATGAGATTTCTTAGGCACGGAGGCGTCCCGATATGTAATGGATGGTCAACCATCCACGAACAGACGGCGCGGCAAGCGTAGCTTACCTTCGAGCGATCCGAGTAGATGCTATTATTTAACCACGAGCCCCAATGATGGCCTCCGAAACATCCCGACTATATATATCCTTTTAATAACAAAGAAAATCAACTCTGCCCACAAACGAACGGAGTGTATGAATAAACAATGTTCGTTCAGGTGCGTATTTACAGAAAGTTACCGTGTTATTTTTAGTTTACTCTGTAGGGATTCAATGTTAATAAAAGGACAAAGAGGGACCGAAATAAGTTTTCTATCTATTTATAGATTAATAATATATTCAAGTGTTTATTGAACTTTAAATTATAATATATAAGTTAACAGACTTAAAATAATATTAATAATATGTTACAAGTAAATAAAAAAGAAAGAAAAGAATCAATGTGCGTGTGAACTGAGGGACCACAACGGGAATTTGCAAAATAAAAATCCCAGGATTTAGTAGTAGACTTAAAATTTGTATGGCGATGCTAATTCTTTGGCCAAATAATAGACCAGGCCTCTGGACACGTGAAGAGTCGACTAACTGCTTGGCGGTCTCTAAAAACCAAGTGGACACTCGGACCTCATGGCCCTAGTGTTTCTATCCCAAACTGCTCGAACATATAACTCCCAATAAGATTGGAATATTTTCGCCGTTTGAGGTTTTCTGCACTTGCAGCTGCCGCCACTGCACATACCGCCGTAGTAGGAAGATGGGATGGCGCAAGGGTATCGACGTCGACCTCGGATATCGATCTAAGCTGTCGACACATAATTATCTTGCATCCCACAATATGGTTTCGACAATAAAGGCAGGTACAGCTCGCGCGATAAGAGTTTGGCTTTGACCGTTATTGCGCAGAAATCAGAAATTGGGTATCAACGGGCATTTAGCGGGGTGCGGGGCGGGTGTGTAGGCGCACGCGGTGCTCTGATTGGCGCTCCAGTCGTTCCCTGCCTCTCGCATCGATACGACGTACCGCGCACTCCTGTTGTACAATCAAAGGTTCAAAAATCCGAAGGTCAAAGCCAAACTCTTATCGCGCGAGCTGTACTTTATTGTCGAACCTATATTGTGGGATGCAAGATAATTATGTGTCGCCACCTTAGTTTACTTTCTGAATTATGTCGTTTTTGTTACAGGTTTACTTCTGCCTCATTTTGCAGCCTAGGCCTACCGAGTGATTGTGTTTATTACCAAGTAGGTAACGTAGTAAATAGTGTCATGTGAACACTAATAGGGTTGAAAATAAAACCACAAAAATTATATCCTCTTCTAAACTGGAATGTTTGATTAAAATTGCGAGATTTATTTTGACGCCAACGCTATCTATCGAGCTTGACATCAAACTTTTAAAATTGTACAATAATGACTATGGTATCTCTAGGAACTTTCAGCTAAAATCATCATTAGGTATAGAACATAAATATAATTCATATCACGACTGTATACCCTGAACGATCAGATAGAGGTGCACCTACAGTACACTCACATTTCGCCACTTATGTCTAAGTCCCTTATAAGAGGGGGAGAGTCTGTTGTCATCAACTGGGCACAAATACAGACTCCGAATTATTACTGAGAAATTCCAGCTGGAAACTTACATCCATTAACACTGCCTGACTAGGGAATCAAACACAGAACCTGATGCTCAGCAGCAGCGTTTGCGACCACTAGACCCGATGGTCTAGTGGTCGCAAATTAGTTGGATGGATGGTGGTGGTGGTAAATTTAGTTTTTTAACTTTATAATGATTCGTGCCTCGATAGGCACGAATCATTATAAAGTTAAAAAACTAAATTTTGTTCATTCGATATTCGACGTAATTGACCAACTTAGAATTGCCATTTCAAAATAATGATTCGTTAAAGTTGATTCCAGGAAATACAGTATTTTCAACGAAGCGCTGTTATTGTCTATTATTGGATTTCATAGAAATTGAAAAGATAATTTTCCTTAATCACTCCTACTTCCTACAATAGATCTTGGAAACGATTCATTGTATCGCTATGACAGTCAGATGTCCAATCAATAGATTTCTTGTAAATAGAGAATTTCTTCGTATATACTGGAATGAATTACCAGCTTTGTGTCATCGCGCTTCTCTTTCTTTTCTATGCAGTCCGACAGTGACCGCGCTTTAGCTGTTGTCAGCCCCATAGGGCGTAAAAGGGTAACAGGCAGACAGAGTTACTTTCGGATTTATAATATTAGTTCTAACTGGTATTTATGTCACAGCAGTCACAAACCCTTGCTTTTGCCAGAATGTTCTCTTTGTGTTGGTTCTTTGTTTTTCTTTTAGATCTTAGTTCTGTCGGAGATGTTCAGGATAAAAAAAAAAACTGTTTTTCAGGAATTCGGATTTTAATTGATCGAAAAATACCATTTCTTTGACATTAAAGCGAACAATACATACTTATATTTAGATTTCCTTAAATTATTTACAAAAATATTTTAAATATCGTTGGATAACACGTGCAACAGAGGACCCTTAAGTTGAGATTGTGTTTGGTACATGCAAGAATAAAACTTGCAATTATAGAACCGTACTGAAAAATCAATTAATTAATGTTGTTTGTATTTTCTTTTTTGGAGGTAGAAATTAAGAGTGGGTTTTCTATCGAACTATTTACTTGTGTATATTTTGTCTTGTAGTTATATTTTGGTGACTATTAGAAGCAGTCCTATGTTGCCCATGCCATTCTTCACAAATACCATTCAACCGTCAAAATGTTTAGGCTATGTATAAATCACAGTACCAGTCACCTTTTTTGACTTTTGCAAACGCTAACGTATATGTTCAATTATTTATTGTTATTTGAATTAACGCTAATAAGTTTGTGGAGGCTCGCGTTGACCATTTAAAATGTTCTAAAAATCGTAAGCTGTTGTCATGTGAACTAAGCCTTATACACAGTGATCATTATCAAGTCTTAAAAGATCACATTTACGATCTATTTTTTACGTGAAGTCATTGCAATGTAGCTCTTATGTCATTGTAATAATTATGTAGCATTAGAATGGTGCCGTGGGTTTTATACAACTTTCAGCAATCATTCTAATGGGATTTACGATAAAAAGAACGTGAATGTGGTCCTTTATTGAGCAGGTTGTGCTGACTTGAGCTGTGTAAACATTCATAGTAAGTCGACTTACTGCTAGCCTTACGAATTACAGGCTGTATCAGAAAGGTGTGACCAAATTTAAAAGTGTGGTACAGATTATGAAATTGCACAACTTTCTTCATGGGACCAACATCGTTATCGAGAAAAAAATATCAGCTGTCCCGTACAAAACTTCAGAATCTATTCGAACCAAATACATCCTGTATAATATATTAGTTATTTTTTGCCATGAAACTTGAGTTTCGTGAACATTGTGTATTACCAATAAAATGCTTGTCATTCTGAAGTATTTAAAATTAAATTATGGTAGTGCCTAAATTAATTTGAGATCAGAATAATGGGTAGAAATTAAAAACATTTAGTGGACACAATAATATTTTTGTAATTCTTGCAATTGAAACAGTGCTTGCGATTTTACAGTAAATTATATTATCAGTTTATTCGC
The DNA here is from genome assembly GCA_937001585.2 of Brachylomia viminalis. Classification (NCBI taxonomy): domain Eukaryota; kingdom Metazoa; phylum Arthropoda; class Insecta; order Lepidoptera; family Noctuidae; genus Brachylomia; species Brachylomia viminalis. The sequence goes on from OW443300.2 coordinate 6,500,059, forward strand.
ACAAATATTACAAAGAGTATAGTGTATTTTTCCATCATAGTCAAGAAGTAGGTACCTACTCAATGGCCCACTCACATTAGACTGTCATGTCGCGACTGTAAGATCTTCCACATTGAATACATTTGTTCTTTCAATTTTCACTTGACATTTCCGGTTGGCATGGTTGTTTATGTATCAGAAGAGTGTAGTCATATTTAAAGGTGTGGTAGAGGTCCCGTAGAGAAAGTTGTTCAGTTTCATGGACAACTTTCTCTACGGACTTCCTTTCAGATCATGACACCGAACAACTTTTTCTACGGGATCAACATTGTAATTGCGAAAAAAATATCAACTGCGCCATACAAAATTTCAATACCTATTTGATTCAAATCTATGGGACGGCTGTTTATTTACGATTACGATGTTGGTCCCATGGAGATCGTTGTTCAGTTTGATGGTCCGTACCACACGCTTAAATATGACCACATCTTTCTGATACATGCTGTACAATGCTCGGAAAACGAGCGCGGAATGAGTTGTCGCCATTTATCACAATTTGAGATCACAAACTTTGGTCGTACAAAAGCGTCATTGAGCATTCTGATTTTGAACAAGTATCATAACATTATGCAAAAAGACCAAATAAGGCTAAGAAGTTGACGCCGTGACCAAAAATTTGGCTTCCGTCAATTGACCGCCAAATGTGCAAGGTCTCTAATAAGTATACTAAAAATATTTAAAATTATAATTTTTATACCTAGGGTAATAACATTCAATAATCCATCTCGTAATAAGTAAGTATATAAATATTATAATTATTATGTTCGTAGGCATTATCAATAAATACTAACATAACATAATAATAATTGAACATTTAAAAATTTCAATACTGAGCTCATAATTTCTCTTAGACATTTACATAATTATCTAAAATATAGGATAAATTTTATTACTTTCTACAGTATCTAGCTAGTAAGGTGATATCGAATTATCTATTGATGATACCGGTAAACTTGTTTTTTTATTATAATTCAATTATTTCATTATTAAAATAATTAATTCATTAAAAATGTTAATTAATTCTATTAACAATTAATTCAAACATATTTTTTTTTAAATTTATTTTTTATGATAACTTCGATGTATTTACATCGACATTAAGGGTAGTGACAGTTCAAATACAACAACATCCCTATTTAAATGCTGGTCATACACGTGTTAGAGATATATTTTATGATTTCGTAATTCAAAGAGGATTATAATGTGAAAACACACCGAATGTATCTAGAAATATAATTATTGTAAGTCGCTGCTCTTGTCGGTTTATTAATTTTAAAATTTTATACTTAGAAGTACAGTAAAAAAAAATACAATAAAATAGGTATTTGTACGCATTTCGCCGTATATCCCGAGTCTGCTCAATTTGTGCCAGAATTCCACCAGAAGAAAAATGAAATTTAATTTGTACTCAATATAAAATTTTATTATGTACACACAAACCTAACTATACTTACGCATGCTACAAAAATGTACACAACAAGTGTAAATAATAATCTACATTGTTGATTAACATTCGATTCTACCCTTTAATTACTTCGCGACAGTTAACAAACACACGAGATAATAATGTTTTGGTTCCGACGTTGTTCACAAGATGTAAATATTCTTCTTAAAAGGGCCAGTCACGGCCTCTAGCGACGCGACTTGCGTCAAGCGAAACGCGCGCACTTCTCCTGTTTCCGTCTGTCGCACCGCGAGTCGAGTCGCCGTGACTCGTGGCATGCTCTAAACAATTTTTTTCATTTATTTGCTCGGCAGTCGCTCTCGTAAGACGCGTGTCGCTTGAGCGTGTAGCTTGTGGCCACGGGGTATCCGGGGGATCGTTATCACGGGGGATCTCCTACACACGCGCGACATGTCAAGTTATGTCTCTGAGACTTGAGAAACCGCGATTACAGTGTCGTTTCTGTTTACAATGTATTGTTATTGGCGTCTTACGTGTCTAGATGACGAATACGTGTTCCACGTAGAGGAAATGAAACCAATAAAACTCAAAAGTTGTTATACGAACAAATATATTGTTACGGATTGGTTTACCACAAATAACCTAGTTTTCAATGCCAAGAAAACGAAATGTGGAAAGTTTGCCTTACCGAATGTTAGACATCTAGGACCCAACATCGTCTTAGATAAAGAGGTGCTTGAAACTGTAGACTCGGCAGTATTTCTGGGCATAACAGTTGATGCCAACCTTCAGTGGGGATCACATATATCATGCCTAGCGGGAACGCTCAGTTCGGCCGCCTATACCGTCAGGAAAGTAAGACAATACACCGACGTTGATACAGCTCGGCTAGTCTATTTCAGTTATTTTCAAAGCGTCATGTCCTATGGCATTTTGCTGTGGTGCAAAGCCGCTGATATTTGAAATATATTTGTTCTTGAAAAACGAGCTGTTTGAGCAATTTACCAGGTAGGTGCTAGAGTTACACTGAGAGATTGTTTTAAAGATATTGGTATTCTCACGGTGGCATCACAATTCATCTTCGCCAACATCTTATATATTAGGCAAAATATACACTTATACACAAAAAATAGTGATATTCATAATATTATCATTAGAAACTATGTGCTCCATTTCACCGGCTTCATAAGGTCCATAACTCATTTGTTGGACTTGGTTGGTAAGTATAAACTTTTATAACAAACTTCCCTCTTCTTTGTTAGATTTGACTTTTAATTCGTAGTAGCTAAAGTAAAATCCAACCTTTGTTCAAAGGCATACTATTCTATCAAAGACTACTTAAACGATGAAAATAGTTGGTCACTGTGATTAACTCAAGACAATGTTTATGTTCTTTCTCCAGAACTAGCTTACCTACTGACAAGTTATATAAGTTCAAATTTCAGCCACAGATGAAAGACTAATTGTTTATTTTATTTGACTTTATTAGTTAATTTAGTTTAATTAAATTTTTATTTATTATTGACTTAATCTACTCATTCAATGTTTTTTAATGAGTTGAATTGCAATATATGGTTAGCTAGCGACCTCGACAATTTATCATATTATTCTTTTGAGCAACCGGCAGCAAGTTCGTCATGCTCCCTTAGATGTCAATGCTTGCGGTAGCGTCGGGGGTCGGGTTGCCTCCTTCCCTCAATTATGGCGAGGGGGGTAATGGCTAATCTTTGCGTTATGCTCGTGAACAGGTGCTACTTGTGGTGACAGGTCATCTTGCTGACTATGGTTTTGTTATTGTTATTAGTAATTTACTGTTTCTTTATTTTACTTCGCAGGTCCTAGTTTATCATTTGTAACTTCAAGTCACAGATACATGTACAAGGTGTTGTTTTGCATCCTCGTCAAATTCGAGGAGGTAACTATGCTAATGATTCTCGACACGAATCAATAATAAAATAAGTAGGTATTTATTTTTATTTTTTGTATTTTTCGGAAATCGGCATGTGTAGGGGCCCTGTGATACCGCCCTGTAACTGCGCTGTAACTGTAACGCATGCACACAGCGACATAGTCGTACGACACTGCCTACCGCATACGCAACGGGGCGATTTTGTTCTTTGAAAGTGGAGTATTCTGAAATACTGTCAAACTTAAATACCTAAAAAACAAGTATGTGTTAATTATTGAGCAGGATCGTAATTTTATTTGATTATTTATGTCTTTCATAACAGCCTCCTGAAATTTGACGAGGATGCAAAACAACACGTTGTATAAACATAATGCAGCATTGCATATAACGGGTGATTCATTCGGAGTTACTTTTTCCAAAACTAAAAAAAATATGAATAAAACAAATTTATCGGGTAATCTTTATTATAATACAAAAGAACCATTCCTTACATTTACTTTTTAAAGCAGACTGACCTACCTAATCGCCACCGATTTAGTCTTTGGGCTCTTGAAAAGCTTGCAGAAAATCCACTGTTTTCAACGAAAATTTTGTTTAGCGATGAGGCACATTTTTGGCTCAACGGATATGTTAACAAACAAAATTGCCGTATTTGGTCTGAAGAGCAACCTGAAGAGATTCAAGAGCTACCATTACATCCAGATAAAACAACAGTTTGGTGTGGTTTATGGGGTGGTGGAATCATCGGTCCATATTTCTTCAAAAACGAAGCCGGGCAGAACGTCACTGTCAATGGTGACCGTTATCGTACCATGATAACGGACTATTTGTTTCCTGAAATTGAAGCCCGTCATCTTCAAAACTTTTGGTACCAACAAGACGGCGCCACTTGCCACACAGCACGTGAAACCATGGCTTTGTTGCGAGAAAAATTTGGTGAACAGTTAATTTCGCGTTTCGGACCAGTCAGTTGGCCGCCTAGATCCTGTGATATCACACCCTTAGACTTTTTTCTGTGGGGTTATGTAAAGTCCAAAGTTTATATGGATAAGCCGCGTACGATTGATCAACTGGAAGCCAACATTACTCGCGTTATTCGCCAAATACCACTGGAAATGCTCGGTCGGGTCATCGAAAACTGGAACTCCAGAATGGACCACCTTAATCGCAGTTACGGACAACATTTGAAAGAAATAATCTTTAAAAAGTAAATGTAAGGAATGGTTCTTTTGTATTATAATAAAGATTACCCGATAAATTTGTTTTATTCATATTTTTTTTAGTTTTGGAAAAAGTAACTCCGAATGAATCACCCATTATAAGCGGGCACGCCCTTTATGCCTGGAGGCTTTTTATTACGTATTAAGTTCCGTTTACGTTTTTTAACATTTATTTCTGCTGGAGTATAGCTTTCAATATTGGCGTGAGCTAGCTGACACATGGCAAATCATTTTAATATTTTTGTGTTTCGTAATGTTAATTACTTATTACTGTATAGAATCCAGTTCTTCTAAATTAACAAACAGCAGTGCTGCTGGGGAGTTTGTTGCGCCACTTCTTCTTCCCAGCTAAAGCACTAGGAAGTGGTGAAGGGTGGGCGTTTTGGGGGGACTGTCCTATGTAATCTTGACGTTCAAAAAGTGCTGATTCTCAGCCTAGTTTGAATAAATGACTTTTGATTTTATTTTAATATTCGTAAAAGGACTTTAAACCACGGGATATGTGAAATTACAGTCAATGTCAGCTTGTTATAAGTTTTACGAGTGGTTCTAACCCTTTTCATACTAAGCATTCATTATAACACGATATAGGATGTCAGAAACAAAATCCGCCAACATGATCACGCAAGATATTTTAATCCATTACTTTGGTGCAAGTAAATTTTCAAGAGATTTTGAAACGTAATTTTCTTTAGTCACACCTTATACTTTATTTACTGAAATATACATACATTAAAACAAATGAATCTGGTGATTAATTTCGTTTGAGAAAATAATATTTAAAAATAATATAAGTAGATGTCATGAAGAAAGAACAAAGAACTTTGTAATTTGATATCACTTTGTTAGTAACGGCTAAACTATTCTATATATATTATAATATATCTTGCTGGAGGGAAAATACTCGCTTTTCCCTCCAGCAAGATTGTAACAGCTTGATATATTTATAATCATGCATGAGAACGGTAAAATACTAGAATAGGCAAAATAAACTAGAAAAGCGAAAAAAACTATATAATAATAATAGCATTAGTATTATGGAACTATATTCCTAACTTCTTAACTGACAATCGGATAATAAAACACTAAACGAAGGTTATTCTACTGAACGCTTGGTTCAAGTAGATTGAGCAAACTTTGCCAATAACTGGAGGGATTCACACAAACTAAGCAAGCAATTTTGTGAATGAAGCACAGTTTAGTTTGCTTAGATAGGAAACGGATGCTAACAGTATGAAACTTGATATACTGTGTTGTATAACACATGTGAAGCGAAATATCTCAAAAACCTTTTCTTAACCTCACGCTTGCTTTTCTTAGAGGGGTAGGCAAAATTTACAGTACCACATACATTATTCTCCTCTTGTGGCTAAGTGATAACAGCTGCACGGGTCGATCGACCCGTGCAGCTGTTATCACTTAGCGATCGATCGATCAGGTTAAGCTACGCTTGCCGCGGTTGGTTTGTGGACCCCTCAGTTCCTCTGAAAATGCGTTGGTCCCCGCTCTCATCCGTCGATCTCTGATAGTCGTTACGTATCATCAGAAGCCCGAAAGTCTGACAACCAGTCTTACCAATGGGTAACCCAGTAACTGGGTTGGATGAGAGTCTGAGTCATTTTGTCATCTCGCATTAAAAACAATGGAGAAAAGCCGTGCCTCGGAAATCACATTGCGCGGAAAGTGCGTTGGTCCCCGCTGTCATTCGTCGATCTCTGATAGTCGTTACGGGTCGTCAGAAGGCTGAAAGTCTGACAACCAGTCTTACCAAAAGGTATCGTATTAACCAGTAACTGGGTTGTGGAGGTCAGATAGGCAGTCGCTCCGTGTAAAATTCAGGTATTAGACTGCATCTGGTTAGACTGGAAGCCGACCCAAACACAGTTGGGAAAGGCTAGGCCGATGTTGATACATTATACACCTACATATCCCCTATTAAGGGGGCGAGCAATCAACCGGGCTGCTCTTGATAAATGACTGATACAGAAACCCGACAACTCTTTGCCTGACTTGGAGATCGAACCTCAGACCCAAAGCTCAGCAGTTGTGTATACGGCCATTATCTAAGAGTCCATATCATTAAACATGTAATATACACTTATTTTTTTATCATACCGAACAATCACTTATAAAATATTTACATTTAATAAATATTATTAGTCAAGTCACCGGCACAAACCGTCACTTTAAAAATATTGTCAGTTTATCAAATTAATATTTACACTCGCCGTCCGTGAATGTAGGCTGAAACAAACAAAACATTCATTTATTCTTTTTGATGATTGAAGTTTATTAAATCTTTGTATTTGTGTGAAGTTTATTACCATGCGTTCTTGAAGAGTTACTATTTCATTCAGATTATCACAAACATCATCAAGCGTTCATTTTATTTTTATATTGGATACAGAAATTAACTCTTACGTTCTTACAGACTTTTCTTAGCACAGTCAAAGCAAACTTTCAGTCATTCATACAATCAGTCCAGTAAAAAAATAATAATAACGCATATAAACACTAACATAAGGTTTAATATCAAATAAAATTATAACCATGTACTTAATAAAATAATTAAATATTATTCAATAAGCTCTCACTAAATATTTGATATTCCTATAAAAAAATATATAGAATATTCGTCTGTAGCGCATAGATCGTAACGCTTAGCACGTAGGCCGTTGTCGGCTCGTTCGTAGCTGCTGCTACGTCGTAGCAAGACATAGACGCCGATTTTTTTTATAACTATGGGTTGATTTTATCAAAAGTGAGATAACTTTTGTCTCAGGAATAAAGTAAGGAAAACATGTCATACTTATTGTTGAAATGAAAGTTATTTGACTAATGAAATATCAGCAAAACGAAAATAATTTGATATTATTTTAATTATTATACACAAATCCTGACATAAGAGTTTTATGAACAATAGTTGGCACAATATTATAATTACTCGGCTACCGAGGAGACGGGCATTTGAACAATCTCTTTTCTCAACAAAACTCTTTTATTAAAACGCGTTGTAGCAATGTAGAGCCTGCTTTGAATGTTCGTTTTAGTTTTAAAGGATTTATTACGAAAATGTCCAGCCTAGTTACTATTTTGGGAATAACGCCAGAGTCCTCGGAGACTTGAAACAATACAATAATACAAAAAAAAACAGTCAAAGATTAAATGCCATTGTATTTTATCTTTACACAAGCTGTAATCATCTTTTATCTCAACTCCTTTAGGATATTAATTTTCAAAAATTCTTCTTGAAAGTAAAATATTTTGTGCAAAATTTGATTCTTCTAGACGCAAGGGTGTGCAATATCTGTAAGTGAATGAATGAATGTATTTAAATTTTTATTAAGTAGATGAAGGATATTTTAGTGAAAAATATGCAACTAAGTATTATTACACTTAGTTAAGTAAACTTGTACTACCAACTACCAACCTAAGTGAAGTTGTAATTGAGTTGAGGGAAAAAATAAGTTAATGTAGTTCCTTTTATATGATAAATAACAGGAACAACCAGTTCTATTTAAAAGTTAAAACTAGTTTACATTTCTCTTTGAAACACTATAATTAAAAAAATATATATTACTGACAAAAACCCTATATTTTATTATGACTAAATATCAACTATTCGTTGAAAAGTTAGTATCAAGGTGATACTTACTTTGACACTAAATGATTACATTGACACTAAGAACGAAATAATTCAATTTCAAGCACTCTTATTACATAATTTCTTTGAATTTATCTGATGTCTTGGCCATCTCTTTAGGTTGAAGATTAAAATTACATCTATCGTAATTTAAGAATATATTACGATGTTCAGGCCTTTTAAAAGGACTAAAAGGCTTCTGCGAATGACAAATGGCGTAACACGTACAGCAGCTTTGAAAAACAAAAGAAAACCTATAAATATATACAACAAAAACTTTGAAGATCTTATTTTGAGTGGCGACAGACATTATTTGCACGAGAGTCTTTGAATATGAAGTGTGTGGAAAATATTGTAGCGATTAAAATCACTTCATGTGAAATTTTGTTTGAGATGCTCGGATTTTTTAATGATTAGTCTATTACAATACTACCAACAATTTAGTATATTTTATAAGAGTACTAACAATGTCTATTTCAATAAAAAAATACGAATTTAGCCGTTCTGTCGTCGACAAATACTGATTATTGAAATAGAAACTTGTTTATTTATAAGAAGAAAACCTGATTTATTTAGTAAAGCCAATTTTGGACCACTTAAAAAAATCGTGGTTTTTGTTAGACTTAGCAGCAAGTGGAATGGCAGCTCGCTTCAAGCTCACTTCACCTAAGGTTTGACAGTGCGATTTTTACAGACTAGTACCACAGAAATGGTTATATTCTGTCGTTCTGTAAGCTCTGAAACAATGGACGGCCTGAATTGGCAATTACCGAAGTACTATGACAGAAATGTTTTCAGTGGTATCGTAGCTAAAAAAAACTTGCAACTACGACTTAGAGTCGTACAAATTGACCGTTGAAATATATAGTGAATTTACTCGTAGGAGTATATTTATAGCCCTAATAAATCCAGAATTTGATTAGCCGTGAGGAAATTTAGTTAACCAAATTTTAATGCTAAGGTACTTATATTTGATTGTAAGTATCCATTAAAATAAATTAATGATAAATTCTAGTCTCGTATTTCAGCTTACTGGTGGACACAGACTATTTTCAAGCGTTACTAATTTAAGTCAGTGATAAATATGTAGCTAGTGAACGACTCGAAAGTATGGAAAACAAATTAGTTTTAAGTTCCGTTTAATTTATAATTATAAAAAGGTGAATATGTTCATGATCGTAATCAAACTACAACTTGAAAGATTTTAAAAATCCTCTGTCAAATGAATGTATTTAGCCATATCGTTATTAACACGGGTTTTGCAAGTGGTGCAAATTATCAACGATAGGTATTTTTAAATGTTGTCAAAACGGTGACACAAAAGGCATAAAATGTGATAAAACGGATTACGCTAAAAGTTATTAATATTCGAGTGCTAAGATATTTTTTTAAACATTTAATATTAATTAAGAGCCTTTAAAAGCCGTTCATTATTCAAATGTCTTAGTCCGAAAGACAATGAAAACTATTTTCATTACGTTTCAGTTGACTGTAAAAGTTCGAGAAGTTTTGCTCTCAACGATTTTATTATCATCAAGACAATTTTATAGACGAGTTTCACTAATGCCGTAGTTCTATTTCATTGATATTGTATTTCATATTTCTATTTGATCTTCAGATAAACTGAGAGAGTGTTCCAATCAAAAACACACTGAAGTCGAGTTATACATTTTCAATGTCTCACCAATTGATACGAGAAATTCAACAAAATGATATTTGCGTTGTCTGCTATTTCCTCCAGTATGTAAATTGATATTATTATGTATTGTTCTCTTGTCTGCCAATGCTTTGTGGCGACGAAATATCAATTCCTAATATCAAATATATTCAGGACTTCAAGAAACAATAATGGGTATTTGATTTGGTTTTCATGGATTGATTTTAACTTTAGAAGTAATATTATTTCTAGAGTAACAATGAGTTTTTTGGAAGAAGGAAATTAAACTAAAAGACATTGGAGAAGTAATGATGATACAAGGCAGTATTAAGACAAATTATATACTAAAACTGTAATATTAGATGTGCCCCAAAAGTATTAAAACCATTATTTAAAAAGTTTATGGGTTGCAGTATTAATATGTTTTCTTATTTCCTTTTAATGTCACCAAAGATCAACTCTAAATGATTCGTGTGAAGGTTTATTTTGGTACGGTCTATATCCCATTTTTCCATTACCATGATGACTTCTGTATGACAAATGGCTTCCGCAAGTTTTAATATTACAGTTTTTCTTTTACTGCCCACCTATCTCAAAGACTTGAATTTATTTGCTCCTGATTCTACGACATCCTTAGTTTGTTCGATGTTTATTGCATCCTCTCATAATCAAAACATACTGCTGTCAAAAGAAAGAACTTGCCTTTTTAATTATACTCTTGAATATTTTTTTTTAAGAGTTTTAATTTTTGTGAATTGTTCATGAATCAACACTACATAATTATCGCTAATTTCGATAACCATTTACAGAAAAAAGTCTGATCCTTAGGGTAGAGGTGCTGGGAGATGGTCCATATTTAGCGCATTATTGACCAATAAAAATAATGATCTAGCATTCATAAACTTTCTTATAAACCTAATTACGTTTGACACGTCACTCGATCTAGCTCTTAGTCATTATTTCTGGATACTTATATAGGCCCAAATGCTCTGCAAATCGTATTTAAAACGTTGCTCTGTTTTTTTTCTAATTATCTAAGTGAAACAAAGCATTGCAAAGCTGATGACAGAGACCGAATGATGTTTTAAATATAATAATATATGATTTATATTTAGCACTAAAAGCATTTAGTGATTTTTGGTGTAAGCGGGATTTATAATATGATTACACTAGCTACCATTCATCCTGCAAGCAAACCTCCCTTTTCATCCATTTTACCAAGTCTAACAAAAGCCACTATTGGAAAGAAAATGAAAGAAAATACGTTGATTTACGGTAAGCATGACGCAGGGAACGAACACAAACACGAAAAAAAAGAGGAAAAATATGCGTCAAATCCACGCAAAACGGCCATCGCTCAACATAATGCTACGGCCCTATGCGAGATAGAGCCCCAACGCTGGTTTTCAGCGACAACCGGCGTTGACGTGATGATGTCAACCGGTGCAGCAAACGCTTAGATAAAATAACACAATAAAATCAATACACGAGTTCTAAGTCTCCCTTGTAATTCGACGTATATCCATTAGAAGTTGACAGGGGCCCCCTATCGACTTCTAATATGTCGTCTACGTCGAATTAAATACATATGGGGGTTCAATTTGTTGCATTTTGGCCACTCTATCAGCTCCTGGTGGATATACGTCAAATTACAAGTAACCCTGTATGTTTATAAAATGATAACATTCCGGGCAAAGACTCATCCGCCAAAGACTTTATATAATCTGTGCGCGCAGCTGTCATAAAATTATAGGTTTGATGTTTTGAAATACTAATTACGAAATAGTTAACATGGCGCATTATGTAGGTAATAGGTAATACGGGCTGGTGTCCGTAACTCATTATGTAATAAATGTTATGATGAAAACAAAAGGATGTATTGGGTGATTGTGTAGGTATAGTTTTTGTATACAGTGTTTGTGAAATTTGTGTTAGAAGGTGCAATTATTATTTCTCACCATCATAATAGATCCCGTGTGGACACTTAGGGCAGCTAACAAGCGAATGCGGTCTCTGCAAGGGTAGGTCGCTGTACATCCGAAACGACGAGCGCTGCCATTCGTTTACTGCACTTCCTCTTGAGTTTCTGAGTTCCTCGATACCTGTAGAGGCGAATACTTCAAGGGGATTATTCTAGCAGTTTCCATTTCTAATGAAAGTTTTATTCAGGATTCTCGTCAGAATATATGAAGTTCTGTTTTGTTGGTTATAAATAGGTAATAGATAAATATAGCCAGGGAAATTTATTGTTAAGTAAATTGACATACAACGTCAATTTGCAGTGTTATAGCCATATCAATCATACATAATCAATCAAGCTGCCCAGCCTTTTACAACTATTTTGAAGTTAACTTAAACTCAAACTCAAAGCATTTATTTCAATTAAACCATTTACAAGCACTTTTGAATTGTCAAGTGGTCGGTCAGTCAGAAATATGAAGCTAGTTGCCCATTCCAAAGCGTAGTAGGTACCTATGGAGAAGAACGGGCAAGAAACTCCATGGACACTCTTTTAAATTATATTGTTACATAAATATTAGTTACATCATTAATCTTGTATATAGGTATAATTATATGTGAGAACGATGTAAATAAGACGTACACATTGAGTGTCCAGTGTACAGCAAATATAAATTCAAACAAAACAATCCATAATAAAATAATTAAAAATAAGCCGTGGTGGCTAAGAGATGACCAGTCCCAACTGACAGCGCCCGTTCACGAACATAACGCATGGATCAGCACCATTCAGCTCAACCATTTTGAAGGGAGCTAAATGATCCAACACACGCGCCACCGTCAGCGAGACATTTGAGTGAGCATGACATCTATCAGCCGCCAGGACACATTCAAGTCAATGAAAGACATTACCCGGTAAATGGTAGCTCGATAGTACATAGTACTCACACTTGTCCTATGCAATTATATAATACAAAGGAGATTGAGTTTCTTTCTTTCTTTCTAGGGTGACTCAAAGGAGATTGAACTTCCAGACTAACCGGTCGCAACTGAATACCATTTCATACATAATGTAAAAAATACATGTATATATTTCATACCTGTCATAGAATGACAGTTACTGTTGTGATTTGAATATTCGGACAGTTTAAGTTGGTCATCGATTTGCTTAACAGTTTATTTCCCTAATGTTCTTAAGCTGAGTACAGTCCATAGTGACTTTTAAAAAGTTGTTTTTCATTTTGACCATTATGCACATCTTAAACATATTATCAACTAACTAATTTAATATGAACCGCTTAAAGATGACAGCTGTTATCAAACTGTCATTAACACACAAAATTTCTCTAGTAATTACCCTGCCTTTAATTCTCAAACTATGCATGCTCCCAAATTCATCCACCAACCCGCACTGGTATTATGGACCACTCCCTCTCACAGAGAGCGAACATTCATTTTAGTAGTGGGAACATTCTAGGCTGATTATGCATCCTGCCAAATTCAGATTCCAGTGTTCTTTAATAATACTATCTGAGGAAGATCCAATATGTAAAACACGGCTTTTATCCTACATTCCGACTGGCTTTAATCCTATCAATACTGTGAATGGTTTTAGCTTATTCATCTGTGTATCTGAACATAAATATGACGAATGTATATACATTAACCTCAGTAAAATACACAAATGGTGTATTATTACAGCCCTGGAGGCTTTAATTTATTAAGTCAATCTCAGGCAAGCCCGTTTAAGCAGCCGACAACCTCCTAGGTTGACCTGCGAAAGGCCATTTAGAAAGAAATTAATAATAATAAGTGCATCATTTCAGAATGGCTGGACCAACTTGGCTGTTTATTAAATTTTCCATATAATCCGAATCGGGTTTATACGGAGAGAAAAATATGAAAAGTTGCCGGAAAACTGAAAGTGCATTTACTAAGGGATTTTTGTATGAATTATTGAAATTTGGACAGGATAACGTGTATTGGATCAGCTGGTACTGTAAAATTTAACACACCCTAGAAAGAAAGAAAGAAAAATAGATTTATTAAAAAAAAACAGTAAAAATACAGTCATATTATTTAACTTGTGAACGTGTTCCGTTAATATGATCGTTGAAAAAGTGCCTACACACATTAAAGGATCAAAAAAGGTCGAATACAATATTTAAAGGCGAAAATAAATCATGTTAATATGACCGGATGTGTTCTGAGGGATTCGGGCTTTTTATTATGGATTACAAATCCGGCTGATGTAAGTCTGTGTAACATTTATACATTTGCAGTAAATGTTTTATGATCTTGATCAGCTGTGGCTATTGAAATGGTGCTAATCATTTGACAAGTCTACCAAAAAGTTGAAAAGCCTTTATATTTGGGAAACAAAGTTGCGCAACATTGTTTCAACACCATGTTTTCGTGTTGCAGGAAGCATGCTGGTAAAATTAATTGTTTCAGTATTGCTGGCCACATGCTATGTTTCGTATTTATGGTAAACAAAAGAATATCCCGCAACATCAATTGTTTCGCGATTGCTACACATTGTTTCTTTCCCCTTTAATACGAGGAGCATTTACATTATTACCTACTCAAAAAGGTTCTCCAAGAAGATTCGACAAATCGATTCTCAGATTTTTTGTGTATTGTGTACTAGAATGTAGAAATGTTACGCTAATACATGGGGACTTCCGTAATACATATTGCATGCTATAAACATAGATATTAGCAGTTTTTTGTGATACCTTCTTACCGAGAAGATCGATCGATTGTCGGTCAGTAGTATGCAGGAAGGCTGAGCGTTTTATAAATATCAAGACACTTTGATACCTCGTAGAAATTGGCTGCTATAATTGGAAATTCCATTAAAAAATCGTTATATGACAAACTCAAATTATTTGATTACTTTTCTACCTTTCATGTCGAATCGATCTCCAGTTTGGTAATTGAGTTGCAGAGGGCGAATGGGCGTCGGTATAAACAAATCCGATATATCCATCGGCATCTGCCAAGGTTTAATTGCTTTTCATCAAATGTTGGCTCAAACGTGGTTGGGTAAAAGGCTATGTTTTATAATTATGTTTTGCCTATGGACATCTTTTCTACTTATATACAGGATATATGAAATCGCGAAAAAAATATATGCTGTTCCCTACATTTATGTTTGTAGAACATTTAGTTTTTTTTTGAGGGTGGGTATTCATCAAATTACTTCTCCCGCTCTGGGCAGAGCAGGAGGGCGTGTCAGACTCTTACTGACTAAAACCCACCCGTGTTCCTTCAGTTGCCTGTGCCAGGGCCACGGTATCCCTCTTGGACTTTCGGGCCTTTGGGGCGCGAATTTTGCCTCTCCCTCACGCGTTCCGCCTCCTCCTTCGCGAACATTACTGCTTCGCAGAAGGAGGTGACGGCTTCCCAAGCCCTCTCGCTCCGTACCATGGCCTGGAGCAGGGCCGGACGCGAGAGATCGCCACCGCCAATCGCCTCCACGAGGGCACGGCGGTTTCCTCGCCCAAGCAGGGCAGACCTACACCGTATGCTCCACCGTGTCCTCCGGGCGATCCACACAATGGTGACACCCGGGCGTTTCCTCCCGCCTTATCCGGAACAGGCACCTCCCGAAACAACCGTGTCCGGTGAGGACCTGCGTCAGGCGGAAGGTGAGGACGCCGTGGCGCCTCTCTAGCCACTCCTCAAAGAGGGGACTTATCGCCTCAATTGTGGCGTGCCCAGCACTGGGTTGCGACAATCGCACTCTCCATGCCGGCCTGAGATCCCGACAATGCCCCCTTAAGAGGTAGATGGTGTTTTACCAATAACCCTGTATAAATACTGGTATTCAGCTGCATCCCTTTAGTCTGAAAGGCGACCCAGAAATAGTTGGAAAAAGGCAGGCAGATTGATTTAATTGACCCTGGGTGGTGACCTTAGCATGTCGCGGAGTGACTGAGTCGTACCGATAAAATGAATAATTATTTTGATGTATCATTTTATATGAGTATACTTTTTATGTGCCAAAGCGACTAGAGCGCTGTAAAAATGTCTTAACAAACTTTGTTACCCTACTAAAATATAATGATAAAAATATTCATGTCTCCAAAGAGTTCAAAGGGTAAAGGAAAAGGTCTCTTCAATGAATTTTGCTTCACGTGACACGAATTAATAAAAAGTTAATGATTCTTACAGAAGATCGTAAATGTGTGTCCAGAGTGTGAGGCATGTGAATTGTAAGCCACGCAAGTGACGCATGCCTTAAGCTGAGGCATCTGACATATAATAATAATATAATATGAGATAACATCCACACAAGGTCATCAAGTCCCGAACTAGGTATAGCCTGTACTACGGTAACCTGATGACTGATATACATACTTATATACATATACACACCCAGACACAGGTCAAACAGACATGTTCATGCACACAAATGTTTGACTAGTCCGGGGATTGAACCTGGGACCAGCGGCTCAAGAGGCAGGGTCGCTAGCTACCAACTGCACCAACCGGTCAGTCAATATAAAAAAATGCGTATTCGGCACATGCCTCGCACTGTCGTGACGCACCCTAAGATGTATGAAAAGTAACAAAATACCTAATAAGTAAAAAAATAACCTTTTTTTTTTTTTTTGTGGGTGGGAAATCATCAAATAACTTCTCCCGCTCTGGGCAGAGCAGGAGGGCGTGTCAGACTCTTACTGACTAAAACCCACCCGTGTTCCTTCAGTTGCCTGTGCCAGGGGCCACGGTATCCCTTTCGGGGTCGAGCCAGCCGGCCGCGGGCCGGCAGAAGGCGGTCTCTTTTGCCGCCGTCGCAGCTGGCGCGGCCAAACCTGGCTCATCGGGGCAGAGGAAGGCCCTCTCCGTGCCGAAACCCGCGGGGCCGCCCATGCTCAGAGAGGGCGGGGCGGCTACACAGACGGCGAGGGTGCCGGCCCTGGCTGCAGGACGGCCACCCCCACCTCCTATATCTCCTCCGGCTGGCGCCGAATGGCACGTAGCCGGGGAGAAAAGGAAGGCCGGTAAGGTGGCAAGGGCGGCCAAAAGGAAGGAGAGGCGGCAGCGGCAAAAAGCGCGAAGCGTTGCGGCTAGGCTCCGCGCCCCGAAATCCGCAGCTGTAGTGATTACGCTACAGCCGGAAGCGGAAAAGAAGGGCGTGTCCTACCGCGACGTGCTAGCCAAGGTGGGAAAGGCGGTGAGCCTCGAGGAGATCGGCGCCACCGAAGGCATCCGGGTGAGGCTCACGGCGACTGGGGCCCGGATGCTCGAGATCCCCGGTGCGGCCAGCGGCCCGGCCGCTGACGCTCTGGCCGAAAGGCTTAGGGCGTCCTTAAATGCGGACGAGGCCCGAGTGTCCAGGCCCACCAAGTGCGCTGACATGCGCATCCTGGGCCTGGACGACTCGGTGACGGAGGGAGAGGTGGTGGCCGCCGTCGTTAGGACTGGAGGGTGCTCTGCCGAGCAGGTGAGGACAGGCACCATCGGTCCTGACTTCAAGGGGATGCGAGCCGTTACGGTGAGCTGCCCCGTGTCGGCGGCCAAAAAAAAAAAAAGTAAAAAAATAACCTGTAAACAGATTTTGAAATTTCTGGATATTTACTTGTGCAAAAACACAAAGATGCAGAGTTGACTGACTACCCAAGTCGCATTTTTATTAAAAGAACTTCACTAATTACATAAATTCCCTTTTCTTCTACACTTAATAATAATAAAACTATATTGCAAAAGGGTTAAGAGCGTTTATACCTTATGAGTGGCAACGTAGCAATTTAGTGTCATATTTCGTGGTTTTCAATTTTTATCATTTAATCGGAGCTATATTTTAAAAATCTGTTTAATTAACTTTTTAGAATTACGTGAAAGTGTTTAAAAAGTAAGTAACCGTAATGTTTACAGTTATTTTACATTGAAAATAACGCCCTGCAAGTTTCCAATGTATTATTTGCATATAAATAGAACTGTAAACGCAACGATTTCTTACCTTTTACACAGTTTTCACATAATTCTTTAAAGTTAATTAAACAGATTTTTTAAATATAGCTCCGATTAAATGATAAAAATTGAAAACCACGAAATATGACACTAAATTGCGACGCTGCCACTCATAAGGTATAAACGCTCTGAAGTACAGAGATTTTACATTGGGCACAAACTAGGCAAGCCTGTATTTTGGCCATTAATATGCAGGGTTTACCATTTAAACATTAATTTTAAAAACATGTTCGGTAATAAAAGTAAAATAGGTTTGCTTCAAATTACAAAAACAATTTTTTTAAAATAAAAATATAAGAATCAAAATGAATGAAAACATAACAAACAAATCGAGAAAAAAACACTGTACTTTTAGTTAAGAATACTCCATGTCTTAATAATTTTTAATAAGTGTAAAATCTTTTATTTGCGGTTTTCTTTATTTGAAGACAAACTTCAAGATATTTCTAAGATTGTACTAAACTATTTTCGAGCTGTTCCACTGCAATATGCTTCTTTTCACACATACGAAAAGAAACGTACATACATTATTAAATAACCGGGTTTTGACCTTATCAATCGCACTGAAGTAAGGACAGAGACGTGATATTGACAGCAAATCAATACGACAATCGAGCCGCGGAGGGCTTTACTTAAGTTATTTCTAGAAAATTGGTCTGAGGATTATTAAATGATTTTGAATTTTAACCAGGATAATTAGCCCCATTTCGGAGTAGTTTCTTTTTAAATTTTTTGAAAGTTATTGTTATTTTTGACTTGAAAACGTCTTAATGTTAGAGTAATGATTGAGCATTCTAAAGACACGGCATATTTATAACAATTTTCCAAAATAGATATATTTGCCTACGTCGGAGTCGTCACAATGCTAGTACACGCGCATGCGCATGACCCTCTATTTTTCACTATGTGTCGGAATTCCAATTTATATAGCTATGAAATGTGTTAAGCTAGAACAGTGATTCTGGTGTCAAGAGTTGACAAAGCACTGCCAGGACCTACAGAGAAACAACAACAAAATTTACCTAAATAGGGTTAACAATATGAAGTTGACAATAGCAAATTAATTTCAGATGTCATCTCATATCGGCCGTAAATCTGTTCAAAAATGAAAGGAAAAGGAATGCAATGAACCTAAACGGCCTTATTACAAAACAAGGTTTTTCTTTTGACATGGTTTAAACCATCGATCCTGTTTTTGAAATAAGAACATAACTGAAATCGAAATACAGTTCCTTTTACAAAACTGTCAACTTAGTCCGGTCTTAGATTGTCAATTTTGTATTAAGAACTTTACTAAAGTCGGCATAAAGTTCCAAATACAAAAACTAAATCGAATGTGTAGGTTGGGGCTAAAGTTAGATCGTGTTTTGTAATAAGACGGAAAAAGTCTAGTGCCGAGCAAATAAAATAGCTACGGTAGCGTCAGAAACCAAAAGAAAACTGTTTCAAATAGCAAAAAAGTTTAAGGGGGGCTTGTGGCTTAGTAGTAACAGCCGCACGGGTCGATCTACACTTGCGGCGGTTGGTCCGTGGATGGGTGGCCATCTTTACATACCAAGACCCCTCCGTGCCTCGGAAAGCACGTTAAGCCGTTGGTCCCGTCTGTCATTCGTCAATCTTTGACAGCCGTTACGGATCGTCAGAAGCCAGAAAGTCTGACAACCAGTCTTACCAAGGGTTATCGTATTACCCAGTAACTGGGTTTTGGAGGTCAGATAGGCAGTCGCTCCATGTAAAATACTGGTATTCAGCTGCATCCGATTAGATTAAAACCTAACCTAACGTAGTTGGAAAAAACCTGGGCAGATGAGCAAAAAAGGTTTAAGATGGTGTCTCATATCAGCCGTAAATCTGCCCAGATCTGAAAAATATCATAATCGGAGAAAGATGACTTCATAAGGGATACAATGAGCTTACTAAGTCTAGTGTCGAGCAAAAACAATGACTACGGCAGTATACGGCACGGCACGTAGTAGTAGCAGATGCAAAACGACCCCTTGTATAGTTGAGGGTTTTATTGGGCCTGTAACATCCGCGCTCGATCTGAGTGAGCGAAGCGAGCATACCACGGCAGTTACTATTAGCCAGGAATTATTACAGCTCGGTAAGACAGGTAAGGTTAGAACTGTGAATACTTCTTAGGAGCCGAGCGAGTAAAGCGCGCTTACCCAATATATAAGCGTGCGAAGCGAGCGCTATCCCTATACAGTGAGCGAAGCGAACCCAGTCTAGACACCAATAAACAGAGCTCACTTACTCACAAGATGAGCAAGCACTTAAGACTCGCGAGCGAAGCGAGCTCATCTTCGACACGAGTGTGCCAAGCGCGCTGTCCTTTTACAAGAGCGAGCAAAGCCAGCACTCTCTCATTCTTTCAAGTTAGTGAGCACCTCCTACTACCCACATAAGCCAGCTAACTCACGGTGGGGGCCTGCCCTGCATGGGCGGAGCACCGCCGTGTCCTCGTAGAGGCGATCGGCAGCGGCGGCGACCTCTCACGCCCGGCCTTGGTTCAAGCCATGGTCCGGGGCGAGGGGGAGTGGGAGGCAGTCGCCTCCTTCTGCGAAGCAGTCATGCTAGCGAAGGAGGCGGCGGGACGGGAGAGGGAGAGAGTCTCCCGTCCAAGCCGCCGCGGTGGACGCTCCGGGCGTCGGGAGCCGCGTGACGACTCCCAGCCACCGTAGGCGCGGGCCTGCGGGCGGTGAGTAATGGGTAGCCCACCGTCCGATCAGGATCAGGCCCGTGCCGGACGGCGCGTACGTGTTCCACGCGCGCCTCAAAGAGATGTCAGCATCGAAGAGGGGGCCCACTAGGGCCTAAGCCTGCCGGGAAAGCGGGATCATCCATAAGGGGTACCGCTGACCCGGAACATAAAGGGCCAAGGAAGGAACACGGGTGGGTTTTAGTCAGTAAGAGTCTGACACTCCCATCCGCTCCACCCAGATCGGGAGGGGTCATTTGATGATTTCCCATCCTCAAAAAAAAAAAAAAAGCCAGCTAACTCAGCTCGTTAGTAATCGCGCTCCACTCACTCGTCTCCAAAGTAGTCTGCCTCCACTCACTTATCTTGTTGAGAAGGCTCGCTCCGCTCGCTTTTCTGGTGTGAACGCTGTCTCGTGGAGTAGATGGGTTCGCTACGTTCGATTGATTTAAGAATATGATTGTGTGGTACACTCACTTGTCATGTGGGGGGGGGCTCATCGGTCGTTCGGGGGGGTTCGGCTCGGGGGGGTCGTTTCATCTCTGGGCTCACTTTGCTCGCTCGTTAAGAAACTGTACTCGCTACACTATTAAGTTAGATAAACCCATCATTAGGTCAGCTAAGCTTGATGTGAATGTTTCACCACCTTTCATTAGTTGGGCTAGAGCAAGCTTGACGTGATAGTGGCTGGCAAATTGCTATCACCGATTAAGATCCATGTATTGTTAAGTATTTAAACAACGTTGTTCGGTTAACACATTTATTAAGATTATATTCTAGTGACTCACGTTGACATGCTTTGGTTACAAGTGGGAGTTTTTTATAAGTGACGTTCCCGCCTTACAATCATGACATCTTCTGCCTATGCTCAGCGCGTTCCATTAGTGGCATAATGCCATATGATGGGAACTCCTCTTATTAGGTTAGGTCAGGTTACAGCTGTGACCAAACGGCGTGGACTTGAAATGCGCCTGCAATTACTATTTTTCTTTACTATTTATAGATAATAATGATATTGGTTAAAAACTGTTTGGAGCTTTAAGAACAAACGTTTTAATATTAATCGATAACCCCCTCCATACCCGCGTTTTAATTAGAATACCAAAAAAGTTAAAAAAAAAATATTTACAATACAATAGGTACGTACTTATCGAAGCAATTTTAGGCCGAGCATACGTAGCAATTAATCTTCATTATTTCACTGTATGATACATTAAAAGCCTATGCATGTAACAACAACATAAAAAGATGCATGTATATTTTTATCTTCCGTTTTACGTTAGATTTCATTATTAAGTTAACGTTAAAAATAATTCATCCTTCCGACAAGGGACAGGTTCTCTCAACCCTCATCATATTTATCACCCCCTACTTGCCTTCAACTGGATATGGGCCTTGCATACTCATCGCTACTATAAATAATCTCAGGAGATAATGCCATGACCGTTCCGCGCTGATGCGAACACCCCTTTGCGATCTTTTATCTCTTTTTGTATGTATGGCTTTGTTGTTGCTGGGCGGTTTTTCGCGCAGTTTTTTCTATATAGCCCAGTAATTTATAAGGAACTTGTACTACTTTTTACAGGCATTGAAAAGGTACCTACTACTTATAGAGATTGAATATAAAGCGATTTGTTTACTTTACCTACTTAACCAACTTACGTATGAACTAGCGATTATTCATAAGAAAACTACACTCGAAACGACAATAAGTGTAATTGTGAGAACCGTTGAGAGCTTACATGTAAACGGCTTCTAGTAGGCGATCGTTTGACGGGTTAATTAGCCAGCCTCAGCTTTGATTTCCTATCATGAATTGACACGAAAAGACTGCTGTCCTCCGTTTTGCACAGATCTGTAGGCCAATTCTCGTACTTAAAAAACGTTCAAGTTCAAGTCGCAATCTCATCTCAGCGACAATCAATGTCAAAAACCTGTCAAAAATGTATGTAAATTGCTCAGAACAATAACTAAAGCATAGAAGGAAGCTAAATTTAACTAATATAGTCGTCTCTGTTTTCTTATACACTCATAACAGCATTAGAAAGAGACAGATTTAGATTGCTCAAAATGCAAAGCGTCACAAAGCAAACGTCAATTTGGCTACCTTGGCTACCTTTATGATACTAAGTTTAAAAGCTACTTAACTTCTCAGGTTTTTATCTATGACTTTGTCCATCGCATTTTTTCGTATAATGCTTATGGGCGCATGGGTGTGAAGTGCTCCGTTGATTTAACGTGTTTTTGTAAAAATAGTTCAAAATTAATAGTGATTTAGTGTAAATCGCAAAGCTTAAAGATTAAATAATGTCCTGCAATAGAGTGGGATGTAAATCACATTCATCCCGCAAAGAAAATGATGCGGAAATCATAAGCTTCCATCGGTGAGTAATCAAATATGGTCATTTTATCGGTTTTGTATTCTCACTGTAGGTTATTTTGGCATTTTTTCAAATTATTTGAGCTTAGTGTACACGGTAGTGTTTTGAAATCAATATTTTATGTAATTAAATAATTCGATTCTAGGGAAAATAGAAATTTTAAATCGGCATAGAAATTTTTGCAATAGTGCTTGCAAAAATAAACTATCGATAGAATATCGATAGAACTAGCGTCATCTAAATTATTACATTATTTTTCTTTACACGTAGTTTTGGGAAGGATTAAATATTTAAGAGTGAAATAAATACCTAAGGTCTTGCCAGCAAATCATACGTATGAGTAATGAAATGACAGTGGTCAAAAATCCGTGTGGCTCATGGTATAATAATTTAAACTCATGTGTAGCTATGATTTTTTTTTAATTTTCAGATTTCCCTCTCTCCATCCCTCCGATATTGATATGAGGCAAACATGGATCAACGCTATTGCACGTAACTACTGGGAATGGAAAAAACAACATCGTATTTGTTCCAAACATTTCAGCGATGACTGCTTTATTAAAATATTGCTACCAACGTCAATTTTTGATGATTTACTCGAACATTCATTCGATAATGATATGATGATGATGATATTGGATGAACATAGAAATGTGTTGATTAAATTGATAAGCAAAAAATATTTAACAATTAGAATTCATTATATCACGAAAGAATTATCTTCTCCTGTAGAAAAAGTAAGGACATTTCTAACAAAAACTATAATTTTTCAAGGACAGTGATTTAAATTTTTTGTTACTTGTTCCGGTGCCAATCGCTCTTTAAAAATTATTGAAGCGTTTTCTTGGTAATTTCAATTTGTTAATAATTTATCCTGTGTTTATAAATAAACAAGTTAATCAGACAGAAGTGAGTTTATTTCACCGTAGCATATTTTAGATTTAATGCGAAGGAGCGATACCATAAACTAAGAAGTCGATATCGGTATTTATTTTATGCATAGTCACATCACTAGCTAATACTCTTTTGTCTATGACAGCGTACACTTCAAATGTCCTAAAGCGCCTTCTATGCTTTAGTTATTGTTCTGAGGTAAATTGATAGTAATTTTGACAGATTGAGACTGAGATTAGAATGCGAACGGTCTTAAAAATACGGGAATTGCCCCTCTGTTAAAGACCAAAAATTGCTCGAAACAAACCGTCCCGAGACATGTAGATCATGGTCCTATTATTAAGACCAATATTTTACCATGTGTCGATGCAAATAAAAATATGATATTATTTTCTATTCATAATATTTCGTGCATGTTAAACCTTTTTCTAGAAATGACTGCTGACGAAAATGAATGATACCAAAGATCACTTTTAATAATTACGTTAACGAGTAAAAACCTGATCGGGATCGACTGCCGGACTGCGAGATACAGTCCGGCGGTGATTCTGGCAGCGGCCGCTTGCGCCGGCGCAGGATGTCGCGCCAGCGGCACAGGATCGCTGTTCGGAAGTATGTCCTGAACCTGGGGGGAGAAAAATATAATGAAGCACAAGAATTAAAAAAATATATTGTTGGTAACGGAAGGCGAGATGACATCATAAAGACGTCAGGCGATCAGCTGTCAACCGATGAGAGGTTATAAAAGGAGGCACGTTGTGTGGCAACGCTCTCTTTTTGCCTGGACGGTGCTCGGAACGGACGTGCTACCTGACCGTTATAGTGTGCTTGTGTTTCTTTTGACATTTTTATGATTTTGTAACGTGTAATTTAAAAGAATTAAAGATTGTTTATTTTTTTAACTTATTTCCCTTCTGATTCCTAACAATATATATTTTGAGAAGTTAGTACAGGTAATGCCAAAAATACATAGCTAATTTTAAATTTGGATAAAGTAACCAAATATTGAATCCTATAAACATTAAAATAATGATTAATTCTTGTAAAACCTTTAATTTTTGTGACACTCAATCAAAGTGAATAAATATAGTTATAGTTGAACCGTGCCTTGAGGAACTACATTTTATGTGATTTTCGATACCTATTTTACAAAACTTTCTTATGTTTTTTTTTTGCTTTTTTGTATACTAATTAATATAGTATTGTAAAGATATCTGTACCCAGGTGAAATGACGCATATAACTAAGGCATCGTTTTCTAAAATAAAACGTCTAGATCCATTAAGGTGACGAGACTACGTTAAATATATATTTTAATGAATAAATTCGAAAAGTAACGAACACCCGTAATGTCTGGACGGCTTGAAACTTGTTCTGGTAAATTTAATTAGAATTTTACTAACAAATAAATTAAATTGAATCTTCAGAAAGGCACAAATAGGTTTTAGAGTTGATATAAATTGAAAGATAATGATAATCTTCGCCATAAATTACTAGCCCTAAATCTGTGTAATTATGTATCTCCTATTTCATATTTTATGCTTAATAATATCAGCCTATTATGGGCCCTATTCAGGGCAAAGGTCTCTTCTCAAACAGCGATGGCACGAGCATTGATCGCCATGGTCGCCCAAGACTGTTGAAGAATATTGTTTTATCAGTGTTATTAGGTGGTAAAAACAAGCAGGAGGAGCGCCTTTTAGAGATAAAAAAAACGCGAAAAATAAAAACTGCTATTTTTTTAATTTCGCGGGGTGTTGCCATTTGCAGCGTAATAGCGCAACACACTAACAATGGTATCGCTTTTTATTTTGACAATTCAACAATATTAATTGCTTCATAAACACTGTCGTGCAGGTGAATTTTTCAAGCATAAAAAGCATTCCTTATATTTGTCTCCATCTGAAGCTACAAATATTTTGCTAAATAGTGTACCTAAATTGTAGTCGCTTATTTAGCTTCGAACATGTAACACCTCGTGATGTAGTTAGTATCTTTAACACACTCAAGTCTAAAAACACTGGTGATTACTGGGGCATCTCCATTAAATAGAATGGTTAGTCATTGTTATACACCAAGAATAAGAATGAACCCAGTATTGAGCTTTAAGGTACTCCTAACTGAACTGGTAGCCCGAAAGATTTCACACCATTAACATCTTCACATTGGTGTCTATTACGTAAATATGAATTTAATACGTTGAGAGCTTCGTTTTGAACACCTGTAATGAGTTAACGCAAAAGCGTGTCATGGTGCACGCAATCAAAGGCTTTAGAGAGATCACAGAAAACTCCAATAGCATTTTGCGAGTTCTCCCATGCGTTAAATATGTGTTTCAGCAGAGCAACACCCGCATCTGTAGTCGAACGACCTTTTGTAAATCCATAATAATATTGTTCGGGTTCCCTCTATCTGGCAAAATTTTGATGCTCCAAAATTTATTTGGCATAATGTGGCATCTTTAAACGAATATGTTTATGGCATAAAAACGATTTGACATAATTATTTTTTGGCCGAATGTATATGTCCGAATTAACAATGGCATACTTTAAGATGACATAATTTTAATAGGCATATTTTTTTTGAAAACTTTGCCCCACACTAGGAATTGCTCCTGTATTGTGGGTGCATTTACAAACATTTAAAGTCACATACACAAACAGCCAGACCCGGAACAACTACTTGTAGGTCATACAAATATTTGCTCCGTGCGGGAATCGAACCCGCGACACGCAGCGCAGCAGTCAATTGCTTAACCACTGCGCCAACTGTGCAGTTAATTACCTTTGGCAAAGTTAACATTCCGCATAATTTAGTTTAGCATAACTTTTATTTAGAGCGACGATTATTTGGTAAAGTTTCACTTCACATACTGTGAAGATGGCAGAATTTCATTTAAAATAATGTTATTAGGCATAGTGCCATTTCTATTAAATAAACTGCAGGCATTTTTAACCTTAATTAAAATTAAAAAATAATCTTAAAGAGTCAATATGTTGTGCTACAAACGTTAGTGACAGAAACGAATCGCTGCAAAACCGACTCCACGTAGTCTTGTCTGCCCTACCCCTTTTTTTTTTTTTTTGTGGGTGGGAAATCATCAAAGAACTTCTCCCGCTCTGGGCAGAGCAGGAGGGCGTGTCAGACTCTTACTGACTAAAACCCACCCGTGTTCCTTCAGTTGCCTGTGCCAGGGGCCACGGTAACCCTCTTGGACTTTTCCGCAACCCTAGCAGGCATCGGTCCTAGCAAACCCCGTCATTGGTGCTGACATCTCTTTGAGGCGCGTGTGGAACACAACGCGCCGTCGACCCGGGCCTGGTCCTTATCGAACGGCGAGCTGCCCATTGCTCAGGCGATTGTACGTGGGAATCGTGCGGTATGGGGCTCCTGTGTGGGCGATGGCCATGACGGCCGGCACTCTCGCCATTCTGCGCAAACCGCAGAGGGCGATGGCCGTCAGAGTCGTCCGCGGGTACCGCACGATTTACTACGAGGCGGCTTGCGTCCTGGCCGGATCTCCGCCCTGGGACCTAGAGACGAAAGTACTCGCGTCATTATATCGATGGAGCGAGGAAGAGCGGGCACGGGGCTCGAGGCCGGTGCAGCGGCATATCACGCTGCGCCGAGAGGAGCTCCGTCGGGTCTTGGTGGCGGAATGGCAGCAAAGGCTTCTGCACCCTACCGCCGGCCTCGCTACCGTCGAGGCGATCCGGCCAGTACTCGACGACTGGCTCGGGAGAAGGCACGGCTGCCTGTCGTTTAGGGTGACGCAGGTGCTGTCGGGGCACGGCTGCTTCGGCATGTACCTGTGCCGCATAGACAGGGAGCCGGACGCTCGGTGCCACAATTGCGTCCATCGCGGGGAGGACACGGCCCAACACACGCTCGCCGAGTGTGTAGCTTGGGAGGAGCAGCGCCGTGTCCTCACAAATTAAGTAGGAGGCGATCTGTCGCTGCCGGCCGTAGTGCGGAGGATGGTCGGTAGCGCAGAGTCGTGGGACGCGGTGGTGTCCTTCTGCGAGGACGTGATGTCGCAGAAGGAAACTGCGGAACGGGAAAGGGAGATCTCAACTCCCTTCTCCGGCCGCAGAAGGCGCACCGGGTGCAGGAGAAGGGCGGACAACGCCCTTTTCCGGCCCCCATGAATGGGTCCAGGGGCGAGGGACTTGGGGAAGTCCCCGCCCCTTATTCGATGGAGCCGAGGCGGAGGCACGCGTGGGTGTCGGCGCGCGCCTCTGAGGCGATGCACGGGGTAGTTGAACACCTCACTACCCCGTGCAGGAGACGAGGCCCGGACACACCGGGCCAGCACTAGTGTGGGGCTGCGGAAGAATTTGGATTCCCGCGGCCCTGCGCGCACGTGCTTCGAGACACCGGGGTGGTTTTAGCCGGTAAGAGTCCGACACGCCCCTCCACCTTTTCCCCAGACGGAGGTAGTCCATTAGGATTTCCCCCCGTAAAAAAAAAAGGTCAGGAATGTAAGACAATACACTGACGTTGACACAGCTCGGCTATTCTATTTTAGTTATTTTCATAGCGTTAAGTCCTACGGTATTCTGCTGTAGGGCAAAGCCGCTGATTTAAAATATATTTGTTCTTCAAAAACGAGCAGTTCGAGCAATTTACCAGCTAGGTGCTAGAGTTAGTCTGAGAGATTTTTTTAAACATATACATATGTATTCTCATGGTGGCATCACAAATTCATCTTCGCCAACATCTTATATATTAGGCAAAATATACACTTATACACAAGAAACAGTGATACATAATATTAACACTAGAAACAAGAACAAACTACGTGCTCCCTTTCGCCGGCTTCATAAGGTACATTACTCATTTGTTGGGCTTGGTAGAAACTTAAATAACAAGCTTCCCTCTTCTTCGTTAGATTTGCCTTTTAATGCGTTTAAAGCTAAAGTAAAATCCAACCTTTGTTCAAAGGCATACTATTCTATCAACGATTACTTAAACGATAAAAATAGTTGGTCGCTGCGATTAACTCAAAACAATGTTTATGTTCTTTCTCCAGAATTAGCTTACCTACTGACCAGTTATATGAGTTCATATAATTGTTTATTTTATTTGACTATATTCTTAGAGCATTAGTTTAATGCTCTAAGACTATATTAGTCAATTTAGTTTCATTTAATTTTAATTTATTATTGACATAATCTACTCATTTCAATGTTTTTTAATGAGTTGTATTGCAATATTTGATTTATTAGCTGTATTAGCAATATTTGATTTAAGAATTAGTTGGTGACCTCGACAATCATTGATCATGTTATTCTTTTGAGCAACTGGCAGCAAGTTCGTCATGCTCCCTTAGATGTCACTGCTTGCGGTAGCGAAGGGGGTCGGGTTGCCTTCTTCCCTCAAATATGACGAGAAGGGTAATGGCTGGTCTGTCCGTTATGCTCGTGAACGGGTGCTGCCTGTGGTGACAGATCAGTGATACAGTGACTTCACGGCATAAACCCTCAACGTTTGGGTTAGGTTTTTTTTAGCATTGCCTACTTTTTTACTGGGGTAAAAACGAAAATCCAATCTATATTTTTATCAAAATATAATGAAATTTAGATGTTTTTATTTAGACTCTCTAAAGACGTATCTTATTTTCCATAAAAGCTTGTTAAATGTACTTTATAGCTTTTTTTGTGCTTTAAAGCTAAATAAATTCGTGCTGTATTTGTATTATTGATTTTGTATTATTATTTTTATTTTTTTTTTATCATTTGATAGTGAACAAGACAAAACATTTTATAAGAAGTTTATGAATAAGCATAGACATTTAAATATACGTACTTACGATAGACGGAACAACGCAAAAAACTTCAAAATCTACTAGGTATCACCACAACTACAACTACAACACAGGTCGCAACTACAGGTGACAGTTATAATATAAATACGAGTAATTTAGCTTCAAAGCATTTATTTGTTGTAAAAATAGTTACTAACACAAATTAAATTTGCGAGGTTTTTAACAAGTAATTTTCTACCATAGGATCCATACTAGCAGACAGAATACCGAAAATATATCATGACCACAACCCGATGTTTACAAATCACAAAAAAAAAACAAGAACTTTTGACCTGAGATTCATTCATCCATGAAGTTAGTTTTATACATAATATTTTAACGATCTCGACCCAAATTCAAGTAGCAGTATAGATAGAATAAGCACAAAAGCCATAAAAAGTTTTCAAAATGTAATATCAACATTCTTGGCAAATTATTTTAATAGACTCATGACTGATGGAGAGTTTCCATACACTCTAAAGATTGTAAACACGACACCAATGTATAATAAATTGGAACCTAAAACCGACCGCGAAAACTATCGCCCGATCTCCTTGCTACCAATAAAGTTATGAATCTCTGTTAAACTACTTTGACTTTTTTATTTTTTTAACGGAACGCCAAATGATAAATGATTTTATTTCTGTAAGTAGTTTTGTTACAAGCACTTTTACACGTCAATCATATTTTAAAAACTAGATGAGGTCGGCGTTTCCTGTCTGACTACTCTGAGAAGAAAGGCCGAAACAAACTCAAAGGTCACAGTCTCTTTTAAAGTCTTTTGAGGAAAAACCATACAGATTGAGCGGACCTGTCCAGTCAGTGCACGCATTTGTCAGTAATCTTGCCGCTCAACTGAGAACTTAAGGAGCACAACGATTCGACGAACAATACCAAAAAAAGGACATTTGGGTAGGCCGCATAAATTACTCAAGCTGCCAGATCGTGAAACTAACTAAGAAATAAAATAAAAAAAGTAATAATCCACATAATCTTCACATTCACAATAATTTAAATAATATAATACTTTACAAAGTAAATACTCATGTCATTGCATGTATAAAATTCATCAATGTCAATGTGTATATAAATGTTCGAACATAATCTTTGAGGAGCATGTAGATTAGTATCTGAAATGGTCTTCTGAGGAAAGAACCACGCAGATTAAGAGGACCTGTCCAGTCAGCGCACGCATTTGTCAGTAACCGTGCAGCTCAACTCAGAACTTTAGGAGCTCAACGATTACCAATAAAAATTTAGTTAATTTAAAATAATACCACTGCAACCAATATTGATATAATAACAAAAATCAGAGATTATATAGATAAGATAAATATAGCTGTCATACTGAACTTCGAAGATTAAAATACCGATGTATTGTATTCATAAACTTTAAAAGGTACGAATTACGCGAGTTAGAAGGTACGCTATGGCGAATTATTTAATTGAGAATATTCATGATCGCGTTGTACGGCACATCGACGGTTGAATGAGTAACCGAACTATTTATGTTTATGTTAGCCTATTACATTGTATCAGTGACTGTAACCTAGAATAAGTTTATTACATTATTTTGTCTTATATTCTCATTTGGGTGGATCTTTGGTATTTTTGAGAATAAATTATTTAAATATACACCTAAAAGCACAGCTAAAAGTGTAGTATGTCAAACTTGGCTTGTATGTAATTTTGCTATGTTATGCTAGATGGCGGCACTGAGACATGAGATCACAGTTGTCACAGTTTTTCCGTGAAATTTCTTCTGATAGGCTCTATATTATTATAGAAAATATTTTAAATCTCTTTCTGAATTCCTAATGAGATGAATACTTTTTTTAAACAAATTCAGTTTATCAAACAATGTACTGCTCCCTTGTTCACAATTACGTGTAATTTGTGTACAAAACTGCCTCTCTATAAAGTTTACAAGTAATTGAATGTACCCTCCAGGGCCATTTTGCACCAGCAGTAAAGGTGTATATTTCGTAGCCTTATAACAAATTCAAGCTCTTTTCATACATTTCATTATAAAGTTATAATTTATGGCAGCCCACGTGGATTTATGTAAAAAGGAAGCGTAGTAGTAGGTAATGCCTTAATTATAAACGATAAAATTGCTCCAAGCACATGAGTTAGGTATTCGAAAGTACCAATAATTGTTTAGTAACAGCCAGTCAAGTAATAAATGGAGTTCTCTTTTGAAAAAACTGTATTTTTAACCGACGTTAAAAAGGAGGAGGTTCTCAAGTCGACGCGTATATTTGTTTACTTTTTGCTACACTGCGAAAAGTTATCAAAAAAATGGATTGTAAAAAATATGTGCTGTCATTAAATAAGTGTTAATATTTTTTTGGACAAGCATATGCAACAGTCCAAACGAGTCCGAACGAGTCGAATCGTTGAATCAATAGGCTCAGCTATAGGTAGGTACTAGTACTTAAAAATTTGGTTCCAGTACATGCAGAATTGCTTTTGACCAGTGTGTAGCAGGACTTTGGATGAAAAGCCTGTTGATACTTTCAACGGTACAAAGATTTTTTAAACTAACGCCGCCATCTTGTTTTTTTTTCAATACTATTTCTGTGATCATATCACAAGCGTTTACCCAGTCAATGTCATTCCAGTGACTTAAAATCGATGTAGCCATAGCTTGTAGCACTCTTTAGTACCCGATGTCCTGCGATAGTATGTCTTTCTTTTTTTGGTACCATACCCAAAGTGTGCCAACGATACCCTATTACTAAGTCTCCGCTGTCCTTCCGTCTGTCTGTTTGTTAGCGGACTGTATTTCATGAACCGTAATAAGTTGACTGTTGAAATTTTCCCAAAAAGTGTATTTCTATTTCTATTTATAACAGCAAATAATGAAATAAAGTTAAAAATTAAAGGGGGTCCCCATACAAGAAACGTAAAAAAAGGAGTACTAAATATTGAACGGCGCGGTGGTACGGAACCCTTGGCCGGTTTTTCTTGTCCATGCATAAGTTAAATGACAACAAAGTCTGTTCTGTGAAGGTAAAATGATTACCAGTTCAGATTTACAAATGGAAGCTACCTTAAGTATGTACTTACTCAAGTTATAGAGTCTTTTTTGATACACTCCTAGGTAAAGTATTGTTGCAATCAAACATCGAAAGAGACAGCTCCCAATGTCCAATAGTCTACAGAAACGAAGACTCAATGCGATTGTTCAAGCCGTGGGGCATCAATTTAGGTCCACACGCCTGAAATGCCTGAAAGTGTATTCGATAGACCGATTGAGTGAGTTTTAGCGCAACAAGCTTGTTCAATATAACACTTCGACGAATCGTTACAAATTGGCACCCTTTAATAGCCAACTGTCTAGAAATTCAAGATGTAAGTGATGTGATGTGTACCGGTTAATTGTATTGCTAGGAATCTGGAACGCCTCGAATCTTCTTACATATGTGATGATTCAGAGAGTTGATGTGCGAACGAAAAAAGATCACCCGGATCGGTAGTAACAATGGGGGTCCCCAAGGTTCAATTTTTAGTTCATTTTTATTTCTTATTTATATAAATGACTTGCCTTACCTCTTAAAGCATAAACGTGATATAGTGTTATTTGCAGACGACACTTCACTTTTATTTAAACTCAACGTCAGCAGCTGGTTACTGACAATGTGAATAGCGCCCTCGCAAAAATAGTTAACTGGTTTAATGTTAATAACCTTCAGCTTAACGAGAAAAAAACAAAATGTATTAAGTTTCCGATACCTCATGTTAGACAAGTAGAAACAAGTGTCCTCATAAAGGGCGAAGAGTTGAAACCCGAAAATACCACAGTATTCTTAGGCATAACTTTGGATACCAAGCTTCAATGAAGCCCCCATAAAGATTAATTGTCAAAAAAGCTTAGCTCTGCAGCATACGCCGTTAGAGTAATGCGTGATTTAACTGATTTAGAGACAGCCCGTATAAGATACTTTTGTTATTTTTATGGTGTAGTGTCGTCTGTTAATCTGTTGTAGGGAAATGCCGCCAATATTCAGACAATTTTTGTTTTACAAAAAAGGACAATTCGTTCGATTTATAAATTAAGTCCCAGACACTACCTCAGAAAGAAATTTACTGGCGAGGCGGGTAATGGCCGATCTTTGCGTTATGCTCGTGAACGGGTGCTGCTTGTGGTGACAGGTCATCTTGCTGACTATGGTTTCGTTATTGTTATTACTATTAGTAATTAACTGTCTTTTTTTTACTTCGAAGGTCCTAGTTTATCATTTGTGGCTACAAGTTACAGCTATATATAAACATAATGCAGCATTGCATATGTAAGCGGGCACGTCCTTTATGCCAGGAGGCTTTTTATTATGTATTAAGTTCTGTTTACGTTTTCCAGCTTTCAAGCTTTCGAGCGGCGAGTCACACAGCCAACCAGCACCCGGAGCTTGAAACAGGTATCCTGACCACCACCACGCAGCGAACCCGTATTCCTGGTTACAACCTTTAGCCTCATCAGCAACCTTGGCACAGCACACTGTACTTTCGGCCGGTCCACAAGCACAGCCCTTCACACCTCGTTTGGTCGACGCCAGCAGTCAGCCTCAACCCGGCGCTGTACCACATCCGACGCACTGGGGCATAACGCAGCGCCACCCTGACTCATTGGGGAATTACCACAGACCGTTCCGACTCACCGTGAACTATGCGGCACCCGGTTACGACTCACAGTAACCTCAACTGGCACTGGCAAGCATCGCAAGATACACAACTCAGCCTACTATAGGCCACTATATTTTACCTCGCCAAAGCTCTTAAACCTGTACATAAATGGTAACAGTATGCGTGTCGGATACTGGATAGAAAACGTTTGTGTAAACAACCTAAGTTATGCAGATGACATGGTGCTGCAGGGCCCGACGGCTGGCTCGATCAGGGAGCTGTTACGCGTGTGTGAGAGATATGTCACGAGTCATGGGCTTGTCTACAATGTAAGCAAAAGTGTATACATGGTTTTTGAGGCCTCCGGTAAGCGTGTACGTAGCGCCCCAGTTGTAATGTTGAACGGGCTGCCACTCGAAAGAGTTGACAAATTTAAATACCTGGGACACTTTCTAACCGGAGACCTCAAAGACGACGTAGATATAGATCGAGAGCGCAGGGCGCTAGCGGTTAGGTCCAACATGCTGATACACAGGTTCGCTCGTTGTAGTATTGGCGTAAAGATTACGCTGTTTAAAGCGTATTGCCAATCATTCTACACGAGCGGCCTGTGGGTAAGGCATACTAAGAGATCGCTAGACGCACTGCGTATTCAGTAAAATAACTATTTCAGGGTGCTGTTGGGACTGCCGCGCTATTGAATTGCGTCCGGTATGTTCACATTTGCGCATACAGATGAGTTTTACGCCATAATGCGCAAAAAAAGTAATTCAATCCTGACAAGAGCGCGGTCTAGCTCTAATGTCATCCTAATTATGTTGGCAGAAAAGTACGACGCACCTTGGTTGTCGCACGCTGTGGAGGTGCTGGTCAGAAGACCCTGCACCTCCAAGAACTCTCCTGTAGCTAACCTTCCATGTTTCGTCTAAACTGCAATTTTCTATTTGTTTTCGTTTATGTGTTTGTTTATTAACAACAGTTTTTATGAACAATGTTACTAACAATTGGGCCTAGTCGCCATAAATAAACAAATATTTAATTAAATTTAATAGACCTCTGGTCTCCGGAGAGGAGTAATGTAGCAATATCAACATCGCCACATTCCAACTACGTATCACACTGACGTCACGCAGAAATCCTGCATCGCGCAAGCAGAGTTTACCGCGCAACTAGCATATATACAACTTCCCGACGTCAATCGTATGGCAGTTGCCCACCAGATACGACACCCGTCTGGTTGGAGGATCCTCCCTTTTCTATGGAGGTATGACCGAACTTTACACCGTGTTCCTCATACCTCTATACTTTCAATATAATGAAAACGCCTACCCATAGATAATCATTTCAATCTCAATATCTCTTTTGACAAAATATTATTAATAGATTTTCTAAAATAAATTGTTGTCTACATGCTTACATAATATGTAGAGCATTTCAGTGAATATTTGTTAACTATAAATTAACTATCTGGACGAATGGTTTCATACATGAATAGTTTCAGAAAACTAATCAAATACTTCTATTGAAATGGGATAGTTATTTATTCGAATATAATATGTTATTTTGTATTAATACAATAGCCCACTATCAGTTTTCCACATCCCTTGACAATTTTGAATTAACGACTAAAGCATATACAAGATTCCATAAATGATTTATTAGTCTTACATACCCATTTGGGATCAGTTGTATAGCCTCTGAATCCGTCGTAAGTCCCTGATATATGGTCACAATGTCCCTTCAATGGATCCTAGATTTAAACAATGGGCAAATTTTTGGGGCAAAAATGGGCAGCTTTACCTCCGTCACCGCAAATCGATACTAATATTAACATCTGAAGTTTGTACGTATTAAAGGTTTGTTTGAAATTCAATTTTAGATAAAAAAGGTGTGTTTATGTTTTTTGTAAGGGATATGCTTACTGTATCAGTGTACCCTTACATATATTGAAATAAGTTATTTATTATCTGTTGCTTAGAAAAGGTTAGACCTTTGTAAAAGCTACAAAATCAAGTATTTCAATGAACATACTTATTTAAGTAGGTATGTAAATCTGAAACGATTTGAATGAAAAAAAAAATGTCATACCAGAAGAATGGCACTCTGGAAAAACACTATGAATGCTGTGTAACTATTCTTTTTTCCCATTTATGGTTTCCAAGAGATTCTTTCTATCTTCAAAAGTTCTAAGAACAGGCTGGCGATCTAATATCTAATATATGTATTATTTTTTGGAACAATGAACAGCTACTAGGTGGGGCAAAAGATTGGATACAGAAATTCCAAGATTCCACTACTTATTCTAAGAGAAAAGCAGCGAATATCGTCAGAAAACCAAGTATTCCGAAGCTAAAAACCCAAAAAAAAACTGTTAAAGAATTTAAACAACGACCACTAAACTAATTTATAACAAAAAAAAAAACTTACTTGGCATTCATCCAGTAATAGATGAGAGGGTTGACCATAGCGTTTGCCATCGCCAACCAGTAGAAGCCAAGGTACATGTGCTGGACATACTTCATATACAAAATCGATGGGTGGAAGTGTGCGTATATGAAGTAGGTATGGTAGGGCAGCCAGCAGATCCCGAAGATTACTATCACTAGTATGAACATTTTCACAACCTGGGAACAAAAACATTACTTATATTACTACAATTTAAAATTGTATAAGAGGCCTCTGCGAGTCCGGCCGGGTCGACGGCGCTTTTGTCCACGCGCGCCTCAAAGAGATGTCAGCACCAAATTACGGGGTCCGCTAGGGCCGATGCTGGGAACATCCGAAAGGGTTACCATGACCCCTGGCATATCGGTATCCTGTGGTTGAAATTATTAAAGATGTCAAGACATTTTTAGTATTATTAGTCTTAACTAGACTATTATTATCTAGACTCCCAATCGGCGGCCAATATTAGCGGAGACTAGCCATCAACGCAGGAAATGTTATAGTGCACAAGTGTGTGTGCAAACAAAGGTCCACTCTCTCTTCCCCCTCTTTCATAGTACGATGGGACGGCAATCCAACATGACCGGAGAAATCAAACGCAAGATCAACGGTTTTACGTTCTCTCCGATGCACGGGGATATTACACCACTAATTTCCTAACTCTGGGCTGCTACTGAGCTGCTGCCCGACCTGAATCGAACCCAGGAATGCTCAGCAGTCGAGCTAGCCACCATGTAGGCGGGACCAACGGGACAGTGAATTTGCAATATAGAAAATTATCAAGGTGAGAATGAGATTTATTTCCTACTCCGATCGCTAATCGTGGTCAATTTGTCAGATGTAGAAATTCATATTTTAGTATGAACACTTGTGGACCTCATGTTACCCAGTAACTGGGTTGTTGTGGAGGTCAGATAGGCAGTCGCTTCATGTAAATCATTGGTACGGTAGACACGGCGACATAATTGGGGAAAGGCTGGCCAGATGATGAGTACATAAATAATCACATGTATACACAGAATAAAATTGGTAGCAAGTATTTTTGTTGAATTTTTCAACTAATCCAAAACCGTGTGTGAATAAAGTGCATTCGCGTCAATTGTGCTTCTACCTGAGACACTGTTTTGCTCGCCCTTCCAATTTATTTTGTACTTAGCCTGTAATATTTAAGCCCTAAAACCTCAACGTTCGTGGGCATGAAATAAATTTTGTTTTTCAGAACACCAATCCCTTCCCGAATGATTGTACTACTTCATTTGAAAGTAATAGCTAGACCAGCCATTTTCTGTTCCAATTTCAAAACTCTTGGCGAATTTCCAATAGAGCGTCATTGTCTTCACTTTGGTGGCCTGAACGTCAACAAACACGACGTGGGCGAACTAAATTGAATAGAACATTGGTTTGGCAACAACGTTGCGTCGAGAAGTCTTGATGTACTGAAGATTTGCAAGGTGAGTTACAATTAAAAAGAAAACTGTGGGGATCAATTTGTTGTTATAAGAATTGGAGCGGAAAAAGACGACTTTTTACATCCATGAAAGGTCACACGTTCTATATTATTTTGTTACAAAAACTTTATTCAATGTTTTCGTTGCTAAAAAATCATTGTTTTATTGGACGCGGGATTTATAATATTAAACTTTTATGTTTTAAAACAATAAACATGTAATTTGCGGGCAGACGAACAATTAGGTAGGCAATCTAGAGATTATAGAACTATTTAGTAACCTAAACATTAATTGTAAATCTTGTTTCTCAGTAAGTGAATTATTGTTAATTCTTATGAGGAAATAAAGTTCTTAAACCATATTTACAGTGGTGTAACGGAGAAAGCCGGTCGATTCTGTAACAATATCACCATGATAATTTAGGTGAAGTGAGCTATCATTCCACCTGATGCTAGGGATTGACACTATCGATGACTTACTTCAAGCTCACTTCACCTAAGTTATCACGGTGAGATTGTTACAGAATAGCTCGGCTGGCCTTTATGTGTCAGAGGATGGATTCGGGATAAGATTATGACGATGAATGTATAGATGAAAATAAACTATCGACGACAAACGCTTAGGGCTGTATAACAGAACCTCAACTGAAAACTCAAGCATTACTTGAAGCTCTTTGAAAGCCTTTTTATTGGCCGAAACTAGAATGGTCCTTAGCAATTTAGCAATTCCCAAAACAAAGTTATGAAAGTCAAGTCTAGGTACTCCAAAAGGTTTACGCCGTTCTGCACGCAAATTATACCCTTCATCCAATTCTTAATTGTTAATATTTTTGACAGCCTTACCTTTCTTTTCGATCGTATTGAGTCTACTTGTCGCTGCGTCAGCTCGCCGATAGATCCGGAACCCCACAGCACTTTTCCCATGGCTGAGTAGAAGAATGTCATCCCAAGCATAGGGATAGCGTATGTCACTACGAAGAACAATACTTGGTACCTGTGACAAAAAAAAAGAACATTAAACATAACATCACACTTGTTCTCCCACCCAAGGAATGGGGCATAGGTGTTGGGTTGTGTTAGTGGTGTGAGGTTGGTTGGATGATTTTATTTCTGTAAGTAGGTTTTTACAAACACTTTTACACGTCAATCATATTTTTTTTAAACTAGATGAGGTCGGCGTTTCCTATCTGACTACTCTGAGAAGAAAGGCCGAAACAAACTCAGAGATCACAGTCTCTTTTAAAGTCCAGACAGAATCTTGGTCAGATCATGTGAAGGCTATGTAGATCGGTGTCTGAAATGGTCTTTTGAGGAAAGAACCACACAGATTGAGTGGACCTGTCCAGTCAGTGCACGCAATTGTCAGCAACCGCGCAGCTCAACTCAGAACTTAAGGAGCTCAATGATTCGACGAACAATAGAGAAAAGACATTTGAGTAGGCCGCACAAGTTACTCAAACTGCCAGATCATGATTACACTAAGAGTAAAAATACAAAAAAAAAAAGCAATGACCAACATAGTTCTCACATTCACAATAGTTAACAATAATAGCATAATACTTTACAAAGTAAATACTGTTGTCATAGTATATGTATGTAAAATGTATTAGGTTTTTTCATTTCTCAGTACCAGCTCAGAGTCTGGATTTCTGGCCGGTCGATAGCCATCGGCTCAGCCCGGAGTCATCCCCCATACATACAATAAAATAGTAACGAAGTAGTTTGGTCCACTTTGACTGACCGGTTGGCGCAGTTGGTAGCGACCCTGCCTTCTGAGCCGCTGGTCCCGGGTTCGATTCCCGGACAAGTCAAACATTTGTGTGCATGAACATGTCTGTTTGACCTGTGTCTGGGTGTGTATATGTATATAAGTATGTATATCAGTCATCAGTTTACCGTAGTACAGGCTCTGCCTAGTTCGGGACCTGAAGACCTTGTGTGGATGTTGTCTCATATTATTAATTCTCTCAAAAGTAACTCCCTCTG
This sequence comes from Brachylomia viminalis, assembly GCA_937001585.2. Taxonomy (NCBI): domain Eukaryota; kingdom Metazoa; phylum Arthropoda; class Insecta; order Lepidoptera; family Noctuidae; genus Brachylomia; species Brachylomia viminalis. The sequence goes on from OW443300.2 coordinate 6,540,158, forward strand.
GCTCCTGTTGCGGACACAATCCATCAGTCAGTCCTCAATTTGATTACATTCTCTGCAATTCGGTGAATCACTTGTCTATTAGTCTAAATGTATGTTCCAGATTGGCGCAAAAACGGCTGAACGGATTTAGATGAAATTTGGCACACTAACCGTCTTATTATAAAACACAATCTAACTTTAGCCCGAGTCTAAACCTTCCAGCCAGTTTTTATATTTCGAACTTTATTCCGACTTTAGCAAAGTTCTTATTACAAAATTGACAACCTATGATCAGACTAAGTCGTCAGTTTTGCAAATGGAACTGTATTTCGATATCTATTAGGTTATTATTTCAAAAACAGGCTCGATGGTTTGAACCATGACATAAGAAAAACCTTGTTTTGTAATAAGACCGAGATAGTTTATAACCTGGATTAACATATAGGGTACTTTTGATCCCGGTAGTACGTGCCCGTTGGATATTTTCTCCCTTAGTCGAAGATATGGATATAGATTAAGCTGCAAGAAACTCACGCATGAATTAGATTCCATTGAACGTAGGTCAATCAGACGTTTGTAATTTACGCATCGTCGCCTTAGAGTGAGTTGCCCCACACTAATAATTCTGTTCTCCTGTATCGTGGGTGCGTTTACAAACATTTAAACTCACATACACAAACAGCCAGACCCGGAAAAACTACTTGCAGGTCATACAAATATTTGTTCCGTGCGGGGATCGAACCCGCGACACGTATCGCAGCAGTCAATCGCTTAACCACTGCGCCAACCGTACCGTCATGTTTCCTCAAATTTATTTTATTCCGTTTCTAGGAAGAAAATCTCGCAACGCACTCGCAATCGAACAGTCCTGGATATAAAAGCGAGTTAAATTTCCAAATTAATTAATAAGAAAACATAAAAAGACGCCGTATAAAAATTTTACAGCACGCAGTTTTTTCTTTCTCCTGAAAAGTTACTTCTTTTACACTTACGAGGTTTTCACTCTAAGGCGTCGGTATGCACTTTGCATACACAGCAGACAACAAAGAAAAGACCGATAAGTTGAATAAAAATTTTATGGTATCAGCACTAAACACGAGTGCATCCATAACTCTGGCAAGGAACCAACATTTGTAGCTTCGTAGAGCATTATTTAGTGGTTCAAGTTTTTTTTTTAAATAAAATTATTTTACTTAACAAGTTGAAAAAACCGGCCACGTGTAAGTCGGACTCGCGCAGTGCGGGTTACGTACCAACAAGTCTATTTAAACTATACATAGACTAGAAAAAAAATTATTACATATTGCTGTTTTATACGTATATCCTTGTTTCGCCTTGGGGTAGGCGTGGGTAAAAAACTGGACAAGTGTGAGTCGGGCTTGCGCACGATAGGTCCCGTATTAACGTACCTACGATATTTAACACTACAATTTGTTTTTAAACACCTTTCTTGTTTGGGGACCCTTTTAATTTTTAACGTAATTTATTTTAATTTTTTGTTGTTAAAGCGGCACAATTACACATTCTGTGATAACTGTCTACCTATCACGGTTCATTAGACACAGCCCGCTGACAGAGACGGGCGGATAGCGAAGCCTCAGTAATAGGGTTCCATTGGCACCCATTGGGTACGGATCCCGAAAAAGAAACAGACTTTTGGCAGACCGACAAGGTAAGTTTAGTAATAGAGACCTCGCCCTAAAAAGAAACGAAGCTACTACCCGAGATTAAAAAATGTAGCCTATTAAGATCTCAAACCATGCAGGAGACCTCCCAATTGTAATCAAACAAGATAAAAGCAACTGCTCTTACGCAATCTTGATGCTAATGGCCAGTTTCTTGACAAAACTCAGCCAAAAACAATAACAAGACTTCTTCAGATCTCCACTTTTAGATATGTTACCAATTGAGCCTTTACTGTCAGTCACTCCCTCACAGTTCTCGTATTCAGTCTTTACGAGTGCCAGTCAAATTTATTCTTAGTATAGATGTAACATTTGATCTGAGTTATTATTCAGAATGTTCCCATTTCTAGTCTATTTTTATTTTTATGCAAAAATAAACTAAGACTGCAGGTTCGAACGTAGCTCCAGAATAGTTACGTTCCGTGGTCTGGAACGATCAACAAAATTCAATTTCAAAATGGCGGAAAATATTTCGGAAGGTATTTCGCTTTTATATAAATGGGCAAATATTTTTACATGCTCTCTGTTGGAGTACCTGACTCGAGCTTTATAGACATGTTTATAACTCTATACCGAAATAGTGCTTACCACTATTTCGGTAAAGTAACGTTTTACGTTGGTAGCTAGCAAATATGTAAGTATTTTGCGTTGTAGCCGCACTGCCGCATGTATATAAGGTCTATCTATTCATAGACGAACTCTCTTAAGGGGACATCTTTTCATACACAAAATCTCTTCGGGAGGTTGCTGTTTCGGATAAGGCGGGAGAAAACGCCCGGGTGTCACCATTGTGACCCGGTGGAGCATACGGTGGAGGTCTGCCCGACTTGGGCGGAGCACCACCTCCGAGTCCTCATGCAGGCGATTGGCGGTGGCGATCTCTCGCGTCCAACCCTGGTCCAGGCCATGGTACGGAGCGAGAGGGCATGGGAAGCCGTCATCTCCTTCTACGAAGCAGTAATGCTCGCGAACACGACCAGCCAAACATGGTAATCATTCACCACCGTTGCCAAAGGTTTTTAAAGTAGCTGTCGAAAAGTTAAACATTGTGGTCTTACTTTTGGACGTAATTTGTAATGCTTGTGCCGATATTTCAACCTTCTTTCTTTCAATATCCTAGTCAACTATTTCAACATCATCAGACTGTGTAAGAATTATTTCTTCTTTCACCATACGACGCTAAGTGAGCGCTAGTGACTGTTCACTAGCCCGAAAAAACAAACCGAAATAAAATTAAGAAGACATAAACTAATCCAATGAGAAGCATGGGTAAACGTGAAACAGAATCAAGCAGATGTTTGATTAATAATATCATAAAGCTCTTATTTTTCAGCAAACCTCGTATTAAATTTGCTAGTGATGTTATATTTCGTTCACCAACATGACAGCGACTGAACCGACGTGTTCGCACTGCCATCCATGTAGATAGCGAGTATCGAGATGGCGACCGCGATCGTGAGCACCTACGGCATGTAATTACCCTTACGGAACAGTGGGCCCGAAATGAATCCCATTCATTTGTTTCTTCGTCTGTAGATGCTACAGTTTCGTTTGAAATTATGTGTTTTCATCGGGTATATGGTGGCGGTACATGCGTAACAATATCGTATTCATTTACATCTCCCTAATTGGTTACGTCATCGAAGAGATACTCGTACCGTGCACTGACTGGACAGGTCCACTCAATCTGTGTGGTTGTTTCCTCAAAAGACCATTTCAGACACAAATCTACATGGTCCTCAAAGATTATTATAATATTATTCTAATTATTGTGAATGTGAGAACTATGTCGGTCATTGATTTTTTTTTTTAATATTTATTTTTCTATTTTTCTCAGCGTATTCCTGATCTGGCAGTTTGAGTAATTTATGCGGCCTACTCAAATGTCCTTTCTTTGGTATTGTTCGTCAAATCGTTGAGCTCCTTGAGTCTAAGTTGAGCTGCACGATTACCGACAATTGCGTGCACTGACTGGACAAGTCCACTCAATCTGTGTGGTTCTTTCCTCAAAAGACCATTGCAGACACCGATCTACATAGCTTTCACATGATCTGACCAAGATTTTGTCTGGACTTTAAAAGAGACTGTGACCTCTGAGTTTGTTTCGGCCTTTCTTCTCAGAGTAGTCAGATAGGAAACGCCGACCCCATCTAGTTAACAAAAAAAATATGATTGACGTGTAAAAGTGTTTGATCAAACCTACTTACAGAAATAAAATCATTTATCATTTACCCAGATTGGCAAAGGTGTCATTAGCTATTTTTATTAGGGAATTCTCAGTGCGAGACTGGATTTGTGCCCGAATATATACAGCTCTGCCCACTCAAGCGGCTTATACAGATGTGATAGAACTACGTAAAAACACTTTTATAAATTTTTATAGGTCCATAAATATGCGATGAAGGGTTAGACAGAGTGCACCCTGACGGGGTCCGCTAGGGCTATGCCTGCCAGGGTTGCGGGAAAGTCCAAGAGGGTTACCGTGGCCCCTGGCACAGGCAAGTGAAGGAACACGGGTGGGTTTTAGTCAGTAAGAGTCTGACATGCCCTCCCACTCTGCCCAGGGCGGGAGAAGTTATTTGATGATTTCCCACCAACAAAAAAAAAGGATGATAATTAGTCTATGTGCTTATCTAGTCTGTCTAATCCCAAGCTGCCTATTTGTCAAATTTTATGGTGATCAGTTCAGTGGTTTAGGCGGTAAAAGGTATTAAGCCTAGCCACTGTAGCCACTACACCAAACGTGTCGTCAAGTCGTCAGTAGTAGTACTTGCAACCACTCCAACGAGGCAGATCTTTTTTTATCGGTCCATAATAAGTGACATTAAACCCTTGTTTAATAACTCAGTACCCCGCGTTTGACAGGTTAGCTCAAAATGTCTGTATAAATAGTTGGTATAAATAGGTAAAATTGGAAGGCAAGGGCACGTGCTACGTCTAGACAGGACGAAAATTAGAATAATTCGTGGTCCTATGTTAATGGTCCTTTTTGTTTATTCAGCAAATTCAAATAACCGTTTAGAATGTGCGCAAAATAAGTCTGCGCGCGGCCGAAATCGGAAATAATCGTTTGCCGCCATCTCGACGCTTATATCTAATGTCAAGAGAGTGTGCTGTGTTTCGTGATTTCCAAAGTAAATAATAGCCATCATTATGGCGAAAGTGATTAAAACTGCTGGCAGAAATATTATAGTCTTGAAGATAAAAATGCACGCGTGTTTGAACGCGTGCATTTTTATCTTGCGCGTACTCTAGTTTGCGTTTGACATCTAATCTATACTTTGTCTTTGGAAAGCATTAAGAACCTTTCAGACGTAAATAAAAACTTATTTATCTGCATAAATGTTAAAAGTCCAAGGATTTTAACTTTGTACCAGTATTTTAGTTTAAAAAATCGTTACGGGTGTTACGGGTTACCTATCAACTATACTATTACTATGCAGAAGCTTATACTTGCACGAGCTTGGAATCGCCGAGTACTAATAAAGTTCCTGGCGCTCCGAAAGTACTTTGAGCAAAGCTTTGAGAATACAACTTCTGTCACGAAACGCCTTCAAAGCTGTCAGTTTTACATGTCATTTGTGTCATCGTGCGAGTAAACGGTAGTGACAAGCTTATATGGAATGTGTTGATAATGTTATTGAAATTATAATTTATTCTGATGCTGTATTTGTTGTCCATTGTTAAAAAGAAAACTGTAATATTCTATCAATAGGTATGAATATTCTTTTTATTTGACGTTGACAGGCTATTGCATCGCCTGCACTCACGTCCCTTCGTTTGTTGACCATAGACAATAGCCTGTCTGTAGCATAGACAAGCGATGTTGGAACGCCGGGTGTGGGTCGATCGTAATATGCTTTTAATACTATGTGAGAAATACGGTTTTCATTTACTTTTGTATTTTTATTAGATGTTATTGTTTATATTATTTATTAGTATTTTTTATTAAAAAATATGTCCTCTAGTGGGATTCATTTTATGTCCGTAGGTGTGTACGTGGCATCACAACGGGCCCTATCAGAATACCAGCGCCGCGGTATTTGTTTGTTTTTCAAATATCGCAGTAACATGCTGAGATAGGAGCCTTTTTGGCCTCGCACAGGTCTTCTCTTTATTATCATTTTTTTATTGTTATCATGATTTTGTTAGATTTTTTATGTTTATTTTTTATTTTTTACGTTTGTATTTCCTGTGCGTGTCCCAAATAAAATATTTTACTTTCTTTCTTTCTTTATAATGCTGCCTCTAGCTGCAGCCGCCATAGCTTTTTCGTGCTTTGTGGCCCGCATCTTCACCTTTTATTAAATAATACTCGATAGTTTAAATCATAGGTTCTCAACCTTATTTTGCCCACTGGGCGGTATGGAGTATGCATAAGATTATTCTTTTTTTATAGAGGCCCTTATTCTTTTTTGCTTACCATCCGTCGCGAATCTAAAACAGCTATTGCCAAGATTATACTTAAACGTGTAATACTATATAGTCGTAAGATCCCATCTCAATGCCCCCTAATTTTCTTTGCCTCTTTTACTGGCCCCCTGAAAGTCTCAAACGCCAGCGAGGGGGCGTTATCGCCCACGTTGCGATTCTTTTGTTTAAATGAATGATGTCATAGTGATATAATTCTATAGCGTTATTTAATTAAGACAGTTTTTCAAGATATACAGTAAAAAATAGCATAAGGGTTAGGTAAAACGCCATAAATAGCTTAATTAAATCCGAAATGACTTAATTTATACCGTACGCAATGTACGGTCAATTAGCCCACGGAAGTTGTAGTCGATAAAAATTACGACTACAATTTCACAATTTTGATCTTATTGTATTTATATTATTTTGTAGTGATTCACAAAATAACATAGAAGTAGAACTAAATTAATCTGTCATCAATAAACACAATACGATTCCCTCTTCAATCAACCATTATTTATAACCAATCCATGTTTAACAATACAAGCAACTGTACAGTTAAATATAGATAATAGGAAGCTTAAAGATATTGGGATAGTTCTTATCTCATAAAAAATTGTGACCATTCGATAAACTATTAAAGCTTACTTACTCGCTGAGATAAATTATTATATATTATATAGCTATTGACCAGGATTCAATAGATTGATTGACAATAATGGACTTGATAATAGAGAGGTTTCCATAGAAGACAATGAAATGTGTTGTACGGATAATGGCAGTAAATTAAACTTTATATCTCTTGAATCGGATAATGTTACAGATGAATAATATTGTTTATACGGACGGAAATAATGAGGAGAAACGTTTTGGATTGATGCTCTAAGGTTTTACAAATAAAGTACCTAGTATTGATAATTATGTTGAATCAACAATTCATTTGTATACAATAATGCATACATGAATTCACGCCTTTCCCCATGGAAGTAGGCAGAAACTAAAGAAAGCCAAATAATCATAATCTTAAATTCAAATTCAAATCTTTATTGCTCAACACAATACTTAATCATACATTTCTATATGTCAAGGGAATGCCCAGTCCGCTGTGTTGCACCATTTCAGGCATGCAAAACCATTAAAGTTAGAATTATACCATTTCATAAATTCAGATTAATGTTATACAATTTCATTAACTCAAAATAATACCATAAACAATGTCATAAATTCAAATCAATTTTAGTGTATAATGTCATAATAATTGAATAATGTCTAATACAGTCAACACATAATTAGCAATACAAATAAAAAACCGGACTCAAATATTCACCCTAATTATTATGTTGGGTGTATTATACACCCAAATTTCTATCAGACAGGTATTCATTAATTGTGTAGTATGTCTTACTTATCAGTAGATTATTGAGTTGCTTCTTAAATACATGGATGTCTTTAATATTTAACAAAGCGTTAGGTAAATTATAAACACCTGAAAATGTAAATGGAATAGGTATACCGAAGATAACATTCTCAAATGATAGAATGATACAACGATTTTCAAGTGTGTCAAGAAAAGTAGTTGTTGTCTTCGTTAAAATAAAGACTATATTTAAATGTCAGTTTGCACTCATCTCGTGCACTGACTGGACAGGTCCACTCAATCTGTGTGGTTCTTTCCTCAAAAGACCATTTCAGACACAAATCTACATGGTCCTCAAAGATTATTATAATATTATTCTAATTATTGTGAATGTGAGAACTATGTCGGTCATTGATTTATTTATATTTATTTTTGTATTTTTCTCAACGTAATCATGATCTGGCAGTTTGAGTAATTTATGCGGCCTACTCAAATGTCCTTTCTTTGGTATTGTTCGTCGAATCGTTGAGCTCCTTGAGTCTAAGTTGAGCTGCACGATTACTGACAATTGCGTGCACTGACTGGACAGGTCCACTCAATCTGCGTGGTTCTTTCCTCAAAAGACCATTGCAGACACCGATCTACATAGCTTTCACATGACCTGACCAAGATTTTGTCTGGACTTTAAAAGAGACTGTGACCTCTGAGTTTGTTTCGGCCTTTCTTCTCAGAGTAGTCAGATAGGAAACGCCGACCCCATCTAGTTTAAAAAAAATATGATTGACGTGTAAAAGTGTTTGTTCAAACCTACTTACAGAAATAAAATCATTTATCATTTATCTCACTTCATTATTCTAGACAGCGCCTCTTTAAGACGTGTAAAGATAAATAATATACATAACCTTCATTTGCACGGATATGAGCAGGTCCTGCAGTTGATATAACACGAAATATGAAATAAGGAAATGTCTAACATTTATTCCAAATTGATATGACAGTTACAAAATAATCATGTTATTTTCGATTTTGTTCCTGAGTTGACACGATAATTTGGAAAAGTAACCTTTTCGTTTGAAAATTATTTTTGTGGTCGATAGTTGTACTTTTTCCCTTCCTATTATTTTATTTTGCATTTTTATTCGTAGAATATAAACTACTATTGATTTAGTATCTGAATTGATCTGCCCGACTGCCTCGTTGGTCTAGTGACTGCAAGCGCGAGCGCTGAGCTTCGGGTCCTTGATGCGATCTCCAAGTCACATTTTCTCATTACACAGTTCTACTAACAATAGGCTTGCCCCCTATTACCCAACCACATACTTAACTACATGGCTAATTAATTAAATGTGGAGTACCCTTTCACAGGTAAGTACGCTTTGTTATATTCTGTACGGAAACTCCAGTAACTGGATATTTCTTAACAAGAATCTCACAAGTACCGACAATCTTGAATCTAACTAATAGATCCTTGGAAACTTCAGAAACAGGAATCCAGTCTGCATATCAATTCAAGAGACTAATATATTTACTGTCGCTTGACTGAAGCCCTAACTAGCTCAGAGACGTAACTAAGTTCAAATTTGATAATGTGATAACGGTTCATTAAGATATAAAGAATGGCGACCGTGTACCTACTGCGAGTTGTAGCGTGGTAACACCCGGTTTCTGGATTGAGAATTTGTAGTTGATTGCTTGTCAAGCTGTACTTTAGCATTACATAAGGACACCTTCAGTATTGCCCGCAAAATAAAAAAAATGTTACGTTTTTGCAATTAAATCTTGAATGTCGCGGGCTTTAGGTAATGTTAAAGTACCCAGAGTTTGACAAGCTCTCAACTACAAATTCTCAATTCAGAAACCGGATGTAAGCCCAATAGACCGATAAAGCGGTGAATGTGGCGAGAAGCACAGGACTTGTTATAGTGGCAATGCTTAGCTGGTAGTGGACGTGTGGTATTTGTACAGACGTGTTTTTTTCACAACGAGACTCGAATCTAGAATATCACACATCCAATCATCAACACCAATTGAGGTAACTCTAATGCCTACTCGCTGTTTTTGTGGAAAATTACAAAATCAAGCCAAATACTATTGTGAGCAAACTTTCCTAGCTAATTGTATACATCAAATTATTTATAAAAAAAATACTTTTATAAATTGATACCGGGAAAAAACAAACAAGCCAATCAACGCTGAGAATTTTTATTATAAAGCCTTTTTCGTTTTTGTACCATACTTCTAAAGGTCGGTAGGAATTTCCTCAAGTTAAAAATTATTAATTTTCATCAAAATTTTCTAAATAAAATTGTAAACAACAAACAAGCGGCCTAAATATAATCAAAAGCATTTTATTATATTAACCGACTAAGTTAAATAGGTACTGTCTGTCGTGACGTCCTCCACAAATATTTGACGGATTGGAATGAGCGCTTCAGTCTTATCACTCTTATTTTATAACTCTAGCAGCAACTTTATGGCATCGAGAATAAAGGTCACTGCGTAATGCAAAATCAAAGATAAAATAACAAACAAAAGACTGTAAAGTCTACCATACATCGAAAGACCTGTCTGAACCGACGAGCCTACGTCAGATCGGCTTGATCGGATGCGTACACGAACGGCACCTCAGTTCGAACAAATCCCTTCAAGCAGCCGTGGCTCGTATTCCACCTATTTTCTCATCTGTTGTTCAGCTGTTAAGTACCTGCATGCATACTATAGGATGAGCACTTCCGCATCGGATGCCAAAGCACGTTTTTGGTCACTGAACCAACGGAGTAAGTAAGGAAGTTCAAACTATGATAAATTGGTCGTAATCTGCAGTTAACTCACTTGTTTTTTTTTTTTTTGTGTATGGCATCTCGCAATTGGCCTTGAGAGGCCGTGACTGCTTAACCGGTCAATCCTGTGGTGCCTTCGAGCTAACTCAAAGCCTCCAGCCAGGGGGAACTCACTTGATATAAACTTAGTTTTATATACGTACACTCAATTCTCAAACTATCAGCCTAGATGACGAAGCGACTGTTGACTCGGCCTTACGAAACAATGCCTCACTATAAATAGTACAAAGGTATATTTTAGGTTTTGGTGTAGGTAATCAGGGATATATTAGGGCTAAAGTTGAAGTTTTAAGCCCTAGATTATTTAGAGCGTAGGCTTTCAGGCTTAATTCTAATAAAAGTGTGACATTTTACTAGCTTAAATATATCGGTGAATCTCACAAGAAAAAAACTTGATGCATGGCAGGTAACAATAACTAATTGAATAAGCGTTTTAGTTTTAATAAAGGAGCCATCATATTTTTTTTAAATTGTATGAAATTTCTAATATAGTTATTTATCTTTTTTATGGTAAAATACGTGATAGTGATGCAAAGTACCTTTAATATATAAATATTTTTTTTAATGATCATTTTTGATACTTACTGACACAAAACAGTTTTTAAACAATATATACAAGGTGTAACAGGATAAACGCAAGTCCTGAAAATAGTTTGCTTATAATTGACTACTGAATCCATTTCAGTAACTATTAGTATAGGTATATTTTTTCAAAAATTATGTATTTTGCAATATTGACCGCCGATTAAGCCAAAGAAAATTAAATCTTATTGGAAGGCAACAAGACTCAATTTTAAATGCATAAAGTAATACTAAGGTCAACACGATTTTCTTAATAATAATAGATACCTTAAAAAAAAAATATTGGTCATTGTATAATGCTTTAAGCTCAATACTCTAATTGGGGTGTATGAGGTATTGCGTTAATTATGTTACACGTTATATACATACATATGCTAACAGATTACCAACATTAAAACATACCAGAGTCAAAAAGTTGGGCTGAATACTCACACAAAATCCATGTATGACACATCAGGTAATCCGTCAGGCCACGACAGCAGGCAAGCAGTTTTGAGGGTGCCTTTCGACCTGCCACAGACAAAACTACACGTTAATTAAAATTTCGCACAAGCTAAGCTTCCAATGACAAAGGAGTTTTGAATTTTTTAGCAACATGTAGCGGTAACTACATCGCCACATGTGAAATACGCATCACACTGAACGTAACGTAAAATTCTGCATCGCGCAAACAGGGTTTACCGCGCGGCTAGTATACATACGACGACCCGACATCAATCGTCGGACAGTTGCCCACCAGACACGACACCCGTCTGGTCGGAGGATCCTCCCTTTTCTATGGAGGTATGAGTGAATTTTACACCCTGTTTCTGTTCCACATAGATCTTAAAAGAATGAAGTAGGACTGAACTTCATTCTTTTGAGATCTATGGAATGAAAGTTGATTCCCAATTCACGAACTCTTAGCTTATGAAAAGCTAAAAAGCAGTTTATCGAATCATTTTGTGTGATATGTAAATGTGTTCTTATATTATGTCGTGATTGACTGTACAGCTCTTTAAAGGTACAGCGGAATGATAATCATTTACATGATCTTGTTGCTGACCGTACGTACGCGTAAGCGTAAGCGTAATAAGCGTATTGTGGAACTTTGAAATTGAGACTCTTGCTTAACGGCAAACAAGCAGGTGCACCACCAGGTGTTTGACGTGGTTACCGTTGACGATGACGACGGTAACCACGGTAATACCTCTGGATATTGTATATACCAGAGGCATTGTCTGCTGTCTGCCTCAGGTGAAAGATTGAAATCGCTTATTACCTATACACGGTGACATTTGAATTACAGTTTTGCTAGAACAAACGTTGTTTAGACCATGGTCTACTACCATTCTACAGCATCAAATTTTATTAAAACAATCTAATCTAGGAGTTCTCAAATTAGTCTTATGTTGCTCAAACGTGTAACAATGTTTGAAACATTAACTGTAACTTCAAAGTACTCATCACGGTAGCGATATTGCATTCAAGACGCGAGCGCCGCGCGGCGCAGCCACAATGTCTGTGTTGTAGGGCGTAACGATAATCCCGACATTATTAACATTGCCTTCTTTGTGTTTTTTTGAAAACCAATGACGTTTTTTTTTTTCTATTGGGTGCTATAGAATGGTTGTAGACCATGGTCTGAACAACGTTTGTTCTAGCAAAACTGTGATTCAAATGTCACCGTGTATACCAGTAATTACATGGGCACCCACACCCTTCATTCAAACCACTAATCTTTACTCTCTCTACTCTCTCTTCACTCTACTATTTAATTATGTATCACCTTTATGCAGATGATTTACAAATATAAGCAAGCTGCCCTTTCGGATTTGCCCGATGCAATTAATATCCTAAACAAGGATTTGGGTTCAATTTGCGAGTGGAGTGAGGCACATAGGTTGCAGGTTAATCCATCAAAGACTCAGGTCATTGTTGTTGGCAGCTCAAGGATGATCCCCAAGATAAACTATTCGCAGCTTCCCCAAGTTCAATTTAAAGGAACTGTTATTCCAGTCAGTGACAAGGTTGAGAACCTTGGGGTTTGGATCGGCAAACATCTTTCTTGGGGTCCTGAGCTACAGGACGTAAGTCGCAAAATTTTTGCATCTGGGTAAGTCCCTGAGACGATTGCGGAACTTTCTTCCAACTGCCACAAAAACTGCGCTTGAATAATCCCTTTTGCTTCCCATCCTTGACTACGCTGATGACAGTTATCTCGATCTCACTGAGGCACAACTAGATACACTTGAGCGACTTCAAAAGTTTTGCATAAGATTTATATTTGGCCTGCGCAAATATGATCACATTTCTGAATTACGTACAAAGCTAAAATTGCTTCCTATACGTCATCGCCGGAATTCTCATATCTTGCTTCAGCTCTACAGTATTCTGTTCAACCCTAAAAACCCCTCTTATCTTAAAGAACGTTTCAAGTTCCTTCATGACACACATAATAGATATCTGAGGACATCGGAAAACTTAAGACTAGAGATGCGGATGCATTCCACCAGTTTGTATGATAAGTCTTTTACAGTTCAAGCAGTACGATTATGGAATGCTTTGCCCGTGTCGATAAAGCGTGCTCAATCTTTGTCCACTGTTAAAATTCTGTTTAAAAAACACTTCCTCTCTCCTTAAACATCATCATTACATATGGTTTCCTTGCTCTTGTTTCATGTTAATAAACATCAACCTTTGGATGGATTAAAGGGAAAAGTAGAGACAATACTGCAGGTAGTCAGTGGTGTACCAATTACTTAAACAATAAATACATATATATATATAAATACATGTAGAGTATGTATTTATTGTAAAAGATCGTACATAGGGTAGATACATAGGGTGACTTAATGGGCGGTCTTATCGCTAAAAGTAGCGATAAGACCGCCCATTAAGTCACCCTATGTAAAATGTCTACATTTATATCTGTAATTTTTTGGTGTACATAATAAAGAGTATTCTATTCTATTTAAACACGAAATCCGTAGTTTTGGCCGAAGTTACCTTCGGACATAAGATTCGTTTGGGGTCCGAATTAAGAAGGAATAGCAACACGATTTGACAGCTGTCCTTACTTCCGATGTATTTTTGCCCGTCAAAAAAGTTAATTTTAATCGGGCGTAGAGTTCATTCCGAAGTATCGAATTACTTTCGGACGGACCGTATCTTTGTTGACGGACTTAGAGAGTAGGCTCCCAGAACATAGCAATAGTAATCCAGCAACCAACCTCGATGCCATTTGACTTTTTTTTCAGACAGTTACTGAAAGGGTTCAGGCCCAAATAGTTTTCTAGATACCTAACGGTGAAAACCGCATCTAAACCCATCCCATCCGAATTTTGATGATACGCAAACAAGCGTGGGAAGCAGCTTTTTTCTGCACTTTCTGAAGAGAATAAATAAATTTATTTCAATATTTTGCTTCATAGGGTATTGAAATGAACAAGCCAATGTCTGCTGAAAAACAGACTCTGAAATGCTAAACAGAATTCTACAATATTAAATACTGATTCCTTAAACTAGAATGGAAATGAAACAGAGGGAGAGTTGTTGAGAACCTTCGTACGTAGGCGAGTTACAGACAAGCCGCAGTCTATGTATATTATTTGGGTCAAACAATAACTATTGTTGATCTACTGTTTCAAGTACCAAATTCAAACCATACGTTACATAATATTCTACTAATAAAATTATCAATCATATAATGAAAGTTTATTTCGATCCAATTTGACACACATAAACCATGACTGTCATGGAGTAGAACATTGGGTAGACAGATTCATAATTTGAATCAGATAGCCAGTTGGTTTACTAGATTCCTTGTCCTTTGAAATCCTAAAACTATTTTATAAAAATTACAACAGTTAACTTTCAAAGGAAAGTTCACTGCATTTACTATTTAAATAGTTTAAAAATTTCAAGTTTTTCAAAGCTCATAAATTCATAATAAACTTTTATTACTTTTTAATTTGATAAACTGTTAGGTTGAAGATATCTGGTATCTTATTGTATCTCGTTGAAAAGCTGAGAAGTTGTACATATTTTAAGAATATTCTGTCGATAAAGTATATCTTTGTAGCATGTTTTTTTTTGCAGAAATCAACCATTTTAGTCAAATAACATGCTCAAAATTATGGAAATTGTGTGCTCTGATTTGAAAAATATTAAAGATAATGGTCAATAGGTTGATTATTATGTAGTGAAGTAAAAGCAGATAATAATAATTTTATAAAATCAAACATTGTTTTTTTTTATAAATTCAAAAGTTGTATACCGCCAAAAAAATATAAAATGTCAAATTACTCGGAAATGGTTGACGTTTGCACAGGGGTCATAAGGGTTCATTTGGTTTCAAATAACCTCCCCTACATCCCCTTAGTGGATTGCCGACATATTACCAAAAACCATGTATCATAAATTCACTACAAACTTCGCAAGCAATGGGAAATTACTACTGAAGGCTGCGGGTGTGGATCTCAGGACGAGCTGCTTCGCACACGGACAACTGTACGTTGCTTGCTTTCACGTCACGAGTCCTGACTCTCTTCACATTTTGGCTGCTGAGACCAAAACTACAAACGTAGTATAAAGGAAAGATTTATAAAATGTTGGCTCTTATTTTAGTAAATTTTATTAAATTCCATACGACTTCCACGCGAACGAAGTCATAAACAGAAGCGAATATTAAGTTAAGTCTAAAATCGCCATTGATTAACCAATAACGATGTACTGTGTCAACATAATGTGCATTTTAATTAATTGCATTTCCAATATTTATTGTGTGTTTACGATACTTGAAATCGAATTACAGCCGTCCATTTTATGCTCATTAAACGTTGCCAATTTTACAAATTACAGCGTACGGAATTTCTGATTGAAACAAATTGTAAATCGAACATTGTAAAAGTGGATGGAATTTAAAATGGTTGTGATTTGCCGAGTTGGTTTTATTAGTCTTATGAATTATTTTCTCTCAAATTGACGAATATTTTTCCTTTAAATAGAAATAATAAATTAAAAAGATATTATTATTGTAAAGTACAAGTTGAAAATATTGAAATGATACATTAAAAATACCAGTGAATTGCCAAGTTGATATTGATTCATCAATAAAATAAAAATAAGATCAATCATGGAAATATTGGCATTGTTAGAACAGTAATTAAATCTCCGAAATTATTTTTTATACGAGGGTTGACGCCTGACAAATGACTTCAATTTGATTTTTCCGTCGGGACTTATCAACGTTTTTCCACAGCAGAAAACGAATAATTTGTCAGGATCATCTTTCAACGAACAAGCTACAAAAAATTGGTGACGGCAAACGTGCTGACTTGAACTTGCCTGAAGCAAAATTGACAAATGGCTGAATATTTTTTGACTATCTCCACAAATCTACGTTGGCATTTGCAACTTTTTCGACGGTACCTAGGCCCTAGGTTACCTATATCGAATGACCCTCGAATGAATTGGTAGGAAATCAACCAATGGAACTAAAATTATTGACGTGTCAAAATGAAATGCAAGTCTAATCGGGTTGTCTGTTGATATTTAAAATTAAACACAAGCTCGAGATTCTATTGGCTGTTAATAATTCAATCAACCAATCACAGCAGTTTACATAACACTTGACACTTTGTTAGCAATTTTTTGTGTTAATTTTCGTTTTTCTGTCAAATAGGTGGGTATAGGGTAATAAATCCTTGCTGCTCCGTGACCTGTCGCCCCTGTCGGGAGCACGAGATTACCAATTTAGGATTTGCCGACGTCATTGAGAGTTGCGTTTTCAGGACAGTGTGTGTCAGCACAAATACGGGTTATTTAAGTTGAGTATTCTATTATCTTCTCGCTATGAGAAGGTGTAGGCTCAGCTATAGGTATTTAATGCTATACAAAATAATTATTTACTTAGGTATCAATTATTTTTTACGACCACACTGCCGTAAAATTGCATTACTTGATTTTATAGCCAGTCACGATAACACCACTTAAGCGTAATTACTAATTACAAAAAACCAACATTAATTAAAAAACAATCTTCGTAAAACATACCTGTATTCTTTGGTGGTCGAGTATAATAAGCAGGGTATCGCTAGCAGCATGCCACTGATCCATATGCAAGCAATCATGACGAGGGAACAAGTCTTCGACATCCTCGGCCGCATTGGTCTCACAATGGCTTGGTACCTAAACAAATTAAAAATATATTTTATTCATACGCATATTTGTCATAGGTATATATATTCAACTATATATATTATAGGTATGCATATTCATTCAACATCGTTTGTATTATTACAACAGATCACTGAGACGCCTCGGCGGCCGCCGCTAGTGAAGGTATTGTCAACACTTTCCATTAAAAAAAGCGTGGCAATGGATGTCACCGTTTACTCATACTAACTGACGGCCCATGACAATTCTGATAATGCTTTTGGCAACAAGATGCGCACATCGCTAATTTTGGAGGCACTAACATTATTAGTAAAAGCGTGTCTAGTCGCTGCTGTAGATTTCATGCTCTGTGGGATACCACACACGATGTGAGCAGGCACGACTGCTAAGCATGTAGTCCTGAAATCAAATTTCAGGTCGGACAAAGTGCTATTGTATTTTTTCATCAGGAATTCATCTGAAGTACCCGATAAGCCAGACATCGCTGTCAATTTCCTAACCGAAATCCTACAGCCGATTAGTTCTGAGAAAAATCTACTTAATAAAACACAGCCGAGACATTTAATATATATGTATTTGCTTTGTTGAACGCTGAATTGAACATCAAAACACAACCGTAGCTATCGACGAAATATTTCGATAAATAATATTCTAGAGAAAAAAAATCTGAATTGTATGTACGTGAGTAGGTACCTACTTTATATTAAAAGACGTGCTTCTAAATAGTCTCGTTCTAGAGGCACTAGCTAGTATAGAGTGGGTACCTAGTACAGTTTGCAATGCCTGAACAATCCATCGTCTCAAGGATAATCATGTAAAAAAAGATAAAAATGTAGGTATGAGTATGCAAGAACTATTGTCCATTTGCAAAGAGTTAAACATTTGTCTATTTGGACTTGTAGACGTAGTCCAGTGGCTTAGTTTTTGGTTAAGTTATTATTACTTATTAATTACATGGTACAACGAAATTCTTGGCTGAATTACAGCTCTCCTAGCTAGATCACTGCGTAATCTGTATTAAGGAGAGACAGTTTCGACTCCCTATTTAAGTATCACAATAATCATGTTTTATGCTTTTGGAGCATAGAATATAAAACAAAACAAAAGCAAAAATCTTCAAATTAAAATCATCCTAAAATTAAATAAAACCAAATTAGAATGAGCAGTGTTGGTGTAGTGAGTTAAAATTTAACATAGTCTACTACACACACACACACACACACACGCACATTAAACATCTATATATTTTCAGTTAATCATTTCGAATGTATAGCGGAACGTGCATTTTATTCAACCAGTCTGCCAGGCCATGGTATGTATCCCTTTACACAACAACGAGTATTGTAATCACCTTGGATGCTGCGGCTGGCTGTAATCAAATTCCGTGTAGTGAAGGACATTTTCAAACGAAATTTTAAATCGGATTATATAGTGAAGTGAAATTGTCACCTGGATTCGAACAGAAAAAAAATGCATAATATAATTATTTGGATCATTCGATTTCGTCGCATTCGATTTGTGCTCATGTGTTGTGTTTTTGTGTTTCTCTACACAATATTAGTTACCTATGTGAAAATTGAAACTATTATCAAACGCGATGACAAAATGTTTGTAAAAACTGAATTTGATGATATATCATGTTATTATAAGAATGACGGAGACGTGTTGCCATCAGCTGAAGACCCAGGTTTTTCTCCAAAAGATAAATCGATTTTCTTTATTGACTCTACGTGTAAAGGAAAACTGACGATGATGCAAGCTTGTGTTGCAGAGTCTGCAGCTATATCTAATCCACAGTGGCACATATATGTACTGCTCATTTTTCCTATTACGGATTCACTAAGTAAAAGATACCTTGCAGAGCTTCTTACGTATCCTAACGTTAATGTTGCAAGGATACACATCGCTCAATATGTGAAAGGCACTGCACTAGAATCAATACTTGAGAATGGTATAAAGAAAAGCAAACACCAAATAGAAGACACATCAAATATATTAAAAATAATTACTCTACACAAGTGGGGTGGTATATTTTTGGAAAGCAATATGATTGTTATTAGATCGTTTGAAGATCTACCAAAGAATTTTGTTGCAGAGCAAGATAATCTAGTATCATCCGGAATTTTATCTTTTGCAAACGATTATTTTGGTAGAAATATTACCAGTGAAATATTGAAGTACGTTTTGTTGCGTTAAACCGGACCAAATAGATTTAGAGGTGAAAATATATATATTTTTTTGGTTACAGCGAACTTGCGATGACCTACAACTATAAATTACGGCGTTTTAACCGTCTAGAAGCTATATTAATTCCGGTACTGAAAAGAATCTGTCCTAATGTATTCACGTCCAAATCTGCAGATTGTAAAGGTAAGGGTTTTTTTATAGTTTTGTTATCGCGTTTAATTTCCTTTCTCTTAAGGCTTGTAATGCTTATTATAACGTAGTTTCCGTTATTTTAGTATAGAATATTGCTCATGTTTTGCTAAGAAAAGCCTTAATTTAATTGTACCTAGTTGATCAATCCTTTGTGCTTAAATACTAGCTGTGCCCGCGGCTTCGCTCACGTGACTGAGTAAAGAATCGGCTTTTTTTTTTTTTGAGCATGGCAAATCATCAAATGACCCCTGCCGCTCTGGGTGGAGCGGAAGGGAGTGTCAGACTATTACTGACTGAAACCCACCCGTGTTCCTTCCTTGGCCCTTTATGTTCCGGGTCAGCGGTACCCCTTTCGGATGATCTCGCTTTCCCGGCAGGCTTGGGCCCTAGTGGGCCCCCTCTTCGATGCTGACATCTCTTTGAGGCGCGCGTGGAACACGTACGCGCCGTCCAGCACGGGCCTGGTGCTGATCGGACGGTGAGCTACCCATTACTCACCGCCCGCAGGCCCGCGCCTACGGTGGCCGGGAGTCGTCACGCGGCTCCCGACGCCCGGAGTGTCCACCGCGGCGGCTTGGACGGGAGACTCTCTCCCTGTCCCGTCCCGCCACCTCCTTCGATAGCATGACTGCTTCGCAGAATCGGTTTTATAAGTTAATCGGAAAGTCATGGTATATTCGTAAAGATAATATCCTCTACTTAGTAGAGGATAATCTATTAAACTAAAACTTGTTTATTGTATGAACGAACGAAAATATTTGTGGGTCTCCTGGGTCCCTATCAGTGGTCGCCCAGTGGTAATGCCCGCCACTAACGAGTTGCAGGTCGTGGGTTCAAACCCAAGCAGGAACTTTATTTTGTGTAAATTATTTAATCACCGCTGCTCTCAAAACGGTGAAGAAAAAAAACCCCGTGAGGAAACTGGCATGTCCTATAACCAAAAATTCGAAGACATGTGACATCCGCAAACCCGCACTGGGCCCGCGTGGTGGATTAAAGCCCACTGCTTCTCACAGAGAGGAGGCCTGTGTCCAAGCAGTGGGAACGTTATAGGCTGATTATGTGTCCCGCGAGTTAAAATCTTATGTACTTATTTCTGTTGTGAATATTTTAGGGTTAAAAATTTTCACAGAAGATTTATTCTACCCACTACGGATTCCTGGACCTGCGCCTTATCTTGACGAACCTGGTTTAGAAGTTAATGAAATTGAGATTCCTTACACTTATCCTTTGAGAAGCATGGACTTCAGTAGCTACCAAAGTGACGAACAATGGCCATTTGAATCTTTAGCAAGGATATTCTGTCCAAGACTTTTTGAACTAAAATTGAGTTTAAAATAAATTAAAATTAGTATCAATTTAGGCCCACTTGCACTACAAATATTTAAGCGCATTTAACACTTACCACATTTCTTCAAATGATTGACACAAGTAGAAGTAAGTATATTATATATGGCAAGTGGGCATTACAGTCCATTGACGGTTATTTTACCTCTGAAAAATCAGAAGCGACAGAAATGCAGAAGCATCACTGTCGAAATCACAATAATCTTTTTTGTTGTTATTATAAGGTTGCTGTTGGGTTGCTGCTCTCAGAAGTAAAAGAGGTAAAAAAACTGTAAAATGACTCTAATATCAATTTATCACATATTTTAGTAATGTAGTGACAATTTGATTTAAACGATACGAATTAAATATTTTTTTGAGAATGTTTACAAAATCATTTTGTTTTCTTGATACCCATTTCTAAAGATTTCTGAATTCAAAAGAAGAACAGGAACCTTTAGCAAATAAGCTTAGTATCAAATGGTTTGATTTGATGATTGGTTTTGATGATTGGTTTGATGAAAGAATTGGTCTTGAAATAGAATTAGATATCTTCAAACAAAATTTCCCTCTGTAATTGCTTCGACGAATCCATGAATCGACGAATCCGTAGAAGTAGTAAAGCTTGGTACAGTTGTCCACACGTCAGTGGTAGCACTTTGACCTTGAGCTGTTCTAGAGTAGTAAGGAGTTCCAATATAATAAGAGGCCAGCTTGTACTGACGTTCGGCCTACTGTACCTTATGGACCTCAAACTTTTAGCATTAGGTGCCAATCAATCTGTTAAGCAATTTTCAATGTGTGGGGATCGCCCGGATGACACGGTAGAGCATACGGTGGAGGTCTGCCCGGCTTGGGCAGAGTACCGCCGTTTCCTGGTGCAGGCGATTGCAGGTGGCGATCTCTCGCGTCCGGCTCTGGTCTAGGCCATGGTACGGAGTGAGAGGGCATGGGAAGCCGTCACCTCCTTCTGCGAAGCAGTAATGCTCGAGAAGGAGGAGGCGGAAAGCGTGAGGGAGAGGCAACATTCACGCCCTCACGCCCCTAGCCGCCGCAGGAGACGCCCTGGGCGTCGGGAATCTTAGGCCGATTCCCGGCCACTGCAGGCGCGGGCTTGCGGACGGCGAGCAATGGGGAGCTCGCCGACCGATAACTACCAGGCCCGAGTCGACGGCGTGCTGTGTTCCACGCGCGCCTCAATGAGATGTCAGCAACAATGACGGGGTCCTCTAGGGCCGATGCCTGCCGGTGTTGCGGGAAGGAAGTCCGAAAGGGTTACCGTGGCCGCTGGCACAGGCAACTGAAGGAACAAGAGCGGGAGAAGTTATTTGATGATTTCCCATCCTCAAAAAAAAAAAAAAAAGTGTCAAGTGTAGATTTTCAAAAATACAAAAAAATAACTTTTATCTTAAAAAAGACTTCAACTAATGCAAACCTGAACGATTCTTCATAACCTAATAAACGCACTACATAATTAGTGACTTTTATGTTACATTGTGACAATTTTATCGGACATCGTGGGCGTATCAAGGACGCTGTCTGCTTACCTATTAATAAAAGACTTTTTCCTGCTATTATATCTCGACTTCCTGTACCCAATCGAGTTAAGAAAAAAAAAGGAAAAGATATTGCCTATTTTCTATGTTTATCTTCTCTAACATAACCTTGTGGCAGAGGAGATAGGCGTTTTTGCGTGTGCACTGAGTGAATTCACAAGGATAACATTATTATGTAATAAGTTTTTTAAGTTTGCTTCACTATTGCATTGGGTTATAACTGTAAAAATAGCCGTAAGTGAGGATATAAATAAATAAATAAACATCGGTGAAGGAAAACATCGTGAGGAAACCTGTACTTATAAATACAATTGTAGTTTCAAATCGCCAATCCGCCTTGAGCAAGCGCGGTGATCAGAGCTCATGCCTTCTCTGTATCAGAAGAGGCCTTTGCCGTGCAGTGGGACAATAAAGACTGGTATTATTATTTTTACGAATTATTTAATCCCAAATTACGATGTGTATTTTTATTTGTTTTCACTCTTCTTTGACGTAATCCAGATTTGATAGAGTTGTAATGGCAGTCATGTCATTTGGTTTAAATAGGCTTTTATTTTTTTATTTACCTTATGTATAGATTCTTTGTATTTTCTGAACGTAAGAATGTTGTAGGCATAACTTGTAAATTTAAGATTTGTAGACCATTTTTTATCTTATTATGTACCAGGTACCTGTTGACAGGCCTACACTGTCCTCCCATACCTATAAACACTGTAATTTGGAAACATTGTAAAAGCCAATTATTTCTAAAAGAGTAACCGTGGAGTTTCCTGCCGGCTCTTCTCCATAGGAAACGACCAATTGGAACCGTGCACCTAGCTTCTGACGTTTCATAAGTGCCCGTGTAGGTCGTGAAATAAAATATTTTGATTTGATTTAATTCGCTAAAACTCCATGCAAGACGTAATAGGACTGAAGATGGATAAACGAAAGCTAGTTTATTTTTGTATCCAAACTTTTGGTATAACAATTTGCGACACGCTTTAGTAAAAATGTCTGTGTCACGTACGTTTTCTTTATATTAGGGGTTAAAGTATGAAATTGCCGATTTGTACTGAAAAATTGAAATTAGTTTATTTTTATTTTTATTTAACATATTTATTAAATCAGTAAATCACTGACACATCAAGCAATGGACAAAATTGTCGGCAATATGTATGCTTGAATATGAGGCTTTTGACAACGTTGGATGTGTATACTTTTGAGTCTCTTTTTTATTATTTTTTATTTCTAATGTGCGTTTTGTTTGTGTAGAATAAACAATTTTTCTTTCTTTTCTTTTAAATCAAAATAATTACCATTATTATCTAGACAATGCTGCCATCTAATAGGAAGGTCATTTATGCCTTTGCGATAGAACTCTCGTGATCTAGATTCGACAAACTGTGTGAAAGCATTTTGTACTGCCTCCTGAGAAGAAAACTTTTTCTAACGTAGAAAATTGTCCAAATCATGAAAAAAATGGTAGTCCGTTGGAGCAAGGTCTGGCGAATACGAAGGGTGATGAATGGTTTCTTATTGCAGTTCCTGTAGAGTTAAAACGGTTTCTCGTGCTGTAAGAGGTCTCGCGTTATCATGGAGCAATAATGGTGAAGATCGATTCATGAGTCGGGGCTGTTTAACTGCTAGTTTTGCCATCATTGTTCGGAGTTCGGCACAGTAGACATCTGCCGTTATTGCTTGACCAGATCGGAGAAAGCTATAGTGCATGCTGAAACCACCAAACAGTTACCATTACCTTTTTATTGGTAAGCTTTGCTTTAGGACACTGTTGCGGTGTTTGACCTGGGGTCAGCCATTGCATTTTTCGCTTACGGTTATCGTAAAGAATCCACTTTTCATCACATGTCACAATTCGATTTAATATTCCTTCATTTCTGTATCGATTCAACAAGTCAACACAAGTTTCAACACGTGTTTCTTTCTGCAGATCAGTCAAATCATGAGGCAACCATTTCATATATTTTTTATTTTATTGTTTTGACGGAAATGAGTCAATATTGTTGGTAAGGTAACGTTAAACCATGCCGCTAATTCCTGGGTAGTTTGGCTCGGATCGGCTTCCACAATCTCTTTCAATTCATTGTTATTCACCTGTGTGGGCGGTCTTCCACGTGGTTCGTTCTTCAAATCGAAGTTTCCATCACGAAAGCGTTTAAACCGAAATCGCATGGTACGTTCATAAGCAGTCCCCTCTCCAAACGCAACATTGATATTGCGAGCTGTTTCTGCCGCGTTAGTTCCGCGTCGGAACTGGTATTCAAAAATAACTCGAATTTTCTAAGTATCCATCGTTCTTGTTTAGGCTGAATAAAAAAAACAACTGAAAGTCGATAATCGAATGTTGCACACTTTTTAAAAGAAGAACTTCATACCTGTACCATGTAAAAAAAGATTCACTCAAAAATCTCAAACCATGAAGGTTCTATGTCAATTCAAAGTACCTAATACAATAAAATGGCAATTTCATACTTTAACCCCTACTATTATATTAATTTTGTTCCAAGCTACCAGTCGAGCGAAAAAGTATAGGCAAAACGGACTATCCAAAATAAAATCTTCAGCAAAAAATAAGAGGGAGCAAAACCGTTCGAACATTTTTTTTCCAATTCAGCTTGAGTCAGCATCATTCGTAGATTTACCCCGCTAGCAACATAGAAAATATGGGCAAATAAGGAACGAAATATATCAAGAAAGTACAAACATTTGTTAGTCCTGACTGTTGTTAAAATGTAGGTATAACAAAGTATACTATTTCTTACAAGCGTGTATGCGAAATCCCAGCTGTTGAGAGGCCGCAAAATAAATTCACAGTCATCGCTTATAACAAATGTAGACATTTCTATGACACATAATTCAGGATTAAAGTTAAACATATGACCACCTTCAGATACCCGTTTGACCCTATTAGACGAATGAAATATTACTAACCCTAGACCACGATGAGTGGATGAATTATGTGGCTAGTACAAAATACGGGGAACCTGGATCTAATATACCTAATGTCTTCAGGTTTCCGTGGATAGAAACGTATTAAACTACCTATCACATTATTTTTCATGGCTTCCAATCGCATATTCTCTAAAAAAAAAATAAAAGAATAATAAATTACTAAAAATAGGCGATCATGTCTTCCAAAAGGCAGCAACAGCTATTCTGCCACGTCTACTTTGAGTTACATTGGAAGCTGACCAAGATCTAGAACACAAATTTGTTGTTCCTACTACCAGGCTCAAGAAAATAAGTGGCTCGTTGAGATGCCAATGTATACGTTTTTATAATAAACTTCCTAGCCACATTCAAGAACTAAGCCTTAACAAATTCAAATCTTTTATAAAGAGGACACTATGCCAGAATGCCTATTATACTGTCAAAGACTATATTGAGGACAAAAAGGCTTGGGATGGAGTTGCTCCAATAAAGCACAGGCAATGTTAACTTATTTTATTTTGCTAACTATTTTTACTTTTAATCTTTGCTATAAGTATCTATACCTATTTACATATACAATGACACTAATATGTACTGTATAAAGTATTATATTATTTTTAATTATTGTGAATGTGAGGACTATGTGTGTTTTTGTTCCAGTTTTAATCATGTTCTGGCAGTTTGAGTAGTTTATGCGGCATACCCAAATGTTCTTTCTTTTGTATTATTCGTCGAATCGTTGAGCTCCTTAAGTCTAAGTTGAGCTGCACGATTGCTGACAATTGCGTGCCCTGACTGGACAGGTCCACTCAATCTGTGCTCTACATAGCCTTCACATGATCTGACCAAGATTTTGTCTGGACTTTAAGAGACTGTGACCTCTGAGTTTATTTCGGCCTTTCTTCTCAGAGTAGTCAGATAGGAAATGCCGACCTCATCTAGTTTAAAAACAATGTATGTTTGACGTGTAAAAGTGTTTGTTCAAACCTACTTACAGAAATAAAATCATTTATCATTTAGTTGGAAAAAAACTAGGCAGATCAGACAGTAGCAATCACAATTTCTCTGTTATAAGTTTTATAACCAATCTGATAAATAAGCTTGATTTTAAAAAGAAAAATGATAGTTTATTTGTAAAAACACGAGTTTGCAGCACAAATTGGGATTTGTAAAGTAAGGTGTTAATATTTTAATTAATGGCTTACATATTTTGCCACAGATAATTAATGGCGTACAAAGTAAAGTTGCTTACGTAACTATTCACGAGTAGGTAAAATACTATAAAGCCGAATTTACATTACGAAACTAGTCGCGCAAACTTAGTTATTTATTGACACTTCCAAGTGTAAATAGATACCAGAGGGGCAATTCCCGTATTTTTAAGACCGTTCGCATTCTAATCTCAGTCTCAATCTGTCAAAATTACAATCGATTTACATACATTTTTGACAGATTTTTGACATTGATTGACGCTGAGATGAGATTGCGACTTGAATTTGAACGTTTTTTAAGTACGAGAATTGGCCTACAGTTATTTACACGTGAAGCTATAAATGAATAACTAAGTTTACGCAACTAGTTTCGTAATGTAAATTCGGCTAGATACATACTAACTCTACGTTGAAATATATTCCTTTTCTCTAGTACCGTTCCTTTCAATGTAGGTAGGTAGTTTTCACAGTTAAAAATTGGTTCTCAGAATAAAAAAGACTTTTCCAATATTGCAAAAAACAAGTACAAAAAAATGTACTCGTATTAGTCTTATGGATGAGTTACACTCTGACAATTTGATTGGTCATTCCTTTATCTGAACGTGTCGATGCGCTATGAATTTCTCACTGATTGATATGATCAAATTCATGACTCAGAATTCAATTCATTTTTTGATAAAAGGTGATCCATGTCTTTAATATCGTAATTGATTTTGAAAATGGAATGTATTTAATGGAACCTCTAATAAATCCAATTTTGCACTCTCAGAAGTATTATTGAACACTCAAATAAAATGAATGACAATACCGGTATTCTGCTGCATCCGAATAAACGCCGACCTCAACATAGTTGGGAAAACTACTTTGTCGCACCTTGGAGAGCAGGCAACGATACAATCCTTTCTCATTTATTTTACATTTGATTTTGCATTACAGTGACCTTTATTCTCGTAGCTATAAGGGTCCTGTCGAAAGCAAAATTAATTTGAAAGGTGTGCTAGTGTGGCGGCGTCTACAACGCCACATGCGAACTACACATCATCCTGAGCCCTGACGTCAGGCAAATTCCTACATCGCGCAAGCAGAGTTTACCGCGCAACTAGCATATTATTATATACAGCGTCCTAACATCAATCTTCGAACAGTTGCCCACCAGACACGACACCCGTCTGGTCGGAGGATCCTCCGTTTTCTATGGAGGTGTGGGCGAACTTTACACCCTGTTCCTCATACCTCTATACTAGTATCGCAGTGGTTATTTGAATATCTATGGAGGTATACTCGGATAGTCAGCGCCCGAAAATCTAGGAACTGAAGTAATTGGAGATCAAAATGGCAGTGTTACACGTTTGGTCGTATTTCATTAAACTATAACCAAACATTCCAATGTGTTGCGGGATAAAAGGCAGAGAGTGATACCCTTACATTTTACTTTTGTGAGTATTTACTCGAGAACAATTCTTTCATAAAATAGCTTTAAAAAACTCAAACTCAAACTCAAAGCATTTATTTCAAATAAACCAGTTACAGGCACTTTTGAATTGTCAAGGGGTCGGTCAGTCAGAAAGATGAAGCTAGTTGCCCATTCCAAAGCGTAGTAGGTACCTATGGAGAAAAAAAAAAAGAAGTGCTACCTGTTGTATTTTACGAAATCTGCTGAATTTAACATTTTTCCTCATCTTTTGTGCCGAATTTCATCATAATAATTTTTATACAGCGTTGCTTTAGCACTTTAGCCCCTAGCTATAAAAGCCTTTTTATGAGAAGATTCTCGAACAAAGTCTTTGAACGAAACTTTTAAGATGCTGATCGTAATTTTGGTTGAGCACGGTGGCTGTGCTCTAGAATAATTACTTTCCATAAATAATGGATATTTATTACCCGCCCCGTCCCGTTATTGATACGGCAAATTGACGTAGTGTCTCAATATGCCTAAACATTAATTTCCTCGACTGTACATCTGCGCATGCTATGGAACACAGACGGGCTTTTTCCTTACACCATCTATGTATTTTTGAGTTTCGAACTTTATTCTGACAAAGTGAAAGTTCTAATTACAAAAACCAACATTTAACCCGAGTCTAAGTTGTCAATATTGTATTAAGAACTCGTTTTGTAATGCGACGAAGAGGTTTCAAGCTGTCCGGATTTTGAACAATTGCAAACACAAGTTCATCAAACAAAATTTACGGACTGGCGAAACCTGGAAGGTTCTTACGTCGATATGCGTGGAGATAAATGGAACAAAATATATAAATTTTATCAAACATGATGACAAATTGAGCATTATTTTGACAACCTTCTTGGAGATAAATCGAAATTGCTGTACTGGCAAAATACATGCGAGCAGCGGCCGGCAAAAGTTCTATGATAATCCATATCTGTCGTGGTTTAGCGGCCAAATAAATTACATAGTAAACTCATATCTAACGTGTAATTTAAAAATGGGTCGACCTTTTACTCCAAAACATAGCAACCAAGGAGGTAACTTATCAACGGTTTTATTTAAATTTTTAACTGGCTTGCAAATACATACAAAGTTGTTTATTGAAAAAAAAAAATTTTTTTTAAGTTTGACCGAGTTAAATCTCGGGAAAAATTATTGTTCTTCGTCATTGAATTTGAAAAGTAACTGTATTTTAATTTCCGCGCATTATTTGAGAAAAGTACTATACAAGCCTTGGTCACAACTAGACATTGATGGACTTACGCATACGCGTTCGTCCATCAATGCCTCTTTTGCTGGCCGCTGCAGTAATGTACTATTTCACTGCATAACACCAGAGGTAATAATATTATTTACCTGTCAAACGATATTCCGGTGAGTGTGAATACGCTGGCTGCGACCGTCACGTTCGCTATGAAGTTGCTCAGCTGACAGTAGCGGACGCCAAACACCCAGTCGCTGCAACAAACAATAAATTTGCTTAGCAATGAGGAAACGTAAAAAAATTGTCAACATCAACTTGAAGAAAATACGACAAGGTGTTTTTCAAAGATTATGGATACATGTCTCAAAATGAAAAAGGACCACCCTTATCCGAGCGTTTGTTTTTTTTTAGCATTTGGCGATTGTTTTTCACCGATTTTTTCGTGGCCAATTTACGTGATAGTTATTTGATAGAGAAGCCCGTGCCATTATAAATTTTATTAACTTTGCTTGAGCAGTTTATGAGCTAGCTTTAATATTAATATTTTATACGATTCTGACATTTTTTTTTCACGTTTTTTTTAATGATTTGTTGAATTTATAAATTTAATTAATCACAATTTTACTATGGGTTATTCTCTGTTTAAAATTTTAATATATGAGTTTAAAACTATGGACATGAATTATGTCTGACATAAATCAATAAATTAAATTAAATAATAATATCGTCTTATTCCACTGCATCCATGTTGATGATGTCAAAATATTCACATACCAAGTAGTGTTAGCTACTATTTTTACGCAGAATGTATCTAGCCAGTAAAGGACATCATTAATTTCGTACCCAAAAATTAAAGTAATAATAAACAATAAAGCATTAACCTACACGGGCACTTATGAAACGTCTGAAGCTTGGTGCACGGTTCCAATTGGTCGTTTCCTATGGAGAAGAACCGGCAAGAAACTCCACGGTTACCTTTTTAAAAAATAACTGGCTTTTACTATGTTTTCAAATAGCAGTGTTAATAAGTGTGGGAGGACAGTGTAGGCCTGTCAACAAGTACCAATTACCTACTTAATAATTGGAATTCGGTCTGCAAATCTACAGTCTACAAGACCTACAACGTTCTCACATTCACAAAATATTAAAGTCTCTGTATAAAACATTAATAAAAAAAAACTATTTAAACCAAATGACACGATTGCCATCAATCAAGCAGTGGTAGGTACCACGACTTAAAGTATTTAAAAAAAACTTTTTTACAATAAATACAGTCTACTTCAAAAGAACCACGGGCGAAGTGAAAAAAAAAACGAACAAAACAAGTAAAAATTAAACAAAACTAAAAAACAAAGTCAATGGTGCCGATTCTCTTGTCACAAAATTCTCTAAACTAGACTAAAAATCACCAAAATTTTGTTTATTCCTGTCAAACGACGATTTCCCATTCTGAAATTGACTAAAGTGACACAAGTTAACAAAATTTTAGTTTGACAGCACTAAGATGGCACTGAGATTATAATTTAGTGAAAATGGCAATTTTGCTATTCTGAATTTTAAGTTTTTCACCAATAATTTTGATTGTCGTAACTAAATCTGCCTGTTTTTAATCGCGATTAAAAAGGTGTGGAATAAAATTAGTTGTCATGAACTAAAATTCACACCAACACCTCGACTTCAGATGCAAAAACAGTACTGTATCTTTTTTTCTTTTCTTTTGCTTATATCTCGAAAACGGAGTGTCCTATCGCAATAATAATGAAAATTTCGACCCCCTTTATAAAACCCCGAAACATAAAAAAACCAACGTGTTGGTAAAAAAAAATTTTTTTTTTCTTATTTTCCATGCAAAAACTGAAAAATTCCATACAAAACATGTCGAGGCTGCAAAATAATGCTCGCGTCTGGCTCTAAAAAAAAATCATGTGGTACGGCAAACATGTATCACGTGGAGTCGCAATTGCCAAATTTGTTTTTAGATGTGTCTATATTATTTTTAAATTTAGAGATTTTATTTTGCAGAATAGCGTTAAGATTCTCATAGCCAAAAGTAAGGAATTTTAGTGATAGTTTAGTTAGTTTAGTTCGGTGTACAACAGAATCGGCACCACTGTCTACAGAAACTTAAGTTATTTTTCACTTTACAGTATCTTTTTCTGAAGTCGGTTTTTTAATAAGATATGACTACGAAAACGGGTTCGACTTCCTGCAATATTTTACAAAAAAGCAAGACATAGTGATGAAGTCAATGATCCCCCAAAAGTAATTATCGGAATAATAAACATGAAGGCTGAAACTTTAACTTTACCCTGAAATTAAATTAGCTTTTAATTAAGCTTGGGTAAACTATTTGCTGCCACGTGAAGATACTTTAAAAGTACAAAGATTTAAAACAATTTCGATAAAATGCGTTGGCTTTTGCTTAAAGTATTAGGTTCACACGGTGAAAGTGAGACTCAGGGACCCTTTAGGCTTGCGGACGGCGAGCAATGGGAAGCTCGCCGTCCGATAAGGACCAGGCCCGGGTCGACGGTGCGTTGTGTTTCACGCGCGCCTCAAATAGATGTCAGCAACAATGACGGGGTCCGGTAGGGCCTATGCCTGCTAGGGTGGCGGGAAAGTCCGAAAGGGTTACCGTGGCCCTTGGCACAGGCAACTGACGGGAGGACACGACGCGGCATACGCTGGCAGAGTGTGCCGCTTGGGAGGAGCCACGCCGTGCCCTCAACTCAGAAGTAGGCAGTGACTTGTCGCTGCCGGCCGTAGTCGAGTCGATGGTCGGCAGCGACGAGTCCTGGGACGCGGTGGTTTCCTTCTGTGAGACAGTCGTCTCGCAGAAGGGTGCAAGAGGCTGCGGAAAGGGAGAGGGAGATCTCGTCCACTCACCCGGCCCGCAGAAGGCGCACCGGGCGTCGGCGGAGGGCGGACAACGCCCTCTTCCAGCCCCCCTAAATGGGTCCAGGGGCGACGGACTCGGGGACGTCTGTCGCCCCCCACACACCAGGATCCGGGGTGGTGGCGCGTAGTGTTCCACGCGCGCCCCTCCTAGACGTCGCGGGGGGAGTCAAACACCTCACTCCCCCCAGACCCGAAGAGGCCCGCAGCGGCGGGCCGGCACCAGTCGGGAGTTGCGGAAGCATCGTACGTTCCCGCGACCCCCGGCGTAGGTGTGAGATGGAACACCGGGGTGGTTTCTAGTCAGTAAGAGTCTGACAGACCCCGCCGTCCGCCCCAGGGCGGCGGACATCCATGAGGATTTACCACCCCGGAAACAAAAAAAAAAAAAGGCTACTGAAGGAACACGGGTGGGTTTTAGTCAGTAAGAGTCTGACACGCCCTCCCGCTCCGCCCAGAGCGGGAAAAATTATTTGATAATTTCCCACAGTTCAAAAGTGCCTGTAAATGGTTTAATTGAAATAAATGCTTTGACTTTGAGAATAAATGCTTTTGCTGTTCTTCGAATCAGTACATTTGCTTTTCTTCGAATTAGTACATACTTCCAAAGATTTCCTCTTAAAAACATAAACAAACAATTTTACCTCTTTCTTAGTTTAGATAGAGATGGCGTCATCAAAACATCACGTAGGGGACACCTGTGGTGGAGGATCCTTCAATAATAAGTTTTGATGATAATAAGTTTTGTCTAGACGATAGATATTCATACTTCAAAACGTAAATGACTATTATGTTACTGCCAATCAATTTAGATGAAGCATATTGTCTTTCATATTCCATTTCATATATAAGAGGAAAGTTTTTGATAAAATAAATGATAAATGTTTTTATATAAGTTAGTAGGTTTGGACAAACACACAATTTTACACGTCAATCGTATTTTTTTACATAAATAATGAATATATTGGGCTATTAGTATGGGTGGCTAAAGTGGATTGGTTACCTAGAACTATGTCTCCTGCGTGATTAATGTTATGTAATACACGAATAAAATGGCAGAGGCTAACTTGCACACTCAATAATGTGCCCCCTTCACAACACATTCAAATATTCATATAAACTTACACACATACAACACACTCACGCAGACACAACCTACACTTCCTTAACACATAACAACTGCACATCGCTCAAAAACTTATCATTATAACATCATTATTAAGTTAGTTTTATTATTATTAGTTTTAATTTTTTCTGTTTCGTGTTTGAAATACTAATTCGATTGTAAAGGATGGATCGACACACATCTATATTTATTTTTCTTTTTGGCTTTCACCCTCTCCAGACCCTCATGGCTGATCACTGTCTCTTAAGATACAGGTTTACCTAGTTTAAGAGGCAGGGTTAAATACTTGGGGTGCATGTTGAAGAGCCTCCTCGCTAGGGCCGATGCCTGCCAGGGTTGCGGGAAAGTCCGAGAGGGATACCGTGGCCCCTGGCACAGGCAACTGAAGGAGCACGGGTGGCTTTTAGTCAGTAAGAGTCTGACACGCCCTCCCGCTGGCCTGGCCAGAGCGGGAGGGCGTTTAGTTATTTGATGATTTCCCACACTCAAAAAGGTTTATATACTTTAGTCCAGATCTTATAATAGAACCAGATGTATGCAATGTATGTACAGTAATTCATAATGAAGCACCTAGGTACACATCAGTATTTTGTTTAATGGCAAATAAATGTATTATTATTATTATAATTGGCCCCAAAAAACGGTTGCCAGCATAAAGTGACGTAGCAACAAGGGGGCAACACGTCCTGAGGTTCTTGAGGAGTGGAGACGTATTCCACGGCTATCAGGAGAATCCCGGAAGTACGGTCAAGATCCCTACCAGCATCTTACTGGAACCATTCTTTCCTCCGAGCACGTTTGCTGATACACGATAATATGGTCCGTAAGGTTGCTACTGCCCCACTGCTGGACATATGCTGCCCTGCGGTTTATGTACCTCTCTTGGTCTGGCTCCTCACTATAGACCTGTTTCGGCAAAGTAAACTCTACCGTCACAGACCCAGAGTTCAGAAGCGCGCAAGCCCCTTCACGACGTAACGTAGAGATACGGCGACGGGGTAAATGATAAATGATTTTATTTCTGTATGTAGGTTTATACAAACACTTTTACACGTCAAACATACATTTTTATAAACTAGATGAGGCCGGCGTTTCCTATCTGACTATTCTGTGAAGAAAGGACAAAACAAACTCAGAGGTCACAGTCTCTTTTAAAGACAAAATCTTGGTCAGATCATGTGAAGGCTATGTAGATCGGTATCTAAAATGGTCTCTTGAGGAAAGAACCACACAGATTGAGTGGACCTGTCCAGTCAGTGCACGCAATTATCAGAAATCGTGCAGCTCAACTCAGAACTTAAGGAGCTCAACGATTCGACGAACAATACCAAAGAAAGGACATTTGTGTAAGCCGCATAAATTACTCAAACTACCAGGGTCATTATTATTATTACTGAATCGTTTTTTTTATTTTTACAACGCGCTATTAACAGGACTGAGACAAGCTTATCGGTAGCTTATGTCAATCCAACAAATTATTGACTTTTCCATCATCGGTTTCGCTGATAGAATGGCACTTTGTCTAGATCCACTGAAGCTCTTTGGTTTTGCCAAAGCTATGTACGATAATACAATAAAGCAGTAGGCGTCTTTCAGCTGAAATGTTGAAGATATTATTATGTTGATAAATTCATATTTTAAACGATTTGTCGCTCAGGCAGAGCTGAGCAGTTATGAAAACTTCCGTCCAAACGGGTTTAATATCTCGCTATCACCCTACAGCTCGGGGGTACGGTACGCCAAGTTCATTTATATGAGAAATATTTCATTTTTAATATCGTATCGTATGTGTTAAATATAAGTACAGCAATGAAAATAGTAGGTACTGATAAAAAGCACAAACTTACAAAAAAACTCTTATCATCATATGCCTAGCCCTTTTCCAACTGTTTTGGGGTCGGCTTCCAGTCTAACTGGATGCAGCTGAATACCAGTATTGTACATGTAGCGACTGCTTATCTGACCTTCACAACCCAGGTAATACGATACCCCTTGGTAAGACTGGTTGTCAGACTTTCGGGCTTCTGACGACCCGAAACGCAAACTCTATCATCAATAAAAACTACGAGAATATCATAAACCAACAGTAGCCGCAAACTGATATGACACGTAAACAAACAAACAACACCAAAACCATATTTATTTGCGTCTACGAACGCAAATGCAAAATTCAATCAACTATTAAATCCAACCGATATAGTAATATTAATACAAGCAACATGAATTATTATTAATTTGCATTACGTTTATATTGGAACAGTAATTGAATTTTGGTTGTTAGGTAATATTATCAAGCTTAAATAATTAACGATAGTATTTTAAGCTTGCGCTGTGTAGTTATGAATAAAATCTTTCTGAACAGTACGAGATTTATCAGATTTTAAAGTAAAAATTGTACTTAGTTTGAATACAATAAATATGCAAGGTGCATACACCGATGGAGTAAGCTTTGACCGATTGGAGGGCAAGATTAGGCCAAAAAACCAGGACTATCCAAAAGTATCGCCAAGTCGCGGGAAGCACCTGGATGAATGGCACACGGAACCGGGTGTCTTGGTTGAAGAAATAGGTGGCCTATACCCAGCAGTGGGCAATTCTGGGCTGCAATGAAGATAATGATGAGAAAGTGCGCAGTTGCAGTAGATGAGTCCTTGAGTGGAGAGCATGAATCGGCAAGCACAGCGTACCCCAGCTTGATGGACTGACGGCTTAAAAAGGGCGGCTGGGACAGACTGGATTCGGAAGGCAGAGAAGCAAGTTTTGTGGTCCAACTTACAACAGCCAGAGAGGCCTATGATCCAGCAATGGACTGCAATAGGCTAACTTGATTGAAGTACGCAGCTTGTTTAAGGCACATTCATAACAACTTTAGTTGACGCAATTGTCAACTGTTTAAAAGGTTGCCGATAACGGTTGTTACTTTTTTTTTTTTTTTTACGGGGGGAAATCCTCATGGCCTACCTCCGCCTGGGGAAAAGGCGGAGGGGCGTGCCGGACTTTTACCGGCTAAAACCACCCCGGTGTCTCCTCGCACGTGCGCGCGGGGCCGCGGGAATCTAAATTCTTCCGCGGCCCCACACTAGTGCTGGCCCGGTCTGTCCGGGCCTCGTCTCCTGCACGGGGTAGTGAGGTGTTGTAACTACCCACCGACGACGACACCCGCGCGCGCCTCCGCCTCGGGTCCATCAAATAGGGGGCGGGGAATTCCCCAAGTCCCACGCCCCTGGACCCATTCATGGGGGCCGGAAAAGGGCGTTGTCCGCCCTTCTCCTGCGCCCGGTGCGCCTTCTGCGGCCGGGGAAGGGAGTCAAGATCTCCCTCTCCCGTTCCGCAGTTTCCTTCTGCGACATCACGTCCTCGCAGAAGGACACCACCGCGTCCCACGACTCTGCGCTACCGACCATCCTCCGCACTACGGTCGGCAGCGACAGATCGCCTCCTACTTCATTTGTGAGGACACGGCGCTGCTCCTCCCAAGCTACACACTCGGCGAGCGTGTGTTGCGCCGTGTCCTCCCCGCAATGGACGCAATGGTGGCACCGAGCGTCCGGCTCCCTGCCCATGCGGCACAGGTACTTGCGAAGCAGCCGTGCCCCGACAGCACCTGCGTCACCCTAAACGACAGGGAGCCGTGCCTTCTCCCGAGCCAGTCGTCGAGTACTGGCCGGATCGCCTCGACGGTAGCGAGGCCGGCGGTAGGGCGCAGAAGCCTTTGCCGCCATTCCGCCACCAAGACCTGACGGAGCTCCTCGCGGCGCAGCGCGATCTGCCGCTGCACCGGCCTCGAGCCCCGTGCCTGCTCTTCCTCGCGCCATCGATATAATGACGCGAGTACTTTCGCCTCTAGGTCCCAGGGCGGAGATCCGGCCAGGACGCAAGCCGCCTCGTAGGAAATCGTGCGGTACCCGCGGACGACTCTGACGGCCATCGCCCTCTGCGGTTTGCGCAGAATGGCGAGAGTGCCGGCCGTCATGTCCATCGCCCACACAGGGGCCCCATACAGGGCCATGGACCGCACGATTCCCACGTACAACCGCCTACAAACGGTTGCTACTTACAGCAACGTCTACCTCTGCGCAGTTTATTGAAATCACATGAAAAACGTCATAAACAGGCAGCTGCGGGTTGCAACGAAGTGGCCGAAACCCGGGGATCAAAATTGCTTCGTCTGCACAATGCCTAATATAGTTATTGTAAAACTTGTAGTTGGAATGCGTCTGACTGCCAAGATTGGTATTGAAGCAGCAGTAGATAATTACATACTTTATTAAGGACATCGATAAGACAGTAATTCGATTTTTGTTTTAAGCGGTAAGAAAGCAAAAAGCAAGCAATACAGTATTGATACATCACGTAAAGGTCGTTGGAAAATCGTTATTAAATTACTTTCAGCGAACTTTTTTGTGTAGAACAAAAGGTTCAACTATAAAGACAAACTTTAATCTGCAATAAATAGTAAATTATGATACGCCATTAGACGAAACTATGAAAGATTTCGTGACACACGAAATGCACGATTTCATTCATAGGTATTATTACAGTTCATCAATCATGTTGTACCTATGTTTATATTATAATAAAACAAGGACAAATTGCCTTTTGATGCTTATTATGCGAGTTGGTTCTTGTTGTTTTCGTTTTGTAAGTAATTATATTTGATTACTAGTTCATTTATTTATTTATAAGTATAAAAATATGTTTTATTTATATTAGGTATTTACCTGTGTCGAAACTGTTTGTACTCCCCGTCACTTGTCTCTAAAGGTTCATTAGAAAACCAGCGCCAGACAGCATCTGTCTGGCATTAATACTGAAATGATCCTTTTTGGCGCAGCCGTGAGACACACACTATTGTTGTTAAAACATTATTTTCACTTTTTATTTTGTTATTTGTATTCTGTGTTTCACAAACTGTGTCCAAATAAACGTTATTCTTTCATTCTTTCTTATTGCGTTTCTAATATAAATCTTATCGGTTTTAAACATTGCTGATAAAGTTGAGAAAAATAGTGATGCGTAGTAGAAAAGTTTTTGACAAATGCAGCCAAGTATGTTATTTTTAATCGAAGTAGGTAACAGTCGAGAGAACAGCCCGAAAATACATTGAGGGCAATCACTTGCAAATCGTTTCATATTTCTACAAGGACTTTCGACGGAATTGATATAAGCTTTTTGGTAGCTTATGTCAATCCAATACATTTTTTACTTTTCTATCGTCGTTGGTATCAGTGATAGAATGCCACTTTATCTGGGCCCTCAATTGTAAGGATTGCTACAACTAAGTTACATTCTCCCGATAACAATACACTACCGTTCATTTCCCTAGGGGGTGCAGTTGTTAGACGGATATTGTTCTTAATATTATGGACATCTTGAAATCACAACTATCTAGTTCCTGAGGGCGAAACTAGTCGTGATTCTAAGATATCTAAAGTTTATTTATTTGTTAGCAAGGAGTTATTTTGCTTACAAATGTGTATAAAAAACTTTTTTTATACTATATTCTGCCTGCGACTTCGTTCAAGTAAAATGTTGAGCTCCGACCCTCCGCGTCGCATGATATCATCGACCTGCCCGCGCCATTACTTTGTATTCTGACTGTTTTTTTGCTCGGCCCCTAAGTCGTAATGTTAAATAGCGCATAACCTTCCTCAAAACTTGGGCTATGAATTGCAAAAACATTTATCCTAATCCGACTAGGAGTTCCAGAGATAAACGCGTTTAAACATACAACAGACAAACACAGCTTTATTATTAGTATAGATTTCGTTTTGACACACTCAAATTAATTAAATGCGAAGACTTTTAATGATTCTTATCTAGGTTATAACTACTTATAACAAACTACAAGATAAATTTAGCTTTTTGCTGTCTCAAGACTTTCTAAAATGACATGAAATGCTTGCGTTATTAATATTATAAAAAAATGCGATCAATAATCTACGTTCGAAAACATTAAAAATGTTTGTATTACATTGGTTTTTTAGTCAGCTTTATTTATAAATAAATAATGGCAACATTGTCTTTTATAGGAGCTGTTTCATAATAATATGTTGAATATTCATTAATAGACTACAGTCTATAGCAAAATCAATAGTAGACATAACGTAGACAGAGTCCACGAGACATAAGAACTGAGGGGCAATTCCCGTATTTTTAAGAACGTTCGCATTCTAATCTCAGTGTCAATCTGTCAAAAATTGTATAGCGTTTACCTACATTTTTGACATTTGACTGTCGCTGAGATGAGATTGCGACTTGAATTTGAACGTTTTTAATTACGGGAATTGGCCTTCAGATATAGACATAAGAAGACAAGAAGATCAATGACTTTGTCATGTAAAATGCTAAAACTCCTTCGTATATTTATTGGTATAAATAAAAAATAACAAAAACGATGAGAAAGGTGATTTGCACAATTTTATCCGTTTTCTGGTCACTTCAATTTTATACGAAAGACGGAATTGCTATCATGTCATGACATTACATGACAGTTTCTTTTTATTTCTTTCTAATAAATCATTTTTCTTTTTCTATTGATTTTTTTATGCGTGATGGCCCATTGTTTATTACACTTTATATTTCTGCAATTTAAGAGAGAAAATTATATTACAAAAATGTTTAATGTATAATTAATCAACTGAGACGTCTGCATCCTCTATCTAGTGGTAATTTAGTGGTATCGTGTGCCTAGGTACTTATTTACGGCTAATTTCAAATAAACAATACCGGCCTGTTAGTGTCCTAACGCAGGAAAAAGTCCTCTTCTCATAAAGAGTCGGGACGAGACTCGTGCACGAGGACCACCTCGTGCACGAGTCTCGTCCCGACTCTTTAAATAATGGCAAGTACCTACTAATGTGACAATGGTGCCGATTCCCTTGTTAACAAACTAAACTAAACTTAAGTTGAGTGCATCTTTTTCTTTCTATTTCATTATGAAAAGGACAGAAGATAAATATTGGTTTAGTCCTGTCAAATTAGTCAGCACCTGACGTAATTTGATGTAATTTTAGTAGTCGACTTTTTAATCACGTCTAAACTTGTATGGAGTAGTGTCAGGCGCTGATTAATTTGACAGGACTAAACTAAAATGTATCTTCCGTCCTTTTCTTAATGAAATAGAAAGAAAAAGATGCACTCAACTTACATTTGGTTTAGTTTTTAAACAAGGGAATCGGCACCATTTTCTATCCATACAATATCGTGAAATCTTGGTTTACAATCTACATACCGTTATTTTTTTAAACGTTGCCCCACACTAGGAATTTCTCCTGTATCGTGGGTGCGTTTACAAACATTTAAACTCACATACACAAACAGCCAGACCCGGAACAACTACTTGCAGGTCATACAAATACTTGTTCCGTGCGGGAATCGAACCTGCGACACGCTGCGCAGCAGTCAATCGCTTAACCACTGCGCCAACCGTGTCGCCTATAATATTGGTTAAGTGATACATGTTCGTCAGGAATAATCTGTAAGAATGCATCAGTCAGTGTATCAGCGTTGTCTATTAGGTATTACACGCAGGCGTTCATTAATTTACTAAAAAGTTCGCAAGCAATGGAACATTACTACCTACTGAAGGCTGCGGGCGTCAACCTCAGAACGAGCACATAAAAGGCACTTTGAACGTCAACATTTAAAATAGAATTGTTTCTAGTCGCCCCTTCCAAAATGTAGTTTTGTATGGAGAAGAATATGCAAGAAACTCCACCATACTACAACATACTTTTTTTAAATGTGTTACAATATTTTGTATACATTAATTTTATAATTATACGTTTAGTTAGTTCAGTTTTTTAAAAAATGTTGCTCTACACTAGGAAGTTCTCCTGTATTGTGGGTGCGTTTAAAACATTTAAAGTCACATACACAAACAGCCAGACCCGGAACAACTACTTGTAGGTCATACAAATATTTGTCCCGTGCGGGAAACGAACCCGCGACACGCAGCGCTGCAGTCAATTGCTTAGCCGTCTATGTGAAGACGATGCACCTATAATAAAATCACAATACCACAATAGGTAAAAAGAATTCAATGACGCGGATAACTTTACGCTTGCTCCCGCGTCACTAAGCCTGACTCTCTTCATATTTGGCTGCTGAGACCAAAACTATAAACGTAGCATACAGGAAAGTTTTATAAAAATGTGGCTGTTATTTTGGTATATGGTATATGGTGTCTCACGACATCCAGGCGAACTTCGTTCGCGGGCGGTAGCTAGTAGTCAATATAAGTCTGAAATCGCCAACCCGTCTTGAGCAAGCGTGGTGATCAATGCTCGTGCCTTCTCAGTGTGAGAAGAGGCCTTTGCCCTGCAGTTGGTCAATAACAGGCTGGTATTATTTTATTTTTGAATATTAGGGGGCGGGGAAAACGATACCTTTTGAGTGAGTAACGCAAATTCCACTGCTGGTCGTACCATCAGCTAGGACCAACGTACTGGCCAAAACCCCTCTGACTCGAGCAATTCGCACCATCAATTTTATTCTGGTCAAAATTGATATATTTACATGTCGTTGGGGAGAATTCGCAAAAATACTATTGTTTACGCTATGTTACAAACAATGACCTTTATGATCTTGAGATGTAATTTGCACTTTAATTTTAATTTTGTGTGTGTGACTTGGCTATTGCATTAGGTTAAAACCTGCAATGCTATTCTGTAACAATATCACCGTGATAACTTAGGTGAAGTGAGCTATCATTCCACCCGCCGAGCTATTATGTAACAATCTCACCGTGATAACTTAGGTGAAGTGAGCTATCATTCCACCTGCCGAGCTATTCTGTAACAATCTCACCGTGATAACTTAGGTGAAGTGAGCTATCATTCCACCCGCCGAGCTATTCTGTAACAATCTCACCGTGATAACTTAGGTGAAGTGAGCTATCATTCCACCTGCCGAGCTATTCTGTAACAATCTCACCGTGATAACTTAGGTGAAGTGAGCTATCATTCCACCCGCCGAGCTATTATGTAACAATCTCACCGTGATAACTTAGGTGAAGTGAGCTATCATTCCACCTGCCGAGCTATTCTGTAACAATCTCACCGTGATAACTTTAGGTGAAGTGAGCTATCATTCCACCGGCCAAGCTATTCTGTAACAATATCACCGTGATAACTTAGGTGAAGTGAGCTATCATTCCACCCGCCGAGCTATTATGTAACAATCTCACCGTGATAACTTAGGTGAAGTGAGCTATCATTCCACCTGCCGAGCTATTCTGTAACAATCTCACCGTGATAACTTAGGTGAAGTGAGCTATCATTCCACCTGCCGAGCTATTCTGTAACAATCTCACCGTGATAACTTAGGTGAAGTGAGCTATCATTCCACCCGCCGAGCTATTCTGTAACAATCTCACCGTGATAACTTAGGTGAAGTGAGCTATCATTCCACCCGCCGAGCTATTCTGTAACAATCTCACCGTGATAAGCTAGGTGAAGTAAGCTTGAAGTGAGTTGTCGATAGTGTCAATCCCTAGCATCAGGCGGAATGATAGCTCACTTCACCTAAGTTATCACGGTGAGATTGTTACAGAATCGGCCGGCTGATGCTAGGGATTGACACTATCGACAACTCACTTCAAGCTCACTTCACCTACGTTTTCACGGTGAGATGGTTACAGAATAGCACTGCTGTAATGACAGTATAAGGCCATTTAAATAAATAAATAAATTAGTTATCTGCACACTCGTATGTTTGACAAGGAGCTGAAACTGAAACAGACTAGTTAGTAGGTATGTAAAACTTATCAACTAATTATCCACTCAAAGCATCAACATATCCTGCAGAAACATCGTTCCGGGTACATCCGTGTTCAAACTTTATATTTAGTTTACGTTGTGATGAAGTTCATGCTTGTACAGTCGCCAGCACATCAGGTTATACGAAACTGTCAAATTTCTCCTAGTGATTTTAAACCTTAAAATGTTGAAGTTTAAGTTCAAAATCGA
Source organism: Brachylomia viminalis (assembly GCA_937001585.2). Lineage (NCBI taxonomy): Eukaryota > Metazoa > Arthropoda > Insecta > Lepidoptera > Noctuidae > Brachylomia > Brachylomia viminalis. The sequence goes on from OW443300.2 coordinate 6,583,219, forward strand.
ATGAGAAAATTTGACAGTTTGTGGTAACTTGACCCGCTTCTATGTGTACCCAGTTACAGTAAGTCAGAGTTGCGAACTTGTGTCGTTGTAGGAAACCTAAGTATTTAAGTACGAACAAGGCGTGAAGATGGATGACACCATTTGCGGCAGGCCTGTTTCGCCTCTGGGTAAGATAGGATATGTTCTGATTTTCTAATTCCAATTATGTTTTATCAGGTGGATAGTGCTTATTTAAATTAGAACAGGCTTTTAGGCATGACGCTATTTATTCACGTTGATTTAATGAGAGTTTGTTCGATAGTTTAACGGAGTCCGTTCAAACACAAACATGAATATCAATGAACTATTGTCGATTCATTGTTATTTGTTGTTGTTGTTGTTGGTGTGTCCGTGGCATCACAGCGGGCCCTATCAGAATACCAGCGCTGCGGTATTTATTTTTAAGCCTGATATATATAGCCTATATGAGCCTTTTCGGCCTCGAACAGGTCTTTTTTTATTTTTTCTTGTTTATTGTTGAATTATTATTAATGTTTATTTTGCTAATTTTAAATGCTCCTTTACTTTTTATTGTTTTGACTGTTTTATTGCCTGTGCGTGTCCTAAATAAAATATTTTTCTTTCTTTATTACACCAGTAAAAAAAAAATTAACTTTACTATAATTTTTACATCAATTGTTGCTTATGATAATATGTTCCCCTTTTCCCTTGGGCAAAAGGCGTAAAATTATGTTTGTATACATCATCATTCAGTCAATCTACCCGTGATTTAGAACTTCCCGCCAACGAACTGAATTGATTAAGTACCTACTAACTATCAAAAAAATATAAAAAAACAAGCATCATTAATTCAAACTAGGCTGAGAATCAGCAGTTTTGAACGTCAAATTTCCAAAAGCTCAGCTGTTGAGGCATTTTAGGTGACTCTTCAAAGAAACTCCAAATATGTTGATATTTAGTCAAACTTGTATTGCTTCGATGACGAACAAGAATGGAAGAAAAATGACAAGCAAGTACAGACAATCCTTACATCTAATTACAAACTAGTTAGTACGCAACGTTGATTTACTGATTCTAAACGAGCAGGCGTTGGCTCGAACACAGCTGTCTGTTCAGTTAGAAGAACTGGATTCTATACAGTAGTAAATAACGCAAAACATTAAATTAAATTATTTATTAGCGGTTCCTACGTTTCTTGCAATATAAAACTAGGAAATATACTGCCAATTATATAGCGCGATGTAAGAGGTTTCACATCTTACCGCTGCATGAGCGCAGACGCATTGCAGATGTGACGTACTTATTTAAAATCGCAAATGGTACTATGGATTGTCCAGGGCCTGCAGTCTCGACATGACGCAAACTGCTTAGCAATCGTTTTCGGTTGCTAAGTCCTAACAATCCAGATGTAACGATATTTGGTGGTCTCCACACTCAAATTTATCGGTTGTTACTGGTATTTTAGGTAGGTACCGGTAGGTAACAACCGATAAATTTGAGTGTCGAGACTACCTAACATTTACATCTGGATTGTTAGGACTTAGCAACCGAAAACTATTGCTAACTATGTCGAGACTGCAGGGCCTGAGCTGTTAAGCTGCTTAGGATTAGTAACACACTGCAAATTGTTTCGCAAACCTATCCTGTTACATGTCCCTCATTCCAGGTCCGCGTACAGGCAGAATTCGTTTCTGATCCGTGCGAGCAGAAGTTTTAATAAACTGTCTGGTGAACATGATTTGGCTATATTCAATACCAGTGTTTCTCGGCTTAAGCATTTTTTGGTGGAAAGCTTTTTTACGGAAAAGTAATTGTTTACGTCAAAATTATTTTTAGTTTGTATTTGTCGTTCGTATACTATTTTTTTCCTAATTTATGTAAAAGGTATTTTGTACCGACATTTGTATTTTTTTCTCGTTTTAATTTTGGTATTTATCTGTGGAAACTTGTAAATGACGTTCAGTTGCATATTGTATAAGTACACTGTATATTATAGCTGTATGTTTCCCGAATAAAATAAAAATAAAATAAAGTAAATTTAATATTTATGTCAGCTAGCACACGCCCATATACCTACTTAATTTACGCCAAATTACCTATCTCTAGATTCTGATCTTTACCTTTCTTTATCTCTTTTTATATTCAATAATTTTTATCCACAGAATACCTACGTTAGGCTCACCAGGCGACACGGCGCGGCATGGCATGCAAAGGATTTCCGCAAGCCGAAACTATTTGGAATCTTATTTGAATACCTTTAGCACTCACATTTCATTGAAATCGCCACAAGGAGACTTGAGCATACATCGGGAAGCAACTGTATAACGCAGCAGGCTTCTGCATGGATAATTTATTCAGCAAATATTATTCCCACAACTTAAATATTTAATCAAATACCTACTCATTACTGCCAGTAATAATCCGTCATATTCAGACTAACCATCTGTGTTCAAATCTCATTATAAAGCCTGAATTACTAAGAGGTTCCCAGGGTATGAGCACTTAAAAACGGAGAGTAGGTACATTTTAATTTTAATTAAAATTAAATTTTCATTTTATTCGGTTTGACCTTCGCATGTCGTTTAGAGGTGTGTGCAAACAAAATAAAAGGGGGATTCAGTAAAAGTCGGATTACTTTTTATCTGAATAATAAATATGCCGCGTGCCGGTTTGACATATTTTCTATACACTCAGATCATACAAACACAGTCTATACAAAAGCTGTGAAACCACAATTTATATTCCTCCGATAAAAAATTACTGAAAACCAACGAAGAACAAACTGAACATTGTAGTTGCAAAACATGTTCTTCCATAGGTACATCGATATCCGTCACGGTCAATTCTGCAACTGCAAATGAAAGTTTGTAAACTTGTGCTGTGAGACCTTGATTTTTGTCTAATTTCATGAATCTAGGTCAACGGGAAAGAGTACCCTATAGGTTTTTGGTTTATTTGCAAGTATCAAAATATGTCGCAAGAATGGTCGTATTTGTTTATTGGGTCGACTTAGAAGCTTGATTTTTTTAGAGCTCTAAGGGACCGTAGACTTACGAATTTGATATAAATTTTAACTTGATACCTTCATGCGTTCCAGAGATGAGCTGCACTAGACTGACGCACAAGTGGAACGAACCACTGAACATGTTTAACTTGCATCAAATGTTTTATCGCCTCCAAGTCATAAAATGACGTTCAGCCAAGATAACAAGCATCTGATAACAGTTAAAGTGTTTACAATACAACACTACACAATCCCAAAATAATTTTTGAAGAGTTTAAAAAATGAGAAAAAGGGTCTTGGCAGACTGACAGACAGACGCACGGACAACGAAGTGATCCTGTAAGTGTTCCGTTATTTTTCTTTTTAGGTACGAAACACTAAAAAATTAGGGCAAATCTAAATATCAATATCTAGATAAGTATATATCTCTGGACTACTACTTAGAATTTCCTAATGATAAAAACTTAATACCACTTTGCCCGACCGCAATCTGGGATCAATTCGTGGACTGCAATGATTGATTTTCAGCTCTTACGCCCATATCGAAGGCCAACTAGCCTAATAATAAAAAAAGAAGAAAACTTTAAATGAATTGTTATTGGGAACCGAACATTATTATTCACTATCTGTGAATGATCATGAATCACATTCGATATCTGGATTAGTCAACATGTGGAATAAAATAAAATGGATTTACATTAAAGGAACCGCCTACTGACCTAAAACTTAACATTATTGCCTAATATACATAGAAAATAGAAATAGAAAATATTACATACATACTGTTGGAGCTGAATATTGTAAGACTGCCTATGTACTAGTATATATCAAGATTATGTCTGGACTTTAAAAGAGACTGTGACCTCTGAGTTTGTTTCGGCCTTTCTTCTCAGAGTAGTCAGATAGGAAACGCCGACCTCCGTTTTTAAAATATGATTGATGTGTAAAAGTGTTTGTACAAACCTACTTACAGAAATAAAATCATTTATCATTTACGCTTTGTATAAACTGAATCTCCTTTGTATTATATAATTGCATAGGACAAGTGTGAGTACTATGTACTATCGAGCTACCATTTACCGGGTAAGGTCTTTCATTGACTTAAATGTGCCCTGGCGGCTGATAGGTGACATGCTCACTCAAATGTCTCGCTGACGGTGGTGCGTGTGTTGGATCATTTAGCTCCCTTCAAAATGGTTGAGCTGAATGGTGCTGCTCCATGCGTCATGTTCGTGAACGGGCGCTGTCAGTTGGGACTGGTCATCTATTAGCCGCCACGGCTTATTTTAATTATATTATTTATGGATTGTTTTGTTTAAATTTCTATTTGCTGTACTCTGGACACTCAACGTGTACGTCTTATTTACATCGTTCTCATATATAATTATACCTATATTCAACATTAATGATGAAATACTCAAAGGGTTGGCACCCTTTGAGTACGGAACCCTGCTCGACGTGGCGCTCACGCTGCTGCAACTGGCGCTGTAGCTCGTGGCCACGGTGGCCGGCGTGGTGATGCCTTTCTTGCGTACCAGGTGAGAGGCGCCCGACCGATACCATTCGTACTCAAGTGTCCCCCCTGCCACCGCGCCTGCTGCTCGTCAAGCTGCTCAACGTGGCGCTCACGCTGCTGCACCTGGCGCTGCTGCTCGTGGCCACGGTGTCCGGCGTGGCAATGCCTTTCTTGCTTACCAGGGAAACCAGGGGTACCGTAAAGGGTTGGCACCCTTTGCTAACGGTACTCTACAAACATTATTTTATTTTTAACCATTTAAGTATTAAATTTCCTTACAAATTGCTTGTATTTAAAATTACCCTCATTAGGAAAGTTATACTAGTAGATTAATAAGAACAATATTACGGAGCTTATCTTATTTTAGCAAAATTTAAGTAACGTAAATATAAGCTCCAAGTTATCGATTTGTTTAAGGTTTAATGGATATTATGACCAAATTATTAGTAGTACCGATGTTTGTTTCATTTTACTGTTTTGCTGTCGTTGATACGTTCTTTGTTTCATTATTACGAGGCCGCGTAGTTCGGTGTGAAGTTTTTCGTTGTAACGTGCAATCGTTGTTCCGTGATTCATTATTGCGAATTTTCGGCGCTGAATTATTCGGCATAACATATTTCGAAGTCACGTAGCGGACTCCAAAAAATTGACGATTTATCTACAAATACATACATCGCTATAGATTTCCTTTAACACAATATCTCGCCTATATTTCCCGAAAGATTAGGCAGAGGCGTTTAGTACACTCACATTATGCAAGTTGTAATTAAGACCCATGTAATAGTGGATGAGCCTTTTGCTATCAACCGGGCAAATCTCCACGGTACCGACTGCTTCTGAGAAATTCTTAGTGGAATACCGCAATAACACTTCGCCTGGAAATCGAACCCAGGTCCTCACGCTCTAGCTCGCCGTTCGATAAGGACCAGGCCCGGGTCGACGGCGCGTTGTGTTCCACGCGCGCCTCAAAGAAATGTCAGCAGCAATGACGGGGTCCGCTAGGGCCGATGCCTGCTAGGGTTGCGGGAAAGTCCGAGAGGGATACCGTGGCCCCAGGCACAGGCAACTGAAGGCACACGGGTGGGTTTTAGTCAGTAAGAGTCTGACACACCCTCCTGCTCTGCCCAGATCGGGAGAAGTTATATGATGATTTCCCACCCACAAAAAAAAAAGGTCCTCACGCTCTGCAGACGTGCTTGCGACCAGGCGTCAAGGACATAATTATATGTATCTGAGATAAATACGCTAAAAATAAAAAATATATATAAACCGCTTACAGGAAGAAAAGGTATTTTTTATTATATTTAGTCACTCTCTTATAAATACAGATAACTCAGTGATCTAGCTAGGAGAGCAGCGATTTGATCTACAATTCGTTGTACCTGCACCAAGTAATTAATATTTAATACTTTGTAAGTCCCTCATGTACTCTAAAACCTTTATGTACCTGAATAAATGATTAATACCCTTCCAGACCTGGCCCTGCATTATTAAACTCACATGAAATCCTATCGTGCACTGACTGGACAGGTCCACTCAATCTGTGTGGTTATTTCCTCAAAAGACCATTTCAGACACAAATCTACATGGTCCTCAAAGATTATTATAATATTATTCTAATTATTGAGAATGTGAGAACTATGTCGGTCATTGGTTTTTTTATATTAATTTTTGTATTTTTCTCAGCGTAGTCATGATCTGGCAGTTTGAGTAATTTATGCGGCCTACTCAAATGTCCTTTTGTATTGTTCGTCGAATCGTTGAGCTCCTTGAGTCTAAGTTGAGCTGCACGATTACTGACAATTGCGTGCACTGACTGGACAGGTCCACTCAATCTGTGTGGTTCTTTCCTCAAAAGACCATTGCAGACACCGATCTACATAGCCTTCACATGATCTGACCAAGATTTTGTCTGGACCTTAAAAGAGACTGTGACCAGAGTAGTCAGATAGGAAACGCCGACCTCATCTAGTTTAAAAAAAAAATGATTGACGTGTAAAAGTGTTTTTTCAAACCTACTTACAGAAATAAAATCATTTATCATTTATCATTAATATATAATGTTTGGACTTTAAAAGAGAGACCTCTCAGTTTGTTTTGGCATTTCTTCTCAGGGGTCCAGTCAGCTAGGAAATGCCGGCGCCATCTAGGTTTAAAATATTGACCAACAAAATATTGACGTATAAAAGTGTCTTAAAAGATCTACTTACAGAAATAAACATTTCATTTCTACTATTATTACTATCTTCACAAAAATACAGCAGGAAATTGAGTTCTTAGAAAATATAAAAAGAAACGTTGTTTAGTATCCGCGCAAGCTTTAATACCTTTCAAGAAACTTCCTCTTGAAGTAATAAGACCTTAATTAACTGAAGTAACCCAGTTTATATAAAGTCTATTGAAGTTATGCTCCTTTTGGCGCGTTTGGAAAAAAATATGAGAGTAAAATTTTTACGATGCGCGCGCACCCCGACAGTCAAAAAGTGACATGATGAAGTTAGCTGATCTGTCTCTCAAGTTTCCGTGAAAACTCATAACTATATTCAGTAGTTTCTCAAATATTTATAACTCTACAACACGTGTTTTATATCAGTGGAGATAAAAAAAATATGTTTATTCATGAATATACATGTGTGTATGAGAATTGTTTATGGTGGTGAAAATTCGTGATAAAAGGGACTTTTATCTTAAAAAAACTTTAAGTGCAAATCAAATCAAATCAAATTTATTCGTAAATGTAGGTTTCATTACAATAGGATGTTTTAATAAGATGGTCAGTTCGCTACATTTTACCCGAGAGTATACAAATAATAATAACGATAGTGGTGTCGAAACCACAGACACACATTTAAAATAAAATAATTACTTAATGTCAACATAATAATAATCTAAATATATGAACATGAAAATGCGAACGTGTTACTTAAAATATACTTAAATCTAGATTGAAAACAAAAGAAACAGCCATTTCAAGAACATCCAAACCAATGAGGAGAATAAAATCGTTAAATTAAGTGTAATATTGTATTAATCTAAATGTCAGTGGTGTCCTCCATAAACTCAGCTGTGGAGTAATAACATTTATGAATTAAAAATTGTTTCAGTTTATTTTTAATCATATCTATTATTATTAAGATTTTTTATCTGTCGTGGAATTTTATTGAAAATAACTGGAGCCATTCGATAAATACTTTTACGTAGAAGGGCTGTTTTACTGCGATCGACACAAAGAATGTTCGAATCCCTTTTCCTTAACCGTGGATCAGCTGGGGCTGGTGCATTTATAGATTTGAGGATAATTGTCAGTATGAATTCTTTTTATTAGTTTACATTGTACATTATTTTATTAATTTATCATTCCTTTTACAAACAAAGAGTTGTGGCTTGGGATGAAATCTTTAGCTATTTTTGTTTTGTTGCGCCAAAGAAGTATAACTTCTTAAGTGCGTACATAAATACACACACACGTATTTTTTTAAATTTCGGAACAAGTTAGGCTAAGGAGCTTCGCGAGGAAAGTGTTTTTTTCAGCCTAATGTCTTGCAATTAAACAAGAAAGCGTCGCGAAATTTTGGTGGGTGACCCAGTATTCTATTTTATCGTTGAGAATGAGCAAATAAAGTATCTTATCTTAAGAGCATTTAAACCTTATATACCTTACCTGGCAACGTCGCAATTTAGTGTCATATTTCGTGGTTTTCAATTTTTATCATATAATAAGAGCTATATTTTAAAAATCTGTTTAATTAACTTTTTAGAATTATGTGAAAACTGTGTAAAAGGTAAGAAATCGTTGCGTTTACAGTTCTATTTATATGCAAATACAACAAATACACTGGAAACTTGCAGGGCGTTATTTTCATTGTAAAATAACTGTAAGCATTACGGTTACTTACTTTTTAAACACTTTCACGTAATTCTAAAAAGTTAATTAAACAGATTTTTTAAATATAGCTCCGATTCAATGATAAAAATTGAAAACCACGAAATATGACACTAAATTGCGACGTTGCCACTCATAAGGTATAAACGCTCTTAATACCTAGATTTAAAAGCGTTATGTATGGGTTTTTCCACCAGGATTTTCTCGGTAGCAGCCCAGTGGCTGATTTTTTGTGTCCGATTGACAGCTATAGGCTCGCCCCCTATTATTTGAGACTTAGGCCTCGTTTACGGAGACGCGAGGCGTCGCGCGTCGCGTGCGGCGTGACGTCTCGCGTCTCTCTCGCTCTCGACCACGCTGTATGAGACCGAGAGAGACGCGAGACGCCACGCCGCACTCGACGCGCGACGCCCCACGTCTCCGTAAACGAGGCCTTAAACAAAACTGGCGAAATGTACTAAATGTTGTAATGTACTTAAGGTTCAACTAGCCGTTTGAGGAAACAGGCGTGACGTAATGCTTATGTGCTTTATAAATATAGGGATTGTTAAACTGCTTTGTTACTGCAGCCACCATGCTGTGTTAGTAGCTAGACTACTTATCAATTAATTTTCGATAATTCACCGACGTGGTGGATCAATCATTCTGTGTAGTCTTTTCCCATCTTGTAGTCGGTTTTCAGTCTAACAAGATGCAGCTGAATAACAGTATTTTGCATGGAGCGACTGCCTATCTGACCTCCACAACCCAGTTACAGGGTAAAACGATACTCCTTAGTAAGACTGGTTGTCAGAGTTTTGGGCTTCTGACGACCCGTAACGACTGTCAAAGATCCACCCACGAATGACATCCGGGACCAACGGCTTAACGTGCTTTCCGAAGCACGGAGGGTCCACGTAGCGACCGTGGCAATTTCGCGCGCTATTCATGTCAACGGATAACATAGCCACAAGCCCCTAGGGTTTAGGTGTGTAATAACACTAAAACTAAAAAATAACGAGTTCCTTAAATTATACGGACGGGCCTCTTGTTGCATGATAAATAAAATAAAATAAAAACATTCTTCAATAAAATTCACCGCTTATTTTATAAAGTATTTCAATGTCAATACCCAATGTTACTTGGATGTAGGGAACGTTCCCGTTACGTTGGGCATGAGTGGTTTGAAGTTATATCAAAAGTATTTGCAATAAAGGTGTAGTGCAGTCAAATCAAATCAATTTATTTGCCAAAGTGTTGGTACAATTTCGGTATTACTACACAGACACATAACATTTAGTCCATGTAACATGCAAAAATGTAGGTTCATAATTAGTTAAAATTACTGTAGCTAAAGTTCATTACAAATAATAATTAAGTAACAATATTATTATATTATATTTTAATTATTATTATTGTCAGATGGTAAATGAGTATAATTGTTATTTATTTTTTTAATCTGTTATTATTAAAATATGACGTTTACCTAGTAGTTTTTTTTTCTCATAAACATACTTTAAGACACCTTGTAAATTTATTAGCTGGGTAGATTTTAATATTTATTTATACTTTTCGCACAAAAGGTACAAAGGCGGACTTAATGCCTTAGGCATTTTCTACCAGTCAACCAAGGGTGGTGAAGAGATTAGATGGCAGGTGCTTTAATTGAAAGCAAAGGATTGCTTTTGAGCGATATAAAAAAAAAACTATCAAAACAACGTACACAAATACATAAATAAGTCGTATACACATACATACTATTTACTATACTATATAGTTACATAAATATATATATATTTATATACAAATTCAAGGAAGAGAGATGTTGAGATGACTCCACTCTATTTGTTTTGAAAGTAACTCTGCAATTTCCGCTTAAATGCATACCGACTGGTAGCCGTCCTGATATCAAGAGGAAGCGCATTCCAAAGAAGAATGGACTGAATATGAAAGGAAGAATGAACAAAGTCAGAAGTATGAGAAGGACAGAGTAGAAGAAGATTGTTAGAAGAACGCAGATTCTTAGCGTGAGAAGAACATAGGTATTGGAAGTGAGACACGAGATAAGAAGGAGGAGTGGGAGAGTTGAGAAGGGAGAAAAGCGTGGTCAAAGCACGCAAACTTCTTCTTTGGCGAATGGACATACTACTAATACTGTCAGGTATAGCATTAAATATGCGACCACACATTGCATAGCAATTTTCACTATATAATGCCGTCCGGGATTCTGCGCAAAACTATTTTATTTCTGTTATTTGAGAAATCTTTTAAACGAAAGTCGATGAAAATGATGAATGATGAGGATCCTATTAGACACTAAGTGCCTATATATGCCTACTAAGGCGGAAGACATCGTAGAGTACGTACGCCAGAAGACGAGGTACACGGCGAGGGTGCAGTTACTGGAGTTGCACCGCAACCGGCAAGGTCAACTTCAAGGCGTTCGCGTACCGAATTATTATCTGCCCGTCGTCATGGAAGAAGACTTTTGACCGCAGGACGTGGTGTTCCGTCGCTTCCGCGGACAAGTATCACAGGACGGCACAAGGACAAGCTGGTGAAGTCCAACATAGTTTTAAGCTATTATTAAAGCAAGTTTTGTTTTATATAAGTCCTTTATATATGTTAGTTTGTAAAGTATATGTATATGGGCCATCATAGCCTGAAATAAATGTTTTATTAGTATTATTGTTATGTACACGAGTCGTACGTTGCCAAGCGCAGAGGCAACTGCAGCCGTCGACACTCGTTGATGGCAGCCATAGACGCACCAACGGCTGCAGTAGCCTCTGCCTTTGGCAACATGCCACTCGTTTATATGAGCATCTAGGTATATGGAGCATAAACATTAATTATATTTCTACTATCGCACAGATTTTTTCTGTAGACGGTTTTCGCCGTTGTGTGTTTTTATTATCCCATAGATTTGCCATAGATAACATATATTATTATTATCATATTTTATTTATTCAGACTACAAATGAGGTCCATTGTGTTAGTAACAATCTTACTTAGCCTATGTTAGTACTTAATAACTAAAACAGATCTTGTTGGACCGGCTAACGCCCACACAAGCGGACTATCTGCCCGGGCGGCTACCGACTGCAAGGACACTTAATTTAGAAAATCTTAACACGGTATTCTGAAAAATAGCAGTTCAACATTTTTGAGAAAAAATATCCTGAACTGGTTATTTCAATAATTTGCTGAACAAAGACGAAGCAAACGGAGTGAATATAAGTATCGTATTTAGCAGGTGGCGTTCTGTAGTTGTCTGCGTGAGTTTATTTTAGTATGTATCCGTGAGTCTTGGACACAAAATTTAACTGATGTGTAAACCTACAATAGTGTTGTGTCAAAGCCTGTCAAAGCATAGTCTGTAAAAAGGACTTTGTTAAAAAAATACTGGCATACCAATGAACTGGAAACCTTTCAACCCTACCAAACAAATACCTACCCTTAATTAGATCGTTTTCATAAATAAGATCTATATTAGGCAATGTCTTACACTTAATTTTACGGCTTATAAAGCTAGGGAAATGGAAGTACTTAAATAAATCGCCTATAAACTTGAGCCTACGAGACCGCTTGTCTGTGGTAAGGTCAATCGTTGGATGACTTTTATGTCTGGTAATTAATTTTGAACTTAATAGAAAACCCTGTCTTAGTTCAGGTAGTTAAATTGTAGGCACGGTAGTTTAATAAAATTGAATGTTTAGGTATTATTATGGTCCTAGTAAAGTGTAACAAAATAAACAATTATTCAGGTATTTTCTCAAACCGTTATGAATACTATACTAGCTGACCCCGTGAACTTCGTACCGCCTATCATGTTTTTTTAATTTTTCTCTCCGTATGAACCATCCTCGTACTTCCAGGAATATTCTAAAAAAAAGAATTGTCAAAATCGGTCCATCCGTTCTTGAGTTATAAAATTACAACGAAAAGTGGCATTGATTTTTATAGATATAGATACTTTGATATTATAAATACGGAAGTAACTCTATCTGTCTGTCTGCCTGTTACTTTTTCACTTCTAAACCACAGCACCAATCGTTATGAAATTTGACAGATGGGTAGCTTGGAACCTGGAGAAGGACATATAATAATAGGTCGGGGATAAAGTTTTTTTTTGTATTTTATGGGTCTAAAGTTATAGTAAAATCTCTTTGGTTGTACCTACTGTTTGTATCTGGCTGGTTTTGATACATTACACAGAAGACATTTAAAAAGGAAAAATAAAAGTAAAAACGATTTCCCGCCATTTTTCAAATGTTTTTCAGTCCGCCAAAATGAGTGAACCTGGCGAAGAAACTCGATGCATTATGATGTTTTATTACAAAAAAGGAGAAATGCGACACAAGCCGCGAAAAAAATATGTGACGTTAAACGATACTGCGATTAACGTCCAATATTTTTTGAGAGTAGCAAAAAGTTGATTTAAGCGTTTCTAGTACGGGAATTTTGATATCAAATTATGCAGCTCGCTCTGGTTACCCAGTTACGGGTAAAGTCAATGCCATTATTTTTTTTAATGGAGCAAGATTGGCATATTAATACTTACGATATAGCCTAAGAGTTAAGGGTTGACCAAAAAACAATTCTGACCCATTTCAAAAAGTCTGGATATACAAAACAGCTCGATATTTGGGTGCCACACGAGCTCTTAGTCTTAAATTTGCTTTTTCCCTGACCTAATATAAGGCTACTTTCTATCCCGGATCCGGATCCGTTCCGGATAGTTATATTATACAGGGTGGCAGGAACATCAATCAACATGCAACCTGTTACTATGGATTCGGTACAAAATTCTGGACCCTGGCGTGGAAATTATTCGTCGACTATTAAAAACTAATTTTGCCGTTCCATCCATTTTGACCACGTAGGTATCGCACTTTTTTATAAAACAGCTGTTTTTTTTTATAACTGACCAAATATTTCTACACAAGGCTGTTTAAAATCATGTGCTGAGTTCATGGTTACAGTTTGCTCGTTCATGTCCCGGCAACCCTGTATATTTTATTTTATTTTACAAAAATATTTTTAGTTGAAATATTTATTTATTTACGGCCAACAAACAGCAGTGTAATAATAGGTAAACATATGTTAGAACTTAATAATAGAGGTAGCAAATACACTACTCACAAGGTTATCCACATATTACTAAACAGATCTGATGTACTAGTTGTTAGAAGGAACAATATATAAAAATAAACAGACTAAAAGTAAACATTACTTAATTCTTAGGGTTCTGATCACTTAAAATAGTAACAATTTCTTTTTTAAATATAGCCTTGCTTTGAAACATAATATCAGTTGAGCCAAACTGCACATTGTAGGTGTCAATTAATCGATGCAGCGGAGAGCGTACTCCTGAGTTGGTTCTACAAAAAGTAGTGGCAAACAAGTGTCTCGAGCGAACTTCTCGTCCATGTACGGTACGAGGGATTATTCCTGTTCTTAAACATTAAATCTATGAAGTAAGTACTAAGAATATACCCTCCTACCGGCCTAAAGTGTACTGTGCAGTTATTATAACGCTCCACATGTATTAAATAACAAAGTTACGTTTAAGTGTTGGTGTTACAGCTGTTGTTAATGGGCATGTGAACTATCCACTCAAAAAATGACTACGCTTACTGCTGCTGTTCTCTTGGAAGTACTTACTGATAAAACCTTTATACACAGTACGGCGGCATGCGAAAAGGTGTTTCATCATGAGTGTCTGGCCTTAGATTCATCAAGCGACCTGACACCGTGGTTATGTTGTCTATTATCTATGCAAAAATATGGCAGCCCCAAAAACGTCGATATAACACGTATTCAATTTAATACGAACATCACTATACGCACTAACAAGAGACAAACATTGCAGTCAACCAAACTCAAACTCAGGAATTTCCCCCGTAACAGAAGACGGTGTTCGCGCTATTATCGAGAACGTGATGCAGTTGCAGATGAAATCTCTGCTGGAAAACTTAAAGTCAACCATGAGCAAACTGCTTTCCAAGGAGTTAAACGAGATGCATGTAGAAGCAGTAGATTTTTTTAGAAATCAATATGACGATATGTTGAAGGAAAACAAGTAGGCTGAAGTAAGAAAAAACCTTTTCACAAAAAAAACCACCGAGTTCGCAGTCATACTTTTTTTTCATTTTGTGCTTTTTTTTAAAGTCGGTGGTTTTTTTGTATTTTTTTTTCATTTATCACTTTTTCGTTGTAGTATCTACCCCAAACAAAGTCGTTGGTATACCACTACTTGAAATGTAAACAACAGTGACAGGAAGTTATTACAACATCAACATACACTAAGTAAAAAAAATAACTATTATTGAAAAAAAAAATTAAAAACCACTCATCAGAACTTGACCAAATTTTTAAGGAACCACCTGGAAGGTATACCCTTTGAAACAAAATAAGAACTCCCCAAATCGGTTCAGGCGTCTTCGGGTAAGAGGTGAACATACATTTAAAATCTGTAGTTTTCTTTTTTAATAATTAAAACATAATGTAATTTCAGAACGATCTCTCAGATACCTACTTTCACAATAACTGCGCCAACATAGAGGCTGTTATCAATGAAAAGTCATTTAATCAAACTAGGCTGAGAATCAGCACTTTTTGAACGTCAAAATTACATAAGACAGTCTCCTCAAACGCCCGCCCTTCATCACTTCCTAGTGCTTTAGCTAGGAAGAGGAAGTGGCGCAACCAACTCCCCAGCAGGACTGCTGTCTGTTCAGTTAGAAGAACTGGATTCTATACAGTAGTATGTAATTAACATTACGAAACGGCCGTACATATGGCGGATTCAATTTGCTGCATTTTGGCCCCCTATCAGCTGCTGACGGATTAACGACGAATTACTGGTAACCCTGTATATTTTCAAATATAGTACTATAGGTAGATGTTTAATCTAGAACGTTTGTCGTAATTCGACGATGCACTGAGGGCGTAATGTGTGTGGTTCTGAAGCAATGTCCATATGGGATCGACAATGTAATAAATCAAGATTTAATTACTCTACGTAAATAGGCTTAGGCCTTACTAGCTACTGCTAGACCATTTCAAAGAACAACACTAATAAGATTGTATTTATCTTGAAAAGTACCACTTGAAGATCAATAATTGTCGTACTTAAAAAGCGTTCAAAATCAAGACGCAATCTCATTTCAGCGACTATCAATGTCAAAAAATTTTCAAAGAATTATTAGGGTAAAGAAGATTTTTTCACAAATTAAGACTGAGGTTAACATGCGAACGTTCTTAAAAATACGGAAATAGCCTCTCTGCCTATTATCACTCTCTACCTATTATGACTATTTCCACTACCTAGTGCCTCTTCTCATGAAAATCAAGTTCATCCAAGCTTTAATTTTCCGCAAATTATTCCGCTTGTCTTTTCTTTAACAGTAAACCTCTTTAGTAAACCTATTACGTAATCATTAATCACTATTTCTCGTATACCATTTCTAAGAGGATGAATGTTATCCTATATTAATGACGTAAGCTTTCTTTTGACATTGGATATTATTACGCAACTAACACCCAAGCGATCCTTAGTATTCTCGGTAGTCACTCGTATGAGTAATCATAATATAATGAATAATCTGGTCATTTAGATGCACATCTAAATTACCAGACTACTGAATAATCTAGGAATACTTTTTTCTAGACTTTTTTCATTTGGCGCTATGAAAGTACACTATGTCCTCTAGACAAGTAACACTTTGTCTGTAACCAACTGACAAACTCGTCCGTAGGATAAAATTAGAATGGTATCCTTGCCAAAAAAGACGAGAATAATATATAAATCTAGCTAGAGTGCCATCGTACTGAGCGTAGGTATGTATAGCTTTGGCGTTGACATCACCACCTACGTTGCGTTAGCGTCACGTCATGTTGACGTGGTGTTAAAGTCACGTTTGTGCAGAGTATATGTTTGACAAATACCTACGCTAGTACAATGCCAAACAAATCATAAAAAAGAATACTAACCTGTGTAACATGTAAATGAAATTGAAGAGACAGTTGAGGGATGCCATCATCAAGTCAGCGAAGGAGAGGTTCACCAGGAAGTAGTTGGTGACAGTCCTCATGCGTCGATGAGCTGTAAATAATAAAAATTATTAACGAGGGGTATTCTTCGTAGTAAAAATAAGGTTTGTACAAAGGCTAAGGATAATGCGTAGCTGTATGCTATATCCATGGTTCGATTCTCAAGTTTCATCTAGAACTGTTTTGTATTATTATTAGCATCAATTGGCATTGATATTTATTTACCGCTATAGCCAGGCAAGACCAAAACGGTAAAGACTGTTAGTCCAATTATTCGAGTTTTGCTCAATTACTATTTTCACAAATTACTTCCTACGTCGGAAATAGTACACGAAAGTAACATTCAAGCCAAAAGCATAACAGGAAATCCGAAACATAATTACTAAATCCGTAACATGGCATATCTGAGAGGCATTGTTTACGTATTGATACAGAAACATAATATTGTAGAAATTAAAAATAGCCCATGTTATATCAGGAAACAAAAACGGGCCCAGAATAGATCCTTGGGGTGAACCACGTGTGGATATTTTTACCTGTTCTTATTTTGATGATAAAAGCGTTACATTCAATATACCTACCTAGTAACAAAGGTATATTCATTTGTTGTTTGTTTATTTGCTTAATGTTGTTCCTAAATGACGTACTCTCATAATTGTATTTTTATCGTTCTATAGGTACATCCGTAGTAAGTATTACATTCTCGGAATCAGCCTTTAGAATAAATAAACTTAATTTCTTCTATCGCTCGCTATTTCATTCTAACCAAGTTTATGAACCGGATTTTCTGCAAATGAAGCTGAAATCCAGATGTTTGCCTCAGTTTTGTCTGTTTAGTTTATTGTTTTAATTTAGCCATGATGCAGAAATTATGCGGCTTTTAGGGACAATAGTGAGTCCTGCGGTCAAATGACTTTCTGGTATATGGGTGTAGTAAAAGGGTCATGTTTCTTTTGATGAATATTAGAAAATAGCCTTGGAGAATTTTGATTGAGTAATGCTAAGCATGAGGTCTTGGGTTCAATTCCGAGGTCGGAAAAAGTGTTATTGGCGATAAGCGAGCCTATTGCCATGAACTGGGCACAAATCCAGACATTTGTGTCCGGTTTATGGTAAAAGGCTCGCTTCTATTATTTGAGTCTTAAAAATAACTGGCTAAATGAGTGTGTACTATGGATACACCTATGCCTTATCCTTATGAAGTCACAGGCGTGATGTTATATTATATTGTTGTGTAATTTTAATTTATTATGGTGTAATTCCTCAAAAGTCCATTTCAGACACCAATCTGCATGGTCCTCAATGATCATGTCCGGGTTTTTTATACACATTGACATTGATGAATTTTATATATACTATGACATGAGTATTTACTTTGTAAAGTATTATAATATTATTTTAACTATTGTGAATGTGAAAACTATGTTGGTCATTGCTTTTTTTTTGTATTTTTCTCTCTTAGTGTAATCATGATCTGGCAGTTTGAGTAACTTATGCGGCCTACTCAAATGTCCATTCTTTGGTATTGTTCGTCGAATCGTTGAGCTCCTTAAGTTCAGAGTTGAGCTGCACGATTGCTGACAATTGCGTGCACTGATTGGACCGCGCCACTGAATCTGTGTGGTTCTTTCCTCAAAAGACCATTTCAGACACCGATCTACATAGCCTTTACGTGATCTGACCAAGATTCTGTCTGGACTTTAAAAGAGACTGTGACCTCTGAGTTTGTTCCGGCCTTTCTTCTCAGAGTAGTCAGACAGGAAACGCCGACCTCATCTTGTTAAAAAAAAATATGATTGACGTGTAAAAGTGTTTGTAAAAACCTACTTACAGAAATAAAATCATTTATCATTTATAAAGAAAAGCTATACACAATTTTCCATATGGTATTTCAACTTTCAGTTTATCTTTGTTTATTTTAGTATAAGGTAGTAAATATTATCTAAAATGAACAATGGTATCCTAGAGCCGAGGAACTTACTTAAATGTGGTGTAAACTGTTTCAACTCCTAACTCGCTAACAGCGTTTCAAACTACGTAATATGTACCAAACTACCCTTTTCACCATTAGTTGACAGCTCCAAATAAATTACTTATGCAAAAACAATACCCTTTGTCCAGGGGCTGTCAGCAAAAAATTGAGCTTCGCCATAGGGCTTCTTTATTAACACTTATATAACAGCAGAATTTTCGCAGATGTTGACCGGCTAATCCCTGAATTATTTCAGTTTTCTTTATAGGACGGCTATATCCGTTCAGATTAATTCTCATAACAAACCATCATGCCTGTATTACCCAATTAGTTAGGCTAGGATGTACCTACCTAGAGTACACCCACATTTCGTCAGCTATGTTGGTGACACATGTAAATCCCCATAAATTCAAACTTCCAACTGCTATAACAAACTCAGACCCATATATACCTACAGACTCAGTATTGTATAATTGCATAGCACATGTGTGAGCACTATGTACCTACTATAAAGCTTACTGAGTTCGTCATTCATTGAATTGAATGTGCCCTGGCGGCTGAGACTATCTCATGCTCACTCAAATGTGTCGCTGGTGGTGGCGTGTGTATTAGATTATTAAATTCCCTTCAAAATGGTTAAGGTGAATGGTGCTGATCCACACGTCGTGTTCGTGAACGTATTTCTGCATCGTGCCCACAAGTATAATTTCAACATGAATGATGTAACTACTTTTTGTAACAATATTTTTATTTAAAAGAGCGTCCATGGAATTTCTTGTCCGTTCATGTCCATAGGTACATACTCCATACTACGTTTTGGAATAGGCAACTAGCTTCATCTTTCTGACTGACCGACCCCTTGACAATTCAAAAGTGCCTGTAATTAGTTTACTTGAAATAAATGCTTTGAGTTTGAGACCTGGGAATCTGACCCAGGACCTCATGCTTAGCAGTAGCGCTTGCGATGACTACAAAAACGAGGCAGTTTCCTTTTAGAGTTCTAGCAGATTAAATCTGTTTAGGTAATGGACAATATACACTTGCTAGCAAATAAATCGAGCCACTTCCTTTTTTCACGTATAATGGTTATTAGGTATTTCTGGTATTAAGGAACGTATCAATTCGAAACATATACCGCCTTAAAGATTATTTATTAGCCTTTATAATTAGGGCAGTTCGTTGTCAACTTTTCATTTAAAATCAAAGTTTAAAGGGTAGACTTAAATTATCGCATTTAATTTGCTTATAACGTTTTGATTGTACTCTAATTGGGAAAGGATAATGAGGGGTTGTGTTTTTGTTTTATTATTATTTAATTTTGTTTTTAATTGTTTATTTCTGGACCGTTTTAACTCTAAAATTTTCTAATAAAATTACCGTTTTTCTTTCTTTATCATTCAATAAGGTTATCATAATCATAATAATTTACCCTCATTATTAAGGTTATTTAATAACCTCTTAGGCGATATAGGTTTTAATTGATACGTTCCATAATACCAAAAATAATAACCAATAGACGTGAAAAAAGAAGTGGCTCAATTTATTTGCTCCCAAGTGTAGACATGTATGTTTTTACTACATGTAAAAACAGGTCCCAATGCGTACTGTTCAGTATTTGTATATCCGTCCACAACATAAGTACCTAAATGATCTCATTGTTTTGTTAACCTTAATCTGTAGTGTGATACTAACATAGTTTTAAGACCTTTGTAACAAAAAATTAATAATAATAATAATAATAATATGGGACAACATCCACACAAGGTCTTCAGGTCCCGAACTAGGCAGAGCCTGTACTACGGTAACCTGATGACTGATATACATACTTATATACATATACACACCCAGACACAGGTCAAACAGACATGTTCATGCACACAAATGTTTGACTTGTCCGGGGATCGAACCCGGAACCAGCGGCTCAGAAGGCAGGGTCGCTACCAACTGCGCCAACCGGTCAGTCAAAAAAAATAAAATCAATAAAAAAGTCAAAGTAAAGTAAAGTCAATATAAATATATTGTAGAAAATAAACGTAAATTCCAATAATAAATAGTACTTTGACTGTGCTTAAATTGGCTTTTCGATAGTGCATATTATTATAACCCAATGTCTAGTAATTACTAACAAATTGGATTTTACGCTTTGGAAAATAAATAAATAATGATTAACTAAAAACAACACGGCTTCTAACCTGTAACTATCCAAATGACAATAACATTCCCTCCAATAGCGACTGCCAGCATGGCCGTGAACAGACACACCCAGGAGTTGTGTGCCCATGTTGGCATGGTGTTGGATGATGGTGTGGCCGTTGTCTTCGGCACCAGCATGGTGGCCGCGTTCAGTATACTGCGGTTGAAGTCCATGTTCCATGTATACACCACCTGTGGGGAAATGATAGTGATTAGCACAATACAGTTATGATCATCGTCATCAGGATATAGCAGTACCTACTACTGTAGTAGTACCCATCATCTGCGTAGCCTTTATCCAACTTTGATGGAGTCGGCTTCCAGTCTAACCAGATGCAGCTGAATACCAGTACCTATTTTACATGGAGTGACTGCCTATCTGACCTCCACAACCCAGGTACTGAGTAATACGATAGCCCTTGTTATGACTGGTTGTCAGACTTTCGGGCTTCTAACGATCTGATCCTGACATAATGACTGTCAAAGATCCACCAACGACAGCCGGGAACAACGGCTGAACGTGCTTTCCGAGGCACGGGGGCATCTCGGTACTTAAGTAAGATGGTCATCCATCCACGGACCGACCGTGACATGCGTATTTAAACTTATTGATCGACCCATACGGCTGTTATTACTTAGCCACAAGCCCCTAACTTAGCCACGAGCCACTGTAGTAGTACTGTATACTAAACATGTAGCACAGTTAGATTTAACTAGTTGACTGTCCGAGCATTACATGTAATGCATTTTTGGTCTGACTGTGACGTTCGTGCATTACCTACATGTAATGCATTAGCCAAAGGCAACTAAACTGCGTTTCTTGAGCTGGACGTGTGAGCTAGTACTTTGATTTTCTTAAGAACATAAAATAAAGCAGTTTCTAAAAAAACCCATTGGACGTACCACGAAATTACCCAAAATTGACGGGACGGTCAACGTGTTAAGATTGTGACGCACTGTTAGCTGTTCTCCTAGGAGAACAGCACTTCTCCCACCTAACCTTGATATTAATTAGTTAATAGGTAATAACCTATCGTAAATGTGTAACTTTATTTGAATATAAAACTTGGATTTTATAATGTTTTGGAGAAATAAAGATTTATATTATTCTTTCCATTACTATTTTTGAAACATGTTTAAATCTGAACAAATAAATAAAATAGCTTTTTGCAATTTTATTTATTTTTGCATGTTGTTGTTTTATTCCGGCTAATCTCCAAAACGGCTGGACTTTTTTTGACGGTACTTAGACTGGTAGATACCTGTAGGCCAATTCTCGTACATAAAAAACGTTCAAATTCAAGTCGCAATCTCATTTCAGCGACAATCAATGTCAAAAACCTGTCAAAAATGTATGTGAATTAATTGTAATTTTGACAGATTGAGACTGAGATTAGAATGCGAACGGTTTTAAAAATACGGGAATTGCCCCTCTGATGTTACATGAAGTAACATAAGCTACTTTTATTTTATAAAAAGAATTAGGGTTCCGAGCAAAACAATAAAAACCCACGAAATCCAATTTAAATACCTTTTCACACCTCTCGAATTTCGATAAAATTTGGCAAGGAGACAGATGGCATCCTGGGAAAGGATGAAGACTACTTTTTGTCCCGGTAGCACGTTCCCGTGGGATGATTTCCGACACGCACGTGGGTGAAGCCGCGGGCAGAAGTTAGTATTTTGATAAAACACATAAAGAAATCAACAAATAAAAACAAGTATAACAACATAAACAAGTAAAAAAATAGTAGCCCACCCATCTAAGGACCCCACCATAATGGACCCGGTTCCATTATTATTATTACTACTGGACATAAACCTATCCAATCGCTCACCGTTTTACTCAATCCACGGCTAAACTCATCCAGCTGCTACTAGCCACCCTACGGAGATCGTCCCTCCACCTAGCCTTAGGAGCGTCTTACCCCTTACTGCTTGGAAACATGCTGGTCCAACTCCACAGGACAATCTAGGGTCTAGACAAAATTAAAACTCGTTGCTACTTTATTTGTATAGTTTATTATTTTTATGACATTGATTTACATTCTGTGACTACTTTAACTCACACACTGACATATTAATTGGTTACATAATTTGGGAAATCGTATACTTTTACAATGTTTGTAAATATGTGAACACCATGTATCTATCACTTAATTAACTTATTTATCATTGCTACGTTTATTAAATTCTTTTTACCTATTTTGTTAGGGTAATTTTTATTATAGGTGCATCGTCTTCACATATAATTATATAATTAATGTATACAAAGTATTGTAACACATTTTAAAAGAGTAACGATGGAGTTTCTTGCCCATTCTTCTCCATACGAAACTACCTTTTGGAAGGGGCGACTAGAATCCATTCTATTTAAATGTAAATGTTGACGTTCAAAAGTGCCTTTTATGTGCCTATTAGAAATAAATGCTTTGACTTTGACTTTACGGTAGCTGATTTGCGGTCTCCACGTAAGAAAACCTCTACACCAACGGGCATCAGCCAAATAAGTAGATACTTACAAGGTGTGATTCAAATAACTGAAAAAAAAAACCATTAGGTGGCTAATTCGTCATCGTCGTGACGACGGCAAAACTATATTAATGTTTATATGCTCCATGTATTTCATTTAAATAATTATTGATAAACAATTAAAGATAGTTTAAATTTGATTTTACTCAGGTTTTTTTGCAGTTCGGATCATTTCGTTCACACTTTATTTTAGTTTCCGAGAAATTTTGGTCTATGGTCTACTCAACTTAGCGATTGTCAAACTTGATTTTAGTTGCGTCAAAAATGTTTTTACGTTTAGAGAATCTTGTATGCAGAATAGCTTTTAAGATTCTCTAACTAAAAATAAGAAATGTTAGTGAGAGTTTCGTTTAGTTCGGTGTACAAGAGAATCGGCACCAATGTCTTTAAAGCCGAACTAACTTAGTTTACGATAATTATCACGAAAAGAGACTAATAACTTTCCACGTGTGGTAAGCAGCTTACAAAAACAAAGCTTACAAAAGCCACGCGAGTGAAGCTGCCGGCACGACCAGTGCTAGCAACTTCGCTCACCCAAACCTAATACGTCACGAATAACCGAAGTGGACAGTGTCTATACAACTTGGAATGTCAAAAAGCATCTGACATATTGTAGACACGTAATATTATTTTGTAACTTTTGCGTGGGTGGATATCAAAGGATGTCTCCATGTTTTGACTTGTTGTGAGTCGGTGACATTTTCGTCCCTTGGGTGGAAACGGTTTTTGAATTATTATTTACTTCAGGTGTCAAGTACCTACTATTAAGCCCACTTACACCACAAATCATTATATACGTTTAACACTTAACAAATTTAGTTATTTGTGGTACTAGCGGGCCTTAGAAAACTTCGTTATTTCTGCAGAGATCTGCAGAGATTCAGGCTGTTTGTGTATGTGAGTTGAAATGTTTGTAAACGCACCCACAATACAGGAGAAATTCCTAGTGTGTGGCAACGTTTAAAAAAAAAACAGATCGTACACTCTTCACGTTTCCACGGCCTTCGTCTCATGTTATCTATCTAACGTTTTAGAATCAATAAAAAAAACTATGAAGATAGGTATGATAAAATCAAGCCGAACAAAATAAATAATTTAAGACATGAAAACCAACATGCTATTACGGATAGGATACGGATGCGGATATACGGAAGGATTTCGCAAGACTGCTTGTTTTATACGCCTCAAAATTATCATCATTTCAAATCTGTTTCGAGCGTGTTTCTTGAGTGCCTCTAAGTACCGTTTCTATGAACACATTACACTCTTAATCTTGAGTGACACCTTGGCATACGAAAATCCACAGAATTTATATACATTTACTGGGGCTTGTGGCTAAGTTATAACAGCCGCCCGGCCGATCGATCAGGTTACGCAATATTGCGATGCGGTTGGTTCGTGGATGGGTGACCATCTTTACATACCAATACCCCTTCATGCCTCGGAAAGCACGTTCAGCCCTTGGTCCCGGCTGTCATTCCTGGATCTTTGACAGTCGTTACGGGTCGTCAGAAGCTCGAAAGTCAGTCTGACAACGTATACCCACAGCAACTGGGTTGTGGAGGTCAGAGAGGAAGTCGCTCCATGTAAAAAACTAGTATCCAGCTACATCTGGTTAGACTGGAAGCCGACCCCAAGATAGTTGGGGAAATGCTCGACAGATTGAGTGACTCACCTTCCCATACATAATACGTTCTAATCCTATGAGTTCCCTTTCTATCTAGAATATCTCTTGTTCAAGATTAGCTAGTCACCAAGTTTGTTATGCAAACTCAAACTCAAAGCATTTATTTAAAAAAAAAACAATTACAGGCACTTTTGAATTGTCAAGGGGTCGGTCAGTCAGAAAGATGCAGCTAGTTGCCCATTCCAAAGCGTAGTAGGTACCTATGGAGAAGAACGGGCATGAAACTCCATGGACACTCTTTTAAATCAAAATATTGTTACAAAATAGTGGTTACATCATTCATGTTGAAATTATACATGTGAGAACGACATAGAAAGACGTGCACGTTAAAAGCGTCCGTAATAAAAAGATAAAAACAATTCAGGAATCAAAATAAGCCGTGGCAGCTAAGACCTGCTACCTGTAAGTATATGCCCCTACCGATGACTACTTTGGCCCCTACCTTGCTGGGCGTCGGTCGTCGCCATTTACAAAATTGTTTGATGCACCGTAGATAAACTTATACGTTATTTGATCACAGCGCTCGATCCTACTAAACGCCCACGTTCTGTTTTAAATAGTTTCTCAATCAATACTTTAAAATTGCTGATATATATATATATTTATATACATATATATATTCATGTAATATATAAAACTGCTCGCTATGCAAGCAGCGCAGTCAACCTACAAACTTCAATTTTGATTTTACAAAAACTTTTACTAAATTGGTTTACGTGAAAATATTTATCATGATATCGTTCATTTTCCACGGCATTAATATTAAAATCCATCTCACGTTTATAAAGCCACTTTACCAAGCTAATTAAAAATCGACCTATTAATAATATTATTGATGATGATTAATGTACATTGAAAATTGTAAATACCTAGTAGTGTTCATAGGCTCTCTCCAGTAAAATTGACTGACTTTGACTAAGAGTCCTTAAAACTAGCGTCACATAAACTAGATAATATAGAAAACCAAATTCATGAAGCTGAGAATCAATCTGTGATGATCACAGATGTGTGTGTGTTTCGTCGCATGTAGTTGTGCACCGAGCCCATGTTTAGGGATGCGATGTAGAGCGTAACGAATATTTCCCTTTGAAGTTTATCGAAGATGCAAATAAAATTATAAAATTGTGTCAATAAAGAGTTGAAAGCATTTTTTGCTGCCTTAACATTGCCGGTAAATTATATATCCCAGTAGATCCAACATTTATACTGAGTTTTAGTTATAAAGAAATTGCCAACTGCAAGTGAGGGACTTTGTATACACCGTAAACTTCAAAACTTCAACTAGGTACTTCTACCAACATTGCGGTCGAGCATCCACAAAATTTCTGAACTGACTGTCAAACATTCTGAACTTTATAGATTAACGTTGATTTACTATTCAGCGGTTCCAAGAAATTAAGCACTTCAAACTTGCACGAAGCATTCGATTGAATGATAAATTGATGATTGGTCTATTCTAAGCGTAAATAAATATAAAATCCGTGCCTTGAACACTTCATTTACTTTAGTTAATTAAAAACTGATTTTATATGAAATGTGGGTAAGTAATTTGTGTTGGAGGCCACTTAGATTTGATACTGGCATATTAATCTGTTCCATATGTTTTTGAAATAGACTTATGTCGATTACGACTGATTGTGTTGTGTCACTGTAGAAAATATAGGTATTATGTCCTTGCATCCACCTGAAAGTGTGTTATTAGCACCCCACGTGGTACTTACTCAAGTTGTTTCAAATGGCCACCGAGCAAGCGAAATATCCCTTAACTGACAATATTTCAAACTTGATTGATAACCGTACAATTTTACAACTTAAAAAAAATTGTTCGAAGAAAATCGCCTGTATAAACTGTGACGCAGCACATACGAAGAATCAATACGGTAATTCTATTTATACTGACACCAGTATCGGACAGCCAATAGCAATATACACAATGCACAACGTTACTCACAACTACCCACGTAAAAATAATCAGTGTTTTTGGCGCCCAACGTGGTAAAAGTAATAGTTCATCATTCTCTTGCCCTTATCCCAATTTATTAGGGGCCGGCGTGACGTGTCTTTTAATTTCATACTTCTCTGATAGTCGTCATCTCGGTAGTCGCACCTTTCCTAACCATATTTATTTATTTATATATACTTAAATGTACACCAGAAAACACATTCCAAAAAAACTACGTTGGACACTACAAAACATACAATGGATCGCTTTCTGCGATCTGTTGCAGGCAACCTTGGAATGGACAGTGATCGCGTGGACAAAATAATAAGTGCCTTTATAGATACAACATACACACTACACACACAACACTATAATACACACAACACACACAAACACACTTACACTATAATATATACATTAATAAATGCAATATAATAGATACATAAATAAATACATACCTAGTTTCTAAGCAATGAAAATAAATGACGACTACTGATTATTACAGCTACGAGAACAAGATCACAACAACAAGTAATGTTCCTTCACGAGTCGCTTAAATACAGGTAACAATTGAAGGCGTTTTAACTAACGTGCAACGCATTCCATAAACGAGTGGCCTGGACAGAAAAGGATTCGTCGAAGAAAGTTGTGGAATGCATTGGCATTTTCAGCTACAAGTTATCAGTAGGCCAATTCTCGTACTTAAAAAACGTTCAAATTCAAGTCGCAATCTCATCTCAGCGACAATCAATGTCAAAAACCTGTCAAAAATGTATGGAAATTGATTGTAATTTTGACAGATTGAGACTGAGATTAGAATGCGAACGGTCTTAAAAATACGGGAATTGCCCCTCAGATGACCTCAAACATTTCATGTGGGAATCGCAAAGATACTTGAAGCGTCTCTTGAGATAGAGAGGGGTAGACGGTGAAAAGACCATAATTATGATCATTCATACAGTCCATCCATAGTTTATTTGGTGTTCCCCTACTCTTTTAGCCATCGACATTCATACTCAAAACTTTCCCCACGACACCATGATAACCGATTTCCACACAAGTTTTCAGCTACCGGTGCCACTTTCTGACTTCCTGTTATGTACCTATTTTTTATTCTATGCATTCGTTTAACACCACACATGCCTCTTAGCAATTTCATCTCAGCTGCATGCCATTCATTGCCTTTAATTCATACCTTTTGTGGCCCAACATTCTGATCCATACAAGACAGAGTAGGAGTTGCAGATTATTGCAAGCCTGCAGCTACACTGAATTCGTCGGTATTGCTAGCAGCCGACCAGACGTAGGTACGGGATTGACTCTATATACTGTCCCGAGGTACCCTACCATACGCTTTCTCCAGATAAATGGACACTATGTGCAAGTTTTTGTGTGCACGTCTGTACTTCTCGCACAATTGGTGGAGTGTAAAAGTGGCGTTCATTATTCCTCGACCTGGCCTATACCCAAACTGGTTCCGGGTAATCTCACTCTCCTCACGCAGTCTTTTCTCTATTACTTTTTCCCATACCTTCTTGTGACATGAGCTTTGTCTCTCGATAGTTGTTGCAGTCCTGTAAATCACCTTGATTCTTGAATATGGACACTAGCAAATTATTTCACCAATCTTGTGATATCCCTCCTTCATGTAACAACTTGTTGAAGAATAAAGTCAGCCATACATCAATTTTTTAAACATTTCCATACTTCTACGGGTATATCATCTGGTCCCATAGTCTTTGAATTTTTCATACCTTGAACTGTCTTTCTTACTTCATCCATCCTAATTTCCCTCACCAAACCCATTTTACCAAATTTTCTTGTACTTCTTTGAGCACACCAGTCCATTAACTCTCTTCGTTCATTAGTTTTTCAAAATAATCCTTTCATTTCGCCATATTTGGCCAGAACCTTACCGGCGTCGTCTTTCGTACATTTAATGTGAAATATATCTCTCATTCTCTTTTCTCTTGCTTTTGTAATCTGATAGAGCTCTTTCTGGCCTCTAGGGGTGTCCAGTGAGTGGTACAATTTCTCCTGGGCCTTAGCCTCGTAACTTCCACCGCCTTTTTTGTATTTCTCTTCCAATCTTTATAAATCTTCTACTGGTCTTCTTCTTAAACTATCATTCCCGTTTTCTACACCCTGCCATTCTTCAAACGTAATTTTCTTTTCTTTAAGCATTTTTTACGTCTTCATTCCACCACCATGTATCCCATTCTATCATACTTTTCCCTTTCGATTCTCCAAACACATCTTTTGCTGCTCTCCATCCGCCATCTTTTACCAACATTCATTCACAGATTTACCTTTCATATCCTCCTTTATCTACCACTTGGCTCTTAAAAATACTGGCACATTCATCTTTCTCTATCATACGTCATCTGGTTTTAAGTGGGGGTCGTTCCTTGTTCCTTCTGGAGCACTAACTTTTACCTCCGTTATTATGAGAGTCTATTTTGTAGAACAAGTGAAGACTTGTTCTACAAAATACTGGGAGCACTTTACAGTTTTGGACACGTTTAAAGCTGTTCCGTCTTACTAGCAAGTAGTAAATTTGTGTCACGTGGCGGCCACTTTTGTAAGTTATAAAATTATAGTTTTTTCAAACAACGTATTTCTTATTGCAAGGTCGACGGCCGAAGCAGCTCGCTGCAGTGTCTCATGCAATCTCTCATATTCATCCTTCTGTTTTCCTAAATGCGCGATAAAGTCACCACCCACATACATTTTTTTCACTATCTTGCACATCCATCATCACACGATCGAAGTCCTTCCAAAGCATCTCTTTTACACTATCCTCACACTCTGACTGCGGTGCATACACACTAACTATATTAACCACCAAACTCTCCACAATCACTTTAACAGCGTCACTCTATCACTCACTCTTTTACACATCGTACCTACATTTCAGCTCGCATACCTCAATCTAACTTCTCTCACACTCCAAGCTTGCGTCTTTCGTCGCACCCCGCCCGTTCTGGTGAGATAACCCTTGTCCAGTTCCCCCAGAAGCTAGGTTTTGCCCCTGCGCGTCACCTGTGGGGTACGCCCTAGAGTCCTAGACCTATCGCGCATCATATCATTTCCACTCATGTTGCTTAAGGTTTTGGCAAAGTTTAACAACCCTTCTTGGGAATATGCTTTTGTTGGTGGACATCCCGCCACTTGTCGGTCGTCAGAGCCTCGTTGGTAATAGTTAAGAGTTATTCTTTATAATTCTGTTCATCATTCTTTAAGGTTCAGCAAAAAAGACGATGTGTACTGCAATTTGAACTAAAACATTAAACATTCCTTTTTTAATATTTGTAATTTTACAGTTTCAAACTAGCTAAATCTCTGTTATCCTTAATTAGACCACTATCTGATCAGACAGAAACTGTAAACACGTGCACTGACATTATATTTTTCCCTCATCAATTTCCTAAATTGAATGAGGCAGATGTACCAAACCAGCACCCTCATTGCGTGACACACTATCAATCACAATCTGAATCATTTTGAAGGATATTGTTGAACATTGCTTAATATGTTAAAAAAAAAATCTGCTCCACAACGTAAATAACGCAATGAATGTTGTTGAACTGTCAAAATGAAAGCCTTTCCCTATTACTCAATTACCCCGCAGGTCGTGAGAGCTGTAAGTCAAGTAATTATGTAAGATAATGTGTTTTAATGTAAATATAATGTAAAATGTACCTGAATACCTGTGAGCTTAAAATAAAGTTTTTACTAAGCAGTTCCATTAATTGACAATGGTTGACCTTACTAGTTTTCTGGCGTCTAGATCCTAATTTTCCCAAAGTCAGATATCGTTTATCCGTGCAATAAACTGGACGTTTTACAGTTTTTGTGTGGAAAGACAATTATAAAAAATTATCTAATTATATGGCAATGGAAAAATCTGCTGTAAGTCTAAAGGCTCCTTTAAACAGGCGTGACACACGACACAAAGGTACCGCTCGTCGCACGACAGCCGCGCCGGTGCCTTAGTGTCGCGTGCGATTCACGTCGCGTGTCGCACCTGTTTGTAGGAGCCTTATCAGACCGCCTCGGAAGGCCTGTTCTTTCAGTTTATAGTTTTAAATGAGTGCGCAAACCTTCTACAAAGCGGTCTTGAGATATTTCACCTTTTTTTTTTTTTTTTTTTGTGGGTGGGAAATCATCAAATAACTTCTCCCGCTCTGGGCACAGCAGGAGGGCGTGTCAGACTCTTACTGACTAAAACCCACCCGTGTTCCTTCAGTTGCCTGTGCCAGGGGCCACGGTAACCCTCTTGGACTTTTCCGCAACCCTAGCAGGCATCGGTCCTAGCAAACCCCGACATTGGTGCTGACATCTCTTTGAGGCGCGCGTGGAACACAACGCGCCGTCGACCCGGGCCTGGTCCTTATCGAACGGCGAGCTGCCCATTGCTCGCCGTTCGCAAGCCCGCGCCTACGGTGGCCGGGAATCGGCCTGCGATTCCCGACGCCCAGGGCGTCTCCTGCGGCGGCTAGGGGCGTGAGGGCGCAAATTTTGCCTCTCCCTCACGCGTTCCGCCTCCTCCTTCCTGAACATTACTGCTTCGCAGAAGGAGGTGACGGCTTCCCAAGCCCTCTCGCTCCGTACCATGGCCTGGACTAAGCCCGGACGCGAGAGATCGCCACCGCCAATCGCCTCCACGAGGACACGGCGGTGCTCCGCCCACGCCGGGCAGACCTACATCGTATGCTCCACCGTGTCCTCCGGGCGATCCTTACAATGGTGACACCCGGGCGTTTCCTCCCGCCTTATCCGGAACAGGAACCTCCCGAAACAACCGTGTCCGGTGAGGACCTGCGTCAGGCGGAAGGTGAGGACGCCGTGGCGCCTCTCAAGCCACTCCTCAAAGAGGGGACTTATCGCCGCAATTGTGGCGTGCCCAGCGCTGGGTTGCGACAATTGCACTCTCCATGCCGCCCTGAGATCCCGCCGGAGCTCTGTCCGCTGTACCGTGGTTTCTCGCGGCAGCGGAGCTACGCCCCGGCGTTTCGCCTCCTCGCGCCACTCCCAAGCGTGCGCGAGGACTTTTGCCTCCAGAGAGATATTTCACCTACCACCTAAAGCAAGCCTACTATTACCTACTCAAAATGAAGACAGGGAGCATCACAAAAATACACTTACACACAGCTCTATCAACCCACGCAGTAAATTATCACCTTTTTT
Source organism: Brachylomia viminalis (assembly GCA_937001585.2). Taxonomy (NCBI): domain Eukaryota; kingdom Metazoa; phylum Arthropoda; class Insecta; order Lepidoptera; family Noctuidae; genus Brachylomia; species Brachylomia viminalis. Next base: position 6,615,175 of record OW443300.2, read on the forward strand.
TTTTTTTTTTGCCTAGCCATTCCCAACTATGTTGAGATTGGCTTCCAGTCTAACAGGATGCAGCTGAATACCTCCACAACCCAGTTACTGGGTAATACGATATACGATACCCCGATGACGTCCTACTATTAGAACAATTTAGGTGATAATTAACTACGGCTACTTATTACGTAATTCCGTTGTATTCAATTATGTATAATATAATTAGGTTGAAACCGTAAAATAATACGCAACCTGTTAATTAAAACTAATTAAAATGAATAATAAATTAATTAAACTAAAAATGCAAACACCTCTGGAACACGCATGTTATAATTTGTTTTGCTTTAATTACGTCGTCCCATTGTTAATTAAATAGTTGTTAAACCGTACCTATTGCTTCATAAAATACCTTTTTATATAAATTTGTAGGCCTAACTTGTAGACTGTAGATTTGTAGACCATTTTCTATTTTGTTAAGTATTCGGTAGGTACTTGTTGATAGGCCTACACTGACCTCCCATTATTAGGTTTAACACTGTTATTTGAAAACATTGTAAATATTTTTTTTTTAAGAGTAACCGTTGAGTTTCTTGTCGGCTCTTGCCCATAGGAAACGACCAATTGGAACCGTGTACCGAGCTTCTGACGTTTCATTATTGAAATATTTTATCGACTTAACCATATTTTATATTTATAACACTTTAAAATATTACGCTGGAGAAAAATCGTTTAATTTACGTGTATTTTACACAGGCAAATATCGCATTTAAACCCTATACAATCCTAAAATACTACGACATAAATAAACATTCCGAATGGTCGAAAAAACTTTTAATAGCTTAATGTTCTGCATACGGCAGCGCTGTGGGCACAGCCCACATTAAAAGTTGTGCAACAACTGGAAACTTGACATCCCTAACGATATGCAACCGGCGTAACTATGGAAACCGAGAAAATAAAACAGGTATTAACTCTTAGGATTAAAGAGCTGGTTTGGTGCAGTTGGTGTACTTTTAAATGCTCACACATTCTATCAGCGATAACAATGTTGTTAAAGTCAAAAATGTATTGCATTGACAAAGCTACTGAAAAGCGTATGTCAATCCTTTGAATGTCGTTGTTGAAATACGAAACGCTTTAAAAGTTATTGTACGACTTTCAGGTACGTTTTTGTTAAACCGACAACGATATAATAAGTCTTTACCTATGAAGTTGCCGTTTTACAATACTGGCCATTTGAAACGGCAATAAATTTAAATTCAAATGGATTTTATTTAACAAATATGGAATTCTATTTCCAAATTCAGGCATTTGTTTATTGATTAGTGTTTTGTGTTCACTACATTTGTATCTTTTTCATCAATATGGACACGAGTAATGATGGAATACGAATTCCATCGCTTTAACAATGCCGCACAAACGGCTTGCAACATTAATTACGTCTATGGAGTGAACAATACAAACGAACGCTCAACTCGTCATTGGTTTGAACGCTTCCGACATGGACATACTAAAGTCAACAACGACGAAATAAAGGCAATAGTGGAAGTTGACGATACTCTATCTACGGCTGAGTTAGCAGCAGCTTTCAACGTTAGCATCAAAATAATATTGGTTCGTTTGCGTCAAATTGGCAAGGTAAAAAAACTTGATAAGTGGGGCACCCACTTATCAAGTTTTTTTACCTTGCCGCACGAACTGAACGATCGCAAGCGCGACGAACTCGTTGAGGTATGCCTTGCTTTGCTTAACAGACACAGAAACGAAGGGATTTTAAACCGCATTGTCACTTCCGATGAAAAATGGATTCTTTTTGATAATCGTAAGCGGTCACCATGTTGGTTAAACCCTGTTATAGCGTCTAGGCAATGCTCCAAACGAAAACTTAATTCTAAAAAAGTCATGGTCACTGTTTGGTGGTCTAGTGCCGGTACAATTCATCACAGCTTCTTACCAAGTGCCACCAGCTTTACTGCGGATGTGTACTCTGGGGAATTGGACACAATGATGGAGAAGCTCGCAAATCTCCGGCCAGCTTTGGTTAATCGCTCGTCCCCGCTGCCCCTACACGACAACGCTTGACCTCATACGGCACAACAGATGGTCTCTAAGCTATAAGAGCTAGGGTTGGAAGTTTTGCGTCATCCACCGTACTCACCAGACCTAGCGCCGACAGACTTCTACTTTTTCAAAAATTAGGACAACTTCTTGGCAGGGAAAAAATTTAATGCCCGAGAGGCAGAAGAAAATGCCTTTGAAGAGTTTGTTGGCTCCCGTACACCTAACTTCTTCAAGAAGGGCATTGAAAAAATACAAATGCGTTGGCAGAGATGCATCGATAGCATGGTGCATATTTTGATTGCTAGAAATTAAAAATATGTATATACAAATTACTTTATCTTTCCGTATACTAAACGGCAATTTCATAGGTAACCTAATATCAGTAAAGTCCACCTCTCGATGCTGTACGCCGAACATACCACTGGGTAGGTATAGCTAAAGGCTAGCTTGTAAAAAAAGATCAACGATTCAGTATGGTTGGCACAGGAGCTGTCTTCACAGCCAAGAAAAGTTAGATTATCCACATCAGAGCACACACTCTCGCTCGTACCCTATTGCCGTGAAAAATAGAAACAGTCACCGTACCCGAAATCAGCATGGGATTTATTTATTTATAAGAGACGTCAAATCACAGACTCAGAGCCTGAATAAACCATTAATTCTTAAAGTCCTCAGTATTTGAAAAGAGAAAGTATGAAAAATTTTGGCACCAGCAATACAAATAAATTAAGCTTCGCTTTACAAAGTTTTTTGACAGCTACTAGACGTAAGTTTTAATGAGCGGAACAACATTAATAAACTTCACTAACAATAAATTGGCAACACGCCACGTTATTCCCACGGCAATTAATTTAATTTATTTTATTACGTTGCTTTTGAATCTTGTAACTAATCAAATGGTTTAAGTCCCTTATTATCAATTGAAAAAATGGCTCGTGGATCGAAGGAACAAAATAAAATACAATAATAAATATTAAGGAAATTTCATTCGAATTATTTGCAATTTTTTGGTACAAAATACATAATGAGCTCGTTTGGTGGTTTTGCTTTTCATTCCTGCTTATGGTGAATTTTTACTTTAAGTCATGCAGGTAGGTCTCTAAAATCAACAGTCAGAATGGGTGAATATTCAAGATTATACTCAGCTGGCCTCATAGTCAAGTATTGCTGAGCGATGGTTTTGTGTGGATGTGACGCATATTTTCCCCCCTTTGTATATTTTGTTTCTTTTTGTACTTTTATATTAAGGGAGAAGCCCCAGCGTAGCCTGCGTAGTAAAAAAATTCTGGCGTTTTTTTGCAATTTGCAGGTCAGGTTTGCAGGTCAATGACTTTTCATGAAATAGTTATTCAGTGAGATTACATGAACTAAGAGGGTTGGTTTGATGATATTAAATTTTATAATTGTGTAAATACATACTTTCGCGGTCGCGAATCATATCTTATTTGACATTCAAAATGAGACTGAACTGCAAATTGCAAAAAACGTAAGAAAATTTTAATTTCGCGGACTACCCTGGCCCTTTCCCATTAAGTTTATACGCCATATAAGACGAAAATAAAATTATATACTTTATTTCATTCAAGTAAGTTAGGTACTTATGTAACATTGTCATCCAGACATAATAATTAATTTCTGTGCCCCAGAGACATAGTTGAAAACATGCGTCTCCAAAATTAAATCACATCTAAGATGTTTGGTGATCAACACAAATAAACACACAAACAAACACTCTAGCCTTTCTAGGATTATTAGCTTGTTTACGAGGATAGAATTAATAAAGACAAGATAATTCGTTAAATTAATAGAACTAACTATTAATTCAAATTATTTAGTCTTAAATAGTTTTGTTCGTAAAATTAGTTAATTCTGCTAACAAACTTTCTAACGAAGGGATGATACAATAATTTGCTCTAGGAATGGAGTTTAAAGTCTAAAGTTATGAAGATATATAGTATTTCAATAACGGAAGTTTGATAATACTTTTTCAATGATTAACGTTATTAATAAGAAGTAGTTCATTCTTCCTTAAAATTAGCAATTGTAGAGCTATATAGATCCTCAAAAGACCATTTCAGACACCGATCTACATAGCCTTCACATGATCTGACCAAGATTTTGTCTGGACTTTAAAAGAGACTGTGACCTCTGAGTTTGTTTCGGCCTTTCTTCTCAGAGTAGTAAGATAGGAAATGCTGACCTCATCTAGTTTTTAAAATACGATTGACATGTAAAAGTGTTTGTTCAAACCTACTTACAGAAATAAAATCATTTATCAAATGTTTTAGGAATTTAAGGAAACTTGTCATCCATTTCATTTCGCTACCATTATTCACCTTTTGGCCAGACACTAATGAATACAAATGGCAACCACTTTTCCTGTCTGCGTCACTTCTAAATTATTTATGGCTGTGTGGACATCTCCAAATAGATTAATTAACACAAAACTTTCAGTTTGTTTACTGTTAAAAAATTTCAACTTGAAGAACAACTATTGCCATATTATTATATTCTTCTCCATACGAAACTACCTTTTGGAAGGGGCGACTAGAATCAATTCTATTTAAATGTAAATGTTGACGTTCAAAAGTGCCTTTTATGTGCCTATTTGAAATAAATGCTTTGACTTTGACTTTGCCAATAAGATTAACGCCTTCCTATAATTCGCATGACATCTTTATGTAGTGCAGATACAGTTGAATTATCTAAAGCATAATGCGATATAAACACTTACGTATCGACATTTTTACCCTTATCTAGCTTCTACCTACGACTTCATCGTGTGGAAGTCATAGGATACACAATGTTCTAAAATATCAGCCACATTTTTATAAAACTCCCTCGGCCCTCGACCCATCGCGTCTCATCGCAAGGCCCGGCCGCGCTCTTAGTTCGTTTTCGTTTAGCGTCTTCTCTGACTTTTTGCTCGGCTCCTTTGGGTCTTAGCATGATGTTATACCTATAGCCTTCCTCAAGAATTGGGCTATCAAACACAAAAGGATTTTTGAAATCCGACTGGTAATTTCAAAGATTTGCGCGTTTAAACAAACTCTTCGCCTTTATATTAGTTTAAATATGTACCTATAAATAATATATATTTACATAATATTTATAAGTTTAAATTTGGCAAATATTTAATTCGAAAAACTGTTTCCAATCAGTCTGCACCTTTCAACCTCCATCTTTATGTATTTCATTACAGTTCGCCGAATATTAAACGTTTATTTTGTGCGTTCCAATTTATTGTTCGTTTCTCATTTTAAGTTTTGCGGATTTTGCACGAAGGATATTATTTTGAATGGAATTTCAATATATTTCATGTTTGAAGTAGTAAAAATAATTGCTGAAGAATCACAGACGTTAATTGGGCTTCACGTTTTAAATTTATATACTTAAATCTTTATTCATTCTTATAATACAATACAAAATAATCTAATCTAACCTAATCCTAATCTATAGTACTGTCAAATTATTGAATAATGAACTCATAAAATAATTTCATTTATTCATTCGTCGGCCGCATCCGCATCAGTCTTGTCTAGGTAGGACTGCTCCATCGTCGAAGCCGAATAACTTGGCTATTGGTTTAAATGCATGCCTTGTGCCGCGAATGCACATGCTAGTGGCACGGATTATTGAGATGATGATTCTTGATCTTAGCCAACCCATCACTACGCTAAAAGACTTATTCCAGCGGTCAGCAATTGCAGCTCCAAGATGTTTTACGAAGGACATTTGAAACACAGACATTTCAGAGATTTCAGACATTTGTGGAGCGAAGACTTCGTCAATGGATGTAATAAGGGAGGTGAATGTAGTACGCCGCATTTGACAAGCGTTTGAATATTTCCTTATTTTTTCGTCTTCCGCGGATTTCAGTACAGAGGCGAGATAGGTCATGAAATATAAGAAGGAGCGTCAGTGTCTACGACACGGATATTAAATAATATTAAATAACGCCTCATGCTATGCTGCTATATTTTAATCTCATATCGGATCACGTATTACAAGTTCTGCGTGACTATTGTATGTATTATATAAGAAACGAGCGCAGTGTGGCCAATATATTCTTGCTTGCCAGAGAACTAACTGTCTGTTCATAGAATTAAAAGCACTATTTGCATCGACAAGTAGCATTCCCCAGTTCAAGCCTGGTTGGCATTATTTTTGAAAAAGGTCGTTAATTGCATGTGTGTCGGCACCTTCGATACTGATGCTTAGTCCACTGCAGAGTTGCGATTTAGCACAGGCTTCTGTGACCTCAGACCAGGTGACTAAAATCATGCATTTGGATAGGATCCTACGTTGGCATGTGCCAATGCCAATCGGTCTCACACCTGGGCATTTGTCTAGGGCTATGAGTCGACTTACCACTTAAGGGCTTGTATTTGGCTCCATGATACAAAATTGTTTTGAGAATGCATTCTTAATATTGTGCAAATGCAATCCTCAAATGCAGGCTTGCTTCTCCAAATCATACATAACAAGTAATCTTTCCAAATTTCTGATGTGGTGCTTTTTGGGCCACCACCGCCGAGTAATTTCCTCGCAACTAATTCCACATGTTCACTAGTTATGTCTACTTCTAGTAGTGGAGTCAATTTGGGGAATCCGTCAGGTAGTGTTAATAGACTAGAATCAGAGTTAAATCCAGGGGGGTGCTTTTCATGCAACATACATCCATTACCGTTTTTCCCGTTACGTGCATTTCGTATTCAGATTTAAGGATTTTGCTTGTATCTTTGGTCAATAACCAACTATTTAGAGATTCGGGGGTTTTCCCTCGCTGTATGAGACGCGTGAATTTTTTGTGACATAGTCATTGCTATCCTCATTTTTTTTTCTATTGTAGGAGTTACTGAGTGAGTGGTCTGCTTTAATAGTCTCGGTTATAAGAATATCGAAATTTTCTTCAGCCCATAAATTTTGGCTTCGGTCAAGTAATCTAGTAATATATTTTGCTTGTCTAATATTATTATCTCTTTGCAGCATGCAATGTAAATCTAAATGCGTTCAGAAGGAGTCTGATTTAACAAGATGTTCTATTTCTTCGGCTAATTTGTGAATAAATCTTCTACTTACAGTGTTGGAGGGAAAGTCATAGAGTGTCCCAAGAAGAGTGCACACTTTTTCCCATCGTTTTTGTCTGTCTTCGATCCTATTCTATTAAAAAATGAGGATCCAAAAGCATCTTCTAAGTATGTTGTGTGTATGGTCTGGGTAATTGCTAGAGGTGGATTCTCACTATGGGCGGCGTGCATAAGCCGTTGTAACACTGCATGGTATTCGATGAGGTTTCGCGTAGACTTGTCGAGTTCTTGGGTATAATTAATTTATTTATTTACACAGTTAATCTAAATTAACTGTTTATATAAATAAAAAAATAATATATTATTATTTCTTAATTATATTTAAGTATAATTCAGAAATAATAGGAAATAAAGAAAATAATAAAATAATAACAATTAGAAAATTGACAGGTTTTTTTTTGTTGTCGACGTCTTCTTCACTGATAAGCAGCAGCAACATTTATTGTTTTTATATTTTAACTTTATTGTTTCGTTGATTGAGATGCGGTTAACATATTAAGTTAACCGCATCTCAATCAACGAAACAATATCATCCAAATTATGTACTTTTGGTACAAAAAAGTACTAAAAGTGCCTTCGTGTTGTATTTTTTAATAACCCATACTGCCTGGCAGCGCTGTCGAGCATAAATTTTGACATTATTGGATGTTTCTGCCACCATTTTATCAGTTGCTAACCGCGTGCTGTCCGATAAATGCCAACAGGATCGACCCGAAATACATTGAGTGCTTGCCTTTGTAAATGGCTTTTTCAGATAATTTATACATACAGGGTGTTTTTGACAGCCCTCCACAAAAACACAGGATTGATTCAGCTCCTTGTTCTGAATCATATCCCAGTGGAAATTTTCTCAGGAAAAAAAAAATTATGCCGTAACGTAACGTAACGTAATAAAAGACGCGGCCCAGGCGTGCCGGGGAGCGCGCGGGGGGCGGGGCAGCCTCGCTCAAGCTCGCTGCGCTGCCGTCCGCTACGTGCGTTTTGCCACGGTAACGATACATTGCGTGTGAGGTAAGTGATCACGATGTCCCCCCATAAAACAAATCTGGTTTTTTGGATTCCCTTAATGTTCCTGAAAGAATTTCATGTACCGGTCATCTTAATATGATGTACTGAAGCCACCCTATCAGTTTGCGGAGGGCTGTCAAAAACAACCTGTATAATGGAGCTTATACAAGGTTATTGGTAAAACACCATCAACCTCTTAAGGGGTCATTGTGCTCATCATTATGAACAACTTTTACTATGGGACCAAATATGAAATCGCGGAAGAAATATCAGCTGGTCCCTACATTTTGACGAGTTTTTACATTTTTACATATTTTTTCTGCAAACATAAATGTAGGGAACAGCAGATTTTTTTTCGCGATTTCATATTTGGTCCCATAGTAAAAGTTGTTCATAATGATGAGTACAATGACCCCTTAAGAGTTTGATGTTGTTTTACCAATAACCCTGTATACATTGTAAAAAAAAAACCATGCTTAATCATACTGTGAGCTTGTGAGTACCAAAATACATCCTGGTAGGGCTATCAGATTGATCAGTATTACGACCAGTAGCCGGTTGTGACTTGTAACCAATTCGACTGAACTGATGAATTTTTTTTTGATTCATGAGGATTTTTTTTTTAAACTACACCCTGGCCTGGAGGTCTTCTCTCTAAGCAAGAAACCCGTAGTTGCGGCCGAAGTAACAGGCGTTTGCTACTCCGTATAACCTACAAACATAAGATTACATCGAGCCCCGAACTAAAAATTAATCACAACACCACTTGACATTTGTCCTTACTCCCGATGTGTTAAAGCCCGTCCGAAAAAGTTAATTAAACGGGTGTATGGTTAATTTCGAAGTATCGAACTACTTTCGGACAGGCTCAGAGACGTTCGGATTTAGAGAGTAGGAAACGAAAACCCGCAAACGAATCCACGGAACAAACATAAAAGAAAATGTTCTTTTATTTCTACTTTTAGTGACACTTGTTGATTCCCAGGAAACTTTTTCATTATTCAAGCTAACTCGTACTCAAGTGGGTAGTTGAATAATTATAGGTACTGTAGTTGGTTCCCAAGCCATAATTATTGTAGTTTTATTATGTTTTTTTTTTTAGGATAAGTCTTGACAAAACATTTCAGTGAATATTATAAACTTTTACTATAACGTCCGGCCGTGTTGCCAGGCACTAAGTTCGACCTCGTATTTGCTTTATCAATTTTAAGAATATTTTCCAGTCAATTGAACTTCACTAAGGTTGAAGCTACACTTGGGAGCAAATAAATAGAGCCACTTCCTTTTGTCACGTATAACCTATTGGCCGCCCCGGTCGGATTAATACGACAAATGTTTTTGTGCCCGTGTCGCCTCAGTCGTATATATACGACTGAGAACCTATGTTCGTTTCTTGTTATTTATTTGTCATAGGTATTCATTTGTCGATTTATGAGCTGGACGCTGGGGGCCCGGCAATTGACATAAAATCAAGCGGTCAAAAGATTAATGCTTATTATTTCTGGTATTATTGAACGTATCAATTCGAAACATATACCGCCCTAAAGTTTATTTATTAACCTTTTTAATTAGGACAGTTCGTTGTCAACTTTTCATTTTAAATTAATGTTTAAAGGGTAGACTAAAATTATCGCATTTAATTTGCTTATAACATTTTATTGTACTCCATTAAGAAAGGGTTAATTAGGGGTTTTATTTTTGATTTATTATAATTTATTAATTAATTTTTTTTTTTATTGTTTTTTTTCTGGACTGTTTGGATTGTTTTTTTCTATCAAAATTACCGTTTTTCTTTCAGAACCAATACTTTATATTTCAATAAGGTTACCATTCAATCATTTACCCTCATTGTAAAGGTTATTAAATAACCTCTTAGGCGATTCATGTTTTGAATTCATACGTTCCATCATAACAAAAATAATAAACATTAGGTATACGTGAAAAAGGAACTACACTACCCAAGTGTATGTAACTGTCAGATAGACAAATACACCTTGTCGTTTTATGACGTGCAAATGACTTTTAACCTTATGTTGTTAAATAAATTACGAGGTCGAATATACCTATCATTTCGAAGCGAAATCCTTTAAGGCTAATCTAATATTGACATCTCACCAGACGAATTTGTCACAAACAAACAAACCTGAGGGCTTACGGCGATTACAACCTACACGGACATTAATACTCTTGTCTGGCTGAGCCAGTTAAATAAATGCCCCACTAAGCCAATAATCAGAGTTTATTGACATTTATATAATATGTACTTTTTACTCTTTATTGAGGTAAATGTATAATTTGGTAGCTGTATTTCATTGAAAAATGTGAAGGTAACGGCTTATTAGCACTTTTTAACTGGCTAGGCGCCTATCGGTGACAAAGGCTACACATTAAGTTCTTTCACTCACGTTCCCTAATAAAAATTACTTTCAACTCTTTATTGAGTCAATTCTAACGATAAATAATCCTTATCTATAAAAATCAATGCCACTTTTCGTTGTAATTTTATAACTCAAGAAGAACGGATGGACTGATTTTCCTAATTCTTTTTTTAGAATATTCCTCGAAGTACGAGGATGGATCATACGGAGAAAAAAAAAAAATGTTAGGCGGTACGAACTTCGCGGGGTCAGCTAGTATATTATTAAAATATATATGCAAAAGTGAGTTGTTTGTTTAGGCATTTGTTTGTTTAGGCATTTGTTTGTTTGTTACTGATAAGTTTCACTTCATGCATAATATTTTACTATACTGTGACTAGAGGTACAATGGCTCATATGGTTTTTACGTAATTTAACACATTCATTGCGTTTTGAGGCAGATAAGCCATCTTTATTATTTCATATTCTTCTTGACTGATTTGATTTGACTGACCGGTTGGTGCAGTTGGTAGCGACCCTACCTTCTGAGCCGCTGGTCCCGGGTTCGATCCCCGGACAAGTCAAACATTTGTGTGCATGAACATGTCTTTTTGACCTGTGTATATATCAGTCATCAGGTCACTGTAGTACAGGCTCTACCTAGTTGACCTGAAGACCTTGTGTGGATGTTGTCGCATTATATTATTATATTGATCTTAATTATTAACTACCTACTCGAGACGTCTTGTTTAATCGTCCTTGTATTTCTACTCCAAAAAGAATGCGAAAATAAATCCTATTCTTGAGATGCTCTCTAAAACATTACGTATTAAACGTCCAAGTCCTTTGATTTTCCGCCCTAAACTACTTAAAAAATGAATTAAAGACCTTCTATCAAAAGAAATCTGCTGTTCAAAAGAATAAAGCGAAAATATCTTAAAGTCAAACTTACTTCCACGTCTTTAGACTCAGGGTACTTATTGAAGTTGTGTGTCGCGTAGAACTTTTGCCTTTCCAAACTGATGTTATACATAACGTCCATTCTGCACTACTTTTATACACTCCATAGTTCAAATCACTTTTTGACCACAAAACAAAGCACGGTGCACAACTTCTGAAGTGTATGTTTTAATTTCGTTAATGGACCACATTTTCACTGAAAGTTACCTGGAACAATGGAAAACACTCTTTAGTTTATAATTTTAAAAGTGATATAATTAAAATTCTACAGGACCAACAGTAAACTCCGTAGGTTGTATGCAATTTATCATTATTATAGACCTGTAGGCTTTCTTTTTTAAGGTTGGGGAATCATAAAATAACTAAAACCCACCCGTGTTCCTTCAGTTGTCTGTGCCAGGGGCCACGGTAACCCTTTCGGACTTTCCCGCATAGACCTTGCTACATCTCACACACACTATTTTGTTTTGATAATCTTCATTCTTACCTTTTATTTCTTATTTTTTTCATTTATTTATTTATTACTTTTCGCACAAAAGGTAAAAAGGCGGACTTAATGCCTTAGGCATTCTCTACCAGTCAACCAAGGGTGGTGAAGAGATTAGATGGCAGGTGCTTTAATTGAAAGAAAAGGAAAGGATTGATTTAGAGCGATGTTTAAAAATGATAAAAAAATAAACTATCAAAACAACGTACACAAATACATAAATAAGTCCTATACACATACATACTATTTACTATACTATATACTTACATAAATATACTCGTATATATATATATATACAAATTCAAGGAAGAGAGATGTTAAGATGACTACTCTATTTGTTACGAAAATAACTCTGCAATTTCCGCTTAAATGCATACCGACTTTCATTAACTTTGCCTTGACTACCGTTACGTTGGCTAACAGCTTGTTATTAATTTATTTAGTTTCTTAGAATATGTACTGGATAGTATACCTTCCGCTCTGGGCGGAGCGGGAGGGCGTGTCAGACTCTTACTGACTAAAACTCACCCGTGTTCCTTCAGTTGCCTGTGCCAGGGGCCACGGTAACCCTTTCAGGCTTTCCCGTTGTTAAGTTACAGGTTAAGACATTTCTGTTCTTTCTAAACATACCTACTAAGTCAAAGAATACTGTGCAGGATTCAATTCTCTGCCCTTTATCAATACATTAGTTAACACCTGTCTAACGTGAGGTAGCGTAAACTTAATGCATTTGTTTTTTTTTTTCATTAAGTAGTAAATGATTAACATTGGATCAGTAAACTTCTTTTGAGATCGCGCTATTTACATCGTCAGTAACCAGCTGCTGACGTTTAAGTTTAAACAAAAGTGAATTGTCGTCCGCAAACAACACTATATCATGATTATCTTTTATGAGGTAAGGCAAGTCATTAATATAAATAAGAAACAAAAAAGGACCCAAGAATTGAGCCCTGTGAGACTCCCATTGTTACTAGAGATCTGGGAGATCTTTTACCATTAATGTCAATGCTCTGAACCCTATTATTCAAGTATGAAGTAAAAAGATCCGGAGCGGTTTTCCGGATCCCGTAATGGCGGAGTTTCCTGATTAGCGTTTCATGAAGAACGCAATCGAACGCCTTGGACAAATCACAAAAGATGCACAAGCCATCGCATTTATCATTCCATGCACTATAGATATTTATGTCCTAAAAGTTCAACATCAGTAGTTGAACGACCCCTTGTAAGACCGAACTGTTTACTATGTAATCATTTATGTTTATTAAAAAATATTTGCAATTGGGCTAAAATTAATTTCTCAAAATAATTACTAAAGGTAGTTAGTACTGAAATAGGTCTATAATTTGTGGGGTCTGTAGTACCTGTTTAAAACAAAGGTATTATTTTACTATTTTTCATAAGGTCAGGAAACTCGCCACAGTCGATACAACTGTTAAAAATAAGAGCTAAAGTAGGTGCTACAATATCAATAATAGACTTAGCAACTTCTACAGAATTACCCCACAGATCTGCAGTCTTTTTTACGTATAAAGCGTGAAAGGTTTTAATGATATATCTACAAGTAATATGTTCAAAGTGAAATTCCGAATCGCAAACATTTATATTTTCTTTAAGCAAATACTCAGCAATACAAGGTGATGAGTTTAATGATTTAGTAGTTGAAACGGAATATCTGAAAAGAAATTTTCAAAGGCCGCGGCGACTTGTGAGTCAGATTTTAACATGTTGTCATTAATGGACAGGCTGTAGTCAGTATTTCGGTTACTAGACCTTACCGTTTCACTATTAACAATATTCCAAGTCGTTTTAATTACATTACTACTGTTTTTAATCTTCGAACTCAAATAACGGGACTTGGCCATACAACAAACTTTTTTAAATAATTTTGAATAAATTTCTAACATATAAATTAAATTCAGCAGATGGACACTAAACTACCTAAAGCTTTGAATCAATCAATTGAAAATTACTCTCGCGTAAAACGATAAAACGTTTTATTACCTACCATACGAGTATGTCTACCAATACTACACCAGACGCGTAATAGGCCAATTATTATAGTTTCTTGCCCAATTTACATACATTTCAACATAGGCCAGTTTTTTAATTTGACAAGTAGGTACTCGACTTTTGGCTACTTTGTATTAGTGTGTATGTTATGATACATTTTTCATGTAGGTACATCTTTATTTTAACCCTTTGAGGAATACAGGCGAAATGATCAGAGGGGCAACTCCCGTATTTTTAAGAACATTCACATTCTAATCTCAGGCTCGATCTGTCAAAAATTATATGGCGTTTGCCTACATTTTTGACATTTGATTGTCGCTGAAATGAGATTGCGACTCGATTTTGAACGTTTTTAATTACGAGAATTGGCCTTGTGATTCTTTGTATGTTTGTTTGTTACGCTGTCACAGTAAAACAGCTGAACGAATTTGGATTAAATATGGCACATGAGTAGACCATGACCTGGATTAGAACTTAGATACTTTTATCCCGATACTCCCACAGGATCAAGATTTATGTGGGTGAAACCACGGGGCGCAGCAAGTGTGCTTATAATGTGCGTTTATGTGCGTGTGAACAATAAAATTGTTCTTTCATTCTTTCTAGGTATTTAACTTGTTGCAAAAATACAAGCGCTATTTTCGCCATCAGAATTGATGCTACCTACAGTAATTGAAGTTGTTCACTTTGATAAGTAGTTACATAGGTAACCTACCATTCATATCCATCATACCCTATAATTCTTACGTTTACGCTATACCTACATAATCATTGATATACTATTGTCTAATTTCACTAATACTGGGGACACGTAAATTAATGCCTAAATAAAGGCACACTGTTGGATTTGGATTTGTAAAACGAGCATTAATTTTATTTTACGGTGTGTTATGCTTGCACAGTAAAATAAAATAAAAAAAACCACTGAGTTCTAAAACAAAACACTACAAATTGAAGTAAGGTTGAAGTTTTTTTTTTTTGTTAAATAGTTAGTTTTTTTTTACCCTTTTTGTTGTCGTACCTACCCCACCCCACACGAATTCGTAAACCGCTACTTGCTATGTAAACAACAGTGACAGGAAGTTTTATATCATCCTACACAAAGTGGATTAAATACGTATTATTGAAGCTAACTCAAAAACTACCAAAGCAAACTTAATAAAACTCATAAGGGTAAAAGAATTTTCATAATCGTACTACAATTGATGACAAAATCGGTTCAGCTGTTTAGGAGCTGCTATGGCGCAGACAGACACACAGATACATACGTTAAAATTAGAACACCTGCATGAAATGAATAAATAAATAATATTTATAATAATCATAATGAATGAATGAATAATCTGTAGTAGGTACTTATGAGATAATAAAAAAATTGCATGCCATGAGGCAGAATGTGTAAGGATTCATATTGTTACACCTAATTGTATTCATTACCTACATTATATGCAGATAAATAAATCTATCACCCCTCTGTTTCCGTCAGGGGTTAAAAATATCGATGAACCAACATAAAAAGACACACAGGCGAACAAAGAACCTCCTTCTTTTATGAAGTCAGCTAAAAAGGCATGAGTTTGAGTATATGTATGTGTAAAAGGTTATTTAGATGCAAGTTTCAAGCCAAAGTGTAATAGGATATTGCAAGCTTGGCTGGCTATGTCCTGTGTGTCTGTGTGTATATGGTGCATTCATAATGGCTATACTGACCGCTGCCGCTGGTCGCCTGTAGTTTGTAGTTTATATAATTATTCACGTAGAGATGCAAACATGTAACGTATTTATCTGTGAGTTATTTAATACCGATTATATTAAAGAGGTTTTCTTTTGTAGCTTTTAAAAGTGAAGCGTATTTTATGAATCTGTTGTAATATTTGTAGACCTTCTGTCAAATCCGTCAAGGCAGAGCATTGACAACATGGTCAGACGCGATCTAGAAAGCTGTTGGAGGCAGCATTTAACAAGCGGTCTACAAAGTAGAAGACCGCACAATTTGGAGACGCGTCGTATGTGGTCGCGATCCCCAGCATTGAGAAGAACACAGAAGAAGAAGAAGTCAAATCCGTTGAGTTTAGTTACAACGAAATAAAAACAGCTATTCATATTTAGTCGCGAGATTCAACAACAAGTATGTCGTTAACAAACAGTTGTTACAAAGTGGGATCCTGCCGTTTTGCCAAAATTATTTTGACAAAATGTCATTATCCAAACAAATTTCAGCAAACATTTTTATACCAATGCAATTGCAATTGGAATTGCAATTGCATTGGCAATTGAATGATTTTTGTACGCACATTTTTATTTGGTCAAATATTTTACTCGGCAGAATATTACGAAGGATAATGTCAGGTATTTGTTCTTTAATTAAATGATTTATTACAGCAAACAACCTTTGGATTGCTTACATCTTTTTAAAATCAAAACAACTAGGTTAGGTTAGATCTGTGACCACACAACGCCAGAAACATATTTGTGAATGTAAAACCAGAAACTACTACCAGATTAGTTAATATTAGTATTAATAATCCATGTTTAGAATTTGTCCCATGTGGAAAAAAACAGCCTTGTAATAAAACGTATTCAAAGTTAAATCTTATGCTTGAAAAATCCTTGAAATGATAAATTGAAAACTGACGATACTAAATATTTGGCTTATTTTATTTTGCGTAAAATATGTTATATCTACCAACTGAAATATTGACTACATTAAATTGGTAAAAGTACTAGTTGGTAAGCAAGTTATTGTTTAAATGTTCGCTTGCCAAACATTAGGTTTGCGTTACAATTATTTGTGAAGAGTTTAAAATGCTAATTAATAATTTGGCAAATGAAATTATGCGGAAAATTGTTTGGGAAGTGATAACTTGTCAATTTTTTTTTTGAATAAACAAAGATTGCCCGTTACAAAGTACGGACAAGTTTGTAATGTAAGACAAGAAATTTAACATAGTAGTTACTTAAAAAAAAACACGAAAACAGTTATATCACAAAATCATGTTTTTAATATGTCTGTTTATTTTTCCCAACCAGGAAAATGTATGTACCAATAATATCTTTCGATACTTTAAAAATACACACCTCTAACGTTGCAGCCACACCAACATGATTTTGCACTTTTTCTGTCTTACTATGTCCTGATTTATAACTTGCAAGTAGGGTGCTAAGTGTT
This sequence comes from Brachylomia viminalis, assembly GCA_937001585.2. Classification (NCBI taxonomy): domain Eukaryota; kingdom Metazoa; phylum Arthropoda; class Insecta; order Lepidoptera; family Noctuidae; genus Brachylomia; species Brachylomia viminalis. Next base: position 6,632,299 of record OW443300.2, read on the forward strand.
CCACGCGTCATATAAAGTTATTGGGCTCAACAACAGCTGTGACGAAAAATAATCACCCGGCAAGCGTCAAAGGGATAAACCTGACCTCTAACTATAGGACTGACTCATATTGGCACAAGAAAATATTGAATAGGTAAACTATTAAATGGCTAGCCTGGCACCAAAGTGGTCTAATACACAAAATAAAAATTTTGATCAAATAAAAAAATATAATTATATAGATAATGCAGGCTAAAATATTATTATTGTGATGTTCAGGCAATTGTTAATTTTAATGCTATAGGTGACATTTTTTAAATAAACTGAAATAACCTAGCAATATACACATAGCACCTAATCTTAATCGTTCTCGGTAAAGAAATCGAAAAACTTTTCCGACGACAGGTCCAAAAAGGAAACCTATCTTAAAGGCAATCATCGATCTTACCTAAGTTGATTTAAGAAAGCCAAAGTCATTAAGAGTTACTCGTCTATTTAGTTCCTACCGCTCACAAAGATTTATTTTCACAGGGATTTAAAAATCGTGGGTGCCGAACACCGGAGTTCTTACGCAAATGGTCCCCGAAACGATCAATTGAATTTTTTTCATAGTAATATTGTCAATCGCTTCAATAGGGTAGAAATCGCAAAGTAATGAACAGGTTGCGCTAATAGTAGTCTATGGCAAAGTCTATGGTGGCGCTGCTAACGCATGACTCATAACATCGCCATCGCATAGTCATTTTTATGTCACAATGTTTTTCGAACTTTAAATAATTGTAACAGGAACTAGCGTGTGTTTTTTGTTATTTTAACAAACAATGTATTCAACGTGGACTGTACCCAAGTTAAAAGCTTAACTAAAGAACCGAGGAACTTCACTAGGAGGCCGGAAAGTGGTTTTGGTCAGCAGGTATTTACAGCCTATTTTCATGATATTATTAGAAGCAAACAACCCGATTGTATAAATAACAACATGTCGTTCATTAATTATCGTAGTAATTACTAACTTTTACGTACTTGCACAGTAGTTTTATAATATATTCGATGTTTCATGTGCTACGGAACGTACCTTAGAAATTAAATCTGAATTTGAACTAAATCTGTTACAGAATCTAATCATTTGATCGCAATTTGAACTTTGGGATAGCTCAGCAGCATGAAACTGACAGCAGCATGAAGTAGTTAGAACATCAATCAATCAAACAATCTGTAAAATTGCGTATCTTTGGCGCCCTTTCCTTGCGGGAAAGTCCAAGAGGGTTACCGTGGCCCCTGGCACAGGCAACTGAAGGAACACGGGTGGGTTTAGTCAGTAAGAGTCTTACACGCCCTCCCGCTCTGCCCAGAGCGGGAGAAGTTATTTGATGATTTCCAACCCCCGCCAAAAAAAAAGAAGGTACCCTTTCCTATAGTTTTTTTTATAAAGTCTTTAGGACAGGAATGATTTCCATTGTTAATACCACCGATTACATCACAATTAACTTTTTTGTCAGATGCCATCCAAAGTTTTTGTAAACATGTTTTGTATAATAATAATAATAATAGATATTTAATCAAATTAAATATCTCGACTTAGCACACGAGGTTGTTGACATGTGGAATGTGAGCTCGGCTGTCATTGTGCCGATTGTCGTATCGGCCAATGGCCTGATGGCCGAAAGCCTCGATCAACATCTTTCGAGGCTCTCGTTAGGCGGTTGGATTAAGGGCCTGATTCAGAAGGCAGTACTCCTCGATACGGCTCGTATCGTGAGAAGGTTCCTGTCTCTGGAGCCCTAACCACCGGTAGCTTGGACCCTGCTCCTGATACCGGTGGATGACTAATTTTATATTTTTAAATGTTTTTTATAAAAATATTTAAAAATATATTTATATGTATAAAAATAAATAAACGGAAAAATAATAAATTTATTTATTTCTTACCACAAATTACAGAGATAGTATTTATTAGTCTACAGACATAAATTCATAATTAATTTGTGGAAGACTGGTGCATAGACTAAGTTTTTTTACAAAACCTGTATGTCAGGTCACCAGGCCCCATTTTAGTCCGCCGTCTATATGGATTCCGAGGTATTTTACGCTGTCATATCTTCTTAGTTTTGTACAGGAGAAATTTGTTGAAGGACTTGTATATGAGTGGGCCGTTATGGAGAAAGTACTTGGTGGTTTCATGTTGCAGCGGATGGCAAAAGACCAGAGGTTTTGGACAGGTTTAATGTAAGTAGATTCGATCCCAAGAATGACCGTGAACGATAATTGCGGTGTCATCTGCATATGTGTATATCTTGCAGTTTGAGATTGTCATGTTGCAGAGATCATTTATATAGATTTGAAACAATATCGGCCCTAGTATGCTACCTTGTAGTACACCGTAAGTCACCAGCTCCTCGTTACTTAAGCTAGGACCAATTTGGACTTGTTGACTACGATTTTTATGATAGTCTTTGAAAATTTCAAGAGCCTTGCCACGAACACCCATAGATTCCAATTTGGAGATAAGTTTGGGAACAGAAACCGTGTCAAACGCTTTAGAAAGATCTAAGAAAGTTCCCAGGCACCTCGTGTTTTCATCGAGTTTTTTAGGAACCAATTGCGTAAGATCTAGTACCGCGTCTTCAGTAGATACTCCCGAACGAAAGCAGTATTGGTTGTCAGCTATATGACGAAATGTGTCTAGGAAGTTTCTAAGTTGTTTATTTTCTCCATTTTTTTAAAAAGTGAGGTGAGGACCGAAATTGGTCTGTAATTATTAACACAGTTTCTGTTCCCTCCCTTGAAAATTGGGTGCAGAATAGCTTTTTTAATAGGATTTGGGAAAACTCCTGATCGAATGCAGAGGTTAAAGAAGTAGGCTATAAGTGGGACCAGGATGTGATGATGGGTTTTTAGCAATGATGACGTGATACCATCCCAACTTACGGCACAGTCACTGCGTAGTTGAAGTATTGTTGCTTCAACATCCCTTTCGTCTATTTCAGTAATGACAAGCGAATTACAAGGCTGACTTTTTGTTAGAGGTTCGGGGGAATGACTACTGATGGATGTAGTATGATTTTGAAGGATCTTGGAGGCCAAGTTTTTACCTACGTTGGTGAAAAAAGTGCACACATTAGAAAGCAGCCATAACTAAAGAAAGTAATAAAATAGGCAATAGATAAACTTCACCACTCATTGTTCGCACCTGTTTATTCAGCGCCCGACTCCACGTCACACCAGTGTGACGACGAATATTTTTTCCTCGTCTTCAAACAATATTGAGGCACCTAAGTATCTTTTAAAATACTTGCATCACTTTTCGGACTGCTTGTTCCCATCTGACAATTTTTTTTTTCTATCATATCTTTACTCGCAAAAAGGTTAGGTTAGGTTAGAACAGCGACCGGCCCGCACTCTCGCCATTCTGCGCAAACCGCAGAGGGCGATGGCCGTCAGAGTCGTCCGCGGGTACCGCACGATTTCCTACGAGGCGGCTTGCGTCCTGGCCGGATCCCTGCCCTGGGACCTTGAGGCGAAAGTACTCGCGTCATTATATCGATGGCGTGAGGAAGAGCGGGCACGGGGCTCGAGGCCGGTGCAGCGGCAGATCGCGCTGCGCCGAGAGGAGCTCCATCAGGTCTTGGTGGCGGAATGGCGGCTAAGGCTTCTGCGCCCTACCGCCGGCCTCGCTACCGTCGAGGCGATCCAGCCAGTACTCGACGACGGGCTCGGGAGAAGGCATGGCTCCCTGTCGTTTAGGGTGACGCAGGTGCTGTCGGGGCACGGCTGCTTCGGCAAGTACCTGTGCCGCATAGGCAGGGAGCCGGACGCTCGGTGCCACCATTAGACGCCATGGTGGCAACCATTGCGTCCATTGCGGGGAGGACACGGCGCAACACACGCTCGCCGAGTGTGTAGCTTGGGAGGAGCAGCGCCGTGTCCTCACAAATGAATTAGGAGGCGATCTGTCGCTGTCGGCCGTAGTGCGGAGGATGGTCGGTAGCGCACAGTCGTGGGACGCGGTGTTGTCCTTCTGCGAGGACGTGATGTCGCAGAAGGAAACTGCGGAACGGGAGAGGGAGATCTCGACTCCCTTCCCCGGCCGCAGAAGGCGCACCGGGCGCAGGAGAAGGGCGGACAATGCCCTTTTCCGGCCCCCATGAATGGGTCCAGGGGCGTGGGACTTGGGGAAGTCCTCGCCCCCTATTTGATGGACCCGAGGCAAAGGCACGCGCGGGTGTCGGCGCGCGCCTCTGAGGCGATGCACGGGGTAGTTAAACACCTCACTACCCCGTGCAGGAGACGAGGCCCGGACAGACCGGGCCAGCACTAGTGTGGGGCTGCGGAAGAATTTCGATTCCCGCGGCCCCGCGCGCACGTGCGAGGAGACATCGGGGTGGTTTTAGCCGGTAAGAGTCCGGCACGCCCCTCCGCCTTTTCTCCAGGCGGAGGTAGTCCATAAGGATTTCCCCCCCTAAAAAAAAAAAAAAAGATTAGAACAGCGACCCACTTTTTTTTTTTTTTTTTTGTGGGTGGGAAATCATCAAATAACTTCTCCCGCTCTGGGCAGAGCAGGAGGGCGTGTCAGACTCTTACTGACTAAAACCCACCCGTGTTCCTTCAGTTGCCTGTGCCAGGGGCCACGGTAACCCTCTTGGACTTTTCCGCAACCCTAGCAGGCATCGGTCCTAGCAAACCCCGTCATTGGTGCTGACATCTCTTTGAGGCGCGCGTGGAACACAACGCGCCGTCGACCCGGGTCTGGTCCTTATCGAACTAGAATACACAGTATTAATAAACTGTAGGCGAGTTGGCCATTAGGTATTTCATACATAGTTGAAATTTCTAGTATCTTAAAAATCATTGGATTAATCGTTCGTTAGTGCGATTAATTTTAGTTTAGTCAATATGAAGTAAGTAAAACAGTACTTGAGTCTACCATTGTGCGTTAGATAGGATAGGTAGATGGGGGATTTATTTATTACAAGCACAACACTAATGCTGTGATACAAAAGGTGTAGTAAAATAGCGGTGTGACGACGAGGAAAAAAGTACTCGTCGTCACACTGGTGTTACAACATAGTGTGGCGTGGAGTCGGGAATGGTTTATTCTTATCAAATTTAATGAGCCCTGAAATTGCACCTATCCCTTTAACTACAGAGGTTAGGGGTATAAAGGGGTGCCCTTGACCAGCTTCGTGAATCCTATAGTAAAATAAAACGGATTGTAAATTTTAAGCCCGTTGAATATCGGTTTAGGAGGGTAAGTACCGTGAAACACGCAAGTTAAGGGGTCTAATAAAAACTGCTTTTTATGATAATTTTGGTACATAAATGAACGGCACCCGTCTCCGAATGCCCAATTTTTTCTGAGCAAAATTTGTTATCGGAAGTTTGATTTATTTAAGTTCTTTGCCGCATGCCGTTATTTGCTTACTCTAAATGTTTCGTAATTCATATTGAGCAGGGAGAGTCGATTTGCAACAAAGATAGCTACATACTACGTTTGTGTTTTGTAGGTGTGTCTGAGAGTTAAAGGTAGATTAAATATATGAATGGCTAAGTAGTCTGCGATATAAAAGAACACTTCACAGATTAACACAATAGGTAACAGTCGGTCTATTCTGTAAAAATCTTACCACGTAAAACTTAAGTGAAGTGAGCTTGAAGCGAGCTGTCATTACCCATGATGCTAGGAATTGCCACTATTGGCAGCTTACTTCACCTAAGTGCGCGCCCTGCATACACACCACATGTTGTCTAAACAGTGGGCCAATTCTCGTACTAAAAAACGTTCAAATTCAAGTCGCAATCTCATCTCAGCGACTATCAATGTCAAAAACCTGTCAAAAATGTATAAAATTGATTGTAACTTTGACAGATTGAGACTAAGATTAGAATGCGAACGGTCGTAAAAATACAGGAATTGCCCCTCAGATTGACTGCTTCCATTGTACTCTGAGTGAATTCACACGAGCCGCATTGTGTAAAATTAGAAGAAAGAAAGAAAAATAGGTTTATTTGTCACAGAAACACGTGCATACAAAAAGATATTAGCTCTAATAATTAAGAAAAAATTAAAACAAATAGATCTATAATCACGAGCACAAATCAGAAATAGCCGACAGCTGCACGTCATGACTGTGGCAAGAAGGCTTACTAATACTTCCAATGAATTACTCTTGGTTGTTCATAATAATATAATTTTATTGTAAGTGTAATCTTTGTAAGCTATTATAACTATAACAACGCTATTGTATAAGGTTAGCCTGTGATGATAGTTGTCTGGGTTTCTTAAATAAAATAAAGTTTTCACGGTGAGATTTTAACAGAATAGATCGGCTGTTCCCAAGCGTCCAAGGCCGCCACACCAACCAACCAGCCAACCTGTCACACCGCCGGCGATTAGCGAGAAGCGAGTAGAGCTAGTAACAAAAAACGAGTTGGCGAGCAACCAGCAAGGAGTGCGCGACGACGGCGAGCGTTTACTTGCTGGTATGTGTCTGTGCCAAGTGTAAGTCTCTCAGCGAGTGTTCTGCCCGCCAAGCGAGCGTCACTGAGCGAGTACTCTCTTGGATAGCTCTTATCGCTTACACAAACGAGTACACACCGCGTGGCACGAGCGCTGTGAAGAGTCAGTGATGAACTGTTAATGTCACATACATTCAATCTCTTCTACTTACACGGGACCCACAATCTTTTGTACGTTACATATGGTTTTCTTGCTCTTGGTTCATGTTTATTTATTGTATATATATATGGCGAAAGCTTTTGGATTTTTCGTTATCAGGATGGTCGGACATAATGAGTAACCGAAATAATAATAATAATATATAAATAAAAATCGAATGCATCACCCACGATCTTCGGTAATGAGGTTGTATATCCCGCGAAAGTGTGGAGGTCGAGGCTTTTTAAACGCTAAGACCCTCCACAATCGCGAGATATGCAGTCTCAGGGAATATTTCCTAGAAACCGACGTGGGTATGCATCGAGATGTAGTCACGGTGGACAAGGGCCTCACCCCGCTCTCCTTGGCTAAAGAGAACTGGCGCAAACCTGTAGTGCTTGACACTAATGATCGCATGGAGGTATGGCAGAGTAAGGAGCTCCACGGACGCTTTTTCCGGGCCCTACATGGACCGGATGTAGATCTACTAGCGTCCGTTGCCTGGCTGCGTTTCGGTGACCTCTTTGGAGAAACCGAAGGTTTTGTCTGTGCAATTATGGACGAAGTTATGATGACGAACAATTACCGGAGATTTATTGTGAAAGACGGCACGGTTGACATCTGTCGGGCATGCCACCGGCCGGGAGAATCAATCAGGCATATCATCTCCGGGTGTTCTCGTCTAGCTAACGGAGAGTACTTGCATAGACACAACCTTGTAGCCAGGATAATCCATCAGCAGCTTGCTCTGAAATACAACCTTGTGGAATCGGAGGTACCGTACTACAGGTATGTGCCCGACCCAGTTCTCGAAAATGGTAATATCACATTGTACTGGGATCGATCCATCATCACTGACAGGACTATTGTTAGGTAGGCTATATAAGCCTGATATAGTGGTGGTGGATCGATTGGAGCGACGCGCAATGATTGTTGACATAACCATCCCGCATGATGAGAACCTCGTGAAAGCCGAGAAAGATAAACAAATCAAGTATCTTGACTTGGCTCACGAGGTTGTCGACATTTGGGATGTGGACTCAGCGGTCATTGTGCCGATAGTCGTGACAGCCAATGGGCTAATACCCAAGAGCCTCAACCAACACCTAAGGAGGCTCTCGTTAGGCAGCTGGATCAAAGGCTTGATTCAGAAAGCGGTACTTCTGGACACGACCCGCATTGTTAGGAAGTTTCTCTCTCTGGAGCCCTGACCGCCGGCCGGTAGCTTGGACCCTGTTCCCGATACCGGTGGGCTACTATTTATTATATTTTTAAATGTTTTTGGTATCTTTTTGTTTATAAAAATATTTAAAAATGTAATTCATATGTATGTAAATGAAATAAAGGAAATAATAATAATAATAATAAAGATTTATTTTCCTCCCACAAAGTACATTTTTATACAGTATAAGTGTAATAGATATAGGTTTACAAGGATTTGTGGGAGTCAGGAATCCAAACTAGGATACCCTGTGCTATGGATTCCTGGTCCCCTCGCCGAGATAAGAAATTTTCACAATTTGTTACGTAGTTGTACAGTAAGTGGCACTATTGGACTATTGTATGGAAAAAAATAACAAAAAAATAAAAAGGTAGTTATTAATAAAAACAAAATAAAAACAATTTTAAACTTAAGTCAGATGACTGCGTGTGTGTGGGTGTTTGTATGTGTGTGTGTGTGTATGTGGGGTGTGTGTGGGGGGGGGGGGGTGTGGGGTGTGTATGTATGTTGAGTGTGAGTGTAAGGGTGTGAAAAATATGTGAGTATAATGGACCTTATAGTATGTCTGGTATGGGCCTGCGAACGAGTGTGAGAGAGATAGAGTTAGATGGTATTTGTGTATAGCTAGGATAGGGTAGAAAGCAGTTTTTCAGTTTCCTGATAATCTAGTCCCAACAGCCAATTTGTGAGCTTCTTTTTACATTCTACCCTCGGCAGACCAACAATGGCAAGAGTTTTGTTAACTCTGTTATATAATCTGCTTGCTCTAAATTGGAAGAAATTTTGGGCGAAAGATGTTTTTACCGGATTTGTTTCACAGACTTCATAATAACGCCTAGTATTTACCTTTTGTTTCGCTGTAGTAAAGTCAATTAATGAATGCTTTTTCATAACTGTTGCTAATACATAAAGCTGCCTGACCGTTAATACATTTGCGTCGTTGTAGAGGGCTTTTGTTGCATATAAACGTGGTTTGAATAGAGCAACTTTTAGGAGAAGTCTTTGGGCTCTTTCAACGTTTATTATATTAGTTTTGTATGAGCCGCCCCAGGTCAAAATACCATATGATAAGATTGATTGGCAAAGGGATTCATACACAGTTTTAACCAGTTTCCAGCTTGCAACGTGCCTAAGATTTTTAAATACATGAACGAGTTTTCTTGTTTTTTGGACCAGATGTGAAATGTGTTGCTTAAATGATAAGTTTCTATCAATTATTATGCCGAGGTATTTGATTGATTCTGTTTTCGATATAATTGGACAAGTGGTACAGTTTGTTGTTACAGGATTACATTTGTGTGCTTGAATATTAAAAGGATTTTGTTGATTTGCCATATTATGTATTTTAAATTCTATATATTTAGTTTTGGTTGCATTTAAGGTAAGTTTGTTAAGAGCTAGCCAGTGAGTGACTGTATTGAAACCTTCTTGGGCAGCAAGATAAGTTTCCTCCCATGAGTCACCATAAAAGGTTAAGGTAGTGTCGTCAGCATATGACATTATATGGCAGTTCCTAATTTTTAGGTTGCAAAGATCATTTATATAGCATAAGAAGAGAGGAGGGCCCAAGATGCTGCCTTGTGGGATTCCAATATTTATCGGTCTCTCTTCACTTTGCGTATTTCCTATGCGAACAGACTGATACCGATCCTCTAAGTAGCTCAGAAATAGTTTTGATTGTGTGTTTCTTATTCCCATAAGTTCGAGTTTGGATATTAACAGTTGTGGGCAGACAGTATCAAATGCTTTTTGTAGGTCTAAAAAGATGGTCAAGGATTTTTTTCTATTATCTATTTTATCTACAATTAGTTCGGCGAATGTCTGAATACAGTCTGTTGTAGATTTTCCTTTTCTGAAACCATATTGGTTTGGTGATAAGATGTCTTTATCTTCTAGAAATTTCACAAATCTGCTACCGATTATCCTTTCAAATACCTTTGAGATAGAGGTTAGCAAAGAAATAGGACGATAGTTTGATACCTCCTCTTTGTTACCGTTCTTAAAAATAGGGATGACTATCGTTTTTTTAAGAGTAGGTGGAAAACTGCCTTCTGCTAAACATTTATTAAGGATATAAGTGAGGGGAGGGATTATATAGTTTTTTAAATTCTTAAGGACTGTTGACATTATATTGTCCCACCCTGCTCCACAATCTGAGCGAAGGTTGTTGATGATACCTTCTACTTCCTCTTCAGATGTTTCCAAAAGTACAAAAGAGTCACAAGAGGACGATATATTTGCAGTGTTTGTTGGGAGTGGGGAGAGACCTATTGGGATTTTACGTTTCAGTTCCATGCCTATATTTGCAAAATAAGAATTTACTTTATAAACTGAATCTTGTGGAGTTGTTTCAATATGTAAAAGTTCCAGCGGAGGTGAGTTTGTTTTATTCAGACTTGTAATAGTTTTAATAGCGGACCAAAGTTTTTTGTTATCTCCTCCAGCCGATTTAAGTATATTCCTATCATATTGTCTCTTACATTTTTTTATTATGTCATTACAGAAGTTTCTATATCTTTTATAAGATATTTTTAAGATGTCATTATTCGGATTTTGCTTAAGCTTGTAATGCATTCTGTCTCTTGTCCTTATGCATCTCAGTAGGCCAGGAGTGATCCACGATCCAATAGTCAAAACACTAAGTACAGACGTCTGTAAAGGTCACTAATTACAAAAATATCCCTTGATGAGGCAGATGCAATTAGATTACAATATGGAAACGCGGTGAATTCGATATAGGATGGCAGGACAACGTATATATACGGATATATATATGTAGATAAGTATATGTTTTTTATATGTATGTATTTATTATATATGAAAATGGTACACCACTGACTACCTGCAGTATTGTCTCTGCTTCTCTCCCTATAAGCCATCCAAAGGTCAGAGGAATCCAAAGACCGCTTTTAGCGATAAGACCGCCCATTGTGTTACCCTATGTAAAATGTCTACATTTATATCTGTAATGTTTATAGTGTACTTAATAAAGAGTATTCTATTCATTTCTTAAGCGGCAAAATTGTCGATAGTAGCTAGTCGCTACCACGTCGGAGGCGGGACAGGTGCATTGAATTGATATTTTTACTGATCAAGACGTAGTCGTAATGCCCTATTGACACAATAAGAAAAATAAGTCAAAAATAGACTTAAATGACTTAACCTAATCCCAAGAATTACAAAGTTTGATTAGGTGGTCTAATCAACAACAATTAAAACTTTACAACTTTCCTTTTATAACTCTGTTTACTTAATGTTGACATTATTCCTTTGGGAGACTAGTTTTTATCCAAGTTCAGCTTAGGCTTACTTAATTTTAGCTTAGTTTTCATAAGATTCATAAATATTTAAGAAATTGGGCTCTAGACATTGCGTAAGTATCAAGAACAAGCGGAAGAGCAATTAAATGTTTTGATAAGTTAGTGTTAAGTTAATTAGAATATGAAGTTAGTAAACATAAATTAGATAAGAATTTTCGTTCAAAGAATTTCAAGTATTTTTGGTTGTTATTGTGTATATTAAAACATGATAAGTTCTTCTGAATTTTAGGCACAGATAACGAAAACGAGCACTAAACCCGTAGACAGTAATACTGGCCCAAAGTAAAGCCCACAACGCATTGCGGTCTCCCTAGATCTGCGCAACGCGATATTTGTGTTATGACATTCGTAATTTATACCTACAAACATGACGCGTTGTGACTAATCCGGAAAAAACTACAAATTTCAATTAAATTTTCTGTTGACGTTATTTATTTTCATCTAAGATGCTACACAAGTTTTAAAACCAGTATGGACCTATGGTATGCAGCTGTGGGGCTGCACCAGCAAAAGTAATCGTCAAGTCATACAACGATTCCAAAACAAAGTGCTCAGGGATATAATCAACGCGCCCTGGTACATAAGAAACAGCGACCGCCACCGGGACCTCAAGATGGATGTCGTAAACATGGTAATTAAAAAATATGCAGAATCTCATGAGCAGAGACTACATTATCACGTGAGTGTCGAGGAGATCCAACTCCTTGACGTCACTGAATTAGTGCGAATACTAAAAAGGGTTAAACCTTTTGCGTAAGTGTTTAGTGTGAGCGAACTTAAACTGCAGTGCAAGTGCTGACTAAAGAACACGTAACTCAAGTGTCTTCCCCTTAATATAAGTGAATAAGAAAGACTTTATTGGACGATTTATTAATGTTATAGTTACTTAGCAGTTTAAGTTATATTTAAATTACTTATCAGCGAATAGGCTAGATTGTAATGTGATTAAGTATCACTATCTGTGACATTTTATAAAGAAAAAAATTAAACAAAATAATCTAAGATACTCGCTCCTCAACTCTAAGATGTAGAACACAGCCGTTTTCTATTTATTTTTGTTCCTATCTAGAATTCTACTCATTATCTCTATGCTATTTTGCAAACCTTTGTTTGGTTATAGTTGGACCGCAATAATAGGTCGTTATCTAACTTTAGGCATCTCGGGTACCGCTTGTGGCCGACATTTGAAATCTCCTAGATCTTAAAAAAAACCGCTGCTTAGTGAAATTAGGTCCACAACTAACGTCCCTTTGTTGTTAAAAGGGTAGCTGGAGGGTTCCAGACCGAATTCAGTATTTTGTATCCTAAATGGACTATAGAATAGTTTCGGGCCCTGAAGTTGGTATTCTGATAACTTTAATTGGCTAGTTGTGTATATATTTCAATCGCAGGATAGAAGTTTAATAACCGCTAGCTTGAAACAGCGTGAATTAGCGCGCGAAAATAACAGTCGGTTAATGCACGCCAGAATACGTCTTCACAGCGGCGCCGGCCGGGTGTTAGATGTATATAAAAGCTGATTTATGATAAAAAATAAAACAATGAATAAGTTCCATATTTTTACATATCGCTCATTTGCAAAAAGGGTGACATAACTAAACAATCTGCAAATTTGAGTACTGTATACAGGTGAACGCAGCAAATTTTATTCTTTTTGCTATTTGCTGTAAAAACGACATTACATTAAATCCTAAAAATGAGGGAGCGAGAAAGATGTGACTATAATATGCTTCGTCGCACTCTGATACTTTTACTCTTTTAAATCATCATGCCCAAAAATAGCTATTTTTGAATTATGTCAAGCTTTTCGCAAAAGAACGAATTGTCACCATTCTGTTCATTCAGCCCTTCATCTTTCTTAGTATATTTCCTTCCACACATGCCCACCCTAGAATAAGAAATATTCAATATTGTATTTTATTTTTCCTGGTTTTATATAACTTACCGCATTTGTACGGTCGGCTGCAGAGAAATCTCACCCCCTCCCGTGTATGTGTACTTTGTCCAGGGGGTGAGGTTTCTCTGAAGCCCCCACTGTACGAGTGCATAAATCGATATAAATACATCTGCTTCTGAAGGCGTGAAGACCCGGTGTCCTGGAAAACAAGGTTTACGCCCACCTTAGGCACCAGTCTCTCACAGTATAATTAAAACTATTATGTATTGTTCTTGCTCATTTGAAATGTACCTATATATTGTAGTGAGAAATAAATCATTATCTTATCTAGTTAACTGTCGTTGGCTTTCTGCATTTAATAGCGGGGATAGGTACAAGTTTTGAGAATTGTGTAGCTTGAATGGTAATGCTAAAGTATTTTTGAAACAAGTAAGTAAAGACATTTTAATTTAAAAGTAACTAATTATACATTTTTTTGCCAAGGCGTGCAAAAATGTAATTATTATATTTTATGCTTTACAAAAAATTTGGTGTAGTAGAAGTAGGTACTTCTTGCGCTGAAATATCGGCCAGATTTGACGTTAGATTCTGTAGCCGAGCTTACCAGAACTATCAATTATCAAGTAGTCTCTTTGACTCATTGTATTGCATTTTTCTTGTTAACTATGAAGTTAAAGCCGTTAGGACTAGATACACATGCTATATAATACCTTGCTTGTTTTCTAGTAAACAGTCGATGTGTTCATTTATAGCTTGCTCTCCGTGTGTAAAAATGATCATACTCTTGTCCTCAGATATGATTTGAGCTCTTATCGTATATACATGTTAATTGTGTGTTACTAAGTAGCATCTGAGAGCTGCGGTGGCCTAGTGGTAATGGCCTCGACTTACGAGTTGTAGGTCGTAGGTTCGAACCCAGATAAGCGCTTTACTTTGTGTTAATTATTTCATCAACCCTGCTCTCAAAATGGTGAAGGAAAACATCGTGCGGAAACCGGCATGTCCTAGAACCAAAAATTCGAAGACATGTGACATCTACCAACCGACACTGGGCCCGCGTGCTGTATTAAGGCCCACTCCCTCTCATAGAGAGGAGGCCTGTGTCCCAGCAATGGGAACGTTGTAGGCTTATTATGCTAAGTAGCATCTGCTCGAAATTACTTAGTATGCTTTTCTGTTACTACATAGTATGTAAATTCTAGGCTTTATTTGAAGCTCTAGTGTTCTTACACTAATCCAGATGTCGTTTTGGCGTAGTCCGCAATATCATACTAACGCTATAATAAATTGCCTGCAAGTGGCGGTCGTTATGTCCGATGCAGAGGGCTTGTCATAACTTTACAAAGTAAGTCGAGTGTGCAAACTGCTATCCTACATTTCTCTGATAATATTACAGTGGAAAATAAGGCGGCATCTAAAGGGTTTTTCAATTGGCGCGGGTAGATTTTAGCGGCCCGTGGCGGCCATTTTGTTTTGGTGACATCTATCTAATCTTTTGTTTATTATTCAGTTACTTATGCCAAATCACCATGGCAAGTTACACGATTCAACAGCACTTTCAAATGGTGAAACTTTATTAACAAAATGAGTGTTCGTTAATACAAACGTTGCGCGCATTGTGCCCATTTTACGGTAGACGTGGTGGCACTTCAAAGTCGACTCTTCAACGTTTGGTGGTCAAATTAGAGACGACCGGTTCGGTAAACAACCAGCCAACACTCGAACGTTCTAGAAACGCAAGATCGGACTAGAACATCGTCGCGGTTCGTGAAAGTGTACAACAAAACCCGAGGCAGTCGATTCCTCGCCGAGCACAAGAACTCGGCCTTTCGCAGACTTCAACTTGGAGAATTTTGCGTCAGAACTTACGTCTACACCCATACAAGATCCAACTGACCCAGGAGCTCAAAGTTCATGACCATAGACAACGCCGTTTGTGCGCTGACTTCGCTTTGTTTGTTGGGCTTCGAATTGTTTGGAAGAGCACCCCAATTTTGGCCGAAAAATCATCTTTAGCGACGAGGCGCATTTTTGGATGGCTGTGTTAACAAGCAGAATTGCCATATATGGGACGACACTGACCCACGCTATGTTCACTAGGTGATAATGCATCCTCAAAAAGTTACCGTTTGGTGTAGATTTTGGGCCAGCGGCGACGTCATTGGTCCGTATTTTTTTGAAAACGACTCTGGTGAGGCGGTCACCGTCAACGGCAAGCGCGACAGAACGATGATAACCAATTTCTTATAGCCCAAATTGAACCACATGGACCTAGACTACATGTGATTCTAGCAGGATGGCGCAACGTGCCACACAGCGGACGCTACGATTGACACTCTGCATGAGCGATTTGAGGGTAAGGTCTCGTAGGGGTGATGTGAATTGGCCACCAAGGTCATGCGATTTGACCCCGCTAGACTTTTTCTTGTAGCGTTTTTTGAAGTCGCAGGTCTATGCAAACAAACCACAATCGACGGATGCCTTAAAGGTGAACATAACACAGGCCATCACTCGAATTCAACCGGATCTATCCAGAAGAGTCATTGAAAATTGGACCACTCCAATCCGTGACACTGTAAGCAGGCTAGGCGGACATTTGAATGATGTCATATTCCACACTTAATGGCACATGTGGGCTTCTCAAATAAAAAAGAATTTGATAATACCTCACACACAGCTTGTTTGATTTCATTCAAGACCTACTCGCCCTTATTGAAAAACCCTTTACATTGCCACATGCAAACTACGCATCACACTAACGTCACGCAAAATCCTGCATCGCGCAAGCAGAGTTTTCCGCGCAATTTGCATAATATATACATCGTCTTGACTGAGATCATCGGGTAGTTGCCCACCAGACACGACACCCGTCTGATCGGATGATCCATCTCTTTTCTATAGAGGAAGCGTGAACTTTACACCCTTTTCCTCATACCTCTATATAACAGGAAATGCCTGTGTTTTGTATCTGCAGTAAATTGTATGTTGGGACGCGAGCCACAAATTGACAGCACGGTTGGCGCAGTGGTTAAGCGATTGACTGCTGCGTTACGTGTCGCGGGTTCGATCCCCGCACGGAACAAGTATTTGTATGACCTGCAAGTAGTTGTTCCGGGACTGGCTGTTTGTGTATGTGAGTTTTAAATGTTTGTAAACGCACCCATGATACATGAGAAATTCCTAGTGCGGGGCAACGTTTAAAAAAATATAACAATTAATTTATACGTATCTAAGTTTCGTCGTGTTGGCTCAGCAGCCTCGCCTGTCATGCTTGAGATTGTGGGTTCAAATCCGAGTAATGTGGCTTTTCAATTCATTTGTACTTTCTGATTGTATCTTGGACATTGCTGACATCGGTGAAGGAAAAAAACGTGAGGAAACCTGTACTTATAATTAATATAAGTTTGAAATCGCCAACCCACCTTGAGGAAGCGTGGTGATCAATGCTCGTGCCGTCTCTGTATGAGGAGTCCATTGCAGTGGGACAATGGTAGGCTGGTATTATTATTTATTATAGGTTTCATTGTGCCAGTTTAAAGTTATGATCCTCCTCCAACCTTATTCCCCATTATTTTGGGTTGGCGCAGCATGCCTTGTTACCTCCGTAAGGAGAGAGAGAGAGGTGCTTTTTGTTTTGTTCTTTACCTATAATTTGACCTATAATCAAAACGACACTAGCAAAACGTTATATTAGCAAATCGTCCTACGACTAGTATCAAAAATCAGCACTTTTGAGCGTCAAAACTACGTAAGACAGTCCCTCTAAATGCCCGCCCCTCACCACTTCCTAGTACTTTAGCTGGGAAGAAGAAGTGTCGCAACAAACTCCCCAGCAGTCCTATTAGCAGAACGTCACATTTGTAAAGTACAATAATGCTCAAAAATCACTATCGGTTTTTATCGTCATGGCTCACATTACGTATAGGTACAGACAGCATTTATTTGAAAAGTATCACTGAAATTTAAAAACAGGAGACTTAAATTTATTAAACCAATTCCTAAAAGAGCAGTTTCTTATTTCGCCTGTACAGGTAACACAGGTATTTTTGTCTGGCATAAGTTTTAGAAATATGTACTTATTTCGTTTTAATTAGTTTTTGTTTTATAATATGTTTGACGTTTTTGGCAGGGACAACGACACGCAAATGGTTACTATGGTTTCAGTACGTGACCTAACCTGAGTTGAAATATTTCAACTATTATTTTTTTTTTAATTGCTCCACTACACATTTTGACCGCGTAGAATTGCACTTTTCTATGAAATAGCAGATTTTTTTTGATAACTGACGAAAAATTTATACATATAGTTATTATTTATTTATTTAATTGTCTATGCACACAAATGTACAGACGCGGACTTAATGCCATAGGCATTTTCTACCAGTCAACATTTGGGTGATGCAGAGACAAACAGTTGTAGGTGCAATTTACAATGACAATTTCGTAATAAATCAGTCAATCAGTTTTCGTAATTCAGCTATTTAAATATAAATATAAGCACAAATAAAACAAATATAAAACAAATATAAAACAAATAAAATAATATAATACATTTCTGGGATAACGCGTCCAGAACCATGTGCTGATATTATGGTTTCAGTTTGCACGTCGATTACCCAGCCACCCTATATATTAACTATCAGTCACCAACTCAACAATCATCCTTTTTCTAACTAGGTACTATATAATCCTTATCTATAAAAATCAATGCCACTTTTCGTTGTAATTTATATAATTACAACGAAAAGTGGCATTGATTTTTACTCAAGAACGGATGGACTGATTTTGCTAATTCTTTTTTTAGAATATTCCTTGAAGTACGAGGATGGTTCTTAGGGAGAGAAAAAAATATTAAAAAAATGTTAGGCGGTACGAAGTTCACGGGGTTAGCTAGTCTTTCATACATTCCATCCGTCCATACATACAACTTTTAGCACCACTTCCAATAACTAATAATTTTCTATTAATACCAATGTATGCAGAAATAAAAACATTAGATATAATTTCATAATAAAGTCTCTATTAAGCAAGGAATCAAAACAGTTAATTCAACACAGTGCAAAATTCCGTTATTTAAAAAAAAACATTTTTTATTCAGATTAATTTATTCCGAGTTCCCTGAATACTCGAATTCCACCAACAACGTTCTGAATAAATAACCCCACGCATTCGTTTCTGTGGTTTCCCTTTCAATTACGGTTTCCATTAAATTCAAAACTACTTTAATCCTATTATATGGTTTTCATTGAAGATCTGTATAAAAGACTTTGTTGGACAAAAATACCTTTTGATAGCGATAAGTAAAACTTAGAATGGATGTAGGAAAACCTTGAAGAAAAAACTTGATAAATGACAATAAAAATAGGGTGACATGCTTTATTAATTTTATTTGACATCTGTATATTATGAAATTATAATTTTAATTTGGACCTATATATTTTTTTTAATTATGATTAATATAATTTAATAATGATTTAATAGGATGAATAATAATATAAACATTTGCACATTTAATAGGTAATGATACAGTGTACTTTATATTGATTTATAACATCTGTTCATACTTACCTGTATTATGCAAATAAATAATTTGATTTGATTTGAAAACTTTGTATGAATGTATCGCATTATTTGAATATCGGCCGTAGTGTGTCGATGGCAATCTGATTGTACCTATCTTTTAAAAAACAACAAAGGCTAAAGAAGAGCAAATTTCTAGCCTAGTTAAAATTATTAACATTTTTGCGTTTTGAGAAGCGGATTTGAGCTTCAGAACAGGTAATCTTATCAAGACTTTTCAGAGATTTTTAAGCACCTTGCTGAATAGATTAACTTTTCATCATCTCCGTTGAGAGGTAATGTGTTTATATAAATAATAAGTAGGTACCTTATGTTGTTATATTAATTATTTAGACCTTTATACTTTTAGACTTCCAGATAAGTAATTATTTAACACTAGATCAATATCTTAACTTGTAACTGCAACTTCTTTATGTATGCGGAGTTTACCTGTAGGCTGTAAGTGAATGTTGCACTGTTGCACTCACCATTTTGCATGTTACTTTTAGCATATCTACAACCTGTGTAAACAATCGTTGTGAACCAATAAAATAAATAAAAATTTACTGACCGGTTGGTGCAGTTGGTAGCGACCCTGCCTTCTGAGCCACTGGTCCCGGGTTCGATCCCCGGACAAGTCAAACATTTGTGTGCATGAACATATCTGTTTGACGTGTGTCTGGCTGTGTATATGTATATAAGTATGTATATCAGTCATCAGGTTACCGTAGTACAGGCTCTACCTAGTTCGGGACCTGAAGACCTTGTGTGGATGTTGTCCCATATTATTATTATAAATAAATTAGACAGATTTACTACACGCTAGCGAGACAAAGACTATTCGAATATGTACGATATAATCTTTTGAATCAACCAGCCCGCAGCCGCAGTGGGCCCACGTGGTGGATTACGGCCCACTCCCTCTCACCGAAAAGGGGCCTGGGTCCCAGGCTGATTATGTTAATCTATTTAAACTACTTATTCGAAGGCTTCTCTTTGAAACGTAACTATATTATAAAGGGCTGGCATCTGCGTTGCGCTACACACGTATCTCAAAGGAACTTTTACTATTCCCACATAGACCAGCATCGTAACCCACTTTCAATCACAGTCCGAAAGATTTCGAAGAATTTTGCTAATCTTACATTTTACACTTCAAAAGTTTTGTCTCATAAAAAAAAATTACTATGACATTAAAATAACTAAAACCAAATTTTTTTAACATTTTGTTGAATTACGTGGCTTTAACTATGCTCATAGCTTAATTGAAGTGCCAGCCACAATACCATTTTATAATGGTACCCATTCAATGTGTAGTTTTTTTTTTTATTTGGAATTACATGTAAAATTTTGGATAAATATCGTAAAAAATTTAATTAAAATATCTCGAAAACTATTGAATTTGGGCCATACATATGGTGGGTTTAATTTGTTGCATTTTGGCCCCTTATCAGCTCTTGACAGATATACGTCAAATTACAAGTAACCCTGTATACGTACCTATAATCTCTGATAACGCCTCAATACTCCAATCCTTAGGGAAAAATTATATGACCTCGAGTCCAACACTAGAATGTCACAATGCACTAGAACGAGTAACAGTATCCAACCGCAACACAGTGACACTGCAATGGGTAAAAGGACACAGTGGATCACTAGGTAACGACGCAGCTGACCAACTGGCTAGAAGAGCATCCAGCGTCAGTCTTTGGATCTGAACCTAGCGTGCACATCCCCTTCAACCACCTACGCAGGTGGCTACAGGAGTTCACCCACACATATTAAGCCGAGAGCTGGTGGACCTTGACACCCGGCTGCAGGCAGTCCAGGGAAGCTATGCCATCCTTAGATGGCAAGCTAACCAGACGTTTGTACACCTGGACAGGAACGGCCTGCGCCTGGTGACGGGGACCAGCACTGGACACTGCTCGTTAAACAAACTCTTCCACAAAATAGGCATAACGAACAGTCCTCTAAATAGGGTTTGCATGGAGGCTGAAGAAACCGTTCCTCATATTATGCTCTTTGAATGCACAGGCATAACCCAGATTAGGACAGAAACTCTTGGGGCACCCAGATCTTACACATAAGTTCTTAACAGACCAGGAGATATAATAATCTCAAAACTCAAACTCAAAGCATTTATTTCAAATAAACCAATTACAGCCACTTTTAAACTGTCAAGGGGTCGGTCAGTCAGAAAGATGAAGCTAGTTGCCCATTCCAAAGCGTAGTAGGAACTTATGGAGAAGAACGGGCAAGAAACTCCATGGACACTCTTTTAAATCAAAATATTGTTACAAAAAAGTGGTTACATCATCCATGTTGTAAATATACATGTGAGAACGATGTAGAAAGACGTGCACGTTTAAAGCGTTCGTAATAAAAAGATAAAAACAATTATGGAATCAAAATAAGCCGTGGCAGCTAAGAAATGACGAGTGCCTACTGACGGCGCCTATTCACGAACATGGAGTATGGATCAGCACCATTCAGCTCAACCATTTTGAAGGGAACTCAATGATCCAATACACACGCCACCACCAGCGAAACATTTGAGTGAGCATGACATACTGTCAGCCGCCAGGGCACACTCAAGTCAATGAAAGACGAACCCAGTAAGCTTTATAGCGGGTACATATCTTCTGAAGGGAGACCGCCATGGCTCACGCACAATGGTCCAACTGAATGACTAAGTGCGGAAACGAAACCCTTTAACATAGAACACAGAATACCTCTAATTGGCCTACATTTAAGACAAGTTTTTGACTTTGATTATTATCGTTGTGATGAGATTGCAAGTTTAATCTGAACGTTTTCAAGTACGAGAATTGGCCTTTTAATGCTTTAGTTACACCACTATAGTAAATTATCACAAAATATACCACTTTTCCATGATATAATAAATAATCTATCTTCAGTAAGTACAGCAAAATTGTTCAACAGAGGTAACACAAAACGCAATTAATTAATAATTTATAATAAACCATAATTTTGAATGTTGTTTACGTTTACATTGTAAATTATGCTTTTATGTTACATTTTCATATTTAATTATTACATTTGGGCATATAAATTAGAAGGTAATGAATTGTTACGGGTGTTAATAGTGAGATATTATGAGGTTGATTGTATGTATTCAAGTGATAATTAACGGAATGTTATAACCAAAATCTAGACAGAAACACGTTCTATAGCTGATTACATGTCTTACGTGATGATATTATTATTTCAATAAATATATATTATATTCCTCTCGAAACAGCTTTCAAACAAATTGTGTTGGTAAACCAAATAAAAGACAGTTTTCAATAGATTTTCGGAGGTCGATGGAAACATGACAATGGTTTTTCTTTGTGGGAAAAACAGTTCACTACAAAACATGACTACCTCCATCCAAATTCTGTGGGTACGCCGTACGATAAGTATTTGATGGAATTTTCTAATATCGGCTGACGCATAGGTACAATAGATTTTGTAGAGAAAACTTGAGAGTAAAATGCTTGAGTGCACATATAAAAGAGTTTCTTTCCGTAAAGGATTTATTGCCGAAATTTAACTACCCCTTAAAGAATGTATCATAACAAAAAGTGTAGTATTACGTACCGTTCTCTTTGTAGTTGGTATTACGTAGGTACCTGCTGAATTAAATCCTGGAGATTTTAGGATAGTGTTTTCTTCACCCCACAACTAGTAATCAAGCTTTTGTGTGTAATTGCTGAGGGTGTTGATTTGAATAAGCTTCCGGGGCTTGCTCATCGCCCATTCGTCGCGCCTTCCGATTGGTTGCGGATGAGCACACTAGCGCCGCGCTCCTACGTGTGTTTTTTTTTTTCACTGTACTACGTACCATACGTGTGTCCGCATATACACGCCACGCGCGATATATACTTTCCTAAAAACTAAGGTCCTTCGGTTGAAAACGTGCTACAATCCCCGCAAGATACCAACCAGATTTACCCTGAACCAGCGCCTGTGGAAAAATATGTGAAGTGAAGTTGAAGCAAGATTCAAAATTACCGAACACGCCTTCTAGCCCACCGGTGTGCGAAGCGGCAAGACGGGATCTTCCCGGTAAGTTTAATTCGAATCTTCCCTCTTTACGCCACATGTAGTAATAGGTATTATTTTTGGTATAGTCTTTTATCTCACGAAGCGACGCGCGCTTTACTTGTGGTAACCAGGTATAAAAACACGCTGTGAATGTGTGCGTGAAGGCGATTAGCGTCAGCACATAACACACACACACTTCCGACTTCGCCATCGCTCGTCTCAGACGGTACCGAGAGCTCGTCCACTTACACATTAACAGCTTTTTTTTTGATATATTTCTTTTCTGGTGTTCAATAAAGTATATTATTATAATATCATCAACTGCCTAGCCTTTTCCCAACTGTGTTGGGGACGGCTTCTAGTCCAACCAAATGCAGCTGAATACCAGTATTTTACATGAAGCGACCTATCTTGACCTCCACTGCCCAGTTTCTGGGTAATACGATACCCCTTGGTAAGACTGGTTGTCAGACTTTCGGGCTTCTGACGACCCGTAACGACTGTCAAAGATCCACGAATGACAGCCGGAACCAACGGATTAACGTGCTTTCCGAGGCACGGAGGAGTCTTGATATGTAAAGATGGTCCCCATCCACGGACCAACCTCGGCAAGCGTAGCTTAACCTGATCGATAGACCATATATAAATAATGTCGTATTACAGTGGAGGGTTTGAAGGCGGTCCGTGACAGAAGTTGTGCGCTCAACGCTCTTTAGACGCTACGAATTTTATAAGTACTGCCGTCTTTAGACGGCTATACCAGCATACCAATATCTTGGAAATGTTCTTATAAAAAAAAACCTTGTAAAAGGTTCGTTTTGTAGCTCTTATTTATGTAGTTCAACTACGGTAACATCATGCAACATGCATGGTTCAATTTGTTCCACATGTAAATACTATTAAAACAATTTTACGATCCTCCTAAACTTTTAACTCCGGAAAGGCAGTAAAACAGTTTTATCATAAAGCTGAGTAGGTTCCTACAAAAGTTTTTAACGCTTAATTAACAAGAATCGTAAAGTATCCAGACTATCTTAGTTGGCCTACAAATCATTAGTGACTGGTTCAGAGGGGCTCGAGGCAAATTAACGGTTCGATCGATCAAGGTGAGTTACGCTTGCTGAAGTAGGTTGCCGTGGATGGGTGACCATCCATTTCATATCGGGACCTCTCCGTGCCTCGGACAGTATTATTGCTGGTAAACGACTTTTATTTTTGGTGTGATTATTTGCATTTTATGGTAGTGCGCAGAGCGCAGAATTCTGCTTTTGGGTGCATCCGCTATCCATCCAACGCTACATGAATCGTGGGAGTATTTAAAGTAAAGTTGTAGCATTTAAAACTAATTTTCGTAAAAAAACATAAAAAAATAGTTGTAACTTTGACCTTCAATATCTCCGTAACCAAAAGGTTCCCAGGTTTGGTCCAGTAAAAAAAAAAACGAGCGAGCCTTGCAGTACTCGCATATACATCTACATCATGTAACATCTGAGATCTCACCTTGGTAATAAGCATTAAAATATATCCTAAAAAAATTATTCAGGTAATATTTGAAATGATTTTTCGTAAAGAAGAATAAATTCTTTATGAAAATTGTATTTCATTTAATTAAAACTAAGAGTAATGCAATTTTCTCGTCAAACATACGCAACTGTTAGCTGACAGTACCTACGTCTTGGAAAATGGGTTGGTACCATCTGACGGCCAACTCTACCACCGCGCGCGCTCATTGGTCAACTCAACAGCGCGCGCTTCCGCGGCTTCCTGTAACACACTTCCGTCGCATTTCACGAAATCACGCGAGAGGAAAGATATTAAACATCAAACAATTATATATACTCGTCTATATCTGTTCCTCGAGATAATTCAATAGAACTCGGGTTACTTGAATTTGACATTAAAGCTTCATCGTGTTCTTAACACGTAGATGGTACAGTCAGTCTCAAAAAGATGTGTACATCGACAAGAAGTCATTAAGAAGAAGTTTGTCATTAATTTGTGTTTCATAATACTGCATCGATGTGAACTTACAATGTACCCAATGTGACACATTGATACAATCTATGGAACAAAGTGGCTTCCCTGGTTCCCCATTAACGGCATCATTATTAAAATGTCTATTAACTGCTCCCAAATTACGATGTTTTTTACCTACTTCTTCGATTTATTCCAGATTTGTTATAGTTGTTATAGGAAATGGCAATCATGTGATTTGGTTTAAACCGGCTTTTATTTTATTTACCTTATACAACGTGTAACATAATTAACGCAAGACGTCAAACACCCCAATTAGAGTATCGAGATAAAAGCTTAATACAATGACCAAAACCATTGTTTTTTAAATATCGATTATTATTAGGAAAATTGTGTTGACCCTAGCATTACTTTATGCATTTAAAATTGAGAATTTAAAATACAAAGAATCTTTACATAGATTCTTCGTATTTTGTGAATGTGAGAATATTGTAGGCCTAACTTGTAAACTTAAGATTTGTAGACCATTTTCTATCTTGTTATGTACCAGGTACCTGTTGACAGGCGTACACTGTCCTCCTATACCTGTAGACACTGTCATTTGTAAACATTGTAAAAGCCAATTATTTTTAAAACAGTAACCGTGGAGTTTCTTGCCAGCTCTTCTCCATAGGAAACGACCAATTGGAACCATGCACCTAGGCTCTGACGATTCATAAAGTGCCCATGTAGGTTTATGTGAAATAAAATATTTTGATTTGATTTGAAGGGTTGTAGACAATAAAATAAATTCTTGTTAATAAATATTTTTGAGGCCAACTGTACACAAATTATTATGTTACAATGACGCTGATTTCATTATTTGAACGAGCTGTCGCGCTGTCTAAAATGCCGCGATTTTGGAGTCGAAACAATTTAATGGGTTGTCAAATCGAATACCTATCAATTTATTATTCAACCAACCAATCCAAAACAATCTACCTACCATAAAATTACTGAGATTTTTCTGTCTTATCAAACTTTTAGTGTCCTCGAAGATAATAAAAATAATTTTAATTTATGAAAAAAGAGCAATAAAAGGACGGTGACGACTGAAACCTATTAAACTATTTTACTTTATGTTTTGATATGTCATCACACCCCGTTTTAACATTTGACAGCTACGTACTAAATATTTCTGTTAATTTTATATTTTACCTGAATATCTTGTAGCAAGTACACCTAACGGGTGTTAAAAGCCGCTTAACAAAGCCGAAAGTCATTTATAGTCTTCGTCTTTTAGATATTTTTATATACTTCACCATACCTGGGAACCTTCTGGTTACGGAGATATGAAGGTCAAAATTCCAACTACTTCATGAAAACTAGTTTTTATTTTTCAGTGTGGCGATTAAGTTATCAGTATCATATTCATTGAAACCACATATTCTACACTTTCGACCTCATTACATAACAAGGTTTCTATTTAGATACTAGTTTAAACCATCGAGCCTTTTTTGAATTTCGAATTGAAATCCGACAAAGCTAAAATTCTAAATACAAGAACTGACATCAAACCCGAGTCTAAGTTGTCAAATTTGTTTTTAAAACTCTACGTTTGTCGGAATAAAGTTAAAAATACAATGGTGCCGATTCTGTTGTACACCGAACTAAACTAACTAAACTATCACTAAAATTCCTTACTTTTTTGGCTATGAGAATCTTAACGCTATTCTGCAAAATAAAATCTCTAAATTTAAAAATACTTTTGACACATCTAAAATCAAATTTGACAATTATTGCGACTCCACGTGGTACTTGTTTGCCGTACCACGTGATCTTTTTTTAGAGCCGTAGGCGCGCATTATGTGCGGCCTCGACTTGTTTTGTATGGAATTTTTTACTTTTTGTATGGAAAATATAAAAAAATATTACCAACACGTTGAGTTTTATAGGTTTACGGGTTGCAAAGGGGGTCGAAATTTTCATTATTTTTGCGATTTGCGAAAACGGTGTGTCGTCCGTTTTCGAGATATAAGCAAAAGAAAAGAAAAAAAGATACAGTACTGTTTTTGCATCTGCAGTCGAGGTGTTGGTGTTTATTTTAGTTCATGACAACTAATTTTATTCCAAACCTTTTTAATCGCGATTAAAAATAGTCAGATTTAGTTAAGAGCGTTTACTCGGTCCGTGCGCTGCTTGGCTTAAAAACGTGATTTTTCAAACCAGATTGTCCAACAACCACTAATCTTACAAACATAAGAAATACTAATAACTTTAGGAAATATTGTTGTCTGTTTTTCTAATTAAGAGGTTTTTTCGATTAATACAACATTTGTAAATACCATCAAGATAACTGAACAGAGGTTTACTTGATTTCACTTTCAGTGTCAATTTCGAAGCTAGTAATATCTGAAATTACTAATAGATCTAACAAACAAAATTTTTTATCTAACTGGAAATATCCTTAACAAAATTTGTAATTAGAAGGATTTTTTATTTTAGACTCATAGCTTAAGAAATAAAAATCCAAAGAATATGATTTTTTTAGAAATTGCAGTCGATAAAATGATTATTTTCACCTTACACCTTACTTAATTTAATATAATTTATACTTATTTATAATAGAAGAATGTCTTCTTTATAATTTACACCAAAAAAAAATCAACAAAAATAACTCTATTATTTTTCTATAAATATTTTAAAACTACTATAAAACTCTGCGTACGAACCGATTCAAATCAGTCGGCAGTGAGCCTTTCCAGAGAGCGGACACGTCGCTGGGCGGTCTCCCTGACCCCTGTTGACCTTTGTCGTGCGTACACGGATAGCAAACGTAAAGTGTGACCGTCAAATCTTAGTACTTTGGTAAGTAAATTATTTTATTTTTGATGACCAGCAATATTGTGTGATCGTAAGTACTTCCTTACTACATATAACCGAATTTATTTGATAGTGACAACAAAATTATGTTTCAGACGGAATGGGAAATTAATCAAAGAGAACTATAAGAAAGAGAAAATGGAAAAATTTTGAAAGTATGACTAAGGCAAGAGCTAAAAGGTTGGTTATGTTATATTAGCTTCCACCCGCGACTTTCAAACGCGTGAAATGTACTTATTTTCGACTAGTCAAAAGCGCCTGTACCACAGATTATTATGTGCAGTTGATGGCGCGAAGGACACTTGCGCGAAAAGACAAATGCGCGCATGGACTTTTGCGTGACATGGCCACCGAGGTTTACTCAGTAGAGTAACCATAACATCACGCCTGTTATTTTTATGTACTTGAAGGTGGTTTTTTTTTGATTTTCCGTTATCAGTGTCGTTTTCATGGTTTTCGGGGTCGCTGATACCGAAAATGTGGTCAAATTGAAAATCCAAGATGGCGCCGAGGAAAATTTTCGGCTTTTTCATCATGGGTGTCGTTTTCATGGTTTTCGGGTCGCTGATAACGAAAATGACGTCAAAATGAAAATCCAAGATGGCGCCGACGAAAATTTTCGGTGTTTTCATCATGGGTATCGTTTTCTTGGTTTTTGGGGTCACTGATAACGAAAATGTGGTCAAATTGAAAATCCAAGATGGCGCCGAGAAAAAAAATCGGTTTTTTCATCATGGGTGTCGTTTTCATGGTTCTTGCGGCCGTTGATTACGAAAATGACGTCAATATGAAAATCCAAGAAGGCGCCGAGGAAAACTTTCGGTTTTTTCATCATGGGTGTTGTGTTGTTCCCCCCCATGTTCATAGTGTAGTAACATAGTAGATAACTATTAGTTACGCTAATTACTATAATTAAAAACACATTTGCACGTGTACTTGATGTGTATTTGATTAAGTAGTAGTAATAGATATTATAAATAATATTTTACGAGCGTTGTATGAAGTGTCCGATGTGTGATTATAGTTCAAGTGTAACGACTGACGTTCGGTTGACTGTTCGTATTACGTAGATTAATTACGTTTAGTCATTGATAGAAATGCATTTAATTTTTTTTTTCAGTCAAAAAAATGTTTGTTGTTTGCGGTGTGGACAGGACAGGAATTCGCTGTGAAGACCACAAAAATTACTCGAGACGACTGCTTTTGGAAAACAAAAATGGAATCCAAGTTATTGGAATTCTACGATAAATGTCTATTGCCTGAGATGATCGACCCAAGAAAAAGTCGGTCAATGACAGTTAGAGATGTGCGATTTTAAAATTAAATACTTACTCTAAAGTTAGCTTGTTTTAATTTATTACAACAGTTCAATCCAAAAAATAAAATCATAAAGTACATCCTAAATAAATAAAAGTATCAAAATTATTCGTGCTAGCTGTTTAGCGCTCACGCACACAGAGAAACCATTGTACTATTGTAGTGTGCCGCAGCGCGTACGCCGTTCGATAGATCGTGTACATTTTGACTTGGGCTAAATCGAACCAACGCTCTTAAGAACTTTACTAAAGTCGGCATAAAGTTCGAAATACGAAAACTGGATCGAATGTTTAGGCTCCGGTTAAAGTTAGATCGTGTTTTGTAATAATAAGGTATATGTTTCATGTGCCTGTGGCGGCTACCAACAACGCTACATGCGAACTACGCAACTTACTGACGTCACGCAAAATCCTGCATCGTGCAAGCAGAGTTTACTAGCATATAAATATATAACGCCTCGACATCAATCGTCGGGCAGTTGCCCACCAGACTCAACACCGTTTGGTCGGAGGATACTGCTTTATCTATAGAGGATGAGTGAACTCTACACCCTGTTCCTTATTCCTTCATATACCTATAATCATACCGGTATCCATATCCTTTAAACCACAACACAGCAATGCTGATTCCAACAACAATGCATAATCAGCATATAATGTTCCCACTGCTGGGACACAAGCCTCTTCTCTTCGAGAGGGAGTGGGCTATAACTCACCATGCTGGCCCAGTGCGTGTCGGTAAAGACACATCTCTTCGAATTTTTGTTTCTAGGACATGCCGGTTTCCTCACGAGGTTTCCTTTACCATTTTGAGAG
Source organism: Brachylomia viminalis (assembly GCA_937001585.2). Lineage (NCBI taxonomy): Eukaryota > Metazoa > Arthropoda > Insecta > Lepidoptera > Noctuidae > Brachylomia > Brachylomia viminalis. Next base: position 6,661,949 of record OW443300.2, read on the forward strand.
CAGTGGTGATGAATTATTTACAAAAAGTAAAGCGCCTACCTGGGTTCGAAACCACGACCTACAACTTGTAAGTCGAGGCCGTTACCACTGGGCCACCACCACTGCTCCTCATTTCAACAACTACAATTCTGTCATTTTTGTTTTTTCTTTCTTTCTATTTTAAGCAGAAATAGAAACGGTGGTAGTACCTCCCCTAACTAACATCTGCACAAAGATCTTGACCGCAACTAAAAATTTCTCAAATTCAAATTTATTTATTAATTTTGTGAGCATAGGGCATTTATATTTTTTTATATAGATGTTATGCAAAAATAATTTGGTCCATGCTATGTCCCGCCAAAAGACATACAAAATATCCTAGATAATCTTAAGTCAATTAACAAAATAAAAATCGATTCAATAGGTAAGAAGATGTCACAATTTCGTGCAATAGTTAATAATATGTCAATAAAATTAAGACGGCACATGAACAAATAGGTAATCAATTTCGTTTCAAGTTCTAATACTAACGTATAATTTATGTAGCTATACTTCCGTGTTTAAAGCCATTGCGTTTAAAGCGCTTGCAAAAACTCTCGAAGACGCTTAGCCTGCATTTATGTCTCAATTCTTCTTCATTATGGCTAGTGATTGCTATGTAGTACAAAAGGAAATGGCCAGCGATGTTACCCGATTAGAAATATTATATGAAGGAACCAACCATTACGGTGATGGTGTTATATTTGTAGCCAAAGAAAAAGTGGAAAGTTTCATAAAATTCTTGAGCATTTCAATCAATATAATGTACCTATAAGTACCTACGATTTTTTAATTGCCAAAAAGTCTAAGTTTCCTTAGACAGAGAAAATTGCAACGAAAAACAAAAATATAATATCATTCATCTGCATGATCACATGATCTGGCCAAGATAATTTCTGGACTTTTAAAGAGACTTTGTTTGTTTTGGTGTTCCTTCTAGTCAATTAGGAAACACCGACCTCATCTAGTAAAATATTATTATTTCTTTTTGACGCGTTAAAGTATCTTTAAATCCAATTTACCTAAATAAAATTAAGTAATCCCAAAAAATACAAATTAAATCTAAAAAAGATAAATTAATCAATTAATTTATCATGATATTAGTATTTCTATTGTATTTTTTTTTTCCAATCAAAAAGCATTTCTTTGCATAAATAAGTTACAGAAGGTTAGTTAAATGTACAAAGTTGTTATCTTATTCTGCCTTTAATTTCGGCGTGCAAATATAAAATAAAGTTACATATTTTATTTAAATTAAATAATTAAATTAAAGATAATCCCATTAAAGTTGTATAATTACATAAATTAAATAATTAATGTCAATATAATAATGAAAAAATATATAAAAATAATATGACTGATCATCCCAGTTACTGACTTTGTCTATTACCAAAATGAAAGCTTACCGCCTATAAATCGGTATCTATAAAAAGGAGTACATGTTGACAAAGGACCTTTTGTTTTTTCATTAGTATTTTGAGCCTCTATTAAATAAAAATTAAAATATCAAAACATGCTGTTAAAGAATGTTATAACTTTTCTTCGTTTTTATATGTTAAAAACTGTATTTTTTTTACTAAACTCGTGCCTTTAACTTTGATTTTAATTTTTTTATTTTGCTGGAGGTATTTCTTAATGCTCATTTTTTTAATATCTTTGATTGAAGTGAGTTTTCAGTCAAATATATTTTTATAATTCATGAATTAATTTCTAAAATTATTTTGAATTCATTTAAAACGCTTCCTTATATTAATCAACAAACTGTTAATAAGCTTATTATAATCACACTTATCCTTTTTAATACTTACTTTATTTCCAAAAATTCCAAACTTTTTTTTTCACGCAAAACTTCTAATAAGCTAATCAACAAAATATTTTCAGCTATTCCTATTTCACTCAAAGCACAAACCATTCAATTAATACTTTCGAATAAACACCAGTTTTCATACAGTTCGAAAATTGTTAAAGTTATCGTAAGTGGTCTGGGGAAGGCTCGCGCGGACGCGTCCGTACCTCCCATGCCCTACGCATAGACTGGCTGGCTGAAGCCTTTCCTGCCAGCCTTTGCCGTTCCTAATTTGAAAAAACAAACAACCCAAATGGCCGGATTGATATGGTTTTCGCTATTCATTTGACGATTGAATCGTATCGTTTTTGGGAAGTTATAATAATAGGGGTTAAAGTATGAAATTGCCGTTTTATTGTATTAGGTACTTCGAATTGGCATAGAACCTTCCTTCATGGTTTGAGATTTTTGAGTGAAACTTTTTTCACATGGTACCTATGAAGTTCTTCTTTTAAAAAATGTGCAAAATTCGATTATCGACTTTCAGTTGTTTTTTTTTTATTCAGCTTAGACAAGAAAGATGGATACTTCGAAATATCAAGTTATTTTTGAATACGAGTTCTGACGCGGAACTAACGCGGCAGAAACAGGTCGCAATATCAATGTTGCGTTTGGAGAGGGGACTGCTAATAATAATAAATAATAAAACATTTATTTAAGGCTACAATGGCCCATAGACATATACCTTACAAACTAACATATATAAAGTTCGTGATGGAAACTTTGATTTGAAGAACGAACCACGTGGAAGACCGCCCACACAGGTGAATAACAATAAATTGAAAGAGATGGTGGAAGCCGATCCAAGCCAAACTACCCAGGAATTAGCGGCATGGTTTAACGTTACCTTACCAACAATATTGACTCATTTGCGTCAAATTAATAAAATAAAAACATATTATGAGAAATGGGTGCCTCATGATTTGACTGATCTGCAGAAAGAAACGCGTGTTGAAACTTGTATTGCCTTGTTAAATCGATCTGGTCAAGCAATAACGGCAGATGTCTACTGTGCCGAACTCCGAACAATGATAGCAAAATTAGCAGTGAAACAGCCCCGACTCGTGAATCGATCTTCACTATTATTGCTCCATGATAACGCGAGATCTCATACAGCACGAGAAACCGTTTTAACTCTACAGAAACTGCAATTAGAAACCATTTGTCACCCTCCATATTCGCCAGACCTTGCTCCAACGGACTACCATTTTTTGCGAGATTTGGACAATTTTCTACGTGACAAAAAGTTTTCTTCTCAGGAGGCAGTACAAAATGCTTTCACACAGTTGGTCGAATCTAGATCACGAGAGTTCTATCGCAAAGGCATAAATGACCTTCCTATTAGATGGCAACAATGTACAGATAATAATGGTAATTATTTTGATTAAATAAACATGTTAATTTAAAAATAAAACGAATTTCAATTTTTCAGTACAAATCGGCAATTTCATACTTTAACCCCTAATATTTTCAGTTTTGTTTGTTGATCCTTTTTCACTTTTATTTTTATTAAGCTCCTTTTAGGTTTTCTGTTATTGCCAAACATTTGAATAGGTATTATGGATTTCTAAAAATAATATTATATGCTTTAAATATTAGATTAATTTTAATAGTTTGACAAACAAAATAATTAGAATAGCTGTATATTTTATTATGAATCCCAGGTATTTTAAACATGCGCTTTAATTATTGTATTAGAGTACAATTAAAACTTATACGACGAATTTGCTCAGAAACGATCATCAAGGCTGTCAAACTAAATGAAACTGAGAATGTTATTCAGCTGTACAGTTCCATAAAATTTCTGCCTCATTAATGTCTTCTGTAGTATAATAAATAGGTCATTATCCCATTTTAATTAAGAAATTTAAGACCGCCCCACGTGGTTCGACGCGACAGTAAACCATTTATGAGAAACAACACTTTTAATGAATTGCTAATTATTTTTGCGAGCTTTATATAGAAAGTATAACATAGATACAAATAAAAAAGAAACCGTGAATTTTTATTTCAGTTTTTTTTTTCAATTAATTCAAACTTTTGCTTCCATTCGGTTTTTGATTGCTTGTTTCGACTTCTCGTTTTTATGGGCCCATGCTGGGCGCCAATTAATCTAACAAGTAGGTTTTCATCAAATATTTTTTTTTACACATAAAATAATTATTGGTGTCAGTTATTATTATTATTATTTAAAGTACTTAAAGTTCAATATGAAAAGTCGAGCTGTATTTTGGAAACATTGTGCGAATAGTTGACAATCGTTTTTTTTTTAATTTCCAAATCAATTTTAGTCAATCATTATAAGTACCTCTGTTAAAATAAAATAATTATCTATATATATAGAAATAATTTAATGTATTTCGTTGGTCAATGCATCACTTGGAAACGGCTGGAGTGATTTGCAAATTTTTGTTTTAATGTTTTCGTATTAGGATATTTTGTTAAAAAAAAAAATCCCGCAAAAATTTCGGATCCGGCAGAAACATAACGTCTTTTAGCTATGGGATTTTTTTATGAACCAAAGACCATATTGAAATTTTTACAGGACAACGTCCGTCAGGTCAGCTTGTACCTATACGATATAAGATAGCACAACTAACTATTTACACTAGGTACTAAATTAAATGGGTAGCTAACCATACATTATTAATTAAAAGGCAGAAAAGCAAATCTAAGCCTGCGGATTTTGATTGCTTATTACGACGAATACCTCAGCGACCGTTAAAGTTTGTAGCTTTAATAGTCCCACGTTGGGTGCCAATTACTTAAACAAGTATTTTATTCTCTTCAAAATATCTATTACATTTTGTTAAGACTTTGTGGGAGGACGTACGGTGGTGAAATCGGACGCACTTGGTGACTTGGCCCGCTAGGCATGGCAGGCTGGTACCAGCCGTGAAAGTACATGTATCTTCCGGGCCTCCGACTTATGGTAGTAGAAGGAACAGTGGGGTTTTAGTCGTTAGGAGTACGACATAATCCTCCCCAGACGGGGGGTATCCATAGGATAATCCCACAAAAAATAAACAAAAACAAAAAAAAATGCTACGTTTTTTATAATGTTGCGATTGTATTGTTATCTTTTATGTTCATAAGGCGTTTTAAGGAAAATGTTGAGAGGATTGGGAGCGATGTCCCTAGTGCTTATAAAAAAGGTAGGTTGGCACATACTAAGATCACTCGTCTTTAACAAATGTAATTAATATTGGTCTGTGTCCCTTTTCTGTTTAAGTAAAATAAATACAATGTTAGCATGATCATTCTCATCATTCTCATCAGGAGCTCCATCAACATCCGCATAATCTTCAAGAGATTACACTTGATGATTATGGATGTAGATGAGACTCAGCTCTGGCTAATGGCGTCAGCGATGGTTATATGAAAAAAATACCCTTCTTTGCAGTCAGTTAACGAGCCTGCGGTAATAAATTATAAATATCTCACTGTCGTTTACCAAACGACGCGCGACGTTTCAATATTTAAATATTTTCTCCTCCAATTTGATTTGAAGTTCTGCGTAGGACTATTAAACCCACAATTATTAACAACGATATTATGTCGCTTTGTGTTTATCATTTGGCTCACTAGGCCGTTATAATTGTTTCATTCATTGCCAAAACATTAATTTCATAGTGAGCCGTAATTTTATTCTGGGCAATTAATTTACAGTTTATTAATTGACAGCCCTGTATATAATTATGTATGTAGTAGTCTTAGATTGTGATAAATGAACAGCCCGTTTTCTTTCAGATTAAAAGCTTAACAGTAAGTATTCATTTTAACAGACATTGATAACTTCGATTTTATAAAGAAAAAATATAATCTTCAAAGTCATTTCAAAATATACTGGAAGAGATGGAATCCGTTTACGGGGACTCTTGGCCGGGTAAAACCATGGTTTACAAGTGGCACAGTCTCTTTAAACAAGACAGGACCTCACTTGAAGACGACCAACGGCCCGGACGGTTGATCGAGGTGACTACTCCGGAAATCATTAAAAAAGTCGAAAAAATAATATTGGAAGATGCCAGACTAAAGAAGAAACAGCTTGCAGAAATAGTTGGAGTATCGGATACGACAATTTTCAAAATTCTACACGATCATCTTGGCATGACAAAGGTCAGTGCAAGATGGGTGCCAAGAATGCTCACGCCGCCTCAAAAACAACACCGCGTGGAGTGTTCTCGCACGTTTTTGGACCTCTGTAACGAAGATTAGGATGGACTATTAAGTCGAATTGTTCTTGGAGATGAAACTTGGGTTCATCATTATGAACCTGAGTCGAAACAAGACTATGCAGTGGCACAATAAAGGCACACCACCACCCAAGAAATTTAAAGTGTCACAATCGGCTGGAAAATCATGACAACAGTGTTTTGGGATTCAGAAGGGATCCTGTTGACCGATTATAAAGATAAAGGCGTTTCTATAACCGGAGAATACTATGCTTCTATCCTCGAGAGGTTGAAAGAAAGCATTAAAGAAAAAAGGAGGGGTAAATTGACCAAAGGTGTCCTTCTTCTTCACGACAACGCGCCTGTTCACAAGAGCCATGTTGCGTTGGCTGCCCTGCATAAGGTGGGCTTCGATATTTTAGACCATCCACCCTACAGCCCAGATCTGGCAGTGAGTGATTATTACCTCTTCCCAAAACTGAAAAAAGAACTTAGTGGGAAGAAATTTTCAACTAATGAAGAAGTGAAGGACGCGGTTTCAGCTTATTACGAAGACAAAGCATTTTTTTATGTAGGTATACATAAGCTAATTGAAAGATCTGAAAAATTTATAAGGGTAGCAGGTGAATATATTGAAAAAGAAAAATAATTTAGTATTTTTATATTCACTTCTCACCCTCCATTCCGCGAACTTAAAAACGCCCCCTCGTATATGCAAAATTTCGTGATGATCAGTTCAGTGATTTATGCGTGATGAGGTAACAAACAAACTAACTTACTTTTGCATTTATAATATTTGTTAGGATTAACCTTTCTGTTGAAAGTAGAACGCAGATAACGGTCCAATTGTTAATGTCGCTAGAATTCGATCCAGCCGCAGATTACAGTAGTAAGTCAATTCCCTTGGGTTAATATCCTTTGTTTCAGCACGGCTTGTTTTCTTACTCGTATTTTTTATGGCACAGATTTGGGAGGCTTTTGTGTTCAATAAATACACCGGGGAAATTGTGATCATTCTAGAAACAAACATGTGGTTAGGTACTTAGTATAATTGGTAATGCTCTTGATACTATTAGCATAACCAGATTTATTGTAAGACGACTGTAAGTATATGTACCCAATAAAAACAAAGCGCTGAAATGGCTAAAGGAGACTCAATATTTTAGGTATTTGAAACTCGGTGGCACGTTTTACCAAAACATTGATGTAATGAATAATAGGATTTAGAGCGTTGATGTTAATGGAAAAACATCTCTCGGCTCTATAGTAACAAATGGGAGTCCAACAGGGCTCAATTCTCGGTCCTTTTTGTTTCTTTTTTATATTAATGATTTGCGTTACCTCATTAAGGATAATCATGATATAGTGTTGTTTGACGACACTTAACTTTTTTTTAAACTTAAACGTCAGCAGTTGGTTACTGTCGATGTAAATAGCGCGATCTCAAAAGTGGTTTGCTGGTTCAATGTTAATAATATATTATTAATGAAAAAAAAACCAAATGCATTAATTATACCCTACCGCTACTACTACTACTAATGTATTGATAAAGGGCAAAGAATTGAATCCTGAAGATGACGGAACATTCAGCTTAACTTTGGATGCTAAGCGGCAGTGGCCCGGCCCACGTAGAGACAAATTGTCAAAGAACGCAGCATACGCTGTTAGAAAAATTCGTAATTTAACTGACATAGAGACAGCCCGTTTATTATACTTTCGCTATTTCCATAGTTTAATGTCGTATGGTATTCTGTTGTGGGGAAATGTCGCCGACATTCGAACTATCTTTGTTTTGCAGAAAAGAGCTGTTCGATCAATTTATAAAATATGTCCGAGACAAACTCTCAGAGAGAAGTTCTCAGTATATTTTTGAAAATCTTTTATATGCCCATAAAAATATGAAACTGTTTAAAAAATACAGTGATATCCATAATATCGATACCAGGAACAAACATAAATTTGTTGTACCTACAACAAGGCTCAAGAAAATAGGTGGCTCATTCAGATGTCGCTTTTATAATAAACTTCCGAGCCACGTTCAAGATCTAAGCCTTAATAAATTCAAATCAATCATTAAACATAAGTTATGCCAGAAAGCCTTTTATACTGTGAAAGATTATATTGAGGACAAAAAGGGTTGGGATTGAATTGCTCCATTTTTTTGCATACTGAATTTGTTTTATTTTTTTTTAAATACTATTTGACTTTGGATAATTTTTATATACACAATGACATGAATACTTACTTTGTGAAGTATAATATTATTATTTTAATTATTGTGAGGACTATGTGGGTCATTGTTTCAGTTTTAATCATGGTCTGACAGTTTAAGTAGTTTATGCGGCCTACCCAAATTTCCTTTCTTTGGTATTGTTCGTCGAATCGTTGAGCTCCTTAAGTTCTGAGTTGAGCTGCACGGTTACTGACAAATGGATGCACTGACTGGACAGGTCCGCTTAATCTGTGTGGTTCTTTCCTCAAAATACCATTTCAGACACCAATCTACATGGTCTTCACATGATCTGACCAAGGTTATAAGAAACTGTGACTTCTGAGTTTGTTTCGGCATTTCTTCTCAGAGTAGTCCGATAGGAAATGCCGACCTCATCTTGTTTTTAAAATATGATTGACGTGTAAAAGTGTTTGTACAAACCTACTTGTAGAAATAAAATCATAACAACTGGAACAATGACCCACATAGTCCTCACATTCACAATAATTAAAAATAATACAATACTTTATACAGTAAATATTCATGTCATTTTATATTTTTTAAAGGGTATATATAATTATAGCAAAGATTAAAAGTACAATAGTAAGCAAAGTCCAATAAAACTAAATCAATATTCCGTGTAAGCAGCAGCAGCAGCAGCGCTCAATCCCAAGCCTTTTTTTTGTCCTGAATAAAGTCTTTGACAGTATTAAGGCTTAGTCCTTAAATGTGGCTAGGAATTTTATTATAAAAACGTATACATTGGCATCTAAACGAGCCACCTATTTTCTTGAGCCTAGTTGAACAACAAATTTGATGGATATCACTTTATTTTTTAAACAGATTAATATTTTATGTGCATACAAAAGATTTTCATAGATATACTGAGAATGCACAGTCATTATATTAATCTCTTTAAATTTGTCTCTGAGGGAGCGTCTGGGACTTAATTTATAAATTGAACGATTTGCCCTTTTTTGTAAAAACAAATTCGTCTGAACATTGGCGGCATTTCAGGCCTATCAGAATACCGTACGACATTACACTATGAAAATAACTAAAGTATACATAACGGGCCGTCTCTAAATCCGTTAACCACGAATTTTCCTAACGGCGTATGTTGCAGAGCCAAGCATTTTTTTTTTTTTTTTTATATGGGGGCCCCATTGAAGCTTGGCAACTAAAGTTATGCCTAATAATACTGTGGCATCTTCGGGTTTCAACTCTTCACCCTGTATGATAACACTTGTTTCTACTTGTCTAACATGCGGTATCGTAAACTTAATACATTTCGTTTTTTTCTCTTTAAGAAGAAGGTTATTTAACATTAAACCATTTAATCACTTTTGCGAGGGCGCTATTTACATTGTCAGTAACCAGCTGCTGACGTTTGAGTTCAAATAAAAGTGAAGTGTCGTCTGCAAACAACACTATATCATGTTTATCCTTTATGAGGTAAGGCAAGTCATTTATATAAATAAGAAATAAAAATGGACCAAGAATTGAGCCTTGAGGGACCCCCATTCTTACTACCGATCCGGGTGATTTATATTTATACAGGCGTTATGTTATGTTGTGTTTAATGACATCGGTTTATGAAAACATCGTGAGGGAACTTTGCCCTGCAGTGGAACAATAATAGACTGGTATTATTATTTATTAAATTTATTAAATAGCTCCTGTCCGCAGCTTCGGCTACATGTTTCTTTTTAAATTTTATTTTTATTTTTACGCAAGTGTTGCAAAATATGTTGACAAAGTTGTATCGCAATCCCGCAAAAAATACGAACAAATAAACATTGATTTTTATTAGTATATGTTAGATTGTCATGTTTATAATTTTCGCCTATGGCAAGGGCTATAATTTCATTATATTTCTATATCAAGCTTATTTCTATTTCTCAAAACCTTTATAGCAATTTGTACTATACATATCAAAAACTGTTGAGTTAACCCTTAAAGCTTAAACTACGATTTCCTGAGTCGTCCGGACAAAAATTATTTCCTTATGTCTATCTCGCTTGCACTTACGGGCCGTTTAGTGAAGGGCGTTACAATAAAAGAAATATATCGATAGGTAACGTTTATTATCGTATTTATTATTATTATCTATTTATTATTCATACAAGCGACACAGATCATCAGTGACTCATCGACACCACTGGTAGCCGTTTACCGTTAACGGTCCCGGCGCGCTGCACATTCATATCTGTATTGACATTAATGGCCTCACGACTCAGTTGATAATGCGCTGACTAAAGTAGAATGGTTCCGTCATAGTATAGCGGCCGTCATGAAAATCTGGCTTTTACGAGTATTGGACAATAAGGTGTCAAAGAACGCTCTGCAACCGTTTTTCTGTGATCGTTTACCGCTTTCTTAGCAGTTTACAGCTTTAGCCTATAATTAATGCTTATGTCTAACATAAGCATTATATAGGCTGTCAACAAGGCAACAAGTAAAGATCAAAGCTATGACCTCTTGTTCATTGTACCACCAAGGGTAAAAGTCATTCAACTTAATAATTATTGTTTTTTTCTTTGTACTGTTGTCGAAATACTTAATAAAAGCTTCATTAGAGTCTCTTCCATGACAAGTCAAAGTCAAAAAGTCGACAGTCAAACTTTGTCCTCTGTGATCTTTTGCGTTTTGATATTGATGTTCTGACTGCAAATAATAAAGAAGCTTTTAAAATAAAAACTTTACTGATACAAAATAAATTGGTTAAGTTAAAAAGGTTTCTTTTGCTGTTATTCGTATGTCTCGTGTGTTTAGGTTCTACCCGTGACTTCGTTTGCGTGGAAGTCTTAAGACACCACAATATAATGAAAAAACAGCCATATTTTTATAAAACTCTCTACGCTTGTTGCTTTGGTCTCACTATGTTATGTGTATATGTTGGTTACATATGAAGAGAGTCAGACCTGTTGACGCGGGATCAAGCGACATACAGTTGTTCGTGTAAGGCTAAGCGCGCACTACGATTTTAATCGTTGCGATTTTTAAACTGCGAAATAAAATCGCAAACGAAAATAATTTTTCAAGCGAATTCTCAAGCGATTTTTTAACGCAGTGCGCGGACTCCAGTATATTGGTATTGTTCACAGATTTGCGATTATTATCCGCAACGATTAAAATTCGTAGTGCGCGCTTAGCCTTAGAAGCACATCGCCCGTCGTTCTCGCAGCTTTCAGTAGTAATTTCCCATGGCTTGCAAAGTTTTTCGTTTTAAATAAATTAATTAACGCCGCATATACAACATGTAACGTAATTAACGCACACCCTCAAACACCCCAATTAGAATATTATGTTATAATCATAATACATACACTTAATTTTTAATTTAACATGTATATGCATTGTTATTTATTAAATTAGTTATACCAATTCTGGGAGAAATTTATGGTCATACTACTACGCACGCAGCGCACACAGTCGCACAAGCAGTTACCGCGCCGCTCGACACAACACAACGAAACTACGGAAAAAGCCGACAATTTGATACACGTTTGTTTACGTTAAAGAAATATTATGAAACATTAACCGACGACGTCCGAGAAAAGAATTGTTTATTTACGGTCTATGTCTAGTAAACATTATGATTGCGTCTTTCCATCACACTTTTCAGGCTTTGGACTGTCGACTCTGAATAATTTCGTTTATTGAATATGATACAATGCCAATCGGCAATGAACTGCTGAAAATAAGAGGCGGTACGACAACATTATTCAGAGACGGCATGTTTAAAAGATTGAATCAAAATATTTAAAGTAATTTAAAAAATCAAATAACTTACATACTGATGGCCTAAACACTCATACGACGTTGTCTTTTTAACACACTTTCAAAATGTCCACCACCTTGTTCAATACATTTTAATGCCCGTTTTCTTAATTGATGTTTTAATTTAGAAAGCACTTCAGTGTCATTTCTCACTATTTCAAAAGCGTTCACTATCCTATTTTTTAGGTCCTCGGCACTTGTTGTATCACTAAAATAAACTAACGATTTAATTCGTCCCCACAAAAAAAAGTCAAGAGGCGTCAAATCAGCTGATCTGGGGGGCCACTGGATAGGGCCGCCGCGACCGATCCAGCGCTCTCCAAACTCTTCATCAAGGTGCTGCCGAACACTTCTAGTGAAATGGGCAGGGGCACCATCGTGTTGGTAGAATACCTCTTGTAAATTATGAAGAGGAATGTCTTCTAGCAGCGTAGGTAGAGTTTCTCGTAAAAACAGTAAATATGCGTCTCCTGTTAATCTTTGTAAGAAGACTGGCCCCAGTATGTGTGTACCAATGACACCGGCCCAGACGTTAACTGAGAAACGGTGTTGGAAGGAATCCACTCTGCATGCGTGAGGATTTTCGTGCATCCACAAATGTGTGTTATGTTGATTGTACATCCCCACGCGTGTGAATGTACTTTCGTCGGTCCAAATTATGTTCCGCTGCCAATTTTCTAATAACCAGCGGCTGAACTGCAAACGTGGTACGTAATCGTTTGGAGTCAACTCCTGGCATCTTCTGAGGTGGAATGGATGTTCTTTATCACCACGAAGTGTTCTCCACACATGCATATGACTTCATTCAAAGTGTGGCGCTGCTTCTCGGGTACTGGCATGGGGATTCTCATCGAAATAGTCCAGGATTTCGTTTTGAAGACGAGTACGTGTACGCACGTTGGCTCCTCTATCGATGGCTGTGTTTGGACGGAACGTTCCGTGGTCGTGAAGCCGCTGAGTAGCAGCTAACATTGTCCTGCGGTCCACTCTTGTACCATACCTTTGGTTAAATGTTCTGCAAGCTAGAGCCACATTATCACCACACGTTGCCAAAGTCCTCACCATTTCGGTATACTGAACATTAGTGTATTGGAAAGACATTGCGCGCGAAAGAATTATTTGATAACACTAACTACGTAACTTCTTTCCACTAATACTTATTGCCCGCGCGTGACTAATGTTGAAAGTTGACTAAACTTGAAAGGGAACGAAAGTAAGTAGGTGGTTTATCCACGGAGCAATTGTCCTTTGTCCAGTTCCTGTTAGTGTGTGCGTGCGGTCAAATCGCTAAGTTTACAATGCATTTGTTAACGTTCTTGGAATAAGGTTTATTTTTCTTTATTTTGTATTGAATGATGGAATTTTTATGAATACAAATAAAACTGCGATTTTAAAAGTCTTATTACCTTTACTTACGGTCCATTTCAATTTGTTTTGATTGTACAGGGTTAGTATGACAATAATATCCGTAGTTTTAATTATTTTTGGGATAAAAAATTACCTATATTAAAAATTATATAAATCGATTCAGTAAACGATTCTGAACAAACTATTTTCAGGATGTGCGTTAATTAAGTTACATGTTGTATATACTAACCTAATGGCAATACAGATTATTCCTGATGAACAGGTATCACTAAAATATTATAACAGTAGATTGTAATCACACGGGATTTGTCATGAACAGTCACCTAACCAAATTTTTATTATAACCAACGACCTAAACTTAATGTTTTTCTGTGTAACGTTCTTTGAACTATCATCTAGTATAATGCTACATTCTAAAAACCGATCAAGTGCGAGTTAAAGTCACGTGAAGAGGGTTCCGTACGATGAATTTATGTAACCCACCCAAAACATTTCATGTAAAGTAGGTTACCAAGACTCACATAACCCTTTCACTATTAAAAAGGTATCTGATTTAAATGTAGAGCCAAGCCCGTAACTCTACAAGGCTTAACTCTACAAACCTTACATGTAGGTCAAAATATATGGCTTGTTTGTGTGCAAATCCCTAGCCTGCGTACCAAATTTCAGCTTTCTAGGACTTCGGGAAGTGCCCTAGAGGTTTTTTTGAGCGAGTGAGTGAGTCAGTTGGTGACCAAAATGACCGTATTTTAGATATTCATAAAATCCAAAGTATAAAAGCTGGACACAAGAAACTTGTGTGTTTTATAAGTCTGCTAACTACCTACATTTTATTCTGCGAATTTCAGCTGTCTAACATGATCAAGACTGAAGCTATGAAGGTATGAATATACTACGAAACGGTTCGAGAAAAGGTGAGTACTTCCCCTACTTCTTTGTTTTTGGCTCGTCTTGGTGGGAGTACTACCGTGCCCCCAAATCCCAAGAACAAACTTGACATTGTATGTCATGTATTAATAAAACGACGGTTCGCGGCAACGAACTGAACGTTTTATTATAAAAGTCAAACTTTGTAATTTTTACACAACATTGACATGAGAGGGTGCTAGTAGTATATTGATATTGTTACCTAAATTAACAGTATGTAGTTGAAAAATATTTTCTCCCGTACATTCCAACTGCAATTGTAAGTTTGTACGCACAACATTGAAAGATTTACCACCTTATTTTAAGACCATATCCTTCATATAGGTTTTCCTATAATCGCTAAGTAAAGAACTAATTTCAAAATTATAGACTCCGCAGTTGCGGAGACCAGGAGGGTGGTCAATTTTTATTTATTTTATTATTTATGTACACACAGTAAAACAGATACAGATACGACATATTAGTATTGAGTACATATATTGTATATTGTTTTCATATATTTTCTTAAATAAATTCAAAACTGTTGATTTAAACATTTTACAAAAAATATATTTGACAGTCTCACATCAAGCCATTTCATTCGATATATCACACGGTACAGTTTGCAATACTTTTATTTTTAATTTTCTAGTTTGCCCCCCAAAAGTGACCTCCATATTCAAAATTATATTAATTACGTTACACGTCCGTATTTGCGTTACAGAAATTTATATGTGTACAAGATTTCAACTTAATCAATCCAATAGATTCGGAGCTAATTGGCTGTGACTGGCGGACAGACAGACACACGCAATATCCTACAAGGTTTCCGTTTTTTTAATTTGGACGTACCCTAAAACTTATTTCTTTGGCATTAGAATCATTCCCAGACCTCGCCAGTATTACTTAAAAAAAAAATATCTTCACTACGATTTTATTATATGTAGGTATAGACTAACTGTGCACGCAATTCCGGTCACGTGCGTGGGCTAATTAATACTAAAACTTTTGTTTGAATCCAAATGTGCCTTTGATAGGTAATTATTTTAATTAAATAATTTGGTACTTAATTAGAAATAAGAGGCTCGTAGAAGCAGGGGTGTAAAACATTTTATTTTAAAGTTAAGTTAAAACCATTTTAACTACAATTTCAATTGTTTTAACATTACTTTGGCAAATAGACCTAAGACAGTAATCTAAATCTGATGATGAAGATGAAGAAGTTTCACCGACGTTCATAATATTTTTTTCTACCATATCTTCCACTATGCCGTCAAGTTGGCAAAACCTTTCCTCTTCTTTAGTTGCATGAGCAACGCAAGACTGCTATCGTTCTGGCGTAATATTATCCAGAGATTGTGGCCACATACCTCTTCATTTGAGCCCATATTAATTCTATAGGGTTGAGCCCGCAGTTGTAGGGTGGGATGCACAATTATGAAATACCCTTCTCTCTAGCCATCTCATCTACCACATACTTTTGGTATAAATATTTTAGTTTCTTTACGTTTTCTAATATGAAATTGCCCTGAGGTCTTTTCCTCAAAAATAATATTTTTGCTTTTAAAGTACTCCTGCATACCATTAGTGTGGCTGTAGTTGGCAGCTTCTCCAGTTTCCTTGAGTGGTATGGCGCATTGTTGATAACAATTACAGCGCCACACTCAATTTTGGTTAAAATGTACTTGAACCACTTTTCAAAGTTAAAGGCATTAATCTCCATCACCTTTCTTTGCATCATGAAAATATGAATGCAGCATCCATTACAAACCTTTCAGTTGATTCTGTGTAATAAAATGTATAAGTACCTACCTATAAGACAATTAATCCGAACCCGCTATATAATTTCTCTGCTGGAAATCGGTCTTCTACATTTACTGTAATAAAGTAGCAACAACATTTATAGCTTAATATAGTTATAAATGTTGTTGCTACTTAAAGTAACATTATTACTGCATGAAGTAATATTATTACTTCAATATTAATCAATGATATTGGGGTGTTCATTTGTTAATAGTGAGGACAGTCAACAAAATATAAGTAGGTACATGTTTTATCACAATGCATGTTACTTTCTAATATTTTTATAGTACCTAATCATTTTTTGGATCATCCTTAGCGGCAACTTCTGCCGTTTTCTTCATCATCTAAATCTTATAACGAGGGGTACCTGCAGACCAGGACACCCTTAGATTGCTTAAAAAAAAGTTATTACAGTTTGTTACATTTTTTTATTCTTGGGAGATATTATTATGTCGTGGGGTCATTTTTTGGGCCACGTTTTTTTCGCCGTGGGCTTTGGTCAGCCTCAAAAGTTGTGTGTTGTAGGTAAGGCACTTGGGCCCGCACTGGGATCACCCATATCTCAACAAAAAGTAACGTTTTGTACAAACAACCCAATAACAACACTAATAAACATCAGCAAAAAACAAAGCGTAACATTCACAAGTACCCACAAGTGAATGACATTAATGATAATCATTGAACATTATTTACGTCAATTTCACCGACGTAGAAAAACCCGGCTGTCACAGCTTATAAAGAGATTAGGTAACATTTTAGATTTGATAGAATTATAGTGCAACGAAAAACGTTCCCGGTATTGTTCGCCCCTGCTTCTTTTAGGTTTTTAGCATTGACACTGTAATTTTAAATTGGAATGAATTTATTATATCTAAACGGAAGCCACATAATTTCATAAGATAAATAAATGGTTGAAGTGATTACAATTATGTGTGACATTTGAATCAATTTAGCGTCAATCGTAACTGTAACAAGTTTATTGCAATTTTGTTAAAAAGTGTGCTTTTTTAACTTCTGTCTAATGCAAATGTAAATGGAGTATAGTTTCCAATTTTATTATTAGTATATGGGATCGCAATTGTGGAACGCATACATTTTTCAAATTTTTAATAAAAGTAGGAACGCAATCTATATGTGGCTCATCGTCGCTTGCTTTATAGTCGAGAAGCTTAAAACTAACCTAATGAAGCTCAAGAGTTTGTTTGTTATTCTGAACGCAGAAATCACTGGAACTACCAGATGGATTTGTTTTTTTTTTTCATTTCATAGCCCAATTCTTGAGGAAGGGTATTTAACATCATGTCACGACGATCCAAGCAAAGAGAAAAACAGTCAGAAGGAACGCTAAGCAAAAACGAAGTTATAGTGCGGGAGGGCGATGCGATGCGACGCGGTGGGCCGGGATAACAAGAACTTTCACGCAGATAAAATCATGGGCAGAAGTTAGTCTTTCATAAGTGTCGAGAATAGTATAATCAGCCTTCAATGTTCCCACTGCTGAGACACAGGCATCCTCCCTGTAAGAGGGAGTGAGCCGTAACGAACCACGCAGTCCCAGTGCGAGTTGGTAGATGTCACATGTTTTCGATTTTTTTGCTACAACAAAATACCTTGTAATATATTGCAATTAAATGAAAGAAAATTTAAAACTCATGTAAAAAGTTCACTGTGTAAACAAGCTTATTACAAATTAGAGGATTATATCCAAGATAAGAATGCTTGGAAACATGCTGGTCCAGCTCCACAGGACAATCTAGGGTCTAGACAAAATCAAAACTTGTTGCTACTTTAATTGTATGGTTTGTTATTTTTATGACATTGATTTACAGTCTGTGACTACTTTAACTCACACACTGACATATTAATTGGTTACACAATTTGGGAAATCGTATACTTTTACAATGTTTGTAAATATGTGAACACCATGTATCTATCACTTAATTAACTTATTTATCATTGCTACGTTTATTAAATTCTTTTTACCTATTTTGGTAGGGTAATTTTTATTATAGGTGCATCCGTCTTCACATATAATTATATAATTAATGTATACAAAGTATTGTAACACATTTTAAAAGAGTAACGATGGAGTTTCTTGCCCATTCTTCTCCATACGAAACTACCTTTTGGAAGGGGCGACTAGAATCAATTCTATTTAAATGTAAATGTTGACGTTCAAAAGTGCCTTTTATGTGCCTAATTGAAATAAATGCTTTGACTTTGACTTTTTTGTTCTAGGACATGCTGGTTTTCTCATGATGTTTTCCTTCACCGTTTTTAGTGTGAAGTGTCGAGAATGATTCCAGTAAAACGAATAGGTTAAATTATTTTGAATTCTGACTTGAATTCTGAAATAAGTTACACAAAGTAAAGTGCCTGTCTAGGTACCTACGACAACTCGTAAGTCGCAGCCTATCATTTGTGATCAGACACTATCAATATAGAGATTTTGAAAAAGAATTCCTGACAAACTAATATTTATTTATTTAAAACTCATAATATATACTATCATTACAGATTTTGGAACCTAATGCGATAGATAGAACTACTCTATTTTTATATATAATCTATTACTAACAATTACCCAATACATTAATACAAAATACTTAAATATATAAATGTATCTACATGTTTTCACATCACAGCTAAGTATGTTATGTGTTTTAAAGTTTTAATACCTACACTCAGCCGTCTACCAATAAACAGACAAAATTAAAACAATAATGAACTAACCTAGTATTTCTTATTTTGCTTCAATATATCGGAAAAGTTGTATACTCCCTACGTAGGATTCATAGAGACGAGGGGTAGTACACTTCGCTGCTCCCTTATTAGTTGACCATAATGAAATACTTAGTATTAAAATAAAATGGAATGGAATAAACAAGTCTTTACTTTTGATTATAGGTATGTCGACCTCATAATTGCTTAATCACCCTGAACTCAATGTTAGAACTCAAAGAATTTAGCAAACATATTTTGGCGTCTGAGTGACATTGACAGCGCCCTACTGTCAATATCAGCCAGGTGCCAAAAGATCCTTGTACCCGTAGACAGAGAAACTAATAGACCCAGTGACGATTCCTTTCTCGCTTACACAAGAAAGAGAGCGAAAATTACGCTATGAATGTTTTAGACAGAGATACAACTATCAATTTTTTTGTCTCTTACCGTGTAACCTGTTTTTTCAAGGTCGGCAACTCAAATTGCGAAACAAACTTTGACACTTCGTGCCGTCATTGTGTTTGGTGTTAAAATTTTGCTTATTTTTATGATAAAAAACGATTTTAATCCAGTGAGAAGACAGAGAAATTATCCGTATTTCACATCGACGATTATACAATGGGGCGTTGTCGTGTTATTTCATGTAAAAGCGATAGTGAGAAGAAAATTGCCGGTGTGTCTTTTCACGCGTAAGTACGACGGTTTTGTACCTAATTATAGTTTCTTAAATGATGATTATTTATGCCATAGCATGACGGAACGATATGTATCATTAAAACTGAAGATAATAGGATTTTGTCGAGTTTTTAACATTCATAACCAATAAATTATATCATGTATGTGTTGCCAGCGTCAGCTCAAAAATGCCCCGAGTCACGATAAAAAATATTGGCTCTACAATGTAATAAAAACAAAAAATATTGGATCAAATAATAGCATAGTATCTTTTAGGGGAAGCTTCGTTATTTATAAATATGTTAATTTAATTTATTTTTTCTCCTATTTCTGATCAAATAAGAATGACACATCTATCGTTATGGAATGACGTTCAGTCAGTACCTGTGAGTATTAATAATATAGCTAAGTTTATCGTTACTTTCCCAGACGATCCAGACCTACGTATAAAATGGATCGAAGCAACTGGAAGAAAAGATTGGATTCCCACAAAATATTGTAAAATATGTAGCAATCATTTCCCAGAAAATGTACTACTAAAAAAGAAAAAGAAAACAGTTCTGCATTCTGATGCAGTACCAATTGCGGTAAGAATTTATTAAAATAAAATAATATAGTGTTTTTTTAAATATAATTCATAACTTTATGGTTTACCTTGCAGATACAAGTTGTTGAAAGTGATAACTAATATCAAAGTCAGCTTCAGTGTCATTATCACAAGACCCAGAAAAATTCATCAAGGTATTCTTCTATTGACAATATATTTGACATTTTTCTTGAATCTTCTTTGACATTCTTCTTTGACTGACTGGTTTGTGCAGTTGGTAGCGACCCTGCCTTCTGAGCCGCTGGTCCCCAGCTGGGTTCGATCCCCAGACAAGTCAAATATTTGTCTGTATATAAATGTATGTCTGTTTGACCTGTGTCTGGGTGTGTATACGTATATAAGTATGTATATCAGTCATCGATTACCCGTAGTACATGTTCTACCTAGTTCGGGACCTGAAGACTTTGTGTGGATGTTATCTCATATTTTTTTTTTAATTTAATATTTAATTTTATTCATAATATGCGTTCCGAGCCAACAGGCAACAGCCAACTTTAATAATAATTTGATTGAATATTTTAGATTTCAACACCTGAGGAGAGTTCTGATCCAGTACCATCCACATCTTCAAGTGCCAATTTTCAAGATGACGCAAAAATAAAAACCATTAGAAGAAAAAGCAGATATAAAGAAAAAAACTGAGGCTGTTGCAAATCTTACAAAAAAAATACGTGCTCTCCGGCAAACAAATAGGCGCTTAATGAAACGAAATGCTAAATTATCAGACATTATTTCGGAACTTAAAATCAAATCCTTGTTACTGACAAATGCGTGCACTGACTGGACAGGTCCACTCGATCTGTGTGGTTCTTTCCTCAAAAGACCATTTCCGACACAAATCTACATGGTCCTCAAAGACTATTATAATATTATCCTAATTATTGTGAATGTGAGAACTATGTCGGTCATTGGTTTTTTTTAAATATTTATTTTTGTATTTTTCTCAGCGTAACATGATCTGGCAGCTTGAGTAATTTATGCGGCCTACTCAAATGTCCTTTCTTTGGTATTGTTCGTCGAATCGTTGAGCTCCTTGAGTCTAAGTTGAGCTGCACGATTACTGAAAATTGCGTGCACTGACTGGACAGCAGGTCCACTCAATCTGTGTGGTTCTTTCCTCAAAAGACCATTGCAGACACCGATCTACATAGCCTTCACATGATCTGACCAAGGTTTTGTCTGGACTTTAAAAGAGACTGTGACCTCTGAGTTTGTTTCGGCCTTTCTTCTCAGAGTAGTCAGATAGGAAACGCCGACCTCATCTAGTTTAAAAAAAATATGATTGACGTGTAAAAGTGTTTGTTCAAATCTACTTACAGAAATAAAATCATTTATCATTTAAGTAGTATAATAAATCTTAATTAAAAAACTCGTTTCGTTTCAATTAAATCCTGAAAATAATTTACCCTACTTCATCTAATAACACTCCAAAAACAGGGGAATGCAGTTACTGTGGCAACATTATACGCACACATTGACATATTATCTCTGTCTCGACTGCGGTTACAGGGTCCCTTCGTCTATTAGTTTCTCTGTCTACGCTTGTACCACTCTATTTGAAAACGATGGTAAACATTTGTGAAATTGTCACTGTCATTGTGTATTGGCAAAAGAAGATAGCAGCGTTCGTTCCGATTTTAGCTATGCGCTATAATAATCTTGTAGCGTTGTACGAAAACTGGCTTTAATGTCTATGTATTGATTTATTTAACACTTTAAGCACACAAATGTACAGAGGCGGCCTTAATGCCATAGAAATTTTACTACCAGTCAACCTTTGGGTGATGCAGAGACAAAAGAGTGGTAGGTGCAATTTATAATGATAATTTAGGAATAAATATGTTTAAATATAAAGACACGCATAAACTTATTAAAACTATAAATTTAATACATATACCTAATTATATAGAAATATAAGCACAAATAAATGTACATAAATACACGAATAAACTAAAAACAAATAGGACAAACAATAAGAAAACATTACCGCTGTGACGATACTGCCAGCTTCTTGCGAATGTACTCGCGAACTTTAGGGTTAAAGGATAATCGATTGGTTGCCATCCTGATGTCAACTTGATCCTGACCCTGTCTACGTGGCAGTTAAATAATTTCTACCTAAGTGAAGTTTCAATTTAGTGGGAATGTTATGTCAAAAGTGATAAAGTAATCAGAGGTCGACTATACATACATAATGTACTGAGAAAAACTAATCTCACAAATGAAAGCTGATCAAAGATTTCAAAGACAGTATGCTGAGCTTATTCGCAATTCCAAACATTGAAAATACATTGCTAGATTATTTCGGAGTAAATGGAAATCTTGTTTGCTCTGAAAGCACGTAAAATTACGGGTTGTACAGAATTCTAAGATTTATAAAACACGAAATGAAAATACTTACTCATTTGGAAATTAGAATTTGGTAATTTTGTTATGGGTAATAATTTTTACAACTGTTCATTATACATTAGGGATGTTGTTATGATCAATTGACAAGATTCACAGGCAGTAATTTTATTTTTCGGCGGTTGGTAAATTAATACGACAGTAAAACTTGAACGTATTATAAAGAAAATTGGTCGGTTATTTCATCCTACAATCCCAATAAAAAAAAAAACAATGAAAAATTGCATACTTTTATGAATTGAATTAAATTATTATCAGAAATCATTAATTATTTTTCAATTATTTTATTATCAGACATCTTATTAATTTGTAGAAAAAAAACATCGATGAACCACTACTACTACTGTACTATTCGGAATACTAGCTCTGACGTCACACGAGAAGAGAGATTAATGTGACACAAGCTAACGCTAACGAAAGGGATAGGGAAAGGGCTGATCGTGCCTCTCTATCGCTTGTTCCGCGCTCTCGCTTGTACGCTCGGGCTCAGAAGGAACGTTACACTTTTTCGTGCATGCAGCCGGTGTTCATCGATTTATAAGACGAATTTATATTTATTTTGTTTCTTTCGAATTGCACGAAATTGATATTTCTGTTTTCCTGTGTGTAATTGAAGGATTATAGCGAGTAAGGAATCTTTACGATGGTACAGCATTTACTCCAGAAGGATGTTGTGTTAAATTTTCAGTAAGATTTCAACGCAATGTGCGAAGACATTGTTCGAGAATGCAAATGTGCAGTAACTTGTGAACGCGTGGAGTTTTTGCTTGTTCAGTTGTTGTTCTTTCAAACCATCTAGATGCAGTTTGCGGAAAGTTTGTATTGATGATGCAAGAAAGTCTTGAAACTGATTATTCATTATGGAGATTTATATACAAGAATTAGAATTATATATTCAAGAATATACATTCCATGTTGTTCTGCACAACAAACGCATATTGTGCCTGTTGACTATGCGGTAAAGAACAATATGTTTGCAGTGGATTCCAGCACACCAAAGAAGACAACAATCATATTAGTTTGGATACGCTTATTTTCTAACAAAAATCTTCAATTTGCATTATTCAAGTAGCTAGAAGATCAACTTCCAACACTAGAGCTGGTCTTGCTGGATACTGGTGTCACTGTTTGATGGGCATACGTTGGTACTGTTGCCTGTTGTGCACATGGAATGTTGAGCGTGCGGTATTTAAGTATTTTTATCTTGGATACGCGACGAGAGGTGAAGCAACCTGCAACCTTTTGAGATGAAATACTATCTTCTTCTAAGCCCACGTTGGCACGGGCGTAAAAATATCGCGGCGGGATTGAACACACTGGATTTTCAACGCTCTGCTTTGCGCCAAAAGTAGAAAATCCAACAGTGTGGTTTTTCGACGGGCTGGGATGCACTCTGTTGGATTTACAACGCTTGGCTTAACACCGAGAGTTGAAAATCCAGTGTGCGATGAAATCCCGCCGTGATATTTCAACGTTCTTGCGAACGTTGAAATTGATAAACTTACATAATTATTTTCATATTCATATCTTTATTTGCATTCCATAATGTTTAAGGGTGTTACAATGACTTATAGTTAAGGTACAATTACGGACCCTGTAGGGCACAGCAAAAAGTATTAAAAAAAATATATATAATTAGGAAAATAAAAATAATAATTATCAATTAACAAATTTGTTTACAGGTTATTATCATTAAATAGTAGAGGTTAAAACAGTTATTTTATTGAGATCAGTTATTAATTATTAAGTTGTACATAATAATAATTATTATTTGTTAAGGTCAATAGCCTACTTATGTACCTAATATCATATTATAATATTTATGTATGTATCTATGAATGTATCTATATGACTAAATGCGTAGTGTGTCTGTTTGTGTTAAGTTTGTGGCACAAGCTCGTCCCCTTTTACATGGAACCTAAACATAACTGGCGTAATTTGGGGTGTCATGAATACGCCGTAGCCTCTCCTTTTGCCGAATACACAGGAATAAAGCGCGTGTTGGATGCCAAGCTTGTCACGCACCTTTTAAAAAAGTTGCATTTAAAAAACCCAATGACTAAAGAATTTAGTCATTGAAAAAACCACGATGCGCTAAAATATATACTTTTTTAATTGCCAAAATGACGTTTGAAGACAACCTTAATAATAATTGACAGTTATCAAAAATCATGCGTCAAATGTTGTAACATTATTTTTTTGGAATAATTAAAAATCTAAAAATTTCGTTAAATTTCAAGTGAAATGCCCAACACGAGGCGTCGGAGGTTCTCCGTTAGAGATTGTGAGGTCACTGGAAGAGGCAACAAATTGCAAAATGGCATGCAATCCAGGTAAATTTTAAGATTTAAATTTTCGATAAAGCGGTTAGGCCTGAAAGGGCCTGAAATGCACTAATGGCCCCGGACACAAGCCCAGTTTACAAATCATTTCAGTCGCTGAACCTTTACTGACCTCATTTACGAATACATTCGAAGACAGTTCAGTGAGTATGTAAGTGTGTGTGTAAGGTCAGAGGACCACTCTGTAAGATATTGATGGTAATACAACACTGAATTGGCGTTACAACCAATAATTTGGAAAAGTGAAGTCACCGTAACCTCAAATTTAAGTTTAGATGAATTGGAGCACAATTAAAATTAATAACAACAAAAGCTCCACCTAGAAACTACACGTGCTGAGAGCTTTAAGTAATATATTAGGCTGATGTCTGGGCATAAGAAATGTTGTAGGCCCAACATAGAAAGATTGCAAAATAATATTCAAAGGAAAATAGTCTAGTTACTTGTATTAAATAAAAAAAACACTGGTAGGAAGTAAATAATTATTTTCTAGACAACTGCAGGGATAATGATTTTGAAAGTAAAGCGTTCAGAGCAAAATCATTTTGAATAAAACATTACTCTTGGCTAAATCCGTACCTACTTATTGCTTATTTCTTTAATCTAATATTGTAAATGTATGATGGATGATGGAGGATCAGCTTTAGTCGTGATGGGTTCCTACTTCAGATTAGGAAAAAATCCCTTTACTTACAGATAAATATATAATTAAGTATTTTATAAAAAATACTAGCTATCTTATAGACTATAGTAATCGTTTCTTTCCATCAACAACTCCAATGAAAATATATGTAGCCTTTAAATCGACGAATATGAACTACATACGCAACCATTTCCTGTTTACCAACTTTCTTCGTTATTTTAGCCACTCGGACCCTGACCCCGAATTAAAACTGATGGCCACTAATATAGTCGCAACAAAATCCACTAAACCTAAAATCAAAGTGTATGCGAATAACTCTACAAATTCGAACCTAGAGATTGTTCCTGAAACTTCAACTTCTTCATCAGTGACAGCGGTCAAGAAGCGTTCACATACGACTGTGGATAAAGATGTTACAGCCAGCTCCAGTAGCATAGACCTTTATAATGTAGTAAATATGCCTGACGATCCAGTATACTCTGAACGATTTGTGTTAAAACCAGCAGCAACAGCGAACGAAATACAGAATAGAAGGATCGAAACAGAGAGAAGAGACGAAATACCATTTTCTAGGGAGAGAGCACCAATGCGTAGAGACAAGCATCCGCGTCAACACCGCATCAAAGTCAGGAGTCCCAAGCGCCGTTTGGCAATTATAGAGCAACAAAATAAAGCTGTAGATAACAATAGACGAACCACTGGTACTGCAGCAATCGATTGGGGCGTAGAAATTGAGCTATTTAGTGTAGATGATATAGCTAACTTAATTGAAACAACGGAGGATGAGGAAGGGATAAGTACTCACTCTTTTGACGACATGTGTCGCATTTGCCATGGAGGGGAGTCATTATCGCCAGAACTTGGACGCTTGATATCGGCGTGTTCTTGTCGCGGAACCGTTGGTAGGGTCCATGTGAAATGTTTGGAGCGGTGGTTGACTGAATCCGGGAAATCGAAATGCGAATTATGTGGAACCCGGTTTGAGACAAAACGCGTACATAAATACGGTGTGCCCAGGGCACTGCTTATGTGGGTTTTGAGCCATAATGCTAAACAGGTATGTTTACTCTCTGTTTATAATTTAAAACACTCACTATGTATGAATAAAATTGCATGTTATTTTGGAGCGCCCTACGCTACTTTTACCGATTCGCGGCCACGACTCAAGGACTCGTCTGCTTCAATGGCTAACTCGACGCAGATCTTCATTATTCGGTAACGACTTATTTAAAAATATTGAGCTACGAAATATTGGTTCATACATTCATATTAGTAAAATTTATAATCGTGTTACAGTTCGAGTTGTACAACCCTTACAGGCCTCTGTTATGTAGTAGGCCTGGGCTGTATGGATATCAGCCACGCGATGTTATTAGTTTTTAACATGCCATTAGCTATGTTCCTAAATACTACAGTAATAATAAACACCTTATTGTGTATTTATTGCCATAATATTAATATCTGGTATGCGGGTTAACGGTTTTATACTAAACCCCGAAAACAGACCAGGAACATGACCATTATGTGTACGTTTCACGCACTAAGCTCGCAATGCTTAAACATTTCGTCCAGTACTTGCGCGGGATTTACTGAAAATTTTGCCAGAGCTTCATCATTTACCTAGCCTTTTCAGAGCATCAATGCTTTAATAGCTTGCAGAGTAAGCAAACTGAAGTGGCAACGAGCTGACCATGTTTGTCAAAGGACCGATGGCCGGTGGAGCAGACGAGTCCTGGAGTGCGGTGCTATGCGTGGTATCGGCAAGCGTAGTGTGGGTCGCCCCTGGCTGGATAAGGTGGCTAGGACAGACAGGATGCGGAAGGTGGAGGACAAGGTGCTGTGGTGCAGCTTGGGAGAGGCCTTTGACCAGTAGTGGACTACGATAGGTTGAGTTGATGATTGGATGCTTCAATGATCCCATCCAGAGCTTCCATGATCCCCATGTTATTACATCCTCTTGTTCCAGTTGATGGTGGACAGTCTCGGCATAATGCTGATGTCGCCACTCGCTGTGTTGGCTGCGTGGCTATCAGGACGCACACTGGCTGGTCTCATGACGCAAGAGAGTGCGGTGACTCCCTGGCCCTTAGCCTCGACCTTTGTACTGGCATGCATGACGCTAGTGAGTGATATTATTGTACGTTGGTCTAGTACTACTACAACGACACAGGGTTATTGTGGCGCATGGCTAGAATCGTAACTAACGTCGTCGTCTTGTTTTGTTAATACAATTTCTGTGATACAATTTCACAAATGAGTACCAACAATGTCAATGTCATTCAGGCGCCGAAATAGCCTTGTAGCACTCTAGACAATTTTGATAAGCTTTGTCCATAAGCCTAGTGTTACGTGGAATATTTCTTATAGAACAGTCTGCCTCTTGGCTCTAGTTAGGGCATCGCATATACAGGTTGGTCCGTGAAACGAGAACAAAGATATTTTTTTTTAACTTTGTCTCTGTCTAAAGATCACCATGTCCAAGACACAGAAAAAAAAAAGTCTGAAGTCAAGTGAGAATTTCCCAAAAATAATTTGAAAATCGTATATATAATTCTAAATCCTAAACTATAAATAATCGCTGAACATACATGGGGGTGTTTCAGGAAGCCGTTGGAGAGACGCTTCTAAAATGTTGCCTTGTTTCACGCCCCCTGTAGAAGCTCTATTTCTACTTAGCAATGGATGAGGTCCTATTGATTGTATAAGGCTATTGAGTTACGCCACTAGCTAATAACTAATAAACAGTCTTTATGATATTGATGGGCAGATTTTATTCTACGCAGTTTGTTTGTTAAGTGAATGAACACCTTCTCGACTGAGAAATAAAGATTGTATCTGCTGAGGTTAATTATTTTAATAAGGTTGATATTTGTTGATATTGGAAGTTGAACTATTATCGGTTAAATGTGAAATAATTGGATGAAAATACAATCAAAAGACCCTAGTCAGTTGTGTATGAAGCTAAAAAACATATGCGCATTTTTTCTAACACTAGGTGACATTTAAATGAATGCCTAAATAAAAACACACAGTTAAATTTACAACGCATGGCTCAGTGCCGAGAGTTGCAGATCCAACGATATTATAATACATAATATATATTTATGAAGTTAGATTTAGTTAGGGATATAAATGTTTTTTTTTGGATATCGTGCATTAATTTACTGTCCTCATTTGCAAGTTTTGCTATCGCACTGAGCGATGTGGCCAGAAAAGTCAATTCTGGGATAAGCTCTCCTTGTTGTAACTTATGTATACAATAAGAATAGGTATTTCCTAGTGTAAGTGGAAGTTTAACAATCTCCCCTTTAACCGCTCGTAACCGCCTCATAGTAACGTCTAACGGTCTGATACCGCATTCCAATGTGATTGTGTTTAGTGTCCAAATTACCGAGACTAGATTTTGATTGTTTCTAGTGCCTATATTACCGAGAGTGGATATCGCGCCGGCGACGCGGCGGGTACCGGGGGAGAGGTTTGAACTCGGTGATAATTTCATAATGTTCACTTGTAAATCGAACGGTTAACTGGTCACTGGACGATTTAAGCGCTTTAGCAGTTCATAGAACGCTCACAAAAGAATAACTTGATACTTGATAGAAGTAATCAACTTGAGAGCAGCTTAAGGAAGAAAATGATATCCGAAAGCTGCGTTAGAACGTTATTCATGATCCTTATTGTTTGTGGGCAACCCAAATATGTATACTCCAGTTTCACGTCACGTCTATATTATTATTTATTTATTTCTAAAACACTTAACATATACTACACTTTGGTTTTGCCACACAACGAAAACCTCTGAGGGTGTATCTGTGTGCTGGCGAGTCGTTCATTAAAATTTTACAATAAATGTTAATTACATACTACAATGATACATTTAATACTTTTCAAATGGACATAAACTATAGACCGACAGCTTTAACGAGTCCTCGCCCGGGGGTACAGGGGCGCGGGGGTACGACGACAAAGGGTAACGAGGGAGGTGCGGGCGGCGGGCGCGCGTATCGTGATACACATTCAATGAGGCAAAATGCGCACTGGACAGTTCTAAGATATGTGACGTCATAGTGGTTTACGGTCAACTTGGTGGTGGTGACTTTTTATTAGAAATTGAATTGATGACGATACAAAATTAGAATGAAACAACTTTAATAGTATCATAATAAAATAGTAGATAATAAACTTTTGTACTACCTATTTAATATATGCAAGATTTATCAAAATCATAAATCAATCACTTATGCCCATACCAATATCACTGGAACTTGATTCTTCACTTTCGAAGCAGCCATCATCAGAATTATCTGAATCGTCCTGCACATTAATTATAAAATCTACAACATCAATTAGACCTCTGTCATGTTTGCAGTATTCGTTATAAACCTAGATCATGTAATAATAGCCTTAAATATTCCCTGCCGCTGTGTAATTTCTGTTCTCTTCAAAGTTTTCAGAGTTTGTATTTCTTTTTATTTCTGTAAAACTGAGTGACTTTTCTTCTTATCTTTTTACTTACTTTTGTGAAATCTCTAAAGTCTGTTTTTTAATCTCGTAGACTAAATTGACACATGCAAATGTCAAATTTACAAATAATGTTGCCAGCTCTTTTGTGCAGTGTTGTACCTACGATACCGGTTTGTTGAATCGTAACTTTTTATGTTTATTAGACGAATTTTATTTTCATTCAAAGTTTTATATTTAAAATTCTCGTACGTACACACGGCCACACGACGTGCTACAAACTGCCAGCCTGCCAGGGAAATCTGACCACGCAACGCCATGCGTAATCCGACCATGTTTCGATGCCTTAAAATTAAACAAAAAAAAAAATGATAGATGACATCAGTGTTGTTCCCGTACGCGTTAAAACGGCAATCTTAACCCTTTTCTCTTACGAAACGGCAGAACTTAAAAAATACGGCAATTATGGAACTTGACACCATACAAACAACTGCAATTTAAAAAAATAATTATGATAATACGATAGTTTTAAAAATGTTAGATTTTGAATACGGCAATATGACCAGAAAACGCCGCAGTGTATTAATTGACCGAGATGACATAACTTTATGGCGGCATCGTTATTTCCAAAAAATAAAACAGTATCGTAGGGAAGGTCGCTCTATATATTATCAAGATGAAACGTGGATTAATGAAGGTTGGTACTAACATTAGCATTTAATTTTTCTTGTTTCTCGGGACTGTCGTTTTTATTATATTATAAGTTATTTATGTTTTTTATTATTTTGTTCACACACATACTAATAATCATTTTAGGCCATACTGAGAATAAGCACTGGGTGGACACCAGTGTGAAATCATCACGTCAGGCTTTCTTAGAAGGGTTAACCACTGGGTTAAAAGGGCCTTCAGGCAAGGGGAGACGACTTGTAGTGTCCCATATTGGAAGCGAAGAGGGTTTCGTGGATGATGGTCTATTAATATTGGAAGCGAAAAATGGGCTAGATGATTACCACAAGGAAATGACTTCTGATGTATACGAAAACTGGTAAAAAAATATTTTTCCGAAATTATAAGAAAACGCAGTACTTGTAATAGATAATGCTCCATATCACACCAGGAAACTGGAATCGTTACCTACTTCTAGTTGGCGAAAAGGGCAAATCCAAGATTGGCTAAAATCAAAAAATATTTCATATGACGAGAAAATGTTAAAGCCCGAATTAAATGAAATTGCCCGAAAGCACAAAAAAGCCCATGAAAGGTATGTCGTCGACGAGATGGCTACTGGACGGGGTGTCACTATTTTGCGACTGTCCCCTTACCACTGCGAGCTAAACCCGATTGAGTTGGTCTGGACTCAAGTAAAGGGGCATGTCGCTAAAAATAATAAAATATTCAAAATTAATGAAGTACGAAGTCTTTTTGAAGAAGGGCTTCGTCAAATGACCCCGCAGCGGTGGAAACACTGTGTAGGCCATGTAATTAAAATTGAAGATGAAATGTGTCATTTGGGCCATATAACCGACGACATTACTGATAGGTTTATCATAAAAGTAGGTGGCGATTCTGATGATTCAGAATATTCCTCGGATATGGAGTCATTATCTGAATCAGATTAACGAATACCTGTAATTAATTAAGTAATTAAAAATATATGTTTTACATGATTAATTTTGTATTAAGTATTACGTTTTAAATAAGTACCTACACATTATTTCAGGATAACTTATTATAAAAAAACGATACTTGATTTTATTAACGCTAAGTTTCGGTTGTGCCACATCACTATTTAAGAATTGCAATAAACTGACAACACTCGTAATGTCAGTTTAGTCTACGAGATTAAAAAACAGACTATACTTCCACTCTTTTTCTGCGAACCTGTTTTGGTTTTCTCAGTGGTTTGAATCATTCGCTGTCTTTCAATACTGTCCCTTGTTGAACAGTCGACAGCACATCGGGTTACACGAAACTGTAAAATTTCTCCAAATGATTTTAAATTTTAAAATGTTGAAGGTTGAGTTCAAAATCGAATGTGAAAATTTGACAGTTTGTGGTAACTTGACCTGCTGCTGTGTGTACATTTCTAGATACAGACTTTTCCGGTAGTCCAGTAACTTCTGCTACGATTTTGTTTAAAGTTGTATATCTTATAGATATTCAGCAGGATTTGGGTCATTTTTTTTTCTCTAAAATGTTCGTATTCGTTAAAAGCCATTTGCTTGTACTGAGCATTACTTTTATGTCCGATACTGTTTCGACTCATCTTGAAAATGCAATCTCATGTATAACTCTCAGTCAACACGTGCGATGGCTAACCGCGTAGCCAGCGAAATAGGTTTTTTTTTTTTACTATGGGATTATAAACAACTACAACATACAGGGTATACAAGGGTTAACCAAATTTTAAATAGTAATATTGCAGTCCACTGCATATCCGCAGATAATACATATTTAGAGAGCTGCAGTGGGTTGCCACTAGACGAGCATTACCAAAACTAACAAATACTTTGAAATAAATAAATAAGTTACTATATAAAGCTAGCTATAGCTACAAAACCAAATCAGATCAGAAACTATTCCATTTACTTACATCAAGCAATAAATAAATAACAATTCATTTTATTATTAATTACAATTAAGATATTTTTTTATAATATTAGACATAAATGTGTTTTTTGTGCATGCAAATATATAAATATCAATGAAATTTGAATTATAGGATTCCAACATTCTATGAATAGGGCAGCGCAAGACAGAGTTCGTACGACAAAAAAATTGGCCGAACAGAGTACGTGCACGAACCTGACGTACAGTCACGAGCACTAATAAGTATACACTTAGCAAAATTTAAAAGCGAATTTCTCGCGGAGTATTGATTGCAACTTTGAAATAAGACCTATTTCAGAACAGTATAGGTCCCAAAATACTATGTTCGTAACAACATACAATTACAATTAATACAGTAGGAGAAAACCAAATTTAGAAGTTGCTAAGTGTATACATATTAGTGCTCGTGACTGTACATGAGCTGTTCGGAGGACAGAATAACACAGCCAACTCGTGCGATCAATGGCATCAAAGTTATTGTAAACAATATCATGAAGCACATTGGCCTCCAAGTATTTGCGCCGGTTCTCCAAGCTGATAAGCTTGTACAAAGTTGGGAGTATGACAGATAAGTCTTAGTCCCATAACATCTGTAGTACATAGCATGGAGATACTTGCGCTAGACCCTATCCATTCCAACTACTTACTACACTACTACTACCTACCTATCTTACTACTTACTACTTTTGATAGAACGGGTTCTAAAAAGGGACCGCATATACTAACTTAGCGCGAATGAGCGTCTCATACGGATAGAGATAGGTTGAGGTACGCTAAAATTCTGTTGAAGATCTCATCACAAATCCATACATTTTAAAAGCTCTATTGACTATGGCTTCTTCAGATCATATAAACACAGAGATATGCTTTGTAAACAAATGTATTCCTGTTCCGATGTCTCCGCGTTTCTCTCACTTAATTCACTAACACAAAAGCAAAAACGATAAGAACGCCACACGAGCTCACATCTCTCCCGCACACAAAGAAACTTTCAGCAACACTAATAAACTCACTAATAGACATGCAAACGGGGGCGGCGCTTCTACCTGTAGCTACGGACTCAGAATAAACACACATATGCAAGTTACGCAACTAGTGATGTTAAGTTGTAATTGTAGAAAAAAATCGATGAAATTCAGTTACCTTTAATATCTGTTCTTATTCCTAAAGATTTTATTAACTGGGAAAATAAAACGATACAGGAGTTTCCCTCGAATATAGCTACTCTATACAAGTGAGGTTGATCATAATTGGAATATTAACTAACTAAAGCTAGTAAAATGTTGTCCTATTAAACAAAACATGATCTAGAGCCTATAAAATAACACAACGAAACGAATAGATATTAGTCTATAGAATTCTATTTATTTAATATTCAAATTATGATCAAACTTCGTTTGTATGTATCACGTTCGGGGGAAACGGAAACTCCCCTTAAAGTATGTGTCAGGACATGCTACAAAATCACAGCTATTCATTTTACTACTATTGTAAATGGGAAAGTCTGGATGGATGGATGTATGGATGTTTGTTAGTCAATCACGCCAGAACGGCTGAACGGATGTGGATGAAATTTTGATAATTATATGTAAAGATAGATATTTATAACCTGGAATAGGCACAATAGCACATAAGCTACTTTTTATCCTGGAAAAATTTACGATTCCCGTGGGATAATTTCCGACATCCATGCAGGTGAAGCTAGTAAGATATACTTAACAACTAATCTAAACTACCAAGAAAATAGTAGGATATCAACTTCTCGAATCTAGATTAGGAGAACACAAGTAAAACTTCAAGATATTTATTGATATGGATTTTATTGACCAGTAAAATGTAAATATGTATATGTTAAAACTTGCCGCTTTGACAGTTTAGGTGTTGTGATCTTAGTTAAATAGTGGACCGACTATTCGAAGAACCGACGAACATTCTGCAATGGTTGAAAGCATTTTGGCAAAAAGGTAATTAGCAAAATTAAATATTAATAGGTTAGATGTCGTAGATCGGCACTTAACAAACCAATGTTGTTCAGATAATATTATGCAGAATAGGGTGAATCTCGTTGTGAATAAGTCTTTCAAAAAGCTTTGACAAGGTTGGCAGAATCGAGATGGGTCTATATTGTTTGACTTCATGCTTTGAACCGCCCTTATGCACTGTGGTAATGTTAACTCGCAAACACACCACCGGAAACACACCTCCGTGCAGACATCTACATATTAAAAAGGATATAGCTCACAAATATTATCAGCCGCAGCTTAAAAAAAAGCCGCCGGAATACCATCAGGTCCTGCCTCCTACCAAATCGCTAAGTATTTTTGATTTGTCGATAAACAAATTACTAACTAAGCTAGCATTCTCTGCGCGCTGCTGCGGCTACCACGTGTTGAGTGTTGGTGATACGGGCTCAAATACGAACAAGAAAAAGTCCGGAAACATATTGCCGACAACATCAGGATCACTTGATTTGTTATGACTATAAAGATTCTGACCACCGCCCGCACCTCGACAAAGGAGACTGAGTCCCCATTGTCCCCGCGCCTCTGTACCCCGCGGGCAAGGACTCATTAAAGCGGTAAGTCTATAGTCGGGATTACTCGGGATCTATAACTCGTTAGAGTGCCAAACACAAAAGGTGTGAGGCTTGATATTATAATCCACTGATAAATGATTTTATTTCTGTAAGTAGGTTTGTACAAACACTTTTACATGTCAATCATATTTTAAAAACGCCGACCGCGTTTCCTATCTGACTACTCTGAGAAGAAAGGCCGAAACAAACTCAGACGTCTCTTTTAAAGACCAGACATAATCTTGGTCAGATCTTGTGAAGACCATGTAGATTGGTGTCTGAAACGGTCTTTTGAGGAAAACCCATACCGATTGAGCGGACCTGTTCAGTCAGTGCACGCATTTGTCAGTAATCGTGCTGCTCAACTCAGAACTTAAGGAGCACAACGATAATGCACCACATAATCTTCACATTCACAATAATTAAAATAATATAATACCTACTTTACAAAGTAAATACTCATGTCATTGTATGTATAAAATTCATCAATGTCAATGTGTATATAAAAGCATTGCTTGCCCATCCTGACCATATTTTTGTTATGACTAGCTATAGACGGCCGGGTATATTCGAGGCACAAATGCGATAAAACTCCTTACCCTTAATAATACTGCTGTGAAATAAAGCGTCTTATGTTATGACCATTATGGACAAAATTCGCATTGCTTCGAAAAGTAATGTACGTTGTTACGCAATGCAGAGTTTTTGTGTCTTACCTCTGTCCTTTTACCCGTTTTATTCTCTGATTATGGGAACAAAACAATAGGTACTACGTTTACGCACTTCGACAATATGGACACCGAAGATTGCTAATGCCTATAAATGCGACTCTGGTGCAACAGTTTCTATGAAAACTTCATCAAAATTGTTCCACCGGAGTCGCGTCGCAAATAGATATGTGGGATCCGCCGGCCCCAAAAGACGCGCACAGTCGCTTACCTCATTCGGCGCCAGATTTGCGGCAATGTGGCCTAATGTTTACTTACATCGTGGTACAGTAGATACTTTAATTACTAAAGTATTTATTTATTTATAATAAATAAATACTTTATTCACAATACTCAACGCCTTTTTCCTTCTCCAGGTATGTTACTACTGCTGGATAGTTTCCGCAGCGACCCGTCATGCCCTCGGTTGGTGGATATGGTACCGTTCTCAATACGAAGTCAGACTCCAGTTGCAAGAAAACGAAGAATGATCCTAACACACATTAATAATCAAAATATTTTTTAAATAATAGTGAATTACGTACTCGAAATAATATTTTTTAGCTTATAATAAAAGTTATTATAAAATAATGTCACCCTAGAAAATAAAGCTTTTATTAATAACTTAAAAAGTGAGATTAGGCTTGGTTTTTCACCAAATTAATATGGTGATGTGTTGAAAACGTCGAAATATTTCATCAAGTCACTAAAAATCAACTGCAGATTGTAAATGCTCATGCTCATAAACGCCTAACGCCTAATTGATTTAACTAAGATAGGAACTTCTTCGTTTTGTAATTTAACCAAAGAACTTTATCTTCCATTACAGTCGGAGAAATTTGATTCTATTCTAATTCTCCGACTGTAATGGAAGATAAAGTTCTTTGGTTAAATTACAAAACGAAGAAGTCTAAGACATGACCCGTCGCGCGCGAGTGGTCGTACAGTTGACACGTACACGTACATTTACCTAGTTCCGCAGCGATTAAAGGTACCTATTGTGTTTCTTCCGTTTGAAGTTCCGACTTCGAGATGGAGGAGAGTGAGAGTGAGGAGGACATGAGTGATTCGGAGTTTTCAGTGAATGTTGACCGAGAGCTAGGCTTATCAGTGGGTGAAAATACAAAAACAAGGGGAGGTGAAAGGTTGGAAAAGAAGGTGATAAAAAGAAAAGGAAGGGACGAAAGTAGTAACAGAGATGTTTTAAAGAGTCATGAAGAAGGTTTTATTACGGTTACTAGAAGAAAACCGAAACGGTTGATCAGGAGTGATTCTTTGGATACACAAACAAATGTGAGGGTAGATGGAGGAAAAATGAACGATAAAGTAGAAATTGTGGAGAATCACCAAGTTTGCATCACTGCTTTAGAAGGTTTGCCTAAACAAATTGCGATGGCTAAGTTGTTAAGATCCCAAAACATTACAGGTATTGATCGTATTAAATATAAAAACATAAACAAAGCAATCATTACATTCTTCAAGAAACAAGATGCCCTAGTGTTAGTGGAATGCAAAAAGTTTGAGGAGATGGGGTTTCGCTGTCAATTTACAAGCGAATTAAACGTGATTCATGGAGTAGTACAAGCTATCGATCTAGATTTGAGTGAAGAAGAACTCATGAAAATTATAGGTTGCGACGTTAAAATTATGAGTTTGAAAAGAATGAATAGAATATCAACTAATGGCTCATGGACACTGAGCGAAGATATCAAAATATGTTTCAAGGGCGGTGTATTGCCACAATATATATACGCATACGAGTGTCGTTTTAAAGTAGACGCATATCATTTCCCCGTGTCTCAATGCACAGGGTGTTGGCAATTCGGACATGTTAAAAAGTTCTGCTCAGTCAAAAAGTCGTTATGTCCAA
Organism: Brachylomia viminalis; assembly: GCA_937001585.2. Classification (NCBI taxonomy): domain Eukaryota; kingdom Metazoa; phylum Arthropoda; class Insecta; order Lepidoptera; family Noctuidae; genus Brachylomia; species Brachylomia viminalis. The sequence continues at coordinate 6,699,683 of OW443300.2, forward strand.
AATGCGGTAGCTCACAACATGATAACTGCGATATCAACATACATAGATGTTTGAATTGTAAAGGAGACCACTTTGTTCTGGACAAAACGTGCCCTTTTTTTATTAGAGAAAAAGAAATAAGAAACATTATGAGTAAAGAACTAGTTACTTATAGAAAGGCCCTACATTTATACACAGAAATGAGAATAAATAAGAAGATATCAACTCGAGAGAGTATATTGACAGCAGATAACAGCGCCTCATTGAATACTATGAACGTAAGAGATACCTTCAGCAGTGTAGTCAAGAAGAATTCAGTACATCAACAAGGATCTTCAGAAGGGACTTCAGAGGCCGCTATTCAGGGAGAGGAAGAAGAGTTGGCTAAAACTTCTAAACTTAATACAAAATCAGTTCCAAATGCGATTAATAAAGCGAAAAACGTGGCTAAGAGAGTGGAAAATGCGGAGAGTTTTAAAGAAGTAAATATGGAGGTTCAACATCAGGATGTGCAGAATACAGAGGAATATATAAAGCGAGACGAGCACATAAAGGATAAGTTTGAATTTAAGCTGTTTTGGATTAAAATTAAACCTATAATTACGTCAGAAAGCAAATTGGAAGAAAAAGTATCGGCAGTATTCAAAATCATATGGGAAGAACTAAAGCACTATGTTGTTAATAAGTTATTAAGTTTTTCAAATTTTGTTAATGGATAATACAACTAGGCATATTAGACTCAACATAGTATAGTGGCATGCTCAAAGCCTGTGCCCCAAATTAATAGCATTTACAGACCTTTTAACACGTTGGCGGACAGTAAACGCCCCTAGACGTAATAACAATAAAACTTCTATTGTGTCTCGTTCAGTGTCCTTCAAGGGGTTAACACGTGAAACTATACATATCGCGATTATTAGCGAAACTTGGCTAGATATTGAGTCAAACATAAATATTAATAGTTATAACATCTATAGAAAAGACAGAGCGGATTCATACGGCGCGGCGGTGTCGTTATTATTGTTCATAAGTCGAGACAGTCCTACTTAGAGCCATTTGTAGCAAATAATACAGGTATTGAGGTAGTCTGTGTTAGATTAATTAACTGCAAGGACTTAGAATATGTGGCGTCTATATACTGTCCTTCTAGTATACAAACTCAAACCTACGATTGGGATAATATTTTCTCACACTTTTCATCGAAAACATTGATAGCTGGAGATTTTAAAGGGCACCACACTAATTGGTCAGTGAAATGAGATGTACGTGGTTCCCAAATCATGGATTCCTCTTTGGAATATGGTTTCATATCCAAATATTAATAATGGTGACTTCACGCGGGTTAAGCTGGTAAACGGGCACTTGCAACAAACTTCGCCCGATATTTCGTTTTATCGTGAATGATTTCAGATGCATAAAAAAATGCAATTATAAACTTGCAAATTGGGATAAGTACTCACAAACTATTTCAGAAAATCCTTCCTTTTATAATGACTGTGACGAAAATATCCAAGAGAACTATGACAACTTAGTAGGTATAATTAATATTGCGGCGGATAAACATATACCTTTAATAAAAATATATAACAAACCTGATAAAAAATTCAACCCTAAAGATCATTGGAGTCCTGATCCTGAAAGTTAGCTTTAGCTATCTTCAGACAAAACCCGACGCCTGATAATTTGCCTGAAAATTAGAAGATTTAACAGATAAATCTCAGATGTTAATTCGAAAAGCAAGAACCGATGCTTGGCATAAGCTTTGCGATTCCTTTGATGAAAAAGTTTCGGCTTCTTATATCTGGCAGCGTATGAAATGGGTCAAAGGTTATAGGCAACCAAAAGTATATCCATCCATTGAAAAATCTCACGATTTATTATGTTCTCTTACTGCAGATTATGCGTCTAACACAGAACCAGTTTTCACATCGAAAAATGTACTGCTAGAAACTAAGTTTTCAATCCACGAGCTTAACAGCGTTTAAAAAAAAAAGGACTCATCCCCGGGTGAAGACGATATATCATACAATGCTTTATTATTAACCGGACATAGCTAAAAAATATTTGCTTAATTTATATAATATAATAATTTATATATATAATAATTGATCTGGACATTTAAAACACTACGGCACGTTGCGACAAAAAAACTGATTGACCAAATTTACGTCTCTCTGGGTCAATCTATCCTAATGTATTGTCTACCAGTCTGGGGTGGAGCGACCAAGACCAAATTTCTAGAACTTGAAAGAGCACAAAGGGCCCTTCTTAAAGTCATGTTCTTCAAGCCACTCAGATACCCCACAGAAAGTCTCTATTTAAACTCTAACCTTCTATCAGTCAGGAAATTATACATCCTTCAGATAGCCCTGAAAAAGCACAAGTCACTTTCCTTCGTCCCTTCCAAGACAGTGGCTAGGAGGAAAAACAGAGTAGCTCCACCTACACCTGTTAACACCAAATTTGCTGCTAGACAATATAATAGACAGTCGACCCACATTTATAACTTTCTAAACAAAGAATTAGGCATTTACCCAATGAGTTACCGTGACTGTCGAAAGACCCTCACACAGTGGTTAGCAACCAAAAGCTACGCAGAAGTCGAGTCAATATTACAAACTGCTACGTGACTGATCACTAGGGACTTCTACAGTCAGTGGAAGATACTGGTTACAGTGTCTTCCGACCCCAAGACATAGTCGTAGGGCTGACCCCAAAACAGACAAAGCACAAATGACTCACACACATCCCTGACATCCTCACACACACTCACGCACATATACACAATCACACATACACACGCAGACACACCTCACACTTATTACACCGCGTGCGTTGTTATTTCGCGCATCTTCCACTGCATGCTTATTTTGGATTATTTTAGATTACCTTTGTTTATCTCACAGCATTTATACTTAGTTATTGCAAACTGGAAGAGCGGAACCACCTAACACAAGCATATTGTTGCTTAAAAGGTGCTTCCACACACATATTATGTAAAACGTATAAGTTGATGAAATAAACATTTTTATTTTATTTTATTTATTTATATAATAACATTTATCAATATGGTGTTATTCCTTCTCAGTGGAGGAACATTCAAATAGTCCCTATTCCCAAGAGCAGTTGCAATAATAACAGTGACGTTAAATTAAGAGCCATATCCTTAATATCATGTATCTGTAAAACTTTTCATTTAATGCTCTTTAAACGCTTAGAAAGGAAAAGATACTGTCTCCATTCACAGTAGGTTTCAGAAAATCACAGTCCTGTTAGGACTGTTTGACCCACATAGCTACTTATATCCAGATTGGATTCTCCAAGAATAGCTTGTTTTAGCTTGTTTTTTGGATATCGAAAACGCTTATAACAATGTTTCAATCGATGCCGCGGCATATGTACTGGATAGTCTAGGAATCGGTGCCAAACTTTGTAAGTACCTGTGGAGGTTTCTCAATGAGCGGCATTTGAAGATTAAGTTGTGTGACGGTAATGTAATAAGCAGGTTCACAAATAAAGGTCTAGCACAAGGAGACCCTCTCTCTCCGCTACTTTTTAACTTAATTACCTGTAAAATATGTCATAGACTTCGAAATGTGTCAGTTTTGCAATACGCGGATGATTTTGTAATCTATGTCAGTAATAAGGACATTCAAATATGTGAACGATATATTCAAAATAGTTTAAACTTAGTTGGTGGTGAACTAGGGTTGGTGGTATCTGTAAACAAATCACAATATTGTCTGTTCAGTAAAGGTCGTAGAAAAAATCTACCTGTTTCAAGGTTAGAAAAGCCTTTAGTTTATTCCGAAAATATAAAATATTTAGGCATATGGCTAGACAGAAGTTTAAATTGGGGTAAACACATTAACGAAACGGTCAACAAATGCTCAAAATTCTTAAATATATTAAAGTTATTAGCAGGAAGGGCTTGGGGGGTGCACATGACACATTTACGAAGATTATACATGACTTTAATTAGAAGCCGTATTGATTACGCATCGGTTTTATACGATAGTAGTGCTAAAACTCATATTAGTAAACTTGATAAAATTCAGAATCAAGCCTTGAGAGTAGTAGGCGGATTTATCAAAAGTACTCCGATTCACGTCATGGAGAGCGAGTTACACATTGCCCCTTTATTTATTAGAAGACAATATCTAGCCTATAAGTATTTATTAAAAATCAGTGCTTGGTCAAATAATAGTAATATTAATTTAATTTCTGAAATGAGAGCTCTTACGCACATTAGTTATTGGGATAAAAAAAGGAAGCCATTACTCACACACACAATCGAGGATGTAAAACAAATGGAATGGATATTCTTACAATGTTTACTTTCGAAATTTGGTTATCAGCTGTTGATTTTCATAAATGCTTAATTATGGATTTGGAATGTTTAACACTAGCTAAATCAAGATACGAGGTATATATACCTTATTTAATGAAGTTGTGAGAGAATTGGATATCAATTATCGTGGGTGGCAGAAATTATATTCTGATGGGTCTGAGGGTGCTCATGGATTAGGTGCAGCGTTTTACGATCCAAGTTGTAATTATAGAGCAGGTTTTAAAATAATGTCAGATGTATCCGCCATGACGTTGGAACTCATTGCAATTTTGCAAGCCTTGTCCTATGCAATAGAGAAAAAATTAGATAAGGTTGTTATATTTACGGACAGCAAAAGTGCACTGCACCACGTAGCTCGATGCGCCTCTGGCTTCAGAGGTACATCGATAGCTTACGACATTTGGAAACATATTTTCAAGTTAATTGCAAATAGCATAGAGTTGAAGTTGCAATGGGTTCCAGCGCATGTTGGTTTACGGGGTAATGAGGAAGCTGATTGTTCATCTAAATTGACAGCGAAGGAAGGAGTCGAGCTGAATTTTGTACCAGATTACGTAGAATATGTTTCGAAATTCAAAATAAAAAGTTTTAATAACTGGAAGCAACATTTTAACAGTAAGTCAGTAGACAAAGGGATATGGTACAAAACAATTCAAAATGAGCTTCCTCAAGTGCCCCGGTTCGACAGTAGCAGGTTAAGTAGAAGTTATGTGAAGTTAGCTCTAAGATTACGGTCTGGACAATATCCATCGGCAAAGTTTGCATTTCTCATGAGGAAAGTAAGTTCTCCCAACTGCAACACATGCAATGTACTTGAGGATGTACATCATTTGCTGATGGATTGCGTCAAGAACCAAGAGGAAAGGAGAATTTTAATCAATGAGTTTAATTTAAATATATCCCAAGTAGGTTTAACTCAATCAATTTTAGCACAACCGAAGTCAGATGTGGCGAAAAGATTTAGCGAGTTGGTGTACCATATCGATTAAGATTCTCCTTTGAATTTAAATGTAAAGCATTGTTTCGTAATAGGTAGTATGTATAAGGCATGTTGGGGTTGGCGGTCGAATAAACTTGAATAGGCACTTTGACACTTCTTTTTATCGTGACGAGAGACCGATGTAGCTTGTGAGTGTACGAATAAACACCGACAGGACTTTACTTCGACGGGACTCTTCGCCGACAGGTCTGTGGTCTTGTGTTTGATTTACTGGTGATTTTGTTTTGTTGTTCACAGTTCTAAACTTTTTTTTTCCGTGGTGGAAAATCCTCATGGATGTCCGCGTCCCTGGGGCGGGCGGCGCGGTCTGTCAGACTCTTACTGACTAAAAACCACCTCACGCCGGGGGTCGCGGGAACGTACGATCCTTCCGCAACCCCCGACTGGTGCCGGCCCGCAACTGCGGGCCACTTCTAGTCTGGGGGGGGAGTGAGGTGTTTGACTCCCCCCGCGACGTCTAAGAGGGGCGCGCGTAAAACACTATGCGCCGCCACCTCGGGTCCTGATGTGTGGGTAGCGACGGACGTCCCCGAGTCCGTCGCCCCTGGACCCATTTAGGGGGGCTGGAAGAGGGCATTGTCCGCCCTCCGCCGACGCCCGGTGCGCCTTCTGCGGGCCGGGTGAGTGGATGAGATCTCCCTCTCTCTTTCCGCAGCCTCCTTCTGCGAGACGACTGTTTCGCAGAAGGAGATCACCGCGTCCCAGGACTCGGCGCTGCCGACCATCGACTCGACTACAGCCGGCAGCGACAAGTCACTGCCTACTTCTGAGATGAGGGCACGGGCGGCGCGGCTCCTCCCAAGCGGCACACTCTGCCAGCGTATGCCACGCCGTGTCCTCCCGGCAGTCGACGCAGTGGTGACACCGGGCGTCCGGCTCCCTGTTTATGCGACACAGGTACTTCCCGAAGCAACCATGCCCCGAGAGCACCTGCGTCGCCCGAAACGACAGGGAGCCGTGCCTCCTCCCAAGCCAGCGCTCGAGCACCGGCCGGACCGCCTCGATGGTGACGAGGCCGGCGGTAGGGCGTGAAAGCCTGTCCCGCCATTCCGCCACCAGGACCTCGCGAAGCTCTTCCTCTCTTCTAATTTTTGCTGTGCCCGACAGGGTCCATATTGTACTTTCCTGTTCTGTTATATAACACCTTATTGTAAACATATGGTATGCAATAAAATATTGAATTGAATTGAAGCTGAGACCGACGCAGCTCCATGTGTCGCTGCATCGGTCCCTCGCCCCGCGCCCTCGCTTCCTCGCGCCACCGATACAATGACGCGAGTACTTTCGCCTCAAGGTCCCAGGGCGGGGATCCGCCCAGTACGCAGCCCGCCTCGTAGGAGATCGTGCGATACCCCCTGATGACTCTGACCGCCATCGCCCTCTGCGGCTTTCGCAAAACAGCGATGCTGCCGGCCGTCAGGTCAGAGGCCCACACCGGGGCCTTACATACTAATTTCGTTATATTGATTTTACGCCCATCTCTTTTATGTTTAGTTTTTTGTATAACCGACTTTTTTAATAAAATTAAATGTTTTTCTTTGGTATACCGAAATTAAAATACAAAATGACGGAAAATAAAATTTGTGGCACATACTCACTAATCACCATAAAGGACAAATGGGCTGACAATCACAATTTGACAAAGCGAAGGTTGATATTCTAACAATCACCATAGAACCCATGACCATATTGGAAATTTTGTTATTAACCACACTTAAAAAAACCGAGCAAGTGCGAGTTGAACGCGCTTACAAAGGGCTCCGTACAATGAATATGTTACGCACTAAAAATATTTCATGAAGAGTAGGTTGCCAAGACTTTCACTGTAAAAAAGTTATCAGATTTAATGTAGAGCCAAGCCTTTACTCTACAAGACTCTACTCTACGATCGAGGTATGAGGTACAGGGTGTAAATTTTTCTCATCCTCTATATAAAAGGGAGGATCCTCCGACCAGACGCGTGTTGTGTCTGGTGGGCAACGGGACGTTGTATATCTGCTGGTTGCGCGGTAAACCCTGCTTGCGCGATGCAGGAATTGGCGTGACGTCAGTATGGTGCGTAGTTCGCATGTGGCGATGTAGATGTGTCGCCTCTGCATCCCAAGAACATACTTGACATTGTAGTTGAAAAACATGTTCTCTCATACATTCCAACTGTAATAAAATTGTAAGTTTGTACACACAATATTGAAAGATTTACCGTGTTATTTTAAAAGACCATAAACGTATTATAGGTTTTCCTGTACTCTGTGGGTAGATAAGTAATTTCAGTATTTTTTTTTTCAAGTTTTTAGGCTTTGTAGTTTCGGTAAGGGGGCAATGGTAAATTTTCATATATTTTCTTATATAGCTTCACAACTGTTCATTTTAAAATCATACAAAAATATAATTGAGACTCTCACAACAATCCCTTTCATTTGATATGTCACACAGTACAGTTTGCAAAACTTTTATTAGTAATTATCTAGTTTGTCCCCCAATATTCAAAATTCGTTAATTTACGTTACACGTTTTACACGTACATTGGTTTGGGTCACAGAAATGTATATGAGTTGATTTTGCTAATATAACCTTAAAACACTAAACGTTGTTACCCTTGGGAAATGAACTGGCAATGAAGGTTTGGTTTTGCCTTAAGGCCATAAGTCCCTAGATTTCGTTAATCGCCAAGTTACTAGTTATTACTGAATGTGATGTTCATGTAGGTACGTAATAGTGCTCCCCTCCGCCACAGTTTCTCTCTGGGCCCGTCGAAAGAAACTGCGATCCGATATAAACAGTAGTTTGAAACTAAGTTTTTTCATTATTAATATATTATTGTAAAATAAAACCAACACATTCATTATCAAAGTGCCATGTATTTTTGTAGTTTTTGTTTATTGTATCATAATTTTGTCTACTCTTCTGATCGTCAAAAGCGAGGACGAGAAAATGATAGAAGTATTGGAGATAATCTCATGTAGAATTGTCAAAATTCAAGATGGTGTCAATGGTGTCATTATTTTTAGAGTTTGTAGAGAAAACAATCAAGTTTGACAGAACGAATCGAGTATTCTGTATAGCAGCGCTGGCGGGAAACAAGAAAAGTTACAGAAATAGACAAATCTATTCGACGCGATGGTGAGTAAATTTCGTCGCGTGTCAAGTTAGCCGGCTGCCGATAACATTCATTGCGTTATTTACGTTGTCGAGCAGAACAATTTTTCAAACATATGAAGCAATGGATTTGAAATTTCTTTTGAAATACTTCGGATTGTAAAAAGAAGTGTGTTACTTAATTGGAGCGCGGCTTAAAGAGAAATCCTATTACTAAAAAGTTAATATTTTTAGTCCTGTTCTTTTTACTGCCTATTTATATTTGGCCTTTAGTTAATACAAAACAGGAAATAAATTATTTATGGACAGATCCGAGAAAGGCTCCCTGATCCTTAAATGCGTTGAAAGATAATCCAATTACCGTTTTTTTTTTTGTTTTTCCTTCCTCTTTCTGTCCTGCTTATAAGAAGCATTAAAACGGTGAGATTTGGTACAGTCAAACGGGGTGAATAGGCATGCAGGGGTGAATAGAAACGAAACTTTAAAGGGGATTTTAACCTTGAAATAATTTAGTTTGACCCCAACAAGAGCACTTAATCGTTAATTATATTACAATAAACACATTAAGAGTCCTTTTTGGCAATAAACTATATTATTTCAAGGTTAAAATCCCCTTTAAAGTTTCGTTTCTATTCACCCCTGCATGCCTATTCACCCCGTTTGACGGTAGTAATTTTCTGCTAATATTATGATTATCTTTTTCGTATTTCCTGCAAAAAACATTCGCTTATGTTAAATTAGTTGTTATTTTTAAACGGTAGTCTTATTATATTTGGATAAAGTTAACATAATTGGGTAAGTTTTGGTGACATCGTTGTGGATGATCTATTTAAGAAGTGGGTGCATGTTCATACAATTTTAAGATTAAGGATAAATATAACGGGTGTAAAAATATCCTTAACGAAGCCGGCAGTCACTTGTTCTCCCCTTTATTATGGTATTTTTTTTTGTACCGGACCATACCTGGGAACCTTCTGGTTACGGAGATATTGAAGTTCAAAGTTCCAAGTTTTTTCGATGTTATTAAAAAAAAAACAAGTTTATATTCTTAGAAGTTAACTTTTAATACTCCCATGATCCCTGTACCGTTGCATGCACCCATAAGCACAATGTGGTCCCTGCGTTCCGTTGCTTTGTACCGTAAACCATAACTTTTCACAGCAAAAATATAAGTCGTTTTCCAACAATTATTTTTGCACAAAGTTACTTATTTTGATGTACAGAATGCGTAGATGACGGCTTCATGAAGGGTTTTATTAAACTCTTGTCATTGCTTAGATAATTATTCGACTTGTTACTGTCATAAGAAGATTAATACAGAGGACCGTGACAATTTTAAAACTAAGTTTAATTTGCTTTCATAATCCAGAATTATGTAACAGCGTAATACTTAGTCAAATTTTTATTCACAAAATGCCAACGCTTTGAAATAATCCGCCTGAGAGTTGACGAACTTTGTATTTGATGAAAACTAATTAAAACTATGTCACTGGTGCATAACTAACAATCCACGTTCTATAGCCACAGAGGACATTGAGCTTAAAGTTAATTATTCGTGATGTTACAAATGTGACCTTATTGGTGATACCGCAACGGCGCGGCGGCGTGCGTGTATGACAGTCGCGCGATTCTGTAACCATCTCACCGTGAAATCTTTGGTGAAGTGAGCTTGGAGTGAGCTATAGTTAATTATCTGGTTCATCGAATCCTGAACGGTGGACCACTACATACGCCACACCCTGTATAAGGATAGTTGAAGTCAGCGTTCTGTAGTTTCTTTCTACCCCCATGAGTAACGTGTAGGTATGTAACATATTTGGCCAAGTGAAGGTGGCAGTTCTATTTACACCTCTGACAACGCCTTTCGGGAATGCAGCCGCAATGAATGACGATGTCGCGAGATTTAGAGTCTGTTTTCAATATTTAATCTTGTGGGTCGACAATCTCGTTCTTGAAATCTCGTTCGGGATCTCGACCGTATTGGTTGAGATTTCCAGACTAAGCACGCGTGACTTAGCACTATGCTTCTGAAGCCATTTAAAAAATAATAAAGTGTGCGTAATACGTGTGCTGATTTGTTGTGTTTTGTATGCGTAGTGCAGGGATCTTTCGAGATTCAATTAGCGTTGCTTCATTTACAAAATATACCCTAAGTACGTGTAGTTTTCATCATTTTTAATTAAAAAAAACATGTTATTTTAAGAGGTAGGTGAAATTTTGGTTTGGGAATTTCGAAATCTGGATCTCGCACGGCAATTAGGCCAGATTTCGATTTCAACTCGCAAGATCTCGAATTGCCAATCTCAACTCCAGACTGCATTCACTAACCAGAAATGCAGAACACAGTTTAGTATATTATTGTTCAACAGGACACCCTGTTTCATGTTTCATTCAAAGCAAGAATAAAACAAAGAAGTCGGCATAAGATTTAGGTACTTAATAATGGGTAAACTAAGTTTTGATTAGTAGCCAAGTTTACTTCGGAGGCTCTACGCGGGGGTCGTGCGGTCCATGGCCCTTTACGGGGCACCGGTGTGGGCGCGTTCCTTGAGGTGGCGGCCAGCCCGCTGGTTGAACGCGCCCCAATGGGTCATGGCCACCCGGCTGGTCCGGGGATACCGTACGGTCTCCGGCGAGGCGGCGAGCCTCCTTGCCGGGTTACCGCCATGGGATCTGGAGGCAAAAGTCCTCGCGCCCATTTGGGAGTGGCGCGAGGAGGCAAAACGCCGGGGCGTAGCTCCGCTGCCGCTAGAAATCACGGTACAGCGGACAGAGCTCCGGCGGGATCTCAGGGCGGCATGGAGAGTGCGATTGTCGCAACCCAGCGCTGGGCACGCCACAATTGCGGCGATAAGTCCCCTCTTTGAGTGGCTAGAGAGGCGCCACGGCGTCCTCACCTTCCGCCTGCCGCCACCGGACACGGTTGTTTCGGGAGGTTCCTGTTCCGGATAAGGCGGGAGGAAACGCCCGGGTGTCACCATTGTGTGGATCGCCCGGAGGACACGGTGGAGCATACGGTGGAGGTCTGCCCGGCTTGGGCGGAGCACCGCCGTGTCCTCGTGGAGGCGATTGGCGGTGGCGATCTCTCGCGTCCGGCCTTGGTCCAGGCCATAGTACGGAGCGAGAGGGCTTGGGAAGCCGTCACCTCCTTCTGCGAAGCAGTAATGTTCGCGAAGGAGGAGACGGAACGCACGAGGGAGAGGCAACTTTTGCGCCCTCACGCCCCTAGCCGCCGCAGGAGACGCCCTGGGCGTCGGGAATCGCAGGCCGATTCCCGGCCACCGTAGGCGTGGGCTTGTGAACGGCGAGCAATGGGCAGCTCGCCTTTCGATAAGGACCAGGCCCGGGTCGACGGCGCGTTGTGTTCCACGCGCGCCTCAAAGAGATGTCAGCACCAATGACGGGGTTTGCTAGGACCGATGCCTGCTAGGGTTGCGGAAAAGTCCAAGAGGGTTACCGTGGCCCCTGGCACAGGCAACTGCAGGAACACGGGTGGGTTTTAGTCAGTAAGAGTCTGACACGCCCTCCTGCTCTGCCCAGAGCGGGAGAAGTTATTTGATGATTTCCCACCCACAAAAAAAAAAACAAGTTTACTTGCAATTTTTTTTTAACATCTACACAAGGTCTTCAGGTCCCGAACAAGGTAAAACCTGTACTACGGTAACCCGATGACTGATAAACATACTTCTATACATAATACACACCCAGACACAGGTCAAACAGACATGTTCATGCACACAAATGTTTGACTTGTCCGGGGATCGAACCCGGGACCAGCGGCTCAGAAGGCAGGGTCGCTACCAACTGCACCAACCGGTCAGTCAAATGCGCTTAAAGGCTGTCAAAAAAACAAATATAAATGCCAAAGACATTAAAGCTAGTATAATCAATTTAATCTCTTTGATAAATGCAGACAATTTTGTTTAGCTTATAATTTATTGTGCTTCTTTCATATTTGGTAGCCAAATATTGTTATACCCGGACAACGTATGCCTTGTTCATCAAGAACGCGGTATAAATTATGTAAAATTAATTTATGAATGGACGACTCAACCCCTTAAAATGATTAACTAGTAAACTAATTAGTTCTTGATGGAAGTGACATCGCTAAGATACTGGGGCCATTTTCTGATCTCGCTGTACAGCTTCCTGCCGGGACTCTCAGTGGCGATAAGTTGTTTATGTCCAACAATATGGTAGTTTTCAGTCAGGTGACCACGTTCCACGCCACAGCGGACTAACGCCTTCAATGCTTCTAATGACGCTTTAGTTGGAGTGTCATCTGAAACATGGTCAGTTTACACGGAATAAGCTTTGTAGAGAGTTAAAGACGTTTGATTCGTTACGTGTTCTGTAATAAGATTAGTTCAGAGATCATTTTTGATGATTTGCATGATGCATCTAAAAATAACCTTGAATGCTTTCGTATACCGTCAATTTGATATCCATAATCTTTTGTTGTGCGTCAGGAACAATAATTAATTTGTGTTATGCCAACTCATAACGAATGATAAAGGGTAACAAGATGTAGATTCTTAATACCATGAACAGACTTAGCAAAGGGGTTTATTTATTAGCGTTGCTTAAAGTAAACAGACGTTTAAACGTCAAAAATGAATGTCTAATCATAACTTAACTTTAGGCAACGTTTATAAATAAAGGCGTAAATATTGTTACCATTGATTTATGCGTAATCAGTTGTAGGCAGACGACAACCCTATACCCCTGGCTAAATTCCAACGTCATCTTTTTCACTTTCATTTCCAGGCAATTACTTAAACATAACTTATTTCTTGCGCTGGTATGCGCTGCACAATTTATGGATCTGTCACGCAAGTAAATCTCTCATAGCGGTCGGTTAAACTATTCAAAAGTGCCCATTAGTAGTTAATACGAATAAAACTTATAACTTGAAACTTGAGTCTTGTAAAATAGTACCTATTAGCGAACTTTCATTTCTCATTCTAGTTGCAATTCAAATTACTACGTCGAGTGAACATGTTCGTGCATTTAAATGTATGATTTTAATTTATAATACGCGGACGGTGAAAATGCTTGCTCATTTTGGAACTAGCATGAAGTGGAACAGAAAAACGAGAATACATTTTCATAATTTATGCAATTACGTCATCGTTAAACTGTGTTTTAGGTGAGTGAAAAGAGGCGCCTGCAATGAAACAGACCAACAGATCAATCTGGAGAAAAAAATAGCATGGCGGAATTTTAATTTGACAAGCTACACTTTACAGTTATATCTTTTTATCGGGGGTCAAATGGGGGGAGGGGGGGGGGGGAGGGTTCAATGATAATCGGTTTCAGAAAACCCTCAAAAGTAGAGTATGTGGCAGAAGCCTTGTGAGCCATGTGAAGCCTCATATCTGTGCCCATATCCCAATTTATTTATTTATTTGTGGTCTCTTTCTTCCATACTTCACTGTAAGTCGTCATCTCGCTAGTCACCCCCTTTCTAGCCATATCATATTTCACACAGTCCATCCATCGTTTCTTTGGTCTTCCTATACTCCTACATCCACCCAAATTGATACTCAAAATTATCCTCATGAAACTTTCCTCATTTCTCCGCATCACATGCCCATACCACGACAACTGAGGGGCAATTCCCGTATTTTTAAGACCGTTCGCATTATAATCTCAGTCTCAATCTGTCAAAATTACAATCAATTTCCATACATTTTTGACAGGTTTTTGACATTGATTGTCGCTGAGATGAGATTGCGACTTGAATTTGAACGTTTTTTAAGTACGAGAATTGGCCTACTGATTTCTTAGCTATATTTATAGCCATATTACTCCAAAAAAATGTAGTGATCAAGCAGTGATGAATTTTTCAAGCAATTTTTGAACAGTAACTTAGCAATACTCACTGTTATAGTTTCCAATGAAAGTGATGCCGATAGATTTCCTGTTGTAGCCATAAGTATGTGCTCCCACGTGCAGCCAGCCAGCACCTTCGTACACTTTGCCGTTACCGCCTACAACGAACCTAGAAATATAAGTTTTTTTTTTGCTTTAGATGGCTTGATGGTTTTGTCATGTTGAAAGGATGAATGAAAAGTGACTAACAAAAGGTATTTCCAAGGCAGATGTAAGTGGAAACGCCAAGATGCCCTAGAAGTACGTTTAGCGACCTTATTGGTGATGTTCTTGTGGAAGGTCACGTGCGTAGTACATACTCGCAACCGGCGTGCATCTTAACCAGATGTTTAAACGTAAACGAAACAAAAGGAGTATGTAAGGATCGTAGCAGGTGGCGTTCTGTAAAGTCTGCCTACCCTCATGGGAACAATCCGTGAGTGTATGTTATGTATGTATGAACAGTAAAAAGTGTACCGTTGGTGCCTGTACTAATGAAAAAATCATTGTATCACAGACACCAGCTGGTCGATTCTGTAAAAATCTCATCGTGAAGACTTGCGTGGAGTGAGCTGTCAGTGTCATCCCAATGATGCTAAAGATTAACCAACGTTACATTTGCAATCATAATCGTCATTTTAATAATATTTTTTATACAAATTCTATTGATCATTTTATATTATTTCAAAGCTAGTTTAAAGTTAAGTGGCTATTTTCGGGGTTTTAAAATAAAATAGCAAAACAGAAATTCAGTTAGAAACTCAATGCTGTTTATTTTTGTTTAGATACTTATAAACAAGCAGTGGTGGCCCAGTGGTAACGGCCGCGACTTACGAGTTGTAGGCCGTAGGTTCGAACCCCGACAGGCGCTTTACTTTGTGTAAATTATTTCATCACCACTGCTCCGTGCCTCGGAAAGCACGTTAAGCCGTTGGTCCCGGCTGTCATTCGTGGATCTTTGACAGTCGTTACGGGTCGTCAGAAGCCCGAAAGTCTGACAACCAGTCTTACCAAGGGGTATAGTATTACCCAGTAACTGGGTTGTGGAGGTCAGATAGGCAGTCGCTCCATGTAAAATACTGGTATTCAGCTGCATCCGGTTAGACTGGAAGCCGACCCCGACATAATTAGTTGGGAAAAGGCTAGGCAGATGATGAGATACTTATAAACTAGCTTTGTAATAATATAAAATTATCAATAGAATTTGCATAAAATCCTGTTGCGCAAGCCAGCCAGTAAACTTGTAAAGTACTTACACTTCGACAGTTATTTATAATGAGCACTGTACTAAAACAACACGCAGCGCTTCCATACAGCACTGAATTAACAAAAAGGAGACGGAAAGATATAGTTTGCCCTCAAAAAAGTACAAAACATGCTTTCACAGCCAAATTTTATATGTACCTCGGACCGCTACTCTATAATAGGCTAAATGATAAAGAAAACATCTACTCCTTAAATCATAGTAACTGCAAGAAAATCCTTATGGAGGCTCTTCAAACTATGTCCTATGAAGATACAGAGAAGTTATTACTTGTGTTAAAATAAATATTGTTCATATTATATAATTTTATACACCTTTTTACATGATAAGTAGGTACCAATAAGATATATATGATAATTATGTGATTATTTAATCAATTAATGTTACCTCCAATCGCCTGAAACACAGGATTACCTAGTTCAGGCACAAATCATAGGTGAACTTGACATAGATTTAAGAAAAACTGTATTTAACGTTAGTCCTTATATTTTTGAATAAATTATTATTATTTCCTTTATTTCATTTACATACATATCAATTACATTTCTAAATATTTTTATAAATAAAAAAATACCAAAAACATTTAAAAATATAAAAAATAGTAGCCCACCGGTATCGGGAACAGGGTCCAAGCTACCGGCGGTCAGGGCTCCAGAGAGAGAAACTTCCTAACAATGCGGGCCGTGTCCAGAAGTACCGCTTTCTGAATCAAGCCCCTGATCCAGCTGCCTAACGAGAGCCTCCTTAGGTGTTGGTCGAGGCTCTTGGGTATTAGCCCATTGGCTGTCACGACTATCGGCACAATGACCGCTGAGCCCACATCCCAAATGTCGACAACCTCGTGAGCCAAGTCAAGATACTTGATTTGTTTATCTTTCTCGGCTTTCACGAGGTTCTCATCATGAGGGATGGTTATGTCAACAATCATTGCGCGTCGCTCCAATCGATCCACCACCACTATATCAGGCTTATTGGCAACAATAGTCCTGTCAGTGATGATGGATCGATCCCAGTACAATGTGATATTACCATTTTCGAGAACTGGGTCGGGCACATACCTGTAGTACGGTACCTCCGATTCCACAAGGTTGTATTTCAGAGCAAGCTGCTGATGGATTATCCTGGCTACAAGGTTGTGTCTATGCAAGTACTCTCCGTTAGCTAGACGAGAACAACCGGAGATGATATGCCTGATTGATTCTCCCGGCCGGTGGCATGCCCGACAGATGTCAACCGTGCCGTCTTTCACAATAAATCTCCGGTAATTGTTCGTCATCATAACTTCGTCCATAATTGCACAGACAAAACCTTCGGTTTCTCCAAAGAGGTCACCGAAACGCAGCCAGGCAACGGACGCTAGTAGATCTACATCCGGTCCATGTAGGGCCCGGAAAAAGCGTCCGTGGAGCTCCTTACTCTGCCATACCTCCATGCGATCATTAGTGTCAAGCACTACAGGTTTGCGCCAGTTCTCTTTAGCCAAGGAGAGCGGGGTGAGGCCCTTGTCCACCATGACTACATCTCGATGCATACCCACGTCGGTTTCTAGGAAATATTCCCTGAGACTGTATATCTCGCGATTGTGGAGGGTCTTAGCGTTTAAAAAGCCTCGACCTCCACACTTTCGCGGGATATACAACCTCATTACCGATGATCGTGGGTGATGCATTCGATTTGCAGTTAGCAGCGTACGGACCCTCCTATCCAGGGCGTCGAGTTCGGTCTGAGTCCATTTGAGTATGCCAAAAGAGTACATCAAAACCGGCATGACCCAACCGTTGAAGGCGCGCACCTTGTTTCCGCCTGATAGAAGACTATTAAGTACTTTTTTCAGGCGGCCAAAGAAGCGTTCCTTCAACGATTGCTTCATGTCAGTAACATTGATGCCTAACGTTTCCGACATACCCAAATACTTATAGGTTTCGGATGCGGAGAGGGCTCTAAGGTTTGTGGAATCTGAGAGTTGGGTTCCCACGGATTCAACAATCTCCCCTCGCTTTACATGCATGACCGCACATTTGTCCACACCAAATTCCATCCTGATGGCGCTACTGAAAGTTTCAGTTACTTTCAGTAGCTCCATCAGTTGCAAATTGTTGGGGGCAAAGAGTTTTAGGTCATCCATGTAGAGGAGGTGCGATATAACCTGACCACCTCTCCTCAACCGATAGCCTAGACCTGAATCCTCCAGCAGTGTGCTTAGAGGATTCAAGGCTAAGCAGAACCAAAGCGGACTCAAACTATCGCCCTGAAATATGCCTCGCTCGATCCTTATCGGTTCGCTATTCCCATGAATATTTCGACATCCTGGATAGTGAAGGACCGTCCTCCATTGCCGCATACATGACATTAGGAAGGTGCGAAGAATTGTATCTACTTTATACAACTCTAACACCCTCACGAGCCATGTATGCGGCACCGAGTCATAGGCCTTCTTATAATCTATCCAACATGTCGACAGATCCTTTCGGGAACGACGAACCTGTTGGCTAATGGTCATATCAATGAGGAGTAGCTCCTTAGTACCGCGGGACCTATTCCTACATCCATTTTGAGAGGCAGACATGATGGAGTTGGTGTCTATATGTTTGTTAATTTTAGTTCTCAAAATGGATGTAAGAACTTTATAGACCGTCGGTAAACACGTGATCGGCCTATAATTCTTGGGTTCCGCGGTGCTACCTGATTTATGGAGCAGGTGGGTAATTCCTGTCGTTAGGAATTGGGGTAGCGAACCAGATTCCAAAGTTGTCTGAAACTGAGATGCCAAGCGAGCGTGCGATCTTGTGAACCATTTAATCCAAAAGTTGTGCAGTCCATCCGGCCCTGGAGACTTCCAGTTGGGTAGTGGACGGACTGCACGAGCTACATCTTGGGGGCAGATGGTAATAGCCCCCATTTCTGGTATCGGATCGCAGGCTCGCTCGACTTTCCGAGTCCAATCACCTTCGGTGTGACTGACAGGTACCGACCAGATGCTGCGCCAGAAGGAACACATGGCATCATCATCCGGTAGGCACGTCTCAGTCACACCATGGTCCGGTCGCTCCCAACCCCTATAAACCCACCTTTCATCGCTCTGGAAGGTGCGATTCTGAGTGTATCGCTCTACTCGCCGCCTATACCGACGAATACGGTTTGCCCATGCATACACTTTCTGCTTCAGGAAGTCGATGCGCTCTGTGACACAAGACATATAGTCTTGGGGACTGATATCAGTCCCTGAGAATGCCCGTCTCACAAAGCGCATCACTCTAGGGCGAGTATTGCCCTCCTTGAAGCAGATTAGTTTGCCGATGAGCGTCCTGGCCCCACCAATACGGCGTTCAATTCTGCACTGCCAAGCTGGTACGTTTGGTTTCGGTCGTGTAGCTCTAGTGTCAATTGCAAATTTGACGTGAGCTACACGACATGCTGCTACTGCCGCGCAGTACAGAATCGAATGAATATCGGTGAGGTCTTCGCAGGTATCAAAATAGTTTGATAACTGCGAATCCAGGACCGCCACCAGCGCCCTATTTTTGTTATGCATGGGCAAACGAGGTAAGCGTGGCCTAAGTTCGGGTGGCATGAAGCGATATTCCTGAATCGCATCCTCCAAAGCACTCCTCAATTGCTCATTGTACTGACTACTTACATTTGTAGCCCTATCATTACTCCCTTCGTCAGCATGCGTTATATTGGGCTGCGGATGTATAACAGTCTGCGACTGGGGGGCGATGATATGGCCACTCTGCATTTCATTTCGCAGGCGATCAAGTACAGAGTCATCCAATATATGATTACGCTGGATGACTCGCACCTGATCCGACAGTCGTTGTGCCGAAACGTTGACAGCTGGCTCAAGCACCTGAAAAAGAGAGAGCATCCGAACACGGTACGCGGTCAGATTGTTTCCCCCCTCTGTAGCCCCATAGTATGAGCGCATGACATTTTCATTAATGGATCTCGTCCATCTCATGCGCTGCACACTTCCGCCGGGAGCTGGGACCCTATCAGAGGCCGTTGGGCCTCGAGGTCCTAAGCCATCCGGCGGCCGGCGTCCTCCCCGTCGACGAGCAGGTGGTGGCGACGTGGGCGGAGAGAAATACTCGTCGCTCGAGCTCGACGCAACTGCCGCGGCCGGTGTCGTCACAGCGCTCACAGAGGGGCTGGATACCGGCGGCGGCGAGGCGGAGCTGAGCGAAGAGTCCGGAGGTGGTGGTCGTGCTTGACGTGCGGCTTATTATTCCGTTTATTTATTTTCATACATATAAATACATTTTTAAATATTTTTATAAAAAACATTAAAAAAAACATTTAAAAATATAAAAATAGTGGTCCGCCGGTATCAGGAGCAGGGTCCAAGCTACCGGTGGTTAGGGCTCCAGAGACAGGAACCTTCTCACGATACGAGCCGTATCAAGGAGTACTGCCTTCTGAATCAGGCCCTTGATCCAACCGCCTAACGAGAGCCTCGAAAGATGTTGATCGAGGCTTTCGGCCATCAGGCCATTGGCCGATACGACAATCGGCACAATGACAGCCGAGCTCACATTCCACATGTCAACAACCTCGTGTGCTAAGTCGAGATATTTAATTTGTTTCTCTTTCTCAGCTTTCACGAGGTTCTCGTCATGTGGAATGGTAACATCGATAATCATTGTGCGGCGCGCTAATCGATCTATCACCACTATATCAGGCTTATTGGCGACAATAGTCCTGTCAGTAATGATAGATCGATCCCAGTACAACGTGACTTGGTCATTTTCGAGAACTGGGTCGGGCGCATACTTGTAATACGGTACCTCGGTATCCACAAGTTTATATTTTAAAGCAAGTTGCTGGTGAATAATCCTGGCTACTTGGTTATGCCTGTGCAAGTACTCGCCGTTAGCCAGACGAGAACAACCAGAGATAATATGTCTGATGGATTCACCTGGACGGTGGCATGCCCGACACACGTCAACCGTCCCGTCTTTCATAATATGTCTCCGGTAGTTATTCGTCAAGATAACTTCGTCCATAATTGCACAGACGAAACCTTCAGTTTCCCCGAAAAGGTTACCAAAACGTAGCCAGGATACGGACGCTAAGAAGTCTACACCGGGTTGGTGAAGAGCCCGGTAGAAGCGCCCGTGAAGCTCCTTGCTTTGCCATACTTCCCTGCGGTCATCGGTAGTAAGTACTACAGGTTTGCGCCAGTTCTCTTTAGCCATGGAGAGCGGGGTGAGTCCCTTGTCCACTGCTACCACATCACGGTGCATACCCATTTCAGCTTTTAAAAAATATTCCCTGAGACTGCAGACCTCGCGGTTGTGGAGGGTCTTCGCATTTAAAAAGCCTCGACCACCGCACTTCCGCGGGATATACAGTCTCATCACCGAAGAACGTGGGTGATGCATCCGATTTGCGGTCAGTAGTGTACGGACCCTCCTATCCAGGGCGTCGAGTTCAGTCTGAGTCCATTTGAGTATGCCGAAAGAGTACATCAAAACCGGCATGACCCAACCGTTGAAGGCACGCACCTTGTTTCCGCCTGAAAGAAGACTATTAAGTACTTCTTTCAGGCGGCCAAAGAAGCGTTCCTTCAACGATTGCTTCATGTCAGTAACATTGATGCCTAAAGCTTCCGACATACCCAAATACTTATAGGTTTCGGATGCGGAGAGGGCTCTAAGGTTTGTGGAATCCGTGAGTTGGGTTCCCACGGATTCAACAATCTCCCCTCGCTTTACATGCATGACCGCACATTTGTCCACACCAAATTCCATCCTGATGGCGCTACTGAAAGTTTCAGTTACCTTCAGTAGCTCCATCAGTCGCAATTTGTTGGGGGCAAAGAGTTTCAAATCATCCATGTAGAGAAGGTGAGATATGACCTGACCACCTCTCCTCAACCGATAACCTAGACCTGAATCCTCCAGTAGTGTACTTAGAGGATTCAGGGCTAAGCAGAACCAAAGTGGACTCAAACTGTCGCCCTGAAATATTCCCCGTTTAATCCATACAGGCTCATCATTCCCCTGGATCTGTCGACATCCTGGATAGCGAAGAACCGTCCTCCATTGCCCCATACACGACTCTAGAAAAGTGCGTAGAGTTGCATCAATCTTGTACAACTCCAGCACCCTCATGAGCCACGTATGCGGCACCGAGTCGTAGGCCTTCTTATAATCTATCCAGCATGTTGACAGATCCTTGCGGGATCGACGAACCTGTTGGCTAATGGCCATGTCGATGAGGAGTAGCTCCTTAGTACCGCGGGACCCGTTTCTACATCCATTTTGAGAGGCAGACATAATCATATTATTGCCAATGTGCGTATTAATTTTCGCTCTCAGAATGGATGTAAGAAGTTTATAGACCGTCGATAAACACGTAATTGGTCTATAATTCTTGGGTTCCGTGGCACTACCTGATTTATGGAGCAGGTGGGTAACGCCTGTTGTTAGAAACTGTGGTAGCGACCCAGACTCTAAGGATGACTGGAACTGAGATGCCAGGCAAATGTGTGAACTAATTAGCCATTTTAACCAAA
Organism: Brachylomia viminalis; assembly: GCA_937001585.2. Lineage (NCBI taxonomy): Eukaryota > Metazoa > Arthropoda > Insecta > Lepidoptera > Noctuidae > Brachylomia > Brachylomia viminalis. The sequence goes on from OW443300.2 coordinate 6,721,767, forward strand.
AGTTGTGCAATCCGTCCGGTCCCGGAGATTTCCAGTTCGGTAACGGACGGACCGCTCTGGCAACGTCTAATGGCGTAATTAGGACTGCTCCCATTTCTGGTATGGTTTCACACATTCGCTCGACCACTCGTATCCAGCCAGCCTCAGCGTGACAGACGGGTACCGACCAGATGTTGCACCAGAATGTTCTCGTGGCGGCGTCATCCGGGCGGCACACGTCTGTCACATTTTGTTCAAGTCGCTCCCAAGCTCTGTACACCCACCTCTCATCGCTCTGGAACATGCGATTTTGCGTGTATCGATCAACCCGTCGCTTATACCGCCGAATACGGCTCGCCCATGCACAAACTTTCTGCTTCAGGAAGTCGATGCGCTCTGTGACATGGGACATGTATTCTCGAGGGCTGATTCCAGTCCCCGCGAATGCCCGTCTTACAAAGCGCATCACTCGTGGTCGTGTATTGCCCTCCCTGAAGCAGTATAGTTTGCCGATAAGTACCCTGGTCCCATCGATACGACGCTCGATCCTGCACTGCCAGGCTGGTACAGCTGGTTTTGGTCGGGTAGCTCCGTCATAGTTTGGAAACTTGACATTAGCTAAACGACATGCCGCAACAGCCGCACAATACAGAATCGAGTGTGTATCAACGAGATCCTTGCTGCTCTCGAACACATTCTTCAGCTGCGAGTCGAGGGCACATACCAGCGCCCTATTTTTTTTGTGCATAGGTAGGCGTGGTAATCGGGGTCTAAGTTCGATCGAAGTGGATCTATACTCGCGAAACGCATCCTCCAGTGCGCTCCTCAATCGGGCGTTGTACTGGCTACTTACTGTGGTAACCCTATCATCGTCTTCTTCAACACCATGATTGGACCGCGGCGGGACAGCATCAATGGTTGAAGCTTGTACCGCGGTCTGTGCCGGAGCCGAGACGATATGGTTGCACAGCTCTGAGCGCAGCCTATCAAGTGCAGCATCTTCCAACCTATGATTACGTTGGATGACCCGCACCTGATCCGATAGTCGTTGGGCCGAGACGTTGACGGTTGGCTCTAGTTCCTGAAACAGAGACAGCATCCTATCACGGTACGCAGTGAGGTTAGTTCCCCCCTCTGTAGACCTGTAATATGCGCGCATGACGTTCTCGTTCATAGATTGAGTCCATCTCATGCGCTGCACACAACCACCGGCAGCGGGGACCCGGTTCGGGGCCGGATGGCCCCTAAGTCCCAAGCTCCTCGGTAACCGGCCTCTCCCCTGCTGACGTACAGGTGTTGGCGACGTCAGCGGAGAAAAATACTCGTCGCTCGAGCTCGACGCAACTACCGCGGCCGGTGTCGTCACAGCGCTCACGGTGGGGCTGGGTACCGGCGGCGGCGAGGCGGAGCCGAGCGAAGAGTCCGGAGGTGGTAGGCGTGCTCGTCTTGAAGCTGATCTCGTCAACATTTTTCAGTTTTCATGCAAGTAGTATATAGTATATAAGGCATTTTCGGAGGTGGCATGACAGATGTCACTTCAGATTCGGTACATAGTTTTTGACGAAAGTTTAAGTATAGGATTCTGGTTAATTTTGCTTGTCTTGAATTATGTGGGGAGTATTTATTGTGTTTTTCAGGCTTGTTGTATGGTTTCTTATAAAATATAAAAACCAATATAAAAACTGCGTCTAAAATAAAAATAACTGAAAAATTTCGTGACGTGTTGACGTTGGTGTTGCCAGCTTATTAACTTATTATTATTATTATTATTATTATTATAGTTACTGATATTTATAGCCGTAAAATCATCTCACGGTTTGTTAATTTAAATCAAAAGCCGCGTAATTATAATGTTCGTGGTTCGATTCGATTTTCTTGTCGCTCAATGTATGATTTAAATGTCGGTGTGAAATTTTATGGACTAGTGTAACGTTGCTTTATGAGAGACAGAACAATCAAAGTGTAAAATAATTTTATGTTGGTGATTTTTTAATGAAATTTTCATGTTTCTTTTTATTACATTTTATTTCGTAAACGTGTTTTGATAAAAAATATTATTAAAATCTCGATTATGATTGTAAATGTAATGCTTGGTCAATCCCTAGCATCAGTGGGACGACACTGACAGCTGACTCCACACTCACTTCACCTTAGTTTCCACGGTGAGATGGTTACAGAATCGCACTGTAGGCCTTATACTAACACGTTGGCTTGCTACTGAAAGTGGGGGTTCAGGGTTCCATCCTCAAGTTGGGCTAAGTTTTATTGGGTTCCATTTGAAATTTCTCAACAGGAGCCTGGTGTCTAGATCGATGTCTAGTTTATTGCCCCTTAATACACGGGTCTTAAACACAACTGCCGAAAGCGGGGTGCACAATATTATACACCTTGCCTGCCCTTCAGGAAATATAGTCCCTTTTGTTTATTTATTTTTTTGATGGTGGGAAATCATCAATTAACTTCTCTCGCTCTGGGTGGAGCGGGAGGGCGTATCAGACTCTTACTGACTAAAACCCACCCGTGTTCCTTCAGTTGCCTGTGCCAGGAGCCACGGTAACCCTTTCGGACTTTCCCTCAACCCTGGCAGGCATCGGCCCTAGCGGACCCCGTTATTGGTGCTGACATCTCTTTTAGGTGCGCGTGGAACACAACGTGCCGTCGACCCGGGCCTGGTCCTTATCGGACGGCGAGCTACCCAGGAAATACAGTCCTGCCGTTCCATTCTGTAAAAATCTCACTCTCATAAAAAGTTAGGTGAAGTTAGCATGAAGTGACCTGTGATTCCACATGATGCTAGAGATATATACTATTATAGGACAGCTCAATTTAAGCTCACTTTTCCAAACTTTTGACCGTGAGATTTTTAGAATAGACCGGCTGATGTAATGTTTTTACTGTCATTAAACGGTCGAAACCGTGAACAACAGACACATGGGCAATATGGACTCGTCTTTCGTCAATCCCAAGCTTTCATACCTAGAAAATATCTTTAAAGAGACTACAATAAAGGAACACAACTAAAACCTCCAAATACAATCTCCATCTCCAAAAACCCAGTGGTGTTTTTGTGAGTGAATAAGCTTCTACCTCAAATTCTAGAACATTATGTACTTAGATGCCCTGCGTTCGGTTTACCCCTCAGCTCGTGTTTCCAAACGCAATTTTCTCCATCGGGTGCCCGACCACCTGATGCTTGAGATGAACTTTATTTTTAAACTAATTTTGTCCTCTGCCTCGTTAAATTGTATAACACGATGTAGCTTGCAGCCATTTTGCTTGGTCCTAGTTTATTTATACTTTCACTGCACAGTTTTTTGTCAGGCACAAAATACTGTTATTATAATTGAGTATTTTTCTGTGTTTACCTTAAACAGGATCGAATAAAATTTAAATTATTTCCTTCTTATTCATTCTTGATAAAACGAAAACAAAAAACGCTAGAACCACGGTACATTTTCGAGAACTCTGAAAGCCTGCATGTACTTTTTGGCATATACTATTCTATTAAATAATCGTTGATTGCAGCTATATTTTAAGTTTAACACGCTTTTTTGTTGCAACTATGAAACTCCTTACTCACTGTGCCCAAAATAGAGGAGAAACGTGATTCTGTAGTTCAGTTACCTTTGCAAATTCGGAGTAGGTATCTACATTAAAAAAGAAGAAGCGGGTATACTCACGAGGATCCAATATCCGCAAAATTCAAGTTATCCATGTGACTGGTCTGTATGCTTCTGACTATTTCCGCACACCCCGCGTCAGTGCTGCATGTGGGTGTGACGGTATGCTGGATGATGACCAGGTCCACCGGCCTCGGAAGATATTCAACTTGGAGTGGACTCAGGCCATCCCATTCTTTCTTAGTAACGATGCCACAGTCTGAAAAGAGATGGAAAATATAGAGCTTGAAACTGGAAACCTGTTTTCTGTGTCTGTTTGAATTTCTAATCGAATTTGATTTGAATTAGCAAAACCATAATTTTTAGGGTTCCGTGCCTAAAGGGTATCAATGGCGGGACCCCATTTCTAAGGCTCCGCTGTCCGTCAAACTCAAAGCATTTATTTCAAACAGACACATAAGAAGCACTTTTGAACGTTAAATTTTACAATAAAATAGAATTGATGTAGTCGCCTGTCTGTCACAGAACTGTATCTTTTGAACCGTAATAGGTAAAAACTTAAAATTCAGAGTGTGTACTACTCTATCAATGGCCGGTATAACAAGCAATAACAAAAATACAATTTAAAAAATATAAGTAAAAAAATGTGTTCAATATTGTTCGGTGGTACGGAACCGTGTGCGAGTGCGACTCGGACTTGGCTGGTTTTTCATGATTTTATATTTATTGCTAAACGGGTCTGCTCTCGGCCTCAATCTCACCCGATGTGAAGCGATGGATGAGGTCTGCGATGGAACGAGCGTGTACAGAAGATGCCTGTTCATTCTTGCTTTGAAGGGTAATGTATTATACAAGGTGTTGTTTTGCATCCTCGTCAAATTCGAGGAGGTAACTATGCTAATGATTCTCGACACGAATCAATAATAAAAGAAGTAGGTATTTATTAATATTTTTTGTATTTTTCGGAAATCGGCATGTGTAGGGCCCGTGTGATACCGCCCTGTAATTGCGCTGTAACTGTGACGCATGCACACAGCGGCATAGTCGTACGACACTGCCTACCGCATACGCAACGGGGCGATTTTGTTCTTTGAAAGTGGAGTATTCTGAAATACTGTCAAACTTAAATACCTAAAAAAACAAGTATGTATTAATTATTGAGCAGGATCGTAATTTTATTTGATTATTTATGTCTTTCATAACAGCCTCCTGAAATTTGACGAGGATGCAAAACAACACGTTGTATAGGTTGAACGATACACAAACGGAGGCAAAGAGTTCCGCGCATTGTCCGTGTGCAATAATATGTACTTAATAATAATATTTTGGTGACGTCACTGGAAAAAAAAGCACGGTTTAACCATAAATGCACATAAGGTGCACAGACCATTTCCCATACAACATTGCTCAGTGTCCTCTCAAACTCGTATCAATTAAAATTACACCTTAAATGCAGAGACGTCAGCAATAATGACGGGGTCCGCTAGGGCCGATGCCTGCCAGGGTTGCGGGAAAGTCCGAAAGGGTTACCGTGGCCCCTGGCACAGGCAGCTGAAGGAACACGGGTGGGTTTCAGTCAGTAAGAGTCTGACACACCCTCCCGCTCCGCCCAGATCGGGAGAAGTTATTTGTTGATTTCCCACGCTCAAAAAAAAACAAAAGGTGTAAATTTTGAACCACAGCCGCACCGCAAGAAGAACAAACAAGAAATAGAAAAACTATGGTTGGGGATAATTTCCTTTCCCGCCCTTGAAGGACATGGTTATTTCTGTCTCCTTATTGGTCCGACGATTTGTGCGATAACATGGACATTGACAGGGAGCGCAGGGCGCTGTCCGTCCGGTGTAATATGTTGGCTCGCAGGTTTGCACGTTTTACTCTGCCAGTAAAAGTGACTTTGTTCAAGGCCTACTGCCAATCGTTTTACACGTGCAGCCTGTGGGCCAACTACACGCAGCGGGCGTACAGCGCACTGCGTGTACAGTACAACAATGCCTTCAGGGTGCTGTTGGGGTTACCGAGGTTCTGTAGTGCTTCAGCTATGTTTGCTGAAGCACGAACTGATGATTTTTTTGCCATAATTAGAAAGCGGAGCGTTTCCCTTCTTGGTCGCCTGCGTGGTAGCACTAATGGCATGCTGAAGGTATTGTCCGAGCGATGGGATCTGCCCCTTTTAAAGACATGGATGAAGTTGCATGCTAGTGGATCCTCACGTTTTATTTAATATTTTGTTATTGTTAATTTTTATATCTCAATGTTATTTCAATTTCGTTTTAATTTTAAATCAATCTTTATTTTTAATTTATTAATTTTTGTTTTAATTTTATTTCAATTTTATTTTAGTTTTATTTCAATTTTATATCAATTTTATATTATAATTGTAATTGACAATCTTTATATGTTTTACTAACACTAGTTGTATAAGAAAATTGTTACTAACCATTTATGAGCTCTAAGCTTGAATTAAAGATTTCTATTCTATGACGTTCTTCAGAAAGTTCAGGTGTGTAGTACTCGTTACGACCACATGACCACATGTATGGACGAAAACGAAACAAAAGAAGTATGTAGGAATCGTAGCAGGTGGCGCCCTGTAAGTCCTGCCTACCCTCGTGGAAAGAAGGCGTGAATTTATGTGTGTAAGTAAATACCTTATGTAAAATTAATAAAAGCAACGAAAGCAGTAATGATCTGATTGTAACTGGTTGCCGACATCTTTGCATAGGCGTATTGACTCCGCATTGAATCTGACCCGCAACAGGCCTTTCATTTGTTTTAAATGACTGCTCATTTTAATGTACTAAAAATATTTATATTTTATTTAGTTCAAACTAGATCCTACACAAAGCAAAATAAAAGCAATAGACTTACCTCCATTTACAGTAACTAAAATATTAAAAAACGCAAAAATACTACAAATAAACTTCATTTTGTTTCATTATATGCAACTTTACACTTCAAACTGTAGATAAACACTAAAGGAACTGCGACGCCTAATCAATGAACTTTATAAAGCAAAGAAGAATCCTCATGCCATCCCTTTCTTTCTCTATAGTGTGTAATAGAGACGCAGACGAGACTTAACTTGGTTGTTTGGCTGTAAATGAATCACACGCAGTGATGATTTTTATTCGGAGTGACATTCGGGTTCCGTGCATTTAAAATGTATAGGTAATTATTAAGATAGTGTACTCGTTGAAATGACTTAACTGTGATATACTACAAAAATTTACATTATTTAAAATGTATAAATAAAAGAAAAACCGCAAATCCGCTTCATGATAACTTTAGGTATTTATGGACATAAGTCATAAACGCAAAAAAAAACTGATGTTTAATTATCATAATCATGGCTGCCAACATAAGTAAACTTCTTAATTGTACATTGTAGACCGAAGTACCTAAAGAAAAGGAGCACAAAACTGTTGAACTTTCACCACCACGCCACGCAACAGACACAATAGAATATCTACAGATTACGAGTTACTTGTGAACCGCTTCCGGGATAACAAAGAAAGAATGAAATAAAATATTTTACAAAGAAAATATGGAGCCAAAGCTTTCATAATACACACTTACGTTACACAAAGATTTATGCAGAAAATGATATCCGTGATGTCCGTAATCGTCAAATCTTTTTTGAATTTTTTCAAACTCTTCTTACCTAAATCTATTTCGGATCGAGGTTTGGCATTGTGACCCAATGTTCGACGATGAACATTTTAAATCCCCATTTGATGCTTTCAAATCTCCATTTTGGAGACAATTCCAACCTCAGATCATGTTATATGATCTGAGATTCCAACGCTGGGCGATCTTTAATATCTGGGATTTTTGTAGTACAAAAAATACAAGGGCGAAAATGTTGTCAAAATATTTAATTAAAATAATACATAAAGGACTTTTATCAACACCGAATAAATGTTTATTTTGTTCGTATTTTGTTTTGGCTACGGACCCCTAATAACTCGAACTCACGTTGATTTCCAGCAATGTTTATATGGAACCGGGGATTCTTCCACAAACTAAAAACATTATTTCATCTCAAAAAAAAAAATACGTAAAAAATAAGGTTATGACTTGTCAGTTTTAGCTATTACATAACTAACTCATTCAGTTTCTTTAATTTTAACCTTAGTTCATTGTGATAAGAGTCACATAATTGTATCTTTGTAAATTGCAACTACTATACAAAATGCTATATCGCGATGCGTGAACTGTCATTGTTTTCTCACACTGCCCTGCTAACCTTGGTCTCGCGTAAAATAATAGTTATTTTACGCGAAATACAGGGTGTCCCGTAAATAATGGATCAAACGTAATGGGTAGGTAGCTTACCTCATTTCAAACAACTAATTTGAACAGTTAAAAAAAATCGGTAAGGTAACCAAGATATTTTTTTTTTCGAATTTTACCATTTTCTCTAGCAGCATTCAGTGTTTTTAATGCTGTCGCTGCAACTAATAACATTTTTAGGTATGATTTTTGTCAAAAACTTCTGAATAGCTTATTGTTAATATTTTATTTTTCAAATATAATTTTATTTGCCTTAGAAAAAAAATGTTCAATTGATTTTTTCAATTTTTTTTTTCAAAATTAGTTGTTGGTAATGAGGTAAGCTACCTACCCGTTACGTTTGATCCATTATTTACGGGACACCCTGTATGTGACTTTTATGGACTTGTGTCCGTAAGAGTAGCACAAAGTTGGTCCAAGCGTTTTCAGTCCGAGAATTTTGATGTCAAAGATGCAGCTCGCTCTGGTCGCCTTATTACGGATTAAGTCGATGCAATTTTTGAAAAATTGGAGCAAGTTCGGAATATTTGTAGTCACGACTTATCTTAAGAGTTAAGGGTTGACCACAATACCAGTTTTGACCCATTCGAAAAAGTATGGGTATACAAAAAAAACTAGATTTAAAAATTATATTAGAACATAGGTGTATATTTTGTATATCATATTAAAATAAGTACCCTACCTATGTACCTATTCATGTAACACTAATTTGCATGCCCTAAACAGGCAAAATATGGACTGTACATTAACCACCAACTTTTACAACTGATAACACCTATATTTTCTGCAAATAAATTATTCTTATTCTTATAGATATTTGGGTGCCACACAAGCTCGTAGTCTTGAATTTGTAAAAAAAACAAAATCACTTTTTACCCTACGTAACATGTCTAACTTTGCTTGTGTTTTAAATCGAATTAGGAAACATTCATGTTCTGTTTCTTTCCGTTGATAAGTTGCTATAACTTTGAGAAATGGCCCAAGAGCTTAATGTGATAACGATCATTATTTATGCTAATGTAAAAATGTGTTGATAGAACACTCTAGAACAAGCAGCCATGGAGTTTCTTTGTCCTTCGTCTTCATGATGACGTAGTTTTGGAACAGACAACTAGTGTTCTCATTAAAGTATTTAACTGACAAGCCTAATTGAAATAAATGCCTAGTCTCGTCTTTCTGTGCTCTTCTTTATAAAATCCTTTCCCTACACGCCGTATTCACAAATACATACATAGTATAACTAGTAACCATTATGACACTCAAAGCTTGCTGATTAAGTCATTGAGCTAGGAAAAATATAAGTCAATGGATTAAGTGGATATCATCCCCTTTCTGACAGACGCGTGTCAGAAATGGGAAAACAAAGAGGCCGTAGATAATTCCTTACTTCAGGGTTTAACATATTCCATCCTTTTTCAAACTGCCGCGTCGTTGCCAAGCGAGAAAAGGATGGCCTAACTCAATTCGAAGCGGAATATCTTGCGGGGCGCCGCCGCCGTACTTGGTCATCATCCTTATCTATATAAAAATCAATGCCACTTTTCGTTGTAATTTTATATCTCAAGAACGTATGGACCGATTTTGCTAATTCTTTTTTTAGAATATTCCTTGAAGTACGAGGATGGTTCATACGCAGAGAAAAATTTAAAAAAAATGTTAGGCTGTACGAAGTTCGCGGGGTCAGCTAGTCAAGTATATTGTCAAACCCATTATTCATTCTACAACACTGACGCGGATGGTAAGTCAGTGAGGAAATTACAGATCCATCACATGGATTTAATACATTATTGGGATATTGGAAACTCTTGAGTATACCTTTGGTACCATGTTGGTCGGTGTACGGCGGTGGCCAAACATAGTGGTTGGATAGGAGTGCCAATGTGCATTAGTGCTTTGCATTGTATTGGTCTATGTAGATGCTCAATCACCTATTCACCTATTTCTCTTTTCCTTTTTTTTCTTTTCTTTCTGTGCGACACTTTATTTACAGGCTAGAAGAAATATTTTTAAAATCAGTTTTTTATGTGTACTGTAATGTAATGTGTCCGGAACGAGGTCGAGAGGACTAACAATTTCATGGAAAACGGTTTTAATTATATTAATATTGGCATGTTTTAGTATCTTGAATGCTCCCTTGTCCTAAAAAGTATATAAAATTGTACACCTAGGTATTAAGCGTAGATAGACATAGAATGCCCGTATGAGGGTGACGTGGTCATACTGATCAAAACTCTCTATAAACTGATAAAGATTTAAAAAAAATATATGTTTTTGGAAACTGTACTAGGCATTGCTTACAGTTAGCAGTTCTTTACCACTTAAAGTGAGGATTTTCCATTAGCACAAAAGCTAGCTTACTCTCAACATAAATCTGAAAAAGCTTAATGTACCTAAGATCACTCGTCCACAAGCTGAACGCTGCAAGTTTGCTGATGTTAAAGTAAATAATAAAAGTTTGGAAAATCCAAAAGCGCACGCCTCGTTACGCTTAATATATTTTTATAAGTGTGTATAATAGTAAATTTTAATAAAAATTCATTAACAAATAAAACTACGTAAACTAGGCTACTGATATGAAATACGGCACCAGTACACCGAATACTGGAACTAATAAAAAAAGACCAGTCTCAATATATCAATTTTTTCGGGAGTTATCGTTGGTCTACACATCAAGCTATACATTTCCAGTTTACACTGACCTTTCATTGTAAGGGAATCCTGTACAATGCGAGATCAGCTTAAATACTGAAAAATATAGCTTGATCTGTAGCCGTGCGTATACACAAAATCAGCGTACAGACACCAGGACGTATAAGATTTAGAAAGTATAGTAAGATGGTTTAATTTAAGTGTTTTCTCGATGTACATCCACTAGTATTATTGTATAAGTGCAATATAGTTGTGATACCAGTGAATGGGCAATTCAGTACAGTATTACAAGAATCTCAGTTAAAGCCGAGCATGCTATCTGTCACACACTTTCCGGTCAAGAGGTCAACGATGCGCGAATCACAACATACATTGGTCGCGAAACATACAAGCGAATAACAGACATAATAATAATATTATAAATTGAGTACAAGATCATTTGGTTTGTAAGATATTATTTGTATCTAATATTCATTTGATTTTGTTTTTGTGGCATGATTAGATAAAACAATCTGTATTCGGGAGTAACCAAAGTTACGAGTGATAAGAATAACCATTATTTTAGGACAGCATGGGATTAAGAGCCAGAAATATCACGGCCGACTAGATAAAAACTTAGGTTTTACTCAATATACAAGGTGTAACAGAATAAACGCAAATCCTGTAAGTAGTTTGCTCATAATTGACTACTGAATACATTTCAGTAACTATTGATATACCTAGGTATTTTTTTCAAAAATTATGTATTTTGCAAAACTGACTGCCGATTGAGCCAAAGAAAATTAAATCTTATAATAAGGCAATAAGACTCAATTTTAAATGCATAAATTAATTCTAGGGTCAACACGATTTTCTTATTAATAATAGTTAGCTTTAAAAAAATGTTTTGGTCACTGTATAATGCTTTTAACTCAATACTCTAATTGGGGTGTATGAGGTCTTGCGTTACTTAAGTTACACGTTGTATATTGATTTTATTCAGTGATAAGGACTGATTATTAAACCGTTTAATTATAGTAATTGGTACGTCGTCTTATGTCGTCACATTTACAGCATGCTGTTTACTCGTGCTTTTGAACAGCATTATTTATTGAGGGGTAAATAGCACTACGAGTATTAAGGCTTGAACAACATCATTGGCTTAATCAGTCCGGGCGCCTACCAACAACTCACATAGCAGAATTATTTTATGAGATCGAGCTACACGTCCTATATAGCTCCATCTCTGTTCCACACTGACGTATGATTAAAATAATACTGCCATATTTATTTTATTTTTATTTATTTATTGGTTCACCAACGATTGTATACACTGGTATGCGAATGAAAAAGAATCAACACATCAGAATAAAATGTAACAATCACTAGCAGGTAAACTGCGTTGTCGTAACTTACAATAAAAAATAGAAATAAAAAGGCTTTATTATCAAAGTTGCACTTAATAAATGAATTAAACTAAATGAAACTAGATAAAACTAGATAATACAAAAATAGTAAATATGTAGCCTTAATTCACTCACCCAGAGAGATAATGCAGGGCTAAGAAACTGAATGTTCGGGGAGATACTTATAAAAACTGGCTTTAAATTTGCCTATGCCGTCAAAATGTCGATCCAATCACTGCAACCGTTCACCTGCAAAGCCTCGTGTAGGGAGAATTTGCACCCAGAACCGTTCTTCTCTGCGGAGGGCAGAGTGGCGTTAGAGGATTGCGAGTAATTCTTGGGAGGGCACGGAAGTTACAATTATTAAATATTTGCGGACAATCGAAGTACCATATATGAGGTGGTGGTAAAGCATTGATTTCAAAACATTAAGGTCGCCACATAACAGTTGCAGTGACAGCCGTCACGACAATTACGGCAGTGAGGTTTGACTTTACGGTGTCAAAAAACGCTCTCAAAGAAAACACACTAACTTACTTTCATAAAAATAACGTTACAATGACGTCATTCGACGGTAAATTGCGGACGTTATGTAATGGCCACAACATTCCGCAACCTATCTGGCCACAGTCTGGAAACCATAGCATTAGCCCCCAGCTTGGTAGTCTACGAGATGTTTAAGCGCCTTGCAAGTTCAGGATACTTGCGATGATAATGTACGATCGATGGAAGGAATTTATATCAGACAGGCCCTATGCGGTTCATGATCAAAACTCCATAACACAATATAATCAGCCTGTAATGTTCCCACTTCTGGGACACAGGCCTCCTCTCGGTCAAAGGAAGTAGGCTGTAATCCACCACGCGGGCCCAGTGCGGGTTGGTGGACGTCACATGTCTTCGATTTTTTTGGTTTAGGACATGCCGGTTTCCTCACGGTGTTTTCCTTCACTGCTTTGAGAGCAATGGTGATAAAATAATTTACACAAAGTAAAGCGCTTGTCTGGGTTCGAGCCTACGACCTGCAACTCGTAAGTCGCGGCCGTTGCCACTGGGCCACCGCTGCTCCGTAACACACACTATTTAAAAAATGTCGTCTAATAAGAAATATTAACCAAATTAATTATTTACAAGAAAATAAATCGAAGAACATCTAACATGTTAGTTTACACAATGCATACAACTTGCTCACTTGCATGAACTTACCATGCTACATACATCGTAGGTATACAGGGTGTCCAGTACAAAGACGCGCAACCCGTTACATATCAAAATTTGAAATTTTTCGTAAGTTATTTAAAACAAAATTCTTTGCTTCATACATTTTGACCACGTAGGTATTACACTTTTCTATTTGAGTTTTCTATTAGTTTTCAGTTTGCACGTCGATATCTATGCCACCCTGAATACTAGGTATAGACGAATTCATAATGGTTTCACCGATTTTGACAAACACTCCTGTTTTCGATACTCTGAAACTTCACTAAGGTTGACACACTAATCTTGAAAACAAAAACAGACCTTGTCGTTTTATGACGTGCAAATGACTTTCAGCCTTATGCTGTTTAAATACCAATTTTATGGTTGACTATAAGAATTACATAAATTATAAAGCACATCGTCCACGATACAGCAAAAGGGCTACAGAAGTAACGTTTTCCTTCTGTACCATATGCAGGGTGTAACAGGAAAGTGTGGTCAAAATTAAAAATAATATTACCTACTCGACCCAAATGTGTGGGTCGAGTGATTGTTTTTCGCGATATCGATGTTGGTCCCATGGAAACAGTTGTTCAGATTGGTGGTCTGTACTACATCCTTAATTTTGACCACACCTTTCTGATACACCCTGTATAGGTATATGGCTAAAACTAGAGCAATTTTGCAACTTTGTGCCTGAAAAAGTGCTCAAAGAGAACAGCCCATGAAATAATAATTACCTCGTGGGTGAGGTGCTTAAGTACTATAATTAATCAATGGTAACTATACTACACACTTTCAATAGATTCACTTAACGTATTCAACGCATTCTCATTATAATTTTATGTACAAAAAAGTCTTCAAAATTACTATATAGCTATTCCTTCATTCATTCATTTAGTCTCCACATAATTAGTTACTCTTCAAGAAAATAAAAATCTTTTCTTTTTCACTTAATTTTCTTTCGAATCCATCTTCGTTCCTTCAACTCTGAACGTCATTGTTTTTATCCCAGTCTTTTTATAATCAACGTTACTGTAGAGTCGTCAGCTCTTCATTGTAGTTTCTTACAGTAACTACTTAAATCCACACATAAATGAGATGAGATTATTTTATTGTTTTTCACCTGTAAACAACAGAAAAATATTTTATTATTTGGTTACGGTTGATACAAAAACAAAGGTACGGCTGGTAAATTCAGGCTCAGAATCGTTAACATAGCATGATTAAAATATAGGTGATGTGACTGAATTAACAAAATCAAAAGTTATTTATTCAAACTGGGCTGAGAATCAGCACTTTTTGAACGTCAAAATCACATAAGACAGTCCCCCCAAAACGCCCGCCCTTCACCACTTCCTAGTGCTTTAGCTGGGAAGAAGAAGTGGCGGAACAAACTCCCCAGCAGCACTGCTGTCTGTTCAGTTAGAAGAACTGGGTTCTATATAGTAATAATAAGTAATTAACATTACGAAACACAAAAATATTAAAATTATTTGCCATATGTCAGCTAGCACACGCCAATATTTAATAGCCATTTTTCTTTGGTACGTGCCATATGTGGAACACTGTGCGCTGTAGGGTTAAAACTATACTCAAGCAGAAATAAATAATAAAAACAAAAACGCAAACATAACTTAATACATAATAAAAAGCCTCCAGGCATAAAGGGCGTGCCCGCTTACATATGCAATGCTGCATTATGTTTATATATAGCTGTAAATGTAGCTTGTAGCCACAAATGATAAACTAGGACTATATACTAATGATAACCTCTAACAAAGAGGTTTTTTCGATATTACAAATATGATAGAATACACAAAAAGTCATCATATTAATGTTCCTGTAACATACGGCATTATGCCAGAAATGGAACGCGCGAGAGTAAAAAGGCATGGTGATGGATAAAGCAGAGCTCGGGCAGTACATGATTACTTTAACTAATATTAATAAATGTGTTACTTGACCAGAGTGTTTTAATTGTAAACATTACATGGCGCAGCCGACGGAAGAACCAAAGGAAAGCTGTTAATTAAAGAACAAGTAAGAGAAAATTTACTACAATAAATTGCCAAGATTATGACCACGCTACAGAAGACGCCGCTGGTTGACGAACAAGAAACAATGGCGGGAGTTGAGTATAGAATGCCGCAACCCATGCGGTTAGACTCTCAGGGAGATCTGCAACCCAAATGGGTACAATTTAAGCAACAATTCCAAATATTCCTGACGGCGGCTGGATTTGATAGGATTTCTGAGACACGAAAAGCGGCCATTTTCCTCAACAGCGTGGGTCACGAAGTACAGGAGCTTTACTTCAATGTATTAAAAACTGAAGAAGCTATTAAATATGAACAAATTTTAAAACTTCTAGATGATTATTTTGAGCCGAAACAGAACGAACTTATAAGTACTTACAGCTTTCATAAACGCAACCAGGAAGAAGGAGAGAGCTTCGATTTGTTCTACACGGACATCAGAAAACTGGTGAAAATTGCAATTACAAAGAACAAGAAGATAGAATGATCAGAGACAGGATTGTACTAGGTGTTCAAGACCAGAAATTACAGAGAAAATTTTTAGAAATAAAGAAATTAACACTACAAACAGCAGTGGACATGTGCAGGGCTTCAGAATTGTCAAAAAATCACAGTAAGATGATGCATCAGCAGACAACGGTAGTGGATATTGTCCGGAGCACAGCAGCAGCCACTAATGCACGGCAGTCAGCGGGTACTAAAGTTAAGTATGCTTCTAACATGGACCCTAAAGATTCCTACAATTGTAAAAAATGTGGAACACGCCATGGGCCAAGAAATTGTCCGGCGTATGGAAAAATTTGCTCAAATTGTCAAAAACCAAATCATTTTAAAAAAGGGTGTAAACTGATAAATGAAATTGGGGTGTTTAACAGCGATAACAGTGGGGAAGTTGGTAACAATGTGCACAATTTGTGACTAGTTAAAGTTTGTCATAACATTGGCTCACATAACATTAAAAATAATGAGTGGATTCTAACTTTAAGATTAGAAAATAAGAATGTGGATTTCAAATGTGACACTGGGGCCCAAGTGAATGTCTTGTCAGTAAGAGACTTAAAGAGAATTGTCGATGATGATACTCCTAAATGGTCTGAGACAAATATAGTTTTAGAGGCTTTTGGGGGAACACATTTATTTCCATTAGGTAAAACTGTCTTAAAGACATATAATAAAAGTGGGAAAATATGTGACACTGAGTTTATAATAATTAAGGAAAATGTTAAACCAATCCTGGGCTTAAGCTCATTAAGAGATTTAGAAATTTTAGGAAACGTTAATACCATTAAAAATAAAGACATGATTATTAAGAAATATGGTGAACTTTTTCAGGGTGTTGGACAGTTTGAAACCCCGCTGGAGCTACACACTCAGCCCGGAGCCATACCAGTAGTAAGACCTCCGAGAAGAGTCCCTCATGCTCTGCGGGAGAGGCTTGCTGCAAAGCTGAGGAACTTGGAGAGTCAGCAGATTATTGAGAAAGTGGAACAGCCTGATAGCTTTGTAAGCAATCTTGTTATAATAGAGAAAGTTGATAAAAGTTTGAGGTTATGTCTTGATCCTAAAGAGCTTAATAAGGTACTAATAAGAAATTATCATTTGATTCCAACTCTAGAAGAAATATTAACTAAGCTGTGTAATAAATCAGTATTTACAGTACTTGATCTATCTGATGGTTTTTATAATATTAAATTGACGGAAGAATCAAAAAAGCTCTGTACATTTAGTAGTCCATTTGGTTGCTATAGATTCTTACGGTTGCCATTTGGTCTATCCATAGCTCCAGAAATTTTTCAGAAATATAGTGAAAAATGTTTTGGAGATATACCAGGGGTTGTAATATACTGTGATGATTTACTAATATGTGCTAACAGTGAAGAGGAACATGATAAAATATTAACACAAGTTTTAGAACGGGCAAAAAATTGTAATGTTAAATTCAATAAAAGTAAATTTCAGTATAAACTTGAAGAGGTGAAATACTTTGGTCACATTTTTTTCCAAAAATGGAATGAAAATAGATTCAGATAGAATAAAAGCCATTCAGGAGCTTAGAAGTCCGAAAAATAAAAAAGAATTGCAAATAATATTAGGAATGATAAATTACTTGCGTAGGTTTGTACCAGGATTGGCAAACATGGCAGCACCATTGCAATCGCTACTCAAAAAAGATATTGAATGGTTGTGGACACAAGTTCACGAAAATTCATTTAGTAACATAAAAAATAACATTAGTCAAGCACCAGTATTACAAAAATTTAATAGCAAATTAGAGATAACAATACAGTGTGATGCATCCAAGGATGGTTTAGGATGTTGCTTGATGCAGGAGGGCAAGCCAGTAAGTTATGCATCAAGAAGCTTAACTTCAGGGGAAAAAAAATTCTCACAGATAGAAAAGGAATTATTGAGTGTGGTCTGGGCAACGAAAAAATTCCACTATTACATCTACGGCAGAAAATGTACTGTTCTAAATGATCACAAACCATTAGAGACACTATTAAAAAAGGGAATTCATGAAATACCGTCAACAAGGCTACAGAGACTAAAGTTAAAATTATTAAGATATAATCTGGAATATAAATATTTAAAAGGAAAACTAATGTATGTTGCGGACTTGCTGTCTCGATCTTTTCTTGAGGAAACTGATAATGATGACTCATACATGTTTGAAGTAGTGCATTGTATAGGTTTATCATCCTATTTACAGTGTCCACAGGAACAAAAACAAGAATTAATATTGGAAACATTAAAGGATGAGGAATTAGTACAATTAGCAGAGAGGGTAAAAAATGGGTGGCCAGGAAAAGTAGACAAGGTACCAGATGCTATTAAGTATTATTTTAAATTCAGACAGGACATCACAGTCGATAATAAGTTAATTTTCATAATCACAGATTGATAATACCAAAAAATTGTAGAATGACAATAATAAAAAAATTACATGAAGGACATTTTGGCATTACTAAAATGAAACAAACAGCTCGTAACTTGTATTATTGGCCAAAGATAGATGAACATATAGAAGAATTTGTAAGAAAATGCTTCATTTGTCAAACTTATCAAAATAACAATATAAAAGAGCCACTAATGTCACATGACATCCCGGACTTACCATTTTCTAAAATTGGAATAGATATTATGGATTTTAAGAAAAAGAGTTACTTAGTCATTTATGATTATACAACTAAATGGTTAGATGTAAAATTAATTACAAGTAAATCAGCGAGGAATGTAATAAATACTTTAATAGAAATTTTCTCACAGTTAGGGGTACCATCAGAAATTGTATCTGATCATGTACCGTTTGATTCTAGGGAATGCAACGAGTTTGCATCACAATGGGGTTTCAAATTTAACTTTTCAAGTCCTAGATATCCACAGTCCAATGGAATGGCTGAAAGAGGAGTCCAAATTGCAAAGAAAATGCTAACAAAATGCAATGAAGACAACACAGATTTTAGATTAGCATTGCTTCAATATAGAGCATCACCAGTATCAGGAACAAATTTATCACCAGCACAGCTTATGATGAACAGAAATTTAAGGACCAAATTACCGGTTACTTACCAATACTTAAAACCAAAATTAAATACAAATGTAGATATACAATTTAAAAAAGTACAACTCAGAAATGAGAAAAAATACAACGAAAATGTAAGAAACAAAGAGAACTTCAAAATAGGACAAGAGGTGTGGTTCAAAAAAGAACCAAAAAGTAACAAATGGCTAAAAGGCAAAATTGTCAAAAATAACAACTACAGATCATACGATGTCAAGGACAATAAAGAAGGGTGTGTGTACACCAGGACCTCATATTATATACGCTCTCAATAGTCTGCTGATTAAACAAGGGCTGGGTGTGGTGAATCAGTGGATTTATTATTGTACCACACAAACATTTTATTGTAATACAGTGATAGCGGAATGTTAATATGTTAACATTCTTACTTATAAGTTTATATGTAGAAATCAACAATGACAGTTGTAATGTAATAATTAGTAGTTAGTAAAGTATAATTTAGAAATAGGTAAACAGAATAGCACTGTAATCAAACACAAGCAATAAAAAAGAACATTGTTTTTTTTATTTTTTATTTCTGTATTAAAAGGGATAGATGTAACATACGGCATTATGCCAGAAATGGAACGCGCGAGAGTAAAAAGGCATGGTGATGGATAAAGCAGAGCTCGGGCAGTACATGATTACTTTAACTAATATTAATAAATGTGTTACTTGACCAGAGTGTTTTAATTGTAAACATTACAGTTCCTAATGCTGGTATTCAAACCTTCTCTTTATAAAAGGGACCGGGTCGCGACCCACCACGCGGGCGCAGTGTAGGATTGTATTAAAGCTCTAAACGAATTGACACAATACATTACACTTTTTTTTTGAGGGTGAAAAATCATCAAATAACTTCTCCCGCTCTGGGCAGAACAGGAGGGCGTGTCAGACTCTTACTGACTAAAACCCACCCGTGTTCCTTCAGTTGCCTGTGCCAGGAGCCACGGTAACCCTCTCGGACTTTCCCGCAACCCTAGCAGGCATCGGCCCTAGCGGACTCCGTCATTGGTGCTGACATCTCTTTGAGGCGCGCGTGGAACACAACGCGCCGTCGACCCGAGCCTGGTCCTTATCGAATGGCGAGCTGCCCATCGCTCGCCCTTCGCAAGCCCACGCCTACGGTGGCCGGGAATCGGCCTGCGATTCCCGACGCCCAGGGCGTCTTCTGCGGCGGCTAGGGGCGTGAGGGCGCGAATTTTGCCTCTCCCTCACGCATTCCGCCTCCTCCTTCGCGAACATTACTGCTTCGCAAAAGTAGGTGACGGCTTCCCAAGCCCTCTCGCTCCGTACCATGGCCTGGACCAGGGCCGGACGCGAGAGATCGCCACCGACAATACATTACCCTGCTGGTCTACTAGTCAATACTCAATCATTTATTGTATTCCACAATGTATATACTTAGGTGGTAAGTAAACATTTGTTGTAACAATCATGGACCCTGTCAGGCACAGCAAAAGAAAAATTTGAAGGAAGAGGACCTAATTATACATGCAAACTAACTTATTGTAAGTAAAATGTAAGGTAATATTTTATGAATTATGAATTTAATATAAAATTGTATTATAAATTTATATTATTAAGTCTGCTCTATGGATTTGTCTATTAAATATTCCTTTATACTATATTATCATTTATGTAGTAATATTTTTTTAGTTTATTTGTAAAAAAAAACTGTTTCTCATTTCTGAGTTCTACAGCAGATATTGAGGGTTGCAGAATGATACTTAGGTAATGGGTAAACACACATAGATACTTCAATGAACTAGATAAGGCAGCATTATGTTAGCAGTTCGGGGCGACTTACAAACTTAAATACGGCAAAAATAAATCAAATTCACATCTAATTCCATAATTCCATATAGCAGATATTATGGGTTGCAGAATGATACTAAGGAGATTAAAACACACATAGAGACTTTAATAAACTACATGAAGCAGCGTTATGTTAGCAGTTCGGGGCAGCTTCCAAACATACCTTAGGCAAAAATAAATCAAATTCACATCTAATTATATAATTCTTACATATAATAATAAATAATATTAGCCACTAAGTCCTAAATAATTTGCCAATACAAATCCTGCATCGCACACTACAAAATGAGGTTATCTTTAACCAACAAAATAGTAATCAAATGTACACATACCTGCTCTATACAATTCGGAGCAAAACAATCCATCAACCAATCTTCCGTTTCCTTCTGCAACGCACATCCTTCAAGAAAATCCGTTCAAACATTTGCCAAACAATAGAATGCCTTCTCTCAAACGGATTGGGATACATAATTAATAATTTGACGTTATCATGAATGGACAAAACAACGTTATTTGCGCGAGTTTGAGCAGTATTATGGAAAGGGCATAATATGTCAGTCAACTCGGCGAGCCGATAAGCTACTCGTAGATATGGATGTAATACTGTTTGACAAACATGAGTTGAATATAGATAAATAAGTATGTCGGCGGTGGAGGGGCTCGTGGCTAAGTAATAATTACAGCGTGCGGCTGTAACGATCAGGTTAAGCTACGCTTGGCGGGGTTGGTCCGTGAATGGGTGACCATCTTTACATACCAAAACTCCTCCGAGCTTCGGTTGGTCCCAGCTATCTTTCCTGGATCTATGACAGTCGTTACGGGTCGTCAGAAGCCCGAAAGTTTGACAACCATTCTTACCAAGGGGTAACGTATTACTCAGTAACTGGTTTGTCGAGGTCAGATAGGCAATACTGGTATTCAGCTGTATCCGGTTAGACTGAAAGCCTCAACATAGTTGGCTATGTTGGGGTTGGCTTCCAGTCTAACTGGCTAAAAAGGCAGGCAAATTATTAAAGTATGTCGGTGGTCTACTCTTCTACTTTAGAGGGCCTTCTTCAAACAGGATTAACTGATCAACTTGCTAATTCCAAAAGGCAGTGTGTTCGGGTGTATATTATTTATATTATATTTATGTAACTACCTAAAAAAATGACTCGAAATGAGGTCTATTCGAAGACGACGTATCGATAGTGTTAAGAAGTTTCTGATAACACCGAAACCATGACCAACAAAGCAAAAACTTATAAAATTGTTAAATCGAGGCTAGTGAAGCACAAACACAGATCATATCTACAAATTAATGTCAACAAAAGTCATCTACTATCATTTAGGACATACCAACTTAAACAGCTAAACATTAATAACCTCAGTAATAAATTAAATACCGGAAACCGACGATCTAATTACTTTATTTTTATTTTTATTTAAGATGGGTTTTCTTTTGACTCTAGTCTAGGTCAGTGGTGACAGAGACAGGGTCGACGATGGAGTGAGCTTACCCAGAAGAAGCCTGTTCACTCTCACTTTGAAGAGATTAGGGTTGTATGCGTTCGGAAACAGACGCAGGTAGAGAGTTCCATTCTTATGTGTATATTGTGCGCATTACAAAAGACATTTGGAAACGCTTAGTGCGAATTGGTGGAATAGCAACTAGGTAAGGATGGTAACTTGCAGTGCTTCTAGATGAGCGATGGAAGAAGGGGGCGAGACAATACTGCAGGTAGTCAGTGGTATACCATTTACATATACAATAAATACATACATCTATAAAGCATATACTTATCTACAATATACAGAGTTGATACGACAGAGGGGCTTTCCTTTAAACTGCCTATACAAGGTACAGTCAGCATCACGATGCGGGACCCCCTTTAAAGTTAATTTTAATACAACAGGGGTACCCAATTGATGCAGCCCACCGTACCATTTTCAAGCTCTGTACCAATAATCAATTAAATAGGAACAGTAGTTTAGTCGCAAATGATTTGTTAATTTTTGGTCCCGTTTGAACACGATGTATCTTTCCTAACAGATGATTATGTCTATACGCATACGTCATGCACCTTAAAACGATAAATCTGAGTATAACCTACGATGCGTTGTTGCCGCTCTGACGCAAGTCACAAGAACAACCAAATAATTTCGTTAAAAAGATGGCATTAAATACACACACACACACTTACACTTTCATTACAAAGGTTGGTTGCGTTTTACTCTGATTTGTAAGCTATTTTGTTTGTAGTTTAGTTTGTTTGAAAAAAAAACTAATTTTTGTTGCTTTTTATTTTTATACCGCATTGAATTAACACTAAACACGTATAGTATGCCCCTCTATCATTATCAACTCTGTATATAGCAGCCCGAAGTCAGTATATGTGCCCGGTTGATGGTAATAGGCTCGTCCCTTATTACATGGGGTTTAAACATAATTGGCCATTGTGGGTGTCAAACTCAAAGCATTTATTTAAAATAAACCAATTACAGGCACTTTTAAGTTGTCAAGGGGTCGTTCAGTCAGAAATATGAAACTAGTTGCTCATTCCAAAGCGTAGTAGGTACCTATGGAGAAGAACGGGCAAGAAACTCCATGGACACTCTTTTAAAACAAAATATTGTTAAAAAAAAGTAGTTACATCATTCATGTTGTAATTATACACGTTAGAACGATGTAGAAAGACGTGCATGCACAGCGTCCGTAATAAAAATATAAAAACAATTATGGAATTAAAATAAGGCGTGGCAGCTAAGAAATGACCAGTGCCTACTGACGGCGCCCGTTCACGAACATGACGTATGGATCAGCACCATTCAGCTCAACCATTTTGAAGGGAACTCAATGATCCAATACACACGCCACCACCAGCGACAAATGTGTACTATAGTTACACCTCTGCAACCCTTTGCGGGAGACCGGCTTGACGTTATGTTATGTTAATAAAACCCATCAGGAAATCGAAGCAACGGCCAAAGTCCGTAAAAAAAATATCTCATTACTTTCAAACAACAACATCTTTTTTATTTTATTTGGAACAACAAACAATTACATAATCTAGAATACAAATAAACAAACTTAAGAGCTACTTAACAATTATGCCATCAACAGCGTTGTTCACAGCATATATATAAGCTTAAATTATTGGACATTCGTAAAGGCGCTGGCCCTGATGGTATTCCGCCAATATTTGTTTATAAGTGTGCCCCCGCTTTGGTATCGCCTTTAACACTGATCTTTAATAAATCCCTTAGCTCAGGTATTTTCCCTGACTTATGGAAAAAAGCTAAGGTTATTCTCATTTATAAGAGTGATCAAAAGGACAACGTCAAAAATTATAGACCCATCTCTATCTTGTCAACTTTTGCCAAGGTCTTGGAATCCTTAGTTTGCCCATACATTCAGGCACACTTCAAACTTTATTTGAGTTTCTCACAACATGGTTTCGTTGGCTCCAG
The DNA here is from genome assembly GCA_937001585.2 of Brachylomia viminalis. Lineage (NCBI taxonomy): Eukaryota > Metazoa > Arthropoda > Insecta > Lepidoptera > Noctuidae > Brachylomia > Brachylomia viminalis. The sequence continues at coordinate 6,745,765 of OW443300.2, forward strand.
GTCTACTTGCACCAATCTGGCGACTTTTACAGAAATGCTATCGGATGCCATCGACCGCGGCAAGCAGGTTGATGTGATTTACACAGACTTTAGCAAAGCCTTTGACCGCGTGCCTCACCATATACTTCTGTCGAAGTTAACTGCGTATGGAATCACCGGTAAACTCTACAATTGGTTAAAGTCTTATCTCGAAAATCGTTTCTTCTTTGTTGCGGTTAGTGGTTTTCAATCTGTAACCCACAAGACGTCCTCAGGGGTCCCCCAGGGCTCACACGTTAGGCCGGTTCTATTTAATGTTTTCGTTAACGATCTCCCGCACTGCCTAAGATTCTCAGATTGTTTTATGTATGCAGACGATCTAAAATTCTCTAGGATAATAGAATCTCAAAACGATACAACATTACTTCAGAGGGACGTAAACTCGTTAGTTCAATGGTGTAACGATAATGAAATGAGCTTAAACGTTAAAAAGTGCTACCACGTAAAATACACCCGGAAAAAGAAAATGACGGCTGGTGTATATTATGTTGGCCCTAACGTTATCCAAGAGGTGGATCAAATAAGGGACTTAGGAGTCGTTTTTGACAGCGCCCTGACATTTGTACCTCATGTTGAGGGCGTCGTCATGAAGGCTTCCAGAATGTTGGGATTTGTGATTAGGAATGTCAGCAACGTTTTAAGCGCAATCGGACAAAGATCTTGTTATACAACTGTATCGTTCGTAGTATTTTAGAATACTGCAGTACAATTTGGAGACCTCATTACTCCACGCACATCCTTCGACTGGAGCGAATACAAAAGAGATTCCTCTGGCATCTAGCCTATGCCAGTGGAAATGCAAAAAAGATACGCTCATATGAAGCCCGACTATCTTATTTTAAGATGATCTCATTGGAGAAACGTAGATTAATTATTGATTCCAGCTTCGTATATAAACTACTCCGATGCAAAATTGATTGTCCCCAATTACCATCCATGTTCCAGTTTCGGGCTCCTGCTAGACTCCCTCGTGCTCCTATTACTCCTTTACATCCTCCACTCCGCAGAACAATACTTGGTGCAAACTCTATTGTTCCTCGTCTTTGCAAATTGATAAATGGCTGTAGCGATCTTGTTGATGTGCATTTTGACTCATATGCCAAGTTTCATAGAACAATTAGTAATGTTTATTTTTTTTCCATTTTGTTATGTCTCTGTTTGTTTAGTTCTATTAATTTACTTTTACTGTTTGCTTTAGTTTTATATTCCATCACGTAATGTTAATTTAAACTTGTTAATTTTAAATTCTAGATAATTAGATATTAATTTTAATTTTATAGTACAGTGCTTGTGGCACACCTAATATCTTTATGGGGCATGCGGTGCTAACCTGTAAGAAATTGTAACACTAACCCCAACCCCCTAACTATTATGGAGAGTTACTTTTAATATGTTCAATGTAAACAATTGTTCGTTGGCCAATAAAGGAAAATAAAGGAAACGTTAGGAAAGAAAACGATACAATAACAAAAGCTTTGTGATGATCGTAGAAGCGTTTACATTTTTACAAACATAGAAACGACTAACACGAGAAAGATACAGCAGTTCAACTATCTGGCAGAAACAATACCAGTGTTATTAACCCTTAACGAATTACGGTGTAATTTATAACAGTTTGCGCATGATAATATGTTTTCTTGATTTTCTTTTATTAGAACTAACTTATGCCTCCGGCTTCAGAAATTATCCCACCGGAACGCCCCCGCCGCCGCTGCCGGCTGCTGCCACCCGGGACGGACGTACAGCCCGAGTTACTCTGCCCCCGCATTTTAATTTTCTAAAATATTCATTTTAATGATATGTTATAAAGGCCAAATTTGATTGATACACAACGTATTTGACGTATTTAATTGAAGAAATAATACTGTATGGTTTAAAATAGCTTCTTAAATAACCCATAATTTTAGATAGACGTATATATATATACTATCCCGAACTTTGTTGTAGGTCTTTTTAAAATATACAATTCCGTGGTACATTATTTTGATCTATCTCGTAAGGCTTAACAGGCGTTTGCAATGTAAGCGCACAAAAATATGTTTTTTACGACAGCACATTATACATTTTTTTTAACATTCTCGGCTTTTCTCTACTATAATATGCATATATTATACATGAAAACCTTTGTCTTAAAACACTCTGTCTATTGATGAAAACCACATTACATCCGTTGCGTAGTTTAAAAGGTCAAAAATAGTGTCTTTGTTTTATACTATGTAAAGATTTATTTCTAAATGAAAAACACGTGGTTGATGTTGACTTACATAGATAGGTACTTTCGTTGTTTATTGATATGATATGATTAAATATCGTATCCTAAGTAAATATATAAACAATCCAGCATTCGAATATATTTACTTACGAATTACGAATCTACGAGGTCGTAGATTAACATTTAATCCAACTATCTTATCACAGCGATAATCCCTCGGAAAGTAGGTAACGGGGAAATTCAGAAAGGCTACATTTTGCCTAAAAAGGATAGGTTTTTTACGATAATCGGTTTACTTTATTGTTTTAAAATGGGTAGTATTTTTTACAGCTGTTATTTAAACATTAGGTTTATTTGATTAGTTGAAAAAAAATACGGGCAGTCATTTTATTTTTCGGCGGTTTGTAAATTAGTGTAACAGTAAAACATTAACAGTAATAAAAAGAAAATTGGTCTGTTCTACTCAAGTTGTTTAATTAATAAAATGTTGGAATGGGCAGTCAGGTAAATAGTTCGGCAGTTCATAGGTTAGGTTGGAACTGTGATCAACCACGCGCGAGCCTAATGGGTCGCAGTAACTAAGCTAGGGCACACCGACTAAATGGGTTAGGGCGAGCCAAGCGAGCGTAGCGAGCGCTGCCGCTAAAGCGGCCTGCGAGCGCTTCTTCCAAGTTAGATTTCGGAACCGATTTGTTAATTGCCCACACGTTAAGCCATTTTACTGCTCAATATTTATTAAATTATCCATTTATATATTTGTTAAGTATGACTCATTTTTATTTAGTTTACTGCTCAGTTCTTATTGCCGAACTTGAATAAACATGTATTTTGTAATTTCAAAAAACTACAATAAACAACCGCCGTTCTAAATAAGTGCCTTTTAAAATAATTCAACCACTCATTTTGATAGTCATTTTATCAGAAAATGAGCTAAGATGTGAGTATAAAACGTGATCAACATTACCTACTCATCTTTTAATCTGTAGTTGATCCTATAAAAATATAAGTAAGAAAACCAATATTTATGAAAGCCTAATAAACTTGGGCTTCAAATGAAACGAACGTGTGAGTTACGTCACAATAAGCCGAAGTATAATAATCACATAAAATATGATAAAATGAACTTTAAACTGTGTGCACCCCACTGCATGCCACCGCAATACAGCGATATGAAACGCGATACTTTGTTTCTGTTACCGTTTTCCAAACGTATATTATTCGGCCACCGGCTGTGAGCGTCCAAATCAAAACGTATGTAAAACGTCACCCGCCCGCCGACTAAGGCCTCGTTTACGGAGACGCGGGGCGTCGCGCGTCGAGTGCGGCGTGGCTTCTCGCGTCTCTCTCGGTCTCATACAGCGTGGTCGAGAGCGAGAGAGACGCGAGACGTCACGCCACACGCGACGCGCGACGCCTCGCGTCTCCGTAAACGAGGCCTGACTGTCCGCTGTGTTTCATACATCATCAGTTGGCCAGGCCGTCATGATGACATGCAAAAAGCGACAGAAAGATACACATATTATACCAAAGACAAAACATTGAAATCATTATATTTAACGAGATAAAGTAGAGAATATTAATAACAGCACCATTCAACAACACCTTTTAACCGTTTCAAATTATGTCATACTTTTCCTCGTGTGAAAAATTATTCCGATTAATTTCATTGCGATGAATATTCCTTTTTTGTGTGAAAAATAATGATGAGCGGCTTCTGTGGTTTTATTGAAACAATATCTCTTCTCATTTTCCGTGAAATAAATTAAATATGAATGTATTTTTCCTGCCAAGTAGAAAGTGCTGTTTTTCTCCTATCATTTGTTTTATGATTCATCCGATAAGCTCAGCTGAGAAATGCTTATTTATTTATTTAATCATTTATGTACACACTTATACATATAAACAGACAAGAAGAAAATACCTAACAGAAAAATAGGTACAAAGGTGATGCTTATTTCTAATGAAATCTCTTCCAGCATACCTGCGATAGGATAGTAGATTTAGAGATGTAGACAGCGTGTGTAAGAGTAAAAGAGAAAATAAAATACATAAAATCAAAAACAATTCACTTTAAAATAAAACAAATAATATGAGAATATACATACATACATACAAACATACATACAAACAAACATACATACTTCTAAAATAAATAACACTAGAATATTAATATATGTATTAGTAGCACTTCACTAGCTTGTCCTTGTGCTGTCCTAAAGTACGTGTCCGCGGAAACGACGGAACACCACATCCTGCGGCCAAAAGCCATCTTCCATGACCACGAGCAGATAACAATTCGTTACGCGCACCACGAACACCTTGAAGTTTACCTTGCAGTACGACTCCAGTAACTGCACCCTCGGCATGTACCACATTGTGATTACTCCCTCGCACAGAGGCCTTCGCCTCTGCAGTGGAAACCGTAAGGCTGATTATGTTATGTTATGCTCTACAAAACACTTATACGGTAAAGGAAAACATCGTGAGCAAACGTGGCCTTCATAATCCATAACTCAACATACAAGGAGACACAACACAATAGGGAGGAAGTGTCGTGATAAATCCCATGCGGTCCAAGCGTTACAGTAAATAAAGATGTTTTTGTCTTGATGAATTAGAATTAGAGTTAGAAGTGGGGCTTGTGGCGCCGTACGGGTCGATCGATCAGGATAAGCTATGCTTGCCGGGGTTAGACCGTGGACGGGTGACCATCTTTTCATACCAAGAGCCCTCCGTGCCTCGGAAAGCACGTTAAGCAGTTGGGCCGGTCCTGGTTGTCATTCGTGGATCTTTGATAGACGTTACGGGTCGTCAGAAGCCTGGAAGTTTGACAACCAGTCTTACCAAGGGGTATCGTATTACCCAGTAACTGGGTAGTGGAGGTCAGATAGGCAGTCGTTCCATGTAAAATACTGGTATTCAGCTGCATCCGGTTAGACTGGAAGCCGACTCCAACATAGCTGGGAAAGGCTATGATGATGACTATTGTATAGAGTCAAGTTCTTCTAACTGAACAGTCAGCTGTGCTGCTGGTGAGTTTATTGCGCTATTTCTTCTTGCCAGCTAAAGCAATAGGACGTGAAAAATTGGCGGGCGTTTTGGGGGTCTTATGTAACTTTGACGTTAAAAAAGTGCTGCAGCCTAGTTTGAATAACTGAGTTTTGATATTGATTGATTTTTTTCGATTTTTGCGGTAAGGAAATAACTGACTGGTGTAATAAATTAATTTATTTGTATTTTTTATTTAACCATTTATGTACACACTTATATAAACAGACAAGAAGAAAATAACAGAAAAATTGGTACAAAGGTGATGCTTATTTCTAATGAAATCTCTTCCAGCATACCTGCGATAGGATAGTAGATTTAGAGATGTAGACAGCGTGTGTAAGAGTAAAAGAGAAAATAAAATACATAAAATCAAAAACAATTCACTTGATAAAATAAAACAAATAATATGAGAATATACATACATACATACATACTTTTTTACATACATACCGACATTAAGAGTTTTTCTATAAAGCAGTTTCATGGCTGATTGTCTTACAACGCACATTTTTGAAGATATGTTTCAAAGGGTGTTGTGTGTACTGGAAAGAAAATATTTAAGTTTTCGAAAGACATCCCTAGTTCGAAGAAAGACCCATTCCTCTCCCAACCAGTTGACTGTTACACTTTATGAAGCTTTTTTGATGCCGATAAAACGAGTTATTGAAGTTTATTGAAGAATAATGTCACGTACAGTAACGGTAAGTTATTACACCGTTATACATCATCACTAAGTCCAGATTAATTCAAATCCAAAGTTCGAAGTTCTGTGCGAAATCGTACTTCGCAATTCGTGGAACAGGCTTAATTTGAATATAAAATTTAGTACGCTCAGTTAGGTGAATGAATGCAACGCTAAGAGTCGTGCACATTACATTGTGTAAAGTGAAGTCACACGAGCGCATCTAAATGGAGCCCTAAGGGAAATTAGGCTGCATTTTGTGTGTGGCTTTTTCACGTGGTAAAATGAGGAGTGGAATTGCGAGTAGATGATACTATAGAGGCACGAGGAACAGGGTGTAAAGTTCACTCATACCTCCATAGAAAAGGGAGGATCCTCCGACCAGACGGGTGTCGTGTCTGGTGGGCAACTGCCCGACGATTGATGTCGGGAAGTTGTATATATGCTAGTCGCGCGGTAAACTCTGCTTGCGCGATGCAGGATTTGCGTGACGTCAGTACGACGCGCTGCTCGCATGTGGCGATGTAGATACCGCTACAATACCTACTGGCTTACATTCCTACATGTATTTATCTTCTGTCGTATTGAAAACAGTTGTCGAGAGATACCATGATGACGTCGTATTACTAAAATAGTAGTAATCCGGAATGTCAAAGTTAGAACCGCCTTACCTCGTCGCTTACGCCTTTTATTTAAAAACATTTTAAAAGGTTTGGAAGGTTTTGTCCGCAATATAAAAACAAGCATATCACTAGCACTATCTTTCCACTTCGTCATAGTTGCGTATACATATAATTATAAATTCAACATAATTGATGTAACGGATATTTAGGTAACAATATAATTTATTAGAGTGTCCATGGGATTTCTGGCCCGTACTTCTCCATAGGTACCTACTACGCTTTGTAATGGGCAACTAGCTTCATATTTCTGACTGACCGATCACTTGACAATTCAAAAGTGCCTGTTTAATTGAAATAAATCCTTTGAGTTTGAGTTCTATGGCAAAATAATTCTTAAAAACAAAAAGGAAAATAAAATTACTAGACGAACAATATTGCAATTTCGCTCACTTACATAAACTTAGACATACAATATTAATTGAAATAAAATAAAATGAAATATAAATGTTACTGTTCAAGTGATAATCAAAAGACGAGGGGCAGGATATTGAAATCCCGTTTCCAGTAATCAGTAGGTATTAAGTTTCTTTGAGGGTGAAGAACTAGTTCAAACATTGTAAAGAACGAGTAATATTAAATCGGTGGTGAGTTCGATACCGGGTTGGGCAATTTGTTTCTGGGATTTTCCATAAGGAGATTCTCAGCAGCATCCTGAAATCCGGATAAGACTTTGTATCAGCCTTGCGATTCTGTAACCATCTCACCGTGAAAACTTAGGTGAAGTGAGTGTGGAGTGAACTAGCATCAGTGGGATGACACTGACAGCTCACTCCACGCTCACTTCACCTAAGTGTTCACTTCACGGTCACATTTTTACAGAATCGACATACTGTACCTAAGCTATTTTTTTTATTTTAATGGCCTGGTTGCTGGGACCTTTTAGCCAAGTCTTTAATTGGTTTAGTAATAAATAGTATTTTGTTAGTTTGATTATTGTTATGTAACTTCACTAAATTTCTTCCAAAGTGTTTTTAATATATTTATATATTGCGCGATAAGACTTGATATTTTTTAATAATTCGGTCAAGCGGCGGGAGGTATTATTTAACACAACACTTTCACTACACAATTCACTTAATTCACTCGCTAAAATCAGTCTATGTAACTTATGATTTGGGCAGTCAAATAGCATGTGATCGACATTTCCAATAGCTAAATCGCAACTTGTACATTTGTTGTCTTGAACAATACCCAGTCTCGCTAAATGAGCTGGTGTTTTGGAATGGCCAAAGCGGAGTCTGTTAATCGTCGTTATGAAGTGTCGACTAGCTGTTCTCAACTTATAATACCACCACGGCTTAGAAGGTATCTCCTCTTGAATATTTCCATACCATCTACCTTTTTACCTAAGCTATCTACCATTAAATACATAGAAAAAAAATCTGTCTGAGACTTCGTCTGAGGTCATAAGAAAAGGCGCGAACACAATAATGTTTATGTCAATCAATTTTCCTCTAATGGAGTACCTAGCCAGAGTTGCCAGTGTCAGTGACGAGGAGAGTGAATTTAAATTGTAAATGTTATAATGAACTTGGTAACACAACTTGCGATAAATCTGTGTGTGTGTGACACTTTGACACCGCACAATAATAATATATTTTAAGAGAAGATATTATAATGCTTTAAATAACAGATTTATGTCTTTCAAACTGAATTCTATTTTCAACTTAATGCTCTCAAATGATAAAGGAATTAAAATATCGTGAGGGAACCGATGTCGAAGATGGAACCATAAATTCAAAGACATGTGACATTCATCAATCTGCACTGGGTCCGTGTGGTTGATTATAATAATAATAATAAAATAATAAAGCATTTATTTCAGACTACAATGGCCCTTAGACCTTAAAAACTATCATAAATATAAAGTACTTATGTAAAACAAAACTTGCGTTAATAATAGCTTGAAACTATACAGGGTGGCCCAAAAGTCGTGGATCAAACGCAACTAGGGGTTAGGTGGGGTCATCAGCTGCAAAAAGTTGTTCTACGGGAGGTCCTTAAGGTCAACCCCTGCAGAGTATAATTTATTTTGAGTTTTTATGAGAAAATTGACTTTTTTTAACTAATTCTTATTGAAATTCGAAAAAATCTACAGCCTGTATCTTTTTTATAATTTTCACTAGATTGGTACTGATGAGTACTTGCCTTAGACATGCTATTTATGGTTGTTTATTGGGTGTGTTGAAGATAATATTAAGTTTTACGAATTTTTTTTTCTCAAATCATAGCAAAACATTTTACAATAAATGCTCAAAATTCCTGCCTCTGACCATAATACATAATCTGCACCGTCTAATAAAATTCCTCCGTAACATACGGAATGCACCTCTGTTGTTAGTAACTTGTAACCTAGCAAATTCGAGCTTTTGTCGTAGTTCTTGTTCGCTATTGTTCTCTCCTTGGTAAACTATTTCTTTAAAATAGCCCCAAAGAAAAAAATCATTTTTCTTTGGGGCTATTTTAAAGAAATAGTTAGTTAGTTAGTTAGTTAATAGAAAAGCTCGAATTTTACTAGACGGTGCAGATTATGTATTATGGTCAGAGGCAGGAATTTTGAGCATTTATTGTAAAATGTTTTGCTTAATAAAACAATTATTTCACAATCGTTGTCTTGTTTTTTCGTCCCAGAAAGATATTAGAGCCACTCATGGCCATGTGTAATACCTTTTCGGAATCCCTATTAAATGCGCCAAAACTTGTAACACAGGGTCACTTTTTGGTAGAGTATTTTTTTTTCACAGTGGGGTCCAAAGTAAATGAAAAGTTATGATTTGAGAAAAAAAAAATCGTAAAACTTAATATTATCTTCAACACACCCAATAAACAACCATAAATAGCATGTCTAAGGCAAGTACTCATCAGTACCAATCTAGTGAAAATTATAAAAAAGATACAGGATGTAGATTTTTTCGAATTTCAATAAGAATTAGTTAAAAAAAGTCAATTTTCTCATAAAAACTCAAAATAAATTATACTCTGCAGGGGTTGACCTTAAGGACCTCCCGTAGAACAACTTTTTGCAGCTGATGACCCTACCTAACCCCTAGTTGCGTTTGATCCACGACTTTTGGGCCACCCTGTATGTGAGAACGATGTAACTAAGACGTACACGTTAAGTGCCTAGAGCAGCAAATAGAAATTTAAAAAAACAATCCATGAATTAAATAAGCCGTGGCAGCTAAGAGGTCCCGGTCCCGGTCCCAACTGACGGAGCCCGTTAACGAACAAAACGCATGGATCAGCACCATTTAACTCAACCATTTTGAAGGGAGCTAAATGATCCAATACACGCGCTACCGTCAACGAGACATTTGAGTGAGCATGACACCTGTCAGCCGCCCGCCGCACATTCAAGACAATAAAAGACATTACTACATGGTAGCTCGATAGTACATAGTACTCACGCCTGTCCTATGTAATTATATAGCACATAGGAGATTGAGTTTATACAAGGCATTTTTTTTTTCTTTTGCCGTTCGAACAGTATTTTCAAGTGTTAATCAATTATTTGTGGTTGTGGATGAGGACAAGCATTGAGCCAAGTATATTTATCAGCGATATAATCCACCAACTTATAATATGCCTGTCTGCATAGTGTTCGCTTTATAAAAGATTTGAATTTCGTCTCAATTAGTTGAAGTACGTATGGAGGTATTTTATTGTAACATTTTAAACAGTACCCAATTAAAGATGAGTCTACTTTAGCCAGTCTGAAACCTGGTTGAACTAATAGATCCTTATTTCTAGTAATAAAATTATGTCTTCCACATAAGTTACTAAAAATATTATTTTTTTCTTACGTACATGATGTTTTCATAGATATATTGACAAAGTACCGTCATGTTCTTAATAACCTTAAGCAGTTCTCTTAGAGAATCGCGCCTGCGGAGATTAAAATTATATGGCTCTAATGGCTTTTTTCTGCAGAATAAAAATAGACTCGACGTCTGCAGCCCGTCCCCAAAGTAAAATACCGTAAGAAATGATACTATGAATGAAAGTAGCTAAAATTGACTAGCCTCGCGGTATCTACATCAGTAAATTGACGGATTTTTCTGACAGCATATTATGCTGCTGAACTTAGCCGTCCCGCCAGAGATGTTAAATGAGGACCCCGTTGTAGCCTTGAGTCGAGCGGATCCCCAGGAAAACAGTTTTATCGACGAAATCTAGTTTCTCTTGATTCAATTCTAGCTCTTAATGTCTAAATTCTAGAGCCTTTTGTTTTATTCTCATTATGTATTCAGTTATTAAGTACCTATTTCTGTGATTGTCGGTTAAGGGGACTATATGACCTAATCGAAAGTTGTATAATGCCTAAAATATATGATCCACTGCAGCAAACAAAATCAGAAAAATATATGATATTCTTCAGGATATATGCTAGTCAGTTAGTGTGTTGAAAACAGAATACAACTAATATGGTACGGTAGAAAAAAGCCACGAAGATACCTCTAAAAATGTATTTTAAAGATTAAAAACCATACTAATATACATGCAATCATTCTGTTTTTTTTTTCAGATCGTTCTTCAAACAACATATTAACGTGATAGTGTTTTAATTTTTTAGCCCAAACAATAGATTTTTTGTAAATAGAGAATTGCTTTATATTTTGCAATAAATTACCAGCTTTGTGTCATCGCGCTTCTCTTTCTTTCTTTTCTATGCAGTCCGACAGTGACCGTGCCCTTTAACCTGTAATTAGCGACTGTGTAAGTCCGAGGCTATTGCTACCATAAAAATAAAATAAAATATATTATTTGCTGCTTAATAAAATATATTATACACAGAAGCTGTTGGTGTACCATAATAAAAAAATAACAGCGTTGAAGGTCGCAGGACATTTAAAATCACTTGATGTCTCTCTACTACGTGTCTTACGATGAGGACACCAACAGCAAATCATAGTTTTATGTTCGAAAAGGTGCAATTTAGAAGCTTACAGAGAAAAATACACGAAATATCACATGTATGTGTGTACATGTGCTATTTCGTGTGTTTTTTAATACCTTGCAGTAGGTACTTTTAGGGCAAGATTCACAGTGCTAAGTAAGCGTTTCATACGAATATGAACCTTATTCTAATATGCAAAATAAGCGAAATTGAGGAAGCTTCGCATACGAATAGTACAGTAAATTTGAAGTGCGATCTATAAATTTTGCCAGAAAGAAACGCGGGGCATTTGCGTGCGCCCGCGTTGGTTTTGATGTCCCCCCGTATGTTTGCAGTCAACAGCTGCGCAATGGGACATATTAATTAATTGTGCTTAAAAGAGTAAACGTTTACAAAAAAAAATTGATAGTGACAGCTAGCTGTCAAATTCTTGGACACGTGATATTAGCGAGAAATGAGCAAGTGGCATCTTATCTCCATTGAACTTGACTCTAAAACATTTTAAGAAGTACATAATATGTGAATGTATAATCATTCTTACAATTTGGACATAGTTAAACGAAAACGATCAAATCCACAACATGGTCAAAAATGAGTTAAGTACACCAAACTGATGCTAAATATCAATACTATCGGCCAGTTAAAAAGATCCAAGCAAAAACAACTGTCTATCACTTTTTATCAACCTCAGAACCCACATGTAAATTAATGTATATGAAACCTCGGAAAATACAATACTACGCTTGACTATACTATTAAAAATAAAAAAGTTTTATTATTCCACACACAACATCATACTTTCAATTAATTTTAAAATGAATACAAATGAAGGAATATCTTCCAAACATTAAACAAATTCTAAAGTGACTTTGTGGTGATTGGATCCTTTTCGTGTAACTACGTCCAATTATTTTGTTAATATAACTTTATCGTTACAGCCACCAATCATTCAAGCCGTGCCGCGCCGGGATATCCCATCGAAAAAAATTACGAACTTCCCTACAAATTTTCATCCTCTATTAAAACCCATTTACGGAATGAATTTTCAAAAATCCTGCCTTTGTACTCACTTGTGTATTTTAAGTAACTCGAGCTCTTCACCTGCGTGAATTTTGTACTTTTCCTTTGAACTCAAACACCCTTCCACACCTTTTAAAATGTAGTTTTGGGAAAATGGTTTAATGAATCAAAATCTCATTCTACGGTCTAGTTAGGCTATGCATTGTCTTTCATTGAAATAATTTAATTAAGAATTATTTTAAGATGCGAATAACCCTGACGTTAGCTAATTACATAGCAGTGATAAACTTAGCGTCCGCCTACAGTGTATGTAGTATAGCCCTCTTACTGCAGTCTCTTATTAGAACATATTTCTTGAACCATTTCAGTTTAACGATATATTAACAGCTAGAATACAGCGTTACTTTGTTGTCAAATACTACAAATAATTGCCAAGGAATTAAGATTTTAATACCAGGTTTTACGATGGAAGAAATAAATAATGTAAGGCTGTAAAGTTAGAGGAGGTACTTGGAAAAAAATGGGGTTGAAGTGGGTGGATAAAATGTATACCCTATTCGTCATCATACTGTTATAAGAAGTGGGAATTTTGGTAGTGTTTATACGAGTATATTTTGTTGTTTCAAGGTTAACATTTGAGCCGACTCAAAAAACTGAACTGATTCTGAAATAAACGAGTGAAAGAAATTCACTCGTTTATTTCAGAATCAGTGAATTTTTACCAATGCACACAAGATTAATTGTATTTAGATTAACCAACGATCACAGGTTTACATTGCAGAAATTACAGGAAGCAACAGAAAATAAAAACTAAATACATTTAGTTCTTTATTTTCTGTTGCTTCCTGTAATGCAAACGAATTTTTTATTTTTATTTATTTAAAATTGGTTTACTCTTGACTCTAGTCTAGGTCAGTGGTGACAGAGGCAGAGTCGACGATGGAGTGAACTTACCCAGAAGAAGCCTGTTCTATCTCACTATGAAGAGATTAGGGTTGTATGCGTTCGGAAACACAGACGCAAGTAGACAGTTCCACTCTTTTGCTCTGCGCATAACAAAAGACATTGGTAAACGTTTAGTGCGAATTGGTGGAATAGCAACTAGGTAAGGATGATAACTTGCAGTGCGTCTAGATGACCGATGGAAAAAAGGGGCCGGTGGAATGAGATCGTGGAGTTCTTGGGCACACTCACTGAAGTACAATCTGTAGAAGACCGACAAGCAGGCGACCTTGCGGCGATGAGTCAAGCTGTGAAGCTTTTGTATAAAACAAAACAATGAGAGATACAGTCGGCTCGTTAAGTAGAGCAAAAAATGAGCGCATCAAAATTGTTATTACGCATTAATATTACAGCTAATAGATCATTGCACTCGTTTATGAGACTAGTTCTTAGTAGTGGGGAATTTGCTACGTACTATCAAAAAAGTGGACGCATGACCGCCTTAAGGCTTATATTTCTTTACAGCGACTAGACCCAACCCCCGCCATAACCAATTTGACCAACCAATCAAGGAAGGAAGTACCAAATATTGTTTGTACAGGCAAAAGGTTAAAACCTGTTTCTTTTAATAAAAATAAAAAACTATTTTTATTTTATCAATTTAATACAAAATTGTGGGCGGGGAACTGAGCATGGTCACTTCGTGCAAACGAAAACTGTTTAAAAGTGATCATGCGTCGACTTTGTTGATGGTACGTGGTTCTTCGGCCCGGTGGATAGAAAGGGGGGATACAATACGGGATATCTAGCAGGGACCCTGTAATTAATCAGTCTAGCAGGAACTTAGGACAGTCTATCATACATTATTACATATTACAATTCTCTTCGACTAAAAAAAGAAGTCATGCCCGTAAATTCATCCGTGTAAGGTCCATTTTACTTTTACAATTCTCTAATTCTGTAAGATGCATTTTCCTTTACTCTGCTAGGCTAGAACTATGTACCAACTGCCACATGAACCGTTTCTGAATCCTTTCCAGTCGAAGTGTGATGTGAATTAGGATGTACCGAAGTAACGATATTAATAGAATCGAATTTTATTTTAAAATTCATAACCTTTGAAAACGTATCTTATTACTAGCGCATTACGGTTGAACTTGCAGGTAAAAGCAAACTTCGGTAGGTATAGGTAATTCCGTTACTAAGTTCAATCTTATTATTTTAGTAATGAGATCGTGTCGCGGGCGAAACGTTAATCTCAAAAACGGGGACTGACTGTCTGGGGTGCTTTTTGTAGGTATAATTAATTGGCATTGGTATAATTATAATTATCTTCACATACGTTCGTGATTGGGAAAGTATCCATATTTTTTCAAAATTTCAAGCAGATTGTGATAAGATAAGATAATATAAGATACTTTATTTGCCAAAATGTAGGTGTACAAAGTAGTATGATTTATTATTTTTACCAATATACGAGCAATCCCACTCAGTCGTGATGCGTTCAGTGACCTATTGACATTGTTCTATTAATAAATTGACTATTGTATAATTCCAATTGTATTGTGTATGTAACATTATTATGTATTTACTTACCTACTATTGTATGCCCTACGGGCGGGACATAGCTGTTCACAATTTATTATATTTCTGCCACCTGTATTATGTACCTACCTATGATCCACAATAAAGATTGATTTGATTTGATTTGATTTGACGTTTTGTGTCTATTAATTAACTTTTCCAAATTTTAACTTTGTTAGCTTGGTTGTTTAACTTTGTGCATGTTGTGATCTCCTATAAGTGAAGGAGTACACTTACTTAATACCTGATGTAACTCTTTATTTATGTGTCATGTATTGTGTACATCTTTTGTTGGAGATCCTAAATAAATAAATAAATTATAAATGTGGCCCATTTACATTCTATCATTACATGCATTATGGGTCTTTAGCATTAAATTTTGTAAAAATACTTAGAATAGATATAATTATAATAAAATTCCAAGTGATTTTAAAACGTTTGATCTTAGATTGATTAAAACAAGACTACATGAATGGTTAAAAACTAATAATTTTTCCAGCATTCATGAATTTATTGACGGGAAACATGCTTATTTGTAACCGATCATAATATTTGCATACTATGACAAAATTAATCTAAACATGTATGCTCTATAATATAATAATATATTAAAACAATTTTATATACAATTTTTAAGACGAATAAATATTACTTACTTACTTACTTAGAAGAGCAAGGAACGCACGAAAACAAGTGACCGCCAGCCCGCCAATAAGTAAGTAAGTAACAAAACCCGGAAAAGATAATTAAAACCGACTTGAAATTAAAAAAAAAATGATTTTGTCACATCATATTACCTATACTCAAACTCAATTCAAATCATTTATTTCAAATAAACCAATTACAGGCACTTTTGAATTGTCAAGGGGTCGGTCAGTCAGTAAGATGAAGCTAGTTGCCCATTCCAAAGCGTAGTAGGTACCTATGGAGAAGAACGGGCAAGAAACTCCATGGACACTCTTTTAAATAAAAATATTGTTACAAAAAAAATGGTTACATCATTCATGTTGAAATTTTACATGTACGAAAGACGTGCACGTTAAAAGCGTCCGTAATTAAAAGATATAAATAATTAGCGAATTAAAATAAGCCGTGGCAGCTAAGTAATGACCAGTGCCTACTGACGGCGCCCGTTCACGAACATGACTGATGAATATAAATTTATAACCTACCTGTCTACTTAACAATATTCATTGAGAGCGTGGAATTTCGCTAATTAATGGTGTAACGGTGGTAGACCGTACCTACCTACCTGTTTAAATGTAATATGAGTAGGTAATACCTACTTAATACTTATAGGTAATGTTCCAACCAACATGTAAAAATAAAGGATTAAGTAAAAGATCATTCAAATAAAATATAGAAATTGCTTTCATACGTATTTTACACATTGCGCGGGCCGCCCGTTTTTATTACCACGCCATTATTTTGATTCGATTCAAGTATTCAACCTGCTACCCTATTTCTTATCGTATAGAATCTTATTCTACACTACGACGCGCATACGCACACACCTTCACATACGCCTGCAGCACGAAACATTACGAGGAAGAACTGACAATAAGCTATAAATCTCTTTCGCACTGTTAAGGATAAACGGGAGTCAGGTGATGTAGGCGGGGGTGATGGTGTTCCCTTGACAGTGAGTGAATTAAAACCAGGGTAATCAGGTAAAACACTTGTAATCTCTTTCACACACGATAGTACATGGAAATACACACAGTTATACACACGTATACAACGTGTTGTTTTGCATCCTCGTCAAATTTCAGGAGGCTGTTATGAAAGACATAAATAATCAAATAAAATTACGATCCTGCTCAATAATTAATACATACTTGTTTTTTTTATATTTAAGTTTGACAGTATTTCAGAATACTCTACTTTCAAAGAACAGAATCACCCCGTTGCGTATGTGGTAGGCAGTGTCGTACGACTATGTCACTGTGTGCATGCGTTACAGTGACAGCGCAGTTACAGGGCGGTATCACACGGACCCTACACATGCCGATTTCAGAAAATGACAAAATTTAAAAATAAATACCTACTTATTTTATTTATTGATTCGTGTCGAGAATCATTAGCATAGTTACCTCCTCGAATTTGACGAGGATGCAAAACAACACCTTGTATAAAGGTAATCAAGAACACATGCACATCGAGGAATAATATAATTTAGAGACACACAACATAAGAGCACAAAAGTACGAGCACACAAAATACACACAATAAAATAGCATAGAATTAGACGGACACTTATATTTACTTATGACTGTACTGCTGGTTGTAGCTTACTGGAGTGATGATCGCAACTAACTTTGTTGCTTACTAGAGTGATGATCGCAGCTAACTACACGTTCCATTTTTTTTTTTTTGGTGTGGCATCTCGCAGTTGGCCTTGAGAGGCCGTGACTGCTTAACCGGTCAATCCTGTGGTGCCTTTAAGCTAAGTCAAAGCCTCCAGCCAGGGGCATAATATTAATTATAAACTAAGCGACCATCACCAAAGGGCACCCCCTGTGGGGTACGAACCTCGGCTTAGGGCGTCGCTGGGGGAGGACAGCAAGTTGGGGACAGGCTGGATCAAAATGGGTTCATTATTATTAATGGGTAATACGCCACCAGCTGGCTCTGCGGATCCGATCAAGGAGAGAGGAAGGGAATCCGATCCGAGAGGAAGGGGAATTTATAGGGCAGGAACGCGGATGCAAAGGACCTCGGTGTCGAGGTCGGAACTTCGATTTGTGTCTGTGTCTGCTGTATACTGTACTGGTGGCCCTACTGCTTTCCTGGAGAAGGGTGATGGGGTCGTCAGGGTCGGTCAGTGCGTGCCTTGGACGGCGGATTCTACTGATTCTAGAGGGGACATAACTGGCGGCCTTCATAACCAGAGGGTTGCGATGGCTGCCAGCGGTATAAAAGAAACGCTTGCAAGCGCGTTTCATGAATTGCTGAATGGTGGGGATTTTCAAGTCTAAGTGTAAGTTAATATTACGAACGAACCAGGGGGAACCCGTGATTTTACGTAGAAAACGGCTCTGTAGGGTCTGCATCCTATGGACGTGCCGGGGGTGGGCCTGTGCGAAAACAGCACAGGCGTATGTGATTATAGGTCGGATGCATGACGTAAATGCGCAGTTTGCACCTGAGTGACAATTTACTGGGTGCATTTAAGACGGAATGTAGTCTACCCAGAGCAAAGGCGGCTCGCGAACGAACCACCTTTATGTGCTCTGAGAATGAGAGACGTCTGTCCAAAGTCACACCCAGATATTTGGCATGCTTCGCCTAAGGGATCGGCTTGCCAAACATCTTGATCGGGCGGGGTTCGTCATGTCTGCGTTTGACACGCGGTTTCAAGAGAACGGCTTTTTTTTTTTTTTTTTTTTATTCTTTATTATTAAAAGGGGTTTTTATCCACACGGATATGTCAACCCCATCGTACCTTATTAAACTATTAACTTAAATAGAATAACTACATACTATTATTAAGTACCTAAAAGAAATAAAATCATTGATTGGACTTCTTCACCAGACCACACAACCTCTTTGCAATCGCCGATCCTGGTTTCGCTAAAATGTTCTGAACTAACCCAACGTCCAAAATGTTTAATTCAAAGTCTATAATCAATGATTCCCTTTCATTCTTGCTCTTAACACATTCCATCAACAAATGTTGCACATCTTCAATTTGGTTGCATATTTCACAATTAGGTGATGCGACCTTCCGCATTAGGTAAGCAAACTTTGCTGATGGATAGTGCCCAGAGCGCAGCCTTAGTGCTAATTTAACATAACTCCTGTTTAAATTAATACTCTCAAACCAGGGCACGCGAGGAAGCTCGTTCTGGATTAAGAGAACGGCTTGAATCTTGTCGGGGTTGTCTTCGATTCTCCACTTTCTAAACCGTGCGCCAAGCTTGTTGACTGCGGTTTGGAGAGTACGAGATATCGAGTCGGGGATAAATGGCCGTATCGTCTGCGAACAGAGCCAACTGCGCATTTTTACATTTGGGGATATCACTGGTGAATATGAACATGAGGTGAGCTAGCACAGAGCCCTGAGGGACGCCTGCGCGGATAGGGTGGGGGAGGACAGCGCCCCTTTGATACGATAGCGAAAGGTTCGGTTAGCGAAAAAGTCTCGTAGGATGAGTACTAGACGGTCTGGCACACCGAGTTGGTAAAGCTTATATAATAAGCCATTGTGCCAGACTTTGTCGAACGCTTTCGTTAAGTCGAAGAACATAGCACCCGTCATCAAACCACGTTGGAAACCAACGCTTACGTGTTCGATGATACGGTGAACCTGTTGGACGCTCGAATGTTGGGTTCTAAAACCGAACTGTTCGTCGGGGATGAGACCCTTGGTCTCGGCATAATCTCTGAGTCGCTTGTCTATAAGCCTCTCATAGATTTTGCCCAGAACATTGAGCAGACTAATGGGGCGGTAACTAGAGGGGTTGATTTTTGGGCTTGCCCGGCTTTGGAATACCGATGACAGTGGCCCTTTTCCAAGCTTGGGGAAAGATGTTGTTGCTCAGAGCACCATTGAAGATGATGGTCATGAGCATTATGAGGTTGGCAGGGAACAATAGGATCACCCTATTCGTGATTCCGTCTGGGCCGGGGGCTTTACGGCGTTTCAGACGCTTGAACGATATCGTGCACCTCGTCTGGGGTGACGGGGTGCAGAGGATTATCTGGTTCTTCAACGGGGGGAAGGGAGGCTCTACGTTCGACATCCGCGTCAACCTCAGAGAGGTAAGCTTGGTCTACTGGTTGAGAGCTGGGTGTGCCTTGGGCCTCAAGACTGTCGGCAAGGCATTCGGCCTTGTTGATATCATCGAAGGCGATGGTCTTGTCAGGACGCACCAATGGGGGCGTGGAGGCTACTTTTGGGGACTGGAGATTCCTCTGCAGTTCCCAAAAGGCCTGGTGGGTGGGCTCTAACTCGCTCAGCATCTTGTCCCAGCCAGCGTCACGCAGCTCCGTTATGCGTTTCTTTACAGATCTCTGCAAAATAGCGCATACGGGCCTTGTTAGCTTGGCAAGGAAAGTTGCTGTAGTCACGGACAGCCGCGTTCTTCTCAGTCAGCAGTTCACGTATATCGTCCGGCAACTTCCAGCGATGGTCATCCATCGGGAGGGGACACCCTCGATTTGTGTTTATTGTCGATTAATGATGACACCTACGATACGTATCCCGTAATGACCAAACAATATTTCGAAATAAGGAAAGTCAAATTTAAAAAAGTGCTGTTAGTATTTACTAATTTAAACTGATGTTATGTCGATATCGACTTGTTACTTGCCGATGCTTGCGCCGGGAAAGAAATGTTACAGACTATTCTTAAACAAACTATATTTATTCCTACCCCTCAGTCATATTCCTGATTACTTGACCTATTCAAGTATTCATGCAACGCTCCGTACAAAAAAACACAAGAACAACAAAGTATTCTTGTTGGGCCAATCGGTAACATATGAGATCATAAATTATTCATTTTAATAAAATTACCCTAATGCCTTGTCTATATTCGATTAGGTAATCTAAGTCCTGCCTGACTACAGTATAGTTTCGGTCAGCAATATTTAAAGACAAACCTCGATACTACACACATCAAAAAGCACCCAACATATAAAAAACAAGGAAATAGCGCGGATACAAATCTTGCCCTTAAAAAAGCGCATAGAGAAAATACCTAGCCCTCGTATGCTATTCCCTGTAATCCGAGTAAAGGGTATCGGCCAGCTCTTCACTCTCCGTCTACCTGTGAAAATGTCATGCCGAATAAAAAAAAATGTTTCTTTGGCACATGTGATAAGGAGGTACAAAAAAAACGGCAATATTTTCTTGGCTTTACACCATCAGATACGATTTAATAACAGGAAAAACACAACTTGCATTCCGCCTTCGCTTATTTTTTTGCTGACACTACATTAATAACAATGGAGCCAGTGAAGAATCGTATCTTCATTTTTTATGATGTACTTCAGGATAATATCCAACCATCGCTTATGAACTTTAAATGGCACCCTCGTCACATACAATTGGTTATACAAGGTGTTGTTTTGCATCCTCGTCAAATTCGAGGAGGTAACTATGCTAATGATTCTCGACACGAATCAATAATAAAATAAGTAGGTAATTATGGAAATGGAAATCGGCATGTGTAGGGCCCATGTGATACCGCCCTGTAACTGCGCTGTAACTGTAACGCATGCACACGGCGACATAGTTGTACGACACTGCCTACCGCATACGCAACGGGGCGATTTTGTTCTTTGAAAGTGGAGTATTCTGAAATACTGTCAAACTTAAATACCTAAAAAAACAAGTATGTATTAATTATTGAGCAGGATCGTAATTTTATTTGATTATTTATGTCTTTCATAACAGCCTCCTGAAATTTGACGAGGATGCAAAACGACACGTTGTATATGTTTGCAAGTGGTATTAGCGATCTGTAGAACAGCGAGGTACTTGAGTAACACACTCGTAATGCCTTCCATTCTGACAATTTAACAACATTCATTGCGTTATTTACGTTATCAAGCCGACGATTTTATCAAACATAAGAAGCAATGGGTTAGGAATTTACTTCAAAATACTTCGGGTTGTGATTGAAACAGTTTTACGCAATTGACTGTTTATGTCGCAGGCAGATTGCAAAATTCGTCATTATACGTACGGCGCCGTCCGTTGGCATAGTGTCGGCGTTAAAATGCCTAAGACAAAATGTACAATGCCTAGGCATTATATTTGTGTATATTTATGTAAAAGTCTTTGAAACTCAATTGATGATTCGAACGCCGTATACATAATACCTAGGCAAATCAATCAATCAATCATTTATTTGCAACGAATGTATGTTACATTAAATACAGGTGGCGTAGATAGGAGTGAGCCATGCATTGTGCCTGGAAATAATCACGCAAAAATTATAAAAATTGTTAAGAAGCGATCCAGAAGTAACATTACAAATTAAAATTACAAATTGATACAACTAGTTCTATTTTCTACCACCTGTGGCGCTGCTAAACAAAACAACAAAAATGACGCCGAGTAGTGCAAGTAGTTCCGAAAATAAAAATGAAAAACAAGTGCGTGCAGCAATAAATAACTGATTTTAAAGATGTTTACACTATAATATAAGCAGTATTGAATAATTATTAAGAATCTCGAACGGGATTAGTGGACTAGAGAAAAAATTTTTGGAGGTTATCCGGCTCGTAAAACACGCTCAAGTATCCATGCAAACTGGTGTTCGGCGGACTCCTACTATTAAATAAAGGGTAACAATTTTACAAATGTTATTATTTAAACATTAGAAAGTTTATTAAGATCAGTTGAAAAATATAACGCACAGTCATTTAATTTTTCGGCGGTTGGAAAATTAGTGAGACAGTAAAACATTAACAGTAATAAAAAGAAAATTGGTCTGTTTTTTCATCCTACAATGTCAGTATAAAAAATACTCACTTAGTGTAATAAACAGTGATCGGATAATCTGGCGTTTATATACCTGAACTTATTCCCACGAAAGAATAATATGGACTTTCCTTTCTGAATAAATAAGTAATCCCGGGTTCCCGGGATTGAACGATTTTCTTAAAAACAACTATAGCAAACTTATTGAAATTATAGCAGTGGTTATTTTGATTTAGTATCTTCATTTTATTCAAAACAAATGGAATATCAATAAAAAATGATGTGCACAATGTGGTCAAGTAGTGGAAATTGATGTTTGATTTATCTATCTAACAGATTACGATTAGTGACCGAAACGACAAATTTATTGCATTTTATAAAAAAAATATTTATATATTTTTTTCACAACGAGTTCTGACTATGTTTTGTATGCAGGTAAAATTTTTAGCAATCTCAGGAATTTCAAACGATTCCGGGATCCGGGATTCTGAAAGGCATGTCCGTATTATTCTTTCGTGGGAATGAAAGTGAAGTTTAGGTAAATGAGCGCCCGGTTATCAGACCACTGGTAATAAATGAATCTACAGTAAAAAAAAAATGGGCAATTATGTAAATAGTTCGGCAGTTCATAGGTTCGGTCGGGACCGTGACCAATAACGCGCGAACTAAATTAGTCGCAGTAACTAAGCCAGGGCACCCCGACCAAATGGTTTAGGTTATCTTTGGCAAACCGCGCGCGAGCCGAGGGAGCGAAGCGAGTGGTGCCGTGGCATTGGCCGGCGAGCGCTACTTCCAAGTAGCGCCTTATTCCGATTTAACAAATCGGAATAAGGCGCTACTGCCCTCACGTTACTGCCGTTAAGTCATTTTCCTGCTTGCTATTTATTTAATCACCCATTAAAACATTTGAAGAGTTATGACTCATTTTTATTCGGTTTACTACTCAGTTTTAACTGCCGAACTTGTTAATAATCAGCCCTAACATATGACTTTTTACAAAATGGATGCGATCAGAAGCGTCATCAATTGGCTTTAGACATTATAAATATCAGTATGCAAACGAACGGCGGAGCCGCCGTATGTATAATGACGAATCATGCAATCTGCCTGTGACAGGATGTAGTAATGGAGTAAACATTATTGCATCAAATTAATAATAATATAATAATAATAATATGAGACAACATCCACGCAAGGTCTTCAGGTCCCGAACTAGGTAGAACCTGTACTACGGTAACCTGATGACTGATATACATACTTAAAATATATATACACACCCAGACACAGGTCAAACAGACATGTTCATGCACACAAATGTTTGACTTGTCCGGGGATCGAACCCGGGACTAGCGGCGCAGAAGGCAGGGTCGCTACCAACTGCACCAACTGGTCAGTCTCTTTTCAGAAATAGTTCAATCTCTTTGAATTTCGTCCGTCACCATGAATCAAAATTACGGTAACATAGTGTGGCTGAATTCTTTTTATCTTGAAACATCATAAGCCTTGACAAGCTTTTGAATCAACACTTAAGAAAGATCTGAATAAGTTCAAATAAAGTACGAGTATTCTCGATATCGCGGAATTACAAAGATTCCTTTCTTTCTTCCAACGCAGCATTTACAAAGAGATCAATTTTACTCTCCTGATCTTAACAGCGGTCGGTTGGACAGATGGAGGTGTTTTAATGAATATCAAGTTTCTTTATTGAGTGAATATTTTATGGAGGAATACGTTAACTATTGTTCGTAATCTGTGTATCATGATAGTGTGGAATATAAACGGCGTATTGTAGCTACACACGATAAGCGAGATACGCCAAAATCCGTCATAACTGTGTAACACGACTGGCGTGTAGACAGCACACAATGCGTTGCTGATTACACGATAGGCGTGTTTTCACGTAGTGAGTATGCACATTCTATTCGGTTTTATTGAGGAAGTGATTCCATTAAATTGAGAATGAGTTACTGGAACTGTCATAGTATTACTTAAATCCTTCACCATACCTACATTTAATTTTGATCATCCTAATTTGAAGTTAAAATATCTTAATCTTGTGTCTCAGCTTATTCCTGTTTCCTTCTATTTGTCATTGCTTCCATGCTTGCTCAGTCGTATATTCAGTACAGTAGACAGCATCACAGTAAGTTAATTTCCTTTCTTATCCAAACCCTGTACACACCGACAATACCCACTATTTCTTTCATAAAATAAAATATCCACAAAAAATATTTCTGTAGGTGTCACGTAGCTTTTATTCCGGGTCTTGAGTAAGGCCTTAAGGAAACATGAATCATCTCAAATCCTTCAATGAATGGCAAAGGCAAGTGAAGGACATTCTTCAAATGCTTTGCCGTCAGCTTCACAACATGGCATACTTAGTAAGATATTTTCAGATTTAGGTAATGTTTGTATTATTCTTTGCTATGGACACTTTTCTTCCATTTTATGATCTTCATTTTCGCCGTATTATTAGTTTGATTTTATGTTTCCTTAAGTCGAATCACGGTCATGTTTAGTTCTGTTGTTTTAACCCATTTTCATTGGACAGTGAAAGTGTTAAAAGGGTTAGTTTTATCGTTAAAAATGAGGTCATACAGGTGACTTGACTCATGCATTTAATTTATTAACCCAGAAATGATTTAAATTAATGTAGTTAATTGGATTTGTATCTACTCATCTATAACGTTCGATGTTCCCATTGAACCGCTTTCCAAGATAACTAGCATTGCAAATGAACTTATAAACTCTTGAGCTTAAAACTTTTTAGACTAAGCCTGACTATGTGATAGCTCGTAAAATAGGGGCAAAAATGTTTAAAAAAATATTGTATTTTTGAAAGAAAAGATATAGTTTTCTTTTCTTTGTGTAGGTTTTCTAAAATTGGTGCATTTAAAATGGTGGATTTTAGACTGGGAGCCGACCCCAGCTTAGCTCTGTTGGGGAAAAGCTAAGCAAAAGACGATGATTTAAATTCTTAATCTTCTATTTCATTCAAGAAAATCCCTGGAGACTTGGAGAGTATCAGTATCCACAGAGTTTCTTGTTGGTTCTTTTAACTCGTATTACGTTTCATAAAGGGATGAGTCTGACATTGATTAATATTTTATCTCACGTGAAAGGGCGTACCACGCTATATATCATGTAGGTAGGCCTCCACGAGTCCTTTGGTTTTACTTACAGTATTAATGTATCATACTGGTGTAATTATAATGTTTTAAATAGAAGGCCACTTTTTTTAAACCTCTATTGCGGTATCTTGGATATAATTTGTATCATCTTGACAATGTTTTCGCTATTAATCGCAGTTGAGTTTAGCGGAACCTGATATTCGAGCTTATTAACGATTTACCTACTTTATTTCGCAAACTTGCTACTTGCAAGATATTGCCGTGTACCTAGAAAAAGCACTTACGACTTTTGCCTTTGTCTCTCTAAACAGGCGCTATATATTAGCTGCAAGAGATCTTGTGCTAAGGCTATCTTAATAAAAACCGGTTAATGTAGGTAATTTTCGGCAGTGGTAGCCCAGTGGAAACGGCGACGGCTTACGATTCGTAAATCGTAGGGTCGAACCACTACTCTCAAAACGGCGAAGGAAAACATCTTGAGGAAACCGGCATGACTTAGACCCAAAAAATTGAAGACGTGAGAAATCCATCACCCGCACTGGGCCCGCGTGGTAGATTACGGCCCACTCCCTCTCACAGAGGGGAGGCCTGTGTCCCAGCAGTGGGTACATTATAGGCTGAATAAGTTATGTAATGTAATTATTCTTATTTGTTTCTTTAAAATAATAATACAAGAGTGAAGCCTTTCGTAAAACTAACAGCAACGAGTGCATGTATCGCAACTGATTGCAGCTTATATCGTGCAGGCGCTTATTCTCTATTTTAACAAGTAACAACGTTTCCGATTTCGATCAAGGCATTCTCGTCATATACAAAGGTAACCTCCTAACGTTACTTATGTTATGTCGACAATAACTATTAAAGTCCCACTAATTAAAACAGCATTCCTCTAATACATAATTATAGTCCTCCAGACTGTTTTTCGGCCATGGTGGCCAATCTCGACGGACAGTAACTAGCCTTCGGCGCGGGAGATATTATAGTGCACAAGTGTATGCGCAGACACAGGTGCACTCTCTCTTCCCTCACTTTCGTAGTCCGATGGGACGGCAATCCGACACGACCGGAGAGAGATCAGGCGTAGGACCAAAGGCTTTAACGTGTTTTCCGAGGCACGGAGGTATCACACACTGCCAACTTCCAAACTCGGGGCTGTGACTAAAAAATTCCTTAAGAAAAAATCCAATAACAGTTTGCCCGACCTGGGAATCGAACACAGGACCCCACGCTCAGCAGTCGCGCTGGCAATCACGAGACCCACGGGGCAGTCTAATACATAATGTGCATTTTAATGAGTACGAGCAACTTTCTTATTTTACGAATATAAAAGTACCTACCTATTTATTAGTTCCTGTGTAAGTATTTTTAATCCTCCCAACCTGATGGAACCAAGATTCTCTAATAGCCAAAAGCCTCACAGCTTAAATAAGACACCAATCCACAAAACTTCGCCTGGGAAAGGCAGCAAGCTATAAATCTTTAAAGACCGGTAGAACGAGAAAGTTTTCTCGTTAACTTTGAATGTTAATAACTTAATTAGTCAGCGCTTCGTCCAGCGACGTTGCTTCGGTGTAAATTGCTTACAGCAGCTTTATTTAGTGTGTACTTCGTAATTTGGAACTATCTATTAAATAAATGACGTAGGATCTCTAGATTGAATAAGGTTATGAAATCTTGATATTGTCATTTTGAATACTTCACTGGCTGGTTGAAATAGGAATTAATCAAAGCAGTTTAAGGTTAAACATTCGCGAACCTATTTGCGAGAAATTTATAAAGAAGAAAGAATTACAGAAGTATCGATGCGGAAAAGAAATTCTAGACATTCATCGATGAAATTCGAGATTAAAGTATAAATCTTTTCATTTCCTTTATAATAAAGAAGAAAGATCACGTCTAAGATTCATTCCAATGTCTTCTATTTTTATCCTTCCGTGAAACGAGTCTGCAGAAATTCTTTTTATATTTGTTTAGGTCAGTCGTATAGATAATTTATTCTGAAGTGAAATAATAGATCTTCAGCTATGAAGTTGCCGTTTTACAATACTTGGCCATTTGAAACGTAATTTAAGTATGGAATGGATTATATTCTAAATTCTAATTAATTTTGGTTTTAAAAATATGGAATTCTATTTTCAAATTCAGTAATTCGTTTATTGATTACTGTTTTGCTTTCACTACATATTTTGTATCTTTTACATCAATATGGACACGACAAAAATACGAGTAATTATGGAATACCGAGTTCCGTCGCGGTTGCAATGCCGCACATGTAAACGACTCGCAACATTAACACTCATTGGCACTCAACAACGACGAATTAAAGGCGATAGTGGAAGCTGACGATACTCAATCTACGGCTAAGTTAGCAGCAGCTTTCAACGTTAGCATCAAAATAATATTTTTTTGAACCGCATTGTCACTTGCGATGAAAAATGGATTCTTTATGATAATCTTCAATGGTCATCATGTTGGTTAGACCCTGGCTCAGCTCCTATACAAAGCCTCAAACAAAACTTACCCTTAAAAAAGTCATGGTCACTGTTTGGTGGTCTAGTGCCGGTATAATTCATCACAGCTTCTCACCAAATGGCACCAGCATTACTGCGGATGTGTACTGTGAGGAACAAGACACAAGGATGGACCCGCTCCCAAATCTTCGGCCAGTCTTAGTTAATCGCTTGTCCCCGCTGCTCCTCCACGACAACGCTCGACCTCATACGGCACAGCAGACAGTCTCTAAGCTACAAAACATCCACAGTACTCACCAGACCTTGTGCCGACCGACTTCTACTTTAACCAAAAGTTGGACAAGTTTTTGGCAGGGAAAAAATTCAATACCCGAGCGGCAGTACAGAAAGGCTTTGAAGAGTGTGTTGGCTCCCCGTACACCTGACTTTTTCGAGAAGGGCATTGAAAAATTACACCACTGCGCTGGCAGAGATTCATCGATAGCATGGGTGCATATTTTGATTGATAGAAATAAAAATATTTACAAAAATGACTTAAACTGTCTGTATACTAAATGGCGTTTTCATAGGTAAAGGCCTATTATGTATATGTGTATTATGACTAAACCGGTTTCGACGCTAGCAGGTACGTTATTTTATTAAACAAGAGGAAATTAAATAGGTACGGTCCTTTTTTTTTTTTTTTTGTGGGTGGGAAATCATCAAATAACTTCTCCCGCTCTGGGCAGAGCAGGAGGGCGTGTCAGACTCTTACTGACTAAAACCCACCCGTGTTCCTTCAGTTGCCTGTGCCAGGGGCCACGGTAACCCTCTTGGACTTTTCCGCAACCCTAGCAGGCATCGGTCCTAGCAAACCCCGTCATTGGTGCTGACATCTCTTTGAGGCGCGCGTGGAACACAACGCGCCGTCGACCCGGGCCTGGTCCTTATCGAACGGCGAGCTGCCCATTGCTCGCCGTTCGCAAGCCCGCGCCTACGGTGGCCGGGAATCGGCCTGCAATTCCCGACGCCCAGGGCGTCTCCTGCGGCGGCTAGGGGCGTGAGGGCGCAAATTTTGCCTCTCCCTCACGCGTTCCGCCTCCTCCTTCGCGAACATTACTGCTTCGCAGAAGGAGGTGACGGCTTCCCAAGCCCTCTCGCTCCGTACCATGGCCTGGACCAAGGCCGGACGCGAGAGATCGCCACCGCCAATCGCCTCCACGAGGACACGGCGGTGCTCCGCCCAAGCCGGGCAGACCTCCACCGTATGCTCCACCGTGTCCTCCGGGCGATCCACACAATGGTGACACCCGGGCGTTTCCTCCCGCCTTATCCGGAACAGGAACCTCCCGAAACAACCGTGTCCGGTGAGGACCTGCGTCAGGCGGAAGGTGAGGACGCCGTGGCGCCTCTCAAGCCACTCCTCAAAGAGGGGACTTATCGCCGCAATTGTGGCGTGCCCAGCGCTGGGTTGCGACAATCGCACTCTCCATGCCGCCCTGAGATCCCGCCGGAGCTCTGTCCGCTGTACCGTGATTTCTCGCGGCAGCGGAGCTACGCCCCGGCGTTTCGCCTCCTCGCGCCACTCCCAAACGTGCGCGAGGACTTTTGCCTCCAGATCCCATGGCGGTAATCCGGCAAGGAGGCTCGCCGCCTCACCGGAGACCGTACGGTATCCCCGGACCAGCCGGGTGGCCATGACCCTTTGGGGCGCGTTCAACCAGCGGGCTGGCCGCCGCCTCAAGGAACGCGCCCACACCGGTGCCCCGTAAAGGGCCATGGACCGCACGACCCCCGCGTAGAGCCTCCGGCAGGAGGCGTTTGGCCCCCCTAGATTGGGCAGCAGCCGCTTTAAGGCAGCCCCGGCCCTTTCCAGTCTGGGAGCCAAACGTCGGAAATGCTCCACGAAGTTCCACCGGCTGTCGAGGACGAGTCCCAGGTACTTCATCGTCGACTCGACGCCGATGTGAACCCCTCCTACCGTTATTTGGGAACCCGACGGTGGCGTGTTCCGAGGACCATGAAAACACATGGCCTCGGACTTGTGCAGGGCCACCTCGAGTCCCAATTGCCGGATCCTCTCGACGATTGTCGCAACCCCGCGTGTCGCTAGTTCGGCCGCCGCCTGGTGCGACCTCCCCTGCGCCAGGACCAGCGTGTCGTCAGCGTAACAAACCACGCTGACGCCACTGGGGAGGTCGGCGCGCAGCATCCAATCGTAGCCGATATCCCACAGATGCGGCCCCAGGACCGATCCCTGTGGGACACCGCACGACATCTCTTGCCGGTTCCATACTCCATGGTGACCGGGGTAGATGACGGCCCTGTCCGTCAAATAGGCCTCGACCACACGACAGAGGTAGGTCGGCATCCGGTGATACCGGAGTGCCT
This sequence comes from Brachylomia viminalis, assembly GCA_937001585.2. Classification (NCBI taxonomy): domain Eukaryota; kingdom Metazoa; phylum Arthropoda; class Insecta; order Lepidoptera; family Noctuidae; genus Brachylomia; species Brachylomia viminalis. Next base: position 6,776,282 of record OW443300.2, read on the forward strand.
CCCTGATGCAACTCCAGGGCAGGGTATTGAAGGCATTGGCGATGTCCAGAGACACCGCCAAGACGACCCCACCCCGGGCCACAGCATCCCCCGTCGTGAGGGCCCGCACGCGCATGATGGCGTCCACCGTAGAGCGCCCCCTGCGGAAGCCAAACTGGCTCTCCGCCAAATCCGGCCCCACCCGCACCAGCCGCCCGACGAGGCGGTCTGCAATGACTCTCTCAAAGAGCTTGCCCACCTCGTCGAGCAGCACGATGGGCCGGTAAGCGGACGGAGAGTCCGCTGGGCGCCCCGGCTTCTTGATGAGGACCAGTTTCCCCGTCTTCCAACGAAGTGGGAACTGGCCCCTCTCCATGCATGCGCTTAGGAGCCCCCTTAGTCGAGGCCCGAGAGCCTCCGAGGCCAGGACCCAGGCTTTCCCAGGTAAGCCGTCGGGTCCTGGGGCGGTATTTTTAGCACTCAGCCTACGTACCGCCACTCGCAGCTCTACCTCGGTCACCTCCGGAGCATCGTCGTCGTCGTCGTCGGTGTGGTCCGCATTCAGCACCGCAGTAGGCGGAGCCATGGGCGGGGAGATATGGTCCCCTCTAGAAGGGAACAGAGTGCTCACCACGTCCTCCACGAGCTGGGGCCGGAGACTCTGCGTCAGCGGGGGAGCCCATGGGCGGAGCTTCTCACGCACCAATTTGTAGGGGCGTCCCCACGGGTCCCTGTTCAGAGTCTCCAGCGACTCCTCGCGGGCCAGTCCCTTGGCCCGCAGGATCTCCGCTTGGAGGGCGGTCTTCGCCGCTCTGTACCCCTCGTACAGCTCCGCCTGAATGGCTTCCGTATCCGGAGGGCGAATACAGTGCCTGCGGTGCCTGGTGTACCGGCGTCGCACAGCGACACACGCCCTGCGTAAAGTCGTCAACTCTGGCGACCACCAGCACACCTGGCGCTGAGCGCGTCCGGGCTGGGCCCGGGGCATTGCCACGTCACATATTTCGGACATGGCCTCCCGGAACCACTCCGCCTCGACGTTGATGTCAGCAGGCCTGACCGGTGATGACACCCAGGCCTGCACGATCGAGGCTTCCAGGAGGAGCTCCCGGTCCAGCTGTTTCAGCGCCCACCGCGGACCACTCGGGGCCTGTCGGACCAGCGCGCTCGAGGTCTGGGCGGAGACGTCGAACCGGATGTACCGGTGGTCGGAATAGGTCTCCACCCCCTCTATGACGCGCCAGTCAAGGACACGCGGTGACAGAGCGGGGCTGGCGAACGAGATGTCCACCACCGATTCACCCCGCATCCGCACACGCGTGGGGACAGAACCCCGATTTAGGACGACCAGGCCTGTCTCCAGAGCCCAGTCCTCCACCATCCTGCCCCGTGTGTCCGTATACCGGGAACCCCAAGCCACATTCTTGGCATTGAAATCCCCGAGGACGAGCACGGGGAGGGAACGGAACCCGACGACGACGACTTTCAACTCCGCAAGGGAGTTGTGGAACTCGGCAAGAGTTCGGTTCGGGGAGAAGTATACCCCAACCACTACGATCTCCCCGAACCGTGCTGCCACGCAACCCCGTCCCCTCGTGACAGACTCGAGGGACGGAGTACCGGCGGCGGCCGACGAAATTAGGGTCACTGAGCCGCTCAGGTCCGCCACCCAGTCATCCCTGGGCGGGACAAAGTACGGCTCAGCGACCACGGCGATGTTAATCGACCACTGCGCCATGCTCTGGAGCAACAGATCCTGAGCGGAGGCGCAGTGGTTGATGTTCGCCTGGAGGAGGCGTAATGGGGCCGTTATTGGCACTCCATATCAGCCTCCTCCCGAGCCCTCTGTGAGGGCCCCGCCGCGGTGGTGACGGCGGCGACGACGGCGGTCAAGGCGGCAGCGGCGGCGGCAGTGTCGGCGGCTGCGGCAGTGACGGCGGTGGCGGAGGGCTTGCCCCTGCCCCTGGCTGTGGCGGGTGGAGCGCAGGCCTTGCTCCCCATCCGGTGATCGGCCGGCTTGCCAGCTGCCGCACATACGGTGCAGTGCGGCGCGGCATTGCAAGAGCCTGCCTTGTGACCGGGCTGACCACAGCGGAAGCAATGGTGGCTGCGGTCCACCTCCGAGGTGCATTGAGCTCCCACGTGGTTGCCCACCTGGCAGCGGAAGCACCTCAGAGGTCTGGGTTCCAGCAGTTTCACCTGCGCGGAAACCCAGCCCACCAGTAGCCTTCGGCCCTCAACTATTTTTTTTGGCCGCCGACACGGGGCAGCTTACCGTAACGGCTCGCATCCCCTTGAAGTCAGGACGGATGGTGCCTGCCCTCACCTGCTCGGCAGAGCACCCCCCAGTCCTAACGACGGCGGCCATCACATTCCCCTCCGTCACAGAGTCGTCCAGGCCCAGGATGCGCAAGTCAGCGCATTTGTTGGGCCTGGACACTCGGGCCTCGTCCGCATTTAAGGACGCCCTAAGCCTTTCGGCCAGAGCGTCGGCGGCCGGGCCGCTGGCCGCACCGGGGATCTCCAGCATCCGGGCCCCAGTCGCCGTGAGCCTTACCCGGATGCCTTCGGTGGCGCCGATCTCCTCTAGGCTCACCGCCTGTCCCACCTTGGCTACCACGTCACGGTAGGACACGCCCTTCTTCACCGCTTCCGGCTGTAGTGTAATCACTACAGCTGCGGACTTCGGGGCACGGAGCCTAGCCGCGACGCTTCGCTCTTTGCGCTGCTGCTGCCTCTCCTTCCTTTTGGCCGCCCTTGCCGCCTGCCTGGCCTTCCTCTTCTCCTCGGCTACTTGCCATCCAGCACCAGCCGGAGGAGATATAGGAGGAGGAGGTGGGGGCGTCCGTCTTGCAGCCCGGGCCGGTGCCCTCGCCGTCTGTGTAGCCATCCCGCCCGCCCTGGGCATGGGCGGCCCCGCGGGTTTCGGCACGGGGGGGGCCTTCCTCTGACCCGACGAGCCAGGTTTGGCCGCGGCAGCTGCGACGGTGGCAAATGACACCGCCTTCTGCCGGCCCGCGGCCGGCTGGCTCGCCGCTAGTGGGGGGCGCAGGACAATGGCCTCCAGGGCGGAAAACCGGCTCTGGAAGGCAGCCAGCTCCTGCCGCACCAGGGTCAGAACCTGGTCTTGCGCAGGCACGGGCCGTCCCTGCCCATGCTGCTGCGCCCCCGCCTGCGGCACCTCCCTGGGGCCGGCTGCTCGAAGCCCGGCCAGGTCTGCTCGGAGCTCCTCATTCTCCTTCCGGAGAAGCTCCATGGTGGCTGTCAAGCGGGCTACCTCCGCCCGCATTTCAGACATTGCGTCTGACGGAGACCCAGGTTGAATGGCCTCCGCTGCCGCCATAATGGAGGCCGTGGCCGCGGCTATGGCCTTGTCTTTAGAGGATTTATTCCTCTTCAAGGCCACATCCTTTATTGCGGCGACCACGATCTCCGCAAACCTGGCCGTTCGATCCGAGTTGAAGCCGCCAGCGGCGTCCGGCTCGCCACTCGAGGACTCTGAGAGACCCGCCTTGCAGCTGGTCCTTCCAGGCTGGTTCCCTTCCAAAGCGAGTCTCCCAGTTTGCTGAGCCGGCTCGGCTGGGCTGACAGAGCGCAGCTCATTAGTCTCCTGGGTGGCGATCCCTCTGCCCAAACCCTTCTCCCGGGCTCCACCCCGCCGGCTGGAGTGGATTTTTTTGGGCCCCGAGGTCCACTCTTCGGAGGATGACCCCTGGCCCTCCCCCGATCTGGGGCGCTTCTGGTAGAACCTTCGGTTCCTATCAGCAGCCCCCGCCACTTCGCGCCCCGAGCCCTGGCATGAGCCCTCCGCGCCAGATGCGGCGTCGGACTCCGACCCCGCATCACTCCTCTCCTCTTCGTCATTTTTATTTATATTTTGATTATTGATTTTTTCCATTTTTAATCCCACGAGTAGATATAGGTTTTGATGTCCACCGGGCAGAGCCTAGATGCCCGGTAAGCCTACATACTGCAGAGTGCGGCAGGTACTCTGCAGGGGAAGCGCTAACGACTGGACTCCCTCCAGCCATTCATCCTCTCACCGCGCTTCGAAGCTTAGGATTGGGTGGTTTTTTATCTTAGAGGTAGCCTTCCTCTGGGCCAGGCAATTAAGCCAAGCCCCCGGCGGCGGCATTAGGCATGCCTCCGTTCGCTGTCCGGCCGACCCGACTCAGCGAACCCGCCGAAAATTCTCTCCTCAAGGACTGCTCCTCAGGGAGAGAAACACGTGCCGCTTTGGTGCGCCTGCACCGCAGCGGCGGCCCTTCTCAGTCTACGCCCACTCAACTTCCTCTGTAAGCAGAGGAGGAGTGGACGTATTGACCCTCTATAGCCCGGTTCCCTTCACCGACCATCAAGCATGATCGGTGATTGGAACCATGACCTTTCCCCGTTTGTTAAAGATTAGCCGCCAGCCCCAATTGTCCACCAAAACTTGGTGGGCAATTGGAGCCGACGTTGCCCAGGGTGCGCCACGAGGAGGCTCTTCAACATGCACCCCAAATAGGTACGGTCCTAAAGGTGTTATAAGGCTCCTTCGAAGTTTGCATAGATCCATCGTAGGTCTTGCCGTAGGCCGTGCCGTAGCGCTAATGCCACGTAGACGTTGCTACACCGCGTAGATGCGCGCGCGATTACGCCACTACATCGCGTAGAATTTACTACGCCACGTAGATATTACTATGCGGCTATGCCACTTAGTCGTTACTACGCCGCTACATCGCGTCGACATAACTAAACCGCTACTTCGCGTAGACTATACTACGCCACTATACCACGTAACAGAGTCGCAGAGCCCACGCTGAATCAACATCAGATGCAAATACGGGTAGCATAAAGAATCGGGTTGAATCAAGACCACGACGTAACGGCGTAGACGTTGCTACGCAGCTACTCCGCGTAGACGCTACTACGCCGCTAGGTCACGTTATCGTTACTACGAATGCTATAAAATAATGTTTCTAGCATTACAGTTTACGCAACAGAGTACCAAGCCATTATTTCAAGAACGAATTAATAGTGACTCAAAGTAAATTTTTATATGAAAATTTTATTGAAAAATGAAAAAAATTATATGAAATAATATGATGCAATATTATTTAAATAAGTGATTAAAACAAAGTCTTCTATAATGTAGAATACTTTTTTTGTTGATGTGTGTTTATTTTCATATTACTGCGTACTTGTGACGCGTCTTTAAATGTTTAAAATAAATCTGTCAGTGTATTAATAAATATTTATTTATTTATATATTCTTTATTGTACCTACACCACAAAATACATAATAAAAAAAACAGAATAAAAAATTAAATTTACAATAAAAATGTATTTAAATTGACTATTAAATGTGTTTAATAGTCAGAAACTCCTCGATGTTAAAACCGATCATACATGACAAAAACAAAATATCAAACTAGGTACCTACAGCAAAAAAATATACTAAAAACATAGTCACAGCAGAAAATGGAGGGACAAAAATATCTAAAATATTAAAGACAAATGAGATTGATAATTATTAAGGTAAGGTATTATGGTAACGTAGTAACGAACAGAGACATAGTGAGACAAAAACATCTTTAGATAATAAATGAGTACTTCCGAAGATAGTCACCAACAACAAGCAATCATTAAGAACAATTGTAGTCTGGAATAGTCTGGATGTCCCTCCTCCCAACACATCACCTTCACTCTACCACGGTTAGGTTATTTATAGCCATATCCAGACGGCACTTAGCTACGTCATTGTTGACGAATGTATTGTACGTCATTGCTGAAGGAATGTTGGTAGTACTATAATACATTAATTCAATTTAGTTAGTTGCCACAATCGGCGCAAGGAAATTTCATCCCGCAACCCGCGCGGGATTCGCTTCAGTTTGGCCAGAGCTGCCAACAAACTGAGGAAATCCTACGACGGATGGGCCCTAAAATCTTCTTATAAACGCGTCGCGCGTTCCGTTTGGGTCCACCGCCGCCGTGTGAGTACAGCTGAGTACAGCCTTATTCTAAACTATCTCGGGGAATGGAAAGATGAAAAATATTGACTGACGATAACTGATTTTTTGTGATAGATTTAAAGGTAGCCTACCTAAACAGTCTTTGCTTGTTTCTTCTTACTCCGATCAATATGATTACAATGCGATCCACTATAATATTGTATTAGCTATTTAAAATCGTATTCAATTTATTATGATAAAAATCTTGCTAGCCCAATTAGCACATAACGCAAGAGCTAGAGCAACAAGGTGGCTCAAAACAAGGGTGGTTAGAAATTGGAGAAAGCCTTTGTGTACCAGTACAACAGATCCAAATCAAAAGTCATTTATTCAAACTAGGCTGAGAATCAATACTTTTTGAAAGACAAAATTACATAAGACAGTACCCCAAAAAGCCCGCCCTTCACCAATTCCTAGTGATTTAGCTAGAAAGAAGAAGTGGCGCGACAAACTCCCCAGCAGCGCAGCTGTATGTTTAGTTAGAAGAACTGGATTCTATACAATAGTAAGTAATAAACATTAGGAAACACACAACATTAAATTAAATTATTTGCCATATGTCAGCTAGCACACTCCAATATGCCAACAAAAATATTGAAAGCTATACTCAAGCAGAAGTAAATAATAAAAACGTAAAAAGAACTTAATACTTATATAAATAAAGGGCGTGCCCGCTTACATTTGCAATGCTGCATTATGTTTACATAGCTGTAGCTTGAAGTCACAAATGATAAACTAGGACCTTCGAAGTTAAATAAAAAAACGAGTGTGCTTTAGACCACACAACTGAAGTAAAACTTCTTTAGCTCCATCCATATGCGTTCGCCTCGCCCGATCACACTTTTCGTAACGCTCTCGTCATGCATTCGCCAGCTTACTCCCCAAGCCAAGCGTGCCTAAAGAAGTTTTACTTCAATAAACAGTTAATTACTAATAACAAAATCATGATCATGATCATTTATTGACGTGTAAAAGTGTTTGTTCAAACCTACTTACAGAAATAAAATCATTTATCATTTATGGTCAGCAAGACGACCTGACAAGAAACATGAGGTACAAAAAAAAGAAAAATTTAACAATGAAGCCATAAAGCCCGAACGTTCACCTCGAACATCTTCGATGGTCAAAATATCTATAAATATCTTTCGATGCACGTATCCATACGGTCCCCTTATCCACACCTAAAATTTGATGAAACAGGTCGAACGTGACCGCGTAAATAATCGTCAGCTTGTCGTTAAGGTCGTAATTCACGTTCATTACTGAAGAAATTTCAGTCTACATTATTACAATTTAGGTGGATTCTACCTGCAGCTTCCAGTCGCCTTGTGGATCAATCTCCATATATTATTATGTAGCACATGATCTTCTTCAGACCAATGGCTTCTAAATTGTAAGTACCTACTTTTATTTTAAACACTATTTTCACCTACCTACCGTACCTACATTTTTGTTTTATGAACCGAATTTAATATAACGAAAAATATATTTTTTTTAAAGGGATTCTGTAAATTTTGGAACGAGGGATTTTAAACAAAGTTCAAGATAAATAGCTTATCTTGAACTTTGTTTAAAATCCCTTTGAAAATTAAAGGGACGAAAGGGTCGAGGGGTCGAACCTAATTGTTGTTTGAACATGTGTTTCTCAGAGACCAACCCACAGATAGATTGTGATCAAAGATAATTCATGAACATTTTGATATGATTAGGTATGTCGTATCAAAAGTTCATGAATTGTTTTATATTGAACAACTATTAACAAAGTTTCATATTATGTCTGATGCACTTGAACCTTCTTTAGAATGTCAATTAAATATTGAAAAGTCAAATACTTGCGAAGAAAAATTATCTTATCAAAAACGAATAGGTAGCTTGATTTACTTGGCTGTAATGACCCGACCAGGGGCCGTACTATGACGTGTTAACACCATCATGATTCCGTTACGAAAAAGAGATAGCGCTATCGGTCATCTATAGCTCCGTCTCTCTTCCACGCTGGAACAATGATGGAATTAACACGTCATAGTACGGCCCCAGACATATTATGTACCTAATCATAGCGAATTGTCTATGATCACAAACTGTCAGTAAGTTGGTCTCTGTCAACAGTTCTTAGTTCTAATAATAAAGTTTCAATAAGCTACCGCATCCTGCAGCTTATTTACCTACTTAGCTTAACTTTAAACGTGGGATTGCCGTGGGCACAAGTAGTTGATAATATAAGTAGATACCTTGTAATCTTAGAGGCTTCAGTTAAGAAAATGCCTTCAGCGATGTTTATGATAATATTTCATGTTTACAAGTTCTATCATAATCACAAGTCATACAATAATCACATTACAATAACATTATACACTAAATAATAATAATAATATAAAATAGAATATAAATAATATATGTACAATAAAACTGGACTAATAAATATATACATATATTATTATGTTAAAATAATAAATAATTTGAAATCGCTTCTGCCAAATTCACGCTCTCGCTCTGCAGTCATCCAGTCTATTCTGTAAAAATCTCACCGTGATAGAGTTATCACGATTCGGGTGAAATAGAAACGAATCAAAAAAGTCGAAACAGTACTGCAAGTACTATTTAGGCAGCATTTAAATAAAAAAGAGGACTGATATCATAAAAAAAATACGCCAATAACTAACAAGCAGTTTAGTCTACACTACACAATAGTGTACCACAATTCCAAATTTGAATTTAAATTTTCTATTTTTTCATCCAATAAATGAATGTAGAGATTGTTTTCCACGTTTATTCCTTCGGAATTTCTGCATTAAATCACATTATTTCTGTGCAAAAAATATCGTTCTTTTAATAGTGATTGTTAACTAAGCTCTGTGTCATCCAAGGAGATTTTTTCCGAACAAATATGGATACCTCGCCCACGGAAGCCGCCCAAGTCGTGGCGTTGCTGGATTCAGGGCATAGTCAGCGTGTTGTGGCTGCACGATTGCATCTTAGCCTCTTTGCTGTCAATATCAGTGTTATCAGGAGACTGGTATGTTTACTCGCCGTCCAGGATCTGGTAGATATCGAGTCACGTCTGAGCAAGATGACTGGTATATTGCCTCAGTTTCTCTGAAAAATCGTCTCTTTAACTCTTTTCAACTGCAGCAGCGGCTCCGTGAGGTTCAAGGATTGACTGTGAGCGATTCTACCATTAGAAGACGAGACTGCTACCGCTTGACTCTCAGGGAGGAAATTTGTTTTCGCATGGATTAACAATCTTTTCAGACTTTGTAGAGTAATGTAGCCGGAACATGTCGTAGTCAAAACGCGCGAACGGTAGGACGCAGCAGCCAGTCTGAGAGCCGGTGATTCGTCCCGGTCTTTACGACAATCTCTGTGCCTCTCCTGCATCTATACAAGCTATAATGTTATTTCGGTAGTAATCGGTTTACTTATAATTATCATTCGCAGTTATACTGTATTTGTTTGATTACATAATTATGTTGGGAACTAACGTAAACAAACAATAGGTACAATATGACTTTAATTAGACATGACAAAAATCGTTGACTTTGACAAATCAACATCAGACATGCATTCCGCTCCAATTTACCGCTTTTATTTTTATTTTTAGTCTTGCCTGTTTACTTTGTCTACATTTCAATTGCATAGTAAATAAATGATAAGTGGAAGTGCGGATACTCCTAATACAAGCAATTCCTTGCTTAAAAGGAGATCTCCAAAAATATGTATCTAAATGCCCATTGTCATTGAACTAAACATTTTTTATTTTATTTTATTTACTATTCCGTCGTAACAAAGAGAACATATTTAAATCTATACTCATAATAAAGCTGTAGAGTTTGTTTGTTTGTTTGAACGCGCTAATCTCTGTAGCTACCAAAGGGATTTGAAATTTTCTTATTGAAATTTCCTCAATTCTTGAGGAAGGCTATAGGCTATTTAACATAACGCCAGGACCCTTAGGAGCCGAGCAACAGGAAAAAGAGTCAGAAAGAACGCTAAGCGAAAACGAAGCAACAGCGCGGGCGGGCGATGCGATGCATCGGGGTGAGTCGGAGGAACAAGAAAAGTCACGCGAGATACCTACGAGTATAAAATGGTGCTTAAACTTTTTTTTCTGGTTAAAGACATTTATTTCTCATAAAGAAATTTACATTTCACTTACATGAGAACAAATTTGAACAAAGATATAAACTAATCATAGTCCTTCAACACTCGGACACAATTAAGCTGACGTATTTCACTAATATATAATAACAGCAAAACAAAATTATAGTAACATTAGTGTGAGCAGTAGGTATTACTAATTATTTAGGTTCGTGGGTACTCGCAAAAATTCAACACTGCCACTATGGGTAACTACCCTGCCTTGAGATAAAGAGTGCGGTCCCGCTGTCACAATGTAGATATATCAGTCAGTAATACAACTTTTGTTTACAGCTGCTATTTTCGTTTTTTTTTTTTTTAAATTTTTTTATTTGTTTTATGCTAAGTTGGTAGCATTAATCGTTTATGGTTAAATAATACTGATATTTTGAAAAACATATTTTTTTAGTTTGGTTTTAAAAATGTTGATCGAAATCGCATCCTTTATCTCATCTGGTAATTTATTGTAAAGTTGCACTCCCTCGTAAACCAGTGATCTTGTACCTTGAGTGGTTCGTATTCGAGGAAGTACTATGTGATCCTTTCTACGACTGCTACGATTATGCAATTGATGTGTTTTGGTGAATGAAATTTGTGTATGTATGGTTTTATTAAGTAGGTATTTTTTTAATGAGTATGCAGTTGCAGTATACATGAAGTTGTTTGATGTTCAAGAGTTTCGTGTCTTTGTATATTTTAACTGTAGGTGTTAGGTAATCGTAATGAAAAAGCATTTTAATAATTTTGTTTTGTGCAATTTGTAAGTCTTTTAAGTTTGTTTTAGGTGCGTTGCCCCAGATTTCGATTAGGTACAGTACGTGTGGCTTTACCAAAGAGTTGTATATTGTCTGGCGTACACTATATGGCAGACAGTGTACAATATTTCGTAGTGAGCCTAATAAAGATGTAATCTTGGATCTGATGTAGTCAATTTGAACCTTCCAATTTAGATGGGAGTCTAGTCTTAAACCAAGGTATTTCTCGTGTTGTTTGAGTTCGAGTATTTGGTTTTCAATTGTAAGAGGTGGATGAGGTGGTATTTTCTTATTTTTGGCTTTAAATATGACGTAACTAGTCTTGGATGCATTGATTGTTAGAAGATTCTGTTGAAACTAGATGAACAATGAGTTTATGTCTTCTTGGGCTTGATTTATCATGTCACCTATGGAATTACCAAAATAAAAAAGGCAGGTATCCTCCGCATATAACGAGATATGTCCATGTATTGGAACCTTGTGGATGGAGTTTATATACAGGGTGGCCGGAACATTGACGTCCAAAAATAAAATTTCGGTCCCTCGTATCGTGGGGTATTCGAATCACCCCCATGTATGTTCCGCGACTTTTCATAGTTTTCGAGTTATGAATTTTTTTCTGAATGTTTGAAAATTTTCGACCTGACCAACCTAAAAAAATTCAAAAAAAAAAGTAGAGGGTTTTATCGAGTTTCTTTTTTTGCAACTGAATTTTCATAAGTAGTACTTTTATGCATAAAATAATCAGCTTCGTAACTGTGGTGAAAGTTATGAAAATGTTGATCTAAAGTGAAAAATTTACGTTCGGTAAATTATGACTTAAATTTTCAACTTCAAATTAAAAATCTAAACCGGTGACTTCATGGTTCTCAAGTAGGCTTCAAGAATGCGCCAGACTCTCAGCTTTCATAATCATTAAAAAACGTAGGACTTAATGGGGCTAACTTTGGCCTTAATCGGCCTTCAAAGACTGCGAAGTGGAAAATTCTTAAAATTAGCTATCTGATTAATAATTTTTTTTTTTCCATTTTCTCGCTCCTAAGGTTATTTAGTTTGCTAACCAAAAATTACTGCAGGAAAGCTAAGATTTAAACACGGAGACTTTTTAAAATGTTAGTTTAATGAATTTTGCGCGATCCGTTCTCGTGGACTATGGGTTGTAAACGAGGGTGCAACTCTTTTACCTGCAATAACAATGGACCGAGAGGAAAAGAGACCGAATTATTGCTATCTCTCTCACGCAAGGCGCGCAACCGAAGCCAACGCAAAACAAGTACCTCAGTCGTACTCACATTGTGTTTACTGCTATACGCGTGTCGCCATTTTGTCTTTACCACACTCGCTTTGCCCACGGACTCCGCTGCCTACTTGTTTGACTACTTTGCTCGTTTATTGGACTGTGTTTTGCATTCTGATTTGGACTTTTTTTACGTGGAAGTGTATAAAATGAGTTACACGTTAAGTGAATATGCAGAAATGCATTATTTTTATGGAGTTGCACAAGGAAACGGCCATGAAGCAGCGCGACTGTATCGCGAACAACTTCAACGTCGTGGTGGGCCGCAACCTGAGCGATATCCCGACCATCGTGTTTTTATTAACACGCACAACACTTTGATGGCAGGCCGCATTCCTGGTCGACGCGGCAGTCATGAAGGAATCCCTAGAGCTAACCCGGATCGCAGAGAAATGGTGCTGGAAGAAGTTCAGCGAAATCCGTCTACGAGTACGAGAAGTATGGCTCGTGCTCTGAACATCCCAAGGACTTCTATCCAAGACATTCTTCACGATGAAGAATACCACGCGTTCCACATCCGACGAGTCCAAGCTTTACTGCCTACAGATCACCAATTGCGCGTTGATTTTTGCCAAACCATGTTACGAAAAGAGCAAGAGGATCCTGGATTTTTCAATAAAGTTTTATGGTCAGATGAGTCACGATTTGAGCGATCCGGAATATTCAATATTCATAATTACCACACGTGGGCGAATGAAAATCCACTCGAAGTGAGAGCTTCGACATTTCAACATCGCTTCAGCGTTAACTTGTGGTCTGGTATTCTCAATGGCGAACTAATTGGTCCGTTTGAACTGCCGTCCAGACTTGATGGAGAAACATACAAAAACTTTTTGGAAAATGAACTTCCATTGTTGCTGGCAGATGTGAATCTCGAACTCAGACGAACCATGGTGTTGCAAAATGACGGCGCCCCGTGTCACTATGCAACCCAGGTCCGAAATTACTTAGATGAAACATACCCCAACAGATGGATCGGACGCAGCGGACCAATTAGGTGGCCTCCACGCTCACCTGATCTCAACCCCATCGATTTCTTTATTTGGGGCTATTACAAGGAAATAGCATACGCCCGAGACTGTTCAAGTGAACAAGAGCTGAGGCAGTTGATTGCAGAAGCTGAACGTGTTGTGAGAGAGAACAGAGACGCTTTTAGACGATTGCCAGACAATTTCTTACGTAGGTGTAGAATGTGTATTGCTGCTGGTGGTGGCCACTTTGAAAACCTTTTCTAAATGTTAAAAATAAATTAAGTACTTTTTTCACATTATCATCTGTGTTTTATTCAAAACCACTTTTTACGTAAAGCTTTTCTTACCCAACTCTGAAACTATTTGTTGGTTAGTTTTCAGTATTCTTATCATTAATTAACCTTAGGAACGAGAAAATAGCCAAAAAAAAATAATTACTCAGATGGGTAATTTTAAGAATTTTTCCACCTCGCTGTCTTTGAAGGCCGATTTTAAACAAAGTAGCCCTATTAAGTACTTCATTTTTTTTATGATTATGAAAACTGAGAGTCTGGCGCATTCTTGAAGCCTACTTAGGAATTATGAAGTCACCTGTTAAGATTTTTAATTTAAAGTTGAAAATTTGAGTCATAATTTACCGAACGTAAATTTTTCACTTTAGATCAACATTTTCATAACTTTCATCACAGTTACGAAGCTGATTATTTTATGCATAAAAGTACTACTTATGAAAATTCAGTTGCAAAAAAAGAAACTCTATAAAACCCTCTACTTTTTTTTTTAGAATTTTTTTAGGTTGGTCAGGTCGAAAATTTTCAAACATTCAGAAAAAAATTCATAACTCGAAAACTATGAAAAGTCGCGGAACATACATGGGGGTGATTCGAATACCCCACGATACGAGGGACCGAAATTTTATTTTTGGACGTCAATGTTCCGGCCACCCTGTATATTAAGAAGAATAGTGGACCCAACAGTGATCCCTGGGGAACGCCAAACGTGATATTGTGCGGTTTACTTTGGTAATCACCAACTTTTACCACTTGAAGCCTGTTATTCAAATATGATTCGAACATTTTATACGCTACACCTGACACGCCTATGTCTTTTAGCTTTTGTAGTAGTATAGGGTGGCTAACTGTATCAAAAGCCTTTTTAAGGTCGATGAATAAGCCTAGCGCCATGTTTTTTTGATCCATGTTCATTTTTATTTTTGTAATTAGATCTGTAGTAGCTGACAGGGTGTTAGAGTGTGTTCGAAAACCATATTGCCTTTCAAAGAGGAAATTTATTGAGGAGAGGTGTTCATCTAATCGTGTATAAAGGACTCTTTCAAATATTTTAGAGACAATCGGAAGGACTGAGATAGGTCTATAGTTGTAAGGATCCGTTTTGACACCAGATTTGTGGATTGGAGTAACTTTGGCTACCTTTAATTGATCTGGAAAGGTTCCACTGGCGAGATGAATGTTTATACAGTCGGTCAATTTGTTCACGATTAAGTCACATACGCACTTGACGACTTTCGTAGTTATACCGTCGATACCGGCACTGCAGTTCGGATCAAGGTTTTTGATTATTTTGGATACTTCGCTGGCTTGGCATGGTGTGAACTTTGTGAGTTCTCTGTTATATGGTTGAGAATCTGGCGCTGTTACAGTTTTGTGTTGTTGTGGTTGTGTAGGAATGAGGTTGGCTAAGGTGGAACCAATCGTAGAAAAGAAGTGGTTGAATGTCTCACAAACCTCGTTGCCATTGGTTATGGGTCCAGATTCAGTTAGAAGTTTAGGGGGAGTGCACTGTGACTTGATTTTATTATTTGACAATGTATTTATTAAGTTCCACATCTATTTAGGGTTTGCATTTTTTTACTTAGAAATCATTTTTAAAGATTGTTGTTGACTCCTAAATCAGTCAATTAGGCGAAAAATTTTATTCTGGTTGAGGGCAAGAAGAGTAAATCGTGACGCAACCGCAACAAACGCGCTACGTCCCCTGGAAGCAAGTATTTTCGAGGTACAGCACTCACCTTGATCCTGTAGATTTCCCGGTTTGATCAGCAGACATCAAGAGAGAAGGAGCATAGGTCTAATCCGTGCCGAAGAAGGAGTCGATGCAATTGAGCAAGATTTAATTCCTACATCCTCCAGGTTTCCACGCTGCAAAAGGTTTTTCTTTTTTTTTGAGGGTGGATATCATCATATAACTTCTCCCGCTCTGGGCGGAGCGGTAGGGCGTGTCAGACTCTTACTGACTAAAACCCACCCGTGTTCCTTCAGTTGCCTCTGCCAGGGGCCACGGTAACCCTTTCGGACTTTCCCGCAACCCTGGCAGGTATCGGCCCTAGCGGACCCCGTCATTGGTACTGACATCTATTTGAGGCGCGCGTGGAACACAACGCGCCGTCGACCCAGGCCTGGTCCTTATCGGATGGCGAGCTGCCCATTGCTCGCTGTCCGCAAGCCCGCGCCTACGGTGGCCTGGGATCGGCTTGTGATTCCCGACGCCCTGGGCGTCTCTTGCGGCAGCTAGGGGCGTGAGGGCGCGGATTTTGCCTCTCCTTCACGCGTCCCGCCTTCTCCTTCGCGAGCATTATTGCTTCGCAGAAGGAGGTGACGGCTTCCCAAGCCCTCTCGTCGTCAACCCGCGCTTGTCAAAATGTCCGTTGTCGTTCTTGACGTTTCTTGACACTCTCAAAACGTCGAAGCGCCGTCATGTAGATATTCAATGTAAACAAACAATAAAATTATGACTTAATTTGACGTGACATTGACAAATCAGCAAATCGAATCAGCGTTGTAGCAAATACTAAATAGAACTTAATTTAATCTTATGGAATTACGAAATCAATGATGATATTGATAATTATTTATGAAATACGTTTAGAAAGTTATTCAAAACATGCTTTTGACTTGTAAATCATTTTTAAAGATGGTCAAAAGCGCATTTACGATTGCGTCAAATAAGAAGCATCGTTAAGTGGACTGGATTACTTCGTGTGACGCATAATGGCAACATTTTTGTCCCTAGACTCGTGATTAACTCACGATTTACTCACTCGATCGACTTGTAGTGAGAATACAACAATCTGGATAATGGCACCATTTTATAAGCGACATAGGAGATGAGCGACAGTGACGCATGCGTCATCTTCGAGTGTAAACGCGAGAATTGCCTCGCAGGTGTCAGTTTAGACAAGATGAATAACAGTTAGTTGTAGTCAGTTCAACGACCAAACACTTTCGATCTTAATCTCGGTGACCTTGTACAGGTCCCTGCGTCTATCAGTCTCTTCTCACAGTCTTGGGTACATGCTGCATTACAATATTATGCTCTAATTATTACGTTTTGTTTGACACGCGTTTTGTTCATTAGCGGTTTTATGACACTGAGATTTCTTTGTGCATTTTCTAGCTGAAAGAGATGCTGCAAACTTCATGAAAAATTCAAGATTGGTCATGATCTCATGATGAACTTTACTTTGAACCAGGTTCTGCTAGCAGCGTCATCTGCGTGGATGTCAGAATTTATCCCACGGGAACGTGCTACCGGGACAAAACGTAGCCTATTTTACTCGTTATTTTTTTATTATAGCATCAGCTTATCATTAGCCAGGGAAAGTCCCGTCAAAATACCGTACATAATTATTTTATAAATACTTTTAAAAATAGACTTAGGTATACTATGAACTGTAAATGATAAACTTTGAAAAGTATTTGTCATTTTGTAAAACGCAGTTTTTTTTACATTACAAACAGACACTTCAATTTTATTTAATTGTATATAGATTGTAATTGTGTATTGTATACAGATATATTATATAATCTTAATTACCACTCTTCAACATCGGATGATCCTAATCACAATTTAACACAGTCAACTTGACTTTATTAACTCTCCAACTAGGGACATACTCAATTAAGAATCAAAAGACTATCGGTCGCTAACACATGAATGAAGACATCTCGCGAGCGCAGTGGAGCAGCGCAATCATTTCATAACTGTCTAAAAGCCGCAACTTCAACCGTCAATAAAAGTTTCATAACATTTAGTCAAGATAACAGGGCGTCTTTGAACTTGACCTCTAGGCTTGCAACACGCCCCCCACTGGTGCCTACTGCACTCACTAACAATATCGAAACACAAGCCGCGGTGAACGCACGACTCGATCATGTACCCAAATCCGTTTGACAGAAAACATTCGACGATCAGACAGGTTCTCGACAGAATATTTCGGGAAAAAAGTGTTCGGAAAAATGTACTTTCGAGAAAGAATAGCAATACTTCATCTTGTTCCGCGTCGAGTTCGGAAAGCCGAAAGATGTTCGGGTTTAGTTTACGCTGAGTCGGTGTACGCTTGTGATTTGTAATCGTGTTGGTTCGTTGCAGTCCGCTAGTCAGCGGTTCACTTTCACTACTTGACACTTTAGTAAGTACTTCTTTATAAGCATTTATTTCTATTAATACTTTGTAAATTAAAAAAATAAGTGAACTTAATTCGAAATCCTTTCGGCGACATTGTTAAAATTGTATATCTTTCCCAATCTCCACCCAAAATATCTTTTAACCCAGTCTGATCCTCAAAAATAATTTCTCTGGAGGATCAGTATAATATAATCTATCGTAGAAGAGATAAACATCCTCGGTATGTCGATGTTTCTAGTACGCACATTCTGAACGTATTGGCAAATGCCTCGTTATTGCAAAAGCAATATCTCATGTTGTCGGCGGATAGTTACAACTGACCTAAATCTCTTATATCTTTGCTAATATCGAGGGAAAATGATCATTAAATTTTTTTTTATAACCAGACAATTAAAATTGATGCTTTATAAACACATTCGTGAGTCGAATTCATGCTAAATTGAATGCTATTAGATGCAGGATACAACAAAATGAGTTGTATTTAAGATGCGTTCAATTTGCATTGTTTTTAGGTAGTCATTAACAATAATAATGTAAAATTTATTCATAAAAAACGTTGTTAATGCACCTATACAGACTCTACATTATCTATGGAGTTTGTACTACTATGGTAGTCCTAACGTTCGAGTGGTTATGAATCGAGAACATTGGTTGTGAGAGTAGTGCTCAATAATTATGTTGCACAATTTTCCTATGCTGTCATGATGTATATCAGTAAGATCACTCCAACTCTTAAGATGATAATAATAATAATCTCACATGCGTGAGATTGGCGAGTTAGCACTCAGAACCGTTCTGCGCAAACCCTGGGCTTAATGGTGTGATAGGATTTCGAGGATACCGGGCTGGGGCTCGAAACTTTAGGAGACTCAGTAGGTTTGGGCAGTCAATTACAGTCAAATAAGCAGTCAAATAAGCAGCTTATACAGAAACAAGGCATCCATAACCTCTCTTCTAGTTGATAACGAGTGCATTTTGAAATATTTGAGACGAGTATTATAAGAGAGCAGCTGATTACTTTTTTGACTGATTTTGACAGTTCAATAACATTCATTGCGTTATTTACGTTGTTGAGCAGACCAATTGTTCGAACTTATGAAGCAATGGGTTAGCAATATCCTTCAAAATGATTCAGATTGTGATTGATATGTGAATTATCAGACTATTGCAAAATCAGCCCTTACAGTAGTATCAATATAGGTACGGTTAACCAAACGTTATCACCACTAACACATGAACACAAAACCGCCTCTTATTGCTACGAAATTAACCTTTACTTCGAAGCAATAACAAGTGGTTTTTAACTGCACATCTGTGGTGTCAATTAGTCAATTTAGTTTAATTTAATTTTTATTTATTATTGACATAATCTACTCATTTCAATGTTTTTTAATAAGTTGCATTGCAATATATGGTTAGCTAGCGACCTCGACAGTTGATTATATTATTCTTTTGAGCAACCGGCAGCAAGTTCGTCATGCTCCCTTAGATGTCAATGCTTGCGGTAGCGTCGGGGGTCGGGTTGCCTCCTTCCCTCAAATATGGCGAGGGGGGTAATGGCTGATCTTTGCGTTATGCTCGTGAACGGGTGCTGCTTGTGGTGACAGGTCATCTTGCTGACTATGGTTTTGTTATTGCTATTAGTAATTAATGTTTCTTTATTTTACTTCGAAGGTCCTAGTTTATCATTTGTGGCTACAAGTTACAGCTATATACATATAAACATAATGCAGCATTGCATATGTAAGCGGGCACGCCCTTTATGCCAGGAGGCTTTTTATAATGTATTAAGTTCTGTTTGCGTTTTTGTTTTTTAATTTATTTATTTCTGCTTGATATACTCAAGCAGAAATATTGGCGTGTGCTAGCTGACATATGGCAAATAATTTTAATATTTTTGTGTTTCGTAATGTTAATTACTTATTACTATATAATCCAGTTCTTCTAACTGAACAGACAGCAGTGCTGCTGGGGAGTTTGTTCCGCCACTTCTTCTTCCCAGCTAAAGCACTAGGAAGTGGTGAAGGGTGGGCGTTTTGGAGGGACTGTCTTATGTGATTTTGACGTTCAAAAAGTGCTGATTCTCAGCCTAATTTGAATAAATGACTCTTGATTTTGATTTATCATGTTTCCTTAGACAGCACCTACTGTCAAATTCAAAATTGATAACATAGACACGCGGTTACCTGTACCTCATTCTTCAATAACATCCTGTAGGTACTAAAGCCTTGAAACTAGTTTTCTATTCCTTGAATATCAATACAAATTAAACAATGGAGTGTCTAATTATAACCAGCAGTCCCATTCTGTAAAAATCTCACCGTGCAAACTAAGGTGAAGTGAGTTTGAAGTAAGCTGTCTATCCCTGGCGGCACGTGGGATGACGAACACTTCAAGGTCACTTTATCTAAGTGTTTACGGTGAGATTTTTACAGAGTATACTAGCCGGTCAATTCTGTAACAATCTCACCGTAATAACTTAGGGGTAAAGTGAGATATCATTCCACCTGATGCTAGGGATTGACACTATCGACAACTCACTTCAAGCTCACTTCGCCTAATTTATCACGATGAGATGTTACAAAATAGCTTGGCTGCTGTTTTCTACTGAGAAGATATAAAACAGTCTTTATAAATCCTAAGTAGTTACTTTGTTATCTAACTAATTGGTAGACAAGAGCTAGTGAGAACTTTTTGAATATAGTGTAGGTACCTATATTCAAAAAGTATACTCAAAAAACTTTATAATTATCTAAGTAACTCTAATAACTTTTAATTAAAAGACTTTAATTTAACACTGATTTATTGTTATAAGTTTTTTTTATTATGTAACTTATAAAATTAAACTTACTAAAAGAAAAATTAGGTATAGCTACCTAACTTTATACTTTAAATGAGCATTTAATGGCGGGCAATAGCCAAGTGACCTTCTTAACTATTATTATTAAAGCTTTTATTTTTATTCTGTTATATTTATATTATTCTCAAATGTCCTTCCTTTGGTATTGTTCGTCGAATCGTTGAGCTCCTTAAGTTGTGACTTGAGCAGCACGATTGCTGACAATTGCGTGCACAGATAAGACATGTCCACTCGATGTGTGTGGTTCTTTCCTCAAAATACCTATTCAGACACCGATCTACATAGTCTTCACAGACCATGATTTTGTCTGGATGTTAAGAGCGCGTATAAAGCAAAATTACCAATCTTATATTTATTTTACATGAAAAATTCCGGACAAAATCTTAAAATAAAAATGTATGAATAACTACATGATATTTCCGAGGGTTCACTTTGATCAAAAACATGAAATAATAACATTTCCTCGATATAAAAAAATCACGAAGTAACCTCTAATTCTCATATTTTTCCGTTTTGTACTCAATACGGTAATGCCTATTGCGACAAAAATCTGATAATTAATTATATTTATACAAGAGTAAAGGCTGTGCTTAGGCATTTTATGTAATTCCTTTTAGTTTTGGATTTATTACGATATAACAGATTTGGCGCATACTACGCACTATACTATACACTACTAAAATTTTACTGGCTTTAGGCGCGCTCTTAAAAGAGACTATGACCTCTGAGTTTGTTTCGGCCTTTCTTCACAGAGTAGTCAAATAGGAAACGCCAGCCTCATCTAGTTTAAAAAAAATATGATTGACGTCTAAAAATGTTTGTACAACCTACTTACAGAAATAAATCATTTATCATTTATTCGTACGTAAATAATATTATGATCATGAATTCAAAATAGTCTAAACCTAATCAGCACCTTTTGTACGTCAACTCAAGATAGTCTGAGAAAACAACACTTCAACACATTTTGATTTCTTTCTACTAACTCTCTGTCTTCCACCACAACAGAAGACCCACAATTACTAAGGTTCTCTATCACTTAACTTGTTTACGTCAGGTTTGTGAGGTATTCGATACCCAATTTATAGTGCCATTGGTTAGTACCTTCAAACATTGCGTTTCTGATTTATGATAATACTTAGATAAAGAGAGGAACTTTGCCTGATTGGAATACAATAGAATACTCTGTATTATGTATCCCACATTTATTACAGAAGTAAATGAAGAAATTTTACATAGAATGACAATAATTATAATGGACGGTCTTATCGCTAATATCTTCGTTAAATCAATATCTATTACGTCGGCGAAAAAGCTCTTTCGTATTTTATATACAAATTCAAGAATAAGAGCTCGTGTGGCACACAAATATCGTGCTTTTTTTGTATACCCAAACTTTTTCAAATGGGTCAAAACTGTTTTTTGGCCAACCCCTAACTGTTCAGCTATGTCGTAACTAATAATACCTTGATCCACTTTTTCAAAAATGGCGTCGACTTTATCCGTAATAAGGCGACCAGAGCGAGCTGCATCTCATTAAAATTCCCGGACTTTAGTCCTTCTTTAGACTTTAGTCCCAGAAACTTATGAGATTGACGTTACTGACACTGCTTAAGTCCATAGACGTCACATATTTTTTCTCGGCTTGTGTCGCATTTATCCTTTTTTTGTAAATAATAAAACTTCATAATGATCGTATCGAATGTCTTCGTTAGAAATTTTGGCGAACAGAAGAACAATTGAAAAATGGCGGGAAATCGTTTTTACTTTTTATTTTCCTTTGTTAAAATGTCAACTATATGGTATCAAAACCAGCCAGATACAAACAGTACAGCCAATGAGATTTTACTACAACTGTTATCTGTAAAATATGAAAAAACTTTTTCCCCGACTTATATTACATTACAGACTGAATTCATACTTAATCAGAGCAAGTCATACGTATAATGCGGTCTGCCGGGACGTCGGCATCGACATTTTCAATACTGGTATCTCTAAATTAAAAAAGACTATGTGTAATTTCTTTTTTGATCACGTAAAGTAATTGCTTACAGTTTGCGCTGTTTGAAATGTATAAGACACTGTCTTTACTCAGCTGTCTACCTTCTCAAATACTTTTTGTTTATATGTTCTCATATAACCGTGAAAACTTTTAATTGGCCTTATTTTGTTACTCTCAATCGTGTAAAAGTGTCTAGCTGTATGTTTTCCAAAAACTGTAAAATAAAATAAATATTAAAAATCTGAGCACCTCAGTAACCTGGCCTTAAACAAGCTAATATATAAGTTCCACAACTTCTATGCGCTGTTGCCAGCCCGTCTCTATTTCGCCGGTAGCCGCATACATTTGCTGTTCATTACACCATTCGAACGCTGTTTAAACTTAGGCAATTTGATTTTTATAAACGAAGACGGCAGGCTTTCGCAAGCAACCGGTTTGGTATATCGATTCGACCTTGCAACTATTATACGTAGGTATGATAAAACTTAGGTGTAAGGGCTGTTACGTCAAAGCTTATCTCATATAGTAGGCCTATCACAAACGCGCGGAATAACACAACACAACATCACGACTGTAATCACCAGGTTTGGCAGAGGTCACATCTGCCTGGCCCTTACATACAGAACTTGCGAAAATGTAGGTGAACTGAATCTCCTTTGTATTATATAATTGCATAGGACAAGTGTGAGTACTATGTACTATCGAGCTACCATTTACCGGGTAATGTCTTTCATTGACTTGAATGTGCCCTGGCGGCTGATAGATGTCATGCTCACTCAAATGTCTCGCTGACGGTGGCGCGTGTGTTGGATCATTTAGCTCCCTTCAAAATGGTTGAGCTGAATGGTGCTGATCTATGCGTCATGTTGAACGGGCGCCGTCAGTTGGGACTGGTCCTCTCTTAGCTGCCACAGCTTATTTTATTTATGGATTGTTTTGTTTAAATTTCTATTTGCTGTATTCTGGACACTCATCGTGTACGTCTTACTTACATCGTTCTCACATATACCTAATTATATATTCAACATCAACAACAACTGGGAGAATAAATTACTTTTACAGATATTATTATACGATTCGGATTTTCTTTACATAACGTTTTAAGATTGCTGGATTTTATTGTATAAGATTACAGTTAACTATTTACTCTAGGTAGTAAACTAAATGACTAATTACACACTGTACGGGGGTCACACTGAAATGTTTTTGAATAGACCAGTAAGAAAACCAGCCGATGAAAAAAAATTTTAATTTTCGAATTAGGAACTCTAGGAATCTAAAGATGTGTAATGAATTCATGTCATTTGTTTTTACAAATTGGCGGCAATTTAAAAAGTGTCTGTCGTGCGTCCAAATAGATTTGACTGGAGAAAATTTTCGTTCAATAATTTATTACGTCTTTCGTTGCGGTCTTACTCAACAACAATGTTACGATAGACTTTGATTAGCATTTCATGACGAAGAACCATCCCGTGCCACTGTTTACAACTGGTTTATAGAGTTTAAACGTCGTGATGAAAGCTGGATATATTGTTACAAACCCGAAACCAAAAGATAATCTGCGCAATGGATGATTCCATTCGAACATTTGCCGACAAAAGTAAAGAAGGGCAGAAGTCAAGAGAAAAAGATGATTGCCTCATTCTTTGGACGGACGGGTCATTTCGCAAAAATTGTCGTAGAAGATAAAAATACTGTTACTGCAGATTGGTATGTCTGTCATTGTTTACCAGTTGTCTTGGAAAATGTTAGACAGCAGCGCCTAAGAAGCAGGATCCTCCTCCACCACGATAACGCTCCAGCTCACTCCGCCAGACGGACTATCGAATATTTATCTATCGAAAGTATGGACTTAGTAAGTCATCTTCCTTACAGTCTAAAAACTAAAAACTAGATAAACTTATAGGAATTCGTTTCATGAACCCTGAAGATGCCTTGGCTGCGTTTGAAAAAGGCGTGGAAGAAATTCCTAAAGAAGAGTGGGCCCACTGCTTCAGTCAATGGTTCCATCGCATGCGACGGTGCTTAGATAGGAACGGAGACTACTTCGAAAAGCAATAAAAATATTGATAAATGATAAATGATTTTATTTCTGTAAGTAGGTTTGTTACAAACACTTTTACACGTCAATCATATTTTTAAAACTAGATGAGGTCGGCGTTTCATAACTGACTACTCTGAGAAGAAAGGCCGAAACAAACTCAGAGGTCACAGTCTCTTTTAAAGTCCAGACATAATCTTGGTCAGATCATGTGAAGACCATGTAGATTGGTGTCTGAAACGGTCTTTTGAGGAAAAACCATACAGATTGAGCGGACCTGTCCAGTCAGTGCACGCATTTGTCAGTAATCTTGCCGCTCAACTGAGAACTTAAGGAGCACAACGATTCGACGAACAATACCAAAGAAAGGACATTTGGGTAGGCCGCATAAATTACTCAAGCTGCCAGATCGTGAAACTAACTAAAAAATAAAATAAGAAAAGTAATAATCCACATAATCTTCACATTCACAATAATTTAAATAATATAATACTTTACAAAGGTATAATATTAACAGGCTTCTACCTCATTGAGGTTTTATTTTCTAAAAACTTTCATTGTGACCCACGTACAAATAAATACAAAAACAAAAGGACACTTAGGCGTTGAAGCACTCATCCGCATCGTTGTCATCCGGAAACGTGACGTGCTTGCGTGCGTGCCGGAAGCGTGCGGCAGCATTGCTACGTTAAAAGGCAATGCCAATTCTTTGGCCAAAGAACAACTCTCTGGTAACGTGAAGTGTCGACCAGTCGGCGAAAAATTTCCTTAAAAAGGAGACGCGCACTCGCACCCGAGCATTTCAACCCCAAACGTATTGTTTTGCACGCCTCATAACTCCCGACTCGTCAAGGTCAAGCCATTTTGTGATCTTCAAATGCCTCTATCACAATTATATTGCACATATAAATTAATATGAGTAGATGTACATCGAGAAAACACTTAAATTAAACCATCTTATACTTTCTAAAAATCATTCTAAGTTGCTACATTGCAAAACGTTTCGAAAAAAAACTACGTGGACGTCCTAATGTTTGTACGCTGATTTTTTTATGTACCAAAGATAACTCCCGAAAAAAAATATATATCGAGACCGGTTTTTTTTTATTGGTTCCAGAATTCGTTGAACTGGTGCCGTATTTCATATCAGTAGTCTAGATATATAGTTATTTTTTTAAATGATTTTTTATTAAACTTCACTATGATACACACGTACAAAAATAAAAGAATA
Source organism: Brachylomia viminalis (assembly GCA_937001585.2). NCBI lineage: Eukaryota > Metazoa > Arthropoda > Insecta > Lepidoptera > Noctuidae > Brachylomia > Brachylomia viminalis. The sequence continues at coordinate 6,801,976 of OW443300.2, forward strand.
TTTAAAATAAATACATATTAATTAATTAATTATGAGACAACATCCACACAAGATCTTCAGGTCCCGAACTAGGTAGAGCCTGTACTACGGTAACCTGATGACTGATATACATACTTATATACGTAAACACATCCAGACACAGGTCAAACAGACATGTTCATGCACACAAATGTTTGACTTGTCCGGGGATCGAACCCGGGACCAGCGATTCAGAAGGCAGGGTCGCTACCAACTGCACCAACCGATGTGTCAAATAAATGAGCGTTATGAGGCGTGCGTGCACTTTTGGATTTTTCATACTTTTTTAGTAGTACAGTTAAATGAAATGACCTTTACAGAATACCTAAGGAAAAATTCCACTACAGCAATTTACATACATAATGTATAGAATACATTAATATTTATAAAATACTACCTACGTAATTAAGTAACTTCGAACTTATTAAAGTTGAATATTTAATTAGATAAGATACAGAAAAATATTAAAATATGCAATTATACATACATAATATTTTGATATATATAAAATTAGAATGAACTTTTGTAACACAATCTACATTATTCAAAACTTGTCAGAATTTAATTAATCACTAGTAACGATAAGCTGTCATAGGCTCTGCACTGGTATGCAGTATTGTATAACAATATATCAATGTGCTAATCACTTGAGCCAACAGCAGAATTTATCGACATAGGTGAGACGATTTGTGAGGGAAGATTGGTCAAGATTAAAGAGTAAACGACTGCCACTGAACGTCATAGTTGTGGTCAATGTGGTCATAGACTGCAGTGTGACGGAATGTTGCTGTTGTTACCAAGCTTGCAAGCCGAAAGGCCTTGGTTTTTGCCAATGACTTAAGAGGACTACATGAGCTACACGCAAGTTTTATAATGCCTAAAAGTATATGCTCCACTGCAGTAAACAAAATCAGAAAAATATATGATATTCTTCAGGATATATGCTAGTTAGATAGTGTGTTGAAAACATAATATAACTTATTTGGTACGTTGGAAATAAGTCACGAAGATACCTCAAAAAAAATATTTTAACGATTAAAAACCATAAACTTGCGATTATTCTGTTATTTTTTTTCAGATTGTTCTTCAAGCAACATATTAACGTGATAGAGTTTATATTTTTAAGTCCAATCAATAGATTTTTTGACTGACCGGTTGGCGCAGTTGGTAGCGACCCTGCCTTCTGAGCCGCTGTTTCCGGGTTCGATCCCCGGACAAGTCAAACATTTGTGTGCATGAACACGTCTGTTTGACCTGTTTCTGGGTGTGTATATGTATATAAGTATGTATATCAGTCATCAGGTTACCGTAGTACAGGCTCTGCCTAGTTCGGGACCTGAAGACCTTGTGTGGATGTTGTCTCAAAAAAAAATAATTTAAAAAAATAGAGAATTGCTTCATATTTTGCAATAAATTACCAGCTCTGTGTCATTGCGCTTCTCTTTCTTTCCTATGCAGTCAGATAGTGACGGCGCTTTAGCTGTTGTCAGCCCTTAATTCTTAGGCTCGCTTTCACCACACATCACTAAATGTGTTTATGAAAAATATCGTTCTGTTTCTGCCCATCGTTTGAAGATGACTGAGACAGATTTCTGTTTTAAACATGTTAAGCGGTAAACGCATTTGGTAATGGCGGTGCATGTTTAATTCATTGCTGTGTTAATGCAGTTTAAATGATACCTATTTTTTTCTGTAAATTGGTTTAAAAATAAACATTAAATTTAATTAATAGGTATTAATAAACTATGTTTTAAATATAGATGAGTTCAGTGTAGTCCTTAGTAAAAAGAACAAACAAACTCAGATGTCACAGTTTCTTTTAAAGTCCAGACATAATCTCGCTTGTTTATGGTGGATTTCGGCCTGGATTGATGGTGGATTCCAGCGCTTCGCAATTAAGAGTAGGAGGGGATTGGTATCCAAATAAATCTGATGTGATTTTCCTCCATTTTAAGCAAGCAAGAATCGATAATAGTTATAATCACATGTGTCAGTATTACGTTCTAAAAGATTATATATTATATTAGATCATAAAGTCAACGTACCTAAGTATAGTGAACTGCTGATTTCGAAGCCCTTCGAAGATGATATTGTCTGTCCCCTACAAAAAATCTAAAAGTTTTTAACGGTGAAGGAGAACATCGTGTGTAGGTATGTCCTAGAACCAAAGATTCGAATACATGTGACATCCACCAACCCTCACGGGCCCGCGTGGTTGATTACGGCTCTACTCCTCCAAAGAGGAGACCAAGTCCCAGCAGTGGGAACATTACATGCTAGCTGATTATGCTATGTTAAATCATTTTCGAGCCTCATATCCTTGACCGGAGAGTGGTAACCGTCGTGAAGAGGCCAGAAAAAGGTTTCTTTGTCAGTTCTTGTTCAAAACTAAACCTAGAAACAAGATCTCTTGATAAAAACAAATGTTCTATTAGAGAGTAATCCAATTTTAACACAAAAAATTATAGGAGCACTTTAACTACTCAAGTAGGTACACACGTTATATAACTCTGAAATCGTTACACAAATACGGCTTTTGAAACTGTATGCTATACCGACATTGGACAGATAATGACGTAAGATGATACTGTTGAAAATGTGCCAAGAGCCGCGCCTCTGTGCATCGGCCGGTCAAAGTCAAAAATGACGCCCAAACTGTGACAACATGACGCCAACACCATTTTATTTGAGAAGGGGCAATTTTGGCAATCCTTGCTTGCAACCGTTCTCGTAACGATCGACATTACCTACCTCTGTATATCCACATTTCGACTATTATGTGTAACTTCCAAGTAAAAGGGGGCGAGTAATTGTCTTCCTGATCCTGGAGTCGTCCATTCATTGACAGAGAAGACATATTCTACACCTTTGGGTCTAGAAACATGAAATGCTCAAGAGTTCCATGTAACGATAGTGAGCATTAAGGAAGAATTTTTGATAATCCACCCCCTAAAGAGGTTAAATATGGGATGAAAATTTGTAATTTTTGCCGATGGTAAATCCCATGGCATGTCTTCAGAGAAAATTACTGAGAACGCTATCAGAACCATGAGACACACTGAAGACCTGATTAAATGACATTTGCATTTTTTTTTTTCAAATGCATTCTTTTTACATACACCACTTTACCTTAATGAAATGAAATGTTTATTTCTGTAAGTAGATATTATGACACTTTTACACGTCAATATTTTAAAACTGGATGGCGCCGGCATTTCCTAGCTGACTGATCCCTGAGAAGAAATGCCGAAACAAACTCCGAGGTCATGGTCTCTTTTAAAATCCAAACATTGTATTATTACGATTTTATGTGAGTCTAACAATGCAGGGCCATGTCTGGAGGGGCATTTTGAAGAAAGAGTCATTGCAGCTTTGAGTTGACCTGTCCTAACAGACAGCATGCATGCATCAGTCATTGTGTAGCTCAACCCTATTTTAGGGAGCTCAACGACCCGTCACACGACGCTACCAGATCTGCAGGACATTAATTTGCGTAGGCCGTATATACAATACTCAAAACCGCCGGACAGCTATGAGGTCATGTATTCTATCTAGCCTGAATGGTACTCACATTCACAGTCAATTTCTCTTTAAATGTCATCAAGAATATTATAAGTTATGTCAATAATAATGACATTATTATCTATCTTAATCTCAGAACCTCAGCAAAAAACGGTCATCACGAATTTTATTAAACCCTAATTACTTCAATGAAATACCATTTCAGTATTAATGAAGCATGTAGGTAACTATGTGTGCGTGTTGAAGTTAATCGTCTATTCAGGTCAATTGAGGGAAACTTGTTATATACTGGCACACGGCTAATGTTTGTCCTTGTTCATATTATAATTATAATATTGTTATATTCAATCTATAAGATGGAATTAATAGGTTTGTGTTTCGGACCATCTCATCATCTGCCTACCCTTTTATCAATATGTTGGGGTCCGCTTCCAGTCTAACCGGATGCAGCTGAATACCAGTATTTTACATGGAGCGACTGCCTATCTGATCTCCACAACCCAATGACTATGTAATACGATACCCCTTGGTAAGACTGGTTGTTACAATTTCTGGCTTCTGACGACCCGTAACGATTGTCAAAGATCCACGAATGACAGCCGGGACCAACAGCTTAACGTGCTTTCCGAGGCACGCAGGGTTCTTGTTATACTGTAAAGGTCATCTATCCATTGACCAACCGTGGCAAGCATAGCTTAACCTGATCGATCGACCCATGCGGTTTTTATTACTTAGTTTAGGACCATCTCCTTAGTTTAATGTGGTCTTTGGTCGTGTGGATAGAGTTCTCTGGAACCTGCAGTGTTTGATAATATGCATCCATTGTTGATATATTATTATAAAACATGGTAAACAGTGTGTTTTGTGCCTCCTTCTTTGGGTCTCCTATCGCTTTGTTTTCCTTTAATGTGATCGAATTTTTGGGCAAAATGTTATTGAATTTATCCATCAGGAATTTCTTATTAGCGGCCCGAGTCTAGATTTGTGCCTATTACATGGGACGTAAATATTTCCATTCAAGGCCATTCAAGTATCACGTAAGCAGAATGTTGTAATTTTTAACCCAGTCGTCCCCCTTGTCAGCAAAAGTAAGCAACTCTGTTACTTGCGGACCCATTTCTAAGCACAATTTTGCAACCACTAGAGTATATTTCCTTAACCCAGCCATTAAATTGAAGCACCACGTACACGTACTAGAACAATTACAAATTAAGAACATTAACAGCTTTAAAATACCGAGTGCCGACACACATTGTATTGCATTGCTCTGCGCGCGCCAACCGGTCTCGGCAGCAAACGCATCGCGTGGCGAAATAAGCACTTTCCATACGTTTGCACGATATTTTTTAACACTGACTTGTATGATTCCGTCTATTGAATTGCTTTTCATGCTTCGTGCGTTTTCGTGTCTAGTTTACGATGTTTTAGAATACGTGAGGTAAAGTTTCGGGAAAAGCGATTGGGTATTGTTCAACCCATGCATATTTTTTAGTTCTACGGAAAAGTTACGGCAACGCATTTCTCGATAGTCAAATTAGTCATTACTCGATTCTATATCACATTATCTGCTTCCATAGCAATATTAATACACTCGTTGTAGCCACGTGGGTGTAGTGGTTGTAAACGCTACTCCTGAGCATGAGTTCCTGTTTCCCATTCCCAGATCGGGCAAAGTTCCAGCGGGATTTCAGGGCGGCATGGAGAGTACGATTGTCGCAACCCAGCGCTGGGCACGCCACAATTGCAGCGATAAGTCCCCTCTTTGAGGAGTGGCTAGAGAGGCGCCACGGTGTCCTCACCTTCCGCCTGAGGCAGGTCCTCACCGGACACGGTTGCTTCGGGAGGTTCCAGTTCTGGATAAGGCGGGAGGAAACGCCTGGGTGTCACCATTGTGTGGATCGCCCATAGGATACGGTGGAGCATACGGTGGAGGTCTGTCTGGCTTGGGCGGAGCATCGCCATGTCCTCGTGCAGGCGATTGGCGGTGGCGATCTCTCGCGTCCGGCCCTGGCCCAGGCCATGGTACGGAGCGAGATGGCATGGGAAGCCGTCACCTCCTTCTGCGAAGCAGTAATGCTCGCAAAGGAGGAGGCGGAACGCGTGAAGTAAAGGCAAAATCTGCACCCTCACGCTCCTAGCCGCCGCAGAAGACGCCCTGGGTGTCGGGAATCCCAAGCCGATTCCCGAACACCGTAGGCACGGGCTTGCGGACGGCGAGCTATGGGTAGCTCGCCGTCCGATAAGGACCAGGCCCAAGTCGACGGCGCGTTGTGTTCCACGCGCGCCTTAAAGAGATGTCAGCACCAATGAGGGGATCCGCTAGGGCCGATGCATGCCAGGGTTACGGGAAAGTCCGAAAGGGTTACCGTAGCCCCTGGCACAGGCAACTGAAGGAACACGGGTGGGTTTTAGTCAGCAAGAATCTGACACGCCCTCCCGCTCCACGCAGAACGGGAGAAGCAGATAAAAATGTAGAAATTTTACATAGGGTGACACAATGGGCGGTCTTATCGCTAAAAGTGATATTTTACAGACAACCTTCAGATGGATTAAAGGTAGAAGGAGAAACCAGACTGCAGGTAGTCAGTGGTGTACATAAACTATAAATACATACATTCATAAAACATAACCTTATTTATCTACATAATACACAGTATGGAAACCAATATGCAATAAATGAAACCACAAGTAATACTAGTCCTCAGAAATACAGCAAAATTAAATATTTCATTTAAAACCGTAAACTATAAAAGTGAAATTTTCAAACAAAATAAATATCATAAAACTAGCTACTATTCTTATTCCTTCTCTGTTCATGCTGTAAGATTGTAGAACTCACTTCCGCCTAGCATTCGAGATTTAAAATCTATTTCTCAATTCAAATATACATTAAAAGAACATTAGATACCTTTCCTCTTAACGGCTGGTTGACAGTTCCCGTGATCCAAGGGCTGGCTTTTACCTTGGCCAGAGGCTATGCATTGCCATACAACGTGGCAATCGTGCCAGTCTCTTAGGTACATTACCAGTCGACAGCGATGCGTAGGAATTTTTCGACGTCATATTCTAATTTGTTAATAGTTTTAGTTAGTTTAGGTCATTATATTTTTACTTTAATAGTTTGTTAGTTATTTTAGTATAAGAAGTTTTTGTGAATAAATAATAATAAACCTAAAAAAAAAAGATTTGTCTGTTAAAAATCTAAGATTTGTCGGTTAAAGAAATAAGTACTTTAGTTTTATAACTTCATTTTTTATTTATACAAAATAATTGAGCTTTTTTTTTATTTTATTTCTTTCTTTCTTTTTCTTCTTACATCTACCATTACAGGGTAACAACATTTATATACAGTTCGTGTCGTTTCGTCCCTATTTAAGAGATGTAGTTGGTGCAAATGGGACTTTTCAACCTTTTTTATTGAGGACAAGCTTAATTAAACGGCGGGCAGGTGTTATTGTGTTGTTTATATCTTAGAAGCCTTCGTATTTTAGGTACTATTTTTTAGGTTTGTTAAATTTTTGGATATATTTGTAATTTTTTTATATTAATTCAGGACGAGCGGCAAAACTTTCAGATTGTCTACATATTTAACGTTTTAACCTAAATGAAAGAATTTATTTGTATGAAAAGTTGTCTATTACTATTTTAACTACTTGTTTGAACATTAAAATTTAAATTATTTATGTGACCGTGATCTTGTTTCGTTGAATTTTAATTTACAAGGTTAAAAACTAGTTTTTTTATGGGATTTTGTGTCTAATTCATATTAAAATGGTTACAAAACAATAGTAGGTAAGTACCTACTTAAGTAGGTTGTAGATAATAGGAACACTTGTAAATCATTAAATCGATGTAAATCATGCAAACTTACTTAGTTTTAAAGCATCAACATTATTGCTTGATGATAATCCGAGGATACGAAAATCCTCACATCTCTTAATTATTTTTTCACACTTTCCAGTGAATTCATAACTTCAGTCCTTATTTTACCTCTGATAACACCAACCCAACAGCAATATTACTGCGACGATAATAAAGATCACTGTGATTTTGAAAGACTTTTCAGTGGCAGCAACCCAACACCAACCTTATCCTACCGAAAATAAAGATCACTGTAATTTATGACAGAGAAGCAAAATCAGAGGTAAAATAACTGAGAAACGACAGTACCTACACTGCTACAAGGATCTGTTGGCGCTCAAATGACTTTGACGTCGGCATTTCCATTTTTCCATCCCATAAAATCCTCCCTAGGCCTAGTTGAAAAAACGGAATTTATAGACTTAGGGTGGATTCTCGGACATGCGTTTCCGCCTATCCACCTTAGGGTGGATAAACGGAATAACCGGTTGACGTGGGGGTGCTGTTGGTAAAGGTTTGTGCAATTGTTTGTGTGAAATGTCACTTGAAATACATTCAAAAAAAGAAAATGGCGGCGTCAGTCCCGATTTCGGTCACGCGCTACAATAGCCCTGCAGCATTATATTTACCGGATTCTACTTGTCTTAAATGGATTTGTAATTTTTGTAAGGGCATCTTCGCCAGAAAGATTAAAAGACAGTGAAAAAAAAAGCATACAGCACCTTAATTGCGTAACAGACTCTGTTTGATTTTGACGGATATTGCTAATCCATTGCTTCATAAATATGTTTGAAAAATATGTCTCAACAACGTAAATAACGTAATGAATGTTGTTGAAATGTCAAAATGAAAGCTATCGCTACTGTTAGTGTATTTCGTAATTACCCCTCAAGATGGAGAATATTTCAGATTGCTACGGATTACCTAGGTACTGCAATTATAAGTTAATAGTAACACAGAAAAATGCAAAATAATAAAGTCAATTGCAAAATACTTAACCTTGTGCGTGGTAATAATCAGACCATGGCATATAGTTTCCTACATACTAACTCATTACGTATCGAATTTAATTCCGGCTATAAAAAAACCTATGATAGTAACATAATTAAAAATCAGCAACAAACAGACATTTTTTATAGGGATATGGGAAGTATTGGTGGAAGTATATAATCATTTCCGATTATTAACCGGTTCGGATTCCGATGTTTTGATGTTAGTACGCACGCTTATGCTTTCAATCATTATCTGCATAAAATTAATTTATTATTCGTGTACTGAACATTATTAAATAAATCAAAATATGAGTAAGGTGGAGTCTTGTATTTGCAACAAAAAAACATCGGAGTCCTTACGTCATGGCTTAATAATTCGATATTTATATAGCACATAGTATTTTTTGAAAGATTCGTTAATAAGCTAATTTAATGTAGCTTTATATCACCGTCATAAATAAACGAAAGCTGTATAGAATAAAAACCTATTTCATACATTTCTGACACCGGCAACAATAGTTGCAATCACCCGTCCTGGCGGGTAATTGCAACTAAGTGCTTGTTTTACTTTTTATTCTATGGGTGCTGCTACTATAAATTTTCAAAAACATGCCTTGAATAATAATTCATACAATTTTAATAGCTATGACTATAACATAAAGCTCAATTTAGCACAAAATAACTTTTTAGCCGTGGGACGGGTAATTGCAACTATTTACCTACAAATAGTGATGGGAACCTTACGTGATTTCTACGACTGACATGGTAACAAAATGAAAAGGCAGGTATATAGTTTTATAGAATTTAGCAAAACTTCGTTCATTATTTAAATCATGGAATTATTACTCTTTACCTAAAATACTCACTGTAATATCACAGTGAGATCGTAAGCTACTTTAATTTCCCATTATTTCGAAAGATCAGGTCGCACGCTTAATAGAATATTGGCTTAATTCAAAAAAGTAAATTTCTGGGTAAATCGCTGTTATTATTTTTGCTTTCGAGGTCTTGTCGGCTTATTAGCCAATATAAAATATGTAATGAACAGTTAACTAAAAATAATCCTACTTTTGCAAAAACCATTGATTTTGATTGATTTTTTGGTTTCTGTGCAAAAAATAAAAATGCACAAATCCTAACTTTGACTCAAGCTCTATTAGGTCAGTATTCTATTAAGCATGCGAGGTGGTCTGCCAGGGTTGGCTATCTGGCACCGCGCGTTCATTACAGACCATGAATAATAGTTGACCTCGGGATTCGTATTTTATGGAGGCTTCGTAGCTATTAATCATTTTTTACAGTGCATTTTCGACGGCTGATGTTTATTATTAATTATTATTATTACATTAGATCAGTTAATGAATATTTGGTCTCTTTTCTAAGTTTGTATTTTGTCATTTACAAAATAAAATAAAAATATACTCAATAATCCAGAAAACAGGTCATATAGGTCAAACAATATTTTTTGCCAAAGCTGTTTAGTTGAACAGTAGTACCTTGAACACAATATGATGATGATGACTTAAGAGCCTTAGATTACATTTATCAACTACTGCGATAGCCTAAAGATACGACATTATTATTTGATTGAATTCAGATGACAGACATTAGTGAGCACCCTGAAATCCTACATAGTATGAAATTGTGGATAGTAGTACCCTTTCAATTAAATATTATTTATCGACATAGTAATTTTCACTGTCATTTTCATACTTCATACAAAAACGGTCAGATAATTGTAACTAACCTAAAAATGTAAAAATAGTTGCAATAACCAGACTTTTGATTTCTAGTCTGGTAAATGTAACTACATTCATAACTCGGAGTAGATTTATTGTAGAATTAAAGAAATACGTAAAAAGCAACTTATCGTGGTTGATAATCACTCTCCTTGTAATAAAATCTTCGAAAAACCACAAAAAAACCGAATTTTACATTAAATTACGCTCCGCGTGTAACCGGCGTCACTACGACAAAAATGGCGGTTTAACAAAAATAACTGTCATTTACATAGTTCTTGGCTTATCAATTCCATCTATTTTTTTTTCATTGAGACCTTTAGTAGAAGACAATATCACGCCTGTGATTCAGAATGGTGATCCTAGAGGGAGTGATTTATGTTAGTTGCAATAACCAGATAGTTGCAATTACAAGACCTCACCTTAACTTTTTAAACCAATTTATATAATCTTCTCAAGTTATAATGGCCAATAATTTGGGGACAGTGAGAGAAGGAGTAAGGGGGCAACAGGAAAAGCTGCTATAAATTATTAAATCTAATTGGGGTCAAATTGACGCCACGAGAATGATAAGGGTTAATCGGGTTACCAAATTTTTTACCTGTCTGGTCCCTCTTCAAGGCGAAGAACGTCAGTAAGTTTTCGTTAATTCCTGTTTGGGGTCAAAATTGTCGCCATTTGTGCTCCCACTCCATTTTAGCCTTTAAAAATGGTTACGCTAAAGTTTTATTTTACTTGTTACAGGTACGTGATGTCGCCTTGGACTGCAAAACGAAGATTTTATCTGAAAATGATAATCCTGTAGAATACAAATGAGAACAAAATAAATAACCCACGAGTATTTCCTAGTGTAAAAAAAAGTCATTTTTAATATAAATAGTGTAGAGGTGTCTGGAAAATGTACATAATATGTAAACATAAAGATGTAAATTTAATAATAAGTACATAAATCAAATTTCAAGTCGTATTTTATTATTTGAGGCTCTGATTAAAAAAAATAGAAACTATTAATCAAGTTAGTCTGCTGGGAGTTGCAAATTTATAAAAATGCATGTCATATTTTCACATCACATGTGAATACATCACAAATGATTGTATTTCTACAATTAGCACATTTTATGTACTTTGAAATTGAATTCTGTCGTCGGCGGTGTTTTAAAACACTATTTTTGCTACTAAACTGTAAGAAAGCGGACACCAGAATGAAAACACTTTTGTCGATCATAAGCCGAACAGTGTTTTGTTTCAAACAGTTTTTCTGAATGTCTTGACAACTTTGACCGTTACACTGTTTCGTAGCGAGTCTGTGCGCCATCATTGTTTTTTTCTATAGTCTGTCTGTTACTTGACTTAGTCTGAGAATGATCTATAGGTATTTGTATTTGTGCTTAGTGAAACAGTCGAAAAATTCCACGAATCACATCATAAAATAAAATGTCTGAGTAAAGATATTGCATGTATATTGTGAGTTAGTAGTTGCGAAAAGTTTCTTAATTTCTTGCAGTTGCACAAAGAGAACTAATCAAAAGTAGTTTTTAGTATACGCTGCTGTATTAACTCTTAAACAGTTAATAGTTTCGAATAAATGAAATTAATAAAAAAAGATGTCGTAAATGGAGATGTATATTTTTATTAACTTAATACTTTTGTGTAACATTAGTCATCCACTGATTTTATCATATTTTTGAAGGGGAACTAAAGCTAAGTTGTCTAGAGGAGCTAAAATAGAAATCAAATACCTACATTATGTAAGAACATAGGGTTCATTTAATTGACACACAGTGTACATATTCTTATCTCAATATCATTCGATATAATATAAGATTCGATAACGTTATGTTATAAGAACAAACACATATTATTATAAAATAAGATAGGGTTAGCAAATTAAATACCGTGTGGTACATAAAGAAAGTTGTCGGTCCATGTAAAATACTGGTATTCAGCTGCATCCAGTTTGACTGGAAGCTGACCCCACCATAATTGGGAAAAGGTTAGGTAAGCAGATTGATTGTACATAAAGAAAGTTATATACTTTAGTTTTAAGATATTCACACAAAGTATACGTATATTTTACGTGTGTAAATTGTAAATATTTTAAATTTTATATTCACTCTTAGTTTTATATACCTACCATAAGTTATAGTCATCAGTTTATTCGATAAATCACAATATCAATACCTATTATTATTTTCCACATCGTTGTTTTTATTGTAAAAAAATCCTGTGCATTGTGGATTATTCAATTTATCTACGGTAAAGTGTGTAAAAAAACATATCATATTTTTTGTCATTTTACACAATACTACAAGATTTTTGAGTAAAATAAGTTATTACACAATACTGCAAGATTTTTGAGTAAAATAAGATAAAACACAATACTGCAAGATTTTTGAGTAAAATAAGTTATTACACAATACTGCAAGATTTTTGAGTAAAATAAGTTATTACACAATACTGCAAGATTTTTGAGTAGAATAAGTTATTATGTGTACATATTTTCAATTTGTAAAGGTCATCCTTCTATCCTGTCCTAACTTCGTTCGTTGCCATTTGCAGACACTGATTGAAGCCAAAAACCCACATTATTTGTGAGATAAAATTGACATGAAATATTTTTTTTTTTAACTTTATCCGACTTGCTCCGCGTAAAGTTTCAAGTTTTTATTTTATACGTTGCCCCACACTACGAATTTCTCCTGTATCGTGGGTGCGTTAACAAACATTTAAACTCACATACACAAACAGCCAGACCCGGAACAACTATCTGAAAAATACTTCACATAAAATATATCATAGACATTTGGCAATTCTGTAGCTTCCCAAATTCAGCTTCACAAATTGTACCTCTTTAAATTAAAGTCTATATGATATTTAGTTTGTATTTAGAATAGGTACATGCGCGCACATACCCTTTTCCATTTATGTATCTAATCATAATCTAATGCACATTGTTACTAGGAATAATTTTTTTGTAAGCAATGTATTCTTTATAAGATTTATTATAATACCTAGTTTTCTTCAAATTGTTATTGTCTACCAAAACTAAAAATACACAAACATGTTTATCCAAATATTTTTCTTTGTAAGTATTAATGCCATTGGAAGCTTTAATAAAATCATAAATGTATTAAACCGTAAACCTTTAATTTATACGGTTATTATTTATAAAAATAAATGTTTATGATATGTTTGGTTGTTTCTTTCCAGAACCCAATTTAACACCATACAATCCTTGTTTTGTCAGCGGTACACGTGAAGAATCACGAATATATTGTGTTAATTCCTCGTAATAACGTTTTCTTTTCTTTTTCTTTTATTCGTGTATTTGCCTGAAAATAACAGTTGTTATCATGTAAAGTCAGGAAAATTAATTGATTATCTGACTACCAACTTAAACTGGCCGAATATTCAAATCACAACTGTCATTCTTTGACAGTAGTCTGAAATTGCCGACAATTTGACGTAGTATTTCAATTTGATAAACAATTAACTTCCCTCATCCGTCTAAACGTGACGCTGGCAGAATAGTCGACATCGGCTCAATTGCCATAAAAAAAAAAAAAAAAAAAACAAACTTTCCTCATCATCTGCCTAGCCTTTTCCCAACTATGTGGTGGTCGGCTTCCAGTCTAACCGCATGCAGCTGAACACCAGCTTTTTACATGGAGCGACTGCCTATCTGACCTCCACAACCCAGTTACTGCGCAATACGATACCCCTTGGTAAGACATTAATTAATGTACTGTACCTAACCATATTTTAGATGTCTTGTACTCGTATATTTTATAATTAGTTATGCATTTCGACCTTTACCTTGATACGAACATTGTTTCCTGCTTGTCGATCTTCTACAGATTGTACTTCGGTGAGTGTGCCCAAGAACTCCATGACCTTATTCCGCCGGCCCCCTTCTTCCAACGGTCATCTAGACGCACTGCAAGTTACCATCCTTACCTAGTTGCTATTCCACCAATCCCCACTAAGCGTTTCCAAATGTCTTTTGTAATGCGCACAGCAACAGAATGGAACTCTCTACCCGCGTCTGTGTTTCCGAACGCATACAACCCTAATCTCTTCAATGTGAGAGTGACCATCCTTCTTCTGGGTAAGCTCACTTCACCGTCGACTCTGTATCTATCACCACTGACCTAGACTAGAGTCAAGAGCAAACCCATCTTAAATAAAAAAAACATTTATTTAAAGCATGTTTCCGCTGCATTTGCGTTGTAACCTTCACGTGTCTCTGAAATGTCATAAATGATATTCCGGAAAGGTTCTAAGCTAGTGTACAAGGCATCTCGAGATTTCGATCTAAACTGAGTTCCTGTTTTCCAGTTCACCTAAGTTGCCTTGAGGTAATTTTCCAAACAGGTAGTAGGTAAGTCTAAAATAGATTTCGCAAATTCGCAATTTGAACCGGTTAGGTTAGTGCTGTGCTAAACGAAATACTAACTCGATTTGCAAATAAACTTGATTTGGTTTATCTGAGTATACCCAAGTTTAGAACGAGCACGTTCTGTTGCAACTTGGTAAGATTTTATATATATGCGTCACTGTCCTTGAGTCCACTTACAGACCAAAAACACTAAATTTTTATTGTCTTCTGGTTGGCCGACTAGCCGTCGCGTCATCTCCAGCCTGGCCAATCGAAATTAGTGATTTCCGTTTAGTTTCCCGTAGACACCGTAGTAAGTGTAGTGACGTGAAATTAGTAAAAGAATGCGGCAAGATGCTCCCGGCTTTGGAAGTGTTAGGTTCCAACTAGAAGTAGGATCGCCCGGCAGCTACCGCTTATTTAGTCAATCAGTCAGAGCTAGCGAGCAAATTTTCAAAAAACACCCGCCTATCTATGCCGTCTGCCTTTCTTGTGTCAGCCACACGCGATACGCCATCCTTTCCAGAGTAAGTTTTCAGGATTCTTCCTAAGTCCCACTTTAGTGGTGGCATGTTGTCATCTTTGATCAGAAGTTCTGATCAAATATGACAACACGCTAGTTCTGATTCAGAACTAGCGTGTTTTCCTTGTGGTTCTCTGTATGCTCATGCCACTTGCTCCTGGTCTGCAGTTCTGATGACTCAGCGCCTCCAGAAGTGCTGGCGAATCTACTCAACCCTTTGGTATAGCGTAAGACGGTGCTTAGGAACATCGTGAATGGCGGCGAGTACAAGTGCAGTTAGTGGACGACCAAACAAAAAATGAGCTGGAGTAAGGGAAAGGAAGTCAAGTGGATCAGTGAGCATAGGAGCCAAGGGTCGGGATTTGAGGACCGCTTCAACTTGCGCGAAAATCGTAGTGTACTCTACGAAAGTGAGATGAGCATTGCCCACTACACGCCGGAGGTTATACTTATAGCTCTTTACCTTAGCTTCCCACAAACCCCCAATGGCTAACATAAAATGGAATCATAAATTTAATGTTGTGTGAAGTTGCATATTCTTTAATATCATCAGAGCAATCTTTCAAAAGTTTTGAGAATTTACTCATCAAACCAACAAAGTTTTTTCTATTATCAGAGAATATCTCATCACTCAGTTATCGCGTCGCGCAATTAAACGTTTGGGAGGTAAAATATAAGCTTCTGATGAGAGATCGCTTGGCTTCAAATGGACAGCACGAGTGAAAAAACATACGAATAAACATAATATATGATTTCTGTAATTTCGCTCCCCTACCTTAACGAGTCCATATGAACACTGGACCTGCATACTAGTGCATAGTCCACGCCACTTCCTAAAAAGGAAAAGCCTGGATCCAGGCGCTCTCTCTTGCGGCAGATTGCCCATTATTGGATAAACTGGTTGCGTGCAGTCGTGCACACTACCCAGGCATGCACTACACTTCTTACGAGGTTCCAACCTCCGTCCGGCCACCATGCCTCTCTTAACGTAAATAGAAGCAGATGTGGCGCAGCATGCATTGTACGGTGATGCTCGTAAACCAATGTCTAGCAGATATATAAATTGGATGCTTCTTATTGAAGCTAAAGTTTTGAGAACTTTTTATGCGCCCACCGACTCGTATTAGTTTATTGGCATCAATAAATAAATTCAATTTAATTATATGAGTGTTCTTTATACCCTTTTTTATCTAAGCGAGTCATACACAACATGTCAAATGATTCTTACTGACTCAATCTTGCTGATGTTAATTCCGCATATTCAAGCTCTTCTGCAGTCAATGAACCCGTCCGCTGATTATTTTTTTTGCGCGTATTGTATATGAATCGAAATACATAAGTGGTGGCACGCTTAAATATTGAATACTGGGAAATCATCGAAAATGGAAACTAATTATATCAGTCAAATGATATAATACATGAAATGATGTTTTACATTATTATTATTCGGGAACTATATTTTCTATCACCAAAATTTATATTTGTCATCAAGTTGTATCACCTAATAAATAGATCTATCGCCACGAAATATTTTCGTTCTCAGATAAACAAAAATTGTTCCCAGGTTGATATCTCAGGATTTTAGGTGATTTATTGTGGAACTGATTTTGCATTGTTTGGTGACTACATTTTGGTGACAGATCTACTATTTGGAGGACAAACCCTATTATTTAAGAAACACAAAACTAATTAAATTGGTAATAGCTTAAATGATACCCGAGACAAATTACCAGGAGAAACTGGATGCAATCTGGACTTTAGGGCACCCCGACTCGGACAGGTTAGGTTAGAAGGGGATGGCGGGGTCGAGAGACCCCGCCATCCCCTTCGTGGTTATTTTTTTATAAACCACCCAGAAGTAGGAGCCCCGCGAAGCGGGGCTCCGTCGACCAAGCCCTACCGTCGACATATTATGTATATCAATCGATCCGTGGTGAATAAGAAAACTACTACTATTGGTGATCTCTTTAAATTAGTTTGCTTAAAAACTTATTAGGACACACCTATTATAATACATACAAAAACATTTATTTGGTACTAGACCTTATATCTCAGGATTTTAGGTGATTTATTGTGGAACTGATTTTGCATTGTTTGGTGACTACATTTTGGTGACAGATCTACTATTTGGAGGACAAACCCTATTATTTAAGAAACACAAAACTAATTAAATTGGTAATAGCTTAAATGATACCCTTATTATTCGCTAAATTTGGCAAATTTGGCCCTTCACACCACAAAGATGAAGAGCCGAGTGCGTCTAAACCTTGACTTTGCGACACTAAATCCGCTGGATTATCTTTACCAGAAACATGCCGCCATGGATATCCCTTAGTTAGGTCATGAATTTCTGCAGTTCTATTCTGAGCGTAAGTTTTAAGTAAGTTAGGAGGCATACCTAGCCAGCTTTAGGTAATAGGAAATACGGGCTGGTGTCCGCAACTTCACGTCAATGCGCGTATTTTGCGTATGGGTGGGAAAATCGATTATTCGAACCACCACAGCTTCTCGAGCAAGGCCAGCAACGCCTTGTTGTTACTGTCAATCTCACGTCGGGTACCTGAGTTACCGAAGTACCGTTCCCTGTATGTGGCGACCACCGGGCAGTTTAGAAGCACACGAGCTGGAGCTGCTGTCTCCTCGTCCTCCATGCAGGCCCTGCACAGCGGACTGTCTGTGACTCCTAAGACAAAGAGGTGTTTATTAAATGACCCGTGGCCAGTTAAGGCTGCTGTAACTTTACGCAGCTGTTGCTTAAACTAGCCAATCTTATTTATGTATTATTATTTATTTATTTATAACAGCTTAAACTATCATTACAGGATTTACCCTATTGCGACAGCTATGAACCTAAACTAATAACCTAAGCTACTTACTATAACCAAATTAGAAAAATTAAAACTAACAATATAATAATGTTGTTAGTTTTAATTGCATCATTAAAACAGAAAACATAGTATAACATAATTACTTACATAACATGATACACACGGCTACACATCAAGCTATACAACTCCAGTTTACGCTGGTCTCGCATCGTACGGAAATCCTATACAATGTGAGATCAGCTTATACTGGAAATGTATAGCTTGATGTGTAGCCGTGTGTACAAACATAAACACAAACATACTTTACTTACATTAAGAACAACAACAACCACAAACGTCGTGTTCTGGATTGATTAAACAACAGTAGGTATAATCAATCCAGAACACGACTTCATTTACTTACAGAGATTCAATAACTTTTGTATATAGTCGCGCGCCTAATACAGCGTCGCACAACTTTAATCTTGGTATGGTTATGGGTTTTGTAGGCGCGACCTTGCCTTTGGAACATAACAAGCGCATCGTAACAGCTGATTCACTATTAATCGTGCGGATATATGCGCAAGCGCTATACGCTGTTTGGGACGCATCAGTAAATATGTGTAATTCGATATAAGTAGGATTATAACATTCATAACACATAACATAGCGCGGTATTCGTAAGTTACCCAGTGAGGATAAACTACTAACAAATCAGTTCCAGACTTGCGCGACGTCTGTAGCAACCGTTTCGTCCCACTCTAATTTTAATAACCAACAAACAAAAATTGTTATTAATAATAATAAAATCATTTATTTCAGGTAGGTTACACCCATTGCCATACACAATAAAATACATAAAACAAGATTAGTAAAATCAAATACAATTAAATTAAATTAACATCACATAAAATAAAATAAAATTAAATCAATTGTTAATCATTAAATCAATATATGGAAATAAAATAAAATCGCAAAATAAATAGAAAAAAAAATAATCAAACCAAATTAAACAAACAAAATCAATCTAAATTAAACGAAGTCATTAAAAATAAATAAAATACAAAATCAGCAAATAAAATCAAATCAATACCTCCTCTCCGACACTGGTACAGCAACATGTCTGCTGGAACAATGTCGGATGAAGGGGCAGTCCAGTCTTCCTGCAATATTACTGGACTACTATAAATTAATATAATATATTTTATATAAATGATTGACCTGCCATTTATCTAAGCTGGACTAATTAATCCCAACGGATAGTAAATTTGAGAGGCATAAAATAATACGTTTAGAAGGTACACTCGATTCAGTATTAATTTACGAATAATAGTTTTATTCGTCCGACTTATTGTTCCATCCGATAATTAACGTTTTGTTTTGAATATTATCGCCCAATGCGACTTGTTTTGTAATAATGTTACAAAACAACTCGTAACGTAAGGGTTCACGCGGTCAAAGTTTAAATCCCATTTCCGTAAAACTAGGCATGCGGAATTTGAAACCTGACCCTGAACCTTCGCAAATTGCATTTAAATTCGATATACTACACTCGCGGACACAGAATACGGGTCAGTACGAAAAACTAAAATTGCTCTTCAAATAACAGAGCTAGCGGAATTAATGTTGTACATAATTTACCAGTTAATAAAACAACACCAAATGCTGGAAACATGATAAGTTTAATTGTCAAAATTAAATAATAAAACAAAATATCAATAATTATCACGTTGAAAAAAATATGGTTGGTACCTCATTTATAACACAAAAACGAACTTTATAACAAAATACAGAGTGTATTGCCTCCACGGGCTTTTCTCACAAGTGCCAGGCGATTGGGCATTCTGTTTATTAAGTTTCTTATGCGATGTTGCAGAATATTGGTCCATTCTGATTTTATTTCCATTCCAGACTGACCGGTTGGCGCAGTTGGTAGCGACCCTGCCTTCTGAGCCGCTGGTCCCGGGTTCGATTCCCGGACAAGTCAAACATTTGTGTGCATGAACATGTCTGTTTGACCTGTGTCTGGGTGTGTATATGTATATAAGTATGTATATCAGTCATCAGGTTACCGTAGTACAGGCTCTGCCTAGTTCGGGACCTGAAGACCTTGTGTGGATGTTGTCTCATATATATATATTCTTCCACTAACGCATGTTTCAGGTTTCGAAGTGTAGCTGGGGCGCGGTTTCGATTTCTTACACACCTCCCAAGCTTGTCACAAGCGTGTTCAATTGGATTCAAGTCCAGGCTTCTCGCGGGCCAGTCCATGCGATTGATGCCAACGTCCTGAAAATACTCATTTACAATTTGAGCTGTATGTGGCTTGGCGTTGTCATGCATGAATATTGAATTTTGTGAAAAACGACACGCAATTTTACTAAATTGCGTGTCGTGCTACTGTTGTGGCGTGTTCGCGAAACAGTCCGTGGTGCGGTAGGAAATAATGCGGTTTACTGTATGTGTGAATAAGACTCATATGACCTAGCTGAATATATGCATGGATGAAATCACTATATTATATACGTAAACATTCGTTTATAGTTATGATTAGGTACGTTGTAATCAACGTTCTGCTTGGTTACGAGTAAACTAACTTATTTGGTAAAAGCTTCAACGGGATCCGAACTCTAAACCGGCCCGCGTCGTCGGCAAGCCGTTTTGTTGTTTTATTGAAATGCTCTTCGCACGCGAGCTACTCGCTGTCGAGCTTATTATTATGACACACGGGTAACTCTTTGATCTTCAAAAAATTGGCGTTTCAATTGATCGAGTGAACAAATATCACCTTTAATTGCAGGTTTTGTAAAATTACATGTAACATGTTTCATTGGGTATTGCGTATAATATTGAATTGAACCTGATACAATACACGATCCTGACGCATTAGTTAACTACCAAAACAAATCCACGCTTAATAACATAATATTATTTATTTGTTGACTATCATTAAAACTCGGATTGGCGAGAAAAATATTTTTGGGTATACAAAAATAACTGGTACTCAAAGTGGTCGTAGCTAGCTTTGACGATATTTGGGGCAGAAATTAAGCACTGAACGCGTGCAGTGAAGCTACCGTTACGCGATTTGAACTCAATTTTATTACACGGCTCATCCTGAAAACAATTATAAACAGTAGTATTCGTCTGCAACGAACTCGTCCGCGTAGATATTTAGAATTCTAATAAAAAAATAAATTTGAATGCAGCTAATAGCATTAGCCGTCAGCGGTGACATCTGTCAAATCACTTTTCGACTTCGCGCGCTCGCGACAACGCGTAGAATTGTGTATGTTAACTATAAATTCCATATTTCTAGTAATTTTATAAGCAATTAAAATAACTAAAACGGAAATATGTCTAGTTCCGACTCGGACGATGATTTACACAAAGAGATTGCAAGAATGAAGAAAAACTTGAGAAAATTGTCTCGCCGACGCCGGCGCCGTAACCGCCATGATGGTTTTGAAACGAAACGGCGAAGAAAAGAAAACGTGGGTAAGTACTCACATCTTCTTTCTAGGTAATGGAAAACTGCATAACTCATGCATTTACTGTCCAGACAAAACCACGGAACGAGATTCTAGATGGTTACTTCGTACTTACGAATCCATGTCTGACTAGGGCGAGCCTGACCGCCATCCGTGCTAGTACGAGATACTTCCGCACGAAGATCAGCTTTTGATACGAGATATCAATTCTGATAAATGTTCTACTAGATTGTGCGAGACACATGAAGGTAGAGCACATCACACCCAGACCAAATCTCTGATATACTGTAAGTATATTGGAGTTACAAGAAGTTAACAGTAAGTACATATTTCAGATGTGGCTACTGAAGAAGAAAAATTTAATATAGAAACCACAACCCCGGATGAAAGTCCAAACCTGGACAATACCCCAAACCCGGAAAATACCCTATACACGGACAATACCCCAAACCCAGACAATAGCTCAAACCTGGAACAAATCCCAAACTCGGATGAAATTCCACAAGCCTTGCTAGTTGCATTAGGAAGTGAAAAGCCTAAAGACAGGTATGGTCCGAATATAAATTATTTAATAGCCTCACGATGGGAAACCATCTTACTCAACGATAGCGAGGAAGTTAAAAACATTTTAAATGAATACAAAGTGCCGCAGAACTGCCCACTCCTGGATGCACCAGAGCTTAATGCTGAAGTCAGGGTGGCCTTAACTGAATCAGCCCGCAACCGGGACAATATGCTAAGAGCCAAGCAACAGCAACTGGGCATAGCCCTTACCTGTTTGGGTCAGGGAATGACCAAGGTATTAGCAGGTCAGGAGGTACCTGATGCCTTGAAAATGATAAGCGATGGTGCAAAACTTTTAGCATCAATTCATTACAAAGAAACTAATACCAGAAAACAATTACTGACACCTCTCTTGGATAAGTCCTTTACAAAGATGGCTGAAACATTACCAAGGAATCAATACCTATTTGGTGAAAACTTGGCCGAAAAGATTAAAAATACTAAAGAAATTGAAAGATCTGGTTTGCAATTAAGAAAACCCAATCCTCCAATGTTCAATCGTTCGGGAAACTGGACTGTCCCCTCACGCCAGAACTCACAACAGAAGAACACAATGTGTGGGGGGCAGAAGCGTCCACAAGCACAGACTCAAACAAAGAAGACGAACCAATATCAGCCACCCAAAAAGATATTGAAACATGCACCTGTGAACCGCCCCGAGAGGGACTACCAGCGTGCTCGCCAACGGCGCTAACTTCACAACAGGTAACACATGCTGGTTATCTAGCTAGATACTTAAGTTGTTGGCAGATTATTACAAATGATGTGACGGTTCTTGATTAGATCCAAGGCTACCACATACCATTAACATCTGTACCTGTTCAAACCAGAAAACCATCAAATGTTTTTCTCAAACTGAGGAATTTAACATACAGAGGTCACTTAATGATTTATTAAAATTAGGTGCAATAACTCCTTGTCAACCTGAAGAGGGCCAATACCTCTCAAACATATTTTTAGTACCAAAGCCTAATGGTAAATTTAGGTTCATTTTAAATCTAAAATCCTTGAATAATTTTGTCTCCACATCTCATTTTAAGATGGAAGACTTACGTACCTCTACTAGGTTGGTACATAGAAATTGCTTCATGACAACCATTGATTTAAAAGAATCTTACCTATTAGTTCCAGTTGCTGTACAAGACAGGAAATGCCTTAGATTTAAATTTAAAACATTGTATGAATTTACAGCACTTCCATATGGTTTGAGTACAGCACCCAGTGTATTTACAAAAATATTAAAACCTGTGATGTCATATATAAGGAACTTAGGATATGTAACGGTAATTTACTTAGATGACATTCAATGTATAGCTAACAGTCATCAAATGAAAATTTTGAAAGCTTTATGAATATAACTGATAATATTATTTCAGAACTAAAATGGTGGTTGTCTAACATCCCTATGTCCAAAAAGTCATTTGCTTTACAAAAAACTAAGTTAGAAATCTTCACAGATGCATCACTTACTGGTTGGGGGGCTCATTGTCTAGGAGAATCGATAGGGGGACATTGGAATACAACTGAGAAAAAGGAACATATTAATTACTTAGAACTGAAAGCAGCTTACTTTGGCCTAAGATCCTTTGCTAAGAATATGGAAAATTGTCATATTTTGCTAAGGATAGACAATACCACAGCCATTTCCTGTATTAATAAAATGGGTAGCATACAATTTATACATCTAAATACCATTACTCAGGAATTATGGCAATGGTGTGAAGATAGACAATCTATCAAGACAATCAAAATATCAAGTCCAAAGAAAACACAGAGGCTGATAGGGAATCTAGGAATTTAAATCATGATACAGAATGGTCCTTAGCAGACTATGCATTTACAAGAATTACCCACCATTTCAGAACACCCGAAATAGATTAATTTGCCACCAGAATAAATGCAAAATGTTTAAAATATATCTCTTGGAAAAGAGACCCAATGGCCTTTGATATAGATGCATTCACATTAGACTGGAGCAAATTTTTCTTTTATGCTTTTCCCCCATTCTCATTAATTACTAAATGTTTGGAAAAAATAAGACATGACCAAGCTGAAGGAATCCTTGTGTTCCCTTGGTGGCCAGCGCAGCCATGGTTCCCCTTAGTTAAAATATTGACTGTATCAAAACCAATCATATTTAATGCTAACAATGATTTGCTCTCATCTCCTTTTAGCAAACAACACCGTCTGAGCTCCCACCTTACCCTGGCTGCAGGACACTTCTCCGGACGGCATTTCAGCTAAGACATATACCTCAAGCTTCCTTGGAAATAATGATTGGATCCTTAGCTCAAGGTACTCAAAAACAATATGATTGCTCATATAAAAAGTGGTGGGCACACTGCCATAGTAATAATATTGATATTTACAAAGCCTCTATACCGCAAATTATAGGCTTCTTGTCAGAAGCATTTAATATGGGAAGTAACTACTTGACATTAAATACACATCGCTCAGCGCTGTCCCTGCTAATAACCTCTGAAATTGGGAAGAACGAGAATATAAAGCGGTTGTTAAAGGGAGCATTTAGACAAAGACCCTCTCTCCCTAGGTATACAGAAATGTGGGACCCTGCAGTAGTACTAGATTTCCTAGGTAAAATGCCAGTTGTTTTAAATCTTAAAGAACTTTCAAAAAAGCTAGTTACTTTTTTAGCTCTGTGTACTGCCTACAGAGTTCAGACATTGGCATCAATTAAAATGAAAGACATACATTTTACAGCTGACTGTGTTGTCATTAATATATCTGATGTTCTAAAAACATCTATCAAAACTAAAACAAACACCACTTTGCGCTTACCATACTTTGAAAACCACACAGTGTGCCCAGCAAAAACTTTAAAATTATACATGCAAAGTACTAAGGAAGCTCGGGGAGATATACCTTACCTGGTAATCACTACTAAAAAACCTTTTAATAAAGCTACATCCAATACAATAAGCCGTTGGATCAAGGAAGTCCTCACTGAGAGTGGCATTGATACCAGTATTTTTAGTTCACACAGTACCAGACATGCGTCTACTTCAAAGGTCAAAACTGCAGGTGTGTCTATTGAAATTATTAAGAAGACTGCTGGCTAGACCGATAGATCAGCTATCTTTGCCAAACATTATAATTTACCCATTGTAAATGACAGAACTGACCTTGTTTTTGCCAATACTATCCTAGATTAAGTGCTAACAAAATACTGCAAAGAATGTAATAAAGCCAGACCTTTAATACATTTTCTGTTGTAGGTACATATTTTGCAAACAAGCAGTTTGTGATAATTAATTTGTCAATGATAAAGATTAATTTAGTTTTAACTGTGATTTTTAATTTAGAAATACAAATTATTACAAATAATCAGTTTTGGATTTGAAGAAGTTTCAAGTAGTTCCTATGTATGTAGTGCCCAAAGGGTATTCATTATTATATACTTAGTTTTAAAATTTACTACTAACTAGTAGGCAACATCCAATTATTAAAAGCTTTAATTTTAAGAACATTCTATGTTTTAAGATTTACTAATAGTTGCTAACACCTGATCTGACCTGAAGGTCACATTATTATTATGTTTGATTGGAAGAACATAAACATATAGCACCTGAATGGTCTATGTTATTGTATGTTTTGCTTCTGGTTTTACTAGTGGTAAAAATATAAAGAACTGTAAAGTACAATTGAATTTTTCATGATTTTCTTATTCATACACAATTTTAGATAATTATTGCCATTAGTTGTCTCTGAACATCTACTGTTTATAATTGTTTTCAGGATGAGCCGTGTAATAAAATTAGGAAATCAGACTAACTTACCTTAAGTGACGTCTGATGGTAATTTTATGAACGGCTCATCCTGAAAACAATTGGTTCCCTCCCGGTCTGATACCAACTACACATGCAATGGGTTCTCTATTTCCAATCTATTACTATACTCTATGACGTTCTGGTGCAACTTGGTTAGATTTTTATGTAAACGTCACTGTCCTTTTTTTTGTGTTTCCGGGGTGGAAAATCTTCATGGATGTCCGCCGCCCTGGGGTGGTTGGCGGGGTCTGACAGACTCTTACTGACTAAAAACCACCCCGGTGTTCCATCTCACACCTACGCCGGGGGTCGCGGGAACGTAGGATCCTTCTGCAACCCCCGACTGGTGCCGGTCTAAGAGGCCTCGGGTCCTGATGTGTGGGGGGCGACGGACGTCCCCGAGTCCGTCCCCCCTAGACCCATTTAGGGGGACTGGAAGAGGGCGTTGTCCGCCCTCCGCTGACTCCCGGTGCGCCTTCTGCGGGCCGGGTGGGTGGACGAGATCTACCCCTCCCTTTCCGCAGCCTCTTTCTGCGAGACGACTGTTTCGCAGAAGGAAACCACCGCGTCCCAGGACTCCCGTATTCACTGCCGTCACTGCCTACTTCTGAGGTGAGGGCACGGCGTGGCTCCTCCCAAGCGACACATTCTGCCAGCGTGTGCCGCGCTGTGTCCTCAAGCGTCACTGTCCTTTTGTCAACTCACAGACTGCAAACACTAAAATTTTGTTGTCTTCTGGTTGGCCGACTAGCCGTCGCGTCATCACAGGCTGGCCAATCGCAGCGGTTGATTGGTGATTTTCATTTAGTTTCCTGTAGACACCGTAGTGAGATAGTGACGTGAAATTAGTAAAATGTTGCGGCAACAATGAGACACACCTATTTTCCCGAAGGATTAGGCAGAGGCGTACCTCTAGTACACCCAGATTTAGTCAGCTATGTTTAACACCGTGCGGGATACCAAATGCTCCATGTTATTGGGGGCGAGTCTATTGCCATGAACCGGGAACAAATCCTAGCTCCGAGCTGCTGCGCAGAAATGCCTGACGAATAAACCCAGTAACATTTTGTCCGACCTAGGAATCGTACCCAGGACCTCATGCTCAGCAGAAGCGCTTACGACCTCTAGACAAATGAGGCAGTCAACAACAACAAGCGCCAAATACGCAGGCAGGCAGACGAGGCATTTAACAATATTCTAATGATAAGATGCAAGTCGACGGCACGGTTGGCGCATTGATTGCTGCGCTGCGTGTCACGGGTTTGATTCCCGCACGGAACAATTATTTGTATGACCTACAAGTAGTTGTTCCGGGTCTGGCTGTTTGTGTATGTGAGTTTAAATGTTTGTAAACGCAACCACAATACAGAAGAAATTCCTAGAGTGGGGCAATGTAGAAAAAAAAATGTTATCCTTGGTAGTGAAGACATGAATCAAATTGTCGTTTAAGTTTTTTCTGAAATAAGTTCTTGCCTTTGTATACAGCGTGGCGCTGCTATGGTGACCTTAATTTAACACACATATACGTTTTCACATTTTCGTTTCATGACAATTTTTTATTTCCATTAAACGTTATTATTTACAGATTTATTAAAGAATTTAGGAAATAGCATCTTAGAGCAACCTGTACTTAAAGAACTGTCGCGCAGCGGTCATTTCCCTCGGTCACGGATCATAACTTCGCATCAATGAAATTAAAACGAATAAGCAATACTATTAGGATGAAACAAATGCATAGAGTAGGCGAATTTAAGGAAATTTCCTTTGTTGGCGAGCAGCGCAGGCGACGCGCGCTCTCCCTTCCACCCACCCGCCGCACCGAACACGAATTCTTTTTTTGCTTTTCTAGTGCTAGTCGAACCCGTGTCCTTGACGCACTTATTTACTCTAGTGCGCATAATTACGTCGCGAAAAAGACTCTTAGCTATTGTTTTATTTATTTCTTTTTGTGTAATTAGGATAGTAATTAGATCATGGTACTGCGATAAAGACACTTTGATTGGTTTTCGTTTTCTTATCTAGTAGGTACGTTTACACCTCTTGCGATACGGACGCATTTATTTGTGCTATTAGTGCTTGTGTAAACTTATGATCGTGATGGCAGTGATTAGTGATGACAGTTATTACTAATAGTAACAAGAGAGGGTGATGTGATAAGTGTTTGTACCACTTGCGCCGCTCGGTTTCTTTGATAATATGCCGTCAAAGAATCGGACCGATCACGAGTAGGTACAAGACGCGATGCGCCGCGTCGCTGCCGC
Source organism: Brachylomia viminalis (assembly GCA_937001585.2). Classification (NCBI taxonomy): domain Eukaryota; kingdom Metazoa; phylum Arthropoda; class Insecta; order Lepidoptera; family Noctuidae; genus Brachylomia; species Brachylomia viminalis. Next base: position 6,829,920 of record OW443300.2, read on the forward strand.
TCCGAGTTAACGTAAGCGAGCTAGGTAAGTAATTTCATGAATGAATTTTTGCAAGGGTGATCCCAATTTTAATGACTTTTTTATTATTTAGTTTGTTTGAAAAATTTTTTTTTTCAGTTTACGTATTATTTTAACCTATCAATATTTATATGGTTAATGGGCACTAGCCCTACCCGTGTATTAAATTAAAGTCACCATTGTAGCGCCACATTGTATTTTCAAAGTAATCAGAAACTTCTAAGATCTAAGACTGACCCGGTTTGGTTTTGAACCCACCCTATAAAGTGCACATCTTTCAGATCAACAAATTTATTTTAATCTCAAGTATTAGCAAATTAAATTAACAACAATAAAAGTTCACGTAAACAAAAATCCCAATGAATCACACAATATTATTTTGATCATAACCCTAACTTCAAAAATATACTCGTAAATTTAACGAGAGGTACAATAAACCGAAATAAATATAGATTTATTTACTTTTAACACATTTTCAAAGGACAGGGCACTTGTGTTTTTATCGTATCTATGTTATAAAATAATCAGGGGCCGTACCATGACGTGTTAACACCATCATGATTCCGTTGCGAAAAAGATATAGTGCTATCCGTCATGCACAGATCCGTCTCTCTTTCACGCTGGAACAATGATGGAATTAATACGTCATAGTACGGCCCCAGTACATTGATCTGAACTTGAGTAGTTCAAAAGAACATGTCCCAGAGTTTCATACCTATATTGTAATATTTATGAGATCAAGGCGTAGTATTGGATACGAGTAAACATTATCTGAAGTATGTTAGTCTGAAGAGTAAGTATGTCTGAAGTGTTATCTTGAACGAATTTTGACCCGCAAATGTCCTCTGATGGTTATTTAACTGAAAAGTAACTGTAGCTAACATCTGTTATGCACTAACTGTTATGTCAGTCTGTAAATGCCATAGCTTGTAGAGTAATAAAACTGAAGTCGCAGCGGGCTGGCCATGTTTGTCGAAGGATCGATGGCCGGTGGAGAAGACGAGTCCTGGAGTTACGACCGCATATCGTCTTGCGTAGGGACGCCCCCTAGCTAGATGGACCAACGTCCTTAAAAAGGTGGCCGGGACATACTCAAAATCAAAATCAAATTCAAAATATTTGATTTCACATAACGTCATAAGCTAGGTGCACGGTTCCAATAGGTCGTTTCCTATGGAGAAGAGCCGGAAAGAAACTGCATGGTTACGCTTTTAAAATAATTGGCTTTTACAATATTTTCAAATGTATTTATTTCAAATGGCACATGGCACTTTTGAATGTCACATTTGCATTGAAATATAATTGATTCTAGTCGTTTCGTTTCCTTCCAAAACGTAGTTTCGTATGGAGAAGAATGGGCCAGAAACTCCACCTCTCTCTTCATAAAATGTTTTACAATATTTTGTATACATTAATTATAATTATGTTAATACGATGCACCTAGAACACAATTACTATACATAAATAAGTAAAAAGAATTTAAAAAAAAAACAAATAAGTTAATTATGTGATAGATACATGGTGCTCGTATAATTAGAAAAATTGTAAAAGTATACGATATACCTATCCCACATACAAACCGTGAAAACGGTTTTGCGGGGCAAAGTCAAGTGCAAAAATTTTTAGTAAAAAAAAAAAAAAAACTTTATTTTCTTGGATAGGACTATATCCAAGAAAATAAAGTTTTTTTTTTTTCTAATTTGTTATAATTATGCTTGTTTACATGTGATTTTTAAATTTTCTTTCATTTATTTGCAATATAACAAGGTATTTTGTTGTAACATGTAACACAGTACCCCATAAAAGATTGATGTACTTTAACTAATTAAAAAAATGGATCTTTATTTCTAGTATTAAAATTATGTCTTTCACTTATTTTATTAAAAAAAATGTCGATTTTTTCTTACATTATAATTATTTTAATAAATGAAGTGGCAAGGTACCGTCATAATATTAATATTTTTAAATAGATCTCTGAGATATTCGCGGCGACGACGTAGATTATAAAATGGCTCTGACGGCTCTCTTTTGCAAAATAAAGATGGATTCAATGTCAAAATTCCTTACTACATAATGCTGTGGAAGTAGCTTTAATAGACCAAATGCGTGGTTTCTACATCTGTAAACTGTCTTATCTTACTAACAGCATTAGCGGCTGAGCTTAGCCGCCACGCAAGAGATGTTATATTATATGAGGTCCCCATTGTAACTTCTCGTCTAGCGTGAGTAGGGTAATATTACCCTACTAGCGTGATTCCTAGGAAAACCGTGTGATTGATAAATACCAGTTTTTCTCCATATGTAGGTTCAATATGATGTCACATTCGCTACTTCTAAAATTAGGTAATTTAAATCTAACGCATTTGTTTTTTTTATTCATTAATTACCAAATTATTTACCGTAAACCAATCTTGGACCGGAAGAAGAGAGTTATTCACGTCGTCCAGATTTTCTATTTTAAAGATCATCTGCAAATAACACCATATGACGACCCAATATCGAACCTTGAGGAATGCCCATTGCCATTTCAGACCCTAGTGAGTTTATGGCGTTTACCTTTCTATTTCTTAGGTATGATCTTAGTAAATCAAGAGCTATATTCCTAATCCCAAAGTGCTCTAGTTTCAGCAGATCTGCTATCTGCTGAAAGTATTTAATCTTATAATATGCTTTTTTGATAAGGATACGTTTGATGTAGGTTTTGAACTTCCCATCGCTAAGTTCTGTAACCGACTTTGGCAACTTGTTATAAAAGCGGATACTATTTTTAGTTAATCTAAATTTGGGTATCACATTTCATTTATACTACGTATTTATTTATTTATTTATTTATTTATTAAAACTTTATGCACAAGTAAAAAAATAATACTGTACAAAGGCGGACTTAATGCCTGAGGCATTTTCTACCAGTCAACCTTAGGGTGATGCAGAGATATACCATGGCAGGTGCAACATACGGGATAGATAGCTCGGAAATGACTATAAAATACAAGAATAAATACTACTATATAGATACATAGATACATACATATAAACAAAATAAACCTTGGTCAGGAGAAATAACGATCGGTAGAGGAGAAAACAAATCCAGCAACTCAGCGCTGGGATGTTTCAGCCAACTTCTGACGGATATGTTCACGTGCCTTCACTTTAAAAGATAACCGACTGGTTGCTGTCCTGATTTTCAGAGGGAGCGCATTCCAAAGAAAAACCGCCTGGACAAAGAAAGAAGAATGAATGAAGCCAGAACGGTGAGAAGGACATCGTAGAAGACGATTGTTGGTGGAACGAAGATTTTTACTATGGGCAGTGCATAAAAATTGTATTTGGGAAGTCAGGTAAGAAGGGGAAGTGGGTTTGTCCAGAATAGAGAACAACGTAGACAGAGCCCTCAACTCTCTGCGCTGACGAATGGGTAACCATTTTAAAAGCAGTCGCTGTGCAGATACATGGTCATACTTACGAAGATTGAACACGAATCGAATGCAGTTATTGAGAAGGCGGTCAAGTACACAGTACAGTCAGTATTTATATTACAGAAATCGCTTCTTATTTTGAAAAGTACTAAGTTTTTGCGAACATGTATGTTCGCAAAAACTTAATACTTTGCGAACATACGAATACTTTCTAAGATATAAAGAGAAGGCAGAGTTAGAATATGAATTTCTTTGAAATTGTTTTTTGAGACTCGCACGGATTTCTCTCTATTGTAAAAAGAAAATTGAATCTACGTCAGCTGCCGAACCCCACAGCAGAACGCCAAGAGATAATACTGTGGAAATACGCAAAGTTTACTAACCTAGCTGTGGCTAAGTTACCTGCCTTATTTTTCTTACTGCATATGCAGCTGAACTTAATCTACCTGAAAGAGTTCTAATGTCGGCGCAACATTGCAATTTAGAATCTTATGTAATTCCTAGAAATACAGTTTCCGTAATAGCATTTAGTTTTTTGCCATTAAGTTTTTAATTTAGACCCACTTGGGGTACATTTGTTAATGAGCACTTAACACGTTTAGTTTTTTTCGCATAAATAAATTATTCGCGAACCATTACGAAAGAACAGCGAGACTATCGATGACATTACATTTGTACATTCGTATCTTTTCTATCTATTTAAAAAATAAGAGTAGTGTCATCATCGAATAAAATTATATCCGATAAGTTAGCCATCATATCAGGAAAGTCATTAATATTAACTAGAAATAAGAAAGGGCCAAGATTCAAACCTTGAGGTACGCCCAGATAGATAGGAAAGAATAAGATCATTAGCTTGTCCACGAATTCCATAGTGGTGTAATTTACAGATCAGTATATTGTGGTAAACGCAGTCAAACGCTTTTGAGAGGTTTTGAAGTTACACAAAAAATGCCAATTGCATCCTGAGACTTCTCCCAGGATTCCAAAATGTGACTGATGACTTTTACTCCCACGTCAGTCGTCGACCTACCTTCTGTAAAATCAAACTGGTGACTATGTAAATCCCATTTGAGTTAAAATGTGACAACATCTGGTCCAGCATGATTTTTTCATAGATTTCACCCAATGCTGGTAGCACAGATATAGGTCTTTAATTAGAGGGAGCACTCTAAACTATCTCATTTCAAAATTGGTACTACGTTACTATGTTTCATAAAATTAGGAAATGTACCGTTGTCTAAAATACTATATTTATCTCCAAAAACCTTACCGAAAATCCGGTGTTTTTTATGTCAAGACTTGTGTACATGCTCTTTTAATTGTGGCAATAGAAATGGGCTTGAATTCAAAATTTGGAATGTTGTTACTGAAGTTTTCTTTGAGAAGATATTCAGCTAATATAGATAATGAAGTGTAAGATTTCATAACCTCTATTGGGATGCTGATAAATACATTTTCTAGTGTCTCGGCAACTTTGAACTTATCTGAAATGGTATAATTTTTTTGAGATAATTAATGATTAATTCTGATCTCGCTGTTCTGTGTTTCCACTTTCTTTGTTAATTACCTGCCAAACTGCTTTTAATTTGCTATTTGAAATACTAATTTTGTTACTTATAGATTTAGTTTGAGCGCAGACTCTTTTAAAAACTTTTAATAATATCTTACATAATCATGAAGGGTTTGATCAGAAGTGAATGATTTCTCGTGATACAAATTATATAAAACGTCTTTGCTTTTTCTAATGCCAGCAGTGGTCCATTGTCTTTTAATTAATTAAAAATTAAAAAAAATAGTCTAACTCAATGGCTGAACCCTATCTCCTAAGATACAGGCCAGACCTAGTTTAAGAGATAGAGTTTAAAATGATTGTACTCCTATGTTAACGCTTTAATTAATTATGTAAACTAAATGTATGCAGTGCAATGTGATCCTTGTTTATGCAATAAATTATTATTATTGTTATTCACAAAATTTTGGTTAAGTATTGATTGTAATTTCTTTACAGGACATGCGTTATTGAGTTCTTGGCATACTGTAGAAAATAGTGTAACGTAGTTTATATTAGGGTCTTGTGAAACAAAACTAGCTGTTGAATGATTGCTTAGAACATTATTATTAAACATTTTCATTTTATTTTTAGGTAGAGGTCTTAATTCAACGGTTTTATCTAGGTATACATTTTTATTTATGTCAAACGATACAAGTTGACCAGTATGGTCAGACCTGATGCCACTAAATAAGGACGAGTCTTTGATTTTACAATTTGATGAATTACATACACAATGTATTTAATAATTTCTATGCATGAGGCTTCATGCATAGACAATGTTAAATACATTGTACTTAACGCCTCAACACAACCACAACCGAGGTTGCTGTCATTCTAGTCGCTTCATTAAATACACATTTTAAACTGAATGATTTAATGAAATTTGCTTAAATTTTTCCAGTGAATTAACTAATAGATCAATATTTAGATCACCACAAACAAAAACTACATAGTTCATTATCTTTATTTATTTTTACTTATTTAACCATTTATGTACACACATATATAAACAGACAAGAAGAATAGAACAGAAAAATAGGTGCAAAGATGATGCTTATTTCTAATGAAATCTCTTCCAGCATACCTGCGATAGGATAGTGATGTAGACAGCGTGTGTTAGAGTAAAAGAGAAAATAAAATACATAATATCAAAAACAATTCACTTAATAAAATAAAACAAATAATTAGAGAATATACATACAAAAATACATACACACATACTTCTAAAATAAATCTCACTAGAATATTAATATACACGTGGCTATGACTAAGTGGATTGATAGTGTTCTTTACTCTTCTTTTAAAAACTGCAACAGTGAACATATTTAAGAAGTTTAATTCGTATTTCTTCCATAATTTTCAAAAATAATGACAAGTTTGAGGCTGGTGGTCTATAAACACATGCTACCTCTCATAAGCGAACAACAGAGCAAGCAGTGTTAACCTATTACACAATATCAAGGTACTACCCCCTATTGAGAACCTGTTGTATACAGTAAGGAAACCACATATATGCAATAAATGAAACCACATGTAATACTAGTCCACAGAAGTATAGCAAAATGAAATATTAAATAAAAAAACGTAAATTAAAAAAGTGAATTTTCAAACAAAATAAATATCTAAATAAATTTAGTAAAAGTAAACACTCTGTTTAGACAACGTACCTTCGTACCTTGTCGTTTAGGTGTACCCATTGTACATTTTAGGCAAATAAGTAGAATACGTAACACCGTCGTGATAGTTTGCACTGCGTGGCAACGTCGTTTTTCAATGTTCAAGGATTCAAGATCATTGAATCATTGACCTAGTGATCCAAATCTACAGATTGTTCAAATTTGCTCAAAATTAAAACTAAAACCTTTTGACCTAATTACTAGACCGATTTCGTAATTTTTTTGTATATCGTCAGCAAAGGTTAAAACAATTGTGTGAGTTCATTTATTGCATATATGTGGTTCCCATACTGTATATTGGCAACTGAACAATTATTTACATTAAACAACATCGTACCCGGTTTTGACCAGGTTTTACAAAAACATAAGATACCCATAACTAACTAACTAACATACAGATACCCATTGGATATGATATTTATCTATTCAAATTTCCACGTCTAGGGTTTGCCAGAGAAGAGATTTATATTTTGGTGATAATATATAGAAAAATAATCTATCCCAGTCAGCTCTATTACAACGGTGGGCTTCTCATACTTCAGTCCGGATACACTATCAACTAGCTCGTTGAAAAGGTTACTGGGTGCGGAAGGCGGAGGACAGGCTGTGCGAGAGGCCGATGTACAGCAGTGGACTGCGATAGACTGAGTTGATAGTCGGTAAATGTTCTACTGCAAGATTAAGGTCACTTGTCATACAAAGATGAACGAAGATGAACTCTGTTTCCTTACTTATAGTTAGTGATTTCAGACCATCATCATTCCAAGAGTTTCCACAGTATTTTCTAGGATTTTTCATTACCAATGATGTCTAATAGATATAAAGTACTTACCTATGCGTACGAAATAGTTATTTCTCTGAATTTGAAACAGTCACATTGTTAGGAAGCAAGTTTGGAAACACAAACCAGAAAGGCGAGGGGTCCTCAATAATTACATCAGAAGGCAAAAAGGTGCATTTCAAATCTTCGTCACAGGTTAATGACCATCCTGAATTTAGTTTCACATATAATTATAATGGTGCACCTTGTATTAAACCCATCAAAGGCCAATGATCGTAATAAAAGTCTCGTGATCGTTCACATTTGGGGTACTCGTGGTCATTTTTTATTATGACATTGATAAATGTTACCTTCTAAAAAATTATAATTATGCTTACCCCTTTTTTATCGTCTTTTTTGACAATTGTCGCGTTCGTTTATTGCATGCTGACATATTGAGACACACATTAGCAAAAAAAAAAACACATAAAATTAAATCAAATCAAAAGTCATTTATTCAAATTAGGCTGAGAATCAGCACTTTCTGAACGTCAAAATTACATAAGACTTGCGCCTGCGCTTCACTCTCCAGCAGCACAGCTGTCTATTTAATTAGAAGAACTTGATCTACTTGATTGTCAGCACTCGGCGAACATCCTTAGACACAAGTGTGTAAGTTTTGATACGTGCTCAGAAATTACTCTACCAATATTGACTGTCTACAGTTGACCTACGAAAATCTTAACCATACCTTGTATAAAAATAGCGACATCAATAATGACGCGTCTATGTACTGGTCATAAGTACCTACTTCAATTGGTAAGTAACTTAATTAGACCAAGTACAAAAGTGATTGAAGTTTAAGGGGCTGACAACAGTTAAAGCGCGGTCACTGCCGGACTGCATAGAAAAGAAAGAGAAACGCGATGCACAAAGCTTTTTTTTTTTGTGGGTGGGAAATCATCAAATAACTTCTCCCGCTCTGGGCAGAGCAGGAGGGCGTGTAAGACTCTTACTGACTAAAACCCACCCGTGTTCCTTCAGTTGCCTGTGCCAGGGGCCACGGTAACCCTCTTGGACTTTTCCGCAACCCTAGCAGGCATCGGTCCTAGCAAACCCCGTCATTGGTGCTGACATCTCTTTGAGGCGCGCGTGGAACACAACGCGCCATCGACCCGGGCCTGGTCCTTATTGAACGGCGAGCTGCCCATTGCTCGCCGTTCGCAAGCCCGCGCCTACGGTGGCCGGGAATCGGCCTGCGATTCCCGACGCCCAGGGCGTCTCCTGCGGCGGCTAGGGGCGTGAGGGCGCAAATTTTGCCTCTCCCTCACGCGTTCCGCCTCCTCCTTCGCAGAAGGAGGTGACGGCTTCCCAAGCCCTCTCGCTCCGTACCATGGCCTGGACCAAGGCCGGACGCGAGAGATCGCCACCGCCAATCGCCCCCACGAGGACACGGTGGTGCTCCGCCCAAGCCGGGCAGACCTCCACCGTATGCTCCACCGTGTCCTCCGGGCGATCCACACAATGGTGACACCCGGGCGTTTCCTCCCGCCTTATCCAGAACAGGAACCTCCCGAAACAGATGACACAAAGCTGGTAATTTGTTGCAAAATACATAGCAATTCTTTATTTCCCTACAAAAAATCTATTGATTGGAATAAAAAATGAAAACACTATCAGGTTATTATGTTGCTTGAAGAAAACCATGTGGAAAAAAATGCAGAATGATTGTTGTTGCAGTTTTTAATCGTTAAAACAAATTTTTTGATGTATCCTCGTGACTTTTTTCTATCGTACCAAATTAGTTGTATTATGTTTTCAACACACTATCTAACTAGCATATATCCTGAAGAATATCATATATTTTTCTGATTTTGTTTACTGCAGTGGATCATATACTTTTAGGCATTATAAAACTTGCGTTAAGGTCATGTAGTCCCCTTAAGTAAGGCGCTCGTACTGTGGCACCTAAGTAGTATCTATGTGATATGGCATAGGAAGATTTTATTTCCTGTTAAAGACACGCTTTATCATCTTTTACGACAACTGTAGGACGATTAGGTTGTAAATTTTCCGTGTGAAGAATAAAATAGGTTTTGTCATTAAAATTATAATTATATTACTGTTATCTTCCTGCTCAAACAATGTGATTATAAAACTGCGTCGTTAACATCTGCGCAGTGTTTTGATTTAGTAATAGCTATGATAATTAACTTTGTATCAAAACATGAAAATAAATCATCACTTTAAAATTGGCCTGTTTACTGCCAATTTTGAATGAAGCGATTACAATAATTTTGAAATAGCATCAAAATCAGCAATATTTATTATTTCGTTCTTGTTGTGGATGTAGAAGTCCCAGGGATCTAAATTATCCTAAAAAACTAGACAAAACAAACACAAAGAAATAAAATAAATATGACCTATTTTGAAAAATTCTAGATTTTATGTAGCTACATACACTGAAGCAGTGGTTACCCAGTGGAAACGGCTGCAACTTTCGAGTTGTAGGTTCGAGGCAGTAACCAGACATGCACTTCATGACTGCTAATCTCAAAACGGGGAAGGCAAATATCTTAAGGAAACAGGCATGTCCTGGAACAGCATCTTTATCTTCTGAATATCAAAAGACAAAAATAAACTAAAATGCACAGAAATCATGCTGATTTAATGGACAAATTGAAAATAAATAAACCCAATTTAGTATTAATTAATCGACATATTCTGTTCTCAGTTTCTTCAAGGCTGGTCAAGGTAAAGTTACCTATATGGTAATATTACTGAGGTGTTACCTAATCTGTCGCTACTCGCAATGGATGGAGCTAGCTTACTTCACTGCGACTTACGAGATGAGAGGAAAAGGTGAAATACTAGAAGATACGAAACTTGGTTTTAATTATAACTAAAGTCACGAATACTAACAAAGTTATAGGTAAAATAGTTCAGTCCACGCGCTACGTATAAAAATGAAAACGTAACCTTTTGGATCATTGTGACAAAAGGAATGCTTTAAATTCTATTACTGATTAGGTAACCTTGAAACAAAACAGTTTCTGGTTTGCTCTGTGTAACAATGAGTAATTATGACCAGTAGGTATAGCTGGTCTTGTATAGCTCCATCCTTTCCCATACCAAGATAGTAAGATCAAATAAAAACTCCTATAGGAAGGAGGTGGATGGTAGGCCCCCAGGGGCCTGTTGAATAAAAACGACAATGCACATTTTTTTCAAAAAATTATACATTTTCACGACAGGTGCCGTATAATAAAGCAATAAAACTACGAAAAAATCTTGTCAAAATTGTCGAATAGTCGGATTATCGCCTGTCACCTGTCGCCAGTGTTGGATATATTTAAATAAAATGTGACTTCGCTTGAATATTGATTATATTTGGTACAGAAATCGGTTACAATATAAATTAAAACTAGTAGGTACTAGGCGTGCGTTGCTGTCCGAATCTGTAGGCGAGAGTGCGCGGCGCGGCCGCCGACCCGATCAGCTGAGACCTCTCCTCCCGCGTCCCCCGCCGCTGCTCGTTCACGCGTATGATGCGTGAACATCCTCCGGCGCGTTGAAAGCCTAAGCTTTCAAGAAGTAGACGAGGAAGGGGACCTGGATGCGGCCCGCTCCGCTTCGTTGTCATCTTTGGATTGTGAAGTTGGCAAAGGACATAGTCTGTTGATCGCCCTTCGTATAATGCCCTTTGAAGTAGTGACGTCAGCTACCCTGCTGACGCCGTCGGCCCCTGGATAGAGGCGAGACACGCGCCCCAGCCGCCATTGTAGTGGCGGTAAGTTGTCTTCCTTCAGTAGCACCACGTCACCGCAGGTGAGCCCTTGCTGTCCAGTGCGCCACTTGGTGCGCTGCTGCAGCTCAGAGATGTACTCCCGGCGCCATCTCTCCCAGAAGTGCTGCCTTATCTTCTCTAGGAGCTCGTATCTGTTGGGTCTAGTAGCAGTGATAGGCTTCGTTGGGACAGACATCAGTGGTCTCCCAATTAGAAAGTGGCCTGGAGTCAGAGGAGAAGGATCAGTACAATTGGACGAGAGAGGAGTCAGCGGGCGTGAATTTAGGATTGCTTCAATCTGTGTGAACAGCGTTGCTAGCTCCTCAAACGTCAAAGCAGCATTTCCTGCTACACGTTTCAGATGAAACTTAGCTGATTTAATTCCAGCCTCAAATATTCCACCGAAGTGGGGAGAATAAGCGGGGCTGAATACAAATTTGATACCTTCAGAAGAGGCATAATCACTGACAGACTGACGGCTGGATCGAAGCAGCTTACCTAATTCATTGTTAGCTCCTACGAAATTCCTACCGTTGTCGCAAAAGATCTCATGACATTTTCCCCTGCGTGATATGAATCGTCTTAGGCATAAAATAAAAGCTTGAGTACTCAGGTCACTTACAAGTTCCAAGTGAATTGCCTTGGTACTAAGGCATACAAATAAACATAGATAACATTTACTAATTCGGTTACCACGACCTTTACGGTTACTTATCATAAAAGGTCCAGCAAAGTCAACTCCGCACGAGTAGAAAGGGAAACAAGCATTAGTACGCGCTTCAGGTAAATGACCCATTATTGGTTGTAAGGTATTCGCTCGCAATCGAAAGCACACAATACACTGTCTAACTACTTGCCGCGCTAGGCATCTCCCTCCAATGGGCCAGTACTTATCACGCACTGACGCTAACAGTAGCTGTTGACCTGCGTGAAACAAACGTATATGTTCACTTATCATTAGTATCTTAGTTAAATGATGTTTTGAATTCAATATTATAGGGTGTTTCTTATCGAAATTATAATTGGAGTTTTCTAAACGACCACCCACACGAACAATGTCATTGGAATCTATAAATGGAGTTAATTGTAATAATTTATTTTTTCGTGGTAATGTTTTTCCTTGTTTAAGTAACTCAATTTCGAACGAAAATGATTGTAATTGACTAATTTTAATTAAAAACATAATTGAATTATTTATTTCGTCTGAGTTTATAGGGCCTGAGTACTTTTGTTTATTTTTATTACAGTTATTAACAAAACGTAGAACATATGCAAATATTCTACTTAACTTATTGAAATTGGAATGCTTATTAAAATCTATAAATGAAGTTTTGTCGGTGGAATTGTTTGCTGCAGATAATAATGAATGTACCTTCAACTCTGGTAATATTTTAGCTACGATTGAATTTTGTGGCCATTCTAAACGTTCTTTCTTTAGGAAAGAAGGACCTTCCCACCACAAGGAAGAAGTTGATAGATCTTGGGGTTCAACTCCCCTTGAGGCCAAGTCAGCTGGGTTCATATTTGTGGGTACATGTCGGTGTTCAAAACCATTAGTTAACTCATTAATTTCATTTACCCTGTTGCAGACAAACATTTTTAGATTTCTCACATCTGTTTTTAACCATCCTAAAACCACTGTTGAATCAGTCCAAATGGTTTTACAATTTATATTAAATCGAAATGACTGAAGAATTTTATTAGATAATTTAGCCCCCAGCAAACAACCCAGTAATTCTAATTTTGGTATAGTCATAGGCTTTAAGGGCGCAACCCTTGCCTTTGCGCACAGAAGTCTTACAGTAACCTCATTTTTTTCGTTTATTGATCGTAAGTATACACATGCGGCATACGCTTTCTGTGACGCATCGACAAAGCAATGTAGTTGTATGGATATCGGGAAATCGCAAAGAACATTTCTACTAACTTTAATATTAGAAAGGAAGTGCAAACTAGTAATGAATTTTAACCATGTTTTTAATTGAGTTTGTGGTATAGGCTCCTCCCAGTTTAGCTTGATAACCCATAACTGTTGCAAAAAGATTTTAGCCTTAATAATGCATGCACAAATTAATCCTAAAGGATCAAATATTTTACAAATAGTAGCTATAACGACCTTTTTCGTAATAATTTCCGGTGGCGATTCGATCTTTGAGGGAAACCCAATAATATCTAGTTTTGGAGAATAATTCAAACCTAGCACACTGGATTCTTTTGTTAAATCTACCGGGTCGAGCATAGTTTCATCAACAGCAAATGCCTGTAAACAGTTAGTACGAATCTTTCTTAAAGGGAAGCATGCCGAATCTAGAATTTCCTTAATATTTTTGTAAATGTGCTGCAATTCACTTTCACTTTCCGCTCCCGTATTCAAATCATCTATATAAAAGTCACTTTTAATAATGTTCGCGATAGTGTCGTCATTACATTCTTTAGCCAGTTGTAATAAACATCTGGTACTCAGGAATGGAGCGCTGGCCAATCCATATGTTACTGTATTTAATTGTAAAACTTTTAAATCATTATTATCATCGGGTTCCGTATGAGATGAATCCCTCCACAGAATTAACTGAAGGTGACGTTGAGAAGTATGCAAGGCCGTTTGTCGGTACATTTTCTCAATGTCTCCTAAGAGAACAAACCTATGCCCGCGGAAGCGTATCAAAATTGAGATTAAGTCGGACTGTACAACTGGACCTACAGCCTGTATGTCATTTAATGACTTACCAGAAGTAGTCTTGGCCGAGGCGTCGAATACCACCCTCAACTTTGTCGTTTCACTCTTCTCGCGAATTACGCAGTGATGTGGAAGGTAGTTGCCAAACTCTAGACCATTTACTTCACTCAAATGACCTAATTCTTTATATTCATCTATAAATTGAGTGTATGACTCCTTAAGTTTTGGATTTCTATTTAGTTTTAATTCTAAATTCAAAAAACGTTTCTTAGCCAGATAATACGAATCTCCGAGATTAGTTTCGGGTTCTTTTAGTGGCATACGTACACAAAACCGACCGTCAGGTAAGCGGCTCGTGTTTTCTATAAAGTCATTTTCGCAAAACTGTTCCTCTAATGAATATGTTTTTGTCTCTGCAGGTAGTTCTTCAATCTCCCAAAATTTCTTAAGGGAATTATCGAGATTCGAAAAATGATTGAAATAACAATAGACCTTAGACTTGGATTGACTGATACCGACTGGACCGGCTATCAACCACCCTAATTGTGATTCTTGTAAAGTAGGCTTATTAGACCCTAGCTTAATTTGATTTGTTCCAATAATATTCCAAAATATGTCAGCCCCCAACAGTATATCTATATTGGAAGGCTGGTAAAACTTTGGATCCGCGAGCTGTATACCGCATGGGATATCTAATTCTCGGACGTCTATTTCGACGCTAGGTAAAATACCTGTTATCGTTGGCACCAATAAACAGGAGACCCGAGTACTATAGGTACTTGAATGAGAATTTATTTTTACGATACACTTTCCTAAAATGTTAGTTTTAATATCATTAAGTCCACAAACCTTAAAGGTTTCACTAGAGGTTTTATTGAACCCTAATTTCTCCCTCAGAACATCTGTTAAAAATGACGATTGACTTCCAGTATCTAATAGTGCACGTGCCATTACCTTTCTATTGTTTGACTCGTTAACGATCTCCACCTGCGCCGTACACAACAACGTATGAGTCATCGTTGTAGCCGATAATGTAACCGGTGGACTATGTGCGCTTGCGCTTTGCTCTTCGGTCGTGTTAGTGTCATTTCTATGTATCAAAGTGTTGTGTTTCCCTTTACATATCTGGCATGAACTTTTCAAACGACACTGATGACTATTATGCCCACTACGTAAGCATTTAGTGCATAGTTTTAACTTAGTTACTTCGCGAATCCTATCATCGTTGTTCATTTCCTTGAACTTCGAACATTTATAAACAAAATGATTTTGATTACAAATTACGCATTGATATTTATGATCCTTCCTTTCCGTATCCGAATCCGAAGCAGCTAAGAAAGATCTCACCGATTTATTACTTTGAGAGTTCGATTTATTATGTTCATGTTTATCATATCTGTTATAGTGGGTAGTTTCCAAGATGTCCGCTCGGTTGCGTAAAAATGAGAAAAAATTAATGAGTGTCGGTAAATCCGATAAACTATTTTTATATTCCTCCCATTTCATACTAGTGACGGGATCCAACCTTGCTGAGACTATAAATATTAATAAATCATCCCACTGTTCAGTAGGACGCCCCAAAGTGTGCAAAGAACTCAAGTTTTTAGATATGTGATCAATTAAATAGCGCAATGCTTTAAATGATTCCTTCACAATAGGATCGATACTTAATAACGACTTAAGGTGGTTATTTATTAAAATATTTTTGCTGTTATAACGGTCACATAAAATTTGCCAGGCATTTCTATAATTATCAGCGGTAAACTCAATTGATCTTATAACGACAGCGGCACTATTTTCCAAGCTTGATCTGAGATAGTGATACTTATTAATTAATGGAATCGAATCATTTTTATTAATAAGGGAATCGAAAGTATCCCTATACTCCAACCACTTTAAATAGTTCCCATCAAACTTCGGTAAATTTATTGTGGGTAATTTTATAGAATTCATGGAATGTGAACATTGGCTCGATATGCTCTCACCATTCTCTGATCTTTTCTCTAAATTAGCAAATTCAATTAATTCTTTAGCTGTGGAAAGAAGAGAAAAAAATTGTGACTCAACAAATTCCCGCTCTGTTAACTGCTCATCCTCATTTGGTGAGAGTAATTCTAACTCCGATTGAATTTCGTTGAACTCTGACAACAATTCTTGAAATTTGTCAACCCGTAACGATAATTCTCTCACTTGAATACTAGTCAATTTATTCGCGCCTACCTGCGTTAAAACATTTACATAGTCTTTACATTTTGTTAATCTCCCCTTTATAATGCTACGCTTTTTATTAAGCTCCTTTACAGTTCCTTCCATAACTTACTAAAAGAAACAACAAAACTGAACAATGAATTAGGCAAGAAAATGAAACGATCAAACCAGTTACAACGGTTCCGTCGATCTTCGAACCAGCCGCCCTCCCGCAGTCGGCACTCAAGCGCTTGACGGCTCGTCAGCCACAAACCAAGCTCTGGGCCTAGCGAAAACAGCTAGCTGCGACGTAAGGCCTTAGCGCTTATCTGGAATTTTGCATAAATGAGTAACAGTTAACAACAAATCTTATGATAATCTTATGTGGGGGTATATGGGGAAAAAAAAAAATCGCTAACGGAAAAATGACTAGGCAATATTATGATAAATGGATTTATGCTTTGAAATGCAATGGATAGCTAAATGACTATAGGCAATGCCACCAAATGCAGTAAGATATAGAAATACTTTATAAAATAATATAGTAGGTAGGAAATAGGCAAGCTCTCGCAATAGCCGAAGCGTATAATAGGAAAAATATAGATAGTACGTGTACACGAAATGCTATCTTATAACGCTATCGGAGCGGCAAGCTGCACACAAGTTCGAAGAGGAAAAATAGTGGATAGGAATACAGGCCTACTTCCCTTGAGTACCCAGCCAGACGTCCAACACGGTCTTCAGCAAAGTTCTTCACTCCACCAGGGCAGAAGGCAGCATAAGCAGCAATCCCTTCCAATCTCTTCAGCGTATATTGAAGCTATGGTCGCCAAATGACCAGAATAACTTTCGATTTTGTTCACGGTCGCCAAATGTTGGATATATTTAAATAAAATGTGACTTCGCTTGAATATTGATTATATTTGGTACAGAAATCGGTTACAATATAAATTAAAACTAGTAGGTACTAGGCGTGCGTTGCTGTCCGAATCTGTAGGCGAGAGTGCGCGGCGCGGCCGCCGACCCGATCAGCTGAGACCTCTCCTCCCGCGTCCCCCGCCGCTGCTCGTTCACGCGTATGATGCGTGAACACCAGCTTTATTAACCCGCGATCACTCGCGAGTGATTTTCGAACGTAAAAAATTATGCCATTTTCTTTATTTCAGAACGTTTGCGTCTGTGTAGCTTCAAGTGACCTTTGAACGCGGCGATGAGAGGTCGAAGGTAGCGTAGCGACAACACTTGTTACGTGAGGTCGTGTTAAAGTTTGCGTGTGTGCTCACATGACACCCGCGAGTGCTTTACTTGTACAAGGTTCTAATAACATATTATGTTTATTTTTAATATAAATCTTTATCTTTATTTTTTAAAGAAAAAAAATATGTAAAAAATTAAGAAGTTATTTTTATTTAGGTTTTTTTCATTAAATTTTTTACATATTTTTTTAGAATATTGAGGCCATTAGGCCTCAATATTCTGATTTCAAAAGCTGATTCGGGAAAGTCCAAAAGGGTTACCATGGCTCTTGGCACAGGCCATTGAAG
Source organism: Brachylomia viminalis (assembly GCA_937001585.2). Taxonomy (NCBI): domain Eukaryota; kingdom Metazoa; phylum Arthropoda; class Insecta; order Lepidoptera; family Noctuidae; genus Brachylomia; species Brachylomia viminalis. The sequence continues at coordinate 6,847,540 of OW443300.2, forward strand.
GAACACGGGTGGGTTTTAGTTAGTAAGAGTCTGACACGCTCTCCCTCTCCGCCCAGAGCGGGAGAAGTTATTTGATGAATACCCACCAACAAAAAATAAAAGCAAGGGCTGCTACTGAAAAAATCCTAATGGAAAAACCCCTATTACACTTTGCCCGACCTGGGAATCGAAACCAGGACCAGGACCACGAGCTCATTAGTAGCTTTTGCGACCACTAGACCAACGAAACGATGGTTCTTAATTATAACGAACTCAATTCGTGTTCTATTAATACGACCCCAAAGGGACGAAGGATTTCTAGGGACTGTAAGATATTACAGAACTATGATTGTCCTGATAAAAAGAAATATTGTTGACGTTTCAGAACGTCTCAAAACCTAAATCACAGCGCCGTTAAGTAGGCAGCGAGTGAGCCCTCCAGGACACCAACCTAATAACCGCGTCTTGCCTTCCACGCCTCATGCTCCTCTCGCTCTTCTTTTTCCCGGGTGAAATCAAAGGACACACACGCGCACCCGTCTACGTCCCGCCAACGACATGATAACTAACTTCCTGCTACGTAAATGTTAAAACTTATTGTTTTTAACGAGTGTGTGGACATTTTCAATTCCACGAACCTCCTACAATATTAAAATGTTCACACGATATGAGGAGAGTTCCTCATTTATAATAAACAATGAAGAAAGAATGAATGAAAGCATATTAATATTATTTATTCAAACATGCTTGGAAATTTGACCATTATTTTGACAACCTTCTTCGAGATAAATCGAAATTGCTGTACTGGCCAAATACTTGCGAGCAGCGGCCGGCAAAAGTTGTATGAAAATCCATATCTGTCGTGGTTTGGCGGCCAAATAAATGACATAGTAAACTCATATCAGTCGTGTAATTTAAAAATGGAACGATCTTTTACTCGGAAACATGGCAACCAAGGAGGTAACTTATCAAAGGTTTTATATACATTTTGAACTAGCTTGCAAATAGAAAGCTGTTTATTGAAAGAAAATAAAACAAATGAAAACATTAACGCGGGAAAAATTATTGTTGGTCGTTATTTATTTCGAAAAGTAATTGTATTTGACTTTCCGCGCATTATTTGAGAAAAGTACTATACAAGCCTTGGCCACAACTAGGCATTGATGGACTTACGTATGTGTACCTCGGCTTCGCCTCGGCCCACAGTTACACGTTCGTCCATCAATGCCTCTTTGCTGGCCGCTGCAGTGATTTACTATATAACATGATTATTGTGATACTCAAACAGGGAGTCGAAACTATCTCACATTAAGGGGACTACATGACCTAAACGCAAGTTTTATTATGGCTCAAAGTATATGATCCACTGCAGTAAACAAAATCAGAAAAATATATGATATTCTTCCGGTTATATGCTAGTTAGATAGTGTGTTGAAAACATAATACAATTGGGTACGATAGAAAGATTTTGTAGTCCAATCTATAGAATTTTTGTAAATAGAGAATTGCTTCATATTTTGCAATAAATTACCAGCTTTGTGTCATCGCGCTTCTCTTTCTTTTCTATGCAGTTCGACAGTGACCGCGCTTTAGCTGTTGTCAGCCCCTTAAGACAGATTACTCAGTGATCTAACTAGGAGTGCTGTGATTTACCCAACAATTTCGTTGTATAGTACTACACCATGTAATTAATAATGCATACTTTATAAGTCCCTCGTGTACTACAAAACCTTTATGTACCTAAATAAATAAAATAGCCATATTCAGGCTTTAAGGCTGGACAGAATAAGGTTGTGCAAAAAGAAAAATTTCATGTTTTCTTTTGCAATTGTATTTCTTTTAGTAAATTGCGTAGCGAACACGAATTAAAGATATAAAGAAATACCTACACCTATTGAACCCAGGACCTCATGTTTAGCACTAGTGCTTATGACCTCTAGACTGACGAGGCAGTCAAGCTAGTTTATTGTAACCAATAAACTCACAAATACATATTATTATACAGGTTGCGGCATAAATAATGGATAACCCTGAAACTGTCGATTGGCCCGAATATCATCTATCATTTACCCCACTTATATCGCCTACTTACGCGTAATTCTTTCTTTCGATATAGGGGCCCAAAATTGCATAATTCCGTAGAAAAAACAATTTAAATTAAGAATAAGTATTTTTTGCAATGTTATCTTAGATGGTAATAAAAAATCTTGATACTGGTCTGATAATACAAATATTCAGGAGATACATAAAAAAAAACAAAACGAGAACAAGTCACCAATTGTAGAAATGGCAGCTGATTTTGTAAGAGTAAGTACGATTTTTAATTAAAAATATCAATAATTTGGTCATCCATGGGCATATGGCGACATAAGTGTGGTAAATGATAGATTATCTGGCCGATCGACATTTTCAGGGTTATCCATTATTTACGCCACAGCTTATACGCTACTGGTGTGGGATAATAATTATCTCTTTGTTGTATTCGCAAGATCCGCTTCACAGGGAGGCGATGCGTTGAGACGCAGTAGCCACGACTTAGTAGCCAAAACAACAAATTCCGTCACAAAACTAAAAAAATATATACCTATACCTACCTACTAACAAAGAATAAAAAGTTTTTGAACGTTAGCCCACTGCAACCCAGTGCACGATAAAATCCGGCCGCGTTCATGCGCACGTGGGCTTATAGTGAAGGTCGTTTCAAAGTCCAATTTTGATATTTGTACGAATAGAATTTTGGATAACAAACATACCTACTTTTATTTTATTACTATTTTCTTGCAGATATCCTTATGACTGTCCTGGGGAACAGAGGTGAGAATGAAATAACTATGTATATTAATAGCTACTTAAACAAAGGTAAAAAGCTAAGAATGTTTGCATCTACTTTTGCATAAGTCACACAGACATTAATTTATAATTAGATATTGCTGTTTTCTTACGGATATCCTTATATTAATTGACCTTGGGGTAGGCGTGGGTAAAAAACCGGCCAATTGCAATTCGAATTCGTACACGAAGGGTTCCGTATCACCGTAAAATATTTAACACAAAATTTTTTTTTAAACACCTTTCTTGTTTGGGGAGCCCTTTAAATTTTATTTTATTTTAATTATTTGTTGTTATGGCGACAATAAAAATACACACTCTCTGAAAATTTAAACTGTCTACCTATTACGGTTCATGAGATACAGACCGCTGACAGACGGGCGGACGGACAGCGGAGGCTGAGTACTGGCACCCTTTGGGCACGGAACCTTAAAAAGGCTGAGTTGAAAGCTGTCTTTCAATAATTGCCATTCTCGGTTCTCCCCCGTTTACAGCTATAGGCACAAGGTGACAATTCAAAAGTTATTCAGTTACTACGAAGAATGTTTAAAAGTTGAACAAACAACTAACTGATACTTTAGTAAACCAGTTTAAAATATGTTGGTAGACGGATACCTTCAAGGTCATGGCCTGATTCCTAGTTATTGAAAAGTCCAACGAACCGAGTCGAGATCGAGTTGATTGAATTAACAATAATTATTATTCGATTAGATATATTGACGTCACATACTTACCGATCGCGTGATCTGATCAAAGGATACCGGTATCGTCAGACATTCAGTCGAATTTTGAGTCACCTATCATTTAGCACTGTCATTTTAATAAAGAACATATTCTATAAGTTATGTTCGTTGTTTTTGAGAATTCGGCAGTGTCTCCTAAAGTGAAACCGAAGGAATGAAAGAAAGAAAATTAGCTTTATTTGTCACAGAAACACGTGCATACAAAAAGATACGAACGTTGATGAATATGCTTACTTTCTGCGTTTTAGAAACTTCAGACTCACCATCATCTCCCTAACCTTTTCTCAAATATCTTGTTTGGGGTCAGATTCCAGTCTAACCAGACGCAGCTGAATACCAGTATTTATACATGGAGCGACTGCCTATCTGACCCCCACAACTCAGTAACTGGGTAACACGATTCAGACAGACTCAGACCCTTTGATCAGACTGGTTGGCAGACTTTCGGGCGTCTGATGACTTGTAACGACTGTCAAAGATCTATGAATGACAACTGGGACCGGCTTAGCATGCTTTCTGAGGCGCGGAGGGTTCTCGTGGAAGGTAAAGATGGACATCTATGGACCGACCTCGGCAAGTGTAGCTTAACCCAATCGATTGACCCGTGCGACCGTATGGTAATTTTGCTTAGTTTGGTTTATGGTGAACTCGTTATTGATTCTATTAAACTACGCGATAATTAGCGCCATAAGCCTTCGTCTCTTACGGAGGCCATCGAAATGCAAATAAAAGTTGCACGTGTTTTTACGTGTATCAGGTGGGCACAGGTGTGTATTGTCAAGGTTATTGCAATAGGTGAGTACAGTACATAATTAATTATTACTCGTCAAAATGTAGGGACGATATGTATATGGTCAAAATGTAGATTTCATATTTGGTCCCATAGTAAAAGTTGTTCACAATGATGAGTACAATGCCCCCTTAAGAGGTTGATGGTGTTTCACCAATAACCCTGTATAAATAAAACAAAGTCCCGGAAAAAGGTTATGTTACAAACAACCCTAGGGATTACTACAAAGCATTAATGACGAGGGTAATCAATGGGATATCACGTTTCCACTTACGTATTTCTATAAGCTCACGTGAAATATTTCCCCTAGATACGGTTTCGGCTGTCCAACGTAAAATCCCAGGTCTGTGTGTATCTTATAAGTCTCTGCTTATACTTGGATTTGTTATAAGCACATGTTAGGTAATATTAGTCTTGTAAGTAAATTAAACGATACATTTTAAGTAAATATGGTATTGTGCTGACAAAGCTGGTGTTTGGTTACATATTCATAATATTTTATAGTCTGGTTGTACATTTATATGTGTATATATTTATAATATTTGGAGGATGCAAGGGTTCGGTTACAGATATCTATATCAATACTTTTTATAAATTAACTAGCGATCCATCCCGGCTTCTTAGGGTGTATAGTGTGTGACGGAGGTCGTATACCTATATAATGTCTTTATATACGGGGGTAATAAAGTAAAAAAAATAATACTGAAATTTTTAGAATAGGCCACTAAGAAAAGCCGCCAATGCAAAATGCATGTTAATTTCGAATTAGGAACTCTTTGGGAATCTGTAGATGTGTAACTCAGAACAATAAAGTTATTGTTCTGAGATGTGTAATAAATGCATAATTATGTCATTTGTTTTTATAAATTAGCGGCATTGTCGTGTTTGGAAATGGATTTGACTCACAGATCATTGAGATTTGACTAGAGAAAATTTTCGTTAAATGATTTATTACTACTTTCGTTGCGATCTTGCTAAATAACAATTTTACGATCGACTGCAATTTGCATTTCATGCTAAAGATCCATCCTGTGCCACTGTTTACAGCTGGTTTAATTAGTTTAACCTGGTCAAAGCAAACTCACTGATGATTCGCGAGAAGGACGTTCTTCTACGGCGACTACTGAAGATAACGTGAGTGCTGTGCGGCTAATGATAGAAGCTGATAGAAGGGTGATATATCAACAGATTCGGGCAGCTTTAGGCATTGATATGAGCCAAGTACAAAATGTATTACATGAACATTTAGGTGTCAGAAAGCTTTGTACTAGATGGATACCTCATAATTTGACGGAAGATCAACAACCTCGTTTGGATTAGTGCCGCTCAGTCCTTGAAAAGTATGACAGAGGTGACTCGAATGCTGTAGGTATATGACATCGTCACAGGTGATGAAAGCTGGATATGTTGTTACGAACCCGAAACGACAAGACAATCTGCGCCATGGGTGTTTCCATTCCAAGATTTGCCGACAACAGTAAAGAAGAACAGAAGTCGAGGGAAATTGGTACGTCAGTCATTGTTTACCAGTTGTCTTGGGAAATGTTAGGCAGCAGCGCCCAAAAAGCAGGATCCTCCTCCACCACGACAACGCTCCAGCTCACTCCGCCAGACGGACTATCGAATATTTATCTATCGAAAGTATGGACTTAGTAAGTCATCTTCCTTACAGTCCTGACCTGGCACCTTGTGACTTTTGTTTATTTCAAAAAATAAAAGATAAACTTGGAGGAATTCGTTTTATGAACCCTGAATATGCGTTTGAAAAAGGCGTGGAAGATATCCCAAAAGAAGAGTGGGTCAACTGCTTCATTCAATGGTTCCATTGCATGCGATGGTGCTTAGAAAGGCACGGAGACTACTTCGAAAAGTAATCAAAATATTAACAGGCTTCTACATCATTCCGTTTTTTATTTTCTAAAAACTTTCAGTGTGACCCACGTACAATTTTTATAGCTGTTTTTTCATTCGGGGCATGCCGGCGGTCGGCCGGCATGCCCGTTTCGCTGCAGCCGATTAATAATATTTAATCTGTGATATCTTCTAAGATATTAATTTCAATGATATGCTGTGAAGGGCAATTTTGATCTACATTAAATGGATTAATACTGTATTGTTTAAAATAGTTTCGTAAATAAACGTTATTTTTTTTTTTGTAATATGTAAAAGATAAATTGATTACTGTGTTTGGAGATAGACATATACGAGTACCATAGTAAACTTTTCTGTAGACCTTTTTACGGTACATAAACAATTCTGTATTACATAGTTTTATCTATCTCGTATGATTTAGCCAGCGTTGGTAATGTAGGCGCCCAAAAATATGTTTTTACGACATCATTACAAATCTTTCAAATGCTCGGCTTCTCTCTACTAAAATGGCAATAGCATTTATGTAGTATACATATAAATCTTTCGAAAGGAAATCTCTAAATGATAATGAAAACCGTATCAAATAATAAAAACCGTTGGGTGGTTTAAAAGAAGTAAGCGGAGAAACAGACAGACGAAAACAGCGACTTTGCTTTATACTATGTATTTATAGAAGTCGCTTGTGTCTGTCTGTGTGACCGCGTTTGTCTTCTAAACTTCGCCACGGATTTTGATGCGGTTTTCACCATCATTTAGTAAATTTATTCCGAAAGGTTTATGTAATAATAATAACAATAATAATAAATTCTTTATTGACATAAGTATTTTTTAACATAAAGTAGTGAGGCCCTGACTCCTGCGCTAGGTATAGTACCTGTGTTACAGGAGCCAGTGTCTTCTCCCAATAAGTATGAGACGAGTTTTATGCAATAAGAATTAATCAAAAACACACAAGTACAAAAATTATAGTAAAATATGAAAATAGAGAAAATTATAAATTATGTGTTTAATACATTTATATTAGACTAATTAAATATAATAAAGAAATCAAGATGTTTTGTCACGTCGTAAAAACGCTGCGAAGTAGGAGCGGGTTTTTGGGGCTAGTTTATAAATTAAAAAATACCCTGCACTTGGGTTAAGTCCGTTAGTAATAAGAACAAAAACAAGTAGAACGAGAAGCTCAGAGTATTTTTAAGAAAGTTTGCATTCCTATCTCAATCTCTATCTGTCAAAAATTCGGTATCAGAAGGACCATCTAGTAAAATGCCCTTGGGGGTTATATTATTATGACGTTAAAGTAAAACGACCTACTAGTAAAACGTCTGAAATTATTTTACCTACATTTTTGTCAATTTTTGATACTGATTGTGGCTGAGATGAGACTGCAACTAGATTTTGAACGTTTTTAATTACGGAAATTGGCCTCCAGAAAGTCTGCCCTTGTCATACCTATAGGAACAAGGATAGAAACTTTCGATTTTACACTAATTAAAGTAGAAATGATTCATACTAAACTTTTTAAAATACAAGGTCATATTTAAAATTCATTCATTTCAATTTAAACACGGAACACAAAAATATCCCACGAGGATTTCCCAATATTTATTTTTAACATGAGAATTATATAAGTAAGTATTGGTTTTTCACTTCCATCGGAATCAGAATCAAAGCTTACCTGAGTCGCCACAACGTGGAATTTATGAATAGATGTCATTGAATGTCAACCGGCGGCGGTAGAGAAACGCAAATAAAGCCTTTTCTTAGGAACCAAGCGGTCATGTTTTTTTCCATTTATAAAAATTCCACAAACCGCGGGAATAAGTTCCGGAAATATAATGGAATCTGTGGTTAAAAAAAAATTAAATGCTTCTTCATATTTTTTCTTCGAATTAATTGTAGCTATGCTTTTGGTTTGTTCATGTGTTACCGAGTTAAAGGTCAAACGGCCGCATACATTGCGTCCATTTTAAATAGCCGTTTAGTGTCATGCTGCCCAATTTTACGGTGTGTGGTGGTCTTTCTACAATACCTACACCTTAAAGTGAGTGGCATCGAAAACGTCAATGGCCGAAACATCATTTTAGGGTTCCGTATCCAAAGGTTGCAAACGGAACCCTACTACTAAGGCTCCGATGTCCGTCTGTCTGTCTGTCAGCGGGCTGGATCTCATTAACCGTAACAGGTAGACAGTTTCAATTTTCACAGAGTATGTATTACTATTGCCGCTACGAGTATAACAACCAACAATCAAAATAAAATTAGGTAATTTAAAAATTATAGGAGGTACTATAATTTTAATTACTTAATTATAATTACTAATAATACAAGAAACATGTTTAAAAAAAAATTTGTGTTAAGTATTGTACGGTGGCACGGGCCCCTTTTCTCTTCTTATTTCCCGGTTGTTTTTTTTTCTATAATCAGGTGCAGAAACAGTGTGTCTTCGTAAGTCTAACATTACAACGATGTCTTAGATCGGACGAACAGAAATTGTATACCCATCTCGCTTACGATACATACTACTTTCTTGTCATTGAATTCTATAACATGACATTTCATTTTAATCGTATTGTTTTACTCAATACTCAATTCTTTATTGCATTCCATATGTATTACATAGATGGTATAACAGAGTTAAAGATCAATATGGACCCTGTCGGGCACAGCAAAATTAGAAGAGAGGAAGAGAGCTAAGTAAGCAATTCAAGCAATTAAGCTAAGCAATTCAAGCAATTAAAAACAAAAAATTATTACATTGCATATCGTTTCTATGGAGATTTAGTTTATTGATTGACGAAAACGTCAGATGGACAAATATGTTTCAAGATTTTTATAATTTCTATTTATTTTTATATCAGTTCATGAATATAATTTTATTTCCTGCTGATATAGGACTGAATTTCTTACTACAACGTTGAACAATACAAAATTCAAAATAAGTTATCAGCGGTACCTCATAACGCCAATGTATTTTGACATTACTATCACCACCTCATTGACTATCACTAACCCCAGTTAGATAATATTACCGTGCCCCAGTTTAGCCAATTAACTCTCCCACATCGGCGGGCTTAATATTTATAAGTTTAAAACTAGGTTTACCTCTAACGCAAGATGAATTTTTTGACTAACCCTGAGTTAGCTGCTAACTCAGAGTTATTAAGGCGCGAAGTAAAGTAAGCGTTTTATTTGACTATCAACACATTATGACTATTAAAATAAGGTCCCTATTAGTATGATACTTTTATTCTCATTTGCTCATAGCAATATAAACATAATGTGAATAAGGTTCATATTCGTATGAAACGCTGACTTTATTTAGCAAAGTAAAGTCAAAGAACGATCTGTGAATTTTGCCCTAAATTTGAGCCTTTCGCGGAGAGACGCTTAGATTTATTTTTGTTTCACTTTCTTAGTCTTGCCAGGCAGGATGACGAAGCATTTTCTCAGACACCGAAAACGTGATGGCTCAGATGACAGACATACAATTATTCAACGTCACTTTTAAAATAACTTCTAAGATTTTGGTGTGAAAACCTCCAGACTTATCACAAATATTTTGATGACTGGACAAAATATACACCTCTCATCAATTTTATGTACTTACTTTTTTATACATTAAACAAAAAACAAAATTATGCCATTTAATTGCGCCTATTATAAGGTATCGTTTAACAAATATTAATGTTTCAAATTTATATTAAACTATCATGTTTTGTTCAACAGGTATGTTTTTACCCTTTAAGAAGAATTTGTAAAATGTTAGAAACAAAGACGTAAAACAAAAGTACGTTTAAAAAAAGTTTACTCAGTATCTCGTATTTCCTTTCCGGGCTCTAATGACTGCTTCTATATGGTTCCTCATGGAACGGATGAGAGTCACAATCTTGTGTTGTGCGATATTATCCCACTCTTCTTGTATAGCTGTTTTAAGCTGGCCAAGAGTCGCCGGAGCACTTGGCTCCTTTCTGGCCAGCCCATAACCATAATACCGACTTTACTCCTGAGTAAAGCACCATACCACACACCGCACACATACCGCAGGCATTGTAAATTAATACCTGTATTCATTTACAATGCCTGCGGTATGAGCTCTGGCATTGACCTGCATAAAAATGTGGCTCCAGACACACTTACCTACAACACAGATAGTTTTGCAAAAAAAAAATGTGATTAAATGCACAAATTCTGACGGAATACACATGGAACACAATCTCCACATTCATTCATTAGATGACAGATTAGATGAAAATTCGAACATTTTAATTCAAATTTGGATTTGTGGTATTCCACTGTAACGATTAAACTGCCAGCTATTTATAGGCATAGTAGGATAACAGTCCTCTTTTATAATTAAATGCCGCTTAAATAGTAATTGCAGTACTGTTTCGATTTTTTTGATGCGTTGTGTTTAGGCACTCTACTCAGCTTGTCTTTACCTTGCTCAGATTTTTCTGTTATAACATTTTAAATAAATGCATATTGGCTGATAAATAATATATTAAAGCTGATGGGTAAAAAAGTGTTTTTATGATTGTGGTTAGTTTCTAAATAAACTCTATTTAAAAGTAGCTTTCGCCCAAGACTTTGGCGCGTGGAAGTCGTAAGACACCACAGTATACTAAAATAACAGCCACATTTGTATAAAACTTTCCTGTATGCTACGTTTGTAGTTTTGATCTCAGCAGTCAAAATATGCAGAGAGTCTGGACTGCTGACGCGGGAGCAAGCGAAGTACAGCTGTCCGTGTGAGAAGCAGCTCGTCCTGAGGTCGACATCCGCAGCCTTCAGTAGTAATTTCTAATAGCTTGCGAAGTTTTTCGTCTTTAGTAAATTTATGAAGCCTGAGTATACCATCTAATGGCACAACACTGATACACTGACAGATGCATTATTACAGATTATTCCTGATGAACAGGTATCACTAAAATCATATTATAACAATAGATTGAGCACATAGGATTCCTCACTGCCCTAACTATAGATATTTATTTATAATTTAAATTATAAGCAAAGGTGGCAAAATAAGTAAAAAAGGAAGCATAAAAAATATCAACTTTTGTTAATCCACCATAGGTTTGCAAGGCAGTAGTGGAACTTTTAAGCTATTTTCTTTGTTGAAAGTTGACTAAAATAGCCGTTCTTATACAGGGTGGCAGGGACAACGATGCACAAACAACTACCATAGATTCAGCACGTGATTCTGGACGCGTAGCTACGTACGCGTGGATAACGTAGAAATTTTTCGTGGGTTATCAAAAAAAAGGGGTTTCATAGAAAAGTGCAATGCAAATTCAAATTCAAAATCTTTAATTCGAGCAAAGACTCATATCGGGTTAGTAAGGGGAGTAGGTTAGGGTTGTCCTTGTAACTAAGTGTTAGTAAACCACACGATGCGATGGCATATGTGCATTACTTATGGACAGTCCACTCTATCAGCAATCATTTTCAACAGCCTGTTAAGGCTGGCCATGACTCAAGCCACCATTTGTGCTGCGCGCTTGCGCATTAGTGTGTAAAAACCATCTATACGCGCCGCTGCAATCCCCTGACGCACTGCACCGCCATGGCAAACCCATCAGTTTTCTGAACACGTTATTAAATTGGACACGAAGGGCTCCATACGACGCCTGCGAATATTTCTCCCACAAGCTGCATGTGTAGAAGGTGGTAAAAAGTGCTAAAGAGCGACACCTTTACGTCTGCAGAACAACATGCAAATCCGCGGGCTATCATATTCGCTCGCACGGAAAGAGCCCTCGGTTCCGTTTCAATGTCAGCATTGTCTTTAAGGTCTGTGCCAGACGGGCGTGATCGCCGGACGCGAAGTGTTTAGGGAGGTTGTAAACCCATCCAGGTTTATCCCGGTGTGAGGATAGGTCTCTCCCTGTCCAGGCGGCGGCGGCGCTGACGTCCTGAACCGGTAGTTCAGGATAATATCTTCAAGACGATGACCTGCTTCTATGTACCATAGTTTTATTTGACTTTATTGGGCTATGTGCCCTCTGATATAGGATAACCGTTACCTTGGATATCACAAGTCTTCATATTTGTTCAAGAAGCAATTTTCGGGACTCTTCATGACTATTACTTGAAATGAGACGATTAAAAATATACTCTGCTGATGACTACGAAATTACTATTTTTGCATGTGAGCTTAGGTACCTTCTTTGAGGAGTGGCTAGAGAGAACGTCACGGCGTCCTCACCTACCGCCTGACGCAGGTCCTCACCGGACACGGTTGTTTCGGGAGGTTCCTGCACATCATCAGGCGGGAGGAAACGCCCGGGTGTCACCACTGCGATTATCGCCCCGAGGACACGGTGGAGCATGCGATGGGGGCCTGCCCTGCATGGGCGGAGCACCGCCGTATCCTAGTAGAGGCGATCGGCAGCAGCGGCGACCTCTCACGCCCGGCCCTGGTTTAAGCCATGGTCCGAGGCGAGGGGGAGTGGGAGGCAGTCGCCTCCTTCTGCGAAGCAGTCATGCTAGCGAAGGAGGTGGCGGGACGGGAGAGGGAGAGAGTCTCCCGTCCAAGCCGCCGCGGTGGACGCTCCGGGCGTCGGGAGCCGCGTGACGACTCCCGGCCACCGTAAGCGCGGGCCTGCGGGCGGTGAGTAATGGGTAGCCCACCGTCCGATCAGGACCAGGCCCGTGCTAGACGGCGCGTACGTGTTCCACGCGCGCCTCAAAGAGATGTCAGCATCGAAAAGGGGGCCCACTAGGGCCCAAGCCTGCCGGGAAAGCGGGATCATCCGAAAGGGGTACCGCTGACCCGGAACATAAAGGGCCAAGGAAGGAACACGAGTGGGTTTTAGTCAGTAAGAGTCTGACACTCCCTTCCGCTCCACCCAGAGCGGGAGGGGTAATTAGATGATTTCCCGTCCTCAAAAAAAAAGCTTAGGTACCTACTGGCCTACTTTACCTTACAGAGAGCCGCAAATTACTTCCCATTTTAGAACTTTAATAGACCCAATTTCATCTATATGTTTACAATAGTTTTGTTTATATACCTCTTAAATAATAAAATACATAAGGCGAGTTACACGTCAATGGATTCCTTATAAAATTCCCTATCTCCCGAAGTATCTGTATCAGCTGTATCTGTTTTCACTGAAAACTTATTTCAGTTGAAACAGGAAAAATACTATAATTTTCAATAAAAAATGTTTTAGGTACATGTTATTTTTCTTGAAAACTACTGAACCTATTTTGAAACTATTTTCAGATACTTCAGGCTGGTCTAACGGCCCAAAACAATTGCATAGTTACAACTTTATTTTTCAGGGTGTGACGCACCCTGAACAGATGATAAACAAAACAAAATATCAACAATTAGTATCCTATCTGGTATCAAGCAGACCATCAAGCACCGTAGCGACTGTGGTCGCTAGAGAAATAAGCCCAAAGTTAGAGTAGATAGTTTAGTAAGGTTGTAGTTTAGTTGTAGCAATACCTACGCGGTCAAAATGTATAGAACAGGATTTATTCCGTTCTAAAATATCAACTCCAATTTTTTCCAGAAGTTTCAGGATCTTGTACTGAATCCATGGTAGCGGTTTGTGCGTCGATGGGTATAACATCCTGTATTATTTCATGATTGAGTCGGTTAGCTTCTTAAAGGTATAGCGGGATGATAAATATTTAAAAGGTTAAATCTGTAACTATCTGCTATATTCGATCCCTATTCAGCCCAGTGAAGTAATGGAATAATTCGACGAATATCATACACTGGTATATTGTGTTCTCTCTCATCTTAATCTCACTTCATACGAAATTGATGGGATTTTTTTTTGCGATTTCTGTCTTTCTAGGACTTTCTTTCTCGTAATACTCAAGCCACAGTGGTCCCATAAGGTTTTTAATCCTTATAAGAAACAGGATCGATTGGCATCATCCGGCTGGTCCGGGGATACCGTACGGTCTCCGGTGAGGCGGCGAGCCTCCTTGCCGGATTACCGCCATGGGATCTGGAGGCAAAAGTCCTCTCGCACGTTTGGGAGTGGCGCGAGGAGGCGAAACGCCGGGGCGTAGCTCCGCTGCCGCGAGAAATCACGGTACAGCGGACAGAGCTCCGGCGGGATCTCAGGGCGGCATGGAGAGTGCGATTGTCGCAACCCAGCGCTGGGCACGCCACAATTGCGGCGATAAGTCCCCTCTTTGAGGAGTGGCTTGAGAGGCGCCACGGCGTCCTCACCTTCCGCCTGACGCAGGTCCTCACCGGACACGGTTGTTTCGGGAGGTTCCTGTTCCAGATAAGGCGGGAGGAAACGCCCGGGTGTCACCATTGTGTGGATCGCCCGGAGGACACGGTGGAGCATACGATGGAGGTCTGCCCGGCTTGGGCTGAGCACCGCCGTGTCCTCGTGGAGGCGATTGGCGGCGGCGATCTCTCGCGTCCGGCCTTGGTCCAGGCCATGGTACGGAGCGAAAGGGGTTGGGAAGCCGTCACCTCCTTCTGCGAAGCAGTAATGTTCGCAAAGGAGGAGGCGGAACGCGTGAGGGAGAGGCAAAATTTGCGCCCTCACGCCCCTAGCCGCCGCAGGAGACGCCCTGGGCGTCGGGAATCGCAGGCCGATTCCCGGCCACCGTAGGCGCGGGCTTGCGAACGGCGAGCAATGGGCAGCTCGTCGTTCGGTAAGGACCAGGCCCGGGTCGACGGCGCTTTGTGTTCCACGCGCGCCTCAAAGAGATGTCAGCACCAATGACGGGGTTTGCTAGGACCGATGCCTGCTAGGGTTGCGGAAAAGTCCAAGAGGGTTACCGTGGCCCCTGGCACAGGCAACTGAAGGAACACGGGTGGGTTTTAGTCAGTAAGAGTCTGACACGCCAGCTCTGCCCAGAGCGGGAGAAGTTATTTGATGATTTCCCACCCACAAAAAAAAAAAAAAAAAAAAAAAAGGATCGATTGGCATCAAAATATTATTTTGTGAAAATTGCCCATTTTCTTGCATATTTAATGTAAGTACCTAATTTTTTTTCAAAATCTGTGAATGCACATCAAAATGTTTCAATAAGTTAAGAGCTGTCTCCTTTTTTTTATTCTGTTTTTGTGTCAGGTCATTCAGTCTGTTCTATGCCAGGGGCCACGGTATCCCTCTCGGACTTTCCCGCAACCCTAGCAGGCATCGGCCCTAGCGGACCCCGTCATTGGTGCTGACATCTCTTTAAGGCGCGCGTGGAACACAACGCGCCGTCGACCCGGGCCTGGTCCTTATCGAACGGTGAGCTGCCTATTGCTCGCCGTTCGCAAGCCCACGCCTACGGTGGCCGGGAATCGGCCTGCGATTCCCGACGCCCAGGGCGTCTCCTGCGGCGGCTAGGGGCGTGAGGGCGCGAATTTTGCCTCTCCCTCACGCGTTCCGCCTCCTCCTTCGCGAACATTACTACTTCGCAGAAGGAGGTGACGGCTTCCCAAGCGCTCTCGCTCCGTACCATGGCCTGGACCAGGGCCGGACGCGAGAGATCGCCACCGCCAATCGCCTCCACGAGGACACGGCGGTGCTCCGCCCAAGCCGGGCAGACCTCCACCGTATGCTCCACCGTGTCCTCCGGGCGATCCACACAATGGTGACACCCGGGCGTTTCCTCCCGCCTTATCCGGAATAGGAACCTCCCGAAACAACCGTGTCCGGTGAGGACCTGCGTCAGGCGGAAGGTGAGGAGGCCGTGGCGCCTCTCTAGCCACTCCTCAAAGAGGGGACTTATTGCCGCAATTGTGGCGTGCCCAGCGCTGGGTTGCGATAATCGCACTCTCCATGCCGCCCTGAGATCCCGCCGGAGCTCTGTCCGCTGTACCGTGATTTCTCGCGGCAGCGGAGCTACGCCCCGGCGTTTCGCCTCCTCGCGCCACTCCCAAATGTGCGCGAGGACTTTTGCCTCCAGATCCCATGGCGGTAATCCGGCAAGGAGGCTCGCCGCCTCACCGGAGACCGTACGGTATCCCCGGACCAGCCGGGTGGCCATGACCCTTTGGGGCGCGTTCAACCAGTGGGCTGGCCGCCGCCTCAAGGAACGCGCCCACACCGGTGCCCCGTAAAGGGCCCCCCTAGATTGGGCAGGAGCCGCTTCAAGGCAGCCCCGGCCCTTTCCAGTCTGGGAGCCAAACGTCGGAAATGCTCTACGAAGTTCCACCGGCCGTCGAGGACGAGTCCCAGGTACTTCATCGTCGACTCGACGCCGATGTGAACCCCTCTTACCGAAGGTGGCGCGTTCGCCAGGACCAGCGTGTCGTCAGCGTAACAAACCACGCTGACGCCGCTAGAGCGGTCGGCGCGCAGCACCCAGTCGTATCCGATGTCCCACAGATGCGGCCCCAGGACCGATCCCTGTGGGACACCGCACGACATCTCTTGCCGGTTCCACACTCCCTGGTGACCGAGGTAGAAGACGGCTCTGTTTGTCAAATAGGCCTCGACCACACGGCAGAGGTAGGTCGGCATCCGGTGATACCGGAGTGCCTCCCCCCTGATGCAACTCCAGGGCAGGGTATTGAAGGCATTGGCGATGTCTAAAGACACCGCCAAGACGACCCCACCCCGGGCCACAGCATCCCCCGTCGTGAGGGCCCGCACAAGCATGATGGCGTCCACCGTAGAGCGCCCCCTGCGGAAGCCAAACTGGCTCTCCGACAAATCCGGCCCCACCCGCACCAGCCGCCCGACGAGGCGGTCTGCAATGACTCTTTCAAAGAGCTTGCCCACCTCGTCGAGCAGCACGATGGGCCGATAAAGAGCTGTCTCCTAAGACCGTTTTCGTGTAGCACCTGCCCCATCTCAAAAATCCACCTGTATATATGTCGTAGTTGACTGCTTAGCTCCATAAAGGTATAACGAGATAATAATCATTTAAAAGGATAAACAACCTAAATAGCTTACAAATCAGAGTAAAACGCAACCACCCTTTGTAATGAAAGTGCAAGTGTGTGTGTATTTATTGCTTCCTTGTTTCCATTGCCATCTTTGTAGCGAATATATTTGGTTGTACTTGTGACTTGCGTCAGACATAATCAGCTGTTAGGAAAGATACATCGTGTTCAAACGTGGCAAAAACTTAAAAAATCATTTGCGACTAAATTACTGCTCCTATTTAATTGATTTTTGGTACAGAGCTTGTAAATGGTACCTAGTATAGGCGTTTAAAGGAAAGTCTCTCTGTCGTATCACCTCTTTATATAGCGTACAGACTGACCTGACATATAAAGAATATCTATGCAAAATTTTTACAAAATCTATCCGGTAATTTTTGCGAGATGCTGGAACATACATTCAGACAAAGAGACAAAAATTTAAAAAATTATGTTTTTGACATTAGAATTGTTCCCAAAGAAAATTCAATGTACAGTCTTGACTTCATTGCATTCTTATTATACTCGTATGTATAGAAGATGTATAATGTAAAGAAGGAGACTTTGTTAAGTTATATTTAGGGAGATATCATTTAGAATTTTTATTTTTGTCTCTTGTCTTTTTTGAATTTTATGTACAGTCGCCAGCACCCTGGGTTATACGAAACTGTTAAATTTCTCCAAATGACTTTAAACCTTAAAACGTTATAGGTTAAGTTCAAAATCGAATGAGAAAATTTGACAGTTTGTGGTAACTCGACCTGCTCTGTGTGTACTTACATAGTTTTTAATCTGTGGAAGCCTGTAAATGGCAACTGTAAGAGCTAGTGTAAGTACATTACTTACCTTTATAGTCTGTAAGCTTTCTGAAGAATAAATACACAAATAAATATTGCTACAAACAATCCCATAAGAAACTGAATAAGGTTACTGTATAAAATTCAATTCTAGTGCAGAAATGACAAAGGGAGTGTAGCGTTACAAAGGTTTGCAAGCTTTGAAAGAAAATATATTTAAGAACATTACTGCATCTTTAGAATTTTATTTAAAGAAGTTACAGAAGAAAGAAAAATCTTATTGCACTTAGATGTGATATTTCATACAAATCAGTGATATTTTTTGTTATTTAACATGGATTATTTCGATGAAGCAACCGGTTAAATCCTTATATCAGGGTTGGAATTATTAAGAATAGATATTGCTGCTGCATTAAAAAAAACATCCATGACATAATACCGTACCGCATGGGTTGGATCGAGGTGGCTCTGGAAAAGGATGCCTAGAAGGATTTGGGGAAGCCTTTGCTCTTTGCTTTTTTTTTGCCTTTGCTATCTATGAACCAGTGCAAGTTAAGTAAAAAAAATAAGATAAACACGCTATTTTCATTGTAGTAAAAAGTCTTCAAATCATTAAAAAATTTTCATCAAATCATTTTACAATTTGAAAATCTTACAATTATTTTGCCACGCTGCCGCTGCTTCACAGCACAAATCGCAAAAGCGAGCTCTTTCCAATTTCGTCTGTGTTCCACATTCATTTTATCTCTAGGAGTGATACCATCGCAAATACGTCTTTGTGCTCGGCTACCCATCCGCTCTTAAAGCACAAAGCCGTATTGCACACAAATACTAGCACTGCTTCAGTGCAGACAAGACTGTATTATTGCTCTGTATATTTGTCTTAAAATAATGGCAATGCTAGCATAAAGCTATTTGCATATATTACATTATATGGCGTGTACTGTCAAAGACACACACACAGTTACTTAGTTATTTCCCAGTTATTTTGCTTTACTTCGAAAACGGGTAATTTTTTTGTGGCATATAAGTACCTCTTTTGGCATTAGTAATAAACCAAATTTGTGAGTTCAAATACTTTGCTATTATTATAGTTAAAATTTAGCTCAAAATCATTGAGAACTTGTGAAGTCCCTTCATTTGGATATTTTAAATGTAACTACTTTTCAAGAGTAACAGTTACCGTCCACATTTATCTGTACTGAGCCTATATTCAATCAGCTGGGTAAAGGTATCAGGTATAATATTACAGGCCTATAGGAACCTATTTGTATGTTCATTTAGCTAAGAACATAAGATTAGGTGATAAATTCATCTCTCAAGCGACAGTTCGGAAGTGATTCAACGTGGTCGACCTCCCATGAATCTCTCCCTACCATAATTTAGGTCACTTTGAGGTAGTTTGTTTGGGACCAATATAGTCCTTAAGGCCCATCGTCCAATGCAATACTCAAAAGTAACGTGTTACAAACTCAAATTACCAATGAGTAGCCAGAATGTCACAATGAATCACAAACTAGTTTTTACCGCGTTAGTAAGTCTCGTCGTGTATGAAGCACTATTGAAATACTAGTGATGTGACATTCTAGCTATTCAGGGCTGATTTGAGTTTGTAACACGTTACTTTTGAGCAGCGTCGTGAACGGTGGACCTTACGCCGGAGCACCATCATGCCCCCAGATTGTAAGCCACTCATGTATTTGAGCTTACTGTATTACCTGGATAATAAACTATTTTCTTATTTATATTTCTAATACCAAGAATGGATCATACTTTTTTTTTCTTCTGTTTTGCTGTATTCAATTGTCTACTGCAGTAGACATTTGTATACCTGCGAAGTAGGTACTCGTGCAACTGGAAACAATGAATGCATAAAAATTATATACTGAACTGGGGCTATTAGGCGCAGCCGTTGCAAGCGTGATCTATTGTTATTTCTTTTAACATTAATTAAATTGTTAACGCTTTGCTGTAGTGCCCTTGTTTGTAAATAATTGTTTTCTTTATTATTTTTTTAAATTCAGAATTTTCTCATTTACGGTTCACAAAAACAATTTTAAAAGAAAAATCAAACATATCAGAAACAAGTGTATCGTTGGTGTCTGTACTAACAAAAAAATCATTGAATCACAAACCCAGATTGTATCACATACACCAGCAGTGCGATTCTGTAATCAGCTCACCGTGAAAACTTAGGTGAAGTGAAGTGGAGTGAGTTGTCAGTGTCGTCCCAATGATGCTAGGGATTGACCAAGCATTACATACAATGTACTAGACACATTTTTACTTATTTGACTGACCGGTTGGCGCAGTTGGTAGTGACCCTGGCTTCTGAGCCGCAGGTCCCGGGTTCGATCTCCGGACAAGTCAAACATTTGTGTGCATGAACATGTCTGTTTGACCTGTGTCTGGGTGTGTATGTGTATATAAGTATGTATATCAGACATCGGGATACCGTAGTACAGGCTCTGCCTAGTTCGGGACCTGAAGACCTTCTGTGGATGTTGTCTCATATAAAAAAAAATGATAACTCACTTCACCTAAGTTATCATGGTGAGATTGTTACAGAATCGACCGGCTGGACTTGTTCTATTCGAAAGTGTTATTTTTTAACAAAAAAACCTCTCAGATGCTTCTTAGTCATGCGATATATTCCGGAAGTCTTAAGAATTAGAAAATTAATATCCAGATTGGATATTAACTTGGGTCAATCAATTCACCATCATCATCACCAGCAAACTAGAAAGACAACCACATCCTATAACGTGCCCAAAGCAAAGATTGTTAATGATGATTGCTTGTGTTTACTATTTGGAAAATCAGATAATGATGTCATTTCGGAACCTGCATCAATTAAAATACAATTATCAAAATATTATTCCGTTTCTGTGTACAACAACCTTTGTTCTGCAGTGGAACGCTATCAGGCTCTACGTGAGCAATCTACAAATTCAAGCACTGTATTATTTTTAGCGAACCGCAAAACATCAAGATTTCTGTGCTTTAAATAAGTTAAAATATATTTATGTATAAATGATTTTATTTCTGTAAGTAGGTTTGTACAAACACTTTAACACGTCAATCATATTTTAAAAGCTAGATGAGCTGTAAACCACAAACCTTCGATAAATGCTCTAAATCATAGGTTTCCAACCCGTGGGACGTGCCCCCCTTGGCAGGCGAAGAGTGACAAAAGGGGGGCGTGGCAGCTCAAAAAACAAAGTATAAAAAGAAATATTTTTTTCTGATCTTGGTATTAGCAAAGGTTAAGGCTAGATTCTGAAACTCTAACGTTATATAATATTTAGGTGCTATAAAATAAGCTTATTTTTTCCTAAATACGTCTCCAAAATAAGTTTTCCCATATCTGTATGAATGGACAACAAGAAAACCGAACATATCCGAGGCGGCGGCGCGTGCATACATTTTCCAGCTCACTTCTTTCGCTCTTGCATTCTACATTCTATTTATTCTTCAGCTTTTCTGTATAAGTCGACAAGTAACTTGTACGAATGGTCACGAGGAAAATCTAACCTATTCAAAACGGTGCAAATTTAATTGAGCTCGCTTCACTCGCTCTTACATTCTGCGTTCTCAAAATTCTTAAGGTTTTCTGCATAAGTCGACAAAGTAACTCAGGGGACGCATGATTTTAAAATAAAGTTACTAGGGCGCGTATGTTGCTCTAAATTATAGTGAAAACCGCATCGAAATCCACTGTGAAGTTTAGAAGATCTAAGCGGTCATACACTTAGACTTGCGATATTGTTATATAATGTGTACAAATATAGGTAGATTATGAAACATTATGTCTACCAAAGCACTTGACATCAGATTTGATAACAGATTAATAAGCTTTTGTTATGGCTAAAGCTCCCTCTTCGGTGCAGAAGGAATTTTAAGAATGAAGCATATATGCTTGTTACAGCTAAGGATCACTAGATGTGGTTACGGCTAGAACTCGATCTTCGATAATTATAGATCTTCTTTTTCGTCGTATCGATGTGGCAGGACAGTGTATTTTTTATTTATTTTTTATTTAATATGGGTTTAGGTCAGTGGTGACAGAGACAGAGTCGACGATGGAGTGAGCTTACACAGAAGAAGCCTGTTCACTCTCACTTTGAAGAGATTAGGGTTGTATGCGTTCGGAAACACAGACGCAGGTATACAAATTCTTTGGCCCAAAACTTCGCCACAATTTTAGATTTCTCCAGATAATAATTACGGAATAGCTCACAGCGTTATTGATATAAGTCGTATGAGTACGTGATGAGTGATGACACCTACTGATATGCTTGGTATTTATGGAAAATGTTGGCAGTGCCGCCTCTAGCAGCGACCATCGAACCCCATGCTTTGTGTACCAACGACACATTTAAATTAATTCTAATGGTCACTGTGGGTATTTAGTAGATTTAAGCGTGCAAAAATAAATCATTCTTACTTTTCAATAATGGCAACACTGTCACTAAATGATTAATAAAACCGACAACTGCTCCTTTTTTTTCTATTCGCCGTGCTAGGAGACAGATAGAAAACCTTCCCTATGTAAATTTAAATAAAATATAAAGAACTTTATTTAAATTCAAAGTTTCTGTTTTTAATTCACGCCCGTAACCTGATTTCCTATATAACGCGTTTAAAATAAACAAATCTCGTTCGAGATACGCATAAAATAATATTAAAATAGCAAGAACAAAAGTTTTATTTCATGCTTCATGCAAGTTTTGGGATTTCTATCAAGTCACGTTGCATTACGTTTGGCGAATATTGTGGCAAAACGTGATCTCATTAATTTGAGATCACGTTTTATCTACCATTAAAATGAACTTCAAAATTCAGTGATTATTTCAAACTGGTTTGTAAAGGCGGTTCTAGGGATATATTAGTATATTATTAGTTACCGTTAGATTTTTTACAATCGCACTAACCATACGTTTCGAGTTATGTTGGCTATGTTTTCAGAACGTATAGTCTCCTTTATAACTTGATATTATGACGTCAATTGCTGGTTTTGACAGACTAGTTTTTGGTTGCGGCTTTTGGCATCCGGTTTTCCATAAATTTTATTGGAGCGTGAGTGATTAATTGAGTTGTCTGTATCATCCTTGGCCGTGGTGGAGGGCCATCCCCAATTCCTATTTTCATCATTTCAGTAAATAATAACAAACCATGGTCATGAAATGATTAAACATGAACGGTCGATGCATTGGCTAAGTCTCTTCAGTTCTTCCTGCAACAGTTCGATCCTTTTTAATTTATTGAATGTTTTGTTATCTTCACTATTTCTTGATCGACAGATCTTCTAAAGTGACGTACTATAAAAATATAAGCTCTCAATTTTAAAAACAAACATATTTATAAAATTAAGCTCATCCACACTTTTTTATCTTTCTTTTTGCGAACCTAACTTTGATTCGTACACACGGCTACAGATCAAGCTATACATTTCCAGTTTACACCGACCTCTCATTGTAAGGAAATCCTATACAATGCGAGATCAGCTTATACTGGAAATGTATAGCTTGATCTGTAGCCGTGTGTACATTATATTTCGCACTGTGCTTAACTTTATAGTTTTTGTTAACCATCACCAGCATAACGAGATTTTTACGTAACAAATAGGTATTTTTTATAGGTATTTGTAGTTATTATGTTTTATATGTAAGTATTAATTTTTTTGTGTGATTTAGCTTTTAATACATAACTTGACCGCTACAACCAGTGTCTCTTTTATTCATCCTAAAAAGATTGAAGGACCAAGATACAACAAACCGTAAAAAAAATATACATCGGCAAGAATTAATTTGACTGTTTAATACACTTTGTGGAACTTGTGTTGTATGTGTAATATATATGTGTATTTTGTAGCTACAAATGGATACATATTATAGAATAAAGGTTAAAGACAATTTCATGAATTCTTGTTGATGTTCTGAGGCTGAGATGCCAGTCAATAATTTGGGTAAGGCATAATGATACTTTCGAGATCACACAGTCGGACCCCGATACTTGTACCACGATAGTTTGAAAAGGCGTAGAAAATTTAATATGATATGAAGACTTTTATACACGACATTCCTAATCACACAAACAAATTGTTTTGTTTTGATATTAGAATATTGTACTAATTTAATGGTAGTTCAGTTGATCCTGACAGGACAACTATATTGGACCTTAAAATCCAAACAAAGGCTTCATAAATGAATATACATAACTGAGTTTTCGGCTTTTATGTTGACAATACCTACACTATCTTGTGGCTCCCTGAGGGATCGTAAAGGTCCCGAAAATCCAAGAAACCTTTCCGACGTTGCTAACTTGCTATAAGATAATTTTTCATTACGATTTGCCTGCATTGTAGGAAAGTACAAAAAGTCTTTGAGGTCAAGCTGTGAATAAGGTCATGAAATAGTTAAATGACCTTTTATGAAGCCTAAGTAAACCTACGACTTTGGTGCTAATATATTTGCAATGGTTTTACGTGTGCTATCGAAGAACCAAAATAAGAGACATGAAATTTTAAAGGGTTTGTTCAAACTCCATTAGCAAGATATGTTGGTAATGCGTTTTATCGCTCCCGTCGTGCAAATAGGGACTGGAGGTTGCTTTCTGTTTAACTAGCTGTTGCCAGCGAATTCAACCGCGTCTATTTTATATTTCATAATTCTTTTAAACTAATATCCAGGAGGAAAACTAGCATAATTATGTCTTTCTCCAGATCCTAGGTTACCTATCTGTCAAACATGACGTTCGCTTGAGTGGTTTAGGCATGAAAAGGTAACAGACAGACTGAGCCACTTTCGCATTTATAATACTAAAACGGATTTGATAGATTGCTGATTAATTTGATGAATGGCGAGCGATCGTTGTGTGTTGTATGCATTCTGTATCAGGCTTGCAAAACAAAAACATAAATTGGCTGGATTTGTTGATGGATTTTGTTGTCTAGATCTTCGACCAAGAATAGTACTAGATTTCCGATGAGCGCATCAAAAACGGCGGGAAAAATAAGATCACAAATATTGTTGTCGTCTTATTTTGCAACATAGTTTTATCAACTTTATTGCTTAGTACTAATGTTTAATTATTCCATAAATACTATATTTCTTATTTTAAAAATACATTATTTTTCAATCCAAGTAATAAATATATTGCAAACGATGATAAACTTTATGTTTGAGTGTTATTTATCGTTTATAATCACGTTACGTCCAATTGAACGATGAGTTTTGTTTCTTAATCTATTCTGTTTGCTATTGTTGGTCAAAGGCTCAGATCATATTATATGATCTATAAGGAGATTTAAGGTCATGCGATGACATGTTTACTATGGGTCAGCCTATGTCAAGTTTGGGACTACGTCAGAGTACGAAGGGTTATTATGGTATGGCCTATGGTATGTAATACAATTCTATGTGCGATAACGGTTTATGTCAATTCACACTACTTCTGCCGATATTGCTCCGTTGTCGAAACGTTATCATCACCATATTATATGATCTGAGGTCAAAGGTCTAGATTGATGGTCAAATTAATTTTAAAGTAATGATATTCCAGTGTAAGTACAGGTACGTGAAACCTTCATCGTTTTTAGGGTTCCATGTCCAAAGTGGCACCCTTTTACAAACGGAACCCTATTACTAAGCCTCCGCCGTCCATCCGTCTGTTTGTCAGCGGGCTGTATCTCATGAACCGTAATAGGTACACAGTTAAAATGTCCACAGAGTGTGTATTTCTATTACCGCTATAACAACAAATAATAAAAATAGAAAGTATTTCTAAACAAATCTCGTCCAGCATACTACGATAGGAAAGTAGATAAAGAGATATAGACAGCGTGTGTAAGAGTACAAGAGGAAATAAAATACAGAAAATCATAACAATTCACTTAAAACTTCTAAAATAAATATCACAAAAATAATATCTAATAATTATAATGTAGTTATAATAATAAATACATACTCAACTATGACGAAGTGGAAAGATATCAAAGTTATCCTACACTCTTCTTTTAAAAACTGCAACAGCATGTCGATTCTGTAAAGGCGTGAAGTGAACACTTAGGTGAAGTGAGCGTGGAGTGAGCTGTCAGTGTCATCCCACTGATGCTAGGGATTGACCAAGCATCACACGTACATGTACAATCATAATCGAGATTTTATAAAAAAAAAATATGCTAATTCTGTTGTTCTTTTTATATTATTTCAAGGCTAGTATTTAAGTGGCAAAAATTACTATTAACGGGTTTTTTTTTATAAAAGAGCAAAACAGAAATTCAGTCGGAAACTTAATTAAGTTATTTTTTTTCCTAAACTAGTTTCTGACTGAATTTCTGTGTTGCTGTTTTATTAAAATAAATACTCCAAATAATAGTATTTAAATACTAGCCTTGAAATAATATAAAAAGATCAACAGAACTAACACTAAAAAATGTAATTAAAATCTCGATTATGATTGTACATGTAATGCTTGGTCAATCCCTAGCATCAGTGGGGACTACACTGACAGCTCACTCCACGCTCACTTCACCTAAGTTTTCACGGTGAGATGGTTACAGAATCGCAATGCAGTTTCGCAGTCCATAATGTCAGGCGGAAGTGAGTTTCACAATTGCACCGCATGCACAGTGAAGGAGTAGAAGTAGAAGTCAGTGGAGTGGGGAGGGGACTTTTTTTTTTTTTTTTTGAGGATGGGAAATCATCAAATGACTCCTCCCGCTCTGGGTGGAGCGGAAGGGAGTGTCAGACTCTTACTGACTAAAACCCACCCGTGTTCCTTCCTTGGCCCTTTATGTTCCGGGTCAGCGGTACCCCTTTTGGATGATCCCGCTTTCCCGGCAGGCTTGGGCCCTAGTGGGCCCCCTCTATGATGCTGACATCTCTTTGAGGTGGGGAGGGGACTTAAGTAGGTTTCTAAGATGAAACCTACAATACATCGGAAGATCGGGCGCCGGGCGTAGGAAAAACGCCCCTGCAGATAAGATGGCGTTTTGGGTTTGTGAAGGGGGTTGAATAGCAGACACAATATCTGAGAGTTCCTGCGAAGTCGAATGGGGAGCCACTTGAGTATCTTGCGAAAGTTGGAATCGCAATAATACTTTTTAAGTTTAAAAACAAAACGAATACAGATATTTTGCAAACGCTCAAGTTTATTTAAAAGCTCCTCTGTGGCATCTAAATAACAACAGTGCTATTCTGCAACCATCACACCGTGAAAACGTAGGTGAAGTGAGCGTTGGGTGAGCTGTCAGTGTCAGTCCACTGATGCTAGGGATTGAGCAAGCATAACATTTACAATCATAATCGAGATTTTAATAATATTTTTAAGCTAATACTATTCGTCATTTTATTTTATTTCAATGCTTTTATTTTGGTGTATAAACGTTATTATTTAAGGTTTTTTTAAATAAAATAGCAAAACAAAAATTCAGTCAGAAACAACATTTTGTTGTTTTTTTTTAAATACTAGATTAGTCCTCGTAAATCCTGTGGGGCAAGCGCGTCACGCACGAACAATTCATTAAATAAATCATGCACGTTTAAGCTAGTAAGTACTCGTAGTAAGGGAAACATTTATGAAAAGAATGTTTGAAAAGGAACCAAATTAAATTTCTGACGGAATCTCTGTTTTGCTGTTTTATTTAAAAAGTAATGTTTAGACACTTAAAAACCAGCTTTGAAATAATATACAACGATCAATAGAATTAGCATTTAAAAAAAAAACTCGATTATGATTATAAATGTAATGCTTGGTCAATCCCTAGCATCAGGTGGGATGAAACTGACAGCTCACTTCACCTAAGTTTTCACGGTGAGATATTTACAGAATAGCATAGCAGGCATCGATGAAATCTATAATGGGCTGAATGACAGTCTAAACAAGAGAGATTTTGGTATTAGCTCTGGAGAAACTTCAACGAATGGAACGCGTAGTGCACTTTGCGACTGACTTGAGCTGACTTTTTATCCTTAGCTTCCATTAACGTCGTACTCAGAGAGTTATTAACTATCCAATTTCCTCGCTAACAGTGCTATCATAGCCCACAGCTGGATATGAGAAAGAAAATGTTTTGTTTGTTTGTTTAGCTGTACAAGCTTTTTGCCTAGTTCATGAGATGCTGTTTTTTTAGTGTTAAGTATCTATTCATTCTGTATTGGACATAAAAAGAGCAATAACAAAACCATTTAAAAAGCACTTACAATTAGTCGAACCATTTGTTTGTTCAATTAACAAAATCCCAAAGAATCACGCAAATAATATGGTCAATTCTAAACTTTGTCAAACTGAAAATCTCAAATATAAATGTCTATATTGAATCCAGAGGACATTTTTTATAACCGATTATAAGCCCGGTGTATTTTTATATAGGAAAAGCCAATCTCTCGCTATCATATCAAGTTCCAATCTAAAAAGTGGTCTACAATCCGGATCCGTGTACACAGAGTAGAGAACAAATGAAACACCTTTTTGCGGGTACAATGCACAGTATACTCACTGAGCTTGTAATTTGAGCGGAGAACACCAAAACTTCAAATATCAAGTTTCAGTGCATAGATTCGATATAAGAGTGCTTACTTAACGTGACCCCTCCATGACTCGGAAAGCACGTCAGACCGTTGGTCTCGGCTGTTATTCGCAGATCTTCGACAGTCATTACGGGTAGTCTGAAGCCTGACAACCAGTCTTACCAAGTGGTATCGTGTTACCCAGTAACTGGGTTCTTGGGAACCGATAGCCAGTCACTCCATGTGGAAACT
This sequence comes from Brachylomia viminalis, assembly GCA_937001585.2. Lineage (NCBI taxonomy): Eukaryota > Metazoa > Arthropoda > Insecta > Lepidoptera > Noctuidae > Brachylomia > Brachylomia viminalis. The sequence continues at coordinate 6,876,162 of OW443300.2, forward strand.
GGTATTCTGCTGCATCCGGTTAGACTGGATGCCGACCCCAACATAGTTGGAAGAAGGCTAGACAGATTAATTGCTTAGCGCAAGGACTGCCATTTTGAAGTAAGGAATCGCATTTTATTTGTTTCTTTTTAAATTTTACACTATTCCATCATGATCCAAATAATGTTAATGTTTGTCCAAATACAAGGTTATTGGTAAAACACCATCAACCTCTTAAGGGTTCATTGTACTCATCATTATGAACAACTTTTAGTATGGGACCAAATATGAAATCGCGAAAAATTCACATGGTCCCTACATTTTGACAAGTTCTGCAAACATAAATGTAGGGAACAGCTGATTTTTTTTTTTTCGCTTTTACAAGTAGTTTGGTAGTTTTTATAGTAAAAGTATTTCATACTGATGAGTACAATGACCCCTTAAGAGGTTGATGGTGTTTTACCAATATATTTGTATAATTTGCCGTGCCGAAATTTAAAAGTATTTATTATTGTTGTCTGCCTTTTAAAACACAATGTTTATTTTCAATAACTCCATATTCACTTTCTAATGATCACTCACTCCATCTACTAACTACCCTGTGTCCTCTCGGATAGCTCATCATTAATTCATCGAAATTTTTACCACAGGTCTCCCATTTCAGGGGCTTTTCGGATAATCTCTTAATACCAGGAATTGATAAAACATCAGCAGTTATTCTGTAACCATCTCACTGTGAAAACTTAGGGGAAGTGAGCGTGGAGTAAGCTGTCTACAGTGTCGATCCCTAGTATCTGCCGGTCGATTCTGTAACAATCTCACCGTGATAACTTAGGTGAAGTGAGCTATTATTCCACCTGATGCTAGGGATTGACAATAACGACAACACACTTCAAGCTCACTTCACCTAGGTTATCACGGTGAGATTGTTACATAATAGCTCGGCAGGTGAAATGAAAGCTTACTTGGTCTAAGTGTTCACGGTTTACTTTATTGCTAACTATGTGTACAGAATGTTGAAGATGTTAACAATCGGTAGATTCTGCAATTTAAATGGTTATGATAATAAGAAAAGAAAAACAGTATTTATATTCTCAATATTACAGGTATACAGTTTGCTTTATAATAATTATCATTATTCATAAATTTTATATTATCTCATACCTACTATTCTTACTCTTTCATACTCTTCTTTTTACAGAATAGATCGACAGGTGTGGTTCGTGACTGCGAGTGGCAGTACGTAGGCTGAGTGCCAAAAATACCGCCCCAGGACCCGACGGCTTACCTGGGAAAGCCTGGGTCCTGGCCTCAGAGGCTCTCGGGCCTCGACTAAGGGGGCTCCTAAGCGCATGCATAGAGAAGGGCCAGTTCCCACTTCGTTGAAAGATAGGTAAACTGGTCCTCATCAAGAAGCCAGGGCGCCCAGCGGACTCTCCGTCCGCTTACCGGCCTATCGTGCTGCTCGACGAGGTGGGCAAGCTCTTTGAAAGAGTCATTGCACAGGGATTGGTCCTGGGGCCGCATCTGTGGGACATCGGCTACGACTGGGTGCTGCGCGCCGACCTCCCTAGCGGCGTCAGCGTGGTTTGCTACGCTGACTACACGCTGGTCCTGGCGCAGGGGAGGTCGCACCAGGCGGCGGCTGAACTAGCGACACGCGGGGTTGCGACAATCATCGAGAGGATCCGGCAATTGGGACTCGAGGTGGCCCTGAACAAGTCCGAGGCGATGTGTTTTCATGGTCCTCGGAACGCGCCACCTTCGGGTTCCCAAATAACGGTAGGAGAGGTTCACATCGGCGTCGAGTCGACGATGAAGTACCTGGGACTCGTCCTCGACAGCCGGTGGAACTCCGTGGAGCATTTCCGACGTTGGCTCCCAGACTGCAAAGGGCCGGGGCTGCCTTGAAGCGGTGCCTGCTCAATCCAGGGGGTCCAAACGCCTCCTGCCGGATGCTCTACGTAGGGGTCGTGTGGTCCATGGCCCTTTACGGGCCAACGGTGTGGGCGCGTACCCTGAGGCGGCGGCCAGCCCGCCGGTTGAACGCGCCCCAAAGGGTCATGGCCATTGATTACCGGCATGGGATCTGGAGGCAAAAGTCCTCGCGCACATATGGGAGTGGCGCGAGGAGGCGAAACACCAGGGCGTAACTCCGCTGCCGCGAGAAATCACGGCACAGCGGACAGAGATCCGGTGGGATCTACCGGGATCAACGGCTACAGACTGCTTTTAGACTGGGTACCTACTTAGAAAAAATATGTATTATTTTATTTAAAAAAACTAGTAATTAATTCATTCAAATCCATTGTGCCACATAACGTGGCATTTCAAAGCACGTGGGTAGTACAAGCAAGAGTAAAGGCAACACAAATAGGCGCGACACGCGACGTGACACAAAGGCACCGCCTGTCGCGTGACGAGCTGAGCTTTGGAGCCTTAACCCCTTTTTCAGCGCATCTTTATGCACTATGTCTTTCAAATGAAAGTAATTAACTGCCGCGTTTAATTAAATTGCGTGTTAAAAAATAAACGAAGGTCCCTTTCAGTGATAATGTGACATTCTATTAAATACCTGCATTGAATGAAAAACCTCTGACATGTGATGACAAAATCTGTGGTAGTAGCGATGGATGTTTTACATGGATATGACGCTTATTACGTGGATATGTACCCTACTTGTTTTTTGTTGTGTTTGTGTGTTTTTCTCTGCTTCAAGTTTACCGCAAATAAACGTATTTTAATAATAATATGAGACAAAATCCACACAAGGTCTTCAGGTCCCGAACTAGGTAGAGCCTGTATACTACGGTAACCTGATGACTGATATACATACTTATAACATACATATATATACATTTATGTACGACCTATATACTTATATATACATATACACACCCAGACACAGGTCAAACAGACATGTTCATGCACACAAATGTTTGACTTGTCCGGGGATCGAACCCGGGACCAGCGCCTCAGAAGGCAGGGTCGCTACCAACTACACCAACCAGTCAGTCTTCTTTTTTTTGTTAATTTTCTTTTCTTTCTGTCTTTTTGTTTTTCATTTTCAGCTCAATTGGTTTATATTCCATTTGAAATCTATGAGAGGTGTTCACACTGATTGGTTTTACAAAAAATATTATGAGCGAGATAAATTTTGCACAATTTTGTAATTATAAGTTAATTGATTATGAAATCATGATAGATACTAAGGTTTAAGTAGCAGTAATTGTCTGAAAGCAAATAAATACTTATTTCTTTATAGGTTCCATTATTTTGGATATTATCCAATATCTAATACATATTATATACTTTATAATAATATTATAAGACCGCCCATTATGTCACCCTATGTAAAACTACATTTTCTATCTGTAATTTTTTGGTGTACATAATAAGGAGTATTCTATTCTTTTCTATAAAGAGGTAAGGTTTGTTTGTTTGTAAGTTTGTATGTAGGAGGTAATCTCTGGAACCACCAGTAACCACCAACCGACCAGTCGGATTAATAAAAATCTTTTTGCATTTGATAACCCAATTCTTGAGGAAGGCTATATAGGCTATTTAACATCACGCTAGGACCCTTAGGAGCCGAAAAAGAAGAAAAAAAATCAGAAAGCACGCTATACGAAAACGAAGTAATAGCGTGGGCAGGCGATGCGATGCGATGGGGTGGGGCGGGGGAACAAGAAATTTCACGCGGACGAAGCAGAAGCTGCTAGCAAGCAATAAAAGAGCCTTCACAATTGACGATACTGTTCCAATGTATTTATTTATTTTCGTAGGGTCGGCGCGTGCGTCCTTTTGCTTGTCACAGCAATGCCACCACAGACTACTTATAGATATGAATGCCACAGAGTGACACTCAATGGCATAGACAAGCAAGTAGGTTACGTCTGGCGCGGATAGAAATGCGAATATTATAATGTTTTATTTGTTATTATTTTACATATATGTATTTCATTATTTATTTATTACTGTTAAATGCCCGTGACTTCACAGCGGGCCCTATCAGAATACCAGCGTTGCGGCATTTATTTATTTTTTAAATGTCGCAGCATCATGCTGAGATAGGAGCCTTTTGGCCTCGTATAGGAATTTCTGTTTCCTTTTGTTACTTTTTGTTTTTATCTAGTTTGGTTTTTTATTTTATAATTTAGTTTGTGCACTTCCTGTACGAGTCACAATAAACACTTTTTCTTTCTTTCTTTCTTTCGATACATAAATTAACCTACTTCCAGCGCATCCTGGGCAATCAGCTTCATATCCTTCATATTACAAACATTATTACCCTTATGCTCCTGCTATAATGCGTTCGTCTGAGCCAAACTACATGATCGGCTACATTAATGTGGTTCAGCTCTAATAGTTATTACGACAAAGTTAGTGCGTTAATCACGATCAAACTGTTGCTGCGGTACTTCGTGGCCCTTACTCGGCGCGTGCGGCACATAGAATAAGACAACACTAGTGTAAAGGTAAAGGTCTCGCCTCACATGCACGAAGTTGTGGTTTCAAATCCGGACAAATGCCAATGTGACTTTTCCAATTCATTTGTACTTTCTGCGTTTTTATTTAACATTACTGACATCGGCGAAGTAAAACATGATGAGGAAACCTGGACTTTTATAGATTATATAAGTCTGAAATCGCCAACCCGTCTCGAGCAAGCGTGGTGATCAATGCTCGTGCCTTCTCTGGTTGAAAAGAAGCTTTTGCGCTGCAGTGGGACAATAATAGGCTGATATTATAATGTAGCCAATGCGGTTTGATTTGTTATTCAACGTGCTCTTTGAAGTTTAGAAAAAAACTTCCGAAAAAGTCTTACGTCATTATCAATGCCACTTCTCAAATAACGTATAAAATATTGGGCAACATCTGCGTAGTGACTTTATCCAGGTACGAAGATCAGGAAGTAAAGTTCACTCATACCGCCATAGAAAAGGGATGATCCTCCGACCAGATGGGTGTCGTGTCTGGTGAGCAACTGCCCAACGATTGATGTCGGGACGTTGCATATATGCTAGTTGCGCGGTAAACTCTGCTTGCGCGATGCAGGATTTTGCGTGACGTCAGTGTAATGCGTAGTTCGTATGTGGCGGTGTAGGTACCGCTACGACTTAACTAACGCGTTAATTTACGCGGAATGACTTAAGTGTGGCAGAAGCATTACTAAAGACAGACTCTGTCGATGTTATCCTTGCAAAAAATATCAAACCGCTTTCAAAGAAAAAATTCAGTAGCCTACTTACTTATTTATTTTTCCTAAGACGTTTCACGTAATGACAGCGTACTGCCTACAATTTAGTACCGACTATGTTTCAGGATAAGGGTTCAAGTGATAATACTGGGACTTGGAATTAATGAATTTTGTTGGGTACATCTGTTGTTGCTATGCTATATACAAAAAATCTAAGTGAAAGTAAAAGCTACTGAAAGTCATCGATCATTATTTTACCATCTTAAAAGAAATCTATTATGCCGTTCATTAGAAAGGTTTCTTTTAAGTAAAAAACATTAGCCTCCTTTCGGGCCTCCCCGCCATCACTGCGTCGGGTAAAACTGGTAAATCAAGGCGTAATACCTGAAAGTAAGAAACTCAAAAAAAATCCTGCACTCTGACTTACGAATGTTCATTGGCTTTAAAATGTTATTAAATCAGTCAACCATTTTCATACACTGAACAAAATATTACGTTTGCTCATTTCAGTCAAAATTTATATTACGTATATAAAATTTTCACTGAAATACCCTAGTACAAAATACTACAGCTACCACGCTATTAATGACATTCAGAGGTGGACGGGACTACAAATTTGTTGACAAACCTCGGTTGCATGTAAATGTACTGTTTTAAATGCTTGTAGGTGTAAAACGTAGGTACGAGTAGCATGTCACTTGTTCAATGCGACAGGGATAAATAAAACGAAGAAGAAAGTTTTCGCTGCAAAATTGTGATTAAAGTCATTGTTCATGATACAGAAAAGACTTTATAGCTTCTATTTCATGGATTTAGGAAGAAGAAAGGTACGAATACATTAGCCGGGGGGCCATCGGAGTTGGCATCACTCCTGAAGTATTGGTATCTCAACCAGGAGAACCGTGTGCAGTGGGCGGGTGAACTTTCGGATACGGGCAGGTTGGAGTGTGGGGTACGACAAGGAGAGTTGAGCTCACCCTTGCTCTTCAACCTGTACGTAAACGCCCTGATTGAGGAGCTTAGTGGCATGCATGTCGGATGCTATGTTGACGGTGTTTTTTGCAACAATTTCAGTTACGCGGACGACATGGTGCTGCTGGCCCCCTCAATTAGAGCTCTCTGGAAGCTACTCGCAGTTTGTGAGTTTTTTGTAGCTTCACACGGTCTCATGTATAATGTAAAGAAATCCTTTTACGTAGTTTTTCAATCAGGTCCCAAGACTTCACCTGTACAACCAACCACTTATTCTGAATGGTGGGTCTTTAAACCGAGCATATAGGTTTAAGTATCTCGGGCACTGGGTGACCGATGATTTAAAAGATGATTTTGATATGGAGGGGGAACGCAGAGCGTTGTCAGTTCGGGCGAATATGTTGGCGCGCAAATTCTCCCGGTGTACAGACTCAGTCAAAATTACCTTATTTCATGCGTATTGCACCTCACTGTACACGGGGAGTCTGTGGGTTAACTACACGCAACGAGCGTACAATGCTCTGCGGGTCCAATTTAATAATGCGTCCAGGGCGCTGTTCCGCTTCCACGTTTCTGTAGCGCATCAGCAATGTTTGCTAATGCACACAGAGACGGCTTTGCAGCTTTATGCCGTAAAAAGAACGCGTCATTCATTATCCGGTTGCGTGGAAGTCGCCACAGCATCTTGAGTGTCATTGCTGCTAGGTACGATTGTCCCCTGACATGTATGTTAGTGCAGCGGACCAAGTCCCAGCTTACTATTTTGTACTAGTTTATGTCTCATGTATGGATCAAAGTTATCTGAATAAATAAATTTATTATTATTAGTAGTAGATAGATACTTAGGCCTGCGTGCACCACAAATCACCTAAATACATATAGCGCTAAACAAGTTTAAAACATCATTCTGTCTCCGTAACTTCAAAAATGGGGAATGCAACTGTCAAAATGACGTTGTCATAGCTACTTCCCAAAATAAGCTATTAATGCTAGGCGTGAGACGGTTTTATTTTTATTTTTGTGAAAATTACTCGTTGTTTGTTCCTAAATGTCGAGAATCTAAGTCTATCGTTTTCCAAAAGACCCTATAAGTACTTAGAAGATTATGGCTAAAACTATTCGTAGAGAATCATTTTTAACTAACCAGAATTTGGAGAAAATAATCACTAGGAAATAAGCAATATTTAAAGTTTTTAATTTCATCAATCATTTTGAGTCTTAGTACCTATATTGATGACAAAACAATCCATTGACAGTTGTTCTCGCCTAGAACTTATGAGCACATCCTTAGTTTCAATAGGTACATAACATGAACAACAGAAAAATAATTAATAAATAGTTTAACTCAGGGTCCCTCTCGGGTGCGGGAAATTAAAAGATAGTTATAATTTCACGTTTATTTTATTCTTGTGATGTAGTTGACAGTTGTAGGGGCCCACGTAAAGTCATTTACATTCAAGGTGTGAATCGAAGGGTATATATGTTCTGTGGATTCGAAGCAGTCCTTCCTATCTCTATTCTAAGCGCACAGTTTCAATATTTGCTCGTCGTCTTTAGGGCGTCTACTTGTACCATGTTTACTGTAACTTACATCTGAAACTCGAATTTGTATGAATTTTGTATACTAATAATAGCATATTAGGTGAAAGTGACTTTTTGAAGACTTTGTGAAAGATCGAAGGAGCCATCATGCTAAATATAGGGCGTTTTGTGCACTCACACGTATTCGTGTTTTCACGAATGAGTGAGTGCATAGCGCCCATTCGTGAATTTCTAATCCGTTTTTATGCTGTTCGCATAAAACATGAATATAGAGGTAGTGCACAAACGCCTTTATGTGTAGTAATTGTATAGAAAAGACAATTCATTATTTAGAATGCATGGATTAGGTTAGGAAAATCGGTTTTGTTGTTGAATTCTTTTTGCACCTAAGGTGTATGGTCCCAATAAAAACGTCGCATAAGTCACTACAGATGCGTCATTCCCTAGAGCGAAAAACGTTGAAAAGGAAAGTACGTAGGGTAGGTACGACATCCGTGAGCAGGTGGTCAACTCAAGTAATCTCGCTCTCGATGTGTGAAATGAAAGATTGGGCATCACTAATTGTCATGTCAAATCTAATATTGTCATAGATTGCAACATTTTTGATGTGGTGCCGTAAATGGTTACAGCTCTTTTAATTGTTCATTAAGGAACGCAGAATGTCCGTTTTACACAGATATTGACAATTAGTATACTAAATATATTTATAATTATTAAGTAGGTACGTCAGATGTTTGTTGGTCCTCGGGCCATTTTCGACGACGTCCTTTCTCTCTGTAAGAGTGTCTCGGCCTTAATTTATAAAATGATGGAACATCTCTTTTCTGCAAAATAAAGCTAGTCTGAATGTAGGTGGCATTTCCCCACAACAGAATACCCTACGAAATTACGCTATCAATAAAGCTAAAGTACCTACACTAAATGTGCTGTCTCTAGGTCTATGAAATTACGAATTTTCCTAACAGCGTGTGCTGCGGAGCTTAGCTTTTTTGGCAATTTATCTAATGACAAAACAAAATGGCGGCACTAGTCCCGATTATGGCCACGCGCCAGAAGAACCTTGTACCGTTATAAACCTCGTAAATCACCCGCCTTTAACACAATTTGTTTGACAGCTTAGGTCGTGGTGAAACTAACCCTGCGCACAGAAGTGGATAGCCGTGGACAGATCCCTCCCTAGAGGTATATACTCAGGTCCCGTGGTTGAAAGCGCGACTGCTGGGTTCAATTCCCAGGTCGGGGAAAAGTGATATTGGGTTTTTCCATAAAAAAAATCTTAGTACGTATAACAGCCCGGGGTTTAGAAGTTGGCGGTGTGGTACCCCCGTGCCTTGGAAAGCACGTTAAGCCGTTGGTCCTGCGCCTGATCTCTCTCCGGTCGTGTCGGATTGCCGTCCCATTGGACTATGAGAGTGAGGAAGAGAGAGTGCACCTGTGTCTGCACACTCCCGCGCAGAAGGCTCTCTGTTGAGATTGGCCGCCATCGGCGAAATACTGTCTGGAGAACTATTATTATTACATATGTAATATTAATTTCAACTAATGACTTATAACCTTTTCCGGGGAAAAGGGTCTTGAGGTAACTGACAGACATAACGATATTAAAGTGACCCTAATATTTGAATTACACAACGGTTAAATTTTACTCTTCTCGGTCCACAAACCTGAAGTAAATGTAAATGAAACCTAAATTTTTGGAAAACTTAGAAAATATAAATTCTTATTGACTTTAGCCCGTTGATCTAAAAAACTCACCGTTTGTTCTATTTGCGAGGTTAGAAACCATTTGGACTTAAATAGACGTAGTTGAAGGCAATAGAACAAGCAATAAACATGCTTAGGTACAATAAAGGGCACGAAACGTCGGGCGACTTTCGGCATTTTTCTTATTACATAACTAAACAATATCTAGAACTATTTTTTAATAAAACGAGTCAGTGCTTTATTGTTGTGGCATAAAACAAGACGTTAGAACGTTTAGCTGTATGTGTCAGATACCGAGTTTTTGCAAGGGCAAATATTTTCCGTGCCTTTTAGCGATTTTTTTGTGGTTTCTTCACAAACCTACAAATCTAGAATTCAAACAGATGTTGAACTAAACAACAAATTACAGCGCCTCGCACCATGTTGCACTGGTGTAATAATTCAATACGGTGCCGCCATTTTTTCCCCGACGCCATTTTGTTATGTTATTAACTTCTAGCTTTTTGACTTCGTTCACATTAAAGTTTTAACCCCAGTATAATCCTGTTATAAAAGTGCTTTTTTTTTGTGTTTTTGCCTAGTGTGCGTGGTATTAGTCAAATTACGAGTTGTAAGGCTTTATAATATAAAAAAGCGGCCCAGTGCGGGTCACACACGAAGGGTTTCGTACCACTATATTTATTGTATGGCAAACCCCCTTTAACTTTTTACTTTATTGCATTTTTATTGGTTTTTATAGCGGCCATTGTAGTAGGTACACACTCTGTGAAAGTTTCAAGTGCCTACCTATTACGGTTTAGAAGATGAAGTCCCTGTGACAGACGGACGGGCAGACAGCGGAGCTTTAAATAGCCTTAGTATAGGTCCCATTGGCACGCTTTGGATACGAAACCCTAAACAAATACCGTGATCACAGAGCCTCTATTTATTTACATTGTAGTACTAGCAAGGTCCTATAAATATGCGAGGCCTAAAGGGATTGATTTCCAATAAAATGTCTAGACTACACGGAATTGCTTGCCTGGTTTAGACTTGCACAATTGGGACAGGGGTATGCTTTAGTATTCACTTGTCTGAAGTTCGACAGCGGAACACCGCACGGAACATATTATATGAGTTTTTATACTTTTTATTGTTGTTTTGGATCCGTATTGCCTGTTATTTGTATGGATATGAGAGTGGTCTGTAAATAAACATCCAAAAGCAGCCTCTATACCTACCTATTAACCCACCATTCAAATAACATAGACTTTGGCAGTTCATTATGCTTTCATGAACATGATATTTTATAATTCACCACTGAAACGCTTTTGGTACTATGGGTAACCAAATACTTCTGCTTTTACGCTCTATCTTTCTATTCAGAACCCCGCGTCTAATTTCGTAAGTCATAGCAAGTTCAAGGTCAAGTTCATTATGCTGAAGTTTAGCTTGTATGGAATTTATTTCGCTATCCTTTTCCTGCTCAGCTTGTAACTACGTATCAGAGATTTCTGTGAAATTTACTCGCTTTTGGTCTACTTTTGGGACCGATCGTTGTATAATGGGGAAGACTTAATGATTAATTATCGAATGTAAGCAAAAAGCCGAAAAAAAAGGTAAGTTTTTTATTTCGCATTAGACAGCAATTATAAAGACAGACATTATTATTATGATTACTTTCAATTAAATCAATCCGGATTTTGCTATAAAAACAAATAGAAAGAATCTCTACCTGTTTAGGGACCTGTCTCGAGCTGTCTGAAACGACTTGCTATGAAAGATTTTCTTGCTCAAGAAACGTACAAAAGATTTTAGATCCCGTATAAGTAAAAGAAAGAAGGAAAGAAAATGCGTTTAGTTGCGGTAAACATGACGCAAAAAAGAACATAAACACAAAAAATAAGAAAATGTTGGGAGAAACACGCGCCAAATCCACGCAAAACGGCTATTGCTCAGCATTATGCTGCGACCCTATGCAAGACAGAGCCCTTGCGCTGGTTTTCAGCGACACCCGGCGCTGACGTAAAGACGTCGTCGTCCGGTGAAGCAAACAATTGTTAGGACGCTGTACCAGTACAGCGTACTTACGAACGTCGTACTTAATTAAAAATAAAAATAATATGATTTAATTTAAATGTGATAGAATATACTAAACAGGAATATAAAAAGGAAATAGACATACATGCTACGAGAATATCATCCTCAATAAACGCTTTACACTTTATGTAGTGGCAACATTTCGAAACGAAAAGAGATACAAATATCAATAGTTGATCACTCCGACGCTCGCTTGGCGTTGCTCGTTGCTCGTCAACTTGTTTGTATTGACATCGACTTGCTTCGCGTTAATCGTTGGCGGTTGGACAAGTGCCCTATCATTAATGATGTGATGATTATCGGAATGCGGATTACAATAGTTGTAGGTAGTACGTAAATCTATAATCAGTCATGTGTTTATGAAGAGCTTACGTACACAGAGTGGCAGGGACATCGCGGCGCAAACTGTAAACATGAATTCAACACATGATTCTAGACCCCTAGCGTAGAATCGTTTAGTCGATTATCATAAAAAAACTGCTGTTCCATAGAAAAGTGCCCTACGCGGTCAAAATGTATGAAAGAGCAAATAAAAAAAAAAACTGCTGTTCCATAGAAAAGTGCCCTACGCGGTCAAAATGTATGAAAGAGCAAATAAAAAAAAAAACTGCTGTTCCATAGAAAAGTGCCCTACGCGGTCAAAATGTATGAAAGAGCAAATTAAAAAAAAATCGACTAAAAGTTTCAACGAAGCGGGGTTCAGAATCATGTACCTGTGAGGTACGCATCGCTACATCATCCTCAAGCCACGCATAGCACAAAAATGTAGATCGCCCGCGCTGCGAACGCGTTATATTTACGTTAGTGCTATCTCGCTCGCGCGCGCATCTGTCTCGTTTCTTTTAGGTACTTACAGAGTCTTGTAGGCGCGTTCTTATTGGACAATCGCGCGACGCCATTCATGGTAGCACTGGCACTACTTCAGCCCCTGAGATTTTACACTTAAGCTCGTTGTGTGTACGGAAAAATATACGTTCCTATTTCTACACTACTCTACTCTTGTTTTATTTCATCATCAATACCTACCAAGCTGCTACATACCTATCTACTGAATCCATGGTCGCTGCGCGTCGATGTCCATGCCACCACAACAGGAGTTAGGACAGTTTTCCCTACAATATTGTTCCTTTATAAATAAATAAATGTTGTGTAATTTACACTAAAATAAGAAAAAACAACTAAAAAATATTTTTTTTACCAAAGTGCAACTCATAATCATCTCCATCATCTAATTTCATCACAATCATCCAATTTCAGCCGAAAGACGTCCACTGTTGGACATAGGCCTCCCCCAAATACAATTGTCCATACTTACCTATATAAAAAATGCGATGGTAGGTAACTCTGTCTGTTTGTTACCTTTTTCGCCTTTTCCTCGCCTTAGCGGGAGATGAAATTTAACACACAAGTAGACCATGTTTAAAACATCGTATAATTTTTATCCCGTTAGTACGTTCCCGTAAGATAATTTTCGACCTCTACACAGGCGAAGACTCAGGCAAACTTCACCTATAAACTACATCTTAACACAACCATACTTGTAAAACGATCCCAATATAAAAAATAATTAAAATTAAATAATAAAAGCTTTATTTGGAACAACTTAAGTTTACAATTTACAAAGGAAAACGAAGATAGCCACAAAAGTAAAATACTGTGGCGCAGCTATCAACGCCCAACTCAAAAATATAGGTATGCAAAGACTTATTCCAGACTTCCCAAAGAAAGTTAATTTTTAATTAAATAAAGCAGTAATTATATTTAAAAAAAATTATAATAAGAAAATATACTATAGGTGGAGGTTGCAATGTAGTTTATGTGTAGTGGAGGTGGGGTGAAGTGTGTATGTGTGTGTGTCGTGTGTGCTACCGTGTTTATGATACCATAAGTTGCTCAGTTTCTTCATAAATCAAGGATTTAAAGCCAATCTCAAATAAAAAAATCTGTAATTTTTCTCTTCAGTAGAATTTTTGTCAGAGTAAATATTAAACCTTTTGTTTATGTGATTGTAAAGTTTAATATTAGTAGGTACGAGCTATCTTGAGCGATCAATATAATGCGTCGCCATTTTTGTTGATTGCTCAAGATCGGCCATTCAATAAAAACATGAACATCTCTGTTTACAGCTCAATTAAGACATTCTTCAAATGTCTGCCATACCTTCTATAAAACACGTGATGATGCACATGTTTATAAACACGTGTTTTATAACCTGTATTGAAATTGTAAACTCATCAAGTACAAGTGCGCTCGCGAGGAGCTTCCAGAAGTAGGTGCTGAATTTGTTTATTAGTTGGCAATGGCATAGTTTGACTTTATACCACTAGGTAGGTAGTATGTCTGTAAACTTTTATGACGTTTGGATGTTTTACTGTTTATTTTATTTTGGCTCTCCCGAACCGGAACAAATGAGTGCTACAATCGCGTATTCGCGCGACGATCGCTTATTTGTGCGACGACGGTTGCTTACATTAGAACACGGCCTAAATATCACCTCTGTTTACCGCATAGGGATTGTAGGAAGTAGGCATTGTAACATGAACATGCGCATCCAAGCGACCGCGCCTTCCGTGCCCCGCACTGCACGGGCGCCCGCACACCGCTCCGCGCCCGTCACGTCCCGCATCACGGTCGCAAACGGCACGATTTTTTTTGCACTGTCTCAGTGCTCCACTCGAATTCCCTGAATTAAGTATTTTCTGTTATGTATTGTGTGAACGATTATATTGTGTTTTATACCGCAAAATTTTGTTTCAATTGATTGACCCTACAGAGTCTATTTCTGGGCTACACTAGTCAATTAATAGAACTATAATAAATTGCGCAAGCATCACACAGATACATAGGCATATAAGCTGGCGATTTTTATCATTAATAGAATAGACACTTAACTATCTACCTATTAATTGTAACTAATATGTATTATACTCGAAAATGCGAAAGTAAGTTTGTTTTATACGCTTTCACGCTAAAACGACTGAACTGATTTATATGAAATTTGGCACATGGGGAGACTATGATCTAGATAAGGACATAGGCTACTTTTCATCTTGGATCGCAGACGAAGTCACCGGAAGTAGCTAGTATTTACATAAAGCATGTGTAACTATATTTTAGTAGGTTAAGACGTTCACATGAACAGATTCTTCTATTCTTGTTCTTACACACTATTGTCTGCATTTCTTTTCCATTTCTCCTTTCGCAGGTCTGCTCGAAGGAATTTCTCACGAAATCCACAAGTATCGAATGAAAATGACGTTGATAAAAATGTACATCAATATCTATGCTAATAATAATGTATAATGATCTATCTATCTCTCCATATACTAACAAAAATATAATATATAATAATACCGCCGGATCTCTACGTTGACGTCGTAGTGGGGCTTGTACGCTCCTGACCTCTAGGTCTCTGCCAGTAAAGTTTTCTTTGCAGAAACAGGTCTAGGGGAGCCAGACCAAGAGATATACATAATCCCGCAGGGCAGCATGTGGCAAGCTGTTGGGCAGTAGTGACCCCACGGACTTTATCTCCCTGAACAACAGGGAACAGGCAAACAGGGATAATCGTCGGTCGGTGCCTCATTTCAAACGGTCCTCTGTGGGTTGGCTACAGCCCCTCCTACGGCTTCCAAAGGTCTGGGATCCCGAGAAATATTAAAAGACGTAAAAATAATAAACTAATAATAAAGCTGAATAGTTTGTTTGTTTGTTATGTGCTTATCTCTAGAACTGACAATCGGATTTAAAAAAAAGTTTGGAAAATCCAAAAGTGCACGCCTTATTTTAATAAAATAATAAATCGTATTTGATTTGGAAGATAAAAAAAATAAAAATATTTCATGTATGCAAGAAAAGTCCTTTTATTATTGTTGTACGTGTGTATCATAGTGAATTTTAATAAAAATAATTAAAAAAAAATGCTACGTAAACTATGCTCCTGATATGAAATACGGCGCCAGTTCGCCGAATTCAGGAACTAATTAAAAAAGCCCGGTCTCGATATATAATTTTTTTCGGTAGTTATCAATCGTTGGCACATACAAAATCAGCCTATAGACATCAGGACGTCCGCGTATTTTTTTTTTCGAAACTTATTTTTTCAAAGTACCATCATAAAATGGTTTTTAGAAAGTATAAGATGGTTTAATTTAGGTGTTTTCTGGATGTACATCAACTTATATTATTGTATAAGTGCAATATAGTTGTGATAGAGGCATTTGAAGATCACAAAATTGTTTGTTCTTGACGAGTCGGGAGTAAAGCACTACCTCAACCGCTTCGCGTTATGCGTGCAAGGCGTGCAATATTTTTGCATTTGATAGCCCAATTTATTCTTGAAGAAGGCTATATGCTATTTAACATCACGCTACGACTCTTAGGAGCCAGGGTTGCGGGAAACTGCCGGGGTTGCGGGAAAGTCCGAAAGGGTTACCGTGGCCCCTGGCACAGGCAACTGGAGGAACACGGATGGGTTTTAGTCAGTAAGAGTCTGACACGCCCTCCCGCTCCGCCCAGAGCGGGAGAAGTTATTTGATGATACCCCAAACCTCAAAAAACAAAGTAGCCGAGCATAAACAAAAAGAACGCTAAACAAAAACGAAGTAATTGCGGGCATGCGATGCGATGCGACGAGGTTGGTCGGGGAACAAGAAATTTTTCGAGTACGAAGTCGCGGGTAGCAGCTAGTAAATAATAAAATAAATTAATAAATACCTGCCTACACTAACAAATACCTTCACCTAACGACACCACACACCAACAGAGCTAAGACTTGACTGACTTGCTGACTCGCTACGCCTTCAAACATGATGGTTTATCTAAAATCCTAAAGTGCAATGTGGGTAGGTACCTACGTAGGTACGACCTTACTTTTTTCATTCGTTAGGATTTTTGCTCATTACAAAGCACATTCCTGACTTGCTTGAACTGGTTCTGTGCTCTCAATACCCGTCGTGTGACGTCAATAAGTATGGTATCTCGGATTTGATCGGGACGGCACGAAAAAGGTATTAAGTTCGCGATTTGTGATTAAAGTTTATACCTAACTTATGTAGTACTTTTGAAGCTTGTTAAAATGTCTATACATAAAATCACGTACCTAGAATTGGTGATATAATAATCGTTTATTTGGACCTTAAAATAAAACCCTCCAATCAAAGAAAAAAAAATTTACGATCATAATCTATTCCAAAACTTTTTGATGAAAGTATACACAATCCCTGTTCCGCCTCTGTTAAATGCTTACTCAATCATTCATATAATGATAACTAGTAACACAGTCAGCTGTTTTAGAAGGTTTAAATTTTATATCTCTCTTTTTCCAACAGATATTATTTATTGAAAAATTGTCGACGAAAATTGATGTTGTTGGTACCACAACAATCGATGCTTCCACCATTTGAAAACTTTTGAGACATAGACTTGCATGGTAAATTTAATGCTAGTCACTAGATATATTACCTATTTAGCCAGTAGTGGACTTTGACTTTTGATTTCCAACTAAAGCACTGACGTCCATTATGACTGGGTGTTTATAACAGAACCAGTTTTTCTCATTTGCATAATATTATTATGTTTACGATAAATCCATAACGATATCAAGGTAGCTAGTTTGCACTGAATCTTTTAAATACGGGTCATACCGTTTTATATGTCCTAGCTATACTAAGATACTCTGCCGGAACGATTTATACCTTACGGAAAATGAAAATGGAAATTATTTGGGGATCAATTAAATACATGCCATTGTTGATTGAACAAAATCAGTAGTACAATCAATATTTATTTATATCTCGCTTTTAGAACAAACACTGGTGTGTGTAACATTCACGTATATTGTAAATCGGTAAATCTAAGAATGTGTATGTCAAGTAAATTAATGAAACAACATCTGAGTGAAGGCTCAGAGGCACGACGCGACGGTGCGACGTCATTCTGGTAGAACAACTTCCAAGAAGTTTTCTTAAAAATTGTTCTACTAAAGTCGCACTACGTAAAGTCTTGTATGGAGACACACAACCACAACACTATTTTTTGGCATGGACATAGTGAGCATACAGAGTATATGTAAAAAAAGCATTCGACCGCAATATTAACGGACAGGGTCCGAATTGGCCCAGCGTGCTATGGCACTAAGTAATTAAAGTATGGACGTTCCTACACGATCGCAGTTTGCTCATAGTTTCATTTGTTTAATTAATTGTACTGCTGCAGAAATCGATAAGTATATATTGTATTGAAATGGAAGTGGGCTGGACACGTCCAACGAGTACCAGACGACAGATGGACAAAAATCACCACGAACTGGTATCCAATAAATATAAAACGCAAACCAGGTAGACCACACAAAAGATGGAGCGATGATATTGCAAAGATAGCAGGCAGAACATGGAGCAGAATCGCCAGAGACAGAACAGCTTGGAAACGGCTGGAGGAGGCTTTTACCGCTATAGATAGTGGTCCTTGTACACCATAGATATAAAATATTATAAAATGTATAGAAAAAAAAAAAAAAAAACCTGTTATAGATTTTATTTTGTTTATAATGTCAATTATGGCAAAAGTACTTAGTGTTAGATAATAAGGAAAGTGTGCAAGAACAATAAAGCTATTTTATTTTATATATTTTTTATTTATTATATATTGTATATTCGTACGTAGATCAAATAGAGGCTAGACCATTACCTACATTCGTCAGAGCCGATAAGTTATACAATATGTGATAACAACTCTATTACGTCAATGATACATTTATATATACACTTAGGTATGTACCTATAACACTAAAATCAAAAAAGTTTAGAATCAACATTGTGGCTAAATTATTTTAGTGGTTAACCTTTATGAATTTTAAACAAAACATAGGTACCTACTATATCAAAGAATA
The DNA here is from genome assembly GCA_937001585.2 of Brachylomia viminalis. Lineage (NCBI taxonomy): Eukaryota > Metazoa > Arthropoda > Insecta > Lepidoptera > Noctuidae > Brachylomia > Brachylomia viminalis. The sequence goes on from OW443300.2 coordinate 6,894,527, forward strand.
TTTTAGTGGGTAGTGGTCCCAAAAAAGAACAAAAAAACTTATCATAAAAACTTATGAAACAAAAAAGTCGGTTAAAAACGCTTTTCTTACTTACAGCCACCTGCTATTATCATTCGTCCATCAGCGTTCTAGTATCAGCAGAACTACCCTCGCATGCAAAAACTTCGACTCTATCAGGTTACGGAAAATAGATGAAAAATCGTATGAAGTACGACTTAGAACGGAACTGAACGAAATCGTTCAAAAGCGTGTTCAGTTTTACGGTATTCCGTTACAACCCCTTGTCTGTCAATCGAACTAATTACAAACATTTATTATTACATAATATACATTTACTATTAATGTTTCTATTGTTACCGAACATAATCAGTTCGATACACTATTGTGTCTCATTAGCGACGGTTGAGCTCATAAAACACGTGTTACAAGTTCTTCAATCAGTGTTCAATCACATGTCATGCTTGTGTTTACTAACAACACGCGATCCGACACGTTCTTCTGTGATAAGTTTACCTCACCTTATAACCTAGAGATTATATGGTCATCAGCACATTCGATAATTACCTTTTTTGTCTTTATAGACATTACGCCGCGCCGTGAATTAAAATATGTGTGAAGTGATTATGTGCGAAGTGATTAGAATATGTGAAAATTTTATCATTTTGGGATTACAGAAATCTAGAACACCGTAGTATTCCAACCAGTCGGCGCGTGCCCATTTGAAACTTCCACACCTATGCGTCTGTGCGAGGGTCTGGAATAGTTAGCAAAGGATCACATTCTAACAGCAAAGAAATAATACATAGGTGGTTAATTTCTTTTCAAATAACTGCCACCGCTTATATTAAGTTGACCATAAAGAACCACTACTTAAAAGGTACTTAATCAGTCAATAAAACTAATAGACAACGATTCAAAACTTGCATGACGAATCAACTTTTTAACGACTTGAAACCAGATTGTTTGACCGCTTGTAGAACGTCAGAACATGCATAATTTAACTTTATTTGCAGGTGGACCTAATGATACAGAAACACCGGACAAGTGCGAGGTGAACATGCGTCATGCGTCGAGAGGTTTCCGAACGATGAATATGTTATCCTAAGAACAAACTTAACATTGTAGTCGAAAAACATGTTCTCCCATACATTCCAACTGCAGATGTGAATTTGTATGCACAATATTGAAAGATTTACTATGTTACTTTGAGATCATAAACTAACTGTAATCTATAAGTTAAGAACTATTTTCTGTATCTATTTTTTTTATTATAGTTTTAGGAGTTTCGGAGATAAGGGGGAACAATGGTATTTTTTTATATATTTTCTGAAATAACTTCAAAACTGTTTTAAAATTCTACATAAAATTTATTTGAGACCCATATAACAACCTCTTTCGTTTGATGGTGTAGTTTGCAAAACATGTGTTTTTAATTTTCTAATTTGCGCTCCAAAAGTGCCCCTATCATCAAAATTCATTTATTTAAGTTACATATCAGTGTTTTGGTGCACTATTGCGACCTAGTTTTAAAATTAGAGCATTTCTGGACGTAAGGCTGTCACTCCAACGACCGGCTTAGACTGATCACACGGGGTGATTGGAGTCCTATAGATTAGAGGCACAGAGTAGATAGGATGCAGAAAATCCAATATTACATTGTGTGAAGCACATGAAAATACATTTTAAACGTGGTAGTAGTGATACAGACAGACAGCAGTTGTTTGATATTGGTCGGATTTAGTTCGATACCTTATGAACTTGCTGACGTAGAACGGCCATCCCTTATAGTAATTTTCGTAACACCAGAGAATAATGATCTGATGAAGAAAAACATCGATTGGAATCGCGGCCTTTTTGGTCTGAAAGCTTGCAATAAACAAGCGAGGTTATCATTGCCCGTTTCTTCTGTAAGAGAGATCCTTTATCATGCAGAAAAGGATAATTGAAAGCCTAAAGACTTAAATACTTAACAAATTAAGTGGAGTAGCTACAAAATCAATTTTACGGACGCAGTGCGTGTCACATTTTCCATCGCATGACGATTAGACCTTTTGTCGTGTTATCTACTGCTTCAAGCAGAAAGCTAGCTTATTGTTTCTGACCAGACCAGACTGTCCATAATAATACATACTTGTTAATATTAAAAATTCGAAAGTTTGTAACTCTGTCTGTCACCTTTTCACGCCTTAAGAGCGTTTATACCTTATGAGTGGCAACGTCGCAATTTAGTGTCATATTTCGTGGTTTTAAATTTTTATTATTTAATCGGAGCAACATTTGAAAAATATGTTTAACTAACGTTTTAGAATTGCGTGAAAGTGTTTAAAAGGTTAGTAACCGTAATGCTTGCCGTTATTTTACTATGAAAATAACGCCCTGCAAGTTTCCAAAGTATATAAATATAACTGTGAACACAATGATTTCTTACCTTTTACACACTGAGCACGTAATTCTAAAAATATGTTTAACTCCGATCAAATGAAACAATTAAAACAACGAGATGTGGCACTAAATTGCGGCGTTGCCACTCATAAGGTATAAACGCTCTTAACGATTAAACGTATTTCTAAGAACTTTGGCTTACAGGTAGACCGTGACCTGAGAGAGAACATAGGATACTTTCATCCCGGTAATGTGTTACCGTGGGTTTATTTCCGAGCTCCACGGGGACGAAAGCTAGTTTTAAAATAAGTCAATTGGTTTTATTTATCCATGAGATGACAGCAAACTGCAGTATCACAACTGTATACTCCAGTACCAGACTTGTAAACTTTTGAGGTAGACTTCCATCGATCGTAAAGATCTGACAAGCAGTCATCTTTTGAAAGGCTGCACGATTCAGCCGCTGCACGTTCTTACAGAGCTTCTTAGCTTCCACTGTAATAGACACAAAAGAAATATTGTACAATTTGAGTAAACCACTATAGGAGCGATGAATTATTAACTGGAATAATTAAATCTGTTAAAAGAATAGAAACAGCAATGGCAAGTCACGTGAAATCGTCTCGAAAGTATAATCTAGCTCTAAAATCTTAGCTGAAATATATAATTGCTGAAATATATAATGTGTAGAGCCTACACTAGGTGAAAAAGAAGACTTGGCGGAAAAGCGAAACAAACGGAATGAAAGACGGATTTGTCCATTTAGAGTCAGATTATCTGATCTTACCAGTACTTTGCAGACTCCTCAGCAACCTGCTGCAAACAGCGTCTGCCTCAGATACAGACATGTAGAACCTCTCGCAATAAATACTAAATAAAGTGACGAAAGTCATATTTTTTATCGTCCAAAGGATGGTGACTATTTCAATTGATTTGGTGTCACGCTGCAAATTAAAGATTTAAGTGAAAGTTGAATTACAGCAAGTATCGGACTAGCTTTATCAAAAGAACAGTAACAAGAAAAACATATGATGTGTAACATCTGACATCTCACCTTGGTAATAAGCTAAACGTTAACATTATATTCTAAAAGCATATGATGTGTAACATCTGACATCTCACCTTGGTAATGAGCTAAACGTTAACATTATATTCTAAACACATATGATATGTAACATCTGACATCTCACCTTGGTAATAAGCTAAACGTTAACATTATATTCTAAAAACATATGATGTGTAACATCTGACATCTCACTTTGGTAATAAGCTAAACGTTAACATTATATTCTAAAAACATATGATGTGTAACATCTGACATCTCACCTTGGTAATAAGCTAAACGTTAACATTATATTCTAAAAACATATGATGTGTAACATCTGACATCTCACCTTGGTAATAAGCTAAACATTAACATTATATTCTAAAAACATATAAATGATAAATGATTTTATTTCTGTAAGTAGGTTTGAACAAACACTTTTACACGTCAATCATATTTTTTTTAAACTAGATGGGGTCGGCGTTTCCTATCTGACTACTCTGAGAAGAAAGGCCGAAACAAACTCAGAGGTCACAGTCTCTTTTAAAGTCCAGACAAAATCTTGGTCAGGTCATGTGAAAGCTATGTAGATCGGTGTCTGCAATGGTCTTTTGAGGAAAGAACCACACAGATTGAGTGGACCTGTCCAGTCAGTGCACGCAATTGTCAGTAATCGTGCAGCTCAACTTAGACTCAAGGAGCTCAACGATTCGACGAACAATACCAAAGAAAGGACATTTGAGTTAGGCCGCATAAATTACTCAAACTGCCAGATCATGATTACGTTGAGAAAAATACAAAAATAAATATAAATAAATCAATGACCGACATAGTTCTCACATTCACAATAATTAGAATAATATTATAATAATCTTTGAGGACCATGTAGATTTGTGTCTGAAATGGTCTTTTGAGGAAAGAACCACACAGATTGAGTGGACCTGTCCAGTCAGTGCACGCATTTCAGCAGCGCACGTCAGTTCCCGTGTAGCTCAACTCAGAACTTAAGGAGCTCAACGATTCGACGAACAATACCAAAGAAAGGACATTTGGGTAGGCCGCATCAGCTACTCAAACTGCCAGAACATGATTAAAACTGCAACAAAAACACACATAGTCCTCACATTCACAATAATTTAAAATAAATAATACTTTATATAGTAAATATTAGTGTCATTGTATATGTAAATAAGTATAGATACTTATAGCAAAGATTAAAAGTAAAAATAGTTAGCGAAATAAAATAAAATTAACATTGCCTGTGCTTTATTGGAGCAACTCAATCCCAAGCCTTTTTGTCCTCAATATAGTCTTTGACAGTATAATAGGCATTCTGGCATAGTTTCCTTTTTATAAAAGATTTGAATTTATTAAGGCTTAGTGCTTGAATGTGGCTAGGAAGTTTATTATATAAACGTATACATTGGCATCTAAACGAGCCACCTATTTTCTTGAGCCTGGTAGTAGGAACAACAAATTTGTGCTTGTTCCTAGTATTTAAATTATGGATATCACTGTACTTTTTAAACAGATTAATATTTTTATGTGCATACAAAAGATTTTCATAAATATACTGAGAAGGCACAGTCATTATATTAATCCCTTTAAATTTGTCTCTGAGGGAGTGTCTGGGACTTAATTTATAAATTGAACGAATTGCCCTTTTTTGTAAAACAAAAATCGTCTGAATATCGGCGGCATTTCCCCACAACAGAATACCGTACGACATTACACTATGAAAATAACTAAAGTATACTAAACGGGCTGTCTCTAAATCAGTTAAACCACGAATTTTCCTAACGGCGTATGCTGCAGAGCTAAGCTTCTTTGACAATTTATCTATATGGGGGCCCCATTGAAGCTTGGCATCCAAAGTTATGCCTAAGAATACTGTGGTATTTTCGGGTTCCCTTTATGAGAATACTTGTTTCTACTTGTCTAACATGAGGTATCGTAAACTTAATACATTTCGTTTTTTTCTCGTTAAGAAGAAGGTTATTAACATTAAACCAGTTAACTACTTTTGCGAGGGCACTATTTACATTGTCAGTAACCAGCTGCTGACGTTTGAGTTTAAATAAAAGTGAAGTGTCGTCTGCAAACAGCACTATATCATGTTCATCCTTTATGAGGTAAGGCAAGTCATTTATATAAATAAGAAATAAAAATGAACCTAGAATTGAGCCTTGAGGGACCCCCATTCTTACTACCGATCCGGGAGATCTTTTCCCGTTAACATCAATTCTCTGAATCCTATCACTTAAATAAGAACTAAGAAGATCCAGAGAGGCGTTCCGGATTCCGTAGTGGTGCAGTTTCCTGATTAGTGTTTCATGAAGAACACAATCGAATGCCTAGGACAAATCGCAAAAGATGCCCAACGCATCGCATTTGTCCTCCCATGCATTATATACATGCCCTAGAAGTTCAACTCCGGCATCAGTAGTTGAACGACCCCTTGTAAAACCGAACTGTTTGTTATGCAGTAATTTATGTACATTAAAAAATCTTTGCATTTGAGTTAAAATAAGTTTTTCAAAAATTTTACTAAATGTAGGTAGCACTGAAATAGGTCTATAATTAGTAGGGTCTGATGTACTACCCGATTTAAACAACGGTATTATTTTACGGTTTTTCATAAGATCAGGAAACTCACCACGGTCAATACAATTATTAAAAATAACAGCTAAAGTAGGTGCTACAATATTTATAATTGACTTAGCAACGTCCACAGAATTACCCCATAAATCTGCAGTCTTTTTGACATTTAACGTGTCAAAGGTTTTAATTATATCTTTAAAAGTGACATATTCGAAATGAAATTCAGAATCACTACAAACTGGAATGTTTTCTTTAAGTAAAGACCCTGCAGCATTGGGTGAAGAGTTTAGAGATTTAGTAGTCGATACGGGAATCTCTGCAAAGAAATTTTCAAAGGCCGCGGTGACTTGAGAATCAGATTTAATTATATTGTCATCAATAGCAAGGCTGTAGTCACTACATCGGTTGCATGACCTTCCCGTTTCGCTATTAATGATACTCCATGTCATTTTTATTACATTACTACTATTTTTAATTTTTGAACTCAAATAACGTGATTTGTCCATACTACAAACTTTTTTAAATAATTTAGAATAATTCTTAACATATAAATTAAATTCAGCAGTGTTTTTACAAGTTCGTTCATCATACAATTCATAAAGTCGTTTTCTACTTGTATGTATACCAATGGTGGCCCAGTCACTAAAGGAAGCGTTACTATTAACCGAGAACGTCTTTGGAATGAACGTGGTATTGAATAGTGTGCAATACATGTTAAAAAAATCATTATAATGTTGATTAGGGTCATTATTAGTCACCAAAAATGGTAATTTACTTAAAAGTTTAGATTTAAATGTATCCAAGCGATAAGTCGTTTTCGGGTTAACAGTGATATCTTTTTTAGTAACTTTTTTGTTTATATTTGAAATAGTTATTAATTGTCCGCAATGATCTGAGTCTATTAAATTAATAATTTCTTTGTGAGTTGGTATAACATCTGTATAAATGTTATCTAGGCATGTGGCACTAGTGGGAGTTATTCTAGTTGGCTCCAGAAATTGGTTAGCAAGATTGTATGACTGAAACAGACTTATAATTTTAATACTTAAACCAGAATTTTCTAACAAATTAACATTAAAATCACCACAAATGATGATAGACTTATTTGAATTACAGATTTTGTGCAACACTTCATCCATAACCTTTTCAAAACAATCATACAATCTATGATATCTATGATATGATGTGTAACATCTGACATCTCACCTTGGTAATAAGCTAAACATTAACATTATATTCTAAAAACATATGATGTGTAAGTGTAACATCTGACATCTCACCTTGGTAATAAGCTAAACATTAACATTATATTCTAAAAACATATGATGTGTAACATCTGACATCTCACCTTGGTAATAAGCTAAACATTAACATTATATTCTAAAAACATATGATGTGTAACATCTGAAATCTCACCTTGGTAATAAGCTAAACATTAACATTATATTCTCAAAACATATGATGTGTAACATCTGACATCTCACCTTGGTAATAAGCTAATTGTTAACACTATATTCTAAAAACATATGATGTGTAACATCTGACATCTCACCTTGGTAATAAGCTAAACATTAACATTATATTCTCAAAACATATGATGTGTAACATCTGACATCTCACCTTGGTAATAAGCCAAACATTAACATTATATTCTCAAAACATATGATGTGTAACATCTGACATCTCACCTTGGTAATAAGCTAAACATTAACATTATATTCTAAAAACATATGATGTGTGACATCTGACATCTCACCTTGGTAATAAGCTAAACGTTAACATTATATTCTCAAAATAAAGATTCAGGTATTATTTGACATGATTATTTGAGGTTAAGATTTCCCTTTCTCGTCACACACACGCAACTGTTGGCTCACAGTACCAACCTCTCGGAAAATGGGCTCATTGGTCAAATCAAATAGCGCGCGCTTCTCCGGCTTCCTGTTACACACTTCCGTCGTATTTCACGAAATCACTCCCACAGATGGCAGGAAAGCGAGAGGACAGATACCACACATCAAAAACAAAAGATCGAATACCGCTCGACTCGCGTAAACAATCAGCTAGGCCGAGATTAATAAGTGTTACTTACCTTTCACGTACAGCATTATATCTGTCGTTGTCAAACTACAACAGCAAGATAGAGTCGGAACATATCTAAGCCGAACGACGTGCTAAGTAATGTTTACCAATCTCGGCCTAGTCTTTTAACTATATGTTATGCTTACCGAGCCCAAATGCGTTGCTCCTGAATTTGTTACTTTTAACATAGCTTGAAGGTACAGTAAACTATGGAAAAACGTGTCCAATGTTTGAAATAAAGTCTGAAAATTAATTACAATTCACGTTAGTAAACATTTTCAAAAATAATAGGGGTTTACCTATGAAGTTGCGGATTTGCAATACTGGCCATTTGCAACTTAATTAATGTATGCCTGGCAACAAATTCTAAATTCAAATGAATTGTATTTCAAAACTATGGAAGTCTATTTTCAAATTCAGTCAGTTTTGTTTTCACTACATTTGTATCTTTTTCATTCAAATTCAAATTCAAATCATTTATTTGCATAATACATGTTTATAAGGTGTTAAAAAGTATAGTAGGTACACTGTATTATAACCTATTTAGGTGTGCAAATTTATCTATTGGGTAGGTTTAAAGTCATTTTATCAATAAAGTTTTAAATGCAGTTACAAATAAAGAAAATGCCATGTTTGAAAAATGTCAAAGTAATAAAATAGTAAAATGTATAATAATAATAATAAATGTGTATAATAATAATAAAATGTCAGTTCAAAGTGATACATTACAGTCAGATTTAAAACTAATACAAATCTAATTCAAAATAATTTATTGATAATTCATGAAACTAGTACTGGTTTATCCCTAATATAATAAATCGGATGTAGCAGGGCTCTAACATCTTTCATTTAAATAGTCATTAATATGATAGTAGCATTTCGCAACAAAAAATTCGCGTAGTTTTTTTTTAAATTGATCCACATTTTTTATTTCAATTATGTGTTCAGGTATCTTATTATAGATTTTGGGTGCCATACCAAGAAAATTTTTATTAAAAATAGCTTTTTTATGTGGTATTGTGCATATTTTATTTTTGTGGCGTAGACTCTTTGGGTGATTGTATAGGTGTATATTTATCTTAAGATAGCTTGCTACTTCGTATATGTAGAGACAGGGAAGTGTAAGTAGCTGAAGCTGTTGGAAGTGTGGCTTACAACTGTCTGTGCTTTGAATGCCACATATTGCCCTTATGCATTTCTTCTGCGCTTTGAACGCCATTTCTCTATCGGGCGAGTTCCCCCAAAATATAAGTCCGTATCGTAGTGTAGATGAGACATATCCGTGGTACGCCATTAATAGTGTTGACCGATTAGTAACTTTCCTTAAGTTATAAAGGGCATATGAACACTGGCTAAGCTTTTTGCATACATTTTCAATATGTATTTTCCAGTTCATCTTTTTAGCGATCCAGATACCTAAGAATTTAGTATTATCAGTCTCCTGAATATATTTGTCACCATATCGAACATCTAGTTTTTTATTGTTTATTCTTTGTTCAAACGAAATGTAAGTTGTTTTTTCAAAATTTATTTTGAGATTATTTTCAGTGAGCCAGGATATTATGTTATTTAAGTTGTTATTTATTTCATTTGCTAAAGTCTGATCATTTTCGCTTCTAAATAGTATCATCAATATGGACACGATAAAAATACGAGTAATTATGGAATACCAGTTCCGTCACGGTAGCAATGCCGCACAAACGGCTCGCAACATTAATTATGTACACACGGCTACACGTCAAGCTATACAAAACCAGTTTACGCTGGCCTCGCATCGTACGGAAATCCTATACAATGTGAGATCAGCTTATACTGGAAATGTATAGCTTGATGTGTAGCCGTGTGTACGTGTACGGAGTGAACACTACAAACGAACGCACGACTCTTTATTGGTTTGAACGCTTCCGACATGGACATTTTTATCTAAAAATGAACCCCGTGGTCGCCCGAAAACTAAAGTCAACAACGACGAATTAAATGATAGTGGAAGCTGACGATACTCAATCTACGCTATTGTTCTGCACGCACCGTCATTACCTTGCTTGCAAAACGTTCACCGGGTTGCGCATTAAAATCCCCCATTTTAAAAGCAGACTCCGTATCACTATTCTCACATATTGCTATTATCTCACTGAAACAGTCTGTAAACACTATTAGATTTGCTGTCGAATTTGTAGGCATCACTGAGAAAACCAATAGAGAACTATCCGCATAATCAATTTTAATAGCTACTAAGCGATCACTTTGGCACGACAACACTGTTACCGTTTGGAACATAGTCTTTCTCCACAACAGAGCCACTCCACCGCAAGGTCTTCCAATTAAAACTGCGGCTGATGTGGCAACGGCGAATTTGTCAGTATACACGAAATCACTGTGTAGATTCCCCAAGTACGCTACGTCTCATGACGTAGCGTACTTGGCTGCTTCCTCATGGAAGCAGCCAGGTCTCTTGTAATGCTATGACATCATCACATCACTAACCTCACATAATTCTCGCACGCAATCACTGATCTAACAATACTCTTACAATTGAATGTCGTAAATTTCACATTTCTAATTACTGTATCCATTATGTGAGTTGTTTTCGTCCTTAGTCACGCCATGGTGTCTCTGCCATCCTTGAAATTAATAAACCGTCTAAAGGTTATACCTTCCGGCCATAGGTTGTCATCCAAGAAAGTATATATTTTATGTTTTGGTACAAATAATTTTAAAGCAATTTATGGCCTGTCTTTCTTCATATTAATTTTCTCTAAAGTAACTATTTCATTGGACTTCATTTATAGGTACTCACAAATGTTTGTTTCCGTAGTCTCTTTATTGACATGTGATATGAACCAAGGGATTTTTAAATCAGCCGCTCTAAAATGTCCGGTCACATTATAACTTGCTTTTCCTGTCATCCCAGCAAAGCGCTTGTTATTGTTCCGCTTTTGTTCCAAAGTCCATTCATCTTTCCGCTTATTGTCATTCGACTTGCCATTACTCACTATTTGCGCCATGGTTCGTTGTTGATCAACATGCGCGGAGTGGTTGTTATCAATGACGGCGGAGTTTTGTGGAGTGAGGGTGATCGCCTGATGTTGTGCTTTGGGCTCTCGGCCCTGCTGCGTGTGCGAGGGAGTGCGCGGCACATAGCTCGCTTGTTCATAACTCATCACCGTACGGTGATGAGTTACCAACAAGCGAGCTATGTGAGAGCTAAGTGAGAGAGTGTAGAGCTAAGTGAGACTCGGTTGAATTTGAACATCAGCTGTTACATTCCGGGCGATATACCCTCCTCTTTGGATATTTACGTTCTATTATACGAGATTTGGAAGTCTTGTTTTTAAAAAAAACAATTATAGATTAACTGAAAATAGTTTATTGAATTAGAGAACTTGAACTTGGACTTAGAATTAGGATATATTGAAAATAGAAAATAGTAAGATTTAGGACCTCCGACCCGTACCGTGTTTCAAGCTCAACTGCCTGCGAAACTGAATAAAAGATGCTTCTAAGTCATGAAATGCTGACTAGGCAAGCCCGGATGGCGGTCAGCCATTCCTCTAGCATTGGAAAGGTATAACAGCCCCCCCCAAAAGACTGAAATTCGGGGAGAAAAGCCGAAATTCAGGAATTCATACAATTTCTCGTAATCTAGGTAATGGAATTGCAGAGATTTCGGGGTCAGTATTTATATCGTGGTCACTGTCATCGGTATGGGTCGTCGGTTTGATACAGGAGATATAGAACTTAGATCTATGCTTAGAAATGATCTTATATAACTTAAATGCTATAAAAGATATGACTATAATTAAAATGCACAAGGTTAATACAGAGTAATGTGTCCCGTATTTTACTAGAATAGGTTTTTCATCGATAATTTGGTTTAAATCCGAAAATATCTTTTTATTTTGTTTATCTATAGTTAGATCATCTAAGTTAATGTTTTGTAGTAAAATAGGGGATATATTATTATTTAAACTAGAAGTCTTAGTACCTATCTTACAACAAGAATCATTTATAATGCTAAAGTCTAAACTAGGAATAGGAATGTCTATATTAATTTCGTTCTTAGACGATATAAGTCTCGCACTTTTTGTGTATAATGTACACTGGTTCGGGATTCGTAATATACCGGTTCCGGACACTATGATTTCACGTAATTCGGAGTTATCACAGTCCATTGACACTTTACTTGAACGAGATTGCACGAAAATCCACTGATTGTTCATGAGTGATTTCCAAATGTCCAATTCGCCAACAATAGTTTTAGTTTCACATTGCGTGGGGATAGCACTAATCGTTTTTGTTAACAGTTCACTTTCACACGTAGGATTGCTGCTTGTCAACAGCACCGTAGGTATATCACACAGAAAGAACTCAGAGCTTATTGTTTTGCATTTATCTAGGTTATCTAGATTACAAAAGTTTATCTTATCTTTAGAAATAGCAATATATGAACTAGAAGGTAAAATTAAACTAAAAGTATTTGGATTATCTGACCCGTGAGGGGTCGGTAATGCTAAATTATGATACAAGTTAAATTCATCATTAGTAACTAAAGGAATTTGTAAGACAAATACAAGTTTGTTCTTATAATAGTAACATGCAACTTCAGATATGCTTAATATTAAATGAATATTATCTAAACTTAACGTTATAGGAATTCCAGTATCTCTAGGCAGGTACCGGTCGTTATCAACGAGTTCGTTATATAGTTGCGCCGGACTTATTATGTTTGGATGCAGGATGTTTTGACTGCTTAACACGATAGCATTTGTTATGTCTTCAAGCTGAAACGACAATGCTAGTAGGGAGCTTTCAAGGTTAGCAATAATGGAATAGATTTTTGTTTCAGATATTAGAATTTCAGAAGTTCCAGTGATATTATTTAATTGTAATGTAAGTTGACTTAAGGTACTTTTAAGTGAAATTTCATTATCTTTTAATTTATTAATTGTTTGTTTATAAGATTCCAGAGTAGAAGTAGTAATTAAGATGTTTTCTTTCATTAGTTCCGCGAGCTTTTTCTCGTGGTTTTGGATGGATTCAATTGCGGAATCATATTTTAATGCGTCATCTTCGTCTAGAGTGCCAAAAACGTGTTTGAAAACGGCGCCTATTCCACCGAACCAAGCTGAGCGTTTACTACGTTTTGACATTAAATGTGAGATAGAGTCGAATTCGCGTTTAATGTCGTTGTATCGAACTGTGAGTGGAGAAAGTATGTTTTCGCATTGAAGGTTGCTTGATTTTTGACATGTTTTCCTAACTATGCCTAAGATATCGTTGAGGTTAGTAAGATGAGGATTTATAAGGGAAATGTTTACATGACTAATAATATTTAACTTTCCTTTGATTGCTTTAAGTTTTCCTAGGCTATCGAAGTATATGCCGGAACTAGAAGGAAGTGGCTTGATAAGGTCTTGATTTGCATTGACCGAGGCGCTGAAATAGAATGAATGTGATCAGTTAAACTACGCTAAACACTTATTATAGTTACGAACTAGTACTTACATGCTAATAATTAACTATATTTTACTTTAATCGGCTTCTAACAGTAATAGAGTGTCTTTAGCTACCGCAGGTTTCATTTGATCGAAATGATGAGTCACATGACGTCTGTTGATAAGGAGTGTAGCTGTATTATTATCGTGGACCTTGATGATTTTGTATGGTCCTTTCCAGATAGGCGATAGTGCCTTTTTGAGCCTCAGGTGGGCCTTAAGATAGACGTAGTCACCAGCTTTGTAATGTGGTGGTGGTTTGGTGTGTGAGTCATAATAGGATTTAGAAGATTCTTTGGATTTTAGTATATTTTCCAGAGCTTTTTCTCTGGTATATTTAAATTTATGTTGTAACATTTTAATATAATCTGAATATGTTGTACTTAGTTCATTTTCATAAATAGAATTAGGAATAAAAGGTTTGTGACCGAATATTAACTCATAAGGAGTAAATTTTGTAGTTGAATGTTCTGTTGTATTGTAGGTTAGCATAGCTGTATACACATAAGTAGGCCAATTATCTTGGTTTTCGTTTACGAAGGATTTTAAATATTCTTTGAGAGTTGAATGACTGCGTTCTAAGGCTCCTTGCGTCTGAGGATGATAAGGTGATGACCATAATTGTTTGATTTTAAGAAATTGGCAAGTAGTTTTAAAAAGTTCAGACGTGAAGTTAGTACCTTGATCAGTTAGAATAGATTTGGGAATTCCAAAGAGGGATATAAAATGGATAAGACAGTCGCTAGATTCTTCGGCGGTTGTACTACGTATAGGATAAGCAATAGAATATTTAGTTAAATCATCTTGTAAGGTGAGAATATACTTTAGGTTGGCGGAGCCGGATTCGGGTAAGGGTCCTACTATATCTAATGCCACCCTCTGAAACGGAGCTGTGGATGTAGTAGTGATTTCCATTGGAGCTTTATTTAATTTTCTCAGTGCTTTATTTTCCTGACATAATTTACATTTCTTGACATAGTCTTCTATATCACTTCGCATGCCTTTCCAATAGAATTGTTCTCGGATTCTGTTGTACATTCGTGTTGACCCTAAGTGCCCGGCTGTAGGAATGTCATGGTTTTCACGCATGATTTTAGGTCTCTCGCTCAGAGTAGGGTAGATTGTTTTATTTAGGTAAACATGGATTTGAATTTTTGTATTGTTAAAAATGTGAGTTAGGATATTGTAAATTTTTGTATATGAGTGATGGTCAAATGGGCTTTTGAAATCGGAGATAGCAATGTCTGTTGTTTGTTCAGAATTCAGGATTTCGTTTCTTACTTGTTTCAGGGTGTCATAGATAGCGGGATAAGATGATTCGTCAAAGTAGTGAACTTTTGTGAAGATGAAGTAGATAGTCTTGTTGTCATACTCAGTTTTTAGAAAGTGGTGTAATTGTTTTTCGGAATTAAGGATTTCGTCTCGGTTGGCAGAATTTAGGAGGATTTCGGAGATATAGGGATTTGACTCGTCTAAGTCTATAGATGTAGGAATTAATATTATTTTGCAGGTTGTTTTTAGGAGATTTTCGTTGTGTTCTCTTAGAATCGTGTTGCAGATCTTTTCTTTATTTTGAATTGATTTTAGAAATTGAGAATAATTATCGTCGTTTGAATTTAATTGCTCGTTTGGCGAAGGGATTTGTAATGAGTCAAAGTCAAGGTTGAGGTCGGCACTGTTAGGGCTAGTATCAAGATAAGGTAAGTTCGGCCCTAGATCTATGAGCTCTGGAGATAGTGTTGGTTCAGCTTGTGGTATAGGATTTCGTAATATATTAGAGTCGGTGTTTGTTTCTTGGTTTAATAGGTCGTTATCTTCGAAGGAGAAAGGAATGGGAGATGGTAGAATTATAAGAGGGTCCTCCAAGAGGTCATCGAATTCAGTGTCAAGATCTAGTAGTAGAGGGTCAGAGGTTGTCGGAGGTTTATCCTGAATAGGGTTTACTGGAAATCGAGACAATGCGTCTGCGTTAGTATTAATTTTTCCTTTCTTATATATAATATCGTAGTCAAATTCCTCTAATTTGAGTCGCCAGCGTACTAATCTGGAACCAGGATCCTTACAGTTAAATAACCACTGCAAGGGTTTGTGATCTGTGACTATAGTGAATCGGTTTCCGTAAAGATAGGGGCGAAAGGCTTTAGTTCCAAAGATAATTGCTAAGCATTCTTTTTCAGTAACGCTATAGTTACATTCAGCCTTGTTGAGTGTTCTAGACGCGTAAGCAATTGGGCGGTCCTTTCCTATCGGACCCTGCGATAGTATAGCAGAAACAGCGAAATTAGAAGCGTCGCAGGTAAGAATGAAGGGTTTAGTAAAATCAGGATATGCTAGCACTGGTGACGTTACTAACTTATTTTTTAAGTTTTCAAAAGCTAGTTGCTGTTCATTGTTCCAATTGAATGGTGTATCTTTTTTCAGAAGGGATGTTAATGGTTTTGCGTGTTTGGAAAAGTCAGGTATGAAACGTCTGTAGTAAGATACGAGTCCAAGAAAAGATTTCACATCTTTTGGACATTTTGGTATTGGGAATTCAGTGATACATTTGACTTTTCTAGGATTTGGTTGTACACCATTTTTGTTGATGAGGTGACCAAGATAAGCGACTTCTTTACATAGAAACTCACATTTATCTGGCTGGAGTTTTAGGTTATAATTCCTGAGCCTATTGAAAACAGCGGATAGGTTTTGAATGTGACTTGATAAGTCAGGGGAGTACACTACAATGTCATCTAAATAAACAAAGCAACGTGAGCCTTGAAGTCCACATAAACATGTGTTCATTAGTTTTTGGAAAGTTGAAGGGGCATTTTTTAAGCCAAAAGGCATTCTCGTAAATTGAAAATGACCCTGAGGTATAGAAAAGGCGGTTTTAGGAGCGTCTTGCTCGGAGATCGGAATTTGATGGAAGCCTGAAGCCAAATCTAAAGTTGTGAAATATTGGCTTTTCCCTAATTGGTCTAGAATTTCTGTTATTTGTGGAATAGGATATGTTTCTCCAATAGTAACATCATTGAGTTTTCTATAGTCAATGACGACTCTCCATTTCCGTTGTCCCGAAGCATCCAGCTTTTTGGGTACAACCCAAATGGGTGAGGACCATGGTGAATTTGAAGGTGTTATTATGTTTTGTTCTAGCATTTTGTTAATTTGATTTTCGACTTCCTTTTTGTGACATTCAGGGAATCTATAGGATTTAGTTTGAATAGGTGTATCTGTACTTGTTCTGATATTATGTTTGGTAGTTGTAGTATATGTGAGCTGATCATCTGGAAGATGGAAGATGTCGGAAAAGTCAGTGCAGACCTGTAATAGGGCATCGGATTCTTCTTCATTTAGGTGAGAAATCCTAAGCAGCTTGAGAACTTCGCTAGTTCTTGTAGATGTATTAGTAAGAGGCAATAGTGCGTGAGGATTTAAACAAGCTTGAGTGTCTAGAGGTTCTAGTGTTAGATTAAGGTTGGATTGGAGTATGACGGACTCTTCAGAGACATTGACAACTGTAATGTTGATACGATTATTTTCTTTCACGTTAACGATGCAATTGGCAACTAATAGTGAATCAGAGATGTGTTGGTCTATTATCGTGCCTTCTCTTACATTTGGATTACTTACTGTGCATTCGATTACAGTTTCCGAGCGAGGTGGAATGTTATATAATGGTTCAGCGAATTTTAATTTCATGTAGTCTTCGTCTATCTGTAAGGTTTCCTGACAGTAGTCGATTTGACAACCTAGGTTTTTCAAGAGGTCGTTGCCTATGATGCCATCGAAGCATAGGCTAATATCTTCAACAACGTGAAATTCGTGGGCATAAGGTTTGTCATCCTTTTTGAATATTTGCATTTGGAAGCTGCCTAAAGTTGGGGTTGTTTCACTTCCAGGATCAATTCCTTTGAGGATTATTATATTATCACTTAACTTTGGGACTTTGGACATGGAATGTAATTTCAGCAGGCTTATGCAGGAACCTGTGTCAATTAGGAAGGACAAAGGCCTGTCGGCGACGGAAGTATGGATTAATACGTGAGGTAAGTATCTTTTTTCTGTATTTTTATTTATTTTATAGATTTTCACATTTGTGTTTTGTTTCAGGTTTGGCAAGTTATCTGAAGATGGATTGTGGGGATTTGTAATGAAAATAGAGTCAGTGGATTCTGTTTTAGACTTTAGTAATTTACAGGATTTAGGAGATTTTGCAGAAACAGCGGATTCAGTGGATTTAGTAATTGGTTTCATAGAAACAGCAGATTTAGTACGTGATTCAGAGGAAACAGTGGATTTAGTACGAGGAATAGAGGGTTCAGTGGGCTTAGTACGTGATTCAGAGGAAACAGTGGGCTTAGTACGTGATTCAGAGGAATTAGTAATTAGTTTCGTAGAAACAGCAGATTTAGTGCGCGATTCAGAGGAAACAGTGGGTTTAGTACGCGATTCAGGGGATACAGTGAGAATAGAGGCATCGGCTTTGATATAGTAGGACGAATTTCCCGCGCGACACCGATGGGGAAATTTTACTCGTTTAAATAGCTTTGGTCGACTTCGTCGGTTTTATCTTCCTTGTCCTGACTTAAAGTAAACACCTTGCGGGTTGGCTTAAAGCTTGGAGCTTGTGTAGTGTTAGATTGACGACCATCTGAAGTAGAAGCAGCAGATTGATTCCTGCTATTGTTGTATTGCCTTTTGCGACAATTTTCAATAGTGTGACCTATGTTTTTGCAGTAGCGGCATATCATGTCGTTGGTATTTACTGCTTTTAAATGATCGGGTTGCTGATTACGCGGAATCGGAAAACGTGACGGTTGGAAGTCACGGCGAGAGTTCATGACTTTGGACTTATCGTTGTTGGAGTAAGTATTGGATCTTTCATAAATACTGGAGATAATTTTCTCTTCTTCGACTGCGAAGCTTATAGCAGAGTTTAACGAGTCTGGATTGCGACATCTAACGACTTGTGATATCCGTGGTAAGAGTCCTATTATAAAAGTATGAAGTGCAAGATCTTGCATCGCAGCTACACGTCCTGCTAATTCCGTTTTCTTCTTCGTCGGGATGGAAATATTTATTTCCGTAAGTAGTTTCGCTAAGCATGTTTCTATTTTTAGTGCAAACTGGTTAACTGTTTCAGCGGGGCTCTGCTTACAGTCTTGAAGTTCAGTGAGTAGGTGTGCGTAATGCTTCCTTTCCCCAAATTGTTGCTTTAAGAACTCGATAAATTGCTCAAAGGATTCGAACTCTTTGACACTGCATGTAGTTTCAGCTTTATCTGCTAATTGGCTTAAAATGAATTTAAATAAAATAGGTTTCTGAGTTTTCGTAGCTGTATTAAAAGCGCTCTGGCAATTTGCGATGAAGGGATTTAGTTTTTCCCTTGAGCCATCGAATGGCTTAATGAATTTGAATAAAATGCCAAGTTCTATTTTTTCTTCTATTTCCACCTTTGTACCCTTAGAGCTACTGGAACTTTCCTCCTTTGTGTCGGATTTAGAAGTCATGATTCTATTTTACAAATTAAAATGTTTAATTATAACCTAATTAATTATAAGAAATCGTCTGCACCTTAAGCTACTTGGTACAAGTGACTCAGTGATATGGATGCGTAATCGAAACGCGTAGTCTAAACAAAATGTACAGTAGCCATACAGTAAGGTCCTTATCAGTTACAATGTATTAGAACTAGAAATAATGAACAATAGGAATGAGTACATTAGAAGTGAAATACGTAGAAGGTTGGCTCTGAGTTAATTCTGGTATTCGCCCTAGGATATAGTAGCTGAAGTATTTCTTAGATCACTCACAAGAACGCCGTCATCATGAGGATACTCAGGATCATCGTGACCGCTCCTCCAGCGGTAACCGGCAGAACAGCAGTAGTAGCAGACCTCTGCACCAGCAGAGGATGAAATCCGGTCTCGGTTACAAGGCACACAAGACAGGGTGTCGATCAGGCACTTTGATATACTCGTATACACAACGTGTAATTTAATGTCTTTGTACACAGCATAATTTTATTGTGATTTAGTAAACACGTCACTTAATTTTTTCGCACTGTATAACGGTTAAGTTTCACTGACACTTTTCAGGTTTTGGTATTTATTTCAGAGACGTATTCGGGTAGGGGATTTTCGTATCCCACCGCTGCACAGTGGAACGAATGTATGGGAGAGGTTGGACGTAGACATCTCCGAAAAAAAAGAGTTAAATTATGCCAAACGAATGATGCCATCTTATTCGATTACCTAATGCCTTCATAACTTGTGCTGATAAATTTCTTCATAACTCCCATATTTCGGAAGTAATTTGAGAAAATGTGATATTTTACTATGAAAATTAGTGTATCGAGCTCTCTCCCTCCTGATTCCGGCGTTGTTTCAAGTAGCGGTCTCTAATATCATAATGCTAATACTAAGAGCTATATTTAATACTAAGACACATGGTGCGCCAAATGTGCACTTTCTGGGATAAAAGGAAATGAAAATTAAAAAAAAATTAAAATGGTTTTTCCTCATTTGTATTTATTTTAAACAGACAGACGTATGTAGAGGTCATATATAAATATATGAAATATTGTTTTTTTAAATCTTGTGTATTATTTACGAAAATATTCATAAGAACAGATGAGAGTATGACTTTTTTCACATAATATTTTATTTATATATGTTTTACAATAACGATAAAAACACGGTATTTTAGATAATAAAATAATAAATTACCTAGTTTAATTAATATATTATACAATAAATTATTTCTTTATTTATTTATTACAAGGCAACTACAACAGGTAACAATCACAGTATGTCAGTAGATTCACGTTATAGGTTTCGACCTGGTTTCGAATTAAGATGTAAGCTCTAATTTACTAAGTTACACATTTTAAAACAATATCAACATTTAATTATCATCGTCATCATCATCATCATTAATTAATTCAAATTCAGAATCGATATCCGCTAAATCATTTATGCTAACAAATTCGATATCACTTTTCTCAGAATCCGTAAGCTCATAAAATTCCTTAAAAGAAGATTTTTTTACAAACTTATTTACTTTTGGACGAATGCTTGTAACAAGTGGATCAGAAGACAGTAAAAGATTGTGCATAATATCTTCATTGCATGAGATACTGCTATGCTTTCGAGAATGCCCCTCTCTATATTTTCGAAAATCTTTATTTCTAGCCTCAGATGCCTCTTCGGATAGAAAACCAATGGGCACAATTGACAAGTTCTGAACTATGTCTGGCCCATGCATTCAAATTTTATGAAGTGAAGAAGGCATATAATACCATGGGTATAACTCCACGTAAAGCTTAGCAGTATCAAAGCAGAACTCTCGGAATTTAGTTACGTTGATCTTCTCTCCTGATGAAGTACACTGCAAGATCACACAGATTTTTCTTAAAAGCATAGTGTCTATTCCGGTCAGTTCAGCAGATTTAGTGTAGTTTTCAAAAAATCTCCTTGCCGAGTTGCCATTGTTGGTGGATCCACTGCCTTGTTTCACAACATCGAGAAGTAAGCCCGTTTCTCTTCTTACAGCCTCTTGAACTCTTTTCTTCCTGTCATCAACTTGCCTTTTTGCTATATCACCCTTTGCTTGCCATGACTTTATGTCTAATTTGTAGGAAATGTGTAATAAGCATTCCATTGAGCGAATCCAAGCGTGAAGGGAGCTTAAGCTGTATTTATAAATGTCCTCGTTTGCGTGTTTATCTTTGATTAACTCTAAATTATTCATCTCTTTAGGACTAGCCTTGCATATGTCACACACTGAAGCTGCTGTATCGGATATAATGGAATGAATTTTACCATCAATCATTGTCAACAGCAGTTGGTGTTTGACACTAATTCCATCAGTGATGGTGGATGGAGTTAAGGCTTCAATCTCGGCTTCGATTTCAGCCATCTCTCTCTGCACATTTTCTTTGGTTTCCTTTATAAACTTAAACAATATTGGCCGGCAAAATGAGGTGGAAGATGGTCGCTCGTTTTCCCAAATTGTTACACCTTTTGAGACGAGCCGCAGTGGTACAAGACTAATCATAAAATTACTAGCAAGATCGATTTGCTCATCTTTACTCGTCCTTTGATGATAAATGCTTTGGCTAGATGATCCGTCAAAACCCCATTTGCTGGTCAAAATGAGCTGTTGATTGGGATCAACAGGGGTTTCTAACGACCTAATAAGTCTTCATGAGGTTAAATCCATCAAGGCTTGTAATTTGATTTTTGCAGAGCTCTCTGTAACTGTGAGATCGTCTTTGGCCGGATAGCACTTAATTTTTTCTTTAACCAACATGTAGTAACTCGGGTATTTAAGAGCTCCTTCTTGGGTGTTGAAATTTCGAAGAGTGTTGTAGCGCCATTTCGATAAATTCATCGATACATAAAGAGCCAATGCCTTCAAAGTTGATATTTCCCGTACCTGAATCGATTTACCTTCAATGAAGGCTTTGATTTGTGAGGCCTCTTCTGGATTCTCCATCAAGTATTTCATTACATCAGCTGTATCGCTTTCTCCTGCCTTTCGAAGCGCCCTTTCGGCCGAAAACACAATTTCAGCGCTGCTTCTGCTGCATGGAAGAGTATCTTCAGTGCGTCTTCTTTTTTGCCGGTTACTAAGGTCCTCAAAAGATTTACGAGGACTAGGATGTGTACAAGTTGAAGCATCAGATTTAGCAGGAGAAATTATGGGCTCGATGACGTCACTTACATTTTCTGTAGAAGATTCAATATTTTCATTCAGAAATTCCGGCCACTGTATTGCAGCCTGTAGCCAAATCTCATGTTTCTTCCGAAACTTATCTGTGCTTCTTCCAGACTGTGTCCATTTTGCATAAATGCGGTAGCAAAATCGACGACACCAGTCTTTTAAACTTGTTTCAGAACTTTCACATAACTGAACACAACAGTTATCTTTTAAAACACTGAACAAATAGTTATAGTCGCGTAAATCTTTATGTGCGCGTGCGCATAAAGCAACGTGAAGATCAAGATTTGTATTAAAATTTGGAAAATACATTGCGACATTAGTGTGGCTACAACGAGGTGTAAATCAACACTGATTTTAAAATTACTAATAGTGACCTATTTATATTTAATCCAGGTACCCTTATTTGTTAAATATTGCAAGGTAATTAGTTTGAAAATGATGCATGCTAAATTAGTGTATTAAGAGCCATTTAGTAATTAAATAATAGCAATCTTATCAGTATCAAGCTTATCAGTAATCATTAGTGCATCAGTTTTACATGTAAACCTTAAGTCCCTAATCACATATCCAAATTCTCTAATATCTTCTCTAATTGGCTGCTCAGAAATGTTATTGTAATAAGGTGAAACAACCACAAAACAAAAAAATATATTTTTGTGTTATAAAATAAACATCACTCTTTATCCCAGAAAGTGCACATTTGGCGCACCATGTGTCTTAGTATTAAATATAGCTCTTAGTATTAGCATTATGATATTAGAGACCGCTACTTGAAACAACGCCGGTCAGGAGGGAGAGAGCTCGATACACTCATTTTCATAGTAAAATATCACATTTTCTCAAATTACTTCCGAAATATGGGAGTTATGAAGAAATTTATCGGCACAAGTTATGAAGGCATTAGGTAATCAAATAAGATGGCATCATTCGTTTGGCATAATTTAATAATTTTTTTTCGGAGATGTCTACGTCCAACCTCTCCCGTACATTCGTTCCACTGTGCGCTGCCACCAAATATTATACGAGATTTGGAAGTCTTGTTTTTAAAAAAAACAATTATAGATTAACTGAAAATAGTTTATTGAATTAGAGAACTTGAACTTGGACTTAGAATTAGGATATATTGAAAATAGTAAGATTTAGGACCTCCGACCCGTACCGTGTTTCAAGCTCAACTGCCTGCGAAACTGAATAAAAGATGCTTCTAAGTCATGAAATGCTGACTAGGCAAGCCCGGATGGCGGTCAGCCATTCCTCTAGCATTGGAAAGGTATAACAGTTCGCACTATAATTTTGACTGTTTAATTGTTTAGTATTTGATTTTAACTCCTCAAATTCCTCTTGATTCACGTAATTTTCTTTGATGTCAGCAATGTCGGCCCTTAAAACCAATAAGTCTTTAAATAACTTAGTCACGTCAACATGGTCGAAACAAATCGGCGTTAATTTATGTAGATCATAAGCCACAAATACAGGAATTTGCTCTGGATCCATAGTCTTAAAAACAGAAATCATATCTTCCAAGTCCTTCTGTTTTTTGTTCTTGCGCCTTGACATCAGCTTTTGCAGTGTTATTGTAGACGTAGATAATAGTTTCTTTGCCTCATCTACCTCTTCTTCCGAGAACACAGACGCACAAATCCTTATCAAACTCTCGTTGTCCACGACGTCATGCTTATTCATTATAAAGGCTAGGACCTCCGAAATCACAATATTACACGTAGTGCACTTTAAGGTTTTCATATTTGTCACAGACATGCTCTTAGTACTTAATCTGCGACCGACTACCAATGCGCACGCGCGATGCCCTAAACAAAAACTTACCCCTATAAAGTCATGGTTACTGATTGGTGGTCTAGTGCCGGTATAATTCATCACAGCTTCTTACTACATGGCACCAGCATTACTGCGGATGTTTACTGTGAGGAACTTGACACAATGATGGAGAAGCTTGCAAATCTCCGGCCAGCCTTGGTAAATCGCTCGTCCCCGCTGCTCCCATACGACAACGCTTGACCTAATACGGCACAACAGACGGTCTCTAAGCTACAAGAGCTAGGGTTGGAAGTTTTGCGTCATCCACCGTACTCACCAGACCTTGCGCCGACAGACTTCAACTTTTTCCAAAATTTTGACAACTTCTTGGCAGGGAAAAAAATCAATACCCGAGAGGCAGTACCATATGCCTTTGAAAAGTTTGTTGGCTCCCTTACACCTGACTTGTTCAAGAAGGGCATTGAAAAATTACCACTGCGCTGGCAGAGATGCATCGATTGCATGGGTGCATATTTTGATTGACAGAAATAAAAAATATTTACTTAAAAATGACTTAACTTACTTTAACTTTTTCGACTAAACTATAACTTTCTGTATACTAAACTGCAATTTCATAGGTAAAGACCTACTAAAACGGTACACAAAGTTACATGACTAATTAAGGTGCACATCATTCAAACACACTTTACAAAAGCGACTCTTACCGTAAACTTAAATATCTTCTTGAAGATATCAAACGCTTCCATTAAATCGATATATGCTTGGAAGAGCTTCTTCAACTTATCGTTATATTTCTCTTCTTCAAGCTCTAAGCAGATTTTACTATAGTACTCGACTTCAGATATCCATGTTATAATTCCATCTCTTATCAAAGCGATTATAGAAATACCATAAGTTAAGTTCACATCAAAATAAATTAGAGTATACAAATATACTGCTATTATAAAATCGCGAGTTAGTGCCACACTTACAATGTAGCCAACAATATGCCGCAATATTCCAGACCAGTTCCTAGTGGTAGCCTTTTTGTATTGCTTAAAATTGGTAAATCTAAAAGCTTTTTGAATCTTCAAAATTATTCGGACGTGGTCCTTTCTTTGGAGAACGTTAAGTATGTAAAAGAAAACGAAGGGAAATACCATCAAGACGACATTGACTTGAATAAAAACGACGATAAATGGATCAGATATTCCGTCATATTCCTTTGAATTGAGGTTTGTTATATGAAAAAGTACAAATCCAAGAGTACCGAGGAGTGACACGACATAATAAGATGCACGATGAGGTCTAATGCAATTGTACTCAATGCAGAAACTTGACAGGAATACCAAGTGCTGAAAGCAACGAAAAGGAAGTAGCAAATTTTGAAAGCCTCGGTCCAAAAAGTTTACGGTAATAGGGTTTATGTTAATCTGTGTCTTCATGTCTAATACCAGATTACAACCGTGAGAATGTGTGGTAGATATAATACTGAGGAATGGACTGCCACTGATGCCGTTAAAATGAATAATAATTCTAATAATTGCTATCATTATTGACCGTCTTCATTTTAATCAACTAAAAGGTGTTGTCTGATTTGACACATCTTGAAATTGTGTCAATAGAACTGCTAATAGCTCTGAACTATTGACTTATTTAAGTAAGTTGTTACAAAAAGAAAATATTTTATTTAAAAATAATTGTGTTGTTTGCAACCGGAAGAAAATAACTTAAGATTTCACATTAACATGGCATAGTCTATTCTATTTAGTTGATACTAACAATTATGTTGTTAAGAATTTATTATATATTTGACAAAAGATAGATATAATATTGTTACGTACTATCTTTTTAACTATCACAAAAGGCGCTGTGCCGCTATCATACTTTTCTTGTTTATCATCAAAAATGTTTGCTAAACAAATTGCTTCTTTTGAGCACTGCAATGACTTTTTAAACTATTCTGCCAATAATTTGGTCAAAATTAATGACAATGATCATCATTTAAATGATAAATTATGACAATAGAAGCAACCTCTTGCAAAAACTGTAACTAACTAAGGCAACTAACTGTAACTGTATGTAACTAAGGCAAATAATAAATCAAATGAAAGTTAAAAAAAAATAGTTTCAACATAATGTATCAAAACATTCATCTAGAAGAAAATTGTTTCTGGAATTAGAGGAATATAGATGTTCTTTGTATTACAGGACATCGGCATAAAAGTCACCAGTTCATGTTCAATTTTAGTAATCACCAGGTCGGTAGTTCGTTCAGTAGAGTAAATACTATACATGATGGCTCATTCATTCTAGGAAATAACCAGAATAATTTTAAAGACCGCAAGGATATTGGAAGCCTCTCTGTTGAGCGGACTATTGAAATAGCCTGTATAGAATTGGAGCAGTTTATAAATTGTGTACAGACCTCCTTCAGGATTGTATGATTGTTTTGAAAGGGTTATTATTTATTTATTAAACTTACACACACTATCTTTACAGGATGACCCCAATACAATAGAGGTTTCACAAATAACACCAAATAAATTGAAAAATCGAAACTATAAAAATACAAAGCAACACTAAACTCTATTAAAAACACAATCTGAAGTCTCACTGCAGAATTACGGATACATCGTGGCGCTACAATGGTGACATTATTATTTTTTATTTCTTATATTTAGTGCCCATTAATCATAGAAAAAATTATAGGTTAAAATAAATGGTAAAATTAAAAACAAAACTTTAAACCAGCTAAATAATAAAAAAGATACTATAATTGGGATCATCCTTGCGAAAATTCATTTATGAAATTACTTACCTACCTAGCTGACTCGGACCGACAACGCGTCGATTCACGCTCTGGCAACCGCGCATCGCGTCTTGTAGGTAACCTACTCGTGATTGGTCCGATTCTTTGATGGCATATTATCAAAGAAACCGAGCGGCGTAAGTGATACGTACAGCGGAGGTGCTTAGTTAAACACTTATCATATCACCCTCTCTTGTTACTATTAGTTATAACTGTCATTACTAATCACTGCCATCACGATCACACGTTTACACAAGCACTAATAGCACAAATAAATGCGTCCGTATCGCAAGAGATGTAAACGTACTTACTAGTTAAGAAAATGAAAACAAATCAAAGCGTCTTTATCGCAGTACTTTAATCTATTTACTATCCTAATTACACAAAAATAAATAAATAAAACAATTGGTAAGCGTCTTTTTCGCGACGTAATTATGCGCACTAGTGTGAAAAAGTGCGTCAAGGACTCGGGTTCGGCTAGCACTAGAAAAGCAAAAAAAGAATTCGAGTTCGGTGCAGCGGCGGGTGAGGGAGAGCGCGTGTCGCCTGCGCCGCGCCGCCGCGCCGCCGCGCCGCCGCCGCCGCTCGCCAACAAAGGAAAGGAGATTGCCACGGAGCAGGCCCCTTTTGTGGTATTGTGTGCTTGATTTGAAGTAAGCAATGATATTTTGAAATAGGATTTGCCCTTAATATTGGGTCAAAATAATTATTTAATTAGGGCTAGAATGAAGTCCCGCCATGTGAGCAATAAAACGTATTACTCTTAATTATTGATTAGTAAAAATGAAAATCGGGCAAATACTTTAGATAGTATCATTGCTTACTATTGTAACTGTCTAGTGGGTAACCGCACAGTAGGGTGTTGTGCTCATACTATGACAGTATTATGGTATCTGAGCTGGGGCCGCTTCAACGATGTAGGTATGTGCTCCAGCTCAATTCTGGGATGATATATTTTATAAAAAATAAATGGTTTATACAAGTTTTGATTTGTTTTATTTCCTTTGGTACTTAGACATGAACTACCTATCAATATCGTTAATTATGAAAGTCCAATGCTGAAACTGTTAATTATACATTTTTTATTGTAGTTAAACGGCGATTCTACACCATCTATGAGTACCTATCTACTTTTTATTGTGCTGAAACATAATCCCATCCCCATACTGATCTAAAGTAGATAGGTAGTAGAAGTAGGTACTTAATCTAAATACAATAAGGAGGAAATGTCAATGTCAATTTCTAATTATAACCTAGATTTTTACAACAGAAAAACAATGATATCTCTTGAACCAGGGTGAATAAAAGAAAAATGGTTTCTGATTATGAAAATACTATGTTTTTACTATTATTTGAAATAAAAATCTTCAGGGCACAACAATTTTCCACTGGGTAACTTTCCTTATAAATCGGGCAATCTCCTTTCCGTCAATTCGCCTACTGTATGCATTTGCTTCATCCTAACAGTATTGCTTATTCGTTTTAATTAAATTGATGCGAAGTTATGATCCGTGATCCCGGCAAATGACCGCTGCGCGACAGTTCTTTAAGTACAGGTTGCTCTAAGATGCTATTTTCTAAAAATTTTAATAAATCCGTAAAAAATATCTAACGTTTAATGGAAATCATTTTTTTTCATGAAACGAACATGTGTCTACTACATGGTCTTCACGTGATCTGAAAAAGATTATGTCGACTTTAAAAGAGACTATGACCTCTGAGTTTGTTTCGGCCTTTCTTCTCAGAGTAGTCAGATAGGAAACGTCGACCTCATCTAGTTTTAAAAATATGATTAACGTGTAAAAGTGTTTGTACTAACCTACTTACAGAAATAAAATCATTAAATGGAGATCATCGCCATTATAAGTACATTATACGTGGGTCACACTGAAAGTTCTTAGAAAATAAAAACGGAAAGATATAGAAGCCTGTTAATATTTTACTGGTTTTCGACGTAGTCTCCGTTCCGTTCTAGGTACCGTCGCATGCGATGGAACCATTGACTGAAGCAGTCAGCCCACTGTTCTTTAGGGATTTCTTCCACGTCTTTGTCAAACGCAGCCACGGCATCTTCAGGGTTCATAAAACGAATTCCTGTAAGTTTATCTTTTATTTTTGCAAATAAATAAAAGTCACAAGGTGCCGCCGGGTCAGGACAGGGCTGTAAGGAGGATGACTTACTTACTTCACACTTTCGATAGACAAAATATTCGATGGTCTGTCTGTACAAAGTGAGCTGGAGCGTTGTCGTGGTGGAGGAGGATCCTGCTTCTTAGGCGCTGCTGTCTAACATTTTCCAAGACAGCTGGTAAACAATGACTGACATACCAATCTGCATTAACAGTATTTTTATCTTCTAGGACAATTGTTGCGAAATGCCCCGTCCGTCCAAAGAATGAGGTAATCATCTTCTTCCCTTGACTTCTGCCCCTCTTTACTTTTGTCGGTAAATCTTAGAATGGAAACATCCATTGCGCAGATTGACTGTTGGTGTTGCGTTCGTAATAATATATCCAGCTTTCATTACCTGTGACGATGTCATATACAGCATTCGTTGTACTTTTCAAGCATTGAGCGGCACCAATCCGAACGACGGCGTTTTTGATCTTCCGTCAATTTATGAGGACAAAGCTAGTACAAAGCTTTCTGACGCCTAAATATTCATGTAAGACTGGTAATTGTACTTTACTCATACCAACGCCTAAAGCTGGCCGAATCTGTTAATATGTCACCCTTCAATCAGCTTCCATCATTAGCCGCACCGCACAGCACTCACGCTATCTTCAGTAGTGGCCGTAGAAGGCCGTCCTTCTCGCGAATCATCCGTGAAGTTTGCTTCGACCACGTTTAAACTCATTAAACCAGTTGTAAACAATGGCACGGGATGGTTCTTCGTCATGAAATGCTAATCGAAGTCTATCGTTACATTGGTGTCGAGTAAGGCCGTAACGAAAGTCGTAATAAATCATTGAACGAAAACTTTCTCTAGTCAAATCCATTTCGACAAACGACAGACCTTTTTTAAATTGCGGCCAATTTCTAAAAACAAATTATATATGAATTCATTACACATCTACAGATTCTCAAAATGTTCCTGCTTTTCTTACTGGCCTAATTTAAAAACTTTCAGTGTGACCCCCGTATTTCCATACGAACTAGATCTTATAGTGAAACGGTAGAAAATTTATCTCTGTCCGCAGATAAACTACAGTTCATAAACTATTCTTATTATCTAAGTATTTATTTATTTCAATCACATAGACATGCAATTCACAACTTTTAAATGAATCAAAAAATTATCTATATATACATAGGTACGTATTATAAATTAAAGTCGCTTTTCGTGTCGTGTCTGTTTTATCACATTATTCTTCTAAACTACGGATTATAAACGGTTTTACCATAATTTTGCGAATTAGGGTAAAAAATTAGGAAGCTTTATATGTATACACACGGACCTTCCGTACTGAATTCTGTGCATTGATATTTAACTCACGTATAGTATTGAAGAAATCTTGATGTTTTATCACGTAATAAAAACCGTATGAAGCAAGGACGGGTCGCTAGAGAAAGATAAAACTAGTTTCAATCATGATAGCAGATTAATTCCCTACAGAGGATCCTGCGAGGACGATAGTTAGATTGAAGCTGGAAACTACTTTATAGCGTCGAGATATGTCAAAGGCACAGCAATGCTAATCCTGTAACCTTCTACGTATGCACTGAGAGCACTCTGTGCGAATGGCATGGAAGCAATATAATTATGTGTTCCTAGAACTTTTCATAAATGTGCTGAGTCGAACATTGTATGAATTTAGCAAAGTTACAAACTAAGTCATTGGTTGCAACCACTAGCTTCATATGACATATAGTAGTTGCCACTTTGTAGGCAGAATTTCTCAGTAAAAAGCGACCAATGAGTGGCGACTACCGTCGAACCGTTAAACGTAAGTACGCTTGCAGCCAACTAGACTACAAGACGTGATTGTGTGGAGACACACAACCACGACCCTATTTTTTGGCATGGACATAGCGAGCATACAGATTATATATATTTTTAGGAATCCGAAGTGATAATCAAATAAAAAAACAATCTCAAACAACCTAAAACTAATTTATTTTCAAATAGACTTTAAACTTTAACAGTTATTCAACAAATCATCAATAATCGAGCAATCACATACAAACAACCGTCAATATTCAAAACAATAATCACCATCAAACAAAAAATATAACACAAAGTAAAACACAAAATAAAACAGATACAATGAAAAACCACTGCAGCAAAAATATGGAACGAACTTACTGTGAAGTAGCACAGGTACCGACAACCTTACCGATCAGCGACTCAGCAACAAAAGACCTGCACTCTTTGTTTTTTTTTTGTGTATGGCATCTCGCAGTTGGCCTTGAGAGGCCGTGACTGCTTAACCGGTCAATCCTGTGGTGCCTTCGCGCTAACTCAAAGCCTCCAGCCAGGGGCATAATATTAATTATAAACTAAGCGACCATCACCTAAGGGCACCCCCTGTGGGGTACGGACCTCGGCTTAGGGCGTCGCTGGGGAAGGACAGCAAGTTGGGGACAGGCTGGATCAAAGTGGGTTCATTATTATTAAGGGGTAAAACTACTGGCTCAGCTACGCCACCAGCTGGCTCTGTGGATCCGATCAAGGGAGGGGAAGAGGAATCTATCGGGGAGGAACGCGGACGCGGACGCGGATGCGAAGCACCTCGGCGGCGAGGTCGGAACTTCGTTTTGTGTCTGTGTTTGTATACTGTACTGGTGGCCCTACTGCTTTCCTGGAGGAGGGTGGTGGGGTCGTCGGGGTCGGTCAGTGCGTGCCTTGGACGGCGGATTCTACTGATTCTAGAGGGGACATAACTGGCGGCCTTCGCAACCAGAGGGTTGCGATGGCTGCCAGCGGTATCGAAGAAACGCTTGCAAGCGCGTTTCATGAATTGTTGAATGGTGGGGATTTTCAAATCTAAATGTAAGTTTATGTTACGAACGAACCAGGGGGAACCCGTGATTTTACGTAGAAAACGGTTCTGTAGGGTCTGCATTCTGTGGATGTGCCGGGGGTGGGCCTGTGCGAAAACAGCACAGGCGTATGTCATAATAGGTCGGATGCATGCCGTATAAATGCGCAGTTTGCACCTGAGTGACAATTTACTGCTTGCATTTAGGACGGAATGTAGTCTACTCAGAGCAAAGGCGGCTCGCGAACGAACCACCTTTATGTGCTCTGCGAAGGAGAGACATCTGTCCAAAGTCACACCCAGATATTTGGCATGCTTCTCCCAAGGGATCGGCTTGCCAAACATCTTGATCGGGCGGGGACCTGCACTCTGTCGAGCGCTCATTTTTATAGGAATCGGCCGGTACCCCTACTACCCACAATAAGTTCTGCTAATAATATATTATATAAGCATTTGACCGCAATATTAACGGACAGGGTCCGAAGTGGCCCAGCGTGCTATGGCACTAAGTAATTTGCACACTAAAAACTGCAAAAGCAATTTAAAGTATGGACGTTCCTACACGATCGCAGTTTGCTCATAGTTTCATCTGTTTAATTAATTGTACTGCTGCAGAATTCGATTGGTATTATATTGTACATTCGTACGTAGATCAAATAGAGGCTAGACCATTACCTGCCTTCGTCAAAGCCGACGATAAGTTATACAATATGTGATAAGCAACTCTATTACGTCAATGATACAGCTATCTATACACTTAGGTATGAAATTTTATACCTATACCACAAAAAACTAAAAAAAAGTTTAGAATCAACATTGTAGCTAAGTTATTTCAGTGGTTAACCTTTATTAATTTTAAACAAAACATAGGTACCTACTATATCCATGAATATTTTAGTGTGTAGTGGTCCCAAAAAAGTAAAAAAGAACTTATTCAAAACAAAAAAGTAGGTGAAACGATTGTCGTTTCTTACAGTCAC
This sequence comes from Brachylomia viminalis, assembly GCA_937001585.2. Classification (NCBI taxonomy): domain Eukaryota; kingdom Metazoa; phylum Arthropoda; class Insecta; order Lepidoptera; family Noctuidae; genus Brachylomia; species Brachylomia viminalis. The sequence continues at coordinate 6,927,373 of OW443300.2, forward strand.
CTTCTATTATCATTCGTCCTTCACCAAATCAGCTATATGGCGTACTAGTATCAGCAGAACTACACTCACATGCAAAGACTTCAACTCCATCGGCTTACGTAAAATGGGTGGAAAATCGTAAGAAGTACGAGTTAGAATGTGACTGAACAAAATCGTTTAAAAATGTGTTCAGTTTTACGGTATTCCGTTATTTAAAACACGTGTTACAACTTGTGCGAAACATTTTTCGATCAGTGTTCAATCACATGTCATGGATGTTGTGTTTACTAACAACACGCGATCCGACACGTTCTTCTGTGATAAGTTTACCTCACCTTATAACCTAGAGATTAGGTTCAGAGTTCCAACTCACCCATTAAAATCCGCATATGCACAAAGACTTCCACATTTTCTCCATATCCAATACATGTCTATAACGCGGTGATCAAATAGTGCAATAAAAGAAGTTGGACACGCAGACAAGTAAAAATTAGACTAACATCCTGGTTACTAAACTTGTCATATGACGAAGCAGAAAAGGTAATTACGGTGGTAAAATATTTTTTGCGCACATACGTTCGTACCACTCTCACGTTCTGTCTCGCTCACAGATACTCACGGTTAAACATCCTCAAACTCACCATCATAAGATCACACACTAACACTCACACTCCTTCACAACACATGATCAAACACTTACGCTCACACGCATTCACATAGTAGCGTTTTGTCAAGTTTTATTATTATAATTTTCTTTATGTTTCTCGATTTGTTTGTTACATTTTCTGTCATTTTGATTCTTAGATTTTATTTAGTTTTTTTTTTGTAATTTGAAGCAAACCTATTTTACTTTTCAAACTCAAACTCAATGGATTTTTTTCAAATAAACCAATTACAGGCACTTTTGAATTGTCAAGGGGTCGGTCAATCAGAAAGATGAAGCTAGTTGCCCATTCCAAAGCGTAGTAGGTACCTATGGAGAAGAACGGGCAAGTAACTCCATGTCCAAATCAAAATATTGTTCCAAAAAAGTGGTTACATCATTCATGTTGTAATTATACATGTGAGAACGATGTAGAAAGACGTGCACGTTAAAAGCGTCCGTAATAAAAAGATAAAAACAATTATGGAATTAAAATAAGCCGTGGCAGCTAAGAAATGACCAGTGCCTACTGACGGCGCCCGTTCACGAACATGACGTATGGATCAGCACCATTCAGCTCAACCATTTTGAAGGGAACTCAATGATCCAATACACACGTCACCACCAGCGACACATTTGAGTGAGCATGACAAACTCTCAGCGGCCAGGGCACATTCAAGTCAATGAAAGACGAACTCAGTAAGCTTTATAGTGCTCACACATGTGCTATGCAATTATACAATACTAAGAGATTGAATTTATACAATGCAAAGATAGAAAATAATGTTGGAGCTGATGAAGATTGTACAAATCTTCATCAGCTCCAACATTATTTTCGAATGCTAATTAATTAGTTTACGCGCCCTTGTGGAGCAGACCAGCCCTGAGCCAAGCATTTTTGTCAGCGATATAATCCCCCAAATTATAATATGCTTGGCTGCATAGTGTGCGTTTTATACAATATTTAAATTTTATTTTATTGTAACATTTTAAACAGTACCCCATGTAAAGTCAAAAGAAAGACCCCTTGTCTTTCTTTTCTTCTTTCTATCAACGCAGTCAAATGCCTTGGAGAGGTCACAAAAGATCCCTATGGCATCTTGGGCCTCCTCCCACGCTGTAAATATGTGTTTTAATAAAGTGACACCGGCGTCAGTCGTACAACATCCTTTGGTGAAACCATATTGCTGACCGTGTAAGATTTTGTTGGTGTTAAAATGATTAAGCATTTGATTGAGCATTACCGATTTCCGAACACCTTGCTGAATATTGGCAACACAGATACTGGTCTATAATTGTTGGTGTCTTTGCTGTCCCCAGATTTAAAAAGTGGTATAACCTTACTGTATTTCATTAAATCCGGGAAGACTCCTTGATATATAAGTATGTATATCAGTCATCAGGTTACCGTAGTACAGGCTCTGCCTAGTTCGGGACCTGAAGACCTTGTGTGGATGTTGTCCCATATTATATTATATTATATCGATCTACACACACATTAAATATTAAAGCTAAGTATGGTGCTATAGTCTCGATTATTGATGTACAAACCTTGATAGACATTCCCCATAGATCTTCGATCAATTTGATTTTTATTTGCTGAAAAGTTTTTATAACTATCATAGGGTTTATATGTTTAAATTGAAATTCAACCGGGCAGCCTAAAACGTTCGCTCTTAATAAATCAATTGAGACATCAGGTGAGGAATTTAAAGCTTCCGTCGTTTTAGCTGGTATATTAGTAGAGAAATTTACAAATTCTTGAGCGACTTCTAAGTTAGAGCTTGAGCTGAGGTTGAGCTTGAGTTGAGGTTGAGCTTGTGGCACCACGTGAAGTCTCCAATGTATAATCTGTGCTTCGTATTTTTTTCCTACTAGTTTCGTTATTCTAACTTTCCAAACTGTTTTTATTTTATTTTCTGCTGATTTAATCTTGTTGCTAATATACTGGGCTTTAGCTATCTTGCAGGTATTCCTAAAAAAATTTGAATATGTAGCAACATACTTGTGGTAAGTTTCAGTGTTAATGTAGGGCTTAAGGCCGTACAGATCGAACAGTCTTTCCCTACTTATCCTAATACCTCTAATTGCCCAGTCAAATAAAATTAGGACAAATATTTTTGGTTTTCTTTTCAAAAGTTTTATTGAATTCACTGTGCACTACTGAAAAGAAATTCTCATACAATTTATTTGCATCGTCCATAATTATGACTCAGAACATTTAACTTATTGTTTAGGGTACTATTGAATCTACTTAATTTGCCAGTCGTTATTGGTCTAAATTGTATTTGCACTTTTTGCAAAGGTGTTTTAAACTTAAAAGTTACCGTTTGTCCACTATGATATATATGATGATATGCAAATAATTTACGATGGCTTTCACTAAATAATCACAATCGCAGAAGACATTATCAATACAAGTAGCAGATCTTGGAATTACTCTAGTTGGTTCAGTAAAAACATTCGATAAATTGAACGATTTCAAAAGGCTTAATAATCTACTGCTACTCGAATTAATTTCCAAAATGTTAATATTAAAATCACCACAAATAATTGTAGCTTTATTACTGGATGCAAGTTTCGCTAGGGCATCTTCCATTATTGACTCAAATAAAGAAAAGTTCTGATAATTATCTGTAAACGCACACTACAACATGCTTATCTAGCTCAACACAGGACAGTTCGATGCAATGTTCACCTGATAAACCAACTATGTCATTCCGTTGCTTAGATTTTAAACAATTTTTAATTAAGATTAGAGAACCTCCACGCAGCATAGATGAACTGCCTTCACTGTAGTTCTCATAATTAATTAGCATTTGGTAATTCTTCAACCAATTTTCAGTAACACAAACAATGTCAAACTTTGTTTTTTCTAAAAACATTTCAATTTCTAATAATTTGGAAGAAATTCCTTGAATATTTTGATGAAATAATTTCAAGGCATTTTGCTGATGTTTTTGATAATTAATTAATTTAAAGCAAGAAGACACCTTGTAGTTGTTACGTATAGGAATATTCTTACTGGTACCTTCTGTTGTCTTACAAACTAGTTTAAATGATTATCCGGAGTTATCCCCAATACTTCAATGTCATCACCAGGCAATGAGCTCCTAGTGAGTGAGGGACATGGAACCTCCTTCGTACAATTTGTAAAAATACTTATTATAGCATTTGAGCTACATTTATTCAAGCTCACCGCCTTATTATTAGTACTATTACTAACCATTGTGGTGTTAATAACACAAGACTTCGACTTACTACTTACGAGTATGTCTTAGTTTATATAAAAAGCTAATAGCCTTGCTTTAATTTGTGTCTAATTTTATTACCGAACATGTTTTTAAAATAAATGTTTAAATGGTAAACTCTTCATACTTTTACAATGTGAAAAATAACTTTAATTTCGGAAGTCGGTTGTTTATTTTTGGAAAAAAGTTTTTGCGATTACAGAAATCTAGAACAATCCCGTAGTATTCCAACCAGTCGGCACGTGCCCATTTGAAACTTCAACCCCTATGTTTCTGTGCAAGGGTCTGGAATAGTTAGCAAAGGATCACATTTTAACACCACAGGAATTAACATTGGTGATTTTTTTTTTTTTAATAAGTAGGTACCAAAGCTACCATACAACCAGGTACAGGTGGTATAGTAGGTACCATAAAAAAAAACACTACTTAAAAGGTACTTAATCAGTCAAACTTAAAGACAACGATTCAAAACTTGCATGACGAATCAACTTTTTAACAACTTTAAACCAGATCGTTCGACCGATTGTAGAACGTCAGAACATGCATAATTTATCTTTGTCCGTAATAATTCGTAATATATCGACACAAATAAAAATCAAATATATTAAAAATTTATTTATTTTCGTTACACGTATTGATTGCAGAAATTCATGTGTGTACCTACCAGATTTCAACCAATAAATTCGAAACAGTGCAGGCAGTAGCAGACGGACATACAGAGACACCAGTGATCATATAAGGGCTCCGTTTTTTCGTTTTGACGTACGGAACCTTAAATATACAATGAATATCTCAGTTTCCTAAAGAGTGGCCACATAAAGCAATAGATAGGTATAAGTGGCAGGAGCGAAGAGTGGCCTTTGTCCTGCAGAACAACACAAAACGCTGTTTTTTTTTGTATCACGAACGAGTACTACAACCATTTTCTAAGTTCCTAAACTCGGCAATAGTTATGTATTTTTCACAGTAAGGACGAGATCTATCGCACCTATCTATTGCGGCCTATTTTTAAAATTGGAGCATTTATGGACGCTGTCACTCCAACGACCGGTTCAGACTGATCACTTCAGGTGATTGGAGTCCTATAGATTAGAGGCACAGAGTAGATAGGATGCAGAAAATCAAATATTACTATGTGTGAAGCACACATGAAAATACATTTTAAACGTGGTAGTAGTGATACAGACAGACAGCAGTTGTTTGATATTGGTCGGATTTAGTTCGATACCTTATGAACTTGCTGAGGTGGAACGACCACCCCTTATAGTAATTTCCGTAGCACCAGAGAATAATGATCTGATGAAGAAAAACATCGTTTGGAATCGCGGCCTTTTTGGTCTGAAAGCTTGCAATAAACAAGCGAGGTTATCATTGCCCGTTTCTTCTGTAAGAGAGATCCTTTATCATGCAGAAAAGGATAATTGAAAGCCTAAAGACTTAAATACTTAACAAATTAAGTGGAGTAGCTACAAAATCAATTTTACGGACGCAGTGCGTGTCACATTTTCCATCGCATGACGATTAGACCTTTTGTCGTGTTATCTACTGCTTCAAGCAGAAAGCTAGCTTATTGTTTCTGACCAGACCAGACTGTCCATAATAATACATACTTGTTAATATTAAAAATTCGAAAGTTTGTAACTCTGTCTGTCACCTTTTCACGCCTTAAGAGCGTTTATACCTTATGAGTGGCAACGTCGCAATTTAGTGTCATATTTCGTGGTTTTAAATTTTTATTATTTAATCGGAGCAACATTTGAAAAATATGTTTAACTAACGTTTTAGAATTGCGTGAATGTGTTTAATAGGTTAGTAACCGTAATGCTTGCCGTTATTTTACTATGAAAATAACGCCCTGCAAGTTTCCAAAGTATATAAATATAAATGATAAATGATTTTATTTCTGTAAGTAGGTTTGAACAAACACTTTTACACGTCAATCATATTTTTTTTAAACTAGATGGGGTCGGCGTTTCCTATCTGACTACTCGGAGAAGAAAGGCCGAAACAAACTCAGAGGTCACAGTCTCTTTTAAAGTCCAGACAAAATCTTGGTCAGGTCATGTGAAAGCTATGTAGATCGGTGTCTGCAATGGTCTTTTGAGGAAAGAACCACACAGATTGAGTGGACCTGTCCAGTGAGTGCACGCATTTGTCAGTAATCGTGCAGCTCAACTTAGACTCAAGGAGCTCAACGATTCGACGAACAATACCAAAGAAAGGACATTTGAGTAGGCCGCATAAATTACTCAAACTGCCAGATCATGATTACGTTGAGAAAAATACAAAAATAAATATAAATAAATCAATGACCGACATAGTTCTCACATTCACAATAATTAAAATAATATTATAATAATCTTTGAGGACCATGTAGATTTGTGTCTGAAATGGTCTTTTGAGGAAAGAACCACACAGATTGAGTGGACCTGTCCAGTCAGCGCACGCATTTGTCAGTACCCGTGTAGCTCAACTCAGAACTTAAGGAGCTCAACGATTCGCCGAACAATACCAAAGAAAGGACATTTGGGTAGGCCGCATCAGCTACTCAAACTGCCAGAACATGATTAAAACTGCAACAAAAACACTAATAGTCCTCACATTCACAATAATTTAAAATAATATAATACTTTATACAGTAAATATTAGTGTCATTGTATATGCAAATAAGTATAGATACTTATAGCAAAGATTAAAAGTAAAAATAGTTAGCGAAATAAAATAAATTAACATTGCCTGTGCTTTATTGGAGCAACTCAATCCCAAGCCTTTTTGTCCTCAATATATAGTCTTTGACAGTATAATAGGCATTCTGGCATAGTTTCCTTTTTATAAAAGATTTGAATTTATTAAGGCTTAGTGCTTGAATGTGGCTCGGAAGTTTATTATAAAAACGTATACATTGGCATCATAACTGTGAACACAATGATTTCTTACCTTTTACACACTGAACACGTAATTCTAAAAATATGTTTAACTGCGATCAAATGAAAACAATTAAAACAACGAGATGTGGCACTAAATAATAATTAATTAATAATAATTAATAATATTTTTTTTTTTGTTTTTGTTTGTGTTTCATTTTTAATTAATTTTTATTTGATTATTTTATTATTTCTACTTGACATTATGGATTGTAATCTGAAATAAATGAATTATTATTATTATTATAAAATTGCGACGTTGCCACTCATAAGGTATAAACGCTCTTAACGATTAAACGTATTTCTAAGAAATTTGGCTTACAGGTAGACCATGACCTGAGAGAGAACATAGGATACTTTCATTCCGGTAATGTGTTATCGTGGGTTTATTTCCGAGCTCCACGGGGACGAAAGCTAGTTTTAAAATAAGTCAATTGGTTTTATTTATCCATGAGATGACAGCAAACTGCAGTATCACAACTGTATACTCCAATACCAGACTTGTAAACTTTTGAGGTAGATTTCCATCGATCGTAAAGATCTGACAAGCAGTCATCTTCTGAAAGGCTGTACGATTCAGCCGCTGGACGTTCTTACAGAGCTTCTTAGCTTCCACTGTAATAGTAACAAAAGACAATTTTTACAATTTGAGTAAAGAACTAGAGGAGAGATGAATTATTAACTGCAATAAAAAAAAAATTAAATCTGTTAAAAGAATTGAAGCAGCAAAAGCAAGTCACGTAAAATCGTCTCGAAAGTATAATCTAGCTCTAAAATTTTAGCTGAAATATTAAATAGCAAAATGAGTAATTAAAAATTGTTCAAAAGAATAAACAACACGGGCTCTACACTAGGTCACCATTGTGTGGATCGCCCGGAGGACACGGTGGAGCATACGGTGGAGGTCTGCCCGGCTTGGGCGGAGCACCGCCGTGTCCTCGTGGAGGCGATTGGCGGTGGCGATCTCTCGCGTCCGGCCTTGGTCCAGGCCATGGTACGGAGGGGTGCATGTTGAAGAGCCTCCTCGTGGCGCACCCTAGGCAACGTCGGCTCCAATTTCTCCCAGTGCGGTTTTGGGGGACAATTGGGGCTGGCGGCTAATCTTCAACAAGCGGGGAAAGGTCACGGTTCCAATCGCCGATCATGCTTGATGGTCGGTGAACGGAACCGGGCTACAGAGGGTACGCCCACTCCTCCTCTGCTTACAGAGGGAGGTGAGTGGGCGTAGACTGGGCACGGCCGCCGCTGCGGAACAGGCGGTCGTGTCCCGGAGGGAGGCAGCGGCGCCCGCGTGGGGGGATGATTCTCTAGCGCGGCGCCGCTCCGGAGAGGGGTGGGGGGGGGGTCGAGGAAGACGCCGGTCTGGTAGTCACCTCCGGCTCCTCCCGGGTGGAGGCCAGCAGGCGGTGGGTGCGGGGGCGCCCTTTGCCTGTATTGCACGGGCCTCCACCAGTGTCGGACGGGAGTGGCCGGGTGTTCCCGGCCATTCCCGTAGCCCCCCAGTTAAATGGGGGGCATGCGGGGCCCGCCAACTAGGCGGGCATACGCCGGAAGGGCTGTGGAAGCAGAGGCTGAGCCAATTTCCCATAGCCCTCCCATCACGGCGTTGTGGGAACACCGCTGAGTTTTAGTGGGTATACTGTCGAGTGCGGATTTCGACAGGAGTCCCACATACCCCGTCTCGTCCCCCACGAGCGGGGATGCATAAAGCATTTCACAGCGACAAAAAAAAAAAAAAAAAAAGGCCAAGGTACGGAGCGAGAGGGCTTGGGAAGCCGTCACCTCCATCTGCGAAGCAGTAATGTTCGCGAAGGAGGAGGCGGAACGCGTGAGGGAGAGGCAAAATTTGCGCCCTCACGCCCCTAGCCGCCGCAGGAGACGCCCTGGGCGTCGGGAATCGCAGGCCGATTCCCGGCCACCGTAGGCGCGGGCTTGCGAACGGCGAGCAATGGGCAGCTCGCCGTTCGATAAGGACCAGGCCCGGGTCGACGGCACGTTGTGTTCCACGTGCGCCTCAAAGAGATGTCAGCACCAATGACGGGGTTTGCTAGGACCGATGCCTGCTAGGGTTGCGGAAAAGTCCAAGAGGGTTACCGTGGCCCCTGGCACAGGCAACTGAAGGAACACGGGTGGGTTTTAGTCAGTAAGAGTCTGACACGCCCTCCTGCTCTTCCCAGAGCGGGAGAAGTTATTTGATGATTTCCCAGCCACAAAAAAAAAAATAAAAAAAAAAAACAAGGCTCTACACTACGTGAAAAAGAAGACTTGACGGAAAAGACGAAATAAACGGGATGAAAGACGGATTGGTCCATTTAGAGTCAGATTATCTGATCTTACCAGTACTTTGCAGACTCCTCAGCAACTTGCTGCAAACAGCGTCTGCGTCAGATACAGACATATAGAACCTCTCGCAATAAATACTAAATAAAGTGACGAAAGTCATATTTTTCATCGTCCAAAGGATGATCAGTAATTCAAGTGATGCGAGGTCACGCTGCAAAATAAAAACATTTGATGTGTAACATCTGACATCTCACCTTGGTAATAAGTTAACATTAACATTATATTCTCAAAATAATGATTCAGGTATTATTTGACATGATTATTTGAGGTTAATATTTCCCTTTCTCGTCACACACACACAGTACCAACCTCTCGGAAAATGGGTTGGTACGATCTGACGGCCAACTCTACCAACGCGCGCGCTCATTGGTCAAATCAAATAGCGCGCGCTTCCCCGGCTTCCTGTTACACACTTCCGTCGTATTTCACGAAATCACTCCCACAGATTGCAGGAAAGCGAGAGGACAGCTATCACACATCAAAAACAAGATCGAATACCGCTCGATTCGCGTAAACAATCAGCTAGGCCGAGATTAATAAGTGTTACTTACCTTTCACGTACAGCATTATATCTTTCGGTGTCAAACTACAACAGCAAGATAGAGTCGGAACATATCTAAGCCGAACGACGTGCTAAGTAATGTTTACCAATCTCGGCCTAGTCTTTTAACTATATTATATGTTATGCTTACCGAGCCAAAATGCGTTGCTCCTGAATTTGTTACTTTTAACGTAGCTTGAAGGTACAGTAAACTATGGAAAAATGTGTCCAATGTTTGAAATAAAGTCTGAAAATTAATTACAATTCACGTTAGTAAACATTTTCAAAAATAATAGGGGTTTACCTATGAAGTTGCGGATTTGCAATACTGGCCATTTGCAACGTAATTTATGTATGGCTGGCAATAAATTCTAAATTTAAATGAATTTTATTAAAAAGATATGGAAGTCTATTTTCAAATTCAATCAGTTTTGTTTTCTCTACATTTGTATCTTTTTCATCAATATGGACACAATAAAAGTAAGAGTAATTATGGAATGCCAGTTCCGTCACGGTAGCAAGGCCGCACAAACGGCTCGCAACATTAATTTTATACGTGTACGGAGTGAACACTACAAACGAACGCACGACTCTTTATTGGTTTGAACGCTTCCAACATGGACATTTTTATCTAAAAATGAACCCCGTGGTCGCCCGAAAACTAAAGTCAACAACGACGAATTAAATGATAGTGGAAGCTGACGATACTCAATCTACGGCTGAGTTAGCAGCAGCTTTCAAAGTTAGCATCAGAACAATATTGGTCCACTTGCTTCAAATTGGCAAGGTAAAAAAACTTGATAAGTGGGTGCCACGCGAACTGAACGATCGCCAGCGCAACGGACGAGTTGAGGTATGCCTTGCGTTGCTTAACAGACACAGAAACGAAGTGATTTTGAACCGTATTGTCACTTGCGATAAAAATTGATTATTTTTGATAATCGTAAGTGGTCATAATGTTGGTTTCGACCCTGTTTCAGCGCCTAGGCAATTATTATTAATATAGCATTTATTTCGGGCTACGCCCCTAGTGTTAGTAACAACGGTCTTAAAAACTAGTTAGTAAACATACATGTTTTAATTGAGTATGGAGCTTCATCCAATGTCGCAGCATTGGAGATATCCCATCTATCTGCTACTGCCACGAAGACGAGCAAGCAAAGAAGCGCTTCTTTTATGAATGATAGCCGCAAAACCACGTATATGCCTATCCGCAAACATTTTTGACGCACTACATCGCCATGGCAGCCCCAACAAAATAATGAGTGCGTTATTATACTGGACACGTAGATCGCTATATGCACGCAACATAACTAGTCCACAAGCTGCACGTCTAAAATGACTTAAACAAAATAATCTTGACTGCCTCCGAACATCGCGAAAGCCTGCGGGCCAGCATTTTGCAGCCACCTACGTTCCCTGTCAATGTCCTTGTTATCTTTCAAAACGTCGGTAACCTAATGACCCAAGTACTTAAAATCGGTCACCCTATTTAAGGGTGCTCCGCAGAGCGATATCTCTGGTATAGTGGAGTAACCTATAGCACCTGCTATAAAAACCATTATTTCGCTATTTTTTGTGTTATACTTGAGTCCCTGAGCTACCGCGTAAGCTTCACAGATTGACACCAGTCGCCTCAAGGCACCGATCGATTGACACCATATTGTCAGCCTAGCTAATGTGACAACCGATATTAGTGTTGCTGAGATCAACGATCAGCTGATCCACGTACAGATTGAAAAGTCGAGATGACCCCCCCCCCCCCCCCCACCCCGTACTCCAACCGATACACATCAGAGAACGACTCCTCCCACTTCACACTGTTTTGTTGATTATTATACCAATATTTAAACAATTTTATAATATCACTAAGCAATGCAGTTTCTCCTGTGGTAACGATTCCATGACCACAATTGTTCTGCACGCACCGTAATTAACTCGCTTGCAAAACGTTCACCGGGTTGCGTATTAAAATCCCCCATTATAAAAACAGACTCCGTATCACTATACTCACATATTGCTATTATCTCACTGAAACAGTCTGTAAACACTATTAGATTTGCTGTCGAATTTGTAGGCATCACTGAGAAAACCAATAGAGAACTATTTTATTTTATTATTGGCTCCTTGCACCTGACTTGTTCAAGAAGGGCATTGAAAAATTACCACTGCGCTGGCAGAGATGCATCGATTGCATGGGTGCATATTTTGATTGACAGAAATAAAAAATATTTACTTAAAAATGACTTAACTTACTTTAACTTTTTCGACTTAACATTAACTTTCTGTATACTAAACTGCAATTTCATAGGTAAAGACCTACTAAAACGGTACACAAAGTTACATGACTAATTATGGTGCACATCATTCAAACACACTTCACAAAAGCCACTCTTACCGTAAACTTAAATATCTTCTTGAAAATATCAAACGCTTCCATTAAATTGATATATGCTTGGAAGAGCTTCTTCAACTTATCGTTATATTTCTCTTCTTCAAGCTCTAAGCATATTTTACTATAGTACTCGACTTCAGAGATCCATGTTATAATTCCATCTCTCATCAAAGCGATTATAGAAATACCATAAGTTGAGTTCACATCAAAATAAATTAGAGTATACAAATATACTGCTATTATAAAATCGCGAGTTAGTGCCACACTTACAATGTAGCCAACAATATGCCGCAATATTCCAGACCAGTTCCTAGTGGTAGCCTTTTTGTATTGCTTAAAATTGGTAAATCTAAAAGCTTTTTGAATCTTCAAAATTATTCGGACGTGATCCTTTCTTTGGAGAACGTTAAGTAAGTAAAAGAAAACGAAAGGAATCACCAACAAGACGACATTAACTTTAATAAAAACGACGATAAATGGATCAGTTATTCCGTCATATTCCTTTGAAATGAGGTTTGTCATATGAAAAAGTACAAATACAAGAGTACCGAGAAGTGACATGACATAATAAGATGCACGATGAGGTCTAATGCAATTGTACTCAATGCAGAAACTTGACAGGAACACCAAGTGCTGAAAGCAACGAAAAGGAAGTAGCAAATTTTGAAAGTCTCGGTCCAAAAAATTTACGGAAATAGGGTTTATGTTAATCTGTGTCTTCATGTCTAATACCAGATAACAACCGTGAGAATGTGTGGTAGATATAATACTCAGGAATGGACTGCCACTGGTGCGGTTAAAATGAATAAATCTAATAATTTCTATCATTATTGATTGTTTTCATTTTAATCAACTAAAAGGATGTATTTTGCTTTGTCACGTCTTGAAATTATTTCGATAGAACAATAGTTCTGAACTATTTACTTATTTATGTAAGTTGTTACAAAATGTATGTATTTAATTTACGAAAACTTGTGTTGCGTAGATTCCTTTATAGTAACAGTGTTCCACAGGAAGAAAATAACTTAAGATTTGACATTAACATGACATTACACAATTTGACGTATATTGATAATCTATTCCATTTAGAATTTTATTTTATTTCCATTAATTTCCATTTTAAGTTGGTAATATATATTTTTTTTTATTTGACAAAAGATATACACGAATAATTTTACATCGTTCTGGAGCCGAAACACAGTAACTCCAGACGATTAATAGTTACTATTGGCATTGTTATAATTTTTTTAAGACATCTAATATAGAAGTTAGAAATTTATCACTTTTATTCTGTCATTCGAGTTAAATCTTAGTAGCCCTTCCACTATTTCATTCTTAACGCAACATTGTATGCGGTCCACTCGGTGATGACGTAGCACGGGACAGCTGTGCAACGGACGTTGGTTGAATAACCTGCTGCAAGTAGGTATTTTATTTCAGGTAGGTACGATTTAGGTTGGTGTAAGTTCATTTACCTCCGTTATCTCTCGTTTGTATTGGAACCTAATTGGACGCACGGCACGGTGTTTATCACTGTCACATCTCCTCTTAAACGAGAGAAATTAATTGAAATTTCATTCACTACTCTCGCATCACGAAATCACTAGTAATCGTACGGTCTATTACCTCAACTAGACATGACGAGTACGCTTGTGAGTTTTATTTAAGGCCTTGAATCGAGTGTCCACCAATCGAGCTAATAGGTACTTAATAAGCATACAGCTACCTACCACAGTAAAATTATGATGAATAAAAATAATACTGCCGAAACCAATTCTTACAATGTTGCAAGGCGGCGGCAACACAAAGGCAGGCAATTCAAACAGAAAAATGAATCGTTTTATCTGTCAAATAGAGTTCATTATAAGTTGGTGGTGCCCTTTTCTATGAAAATATTGTACCGAATTAAGACCTTATTTTTATAAAGTTAACAGCTGAATTCGGTTGTGCATCAATTCTGTGGCTTCTCAGAATAATTTTAGTAAACTGCGTACCTACGTTGCTTGTACCTAATTTGGTGAAATTTCGATTTGTTACCGTTTACGGTTAAGAAATAAAGTCTGAATTCGCTTTTCGTATTTTTATTTGTGTACCTATTTTATCTATTGCATGTTAGCGGCGATCGGCGACCTCTGTGAACTAGGTACCTCAACGTACGCATAGATAAAATAGACATAGTACTACAGCCATATGTTTAGAGTATAAATAAGTTTAAATCCGCTTAAATAGTGGCGGTACGTCCAAATGGCAAGCAGGAATTTTAATGTAATAAAAAGTTTTTTTTCTTCAGTAGGTAGGTACATTAATACTAGAAATTTGCTAGCAAGGATATTATTGAGGAACCTCCTTGTCCTCCCACGGTCAAAAAAGATTGTTTTGATATAGGTAGGTACACAGTGAACAAGATGTCCACTACCCTATTTATAATGTACTATGTGATGTCCACCTTTCACTGTGGTGTTCAGTCACCAGTCGCGGTCATCAGTACCTAGGTAATTACTTGCACTTTGTTGCTGTAGATACCTAAGTACCCGCGACAATAATAAATCGTTTGAATCCGCATTCATAACCATTATTTGATTTAAATTGCGTTTATCTACATACCCATCAGTTAAATAACTCAAATTTTTCCTTCATAATTTCTACGGGCTTAGGACCGTCGCGTCAGTAATAAGTAAGTACGAGTACATGTTTCGTATCTAAGTAGGCGCCCCGGTGTGGGCGCGTTCACTGCGGCGGAGAGCCGCCCACTATCTGAACGCGCCCCAAAAGGTGGTAGCCGTAAGGCTGATCCGGGGCTACCGCACGATCTCGGGCGAGGCGGCAAGCCTCCTTGCCGGACTGCCGCCGTGGGATCTGGAGGCGACAGTCCTCGCGCGCCTGTATGAGTGGCGCGCGGAGGCACTACGCCGGGGGGAAACCCCGCTTCCGCGGCAAATCGCGGCGGAGCCGACGGACCTCCGGCGCGATCTCATGGCGGCATGGAAAGAGCGACTGTCGCAACCCAGCGCAGGGCACGCCACGATAGCGGCGGTAAGACCCCTCTTTGAGGAGTGGCTAGAGAGGCGTCACGGCGTCCTCACCTACCGCCTGACGCAGGTCCTCACCGGACACGGAAGTTTCGGGAGGTTCCTGCACATCATCAGGCGGGAGGAAACGCCCGGGTGTCACCACTGCGATGATCGCTCCGAGGACACGGTGGAGCATACGATGGGGGCCTGCCCTGCATGGGCGGAGCACCGCCGTGTCCTCGTAGAGGCGATCGGCAGCGGCGGCGATCTCTCACGCCCGGCCTTGGTTCAAGCCATGGTCCGGGGCGAGGGGGAGTGGGAGGCAGTCGCCTCCTTCTGCGAAGCAGTCATGCTAGCGAAGGAGGTGGCGGGACGGGAGAGGGAGAGAGTCTCCCGTCCAAGCCGCCGCGGTGGACGCTCCGGGCGTCGGGAGCCGCGGGACGACTCCCGGCCACCGTAGGCGCGGGCCTGCGGGCGGTGAGTAATGGGTAGCTCACCGTCCGATCAGGACCAGGCCCGTGCTGGACGGCGCGTACGTGTTCCACGCGCGCCTCAAAGAGATGTCAGCATCATAGAGGGGGTCCACTAGGGCCCAAGCCTGCCGGGAAAGCGGGATCATCCAAAAGGGGTACCGCTGACCCGGAACATAAAGGGCCAAGGAAGGAACACGGGTGGGTTTTAGTCAGTAAGAGTCTGACACTCCCTTCCGCTCCACCCAGAGCGGGAGGAGTCATTTGATGATTTCCCATCCTCAAAAAAAAAAAAAAAGTAGGTAAGTACTTACTTACTTGTAGGTACTCCTTTATTCACTTCGCTTTTCACAATATTAAAAGCGTCCACTGTCGCACTTCTTAAGTCAAGAACAGACCGCGTTAATGTGCCAGAGAGATACATAATATTGGCTAACATTGAATCGCCTGGCCGCCATCATGGAACTACGACGTGGCCGCGTGGGTCGCGTTCGAAGTATTCCTGTATGTCTTCCTCCAACTCCGCCGAGTATGGTAGTCTACCGCGGCCCTGCGCGTGTGTGGGCGCTCGAAACTGTCCATGATCGAGGAGGCGCTGGGTTACAGCCAGGATGGTGGAGGTGAAGGAAACTTGAGGGTCAGTGATTCCACGTGCGCGCAGTGAGTTCAGGTATTCCAGCTGAGCGTACAAACGTCTGGCCTCTTCTAAGTTATGGTTCGCCATGTCACATAAAAATCTACCATAGCCCAAAACTCCAATTTTTGGCGCGTAATTAGGTTGCGCGTGCGTGACCTAATACAACGAAACGCGAGACAATACTAGAAAGGAATAAGAATAGGAATAGGAATGGCGGGGGCGCGCGGGCGGTCGGCTAGACTGTAAGGGGCCAGGGGCGTGGCTTACGGATCACGCTGTCTGATCGATGAATGAATTTTTCAATGGGTGCCGTTCGCAAGTGTTGCAGTTCGTCGATACGTTTTACACACATATGCATTGATCGCAAGGAAGCGTTACTACGAGTTCTCACTATTACACAAAAAAAACAATAAATTAGATTTTTCGTGATTTTGTTTTATTGTAACTTATTGAAAATAATAGTCCCAATCGTTTTGAGTTCGATGATCGAGTATATGGCTTTCGGTTCCAGAACGACCTAAAATTGACCGTGTATATAATATTAATATGTACCTACTATCTTTCTAGCAATCACAAAAGACAGATAGCTGTGTCGCTATCATATTTTTTTCTTTCAAAAGTTTGGTTAAACAAATTGCAATGATGACTTTTTAAAGTACTCTGCCAATAATTTGGTCAAAATTAATGACATTGATCATCATTTAAATTAGAAATAGGGACAATAGAGTCACCCTCTAGCAGAAATGTAATTAAGGCAAGTAATAAATCAAATGAAAGTGTAAAAAAATATAGTATCAACGTGGTGCATCAAAACATTCAAGGGTTTTTGAACACAGATTTAGAAGTAGAATTTTTCCTGCATTATATTCTTTGTATGACAGAACATTAGCTTAAAAGCCACCAGTTCATGTTCAATTTTAGTAATCACAAGGCTCGTAGTTCTTTCAGCAGAGTAAATGCTATACATGATGGCTCATCAATTCTAGTAAATAACCAACTTAATTTTGAAGACAGCAAAAATATTGTGAGCCTCACTGGACTATTGAAATAGCCTTTAAAGAATTGAAACAGATCATTATATTAACTGTGTACAGACCTCCTTCAGGATTGTATGATTGTTTTGAAAAGGTTATGGATGAAGTATTGCACTAAAAAATACCACTTTTATCGACTAATGATGACCTTAGTGAACCATAAGATGATTGTATTATATGTATTGCACAAAATTTTATAACACATTCCTTCCAAAGATATTCTCGGTTAATAGTAACGATTCCTTCAGTGACTGGGCCTCCATTGGTAGGATACATAAAAGTAGAAAACGACCTTATAAATTATATGATGAACGGACGTGTATAAACACTGCTGAATTTATTTTATATGTTAACAATTAACCTAAATTATTTAAAAAGTTTGTAATATGGCTAACTCACATTTTTTGAGTTCAATCATTAAAAATAGTAGTAATGAGTTTGACGGCACGGTTGGCGCAGTGGTTAAGCGATTGACTGCTGCGTTACGTGTCGCGGGTTCGATCCCCGCACGGAACAAATATTTGTATGACCTGCAAGTAGTTGTTCCGGGTCTGGCTGTTTGTGTATGTGAGTTTAAATGTTTGTAAACGCACCCACGATACAGGAGAAATTCCTAGAGTGCGGCAAGGTTTTTAAAAAAAAGAAGAAGAAAGAAAGAAAGAATGTAAATAAAATGACATGGAGTATCATTAATAGCGAAACGGGAAGGTCATGCAACCGATGTAGTAACCACAGCCTTGCTATTGATGACAATATAATTAAATCAGATTCTCAAGTCGCCGCGGCCTTTGCAAATTTCTTTGCAGAGATTCCCGTATCTACTACTAAATCTCCAAAGTCATTACCCACCGCTGTAGAGTCTTTGCTTGAGAAAACGATCCAGTTTGTGACTCCGAATTTAATTTTCAATATGCCACCTGTAAAGATATAATTAAAACCTTTCACACGTTAAAGTTAAAAAGACCAGATCTATGGGGTAATTCTGTGTAAGTCGACTATAAACATTGTAGCACCTACTTTAGCTGTTACTTTTAATAATTTTATTGACCGTGGTGAGCTTTCTGATCTTATGAAAAACAGTAAAATAATACCGTTTTTAAATCGGGTAGTACATCAGACCTTGCTAATTATAAACTATTTTTTTTTTTAAACTTATTTTAAATCAAATGCAAAGGTTGTATAATAAACACATATTACAGCATAAAAAACAGTTCGGTTTTACAAGGGGTCGTTCGAGTACTGATTTGAACTTTCAGGGCATGTTTATAATCCATGGGAGAACAAATGTGATGCTTTGGGTACCTTTTTCGATTTGTCCAAGGCATTCGATTGTGTTCTTCATGAAACATTAACCAGAAAACTTGAATATACACACATCAAAAGTGTCTAGGGATCAAGCATTTTTATGCGGATTTCTTGAGATTAAGATGTGGCTTTGTAATAAATTTATGATTTTATAAATTTATATGGATCCTTTTTGGTGCATTTCATAATTTGAATCAGGAACTGTGAATCAAATTCGAGTAAAAGATGAAAATCAGCTGTCAATATTTTCCCTATAAAAACATACAACGCATTGAAGACATTATTAGTGCTACTGTTTCCCTACTACTGATTAAAACGTTATTATGGAGCGGCGACGTCATTTAAGCAGGGAAGAAATGCTCAGAGCCGTGGGAATGATAGAAGCTGGTTCCCGGCAACGTACTGTGGCTTTAGCTCTGAATACAAGTCAGAGTGTTATCAGTCGACTTTGGACACGTTACCGAAGCACTGGTACCGTGGCTGAGCGCCATGGAGGACGGTATCGCTGCACCACACGGAGACAAGACCGATACATTCAAATCTTAACTCGAAGAGCTCCAACAATAACCGCCATGATGTTAGCCGTGAGGCTTCATCACTCTTCAGGGAACTTAATTAGCGACCAAACAGTCAGAAACCGCTTGCATGAAGTGAACCTTCATTCCCGAAGACCGCTACGGGTACCACCTATAGCAATGCACAATCGTAGGATTCGATATCAATGGGCTCTTGAACACAGAAATTGGGCAGAAGAACAATGGCGTTTCGTGTGCTTTTCTGATGAGTCTCGTTTTGGTATGAGACCGGATACAAGACGTATACGACACTGGAGAACCCCTGGACGCCAACAGCGATTAAAATCCTGCCAGGAAGTCCATCCTTATAGTGGTGGAACCATCATGGTATGGGCGGGTATTTGGATCGGCGGAAGAACTGAGTTGATTTGGATCAGAGGCAACCTCAACGCTCAAATTTATGCTGAGACGATTGTATCAGACGTCATCGTTCCTCTACAAGTGCAAATCGGTCCCTTATTTCAGTTAATGCATGATAATGCACGACCGCACACCGCAAGAGTTGTAAGACAGACTCTCGCCGCAGCTAACATCAATGTCCTGCCCTGGCCTGCTCAGTCGCCAGACTTGAACCCGATTGAGCATGCATGCGATATGCTACAGAGAAGAGCTCTGCCGAATATGGAGGGTATCCAGTCGCAAGAAGACCTTTTTTTGTTGTTGCAACGAACATGGGCGGCCATTCCACAGCGTGATTTGGATGAACTCATTTTGAGTATGCCAAACCGATGTTCTTGTGTTGTTAGTGTTCGCGGTAGAAACACGGATTATTAATTGTTTAAGTTACCCAATAAAATTTTAAAGAAAACTGTTATTTCAGTCTTTTTTTCGAACTTTTGTGTTAGTGGTTCAAATGTCAAAAATCCCTTTATTAGGAAAATGGCAAATTTCTTTATTAATGCAAAGGTGACTTGGTTTATCGTTACTGTGACAAACGAAAACACTTTATTTTATGAATCCTTAAAGAAAATTTTAATTAATATCAATCAGGAGAAAAGTTATTGCAAAAATATATGTTGATCCCTAGACACTTTTGATGTGTGTAGATAGGTACTAATTGACCATAATAAAACTGTACTTAAAAGGCACTTGCATGACGAATCGTCGTTTTAATAACTTTAAACCAGATTGCTCGACTGCTATAGAACGTCAGAACTTGCATATTTCAGGTTTGTACGCAGGAAGTTTAAATAATTACAATTAACTAATTAATATCTCTCATCATAAGCATTGGCCACCTTTTTTTTTTTTTTTGAGGGTGGGTGGGAAATCATCAAATAACTTCTCCCGCTCTGGGCAGAGCAGGAGGGCGTGTCAGACTCATACTGACTAAAACCCACCCGTGTTCCTTCAGTTGCCTGTGCCAGGGGCCGCGATATCACTCTCGGACTTTCCCGCAACCCTAGCAGGCATCGGCCATAGCGGACCCCGTCATTGGTGCTGACATCTCTTTGAGGCACGCGTGGAACACAACCCGCCGTAAACCCGGGCCTGGTCCTTATCGAACGGCGAGCTGCCCATTGCTCGCCGTTCGCAAGCCCACGCCTACGGTGGCCGGGAATCGGCCTGCGATTCCCGACGCCCAGGGCGTCTCCTGCGGCGGCTAGGGGCGTGAGGGCGCGAATTTTGCCTCTCCCTCACGCGTTCCGCCTCCTCCTTTGCGAACATTACTGCTTCGCAGAAGGAGGTGACGGCATCCCAAGCCCTCTCGCTCCGTACCGTGGCCTGGACCAGAGCCGGACGCGAGAGATCGCCACCGCCAATCGCCTCCACGAGGACATGGCGGTGCTCCGCCCAAGCCCGGCAGACCTCCACCGTATGCTCCACCGTGTCCTCCGGGCGATCCACACAATGGTGACACCTGGGCGTTTCCTCCCGCCTTATCCGGAAAAGGAACCTCCCGAAACACCCGTGTCCGGTGAGGACCTGCGTCAGGCGGAAGGTGAGGACGCCGTGGCGCCTCTCTAGCCACTCCTCAAAGAGGGGACTTATCGCCGCAATTGTGGCGTGCCCAGCGCTGGGTTGCGACAATCGCATTCTCCATGCCGCCCTGAGATCCCGCTGGAGCTCTGTCCGCTGTACCGTGATTTCTCGCGGCAGCGGAGCTACGCCCCGGCGTTTCGCCTCCTTGCGCCTCTCCCAAATGTGCGCGAGGACTTTTGCCTCCAGATCCCATGGCGGTAATCCGGCAAGGAGGCTCGCTGCCTCACCGGAGACCGTACGGTATCCCCGGACCAGCCGGATGGCCATGACCCTTTGGGGCGCGTTCAACCGGCGGGCTGGCCGCTGCCTCAAGGAACACGCCCACACGGGTGCCCCGTAAAGGGCCATGGACCGCACGACCCCCGCGTAGAGCCTCCGGCAGGAGGCGTTTGGCCCTCCTAGATTGGGTAGGAGCCGCTTCCCGGCCCTTTCCAGTCTGGGAGCCAAACGTCAAAAATGCTCCACGAAGTTCCACCGGCTGTCGAGGACGAGTCCCAGGTACTTCATCGTCGACTCGATGCCGATGTGAACCCCTCCTACCGTTATTTGGGAACCCGACGGTGGCGTGTTCCGAGGACCATGGAAACACATGGCCTCGGACTTGTGCAGGGCCACCTCGAGTCCCGATTGCCGGATCCTCTCGACGATTGTCGTAACCCCGCGTGTCGCTAGTTCGGCCGCCGCCTGGTGTGACCTCCCCTGCGCCAGGACCAGCGTGTCGTCAGCGTAACAAACCAGGCTGACGCCGCTAGGGAGGTCGGCGCGCAGCACCCAGTCGTATCCGATGTCCCACAGATGCGGCCCCAGGACCGATCCCTGTGGGACACCGCACGACATCTCTTGCCGGTTCCATACTCCCTGGCGACCGGGGTAGATGACGGCCCTGTCCGTCAAATAGGCCTCGACCACACGACAGAGGTAGGTCGGCATCCGGTGATACCGGAGTGCCTCCCTGATGCAACTCCAGGGCAGGGTATTGAAGGCATTGGCGATGTCTAAAGTCACCGCCAAGACAACTTCACCCCGGGCACCTCACCCCCCGTCGTGACCCCGTCGTCGGGCCCGCACGCGCATGATGGCGTCCACCGTAGAGCGCCCCCTGCGGAAGCCAAACTGGCTCGCCACCAAATCCGGCCCCACCCGCACCAGCCGCCCGACGAGGCGGCCTGCAATGACTCTTTCAAAGAGCTTGCCCACCTTGTCCACCACCCATCGAGCAGCACGATGGGCCTGTAAGCGGACGGAGAGTCCGCTGGGCGCCCCGGCTTCTTGAAGAGGACCAGTTTCCCCGTCTTCCAACGAAGTGGGAACTGGCCCCTCTCCATGCATGCGCTTAGGAGCCCCTTAGTCGAGGCCCGAGAGCCTCCGAGGCCAGGACCCAGGCTTTCCCCGGTAAGCCGTCGGGTCCTGGGGCGGTATTTTTGGCACTCAGCCTACGTACCGCCACTCGCAGCTCTGCCTCGGTCACCTCCGGAGCATCGTCGTCGTCGTCGGCGGTGTGGTCCGCATTGAGTACCACAGTAGGCGGAGCCATGGGCGGGGATATATGTTCCCCTCTAGAAGGGAACAGAGCGCTCACCACGTCCTCCACGAGCTGGGGCCGGAGACTCTGCGTCAGCGGGGGAGCCCATGGGCGGAGCTTCTCTCGCACCAATTTATAGGGGCGTCCCCACGGGTCCCTGTTCAGAGTCTTCAGCGACTCCTCGCGGGCCAGTCCCCTGGCCCGCAGGATCACCGCTTGGAGGGCGGTCTTCGCCTCTCTGTACCCCTCGTACAGCTCCGCCGGAATGTCTTCCGTATCCGGAGGGCGAATACGGAGCCTGCGGTGCCTGGTGTACCGGCGTCGCACAGTGACGCACGCACTGTGCAGAGTCGTCACCTCCGGCGACCACCAGCACACCTGGCGCTGGGCGCGTCCGGGCTGGGCCCGGGGCATTGCCACGTCACATATTTCGGACATGGCCTCCCGGAACCACTCCGCCTCAACGTTGATGTCAGCAGGCCTGTCCGGTGATGACACCCAGGCCTGCACGATCGAGGCTTCCAGGAGGAGCTCCCGGTCCAGCTGCTTCAGCGCCCATCGCGGACCACTCGGGGACTGTCGGACCAGCGCGTTCGAGGTCTGGGCGGAAACGTCAAACCGGATGTACCGGCGCCGGTGGTCGGAATACGTCTCCACCCCCTCTATGACGCGCCAGTCAAGGACACGCGGCGACAGAGCGGGGCTGGCGAACGAGATGTCCACCACCGATTCACACCGCATCCGCACACACGTGTGGACAGAACCCCGATTTAGGATGAACAGGCCTGTCTCCAGAGCCTAGTCCTCCACCATCCTGCCCCGTGTGTCCGTATACAGGGAACCCCAAGCCACACGAGGACGAGCACGGGGAGGGAACGGTACCCGACGACAACGACTTTCAACCCTGCAAGGGAGTTGTGGAACTCGGCAAGAGTTCGGTTCGGGGAGAAGTATACCATTTTTGTCGGAATGAAACCTACAGTACCAAACCGACCACCTAAAGTTCTTTCCGTCAAAGGAATACGTGCTGTGAATAAAATATCGAGTGCTGAGAGAGGAACTATGTAACTGCTGTCAATACAGTTTCTGCAACGGGTCATTTCATTCCGCCAGCTTTCATTAAGCGAAAGAGAATGAAAGCAGAGCTGATTGACGGTGCACCGGCCGGAACCATTGGAATGGTATCCGAATCGAGCTTCAGTAATGGGGATCTCTTCATAGACTGGCTATGGCATTTCAAATATCATACCAAGCCATCCAAAGATCAGCTTGTTTTGCTGATTCTAGATAGTCACACGTCACATTGTTCGCTGAAAGCTATTGACTTTTACCGGCAAAACAACATCGTTGATTTGACGTTGCCACCTCACTGCAGCCATAAAATGCAACCCCTTGATAGGGGTTTCCACAGTGCTTTAAAGAAGTACTATGGCAGCAAATGTGAAAAATGGGTCAGAAATCACCCAGGAAGACCAATAACAACATTCCAGGTGCTTCAATCCGAGCTCCCGCATTTTACAAAGCTGCAACTGTTGCTTGTGGTGTGGAAACCTTCAGATCAACTGGAATATGGCCATGAAATCCAGACATTTTCTCAGATGCTGATTTTATGGCCAGCACCGTCACTGAACGGGAGAACCCTGAAAATAGCATCACTATTGAAATCATAAATGACGAGTTTTCTGCAGAGATCCCAGCAGAAGCACCAGTGGAAGCTGCGGCAAGTATTTCTTCTCAAACTGTGTAATCTATAAAAGCTTCGTCTAATCAGGTCACGACTGTCAACTCAGCCTGGCTCGCCCTTACTGAGCTCTAGAATTAAGATAAATAAAGCGAACGTAAGCACGCAGATGAGTCCTTCGCTTGAAAATATTGTTCCAATTCCAAGGTCTGAATTCAGGACAATTACTAACCGGAAGCATAAACAAGCAGAAGTCTTAAGCAGTTTACCCTATATGAACCAGCTAGAACATAAACTCAATGAAAAAATGAAGCCTAATCCAAAAACTAACGCCAAGCAAGCTAAAAATGTGTTTAAAAAACCAACACATTACCAAAAAAAAATATGGAGGTGTGGAGGATGCACTGGAGTATTCGTAGAGCCTATTGATGAAGACTGGATCGAGTGCGATGCGTGCCAGTTGTGATGGTACGAAAAGAGTACTGATCATTTGAGTTTTGGGGAATTTAAATGTGATTTATTTATTTATTTTATTTTATTCGGGAAACTTACAGCTATAATATACAGTGTACTTAAACAATATGCAACTGAAGCCCATATACAAGTTTCCACAGATAAACACCAAAATTAAAATTAAAAATAGAAAAAAATACAAATGTCGGTACAAAATACCTTTTACATAAATTAGGAAAAAAATAGTATACGAACGACAAATACAAACTAAAAATAATTTAGACGTAAACAATTAACGTAGTAATTGGATAGTTGTAAGCCAATTTTTTTATTGTTGACGCGTCTAAAATTGCCGTCATTATACATGTTTGAGGTAGGAGACATTTGGTAGGTAGGTGAGGTAGGAGGCGTTTGTTGAGACAAACCCACAGTTTTTCAAAATAAGAGTCCAAGCTGATCCACGGTTACGAAAAAGGGATAACATTCTTTGTGTGGATCGCAGTAAAACAGCCGTCCTACGTAAAAGTATTTATCGAATGGCTCCAGTTATTTTCAATAAAATTCCACGACCGATAAAGAATCTTAATAATAACATGTTTAAAAAGAAACGGAAACATTTTTTTTATTCATAAATGCTACTACTCCACAAATGAGTTTATTGAGGACACCACTGTCATTTAGATTATTAAAATATTTCATTTAGATGATTAAAATATTACATTAAGATTATTATTATTTTGACATTGGTAATTGTGTGTTAAGTACGTAAGGAATTGTGTGGTTATACGTAAGTAATTGAACTATTTCATTTTAAAAGTGTGCATGTTGTTTCGACACCACTAACTTTATTATTAACTCTCGACTAAAATGTAGCAAACTGAGCATTCATGTTATTTAAAACTGCAGAGTTTATTATAGTTATAAAAAACTGCAGAGCCACTGACTTTTATATTATATAAAACTGCATCTTATTATAACATCTTATTGCATTGAAACGAATACATTTGATTTGATTTGATTTCATTTGACGGACAAGTCGTAGCGGAACTACTGTGGTTTCGCTCCTATGATTTTGCGGCGATGTGAAACCTGCCTTACTATTTGAAGTCACAGTATACCTACTTATACTATAACTGCCCAACTGCAGTTATTCTCGTTAAAATTAACTTAAACTTGCACATATTTAGTGTCAATACCTTTATGAACTCATTTAATTCACAATCTCTCTCGGGACTGGGGAATTTAAACCGTGTGAATTCAAGAAAACATATTTTTATATTTGCTATGAGAACTCAATCAGCCGATCGAATAAGTATAGAGAGATTTTGTGAACATAGCCTACGCATTATGAAAAATATCTTGATTTTTCTACACTGATAAAATGTTATTTTATATTATTATTTATTTAATTATAATGAGGATTACTATCACACATTCCAACCGCTGCTCACCTCATAAACTCAAAAGACGGGAAGACAAAGTTACAGTGAAAAACACATGGATAACACAAAGAATTTCCTGCTTCATACGTATGCAATGCAACACCTTTTCTTCTCAAGATAAGTAATACCTTTATTCAAACATCAACCCCGAACGTTTTGTTTGTAAAGATAACGAAATCGAACACAATATTGATCGTCATAGTTTTATAGTGATGATTTATTAAATCATAAGTTTTAATCAACACCGACTAGGTATATAAATAAAACAAATAAATGGATTTGGTATCTTGACACCCTTTCCGTAATTACATAATTCCTGTTTGAAATAGAAGTTTTTTGAAGAAGTCAAAGCTAGAATACCTACTGTATTATTTACTGGTGATGCAACGCCTTTTCTTGATCAAAGCGCCTACTTGTAACGATTTTCCTCAAAATAATACCTACATTACAACATCAACGTTTTGTTTGTAAATATTACGAAATCGAACACAAGTCAGACATCGTCATAGTTTTACCCTATACTATGTTTTAGTTTTAAACTATGACGTTACCAAATCCATTTTGTCTTACAGAGTAGCACCTAGGCGTGACGTCGGCTAGGCTGCGTCTACGCGGTGCGCAAATAATTTAATTTAAAACAAAATACAGTCCTACAGAGCACTGTGATCGTTTGATTATTGATTAGATCATTAATAACATTATAAGAGGCGCTCTGTGTAAACAATTTGTTATGTGAAATTGTATTGAAAAACAAAATGGCGGCGGTAGCTCCGATTTTGGCCACGCGCCAAAACATCCTTTAACAATGTTAGACTTTACGGCTAATTTGACAGATAAGACTGTAACTGAAACTGACGGGAAGATAAAAAAAATCGCAAAGCAGACAAAGCTCAACAAGTCGAATGAACTGTTACTCTACAAATAGCAACGTATCTTATCAAGTGGTTTTTAATGATACCTACTGTTTATCCAATTTATTGCACGACGACACTCGCCTGATGTGCCCATCTCATTAATTACTTAAGACTGGCCAAGTGTGAGTTGTACTTGCGCTATTAGTGTTCCATACTCCTTTAATATTTTTTTTATGTTATTTAATCATATTTATTCAAATAATTGGTTGTATAAATAGTTGCTTTGTATTCTAAGTGCTTAATGTTTATTTCATGTTATTTTGAGTACCAATCATTGAACCTGGCTTGGTTTCCGTACGTCCTTTTCCGGTGACCACTGAAAATCAGCGCTGTGCTGTGGGTCCCCCATAGCACACCATCATGCTGAGTGGAAGCCTTCTTGTCACAGTCATGACGTGCAGCTGTCGACTATTTCTGTTTTGTGCTCGTGATTATAGATATTTTTTTGTTTTTATTTTTTCTTAATATTTAGAGCTAATTACCTTTTTTGTATGCACGTGTTTCTGTGATAAATAAATCAAATTTTCTTTCTTTCTTTCTTTCTTTAAGCCTGATTTACGCGATGCGATTTCTTTGCCTGTGCTGTGGCATACCATAAGTTGAAGCAATAATAAAAGTTGTACCGTCTAAACAATGTTTACATCAAACGTGTAAATGAGGCTAAGTCTTGAAAGCAAAAACTTAAAAAACACAGCAAACATCAAAGTTTGAACTTTCTTTGAAATTAAATGTTATTTCAGTAAGTAGATCTTTTAAGACACTTTTACACGTCAATATTTTAAAACTAGATGGTACTATTCCTAGTTGACTGATCTCTGAGAAGAAATGCTGAAACAAACTCACAGGTCATGGTCTCTTTTACAGTCCAAACATTGTATATTAGGATGTTATGTGAGTCTAACAATGCAGGGCCATGTCTGGAAGGGCCTTTTGAAGAAAGAGCCATTGCAGCTTTGAGTTGACCTGTCCTAACAGACGGCATGCATGCATCAGTCATCGTGTAGCTCAACCCTATTTTAGGGAGCTCATCATTCTGGATGTAAAAATCTCCAACGAAATGTTATAAAAATAGATAATCATTTTTAATCAATGAAAGAAAAATCTATTTCTTTTTAATGCCCAAACAATATTTTATTTGACGCCTGCATTAACTTTAATACTGAAATCGGTTTATTTTCGGTTCCTTACTAAACATTTTGGACCGGAGTTGATGGAGACAGATTGTACGCAGTGCCCACGAGCCTTAGTAATGAGGGACCGATTGAAAAAGACCGACTAAACACCTTCCATTTACTGCTAAAATGAAAAATGATCTTTTTCAGGGGCCAATCAGTTCGGGGATACAAATTTGACGCGGAACGCTAAAATAAATTAAATACTCAGACAGTCATCATCCTCTCTTCACTTCACAGAAAGGTTCAAATAAGATATAAAGTAATTATCATCAATTTAAGGTTAAAGTTGGAACTTTAAATATGTTTTCCAACTTAAATTGTCCGTAGGTATATTCAAATCACTACACTGCAGTTGGTATGGAGTGGCTCACGATAACGCGGAAAATTGACGTACGGTGACAGTTTTCTTTAACATGAATATTCCTGACTGAACATACAATATACTTAGACAAAACAAAAAATAATAAATATAGGAACTATGTTCAAACATGGTCAAACTACTCACGGACTTTAAAAATAAGTGCTATCCCTAATTGATTGTGTCTTATATAGTCTTCTATACATGCTCGTAACGTAATCATATTATTATTATTCACTATGCATCACTATTAATTATAAATACGCCTTATAACATAGTAAGATGCAACACTATGAAACGAAATAATGACGTACATGGAAATATGTACTTTAAGTACATTTTAATTACGGATGTGTTGTGTTTTATTATGGGTGTGTTTTATTATGAATGTGTCGGTTGAACAATCATTGTACATACGTAATAAACACTTAAGACTCCTGACCTATAACATATTTTCATAATTTTGTTTTTACATTAAGTTAATGTGACGTGCACGTTTATTATTAAAGTGCAAATGTTAGAAAACAATGTTGTTGTGTTGATTTTCAGCTTTCTTGGTTGGCGAGAGGTATTACGCTAATGACTATTAAAAAAAACGAGCAAGCCTTGCAGTGGTCGCATATGATGTGTCACATCTGACATTTCACCTTGTTAATAAGCAAAACATTAACATTATATCCAAAAAAAAAACAGGTATTATTTGAAATGGTTATTTGAGGTTAAGCGCTCAGCTGATGCGTTCACCTGCGCGCGCTCATTGGTCAAATCAAATAGAGCGCGATTCCCCGGCTTCCTGTTACACACTTCCGTCGCATTTCACGAAATCATCAGATATTACACATCAAAACAAATTGCTTGCATGTGGAAAATAACCTTTTAATTGATATTCTGTTCTTTTTATCGGCTCACTGAGTCATAATGTTACTATATAGCTGCATGATTTTATGACATAATAATATGTTAAGTGAAATACTTGTTTGAGGTGAGTTGAGTTGGAAAATTGAATCAAATGAACGTTCAAAAATGTTATAAGAGTAAACATGTTGAGCGAAAAAATGACGCAGCAATCTTGAAACGAGAACTTCTTATGGCCAGAAAATGGGTCATCGATCCTGGAAATCTCATATTTTCTATTCCTTGAATACACTCACGGTACCAAATATTCACATTTGTGGTAACCGTAGAGGTACTCGTAAACTTAATTAATTGCATTTGATAAGCAGAATGAAGTGTGATCTCTGAGTTTGTTTCGGCCTTTCTTCTCAGAGTAGTCAGACAGGAAAAGCCAACCTCATCCAGTTTTACAAATATGATTGACGTGTAAAAGTATTTGTAAAAACCTACTTACAGAAATAAAATCATTTATCATCTAATTTCACACTTTGTTATTCTGAAATTCGGTTCAGAAAATACCCTTCAAGCAAGTTTGGTACAGGAGAACCAATCAAAGAGAATATAGGTAAATAGTCTTTGTTACCAATACAATAAGCTTTTTTTTTTTAGACTGGGAAATCATCAAATAACTTCTCCCGCTCTGGGCAGAGCAGGAGGGCGTGTCACACTCTTACTGACTAAAACCCACCCGTGTTTTTCAGTTGACTGTGCCAGGGGCCACATATCCCTCTTGTACTTTCCCGCAACCCTAGCAGGCATCGGTCCTAGCGGACCCTGTCTTTTGTGCTGACATTTCTTTGAGGCGCGCGTGGAACACAACGCGCCGTCGATCCGGGCCTGGTCCTTATCGAACGGCGAGCTGCCCATTGCTCACCGTTCGCAAGCCCACGCCTACGGTGGCCGGGAATCGGCCTGCGATTCCCGACGCCCAGGGCGTCTCCTGCGGCGGCTAGGGGCGTGAGGGCGCGAATTTTGCCTCTCCCTCACGCGTTCCGCTTCCTCCTTCGCGAACATTACTGCTTCGCAGAAGGAGGTGACGGCTTCCCAAGCCCTCTCGCTCCGTACCATGGCCTGGATCAGGGCCGGACGCGAGAGATCGCCTCCACGAGGACACGGCGATGCTCCGCCCAAGCCGGGCAGACCTCCACCGTATGCTCCGCCGTGTCCTCCGGGCGATCCACACAATGGTGACACCCGGGCGTTTCCTCCCGCCTTATCCGGAACAGGAACCTCCCGAAACAACCGTGTCCGGTGAGGACCTGCGTCAGGCGGAAGGTGAGGACGCCGTGGTGCCTCTCTAGCCACTCCTCAAAGAGGGGACTTATCGCCGCAATTGTGGCGTGCCCAGCGCTGGGTTGCGACAATCGCACTCTCCATGCCGCCCTGAGATCCCGCCGGAGCACTGTCCACTGTACCGTGATTTCTCGCGGCAGCGGAGCTACGCCCCGGCGTTTCGCCTCCTCGCGCCACTCCCAAATGTGCGCGAGACCAATACAATAAGCTGCCGTTATGCTCTTAGTAACAGATAGTTCTCTTAAAAGAGCCTGTCTCCAGTATTACTACCACGCCTAGTTTGCAACACCAATAAGCGTTGCTTTTGTTTCAGTAAAAGAAAATTAATTGTTAAGCAAATTGTCTACCTACTTAAATCGTCCGTATATTTAAATCATAACTGTCAATCTTTGACTAAAAATATATAATACGGCAAATTGACGTAGGATGTCGATTTCCTAAACAATTAATTTCCCTGTTGTACTTACAACACTATCGATAAAATTATGTTGTCCTAAGATAATTCAACTTTGTTTCTAAACTAAACATGACCCGTTCTATAGTTTATATTTGTTACAAATTAACAATAAAACAAACAGGAACTGAGTATTAGAATTTAATAAATAAAGTTTAACAAATTATTCTACAAACTCAACACTACTCAACTTAATACAAATAAACATACCCAATAACTGAGTATAATACTTTTGTTTGGTTTAATAACATGCTGATATAAAACAAAAGAGAGATCAGAAATAAAACCGAGTTTACATGCACACTCTCAGTACTTACCTACATATCGATAGAACCTCTAAACAAAAGAATATCAGCATTCGAATGCATCGGCTAGTGATATAAATTGTGTTACGCAAACACAATTTATATCACAAGCCGATGCATTTTTAGGGAAATTGCTAATTCTTTGCTTCTCTATGGTTGAAAATTTCGTCTGCTCAACAACTGTTGTTATGAATGTTGTTGAACTGTCAAAATAAAAGACATTGCAAGTGCAAGTTTTTAACGCAACTACCCCGCTACCATCTGCCTTAATTCAAAACCTCCTTAGCGTGATCCAGCCAGTGAGGCCATAATTCCACATGCTTCTGCAGCATCTCCCCAGGACTGTCGGTGTTGGACAACTGGCTATGCGCCACCAGGTAATAGTCTTCGGCCAGGTACTTATTCGTGACGGCACAGGCAAGAAGATCTTTGAGGGATTTTAGAGCCAACGAGGATGGTATCTTTGCTGTTGACGAAAAATATGAGATTAAAAATGAGCCCTGATTTTTTTTAATAAAAACTTTAGAACCTTATAAAGACGTTTAAAATATCAGGATTTACATTGGTACCAAAAACCTTTTTTTAGTTCAGTTTTTCAATCCTGTTCATTGTAAAACTAGTTTTGAGTCGAGATTGGTTCGGAAACTATAATTGTTTCAAATAGAGATATATTACCCCCAATTTAGTTTTCATAATATACTTCCAGCAAAGTTAACTAACCAACCACATAATTTATTCGAAAGAATAATGCAATAAAGCAAACAAGACGACCTATTTCTAAAATCATATCCTCAATAAAGATTACTCACTTCTGAAATCGCCAATGAATGAAATCCCAACGGCTCTCCTGTTATGTCCCAAAGTGTGTGCCCCAACGGTATGCCAGCCAGCTCCCTCATACACCCTGCCATTACCTCCGATTAGGAATCTGAGGATTCATGAAAAACATTCGTTGAACTCAAAGGAACAGAAAGCCCTAAGGGAAATCACGAAATCGACACAACACTCGAAACCAATTTGAGCAATTTGTTATCTAAGCAGTCTATGAATAAATTTGCGAAATTAGGTACTTCCAAAGATTTTTGGCCTCTGTAATGTTTCTATTTCTGAACCATTATCGACTTGAAATTGATAACGTCCATGAGATAAATATTCCTGAAGCCATCAGACTCTTAACAGTAATTGAAGTTTCTAAGAATAGCTCTTAGTAATTTAATTTCTTAGCTTTTTGATTTATACGACTTTGGGTCATACATCCGTCTATAACTCTGGCAAGTGTAAAAATATTGAAAGATTTTTTTTATTGTTTTTCTATTAAATGGCCGTTATGCACGTAGCTACAAAAATAATAAAAGTATATCTGCGTGCGTAAATAGCTTTAAATAAAAGTATGTTACTTAAAAACATCTCTCTTAAAATTCACAAAATGTTGAAAAATAAAAGCTAAGGCCGTGCGGAGAAGGGACGTGCTCTGGGTCTCTGCAATAATATTGAACCTACATAATTATGTAATAAGCTTACGATTGTCCAATATCAGTGAATCCCCGATCTTGAATATGATATTTCCTGATGCCGTTGGCCGCTTTCTGGCACTCCTCATCACTGTTGCACTCGGGAATCACCGTATGCTGTATCACGGCTATGTTAACTGGATTTGGAAGAGGTTCCTGTCGCAGGAGAGGAGAACTACCCCATTCCGTTATTGGGATTACTTCGCAATTTCCATCAGCTATAAGAAAAACATCACGTCAGCATGAAATGGTAGGTATATTTACTAGGACCATACCATTGTATCATAAACCATCATCACCTGCAAGTAGGCATGGATTACGGGCCTATTTTCCAGACTCAGAATAAGCACACACACAGTCAGGTTTTAAATAGAACAGAAAATTATTTCCAAATAATGTTTCAGATAAGTTAACAAGTAGTTACTTGCAGTACAGTAAGTATCTACTCACTTACTACTACTCTTTTTATACTGTGTTACTACTATACAGTACTATCCTGAGGAGGTAGAAAAGCCAGAGAATAAATTACAGAATTCGAGAATACCCATGAAATAGGTACTCGTCTCAAATAGTGAGACGTTTGAAATTAAAAATTTCAATTGGCCACTAATATACAACGTGTAACATAATAATAATTAACGCAAGACCTCATATACCCCAATTAGAGTATTGAGTTAAAAGAATTATACAATGACCAAAACCATTTTTTTTAAAGCTTCATATTATTATTTAAGAAAATCGTGTTGCCCTAGCATTACTTTATGCATTTAAAATTAAGTCTTATTGCCTTGCAATAATATTTAATTTTCTTTGGCTCAACCGGCGGTCAGTATTGCATTTTTTTTTTTAAATAACTGTTTTAATAGTTACTGAAATCGATTCACTAGTCAATTATGAGCAAACTACTTTCAGGACTTGCGTTTATTCTGTTACACCTGGTATATAATCGGAGTTCTAAGGCCCTCATTACAGGTTGCAGCAATCAACGCTTACAAGGGATCACTGAAAAACATTTGCTTTCCCACGAAAAGAAAAAACTTGCAGAAGAAACCATCAACATAGTTAATGAGGTACTCAGAAACTTACCTTTTGCCCCTACCATTAACTTGACAACTAAAGTTAAGATCAAAATTACCCTCATATTTTATTAAAACAAAAACACTCTTTATTCCCAATACACGAGGGTACAAATCTATTAACTTTCACACTGAAACTAGTAGTGTGAATACACAATCATTAGCTTTGTAGCTCCTTATATACATATTTGCATAAAACAGTTGGAGGGTAAGAACCTTTATCATCAGGAAAATACAGACTTTTCAGAGGATAAATTCAGTTATTCCCTGTTGTCCTCCCAGTTGCATCGATAAGACGCGGTGTTATTATGAATTACCTACTATTATATTAATAACTAGCTGACTAACATTTTTTTTTCTCTCCATAGGAACCATTCTCGTACTTCAAGGAATATTCTAAAAAAAGAATTAGCTAATTTGGTCCATCCGTTCTTGAGTTATAAAATTACAACGAATAGTGGCATTGATTTTTATAGATAAGTATTATTATTACTCATTTGTTAACTTTATTTGTTAATTAATCAATTGACAGCACTATAGTTATAGATTATTTTGTAATGTATTTTATTAATGAATAAAGATTATATTGTTTGACAAAAAAATAAAACTCGGTGTAAAATGAGTGAGCACAAATGATAAATCGTAAATATTGTGTTATAAACAGATATAATGTAAGTATAAGTTTACAGATAAGAATGATGCAATGTATGTATTATTAACCACAAAGAAACATTACGATTATGGAAGAGGGGAGTTACTATTACCGTAGCTTTTCTTTATCAATAATGACTATGTCACGATATCTTCAAAGTCAAGACTATCTCTAGTTGAGATAGTATATAGTATAGTATTGCATAGCACATGTGTGAGCACTATGTACCTACTATAAAGCTTACTTGATCCGTCGTTCATTGACTTGAATGAACCCTGGCGGCTGAGAGTATGTCATGTTCGTGAACGGGCGCCGTCAGTAGGCACTGGTCATGTCTTAGCTGCCACGGCTTATTTTTATTTCTGAATTGTTTTTATCTTTTTATTACGGACGCTTTTAACGTGCACGTCTTTCTACGTCGTTCTCACATGTATAATTTCAACATGAATGATGTAACCACTATTTTGTAATAATATTTTGATTTAAAAGAGTGTCCATGGAGTTTCTTGCCCGTTCTTCTCCATAGGTACCTACTACGCTTTGGAATGGGCAACTAGCTTCATATTTCTGACTGACCGACCCCTTGACAATTCAAAGATGCCTGTAATTGGTTTATTGGAAATGCTTTGAGTTTGAGTTTGATAAGTATCTGAAATGCACATGTTTTCACCAGAGGATTTATTTTATCAGAAGGTTATTGTTAAGTTGAAATAATGTTTCTTGAGGAGTCTCTATTCATCTCAATTAAAACAAACGCGTCTAAACGTTAGTAATCGTTGGCGTTCTTTCCTCACATTGTTACAAACAAGAACAGAACAAAGAAGAAATCGAAATATTAATTTATGAAAACCAATACAATCATAATGGTACAAAAATTTGCGAAACATTTAATTCCAATTAGTAAACAGGAAAATAAACATGACCTAGTTGTTTATACGAATAATTAATAAAACGTTATAGGTATTGTTTAATTGAAGGGCTTGTGGCTAAGTAAAACAGCCGCACGTGTCGATCGATCAGGTTAAGCTACGCTTGCCGCGGTCGGTCCGTGGATGGGTGACCACCTTTACATTCCGAGACCCCTCCGTGCCTCGGAAAGCACGCTCAGCAGTCCTCAGATTGGATTCAGATCAGTTCAGATCTTTGACTCGTTACGGGTCGTCAGAAGCCCGAAACTCTGACCACCCATCTTACGAAAGGGTATCGTGCTACCCAGTAACTGGATTGTGGAGGTCAGATAGGCAGTCGCTCTACGTAAAATACTGGTATTCAGCTGCATCCGGTTAGACAGGAAGCTGACCCCAAAAATTGTTGGGGAAAAGGCTAGGCATATGATATTTGTATTAAAGTCAAAGTCTAACCATTTATTTCAAATAGGCTCATAGAAGGCACTTTTGAATGTAAATATTAATATTAAAATAGAATTGATTCTAGTTGCCCCTTCCAAAAGGTAGTTTCGTCACAGATTACTAAATAGTTACTACGTAACAGATACTTCACTCAGTAGAAAATTTCCAATACCTATTGAGATATTAGCCTACTCCGTCGCCTCAACAACCACTGCATGCTAAAATGTGCCTAAATGCTCAAGCGTACAGTTGTGATTGCTTCGCACCGCGCGATCCTACAGCAATCGCAGGGAACCGAATTTGGACCGCAAACGGACCGAGAGCGCTCGCTCGAGCGGTAGGTAATTATAGCGCGCAAGTACATGGAGTGACGGAGGCCTGGTTTCGTATGGATCAGAATGGGCAAGAAACTCCACCGTTACTCTTTTAAAATGTTTTACAATATTTTGTATACATTAATGATATGATATGATTTACGATTTATTATGTCAAGACGATGCACTTAAAAAAAAATACTACACCACATTAGAGGTTTAGAAAAGTTTAAGGTAAAAATACTTTAAAATGAAGCAACGACAGATACGTTAATTATGTAATAGATACATGGTGCTCACATATTTACAAACATTATAAAAGTATACAATTTTCATATTTTTTTAAACAATTATAATATGCACACGCCCGTTTATTTAAACGAAAGTGTTTACTGAGTTATAAAGTTTATTCCACTAATACGAGCAGTTATGGAGTAGAAACAATTATTATTGTTATTGGGTTATGATGTAGGTAACTACGTACCTACCTGACAAAAAAAAGCACTACGATATACCTAGTAATTCCATATCAATAGCTATATATAACCTGTGTTATTATAAAGGAAAGACTGCCTCGTTGTTCTAGTGGGCGAAACGCTACTATGAGGTCCTAATTCCCACATCGGGCAAAATGTTTATTGAGTTTTTTCGATCTGGATCTCGATTCATGCCCAGTTCATGGCAATAGGCTCGTCCCCTATTAAATTTAACATAACTGGCAAAATGTGGGTGTACTAAACGTATACACCTCTGCCTTACTTTCGGGATTACAGAAGTTATGTTAAGTTTAAGATAAAGTCGCTTTTCGTATCTGCCCGTGTTTGTTCTTTAAACTGCGCAACGAATGTGATGCGGATTGCAACGTCATTTAGAGAATTTATTTCGGATGGTGTTCTGAGTATAGAAGGTCTGGAGACCATAACCCTGGAGACCATAACAAACCTTAGCACAACACACCCCCTGGCGGTAGACACCCGCAAAAACTTGAGGGCTATTGAAAACCAGAGCAAAGCTGTGTCTTTGTTCTGGATCAAGGCACACACGGGCCTTGCAGGAAATGAGAGAGCAGATGAACTGGCGAAGGATGCAGCACTTAAATTGAAGAGGAAACCCGACTACGAGCTGTGTCCGATTTCATTCATTAAACGACAGATCCGAAAGGGGTCGATTGATGAATGGAATCGACGATACAAGGAAGGTACCACTGCTAGTGTAACGAAGATGTTCCTTCCCGACGTAGCTGCGTCCTATAAAATTGTTAGGCAAATTGTCCCAAATAACATACTTACCCAAGTCCTAACGGGACACGGTGGGTTCTCTGAGTACTTGAATCGGTTCAGGTGCAAAGAGAACTCATCGTGTATCTGTCAACCCGGAACACCCGAAACTGTCGAACATCTACTGACTGACTGTCCGGTTCACGCCCTAAAGAGACTCGAGGTTGAGGATAAATTGGAATGTAGAATGATGACACAGAATTTCCCAGAGCTACTATCTAATAAAAGACATAGGGAAACATTTATAAAATTCTTGATAGATGTTGCCAAACAAAGTATAAATAGAAATAAATAGTGTAATAAATGTATGATATATATATATTATAGAATATAAGTAATAAGCATACGAGAAATAAATGTATAAGCAAAATGTTAGAACAATAAGGCAATATGATTAAGTAGATAAGGACAAAAATTTAAGAATAGATAAAACTAAAAAACCTGTTAACCCATTGGGAAATATAAGCCATGTAAATAGATTAAGTAAGAAAAGATGTAATCCAATCCGATTTGTAGAAAAAATGTATATCTATAAAGATAGACGTTTGTATAGTGAGGCAAAAAATAGAAATAAGATTGTATAAGTAAAGAAGGATACTTAAATATATAATAGTTAATATAGTTGAAGTACCTAAAAGCACAAGAAAAAAAAAAAAAAAAAAAAAAAAAAAAAAAAAAAAAAAAAAAATATATATATATATATTTAAAGTGGTACTTAGATAAGGTTACACATAAGTTAAATGTAGTCATTTCATGTAATGGTTGTCTAGAAAAGAAGTTAACACCCTGTCTTTGTTGTTGCAAATGTCTTCAAGTCATTATGACTTACAATGCACAAAAGGACTCTGATCATGTCAGAGGGACACTAGACTTGGCAGGAGTGGGTTTTAGCCGGTAAGAGTCCGGCACTGCCCAGACTGGCTCACGAGTGAGGTAGTCTGGGCGTCCATGAGGATTTCCCCTCCTGCCAAAAAAAAAAAAAAAAAAAAAAAAAAAAAAAAAAAAAAAAAAAAAAAAAAAAAAGAGTATAGAAGGTGACAGCATCGACACGCAAACTGAAACCATGAATTCAGCACATGATCCTAGAGCCCCTTTTTTTTAGGTGGGAAGTCATCAAATAACTTCTCCCGCTCCGGGCGGAACGGGAGGGCGTGTCAGACTCTTAACTCTTACTGACTAAAACCCACCCGTGTTCCTTTAGTTGCCTGTGCCAGGGGCCACGGTAACCCTTTCGGACTTTCCCGCAACCCTGGCAGGCATCGGCCCTAGCGGATCTCATCATTTGGTGCTGACATCTCTTTGAGGCGCGCGTGCAACACATTCTAGAACCCCTAGCGTAGCAATTTCTCGTCGCGTATAAAAAAAAATATAAAATCTGCTACGTCATAGAAAAGTACGTAGAACAGCAAATTTATGTTTTAATGACCCACGAAAAATGTCACACAGAAGCTTCAGAATCGTGTACTAAATCCATGGTAGCAGGTTGCGCGTCGATGTCCCTGCCACCCTGTATACTACATTAATATTAAACGTACATTTAACAAAAATGTCAATGTTTCATCAAGTCGTAAAAACCGTGCGAAGCAGGGGCCATTTTTATTAGTTTGGGATATCATCAAATAGCTTCTCCCGGTCTGTTCGGAACGGGAGGGCGTGTCAGACTCTTACTGACTAAAATCCACCCGTGTTCCTTCAGTTGCCTGTGCCAAGGGCCATGGTAACCCTTTCGGACTTTCCCGTAAACCTGGCAGGCATCGGCCCTAGCGGACCCCGTCATTGTTGCCAACATCTCTGTGAGCGTGGAACTCAACGCGCCGTCGACCCGGGCCTGGTTCTTGTCGGACGGCGAGCTGCCCCGTGCTCGCCGTCCGCAAGCCCGCGCCTACGGTGGCCGGGAGTCGGCCTGGGATTCCCGATGCCCAGGGCGTCTCCTGCAGTGGCTAGGGGCGTCTCAACCTCTCGCGTTCCGCCTCCTCCTTCGCGAGCATCACTGCTTCGCAAAAGGAGGTGCCGGCTTCCCATGCCGCGAAGCAGGGGCCTACTCTTTAAGTCCGTCAACGAACAAACGAGCCCGTTTGCAAGTAGTTCAATACTTTGGAATTAACCCTACACCCGAATAATTAACTTTTTCGGACGGGCGGTAACACATCGGGAGTAAGGACCACTGTCAAGTGGAGTCGTCATTCATTTTTAGTTCGGGGCTCGGATGTAATCTTATGTCCGTAGGTGATACGGAGTAGCAAACGCCTGTTACTTCGGCCGAAACTACGGATCCCGTGCTTTTTTCATGTATTTATTTATAAGTATAAAAAATAATGATGTATTATTAGGTTTGTTAAGTCGCTGGGTATTTTAAAGTATGTAATACCTATCATGGACGCTACTGAACAGCAGGACTTTTAAAATCATGAAAGCATACTTTACAAAAAACATCTCTTGGGAAATTAAACTGAAAATGAATTTGCTCGATCCATGAACAAATTGTATCGGAAAAGCTGAAAAATATTCATGCTTACTTAATTGTCAGTATAATTATATTGGACAGGTGAATATTGAAATTTTCCAACAGTATTAAAGTTACCTTCGTGGATTTTCTTCAGTAGCAAGATATTGTGGATTAGCCGCTCGGTCGCAGAGCGCGGGAAAAATAATCGAGCCAGATGAATGCCAGATGCGTCACCGGCGCGCGCGGCGCGGCGGGGCGCCGCTCGGCCGCCCGATAATGTAAATAAAGCATTTTTACGACTTGGGTTTGTTTGAATGGTGCTAACACTTGTGTTTTTTGTTATGGTAAGGAACGGGGCTTTAAGATAGCGGAGTTTCGTTTGAAATAGGATAGTATTTACGTAAACACTACGTACGATACGTACGTACGATAGTATTTACGTAACTCAACCCCTGCAAAGTATAATTTATTTTGAGTTTTTATGAGAAAATTGACTTTTTTTAACTAATTCTTATTGAAATTCGAAAAAATCTACATCCTGTATCTTTTTTATAATTTTTACTAGATTGGTACTGATGAGTACTTGCCTTAGACATGCTATTTATGGTTGTTTATTGGGTGTGTTGAAGATAATATTAAGTTTTACGAAAAAAAATTTCTCAAATCATAACTTTTCATTTACTTTGGACCCCACTGTGAAAAAAAAATACTCTACCGAAAAGTGACCCTGTGTTACAAGTTTTGGCGCATTTAATAGGGATTCCGAAAAGGTATTACACATGGCCATGAGTGGCTCTAATATC
Organism: Brachylomia viminalis; assembly: GCA_937001585.2. Classification (NCBI taxonomy): domain Eukaryota; kingdom Metazoa; phylum Arthropoda; class Insecta; order Lepidoptera; family Noctuidae; genus Brachylomia; species Brachylomia viminalis. The sequence continues at coordinate 6,968,383 of OW443300.2, forward strand.
TTTCTAGGACGAAAAAACAAGACAACGATTGTGAAAACCTAACCTAACCGAGTTTTATGGTTGGATTAACTTTGGCCTTGCTACGAATAATCGTCCTTGATATGAATAATATCTTTCAAGGACGATCATTCGTAGCACGTAGAGCCACTCATGGCAATGTGTAATACCTTTTCGGAATCCCTATTAAATGCGCCAAAACTTGTAACACAGGGTCACTTTTCGGTAGAGTATTTTTTTTTCACAGTGGGGTCCAAAGTAAATGAAAAGTTATGATTTGAGAAAAAAAATTTCGTAAAACTTAATATTATCTTCAACACACCCAATAAACAACCATAAATAGCATGTCTAAGGCAAGTACTCATCAGTACCAATCTAGTAAAATTTATAAAAAAGATACAGAATGTAGATTTTTTCGAATTTCAATAAGAATTAGTTAAAAAAAGTCAATTTTCTCATAAAAACTCAAAATAAATTATACTCTGCAGGGGTTGACCTTAAGGACCTCCCGTAGAACAACTTTTTGCAGCTGATGACCCCACCTAACCCCTAGTTGCGTTTGATCCACGACTTTTGGGCCACCCTGTATAAAAAAAGACGCTAGGTTGCAGGTGCTAAATAAAACTTTTGTTGCCGCACATATAATTTCCCTAAGAATTCATCTCACGACTAAGCCTATTGAGAGGTGAGTTTACTCCTATTTTTGTGTTGGATGCTTTATTGTGGAATAAATGGGTAATGGGAAATCTGGGTAAATTATGGGGGACTTTTAATCCAATTTGTTCAGTTAATTTATCGCAGTCCAATCTATTGTTAACTAATTTGAAAAAGAACATGAGATCATGTACCAGTTAAAACATAGTGAGGAAAAGTGGAACTTTTTTAATTATATAGCATGTCGGTACGACAATTAATTAAAACACTGGCAAAACTAGTGCATGTGAGTATTTTGAAATCATCAAATACCTAAATACAAACTATAATTAAAAATTAAAAACAAACAATTTAAATAGTAGTGATGGGCCGACTATGGGTTTTGCCATCGATATAAGAAAGGGTTTAGCCAGTCAGCCTACTAACTATACTGACTAATAGTATTTGACTCGATTTTCGTTCGTAGTGTAGCGGTATCTACATACATCGCTACATGCGACCTGCGCGTCATACTGACGTCACGCAAATCCTGCATCGCGCAACCAGAGTTTACCGCGCGACTAGCATATATACAACTTCCCGACATCAATCATCGGGCAGTTGCCCACCAGACACGACACCCGTCTGGTCGGAGGATCCTCCCTTTTCTATGGAGGTATGAGTGAACTTTACACCTTGTTCCTCGTACCTCTATAGTAGACTGGGAGCGTCATAAGTTACAAAAACAAAGTTTAATTTACTGTCATAATGACGTCCTCATCCCTACACGTTATGCTCCTTCCGTACTTCAGCTCTCACCTACAATACCTAGCACAATTTATTTATCTTCATACTTACCGTCATTGCCAACGCCAATCAATATTGTAGAATAAAAGTGGTGTAATAAAAAATAAATAATACAATCTTAACATTGTAGCCCTGAATATAGTCCAATTAGTGTTATCTTATGTACACTTCCGTCTATTGATAATGAGCCATTAATTAGTAACATCATTCACCAGTCACTATTTGAACTTGTGCTATTTACACACTGCATGGTGCCGACTCTCTTGTCACAAAATCCTCTAAACTAGACTAAAAATCATCAAAATTTAGTTTATCCCTGTCAAACGACGATTTCCCATTCTGAAATTGACTAAAGTGACACAACTTAACTAAATTTTAGTTTGACAGCACTAAGATGGCACTGAGATTATAATTTAGTGAAAATGGCAATTATGCTATTCTGAATTTTACGTTTTTCACCAAAAATTTTGATTGTCTAACTAAATCTGCCTATTTTTAATCGTGATTAAAAAGGTGTGGAATTAAATTACTTGTCATGTCATGTCATATTTCAGCCGGTCTCATCATCATCATCATCATTTCAGCCGAAAGACGTCCACTGCTGGACATAGGCCTCCCCCAAGCACCTCCACTTCGACCGCTTTTGTGCTTCCCGCATCCAACGGGTTCCTGCGGCCTTGACAAGATCGTCTGTCCACCTTGTGGGAGGCCTTCCAACGCTACGTCTTCCGGTACGCGGTCGCCACTCTAGAACTTTCCGGCCCCATCGGCCATCTGTTCTGCGAGCAATGTGCCCTGCCCACTGCCACTTAAGTTTGGCAATTCTTCGGGCTATGTCGGTTACCTTGGTTCTCCTGCGGATCTTTTCATTTCTGATTCGATCACGCAGGAAAACTCCAAGCATAGCCCTCTCCATTGCCCTTTGGGTGACTTTTAGCCTTCTAATAAGGCCCATTGTGAGCGACCACGTTTCAGTACCATATGTCATCACTGTCAACACGCACTGGTGAAATACTTTCGTCTTGAGGCACTGCGGTATGTGGGACGAGAAGATATTGCGTAGCTTCCCGAACGCTGCCCAGCCGAGTCGGATTCGACGATTGACCTCTTTCTCGAAGTTGGACCTACCTAACTGGACAACTTGTCCTAAGTACACATACTCGTCCACGACTTCGAGTGTAGCGTCTCCGATCTTCATGAGAGTGGGTGTTACATGGGCATTTAACATGACCTTCGTTTTGTCCATGTTCATTTTAAGACCCACTCTTTCGGAGGCTCTACTGAGGTCATCGAGCATTGTACTGAGGTCCTCCATAGTCTCAGCCATGACTACGATATCGTCGGCAAACCGAAGGTGAGTTATGTACTCGCCATTAATGTTAATGCCAGCCCCTTTCCAGTCCAGAACCTTGAAGACATCCTCCAGTGCAGCGGTGAACAGTTTCGGAGAGATAACGTCTCCCTGTCTCACACCTCGCTGCAGATGGATAGGTTTCGAGGTCTGATCCTGGAGTCGGACTGACATAGTGGCGTTTTTGTACAGACACTTCAGCACCTCGGTGTACCGATAGTCAATCTGGCACCGTTGAAGAGACTGCAGTACAGCCCATGTCTCGATCGAATCAAAGGCTTTCTCGTAGTCCACAAATGCTAAGCAGAGAGGCAGGTTATACTACGCATACAGCCGGTCTATTCTATAAAAATCTTACTGAAAACTTAGATGAAGTGAGTTTGAAGTCAGCTGTCAATAATGCCAATCTCTAGCGTCAGATGGCATGACAGTTCATTTCAAGCTCACTTCACCTAAGTTTTCTGTGAGATTTTTATAGAATAGACCGGCTGAAATAAATGAAGGTATCCTCACTAATATCTACCTGTCTTATTTAGCCCGAGCTTAATAAAAACTTAATGGCTAAATAATAACAGCCACACGGGCTTACAGACGGTTAAGCTACGCATGCCGAGGTCAGTCCGTGAATAGGTGACCATCCATTGCATATTGACAACCCTCAGTGTCTCAGAAAGTACGATTCGCCCGCCGTTGGTCCCGGCTGCCATTCGTAGACCTTTAACAGTCGTGACACCCGTAACGACTGTCAAACACTCAGACTGTGTCCGACTGGGTATAAGTCGGAAGCCCAAAAGTCTGACAACCAGTCTTACCAAGGGGTATTGTGTTACCCAGTAACTGGGTTGTGGAGATCAGATAGGCAGTCGTTCCTTATAAAATACTGGTATTTAGCTGCATCCGGCTGGACTGGAAGCAGATGGTTTGGGTTTCTGGGGTGATTTTTATGTTATTCCCCGTGTTTAAATGATTGAATTAAATGCATGTTTATTGAAACAATAAAATAGATATCATTCAATTTTCAAGCCGCAATGCATAATTTATAATAATTGCTTCACGTGCACGTTGTAAACAATATTTATAATGTTCTCTTTAAATTGGCATATTTTGTATGGAGCATTTAAAAATATTAACTTTTATATTCTGATACTAGCTTGTGCCCGTAGCTCCACCCGCGTATGTCAGAAATTATCACGGGAACGTACTACCTCGATAAAAAGTATTCTATGTCCTAACCTAGGTCGTGGTCTATCTGTGTGCTGAATTTCATCCAAATACGTTCAGCCGTTATTGCGTGATTGAGTAACAAAAATACAAAATTTCACATTTATCTAAAAACAATTCCACTGATATTAATATTAGTAGGATTCATTTCCAGTTATAATTAGATAATAGATATATAGGATTTTAATGGACAGACTTAAGTAAAAAGGATTCTTTTTTACCCTGAAAAATAGCTTATTGCACAAAATAAATAATATTGCTTTGGCGTCATTGAACTTAATCAATCAATCTGTTTGCAAATGATTGATACACTCAATTAGAAACTCTCATCCAAATTAAGATTTAAGTCTTAATTAAAAGTAGAAACAAAATGTAATTGATGAATGTGAATTATTGATTGCCTGCCTGCCTGCCTAGCCTTTTCCCAATATAATATAAAATGATTATAGAACTTAAAGAAAACTGCAAACTAAGGTAGCCTACGTGAAAAATCATTCTTTTTTTAATTTTTAAAATATTTTGTTTTTATTTTGGGGCATAAAAATCTTACTTTATTTTTTTTTATGTCTAACACGTGATATAATTCCTTTCACTACTCCAGAATAAAGGGCTGAATTAATGTCAATTTAACAACTGGGGGATTCAAACTCAAGACCTCTCAGTCTTTTGCCAAATGTCGGTTAGTTCACTGTCGTAATAGATAATATCAGTGACTTATTTAACGATACTCCTTAAGAATCACGTTGACTGACGTGCATGAGAGGAGACGACACGTGTTTTATCGCGTGCATGCAGTTTGTGGAAACAGTATTGTAAACTATAAAAGACTTTTATAGATTTTGTACAAAATTATTGATGCGAAAAGCTCAGATACGGCGATGCTTGGATAAGCCCTATGTACAGAGTGGACGTCTTTTGGCTGAAATGATGATAATGAATCGAAATATTCACTAAAACTCCATGAACTCACGTTCCTGATACTGACAAAAGAATACCTTCACGTGAGATAAGCAGTTAGTTCACAAAATAAAACCGTAACATTTATTTTAATTTCCATAATAATGTTTTTCTTATAAAATACCCAACATTGTGCAGTCCAGTACCTACCATACGTGGTAGGTACTCGATTGCACAATGCTGGGTTATTTTAAATGTTTTCTTTATCAAATTATATTTTCTTGAATACGTTCAAGAAAATATAATTTTAAAAAGAAAATAAAAACGTAGCTAAGAAGACGTTGCATTTAATACTTCAATTAACCCACTTCTTCTGTATGAAACGATACGACCTCATCAAGCCATTTGATGCAGAAATGACCCTGAATTTGGTTAGCTCTATAATTATTTGCCTAGCGCTTTCCCAACAGGCTATGTGTGATTAATGAATTGTTATTAGACAGTAAAATTATAAGGAATGTCATAAGGAGTGTGTTACACAGATAAGATGAATGCTACTTTTTTCAGACATTCTGAATTCTAGCTTCTTGTAGCGACTGTCACAGATATTCATTCCATGGCTGAAAACAGGATCGATGTTGAAACATTGCCCTCTGAGGCAACAAAAGACCGAGACTCCTTCATGCCCCAGAGTAGGCATGGGCAAAAAATATCGATATATCAAAATATCGATATTTTTCCATACAATTATAGACATATATCGTCGATATTTTTAATCGCGATATATCGATATTCGATATTTATTTTAGAGTATCGAATTCGTAGCAATTTCGATCTATTTTTATGCTCTTCGCGCATCGTTAACTTTAAAAAATCCCGCCACAATCTTTATGAAATGCAATATAACAGTAAGACTATTGGCTGCATGCACGAAAATGCTAATACTTTTAAACCATCAGTGTAGGACGTCTACCACCCTGAAGTTAACAGACAATAAACAATTTTCCTGATACGAAAACTGACGATATATCGATATTTTTCACTCGATAATTATCGATACTGTTTAAAAATATCGATATATTTTTTTAACTTCCCATCCCTACCCCAGAGTACACATACCTAGAGATAGGTTCCTACTGTAGCAAAATAAAAAAGGAAATTTAGCACTTTACAACGTATAATTTATTAGTATAAAAAATCGAATCAAAATAAAATACAAACTATTGAAACTAAATATTAGATATTAAAACCGTTGCAGAACAGGTAAATTGGCCAAAACGAAAAGAGAGTGCCAGAAAACTTAAGGTATACTGGATGGTAAATCTATGTTATAATATGTCTTTGGTTACCGAACTAGAGAATCGATTGCAATGGGTTTTTATGTTCGTGGCTGCTAAATTACGTAAACTTTCAAATTAACATTATCTCATAAAGATTACCTATGTAATCCCGATATAAAAACAGTCATGGTTAACGATCAACTATCATGCAAATGTTAATCCTACAAATATTAACTAATAATATAAAGGGGATAGTTTTCTGGGTGGTTTCCTGGATGCTGACGAACCGTAGCCTCGAAAAACAGCACGCGACGGAATCGCAGGTGACACGACGATCAAGTGCCGCGGGCCAGAAAGGACTTGCCAGTCTCGAACTCCAAGGATTATATGGTAACAGCGACCAAACTGGTCGCAAGCTTCGTGGATAGTCCTGTACCCGGAAAAAAGGCCGAAAGCAGCCCTTTTTAAGTGGTTCTACACCTACGACAAATAAAAAAGGGAATAGAAAAGGCTAAAACTTTCGTTATGAAAGAAAATAAAGAAAAAAAATAACAGGTTCGAAGAAATAATCTAAAGAAATAGTCTAAAGATAAAAAACTTGGTTGACTGTGAACCAATTGCGGCAATAAGATAAATCATTAGACACGTAAGAAACTGCTTGACTCCAATAGGATTGGTAAGACGGAAATTTATAAAAACCGTTTCTAATTTTCTGCAACAGATTTTTTTTCCAATAATCAAAAGGTATAAACCAATAATCAAAAAAAATAATCAATAAGAAAAAAACTTGAAAATAAAATGAAAATGAACAATGCACATTGATGGCTAATTATATGAAATAGAATGCAAACTATTCGCAAGTCCGCGATGGATTGATTGATCTGCGATAGCGTTATAAGAAGTCTAAGTTTTTTTTTTCAATTAAACCATTTACAAGCACTTTAGAATTGCCAAGCAGTCGATCAATTAGTTAGAAAGTTGAAGCCCATTCCAAAACGTAATCTATCGCTATGGAGAAACATGGCAAAAACTCCCAAGGACACTCTTTTAAAAATCAACATATTATAACATCCTGGGTATTCTTCTTACAACTTAATTTTTTTTAATGATTTTTTTTTAACGCGGCTTGCGATAGGAGTAGATTGGTAGATATCGTCACATAACGAAAAAGCAATATGCGACTTTCTCTCTCTATTCTGTCTCTTTGTAATATATGAAAGAGACAAAGAGAGAGAGAATAGTTTTCATGGTTTTCGAGGGTCCTACAGCAGATAGTGAAGTCAAACAGAAAATCCAAGATGGCGGCTGCGCAAGCTTTAAAAAATTTCATCATACATATCGTTTTCGTGGTTTTCGAAGGTGCCAAAGCCGATAGTGAGGTTAAAATAAAAATCCAAGATGGCGACAGCTTTATGAAAGCTTCTAAGAACTTCAACTGGTTGGCTCTGTATTAAAAACGCGTATTCATTTACAGTTTATCTCTCTCCCTCTGTCTCTTTCTATCATATACGAGTATCGCGTAAGGAACTTCGTTCCGGACGGGGGTCTCCCGACCGCGCAGGTTTTTTTTTGTTTTATCATGTTTAGTACCGATACCCATGACGTCTGCAGAGTTAAGCTAACTAATTGTAATTGACTCAACAGACAAACAGACAGAGACAGAGTCAAATTAAATTAGTAATTCATTTAAACAGGTCCCTTTAAGATTCGTGTCTGCGGAGGTTATACAGGGTTATTGGTAATATGTCGGCATCCCATTGGGAGGTCATATGCAACCAAATGACCTCTTATGACTCCTATGCAAATGTCATCATCACAATTTAATTTTTTTTAGCGGTACACAATTTGGAATATTTATAAAAAAAAACCTAATACATGATTTTTTTAAAGTTCTCTGCGTCTACTTCAATACTTAATAATCAATCATAAAATGGTTGACAATTGCTTAAAGGTCATAAGGGGTCATTTAGTTGCAAATGCACATACATCCCCTTAATGGATTGCCAACGTATTACAAATAACCCTGTATATGGGTCAGACAGCCCTCTTTCGCAGAATAAAGATAATATAATCTATATCTGCAGCCTGTCCTCACAGCAATAATCACAGCTAATGCACAGTACCTTTAATCTTTATCACGACATAATGGCATAAATTATAAGCCAACTGGTTGCTGCTTTGTGTCGGTTCACTCTAATTATTCGGGGTCAACGTACCATAACATGCTACATTGTTCGCTGAAATAATATTGACGTGCCGCTTATAAACGCAGTAGGTATTCTTTGCTTTAAAATCAATTGTAATGAAAATTGAGGAAGGGAAGATTTAAAGTCACCTCAGACTACTAGTATATGCAGGCTTTTTTTTGAGGGTGTTTGAGTTATATTGCAACTACCTACTTACAATTAATGATTTAATTATGTTTTTTTTTTATTCTTTATGGATTTATGTCACTCAAATTTGATCGTGAATGCGCTGCTTTAGTTATTGACTACTGTCTATAAGTCTTTTTAGAAAAACCACTAGAAAAACTGGTTGATATGCGTATCCTGGAGCCATATGCTTATAAGGTCAATTGTTTCATAATTTATACTGAAGTAATAAAACAAAAACAAGTAACACACCAGATGGTAGTTCTAAGTAAACACCTTCTACCTAAAGGTATTAAATAATACAGGTAGGTACCTGTCTATTACATAACTAGGTCAGATCGTTTATTGCTATAACCAATCCTGCCTTGACCGCGCTTCATAATCTGATCAATTGACTGACCGGTTGGTGCAATTGGTAGCGACCCTGCCTTCTGAGCCGCAGGTCCTGGGCTCAATCCCCAGACAAGTCAAACATTTGTGTGCATGAACTTGTCTGTTTGACCTTGTCTGTTTGACCTGTGTCTGGGTGTGTATATTTATATAAGTATCAGTCATCAGGTTACCGTAGTACAGGCTCTACCTAGTTCGGGACCTGAAGACCTTGTGTGGATGTTGTCTCATATTATTATTATAATATACCTGTAGCTATCCAGTACATGTTGTCATTGGTCCCCTTCGACAGTGATTCAATCGTGTCCATGGATCAACAAACAACAGCAAAGACAACAATGTACCTATACAATGTATAACTGAATTAATGCACATTATGAAAGTAGTAAGTTCCTATATACAGGGTGGTCCAAATAGTGACGTCAACAAATTTTTTTTAGATTCCTCACACCTGGGGGTATCCAAAAATACCCCATGTATGTTCCGCGATTTTTTGTAGTTTTCGAATTATTAGTTTTTTTTGTGTTTTTTTAATTTATTCTGCCAGCGAGGTTGCAAAAATTCATATCTTTTTATGTAGTAGGTATTTTGCAGTTATTTTTTTTGTGCCATAATTGTCTTGAATGTTGTTTTAATTAAAAAAATAACTCAGCTTCCTGAAATTACTTAAAGTTACCCAAAAAAGGCTTGAAAGTTAGAACTTTAGTTTTCAGTAGGATTTACCCAAACATTCAACTTCAATTTAAAAATACAAAAATGAGTTTTCATAGCTTCAAGTTAGGTTTAAAAACTTCGCAGGGTTCTTAACTAGCAAAATCATACAAAAAAAATACTACTTAATTAGCCTTTTTTTGTTGTAATCGGCGTTCGAAGGCGGATAGGCTAAAAATCATTGAAACACGATTAAAGTTATTTTTCAACTTTTTATCATTCTTATGGTAAACTAAACTTAAAGATGTTATTTTAAATTAATTTTAATTGAAATTCATGCAAAATAACCGTAGCTGGTGTAGCTTTTACAATAATTTGGTCTTACCACTGATTAAAATGGGAGCATTTGTCAAAATAGCTAGTTGTGAAATTACTTGTTTTTGGATAAGAAATAAAAGGCACAAATTACTGAAAAATTGCTATTTATTACAATAAATTTTCAAAATGTCTTCCTCCAACTTGAACACATAAACGACAACGTTTTAAAAAGTTATGTTTTAATTGCCTGAAGCTACTGGAATATTCTTGTTTTATTTTTCTTTCCGCTTCTGTAAGTTTTCGTCTTAATTCAGTTTCGTCGTTGCTTTCCGACGCGTACACCAGCTCTTTGTAGAATCCCCAAACAAAAAAATCGATGGGGTTGAGGTCTGGCGAACGCGCAGGCCATTCTATCGGCCCTGCACGCCCAATCCATCTTTCGGGAAAAGTGGTGTTCAGATGCTCTCTTACTTGTACCGCGTAGTGACAGGGCGCGCCATCTTGTTGAAAAATCATTTCTCGTCGAATCTGGAGATTCACGTCTTGTAACAATGCATAAAGATTGTTTTGTAAAAAATTTAAGTAACTGTTTCCATCCAACCTGGTCGGGAATTCAAAGGGCCCAATCAACACTCCATTTAGGACCCCAGACCAAAGGTTGACACTAAAGCGTGTTTGGAAGCTTGACGCCCTTGCCGAATGTGGGTTTTCGATGGCCCAGCTATGATAATTATGGATGTTGAACACTCCAGTCCTTTCAAATCGGGACTCGTCGGTCCACAGTATTTTATTGAAGAAATCAGGGTCTTCCTCAGATCGTTCTATCATTGTCTGACAAAAAGCCACTCTTCTTGGGTAATCGGATTCCTGGAGCTGCTGGACGCGCTGAATATGGTACGCATGGAATCCTTCTGTGAACAAAAACACACTGCTAAGGTCCTATCACAAGTTAACTGGTTACAGCGTGGTTTGAACAAAATGGGTTTTAGCAGAAAGAGACCTAGATCAGAGATAGGCTTACCACTATCTTAGACGATACGTACATAATAACTAACTAAATAAAATCTTTTTTTACAACACAATTCGTAATTGCTCAGGTACCTTTTTTTATGACTCACCTTCCTTAAGAATTCTTAGAATCCTGGTTCGTGGAATCCCAGTTCGTCTAGCTATTTTTCTTGAACTTGTAGATGGGTCTCTTTGAACTTCTTCCAAGACTTCATCCACTTGATCTTGGTCCTGGGGTACAGCTCCACGAATTTGATTTCGCCCGGGGATACGTCCAGCCATCAGGGTGTTGTGTGTATTAATAAAAACCCTGTGATCCGGGTAATGCTCCATTACTTCTCCTCGCCTCTCTAATGCCTGTCGATAAAGCCTCGCAGCTTCACTACCGTTGCCTTGAGCAAAGCCATAATAGTAATGCATTTCTGCGTATTGGCTTAGTGAATAGCTCATGGTACTGCACAAAGACAATCCAAGTCACTGACTAACAAGCACAGGTTGTTCGTAAGGCAAATCAAGGTCCAAAACTCAAGCACAGGTTGTTCGTAAGGTAAATCAGGGTCCGAAGCACAAGCAGAGATAATCGTGAGGCAAATCAGATTCCAGTTAACACAGCGTAAGTAGTTCAAGGAAAAGAAAATAACGTCAACGAGAGCAGTCTTAATGCGCGCGATGGCAAGAAACGACTAATACGATGTACTTACAACCGTTTCCCGGTCCGTGGAATGCACATTCCCCTCCCCCAACGCGTACCGAACCCCTGAGACCCTATCAGTATCGTTGGTTGGTTCACAATGTAACGTGTTACTCGAGTGACGTAAAAAAAGGGGCATGGAGTAAAAATACACGACGTACAGTTATTTTACAGGACATTCAATTAAAATTAATTTAAAATTACACTTTTAAGTTTAATTTACCATAACAATGATAAAACGTTGAAAAATAAATTAAAAATGCTTTGATCGTGTTTCAATGATTTTTAGCCTATCCGTCTTCAAACGCCGATTACAACAAAAATAGGCTAATTAAGTACTATTTTTTTTGTATGTTTTTGACAGTTTAGGACTCTGCGAAGTTTTTAAATTTAACTTGAAGCTATGAAAACAAATTTTTGTATTTTTAAATTGAAGTTGAATGTTTGGGTAAATCCTACTGATAACTAAAGTTCTAACTTTCAAGCCTTTTTTGGGTAACTTTAAGTAATTTCAGGAAGCTGAGTTATTTTTTAATTAAAACAACATTCAAGACAATTATGGCACAAAAAAAATAACTGCAAAATACCTACTACATAAAAAGATATGAATTTTTGCAACCTCGCTGGCAGAATAAATTAAAAAAACACAAAAAAAACTAATAATTCGAAAACTACAAAAAATCGCGGAACATACATGGGGTATTTTTGGATACCCCCAGGTGTGAGGAATCTAAAAAAAATTTGTTGACGTCACTATTTGGACCATCCTGTATAAAAAATGACACAATCGATTTCTGTCATTTTTAATGTATAGGTATTATATTATCCCAAAATTAATTAAAACTACATAAATTACTGACACACTTGCGCTGTACAGTCAAAATAAACCAAAATGGACAAAGCACCTACTACGCTAGACCCATATGTACCTACGCTAGACCTATAAAACACGTTGAATTATATACTTGAGAGCAATAAAATCGCACACCCCTTGTAATTTGGTTTATTACTGATTTTTTTCTTAAATCTAAAGATATTGAGTACAAATCATTAGGCAAAATTAAAGAATAAAAGCTTAGCTTTTAAAAAATACAAAATTAAAATCATTGACCTTCACGTAACTTACAGAAACCAGCCGTACACCAAATTCTTAAAAAAATAGTTTTTTTTGGATTTTTAATCAGTTGCATACCGAAGGTCAACGTGATAACATCTCTACTGAAAGCATACGGAAAAATATGTATATCACGCCCGCAGAAGCCGCTCAAGTTTTTGCCTTGCTCGAAGCAGGCCATAATCAAAGTAAAGTTGCTCAACGACTAAATTTGAGCCGCTACTCTGTTCGTCGTATGTACCAGAGGTTTCAAGAGACCGGTGGCTATATTCGGCGACCAGGATCTGGCCGGCGACGCAGAACATCAGAGCGTAATGACCGCTTTTTTGTGTCGAGGTCTTTAAAAAATCGGCAACGGAATGCGGTTCAACTGGGACAAGAGCTTCGAGAAGATCGCAATGTCAGTATAAGTCGGTGGACAACTTGCCATTGAAGAGGAGTGGAACGCTATACCACAAGATTTCATGGTAAAATTAATACGGTCCATGAAAAACCGATTAAGAGCTGTAATTAAGGCTAGGGGAGAAATACACCTTATTAATAAACAATTTGATCAAGAATTTTGAGTTTGATTTTCATTATTTCGCGATTATTGCGCATTATTGCGAAATTGGGTAATTTTACCCGTTTGTTGGGTTTTTTGCCGTAAAACCTCTTATTGGTATTTTTTACACTGTATTTGATATCATTAGAATGGTAATGAGGTAGACTTTCAATTAGTGTGTGTTTTTTAAAATATTTATTCAGATTCATGAAAAAAAAACTTCCTTAACAAATAAAAGTCAAGGTGTGCGATTTTATTGCTCTCAAGTGTATTTATTTTGACGCACCTGTTCAATTTCATCCTGTATATTATAACATAATACTAGTAATAATAAAGAAATGTCTAGCTTACTTTAGAACTCACCATTAACTCCCGGCGCTGCTTGTCAGGTCGTGTGCAGAGGGGGGCTCGGGCTGGACTCTCCGTCTCCTTAACTCTTCAAGCTGCCTCGTCAGCTCCTCCACTTTGGCCACCGCCAAACTCCCCCTTTTCATTGAAGAGCGCTCGTATTGGCTCTAGGTCACTCACTGCGGACAAGAGAAAAAATGGTTACGTACTCGTATCTAACGTTAGGCGGCAACTCTCCTGGTGCGCTTTCGCTTCTGGACATCCTGGCGGATTTGGACGCGAAGGTCTACGACCGGATTTGCGATGTCCGCTAACGTGGAAATCGTGTGCCAGGAAGCGCTTTCGTGAAGCTGAGGCGGCAGGAACGGCGACACGTGCTCGAGAGGGGGCGCGAGCGGCTGCAACAGCCGCAATATTCGTGCAAGCGCGTTGTCGAAGCCGTTCTGCCGCACTTCGAAGCCTGGCTGAAAAGAGCGCATCTCCTACAGACACGCCTAGGTGCTCACCGGACATGGTTGCGTCGGTGAGTACCTAAACAGGATTGGGCGAGAGGTAAATTGCGACCTGGACTCCGCACAACACACGCTCGAGGACTGACCTGCGTGTGAGACTGTATGCGTGCGTAAATGATAAATAATTTTATTTCTGTAAGTAGGTTTGAACAAACACTTTTACACGTCAATCATATTTTTGTTACATTATTTCGTAGGTTTTTAATGTGACCACAATTTTCTCCCACAGTCAGTATAACTAATTTATTAAGTAAACAATGTTTAAATACCCAATAGTAAAAAATCAGTGTAGGTATGTATTACGATTATTACATAATATTCTAATTGGGATGTTTGGTGATGTGCGTTAATTCCGGGACATGTTGTACTGCCAGCACAGAGTACTTTTAACTGCCAGCTTTCTGGGCACGTTTCCGGATGACGAGAATGAATACATACTTCAACGCTTAAGTGTCCTTTTGTTTTTGTATTTATTTGTTTAGTTAGCTAGTTAGTCATATAGTGTAATACATAATATAAATAGTTCGTTGTGTAATAAATTGTAAACAATTGATTATACAAATTATTTTGAGTGAGCGACGATGACTCTGATAATTTGAGAGTACACTTGCTATAAGTAGCTGAATCTTCATCGATAAATAAAATATTATCTGAACTACTTAATATTATTAAGAGAAAGATTTTTTTTTTTGTCTGTTTGTGTGTTGGTTAGTTACGCTTTCACGCTAAAACGGTTGAACTGATCTGGATGAGATTTGGCACATGACCTGGATTAGGAGATAGGATTTGACTTTTTATCCCGATATTCCTACGGGATCGAGAATTATGTGGGTGAAACTACGGGCGCAGCTAGTTATTTAAGAAATTGATCAAAAACATTCCACTACACAAAGTGCGCTAAACATGAAAAGGTATTTACTAGTGGGTGCAGTACCGGTTTCTTCTTAAGAACCGGGACTGGATTTTCGGTACTGGCCTTGAAACGCGGATTTCCCGGGAAATTCGGTACTTTCGGTACTTACGTACAAATGTCGCTATTAATTTATTGTATGATTGTATTTTTCTTGTTTGTTTGTTGTATTTATTGTATTGTTTGTTGTTGTGTGCGTGCACAGTACTTACATAATTATATTTATCTAAATCTGTTAAAAATGAACTCATTACAAATATGGGTTGGTGTAGTTAATAAAACAGTGTATTATTCGTAAATCTATAATTGACAATAAACATCAGAACACAATCACAACTGAATTTAAATGCTTTTTTGAGATAAATATTATTAGATAAATATATTAGAGATAAAATAATTTCACTAAAGAAAGAAAGAGCATGCATAAGCCATGTGCGTTTTGATCCCTTTGCCTATCCAGTATGGGTAAATAAAAAAAGGGAAAATAAACGCAACCATAATTATCTTTCAATTGTTAATATTTGTTAATTAGATAAGTTCTAATTTGATTTCAAACTAATACTGTCAATAGCGTGTGGAATACAAAATGGCGGTCGGTGCTAGAACTTCGTTCAATGAAATACGTGTGTCTCGTCATCACGTGTGGTTTTTACTTCACAACACCGACCGTAACTAAATTATGCTTATTTGAATATCAGCTCATTAGAAAAATATATATGCAATTATCAACTTGGATTACTTACTAGTTCATAATTTCAGAATTTGATTAGTTTCCTCCTTCTTCCAGTATTCTAAAAAGTATATTATCATACGCAATTAAAATAAATAACGTTCAGTAGGTACTTAACTTACCTTACTGAAGTTTATAATGCAGCGGAGCCACCAAAATGAACGTCCGGACCAGACGCAAACACGTAATTTCACAAATATGCCAGCTTTCTGACTGATACACTGCAATGAACACAATACACTTACGTTTCAGTTTTTCTTTTAAAATGTTTTTTTATGGCTCTGGTGTCTAGGCTTTAAAGCCCTTCGTTTTTAAAAAAATGCTCATTTTGTATACGACTTATTAATAAATGTTAGTGTAATGCAAGGCAAATAAAATTGTATGGCGCGAAAATTCTCCGTATTTTCAATTAAAAATGTTTTATATTAACATTATTGTATAAAAAAGTAGTTAATTGAATATGATTTGTTACTTTATATTGAAAAAAAGAAAGAAAATATGAAAGTATCGAAAGAACCGGGACTACGAGATGAGGACCCGGTACCGGATTGCTTAAAAAATCCCGGGTTTTCCCGGTATTTTCGAGTCCGGGAGGTCCCGGGAGCATGCCCTAGTATTTACTAAATCATTTAGTTATGTACCTCATAAATCATTAGGACTTATTCTTGTTTATAATACAATTTAAATCATTTTCACACTTGTCGCGTCGGTGGAGTCGATGTTTATGTGCCAAGGCATAAACGAACATAACCCGTTGAGTTAAGAGTGCAGTGTAAAAAGTGTAGAAATAATAGTGTCAATGACACACATAATAATACATGAACAAAGTGAAGTGTTTTTATTATTACATCAGACTCTAAGAAAGTGGAACGATCTGTACTGCAATGTATAAAGTGCAATCGATACTATTCTAAGTTTAAAAATAATTATGACGTAAAATTTAAGTTAGATTAATAAATAATAATGCTTATTAGTATTTTATGCCAGATCGTAATGAATTATTAAGAACATGTGGGGTAGTTGCGTAATAGACATAAAATGAACATTAATTGAAATTAAAACAGTCAGATTGTTATTGATTTGAAACCGTGTTACGTAATTAAGGTAAAAGTTACTTTCATAGAATTTAAAAAAATCACACTACAAAACAGCGGGTCTACTCTCTAAGTCCGTCAACGAAGATACTGGCCCGTCCGAAAGTAATTGATCCGTCGAAACGCGTGTCAAATTCAATTTTACAGACGGGTAAAATTGAATTTGACACGCCGTCGAGTTCCCAAATAACGGTAGGAGGGGTTCACATCGGCGTCGAGTCGACGATGAAGTACCTGGGACTCGTCCTCGACAGCCGGTGGAACTTCGTGGAGCATTTCCGACGGTTGGCTCCCAGACTGGAAAGGGCCGGGGCTGCCTTAATGCGGCTCCTGCCCAATCTAGGGGGGCCAAACGCCTCCTGCCGGAGGCTCTACGCGGGGGTCGTGCGGTCCATGGCCCTTTACGGGGCACCGGTGTGGGCGCGTTCCTTGAGGCGGCGGCCAGCCCGCTGGTTGAACGCGCCCCAAAGGGTCATGGCCACCCGGCTGGTCCGGGGATACCGTACGGTCTCCGGTGAGGCGGCGAGCCTCCTTGCCGGATTACCGCCATGGGATCTGGAGGCAAAAGTCCTCGCGCACGTTTGGGAGTGGCGCGAGGAGGCGAAACGCCGGGGCGTAGCTCCGCTGCCGCGAGAAATCACGGTACAGCGGACAGAGCTCCGGCGGGATCTCAGGGCGGCATGGAGAGTGCGATTGTCGCAACCCAGCGCTGGGCACGCCACAATTGCGGCAATAAGTCCCCTCTTTGTGGAGTAGCTAGAGAGGCGCCACGGCGTCCTCACCTTCCGCCTGACGCAGGTCCTCACCGGACACGGTTGTTTCGGGAGGTTCCTGTTCCGGATAAGGCGGGAGGAGGAGGAGGAATGGGTGTCACATTATGTGGACCGAAGGACACGGTGGAGCATACGGTGGAGGTCTGCCCGGCTTGGGCGGGGCGCCGCCTTGTCCTCATGGAGGCGATTGGTGGTGGCGATCTCTCGCGTCCGGCTCTGGTCCAGGCCATGGTACGGAGCGAGAGGGCTTGGGAAGCCGTCACCTCCTTCTGCGAAGCAGTAATGTTCGCGAAGGAGGAGGCGGAACGCGTGAGGGAGAGGCAAAATTTGCGCCCTCACGCCCCTAGCCGCCGCAGGAGACGCCCTGGGCGTCGGGAATCGCAGGCCGATTCCCGGCCACCGTAGGCGCGGGCTTGCGAACGGCGAGCAATGGGCAGCTCGCCGTTCGATAAGGACCAGGCCCGGGTCGACGGCGCGTTGTGTTCCACGCGCGCCTCAAAGAGATGTCAGCACCAATGACGGGGTTTGCTAGGACCGATGCCTGCTAGGGTTGCGGAAAAGTCCAAGAGGGTTACCGTGGCCCCTGGCACAGGCAACTGAAGGAACACGGGTGGGTTTTAGTCAGTAAGAGTCTGACACGCCCTCCTGCTCTGCCCAGAGCGGGAGAAGTTATTTGATGATTTCCCACCCACAAAAAAAAAAAAAAAGACGGGCAAAAACACATCGGGCGTCGGGACAACTGTCAAATCGTGTTGTCATTCATTCTTAGTTCGGAAACCGAACTAATCTTATGTCCCCAGGAAACGCCTGTAACTTCGGCCGAAACAGCGGAAAGCGCTTAGGGACTAGACCCAGTTTGCACTTGCCCGATATTTCTTTAATATCAGGGTCAATCTCAGATTTTTCTCTCAATCTCATTTATATGATCTGAGGGGTCAATTCTTTATCTCAATTGTGCTGAGTAATCGCGACCTGACCGTATCTAAGGGCCTATATTCAGCTGCGGCAGGACAAACATATATCTAGTAAGAAACTGGTCCGCCTTGTGATACAATTTGCCATACTATAAAGCTTCGTCCATCCAGGTACGCGAAATAATGAATAGACTTACAGAAACGAAGGACTCCTCCATATCGTCACAGATAATGTAACGTTACCGTGCTGACTGGTAGTAGGTATTATCTCAAATGTGGGATCCTCGTATGACAAGCCCTTTACGCTGAAATAAACTGGTTATAATATCCATTATTTGTCCCCGTGAACTCCACACAAACTGCGAATGATACTGATAACTGTCTATTTAATTACATAAATAATTTATACATTATAAATTTATAATGTATACATTTTTTATTTGGTCTGAGAATGTATACACAAAATCTGCAAGTTTGAGTTAAGTATAGGTACAGGTGAACGCATCAAATTTTATTATTTTTGCTATTTGCTATAAAAACGACATTACACTAAAGCCTAAAAGTGAGGGAGATAGAAAGATGTGACTATAATGCTTCGTCGCACTCTTACTGCTACTTTTACTCTTTTAAAACATCATACCCAAACATTGCTCTTTTTGATTCATGTCAAGCTTTTCGCAAATGAACGATATATTCTATTCGTCTATTTATTACGAAACTGATAAGAGACCTAGAAGGAGGCCATGGGAGAACAGAAATAATATTCAGGTTCAAAGGTTGCGAAATGTGTTGTGATAAGTTTGTAGTTGAACAGTGATAATAATTAATATTAAGGAGATTTATTTTTAACATTTGATCTGGCGTTACCATTTTTTTTTGACGGTGGCATGTCATCCAATAACTTCTCCCGCTCTGGGCGGAGCGGGAGGGCGTGTCACACTCTTACTGACTAAAACCCACCCGTGTTCCTTCAGTTGCCTGTGCCAGGGGCCACGGTAACCCTTTCGGACTTTACCGCAACCCTGGCAGGCATCGGCATTGTTGCTCACATCTCTTTGAGGCGCGTGGAACACCGGACCCGGGCCTGGTCCTTATCGGATGGCGAGCTGCCCATTGCTCGCCGTCCGCAAGCCCGCGATCTGGCGTTACCCTGACCTTTCCCCGGGGCCCGCTTCCCAAGTGATTTATTTAATACACCTTATTATTCACCACTGCCTCATTGGTCTAGTGGCCGCAAGCGCTACTGATGAGCACGGGGTCCTGGGTTTGATTCCCGGGTCGAGCAAAGAGTTATTGGGTTTTTCGATCTGGAATTTCACAGTAGCAGCGCGGGAGTCTGGATTTGTGCCCGGTTAATGGTAATAAGATCGCCCTCTGTTACATGGGATTTGAACATAAAGAAAGAAAGAAAGAAAAAATTACACAAAAAAAGAACAGGAACATAAAAAATAAGAAAAGGTTGGAGGAAACATGCGTTACATCCACGCAAAACGGCTATCGCTCAGCATTATGCTGCGACCCTATGCAAGACAGAACCCCGGCGGCGGCGCTGACGTAATGACGTCGTCCGGTGGAGCAAACAATTGTTAGGACGCTGTACCAGTACAGCGTACATAGGAACGTCGTACTTAAATAAAAATAATATAATTAAATTTAAATGTGATTGAATTGGCGCTTGGCGCAGTTGGTAGCGATCCTGCCTTCTGAGCCGCTGGTCCTGGGTTCGATCCCCGGACAAGTCAAACATTTGTGTGCATGAACATGTCTGTTTGACCTGTGTCTGGGTGTGTATATGTATATAAGTATGTATATCAGTCATCAGGTTACCGTAGTACAGGCTCTGCCTAGTTCGGGACCTGAAGACCTTGTGTGGATGTTGTCTCATATAAAAAAAATATAAAAAATATATACTAAACAGGAATAACTGGCAAAATGTGGGTTTATTATATAAAGGGTGGTCCAAATAGTGACTTCAATAAAAAAAATGAGATTCCTCATACCTTTAGGTATCCGAAAATAACTTATGTTCGACTTTTTTTGTAATTTTTGGGGAATTCACATCTTTAAAAATTTATAGCTTGTTTTCGACAACGAATGCGATGGGACTATCATGAAATATCCTTTCATGTGTAAAAAAAAATATATCTTCCAAACATTTTGCACTAATGTTTGGAACATAATTTTTTTACATTTTTTTTTTTGGAAAAAGATTGGCTTGGAATATAATTTTTGTTAAGTAAGTACAATATTTTTTATCGAAAGTGAGAAATTTACATTCTTACGATTAAAAGTTGATTTTCAAATGTTTCAGGTTCTATTAGTAATGTTTAAAATTGAAAAAGCAAATCAACTTTTAATCGTAATAATGTAAACTTCTTGATTTCGATTAAAAAAAATGTATCTTGCACTAATGACGTCACTATTGGGACCACCTTGTATAGGTACTGCAGAGGTGTACTCTGTCTACCCTTCAAGGGATACAGGGAAGATGTTATGTAATTCACTTTATAACTCGGCCTCTGCTGAACAGATACCTACACGCAGTTATAAACGAAAGAAAGAATAATTGGCTATCATCCATTCTCACTTATACTAACAAAAGCATCTCTTCTTCACTTCTTTTGCAAACTGCGCGACTTTGCGCTAATGACCAATCGATACTACATCGGATCTACAATCGCTGTTTGCGTTGTCTGCCTCGTCGTTGCGTTGTGATAGGACTCTGAAATATGTTATTTTTGGCCCTGTTCACACGGCGATGTGACGGTGGTGGCGGGTACGGTATTTTACTGTGTTTTTGGGTCATATGGCAGTTTCATACTGCTTTTGTTGTTAACAGGTGAACAATGGGATGTGGACGCACTGCCTCAACTTTATACCGTAAAATACTTATACTGATTCTGATCATCGCCCCAGCCGTGTGAACGGGGTCTTTGTGCCTATAATAGCAGCCGACAGAATGTAGCAAATTCTACTCCCCCGTTAGGCTAGGTTAAAAAAAAAAAGTTATCCTTCCCCCCCCCCCCCCCTGGCGGGGGCTGCGTTGGAGAGTGCTCAAGTGCCCCCGTACTCCTCGGTGCAAGTGTGTGAGTAGAGGTCTGACAGTTCCCTCCGTCCGCCCCAAGTCGGTCGGAAGACATCCACGAGGATACAAAAAAAAAATTGGATATTCTGATAGACTTTTCGGTATTTTGAAGCTAGTGAGTAACAAAAATAAACGTATTTCTTTTATTTAAAAAACTAGAAGCAGTTATTCACTAACAAACAAGGACAAACGATACGAAATATGAGTGATAGAGGTCATTTTTGAATAAATAATATAGGAAAAATATGTTAATATTATTAGTTGATTAAATACCACCAGCACGTGGCTTTTGAATAAGTACCTGCAACAGCAGACAATATTCAATATCGAATTTTCAATATTGACTCGGTTTGGAGTAGGCTTCATCGCAAAAGGCGGCCGTTACACCTAACGATAATAACCTTCTAAAAGTACAGAACTAACATTACTAATAAATAAATAAGCACACAACACATAACAGTAGATAACAACTATATGTAAGGGATAAAATAAAGCTAATTAATAAATAAACAAAACATTGACTCGGTGGGTACAATCGCAGCCACAGATTGTTACTCAGAATTTGAGAAAAAATAAACATAATAAATTTTGGGTGATTTTTCTGGGTGAGAAAGAAATATTTTCAGCGTTGCTGGTCACTTGGATACTCTTACGGGTATCTTGTGTCTCTGTGGCTAAACGTTAAGTCGCTGTCCTGCTTTCGCAAACAAAGGAACAATTAATTGTATATGCAAAAAAATACCGTATTTCCCACGTATAAAGTTCAGCATCCGGTACAACTTAAAGTATTTTAATGACAAAAGTACTAATTACTCTGAAACCAACTTAATTTACACAAAACATTTGATTGAGTGGAAATAACATTGGACACAATGATTTGAATATGTAATGATCTACTTTCTAGGGAATTAATTTATATTGTTTCTTCATCCGTGAATGCTTGCTTAATTCACTTTATTATTAATAAACGCTGAATAAAGTTCCGTTAAGAATATGCTTAAATTTGGCATGAATTTATTATTATTATTCAATAAGTGCTCAAAGATCTAATTAACGTTTTTTTTTTCTTTTTACAAATAAATAATATTGAAGTGGCTGTTTGTAATGTTAAAACACCAGCTTTTTACTAAATGCATATGAAAGTATAAACGGTACTTATATTTTTTTTTTATTTGTCGTACTGTCTGTCTTTCTGTGTGTCTGTTTGTTTCGGCTAATCTCCGAAACGGCTGGACCGATTTTGACAGGACTTTTACTGGAAGATAGCTGATGTTATAAGGAGTAACACGACTATTTTTTGTCCTGGTAGCACGTTCCCGTGGTGTAATCTCCGACATATATGCGGGCGAAGCCGCAGGCAGCAGCTAGTGAGAAATAGGTACATTTTACTCAGAAACACATGTAAAGTCATGTTTCTAGACCGGTTGAGGAAAAAGATTTCAAATCTAGATTATATTAAAAAGAGGTCAGAGTTTTAACCTACGTTAAAAAAAGTGGGTAAAGTAAGGTCATCAGCCACGATGTTAGTTTATTGTTTAGTGAATTTTTCAAAGAAATAGGGAGAGATAGTGATGTTTTTGTAGTAGAGATCCCTAAGCAATGGTGCAAGTGTATTGTTTATGTATTGTGTTTGAATACCTGATATCGGATAGCTGACGTATTTGTTAAAAGTTAGCCTTTTTTTTGTTCCTATTAACATAAAGTCGAATCATTTATTTCAATCGAAACATTATTTTTACTAAATAAATAAAACAATGATAATTCATTCTAGTCCTAGATGTCCGTTTGCAAAGGTACGAGTGGTGGCATTATAAAACAGATAATTATGTCAACTATTATCTGAGAAGAGGTATGCAATTTTTAGTTAGCGTTTATAATTTTAAGCAACGTATGTCAAACGAGCGTTTCTCGCCATCAAACTGTTAAGTTTGTCGAGTTGGAAATTTGTAAAAAATAAAGGATTTTGGATGTGATTAAATAATAAAAAAATTATCAAAAAAAAATTGATCCCGAATCTGCCACCATGCTGATCATTCATGCCTTTCGGATTGAAAGACCAATTATTTTTCACACTTGAATCAAAAACATATGTGTGATGTGTGTGAAACACACGCGTGTGTTGGACCATGTAATTCCTTTCATAATGGTTGAGCTGAATGACGCCATTAGTTGGTACACACGGCTACACATCAAGCTATAAAAAACCAGTTTACGCTGGTCTCGCATCGTATGGAAATCCTATACAAAGAGAGATCAGCTTATACTGGAATATATAGCTTGATGTGTAGCCGTGTGTACTGGTCATCTCTTAGCTGCTACGGCATAGTTTAATTATTTTATACAGGGTGAAATTGAATTCATGGGCAATATGTTAAAGGGTCATTGTACCCATCATTATGAACAACTTTTACTATGGGACCAAACCTGAAATCACCTGGCAGTTTGAGTAATTTATGCGGCCTACTCAAATGTCCTTTCTTTGGTATTGTTCGTTGAATCGTTGAGCTCCTTGAGCCTAAGTTGAGCTGCACGATTACTGACAATTGCGTGCACTGACTGGACAGGTCCACTCACTCTGTGTGGTTCTTTCCTCAAAAGACCATTTCAGATACCGATCTACATAGCCTTCACATGATCTGACCAAGATTTTGTCTGGACTTTAAAAGAGACTGTGACCTCTGAGTTTGTTTCGGCCTTTCTTCTCAGAGTAGTCAGATAGGAAACGCCGACCTCATCTAGTTTAAAAAAAATGAATGACGTGTAAAAGTGTTTGTTCAAACTTACTACAGAAATAAAATCATTTATCACAAAAAAAAATGTAGGGAAGGGCAGATTTTTTTTTGTGCTTCAGGTTAAAATAAATGTTCTGCAAAATAAAAACAATCAAAAAAGTGTGTCCCATTTAAAAAAGGCGTATTTCGCAGAGTAGGTACGAGCATTGATCACCATCACCACACTTGCTTAGGAAGCATGTAACTCGTTCATAATAAATCCATTTAGTAAAAAGACCATTTCAGATACCGATCTACATAGCCTTCACATGATCTGACCAAGATTTTGTCTGGACTTTAAAAGAGACTGTGACCTCTGAGTTTGTTTCGGCCTTTCTTCTCAGAGTAGTCAGATAGGAAACGCCGACCTCATCTAGTTTAAAAAAAATGAATGACGTGTAAAAGTGTTTGTTCAAACTTACTACAGAAATAAAATCATTTATCACAAAAAAAAATCTGCTGTTCCCTACATTTATAACCCTTCAAAATGTAGGGAACAGCAGATTTTTTTTTGTGCTTCAGGTTAAAATAAATGTTCTGCAAAATAAAAACAATCAAAAAAGTGTGTCCCATTTAAAAAAGGCGTATTTCGCAGAGTAGGTACGAGCATTGATCACCATCACCACACTTGCTTAGGAAGCATGTAACTCGTTCATAATTACGGACAGTAACGTAAATCCAGAGGGCCTAGACAAGTGACAATTGCTTTCAAAGCGTTCCGTATTTCTACAACGACTTTCAACAAGATTGACACAAGCTTTTTGTTATGTCAATCCAATACATTTTTGACATTTCCATCATCGTTTTCGCTGAGAGAATGTCACTTTGTCTAAGTGCTCAGATTTTTTTACGTCTTCTTCAAGCAAGTAAATTACGGATCATCATTATTCTTCTGCCCTATATTAACCTTAAAATTTTCGTATTCAATCATATTAATAGAACCAATAAATCTAGAAATTCAGTACCTTTTAATGGAATTCAAATAATATTTACTGACGTTTGCATATTTGAAGGAGAAAGAGGTTTCAAACGCAGATATCTTTTAGCTTCTAAGCTTATACTTCAAAGTGTATTTATATTACTGAAAAGCGGTCACTGGTGAACTAAAGTGTTGAGCTCTTCGCTTTACTAGAAATGTTCAAGGTTTTGTTCCAGTCTGTGTTGGTTAGGCTGGTTACTAGATTTCAAGTTGTGATAGTAATGTTTTTCTATGTAATCGGGTTGCAGGTTTAGTTAGCGAGACGACCAAGACGCGTACCGCAAGCGCTGGTTTAAATTGGCTTAGGAAAAGGATATCAGGAGGAGTTTGGCGAAGGCTTCTGCCCAGCAAAGGAGTTGTGTCGGCTACATAAAAAAAAAATGGTTTGCAAACAAACTGTTGTGGTGTCTTTTTCCTAATTGTATTTTTGTAAGTGAGTTATAGGGCGACGGGGATTGGAACCGGCAAGAGATGTCGTGCGGTGTCCCACAGGGATCGGTACTAGGGCCGCTCCTGTGGGACATCGGTTACGACTGGGTGCTGCGGGCCGACCTCCCTGATGGCGTCAGCGTGGTGTGCTACGCTGACGACACGCTGGTCCTGGCGCAGGGGAGGACGCGATGACACGCGGGGTTGCGATAGTCGTGGAGAGGATCCGGCAGTTGGGTCTCGAGGTGGCTTTGCACAAGTCCGAGGCCATGTCTTTCCATGGGCCCCGGAACAGGCCACCATCGGGATCCCAACTAACGGCAAGAGGGGTTCACATCGGCGTCGAGTCCACGATGAAGTACTTAGGACTCGTGCTCGATAGCCGGTGGAACTTCGTGGAGCACTTCCGACGTTTGGCCCCCAAACTGGAACGGACTGGGGCCGCCCTTAAGCGGCTCCTGCCCAACCTGAGGGGTCCAAACGCCTCCTGCCGGAGGCTTTACGTGGGGGTCTTGCGGTCCATGGCTACATATGGGGCCCCGGTGTGGGCGCGTTCAATGCGGCGGAGAGCCGCCCACTATCTGAACGCGCCCCAAAAGGTGGTAGCCGTAAGGCTGATCCGGGGCTACCGCACGATCTCGGGCGAGGCGGCAAGCTATTTGATGGACCCGAGGCGAAGGCGCGCGCGGGTGTCGGCGCGCGCCTCTGAGGCGATACACGGGGTAGTTAAACACCTCACTACCCCGTGCAGGAGACGAGGCCCGGCCAGACCGGGCCAGCACTAGTGTGGGGCTGCGGAAGAATTTTGATTCCCGCGGCCCCGCGCGCACGTGCGAGGAGACACCGGGGTGGTTTTAGCCGGTAAGAGTCCGGCACGCCCCTCCGCCTTTTCCCCAGGCGGAGGTAGTCCATGAGGATTTCCCCCCATAAAAAAAAAAAAAAGGCGGCAAGCCTCCTTGCCGGACTGCCGCCGTGGGATCTGGAGGCGATAGTCCTCGCGCGCCTGTATGAGTGGCGCGCGGAGGCACTACGCCGGGGGGAAACCCCGCTTCCGCGGCAAATCGCGGCGGAGCGGACGGACCTCCGGCGCGATCTCATGGCGGCATGGAAAGAGCGACTGTCGCAACCCAGCGCAGGGCACGCCACGATAGCGGCGGTAAGACCCCTCTTTGAGGAGTGGCTAGAGAGGCGTCACGGCGTCCTCACCTACCGCCTGACGCAGGTCCTCACCGGACACGGAAGCTTCGGGAGGTTCCTGCACATCATCAGGCGGGAGGAAACGCCCGGGTGTCACCACTGCGATGATCGCCCCGAGGACACGGTGGAGCATACGATGGGGGCCTGCCCTGCATGGGCGGAGCACCACCGTGTCCTCGTAGAGGCGATCGGCAGCGGCGGCGACCTCTCACGCCCGGCCTTGGTTCAAGCCATGGTCCGGGGCGAGGGGGAGTGGGAGGCAGTCGCCTCCTTCTGCGAAGCAGTCATGCTAGCGAAGGAGGCGGCGGGACGGGAGAGGGAGAGAGTCTCCCGTCCAAGCCGCCGCGGTGGACGCTCCGGGCGTCGGGAGCCGCGTGACGACTCCCGGCCACCGTAGGCGCGGGCCTGCGGGCGGTGAGTAATGGGTAGCTCACCGTCCGATCAGGATCAGGCCCGTGCCGGACGGCGCGTACGTGTTCCACGCGCGCCTCAAAGAGATGTCAGCATCGAAGAGGGGGCCCACTAGGGCCTAAGCCTGCCGGGAAAGCGGGATCATCCATAAGGGGTACCGCTGACCCGGAACATAAAGGGCCAAGGAAGGAACACGGGTGGGTTTTAGTCAGTAAGAGTCTGACACTCCCTTCCGCTCGACCCAGAGCGGGAGGGGTCATTTGATGATTTCCCATCCTCAAAAAAAAAAAAAAAAGTTATAGGTATGTGTATCTTGGTAGTAACATCGCATTGGCGTTATAGCTGTTAAGGTGTTATTTGCATAATTTTAAATAAATATCCCTAATCCTTTCAAAGTCCTATTTTTTAATACTTTTTTTAAGCATTTGACGTAATATAATTTGTTAGTTTTGAAATTTCATTCATAAATAATAGTAAAAATAAATTGATATTGATTTTTTATTTGTTTTTTTTTTGTATTTTAAAAAATTGCCATATTCATTTCAAACTAACTTATATTTATTATAATGCAAGTATATATATGTGAAGCTGTTTATTATTATTAAGATCTTAATGTACTGTAAACTCAGAAATAAATTATATTTTTATGGGTATTTAATCGAGTGACTGTAAATTAAAGTTCTAAGTGACAAAAATAATTAATTTACTTTATAGTATTATTATGTGAGTAACTGAATGCGAGTGACGAGAAATCAACAGAACCGCAACTTATAAACATTAATTTGAGTTACTTAAAATACAAAATGAGAAGCTTCATAATATTTGAGCGACCTAATATTTGTTTGAGTGTCAACGTTACGTCCTGCATTTTTTTCAATATTTGGCAAATGGTTTATTTATACTGAGCGGCATTTTATCTTAAATGGAGTGTTTCGAATAGAAAAACCACTTTGGAAAATACTATAAAACTATACTAACCTAACCTAACCTCAATTGGAAAAATCGTCTCTATCTTAATATTGAAGTGGCCCTCTCTGTATTTCTAGTCACTCACTTAGCGTAGACTCGCCCGGCTAGAATTTTAATATCTGAAATGAATTAATCACAACCCACTTTTAGTAAACTCGTTCTGGATTTTATTATTAATCAATATTCATCGTTAGTTTAGTTAATTTTTCGCTTACTCAAATTCATACCCCTCAAATTTTTAAAACAGTATCTCATCATCAGTTGCTAAGTTTTTTTTTTATTCGTTCGTTTTATAATTCCCCTATTTTTATTATTAATTTCTAGACTAGGCTCAGTCCCTCAAGATCAATTGCAGGCATATAAAAAAAATGTTCTGATTGAGCTAGACATATTATTCATCCATGTTGAATTGAGTTCAGACACAACGTGTGTAGTTGGGAAGTAAGTTCAATAAATCGTTTAATAAAGTGTATTGGTTTTCAATTGATACACTTAAGAACTGTTTATGTTTTATCAGACTGTCCAACGATAATTCCTTGACTGGACGAAACAGGTTATCATCAAACGAGACGCAGACCGAACAAATTGATAAGAATGTTTTTTTTATGACGTCGATTGTACTGATTGACATTTTGTATAGGTACTTATTAAAAAATGTAGGGCTGTTTGCATCATGGCAAGGTTCACAGTATTAAAATCTATCATAAGGAAGTTGTATTGATTAAGTAACAGGCAACTGCATTTTCAAAGCTTGCAAGCTTGTCAAACTCTATATCTATAGGTACACACAGCAGCATCTCAAGTTACCACAAACTGTCAAATTTCCTCATTCGATTTTGAACTTAACCTTCAACATTTTAAGGTTTAAAATCATTTGGAGAGATTTGACAGTTTCATCTGGCGACTAGTGGCGACTGTACATACATAATTTTATTATATATTAAAGCCACTTTGCGTGTCGGTCTGTATGACCGCGTTCTCCTGCGCAACGTTCTATGACGCGGATTTCACCATCATTTAGAAAATGTATTCAAAATCAAAATCAAAAAAATCAAAAGTCATTTATTCAAACTAGGCTGAGAATCAGCACTTTTTGAACGTCAAAATTATTATATAGTCAATATTATATAATAGTATTCCCTAACCCGACGGATTGAACCTTATGTTACACCCTGAGTAACTTCAGTAACAAGGAAATCTGATGGATGACACCCTAAGGATCAAGCATATATATTTTCCCGCCTCTCTGTGCTTGCATGCCACAGAATCAAATGTCAACCACATCACACAACCTATAAAAGTTATATAAACAGCTAAATAAACATATTAAACAACGAGCCAACCCTAAAAACAGCTGTAACGATATGGAATGCAAAATGATAAATGTCAATTGAGGCACAATTGAGCTTGGTCCAGCTGACAGTTGAATACCATAATTATTGTAATAGCGAATTGACCCTACAGATGTCACGATGCGTGCAACAAGTTATAAAAGCCCTCATTGATTTCTTTTTTGGTATTTCGGGCTGGATGCAGTTTTTATACTTTCATAATCATAATAAGCCTACAATATTCCCACTGGCCTCCTCTCTGTAAGATGGAGCGGGCCATAATCCACCACGCGGGCCCAGTGCGGGTTGGTTCTGTCGGTTTTCATCTCTCTTAGTATTTCACGTTACCAGTATACCGCCCTTACGGGTGAGGTACGAGTACATGTGTTTTACTCTAAAGTAGTCTAGTCGTATTTGAACCAGCCATAAGGTACACATTCCAGCCGAGCTATTCTGTAACAATCTCACCGTGCAGATAACTTAGGTGTTGAGCTTGAAGTAAGTTGTCGCTAGTGTCAATCCCTAGCATCGGGTGGGACTGTTACAGATCACGGTGAGATTGTTACAAAATCAACCGGCTGTTCTTTTTTTGAATGGGCTTTTTTGTTTTATTTTTTTATTTGGCGGAATACAATTTCTATGAAAACTTCGTAGAAATTGATCTACTAGAGTCGCATCGCGCTGTTGCGTTGAGTCTGTCTGCGAGCCTTTTCATCATCATCCACAGCCCGCCTTCAGACACTGCTGAGCATCGGCCTCTATTTTCTTGTGGCAATCCCCACCCTCCTGTGCCAGCCGTCTGCCGTCAGCCTGTCGTACGTCCATCTGGCCGCCGGACGACCAGACGACGCGTGCCGTTTAGTCTATGCTAAATAAATGTGTTTTCTTTCTATCATTTAGTCAAACTTTATGAATGGAATTGAATAGAATACTCAGACTAATGTACACCAAAAAATTACAGATATAAATGTAGAAATTTTACATAGGGTGACACAATGGGCGGTCTTATCGCTAAAAGCGATCTTTAACATACAACCTTCGGATGGATTAAAGGGAAAAGGAGAGAATACTGCAGGTATGGAATGGCCACTCTTACGACCGCCAAACAAGCTCCTCGCAAACAAGCGCCCAAGCAAGATAATACCTAATTTACTTTAAAGCAAGCACTTGCACCACTAAATACTGGAATGTTCGTTGCGAGTGCGTGGCCTCTCTGGTAGTCTTAAGTTCGTCAAAAGCATGTAAGTACAAGGTGTAGGTAATTGAAATAACTGAAAACCTGAAAAAGGGCATCATTATGATCATTTTTACTAGGTATGAAACAAAAACTAAAATCGCGAAAAAAAAATTGCTGTTCCCGTCATTTTAAACATCCGAAACGTATGATGGAGCAGCAGATTTTTTTTTTGGCGATTCCAGTTTTAGTCCGATAGTAAATATTGTACGTAATAATGAGCAAATTCAGTTATTTCAGTTACACTTTGTAGATGCAAACGTAACCTCTGAGAATTTGTGAGGAATAAGGCCATGCTACAAATTTTCGTCAACACAACGCGGCACGGTTGGCGCAATGGTTAAGCGATTGACTGCTGCGTTACGTGTCGCGGGTTCGATCCCCGCACGGAACAAATATTTGTATGACCTGCAAGTAGTTATTCTGGGTCTGGCTGTTTGTGTATGTGAGTTTAAATGTTTGTAAACGCACCCACGATATAGGAGAAATTCCTAGTATGGGGCAACGTTTTAAAAAATAAATTAAAAAAAATACATATTATTATGAATGAAAACTGACTGCCGCGTTGGTCTCGTGGTCGCCAGAGCAGTTGCTGAGCATGAGGTCCTGGGTTCGATTCCCGGGTCGGGCAAAAGGTGGGAGTTGGGTTTTTTCATCAGGATTTTTTCAGTGGCAGCCTGGAATCTGGATTTGTGTCTGGTTGATGTCAATAGGCTCGCCCCCTATTACATAATTGACGAAATGTGGGTGTTTGCGGAGCTTGTGGCTAAGTAATAACAGCCGCGCTGATCGATCGATCAGGTTAAGCTCCGCTTGCCACAGTTGGTCCGTAGATGGGTGACCATCTTTACATACCAAGACCCCTCCGTGCCTCGGAAAGCACGTTAAGCCGTTGTTCCCGACTGTTATTCGCAGATCTTTTACAGACATTACGGGTCGTCAGAATCCCGGAAGTCTGACAACCAGTCTTACCAAGGGGTATCGTATTACCCAGTAAATGGGTTGTGGAGGTCAAGATAGGCAGTCGCTCCACCCAGCTGGCAACGGGTGCGGGGGCACCCTTGCCTGTATTGCACAGGCCTCCACCAGTGTCGGACGGGAATGGCCAGGTGTTCCCGGCCATTCCCGTAGCCCCCCAGTTAAATGGGGGGCATGCGGGGACCGCCAACTAGGCGGGCATACGCCGGGAGGGCTGTGGAAGCAGAGGCTGAGCCAATTTCCCATAGCCCTCCCATCACGGCGTCGCGGGAACATCGCTGAGTTTTAGTGGGTATACTGCCACTCTGGCAGGGAGTCCCACATATCCCGTCTCGTCCCCCGACGAGCAGAGATGCGTAATGTCATTTCTCAGCGACAAAAAAAAAAAAAAAAAAAGGCAGTCGCTCCATGTAAAATCTGGTATTCAGCTGCAAGCGATTAGACTGGAAGCCGACCCAGATTGATTGATGTGGGTGTACTAGGCACACCTCTGCCCCACCCGTCGGAGACTACAGGCGTGATGTAAATCTTATGAATTCAAATAATAAACGTGACTACATTCAAATGAATCAGCAACTAAAATAGTCTAACAATACACAAATGGGTAACACAAATATATTACAATTACACTTGTTATTATTGAATAAAATATAAATAAACAATAGATAATACCTAATCGCAGTATTCTAATAAAAATAATTGTTTATTAACCTTCATATACATTTTATAAGTTAAAGTCGCTTTTCGTGTCTGTCTATGTGACCGCGATGGTTTTCTAGACAATACAACGGATTTCGATGCGGTTTGCACTAATTATTTTGAGAATTTATTCCGGAAGGTGTAAGGGGACTACATGACCTAAACGTATAAATGATAAATGATTTTATTTCTGTAAGTAGGTTTGTTACAAACACTTTTACACGTCAATCATATTTTAAAAACTAGATGAGGTCGGCGTTTCCTATCTGACTACTCTGAGAAGAAAGGCCGAAACAAACTCAGAGGTCACAGTCTCTTTTAAAGTCCAGACATAATCTTGGTCAGATCATGTGAAGACCATGTAGATAGGTGTCTGAAACGGTCTTTTGAGGAAAAAACCATACAGATTGAGCGGACCTGTCCAGTCAGTGCACGCATTTGTCAGTAATCTTGCCGCTCAACTGAGAACTTAAGGAGCACAACGATTCGACGAACAATACCAAAGAAAGGACATTTGGGTAGGCCGCATAAATTACTCAAGCTGCCAGATCGTGAAACTAACTAAGAAATAAAATAAAAAAAGTAATAATCCACATAATCTTCACATTCACAATAATTTAAATAATATAATACTTTACAAAGTAAATACTCATGTCATTGTATGTATAAAATTCATCAATGTCAATGTGTATATAAATGTTCGAACATAATCTTTGAGGACCATGTAGATTAGTATCTGAAATGGTCTTCTGAGGAAAGAACCACGCAGATTAAGAGGACCTGTCCAGTCAGTGCACGCATTTGTCAGTAACCGTGCAGCTCCGTAAGTTTTATAATGCCGAAAAGTATATTATGATCCATTGCAGTAAACAAAATATATGATATTATTTACGATATATGCTAGTTAGATAGTGTTGAAATCATAATACAACTGATTTGGTACGATAGAAAAGGATCACGAAGATACCTCTAAAAGAATTATTTAACGATTGAAAACCATAGTAATAAACATGCAATCATTCTGTTTGTTTTTTCAGAGTTGTCTTCAAGCAACGTAATAGGGGTTAAAGTATGAAATTGCCGTAATTTTTTAATACGAGTTCCGACGCGGAACTAACTAGTAACAGCTCGCAATATCAATGTTGCGTTTGGAGAGGGGACTGCTAATGATCGCACCATGCGATTTTAGTTTAAACGCTTTCGTGATGGAAACTTTGATTTGAAGAACGAACCACGTGGAAGACCACCCACACAGGTGAATAACAATGAATTGAAAGAGATGGTGGAAGCAGATCCGAGCCAAACAAACCAGGAATAAAAAAAAATAAAAAATAAAATATTTGCGGCATGGTTTAACGTTACCTTACCAACAATATTGACTCATTTGCATCAAATCAATAAAATAAAAAATATGAGAAATGGGTGCCTCATGATTTGACTGATCTGCAGAAAGAAACGCGTGTTGAAACTTGTGTTGCCTTGTTGAATCGATCCTGAAATGAAGGAATATTTTATCGAATTGTGACATGTGATGAAAAGTGGATTCTTTACGATAACCGTAAGTGAAAAATGCAATGGCTGACCACAGGTCAAACGCCGCAACAGTGTCCTAAAGCAAAGCTTACCAATAAAAAGGTAATGGTAACTGTTTGGTGGTCTCAGCATGGTGTTATTCACTATAGCTTTCTCCGATCTGGTCACGCAATAACGGCAGATGTCTACTGTGCCAAACTCCGAACAATGATAGCAAAACTAGCAGTGAAACAGCCCCGACTCATGAATCGATCTTCACCATTATTGCTCCATGATAACGTAAGACCTCATACAGCACGAGAAACCGTTTTAGCTCTACAGGAACTGCAATTAGAAACCATTCGTCACCCTCCGTAATCGCCACACCTTGCTCCAACGGACTATCATTTTTTTCGTGATTTGGACAATTTTCTATGTGATAAAAAGTTTTCTTCTCAGGAGGCAGTACAAAATGCTTTCACACAGTTTGTCGAATCTAGATCACGAGAGTTCTATCTCAAAGGCATAAATGACCTTCCTATTAGATGGCAGCAATGTATAGATAATAATGGTAATTATTTTGATTAAATAAATATGTTAAATTAAATAAAAACGAATTTCAAGTTTTCAGTACAAATTGGCAATTTCATACTTTAACCCCTAATATTAACTTGATAGTGTTTTAATTTATTAGATCAATCGAAAAAAAAAATGTAAATAGATAATTGCTTCATATTTTGCAATACATTACCAGCTTTGTGTCATGGAGCTTCTCTTTCTTTTCTATTCAGTCCAACAGTAACCGCGCTTTAGCTGTTGTCAGCCCCTTAGATGGCTAGCACATTCAAGAGTTGCGGAGTTGCGTGTTGATTGCTTTTAAGCATGAATGCGTAAAAGATGTACGTCCGTGGTGCGCAGGGGGCGAGCCCGTTCCAAGAGTATCCTGGGAATGATGGCTGACCGGCTAGACTGCTGTATTGTATGTCGTTGCTCCAGTATCTCAGCTGGCATGCTGAAGCAGTGATTATTTTGTTGTATGTATTCGTGTAATTGTTGTACTAAATGTATCACTAACATAGTTGTAAGTTTATTTTATTGTAACTAACACTGTATGAGTCTCATGGTGACTCTCAATAAAGAATTTATTTATTTATTAGTATTAAACTTACATATAACAAAGAAATCTCGATGTTTTGTGAAGTCGTAAAACCCGTGTGAAGCAGGGGCGGTTCTCTTGTTAATAATAAAATAAATAACAAAGAGTAGTAGGTACGGCATGTCTGAAGTCACGTAAGCATTGTGATGGTCATTTGTTTTTATTATTTGAAACCCTTCGATAAAGCCGTGTACTCACGATCGAACTCGAACATTGTGAACACGAACATCGAATATTTTGTTTGTACATCTGTGTACCATTAACTAACAAACAACGAACACTGTGTTCGTCAAAAATGTTCGTGGCGATAAAACTTGGTTGCTCTGTGTGGACGGAGTTCGGATAGTTAGTTTGGTGCAACAATTTCAGTACCGAACTCGAGGGGTGAACGGCAAATAATAAATAAATATTAATATAGATATTTTATTTCAACACACAAGCGAAAATTAAACCGTAAATTAAAAAAAAAACCATGGCTACTAAAGAGAGCGGGGTTGAGCGCGAACACAAGTCGATCTGTGTTCGTATGGTGTTTGTTCGCTTTGCTATTTTACGTCCACTCGTACGAATCAAATGTTCCGTGTTCGATGTTCGTGTTCACCGTGTTTGGTTCGGTCGTGCGTACACGCCTTAAGGCATCACTTGCATCGGTTCTGTCAACATCATTCAGGGAAAAATTCTGTTGAAAATTAAACAATAATATCCGCCTGCAATTGTCCAATTGCATGGCAAAGAGAAGAAACATGCATTATATATTAATAAATATTTCATATACCATCCCACGGTAAGTATTTGAGATGCAGTGATGAACATGGAATGAAAAAAAGTTTAAATTTCTTTTGGGGTTGTTTAGCCGGCTAGAATTGCAAGGTAGACCTTCACCAAGGGGTATCGTGATACCCAGTAACGGGTTTGTGGAAGCCAGAAGTCGCTCCAAGTAAAATATTGGTATTAACGTAATCTTAAAGACTGTAGCCGATAGGGTGTCATCTCCGCTGTGAAATTCCCTTATTAAATCAGTAATTTAACTATTATTTTAATTTATATTTTAATTTTAATCTAGGTACATTTTAATTTTTAATTTTAATCTAGGTACATTTTAATTTTTAATTGTCATTTTAATTTTAATCTACATTTTAATTTTAATTTTCGTTTGTGTGATAATGTATCTACCTACTTATAGATCTTTGATAACTGAAATAAAATATTTTATTTATCTAATAAGCTGCATCCGGTTAGACTGGAAGCCAACCCCAACATTCTAAGATTTGATTGTTTGTGTGCCTACGTTAAAATGCTTGATGACACTCGCTTGCCCTTAGAGTGATAAGGCTTTAATAACCTTGAATTTCTAGATCCTCAGTCAAGTGACTTGCATATACCTACATAAACACATAAGTCTGGTCTTAAAAACTTGTTTAACCGGTTTGAGCGACGAGACCCTTGAATCGAAATCTAGGTCGTTTAATCAGCATATTTAATGCACCATTATCATACCTATTGCCGTATTCGTAGACCAGGTACAACATTAAGAATAACGAAGAAAATATACATTAGGTATTAAACACGACTATGCTGCCGCAGACTGAATGGCGTTGCACAGTCAATCACTCATCAGCAGAGGCACTTGCACTACGAGGACCGCCTTTACCAATATGACACAAAGGCACTGTTGAATTGTTCCAACTGAGTTGCAGTTGATTCAGATTCAGATACTTTATTTGCTCAAACGTGTGTACATACAATACAATGCATGCAAGGTGTTATAAGTACATGGAGTTGGGCTAACATGTTTACCATATTGTCATGGTGTGCAAATATTAATACAGGTTTAGAATTAAAAAAAAATAACAACATTCATTAAGAATTGACAATGGTGACACACGTAAATTAAAAAAAAACACGTGTTACGGTACCACGTGTAGTCGCAATCGCCAAATTTGATTTTAGGTGTGTCAAAATTATTTTTCACTCCTCTTGCTCAAAAAGACCGTCCTTGTAGCATACCAGAGCGAAGAAAAAATAGCAATTCTTCCTCTAAAGGAAAAAGTATTTTTTTTTTAATTTTTGTGTGTCAAATGACAATGAGCCTACAAAAACGAAAAAGTCTTTACTCATAAGTAGAATAATCATGAATATAGACTCGACTTATTACTGTTTCATAAAAAAGAACTTCATTTTATTTTTGAAAATGGAACTAAAATCGGCGATCTCTTTGGTCGCGCGTCTCTTTGATGCAATACGTTGCGGCTGCAAAGGAAAAAACAAAAAAAAGACATTGGCGCGAAATGTTTATAATTTTTCTCTAATTGCAAATTGAATTGGTAGTGACCGTAATTAATTTTACAATAGTGAAAATGTCATCATCTAGTGAGAATGGAGACCCTAATTTGCAAATAGAAGAGAATGGAAAAGAACCACTCAACATTCATCTTCACAGAGGACTGAAATTAAGTTACCGGGAAAAAACATCTCGTTAAATATCCAGAATTGTACATTTCATTTTTAATAAAATAAACTAAGTACATATTTCATATTGTATTGGATTGTTTTATTTTCTCGCAATCGTAGTGAAAAGTAGAGTGTAACACACGGCGCTAAAAACCCATTAAAACTCGGTTTCTATTTACTCCCTCGCTAAAGCTCGGGAGTAAAACTACCTCGTAAATAATGGGTCATTTTAGCTCCTTGTATAACAATCTGCTATTAAATTTAGAGATTTTATTTTGCAGGATACCTTTAAGATTCTCATAGCCAAAAGTAAGGAATTTTAGTGATAGTTTAGTTGGTTAAGTTCGGTTTACAACCGAATCGGCACCACTATCATATTTTCGACAATAATTTGATTGAAATAAATGGTATTTTAGGAAATCCGTCCATTAATTTATATTTAGATTTTGAACTGTTAAAAACCAAAAATAGAAATTGAAGTTGCCTGAGCGTTTATAAAACCCAAACAAAATGTCCGATATTTTTAAATTGCAAATGAATATGGGAAGTCCCATAAATGCATACTGATATTTTGTGTTTATTGCGACTCGACTATATACCTATACCTAAGTATAAATGAAAAATAATATAACTAGGTACGTATTGCAAGTCTAGAAAATCTGATAACTTTAATTTGACTCGAATATTTTCATGTTTGATTCTGGCATTCTAGAAGCAAAAATGTTTATGATTTTTTACGATTTGGTAAATTCTGAAACTAAGAGGCAGATAGAATAGATGGATCATAGTAGATGGCGTTTGGTAGTTTCTGCCTACCCCCATGGGAATAAGGCAAGAGTTTATTTTGTGTGTATGCTATGTTTGAAACTAAGACTTTACGCTTCTGTTTTTTTTATTATTTCGACATTCAGAAGTTTCTTAACATTTTAAATATTCCTACATTCCTAATATAATTAGGTACCTACCGTACGCATCTGATTACGATCCAACAATTGAATCAGCTGATTAAAGGCTAGCGCAGATTGCGGCGGGCCGCTCCGCAACGCATCGCATTTCAAAAATCCTCCTTCATCACTTTCGTACATTTTCTATGAACCAACGCACATTACAGGCGGGTCGCGCCGCACTTTTTTGTACAAAATGCGTTGCGCTGCGGCCCGTTGCGGCTTTCATGTACTTATATGAATTAACTCCAATAAGACTCAATAAATCTCAATGATTTTTTTTCGATCCAAATCGGTTACTTTTACTGATATCTGTTGAAGGTTACAATTTGATGATGCGATTACCGTGCATTCAAGCAGTAAGCCTTAGTAAATTCAAATCTTTTATAAAAAGGAAACTATGCCAGAATGCCTATTATAGGTACTGTCTATTACTGATCGTACGTAAGTAACTGAAACGCGCTGGTAAGTAGCCACAGTTTATTTTACAATACAAACAAAATACAAAAATCATGAAACATCAAGCAACAGGAAAAAAGGTGACAAGGGCCCAAACTGACAGTCATACTAGAATTTAGAATACGTTCCAAAAAGGTGATATGCTGCAATGAGTTCGATTCGCAACACTGTCAAATACTATATTGAGTACAAAAAGGCTTGGGATTGAGATGCTCCAATAAAGCACAGGCAATGTTAATTTATTTTATTTCGCTAATTATTTTTACTTTTAATCTTTGCTATAAGTAAGTATCTATACTTATTTACCTATACAATGACACCAATATTTACTGTATAAAGTATTATATTATTTTAAATTATTGTGAATGTGAGGACTATGTGTGTTTTTGTTCCAGTTTTAATCATGTTCTGGCAGTTTGAGTAGCTGATGCGGCCTACCCAAATGTCCTTTCTTTGGTATTGTTCGTCAAATCGTTGAGCTCCTTAAGTTCTGAGTTGAGCTGCACGGTTACTGACAAATGCGTGCACTGACTGGTTAGGTCCACTCAATCTGTTTGGTTCTTTCCTCAAAAGACCATTTCAGACACAAATCTACATGGTCCTCAAAGATTATTATAATATTATTCTAATTATTGTGAATGTGAGAACTATGTCGGTCATTGGTTTTTTTATATTTATTTTTGTATTTAACTCAGCGTAATCATGATCTGGCAGTTTGAGTAATTTAAGCGGCCTACTCAAATGTCCTTTCTTTGGTATTGTTTGTCGAATCGTTGAGCTCCTTGAGTCTAAGTTGAGCTGCACGATTACTGACAATTGCTTGCACTGGCTGGACAGGTCCACTCAATCTGTGTGGTTCTTTCCTCAAAAGACCATTGCAGACACCGATCTACATAGCCTTCACATGATCTGACCAAGATTTTGTCTGGACTTTAAAAGAGACTGTGACCTAGTTTGTTTCGGCCTTTCTTCTCAGAGTAGTCAGATAGGAAACGCCGACCTCATCTAGTATAAAAAAAATATGATTGACGTGTAAAAGTGTTTGTTCAAACCTACTTACAGAAATAAAATCATTTATCATTTATCCGATCTCTACTGATAACACATAGCGCTATAACAGTTATTAATAATAAAATAACTTGTTAACCAAATATGTTATTTTCATCATCTTATCTTAATATAAATATATTTGCACTTTGACTTCTAATTCTTATAATAAATGCGTAACTTCCTAGCATTGCTATCACGTAGGTAAAACAATAAAATATAAAATACCTAATCATAATGTTATATATTTAATTAGAAGTCCTATTTTGGTGTGGGTTGGGTTATCTTAAGGGCCACAAACTTGTGATAATAATGTAGTTAAGTATATAATAATTTTAAGTTTCATATGACTGTGAGCACTGAAAACCAGTCACGTTCTACAGCTATTATTAATATTATTTATTTTTAAGCTTTTTCCTCTTGTAAAATGTATCAAATATATATATATATATATATAATTCGTGTGTCTACGGATCAAGAAAAAAAAAAACTCAAACATGCTTGGAAATTTGAGCATTATTTTGACAACCTTCTTCGAGATAAATCGAAATTGCTGTACTGGCCAAATACATGCGAGCAGCGGCCGGCAAAAGTTGTATGAAAATCCATAAATCTGTCGTGGTTTAGCGGCCACATAAATTACACAGTAAACTCATATCTATCGTGTAATTTAAAAATGGAACGATCTTTTACTCCGAAACATGGCAACCAAGGAAGTAACTTATCAAAGGTTTTATTTAAATTTCGAACTGGCTTGCAAATAGAAAGCAGTTTATTGAAAAAAAAATTACAATTTAAGGCGGGAAAATTTATTGTTGTTCGTTGTTCATCGTTGATTTTGAAAAGTAATTGTATTTTTATTTCCGCGCATTATTTGAGAACAGTAATAGACAAGCCTTGGCCACAACTAGGTATTGATGGACTTACATAAGTGTGCCTCGGCTTCGCCTCGGCCCACATTTACACGTTCGTGCTTCAATGCCTCTTTTGCTGGCCGCTGCAGTAATGTACTATTATTGCCCTATTGAAATTAAATAAAAATGTCTATTGTAGGTATAAGACGAAGGACTCTCCTTACAATATTAAAGACTCACGATTTTTGATTTTACTGAATTGTTCACCTTAGTTGGTTCACCGTCGGGCGGCTGGTGCGGGTGGGGCAGAATTTGTCGGAGAGCCAGTTTGGCTTCCGCAGGGGGCGCTCTACGGTGGACGCCATCATGCGCGTGCGCTCCCTCACGACGGGGGATGCTGTGGCCCGGCGTCTTGGCGGTGTCTCTAGACATCGCCAATGCCTTCAATACCCTGCCCTGGAGTTGCATCAGGGAGGCACTCCGGTATCACCGAATGCCGACCTACCTCTGTCATGTGGCCGAGGCCTATTTGACGGACAGGGCCGTCATCTACCCCGGTCACCGGGGAGTATGGAACCGGCAATATAGTTTGTGTTTCTTTTAACGTGGCTTTTTGTAGGAGTTGACTGTTAGAAATGGCCACTTAAGGAAAAAGCGTCATGTGACTTTCTATTATATACGAGTGTCTGTGTGCTTGCAATGCAAATATCGCGTAAGGACCGCTCACTTCTTTTTTAAATTACATTTGTAATACTATTAAGTGATAGTTCGTAGAACGTACACAGAAAAACATTAAGTTTCGATATCTTCTGTTATCTATGGTTATAATAAAAATTTATTTCTAAGGTTAGGTGACTGTTTATGAGAAACCCCGTGTGTGGACTTTAAAAGGGACTGTGACCTCGGAGTTTGTTTCGGCCTTTCTTCTCAGAGTAGTCAGATAGGAAATGCCGACCTCATCTAGTTTTTAAAATACGATTGACGTGTGTGTTTGTTCAAACATACTTACAGAAACAAAATCATTTATCATTTAACAATCTATTGTTATATAATTTTTGAGATAACTTGTCGTCAGGAATATTCTGTAAGAATGCAACAGTCAGTATATCAGTGATGTGCCATTAGGTAGTATATGCAGGAACACATACGTTCATTAATTCATAACATAATCATAATCAGCCTATAATGTTCCCACTGCTGGGACACAGGCCTTCTCTCTGTGAGAGGGAGCGAGCCATAATCCACCACGCGGACCCAGTGCGGGTTGGTGGATGTCAGTTGTCTTCGAATTTTTGATTGTAGGACATGCCGGTTTCCTCACGGTGTTTTGAGAGCAATGGTGATGAAATAAATTACACAAAGTAATGATGCCTGCGTGGGTTTGAACCCATGACCTACGACACGTAAGTCGGGGCCATTACCACTGGGCCACCAGTGCTCCTGCATTAATTCATTATAAACGAAAAACTTCGCAAGAAATGGGAAATTGCTACTGAAGGCTGCGGGTGTCGAGCTGTTTCTCACACGGACTAGTGTAATAGTTACTTCACTTGCTCCCGCGTCACCAGTCCTGACTCTCCTAATATTTTGGCTGCTGAGAATAAAACTACAAACGTAGTATATCTTCAAGGAAGTTTCATAAATATGTGGCTGTTATTTTAGTTGTATAGTGGCGCGAGCGGAACCTGGTCATAAATAATAGCAGTATTTTTATGTCCCACTTCAGGGCAAATCATAGTTTAAGAATTATAATAATAATTGTGCTTATTAGTATTTAATAATTTAAACTATGTAATATTATGTGTCTTAAATATTTTGTGTTTCATGTGCAACTAATGAACTAAGATTTGACATATAAGGTATCTATTATAGTGTTTATTTATATGCTATTTCTGTAGCAACACTCTTCTGCAAGTTAAGAAAAACAAATTCTGCGGAAATGTTTCTGATGAGTCAAACTCCAAAGTCATTAAAATTATAGGTAAAAAACAAAGACCAATAATTGAATTAGTGCATATTGTCTTAAATACTTAATAGTCATTAACTGCCTGCGTAACTAACTAAGAATTAATGACGTAGTTTTACACCACAACACGTGAAAACCCCATTACCAATGACGCAATGAAAAACTCAGAACGTTTTTGATGCAATGCAAATATTACTAAGCACTTTTTTCAATGAATACCACAGCGGATTACCAGTTTTTGTTTACTTTCTTATTGGGTCTTTTCAGTTTTGCCATGGCAGTAAGAAAATGTAAACTTGTAACCTTTGGTCCAAATATGCCTCCCTGTGGGACACCATAGTACATTTCTAAAAGTAACTGAATCATTCTGTTAATTTTAGTTTTAGATTTTAAAATATTATCACCTGAAATCACATCAAAAACACGACGTATTCCTACCTAATTAAAATTTAAAACGCCAAGCCCACTACAAAAATTATGACTAAGTTGGTACTATTACTAGTCTGTGAAATTAGGGATCTTGTCTTCTCTTATATCTTTTATAGGTATCATTAGATTACTGATCACAAATGACAAGAAAGGCGACAAAATCAGCGCTCACTAGGCATTCAAAGAATTAAAATTCAAGACCCGCGACTTGTAGTCACTGATGAGGTATTCAAAAATTGGTAGTTCGATGCAATAAAACCAAAGACACCGCCCCTTGAACCACGAACGTGTTCGAAACCATATTATTGAAATTGTATAAACCAATATTTTTGAAGCTATCTAATAATACTGTAACAATACTAAACAATATAAGAGCATATTCAATGAGACAAATTCTGTAACTATTAACTGTAATTTGAAAACATTGTAAAAGGCAGTTATTTTTAAAAGAATAACCGTGGAGTTTCTTGCTGGCTCTCCTCGACGACGACCACGCACCGTGCACCTAGCTTCTGGCCTTTCATAAGATCCCATGTAGGTTAATATGAAATAAAAGATTTTGATTTCGATTTTTTGAGACGTAAATGGGCCATTCGAAGTG
This sequence comes from Brachylomia viminalis, assembly GCA_937001585.2. Classification (NCBI taxonomy): domain Eukaryota; kingdom Metazoa; phylum Arthropoda; class Insecta; order Lepidoptera; family Noctuidae; genus Brachylomia; species Brachylomia viminalis. The sequence goes on from OW443300.2 coordinate 7,012,440, forward strand.
GTAGTTTAAGTTTAGTTAGTACCGTAGACGGATACGTGAATCATTTTCGGAATATTTACTCATCTCATTATGTTTTGTGAGGGATTTAACACAGATGTTGACTTACATGAGATCAGCGCGAAAATCTAAGAACGATAGTGTATTTACAATAGCCAATAACTCAGTTAATAGATACAGCGGAAAATCTTAGAGTTCTGCAAATTCAGGAAATGACGTATGAAAGTGGTAGGTAATGTTTTTAATAGTTTCAACACAAAATGGACAACAGAGAAAACTTATGATGATAACTAACAACTAAGTGTAATAAATGTATTATATAAACGCTTTTTATGATTAGGCAGACTTTTTTTCTCAGGATAATGCTGGATGAAGATCTGTTCACATCATTGAAAATACTTATTTATCTACCGTTTAAAGCTAAATAATGACTACATTGATAATCCAATCTTCAATGATAAGATAATTGGAGACTAAGAAACCATTTCACTGATATTGAACATATCATTCAGGGTACGTTTAGTAACGTCAGTGGTGACAGTCGTGCATACTCATAGCTCACCGTCCAATAACTACCAGGCCTGGGTCGAGAGCGCGTTGTGTCCCACGCGCGACTCAAAGAAATGTCAGCGCCAATGACGGGGTCCGCTAAGGCCGATACCTGCCAGGGTTGCGGGAAAGTCCGAAAGGGTTACCGTGGCCCCTGGCACAGGCAACTGAAGGAACACGGGTTGGTTTTAGTCAGCAAGACGCCCACACGACCTCCCGCTCCGCCCAGAGCGGGAGAAGATGTTTTATGATAGCCCACCAACAAAAAAAAAATAATAGATGTGCATACTCATAATAGGTCTGATTTAGGTTATTTCGTCAATTTCAATGATTAATCGAAATAAATCCAATCTATAGTACTGATAAAACAAAATATGACACCGCTTATCCCATTATCACTCAGTAACTTTCGCCCGTCGGTTAGCCCGCGTGGAAAATATCTCAGAAAATATCCATATAAAAGTATCCTATGTCTTAATCCAAATTATAAACTATCTGTGTGCCAAATTTCATCCAAATCCGTTGAGCCGTGTTTGCGTCAATCCGGAACATACATCCAGACAAACAGACAATAGTTCAAAAAACGATATTTTCGGTATCAGGCTCGTTCCCACACCTCGTTGCAATTACTTTTTTCAAATATATTAATAATAATAAAGGGAAAGCAAGGAGCTTCACAGGCGGTTCATCAGCCCGGTGTAGACTTCTTAGCGTCCGTATCCTGGCTAGGTGACCTTTTCGGGGAAACTGAAGGTTTCGTCTGTGCAATTATGGACAATCGACGAATTATCTTGACGAATAACTACCGGAGACATATTTTGAAAGACGGGATGGTTGACGTGTGTCGGGCATGCTACCAACCAGTCTGATGGACTCACCTGGAGTCCATCAGACATATTATCTCTGGTTGTTCTCGTCTGGCTAACGGCGAGTACTTGCACAGGTATAACCAAGTAGCCAGGATTATTCACCAGCAACTTGCTTTAAAATATAAACTTGTGGATACCGAGGTACCGTATTACAAGTACGCGCCCGACCTAGTTCTCGAAAATGACCAAGTCACGTTGTACTGGGATTGGTCTATCATTACTGACATGACTATTGTCGCCAATAAGCATGATATAGTGGTGATAGATCACAATGATTATCGATGTTACCATTCCACATGACTAGAACCTCTTCAAAGCTGAGAAAGAGAAACAAATTAAATATCTCGACTTAGCACACGAGGTTGTTGACATCTCGCTCGGCTGCCATTGTGCCGATTGTCGTATCGGCCAATGGCCTGATGGCCGAAAGCCTCGATCAACATCTCTTGAAGCTCTCGTTAGGCGGTTGGATCAAGGGCCTGATTCAGAAGGCAGTACTCCTCGATACGGCTCGTATCGTGAGGAGGTTCCTGTCTCTGGAGCCCTAACTTACCTAACTTGCTTGCTTGTAGTTTGGACCCTTCTAAGCTACCGTTTGCTCCCGATACCGGCGGACTACTATTTTTATATTTTTAATGTTTTTATTTTATGTTTTTTTCTAAAAGTATTTAAAAATGTATTTAATATGTATGAAAATAAATAAACGAAATAATAATAAGTTTTATTGATTCATAAACAAGTGTTACAATATTTAGGTATGACATTGGATCCCACACTAGGATACCCTGTGTCGCAGGAAATATTCAATGAACAGTTTTGAGTTCGTTACTATTTTATTATATGTATAGATAGATAGATAGATGTATCTGCTTAACTTTGGCGGGGTCATGGCCGTGCCCCCAGATACGCGTAAAATAGTCACACTGCGATTTAATCATAATTATCATGTCTTGGCACTTATCAGTCACCAAAACAACTATATTATATTACGCATACAATTGCTATTGTTATCTGCAGCTACAGCATTTTATCCAAATTATCCAAGTCAGGGTGACCTGACCTGAAATTTCTGGTCATGGTGATTAATAATAATTTCTGTGTACTATTTCATGTATTCGAGACAGTCAAACAATTCTTATGTATTCGTTTCGCTACCATCAAGTAACATATCGGTTTCGGTCAGACACATAGTTGTGGCTTATATTTTAGTTGTAAGTCAAATTGAAGGAGCGAGGATTCTGGCTTACTTCCTGACGCCGTCCATCAGTCATCAAAAGTGTTTTATCCTCTGACGGAGGCACTGGCCAGTCGAGGGCACAAGATCACTGTCGTCACTATAGACCCTACCATCCCGGAAAGAGGTACGCCGCCAAGCTTGATAGAAATAGACGTCCATGACATAACTTTCCGAATTTGGAATTATGTACCTACCTATGATCCACAATAAAGATTTTGATTGATTGATTGATACGGGTGTTCTCTCAATTGCCGTACGGTGATCTGTGGAAGTGGAACAAAGATGAACTGCCTCGACGAACTGAAAGCATCCGGATATCTAAGTGGTTGCCGCAGTCAGATCTACTTAGTGAGTTCATCTTTTAATTTTAGTGAAGTCAGGTTTTTTCGGTATGCACTTTACAGAAAAAAGACTCCAACGTAAAAATGATGCAAAAATAACCAAAGTGAAATGATTGTAATATAATTCGTAGCGTTTAATAGAGCATCACAAAATCAAGGTGCTCATAACACAAGAAGGACTGCAGTCAACAGACGAGGCTATCATCGCAGGTGTATCGCTCATCGGCATGCCGATGTTAGGTGCCCAGTGGTACAATGTGGAGAGATAAGTGTATTACAAGTTCAGATTCAGACTAGATATGGACACGCTGACAGAGGCTAATTTGAAGAAGTTGCTTGCAATCAATTAAGATTATTACATCAATATTAGACAATTTATTACATTTTGATTCCCCAAATGCTAATTCTTTGTTATCAAAAATGCATCCCTAGTCCTATAAAGACGCTACCGATTGAAAAATATTGAGAGGTTATGTTATAAATACACCTTCTCACTTGCAGCTACTGTCGCAACATGGTGCGCTATCGCAGTCTGATACAGGACGCGCCACAGAGCCTGCTGGAGCGCGCTGTGTGGGGGCCAGAGTATATGCTGCGTCACGACGCGCGTCGGCGCCAAGCACCTGCGCTCACCCAGCACTAACATCACGTGGACAGAGTATCTTGAACTTGAACTGGTTCTAATATTACTCACAGCATTGTTGGTAGCCATCACACTCATTATTCTAGCACTTCGTTTAATCTATAAGTATGTACTAAGAAATTATTTAGGTGCAAGAGACGTTGAAATTAAACGAAATTGATCTGTACTTTAGCTTTTTATTAATTGGGAACAAGATTTTTTTTTTCCGAAAGACATGATTAACCTTTTAACACCACACGTCCATCCAGCATCTGACGCAAGGTATTCTGCTCTACAGTTGGATGGCTGCAGTACCACCTACTATAAAACGACTGAGAACTTGGCAAGCTGTTGGTTTTTGCTGAATCATGATGATGCATTGTAATTGGATATCCAAGTTCACTAGGGGTCAAATCACTATTCTTAAGAAAATATTGTTTAATAACATTAAACAATGAAGGTCTCAAGTCAATTGCTTTAACGTGAATGGATAATATCAAGAACGTACATAATTGAACAACGTGCATTATTTAATTATAAGGTAAAAAAAGCAAATTCTTCCTTATTATGACGTTCTTTTAAGGTAGCAACGGGAGCTCAGCTGCAAGTGAGAATGTTTACTTATTAACCCAAGTGCAAAGTGACTAAAATTTTATAATAAAGGCTTTCCAAGCAGATCGGACTGCGGCCATTACTTAGATATCCGAATATTTTCAGTTGGTCCCGGCTTTGTGCAGGCAATTGCGAGAACACCCGTATTTAGTGTGTATTTTCTCCAACGGTAAAAGGAAATAGTTGACATTTGTACAGAAGCTTACGTCCATTTTAGTTGGCAAGAGTAGAAAAAAATGCCAAAAAAAAGATAAGAATTAACACAAAAACAAACAATGGTTGAATTCTAAAGCAAGCTAGCGTTTTTCTTCATAGTAATCAGCCTCTATTATTCTAATCAAGGACTTAAGCCTCTTCTATCATACACCACCCAACCCGAAGGGGTCCTACTCTACTGATCTGCTCTGCTGTCTTCGCTGAAGAACAAGACGTCTTTCCACGGGTATCAGTTCTACGGCTGCTATGACCAGCCTTTTGCCACTGTAGCTGGCTAATTTTGTGGGACATCTGGTTTTCTACGGATCACTTTTTAATACTAAAGTTGAGAAGAAACATTCAATCATTCAGTGAACTCAACTTATCGCAGCCCATTGCTGGACATAGGCCTCTCCCAGGTAGCGCCGTAACATCCTGTCCTCCACTTTCTGCATCTAGTCTGTCCCAGACACTTTTTTACGGTTGGTGGTCCATCTAGCAGCGGGGCGTTCCACACTACGCTTGCCGATATGCTGTCTCCACTCTAGGACTCATCTGCTTCACCGGGTATCGGTCCTTTGACAAACATGGCCAGGCCACTGCCACATCAGCGCTTACTCTGCAAGCTATGTCGGTACTCCAGGTTCTTTCCCGTATAATTTTATTCATTCAGTTCATAATATGAACTGCTTACTCATTTACTGTAATGTCTGTCAATGCCAAATCAATTGCGCACTAACTAGTAATAATGTTAGTGTCATGGTTCTGATGCGCAGTAGTTTAAATTTTTTATTGAGACACGCCTCCACATACACAAATGACGTGCTATTAAATAAATCGCTACGCAATGACTTTAGGTGCGTCACAGGAAATTATTTTAAACATTTAGGTCAATTAATTCCTACATTTATTACCTTTCAATAACTACGTTAGTCACGGGAATTGCCAATATCCTAAGCTTAGTCCAGTTGTCAGCCTTGATGCCTACCGATTGTGCCTTTCTGGATTCCGATGTGCATATGACAAATCAGAACATACAGTCTGATTTGAGAAATGGACAGATCGCTGCAAGCTAAGTAATTCCACGTACTGCTGTCTCTAAGCATCACTTCGAAACCCTAAAGGCCCCTCCCATCCGAGTTAAAATGTTACAAGTAAGCAAATTCCCTTTTAAATGTTGTTTGGTCACTGAGTGAGATTGAAATCAGCCAGAGGGCTGGCCTATTTCTAGGCCAAAGAATCAGCATTGCCATCCAACGTGGTGATGCAATGCTGCCTTTTGGGCACTTTTCCCATTGACAGCGATGCGGGCGAATTTTTTGATGCCCAATGACCTCTTCCCTTTTTTCATATAGGTATTTGTACATAATATACCTATATTTCAGTGTTAGCTTGTATTTGAGACTCGAATTGAAATATTCATATGGTTGGAGCACCTGTTAATTTGCTAGAAACGTAATAACAACAACTTCAATATGTACCTATTTAAACTGTGGCAATTTGTCATTGTTTACTAGATGTGAACCCCTAAGGTCCCTCTAAAGTCAATCTTCATACGATAAACATATGTTAAACTGAGCTATTATTATAATAATATGTACCTAAGATGTATGTATGTGAGATAACCTATCGACCGCCATTGTTTCATTCGTCAATTTTTTGTTTAACTACGCTAAAGACAAAATCTTAGTAATAAACATGTTTATTTTTAATTATAAACTCGTCGTTGTCTGGATATTTATGTATGTTAAAACAACGTTATGTATTTGTAACCATATGGTCAGATGCCTTCGATAAAAAAAGGAAGTTTTTCTAAGCCACATCTGTTTGGGCATGGCAAGCCTTAATTACATCGGATTACAAATACGTCGGCATGTTATTGTAACACTGAACGTCAGCGAAAGACAACTAATAACACAAAGAAGAGATGAACATCAATGACCAGCCAAAAATTCAGCTCAAGGCGTTAAAAAATATGTATAATATCTATGATCTATGAAAGTAGCGTAACAGTAGTTCAAAGAAAACAGTTCCATAGAGATCATGACCCTTAGCTTGAGGAGAACGAAGCAAGGATGATATGAACGTTTCCGAAGATAAACACCATCGTCCATTCGAGTAAGTTCTATTTTAAAACACAAAACCGCAGAATACAGATGCGCGCAGTATTTTCTCGAAAACAACTCTTCGTTTGAATTATGAGGTCTACCAACACGATTTAAATGGCTGCCATCCAGTAGGTATAGGTATTGGACACACAAGGCAGCATACATTAAATAAATTAATTAATCATGGATTCTCAGTGAGTTTTCTGTTTTCCCACAGTTATTAAATTTACTGTCGAAAGTTATACTAGAACTTGACGTGGGGGCTGCGTTGAAGAGTGCTTAAGTCTCCCCGTAGCTCCCAATGCAAGTGTACGAGGGAACACGGGGTGGTTTTTGTCAGTAGACGTCTGACATACCCCTCCGTCCGCCCCAGGGCGGAGGACATCCATGAGGATTTGCACCTCGTCAACAAAAAAACTGGCAAGTATCAATTGAATTACCAAAAAGAAGATCACAAAAGTCAAATCTTTAGTTTTTTAATAGGTACTTATAGCAAGCAGTTATACAATAAATCAATCTGCCTAGTCGTTTCCGTAACTATATTGGGTTCGGCTTCCAGTCTAATCGGATGCAGCTGAATACCAGTATTATACATGGAGTGATTACATATCTGACCTCCACAACCGAGTTACAGGGTAACACGATACCCCTTGGTAAGACTGCTTGTCAGACTTTCGGGCTTCTGAATACCCGTAATTAGCAAGCAATTATAAATCCTATTGAAATAGTAAACAACTAAACCAACCAGAAATCTAAATTCTGAAAACTACTATAAAGCTTATTCTCAGATTTCTCACAAGACGGGTAATACCATTAAAGAGCTTGAAAAAAACCCATCAACATAATATAATCACCATATAAACGTAATGGTTAATCGCTGACTATATCCGTCATTCGTCCGCTGTGGAATTTTACTAAGATTAGTTGCATCGTGGTAAATGTTGGTACCTTTTAGTGCAAAGGATAATACTACTGCTAGTCGTCTTGACGTCAAAGATGAAAATGATGATGGCAAAGAAAGTACCATACTTTCTAGGATGGACCTATTACCAATAACTAAATGAAAATATAATTAAACGGCTGTAGGTAACAACATAGATAATTACCTCGCTTGTTAGGATATTAATTAACATCATAGTATATTAGTAGATATCATTTTTGTTTAATTTAATAAACACGCTGATAAAATAAACACAATGTAGAATGTTAACAGAGAACAATAACTCAATGAGATGCATTTATTAATTACCTTACCCATTAGCCAATGATTTCTTGGAAATTTTCCTAATAGAATGTGTAATAAAAAACTTGTTTAAATTGGACTAATTATTGCTCTAAAGTAGGACTGAGATTTATTGCTATAATCTTCATATTTGTCTATTTCCATTTCCTAATAAACTGGCCCATAATGATAACAAATATGTGATAAAGATATATGTTTGAACATCGTGTTTTAAAAGGGTTCTAAATATACAAATGATACATAAAAATATCACAAGTTACGTCGTCAAAGTCCCAAAATACATGAAGGAAACCCAAGAATAATAACCGATTTAACAAAGGTAGGTACTTAAACATGATATCATTGTCACCAATGAGTGCCTTAAAATGTAAACATAAAATTTTACGGAAGGTTTTTCCGACCAAAACCGAACATATCCATTCACTGTGGAAACATAACTGCATGATTTAATAACAATATACTATTGACATAACAGAATACTTCAAAAAGGATGTAAACTTCCTTAGTTTGATAATGATTGACGCTCTAGAATGCGTTGTACCCACAGAAATATTAAATCTATGGTTGTACCAAACAAAACCAAACCGCTCTAGTACAACTTTTACGAAGAAAAAAAAGTGGACGTCAGCGACACGCCCGTTCATCTTAAAAAACCGTCCAATTACTGGGCATCAAAACAAAAAGCCGCTATGACGTCGGCGACCAACCAATGTTTGAACTCCGGCTGACCTAAACGCACGCGCAACCTTTATATATAAGGAGTGGGAGGTGCAAGGCCTCACAACAGATTGAACGCTAGTAGCGAACAGACGTGTTGAAATTTATATTTACTCTAACCAAAATGTACACAAATCCTTTCGAAAGAAAACACTCGTCGTTGAGGCAAGCCCTTGACCGCTTCATTAGAGGCGAGACCCGGCTAAGCTTCAGAAAGAAGACGGATTTATCCAAGTCTTCAAGCAACAGTACTTCGTCGATGATTTCATCAACAATGGACTACAAACCTAAGTTTAATGAGAAGAGGTGAAGACACCAGTGCAAATGTGTTGTGATAGTGAAATAATTCTGCCAGTTCCACTCAGAAAAAAAGGTTGGTATTTGTGATTTTTATTCTTAGTTTAGAACTCATCATCATCAACTTTGACAATAACTCCTGTTAAGCCGGCTTCATATAGGATCATTCGGCCCTCGTGTCAAGTCTCTATAATAGTTTGTGTAAGTCCTCCTCAGTTCTCTTCAAGATTGTGTTCGTCATTATTCAAGTCGCCTGCTGAAGAAAGTTCTAGTATTTAAAACGAAAATTCCACTTCACATTGCCAACGTTCCTAAAGACCATTCTCAATGTGGCCTACCGAAATAATTGTTTTCGATCCAGACGAGTTCCAATAGCTTCAGATTAAATTCATGTCAAAACAATTGAAAACTACTCAACTTTATCAATTACTTTAATTGGACGAGTTCTAAAACTGTCATTCCTTCCCATAAAAATTGCTCTAATTGGTAAACGTTTAATTGACATGCCTACGATTTGGTGTTATTGGAATACAAATGAATTAAGGGTGGAATATAATCGCGCATGAAATAGAAAATGTAGAACAGCTGCCAACATCATTTGCGACTAGTACACATATAAGGTCGTATATTAATATAACGGGAACTGTTTCCACTATGGAAGACCGGAAAACATAGCAGTATGAACCATTCAGAGAAATGGTTCGAATTTCCTTTTATTATAAAGATATAGGTAATAAAATATCTATAGAGGTCTTGTATACGGTTGTAAATCAACCATAAAATACGATAGAGTACCTTTAAATTATAACTTAGAATTTAACAGGTCAGTCCAAATTAGTCAGCGGTAAGATTTGTGGGAATATTTTCGTACCAATAACACTATTGTAGAACTAATTGGATAAATCAAACTGGCCCACAACGATTAAAACTACCATTGTACGGAAACTCATTATACAGTTCTTGCAAGAACGTAGATTCCCACGTTTGTTGGCATTTAAAATATATAATTGAGTATCAACGCCGTGTATTCGAGAAGGGAATGTTATTCAACCAGGCTAGATGGATGGGATCACTCATACTCATGTTATGAATAAATACAAGATATATGGTAATATAAGGTCAGATAGGACCGGTCCGGTTAGACTGGAAGCTGACCCCAAAATATTTGTGAAAGGCTAGGCAGATGGTGATCAAATACAATCAATCATCAACCAATCAATATCAATTTTGTCAAATCTATCTAAAACGATTTTTTTTTTAAGTTGCAAACCTCACAAATATCATGTTTACGGGTGTGCACTGATTTTGTCACCTGTATATTTCTAGTACACTTTTACTTGAATCCTACGAGCTCTTATGTTTAAAGCTTCAATCGATACCGGTAGTTGGGAATACCCAAGATATGTTCTCGTTCATAACAAGAAAGTCTCTTTCGAAAGTTACTATCTAAAAATTCAAGACCTTTACTACCAATACCACTACCTATACCATTCATCCACATTTATTGCCAAACCATTATTGCCCTTACTTGTTAATCTGTTATCAACGAGACCATCTTCTAGCAAGGAAATACGGCTAACGGGAATACCATAAACAACTTCATTGAATAGAAAGTCTAAAAGTATTTTTTCTGTTGCCCCCAGGTCGAGTGTGTTCGAGACCGGTCGATTGACGTCAGTAGCACGGAGATCAGTGGACAAGGGACTTAACCCGTCAAAATGAATGAATAAATAAATATATTCTTATTTTTAACAATTGATTGGTTTAATTTGAGTGTTTTTCCCGAGAAATTTCCTATAATATCTAAATATACAGAGGTTTAAAAGTTACTGCCTCATAATCAAATCAACCAACTAGTCTGATTTGGATATGATTTTGAAGCAGAAAGATGAGAACCAATCTGGGGCCGTACTATGACGTGTTAATTCCATCATTGTTCCAGCGTGGAAGAGAGACGGAGCTATACATGACCGATAGCACTATATCTCTTTCTCAACGGAATCATGATGGCGTTAACAGCTCATAGTACGGCCCCTGATCGACCTACACAAACAATTAGGTAGTTACAAAAATAAAGTTAACTAATATACCCATACACTGAATACACTAGATGACTAGACTTTAAAATTATTACAATACATAGGTACACATACCTACTATAATAACAAAGTAGGTGTTTATAATCTCTAATCTAAAATCTACCTACTAAAAACATATAAGAACCTCAAATGAGAGAGTATTCTGAGGTGTGGAAGTAGTCAAGGGACAAACATATGCGTTTAATTTCAAATGAGCTGTTAATACGTTGTTATAAGACAGGGTTATAAAGCTGATGGTAGACAATTACATGAATTCAATGAAACTCATGAATACAACACAACAGCCGGTGTATTCTATAAAAAACTCACAGTGAAAACTTAGATGAAGAGAGCAGGAACTGAGCTGTCAAAGGTGTTAATTCCTAGCATCAGGTGAAATGACAACTCATTCAAACTCAGCCAAGTAGACAGATCTCCAGTTCCGATTCTTATCACTGTGATATACGTTATAGTAGCATATTGAAGATTTCCCCAAAACATGAAACAACGCAAAAGACAATAAAAACATGTTTAAATGTTTGTAAAGGCGAAATATAGCTTATGTAACAAAAATAATCACGATTTGTGTACAAATAGAATAAGATCATTAAATTTGTAAACACATTTGTAGTAATAAAGACCTTGAAAAATCAATCAATCAATCGTTATCAAATGTGTATGAGGAAGGCGATAGAGCAATGGCATAATATGGCCCTGACACCCACACTATAGAAGAACGATTGGATTGTACTGATAATATTATATAACTTGTAAACAAACAACTGCGATTTCTAAAGAAAGGAAACGGTTGCAGAAGAAAAGTTTCAACGTAAACATACAACAATTTCATAATCTAAAACTTTTACCGAAAATAGTAAGAAGGCAAATATATTGGGCGCAGCAAACAATATATTTAATACCACGCCACGATCACCAAATAACCCAACACGAAACACGTTTCCAACCAGTTTGAGTTGTCCTTTAATAAGAAATTATAATAAATACCTTTGTATACAGGTTTATATTCAATTCTTAATAGATCAACGCAACAATTTATATGAGATTTAGAAGGAACTGGTTGTTGTGGGCCTCGAGGTGGATAGGACTAGGCTGGCAACCAGACAAAAATTAATCATTCACATGTATGTTATTTTAATAATTTTCTTTGCCTTTTAGTAGGTAGTACATAGAAAATGAAATATATATAAAACATATTTTACTTCTACGGTATCACTGTATAAGTAAAATATGTTTTATATATATTGTCTGTCTGATTCTGAGCGTATCAATGAATCAGAAGAAGTCTTAAACTCAAGCAGGTCTTCAATGGGAAATAAAAGGCCTACAACGATTGTAACAAATTGAATGGCAGTTGGATCAATATTGTGAGATTACGTTCATGCGGCTTGCTAATCGATAGAATATGATCGAAACAGTCACCATTTCACGGACATGATTTCTGTATGATTAATGAACATAAACGAAGCAAAAAGAGTATGCGAGGATCGTAGCAGGTGGCGTTATGTAATTACTGCCTACCCCCATGAGACGACGGTGTGAGTTTATGGTATGTATGTAATTTCAAACTCTAAGCAAAAAAATCACCAAAAATAACTTTACCAACACTAAACATATCACTAGAGATAACTTTGTGACCCCACAAAACTGTCGTGTCGGATTAACGACAGGCACTAGCTAAATATTTTCAGTCACATGATAAATTAGTTGACAAAAACCATATTATCTATGACGTCAACAGACATCCTGTCAAGTTTTTGCGAGATGCTGAATTTGGCAGCTTGTATTATTATAAAAAATAATAAGTTTATTAAAAAGAACAAATATCTGAGTTACATAACATATTATTATGACGCGTATGCTTCCCGAAAGGTCAGGCAGAGGTTCCTATAGTACATCCACATTTCACCAGCGCGAGTCTATTGTCATCAACCGGGCACAAATCTAGACGCTGAGCTGCTAATGAGATATTCCAGATAGAAAAACTGAATAACACTTTGCCCGACCTGGGAATCGAACCCAGGACCTCATGCTCAACAGTGGCGAATGTGACCGCTAGACCAACAAGACATATCTGAGCCAGATCTGGGCAACTCCCGTATTTTTAAGAACGTTCGCATCATATAATTTTTATCTTTAATTATTATTATTTGCCATGACTCGCCACACCTACACAAGACATGACCCACTGATTTTGAAAGGGACGATCAAAACGTACAGCTATTGCGTTCAGAATGCCGTTGTTGCTACCCCGATGTCAGCAAACATCCCAGAAGCGCTGCACCGCCACGACATACCCAACAACATTCTGAACGCATTATTGTACTGAGTGCGCAGGGATCTATAGGCTCGCTGCGTATATCTCACCCACAGGCTGCTTGAGTATAAGGACTGGCAATAAACTTTGAATAGCGAAACTTTCCCTTCTCTCGTGCATCGTGCGAATCTGCGTGTGAGCATATTAGCTCTCACCGCCAGAGCCCTGCGCTCCCTCCTATTCTCACCGTCCCTGAGGTCACATTGTGTGATATTTACAATGTCACAAATTATAGCGTTTACCTACATTTTTGACATTAGATTGTGCGCTGAGATGAGATTGCGACTTGATTTTGTACGTTTTTAATTACGGTAATTAGCATTCTGTATAAAATAGTAACAAAGTCGCTTTTCGTGCCTGTCTGTGTAACCGCCTAGTTCTTCTAAACTACACAATAGATTTTGAAACGGATCTCACCGTCATTTAGAGAATTTCTTCCGGAAGGTTTATGTATCCAAACCATTAATATTTAACCTAGATATAGTAAAGAAATCTCGATATTTGGGTATTTTGCCACATCAGTAGGATGATTACACCCGTGTGAAGCATGGACGGGTCGCAAATTTAACCATAATTAGCCTCTCCAGCAAAGTTTTGGTGCCAAGGGGAGCCATGATCCCGGGTGTCACCACTGTGTGGATCGCCCGGAGGACACGGTGGAGCATACGGTGGAGGTTTGCCCGGCTTGGGCGGAGCACCGCCGTGTCCTCGTGCAGGCGATTGGCGGTGGCGATCTCTCGCGTCCGGCCCTGGTCCAGGCAATGGTACGGAGCGAGAGGGCTTGCGAAGCTTTCACCTCTTTGTGCGAAGCAGTAATGCTCGCGAACTAGGACGCGGAACGCGTGAGGGAGAGGCAAAATTCGCGCCCTCACGCCCCTAGACGCCGCAGGAGACGCCATGTGCGTCGAGAATCGCAAGCTGATTCCCTGATACCGTAGGCGTGGGCTTGCGAACGGTGAGCAATGGGTAGCTCGCCGTCCGATTAGGACCAGGCCCGGGACGACGGCGCGTTGTGTTCCACGCGCGCCTCAAAGAGATGTCAGCACCAATGACAGGGTCCGCTAGGGCCGATGCTTGCCAGGGTTGTGGGAAAGTCCAAAAGGGTTACCGTGGCCTCTGGCACAGGCAACTGAAGGAACACGGGTGGGTTTTAGTCAGTAAGAGTCTGACACGTCCTCCCGCTCTGACCAGAGCGGGAGAAGTTATTTGATGACTTCCCAACCTCAAAAAAAAAAGGGAGCTTTTTTTTTTTTTTTTGTGTATGGCATCTCGCAGTTGGCCTTGAGAGGCCGTGACTGCTTAACCGGTCAATCCTGTGGTGCCTTCGAGCTAACTCAAAGCCTCCAGCCAGGGGCATAATATTAATTATAAACTAAGCGACCATCACCTAAGGGCACCCCCTGTGGGGTACGGACCTCGGCTTAGGGCGTCGCTGGGGAAGGACAGCAAGTTGGGGACAGGCTGGATCAAAGTGGGTTCATTATTATTAAGGGGTAAAACTACTGGCTCAGCTACGCCACCAGCTGGCTCTGTGGATCCGATCAAGGGAGGGGAAGAGGAATCTATCGGGGAGGAACGCGGACGCGGATGCGAAGCACCTCGGCGGCGAGGTCGGAACTTCGTTTTGTGTCTGTGTTTGTATACTGTACTGGTGGCCCTACTGCTTTCCTGGAGGAGGGTGGTGGGGTCGTCGGGGTCGGTCAGTGCGTGCCTTGGACGGCGGATTCTACTGATTCTAGAGGGGACATAACTGGCGGCCTTCGCAACCAGAGGGTTGCGATGGCTGCCAGCGGTATCGAAGAAACGCTGGCAAGCGCGTTTCATGAATTGTTGAATGGTGGGGATTTTCAAATCTAAATGTAAGTTTATGTTACGAACGAACCAGGGGAAACCCGTGATTTTACGTAGAAAACGGTTCTGTAGGGTCTGCATCCTGTGGATGTGCCGGGGGTGAAAAAGGGAGCCATGATACTGCTGTATAAATATTAAATGGTGGCAAGGGGAGGACAGTTTAAAGTTGAAATTGAGATGACATGTCTTTGTAAGATAAAGTTTGATTAATTATCAAAAGTAGCATTACAATAATTGTAACATCGGTGAACCACAAAATAAGCAAGATATTAGTTATAGAGCCATCAGGGCGGGCATTAAGTCTAGCTACAGAGAAATTGCACAGAGTATAACATTTTAATGTATTTATTAATAAGCCCAGTGTGCCTATATATTATATATAAATATATTGCAATTAAATGAAAGAAAATTTAAAACTCATATAAAAAGTTCACTGTGTAAACAAGCATATTACAAATTAGAGGATTATATCCAAGATAAGAATGCTTGGAAACATGCTGGTCCAGCTCCACAGGACAATCTAGGGTCTTGACAAAATTAAAACTTGTTGCTACTTTAATTGTATGGTTTGTTATTTTTATGACATTGGTTTACATTCTGTGACTACTTTAACTCACACACTGACATATTAATTGGTTACATAATTTGGGAAATCGTATACTTTTACAATGTTTGTAAATATGTGAACACCATGTATCTATCATTTAATTAACTTATTTATCATTGCTACGTTTATTAAATTCCTTTTACCTATTTTGGTAGGGTAATTTTTATTATAGGTGCATCGTCTTCACATTTAATTATATAATTAATGTATACAAAGTATTGTAACACATTTTAAAAGAGTAACGATGGAGTTTCTTGCCCATTCTTCTCCATACGAAACTACCTTTTGGAAGGGGCGACTAGAATCAATTCTATTTAAATGTAAATGTTGACGTTCAAAAGTGCCTTTTATGTGCCTATTTGAAATAAATGCTTTGACTTTGACTTTGACCTATACTGTGTTATCAAAGCCAAGGGCAACGACTCCAAAGTTATGAGCTGGCGCAGTAAGTTGAAATCCCTGATCTTCGTAAATGTTTTATTAGACTAACGTCTGTGGTTACAAATAGCCTGCCTATATAAATTCATTTTGATACCGTTTTACCGTTTTCTGTTTATATGTGTGACCTAACTTTAGCTCCGACTCGCTTGTACGAGTATTTGCGCATTTTTTTGAGAACTCTTGGAAACCATTTTTACTTTCCGATTTCTACTTACCGGTTCGTTATTACAGAAAAGGTAATTCCTATAATTTCATCTAATTTCCTTGGGACTCCGTATAAATATTTCAGAGTAATTGAAAACAAATATTTCGGTTAAACATGAAAATAGATGAAAAGACGGCAGGGGCAACGTACAGTCAGCATCAAAAGTTGATGACCACATTTAGATTTTCAAAATCGCTGTACACCGTATTATACCTAAATCGCTCAACATGACAAGCGCCAGAAATGAATGATTATCATAAAAGGGCATAAGTAGGTGACCATCACTTTTCAAAAGTCGCTAAACAAAGTTATAGTAAAAAAAGCATAACATTCTTCGTCTCTAAAGTCTCTGAACAAATTTTTGACAAAAATAGCATACCATCGTTTATCTCTAAAGTCCCTGAACAAAATGAAATGTTTTTTGGGTTTAATATGTGTGTGTATTTTTTTACGGTATGTATATGTGTTATTTTACAATGAAAATAACGCCTTGCAAGTTTCCAATGTATTATTTGCATATAAATAGAACTGTAAACGCAACTGTTGCCAATTATATGAATGACTATTATATCAATCTGACGAAGAACGATTTTGACATTAATACTAATAATTATGACATTGACCCTAATAATACTAGTATGTTTTTAATGCCCACCAATAATGACGAAATACAAAAAGTAATCAAATCACTCAGGGATACAAATTCAACCGGTTATGATGAAATACCTACAAAAATTATAAAATACATAGCCCCTATTATTACCCCGGTACTAGTACATCTAATAGACTTATCATTATTCACGGGAGTGTTTCCTGAAAAATTAAAAATTACAACTATTAAACCGATACATAAAAAAGGAAATAAAAAACTTGTTGACAATTACAGACCGATAGCCCTATTGCCTATTCCAGCAAAAATTTATGAAAATGATAAATGATTTTATTTCTGTAAGTAGGTTTGTTACAAACACTTTTACACGTCAATCATATTTTTAAAACTAGATGAGGTCGGCGTTTCATAACTGACTACTCTGAGAAGAAAGGCCGAAACAAACTCAGTCAGAGATCACAGTCTCTTTTAAAGTCCAGACATAATCTTGGTCAGATCATGTGAAGACCATGTAGATTGGTGTCTGAAACGGTCTTTTGAGGAAAAACCATACATATTGAGCGGACCTGTCCAGTCAGTGCATGCATTTGTCAGTAATCTTGCCGCTCAACTGAGAACTTAAGGAGCACAACGATTCGACGAACAATACCAAAGAAAGGACATTTGGGTAGGCCGCATAAATTACTCAAGCTGCCAGATCGTGAAACTAACTAAGAAATAAAATAAAAAAAGTAATAATCCACATAATCTTCACATTCACAATAATTTAAATAATATAATACTTTACAAAAATTCATGCATGCCATGCCAAAAAGGTCATGCATGCGCGATTAACACATTTTATCGATAAATTCCAAATTTTAAATCAAGAACAACATGGATTCCAAAAAAGAAAATCGACAACCACAGCGGCATTTAACTTAGTTAACCTAGTTACCAAAAATATTGACCAGAAAATTCCGACAACTGTTGTATTTTTTGACCTGTCAAAAGCCTTTGACTTTGTTTCACACGAGCTACTACTTAAAAAATGTGATAAATATGGAATCCGCGGAAAAGCAAATACATGGCTAAAAGCTACCTTGCAAACAGATCGCAAGTTGTAGAAATTACTGTGGATAAAGTCGATCAAAATGGTGAACAGAAATTTTATTCCAAATTAGGTTACAATTGCACAGGCGTTCCACAGGGCAGTATTTTAGCCCCTCCACTCTTTCTGCTATATATCAATGACCTGACAAAAGTAACTGACCATCCCTGCATACTCTTTGCAGACGATGTGTCCGTAATCATCCCAAAAACTAAAGACGACTATAATAAGGAAATAAATAGCACCGTAAGCAAAATAATAACTTGGATGGAAAAAAAATAACCTTAAACCTAACATAGATAAAACCAAATATGTACAATTTTGTAACAAACACTGGAATAAAATTGATTTAAAAATCATTTATAAAGATAAACAAATAGAACAATCAGATAGTATGACTTTTCTTGGGATAGTTCTAGATGAGAGGTGTTCCTGGCTTAGACATATTGATATGGTATGTGGACGACTCAGAAAGTTTGCTTATGCTCTATGGCGTTTATCTAATCTAACAAATAGACAAGCCACACTGCAAGCTTATCATGCATATGTTGGTTCTATACTGCGTTATTGTATACTGGTATGGGGAAACTCGGTGCATCTCAGAAGAGCTTTCATCGCACAAAAGAGGTGTATACGTGCGATTTGTAATGTAGACCCACTCACATCCTGTAAGCCATTGTATAAGAAACTCGGAATAATTACATTGACTGGCATCTATATTGAGGAAATATGTAAATTTACCAAATCTCATCCAGAGATGTTTGAAAAACTAGGAGATAAATGTGCGTTCAAAACTAGATATCCTAATAGATTAATTAATACGAGAATAAAAACGGAACTATATAGGCGAAGCTGTTATCCTATGTGTATTCAAATTTATAACAAGATTCCTAACCAAATTAAAGAACTTCCAATGGTTCGCTTCAAAAGGGCTTTACGTAGGTGGTTAATTGAGAATCCCTTCTATAATATAAAAGAATTCTTTCAATTTAAATTTAAGCAATAATGTAATTGTACCTACCTATAACAAAAATTTGCATGTCATTATGTTATGATTAAATATGCTAAGCTACTAACATTATCTACCATTTTAAGAACTTTTGTAACCATATTTATCTGCAAATAAATCTTTGACTTTGAACGATTTCTTACCTTTTACACAGTTTTCACATAATTCTAAAAAGTTAATTAAACAGAATTTTTTTAAATATAGCTCCGATTAAATTATAAAAATTGAAAACCACGAAATATGACACTAAATTGCGACGTTGCCACTCATAAGGTATAAACGCTCATACGTAGAAATATTCTTTATACTACACCTGCTTGGAAAGTACCTTGATACTTTATCAAATTTACGGTAGAAAGTACATCATTGCATATCGAACAAATATGCGGGGAGAAAACGCATCTGAGCGGGAGAGAAAAGTGTATGAAAATCCATTTCTTACGTGGTTTTTCGTTTTTAATTTTGGGTAACCTAAATATCAAAAGCCAAAAAGTTTTTACAGTGAGTTTTTATCTCCAAGTTCGCAAAATGACACTGGCCACTAGCTGTGTGTTGGATGGTGTCGGGCTGGCAGTGCGAGCCTGCGGCGGCAGGATAAACAATTTGAAAAAAAAACATGTGAAAATTGCAGACGCCATTGGCGCCATTTCAATTAGTAAAGATTTAGTTTTTTATTTTCCTCGTAGGTGTAGTTTAAAGCACTATGTATCACTCGAGAGAAAGTGCGATTCCCGATCTCAGGTGTTCGTGAACGACACCCTCGACGGTAATCGGTCACTTTCTCCTCTCGGTGAACAATGTACTATTTTACATTCAAGGGTAAACAGTTTTTCAAAACCACAACTATGTTTCCCAAATAATTGAATTAAAACGGAACTTGTGTGATTTTTGAAAATGAGTGTTATGTATACAGATTAGGTTCTAATTCAATCGAACTATAAAAATCATAAACTAAGTCGACGGTATGAATTTGAACAGAATCTGCGTGATTTTTGATAATGAGTCTTATAGCTATACAAATAAGGTTACTATTCAATCGTAATATAGAAAGCTTAGATGACGTCGACGGAAAATTTTTAAGCGGAATATGCTTATCTTTATAATCGTGCTTGCGAGCTTATTTTGAAAAATAGGCTTAAAGATGTGCTTGCCGCTTGAACACCTACTTCTAATATTTCTCATTGATACTATGAAAAAAAAACAAAATTATTTTGGAAAATTAAACTCGTTTGCATGCACTTTTTTTTTACATGATTTGGTTTGGATAGGACAAGATTGGATTTATAACTCTGAAGATAGTAACGAGCACTTTTTTAGTTTGCAGTTCATCTACTTTTGATAGTATAAGTTTACACGCTACGTATCCGAAACAAAGTACCTAATGTTCAGTAACTTTTGTTATTTATGATGTTAAGTTATTTTTGGACGTTGCCGTGATTACACTAGATAACTAAAACAAGCATTTTATATTGTTCAGTGACTTTTGTTATTTATAATGTTAAGTTATTTTTGGACGTTGCCGTGATTACACTAGATGGTCAGTGGGTCGTCTATAAATAACCAAAACAAGCATTTTATATTGTTGAGTGACTTTTGTAAAACTGAATGTTATGATGTTTTCGGATATTATGACGATCAGCAATTTTTGACAAAATGGTGTTCAGTGACCTTTGACGAGTAGTGTTCAGTTAATTTTGAACTTTAATGATGTTCATTCAATACTGGCGCCCTATCTTGTTCAGCGATTTATGGGTGATATAGTGTACAGTGATTTTGAAAATCTGAATGTGATCATCGACTTTTGATGCTGACTGTACATTGCCCTTGACGTCTTTTCATCTATTTTTCCTAGACTTTTTCCGCTCCTACAAATACTTATAGGAGCGGAAGAAGTCTAGGAAGGTAGCTCAGCTGCAACCAGTGGCAACAACCCACATGATGGAGAAACTAGGAATTGATATAATTGGCGCGGGGAAGTGAACATGTTTTCTTGACATCGAATAGACAATGTGAGGTATGTCTCTTGAAAGAGAAAGCCATGTCATGACGGACGACCTGCCGTTGAAAGTACTCATTTATATTGCCCTGGCCTTCTTTTCATCTCATACCTAGAAATATTATATTCCTTAATACATTAGAACCAGCAATCTCAACAGGCATAAGCCTCACGGTTACATCAAATGCAAAAACAGCTAATTCTGTTCACTATCAACACAGTAATTTCCTAAACCCACAAACTTATTCCAAGACAAGTGAAATATAAACAAATTTTTTAGCACCCCATCTTCTATAAACACGTGCTAACTAATATCAAACTGCCTTTCTCTGTTAGCTAACATTCGTTAATGTGAGAGAAAGTAAATTCTCGTAATCTCTGAGATTTGGAAGAGATAATGTATTCGCAGCCCTGCGCTTCGGTTCCTCTGCATCTAATTAACTACTCGATACCATGTAAATCCTAATAAACAACAAATTAATAACATATAACTGTTTCATTGTTCCAGTGGTCGCATTAGCTGAGGGTGCACAAAGTGAGTATAATTAATTTACTAAGGGCTGATTGTTCAATAGTCAGACATTTTTTATCTGAGGAATATATATTGTGGTTTGACAGCTTTTGTATGGAAAATATGTCAAACTGTCAGATTTATTCTTCAGATAAAAGTTATCTGAGTATTGAAAAATCAGCCCTAACATCTTCTACTATATAAAAATAAGTAGGGTTTTCCTTCCTGACGATATAACTCCAGAACGCACGAACCGATTTCCACGGTTTTGCATTCGTTGGAAAGGTCTCGGGCTCCGCGAGGTTTATAGTGAAAAAAAAAAAAAAAGAAGCCATCTGGTGGCGAAACGGAGTTCGCGGGGTTTGCTAGTTAATTATAAGAAATTCGCTAATACGGTGGATCTCATGTTGTCCGAAAATAAAGAATTTATTATTATTTAAGCGTTATTGGGTTTTTCCATCTGGAATGTCTAAGTAGCAGCTCGAAGTCTGGACTTGTGCCCGGTTGATGGCGATGGGCCACCCCCTCTAATGTGGGACTTACATCATAAACATAACATGCGTAATGTGGATGCACTATAATAGGAACCTCTGCCTGACCTTTCGGATACGCGCGACATACGCGTGATGTTATGTAGTTCAGATAATGTTTTTTTTTATATAAACTTATTATTTTTTGGTATATACGAGTACATGGTTCGGATATGTAACATTTTCTTTTAATTATAGATTAATGACATAAAATTACCGTGTTACCGTACCGGGTTGCCGTGGCCCCTGGCACAGGCAACTAAAGGAACACGGGTGGGTTTTAGTCAGTAAGAAGAAGAGAAGAGGCGGGAGAAGTTATTTGATGATTTCCCACCCAAAAAAAAGGCGTCTGCTTAGCGAGCTGACAAACTTTGACAATATTATAAAAAAATATAAAAATGTAATAATCGTAGAACCGTTCATAGAAATAATTATCGAAGTTATTGTTTTTATTTTTGTGCCTATTTGAAAATTTTAATAATATAGAATAATGACTGCTGCGTTACGTGTCGCGGGTTCGATCCCCGCACGGAACAAATATTTGTATGACCTGCAAGTAGTTGTTTCGGGTCTGGCTGTTTGTGTATGTGAGTTTAAATGTTTGTAAACGCACCCACGATACAGGAGAAATTCCTAGTGTGGGGCAACGTTGAAAAAAAAAAATCTTTTGACTTTGACAGTGAGCGATTATTACCTTTGTTTTACACTTCTTATTTTTTTGTATGGCCTCTCGCAGTTGGCCTTGAGAGGCCGTGACTGCTTAACCGGTCAATCCTTTTTTTTTTTTTTGAGGGTGGGATATCATCAAATAACTTCCCTCACTCTGGGCAGAGCGGGAGGAGTGTCAGACTCTTTCTGACTAAAACCCACCCGTGTTCCTTCAGTTGCCTGTGCCAGGGGCCACGGTATCCCTCTCGGCCTTTCCCGCAACCCTAGCAGGTAGCAGGCCCTAGCGGACCCCGTCATTGGTGCTGACATCTCTTTGAGGCGCGCGTGGAACACAACGCGCCGTCGACCCGGCCCTAGTCCTTATCGAATGGTGAGCTGCCCATTGCTCGCCGTTCGCAAGACCACGCCTACGGTGGCCGGGAATCGGCCTGCGATTCCCGACGCCCAGGGCGTCTCCTGCGGCGGCTAGGGGCGAATTTTGCCTCTCCCTCACGCGTTCCGCCTCCTCCTTCGCGAACATTACTGCTTCGCAGAAGGAGGTGACGGCTTCCCAAGCCCTCTCGCTCCGTACCATGGCCTGGACCAGGGCCGGACGCGAGAGATCGCCACCGCCAATCGCCTCCACGAGGACACGGCGGTGCTCCGCCCAAGCCGGGCTCCACCGTATGCTCCACCGTGTCTTCCGGGCGATCCACACAATGGTGACACCCGGGCGTTTCCTCCCGCCTTATCCGGAACAGGAACCTCCCGAAACAACCATGTCCGGTGAGGACCTGCGTCAGGCGGAAGGTGAGGACGCCGTGGCGCCTCTCTCGCCACTCCTCAAAGAGGGGACTTATCGCCGCAATTGTGGCGTTGACAGTGCTGGGTTGCGATAATCGCACTCTCCATGCCGCCCTGAGATCCCACCGGAGCTCTGTCCGCTGCACCGTGATTTCTCGCGGCAGTGAAGCTACGCCCCGGCGTTTCGCCTCCTCGCGCCACTCCCAAATGTGCGCGAGGACTTTTGCCTCCAGATCCCATGGCGGTAATCCGGCAAGGAGGCTCGCTGCCTCACTGGAGACCGTACGGTACCCCCGGACCAGCCGGGTGGACATGACCCTTTGGGGCGCGTTCAACCCGCGGGCTGGTCGCCGCCTCAAGGAACGCGCCCAGGAGCCGCTTCAAGGCAGCCCCGGCCCTTTCCAGTCTGGGAGCCAAACGTCGGAAATGCTCCACGAAGTTCCACCGGCTGTCGAGGACGAGTCCCAGGTACTTCATCGTCGACTCGACGCCGATGTGAACCCCTCCTAATGTTATGATCCCTGAAAGTTTGTTTACATTATTTATCTCGTCTCGTTGGCCTTACTTTTAGCAAGAGTTTAAATAAATTAGCATTCATCATCATTATCATAAACTCGAAAGAAGTCTACTGAACTGAACATATAGGCCTTCCTTAATAAGTAAGTATTGCTATATCACACATTCGTATTAGTAAGCATAATCAGTATAAAATGTTCCCACTGCTGGGACACAGGCCTCCTTTATTCCACGTAATCTACCACGCGGGCCCAGTGCGGGCTGGTAGATCGAAACATTTATTTATTTATTTAAATGCCTTAAAACTATCATTACAGATGTCACATGTCTTCGAATTTTTGCTTCTGGATCATGCCTATTTCCTCACGATGTTTCTCTTCACAGTTTTAAGAGCAGTGGTGGCCCAGTGGTAACGGCCCCGACTTACGAGTTGTACGACGTGGCTTCGAACCCAGGCAAGTGCTTTACTTTGCGTATTAGTAAGACTAATTCGAAAATAATAATGCTACTGATTTTTTTTCTTTTTTTGATTTATCGTTTATTTTTCTTAAGTACCATTCTAAGATTTTTTCAAACTTATAGTATCGGAAGCTATATCAACCAAACAAAAATATGTTGTCAAACCATACTCCATCATGTCTGTCTGTTTGAATTAAAACGTTTACAAGCTTATGTACTTTTCCAAATCTCTCACGTTTAGTTAACTTATAAGTGTCACTCAAGTTCAAGTTAACCCACACATTATAATATGTTTAGCATATGAGTAGCAGACAGGTTTCTCATACACTAAATATATTTTGTCAAAATTTGAACAGTGAGTCAAGTGCTTCAAGGCTGCTACAAACAGGCGCGACACGCGACGCGAATCGCGCGTGACACAACGTCGCGCCCGTTCTAAGGAGCATTTATACTTAACTTCTAAAGGCACATTGTAACAATCCTCCTTCATCACTTTCGTAAAATTTCTGTGAAACAATGAATACTACAGGTGGTACGCTCACCGTACTTTTTTGTAAGAGTAATCGATGCGTTGCCGCCCGTTGCGGCAGTAATGTGCGCTTGGCTTAATAGTGACAACGATGTCAAGTATTCATAACTTTACAAGTGCGCAATTGACACACAGATTGGCATGCAACAAACACAACAGTATTTTTCAACGTAGTATTAAGTCCATCTACTTGAAAGTGAAATATTTTGAGGGCCGATACCATAGATATCTGAGAGATACAATATGCCTTTACACTATATTTGTTCAAGTTTACGTGTCGCCACTCCTGAAACTCACACAAAAACCAACGAAATAGATACGGCACACGTGATGCTTTCTTCGCACGAACACAAGAAAATATGGGGAACACTCTTATGCTATCTTATTGCACACATGCTCAAAATGGGTGGACACTAGAAAGTATAGATACAATCACTGAACGAACACATGCAACTCTAGCCTCAACTAGGGAATTGGAGTTGGTATAAATATTTGATCGGTAAAATATCGATGAAAACAGACTGCAATAAGTGTTTTTTGGGCGTATTTTTTTTTAATTTTTCCTTTTTTCGAATATTATAAACACCAATAAAACCATATCAAGTAAAAATATTATATAAGTATTTGTTTGCAAATGACGTTTAAGTAAATCAGTTTCTTCAGTTTCTCTCATACTCTATTCATTAATAAAATACAATACAAAATAATGTATAACTATAGTACTATCAAAGGATTGATTAATAAAATTATAGAATAAGCTCATTTATCATTCGCTATTAAATGCAATCGACGTCTTCTCTGTTCGTCATCAACGTTGAATTCATCGCAGCCATCACATGATTTTTGCATAGAGACTGTAAATCTGTGGTAACGTAATGCTAGTGCGTCGCTGAACTCCAATGGGGATAGATCGAAATAATGGTCTTTTTTAGTCGGTATGATAGATAGTCAGTTGGAAGATTTTGTTTTCGTTTCCGTCGAAATTGATCGTTCAATCGTTGTTCTCTCAGAGTTTGACCAAGGTGGTATCGAAGAGTTCGTCATCGAGTGTCTTTCTCTTTACGGCTTTCTCTCTGTGCGTCTTTAAGGGATGTATGATGTTGAGAGAGGTGCATATGTGTATTTTCTATCAAAGTATTTAAGAGGACTGCACAACCTTTTTTTGAACATACATAGTTTATACTTTGGTTTGAGAGAATTATTTACCAATTATTTTTCCTGCCTGTTGCATCTATCTATTTATTTTTAATTTCTGGATTTATCTGGAAACGTAAATAAAATGTATTAATTCTTGTAAAACAGGTTCTTGATAGCAGCTTAATAGGAGCAGTAGTGGACACGACTTACGGGTTGTAGGTCGTAGGTTCAAACCCAGACAGGCGCTTTACTTTGTGTAAATTATTTCATCACCACTGCTCTCAAAACAGTGAAGGAAAACATCATGAGGAAACCGGCATGTCCTAGAACCAAAAATTCGAAGACATGTGACATTTACCAACCCGAACTAGGCCTGGGTGGTGAATTACGGCCCATTCCCTCTCACAGAGAGGAGGCCTGTGTGCCAGCAGTGGGAACATTATAGGCTGATGATGATGAAGTTTATAATATAATTTCTTATTTAGGTCAACTAATAATTTTATTATCAATATCCATATCTCAGCACTGCGCGCCACTAATACATCGTTTTTACTTGCGTCAGTCATTAGTTCATTACTCGTTAAGAGCATGTCAAAAATATTTCACAAGTAGATAATTTGTAAAATCCTTAAATATTATAACTAATGCAGTTATTTTTTACTTAGCGGCGGTGGTAGGATACGCCACTTGTCTTAAGATTTGTTGTAATTGTTCTATTTTTGCAAATAAGGACGGAGCAATTCGGCATTTACGAGTAGTAAAAATACGAAATGACACTACACGTTCCGATGCAAACATATTATGACTAAATAGCGATCTTTTTTTTTGTGTAAGGTACCTCGCAGTTGACCTCGAGAGGTCGTCACTGCTTAACCAGACTATCCTGTGACTGCCTTAAGCGAACTCAAAGCCTCCAGGCTGGGGTGAATTTCTTACATTACTAAGCGACTGCACGCTGAGGGCACCTCCTGTGGGGTACGGACCTCGGCTTAGGGCGTCGCTGGGGGAGGACAGCAAGGTGAGACAGGCTGGGTCAGATTTGGATGATTATTATTATAGAAGGAATTTAAAGATACAAGCTCAGCTACGGCGCGGCCTGGCACTTTGGCACTTCCTCGAGCAAGAGTCGGGGGGCAAACTGTGCTCATCGCCGTCGCGCGTATTTAGGGTCAGTTTGACCGCAAGGAGGCGACACGTGCCGTGCCTGCAAGCCATAACCCTCGATATCCGTGGCCGATACGATAGATAATAATCAAGCTAGACTTAGAGTCAGACTGACCGGTTGGCGCAGTTAGTAGCGACCCTGCCTTCTGAGCCGCTGGTCCCGGGTTCGATCCCCGGACAAGTCAAACATTTGTGTGCATGAACATGTCTGTTTGACCTGTGTTTGGGTGTGTATATGTATATAAGTATGTATATCAGTCATCAGGTTACCGTAGTACCTACAGGCTCTGCCTAGTTCGGGACCAGAAGACCTTGTGTGGATGTTGCCAAAAAAAAAAAAAAGCTACTAAGCAAACATAAGGTTGAGGATAGTGGAGTGATACTAAAATGTATGTCTTTGAATGATTCTCTTAAAAACGACGACATTTTTCCTTAGAAAGAACATATTTCTCTACTTATGTCTTATAGTTTCAGATTTGTCCACATTGATTCATCTCAACAGATCACACTACTAGACATAGGCTCCAATCGCATGTCATTCAGCTCGATTCTCTGCAACTCTCATCCAGCTGCTACCAGCCACCCTGCGAAGATTGTCGCTCCACCTAGCCTGAGGGCGTCCTACTTTACGTTTGCCGAGTTGCTGTCTCCTCTCAAGAACACGTCGTCCCCAACGGTCAGTCGGTTCTACGGATATCACCCTTTATAATTCCCAAGATGAGAGAAGAATGAAAAGGGTACCGGGTGGAAAAGTCTGGTCTAAAAACAGTAAACGCCAAGAGTTCGTGAACATGGAGTTCTTTTGTTTTCCGAATCAGTGCACATTGTCATCAATCATCTTGCAGCTGTAGGAATTTTATCATCACCGATGACCTGAGCTGACCTTTCGTTAGGTAATGTACATATGCAAGAGCAATGTGCAAAGATTTTCCACGTTTGGCCAATTAATGTCCTTTTGCTTTTGACGTATCATCAGAATTGGATAAAACTAATCCCTAATCTCTTCAAAGAGAGTGAAAAGGTTTCTTCTGGGTAAGGTCACTCCATCGTCGACTAGAGTGAAGAGCAAACCCATCTTCAACAAAAATAAAAAATAAATATCTCAATAAAAGCCAGAATGGCTCTTTTTATGAAATGTAGGTACCTAATTGTATAATCTGAAAGAGACGTATGAAATTATATTTGTAAATCTATGTGTTATCGAGCAATGTGCCCTGCCCACTGCCACTTAAGTTTGGCAATTCTTCGGGCTATGTCGGTTACGTTGGTTCTCCTACAGACCTCGATCAGTTCTCGATTAGATGGCCGATGGGACAGAAAGATTCTGGAGCGGCGACCGCGTAACGGAAGACGTAGCGTTGGCAGGCCTCTCACAAGGTAGACCGATGACCTTGTCACCTGTGGACCTTGCTGCAGAAATCCCCTAGGTGCGAGAAGCATAGAAAAGGTCGAAGTGGCGATGGTCGAGGAGAGGCCTATGTCCAGCTGTTAACGTCTTTTGGCTAAAATGATGATGTTTATGTATTATCGTGACATTTTACCGGGAATTTACAAACGTAATGTCTTCATTAACTCATCGCAAGCCTTTTCCTCTCTATGCTAGTGTCGGCTTCCAATTGAACTAAAAATAACTATACAAACACCCTTTTTTTTGAGGGTGGGAAATCATCAAATCACTTCTCCCGCTCTGGGCAGAGCAGGAGGGCGTGTCAGACTCTTACTGACTAAAACCCACCCGTGTTCCTTCAGTTGCCTGTGCCAGGGACCACGGTGTCCCTCTCGGACTTTCCCGCAACCCTAGCAGGCATCGGCCCTAGCGGACCCCGTCATTGGTGCTGACATCTCTTTGAGGCGCGCGTGGAACACAACGCGCCGTCGACCCGGGCCTGCTCCTTATCAAACGGTACAAACACCCTAACTAAGATTTCCACAATAATTACTTTAAAAACGTACACTCAATTAAATTATAATACGTGTCATATAAAACACAGGCGTAATAGTTTAAGGCTTTGTTAGTTTGACGTCAATTGTCTGGAAAACGCCGCCAGCACCTAATTATACTGATATAAAAATTAACTAAGGTAATGTACAAACAAATTTAAAACACATAAAGTACCAATTATTTCTTCGTAAACATCGTTTTAGTAGTGTTAAATTGATGCTAGTAGTGTTTAAGCTAGGTTTGGTCCTCGGAACCGTCTGGTTTTTTTAAGGATTTTGTTTTAGGTGTAAATTAAACCGTCTGTAGCTTTAAGTATTGTCAAAGATTTTCTTATGACCCACGTATTATATGATTATACATATTAGTTGTCAATCTCTAATGTAGCTGTAATTTCAGCCGACACGGAGTCTCACCCAAAACCATTCCGGAGACCTACTAAAGAAGCATTTTTCCTTCATGAAAAATCACCGACTCTTCAATAGAAAAATTGCGGCATACAGACAGAAGTACAAATTTCTATAATATTACACAGAATTTTATGGAACAATAAATCAAATAAATTACTTTTTAATGGACACTGCTTAAATCGTTCAGGTATTTTAATTACCTGCTCTTATTATAACGTTATTGGTATAAATATGGAACTTTATAATAATGATTTCATTAGTAGGTTTCATATGTAAGTATACGAGTAATTAATAGGTTTTTCGACATAAAAACACGGTATCGCCACTCGATTGCAACATTAAAATTGGACTGAACGATAAACAAATACACAATGATTGCGGTTATCATGTATCCTCTATTATTGGTTTGTAGTTAAATAATTCGGTCAGGTTTGGTTAGTTACGTAATTGGTAGCCTAGAATCTCAATTTAAATTACAACGAAATCTGCGCTGACATTTGGCTGGTTTATAAAAAAACATACAATTTGGTTTGTGTGACCTAGAATAGTAGATTGTTATAAAAGGAGCTAAAATGACCCATTATATACGAGGTAGTTTTACTCCCGAGCTTTAGCGAGGGAGTAAATAGAAACCGAGTTTTAATGGGTTTTTAGCGCCGTGTGTTACACTCTACTTTTCACTACGATTGCGAGAAAATAAAACAATCCAATACAATATGAAATATGTAGTTTATTTTATTAAAAATTAAATGTACAATTTGTACAATTCTGGATATTTAACGAGATGTTTTTTCCCGGTAACTTAATTTCAGTCCTCTGTGAAGATGAATGTTGAGTGGTTCTTTTCCTTTCTCTTCTATTTGTAAATTAGGGTCTCCATTCTCATTAGATGATGACATTTTCACTATTGTAAAATTAGTTACGGTCAGTACCAATTCAATTTGCAATTAGAGAAAAATTATAAAGATTTCGCGCCAATGTCTTTTTTTTGTTTTTTCTTCTGCAGCCGCAACGCATTGCATGCATTCTACCAAAGAGATCGCCGATGTTAGTTCCATTTTCAAAAATAACATGAAGTTCTTTTTTTATGAAACAGTAATAAGTCGAGTCTCTAATCATGATTATTTTACTTATGACTAAAGACTTTTTCGTTTTTGTAGTATCATTGTCATTTGACACACAAAAATTAAAAAAAAAAAAGTTTTTCCCCTAGAGGAAGAATTGCTATTTTTTCTTCGCTCTGGTACGCCACAATGACGGTCTTTTTGAGCAAGAGGAGTGAAAACAATTTGCTCTCAAATAGGTTAATAATATTACAAAAAAAAATATCAATATCTATGCATACTAATATGCGTTATAAAAATCATACTCCTCAGACGCTCAAATTTTGTTTGGATAACAAAACACAAATTTTTCATTTAAAACCATTATATTTATTTGATGACATTGTTCTATTATAAGCTAAATCAAATAAACGATTAAATGCTAAGGTACTATATTTTCCTTACCCATTTAATTTCGTTAACGTAATGAAATTCTTGGAATTAAAGAATCTGATACTCCTCTCTCTAATTAACTAGGTTTACTTTTTCTATGAAATTAAATCCATCAGCGAGGGCCAAGAATATAATTAATATTGAGCAACAAAAGACAAACAGCACCATAGTGGCGTAACACACTTTCAATTACAATTCAAAACATTTTGAAGGAAATTGCTAATGCATTGCTTTGACGACACGTTTGGTGTAGTGGCTACAGTGGCTAAGTGTAGTCAGCGAAACCAAATGGTCCTGGGTTCGAATCCCGGTAGGGGCAAATGTTTGTATGATGAATATGGACATTTGTACCCGAGTCATGGATGTATATTTATAATATGTATGTATTTACGAAAAAAAAAATGTATTTAAGTAGTGTATCAACCATCTGGTATCCATAACACAAGCCTTAATAAGTGCTTAACTTGGAACTAGATGGTGCTGTGTGCAATGTCAGACGATATTTATTTATTTATTTATTTATTGCTACATTTGTTTGAAAAGTTCGTTCTCTCAGCAACAAAATTAACGCAATGATGGTTGTTGAACTGTCAAAATGAAAGGCATAGCCATTGTAAGTGTGTTAGGTAACCGCCGCCGCGCCGCGCCGGTCCCAATGGCATTCCATATAACTTTGTAAAGGCTGTGATCAACGTACCCTGCTCTTGCGGCTCGCCGGTAAAGCAGGTGGCTGATCTTTACAAAAACCGTGGTTTTAAACCGAAGAGTCGGGTTTCAGCGTAGTTTGGAATTCAATCAAACAACTTGCTCACTTGTTGATCAAGACCAATGCGACAACTCTCCCGTCTATCACCGCCTTAGGGCTGCCCAGGTACCGGGTGCCACCATAGTGTGGATCGCCCGGAGGACACGGTGGAGCATACTGTGGAGGTCTGCCCGGCTTGCGTGGAGCACCGCCGTGTCCTCGTAGAGGCAATTGGCGGTGGCGATCTCTCGCGTCCGGCCCTGGTACAGGCCATAGTATGGAGCGAGAGGGCTTGGGAAGCCGTCACCTCCTTCTGCGAAGCAGTAATGATCGCGAAGGAGGAGGCGGAACGCGTGAGGGAGAGGCAAAATCCGCGCCCTCACGCCCCTAGCCGCCGCAGGAGACGCCCTGGGCGTCGGGAATCGCAGGCCGATTCTCGGCCACCGTAGGCGCGGGCTTGCGAACGGCGAGCAATGGGCAGCTCGCCGTTCGATAAGGACCAGGCCCGGGTCGACGGCGCGTTGTGTTCCACGCGCGCCTCAAAGAGATGTCAGCACCAATGACGGGGTCCGCTAGGGCCGATGCCTGCTAGGGTTGCGGGAAAGTCCGAGAGGGGTACCGTGGCCCCTGGCACAGGCAACTGAAGGAACACGGGTGGGTTTTAGTCAGTAAGAGTGTGACACGCCCTCCCGCTCTGCCCAGAGCGGGAGAAGTTAGTTGATGATTTCCCACCGTCAAAAAAAAAAAAAGGGCTGCCCAGGTAATAGCAAAGATTAAAATTAAAGAAATTCTCATAGCGGATTTTACAAGATCTTTAATTCATGAAATAAAATTGACGTCTGACAGTTTTTGTTAGGAAAACATGTGAGAGGTTAAACTAATTGTACTAGGTACATACAAGTCTTGTGGAATTCGCCCCTAGTAGGAACACTTTGCAAAATTGAAGTTTTTCCGATATTATAATTGCGATCGACTTTTCTCGGCACTATTATTTGGCGATACCAGCAAAGCAGCAGGTAAGTAGCCCTTACCTACCTATTTAAAACCTATTTTATTGATATACTTCATTGTTATTACAGAAAACTGCAAGTCTGCGACTCAAATACTTTATTTTTAACTTGCCTTTAAAATAATGTTAATTATTCGACGTAGTCGTAAGTCTTACAAGAACAACATTTTACATAGTGAACCCTCAAACGACCTTCACGAATGTTGTCAACTAGGTGCTGTGGTGTCCATAAATATTAATCTGTCAATGGTATAAATGTACACTGTTTTAAAAGGCTGTATAAAATTACGATTATTATTTAAAACAAGAAGACCTCATAGAAGATAATAAACAATAAAAAAATTATTATTATTTTCAAGGACTCAAATATTTCTGTATCTGTCACGTGTGATTTTCTATAAAACTACATATTTGACGTATTAATAACCAATTCAAAACCGAAAGTGATGACTTTATCCTATAGAGAAATGAGGAACAGGGTGTAAAGTTCACTCATCCTCTATAGTCTGTATGTCTGGTGGGCAACTGCCCGACCAATGATGTCGGGGCGTTCTATATATATGCTAGATGCACGGTAAACTTTTCTTGCGCGATGCAGGTTTTGCGTAACGTGCATATTATATATATCGCATGTGGCGTTGTAGATGCCGCCACAATCCTATAGACAGTTAAATGTAGAAAAAGAAGAATTTTGATTCTGGAGGTTAATTTTACGAGGTAATTTGGTAGGCTGTTAGGGAGTAAAAATGTGCTCGTAGCTATTGTAGCTAAATAGTAGTACTTTTATTGAAGTAGATTTAACGCTAATCACGAGTCTACTACTTACTATAGGACATCCAATATTGCCACAACACAATATTGTTATGATAGCGGATGATGAACAATGGCGATAGATCTTAGATGGTAGAGAGCTAGACATCCTTTCCACAAATTGTTTGTGAATATTTCAGTGTATGCGCAATAGACTCATTATTCAGTTTATTGAAGAAATCGTTTTCTCAAATTTTAACAAACAACATAAAGCCGACGTCTACTTAACGGCGTCTAATTTTCAACGGTGCAGTTGCAGCTTATCTCTCACTGAAAGAAGAGAATTGAGAAAATCGTTAATAATAGCCTAGTCTTATTGAGCCTCAGTCTGAGTGTGCTCAACTTCTGATTAACCTAGTGATCTGTTCCGTAGGCTCTGTAGTGTGGCAAGTTTTTTTACTAAGTATTTACGCTGTAAAAGCAGTGTTACCTTCATGTGAAGTTTTTATAAGTGTCTGAACGGTGAACTACAACAAACAATAGTCCATATTAGACCTCGACCCAATATCTAAACGGCAAGAGGGGAGACAGTGGATGTTTGAATTTAAATGAGGGGGTAGCAGCAACTACTTAACTACGCGCCCAGCAAGCAGTAGCTCTGTAGCTCAGGTAATCGCGCGTGGCCACCAGAGCGGCGCACGAGCTACCGCGCCTCCCGCGCGCTCACCTGTATACAGTGAGCGCGGGGAAGCGCTGGCGCTTCGTACAGGCCCAGCTTCGACGCGTTATCAGTATTGTGCGCGAACAACACGTAGTGATGAGGAAGCTTGTATGTACCGTATCTATCGATATGTCGCAAGTCTTTCATCTCAATTTAACCAATGTTAGCAATCAATGTATTTTGATGACATTTATTTTTGTTGTAAGCTTTACGAGTTCATTTTAGGATGAATTTTGTTATGCTAGGTAATTTTATATTCGTGTGTAAGTAGTGCTTTAAGGTTAGTTTTAAACGGAGTATTATAGGCAATTTTAACTGCTTTATTTTAAATTATTTGTAACAAGTTATAATTAGACTGACAAGTGCTACTCCATACGTGACACGAATAGGTGATTAGAGTGGTGTACAAGTATAACCTAAGTGTGGTATTAGCGCTGAGCTTACATTTGCGATTAAGTATAGGACTGAGAGAACCGAGTGCTTTGGCACCTTTAACGCGTAATTTATTTACACGTTTTGTCCAGTTTAGCTTTTTATCTAATGTAATGCCAAGATAGCGAACTTCAGTGCTCCATGGAATCAATTGCCCAGCGATTTTTAATTTTCTTTTTGGGGTGGCACGTTGGCGAGTAAAGACTATCGCCTCAGTCTTGGATTCGTTCAACTTCAGCTTCCACTTATTAAAATAAGACTGAAGTAGTTCAAGCGACAACTGAAGTCTACTAACGATTATGCCGATGTCATCATCGCTTGTGTATGATGCTGTATCGTCGGCAAAACAGGCCAGGTGAGTACGGATCTGCACAGGGACATCACTCACGAATAATATGAAGAGGTAGGGACCGAGCACCGAACCTTGAGGAACACCTTGTGGACCACAAACTGCCGGTTATTAAGATACGATTGAATAAGTTTTACAAGCTCAATTGGAATGCCGTATATGATGAGCTTGTATAACAGGTCCTCATGCCAGACGCTATCGAAGGCTTTTTCGATATCCAGAAGGAACATACCGGTAGACTGCTTTAGATTAAGATAATAGGATACGTGTTCAGATACTCGAGCCAATTGTTGTACCGTGGAGTGAGCGGAACGAAAGCCAAATTGCTCGTTCATAACAAACTGGTCAGAGCAACGCAGCAAGCGATTATAAATCATGACCTCAAACAGCTTACCTAGAACAGGAAGAAGGTTAATAGGCCTGTAACAAACTGGTAAAGAGGTGTCTTTTCCAGGCTTTTTAAATGCGATAACTTTTGCAGTTTTCCACATATTGGGGAATTATCCTAGATTAAAGCAACCGTTGAAAATTTTTGTTATAAACACCACTGATTTTTGTGACAGATTTTTAAGCATAATTTTATGTATACCGTCATCTCCTGGAGCCTTTCTGGTCTTGAGTATACGTAGCACTTTCCAGCCTTCAGTTGGCCGCACACATAGGTGTAATTCATCTAAGCCTACATCATTTAAGTGAATAGTGGTTTTTTTTTTTTTTTGGGTGGGACATCATCTAATAACTTCTCCCGCTCTGGGCAGAGCGGGAGGGCGTGTCAGACTCTTACTGACTAAAACCCACCCGTGTTCTTTCAGTTGCCTGTGCCAAGGGCCACGGTAACTCTTTCGGACTTTCCCGCCACCCTGGCAGGCATCGGCCCTAGCGGACCCCGTCATTGATGCTGACATCTCTTTTAGGCGCGCGTGGAACACAAAGCGCCGTCGACCCGGGCCTGGTCCTTATCGAAAGGCGAGCTGCCCATTGCTCGCCGTTCGCAAGCCCGCGCCTACGGTGGCCGGGAATCGGCCTGCGAAACCCGACGCCCAGGGCGTCTCCTGCTGTGCCTAGGGACGTGAGGGCGTGAATTTAGCCCCTCCCTCACGCGCTCCGCCTCCTCCTTCGTGAACATTACTGCTTCGCAGAAGGAGGTGACGGCTTCCCAAGCATGACCTGGACCAGGGCTGGACGCGAGAGATCGCTACCGCCAATCGCCTGCACGAGGACACGGCGGTGCTCCGCCCAAGCCGGGCAGACCTCCAACGTATGCTCCACCGTGTCCTCCGGGCGATCCACACAATGGTAAGTGAATAGCGGCTGACTGAAAGTCTTTCTCGACACTATCGCTTATCTAGTCACGAGTAAGATTTATGTTCATCTCGAAAGCGTCTGCTAGAGCATCAGATTGTCCAGGGATGTTGGTTGTAAAAGTGGCCTCGGCTGTTTTAAGTGGAGGTATTGAGTCTGACCTGGGTTTTAATGGCTTAGCCAGTCGCCAAATATCGTTTCTAGGATTGTCAACTTTCGAAAGCTTAGTGTTCCATATTTTATCTTGGTGTTTTGTAAGAGCCAAATTAATAAAATGTTGTAATTTATTGATAGCTGATCGTAATAGTCTTTTTTCCGGAAGGGCATGGGAAGGAATCCCTTTCGACGAAGTTGATTTTTATACCTGATAATTTTTGCGATATATTTGGGTAGTTTTATGCTACTATTAGCGTGTACTTTACTAAGAATAAATGTATCTCTAGCAGCAGTAAGTCACCACAGAACATAAAGTTTATCTGTTCTGTGTAAGTCACTGATGTAGGTAGTTTACGGCGTAGTCGATTTCCGGCTCGGATTTAAACACCTTCGAGTTTAGCGAAATCTTTTGGTCAAGAAAGGACCTGCAATACTTTCAGAGGCGTGTCACGTTCTTTCAGACGACTGTAAGTTGCTCTATTTTTAGAAGGATTTAAACACAAAAGCAGCAGTAGGGAACATAAAAGTCACGCTGTAAATATGTGTTTTAATAAAGTGACACCGGCGTCAGTCGTACAACGTCCTTTGGTGAAACCATATTGCTGACCGTGTAAGATTTTGTTGGTGTTAATTGAACCCAGGATTCCTCGCTCAGCAGACACGCTTGCGACCGCTGAGCGTCAACATCGTTGGTCTCATACCAACGACGCAGACATACATAGTGCACGTTTCTACATGAATAATTGAAATAAAAAGCAGTTTCACGTAACTATGACGCAACCCTTTGTGCATGAAATTAAATGAATATACCGAGTGATTCTTAGTAAACACTGAAACAATTTCTCTAACTAACATCAATTGTCAGAAGTGTCTCTTTAAGCAAATATGTTTTCACAGCTGATAGTGGTTTAGTTTTCTTTGTGATACACCATCAAGAAACGCCGTTATAGGCCGCCGCGAGCGCTAGATAGGTACAGGTTCGGGGTTCAATTCAGAAAAATTAATGGTTTATCAAATTGACCCATTACGCCAATTCGCCGTGTTAAAGGCATTTCATACATTACTGTCAAAGAATAACAGTTGTGTAGATAAAGTCATAGAGCAACACGGACCACCGGCGGACCGGAGAGATAAAGTAGTAATGTAATTTACGTTGGCCGTCAATTGGCTAAGCAAATAATTTCCCTGACTACCTACATGGTAAGTATGGTAACACTCAATTATCGCGAGAAGCTGTTTACTTTGTCAATATGTATTTAAACTATAATGTTTATAGTTACCCGCCTATTTATACTTTAAATACGCAAATACACACATTACCGCGAAGTGTGATAATAATAAATTATAGTGTTGTTAAATGCAAAACTTCTTGTAGGCGTAACTTATTTTTGGCTTATCGAAAAACTCTAAGAAAAAGATATGTGGAGGTTGCAATGAGGTATTAAATTTTAATGAAAAGATAAACTAATTATAACGCCTACAACTAGGTGAAACCGGCTTAGTCCAGCCATTCTGAAGTCAGGATGGCTAGCCACTTTCCTCGTAATAGTTTTCCCTCTTTAGCGAGGTACCAATTATTTGATGTCTGGTACCAAATAGGTACTAAAACTTGGTATTGCTCAAACTTCCAAAATCTCTCTTGGTCCAGTCATTTTGGCGCAGACGTTTGAAACGTGCAACTAGCTTCTGACGTTTCATAAGTTCATGTAGGTTGATGTGAAATAAAATATTTTGAATTTGAATGAATATTTTGAAATTACCATCTATCCACATTAATACTCAAAACTTTCGTCACAACGTTTTTCTTAGTCCTCCGCATCACATGCGGTTACAATGACAACCGATTTCCACATAACTTTATTACAGATACTTTGTATAGAAATAAACTTTTCTCCTTTCTTTCTATAGGTAATTAAGCTCTTTCAAGTACTCGTAGATCGTATGAACCGACAATCGAGTGCGGTCACGAATTCAATATCGCTTAGCAAGCAGCGTTCCAGCATTCCTTTGAAGGCTATGACGTGGAAATAGATCGTGCAATGTGCAATATTATGTGCAAAGTCTACGCTATGTGCAAAAATTTGAAGCGTCTAGACACTTTATTCGTAACTTGCAGAAAACAAAAACTCGATTGTATTAAATAAATAATATTATATTCCATTTTGTTTATTAATTTTTTTCATTTAATTTGACTAGAAAACTTTGAAGGTAGCTAACCTATCAAACTAGGTTAAAGATAGTTAGCTGGCAAGAGCCAGCTCTTCTCTGCAAATGGTACCTTCATTAGCAGAGAAGAGCCTGCTAGCAAGAAAACTTCATGTTTACTAGATATTTAAATTAAGTAGTGCAACGGCTAGGGCTTTGCAGGTAGGCTGCACAGGCTGCTAACTAACAGGTTAGTGTTTAGAGATAAAAGAAACACTTAAGTAAGGTTCATAAATATATTTTCTACAGTAGTAGCGCTGAGTCACGGGTAAGATCACTGATGCTCGAGCACTATCACACTTTAGGTTACGAAGGGTACCTTCTTCCTTGGTTTCACCAGACACCAGAAGGTCCAACAAGAGGCCGGTAAGGCCTTCAAAGGGTTCACGGTTAGCGTGCGGTGGTAGCAGGCAGTAGTGTAGCGGTATCTACATCGCCACATGCCAACTACACATCACACTGACGTCATGCAAAATCCTGCATCGCGCAAGCAGAGTTTACCACGCAACTAGCATATATACAACGCCACGGCATTAATCGTCGGGCAGTTGCCCACCAGACACAATACCCGTCTGGTCGAAGGATCCTCCCTTTACTATAGGTATGAGTGAACTTTACACCCAGTTCCTCATACCTCTATATTAGGATGTCAGTAGCGCACAGATCATCTCCGCGTACAGCGCACCGTTTGGAGCAGCGTGCAGATTGGAGCAGCGTGCGATATTTAGATGTCCTCCCTCAAGCCTGGATGTAGAACCCTGTAAGGCGCGTTAGGATGCGCTTGTTAGTTGCAGTGCGAAAGCAGAATGCCGCGTGTATGTGTCCAGATTTTCCTTTCAGCGACCAAGGAACGGTATAAGGAGGGGGATAGGCGGAAGCTCAACACATCGTAGTGGTTTACAGGCAGAGAGTAAACAATAATATTAGCAATTGGCTCGCTATATCGCTTATAACTCACAATGAGCCCGGACGCAGCAGCAATACCTACATATTTCAGACTCCTGTGCACTGGATAACCTGGTCCAAAATTGGCACCCGCGAAATCAGATAATGCATTGGTGATGATATTAACATACGAGTAGTTTATCCAGCGCAGAGGGTCTGGTATAAATACCAAATTAATGA
Organism: Brachylomia viminalis; assembly: GCA_937001585.2. NCBI lineage: Eukaryota > Metazoa > Arthropoda > Insecta > Lepidoptera > Noctuidae > Brachylomia > Brachylomia viminalis. The sequence continues at coordinate 7,052,386 of OW443300.2, forward strand.
GGAACTCACCCTAGGCTGGGTCACACAGAATCCTGAGGGTCACGGAATAGGTCTGCTAGCTTAGCAAGCGGAACTTCAAATTAAAGTTAGTGTTATTCCGCGATTTTAGTGATGTGCTTAGCAACTTACTTGTGATATATTAAGCATCACCCGACTATTTACCGTTGAGACCGCTCAACGTTTTAATAGGTACACATTTGTAATTTAGGTACATACAGCAGCAGATCAAGTTACCACAAACTGTCAAATTTTCTCATTCGGTTTTTAACTTAACTTTCAACTTTTTAAGGTTTAAAATCATTTGGAGAAATTTGACAGTTTCGTATAACCTGATGTACCTACTGGCGATTGTACCTGATTTTTAAATCACTATTCATCTTTCTCCTGTCCTTATACCAATTTATTTGGGGTCAGTGCAACATATCTTCTACTACCGTATGTATGTATTAATCGTCATCTCAGTGCCTAGTCACCCTCTTTTTTGCTATAGGTATCATCTTTTCCATCCTTTGATCAATAATAGTGATCGAAGTTTCCATCCATCATTTGTTTGGCCTTCCACTACTCTTAGTTTTGAAATGAACACACTTTTCTAGAATAGAATAGGATAGAATAGAATATATTTATTTGCTTTAAAACATGGTATATTAAGGGCTTATAAATAGAATTATGATCTTAGATACATGCTTCGCCATGGACTGGAATACAAATATTTAAAATGATAAATGTAAAAATTCAAAACGACACATTAAATTATTAAAACTATTATTCTAACATGTCTAATAACGCTGGTAAAATATTAACAGATATACAATCATAAAGTAATATACCTTATACTGAAATCTCAGTGACCATATTAATCTGTTACATTTTATCAATAAATTCATTCACACTATAAAAACAATTACCAATACGCCATGTATGTAGTTTTTATTTAAAGTGTTTAAAGTGTTTAAGAGGGAGTTCCCTTATTTCTTTTGGAATATTGTTGAATATTTTAAATTGCTGTGATAAAACAATTTTTATGGCATAATGTGCTTTGATGTGAAGGCGTTTTTAACCGAGTTGGGCCTCGACGAGTATATTTTGAAAGCAAGTCACATGCTATAAAAAATGTAGAGTGCTCTTTCACAAATAAACCAGCTTGCATTATGAGAAGCTGTATAAACTTTTAGCGATAATACCGCCCATTGTGTCACCCTATGTAAAATTTCTACATTTAGGTACCTATATCTGTAATTTTTTGGTGTATCTACGCAGACAAACACTGATCTTACCTAATACGTTACTGTGTGATAAAAAGGACGAACCAAAAACCGACATTAACTATCTGTGATATATATATACGATGAAAAGGGCACAAATATTGTGTAGAAAAATCCACCCTAAGGTGGATACGCGGAAACGCATGTCCGAAAATCCACCCTGGGCCTAGTTGGACCAACGGAATTTTTAGGCTTAGGGTGGATTCAAGGACACCACGTTTCCGCGTATCCACCTTAGGGTGGATTTTTTTTTATTCCCTTTTCATCGTATATACCACAGATAGTTAGTGTCTGTTTTTGGTTCGTCCTTTATATCACACAGTAACGAATTAGGTAAGATCAGTGTTTCTTGTGCGCAGATGCACTTGACGTTGTAAGTGATCAGTAGGCCAATTCTCGTACTTAAAAAACGTTCAAATTCAAGTCGCAATCTCATCTCAGCGACAATCAATGTCAAAAACCTGTCAAAAATGTATGTAAATTGATTGTAATTTTGACAGATTGAGACTGAGATTAGAATGCGAACGGTCTTAAAAATACGGGAATAGGGAATATGCGTGTGATTTAAATTTGGTTCAAATATTTTTATTACGTATCTTTATTGGCCGGACATTTGAACTAAATCATTATTTTAGTAAGTAATATCTTATTAATTACTTAAAATTAATAAATAAAAGTGCAAATTAAGCGCGGGAAATTCAAATTTGTAAAACGCAACACCAATGGATAAGGGTCAGCTCACACCGAGACGCGACGCGACGCGACGCTGCGCGCACATTTTAAAAGAGCGACTCAAAATACAACTTTATTTTCTACACGAAAAGATACACATTTCATTGTGAGAATTGCGCGGCGCAGCGCGGCGCAGCCGGTGCGCGCGGCGTGCAGGAGCGGCGCTGCGCCTAGCGGCGCAGCCGAGGTCACCGTGGCGCATCATGTTTTGACGCATGCGCGTGAATTACGCATGCGCGGTCGATATAATTATTCCATGTTAGATTGAAGACTCTAGGAAGATTTTAATTGCAAAATTATACAAATCAGAACGAAAGCTAAAAGTGAAAAGCTATCAGATTTGAGAAAGAAAACCTCGGAAATGGAAAGAATCCAATTCGCGATTTTCTTGTACCTATCTTCATGAATGTGTGGAGCCTTAAGTTTTTCATAACAATATTTACTTTATCTGTGATAAATTAGCGAAACTCCATCAAAATCTGTTTCAATTTATGAAAATTCAATCATAACAAATACGTCAACCGTCACGTGGCGAATGCAGCTACACGTTCCGCTGCGCCGCGCGGCGCAGCGAGGCGTCGTGTTGCCAACGATTTCAAGATGCGCCTCGCGACGTTGCGCTGCGCCGCGCGGCGCAGCGCGAAATCACTGGTCACGTCGCGTCGCGTCGCGTCTCGGTGTGAGCTGACCCTAACACGAAACGTTACGTCACAAACTAGTATGTCAACAACGTAGTTCTCTATATAGTCTGTGCAAGAAACTTTTATGCTCATAATAATTATTCTGTACTCTTTGCTTTTAAGTTCCTTGAGTCTGTGATGTCAACAAGTTCGTTTTGCTTACATTTGTATGGCATTGCAGGCTTTTGGTTAGAAAACCTAATATTATCGTGTGTGTTGTGATTTCATTTATTGTAATTTTAGCGTACTAGTGAGATTAGAAATCATTTAATAACGAGAACACATAGTAAACAATGGACTGGACCACAGAACACTATTACTCCTGGACTGTCAAAAAAAGTACTCTGTGGGACTGTCACTGGACATAGTATTATTTGACGTCATCACCAGAGCGCGCGAAAATGGCGGCGTTTAAACAGCTTAAAATGATTCTCTACTTTAAATATTTTTTTAAACTTAATTACAGCATTTTTTAAACAGTATTTATATTTTTTACTATGTTATAGCGGTGTAAACAATGAATTAAAAATATAAAATAAATACATGCATATACCCTATTGCCCCTCAGATGTTTTTTTGTTAGTTGTGTGTATAGAAATTATTGACAAGCATCTGCTCAAATGAAGTAATGAATGTTCAGATATATAATGGTCACTTGTAGTGTATGGAACTTATTGACATTTTCTATTGTTCAGAAGTATCTGCTACAATATATCTGACGGCGACTGTACAAATCTGGTTTGGTAGCTAGGTAAGGTGGCTTTGCCATAAGTAATAATGGCAGCAAAAAGTAAAGAAACACTATGCAATTAAAAACATTGCTTCATCTAAATCACCCAGAAATCATGACTCCAAGTCAACACTTGGGCTGAAATATATCCCGCGCTATCAGAGAGTCGCCCCAATCTAATGTGCGGTTCCCAAACTAGTGCCTCGAAATCAAGCTCACTGGTTTTATTTAGGTAACCAGAACACATCCCGTGCACTCGAGGAGATGCCCTGATCAAGCACACGATTCGTCCGGTCAGTTTGTGCAATAATGTGCGCTAAAGTACTGCCAGAGTGTAGCCCTAGCACCCACATACAGTACTACACACAACCTACACAACACATCATCAGAGAGTTGCCCTGACCTGATGTGCAGCGTCATGCAACCGACAAAATGATAGCAATATAAAACAAAACACAATAATCCTTGTTGTCATAAGTCTCTGGGTAAGATTTTCAAAAGTAAGCGTTTAACAATTTTGGTTAAATAAAATGAATTTAAGCAATTCATTATTGAAAGATTATCTACGTACAATTTTGGTTTACTCCACTTCTGAAATGAAATGAATATCTTTTCCAGTATAAACATTTATGTTTCAATTCTTGCACACGTACAAACTTGGTACTTACTTATATAGCAATATTTAACCAACTATTTCATTAAGTACTCAACATAATATCAATAAGAAATTCTTGAAGACAAACTTTTGATTTAGAAGGTCGAAAAACTTTGAAACTAGGCGATGCTCCAAACATCATATTTCCATTCCGTTTCGTTATAAAACCTGAAAAATGTGATACTTTTACACTTTATGACTACATTGATACAACAATCATTTGGGTTACCCTTAAATTTTCAATTTTATATTTAGTATTTAAAATCACTACAAATCTTATTAATGTTTGGAAATCAGGACGCATATTTTCCCTCAACTTGTTCTTTTTTGTGTATGTGTTCGTTCTCTGCGTCATGTTTACCGCAAATAAACGTATTTTCTTTCTTTTTTTTTTCTTTAAGTCATTCGGCCATCCGACATTATGTTGCCTCCTGCCACACACACAACAGTCATACATTTTTTTTTGTTTTAAACTTGTATCATGACATTCTTGCTTGTTAAATAAAAATAATATACATAGAATAGTTAGTCTCAAGCTAAATAAGAAAAATATCGTACCTACCAAATATTTGCGAAAATCGGCCGATAACGGCTTTGTGAACGTAGGCCACTAAAATTAAAGTACCGAGTGATGTGGTTAGCAAAAACAATATTTTCTTTTCAGTTACATCATGGATTCAATATTCACACACCTAATTTGAATACCTCTTAGCACGACTCTAGTAGGTTTCCTTTACGCATACAATTCATGTTAAATAACGTAAACAAATAAACATTTACGTCAATTGCAGTCAACGTAAGGGAAATCCACCGTCCAGAGATCAAAATTACAACCGTCAGAAACGGTCAAGCGATTACCATATTTATATCAAGGGCACAAGGGCTTAGGTACAATGTACAATTCTGATATAAATTATAAGTAGTTTGAAAAATTCAAGCGTAATTTGTGGAAAAAAACAATTGACGTAGAATATTTTTGGTCGGAATTCGAAATGTTTGTACTTGTAACCTTGGTAGTTGTTTGTGCTAACGGCTTTGATATCTGTAAAGCAAAGTTCTAACTCAAACTCAAACTTTTGAATTGTTAAGGGGTCGGTCAGTTAGAAAGATGAAGCTAGTTGCCCATTCCAAAGCATAGTAGGTACCTATGGAAAAGAACGGGCAAGAAACTCCATGGACACTCTTTTAAATTAAAATATCGTTACAACAAAGTGGTTACATCATTCATGTTGAAATTATACATGTGAGAACGATGTAGAAAGACGTGCACGTTAAAAGCGTCCGTAATAAAAAGATAAAAACAATTCAGGAATTAAAATAAGCCGTGGCAGCTAAGTAATGACCAGTGCCTACTGACGGCGCCGCTCACGAACATGACGTACGGATCAGCACCATTCATCTCAACCATTTTGAAGGGAATTTAATGATCCAATACACACGCCACCACTAGCGACACATTTAAGTGAGCATGACATACTCTCAGCCGCCAGGGCACATTCAAGTCAATGAAAGACGAACCCAGTAAGCTTTATAGTAGGTACAAAGTACTAGTAGTACTAAAAATACCTACCATAAAAAGACTGGCTAGTTTGGGTTAATAAATTATTACATCCCATACCAAAACCATACGCAATAGCTCAAGTATTACCTTTCAGAAAAGATTTACCTACATATTTAGAACCTGATACAATGGTATGGGCCTCAGACCAAATAAAAAAAAAAATGAAGACATACCTAGCGCTGTCAACAGTGACGTGAGGCTGGTTTTATAAACATGTGTGCACTTAGTGAGGTGTAGTTTTGTTGTAAATTAGGTTGTAAATGTGTGCGTGTGAGCGTGTATGCACACAGCAGGGTGTAGTTTTGCATGCTTCACTTTGTATTGTTCGCAGCGCTGTGTCTTGATTTGTTATTTGGTCTGAGGAATGCACTTCTTTGAGCAAAGAAACTTCTTCAAATTGCATAATTTCAAGAAGTTTTGTGCAATTTTTATTATGCAATTACGCACCCACAATCACGGCAAATAGATTCTTCTAAGAGATCGTCCCCGGTGAATACCTGAGTAAGCCGGTAGTACCTAAACATTCCTAGTATATTAACTCGATAACATACACCGTACCGTACTGCGATTATCCGGTTAATTACAAGTACACCTACCGCTCTTGACCTTTGCGGAAGTACGCTCAACAAAAAAGATTTGTACGGAATCAGGCGTTACTTCGCGAAAGTCTCGTGAAACAAAAAGTTCGGTTGCAAAAATGCAGGCAATATTCATTGCTACATTTTTTCGGGTTCCATATTTAAACATTTAAATACCCAGATGAGTAACGTTTGGATGGCTGCACAGAGCATGTAACTTTAGATGGCTGGCTGAACTATTCAGAGGCACGTACGCGTCACGTAAACGTTACGTAATTAAAAATAAGATCAATCATTTATTTGCAGAAAATATAGATAATTTGAGTCGATAAATACGACAAGCACAATTAATATCACCCATAGATATGAATAAAGTCATAAAACGCTACGTGCGTACGTGCTAGGTCCACAGTATATAACAAGCACAAGGTTTATAAAAGTTAGAAAGTACCGAAGTAGTTGTATTTGTTTGTTTGTTTTTTAGAAAAAACGTTGCCCCACACTAGGAATTTCTCCTGTATCGTGGGTGCGTTTACAAACAGCCAGACCCGAAACAACTACTTGCAGGTCATACAAATATTTGTTCCGTGCGGGGATCGAAGCCGCGACACGTAATGCAGCAGTCAATCGCTTAACCACTGCGCCAACCGTGTTGTCAAAGTCATTTAGTTAGTATCTTTTACGTTGAGTGTATGTTCTATATGGGCCTCACGGGGCTTCCTTAGTTTACTGTCAAAGTGCCAAGTCATGAACACGTTTCCATGTTACACATGGCTTTCCATGTGCAATTGCATTAGTTATGCTTTTCATGTTTTCATAGTTAGTAGAACTGATTTTCATAGTATATTATTTTGAAAGGCCTTTTCAAATAATTAGTTAGTACCATTAGTTTTCCTGCTAATACGGCTGCAACGTAGCTTTGCGGTTACTAATAACCAGTGATCGGATAATCGGGCGCTAATAGACCTAAACTACACTTTTATTCCCACGAAATAATAATACGGACATGCCTTTCAGAATCCCGGATCCCGGAATCGTTTGAAATTCCTGAGATTGCTAAAAATGTTACCTGCATACAAAACATAGTTAGAATACGTTGTGATTTTTTATATTTTTTTGTCTTCTGTTCGTATAAAAAACAATAAATTAGTCGATTCGATCACTAATCATAATCTGTTAGATAGATAAATCAATTTCCACTACTTGACCACATTGTGCACATACATTTTTATTGATATTCCATTTGTTTTGAATAAAAAAAAGATAGGTACTAAATCAAAATAACCATTGCTATAATTTTATTAAGTTTGTTATAGTTGTTTTTACAAAATTGTTCAATGCCGGGAATCCGGGATTGCTTATTTATTTAGAAAGGAATGTCCATATTATTCTTTCGTGGGAAGGTGGGAAGGTTTATAATATTATGCGCCCAATTATCCGATAATTGCTAATAACTGTAAATTAACGTTACCCAGTTACGGGGTAGTACCCATATTCTAAGGTAATGTGACTTTGTAATAGCTACTTGAAATGATTAGTGATATTACATTTTATCTAAGATGTAAATGTCCTTAAAATGTACATTTTGTGATTAGGTACACCTATAGAGGTATAAGGAACAGGGTGTAAAGTTCACTCATACCTCCGACATAGCCTCTGACTTAGCCTCCGACCAGACGGGTGTCGTGCCTGGTGGCCACTGCCCGACAAATGGTGTCGGGACGTTGTAAGTATATACAAGGTGTTACAGAATAAACGCAAGTCCTGAAAGTAGTTTGCTCATAATTGACCACTGAATAAATTTCAGTAACTATATTTTTTTCAAAAATTATGTATTTTGCAATTCTGACCGCCGATTAAGCCAAAGAAAATTAAATCTTATTTCAAGGCAATAAGACTCAATTTTAAATGCAAAAAGTAAGGCTAGAGGGTCAACACGAATAAAAAAATATTGTTTTGGTCATTGTATAATGCTTTTAACTCAATACTCAAATAGGGGTCTTGCGTTAATTATGTTATACGTTGTATTTATGCTAGTTGTGCGGTAAACTCTGCTTGCGCGATGCAGGATTTTGCGTGACGTCACGTCAGTGTGATGCGTATTTCGCATGTGGCGATGTAGATACCGGTACACACCTATCGACTGCCTCGGTGGTTTATTGGTGGCAAGAGCTACTGCTGAGCATGAGGTTCGATTCCCGGGTCGGGCAAAATTATTTTGGGTTTTTCCATTTGGAATTTGCCTGGAGTCCGGATTTGTGCCCGGTTGATGGCAAAAGGCTCGCCTCCTTTTGCATAAGACTTAACCCAACAAACAAAAATTGTTCTTGTAGTGGCTTATATTGCCAAAAATAATATTCTTATAGGAGCCGCATTATCGATAATAAGGGTGCGTTTGGGCACAAATTATAAAGACAATAACCTTATACCTGCCTTATAGTTGCTTTATTGTCTACTTTTTTTCCTTATACGTGTTATATTATGACAAGGAACACGGAAGTTAAACTTATAATGGCAAGAAAAAAGCTCCTAAAAAGCCAACACACTTGAAAGAAACATAAAGAAAGCATTAATACGGGCGATCACCCTTATACGTGTTTTATTATGGTCCGATACAAGGGAGTTAAACTCATTGCGGCAAATCAAAGGCTCTTAAAAAGCCGTAGGCCCTTATAACCGTCTGTTTATGATTCTGCAATAAGTTTTTTTCTTAGTGATTATTACATTTTCGCAACAGTTTGGCAAATAAAGAGAAACGTCAACCATTTAACCGAAAACTGAACGGTAAGTTATTATTTTATGTAGTTTATTTACCTGATTTATGTGCTCGTTTATAGTGAAAAGTGTATGGAAATTCAAATGCGTGATAAAATGTGGTACGCTGAGTGTGTTATTATCAACCCGCCCTTGAATTTAAGCTGTTTTTGTGCTACTAACGTTATTAATTATTTAGTCATGTTATAAATAATGAGAGCAAAACGATTCGCACATCGTCTACAAGGAGTCTATGAGACTGAAGACTTTATAATGGCCACATTTGTTGCTAATGCTATCGCCATTTTACATACTGTTAGGGTTCCTTTCTCACGAACAAAATCCTGTACCTAGCAAGTCTTGTTCCCATACGTATAAAATTAATCTTTCACTATGGTTGGGTTGGCTGGAAGAGATCTCTTTATAGGGATAAGCTTGCTTTTGTGCACTCATTTTAAATTTAAAATATAATTATAATTGTAAGTAGACATTAAAGAATATAATTATATATATACAATATGTTTGTCCGCAGATATTGCAATAGTAGTATTCATATTGGCAGATGTTGACAAATTCCTACAAAGCGAATTCATAAAAATGCGATGGCCATGAATGATGATGACCTGATGTCATCTGCATCCGTTGCAGGAATACCAACTAAGCCACTTGAAACATCTGTTTGATACGTTTAATACTTACTAAGACTATTACCATTATTAGCTGGTTTTTAATAATACCTAAGACTAAAATTATCTAAGATTTATTGTAGTTGTTAGTCTGTTCTACTTACAGACATTTTTTTTTATTTTGTTTTTTATACATCGATGGTTGCGGGGAATAAAGCCACAATCGCAAAATAATCACACTGATAACTTTATTCCCTGCAACCATCGATATTTGAATGTACGAAAAGTTTTATGACTGATTAATGATTACGTTTCTACTTCTTAGAAGTAAGAAGATTAGTGTTTAATAGCTTGATAAGTTACTAGTTTTATTTAAAGAGACTGATTTTGTACTGTTTTCTTAAATACTATTGTGTTCAAAACACATCAGAAGAGGGTATTTTACTTGTAAAAACTGAATCAATCCATCTATTGATGATGGTTGATCATTTTCCTACTAGTCTATAAGTAAAACTATATTCTAATTACTATGTCACAACATGCTAAGTTACTCTACTGTTTTGTTATTAATCTAGCTGTTTCCCGCGACCTTGTTCGCTTGTGTTAATTCCTAAGATATTTTTTTTTTTTTTTAATTGTTGTTATAAAGACTGATGATTGAAGTCCTGTCTTAAGTAATGCTTAAAAAACGAGTTTTGATAGTAAAAGACTAAGAGATAGTTCCCAAATCAGGCATCATTCACAGGTTATGTTCAAACAGTGGTTTCTATTGTGAACCCACCAACTGTTTCGCGGGCTAACTGAGAGAGCATTGAGGTCAGTCCTTAAACCAACAAATACAAAATTAGCCTTCCTTTAGACAATGCCCGATTTGAGAGCCACTCTTCCTCTGGATTTTGATATACGGTGGCATGATAGCCTATAAAAAATGATAACTTTAATAAAAATACGTGATTTTCAAATTAGTTGTTTTATTTTACAAAGTATGGATTAATGGTGTAAAATACAATACCGAATTATATTCTACATTTAATAATTTACATTTAATGTAAAGTTAAATTTCACTGCCCATTCTCTGATGTCACTACGAATATCAATATTCTTCAACTCTTCATTTAAAAATATGTCTTTATCACTATCACTATCGCTACAATTATATTCTTCCTCATTGGGCTCTTTTTCATTCTCATATTCTATAAAATAAGCCGCTGCGGAACCACTGGCTGATTCATCGGTATCGGCTTCGTCATTTTGTAGCATCATAGGAGTAGAGGTGGTCGGTGTAATACTCCCAACTATGTTTTCGTAGCCTTTTTTTACTTTTCTTCTGTAACCACCGCTCCTTTTAAACTTCTTCCAGTATTTTGAATCCGTTTTTTAAATGTAAATTCCATTCCGTAATAAATTCACACAATCTGCTGTACTTTCAAAATGGCGAATCTAGTTATGTAAAACATTTTAATGTTACCATGTAGAGAATAATATCTTTATAATCACTGTATAAGGGAATACGGATTGCTTTCATCCTTGTAAAGATCATATACAATGTTAGAACTCGTTTGTTGGATAGACGTCTTATCAAATGCTCCTATAAGTTAAAAAGCGTCATAGTTACCTTGTGCATTACTTTTCTAAGAATAATTGACCATATTAAAAGCCTTTATATGACTTTGAATATTATATGGTTAAAAAGCAATGTAACAAGCCTCTATAAGAAGAACACATTTCGAACCTTTATTGTAGCCGTATTAATTGGATTTATTAACGTTTACCCAGCCAAATTATAAGAATAGAGGTAATATTAGCCAAATCTTCTAATAATGTGCCACTATAAGGAACATTAACATAATAAATGCTCTTTTATAACAAGTATAAGAGTTTAGACCTTATAGACTTAATTTTATAAGCTTAGTTTGTTTGTTGGGAAGCATAACTGGCGAAATGTTGGTGTACAATCGCCAGCACATCAGGTTATACGAAACTGTCAAAGGAGATTGGTCATAAAGTATGAAAAAAAAACCCAGAGCGAACAGACATTAAGCATGCAGGCATTAAGTCCGCCTTTGTACAGTATTATTTTTTACTTGTGCATAAAGTTTTAATAAATAAATAAATACAGAATGTAGCTTAGAATTTTGGTGATATTTAGTGATATCATTCTGTAGGTAAATAATATATTTCACTATTAGATTCGATGGCTAAATGTGTGATATTGTGCTATTTGTTTTTCATCAGGGGTGTTTTTTTTAAGATTTCTTCGTTTTGGGTATATCCGACGATATACATACATACACTCACGCCACGCCCATAATCCCAAAGGAGTAGGCAGAGACTGCAGATTGTCAAAATCATCTTTTCACAGACCATTTTTCGCCGCTTTTCTGCGAGACTCAGCGTGATGAGTGGCAAACTCTGTCACTGCCATTTGAATGTTAAGTCTCATATAAGTCTCTTTAACTTAACCAGCTGCTGTTTGTACAATAGATGCATCTCTGCCTAAACCTTCGAGGTACATAGGCGTGATGTTGTTGGTGTACACCTATTGTATTGAAGCTAAGCTAACATTACAAACGTTCGAAACACGGCAATAGACATAGTGATGAATGCAAACGAAACTATCAAAACAAAGATTATCTATAAAGATCGATTAATTAAGCACCACACCTGGATATAAAATTCTAAGAATAGCAGTTCAAAACGAATAGAAAACAAACGTATTGCCCGAAATTTATATTATTCCGGGTATATGCAATTGTTGGACCACAATTTGTGTTAGTTTTAGATGCTGTGTATAAAATATGTAATACTAATGAGGGTTTCATTTCTATCTATGCAGGGTGAAGCAATTTAAAAGTTAATAAAATATATATTAGAATCTTTGAATCAACCCAAATAAACAAGTGGTGAAGGAACACCCTTCAGGTTTCACGTCTCAACCAACCATCATCAATGGACACCATACAGATGATTTTTGGAACTAAGTTCTTTAAAACAGCTTGTGGTAGGAGTAAACTTCTACAAATCGTCACGTAACGGAAAAGCGTTATGCGATTTTTTATTATATATAATAGAAAGAGAGAGAGATAATTTTCAAGGTTTTTGAGGGTGCTGAAGCCGATAGTGAGGTCAAAATCAACATTCATTAAGGCGGCTGCGAAAATTTTAAAATGTTTAAGTCATGGGTGTTTTTTTCATGGTTTTGAGGGTGCTGATTTGCTGAAGCCAATAGTGACGTCAAAATGAAAATCCAAGATGGCAAGATGGCAAAGTACATAAATCGCCATTTCGAATTACATTTGGGGTGGAAGAAAAAGCGTAAGGAACTTCGGCCCTGACGGGGGTCCCCCGACCCATCACTTTTGATTTTTTACTTGGATTAGGCGAAAGCCAATAATTCAATATTATATTATATTTTTATTTATATTATATTTTTATTTAATACAGACCTTCCACATTTATTTTACCTCAGACAGCAGCAACCCAATAGCAACCTCATATTAACGAGAATAAAGATCACTGTGATATTGACAATGATGCAAAATCAGAGGTGCAACTATGAACGGACTGTAATAAGAAATTAAATGAGCAAATGATGAATGATGTAATGTTTTGCGTGGATGTGACGCATATTTTCCCCCCACTTATTTTTTTTTGCGTATGTGTGCGTTCTCTGCGTTATGTGTACCGCAAATATACGTATTTTCTTTCGTTTCTTTCTTTCACAGACAATTTCTGCAGTACCATAATGAATAACTAACAAAGCAACGGGATTCCGCTAAGAAACCTTTATTTCCCATAGGAAAAGAAGATTCAATATTTAAACAATGAATACCTTCGTCTGCAGGTATGTTTCTATATATGTATGTATACTCTCATGTTATATAAACATATAATATACAAACACTTACCAAAACTTACCACTTAACAAAATAAAACTATTTTGTTAAGTGGATTGTTTTTGATTTTATGTATTTTATTTTCTCTTTTACTCTTACACACGCTGTCTACACCTCTAAATCTACTAGCCCATCGCAGGTATGCTGGAAGAGATTTTTTCCATCATTATCATTAGAAATAAGCAACACCTTTGTACCTATTCTTCTGATATTTTCTTCTTGTCTGTTTATATAAGTGTGTACATAAATGGTTAAATAAATAAATAAGGGAAATCCTGGGTTGGAGTATAGCTTTAGTGGCGCCATAGAGCGAGAACTTTAAAAAAAAACGTAACGTTTGGTTTATCCGAAAATGTACCAATTTTATTACAGTAACGGGTTAACCTTGTCTTTAGAAACCATAAAGCTTCTGAGAAGCATGGTCCTACAACGCACCGTTTCCGAGAAGTAGGACAGGAAAAAAAACGTAGAAATTTTAAACAAAAACATGCTTTTTTTGCAAATCGTTAGTTTCTCGATTCGCAGCAATCGCAGCCATATTTGCTAAAGTAGCAATAAAAATAGAACACCTTAATATAAGGCTTAAAGGGTCTTGGTGTTTTTTGTCTCCGATCAGCCGTTTGTCGTAAAAATTATGTTGAAGGAAAACTTTTAAAAATTAGGTAGGTACTAAATGGATATAAAAGCAGCTCCTCGGCGGTATCAAAACCGTAAGCAAGACTTATTTTTAAAGTCAATCTAGGACACAGTAATTTCTCAAAAGAACAATGTTATTGTATCTAATGATCACTAACAGTAAAGCACAACATCAACCCTTTTTACAGAAATTCTTTTAGGTCATTAGTACAGTTCATTAAGTTCAGTTCAATAAGTTATTTTTGTTATTGTACATATTATAAAGCCTTTGGTCAATGGTTGTTTTCTTTGAAACTTAATTTAAGTAGGTAGTCCGATAGATAAATATTGGCACCGCGGGTAGGTAGCTAGTCCCCCGACATTGTACTGTATCTACGTGACGGCTACGCGGCGTCTAATCGGAGCCTATGGGGACAATACGTGAAGCCAATGACTATTTGCGTGAAGCAATGACTATACTCTTTGCGTGAAGCCTACGGGGAGCCCACGTGGAGCCTACGCGTTGCCTACAGGAAGAAATTGAAAAGAAAAATGTGCCTCCTAGTCTTACAAAGGCTAATTTTATGAATGCTGATCTTGTATACATTCTGAAACATTCTAGAATAAAACAAAGTCGCTTTTTTTTATGTATGCTTAGATCTTTTAAACCACGCAAAATATAATAATGCAGTTTTCATCAATAGACAAATTAAGACAAAGGTTTTCACGTATGATAACATGCATATTATCGTAGAGAAAAACCGAAAATTACAAAGATTTGTAATAAAATGTGTTAATGTAAACACAATAAAATTTCATTGTAAAAAAGCGTGGGGTGATTTTTATCATATTTCTATACTAACTCTACGTTTACAAATAACTACTAATTATATATTTACAATAAAATCAATATCGAGCACCCCACCCTTTTTTACAATGACATTCATTTTCTTTTCATAACTTTATTTTTATTTTTGAATTTTTGAAAGTTATTGATGTATACTTTTTATAACAGTTGAATAAAACATAAATTAAAAGTCATTTTCTGTTTTTAGTTCGATTTGCTATTAAAGCGAAAATATTGTATTGTCGTCGCGGTCGGTCGTTGATAAGTCTACAACGTTTCAAGTAAATCTGATCGCTTAAAGTGGGCCCAAACGAGTCAGTTATTTACATACAAACAAACATACAGGTGAAAAACAGGCGGGTCCGCCCAAGCCCAAGGAGGGCGGGGCGGCTACACACACTGCAGCTGGAAGCGGAGAAGAAGGGCGTGTCCTACCGCGACGTGCTAGCCAAGGTGGGGAAAGCGGTGAGCCTTGAAGAGCTCGGCGCCGCCGATGGCATCCGAGTAAGGCTCACCACAAATGGGGCCGGGATGCTGGAGATCCACGGTGCGGCCAGCGGCCCAGCCGCTGACGCTCTGGCCGAAAGGCTAAGTGAGTAAGTAAGAGTGTCCAGGCCCACCAAGTGCGCTGACATGCGCATCCTGGGCTTGCGACGACTAGGTGACGGAGAGACAGGTGGTGGCCGCCGTCGTTAGGACTGCGGGGTGCTCCGCCGAGCGGGTGAGGGCAGGCACCATCCGTCCTGACTTCACGGGGCTGCGAACCGTTACGGTGAGCTGCCCCGTGTCGGCGGCCAAGAAAATAGCCCACGGCCGAAGGCTACTGGTGGACTAGGTTTGCGCGCAGGTGAAGCTGTTGGAACCCAGACATCTGAGGTGCTTCCGCTGCCAGGTGGGTAACCACGTGGGAGCTAAATGCACCTCGGAGGTGACAAAGACATTTATTCGTAGGATACGGTATTTACAAAGTTGTTACATAAATGGTATCGTTCTCGACTTATCCACCGCTAGACGCGGCATACGAATATTTACATGTAATAATTGATACTAAAATTAATATTTAGTATCATAGTTTAAGTTAATTTTTATACACACACACTTATACCTAACACTAATTACACATTATACTCTAACGAAACTTACATTCTAATAAAAGCAAAACAAAACCAAAAAAATGTGCAGACTGTACCTATAATATAAATTATAATAATATAAAACACAACATTAACATTTAGAATCATAAAAATACAAAAAAGTGTATAACATATTAATACTATCGTAGGTACCTATTTATCATCAAAAAATTCTTTTATTGAGTAAAAACTCTTATGTAGTAGCCACGATCTCAACTTATTTTTATAAAAATGCATGGGTGTCTCTCTGATTGGTTTTGGAATAATTATGGTTATATATTTTAATTGACATTAAGTAACTGTTTTTATAATGAAAAGTACTGTTGCAAAATTGGTTTTTTAACTTAGTGGGCTCCGTTTTTGTAAATCGATTGTTTTCTGTTACTGTTGAGAAGAAGTGTAAATTTTTTTTTAACGAAAATGCCTATTTCTAAAATGTACATACATGCTAGAGTTAGAATCTTTAGCCTTTTAAAAACTGGTCTGCAGCTCTCATATGGAGGTATCCCAACAATTGCTCTCAGACATTTTTTTTTGTGCTATGAAGGCTCTTGGGACATGTGTCGAGTTACCCCATAGGAGTAAGCCGTATCTCAGTACAGACGCTACATAGCCATGGTAGGCGTTGAGTGCAGCTTCTTCATTTGCTGTGACCGCAGCAACCACTGCTTCCGCTGTGGTCAGCCCGTTCACAAGGCTGCGCCGCACTGCACTGTCTGTGCGACAGCTGGGATGCTGGCTGAACATCGGATTGGGAGCAAGTCCTGCAATCCACCCGCCAAAGCCAGGGGCAGGGACAAGCCCTCCGCCACTGCCGTCACCGCCGCAGCCGCTGCCACTGCTACCGCCTCCGTCGCCACCACGGCGAGGCCTTCACAGAGGGCTCAGGAGGGGGCTAATATGGAGTGCCAATAACGGCCCCATTACGCCTCCTCCAGACGAACATCAACCACTGCGCCTCCACTCAGGATCTGTTGCTCCAGAGCAAGGCGCAGTGGTCGATTAACATCAGTCAACAAAAGTCCTCGTGCACATATGGGAGTGGCGCGAGGAGGCGAAACGCCGCGCCGGGGCGTAACTCCGCTGCTGCGAGAAATCACAGCATAGCGGACAGAGCTCAGCCGGGATGTCATGGCGGCATGTAGAGTGCGACTGTCGCAACCCAGCGCTGGGCACGCCACAATTGCGGCGATAAGTCCCCTCTTTGAGGAGTGGCTAGAGAGGCGCCACGGCGTCCTCTCCTTCTGCCTGACGCAAGTCCTAACCAGCACGGTTGCTTCGGGAGGTTCCTGTTCCGGGTAAGGTGGGAGGAATTGCCTGGGTGTCACCATTATGTGGACCGAGGAACACGGTGGAGCATACGGTGGAGGTCTGCCCGGCTTGGGCGGGGCGCCGCCTTGTCCTCATGGAGGCGATTGGCGGTGGCGATCTCTCGCGTCCGGCTCTGGTCCAGGCCATGGTACGGAGCGAGAGGGCATGGGAAGCCGTCACCTCCTTCTGCGAAGCAGTAATATTCGCGAAGGAGGAGGCGGAACGTATGAGGGAGAGGCAAAATTCGCGCCCTCACGCCCCTAGCCGCTGCAGGAGACACCCTGGGCGTCGGGAATCCCAGGCCGATTCCCGGCCACCGTAGGCGCGAGCTTGCGGACGGTGAGCAATGGGTAGCTCGCCATCCGATTAATTAGGACCAGGCCCGGGTCGACGGCGCGTTGTGTTCCACGCGCGCCTCAAAGAGATGTCAGCACCAATGACAGGGTCCGCTAGGGCCGATGCTTGCCAGGGTTGGTTGCGGGAAAGTCCAAAAGGGTTACCGTGGCCTCTGGCACAGGCAACTGAAGGAACACGGGTGGGTTTTAGTCAGTAAGAGTCTGACACGCCCTCCCGCTCCGCCCAGAGCGGGAGAAGTTATTTGATGATTTCCCGAACTAAAAAAAAAATGGGACAGTGTGTCCGTTCGGGGCGTACGTCCGTCCCGGCCCCCGGGTGGCAGCGGCCGGTGCAGGGGCAGCGCGTGCCGTGTTATATTTTCATGCGTATCTAAACCACTGAATGGATTTCGCAAGATTTTGGCAAGGAGTTAGATGTCCCGGTAGTACGTTCCTGTGAGGTAATTTCCGACGTTCAAGCGGGCGAAGCCGCGGGCACAAGCTAGTATTAATATTAATGTGGATAAGTTTGGCATGTGCTACGAAACCCGGATCTCCAAATAATCCAATATTAATGCCAATGCTCGCTTTTCCTAAAATGGATGACCAAATTACACAAACACACTATGGCGCTATTAAGAGAACGATTTATTATTAAAAATGTGCTTCAGCTTAGGTACATGCTATTTTCGAATCACGTTAACGAAGTGTACGTCATCTATTCTAGCTTTTAATCTTACCATTAATAATTTATGTGTGGTTTATGCAAATAGAAACAATTATGTATCATCTATGCATAAATGATTTCTAGGTATTTCAGCCGGGTTAAAAAATCCCCTAAAGTGTCAACTTGTAATTAACAAGTAGGTATCGACCGAGTATACAAATAATAAGACTTATTTAGGTTCTTTTAAACCAAAAGGACCATTTATTGAGATTAGTTTATTCGTTCAAAACGCTAATTTTATAAGATTAACTTACAGGATAACCACCTATGAGCCTGTTATTGTATGAAAGACCGTAAAATCTACTAACTGTTACAAATAATAACTAAGGAATTAAAGTGTGACCTAGAAACATAGATTTTATTCGTACCTACTTATAGAGTGATACATACCTAACTACCTACTAAATGAAGCAAACCGCAACTTAGCAGTATAGAAGGTTAGCTGTGAATAAAAAAAAAGCGCGACCGTAGACAACGGGTTTCCCCAAGTCTTGTTGTTGTTGCTCTTATAAGTCAATGGAAGATTTTCAAGATCATTGTCACAATACCGCGAAAATCATAGATATCCGTGGCGAAAATAGTATTGACGCACTCACACCTTTAACCAACCTTTAACAGACAAATAGAAAAAATATTTTTAAACTTCTATTTAATATATTTAGATAGAATTAAAATGGAATGTTCTAGCTAAATGGGATCCGCGCCGCATCTGAGAAAATAATATCCTCCGTCGATGAAGCGCGGTCGAGTCGTGTGTGCGCTCTGCCCTTCGCACTGTTACACAATACGGTAGTATTAGCGCTGGTGCACTAATGTCGATAGAATATTTAAATGTAAAACAAATATTTCAACAAAAAATACGGAGGAAGCGCCAGAGTAGCCCGCGAAATTCAAACTTTCTTAACCCTTAAACCCTACCCATTCCAGGAGAAACACTATTACTACCCAGGGGTCTTATGGACCCCAATATATATAAAAATTTAATTACAATTATTATTTATTGTTATAAACTGCTTATTTGACAATACAAAAAATAATCAATTGTTTTTTGTTACACATTGTTGACACATAGCCTCAGTATGTTCACCGCAGAGAGGTTTTTGGCACATGCCACACGTGACCTTGGTTTTTCGGTCCCTACCCCTTGGGCACATGGCACATCTTTTTTTAGCAGTGGGAGCAGTAGTTGGCTCTTGCAATGGCCGCTTCTTTTGCAAGATTCCACCCAGGAGAACTTGAAGATTCATGGGCAAAGAGGGCCATGTAAACCGTTCTTCCATTTGAGGGGTGATCAAATCTATGGCAAGTTTTTTCAGGAAAAGACGTCTTTTTGTATCCCTTTTTGTGGCCATTTTTAGTAGGACATATGAATTAACTCCTACTATATTCAGGAGGCCAAAAAAAATTGCCATTGGCCACCTTTTTGATCTCCTAGACACGCTGTACTTGTGGCATAGCTGATCCATCAAATCGACGCCGCATTTTGTCTTATTATAGAACTCTATTATCTCCGGTAATTGAATCGTTGCATCAGGATCTTGGTCTTCATACAACCACTGAGTGATCTGTTGGTCCATCTTATGCAATTTTGATCGTTAAAAGTAAAACAATGACATAAAACACAATATTTAATAAACTGTCAAAACAAAACAACAAAATTGCGTGATTTGTCCATATATTATGTCCCTAAAGATAGAAACACCACTCTTATTATAATAACTACATCAAAATATCAAACTTACCTTTTAAAATATTGTATCAAAAATAACAGCATTCACCAATATATCGACAAAAAGAAATCACAAAATACTACTTTATTACTACCCTGGGGTCTGACAGACCCATAAATAGTTATAAATCCGTCTACACTAAATATGCGTTGACGCTAGACTGGTGAAAAGATGGCCGCCGACGTAATTAAGGATTAGCTCGAGTGGCGCAACAGTGCGTTTTGTTGTTTCAAAAATATCTACAAATATTCAACCTCTGGGGTTTGCTGGACCCCCGGGTAGGGTTTAAGGGTTAAATATTTTGCATGTTGCAGGTCAGTGTTAACAAAATATGATTCGCGTCCGTAACAAGTAGGTATATATTTACAGGATTATAATCACTAAAATCACAAATACAACCTAATTAATATGAACTTAGAAGGTTATATTTGTTGGTTGAATTGGTTGAATGACTATTTCATGAAAGCATGACATTTGAGGCCAAATCCAAGTTAAAGAGTTGTATTGCTGATTCTAATGATGATAATTATTAGAATCATATTTATTACGGTCCCGAATTATATTTTAATCAACATACAACCAGACACTGACCTGCAAATTGCAAAAAACGTAAGTAAATTTGAATTTCGTGGGCTACCTTAGCGCATCACCCTTAAAGGGGTAATTTAGATTGAAAATGGCTTAAGAGCGTTTATACCTTATGAGTGGCAACGTCGCAATTTAGTGTCATATTTCGAGGTTTAACATTTTTATCATTTAATCGGAGCTATATTTTAAAAATCTGTTTAATTAACTTTTTAGAATTATGTGAAAACTGTGTAAAAGGTAAGAAATCGTTGCGTTTACAGTTCTATTTATATGCAAATAATTTTTATTAATAAAAATAATAATTCATTGTAAAATAACTGTAAGCATTACGGTTACTTTTACTTTTTAAACAGTTTCACGTAATTCTAAAAATGTAATTAAACAGATTTTTTAAATATGGCTCCGATTAAATGATAAAAATTGAAAACCACGAAATATGACACTAAATTGCGACGTTGCCACTCATAAGGTATAAACGCTCTTAAGAGAATTATAATATTCAAATTCTGATATTCAAGGACCATTGTCCTAAATCTGTACCTATTAAAAAAATACATCACCTAAATATCGGGCCGCGAATATCGTGTAGTGTATACTTAGAGGTTTAAATCAATATTTTAACTTAACAATTAATAATTCGTTTTAAAAGTCTTTAGGAAACATACGAAGCGTTCCTGCAGTGTCCTTCCTATAGTAGAATTTCTTAGAATAAACGGCAGTAACAAGTAAATAATTTTCCAAGCAATTTTCTCAGATGTAACTAAAGACATGAACATGTTCCGGACTTAGTTCTCGTTAAATATAGACATTTACATAATAATACACATTTACAGCGAAGGAAGGTTTTATGTGAGAACACAGGGGGCCGTCATTGAATACCTAGATAGGTACCTACTTGCTTAGTTTGCCATCACATCATTAATGTTAAAATTACTTTTAATTTAAAAAAATGTGCGAAGTCTGACTCCTTTTATTTGTATGTAGATTAATCGAATGACTAATGATTGCTCCTTTTAACTCTGCGTTTGCTATTAAAATAATGGCCTTTTTTTCTCTAGATAATCAATCATAATCATCTCCTTTATACATATTGACAATAGCACAATCACTCATACAATGGAATTAACCCCTTACCGCATACGAAGCCATTCATGGCTTCTAAAGTTTGTTATTTTTTTACAGTTTAACTTATCATTAAATTATCGTAAAATAAATTGTACCATAAGTAGTGTTTCTTCGTTAAACGAAATGTATTTTTTTTGTCTGTGGTAAGTCATCTGTGTCAAAACTATTTGGGGTTATTTCATAACGCGGCCGGCGAGTGAAGTGCAACATTTTAGTGAAACTTTTATCAGTGAAAAATAATAGTAATAAAGTGACTGAGATCTGCAATAAAAATTGTTATTTACTCTTAAAATCGTCGACTACGATAATAGTAAGTTATTTTTGTAATTAGTTTTATTGTCGTTTGATTTATGACCTGTTTTTTGCAAACTCCAAATATGGCTTGGTATGCGTTCCAGTCAAAATAGTGTTCGTCAAATATGGCTTCCTATGCACTCAAACTTCTGTACTATGCTTTTTCAGAAATGGATCCTGCACGCTTTTATGGTTCTTCCAAGCATGTAAATCCTATACTAGGTGATGGTTTTTTGAGTGAAGATGAGCTTGCTTCCGATTCTGACCTAGAATACGAACCTTCCTCTTCCCGCTTACCTAATAAGAAGCACATTATCGTACCTGAGTCTGACTTTGAAAGTTCCGATGATGATACACCTTTACAGTACTTGCAGGCTGCAAAATCGAAAGGTAAAAAAGTAAAAAAAGACCCGATTGTATGGAAGAACGAAAAAATGGAGCCTTATGTCGAAGAAAATTTCAAATTCACGGGCAACACGGATTTGCCGGAGGAAATGAAACAATTGGATTCACCGGCCGACTTTTTCAGATTTTTCTTCACACACGATATAATTGATTCCATAGTTGACCAGTCAAATCTAAAATGTGTCCAAGATAACATCAACAAACCTGCAGGTATTACAAATATAGAAATGGAGAAATTTATCGGAATCGTAATTTTTATGTCATGTGTGAAGTTGCCAGCAACTAGGATGTATTGGTCCAAATCTGTCGGCCAGGTTCAAGTGTATGAAACAATGACGTGCAACAGGTTTGAAGCTATAAAAAAATCTTTACACTTCAATAATAATGAGAACTTCAAGCCTTTTGGTACCGACGGACATGACAAGCTTTTCAAAATTAGGCCTTTACTGCATCAGATTCGTGAACGTTTGTTATTGGTTCCAAAAGAAGAATTTTTAGCGGTTGATGAACAAATTATTCCTACAAAGTGTCGTCATGAAATAAAACAATATAACCCTGCAAAACCTCATAAGTGGGGTTACAAAAATCAAGTACTGAGCGGCGTGTCAGGCTTTAGTTACGATTTTGACATCTTTGCCGGAGATCAAAGCAATACTCATCCTGCTGATGCACCTGATCTTGGTGTTAGTTCAAACGTAGTGACTAGACTTACTGCCACAGTTCCACGAAATGTCAACCATAAAATTTGTTTTGACAATTGGTTCAACAGCCCAAACCTACAGGTTTATTTATATAAAAACGGGATGTTACCTCTTGGTACTGTGAGACTCAATCGTGTACCAAACTCTAATATGCTCTCTGAAAAAGACTTGAAAAAGAGAGGACGAGGTAGTTTTGAGGAAAAAACAGCAATTATAGACGGTGTCAAACTAAGTTTGATTTCATGGTTTGATAACAAGAATGTAAACATATTGTCAGCATATGTGGGTAGTGATCCAACAACAACGAAACGGCGTTATTCTCGACAAGAAAAGCAGTACAAAGAAGTAACTGCTCCCCAAGCTATCGATATTTATAACCAGCATATGGGAGGGGTCGACTTACTAGATTCAATGCTTGGTTACTACAGAATCCATTTACGATCACGCAAATGGTATAAAAGAATTTTCTTCCACATGATATACCTATGCATGGCAAACGCATGGCTTCTTTGGCGCAGGGTCAACGACAATATTTACATGCCATTGTTTGATTTTAAGCTTGCAGTTTCTGAACATATGCGTAAAGCAGGGAAACTGCTCTCACAGGCAAAAAAACGTGGTCGTCCAGCCAGCCTTCTGGGAACACCGACGACGTCAAGAGCTGGAACTCCATTGAGCCGAACTGGCACTCCACCAAGTATGCCTGATTCTCCAATATCCTCAAAAAAACCCCGGAAAGCACCAGCCAGACATCAAGATATGCCACTGACGTCTGTACGGACTGACAGAATTGACCACTTTCCTGTTTGGGTAAAAAATAATCGTCAATTGTGTCAAAACTGCTCGAAGTTACGCAGTTACACAAAATGTGAAAAATGCGAGGTCTTTTTATGCTATAATGACAAGCGGAACTGCTTCAAAGATTTTCACGAAATGTAACAGCTATGCATACAAAGCCAGATATGTCCTTACTTGATTTTCACTAGAATGCATACGAAGCCAGATATGGCTCTTTCATGTAATTTCATAAATAATAATAGTATTTTTTTTCTTTTGGCTGATTTATGTTCAATAAAGATAAATCAACACGTTTCTACGAAAAAAACTTTTTTTATTAACCTCGATCATAATTCATGCAGTAAGGGGTTAAAAAAGAAAAATACAGCGACAATTAACATCAACGTACCTACCTATATATTAATGTGACGTAGCTACACTAGGAATTTCTGAATTCCTGTATCGTGGGTGCGTTTACAAACATTTAAACTCACATACACAAACTGCCAGACCCGAAACAACTACTTGCAGGTCATACAAATATTTGTTCCGTGTGGGGATCGAACCCGCGACACGTAACGCAGCAGTCAATCGCTAACCACTGCGCCAACCGTGCCAAAAAATATATTAAAACATGCTGAATATTTTGCGAGTTTACTCCGTCTTGTCACACCCAACACGTTCCATCCTTGAACTCAATTGATAAACAACATTATTCGTAAAGTGTAGGTATTTAGTGTACTGACTGACACCGGAAAACAGGAACCTGGCAACACCAATCGTGAGTGCATGTCAAACTACTTTCAATCCTTTCAAACAAGAATCAAGGTTGAAAATCAAACGGAAAGTCTTGGAAGACGAGTGATATAATTTATTCAAGACGAAAAGGTAATGAATAAATATAATAATTTACGAACAGTAAAGTACCACAGGGCAGCGTCCTTGGGCCACCCCTTTTCTTAATTTATATCAACGATTTGCCACGTCATGTTGAAAATCCAATGATATTATTTGCCGATGACAGCACCGCGTTGGTAAAATGTAAAAATCCGGATAGCTATGAACAGGACATAAATAAAACCCTGGAAGACGTCGTACACTGGCTTGTCAAAAACAACGTAGTGATTAACTTACAAAAAACTAATTTAATGCACTTCCATCAACGAACAATTTTAAAAGAAGTATCTGTAGACTACAATAAGCAAAAAATTAACCAAGTTGAAGTAGCAAAATTTTTGGGGATTTAAATTGACAGACAACTAAATTGGCAACCACAAGCAGAGGAAATTTGCAAAAGAATTAACACAGCGGCATATGCCCTTTCAAAATTGTCCAAAAAAGTTGACAATCAAACAGCATTAGTACCTAGCTTATCATGGTCTTGCTGCATCAGTTCTAAGATTTGGTATTATTTTCTGGGGCAATTGCAGCTCAAGGGAATACATATTCAAGGCGCAAAAACGTTGCATTAGAGCGATGTGTGGCTTGAAGACCACAGACAGTTGCGAACCAAAGTTTAAGTCCCTAAAAGTGCTTACATTTCCGTCACTGTACCTATATTCTGGAAATGGCCATGTTTGTAAAGACCAATAAAAACCTATTTCCAACGATGTCAAAATCTAGAAAAGGACCTGTTAGAAACCAATACAAAAATTGATTACAAATCGAGCCCTGTAACTCAGCACTATTGAGAAAAAGTGGTATTTGTATGGGTCCTACCATATACAACAAATTGCCAGATGTAATTGTGATATATTTGTAATAGTGGGTATGTGTAAAAGGCTTGGTACCTACGTTACAAGCCGCGCGCCAGTCTTCGAATATACGTTGTCAGTGAAGGTGTATGTTTCATTTGTGCTCCGATACCTTCAGCGGCTCCCATATTTCTCAGTGGCGACGAGGACAAACGATTCTACGCGTGATTAGTGCTACAGTAAAGAAAAGGAACAGTACCAATCATCAAATCAAACAGAAATGTCGATCGGTAAAATTGCAGAGTTCAAAGTCCACAGTGATGATTGGCGGTTGTACGTGGAACGTTTAGAACAATATTTTGTAGTTAATAAGATACCAGACGAATTACAAGTGCCAACATTAATAACAGTGATGGGGGCGGAGTGTTATGAACTTCTGGTTAATTTGTGTACGCCGGTTAAACCGACCGAAAAGCAAAACGTTAGCACAAATCATTGACGTCATGGAAAAACACTTGCAACCAAAGCCTAGTGAGTTGGCAGAACGATACAAGTTTCGACATAGGAAACAGAAAGAAGGTGAAACCATATCGGAATACGCGGCTATCTTGAAGAAGATGTCCAAAACATGCGAATTTGGGTCCTGGCTGGAAGAAAGCTTGAGAGATCAGCTAGTGTGTGGCATAACAAATGAAACCATACGACAACGATTGTTTGCCGAAAGCAAATTGGATTACGGAAAGGCGTATATGTTAGCGGTTAGCATGGAGGCAGCAGAAAAAGACGCTGCGGCCGTTGAAGGACACAGCGGGTCGAGATGCGAGGGTGCATCCACGACGTCGGTGACGTGTCAAGCGATGTCGGCGGGCTCGCGGCGGAAGGGTACGGCGGCGGAGGCCACTCGTGACGTCCGTGGAGCGACAACACCGTTCGACACTACGACATCTAGCGGACGGGGGCGTGGCGCGCGCGCATCGGCGGCGTCCGCACCCATGAAGCTGGGTGAGCGTGCGCAGCAACAGCAGTGTCGAGTGTGCGGCGCGCGTCACGACGCAAGCAAGTGCAAGTTCGGCCGTTATGTTTGCCGAGTTTGTAACCAAGCAGGACATTTGCGACGAATGTGTCCGAATTTATCGGAACACCACAACGTGGATATGGACGCGCTTCAAATAATAAATGCCCATGAAAGTGATGGCGCGGAGAGCGATGAAGTAATATTTGTAGATGTTTGTAAATTAACAGCGACGCAGTGTAGTCCTATTTATGTCAAACTGAATGTAAATGGTATTGACATTAAAATGGAATGTGACACCGGCAGTGCGGTGTCATGCATAAGCTGGGAGTGTTATATTAGATTGTTTAATGATGTAAAACTTAAGCCTAGTAATTTAACACTAAAGTATTACACCGGCGAGTTAGTAAAACCCCTTGGAATTATACAGCCATTAGTGAAATATAAAAATAGGCATAAGCAATTAGATTTATATGTTGTTGAGAATGGCAAAACACTTCTATTAGGCCGTCAGTGGATGGCAGAACTGGAAATACAATTACCTACAGTAACCTATGTGTTAGCGCGGGGAGCAATAAAAGAGTGGACTGTATTTTAACTGGCAATGGTTTATTGCCGTTCTTATTAACAATATAAACTTTCCCGGACAAACTGTTAATAATATAAATTAAGAGAGGAGTATCGTCCGTCGCGGTGGAGTCCGTTGAAGCGAGTGGTCATCGGGCCGAGCCGTGTCGCCGCCGCGCCGCGTCTCAACTCGCCGATGACGCGCTGATCACGCTGCCTGCGCATGCAGTCCGCGTGCAACGTGCTGTGTTGGGTTCGATTCCCAACATATGATTGTAATAGTAATGATGTTGTGATGTACAAAAACAATGTATTCGATGTGGCTGCTTTCAGTACCAAATACTGTGAAGTGTTCGCGGACGGGCTGGGACGGTTCACCGGCGGCACGGTGAGCGTGTGCGTGCGCGAGGGGGCGCGGCCGGTGTTCATGCGCGCGCGCCCGCTGGCGTACGCGCTGCGCGAGCCGGTGGAGCGGGCGCTTGACCAACTGCAGCGGGACGGCATTCTCTCTCCTGTGGAGCGTTCAGACTGGGCAACACCCATTGTGCCGGTCGTTAAGAAGGACTGTAACATTAGAATTTGCGCAGATTACAAATTAACCTTAAACAAAGTTATAGAAGTTGACCGTTATCCGTTACCCAGAGTAGAGGAAGTACTACTTCGGCTGAAGGGTGGCCAGCATTTCAGTAAAATTGACCTTTCACAGGCATACGCTCAATTTGAGCTAGATGAAACAAAAAAATACACAGTAATTAACACTCATAAAGGGTTATTTATGTATAGGTAATAGGCTAGTATACGGTTTAGCATCAAGTCCGGGCATTTTTCAAAGACATTTGGAGCAGTTGTTTGCAGATTTATCACACGTGGGGGTGTTCTTGGATGACATTATAATAACGGAACCCACAAATGAGACACACATGCGTAACTTATGCAAAGTATTCGATCGCTTGAACGAATACGGGCTCAGAGTAAAAAAAAAAAATGTGTATTTTTTGCAGAATCGGTAAACTATCTAGGTCACACGATTAGTAAAGAAGGGGTTCACACGTGCCCAGACAAGGTAAAAGCTATAGTTAAAACTCCAGCGCCCACCAATATTTCGGAACTAAGAGCTTTTATTGGTATGGTGATGTACTATGGAAAATTTATAAAAAATGTTAGTACAATTCTAGCGCCTTTAAATAAGTTGCTTAAAGCAGGAACACCGTTTAGCTGGAATAGAGAATGTGAAGATGCGTTCAGTAAAGTGAAGCATTTATTAACATGTAGTCAAGTGCTAATGCACTACACACCGGAGTTACCTATCATTTTAACAACAGACGCGAGCAGTGTAGGCGTAGGAGCTGTGATATCGCACACAACGGCGCGAGGCGAGCGGCCCGTGGCGTACGCGTCGCGCGCGCTCACGCAAGCCGAGCGGGCCTACTCACAAATAGATCGAGAGGCACTCGCTATTGTGTTCGGAATTCGTAAATTTCATCAATACCTTTATGGTCGCAAATTTATATTAAGAACCGATCACAAGCCTCTCACTTATATTTTTGGTGATAAAGTGGGTATTCCAGTGATGGCTGCGTCTAGGTTACAGCGTTGGGCGGTGTTGTTAGCAGGGTATACCTATGACATTGAATATGTTTCTTCGAGTAAGAATTGTGCCGATGCATTATCACGACTGCCGTACAAAGGTTGTAAAGAAAATGTAATATTACAAAAAGAAAATACTTATGTTAATTTTGTTGAAAACTTTTTACCAATTACTAGCCAAGACGTTAGGAAAGCGACGGCTGTAGATAAAGTGTTAAGTAGGGTTTTAGTTTACATACAATCCGGGTGGCCATCAACCTGTGCAGATGCAGAGAATATCAAACCATACTTTATGAGGCGTAATGAGTTATATACGGAGTGTGGTTGTATAATGTGGGGTTATCGTATGGTTATACCACTTTCATTGCAGAATAGTGTTTTAAAACAACTACATAGCAGTCACATGGGGATCGTCAAAACAAAAGGCTTTGCACGCAGCTATGTATGGTGGCCTAATGTTGACGCGGCCGTGGAGGCATTATGTAAACAATGTGAGACTTGTGCAGCGGAGGCGGATGCGCCGCCGCGGGCTCCGATACAGCCGTGGCAGTATTACGCGCGCCCCTGGACTAGGATTCACGTCGATTTCCTAGGGCCATATAAAGGTCGTACCTTCTTAGTTATTATTGATTCTTCTTCAAAATGGTTAGAAGTGTTTGAAATGACACGAACTAATGCAACAAATGTTATAAAGGTTTTGAGAGTTACATTTGCAAGGTTTGGGTTGCCGGAGGAATTAGTATCTGATCAAGGCCCACCATTCACTAGTATTGAGTTTAAAACTTTCTTAAAAAACAACGGCATTAAACAGTTATTTTCACCAGCTTACCACCCATCATCAAACGGGGCAGCGGAGAATGCAGTCAAGCTATGCAAGCGGGCTATTAAGAAAGCGTATAGAGATTGTGTAGATGTCGACACCGCACTACAAACGTTTCTATTAGCATACCGGAACACCGTGCACAGCACTACCGGGGAAACCCCGGCTATGCTGTTACAGAGACGTCCTTTACGCTCCAGGCTTGATTTACTGCGTACAAACCAGGTCACCGAAGACAGAGTCCGTCAAGCCCAGAGACGGCAAATGGAAATAGCGGGGGGAACAGACCGCAGTTTCAGGGAGGGTGATTCAGTTTGGGCACGCGAGTATGGTGTTAGTGATAAGTGGGTAAAAGGTACTGTGGAACGGGTAGACAGCGACCGTAGATACTCAGTGGTAAAGGATAATGGTCAATCACTAAAAAGGCATGTAGATCAAATGCGCCGTAGGTCACGCTTATCTGATGTTACCAGTCCAGAGACTGAGGACAACACGGATCATGGGGGAGAGAGTGGGGTCGAGCCACTTAGCGAGGGCCTAGAACGGGTAGTAAAGGTAGCCTCACCAGAGGCGACCACCAGGAGTATGGGGGAAAGCTCAAAGCCGGACGTAAATACACCTAAAGATTCTATGGTTAAATTGCAACCACAATCTCCGCCGCCGGAGAATCGTTACCCCCATAAGCGAATACATAAGCCAGTAGTCAGATTTGAAATTGATTAACTAGTTACGAGTTCACATAATTAAGGTTGATTTTGTTGTTATGATAGTGTGATTTAGTTATGTATTATTGTTGAGTTATCTGTAATACATATGTACTGTTGTATTGTGGTGGAGGTGTGATATATTTGTAATAGTGGGTATGTGTAAAAGGCTTGGTACCTACGTTACAAGCCGCGCGCCAGTCTTCGAATATACGTTGTCAGTGAAGGTGTATGTTTCATTTGTGCTCCGATACCTTCAGCGGCTCCCATATTTCTCAGTGGCGACGAGGATTAAAAATGATACAATTAAATTCTTAAAAAAGAAATTAGTGGCCATCCTAATAGAAAAATTTTATTACTTATTCGATTAATGATTTTTGAATGGACAAAACTTTTTAATTGGCAATGTGTATAATAAATATAATTAATATTATCTTGAACATCTAAGGACATAGTATACATTTATTTAAAATTTTATTTTATAGTAACCCTTTGATTTGACATTTTTCAATATTAAATTTATGTATGTATAATTGGAATAATTATGACTGTGACATTTTAATTTGTAATTTTACTTCTGGATAGCTTCTTAACTATTTTTATAATTTTTGCGTGCCTATTTCCAGGCAGAATGTACATGGCTCACTTCTATCTACTCCACCTGTATTTAATGAAACCTACACTATTAAGATACGGACTAATAATATGGGGCAATTCAACAGACAATGATAAGACTTTTATTGTACAAAAGAAATGTGTAAGAGCTATATGCGGTGTCGGTCCACTTGAATCTTGTAGGCCTTTATTCAAAAAACTGAAACTATTGACCTTGACCGGCATGTATTTGTTTGAGGTATCGGTGTTTGTGAGGAAACATAATGAATTCTTTAGATTCAAAGGTGACAATTACACCAAACAGAGACCAAGAGATGCAACAAAGATTTTAGTTCCTTTTTGTAATACAACTTTAAGTAAAAAAAATTTTTATCATTTATGTGCATTACAATATTTAACAAATTACCAAAGACCATAAGGGAACTGCCATTTAAATATTTTAAAATTAAACTGCGTAGATGGTTGATAGAAAATTGTTTTTATAGTTTACAAGAATTTCTGCAACATAAAGAAAAAAAAATATTCTAAGTTTCCTATAGTTTTGTGGCATGTGTTTATTCTAATAAATAATTTATGTTATCTAAAGACAACATGTTATTTTTAATAGGTTTTAAGTTTTGTTGTGTTTTTATATATTATTGTAACTTAAATTTATCTTGATTTAGAAATTATATTAGAACATAGGTGTATATTTTGTATATCTTATTAAAATAAGTACCCTACCTATGTACCTATTCATGTAACACTAATTTGCATGCCCTAAACAGGCAAAATATGGACTGTACATTAACCACCAACTTTTACAACTGGTAACACCTATATTTTCTGCAAATAAATTATTCTTATTCTTATTACATTCGTTGCAAATAAATGATTGATTTATTGATAAATCACATGAGGAGAAACATCTTGTACGAGATGCATAAACAACAGGAGTGTTTTTTTTATTTCGGAGGACCCTTGAATGTCACATAAATACCAGAAAAACCAAACTTTTACTTGGTTTGTTATCATTTGAAACTCTTGAAAAAACCAGTTTGGAAAAACTTAGATCATACTCACTTATTCATCTTATCAAAGATTCGTTACACACAATCTACACAATCAAAACTATAGGGACCGGCCTAGGTACCTTACTTATAGCAAAATCTATATTAAAATGATCGTTGAATTATCAAAGCAATCCAAAGTTTTGGAAGTGATAATATTAACTTATTACCATTGCTAAATACCGTTTTGGCGAATTAATAATGTGAATCATGTGCAAAGAAGGAAAATCTCACGTTTGTTGTGACACCTCGAGGTCATAAGCTGCAAACGAGATAAAATAATAGGAACAGGTATAATTATGTTGTTATGTAGGAGATGGGTACTGTTTCAATAGAAAATAAAACAGGTTGCAAGGCATAGTTACCTACCTACCTATAAAACAGACTATGCAGTGCGATTCCACATTTTGGAGTTATAAAAGCCTACGCCGTAGCACGGCTACGGCGCAGCGTAGGCGTTTTCGTAGCAATATTTTCAAAATAATTGTACCTGCTAATTTATTAATATAATGAAATACATGTAGAATGTTATTCCAAATTATTTCAATATTAATATTTAAACTGATTAGCAAAACATAAAAATTACTTGAGTATATTTTGTTCCCACTCAAGAGGAAGTCTGTCTGGCGAATTTGAATTTGGTGTGCACAGTAATAAAAAAATAACTTTGTCGGTTCTAGAAGTTTATCTTTTTCGACATTTTTTTGTCAATATTTCTCAATCACAGGGAAATACCTTGATTTCGTTGAATTTGATCAAACTTCGGTAATAAGGAAGCTTATGAAGTCAGTAACCTAAAAATAAAATCAATTCTGAGGAAACATGTGCCTGCATTCTTGTACTTACTTACCTACTTATAGAATGTTGTCCCACACTAGGAATTTGTCCTGTATTGTGGGTGCCTTTACAAACATTTAAAACTCACATACACAAACAGCCAGACCCGGAACCACTACTTGTAGGTCACAAATATTTGTTCCGTGCGGGAATCGAACCCGCGACACGCCGCGCAGCAGTCAATCGCCAACCATGCCGTCAATATAGTTGCCATGCGCGATTATGCAATAAAATTATTTCTTGTGATAGAGTTTATTAACATCATTAAAACTTTAATTAATAACATTATTATAATTTGCACGATGGTGGAGGTACCTACCCGCTCTCGTATTTTATTAAAATTATATCACACGTAAGAGAAAACGTCAAATGCAAATGCCAACAATCCTATTTAATTTTGCATATTTGATTAAATCTTTTGTGTATCTAATTAATTATCATAACATACTTAATTAAACTTTTTAGGTTCTCTCAAACAAGGTGACGACTGATGACTGATAATGAATACTGAGTGTGTCTGTTAAAAATAAAATAGGTACCTACTACTTAGGTAGGTAGGTATACTAAGCTCGCGACTACTTCGTAAGTCCATTGTCGCAAGCGCGACTAATGATGAAAGTGGAGTACTGGGATCGTTGCTCGGGTCGGGCGAGATGTTATCGAGGTTTTCTTTCCGGAATATTCTTACATCATACGGAGCAGAAACGATCATTGATCGCTTGCTACATGGCATGTTGGCGATTTCACAATATTACTGGCCAGGCTTTCTCATGTTTTTCTTTCCCCTGAAAAACAAAGTACACTTTTGGGCTTGTTTCATTAATAATATATCTGCCGCAGCGTATGTGAACTTGACCTTATAAATTATCTCGCGTATCTACCAGTAATTTCTGATCACATGGGTTTTGGCAATGATCTTGACACTTACTTGTGCATGATAAGGACGGAAGTAGTAAAATAATTAGTGACCTTAAAGTACCTACAAAAAATACGATCGATAAATGAATGTTTTATTTCCTAACTGTATTATTATGATTGGCAAGGCCTCACTAAAACCACCCATGTGGCCAACATCAGCACATGGAGGGGGATCCCGGTTCCTCTTAAACTACATCCAAAATACTTGTTTTATGCTCTAAAGTTCCACCAAAAAAATATATGATTATATTGAAACGAGAAAGTTATAATTGACTCAAGTTTACTACCTAGGTAGTTAGTCTAAGTTTGACTATCTCATATTTCGGAAAATAGAGGTACCTACTTAGTTTATCAAAATGCAAAAGTTAGATTTACCGTCTTCCCAGTTAGAGCACTAGGAAGCAATGATGATTGATGACTGTGCGTCTCGTGAGCACCTACCTACCTACCTATCTGCCTATACCGCCGTTTGTTGGTAACTTTGATAACTTAAAAATTCTATCTATAAACGTTATTTGAATACCTAAACCATATTTGATTTGATTTAACAGGTGCTAAATAAAAAAACACAAACATGCATGATAGACGAACAAACCAGTTAATACATTTTCTTCCTCTAAATACATTATTTTATGATACACGTTACAAGTGTCGAAAAGATTGGCCCCTGCAAATCTTTTGGACACGTGTAACGTGTAACCCGACGGGAAAAATATTAGATTCTGCCAACAAAATGGCGTAATATCATGTAACGAATATGTAAGGATTGGTTTTTACCTAATCACGCAATCGGTTAGGCGTAATATTACTTGTTATACTAAGGAGCTTTCCTCATTCGTGAAAAACAAATCAACCTCCTGCCAATCAAGTAAATTAGACATAAGTCTCGTGGCGATATCCGCACATAATCGATGTATTTTAACGGTACGAAGACGACCAAGTTGTTCACTATGACAGGTAGAATCACCAACCAGGCTATTCTGTTTCTCAAAGAGATGTCAGCACCAACGACGGGATCCGCTAGGGCCGATGCCTGCCAGGGTTGCGGTAAAGTCCGAAAGGGTTACCGTGGCCCCTGGCACAGGCAACTGAAGGAACACGGGTGGGTTTTAGTCAATAAGAGTCTGACACGCCCTCCCACTCTGCCCAGAGCGGGAGAAGTAATATGATGATTTCCCACCCTCAAAAAAAATGCTAGGGATTGACACTACTGACGGCTCACTTCACGGTGAAGTGAGCCGTCAGTAGTGTCAATCCCTAGCATTTTTTTCAGTCAAGGTCAGTAGTGTAGTAGGTTAAGGTCAGTAGTGTGTCTTCACCTAAGTTAACGTTAAAAGTGAGGTTTTAACTCAGAACAATAACTAATTGTTCTGAGGGTTTTAACAGAATAGATCGGCTGGTATGGCCAGACTATAAACAAGTGGAGTGGAAATAATATTATGTAAATGGAATTAATTAGTATAGTTCGTTTTTTTAATCCCAGATAGCAGTCTGACATTCAAGCCTTTTTATGTTTTTTTTTTTTTACTATCGGAGTTTGATATTACTCATTTCTAATTACTATTTGGGTTATTAAAAACGAACATTAGGTGTGCCGTAGTGCATAACAACATGTAGACACGAATACAAAAATATCACGTGATTTGAATACCTACTAGATTCGACAAAATTCTAGTAAGTACTTACTTATTCAAATATTGTCCTTGAGATTTACCGACGGTCGGAAGTTTTGTAGTAGACATTATTGTAAAACCAGGCAGTGTGATCTGATCAGGCCCGGTCGACTTTGTATGGGGCACAGAACATACCTATTGGGGATACTGAGGTGTTGCCAGTAATTGTAAAGTATGATGACAGACCTAGGTCTATCATCATACTTTACAATTGTTTGGCAACACTGGACCGTTACACTTGAAAGACTCGTATCTATGGTCATGAATAAAACATTAAAAAAAAAAACACTCACACAGATCTGATTGATACCAAGATACGTATCGATCGAAGAAGAGTCTTTTTCTTCCATAGCGAAACAAACTATAATTATGGAAAGCTCTTCGTGTGGTCAAAATAATGGGTGTAAAAAGACGATTAATGAAGCCGAGTCACTTGTCCTCCCCGTGATTGTGATCATTTGTTTGTACCTTCTAGTTACGTGGATATTGAAGGTCAAAATTCGAACGTTTTGTTCCTTTTTTTCACGAAATATGCATACAATGTTATAATTTAACTTTAAACACCCCACAATTCCTCTACCGTGTCCGATACGATGACAGTTTCATTGCACGCTGCCGTAAACAGCGATTTTTCCCACCAAAAATAAAAGTTACCCTGCAATAATTATTGCTCAATGTTACTTAGTTTTGATGTACAGAATGCGTAGATACATATATGACGAGGTATATGACGGGTTTTGTTACACGCCGTATACCTATTATTGGGCACGCCACAATTGCGGCGATAAGTCCCCTCTTTGAGGAGTGGCTAGAGAGGCGCCATGGCGTCCTCACGTTCCGCCTGACGCAGGTCCTCACCGGGAACGGTTGTTTCGGGAGGTTCCTGTTCCGGATAAGGCGGCAGGAAACGCCTGGGTGTCACCATTGTGTGGATCGCCCGGAGGACACGGTGAAGCATACGCTGGAGGTCTGCTCGGCTTGGGCGGAGCACCGCCGTGTCCTCGTGGAGGCGATTGGCGGTAGCGATCTCTCGCGTCCGGCTCTGGTCCAGGCCATGGTACATACGGAGCGAGAGGGCTTGGGAAGCCATCACCTGCTTCTGCGAAGCAGTAATGGCAGGAGCAATAGGCAGCTCGCCGTTCGATAAGGACCAGGCTCGGGTCGACGGCGCGTTGTGTTCCACGCGCGCCTCAAAGAGATGTCAGCATCAATGACGGGGTCCGCTAGGGCCGATGCCTGCTAGGGTTGCGGGAGGGTCCGAGACGGATACCGTGGCCCCTGGCACAGGCAACTGAAGGAACACGGGTGGGATTTAGTCAGTAAGAGTCTGACACACCCTCCCGCTCCGCCCAGAGCGGGAGAAGTTATTAGATGATTTCCCACAATAAAAAAAAAAATAAAAAAAATCTATTATCAGATCAGCCAATCAACCAAAGTTGTAATAAGCTGACTGACTGTTTGAGACACTCCGAACGTTTATATCGTCGTCGCTGTCGTCGTTTACATAGGTATTATCGATATCACTATAGTCAAAATCACATGGCAAAAAAAAAGTTGTTTCGCCGTGTGCCAGCTATCAACAACAATGTTTATCGTGGTTGCATCACAATCATGATCAATCATCGATGAATTAATACGTCTATTAGAATAGATTCACAAACAAAACTGGTCTTCATGAATTTAATCTCGTAATATTTGAAAGTTTATTTTGAAGGAGGCACGGGGGGAAGTGTTTTTTTCTATAAAAAAACGTTGCCCCATACTAGGAATTTCTCCTGTATTATTTATTTATTTATCCTCCTACTGGAACGCCATACAGCAATTACACCAACAGAGCAAAAAAAATATTCATGTGATGCTCTCCACCCACCCTGTGCGCGGTGGACATCGAACGGCCGGCGATGGATCACGCGCGCTCACGCAGCGTCAAGACACTTCTCCATAGTTCTATGACTCCATCCTTATTGCGCACATTCTTTGCGATTTATTTGAGAATCAACGAAATACACAAACAGCCAGACCCGGAACAACTACTTGTAGGTCATACAAATATATGTTCCGTGCGGGACTCGAACCCGCGACACGCAGCGCTGCAGTCAATCGCTTAACCACTGCGCCAACCGTGCCGTCAAGTTATTTTGTCACGTCTGAGTTAATAAGACATAAATATAAGGAACGTGTCTCCTGTCACAATCTGGAACAGAAAGCAGTATTTTTGCTTTGGAAGTGTCCATGGAGTTTCTTGCCTGTTCTTCGCCATAGGAACCTACTACGCTTTGGAATAGGCAACTAGCTTAATCTTTCTGACTGGCCGACTCCTTTGACAATTCAAAAGTGCCTGTAAATTAGGTTTAATTGAAATAAATCCTTTCGGTCTTATTACAAAACAAGGTTTTTCTTTAGACATGGTTTAAACCATCGAGCCTGTTTTTGAAATAAGAATCTAACTGAAATCGAAATACAGATCCTTTTTACAAAACTTACATCTTAGTCCGGTCTTAGGTTGACAATTTTGTATTAAGAACTTTACTAAAGTCGGCATAAAGTTCGAAATACAAAAACTGGCTCGATGGTTTAGGCTCGGACTAAAGTTAGATCGTGTTTTGTAATAAGACGGTTTGAGTTTGGGAGTTTCGAGTTTGCTCCTTGCAAATAAAACAGATTCTTTATTATTTTAAAACAGTGTACTATCACTTATTTCTTCTTCTTTTTCTTGTTAGTCTTAAACTTAAGTTTTTGCTTGATCTTCTCCTTGCGTATTCTTTCCTTCACGATCTGCTGTTTGTTCTTGAATTCTTTAGATTTCGCCTCTGTTGATTTCTTGGCGACGCGTTCATTGTGTTTCACCCAGTGGGGACGGAACTCTGATGCTGGGGGAATAAAAATAATATTAGCTAACATAAAACACACATTACAGACATCACACTTGGACTCCCCGTAGAGATAGGCAGAGCATTCATATTTCGCCAGTTACCTATATCATAAGATTCATAAGTCCCATGTTTTATGTATAATAGGAGGACGAGCTTATTGCCACTAACCGGACACAAATCTATACTCCTGATGGTTTAATCAAAATAGTCCACTGAATACGACCACTAGTCTATACTGCCTGCCCCAAGCAGTACGTAAAATTTCCACAGTCGGTTGGGGCACACTTTGTCGTCTTTGTCACTTTGAGGTTTATTGTAGCGACAGGGAGACTTGTCTTAGGGTATCATTTGAAATTGTTTGAGAATTTGGAAGTCAGACACTGAACATTCAGAAATTATTTTGATATCTTAACTCCACTAATATAATGATCGTCCGCTTAATCTACTTAATAAACTTTTAAATTCATTCGGTCATTCACTGACAGACAACGCAGAGGCTAAACAGCGGGGTCTAGAAACATGATATTTTGCCCAAGAGTTTCTTATACAAGGTCAAATTAAATTAAGTAGCGAAACTCCGCAGACGACGAAATAAAGAGACGATAAAATAAAAATAAACAGATTTTCTTAACACATACTTCAAGTAACAACACTACCAGCGATCGCTGACCCAAACAAAACCCTCAAATCTTTTATTATTTGACTGTGTCGTGTTTAGGTATCGATACCCATCACGTCTGCAGTTTCGCTAGCAAATTTAATTTAACCCTGTTTATAGTAAATAAGCACTAAGAAAATATTTTTGAAAATTCATCCAAAGGGTTAGAAGTTCGTCATTTTTGCAGATGAGACATCGCATCGGACACACGGCTTGTTAGCTATAATGGTAGGTGTCTCGATATTGAAAAAGATAATTACCAGATTTCTTCCTATTACTATCGTGCGCCTGTTCATCGTCGGAGCCTGCGTCGGCCGCGTTACGTTTCCGCCACTCGTCGTACCGCCCGCTGCGGTACGACGCGGGCACGCGCCCGCCGCTCTCTGTGCGGATCATTTTACGCCCGCCATCCTGAAAAAATAAAAACGTTACAGTGATATTAGTGTAAATGCTATGGTTTTTAGAAGGCAAGGGACTACCTAGAGGTCAACAGAAATAATAAACAAAACAAATTTATATTATAGCGTAAAGTCAAACCTATCGAGAATGTCAGCGGTGATTATTGTCTGTGAGAATAACATTTAAAAAATCTGACATTGCTACTGTATCCGGTTGTCTTTATCACCGGTTTTAGCTGTAAGTTTTCTTTTGTGAGAGTGAATCTCTTATAGAGAGAGGTTTGTTCCAAACATCATACCTCCATAGAAAAGGGAGGATCCTCCGACCAGACGGGTGTCGTGTCTGGTGGACAACTGCCCGACGATTGATGTCGGGATGTTGTATATATGCTTGTTGCGCGGTAAACACTGCTTGCGCGATGCAGGATTTTGCGTGACGTAAATGTGATGAGTAGTTCGCAAGTACAAGTACAGAAGATTCACTCCACAAAATCATTTAAATAAATAGTAACTCTTGCAACGACACAATAAAGTGCAATTCAGGTCGCACAGCGCTAATTACCTAGTTATATTTACCTTGAAGTTGCCTCTCTTTCTATTGCCTACTCTTATATCTACTGAGTCTACTGACTACGTTAGCGTTGTCTTCTTTTAAAGAATAATTAATCTAAATATTTCATTACCAGTTGTGTGCC
Organism: Brachylomia viminalis; assembly: GCA_937001585.2. Classification (NCBI taxonomy): domain Eukaryota; kingdom Metazoa; phylum Arthropoda; class Insecta; order Lepidoptera; family Noctuidae; genus Brachylomia; species Brachylomia viminalis. The sequence continues at coordinate 7,092,551 of OW443300.2, forward strand.
CATCACTCTTTGTGAACAAATGACGTTTTAAATAAACCTAAAACGTGAGGTTCGGATCCTTGATATAATTTGTGCAGCCGAATGCGATGCAATGCAATATGCTTTTGCCATAATTTTTGTTAATATATTAAGCGACAAAGGGATGACGCTTGGCGGCGCGTGAGTGAGTATCGAACTAACGTGCGACCCGGCCGGCGGCGGGTAAGTCAGTATCGAACTAACGTGCGACCCGGCCGGCGGGTAAGTGAGTATCGTACTAACGTGCGACCCGGCCGGCGGGTAAGTGAGTATCGAACTAACGTGCGACCCGGTCGGCACGTGAGTGAGTATCGAACTAACGTGCGACCCGGCCGGCGCGTGAGTGAGTATCGAACTAACGTGCGACCCGGCCGGCGCGTGAGTATCGAACTAATGTGCGACCCGGCCGGCGGGTAAGTGAGTATCGAACTAACGTGCGACCCAGCCGGCGGGTAAGTGAGTATCGAACTAACGTGCGACCCGGCCGGCGGGTAAGTGAGTATCGAACTAACGTGCGACCCGGCCGGCGCGTGAGTATCGAACTAATGTGCGACCCGGCCGGCGGGTAAGTGAGTATCGAACTAACGTGCGACCCAGCCGGCGGGTAAGTGAGTATCGAACTAACGTGCGACCCGGCCGGCGGGTAAGTGAGTATCGAACTAACGTGCGACCCAGCCGGCGGGTAAGTGAGTATCGAACTAACGTGCGACCCAGCCGGCGGGTAAGTGAGTATCGAACTAACGTGCGACCCAGCCGGCGGGTAAGTGAGTATCGAACTAACGTGCGACCCAGCCGGCGGGTAAGTGAGTATCGAACTAACGTGCGACCCGGCCGGCGGGTAAGTGAGTATCGAACTAACGTGCGACCCGGCCGGCGCCTGAGTGAGTATCGAACTAACGTGCGACCCAGCCGGCGGGTAAGTGAGTATCGAACTAACGTGCGACCCAGCCGGCGGGTAAGTGAGTATCGAACTAACGTGCGACCCGGCCGGCGGGTAAGTGAGTATCGAACTAACGTGCGACCCAGCCGGCGGGTAAGTGAGTATCGAACTAACGTGCGACCCAGCCGGCGGGTAAGTGAGTATCGAACTAACGTGCGACCCAGCCGGCGGGTAAGTGAGTATCGAACTAACGTGCGACCCAGCCGGCGGGTAAGTGAGTATCGAACTAACGTGCGACCCGGCCGGCGGGTAAGTGAGTATCGAACTAACGTGCGACCCGGCCGGCGCCTGAGTGAGTATCGAACTAACGTGCGACCCGGCGACCCGGCCGGCGCGTGAGTGAGTATCGAACTAACGTGCGACCCGGCCGGCGCGTGAGTATCGAACTAATGTGCGACCCGGCCGGCGGGTAAGTGAGTATCGAACTAACGTGCGACCCAGCCGGCGGGTAAGTGAGTATCGAACTAACGTGCGACCCGGCCGGCGGGTAAGTGAGTATCGAACTAACGTGCGACCCGGCCGGCGCCTGAGTGAGTATCGAACTAACGTGCGACCCGGATTCACAAAACACAAACAACTAATAGTTAGTCATACCGGATCAACATGCACCATCTTCTTCCGCTTCCTGTCCCAGCGCTGCATCGCTTTATTCACGCGCGCACCGTCACCGGTGTCCGCGTTCAGCTCTAACTGAGCTTGCTCTGCGCCCACGGCGAAGTTTACGGCCATGCTGGAAACCACATAATATTGTTAATTTTGTTACTATTCAAACACCAGTTGGTAGGTATATTGGCGTGTGCTAGCTGATATATATTATGGCCAATAATTTAATTTAATGTTTTGTGTTTCGTAATGTTAATAACTTACTACTTTATAGAATCTAATTGTTCTAACTGAACAGACAGCAGTGCTGCTGGGGAGATTGTTGCGACACTTCTTCCCAGCTAAACCACTAGGAAGTGGTGAAGGGCGGGCGTTTTGGGGAACTGTCTTATGTAATTTTGACGTTCAAAAAGTGCTGATCCACAGCCTAGTTTGAAAAAAATACTTTTGATTTTGAGTCGAAAACGCAGATACTGGATAAAAACTTACGTTTAAACAAACTGGCACTTATCGATCATGAAAAACACCATCAAATTCCTAGATAGTTCTTGCCGAAGACGGTCAATGATCCAACTTCCTCACAGACCCCAAATAACCATAAATCAATTCAATGTTAGTACGAGACATCTCGTTACAGAAAACAGCACTAAGTCACCTTACTCAAAAATTTAGATTTTTGAGAATATTTAGGAAATTACGTCACTACGAAGTTGCAAAAATCCACATGTTTGTGCTAGGGGTATCTGATCACGTCACAGACCCATTTCTACGGTAACCACACTTGCATGACTTTTTGGAAGTCTTAGCTAAGTATATCTACTTACCCCATTTCAGTATGCTGATCACTAGCGAAATGTGAAATGTAGTTCTCGTCGCGAACGATTTCTTTCTTCTTCTTCTTTGGCGGTTCATTTGGAGGTCTGTTTGGTTTTATGTTGCCAGTATCTTCCAGTACTATGCCTTCAGCCTAGAAATGGAGGTTTAAATAATTAGTGTGACTTATTGTGGGTGATTATTTTCTTATCATAATAAATTCGTAGAAACAGATATTTCTTATCGTAAGTTTTTTAAATGCATTGATGTTGTTTTTATGCGTACCATGTACTTAAATTAATTTCTCAAGCAGACCAACCCATTCTTGACGACATAATCATTATGTATTGTGAAAACAACAAAGTTTCGAAATTGCTTGTAACACAAACAAAAAATTAATACAAGTGGGAGTATTGGGACTAAGCCCGGCAAACTATTTTCTACATTATGCATATTCTTACCGCCAGTTTCTTAATGTCTCGAACTTTCTGAACCGTCTTGCCATGTACCTGTTTCTTTCTCTTCATAGCTAAATACATTGGCGAATCATTCTTAGTGGAGAGCTCCAGAATTGTCTGTAAAAATACAATTATTCATATAAAATTGTAGTCCTGGAAAATAAAATGCAATAGGCTGAAATAAGAACAGAAAACATTCAACAGCTATCAAGTTTCATGTGATTGGTACACTGAAGACGGGAGCACAGAGTAAAGCATTTTCTGATGACATGGAATAATTATACATTTTATTATGAGTGTGGTAAAGTGTACAATTGTATACTTCATGACACTAAGGTCCACTTGCACCGCCAATCAGTTAGTTGTAAAACTTAAACGTATTTAAAACGTCACTGTGCTGACACAGTGTCTATATTATCATCTTCAAACGATTGATAGAAACAGAACAATGTTTTAAATTCGTTTAGCGGTTAACGTGTTTAGTCATTTGTGGTGCAAGCCTGTCTTAGGTCTTAGATCGTAACATGTAATAGTGTTTCTATAGCACTAGCGATTTAGCAAACTCACAGGACTCGGTATAAACATCTGTTTGGTACCTAGTCCTGTGAACCTGTATTTTAAATACTCACTCCTCTAGGCGTATAGTTCTTGATCATCTCAATCATATCAACAGCAGCGCTATCGTTCTCGTCCACTAGGAACGGGTGCGTGAGTACGGGGAACGGCGTGGACTTGGCGCGCTTGTTCGCTTCGGCTGAGGCGGGCTCGCGCCATTTTATGTATTGTTGCCATCCGCGGCCGCATACACGGAAAGCGTCTTCCTGTGAATTAAGGAATTAAATAGTCTTCGTACATTTCTAATAACTGCAGAAATGTGGTCGGGTCAGTGGGCCTACTCTTTAAGTCCGTCAACGAAAATTCGGGCTCGTCCGAAAGCAGTTTGAAACTTTGGAGTGAACCCTACACCCGATTAATGAGCTTTTGCGGATGTCCACGCCATCTTCATGACTCCTAGACACAACAACATACAATCGAACGCGGCACACGCCATATAGCGTTGAAGTCCGCGTTCCTTTGGTCGGTCACATTTCGATCACTCACATTCAGTCTCATTCACTAGCGCCTCCGTTTAAAATTTTGTACTGCATTCATTCCTTTCCCTTTAACAAACCGCCGACTGCAAACAAAATGTTGTTAACCAAAACGAATCTTTATACAATACATAACTATTACTAAACAAGTCGCTTCATTTCTGAAGAACAAACCTGATCCTGCACAGCGGGCAAATAAAAACACATCGGATGTAGGGACAACTGTCACATCGTGGTGTCATACATTCTTAGGTCGGGCCCCAAACTAATTTTATGTCCGTAGGTGGTACGAAGTAGGAAACGCCCTTAACGTCGGCCAAAACTACGGATTTCGTGCTTGGAAAGTAGACCCCCAGTGCCGACGTGAGGTACGTTAGGGCGTTTGTTTATGGCGCCTTCAGAATTCAGACTGTACCTTCATGTACTGTGCTAGACAGCACCGCCACTAACGAACGTCAGTGGAAGCGACCTAAAGGGGAGCGGATGTCCAAGGAAGGGCCCAAAAATGTTTAATTCTTGCACTGTCCTTTTTTCTGCATATGTCGAAAAATTTCTCATATTAAACTGTACCAATGCACAGGAACTAAAGAAAGCTTAACCCTTCCGAGCCTGGGTGCTAAACCTTCCTCTACTCTCAAGACTAGAGGGGCGCCGCAGGAATCTCACCCAGGGCGCCGGTAGTGCTAAAACCGACACAGAGCCCTGTATTTGTTCCTGTCTCGAATCGACACGAACGTATGAGAATAGATCATGCCGCGGTAAAAATATTAGCCAGTCAGCGAAGTGTTAGCGGACCACTCGCCAAAGCAGAGGGCCTACTCTCTAAGCCCGTCAACGAAGACACGGACCCGTCAGAAAGTAGTTCGATACTTAGAAGTGAACCCTGCTCCCGATTAATTCGTTTTTCCGGACGGGTTAAGACACATCGGGAGTAAGGACAATAAAATTGTCAAATCGTTTTTTCATTCATATTCAGTTCGGGCCTCGAACTAATCTTAGGTGATAAACAGTAGGACACGTCCGTAACTTCGGCCGAAATTACGGACGTCGTGCTTTTGAAGTAGTCCTCCTGTTTTGACGCATAATGTCTTCATAAAAGTTGACTGCAAAAGCAGATTTTAAATCGCAAAATAACTAGTTGCTACAAATTAATATGTGTAGTATAAGTATAATATGAACCCCTCTAGCTCCTCTGCCTAAACCTTCAGGGGTTACAGGCGTGATGCTATATATTTATGTAATAAGCCAGTGATCGGAGTAGGTAGAGCATTTTTTTGTACTTGCGATACCTTGTCTTAATTTCAAATCCCGGGATCCCGGGAGTGTCCATAACACTCCCGGGATCCCGGGATTTGAAATATCATTATCATTTATGCCTAGCATTTTCCCAACTATTTTGGGGTCGGCTTCCAGTCTAACGGGATGCAGCTGAATACCAGTATTTTACCTGGAGCGACTGTCTATCTGACCTCTAGAACACAGTTACTGGGTAATAGTAATACTATACCCCTTGGTTTAGTTAAAATTTTGGGATTTTCGAAAAAAAAACAAAAATTTGGTTAAATAAAATATTGCAAGACTTTGTCTAAGACGAACATGGCTTAAATGGTTCTAAATTGTCTGTACTATCTTCGCCCTAAAGTTTTGCACCCATTTTCCAATCAACCTGTATATTTTATAATTTTCTGTTTTTGTAACATACATACTCTTTCTTTTAGCCTTGTTAATAAAAAATCGATTACGTATTTATTTTTTGAATCCCGGAGTTTTAGTTAAAATCCCGGGGAATGTCCATATTAACATCAACGTTTGCGGTCACTGGTAAGAAGCTATATTTCAAATATTCTATCATAAAATCCTTGCTAATCTCAAATCAACTTCGATAAACCTTACTGGTGAACTTAAAATTAAACATGTTCAATGGTCCATACATCTGCCGCAAAACAATTACCTCACATCATCGGCGCATTAAAAGCAACAAGTACTTACAATTTCCGAATAATTCTTTTCCCAAGCTCTGACATCCTGGTACCTCAACTCCAGCGCCGAGGTAGGTATAGCTCCCCACACGCCACTGGGGCATGCGAGGCCTCTTTCTTTCACTTGTGACGGTGATATCATCTCGGCTCCCAGGAAAAGTTGCAGGTCTAATAGATGGGCGACGTCTTCAGGAGCTATGAGGGAGAAAGCACGACCGGCGCGACCGGCGCGGGCGCTGCGACCTGCACGAAAATTTTGGTTAGTTGATATCTGCTTAAATATTCAAGTTGTAGCTTAGAATCAATTTGGCCATATATATGACACAGACTTACAAAATGTGACAACTGTCGTTATTTAATTATTTGCTAACATAATTACGTTTAATTCTTTATTTAGGAAAACATCTTGATATTTTTGTAGAGTTTTTTATGTGAGGCAGATACTTACATAGACAGAACAATGGAAATGAGATATGAAATCAGCGGATTTTTTAATAATAATAATGATGTAATTAGAAGTTTTTGCAAAACACGCGCACGCGTCAAGCGACTTTCAGGTCATTGACATAAGGTTTAAATTATAATGATTGGCGCGCTTGCGAAATGCAACAACATCTAGAAAATAATTTCAATAAAACTCACCAACTCTATGCACAAAAAGCTTCGGTGTAGCTGGAAAATTATAATTAATAACTGTATCTAAAGCCGGTAGATCCAACCCTCTGGCGGCAACATCAGTCACTATGAGTACTGAGCATTTCTTGTTCATGAAGCGACCGAGCGCGATCTTACGAGCTGACGCGTCGAGACCCGAGTAGGCGTATGTTGATGATATGCCTGCTTGCTTTAGCACCTGAGAAAAAAGAGTAATGTTTATTTGTTTGTTTGCTATGAACAAATTATTATTTCCATAGGTTTTAAGTAGGATATAAATTGTGTTAGGTACATGCTCTCTGTAAGGGTGTTTTTTACTTACACAAACCTTAATGTTTACATCTCACATCGAAATATGTTTATTGAGCTAAGGAATTAATAATTATTTATCTATTGGATCATAGAACAGCGACAAATACAAGTGTGCACTTCCAATTATAGGAGACCATTTCATTTACTTATAATCTAGGTACGGGTATCATTTAAGCTATTACCAATTTAATTAGTTTTGTGTTTCTTAAATAATAGGGTTTGTCCTCCAAATAGTAGATCTGTCACCAAAATGTAGTCACCAAACAATGCAAAATCAGTTCCACAATAAATCACCTAAAATCCTGAGATATAAGGTCTAGTACCAAATAAATGTTTTTGTATGTATTATAATAGGTGTGTCCTAATAAGTATTTAAGCAAACTAATTTAAAGAGATCACCAATAGTAGTAGTTTTCTTATTCACCACGGATCGATTGATATACATAATATGTCGACGGTAGGGCTTGGTCGACGGAGCCCCGCTTCGCGGGGCTCCTACTTCTGGGTGGTTTATAAAAAAATAACCACGAAGGGGATGGCGGGGTCTCTCGACCCCGCCATCCCCTTCTAACCTAACCTGTCCGAGTCGGGGTGCCCTAAAGTCCAGATTGCATCCAGTTTCTCCTGGTAATTTGTCTCGGGTATCATTTAAGCTATTACCAATTTAATTAGTTTTGTGTTTCTTAAATAATAGGGTTTGTCCTCCAAATAGTAGATCTGTCACCAAAATGTAGTCACCAAACAATGCAAAATCAGTTCCACAATAAATCACCTAAAATCCTGAGATATCAACCTGGGAACCATTTTTGTTTATCTGAGAACGAAAATATTTCGTGGCGATAGATCTATTTATTAGGTGATACAACTTGATGACAAATACAAATTTTGGTGATAGAAAATATAGTTCCCTCTAGGTACAGTAAAAGTGAAAGTAGCGCCTGTGACAGAAAAAGTGAAAGGGAATCGACTGTCTTGGTATGGACATGTGATGAGGAGGGATGACACTCATGTGACTAAGAGAGTGATGGGTATGAATGTTGATGGATGGAGAGGAAGAGGACGGCCAAAGAAAAGATGGATGGATTGTGTGAGAAATGATATGAGTGAAAAGGGAGTAGATGATGCCTTGACGTCTAACAGGGGAGAATGGAAGAAGAAAACGTGTTGCGCCGACCCCAAGTAAAATGGGATAAGGGCAGGAAGATGATGATGATAATCTAGGTACAGTAAGTTTGACAAAGTAAAAATATTGAAATAATTCAACAACACAACACGAAAATTATGCAAAGGAAACAAAGTGAATTAAAATACAATTATTAAAAGAATAACTATAAAAGACCACCAACCAAAATAACAAAATATTACGACATAGATAATATGACTTTTTTGAACTTGAATGAGTATAATAAAAATGTCAATAAATAGAAAAAGAGTGCAAACCTACATTAAGTTTTTTTTTGTAATATTAAATTAATGCAACTAATGTTACGATACAATATTTTTATTCCCAGGTACTGACAATGACAAAATGACTGAACAGTGCACACCGAACTATTTTGCTGTGTGGATATATTTTTTTCAATAGTATGCAGGACTTTACCATCCATCAATAAATAGAATAGAATAGAATTCTCTTTATTATGTACCACACCTTTATTATGAATTTCTTTTTTTTTATCACATTTTCATTATCAATATGAGAGTACATCCATCAAATAACTTACCAAATTCAAATACTCCACATGATGCTTAGTAGCCGCAAAGACAACGGCTTGCGGGGTTTTCGAAGACAAAATTCTATCCAACAATATTAATAAAGCTGCAGTCTTCAACTCTGCTCTCACTGAGATCCAGCCAAGCCACAAAGTTGAAGGCAATTTCCAATCAACATCCAATCTCACTAGTGTAGGGTCGGTTAGACCCGCTCTAGCGAACTCTACAAGCATTTTAGGTAATGTTGCAGAGAATAGCAGTGTTTGACGGGTTGATGGTAAACGAGCCACGATTTCTCGGAGTTGCTCGCCGAAACCCAGTTCGAAGAGGCGGTCGGCTTCGTCAAATACTATTAGTTCTGTAAAGATAAAGAAGAAGAATTAATTCATTTGAATACAATAGCAATACATATTTAATTTTTATGGCTGTGCTATTGTAAATTACGATTGAGTCACTTCTGTATTCACATTGAAAACAGAGTTTTGTCGCTGACTCTGCTTTAGATGCAGAATGTATTTCAGAATCAAAGTTACTGATGGTTGATTTTTTTACATTGTATGCAAGCACCGGCAACAAACATTAAATTATCTAATAGTTAATAGTAAAAGCTAAAATAAAATTAAACACTTACTGATATTATCAAGTTTCATGCTCATTTCAATACAGATGTGTAGGAATCGCCCAGGAGTTGCCACCACAATGTCTGGCGCTGTGCCTGACATCACACTGAACTGCTGTTCTATTGACTCTCCGCCGAGGATAGCTGCTGAGGACAAGCCAGTAAACTTGCCCAGATCTCGGATAAATCTTAATGTCTGAAATAAACCAAAGTTTCATAATTTATTTCAATTAGGATGATTTCAAATTAAGAGCGTTAACGCCGATTTTGGCTGTTTGACCCAAAAAGCGTACTTTTCAAACCATTTAATCTTCTCATAAAATGTATCTAACGAAAGTGTGAATTACTGATTATTGTAGAAAATATTTCGTTCTCAAACTCAAACTCAAACTCAAAGCATTTATTTCAATTAAACCATTTACAGGCACTTTTGAATTGTCAAGTGGTCGGTCAGTCAGAAATATGAAGCTAGTTGCCCATTCCAAAGCGTAGTAGGTACCTATGGAGAAGAAAGATCGTTCTAAAAAGTTAGGTGAGAACATTTTTACATTAATAGAGTATTCGTGAATTATAACCACATAAACGAACAGTGTTTTCTAAATTCCCTTTACAGTGGTCATTTCGAAGCTTAAAATATCAGAAACCAGTCATAAAATTTACAAACAAACAAACTTATTTAATTGTTCATATCCTTGAGCAAAAAACCATCAGAGGTTTTTTTGATTTTCAGCTCCTAACATAGATAAATCAAACAATAAACAAAGTGAAATTAACAAGAAGAAGCGGTTGCTAAATTCATTATTTACTCCAATAAATATTACTTAATTTTACAAAATAAAGGTGTATTATAATAGAAGAATATCTTCTTTACAAAATACGAAACAGCATTCAGCTTATTTAATTAAATTAAATTTATTACAAGTTTTTTAAAACTACTATAAAACTGTGGGCGTAAATCGTTTCAAATCAGTCCGCCGCGAGGCCTTTCAGAGAGTGGACGTATCGCTCGGTTCTCTACGCGTGACCTCTCCTGACCCTTGGCGTCGAGTGAGTTTATAGTGCGACCTAACGATCTTGGTTTGGTATGTAAAATATTTAATTTTATTTAGATGACTGACAACATTTTTTTTTCGAATCAAGAAAACTTGTTACAGATGCCATGGGGAATAAAAACAACACTAGTTGTATCGAGGAAAAAGAAGAAATTAAATCTAGAGGCTTTAACTAAAGCTAGAGCTAAAAGGTTGGTATAAAATAATATTTTTAATAATACTTAATTTGCTATAAATAAGGTCCTCTTTTATGAACTTTTTCCTTCTAGGTGAAGATTCTGCTGCTCAGATACATTTTTTTTTTCTATGCGACCAACATTGAAATCGCAAAAAATTACTTCTTCAAACTAAACCCTATTACTAAGACTCCACTGTCCGTCTGTCGGTCACCAGGCTGTATCTCATGAACCGTGAAAGCTAGACAGTTGAAATTTTCACAGATGATGTATTTCTGTTGGCGCTATAAAAACAAATACTAAAAACTTTAATTTTTTATTATGTTTTTAGGTCAACAATAGAGAAGAAGTGGAAAGAGACACCATTCTTCAAGCAGAAAGCTCACTTTGGCTGGAATTGCGAAGGTGTCTTTTAACGGAATCTTCATTCGGCAGTGTGCAAAAGAAGAAAAAATATTAGCTCTGCGCCACTTGTAAAAAGACATTTGTATTCATATTCTCTTGATCATATAAGCAGTATAAGGCACGGAAAAACGAACGAGGCAATTGCAACCTCACAACTCGAAAACCAAGAGCATATTAAAGTACGTAAATGTGGCCTCTTTATCGACAAAGATTTCTTTTTTCTGGGGGCTTCACCCGATGGCGTGTTTGAGGAAGGTATTGTTGAAATCAAATGTCCGATCTCAGCATTTCGTATTAATGCCGACGACGCCATCAGAGATAAAAAAATAAAATTCTGGCATTCAGATGGTACCATAAACCGAAAACACGAATGGTTTTTTCAAGTGCAAGGGCAATTACACATTGCAGATAATAATCATGAAAATTTCGGAAATTAGAAAAAATAATTGCACCCGTGCGAAGCTGGAGCGGGCTGCGAGTGTTATTATAAATAGCGTTTTTATTTGTAGTTTTTGGATTTATTTAAATGGGGGATTTTCCTATTACTGATTTCTTTTTGTATTATAAACGTTAGCAACTGATTTTTTGAGATTTGTCGATGTGAGCCACACACATGCCGGCTATCTTCCAAAGTCAGTAAAGGGAAACATTTTTTTAAATCTAATTGTTATGAATAAATAATACTTTGATATTGAAATGTTTTATTTTTAAATAAACTAGAATCCCACTAATCCATACTAATAAAACGATACATATAAATACGAAAGTGTGTCTGTCTGTCTGTCTGTTACCTCTTCACGTTTTAACCGCTGAACCGATATAGATGAAATTTGGTATAGAGATTTGGTAAAGTTTTTATCTCGATATTCCCACGGGATCGAAACATATGCGGGAGAAACCGCGGGGCGCTGCTAGTATACTATATATTAAAATGCGAAAGTGAGTTTGTTTGTTTATTACGTTTTTACGCTCAAACGGAAACGCTGAATGGCTGAACGGCTTTGGATGAAATTTGATACATGGGTAGACCATAACCTGGATCAGGACATAGGATACTTTTCATCCCGGTAGTACGTTCCCATGGGATAATTTCCAGCTTCCACGCGGGTGAAGCCGCGGGCAAAAGCTAGTAGGTACTTTATAATTTGCTAGGGTGTACGGTTCACGTACAATGTATTAATATAATGTAGCTGAGCAAGCAAATTGGTCGATTCCCATCGGCGGTAATAACTATTGTAACTGTACTCAGTGTGCACGTTAACCACAACGCAAAACAGACGTATGTGAGAATCTCCACCTTTTATCGTGTAGTGATCAATAGACCTTTTGCATTACTGTACGAGTATTTTCCATCTTAGTCACACTCACAACTAACTAACCTACAAACAAGTATAGTGTACAGCTTACTAAACTGTACATAGGGTATGATCGCGACTTCGTACAACTTCAAAATGTATTTTTAAGTTATAGCCTTTATATCATTATGATTTTTTAATTAAGTACCTTTTTTATCAAATGGTTAAATTTTTGCCAAAATTCGTTCAGTCGTTTTTGTGAAAGAGTAACAAATATCCATCCAAATACCCATCCATATAAACTCTCAAACTTTCGTATTTATAATATTAATCGTTGTAGGATTCGCAGGTTCGATTCCCGCACGGAACAAATATTTGTATGACCTGCAAGTAGTTGTTCCGGATCTGGCTGTTTGTGTATGTGAGTTTAAATGTTTGTAAACGCACCCACGACTACACATTTCTAACTTTTCTCCCGTGATTAGTACTATACTTTATAAAGGATCCAAAATTGCCTCTTTGTTTCACAAAGTTGTAATAAAAATATGAATAGTAAATAAAAATTTACTGACGATTAAATAAGTATCATTAAATATAACTCAATGGATCAACATGGGTTAGTTTGACTATAATGACAGAGAGCGCACTAACTGTACGCACACAGACACGCGCGCATCTGTGTGAGTGCAAAGAGCACTGCAATTACCTAAACTTGGTGCTGCAGATTTGGCGTTAACGCTCTTAAAGCTAAATAAATAAAAAAATGGTTAAATCATTTCAATGCCCTTGACCTTCAACCATAGTAAATGATATTGTAGACTGTTTCCAGTTATTTTGTATTTATTATTAAACTTGAAGAGTGGTCCCTTGATTTTAAGTTTACCTCCATCTATTTATATAACAGGACAAACTGATTGACTGACTGAGAGACTTAGAGCAGTTCTGCACTGCATCCGATCAGAACCCGAGAAATATCCGTCCGAAGTAGCCACTGTACTCATTTGTATGAGGAGCTGTGCACTAAATCCGAACTCTGTCCATCCAAATTTAGAACATTCCTAATTCGGATTGAACTTGAATCTTTTCGGATCGGATGTAGCGCAGAACCGCTCTTACTGACATATCAGCACAAACTTCTGGGACTAGGAATGTGAAATTTTGCACAGGGGTTTCTTTTATAATGCAGGCGAGCATAAAGAAGCGATTTTTAAAAATTCAACCTTAAAGCGGGCCTTTTACTTTGTATGAAAAATCTTATTCCTTGGGTTAATAAACTTGAAACATGGCATAAATACTTACTTGCTTAGGTAAATAATATAGTTGTTCATTATTAGTTTTTCAGAAATTTGAGTCTTAAAAGGTTAATCTTAAGGTGTGTGGTCCAATTAACTCAAAACTCAGTGTTAATATTTTTGTCAGACAAGAAAGTGTATTATTATAATAGTGAATTATTGGGTTTTCGAAAATCTACCCCTAACAGGTCAAAAATTAGTGATTAAGTTTTAAATGGAGGCTTTTACTGCATGGTTTGGTTAACTCGAAAATTGGTATAATCTTCAAGTCAAATAATTTAAATGTCCCAAACAATTTTTTTAAATACCGCGCTTGTGGGTGTGAAAAAAGGGGATACAGTTTATATGAAATATCTTATTCCTTTGATCTATAAACTTGAAACTTGGCCTGAATACTTATCTACATAAATAATACTTTTCAAAAACTACTAAATACAAAATCCATGCAGATGAAGTGCTAGTCAGCATGTAAATACCAACTGCTGAAGCCAGGTTTTAGAAGCAAATGGCCTCAGTAACAAAAAATGCAAGGGTACTACTAACAAAAAAACTCAACTCCGATAGATGTTACAGTTGAGCTGTCATCATAAAATAAAAGGTTTATTGCAGAAACTTGTACAGTAAATCTTACTTATGGACCTCCTTTTAAGTTAAAGATATACCTGTGCTAGATAATGATATTATTAATCTTAATTATACACTATGAGAATAACAAGAAGTCCCATTTAATAATTATTATGAACAAAGATAAAAACAAGAATGTTAATGTTCAGGTAACTTTAACTTCTTCTCATGATTACTGATACAAATGATATTGAAAATTTTGATAGTCTGTTTTGTTTAATACAAATAAATATAATTTACCTGTAGCGCCAACTCCCTTGTAGGTGACAGTACCAAAGCCCTGAAGTTCTTGCCAGGCATAGGTTTACTGTTTGGAGCCAGCAGTTTCTCCAGTATTGGGAGTACGAAACATGCTGTTTTACCCGACCCTGTGCGAGCCATAGCCACCACATCTTTGCCCGTCAGCGCTAGCGGGATTGTCTGAAAAAAGTCAGAACATATTTTGTCATAGTCTGTAATTGGTAATACGGACTGGTGTCCGCAACTCCACGTCAATGCGCGTATTTTGCGTACGGGTCATAGTCTGTATAGTAAAACCAATTTTACCACTTGGTTCATGTACTTATGTATATTTACACATTTTTCTACGTTATAATTCGAGCTCCAAATAAGTCTTATGTGTGTTGTGCAATAATATAAGTATAAATAGGTCTTACTTAGAAACTTTTGAGGTTAGGTTACGAAAAAGACTTTCGTTTCGCTTACCTTACGTTGTATAGGCGTAGGTTGTTTATATCCTCGTTTCGTAATACCTTTAAGTATTGGGAAACTCAATCCCATGGACTGAAATCCACCAGAATTCTTCTTTTTCTTCTTATTACTTTGATTATCTTCTTGTGGGTCTTCTTCATCAGGGGCATCAAAACCCGGAAGATGGTCTTCCAGGTCTTTAGTTTTCGACATTTTCACTGCTTTAGATTATATAGATTCTGTTTCAACACATTATTAATAAAAATTTAAACGCACGTGAATAATAACGAGTAGGGCCGTCGAGCGTGTTATTATTTTGACACGAACACATTGACCACAGAGAGTTTTATGACATTGACATTGTCAAATGTCATATTCATTTGACAATGACGTTCAATGCTCAGGCAGCGTTCCGAGTTACGCTGTCATCGATTTGAGCGCGCTAACACCCGTACCGAATTAGCGTGAGCGCGATAATGATGTCCCGTGAATCGTCATATATGACGTCATGACATGCGCCATCTTGCGATAACGCCACTGACGTTTATTTATACGTCAGTGGATAACGCCGACCATGCCGTGAGCGCTGTTAAAAATGATGGTAAACTAAAGCGGCATTTTCGAAATTATACTGTAAAATCCAAGACGTAACAGAATACCTGAAATGAGTTATAAACTCATGCGCATTATGTTTAATTATTGTTTCATCTATGTTATTTGTAATTATTATTCTTGGTAACAATAATATGAGTGTAATAATTGTAGTTTTAACATAGCCAATAGTATTTACACACATATAAATATTGTGAACCCCATGGGTATGTTTTAAAGTGATACAATAATGTGAACTGTAAGAACTGTCTTTTCACCTGTGACAAACAATAAATAAATGAATATGAACATGGTATTTTACTTCGGGGTAAATCTTTGCTGGGAGCATGTAAACACGCTAATATAAGTACTTCGCTGTCCGTTTCATCCCTGGACGAATTGTCGTTCTCAAACTCAAAATCTGAGTTATCCGAGTCGATAGCGTAATCCAACAAAATAGAAGTGCCAATGCGTTGGACTTCCATTTGCAGAAGAATATGCAATCGGTCTTTTTTGTGGGGTATCATTTAAGCTATTACCAATTTAATTAGTTTTGTGTTTCTTAAATAATAGGGTTTGTCCTCCAAATAGTAGATCTGTCACCAAAATGTAGTCACCAAACAATGCAAAATCAGTTCCACAATAAATCACCTAAAATCCTGAGATATCAACCTGGGAACAATTTTTGTTTATCTGAGAACGAAAATATTTCGTGGCGATAGATCTATTTATTAGGTGATACAACTTGATGACAAATATAAATTTTGGTGATAGAAAATATAGTTCCCTTTTTTGTGCAAGGTTTGAGGTTAACGTTGAGCAACCACTTTGAGCGCGTTCCGAATTGATGACAAATCTAAACTGTCATAATCATGATATTAATACGGAACGCAAAATATCGATGTGATCGCTGTGAGCAGCTGTGAGCGCTCACGGTCTCTACAATATAGTATAGGATCTACGTATAGGATATTCGGAAGGCAGCCTCAATAAAGGCAAACGTGTGCTTGCGATAACAAAAAAATATGTTAAGATCAAAACACGAAACACTAACGTGGCGCGGCGAGATAACATACAATAGTTTTCTCTGTCTACGATACAAACAAATAGCACGATGAACTGTCGTCGGATTAGACTAAGGCAGTTGTCCCACCAACGACGAGAAAACGACTAACTATCGGCTATTTTCTCGCTCAAGAAACGTACAATAGATATACTTTCCGTGTGAACAAAAGAACAGTTGATCGCTGACTATTCACACTGCCGGCGAGCACTCGCTTCACTAGTTTGTCGCTGAGCGACAAGAGCTATGAAAGATAAAACTAGAACTCACGCCGAGAGAGCAACCAGTGGCATTTCTCTACAGTGCGTATCTGAAAGTACACGTACACGTTACACTGCCGCGAGCGAGTGATGCGAGTAATCGCCCGCCTCACTCGCACACTCGCTTATAGCCGAGCTACACAAATATCGGAACTACGCACTCGCTCCCCGCGTCTCGCTAACTCGTTTCTAGTTCTAGCTCTACTCGTTACTCGTTAATCGTTGCCGGTGAGACAAGTGCCTAACGAAGCAAGCCACTCTACAATTTGCGGTATTTCAAGCTCGTTGAACGGACCAAACTAAAGAATTTCTTTGTAATTTGTTATTCCACTATGTCAGTTGTTATTCCACTTCTGGGCTATAAAATGAATAGGCTTGAACAAATAATATAATACACGGGATTCTCCTGTGTGCGTTTGAAGACTTGAACGTCGCGTTCCACGTTACTTGCATTTACAGCTCTATCCCACGCACTGTCGTTTAGTGCAAGTAAAATTTTCATCTCTGATTTTGCGTCGCTGTCAAAAGCACAGTGATCTTTATTATCATTCACAGACCAATATTAGGTTTTCTCGTTGCGTTGCTGCCATAGATAAAATACCTGTGAGACTGATTGTTGTGTGCCATCGGGCGAAATAAAAGTCCCAAAAAAAATCATGATTATGTATATTTAAAAAATTAAGATAAACGATAGATGTTAGAGTACCTACTTACAATTACCTGTACATGATGATAAATAACGAATTAATTTCGAGGATAAAGTTATCTTAGTTTCGGACATTTGCAATATTTTCTTAAACAGAATATTTTAATATTGACCGTAAGCGAAAACGTTTATATACAGATATAATTATAATTTTCAACTTGAAACAAATATGAGACTATAATGAATATAATATTTAAAGGTACGTCAATTATATACTATCTATTTGTCCAATGCGACATTACAATAGTTCACCCACACACAAATATAATGGTAATAAATATGGATTTAATAAGGCTAGATTTTAAGCTGAGAGGCAATTTATTATACAAAATTATCAAGTAGCGTCGTAAAAGGCCAGTTTACATCGAAGGATCGTCTAGAACGCCTTGCGGAAGAGCTAAGTACATAAAAAGCGCCAAATTATCTTAATTATTTTAAAATAAGGCATATTATTGCTTGATTCATTTACAGATCCCATATATTCACGAATAAGTAAGTAGAGACTACATATTAGATTGAATACATGAATTATATGAAATTCCAATCACCATATTATGGTGGTGCAATTATGGAAGACATCTGTCTCTACCACCGTTTGCTTCTCTCTCCATTATCATACTAGTTAGTGCATATCTTCTAGACGTTTATGCTTTGCATGTCATGCGAACGCCATTTTTAACATTAGTTACCGGCACACTGATTTCTAGCATTTTAATACAGAAAATCAAAGCAACGACGTAAACTGGCCCTAAATATACTGTATGTGTCAACTAAAACTTGACACTGTAATCTAGGTTATTATCGTATTATACAAGAAATTTAAATATAAAATATATGACATCATAAAATAAAATGCTAATGTATATACATCCTGGCCTCGACAGACATTTTTTGCCGTTTAAAATCAGGCATTTTATTTTGATATAAAGAGCTTTATATCTGTGAGTGACTTTCGTATCACCACAGTAGCCTTTGATTTATTTGGGAAGCCTGGTTCTGAATTGTCGAGTGTGTTACATCTCTCTCAACATCAAACATCAAGTGTTAGAACTTCCCCCTTCAGTCCCAAATTCTTCGGTTAGTAAGGACTACACTGTATGTCTTTACTTATCGTATGTCATTTATATTTGAGGAGAAAATCGATATATTAGAGTGGACATATTTAAAAATATAAATATCTCGTCATTGCTATAGTTAAAAATTTGGCAACATTCTCACTCCCTTTACAAACCTTTTAGATGTCGAAAGGTCAATGATACGAGGTATAATATTCTAAGCAATGTTTACTCCTTCATTTAATAGTACAATATTATTGGTTCCATTACCTACCTAATGGCAACACTGCCCACAACACAGAATAACAATAACCCCATATATCATGCATACATTGATATAATTCATAAAACGTCTATTTTCCACCTAATTTATTTTGGTGTCTCTCGAGTCTATCTAGCGTTGGACATTTAACAATAAGATTTCCATATTATTCTAAAAGTATTTAACATCTAAAACAATGCCTAGTTTACACATTCCTTTGGCATATCATTCGCATTCATGTCAGTAACAGCAATTTTATTCATCATTCGTTTCACATTCATGTCTTCCAATGTACATACAGGATAAAACTTAAATTTAATCGGCTAAGAAACCTAAATCTAAACCACTCTTCATGCCTGAACAATCAGTCTTCTCATTGCGAAAATTATCATAATTTCATTTTATTATTTACATATTTTTATTTTAGAAATTTTTAACATTCTATTTGCACAGTAACCTTTTTACATGAAAAATATTAATCTGTCAATCTGTTTATCTTTACAAAGCACTATCGGGATCTACCGTGGACGGGTCAAACATATTCGTGAATGATCGTGTTAATGTTTGAGCAAATAAGACTAAGATTCCAAGGTACAGCGTGTCAGTGGGTTATGGCACTAAAATTTACAAAATCTACGTGATGTAAACTACGATTTACAAGTTAAAATTGTATGCGAATCTCAAATTTTCTAAACCAATATGCGGATTGAAGATCGAAGTCAACTCTCAAGTTACACTCTATATAAAGAGAAGGTATGAGTTTCAGTGAGAGAGCAATAACACATTCAATTCAAATATTACTATAGAATATCTTTGTCTCATTCAACTAGTCATTTTTTAAAGTGCAGTGCAGGTGCTCATATTGTAAGCTATAGTAACGAAACTATGGAATAAAGTCCCCTTCAAAGACATTTGACTGCAGTACTCAGACATGCAATTGTCTAATTCGCCGCATATCGAAGTCAGTCCGAAAAACTTAATTTATTCGTTACATGGGACTGGCGCATGGCGATGGCGTGGAGAAGTGGATATGTGCAGTTAGCCAACGAACGTCAACGAATGACCACAATAGCTTCGTCGGTTTGGTCCAGACAGGCGAACACCAACGAACGAGATTCAGCATTAATTCCCACACATTCGTCGGCTCATTTTACATACAAGTCCATGAAAGGGTCAACAAGAGGCAAAACACTACACGAAAAGCACGACAGAGGATTTAAATAATAACTGAGTAAACTACTCCTAGGACGACACTGTCGGGCTTATGTGACTAAACATTCGCTACGTACTTCTTCGTAGACCGACAAGGAACATTTGTAGCGACAGCAACACAACTTTTTAGATGGCAATCTAAATTGAGTCAGCCCAGCACTCCAATTGAGTAACACACTTTCTTTCACAATCCAATGGATTTTGAAGGAAATTTCTAATACATTGCTTCATGTTTGAAAAATCGTTTGCTAGGCATCGTAAATAACGTTGGATTTTGACAATTCTATTGTTAGTGTGTTACACAATTACCCCGCAGAATTCAGCTGCGAGTTTTAGGACAGGACTGTTCGCCCGACAATGTGGCCGTAGCATAAAAATGTGTGACGTCACATGCTAAGTGCCCACAGAGTCCAGAGCTACAGTATACCGTTGGTGTAGTACTGATAGTTGTCGTACAGGCGCGTGGACAGCGAGTGCAGCGCGTCGCGCACGAGCTTGTCGACGAGCGCCTGCAGCTGCGGCTCGGTGCGGCCGCGGTGGAAGCGCGCGCGGAACGCGGACACGGCGCTGTGCTACAGTATACCGTTGGTGTAGTACTGATAGTTGTCGTACAGGCGCGTGGACAGCGAGTGCAGCGCGTCGCGCACGAGCTTGTCGACGAGCGCCTGCAGCTGCGGCTCGGTGCGGCCGCGGTGGAAGCGCGCGCGGAACGCGGACACGGCGCTGTGCTACAGTATACCGTTGGTGTAGTACTGATAGTTGTCGTACAGGCGCGTGGACAGCGAGTGCAGCGCGTCGCGCACGAGCTTGTCGACGAGCGCCTGCAGCTGCGGCTCGGTGCGGCCGCGGTGGAAGCGCGCGCGGAACGCGGACACGGCGCTGTGCTACAGTATACCGTTGGTGTAGTACTGATAGTTGTCGTACAGGCGCGTGGACAGCGAGTGCAGCGCGTCGCGCACGAGCTTGTCGACGAGCGCCTGCAGCTGCGGCTCGGTGCGGCCGCGGTGGAAGCGCGCGCGGAACGCGGACACGGCGCTGTGCTACAGTATACCGTTGGTGTAGTACTGATAGTTGTCGTACAGGCGCGTGGACAGCGAGTGCAGCGCGTCGCGCACGAGCTTGTCGACGAGCGCCTGCAGCTGCGGCTCGGTGCGGCCGCGGTGGAAGCGCGCGCGGAACGCGGACACGGCGCTGTGCTACAGTATACCGTTGGTGTAGTACTGATAGTTGTCGTACAGGCGCGTGGACAGCGAGTGCAGCGCGTCGCGCACGAGCTTGTCGACGAGCGCCTGCAGCTGCGGCTCGGTGCGGCCGCGGTGGAAGCGCGCGCGGAACGCGGACACGGCGCTGTGCTACAGTATACCGTTGGTGTAGTACTGATAGTTGTCGTACAGGCGCGTGGACAGCGAGTGCAGCGCGTCGCGCACGAGCTTGTCGACGAGCGCCTGCAGCTGCGGCTCGGTGCGGCCGCGGTGGAAGCGCGCGCGGAACGCGGACACGGCGCTGCTGCTGCGCAGGCACGCCAGCTGTCCGCCTGTTGGGACGTCATCAATCGGTTATTCGGTGTTACAGCTCGCGCGATAAGAGTTTGGCTTTGACCGTTATCGCGCAGAAATCAGAAATTGGGTATCAACGGGCAATTAGCGGGGTGCGGGGCGGGTGTGTAGGCGCACGCGGTGCTCTGATTGGCGCTCCAGTCGTTCCCTGCATAGACTAATATATTGGTTCCCTGCCTCTCGCAACGATACGACGTACCGCGCACTCCTGTTGTACAATCAAAAGTTCAAAAATCCGAAGGTCAAAGCCAAACTCTTATCGCGCGAGCTGTACCAAATCTCTGTAATTGTCTATGAAGACACACAAAATATTTTTCATCGTGAACTTGAGTGAATTACTATTATACTGAAACCAACATTAGCTTATCCTTTTTAATCGATTTCAAAAAGGAGGAGGTTCTCAAGTCGTCAACATTTTTTTTAAAATTTCTATGTTACGCGATATTCCGGCAATTGTGGATAGATTTCGAAAATTCTTTTTTTAATGAATAAGGTATCAGGAGTAAATCAGGAGTGATCCCACATTATGAATTTTATTAACCTTTCTTGGGTAGTTTTTCAGTTAGCTTCAATAATACGTGTTTTTTCCACTTAAGAGTTTAGTGATGATGTTTAATTATAACAACTTATTGTCGCTGTTATTTACATAGCAAGAGGTGGTATACGAATTTGTGTAGGATAAGTACCACAACAAAAATTGTATTAAATAAAACATTTTTACAATAAAAAAACAGCTTCATTTTTATTCATAAACATCTTTTAGATAAGATATCCTCTGTCAACAGGTCATGAAAATGTCGGACTTGAGACTCGTCAAATGGTATTATTTAGGTAGTGTTTAGATATCAAGTTTCATTAATATTAACTATTCTTCATAGCAGTGACATGATCTACACAAGTATATTCTTTCAGTACATACCCATGCGCATGAGTTCGACGAGGTGTATGATCTGGTCGCAGTGCTTGCGCGCGGCGATCAGTCCTCTTAAGATGAGGATCTTAAAGTACTGGAACATGTCCGAGTTCTCGCCGTCCATCACTTCTACGAACTCGTGTGTCAACTGTAATAAAAAGGAGATTTGTATTACTAATTGTCGCAAGCGAGTCAATTCTACATCATTCGGCTTTGTTCATTAGAATATAAAACAGTAACTAGGTACAGTAGTACCCAACTGATATGGCGCGTCGTGAATCTTCGTTCGCGCAGAAAAGAAAGTATGGCTCCGAAGATTAACGAAAAAATGCTCAAAACTTACAATCAACCTTAAGTCACTATTATAAGGTACATAATACAGTGCAGCTGTTAGTTCCGTCTCACTCGCAAGTCACGCCCCTCCGCACAATTACACTTCGTGCTAATTTTATCGGGCCACCAGTTTTATCAAATATAAATATTTAATTAAAAATACAGGATACGACCAATAGCGGTACAGGAAAAAGAAGCGCGGTACGTGGAGCGTGCCGATTGGTCATTGCTATTCCCGCGCTTTAAAAATTCATCTTCTGCGTAAATTCATGTACCTGCGTACATCGGTAAGCCATATCAGTTGGGTACTACTGTAGAGTCTATTCCAAAAATCTCGAAAATGTAAACAAATTGATCAGAAATTGTACCTCCGGCCAATTTATAGTGCTACTTTACAAATTGAGTATTTTGATTTGATTATTCGAATGCGTATACCCGAAATTCTAATTGTAAATCACCTTAAAGATGTTTTCCATTTAACAATTGATGTTCATTTAACAACCTCAAATGTCGGCAATGGTTTTTAATTACAATGTTATTCAAACAACAAAAAATTGTGAGAAATAGAGTTGTAACCTTCTAAATACAGATGATGATATTCATATCCCTTACCTTAAAAGGCGAGCTTTCAAATCCAAGATTTTTGGGTGATATTGAAAATATGAATCCAAAATCAATGTGGATGATGTGACCTGTGCTGTCCAATAAAATATTCCCATTATGCCTGTAACAATAATAATAAATTACGTGAGAAAATTGTACCTTTCATTGTAGCCTTTTTTTTACAATTACAATTACGAGCTTCAGCTAAGCGTAAAACCTGAGTGTTTTGCAACACTGTCACACAGCTGTAAAACTGACGGTAACCAAATTATTTTACCAACATAAGGTGGCCCTGTTTATTGTATACTAACCTATCTTTAAGCTGTAACAGGTAGCTTGTAAGCGCGTAGGCGGCGGCCGACTCAACAAAGTTGTTCTGTGCTCGCAGGAATCCTTCACTGTTGGAAGGTCCGTGCTCCAGTTCCAACCAGGCGCGGAGAGTCTTGCCCGATTGCTTCTTTATTTGGTGCAGGGATACTGAGTTTAGTACCTGTTGGAAAATGTTTAGTAAGTTATTTGTTTTAAGATCCTCATTTTGAATGAATGAATGAATGAAATGCACCGACCCCAGCATGGTTTGACCAGACTCTATTAATCGAATGAACCCCAAGATTTGCACTAACCCCTGAAGCCTCATGTTTCATGGTGCTACCATGACCATTGCATATCAATGAGTAGACCGGGGGGCGCCGAAATAACTACATTTCTGTAGACCTTTTTATGCCTGGAAGTTTTAAGGAGAAACAAATTTGAATGGTTTTCTAATCCATTAAGTCTACTATACCTCGAAATCGAGAGGTTTAATTTAAAAATAGTGTGGTTCTTTTAGTCTATGTGTACCAAGTTATGTGTGAACCGCCAGAGAACCATGGAACCAATTAGCTTGCTTAGTCTTTGGGCTATGTCGGTTACCAAACCGAAATAGCCCAAAGACTAAGCAAGCTAAGTGGCAATGGGCTAGTCACATCTCTCGCAGAACCGACAATCGTTGGGGAAAACGAGTTCTGCCGAGCTATTCTGTAACATTCTCACCGTGATAACTTAGGTGAAGTGAGCTTGAAGTGAGTTGTCGATAGTGTACAATTGTTGCGGCTACCGGGGTATGTTCAGTACCTTACGGTTGCCTGGGACAGTCTCCCACGTTTTTGACGTATGTTTCCCTATTATCTCGCTGGCGACACACGTCACCACGCACCCCTGAATGCGTAGATTAGTAGGGGTACACCCACTAGGAGGACCACGGAGAGATGGGCAGCGAAGAGGCGGTGAAATGAAACTTCAGAATTTCTTCTTGGTTCTTGCTGGCAGATTTCGGCTTCTTGGTAGTTGTTGCCTCTTCGACGGCTGAGCTGCGACTGACTTTTGCCGGTTTTTTTTTTTTTTTTTTTTTTTTAATGGCATCTCGCAGTTGGCCTTGAGAGGCCGTGACTGCTTAACCGGTCAATCCTGTGGTGCCTTCGAGCTAACTCAAAGCCTCCAGCCAGGGGCATAATATTAATTATAAACTAAGCGACCATCACCTAAGGGCACCCCCTGTGGGGTACGGACCTCGGCTTAGGGCGTCGCTGGGGAAGGACAGCAAGTTGGGGACAGGCTGGATCAAAGTGGGTTCATTATTATTAAGGGGTAAAACTACTGGCTCAGCTACGCCACCAGCTGGCTCTGTGGATCCGATCAAGGGAGGGGAAGAGGAATCTATCGGGGAGGAACGCGGACGCGGACGCGGATGCGAAGCACCTCGGCGGCGAGGTCGGAACTTCGTTTTGTGTCTGTGTTTGTATACTGTACTGGTGGCCCTACTGCTTTCCTGGAGGAGGGTGGTGGGGTCGTCGGGGTCGGTCAGTGCGTGCCTTGGACGGCGGATTCTACTGATTCTAGAGGGGACATAACTGGCGGCCTTCGCAACCAGAGGGTTGCGATGGCTGCCAGCGGTATCGAAGAAACGCTTGCAAGCGCGTTTCATGAATTGTTGAATGGTGGGGATTTTCAAATCTAAATGTAAGTTTATGTTACGAACGAACCAGGGGGAACCCGTGATTTTACGTAGAAAACGGTTCTGTAGGGTCTGCATCCTGTGGATGTGCCGGGGGTGGGCCTGTGCGAAAACAGCACAGGCGTATGTCATAATAGGTCGGATGCATGCCGTATAAATGCGCAGTTTGCACCTGAGTGACAATTTACTGCTTGCATTTAGGACGGAATGTAGTCTACTCAGAGCAAAGGCGGCTCGCGAACGAACCACCTTTATGTGCTCTGCGAAGGAGAGACGTCTGTCCAAAGTCACACCCAGATATTTGGCATGCTTCTCCCAAGGGATCGGCTTGCCAAACATCTTGATCGGGCGGGCGTCGTCATGTCTGCGTTTGACACGCGGTTTCAAGAAGAGAACCGCTTGACTCTTGTCGGGGTTAACTTCGATTCTCCACTTTCTGAACCATTCGCCAAGCTTGTTGACTGCGGTTTGGAGAGTGCGAGATATCGAGTCGGGGACGAGCCCAGTGTAATAAATGGCCGTATCGTCTGCGAACAGAGCCAACTGCGCATTTTTACATTTCGGGATGTCACTGGTGAATAGGGTGAACATGAGGGGAGCTAGCACAGAGCCCTGAGGGACTCCTGCGCGGATAGGGTGGGGGGAGGAAAGCGCCCCTTCGATACGATAGCGAAAGGTTCGGTTAGCCAAAAAGTCTCGCAGGATGAGTACGAGACGGTCTGGCACACCGAGTTGGTAAAGCTTATATAATAAGCCATTGTGCCAGACTTTGTCGAACGCTTTCGCTATGTCGAAGAACACAGCACCCGTCATGAACCCACGCTGGAAACCAGCGCTTACGTGTTCGATGATGCGGTGTACCTGTTGGACGCTCGAGTGTTGGGATCTGAATCCGAACTGTTCGTCGGGGATGAGGCCCTTGACTTTTGCCGGCAAATGGCCCTGAATTTATACACGGAGCGGCCGGCCTACGTTACCTTAATGAGGACCGCGATTTTTGAGGCCCTTTTGCTTGCAATTTTCCCTTTAGCCGAAATCTGTCAAGCCGTTTTTTTATTATATTTTATCGATATATCCTTACAATTTTTGTATATATTATACCTTATTATGTCCTTAATCTAATTAAACATTAATTTGGAACGTAACTATTAACAATAAAAAGTTTCTAGAACAAAAACTGTTAAAAACATAGGTTGGCACATTTTCACTATAGAAAATCCCTTATATCTACTAAACTAATGGCCCGATTCTTACAATTCAAACGGATATATTAGTTTTGTGACTAAACCTATCTTTAAAAACAAAAATTATCAAAATCCGTCCATAAACAAAAAAGTGAGTTTTCAACTTACGTAATTATACGTGAACAACATTATTCTTGTAAGAAATCCTTTCAATACAGTCTTATTTGTTTGGAATGCAAAAACTAATAACAAATGCGAGTTAAATAAACTAATTAGAATATAGAAACATTAAATAAATCCTTTTTTAAACTTTTCTAACTAGTGAACTTAATAATCTACGTTACTTTTGCACGGCGGTCCCGCCACTACTTGCGCCATAGTGCTCAGATAGGGTCTCGTCGCCGACAACAATGATAGCATTAGCATAGCGATTGTTACAGAATCGATCGCGGCTGGACTGGAGACCGCGTTTAGGCAAAGTGTTGGACGCCCGCCGGCCAGGTGGAGTGATGACTTGCGAAAGGCGGCTGGCAGAGTCTAAATGAGGAGTCTAAATGTATTGGATCATTGAGTTCCCTTCAAAATGGTTGAGCTGAATGGTGCTGATCCATACGTCAGGTTCGTGAACGGGCGCCGTCAGTAGGCACTGGTCATTTCTTAGCTGCCACGGCTTATTTTAATTCCATAATTGTTTTTATCTTTTTATTACGGACGCTTTTAACGTGCACGTGTTTCTACATCGTTCTCACATGTATAATTACAACATGAATGATGTAACCACTTTTTTGTAACAATATTTTGATTTAAAAGAGTGTCCATGGAGTTTCTTGCCCGTTCTTCTCCATAGGTACCTACTACGCTTTGGAATGGGCAACTAGCTTCATCTTTCTGACTGACCGACCCCTTGACAATTCAAAAGTGCCTGTAATTGGTTTATTTGAAATAAATGCTTTGAGTTTGAGTTTGGAGAGCCGAAGATCGGGCTACGTGGCGTTCACTAGGAGAGGCCTACGTCCAGAAGTGGTCGAATATAGGCTGATGATGATGATGACAAAGTTGTTTGTAAAACTGTTCAACATTTACGTAGATTTCTTTACTTTAAGTATATCAAGGGCTCATCCTCATAATCTAAATAAAAAACTCTACAATTAGTATAATAGTCTTCAGATTATTACGCATTTGATATTTATTATTACATGTATTGTATTATTTATGAGAATGAGGTATACTGTGAACTTACTATCATATTGAGTTCTCTAGTACTCGTTAATCACATAATAGTCAAGATGTTATCCATAACTTTTATTATTAAGATAAAGGGATGGCATGTAACAACTACCTATATTAGTAAGTCATTGTTGTGAAAAACGAGACATAATACAATGTGAATCAGGCCATATGGATCAGATGCATAAAATTCTTTCGACTGTATTGCAAGATTCCAACGACTATGGCAACTGCAATGTTCCGTAGTTGTGCCCTTAGAATGGATTTCTAAAAAAATCAACCTTTAACCAATTTCAAATATTATGGAATATAATAGATACCAACAGCTAATTAAGACTGAAGTAAGTACTCACTGGCTGTATGAGCCCGCACTCCTTGTCCAGACAGAGAATTTCATAAGGTCTGAGTTTCAAGGGAACCCTCTCCGCCAGCCAGGCCGTCTGCAGCCGCCGCAACAGCTGCGCCGCCAACATCTCCTGGCGCAGGTCGTCGCCCACTTTGACGATACAGCCGAGTAGCCGCCAGCCGTTCAGAGCACCGTACGGGGAGGAAGACCGCATGCGGGCGTACTTGCTTTCCCATGATTCCTGCAATAAAAGAGGTTAATAAGTCAGTTTGTTAACACAATTTTTTGTCACCAAAATTATACTTTTGGACCGACGAGAAAATTCGTTGAATCTTCAGCGAAAACTTGTATCAACTTTGGACCATGCTTGACTGGTAGAGAATGGCCAAAGGCATTAAGTCCGCCTTTTAAACTTTTTTTCTTCTTATTACAAAACGCGATCTAATTTTAGTTCTAGCCTAAAGCTTTGAGCCAGTTTTTGCGTTCGCAACATTATTTCGATTTAGGTAAAGTTCTTAATACAAGAATGAAAACGAGGTGCATTCAATAAGTACCTAGCCTCATCGCCAGAGGGCGCTGTAGTTTCAAAAGTGTTTTACCACAGTGTAGCACATTCTTTTTTAATTCTTTTTTCAAATTTTCATTCCAATCCCTTCATTTGTTTTAATTTGACAACTTATGGAAGCGAACGTGTCGATCGGTTTTACAAAAATGGAAAAAGAGCAATATCATTCGGTGATTCGGTTCCTATTTTTGGAAGGGAAAACGCGCATCGAAATCAAAGAGCGCTTGGATGCTGTGTACGGTGACTCTTCTCCATCGATGGCCACCGTCAAGATTTGGTTCAACGAGTTTGCACGTGGCCGTTCGTCGGTTTTTGATGAACCACGTCCAGGTGCACCGAAAACAGCTGCTACGGAGGAAAACATTAAAAAAATCCATGATCTCGTATTGGCAGATCGCCGATTGAAGGTTCGGGAGCTAGCTGAGACTGTAGGCATTTCAGAAGGAACAGTGCATCATATTCTTCACGAGGAACTCGGCATGAGAAAGCTGTCGGCGCGATGGGTGCCGCGTTTACTCACACCGGAAAACAAGCGCAACCGTGAGACCACATCGGAGACGTGTTTGGCGCTGTTTAAACGGAATCCAGCGGAGTTTTTGCGTCGTTTTGTGACCGTCGATGAAACCTGGATCCACTGGTACACACCAGAGACCAAGGAGCAATCAAAACAATGGATCCAGACCGGGGAACGTGCTCCAAAAACTGAAAACTTAAAACTGAAAACTGTAAAATCGGCCGGAAAAGTTATGGCCACCGTTTTCTGGGATTCACAAGGCGTGATCTACATCGATTACCTCGAGAAGGGTAAAACAATTACAGGGCTTTACTATGCCGATTTATTGGGCCGATTCGACGCCGAATTAAAGAAAAAACGACCCCACCTGGCGAAGAAAAAAGTGCTGTTTCACCACGACAACGCACCGGTTCACACGTCTGCCGTTGCCATGGCCAAATTGGTCGAATTACGCTACGAATTGCTGCCCCATCCCCCGTATTTTCCAGATTTGGCCCCTTGTGACTTCTTTCTGTTTCCTAATCTGAAAAAAATCACTCGCCGGGAATAGATATGGATCAAATGAGGAGGTCATCGCCGCCACGGAGGCCTATTTTGCAGAGTTTGACAAAAACTATTTTTCGGACGGGTTAAAAAAGTTGGAGCATCGCTGGGCTAAGTGTATCGAACTAAAAGGAGACTATGTTGAAAAATAAATTGCCACTTTTCCAAAATTTTCGTTTACTTTTTGTAGGCTAAGTATTTATTGAATGACCCTCGTAGTTGTCAGTTTTGTATAAAGAACTGCATTTCTATAACTATTGGGTTCTTAATTAAAAAACGGGCTTGGTGGTTTAAACCTGATCTAGATAAACATCTTGTTTTGTAATAAATAAATGGGGTTTATATTGCATAAAGTTTAATAAATAAAATCCGAGAAGGAACTCCTGACATAGCTAGATGCAGGTACCCCCGTTCGAAAGACAAGAGCTTCCACATAACAGTGTAACTTAGTTTCATGATCTTATCATTTTATATTCACCTTCAGAGCCGTAGCCGAAGGATCAGCGGGGTCATGTCGGAAGGCATTCGGCGGTGGTGCAGCGGTCGCGTCAGCTAACCGCCTTCTAACTTCACCCGCACCCACCGCTACTGACTCACGAGACCCGCACGATGATGTGGATAGTGCTGATATTGCTGACACCTGAGAACAAATTGAGATATTTAGAGCAAGGTTTCAACTACACTTGCGTTTCTTTCATACTCCAACTGTTGAAAGAACTCCGGGCAGATTAAATATCTCTAAGCTATTTGAAACACTCACATCAGTGACAAGACAAGACGTAAACAACAATGGCCGCTCGAAATGTAGTTTTATTTGGTTTATTGATGGTGGTTGTATGAATTTTAAGTTCAGCGCTAATCGATGTTACTGTTATAATTATAGATTTCCCGCGCATAGCGTGACGCGCGATTAAATAATTGGAATTTTGATAACGTCCGCTTAGTTTTATTATGAAAAATTTACTCTAAATAAGTAGTTTTATTGATAGATCACTTTACACGTAAAGAAATATTTTATGAAAATATAATTGCAAAATTTCTACGACAAAGGCTTCTTCTCTGCCCTTCTATTATACCCTTTTTGTTTCCAGGCGCTAATAATAATATAGTCATCCGTTATACAGTTACATTATATTTTTTTTCTATAAATGTGTATTTAATACTCTTTGTACATAATTCGTCGATAGTTATTTTGTCCCATCATTCAAAAATAATGTCAGTCGATTGACGTTTTGTATGAATTCAAAAATCTTCACAATAAATATCTAATATAGTTAATAGTTTTCTGGTGATCCATAGGATGAAAAAGTGATTGTGATAATTTATGTGTGTGCTATTAGGCGCGTTATCAATCAGCGACACGCAGACTATAATTATCGCGTTTTATTGCTAGGCAAATTCAATTACGGCATGATTGGCGCAGTGGTTAAGCGATTGACTGCTGCGTTACGTGTCGCGGGTTCGATTCCCGCATTGAACAAATATTTATATGACCTACAAGTAGTTGTTCCGGGTCTGGCTATTTGTGTATGTGACTTTTAAATGTTTGTAAACGCACCCACAATACAGGAGAAATAGGTACCTACTTAGTGTGGTACAAGTTAAAAAAAAAATGTTATCGCTTTTGGTTCCTGGACACCACCTCTTGTATAGCTGCTAGTGTGTCTTACACTCTTACCAAATAATAACCTAGGTCGTAAAAGTTGTTGTGCAAAAAACGATTCCTTCTGTCATTCTATGCAGCTCCTGGGTTCTGGATGAGATAAGATACCGATAGCCGGGATATTGCTGTGCCACATCTACTTGTTTAATACTAGGGAATTGTGAAGGGACTTTTGTGGGGGCTTTTAACGTATTAATTACAAAAAGTGCCGATTCTCAACCTAATTTCAATAAAAAGCTGAATATAACAATAGCCAACTGGTTTAATAAAACACGGAAATAGGCAAGATCAAGAAAACTAACATACGATGGTAAAACACGAGTCACGGCAAATTTATTTTGTCATAATACATACAGTTTAATCACTGCACATACACCACAATATTATGTTCCATGTTTCCGGTAGTCAGTCAGTATAACATTTAAGAGTTAATGAAGGCTCTAATAACAATAAAATTTTGCTGTTAAACCCAGAGATCAGTAACTAAATAGCCAAATAAAACATAAAACACTATTTATTATAATTTTTATCGCGTACTGGATTTTCAACTCTCGGTATAGAGCCGAGCATTGAGTATTCAACAGAACGCATCCCAGCGCGTCGAAAAGTACACTTTTGGATTTTCAACTCTCGGCGTTAAGCAGTGAGTTGAAAGTGCAGTGCGTGATAAGAAATCGCCCGTGGATATGAGGGCTTATATTATACAGACTCGAAATATGAATGGCTTTCGCAGTTTTCCTTTAGTAATAAGCAGCTAGTCAGGTGAAAGGGTGGTATAAAAGGAGAACTAGCTACCACTCGCTAGGTGTAATTACAGCGAGTGATTTCCCTGTATCATTATCTTGTCGAGAACTAGGCTTTCCCTTGGGTGATTTATTTATAAGTTTATTTCAGAATATAATTCCATAGGTATATTAAAATTGTTCGTAAAGCTTAAAACTATGTTAGTGCCTTATACCTACTTATTCATGTTGTCCATTTATCTCACATTAAAAAGGACACCACCAGAACTGCGTACCTTATTCCAGTGCCCCACAATAGGACACTCAACCCTGTCCATTATGGTGTTTAGAACGTCGTTGTTGCTGCCCCGCACACGACGCATCAGGGAGGCCACTTAGGGAGTTATTTGATGACTTCCCACCCACAAAAAAAAAAAAAGGGAGGCCACTCTATTGCGCTTGCGCACTATTGCTCTAAAGCAGCCGGTGTTGACATCCGCAAACATCCCCGATGCACTACAGTATCGCGGCAACCCCCATCAACATCCTAAACCCATTATTGTAATAGACAACTTGATTATTTTAGCCATAGAGTAAAGAGGGATAAAGTACAGACTGATTAGTGGAGGCGAACGCGCTTAGGTACTTTGGCACTAACGATATTTCCTATATTTTTTCCTTTTGCGTGGATGTGCCGCATGTTTCCCCCAACCTTTTCATATTTTTTGTATTATTTTTTGCGTCATGTTTACCGCAAATAAACGCATTTTCTTTCTTTCTTTCTATAGGAAAACCATGTTCACCACCACATGATGGCCCAGTGGTTAAGGCCGCCTCTCATACACAGTTTAAAGCCGGGCAAGTATCAATGTAACTTTTTCAATTCATATGTACAATCTAAGTTTTTGTTGGGCTAACTGCTGCCCGCGACAGTGCCCGCGTGGATGACGGAAATTATCCCACGGTAAAGTCCTACCAATGTTACTCCTTATAACGTTATCTATCTGCTAGCGAAAGTCCCGTCAAAATCCGTCCAGCCGTTTCAGAGATTAGCCGAAACAAACAGACAGACAGACAAAAAAGGTAGAAAATTGTGTTTTTGTTATAAGTACCGTATATACTTTCATATGCATTTAGTAAAAAGCTGTTATTTAGACATTACAAACAGACACATCAATGTTTTTTTTTATATAATGCCTATATAACTGACGACATATCGCTGATAACGGTGAAGGAAAACATCGTGAGGAAACTTGCAAACCGCAAACCCGACTTCAGCAAGCGTGGTGATCAATGCTCGTGCCTACTCTGGATGAGAAGAGGCCTTTACCGTGCCGTGGGACAATAATAGACTGCGATTATTATTATAGGTAAACCAACAGTTATAGAAAGTAGAATAGATTACATTAATAAGATATTATAACTTTGGTATATTTGGTATACTGGTATTCAGCTGCTTCCGGTTAGACTGGAAGCCGACCCCAACATAGTTGGCAAAACAGATGATGCAGATGGGCAGATGATGATAACATTCATTACATTTTCACGATGAGTGATCAATGATCGTACAATATCAGAATTATATCATTAACTCCCACGCATCATAAGCTGTGAATGGAGTTCAATAGAGCAATATAGAATCAAAGCTTCATTTACTGTACAAAATGTACCTACTTTAGTTGAATGTGAGATGATTTGGAAGCAAATTTTTTTTTTAACTTTGCCCCACACTAGGAATTTCTCTTGTATCGTGGGTGCGTTTACAAACATTTAAACTCACACACACATACAGCCATAACAACAGCAACATACATAAGCAAATATCTTATATATGTGGGAAATTTACATAAAACTTACTTTATATAATTTGTAATACCGTTATATCATTCTAAACGGAGGAGGGCTATGATCCGTGATTGGTTTATAATTCCTAAACCAGAAATACTAATAGTATACATAGAAAATATCATAAATTATAATAATAATATGGAAACCTCTTGATACAAAACATATGACGTAGGTATCAACTTGACAAGAAACTAAAATAATTAAAAATAATTACTTGCCACAACAAAGTCAAGAAAAAAGTTCATAAAACGACCAGTTCCATAATTACTTTGACCAGTTATTTAGATTTTTATCACCATGTAAGATTTTAAACACGAAAAATTAAAAAACGAGGTTTTTCCTAAGTACTAACGTCATATAAATTAATGACTTAAAAACAACAAAATGTGAAACAAAAAAAAAAAAAAAAACTAGCGGTCATTGTTCACCATTGTGTAGTCGTCTAGATGTTGGAATTATTAAGTCTAAATAGTTATTTTTTGACTATTTTGTCCCAACCTGCTAATGCTAAGACATTAAAATTTGCTACGCCATTTTTTCTAGTCTGTTATTGTGAAGATATTTTCTCGATTATGGGGACTATGGTGAGAATGGTATTTTGATGGTCCAAAATTAGTTCTTACCATTCAATATTCTTTTACAACTTATTTCTGAAGTAATTGCTGTTAATTTGTGGTAAACCGAAGTACTTTTTATAATTGTTAACGCTCTTTGTCAAAGACCAGTTTTAAAAATATTTGAAAAATACTTAATAGCTAATAATTATAAGCTAATAAAGTTAGTAATCATTGTTTTTAACTTTGTATGTACTCTACCTGGCGTGTTTGGTCTCCCATACATTTCCTGCCTCAGTAGGAGTGTGTCGGAGGGCAGACGCACCGACTTTGTAGCTGTAATTTTGTGAACTAAGCTTTTTACTGTGGCTGTCACATTATTACCTATTGTTGTTGCTAGTCATGGTGTGCGATTACGCTTTGGGTGATAATCAGGTCGAAACCTATAATGTGAACCTAGTGATATGCTGTGATTGTTACCTGTTGTAGTTGCCTTGTGAATAAATAAATAAATGAGTATGAGAATTTGTACTGCGACGCTATGCTCTAGTACCTGCTGCATTATACAGGGTAGCAGGACGTTATACTACTTAATGCATTACTATAGAAATTCAAGGTAGGGAATAGGAACTCTGATCATCCGCTAAGCGATTAGTCAAATGCGTGCACTGGACGCACTCAAATCTGTGTGGTTAATTACTCAAAAGACCATATTATATTAATCTGCATGGTTTTCATCTTTTGGTTGGATTTCATCATCATCATTTCAGCCAAAAGGCGTCCAATGCTGGACACAGGCCTCCCCCAAGGACCGCCTCTGCGACCGGTTCTGTGCTTCTCGCGTCCAGCGGATTCCTGCGGCTTTATTTGACCTGCGCCCTAACTGCGTAACACACTATTAATCAGAATCTGAATCATTTTGAAGGATATTGCTAATCTATTGTTTCATAAATTATGTTTGAAATATGTGTCTGCTCCACAACGTAAATAACGTGCTGAATGTTGTTGAACTGTCAAAATGAAAGCCTTTCCTACTGTCAGAGTGTTACACAATTACCGCTTTGACCAAAATTATGTCTGGACTTTAAAAGATACTGACAGCTCTGGAGTTGGCAAGGAGTTTCTTGTTAGTGTCGTCGAATAGGAAACACTGAGCCTCTCGTTTTAAAACACAACTTATTTTTGATGTATAAAGTGTTTTTTTTTTTATCAATTTACAGAAATAAATATCATTTACATCAAAGTCTCCTACAAATGTCAACAATATCACATTTGTAACAACATAAATGTAGTTAAACAGGAACCTACAGAAGATTCTATCAGAACTCATTAATACAGTTGCCTTCACAAAGGTTCTAAGAAAACATTCACCTCTATTCGTCACATGCCCTTTGAACACGCACGTGGTAGAGTGTACTGGCATTAGGACGATGATTTAGCGATAACTTGGATAATGCACTTGTAGCAGACCCAACTTATTATAAAAAGGGACCTATTGATATTATATTAGGTGCCCAAGAATACAGCAGAATATTACTACAGGGTTTCGAAAGACTAAGGGACGGAATTATCGCTCAGAATACAGAATTAGGGTGGATTTTATCCGGATTTTATCCCAATGAAACAAAGAATGGAGTTAAAATACTCAGTATGGTGGCTTGCACCGAAGATGTACGACAACTTACCAAATTTTGGGAATTAGAAGAAATTCCACAAAATTACGAACTTACAAATGATGACCAGACCTGCGAAAACTACTATAAAGAAACAACAATAAGAAACCCAGACGGAACTTACACAGTACGACTTTCTTTAAAAGATGCAAACGTAAACTTAAACTTAAACGGTGAATCACGCAGGAAAGCCGCTGCACGGCTACTACAATTAGAACGACAGTTCGCAAAAAATGAAAATTTACGACAACAATACATTGACTTCATGAATGAATACCTACAAATGGGTCATATGAGAAAAGTAGGTACAACGAACTACAACTCAGGAAAATACTACATACCACATCAGGCAGTAATCAAAGAAGACTCATTAACTACAAAACTACGCGTGGTTTTTGATGCGAGCAGTAAAAGCAGCACAAAAATAAGCCTTAACGACAATATGTATAAAGGACCACGATTACAACAAGACTTATCCACTATACTTCTACGATGGCGAAAACACAAGTTTGCCTTTATGGCAGATATTATGAAAATGTACCGTTTCATAAAAATTAACGAATTAGACTACGCACATCAAAGGATACTATGGAGATTTTCACCAAAACACGCAATTAGTGAATATGAACTTACAACTGTAACCTACGGTACAACTAGTGCCCCCTATCTTGCGGTACGAACATTGCAACAACTTGCGATAGACGAACAAAACAATTACCCAATTGCAAGTCAAGCTACTTTACAAGATTTCTACGTGGATGATATTTTATCCGGAGATTCCCAGGAAAGTGCAGCTAAAGAGTTACAGAGTCAGTTAATAACCATGTTAAACAAGGGCGGTTTCAAACTACGAAAATGGTCCTCAAATAGTTCAGAGCTACTGGAAAATATACCAGTGGAAGACAAAGACGATCAACTGCTCAAACTACCGTTAGACGAGTCCAGGAAGTCATTGGGCATAATATGGTCACCACGGGAAGACAGTTTTCATTTCCAGATAACTATAACGGAAAATAAAAAACCAACGAAAAGATTTATTATGTCAGAAGTTGCGAAAATATTCGATCCCTTGGGCTGGTTAGCGCCAATTATTATTAAAATGAAGCTGCTCATACAAGAACTCTGGACGAACGAGATAGGATGGGATCAACCTGTTGATGACATAATCCAGAAAAAATGGGTTGAATTACAAAACCAAATTAAAAGCATAGAAGAAATTAAAATACCACGATGGTGTTACATAACAGACAGCACAGAAATTGAGCTATACGGTTTCAGCGACGCTTCCGAAAAAGCTTACGGAGCGGTGGTATACAGCCGCGTAAAAATCAATAACATTTACTACGTTACATTATTACAAGCAAAATCGAAAGTGGCGCCAAAGAAACAAAAAACTACTCTACCTCGACTTGAGTTATGCGCTGCACTGCTACTAGCCGGTTTAATGGAAAAAGTAAAAGAAGCGCTTATCTGCAAGAACATTACGATATTTTGTTGGACGGATTCTATGATCACGTTAGGCTGGATAAGAGGAGAGCCAGAACGGTGGCAAACGTTCGTAGCCAATAGGGTGTCTCAAATTAAACAACTTTTACCAAACGCAGAATGGAACCATGTAATTTCTGCTGATAACCCGGCTGATATCATTTCAAGAGGTCTTGAGCCGGAAAAATTGATTAACTATTCACTGTGGTGGAACGGGCCACATTGGTTAAAAACCAACCAGATTCCTATCACGAAAGGTATGCCGCAGACGAACCAAGAAATCAAAGTGTGTCATACAACTACAACTGAGATTGAAAATAATGATCTCTGGAATAGATTCTCCAGTTTAGATAAAATGGTAAGAGTGTTATCTTACTGCTACAGATTTACAAACAAACAATCAACAAATAAGCTACTTACTAGTAATGAACTAAACGTGACAGTAAAACGAATAATTCAGAAGATACAACAACAGGAATTCAAAGATGAATTGAAAACCATACAAAGTGGACAACCCTTGAAGAAAAATAAAACATTATCCACTTTAGATCCGTTCATAGACGAGGACGGACTACTTAGAGTTGGAGGCAGATTACAAAACTCCAATTTGCCTTACAATCAAAAACATCCAATACTTTTACCATATAACCATCACGTAACGTCATTAATTATACAAGACGCACATACAAAAACTTTGCATGGTGGTAACAAATTAACAATGGCTTATTTACGACAAACATACTGGATCATTAGTGGAACAAGAAAAGTAAAGAGTATAATTAACAAATGTGTGAGGTGCATACGATACAAAGCAGACACAAACTCACAAAAAATGGGAATACTGCCAAAAGCACGAGTAACGCAATCCTACCCATTCACTTATACTGGAGTGGATTATGCGGGACCAATACAAACAAGAACCATGAAAGGGAGAGGACACAAGTCTTATAAATCATACATTGCTGTTTTTGTATGTTTAGCAACAAAAGCAGTGCACCTAGAATTGGTGGGAGATTTAACAACAGAAACATTTATCGCTGCGCTACGCAGATTCATGGCACGAAGAGGTCACGTGTTACACATGTACAGTGACAATGCAACAAACTTCGTAGGAGCAGCCAACTTTTTACATCAAGAAATATTACAAATCACGCAATCGCCGGAATTTCAAAACGCAATGACGAATATAGGAACACAGTGGCATTTCATTCCTCCATCATCACCACATTTCGGTGGCATCTGGGAAGCTGGCGTAAAGTCAGTGAAACATCATTTACGTCGAGTAATCGGGGATTCGACACTAACATACGAGGAAATGACAACCTTTCTACACCAAATTGAAGCGTGTTTGAATTCAAGACCATTGTGTGCGCAAACCGAAAATATTAATGACAACACAATACTAACTCCAAGCCATTTTCTTATTGGCCGAGAAGCAGTAGGAGTACCAAACCCGCTCGAAAACATCAATACTGACCTAGTTAACAGATGGAAGCAGATTCAAAAAATGAAAAAAGATTTTTGGAACAGTTGGACAAAAGACTATCTTCATCAACTACAGCAAAGATACAAATGGAAACAAGCACATGAAAATGCTAAAATTGGAACGGTAGTACTAATAAAAGACGACAATATAAATCCAAGTAAATGGCCATTAGCAAAAATCACAGAAGTACACCCGGGAAATGATGGTGTAGTTAGAGTGGTAACTCTTCAAAAATCAACAGGCGCTTGTCATAAAAGATCAATTCACACGTTGATCCCGCTCCCTGTGAACGAAAACGAAGAAATTGAAACAACTAGCAAAAACATGCAAACGTCTACGCAATGTAACATGTCAACAGCCACGATAAACAAAAAAGGTATACGATCATCGAAAAGTTGGCTAAAGGGTTTACTAGTTCAGACAATGCTTATTTTATTAATCGGCACCGTATCGACTACGCCCACATACACATTAAAAAATTTAAAGCCAGGGCTATACGTTGAAGACATTGGAACCACAACTATTAATCGAGGAACGTTTAGAATTGAAACTGATTACGAGAGAGGAAGCTTGGAACTAGACCAAAAGAAGATCGAAAAAATAACAACACAATTTCAACAACTTTGTAAGGACACTCAATACATCATGGATGAAACGCATTGCAATGAATTTTATCACCATTTAAATGAAGAAAAAGCAAAATTTGAGACAACAAAGGAATACCTAACAGAGATAAAGAAAACTAGGAAGAAACGAGGTCTCTTGGGACAACTTTTAACATCGGTATTCGGAGTTAATGATGAAGTATACAGGGACATAGAAACATTAAATAACAATCAGCAGAAGCTTATAGACGCTGCCAATCATCAAACAAAGATAATGATATCCACCATCGCAGGTGTAAACCAAACTGAAGAACAAATCCAGAAGAAGTTAGAGAAGTTCCAAGCAAAACTAAATGAAGCAATATCGTTCATGAATAACCACAATGTTTGGTATAAATCGATTGACAAAAATCATATCAAGATACAAGTAATGCAAACCTACGAGTTAGCAAACAATTTTATAAACGAAATTATGGACTATTATAAAGGCTTACTTGAAATTTATTCACAAAAAACCACTATATACAGTATACTAACACCAAAACACATTAGCAAAATTATACAAATGGCTAATCAAAAACTACCATCAAACTTAAAAATTATTCAGGGTCAGATAATACAAACAGAGATGAATGTTAATACTACGCACATAAGAGTGTACGCGTACTTCCCAATACACGACATCACAAAGTATACTCTGATACACGTAACGCCAATTCCAGAAAGGAAAACAGATGGATCTTTCGAGTGTTTAACGATACAGCAGACATTCATGGGTTTCGATTACAACAACGAGCGCTACTTTGAATTAAATCAAGACGAATTTAAAGACTGCCTTCAAAGTAACACAGAGTTTGTCTGCTATCCCGTAGCTGTCAAGAACATGCAATTAAATAAAAATTGCATAGTTGAACAACTCTTCAGAACAGAGAACGACACCCACACCCAATGCACGTCAAAGACCTTCAAAATTTCGACAGATGTTGTATGGAAACAATTATACATGCAAAACACCTGGCTCTTCATTGCAACAAAATCGGTTGCCATATCGATTGTGTGTGACGGCCAAAGACAAGAAATAACGATACAAGATGTCGGAGTTCTCTATATTTCTGAGAATTGTGTCATTAAAACACTAAACAACA
This sequence comes from Brachylomia viminalis, assembly GCA_937001585.2. NCBI lineage: Eukaryota > Metazoa > Arthropoda > Insecta > Lepidoptera > Noctuidae > Brachylomia > Brachylomia viminalis. Next base: position 7,133,392 of record OW443300.2, read on the forward strand.
TACTTGCTGCAAAAAGGACAACGACTATAACAGTACTAGCGTCTTATTCCAAAACGACGAACTTCTCCATTAATACGCAAATCCTACCAACACATATAAAAGACATATCCAAGGAAGAATTAGTTTTAGACAAGTCAAAGGGAGTTTTCGACCATTTACTCACTTCGGAAACAAATTTACAAACTCAGCTAGACAACACAATTTGGAAACAACTACAATCACATACATACATCGCCAGCATTAGCACCTCACTTGTCATTATAAGTTTAGCATGTGTTTTAATTTATTTCGGTCCACAGGTATTGAACAAATTTCGAGCCACCATTGCAGCAAGAAGGAAGACTACGCCACCTATGCAGCAACCAACAAACTGCCCACCACACCCGCGACAAACTCCACAACGGTACGGCATTCCACACAGCGTGCCCACCCCGTCACAACAAACTGAACAAGGCCAGACCATACGAGACCATCGAGTTGTACCAATTGGAGTCCCGTTCCTGAGAGTCGCCAGAATGTTCAATGTTACCTTTGGACATTGACTCAGCACTCTGCCTGCCTCATGCGGTCCAGTTAAAATATTGACTTGGTTGCATATTACACGCATAGGACACATAGAATTAAGTATAATAGTGTGTGTTAAGAGAAACTAGTATATAAGCAGAACATTTTGTAAATAAATCAGATTTGAATTTTATATTCTTGTCTCATTACCCCTCACTGTGGCCAAGACACCTTTAGCCATCTCCGATCAGTCTCGTGAGTCTGCGTGACTGGCAGTGAGTGTACCCTTCCCGAACCTGGTATTCCTGTCTACTATCCGTCTGTTACCTTAGGTCGCATGGTGCAGACATCCTGTACTTATCTATATATTTATTTATCACACACTAAGTATATGGTAGGCTAGGGACTGTTAGGCTTGTAGGTCTTTGTAGGTTCCTTAACTTTATCATATATTTCCATGTACCGTCACACCCTTGACAATATTGCGGCCTTACGTGACGTTTGTTAAGGGTGGATGTACAAGGACAAAGAACCGTATTAGACTACATTGGATGTTTGAACCTAGACTAGGGTATGGCTAGTAATAAATTATAAGGTATAATTTATAGAAGTACAAGCCGTGTGCCCCCAATGGGATTACCCATCGGTAAAAACTTTAATCACCAACCCAATTAAAGGATGAATAAAATAAAAAACGAGCGAGCCTTACAGTAGTCGCATATGATGTGTAACCTCTGACATATCACCTTGATAAGCAAAACATTAACATTATATGCAAAAAAAATATATTCAAGTAATATTTGAGGTTAAGCGCACAGCTGACGCGTTCACCTTCTCTATTTCACTTTCTCGTCACACACCCACAACTGTTGGCTGACAGTACCAACCTCTCGGAAATTGGGTTGGTACCATCTGACGGCCAACACTACCACCGCGCGCGCTCATTGGTCAAATCAAATAGCGCGCGCTTCCCCGGCTTCCTGTTACACACGTCCGTCTCTTTTCATGATAATACTCCCACAGATTGCAGGAAAGCGAGACGAAAAAAAATTACACATCAAAAATCCTTCCCACTGCTTGCTCACTTTCGTTATAAAAGGAACTATTGTACAAAATTTCATGCTTACAGCCCTAGTGGTTTAGGCTGTGCGTTGTCTCTCAGTAAATAAATGTAAGATTTTTATTACGTAGATAATGATAGAAGTATTAGGGCCTGCGCACACTACGTTTTTTAAACGCGCCGTTGACGCGCGTTTGTAGCGACACAGACGCGATACGCACGCGAGTCAGACGCAGCCTGTAGACCTCTTTAGGATAAAAGCGCGCCGTCGACGCACGTTTCTAAAACGCGGGTCAACGGCGCGTTTAAAAAACGTGGTGTGAACAGGCCCTTAGGTCGATTAACACACGTAGGTACTATAACTACCACATTTCAACTTTAGGTAAGTATTTGAAGTTCGATCATATTGCTACTGAAGAGCAATTCAGACACGTGCAGGTACTGATTGAGGCATTATTTATTTTTGAAGTATATTCCTGCTTAGTAAATAAAAGGCCATCGGTATAAACAAGTTTCTGCTGTCGGTTTCAACCAGTTTCATAATTTCCAGATAAGAACAAAAAAGAATAAAAAAATATCTTTTCAAAACTACAAATTTATGCGAACTGACAATGAACTACTCAGTTTCATACGCTCATAGATAATTATTTCGCCATATTCAAGGACAGTCGTTAACACGACAGGAAACTGAAATAGGCATCATAACTCTAAAAGTAAAAACGCCGCCAAAACGATAAAATTAACCGTTAATTTCGCGATTATAGGGAAGAATTAAAACGCAAATTCATTGTAATTAACAATAATAATGTGCTATCATCAGACGATACTCGATATCTTGTAATTTATAGGCATTTATCATATTAGTTATGCAATCTAATCAATCAGTTTTTGGAGAGCCAATAAATTCTTCCTGATGTAGGTATTGGCATTGTTAGATGTAATTAATGTTCTTCTTTTATTGTTTGTATTTCCTGTGAGTGTCCTAAATAATATATTTTTCTTTCTTTCTTATTGTTATTGTTACTGCTAACACATTAAGGCCCATATTGATAAAACACAAAGAACCTACGGTCGAGGACCCCAATAGAAAATATCATCAAGGCAATTTTTGTTTAGATCACGTTCCAGAACAATAATCAAGCATGATTTAAAGCTATTTATTATTGCATTTTTCTAGGACGTTTGATTGTTTTGTTTGTACCATGAAGACACTACTTTTCCACTAATCAAACTACCTATTATATGGCACAACTAAACAAAGGAATCTTCTAAATAGTAGGTTATGTTCAAAGTATAAGTGTCCAATTTAATATAATGGCTTTGTAAACACACGTCAAACAGTAGGAGTTACAGACAAAAAGTGCAAAAGGCGTGTATCCAATATGTCCATCAGATGCGTGTTTGAAACACTGACTGGTTTCCAGTCGTTCCGGTTTGAACGGATAATGGTAGAATGTGTGTCAATATTAACATAAAATTTATAAAAATCTACAAATGGGGGTCCGTACGTAAGCGTTGGCGATGCGGAACGCGACTTAAAAGACAGTAATTTATCAGTCGTTTATGTGGGCCGTGGTTAAGGAGCAAGTGTCATCTTCTATAATCTGTTATGATTCACTGCTGTTCATAGCACCCTTCCGGTTCAAGAAGCTGCCAGTAGATACACAGTTCAAGCTGATAGCTCGGATGTAAAAGACGGCCTTTTCGCAACATGGTTTCTACAGAAGTGTAAATTTTGCTCAAAAATGTCACCTGTACCAAGCACAAAGTACAAACCATCGCGGCTTTATGTGCCGAAGTGTGGACGAGGCTGAACGCCTGTGATTAAGTATTCTGGGAAGCACATCCACCCCTTTAAAACCTTCCTCATAAACATACTTATAGATACTCCAACAAAAACAAAAAACAATCAATTACCTGCGACAAACTATCCGGCGCCGGCGCTCTATGCGAATACTGCGTACTTAGATCCTCGTCATCATGGCTCCAACAGTCGCCCGCGTCTCCATCATCAAGCCCCGCATATAACGACAATGCTGGCCATTCAGGCACGAGGTTCTCTTCACTCTTCGTGTGTCTTATAGGGGGTGAGTGAGGGGCAGGCGGCGCAGGGGGTAGCAGGCGCGGGGGGAGAGGCTCGTGGCCGTCTGTTTCTAAGACTTCCACGTACATTATGTAGGGTGCCTATGAAAGAAAAATAAGTATAAGTATCCTGTTGTAGCTGACTGCATGCGAGGTTCAATTTGGGAGAGATTCGGCAGTTGGCTATGTTGACATTCAGGTTCAACACTCGTCAGATTATGAGAACAGTGTAGAATTCTTCTATTGTATTAAAAAAAAGAACATTAGCTGTCCCAAAAGAAAGTATTCAATGAAAACCAACGTGGGTAGCCCGTAGACAGGAAATAGGTTAATTCGTTTTTGTCATTATGATTAACTGATCTAGATAATGACCTTGTCTTATGCCTAATAATACTAAATTACTAATCAACCGATAATTAAGTACATCAATGCGGTTTTCTTCAAAATCTTATCATATTTCGTAGAAAATTCAATTAGATAACATAGCAGTAGTATATACACAACATTTCAGCAACAGGATAAAATCAAACCCGTTAATTTTATTTTTATTTTTATGAAACATTGCCCCACACTAGGAATTTCTCCTGTATCGTGGGTGCGTTTACAAACATTTAAACTCACATACACAAACAGCCAGACCCGGAACCACTACTTGCAGGTCATACAAATATTTGTTCCGTGCGGGAATCGAACCCGCGACACGCAGTGCAGCAGTCAATCGCTTAACCACTGCGCCAACCTCCCAAATTGGCGCGGACTGCATTGCGAATGAAACTTAGACCAATTATCTTGTCCCGTAGCTGTCTTTCCGAAGCGGTGTCCTAACAAATGGTGTTCTTAATTGACAATTACGACTCCCCGCGGCCCCGGTACAAACAGCTGGCACATTCAATATTCTCCTTTTATTACCAAATTGATATTGAAATACAGTCTACACGTATAGTGTTATCTCACCTTATCAGATAGATTGAACAGTAGAACGGCCTTATCAACGACGTTGAAGCATATTGTATGGTAATACATAGTTTGATCGAGCTATCACGTATCCTATTTCGTTGTCGTCGTAATTTTAGATAAACCACGAACCGGGTTTATCTGTTAAAGGTTTATTGACACTTTGTTCCCTTTCGGGATAGTGTCAACTTGCCAAGTGGCCCTTTATGGTTCATTACGCGACGAAGTTTTTCAATATATATTAAATTATTATCTTTTATATAAACAGCCATGAGGATCTAATAGAACCTACCCACTAAGCACATTACTGGTAAAAATTTCGAAATACGTCGCCATTTTAAGGGTTTGTGAATGGTTGGGGGGAGAGGGGGGGAGGGGTCGGATCCCCCCCTCACCATTTTCACCCGCCGGAAATACTTAGTTTCCTTAGAAAAAATAAAAAACACGAATTTGTACAAACATTTTATAAAAATTGTAACAAAAAACCACATATATAAAAACTGGCTTCAATTATGAATCGACGGAGCCCCGCTACGCGGGGCTCCTATTTCTGGGTGGTTTAAAAAAAAATAACCACGATGGCTAAGGCGGGAGCTTCGCTGCGCTGCGCCCCCGCCTTTAGCCATCTAACCTAACCCAATGAAGTCGGATTGTGCCAACTCGGAGTAATACATTGTTATTAATTATTACCTAAGAATTATGTTCTCTTCTTATACATTTCCTATAAAACATAATATATCAAATATAATTACGTCGATTGTATTTTCTTTTTCCAAATTTAGATTCATCGATCTTTTTATACTTATTCGTATTTAAGAATTTTTGGAAATTGTTCAAAAATATTTAGACGCAACTCCGGCAGCGTTTTAAAATCCAACCCACATTGCTTCCTGAACTTTCTAAATAAACACTCAACGAATGGAGTTTTTGGATCTCATGCGTAACATTTGACAGTGTCGAGCACAATAGCAGTAACAGAAACATGCATCCATCCAATACTATAATATTTAATTAAATGCGACAACAATAAAATTTCCCTTAATAACCTTTTGTAACGTTACTTCAATAATTGTATAATAAAACTTAAGTTACAACATTTTTTATGCGAGTATTACACAATCGGTCTTATTACAAAACAAGGTTCTCCTAAGACATTGTTTAAATCATCGAACCAGTTTTTGAAATAAGAACCTAACAGGAATCGAAATACATTTCCTTTTATAAAACTGACAACTTAGTCCGGTCTTGTTCGAAATACAAAAACTGGCTCGAAGGTTTAGGTTCGGGCTAAAGTTAGATTGCGTTTTGTAATAAGACGGTTTGAGTTTAAGTGTAACACTAACTGAGTGGTGAAGGGAAATCCTATGAAGAAATCCACATGCAATGCCTTAAAGCTTGCCTTGACAGTAATGAGGCCACCCTTTGGGCGTAGACCGTAGATTTTATGTGGATACACCATGCCATTACTAACGTTTTAGTATATTTTACGAATTCATTTGGCATAATTGGTCAACGAGTGTGATTAGCACTCATTGACCAATTATAGTGGTCCGTGGGAGACTCCTTTGCAAATAAGTCTCAGTTTGTTAATTCAATCACTCCTAACTGGCATAACTAAGATATACTGAATTTTCCAAGCGACTTTATATGAGAATTGGTATTACTGTTACAAAAACACGGCAAGCACGGCAAATAATATCCTTGGACTTTATAAGTGTCAGCACCTACGTCACACGCTTTATCATCATGACCAAGAACTAGTAAAGTGCAGAACTATACCGCCTGCCATCTCCTTTGGGGATTACCGGCAAGACGATCGCACCGTTATTATTTATATCTCTTTATACAAGAGAGAAAATATAAAGCTCTGTAACGTGACGGCAATATAAATTACTTGGAGTCGTAACGATAAATCATATTAAATGATTGCTCGTAAACACTAGACTTAAGATGACATTCAATATCATTATCAATTTATTTGTTTAGAAAGGCTAAAGCAAGGCTTCAATTACAGGCTTAGAAACTTGATAGGCAAATTGAAATTAAGATCACTTTGACAGTTCTCGTATTGTCATTTCAATTTGAATTAGAATAGATTCCAAAAAAGGCTGGATTTAATAACAAAAGCTTAGAAATAGGAGTAAGTGCTACAAAGTTCGATAATCCCGCAGATTCGCAGACGAAACCCACCCAAAAAACATTTTACCGAATTACAAAAATATCAATTCAACATTCAATAAGATATAATAGACCAACGAACGTTTCCGTAAAGCTAAGAAACGCAAAAAAAAAAAAAATTGTCCATTCAAAGCAATAGTAGCGGTTCAAACTAAATGCTATGTAGATTGCTAATCCAAGCGCACTGCACAACCTTCTCATGATTAAAAGAATTCAATCGGTGTAACGCTTATCGTGCTCCATAAGTATCTCAATTTAACACAATCGAAGCTAAGTCGACCTTCGTTTTGAAAACAATAGTTAAATTATCAAGATCTATGAAGGAATAAAATTCTTAAGCGTAATTCGTTTTACGTTTTTTCCGACTTAAATCACCAGTGACTTTTAAGATCCGACTTTAAGATAAGCACTTATCGCCTGAGCCTTTTGCCGGACAAGTAAAGGTACTTAATTTAAGTCCAGATTTGCACTCAACAAATTTTGCGCTTGACTTAGTCAGTATCTTCTTTCATTTTAATTGAGGAACTCGCTTCCAAGGCTGTGTGGTCTCCGCTAAGTATAAATGGCCTTGTCAACTCCTTGGTGTCTAGATAAATAAAGAATAGAAACAAATTCTTCAACTGAAAGGACTATAACAATTTTTACACCCACGCCAAGTATTTCTAACTGAACTCTTCTTTAGTGTTACTGGAACGTTGCCCCACACTAGGAATTTCTCCTGTATCGTGGGTGCGTTTACAAACATTTAAACTCACATACACAAACCACCAGACCCGGAACTACTACTTCTAGGTCATACAAATATTTATTCCGTGCGGGAATCGAACCCGCGACACGCAGCGCAGCAGTCAAACGCTTAACCACTGCGCCAACCGTTACTAATTTGATTTAATACCAGCATGCAATAGAATATCTGGCCCAGAGCCAGGCCTAGGATTGACCGCCTGAGCCTTGATATACTGACCCCTGACTGCTTATTAAGGCTTTGGGCCTTGAAGTCAATAGACGGGAAGTCGAGGGACAACCTGACTTTAGGGCTACAAACACGAATCAATCTAGCCTTTACCTAACTGTGTTGAGCTCGGCTAACAGTCTAACCGGATGCAGCTGAATACCAGTATTTTTTTTTTTTTTTTTTTTTTTTTTTAAACGTTGCCCCACACTAGAACACATGAAGCGCCTGCCTATCTGACCTCCACAACCCAGTTACTGGGTAACACGATAAGAATACAAACACAAATAGTTCAGAATTCTCACCTTATCCTTGCTATTAAGCACAGCGGCTGCATGCGGCGGTATCCTCAGCACATAGTGAGGCCTCTGATGTAAAGGTAACCACACCCTCGCAGGCAGGTTGAGGTCTAGCGCCGCAAGTTCGGCCCTGAGACGGCCATTACGACGCTCCTTGTCCGCGACCCCGGCCAGACGACGGCCAATGTTCGTCAGTGACGTCAGAAACTGAAATATGTAATATTGATGTTTATTTTACGTAATAGAAAACGTCTGAAGTAGGAGGCCGTAGTGCCCGTAAAGTTTCCTATTGTGTAACGAAAGTTCGCCGGTAACGATTTTGAGCGTGATTGATATGGAAACAAGGATTTTGTACGGTTACAGATTTTCAGTCATTGACGTGACATTTTCGGTCATGGAATCTATCCTTGACTGAAAATGCTGTCTCTAATAACCTAAGATGAATTGAAGCAGAAGTGAAGACTTTTAATTGGCTGTCAGTCTCACATAAAAATTTTTATTCTGTTTATTTTAGCTGTAAGTCTTCATAGATAATAAATAAATCACTTAGGGGGAAATTCAAATTGTCTTACGTTTTTTTGCAATTTGCAGGTCAGTGTCAGGTTGTATGTTGAACAAAATATGATTCGCGACCGTAACAACTATGTATTTACTGAAATATAATCATTAAAATCGTCAATACAACTCTCTACGTTCATATAATGTTCGTTCTACCGTTCGTCTAACGTTCTATGAATTGATATTTTATGAAATTGTCCAGAAAAAAAAAACAACACCAAACGTAACTTCAGATTTATTACGGTAATTCTCTAGTGATTTAAGTACAGCAATATCATAATATACAGGGTTTTTGGAAGCTGGGTACATAGCCTAAGGGGGTGATAGTTGACACAATTTAGAGCATTTTGAGCCATACGTGTCTTACACGAAGTACGTTTTTATTATTATTTCTGACTGCATTTTTTCTAAATAACCCAATTTCTAACTGTAAATTGCCAACGGTTAAAGTTGGTATGTAATTTTATTTTTTCTAACGTTATGCGTACAATACTAAAATAAAATAAAAAACAGCGTTTTAAAAGTAATTTTAAAAATAAAATAAAATTGCCTCAATCGTTCATAACCTAAAAAAAATACTCCAAATGTTGTCAACTGTCGGCCCCCTTAAGCTTTGCACCCAGCTTCCAAACAACATGTATATGTTTATACATTTTTCTCCTTGTCCGTAGACCTCTAAGTAATGGCAATGTGAATCAGCACCGCACAGGCACGTGTCAACTAACGTGTGGAGCATATTATTGACTATCGTGTTTGAGCATTGACGCAGGTCACACAGGTAACAAGGGTACAGTACTAGGTAAACTACGGCTTTAGCTTTCGACACGTGTCAGTCACTAATGATGTTTTCTAGTGAGCTACTGTAGTTGCTCCAGGGTTTTAGCAACAAAAGTGTTTAACAAGTCCTGTTTTGGAATGGTTGGAGGCTGTCTTTATTTCGTTCGAGGTTGATCGCGAGGCTCGACTAGACACGCTCCTTCAAACAGGCGCGACACGCGACACGAATCGCACTCGACACAAAGGCACAGCGTGTCGCGCGACTTGCGCACAGTGGTCCGAAAATCGAGCTCCATACTCATAGAAACTAAAAGTAAGGCATTTAAAAAAAAATCTGCTATACTTACCTCCCTTTACGTAAAATTAACGTATGGATGATATTAGTAACTTTAAAAGGGATTTTAACCTTGAAATAATATAGTTTATTGCCAAAAAGGACTCTTAATGTGTTTACTGTATTATAATTAACGATTAAGTGCCCTTGTTGGCATCAAACTACTTATATTATTTCAATGTTAAAATCCCTATTAAAGTTTCGTCCCGATTCACCCCTGCATCCCTATTCACCCCGTTTGATTGTACTCAATAAAGATAGACACGAGTGCTCTAGCTAGACTTGATCTCGTTGGACTGCTCCAAGAAAGCCCCTCTACGTGAAAGTAAAGTTGATGCACAGGAAACCCATCAAGTCTCACCACCCACAACACAACATTGATTGAGCGGTAATTATATTGACAGACCAGAAAATACAGGAAATTGAAAACGCACACATAAAACACTACAAATTACGCACAGAACTGAACAGTTTCCTACGAGCTCTCACAGCTTCAACAATCTTCGTTGGAGCAAGACAGGGGCCGTACTGTGACGTGTTAATTCCATCATTGTTCCAGCGTGAAAGAGAGACGGAGCTATACGTGACCGATAGCACTATCTCTTTTTCGCAACGGAATCATGATGGTGTTAACATGTCATTATACGGCCCCTGGTCCATAATTTTATTAGTACAGTACAAACAGTAGGCATTAGGCATCACACAGGATAGGACAAAAATAAATTAGTACATTAGTACGCAAACCGTACGAGGAAAAGTCCTGCGAAAAATATAACAGAGAATGTCCTTTACGCAAATAAATCCCTGTACAGTCAATTAAATCTAATTATAGCTTAACAAGGCAAGTTAATTTCATGATAAGCGAGGTTTCCACGACCTTTCTCGCCCTAGGCATTAACCAGTTTGATTGTATTGTTTGTATTGTTGCAGACTGGCCCTGACATCTAAACTAAGTCAACCTGGATACTAACAGCTGTATTGTGAGTACATGTGTACTAAAAGCGGGGTATTAATCTGTCTGTGAACTAACAGTAATTTATGACGTGGGTTGAGCGCTTTACCTTGTTTACTCGTCATTTATCTCTTGCGCTACGGGATAGCCAAGAAAATATCACAAAGTAGGTCATACAACTTTAAAAAATTTCGCTGTTGTAAACATAATACCTACATACATATTAAAAAGTTTATTAGAAACCACGATGTAGGAAGTACATATCTTTAAAAGAAAACATGAGTGCTAGAGCCGGAACAATGTGACGTCAGAAGATACCAAGATGGCTTGAGGACGGGCAGAACTGACGGTAATCTCTATACTTTTCCTACTTGCTTGTGCCTTTTCACACGCTCCGAGCAGCTGCTGGTTTCCTGGTACCCAGTGGAGAATGTATACCTACATGGGTAAACGTGTGAAAATGTTCATACTGACCTATACCCTCCACCACCGGATACCTGGTGCCGACTAATCGATAGCCGTATGCGGAAAGGCCCTAACGGTTGATTAATGTTTCCAACGCGATAATTGTAATAAAAGTGTGCAATGTTATCTGGCTTATAGCTATGTGTGTTTACCATCACAAACACACAACTCTCAAGTAGTACTAGCGAGCAGGTGGTGGACGTTTCTATATCTTACGCTGTAACACGCTTAAGTTGTAAAACAACTTTTATACACATTCATAGTCAACTCTTATTATACAGAGTTGATACGACAGAGGGGCTTTCCTTTAAACTGCCTATACTAGATACCATTTTCAAGTTCTGTACCAAAAATCAATTAAATAGAAGCAGTAGTTTAGTCGCAAATTATTTTTTAAGTTTTTGCACCGTTTGAACACGATAAATCTTTCCTAACAGCTGATTAGGTCTATTGATACGCATAGGTCATGCACCTTAAAACGATAAATGTGAGTATAACCTACGATGCGTTGTTGCCGCTCTGACGGAAGTCACAAGTACAACCAAATATTTTCGCTAAAATATGGCAATGCATACACACTCACTTGCACTTTCATTACAAAGGGTGGTTGCGTTTTACTCTGATTTGTAATCTATTTAATTTGTTTGAAAGAAAAATAAACTCATTTTTGGTTCCTTTTTATTTTTATACCGTACCGAATTAATACTAAACATGATGTATAGTATACGTAGTGCAATTTTTTTTTTAATTTAATGCCTCTCTGTCATATCAACTCTGTATGTTAAATGGAATTTCACGAAAATACTTCCTGCGTTTAATATATCTACATATTTGACTAAAGAGATAAATGTTGGTCATGTTATGTAACTTTAGTTATCATAATTATACAGTTCCTCAAAACTAACCGAACCTAATTATGAAATCTAATATCGTTATTAGTAGAGAGAATGTAAGCTTGGTGTTACGTGGGTCAATAGTGGCGATTCTCTTGTACACCGAACTAAACTATCACTTAAATTTGGTTAAGAGAAAGAAAGAAGCTATTCTACAAACAAGATTTTCTAAACTTAAAAACTATTTTGACACAACTAAAATCGAGTTTGACAATCGCTAAGTTGAGTAGACCATAGACATAGTCGGAAATTAAATAAAGAGTGAATGAAAGTGAATGAAATGAACTGAAGTGCAAAAAAAACCTGAGTAAAATCAAATAATTATCTTTAATTGTTTATCAGTAATTATTTAAATGAAATACAGGGAGCATAATGATGGCGTAAAACTATTTTAATGTCTATATTTTAATAAATTAAGATGCAATAACCTAAATTATTAGGATGTATAATGTAACTTCGGCGATACATTTTCGGTTTTCAATACGAAAAAAACCTATTTTATTAAAATCGACTAACTACAGCATTTCAAAATTGATTCAGATCGCATGATTATCTTGCTATTTATTTCAGCGTAATAAAGCTAATACTAAACCTAACTTCCTAATATTATAAATACGAAAGTAAGTTTGATTGTTATCTTTTCACGCCTAAACCATTAAACCGATCATCATGAAATTTTGCTTATACGTTGTCAGGGGTACAGAAAAGGACATAGGGAACCTTTTATTCAGAAAAAAAGTACTGTTCCCGAGGGAAAGAACAACTGTTGACGGTCTCAATTGCTTTAGGACGCTAAATGTCTTTCGAATGATGATTGAATTATATTATTAGAAACTTTAGTAGTGTGCTAACAGTATTTTCTTTTAAAATGTATTAACATTTTGTGAGTCTAGAGTGAACTCCAACACCGTTTGACCGAACACCACGCAAGTTGGCACATAGGTAAGTATATTTATGTATTTTGAATGGAGAAGGATTTACAGGATCTTTTCAACCTCAACGCGAGTAAAGCCGCGGGCAAAAGCTAGTTTAATAATAAAAATGTGACCTCGAGAAAAGATTATCCGGTTTTTCGTTCAGTAAGTTGAAAATCTCCGGTATTCTCGTCGCCCTAGGAAAGCCCTATAAGGACATCTTGAATTTATCTGTCTATTTGTTTGTTATGTCGTGACTCGTGAATCGACAACAGCAGCAATCACATAAGTTTTTCAAACTCATAAGTATCCAAACTTTCAAGAACTAATAGAGAAATGTAATTTTAGTTCATGACAACTAACTTTAAGCCACAACTTTTTAATCACGATTAAAAATAGTCTGATTTAGTTTGACAATCAAAATTATAGGTGTGAAAAGTCAAATTAAGAATAGCAAAATTGCTTTTTTCACTAAAATTGAATAACTAAATGACTTTAGTGCTGTCAAATTATATTGTAATTAACCTGTGTCTTTAGTCAATTTCAGAGTGGACAGTGGGAAACGTCGTTTGACAGGAATAAACAACATTTTGGTGATTTTAGTCTAGTCTAGAGATCTTTGTGACAAGAGAATCGGCACTAATATCTCATGATAATTAACAAAACCAAATAAATGAATCATAGGTATTAAGACTTCACCTACCACTAACAATATTGAATGTTACTTGTGAATGACGCTAGGCGTAAAAGTGAATGAGCTCAGTACATCAAACAAAATATTGTATTGTTTTTTTATCAGCGATAGCAGTAATACATGAACCAAGCAATAACATGTTCTCGGTAACCTATCGAAAATCGATAGTGGCGTGCATTTGTTATTTAATAATGATTATATCAACAGCAATGTAAAATAATCAATACAGAATAAAACTATCATGCAACTTTCTATCGTATTGTTATCAACAAAGAGCTGCTGCTGACTACTTGCTTGTCATTATTATTGAACATACAACACATTTTATTTACATTAAATAAAATACTCCATTCGTAAATAGAGTTGGTGTAAATAACTTACTTTTGTATACGTAACAGCAGTGACATGTTCATTAGTGATTGTGAAAGCCTTTGAATAAATTGCAGCTTAGATCAATATTACAGAAATGGCTAAATCATCCACCTTTGTATTACTAAGAGACACTAATCGAATGACTACAGTGATTTTGGCAGAATTTTATCTGCATCAGCCAAACTGCCTTACTGCGAATGAATTATGGGCAGAAGGCAACAGTAACGAGTTGAATAGGATACAGAATACACCCTTATCCAGAGTTATCGGCACATACGAGGGCTGGTCAAAAAGTTCGCGGAATGAAGGGGTTAGAGAGGCGAGGGAGTGGGTATTTTTACCTGTCACTACTTGGTGACTCAACACAATTATGAATACGTAGCCTCACCCCAATCGGTTCGTTATCCATTGAGATAATTATCGCTGGATAAACAAGTCAAACAGGAAGAAAATATACTTAAACAGTTTATATTTTCTTCCTGTTTGACTAAAAAACTTAAGTTCCTCACTAAGCAAGGAAAAACGCCCTGGAAAAACAATGATTTACAAGGGGCATAGTCTTTTCAAGCAAGGCAGAGACAATTGAAGACGATCAGCGCTCAGAACGGGCCCTATCAGAATACCAGCGCTGCGGTAATTGTTTGTTTTTCAAATATCGCAGCATCATGCTGAGATAGGAGCCTTTTTGGTCTCGCACAGGTCTTCTCTTTATTTTTTTATTGATTTCATGATTTTGTTAGATTTAATGTTTTTTTTTTATTATTTGTATTTCCTGTGCGTGTCCCAAATAAAATATTTTTCTTTCTTTCTTTCAGTGTCGGCCAATTGTGGCAACGTCCACAGACATTTTTGAAAAACTTGTTCTCGAAGATGCACTCTTAAAGAAGAAACAGATCGCAGTGATGACCGGAGTATCACCTACGACTATTTGGAATATACTTGAACTGACCATCTTGGCATGTCTAACTAAGGTCAGTGCAAGATGGGTGCCGAGAATGCTCACACCGGCATCGGCACCGCTTCAAAAACAACAGCGCGTCGAGTGTTCGCGCGAGTTTTTAGACCTGTGCAGTGAAAACAGGGATGAGTTTATGAACCGAATTGTGACTGTGACAAAGCAGGAGTCAATGTAGTAGCACAAAAAATGCGCAGCACCGCCTTAGAAGTTTAAGGTGTCACAATCGGCCGGAAAGATTATGGTTTCAGTTTTTTGGGATTCAGAGAGGATTTTATTGATCGATTATAAAGATAAAGGTCTCAATATCACGGGGCAATACTACACTACGCTATTAGAAAAATTAAAAGAAGCAATTAAAGAAAAGAGAAGGGGAAAGTGGTATCGAGGTCTGCTCTTTTTTGCACGACAACGCACCCGTTCATAGAAGTCATGTTGTGATGGCTACCTTACACAAATGCGTCTTCGGAAATTTAAAACAGTCTCCCTATAGTCCAGATTTGGCCCCTTCTGATAATTTGTTCCCAAACAAGAAAAAAAGAGTTCGTGGAAAGAAATTTACGGATGACGAAGAACTGAAGTCGACAATTTCTGCTTATTTTGAAAGCCATGACAAATAGTTTTTTTTTCGAACATAAACAAATGATTTGAAAAGTCTGAAAGTGAATTTGGGCTAATGGAGAATATAATGAAACGGCAAAATAAATTCATGTTTAATTTCACACGCCTTCCCTTTAATTCCGCGAACTTGTTGACACCCTCTCGTACATATTTAATATATCTTGTGCTGATTTTATGAGATACAAAAATATTATTATATATATTATAATATAGTTATTTAGCCCTATATTTTCAACCAGAGGCACAAACTGACCAACTGTACCGGTTGAAAAGAGTATTACCATCGAGTACGAAAACAAGGCTTGTGCTGTGCAGTCCTTAAATTTCCCTATTATCGATTATAGTGATGTGTGCTACTATGACCTGCATGCAGATCTCCTCGACAAACTTGACCGTCTTCTCAATAAATGCATTCGATTCGTTTTCAATCTGCGTAAATGTGATCACGTCTCTGCGCATCGGTCGCTACTAAAGTGGTTGACCATACGGCAGCGCTGACTACCTTGTTTTCATTTCTTGATTCTCCCTCTTCTTACCGGGTTATCTAGCCCCCACACTTTCAGTACATTTCCGCCAACAACAATAGAAGTCTACATTCATCACACAAGTGGTCCCACTCACCGCACAGACTTCATTCACTCTTCCTTCTTAGTTCAGTCTATCTCTCTGTGGAATGCGTTCCTCCAGGAAATCGGGATGGCAACCAACCGATTACCCTTTAAAGCTAAAGTTCGCGAGCACATTCGCAAGAAACTGGTAGAATCTGATGAGTCTACCAGTTTCTTGCGAATGTGCTCGCGGTAATGTTTTCTCGTTGTTTGTTTTATTTGTTTTTAGTATATTCGTGTATTTATGTACATTTATTTGTGCTATAATTAGTTAATATTATATATAATTATATATATAGTCATAATAGGTTTATGCGTGTCTTTGGATTTAAAAACATTGATTCCTAAATTATCATTATAAATTGCACCCACCACTGTTTGTCTCTGCATCACCCAAAGGTGGACTGGTAGAAAATGCCTATGGCATTAAGTCCGCCTCTGTACATTTGTGTGCATAAAGTATTAAATAAAAACTGACCCTAAATAAAAACATCGAACATCAAAACTTTGACAACGAAGCTTTAACTTTCTGGGAACAGACCCTTCCGGGTATTGGAGTTTCTGGGAAGAACATTTTGAAACCATTTTACCATCCAGAAGACCAGGTCCATTCAGCAATAAATAACCGGGTAATTCGGGAATTAGACATTCTGAATAAGAACGACGCTACAAATACGCCAACAACATAATAGAAACTGTAAATGGCAAAGTCACATCGACAATAATGACATGACGATTTATGGAAGCAGACACAGCTAATAGTGCACATTCACCAAATGTGGTGGCAATGATGACTGCTAGCGCTATATGAAGGTGATTAGAAATGCTAGTAGCGCCGTAGGTGTAAAAGGCGTTAGTGATATAGCATTTGAGTAAGTTAATATTATAATAATTTGGTGAGCGGTCATTCTAGCACCAAGGCCGTGCGTGTTTGGATTTTCACTTATAAGCTCAGTATTAACTGAATTTAAGGTATTATGTAAAATTGCTGTTTCTACTTTGGTATGTATAGCCACGGATAATAAAATACACATTATCTACCTACTACGCCAAAAATGGACGAAGAAATTTTCCTTTATGGAACCCTAAGCCATAAAGAAGTCCTAAAAGTTATAAAAATACAACAGCAACAAAGAGACTGCTTCAAGGTCATGCAGTAAAACACGATTAAGTTTTATTGACACTAGTAAAATATTTCACTTTTTCTCTACATTTCTATTAAGTACTTAACTAAATAATTATCAACTATGTGCCAAAAACCACATACAATAAATTAAGTATGTGAAGGCCTTCACCCTAAAAAGGGGAAAAGCCGCAGAATAAACAATGAATTGAAATTAATGTGACAGCCGAATTTCAATCATGTCATGAGAGTAAATACAATCAATGCTTGTTTTGCGCAGGGACCGAAACCGGTATCATAAATAGGGGTATTTTTTCGGTTACAACATTTATATTTTTTACAGGTATTATTAAAGGTTACCTTAATTCTTAAATTGAATACAACCAGTATTAATACCGGTTACCGGAATTAAAATTACCTCTATCTAACACGTGCCATCGGCATTAGTCAAAGGGCGCGCATCGCCTGTGTGTGTGTCAAAGAGTTTCCTTGTATTTCAATTTTGTCAAACTATTCACGTTGATCTCAAAATTTGGAAGAAAATTAAACTTGTTACAGAAATTATAGGTATTTAATTTTGGAAGTTTTATCAAGCTCTTACACCTAATGCCCAAATATTAAAACGCTACTCAATTTTATGTCAATTTTAAGCCGTTAAGTCTCGTGCTGTATCTATCACTTTACGTCAACGTTACTGTGACACCACGCGGCATCATAAAATCGACTAGCGATTGAATATTTGGCCCAGAGTATAATACTTAAGTATAATAAACATGTTATGACATACAATGCGTCTTAAAATATATGTACTATATTTGGTATTGAGCTTGAACTTGTTGTTCCTGAGTGCTATCCATGATAATGTGAACTATTTTATGGATAGATACATTCATAGCGTATTATGTCGTCTAATTTACACAATAATTTTGCCATTAAGATTAAAAAAGAATAACTTTCATGAATCTTGTAATCTTCCATACTTTGTACTGAGTTTGGCAGGATTCCCTTATATTATCATTTCTTTTGATGACATATTAACAGATAAATCTGGAGCAGAGCATTTGAATCTAAATTAGAGGAGCTGCGATTGGAACGTCTCCGACACCCACCGTACTCCCCGGGGAGTACGGTGGGTGTCGGAGACCTTGCTCCAACAGATTACCACTTTTTCCGGAATTTGGAAAACTTCTTGCAAGGAAATAAATCAATATAAGATGAGGCTATCAAAACCACCTTTTTTTTTTTTTGAGGATGGGAAATCATCAAATGACCCCTCCCGCTCTGGGTGGAGCGGAAGGGAGTGTCAGACTCTTACTGACTAAAACCCACCCGTGTTCCTTCCTTGGCCCTTTATGTTCCGGGTCAGCGGTACCCCTTTTGGATGATCCCGCTTTCCCGGCAGGCTTGGGCCCTAGTGGGCCCCCTCTTCGATGCTGACATCTCTTTGAGGCGCGCGTGGAACACGTACGCGCCGTCCAGCACGGGCCTGGTCCTGATCGGACGGTAAGCTACCCATTACTCACCGCCCGCAGGCCCGCGCCTACGGTGGCCGGGAGTCGTCACGCGGCTCCCGACGCCCGGAGCGTCCACCGCGGCGGCTTGGACGGGAGACTCTCCCTCTCCCGTCCCGCCACCTCCTTCGCTGGCATGACTGCTTCGCAGAAGGAGGCGACTGCCTCCCACTCCCCCTCGCCCCGGACCATGGCTTGAACCAGGGCCGGGCGTGAGAGGTCGCCGCCGCTGCCGATCGCATCTACGAGGACACGGCGGTGCTCCGCCCAAGCAGGGCAGGCCCCCACCGTATGCTCCACCGTGTCCTCGGGGCGATCATCGTAGTGGTGACACCCGGGCGTTTCCTCCCGCTTGATGATGTGCAGGAACCTCCCGAAACATCCGTGTCCGGTGAGGACCTGCGTCAGGCGGTAGGTGAGGACGCCGTGACGCCTCTCCAGCCACTCCTCAAAGAGGGGTCTTACCGCCGCTATCGTGGCGTGCCCTGCGCTGGGTTGCGACAGTCTCCGAGAGGTGTGTCATCCGAGAGGTGTGTCACCTACGTGGGACGTGATGGCGGAAACCAGCGCCGCATGTCGTGCGGTGTTCCGCAGGGTTCGGTCCTAGGGCCGCTCCTGTGGAACATCGGGTACGACTGGGTGCTGAGGGGCGAGCTCCAACCGGGCGTAGACCTGACGTGTTATGCAGATGACACGCTGGTCACTGCCCGGGGGAGCTCGCACAGGGAGGTAGCGTTGCTGGCCACGGCCGCGGTCTCACATGTTGTGGGCCGCATACGTCGCCTAGGCTTGGAGGTGGCCCTCAGCAAGTCGGAGGCCATGGTGTTTCATGGCCCCCGGCGGGCGCCGCGGTCCGGCTCACACATCGTGGTCGGGGGGGCTCGGATCGCTGTCGAGTCCACCATGAAGTATTTAGGATTGGTGCTCGACAGCCGGTGGAACTTCGAGCCTCACTTCCGACGGCTGGCGCCCAAGTTGCTGGGCGCGCCTGGCGCGCTCGCGACGCTGCTTCTCAATCTGGGGGGCCCGAGCGCCGTCTGTAGGCGGCTCTACGTGGCGGTCGTGCGATCCATGGCCCTGTATGGGGCCCCGGTGTGGGCCTCTGACCTGACGGCCGGCAGCATCGCTGTTTTGCGAAAGCCGCAGAGGGCGATGGCCGTCAGAGTCATCAGGGGGTATCGCACGATCTCCTACGAGGCGGCTTGCGTACTGGCCGGATCCCCGCCCTGGGACCTCGAGGCGAACGTACTCGCGTCGTTGTATCGGTGGCGCGAGGAAGCGAGGGCGCGGGACGAGGGACCGATGCAGCGACACATAGAGCTGCGTCTCAGCTTCGCGAGGTCCTGGTGGCGGAATGGCGGGACAGGCTTTCACGCCCTACCGCCGGCCTCGTCACCATCGAGGCGGTCCGGCCGGTGCGCACCGGGCGTCGGCGGAGGGCGGACAACGCCCTCTTCAAGCCCCCCTAAATGGGTCCAGGGGCGACGGACTCGGAGACGTCCATCGCCCCCCACACACCAGGACACGAGGTGGTGGCGCGTAGTGTTCCACGCGCGCCCCTCTTAGACGTCACGAGGGGAGTCAAACACCTCACTCCCCCCCCAGACCCGAAGAGGCCCGCAGTGGCGGGCTTTAGTCAGTAAGAGTCTGACAGAGCCCGCCGCCCGCCCCAGGGCGGTGGACATCCATGAGGATTTTCCACCCCGGAAACAAAAAAAAAAAAAAGGGTTGCGACAGTCGCTCTTTCCATGCCGCCATGAGATCGCGCCGGAGGTCCGTCCGCTCCGCCGCGATTTGCCGCGGAAGCGGGGTTTCCCCCCGGCGTAGTGCCTCCGCGCGCCACTCATACAGGCGCGCGAGGACTATCGCCTCCAGATCCCACGGCGGCAGTCCGGCAAGGAGGCTTGCCGTCTCGCCCGAGATCGTGCGGTAGCCCCGGATCAGCCTTACAGCTACCACCTTTTGGGGCGCGTTCAGATAGTGGGCGGCTCTCCGCCGCAGTGAACGTGCCCACACCGGGGCCCCATATGTAGCCATGGACCGTACGATCCCCGCGTAAAGCCTCCGGCAGGAGGCGTTTGGACCCCTCAGGTTGGGCAGGAGCCGCTTGAGGGCGGCCCCAGTCCGTTCCAGTTTGGGGGCCAAACGTCGGAAGTGCTCCACGAAGTTCCACCGGCTATCGAGCTCGAGTCCTAACTACTTCATCGTGGACTCGACGCCGATGTGAACCCCTCCTATCGTTAGTTGGGATCCCGATGGTGGCCTGTTCCGGGGCCCATGGAAAGACATGGCCTCGGACTTGTGCAAAGCCACCTCGAGACCCAACTGCCGGATGCTCTCCACGACTATCGCAACCCCGCGTGTCATCGCGTCGGCCGCCGCCTGATGCGACCTCCCCTGCGCCAGGACCAGCGTGTCGTCAGCGTAGCACACCACGCTGACGCCATCAGGGAGGTCAACCCGCAGCACCCAGTCGTAACCGATGTCCCACAGGAGCGGCCCTAGAATCGATCCCTGTGGGACACCGTACGACATCTCGTGCCGGTTCCACTCCCCGTCGCGACCGGGGTAGATGACGGCTCTGTCCGTCAGATATGCGTCAAAACCACCTTCAAAGTTTTTATTGATTCTGGCTCCCACAATTTTTTCAGCAAAGGATTCAATGAGCTACCGATAAAATAAGTGCATAGATAACAATGATACATTAAAATAATTTCATTTTTTTTAAATCGTTTTGGTTTTCCCATACAAATCGCCAATTACATATGAGGAATCATATGGACCTAATAATATGTAAGTACATGTAAATAAAAAAATAAAGTTAAAATTAAAACCCATCTACGACAACTAAAAAGATGTAAACAAGACACACAAAATTTTTCGTAAATCTGGAGTCACGCGTAATTACTAATCATGTACCTATAATTAATATATAAATCATACCGATTACGTGTGACTCTGGTAATACCTACGAAAACAGAAACCGATGTTATTTTGTTACGATGTCTTGTTTATATACCTTTTTAGTTTTTTGACCACTGTCCTTGCACCTAGTAGGTAGTATAAGAGAGCGTCATGTCTTTGCAACGTTTCAATTTTCCGCTGGACAAACCACATGATTATAGAAACATTGTTGGGCATACATCACCAAGGACAACAATATTTACTGTAAACTGATACAGTTTGCATTGCTCTTGGGCTATGAGAAAGTCAAAAAGGCTTATAGCGTAGTTCCGGATAGATGGAAATGCTCGTGGAACAAGCTGGGCCCGTTCACAGCATACCTTGAAACCCCACCAAACTGGCAACCAGAGACGCTCTTTGTATCAGAGCCCGATATCTACGCTCTTCTTGCGCTCTCAAAAAAATTGCCAGCAAGAATAGTTTACGAGCTTTGTTTACGAAAAATTGCAGCCCACTATTAGAAAAACGGGCGCGAACGTTTCTCCGCAAATTAAGCAAAACCAAAATTACCGAATTGATTTCTATGATGAGAGAAAAAGATAATAGAGGCATCAGGAACAGGGTGTAAAGTTCAATCATACCTCCATAGAAAAGGGAGGATCCTCCGACCAGACGGGTGTCGTGTCTGGTGGGCAACTGCCCGACGATTGTTGTCGGGTATATATGTTAGTCGCGCGGTAAACTCTGCTTGCGCGGTGGAGGATTTGCGTGACGTCAGTATGACGCGCACCTCGCATGTAGCGATGTAGATACCGCTACACATAATCAAATGGCATTCTACCAATTTACAATGTAATAATGTAATATTATCTTACCTTTACTCATTTCCTTTTTTTTACTTTTATTCAAATATTCCGCAAAATGGCAAACAAAATAAACGTAAACAGCACAGCATGACGATTTGACTGATAATGTTTAAAAAGTATTTTTTAATGCCAACAAATTGTCGGCATTGCGATATTCTGTTTCTTTCTCGTAATCAAGGAATTTTTTAGGTAACCGGTATTAAAACGGTAACATAAATAGAGGTAACATATTTATCCTGCTTGGTTACCCAGATAGCGGTAACCTTAGTCGTAGAAGTAACCAAAATTCTTCGATACCTGTACCGTAATTTATAAAGGTTTTCGGTCCCTGGTTTTGCGTTTATATCTAAATAGACGTTGTACAACGTGAATTTTATATGTTTCATTGTTTTATGAAGACCAGTGCTTATATCAGGGTAACAAAGACTAATTAATTTACCCGTATATTTTTTTTGTGTATCCTGTTGTCATATCCACTATTCAAATGTAGCGCGCTGTTTAAGTTGCTTGTTTTTAGAATTTCTTTCATAAAGAATTGAAATTCAAATGTGATTCTATGCTTATAAATCCCATTCGTTTTGTATCCGTTTCTACTATTATCATAATGCTACATACAAGCTGTATTATGCGTAATGTCATGTTAAATGTCAGTTACATTTCAAGAGCAATGCCCACACGATGTTTTTGCTCGCTTGATGATAAAGTGAAGGCTAGTGCATGACCTTGCTGAGCTTTGCAAAACAGCTGTACTAATTGCCAATCAGTAGTAAACTTATTCCAGGACAAATCGTAATGCAATCAACTAGAATAATCTATCTAGACGTCTTTACATTCAATGCCAATAATCTCGGATCATGAATTTATGATAAGTTCTAGAAATGAGTACTTGAGAATTATTAAGAAGTTTTTTCTTCAACAGTTCTTTGATCGAAGGTCAATGAAATGGTTTCAGGGTAGTATAATATTTTATAAATCCCGTTTAATTTAATCTAATACGAGGACGACTACATATATAATAAAAATAATACATTATTATTTTTCTGACCATCAATTAGCCCAGAGCTATACTTGCTTTATAATTACTCAAATAAACAAATATTACATACGAAAACTTGGCAGTCTGGATGTGTAGTCATCAATCGTTCAGGCATTAACGCAATAAAAGCTTCAAAGGAGTGCAAAGGTAACATTTTTTGCTAAATTTTCTGCTTACATGTTAATGAGACTAAATATCGCAATAATTTAAAGGATTGTAGTCTCTTGCCTCGTTAGCCAAGGTTCTAAGTAGGCTGGCGACTGGCTCACGACACGGATACACGCGTGTTACAGAATGTGAACGTGAATACCCAGTCCTAACGATTTTGCAAAACATTTCGACACTACACTCGAGGAATTACTTGGTATCGAGGCAAAACTGCTCTCTGGTTTTGAAATATCCGTCATTCACGAGTTAAACACGGAAACCAGTGTCAGTTATTTGTTGAAGGATTATTTTGAACAGCATCTTTGATCATCAAACATGGTCGTTCACTGATAAATCTTAATAAAGATCTTCCAAAGATGCTTTCACAAAACCAAAATGAGTATAATGAATGAAGGCTTTTACTTAGTTTTAGCATAGCACACCTTTGCAAGAGACCGGAATAAGGTGGAATGACTACGTGACACAGAAAAGCATTGCTCAGCATAACAACCAAGGTACGAAGGTACTTCGTCGTTATCAGCAGCCATTTATGTTTCGTCATCATCAATGTTTATGTCACTTATAAGCATTGTAAATTATACAAATACACCAGATTTATACATGATGGCTAATTGTATATAGAGAAAGAGTTAATTACAGAATATTTATAAATAAGTAATGTTCAGTTACCTGTATTTGAGGTGCTAATCTTGGTGCTCCACAGGAACACTGCTCTCCACACAGGCATCCATTATCAAACGCCCGACCAGACGCCAGGTCTCCTAGGTGCCTCCCCGAGGGAGTCGCTAGCCTTAACGCAGACGCGTCAGACTGCGATCTATGATGCCCTCTTCTTGCTGCTGGCCTGATCTCCTCGGCCAGTATAGAGTCCCTTAGTTTAGTCGCTCTCGATCTCTTAACATCACCTCCGAAAGCAGTCAATAACCACGCGAGCTTAAGTGAAAACTCAGCACTTTGTTTACACCTGCACACCAAATACGGTTTCAACACGTCCGCCACATCGCTCATTTCAATATACATGGTCGCTAATTGTGGTAGGTAGAAATCCACGTCTTCGTATGGGAATGAGAATAGTTTGTTCGCCAGATAGGTCTGCACGCCCGGCTCTTTAGAGTTGAACAGGTATGAGATCGCCATGCTCATGTCGAATAGTTTACTTTCGAACAACCGGAGCAGAAAGTCTTTGTTTTTAGTTGTTTCAGCGGCACAAATATCGGAGTTCACTGCTGAGTCAGTTAATATATCGGGAGGATCAGGAGGTTTATCTGTGTCTTCTGGGTTGCCGGAGTCCAGACTTTCTCTGGACCTTGCAGCGGCTGGGGGCTGTGGTCGCTCCTCGTCGTTGCCGTCGGGAGGTGTGTGAATGCCTGAGTCGTCGGAGCCCGTGGGTACCTCAGGCGGAAGCGCTAATCTCGGAGCGGGCACTTCGATAGGGATTCGAAGTGGCGCCCCCTCCGGCGAAGTAGGTGTCATGTCTTCTGGTATCCTCTGGAGCACAGAGTCCAGGGATCTGTTCCTTTGGTGGCCGCATCCTGCAGGCGGCCCGCTCGCACCCGTCACATGTCTACAACAAAGGAAAAATATATAAGGAAAAACTGATTCCAGAATAACGATTTCCTCGAGGACATCACAAGTTGGTAAACCCTAGCTTAAGCTAAGCCTAAAGTTCGAGTTACGTACTTATAAAACGGATCCTCGTAATGCTGTATGCCGATGACAATAATCTTTCTAACCATTTGCTCGATTACACTATAACGCACAGAAACTCAACACTAATTTAGAACACAGCACGGTTATTCAATTAGCCTTCTCACATAAACATAGTAGCTGCACTCAAACACTGGCGTAGCGTTAAAACAATGCGAGCAGCCTTGCGATATATCATAGCGCGTAATTAAACACTAAACATTGTGAAAACGCAGCACACACGTCCAACCTCGCGGGCGCCGTATGGCAAACTGTTTTACGCAACCAACAAATAGACGCGCCGCTCCGCATACCATTCGAATAAGGATCACCTCGATTACGCAGCCGAAACGCAACTAAACAACTTCGAAACAATATAAACAAAGATCTTTGCAGGCCAAAGATTTCGTCGACCGAGTTTACGATGTAGAATTTACGTTTTCTCAGAAACGTGGAACCAATTTCTATGTTTTATTTAAATTTTACACAGACTTGACGAGACACTTGTGCAAATTGACGTAACGTTATTCAGTAATCGGGTCTTCCAAACAAGACCTATACCAGTAAAATGGATAGTTAGAAAATTTGTGGTCAATGACTTCATATTCCGTAAGGCAAGTGATTTCATGCTGTATTATAAAAGGATGACATTAGAGCGTCATATTTTATATTCAAGAGACGATTACCAAAGCCAGTTCCTTATGAGACTGCGCGGCGTATTTGCTAACGCTGCAAGGAATTTCAATGCGATGGTTACAGTTACAATCGTAAACACATTATCTAGGACTTCAGATAGATGTCTTCTTGTATTCAGCACATATTTGTTCTCTTTTTGCAACAACCAGCAGGCACCGTGACATAACCGAGATTCAAGAACGCATACCAACTCACTAAGTAGGAGAAAGCGGCCGATGACCCCGAAAAGTTTATCACCGACTCCATCCGACTTAGCTGTCATTCTCGGAAGATACATAAAACGCAGTGCAGTCTTAAGTGGCGATGGCGTTCTTAATGCGGTCGCGTATTCACACAAGAAAGTAGAGGAAGTGGAAGTGTGTATAGTGGCCATTCAATGAGTGAACATTCCATGCGGAGCGTGAGTGGTGAACGAATTATCGTCGGTTTATTTTTGGAACGTTATCGGGAATTGTGCATGTGGTGCGTCCTGCCAACAGATGTACTGTTCAACAGTGTTGAGGCATCGAAAGAGAGGAGCCATTCATCCAAACCTATTTTAGTGACGTACGGAGTTACTGAGCACTAAAATGTGGAGTACGGAAACCTCCAATAATATATCAGTCATTCAACAGACTAATATTTATGATTTGATTGATCTATATTAGGAAATATTAATTACGTGATCATTTGAATAAGCGAAATACGTGCATTCGAGTGTAGATTATTTTCAATGGCATAGTTAGAATCTTTTCTGAAGTACATGTACTAGAAACCAACGCTGTAGGTCCACTTGTTACTACGTTTTCTACATAAACATAATCCTATATTTAAAGTAACGATCATAACATTAAATATTTACGATCAATTATCGTCCACATAGGCCATTACAAATGTATGGAACAAAGCCAAAATAAGGATAGCCGCAAACATTTTACTTGATCAATAATTTTGGTAAACTCATACAACTCAACAAATAAATTACTAAGAAAATTATTTAAGTGCATCACACAATGCTTTACAAGCAACTGCAACGCTGAGAATTCAAGAAAACAAGCAGCCTTGATAAAAAAAAAACCTTCAACCTGACTGGTCAACATTTCGTAAAAAAAAAATGGTAAGTATAACCTTTTCCGGAAATGCATAAATATCCGGCAGTGGACTGTGGTCGGTTATTGACGATCATTTCATCTTCAGCCTAATACAGGCAATATCACAGAATTCAGTAAGGTGAAAATATAGAAATCAGCTAACTGCCAAATACCTACTAAGGTGCGGTGTCTTGCTTGTCGTTCATGTCTTAACTTAAAACCTTTTCCGGTGTTATGCGACAACTTGTTTACGTTATCAGTATCACCCCAAGTAGGTCAACCCACTACGACCGATGGACTATACAAATACCCGCTCTCCGACCTCGCGTGCCCGACAGGTTAGAAACGACCCGACAAATTCAATACGATTACTAATAACTTCATACCACGCATCGAAAATCACGCCAAAACAATACAATTAAGTTTGCGAATGTGACAATGCAAAAACCAGAACATCGAACACAACAAAACAATTATTGAATGTTTGAAAAAAGACCTCTGACAACAGTACCAATGAAAATACTAAATGAATTGACACACTACATACGGCGACTCTTCCTATATTGATTTCAATTAGAACTATTTACTCCAATGACGCCAGTTGGCATTTATGTCTACAGCATTCCAACAAATAAACGCGTTCCTTCGTGAGCTTTCGCGAATTGTAAAAGCGAGTAGTAAAAGTGACGTCTATCTGGCAGACAATTCCGGTACATTAGAAAAAGCTTTTAATGGCTTACTTAGATGATCTCATCATTTCCTTCTAGCCATGCAATCTTAGCAAGTAACAGGTGAATGTTACCGAGCACTGGCGAAACTTGACGGCCTCAGCACTGGTGTACACGTTATGGGCACATTTCACGACGCGGATTGACGTCAACATCAAACAATAGCGGATTGATTCGACTCGGCACCATACCGTGGTGTTATTGTATGAATATTGGTGAAAGCCAGTCGTGTCGGCTTCTGCAAACTGATTTCGTACACAATCGATCATTTTATGAGTATTTAATCTATCATGCAAGCACCTGTTTCGATTCAAAATCCATTTCGAAACACTTCGTCTGTTTAATTCAAGACTTATTAATATCATATTCTTTTACAGCGCTGGCGCTCTCTAATAAACACTGCGGATCATCATTAAGTTCGGAAGATAGAGAAAGTTTCGTAGAAATGCTGCAATTTGAGCGAAAATAAAAGACATGAAAATAAAGATCGTGGCAATAGTTGTTATTCGTTAGAGTATAATTGCTTTTATAATCAGTGATCACCAAGTGTCGACTGTCTACGGTACATGAAAATCGTGCGGTGCGCTCTTAGTAAATCATGGACCGTGGTAGCGAAAGTGAACGCCTCCTCCGACCTTGTATTAACACTTTCTGCCACATGTCTTTAGATAGGTAAGTACACAAAGACTCTTCCTACGAAACAGCAGTCCCACAGAAAATAGAATAATTTCCAGACCAAGATACTTAGCTCGATACAGACGAATTACTTATCTCAAAAGAATATTCATTGTTTTAAAAGTAGAAACGTTCTTCTCTAAACACGTCTTTGTAAAGATAAATTCAAATAATCATAATATTGGAGAAAACATAACTGTAGAAAATAAACATTTGATTTGACGTTTATTTTCAACATGACTTTGAAGTTACATACAAATATTTAAAACCTTTGGACTGGTTTGTATTTTATTATTTTATGATAATTTTACATTGATTTATTTTACTATTTATGTACACATACTAAAATAGATACGACAGAACTGTTGAGTACAAAGGTACCGCTTATTTCTTAAGAAATTTCTTCCAGCAGACTTGCGAAATGAGAAAAGAAAAAGAAATGTAGACAATATAGTGTGTTAAGGTAAATTCTGATATAACCCGCCAAATTTAAAATTTTCATATGAAATATTATGAAAAATTCTTAGATGGAACAAATTTCCAAAGTTCGACGATTGATATGAAATTGATGATTATTATTCAGTAAATATATATATATATATATCATTTCTACAGTCGCGAATCGCATTTTGGTCACGATACACAAAACCAAAGAAAATTTGAATTTAGCGGGCTACAACTGAGGATTCGCCTTAACAAAATTATTGTTCTGCATGTCAAACAAAATGAAGAATTTTATAAAGGCATCAGTGCAGTACTCATGCCGAATTAACTTTACTCAAACTACATTAAAACAAACTATTACGAAAATTGTATTACTTACTCTACAAGTTGAAATATTACATTACCACAGCAGGTACCGTTCGTATACAACTGGTTTTAAGTAAGTTCTGTGTTATTTCATACATATTCGTACATTCCTAGATTCAAATAAATGTTGTTTGTATGTCGGTAATAATTTCCAAGAAGGACGTATTTACGTTATGTTAAATCAGTCTAGTATCTTGTATCCTATAATCATAACTATAATATTTGTAATGAAAGGCTGCAGGATTCAACCGCTTCATAGAGTAGTTTTGAAGTCTTTGTTTCATGAAGAGATGGATTCATCAAACGTTCAAAAATGATTATTAATTCAACATAAGCTAAGCCAGCCATGAGGACAGCTAGTCATCATGATCATCTTCCCGCCTGGTCCCATGTTACTTGGTGCCGGCGCAACACGTTTTCTTCTTTCATACTCCCCTGTCAACCGTCACGATACCATTCACTCCCTTTTCTTTTATGTCATTATATCATGGCAATTAGTCAAGGCATCAAGCTCCCCAAAGATGATATTTAGTTAATAGGTGACGAGGAAGCAAAAATGCTCATAATCTTAAAATGTTTGCGTGATATGTGAAGTAGGTGGTGCAGCAGTATAAGAGCTTTTATACGCTCTCATCATTACAGGTAGTATCTGTTTTGCATATTATAAATCGGAGCATCTTCTTAGCGTGGCGATGGCAAAAATAACACATTAAATATATATTCTTTAATTTGTTTGATCCAAAATTCAGCAGTGCTTTTACCGTTTGCTGACGTAGTCATTAGGTCTTCACGGGTGCAGGTGACAGGGCATGCGGCGCAAGATGTAAGGTGGGCCATTGTCGTGGAGAGACGCCGAATATGCACCGGAGATCTGAGCCCCCACTTGTGGTTAGTCAGAGCATTAGAAGTGGCTGGACTATAGTTTAAATATGAACACAATCCTCAGAGAACATTGCCATATACATCCTGCTTAGCAGGACGGATTAGTCACCACAGTACTATGGTTTAGCAAACATTTACTACTGTTTGTCCTCCGGATTTGATCCTCTGGTCGCTTAAACCTCCCAGAGGATACGTCCCATTACACACGGGCACGGCCCAATAATCTTGGTATCCTCGTCTCTAAGCCGGGGTAATAGCTATCACAGGTCCACAAACATGTGTCCTGTACCAGACTAACACAATATGTGCAAACAGATTAATCAATTACAACAACAGAAAAATAAGGTCAATGTAAGGTAATATTAATATTATCTATTCAACTAAATACATGCTAGTTTATGAATTTTTACTCTTATACATATTTTGCACTGTATACATATATTCTTCGCCATGGGTGACCTAAATACGTCAGTGCGGAACACGCTCAACCAATCAAAGGTTTAGTAAAGTCTGATTCAAAGTCATTCTAAGGAATAAAATTTAAAGTGGAAGAAAATAATGGATTCGAAGCTCGGTTAGATTGGAAAATTGTTCACAGAGAAACTGTTTCCAATCTAGCGCGCCAGTAAAATGGGATCATTGGAAAATTCCGCACATTTATTATTCTAGATCCTTGCCATACTTCCTCAGCTTAATTAGATGCACGCTCTAATTACATAATATTGCTACTGCTGTAAGCAAGCCATATACAAACGAAAAGTCGTAAACTAATATAAAACACGGATTGGGCAACCGAGTGTATTCTTTCTCAATGGCACCTGGACCGTAATATAGACGTTATGCAAGACATTGCGAACGGTGTGTTGCGAATTCTTTATCTAAGTTCTAATAAGTGAAGAGATAAGAGTGTTAGATAATTTCTGTATAAATATTCAATCTGTTCTTACAAAACTCAATCACCGAAGGAAGTCTTCCTGCTTTGTAAGATAAGTAAGATTAGAAAAAAGATTCTGATTTCATGTGTTTGGTTGGGAATTCCAATTTTAGTTGGTCGACCGAGCTAACAGGAGCCACTTCATAAAATTGTTTTGTTTTTCTCACAGCATATCACCAGATTCTTTTAGATTTGACGGTGTTAAAACCCACAAAAAACGAACAAACGTCAGTAGCCTTCTAAACACAAAGACTACACCGCAAAATGCTATAAAAACATCTGCCATAACAACCACGTTGCAGAGGCGTCGATTTTTGTTTGTTACTCAGATCATTTGTAAGCTTCTGTGACTTTAAAAACAAGAAAGTAGTCATTCTGTTAGCGGAACCCAACGTCATTGTCACACAAGGGCCAGACATTCGGTCACGCTGCAAAACCACGTATGACCAAAAGAAAATCAATAAATAAATTAGCAGCTAACACCCTACCACTACCTGCGAATGTTTACTACCACGTGATACACAATTAACTTTGTATGAGGTAGTAAGTAATCCAATATACAACTCCAACCAACTAACGTATATTACACTTGAATCACTTGTAAGGATTCCATGACCAGTTGGTTTTGCGCGATTTTATTAAATTTTATACTTCTCTGCAACGTTGGGGATGAAAATCTAACAATATCAAACGTGACGATGGAGCACTATAAACAAGCCATATCTGAAAAGTAAAGAACCTTCAACGTCATGGTGACTTTCAAAATCTAATGATACTGTGAAGAAAAGAAGAATTTGTAAAAAGAAGATGTTTCATGTTCGGCCATGTACACGGTAATGAAAAAAGAGGAAAAAAATCCAGGAATTGAGGAAAAATATTCTGTACTGAATTAACCTGATTACTTCGGCACAAAAAATAATAGTTTTTCAAATGATTACCATATTCTATTGATCATAGCGTCGTCTTACTTGCATATTGCTTTCGTCCAGAAATCATGTTACATTAAAACATAATAACATCACGTAGACGTTATTTATTTAGATATGAAAGGCATGTTTTTATGTGCTATTAAGATAAGATAGTATATTAGTTATTATGCAAAAAAAAAACAGCCTTTATTGTATTCAGGGGTTCGTTTCCCATGTTTTGTAAAGCGTACATGTTATGGCCGGAGTCCCATACAAAAATGAAACGTCTCCTTTGACATAAATCTCATCAGTCAACGGACTCCCGCGTAGACCGTTGTAACGGAGTAGGGACGGTCCTGATGGGATACCGGTATAAACACCATGCTTTACAAACGGATTGAATTGGAGTAAGAAGTTTTTAGATCACAGTGATCTTTGCAACCTTTTTAGCTAGAACGAATACTAAGAAATTCCATTTTAGAGAGAACGCACTATTTGCAGACAGTTCCTATAAACATAAGAAGTTCTATTTAAGACATATAATCTTGTTCTATTTATAATGAGTAACATTTAGCTAATGTTTATTTGATCATCTCCAAGAATTTGATAATCACCTTAGAATTCTTGCTTTCTTTCATTCGACTCGTGTGCTGTTGTTACAAACCAGTAGACGAGAATGATGATATTTTGAAAGGCTGTATCAAGAATCATCAGCTAATTTTACAGACGGCTAACCAAACACAATTCTAATTACCTAAACCATCTGAGCTATAAATATGTGAGAAGTAATTAAGGTAATTAAGTTTGTTTGCGCAGTAGTCATTTGAAATAATACTGAAATATACAATTAGTTTTAGGTCTGAAGGTCGATTCGCATATACATGACTGAAATGTAGAGAAACGTATAATGACGTCAATACTGGAGTAGATAATGAAGGTAAATTAACAGCAATATTCGCACAAATGTTGCCAAGCAAAAATAAACAGCAAAATTTGGTTTTTGGGATACAAGTAGCGAAAAAAAGGTTCCGGCCATCATCCCGCAATCGCAAATGTTTGCAGGGTTGCATCTGCGGGTCGTGTACATCTGTCGAATTTAACGGTCCCAGTTTGGCGGGAGTTCGCAAACCATCTGCCACTCGTTTCGATTCCATACAGAGATACGTGGCTATCGACAGATGTAAAAATATTCGAAATAAAATAAATAGAGGCAGATTGGCAGATTGTAAAGTCACATTGAGATTTCCAACGCTTACACATAATTTAGTATGAATGGACATGACAACAATTCAAAGAGCTCCTACGACTCTTATCCCGACTACAAGCAAATTATTTACATTCGTCACAGAAATGATTTACCCAGAGAGACTTGGGCATTGATAATAAATTGTACTTTGAACTTACTATAAATAGTAAGCCAGTTAGTAATAGAGACTGTCCCGGATGGCTACATGTTCCCATTTGGTTGAATAACCACAGTACTGTATTTAATAAAATAAATGAAGCGTTTGATGTGTAAACCGAGGAAGGAATGCCATTGTGGTACCAAAACGCATTAACGCATGCAAAACAACCTAACACGCGCATGATAAGTAACATAACTGTTTACTAGTACACGAGATTGATTAAATGAATATTGGTGAATGTTTAGTATTTAAATTTGTAAGTATGTGAAACAGTGCACTTAAAACTTGTTTTTTGTACAACGCTCGGCCTCGCTGAGTGCCCTTGCACTAAGCGTTCAAAGCACTGTCAGTTCTTGCTTTGAAAGCCAAATGAATGTACGAAATAAAGTGGTGTGTCAGTATCATCCTTTATGTAAGTAAACTCTGTGGAGCCAACAGCAAATGTGTTATGTTGACGCGCATATCAATTAAAAGCAGTAGGCGTACTGTAATAATGAGACTTTCCCTGCCTTTTGGTATCATTGTTTTGGGTAGAAAGTTAATCCAAAATGGGTAAAAGGTTTTACTAAGAGATAATAGCGAGAAAATTGACTTCTATTTCATCCAAATAATTAACTTATTCCACAGTTCAAAACTTGAAATGGACCTAAAGTTGTCAATGAATCGGAGACTATCAAGTTAGTATCACAATTGGATCTGTCGCTACTGTTTGAATTAGACCGTTTATGTAAAGACGGGAAAATAAACATAATTTCAAGAAAATAAATATAACATCTAAGCACTAAGCAAGTAAGCACCAATTTCTGAATAAGGTCTTCATGAATTGATCCCTCAGAGATTCCAGTCAACAATGCCTACCTACATTGTGGGTAAAAAAATGAATCAAATATTCAACAGAGTAAATAAACCTTGAATGTTAACAAGGTCAGAAAGGACCGTAGGCGTGGCGATCCTATTGTGATCTAAAATTCAATAAATTGAATCGGGGATCCAATCGACCCGTATGATGTTAGTCGAAGGGTTAGCTCTTGAGAACCACATTTATCATGACGTCACCCGTATATAACGGTATTAATTAAGGGGGAATTCCTCATATACCTAATAAACATTCGTTTTCATTTAGTAGTCCCCTTTTAGTAGCTAAACGCGACGTATTCGTGCATAAATTAATTGATTAAAACCTATTTACAGTTCAATGTAGTCATAAAGCAATCTAGGTAAGTACAATACGCTATTTAGTGGATCCAATATAGGCAAAGAAAAATGTCACTCCCAATTAAACAAACATATAAAATAAGAACCCAGGAGCCCAGGGACTTGATGCAAACAGAACACCAGCTAATCACTCAAGAGCAATAATAATATGTTTTTAACGCAAAAAAAAACAGCGATCAAGAAATTCTCCTTAGTGCCAGACAAAGTGACCGATGCAATTTCCGGCCATTCCCCACCGGATCAGACTATTTCTACCGTGTATATATCATCGAGCTACGTACTTCCTTTTGACCTAATATGCTGGCTCTGTTCGCCGCCTGAAGACTAATCGGAGTATATTTCCAACTTCCAGTTTACCAATATAGTCTTCATATTTGAAAACAAACGTTGTTCTACTAACAAAACTAACAACAGCCCTACATTTACAAGCGCGTGCGCAATACAGAAGGGTATTTAGTGTGTTGCATGTGGAAACAGGTGTTCGTAGTATTGGCAAGTTGGCCGAATATCTACGTAAAACGTAAAAGAAATTGTATCCATCGATAACGATTTCTTTTACCAAAGGTAAGCAGACTCATGAGTAATGGATTTGATGCCAAATGTAGCTTCACCGCATGGAGGAGTGTATTTTACTGAGCATGAGTATAATGAGGCTTTATTATTTATAACTTATTTATTTTCACGCTGGTTTTCACTTCCAGATGAGTGGAACCGCAAACAGCATTAACAAAGTCTGGATATCCTATAAGAAATATTATTTATACCCAATTCAAATTGATCTTTTTCATTCGTACATCATTCATGCCGTCTGCCACATTCATATTTGATACATCAATGAATGTTCAAGTGTTTCTCCGAGGTCATTGAACAGGGCCATAGGGACTGACTGATTTCTGATTCATTCATAAGTCATAAGTTCATAACACCACATCGGACATGATTTCATGATAAATGCTTCGTGTCTACGAAAAATAAATCTTGTTTTCTTCAATTTTATTAACGATGGCGTCTAGGGCTGGATACTAGACTTTAATTATGTATTGATGAGAATGGGGAATATGCATGTTATTTAAATTTGGTTCAAATATTTTTATTCCCAATCTTTATTGGCCGGACATTAAATTATTATTTTAAGTAGTAATTATATTTTTAATTACTTCAAATTAATAAATTTTTATTTTGTGCGAGGGAAATTCAAATTTGTAAAACGCAACACCATTGGTTAAAACGAAACTTGACGTCAAATACTATGTCAACAAGTTCGTATTGCTTACATTTGTATGGCATTGCAGTCTTTTGATTAGAATACATAGTAATAACGTGTGTGTTGTGAATTAATTTATTGTTTAAATGTAATTTTAGCATACTAGTAAGATTAGAAACCATTTAAGACAATGACTGAAGTGGTTTGGTATTATGCACAATCTGCCGAGAATAGATCCATTATGATGTCGCCGCATGAAAATTGCGTAGACGAAGATTGCCATTAGTTCCACTCAACGCATTATTTGATGGTTTGTTTTCTAATAAAAGGTAAGGTATTGTGTTAGTGACACAGTGACCTATAAAGACCAAAAGACTGCCTCGAAAGGAGGTTAGTTCGGGCTATTACTCATCGCCATTTTCTAACCTTTCATCAAAAATGTCTGGAAGTCGGACTAAAGCTGTTGGTCTGTAAAATACACTTACACTACTAATTATTAAGTAAGCATATTCTTTTTTTTTTTAAACGTTGCCCGCACTAGGAATTTCTCGTGTATCGTGGGTGCGTTTACAAACATGTAAACTCACATACACAAACAGCCAGACCCGTATCCACTACTAGCAGGTCATACAATGTTCCGTGCGGGAACCGAACCCGCGACACGCGGCGCAGCAGTCAATCGCTTAACCACTATTCAATATCATGGTCAGACTCAGATTTAAAGGCAAGGTCAAAGCAAATTATATTGTTGATTTACTAATACACATTTCGAATAAGTAGTCGTATTTGAGTAACTTGAGCAGTGGTGGCCCAGTGGTAACGGCCGCGACTTACGAGTTGTAGGTCGTAGGTTCGAACCCCGACAGGCGCTTTACTTTGTGTAAATTATTTCATCACCACTGCTCCGTGCCTCGGAAAGCACGTTAAGCCGTTGGTCCCGGCTGTCATTCGTGGATCTTTGACAGTCGTTACGGGTCGTCAGAAGCCCGAAAGTCTGACAACCAGTCTTACCAAGGGGTATTGTATTACCCAGTAACTGGGTTGTGGAGGTCAGATAGGCAGTCGCTCCATGTAAAATACTGGTATTCAGCTGCATCCGGTTAGACTGGAAGCCGACCCCAACATACCTAGTTGGGAAAAGGCTAGGCAGATGATGATTTGAGTAACTTGACACGTCTCATATTCATGTCATCGTAGCGCAAATATAGCTTTGGGGACAGCTGCACAATTATTTTCCTTTTCCCACAAATATCTTGTAACCCTCAAACGAACAACGCTCCTGGGAGTCATCGCTTTCCTCTCAACACAATGTAGTTTCCTAAACACTCAAAAACGTTTGCTTCCTTCCATTGCAAGGGCAATTATACCGCTTCCTCTAAACACAATAGAATGTAAAAGCCACTTGCCGTGACGAAGCAACAATTATTAAGTGAGGGTGACACAACTGGATTCTACGACAAAATCCAAGTTCGACAACAATATCTTCAAATGAATCTCTCGTTTGTTTTTAGAAGACTGTTTCTGTAAGCGGCTGCTGCTTGCTTGTATTTATTTTAATAATGAATCACGTTTCTGTTGGGTATATTTTTCACAAACTTTTATTTCTGTAACGATCCATAATTCAACAGTGATTCTCTTTCACGTGGCACAAATATTGAGATTTACTACTCGTGTAGCACTTTATTTTGCAATAACAAAACGCCAACTCGTGTGCATATGTAGTTCGATTTGTTGAATAAAAAATACTTTATTTTATTAGTGTAACATTATTAATGACAGCGAAGAAGGAAATCCTGAATCAAATGAACCTGATTTATCTCGCGTCGTATCACCTTGAAAGGTTGTGATTTTTTTCAATAGTGACGTAACAAGCTTTGTTTTAAACGTAAGTAAAAGCAAATCATGAAAGGATCGTAAAAACGTCACAGTAAAAATATTAGACCGTGGCAATCGACGTCTGAATCATAAATATATCACAGACGTAACCCTATGTTTTATCAAACGGAAAATATATCGTAGTTCAAATGATTTATTAAATAATAGATAGCACTCAACTATAGATTCGAAGAAAGGCATTATGCTTACAAAGAAATAAAAGTACACCGGAGCAGTAGTAGGTAAGAAAAGTCTGAGACGTGAACGAAAATAAGTATTTTCCACGAAGGCGTCGAAAAGCTACGGGTCCTACGATAGGATCCTGTAGGTGGTTGGCGGGTAAAGAATTTCTATCCCGAAGAGTATATCGCTACCATGATCTTTACCTAACAAAGCAGAAACGGTCTATCAACTATCTGGCGATGACATCATTCTACGCTCACCAATGCTCC
Organism: Brachylomia viminalis; assembly: GCA_937001585.2. Classification (NCBI taxonomy): domain Eukaryota; kingdom Metazoa; phylum Arthropoda; class Insecta; order Lepidoptera; family Noctuidae; genus Brachylomia; species Brachylomia viminalis. The sequence goes on from OW443300.2 coordinate 7,171,713, forward strand.
TACAAAGCACGGTGGCTATTCCTACGTAACAATGTCTAGGGGCAGACCCATATTCAACATTCACCAACTCCACCAAACAATGAACAGGCGGTTATGTAACAAGACAGATGAGATCCACGCCCAGATTGAACTCAGATTATTGTCCTCCAAATACAAACAATAGGCTTCCAGACACTTGTCGCAGAACTTTAATTAATCAGACCTTTGCAATTCGGTTAATCGTTCGAAAGAAACCCGCACATAATCTAGTCTAGTTAGAATACAATAAATCTATTAGGGCGATGTTTCACGACTGACGTCTCGCAGACACCCACATCAAGCAGTAATGTATTACTAGCTACTCGTTTCTTAGTGGCCTCATTGTTATTTTATTGGCTACAGAAAGCCTGCCTTTTACCCGGTCGATGTAAGTAATCACTGTTATACACAAATACCCTGTTACGTGCTGCTACTGATCGTGAATAAAACCCTGATATTCCATTACCTAATCACAACAATGGTATAAAGAATTACAGATTATTTCTTGAAATCACAACAGCAACGGATAAATTTTGTTTATTGGTTCCGCTCACTTCCCGTCATACAGATAATATTAGCAATTGCCACAATATTCGTTTCTATTTTAACGCCTGAATTTCAAACAAATGATCAATATCTACTCTAAACATTCTTAAGGAAGTTCGTTGCATAACGGATCGTTTGCTGAGCTAACATTTAGTTACTAAATATTTATAGAATAGAATACTCTTTATTATGTACACCACAAAAATTACAGAATAAGTGCAGAATTTTTACATAGGGTGACACAATGGGCGGTCTTATAGTTAAAAGCGATATTTTACAGACAACCTTTGGATGGATTAAAGGGAGAATGAGACCCTACAATACTGAAGGAGGTAGCCAGTGGTGTACCATTTACATATACAATAAATACTAACCACTAACTCCTGCCCGCGTCTTCGCCTGCGCTCGCTATTACTTAGTTTTTGCTTAGCGTTAAAAAAAAAGCTAATTCGACTGGTAGTTCCAGAGATTACCGCGGTCAAATAAACAAACAAAGCTTTATTATTAGTATAGATAGATATAGATTACTGGGTATACCTATCACGTTAGAAACCACATGCCTTAGGTCCTAAGTATAACATTCATGCGGTTGGCGATTCTATTATCAAGCTCTGTGCGCAGTAGGAAGATCGATTTACTTATAACACGTAGCATAATACCTAGCAAGTAATATTTCGTTAATAAACCGAATAAAAACCCACGTTCAAGTGGTCCGCTTAATTTTTACGATAGTATCGACCTTGTAGCGTGCAAGGCGAGTTGAACCTATGAATTGCCACTTCCGAACTGAGCGAACGAGGCCGACCGCCGAATTATCCGAACATGCTCCAATTGGAACTAGTGAGACACTAAACAGTTGCAGTCATTAGTATTCATCCTGAATAAAATCGTTATCAGCTTATTGACTGCAAAAAAACGGATTTTCCCAGACAATGTTTTGCTTGGCGGTTACCAAAACAACCGTGACTAACCGTGGCATGGAAAATCGTCTGCCAATTTCTTGCAATTTTCAACTGTGACTGAACACTGGAATTTATTCCAATTTTTGTATGAAGCATTCAAATGATTTTAGCTTTCCCCTGAATTAAAGAGTAACGTGCGCTTATATTTTTAACAATGATTCCTATGTTATGATTTGTATAGATGCCGGAAACCGTAAAAAGGAATAACTAAGTTCTTTAACCAAAAGAACCTTCACTTTATGGTTAACCAAATTAGTAGCGCCTAACTTTTACTCGTTCGACCTTCGTACGCATTGATTCCTAATCTAAATCCATCAGACAAGATGACTAATTTATGTACATAGTGTCTGAGTCCCTTGACCTGTGAGATTACGCAGATTAAATCATCATACTTGAGACACACTAAAGGGGGCAGTTGCATTGGACTGTGGGCGACCATTACGCCAGTGTCCCTCTCGTGGGTGAGGGTCCCTGATTGATCATTTCCGTCCATTGTGTCACTCCCTTTTATACACCCCACAGGCCTATAATACTCAGCTCGTTTAGCGCTCACCGTAACAAAATGTCATCGAAATAGACTATCAACAACTGACGTAAGTTTCTTGTTTCTATATATATCTGCCGTCTTGTTAGCGTTTGGAGAATTGTTTTTCAGATAAAAATAAACGTAATTGGTTTCAGTATTAGACTTAGATCAATTACATTTAATTGTATACTAGCTACATCATAGGTTAGTTAAATTCAAATCAATACAAATAGTGTTACGACCTACACTGGTGGCATCGGCTTAGATTATAGGTATGTATTGTGTAGGGGTGTGTTCTAATATCGTGTGTATAATAACCTATTTTAAGGTTTCTGGGGCGTCCCCATTTTGCAGGGTCAACGTATAGTTCTTCCCATAATAAATGTACCTATATCATATCCAACGAGGATATTTACCACACATAATCCCAAAAGGAATATTATGTAGATCTACTTTCCCTTGTCCCACAATTAATGTAGACTACATTATTGTGGGACAAGGGAAATGACGTCATGATTTAAATTAAATCTCTTAAGTGTAATCAAACGGCATCAGCATTTCCCCGGACACTGAGCAATCGCATCGCAGACGAAATAAAAAGTAGCTGACACAGACTTTATAAGAGATTGGGTGAGTCAACTTGCAAAATAAGACACGACGTAAGATAGCAACTAACAGGAAATTATACATCTAATATTTGCGTAGATAAGTTGACATAACCACTCATGTTTTGATAAATCTGTTTGATACTCGCAGAATTTGGGTAATGATGTTAATACATTCATACAGCTTGAAAGTAAAAAGAATTGCGGATGCTGTTGCTGATAAAATAATTATATTAAACAATTATAGCATTTTCTCAAAATAATAACAAACGTAAGGCTGAGCAATCATTGAGATACGTGGAAAATCATAGTAAGTAAGTAAGTAGGTAGAAGAGATTTATAATCTCCACGATGCCAACATCAGCCGTTCTAGGAATTAGATTAATTTCTCCCTGACATAAAACAATCTGTCTGGATACATTACGCTGCCCGGCTTGATTGCTTCCGAAGCCTTTTTCTACTTTCTATCTAGCTGACCTGAACTGGAAAATGGTGAAATCAATGTCGGTTGCCGTAGTTATATTATCTTCAGCTATTAATAAAGGATGTCTCTTGTGTCTCTTCCAATACTTCTACTCTTCGTATTTGCAGGTCGTCGCCCTGTTTGCCATTAACTTTTATCCCCTTTTCTATATGGAAGAGCATAACAACATTTTCGCAGCAAAATGATGTCACTCTGAGATATTCACATTCACAAGTCCTCAACTTTGTGGATTTCGCGTTGTAACTGCGTCATCTGACTAAAACCAGATTAGACGACTGTATTTTTAATAATCACCTAATGGTAAGCTGTTTGGTATTTATAATCAAGTCTGTGGTCGTATTAGGATTACAGCGCACGCACTGTAGAGCATCCTTCAATATCCAGTAATGTAATATCAGTGATAACATTGTGTGGCAGTAGATAGATGCGTCGACTCCTACGTAACGGTAAAATTGTATACAATCGGCGATTCTCGGTGACAAATCAGCAAACAATGAAAGATTGGATGTGTATCGTATTGTTGCTCTGACACTAACCTACATATGCTCATTCAATACACTACCATGTGAACTCTTCATTTCTGGTTATTTGATGACGACACTGAGTCTCGATTGCTACGGACTAAACGCTTTAAATCGATCGAGTGGTGCAGCCTTAGTCCGACCTCGATATGAATCCGTGGGAAGACACACTATGGTCGCTCGCTCTTGTCTCACAATGGAGTCTGTGTTCTATACGTTGGGTCCGTTACACGTCACATGAGATTGCTAATGCGACGCCATCCGTTATAATTATAATTGCCTCCAATAAACACTTGAGCTGTGAAGAGAGATTGGCTCAAGTTATTGTTTCAAGTTAAAAAAAAGTTAAGCTGAAGGCCTGCATCCAACGACCACATAGCCGGTAGTTGCCTTCATCAAAGCGTAAGCAATCTTACTATTTGGCTTCCATATCTTAGGGTGGTTGGCATGGTTTGAGCCTTCAGGCAATAACACAATTTAATGTAGCCTCCGTCGCTTGCACGCACGTTTTTCATCTGATTTTGACAGAACTTTATGTGTTGCTAGTTAATCCATTAATTTGGCTGCCAGTCCATACTGTTAGACTAGCAGTTCATACGTCTAGCGTAGTTAAGGTTTGTCTAGTTCATACTTTTAGATTGGCTTCAATAGATACAACAGCGGATACCGAGATTGGCTCTAGTTATACAGTAAATTATTGGTTTTGCTCTGAATCGCAAGTGGTTGAGTTAGACCACAAGAATATTCTCATTAAATTCAACATCATTATAAGGTTCATGGTTTCCTTTAGCTCCTGGCTTATTTGCTTTGATTTTCCTCTGCAAATTGATTAAGTAATTTTGCAATGATGTTCCCTACAATATTAATTTGTTATTGTATATTAGTTTCCTGTCCATCTTCAAGGTTTCGCGTACCTGGATTATTGCGTCAAGTAAATTAAAACCTTTTTAACAACGTAAATTTTTCATATTTCCTGTTATTAGAACAATAAAGACTAGAGGTCTGAAATAAAGTAGTGGTATGCTTCGTTTCTAACCCTTTATTAATTCTTGGAATTGGCACATTAAGATCTCTGTGGAACATTTGTGTCCTTGTGTTATATTTAATTTATATCATCATTATTTATAATTATCTAAATAATGTATACAAAATATTATAACACATTTTAAAAGAGTAATGGTGGAGTTTCTTGCCCATTCTTCTCCATACGAAACTACCTTTTGGAAGGGGCAACTACAACAATTTCTTTTTTTTTTTTGTAAATTTTGACGTCCAAAGGTGCCTTATTATAAGTGATTATTTGATATAAATGATTTGACTTTCGTCTTTGAAAAATACTCCAAAGAATTTGCGGCGGGATGGCGTCACAAACTATATTTAGCAGTGTTCCTTTAATTCAGCTTGATAACGAACCACTCATTAGTGAAACACTGGCCATTAAGTCCGTAAACAAGAAGTAAAATGAATCACATAACTAATAAGCACGGAACCGGGTACCGTGCTCAACTTGGACTTTAGAACAACATCGTTATAAAAGATTGTAAGCAGGGGTGAGTGTCACATTAACTTCATTCAGCGACGATTTATTTCCAAACATTTTTTTTATATCAAACTCTTGGAAACGTAATACAAGAGGTTTAGTATACAATTTCAACTGTGCAGTTGTATTAAATTTCGTTCGGTTTAATTTCACGGAACAATTGGGTTACAAATGAAATTACACAAGCAATGTTGGCTTCTGAATGCGATTGAATGTTTGAAATGTGTGGTAAAAATTGAATAAATTAATAATTTTTAATGGACAATTACTTACTTACTAACCAAGTTTTTTCAGATAGTTTTATTTTAAAAATAACCACCATTTTCGCAGAACTAGCTGAAGACAATAGAAAAATTAATTAAGTAAATAAATAAACCAAGCTTATCAACAACCGGAAAAACCTCTGACGGACGGAATTTAGAGTCAAATTAAATCTGTGTATTCTTCATTATCATAAATGTCTATAATGTTAACTAAGCTAATTATTACGAAACTCAGACTGAAAAGACTATTAAAAATATAGTAGCTATCAACATTGGAACTCATTGGTCGCCACGTGACGTGATTGTGGCAACGTTCTTCGGTGCACGTGTACGGACTGTAGAGTACAAACTCATGACTTATCAGACGACCGAATAAGAAGTGCTCAGAGTTTTTTTTTGTTGTTGATAGACGCTATAGAGTTGACGCGATGATACAACTCTGACTCAGAGCCAAAACGTACTTAGGATTAAATTACAAATTTATGATCGAGTAATATCACCCTTGTAGGATGCAAGTGATTCCAAAAAAAAAAAAAAACAATAGGTATATCCTTATGTTTTTACTGGAATGAGGTCTTGATGATAACGATATTAATTAGCGTATTTCAAGCCACTTTCAAAGTCACATAAAATAATTGTCACACAAATATGGACTAAATCTGCTAATACGTAGACTTGTTAAATAATAAGCCACAGTATCTTATCACTACATTTTGCCAGAGCTATTTGCACAAGTTTAATTATGTTCAAAGGCGTGTACAATTACATACGGGTGAAAAATGCACGAAGCATACTGTTCTAATAATTAGTACTCATATCATATACCGACGAATGCAATCGTGTCACGGATTGACTACAAAAAATGCTTATGATAAATCAAGACCATAATTCTATGAGCTCTGCAGAGACATCGCTGCCTTGGAGCATTGAGTCTTAGTATCGTTTGAAGAGTATTGTGTTTCAATACAATAGAGCTATGCTGGACGGATCTAGTTAATTTGGACGATAACAATAAACCAGCTCGTTTAATAATCGCGGGCGTCTTGGGCAGTAGCGTGTCGCATTCCTCAAGTGCCGATGTTGATTGCTAATAATTAAGGGTCAACATAATTAGCGTTGTAATTGGTTAATCAGTAGCATACTGGCTTTCTGACAGGACACTCTAGATAACGAATTTAACGTGGGCGCAAAATGACTCAGAAATACTGTAAAGGACGAAGATTGTTGATACCACGATTCATAATACAAATTTATCATTTGAACCCAGACAGCACTTTTTCGCTTGCAGCAAGTACTGCAAGCAGATAGTAGCGTGGAGTAAAAACTTGCTCTCCTAAATAGTTTGCGTAACAAACTTTTGCTTTTATCTACTTTTTGCTCCAGCTTCAGTTTGCTAGCAAAAAGTTTAGCTAGCGATGTGTTAACTTCCGATTTCCGCTCATGGCTGCTGGAGATGAAGTTAAGATACCTATCTATTGAGTTATTCATCACGAGTTTCCGTTGATAATTTCACAGGCTAGAATTAGAGCCTTGTAATACTTTTATGGGCGGGTCGCGTGACCGTCTCCTAGTTCTAACTCTTACTAATTGACTAACACACAAAACCAGTGCTACTGTTGTATTTGAAGCGACAAAAACAAGGTTACATTCAACACATTCTATATTACTGTCAATTGTTCTAAATCAAATGATCGATTACGGTCGAACAAAACACTTTTGTTTCAAGCGTAACATGAACAAAAAGCAATTAATCATTGGACCAGGCCGTTGATTATTCCATTCAAAATCGTTTCAAAAGTTTTAGCTTTTCGCTGCAAGAGAAATATTAAACATGACGTTGAAGCTCAAATTGTTCAATGAAGCGTCTCGTTTAATTCTGCTAACGTATTCCGTATCACGGACGAGCAGTGCAGTTGAGGAGGTTTCGGAGAGGCAACACAAAGTCAAGGAAATCATTAAAGCATGACAAAAAGGCAAGGCTTCATTGCTGACAAAAAGGAATTTACATTATAAATTACGGATCATGAAGATTGACGACAATTTGTCAACCTTGTGTTGTATTGGTTGCGAATGTCACAGAGATGACGAAAATAGCCGGTACTTTATCCGCACTTACATGGTGCGTTGCCTCGTTACTTGTAAAAACATTTTAAGTGAGTATTTTTCAGTGATGACTGTGATGAGTATGATGTATGAGAAAAGAGAATAAACCGATATTTTCAAACATTTCATCTTAGATTCTATCAAGCATAGCTCCAATACTCTTCAAATAATCCAGTAAGTAGACGCAGAAGAGAAAAAATATGTTTAATGTTAGTCTGACATGGCATCTGGCATGCTTACCGTGTGATATGGAGAAATCAATAGAAAACAATGTACTTACTGAACCAGTCATGAGGGACCCAACAAGTCGGATGATAATAGCATTTTTGTTTGTACCAAGAATCTCTTTTAGGATTTAACCTAGCAACTGGTGAACTGGGAATAAATGGGTTCTGTCTGTCATTTTTGACCCTGCATTAGCAACATTCAATGAAAGTATGAGTAGGTGAGTACTACAGTTCCAACGCTTATCTACTTTGGAACTACATAGTTACATACCTAAGAACATTTCTACTTCTAAAGTTCAATATTTCCAAACCCTTATCTATCCACAAAACTAAAAAAAAAAATCAGCTTTGACAGAAATTAATTACAAGCTAAATTAGCTCAGAAAATATTAATTAGCGCGGGAAGTATTCCTTGTAACCCCCAAATTTTGCGAAAGCCGCCTAAAATAAACGCCTAAAATTAAATGCCTACGAATAAATCCGTCTAACATTAGGAATAGGTACGTTTTTCGTGAGGATTTCACGTATGAAATCGGAAATGTACTTGAATTGAATTCGGTAGACTAATTATAATCTATGAGCATGTTTTACGATTTAATGCCGGTGTGTTTACCTTAATGTCAAGGGTTCTACGAGTACAAGTACATCCGAGAAAAAACATGGCGTGTTGAAGTGAGAACGTAGGTAATCGAGGTAGCGGCTTTCCGTCGAAACTCGAGACGCTGACCACTTTTACTTTCGCCCCCGTACATTCACCTGGGCTGAGAGCCGCGGTCAAAGACGCCCTACATACCGCTCAATGTTTACTGTATTACATCTTTAACAGCCAAACACTGGATTAGTCGATAACGAAATTAGAACGCGAAATCGAGAATCGTTTTTTAATCGAGACCCGGATAAAGAGGGAAAGAGTTATCTGCTACAGTAGGTTTTGAATGCTAATTGTACCGGGTTTAGGCAGCTCCAATTTAACGATCGGTTGTGGTAACTTATCACACCTCATTAGGATTATTTAATAAAACACGCATAATTAGCTGAATTACATTTAAATAACCATATTAAACCCATGAGTAAATAAAGTTTTAATAATATTCAGTAAGTACATTACATCGCCGATCGAACTGTAAATAAATGCCAGAGATCAGCAAAACAAAAGCCCGAAAACTGTTTATTTTATGGCAGCTATGCGAACAAAGAAATTTGCTTGGGTAGTTAGTAGTATGAAGTTTATTTAGTGTTATCCCAAAGGCCTTTCTATTTTTTCCTGTGACAAGAAAATCAGGGATAGGCTGAGTAGAGCTTTAAAGCATAAAATAAGGAAAGTAGCTGTCCCTGTGGGGGTTACGAACTATGCCAAAATTGGAAGCTAGATGACTCGATTTTAAACAAGTCATAAATCTCGGATGGAGTAATTCTAAATTTAAAAGTTGTGATAACAGCAGCAAATAAGGAAAAGTTGGAAGGAACTAAGGTATGCCCTTGCCCCGCAGTAGAACACAAACGGCTGATAATAAAGAATAGTAATAAATTTTAGATAAACTGTAAGTACAGTTTGAAAAGCTTAACAGGAACTGCAATTAACACAGGAAATAAAAGTTTTGATAGGACTGTCATTCATTAAACATGCGTCATTCATAATGCAACTTTAATTGGTTGCTGTACTTATATTCAAACAATTTTTTCCACTGGCAACTATTCATAATTAAAAATCTGTAACAGGTGTTCAACCAGTTACCAGAGCAGAACATACCTTATGTGTGAATAAAACTAGCGGCAAACACTGGAATGCCAGTAAAAATGGAAACGCCACACATTTCTAATGAGCAATATCCCAAGGCTACTAATAATGTTGTGTTGTAAAGTAATGCTTAAATATTAACATAATAGACCTCAATTAGGTCATTAAAAGTGTAAGCCCTGGTCATAAAATTTCAATATTTCTGAAATTATAGTTTCATAAACATAGCCATTAGTATTTAAGTAAGTATGCAGATGAAAATGTCTAAAGAAAGTTTTGAAATAAAAAGAAATCATGATGGCTGGACTGCCTTGTTGGTCAGGTGTTGGCAAATGTTACTGCTGAGCATGAGTTCCTGGGTTTGTTTCTCAGTAGCAGCCTGGCTTTGTGCCCGGTTGATGGCTATAGGCTCACCCCCTATTACTTGCGACTTAAACATAACAGCACGCATAGCAAGACTACCATAGAGACGGGTTTGACTGAAGAATAGACAAAATGTCAGATTGTAGAAAATTCCTTTAAAAATCTGTCAACAATCTGTCATTTTGTCTATTCTTCCGTCAACAAAACCTGTTATACTAAGTAAGTAGGTAGATAAAACAATAATATTATTTGAGCACTTTGAAAGGCCATTCCAGACACAACCATTCCCTTTATTTGATAGTAATATTCAATTGATTAGTTTAGGAAAACTGTCTCGTTGGTCTAGTGGTCACGCAAATACTGCAAGCACTGCTAAGCATGAGGTCCTGGGGTTCGATTCCCAGGTTGGGCAGTGTTGTTAGGTTTTTCTATCAGGAATTTCTCAGTAGTGTTCCAGATTTGTGCCCGGTTGATAGCAATAGGCTCACCCCCTATTAAATAGGACTAAAACATATCTGGCGTAATGTGGATATAACCTGTCTTACCCTTGAGTGCTTACAGGCAATATGTTATTATAATTATGTTTGTCTAGAAAAAAATGTATGGCCATTTAATATTTTTAAGAATAAGAATAATTATAACACCTGTGTAGTGTCAAGTAATAGTAGAAATAAAGGTGAATTGTAACTGTCCTGCAGTTATTATTGCACATTAGCCATAGTATTTAAAAAAACTGTTTACTTTTGAGTTCAATTTATTTTTAGTATTTCTGTAATAAGTAAGCTTTTTTTATAAACTAATGAGGATTTGGTCTTTGTTTATTTGTTTAATAAATAGTCATGCATTTATATTTGTATCTGAATTTACACAAAATAAATAAAATAAAAAAGCTAAGTAACTTGCAATTGACTGACTACTTGCTACTTTTCAAACTGAAACTAGCAGACAGATAACAGATGGTCCCAATTAGTTTGTATGTCAATTTAAAGGAAAAATAAATACCTGACCTAAGATTATATATAGTGCATAAAACGCTTTCATTATCATTCATGAATTTTCGTATCAGGCATGGCCATTTAAATGCATTATTAAATGTGACTTTGTATGAGTCTACTTAGATAAGAAATAATTCATTAACTACCGATAAGAACCATTTATTCTGTGATTTTGAAGGTCTGAGTATTCTTTCATTATCATTTTTTAATCTATAGCTTACACATGTTAGTATGAGGCTGATAGATGACATGCGTTTGTAGTAGGGTGAAAACATAGTACTCAACAATTCTTTTTACATTGTCTAATTAAAAATTAAATGCTGTTTGTTAGTAAGCTCATCACTTGAGAATGGCTGGACAGATTTAGCTGTTTTCATTTAAAATGTATGTAATAGTCCATAGAATTAGGTTTCTATGGAAAGAAAAATTGGAAAACATGCCTGGAAAATTGGAAAAACTGAAAGTGCTTTTTTCGATGGAATTTTAGTGTGAACTCAAGATCATGTTGAAATGTTGGCACTACAACGTCTGTCAGGTCAACTAGTTTCTAATAAACTAAATATTTTTACATACTATTTCATGCACATGTACCCAGTGGTGTTACAAAACATGTACCGTATTGGCAACATGTTTTCTTGGATACTTTAACCAAAGCATGTAGGCGTCCATTAAATATGTTAATAAATTGCAATTGGTACATATTTTTATGGCCCATAAAATATTAGATGGGACTTTAATAATGAAGTAATAATTTAGTATAGATGCGTAGAACATCCCATCTGTTTCACATTCCAATTACAGACCAATTTTATGTACAACAATAAATATAAAATTGGAAGCATGACCATATTGCTGGTAGTATAGTAGTTGTGTAATTAGGCTATGAATAAACAGGTAAATTTACAATGAAATTATTTTAAAATGTAAGTTTATTAATATGGTAAGTATGACAGGAAAGTTTGATGATAATGTGGTTTGTAACATTAAGCTGACTTCATCTTTTAAATACGAAGAGGATATTGCTGTTATCCTCAAAGCTTGAAATTGTATTACAAACATTATTACTTGCTTACATTCTATGAATAACAGGTTTTCAAGGCATACATCAAAGAAGTGTATTATCATATAAATAATTATTCATTATCTAAAAGATATCAAAATGTGGATATAGGTGAAGTATTAAAAGGTAATTCCTAAACCTATAATAGCTTATTTCTTCCAAGCTAGGCAGACTAGGAAGTGACTAGTGATGAAAGGTAAACAATACCTTACCATACCCTGTTGAGTTTCTGTTTACTGATCTCTTATGATACGAGGCAAAGAAACGTGATGATATACCGCGCACCTGCGTTGGATAAACTTCCCGTAAAATACATTCATCTCTTGTTATCAAATTAATAATAAAACGGAACTTGGGAATTAACATACCTGAAATCCAGACTGAGGTTTCTCTGATGAGTCGTGGTTTTGTTGGGGGATCGGACGTCGCTCCGACTTCCGTGGACGGGTACATCCTCTAACATTCTCACACACGCGATGCAGCGGCACAACACAATATACCCATATCACTACCTCCCCGTAGTAAAATCACAAAGTAAATAACAACATGGCGCCCGTAAAGACTACTACAAACGCAGACAGACACTACTTGCTATTGCTCTTTTACCCCAATTCCCAACAAAACTATCTACTCACAGCCGTTGATATACCATCAATCTATAATGTAATGCATAGCAATATTAAAACCAGCAAAGTTGGTATGTAAACCTTTGAATGCCCTACAAACTTTTTCAAGACGTAATCCACCGATTTGTGTTAAAACAAAACAAACAACGAAAAACACTAAAACAATTTTTTTAATAAAAATCAACGGTAGGCGTAATAAAAGAAACAAATTCTTCAAAATTAAAGAAATCGATGACGCTCCAACCGAGACGACATCCTATTCACAGATAACTATATACTAGTCAGAGACAGATAGGACAGTACTATGGTTGACGATTAGTTCCAAAAATATGCGCCAAGCGCTAGTGTCGTAATGTCACTGAGGGATGACCCACAGCGTACTATAAAAATGACGCTGACCATCCGGCATAGAATATCGATAGCATAGTGATGTGCCATGGAATATTCTTATAGGGTTAATTTTATTATTTGCAATGTTTAATGTTTCTTCCTATATGTTCATTGGATACGAATATAACGAAAGAAATGTAAAAAAAAGACTTCAGATTTTACTTTTTATTTATTTTTTCGTCTTAACCTATGGGCTTTATATTTCTCAAAGGCAATTTGTTGAGGTACACACATCTGTTTCACAAGTTTTTCTTGTACACCTCCTTTTAAAATTTTATTAATTATGTTGCACCAATTATGAACATGGGTGCGTATCATTAAATTAAGCAACCATTCCTTTACTTCGGTGTTATGACCTGTACACCCCAACCAATTTAAATCAAATTTCTTTATTATTTCTATTTTTAAATGTTTTTTTACACACTTTTTGTATGCATACTTATTCAAGTAATCATGTATAAGGCCCGAGATATTCCTATATAACATTAGAAACTTCTTTGATGGATATGTTAAATTATGATGTTTTAAAAGGGTATATTCTCGTTGTTCAATCCATTTATGAAATACATCTCTTTTTGTTTGCATATAAGTATCAGAGCATCTCCTACAATTAAATTTGTTTCTCACTCTCCTGCACATATACCCTGCTGTATATGCAGAAGAGTGCACGCGCAATCTTTCGTTTACTGGATTTAGTGATTGGTTACTGCTAACGTTTTGCGTCATTGTTATGGGTCTACTACACATGGCATTTTCTTTATCTTCATCAAATGTTGATGAGGAACTCTCATCAACATTGGATGAAGATATGAGTTTAAAAAAATCTACAACTGTGTTTCCTGTATCATCCTCACAGTTTGCGTATATTGAATGTGGACCCATAACGTTGGACATTAGCAGTGATTTAAAAGCATTCAAAAAAGTATTTGCATCAGGATTGACGTTCCTGTAGTTGATGGCTCTGATCCTACCAAAAAAATTCTCAAGAGGATCCTGATTAACATTTCTAGGATAAAAATATTGTATATCATATTTTTCGAACAACAGTTTAGACAACCTTTCAAAACTTTCTATAGTTGTAACACATCCATTAAGAGAAGGAACTCGAACCTTATAGATTTTATTATTTTTGAGGGCTTTCTTGCTACTATTATCAATATATTGAATATTATTTAATATTTGTTTGGCTTCTGTCCAAAAATTGAAAATTTGATGGGCGTTTGGCTTTATTGGTCCACGAAGTTTGCCCCGGACAGTACTCCCTCGAGATCCATTCACGCTGTCAAAGAGCTTGTCCATGAATTCCACAGCTTCGCCTGTTGTGGCTTTTGTCTCACTGACATTTTGACCCGAGGCTGTAGTTTCTGAAATACATAATTATATATAAGTATAACAAACAAACAATGTTTCCATTTCCATTCTATCAGACTACAAGAAAGTGCAACTGGTATTATTCTTAGTATATTAGTTTAAATCAAACGTCTTATTAGTCATAATGGCTCAATTGTAAAAATTAAAACCCAATTATTAAAAACCTAATTCTTTTTAACAAAGAGTGAATATGTATAGTGTGAATTCTTGTGTTTCTTTTGCCGGAGACCCTAAATAAATTAAAGTAAAGTGAGTAAGTGAGTGACTGATTGATAACAAAGTAAAAACTTACTGAACAATGCAGTGTATTTAAGCATTCCACTGGTTGTTGCACTCAGAGTTTGGGCAGTAATTTTAATTATAATTTGCAACTCACTTTAATTTTCTTCATTTTTGCTGCGTAAATATGGTGCTCTGTTAGTTTTTTATGCATTCTAGTATGACCTAGTTGGCAATCAGCATCAAATACCATTTCAACTTTGCTTTTGAAAAACATGTCTTTTGTAAGAAGGTTGTTCCTTAGCCCCTTAAGTAAGTGTGGGGGATCATACACTACACTTAGGTGTTGTCCTGACATCTCAATAGTTCCATCTGCAAACAAAAAAGCTATTGAGTACAACTTAATTTGATGGATCACAATCCTACTAATTTATAAAATAATGTCAAAGTTTAGATGTTTGTGCAATTGTGGTTTAACAGTTCAACATATTTGGATGAAATTTGGTACACAGTTAGACCATGACCTGGACTAACATACAGATGGATATTATGATAATTATAATGATGATGGATACTTTTTATCCTAGATAATTTGCAACTGCTATGCAGATAATGTGAACGAAGGCTATTTGTAGAGAGAGTATCTACTCACCATTATATATAATTATGTCTCAACTCAAGCAATAAAGCGATGAGAACGAATAATACACAAACTAACCCAGAGATTCGACATAATTTTAATGTCTTTGAACACGAATGACTGAAATTACTGAAAAATGAAAATACAATCTGTCAGTTTGACAGTTATACGCAACACTCAACAGCCAAAATGGCTGCCAACAACATGGCTACCGAAAGTAGCGCCATAACGCATTTTTTGGAACTAAAGCTGTCGCAGGCCGGATCCTATTATTTTTCAATTTGTGGGTTTTTTTTTTCGTAACCAGTCACGACAGTTTATAATTTTTAACTTGCAACATTAATGATACAGATAACAAATTATCTACAGAATTCTCAGTATATTTTACAGGCGATGGAAGGCAAAACTAACTTCACTTTGCAAACTATTCTCAATTTTGAGATCAGAGATTCTGTATTACTTTTAAGTTTTTTTTTTGGTATCACCTATTCAACACAGCATGCATTTCCGATTCGCTGGATATTTCGTTCCGTGGCGGTAAACACGAAAGATATGGAGGTATACATTTTGAATCAGTGTGATGATTGGTTATTGTAGCTAGATTTGCAACCACGCCGCCACTATTTAAATGTTTTTTACTTTTTACCAAGCGTGGGTGGGAAATCATCAAATAACTTCTCCCGCTCTGGGCAGAGCAGGAGGGCGTGTCAGACTCTTACTGACTAAAACCCACCCGTGTTCCTTCAGTTGCCTGTGCCGGGGCCACGGTAACCCTCTTGGACTTTTCCGCAGCCCTAGCAGGCATCGGTCCTAGCAACCCCGTCATTGGTGCTGACATCTCTTTGAGGCGCGCGTGGAACACAACTCGCCGTCGACCCGGGCCTGGTCCTTATCGAACGGCGAGCTGCCCATTGCTCGCCGTTCGCAAGCCCGCGCCTACGGTGGCCGGGAATCGGCCTGCGATTCCCGACGCCCAGGGCGTCTCCTGCGGCGGCTAGGGGCGTGAGGGCGCAAATTTTGCCTCTCCCTCACGCGTTCCGCCTCCTCCTTCGCGAACATTACTGCTTCGCAGAAGGAGGTGACGGCTTCCCAAGCCCTCTCGCTCCGTACCATGGCCTGGACCAAGGCCGGACGCGAGAGATCGCCACCGCCAATCGCCTCCACGAGGACACGGCGGTGCTCCGCCCAAGCCGGGCAGACCTCCATCGTATACTCCACCGTGTCCTCCGGGCGATCCACACAATGGTGACACCCGGGCGTTTCCTCCCGCCTTATCCGGAACAGGAACCTCCCGAAACAACCGTGTCCGGTGAGGATCTGCGTCAGGCGGAAGGTGAGGACGCCGTGGCGCCTCTCTAGCCACTCCTCAAAGAGGGGACTTATCGCCGCAATTGTGGCGTGCCCAGCGCTGGGTTGCGACAATCGCACTCTCCATGCCGCCCAGAGATCCCGCCGGAGCTCTGTCCGCTGTACCGTGATTTCTCGCGGCAGCGAAGCTACGCCCCGGCGTTTCGCCTCCTCGCGCCACTCCCAAATGTGCGCGAGGACTTTTGCCTCCAGATCCCATGGCGGTAATCCGGCAAGGAGGCTCGCCGCCTCACCGGAGACCGTACGGTATCCCCGGACCAGCCGGGTGGCCATGACCCTTTGGGGCGCGTTCAACCAGCGGGCTGGCCGCCGCCTCAAGGAACGCGCCCACACCGGTGCCCCGTAAAGGGCCATGGACCGCACGACCCCCGCGTAGAGCCTCCGGCGGGAGGCGTTTGGCCCCCCTAGATTGGGCAGGAGCCGCTTTAAGGCAGCCCCGGCCCTTTCCAGTCTGGGAGCCAAACGTCAGAAATGCTCCACGAAGTTCCACCGGCTGTCGAGGACGAGTCCCAGGTACTTCATCGTCGACTCGACGCCGATGTGAACCCCTCCTACCGTTATTTGGGAACCCGACGGTGGCGTGTTCCGAGGACCATGAAAACACATGGCCTCGGACTTGTGCAGGGCCACCTCGAGTCCCAATTGCCGGATCCTCTCGACGATTGTCGCAACCCCGCGTGTCGCTAGTTCGGCCGCCGCCTGGTGAGTCCTCCCCTGCGCCAGGACCAGCGTGTCGTCAGCGTAACAAACCAGGCTGACGCCGCTAGGGAGGTCGGCGCGCAGCACCCAGTCGTATCCGATGTCCCACAGATGCGGCCCCAGGACCGATCCCTGTGGGACACCGCACGACATCTCTTGCCGGTTCCATACTCCCTGGTGACCGGGGTAGATGACGGCCCTGTCCGTCAAATAGGCACCAAGCTTTGCCTAGGGCCGCTCGCTTGTTTTCCACTCAATCCCATTAAAAAAGCTGAAAAAAATCAAAACCAAAAAGTGGGTCTAAAAAAATCAAACTAATGTTTCACTATCAAAATACTCGATTATTCAGTGAAAGCATTAAATAAATAAAAAATCTTAACATAGTGCATTACAAGCTACAAATTAGTAAGAATTAATATAATACAGCATTTTTAATAATAATAGTGTTGTTTTTATGGTTTTGGGGATGATTCCTGGGATTGTCTTGTAGAAGGCTGTCTTTTATGGACATTTGGTTTCCTTAGCCTGTGGTAATTAGGCATGACTTTGCTCAAAAAGTCTAGCTGCAAAAGTTGTGATGGTTGCTTCTCTAGTGCCTCTCTGACATGATGATCAGATCCCCATATCACAGTATTGTCTGCTAGGGTTTGTGGTGCTGTGAGATGACAAGCTGCTCCTGAAATAGGATAACAATAAGTTGTCAAGTACAATTTTCAGCAGCTAAAAGTGGTTATTGATCATTTTGATAGCAGTTAAAAAATATAATACATTTCTTTACATGGATAAACATGCAAGCCTTTGAAATAATTAAGAATGTTCTATTTTTGATTGGTGATCTCACCAATACCAAGTGTAAATACGGCACACCTGACCAAACCATGCCATGCCATCATATTATTATGATGATGTGTCAAAAGTGTCCAGCAGCACTTCCGAGGACCTAAACTACACCACTGATGCTGTGACAGGCCTGGCCACCTACTGGGTTCGACTCATTTAATAATTTATCAACGACTCGAAAAAAAGAAGATTTTAATACATTTTAAGACAATCGTGCCTAGCAGCAATGGCACTCAAGATGCTGTGGATTTATTTTAGCAAGGCTGTGTTAAATATAATAAATACAACTAAGTTACCAATAACACATCCGCTTCCTATCTTGACATCAACTCCTACAAAGGACCGACACTCAAACACATTGCTCTCTCCAATATGCCCACACGGTGACTCCAACTTGCAGCCCACCTCAAATACATTGTGAGCTCCAATAAACAAGGGTTTTGGGGGATTCTCTTGTTTGTCACTTTTTCTGAAAAATAATAAAGTAGGTACTTGATTACTTTGTAATAAATGATATTGAACTATGTAAACCTTGAAAGTTCTCTTCTATTTAAAATAATATGATAAAATATTTTGTATGACAATGAGATGGCGATAACTAATTTTATGTTCCAGAATATAATTAAAGGCCTGCAGTAGTAGATCATAATTGTGCTTACTTGTGAATAATAGTAGAGTACTCCTCTATAATACAGTACTCAGCTATTATTATAGGTCCACCCTCAGCAATGATTGTCACTCTTGGGTGGATAACTGTACCTCCACCGATGGTAATATCACCTTCTAGAGTGCAATCCTCGCACACCGTAGCACCAGGAAGAATTTTAACGCTGAAAAGAATTACACTTTAAATAATAAATTCTTTTAAAATAGTATCTGTGCATGCAAATGCGCCTGGAACCAAAATATAACTCACTTATGAGACATTATAAAGTAAAGAATAAAGAACTTCAGTTATTGGAATGCTTATATATTAAAACTAAAGAGGGAGTAAATAAAACAAATTCCAAATTAGTTCGAGTTTTTCGAAAATTCTGTCGATTGACATTTCGGTTCGTCACCTATCTGACTGACCACAGAGCATAATAATATTATATATATTCACAGACCAAATAGCTTTTACAAAGAGTATAGTATTAGAGATGCTTATTATATTATACCACAGAGCATTGTATCTGACTCAGAACAATAACTAAAGTTATTGTTCTGAGGTATCTGACTACTATTAAAAGTCAATGTAGATACATACAGCTGAAGACCGTAGTCACTAGAGTATCTTTGAAATTGCCGAAACCGAATATCTCCTATTTATAAGTCGTGAAAAGCCTGCATAGCATTGGGACACCACACGTTAGCAAACCAATTTTGCCACGGTCACAGTCAGCAATACGAGCCTAAATGTACGAGCAAAATATAGTGTAAAGGCCAGGCTGCGCTGCAGTAAGTCCCTTGAGTGGTTTCAGCTACAAACCTACTTATTCTGTATTACAAACCCTTAAAGCATTATTAATCTTAGGTTAATGCTCTAAGTACATGTAAAATACTGGTACTCAGCTGCGTGTGGTTAGACTGGAAGCCTAACCCAACATAGTTGAGAAAAGCTTAGGTGGATGAAATGCTCTAAGTACAAACCGCAACAACAACGGCAACGAAAAATAATTTCGTCAAAAACAGATTCTCGACTTAAATATTTCGTATCTAACATCCAGCATTTTCTATATAAGGAGGGTAGAGGTAAGGAGAACTATTTATTATGGGGTGAAAGTTGAAAAAGTGTCCAGCATAAACAGTAAATAATAGTTCAAAAACCCTCCAAAGTAGCGCCCGCGTAAGCAAATGATGTGGTATGAATGTAGCAGTTGTTATCAGACTGAAGTATGCCGAGTTAGAAAATTCAGATTGAATTATGCCGTGTTAGATTTTATATAGTTACTTAGTGACAGTCCAGTATGTATACCCATACCTTAGCAATTTACGTAGTCCAACATTATTTTATAAACATAAATAACCTAAAATTAATGCTTTATTAATTATTTACCCGGTGGCTACTGTAGGGCCAACCTTATGTAGCACATTATAACGGACACTTTTTATACACGAGTCCTACCCTCCATAATCTTCTTCTCTAGCTTCGGGGAAATAACTACGATGTTAAAATTCAAAATCATCTGTGCACCATCTGTTGATCTGTGACACAGACACAGACCAACAAACTTCTGAACTGAACACTGAATCACTGAAGTACAAAAATGTAATGTAGAAACTAGAAAGGGCGCGAAAAGAATTGTTATTAATCTTCTTTGTTACAGACAGCTGGTTCTTAGAAATTTTAATGTGCTATCATCACACTGAACTAAACCAAAAATGGAGACAACATTTCCATTTCCTTTCAAACCTTATGCTATTCAAGAAAAGTTTATGAGAGAACTTTATTTAACTTTGGAAGAACAGAAACTGGGAATATTTGAGAGCCCTACTGGCACGGTAAGCCTTTTGTGTAATTACTTTTGCTGGAAGTAACTATGTTAAATGCATAATATTTACGTTGAATAGTTTACTATATTTACCTGCCAAGTAACAATAATATTATGACTGAATTTTAATTATAATATCACTTAACACAACTTAGCACCACACTTGAAATCCTTCAAGGGTTAGGCAGAGAAATAAGTACCTATTGTACCACTAGTAGTAGTAGTTTTCCTGAATTGTAGATATTCCAGCCAATTTTATTGTTGACTGTGACCAATATCGAAGTTTAGACAGCTTTAAATTCCTCTAATAGCTGTTAAGTTAACCCAATTTCATTCCTATCGTATCCCATATACCATGCTGACTACTTTGGTAAACTGAACTGATACAGTTTGGTGGTGTTTAAACTAAAATATATATAATACATACATACAATAACTCACGCCTTTCCAAGGGGGTAGGCAGAAACTACAGAATGCCACCTGCTAAGATCCTTACATACTCCTTTTGCCTCATTTACATTCATACATCTGAATACATGCACACCGGTTGCAAGTGCTGACGTGACCTTTCTGAAGAACATCACTAATAAGGTTGATAATGTCCTCCTAGGACATCCCCTCCCCGGCATTTAAATATACATAATATATTACATCTCTAAATGCATAGGACACCTTTTAGCAAACAGCTTGTTTCAGTATCTTGATATTTACTACAGGAGAACTACTACTACTAGACTAGTCTAGCAATTATTTCAATTGCCCCTATTTAGAGTTGAATTAATATATTAAACATATATTTTAGGGAAAATCACTAAGCATCTGTTGTGGAGCTCTGAAATGGCTGCAGGACCATAACCAGAAATTTTTTGAAGAGCTAGAAAATGAATTGGGTCTGCTCAAAGCAGAAATATCTAATAACACAGGTAAATCAAATCAAACATTTATTTGCCAGAAATACATTGTTTTGGTAAAGGTGAGTGTGAGACTGTCTTATAACCTAAGTGTCATTGTATTCTGCCTGCAAGAAAGTGCAAATTTTTATTGAGTTTAGGTAGGTACATTCTTATTATATTATTATTATTTGTATATACAATTACTAGCTTTTGCCCGCGACTTCGTCTGCAATCCAGGATGAAAAGTAGCATATATCCTTTTCCAGGTCATTTCCAGGTCATGGTCTAACCATAAGCCAAATTTCATCCAAATCCGTTCAGCCGTTTTACTGTGAAAGTGTAACAAACAAACTTACTTACGCATTTATAATATTAGTTGGGGTTAACCAGCTTCTCTGAAGAACAGGAATATTATGAAATGATAACAACATTTTTAGTTAGGTAATACGGGCTGGTGTCCGCAACTCCACGTCAATGCGCGTATTTTGCTTACGGGTGGGAAAATCGGTTATTCGATCCAATATTTTTAGTTATTTTAGTGTTTCCAATAAAGGAGCAACTAAAAATGGTATTGCAGTAAAATAAATTCTCCGGAATATTATGTATTTCAGGGAATTTCAAGAATAAGAATCAGAAAGTGTGTCGAAATAGAACATGATTTAGAAAAGTCTAAGATAACCTGACATATAATAATTAAAGTATAATACATTTGTTTCTGCCCTCGATTTTGGTCCCCGAAAAATTTCTTGTTTTAACATAAAGTACATCATAATGACACTCTGCTATACTGTAGGTTCCCATTAGTTAAAAAAAAATCTGAATCGGACCAGCGATTCCGAAGATTACCCTCTACATACAAACCCACAGTTTTTTCGTATTGAAAAATTCATGATTGCAGCTTTAATATTTACCTAGATAAGTTTATGCCACGTTTTCTAAACCAAACGAATAAGATCTTTCATTCAAACTATATCCCCCTTTTCACCCTCAAAGGGGTTAATTTTTTCACATTATTTGACTTATCAAGTTATTTATACCAATTTTCGAGTTAATCAAGTCACAGTAAAATCATCCCCTTTAAAGTTAACTTCCCTTTTTTGCTCTTTTAGGGGTAGCTTTTCGAAAAACCCTGATTCACGTTATTCTTTATTTTTAGTTTAAGGTATAAATACTGAGTTTCGTGTTAATCAGACAGCACCTTAAAATTGATCCATACAAACTTTGACATCCCGCAATCCCCCTTTCGGGAGTAGTTTTGAAAAACAAAAAATAACAAACTTTATAATTTACTTAGATAAGTATTTGTACCAAGTTTCAAGTTTACTAACTCAAAGAATAAGAATTTTTATACAAACAAAATCACCGCTTTTCACCCCCTTAAAGGTCGAATTTCCAATAACCCCTTTATAGTGCTCCCCTACATTATAAAAGGAAGCCGTGTACAAAATTTCATGTTCCTAGTCCCCTTAGTTTCAGCTGTGCATTGATATGTCAGGCAGTCAGTTCCTCTTTTTATACAATGTGTAACATAATTAACGCAAGACCTCATACACCCCAATTAGAGTATTGACTTAAAAGCATTGTAAAACAACCAAAAAAATTTTTTTAAAGCTAACTATTATTATTAAGCATACTTACAACATTACTTATAACATTACTTTATGCATTTAAAATTGAGTCTTATTGCCTTGCAATAAGATGTAATTTTCTTTGGCTCAATCGTCAGGTTAGTATCATTCACTTGAATTTTCATTGACTTGAATGTGCCCTGGCGGCTGAGAGTATGTCATGCTCACTCAAATGTGTCGCTGGTGGTGGCGTGTGTATTGGATCATTGAGTTCCCTTCAAAATGGTTGAGCTGAATGGTGCTGATCCATACGT
This sequence comes from Brachylomia viminalis, assembly GCA_937001585.2. NCBI lineage: Eukaryota > Metazoa > Arthropoda > Insecta > Lepidoptera > Noctuidae > Brachylomia > Brachylomia viminalis. The sequence continues at coordinate 7,195,066 of OW443300.2, forward strand.
CATGTTCGTGAACGGGCGCCGTCAGTAGGCACCGGTCATTTCTTAGCTGCCACGGCTTATTTGAATTCCATAATTGTTTTTTATCTTTTTATTACGGACACTTTTAACGTGCACGTGTTTCTACATCGTTCTCACATGTATAATTACAACATGAATGATGTAACCACTTTTTTGTAACAATATTTTGATTTAAAAGCCTTTGAACTTTATCGGTGAAAAATCGCACTTGCAGCTATCAATGGTCAAAGAAACCATCAAGGGCGGTAAGATTGAATATCCATAAGAGGTTTAATGTAAGAAAAAAGTTCGAAATAAATTAAAATACGATGTAAAATCAACATTATATATTTCAATTTTTCCTAATTGTTTTCTGTTCTGGACACGCCTCAGCTCGGCACTGTACTAATTTTTGCATAAAAGAGTTTCCGATAAGATCTGCATTTATAATTCGATCTTGTTTGGGTAATCTTGCTAATGCTTCCTCTTTGTCAACGGGGTATATGCCTGTCTTTCAGAAACCAGCAATCAAATTCGCTTTGGTCTCAGTCAAACTCAAACTCAAAGCATTTATTTCAAATAAACCAATTACAGGCACTTTTGAATTGTCAAGGGGTCGGTCAGTCAGAAAGATGAAGCTAGTTGCCCATTCCAAAGCGTAGTAGGTACCTATGGAGAAGAACGGGCAAGAAACTCCATGGAGTGTCCATGGAGTGTCCATAAAAAGTTCAAAAAAGTATTGCAAAAAACATAGTTTAAAAAAAAAACTACCTATATATTAGTATTTACTGAAATCGATTCAGTAGTCAATTATGAGCAAAGTACTTTCAGGACTTGCGTTTATTCTGTTACACCTTGTATATATAGATTTATTCACTATTTAATTTCTATTGTTACTATCTTTTTAATATTAGGTTGGATGGTCATCGTCGGATTTTTGTATTGTTGCAGATAGGAGATAATTATTATAAGAGGCATCCTTTATCTACTAACTAAAATAGGTCCAATAATTTCAAAAAATATAACTGCTTGTATTTAAACTTGTTAGTGTACATAGAAAACTTCCATAACAATCAAACTTTGAAACACTTATCTGTATTTTCCATTCCAGCTTCAGATGATTGGCTAACAGAGGAATATGAAAATATAAAGAAGAAACAGACATTAGTAACATTACAGCTAAAACTAGATAAAATTAAAAAACGAAAAGACCTTTTTGAACAAATGAAAGTTCGAGTTTCTAAACTAAAGAATAATTCAACAAATAAGACTAAGGAATTCTATTTTAATAAGAAAGATAAAAGTGAGAAAGTTGTAGATGATAAAGAGAATGTTCTAGAAGAGAAAGCAGAGATGGAAGAAGATAGAGATCTAATTCTAGAAGAGTGTGAGGAGAAAGAAAATGCAGATTCTGAGGGTGAAGAAACTATGGAAGATGATGATGATCAAATAACAAAAGTAAGATTGACTTTCTGTATAAGAGTTTCATGAACATGTTGAGACCTAATAAATCTATCAACACAAACTGTATCCACAAACAGTTTGTACCAGGGGCGCAGAATTCGTTCAACCCAATTCCTATTGGCTTCCCTTCGGAACAACCACTCCACTTAGTGTCTATTAGTGCCAAATAATATGGTACACCTGCGGGGCTAGCAAGGCCTCTGTGATAGGCCTGAGTCACGCATTTTATCACGGTTTTTGCTCCCAAACTGTGATAAAAATGTGTGACTCAAGCCTATCACAGTAGGCCGTGCTCTCCCCGCTGTGTTTGTATCTGTGTACCACATCACAGACCAGTTTAATACACCATAAGACTAAAAATATTACCTACAAAAATGCCTGATCTTTTTTGGCTAAATAAAAAATTCCGATAACATCAGCGTCAAAATAAGCCGGTCTTCGTGTCTTAGAATGCGATATTAAATTCGTGCGTACGCACACACATGACTAAGGTGTCCCACTGTCCCCCACCAGCGTGTTGTAGCCGAACTAAAGTTTTATAGTATTATTTTTTTATATGTGGCGTTTCGCAGGTCAACTTAGGAGGTTGTCGGCTGCTTAAGCGGGCTTGCCTGTGGTTGCCTTAATAAATGAAAGCATCCAGCCAGGCCTTAAAAACTTAAACAAGGCTAAGGGCACTCCCTGTGGGTGGGGTACGGAATTTAGCTTAGGGCGTCACTAGGGAAGGGCCGCAAGGGACGAGGCTGGATCGGAATGATTATTTAGGGACGAATTTAAAGCTACAGTTTCAGCGGCGCGGGCTGGCTCGAGCAAGGGTCGGGGGTGAGTAGCCGAACTACAGCAGCTAGTTACGAGACATAAATAGAAAAAATACGAAGCATAGGCGAGAACGAGATAGATTGAGCGATTGTTCATTTTTGTGTTTTTCCTTTGCGTCATGTTTACCGTAAAGAAATGTATTTTCATTTTTTTTTTTCTTTATTAATGTTCGATTTCGTAGATTTGTTGTATTGATTTCATGACAGATACATTCACGTGTAGGTATTTGCTTTTCACCTGTTCTTTAAAATATTTTTGTTATAGAATCATCACTCTCCTGCCCTTCTCTATTTTTGTTATAGAATCATCACTCTCCTGCCCTTCTCTATTTTTGTTATAGAATCATCACTCTCCTGCCCTTCTCTATTTTTGTTATAGAATCATCACTCTCCTGCCCTTCTCTATTTTTGTTATAGAATCATCACTCTCCTGCCCTTCTCTATTTTTGTTATAGAATCATCACTCTCCTGCCCTTCTCTATTTTTGTTATAGAATCATCACTCTCCTGCCCTTCCTATTTTTGTTATAGAATCATCACTCTCCTGCCCTTCTCTATTTTTGTTATAGAATCATCACTCTCCTGCCCTTCTATATTTTTGTTATAGAATCATCACTCTCCTGCCCTTCTCTATTTTTGTTATAGAATCATCACTCTCCTGCCCTTCTCTATTTTTGTTATAGAATCATCACTCTCCTGCCCTTCTCTAATTTGTTTTGTGGCTGCGCAACATGTCTCCCTCTTCCATACTTCTCTTTTAGTCGTCATCTCGCTAGTCACCCCCCTTTAATAATAATAATAAAATGTTTATTTGTACACTTAAAACATACATAAGTACACAATTGTGTACTTATGTATGTGGTCAAGTATTTACAGGGAATAACAAAATATTGTACAATAAGAGTCACAATAAAGGGCGAACTGATGCCTCCTAAAAACTTTCTAACCATATGATCATCCACACAGTCCATCCATCGTTGCTTTGGTCTTCCGCTACTCTTATAGCCATCGACATTCATAGGTATCTACTCAAAACTTGCCTCACATTTCCACACAAGTTATCAGTCACCGGTGCCACTTTCAGACTTGCTCTTATGTACTCATTTCTTATTCTATTCATTTGTGTAACACCACACACATCCCTCATTCATCAGCATTCTCATCTCAGCTGCATGCAATTGCCTTTCATTCATACCTTTTGTGGCCCAACATTCTAATCCATACAAGACAGCAGGTATAACCATTGTTTTATTTATCTGCCCCTAAAGTTTAAGGAGAATGCAGGAGTCGCAGATTGTTCCCATGACCTGCCGCCGTTTCATCCATCCAGTGTTCATTCTGTGCTTATCCATCCGATCTACTTCGCCATCGCTTTGCACGAGTGAACTGAGATACCGAAATCGTTTTATTTCTGTAAAACATTGATAATTCTGTTTGTTTATTGGAAGCGTCTCCTTGATTATGTTACTTGTCCTTAGATGGCGTTAACTTAAGAAAAGTAAAACAATAACTTAAATTTTTGAGTTAATTCATTTTGATGTTAGTTATCTTGAGTTTATGAGAACTAAAACTTTCTTTTTTCGGTTCCCTCTAATGATAATTGTAGCTGTGCCACTGGTATCTACCCTGATAGTTTGAAGTTTAGTGTAAAAATTACATAAATAATAATAAATACTTAGACCTTCTTCCAAGCAAATATGTAGCCCAAAAAATAAGGGAAGAGGAAGAAAAAAACACCATAACAACTTCTATTTCCCACCTAAATATTATATAAATATCATTCATTTGCGAGAAGCTTGACATAATTCAAAAAGGGCAATTATTGGTTGAAAAGTTTAAAAGCAGCGGTAGAGTCCGACAAACAATAAAGTCACGACCTCTCTAGCTCCCTCATTTTAGGCTTAGCGTAATGTCGTTTTTGTAGCAAAAATACTAAAATGTGCTGCATTCACCTGTATACTTAAAATTGCATATATTTTTGTTAAAACACCCTCTTGTAGTAGCAGATATATATGTAGTTATATCATATTATAGGCCTTTCTAACCCGCCAGTCCATGGAACTATACAGTAACCATACTAATTAAATCAGTATCCCAACTATCTGTTTTCCATTTCAGATTTACATTAGCAGCAGAACCCACAGTCAACTATCTCAATTCATTGGTGAAATAAAAAGGACAGTTTTCAAAGAAGATACAAAAGTAGTCACATTGGCTTCCAGACAACACTACTGTATCAATTCTGAAGTCACAAAACTGAAGAATATGAATCTTATTAATGAAAGGTAAAGAAAATGATGACCTGCTCATTATTTAATCATTATACACTTGAAAAATAGCCATTGCATCATGGTAATATGTCATAATTTCATAAGCAATGTATCTCGGATGGCATCAAACCTGCAATGCTTTAGGTGTTTGGTGTGCAAGTGTCCATAGGGCGATGACCACTTGCCATCAGATGGGCCACTTGCATTTGCCCTCTAATAAAAAATAACAGTTGCTTGGGCCCATTAACTTACTCACCCAGTGCTCAATCTATCATCTTTTATGGAGGGCCCACGTCCTACAGGTAATTAATAAACAGAGAGCTTTGTAGATCCAATAAATATTTTTTACAGATGTCTAGACATGCAAAAATCAAAAACGAAATCCACCTCAATAGGAGAAGAAGGAAAAGTTCTTAAAAAGACCAAGACAAGATCGTGTGCTGCCTGTCCATATTATAATCAGACAAACATCACTCGGTTGAAGGAACGGATGCTTGTTGATATTCTGGATATGGAAGATCTTGTGAAGAGTGGCAAAGAGTTGAAGGCTTGCCCTTATTACGCGTCTAGAATGGCGATGGAGGATGCTGAGGTAAATACTTTTATCAGAATACTCTTTTCAATCTTCTCTACAATATTCCTTCTATTATGCCAATTAAACTTGTGGAAGGGGACATTTTGCTAACACTTATCTATAATATAGGTTTAGTCGACTTCATAAATGCATTACCAATGTAGACAATATTAGATCTTCACTAAGATTGAAACAATCAAACTGTCACATAGACATTATAGACCTTGTTGTTGTAATATATTAAAGTGTGTTTCGTGACAAATAGATTAAATTATTTGACAAGATTGTAAAGAGAGCTTGTCCAGTGTGTTCTCCTTTAAAACAAATACAAGTAAAACAAATAAAATAATTTCGGGCGCCTTGGAGATTGCACACTATGTTTTAATTCCGGATAGCTTACCTTCGTAGAGTCAGACTTTTAATCTGCCGGAGGTAGCTGTAATGTGAGATAATTAAAACAAAGGAAATAACCTTGTTAATGCCTCGTTTAATTGCCAGTAGCACGGTAATAATATCATACAGTATTTCGACTTCATACAAACGGACGAAACGCGAGCTATACCTACGCGCCTCGACCTCGGAATGCGCTCGGCATGCAGACAGTCGCGACTGTGCCGCAGTGACGAACGGACGGTGCGCGGACCGCGCGATTTTTTCTCTAAAAATAAGCTCAAGTACATATTTAATATGACGAGTAGGCTATATTGTGCTGTTTTTGGTTGCACGAATTCGTCAATAACGCATCCAGAGATAACTTTTTTTAGATTACCTGGAAACTCTGAAAGGATAAAAAAGAAAAAAAAAAATTTAATTAAATAATTAAAAACTATAAAATAATTTTACTTACTAGGTACTAGGTACATAATGTGTGTCTTTTTAATGGATACGTATTTCCTTTTATCTCCCGAAAATAAAGATGTCTGGATTAATAAATAAAGTGAGTACATTAAAGAAAAGTGATAGACACGAGTGTAATAGGTAGTTATAGGCGGTTCATGAATCATTATACGGTAGGTACGCTTGTGTTAAAACCTCGGGGCATGTGTGTTTTGTTTTGTTAGTTTGTATAATTCAAAGTAAAGACGTGGTTTTTATTATTAATAATAGTTGTTTATTGTACTGTGTGTATGAATAATACTAGAAAAAATAAATTTGACCGTCTGTCTGTCAGTTTATATATAATATCTGTTTATATAAAAAGTATATTTATTTATTTATTTTATTATTTAAGTACACACAGTAAAATACAATAACAAAACTAAATGGAAACACAAAGTAGGCAAATGTAATTAAAATGCTGGAGGCAGGCAGCCCTTTCGCATGTTTACGTACCGCGCGGCTGTAGGCATTTATTTCAAGGTTACGGCCGAGTTCCAATACTGTATAGATAATTATTACCGTGCCAGTAGCTTCCAAGTAAGTAAAACTATGACTAATGAAGATATTAAATTACTATTATTATCATTATGGCTATTGTTATTATTGTTATTGCATCTTGTGATATTAAATAAAAGGGGAAAAAATTGATTAATTAAACCTCCATAGACGGCGTCCAAACGTACACCCCGTCAGCCTGGCCTCTCAGAATAGCAATAAAAAAATTAAAAAGGAAAGGAAAGGAAAAAGAAAAGGACGCCGTGTTCCAGCTGTAACAAGATAGAATGGGTTAGAATGTGGATTGTTTGGAAATCTCTTACGTGAGGCACGTGGCGTTCCACGAAGATAAACTCACCGTCCTTTCCAACAAAAATGACATTGCCTCAGCGCACCCAAAATCCATGTGGGCGACAATCGCTAAGGCAATTTAATAATATATGTACGCCTGAAACAATCATTTGGAATAGAACACGCGCTATGTACTTGGACCAATCATTTTCAAAAGGAAACGAAATCTTTCCAAATAAATTGAGGGTCGTTGCCTCGACACCTCTCAGAGGGTGTAACAGTGCCCTGCGCCATCAATAGGCCAAGGTAAGGGCTGGATGCCGCCGGGTTTAGAAAAAATATATTAGACCATCCTGTCTAGTCAAGAAAAATTCGCAAAGTGCCGATGTCACATTGACAGCTCGGTGACTCGGCTCCATTGACTTATAATGTTTTTCCTAGCTCAATGCTCGGCTCCAATGACTAAAGAATAACTCGGCTCGCACAGACAACCAATGACAGCTAAAGTGACGTTCCGAAATTTACTAATTAATGAGAAGCATGTACCTATAGTGCGTTTCATCAAAGAAGTCCCTTCGCTGTAATGTTGGTAGCGCTTAAATGAGTGCTGCCAGGCTGTAAAAATTATATCACCCAATAAATCAGTATAAATTGAAAACGAGAATTTATTTTGGTTGTTCTTTTTGTTTGGTCACCTTTCAACAAAGGTCTATAGAAAATTATACCTTACGTGTAAAGATAAGTATTCATAAAATTAAACTCTTAATATAACCATAATAATTATTTATTTGCGAAACTTCTTAAAAGCTGTAATGATTAACAACAAAATTACTTTTTAAAATAACTGTGCTCCTCCAAAGGACCTACACCCGATATAGCACTATCTCCAGGGTCACTATCGTCTGAAGTATCTCCTATAGTATATCTAGTCATCTCCTACTTCTATTATAAATCGATCTATTTTGTTATCAACAGTTACTCCATTGTTGAGGTACTTATCTTCTATGGTTTCTACGTGGCTGCATTCTTTTATCCACTCTTCTGGCGTGCTACTGCAAATTGCGTCGTCAGTTATTTTTACAATATTTTTTGCTTCCTGACCCACGTTTTTTTCAGCAATCCGCCTTTACAAAAGACTCCATATGAGTTCGCTTGGATTCAGGTCACAATGATAAGGAGGAAGTCTTACAACTTTATGACCGTGTTCTTTTAACAATGAATCGACTTCGTAGATAGGTGGTTCTTTATGGTCTTTAATTATTTTAAAAGGTATAGGTAGGCACCTACGAGGTAGCAGCGGGGACTAGGGAGCATCTAGTTCTGGCAATGGCAACCCTATTTTATGGCGGCGACGCGAAGTCTCACACATTCTAATGGAATTATTGGCGCTTTGTTACGTTTTTCACTCTCACAAAACGTTTTGAGTTTCAACACCAACTCTCTTTCGCCACTTTAAGTGTCTTCGGCGTGATTAAAACTGTAAAACAACTATAAATCTTGGAAAAACTCAACAAAGCCTACGATGCGTCTAGCGTTTGACGTTCTTGACAGTCAGGTGTGCCAATATAACGGCGAAGGGGATTCTTTCGTGAAACGCACAATAACGATGTTTAAAACTCGTTACATTGTCTAATGAATTGCAAGTGACATTCAATCTTAGGGTGGTAAAGCAACTATGAGGTCGAATATACAATATAAGTGCTAGCAAGTTATTTTTTACCGCAGTCAAGTTATAGTTAACTAGCTGTTGCCAGCTACTTCATCTGCGATCCAGGATGGAATGTCCTTAACCAGGTCATGATCTATATGTTTGCCAAATTTCATCCGAATCCGTTCAGGCGTTTTGGCGTGAAAGCGTTACTAACAACCATACTTACTTTCGCAATTCTAATATTAGTTAAGATGAGCAAAAAAGGTTACTAAGCAACAGAAACTTTTCATTATTTTTGTTTTACTGGTTTTTCGATCAGAAAGAGGTGCAGCTTCCGTAGTAGAGAATACAAAAAAATTGCTCAAACACATTTTCGCTCAAGAGCTTAATAACTGGTACCCTAATTTCCAGGTAGTCCTTATAAGTCATGCAGGAATTGTAAGCTCAGGTGCCCGTTCCGGAATATCCCTAAAACTACAAAACAACATACTAGTCCTGGATGAGGCTCACGGTCTGACCGCTGCCTTAGAGAATGCTCACTCAGCCCCCGTGACAGTGAAACAACTGAGCTCAGTGAAGACATTCTTACAGTTTTATATCAATAAGTACAGAGCCAGACTGAGTAGTAGGAGTTTGTTGACGCTGAACCAGATTAGTTTTGTTGTGGGGAAATTGTTAGGTAAGTTTTTCTAGACTTTTATAATGCTAAAGCCCCTTTAAAGAATGGTTACTCTGCCCCTGTGACTGATGAGTCTTCCTGAGGCTCCACTCACCCTACAGGATCTTGTTGACATTGAATAATTAACCTTATACATATAAACTTAAACTATAAAGCTCCAACGAGCGCGTTAGAGGATGCCCGTTGTGATGTTTGATGTCTGCGACGATTTCCGTACAACTTTGCACTTTATGATACAGAAGTTTGTTATGCAATATCATTAGAACATCCTCTGCTCTGCACATTTATTTCACTCTGTACCTGACTTCGAGTTTTTGGGATAGTGGACCTTGTTTCCTTCTTTATAAACTCCATATGTTATTCCATTTCAGGTATAATCAAACCCAAACAACCAAGCGAAAAGAAACAAGATGAAACTACAATATTCACTCTTGAGGACTTTGTAATAAAGGCTGAAATAGATCACATGAACTTACGACCTTTAGTAGAATTCTGTAGGAACACAAGACTGGCTCCTAAACTACACGGTTTTTCTATGAGGTACAGTCAGCAAGCGCTTGAAGAGGAGATGAAGAAAAGTACCGTCAAAAAGAGTTCGTTTGAAACATTTATGAGTAATATTGCTAAGAAAAAAGATGGAGAGAAAGAGATTGAACCTGAAGTGAAGCAAAATGTGTCTGTTCAAGTTAATGTAGGTACATTTTATTTACATAATTGCCCATCTTCTTAGAGCCAGTTTACTCCAAGCGTTGCGGTATGATGCTGCGCCAAACGAAAAGTTAAAAACTGGATTACTTAAACTTGAACTATACAAAGGAAGAGTGAACAAGCATCTTCTGAATACGCTCGTTCCTACGTAGATCTCATCCATCGTTTTCCATCAGTCGAGACCGAGGTCAAGAGGACCTGTCATTCCGCAATGAAAAAGAGGCATTAAGTAGTTAAAGATGAGTAGAAAAGTGGTTCAAAATTAACTGAAAATAGTACTTTCTTCTCGTCGGCATTACAACTGCTACACGATTTACGTAGATTAACCTTATCCAGTATCCTTTATTTTGAAAGATGACCTATTAAATGATTTCAGGTACCAACAGAAACATCAGCGGGCAGTGGATTGTACGCAGTATTAGATTTTCTAGAAATGCTCTGCAATCGCAGTGAGAATGGCCGAGTATTAGCGCAGAGGGACCAGACTGGACTCCTCAAGTATTTGTTACTAAACCCTGCTGAGCATTTTAGTGAAGTCGTGAAGCAGTGTCGATCTGTAAGTATTTTTTATAATTAGATTATAAAAAAAAAAAAAAAAACAGAATTAGCAATGTTTAATTTCCGCCTAAAGTGAGGCAGTTATTCTGTTTATCCACCCAAGAAAATCGACCTTAGGTGGATACGCGGAAACTCATGTTTGAGAATCCACCCTTTTTTTTTTTTTTTTTTTGGGGGTGAGAAATCATCAAATAACTTCTCCCGCTCTGGGCAGAGCAGGAGGGCGTGTCAGACTCTTACTGACTAAAACCCACCCGTGTTCCTTCAGTTGCCTGTGCCAGGGGCCACGGTAACCCTCTTGGACTTTTCCGCAACCCTAGCAGGCATCGGTCCTAGCAAACCCCGTCATTGGTGCTGACATCTCTTTGAGGCGCGCGTGGAACACAACGCGCCGTCGACTCGGGCCTGGTCCTTATCGAACGGCGAGCTGCCCATTGCTCGCCGTTCGCAAGCCCGCGCCTACGGTGGCCGGGAATCGGCCTGCGATTCCCGACGCCCAGGGCGTCTCCTGCGGCGGCTAGGGGCGTGAGGGCGCAAACTTTGCCTCTCCCTCACGCGTTCCGCCTCCTCCTTCGCGAACATTACTGCTTCGCAGAAGGAGGTGACGGCTTCCCAAGCCCTCTCGCTCCGTACCATGGCCTGGACCAAGACCGGACGCGAGAGATCGCCACCGCCAATCGCCTCCACGAGGACACGGCGGTGCTCCGCCCAAGCCGGGCAGACCTCCACCGTATGCTCCACCGTGTCCTCCGGGCGATCCACACAATGGTGACACCCGGGCGTTTCCTCCCGCCTTATCCGGAACAGGAACCTCCCGAAACAACCGTGTCCGGTGAGGACCTGCGTCAGGCGGAAGGTGAGGACGCCGTGGCGCCTCTCTAGCCACTCCTCAAAGAGGGGACTTATCGCCGCAATTGTGGCGTGCCCAGCGCTGGGTTGCGACAATCGCACTCTCCATGCCGCCCTGAGTGAGAATCCACCCTAAGCCTATAAATTCCGTGTGGAACTAGGTCTAGGGTGGATTATCGGACATGCGTTTTCGCGTTTTCACCTTAGGGTGGATTTTTTTGCGGTGGATAAACGAAATAACCCAAGTGCGGCGCTTATTTTACGTAAAACAGTTATTTTAAAGACGTATGTCCAATTTTTGAACTGGCGATGGCGTGGCGGTCTGAAAGTTTAAACATAATACGGGCAACCAAGACACAATGTTAGAATTGTCCATCCACAACAATTAAGTGTTTGCACGTATCCATCAAGAACAACTAAGTGCTAAAACTAGCCCATCAACAGCAATAAATTGTTAAAACTTGTCCACCCACAACAGTTGAGTGTTAAAACTTGTCCATCCACAACAATTGTGTTATGACTTGTCCACCCACAACAATTGAGTGTTAAGACTTGTCCACCTATAACAATTGAGTGTTAAAACTTGTCCACCCACAACAGTTGAGTGTTAAAACTGGTCCACCCACAACATTTGAGTGTTAAAACTTGTCGATCTACAACAATTGAGTGTTAAAACTTGTCCATCCACAAAAATTGTGTTATGACTTGTCCACCCACAACAATTGAGTGTTAAAACTTGTCGATCTACAACAATTGAGTGTTAAAACTTGTCCACCCACAACAATTGAGTGTTAAAACTTGTAATAATATATTTTCAGGTGATAGTAGCAGGAGGAACAATGGAACCTATAGCAGAATTCCAAGCATTATTAACAAGTAACTCAACAAACAATGACATAGTGAATGTAGTAAGATGTGAACATGTGGTGCCTTCGGACAATGTGTTAGGAGTGTGTATGTCGAGGGGACCCACCAGCGTTCCTCTGAACTTCTCGTATGAGCATCGGATGTCTAATGAATTGGTAAGTGATACTAAAATAAATATAAACTCGTAAAAACATTTAAATAAAAACTGAAAACATGTAATGAGAAAAATATTGCTAGTGAGAATTGTTTTTTTGCTATTTTAATCTTTTTTTTATGGACGCTTTTAACATGCACGTCTTTCTACATCGTTCTCACATGTATAATGTTAACATAAATTATGTAACCAATTTTTTCTAACAATAGTTTCATTTAAAAGGGTGTCCATGGAGTTTCTTGCCCGTTCTTCTCCATAGATACCTACTACGCTTTGGAATGGGCAACTAGCTTCATCTTTCTGACTGTCCAACCCCTTAACAATTCAAAAGTGCGTGTAATTGGTTTATTTGAAATAAATGCTTTGAGTTTGAGTTTGGATTGCGATTTGAAATCGTGGCTCGTAGTCGCATGCAGCAAGCATGTGGCCGTAATATAATAGAAAAACAAAAGCCTCGAATTCGACAAATAAAATTTCAAAGTTTGACAATGTTGTCCAATATTATCTCTTATTTATTCTAGCCTTCACAAGGTACAGCGTGCGTGCGACCACTGGCTATAATTGACCTAAGTGAAGTTTGATCTTATTTAATCTCTTCGGATGCAGCGACTCATGTAATTACAGTCAAACTTCTCTTAGGAAGTTTGTTTAAAAAAGAGTAAATAATTATACTCCATATTTACTCTTTTAAACAAACTTCCTTCTTGCCCATTCTTCTCCATATCGTTGGATGCCATAATTAAAAAGATTATGAAAGTATCATAATCAAACTGACTTTAAAAGTTAATTTCAGATTTTTAAGCTATTCTGCCCCTCTGCTGCAAAAGCAGAAAGGTCAGGACAAAAGTGTGTATTTGGGGGAGATCTTTGCCTTGCAGTATGGTACTAGATTGCTACCTTATTGTTACAGCTAAGTGAAGTAGGCCGTATTCTAAGAAATATCTGCAGCATAGTACCAGGCGGTGTCGTATGCTTCCTACCATCATACTCGTACGAGCAAACTGTATTCGATTACCTGAAGAATAACAAAGTTATTGAGGCGATCACTAAAAAGAAAATCATATTCCGTGAGCCTAAATCTGCGTCTGATGTTGATCAGGTAAGTTGTTGGATTTTGGATCTTACGTCTTTCCTATAATGTTTATATTAAATTTGGTATCGTAAAGGGAAAATGCGTGTCAGATTATTTTTATTATTTTAAAATACAAATTATGGTGGATGCTGCCAGTTAGGTACAATGCTTTTTTCAATACTAGTATTATGTATATTTTTGCTGATTGACTTTCGACATTAATTCAATGCACGTCATGTTTATATTATTTGGCAATAAAACTGCGTTGCGCTGCGCCTTGCGTGACACACTAACAGTAGGAACGGCTGTCATTTTGACAGTTCAACAAAATTCATTGCGTATGTTGTTGAGCGGACAAATTTTTCGAACATATGAAGCAATGGATTAGCTATATCCTTCAAAATTATTCAGATTGTTATTGATAGCCTGTTACGCAATTAGGGTACAGGTGTGCACTGGGTGGCGTATAGAGAAACTTGTGTTTATAGTTATAGTGTTTAATAACCGTTGATCGTTTTTAGGTGTTAAATAAGTTCGCCTCAGCAGTTAAAAATAAAGATGGCGAACACACAGGAGCTCTATTGTTGAGTGTAGTCGGTGGGAAACTTAGTGAAGGATTGAACTTCAGGTAATATTACTACTATCATTACTATGTTCCTGTTCCAATGGTTCAGCGTTCGAACCAAGCAAGACAAGCGCAAGACCCACTCTGCGTTCACAATTAAGTTTCCAGAAATGAGACACTTCACCATCCAAGAGTACGTGACGGCAAAACAGATCTACACATCAACAGCAACGGAAGCTGCCACGGCCAACTGGAAGGAGTTCTGCTCTAAGCAGGACCGAGAGAGCATGTGGGACGGCATCTACCGGGTACTAAGAAAGACAGCCAGAAGACAGGACGACGCGCTCCTGAGAAACACCGCAGGTGAGACGCTCAGTCCGGAGCAATCCGCGGATCTTCTGGCACAAACCTTCTACCCCGACGACTCAACGGATGCCGAACAGTCATACCACCATGACCTGCGCAAGCTGGCGGAGGAGAAGAACCCCCAAGGTCTGTCTGCTGACGACCCGTCTTTTACGACTGCGGAGCTGGAAATGGTTCTCCAAAACCAAAATCCGAAAAAAGCACCCGGTCCCGACGGATTAACAGCAGACATCTGCACAGCGGCAATAAACTGTGATCGGGAAGTGTTCTTAGCGATAGCCAATAGATGCCTGTCGCTGTCATACTTCCCGAAGCAGTGGAAGGTCGCCCACGTGTGCATTCTCCGTAAGCCAGGAAAGGACGACTATACCAGCCCAAAGTCGTACCGGCCAATAGGTCTGCTCTCGGTCCTAGGAAAGATCGTAGAGAAACTCCTCGTAGGTAGACTCCAGTGGCATTTCCTCCCAACCCTGAACACAAACCAGTACGGTTTCATGCCGCAACGCGGAACCGAGGACGCCCTCTATGCTCTTATGGGCCACGTAAGAGCCGAAATCAAAGCCAAAAAGATCGTGCTTTTGATATCATTGGACATAGAGGGCGCCTTCGACAACGCGTGGTGGCCAGCACTCAAACGACAGATGGTGGTCAAGAGCTGTCCAAAGAACATCTACGCTCTCGTAACCTCATACCTGGAAGACCGGAACATCAGGGTCAACTACGCCAGAGCGACTAGTGAGAAGGGTACCACGAAAGGATGCGTCCAGGGCTCAATTGCCGGACCGACGTTTTGGAACCTTATCCTAGATTCGCTCCTACACAAGCTGGCGAGTATGGGAGTATACTGCCAAGCCTTCGCAGACGACGTTGTCCTGGTTTTCTCGGACCTTACAGCCGGTCCCCTACAGCAATCAGCCAATGACACGCTAGACATAGTGTCGGAATGGGGCGTCCGGAATAAGCTACGTTTCGCCGCGCACAAAACAAATGCGATGGTGTTAACGAGAAAGCTGAAATACGACGTCCCGGTTCTATACATGTCGGGCACGAGGCTGAACCTAGTCGAACAGGTCAAGCTGTTAGGTCTCACAATAGACTCCAAACTCACCTTCAACGCGCACGTGTCTGCGACCTGTAAAAAGGCGCAGACATCTACAAGCAGCTGGCATGTGCGGCAAAGGTGACTTGGGGTCTCAACAGAGAGATAATCAGGACAATATATGTGTCGGTGATAGAGCCTATCGTGATGTATGCAGCGAGTGCGTGGGCCCCCGCAGCTGAGAAACTGATGACAAGGAATCAGTTTGACTCACTGCAGAGAGGTTTCGCGCAGAAGACCTGCAAAGCATACCGCACGGTGTCTGACATCGGCACTTATTCTGTCAGGCCAACTCCCCCTAGATCTCCGGGTAATCGAGGCGTCAACCCTTTTCAAAAGGGCCATTCCCAAGAGTTCATACCGCCGGGCCGCGAGCTGGAGTGCAACGTGCACCACTCCGAGAACCCCCACCCAGCGCAACTCATAACAACAGAGTATGCACGCCTAGAGGACTTGACTCCCGAAACCCTGGAAACCCACCAAGTAATCGGTCCCCAAATCTACACCGACGGCAGCAAGATAGAGGGAAAAGTAGGAGCTGCCCTAACTTGGTGGGAAAGTGGAAAGGAGACGGAGTCAAGTACTTTCGGCCTGGAGCCCCACAACACTGTCTTCCAATCGGAAATGTACGCTCTCTTCAGAGCTGTCAGGATGGCAAGAGAATCCAGGGCGGCCTCCGTAAGCATCTTAAGCGACTCAAGATCGTCGCTTGACCTGCTGAGGAGTCCGTCTGTCACTCACCACCTGGCACTCCAAATCAAGAGAAGCGTCCGAGAGCTAAGAGAGGAAGGCAGAGAAGTGAGGTTCTTCTGGCTGAGGGCCCACGTGGAAACCGCCGGGAATGAGAGAGCGGATGAGCTGGCCAAGGAGGCAGCGTTAACCAAGACACCTAACAAAAAAAGATAACATCAGACTACAGCAAGGTCCCCGTATCGTTCGCGAGGAGGAAGATACGGGAGGAGACTATAAAGAAGTGGCAAGCGCGGTACGAGTCCGCCAGTACAGGAGCGGTCACAAAAGTGTTCTTCCCAGACGTCCTAGCGGCGAAAAGAACACTCAGAGACGCCGTTCTCACACCGGCCCATGTACAAATCCTAACAGGACACGGAGGATTCTCAGCGTATCTCCACCGATTTCATCTCAAAGATAGTCCCTCGTGCGTCTGTGACCCCAGTTGCGAAGAAACAGTCTGGCACCTGCTCTTTGAATGCCCAAGATTCAGCCAAGACAGAATGGAGCTGGAAGCACTGTTCGAAATCCAGCTAAGCCAGTCCACACTCCACACCATCATGGAGAGACCGACTACTAGGAAACCATTCTTGGCATTCGCGAGCAAAATCGCCACGGTCGCAGCAGGGGCTAACAAAACAGACGTTACCTTGCGCAGTCGAAACCGACCACCATCCACACAAACAGTCACAACCACGTCAACAACTACAACCACAAACGCACAAATAACAACAACCACATCACTTACCTTAACACAAGCAACACACACAAGACCCACAACAGCATCAGCAGCAGCAGCAACAGTTAATTCACAACAACCAGACCCTAGCACCATGACCACCGTGCAATTCCTGGCATGCGGAGGAGACGGAGTCCCAGGCGTCCGATTGCGAGGCGTCACCCTCTTCATGAACAGGGAAGGCGAAAGGCTGGGCATAAGTTTCTGTATAGGCTCAAGTCGAGCTGCGGCCCGAATACCGATTTCCCCAGGCCTTGCCGCCCTGATCAACGGAAGCACTACCAAAACGAGCATGAAAGGTAGCAAGTATGCTGCACTGCCACGGATGGAAGTAGCCACTCACCGATGCCGTCTAATGCGATTCAAAGGTAAGACGATCGCACTATTCGAGTGGGGAGAGGAGACTCCATTTGCTCAGGCAAGCTCAGCCACCACGACGACCGAAGCTGCCAAAGATCTCCGGCAGAAGCTTGCGCGCCGCTTAGGAGACCGAGTACAGAAAAAGGTGCGCACTATGGCCTCAATCTTAGCCAACGGGTTCAAGCCGAAAGAGAAATGCTACCGCCTCACGGTAGACGAGGCTCTTATGAACCATTTTGGGGCCGTAGTCATGGCAGCAAAGTTGTCTGGGGCAAGCGAGATTGTCCTCATCGGAGACGTGAACCAGCTTCCATTTTTGGACAGAGAGAACCTTTTCGAGTTAAGGTATACCCGTCCAAACCTGGTGGCTGGTATCACCCAGGAGCTGCTTTGCACACACCGCAGCCCGATGGATGTGGCGTTCGCACTGAGCGAGATATACTCCGGTATATACTCCTCCACGTCGTCGCTGTCGCGGATCCATTCCCTGGGGGTGAAAGGTTACACAGGAGCGCAAATACCGAGCATCGCCCTAAACACCCTGTTCCTGGTTCATACGCAGGAGGAGAAAGCTTCTCTTGGGAACCAAGGATATGGGTCCGGCGAAGGGTCGCGCCTGTTGACCATACACGAAGCTCAGGGCCTGACCTACGACAGCGTCGTCATAGTTTAATCTTACCATCAATATATTGAACTATATAACTGTGAGCATACCAAGCTAACTTACTGTCCATAAACTGGATGTCTGCACATTAGTATGTACTCTAGTAATAAAGCTTATTTTTTCTCAGTTAGTTTTGATCATAATCTGGCAGTTTGAGTAATTTATGCTGCCTACCCAAATGTCCTTTCTTTGGTATTGTTTGTCGAATCGTTGTGCTCCTTAAGTTCTGAGTTTAAGCTGCATGTTTACTGACAAATGCGTGCACTGACTGGACAGGTCCACTCAATCTTTGTGGTTTTCCTCAAAATACCGTTTCAGACACCAATCTACATGGTCTTCACATGATCTGACCAAGATTATGTCTGGACTTTAAAAGAGACTGTGACCTCTAGTTTGTTTCGGCCTGCCTTCTCAGAGTAGTCAGATAGGAAACGCCGACCTCATCTGGTTTACAAAAATATGATTGACGTGTAAAAGTGTTTGTACAAACCTACTTACAGAAATAAAATCATTCATACAACTAAATTTTAAAGAAAGGAAATAAAAATATTTTATTTGTGATACGTACAGGAAATACAAACAGTTAAAAAAGGGAACATTTAAAACTAACAAAATGAACATGATTTTATTCGAATTGACAAAATGCTAAAGCAAAAGTAATTATTTTGAATAAATTAAGACAGTAAGTAATGAATCAATACGCAATAAGTTTTGAAACATTGAATCATGTTTCAGTGACGACCTAGGAAGGTGTGTAATGGTAGTGGGTATGCCTTACCCGAATGTGAAATCCCCCGAGCTGCAGGAAAAGATGAAATATTTGAACAAAACCGCTGGCGGTAGTGCCGGCAACATTTATTATGAGAACCTTTGTATGAAAGCTGTGAATCAATGTATTGGTGAGTACTGATTACCATTAATTTCTCGATGTAGGCTTGGAAACTAGTTTCAAACACTTGTATGACTTGCGATCATAAAATATATTACATATTGATAGAGCATTGAATATCAAACCTTATTATTAGTGCCATAAAGTGCAAACAAGCTCGCGCGTGCTGGAGCTTGTTAATGTGTTATTTTATGATATCTCGAAGTTCGTGCAATTTTTGTAACTAAGAATAAAGTATCCTCTGCTCTACGCTCATTCGTGGTCGCTGCTAAGCTTGAGTAGCCTTTTGATTTTGACAAACAAACAGAAAGCTGAAGTACATCATAAACTTTTTTAATTGATAAAAGTATTATAAACTTCAAAATATTGTTACAGGCAGGGCAGTAAGACATGCTAACGATTACGCCTGCGTGCTATTAGTAGACGAAAGATACTCAAGACCTCAAACTATGTCTGCTTTGCCTTCATTTGTACAGGTAACTATTATTAACTTTATTGACTGCCTTCTGAGCCGCTGGTCCCGGGTTCGATCCCCGGACAAGTCAAACATTTGTGTGCATAAACATGTCTGTTTGACCTGTGTCTGGGTGTTTATATGTATATAAGTATGTATATCAGTCATCAGGTTACCGTAGTACAGGTTCTACCTAGTTCGGGACCTGAAGACCTTGTGTGGATGTTGTCTCATATTATTATTATTAATTCATGTATTAATAATCTTCATCTGCCTAGCCTTTTCCCTTTGTTAGGGTCGGCTTCCAGTCTAACCGGATGCAGCTGAATATCAGTATTTTACATGGAGCGACTGCCTATCTGACCTCCACAACACAGTAACTGTGTAACACAATACCCCTTGGTAAGACTGGACTTTCGGGCTTCTGACTACCCGTAACGACTGACAAAGATCTACAAATGACAGCCGGGACCAACGGTTTAACGTGCTTTCCGAGGCACAGAGTGGACTCGATATGTAATGCATAGATAAAATACTAACTGTACATGTAATGGATGGTCACCCATCCACGGACCGGCCTAGGCACGCGAACCTTAACCTTCGATCGACATGTGCGCCTGTTATTATTTAGCCACGAGCCCCTCCCATGTATTAATAATGAAATGAATGAAATATGAATGAATTTTGGTAACAAAAAAAACTAGATGCTTCTTAACGCATTACTTGAGTTGTTAAACAATTCTTTTTCTTCTTACAGAAATCGCTGATATCAAATTGCAATTTCGGAATGACGATTGGAAATGTAGCTAAATTCTTTGCCAGACATAAAGAAAAATAACACACAATCCTTTAAAATAAAGCTCTTTATTGTTTAACAAATTGTGATAAATAAATTATTTTTTACATATTTACAATGCTGTTTCTCTCACTTATTACCTAGTCCTATATTCTCATTATTATTTACACAACAGACTTTTATTCTTTCATATCTAATCAAATATCTTAATCCTAAACACAATGGCTATGCAAAATCCACTATCACAGACATTTTGTAAGGTCTAGACCATTATTAAAATTTTCAGAATATTTCTTTTATTCAACAACTGAAAAGTCTGGGAAATTAATTGTTAAGCAAATTGACTACCAACTTACATTCAAATCACAACTATCATTCTTTGACAGGAAACCCTTGTAACCACGGGCGATTTTTTTATGCGCGCTGAATTATCAACGCACTGCTTAGTGTTGAGGATAGTTTTAATGAGACTACTCAACCTTGTTTGAAGAATTATTATATTCATGTGAGAAGGCACATTACATTTATAATGGTGGACGCACGATCGCGACATAAAAATGCGTATTCGACCGGTGTCTGTTGCCGACAAAAGGTGGCGCGCGCGTTGCCGGCGACCGCGGCCGGCCCCCCGCGCTCGCCCTGCTTCTTCCGCCGTCTCGTTAAGAAATGCGCTTATGGGCGCGTTCACCGAGAGTTGAAAATCCAGTGTGCAAATGGACGTAGAGTCTCGCCAATGAATTTCCCTGACTTGTACAAACTAGGGAAATTCAGTTCTAATCGGCCAAAGCTACTGGTAGAGTACTGCCACAAGGTCCTTCAAAGTAATAGTGGAAGTCCGATGTAGCGGGCGTAGGTTCTATGTTGAACTCTGCTACGATCGCCCCTCTTTCCGCCGCTTGCGGCGCAAACATCGCCGCCGGATACACGACTGACGATGTTCCCACTACTAGACATATGTCGCAGGTGTGCATTGCTGCTTCTGGAATGGAAAATATTTTTTCACACCACCTGCTCGAAAATGTCAAATTATATGTCAAGCAACCTTAACCTAAAGTGAGTCATTAATGGCCGGGGGCACAGCCGGTCAATAATGTTGTACCGGATTTCATTATGACCCGCTGGTCAATAATGTGATTTGAATTTGGAATCTCACATGCTCAGCTAAATTGGCAGTATAGTACTAACAAACACCCTTTGGTGCCAGAAAGAGGAAAGCTATTCTCGAAACCCTTACTATGCGTGGATGATATTCTCGATTTCCTACAAAATCATAACGACTGCTTCTTCATATCGTTGCCATGTTTTCGAAGACATAATATTGTAAGAATAATTAGATAACTACGAACCATTTTTTAAAAGGAATGGAATAACATTAAAATTATTTTCTCACAGTCGGTGTAAAAAGTAGAGTATCCTCCTCTGGGCTAAAGGTGTCTTTGCCTTGGGCTAGCTTGAATCCCTCGCTGCATTCAGGATTCTTGTATTAACTCCCTCGCTTCGCTCGTGAGTTAAACTCTTAACTCCCTCGCTGCGCTCGGGAGTTAAATCCCGAATCCTTCATTGCGCTCGAGATTCAATATGACGCCCGTGACATAAGACACAACTTTAGCCCCTCGGTGCATAATCTACTATTATTTGCAACTGCTAGGACTAAAAACTTAACATCATGTTTCAAAGGTAGTAGTATAACTAACGAGCTTTTTCCAAGACAGCAGGATCCAGATTCTCTCCGAACCAAACTATATGGGGTCTCAGTAGACCACCACAGTCAGACTTCTTACAGTGCGGCAGTGACTTCACTGGTATATCAGAACCAGAGACATTTTCTTCTGGAGCACCTCTGCCTGCTAAAGCCTGGAATGTAAAATATAAGACCTGGTAAAACAACCTTGCATTCGCAATTTAATTTTCTAACATGTAAAAAATATGTGTTTTTGGCAAACTATCTTTAAAACCTAGGCAAAGTTCAGTTTGTCATTTGCTGCAATAATTTTTCTTATGACTGAAGTGTTCTAGTCATTCTAAAATCAACTTAATTTACACTAGTCTAATGTAAATATTTGTTGGTGTGGAAATAATATCAATTGGAAACGAGGATTTGAATACACTTTAGGTATTAATAATAATGTATCTCTACGTTGACGTCGTGGTGGGGCTTGCGTGCTCCGAACTCTAGGTGTGTGCAGGTAAAGTTTACTTTGCCGTAACAAGTCTAGTGTGAGGAGCCAGACCAAGAGAGATGCTGCCATGTGGTGAGCTGTTGGGCAGAAGCGACCCCACGGACCCTATCTCCCTGGAGTAGTCATGTTCCTCATCTCTGGCTCGCTTTTATTGACCGGTTTGAGTGGAGATTCGCAAGAGCAATCGTGCTCGGGGGATGAAAGTGTTCCAATAAGATGCTGGTAGGGATCTTCACCGTACTTCCAGGATTGACCTGATAGCCGTAGAATACCTCTCCACTCCTCAAGCACCTCAAGATAATATGTTGCCCCCCTGTAGCTGATTTCGGGGGAAGATTATTGAGTGTGCAAGTCAACCCCTGCCATTTTACCCGGATATTTTATATATAAAACATAGGTAAGGCAAGGGCAACAGTCCTCTCATAGTTTTAGGTAACCAGTCTACTTTAGCCACCAAAATCCATAGTCCAATACCTTTATTTCCATATCCTGCAATAGACCTTTTTTTTTTTTTTGTTTCCGGGATCCGGCAATAGACCTATACCAACTTGTTGTCCTTGGATGCACTTGCATCGTGCTCGACAGCCGGTGGGACTTCGAGCCCCACTTCCGACGGCTGGCGCCCAAGTTGCTGGGCGCGCTCGCAACGCTGCTTCCCAATCTGGGCGGCCCGAGCGCCGTCTGTAGGCGGCTCTACGTGGGGATCGTGCGGTCCATGGCATGGATGTATGTATGGGGCCGCGGTGTGGGCCTCTGACCTGACGGCCGGCAGCGAAACAGTTGTCTCGCAGGAGGCTGCGGAAAGGGAGAGGGAGATCTCGTCCATTCACCCGGCCCGCAGAAAGCGCACCGGGCGTCGGCGGAGGGCGGACAACGCCCTCTTCTAGCCCCCCTAGATGTGTCCAGGGGCGACGGACTCAGAGACGTCTGTCGCACACCCCCACACATCAGGACCCGAGGTGGCGGCGCGTAGTGTTCCACGCGCGCCCCTCTTAGACGTCGCGGGGGGAGTCTAAACACCTCACTCCCCCCCAGATCCGAAGAGGCCCGCGGTGGCGGACCAGTCGGGGGTTGCGGAAGGGTCGTACGTTCCCGCGACCCCCGGCGTACGTGTGTGATGGAACACTGGGGTGGTTTTTAGTCAGCAAGAATCTGACAGACCCCGCCGTCCGCCCCAGGGCGGCGGACATCTATGAGGATTTTCCACCCCGGAAACAAAAAAAATAAAAAATGGGTGCACTTGCATAGTGCGTACATCGATAATCGTCGGTTGGTGCCTCATTTCATTGAAATCCTCAGTCGGGCCTCTGCGAGTTGGTTTCGGCCCCTCGTACGCATTCCAAAGATCCGGGACCCCAGAATCCCGAGATATGTCGAAAACACAATAGTAATAATGTGGCCCGACGGTGAAGTTGATGGTCAAAAACTTATTACCCAGTGTTTCACCGCGACCCGACCGCGTTGGTGCGGAGTATAATGACGGGGCTATATCCGTGAGTTCCCAATGCAATGCACGATTGAGGAGCGCTTTGGAGGCTGCTTTCCGAGAGTACCGCTCCATTTCGCCTGGACTTAGACCACGTTTACCTCCATTCCTTGCACAAGAAAAACAAGGCGCTTTGGTGTGTGCTCTAGACTCGCAACTGTACGATACCCACTCGCACTTGTATGTACTATGCACCTGTAGCGGCATGCCGTGTAGCGCATGTTAAATTTCCCAACAGTGACAGCTCCACGACCAAAACCAGCTGTACTAGCTTGGCAGTGCAGTATTGAGCGTCGTATCGGTGAGGCTAGATCGCTCATCGGCAATCTGTTCTGCTTCAGGGAGGGCAATACTCGCCCTAGAGTGATGCGTTTTGTGAGGCGGGCGTTCTCGGGGACTGATATTAGTTGTCGAGATTATTTGACCCGCGTCACAGAGCGTATCGCTTTCCTGAAGCAGAAGATCTGTGCATGGGCAAACCGTATTCGTCGATACAGACGGAGAGTGGAGCGGTACACTCAGAATCGCACATTCCAGAACGATGAAAGGTGGCTTTATTTTTTAACTCTATACGTGAGGATTTGTAATTGGCTTGCTGGTGACTATGGTGCCTCTTTTTTTGTCTGTTTTTATTAGCTGTAAGTCCTCCATGTACTAAAATAAATAAATTATATGGCTTGGGAGTGACCAGACCAAGGTGTGGCTGACACGCGCTTGCCGGATGATGGCGAAACATGTGGTCGGTGCCTGTCAATTACGCCGAAGATGATTGGACTAGGGAGATCGAGCGAGCGTGCGATCAAACACCAGAAACGGGGGCACTTACCATCAGCCGCCAGCGGAAACAAGGTGCACGCCTTCAACGGTTGGGTCATGCCGGTTTTGATGTACTCTTCATACTCAAATGGACTCAAACCGAACTCGACGCCCTGAATAGGATGGTCCCTATGCTGCCGACTGCATATCGAATGCATCACCCACGGTCATCGGTAATGAGACTGTATATCCCGCGAAAGTCGAGGCTTTTTAATCGCTAAGACCCTCTACAATCGTGATATATGCAGTATCAGGGAATATTTCTTAGAAGCCGACGTGAGGATGCATCGAGATGTGGTCGCGGTGGACAAGGGCCTCTACCCGCTCTCCTTGGCTAAAGAGAACTGACGCAAGCTTGTAGTGGTTGATACTAATGAGCGCAGGGAGGTATGGCAGTGTAAGAAGCTTCACGGACGCTTTTTCCGGGCCCTACATGGACCCGACGTAGATCTGCTAGCGTCCGTAACGCTAGCAGATCTACGTCGGGTCCATGTCCTGGCTGCGTTTCGGTGACCTCTTTGGGGAAAACGAAGGTTTTATCGGTGCAATTATAGACGAAGTTATGATGACGAGCACTTACCGGAGATTTTATTTGTGAAAGACGGCACGGTTGACATCTGTCGGGCATGCCACCGTCCGGGAATCAATCAGACACATTATCTCTGGGTGTTTTCGTCTAGCTAACGAAGAGTATTACTTGCATAGACACAGCCTTGTAGCCAGGATTATCCATCAGCAACTTGCTCTGAAATAGAGCCTTGTGGAATCGGAAGTGCCGTACTACAGGTATGTGCCCGGCCCAGTTCTCGAAAATTGTAATATCACATTGTACTGGGCTCAATCCCTCATCAATGATATATGACTATTGTTGTGTTGTGTGCCATAAGCCTGATATACTGGTTGTGGATCGAGTAGAGCGGCGCGCAATGATTGTTGACATAGTCCCGCATGACGGGAAACTCGTGAAAGCCGAGAAATATAAACAATCTTGACTTGGCTCGCGAGGTTGTCGACATAGCCAAGAGCCTCGACCAATACCTAAGGAGGCTCTCGTTGCGCAGCTGGATCAAGGCCTTGATTCAGAAAGCGGTACTTCTGGACACGGCTCGCGTTATTAGGAGGTTCCTCTCTCTGGAGCTCTGACCGCCGCCGCCGCCGGTAGCTTAGACCCTGTTCCCGATACCGGTGGGTTATTTTTAAATGTTTTCTCTTATAAAAATATTCATAAATGTAATTTACAAGTATTTAAATGAAACAAGGTGATAATAATAATACCTACATTTTTAACACACTTAAAAATGATTGTTGACCATTTTTTATTCTAAGTTATTTATGACATCTTTCCCCTTGCCCTTATTGCAATTAATTTGAGGTCACTGCACAGCAGTGCTTTCTTTCTTCTCTACATCTATAATATATCAGCAATTATCTCTCAGTGCTCATCCACTTTCTAGCCACCATCTTTTTTTCTTACATGGTCTTCTATCTATTATGTGATAAAATTTTTTGATTGATTGATTGGATTTGGACAGATGTGAGTGGAAATGCCTGTTTCCACTCACATCTGCCTTGTAAATACCTTTTACTAATCACCTTTTATTCATCCTCTCAACATGACCAAACCATCTAAAAGCATACTCTTTTCAATTTTTGTAATGATTATACTAACTTAATTGATTATTTTTTTATAAGAATGTTGTGCATGCCTGTAAGTGGTGTATTTGCACAGTATTGAAGATTTTTGATTACTAATGTTGTCCTTGTAAATATGTTATTGATGTCTTGTTTGAAAAATAATGAAGTTAATTTACATAAAAATAATAGAGAAAAACAGCATTTTGCTGGTTATACTTACTTCACAAATAGGACTGTCATTGTTGACAAGTACTTCTTTACATTTAGTGCACCTAGTTTTGTACAGATTTCCATGGAGTTCTATCAAGTTTTTAGTCCCAGCTCTAACATGTAAACCATCCACATTCTGTGTGATCACCGTTACTTTTTTATCTGCCCGATGCTTAGCTTCATACTGAGCTATGGCTTTGTGGCCCTGAAAGTAGAAAAATGTATTTCTTGAGGATACTTCTATATTGGTATGAAGTTCCTTAACGCGGCTTGTGGTAGGTGTTGACTGGTAGTAATTGTCATGTAAGAAAATAGCATTATGCCCCATCCATGCAACTTTCTTTCTATCTCTTATATATGTGGTGCAGTTCCTGATGTGGTACCTCATCAGCACACTTTTTTTTTGGTTATTTTGTTCTGTTGGCCACAAAGAGTTAGTTATTATTTTGCCATCTTTCTGTGTAGACATATTGTTCTTTTAAAAGTTAACTAAGGCATTTTTTCTGAAGAATCATGATCTTCCATGATAATCATTGATTACAGTTTACCTTCCCGCTGGTGACCAGTGATTAGATTACTGGCCTTTCTGCCAAGTGATATTAATCATTTCTGGTCTGAGTATTGTATTTACTTGATGATTTATTCTAGTAGACTTTCTTCAGCAGTGAAAATTGATGTGATAGGTAGGTAATGATTATTAGGTAAATAATTATAAGAACTTACGGCATTCGGCTGTGCCTCAGCTGCAACTTCTCGTCTATAATGATAAAACTCCCAAACCAAGCTAGGGCTGGTCCTAAAAGCCCCAGGAGTGGCTAGACTTGATGATTGGTACTTCCTCCAATATCCTCCTGCACCCCGAAACGTTGGTATACCAGATTCCGCACTAATACCGGCGCCAGATAGGATCACAACATCTTTCGCTGATTTTAAGGCTTCTCTAAACTTTGCCATGTCACTTGATTGTCGCAAAGCCATGATTTTAGGAAAACTGCTAATCACTATTGTTCTACGTATTGGGCTGATCAAACTTATGCACATAATTATTAAGTTATTACTTATTACTATTTTATACGATGCTAAGAATGAAGTTCAAAATGTAAATATAATATTCATAATAAATTTCATAAACACTTGAAGAAAAAGTGCAAGTGTCACTCACTGTCTAATGTCGAAACGCTGTCAAATTCGTATGAATTGACATGTGTTTCGTTCAAAAAGTGAATCTGGGATATAGTATTTTTCGTGTTCGTGACAGTTCCTTGTGCGAATGTGGACTTGATGAGGGTATCTGGACCATATCTTTTTTTCATTCCTTTCAAATTCACAAGCTTTTGATTTGTACCTTTTTTTTTTTTTTTTTTTGAGGATGGGAAATCATCAAATGACCCCTCCCGCTCTGGGTGGAGCGGAAGGGAGTGTCAGACTCTTACCGACTAAAACCCACCCGTGTTCCTTCCTTGGCCCTTTATGTTCCGGGTCAGCGGTACCCCTTATGGATGATCCCGCTTTCCCGGCAGGCTTGGGCCAAGTACCCCCCAAAAGCCTGGTGGGCACTTGAGCCCGGCGTTGCCCAGGGTGCGCCACGGGGAGGCCCTTCAACATGCACCCCAGGTCCGTCCGCTCCGCCGCGATTTGCCGCGGAAGCGGGGTTTCCCCCCGGCGTAGTGCCTCCGCGCGCCACTCATACAGGCGCGCGAGGACTATCGCCTCCAGATCCCACGGCGGCAGTCCGGCAAGGAGGCTTGCCGCCTCGCCCGAGATAGTGCGGTAGCCCCGGATCAGCCTTACGTTGATTTGTACCTTAGGCTTCCCAAAATTAAAATCATCCCTTTCCACTAACTTCCATTCCCACTTGACTAACTTTTCCCCCTAATTATAATTTTTTTTAAAATGACAATGAGAAATGGTGTAAATAATAATAACTTTTTAAATATCTGTGTAGTTTTGTAATAGAGTAATGATTATGACCTGCAAATTGCAAAAACATTTTTTAAAACCACCTACTTACAAAGTTTTTTTTTTTAAAACATCCTTCTCAGTACACTGCCAGTGCATTGCACTGCTAGTATCAAAAATCTGTAATCACAGGGTATTCACAATAAACGGGCTAAGAGTCCAAATTCAAGCATTCAGCTCTAAAGTTGCAGAGCCTCAGATACTGTTATGCTACAGGGGCCACCAAAGAAATAGTGAAAGTCCACACTATTACTGACAGTTTCATTGAATTCTGCTACAATCACCCCTCTGTTCTTAGCTTCGTTGACATATATGGCCGTAGGGAACATCAGTGAAGCTGAACCTACTACAAGACATACTTCACAAGTTGACATTGCTTCTTCTGAAATGAAACAAAGTATTGTTTAAAGTTTGTTTAGAAAAGAGAATACTTATATGGAGAAAACTTTTCTGTTTTAGGATTGTCAGTTTTTTTTCCAAATGTGAATCTACATTTCTTGCAAAGCGTTGGCCACTTTTTACATAATTATCACTTCCTTTTTTTCAAAGCGGTACTGTGTTCCCATCTCAAACTTTCATCCCATTGAATAAAACAAATACCTGCCACTTGGTATTTTGATAATATTAGTTACCTGCTTTTTCAATTACAGAAGGCTCCAGGGATTCTCCAAACCAGACTATGTCTGGTCTGAGTAGGCCACCACAGCTAGACTTATTGCAGTGTGGTAGAAGCTTCTCAGGAATAACAGAATGAGTATCATATACATCAGGAGAACCTTTGTTGGCTAAAGCCTGTAATACAAATCTGTTTTAGTGCTACATTTCTATTATCAGCAAAATTTTAATAGGATAAAGTTGAGTTTGAATAAATTGGGTTTCTTCCAAGTTGGTTGTCATAAAAATTTGCATACCTCACATATTGGGCTATCATTGTTTGCTAGAACCTCATTACATTTGATACACCTAGTTTTAAACAGACTGCCGTGCAGTTCAATCAGTTTCTTGGTGCCAGCCCTACCATGGAGCCCATCAATACTCTGCGTGATCACTGTTATTGACTTGTCTGTTCCATACTTCTCTTCAAATTGAGCTATACCTTTGTGAGCCTGAAATAAGACCATTTAATTTAATAAAAAGCAAAAACTATGGTTACGGAGAAGACTTCTTACAAATTACTTATGCCTCTCTTTCTAAATAAGTTTAAAGAGGTATAGGTACCCATAGTTTGGCTTATGATGGTAGATATTCATCACAGTGCCATTTATTAATGTGCCTGACTGGCGTTGTACATGGGGGTTCTGGAGTTGGTCTTTTAAGAGGAACCGGGACCCACCTCCATGTGCTGATGGTGGCCACAGGGGTGGCTTCCCTCCCCCCTAAAAAATAAAGGTAAGTAACCTAATAAATTTAAATGATGATTTAGAACAACAACTTTGGACTTCTCATTATTTGTGACTGGATTGTTAGGCTTCAGATAATAGTAATAAAAAACTGTAGCAGACAGTGTAAGAGTAATTTTAAAACATACATCTGCCTTACCGCATTAGGCTGTGCCTGAGCTGCTATTGTTCGTCTATACTGATAGAACTCCCAAACTAAACTGGGAAAGGTCAGGAAAGCCCCAGAAGTTGCTAGCGAAGATGTTTGGTACTTTCTCCAATGCCCTCTAGTGCCATAAACTGGGAGTCCCGATTCAGTACTTAGATCTTCACCAGAGATGATAACTACATTTTTAGCAGCATTCAAAGACTCTTTAAACGCTGACAAATGGCTCGAATGCCGTAAAGCCGTTGTTTTAGGCACACTACATACAAGTAACACCCTCGGAATTGACAATATTATAGGAGTCATGTCGCGTATTATTATAAAAAACAGATAAAGTTTTAAATATGTAGTAGTTATGTTATATGTTGGCAAATAATACCAAAACCAGCAGAATTAGTAGTAGTATTACCAATATTTTCTTAGAATATTTTTGAATGAAAATAGAAGTTTATAATGCTTTTGTCACATTTGTTTTTGTTTTGATTGACAGTATATTGTTGACAGTTGACACCACAGACTCCACAGAGTACTTTTTTTAGATAGGTAGTTGACAATGTACGTTTCGTTCGTTCGGTTCGGAACATTGATTTTTAACAGCTAGCTCAATGGTTCGGAACGTAGACAGAGAAACTAATCGGAACTTCGTTTATGAAAATGCAGCGATGCAGAAGTTTTTAAAAAGTCAGTTTGAATTTGAAATAGTTTCTCTGTCTACGGGTTTGATACATTTTATCACAAAGAGATTGCTCTAAACAGGCCCTGAAGTTTTACGTATTACTCGTTAGTACAACATTTATGTTAACTTTTCCTGTTGTAAAGTTTCTATTGCTCTTGCTCATCATCATTTCATCTGCCCAGCCTTTTCCCAACGTTTTCCATTCTAAGCGGATGCAGCTGAATATAAAAAAACCACTACTTACTGTCTACCTGATCTTCACAACCCAGGGGTGTTAAACAACACGGTACAAGGATCTTTTGGCACTCGAATGACGTTTACATCCTTAGAGCATTAAACCAACCGGAGTGGCCATTGACAGGCGTTCCCCTCTGCCAAAGGTATGAGACCGCCGGTCATAGCGGTTATATAAAACTAGTTGACGCGCGCTCCGCGCCATTCAGCGAAGCATAGTGAGCGCAGAATGACGTGAGCTTAAAATGCCGAATAGCAACGTGTTCTTGTGTAATAAGAGATCAGAAACATCTAGTGTACAAAAGGACAACGTTACTTTTCATCTGTAAGTATTATTACGTTTAAATATTATCAAATAGTGCATTAAATTTGCAAAAAACTAAAAAATATTGTCAAAAAAGTGTTGTCACTTAATGGTACTAGATCTACTTTAGGGTAATTTTTAAAGTTGACTGTATATATATTTAATTATAAGTTCTACTTTACATTCGTTATTATTAACACAATTTATCCAATAAAAAATGGTACTAACCATAAATAACGTGAAATATAATTGTCGATGCTTAATGAATTAATGATGGATTACTGTTTGCAAATTCATTTATTCTTTTATTTTCAACATGTATTTTTATTTAATGTTTTAAATATAATATGTTTAGGTTTTACTTTATTAATTATAAGGAATTTACAATCGTCACTCTTGTTCCGTAAATAGGCACTTTTAATTTGTTACTCTGGCAACACTGTACTAGGAAAGTCAGTGATGGGACAGCACAAAAACAAAATGTCGATATAAACATTATAATGTTATTCTTATAATTTATTTTTCAGATTCCCAAAAGATGTAATGATTAGGGATGTCTGGATCCGAGCTTGTGGAAATCATGTTTCATGGACTCCTAAACGTAGTAGCACTATTTGCTCCCAGCATTTTGAAACTACCTGTTTTATAACACAATCTAATAAAAGAGGAGATTAAATCAAGGTGCCTTGCCAACTTTGAAATTAGGTACCAAAGGTGAATCTTATAATGTTATTTACTAGTTTTTGCCCGTGACTTTGTTCACGTGGAACTGGTCGCCTTAAAACTTTATCTCGCTTTTTTCAAGGTAGCTTACCCAATGAAAATGAATTCACCTAGTCCAAATTAAACGTGGAAGCTTGCTGATAAAATGAGGCTCAACCTTAGGCGCCTAACCCTAACTTTTGAAGTAACTTATTATACTTCTTTATTCATGTTTTATTTTAAACACGTGTCGCCTTCGAGAACAAACTGACCCTAAGAAATGTATTAGGCACATATACACAAAACTAATTCATTTTAAGAATCAATAGTGTTTCCAAAATCATTAATTAAAATTTTGCTAATGCGCGCGATGAAGCTGCAATAACTGTAAATAACGCTTAATTTTTACAAATAAACTATTTTATACAAGTTGTTCTCTGGTTCTTTTTTTATGTTAAATCTCCAAAAGATACAGTGTAAATCTGTCGTGCGTGAACCGAAATTCAGACCAGTCATTCACGTGGAAAAAAAAATCCTGTTATCCTTTGACCGTCTGTCCAAAGATCGTATATTACGTGCATAAAAAGAATCCCTTTTAATAAGCACGTATCATGACATTTCATGTTGTATATACATATGTATATCCAAACCACTCGATACCTCTTATATGATATACTATGGCCGATTTCCATCTCCATCATCAGATCAGCTCGATGGTACTCGATGGTATAATGCATTGCCATCCGAACTAAACCAACATGTAAAAATTCAACTAATAAACTGATAATGGAAAGTGATTCTAAATCAGTTTGCGTGATTTGTCCTAAACATAGATATACTAACATACGTACCAATACAATCATTGCAAGTTAGTAAAATGCTGGTACAGAAACTTGATATTTAATTATTTTATTTGGCACAAAACAAAATTCATCGACCATGAGAAATCGATAAGTTTATTATTTATTATTGACATGTTCCTCGCACTATCGATGTTTACTTTGAGATGACGTCATCTCTTTCACGGACAGGTTGTCTGTACATATGTGTTTGTACACGTTGTACTTGTGTGAGTATAGTTTATGCTGGTGTTTGATAATTTTGTCGTGTGCGTGTATAGTGACGTTATCTGAAAAATGCATTGGTGTTAACCGTGGTGTTAACACTATTTGTGTGCGTTGCCTCGTCCCCCGCGCCGAAAACGGCAGACTTTTTTAGATAGAAAAGTGTGCGCGTGTCGTCTCCGGTTGGTTTAATGCTCTAAGTTTACATCACCATGTAAACGTCATTGCGCTGGTGGGAAACATTCTTAGCTTACCTAGCCTAGCATTATTAGTTTGTTTTGGGAACTAGCTATGACCAGAATAATATAGTTATTATTCTAAGGCTACGACAGAGTCATTTTGACAGTAATTGCCATCCCCATTGAACCGCACCTGTTTGTAGGTCATAAACAACTAGCGTAAATTTTCATATTTTTTTACGAATTTCCGGGGGCCCTGTAGTCCGAGGGCCCCGTATCATTGATACGGCTGTTGCGGCAGTACCTATCTATATAGTCTCCTGCTACCCATTCACGGACCTAAGTCGGCAAGTGTCAGCTTAATCTTGATCGTTTGAACCGTGCGTACTACAACTGTCACAGAGCACGGAATCATAGGCACCGGCAGCGTCTAGAGACGTCAATAATAATAAAATTCGTGGCGCGCGCCGGCGGCGGCTACGCCGCCGCCGTGAGAATGATCGCCCATCCATAGACATACTGCGACATGCGTAGCTTAACTTCGCAAATCGATCGATCCGTGCAGCTGATAGTTTGGCACCTCAACGTGCTAAAAGTAAATGCTAAAGCTAAAACAAATGGGTCCCTATTGTTATGGAACCGCAGCCATACCGGTGTACCTATTGTCACGAGCATAAATAAGTCTTATGGACAGCTCGGCAATAATGACGGCACGGTTGGCGCAGTGCCAGTATACTATAGTAGTCTTTGGGGCAGTGATTAACCGATTGACTGCGCAGCGTGTCGCGGGTTCGATTCCCGCACGGAACAAACTTTTGTATGACCTACAAGTAGTTGTTCCAGGTCTGGCTGTTTGTGTATGTTTTTAGATAATGAAATCGGAATGATTAACAAGATAATAATAATATAATATAGTTGATAATATTTTTATTGCTTTTCGAAGTAGTCTCCGTTCCTTTCTAAGCACCGTCGCATGCGATGGAACTATTGACTGAAGCAGTGGGCCCACTCTTCTTTAGGGGTTTCTTTCACGCCCTTTTCAAACGCAGTCACGGTATCTTCAGGGTTCATAAAACGAATTCCTCTAAGTTTATCTTTTATTTTTGGAAATAAATAAAAGTCACAAGGTGCCAAGTCAGGACTGTAAGGAGGATGACTAAGTGCACACTTTCGATAGACAAATATTCGATAGTCCGTCTGGCGGAGTGAGCTGGAGCGTTGTAGTGGTGGAGGAGGATCCTGCTTCTTGGTTGCTGCTGTCTAACATTTTCCAAGACAACTGGTAAACAATGACTGACAAACCAATCTGCAAAACAGTCTTATTATCTTCTAGGACAATTGTTGGGAAATGACTTCTGCTCTTCCTTCACTTTTGTCGGCAAATCTTCGAATGGAAACATCCATTGCGCAGATTGTATTTTGGTTTCGTGTTCGTAACAATATATCCAGCTTTCATCACCTGTGACGATGTCATATACAGCATTCCAGTCACTTCCGTCATACTTTTCAAACATTGAGCGGCACCAATCCAAACGACGGCGTTTTTGATCTTCCGTCAAATTATGAGGTATCCATCTAGTACAAAGCTTTCTGACGCCTAAATGTTCATGTAAGCCTTTTTGTACTTGACTCGTATTAATGCCTAAAGCTGCCAGAATCTGATGATAATGTCACCCTTCTACCAGCTTCTATCATTAGCCGCACAGCACTCACGTTATCTTCAGTAGTCGTCGTTGAAGGACCTTCTCGCGAATTTATTTATTTATAACTTTTCGCACAAAAGGTACAAAGGCGGACTTAATGCCTTAGGCATTCTCTACCAGTCAACCAAGGGTGGTGAAGAGATTAGATGGCAGGTGCTTTAATTGAAAGGAAAGGAAATGATTGATTTTCAGCGATGTTTAACAATGATAAAAAAATAAACTATCAAAACAACGTACACAAATACATAAATAAGTCCTATACACATACATACTATTTACTATACTATATACTTACATATATATATATATAAGACAATTTCGTCCTAGTTTATTAGGAACCGGCAAATTAAACAAATGTGTTGCTCTGAAAAGACAAAGAAACGACATTTAAAGTATTTTAATTAGTTTGTCGATTCCCTGCATACGTTAATTTTTATAATATTATAGCTTTTCACTTATCACTCCCTCTATCTTGAAAAAAGTCAAAACATTGACATTAGTACTTCCGTAGACAAGTGGCATCGTCTTTTCTAAAATATATTGACAGTACAAAGGAGGCGCGTTTAGATCAACGGGAATAAAGAAAATGTAATTTCTTTACATATATATATATATATATATATATTATATACAAATTCCAGGAAGAGAGATGTTGAGATGACTCTACTCTATTTGGTTCGAAATCAGAAGTGAGTTTGCTTCGACCACGTTTAACTCATTAAACCAGTTGTAAACAGTGGCTCGGGATGGGGCTTCGTCATGAAATGCTAATCGAAGTCTATGTCTATCGTAACATTGTTGTTGAGTAAGACCGCAACGAAAGTCGTAATAAATCATTGACCGAAAATTTTCTCTTGTCAAAGCCATTTCGACACACGACAGTCACTTTTTAAATTGCCGCCAATTTGTAAAAACAAATGGCATAGGAATTAATTACAGACCATGATCTACAGATTCCCAAAGAGTTCCTAATTCGAAATTTAAATACATTTTTCATTGGCTGCTTTTCTTACTTGCCTATTTTAAAACTTTCAGTGTGACCCCCGTATAGGATGCTGCATCGGCTTCAAAATGATGTGTCACTCCAATATGCTCATAGTGCAAAAAAATACCATACTACTTGCCAATGATGGTATCTCAATTTATGCCTCTCGGATCCTCAGCCATTATCCATGTATTAAAAACAATCACATGCGTAAATAAATAATTTACAAATGTAGCAACAAAAATGTTTCTACCATTAATAATCAAAACTATTCATACTAAGAAAAAGTCTCTATATAAGTACAGTTCCGTAGAAAAATTAAAACTAATAATTTTCAGCGGAGTGAAACTCGAAACCAAAACTATTATACCTACCGTTTCACAGCGGTGCGGCGGCGCTTGCTCCCACCTTACCTACCGTCAAATGGGGTTACTTTGATACTACGGGGTTACTTTGATAACAACTTTAGGCTTATGAAAAACTTAATTTTATAATAACTACAACGCTATAATACAAAGAAACTATCAGTAGTGCCAAGTACTGATAGTTTATTTTTTA
This sequence comes from Brachylomia viminalis, assembly GCA_937001585.2. NCBI lineage: Eukaryota > Metazoa > Arthropoda > Insecta > Lepidoptera > Noctuidae > Brachylomia > Brachylomia viminalis. The sequence continues at coordinate 7,231,288 of OW443300.2, forward strand.
ACTGGTGTTGTAGATATTATAAAATTAAGTTTTTCATAAGCCTAAAGTTGTTATCAAAGTAACCCCGTAGTATCAAAGTAACCCCATTTGACCGTACTCCTTTTGTTTCGATTAAGTACATTCATAGTTTCATACATACCTACGCACGCGTATGTCGAGTAGGTACTAGATACGCACCTGACCTTTCGGAAAGAACATCACCAATAAGGTCAATATAGGAAGATGTCCGTCTAGGGTGTCTCCTCCCGGTGGCGTTTCCATTGACATCTGCCTTGTAAATACCCTTTGTTAGTCGTATTTCATTCACCCTCTCAACATGACCAAATCATATCAGGATACGGTTTAAAAAAAAAATTGTAACTACATCATCTTTTAAGCCACAACGTTGTCTTATCTTATCACATCAGTCCTCCATCCATCATTCATAGTTACACCACAAATACCTACTTCGCAAGTATAAAAACTTTCATAGTAGGTACCTATTCATTCTACAAACTACCTAGGTACCGATTACATGACATGTCTACAAATATCTACCTAGATATGAGTATTATATTATATATTATAGTATTATATTCTACTGAGCAGAAACACTCAAAATATTATTATCACTTGTAAACCCAAAGAAAATGTTGTAAGTACCTCTGCGTACATTAGAACTTTACTAAAAAGGGGAGATATTGAAACGCGACGAGATTCTTGAACACTCGTATAATACTCTCGAGAGCACGCAATGTAGGTATTAGTATGGTAGATATTTGCTTTCTGCCTTCCTGCCTCAGTTTCTTGCAATACACAGCCGCGAGTGCTCGCGTCGCTCAAAACGATTTGCAACGCGTTCCGCGACGAAAATGGAAGACGCATTTTCCGGACATTTTCATTTTGAATCAACAAAAATATAAAATTGTCACACTCAAAACAGTGAATTTTTTGTTTAATTTAATTATTGAATAATTTGATTAAAATACACATAACAACAATAAAAAAAAAATATAGGTCGTATAACCAAGGTGGAAAGATATTTTGGTACCCGGGCGATACGCCAGACTGTGTTAGATATAATTCTGTGACGATCACCATGTGATTAGTAAACATTGATGTCATTGATATTTAATTTAAGTATCTGAAAAATCTTATACAGGCAAAGACAATTTTGGACAACACATCTATAATTAAATTAAACAATGGACCATAATGTACGATTTATAATCACCTAATATAAAATTGTTCAGAACAGTGAAATTAGAAATATGTGCAAGTGAAAGCGTAGATAACTTTGTTATATTATATTAAATACTAGGCAATGACATTGCCATGAATGTGCCAACGATTAAAACGGATTCGGAGGTGGACCTTCAGACCCAGAGTACCTCTCGTCTGCAACCGAGGAGGCCCGCAGGACCTCCTAAGAAGTCTTTAGCTTCAAAACTATGGGATTTATTACAACCCCTCGCCAGATTATGGGGACTGATCACAGCAATTGGTTAGTATGGAAAAAAAAATATCATCGTAATCGTTGTGGCTGTTTATACCGGTCTCCTGTACAACATTGGCTACCTTGTAGCCCTATAGACATGAACATTTAAAAAAAGAACAATGATTTGAAATACTCTTTTTTAATTTATATATCTGGTGCCAGACGGCGCGCGGTGCTAGCGTTTTCCTTTAACGACTGTAGCAAAATTTAATTACTTTCATCCTAGATACAGCGGCAGGAAAATTGGCTCAACAACTGTCTCCACTGATACTCCATTGGAGAACAATTTAATAAAATCAAAACATCTGTTCGTGTCATTGAGTCGTCTCGAAATAAAGTTTTGTAGGGCAGAGGACTATTGAATAAACAAGTGCCCAAAGTTGTTTGCGTGTTTCAAGATAATTTGGTAAACAATTCGGTGTCATCTGTGAATGGTTATGAGAAGTTAGCTTCTGACCGCGCCTTCGTTCGCGTAGAAGTCGTAGGTAAGATACATAATATACAAAAATATGGGCACAAAACAAACTCCGTCGGCCTCGATCCACCGCGTCGCATCGCATCCGCACTATTACCTACTTCGTCTTCGCTTATCATTCTATATGACTTTTTTTTGTTTTTGCTGGCTGCTAAGGGTCGTAGCGTGACGTAACATTGAATAGCCCATACCTAACCTTTCTAAAGAATTAGACTATCAAATACAAAAATAATTTTTCAAACCCGACTGGTAGTTATAGAGATTAGCGCGTTCAAACAAAAAAACAAACTCTTTAGTTTTATTTTGTTATTGGTAAATTATGTTGGCCATAGGGGTCATTTGGACCAAATGACCCCTAAGCAAATGTCAACCATTTTCGAGTAATTTGACATTTTATATTTCTTTAGCGGTACACAATTTGGAAAATTTATAAAAAAAAAGCTTATGCATGATTTTTTTAAAGTTGTTATTATCTGCGTCTACTTCAATACTTAATAATAATAATCAACCATATAATGACAATTATCTTTAATATTTTTTAAATCAGAGCACACAATTTTCATAATTTGAGCAGGTTATTTGACTAAAATGGTTGATTTCTGCAAAAACCATGGATACACTTTATCGACAGAACATTCCAAAAATATGTACAACTTCCCAGCTATCCAACGAGATTCAATAAGTTACCAGATTATCTTCAAAAAATATAAAATGTCAAATTACTGGAAAATGGTTGACATTTGCATAGGGGTCATAAGGGGTCATTTGATTGCGAATGACCTCCCCTACATCCCCTTAATGGATTGCCGACGTATTACAAATAACCCTGTACAGATACTGAGACGCAAAGGGTCGGTTATAAAAGGACGTATGTAACGTGTATAACTATCCAAATGTAACTTTTGCAGTCGACGTTTAGATAGTTTAGTCTCCGCTAAATTATGTCAGATGTTTCCTTGTGCTTGGTTCGAGTAAATAATGTTACTGTGTTTATAGGTACATTACATAATCACCATAGACTTTGTAAATAGTCGGACTGTAAATAATACAGGACGGACAGTCATTGTTTCTCTTGTTATAGGTACATATACTCGTACTCGTACAGTTCTTCATATAATATAAATACACACACATATATATAATATATACATATATATATGTATGTATTTATTATGTAATGATAGGTACCATAACTCAAACTCAAATACTCAGAGCATTTATTTTAAATAAACCAATTACAGGCACTTTTGAATTGTCAAGGGGTCGGTTTGTCAGAAAGATGAAGCTGGTTCCAATTCCAAAGCGTAGTAGGTACCTATGGAGAAGAACGGGCAAGAAAATCCATCGATACTCTTTTAAATCAAAATTTTGTTACAAGATCGACGAACGACGATTGTATAACTACTACTAATAATTGATATATCCATTGAATAATACCCGCTAGGTAACATTAATTAACACACAGGTACTTATACTATACCAATCGATTAATTGGTACCAATTATGATATACTTGCGAATAATGCCGTCTCTATCTAGGATCTTGATTATTTATTCAGACTGATAATATAGGTACCTGCCTATCTTCTATAGATAGGAAATTTGTTTTTAAAGATTAAATCGTCTAGAATCGTAGCTACGATTAGTAGACGAATACGGAAGCGAATTTTAATCAACACGGGGATTGCTTTACGAAATTGTTTGTGATACGCAGTAAGTCATTATGGAGGAGTGAGGAAACTGTCGTGAGGGAAGTTTTGAATATGAATGTGGATGGCTCTAAGAGTAGGGAAAGAGAAGAAGAGACTTCTATAGAAGATAAAGACATATTGCGCCGATCACAAATAAACGGGATAAGGGCACGAGAATAAAGATGATGGTACATCATAAGATCATAATATATATAGATCATAGATCACTATATAAGCTTGCGTCCACAGCTCCAAAGAGGCTGAGAATACAATAGAAGATTCTGGTAAGTAAGTAGAACTTAACTACCGTCAAACGGAGTGAATAGGGATGCAGGGGTGAATAGGGACGAAACTTTAAAAGGGATTTTAAGTTTTTAATTTTTCTGTGGATTTTAACCTTGAAATAATATAGTTTGATGCCAACAAGGTCACTTAATCGTTAATTATATTACAGTGAACATATTAAGAGTCCTTTTTGGCAATAAACTATATTTTTTCAAAGTTAAAATCCCTTTTAAATTTTCGTCTCTATTCACCCCTGCAACCCTATTCATCGTTTGACGGTAGTTAAGTTCTAAATACCTATCAGAATCTTCTACTGTATTGTCAGCCTCTTTGGAGTAGAGATCGCAAGCTTAGTGATCTATAGACTTCGACATTAAATAGCAGCTGCCTGAATTTGTGCCAGTATTTGGGAAAATAGCCCTCTATGAAATTGGACTAAAGCATTACCAGCGATATATGGGTTAATTGTAAACCTCGGCCCCTACCCGTTTGACGAATACAGACAGAGATTAGTGACGTCATTAAATATTTTCCAGATAGTGATGACACCTTTAGGCTCCTACCCCACTGCCGATGACGAAGCGAATAGATATCAAACGATTTTCTCGCTGTACAAAATGTTATAGGTCCCGTAAAAGAGATGCATTAATATATTAATAGTTGATCGCTGACTGTTCACACCCGCCTCGGCGAATACTTGTGTGTCGCAGAGACAAGAGCGATCAAAGAGAGTACTCGCTTAGCAACACTCGCTTGGCGGGAACACTCCCTGAGAGACTCACGCTTGGTACATACGCCTGCCAGCGACTAATCGCTTGTCACCATCGCGCACTCTCTGCTCGTTGCTCGCCAACTAGTTTTTAGTTGCTATATCTGCTCGTTCTTCGTAAATCGCCGGCTGGCGATGGCGGTGGGACAGGTTCCTTAACAAGGCATAATACAAACGCCAATTTTACGGCTTACGTACGGAAGAGTAAAAAACCGGCTCATTATACTTATTGATTCTTACGAGGGGCCTACTTACATCGTCACGCGAGTTCAAATCATGACTTTTAAATTGTATTTATCTTTTTTTGCGAAAGTATTTTTGTTTGGAATAAAAACGTTTTGTTATATTCGCTAAGGCTGTGCGTAGATTTGGAAGACTATCGCTATGAGGAAATGCGAATGAAAGGCGCACACATTTTTTTACAAAACAGTACCATAGTCTTCTTCCTTGTGTGACGATGACAATCTAATCGATGGTCTCATCATGGTCTCATAGTTCAATGAATTGACTCAAGAAAAAAAAAAATACTCAAGAAAAAACTGTTTTGACTCTGGTGTGTGTTTACCTATTGCCCATTCAGAACTGTCTGGAAGGCTAGCCAACTGAATGGAAATACGAGTACTTACTGACTCATTGTCACAGCAAAATATTCATATTTCATTATCATTAGTATGAATTTCAATTTCTACCGTATGACCGCTATTTAAATTAAACATCCCAATTCCCATTGCCATAAATAACAGATAATTTATAAGGCAACAGTGGATTCAAATGAATATTAATGGTTTCTAAGCGAGTATCAAAAGGTCTTGAATTAGTGGTTTCACCCGAAAAACAATACCTACCTATTCCTTAATGAAATGTTTAATAATTTTCTTTTTAGTTATGGGATCCAACCATATGCCACACGATTATGTTACATTGAATTACTTTTTTCATCCGTCTATTACTTGTGAGGGCACTGAGGGTAGTGCAACTCCTAATAATTTTTCTTGTTGGTAATTTCACTTCACCATTGTTCACACATTGGAAATGTTTAACCAAGTGTTTCACAGTGCACAGAATACACCTTTTTTCTCTTCTCTTGTGTGGCTACCGGACGACTGGAAAGACCATGGAGTTTAGAAAAACTCCGTGGGACAGACGGTCATACGAACAGGATGAAATTATTATAATATTTGGCTACGGAACCCTAAAAATGTAATGTAAGTTCTTGTGAGAGACGGGGGGGACTGACTAGGTCCCATGTGACTTCTTTGATCTCGGGACACACATTCCTATCTGTCTCTATGGGAATCAAAGGCGCGAATATTATGTATATATTAGTAGGTAGGTATTTATGTATTGTAAAAAATTCATTTACATGACTTTGTGAATCTCGATCACCTTTACATAAAGATGAGTGTCTGTGTACAGAAATAATATAGAATATGAAATTATGTTATGTAAAGATGTACCTACTCATAAACGTGGATATGAACACTTTCTGTTCTACATACATAACCTCACGTCTTCTTTTCATTGGAGTAGGCAGAAAGTACAGAACGCCACTTGCTACGATCCTTACAAATTCTTTTTGCTTCGTTTACGATCATACATAAATGATAAATTATTTTATTTCTGTAAGTAGGTTTGTACAAACACTTAAACACGTCAATCATGGTTTTTTTTAAACTAGATGAGGTCGGCGTTTCCTATCTGACTACTCTGAGAAGAAAGGCCGAAACAAACTCAGAGGTCACAGTCTCTTTTAAAGTCCAGACAGAATCTTGGTCAAATCATGTGAAGGCTATGTAGATCGGTGTCTGAAATGGTCTTTTGAGGGAAGAACCACACAGATTGAGTGGACCTGTCCATACAGTGCACGCACAGTCACGTCAGTACACTGTCTATTCTTTCTGTTCTACATATTTATAGCTAGTAGGTATGGTAGTATAGTGGTGTGTAGCAGATACTATGCTGATAAATCTGCGTTTAACGCAAACATATACTAATCTATGTTTAAAGTTAGTGTGATTAAGAGTTTGTTGATCACTGATTGTGTCTAGTGATAACACTCTTCTATCAAGATTCGTCTTCATCTATCACGATATCTTTTGAAAATAATCTAAAGCAGTTCCTTGACCGACTAACAGACAACACAGAGTCTAAGACATATGAAGGCATTACCGAAACTGAAATATCTATTACATTTTAAATGTTCCAGGGAAGGTAGAGCAAAACTAAGGTTCTAGAAAGGAATTTCGAATCCTCAAAGAACTTGCATCCTGAGCGGTTTATAATGAGGTTTGAAGTTAGCACTAAAGCTACGTTTTCCTATAAGAGCAGTGGCCGCCACATAGCGTCTGTAATTTACCGGCGAATGACGGAGTGAAGTTTTTGAATTTTCATGACAGCCGCCGCTGCCGTTATGTGGCAGCCACCACTCTTCTAGTTGCCTCTAGTAGCTTAAGAAGATTGAGTGGAGCCAAAGATTTTCGATCCCTGAATCATTAACACTAAGCGGACTCAAATGAGCGCCGTCAGTAGGGACTGGTCATCTCTTAGCTGCCACGGCCTATTTTAAGTTAAGAATTGTGTTTTTTTTTGTTTTTATCTTTTTTATTAAGGACGCTTTTTTGTCCATCTGCATCGTTCTCACATGTATAATTTCAGCATAAATGATGTAACCGATATCTCGTAACAATATTTTGATTTAAAAGAGGGTGTGTGGAGTTTCTTGCCCGTTATTAACCATAGGCACCTACTACGCTTTGAAATGGGCAACTAACCAACCCGAGTGACAGCTTCTTCTGCCACTTGTATAGATAATATTTTTTTGTAATTGTGATACTTACACAAACAAATTGTAAATAAGTTGCCTCTGATCACAGTGGAAACAATAACATTTTGCTCCTACATGCCTTTACAAAAAATTCAAATAAGGTTTAGGCCAATTACATGTAAAAATTTTGAGAAATTAAATAATTCTTTGGCCAATAAATTACGTGTTTAGGGTTTTCATAATATATGTGAGCCAAATGAGTTCTTCGCCAAGTTCTTTTCACTATTAAACACGCAATTTAATGACACTTTTCCACTAAAGACTAAAAGTATATAAACAAAGTTATTATTTAATGATTGGGCGACTCCAATATTTGTAAAAGCAGGGAAAACTTTTTGAACTTTATGGCCTAAAGCATCATGAATAATACAAGCTTTGAACAGTATGTTGCAAAATATTCTAAAACTTTTAAAAGTGTGTGCAAAATAGCTAAAGTTCTTTAAATTAGCAATAAAATAAAATCAACTGATGATAAAATAAAACTTTCTGGCAAATAACAAATAATGAAACAGGAAAGAGAAAACAGCGTAATACGGATTTTAATTTAGAGACTGCACATGGCCTCGTCAGCTCAGATGTAGAAATAGCTCAGAAATTTGAAGACTTTTTTGGTATTATTCTCCTCAAAACAACTGAAGCTTTAAATTCCTCACGCGCGCTTTCTGCTGCCTTACTAAGAACGAATGTAAAGGCACGCCCTATGGAATTTTCTATCATATTATAATAACCTCCAGGCTGTAATAAAAGCTTTTAAAGATCTTAAAATTAAATCCACAGAACGTCTGTAAAAGTCTGTAGATCTATCATCGAAACTATTGCGCCCTATTTAGCATTCATTTAGCACACTAGTGTAGACCACGGAGCAGTTTGTTTCTGCTCCGTGGTGTAGACCAAGGAGTCTTTCCGGATCTCATGAAACATAGTAAAGTAAGAACCCAACAATTATAGGCCTGTGTCAATTAGCCAGTTCTCAGGTGTTTGAAAAGTTGATGCTCAATCAAATGTTACGTCACTTTAATAAAAAAAAACATATTTCATGAACAACAGTATGGTTTCACCAAAGGGCGTCGTACCACTGACGCTGGTGTCACCCTAATAAAGAACATTTTTAACGCCTGGGAAGAAGCACGATATGCCGTTGGAATCTTTTGCGACCTCTCTAAGGCGTTTGATTGCGTAAACCATCAGACACTTCTGCTGAAACTAGAGCACTATGGGATTAGAAATACAGCTCCTGATTTACTAAGATCATACCTGAAAGATAGAAAGGTTGCAGTTCAAGTAAACGGTATAAACTCATTAGGGTCTGAAATGGCAATGCCCGTTCCTCAAGGTTCGATATTGGGTACATTCCTCTTTTTAGTTTATATTCATGATTTATACCAATTATTTGCAGATGACACATCATTAATCTTTAAGATAGACCGACGGTCACAAAATCTTGACGACGTGAATAGCTCTATTATTCAGGTCCAAGATTGGTTCACGGTAAATAATTTGGTACTAAATGGAAAAAAAAACCAAATGCATTATATTAAAATTAAGGCATTATTTTGCAAAAGAGAACTGTCAGAGCCATTTATAATATACGTCACCGCAAATCTCACAGGGACCTATTTAAAAAAAAAAATATTATGACGGTACCTTGCCAATTAATTTATGAAAATATTATGTATGTAAGAAAAATCTACATCTGTTTAATAAAATAAGTGATAGACATAATTTTAATTCTAGAAATAAAGATAAAATAGATCAATCATTTTTCAGATTAGCTAAAGTACATACATCTATTATGGGGTGCTGTGTTAAATGTTACAGCAAACTACCTTGTCATATATTGCAATTAAATTAATGAAAATTTAAAACTCATATAAAAAGTTCACTTTGTAAACAAACATAATATTACAAATTAGAAGATTATATCCAAGATAAGATTGCTTGGAAACATGCTGGTCCAGCTCCATAGGACAATCTAGAGTCTAGACAAAATCAAAGTTGTTGTTACTTTAATTGTATGATTTATTATTTTTATGACATTGATTTACATTCTGTGATTAATTTAACTTACACATTGACGTATTACTTGTTTAAATAATTTGGAAAATCGTATACTTTTACAATGTTTGTAAATATGTGAGCACCATGTATCTATCACATAATTAACTTATTTGTCATTGCTACATTTTTTAATTCTGTTTACCTATTGTGGTAGGGTAATTTTATTATAGGTGCATCATAATATAATAATTATATAATTGATGTAAGTATACCTTATATTGTAACACATTTTAAAAGAGTAACGGTGGAGTTTCTTACGCATTCTTATGAAACTACCTTTTGGAAGGGGCAACTAGAATCAATTCTATTTTAATTTAAATGTTGACGTTCAAAGGTGCCTTTTACGTGCCTACTTGAAATAAATGCTTTGACTTTAGCTTCATCTTTCTGGCTGACCGACCCCTTGACTATTCAAGAGTGCCTGTAAAGTGTAACTGTATTTTTTTCCTTAGTTCCTTTATTAACTCTACATACTTCTTATACTAAAATAATTAACAAACTATAAACATATAACAACCTAACCTAGCTAAAACTATTAACAAATTAAAGTATGGGGTCGAAAAATTCCTCCGCATCGCTGTCGACTGGTAGCTAATGCACCCAAGAGACTGGGCGGCATTGCCACGTTGTATGGCAATGGTTTATTTGAAATAAATGCTTTCAATTTGAGTTTGAGGTTTGAAGTTGAGCACGTACCCAGTAGGTAGTATGCGAGCGAACTTTAATAGCAACATCTACTTTATTATGAACAATCAATATAATTTAATTGAAACGCTCGAGAATTTATTGTTCTAAATCAGAAACGTTTCTCACACAATTCAATAAAACTGAGTGGAACAGTTTATGCCTGCACTAAACAATGAGCGTAAACTAATTTCTAAAGTTAGTTTTGTTTCAATGGAATCTAACTGTTGGTCTGTTAGTGTTTCGGGTTCGGTATTCAATAACTATGCATCAACTTTGAACATAAAACCGTTTAGAGAACGGACTGATGGACATGGATGAAGTGGATACAGAAGGTTCGAACGTCCGCAGCCTACTTGAGTTGTATTTTCATTTCCGGGACGGGGTTTCTTTAAAATAAGAGAATATGTTGAAATTTATTTTTTATGTTTAGAAAATAGATTTTTATGTACCTACGCAACCATATTTATTGTTTATTTGGTGCACAAAAATGAAAATTGTGGACACCATTTTCTAGTGTTAGCTACACCTACATACAATATAGAATTTAATCTTTTGCTTGTACATTGAATTTCAATAGATCTAAAATGTTCGATAGTTTCCAGTAAATACACGATTTCGTAATTAATTTACCGTTTTAAGTACCTACCCACTTCAATATAATTATAGGTAATTTCAGCTTATCAAACGCAAATACATTAATATTATATCTAACTAGGTATTATTGAAAACATACGAGTACGGTGGGCTGCATCAATTGGGTACCCCAGTTGTATTAAAAGTATCTTTGAAGGGGGGTACTCACATCGTGACGCTGACTGTACCTACTTACTTACTTTAATATGTAAAATTCTTGAAAACAAAGTTTATCGTAGTGTCGTATCTTATCTGTCTATTTATTTTATCTCATCTCAAGGAAAACGGGTTTCCACGCGTTTTCCCATCTGTTACGAAATTTACACGTTTAACCTGTATAGTAATTATAATAACTGACTTAGTTCTCTTTGTGCTGATGCTGTGCAATTAGCGGCTTTCAAAGTCAAAGTCAAATCATTTATTACAAATTGCACATAAAAGGCACTTTTGAACGTCAAAATCTGAATTGATTATAGTTGCCCCTTCCAAAAGGTAGTTTTGTATGGAAAAGAATGGGCAAGAAACTCCACAGTTGTCAGAATCAATTAGATATTGTATACAGTGGCCAATTACATTCATCTATGCTCATTTTCATTCGTAATGCGTTTGACCGGAACTTGACCCCAAAATAGTACACTGACGAGCAATACAAAAAGCCACTAACTTATCATGAAATATTTTCGAAACCACACAAGATAGCTTCTTGAAGTGAAAACTAACATTCAAATGTATTTAGTAACGCATTAAAAAACACCGAATTGAGACAAGAAAGTGAAATGTGTTAAAGTACGAAAAAACTTTTATTTTTTTATTTGGGCAAAAAACCGTTACTAACTCTTTATAGTGGGTAAGTACCTATACGAAATGGAAACTTAATTTTTTAATCAATCAATATTTCGTATTGCCTACACGATTTGACATGTTGAGTACCAGATTATTGTTCCATTCTTCATAAGTGTGTTTTTCAGGGCATGAAGTGTGACTAGAAGTGGTTTTCGGATTCTAACACGTCTGCCAAGCTCGTCCCAGGCATGTTCGACAGGTCAGGGCTTCTCGCTGGCCATTCGCTCGCTCTATTCGATCGCTGGCTCCATTTGATGTATTCCCATGTCGTGAAGGTACTCGTTTACTAAATGAGCTGCGTGGGGCCGGGCATTATCATTGCATTAACAATACATTGTCGCCCATATTGACCAAATAAGGAACCATGTTTACTGCGAATCTCTTTTACGTATCTCACAGCGGTAGGATTGCCATTTTCTATCGGCACTAGCGTCATGCGACCATCTGATGAAATACCAGCCCACACGACGTGTACGCACGGCTACACATCAAGCTATACATTTCCAGTATAAGCTGATCTCGCATTGTATAGGATTTCCTTACAATGAGAGGTCAGTGTAAACTAGAAATGTATAGCTAGATGTGTAGCTGTGTGTACAGAACCTCCCCCGTATGGGACTTTTTCTTCGAAACATGGTTGTGTAATACGTTCTCCTGGTCTTCTGTACACTCAACGTCTCCCGTCATGTTTGAATAACACGAATCTCGATTCATCAGAGAACATTAGGTACTTTGTCGCATTCGTCCTCACCCCATTCCATGTGCTCATATCTCAATCTTGCAACTTTATGATGCCGTTCGAGTTTTGTTCCATTTGCTGGCCGGTAAGGCTTTAAATCGACTTCTGCAAGACGTCTTCTGACTGTCCATTCGCTGATTGGGTCCCTTCAGGTCTACAAAAGTTGTTGCTGAATCGCAATTCCTGTCTGATGTCGATTTCTTACCATCGTTGACACGATGAATCGATCTTCTCGGGCCATTGTGCACCTTGGCTTGCAATTGCTTGGCCTTCTTAACCAGTCTCCCTCAACCTCCGAAGCACTTGTTGAACTGTAGAATGTCTCACACCCATTGTTCTGGCCGTTTGTTGTTGGGATCTCCCCAATTGCACCGTAGTGATTATCCTGGTACATTCCTCGAGTGTGAGAGGCATGCTGATACTTTATTTGCAAGTCAACGTCTGCCGTAAGCATTTTTAGTCAAAATCAATACGCAAAGGTAAAAACAATAATTAAACCAACAACGTGAAAATAAAATTATTCAAATGTAACCCAAAATTATGAAACGTGACAATTTTTTTTGTCCGTTAATTCGAACAGGCTAGTATGTAATAAGGTTTTAGTGTGTAATATAATACTGTATACAAGATTTTTTTTACTTCTTGAAACTAACCTGTGTGGTTTAGAAGATATATTTCTCTATGTAGGTACTTTGCAAGTGGCTTTTTTATATTGCTCGCCAGTGTAGGTTAGGGTCAGATCATTACGATTGTTTTGTTTAAATCAAGTAAAGGAAAAACAATTAACTAACGATCTACCACGGCCTTGTCACAAATGTTTGTTCTGACATATTTCACGAATACTCATAATAACACTCAAACTCATTTAAAAACGTTTTTCGATTTATAAGAAGTATGGTGTGTACGTAATGTGTAAGTGCTAATGTCGTGCGGTGTCCCACAGGGATCGGTTCTAGGGCCGCTCCTGTGGGACATCGGTTACGACTGGGTGCTGCGGGCTGACCTCCCTGATGGCGTCAGCGTGGTGTGCTACGCTGACGACACGCTGGTCCTGGCGCAGGGGAGGTCGCATCAGGCGGCGGCCGACACGATGACACGCGGGGTTGCGATAGTAGTGGAGAGGATCCAGCAGTTGGGTCTCGAGGTGGCTTTGCACAAGTCCGAGGCCATGTCTTTCCATGGGCCCCGGAACAGGCCACCATCGGGATCCCAACTAACGGTAGGAGGGGTTCACATCGGCGTCGAGTCCACTATGAAGTAATTAGGACTCGTGCTCGATAGCCGGTGGAACTTCGTGGAGCACTTCCGACGTTTGGCCCCCAAACTGGAACGGACTGGGGCCGCCCTCAAGCGGCTTCTGCCCAACCTGAGGGGTCCAAACGCCTCCTGCCGGAGGCTTTACGCGGGGGTCGTGCGGTCCATGGCTACATATGGGGCCCCGGTGTGGGCGCGTTCACTGCGGCGGAGAGCCGCCCACTATCTGAACGCGCCCCAAAAGGTGGTAGCCGTAAGGCTGATCCGGGGCTACCGCACGATCTCGGGCGAGGCGGTAAGCCTCCTTGCCGGACTGCCGCCGTGGGATCTGGAGGCGATAGTCCTCGCGCGCCTGTATGAGTGGCGCGCGGAGGCACTACGCCGGGGGGAAACCCCGCTTCCGCGGCAAATCGCGGCGGAGCGGACGGACCTCCGGCGCGATCTCATGGCGGCATGGAAAGAGCGACTGTCGCAACCCAGCGCAGGGCACGCCACGATAGCGGCGGTAAGACCCATCTTTGAGGAGTGGCTAGAGAGGTGTCACGGCGTCCTCACCTACCGCCTGACGCAGGTCCTCACCGGGCACGGAAGCTTCGGGAGGTTCCTGCACATCATCAGGCGGGAGGAAACGCCCGGGTGTCACCACTGCGATGATCGCCCCGAGGACACGGTGGAGCATACGGTGGGGGCCGGCCCTGCATGGGCGGAGCACCGCCGTGTCCTCGTAGAGGCGATCGGCAGCGGCGGCGACCTCTCACGCCCGGCCTTGGTTCAAGCCATGGTCCGGGGCGAGGGGGAGTGGGAGGCAGTCGCCTCCTTCTGCGAAGCAGTCATGCTAGCGAAGGAGGTGGCGGGACGGGAGAGGGAGAGAGTCTCCCGTCCAAGCCGCCGCGGTGGACGCTCCGGGCGTCGGGAGCCGCGTGACGACTCCCGGCCACCGTAGGCGCGGGCCTGCGGGCGGTGAGTAATGGGTAGCTCACCGTCCGATCAGGATCAGGCCCGTGCCGGACAACGCGTACGTGTTCCACGCGCGCCTCAAAGAGATGTCAGCATCGAAGAGGGGGCCCACTAGGGCCCAAGCCTGCCGGGAAAGCGGGATCATCCATAAGGGGTACCGCTGACCCGGAACATAAAGGGCCAAGGAAGGAACACGGGTGGGTTTTAGTCAGTAAGAGCCTGACACTCCCTTCCGCTCCACCCAGAGCGGGAGGGGTCATTTGACGATTTCCCATCCTCAAAAAAAAAAAAAATGTGTAAGTACTACCTATTTACATATTGTGAAACATAAACGTCATCAAAAAACAAACGGCTAAAAGAAAGAAAGAAACATATTTTGTTTGGGCCACGCACAGGAAATACAAACAGTAAAAAAACGTAGCATTTAAAACGAACAAAATAAATTAACATTATTATTTGACGAATACACGAACAGGATAGACGAATTTCCAAAAGTTTTCTCTCCTGCCGAACCCAAAAAAAACTAATGCTAATAATGAGCGTATTCATCAGATGGGTGAGCTATCCATTGCACCGTCTAGGAAATCACACGTAGCTATAAATATCCCGTTCGAGGAAGCATCTAATGCGCTTCTATTTATACGAGCAAGCGTGATAAATCTCAGAGCGAGATGTTTTTGGGATTCCTTTTCAATTTGCTTGAGTAACGTATTGCAACAAGTTAGTTCGGGCTATTAGAGCTACCTATTGTACGAATGGGTACCTACCTACCTATAGTTTGTTAGGTACGATGGATTTGTTTTGTTTTATCATATAAATACCTAATGACGTAGTGTACCCACATTTTTTAAAGTTAAAATATTATAATAAAAACTTATAATAAAATTATATTATATTATACTATACTAAAAAGTATTTTTTTTATAACTAGTGTGTTTGGTTAATGCTGTTTACTCAGATTTGTCTATTTTATAACATAATTGCCCATCTTCTTGATAATGTTACTGCAAGTTTTCTTAATATTAATAAAATAAAAATATAATTAAATGATCTGCTATCACTAGCAGCTCATGTTTAATATTTATATTTAGTCTCCTTAAGGCGGGGTGTTATCTCAATATTCCCAAAAATTGGTTTCTTAGAACGTCGAGTATGACGTAATGTAATAAAAATAAGTAACGCGAAAAATACAGTGAACAGAGAAGGGTATAAAGAAGAATTTAAACCGAACAGAATAATAAATAATAGTTTGATATTCCCAATAAAAAATTGGGAAGTTGTAGCACAAAAATAAACTTTGACGTCGAAGATCTCTGTATTTCCAGCGATAACAACAGTTTTTTTTTTAAGAATTTAGTAGGTTTTCCATTTTTTTAAAACTTTAACCAAACCATTATTTAATTTTATGTCTATATTTTAAATAATCTAAAGAAAAGCAGTAAAATAAATGCCCATTCGCAGCTTACGTCACATTTCAACACAAATATCATTTTCAATTTTCAATCTTATTGACGCTCCATAGTGGTGACAATAGCTTACGCGGTCATGCTTTAGTCGTCGGGCAGCGCTCGACTTGGATGGTTGGCACCGGACGCTCTGTGCATAATTCGATTGTAGTTTTCAAGTAATTTATGACTGAAAACAGTGTGTGAATTGAACTAAAGTTCTGTGGCGGACTACTAAGGCTACTCACTGCCTAATATTGAAGTGAAAATTCAGTCTCAGTGGAAATATGGGCAATAAAAATAAAATGTTGCGAAAGAGTTTTACAAGAAAAAGACGAAAAACTCGAAAAAATGATGGAATGTTTGGGTAAGTAGGATGATTACGGTATTGTATCATAACATTTGAAATTTGTATTTAGTTTAGTTTACTTACGAAACTGTATAACTCTATAGAAACGGCATTGACAATTTCTACAAACATTTTGCTAAATCCAAAAACAAATAGGTGCACTCTATTTTGATGTCTATAGAATGCATATTTGAATGCGCCTAGTGCAAACGTCTCTGGTCGAAGCAACCATCGAGGCGATAGCCATATTGCAATAGTAGGTAAATATTGCAATAGTAACAAAAACAAACTTGCAGATAAATCAGAGTGCGTTCGTAATTATTATAATAATATAAATATTGCACTAGTTATATAAAAAGCATTTTGATTCTTTTGTAAGATTATTTTTATAATATTTATTGAGTCATTAGACCAGTGCCGATAATTTTTGAAAACGAAAAAAGTCACAGTAGGCTGAAACCCATTGGAAAAGAAAGAGAATATAACAAAAATGAAAGGAAAAATAATTTACGGGCGATCCGAGGTCGGGAAGTGGGGGTTATCTCGATTTCCGGCAAAACTACAAGTCATATGGAAAAAAGTGTAATAGCAAAGTTGTAGGTAATAAAAAGATCTACAACTTTTGTATTCACACTTTTTTCAAGTAACCTCAAAATTTATGTGAAAAATTCAATTCATGTGAAAAATTCAAATTTGACAACAAACAATTTATGTGAAAAATTCAAATTTGCCGGAAATCGAGATAAACCGCTTTTTACCCTTAAACCCCCACTTCCCGACCTCGGATCGCCCGTAAATTATTTTTCCTTTCATTTTTGTTATATTCTCTTTCTTTTCCAATGGGTTTCAGCCTACTGTGACTTTTTTCGTTTTCAAAAATTATCGGTACTGGTCTAATGACTCAATAAATATTATAAAAATAATCTTACAAAAGAATCAAAATGCTTTATATATAACTAGTGTGCAGTATTTATATTATTATAATAATTACGAACGCACTCTGATTTATCTGCAAGTTTGTTTTTGTTACTTATACCTACTATTGCAATATGGCTATCGCCTCGATGGTTGCTTCGACCAGAGACGTTTGCACTAGGCGCATTCAAATATGCATTCTATAGACATCAAAATAGAGTGCACCTATTTGTTTTTGGATTTAGCAAAATGTTTGTAGAAATTGTCAATGCCGTTTCTATAGAGTTATACAGTTTCGTAAGTAAACTAAACTAAATACAAATTTCAAATGTTATGATACAATACCGTAATCATCCTACTTACCCAAACATTCCATCATTTTTTCGAGTTTTTCGTCTTTTTCTTGTAAAACTCTTTCGCAACATTTTATTTTTATTGCCCATATTTCCACTGAGACTGAATTTTCACTTCAATATTAGGCAGTGAGTAGCCTTAGTAGTCCGCCACAGAACTTTAGTTCAATTCACGCACTGTTTTACCAATTTTAGCAAATACCAACTAATATTCAGCTAGCAGCAGCTTCCATTCCCGTGGATGATCCCTCTATCGTCTAAATTTTTCAGAATTCTAGCTTCCGTCCCGGCTCCGCATTTTATTAGAAACATTATGGCATTTGTCACTTTGGAGCTGTGATATTATTGCATTTATTTAGAGTTTATGTGATTTTTAAGTGGTCCGAGGGCCTTTATGTTGGTTTTGTTTTCTATTTTTTTACCGCACCCACTAAGTACCTATCTAAAACACAAACATTAGTTTGAAATGGTATAACTACCCATTTAATTAACCCTTCCATCCCTGATACTGACTTACACCCGAAAAGCATAATTCCCCTTCTAGAGCAGTCGGGTAAAATTCGGAATGTTTATATTTGACCTGTTTATCATGTACTGTAATAAAAATAAACAGTAGTGATGTTTTTTTTTAAATTGTTATGTGTAATTATTTATTGTATCATATTATGAACCGACACTGTAATTACATCGAATTTTAGAACGCACGTCATAAGTAAGTATATTCAACAGAAAACATCTGATTTCCTTACGTATACTATGCAACTTTCCTTGAGCACACAAACGCCCGTGTTAGCGTTTGCGAGTGTGTGCATAATTACCGTAAAACGCGCAGATGCGGTTGTGTGGGTGCGGTAATAGCGATTAAAATCGTAGTCGGTCCGCGTCTTAAGGCGGGGTGTTATCTCAATATTCCCAAAAATTGGTTTCTTAGAACGTCGAGTATGACGTAATGTAATAAAAATAAGTAACGCGAAAAATACAGTGAACAGAGAAGGGTATAAAGAAGAATTTAAACCGAACAGAATAATAAATAATAGTTTGATATTCCCAATAAAAAATTGGGAAGTTGTAGCACAAAAATAAACTTTGACGTCGAAGATCTCTGTATTTCCAGCGATAACAACAGTTTTTTTTTTAAGTATTTAGTAGGTTTTCCATTTTTTTAAAACTTTAACCAAACCATTATTTAATTTTATGACTATATTTTAAATAATCTAAAGAAAAGCAGTAAAATAAATGCCCATTCGCAGCTTACGTCACATTTCAACACAAATATCATTTTCAATTTTCAATCTTATTGACGCTCCATAGTGGTGACAATAGCTTACGCGGTCATACTTTAGTCGTCGGGCAGCTCTCGACTTGGATGGTTGGCACCGGACGCTCTGTGCATAATTCGATTGTAGTTTTCAAGTAATTTATGACTGAAAACAGTGTGTGAATTGAACTAAAGTTCTGTGGCGGACTACTAAGGCTACTCACTGCCTAATATTGAAGTGAAAATTCAGTCTCAGTGGAAATATGGGCAATAAAAATAAAATGTTGCGAAAGAGTTTTACAAGAAAAAGACGAAAAACTCGAAAAAATTATGGAATGTTTGGGTAAGTAGGATGATTACGGTATTGTATCATAATAACATTTGAAATTTGTATTTAGTTTAGTATACTTACGAAACTGTATAAATCTATAGAAACGGTATTGACAATTTCTACAAACATTTTGCTAAATCCAAAAACAAATAGGTGCACTCTATTTTGATGTCTATAGAATGCATATTTGAATGCGCCTAGTGCAAACGTCTCTGGTCGAAGCAACCATCGAGGCGATAGCCATATTGCAATAGTAGGTATAAGTAACAAAAACAAACTTGCAGATAAATCAGAGTGCGTTCGTAATTATTATAATAATATAAATATTGCACTAGTTATATAAAAAGCATTTTGATTCTTTTGTAAGATTATTTTTATAATATTTATTGAGTCATTAGACCAGTGCCGATAATTTTTGAAAACGAAAAAAGTCACAGTAGGCTGAAACCCATTGGAAAAGAAAGAGAATATAACAAAAATGAAAGGAAAAATAATTTACGGGCGATCCGAGGTCGGGAAGTGGGGGTTATCTCGATTTCCGGCAAAACTACAAGTCATATGGAAAAAAGTGTAATAGCAAAGTTGTAGGTAATAAAAAGATCTACAACTTTTGTATTCACACTTTTTTCAAGTAACCTCAAAATTTATGTGAAAAATTCAATTCATGTGAAAAATTCAAATTTGACAACAAACAATTTATGTGAAAAATTCAAATTTGCCGGAAATCGAGATAAACCGCTTTTTACCCTTAAACCCCCACTTCCCGACCTCGGATCGCCCGTAAATTATTTTTCCTTTCATTTTTGTTATATTCTCTTTCTTTTCCAATGGGTTTCAGCCTACTGTGACTTTTTTCGTTTTCAAAAATTATCGGCACTGGTCTAATGACTCAATAAATATTATAAAAATAATCTTACAAAAGAATCAAAATGCTGTATATATAACTAGTGTGCAGTATTTATATTATTATAATAATTACGAACGCACTCTGATTTATCTGCAAGTTTGTTTTTGTTACTTATACCTACTATTGCAATATGGCTATCGCCTCGATGGTTGCTTCGACCAGAGACGTTTGCACTAGGCGCATTCAAATATGCATTCTATAGACATCAAAATAGAGTGCACCTATTTGTTTTTGGATTTAGCAAAATGTTTGTAGAAATTGTCAATGCCGTTTCTATAGATTTATACAGTTTCGTAAGTAAACTAAACTAAATACAAATTTCAAATGTTATTATGATACAATACCGTAATCATCCTACTTACCCAAACATTCCATCATTTTTTCGAGTTTTTCGTCTTTTTCTTGTAAAACTCTTTCGCAACATTTTATTTTTATTGCCCATATTTCCACTGAGACTGAATTTTCACTTCAATATTAGGCAGTTAGTAGCCTTAGTAGTCCGCCACAGAACTTTAGTTCAATTCACGCACTGTTTTACCAATTTTAGCAAATACCAACTAATATTCAGCCAGCAGCAGCTTCCATTCCCGTGGATGATCCCTCTATCGTCTAAATTTTTCAGAATTCTAGCTTCCGTCCCGGCTCCGCATTTTATTAGAAACATTATGGCATTTGTCACTTTGGAGCTGTGATATTATTGCAATTATTTAGAGTTTATGTGATTTTTAAGTGGTCCGAGGGCCTTTATGTTGGTTTTGTTTTCTATTTTTTTACCGCACCCACTAAGTACCTATCTAAAACACAAACATTAGTTTGAAATGGCATAACTACCCATTTAATTAACCCTTCCATCCCTGATACTGACTTACACCCGAAAAGCATAATTCCCCTTCTAGAGCAGTCGGGTAAAATTCGGAATGTTTATATTTGACCTGTTTATCATGTACCTACTGTAATAAAAATAAACAGTAGTGATGTTTTTTTTTAAATTGTTATGTGTAATTATTTATTGTATCATATTATGAACCGACACTGTAATTACATCGAATTTTAGAACGCACGTCATAAGTAAGTATATTCAACAGAAAACATCTGATTTCCTTACGTATACTATGCAACTTTCCTTGAGCACACAAACGCCCGTGTTAGCGTTTGCGAGTGTGTGCATAATTACCGTAAAACGCGCAGATGCGGTTGTGTGAGTGCGGTAATAGCGATTAAAATCGTAGTCGGTCCGCGTCTTAAAGGCTCTTTTAACGTCTACAATGGATATTCTGAGGATAGTTGCGATTGGTAGTGACCACAGTAATGTTATAAGCAAAGGTCTGCCCATTCTGTCAACCATAATTATCATACGTCTATCTATCGTCACCGTTGTAATGTGAAAAGAAGAAGTGCATAGCTTGTCTAGCTCTGACGAACAATCGAAGACAATTAATAATCAAGAACAGTCGTTTAGTTTAAACTAGTAGCTGTTGACCTCAATAAGAATTAGAGATGGCTGGTGATGTTATGGCGTGTGTTATGGTTATGGGCGGAACTTCTGTGCCCATAACTCCGTATCCATCGTAGCATCGTCTGTGTTGCTGATAGTTTCCAATTTATTAGAGTAACGTATTGCACTTTACTTTGGACTACTCTGTTACAACTAGATATAGTCGGTGTCAACGGAATTTTCCGCCGATGTAAACAAAACAATATTCTCAAACTACGCGATAGAGTTTCTTTGATTGATTTGGTCATGAATAGTGGGAGTGTATGCATAGACGCAAATCTCGTTGATATGGTTCGATCTTTCTATATTGATTTGTTTATTCTGTTGCAAAAAAAAAATCAAGCGGGTAGGTATAACCGTATAACGCACTAACGTCCGATCGAGATCTAGGTCGCGGACGTCTCGTTGTGGGTCTCGCCTGTTCTCGGATTAAATTCACGTCTCGGTCTCGTTCTCGGCGAATATTGAGATTTTAGAATCTCGGCTTCGACCGAGACTACTCTGGTACTAGTACTTATTGTATTTTAAAGTTGCCGCCCGCTCTCGCTTGGTCAGCTGGTGAGCGCGGGTCAACTGTGATCGGCTAAATGGAAATATGTGCCGATGCGCGCCATCGGACCTACCAATTCATTTAATTATTCCCATAAACAAAATACAAGCAAGCAAGCTAGTATAGCTAGTCACTTGTCAAAGTTGTCATTTTGATTTATAATTAAAAATATTTTGAAATAACAGTCGGGTCCGGGGCTGCAAAGGAATGCCAATATTTTTGAGTAGGTACTGGTATTCATCGCCTTACAAGGGGTTAAGACCAGCAGCTAACAAATTCTTGTCAGCACCAACCACAAGTGTCGTAAGTGAGCAGCTGTTTAGTAGGGCTGGGCAGTCGTATGATGAAATAAGACACAATTTTAAAGTGCAGAACGCTATTTTTTTTTCTTGCCCCACAATATTTCGTTGTTTGATTTTGATCACTTTTTTTTTCTAAATGTATGTCTTTCCGTGGTATTACCTCGTTGCTTTTGGTATTTTCTCAGTTCTCGGTCTCGGTCTCGGCTGACATAAAAAAATAGTCTCGGTCAGACCTTAATACGCACTGCCCCACTAACAGACGAGACGTCAATAAAAGTTAATTATCAATAATTGATTAACGAAAACAGCGTGGCCATTCATGGGTAGGTACTCATCTGCTGTAGGTATGTAAAATTAGATGTAGTTGGTGGGTACTGGATAAGTTCAGTCATATTTTTATTTTATCCTTAATATTTGACAAGACCATTGTCTACAACAATACAACAGAGCATTTCAAAATTGGTATTGAATTGGATATTATTGTACTTATACTAGCTTTCGCCCGCGACTTCGTTAGCGGGTTTCTTGTTCCCCCGACCCACCCCGTCGCACCGCAGCTATAACTTCGTTTTTCGCTTAGCGTTCGTCTTTATTTATTTAAACTTTTAGCAAACAAAAAAGATACAAAGGCGGACGCAATGCCTTAAGGTCTCTGCACACAGCGGGCGCGGCGCGGCGGGACGGGACGGCGACGCGACACTGAGCAGTTGTAATGTACTAGATATTACGGACGACGCCACACAGAGCCGTCCCGCTCGACGCGACGGTAACCGTCTCTCTGTGTGGCGTCGTCTGTAATATCTAGTACATTACAACTGCTCAGTGTCGCGTCGCCGTCCCGTCCCGCCGCGCCGCGCCCGCTGTGTGCAGAGACCTTTAGACATTATATATAACCCGCGCGGATAAAGAAACAATCTGTAAATGGCGGCCGGTACTTATGGCACACTATGATACTGCTACTTATACCAGTCAACCAAGGGTGGTGAAGAGATTAGATGGCAGGTTGGTTGAGAGAAACAAAGCAACAAATTCTTTCTTACTTCTTTTGTTTTTACTCAGCTCTAGAGGGCACTAGTTTGATGTTACATAACCTATACTATACGCTACTTAACATCAAGCTAGGGTCTAAAGTCTTTCTCAAGAATTGATCTATCAAATGCAAAAAAAACAAATGTGAGTGGAAGTTCCAGTTATTATCGCGTTCAAACAAACTCTCAACTCAACTCTTCAGCCTTATTATTAGTATATAGATAATACTTGACTATGGTTAGCAGTTAGCATAACCAAGAAATATCGAACTTCGTAACTAAAACTTTCGTCACTCTTCATTGAATCGTGGAAGTTCCCAGTAATGTATTATGGTCACGTCTCCACATAATGTAGATGGTAATTTTCTTCATTCATCCTCATGGGCCGAGGGATAAGGGTGGTTAATTCTATTGTTGTCGGTTTTATTTAGTTAGTTGGGAGTTCCTTGGATGTAGAGAGTATGAATATAATTGTTTAGTTATTTCTTCAATAGTTGTAGCTTTAGTACTAACAACAAAAACTGCAATGACTAAATACTAACTTCCACAGAAGTGGTATTTTTTGTCAAAATTGGTCAATATCTATCTGGATACTGTGTATTGCTGGTATTGGGGTAGCAGTTTTTTTTTTTAAGTTTTTGTATGTGTCGCGAAATTTGTTTGAATAGATAGCTTTTCCAGATTTTTGTAAAGAAAACGTTGTGTAAAAGTTACAAGTACGGAAGAAATTAAACTTGTAGTAAAAGTGGGACACCTGTCTCTGACGGGTTCAGTTTTTCATCAAAAAAGAGACGATTTTTCTTCATTTTCTGCTGGTGATACCTAAGTAGGTAAATACTTGAGACAGTTTTTAATATCTATTAAAATCTACTATGCAAATAATGTAGAGTTTCTTCTCAAAGCGAGCTCGCGTTTAATTAAGAGTATTAAAGCATTAAATCTGCATTGAATGCCATTATTACTTTCAGCAGTATTTTTAATAGAATATTCCTTTGTACAATAACGTATTTTTCAGAAAGTAAAAGCATTATCATCTATTAGTAATATCTGGCGTAACGGCTTTAAAAAGACACTTAACGAAGCCGAGAGACACTTATACTCGTCATTGTAATCATTTTTTTGTACCAGTCTATACCAGGCCCTGCAGTCTCGACATAGTTAGCAATCGTTTTCGGTTGCTAAGTCCTAACAATCCAGATGTAACGGTATTTGGTGGTCTCCACACTCAAATTTATCGGTTGTTACTGGTATTTTAGGTAGGTACCGGTAGGTAACAACCGATAAATTTGAGTGTCGAGACTACCAAACATTTACATCAACATTTACATCTGGATTGTTAGGACTTAGCAACCGAAAACTATTGCTAACTATGTCGAGACTGCAGGGCCTGGGAACGGTTCGTTTTTTACGAATATAATTTTTTCATGATATAACGCAACTTTAAATACCCTCACGACATCTGTTCCGTTGCATGCATCCATAAGCACAATGTGTGGGCGTGTTACGTTGCGCACTACCGCAAACAGCAAATTTTCACACCAAAAATAAAAGTCGTTTCCCAGCTATTATTTTTGTGCAATGTTACTTACTTTGATGTACAGAATACGTAGTTCTGTGATGTAGTAGCTCTGTGATGGGTCTTTTTACACCCTGTATAATGAGAAAATGTGGTTTGTTTTATAAGGTTTTACAAAAAAAGCAGGTGCACCTATTGATGCATTAGGATTATTGAGCACCTAGCTATAGCACCAATTGATATATGAGTTAAAGCTAGAATTTATACAAATATTAGGGAATAAGGGCAGAAGGTACCGTAAGTAGGTAGGTGCTAAATAATTAATGTTTCAATCTTGAGCGCCTTCGGTACAAAGTGCTAAACAAAGTTTATGATTCCGTTCATGGTTCATTGCTCTGTTTCAGTGCTCATCGCCTTGACTAATGTAGCTGATTCATAAAATAGGGTTGAGTTTACGATGGCTGATGCATGCCTATCGTCTGTTGGGACAGGTTTACTCAAACTCGTACTGATACTTTTCTCAAGAGGCTAGTCTGCCGTCCCTCGAGGCTGTCACGAGAGGACGGGGTTGCGTGGCAGCACGGTTCGGGGAGATTGTAGTGGTAGACTGCATTTTGTTACACGATACATTCATTTATTCATAAACAATTTACATTGTGTTGAACATCACTATTAAATACAATTATCACATGGAGATACAATAGGAACCAAATAAAATGTAAATAAAAAAAATAAAAAAAACATTTTATTTTTTTATTTTTGATATTTAATGTTTGTAGGTACTTTAATAAGACTGAAAATTGTGTTTGCCATTTCGTGTCCGGGGTAGTCTGAGAAAACGTCGACTCCAGTGAGCCGACATGTCCTCTGAATGCCTACTATTAATTTTTTTGGAAATATGACGTATAATAGTGATTCTGATATCCTATTTACAGAATAAACAGCTTCGTTTAATTTCAATTATAACGATAGATAAGTAGGTGCGACGTAACTATGTATAGAAGGGGCATGTATGAACAGTGTGTGTTGTAGGGGTAAATAACACGTAAAGCGTAGGAAAATTTGCAATCTCTACTAAAAACTAAATGAAATTAAATATAATTTATCATAAAATGAACAGTTATAAAAACTGGACTGTGTTTAACGGCTTCAGTGTCTTGGATTTTGTATGGATTTTTCATGCTCCTAACTACCAAGACAATTTTGACACGTCTGAACGCAGAATAAGCACTTCTGTCGATACGCAAGTCATTGCATTAATTTGACGTCATCATATCAATCTGCAAACGTCTACGGTTGAACATGGGTTTATAATAGCTAGTTGTATTCCAACAAACAAACTGCCGATTACCATAATCACCATGACAAATCGAAAACCATAGAACTATTAAAAAGTTTGACGGAACTGACCGATGAGAGACGACACAGCTGGTGTTAAAAAGAAGTAACTTTTACATAATAATTATTGTAATAGTTCGTATGTTTTCTCTCACACTATTAATGAAAATAATTTTAATTTTGACAATCCAACAAAATCCATTTTCATAATATAATGCTTTCATAATGGATATTGTTGAACTGCCAAAATAAAAGTGAATGTCATTAGGATTGTTTTTTGAACTAAAATCTACAATCTGACCTTTCATTACACGTTGTTTTACATAACTTCTAATCGCTGACCCGCTGCATTGATAAATGCAAAACATTTATATAATTCTGCATGTTAAAGTTCAGTAATTATGGAAAATCGCTAAACGTCGTTCGGCTGTTTTACACATCGGAGTTGTTTTGTAAAACAGCTAGCATAACCGCTAAAACAGCGGATTCAACAATCCATCTGCGACATATGCACTGATTGCACCGCGCCCTTTACCTGAACTCAAAAGCGAAAGGTCTTATAGTAATTTCAGCGGTACCCAAAGGCACCTTTCAAAAGAGGAACACGGTACAATGTTGCATGGCTGCATGGCAACAGAAATAAGTATTTTAGTCGAACTTCCTTGGACGAACTGTTTCATAAGGAGTTCTACTACAAAGTACTAGAATTCGTTCATGAGCTCTCCAAGTCTCCAAAGTCGGTCAGTCAGTAGGTCGGGGAAAAAGTTCTTTCGTATTTTATATACAAATTCAAGACTAAGAGCTCGTATGGCACCCAGATATCGAGCTATTTTGTATACCCAGACTTTTCCAAATGGGTTAAAATTGTTTTGTGGTCAACCCCTAACTCTTCAGCTATGTTGTAACTACAAATATATGCAGATCTTGTTCCACTTTTTAAACAGTGGCGTGTACTTTTTTCGTAAAAGGGCGACCAGAGAGAACTGCATCTTTGACATCAAAATTCGCGGTTTAAAAACGCTTGAACCAACTTTTTGTTACTCTTACGGACACTGCGATAAGTCCATAAACGTCACTTTTTTTTTTGCGGCTTGTATGTTTTTTTTTTTGTAATAAAACTTCAAAATATATCGAATTTTCGTTAGATTCACTCATTTTGCGGACAGAAAAACAATTGAAAAATGGCGGGCAATCGTTTCTACTCTCTATTTTTTAAATGTAGTCTATTTATTGGTACCAAAACCAGCCCGATACAAAGAGTACAGCCAAAGAGATTGTACTCCAACTAAACCTATAAAATAAGCTAATTGCATAGAATAAGTAATACTAAATGTAGTTTCTATAACATCCAAGGAATTGGCTAAATATGCATAGGTATTATTTGAAAGGTATATCCAGGACGGCGGATTTATTTACTCGCATAACAAACTATCAGATAGGTCTGGCTGGAGTAACTGATAAACTTGTCGGAATACATTAAATGTTGTTTTAAGGTAAAAATACAACTTCTATGAAATGGAAGATGGAATGGGACCTGTTTTATGATGTTTGTGGTTAGTAAAAATATGTACGGTTTTATCAGAAACTGTTGGTTATGTAGAAATAATATGACGAAAGTACCGATTGTATGGTCCCTGTGAATAATTCTGTAGGATGTGACAAGGTTTCCATCGATTGAATGGTAGAAATCTTTGTTGCAAATACCTATATTTAGAGTCTGTGATCGTCAATTGTTTCGTCCTTCCAGCCGCCGTAAACGATTCGTGAACGAGCCTCTCGTATTTATTCATTGTGCCCTTTGAAATACAATACTTAGTTTTTGACAATAAATTTGATTTAATATGCTTTAAGAGCTCTTTCGCCCCCGATCTTGGTAACAGGCGTTAGCAACAAGAATATAAACCTTTGGATAAGTACCTAGCCGAATTAATGTCTTCTGCAGAGAATAGTCTTTGTGGACGAAATCGAATTTACGCGGTGGCTAGTGCTCTATGATGTGATATTTGGATGAGAATAATCTTATATCCGAAAGCTGCCTTCTCCGTTGTATCATCAATTCATCACCAATTCTTCAAGAACGATAAGTGAAGTTATAGGTAGCTTCCCTTTAGTAAACTATATTATATTATTGATTAAAGATAAGATACGTTTAAATGTCAAGTATGTATGGTTAAATAGTCGCTAATGATTATTTTAAAAGCAACGTTTATAAATAAAGGAGCTAATGTTCAGATTATTTATTGGACAGGTGCCGTACTATGACGTGTTAATACCATCATGATTCCGCTGCGAAAAGAGATAGTGCTATCGGTCATTTATAGCTCCATCTCTCTTTCACGCTGGAACAATGATGGAATTAACACGCCATAGTACGACCGCTGGCTGTTATGATAACTTATGACTTGTTTCTTCTTATTCTTTGCATGTCAAGATGCTATATTCTGCTGGCAGAGACTCTTATAACATATTTATTTATTTATAATTTATTTATCCTCCTACTGGAACGCCATACGGCAATTACACCCACAGAGCAAAAACAATATTCATGTGCTGCTCTCCATCCACCCTGTGCGCGGTGGACATCGAACGGCCGGCGATGGATCACGCACGCTCACGCATCGTCAAGACACTTCTCCATAGTTCTATGACTCCGTCCATATTGCGCACATTCTTTGCGATTTATTTGAGAATCAATGAATTTTCAAAATACCTAAATACATAAAATTTAATAAAACTGGGAGTTTTGATGGGTCGTGCCGTCCAAATTTTTTTTTCTTCCTGTCTGTATTAATAACTTATACCCTTGTCCTTATCTACCTTTAATATTGTTTCAGTGATGAGTGGCGCCGGCGCAGAGCTGCTGGTTCTGGGATACGACATAGCACCGGGTCTGCTGTGAGTATATCTAACTTTGTATTTTTTAAACGCTTGGGTCATGGGGCCCTAGTGCGCGTCTCCTCTTCAAGGAAATTTTTCGCAGACTGGACGACACTTGACGTCACCAGAGGCTGGCTCGTTCTTTGGCCAAAGAATCAGCATTAACATTAAACGTGGCAATTCTGCCACTCTTCTGGGCTCGTTTCCGGATGACAGAGATGCGGACGAGTACTTCGACGACGTAGTGTCCTTTTGTTTTGTATTTATATGTATAATTAGTTAGTCATTTAATCTTGTCGCTAGAGTGAATAGTTATTTTTAAAGTAATAAACAGGCCGAATGCTCGTCTGATGGAAAGCGGTTAACTTGTCAATAGACGCCTTGTAGGCTGTAACGTTAAAGTAAATAATTTTGTTAACCCCAAATCAAGTAATTTAATTGTTTGAAATGAAATGAAATGTTTATTTCTGTAAGTAGATCTTTTAGGACACTTTTACGCGTCAATATTTTAAAACTAGATGTCGCTGGCATTTACTAGCGGACTGATCCCTGAGAATAAATGCCGAAACAAACTAAGAGGTCATGGTCTCTTTTTTATTTACTAGCTTGTCGGTCTTTATAAGCTCGGCAGTTCAAGCCGGCCCTTGCTCCGGAAGAGTTATCTATTGAATGTTTTTTGGCAAAAAGTTTTTGACAAAGCCTGATTGAATTTGTATCAGATAAAATGTCAATATCCTCGATGCGTGTTACACAACCACAACACGTCAACCTGTCATTGGCGAATTTCCTGTTTGTATTTTGTGTAGTAAAATCTCCACCAATGTAGGTGTCAGCTGAAAACAAATTATGTGAACACTTTTAATACAATTAATAGCTTTGGACTAAGGGACATCGTAACTTTATTTTGCAACCTTGTAACAGAGTCAAAGAGTAAGTTCAGATTTATGAGTCCAGCGCAAGATCGGAAAACTGCTATAAATGTTTTTACAACTTCCAATCTCCAAAAAAGTTTAACCAAAGCGAGGATGACAAACGTTTTAGAGAAATTACTTATTTTGCGGAACCTTTTTGCTTTTTATTATCATTAAAATTAAACAATGTAACTCGTGCCCAGTGGGGTTTTAAAAAACTAATCATAATTATGGCGTATGTGAGTACTTAAATAGGCTTGCGTCCCATTCCTTTGTAGATTGAAATTCTCGGAAGGGTAGCTGTTTGTTGCACTATGTTTTGCTCTCAAATAACCTACTTTGTCCTCTTTATTTTTATGTAAAAATTTTAAACCCGAATCCCATTCTATATTTTAACAGTTTACAAAAAAGCAATCCTGATTTTTAAATGCAAAAGTGTTTTAAAGGCTTTATTGTATGCCTTTGTTTATTCCCAGCTTTTGTGTGTTTCTACAGCTAAATTAACAGGCAAATATTATGAATTCTGTATAAAGTGTTAGCTTAAAAATCGTAAAAAGACATGAGACATGTGCTAGCACATTTTATTCTGGAGTAAATGTATCCCTGTGAGCGTTTATTCAGGTGATGTATGTAGAACGTCTGTTTTCAGTTTACGCCATATGAATCTAAATGCTCGTAAATGTCACTTGTACCCCGAATAGTTTCTACTGGCTACTAATAAGTAGCTATAATATATTCTTAGTAATTGGGTTGCCGTTTTTAGGCAGAGACATAAAGGATCACATTAAAGAAAGGCCATGCCTTTTAATCAATCTGTCTAGCCTTGTCCCAACTATATTGGGGTCAGTTTCCAGTCTAACCTGATGCAGCTGAATACAAGTATTTTACATGGAGCGATTGCCTATCTGACCTCCACAACCCAGTTACTGGATAACACGATACCCCTTGGTAAAACTGGAAAAATCATAAATGCCATGCCTTTATACCTTAAAAAATAATTCGGAAGTACTTACAGCTACTGGTCTATTAAGAGTTCTTGAAAAGCAATTTATTTTAAAAGTATCCCTAGTGCTCTAAATTAAACATTCTTGGAGGAGAAAATCAATATGGCTCTAGATGCACTTGATTGGATCGCAAAAAAAATTCAATCCACATAGGATAGCTAGACAGTTTTTACTAGAAGATTTTTTAAAGCTTAAACTGCTTTGTCAGAATAGGTAACGTCATTGTGACTCGTTGAGGAAATCATGTCATAATATTGACGTGTTTTTAGGCTTTGTGCGAACCTAGTCAATACGGGGTTTTGAGTTTAAAGATACAAAATTCCATCTTATTACAAAACACGATGTAACTTTAGCCCGAGCTTAAACCTTTGAGCCAGTTTTTGTATATCGAACGTTATGCCGACTATAGTAAAGTTCTTAATACAAAATTGACAAGCTAAGACCCGACTAAGTTGTCAGTTTTGTAATAGGAACTGTATTTCGATTTTTGTTAGGTTCTTCTTTCAAAAACAGGCTCGCTGGTTTAATCCGTCGTTTTAATAAGTTTATTTGAAAAATGTTGGTGCGTTGTAAGTAACATATTCCAAACCCTGAAATGATTCTTGCTATGTTTTATCCTAGCTAAACACGTTAACTGCCATTATAATTATTTTTAACACCATTTTAATGCAAATAAATGATATATTACTATTATTATTTTATTATACGATGTGTCTGCGCCATCATTATTTTGCATAGAGCAATCTTGAGTCATCACATAGGTCATGTGCACAGAAATTATCGAAACCGTCGCCGTCGATAGAATTGAAGTCTGCGTACAAACCTACACACAATCATATTTTTATTAATTACCGCATTAGATTAGCAATTAGATTGCGTGCAGTGGTGACCCAGTGGTAACGGCCGTGACTTACGTGTTGTAGGTCGTAGATTCGAACCCAGACCGGCGCTTTATTTTGTGTCAATTATGTCATCACCACTGCTCTCAAAACGGTGAAGGAAAACATCGAGAGGAAACCGGCATGTCCTAGAACCAAAAATTCGAAAGACATGTGACATCTACCAACCCGCACTGGGCCCGCGTGGAGGCCTGTGTCCCAGCAGTGGGAACATTATAGGCTGGTTATGAAAGCAAATTAATTAAATTGACTTTGACCATCACTTACATATAATTCCATTCTCCAATTTTTATACAGTGTGGGTGCAGCAATAATCCTGATCCTAGAGACGATGTGGGTGGCTGCGTTATTCGTGGACCTTCTCTGCCGACGAGGAGAGTACACACTGTCTCTGCGATGCTGGGACTTCTTCCGCTGGTCGTGTGGCCGCGCCCGCGCAGCCATGTATGCATGTGGTGCGACGGCGCTGCTCTTTGCTCATCTGACGCTACTTGCTACTATAGCAGGTAAGCTTCTGTTCGCTCTCTTATTTCACAATATCAGTTTATTTAATCTTCATAATCTGCCTCACCTTTCCCAACTTAACTACTCAACAAAGACAACAAAACTTATTTTAAGAAAACTCTTAAGAACGAGAATAAAACTGGCCACAAAAAAATTAAAAGGTTGGTTGAACCTGCATTCAATAATTGTTCTAAATTTAAAAAAATTCAAACCTAAAAGCAAATGAATTTCGAAATAAGGAGGGAAAACTTCACTAGGTCGCAGCGTACGGCATTTTGAAATGTAATAACTTTAGAGATTAGGTACTGATGGTTTTTATCCTGTAAAAATAATTTTTGCTGGTTTATTGTAACTTTTGTGACTCTGAAGCGTCATTTCACGTCGTCATTTAACGCGGGAAGGGAAGCTTGGGGCTGTGGGTACGCTGAAAGCAGGGCGCAGTCAACGTGCAACTGCCGACGCTGTCAGCACGGAACCAAGCGTAGTTTGCAGGTTATGGGCGCGGTACAGGGCTTCAACTTAACAGCCCCGACTTATGAGAGGTCATGGGTTCAAACACAGACAGGCGCTTTACTTTGTATAAATCATTTAATCACCACTGCTCACAAAACGGTTAAGTAAAACATCGTGAGGAAACCGGCATGTCCGAGAACCAAACATTCGAAAACATATGACATCTACCAACACGCACTGGGCCCGCGTGGTATAATACGGCCACTCCCTCTCACAAGATGGGAGGCCTGTGTCCCAGCAGTGGGAACATTATAGGCTGATTATGCATTAAGGGCTACAGGAAATGTTGCTGAACGTCACGGAGGAAGATACAAGGTCACTACACAAGAGACAAGACCGCTTTCTCCAAAATGCTGCAAAGAGACAGCCTGCAATTATGGCTCGCCAGCTGGTCGGAAGATTCCAATCTCAGCACCAAGTGGTCATCAGTGACCAAACCGCCAGGAGAAGATTGCATGGAGTTAATCTTCACGCTCGCACACCGCTTAGAGTTCCAACTCATCGACGCGGAAATCGAGGACGTCGATTATTGGGGACTAAAGCACATTTGCACTGGAATCAAATTAAAATAGTTACTATGAATACCCTTGTTCCCTAGACTTTGTTGAGTAGTTTATGTTGCTTCCAATCTGCCCGGGTGCAGCTGAATACTAGTATTTTTTTATGTGGACCGACTGCCTATGACAATTTATTATACAGGGTTACTGGCAATTCGACGTATTCCTTGCAGGGCGTCATAATAGGGTTAAAATGCAACAAATTAAGCCAATTGTTTTATATTTTTTTTAATTTTTTTTGTTCACTAGACAACATTTTG
The DNA here is from genome assembly GCA_937001585.2 of Brachylomia viminalis. Taxonomy (NCBI): domain Eukaryota; kingdom Metazoa; phylum Arthropoda; class Insecta; order Lepidoptera; family Noctuidae; genus Brachylomia; species Brachylomia viminalis. The sequence continues at coordinate 7,265,291 of OW443300.2, forward strand.
TATGAAGTAACAACAAAAAAATAAATGTTTGTTTAGTGATATTTGCCAAGGTTTCTGGCGTTTTTGAACTTTTAATTATGAACAAAGATCTGCTACGGCATCAACTATGATATTAAGTTAAATTTCAGTACAGTCGCGCTGTAAATCATTTTGAAATTGTCTCCAAATGATTTAATCTGGGATTTTTCATAAAAATTCTGAAAATGTAACTAACTCAAAAACTACCGAACTTCGGTATAACATTTGGTGGCTTAATTTGTTGCATTTTAACCCTACTATGACGTCGTGCAAGGAATACGTCGAGTTACCAGTAACCCTGTATACTGTGGTAAATTAGCCAATCAGCAAGGTTGCCGGTCTAGAGCGCTAAGGGCGTATTTAAGTAAGTTTTAAGTATTACCATAATTTGGTGACAGTCAGCAACACATTGTTTTTTACGATATATGTATATGGATAACAATAAGTTACTTTACGTGCTTTGAAGAAAATACTAGAGCACTGAAAGGAAATAAGACGATATAATTATCAGTCGCATTCTTTTAATAATTCAACTTTAACTTTTTATATTAACATCTACTTAATCCGTGTGTATTATTGTGAGTGTTGTTGCTATGGACAACTGTTTTGGTAGCTCTGATAATCCTTGCATTTAAATCATTAATTAGGTATTCATTCGCATACACTTTTCTATTCCCTTTGCAGCTCGCAAACATAAACTCCCTCACTTCAGAACTTCTTTTAGCTTTGTCAGTTACCGCGCGACCCGAATTTTGTTTGTGCAACCTAAGAGATGTTTACGCGCCATGTTTTTGTACGAAGACGTAACTGCTCAGTATTACGGGTAAACGGGACTTAGAAAAGTATTTCTACTTCCATTACTCTTTGTAGCCTCATTGGCCCACTAAGGAGCGATGCCGGAACTTGGGCTCTTGGGGACAAGGAAAGTTTTCATGCTGGTAGAGTGTTTTCATTTTTGTTGTTAGGGTACGTTAATGGAAGCTTGACCATTCTATTACTCATACACATTTATAATACCTACTAGATCCAAGGTATTAAATTTGGAAGTACCATTGCAACGAAAAGAAGAACAATGATGAATTCTATGGACTTTTCAATGACCACAACAATAATGAGATTTTGCTATGAGGTGATCATCATGTTTTATGTTATTATCAGAAAGGAGGACGCGTCCACTTATCCTCTTGAAATTCTCTTTATCTCCTTCCTTACTCGTCCTACCGGGTGGAAGGAGACGCAAATTTCCGGGGACCAAAGGGTTTGTCCTTCATCATAACGTAATACCGTCAGTCATTGACGAATTGTCGGGTGTAAGACATATATATCTTATGTGACCCTTCAAAATTACAAGCGTAACCGTTTGTATAATGGGCAGAGGTAATGTATATCATATGTGGGTATAGGTACAATAACGACATTATATTGTAACTTTATCTGAACTAACCAGGCTACCAGTTCTATTAATACAGTACGGGCTATTCTTCTCGTGTCACCACGTCATGAGCTACATATACGAGAACAGAAACCATTTGGCCTGTCCTCAACGCTGGTGCAAGGGCTGACTGTCAAAGTATTGGCACTTAATCGTCGTCGTATTCCTCTCTAATTCATATACCCTTTCATTTATAAACGTTGTTTAAACTTAAGAGACGTTTAAACGTCAAAAATGGATGGAACAGTCGCTAATCATTACTTTACTTTAAGCAAAGTTTATATAAACACGTACTTGTACTAAAAAAATGAACTTTATTGTTGGCAGGCGGCATGCTTTTAGTCCTAGCAGCCTTAAGAGCAGCAGTGCCGTTCTCTCCGTACGCGACACACGGTCCTCACTCTCCGCGAGCTGGCAGCTCACTGCTGAGCCAGCATGACTCACCACTTCCCGACGTGTTCTATAACGCGGGACATACTGAAGAAGACAGGTACTACTGGTTTATAATCGCCTGGTACTTTAAACTCTGGATGTTATATTTACACCATTTACATCCCGAGAGTTCGACTATACAGCATGACACGTGGCACTGGCAACACTGACGAAGACAGTTAGGTACTATTGGTTTATTGGTTCCTGGTCCTTCGATCCTGATAGATGACGCTTCCATAATAATTTGAGCCAAAGACATGTCCGGTATGCACTCTTGTCTCCAAAACAGGAATCAAAACGCATGCTTAAAGATGACATGTTCTGTTAATATTCGAGCAACTGATCCAAGCGACAGCTTCTGAATATTTCAGTGAACTCTCGTCAATAACATTTAATTTATAAAGCAACAAAACAGCTTGAAACTTTGGCAGGGACCATAAGTATAACTATTTGCGCAGCGCTTGCCAAATGTTGCTTTGGGAGTGAGAAATCTCAGAGCCGTGAAATTCCAGATCAGTGGTGTTTGCCATGCATTTGAAACTACGTAGTACGTCGTTTGTCTGTGCGTTAGCTTATCACTCCCAAACTACTTGATAGATAACGTTTGCGTTTTACAATTATTGAGAGAGTTTATTGAAGAAGGTTTTAGTTTGTCATGCATTCGACATCTACATAGCTTTCACATGATCTGACCAAGATTTTGTCTGGACTTTAAAAGAGACTGTGACCTTGGAGTTTGTTTCGGCCTTTCTTCTAAGAGTAGTCAGATAGGAAACGCCGACCCCTTTTATTTAAAAAAAAAATGATTGACGTGTAAAAGTGTTTGTTCAAACCTACTTACAGAAATAAATCATTTATCATTCAATTTTCACCCCTGCAAAACAAGGTTTTGTCCCGTTAGATTTCACACGACTCGGATATGTCGTGTGAGATGGTTTCTCGGTACTGATAGCATATATCCGTATACGTAATTTCGTATAGCACTCTGAATAGAGCAGTTAACGCGAAGTGGGAACTTATTAGCATAATGCTAAATGAGTTAGGTGTGTTTGAGCACATTCCTTTCTCTTGTTTGATGGTTTCTAGCTAGATATTACTAGTTTGGCCGATTTATAATGGATCACTCCGATTTTATAAGCAAATAGAACCACCTATGATTTCTGTTTTAGAATAATTAAATTAAATTACTGCCTTCCAAAAATCCAACAGAGGATATTCTCAATTTAAAGTGAAGGTTCTATTTTCATTATCGTAACAGATATTATCTTTTTTTCCATTTACAGATCTGAAGAGATGACCGTTCTGGACATAAAGACCACAGACAAATCGCGGTCAACGACCCCGAAGCCGCCACTACTGAACTTTGATTCGTGAAATATGTTTGTACGAGGCTAGACTACTTTAGCTAATAAAATATCGCCTATGGCAATACCACTACGCTGTACTTATGACTTATGAACAACTTGATACTGTCATCAAATAAAATAATTTAAAAATAGAACGAATTTGAAAACTTTAACTATCCAGATCGTCATTTTTAAGAACTTTTTTTTTCTTTTTGCCCGAAAAACTTAATTAGAAACTATGAGTTTGTTTTGAACTGGCTGATAATATGTGTTTATGTAAAAATAATGTAAGAAAAGACGAAAATATTGTAAATTAAGTAGGTCAGTATCTCAATTGATCTTGTCGGCAGTTAAGTAGTTGAAAGTTGTTCTACATTGGTCGAGTATAAGTAGGTGTTAAAACTAGTACTACATCTAATTAATTTATTACTTTTATAATTTTTATACGTACGAAGAAACTGTGATAGTTTAGATTGTAGTTATGTGCGACAAAGTTCAGAGGTAAAAAGATTATAAATAAATTATTAAAAAAATAACTTATGTATATTATTCCTTTTCTGTTTAATTAATCTTGTTTTTGGCTGAGAACGGCATAAGACGAATAAGCTGCTTTCATGATCTGAAACAAACAAAGTTACTTTCGCTGAAATATTAATTTTCATTAAGTAATATTTATTCAGTCGACTCTTCAGCGTCCGTTCAAAATACAACTTTTATCGGAGTTTGAGTTTTACAAGCTAATACAAAGTACCTAGTTTCAAAATTGGAAGTCCCTAGTTTCACCTCTGAAGTTTTTATTTTCAATTTCAATGGCGTCCAACTTTTCCGAGCTCGTTCCCATTATTTGAGATTTCTGATCACATTCTAAAGGAAAACCAATCGTAAAACAAACTTTTCGGAAGTGCAGGCGCTGGCAGAATACGTCATGTCTCTACGTAGAATATTCTCGAAATGCAGGGACTGCCAATGAGACAAGTTATTGAATTAATCAATGCGAATCGTTGTGGCTGATGACGTCACAAATGTTCAATTACTGGCTCGAGCTCTGAGCTGTGATGAATGCACTCGATGGAAAGTGTGAGCGCACCAATGAGGTTAATATAACATCATTGGAGCACACAGTGACACTCTTAATCAAACAGGCATATTACAAATATATGTAGTATATGTAGTAGGATTGATTTCCGACTATTACCTATATTATTTGAAAGTAAGAAAACGTTTGCTACAAAACCGTGTTGTAAATATAAAAGTGAGTTTTTGCAGTCCTATGTCATCTCATCCCGCAATATATCAAGTAGAAGACATTGACCGGGTTTGCTGGACAAAGTCAGTTTTTCAACAGTCTCTAAGCTGCTTGGGGGCCATTTCATCCCACGCAAGACGTACAGTCACGAGCACTAATATGTATACCTTTTTTTTTTTTTTTTTTTTTTATAAAAAAAAAAAAAAAAAAAAAATATGTATACCTAAACTTAGCAACTTCTAAATGTAATTTTTTCCTACTGTATTGATTGTAATTTGATTTGTTTACGAACATAATATTTTGGAACCTATACTGTTATGAAATAGGTTTTATTTCAAAGTTGCAATCAATATTCCACGAGAAAATCGCTTTTAAATTTTGCTAAGTGTATACTTATTAGTGCTCGTGACTGTACAGTAGGTCGCACGTCAATGTCAACAAAGCAAGTATAAGCTGGCCTCGCATTTTCTTGAAAGTCCGAACTATGCTAGACCAGCTCAAGGTCAAAGTGTTATCTCCGATATGCGGTTGACAGTAAAATAAAAAAAATTACCTTAGTTTGTTTACAACCGAAGTGACTTCATAGCTAGAGTGACACTTACAGCTAGAAAGCACGCATTGTCCATATGCGTGAACCCGGCAGCTGTTAGCCGGAGTGGTCGCTGTGCTCGCTTCATCATTATTAGAATAGGTCGACGTTGACTTGTCGGGATGCGCTCCCACTTGCACTGCATCACTGCGTCTCGGCCTGGAAAAATAAATAAACATCCATATCCAACGTGAGCTCGGGTCTCCCAAATAACAGCGAGCGGAGCACTAATCTATGTTTATCTATACATATTATAAAACAAAGTCACTTGTCATATCTGCCCGTGTGACCATTTAGATCTTCTAAAAATGAACAATGATTTTTGACGTGGTTTTCACCACCATTTAGATTTTAGACCATTTATTTCGGAAGGTTTATTTGTATACATAAATCTCGATATTTTTTTGCATTTCGTCATTGCACTTGTGCTTAGCAATTGGCGGGATGCTAGTTTCAATTAAAAATCCTGCTCTATGAAAATGGTATCCAACCAAACAAAAAACTCACTTGTAACGTCAGCTCATTTGATGTAAAGCACTGCATGCCGAGCTGAATAATCATGGCGAAAAAGAATGCCACAGACGATGCAATGCAAATTTCTCCGCGCCAAACCCGATATGTCTTGCTGCAAGGAAAGTCCGTCGATCAATTAATTCAGCCATAGTAGTGGGAAAACTCAAACTCAAAAAACTCAAAGCATTTATTTCAAATAAACCAATTAGTACACGCACTTTTGAATTATCAAGGGGTCGGTCAGTCAGAAAGTTGAAGCTAGTTGCCCATTCCAAAGCGTAGTACCTATGGAGGAGAACGGGCAAGAAACTCCACGGACACTCGTTTACATCAAAATATGGTTACAAAATAGTGGTTAGGTTCATCATTCATGTTGAAATTATACATGTGAGAAAGATGTAAAGACGTGCACGATAAAAGCGTCCGGAATAAAAACAATTCAGGAATTAAAATAAGCTGTGGCAGCTAAGGACTTCAGCATAAAATCTAAGTATCTGTGCTTACAGAATTACAAAAGCTTAAAAAACACCCACTGATTGTAATAGGTCTTCCAACTATCGCTACTTTATTGAATGGTCATAACATTTGACACTAATAAGTTTTAATTGCAAAGGCATCAAGAGGTCGTGTGAGTGCATACAATCTTCATTTGAATCAGCAGATATTGTAGCTATACAGGAGACCTATATAGCTAAAATATCTGCCATCCAATCATCGTTACTTCATGTACACGGGTAAGTTTGCCGTTGACTTATCAGCTGGAGTATTGAGGGGCCTATGGTGGGGTAGCATTGCTGTGGCGTAAAAATGCTTCCACCTCTGTGTCTATTCTGCAGTGTAAAAGTGATCGTATTATCCTATTGCAAATCGAGAGGTGTGTTTTTTATTGTGTGTGTCTACTGACTCTTTATAAAACATACTAGAATTAGATAAGTGTTTCAGCGAAATTGTAGCTACGATTGGAGCAAGTGATATTGAGTCTGTATTCATTTTAGGTGACTAATGCTCAACCCAGTGAATTATTTGGTAAACATTTGTATAATTTTTGTTTAGAACAGGAATGGTTATGCGCTGTTGTAGCTACGCTTGGTCAAGGCAGTGGCGCAAGAAGATATACATTTATAAGCGATGCACATGGTTCGAGGAGCTGGCTTCACCATTGCTTATTTACTGAAGCTGCGTGACAGTCAGTTAGTGATGTCACGATTTATCATGATGTGTTCTGGTCCGACCACTTTCTTTGATAAAGTGTAACCTAAAAGCAACTAGAGTGAAGTCAGTTTTGTATTATACAATTTCTAATAATACCAACATACACTGGGGAGAGCGAAATGTATAATAAATTAATACCTACCAACACTTAAGTAATACAGTTTTAAGAAGCATAGATTATTCCTTAGAACTTGGTAAATGCTGCGATAACATGTGTGCTAATGTCAGGCATAGGTTCGACGAGCTTTACCAAAAAACTGTCAGACGAATACAGGAAGGCGCCATGCAAAGTTATGAGTGTGGGGGGGTTGGGAGGGGCAAGCATGTTGGAATAATTACGTCGAAAGCGCTCACACCGAGGCCCGTGTGAAGTTTCAGATATGGAAAACTTCTGGAATGCCTTCAGATGGCCCCATTTATATTACAAAGAAACAGAGTTAGAATCTTTTCAAGAAACAGTTAACATATTGGCAAAATCATAAGTCGCAAATACGTACTGACTTAATAGCCAGAAGCCACGAACAGAAGAATTTTAAAAGTTTCTGGAAACAAACTGGTAGGATGAATACTAGAACGGCCTACCTTACAAATGAATGGCTTAGTGTTGATGGTGAGGCGGGTGTGGGACTCTTAGCCAGCATTTTTAAAGAACACTTTATGGTATCTTCCTCATTGACAGATGCCCGGTGTAAGGATGAAGCTAGAGTGTCAGTGTTTCCTCTTGGGTGTACTGCTAAGGAGGTGAAGAAAGTGGTAGGAAGTTTGTCGAGAGGGAAATCGGGTCACGATGGGCTTGGTGTCGAGCATCTGTTACATGTGGGACCTCACATTTACCGGGTTCTAGCAATGCTGTATGCCTATTGCGCCGTATTGTATTATTGTACCCGTTGTTGTATGTAAAGCGTGGTGGTGCTTGTGATTAGAAATAAAACAGGCGACTTAGCAGACAAAACCAACTACAGGCCCATCTCTTTGGCCGCTATAGTTGGAAAGGTATTTAATGGTCTGTTTGAACGCTGAGTGAGCGGTGAGTATTAAAAGTTGAATGGTGCTCAGTTTAGCCTTAGGAAGGCGCTATCAACTGAGACCGCTATTCTGGCGCTTAAGCAGACGGTCAGGTATTACACAGATAGGGAAACGCCATTATATGCTGCTTTTCTCGATCTCTCCAAGGCTTTTGATTTGGTTTTACGATAAGCTTTGGTCGAAGCTTCAACTGCTATAGGTGCCCGAGGTGCTTATTAATGTACTGAAGTTTTGGTATAGCTCGCAGACTAACAATGTTAGATGGGCGGATGCTCACTCTGATACGTACGTCCTGGAGTGTGGTATTAGACAGGATGGACTAACATTCCCAGCCCTGTATAATGTTTACATGAACGTATTGATTGGTGAGCTCAGCGAGACCAACGTCTGTTGCTCGATTGATGGCACTGTGGTAAATAATCTCAGCTACGCAGACGACATGGTCAAGCTGAGTCTATCAGTCAGCGAGCTCAGGAAATTGTTGGTGTGTTGTCTGTGAGTCCAATGCTGCGTCACATGGACTCACATTATAATGTAAAGAAAAGAAAGCTTTTGATTTTCAAATCTAAGACTAGTTCGTTGGATAATGTTCCTCCAGTGACTTTAAGCGGCGAGTCACTACCGAGAGTCGCACGGTTTAAATATCTAGGGCATACAGTCACGGAGGACTCATCTGATGATGCTGATATAGAGAGGGAGCGGAGGGCGTTGAAGGTTCGATGAAATATGGTAGCCCGCAGGTTTGCGCGTTTTAGTAAGGATATTAAAGTCGCGCTTTTCAAGGCATACTGCCACACATACTGCTAAACATGCAGCTTGTGAGTGAAATATACGCAGAGAGCCTACAGGGTCCTGCGCGGACAGTATAATATTGGATGTAGGATGTTGTTGGGGATTCCGCGCTTCTGCAGCGCTTCGCTGACGTTGAAGTCCGTGTCGACGATTTTCATGGTATTATGTGAAAGAGAACAGCGTCAATAAGGGTAACCTAGGTTGCGCGGAAGCTCCAACAGCATCCTAAAAACTTTATTAGACAAAGTGCACGTGGTAACGTGTGTTGGACCACGTCATTTTTAGTTGTTTAAGCTTGTGAAAGTTTACTAACATAGTTTTTAAGTCATTGTTACTAATGCTATATGGATTGTGAGTACTTGTAGTCCGAAATAAAGAATATTATATTTAATATATATATATGTATATATAAATAAATAGGGAGCAATATTGCCGTAATCACCATGAACGAAACGAGGCAAAGGGATGCCCCCTTTGTAAGGATCGTAGCAGATGGCGTGCCGTGGGAAGAAGGCGTGAATTTATAAGTGAAGTCTCAATCTCTGAAAAGTATCCTATGTCCTAGCCGTTTTAGCGTGATCACTTTCATATTTATAATTAGTATTATAATTACTATATTCAACACAATTAATTATTTACAATAATATATGTATACAAAGTCAAAAAGACACTGGCGTCGAAGTAATAATATTAGTTAGGAAGTTAGGATTATAAATGTGAAATTTTGTATATTTGGATATTTGTTTGTCAATCACGCAAAAACGGCTGAACGGATTTTGATGAAATTTAGCACGCATATAGTTTCTAACCTGGATTAACACATAGGATACTTTTTATCCCAGTAGTACGTTCCCGTGGGATAATTTCCGACATCCGCGCGGGCGAAGCCGCGGGCAAGAACTAGTAATATGCTAGGTCAAATTAAATTAGCTAGCGAAACTGCGCAGGCGTGATGGGTATCGTATATCTAAACAAGATAAAATAAATAAACAAACACCAACAAATGTACAATATTTATTTGTTCAAGACTTAAGTCTATTTACAATTATTGTACCCTAAATTAGACTCTATAACTGAACGAATAACTGAATTAATATAATGAGTTTTTTTTGGGTCATCAACCGCAGTTAATGATAGATATCGATAACCATCACGTCTGCGCAGTTTCGCTAGCTAATTTATATTGACCCTGTATATTTTCATTATGCCATATAGCATAATCACTGCTGTTAACAGTTACATAGGTGATCGCAGTTGTCATTAGCAGACTGAAACCTGTTTGCAAACATCTTGACACAATTCCTTTATCATATTCAAAAGGCCTATTCCCGGGAACGGTACAAAAGACGTGTAAGTAATTAATTTTAAGCACACAACATGAAGGAAGGTTTATTTGAAGTCTAACAAGAGGCTCGTTATTTTGGGCACGTTGCCAGAGGAAAGATATCAAACTGTCATTTGTAGGACACCACTCACGTTCACGTAAGTTTAGGATTACTTCGGTTCCTGCCTATGGTCTTATTATCTTGAAAACTTCGCCATTTGGAGACTGAAGTTCGAGTAGTGTTCATAGGTGGTGTTAAAACTTGCATTGTTTGATTAATTCTTGCATACGCTGATTTATTTGAAGTTGTTTCGTGAGTGTAAAATCTTTATAGAGAAATAGTGGAAGGTATGTTGCCTGCTCGATTTGAAGCTGTTGAATGTACGCGACAATTTAGCCGAGCGCTTGAGTGGTCCCTTTGACTTCCAAACGGGTAGCCTAGTCTACGTGGAATTTGGTTTATTCCGACGGGAAATAGTCACAAGCACTCCAGGTAACATTGGCTATATCTGAGTCTAGGTCTATCGTACTTAAACTTCTAGGTAGCATTATGTGCCGTATTAAGGTCAGGATAACATTGTATTGGGAAGTTAAATTATGCAAATATATTAATAGAGCGCATCTATGAATCTTACCGAAAGTTGAACCATTGCTACGAAAATGGCTGCCGTACTAGAGAGCAGTTGAGCCATGAAGCCGTAAGAATAAGTCTTAGAGAATTTCTCCACACAACTGAAAAAAAAATTTAAAAAATGTAATAAGTACCTACTCTTCGTAGTGAAAACTTTAAGCTTGAATTATCTAGTGAACCAAGAGCACAGATTATGTTGATTTAAGTGTGGAAGAAAGAAATAGAAATTCATTTTACACAAAAAAACAGTGATATTCATAATATTAACACTAGAAATAAGGACCAACTAAGTGCCCCCTTTTACCGGCTTCCTATGGTTCATAACTCATTTGTTGGGTTTGGTATAAACTTTTATAACAAGCTTTCCTCTTCTTTGTTAGATTTGCTTTTTAATTCGTTTAAAGCTAAAGTAAAATCCAACATTTGTTCAAAGCATACTATTCTATCAACGTTATTTGGTCGCTGTGATTAACTCATGACAATGATTATGTTCTATCTCCAGAATTAGCTTATGTACTGACAAGTTATTTGAGTTCATATAATTGTTTATTTTATTTTAGTCAAGTTAGTTTAATTTTATTTTCATTTATTATATTGACTACTCTACTTATTTCAATGTTTTTTTAATTGGGTTGTATTGCAATATGTGGTTAGGTAGTGACCTCGACCATTGATCATATTATTCTTTTGAGCAACCGGCAGCTAGTTCGTCATGCTCCCTTAGATATTACTGCTTGTGGTAGCATCGGGGGTCGGGTTGCCTCCTTCCCTCAAATATGGCGAGGGGGTAATGGCTGATCTTTGCGTTATACTTGAGAACGGGTGCTGCTTGTGATGACAGGTCGTCTTGCTGCCTATGGTTTTGTTATTGTTATTCTTATTAGTAATTAACTGTTTCTTTATTTTACTTATTTTAAGGTCCTAGTTTATCATTTGTGACTTCAATTTACAGCTATATAAACATAATACAGCATTGCAAATGTAAGCGGGCACGCCTTTTATGCGTGGAGGTTTTTATTTAGGTATTAAGCTCTTTTTCCGTTTCTATTATTTATTTCAGATTGAGTATAGTTTTCAATGTTTTTGTTCGTAGTTATATTGGCGTGTGCTAGCAGACATATGGCAAATCATTTAATTTAATGTGTTGCGTTTTGTAATGCTAATTACTTACTACTGTATAGAATCCAGTTCTCCTAACTAACAGCTTCAGCACAGCTGCTGGGAAGTTTGTTGCGCCATTTCTTCTTCCCAGCTAAAGCACTAGGAAGTGGTGCAGGGCTGGCGTTTTGGGGGACTGGCTTATGTAATTTTGACGTTCAAAAAGTGCTGATTCGTGATTCTCAGCCTTGTTTGAATAAATGACATTTCATTTTATTTATTTTGATTGTTGAAAGGCAAACTAGCTGACAACTTTGAGGGTGTAATCCTGAGATACCTACTTAGATATCACGTGATATTGAGAGCATAAAATACTCACTTAATAATAACCTGATGCTGCCGAAAAATATTCCTGAAAGTAGTTTGAAGTGCCGCGTTAATTTCTTCTCTTGGTACAAAAGCCACAACAACATCTTCATTATTTTCTGCTTCACTCAATAATATAGAAGGATCTCGGTCATGTATACTATTAGAATCAGCATGTATGCCTTCCCGTAGTGACGTCATTGTCCGATCATACGCAGTCGTTATTGCCTCGTTCAGTATTTCAAACTGCGAGCTCATGTGCAATTAATGTATCTATCGTCAATATTATGTGACCGGTCCATAGTAAGCCAACGTTTTCGAGCATAAAAGTAGGATTGTATGAAGCGTCGTTCTGATAATTCCAAGGTATATAAATCGGTTGTGGTAAGGTTCGAACTGGACTAAAGGAAGAGTCGTTCATGGTTGCAACTAAAGATTTCCATTTCAGGTCTTGAACTGCTCCGTAAATATTCCATTTAGAATAGTACACCATCCAAAGAAAATAAAGGAACAAGTTATTATGTTTGATATCTTTATCGTCTTTCGGTTCTTAGACTCGTTTTGATAATAATCATATATATATCTATCTCTAAAGTGCGCACTATATCTTGAATGTCCAGGTTTTTGAAGAAGAGTTTTTGAAAGGTTCTTGAGAAGGGTGAGATTATGGGTGATGACGACAGCGAGACAGAACATGAAGCGGTACTTTTCTTTTTTACCAACGAAAGGGTACATCGTTTCCATAATAACGAAGCCGGCTACAATGACCAGTTGGGTGAAAACAGAGTAGTAGAGATACCAGCCAAGGAAGTTGGTGGGTTTGCCTTCTTCGGGATGATGCCACTAGCCCAGCCCCAGGAACCGCAGGTTTCGATAGTGGTAACCGAAGTACTGTGTAGGCCGAGAATCACTCATGGTGACGATAGGCACACTGAAAATGTGTAAATGAAATTATATGGTTTGTGACTTAGGCGGCCCATGGTGGACATTATAATTGATACTATATTTCGAAATTGTGCAATACAGGCTGTTTTGAATTTTACATTTATTAATTTGTTTATTTTAGAGCACAAATCACACAGTTTTTGCGTATACCATAAAAACATCTGTTTTAATAGAGTTGCGAGATTTGCAAGCCTATATGGAAAATATAGACAAGAGAAAAAAAATTGTGGATTAATAAATTGGTTACATGGTTTTTGAGGTGTTCAAGTAAAACAAGCGTGTGGCTAGTACCGTGGTTTATTGGGGACTGTCCGTCCTTGACTCGACCGCCGCATCGGCGCAAACGCACTCACACATAGACACACATATATCTGATACATCACACCTTCACCCTTAATCTAAATATATATCTATATATGTACTTATACAATTAAGAACTTACATAACTAACAAAAGAGGAAATATTACTTATCATATCTTATAATTAGGTGGCTTATTAGTTCTACATGCCCGGATGGGACGAGACTGGGTCGGCTCAGGAGAAGGCAAAGGAGTCTGTGTTTTTGGTTCGACACAATCCTCAAAATGCTCTTGTTCTCCGTCACCCTGAGGTGTAATTGCGGCGGCTGAGTCGTCGAAGTCCCTGGGCGCTTCCTGGTTCCCAGATACATCTACCATCTCTGACTTCTCTCTAACCGGGCTAGAAGGACAGATTAATGAACTCCGTATCCGTTGCTTTAGCTGATCAACATGTTTATGGGATTCCCTACCTAAAGCATCTACTACTTTGTAATCGGTGGTTCCCATCTTTTCCGTTACTTTCCCTGATAACCATTTATCCTGTCCCCTATACTGACGTAACCAAACTTCATCCCCCGGATGCAATTGACGTGACCCAGTTGCGCCATACTTTTGTTGTCGCCACTGAGCGTCCCTAACTTTATTGTCCGTATTAGGTCTCAGGGCGTCGAATTTAGTACGCAACCTGCGGCCGAACATGAGAGACGCCGGAGTTTCACCTGTAGTACAGTGTTCCGTGTTCCTATAATATAGGAGGAATTTATTTATAAATAAAGGTATGTTTAAATTTTCCCTAATGGCCTTCTTAATCACCCTTTTCACTGTGTGAACTGCATTCTCTGCCGCCCCGTTTGAGGCAGGGTGATATGGTGCTGAAAATATGTGTTCAATGCCATTGGCATTAAGGAACTGCGAAAACTCATGGCTTGTAAAGGGTGGCCCGTTGTCCGAGACTATTTGTTTTGGTAACCCAAAACGTGCGCACACGTCACTTAAAACGTTTATTGTGTGACTAGCCGCTGTACTAGGTACTTGACTAACTTCTAGCCACTTGGTTCTAGCATCAACTATTACTAAAAATATCTGCCCCGAAATAGGGCCTAAAAAATCTACATGTATACGGGCCCACGGCCTATCTGGCCATGGCCAAGGGCAGGGCATATGTCGCGGCGGCGATTCACTTTCTACAGCGCAGACACTGCAAGCGCGGCATGTGTTTTCTATCGCTTCGTCCATTCCCGGCCACCAAATGTAGCTCCTAGCAAAAGCTTTCGTTTTAACTATGCCCATATGGGCTTCATGTAAACCAATTAGAACCTTACTCCTACAAACCTCCGGTACGACCACCCTATGACCCCACATCACACAGCCTAATTCCTCATAAAGTTCTTTTCGGCGATTGAAATAAGGCTGCAGCGATTTTATTTCGTTATCGGATGGCCATTCGTCGCGAAGATATCTTAAAATTCGGCCTAGTAACTGATCTCGGCTCGTCTGTTTTTTAATTTCGTTATAGTCTAATAGCATTGCATTCTGCGCGAAATGTAAATATGACTGTTCCGGAATTGTATTTGTTTGTTTACTCGCAACCACAGCTGGCAATCGCGATAAGCCGTCCGCCCCGTTCTGTTTAGAAGTGACGTACTCAATATCATAGGTATAGGCTGACAACTTTATAGCCCATCTTTGTAATCGACTTGCGGCCATCGATGGTATACCTTGTTTAGGGCCAAAAATAGTGACCAACGGTTTGTGATCCGTGCGTAGTGTAAAACGTCGACCGTATAAATACTGGTGTAATTTTTCTAAACAAAACACAATAGCTAATGCCTCCCGCTCGATTTGCGAATAATGTTTCTCCGCCGCGTTAAGCGTGCGCGATACATACACAACCGGGCGCTCGCGCGCTCCGCTTGTGCTGCTATCCTGCTCGCACATCTGACTCAGCACGCCGCCTATGCCTCTCGCGCTCGCGTCGCAAGTTAAAAACAACGGTTTGTTTGGTTCATAATGAGCCAGGACGTCCGCACTAATTAGAACATTTTTAATTTTCTTAAAGGCTGCCTCACATTCCCTGTCCCATTTCCACGTCACTCCCTTCCCTAATAACCTATACAACGGCGCCAGTATAGTGCTCAAGTTGTTGACGAATTTAGCATAATAATTTATTGTTCCTAGGAAAGCCCTTAAGTCGGTGATATTTTCTGGTCGGGGAATGTTTAATATACCTTCTACCTTTTCTGGGTCCACTTTAATACCCTCGTCGGAAACAATATATCCTAAGTACTTAACTTCATTAGTCATAAACACACATTTATTTTGTTTTAGTTTCATTCCGTTACTATGCAATCGCTCTAAAACTTTTCCCAGTGTATCTAAATGTTCCCTAATATTGCGTGATCCAATAATGACATCGTCGAGAAATACTTCTACGTTTGGGATATTGTTGAGTAGGTTAGCCATAATTCTTTGGAATATGCCTGGGCTCGAGGATAGGCCATAAACTAACCTTTTATACTTAAAAAGACCCTTGTGGGTATTAATAACTGTACAATTGTCTGGGTCATCTAATTCGATTTGATTATATGCCTGTGTTAAATCAATTTTCGTAAATATTTTTGCACCGTTTAATTTAACTAACAAGTCATTAATACGTGGTAACGGATATTTGTCCACCAGCAGCACGGGGTTTAAGGTTATTTTGTAATCAGCACAGATACGGAGTCCACCATCAGCCTTACGTACCGGTACAAGTGGGGTAGCCCAGTCCGAGCTCTCCACGGGCTCGACGACACCAGCGCGCAGCATACCCTCCAATTCTGCCTCAACGCGCTCGCGCAGCGCGTACGGCACAGGCCGTGCGCGGCAAAATACCGGCACCGCTCCGTCACGTATCCGTAACCGGGCCTTGCCTCCCGTGAAACGGCCCAGTCCCTCCGAGAACAAATCCTTATATCTGTGAAGCAATAATGTTAATTCTTCATTGCGGGAGTTATTACAATTCGTTCTGTCTGTGTTTATGGTCAACATATTTTGATACATGGGTATTTTAATACCTAATTCTGTAAGCCATTGCCGACCTAACAAAGACGTGGTACCCCCATCTATAACAAACAACTCCATTTGTTTCGACTTATTTTTATAAGTAACTAGTGGCATTATTACCCCCATTGGTTTAATTATAGTGCCATCATAAAATCTAAATACCAATTTAGAGTTTTCTAAATGTCTATGTCTGAACAGTTTATAATACATTTCCCCACTGATGCATGACACTAACGACCCCGTATCAATTTCCATACCTAACTTGGTTCCATCGACACACATGGTTAGGCTCACCGGTTTATAACTGTTCAAGCTGAGTTGGTGGACGTCTTCTACCGCCTCCCAGTCTCCCTCGTCTGACAACGGCGCTTCATCGTCCCCTGACTGGTCCGCAGGGGTTCTCAGCCTGGCCGCTTCGCTCGTTGCCCGCACATGCGCTGCCATGTTGTTGGTATCACATCGATCTAGGGGCTGTCGAGCCCCTCTTCGCATTGGACATACCCGACGTAGGTGACCTTTCTGCCTACATCTCCCGCAGATAAACCGATTGTATCTACATCCTTCACTCTGATGATTTGAGGCCCCACAAGCTGCACAGCTAATCCGCGACTCCTCGGTATTGCCCTTCCGCGTGCCCGCCGATATGTCGCTCCGTGCCCCACGGCCTCTCCGGCCGCGGCCACCACGAGTCGACGTGGCCACCACGTGCAGTGCTCCTGCCGTGACGTCACCGCCACTGCCCGGCTCGCCCTTACTCCCGACTGTGTGTTCAACTGCCGCTGCATCTCGTTCCGCCGCTTCCATAGTGCATGCTATTTTCACAGCATTTGTATATTGCAGATTTTCTTCAGTGAACAGTCGTTGTCTAATCGCCTCGCTTCGCAACCCACATACTAGCTGATCCCGTAGGTTCTCTTCTAAAACGGCTTTAAATTCGCAATATTTCGACATCTTCTTAAGCTCAGATATGTATTGTAAGATCGATTCACCCGCATTTTGCCTTCTCTGTCGGAAACGATATCTCTCTGCCATGAACGATGGTTTTGGTTGCAAATGATCAGTCATAATTTTCACCACCATTGTATACGTTTTTGCACTCGGTTTGTCCGGACTCGTTAAGTTACTCAATAGTTCGTAAGCTTCGTCACCCATTGTTGCAATTAAAGTGGGTAACCAAAGTTCCTCCTTAACACTGTTCACTTTAAAGAACATTTCCATACGTTCCACGTACATTGTCCAATTCCCCGATCTTACATTATACTCCGATAACTTCCCGATAGACATATTTGAATTTAATCGTCCGCCCGCTTTTAATTTATATCCTCGTCGCCAGTGAGGTGTTCAAGTAAAACAAGCGTGTGGCTAGTACCGTGGTTTATTGGGGACTGTCCGTCCTTGACTCGACCGCCGCATCGGCGCAAACGCACTCACACATAGACACACATATATCTGATACATCACAGTTTTAACCACAGTTTAGTATGCAAAATCGCACCCAAGATTTTGGTGGTGCTTTCTACCTACATAGGAATGCATACAGAATGCGCAATAAGAGTTCGCCACGCGGCATTTAGGAGCCCATAATAAAAACTGCAATAAAACGAACTCAATAGAAATTGTGGTTATGTAAGTACATAGGGTTAAAGATCATTATTGAATGTAGTTTTATTATCGAAGAAACATATATTTCAGTAACCACACTGTAGTACTAAAATCATAAAAGCGTTGTACATTTTCTGGCACACTGTGTCGAAAGATGTAATTATGCAAGAAATGACATTATTTCTTTTTATTTCCTAATATAATAACACTATACAATAAATTTTATGTATTTACAAAATTTAAAAGCTAACAGTCTTAAAATAATAATAATAATATGTACAAGTATATAAAAGGGGGAGGACAAAGAATCATAGGGCATCAAAATATTTGTCCGCATCGTTGTCATCAGGAAAAAAAATGTAATATTTGTTTTCAGGTGTTTAAAATTTTAGATTCTCAGCACTTTGCAAAATTGTAATTTTTTGTCTAGCTTGCGCTTAGCTAGATGAAACAGACAGGTACCTATTCGAGGTGCAGTAATATGTATGCAGCAATAGCATGAATGAATACAGACGCCTCGACCGAACCATAGTGCGTTGATGAGAAAATGTGTTGGCTCATTGTTGACGGCCACATATAATTCTTGAATGATGCAAATGGATAGAGATGTTGAACTAGCGCCTAATGTAGGGTACACCTATGGAACTACTACATATGTTTTAAGTATGTACGTGTCTAAAAAACAATATGACCATGTTTGATCTAAACTAGTAGAAATATTTTGTTATGATTCTGGCGATTCTTGGGGAGGCCTATGTCCTGTTGTGGACGGCTTTTGGCTGAAATGGTGATGTTGATGAAAATTTAAGAATTTTACACCTCATTTCAAAGTCAAAGTCAAAGTATTTATTCGTGTGCTTTTTGGTGATACAACAGGTCTTACAGTAATTTTATGGAAACTCAAAAAGCTACCCATTAGGCATACACGTTTTAACAATATCAGAAATTAAAATTGATTTACATTGAAATACAAACAAAAATGTCAAAATTGATTTACATTGAAATGCAAACAAAGGAGAATTGATATATTAAATAAAAATGTCAAAATTGAGATAACATCATATTAGAATACCTACAATTAATTATTATTACAAAAATTAAAATACAATCAGTTAGTCAAGCATAAATATATAATTGTCAGTTTTTACACTTTGTCAAGAAGGAATTCGCCAATGGTATAGTAGCATTTTTCAATTAAAAAATCATTCAGTTTTCGTTTAAATTGTATCAAATTCAAATCTTTGATAGCATTTGGTATTTTATTATATATTTTTGGTGCCATGCAGATAATGCTTTTATGCATAAGGGCCGTCTTTGAGGCTCTTAGACATAGTTCGTGTCGATATTCCGGTCTTGTTGATCTATAACGTTCCTCAGAAGCTTTTTTAAATAATTTACTGTTTTTCTTGACGAACAATGCAGTCTCGTATATATAAAGGCAAGGTAATGTCAATATCCTAAGGGATTTAAAATGAGGTTTACAACTATCTGTTTGTTTTAAATTACACATCGATCTAATGCACCTCTTCTGAGCTTTAAAAACGTTATTTTTCTCACATGAATTTGCCCAAAAAATTACTCCGTATCGTAATGTGGAATCTACATAGCCATAATATGCAGCTATAACAGCTGCCTGACTTACGACTTTCTTAAGCTTGAATAGAGCAAAGGCGAAGCGACTTAATTTTTTTATGAGGATTGATGCATGTTTCCTTTCCTCGAAGCAACATTTTTATTTTAAATATCTGTTTTCGTTATTATTTAGTATTAAAATTATTTAGAGCTGGCGCCAGATTATCTGCTTGTAGGGACAGTGTAAATATGAATAATATGCGTCAGCCATTTGCAGTGTGAAAGAGACGTACGTGTGGTGCGATCGCTAGTTCTAGTTAGTGCGCGCTGGCCGATCTTTGTGAACGTGTTCGATTTGGGATTTCGGGATTAATTAAATATACAAAGTGATAATCAAATGAGTCTTAAATTAATACACGTTACCGTAGTAAATCCCGTGGCAGACCCAGTAGGCATAGACACATGGGTCTACATGCTTAAAAATATAAAATTAAACGTTGTCTTTCTGATGAACGTAAGAATTAGGCTGCGCCCAGATGTGAGTCAAGCAGATAATGATGGCTGAAACAATGAGGAAAATTTCAAGCTGTACAATAGTAACAACCTTTTAATATATTACGTATTCATAAACTGAGGATTGGTTGATTTAATTATATGGAAGTAGGTACCTAATTACTAGTCTTCACTTTGAACGTGGTTATTTCACGTGAATGTTTCAGTTACTTATCGGTTCTTCGATACCGGTTGTTTAATTTCTTCTTCGGATCCATACGTCATGTTCGTGAACGGGCGCCGTCAGTAGGCACTGGTCATTTCTTAGCTGCCACGGCTTATTTTAATTCCATAATTGTTTTTTTTTATCTTTTTATTACGGACGCTTTTAACGTGCACGTCTTTCTACATCGTTCTCACATGTATAATTACAACATGAATGATGTAACCACTTTTTTGTAACAATATTTTGATTTAAAAGAGTGTCCATGGAGTTTCTTGCCCGTTCTTCTCCATAGGTACCTACTACGCTTTAGAATGGGCAACTAGCTTCATCTTTCTGACTGACCGACCCCTTTTTTTTTTTTTTTTTTGAGGATGGGAAATCATCAAATGACTCCTCCCGCTCTGGGTGGAGCGGAAGGGAGTGTCAGACTCTTACTGACTAAAACCCACCCGTGTTCCTTCCTTGGCCCTTTATGTTCCGGGTCAGCGGTACCCCTTTTGGATGATCCCGCTTTCCCGGCAGGCTTGGGCCCTAGTGGGCCCCCTCTATGATGCTGACATCTCTTTGAGGCGCGCGTGGAACACGTACGCGCCGTCCAGCACGGGCCTGGTCCTGATCGGACGGTGAGCTACCCATTACTCACCGCCCGCAGGCCCGCGCCTACGGTGGCCGGGAGTCGTCACGCGGCTCCCGACGCCCGGAGCGTCCACCGCGGCGGCTTGGACGGGAGACTCTCTCCCTCTCCCGTCCCGCCACCTCCTTCGCTAGCATGACTGCTTCGCAGAAGGAGGCGACTGCCTCCCACTCCCCCTCGCCCCGGACCATGGCTTGAACCAAGGCCGGGCGTGAGAGATCGCCGCCGCTGCCGATCGCCTCTACGAGGACACGGCGGTGCTCCGCCCATGCAGGGCAGGCCCCCACCGTATGCTCCACCGTGTCCTCGGGGCGATCATCGCAGTGGTGACACCCGGGCGTTTCCTCCCGCCTGATGATGTGCAGGAACCTCCCGAAACTTCCGTGTCCGGTGAGGACCTGCGTCAGGCGGTAGGTGAGGACGCCGTGACGCCTCTCTAGCCACTCCTCAAAGAGGGGTCTTACCGCCGCTATCGTGGCGTGCCCTGACCGACCCCTTGAAATTCAAAAGTGCCTGTAATTGGTTTATTTGAAATAAATGCTTTGATTTTGAGTTCTTTAATTTTAAGTTACTGAAATTTCTCCGATAAGTTAATATAATAGAGAAAAATCTAAACGTCACTTATCTCTTAACACAACATAACATCACGCATGTATGCCAACGGGTTAGACAGAGGTGTATCGATAGTGCACCCACATTGCGCCAATTAACAATGTTTAAGTGCCATGTAACAGGGGGCCTATTGTGATCAACCGGGCAGAAATCCACACTCTCGGCTGTTACTCTCGAACTCTATCACGAGCCTGAAACGAGCCAGCGAGCGAGCTGAGCGTGTCAAAAACGAGCCATTGAAGAACAGACAAAAACAAGTTTCTGTCCGTACTACAAAGGCTCGTTTTTACCTTGGCTTTTCACAAACCAAAATAAATGATTTCTATTTCTAAAGGTTTTTTGTACCTATCGTGCGAAAAAAGTTTTGTTTTATGTCAAAACAGGATTTCCAGTAGATTTTTCACAGCTTCATATGTAATACTGATTTCTGAATCTGGCGCCATCATTATCTTCATAAAGAGAAGACATAGACAATTTTGACTCATCTGTGCGCAGCCTTATATTTTCCAGATAACCAAGTGTTAGTAGTAGATTGTTATACAAGGAATGAAAGGGACCTATTTAGGCATATAGAGGCACGAGGAACAGGGTGTAAAGTTCACTCATACTTCTATAGAGAAGGGAGGATCCTCCGACCAGACGGGTGTCGTGTCTGGTGGGTCGACGATTGAGGTTTTGTTTTGTTTTATGTATGGCATCTCGCAGTTGGCCTTGAGAGGCCGTGACTGCTTAAACGGTCAATCCTGTGGTGCCTTCGAGCTAATCAAAGCCTCCAGTCAGGGGCATAATATTAATTATAAACTAAGCGACCATCACCTAAGGGCACCCCCTGTGGGGTACGAACCTCGGCTTAGGGCATCGCTGGGGGAGGACAGCAAGTTGGGGACAGGCTGGATCTGAATGGATTCATTATTATTATGGGGTTTTAAAACTACTGGCTTAGCTACGCCACCAGCTGGCTCTGTTGATCCGATCAAGGGAGGGGAAGAGGAATTTATCGGGGAGGAACGCGGACGCGAAGGACCTCGGCGGCGAGGTCGGAACTTCGATTTGTGTTTGTGTGTGTATACTGTACTGGTGGCCATACTGCTTTCCTGGAGGAGGGTGGTGGGGTCGTCGGGGTCGGTCAGTGCGTGCCTTGGACGGCGGATTCTACTGATAACTCGACGATTGATGTCGGGAAGTTGTATATACGCTAGTCGATGCAGTATTTGCGCGACGTATGACGATGTATATATATATGTATATATATATTGTCGCTCGCATGTGGCGATGTAGATACCGCTACAGGCAGGAGGCGCCAGTAATTCGAGTGCCTAAATAGGTTTTTCACCCGAGGTAAACACTCTGCTTTTCATTTCGAATTTGAGGAAAGTAAATAAAAACCTGATTAGATAAACAAACAATATTTTATTAAAACATAAATAAATAATATTGGTAAGATAATATTAATATCTATTTAAAGTTAATATGAAAATTAGAGCAATTATTAAACGTAAGGGAAAGGTTATTCCCTGGTATATTAATGTTGGATATTTTTGCGAAACTTGAGTTTATTGTGTTTCTGTAAAGCAATATTTTGTCATTTTCTTCAGCTGGAATAGAATTTACTTCACTTCGGATAGTATTTGAAAGTACTAGGTTGCCAAGAGAATTGTATCATTTTTGTTACTTTACTTGAAATTTTAGTTTAATATTCCACTGATTCTTCTATGTATCCTTCGGCTACTTAACTCGATTTCCATCCTCCGTGTTTTTTAATTCTAGTCAAGTCTGCGCCTGAATCAGCTAACAAAGCAGCTGAAGTTCTACGGAAGCAGTGACTAGAACATAAGTTTGTAATTGGTAAATTAAGATACGTGGCTATCTGTTTCGGGATTCCAGACATTTTGTTTTTGCCAATTACTTGACTCCCTCTCGCCGAGAGGAGGCCTGTGTCCCAGCAGTGGGAACATTATAGGCTGATAATGAATTACCTGCCTCAAACATGTCCTTTTTTGGTAATTCAGGAAAAAAACGATTTGTTTCCATATCACTAGGTCGGAGTCCTTGGTATTTTTCAATTAATTGTACAAATCCTTTCTTTACTACGGAGGTTCGGTCAACTTTGGTTTTAGTACCTACGTCTTAACTTTACTGGTATTATTTCACCTTGTTTCTCTATGTCATGTACCTTCATATTCACCAGTTCCATGCTTCTGCAAGCGCCACTTATGGCCAATATCCACACGACCTGAAAAGTAAATGTAAATCTTTAATGGGTAGTTATCTTGTATAATATCTATACATACCTAATTACAGTTTAAGACAAATTTCTTAGATGCGATGTTATTATAAAGATTTCCTTACCTTTACTAAGCTAAGTATATTTCGCCTGGCGCTTGATTAAAGAAGGTTTGGACTTCGTGTGCGGTGAAAACTTTGGAAATTTTCGCTTTGAATCCATCCGACTGTCTTTTCAGAAATGCTGATAGTTTGGCGAAATCTTTCAAATGTCTATCGTGTTTTGAACTTAAAAGTCGTATTTAATTTAACATTGAAGACGCTCCATAAGAGCGTGTATTCAATGTTGAAGATTTATATTGTGTTAGTAACACGTTTTCCGAACAGCGCGCCATTTCAGAAAACATTGTAAGATTTTAAGTATATTATTTTATTTGTTTTTGGCGGTAAAAGGTTTTCCCACTTCTGTTTTAGCCTCTTCTCTAATGAAATAAGTCCATATCTGAACTAAAAATATCTGTAAACGTAAATAATTAGCACTCGACCAAACAACAGAAAATCAAATTGCCGGTTTCCCGCCTTTTTTTCTGTGGCATTCTACCAGCTAGTATTTTTTTTCATTGATGATGGTAAAATATTTATCTCAAATTATTTAATTTACATGGAGTAAATTAAATAATAATTTAGTGAAAAGTAAAATATAAGTCTGAAGTCATGTTACAAAATTGTTGATAATATTTTTTAATTACAATTTTTCGGTACGATTTAACAGAGCGGCTATATGTATAAAAAAAAAAGTTTGGACATGCCATGCATAGTTTTTAATATTTTTGACAGCAGTGAAAATCGTTTCTCAGGGAAGAAAATTATCATCATTCATCCCTCTGATCATGTAACTTCAAGCGTACTTTCCAGGCATGAGAAATTAAATTTTATATTTTCAATCGGAGAATCTACTGTTACCATTCTTTAATTCTATTGGTTTCTCGTAGAATTGCACGAGGGAACCTATTTAGAGTTCTTATTTCTGTTACATTTAGAAATGCTAGTTTGAAGTAGCTTTTAAAAACGTAATTTAAAATACGGCTCAATTTTAAACCCGATTTTTGAATGGGTAAGAAAAGATAAAATAAGACGTAATTTATTTTTGATTTGTGTTGTTTGGGCCTTGGTAGGTAAATCATTACCATTTTAGCCGAAAATGCCCACAGTTATTTTAAATAGGAAAAAAATACCTACCGACTTGAATATTACCAACCAGCACGTGTTCTTGATAAAATTACGCAAATAAAAACCATCTGTTTAGTTTAATATTTTATTTAAACTGGCTGGTAACTAGTACCTAAGTAAAAATATGGGCTTGTAAAAATAATGAAAGAAAATACGAAAATAATGTATCTTGTCGGCAATTATTTCAAAATTGTTCTAGGTACGTGGTCAAATATAAGTAGGTGTTAAAACTAGTAGATACTACATCTAATTAATTTATTACTTTTATAATAACAAGTTGTAACATGCTGGCCCGCAGGTTTGCACGGTGTACGAATTCGGTTAAAATCACGCTTTTTAAAGCATATTACCAATCTTTTTACACCTGCAGCCTGTGGGTCAGTTATTGGCAGCTGGCATACAGCGACCTGCGTGTCCAATATAATAATACACTCAGGGTACTGTTGGGGCTGCCATGGCGTTGTAGTGCGTCAGGGATGTTTGCTGAAGCGCGGGTGGATGGCTTTGCTGCTATCGTTAGGAAAAGATGCGCCTCCCTACTCGCTCGCGTTCGTGGCAGTACCAACACTATACTGGGTGTTTTTACTGATCGGTGGGAGTCCCCCATGCTGCAAAGGTGGGTGCGGCTTCATGTCGTTATTTAAGTAATTTTGTTGCCAATACTAACATTAGTTTTAAGTACTTACATTGTTACTAACAAAATATGGACCTAGTCTGAATTAAATGTTTATTATTATTATTATTATAATTTAAATAAGTACCTACGTTCAAATAAACTATCACAGTTTATTCGAACGTTTAGTTTAGATTGTAGAACTATTTGCGAAGAAATTTAGAGGTATAAAGATTCTATAAACTCGTCTATATTTTTCATTTTATTGTTAATTATTCTTGTCTTTGGCTGAGAACGGCGTAATAAGAATAAGCTGCTTTCATGATCTGAAACAAACAAAAGTATATTAGCTAAAAATATTAATAACATTCGAGACTTAAAGCTAATACTTATAATACGAAGTTGGTAGTCCCAAGTTTTAAAATTGGAAGTCATTAGATTAACTGATGAAGTGGAAAATGTATTTTCCATTAAATCCTTTTCCAGGTACCAACGGATTATCGTTCCAACTACTAACCTATTAAATGCTTAAATGATTGAATCCGACCAAACTCGAATTATGTTTATTGAAATCGACTCTTAACTTTTCGGAAGCGCAGGCACTCGCCACGTATTCTATAACAAATGTATATAATACATTTGGACGAAATAGGGACTTGCTAATGTGACAATGTAATTGAATTAATCAATGCGAATCGTATTGGCCGTTGTCGTCAGGCGTCACCAATGTTCAATTACTGGCTCAAGCTCGAACTGTGATGATGCAACAAGTTTAAAACAGAGGTGACATTGGCTAGAGTGAAGGCCCCGCTCCACAGCTGTCCACCGCTAAGCTATGCACATGTACACTTAGCTACGGTTTGTATGAAAATGTAGATGGGATCGTCCACTGTGACTCACGACCACGCTACGCACGGATACGAGGTAGGCAAACAAATGAACCACGCTGCTAACGTGGCCAACCTCTCCGTACTCATTCTACGTACAGTTCACATTTATTTTACCTATGACAGCAGCAAACCAATAGCAACCTTATCATAACGAAAATAGAAATCACTGTGATTTGACAGACTTGTCAGTAACAGCAACCCAACAGCAACCTTATTGTAATGATCACCAATAAAGACCACTGTGCTATTCACAGTGATGCTTTATCAGAGGTAAAATAACTATAAAAGGACTGTAGCAGCAAACGGTCGACTTGACACTTACAGCTAGAAAGCACGCATTGTCCATATGCGTGAATCCAGCAGCTGTAAGGCGGAGAGGTCGCTGTGCTCGCATCATCATCATCAATAGAGGTTTACGTTGACTCGTCGCGATGCGCTCCCACTTCGACTGCATCACTGCGTCTGATATACGCTCGGCCTGGAAAAATCGTTTTATTAAAAAATATGGCAGTATTATCGTCATCATTATCAGTTTTGTGACAGGTCTAGTGCACTTTATTCATAGTCTGTCCCATTGATGAAACATTTGGTGCCTCCATGACATATTTATTTCACCAGTGAGTTAGGTTTTCGTCATCAACACCAGATTTGAATGTTGATGGATGCTTTCCTTTGGCATTGTATCATAGTGTAAGGTGTGATCAAAGATACCTCAATCATGAATACCGTATTTTTCGATCAAGTACACCAAAACACTTAACGCTACTCAAAATGTCTAGTAAATAATAGTTTGCATAGTAAATTACCAAAACAAAATTACAACTTACTTGTAGCGTCAACTCATTTCCAGTAAAACACTGCATGCCGAGCTGAATAATCATGGCCATAAAGAACGCCACAGAAGTTATCAACTTCACTGATTTGAAACTCGATGCGTCTTGCTATAAGGAAAGGCTGTCAATCAATCAATCCTGCCGATAGTCTTCAACATTGCAAACGAAGCCCAAAGCCACTGCTGAAGAAGGGCCTTCCAATGATCGCTTCTGTATTAACTGGTCATAATAATGTAGGCATAATGACCGAGTTAGCCGATGGATTCACGGCCGCAGTAATTGTGTAATTTATACGCAGAAGGAGGCCATTTATAATACTTTGATATTGCTTTATTCCATCGGCAAATATATAGACAATGGTAACATGACTTTAAATGAGTGTAGTTCTTTGAAATCAGAAGTTCTAGATAAAACATAGATGTGCTGAATTAAAATCGGGAAATTAATGGTATCGATTAAAAAATATTATAACAATTTATGCAAAAATATGGAGATGAATTAAAGCCGCATAACTATGAATCTTACCGAAACTTGAACCATTACTACGCAAATGGCTGCCATACTGGAGAGCAATTGAGTCATGAAGCCGTAGGAGTAAGTTCTGGAGAACTTCTCCACACAACTGAAAATAGAGTTAAAGAAACATGTCATACTCGTCACAGTAGTATTCTTAGTGAAAACTTTATTCTAATATCAGCACAGAAAGGTGAATATAAAGCACAGATTATGCTGATTTAAGTGTGGAAAAAAGGCAATCCAACTGACAATATTGAGGGTGTAATCCTGAGATATTGCAGTATGTCATATCCACGAGAACTCGGTCCCCTTATTGCTTTCGTATCGACTGTGAATTGACATTTTTTACGCAGTGGGATACCCATCATTTTTCAGACCTGTCCCTTATTGACCCCGCAAATATCTGTATTTGTAGTAGGCGGCACGTTTCCAATAACTACGGGGACGATTCAGATTGCGATGTTCGCATTGTATTAAAATTGAAAATGGGCGGATGGTTTAATCAGATATGAGTGTTCGATGTTATTAGGTCAAAAGGTTTGTTTATCTTTTACATCCGTTTTTGGACTGAAGATGTAACAGATTCAAAATACGCCCCAGGCAAAGGGTGAGTAAGGACCTTAGAATTGGCCTTTTCTCATGGTAACGTAGTGGAATCTAGGCTTGTATTAGTCCACCTTGAATAAGAGGATGGAGACGTAGTGGGATTATACGGAACTCAAACTCAAAGCATTTATTTCAATTAAACCATTTACAGGCACTTTTGAATTGTCAAGTGGTCGGTCAGTCAGAAATATGAAGCTAGTTGCCCATTCCAAAGCGTAGTAGGTACCAATGGAGAAGAAATTCAATTTGTACGTATTTTGATGTAATTTGTGACAGTTTACGAGCTTATTTGCCGAAATACGATGAACTTTGGCTCGGGATGCCGCCGCCAAGCCTTCCAGTTAATTCACATTACACTTTATGGCAGTTTAGGTTCGGCTGGTCCAAGTCGGTCGGCTGCCAAAAACTTTGCAGTGTACTTAGTCTGGCATAGCAAATACAACTAGTTATGGATGTGAAGCTGGTCTTTTGTGCATAGTACCTAACTGTGTGTTGAAAGAAACATTAAGTAACAATAACTATACACAACAATTCAACAATATTGTATTAAGTAACACTAAAACTGAGTATGTCAGACAACTGCAAAAATATATTACGGAATGAAGGCACCTTTGAATATGAATGGCCTTTGTCAGGGTATATGTAGGTGTCTGTGACTCAGAGGCAACTACTTAGAATTCGTGGAACAATTTCGATTATCAATAGAATAATTAAATGAGCAAATATCCATACCTACGAGTATATAACATTATAAATTAGACAGTGACTCTGTCTGTATGTTACGTTTTCACGCCTAAACCACTGAACGATCTCGATAAAATTTGGCAAGGAGATAGATGGCGTCCTGGGGAAGGACTTAGGCTACTTTTTGTCCCGGTAGCACATTCCCGTGGGATACTATCCACGCGGGCGAAACCGCGAGCAGTAGCTAGTTATGTATATATCCTCCTAATTGATACTAGGATAGGGAAGTAGTACAATAACAGACCTGATAAATAGCGTGCAGGACTTGAAATGATCAACAGCGACATAAAATGGAGACGACTTCCACTGTTGGACAGATTTCTTCCCAGAAATTCACTTAACATAAAAAAAAAATGCAATTTGTCACTTGATCCTTTTACCATTCAATCTTCTAACAAGTGTAAAACATGACAATTCTCATGTAATCTACTGAAATGCTGAGCAAACAGATTGAAAAGTCAGACTGGAATACAGAGTGATTGTGATAACCTAGGTTAACGCGAAGTTATTTACTGCCGCGCTAGCGATATCAGCAGTAGGTGCAATTTTCGACAAAATGAGTTAAATATTGATCCCGAATCAGCGCAATGAGCTCTACCAGATTGCTAACAGCTGTTTTAATAGCTTATCGGGAACTGGTAAATTTCGTTAAGGATAAAGGCAGTAAGTCCAATAGGTAAATGAGAAATCTTCCTTAACATAACAACAGTAGGTAAGTATAGCTACCCCGGGTTTACAAGTAAAGCTCTATCATTTAGGTTTTTCTTTTACTTTAGTTATGTGCAGTCACTGTGTATTGCAGTTTTCAAAATAAAAAAAATCACCACAATTAATTTAGCTTAAAAAAAGAAGCCCGGGAAAACAAAACTGTAACAAAGACTTTGCGCGCCTATTACTCAAAACTATGCTAAACATACTTACTGCTCTTATCGCTAGCGCGGCAGTATAGATATCCCCTTACTCTGCGAACGCTTCTTGAATTTAGAGAGCGATATTACAAATTATATCTTTATTTACGATAGATTTATCTTTTTATATCCATTTGTCATTAAAAGATACAGAAATATCTGTATATGAAAATGTGTACATACATACATAATCAGTCTATAATGTGGGAACATTATGCTGCTGGGACTCTGGCCTCCCCTCAATGAGAAGGAGTGGGCCGTAATCCTTCACGCGGGCCCAGTGCGGGTTGATAGATTCGAATTATTGGCACTAGGATATGCCGGTTTTAGAGCAGTGGTGATTAAATGATTCACAAAAAGTAAAGTACCTGTCTGGGTTCGAACCTACGGCCTACAACTGGTAAGTCGCGGCCGTTACCACTGGGCCACCACTGCTCTCTCTAAAAATCGATGCCTTAGAGTTAAAACCTCGTAAGTGTAAAATAAGTAACTATTCAGGAGGAAGAAAAATCCAGGACTTTTCGTTACTATAAGCTTGCGCGTGCGTTGCGAGGTTTTCTTCCTAGAAACGCAATACAATAAATTTGAGCAAAAATGCATTCCCAAGGTTTTCACGCTAAGGCGACGAAATGTGTGTCGTACTTTATATAGGTAATTGGTACCCTAGTTATAAAGTTGTTTGAATGAACTAAAACTTCATAAACGAGTTATTTGTGCCATATTTCGGAAATAATGCGTTCTGGATAAACTGAATTTGAGTGGAAATAATTTCAAAACGTCGTTTTGAGGGCGTTTATATTTCTTTCTAATATTTATGGTGATGACCGAAGCTAGTGCCAGTATAATTTTCAGACTAATCATACTGCTTTGACAAAGCACAAGATGTCGCGAGACAGACGGATGGCGGAACTGATCCCGAAAAAGGATGCAAGGAGGACATCCCATAGCTTATCTTGGGAACCAATCAAGGACTAAATTTATGTCTTCACTTGATTTGTGTATTTTCTCTTTGACTTATATACTTTTATTACCGTTTCCCGTATTATATCTGCTTATAATTTGAACAGCAGAGAGATTTGAGAACAAACTAGGATTTAAGAGAGGAACTAAAACACTGCTTCGATATAAAATGAGTTGTATTATCTTCATTGATAGAACCATTCAATTGACTAATAATATAAAGAAACGTACAATCACGAGATGTTGTGTGCGACTATAAAATAATAATAAACGTATTTACTCATTACTAGCTGCGCCCCGCGGTTTCATCCGCATAAGTCTCGATTCCATAAAAATATCGGGATATAAAGTATCTTATTTCCTAATCCAGGTCATAGTCTACCCATGTGCCAAATTTAATCCAATTCTGTTCAGCCGTTTTAGCGTGAAAGCGTACCAAACAAACATACAAAAAAATCAAATCTATTCTCTTTATGATATTATATTATTATAGTTATATAGTTTAGATAATGTTAGTTTAGATAAAAGTTATACACTTACTTGATAAGAACCTGGTGTTGTCGAAAACAATTCCTAAAAGCAGTTTGCAATGCTGCATCAATTTCTTCTCTCGGTACAAATGACTCTACAATCTTTTCATTGTTATCCTCCGGACTCAAAATTAAAGATTCACTCTCTTGTACACTATTAGCATCGCGATGTATGCCTTCCCGTAGTGACGTCATCGTCCGATCGTACGCAGTCGTTATTGCCTCGTTCAGTATTTCAAACTGCGAACCCATATGAAGGATAACAGATGCAATAAAGGTATCAATGGTCATCACAATATGACCAGTCCATAGCAAACCTACAGTTTCGAGCACAAAAGTAGGAATGTATGACGCATCTTTCTGATAATCCCAAGGTATATAAATTGGTTGTGGCAAGGTCCGAACTGGACGAAGAGAAGTATCGTTTAAAGTAGCAACTAAAGATTTCCATTTCATGTCTTGAATCGTACCATATACATTTCCATTACCAATGGTAAGCCAACCAAAGAAAATAAAGGCTCCAGTTATTATTTTAGATATTTTTACCGTTTTTCGGTTCTTAGGTATGTTTTGATAATAATCATACATCCTTATCTCTAAAGTATGCACTATTTCCTGAATGTCAACGTTTTTAAAGAAAAATATGTACAGTTTGATAAGGGTGAGGTTATGGGTGATGACGAAAGAGAGACTGAACATGAATCGGTCCATTTCCTTTTCGCCAACGAAAGGGTCAATCGTTTCCAGACCAACGAAGCCAGCAACCCAGACAACTTGGGTACAAATGGAGTAGTAGAGGTACCACCCAGGAAAATTGGAAGTTTTGCCTTCTTCTGGATGATGCCACCAGCCCAGGCCCAAGAACCGAAGGACACAGAAGTGGAAACCAAAGTAGTGCTTAGGACGAGAATCAGTCATGGTGACTACGTTGTCACAAATCAGATTTGTAAATGAAATTCTGTGGTTTGTGACTTCGGCGGCTCATGGTGGATATTATAAATACTACTTTGTAGGTACTTATGTATACAGGCTGTTCGGAACTTGACATTTATTCATTTGTTTATTTTAGAGCACAAACAACTTTCGCTAATTTCTTAAAAACATCTGTTTCAGTAGACTTGCCAGATTTGGATATAGGAAATCTAATGTAACTAGTATACATGAATAATTTTGATGAAATATAGAAGAAAAAAATAATATGTAAATAAACGAAACTCATTAAAGTGATTAAAGAAATGGTTGGACCAATAAGTTTTGAGGTAAGAACAAAAGGAATGTAAATCGTTATCGAATGCATACATAATGCGCAATAAGAGTTCGCCACGCGACATTTATGAGCCCGCAATAGAAACTGCAGTAAAACGAACACAATAGAAATTCTAATTACGTAAGTCTTAATACATCGTAATATATAGAAGGACAATGCAGCTTTATAGTTAAAGAAGAAACTCCTATTAAATACCTAGTTACCAATGAAATGCTATGCGTCGACGAAGATAAAAAAGTTGTGCGTATAGAATTTCACTTTGTCGAAAGCCTTTTTCAAATCACTATTAAAGAACATGACAAGAACTTTAATAAATGAAATGACAGTATTTATTTGCAGGTGTTAAAAGCTTAAGATTCGCTTGAAGCACTTTGTGAAATTGTCATTTTGTGTCTAGCTTGCGCTTAGCTAGATGAAAAAGACAGGTATTTTACAAAGGAATTGCAGTAATGTTAGTAGCATGAAAGAACAGTGGCGGAACTATAGAGACTTAATGAGAAATTTCGGAGGTAGCCCGACTGTTTACTATCTAAATATAATTTGTGCATGACGCAAATAGATAGAGATATTGAACAAACGATTACTACATTCATATTGACCTATCATTTTCTAATTTTAAAAAGTAAGTATTCGTGTTACAATTCAAAAAGATGTGTTGTATGTATTATCAATTATTAATGTTAAATTATGATGTATGTATGTATTATTAATGTTAAATTATGATGATGTATGTTAAATTATGATGTTATAAAAGGGCCACAACAAACAAATCAAGGAATTTTACTCCCATTTTTCTCTCATATTACCAAATATCAAAACGTGTCTGATTTTTTTGGTTTGTTGGTATTTTCTACAGCGACAATTACACGAAACATTCGTGAAATTTACAGAAATAAGAACTCGTTCATTCATATTTTCATTAAAACGAAGGAACGATATTTTCAGGCTGTTGGCTCTAGTCGGTCTGAAAAAGTGGCCGTGCATGTGATTACCTATTTAGAGCGGCCCTGTAAATTCAGAAGACGAGGTTGTTAAAAACAATCTTGTTCGTTTACATATTAATTTATGGTCGCTTGGTTACCTTTTTTTTACTGATTTAAGCTTTTGTAAGTGCAGTAATTTATTATCATCATTTGCATCTTTCTAAAGCTATTTTATTCAGTGGTGACTTCGCGCTCTTACCTAGGTTATATCAAATTCTGCTAGAGTAAGAATGGGTTACAACAAAAATGCAATAAATCAACACTCGAGAACATATTTTTCAGGAAGCTAAGTAATAAACTACCTACAGTTTTCACAAATATTTCAGCAGCTATGTTAAAAACTTTTTATATTTTTTATGTGAAAGGAGTCTGTTTGTCTGCTAAGCTTCGACGGATAAAACAGATTTTTATGTAATTTTACTGAGAGATAGCTTTGGTAGGTAGGAACAGTGCCCGGCCATGGAGTTTCTTGCCCGTTGTTCTTCATAGGAACCTACTACGCTTTGGAATGGGCGAGGGACTTGGTTTGCATAAAGCTAAGAAGTAAACATGCGTTTGCAAAATATTAAAGCTTTAGTTTGTTTTTAGGCACTATAATTATATAAGAAATTTACCACTGTTGGCTAAATATACACTTTTTGTAAACGTTTTATTAAATAAATTATTATTATATTGTTTTTGACGTATCTCTATCCTCTAGAAGGCGTACGAGGGGCCGAAGCCAACTCGCCGAGGTCCGTTAGACGTTTTGAATGAAAGGAAGTACCAACCGACGATTATCCCTGTGTACACCACCCCGGTGTTCCATCTCACACCTTCGCCGGGGGTCGCGGCAACGTACGATCCTTCCGCAACCCCCGACTGGTGCCGGCCCGCCACCGCGGGCCTCTTCGGGTCTGGGGGGGAGTGAGGTGTTTGACTCCCCCCGCGACGTCTAAGAGGGGCGCGCGTGGAACATTACGCGCCACCACCTCGGATGCAAGTGCACCCAAAGACAACCCCCGGTTGGTGCAGGACTATTGCAGAATATGGAAGCAAAGGTATTAGACTATTGATTTGGGTGGCAAAATTGGACTAGTTACCTAAGACTATAGAAGGACTATGGCCGCTGCCTGACCAATGTTTTTTAATATGACTTGCACACTCAATAATGGGCCCCCAGAAACGGTCACTAGCACATTGATGTAGCAACAAAGGGGCGGCCTATCCTGAGGTGCTTGGGAGTGGAGAGGTATTCCACGGCTATCAGGACAATCCCGGAAGAACGGATAAGATCCCTACCAGCACCTTACTGGAATACTTCCTTCCTCCAAGCACGTTCGCACTTGCGAATCTCCACTCAAGCCGGTCAATAAAGGCAAGAATGAGGTAGGAGCTCAGTTCCTCGTCAGTGTTCACTCTAGCCGGCCAATAAAAGCAAGCCAGATATGAGGAACATGACTTCTCCCGGGAGATAGGGTCCGTGGGGTCGCTACTGCCCAATAACTCGCCACATGCTGCCCTGCGGGTTTATCTATCTCTCATTATCTGGCTCCTGACCCTAGACTGGTTTTGACAAAGTAAACTTTATATGCACATACCTAGAGTTCGAAGCGCGCAAGCCCCACCAAAGACCAAGACGTCAACGTAGAAATACGGCGGTGAAGGTTATTTAATCAATTATTATTATTAAAAACCGGCCAAGTACGATTCAGACTCGCACACGAGGGGTTCCGTACCACCGTACAATATTTAACACTACTTTTTTTTTAAACACTTTTATTATATCCCCTTTAATTTTACACTTTATTATTTGATGTTATAGCAGCAATTGAAATTTCTACTATCTACCTGTTACGGTTCATAAGATACAGACCGCTGGCAGATAGACGGTCGGACGGCCAGCCAGTGGAGGCTAAGTAATAGGGTCCCGTTGGCAGCCTTTGGGTACGGAACCCTAAAAAACTAGCCAAAAAAAAGCTTTGAGTTTGAGTTCAATATGGAACATTGAGATTTAGAAGAAGTTCGGCTTTGTAAAGCACAATAATCATCTCTATCCTACCTATGTGGCTGTCCCTTTCTAAGCCTCGATGTGTCTGTGCGACAGTTATTCCCTGGTACTGAACCGCTGTTGAAGTTTATCTTCACTGACATACGCCGAAGGAAAACTTCGTGATGAAACCTTAGTTTAATCGATTAAAGGACACTGAACGAGACATAATATAAGTTTGATTGTTATTAGGTCTGGGAGCGTTTAGTGTCCCGCAAAGTGTTAATATTAGTCTGAATAAGCCAATCCGCCTTGGACAAGCGTGGTGATCAATGCTCGTGCCTTCTCTGCATGAATAGAGACCTTTGCCCTGCCGTGGAACAACTATAGGCTAGTATTCGTTACTGATGCACATTGCACATGCTATATCGCTCATTTGCAAAAATGGTGACATAAAAAAAAAAACAGCAATTTTGAGTTAAGTATACAGGTGAACGCAGCAAATTATATACTTTTTGCTATTTGCTATGAAAACGACATTACACTAAAACCTAAAATGAGGGAGCGAGAAAGATGTTACTATAATATGCTTCGTCGCACTCTTACTGCTACTTTTACTCTTTTAAATCATCATACCCAAAGATTGCTCTTTTTGAATCATGTCAAGCTTTTCGCAAATGAACGTTATGTGTTTGTACCCGTACGCAAAATACGCGCTGTGACGTGTTGTTGCGGACACCAGCCAGTATTACCTATTACACGTATTCATCTTCTATTGTGTCGACACGAACTGTTTTTTTGGTACCTGTTATTACTAGCGCTGATTAGAGCTGGCCGTGCCGCAACGAAACGCATTGCAAAAATCCTCCTATATCACTTTCGTATGAGCGGCAGGAGTTGACTGGTAGAAATCGTAACGTAAGGAAAAAGCGTTATGCCGCCTCTATGCGACTTTCTCACTATCTTGCAATTCCCTGTGACCCGACGCAGCTGTAATGTGTGCTTAGCGTTAAAGGACGTAAGATTTTCACCGCAGAAAATTAAAAAAAAACTTCACGTTCTTCTCTTCTGAAAGCTAGTTAGTAATTTATAAAATGCTAAGGAAGTGAACACCGTTCCGTAAATATGGTAATGTTGGTACTTATAGCACTTATCTACCCTTGAGACAGTAAGGGTGACGTGAGAGAGAAGACTCCACTTAACCGCTAAAATTTCGCGTAGCCACTACCTAATGTTCAGTGGTGACGTCGTTTAAAAGAGTTTTCAGCGCTACTTAGTTTATTTTAAGCTTAAAATGGAGTATAATATAGACATTTAAAATGAGATGAAATCCGCTGTGCTGTTACAGTTTGTGGTTTAAATTGTGTTTGAAATTAACAGCAGTATTGTTTTATGTTCTAATAAACATAATAGGATTGTTTTAGTTATTGTTTTGCCTGCCCTGGTAAACAACGATAACAAATGCAATGCCTTTCATTAATTTTATGAATTACACACATCAAAAGTGTCTAGGGATCAACATATATTTTTGCAATAACTTTTCTCCTGATTGATATTAATTAAAATTTTCTTTAAGGATTCATAAAATAAAGTGTTTTCGTTTGTCACAGTAACGATAAACCAAGTCACCTTTGCATTAATAAAGAAATTTGCCATTTTCCTAATAAAGGGATTTTTGACATTTGAACCACTAACACAAAAGTTCGAAAAAAAGACTGAAATAACAGTTTTCTTTAAAATTTTATTGGGTAACTTAAACAATTAATAATCCGTGTTTCTACCGCGAACTAACAACACAAGAACATCGGTTTGGCATACTCAAAATGAGTTCATCCAAATCACGCTGTGGAATGGCCGCCCATGTTCGTTGCAACAACAAAAAAAGGTCTTCTTGCGACTGGATACCCTCCATATTCGGCAGAGCTCTTCTCTGTAGCATATCCCATGCATGCTCAATCGGGTTCAAGTCTGGCGACTGAGCAGGCCAGGGCAGGACATTGATGTTAGCTGCGGCGAGAGTCTGTCTTACAACTCTTGCGGTGTGCGGTCGTGCATTATCATGCATTCACTGAAATAAGGGACCGATTTGCACTTGTAGAGGAACGATGACGTCTGATACAATCGTCTCAGCATAAATTTGAGCGTTGAGGTTGCCTCTGATCCAAATCAACTCAGTTCTTCCGCCGATCCAAATACCCGCCCATACCATGATGGTTCCACCACTATAAGGATGGACTTCCTGGCAGGATTTTAATCGCTGTTGGCGTCTAGGGGTTCTCCAGTGTCGTATACGTCTTGTATCCGGTCTCATACCAAAACGAGACTCATCAGAAAAGCACACGAAACGCCATTGTTCTTCTGCCCAATTTCTGTGTTCAAGAGCCCATTGATATCGAATCCTACGATTGTGCATTGCTATAGGTGGTACCCGTAGCGGTCTTCGGGAATGAAGGTTCACTTCATGCAAGCGGTTTCTGACTGTTTGGTCGCTAATTAAGTTCCCTGAAGAGTGATGAAGCCTCACGGCTAACATCATGGCGGTTATTGTTGGAGCTCTTCGAGTTAAGATTTGAATGTATCGGTCTTGTCTCCGTGTGGTGCAGCGATACCGTCCTCCATGGCGCTCAGCCACGGTACCAGTGCTTCGGTAACGTGTCCAAAGTCGACTGATAACACTCTGACTTGTATTCAGAGCTAAAGCCACAGTACGTTGCCGGGAACCAGCTTCTATCATTCCCACGGCTCTGAGCATTTCTTCCCTGCTTAAATGACGTCGCCGCTCCATAATAACGTTGGTTTTAATCAGTAGTAGGGAAACAGTAGCACTAATAATGTCTTCAATGCGTTGTATGTTTTTATAGGGAAAATATTGACAGCTGATTTTCATCTTTTACTCGAATTTGATTCACAGTTCCTGATTCAAATTATGAAATGCACCAAAAAGGATCCATATAAATTTATAAAATCATAAATTTATTACAAAGCCACATCTTAATCTCAAGAAATCCGCATAAAAATGCTTGATCCCTAGACACTTTTGATGTGTGTATTTCATTATATATTATTATTATATATTTATTTATTTTATTCGATTATGAAGTTGGTTACCTAGAATCAATATTATTTTCTTGTAAATTTTGAGGTTCAAAAGAGCCTTTTCAAATGTGCCTATTTGAAATAAATGTTTTAACTTTGAATTTGTTTGTGCACTCTAACAATAAGACTTTGTGGACTTTTACACTAAATGATGAACTTTGTTTTTTAAAGGCCAAGCAAAGCTAAATTAATGTTTCTTTTCTAATAGACGAACCACATATTAAGATATTGAGGTACACACAGCAGCAGGTCAAGTTACCACAAATTGTCAAATCTTCACATTCGATTTTGAACTTAATCTTCAACAATTTAAGGTTTAAAATCATTTGGAGAAATTTAACAGTTTCGTATAACTTGATGTGCTGGCAACTGTACTAGTACCTAGTTAGATAGAGAGAGAGATAGCTTAGAAAATGTATTTTTTTGTAAAAAAAAAACTTACAGAATCTTTTTGTGTGTTGTGCTGTTTTTTGTGTGCACCAAATAAATGGTTTATCTATCTATCTAAGTAAGTAGGTTAGTAGCAAAAGAAAAATCTCACTTACATTATAAACTGTAACAAGTATAATCGGCAAGCTTCGTGATAGGATGAGCCCGTCATGAGCACCGGGTATTATCTACGAGCGAAGGTAAGGTTCGCAGTAACGTGACCAGAATAGGACTCGGCTATTTGATTGTGATCTCTGGTTCCGTCTCCGACAGGCATAAGCTTGAGAATATTTTAAATTGGCCTTTAAAATAGTGAGGGAAGATTATTTTGTCAGAGCCATTTTTCACAGCTAAGGTACCTATACTTTTGAATTTTCTCCATCTTCCTTTCGAGTCGATGGCAAAGGTAAAAATATTATGTTATGCTAGATGAGATGGGCCCAGTAGGTGGCGGCCAATCGCGGCATCAGTGGCGTTTTGTAGGTCCTCAAACGAGCAGGTGTATGGACACTTTGGTCACTCCAACATATAGGACATGAATAGAATAGAATAGACTACTCTTATTATGTATGC
Organism: Brachylomia viminalis; assembly: GCA_937001585.2. Classification (NCBI taxonomy): domain Eukaryota; kingdom Metazoa; phylum Arthropoda; class Insecta; order Lepidoptera; family Noctuidae; genus Brachylomia; species Brachylomia viminalis. The sequence goes on from OW443300.2 coordinate 7,305,114, forward strand.
CATAAAAAAAAAAAAACAAATCATAAAAATCGAAGACATGTAATATCTACCAACCCACACTGGGCCTGTGTGGTGGATTACGGGCTACTCCATCTCACAGAGAATGCTTGAGATCCAGCATTTGGAACATTATGCTGGTGCATACGGGCTGATTTTGCTTGTGCTTGGTCAGGAGCACCGCATCCGCACTGTGTGTCGGTTGAGTCAATAAAATCAAAATCAAAAGTCATTTATTCAAATTAGGCTGAGATTCAGCACTTTTTGAACGTCAAAATCACATAAGACAGTCCCCCCAAAATGCCCGCCCACCCTTCACCACTTCCTAGTGCTTTAGCTGGGAAGAAGAAGTGGCGGAATAATCCTACAGTTCGCTAGATTGTGCTTGCAGCGGCCTACTTGGGTCCGCAGATCGAAGCTGTCCCTCTGAGGTGTTATAGTTACCTTCTTATTACCTTTTCTCCGATTAGAGAGAAATTTCCCCCGGGCTTGCCAATTTGTCCCAGTAAGCAGATTAAAGTTCCCTCAGGTAATTGCGATAAGCCAATAGCATTAAAAACGGTAACGCTGGGTTAACACTTTAAAAACGTAAAATTAAACTTTTGGTTGTCTGTAGAAACATTCTACAGACAACCAAAAGTTTAATTTTACTGCTCTGCTGCTGATCTATGAAAAAACACATACTTTCTAGTAGAAAGTATGTGTCATCAGTCATGCCAGTCAGTCATGGTAACAAGAGCTAGATTAATTGCCCCGATGCAGTTCAGTCAAACATGATCCAGCCCAATACGCTATCTACATTCGAAATTAGAAAACAAAAGAGTTTCATCTGTTATATCATTGTTGTAGAAATGGAACGAAAAATGAAAATAAACACAAAGCAAGCCAGTGCTTTCAAAAATTCAGAACAAAAGACAGTCTGAACTTTTTAGAAAACAATGAAAACTCGTACCGTTTTTTGAATTTAAATCAGGCTGTATAATAGTGGCACCCTTTCATTGTATTACGTATTCATAAACTGAGGATTGTTTGATTTAACTATCGTAGTAGGTAACGTAATTACTGGTCTTCACTTTGAACTGACATTAGAAGTGTTAATTTCTCCTGAATAAATTATAAATGGTCGCCGATCAAGAAAATGAGTTATTATTTTATTAGATAATTAATTACTGCGTAGCTGATTCCTTGAAATTATAAAACTGGGTGATAATAGTTCGTTCGTTGTTCTGATAACTTAAGGATCATTATCACCCTCCTGGCCTTGTCCCAATTTATGGGTCGGCGCACCATGTCCTCTTTAATACTTCTATATTTGTTTTGATTAGGTAGTCGTCATCATCCCGGTAAGTAGCCACCCTCTGTCTAGCCATATCTTCTTTCACACAGTACATCCAGCGTTTCTTTGGTCTTCGTCCTACTCATATTCATATTCAAGACTTTCCTCACGACATTAACTTAGGTGATAGAGAGAAAAATCCAGTTCATTCTTAAGAGCGTTTATACCTTATGAGTGGCAACGTCGCAATTTAGTGTCATATTTCGTGGTGTTCAATTTTTTTGAATTATGTGAAAACTGTGTAAAAGGTAAGAAATCGTTGCGTTTACAGTTCTATTTATATGCAAATAGTACATTGGAAACTTGCAGGGCGTTATTTTCATTGTAAAATAACTGTAAGCATTACGGTTACTTACTTTTTAAACACTTTCACGTAATTCTAAAAAGTTAATTAAACAGATTTTTTAAATATAGCTCCGATTAAATGTTAAAAATTGAAAACCACGAAATATGACACCAAATTGCGACGTTGCCACTCATCATAAGGTATAAACGCTCTTAACTCCGTTTCTAATCTCTATTTGTTTTTGAAAAGATGTTTACCTTGGCTTTTTATTACTTAAAAAGATAACTCTTAAGAATATAACAAACGCGCGTTTAGTGTCTTTTGTATTTCATTGAATTAATTAGTTATTGTACCTGCACTTGAACGTAGAGACGCTAAAAAGATACCCCTTTTTAGCAAATCCGAATATGCTGTTCGTTTTCTTTAATGTTTTTGTTTTATCTTAAGGCTAGATGGTAGACTATTCCTGAAATTAACAGTCATTTCTGTTAATAGGTGCGTCCATAAGGTAGGTACATTTTTACAAGATTCCGAGTAGTAGGTAAGTGTTTGAAGTGCCCTATTTCGCTTTGTTTGGAACTTTAATGTTGTATCAACTATCAATTAACACTATAAAATCCATATCACACGGTTCTCCTTCTCTGCAATAGTATCGTGTGAATGCTATACTGTATATAACTATTTAGCAACGTAGTGTTAATTTTATTTCCTGACTAAAAAGTACCTACTTGTAAAAATGTATTTTTTACTGATTGTGCTATGTTTTAGACGCGGCGCGGCAACCAATAATGGGTTTACCGCGACCATTCCTATTTGATACACAACGTTGTAAAATATTACCAGTTACCATGAGGTATGAATATCTATGCTTAAACGTAATTATTTTCTACAGATTAAACCACAGCATAAATGTGTACCTATTAAGAGCGTTTATACCTTATGAGTGGCAACGTCGCAATTTAGTGTCATATTTCGTGGTTTTCAATTTTAAACAGATTTTTTAAATATAGCTCCGATTAAATGATAAAAATTGAAATCCACGAAATATGACACTAAATTGCGACGTTGCCACTCATAAGGTATAAACGCTCTTAATGAGTTTTCAGTTCATGGAAGCAGGAGCATCTAGAGGAACATTATGTAGCTTTCGTCGGTAGTTGTCAGACGAACACGAACCCTTAATTCTCCCCTGACAACTGTCTACCCCCGTACTGTAAACATTGTAATTACGGTCACGTAATGTAGCGCCATCTGTCGATTTGATCGTGAATTATTTAGCAACAGAAAACTAAGCACTAACTACACTTAGTTCTGGTTCTAGGTAGGAGTTACTTGGTTCAACTAAGTTGAAGTAGGTACAAAGCGATAGTTATTGGTTTAGTTTTTACTTTTAGGCTAGTAAAAGGGTAGAGATGTTTCATGAGTAATATTTTTGTATATATTTTATTATCGATGAGATCATTTCTGTATTATTTGTTACTTAAAGTTTAGTTGCATTTTCGCCATACATAAAGAAATGATTGACATAGGTTTTACTGAAAAGAGAAAATTAAACAATGGACGTTCTTGGACGTCAGAGTCTGGTTTGTTAAAAGAGATTGTTTGCACCGGAGCCTACAGAAATATCTTTGGCAAACTCTGTTGCGTAGTGTCAGGTTGCATGATTGAAAACATAGATGTCGTTAGTTTATTTCAGCTAGCAAAAACTTGCTTCTCTTGCTTACTAGTGCACAAAATATACTCAATACAAAACTAGTTTTTAATTATGTAACACAATACAACTTAGGTGTTTTAGGTATAAAAGTAATGTTAGAATATCAAGTCTTCGAACTTCCCAATTGCTGCTAAAATGTGCGCGCGCATTTGTGTAGACCAGGTACATTGCAGCGCTGAAGCGCTTTTCTTTCGTTTGCTAAAAGCGGAAGTACCTTGTGTCTATTATTTTAAACCGAAGAGAAAATGTGACTTTCGGACAAATTATTGTGACTTATTTTTATAGAGCCTGCTAATTTAACTAATATCGTCAGAAATAGTTATAACTTACTTAGGTACTAAAAACGGAAGGTGAAAGTTAGTCACCGTTGTATTACAAAGATGAATATTTAAACCTATACATTTTTTAAAATACGTTTCACATTTAAAGTTAGCCTAAAAATCACGCAAAATAATGTAGAGTAAAAAACCTCGAGAGTAGTAACACATGCGTTTTCATTCGCGTCACGAGACATGTTTTTTTGTTCTGTGCTAAAGCGCTCGATTGGCTGGATTCCAACGCGCACTGATATCGGACGATCTCAAAAACATAACCTCACCCCACCGCTGACACTGCTGCTGCTGGCTGACACACTCGCTGACAGTTACCTCAATGCCAGCTGCGGCAGTGAACGACTTTACATTTATTTATTCACTCATGACCCGAACGCACCGAATATTCATTTCGCAGGTTTTCCTCATTCAAATGGACGCTAAATGAGTTGTGACATTCATTAAATTTCCTATTTTCATATATAAAATAACGTTACCGAAAAGTATTATTTCGAATAACCAAGGTTAAGTGATGTAAAAACTATGTAAGAAGAGTTTGTTATACAATTATGATGCGCTGAAACGTTTTTTGTTGCTGACAGTACTCAGTGCAAGTCAAAGAAAGTTTGATTTAGCTGCTGTTGCCAGAAGAAAATTGTAAGTAATTTTTAATTTAAGTTTTCATTATATTTTTTATCAATTACACAGAAAGACCGGCTAAAGTGTTGCTAACGACTACAATTGCGTCCAGTGTGTTTTAATACAGCCGTATAATTTTTTTAATACATGAATGAAGCATTACAACGTCCATACATGAAGTTTTAAATTTGTGTTTACATACTTTTTCGCTGGCACTCAATAATAGCGGGAAAATTTTATTTGAATCGAGTGTAAATTGCTTGGAATGTTATGTTTTCATAAGTTGTCATTGAATTTTAATTCAACTTTCATGAAACTCCCTTTAAGATTTATTAGTAGTTAGGCACTTAAGAATATAGCTTAGAATACAATATTGAAGATATCATTTCAGCAAACTTTGAACTGACTATAGCTGTTGATAGGTTGGTATAATTTCATTCACAAATAGGCAAAGCTGCATTTGATGAGGCTTTTTTATTTGTGCAGACAATTTGCCATATACCAGAAATACATATTTTGCTGGGTAACACACGGACGGATATTCCTACGTAAATCTTCAGCTTTACGCAGGAATTTTCGAGCGATCCGATATATTGATATAGATTCAGGATTCAGGGCACAAACAAATTCGAGTTGATAGCGAATCTGATCTCACTAATCTTAGAGGGTTCTCTATTGTGTTCCCTAACTTTTTATCCATAATCTAAAGTGCCATAATTTTTTATTTCCTAATCATCATTTGTCCGAGTGATAACTTGCCCGAACTTATTGTCACATAATATCACATGCCATAAAATTGAAATCCCTAAATACAACATGCACTAAAATTGTTTGTCATAAATATTACAATCAATATTATACAAAAGCCATGAAACCGTTTTCAATAAAAGTTATAAGTTCTAAAATCCAACTGATACCTATAAATAGTAAATATGCAAAAGCAATATGGCGTTTGTCACGGCTCCGGCGCTGGATGTATTACTCAATAAAACAATTGATTGTGAACATGGGGTTTTTATTTCCCTGTAAGGATGCAAACAAGCATACACTATGCATGCAGCAAGCATGCAGCATGCAATGAGCAAGCAAGTATACAGCATGAAAGCGAGCATGCAACATGCAGCAGGCATGGTTTCTGTCACGGCTCCGGCGCTGCGGGGCTCCGGCGCGGTCCCACGCGAGGTTATCGTCGCAGATGTTTTAAAGCTCACCACCGCAGCGTCGTCTTCCTGGCCGGCTTTAAGCCGGCCAGCCTCAGCCGCGGCGGCAAGCGTTACAACCACCTGCTCTTCAACTCGCGGGCCGTATCGCCCCTCCGCGCCTACGCGATTCAAAATTACACTCTAGGGGTAGGAGTTAGAACATACAAGACTGCTTGTAGTCGGATTTACAGCGATTCGTTTTTGTTACTAAAACCTAATTTTTAGCAAATGCAGCAAACAATTTTTTTATAAATGAGCATTCGGAATAATACACATTATTATAATACAATACTTAGGACATATGACTTTATTTCATGCAAAATTAGGAGATTCAATTATTAAAGTACTCGATAATAAGACAATACTTTTAGAAGTAAAGTTATTTATGTATAACAAAATTTCGAATTTTTGAGCATTATGGGTAGGGGAGCGAGGGGCTTGTTGTAACAGTTTTCATTAAAACTAATATATCTTGAAATCTATTGATTAAATTTCTACTAAATAAAGATGGATGAATACTGTAACTCTTCCTCTACCAAATCAAGTAACAATAATACCATAACTATTGGTCATTATTTTACAATCAATTATTTTCTAGAAGTGCGGTGTTACAACTTACCTCGTGCTTGGGGCAAGTTGTAACATCTACCGGGGCAAGTAGTAACGACAAAAAAAAACGACAATAATACCTCTAATCATTTATTCTTTGTTTTTTTTTTTTTAAATTGACATCTTTCTAAAGTAAGTATTACGTAATTCTTATCAAAAATCAACTCAAATACATTTTTTTAGTAATCAACACTTAAAAATTAAGTAATTAACAGTTTTATTTAGTTAAACACTAGTTATATTCATCATGGCACTTTTAAATCACAGTAAGTAATTTAATTATTTAAGGTATGCACTTGTTGTAACACGTTACAACAAGCCCCGGGATTTTGTTACAACTAACCCTTTGGTATGATTTTCAACATTTATCAAGATAACTATTTAAACAATTTAGCAATCATAAAAACTGTTACACACTATCAGAGATAGATAAATTTGAATGGAAATAAGATATAGAAAATTTGAAATTAGTCGATATTAAATACGCAAACCGAAATTTTACGACAGTACAATTTTATATTACCTGGCAGAAATGAAGCACGTGCACACTTCCGCTCACTGCGCCGGCCGGCGGGACATTGGCTATGGCAACATGATGCGGCGCGGTTTATAGGTTAAATCGAGTCAAAGAAATACGTTAATAGCGTTTAAGATCCTAGTGAAAAGGGCCTGTTACTACTTACCCCTGTTACAACAAGCCCCTCGCTCCCTTACCTACTGAAGTTTATAGCAAACGTGTTATGGATAATGATTTTCGGACAAACAATTTTAGGAGAAGAAAGGTGCTACCATTTTAGAGGGCAATAATGACTATCCACCGTAATTGTCAAACTTGTCAAAACATGTTTATTGTCATTTTTAGTTATAACTTTTTTAATCTATTGTTTACTTTTACAACTTATATGCATGTTAACTTTTCATTGATTTTTGTCTGTATCTGCACAAATTTCACTAAACAAATCATCAAACTCTACACTTTTATCTATCTTTTAGAACTTACAATACTAGATGCAAGGCTCACGTTAACTCATTCTCGCACGGCTTGTATACCCACTTAGCACTGTACCCATTAAAACTTTGTATTTACACCAGAGATTTATAAAGTAGCATTAATTAATGTTACTCTTTTTACGTCATATTTTATCGTATCTCCCAATTATCAATATTATGAATGAACGGTCGCTGACTCCTGCACTTGTGTTATTGATGACTGTTTCAGTTTAATTTATGCCGAGAATTCCCCTTTGAACATTATTGTACAAAATATAAGAAGTGTTAACCATAATTTTTCAGAATTGCTATTCCTCATCAAACGGTCAGACATTGACTGGGATGTGATCATCCTAATGGAATGCTGTATATCTCGGACACCGTTTATTCTAATCATAAGTGGTTAGAAGTTCGCAAACACACTAACAGGACACAAAACGAGGGCGTTATTGTTTATTATAAATCTATTCTTACCTATAAGTTATTAGAACCATCGCTTGTAGATGGCAATTGTCTGATTATCATTATCAATTCACAAACTGTCAATCAACTAAATCAACTCAGCCCATCGAAGTCAACTGCTGGACATAGGGCTCTCCCAGGCTGCGCCACAACACCCTGTCCTCCGCCCTCCGATCAAATCAAATCAAATCACTTTTATTTGTTAACACAGGTAAAGAAATACAGATCTTGAGTTTAGTGAACAGAACGCTATGTTATGCCAGGAGGCGTACAAATATGGTGTGCACCTATCTAAATATTATGAATTTAAATAAACAAAAAATATGTTTGAAAATCATGCATAGTTAAAATTTCAAAATAAATCATAACAATTATATAATATTGTTTAAAAATTGAACGATGTCAGATTTATATGAGGAATTATTTAGTTATCAATGTCAAAAAAATAAAAAAAACTGTGTCAGATAATTGAAAATGTCAAAAATTATTAAATGTCAATATTAATTAAATTTCAACCTCAAATTAATTCATCATTTAAGTTTTTTATATAACATAGAAACAAAGCACTATATTGAGCCATCATTTCATTCAGTTTGCCCCGGTCGTCGGTCCATCTAGCTCGCATCCCAAGCTACGCTTGCCGATACGCGGTCTCCACTCCAGGACTCGTCTGCTGTAACTGTGGTTCTCTGTATTTATCGTCTCCAGGAGGAAAGTAATGCCTCTAAACTTCTTGAATCACTAAACAATATTTTACTAACATTATCGTCATACAATAATATTTTCCTTAACGCCATCCTCTTCAGACGCAAGAGCGGAAATTTCCTTGAATCTATTAGCCTCTCATGGTACCTATTTTGCCTGCGTACTATATCCCTACGCATGCTCAAACATGCCTTGACCACGTATTTATAAAAGCAAAACTTTCGGTGTAAGGTTTTGTTACCCATAAAACCTTAACCGACCATTACAGCATCATTATAAGCCTTTCCTAGCCATATGAGCTCCTCACACCATCTTTCAAAAGCAATCAGACGTATTCATTATCCATCCCTTGACGAAAAAATTTAAACTATTGATTTCGACAGCATTTACTCTTTAGATAGGGCTAATGAAGCTGTATCTTTCTTTCTTAGGACTCTAACCTCTTTGATGATTACTTGTACCTACTAACATAGGTTCCGAGGCGTATTCGATTAAATTAATTGATTTGATTTGAATTATGCCATGGATTACTCCTGGACTACTACGATGTATGCGAAATGGAGACCATCTTCATCTAAAGACTATAAAGTATCCTAATGACGTAACTTTTGTAACAACATTTTTAAATACACCCTCTTACTAAAGCAAGGTGCAAGCAAGTTCTCACCACGCACCTACTGAATCTTGATTACGATAACACTGAAAGCCTCCTAATTGTTTTAGGGTAAATGTGTGTTCAGCCTGCCAACCACGCTAGACCACACCACACCATACCACTCCACACCACACCACGCCACACCACAATACACTACACACCACACTACTGAGTACTACCACTAGTACTCAAAATCTTTAATTTTAATTTTCCATCTTCTTCTTCCTTTATTTTTGTTTACTGTGTTCTCCTACCAAAGGTTAAAATAATTTGTTAATATTATCTTTAAGATTAAATACTCAAACACTGTTTTTGAGGGGGTCCTGGTAATCTGTGTGACAGGTTTTCCTAGTGCAGAGTCCAGTCTTACCAAGGATGTATTCTGATGTTATCATCTTCGGTCGTCATCAACGGTAATTTTTTTTTTTATGATTGACGGCTCCACTTGAGTTATTCTTTATTTACACTCGGGAAAATCCTTTTAAATGTAGAATATTACAAAATATGTAGAATTTTGTGAGGCCAGCAACAAATTATTAACATAATATATGTAGAATTAGCTTCTGGGTCACAGAGTGATGTTATATTGGGCTATCAAATGACAAATATTTTTTCAAATCCGACTGGTAGGTCCAGAGATTATTACCCCTACTTATAAACAAACAAATTTTACTTCTATTATTTTTTATTATTATTATAATAATATTAATATTAAGTATAGATTAAATCGCATATTTTAAAGGAAGATATGTAGGTAGACACTTATATCCCGGGCAGAAATTTTATATTGTAATTCTTTAAAAAAGATAAAAAGTACGTAAGTGTAGTATGTTAAAGTACTCGATTAACCTCACTTATCGCATTATATGTAGCAACTTAATAAAGAGGTTTGTGTTACTCAGTAGCAGGTTTTACGCAATTAAACACGAACTATTGTTAACAAGTACCAAATAGATAGTCGACGGTTATGACGTAGTAGTTGCTTAGTTATTCCTAAATTACTTTCAAATATTCTCATTAATGTCTAAATAAATACATTTATTTAGACATTTGTATTTTAAATTATTTAAAAAATACCCTTATGTGTATGGAGAAATAAACAAAAAAACTTTTTTTTTTTAATATTATCAGCAGCTAATATTCACATGAATATTTAAAAGAATTTAAATACTTAATAAAAATATCATTCTTACCAGCAGATGGGCATAATGTGGTCATCACATTTCATTTTCCGAGAATAGTTATTAAGGTCACAATTTTATTCTGACAAACATCTGAAAAAAGAAGTGTAAGGATATAGGTACATTTAGTATTCTTTAAACTAGGTTGAAAGACTCGTTTTACATATTATATAATAATATGTAGTGATAGTGGTGATCAATAAGGTTTTCCAGTAATTAAAATTTCCATTATGTCTTAGCTAGGTATTTAGTAATAAAGTTGGACAGCCTGTTAAAAGCTCAAATAACAAGCATTGCTGGCAAGGAAAACTAGAGTGAATTGGATTGGTATGAAATATAGGTTCACTTATAATAGAAATGATAAAATTGTTGTTTACTAGCATTTGGACCAGTCATAATTATTATAATAAATCAAGCAATATGTGTTGTCATTCATCTGAGATTTTAACAGAATCTACCGGCTGTTTGCCAGATTGTGCCTTCAATAACCTGCAGAAACCAAGGAATTGTATAATACTCTCTGACATATAATATAAGAGCCTTTTGTAGTATCAAAAAAACCTTTTTTACAAAAAAAAAAAAACAACCGACTTCCAAAAAAAAAACATTAAGCAGTGAATAATAACTTTAATTTCGGAAGTCAGTGTCTTTGGATCTGTATTTTAGTTTTTGCCACCGACTTCCGAAATTAAAGTTATTTTTCACTTTCTAGTGTTTTTTTTTTGGGAAGTCGGTTGTTTTTTTTTCTAAAAAAGTTTTTTATTTTTCACTTTTTACTTATAGTACCTACCCCACACCAATTTGAAAACGATCGTCTTACATGTTCACGTCCGTTTGAAGGTGGTTTTTTATTAAATTTTAAAACCGGTCGACCGATTTCGAAAAAAAATTAATGGGACCACCCTTTGAAACAAAAAAGAATTTTCCAAATCGGTTCAGGCGTCTTCAACTAATCGGTTCCTATAAGGATACGATTTGAAGTAGAATTAAAGATGAAAATGGCTGGGTACCGATTACTCCTACTGTTGCAACATTTCAGGCAACACAAGAATACGGAGATGTTGAGCGATGGTACCTTTGATTTTAAGTTGGGCAGTTACGGTTCACAAGTTACAGGGAACTACACTAGAAAAAGCTGAAAGAAAGCGGCAAGAAAAAATTCGCTAATGGACAGGTGTATGTTGCTCTGAGTCGTGTTAAAACCTTGGAAGAAATAGCGTTGTCTGACATAGATTCAAACAAATTATTGAGTAGGCCACACGACGAAAGAGCATTGCTAGAGATGACGCGATTACGCAACTTGAATTCAGTGTCAAATTAAAGCATCAGCATGCCTAGTAGGTAGTGGTATTCCTATGTAAAACTTCAATCTTAATTAGGTATTATTTTTGTACGAACTGAACATTTTGGTTAAGGTTGAAGTAAGACCAACAAAAGGTAACTGCTGTAAATCGTTGAGGAATTCCATCGACTGTATATGGTCTCCATCATCAGACCTGTAATGGCACTTATAACCCATATGGGTGCAAAGTTCTCGTCAATAGAAATGAATTAAGTCCAAACACAAGGTAGCTACTGTAAAACGTTGAGGAGTTCCCTTGACTGTCCTTCGTCTTCATCATCAGACCCCTAATGACAGTCACAACCCATCTAGGTGTAAAGTTCTCATCAATACAAATTAATCAAGTCCAAACACCAGGTAATTGCTGTAAATCGTTGAGGAGTTCTCTCGACTGTTTTTCGGCTCCATCATCAGATCGACTCCAGATCTTCATTAAATAGTAGTGCTTTAAAATATTAATGAAAAAAAATAACAAACGCACTAGTCGCCAATACGATTTTCGAAGGTTCCCCTCGATTTATCTGGGATGCCACCATTAGATCCTGGTTTCCTTATCATGGTACCACCCTTGGAATATCTCCTTTCCAACAAAAAAAAAAGAATCATCAAAATCGGTTCATAAACGAGGAAGTTATCTGCGAACACGCATAAAAAAAAATATATATATACGGTCGAATTGAGAAACCTCCTCCTTTTTTGAAGTCGTTTAATAAAAGAGAAGTAAATGGGAAAAACGAAAGTAATGAAATTAAATGAAATTGTTTATTCTGTAAATAGCATATCGGATTTACTTTTACACGTCCTATAAAATATATAAAAAATAAGCTAGATGGAGTCGACATTTCCTATCTGACTACCACTGAGAAGAAATGGCGAAACAAACTCAGGGGTCAAAGTCTATTTTAAAGTCCAGACATAATCTTGGTCAGATCATGTGAGGACCTAGATTAGTGTCTGAAATGGTATTTTGAAGAAAGAACCACACATATTTGAGTGAACCTGTTCAGTCAGTGCAAGCATTTGTCTGTAATCGTGTAGCTCAACTAAGAATTTAAAGAACTCAACGAATAGAATACAGTCGACTCTCGTTAATTCAAACCTGCGATAATTCGAACCTCTCTATAATTCAAAGTTATCACGAGTTCCCTACCAAATCTCTTTATATTTCGAACTAAATCAATACATTTTTATGCACTTGGTAATTCGAACGAAAAAATCATTGCTACATAACAAAACGACGCGTTAATTCGAACTCATCGGCGTCCAACACTCGACAATTCAAAGGCGGAGAGGCGGAAAGATCGGAAAAACTTAAACCCTTAGTGATAGGAAAAGCAATGTAACCGCGATGTTTCATTGCATCATTAAATTTCGAACTATTTGATATTTCAAATACTCTATAATTCGTAATATTTTAAGAGTCCCTCGAGTTTCGAATTACCGAGAGTCGACTGTAATAAGAAAGACTAGCAAAATAAGGACAGTGGGGTCACGAGACCGAGAATAAACTGATCCAAGGCGTTAGCACACGAACAGTAAATTGGGTGGAAAAATGAAGAAGCCTTACCGTTAATTGGTCTAAGATTCACGTCACTTTTTGTGTGCAATTGTCCTCTAATACCAAAGACAGAGAAGAATACTTTTTTTTTAAATATTGTAATCGAGATTAAAGATAAAGACCATAGAAATAAAGATAGTTTTGCAAAACCGTGGCTTAAAGTACTAATCTAAAGGCTAAATAAAGGTCTCTGCAAAAATGTAGGTACCTATGCGAAATCAAAAATATTTTGTGTATCGATAGATTGAACAGTTCAATTATTTCCGCGAAATGTAACTGCGATTGCCAAAACCTAAGTTTTTACAGGGATTTCCAATTATACTTCCTATAGATTCTCTATTTAGTTACACAACGAACAGGTCTTTTTTAGGTTTAAGTAAATATAATTTTCTGTTTTAGAATCAGTGTTAGCTGCGTAGGCAGAAAATATAGGGAAAGAACTAAAGTATAATAATCAAATGGCATGAGGTATTTTATACTCTGAGAACACAGATGTTTCGCAGATGGCAAACAATCGGTGGCCGAATTTTTGTAGAAGCTAAATTAAACAGTAGAGATCTAATGAATCAATGCACACGTCATAAAAAAGGGAGGTCATACAATTGACCGAATGTAGGACCTACAACAGTATGTCGTGTGCGAGCGCGCTTACTCTTGGCCTGCTATTAAATATACTTACATTAATATGAATGTTCTATATTCTCGTATCTCAAATATTCTTCCCTCGATCTTTTTGCGGGTTCCAAGACAGTTAAATAATTTCTATTTCGGAAACAGCAAGTGTCATGTCTCGAAGTATTCTTAATCTTAAGAGAAAAAAAAAACATTTAAATATTTAATTATTGTTGAAATACATTTATTCTTAGATCACAAAGAAAACTCTAACAAAATATATGTACAGCAAATTCTCCCTAAGAGCGATCTGTTATAAATCAAAATGTGCGTCAAAATGCAGTAGTAGATAATAAAAAACATCCGTATCACGATCAAGTCACATGGACAGCTGTAGTCATTGATGAAGACTCAATCAATTTTAATTGATTACTACAGCAAGTCTTGTTCAATTACTGGGTGTATTGCTGACCGCTTCAAACAACGCTTTCATTTATGTATGTCATCGTTTGTTTGTTTTATTGATTTGCTTGCGTCGTTACTAGGTTTACCAGAGAATGGGGTTAGTGTAATGTGCAATGTGATTATTATTACCTATAAAATTACCTAATTGACAAGCATTTTGCGTGAAATAGATGTTTCAACTAATCACGAAAGGTCCTTCTAAAGTTAACATACTTCTCCAAAACAAAACTTATATACCTTACTATGTGATTTCTCAAATGCAGTATATATTACGTAAACAATATTCTTTATCAGTCCACTTGAGATATCCAACTTCACTCTACGAAGGACATACATAATATGGCCAATGGTAGCTAGCTAGCCGTGATCTACCACAAGGTACGGTCACCAAAATTGATAAGTAACCAGGGTCGTCGGATACAGTAGAAGTTTTGTAAGAAACCGATGGATGCTTTCGAATAAAAGTTAATTTAAATAATAGAAACAGTTAATTTATCAAATTAAATTACATTCGAAAACATTGATCGGTTTCTTACTAAACTTCAACTATATCCGACGTTCCTGCTTACTTATGAATTTTGGTGACTGTAGCGACGAGTATATCAAATATACTATCTAGCACTTATATAAAGACACACATTAATTGTCACTATTGATTGAGAGTCTATTCCGTCGGCAGAATTATCACATAAATCTTTTCGAGTTATTTCAGACTGTTTTAATTTTTATCTCATTGACGTAGTCTAATTATCATTACTTAAGATTTATCTGTAACCTACTATCCATTGTTGTATGTATACATAATTATCAGCTATTACATTATTTACATCGCAACTGTAACTATTCCTGATATTCACGACGCGAATAGGTCATTAGGTGACGGTGCCGCCGTCAAATTTTTAAAGATTCAAGTCTTCTGATCAATAAATACATACGTTCTATGCATTTGTTACGAATTTAATTCCTTGTAAGTTTTATGATGTCGTTTATATATTCGTAATCTTCCAATTTTCTTCGATTTGTTAGGTACATTGATGTTTTCCTTGATTTATCTACAAGTGCATGCTTTACCAGTTTCCGTATAATTGCTTTATACTTGTGACCTACCACAACATCTATTACAATATATTCTGTTTAACCCGTTTCTATTTTATTTAAGGTGAATTCAATTTAGTTGTACATTTTGGAGACAACAATACGACAATAAATGAAAACACTGGCAATACTAATGCATAGGAGTATTTTGAAACTATCAAATCAATCCTAACACCGAAATAACAAAAGTGATTTTTTCAAACAAACTAAATAGTAGTGATGGGCCGACTATGGGTTTTGCCAATCTTTGACTAGCTATAGTGCCTAAACTATTGGATATATTTGATTGAATTTTTGTATGCAAGCTGGGAACATCATTAGATATACGCAGTTTAATTTATTGTCGTATTGTCGTCTCCACCTTGTATACAGTTTCTTTTTATGATAAGTTAAGCTATTTTGGCAAGTCATCTATTTTCACCGCCATTTTTTAAACTAGCAACTTGATCCTTTTAAAGTGTTATGATATGTAAATGATAAATGATTTTATTTCTGTAAGTAGGCTCGTACAAACACTTTTACACGTCAATCATATTTTAAAAACTAGATGAGGTCGGCGTTTCTTATCTGACTACTCTGAGAAGAAACGCCGAAACAAACCCAGAGGTCACAGTCTCTTTTAAAGTCCAGACATAATTTTAGTCAGATCATGTGACGACCATGGAGATTGGTGTCTGAAACGGTCTTTTGAGGAAAAACCACACAGATTGAGTGGACCTATCCAGTCGGCACATGTTTGTCAGTAATCGTGCAGCTCAACTCAGAACTGAAGGAGCACAACGATTCGACGAACAATACCAAAGAAAGGACCTTTGGGTACGCCGCATAAATTACTCAAACTGCCAGATCATGATTAAAACATATTCGCTTACTTACGTTTAATAAATGATTTGAATTTATTAAGGCTTAGATCTTGAACGTGGCTTTGAAGTTTATTATAAAATCGTAAACATTGACATCTGAACGAGCCACCTATTTTCTTGAGCCTTGTTGTAGGTACAACCATGTTGTGTTTGTTCCTAGTATTTATATTACGGATATTATAACTGTATTTTTTAAACAATTTAATATTTTTATGATCTTTTGAGTTTCAAAAATATACCGAGAAGGCACAGTCCTTACATTAATCTCCTTAAATTTCTCTCTGGGACCGTCTCGGACTTAATTTATAAATTGATCAAACAGCTCTTTTCTGCAAAACAAAGATATTCTGAATGTCGGCGGCATTTCCTCACAACAGAATACCGTACGACATTACACTATGAAAATAGCTAAAGTACACTAAACGGGCTGTCTCTATCTCACATTATTGCACTTGCCAATATCAACTCCCATCGAGATAAATGTCTTATTGAACGATAGCAGTAATCGTATGGTATCAGCAAGAATCGTATATAATATGCAAACAATATAGGTAGGGCAAGTATTACCTATGCAACGCCTGTGTTTGTTGGGAAGCCCAAATAGATATAGTAAGGAGGAGGAGGAAGAGTCTAAGGTTGACTGGTAGAAAATGCCTCAGGCATTAAGTCCGCCTTTGTACAGTATTATTTTTTACTTGTGCATAAAGTTTTAGTAAATAAATAGTAAACAGATATGGGTGGACGAATATTTTTGTCGTTACGTTTCTAGTTCATTTTTTTGGTGAATTTCTCATTTATTTTGGTTTCTATTATTGTGCACTTCAATATTAGAATGGACGTGAATGGCATTTCTTTTCACAATGTTTTTAAAAGGCTGTAGTCATATTTTTTGTGTCACTTTCTCAAATAAATTTCTCGAGAAAACTGAAGTGGAAGCAAGCAACAAAATTTTTAATAACTTGTTTTTTATATTTAACTATACATTCATCATTGTTTCAGGCAAAATGGTGGCTTCAGTCTTCGGGGCATGGGACTATGCCATTATGGCGGCCACAATGATCGCTTCAATAGCTATTGGTTTATATTTCCGCTTCAGCGGCGGAAAACAGGCTACAAATGAGGTAACTGCATCTTTACTTAAATTGGGTTCATATCATATTTGCACGTACCCCTTCGATCCTTTCCCGTTTCTGTCGCACACAATCTCACATACCAGTGAGTTTGGTATTTGGTTCGCCTCATTATGAGATTTGAGAAGATTAAACCCAAAAACAGTCGATCAAGGTTTGTCTCTCACATCTGGGTTATTTTGGTTGCATCATTACATCGTTTGCATCGTTACATTTTAAATTCTCCCCATGTTGTTAAAAGCGACTTAGGGATTTCGTATCTGGGTTTGAGTAAAGTACCTATAATCAATTTTATTTCTTCCAGGAATACCTGCTAGCCGACCGCAACATGTCAATATTCCCCGTAGCAGTATCATTAATGGCATCCTTCATGTCGGCCATCACACTGCTGGGGGTATCAGCAGAAAACTACTACTACGGCATGCAGTTCGTCGTCATCAACGTATCATACGGCGTGGCAACGCCCATCGCCAGCAAATTGTACTTACCAGTCTTCTTCGGACTGCAGAAAACCAGTACTTATGAGTACCTAGAGATGAGATTCGGCCCGCGGATCAGGATGCTGGCGTCTTTGACCTATACTTTACAAATGGTGCTCTACAATGGCATTGTTTTATATGCTCCGGCGATTGTACTAGAGTCTGTGACAGGGTTAGATAGACTGATTTCTATATTAGTAGTAGGGTTAGTTTGTACGTTTTATTCTACTTTGGGAGGGATGAAAGCGGTACTGTTCACTGATCTCCTGCAGTCAGCGCTGATGTTTGGAGCCGTGTTCAGTGTTGTTGTGTTCGCCTCGCAACAAGTTGGAGGCTTCACGCAAATATTTGCGATTGCGAAGGAAGGTGGACGACTTGATTTTTCAAAGTAAGTATAAGGATATATGCCTCTTGTCCTTCAATACATAAGGTCGTTTCTTGACTGTGTGCTCTTTAGTTTCAGCCCGGATCCTACGGAAAGGCACACGTGGTTTTCGCTGATCATCGGGGGATTGGTGACGTACCTATCTTTGTATGCTGTCAACCACACACAGGTAACTATCTATACTACCATTCTGTAAGAAAATATTTGAACCAATCAATTTCTGCGCTAATACAAACTAGAACCGTTTCTTAAATAACTTTTTTTAAATACAACGAGGAATCTTTGAACTGTTTACAAACTCTGGCGAGTACGAATAAATACAGGAAATCGAATGATGTTGACATTATTCTACATACCTCGTAGATTATCGTCATCATGGTACTTGTACTTTACGTCTAGCGTAGCTAGTACTGCATGGGTTTAACCATAAGGGAAAATAGCTATACTTGTAGAAACACCACAATTCCAAACTTCTTTTCTCATATTTTATAAATATTAGCACAGATAAGAATATCTAGTGTAACTCTGCAGCTTTATCTGCACACTTGTGGTACTTATCAACATTTGCAGCAAAGATGTTCATACGAGGAGGATGATGCTGTTAATTATCTTACACTCGAGAGCAATGAATCCGGGTCACTTAAAGAATCCTAAAAATCTCGGAAACTGAAAATGCTAGGTTAATGCAATAAATTGTATTTAATAGACAATGTAATACTCCTTAAATGAAGGTATTAAAACTTCTTAGTTATTGTAAAGTTATATCATAAAAAAATCAAATTTGAAAAAGGGCCACTTTCGAAGATGGAACTACGAAATTACAGCATTTGGTTTTGCTTTTGTTTGTAATCTGTCATTTATGTGGGTACATAAACCATGTTGATAGTGCTCTATATTCATTATTCAAGCTGAAATTATGTCGCTTACGCCTGAAGAATGCACCAGAATACTTACAATGCTGGAAACCGGCCGGAGTCAGCGCGATACAGCCAGGACTGTCGGTGTGTCGCTGTCAACAGTACAAAGAGTTCTCCGACGTTACGAAGAAACTGGTTCTAACCTACGCAGACCAGGAACGGGCAGAACCAGGTGTACCACAGCACGAGAAGACCGATACTTGGTGAACACCATGCTTCGAAATCGCTTTCTCACAGGAACTGAACTCACCAATCAGTTTCGACGCCTCGGAGGAAGTAACCCAAGTGCATGGACAGTAAGACGTCGGCTTGCTGAATCTAACTTAAAACCCCTTAGACCTGCAAACGGCCCTAAACTGGAGCGTGGGCATCGTATTTCAAGACTAAGATATGCCCAGAGCCACGTAAATTGGAGTATTGAAGATTGGTCAAAAGTTATGTTCTCCGACGAATCAAAATTTATGCTCTACAAGCACGATGGAAGACACAGAGTGTATCGAAGACCAGGGGAAAGATTCAAGCAAGCATGCATCGAAGAAAAAGTAGCCTACGGTGGTGGGTCTGTACTTGTGTGGGCCGGAATTTCTTCTGAAAGTCGCACAGAGCTGGTGATCATAGAAAACGGCTCTTTAACTAGCGTAAGATATGTGGAAGAAATCCTCAATGATCACGTTGGTCCATTTATGGTCAATTTAGGTGAGGATGCTATATTTATGCATGACAATGCCCGACCTCATACAGGTAGGATTGTGAATGACTACCTTCAAGAGATGAACATTACTCGTATGGAGTGGCCAGCGCGCAGCCCGGATATCAACCCGATCGAGCATGCTTGGGACGAGCTAGGCAGATGCGTAAAACAACGAAACCCTCCCCCAATCACGCTTCGTGAGCTCAAAATTGCTCTCACAGAGGAATGGGAGAATATTCCCCAAAATCGTATAAGGAACTTGGTGTACAGCATGCCAAACCGCGTAAACGCAGTAATGGAAGCACGAGGAGGCAATACGAAGTATTAAAATTCAAGAAAATCGTAATAAAGTTCAAAAATTTCATGTTTCCTATTTTTGTTTTAAGGAGAGATCAGCAGTTTTTTTCTTTATGTAATTTTGTGTTAATAAAATGTATTTTTTTTACTTTCATTTAAGGAGTATTACATTGTCTATTAAATACAATTTATTGCATTAACCTATCATTTTTAGTTTCCGAGATTTTTAACATTCTTTAAGTGACCCGGATTCATTGCTCTCGAGTGTAGTTAGAAGGTCGTTTCTCAGTAGTGCATTTTGGTCCAGGAACCAGTGAAGAATATTTTATATTCATAAAAGAAAGATGGGCTCAGTGATGCCTTGCTTGGAAACGAAGAGCGATGGTTGGTTTGAAGTGGCTAATGAGATAATAAACGAGATTATTATTTGTACTTTGATAGCGAAATTAAGTAAAAGCTGGTAAAAATCTTAAAGAGTATACAGATGAGCTGATCGAAGCCAAACCTGGGCCTGCAGTCTCGACATAGTTAGCAATCGTTTTCGGTTGCTAAGTCCTAACAATCCAGATGTAACGATATTTGGTAGTCTCGACACTCAAATTTATCGGTTGTTACCTATCGGTACCTACCTAAAACACCGGTAACAACCGATAAATTTGAGTGTCGAGACTACCAAATATCGTTACATCTGGATTGTTAGGACTTAGTAACCGAAAACGATTGCTAACTATGTCAAGACTGCAGGTTCTGATTCGATCCTTACAAACTCCTTTCGGTTCGTTTACGTTCATACATCTGGTCATACAAGCACGCCAGTTGCGAGTACTACGCGCTTGGCCTTACTGAAGAACATCACCAATAAGGTAAGGAGAAATAGTGATTTCTCCTTGTAGAGCGTACCCTCCCGGCATTTCCACTCACAAATACCTTTTATTGGTCGCCTTTCACTCATCCTCCCAACATGACCAAACTATCTAAAATGGTTTGTTACTACATCTTGTTTTAAACCGCACTGCGCACTGTTGCCTCAAACATAATTATTATCTACGCTCTTGAAGTCTAGATTGTAGACAAATAAACAGGTGTTGAACAGGGGCTTATGATTTTTCACTAGCCTTCAAAACTAAGTACCACACTTTTAAAACTGCAATAACTTTTAAAGTACATAGATATATTTTCGACTTAAAAAGGATTAAATTTTTTTTAAGACTTTATTGTTGATAACCTTCTTTTAAGGAATGACTGAAAAAAAATTGATAAACAAAAACACTCCATTTCAAATTGCTTTCTTACTTTTGACTTTTTTGTTTCTGTTTTTGTTTTCACATTTATTTCTTGATTGATGAATTTGGATTCAAAAGACAAGCCGTCTTATTACAAAACACGATCTAACTTTAGCCCGAGCCTAAATCTTCGATTTAGTTTTTGTATTTGGAACTTTGTGCCGACTTTAGTAAAGTTCTTAATACAAAATTGACAATCTAAGACCAGACTAAGTTGTCAGTTTTGTAAAAGGAACTGTATTTCGATTTCTGTTAGGTTCGTATTTCAAAAACAGGCTCGATGGTTTAAACCATGTCAAAAGAAAAACCTTCTTTTGTAATAAGACCGCAAGTGTCTACAACTCGTAAACTTTACTTATGATGCCTCTTTCACCTGAAGAATGTGCAAGAATCATGGCTTTTCTGGAACTAGGCATCAGTATGAGTCGTAATGCAAAAATGGCGGGTGTAACATTAAGAACGGTCCGGGAGGTGAAGTGAAGTTACTGAGAAACTGGAAACCATCTGAGGACACCTATTAATGACAGGTCCAGGTGCACTAGTCCCCGAGAAGACCGCTATATTGCCTCCACTGTTTTGAGAAATCGCCACCACAATGCAGTTGAAGTCCAGCAACAGCTTTTTCAGACCCGAAGAGACTACATTAGTGACGGTACAGTGAGAAGAAGACTTGTTAAAGCAAACCGAAAGCCCAAGCAAGTGGTCGCAAACTCGAGAGAGGGCATCGAGTAGCAAGTCTGCGCTACACCCGTGAACACATACAGTGGAGTGAAGTAGAATGGGCAAGAGTTTTGTTCACTGATGACTCTCGGTTCTCACTATTCACTTCAGATGAAAGGCGAAGAGTGTACAGGCGACCTGGCGAGCGATACATTCACGCCTGCTTCACAGATAGAGTTCAATACGGCGGGGGCTCTGTACACGTATGGGCTGGCCAATCTCGTCAGAAGGTCGCATAGAGATAGTGGCCATAGAAAATGGCACCCTGACTCGGGAAAGATATGCTCAAGAGGTCCTTAAGGCGACATTAACTGCCCGCGCCCTTGAGCGAGTGGGAGGAGTTTGCGTCGCGCTCCGCGACAAAAGTCAGACAAAGTCAGCGATACACTGCCGCCCGTCGCCCGCCAGAGCCCCGCTTCAACGCGCACCAAGATTATTCGAAAAAACAACCCACCTTGATTTATCAAACACAATACAAATAAAAGCCATATACTAAATATGGGTCATTAAATTGTCTTTTGATATGATTAAAGTTTCATGTAAATACGCCCCATAGTTTTTGCGTGATTATCGTTTTTTTGTCCACGTTAGACAATACTTTACAAATTAATTACACTATGTTATTAAAATATAATTTCACATTTTCACATATCAAATTATGAATAAAATTGTCTAGTATAACATATATTTTTTTCAAAGAAATAAGAGTAGAAGTTTAGACGTGATGTTCAATATAAAATCATTAAAAGTCGTTTATCTGCGCCTTAATGAGTATGCAGGGCCATATTTAGTGAATGTGGATGACGGATCGATACTGATGCAGGATAACGCCCGGCCACACACCGCTTGGTTCGTACATGAATACATTTAGGAGCTTGGTATCAACTTGATGGCTTGGCCATCAAGAAGTCCTGATCTCAACCCGATCGAGCAGCCTATTCTCACCTTCTATCCCCCTCAGGGCCCTAACACAGGCCCTGATGGAAGAATGGGAGAATATTCCCCAACATCGCCTCCAAAACCTCGTCTTCAGTATGCCAAACCGACCTGAAGCTGTAATCATAGCCAGAGGAGACAAAACCAGCTATTAATAGGTAAATAAGGCATAAAACATACTTAAATAAATGTTGTTTAAGTTTTTTCCCAGTAACTTAAAAATGGGTATGTTTTGGTTTTTATATATTTTTTTTTTGTTAAAAACATTACTAATGTAGTATAAACTATAATTTCAAAGAAAGTTGATGAGATTTGCTATAAAACGTTTTTTATTTCAAAACTCTTATTTCTCTAGTTTGGGAAAAATTGCAATTTAAAAAGTGTGGTACTAAATTTTGAAGGCCAGTGTAAATGTATTGCCAATAAAGTGCTAATCGCAGAAGCTATAACCATAACATTTATGTAATCAGACCGAAACGTGTATAAAATTGGGTAATAAGGAGACTCAGCCACGGTATAAATAATTGTATTGTTTGAAAATATGATTAGCGTTTGAATTTTCATGCACTTTTTAAGTAATTGCTTGATCACGTGATAGTAGTGATAGTCACGTGTAGTGATTGTTCATAACGTTATTTTTTACTTTTATCATTTGATCTCAAGCACACCGTCGACTAAGTACTTAAATTTATTGTTTTATTGAGACATTAATTTTACATAGAGTAGCTACGCACTGCAGACTTTTTAAATTACGTTCATAAAATTTATTTCCCGTGTTTGCTAGCATTATTAGTTGTCACGGCGAATCAAAATTTTAGCAGTGTCAATGACTTGAGCAGTACCGTACGTAATGTGATGATGTATAATAAGTATTTAATTCGACGGAACAGAACATGTCCAATATGAAGCTAAGTTAAATGAATGGAACATTCATAGAGCCAAGTTTACAGTTAACTTAAAATTTTATAAAAGTCTGATTTGGACCAACAACAAAAAACCAGATCTGCTGTTGTATTATACATAGGGTGCGGTTCATCTAGCTGTTTGTTGAGGTGAAGAAACGTTTTCACACGCCTCTGGCAAACATTATTACCTTTGTTACGCATAATTAATGTTGTCGTCAAAATATACATCGACTTTCACAAGTTTCGGTCGCAATTTGTCTTACACTTAAAATTGCTCTCATCGTTGTTCATTTGACGTCACACAGTTGATTGATTGATTGATTAATCAATTCGATTGTAGCAATCAATTAGTCAACTCAGCCTGTTGCAGCCCATTAAGTTACAATGTACAGTCGCCAGCACATTCACAGGAGCAATTCCCGTATTTTTAAGAACGTTCGCATTCTAATCTCAGTGTCAATCTGTCAAAAATTGTATAGCGCTTACCTACATTTTTGACATTAGACTGTCACTGAGATGAGATTGCGACTTGAATTTGAACGTTTTTAATTATGGGAATTGGCCTTCAGGTTATACGTAACTGTTAAATTTCTCCAAATTATTTTAAACCTTGAAATGTTGAAAGGTTAAGTTCAAAATCGAATGAGAAAATTTGACACTTTGTGGTAACTTGACCTGCTGCTGTGTGTACACTGAGCATAAGTTCCTCTCCAAATTATTCATCTCATTTTCATACATTTGTTTTGGAGATTAGGTTTTGGAGCCGAACGATCAAAGAATGTCTAACTCATATCGATTCCTCAGACGACGGTATGATAGTATTCTGGATATTTCTAAATTGTTTTGTGTTCGGAATATGCCGCTGTCTCGGCCGTTTGACCTTTTGTCTAAATGAATGACTTTATTTATTTAACAGGTCGCTTCATCTCTGAAATAATCTGACAAGGTTTGTTTATTTTTTTTAAAGCCAGATATTACTCGTAAGACAAAACAGTCTCGGCGAAGTTTTGATAGACTTTCATGAGACAAGACAGTGTCAAAACCGGGCACTTGATTATATTATGGCTTCGACAGAGTCTGTTTAATAAACATAATTTTAATTAGTTTTGGTGAGATATGTCAAATTTTTTATCATTATAATTGTACGGTACTGAGGCACAGCTATCCAACGCAAAAGAGCGATCTTTTTGAGCTGCATCTATGCTTCCACAAACTGATTTTGGAAGTAGCGACTGTGGCTGACTAAACTAAAGACTGAAGCTGTAACCATAATATCAGAATCATAGATATTGACGCACGTTCTGTCGCTCCTAAAATGAGGCATCAACTATCTTCAAAGGGTCTAAATATAGAAAACAGGATGTACAAAGACCCATCACAAAGCCGTCAACTAAGCATTCAAAATTCAAAAATCTCTGTTTACGACAGCGCCAAATTTAACGAACGCAAAACATTGTGCATATGGGTGAATATGAAAAGTAAATCGTTCTGTCAGCGAACCCTTCATAGGAGAAATGAATGTCGGAGAACTGTTTCAGAACCCAGGAATTCTGGGGTGTTGAAAGTTAAATGATAACATTGAAAACTTTTTTCGTGATAAAAGTTGAGACTTCACTATCTCCGTAACCAAAAGGTTCCCAGGTATGGTGCAGTACAAAAAACAACCGCTATGACGGGGAGTACAAGTGGCTTTCGGCTTTGTTAAGCGTCTTTTTACACCCGTTATTATAGGCTTGAAATTATTCTTCACGTAGTTACCACTTAGTCTTTTCTCTAGGTCCAACGTCTACAGACAGTGAACACACTGGATCGGTCTCAGTGGTGCTTATGGTGGAGCTGGCCTGTTCTCTCCGTGCTGAGCGTGGTGACGTGCATCAGCGGGCTTGGCATCTACGCAGTGTATAAGGATTGTGATCCTTTCCTCAGTGAAAGTATTACGGCGGTAAGTTTAGTTTACTCTGTGGAGTTTAGTAAGTGCAGCTGTAAGTTGACATATTAAAATTTACGTGAACTTAAGGGTTTGGGATGGCTCAAGTTTTTCATGGCAGATGTCATCATTTCATCACTATCATCTGTGTAATACTTACTCTTCCAGAACATACAATATTTTCTATGATAAATATGGTTCACACACTCTGATAATTGCATGTGGCAGGATTCTACAAAGCTTCTATTACCAAGTTAATAACCTTGTGTCTTTTCCCCAACAGATAGACCAGTTGATGCCATACTACGTGGTGGAAGCCATGAGGGATGTGCCCGGATTAGCCGGACTCTTCGTAGCCGGCATCTTCAGTGCTTCGCTGTCCACCATATCTGCCTCCTGCAACGCTCTAGCAGCTGTTACATTACATGATTACGTTGGCCGGTAAGACACCCTTATCTTCTATACTTTATCTAACAGCCATTTTATGAACATTGCCCAGATCTATTAAAAACTTTACATCGTTGATGAATTGGTCGATAGGGTACTTATATTTTTTTTTTGTTTCTCATCTTAACCAGAAGTGGACTTTTCAATAAGAGGTACGAGAACATACCGAAACAGCTTTAGAATAAAACACATGACAATAGAATAGTGTATAGCATTTGTTTTGTTTTGTTTTGATATAAACAGATCTGGATATATGGCAGACTGTTATTTTTCCGTTTAGTTACATTCGTTTATTGTATCGCATGTCGCACGCTTTGACTTATTAGCTCCACTTGTAATTTCCACACAACATCTTAATTTTGCATAGGCACTTGTAACAGTCTGTAGTTCTCATAACCCCGACAATTTCTCCAAAAGATGGTGCAAAGTCCCTCCGTCCTACGTGACATGGCTGACGAAGCTAGCCGCCTGCGCTTACGGCCTGGTCTTCTTAGCGCTGGCCTTCATCGCTGAATATCTTGGAGGAGTCCTCCAAGCTGCCCTGACAATTTTCGGAGCTGTCGGCGGCCCATTGCTGGGAGTATTCACTCTTGGAATGTTCACGACTTACGCAAACGAGAGGGTCAGTACAAACACCATTGTTTCCAATCGTGGGATTAATAACATCAGCTCCGTAATTGAATACAGTGGGTCATTTGTTTGGTATATATTAATCTGTTTTTTGATGCAACTGTAAACAGTTATGGCGATTATTGATTTTTTCGTTTCGTAAATGAGAAACTTCACTTCTTGAGAAAGGTCAAACAATTTTTATTATCTCTGCGTTTGATTCTCTGTACGTCTCATGGTTTTCAGGTAAAATGGTCCATTTTGTGTGATGTGCCTTGTGCGAATATATAAAATGTCAAAGACTGTCAGTATCTATAAACAAGCTGATTCTACCAAGACACGTAACCCGCATTATCTGTCTTACTTCTATATAAAAATCAATGCCACTTCCGTTGTAATTTTATAACTCAAGAACGAATGGACCGATTTTGGTCATTCTTTTTTTAGAATATTCCTTGAAGTACGAGGATGGTTCTTAGGGAGAGAAAAAGAAAAGTTAGGCGGTACGAAGTTCGCGGGGTCAGCTAGTAGTTTATAGAATTATCAGCTCCGAAATATTAACTGCTGAATAATTTTTGCGCACATCCCTCAAACGCTTATTTCTTAAATATTTTTGTCTCTTCTCTTTCAGGCAGTTTCAATGTCCCTTCTTACAGGGATGGCCATGACGCTCTGGATAAGTTTCGGAGGCCCACGTCCTCTGGTCGTCAAGCTGCCTCTCAGCGTGGAAGGCTGTGCCTTCAACGTGACGCAAGCGGTCGCCACCGCTACCAACCCCAGTGATTTCTTCTACCCCTACAGAGTTTCGTATATGTGGACTAGTCCGGTAAGTACCTAAAGGTTTTAATTGATCATTTGCAAAATCCGTGGGACGAGCTCATATCGTTCGTTACTCGAGGAGCTTATTTTCTTGGGAGTATATAATTTACATTTTCGTCGATTCCTAATATGTTGATTCTTAATACAGAGATCACACGTTTAAAGAGGTTCACGCTTGACCTCAAGCTTGGTAAAATACACCTATTATTTAATTAGACTTTCATCAGCATTCCTTACCACTCAACCAAGGGTGTGGTGGAGAGATAACATGGCAGGTGCACTAGTATATTTATCAGATTCGTCGAAATAAAATCGGGCACAGGATATTATTTGATTTTCCTGTTTAAGTACCAAATAATTACATCACACATATATTATTCAATTTCGTTGCTCAGTTTAAGTTGAACAATTATCAGTGACTCGCGTATGAATGAGCTCACGGTCAGAAGGTTAGAAGTGTAGATGTATGATTATTGTGTAACTGATAACGAATCTGTCGTTATCACTATCCTTTATGTAACTAATATGAGTGTTGTGTCGTTTCCGGAAAATATAAGACACCTACTTAAAGTAAGGGGTTTCGTAAAAGTTGTTGATGGAATTACGTCATAGGTAGGTATACCTAGGTAGAAAGGTTGAATGCTAATAGAAACTTGTTTGCTTAAAGTGGGTAATGATTAAGGCGATATTTGCACAGTATGATATTCATTCGATTCAAAACAGACAACATCAGCAGTGGAGAGTTGATAAAGTAGTAACGGGACGAATCACGAGTATTTTTAACATCAAAAGTTATGTATGCAGTTTTTATATTATTTAAATAGTTTATTAGTTATTTTAGTTTAAGAAGATTTTTATCGTAGATGAAAACAATTACCTAATATAAAAATATAAAGTGCAGTTGCACAATCTCTATTTTTAAAAGAGTAACCGTGGAGTGCCCATGTAGGTTTATGAGAAATAAAATATTTTGATCATGATTTTATCTTGAAGTAATTTAAAATTGTTTGTTTATTGAGGTCCAATATTGTCTAATATTATCGATTTCATTTGTTTATTGCTTATTATTTTGTGACGCATGACTTTGTAACTAGGTGATAAAAATGCAAGACGGTTCAATGTCATCGTTATCATTACGTTGTAAAGTTTTATTGGTAAATTTATATCATCTTTTGTTTCTTTGCTAGGCAAATATAAAAAACTTGAATGTTTACTGCGGTCTATCGTAAACAATTTTCACATGCAGTACCTATTGTTTAAGTGAATAAAGCTGAAATTATAAATTATGCATATGACACAGCCGACATATAAAATTATTTCACGGAAAATCGTGGGAACATGCTCACTGTCTAGCAGAAGAGGGGGTCTCACTAATCGCGAATAACCTGGAAAGAAATCTCCTCATGCTAAATGGCAGTAAAACTAAATATATTGTTTTCTCCAAGACCGTCGCTTCAATCCTACCGGGACACCTAAAACTCAAACTACACCACGGCTCTTCTAACACTTCTACTTCCCCTTGTGACTGTTCTCCTCTTGAGCGTACTGCTTCCAATTAATACTTCGGTATTCTTAGCATTCCAAAATAGCTATCCAAATTATTCGATGGTAAACATCTATGAAATTGTCACAGAAAATTGTATTGACAAAACAAGATGGCGGCGTTAGTTCCAATTTTGACCACGCTCCCCAGCGCCTTGTAGCGTTGTATTTTTGACAAAGCTCTAAATTAAATTTCTCCTCAATGTTACAGATTGGTTTCATTTGGGTGATGTTCTGGGGAACAGTGATATCTCTTCTATGGCGCCAGCAGCAGCCTTGGGAACGTGCAGGACGGTCTCACCCAGACCCTGAGCTTTTCACGCCCCCTCTTGCCGCAAGGCTAAGGGCCAGACAAGCGGAGAAACCTGCTGTGCAGGTAACCAAAGAGTAGAATAGTGCCTCACGCCTAGCGGAATTAATCTTACTTTAGCAGCGACGTAGAATGCATGGCTGGTTGTAGTGAATGGAGTAGATATTGGTTAATTTAAAATATATATTGTTTTGGGTTGTTTTGCGCTTTGTTTTAACCGGGGTGTTTCTATCAGTGCTAGCTCAAAAAGATATTGCAGAAATTAATTGTTTAACAAATAGACATCTGACGTCAATTTGCCGTGCCATTTCATACAATTATTGTCAAGTTGTGATTTGAAAAGTGGGCAATTTAAATTGGTGGTCAGTTTGTTTAAACAATCAATTTCCCTGACTGTATTTTAACTTCTAAGTATTAGTATTTTTATTACACTGTTTTGATTATCAATATCATCAAAAATGGTTCTCATTTTGTAAACTACGACCATTTCTCATTACGTAACTTTATATAGGCTTCTTACTAACACAGCCGCTTGATGGTTTTCTAATTTCTAGATTATGCTAATTTTATACCTAACGGCAAATGTAACGGAATGATAGTCATGAATAGTATTTTTAGTATAAAATGTGTTAATTAATTATATATTTTTAAATACCTTATTTTCTTTAACTATGACTATTAGACGTTGCTTTTGTTGTTGACAGCATTTGGTTACATTTACATATCACATTTTTCTCCTGAATTAGCAACCATATTTTCTTTTTAAAGTGTTTTATTTATTTTAATTTTTTCCGATAATGTTCTAATTGTAGGCAAATATTTATCTTTGTTACTCAAACTATGATCGCAGCTTCTTAATTTCTTGAAACATTTCTGCCACTTTCATGTAGTATTATTAGGTATTTCATTAATTAGTTTCATGTGATCACTTTGAGTACTAGTTTGTTTTCTAGATGACACCGTGTGTGCTTTGAACACTTCTTAGAGCATCTCTTGTGTGAAAACTAAAAAGGTTTGTAATTTTCCATTATTAATATAAAGTCGGAGAAATGAATTGACTACCAACTCATACTGTCCGTATATTCACATCACAATTACTGTCAGTCTATGACAGTTGAATGAAATGGCTACACGGCAAATTAACGAAGGCTGTCTCTTTACATAACAATTAATTTCTCTGACTGTAAATACTTACTTTTATGTTTTTTTGATGTGTAATATCTTTCCTCTCGCTTTCCTGCAATCTGTGGAAGTGATTTCGTGAAATGCGACGGAAGTGTGTAACAGAAAGCCGGGGAAGCCCGCGCTATTTGATTTGACCAATGAGCGCGCGCGGTGGTAGAGTTGGCCGTCAGATGGTACCAACCCATTTTCCAAGAGGTTGGTACTGTGAGCTAACAGTTGCGTGTGTGTGACGAGAATGGGAAATAGAGAAGGTGAACGCATCAGCTGTGCGCTTAACCTTAAATAATAATTTAAAATAATACGTCAACTTTTTTTTTTGTATATAATGTTAATGTTTTGCTTATTACCAAGGTGAGATGTCAGATGTTACACATCATATGCGACTACTGTAAGGCTCGTTATTGCATGCTGCATGGTAGATAATGTAGAAATATAGTGGGGCTTTGCATGAGCAATGAGCATGTCTCTTTACCTACCTAATTGTAAAATGTGTCAAAATATAAGGGCTGTTTCATCGCTCGCTTTTTCACTTTAGCTCGCATCGCTATAAGACATTTTGTAAGAAGAAAACATGTAGCTCAACTAACTAGCTCTTACATATCTACCTATGGCTAGAATACAGTAAGAAGAAAGTTTATATCGCCTAGTGATGAAACCAGTCCTTATTAATAAGGCCGCACGTCAGTGGTAACAAAACCAGCGGGGCGAGCAGGGGCTGCTGTGATAGGCTTGAGTCACACATTTTTTTCACAGTTTGGGAACAAAAATCGTCATAAAATGCGTGACTCAAGCCTACCACAGATGCACCGTGATTCCGTAACACGCTATCAATTACAATCTGAATCATTTTGAAGGACATTGCTTCATATGTTCGAAAAATTTGTCTGCTCAGCAACGTAACGCAATGAATGTTGTTTTGTGTTGTAGTTAGTGTGTTACGCTATTACCCCGCAGTATGAGCTGGCCTGTTATGATATCGAAACACCGTACTACGCTAGACCAGCTCAAGTTCAAAGTGTTACCTCCGACGTCAAAATCGGTATACTGAATAAGTATTCAGTATACCGATTTTGTCTTTTTTGTTATTCCCACCTTATTATCATGGATGCGTGATGGATTTATATTTTGTGCCATAAATTATTACTGTGATTTAATTCCACTGTGTTTTTTGTAACTTGACTAATTTATGTACAATTAATGATTTGAATATTTAATACATTTTTTATTCGCAATATATTTACGAAAACTTCTTATACTAAATAAACTATCAAACTTAATGCCTGTGGTAATTTAAAGGTGATTTAATTATTAATCGATTACTAACCGTTATCTATATCACAATTACATTTATTACATTATTATAATATTTTGATGCGTTTTTCAGTGTAAACTCTTGCAATCGAACGGCGTTGAAGATTAAAATAATGTACTTAATAAGATAAGTAGACAATTTTTTATTTAAGAACATATTTTTTTGAGTGATTTTTGCAAAGATTTAAATGGTTGATTCGTTTAGACATACTTAGGCAGGTATCACACCTCCGCCGCGAAACCATCGCAGCGAAACCGCAGTAGATCCACAATGACTTGTCCGTTGTACGACACGCGAAACAGAAGTGAAACTGCCTGTTCTAACGCACCGATTTGATTATGTTCTATCTCTTTTCCGCGTGATTTCGCTGATCTGCTCGGAAGCCGGTTACACCTCCACGCTCAGCCCGCCATTTTGTTGCGGTGCCGCGTTTTAAGCTTCCAGTTATTTCGTAAAATGGATGTTGATATTATGGAAAAGTAATCCAAGAGGTCCAGAGTAAACCTGTACTGTTTTTACTAAGTCGAAAACGACGTCATTTTGCTCCCTTTGCTACAGTACAACTGTTTTTGATGATATTCCGCTACTCGAAACGCGACATAATGTAGTAATGTTTCACCGCCGAATTCGTTTAGCGGGTTCGCATCATTATTTTCGCGTCGGAGGTTTGCTAAGGCCCACAATGTCGACCAATTGTTAATGAGACTTGACTTGGTTGTCATAGAAACGCCATTGATATTGTGTGAGCTCACTCTTCTTAGTATGGACACTAAAGAGCAAATCTAACGATGAAATCTTTAGGTTTTTGTTTTTCTTGTCAAAATAGTGCTGTTGTTAGTTACATTCCTAGTTTATGAACATTGTAACGATAAGTAATATATTTCAGATGGATATTTTTGTAAACCACATTCTATAATTTTGATAAGGGTCTATGGACCTTATTCTGAACTATGCTCAAGAGTGAATTTCTATTTAAAACTTGCAAGACTTTGTACTTATTTTTTTTTTACCTACTTAATTCTGGCTTTAAATCGAGATTCATAATTGAGCTGGAACACATATTTCTAACGGACTTAAGAGTTACCTACGTGAAAAAAGGAGAAATAAATATTTCGAATACTGTTGGTTAATGAAAGCGGAAAAATAAACGGACTTAAGAGTTACCTACGTGAAAAAAGGAGAAATAAATATTTCGAATACTGTTGGTTAATGAAAGCGGAAAAATAGTATTAAATTAGCAATAAATAATTATGTATAACCATAAAATATTTATAATTTTTTGTTGCGTCAAGTGGTTATCGATAATGTTTAATTTTTGACAATACTATTTTGGAGTTACTTCAAAGTATGAACGTAAAAGTAGATAATTATATCAAAATATTGTTAAAAGGTACCATTAAAAACGTGAATAGACATACAAACTTAACTTACACGATGCAAGTTTCTGCATACAATAAAATTTAAACAACGAATAACGTGCATCATCAGAACACCGTTTATACGGTACAACTTTTATTATACCACAGGCAATTAAATCCCACCGTGTAAATCAGGCTTAAGCTTCAGAACTATAAATCGGCTCCACAATCAACTCCAGGGAAAGCGATTCTGTTATTTTTTTGTAGGAGTCCCGAATTAGGCCAAATAAAATAAAATTTAATTGGGCAATACGTTGACTGACTTGTGGGCTAGGTCACCTTGTGGCAAGGGACTAAATATCATTGGTATAAATAATGTAGGTTAAAACATAACATTGCGTATTTGTGATGACGCTGTAAATACGTTGATAAGTGTAATCAGGCCTTAATAAAAGTTATTTGGCCTTTAAAACTTTGTGCATTGGTATAATCTAGTTTGATGTTGGTGTGAGCAAAATTATTTATTATTTATTGGTAGTTGTTAACTCGAATAATTGAACGTGTATCTTATATGAAATATGGTTTCACAAATTGTACTTACTCTCGTTAAAATTATATTTGTATAGTACGAAGACATAAATCAATTGTTTTTATTTTTTACTACATTTGCACGTAATTACTTTTATGGTAAAAAACTATATTATTACTGATACTGTTTTTAACATTTTTTTTGTCTTATTTATAGGCAACTCTTATTCATTCAGTTCAAAATACTGGTCATCCGATTGTAAACCAAATATAGATCTTTTAAACCACCCTACTTATAGATAATGTTGTACTTAAATTGACGAGATAGGTCCCTATGATTATAAGACACACATACAGGGTGCAAAAAGACCAATCACGAAGCCGTCATCTACGTATTCTGTAAGTACATCAAACTTTGTGCAAAAATAATTGGCAGGAAACGACCCTTACTTTTGGTGTGTAAATTCGCTGTTTACGGTAGTGCGGAATGTAACGCACTCAAACATTGTGCTTATGGATGCATGCAACGGTACAGTGATCGTGTAAGTATTTAAAGCTAAGTTATAACATTGAAAACTTGTAATTCCTATCCAGCCTGTCCCTTGCTGCCCTCCCCCAGCGACGCTCTAAGCCGAGGTCCATACACCACAGGGGGTGGCCTTACGAGTGTAGTCTCCTAGTTTATATGTTTTTTAAGCCCTGGCTGGAGGCCTTAACTCATTAAGGTAACCACAGGCAAGTCTGGATAAGCAGCCGACAACCTCCTAGGTTGACCTGAGAGATACCATATAAAAAAAAACTTGTTTTCGTAAAAATCGTTTTAATTTTATCCTTCAATATCCCGGTTACCAGAAGGTTCTAAAAATATAGAAAGGTACGGTCCAAAAAAAAAATAACGATAAGAACAAGTGACTTTCGGCTTCGTTATGGGTATTTTTACACCCGTTATAAATATAATAAAGTGCTACAAGGATCTTTTCGCTCCATTGACATTAATGGTGGCACTGTTGGTAAACATTTGTGAAATTGTTTACTGAAATGTGTTTGGCAACGCGGCAAAAGTTCCTGGTACAGCTTTATACCTAAATTATTATTAAACAAATTGTATAATATATACAAGTGAATGTTGCAAATTGTCTTCCATTTTTCGGTAAACCGAAAAGATAATATGTATTTTGTATTTTAAACTATTATTTATTATGTTTTTAGTAGCTGTTGCATTTTAGAAATATACCTATAGTTTATAGTATTAGTATATTTTAGTTATGTGCACAATACAGTACATTTGACAAAGATAATTTGACTTACAGTGTAACTTTTCCCATCTAAAAACAGTGGTTATGACTAGTTCAAAATTTGTTTACGGTTACAGAATGTTGTCTTTTACAAAGTATGCCTGGGCCCACTGCATGGATATCAGTTTAATAAATAGGCTGTGTAATTAAATAACGAAATAAGTATACTACATTATAAATTGTCTTATTTTCCACAATAGCTTTTCGAGATTGTTTCAAATGAA
The DNA here is from genome assembly GCA_937001585.2 of Brachylomia viminalis. Classification (NCBI taxonomy): domain Eukaryota; kingdom Metazoa; phylum Arthropoda; class Insecta; order Lepidoptera; family Noctuidae; genus Brachylomia; species Brachylomia viminalis. The sequence continues at coordinate 7,340,435 of OW443300.2, forward strand.
CTTTGAGAATATGTTATTGATTTTATTAAAAGTGGGTGTATTCAAAAGGAAATAAACGAACTACAAATATTTTTTTGTATTTTATTCATGAAAACTCACAAAATTATGAAGGAGCTACCCACATTTAAACATTCATTAAGATAGAGCCGCCTTTCATACATAACTGCAATACTTATTTAGGCCAGGCTGTTACGGCAGAATCTTGGTGCAGAATATGTTTGGAAAAAGTATTTTAAATGTTTTTGACAGCAGAACGACGGGATAAACATTAAAAATCGCTGGCATTTGCTGCATAGTAACTTATTGCAGGCATGCAATGTAGTGAAATATGACAGTATAATAGAACCTTTACGAAAAGGGCACACGACACTAAAAAGATTTCTAATCTGAAAAAAATCCGCCTTTAGGTCTTGTAATCTCCTCCAGTTGTCGGTGAAGGAAGGCATTCTGAAAAATATATACAGATTTAAATACCCACTTGCTATTTTTGTGAACACTCTGTATTAGATAGCTAAAGGATTTGAAGGCGTAATCAATTCTCAGTTTTGTTGTAAAAACATTAAGATTAATGATTTAATTAAACGATTTTATGTATAGCATCGTGTAAAAAGTTTTTTTTAAAATTAATAGTATAATTTTAATTTCATGAAACCTCATACCTCTCGCAGCAACTCATCTTCTCTCTCGGCGGCAATTTTGAGCATTTCTTTGGATCTTTCTAGCAGTAAATCTTTGTCACTTATGGTCCTTTTCAGATTTGCTACCTCTACGCGATGAGATTCCGATTGAGTACGTCCCTGAAAGTTATATATTTTAGCAGTTTACGGGGGTTATAAACGGCCTAAATACAAATGATTTTTTTTCTGTCCTTCAATGTTATTTCATGTACTACAATAATAATATGAGGATGGAATTGTGCTAAGGTTTAAAAAACTAAACATCTTAGGCAGTTACAGATCTGCTTACAGAAACGTTTAAACCAAATTGCCAAATTAAGCGATGAAAATTAACATCTACTTTGAATACGTCGGGAGTTTTCAGGGATGTTACCTTCTCCGTGGTATTACTACGGTTGCTGCGGCTGCTGCTTGGTCTGGAGTCGATTTTCTTGGGAAAAATCCCCGACTTCTGCTCCGCTTGCAACTTGTTGATCACACCTGAAACAATTTGTGAGAAACACCGTACTGAGTGCAGCTAGAAAACATTTCCTAAGAGTGGAAAGTGTATCTATTTTAAGTGACTGCTTAATCTTGATCAAATAAATTAAGAGACTTGTGAACGTGTAAAACTAAAAAATAGTAAACCATTCCGAAGCAAATATACCATGCACATACAGAGGTCTCTTTCTATAGAACGCCTCATATTGTGTAGAAAAGGGACTAAGAAATCACATCACAACAATAAATAGTTATCTACCAGTTTAATATAATCACCAATCCAAGATAAGAGAAAGTGAAAATAAATTAAGATGGCAAGGTCATGCGCTATAGTGAACGAGAAGGGATATTTCAAGATAATAATATGCTATGACATACCTCTAAGCGTAAGCACGGTTTGTTCAAGATCGTTGACTCTGTGTTGATTTGCAGTGCTAGGATGCGTCTCAATAGAGTTGATTTTCTGAGTCAGTTGTACGTTCTCTTCCTTTAACATCTCGCAATAGCTGATAGGGAAACAAATAAACTAAGAATATTTTATAAAGTATCAAATGTTCCTCACATCCACATCGAAGGTTCAGTACTGGAAGATGTGAGGGAGCATGCCTCTCTGGAGGTCATGATCACTACTTCGAGAAAGAAGCTGGCAAAAAGATCTAGTTGGGTTGGGCAGCGTTTGGAAAACTTCCGCCAGGTCTTCTCTTCGCCCGTACGATACTGTTAAAAGACTAGGTCTTCACCCAGTGCATCCTGCCTGATATATAAATTATGCTCATATAAAACTGTTTATTTTATTTTTTCGTAAGCAAATACGTTGATATAAACCAATAAGCATAATATAGATATATATTTCATAATTTATACAATGTTTAGTTTACGAGTGTATCTGCATTTTTAATAAAAAAATAATTTAGATAAATCTGTGTATACAGTTTAATAACTCTAATGATAATAAATAAAATTTTATGCATGGGTGTTTGTTGCACAAAAAAAGTGTATTCGTGCAAAATATGGGATTCAGCCTGATGAATCTTGCAGGTCAATAAAGAACTTGGTTTATTACCGCTACCCTCTCTCTATATCTATGAAGTATGCATGTTTGTTAAGAAGCATAAAGACTTATTTAAAATTTTCCAGATAGATGCGAGCACAGAACAGATAAAGAGGTTAGAAGGGCCTTGTGGGCGGGGCAGGCACGCCGCACTTATGAGCAAACGCTCAAAAGTCAACCGAAATTTGTTTCACGGGCTAACAGTCGTGCTCATATTGTGACAACGTACGACGCTCCGTGAAAAACAAAGAATTATGCCGTCTTGCGCTATTATATTTTTTTATTACGCGCTTTATACTTGCGCTATTACACGGAGCAGAAACAAAGAGGAGGTGTTGCAATCAAAGTAGTCCATCAGCCACCAATGTAGTCGTTACGTCACACGGTAGTTGCACTACTTGCAATCAGGCGGCGCTTTCGTCAGTACAACTGTCATTGTGAAGCGGATAGGTTGTCATGTATTTGTTTAGTCTTTTAAACGATTAAAAAGTATTCCCGACCCATACTCATTGCATTAACATGAAATGCTGTTTTATCTTGCAGAAGTTATACGGATCAATCAAATTCAAACGGAATAAAGATATCTTTCCACTCGTAAGTCAAATTAAAATTTAATTTGTAATTTATTTCTTCTCGAATGTTCGGTAATTGCCGCCCCCTATCGGCAAGTAGCGGAAGTACTGACAAATTGCAGGTCCGGACTCAGACTTTTTTGATAAGCACATACCTACATATATGCTATATGAAAAGTGAAGTCAAATAGATGTCGAGTTTCGGCAAAAAACGGAATTCGGTTTAGTTTCGGAACCTAAGTTCAGAAGAAAAATTTAGAAGAGGAGAAGATTTAAAGATAAAAAAATAAAACTATGATTATAAAAACGTTTTCTTTATTTTTCCCTCACACTTGTTAATTTCTGGAAGTTTCGGTTTCGGCCGAATCTGAAACCGGTGCCGAAATTCGGTTTCGGTTTCAGTCAAAAAATTTATTTCGTTCGGACATAATAGAAATAAAACTATATCGGTATATTATAAAACTATTAAACCTGAATCCGGCTCCTTACAATAAAAGTGACACTTAATGAAACATAGCAGAACTCTTACGACATCTTAGGACATCTGTCTAATTTACGATTTTGCTACTAGCCACTAGATGGCTTTCTGCTGTTTGGGCTCCCCCCGCACCCCGCGAGGCTGCGACACTACTTTTGTATGGAGAATGACTTTACAACACCTCCTCTTTGTTTCTGCTCCGTGCGCTATTATGATTTTTTTTTTTATTTTTTTTTTTATTTTTTTTTTTTTTGGCAACGACTTCCGAAACTAAAGAACGTAAAATAAAACCGCTCTGTTCTAAAATATCTTAAAAAATACTTTTAGTGCATATAAGTGAATATAATTAAGATAACCTCTAAAACATTAACCAATAGCCAAGTGACAGTGTTATCTATGAGTTTTGGAACCATTGTGTGGATTTTTTTTTGTTCCAAAAAGCGACGTTTAGTGTTTGTTTACAAAGCAACAATAAAGTAACAAAAGTGCTACAAAAAGACAATGAGTGAACCAACGTCATCTTAACTAAGTTTGTTACAATAAATAGCGTACTAAATAAGTGATAAAAATGCTTAAATGCTAAATTGCACCTAGTGTGAACGTTAAATTTTAAAATTAAAACAAGAACATTGCCGTCATTGGTCAACCGATGATCGCGTTCCAGTGATAAATTTGACGGAGTGTCACATAATTAACATTAGTGCATTAATCTACCGCCATCTAGCGGTGAGTAGAGGAACTTGACAGAAACATTCCAGGTCAACAGAGAGTACTATTTTGCGCATTTAAAACTACATAGTGTTGTAAGCCTGGAATTTTTTTCTACCAAAGTGGGAATTTTAAAATAAGTTTGGGTTTAATAAAATAATAACATCAACATTTTAGAATGGATTCTTACAACAACATAACGCAAAGAAAGAAGGTTACTGCCAATCTACAGCAATCGAAATCATTGACTGATTTATCGAATTCGCACATATTGGACGCAACAATGACAAGTCCTCCAAGCACATCCCTGGATGGAAGCCACTCATGTTGTGAAGTGCTCAAAGCACAAATCAATCAACTGACAGAGGAACTACAGTCTGCTAATAACGACATTGATGCATTACATGAAGAAAATAGTAATTTGAAATGCGAATTGTTAAAATGCCAGAGAATTATAAATGTCTACAAAAAACTAGACTTCATAGAGAATTCCCCAGAAACCTCGAGTAGGAAAAATAAAAGAAATATTGAACATGACAGCAACAGAGAAAGCTTATGCCTACAGTATATGACCCCAGAAAGACGTAATCAACTACCTATTGAAGAAATAACAGGCACACCGGTGATGGAGAAATCTGGAGAGAAGATGAAAAAAGACCAAAACTCACCAACTGGAGATAACAGGTGCACAAGAGTGAAGAATAAATTGGAGGAGGCACAAGCATCGAATAACAATAACGCATGGGTTACTAAAAATCGGATATCAAATGTAGCTAGGTCGCCTAATGGTACAAAATCGAAGCCACCAATGACAAATTCAACACCGGATAAGAAAACTTTAAAAGCGAGCACACCCAATGAAGCCAAACAAAGGAAACTGTGTGTATTAAGTAATAGCACACAAAGAGGTATACTGCAAGCTATTGAAGAAAATTTCTCTAAAGAATTTAAATTCTGTAGTTATTCATTACCAAACGCTAAGATACAACACCTATTAGTTAATTTAAAATCGAAATTAAGAGACTTCACTATGAATGATTATTGTATAATTTATATTGGAGACACTGACATAAAATATAGCAATAATTTTATTGATTTAATCAAAGTTATTAATCAAAGCTTAGCGCAGATAACCCATACAAATATTATAGTGTGCACTCCTTCGTATGTACGAGGAGCGCCTATATATAACTATAAGGTTGAGACGTTTAATGACCTACTTTATATGAATCTCCAATATCATGACTGCGCATACTATTTCGACACTAATTATGACCTAACATTTGAATTTGACATGTTTTCATATAAATCAGGTATATTGAATAAAGCTGGAATACCATTCATATTTAAAAGTATAATGAATAGGATCAAAATTGACTTGGAGTTATTCCCTATAATAACTGACACCATTAACAACTCAGAACCAAATGTTAAAGACTTGTTTTTTCTCGAATAAGTATATAAATATCCTACATCAAAATATAGCAAGTTTGTTAAAAAAATCTGATGATTTATCAGTATGTCTAGATCAACTAGCTGATAAACACATATGTATTGATGTAATATGCATCACCGAACATTTCATTATGGAAGGCTACGAGAGCCAGTTGTATGTACACAATTATAGTTTAGCGTCATCTTATTGCAGAAAAGGGAAAAAAAGAGGGGGAGCATGTATTCTTGTGAAAAATGGCCACAAATGGAAAGAACTGCCTAAAATTGCTAAATTATCAACTTCGGGTATTTTTGAATGTTGCGCCATTGAGCTTATAAGCTATAAGATAATTGTCGTCTGTATTTATAGGGTACCAAATGTAAATAATTATAATGATTGCTTGAATAAGCTAGAGAGACTTTTACAAATGATATCAAAGACAACTTGGAAAAATATTGTGATAGCAGGAGACTTTAATATAGATTTACTAAAGTCCAATAGACTTTCTGCTACATTTGAGTGTCTACTATTAAGCTATAATTTACAACTAGTATTTAAACAGCCGACTCGCGTGGCCAGCCAGACATGCATAGACAATTTTGCGCACAATTTTAGTAAAGCATGTAAAAGCGAAGTAATAGAGTTTGCATTATCGGATCACACAGCACAGCTACTTCAATGTCCCGTTACAAAGGCGTGTGCCATAGACTATTGGTATAGTACAAGAAGAGATTACAGTAAAGAAAATATAGATAAATTCCATCACTGCATACAAAATATTTCTTTCTCAGATATATACGATACGAGTGATCCTAATATAGCGTATAATGCATTTATAGAAACTTTTAAGTTGTTTTATGACTTGTGTTTCCCGCTTATTCGAGTCAAAATAAACGTAATAAATAAACCTAAATGGGTGTCAAAAGGTGTTAAATTATGTAGCAGAAAGAAAAGAAACCTTCTGTGGCAATTAAGATTAAACCCTAGCCGAGACAATAAAATGAAGTTGGTCAACTATTCTAAGTTATATAAAAAAATTCTAAATCTAACACAAAAGGCACAAAACAACTACAGAATAGAAAAAGCCACAAACAAGGCAAAAACTACGTGGCAAATAATAAACCGAAATAAATTCAATACTCCCAAACATCAAATTGATAAAATTAAAGTTAATAATAATAATATAGTAGAGCCTAAGGACATTTGTAATACATTTAACAACTACTTTGTTGACAAAATACAGCCCATAATTAATGACGGTAGCCAGCCTAACCCACAACGCAAGATATACACAAGATGTAAGTCGATGTTCATGGCACCAAGTGTACCAGATGATATATTTAAAATAATAATGTCACTGAAAAACACAAAGAGCGTAGGTTACGACGGCATCTCCACGAATGTTATTAAATCTGTAGCTAAGAAATTGTGTGTCCATATAAGTTATATACTTAATCTCAGTATAGCTGCTGGTGTATACCCAGATGCTTTGAAAATTGCCATTGTTAAACCACTATTTAAAAAGGAAAACAGAGAGCTAGTGGAAAATTATAGGCCCGTTTCACTGCTTACTAATATGTCAAAAATATTTGAAAAATATATTCACAAAGAGCTGTATAAATATCTTGACAAATATAATATTCTGTGTGAGCAACAAAAAGGATTTAGACCCAGAAAATCAATAAATATGGCGATTTATGATTTTATATATAATGTCATAAATAATGTGGATAAACGAAACCCAGTCTGCGCCATTTTTTGCGATATGACGCAGGCATTTGATTATGTCCACCATCCTACACTACTAAAAAAACTGGAAGCTTATGGTATAAGGGGTAATGTGTTAGAACTTTTTAAATCTTATTTACAAGATAGACGACAAATAACTGAAATCAACAGGATAAATGTAATTAATAAACATGACGAGATATTTAGATCAGAAGTGCGAAAAGTTAGTTATGGGGTACCGCAGGGTAGTGTAGTGGGCCCCTTGTTATTTATAGTATATATTAATGACTTACCGGAATGCATTGAACAACCATTGACTCTATACGCAGACGACAGTACCGTGACAATCCCTTCGAAAAGCGTTGATACATACCAAAGTGACATTAATAATTCGTTAAAATTGATCATAAAATGGTTAGACCAAAATAACTTAAGAATAAATTTTAATAAAACAAAAATAATCCAATTTAACCAACGCACGACAGATACGGACAATCTCAAGGTGCAATATAACGATAATAAAATTAACGAGGTAGTGAGTACGAAATTTCTTGGGCTAGAAATAGATAAAAAACTTAGCTGGAAACAACACATTGAGTTACTTTGCAAGAAACTAAGTTCATCTGCATATGCTCTATATACCTTATCGGCTAGTGTAAATCTGGATGCATGCCTTACTGCGTACTATGGTATAGTTGAATGCCATCTGCGATACGGAGTTATCTTTTGGGGCAACTCAACAGAAAAAGAAACTGCATTTAAGGCACAAAAAAGATGCATACGGTCTATTTTTAAATTAAAAAGCACGGATAGCTGCGTGCCATATTTTAAACAATATAAATTATTAACCCTACCAAGTTTGTACATTTTAGAAATGGCAGTGTTCGTAAAATTAAACCAGGAGCGCTTCGCACGAATGGCTGACGTATTTCCACGGAATAGGCGTGACAATAGTAGCCTATGTATCCCTAGTTCTAGAACAACTCTGATGCGCAAGGGTGTCTGCTGCATGGCACCGGTGATATATAACAAAATACCAAGTTGTTGGAAGGACTATACTTTTACATTATTCAAAAAAAGACTTAGGAACTTTTTAGTAGATAAAGCTTATTATAGGGTTGAAGATTTTTTATTGGAAAAAGACGTTGTTTGACTAGTTTATATATTGTATTCAAATAAGTATTAGAAATGTTGACATTAATGATATTATTGACTGATGAATCAGAATTATTTTATGTATTGAATGAATTGAATAGTTGAACATTGATAATTATTAGTGAATGATGAATTAGAATTATAATATGTATTTTAATTGTAGGTAATCTCTATACTTTTGCATGCTATGTAATTGGTAAAATATGGCTGTTTCTGTATTTATATTATGTACCACCATGACTTGTACCCGTATTTGCAAAATAAAATATCTTTATCTTTATCTTTATAACGTGTCGGAAAAGAAGACAGGTGTGTAGTGTAGCCCGGGAAGGGATTTCTTTTCACCGGTAAGTCCAAAAACCTTAAAATACAAGTGATATTTGTAATTATTACTATAGTATTATGTAGTTTGTAGATAAAAACGATACAATCGCAACAGTAGTTGCAAAATTATACATTGCTTGCAATGCATGGGTAGCATCTTGTACTAGATCAGTGATCGCGCAATGTATTGCGTTCACTGCGAACGTCGCGTACGCCTAGCCAAAGCTGAAATTCAGCGAAATCCATGCTTATCGATAGTGTTGTACCAAGTTGTAAATAATGTCGATATTAAGTATGTGTGTTTGATACAGCTGATTATTATCAGTAATATTATAATTAAAATAACTTTGTTTACTATCACCAATTATTGTTTATAGTGCGTTTTTAATTTAGTTTCTGAGTAGGTTTTCAATCTCCGGAATATTAACAAACATATGTTGACAGCAAAGATTTTGCGCAGCTTCGTCGGAACTGAATTATTTAGCAACATTAGTAATCATCAGGTTGGATTATATCCTACCGCAAACCATGTTACAGACCTAACTAAGGCTATTATTGGAAAATATATTAATTTAAGATTGCACTTTATTTTGAAAAAATCGAATTTAAAAGATAGCAAAGCGCATGTTACTTAATAAATTCGTATTATTTCAGGGACAATAATAAAATCAGCATTTAAATTGAGTTTAAATTATTGTTCGATTTTAAAATATTCTAGTATTTTTTAAGTGAAAACTTCTTTAGGCGCGTTGAGCACTTTTTTTGGTGAACAAAATCATGGAACTCGCGTCATCGTCACCGAACGCTTTCCATGAGCTATATGTATACTATGTATATATGTGTACTTTTTGGGTGAACAAAAAGCGTGAAACTCGCGTCATTGTCACCGCACGCTTCCCATGAGCTATATGTATACTGTGTATATATGTACATAGATATATCTCCTTGCGTTATACATTATATATATATAAATAAATTAGCAAAAAACCAAAGAAAATTTGAATTTCGCAGCTATGTTAGATGTTCCCCCTTAATTTGACAGTATTAAGGAAAAATTTAAATCTTCATTAAAAGAGGTGAAAGACACAATTAAAGGACTAGAAATAGGGACCAATTAGTTCAACCAGGTTTCAGACTGGCTAAAGTATGTAGATTCATGCTTCATGGGGTACTGTTTACAATGTTACAATAAAATACCTCCCCACATATTCCAACTGAATGAAACGAAATTTAAATCTTGTCTAAAACGCACACTTATAACATGCTTGGCTTGGCAACTTATAATATGCTTGGCTGTATGCCAAGCATATTATAAGTTGGGGGATTATATCGCTGGCAAAAATGCTTGGCTCAGCGCTGGTCCTGCTCTACAAGAGCGCCTAAACGAATCGATTAGCATTCGAAAATATTGTGAGCTGATGAAGGTTGTACAATCTATCTTTGCGTTGTATAAATTCAATTTCTTAGTATTGTATAATTGCATAGCACGTGTGAGCACTATGTACCTACTATAAAACTTACTGGGTTCGTCTTTCATTGACTTGAATGTGGCACAGGTAATTTCTTAGCTGCCACGGCTTATTTGAATTGCTGAATGGTTTTTATCTTTTTATTACGGACACTTTTAACGTGCACGTCTTTCTACATCGTTCTCACATGTATTATTTCAACATGAATGATGTAACCACTTTTTTGTAACAATATTTCGATTTAAAAGAGTGTCCATGGAGTGTCTTGCCCGTTCTTCTCCATAGGTACCTACTACGCTTTGGAATGGGCAACTAGCTTCATCTTTCTGACTGACCGAACCCTTGACAATTCAAAAGTGCCTGTAGTTGGTTTATTTGAAATAAATGCTTTGAGTTTGAATTATTTATATGTATTTAGGAAGTCCACACTAATTGTCCCCCTCTTCCCGGAAATATAGAGAAAAATTGCTAACTTATAAATTACAGTAATTTTATCGATATAAGTAATCGACCTTTTGGTCGCCGTAACATGCGTGAGATATAAATTACCTTTTGCGCGTGAGTGAGTGTACGTCAAACGCAGTGTTTGTATTAGTGTGACAACCAATAGCAAACTCACTATCTAAGTGCGTGTGGTTTATTTGTGTGTGTAATACGCGTACGTATTGGTCTCTTGCTTGTAGTGGAGTTAAGGAGTGGGAGACAAGCGGCGACACGCGTTCTAATACAAATCAGGAACTATTTCCTTTCTAACCTGTTTTATCTGTTCTGTGGATGCGAGAATTTAAGATGGAAAATACGATTTCAATAGAAATATCGACGCTTATTAAAATTTTATGCATGGGTGTTTGTTGCACAAAAAAAGTGTATTCGTGCAAAATATGGGATTCAGCCTGATGAATCTTGCAGGTCAATAAAGAACTTGGTTTATTACCGCTACCCTCTCTCTATATCTATGAAGTATGCATGTTTGTTAAGAAGCATAAAGACTTATTTAAAATTTTACAGATAGATGCGAGAATTTAAGATGGAAAATACGATTTCAATAGAAATATCGATGCTTATTCTACTTAAATGTCTGAAGAAGAAGATTTGTTCTTTGAGTGCTCCCATACTGAAGGTTGGTCCATATTCATGGATTCTATTATACCCGTATCAGTACAATATCAGGGCTATATTCAAAATGGTCTTACCTCTTCCAGTAGTTAAGTTCAGGTTGGGAGTCCCCGGCGGGTTTCATCGGCGTCCGTATCTGTGACTCCAGTAACGTAGACTCCAGTTTCAGTACTTGGCCTTTCAACGAAGTGATTTCTGCTAGTGCCCTCTCGTATTCGGATACTAGAAGCTCGTTGCCCTAAAATGGTTTTTTGTTCCAGTAGAAATAGTTACAGTTGACCATCAACAGCAAAGAAATGGATTGAGTAAATTCGGGCACAAAATTAGAAATTAAAATAGGTGGTTTTGACTCTTGTGTAAAATATGAATAAAAAAGGCAAATTATAAATTTTTGTTGCTGTATGGAATTCTCGTAAATGTTCCTTTTGACTAATTTGGTTCAAAAAGTTTTTCACCAGCAGCTTGATCAATATTGCTAAGGCTTTACGTAGAACTGCTGTATTATTTGTTCGCTTAGATAGAATCTGAGTAGAAAAAACACAAGATACCATGGAATAATTAAGTGGACCAAATTGTGTAGTGGTGATTGCGTGAAAACAATGATTCATACAACCGGAGTAGCAAGCCGCTGCAGAAGAATTATTTAAGAAATCTTAAGGAAAGCGAGACCTCAAATAAATTCAATATTTTTTATTTCATTCTACAATATGAACTTAGGTGGTAGGTTTACAAAGAGTCCGATATAGTAGAGTAGAGGAAGAAAGCTTTAATTTGGCAACCTAGTTATGACATATTCTTCTATCAAATTTAATCATTTTACCTTCTCAGCGATCTCCAACGCCGCGATCCTTCTCTGCTGCGCTTGCACTCGATCTAACAACGCCTGGGAGGACACAGGCAGAGAGGCCGCGTCTGAACATATGCACTCTGTGTTATAGGCAGGCTTCTCCTGAGTTTCAGTTTCTTGCTTCTCGATCGCTACTAGCTGGTTATCATCTGTTATTAAAATTTTGGCATTTAATTGCATGGTATTTGTATGAAATTTTGTTGAACTTTATACCTACTGATTTGATAGTCGTTTCTCTAGTTTGGAATAGTTCTTGAAGCTACAATGAAAACACGAGTCGTTATAATTTGTTATTTGCTAAGACTCACAGTGAATTGCAAAGCGGCAAAAAAAGCTCTGGAGGGTAACAATAATATTATCTTGTTCTAAAATTCTATCCACGAAACAAATAGACACGAGTAGGTAATAGTCTTCTCTATGAACGCATTGCGAAAGTTTAGAAACTTTTCGCCCATTTAAAAAGTCACGAAAATAAACGTGTACATAATACTTGAATATTTACTTTTAAGATCATGAAGTTTAGCCAGCAGCATTCGTTTCTCCTTCTCTAGTCGCGTCACTGCTGATTTAGATAAACTCAGTGAAGCCTCCAACTTGATGATTTCTTGGCATTTCTCTTCGTGGCGTAACTGCCAACGTTCTGACGATTGTTGTGCTCTGGAGAATAGAAGAATTTGACGTAGGCAACTTTAATTAAAAATTCATCATCGAATGCATTAGCTATGAACATGAAATCAATGATAAAGACTAATATTCCCATAGAAAGGAATAGTGAAAAATAATTTGAAGCGCAGCTATTCAATTCATTTTGTGAACACAAATGTATGGAACAGCCGATCTCATACTAAAAGTTATTCATAATGATATAAGTTCAAAGGCCACATTTCGAGTTTTCAGTTATTACAATTACATCTTGTATAAGCATTGGACTGGTTGTTGTGGCGATGTTATAGGGGCAGGCCAATGTCCAGCAATGGACGTCTTTATGCTGAATGATGAAGATGATGTTACCTCTTGCACTTGTCCCAGAGCGCGAAGTGAGTTACTGCGAGCGCTCGTCAGTTGCGCTTGAAGCGACGCGAACTGCTGAGCAATGCAGCTGTCTCAGGTCGATATCGCGACGCTTGGGGGAGGCCTATGTCCAGCAGTAGACGTCTAAATGATGTTGATGATGGTATTACCTCTTCCACTTGTCCCAGACTATATACGAGCCTAAAGTGAGAATCTCTCTGAGCGCTCGCAAGCTGTGCTTTAAGCGACTCGATTTTGTTGAACAACGCCGCTGGCTCAGGTCTATGTGGCCACACTTGGGGTCGGCCTATGTCCAGCAGTGGACGGCTAAATGAAGATGATTTTACCTCTTCCACTTGTCCCAGAGCGCGAGGTTGGACTGAGAATCTCTCCGAGCGCTCGTCAGCTGCGCTTGAAGTGACGCTATCTTGTTGAGCAACGCTGCTGTCTCGGCTGTTGTCACTTTGTTGCCGGTCGTACTTCTATAGGCATTTCAATACAGCATGAAAATATTTTGTACGGTATATTAGTAGATCACACTACTTCTTAGTGCGATTGTCCACCACACGTCCGTCACCAGAGCGCCCTCAATCCAGTCGCCAAAGTTTCGAGTAGTTCGGCGCGACCACTACGACTCGGCCCGGGAATGTGACAGTCCATGTACAATACAAAACACGTTTGATCTTGTCCACACACTGCCGGCGCACTGGCGCCGATCGCCCGGCTTTTGTTTTGTGTACCATCACATATTAAGGGCTAATTTTACCAAAGTCAGATGTCTTTTATCCGTGGAATAAAATTGACGTCTGACAGTTCTAGTACGGAAAATAACAAAACTTATTAAACTTAAGACTTATTCTAGGTATACAAGTTTGGTGAAATTCACTCTAAACCGCCGAGTTCGGTCACGCGGTGGACAAACGGTTGCCGCCACCGGGCCGTCACGTTCGGTTCGAATAATTTCGTTTCTCGGTGACGGCTGCGATGAACAAACGCCTTATAGCTTATATAAAGAAAAAACATAACAATTCTCGTAAACTTTAAAGTCTCTCGTGCTGCTTACTTATCAAAGCGCAATATTTATATGCTTCAGAAGATGCTTGTCTCTTCTATCATTTTGATGAAAAGAAATAGGGAAAGAAGACGAAGAGAAGACAAAGAGATGAAGAAGGAGAAGATAAAGTCGGAGATGAGGGATTTTTTTTTATCAAAGAGACAATCCTAAAATACATACATTCTAAAAACTTGATTCTTAAGGTTCTGAGCGTCCAGACGAGAGCGCCTCTCCCTTGAAGCTAGCACTTTGATCTGCCGACGGAGGATGGCATTCTGCTTGCTAGCCTGCTGCTTCTCGCGGCGAAGACGCTCTATGATTGGTTCTTGCCTGAAATAGTAACTGGTCGTAATAAAAAACTGTCGCTATCTCTATTTCAATATGGTTGAAACAACGGTTTTCTTGCATACAAAAAAAAATATTGGGTCCAGTGTGTCTAATACGGGTTTTTATACCTAAGTATTCGATCACGTTAACATAATTTTCAATTTGCACTGAAACTAGTGACACTAGTCGGTGGCCATACAAATTGACGAAAGTATGTTAATGTTTACTCGATCAAATAGATAAAAACTCGCACTAGGCACTTTGGTTAGATTGCCAAGTGAAATCATGGGTGATCAAATAAATGAGATTCTCACTTGTGACGGTGCAACCAGACCGCGGTCGATTGACGGCGACCGTCGAGTCAACTATAGGATCATAAGACTTGAAATATCGTCGATTGACCGCGTTCTGGTCGCAAAGTTACACGAGGTGTGCGATACTAGTAAAACAGGTCTCTTCCTTCGCTGCCCTTTCATTTTACGTATCAAATATGATCTGATTTTGCACTAACTCACCAAATAGTCGTAGAAGAAGCCGGTATTCTGGCCACATCGTCATGCGAATCGTGCAAGTCAACCGTAGATTCAAACTTTAGCTCAAGTCTCTCCGATCCTGGCTGGGATATCACATCGCTTTCATCGACCTCCACTATAGCGGATAGATCGAAACTAGGGTCGGTTACCGAAATCAGAGTTTGCATGTTCATTACTTGAGTCTGGAAATAATGTCTTATCTTGAATCAAAATTACAACACCAAGCAAAAACATACTTTAAGCTGATATGCAAAAAAGTGCTGTATAAAATCACTATTCCCGAAAATGCTAGATCATTCTCCGAAATAATTTTCTCTAGCTGGTTTTTAATCAATAGTTACTTTTAACAATTGTGAAGTGTTTTTAACCTAGCGGGTTCCGGTTAGTAAATAGTACATACTACGGCATAGTAAAAAAAAACAAACAAACCCTTAAATTATTGATGATAAGGCGTAACTGTTCAATTTGTGTGTCTTTATCCGATAGTTGCTTCAGGTAAACAGTTTTCTGTTCAGTAAGCCTTGACCTTAAATCCATGTGCTCACGTTGCATGTCGTTCAGCTGAGACAGCCAGTGCTCATTCTCATCTTTGTATGACTTTACCTATATACCAATAATCATTTAAATTTTACCTTTCTGTTAATTATTTCATTAGTTTTATTAAACGTTAAAGTGTCACCTCATGACAATGTCGTTCTTCAACTTGAGAATGCAGTTGCTCCATTTTGGTTAGTCTCTCTGCAGCCAATTCTTTCCACCGAGCTGATTCTGTTTGATACATAGTCCTGAACAATAAACCAAACGTTATTAGAACGATCAGATAATATTATTAGGTAACACTTTTTGTATTCCAAATGACTAATTGATACTAACAGGTCCGACTTGCACTCATCAAGTTCACTTTGCTGATTAAAACACTTGTTTTCTAATTCTGTGATTTGCGTTGTGTATTTTGTAACCACTTCTTTCAGTGCTTCTCCGTTGGAGACACTAGACTCACTAGCTCGTCTGCAACAAATAAGAGAATAGTGATATGTTTAGCATCATACGTAATTAACGTCTTATCAGCTCGTTAAAAATGATTGATTTGAACGTTTTTGAGGCATGCTATCAAATACAAACATCCACTTAAATTACCTATCTAACTTTGACTGCAGCTCCATTATTTTCACTTGCAGTTCTTTTACAGATTTAGCATATTCATCTCTTTCGTTTTTCAGTAATTCTTTGTATTCTACCAGTATAGCGTTTTTATCATTTTCTAATTGTTTCAGGGTTAACAATAAAGTTTTGTTCTCTTCATTGGCCTTATCCCTCTTTTGGTTCACTTCTGTAATCTGTTTCATTTGAAAATCGTTAAGTTGTTTTGTTAAATCGTCTATAGTATATTGTAGTTTCTCTTTAATACTATCTTTTTGATTGTTAGAAGCCTTCAGGTTTTGAATCGTAGATTCAAATGTGACTTTTTCATTTTTCAGACCTATGATTTCTTCAGTACGTGTATGTGCTAATGTCATGGCTTCGTGTAATTGGTTAGTCTTTCTGTCAATTTCTACTTTGAGTAATTTTATTTGACTATGCATTTCATCTATTGCATCACCGTTTTCATCTGTTTGTACTAATTTGAAGCTTTTGTTTATTTCAATGGGGATAGTTTGAACAAGTACATCAGATAATTCTGTCGTGTGCTTTCTTTGAACGATTTTAAATGGGGAGTCTATCTCTTCATTATCTGTCAGTGAATCGGTTGAATGTTTTTGTTGCTGCTTGCATATTTGTGGTTTTGTCAACGTTACAGTTTCACTTCCTAAAATCAAATAAAATACAATTTTTAAATTGTAGGCTACTATGTTCCAAATATTCAAATGAATGAATAAATGAATATCTTACGTCTGGAACTTGACTCATCATCAGACTGGACATCTTCTAATTCGATGGATAGGTCTTTGAGTTCATCACCATTATTTTTATGTTGGCCATTCATAGCGATCTTTTCGAAGCCTTGATTCACTAGCAAAAGCGTTTTCTCCATATCATTGCAGTGTTTTATTAAGTTCTGGTGAGACAACTCCATAGCCAACAACTTTTTATTGATATGTTCTAATTCCCGCGTGTTTACAGATTCCTGAAATGATTATGTTTTTGCAAGTAATAAATATGGTGTTTACACGCAGCTTATTTATTCTGTTTCAGACTTACCGCCATAATATGTTTTAGTTTATGTGGGCAACTATCTTCTTGTAATAAACATTTATGTTTTGACACATCTAAGATTTGATCGAATACACTATGTTTTGAAATCAAATTAGCTCGCAGATCTTCTATTTCATATAGCTTTACGTCAACATCTTGATTTTTACGTGAAAGTACTTCTATGTTATTTAAATAATTTTCGACCGATATAAGCGGTAAACTTCCCTGGTATTGCTGTCGCAGTGCCTGCATTACTTCGTATAAGAATCTAAAAGTTTAAATAAATAATTAAATAAGGCGATAGCAAATTAGCACATGAAGTTAACAAGCTTTTGAATAAGCAATAATAATATTTAACGCAAAGGTGATGGTAACCAATGGTCAAAGATAAAGAATCTAGAAAATTTGTGCCACAAGTAGTTGGCCGGTTCTAAACCGAGATCATTGTAATTATTATTATAACTAAAAATATTATGTTTAATACAACCTGAATTTGTTTTCGAATCTCATGGCGTAAACATCAAAGATTTTCTGGCGTGCTCTGAACATGTCTTCAGCCTCAATTCTCAATTCCCTTTCCTTATTGAGAGCTGCGTGAAGTCTTTCTATTCTAGTGTGACTTTCTGAAGCTTGAAGATGGGCTACAAGGATTTCACCACTAAGTCTGCAAACGAAAGTTGTATCGGGAATTAAGTCTAGTGGTCGCAAGTGCAATTGCTGAGCACGAGGTCCTGGATTCGACTCCCAAGTCGAGAAAAGTGGTATTTGGTTTTTGCATGAGGGATCACTCAGTAACCGCCTGGGGTCTGGATTAGTGCCCGGTTGATGGCAATAGGATCGCCCCCTACTGCATGCGACATAAGCATAACTGGCGAAATTTGGGTACACCTATACCTAACTCTTCAGAGACCAAAAATGAAAATAAATATTTAAGTCTCATAAGATAACCATACCTCGCTATGATTGCTTTGCTGTCACTTGCAGATTGTAGATCTAACACTTGGTGCTGCAACATGTTAATTTCCATATCACTGCTTATTTGTCGTAATTCACTGTTTTGTAGCTGAAATCATGAACATAAATCAGAAATACTCGTACCAGCTACGTTTGTATGCTTTTAAAATAAATCTGCGGGGTAATTGCGTGAAACACTTGAATGACAGTTCAACAACATTCATTGCATTATTTACGTTGCTGAGAATACCATTTTTTCGAACTTATGAAGCAATGGCTTAGCAATATCTCAAACAATTATTGAGATTATGTTTTATAGTATGTTACGAAATTAGAGGGCTATTTTTGTTTCCTAAATAATAAATACCTTGAGGAGCGTGACGTCTAACTGACTGTTAATGCGATGATATTGCTCTTTAAGTAGTTGATTGTCGCCGGATATCTGATGTAGCTGCTCCTTCATTAAACTCAATTCTTCTTTTGTTACAGAAGCTAAAGATTCGTCACTGAAAAGGTAGCAAACAGTAAAAAATATATTTCAAATTTAAACGTGATCTGTTTAATGAAAATCACGTCTTACATATTTTTTACTTGAATTTCTTGCAGTTCCCAATTTTTACTCTGTAAATTCTCAATTTCCTTATCTTTCTCGTTTAGCTCAAAACAAAGCTGCTCTATTTGTTTTTTTGAGACCATCTGTTCTATATTAGATTCAATCTCCTGCGCTTTTCCTTGTTGTGAATTTTCTAAAAAAATATAAATGCATCAATAGGCCTCTACCGTAAGGTTTAAATAATTGTACCCGTGTAGTGTTTATATTTGATGACTACTTTTATGTTATGGGGTGGTCACCATACTGATGGGCCCACCTATTGTTAAGGCACTATCCCGGGAAAAACGCTGAAATATCTCATGTGTCTGTAATTACACCACAGCGGTACACAACAGTGCTTGACAGCGTTACAAATAGGTATGTCAATGATGATAGACTAGAATACTAGAATTATCAGACGAGCAGTAGATACTATAACTAAATAACCTAAATACTTGCGAACTTCCGTGATGACTTAATTATATTATATTATTGGAATACTAATTACCACTTTGTTGGTTAATTTCCAATCGAACAAAGTTAATTATATTGATTTTATCCTCATCTAGACGATTAAACAAGCACAACAAATGATTTTGATGACTAAAACCATTTTCCACGAGTTTCCGGTATTTTGAAAGAATCTCACTGAGAGCAAAACTTTGTTTCCAAAAGAGTTCAAGTGATATTGAGTAACGTAATTTATCAGTTAAATTAGCAACCACTATTATTAGTTTCTGAATTTGTGTTTCGTATTCTGATGCCGCCTCCATTGCATCTCTTTTACTTTCCAAAATTTCATTTTTCATATTTTCGTATAAGGTTCTTATGTATTTGTATGATTCTTGCAAGTAAGAACATTTTCTTTCCAAGCAGTAAACGTAAGGAATAGGAACTATGCCTGGTGAATGGTCGCTTCCATCTTCATATTCATCTTGTAACGTCAGTCGCCTTTTCAAATTTTCTATTTCTGCTCTATAGTTTTCTTCTTGAATTGACCATTTATTGAGGTCGTCACTGGCTCGAATAGCCATGGACGTTAGTTTAGCAAATAACTCTATGAATTTCATATGGAAGTATTCTAATCCTTTTTTGAGTTGATATTCATACAAAAAATTTCCTTTTTCTACTAATTTGTCAATTTGTGATTTGTCGTAAAAGTCAATGTCATTTTGTTCTTTTTCTGACATCCATGACCCAAACTCGCCAACATCTATGTTCTTTTCTTGTAATAGTTTTTCTTCGGCCTCCTTTTCTTTATTCTTTACTTCTATTTCTTTCAGCCTTTCTTCAAGTTCTGATGATTTTTTTGTTGCATCCGTTAATTGAGCCATTACATCAAACGTTTCCTTTCTGTGAATGAATAATGGAGTTAAAAAGTAAAACCACCGACACCATGGAATGTTTTAAATACATTTTACGATGAGTTTAGTACCTCGCTTCATGTAGAGCAGTTAGAAGTGCATCTTTACCACCTAAAGCCGCTCTTAACTCCATCACTGTTGACATATGTGGCGCGAACCAGCCAGCCGAGTTTCGCGCTTCCATCGACAATAATATTGCTTCTAAGCTTGGGCATTGTAATGTCAGTACGCCAGAAGAAGTTTTGCCTGAGGGTTTCAAATATTGGAGAAATAAAGTACAGTTTGACTCTCTCAAATTCTAATATACAGACAAAAATAAGACACAAGGGGACATACTGTTATCTTTTAAGAAATTTAGTATTTCCTGAAGGCCTTTCTGAAGACCTTTATTTTCTTCTATGATTGCTAGCATTTCTTTTTCCTGATCAAGTTTTTCTGAAACGCTTTGTTGATTCTCAGACTCTTTTGCTAAGAATCTAAAATGCATAAAATAATTAAATATCATTGATACAATGTGTATATATTTTTTTTAAACACGTAGGCCCACACTAGGAATTTCTCCTGTAATGTGGGTGCATTTCCGAACATTTAAACTCACATACACAAACAGCCAGACCCGGAACAACTACTTGTAGGTCATACAAATATTTGTTCCGTGTGGGAATCGAACCCGCGACATGCAGCCCAGCAGTCAATCGCTTAACCACTGCGCCAACCGTGCTGTCAAATATATATTACCCTGTTGATTCTTCTTTTTCATCCTTAGGCTCGTTGTCATCACTTTCACTGTTTTCAATAATTTCATGTATTTTGTCTTTCGTATATCCGGCTTTAGAAAGAAGACTTGTCATTTTACTTATTTTAGTACTCAAATTACGGTTTTTTAATTCTAGTCCAATAAGTTTATTTTCAAGTCTCTTTATTTCTTTGCAAATTTGTGAATTTGTTTCTTTTAAATTACGATAGTCCCTCATAATACCTTTGACAGGTATCTTTTCGTCAGCAACGTTAAATTTTTGTCTGAAATATATAAAATCTATAGAAATATCTGGATTCTAGATAAAAATAAGTACTAGGCACAGGAATGGATACTGGATGTGCTTTCTTACCTCAATGTTTCATTTTCAAGCTGTAGGTCATTAATTAAAATATTCAAAGCGTTAGTTTCTTGTACTAAACTTTTAATACCCTCGTCTTTAAACTTCAGCTGTCGTTTTTTATGCTTTAAGCCTTCAAGTAATGCATTTATTCCTTCCTCTGATTGCAATAGTTGCAGTTGCGACGTTATTTCTGTCAACTTCATTACATAGGAAAATGTAAATAAAGAACATGATTGTTTTAAAATAATGAGCATTATTAAAAATGATTCTTAAATGTTACCTCTTTCTCTCTAGCCTCGATCGTGTCCTCAGCGCCTTGAAGACTCACTGACAAACTCTTAACTTTTTTTTTCAATTTGATTATCATTGACCGTTCCTTGTTATCATCACTGATGTTCCTAGCGTCAGACACAGAATAATCTGGTGCTTCTTCTATGACTGCTTTAAGCTGTTTATTTTCTGCTCTGAGTAAATTGATAAGATTTGCCGTTTGATTAATTTCATTTGAAGCCTCTAGTAGCTTGTCTTGTAATTCCTTTATTTTTCGTTTTTCTGCGTCACTTTTCTGTAGGAATATTTTGAAATCACGTATCATGTGAGGTACAATATTATCTTAATAATTTATGTAGATATGGACTCACTTTTGGTGATGAAGTAGTTTTTGAAGCTTCCTTTAAATCTTCTTTTAATTTCGTATTCTCATTCGATATTGCTTCTAACTCGGATTTCTTCGATCTTGCTATGGTCTAATAATGTTAGAAACAATTAGGTGTATGCATTTGATTAAATTACAAAATATATTGGCGAATCTTAGGAATTTATAATAATTCTTCATTATGTTTTACAAAAAAATTGAATTCCAATAACATAAAACTATAAACTAAGGGAACAGCTAAAAGGGCATCAAAATATTCTACCGCATCGCTATCGACTGTTTATTGGCTGTTGATACTAACTTTCCAATGTTGAACTTTAGCTTTGATTTCTTCATATAAGTTTTCTCTTTTAGAATCCCTTTCGAAAAGGTCTTTCCTCAATCCTTCAATTTCAAATGATAGATTAGCTTTGGCCTGTTCCGATTTGCCTAAGATTTCTAAAATAAAAAAATATATAAAGTAGAACATTGCTCGGTAGGCATAATAGTCACGACACCAAGGAGTGGCTTCGATTATTTATTTGTTTGTCCCAAAAATGTGTAGCATAAATTGTAAATCTCGCTTGATTATTACCTTTTAACTGACTGCATTCGTTATTAATAGCCATTATTTGCTCTGTAAGATTATCGATAAGCTGGGTTGCTTCGGTTAACTTATCCTTAAGAACTGACACTTTATCCTTTAACCTAGTATTTTCTTCTTCTAAAATCTAGAAAACAACGAAACTTAAATATGCTGCCACATTAAACATACTCATTGAAATATTATTATTGATAATTACTTTAACATCACTTAATAACTTCCTTATATGTTTGTTCTTCATAGTAACTTGTTGCTCAAGCTCAGCTACAGCATTCATTTCTGACAGAACATCGCGACTGGAATCACTATCGTCAAAGTTACTTCTACTTTCTTCTAGTTTACTCTTCCTTGATTCTAAATTAGCGATGTCAGCGTATAGTTGTTCTAGTATCTCTTTGTTGGCTTTTATTATCTCTTCTTGATGAGTAATAGTTTCCAGTGCACTGTCGTTACTTTGTGTTGGTGATACTGAATCGATTAAAGTATTTTTTGTGACTATGATAAAAAGGTAGGGGGAAGCATCAATCAATCTCTAGATATGGAACACTGAACAGAAAGCTTGTTTACAATCAGCATGGAGATTTATACAACAACGAATCATAGATACAGTTACATCATAATAATAAGTAGATATTATGACTGTTTCCCAAGAAATATTAGCGTTATAAATCCACAATTTATCTACTATGTTTATAACCAATATAACTCTTCCTGTTGCGATGGAAATGGACAAGAGAAAATTGACAAATCATACCTATAATAAAGTGATTAGGCTGTTACATGGGAAAGTGTTTTCACACCATGCAACAACGTCTTTAGCTGGTATTATTGCCGCAATGACTAATAAAGAAAGTACCTACTGCTTACCTGCGTATGTGCTCTCTACTTTCATTTTGCCGCTTTTCTTTTGAGTTGACTTTAGTTGGCCGACTATGTTGTTTACCTGCAGTGAGAGATTATCTCATGATGACAATATTCAGATGTTAAACATGCTGAATAGCATTAGGATGCGATTCTATCTGCATTATGTAAAAGGTATTTTAGCACAAGCTGCTAAGTTTGGCGTGCAGCCAAGTCATGAAGGAAAGAAAATCTTTCTAAAAACATATCATGTACCGAAATACGTACGTACACAATATGTTTCGTACAATGCTGCAAGCAACCAGAAACAAACTGATAAATGTAGATCGTTTAGGGGTATCCGGAACAGAAAATACCTACAATCAGAGGACTGGGTGACAAAATCGGTGTTAACAGTTTCCAATATTCGCAAGTTGTAGGTAGTTCGTCATGTAAGTAACCACCTAAAACGTAGATATTCTACAATCTTTAACACGTTCACTGCCAACGCGGTCAATGTTGTCCGATGCTTTTATACGCTATCAAGCTAACTAAAAGTCCTCATTTTTATCATTTTTCACAGATTGTTTTTATTCATTATTTAGTCATCTTATATACTTAAATAACGTTTTTTACTTAACACACATTGATTTTGACCCGTTATTATTAGTTATTACGCATCGCACAACAATGACCCCCATGGCCTTGCCGAACGAAATATCAAAAATTCGTTGCATAGAGCCGCGCGGTCAGGTTGCCGCCCACCGCCGCCCGCGACTCCCTCCCCGCGCATTCGCCGCTCGTCTCGTTGCACTCGCAGTCGTGATTTCCGATTAGTGACGTGCACATGACGTTGTAAATTTGACTGATTGTTTACGTGGTACTACTATAAAATTGTTATGGTCAACATGGATAGTTTTGGCGACTTTGACATAACGCAAGAAGATATAACACAGATCGAAAATATCGAGTTCGATTTGCTGAATAGAAGTCTCCATTTAAGTTCGGATGAAGAAGATAATATTCAGCCTACTCATTCGAAGCGACGTCGTGTCATACAATCTGAAAGTGAAGACAGTGATGCTGAAATCAATCGTGCTATCCAAGACCTAGACAGAAGTTCGCCACCTTCAACATGGACTGACCCAAAAGGTAATCAGCGCAGACTTATTGCTTTTACTGAGTGTCCTGGAATGCAGCTCAACTTACGCATGGCTATGATAAACAAATGTCCAGCTGATTTTTTTGCGCTTATGGTGACGGACGAGGTCTTAAATAAAATTGTTTTATGCACTAATGCCTATGCCTTCAATAAAATAACAATGTCTAATGAAGCTTCGAAAGCAGCGCGTATTCGTAGCTGGGTCCCTACTAACGTAACTGAAATTAAAAAACTATTTGGGCTGATTTTATATATGGGTATAGTAAGGCTTCCGAAAATAGCTGATTACTGGACCACAGATAAAATCATTGGACAGCAATTTCCGCGAACTATTATGTCTCGCAATAGATTTGAGCTTCTACTCGCAATGCTTCATTTTTCACAAGAAGATGAAGAGAATACGACCGATCGTTTACACCGCATCAGAGACTTAGTGGAAGTAATGAATGCAAATTTTAAAAAATCTTACACGCCTGGCGAAGATTTATGTATAGATGAGAGTATGGTTCCTTTTCGCGGGCGAATTATATTTCGGCAGTACAATAAGCAAAAACGCCATAAGTATGGGATTAAATTATTCAAACTATGTACTTTGCCTGGATACACATACAAAATAAGCATTTATGGTGGAAAACAGAACGATAACGTCAATACTACGCCTACTAAGGTTGTTATGGCGCTATGCAATGAGTTGCTAAATAAAGGGCATACTCTATATACCGACAATTGGTACACAAGCGTCGGATTAGCTAGAGAACTTTTAAAGAACGAGACGCATTTAGTTGGCACTTTGAGGAAGAATCGCAAGCATTTTCCTAAAGAAATTGTTTCTACAAAATTGAAAAGAGGGCAATATGTAGCAAAAGAGAGTAATGATGGAATCACTGTGTTGAGATGGAGGGATAAGCGAGATGTATTGGTTCTCTCAACAAAACATTCTGTGCGATTTCAAAATATCATAAAACATGGCAAACAAACCTCTAAACCTAAAATAGTTCTTGATTATAATAAAGCTAAGGGTGCAGTTGATTTATCCGACCAAATGACAGCATATCAAACACCTCTGAGAAAGAGCATCAAATGGTACAAAAAACTAGGCATAGATTTACTTTTAAATACAGCTATGGTAAATGCTTTAATTCTTTATCAAAGCGTGGCCAAGAAGAAGATATCAGTACTTGAGTTTAGAAAAGAAATTATGAAGAGTTTTGTAGGTTTCGATATTGATGATACTTCATCAAATCAAAGAACGAGAAGAGTAAAGCACCAATTGAAGAAAAAGGAAGGACCTTCAAGTAAAACTCGCCGTGCGTGCCAACAATGCTATAAAAATATGGTAGCTTCCCAAGGACGTTTAATCGCTAAAAACAAAACTAAAAAAGTTAACACCTTTTGTGTTAACTGTCCTGATGAACCCTATCTTTGTGTTGAATGTTTCACAAAAATCCATTAGCGGAAAATAATTATATACGAGTAGCTACCTCCTTCTTGCCCTACGATGATAATCTTTTGAGGTTTTTTTTGTATAAGTTCAGTTTAAATGCCAATGAGAGGCCCTATTGACACGGTTTTAATGTCTTTTTAATTATTTTAATAAACAGTTACTTATCTAAAAAACGTTTTTTTAATTTCATTATAATCTCTAAAATCCTTAGTGATAAAATTTTTCAAGAGTGATGTGTTTCAAAAATCAACACTATTTTTTTCTAAGTTTGGCCCTTGTAAAAACCAAGCTATATAAGATAAACTAGAGGGCCGCGCGGGTCACATTATAAGCGAATTATCTCGATACTGCTGTCCGTTGGCGCAATAGAGAGTTTTGAACACAGGCCTGACGCGCGGTCAACATTGTCAGACGCGGCTTGAATGGAAAGCTTCAGTGTCGCTCAACATTGTCCCCCATGGCCTGAACGGAAAATATGCACTTTTTTAATGGCAGTTAACGTGTTAAATACAAACATGAAATGAGATATCTGGGATCTTAGATAAAATGTATTTTTCCAGAAATATGTATTATAGACTAGCGACCTTATAAATAATCGCTGATGCGTTAAACTATGGGATAAGCTTTTTCAACCGTAACTACGAGTATAAATCCCAGATTGAAAGCGGTAGGTAACAAGTTTTTTTGTATATTACATACATATTTAGTGAGAGACAAACGAGGCAGTTAAACAGCAGACTAGAATCTACATAGGGACCTACCTATTTAGATTTATGCTCACTGGACTAAGAAAAGCTACAGTTACGAATTAAACAAAAAAAGTCGTACAGGTTTTCGCTAACAAAAACTGTGTCCTCTAGTCAGCCAGCTCGCTGTACGCATACATTCACAGATTAGTCGGCTGACGGTCGGCCATTACGCGCGCAAACGGCAACACTCACGCATAAAATAAATATTCACACATAAACGGGAATCAATTTTGTCTTAGCGGAGTTCCGTCTGACTTTTTTGTCCGTCCATATAACCTCATTGGTCCTTAAATACCGAAATTAATACCCTCTAGAAACTACAGGTACGAATTCCTGATAGTGCACCTTGCGTTATATTAACGAAAATATATTTACCTGTTCGCTCTTCAATTTCAGAATATCTTGTGAAAGTCTAAACAGAGTTTTCAAGTCAGTAAAATTCAGTTCAATATCATCGGCTTCCATCCAACACAAACTCTCACATAGTTTCTCTTTATCTGATTGTGTGAGCTCCTTCTGTGAGAAACTTAATATTTCCCTCCAATCCGTTTCCACCATTTTTGATAATAAACTTTATCTTTTAAAGTTTAATTAATAACTTTTAAGACTGCAATGCCCGTGTGACTCACCGTTACCTAAAAAAAGTACTCTGTGCTCACCGTCGCAAAAAACAATGTTTGTAATCCGCGCCGTTGCTTAGCAACGCGATCCACGCCATTGTTGCCAATGTACTTAGTGGTCGCCATAGCTACTAGAATAACAAAGAGGTTTTATGTATTATTTTGAGCATAAAAAACGTAGACAGAGATAGCATTCTCTGTCTACGATAAAAAACTTGTCTTGTTTGTTGTGTTTGTCTTGTGTATTGTTTTTGTATTCAAAATTTAAGTTGCAACATATGAAAAATCTATACCACAAATCTATACTAATATTATAAAGAGTAAAATTTGTTTGTTTGTTTGTATGTGGGGTAATCTCTGGAACTACCAGTCGGATTTGGAAAATTCTTTTTGCATTTGATAGGAATCCCATTTCTTGAGAAGGTATTTAACATTACGCTATGACCCTTAGGAGCCGAGCAAAAAGAAAAAAAGTCAGAAAGAACGCTAAGCGAAAATCGGGCGGGTCGGGGGGACAAAAATTTCACGCGGACAAGTCACGGGCAGTAACTTTACCTCAGAACAATAACTAAAGCAAACTTTACATAAAATGTTGACGAACTGGTTTGAATTAGTGTTTTTTTTTTTT
Source organism: Brachylomia viminalis (assembly GCA_937001585.2). Taxonomy (NCBI): domain Eukaryota; kingdom Metazoa; phylum Arthropoda; class Insecta; order Lepidoptera; family Noctuidae; genus Brachylomia; species Brachylomia viminalis. Next base: position 7,368,284 of record OW443300.2, read on the forward strand.
GTGGATAGACATTTGCGATACATACTGACGTCTACGTACTGACGGAAGTATGTTTTTTTTTCTAATGGCGGTTTCGTTTTTTTTTCATCTGAGTGGCCTGATATCGTGAACCATGTAATTTTAATATCACGCAATGAGGTTTTATTAAACGTTCTAAACTCACATTTTCTTTGTAAAGGTAGGTATCTAATCTTCCTTCAAGCTGTGTCTATATGTAAAACCGAGGATGGAGTTTTTTTTTATGTTATTGATAGTTCAGAATTCCATTGCTAAAAAGTATTGATAAAGTTCCATAAAATAGGTTTCTTAAAGAAATAAAACACGTCACAAATACAAAGATTATTTTATTAGGTGTGATGATATCGAACAATAGCAGTTAATGTTATATTGTATGTCGAGGTGTCAACAACAAAATAAAACATTTGTGCTTTAAAAATAAATTAACAAAAGTAAATACAACAATACAGTAGGTTAAAATTAGTGAAAGAATTTGCATCTACACAAACGAAGCATTGACATAGGGCGAGGGGTAATACTTTGGTAACACCTATGAGAGTACAAACATTTAGTTACTTGGACATGTTCCACTTACTACCACAACTACTTGTACACATGAACGATATCAGGTAGAAACAACAATGAAAGAAAAAAAACATTTGTTAAACATTGTAAAAATATAGTTACAAAATCTGATCCATGACTAGACATTATTCAAAACCGTAATACTTTTGATAGAAAGTTATATAAAAACGAATTAATAGATGCCTGAACATATGACACCAGATTAATACATAGCACGCGTATTTCTTAGTATACAACTAATTTTAAATTAAGCATACAATATTGTCAACCGTTGCCAATACTCGCCCTATATATACTAACAATGCGTAGTCTTGAGTATTATTATATAGGTATTAATGTGGTAACTAATACTCCTACTTGTATATATTACTGTACGTTATGTATAGGTACAATTATTGTAGTGCCAACGCTCACAAAATGTCTAAACTTTGTTCTCGGCAGAATTTCTAAAAGTATTACTCCAAAGTTTGACTTTTGTAAATGTTTAATTTTATGTATTGATGTATATAGATCGGTTAGTATTTTAGAATTAGTAATCTAGCTTCGTTCTTTTAAAATATCACTTTTAAAAGACGAGCCCAAACAACTCACTCCTAAGTTATAAATAAATACTACACTAAACAATTTTACAAGTATATAAGTATTTTTATTATTTTTTTACAATTATACAACATCATAATTATCAGATAAACATACTCTTTGGGACGCATAAAACAACTTTGGATAGATTAATTAACATTGACGTGATGCGGTTAGATAGATATTCTAGTTCACAGATGACAGAAGCGAAAATATAGGTACACCGATAATACATTGATATTCTACTGTTAGTATATTAGGCTGTCGAATTAATGCCGTCATATTGGTACACTTTGGTCAGCAAGTTCGAGTTCCACCGAAGCCCAACTCTTCCCGTAGTTCCAGCTTAGCTTAAATCCTTTGTACAAAATATTATAAAAAGTCATGGCGTAATTTTGGTATCATTTGATAGACTCTAAGGTACATAATCGGTTATATTTAACATAGAGCGGAGCTTACTCTCATAAACTTATGCGACTACATTGCGTAACAAATACGTAGAAATCGAGGGCGCGGAATACGAATCTATTATTATAGAAGGTAGATTGAGGGATTTTTGGGATAGCTTTAATGAACTAATATTATATTTTAGTGACAAACTTTTCGATTTGATTTTGTTACACTTAAATGTTTATGAATATTCACTGGCTTTGTTTGGTGTCACGGATAAGTAAACAAATAGAGTGCTAAGTTTCCGAACTTGCACGGTACACGTTTTACTGGTTGCAACACACTGTTTGCTTATGAACGCTAGACATTAGCATTTCATTTGTTGACTACTCCGTGTCAAGCGTCTGTCTATCCAATGCAGTATGGTCAGTGAATACGTGTGTGCGGTGCAGTGCTATCGCGGGCGGCGCGCGCACAGCGCGGCGCGGCGCAGGCGCCGCAGCAGCGCCGACTCGCGCTATCAGATGCGCTCCACGTAGTTGCCTACGAAGAAAAAAAAACAGATTTTTTTTCATTACGTACTAATGTATTCGTAGATGAAGGAAGTACAAATTCTCTGTAGTGCGCCAAAGCGTATAACTCATAACTGGACTTGCAAAATAGGTGGCCATCATTTTTATTACGATAGAAAGCTTATCCGACTGGGGAGGAGCAGTATATCTGTATTTAGTATATTGCTAACCGACTGCACAAAGACCAAAAGAAGGAAAAGGCATTAGCCTATACGCAGTGGAGAGGAGATTGTATCATCGTTCAGTCCCTAGCGCTTCTTTTTAGTTGTAACCTTCTAGAGGATACAAATTGTTCCAAGATAGCCAGAATGGAGAAGAATGTGGTACGGCTTGTTCGGGTCGGCACCAATCGGTATGATTCGGCACAGGCCGGGCGGCAAATCGAACGTTTATTTTGCTGTCCGGCTGTGTCGAATCGCGCCACTTCATGCCGACCCGAAAAAGTGTTTTGCTCGCCATTCAGCACGCTCCTGTGGAAAAAATGTTTAAGTCCAACAAATACGCGGTAAATTTATTAAGATTTCATTGGTGCTTATTTCGAGAGTTATAAAACAACATCTACACCAGGTCGTCAGGTCCCGAACTAGGTAGAACCTACTACGGTAACCTGATGACTGATATACATATACACACCCAGACGCAGGTCAAACAGACATGTTTTGCACACAAATGTTTGACTTGTCCGGGGATCGAACCCGTGACCAGCGGCTCAGAAGGCAGGGTCGCTACCAACTGCACCAACCGGTCATTCATCAGAACCAGCTAGAAGTGTCACGTACCCGGGAAGGTTCCAAAGCGTCCAGTGCGCTGACTGGAGCCGACGTACCAGCCGTCGTCGCACTTCTCTAGTACGTACACCGTGTCACCCTCATTCAGTTCCAGTTCATCGGGGTTCTGTGGCCGATACTTGTACATCGCGCGGTATCTGAAGTGGGAAAGTATTTGAATCGTTATAAAAAGACGCCTAAACAAAATAAAGTTTATTATCTAAACGGTGAATGATTAATAATTTCTGCACATTTTAAATAGCAAAACATTATTTATACGTTGTAATGCGTAGCGTCTATGTTATATTTTTGCTGTTATCTTTTCATATTTCTCTGGTATATCAAATATAAACGTTTCGTGAGAAACGTATTTATATAAACAAGATTGAAATTTAATTGTTTTTCTAACGTAATTACAATGGAGTGTTCATATTTTATTTCAAAGCTGTTTTAATGATCTTTAAAATATTTTAAGGTTTTTTTTCACACATCGTTGGTTACTCACTACCAAAAAAATAATAATTAAGTCATGATGATACTAACGGTATGGCCTCCGCATTGGTATCCACGTATAAGGGCTCAGTATTGTTGAGGTCGACGCCCGCGCCCGTCGGCGGGCCGTAGCCGCGCTCCGACGGCGTCAGCGTCGCCTGCGCAGGCTTCGCGACGTAACCTGAGAAATGACGTTGCACTTTAGAACGAGAGGAACAAATGAAACAATGCGGGAGTCCGTTATCCTGCGTAGGATAGGTATGTTAGTATTTCATATATGGAAGTCCGTTATCCTGTGGATACAGCCTGTGGATGATAAGAATGATCGTAAGACAAAGCTGTTAAAGAAAAAGGCTTGGTTGCTAGCGTGATACTGATGACGTAACTTGATTCGGACGTTTGTGGGCGGTAGCCGACACAATAAGAAGACGAGATGTTATTATAATAAAGATAAGATTAAAGAATATTATGTCGTTTGGAATGTCGCTTAGCAAAACTAGTGTTACGTTAGTGATGCATTAGGTGAGTTACTATAGAAATAGACCGCAGACATCACAATATACAAGGTGTAACAGAATAAACGCAAGTCCTGAAAGTAGTTTGCTCATAATTGACTACTGAACCCATTTCAGTAACTATAAATATAGGTTTATTTTTTTCAAAAATTATGTATTTTGCAAAACTGAACGCCGATTGAGCCAAAGAAAATTAAATCTTATTTCAAGACTATAAGACTCAATTTTAAATGCATAAGTAATATATAGTAATATATGGCTAGGGTCAACACGATTTTCTTAATAACAATAGTTAGCTTTAAAAAAAATGTTTTGGTCATTGTTTAGTGCTTGCTGGTCAATACTCTAATTGGTGTGTATGAGGTATTGCGTTAATTATGTTACACGTTGTATACATGTATTTAAACTATTTAAAGTAGGCCATGAGAGACACTCTTGCACCGGTTCTGCTACGTAACCTGAGATATACGTCACCTACTGGAACAGGAACAATAATATGTTTGTCTACTATTCTAGCCACAATAACGACACACGAGCATGAGTATCTAATTGTACGTCAGAAACAACCGACTATTTCATGGAAGAAAATAAAAAAGTTTTTTACAAAAATTATCAACCGACGCGCGACGTCCAATAAAAAACACTACAAAGTTAAAAATAATTTTAATTTCGGAAGTCGGTGTCTTTGTATCTGTATTTTATCGTTTTCCACCGACTTCCGAAATTAAAGTTATTTTTCACTTTGTAGTTTTTTTTTTTAAAATGGTTGATAATTTTTGAAAAAAACGTTTTTTATTTATCACTTTTTAGTTATGGTACCGAACTCCACACTCATTCGAAAACGATCGTCTTACACGTCCACGTCCGTTCAAAGGCGGTTTTTTTTATTTCAAAATAAATTATTGTTGATTTTTTTAGACCGCTCGACCGATTTCGATAACATTTATATGGGACCACCTCTGAAGTATGACCTACCAAACGTGGCGATGCCACCGTGGTGGTACCAAACGTGGCCAAAGACGTTGGCGGGATGATCGCGTAACAAACATACAAAAAAAACACAGTCGAATTGAGAAGCTCCTCCTTTTTTGAAGTCGGTTAAAAATGATGTGTAAAGCCAAGCAAGTTGCAAGTTCAAGCCAATGAAATTGTTTTTTGCACACCAAAAAATAAAGCGGTGGTGGTGATGAGAGTAGTTGCCATTCTGTGATTACTCCATCTGCTGTCACTATAAGTGTTCCAATCAATTTCATTAACTAACCTGGCAGTGGCTGCGTGGCGGGTGGTGCATTAGACAATGCAGGGCTATTCTGTTGAGGTGTATAACTATGGGAGCCCATGCTTCGTTTAGCAGAGCCGTTGAGGAGACAGTGAGCAGCTGGCGACGCCACTGGCTTGTCACTGTTCAGTACAGGTTGAGGGTCTGGAAATTAGAAATGTTCAAGATAATAATTTTGCTGTAGGTAGGTACACACACATGATACATCTATAGGATAAAAGTATTCGAGTAGACTACTAGAATTTTATTCAACTCTTTTGAAAATGATAATAAAATGAAGTGTGTGCACACTTAATTTTATATAATTAATTTAATCACATTTCATTTTATTTATTTATTATTTTGCCGTGGGATTATTCAACAATATAACAATTACTTGTTGAATCTGCTGAGTATACTTAATTATTGCTAAAATAACGGAATACCGTTTTCAAGATACAAGGATACCGAAGGATTCCTTCGATAACCCAATCGAACGGGCTTTGTGGAATATTCCGTCCAATAATCCTAGTGGACATAAACTCCGAGATAAGGAATGATGCCCAACATTGCAAAGGAGTTAGTCAGCCTCATTAGTATAACGTTTTGTTTATTAAGTTACGTAATTTGACGTAATAGCGTGAATATTCTATTATGTTCTTGACAGTTCAGAATTTATAAGATGGGATGATATGTCGCAATCATGATGTTTCTCGTCGACATCGAACATATCGAATGTATTCATTTGCATTTTCTGAGTTGGCTGTTAGTGGCACAAAGAAAGACGTCTTGTTTTTGTTTTCGATTACACAATCATCATCTTATAATATAATAACTCATGCCTGCCACACAAAATGATTGTTTCAATCGATGAGAAACCCTGACTCAAGAATGTATAACATGGAAGCTCTCAATTAAAATGGCCTGAACCAAAAAGACACTCACCAGGTTTACTAGGACTGGGCTCCTGCAGGATAGTCACATAACTATCAGGGAATATCCCTGTCTTAGTGCCGTTCCTGCCCTCCCACCAGTTCTGGTCGATGCGCCTCGTTAGCACCACCACCTCTCCTTTCTTCAGAGGCAGTTCCAGGTTCGTTTGAGCAGTGAAGTCGAACTTCGCCCGAGCTCGACCCTCGACGACCACAGGCTTCTTGGGAGCTTGTACTACATCGCCTTTCTGTATCTGAAATGAGGTTTTAGTTCACGTATAGTTTTTTGATGATTAGTTTGCTTTTGTTTTAGAAGATACACTCTCAAACCGATTCGTGTTTATGGAGTCCAACAGTCAAGTCGATCAGATCGTTCGGTTTCAATAATATCAAGGCGACATGTTTTTTATTTGGCTATACGATAAACTTGATTTCCTGATTTAGTATCTTATGCATATTCACTCAACTTCAAAGAAGATATAAAGAACCTCCTTCTTACAAATAATTATGAGTGTTCCACCTTGACTTAACTTAGAAAACGGGTGCAATTGTTTTTATGTTTCTATATTTACCTCAACATAATTGTAAGGGAACAGTCCTATCCTGCCATGTAGCTCTCCTTCATACCAGTTGTTATCAATTTGCCTCCTCACATGGAGAATCTCTCCTTTCCTAAAGCTCAGTTCTCTAGGAGTCTGTCCATTGAACGTGTACAATGCCTTAGCAATCACTTTCTCAGCTTCATCGTATCTGTTCAGAGGCAATATATTCTTCTGTGAAGGCGTGAAGTTGTCCTGATGTCGCCGATTCTGCATATCTTGTAGCTCCTGTAATAAGTCCATTATTATTAGTATTTTTATTGATTCATTGTCGAAATGAAGGCGGATGATACAAAGCTCAAGAATCTTTGGTCAATTTTGAATATTGTTAACAAGACACGTCCGTTGCACTTTCGTGACCCGCGCAGTGCAAGGGACAGTGAATTAAGAAATGAGTTAGGCCGAAAAATGTTATACAGCATGTGTATGTCTTTGGTAATTAACGAGTACAGAATAAACGCAAACAGTAGAATCAGTTAGAACAGTTTCACACACTCTCTCAAACGTCACCTTCATTGAAGCATCGAATGCTTCTATATCTGCGGGTTGTATTTCGTTTTCCTGAAAAGGTTTAATATGTGAGAGAATCATATTACCTCCATGACATGATGGAACTCACTATTTTCCGATGTTGAATACATTTTTAACTTTACATTGCCTTATTTTCTAATTATTTTAAAAACAGATGCCTAGACTGGTACATCTAAAACTAGCATCACTATAGAGTTACAACAATTTCACAGAACTTATTTACGTAATTACACACTCATTGAACGTAATCGCTCTGGAAAATCATTTGCACGCATATCATGATCGTCTCTCGCGCACGTTTCGCTCACACTGGGGCGACCGGGCCAACCGTGCCATGCTCATAACAATACGAGAATACCTCTTTATAACAAAAACATTAACATCTACATTTCTTTTATAAAAAACAAGCCTTATTAAAAGTCGTTAAGGTTGAAATTTTAATAAGCGAGTTGGAGTCAAAATTACTTGTGGTCAATTGGTCAACGGCTTTTTCGTCGGTATGCGGAGACAAGGTCGTTTGGATTTTATGATTATTTAATTAAACTGGTCGATATTACCATAATAGCTGCTATGAATGGTAAACACTCTACTAGAAAAAAACATTATTCATTATTCGCTTTAAAATAGCTTTGATATAAAATATTTTACGACAGATATTTCTTTCTGAATCAACGTAATTAAAGTTATCGGATATTTATAGTATCATATTTAACCCACCGTTGTGGGAGAGTTAAGTCGCTAAACTCGGGTTAGTGTTAGTAATGTCAAAATATATTGACGTTATGACATGTGGTACCGCTGATAACTTATTTTGTATTTTATATTGTTCGAAGTTGTAGTACGTGAACATTCGGTACTATAGCAGCAGAGAATATAAATTCATGCACTCATATAAAAATAAATACAAATTATAAAAATAAAAAAAAACTTAAACCATAATATTTTTCCATAACTGACGTTTTCGTCAATCAATGAACTAAATCTCCATAAGTCCATGGTAACCACATACAATACGGTTAAAATGTAATGTCATGTTAAATAATTTAAAGACAAGAAAGTATTACGTATCGTAAAGTAGTGTAAAAGAGATGGGTATACAATATATCTAATCCGGTGGCGCAATATATCTTTTAGTGGCGCAATGCGTATTATGAGTTAAAAAGTAATTAATCATTTAACTCGACAAACTGTACATTTATTCATTTAACCCGACTATACGTCCACTTACACGTTTAGTCGGGTTAAATGAATAAATGTTTTTTTTTTGACATAAGTCTTTGCACATACCTAATTATGAAGATGAAGTAATAATAAATAAACCTACTATTTGCGTATGTTCTCAAACCTTAAGTTCAATAAATTTACAGATTGATATCGATCCAACTGCAGTCGCGTGCCGGCGCCTAGTTTAACGAGATTAATCGTTAATCGCATTGCAACATTGACTGACGTGATAATCGTATTCCGATAAACCGTCTACGTTTTTGCGCATATCGATGTTCGGTTTAAAATCGATTGTCAAGATCGCATGTAATACGATGAGAAATTGTTCTGATGGAAACGGATTGAAAGTAATGATTTTTCTTTGTTGCTTTCTTTATGACCTACTTTATTTTTATAGTCTTTTGTATTGAGATTTAGTGTGGATTATAAAGTTGTGTAGCTATAGCTTTTGTACATAATCATAACAATAATACAAACGATCTAAAATAAGTTATTGAGATTTTAGAATCTGTAATCAGAACATTAGAATAGTAGGTACGCACTTTCTATTAGATTGTGATATCATCAAATTTCATCAAATCTTAATGCTCTCATTGTCTTTTTCATACTTGCATTGAAACATTCAACATTTTCATCTTATTAGACGGAGAGTTTACGTAGGTACCTACTTCATTCCCGGAATGTTATTTTTCACCCCGGAAAATAAAAACTCAAACTCAAACACTTTAGCTAAGCCTGAGCTTGTCTTACAAAAGATAATATATTTAGAAACGTCAATGAAAAACGAACGCTCAAACAAACCGCAAATGGATTTAAACATAAAAATGTCATCATTTTTTTATCGTAACTGATTCAGATCAGCTGTATCTATGATTGATCGATAGCTACTAACATTGAAATAGATTTTATATTTATAAGGACTTAAGTAACCGACGTTGGTATCTATTACGAACGTATTTCTTTTAGGTACAGATATATTCAGGAAATATAAATAACGAATCTGCAGCTGTACTTATCTGCATTGAAATGCTAAATACAGAGACTCCGGATAGGCTAGCTAAATTAAGATGGTGTCTGAAGCGAACTCTTTCATTAACGAAACATGTTTATTGGTAGGTATGTAGTTGAAGCTCCTTGCAATATGACTCGTTCTGTAAAGTACGATCACACCAATTCCTATTACTAAGGTATTCATTGACTAACCTCTGCATTGAAATGCTAAATACAGAGACTCCGAATAGGCTAGCTAAATTAAGATGGTGTCTGAAGCGAACTCTTTCATTAACGAAACATGTTTATTGGTAGGTATGTAGTTGAAGCTCCTTGCAATATGACTCGTTCTGTAAAGTACGATCACACCAATTCCTATTACTAAGGTATTCATTGACTAACCTCTGCATTGAAATGCTAAATACAGAGACTCCGAATAGGCTAGCTAAATTAAGATGGTGTCTGAAGCGAACTCTTTCATTAACGAAACATGTTTATTGGTAGGTATGTAGTTGAAGCTCCTTGCAATATGACTCGTTCTGTAAAGTACGATCACACCAATTCCTATTACTAAGGTATTCATTGACTAACCTCTGCATTGAAATGCTAAATACAGAGACTCCGAATAGGCTAGCTAAATTAAGATGGTGTCTGAAGCGAACTCTTTCATTAACGAAACATGTTTATTGGTAGGTATGTAGTTGAAGCTCCTTGCAATATGACTCGTTCTGTAAAGTACGATCACACCAATTCCTATTACTAAGGTATTCATTGACTAACCTCTGCATTGAAATGCTAAATACAGAGACTCCGAATAGGCTAGCTAAATTAAGATGGTGTCTGAAGCGAACTCTTTCATTAACGAAACATGTTTATTGGTAGGTATGTAGTTGAAGCTCCTTGCAAAATGACTCGTTCTGTAAAGTACGATCATACCAATTCCTATTGCTAAGGTATTCATTGACTAACTTCTGTAGGTAACAATTGTCCATAAACGACGAAAACCGGTGATATTTTTAGTAGACGTCGCTAGCTATGGCTTCCATTTAAAACCTTATACAGGACTTAACAGATGCGGAAGGCGGAGACCCGGGTGTTATGGCGCAGCTTGGGAGAAACCTATATCCGCAGTAGACTGCGATAGATGCATCGATTCGACTGCATTCGATTCGTTTTTAATCTGCGTAAATATGATCACGTCTCTGCGCATCGGTCGCTTCTAAAGTGGTTGCCCATACGCCAGCGCAGAGAGCAAAGGGCGCTGACTACCTTGTTTTCATTTCTTGATTCTCCCTCTTCCCCTGGTTATCTAGCCCCCCACTTTCAGTACATTTGCGCCAACCACAATAGAAATCTACGTTCTTCACACAATCGTCTTCTTCAATGTCCCACTCACCGCACAGACTTCATTCACTCTTCCTTCTTTGTTCAATCTATCTCTCTGTGGAATGCACTCCCCCAGGAAATCAGGATGGCAACCAACCGATTATCCTTTAAAAGTAAAGTTCGCGAGCACATTCGTAAGAAGCTGGCAGTATCATCACAGCGGTAATGTTTTCTCATTGTGTGTCCTATTTGTTTTTAACATACTCGTGTATTTATGTACATTTATTTGTGCTTATATTTATATATAATTAGGTATATATATTATATGTATTTATAGACTAAACTAGTTTATACGTGTCTATATATTTAAAATTATTTAATCCTAAATTATCATTATAAATTGCACCTACCACTGTTTGTCTCTGCATCACCCAAAGGTTGACTGGTAGAAAATGCCTATGGCATTAAGTCCGCCTCTGTACATTTGTGTGCTTAAAGTGTTAAATAAATAAATAAATAAATAGATAACTTTATATTTGTGTTACATACCTGTAAATACTTGTTCCTCTTCTGTTCTCTGTAGAGTCTCTTCATGTGTTCCGCTTGCTGCCGCGCCAGCTCCCTCTCGGGCACCAGCGGCAGCGGGTCATGGCGCACCGGGCATCGGTAGTGAATGTTCACGTCGCTCTCCACGTAGCGGCGAGGGGATTCTATGGAGGGAATGGAAGATGTAGTGATATATCTCCTCAACCTGTCGCTAATGAGCAGTGATCGGAAAAGGTATATACCTAAAGTTCAAAGAACAGCCACAAAAAAGTGGAGACTACCTTACGACCATTTTTTTTTTTTTTTCAAAAACAAGGAGAACGTTCTCAAAAACCAGGAGATACGTTTTCTATTGTTATTAATTCAGGTAAAAAGAACTGGGTCTGCCTCATGTTTTCCTTTCCCAGAGTATCCAAAACTTGTCAATTTTAGTTGTACTTAAGTAATGTTCTGAAATCCGGGACATTAGTCCCGAAAAAATTTTTGTCGTAAGGCGTCTTCACTTTTCCTCTGTGCTTTTTCGAACTTTAGGTATTTTAGCTCTATATAATCCGATCACTGCTAATGACACACAATTACTTTTTCTATTGTTACCGAACTTAATCAGCTCGATCGACCGTTGTGCTCATAGGCTTTTCTGAAAACTTTGAAATAAGCTAGTGTACGAATCCGTAAGTACATCGAAGAATACTTTCATATTGAGATTTTAATAATGTATATAATAGAAATGTGATTTTGGCTAAAGTTCATACTTTTTGTCGTTGAAAGTAACAGCATATACCTTACCTATACCGTTTGCGTTTGCGTATACCTTAGTTTCTAGCTACATGTATTGGTGTTTATTTTTTTTGAGGTTGGGAAATCATCAAATGACCCCTCCCGCTCTGGGTGGAGCGGAAGGGAGTGTCAGACTCTTACTGACTAAAACCCACCCGTGTTCCTTCCTTGGCCCTTTATGTTCCGGGTCAGCGATACCCCTTTCGGATGATCCCGCTTTCCCGGCAGGCTTGGGCCCTAGTGGGCCCCCTCTTCGATGCTGACATCTCTTTGAGTCGCGCGTGGAACACGTATGCGCCGTCCAGCACGGGCCCTGGTCCTGATCGGACGGTGAGCTACCCATTACTCACCGCCCGCAGGCCCGCGCCTACGGTGGCCGGGAGTCGTCACGCGGCTCCCGACGCCCGGAGCGTCCACCGCGGCGGCTTGGACGGCGGGAGACTCTCTCCCTCTCCCGTCCCGCCACCTCCTTCGCTAGCATGACTGCTTCGCAGAAGGAGGCGACTGCCTCCCACTCCCCCTCGTCCCGGACCATGGCTTGAACCAGGGCCGGGCGTGAGAGGTCGCCGCCGCTGCCGATATGCTCCACCGTGTCCTCGGGGCGATTATCGCAGTGGTGACACCCAGGCGTTTCCTCCCGCCTGATGATGTGCAGGAACCTCCCGAAACATCCGTGTCCGGTGAGGACCTGCGTCAGGCGGTAGGTGAGGACGCCGTGACGCATCTCTAGCCACTCCTCAAAGAGGGGTCTTACCGCCGCTATCGTGGCGTGCCCTACATGTATTGGTGTTAGAACATATTTATGCTAGAATTACTGAAATTAGTCGGAGGTGATTCTAGTCTTATAGGTTTTTAATAACTTGGGCGCCTAATCAATCATAAATCTCTTTTACTATCGAATAAAAAAAAATCATAAATATTTATCATTAAACACCGAGACATTAAATTTTTTAATACTAAACGGTAGTAAAATTGCGTTGCATTTGAGCAATTTTCCCGGACATTTTCTATACACGTAACATTCTAATGTAATTATATACTTTCCAGCTTTCACGTAACAAGCCGCTGATTGCAAATATTGCTTTTGAAACCGCTAACACGAGTCGTGCGTGGATACTCAATAAGTGGCCCTCGTGGAAATCGTGGAAAGGGCTTGGTTGTAAACTAATGGCATTTTCTAATTGACGGGAACGTAAAAGGAAAAGTTTCGATGGTACTTTGTACGTAAGATTTTCTTTTAAAATGTAAATATTTTTCTTGAAGATTACGTAAATACTTTCTTTTCATTTCTGATACTTAAGCAAACAGAGGCTTATGTCAAGCAGTGGGTGAAGTCGGGCTGTGGATCACGTCTTTTATAATTTATTTATAAGCATTACCTAAGTACTGAAGTTATTAGAAAAGTAGCAATCGAAATCTTGCTAAATGTAGAGTACCTACTTAGACATTCTGCATTAGCGTGCATACAAAAAATATTTCATGTATTACATAACAAATCATCTTATTCAAACCGAATTAAAAACTCACGATTCGCGTAAAGAACACAATACAAACTTACAAACAACTAAGTCAACCCGCCAGGCGTAGCAAACCTTTTGTAAAAAAATATAAAGTAATCTTTTGCACCGAAAGTGAAAGTGTTCCGACGCTATGTTATGGCGGCCATCGATGTAATACTCCGTGATTGGCGATTTTCTTTAAGTGGTTATTATGCGATGACACGTAAGAACCGGTTCCAAGCATTTTATAATATATCGGCGGAAGTAAGAGGCCGTGTGTTGTGTTAGAGGGAACTCTGTCTAATCTATAATTTGTTTTCGTTATTTATTACATAAACAATTTAAAATACTGTTATGGCATGGGCCATACTGTGTACAAATTTATCGTGTAGTGTTAATTTTATTATTATTAGTAATTAACTGTTTATTTATTTAACTTCGAAGGTCCTAGTTTATCATTTGGAACTTCAGGTTACAGCTACAGCTATGTAAATATAATGCAGCATTGCAAATGTAAGCGGGCACGCCCTTTATGCCTGGAGGCTTTTGTTATGTATTAAGTTCTGTTTACGTTTTTGTTTTTATTTTTCTGCATGAGTAAGTATACTTTTCAATATTGGCGTGTGCTAGCTGACATATTATGGCAAATAATTTTATTTTATGTATCGTGTTTCGTAATGTTAATTACTTACTTACTAATACTACTGTGTAGAATCCAGTTCTTCTAACTGAAAACAGACAGATAGACAGCACAGACAGCAGTGCTGCTGGGGAGTTTGTTGCGCCTCTTCTTCTTCCCAGCTAAAGCACTAGGAAGTGGTGAAGGGCGGGCGTTTTGAGAGGACTGTCTTATGTAATTTTGACGTTCAAAAAGTGCTGATTCTCAGCCTAGTTTGAATAAATGACTTTTGATTTTGACAAAGGAGAGTTCACACAGTCAACAGTGCCCTTAGATCGATAGAATGATCAGTGCTCAGAGGCAGTGTCATAATCATAAGTGCATAACACACTAACAGTAGCAATGCCTTTCATTTTGACATTACAACAACATTCATTGCGTTATTTACGTTGTTGAGCAGATAAATTTTTCGAAAATATAAAGCAATGGATTAGCAATATCCTTCAAAATGATTCAGATTGTAATTTATAGTGTGTTACACAATTAGGGTGCAGTTATTGTTTTCTTTGATGAGGTGACCATCGCTTTATGTAAAATGTTTATCGATTCAAGCCTGATTAGATGGAAAATCGACCCAACGGTAGCTGGCAAAAGGCTAGGGGAAAATTATTATGTATAGTACATAGAGTTTATTTCATCAATCAATAAATGAATATTAACGAGACAGCGTAGCTTTGTTTAACCAAAGGTGACCGTAAAATTAATTGACACTGTTTTTTGTATATCAATAGATATTACAGAATTTTATAAGCAATAAAAAACCAGACATTTTGACCCATTAACGGAAGATCACATTTTTATAACCAAAAACACGTGTTTTGTTTTATGCTGTTATGATATTATGCTTATAAGGTAATTAATACTCAGGCGGAGGAAATTCCGGTCGGTCCGGACGTGTTTTTATTATTTGGTCGAAAAATGTGTTTAAAAGCATCAAATTAGGATTGTTTGGGTAGAACCGGACGTCTGGCACAAAGAAATATCTAAAATGGGTAGAGTTCGTTTAACAAAAGATACTTTATTTTCGAAATTATATATTTTTATGACTGATACCATTATGAAAACTATGAATCAAGGGTGTTTTATCGCAAACTGATTTCATAAATCTTAGATAATGAAGACAATAGAAAACAAAACATTAATCTATTTTTATATCCTACTTTATCGATAATTTTCATCAAAATATTATCCCTATCAAAAACCTACTGCCATTTACACGTCACAAACGCACATAATGCCGACGCAAAATGCCAATCTGCCATCAAATATGTCGAATTGGATACTCGACAGAATAACTTAACAATTGTCGTCGACTTTCTACTACTACAGATAATCATGCTTGGCACGTACTTACGACACGCCCTGAGTACCAACGATAAGATTACAATGCACAAATATGTATCCGTTGGATTCCGTACCTTATGCCATGAGAGAAAACTGAATTCTTAGAGCTATGCTCGCGGAGTAAAAGCAAAATGTCGTTTGCTGTTTCGACTGAGGAATTCCATTTGCACAAGATTATAGGTACTTTTTAGCGTTTTAGTACATGTTTGAGAACCAGGTGTATCGGTGTCGCTAAGATTGAATGTGTTGCAAATATTTGCCTAATTATCAAATCTAGATCAATCCAAGCTGGTTCGAGTCTTGCAAAGCGGAAGCTTTTGGTAATTATATGCCTGACTAATAAAATAAAGGATTAGAACCATTCGAAGTTCATAGCAGACCCGAAGTAATAATTGGAGAGGTACCAGAAGAATTCGTTGGTAATTATATAAGCTTAACTCTGTACATGAAATTGGATGGTACGTTGGAAGCAAACTGTTCCTTGAATGATGGCAACAATTGTAGTTTATACTAGAAGGAGACGAACAAACGTTTCGAGAAACGACGACGAATGAAGAAGAGGGTTGAAATCATACATTCTAAGGATATAAACCTTTAAAACGAAAAATCAATAGTATTCAGAATATTATAGCAGTGAACCTATCATAGCATTGATAGTAGTGTGTAGACTCCAAAACATAACAGAAGAAACAATGTGAAACAAATCGATGAAAGTTTACAGAATCAAGAATGTCGAGGGGATAGTTTTGTAACCATATGTACAAACATCAACGAACAGATCAATAATAAACATCGATTAGACGAATTTGCTGACTTTACAGGTGAACAAATTAACATTCCATAGAAAAACAACAGCTCGTAGTAAAACTTTGTAGTAATTGAGATTATTGTCATTCCGACATTGAGTAGTTATTTTCAAATTCCGAATAATTGCACACACTTGATTGGCGGTATTTTACTTCTATAATAGCATTATAATTACAAAATGTTCGTAAAGTACAGCTGAGATTCTTGATTGTAGGATATTATGACGCTAATTTGGATATATTTTTTCATGAAGTGTAATCTTTGGATGCTTGTTTGTCAAACTGGATACCGTTAATATTATTGTTGGCAGCTTGAATAAATACATAAGCCACTATGTACAGAGTTCTATATAAGAGTGAATTCCATATCAATTTTCTCTGAAGTCATAATGAGTTGATTGAGAAATTTTATCTGGACGATAAAATTTCTCACATACCAGTATGTCGCTTCGAAGTTCGTTAAGTTGCATTAGAGCGAAGTACTCGTATATCTACGCGACATTTTGCAATGAGTTTCGCTTTTAATTACCGTTTCAAGTTACAATTTGGTAAGTTGTTACCTTGATACAGCTCGACACTTCTCCGAATATTTCATAATTCGTCATTGATGCAGAACTTGGACGAAATGTCTTTGGTCTCAAATCCAAATATTATTATGATCGTTCCGGCTGCGCAGGTGTCATTGAAAATTGCGCAAATCCCGGAAAATTGTATTATTTTACATGTTCTTTGATTTTCTGAATATCATCCGAACTTGTATTAAAACATTGATTGGATATTTGTTTTTAAGATCGATATCTAATTAATCATCGGACGTCAGAAGATACATTCATGTTTGCATTTCATTTAATTCAATTGCACCAGAGATTAAGAAAGTAAACACTGATTATTGCGCAGATAATTTAGACCGAACACGTATTAACACACTTAATAAACATGGCCATAAATTAACATTTATTATTCGGTTTTAACATCAACACTTTGGTGGTGAACATAAAAATATTAAAGGTAATGATGATTAACAAACCATGAGTGGTCATTTTCTTGATTTGTTTGAGTATGCCCATAGTACTCTTGGAGACACACGATTGAACACAGTACACAATAAATTCACAACACAGCACGCACTCCCAACACGGGGACGACGTCTGTCACCGACTGTCGGTGGCGATAGATCGGATGCACTTTCGACTCGAATCGGCGCCTTATCCTCATCTCCCGCCAAACTCGCTGACTTGTACTTTCGCTTTGCACGCACACGTTGTCAACATAGACATTATTCAACAATTTTGGTAGCTGACGCTTGGGCAGCCGGTTATCTCATTTCTGGTAGCGTTTGTTTTGGTGTTTCACTCAAAACATATGTATCTGGTTTCCGTAGTTGTTTGCAGTTTTCTTAATGCTTAAGAAAATTTTCGTCAAAACAGCCTGTTTATAGTTAATTCAATAATTATGAACAGGCTGTTTTGACGAAATCTGATGCCAGGATATTGAAAATTTAGATGCGTGTGCTAACTAACAATAACCTCACTTTTTCTATCTTACTCTAGCGATGGAGATTAGGGAGTGATTAATATGGTTCACAGCGAAACGTATTATAGATATTCATCATTCTGTACTCTAGTTACTTTTTACAATAGCGTAAAAATGCTAGATTGTAATAAAAACTGTATTAATATCTTGGAGAGTATTTTTATGTTGTATCGCAACGTTGTTGTTTTTATGTTGTAATTTGTATTACAAATAAGGTCAGTTAATTTTTAATACCACATTTGGAATCACTTGGCCACGTTAATGATGTCAAGAATTCACGTACCTCAACGATGACTCTGTGACACAGATAATGTTATCTCTTTAAGTAAATATGTTCTTGTAAAGGAGACAAAAAGGTTACATTGGTAATTGATTAGAGACTCGTTAATGAAGAAATGAATGAAAACAACGATCCATAGTAATGATTTGATTCTATGCGAATCAGTTTCCGCTTCTATCTAATATCAAATAGGTAGAATGTATGTATTCTATATAGAAGCTTCGAAAACACAATGGCATTATTTGTAACCGTAGAAACGCCTATAGAAAATTGGGATATAAATAAAAACAAAAATCGTGAATGAGTCTATATACTCACTGTACGGCAATGGAGCATAAACATCCGGATATATATCTGTCCTGTTCCCCCAACCAGTAAATTCATGTAGCGTGTGACGATAATCTTCTTTTTTCAAATTCGTTGGTTTCTGCCGGTATTTTACTTGCTCTCCTATGTTAATTTCTATATCAGGTTCTATTATATTAGTTAAATTGTGCATAGAAGCAGAATTGTATTCTGGCTGATATTTTGGTTCTATTTGAATGTCAGTAGATTCTGAAACTATTTCAGAAATTGTTACACTTTGTGTGTCTGCGTTATCTGAAACTGAATCGTCATTATACGAGTTATTGTACGATTTATCCTGCAACTGCAAAGACTTGTAGTCATCTGTTAGCTGCGTGACATTTGTAGCATCGTACGTAATAGTAGCTGTAGTTTTTTTGTTTAATGATTTATCTTCAACAGATTCATTGCTTTTTAAGCTGTCGGAATCATATTTAGTACGAGATTCATTAGGGCTGGTTTCTTTTGAAAAGTAGGCGCTGTCACTTTCATATTCTTCAGTTTCATCATAGAGTAAATTTTTCTTCATGTATTTGTTTAGAGCAAGAAGTGATCTTGATAACGATCCTGACCCCGGCACGTCGCTGAAAAATCCATCGTCTTCGTAATTTATATCTTCACGGCTTGGAATATTGCTGTTGCGATTTTTTCCGGTGTCACTTGCAAAATTTACGCTCATTTTAGCGGAACACAGTTTAGTAATTATTTTATCATATTAGCACTGCACACACCTAGATGGTTCACGTTAAACTGAAGCCGCGATAACACAGATAAAAATATTATATCAGTAGATACTCGATAACAAGTGTCGATACTGTTCGATATACCCCGAGCGGACAGTTCCGTCTAAACAATTTTATTTATTAATTTCGGCGAACAACAAGCACACCGCATGTGATCAAGCGGCTAGCCGAACTATTTACCATTGAAAAAACTCAACCGACAGGTTTTGGAGTCCAATCCAATTGAATGACGTAAACCACGAGAGGTTGACTGATAATCGCACGGTATGAATGATATTTTTAAACTCGTTAAGGCACAGATATTGTATATTATTTTGTAACAACATAATCACTTCCAAATATAAATAGACTAATATTTTGCTCGCGTCAGACTACGTGTGTTGACGGCGATGGTCAGGGGAATAAGTTAAGGCGCCGATTGTTGTGAACAAAGGCTATTGTTTCTTTTTTTATTCGCACATAATCTTAGGAATATAAGCGTGTTGGCTCTCATGATGCTTACACTAAATGATTTTCGGAAGTGAACTGCGCAGAAGAGTTACCTAATGTACCGAAGTAGGTTAGATAATTTTTAATTTGTTTTTGTGAGACGAACGTCTCGAGGTAGTGTTATTCACGAACAACTTCACAAATAGTTACGATGTACGAGTAATGAGTATGTACTTGCCTGCGTCTGAATAGCTCCCGTGCGAGGCTCTGCGTGGAGGCTCCGGTGCCGAGTCGCTCTCTAGTAGTGTAACAAAACATGGTAAGGGACCAAACAGAAAAACATGGCAAAATTAAAATTGTATGCCTTATAAGAAACATTGACAGTCGTTATGTGTTAACAATGAAAGCTCAGACGAAATATTTACAATTTATATAACTACTAAAGCTAATTATGTCAAATTCCTGATAATGTACATTCAAGTTCGCAAAAATAAATCAAGTGACATTGTTACATTTAATGCAGGACTGCAAACCATCCTTGTTTGCGTCCAGTAATCACGCAAAGTAAACACGCAAAGCAGAAACGCGATACAGCGGAACCCATAACGATGATCAATAAATCTTTTACGACGGATGCAAACTTCTACAAAATTCAAATTTACTCCAAAATTAAACACGACTTAGCGTTTGCTAAATTGAGTTGTAAGAAAACTTTAGAAATTAAAGAAATTAACCTTGGAATGTGACGGTATGTCGTGATGGCGTGACGTAGGGCGAGAGCCGATACGGCCATGAAGCGGGCGGTGGTCGTGGCGGAGTGCGCGGCGGTTCATATCGGCTCGCTGGCCGATGCGCCGCGGGATTAAATTCTTGCTTCGCAAACGTGTCACTTTTCAGGATAGAGCTCAATTTAATAGATTCTTTTGGTACTGTACGTTTTATGTCTTTTTTGACAGGTGATGTTCGTCCGCGAACCAAAACATTGGGATCCTCTAAAGATCTATTGTTATCACTACGTTTTGGGTAGCGATGTGCTATCCACGAGCCTGCTAAGAACGGGGCCATGTCATGTAACTCACTTACGTCAGGAGCAGAAGCATATATCTGTCCAAGTAATGACATTGTTTCGAATCTGCGTCGAATACGATCCACTTCTCCTTGACGACATTCTAAAGCTTCTTCGGCAGACCTAGATCGAGGAGTCGTGCGCCTACGGAGAGCCGCTAGTTTAGATATGATGTCAATATGAGGCATATAACGATTTGTCGTTCGTAAGGGTACTCTCGCCACTGGGAGTACTGCTCTACATTTGTCTCGACGTGACGACAGCTTTTCAAAAGATGACCAGCTGCTAAGAAATGCGTTTCGTGCAAGTTCTGGATCGCTGCGATATCGCCGCAGTACGGCGCCGGCCGCCGTGGGCGAGTCGAAGCGCCGGGCGAGGCGGCGTACTTCGCCCGCTCGCGCCAGGTTAAGGTACGCGCGCCAATACCTCTCCGGGTCGGGTGACGGGCTCCGACTGCGCCAGATTGTCTCGTCGCTTGAATAACGTAGCGTGTCGGGCGTTCGTCTATCGGCAATGTATAACTCTGAATGAGGCGAAGCTGACCTAGAATGTAGATCGGGTTTCAAAGGAAGCGAAAGAAACTTATTTCTTTCACTTTCCCCAAACAATTCCTTAAAATTTGTGCAAGATTGAGACTGCACTATTTGATTTTTCTGCGGCTCATTTGTCTTTGTTTCGTTTACAGATGATATGTCTTCTTTGATAGCTACTGCTGTGTTTGAACTGCTCTGTTCTTGATTGTCTTTTTCATCAGAGCTTTCTCTGGCGTGGTAAACAGTTTTTGTTTGATCCGCTGTATTTTTTACAGATTCAAAATATTGAACTTTTTTCAGTACTTCCTTACTAGGACCTCTGTATATAGCAGTTTTATTGGATATATCCGAACTTGCAGTTTCGGTTTCACTAGCCGAAGATTGACAAGGCGTTTCAGTCTTTTCATTGGTATACACAACGTGTCTCTTTTGATCATTTTCAACACTACTAATATTTGCTTGCATAACACTGTCTTCTGAAGTTTTTTGAACAACTACATCTTTGCTTTCAGTCATAAGTTGCTCTTTGATTTCAGTATTTTCAATTTCTTCTTTTAAAGATAGTGGAGCCTGTGTCTGACTATCGAATTTATTTATTCTGTTTAAAATCTCTTTACTTAACGTTTGGGAAATCTTCCTTTTTTCATTTTCACTGAGAGTCATTTGAATTTTATTAACATTATTTTTTAATTCTTTTACAGATGTGATTGGGCAAGAAATCGCGGCTATAGAGTCAGACTTGGTTAATTTAGTTGGCTTTTCTGGGTTATATGCTGAAGTAATCAGTGAATTACATCTCACATGTAACGAGGGGTTAGTCTCGATTTTGTCATTTTTTACATCAATAGTATATTTTATTTCTGGTTCTTTATTAGATTTTGATTCCAGTTCTTTGCTGTAAATAGCATTCAGCTGGTTTTTTAGAGCATTTACTTGCTCCATAGACAAACTACTCCATAAGCGACTGCCAAGACCAATCTTTTTACGAAGATCATTTAAAGAAGTCTCTTGTTGTAACGTTACAGTAGGTTTCACGGTTACCCGCTGTTCTAGTCTATCATTGTCATTCTTTTTGTTAATATAGAAAGCAGTTTCGGCTACACTTGTACCGCGCCATAAAGGTTTATAACTATCCCTGGATTGTGGTTGATCTAATTCCATTGAATCATACTGAGGTATTTGCTGAAAATGATCTTTGAGATCTTCTACAGATCTTTCCTTGATTCGTAGACCTCTGTCTGTATCGTAATTCCAACGAAAATCTTTTAGATCACGAGGATAAAACAAAACATCTTTTTCAGTTTGAGCTAATTTCAACTTACGATACAGATGGTTTAATTCCTCCTCAGCTCTTTCTATTGCTCTTATTTTCTTCCAACGATCAAAGTCAATTATTTCTTCATCTTTCCTTCTATGGCGTAACTCACTATTTGAAGTGGCTTTTTCCAATTCAGCCACTCTTTCTAAATATGTATAATATCTGTTTAATTCCCTGAAACGTTCTGACCTCATTTTTGTGTTTTGCATGTCGCGAACGTATTCGTCATAATCTGGGTCAGCAGCATGCAAATTAGAATCGCTTTTTGTTTTTATCGGAAAGCTATCTAAGAGTATTTTCCTCTCAGCATCGCCAGCACTTCGGGTGCGAAACACACTCTTTGGTACAGTGTCAGAATACTGCTTACTGTGTTGTAAACGAGCGCTGTGTATACGACGATACGATGGTGATCGTATAGAAACGGGTGAAGTCGAATGACTTCTGCTGACACTGGTCATTGTACTTTTTCTTGGCACTTTTGGGGATACTGGTCTAGAAGTTTGAGAAAAATATATTGTAGATGGATATATCTCATTATCAGATTTCGAATTCATAATTTCTAAATGAGGCGAACGTCTGGCAATTACTGGAGAAACTGGACGGATAGTCTCCGTAAAGACAATTTTTGATGGAGATAATGATTTGCGTTGTACTTGTGGAGGAGATGCCTCACGTTTATGAAGAACTTTAGGAGAAATAGGCCTTCTTGTCTGTGTGAAAACCAATCTTGATGGTGATATTGGGCTTCTTGTTGGTGTTTCTTTCAGTTTCTCTTTTTTGTAAAATACTACTGTGGGTGACTTCGGACGAGACGTTTGTGAAAAATACATTTTATTGCACGGTGGCTCACTTTTACTTCTGACCGTCGCCAAGGAGGAAGTTGATCCAAAATCATCACACTTAGATAAGCTGTCAAATTTACGGATTTCATCATGCATTCTGCCCGGCCAAGATACTGATCTAGGACTGCGCGCTCGTGAAGGACTGGGATATCTATCCCACATTTTAAAACGAGACAAAGAAACTGGTTTTCTATGTATTAAATAAGAATTTAAGGATTTTGGTGAAGTATTATCCTGAGGAAGGGATTGGAACATTCTTGCTTTTTGAAGCACGGTTGTATTATGTTCTAACATCGGATATACCAGTGTTGGGGTAGAAGCTCTTCCTAGAAACAGATGTTGGAAAAAAGTGTCGGACACAATAGCATCATGCGATTTTTTAATTTCTTTTGAGCTGATTCGTCTGGCACCCAAGTTTTCAAAAGATCCAAAATTAGATGTTTCATTTGAGGTGTCTCCAAATTGACTGCCAGATTCAGATTCTTCATTAGGTTTCCCGATAGACTTCTTGCTACTTTTAGTTTTTGGTGTTTTCTTAACATTTTTAGCATTGTCTTTAGCTTTTTTACTGCATGATTCATGACAAGGCACACTTCGAGGCCTAATAACAACGTTTTCTAATGATTTTTTCTTTTTTAAGTTTGTGACTACTGCTGTTTTTACTTGGTTCGGTTTCTTTAATCCAGATGCAATATTTGATGAAGATTTGGATATACTTGATGCCGATTGAAGTGAGCTAGGTTTAGATATTTTCTGTTCATTTTTAGTAGATAAACAAGGATTAGATTTAGTGTGTTGTTTTGATATCTTCAGTTTTTGTACTCTTTCAGCAGTTCTGATCATATCTCTACTCTTGTGAGTACTTGTTGGAGATAGAGACTTTGTACTCGACGTCGCGCTAGGTCTGTTAATAAGAATTTTATTTGTATTATCTTTAGATAGAGATTTAGGTCTTACTTTTGTTACATCAATACGTTCATTTCTTTTTTCTGCGCTCCATAATTTATCTAAAGATGTAACTTTGTCAAGAATATTCGTAATTGGGGTTTTTCTGCCAGCTCCACCTTCTATAACCACAGAAGAGTGCGATTCACCATACCTGCTATGCATGGAGTTGGAATATTCTGTAGGCAACAGCATCCTACGTGAAGAGCCAAAACTACTTGTACCTCCTGTTCTAGACTCACTGCCCATAGTTTTCATTGCGGTTTTTAAATTTGTTGTTGAATGATATTTTCTATTGACAGCTGGAGGTGCTGATGTAGACATAATTCTCGATTTCGGCAATTTCTGATCAACTGTTACACATCTCTTATCAGTTGCAGAGCCAGTTTTGTTTATTATTTGAGTATTCTGGCGAGAAAGTTTGTGATTTATTTTGTCTTTCAGGAAATCCACATTGGATTGAGAATACGATGTTGTTGTTCTTTTTGGTGATGTTGATACAGGTCTTGTTGAAGTCACTAACTTAAGAGTTCGGCTATTTTTAGATGAAATCCTTCGAGGAGGAGCAGGTGGATAGTCAGATATTATACTAGGTACATCAATGCTCAGGAATGATGGAGCAAGTCTTTTGAATCTAACTTGCTCTCCTGTTTCAATGCTGGTTATTGGGTAGCAGATGACTTCGTGTACCTTAGGTGTTTTCTTATGAACTCTTATCTTCGTCAGTGTGGAAGAAATCGGAATGTATTCGATTTCCGATTCGTCTGTGAAATGTAACCACTCTTCAGTGATGATATTCTTTCGTTTGCACTCGTTAGATGTGATAAAAACGTGATTCCGTGCTCCTGTTCTAATTGTGACTCTCGTAAGCGATGTTTGAGTTTTCTAACCGTGAAACTACGTTTGTGCCGCAAAAAAAACTTGTAACGTGTTCAACACTATTTACGGTGCTAGTTTAATTTTGGAGTCAATTTGTGCTCATGCAAGTTGTTTACCTGGTAACACAGCAGCCTGAAGACCCAGCACCTTATTATATAGAGTAGATGAAAGCATGCAAAGGCAAAAATCTCGACTTACCTCTCGTGTATAACCGTATAGACTAGTATGTGCGCTATTGAAAAGCATCATTGTCATTAATGGCGGCCTTGAGTTGGTACATTCGACTGTATGCATGTGTGTTTGCTACCATGTATAGATCTGCGTTAGCCTTGACCGAGTTTATGGAAACTGTGATTTTCCATTGACTGTGTGATTTATATTTTATTGGTAAAATAACTTGTACATACGAGCACCATAGAGCCGATCAATAAGTCAAAGAGGTTTTTAAGCACTTAATAAGTTTTAAAAATTATTTATGCTGACACCGAAACACCCAAGTTATTTATAAAATCATGCTTTTTTAGTTTTCCCGCCAGTAGATACGTTAGTATTTTTTTTATAAGTTAGGTAGTTAGTATCTTATATCTTAAGTACATAGTTCTCATCGGAATAAGTAAAGCATTTTATTAGAACGTTCATTAATTATTCTCTACTTCTAATTTTTCTTTAGATTAGCCTTAACTATTCTAATTTACTTTTTAGAATCGTAAACGAAGGCTATAAAGTCATAACTTATGTTCAAAATCAATAAGTAGGATCTGAAAAACTCTTTCTAAACATTACAGGTAATGACTACAACTATGCTGACCTTGTCTGGGTGGTGCCGGAGATCGGAACCCTCTGAGAGGTGGTTCCCCGCCAGCCTGCAAGTCCCTATAAGCGGCACGCCTCTCTGCTGGAGATAGGGGCGCTTCTGTGTCGTCGCGGCGACGGAACACTAGCGTCGAATCGGATTCGTATCCGGATTCCTTCAGAGCTCTAAGAAAAAAAAAACTGTTAAATTGTATTCGATTTACACACAACAATCAATTACATACATCAATCAATTTACATACGTCTTGTGATCCTGACGTTTGTAATTGTATTTCAAGGTGATAGTAATTAGGATATTTTAAAAGAAAATAGATTGAGAAACACATTTTATAGAGAAGTCTGAAAAGTGTCGAAGAACAACCGAATAACGATTACAGGTAAAAGTAGAATGGAACTACCAAAAAATATAGAGAAGTCCCCGATTGCTTTTTGTTGAGTCATTGGAGAAAATGGACGGCCAAAGAGGTCTATGATAAATTGATTTTATTCAATAAGATAAATTTTGTTTATTTATTTATTCATTCATTATTTAGATAAAAGAGATCCATTGGCTTAGTAACAATAGTCTTAACTTATGTTAGTACTTAACTAATAACACAGACAATGTACAGGTGACAAGTGACCTCACCCACCTAATATTAATAGGAGAGGTTATTAATAGGACAACACTGATGACACTCACCTTGCCATATTCGATTTCGACAGGATTGTCGTCGTTAGATCCTTTTTATCTTTCGGTGAAGATTGTGGCAGAGATGTCGTACTTGATATGTTTTGCTGCAAGAGAATTATAAACTTTAAAATCATTTTGTACAACTACAATAAAACTGAGACAAGACAAAATAAATGATACAGCTCACAGTATTTGGTGAGATTAATTAAAACATGCTACAAAGCATTATCATAAGTATTTGACAATTCAAGAAAACGAGACATTTTACATTGATACTGATGCATAAATAAGTAATGATTCCATTATGTTTACAAAAATTTACTCGTAACATGCTATCAAAATATAAGATGCAGTTCCAGTGACGATTACAGACTGATATTACAAAATTAATAAAGGTCTTCATAATTCATACCAATTACCTTAATCTTTTTGGAATTTAAATCATCATTCATAGTAAAGATGTAAAAACGACAATACACCAAAAACATGCAAATAAATAAAACATGACATGACAACCATCACCAAAATGAAATGTACCCATAGAATGAGTTTAGTAAATAAAGACGCGGGAATATAAAATTGATATTTTTTTATTAAAATTGGTAGATACAAAAATAAAGATACGAAATAACTTAGATACTATGTGATCGAAATAAGAATAAGACTGACCATAATCTATATTAATGGTATTACTTGGAAGAAGATGCAAATTATATACAATGTGTAACTGAATTAATGCACGTTATGAAAATACATTGTTCTGAATCGTATAATGAATCGATTTCTGACATTTTGAATATAGGTAATTTTTAATCCTGCTATTAATTAAAACCACGTAAATTACAGTCACATTTCCGCTGTACAGTCAAAACAAACCAAAATTGACCTACCTATAACGCTTGACCCATATACGTGTGCGACTGTGTGAATACGTGAGAGAAAATTGTGGTCACATTACAAAATATACGCACAGATTTGTAATGTGACCACAATTATCTTCCACAATCAGTATACCTACTTTAATAAATAAACAATGTTTTATGCATAATAGTAAAAATTCATTTTAAGAATTATGATTATAATATCTATAATATTGTAATTGGGGTGTTTGTCCGTATGCGTTAAATCGGTGTATATCTTTCCTGATGAGCATCAACTAAAATTCGACGGCAAAAACGTCACGAATTGGCCACAGGTCATTCCCATTCTTATTTTTAAAGCATAATATATAGAATTCATCATAAATATCGTGCATGCAAACACAGAGGCTCACAATACACAGGCAGACATTCATGTTAAGGGCCTTACACTCTTCTGTATCGCGCGAGCTAGCAATGTGGTGTACGGGGGGAGGGGAGAGTTGTCATCTAGCCACTGTTAGTGCCACCACCACACGCACCAGACAGCGATGGAAAACATATGTTAGTGGATCATAGTAAAATGCTGTAGAAGCATAAGGCTTTGGGACATCAGTTGACGGCATATTTACATATAGTTCGATTTTAATATCACAATTTGTTAGCTAAGCAAATTTTACAAATTCCTGTATTATTTTTTTATTGACAAATATTTAGTTTGATTTAGACACGAAATAATCGCGTCGAGTAATTTAACAATTTTGTTTCAATTATACCTTATCACCAATATAAAATCAAGGAAATACCAATGTTACAAATAATAATGGTAATAACAAATACATACAATAAAAATAGTAAAAATATCGTACCCCGTCAAAAATGTCCATGACCTCGTCCCACCACTAGAAAAGAAAAGAAATAACATCTTTTTGCTGAATTTCATGAATGTGGGATTCAGGCAGTTAGTCCAAATGAAGTTGATAAACCAATGAAATCTCTCTAATCTCTACGTACTAGATGCGCTTTTCTATAAATGTTCATAGGTCTACTTGACTTGTTGTACTTGTTATGATTATTTATTGCTAATAGTTGGTCCCTCGGTACGCGTTTGTATTTTTGTCTTTATTTATCTTCGGAGTTTATCATTTAAAACATCAACTATGCCTGATATAGGTAGGATATCTAGTACGTAGAGTAAGAATCTAAATTAAAATCGTCATTTATACTAACGACAAACTTATCGCCCAATAAAAAGATGAATTAAGAAAGAGGTTGGTGATAAACTCCTAAAGCGTTTCGTGGTCACACCTTTATGATGATGGCGATAATGATATGAAGTGATGATATTTCAAAAGATGAACCCAATGTGATGCAATAAGTTTGGAAATGAGAGATACCTGTTTCGCTTCTTTGTCAACGACTGAAGACTTCCCGGGCACATAGTTCTCTATTCTTCCTGGCTGGTTCTTGTATACTTCTTGACTTGCCTTCGCTGATGCTAAGGTGCTGTATCTGGGAATTTAAATACTTGGTTATCTTTCTTCGTTACAAGGTTCAATGAATACTAAAATGTCGTTTGATTATCATCTTCAGTATTTTTGAAAATGGGCCACATAAAATCATTTGCTTCACCAGTAATATATATTTTCGTCTTTTTATTGGAGCCTGATATACGTGGTATTTAGCTTTTTTGTACAACTATTTGGTGTAATATCTTGGAAGGAGACTTTGTTTCGTAGGAAATTGCTAACAAGCTGGCACTTCAAGAAATAACCAGGTCTACTTACTTATTAGTGCTAGTCATATACTGCGAGTTTACGTCGCAGAACCTCCTATCTTCTTGTACCGAAGCCGTTCGTCTCCTAGGACCAGTAGTAACATCGCTGTCATAGGAATCATTCCACGTGCTGGCACCCAGTCTACTTAGACCTCCCTCGGGCTCGCTCAGGTATCCGGAGCGGGGATCAAAGTAGGCGTACTGGGATTTGTTGCTGAGTACCCTCTCCTGAGGTTGACCTATAGAGAAATGTTTGAGTTAATGACGAGATGTTTTGATGTTATTCACTGCTGAGTCATGAGCAAGGGAGTTGATTCTTTCTAATTATTTAGTTCTTTTACGTTTTTTTTTAAATTAAATTTTTCTCTTTGCATTTTATTTTGGCCCTTGTAAATTTATAATGATGATGATTTAGTAGCCTACCAGTATTTACATGGCAATGAATAGTCTGTCAAATGTGGGTGCGAATTTGAGCAGGCGTATTCACTATAATTGGATCATTCTGACGAATTAATTAATTAATATTAATAAAAGTTATTTTTAATTTGTTAATATCAATAAGCTTTGAAGCCGATGTTATCGTATTATTGTGATTTGTTAGAAAATTATTAAAATCTTGTATTACGAATTGTTGAAATATTTAAATCTAATGTGTTGTTGATTATTAGTTTATGCTTAAAAATAAGTACGTACAATTGAAAACAACACAATTGACCATTAATAATGCGACTCTAAAAAGCAATGACGTATTTGCCATAATATGGCTGACAACAGTTATGAAATAAAGCGTTTATAAACGGCACAAAATATGCGATGTAACAGCCACCGATGTAACAAAAATTTGGAAAACATAGTTACGAATAATCACCTCGAGAACTTTTGTACCGAATAGTCACATAATCGTCTGAAAAAGAAAATTAACAATATGGGGATCATATAAAAAAGGGTACCTAGTAAAATAAAAGGTCAAATTAAATAAAAACCGAACTATTCTTTGTACTTACCATCGTATTTGTTTTTGTGTATGGTGTCGTACATCTTTTTGTACCACCTCGAAGGGTCTTTGACTTCCTGTAATAAAAGAATAATAAAAATTAAAATAAGCTGGAAGTATGCTGGAAGAGATTTCATTAGAAATAAGCATCACCTTTGTACCTATTTTTCTGTTTTTTTTCTTCTTGTCTGTTTATATAAGTGTGTACATAAATGGTTAAATAAATAAATAAATAAATAAGTATTTTCAAAAATATGTACTTAATGAACTTTGAATTGATATTTTCAAAAATATGTAGGTATTTAATGAACTTTGAATTTGATATTTTCAAAAATATGTACCTACTTAATGAACTATGAATTGATATTTAAAAAAATATGTACTTAATGAACTTTGAATTGAACATAACATAAGAATAACGTCGAAAAAGAATAGTGTGAAATATTTGAAGAGTACAGGTACCTATGTATTTATTATTTATTTATTTATATTTTTTATTTTTTATTGTACTCATGAATATGGGTAACTTGTAGGTATTAGGTAGGAGTCCAAGTGTCAAACATACGCAAAGTTGATATCGTAAAATTATCAGAGTGTCAACGTAGGACTTATTTGTAAAAATATTACCTAAATACCCGGTATAATAAAAAAATACAACACAGGTATCAATAATAGAAAATTGTAAACAAATGGTTATGTAGGATGTGAAGCCGTTGATGAGAATTGATGAGCTGTAGAGACTTTCAGTATCAGATAACAAGAGGTGACTGCAAAAATATGACCTGCCTGTCTTCATTTAGCGTTGCAGTTGCACTTATCACATCTTTGGGCTGGGCTCGTAGTATATTTAATAGGTATATAACCCATTGTTTTGACAAATTATGTTTGTTATCGTATCACTTACAGTCCTTTCATAGTTATTTTACCTCTGACATCAGCAACCCAACAGCAACCTTATTGTAACGTGACTAAAGATCACTGTAATATTGTCAGTAATGCAAAATTAGAGGTAAAATAACCGCCAAAACTGTCATTTTCGATCATAATAATATTAGCAAGTAAAAACGTAAGCAAAGCATCTTTTTCAACTGTTTTTACGAAACAATTATAAACGACACTTACAGATCTAAGTGCGACTGGCATGCCGTCTTTGGTGATAGGTCCTATTCCTTCAACTTTTCTGTGGGCATCCGCCATCTTACGGATACCTCCGCGTTCGTAATCGCTTCTCTCGGCCTCGCCTTCGCTCGCGTATTCTTTTCGAAGCGCATGAACTGAAATAGAAAAAAGGCAGGAATTCGTTTTTTATTTATTTATTTATTTTATATGTACACACAGTAAAACAGATACCGATACGATATATCAGAATTGAGTACAAAGGTACTGCTTATTTCTTAAGAAATTTCTTCCAGCAGACCCGCGAAAGGAGATAGGAAAAAGAAATGTAGACAATATTGAGAACAAGAAGAGAGAAGAATTTGGTTTTGTGACTACACTAGAATATTAAATACAACTACATATAATGCAAAAACTTAACATATACCTACTTAAACAAATACATATTGCTAAAATAAATAAACATATTATAAATAAAAATATACAAATTCTCACAGTTAAGAGGAAAGGTAATGCTGTTTTTTTTTTCTAAAGATTTTTTTTTACCACCGAGCTTCTAAACATAACATCACATTACCCCCGTCTCTCCAAAGGGTTTGGCAGAGTTGTACTTATAGTACACCTCTCCTCTCCCACCCACTCCACTCTCCTCTCTCTTTATAATTATAGAACCGAGCTTCTAATAATTCAAATCGACTGTTTACTACGCTGAACTGTAAAAACATTTTTATAGTAGTACGAGGGCCAACAGGGCTTAATCAGATTCTGTTTGTCCGCTGTATTCTATTTTTGCATTGACTAGACTAATGTTTTTGTGGGTGTCGTAAAAGCCAAAATTAGATATTTAATTGCCTAGTTCTACTTTTATAATTCATTTATTTATTTATTAACTAAGGAAAAAATAGTCTTCAGAAAGCCAATTACAAGTCTTCGCGTTTAGACTTATAATAGAATTTGTGTTGTGAACATACAAGCAGTAACATATTACTATTATACTTTAATTAACAGTTAAAACTATTAAAATTACCACTTGTGTTTGCAATTGAAAAGTGAGAGAAAAAAAAAAAAGCACTGCATCTATTTAAAAAAAATATAATTTTATTTTTATTAGTTTATTTTTTTTTATTAATAATATTTGTAAAAATGGGTGTACTATAATAGATACACCTCTGCCTTATGCTTCGGAGAACACAGGCCAGGCGTGATATTACATATTATATATTATGTGTCTGTTAATGGAGTACAACTCCATTGAAGGACTAAGGGAGTCCTTTGCGCAGAAGTGGGCCGATATCGGCCATCAATAAAAAATACTATTATTGTATTATGAACTACGATCAGCATTCCTTCAAGCAGCAGTGTCATTTGTATTTTTTTATTATTGGCCGATTTAGTCCCACTTCTGCTCAAAGGACTCCCTTATTCCTTCAATGGAGTTGTGATACTCCATAATATATATAATTCCATGGTGCAAATGTTTTTATTAATTAAACTATAACTTTACCTGGATCGCCTCTAGGTGGAGAAGGTCTGTCGCGCGGCAGTCGGGCTGCGTCTTTCTCTTGTTGGATATAATGGGAACCACGGGGAAGCTGACCTTCTGGAAACAAGAGAATGATAATGTCATCAATATGCTTTTCAAAAGTTTGCACTTATGGGAATTCTTAAAAGGTTCTATAAACTATATCATTCTTATTACAAAATAAGGTTTTTCTGTAGACATGGTTTAAACCATCGAGCCTGTTTTTGAAATACGAAACTAACGGAAATCGAAATACAGTTCCTTTTACAAAGCTGACAACTTAGTCCTGTCTTATGTTGTCAATTTTGTATTAAGGACTTTACTAAAGTCAGCATAAAGTTCGAAATACAAAAACTGGCTCGAAGGTTTAGGCTCGGGCTAAAGTTAGATCGTGTTTTGTAATAAGACGGTTTGAGTTCTTTTCTATAGATTAAATCTTCATCTTCGTAGCCGCGTAGAGGGTCTACGTCGCTCTCCGAAAACATGTTAGTAGGATTCTCATGAAAAATGGGCTTCTTTGCCTTCGTTTTCGATTTTCGAGAATGCTGCGACACAACAATTGATCCTTTAGTAAGTGCATATATATTGTCTTACTTATATCCTTGACTTTATCAAAGGCCTTGTTTATATTATTCTTTTAAGTTAGTGTATTATAAAATCAATCTTCCGATAGTCGTATTAAAAACTAACTATCAACCCTTTTATAAAAGTTTGACCATACAAATAATATATCTTTTTCAAAAAGATAAAAATAAACTCTCAAACTCATCTTTTATCGACCAACAAAATAATCAGCACTATTTTCCTTAGCTGTCACAGTTGCAACCTTCAGGGTGTCCTTCCCACGTGTATCAAAGTTTATGACATGGCCCGACCCTCGTCACCAGATGTTATAGTTGATATATCTTTTTCGAATTTATACATTGGCTTCGTATATAAGGACGTGTCGTCTTTTGGATGGGTGACGCAGGTATCTGATATGACACCGCGGAATTATCTTACTTGATTCGTGATGTCTAATCATTTGCGTCCCTAAATTGTTAGACGAACGTTGATGTGTTTTCTTCTGTCATGTCTGTACATTCAACGGCTTGTTTAATTTTCTTAGTTTTTTAGGGTGCCAACGGGCCTTGTTACTAAGCCTCCTTCAGTCCGTCCGTCTGTCTGTCAGCGGGCTGTATCTCATGAACCGTAATAGGTAGACAGTTGAAATTTTCACAGAGTGTGTATTTCCGTTGCCGCTATAATAAAAATAAAATTAAAAGGTTCTCTACACAAGAAAACTTTATTTTTTTCGGCGTTTTTGTCTTGTGGCACGGAGCCCTTCATGTGCGAGTCCTACTCGCACTTGGACGGTTTTTAAAGAAAGAAAGAAAGATATTTTATTTGGGACACGCACAGGAAATACAAATAATAATAAAAGAAAATAAAATAAAAAAAGAACATTAAATCTAACAAAATCCTGAAAACAATAAATAAAAAGAATAAAGAGAAGACCTGTGCGAGGCCAAAAAGGCTCCTATCTCAGCATGATGCTGCGATATTTGAAAAACGAACAAATACCGCAGCGCTGATATTCTGATAGGGCCCGATTTTTTTAAAGAAACGTACGGGGAAATTACGAAGCACAGCCAAACCACAATCGTGTATTTTGCCCCAGATTATACTTAATATTGATTTATTTTATGTTTAAGTGCGTCCCTCCTGTTCTGACTTTCCTCTAACGTTAAAAAAAATCTCTTAGGTAAGTATTCTGGTTATCTTTAACATAACATTACGTAACATCCCGCCTGCAATCCTCGACGGGTTTGGCAAAGGTGACCCTATAGTACACACACACATTTCGCCAGTTAATTTTAAGTGTTTATGTCCCATGTAATAGGGGGTGGGCCTATTTACATCGGCCAGGCGCAAATCTAGACTCCGGGGGGCTGCTGGTTATCTTTTCTGGTTACCTTTATTTCTTTTAGCTTAAAAATACCATAACACCCCTTTTAGTTTTAAATGGCACTGACACATCAAGCAATGGACAAAATTGTCAGCAATATGTATGCTTGAATATGAGGCTTTTGACAACGTTGGATGTGTATACCTTTATGAATCTTTTTTATTATTTTTTTATTTGTAATGTGCGTTTTGTTTGTGCAGAATAAACAATTTTTCTTTCTTTTCTTTCTTTTTCTAAATGAAAAACCAATTTATGAGTTATTTGTGTATTTAGGTCATAATGTTTAAATTACCTACTATTCACTGCGCTAGGACCTTCAACATGCTTGAATATGAAGCTTTTGACAACGTTGGATGTGTATACTTTTATGACTCTTTTTTATTATTTTTTTATTTGTAATGTGCGTTTTGTTTGTGCAGAATAAACAATGTTTCTTTCTTTTCTTTCTTTTTCTAAATGAAAAACCAATTTATGAGTTATTTGTGTATTTAGGTCATAATGTTTAAATTACCTACTATTCACTGCGCTAGGACCTTCAACAACGCATTAAATGCTATCGATTGCTACGTCTACCTATTTGTTGATATCAGTTCGAGTACGATCGTTACAAAAGATTATAATTTGCATTCAGCTATCAAATCAAAATAATCAGTGTTCTTTTGAATTTATTAGTTTCATAACATTGTAAAGTACTGGTAGGTGCTTAAGAAACATAATTACCGTAATTATTCATCATCATGAGTCTACCTACAGCAGCCCACTGCTGGACATAAGCCCCTCCAATTGCGCGCTACTCAGGCACGAGGCATAATTATGACTTTTTCAGCATAAAAATTCGGGGTGTTGTCTATGCGTAAGCCATTTAATGAAAGTTGTACGGCAATTAGCTCCCATTCCCGCCGCCCGCTCTCGGAATAAATTATAAACTCTATGGTACTTGATTCAGCTAGCTACCCGAGAGTACCCCGTTCTATGTCGTAAAGTATACTGCCGCGAAGGGACTGTTATTGTAATTTGAATATATTTGTGTTTATCTAAATGTTTGAAGAAATTATCGCTGGGACGTTTGAGTTCAATTGTACTTTGAGTGAGAGAATTGAATTAGTTACCGAATATTTTCAAGGAAATGAACGCGAGTTTTGTTAAAAAAAGTTATTGTTGATCTCTAGAGCTCTAGACGATCAATATTATGTAAAAT
Organism: Brachylomia viminalis; assembly: GCA_937001585.2. Classification (NCBI taxonomy): domain Eukaryota; kingdom Metazoa; phylum Arthropoda; class Insecta; order Lepidoptera; family Noctuidae; genus Brachylomia; species Brachylomia viminalis. Next base: position 7,404,503 of record OW443300.2, read on the forward strand.
TATACTTAAGCTTCTCTGAGTTAAATTGTTTAACAATATCTAAAACAAAAACAAAATAACACCTACTTAACCTAAAAATGATACTTAAAATACAAATAACACGACATAAAGACCCTCGAAACTTGGTAAATGTTTCTGACATAAGAAAGCTAAAGTTTCATTAAAAGTACTTGGAATTTTTGGATGATCAAAATTCTGTGAGAAACAGTTCAGTAGGTCACTGGGTTACGAAAACTTCAGACTTTTTAATACGTGCTCCTTGAAAAGAAGTCTTAAGTATACTTGTGGAACTTTTATGCTAGACATTCTGCTTGAAAGAGGTTATAGCTAACTATTAAAAGGGAAAGTTTTCTTATTAGTACCTGCAGGAAAACGATATAATATGTCATTATAATAGAAGATGATATTTCAAACTTCATTTATATTCTTTTTGTAGGGCGTGGATACGAGTGTTCAAACATTGATTTTTATCATACCATTTATTAGCCTGACTTTGAGGAAGAAGGAAGGTGCAACATAATATTCAGCCAGTGTTTCAACACAAACAGTGTCCGGATTTTTTTTTTTAAAGTGATCTCAACTAGCGCCAGACGCATTTGATGGCATTCAACTAGCGTGAGACACATTTGAAGGTATTCAACTAACGTCAGACACATTTGCCTGATACTTATCTTTGAGGAAGAAGGAAGGTGCAACATAATATTCAGCCAGTGTTTCAACACAAACAGTGTCCGGAAAAAAAAATTAAAGTGATCTCAACTAGCGCCAGACGCATTTGATGGCATTCAACTAGCGTCAGACACATTTGAAGGTATTCAACTAACGTCAGACACATTTGCCTGATACTTATAGCAGCAAGTAACCTGAATCGAATAAAGTAAAAGCTTTTTATCTCTGGCAGTGGACACTGCTAGACTGCTGGTAACCCCGCGTATCAGTGGTAACAGAATGACATTGAAAGCGCTCTTAGTGTCGTAGCAATAAAGGCGAGATACGCCAGCTACGCTGCTTTCTGTATGTAGTCATATCGTACAAGCGTGTTTCTATCTTATGTTCCACGCTCATACAAGTGTTATCACGTGGGGTTGACTATAGGTAGGTACTATCAGCCAATACCACCAGTATAAAATGACAAGCTAAAACAACCAATTCTATTTTCTAAATCCGCCATTTAAGCATTTTGCCTTCATTTTACTCATGTAAAATATTCTAAAGCTTAAGCTGGATTAATTATAGTCTTAAGACGCTTACATCAGTACCTCTAGTGAGTATTAAATGCGAACTTTTGGGTTTATAACGAGCAATATAATTTTGGGAGGCCGACATGGTCCGAAGGCCTTGGCAATTCATTAACACAACGCTAAAGGCCGTTGGGAATTCAAATTCGGAATAGTTTTGAAAGTATTGTATTTGTATATTGTAATTTGTTTTTGTGAGTCACTTATGGGACTAGGTAAGTATAGGCACTAGGTTTTCCCAGGGGCATAGGGAAACAGCAATTTACATAGAGCATTGTATGGTCTTATTTTTTATTATGGTATTGGTATTGAAATCGGTTTCTAGTGATAATAGCAAAATCAAGGATGAGGGTGGGACATCATCAAATAACTTCTCCCGCTCTGGGCAGAGCAGGAGGGCGTGTCAGACTCTTACTGACTAAAACCCACCCGTGTTCCTTCAGTTACCTGTGCCAGGGGCCACGGTATCCCTCTCGGACTTTTCCGCAACCCTAGCAGGCATCGGTCCTAGCAAACCCCGTCATTGGTGCTGACATCTCTTTGAGGCGCGCGTGGAACACAACGCGCCGTCGACCGGGGCCTGGTCCTTATCGAACGACTAAGACTATATCCCTGCCAGCAGTTTTAATCACTTTCGGCATGATGATGGCGATTATTTACTTTGGAAAACACGGAACACGGTCTCTGAATGTTCCATCTCGACATTCTCATTTGAGAAATCTTCTCCATGCTCCGTACGCTCACACATTTTATTGTAGTAATTCTTATATGATTCGTTCAGTCAAAGCATTTAACAAAATTGTGCAGAACGAACACCCCTCAATCGATTTGGTTGTGAGCTGCTTGGCATCCATCAGTACTATTTTATCTAAAAGCTGTATTGTTTCTGATGCATCCTAAATAGCGGTTGTGCTTGCATTTCTGCCTATGCAGGTACTTAATGTAATAGTTTAATACTATACTTAGTTAGTTGTATGCCTAATTTGATAGATCACATACAAAACTTGTACAACAATACTCTATTGCTATCTGTGGAGGCTTATAAATGGCTTGTCGTGAATTACTTCACTATTACTTTTGTATTGTTAAATGACTTACAGCAGGTGTTGATACCTACAGAGTAATGTAGGGATAAATCCGACGACGACGACTAATAATTATTATATACATACATGTTAAAGTCAAACCTTTTTCCCATTAGGGGTAGACAGAAACTACCGAACCCCACCTGCTACGATCCTTACATACTCCTTTTGTTTCGTTTACGTTCATACACGCACGACGGTTGCGAGAACTACGCACCTGATGTTTCTGAAGAACCAATAAGATCACTGTATGTCCTTCTAGGGCGCCCTCTTCCGTCGTTTCAACTCAAATCTGCCTTGTAAATGCCTGTTGTTAGTCACCGTTCATTCGTCATCTCACCCAACGTGACCAATCCATCCATGCAGTCTTTTAAATTTTTTTCTTTAGGTACGTCTTCTTTTAAACCGCAACGTTGCTTTATTGCGTCATTCCTAGGAAAGCAGTCCAAGGAACTCATTTCCACAGCATTTATTCTACTTTCTTGTCTCTTTTGCCACACTCAACATTCACTTCCATACATAAGCGTAGGCAAAAGCACACGGTTGTGAACAGCCAGACATCGACTGGTTGGTCTCAATCGCATATATGGAGGAGTCTCCATTTAAGCATAGAAAATGCCTGTAGTTGAAGGCTCCGCTCTTCCCTTACATTATAGACGTACAAGTTTAAACAGGTATACAAAATACAACAAAGAAAGAAAAAATAAAAACAAAAATAAAATTTAAATTACGATCAATTTATACGAGAGCGTGTGTGTGTGTGTGTGTGTGTGTGTGTGTGTGTGTGTGTGTGTGTGGGTGTGTGTGGGTGTATATATAGCACCATTTAATTTATTTCCCGCATTCACTCCTATTTCCACATCTTCATCAATATTTCCATATCTTGTAAACAAACTCCCAACTATACAAACTCGTTCACTTGTTGCTCACACTCTTATTATTTTTTTTCACATTACACACCGTGTCGGTGTGTGATGTGACCCTCTTCAAATGAATTATTTATTTCTGTACCCAATAATAAGTGGAAAATATTTACAAGACTAACGTTTTTTCAGTAGCTTCATTATTCTAATGGAAAATCGGATCTCTTAACAAAACTTATGACTTACTTAAGGGCTTGTTTAGCTAAGCGTTTAAGAACTTTCTGTTCACAGAAGCTTTCCTGCTGAGTGTAAGAAAATTGTATATACTGAACGTATCAACAAAGACCCACATCAAAACTTTGAACAGGAGTGGTTTAGGTAGTTTACAGGCCAAACGCAGATTCAGAGTTCCAACTCGTTCAGAAAAATGTTCTGCAATTGCACAAAGACTTCCACATTTTCTACATGTACATGTCTATGACGCGGTACAGGGCAATATATGAAATTGCACTCGCAGACAAGTAAAAGATAAGATCCTGGTTACTAAACTTGTCATATGACGAAGCAGAAAAGGCACAGAAAATTTGGAGAGAGGGAAAGGGCTAAGTAGCAATTCAAGCAATTCAATATTTTTATAAATTATTAGATGTGTTTATTTGGGTGTATAATTATGTACTTAAGTATGTATAATTATGTATATATATATATATTATTAGGTTTGTGTTTATAAATATTTTTATTTCATGTATTGCCTAATAATAATAGGTAATTATTATGAAATTCTTAGAAGTATTTTCAGTACCTATTATTAAATTACGTTATTATTTATGTATTCATATTTATATTTGATTTTTTATATATTATATTATATATATTTCATAATGTTTGGTGTAACTTTATGAGAGTTTTTTCTTTTTCTGTTTGTCTTCTAAAAACTCCTTTACTGAGTAGTATAACTTGGATTCCAGAAATTAATTGTTTCAAATATTAATAAATATATTATTTTGTTTTGTTTACTTCTCTAATGTCATTTGACAATTTATTATAAATTTTATTGGACTAACTAAAGGGCTGGTCGAGTGCATTTTGAGTCGGGATTGAGGTATGTTTATTTTGGTTGTGTCGAAAAGTGTATCTTGTTTGTGTTTCTTCGCAAGTGTTTTGCCAAATTTACATAATTGTAAGATATATAAACAGGGAAGTGTGAGTATTTTGTGTTTTCGGAAGTGTGGTTTGCAAGTACCACTTTGTTCTATGTTGGTTATTATTCGAATTAACTTCTTTTGTAAAGTAAATATGGTTTGTGAGCTGAGCCATGCCTGGGCATATGCATAGTAAGTGACAAATGCAGTTTGCAGGTTGCTAGTTTTTTTTAATTTCGCGTAGGGCATATGAAAATTTTGATAGTTTTGCTCTTATTTTCTGTATGTCCAATTTATGTGGGGATATATTTACAGACCTAGGAAAGTAAATTCATTTACTTGTTCCAGATTTGCATTATTAAACATAAAATTTAATTTTAATGGGAATTTTTATGGGGATGAAAAGAAATAAGTTTTGTTGTTTTATGTTTTTTTCTAGATTATGGTTAATCCATCCAGGTTACAGCTGTAGAAAGAAGGGCGTTTAATTTTGCGTTTATATTGCCATCGTTCTGACATGAGGTGAGTAAAGAGATATCGTCCGCAAACAGAACACGTGGTCCGTTTATAGTTTTAGGAAGGTCATTTATATAGATAAGAAACAAAAGGCAGCCTATTACAGCCCCTTGGGCAATTGACGCGTTAACTGCTTTACTGTCGGATCTCATTTTAATTATTTCATTTGTGTTGTTATCGAAATATTCAATTTCTACTAATTGTACCCTATCCTTTAGGTATGATGCAAACCATTTATGAGCTTTTCCTCGTATTCCTAGCCCATGTAATTTGTCTAATAGTATTTTAAATTGCACCTTATATACATAGGCTTCTGTCATATCGAGCAGCGTACCCATGGCGTAGTTTTTATTATAAATAATTGATATTGATATTTATATTTTATTATAATAATTATATAATTATTTTTTGCGTCATGTTTACCGCAAATAAACGCATTTTCTTTCTTTCTTCTTATAGAGCCTCTTGTACGTATTTGTAGACTGCTAGCGTTGTTGACCTGTTTTTACGGAAACGGATTGATATTGATATCTATAATTATATTTGATCAAACCGAAATTTTATTTCTTTGTGAAGGTTGCGATAACCCGTCATCAGATATTTGAGGGTATCCTGTGACTTATAGCAGGTCATCCAGCAGTGAACCTCTTTTAGCTGAATGATGATGATGTGTACAATAGTATTCTATATGCATTATTATAAGCATTGAAGATATCTTACCTCGTGCCTTCTGCAGTAAAGTGACGGTGGGGTTCTGTGCCTTGGGCAAGCGGCTGCCGAGGGTCAACCCGCCCAGGGTGCTCAGGCCGGTGACTGGCGCGCTGTGTGACGTCCTCAGGCGGCCCTCGCTCTCCGATCCACTTGTACAACCGTTCTGTTCTGAATTCTGTGGAAGAAAGTTGATGACATATGAGATGACTGGCTCTTCCTTCTTCTACACTGAAGTTCTTTCACTCCTAACTGACTCCATAGAGCATCAAGTGGTGCAGGGCAGAGTGGAAGGGAGGTCACCAATGAAGTGTACCGATCAAATTAAATCCGCGGTTGGAGGCCCTGTTAATGAGACGCCAGACTGTCATATAACAGAACCAGATGGGCAGAGATCGTGCGGCACGCTACAACTACAGCCGCAATTGGACACAATTCATCGTGATCATGACCGCTCTGTCAAGAGCAAAGCAAAAAGAAGAAGAATACTGATTTTTGAGATAAGATTATTGTCTCTTTAATTTGCTAAGGTCATAGGTTTCATTCAAATCATTTGAATAGAATAGAATACTTTTTATTCTTCTGGGGCTGGGGAGTTTGTTGCGCCACTTCTTCTTCCCAGCTAAAGCACTAGGAAGTGGTGAAGGGCGGGCGTTTTGGGGGACTGTCTTATGTAATTTTGACGTTCAAAAAGTGCTGATTCTCAGCCTAGTTTGAATAAATGACTTTTGATTTTGACAAAGGAGAGTTCACACAGTCAACAGTGTCCTTAGATCGATAGAATGATCAGTGCTCAGAGGCAGTGTCATAATCATAAGTGCATAACACACTAACAGTAGCAATGCCTTTCATTTTGACATTACAACAACATTCATTGCGTTATTTACGTTGTTGAGCAGACACATTTTTCGAAAATATAAAGCAATGGATTAGCAATATCCTTCAAAATGATTCAGATTGTAATTTATAGTGTGTTACACAATTAGGGTGCAGTTATTGTTTTCTTTGATGAGGTGACCATCGCTTTATGTAAAATGTTTATCGATTCAAGCCTGATTAGATGGAAAATCGACCCAACGGTAGCTGGCAAAAGGCTAGGGGAAAATTATTATGTATAGTACATAGAGTTTATTTCATCAATCAATAAATGAATATTAACGTGCTGATTTTCAGCCTAGTTTGAATAAATGACTTTTGATTTTATTATGTACTTACACCAAAATATTTCAGATATAAATGTAAAAAAATACATAGGGTGACATAGGGCGGTCTTATCGCTAAAAGCGATCTTTTAGAGACAACTTTTAGTTGGATTAAAGGGATAAGGAGAGACAATACTGCACGTAGTCAGTGGTGTACCAATTATATATATTTGAATTTGAACCTAATAAACTTAGTTTAGTAAAATACTTCACAAAGACTTCACGAGTTTGTAATACTTGCTCTTGTTTAAGTTGTACCTATTTAAAAGTAAGAAATAACTCCGGTACAGAGTGGCGATGAGGTTATCACACTTAATGAAACCAAGCACCCTACATGACGTTCTTTAAACATCCAAAAAATATATATAACCGCCGTATGTCTTTTTCATATTTGACTATGTTTCGTGAAAGCAGTTTAGTCGTGTCAAATTAGTAAATTAAAATAGAGTTTGTAAACTGGAGTTAATTAATTAACATTTTAACTCTTAATATCTACGCGTTGCGCCACTAACAAGTAGCACCGGGTTTAGTTAGTAAACCTGATATTTGTGTTTTTAGAGTTGGGAACATTGCAGTTCAATCGACGAAACATAAAATACACTTGTAATGCGACCAAAAATTAATGAACGAACAATGAACGGAAATTGTATAGGTACCCATCTCTTTTATACAGCATACGATACGTAATACTTTCTTGTCTTTGAATTTTATAACATGACTTTTCATTTTAATCGTATGTCGTTTCCTTGGACATTTTGTTTATTGATTGACGAAAACGTCATATAAGGAAGAAAATGTTTTTTTAATAATTTGTATTTATTTTTAAATGAGTTCATGAATATATTATTTGCTGATATAGTACCGACTTTCACGTACTACAACGTCGAACAATATAAAATAAGTTACCAGCGGTACCTCATGTCATAACGTCACTTTATTTTGACATTAGGTACTACTAACCCAGAGTTTAGCGACTTAACTCTCCCACAACAGCGGATTTAATATTTAAAAGTTTTAACTCTAGTTTTATCTCTTGGTGGCCGCAAGATGAATTATTTGAGAAATCCTGAGTTAGCTGTTAACTCCGAATTATTAAGGATAACCCATGAACGCGCAAGTGGGCCTAACAGGTCAACGAACCCGACGAAGGTAGTTCTAACGTAGCCATTCCGAATAACATAAATAATGTAAAAAAACAAGTGAAAAATGAACTAACAGCCTTCCCGCCTAGAGATATATGCCTAAAACTGTAAGCCTTATTTACAGTTTTAGGCATGTATCTCTATGCACTATATCAAATAAGTACGAAATAGGACGGGGTCACGGGGGAGAGTGTCGAGGTTTGTATTTTCCGGCGCGTGCGACGACGGCGCGGCGCGGCGCGCGGCGGTAGTATCACAGTCCGTTGTGCCGGTGTCCTAGAGGGTAGTTCACGCATCGCCTAATTCGCGTGTGCACCCTTTGTGTTTTTTTATTGTATTTTTTTTGGTTTTCTCGACATTTTGATAAGTTTGTTGTTTGTAGGTATATACGTTGATTTATACAATAACAATAGTTGTAGCAAACTGAAGGGTTGTGACGGTTAGTACCAAACTGGACGCCCCAATCAAATCCTCTATTAGATTGGATTGTCCTTTTGTATTTTGTTTTCAATTTAATTTTTTTAATTTAGAACACTATCTTTCCACTTCGTCATAGTTGCGTATAAGTATATTAATATTCTAGTGTTATTTATTTTAGAAGTATGTATGTATGTTTGTATGTATGTATGTATATTCTCATATTATTTGTTTTATTTTATTAAGTGAATTGTTTTTGATTTTATGTATGTGTTTGTTTTGTATAAGTGTGTACATAAATGGTTAAATAAATAAAAATGTTATTAGTTGAACGGATATGTAAGTGGTGATTATTTAAACTAGAAGTATTTAAAGTGATTATATGAATATACCTATTTATTTATTTATTTATATATTCTTTATTGTACACCACAAAAAACATAACAACAAAAATTAAACTGAACACTACTTAATATACAATGGGCGGCCTTATCGCTTTCTGCGATCTCTTCCAGGCAACCTTGGAATGGACAGAGATTTTCCTGGACATAAAATGGGGCTGTTGTTGGTGCAAATAATAAGTATGTATACAATACACTAAAATAGATACACATATATACATATCCTAAATAATAGATACACTTATATACATATCCTAAATAATATATACATAAATACGTACATACTAAATTTATAAGCAACGAAAATAAATGAAGACTATAGATAATTACAATTATGAGAACTCGATCACAACGACAAGTAATGTTCCTTCACGAGTCTTTTAAACACAAGCAATGACGGCGCGCGTTTAATTTCAACTGGCAATGCATTCCACAAACGAGCGGCCTGGACAGTAAAGGATTTGTCGAGGAAAGTTGTGGAATGCATAGGCATTTTAAGCTTCAAGTTATCTGATGACCTTAGAAATTTCGTGTGGGAGTCGCAAAGAAACTGGAAACGTTTCTTAAGATAAAGAGGGGTGGAAGGGGAGAAGAGCACATTAAACAAAAGAGAAAGGATATGAGCGTTCCGGCGAAAGCGAATTGGTAACCACTTGAGCTTCACACGAAATTCGGAAACATGGTCATATTTGCGCAAACCGAATATGAATCTTATACATAAATTTTGAAGCCGCTCAAGTTTATCGAGTAGGTCTTGGGTAAGGTCAAGATAGCTGACATCAGCATAGTCAAGGATGGGTAGAAGAAGCGATTGTGCAAGCGCAATCTTGGTGGCAGTCGGTAAAAAATTACGCAATCTTTTCAAAGATGCAGCGGATGCAAAAAGCTTGCGGCTAACTTCCTGTAGCTGGGCAGTCCAAGAAAAGTTCTTATCAATGAATATCCCCAAGTTTTTAACTTTCTCACTAAATGGAACAACTGAGTTGTCAAAAGAAACTTGGGGAAGTGTCGTCCAGTCGATCCTTGAGACCGTCCTAGAACTGCCCACCACCACAACCTGCGTCTTTATGGGGTTCACCATAAGTCCATATCTCTTGCTCCAGTCGCATATTCGGGCCAGATCACGATTAATCGTCAAGATAGCCTCAGATATATTTCCAAGAGGAGCTTGCGAGTAAATTTGCAAATCATCTGCATAAAGATGGTAGAAAGAAATTAGCTCGTCGGAAATTGAGTTAATAAAAACTGCAAAAAGTAAAGGGGATAGAACGCCACCCTGAGGTACACCGGCAGAAGTATTGCTCCAGGAAGACAAGGTCTCTCCAATGCATATACGTTGCCGACGACCGAACAGGTAACTACGAAACCAGTCAATTACCGATGGAGATATGTTAAGAGAGCATAGAATGCCAAGTAAAATATCAAAATCAACAGTATTAAAAGCATTACTGAAATCTAGCAAAGCTAAGACCGTTAGATTACCGTTTTCCATGGCAGACCTTATATCATCCGTAATGTTCAGAAGCGCTGTAGTTGTGCTATGACCAGTACGGAAGCCAGACTGGAAGGGGTTTAGGAGATTATTTTTAGACAGGTATGTGCTTACTTGATTATGAATTAACCGTTCAAGGACTTTGGAAAGGAATGGTAAGACAGATATTGGACGGTATTCGGAAAAGGATGTGGGATTAGACTTTTTAGGTAAAGGTATTATTTGTGCATCTTTCCATGAGCATGGAAAGACACCACTAAATGCAGAAAAGTTGAGAATGTGACAAATGACAGGAAGAATAACATCCAGCACAGGGACCAGCATACCTATATTTATAATAAAAAAACTATAAAGTTTGTGTTAAAATGTATCTATCCTGCAGCGTGCGCGCAATTGCTTCTTTTACAAATCAGTAAACTATTATCAATGGTGGTTTATTTCGTGACAATTACACATTACGATATTTTTTTTTTTAATGCATTCTTTTTGAAATTTTTAGTGTAATTGTTTATTTTCTTTTTTCACAGACATAATTATATCAACTTATATTACCTAACCGCTATACTATTTAATGTGATAACTGTCATCGCCACTCCGTATGACATCTCATGTTCTGATTAGCAACTTTATCAAATAACATTTGCCTTAAATAGATCTGAATCTATTAAAATATGTACAAGAGGCCACTCGCTAGCTTTCAATATGCCCAGAAGATGTTACCCAAGTTTTGTGGCTTTGAACTTACTTTCTTTTGAGCAGTGCCAAAAAAATTTAACTTGTAAAATAAAAATGCTGGTTCTGTTTACTCCAATTCAATTATTTAACTTTCTACTCAGCAGAGTTGAAAGTGGTTAAACAAATTCTAAGATTTTACGGTCCCGTAATGAAATGGCACGAAAGGCCATTTCTCTAATGAAACTTGTTTCAATTACAAGTATTAAATATGGTTAAATGAGCATTAAAGACTTGTTGCTTTTGATGTTCATGTTGTATAAAAATTATCATTTATATTGGAACGAAGTTCCTTATCGCGCGTTGTGAAAGGGGGCTAGACGGTAAAAATTCTTACGAAAAGTTGTCACGACACTTTTTGCTATAGTAAGCTATTGTAAGCTGTGCGGCGTGCGCATGTTTTTCTGTCTGTCTCTCTCTCTCTCTCTCTCTTATAGAAAGCAAGCCAGATATTTTTATTCTAAATATGTACATATATATATTTTTTTAAAATAATTTTATTACAATTCCATCACTAATTAATCGAAAGGAACTTCGTTCCCTCCGGGTGTCCCTTGACAGCTCTCAAGTTTTTTTATATTTTATTTATTTACGCAAATCATACCTACAACTACTATTACAGATCTGCGATCCAATGCGATAGAGTGGCCTTAATGACCCAATAACCTTATGACTACCTAAGTAGGTACTATACACACATTTGACTATTTAGTACTTCCTTCTATGTATATTTTCTAGAACTTTAAAGCTTGAGCCTAATTAAAAGACAATTTTTAAAGTTTCAAGATAAATATCATTAAGACTTTGGCTAAGTTTTAAGACAGCGTCTTTATTATAACAAGCCTTTCAAAGACAATCAAAGTTACAGTGTTTGTTCTAAACATGATATGGTTTTTCCGGTTAAAATTACATAAACAGCTAAAAAGATTTCCTAAGCACCCAAAATCTACTTTCACTGACGCCTCAGGCTTTTATTCAAAGATTTATAGTTTGAGAAAAGCCTTAAGTAAATAATATGAGAGAGAAAGGGTATTTACTGTATCAGAATTCGTAGAAAAGTGTATAACCAAATTATATCGGCTGTTTCATCAAATATTAGCTATCATATTATATTTTGGTATATAAATTGTGAATATTGTGTGTTTCGTAATGTTATATTACTGTATATAATCCAGTTCTTCTAACTGAACAGAGAGCAGTGCTGCTGGGGAGTTTGTTGCGCCACTTCTTCTTCCCAGCTAAAGCACTAGGAAGTGGTGAAAGGCGGGCATTTTGGGGGGACTGTCTTATGTACTTTTGGTGTTCAAAAAGTGCTGATTCTCAGCGTAGTTTGAATAAATGACTTTTGATTTTGATTTTTTGAATATCTGAGCATTATTTGGGTTTTCTAATACAATGAAGCTTGAGATACGTTTCATGATTTCCCTAAATGGTTCAATCAAGCAGACATGATATTGAATTAAACAAACCTAGTCCTATCTATGGATAGGAATTGCGCAGTTGATGGGCCCTAAATATATTTTACGAGTCACAAAACACAGACGTATCTCCAGCGACCCTTGAAGGTTAAGACACATATACTCGTATTATACGGTGACATCTACAACGCGCCGATAACTGTAACGACTCCGAAGAGTTAGATTAAGGGTATTTTATTAGACGTGTATTGTTGGCATCAACGAACCCAATTAAAGAACAATATATCACAGGTCGCCTCCACAGCACGAGGAGGTTTGACAACTGCAAAGGTACTTCAAGTTATTTTGGCTGGTCAGCTGTTTCCTTATCTGTCATTATTAACTGAAAACTCACGGGGTTAAGGAAGAAGCGCCAGGGAGCTCGCGAAATTCAAAATTTCCTACGTTTTTTGCAATTTGCAGACCAGATGTTGAATAAAATATGATTCGCGACAGTAACAAGTATGTATTTAGAAGATTATAATCATTGAAATCATCAATGCCAACCTCATAGTTCATATAATCCTATTGTATGACAATTTCATAAAATATTAATCAGGTTGTATTGATGATTTTAATGATTATAATTCTGGAAATACATATATACTTGTTAGGTACGGTCGCGAATAATATATATATTATATATATTTTTTTAAACGTTGCCCCACGCGAGACTTACTCCTGTATTGAGGGTGCGTTTACAAACATTTAAAGTCACATACACAAACAGCCAGACCCGGAACAACTACTTGTAGGTCATACAAATATTTGTTCCGTGCGGGAATCAAACCCGCGACACGCAGCGCAGCAGTCAATCGCTTAACCACTGCGCCAACTGTGCCGTTAATTTGGTTCAACATACAACCTGGCACTGACCTACAAATTGTAAAAAGACGTAAGAAAATTTTAATTTCGCGGGCAACTTTGCGCTTCCCCATAATGAGACATCGATCGGTTGCTCTCACGGCGGCGGCTACGAAACTGTAAGACTGAACTGAAGTCACGAATGCTGATCAACTGTTACCTCTCGTTTTCTCTCAAATCGGCTTACTATAATATTGGAAACTGAGAAAGAGGAACTGTCCCACCGTAATACAGTTTATAACTATTACGGGGGTCAGGGTGAATCGGTTTCGTAACAACTAAATTTATTATTGTGCATCTAATCTTTTAGATTCATAGAAAATAAGTAGTTACCTACTATTTAGGGAACATTTTTATTGTTATTACTTTGGAAAAAAATAAAGATTACCTTGCGATGGATTGAAATAAATATGTAGAGCTGTCTGCTATCTTTTCGCACGCTTAATAGAATATAGGCTTAACTCAAAAAACTAGATTTCTGGGAAATCGACGTTATTTTATTTGCTTTCGAGATGTAGTCGGCTTATTAGCCAATATAGAAATATGTAATGAACAGTTAAATATAAATAATTGTATTTAACCTACTTTTACAAAAACCATTAATTAAATCTGTGCAAAAGAAAAATTGCAGAAATTCTAACTTTGACTCAAGCTCTATTAGGTCAGTATTGTATTAAGCTTGCGTTTTGTTAGCCACAAAAAGAAGAAGAATGGTAGACTCCATTTATTTGTATTAACTTTATTGTACACCAGAAAATACATAGCAAAAAAATACATCTAACACTACATTTGTTTAGTGTCTGGATTTTATGTGCTCTTTACAACTTTGTTAATGCAAAAATCATACCGGGAATTTACGGCGGCTGGGTGGCGTCTCTTCGAAGTGAACAGGCCTGAAAGTCTTGCGCGGCGTTTGCGGCGATGCGCCCGCGCTGCCCGGCGTCCAAACAGGCGGCGGGGGCGGCGGGGGCGGAGCGCCCGGGCTCCGCGCGGCGCTGCCAGCTACCAGGGTCGGCGCGCCCGGCCTCCAAATCGCTGTAAGATTAGAAATTAAGTTACAGAAAGTTCCGTTCACACAGTGTGCTAACTAAATAGTTCGACGGCCTGGCATGATTTTTTTATTGATTTGGATCCCTAGAGAAACTTCCATTTTTGGTTTTCATCAAACGTAATTAAATTTGAAGAATCATGTGACATTGTACACACAGCAGCAGGTCAAGTTACTACAAACTGTCAAATTTTCTCATTCCATTTTTAACTTAACCTTCAACAAGTTAAGGTTTAAAATAATTTGGAGAAATTTGACAGTTTCGTATAACCTGATGTGCTGGCGACTGTACATAGATAGCATAAACTTGTTTATAAAGGTAAACGAGTGTTCCTTAAAAGCTTAAGTGCTCTTCAGTAACTGTAAGACCTATCCCCTTTTTCAAGAGAAATGTATTCTCCATTAAAGTAACCGATTGGTTCTGTGGAAACGTCTTATTGAGTACATAAATGTTTTATTTATTCCATTCCGACTATTCATATTTAATGTTTAACCATCATTCTATATTAAACTTCTGTTCCTCTTCAAACACACGATGCAATTCGACTCAGGTGCAGTTGCTCAGTTATTCTTAAATAAGGCATGAGTCAGGCCCGCTCGGTTCAAAGAGTTTTAGTGCGATCGTGTATCTGGCTTGAGTTTCATTTGCAGTTTGACCTTAAATTTTATTTGGACGTGGGAAGGCAGTCTTACTGGCCTGTTTAGGAAGCTGAAGTTATGATACGACCGGCGATATATTATGTTGTTTCAGTCTTTAGTTTTGTTAATGCCGTATACATAGTTCGGTGTTTAAATTTATGCCGACATGGGTAGATGATGTGGTACAGTTATTAAATGCATTTAATATCCCCAAACGTACTAATAGTCAACTTATTTAATCATAATCACTAGGTGTTTAATTATAACATAAATAGATAATACTCTTAGGTAATTATTATCATTTAAATATTGTATTTTCGCTCATTCTAAACCCAATTAACAACTGCAGGCCTCGAAATAGCGGTGCTATTCACTAAATGTATATATTATGTACCTATCCAGCACAACTTTATAATTAAGTACCTAGATGGTATGATGGCAGGGAAATCGATGTGCAAACTGAAACCATGAACCTAGCACATGATTTTAGACAACAACCGGTGTACCCTTTAAAATCTCACCGTGCAAACATAAGTGAAGTGAGCAGTCAATAGTGTCGATCCCTACTTCCCTAGCATCGGGTGGAATGAGAGCTCATTTCTAGCTCACTTCACCTCACAGTGACATTTTTACAGAATAGACCGGCTGATTCTAGCGTAGGAATGTTTCGCAGTTTATCAAAAAAATATCTGCTGTTCCATAGAAAAGTACAAAGTTTTATTTATTTATTTATTTAACCATTTATGTACACACTTATATAAACAGACAAGAAGAAAATAACAGAAAAATAGGTACAAAGGTGATGCTTATTTCAAATGAAATCTCTTCCAGCATAACTGCGATAGGATAGTAGATTTAGAGATGTAGACAGCGTGTGTAAGAGTAAAAGAGAAAATAAAATACATAAAATCAAAAACAAACCTCCTTCCTTCCTTCTTTTTAAACCGACGGAAAATTTCAGCGGTCGTTATGAATCATGTGCTGAATTCATTGTTTCAGTTACTGTTTGCGCGTCGATATGCCTGCCGCCCTGTATGTTTTAAGACCAATGGAAGAATGCCAGTATTACTATTCATTAAAGTAACAGGTATTAATAAAGACGGAGTAAAGAGCCATTTCGTGGCAATCATAAAATAGGGCTCATAAAATATTATAGCGCATTTCGCCTCGCCTCGCACTGCCAAGGTCCTTTGCCAACATGTCAATCTGAAGACGAACTAGAACAATGCAGGCACAATAAAACTAAGAAGTACCTACACGAAGGTGGAATGATGTACTTAATTCAAAAAAAGCTGTACAAAAAAAGTTTTTTTTTTATAATTTAAATTATTGGCATTGAGCCTAATTCCGAATGTTTTTTGAATAATATGAGTATATTTACTAATTATAGTGATGTTGCTTAGTGAATGGAATGCTTTTTTATATTTGTTTATGCTGTTTTTTTGTCTATTAAATGTATTAAATAATTTTGGATGCCGTAAGGCGAAAAGTATCGGAACTCTCATCAAAATATCATCATAGCTGTATATCTAGCTATGTGTATGTGTACGTGCGTGTCTATGTATGTATGTATGTGTGTGTGTGTGTGTGTGTGTGTGTGTGTGTGTGTGTGTGTGTGTGTGTGTGTGTGTGTGTGTGTGTGTGTGTGTGTATGTATGTGTAGCTGTGTATGGGTGTGTAGATAAATAAATAAATATCTACATTATTGGTAAATAAATGATTTCTGATTTCTGAGAAAACCCCTGAGGAAAACTGGATACATTTCCGTTAGTCGTGGATATGATAAGCTTTCATTAAAAGTACATAAATATTTAAAACTGGAAATGAAAGCTCACTGGAGAACACATATTTTATTATGCCATCACCAAGATTACCCATTGTCTGAAGTCTGTCCATAACAATACGAGCTCCATAAAATGTAGTGCGAGCACCTCCATTTGAAGGCTGGATGATATACTCCATTCAATTTGGACGTTTTTACACAGAGAGCTGCATTTTACGATCTTGCAATAAATCTCGGTGGGGCGTAGAATCGACGTGTGTTTACTCGGTCGTTTTCAACAAATTGGGTTAGTGGTACCGCGCCCTGCTGCCGACGTAATCGCTTAGCCTGTTAGGACTGTGATGCGATCACGCCCAACTCGAATCTTCACATATTTACCTACACTCACGCACTGATAACTTCGCACACACGTTTGCTAATCAAAATCGAAATTGTTCCGGACCGAGCGTCAGTGTCAATACGCCTTTAATAACGTTTACTGAAATTCTATCCTCATTTCATATTAACAGTGCTTTCGAACAGATTGCTTTCTATAATTAGACGGATTAAAACATGACAATAATTATGGTCTGGAATCGAAATCACATGCCGCAGTCGGTGAGGATTAAAATCGTATTCAATAATTGATTATTTACCTAAAAGCCTTGGGATCGTGCGCCGACATCGAAGTGAGAAAGTGAATGAAAATAAAATTAAAAGTGAGCTGAAAACGAATCCAATTATGAAACAACGGAGAAAAAAAATGATTTTTCGTCGGTGTTGGTGTCGCCGTCTATTGAACAGACAGGTGAAATGTGTGTGTTGGATTGGCGAGCACGTGAGAGAGGGCACTCTTAGTATTTTTACGGACGTATCCGTTGCAGGATACAGGCTGCACATTGTTTACAGTTTGGCCAGTTTTTTGTTGATTGGGGCGATACAAATAAGCGAATATGCGTCTGTCTAAATTCGCAGGCAGTGAATGTATTTGTTTGTTCTAACGCTGATGAATGGCAGCATCACTGTCGCAGAAAGCTCAAAACCAACAACGGTCACCCACTGCTCCGCTTTGCACGGTTGGACTGATAATCGTACAAAACTTAATATGGTAGAGTGCTTAGTTACTATGTTTACCTACCTTTTGTCATGTGCTTCCCGGAATAAGGTATAGCAGTGACTGTACCAAATCGCCTAAAGCTTCACTATGGCTTTTTTGGGGGGAATGGCCACGATATTCCAAATTGAACTCTTAGATAAATCCTCTGCATACTGATTACCGCCGACTGTATTAGGCCGATTGTGTACTAACACTGGCAAGCCAGGTCAGGACAAGAACTGGGCAAAATTCCAACCCCGGATTATAACTAAGAGCCTTCTAACAGTTCGAACAAACCCAATTACATGACCGTACCAATGATACGTAGCTTATTTTATTTGTTTTAAAAATAATGGCGAAAATTCTCGTGCACCACGTTTTGCGACTCACAGAGGAGCTTTATTTTTCCGTTTGACCATTAGGGATTCAAATCACAGCGGTGGTCGTGCCAGCGGCTAACTTACAGCCTTTACCCCTAATTGCGTTATGAACTCCTGGTACCACGCTCGTATTTTGGACAACAGATTGTTGTTTATATGGCCTTCTTATTTTTTCTGTTGTTGGTTTTTTTTTTGTCGTTTTCGTATTTACGGGCATTATCTGCCAGGTTGAGAGTTTTATTGGTAAACGGGCAAAGTGTATAGAGTAAAAATTCAAAATTGTACTAAATATCGCCGAGTCAGGCTCACGAATAAGGGGTCCGGTCGAGTGAGAAACTAGTGGGCTTAGCCGAAATATCCACGTCAGCAAAATCACATATTTTTCTAAACAAACATAACCTAAGGGTGTTGACATTTCAACACACTTGGAATTCATAAAATATATTAGTGTAATTTGAATAAGCAGGATTCATGAAAACGTCTCAGTTCACTTGTATTGCTAGATCAGCCGAACTATTCTGTAACAATCTCACCGTGATAACTTAGGTGAAGTGAGCTTGAAGTGAGTTGTCGATAGTTTCGATCGCTAGCATCTGGTGAAATGATAGCTCACTTCACCTAAGTTATCACGGTGAGATTGTTACTGAATTCGACCGGCAGGAGCTGTTGGAAGGATACCGTGGCCCCTGGCACAGGCAACTGAAGGAGAACGGGTTGGTTTTAGTCAGTATGAGTCTGACACGCCCTCCCGCTCCGCCCAGAGCGGGAGAAGTTATTTGATGAATTCCCACCCTAAAAAAAATAAGGAGCTGTTGGAAATATTTTTTCTTTCCAATGAAGATGGGGAAGTAAGTAGACTAGAAAAAACTTAAGCTGGTATTGCACAGAACTTCTTACTTCCTTTAAAGATAGAAAAGTTGAAAAAACATGTTTTGCAGAAAGTAAATTCTAAAGTACCTTTAGTAGGCAAGTTTTTTCCTTAGAAGTAGTTTATTCGCTACATATTGACAATGTTGTGATAACACTTACGAAGAGTATTAACTGTTGGCGCTTGGAAATATTGCTTTTGAAACAATAATAAAATAATATCTAATATTTATGTTGAATACTTTAGTCAACCATTTTGAAACATGTCGTCGAAAACTAACATGTACAACAAACACACTTAAAAGGGATTTGAATTTAATCTACATACTTTCTACTTCTGAAAAACCCAGAAAGGAGGTTCAAGCGTTCGTTTTATAAACGAATTGTCCAGTGCAAGCCAAAACTAAAACGGAAACTGCAGTAAACTTTATTTTAAGACAAAATGAATTCAAAAACATGCTGCATAACCACTAAACATAATATATTTCAAATGCAGCTGTTCTAGTAGCAGTTCTTGTAACTTTTCTCGTTAAGGGGTATTCTATTTACCGGTCCATTCAGAGCCTGCTGGGCACTTCCGTATTTACGACATTAACTTTGCGAATGAATAAATTAATATTAAACTATTGTTGAGTCTGTAATGGTGGGTATACGGTATTAGTAGCATTAGGATTTTAGTTAGTTATAGCTTTTAAATAATTACATAATAAAATAACTACTGTGAAGATATCTATACCTTTTTTTTCTCATTATACAGGCAAGGGTTTATAGGCGTGATGTTGTGTTTAAGTGTTGGTCTGTTAGATTGTATTCTTATTTCTAAACGCAATCTATGATCGTGACATTAATATTATCTTTATTTATACTAACAAAGTTCTTGAAAAATAATCTTAACTTAGGATCTATGCCCCGCAAAACCGTTTGCACGGTTTGTCTGTGGGAACATGACAAACTGCATTACAAATGTGGTTTAATAGTGCGAACACTTAATTTCAACTTATTGCAATTTTAAATGATATATTATATATGATAGATGTCGTTTGATCTTGACTTAACCTGTCTTCCGTTCATGGCTTGTACTGAAATGTTCAACTTGTCAAACTATTAGATCGCTAAATATCGTGCTAAGCTGTTTTCTTTCTGCCAAAATATCCAACTTGGTCAAGGTCTACGAGCTACGACCGTAGCAGTCTTGCTACAACGATGTTATTATTATTTTCTTCAGAAATTATGTAGTGCTAAATTTTAAATGTGATTATGATAGGATTATGTTCACGTTAATAGTGCAACCGCGGCACGGGTAAGGTTCGTAACTTCGACCTCTCACTCGCTAGTCCGAAGCCATTACCAAAACATAACCTCTATATAAAGTTTGACTCACTGAACGCTGAGCTTCTGAACAGTTATTAAAGTACGGAGATTATCTAAGTTATACCTACTGGGAAAATACATTTTTGTGGAAATTATATATGTACATCGGAAAAAAATTATAATGATATAATTAATATTTAGATTCTTTTTTCCGTGTCGCTAAAACACTTTTCGTAACTCCATATCCAAAAATGCTTTACTAAACATTCTGTCAGACAGCGACGAGACATCAATAGGGTATCCACAAAGGGCGTGGTATTTCACCACCCAAATGAGAATGACATTAGGCAAGTTTGCAGCTAGCCACGTTGCCTGGCATCGCTGCCATCCATTATTGAGCCAGACAATAGAAATATGACGTCACGGTGTAAAGTAAATCTTGTGTAATGTGTGGGTGTCATCACTGTTTGTTTTGGCTTAGAGACAGATACTGAAAACAATTTTATGGTTACACGGTGGTTTCTTGAAGACACAAGATATAGATTAATTTTTGACACCTAATATACTGTAATGTTGTATGTAGGCAATATTTATGACAGTTATTGTTACTGCCTAATCAATCATTTTTAAGCTCGCCCCCTATTACCTACACGGGACTTAAACAATATCCAGGTGTTTTCCCCCTTCATAAAACCTGTAATTCGGTTCGGTCGGTATTCACTTGGAATTTCTCCTGTATCGTGGGTGCGTTTACAAACATTTAAACTCACATACACAAACAGCTAGACCCGGAACAACTACTTGCATGTCATACAAATATTTGTTCCGTGCGGGAATCGAACCCGCGACACGCAACGCAGCAGTCATTCGCTTAACCACTGCGCCAACCATGCCGTCAAAGCGTGCGTTCAAAGGTTTTCTTAAATTAATGCATTCCACAATGTATAAAAGACGTTTAAACATTGCATTTAAAGCTATTGAAAATCATGGACGCTGTCTCCCGCGAGGATTAGCTTTCAAATCTTTTAAAGCAGAAATTTATAAAAAAAAAGCATAAACATATAATTGCAACCAGCCACCTTAGTATCAAATGTAAACGTCACTTGAGCTACCATTATTTACTGGCCGAATTCGTTTATGTAGCAAAGGGAGTGCAAATAACAACTGTATCGAAAAACTGTGAACAAAAGTCTCTGTAGTTTACACAAAAGAAAAGTAATTGTGACTCAATAACGTTCCCTTTGTGCCGTATAGTTGTTGTTAATATGTAGAGCGCCCTGTACTTGTTATATGGTGAGGAATAAACATTCAGGACTTGATTTAGAAGAGAGAATACAAAAGTATTTTGAGATAGAGAATTCGTAAGTTAGTACTGAAGCGGCAATTTGTGAAAACGGCCTGAAAACATAATTTCACAGAAATACATTTTCCTATAAAAATAAATATAAAATAAAAATAATGCCTAAGTATAAAAATATCTTGCCAGTTCAGGTTCTGGCAAGATATTTTTCTATGCATTAATATACCAAATGATAGAAAATGTCTTGAAATTGGTCTGTTTTAAATATTATGACATGATACAATACGGTAGTGTTACTATTTGTATAAGTATGTAAGATAGTCTAAAAATAACCCAGATAAAACTTTATTTCTGTACGAGGACTATATAAAAACCCTAATTTATTTGACAACATTTAATTTTATCCTCCAGTTTCATCCCACGCTCCTCCCTTACATTCAATCTCAACACTTTTCCGACAGAAGGGCGTATTTTACTTCACATTCCTGGACCCACATTATCTACTCAGTGATTTAATTACTCCGAGATAATCAAGGCACAATTGCTTCGGCTAGAGATGGGAAAAATACCGGGAATTTAAGGTTCCATAGTTAGAGTAAAGTAAAGTTCTTTTAAACTTTCTTATAAATCTTTTTGCAGTCGACAGACTGGTCTTCAACTTCACATTGAGTTGGTGAAGAAAATCGTGGATAATTACACAGATTAGTCAGGAGTAGAAAGCAAAAAGAAAACAACCTTAAACTCCGGAAGTCGGTGGCAGAAAAATGAAATTACAAAAACAAAGACACCGACTACCGAAATTAAAGTTATTTTTCATTTTGGAAGTCGGTTGTTTTTTTTTATTTGTTGACAAATTCGCATAAGTACCATTTACTTGCTATGTAAATAACAGTAACAGGAAGTTATTATATCATCAATATACAATAAGTGGAAGAAATACGTATTATTAAAGATAGCTGAAAAGCTACCCAAGCAAAGTTAATAAAATTTATATGGGACCACTGCCCCGCTTAAAGTATACCCAATCCATTAATATTTTTTTTAATCGATCCACATTTTCCGGAGATATAGCGTAACAAACATACGAAAAAAATTGAGAACCTTCTCTTTTTTGAAGTCGGTTAAAAATTGAAAATTACGAAAGTGCTGTAACTGCCAAATTCTGGTGCTGATTTGTTATTATTATGAACATTGACTGAAATCATTAGAAACAGGTCAACTATTCTTAGAATAGGACCTTGTTGATTGGAATGAGGGTTTTCGTGAAAATTCACGCCACCAGTTGGCGCCACTTAGACAAGAGGTCTTCCATTTTGTCAATGAATACAAAATATATTATGACGTTTCATCATTCGTTTCATTCATTCGTTCATCATTCAGCACGACTAAAGAAAATAGAGGTGGTTTGACACTTTTGACAGGTGCCTGGACCTGACGTCTCAGTGCTGCCACCTAGTGAACGTAATTTCAAAAAACCCTCATTAATCGAAACAGTTTGTTTCTTCGGTTTAATAACATATCACTGAAGCATAGAGGTGTTTGTTTGAACAAACACTAAAGGCAGTGCCAAAAATAGCTTCAAATACGCAAATATCAACCAACAAAGTCGCGATATGTGGAACAGATATTTCACCATAGGTACACTTGCCATTCAATCTTGTAAAGTCTTTAAACAAGTGATCATAATCTTTGAAGCCAATTAACGTTCAAAATGTAGTCGCAACAACTCATCAATGTGAAAAACTTGACCAAAATGTTGGTAAATTATATTTTATGTATTTTTGAGAGATAGAGACTGAGATAATAATGCGAGTGTCCTTAAAAATACGGGAACTGTCCCTGTGTTTATTACTTTAAACTAAGGTTCAATATCTGTTATTTTGATACGGAATCCCAAACTGTGGAATAAGATTAAACACTGAGAAGTATCCTACGCTCAACAATGTAATTGGGTTGCAATAATTACATTATTCACTAAAGTACCGCGGCTGGGCTTAATTGGCTAGATACTTGTAATTGTTCAACTATAGGAGATTTGTTCAGTTGTTTACAAAAATGCAGTTGTTCCTGCTGCAATGTTAATTGCTAATTGACGCTTGATTGTTCGAGAAATTACGTCTTTTATCTGGAAAATTCTAAGTGGCTTTTTCGATATTTTCTTAAATAACTGATCAATTATTGTTTGCCAAACTGTCGTATTATATCGTATACAAGTATTCTTCCTAAAACCTTGTCCGCATCGGACAATTTTACCGATCACTTATCGAGAAAGGCTGCACATAAAGCGTTTTTTTCCGGACAAACTCTACGCGCGAATCAATGCGCATTAGAACATGCTTATTGAAGCTTCTGATCGTCAAAGAAATAATATTAAGGAGATATACGACGGCACGGTTGGCGCAGTGGTTAAGTGATTGACAGCTGCGTCACGGGTCGCGGGTTCGATCCCCGCACGGAACCAATATTTGTATGACCTGCAAGTAGTTGTTCCGGGTCTGGCTGTTTGTGTATGTGAGTTTAAATGTTTGTAAGCGCACCCACGATACAGAAGAAATACCTAGTGTGGGGCAAGTTTAAAAAAAAAAAGTAAACCGAATTACAGGTTTTATGAAGGGGGTAAAACACCTGGATATTAATAAATACTTAACATAACATAACATCACGTCTGTATTGTCCTGAAGGGATAGACAGGCGTTATGTTTAAGTCCGATGTAGGTAATATGGGGCGAGCTTATTGCCATCAACCGGGCACAAATTCAGACTCCCGGGAGCTACAGATTTTGTTTCAATAAAAAACCCAATAACACCTTATCCGGCCCCAAAATACTTATTGAAAAAAAAACTGTTTTAAAACTGAAGCTGTACGACCTGATGATGTCCAGCCAGGGTCAGCCCAGGGCTTCGAATGGAACCACGGACCTATGAATAAAACGCAGCAACCTTGTTCCAACGATATATTTCGCACGAAGTAAAAGAAATATTCTAGAGTAGAGTCCATAGGGTCCATATAATTAGTAGTACAACGCCATCTATCGAGGCCAAGAGAACTAATTTACAAAACAGTGTGCCTAGGGTATTTTAAACTTAGTCGACACAGTGCGAACAAGATTATACAGAAGCCTTAAAACTAAATCAAACTAAAAGTTACTAACAACCCAGATCAAACTCCACTGCTGTTCCCAAATAGGTAAGTTTTAATATTTCTTACTGCTCAACGTGTACCCAAGCATAGTGGACCGAAAATCAACTTCCAATTCAGGGATCATTACCAGATGTTTGTCGAGAGCCTATCGATATCATTATAGGAATTCAACCGTATACGATATTAAATCAGCTGGGGTCGGATGCCAGTATGTTTTTCGCCGCCAAATTCCGACCCACCCATTTTCCGGCACGGGTATTCATACGATAACAATCTAGTTATCGGATGGACCGGCCGATATTAAAATCCAATGTTGTACCCTACATACCTAGGCATGTGTTGTTTGGAACTTCATTAAAATAAAATTTTCAGTAGCCTTACCTATATTTTTCTTCTTGTACTTATGTACGGTTCCAAGCATGAATTATGTCATATTCAAAAGCAATAATCTCTTTTTTAAAGTAAGTACATGTCATATTAATTGTAATTTTGTTAGTTTTCAATCTTCCTTATTAGGGTTCCGTGCCCAAACATGAGCCAAGGGAAACTATTAAATAGCCTCTGCTGTCCGTCCGTCCACCCGTCCGTCTGTTTGGCTGTGTGTTGAAATTTTTATAGAGAGTGATAAATGATTTTATTTTTGTAAGTAGGTTTGTACGTACAAACACTTTTACGCGTCAATCATATTATTTTAAAAGCTAGATGAGGTCGGCGTTTCCTATCGGACGACTCTGAGAAGAAAGGCCGGAACAAACTCAGAGGTCACAGTCTCTTTTAAAGTCCAGACATAAACTTGGTCAGATCATGTGAAGACCATGTAGATTGGTGTCTGTAATGGTCTTTTGAGGAAAAACCACACAGATTGAGTGGACCTGTCCAGTCAGTGCACGCATGTGTCAGTAATCGTGCAGCTCGACTCAGACCTTAATTAAGAGGGCTATCACAATTTTTCTTGTATTTGAGTGTATGA
The DNA here is from genome assembly GCA_937001585.2 of Brachylomia viminalis. Classification (NCBI taxonomy): domain Eukaryota; kingdom Metazoa; phylum Arthropoda; class Insecta; order Lepidoptera; family Noctuidae; genus Brachylomia; species Brachylomia viminalis. The sequence goes on from OW443300.2 coordinate 7,430,277, forward strand.
AGAGTCACACACTCAAATACAAGAAAAAAAATGCTATTTATTTAGAGCACTCCCGAGAAAAATAATCAAACTTTCTCAGGCATATTTTTTTTTTAAATTTTGTGGCCATATCTAAACCTTAATCACACATCAAAACTATAGTTTTATTTTCTTTCTGTTACTTCCTTTTGTTACCTGTTATAAACAGCATTTTCGAACTCATACTAAGTACCTAATTTGTAAGTAGGTCTCATATAAAAGTTGCAATCGCTATTTCAAGATCCCTTTTGTATTTTGCTAAGTGCTTATATTGATGCTCGTAACTGTACAAGGTAGGTAAACACGCGACAAGAGTATAATTACGTACCTACATGACTCATGTAACTATCACAAAATTAAGTTATTTCACATTGCTACATTTTTTAATTCTTTTTACCTATAATATTGTGGTAGGGTAATTTTATTATAGGTGTGTATGTCTTCACATAAAATTATATAATTAATGTATACAAAATATTGTAACACATTTGAAAAGAGTAACGGTGGAGTTTGTTGCTCATTCTTCTCCATTTGGAAGGGGCGACTAGAATCAATTCTATTTTAATGTAAATGTTGACGTTCAAAAGTGCCGTTTATGTGCCTATTTGAAATAAATGCTTTGATTTTGACTTTGATGTAATTAATTAGTTAGTTCAGTGACCACGGATGGCGACTTAATGGTTTTAGTTTTTTTATACCTCTAAACAGTCTGTAACTCATTCCTGTACCTTGTATATGGTTAGAGAGGGATGGCTTTGTGGTCGATTACACACCTGTCCAGCGTGGTGACCGCGGGTACCGACCTCTCTCATTAAATGAAACTGAGGGCCGAAAATGAGGTTTTAAAGGTAGAAAAGGTTCTCAATACAAGTGAATTATCCAGGTTTATAAGTCACAGACACTTCCCTGGACAGAAAAATCGAAATTCTTGTACTCATACCTAATTTGAAATCCATTTTTTGGGCCATCAATTACGCTCTCAAATCACGAATTTTAATCGCCTTTATAAAGGACGAAGAAAAAAAAATAAGACGTAAAATAAACGAGAAACAAATGAGTGTCAAGAATGATTCTCTATAAGGAAGAGGGATGACATCGCGAATCGTTTTGCCAAAGGACTATGGAGACATTTAATTATTCTCTAAGAATGCTAATAGGATCATCGCTTAGAATAAGGAGCAAAAACTGAGAGCAGATTATTGCTTTATTATGCCTCGTCGGAAGATTTGCGACAGCCCTGCGTTTCTAACTTATTATAATACCTGTGATTATTTTTGTGTTTATTATACTTATATAGGTAGAGACTTAGAACTAGGTATTGTGTATTTATATTATTTCTTATTGTATATTTTATCTTAGCGTTTGCCGTAACCGGTGTACGGTTGACGACATCACGTCAGCGCCGGCTGTCGCTGAAAACCAGCGCTGGGGCTCTGTCTCGCATAGGGTCATAGCATTATGCTGAGCGATGGCCGTTTTGCCTCATACGAGATTTTAAGCCTTTTGAGAAACAGGCTTCGATTGGCATCAAAACAAGTTTTTGTGGAAAGGAAAATGCCCATTTTCTTGCTGACTGTTATTTTTTTTGATAATCTGTGAATTCAGATCAAACTGAGGGGCAATTCCCGTATTATTAAGAACGTTCGCCTTATAATCTCAATCTGTCAAAAATACAATCAATTTACATAAATTTTTGACACAGCTTGTCGCTGAGATGAGATTGCGACTTGAATTTGAACGTTTTACTATAATTGACCTTCTGTTACCATGGATTCAGTGCCTACATGACTCGAAATCAAAAAAAAAATGCTGTTCTTTACATTTTGACCGCGTAAGTATTGCACTTTTTTATGAAACGACTGATATTTTTTATGATAACCGACGTAACATTTCTACGCTAGAACCATGCTGATGATGATGTTGATGGGTTTAGAACTTTGCTTGACACATGCTGAGCTGGAATCCCATTTGGTGCAACCTTGAGATGCACACCACACTATGTATATTCGCTATTTTGATTTGTAGTATGTTACAGTGTCAATTGATTTCTTTAATTAGGTATGTTTGAATTTTTTATTTTTTGTATGTTGGCATCTTGTTTTTATATTCATGTCATTTGTTATAATTTAATTGTGTGTTGTGCTACGTCTTTTGTATGCACTGAATAAATGGTTTGTCTATCTATCTAGAGCCATGTGCTGAATTGCGCGACAGTGTCCCTGCTACCCTGTATAATTAGGTAACTGTTAGTCTATTTTTTTTCTGAGGCAACGGCCTTTTATGAACTGCCTAGATACATAAAAGGTCGCCTAGGTGAGTTTTCACCCTAAGCATACTATTAGCAAATGAATTATTAAAAGGGTAAGCTTTAATCTCGTTTACTGTTTTCGTCTGGGGTTTTGGTGATATTTTACATAACGGACATAATTATTTTAAATGGCCGCCGACATAAAAACCATAGTTTAATCTTTGAGGGTTTTGAAACGATTGGCTTAGTTATTTATTTATTTACTTGCCGAAAACTGCCGATGCGACTCTAGAGTGCGCGCAAAATAAGTGTGCGCGCGGCCGAAATCGGAAATAATTGTTTGCCGCCATTTCGACGTTTATATCATGGTATCAAGAGTGTGTGCAGTGTTCCGTGTTTTCCAAAGTTAATAATCGCCATCATTATGCCGAAAGTGTTTAAAACTGCTGGCAGGGATATAGTCTTGAAGAACAAATATGCGTGCAGACTTATCTAGCACGCATATTTGCACCTGCCCTGAAATCAAGCAATGGACAACATTGCCCATTTTTTAAAACTTTTATTTGTTAAATACTAGGCTTTTGGCTACTTTATGTGTGTATTTTATGTATTTTTTTGTAATACATGTACATTTTTTTTGTGCTAATTAAAAATTTTTTTCTTTCTAAGACACTCGTAATCTATGCAAATCTGTCTCCTTGCTAATGTAGGTCTTCTAAAGACTGGTCAAAATTAAACAAAACAGTTTCGTAAACGAAATCATTCGTCATTTTGTGCTTTATTGCAATGAGAGGCGAGTGCTGGACATCCTTCTGACAAAATTCCTGAAGCGCCTTGCCACGAAGCACTCATTTTGCATGGAGCAGTTTTTATATTTCTTAGAACAACTCACGTGTACGAAAGCTACGGATAGGTAATTGAAGCTAGGAAAACAATACAAAATAATTAAATGAATCCTAGATTAATCTTGCAGTTTTGTAACCCTATTGCTCCCTCATGTACAATCAGAGAAATTAATTGTTTATCAAATTAACATACATTCATACAAGTGCCAAAGAATGACAGTTGTGATTTGAATATACGGACAATTTAAGTTGGTCGGCAACTGGCTACACAATTAATGTCCTTTACATTACAAAACGCTGTCAGTGTCTTTTACAGGTTCAAAGATCAAATACTTTTTAATCAAAGACAATGTTGAAATCTCCTCAGGCGTCTCTAGAGGACTTAAGCGTCCTACTAATCTAACTTAAAAGATAAATCCGCTTGAAATAGTCGCCCAAAATCTAGAAATTATAGACCTGAATATCTATGTGGAATTGTGTTGATTAAACGAATTAATTTTGTGGAATGCGAAACCGACTATGTAGCGATAACAATCACTGGAATATAGTCGGTTCGAATAGTTTCAAAATAGTAATGGGGGGCATTTATTGCAATTGCTGCAGAAATAAAGCGGTGTATAGCGAATGTTACCGATAGTCAGAAACCCGAAAGTCTAACAACCAATCTTACCAAGGGGTAACGGTATCGTATTCCCCAGTCACTGTGCTGTGGAGGTCAGATGGAGCGACTGCCCAGTCGCTCCATGTAAAATACTGGTATTCAGCTGCATTCGGTTACACTGGAAGACGACCTCAACATAGATGGGAAAGCCTAGGCAGACGGATGATGAAAGGGAATGTTCGAATTCTTTGTCATTATGAAGTTTGTTTAAGGACAGCACTATGATGTCGTCGAAGGCAACTGTGGGATAAGCAAGGTGCGATCACAAATCTGTTTACTAAGTGTGGCTATATACCAGGGATGTTACGGAGCTTTGGTTCCGATTCCGAAAAGTCGGAACTTCCGATTGATCTTACACCTCCGATTCCGATTTCGGTTCCGATAATTTTGAATCGGAGTTTTACCGAAATTCGAAACGCAGCGATACACGTGACCCGAGGGCCTACTTGTCGCCAGGGTAATGCGAAGTCTCAGTCAGTTTAGGCATGGGTAATATCGCTTTTACACTATATCAAATCGTATCTATGTATCGGTTTAGAATATCGGATATCGTATCTATATATTTCAATACCTATATATTGGCTGAATCAGTGTGGAATTCGGTAACGAAAACGGTACTCTGATTTTTAGGTTCGGTCGGTTTTGTTCGATTCATGTACATCATTGTATTTTATTTGTAACTGTATAGGTACTCGAAATCAGCAAATGTATTTTTGGTAGTGTTGATGATATGGCACTGAAATGAAACTAGTACAGTCGTTTCGGTTTTTTAGATTTAGGTATATTTTTATCAATTAAGTATATTGTTGTATAAATAGGTCAAGTATATTTATTTATCAGTGAATTGAACTTTCCTTCATAGGTACTTTTCTCAGGCTTAGGACTGACTGCATTAATAAGCGAATAAAGAAATTTACTGTTAATAAATAAAGGTAATGCAGGCGTATTTAAAAGTTATTTAGACATTAGCGTATCGCACTCTCTCACTCGTTCATCTACAGCTACATCACTCCCGCCCGCGCGCATCGCAAGGCAAGGAATACTCGATACCATGGACCACCGTACCACTCTACCCGAACGAAATATCCGAATCAGTTTGAACCGAATATCATAGATGATGCAATACGATATCGGTATTATTCGGTATAGTGTGTTGTTCTGTGCCTCATCGCGCTATATTCGCTACAGGTACGCGGATACCTGATATATAGATTCAGTGCCGTCCGATATATAGGTATTGGATATTGTGCCGATACATAGATATTGTATCTATATACGATTTGTATCGCCCACTCCTAAGTCAGTTTATTGTTTTGTTTGTGGATGTTAGACGTTAGTAAGTTCGTTAAATTAAGTTTAGCACCAGGCTCAGTGGAAAGTGAACAACTTTTTAGTAGCGCTGGCCTTTGTTAAGATCCGTTACGAAATAGATTGGATGGAGATATAGCTGCAAAATTACTGTTTGTTAAGTATAATTTACCAGTTTTAGAATCACTGAATTTTATTTAAGTTAAGTTTATGATGATTACATTATATTATCCCTAATATTTGAATTATTAGAGATACTGATTATAGAGACTGAATTATATTTCTATTGTTTCATTAAGCCTTCCCTTAATACATCTTTCTTCTATTTCCGCCCCGGTTTCGGTTCCGATAACGGTTCCGATTCCGATAAAACGACTTCCGTAACATCTCTGCTATATACCTAAATAAAATAATGATGTCTTTACAAATAGGCATATAGGAGAGCGTACTTTCAACAGTTTGCGGGCTGATATGAATGCAAAAATGTAAGGTAAATATGAATGCCATTGACATAGTGTAGCTCGAAATGTTAGCACTTTTGATATTCCCGCAACTTTTATTTCATCTGCTCCATATTTCAAAGCACTCGAATACGGGACCGTGTTCACAAAAAAATATCCCTTATTCGGCGAAAAAATAAACGAGGTATACCGTTCGCATCACACGTATCAAATTCCATATGCAAAGGTAAACATGTGATATTTCAGTACGTCTGTCTGTTAGTATTCAAACATATCTGTAGGCCAATTCTCGTACCTGCCTGTTTTTAGGTACGATTTTTGGAAAACGCAATTGCTGCGAGAGTGTGGATATTTGGTACAAACCAAATTGTACCATTAGGTATTTGATTTTGGTGTGTGGATAGGTATCAATCTGAGTATCACACTGTTAATGTTTTATTGTTAACTTGAAAACCATTTAAATTAAGTATATAAACTAGGGATAGCGCTTTAAGATCTGATCTGTTAACAAAAACTCCTGAAATCAGTGTCTTCTCAAGATATTTTGTCTAAGGATAGTGTATCGTTTAAGTGCGAAGTAGGATAGTATATAATGAGAGCTTTTACTATTCACGGCCAGTCAGTTATTTTACAATATATATATCCAATACTATCTATTGCTGGCGACTTGGTCTGCGATCAAGGAAAGCAGCCTATGTTCTTCTCCATGGTCCACCCATGTGCCTAATTTCATCCAAATCCAATCAGCCGAAGCGTAACAAACAAACATACAAAACATCAAACCTTTGCTCTCTGTAATATACGTTTAACTGAGAAAACAGCGACGAAATCCTCAAAAAAAAAATTTGAAGGATATAAAATTTCAGCGGTGAAACTAGACCTTCAAAGATATTTTTTTGTTGCTATGGAGATAATACGACATTGACCTTGTCTTTGCCTCTGAACTTTTTGTTGTGAAGAGCCCGTACCTACTCTAGAATGATGCTCAATTTAAAACTATAACTGTGTAGGGATTAGTTTGAAGTCTGACAGTTTTTAATCGAGACGCGTGCATAAGCATCCCTCTTCTTCAGAACATCAATATTTTCTTACTTACTCACATCGTATTTCACCTTTTACCTTCCCAACTCCCACAGCATTAGCAATAAAGTAGTAGTCAACTTACCTGAAACAAAAAACAAACAAGATGAATCACGTGCCGCGGCCCGTAGAGATCGGTTCGTATATTAGTGTTGAGGTTTATAATGGTTACTTAAATAGTCTGTGTTTCCTGTTTTCGCGGCTAACGCTCGTCGGTTATGCAACTTGTCACTCTGCCAAGTGTCCAGGTGTTGTGACCTCAGGAGTGACGCCTGTTGACACATGACGTGACTCATGTCCCTACGTGATGCCACGATCTCTCGCGACTAGTCTGTTCCTTTTACGGTTGAGGTTGCGCTGCAAACTGTCGTGCTTGTCCCAGATTTAATATCACATTCGTCCATATTAAAAAAGGGCGTCCTATAAATATGATAATAAATGCAATCTCGTTTGTTTCGAGATATTATTCAATTTGGCTTACCAATTAGTCGATTCGCACGAATTTACTTGCCCGAAGCGGGCGAATCGACACTTAAATAGTATTTTATTTTTTACTTCATATGAATACTGTTGACTTTTAAACATACAAATACAAATACAAATATTCTTTATTGTGGTACATAGGTAAGCAATAAGTTGTTACATGTTTCCGAAATTGTACACAGCTATGACCCGCCATAATGGCGTACAATAATTTTAAGGTAAGTAACATTTATAACATAAGCACAGCACAATCAAATAGAAAATTGAAATAATAACAATTTGAAAATATAATAAACGAAATTTTTTTACATGTCAAGGCAGCAATTAAATTATCGAGACATAAATTATAAATGCAGTTAGAATTAAATAACCCAAATTAAAAAGTATACACATATTACTCATCAGGGGAACAATTAAAGTTAAATGACATCATCGAGATAATCCTTCAGAGTGTAGTAACATTTGTCTACTAACAATTGAAATAATTTCCTTTTATAATTGTGCAAGTCTAAATCTTTAATTGTCTTTGGCAATTTATTATATATGTCAGGTATTAGATAAAAAACACTTTTGTGGAAAAGAGCAGGTTTTTGTAGGTTATTCGCCCGAAGTTAATATAATTATTATTTAAAAGTGTCGATTCGCTCGTTTCGGGCGAGTAAATTCGTGCGAATCGACTAATAAGCTCTCAATTTGGCATCCAGCTTACGTAAAATGGTTATTATTTTTGTCGGCATCCGATAAGTGATCATATTTAAATCTTTGTGAGGTTATTATAATATGGATAGGTACTTGATAAATTGATATCATTTATATGGCTCTCGTAAAGTTTCCTTTAACAATTGTGACAGGTTGAATTTATTGGTCGCATTAAGGGAATCGTTAATGGAAAAATGACTGGACAGATAATGAAGTGTAATAAAAGAGGCGCACATTAAGGGCTCATTGTGGGGGCGTCATCGGATGCGGTGCGGAGCAGAGCGATGCGGTGCGATACGGCGCGATACGATACGGCCAGATTACAAATGTCTCTTTATGTATTGCGCGATATCGGTTGAATTGAAATGGACATGTTTTCGGTTAAGTCATTTGGCGTGTTTAACCATTCGCTAGAATATTTACCGATTTGCGGTTGGAAAACCATTCTGAAAAGTGGTTTTATTGGAAAGTAATTTGTAATTTCTATAAAAAAATATCTCTAGCGAGATGGAAATTAAGTGGCTCATGACAACAAACAAAACACAAAGAGTTTTGTTTCTTTGTTAGTAATAGACCTACAATAATAAACCCGACACTCATTTTGTATTAAAATACAAGGCTGGTGAACGTTTAAACTTGGAAATAATTGAGATAAGAAAGAATAGTTCAATGAGCACTGTAATGGTGACAGATCTGAAGTAATTGATTTTAATTAAAATTATCTTGCCTATAAGTCTTTCGGCGACCTCACTGAACCTTTAGCGACAATTACTGACTTCGTATTTGTGAATTCCCTTCTTTAATTACTTCTATTGTTTATGTTTAACAAATCTAGTAGATATCTAATTAAGGGCTTTAGCAGAATTTTCATTAAACCATAACAAGAGAGAAATCTAGTCTAGTAGAAATATGGTCTTAGTTTAGTTAATATTTGAGATAAAAATATGGTGTGGATAAGGATTTGCATTGCTGAATATAATGAATATTAAAACATACAGTATTTTGTTAAATATTCTCAAGTTTTACTAACAAGAAATAACGTTACTGAAGATATTAATATTATAGTTAAATCTATATAAATTAAAAATGACAAGCTATTTGTTGGTAAGCCCATCACTTGAGTACAGCTGGACCGATTTGACAATTTTTTTGATGTTCGTAATAATCCGAATTAAGTTTGTACGGAAATTTTTCCCGGTTTTTTTTTTAAATTCGGGAAAAGCAAAATGTGCTTTTTCCAATGGGATTTTTGTAGGAACTCAAGACCATATTGAAATTTTGACAGGACAAAGCCTGACTGGTCAGCATGTAACATAATCATAATTTGTGTATTCTTAGTTGTTATCATTATATTCGTTACGATTGATAGTTTTGAAATAGTAAGTGACTGTTATCAGTACGATAGTCGTAACTTATATTGAATACTTTAGTTCAATTAGGTACCTACCTACCTAATAAAGTAATTGATAAACTGTATCGCAGGCCATTACTGGCGCTAACATAATTTATTTAAATAGTGACAATTCTTTTAATATATAGGTAGGTGTAGGTAATTGGAATATTTTTTCAATTATTATTTTCAAGTAAACTCTTAGAACTAACAAGTTTCGCTCAATTTCCACAACAATTTCGTTCTTAATTTTGTCTTCGCATTTCCAAAAGTTGTAGAAGAAAAGTTTTAATGATGACAACTTCTAGCTAAAAGTTTGTTATTTAGTATTTTTTAATACTCCCTGTACCTGTACAAAATAATATACAAGGTGTCTGTGTTTCTAAATGCTGATAATTAAAATACAGTTTTATGTGCCAGCTTACATTATTTTGATTGGCACTTAATTGCTGTGACTTTTGTTATAATTCTTAGTACAAAATAATTATATACCTACAAAGTGTCTGTAAATTTATTAAGTGCTGATATTTAAAAGACTGATAAAATATTTTGCTATTTGACATTATTATGATAGGCACGGCACTTAAAAGTTGTATAGCTTTAAAAAAATAAAATAAAAAACAAACTATACTTTTATCTCCAAGAGCACGCAGAGCCCTTAATTTTCGTTATGAATAATATAGACGGTCAAAATAACCCGGTGTTGACACACATCTGTGGCTCCCGAATAGAGACTCTATTTCTGTCTGTCGGTCTCGTCGTAATGACTAGACGATGGCTAAGCGATATACTTACAGTTATATATTTCGTATACATATTTGTTATATAAGATGTTGGGCGTCAATGATTTAGTTTTATCGTTCTCGGTTTATACTTTGTTTGTGCTGAATTTCTTTTCTTTTTCTGTTTGTGTAATGTTTCAATTTAAATTTTTAAGAATAGCCTGTGAATTTTGATGTTGCCAGTTTTTTTTCTGTAAGTAATAACTTTAGCCTATGGAAAAAAAAATGTTTTTATTTGTTTCTTTCTATTGATTACCTTTAGTCCTTTTTCGGGTAGCAGATATGGAAATAAAGGGGTTAAATAATGAACGTTTCAGCTGATTGCCGTTAGTTGGTCTAAAAGCTAAAACCCGGGCGCTATTTCACGTCTAAAAGTACTATTTCATTCGTCACCTATTTTTGATTCCATGTGGTTTGTATTCGTTTAAATGTAGGTAGCTACCGAAATCACATCTCTCCATCTTAAATTACCCATCTATGAATATTACGAAAGCAATATATCAGAATTGATTTGATTATCAAACTGGCATAAAATGTGATACACAAAATGTATGAATTAGCAGCGACAAAATATCGTATGTGAGCAGGAACTGACGAGAAAATGAGCTTTAACACATTAAAAAGACGTGTGAAAATCGAGTGACGGTGGTAAGGTGTAAACACATCGTTGCTACACTGAATTAAGAAAGAAAAATGTGATGAATGAACGTATAAATAATCATGTCGGCCGCGTACACTTTAATCAAAGTTGTATTTTCAGTGATATACGCGGCAGGCTTAATACTTTTTTTCATTATTTAAGGGAGAAAAGACTTTGTTTTCTAAGTCTATCATAGTTTGGGTATGTTACCTATTTGAAACATCTCCTTAATTATCAGCAGAAGCTTAAACGTATTGATTTTCAAGATGCAACTGAAACATGGATACTGTAAAGTCCTTTCACTGTGATTTTGACAGACTCGACAGTTGCAGTAACCCAAAAGCAATCTTATTGTCACGAGATTAAAGGTTACTGTGAATTGAGTGATGCAAAATCAGAGGTATAATAACTGTGAATGGACGACGAAAATGTTTTGATCTACTGAATGATTGTTACATTTTTTTTTTGACAATCTGTCATAGCTATATAGTGGCGTATCTTGTAGATTGTTGTCATTAAAAAAAGATCCCAGTATTTTCCCTACAAAGAATTAAAAATAATATTTTTATAATTGATCTACATTGTAATTGTAGACCGGTTGCGGCCATAAAAATTCTTTTGTTCTTAAATCCATAAGCATTTTCGGAAAACTACCAAAACATTTGAATATTCAAAAGTCCGGAATAGCGTTTCATTGTCCAACGGATGAGTAAAACCAAAATATTGCGCGCAAACGAACTCCATTCAATATTCTGCTCTGATGAATAATTAACTAGCTGACGGTTCACTAACAGTCACAGGTTTTACTATAAACTGTATTTAAAGAGTTTTGGGGTATAGACAAACAGGACCCGACCGCAAACATGGGTCTATCATCAATATTAATAATATTATAAAACTAAAATATTTGCTTTTTATGTGTTTGTTTGTTAAGCTTTCACGCTAAAGCGGCTACACGGATTTGGATGAAGTTTGACACATGGGTAGACCAAGACCTAAATTAGGACATATAATACTTTTTAGGGTTCCGTAGCCAAATGGCAAAAAACGCAACCCTTATGGATTCGTCATGTCTGTCTGTATGTCCGTCCGTATGTCACAGCCACTTTTTTCCGAAACTATAAGAACTATGCTGTTTAAACTTGGTAAGTAGATGTATTCTGTGAACCGAATTAAAATTTTCACACAAAAATAGAAAAAAAAACCAAAAAATTTTGGGGGTTCCCCATACTTAGAACTGAAACTCAACATTTTTTTTCATCAATCCCCTACGGGAGGGGTATCTATGGATAGGTCTTCTAAAATTATATTGAGGTTTCTAATATATTTTTTTTCTAAACTGAATAGCTAGCGCGAGAGACACTTCCAAAGTGGTAAAATGCAACCAATGCAATGCGCAACCATGCTATCAATGCATTTCTGCCAGCGCAGTGGTAATTTTTCAATGCCTTTCTTGAAAAAGTCAGGTGTATAAGAGCCAAAAAGGCATTTTGTGCTGCCTCTCGGGTATCGAATTTTATCCCTGCCAAGAAGTTGCCCAAATTTTAGAAAAACTAGAAGTCTGTCGGCCGGCGCACGGTTTGGTGAGTACGGTGGATGACCCAAAACTTCCAACCCTAGCTCGTGTAGCTTAGAGACTAGGCTGCTAACTCAGCCGTATATTGAGTATCGTCAGCTTCCACTATCGCCTTTAATTCGTCGCTGTTGACTTTAGTTTTCGGGCGACCACGGGGTTCATTTTTTAGATCAAAATTTCCATATCGGAAGCATTCAAACCAATCAATAGCGAGTCGTGCGTTCGTTTGTAGTGTTCACTCCGTATATGTATTTAATTTTGCGAGCCGTTTGTGCGGCATTGCTACCGCAACGGAACTCGTATTCCATAATTACTCGTATTTTTATCGTATCGATATTGATGAAAGAGATACAAATGTAGTGAAAACAAAACACTAATCAATAAACAAATGACTGAATTTGAAAATAGAATTCGATATTTTTAAAATGAAATTCATTTGAATTTTGAATTTATTGTCAGCCATACTTATATTACGTTTCAAATGGCCAGTATTGTAAAACGACAACTTCATAAGTAAATACTTAGTAATTAGCTTAGATAACAGTACTTTATGGTCCTCATACTCTGGTCATATCCATTATACATTGCCATTATTGGTTTCCTATTGTCTATACTGCGATGCATTTTTTCGAAAAAAAATGTTTAGGCCATATTAATAGTTTTTGTCTTCCCAAAACCCATTTGTTTCTTGCAAATATATTATGTTTTTCAAAGTAAATATAAATATACCATTATAAAGCACTTTCTCAAAGATCTTTGAGAAAATTGGTATAATAGCGGGATCTCAGGGCGGCATGGAGAGTGCGATTGTCGCAACCCAGCGCTGGGCACGCCACAATTGCGGCGATAAGTACCCTCTTTGAGGAGTGGCTAGAGAGGCGTCACGGCGTCCTCACCTTCCGCCTGACGCAGGTCCTCACCGGACACGGTTGTTTCGGGAGGTTCCTGTTTCGGATAAGGCTGGAGGAAACGCCCGGGTGTCACCATTGTGTGGATCGCCCGGAGGACACGGTGGAGCATACGGTGGAGGTCTGCCCGGCTTGGGCGGAACACCGCCGTGTCCTCGTGCAGGCGATTGGCGATGGCGATCTCTCGCGTTCGGCCCTGGTCCAGGCCATGGTACGGAGCCAGAGGGCTTGGGAAGCCGTCACCTCCTTCTGCGAAGCAGTAATGCTCGCGAAGGAGGAGGCGGAACGCGTGAGGGAGAGGCAAAATTCGTGCCCTCATGCCCCTATCCGCCGCAGGAGACGCCCTGGGCGTCAGGAATGGCAAGCTGATTCCCGGCCACCGTAGGCGCGGGCTTGCGAACGGCGAGCAATGGGCAGCTCACCGTTCAATAAGTACCAGGCCCGGGTCGATGGCGCGTTGTGTTCCACGCGCGCCTCAAAGAGATGACAGCATCAATGACGGGGTCCGCTAGGGCCGATGCCTGCCAGGGTTGCGGGAAAATCCGAGAGGGATACCGTGGCCCCTGTAACAGGCAACTGAAGGAACACGGGTGGGTTTTAGGCAGTAAAAGTCTGACACGCCCTTCTGCTCTGCCCAGAGCGGAAGAAGTTATTTGATGATTTCCCACCCACAATAAAAAAGGCCTATATTTACATAAATTTCTTTTGTCGTCTTTTTTATGTAATGACTTGATAATGTACACCTTTAACTTTTGCGGAGAGTTACCATTTTGAGTACAGCTATTTATAATGTCACTTAATATAGGTGCTATAAGAAGAGCCACTGCTTTGACTACTCTTGTGTCAATATCAAAGTCTCCGGATTTGATCTCGTATCATCCCTATTTCAACATTAAGTAGTCTATCGCCGTTTTTCATATTATTGTTTTGCCCAGCAGCGTTTATTTGGCTTTTACCACCTCTGATCAACCCTTTAACGTGCTTCACCAGATACACAAAAAGCTATAAGTGTACAGAGGTTTATGGAACAGGGTGTACAGATTACTCACCCTCTATAGAAGAGGAAGGATCCTCGTACCAGACGGGTGTTGTGTCTGGTGGGCAACTGCCCGACGATTGATGACGGGACGTTGTATAATTATTCTAGTCGCGCGGTTAACTCTGCTTGCGCGATGCAGGATTTTGCCTGACGTCAGCGTTCGCATGTGGCATTGTAGATGCCGCCAGTGTAAGGAATGGTCACTAATCCGAAACCTGACCACAGTGTTCTCGCCACAAATCGATTAATTTACTTTGTATGGTATCCATCTAGCGACAATGGCTTCATCAACACATTCCATTACACTAGACATCAATCGTTAAACTGATTCATATAGGAAGGTAATGATATTCAGATCAGAATACTCGACACCCAGCCAAAGACTAATATTACAGTAGGTCACGCTCCATCAATCGCAAATCACATTTTGACATCAGTTTATAATTTCATATTGTATGTAACTCCTTCAAGGTTGTTCTTGTCAAAAGACAATGGGTATTTTGTTCTAAATGTTAATGTAGTGTGAAATACGGGAAACGCTGCCAATTTATAGTGTGTAGTGCATATGTTGGTTATAAAACGGGCCGAGCCGTCGAGCATAAGGTCACAGGGCATCTGGCGTAGGATCGCATGTGGTTGCTATTTTTATCGCCGCCATTCAACGCTAAATTGTTTACGCCTCCAAAACATGAAGAGTACAATAAACAGACGATGTCAATGAAGCTGATAAGGTTTTTTACATTTCTGTGGAAATCTCGGTAAATAACAGGTGTTATTTTTATATACTCGTATCAATAAAATGGATATCTGCGATTACTACCTACATTCACGTGTAGGTAGTCTTTTATGATCTCTTTATAAACGAGTCTGTTTACATATACCTATATTTACCATTAACATCTACTGAGATAGCCTTGTGTATAATATCGGGAAACACAAAAGACGTATCGGAGATATTTGTTTGAGCTTCGGATTCCGGGAAAATCACGAAAGTTTCCATAGTACGAGGTAAACACGAGCCATTAGCGCACCGTTGTCACTGGGCTGAAAAGCCACAATACCTGCCTGCCTTTGAATAGTTATAATTCGAAGAAATACGGATGGTAAGGACATCGAGGCACAACCAGTTCCCATGAATTCTATACACGATTCTGAACCCCCCTCACCGGAGACCGTACGGTATCCCCGGACCAGGCGAGTGGCCATGACCCTTTGGGACGCGTTCAACCGGCGGGCTGGCCGCCGCCTCAAGGAACGTGCCCACACCACCTGGTGCCCCGTAAAGGGCCATGGGCCGCACATTCAACCCCCCTGTGTTGATATTTTTCGTAAGTAATTAAAAAAAATTGCTCTTCAGTACATTTTGACCGCGTAGTTATGGATGGCACTTTTCTACATATTATGATTTTTTTTTTTTTAAACCGACGAAAAATTTCTACGCTAGGGGGTTTAAAATCATGTGCTCAATTCATGGTTAGAATTCGCACGTCAATATCCCTATAACTTACAATTTGAAGAAATCGATACTCCTTTAATAATAATTGTTAGGGACCATCCATAAAGTACGTCACACGTTAAGGGGGGGACGACGACAACGAAGTGTGACATTATGTGACAAGGGGTGGGAGGGGTCCTAAGGTTTGTGAGAAGATTATTAGACGATTTACTTTTGCCTAGTGAACAACGTCGATTTTTTTGTTCTGCTATTTTGTAATTTTCAACTAAGGAATAATAATTTTAATGGAAATAAAACTAATTTTGGAATTGCTGTTTAAATTTAATAATTTGTAGATGTAAAATTGCAAAATATGTGACGTCACACTAGGGAGGGGGGGGGGGGGGTCTGACAAATGTGATCAACTGTGACAAGGACGGGGGAGGGGCAAAAAATCACGAAATTAGTGTGACGTACTGGATGACTCCTTATTGAATTTCACAGAGAAACATTCATATTTAAATACACTGTCGTAAACCGAAAAATGGCCTCCACCATACACCATTTACCCACTGACATAATCCCTCCACCATAAGGTGAAGTCTTCAGAAATTAAAACCTGATCGCAATCGTTTTAATTTCACAATAAATAGTAGAAAAAGGTCAGCCCTTCGATTACCGTGCTTTTAGTGGGCTCGAGCCAAACAATGCTGGTACAATGGAGCTTTTAAGGTAAACTGAGTCTTTTGTCTGCGACTCTGCGCTCCGCAGTCGGGCGTGACAGACTTCATATAAGTGCGTTATCGACTACGCCAACACATTTGCGTTCTCGAGTTACACGAATGCAAATAAAAAGAGGATTTTATTGAGAGGGAAATATTGTAAGAAGTTCTTTCCATTTTGACTTCGTCTTTATCAGTATGATGTAAGGCTGTACAGCCGGTCGATTCTTTAACCATCTCACCGTGAAAACTTAGGTGAAGTGAGCTATCATTCCACCTGCAGTGCGATTCTGTAACCATCTCACCGTGAAAACTTAGGCGAAGTGAGCGTGGAGAGAACTATCAGTGTCACCCCACTGATGCTAGGGATTGACCAAGCATTACACTTACAATCATAATCGAGGTTTTAATAATATGTTTTATGCAAATTCTATTGATAATTTTATATTATTTCAAAGCTAGTATATAAGCGTCTAAATAGAAAAACAACACTGTGTTTCTAACTGAATTTCTGTTTTGCTATTTTATTTTAAAACCCCGAAAATAGTAATGTTTAGCCACTTAACTACATACTAGCTTCAAAATAGTATAAAATGATCAATAGAATTTGGTTAAAAGATATTATTAAAATCACCGATTATGGTTGTAAATGTAACGTTGATCAATCCCTAGCATCAGTGGGATGACACTGACAGCTCACTCCACGCAAGTCTTCACGGTGAGATTTTTACAGAATCGACCGGCTGATGGTAGGGATTGACACTATTGACAACTCACATCAAGCTCACTTCACTTAAGTATTCACGGTGAGATTGTTACAGAATAGCTCGGCTGTTATCCGACATCCACAACACTAACTAGTTATATAGAGAATATGGAGATCCTCGACGTTAATTTAGTTTGCAAATAAAGCGGTACAGTAACTAATAATTTATACATGAATTTGGCAGCCTGTCATTTCAGAGTGTATTAAAATTTAATCAACTTTTACCTCACCACGTTTATGTCAAAAGTTTTTTCAGAACGCATTAAAACTCTGTTGAGTTTAATTCTCTAGAGAGTGTCATTATTAAGCATTACCGCAATCATTGTTTTCAATGGACCTATAGCCTGACATCAGACGAGATAGAACTCATTGAAGTCACCTTGCACAACTATCATTGAAAGGTGACGAAACGGACAGATAGCCCGGACACTTGATAAAAAATGAAGTACAAATCGCACCAAACAAAAGACAAGGTCATCCAAAAAATTGCCAGACCCTCGTAATTGTCGCTTACATCTCGTGACATAACACGGCTAACTTTCATTGAGTTTTACTGAGCGCCTTTTGCGCGTCAAACACATTTTTCCTGGTGTAAATCTGAGCAGCGTAATGGGAAAAGTTGTAACAAGTATTCCGAACATATTATGTGCCATTAATATTCTGACGAGTCTCCGACGTAGGCAACCCTATAAAAGTTCAATGAACGAACATGTCGGTAGCTTATAATTTTAATATTTACGTGTTATTGCGTTCTTACGTAGGTATACAGGGTGAGTTTTTAATATAAAATTGCAGGGCTGAAACTGTGCATGTGTGAAGTAAAAAACTTATCAAAAGAATTTTTGGAAAGATAGAAAAATTAAATCTGCATTTTAGATTTCATAAAAAGGAGAACGATTTTTAGCACTCTGAACCCATTTAACAAAACTCAGCTTGTATAGTCGGAACTTTTATGTCGAAAGATGAACATTCATTTAAAAGGATTTTTGTGTCGCTTTCACAAATCAATCTGAAACTTTCAGCACGTGTGACGAACGCGTGAGGCTTTCGACAGAAATGGTCGCCTGTGACGGTTCCAGGAATTATGGCAAAAGTTTAAAATATTTTTTCAAACACGTAGATTTTACTACAAAATGTATTTGTTTATTTTGTTTATCTAATTATAAAATCAATTGGGTCATTAATAAATACAACTTCTCCGAAGGATCCGTTGCCGGTTATTCGCTATTTTTATACCTTAAATATTAATTATTAAATTTACTCAACGAATACCTCCTTTAATGTTGTAGGAAAATAATCTGAGACGAGCCACGCAGGCGGTTGCCAGCTGTATTCGAAAAATAAGAGGTTCAATTTTTCACCTTTTGTGGGCAAAGAAATATAAAAAAAGGATTTCATACAAATGGAAACGTTCCCTTTTCGAGCAGCCCATTGTTTGTACAGGGCGAGGAAATGTTTTGTGGGGAAGCAAAAACCCCTTTTCTGTTCACCACTTTGCTGTGAATGGGTCGGAATGGCTGGAATTTATGATTTATTCCTTGTTTAAGGATTAAACAACTAATGTGTTTCATTGAAGTGTCAAAACGATACCCACTGTCGTAACGATAGTACGTTTGTTAGACCCTCTTCATGGTGAAGACAGTGACATAAACAAATATTATTCACCTTGTCTTGGTATTTCAATAATCATTAATAATATTAATAATTGACAACTCTGACAAATTTATACAGGTTGTGAGAAAAAGACGTTTTGCGAAAAGCAATTTCGTATCAAATAAATAATTTGATTTTTTTTTCCTTTTTGAATATTTAAGTGTTTGACAACTTTGACAGTTACGCAGCTATTTTTAATAGCCTTTGATTCTTTAAATATTGCTACGAGCGTGCGATGATGTAAGTGATAATTATCGAGACATGTCGAACTTACGTCTGCCATAAGTATGCTAACGATTATAATAAATACCTACTGTTGTCTCTGTAAGACTAGCTTCAGCCTGCGACTACGTCTGCATGGTCTTTATTTATAATTGGGTCCATGTCATTTACCGGGATAAAAAGTACCAAATGTGTTAATCCAGTTTATAAATTATCTGTGTGCCAATTTTCATCCAATCCGTTCAGCTGTTTTTGCGTAATTCATTAACAGACATCCAAACAAACAATTTTTTACATTTATAATATTACTAGCTGTGCCCGCGACTTCGTTCGCGTGCTTATTGGATTTAATTGGTTTTAGTTTTTTTGCCTAAGTTACTACTTATAACATCTGAAGGGCAATTCCCGTATTTTTAAGAACGTTCGCATTCTAATCTCAGTTTCAATCTGTCAGAAATTGTGTAGCATTTACCTACATTTTTGACATTAGATTGTCGCTGAGATGAGATTGCGACTTGATCTTGAACGTTTTTAATTACGGGAATTGGCCTTCAGCTATCTGCCAGCGAACATCTCGTCAAAATCGGTTCAGCCGTTTCGGAGATTAGCCGGGACAAACAGACAGACAGACAGACAATTAAAAAAAAAAGCACATTTTTGTTATAAGTACCTACCGTATATACTTTCATATAGTAAAAAGCCGTTATTTTGACATTACAAACAAACACTTCAATTTTATTTATTTGTAACGATAATATATGTTTATGTAAGATTTGAACTGCAATACTTTAGCAAATATTTTGTTATTACGTGGCATTTATGATCTTTACAACTTGACATTGCCAAGGATAAGCACTCAACAAACTTGAGATTTGTCAGCAGATTTGCTGATCAGAATTACAATTTGTGAGTACTTACAGAGATGACGACTTAAGTTCTCTATTAGTTGTCTCTATTCATAATTATCAGCCTATAATGTTCCCACTGCTGGAACACAGGCCTCGTCTCGGTGAGAGGGAGTGGGCCGTAATCCACCATGCGGGCCCAGTGCAGGTTGGTAGATGTCACATGTCTTTCGAATTTTTGGTTCTAAGAAGTCTCTATTAGGTCGGCACAACAGGTCTTTTTCTTCTTTATTTGTCTTCAGTAGGGAAGAAAAAGATTTGTTGCGCCGACCCCAAATAAATTGGTAAACGAGCAATGATGACGATGAAGAGTAGAAAACACATGATTTCCCTCGCCGCCTTAATATATGTTATCATAAATGACCAATAAGACTAAATTTGAATGCTTAAAAAAATAATCTAAACACTAACAGAGTTTCTAAACACAATATTTTTTTCAACTTTTAAGATAGAAACGAAAAATACGGGTGGGATACGGAATGGAGAATTATGATATTTATGAAGAATAGGGATATAAGTACATAATTTTCTTTTCCGCCTTAATATGTTTTGAATGCTTAAAAAAGTAATCTAAACACTAACTTTGAGTTTCAAAATACAATTATTTATTCAACTTTTAAGATATAGGTACGGGACGGTTTAATATTCAGTAAAAATCTCTGCTTCCAAGAAAAAAATGGTACCTACAAGGAGCACAGCTAAAACAACGTGAATTCATTATTATAACCATGTACTTTCTCACGCCTTTCATTTTAATTAGACTCATAAGGGTAACGTTACAGTTTTCAATTTACTAACACAATGTACAGAGGTTGTAACCGGATATTATTATAGCACATAATTATATTATACAGACAATTAGATTTATGAGTTGTTTGCATACATGGGCATCCTTTTCAAATTCTTTTTGCATTTGATAGCTCAATTATTGAGGAAGGTCACCTATAGACTAGAGAACATCACGCTGCGATCCTTAGAACCCGACCAAAGACAAATAAGACGTGAACGAATTCGAGGACAAAAGCTAGTATTACATAGTCATGCAGATAGTACGCTAATCCTTTAAATTCTTATGTCTTAACGGGTACTTTTTACTTAAAAGAGTATTTACTGACAAAACTCTAAATCCGGATTTAATATCATTAGCCGCTACAACAACGAGCGATCCCAAATGGACCAACAAATCGCTCAGCTACGGCGCCAATAAAACCGTCATCTAAATAAATCCAATAAGCCATTCATCTCGCATTTTGCATAAATATATAATTCCTATCCTTGATAATACAAAGTATACAACAACGAGTCTTCACCTTGAAAGGAAATACCTAACTCAAAGGTTAATTGATTCCACGACGTCATGAAGTGTCTCTCATTAACAATGAATAATTTACTTCACGTAACGCAAAATATAAACTGTACTTCTGAATTGATCGATCAAATTACACATAAGGTATGTTAGGTAGAGGAGAGAGAAATCCCAAGTCGATTCCCGGCCACCGTAGGCGCGGGCTTGCGCACGGCGAGCAATGGGCCGTTCGATAAGGACCAGGCCCGGGTCAATGGCGCGTTGTCATCCACGCGCGCCTCAAAGAGATGTCAGCACCAATGACGGGGTCCGCTAGGGCCGATGCCTGCCAGGGTTGCTGGAAAGTCCGAAGGGGTTACCGTGGCTCCTGGTACAGGCAACTGAAGGAACACGGGTGGGTTTTAGTCAGTAAGAGTCTGACACGCCCTCCCGCTCCGCCCAGAGCGGGAGAAGTTATTTGATGACATCCCACCGACAAAAAAAAAAGCTGCTACTGAGACATTCCAGATGGAAAAACCCAATAACACTTTACCCGACTTCGGAATCGATCCCGGACCTCGTGCTCAGCAGCAGCGCATGTGACCACTAGACCAACGAGGAGATCAAATACTGTTTTTATTTATAATGTTTTTTAAGTCCTAGAAATACTGTTTTTATTTATAATGTTTATTAAGTCCTACAAATATTTCACCTTGATTATTACTTTCAGGTTTTATGGAAGTTCTCCATTTGAATGAACCAATGTTTACACTTCCCCTGAATCTTTTGAAAAATTTACTAAAGGATGACTAAGATTCGCTCGATTTTTGACGATTGTTATGTTCGCTCGATATGCTGTGTTTTGACGATCAGCAAGATCTGTCAGCTTCGAACAATGTAATACCTAACAATAAACTACGCTCAACAATGTCAAAGTCAAGCCATTTATTTCAAATTGGCACACAAAATGCACTTTTGAACGTCAAAACGTACAAATAAAATAGAATTAATTCTAGTCGCCCCTTCCAAAAGGTAGTTTCGTTTTCGTAAGAGTGGCCAAGAAACTCCAGCGTTACTCTTTTAAAATGATGCCCAACTATAGCCGAGGACATGATAACTTTCACTCTCGTTCATGCAAGAAGCCTAAAATATTTTAATACATACACACATACATAGGCAAAAACTACAGAACGCCACCTGCTACGATCACAAAATCGATACGATTCGTCGATTCGATTGATCGATCGAGTTAAAACGCGAAATTCCTAAACCCTATACAGGAAAAAAAATTGTCAGTGCGCAAACCGTAAACCAGGAATTCAGCATATGGTTCAAGACTCCAGACCCCTTAGCGTATTTTTTTTTTGTAGGTTATCAAAAAAATAAAATTTCCTGTTCCATACATTTTGTCCGCGTAGGTATTGGTTAACATTATGTTTCCTGTATAACAACGGTTACCGGCTTAAATTGATGGAAGTGTACGTCGCCTTACAGGAAAAGTTGCCAGGAAACATTCATTAAGATAAATTCAGTTATTACTTTTATATTGTACTTTAATACTTCCTACAGATTTCCCGGTACCGAAATAATAACCAGGAAAATTGTCTCCAAAAACATTAAGGACACGAATAGAGGACATTGTAGTTAAAATAACCTCCTTCTAAATGTGTCGGTAAACAAACAAATCACGAATATAAGTCAGTTTAATGGTTACATTGATGATTTCATGTAAGTGGTGGTCTGTCTGTCATCGCCAGAATGTGGGATGTCGTAAAATTAACTATGTTTGTACCAGGGTTACAGAATCTCAAGGTAGTTGAGGCTATGAGTTTGTTACGCGCGTTGTGGTTGTGTGGAAGATATTTTTCTAATGTTTGTTGTTTTTAATAGAATGTGTTCATTAGAGCACTTTTATTTAAGTAAAAACTGAAAATGTTTAATTAAGTATTTAATGAAACTACCTATTTTTAGTCATTATAACTTGCTGGTCAATAATGTGATTTGAATTCGGAACCTCGACTAAAAAATCGTATAAAATAAAAAAGGTAAGTACCTATTCGAAAATTGCAACGCTTTTTATTATCTCGCGGAAGGTAAGAAAAGTATAGCATTCTCCTATGGGATAAAGGTGTCTTCGTCATAGGCGAGCTTGAATCCCTCGCAGTACTCAGGATCAAGACTCACGAGTTAAGACAAGAATCCTTCGTTACGCTTAAAATTAAATGTAGCGGCCGTGACATAAAACACTGCTTTATTCCCTAGGTGAATAATCACCCATTCAATATCAGCATACAAGTTTAAATGTTTTGCTAATATTTCTAACACTTTCACTGTTATGTTTAAAGAAATTTATTTCTCATAAGAACTTTACATAGTTCACTTAAAATGAGATAGAAAGTACTTATATCTAATGATAAATTGTAATATCGTATTTGCCTCTGGGGCCTTGGTGACGTTACAGTTCACAGTGTTCATTGTGTAACACAAATATCATAATATTCAGGGCGATTGTTTAACTATTTCATCGTTGGAGAACTAGACAGCTTACGTGTAAATTATAAATACGCTAACTTGATGAAATATCCATACAAACAGCTACGCGTGTATAAATATTTATATCCTAAGACTACTGAGCCAGGAAGTGCATGGTTTTATCGTTATCACGTTGTGACGTAATATTTACACATTTAACACGTTACACGGTAGAGGCCACACGCGGCGTGTGCGCAAACTTCCAGATTACAGGGTTGTCACGCTAATATGACGATGTCGTAACAACATTTTATATTCATAGGAAATGTTAACACGAACACGTTTTTACGTGACTTTCAGGAATATGCATAAAGTTTTTATTCAGTGGAAAGTTGTGCTTTTGAGTTTTCTATAATGGCGGAGGCGTCCATAACTTTATGCTGGTTTGTTATGAAAAGATTGGCTCTACTGGTGCATCGTTTTTATGTATCCACTCACCTACTCATAAAATGGCTATGGGATGATGCAGGTGGGGTTATAGCTGTCGAATATTTCTGTTTTGTGCTCGTGATTATAGATCTATTTTGTTTTTATTTTTCTTTATTATTCGAGCTAATAATGATCTTTTTGTTTGCACGTGTTTTTTTCTTTTTCTTTTTTACTTGTATTGTTATATTAAAGTAGATTTGCAGAAAATATATTGAATTTGATTTTTGTGCCGCCTATAAAATTTACTTTTTTTTTAATTTAAATTTAACTTTAATCATAAATTTGGAAGAACAAAACTCTGATAACCTTGTCAGTCTCAACTACAGATCTATAACAAAAAAGTATCTAGAGCAATTCCGTGATCACTTATCCAAATAGTAATATCATTTTAACAAATATCATAATCCAAAAATCTTATGTGCCAATACCTAAACGTGACTGGCATTAAAGACCCTACGACTTTAATAATAAGGATGACAACGTTATGCAAATGCATGGTCAGATATAACATTTCTATCCGCCTGTCCGAAATTCCGCATCGTCAGCGGAACCATGAAGGGACTAATGCCCGTTTTACGGCTTTCCCCTCTTTTTATGGTTATTTCGGATATGATTGTCGACACTCGTAAAAGAACTTTTCTTATAAACGTTTTCATATGGATCAGCGTTTACGTTATCCTTTCAAGGAGGTTTGTATATTCTTTACTTAATTTGAGAAAAACGGCAGTATTTTGTATGAATTTTGAGATTAAGCACACAATTTGCGAATCTGTAACAGATGTATTAATAATTTTGAGAAAAAAGCTCAATCATTTTTATGTTTATTATTTTTATTTTTTTTAATTTCGAGATGGAGCGAATCACTATTGGCTAACCTCTGATAGCGATGATGATGAGCGAAGTGACGTTTCAAAAAGGTACAATGTATAAACAATAGAATGTTTGTTTTGACGACACGGTTGGCGCAGTGGTTAAGCGATTGACTGCTGCGTTACGTGTCGCGGGTTCGATCCCCGCACGGAACCAATATTTGTATGACCTGCAAGTAGTTGTTCCGGGTCTGGCCGTTTGTGTATGTGAGTTTAAATGTTTGTAAACGCACCCACGATACAGGAGAAATTCCTAGTGTGGGCAACGTTAAAAAAATATATATATGTAGAAAGTTAGGTAATGTACAAAACCTGTTAAAAAATACAACGTCAAGTGGTTAATTTCAATACAACACATCAAACCTAAATATAATTTGTTAAGGCACACCGCACACGGCATTCCAACATTAAATTAGTATAACAAGTTTACATCAAATACGCGTACCTAAGTACAGTTAGTTCATATTGAAGTTACCGACAATGTCAATAAAGAAATATTATGAAATTGACTGATCTGCTTACTCAAATGAGGGCTGTTTTAATCGCAAAACTGCTAATATATGTGTGATTGTAAAGGCAAACTTGTAATTTTAAACAATTTCATAATACAACTTTGTTAAGTTAAAACAAACACTCTAAAAGAACACCAACACTGTTCACATCAATTCAATCGATACGAAAAACACTGCCAACGGAATTCAGGGATTTCTAGAGGTTCCATCATAAGTAAGGTAAGAAAAGTATTTATTTTAAACCAATTTACCATGCTTATGTAGGTACTTTTTAGAGGTCATTCTAATTTAGTGTCAAATTATTCAAATGCTTTGATTTGTTCCTAACATTCTACTAATATATTTCATATCTACACATAAAAGAAATGTCCGTAAATCTGTTTCTGATGTTTTGTAACAAATTATGGACTTATTTAATAACATGAACCTACAAGCGGAATTGGAAAAAGCAATTTCCATATAAGCTTTGATTTCATAGAATCCGGTTCTCCAAGTACCTATATATTATGAAAAACATTTTCATATTTTATTTTGTTGACAGCATTTTCATATTATTATTTTTGTTGGATTTGTTTTTATTACGGGATAATTCTGTATGATTGATGAAAAAAATAAATGGTGTAAGCCTGTTTTGTTGAAATCTGAAGATATCTTGTCTCATTACAATTTTATTAAGCCCATTTTCATTTTTTATTTGGAGGCTTTCTGCGAAAGTGCGCATCATCGTTGCTTTCGAACAGCGATAGTCTGTCTAAAGACAGTCTTGACTAAATTCTGCGCACAGCCTTATCATCAAAATACAATTGGCGTTAAACAGAGTTGAATCATCATTCTATTTCAGTCAGTCATTTGAAGTTGACGGAGACAGAATGACATTTCAAATATGTTTCGCTCTAATTATATTTAGATGTCGCGCAAAGTCCTCATTTCACTATAGGTACTTAACTTGCGGATAACTATATTTTTCCTAATTACTGTTAAGATTTTCCCATTCATTGGCCGAACTGCGAAGTTCATAATCTGTAGGCTTAATAATCCAACTTCTTCGTTCTTAAGCTCAGAGCTAGAGCTCATTTATATAGACAGAGAGTCGATATTGCTAGAAACTTTGGTTATTTCGCTAAAGAAAAAAAACTTTTGCACTATTAGTAGCCCGTAGAGTTTTAATGAAATTGCGCCTAATGGCAGCTTAGGAAGTTTTTACTATCAGTCTCGATTATAAAATATTTCTTTTTATATGTCAACCCTTTCCACCCAGGTAAGGGTAGATGTAGCTGAATGCGCTTAGCTGAGTGTAGTCTACTACACGTAATTTAATTAAGTACTGATGCAACTCGTCTAGTCTAATGAAGCATCAGTATTTTGCACAAATGAAAATTTATTATGGGGCCATTTTCACGAAAAACATTTTATTCACAATTATTTTAGCCATTGTTACCTGTTATACCTACTACCCACATACTGTTGGGGTCTGCCATTTTTGTCTTTACACTACGCTTGACATAATTATTATAACGTTAAAGTTGGAAATCTTTATCACAATATCATGTATTTCATCTATCCGCTTTTACGTCTCCTTCGAGACATTCAGTAAACTACTTTCCCTATCCACCATATAAATCAAAGCATATGAATGATACCAGGACACTATAAACTAGCAGGGTCAGGTCAGTTAGTCGCCGGGGACTGTAGGTACCTGGGGAGGTCGAGCGCGCCTTGAAGGTCGGTGCAATCATGACAGTCTCTGGAAATCACAATCAAATATATCAAATATTTATTTTAAACTAGTGAACTTATCTAGTAACTTAAATTAAAAAATTAACGCACATCAATAACGACTAGTTTCACGGTTAAAACTGAATACAATTGTAAAATAGATTATCCTCGATTCGACTCTACGTCTTTTGAAGAAAAGTCGTCAAAAATGCCGTTGATCTGAGGATACTTTTGACCATAAAGTGTTTTCGCGAAAAAATAAGGGTGTAAGTCATCTTTTCGTAGAATGTCGATATTGAGATATAAATAACTGAGAAGCCTGTAATCGTGGCAAAGTCCGGCCGGCTATCGATCAAAAGTATTTTTGTTTACACCAACAGTTTAGCGGTTCATTGTCACAAATTTTACGATGAACAATATTATTGGCGTGACGTTTACACTGCTACAAGGCTCTTTTGGCGCACGAATGTCGTTGACAGGGGGGCGCTGTCGGTAAACATTTGTGCAATTGTTTTGTATTGCAAAATCTAGATAGCGGCGTTAGTTCAGATTTTACCCACGCGCCAAAAGACCCTTGTAGCGCTGTAGCTAAGTTCAATCACGCTGTCACCCATTTGGAAATCAAACCCATAAATTTAACAAGGAGGTCTGACTAGGTTAGACAAAAACACGTGTAGTTAGGTATTTATAATACCAGCCTATATTGTCCAGGGCAGGGCAAAGGCCTATTCACATACAGAGAAGCCAAGAGCGTTGAACACTACGCCTGTTCAAGGCAGGTTGGCGCTTTCAGACTTATATTAATTATAAGGCCATTTTTTCCCACGATGATTTCCTTCACCGGGGTAGGTTAGGTATCTATTTGATACTATTCACTATTTTCAAATTATAATATAATTACGATGAAACATCTTAGATAAATCGTTAGAAATACGTTAGCATTTTCCTCATAAGTTGTAACAATCTTTATAACATAAACAACATTTATGAACTTTATTATTTATTTTCCATTGTATTCCTTTACAGCTGAATAAATACGCTGAAGTGTAAACATCAATGATATTCTTGTACTATGTACTATCGTAGAAAAAATAAAAGGGAACAACTCAATAAAACCAGTGCAACACAATGCATGGATGAAATCGATGACACTACTCATACATAAGGAATAAACATTTACCAGAAATTACACAACAAATACAAAATGGCGAATGGAAATTGAAAAAATACGTGTCCTTTCAGTTTATTTGAGCATTGCTTTAAAAAGTAAAGGCCTACCTATTCAGATATACGCGACATCGCTGTCGCGCTCGGCAGTGATATCGAATCTGTACGCGATATCGCTGTTACGCTCGGTAGCGATACTGGGGGCCTACTCTCTAAGCCCGTCAACGAAGATACGGGCCCGTCCGAAAGTAGTTTAAAACTTTGAAGTGAACCCAGCTTTTTCGGACAGGTAAAACCACATCGGACGTAGGGCCAACTATCACATCGTGGTGTCATGCATTCTTACGTCGTCTTAACATCGGCCAAAACTACGGATTTCGTGCTTACAGAGTAGACCCCGCATTCTGGTTATTCACTTTGGACCACTTTCGTTATCGAGTGCGACAGCCATATCGCGTACCGATTCGGTATCGCTACTGGGCGTGACAGCGATATCGCTTTCTGAATAAGGACTTTGGTGATTTTAAATTCACTGAACTAGTCTGTCAAAGGATTAATATAGAGATGAGAAAGACATGTTTTTCCTAAGAAAAGTATTTACAATTTAATAAACCTACGAGTGTACGTGTAATGAGTTTAAGAGTACAAGGGAAAGTGTTTATATGCATGTATGTAAACAAAGTCAATTATATCATCGTTATCTACGAGACGCTCATATCTTTGCGAGCCCCGAGCAAGGCCATCCGAGTTCGGAATGTGATTGTCCGTTATCGTAATATTTCATTTGTTCGTTCAATTAAACAATATGAGCTTATCTGCTCAGTAAAATAAGTCGAATATAAATTTTGGAAACAATCAAGGGAGTGTAGACGATCGACATTTGGCAGTCAATCCGATCAAATCGGTGCTCATAGATCAAGTGACTTGTAAAAGATATTTGAACTTAAATCCCACAAAAAGTTTGTTCTATTCTGGCAGACTTATTTGTCATAAAAAAAAACGACGGGACCATCGTTCTAAGTATTCGGTTATATAAACTCTATAGAGCTCACATCTATACCTATCAATATTTTCCCGGCGTACACACAATTTTAAGTAATTTACTTAATTACAAAATATATATGGCACTGACAACACTTAAAGTAGTCTTAGAGAAGTGTGTTCAAAAGAACACGTTAGGGGAAACGCAACTTTACATGAATGTTGAGAAGCGTGTTGAAACAAAAAAATCGGAAATACTTAAATCGGTGACCAACCAAAATCGGAGACCTACAATTCTACATTCCACCTAAAAATATCAGGGTAAAGGCGAAGGATGTGGGCCAAAGCGAGAACGGTGCTAAACTAATATTGAATTAACGCGCACAGAATAATTGCAGAGAAAGTGTACCGACCATTTATCAGCTGAGACTAGCAAGTGTATAAAATTGAGTTCATTAACCATCACTTTATGTATTTAGGACGCTTTAGGTAAACGCAACGGGACCTTATAACTATCTGTATGCTTTTCGTGTTTGTCATAACGGCGAGACTTTGATGTTCCTACGTGTATTTCTAGTTGCTAAGGAGAAAAGGTTCTGGGAGATATATAGCCAGTTTCTTATCAACAAAAAGAAAAAAAAAAAAATATTGCCATGAAGGTTTTACTTTTTTGAGTGTTAAGAACATCATTACATTAAACCTTTTGATTTACGCTATTACAGTAAAAGGGTTTAAGAGATTTTAAACGTGGGTTGTAAAAGTATCACTTCTCAATTCATTGATTGTGAAACCCTTTTCCCCCTCAGTACCGCTTAAAGCATCCATTACCCGCTTGCACCTTCCTATAAATAGATATGACGTATTTGTGATAACAGCTAGATCATCATACTATGCCTTTATTGAGAACGTAAAGGTCGCAGACAAATCAAACGTGAAAATAATTTATTTTAAGATATATCTGAATAAAGAGAAATGGCCTTTAGTGGTCTAATACTTAAAATAGCTAAGTTTTTTGAAGCCTCATCTGATAGTTGCCGATGACCTAATAGAACTGACGTCACACTACGGATTTGTAGAAATAGAGAAATGGAAGAAACCCTAAACTACCTAATCAAGTCCTCTGTGTACTATGACGATTAGACGAAGACTATGATATGTATAAGTGATATGTAGATGGATTATATATATATGTATAAGTGATATGTCTGACTGACCGGTTGGCGCAGTTGGTAGCGACCCTGCCTTCTAAACGGCTGGTCCCGGGTTCGATCCCCGGACAAGTCAAACATTTGTGTGCATGAACATGTCTGTTTGACCTGTGTCTGGGTGTGTATATGTATATCAGTCATCAGGTTACCGTAGTACAGGTTCTACCTAGTTCGGAACCTGAAGACCTTGTGATGTTGTAAAAAAAAAAATGTAGATGGAAAAAAGGGGAATACTGAGATGGCAACTTATAGAAAGAAAGAACAACGTTTTTTTTGGTTTACATAGAGATGTATCAGATACATGGAAGAAGACCACATGCTACCACGACTCAATTTATTACTAAATGAATTAGGAAATATGAAGATGATGATGGTAATGATGATAACATAACAAACACATATATATAACATAAAAATATCACACCTGTATTCCCAGAAAGGTTTGGCAAAGGTATAGCAGGTACACTAAATTTCGCCAGTTTGGTTTAAGTACCATGTAATAGGGGGCGAGCCTATAGACATCAACTGGACAAATCCAGACTCGGATTTGTGCTATGGAATAATCCAATGACACTTTTCCCGATCCGGGAATCAACCCCAGGACCAATAACGAGACAATCATTGACGTTTCTGCTTGAGTATATTTTACAATGTTTTCGTTGGTAGGTATATTGGCTTGTGGCTTGTGCTAGCTAACATAATTATGGCAAATCATTTAATTTAATGTTTTGTGTTTCGTAATGTTAATTACTACTTTATGAAATCCAGTTCTTCTAACTAAACAGACAGCTGTGCTGCTGGGGAGTTTGTTGCGCCATTTCTTCATCCCAGCTAAAGCACTAGGAAGTCGTGAAGGCGGGCGTTTTGGGGGACTGTCTTATGTAATTTTGACGTTCAAAAAGTGCTGATTTTCAGCCTAGTTTGAATAAATGACTTTTTATTTGATTTGATGATGATAATGTACAAAATAATATACCTAATGGGTATTAGCATGTTTTCATTAATAAGACCTGTACCAAACTAAAAACAATATCGTTTACTTTTGATGCTGACTACAGTCGTTTTGATTACTGTCGCACCTAAGTCGAGGGTAGTGCGACTGTGCGAGCAAAATATGATTTGGAAAAGTAAATCAGCCCACCAGTTGTTGCTATTCACAGCGGTTGGTCCGTGAAATTGAATTGGCTCACTGTCAGATACGAAAATAAGCAGAATATAATATCTTGTTCGGTGAAACGAGAATCCGATACAGAGTTGCAGGTGTGTCAATGAATCACACATGCCTAAATATTTAAATAATTTTAATTACAAACTGCTGTGCTGTGAAAACAGGCAGAGTGTTGCAAATTGTTCTAGAGTACAGCACCTGTGTAAATTGTATGAGCTGAGTTGAAGTTACAGATGAAAATATCGCTTTGACAATCTAAGCACGCTTCGCTTGGTACAATCAAAGTATTCTACACGGAATTAGGCAGCTACACCTCTTAGCTATAAAGATATATTTCATTTGTAGGCATTATAATTTTACATACATTTTGGTGAATGTGGAATTGTCTAAATACCTTAGTATTGATGTAATTACACATCCCGCTGCGATTATTGGCTCATACAGAATTTTAAAGGCTATGTGGCTTATAAGAGTTACCACTGTCTAAATAAATTGTCCTTGGAATTACATAAGTACTAAATCGTATGTCTTGTCGACGAATATTATAAGGGCTAAGGATTAAATCACGATTATAAATTATTCAATTTCTTAGACAGGCTTAAAGGCTCAAGCTCAAGCCAGGAGCTACTAAGTCAGATCTGGTCCAAAAAATATCTACTGAGATTAAATTCAGATCTTCATTAATCAGGTCACTAGGTTTTTGTTTTAGCACGTTTTTAAAAGTTTAATAAATCTTAATTGTTTTAATATTTATTTAGTGTTTATTTGAATATACAAGAAAACATAAAACTTGAAAATATACGGAATTGTTTTCAAGTTTGTTCTGACAAATAAGTATGACAGGAAAAATACAGCTTGGGTCCTTCCTTAAGAATTGATTTTATTAATACGCCTACGCTACGTTACGCCACTATGGCAAAGAAGATAGATCAGACACGTCACAAAACCTAACGATGACGAATCTCCCGAACTCGACTCGGGTATCGGAAACTTAAACTCCGAAATAAAAACTTCCGTCGCCTCTACCATAATAAGTACCCTTTAGGTATACGTCATTGATGTAGGAATTATTTTTATGAATCAGGGCGAGTCTCCACACTCGAGTGATCGCCGACGCAGCTAATAGAGCCCAGATCCTGTGCAGTGTGTGAACCGGCCGCACCCGTCACACACAATCAGACTACATAACGCACGTGGACTTGACTTCCTACATTGATCGACGGACACGCACACATTCACAAAACACACGCATACGAAATTTGAAAGAGAACTAAGGGGGATTCTGTAGCAATGACCAGTTAGTAAGTTTGTGTGCGAGTGTGTGGTCTAGCATCGAATGTTTGTAGTTGAGAATCTGAATAGAATGTGATCTGTGCCGCGCCTGTTGGTACACACAATCAAAGTATCTGCGATACAATGTACATAACTTGTGTTGCATGAAAGACTGTTTGATAGTAAAGGATAGTTGAGAATTGAGTATGTTGATATTGAGTCGTGTAAAATTACCCGAAGAGCCTTTTGGATTTTATAATGTTTAGGACAATATTGATGAATGAGTAAGATAAGGTGCGTGACCTCAAATAAATTGTATTATGATGGTGATGCTGATTGAGGCTCAACTGGCAATTTCAATGCCTAGCCGTCCTATCAAGAAAGAACAACGTTTATTTGGACACAGTTCGTGAAACACAGAATACAAATAACAAAATAAAAAGTGAAAATTGTATTTTAACAACAATAGTGTGTCTCACGGCTGCGCTAAAAAGTATCATTTCAGCATTAATTCCAGACAGATGCTGTCTGACGCTGGTGCCATCAATTAGGTATTCAAATTACAAAACATTATCCAACAACACTAACAAAAAAAAAACACTCTTTTGATAAAAAGAGAAAATCTACAAATAAAACTAGACACCCAAGTCTCCTATATGTGTGTCGTCCTTTCTCCCGTGCACGTAGAAAAGAAACAAATCTCCCTAGGCAATTCAACGTAATCCATACAAGGCAGCTGAATCCTATTTAAATCCAAAGGAGATAGATGACCAATTTTATGATATCTAGGATAGCTATCGATTTACGTATCCACATTTCGACTGTGAATACTGAAAAATTATGCAAGAGGGTGTTTTATTCGAAAGGGTGAAGAAAACCGTCACCTTTGTACGGTTTGTCGCAGAATAAAGGGAAGTAAATACAAAGAGGGATAGAAGTGTGAAATAAGAAACCCTACATCCATTAAATAGTACATTTTCGGAAAAGGCAAGAAACAAGTTCTTCTTTAGAAATGACATGGCCTATTTAAACGAATTGTATGAGACAAACATTAGGGTTTTTATCATGGGTGTTCTACTCTTGAAAGCAAATTAATATTTTATCTTGTACATTTTTAACTACGAATATATCAGTATGCAGTAGTAGTAAACAATAGGCTTTTTGTAATGTCATCGATGTACGTCTAAAACCTTTCACGGGTATGGTGATATTTTAATTTCATATCTCAATACTTACATGTTTCAGGACACACAGAGGACCTACTATCTATTGTCTTATTTGAAGGCCAATCCCATGAACTAGTATTCAACAGTCACCCAACTAACAGATTACCAAAGATAACTCTAAATATAGGACACATACCTACGTAAATTTCAGCTTCTAAAATACTAATATTACAACACAATTGAGTCACAACACTACGTCAGTTGACGTAATAATAGTCGGTCTAATGAATGGGCTGAATCATTACCACAAAGTGGCCTAAATTAAGGAAACAGAACAGGATGGAAAACTTTGAAATAATTCCGTAACTTACCACAGTTCAGACTGATCACTAATTGATGCTTTATCGGTTTTGTCTTGAGGTAACACTGGTAACAATGGAATATTTTTTTGTCTGTTCCTTTTAATTTCTGGAACGTAATTAAATAGTGCTCCGATTTAATAATATTCTCTACTGTGGCTTATAATATTGCTTTTCCTCTTATTACGTATGTGTTTCCGCCAAGGGAAATAAGGCGAGGTTAGTAGGTATACAAACAGTAGCATAGAAGTAGTAATATGAAATATAAAGATGCCTCTTATTTCTATAAAACTGATTGCGAAATCATTGAACCGAAACTGCAAGGAGCAGAATAAGTTGTGGGTAAAACGGAAAAGAATTTGTACATGAAAAATTCTAAAACAAAGCACATACTTTCCAAAACGCATTATAATTGGGTGTACCTTGGCAAAATGATCGCTGTACAAGAGAAAGAAGATAAGGATAGATAGATAGATAAATATAATACTTTACTATGTCATGATCATCTGCCAACTCTGTTGGACTCGGCTTGATAGTCTTTTCAATATGTACACCATACAATTTAAAAAATTAAATAACAATATCAGTATAGCAATTCTCTCAGAATAAAAAAACCCAATTGGTCAGTTTAGGAACTCAACACTTTATCCAATCTTATATTCCATTGTAAGTAACTACATTAAGTTGCTATCTACGGATAATCGTAGGAATAGTTATTCGTAAAAGCTAATGAAATCTCTCAGCTGACCAAAAATGGCTGCTTTCGGGTCACGATTATCGGCTAGTTTATCCTATCTAAATGAACATTTGTGTAGCTGTTACTAATAGCCGTAATTTATTAACATAGAGATAACCTTTCGGTACTATCCTTTCGAGATTATTTATTTGCTTATTAAATATAGAGGGATTAACTAAATATTTTCTATCAAAATTTTCTCTTTTATTATTACAAGTTTTTATTTAGTTTCACTTGTCCCGGTGTCTGTAATGAAATCTTGCAAGTTAAATTTGACCCTTAGTCCGGTTTCCGTATGAGCTAAAATTTTGTATGCATTTGTAAATCGGCTGACACTGCAATATTATCATAACATGGAGTTGATCTGACGATGGAGCTGGAAGGTAGCCATGGGAACTTTGTAATAAAACGACGCAGCCCCATCGAGTTTGGGCTCATTTGATTCGTCTTGACAAGAGCTCTGGTTCTAAATAATAAAAAGTAATAAGTATAAAAATTAATAAACAAATAAAATATTTGTAAATTAGATAGAAATGCCTGAACTAGTTATCTAAAAACATAAATAATAAAAAGTAAAAAATAATGATAAAAACATTGTTTTTGAAAAACATTTTTTTTTCCTTTTTTTGACTAAATCATGCTTTACAACCTTTTACTTCATAAGTCTTCGTTTGATCCACAATCCCAATTACTATAGTTTTCGTAAATTGAAAAGCGTTTTCTTAATCATCCAAACGAATTGCATCCGTTTCTTTAAACGAAAGTCTGACTCACCCATTAAGGTTACTTAGTAACACAGAATTTCACAATTAGTATGAACGTGTTGTTTAATCTAACACCTACAAACCTAAAGCGTGTTAATGTTAGAAAAATACTTCGAATTTGAATTCTATTCGAGTGAATAATCGATTATTGTAACGATTCTGTTTCATGCAATTCAGGTTTGAAGCATTTATTCCTCGTAATTATTCGTCATGAGATTGAAAAATTATATGCGAACGTGATGTTTGACTGTTGGAGCACTCCAGTTTTGTTGATCTTTCTTATATTTGCCGAGTATTTGCCTAACAATTATCGAGAATTGTGAACTAGTCTGAAGCGTATTGCTTTCAACGATAAGTGATCGGTAAATATAAACTGCATTAGTCTATTTGCGTCGAAAGAGACGACTTTTCTATGATCACGTTCAGAAGCTGCTAGCTTAAGTTAGCAATGTTCTGCTTATACAAATTGAACACTACTGTTGTTAGCCTTCAAACTATGTACCCAGTTTAAATTATTGATGTAATCTTATTTATACCAGCAAAAAGTTGTCAGCAGTTAGATATACCTACAAAGTGGAATACAACAGATAATGCACGCGCAAAGATTTTCGCCCAATTTCTCTCAATCAACTTTTAAGGTGTGCATTCTTAATAATATTAGCATAAGTAGAAATTGAGAGTTACGACTATTGACTTTAATGTACAGTCCCCTTTCACTTTGGACCTATCATAACATCGTTAATGGCTGTCTAACCTTCGGCTAACCCTTCGATGTTCTACATTTCTACTGGAACTTTAATGACACTAGAATATACAACAACTGTCATTACATGAAAATTAATTATAGTCGGAATGACCCCATTTATATTTATCAGATATTATAGATGATCATCGAATGTGTTCGGGTAATTACACAGATTACCGTAGTGTAGTCCAATTTGAGTAATTATTGGCTAGGTATTACTCGTAACGACATTGAAGCTATGTTTAATTTAGACAATAATGTTACTAAGATCGTTAATAGAAATGAAAATACTAGTGCCAAAGCTCTAGTTTTGATAACAACAAATAAACTAAAAACAAAACCTTCTTGGAAAATTTACAATGGACTTTTGCTAATGAATTTAAAACACAATGAAATGAGAGGAAACATCCAATTGTTATGATCAATGTTAGAACTTTGGAATAATCTTTTGAATAGTCTCGACAACCAAAAATCAAACATCGTCATTTATCGATTTCATAGATTGTGAGAAGTCTCTTTGTCTAGAGAGGAAGTTGTAAATAGCCATGTAAACGATACCGACGATAATTATTATTAAGACAGCCATAAATTTAGAATTATTCACCACCAATAAATATAAGGTAGAAAATCATATATTACCATGGCTTGCGCCATCCACATGTGCGTGCCTATACAAGGTTCATATAATTATCAGGACAAGTCTATGACTAAAGCCTAGTCTTAAACACCGTAAAAGGTTCCCCAAAGCCTTGTGTGGACTTACAATTTACTACAACAAGCATGGTAATTGATTGATCAGCCAATTTATGATGTAACGGCAGCTGGTCAAAGGCGCTGTGAAGATCAATCGGTTTTATTGCCGTGAAATAAGGGCTATTGTTTGTGCAGTCACGGATAATAAGATTATAATGGAAGATTTTAGTCATGCTTTTGATCTTTGAAGGATTTGGTTAAGAGGTATATAGGCCGGATTTTTTTTTGTTTCTCTGTGATTAAGCGCGAGGGCAATAGCCTTTACTGCTTTTTATATCGTCCTGAACAGGAATAGTGATATAATAATGTAAGGCAACGGGTCATATTATGCCTCTTCATAAAATGTATTTAAAGAAATAGTTAATTAACTCCTGACAAGCTAAGCCCAAGAGATCAATCACATTCACTACCAAATCAGACAACAGCACAAAACTCAATTAATTTCTAATTTTTTAATCACTTAAGTCTTGAAAACTGGCCTTCTATAGTAACCTAAATTAATAAGTTCATATTCAATTAATGGGGACAATGTCCATAGTGATCAAGTGTGGACAAGGATTATCCGAGTGTGCGGCCATTGTGGCTGGATGGGCGTAGTCCACGACTCCACGTGATAAGTCCCTGACCCAAATAATCCGTGGTGGTCTTGCCTGCAACGTGTGTTTACCAAACACACCGATAATATATTTATTTTCGTCCGTGGCCCGTGATACAGAACTTCAATCTCTTTAATGAATGGTCGATAAGTCGGATTTCGAGTAGTTTCGTTCAGATTGGAATTTTGTTTAATGAAAATGTATTGATTTTGTGTTTTCAGTTGGAATGTTGTATGTACAACGACGATATAGAAGTTAAGCTCATAATTGCATTGTCTTCTAATTTGATTTGTTACAGGTACGTAAATATTCTTTATACGAAAAAAAAAGTTTATAGGCAAGGAACTAATGATACTTCCCTGTGGAAATCTAAAGTATTGAGAGATATTTTGTTTTTATCTATCTTAGGGCTGATTTTTCAATAGTCAGATAACTTTTATCTGAATAATAAATGTGACAGTTTGACATATTTTCCATACAAAAGCTGTCAAACCGCAATATTTATTCCTCAGATAAAAGATATCTAACTATTGAAAAATCGGCCCTTAATAGAATAAGGGCCGATTTTTACTGCTTATTTTAACTTTCTTGTTTTATTAATGCCTGTTTAAAATGATAAAATAATTCGTGTCCTACATTTCCATTTGATTTCACAATAACCACGTACACTGCATTTCCCAAATGAACATGCATATTGCCACTATTTGTCCAACTAATTGTTTGTAAGGTCTAATGAGTCGGTAGTGGTCATTTGTTATTTCATAAATGCACTTATAGTGCGTACCGAATAATTCCACAATGATTTCAGCAAATGAAGCTATAATTTTGTGAAATATAGCGAGAGATTTTGGGTCCGTGGGAACAAAATGTTTTATTTTATTACTAGCTACCCGCCTCTGCTTCGCACGGATTATACGACTTGCCAAAACCTCGAGATTTCTATATTATGTGTAAGTTTCATTTTAATGTGATTTACACGTAAATCGATCAAAATTAATTCTCTAAATGATGGTGAAAACCACGTCGAAATCTGTTGGGTAGTTTAAAAGAACAACGCGGTCACTGAACACAGACAGACACGAAAAGCGACTTTAATTATTAATATGTATAGATATAGACTATATGCATGCATGCATGCTATATGCATTTTTCTTTAGAATGATGGATGATGGCCTTGCTTGCAAGATATGGCAAGAGGATGTTGATATTTGTTTGGAATGACTGTTTGACGAAAAGTAATTTAAACCTGGAATTTGAATGATTCTTACGGGTTGTAAAGGCCAAACAGCGGTTTAGTGGGCTGTCAACTATGTAGACGGTAGAAGTTCAAAAAGCACTAAGTTATTACTCTACTTTGGCTAAAGATTTTGGGTTACTTTAAAATTTACCTTTTCCGAAACAATTAATACTTTTGTATCACGTTCCTAATATAATATAGCTACTATAGTTAGTGCTATTAGATGAAATATAAAAGATTACTTAATGGAGTTATTTCTATGACTATTCACTTGCTGGCACTAAAGTACGGTACTAAGTTATGGCATAATACATAGGCATATAAATGTCCTTTAGACGGCCCAGGTAATGTTATGCGTATTACGAATGTATCTGAGGTTTTCCTAGCTAGTAGAACAACTAGTGACACATGTATGGTCTTATTAAACATGAGTCATTCGTACAGTCTTTTATATTCCAGTAACACGACAAATATAACAATACTATAGCATATTATGTTAATAACAGAAGCGTTTGCGAGTCACCAACGAGCACTGAGTTTCATAACAATAATAATATAATTTAATAGTTGGTAATAAGTAGTTCATACAATGGACCTTCAATATTGACAGACCTTCGAAATTTTCATTAGAATTATAATGACACAGTTACTCAAATAATTAATTATATTATTATAATCTAGCCAGTCGTGGGCCGTGTTGCACTATGGCAGCCAGAATCGCATTATATTCCTGGATAAACACTCAAATAATAATAATTAATAATAATATAATTTATAATTTTCTGCTGTTACTAGAAGTCTTCAGTATTCCAAAATAAACTAATTTGGGTAAATAAATTAGTTAATTGAGGTTAACACAGGAGAAGAATGGATAGACTGTTCATTTAAGAACTGGATATAATATAATAATGCCTTTAATCCCGTTACAATAATTAAGTTTACTAGTTAATTAACTAATACCATCTACGGAAGAATCGATTTCAACAGCTTTCTTAAATATTAAACGTCAAATTAATTCGGATGTCACAAGTTGCAAATGACGCCCACTTACTTATCTCAATTTTCATGGACGTGGGCTGTCAAGGTAGATTTTATGAAAGATAGGTCTAAAGTGGCTCTGTATTCTTCTAGATGGTTGATAACACTGTGCTGTACACTAGGGATGAGCAAAATCTGTTTTTTTTAATACCTAAATCTGAAAAAATATATACATATATAAAAACGTATTATTTGAGTTTTTTTTGTTGGTTTTTCTTCGAGTTTTTTCATAATTCTATATCCATAGCATGTTTAAGTAGGAAAGACCATATTTTTTTTTAAGATAAGTACCGTTTACTACAACGATACGACGTTTTAATTTCTAAACAAAATCATAAAATTTAAATCATTTTGATTTAATCCAGCCAACCCTGTCACTGCCGAGTGCTTAACCCTGACCCGCCGGCTGTCATCATTGCTACTGATCGCCCACGACCTGCAAACTGGATTCTGTCCAATGTATTTTCCTTTTTAGTATAATAGATGATTGTGAGATAGGAATGTGGAATGTTGTTTTTCTTTGAATAACGCGTGGCGCGGCATACCTATATACATGTACACTCATCATCTGCGTAGCCTTTTCCAAACTATGATGGGGTGGGCTTCCCGTATAACCGGATGCAGATGAATACCAGTATTTTACATGGAGCGACTGCCTATCTGACCTCCACAACCCAGTTACTGGTTAACACGATACCCCTTTGTAAGACTGGTTGTCAGACCCGTAACGACTGTCAAAGATCCACGATTGACAGCCGGGTCTAACGGCATAACGTGCTTTCCGAGGCACGGAGGGGTCTTGGTATGTAAAGATGGTCACCCATCCACACACCAACCGCGGCAAGCGTAGCTTAACCTGCTCGATAGACCCGTGCGGCTGCTATTACTAAGGCACAAGGCGCACTACACACAATATACATGTACAAGAATGTATTATAATATATATTAACACACATAACATCACGCCTTTATCTCAGAAGGTTTAGAAGGAAGAAGGTCAGTCAGTTGGGACTGGTCATCTCTTAGCCACCACGGCTTATTTTTAATTATTTTATTATGGATTGTTTTGTTTGAATTTATATTTGCTGTACACTGGACACTCAATGTGTACGTCTTATTTACATCGTTCTCACATATAATTATACCTATATACAAGATTAATGATGTAACTAATATTTATGTAACAATATAATTTAAAAGAGTGTCCATGGAGTTTCTTGCCCGTTCTTCTCCATAGGTACCTACTACGCTTTGGAATGGGCAACTAGCTTCATATTTCTGACTGACCAACCACATGACAATTCAAAAGTGCCTGTAAATGGTTTAATTGAAATAAATGCTTTGAGTTTGAGTTTGAGTTGAGTTTTTAGAGTTAGACAGAGAGTGTACCTACTTATAATTTCCTATATATTTTTTTGTTCATTTCGTCAGTTATGTGTAAGGCCCATGTAATAGGGGGCGAGTCTATTGCCATCAACAAGGCACACACCTAGACTCTGGGCTGCTACTGACAAATTCTTCACAAAAAAAGCCAAAAACACTGCCGATCCGGCAATCAATCTCAGGACCTTTTTTTTTTTTTTTTTTTTGAGGATGGGAAATCATCAAATGACTCCTCCCGCTCTGGGTGGAGCGGAAGGGAGTGTCAGACTCTTACTGAATAAAACCCACCCGTGTTCCTTCCTTGGCCCTTTATGTTCCGGGTCAGCGGTACCCCTTTTGGATGATCCCGCTTTCCCGGCAGACTTGGGCCCTAGTGGGCCCCCTCTATGATGCTGACATCTCTTTGAGGCGCGCGTGGAACACGTACGCGCCGTCCAGCACGGGCCTGGTCCTGATCGGACGGTGAGCTACCCATTACTCACCGCCCGCAGGCCCGCGCCTACGGTGGCCGGGAGTCGTCACGCGGCTCCCGACGCCCGGAGCGTCCACCGCGGCGGCTTGGACGGGAGACTCTCTCCCTCTCCCGTCCCGCCACCTCCTTCGCTAGCATGACTGCTTCGCAGAAGGAGGTGACTGCCTCCCACTCCCCCTCGCCCCGGACCATGGCTTGAACCAAGGCCGGGCGTGAGAGATCGCCGCCGCTGCCGATCGCCTCTACGAGGACACGGCGGTGCTCCGCCCATGCAGGGCAGGCCCCCACCGTATGCTCTACCGTGTCCTCGGGGCAATCTCAGGACCTCATGATCAGCACCGCTCGCAACCACTAGACTAGACCAACGACCCATTTAAATACATGTAAGTATAATAATTTTGTAAGGTAACGTTACGTTCTTATAAATTAAGCAATAATACATAGTAGAGGTCTATATAAATTGTATATTATACACGCACGCCGGTTGCGAGTACTACTAGATGAAATATGATAAATAAAAAATATATATTAGAATGAATATGATATTTTTATTTATATAAGTATAGTAGAGGTCTTATCCAGTTTGTTTGTACACCTGTTTTTTTGTTCAGTGATAAGTAAATAACGTGATGTTCTTGAAAAAGGCACATGAAATGTTACATGAACAATGAATATATTCATGGAAAAATCGGATTATCAATTTGTGTTGTGTATCCGTTGTACCAAGACAAAAGTCATAGCATATTATGAAAAAGCGTAATGTGTTTGAATCCCAGGACTGGCAGTCATATTAGTATTCGACTTGTTTACAGTACATTTACAGTTTTTTTTTCTACTTTGATTTTACAGAACCGGCTCAGAGCTTCAAAATTTGTAAATGGCGAAAAGCTCGCACTCTGAATTAGACTATTTATTTATTCTTACACAATAAACCTACCTTTGCAGGATGCCTTAATGCGATGGTTAAGTAAACAAGTCACAATAAAAATCCTAGGCTAAGTCTTTTGGAAAACAAATTAATAATTACTTAATAAAATTAACGAACATAACGCCATCGGCGAAGTTATGAGTGTACATCTGCTTACCTCTAAAGAATACAGTCGTAACGAAGTGACTAATACAACATGTTAATACAGATGTTTTACCTCTTTGATAAATTAATAATAGTAGGTACATGTTAATTAATTCAAGCTATGTAGGTTAATGCCAACGTTACGAGTTTGATTTCAATCTATATCCATTTAAATGAATTTATTATTAGTTAGTATTTAATAGTATTTCTATTTAATAGTATAACTAATGCAATAGGTATGCAGTTATGATGTATAATTTATTAATAACTAACTTTTGCCTGCGGGTTCGCCCGTGTGGATGTCGGAAATTACGCCACGGGAACATGCTACCGCATACTTTATATAGTATCGTATCATAAAAATCCATTTAACCGTTTTTAAAGCGTGAACTGATAACAGATAGAAACATAATAAATGCAAAGAATCTTCTTTTTTTTATTAAACAGGCTTTTTATGATGCTAAATGTCTAACTTAAAAGTAATAACATGCCCCACTAATTTAAATAAATACTAAAATAAATAATAACTCAAGATACGGGTTCTGACTAAATTTTCAATCCCATAAATCTCTTAAAAAGAGGTACAATTTTTTTCAATAACATATTAATTTAAAACCATCCCCTTTTGTACCCCCTTGGGGGTTAATTTACCAAAAACGCTGAAACAAGTATTTTTTTATTTCATACCGAAAGCATAAATTAAAATGTTTACTTATAAAAGTAGCCTAATGCCCGTTTTCACCAATAGCCCCTAAAATTTAAGTGTCCCCTAAACAAATATAAGGGGCACCTAACGCAAGTTTTAATTTCACCAACGTTTAAGTGACACCTAAAGCATTAAGGTGGCCTTTTAATTTAGGGGATGGATTGACGACCCCGTAACACTTAGGTGACACATATTTTTAGGTTATTTTGTGACCGACCAAGATTACTCATAATTAACGAGATAAAATGGATAGTGACAACGATGTATATGAAGCTTTAGAAGCAAAATAATTGAAGACAGAGTTTTTAAGTAACCGAAGCTTGTTATGCCGACCTCGTATTTACCGCGAAAGATCGAAGGATTTTAGCAAATATGATGACAAAGACTTTTTCATTAGATATAGGTTATCTAAGGAGAGTGTTTTATTTATATTGCAAAGAATTGAACATTTATTAGAATTCCACGATGACAGGTAAGTACCTAGATACCTCTCTAGTGAATTGGGTAAAGTGCCTACTACTTACTACTTACGTGTAGGTAGCTTTTTTTTTTTTTTTTTTTTTTGTGGGTGGGAAATCATCAAATAACTTCTCCCGCTCTGGGCAGAGCAGGAGGGCGTGTCAGACTCTTACTGACTAAAACCCACCCGTGTTCCTTCAGTTGCCTGTGCCAGGGGCCACGGTAACCCTCTTGGACTTTTCCGCAACCCTAGCAGGCATCGGTCCTAGCAAACCCCGTCATTGGTGCTGACATCT
The DNA here is from genome assembly GCA_937001585.2 of Brachylomia viminalis. Taxonomy (NCBI): domain Eukaryota; kingdom Metazoa; phylum Arthropoda; class Insecta; order Lepidoptera; family Noctuidae; genus Brachylomia; species Brachylomia viminalis. The sequence continues at coordinate 7,475,039 of OW443300.2, forward strand.
CTTTGAGGCGCGCGTGGAACACAACGCGCCGTCGACCCGGGCCTGGTCCTTATCGAACGGCGAGCTGCCCATTGCTCGCCGTTCGCAAGCCCACGCCTACGGTGGCCGGGAATCGGCCTGCGATTCCCGACGCCCAGGGCGTCTCCTGCGGCGGCTAGGGGCGTGAGGGCGCAAACTTTGCCTCTCCCTCACGCGTTCCGCCTCCTCCTTCGCGAACATTACTGCTTCGCAGAAGGAGGTGACGGCTTCCCAAGCCCTCTCGCTCCGTACCATGGCCTGGACCAAGGCCGGACGCGAGAGATCGCCACCGCCAATCGCCTCCACGAGGACACGGCGGTGCTCCGCCCAAGCCGGGCAGACCTCCACCGTATGCTCCACCGTGTCCTCCGGGCGATCCACACAATGGTGACACCCGGGCGTTTCCTCCCGCCTTATCCGGAACAGGAACCTCCCGAAACAACCGTGTCCGGTGAGGACCTGCGTCAGGCGGAAGGTGAGGACGCCGTGGCGCCTCTCTAGCCACTCCTCAAAGAGGGGACTTATCGCCGCAATTGTGGCGTGCCCAACGTGTAGGTAGCTACTTGCTTAATTTTGTATTTATGGAACTTTGTACATAATTACTTGTATCTTATTTACAGAAATAAATGTGTGGCACCGATGAACCAACTACTGTGCTCCCTTAGATTTTATGCGACAGGCAATCAATTATTATCAAAAGCAGATCTAAACGGCATCAGTATTTCTAAAAAAATATATAATTAATAAATAAATAATAATAATAATTATAATTTTATAAACGCTCTTAAGGAACGTATATTTCTCATATCTGTGTTTGTTTGAAGTAGAATTAAAAGAATTTGTGATGGCTATCCACGCACTGTTTTTCGCCTCATTTGTGGCCCCATCTGTCTTTTTATTTTAAATGAAATTGTATTGCAGTATGGACTATGTGTCTGAATCAAATAAATAAATTAAATTAAATTTAATTTAAAATAGTTTCTTTGTGCTGCAGCTTTATCAACTTATCTTTATCTTCTAATGAAAAATTTTGTCCACGTTTCCTCTTTTCTGCCATTATATATAAGTAACAAAATACTAGAAAAAGAACACGCAATCACAAAAACACAACAAACTAACGAAAAGTCACATCATCATTCATCACTTATGTCTAGTCAAGTCACGTGACTTCAAAATTTCACTGCGACTTTATTAGGCAATGGCGTTCGCCATACAGCCAAAAAAAGAAATTTTAACTTTTTATTATTTATCTAATATTTAAACGGTGCAGATCCTACTTTTTCAAATAATCTGAGTGAAATTACGTGTTTTTTCTTGTTTTTTCAGCTAAATATCAATAAAATCGTCAACTCGAATAATTTATCGATAAACGTTTCCGCAGTACCTCCGCACTATACGTCACTTATCTAGGGGACGCTTACGTAAGTAGCCCATAGGATGGTGAAACAGAATTTAGGTAAGGGGATGATTTGAAGGGTCCCCTAAAATAGGGGAACCTTACATAAGTGACTGTTTAGGGGCTATTGGTGAAAACGGGCATAAGTCCTTTCTTATGATGCCATCTATCTCCTTGCCAAATTTAAATTTTCAAAATCCGTTCAGTGGTTTAGGAGTGAAAAGGTAACATACAGACAGACAGACAGAGTTACATTCGAATTTATAATATTAGAATGGACTGTACTATGATTTGCACGAAAGCTCGATAAACGTTGATATTAAAGAGCTTATTAGATACAAGCTTGACTAAATAAACTACAGTGAAGGTTGATTAAAATCTACAATCAATCAATTTTCTATTTTAGTCTTACACACGCTGTCTACATCTCTAAATCTGCTATCCTATCGCAGGTATGCTGGAAGAGATTTCATTAGAAATAAGCATCACCTTTGTACCTATTTTTCTGTTTTTTTTCTTCTTGTCTGTTTATATAAGTGTGTACATAAATGGTTAAATAAATAAATCAATTCTGAGATTCAATTTAATCATGAAAAAAACTATGGCTGTCACCACCCCTATTGATTATGTCGCCTACCTGATATCATAAAGAAATGATCATAAAATTGTCCACGTCTCTATCATTTCGTTGGTAACCAGGGTGACATTTAAAAAGGCGTTTGATATGAAGACATATTGTTGATATACGGCCAAAAGTATACAATAAACCAAATATGCATACGCATTATGGGGTGGAAGCGACGACGTAGGGTGTGTAGGGTGTGGGGGTGACCAATACGTAGGGAGGGTGACATATAAAAAGAAGACCCCACATTTTGTTAGGTTTATTAACCCTTCATTTTGTTATAAAGTCAGTATTTTCCTTATTTATTGTGTCTTTTTTTTCAGGGTTCTTCGAATAATTTATTACATGATTAAGTCGTAAATTTCGTGTCTCAATAACAGGAAATAAACAACAAAAAACTGTCAAAGCAAATAACCTTCCTAAAATAATAAAAAGTCACGACAAATAGCATACAGATAGCGTTGGTACACAGCGATAAAAAGATAAACAAGTGAATCTGTGCGACCTTCGACACGCCGTCCTCCTTATCACTAATCTTACACAATCGCGATCTAATTCATTAACAAATCCCTAAACGTACCTACTTACGTCAGTAAAAATAATATTATCCCTCGATTCAGTAATCCGATCACGTGCCACACACACGGGGCCGACACACATTAACTTATCATTAACTCGATTAACTTATAGGAATAAACACTGCTTGTTTATACACACCGTTAATTCGATATCAGGGTGACATATCCCGATGCGGCACGATACGGCGAGGGGAGCGGGTACGTGCCGACGTCCGGACGTCGCGCGGGAAAATCGGGAAACGGGAAAATGACGGCGAGCGAGCGTGCGTCGAGCGTGGCGGCCGCTGGCCAACTAAACCCACACACTGATAACGCGACGATACTCCACGGGAAAATGGAAAACAATGGAAACGCGACGTGTTATGGTTATTCGTGAGATAACGGTAATGAGATTATACGTGGTTTGATTTAGTTGTTATATAATGTGATAGGAATTCCTTGGCAACTCCAGTTTGCATCGGATTATGGGCAGGAGTTGGGAAAGAGCTGTAAATGGAGAGGCCATCATGTTGTAGCTTGTAGAGCTAACACTTGAGGCGCTTCTACCGTATGAAGTGTTTGTTGTTAGATTCACTTCAGCTGGGATTTAGTGCGGTCGATCAAACATGCAATTATTTTCATGTGTTTCGTAGCTACACTTCATAATATTCTAATTTTATGTTTAGAATCTTAAATATTACCCTTTAATATGCTCGCATACTTACAACTATAATTTTCCATTGCGTTATAAAATTGCTTGTAACCTGTAAGTCATTCCATCATTTTCGTTGAGAGAAAAACCTTACGTATTCTACGCAAAATAAGAAAATGGCTACCTACCATTTATCCAACTAAACACTAAGCACCAGTATTTCAGAACCTAAAAATTACATCATTCTTTTAGAAATTGATTCGTTTAGAAGAGTTTAGCCCTTAGATTCGCACGTCGTTGGTCGCGACAGGAAGGCCCCAAAATAAACTGGAACAAATATCTGGAAATAAACTCGACCGAATCCACTAAGAGTTGCTTGAGACAGTTGAGCAAACCGTAGACAAATCATGCATGAATGGACGTAAATAAATTATCTTTGAGCTGTTTAATTAAATTTATTTTAAATGCTTACGATGTTTTCATGAAAAGTTTTGGGTATCTACATTGTTTAAATGCTGAAATAATAATAAATAAATACTCAATACTTTATTGCATTCCATATGTATTACATAGATGGTATAACAGAGTTAAAGATCAATATGGACCCTGTCGGGCACAGCAAAACTAGGAGAGAGGAAGAGGGCTAAGGGGCAATTCAAGCAATTCAATATTTTATATTACAATCTTACTAAAGTCTTGCTATTAAGATAGTAACAAAAAAAAAACAGTTTTATAATATTTTGTTGAGCTGGTGTCTACACGGTACCAGTCACTAATGTTTTGTACTTAACTAAATACTCTCACTGTGTACTCAAGACTTTACCATGTGCCTAACATCTATCTTGCATAAATTGCACTTCAATTGTAATATTATACTGAGTTGAATTTATTCGAGTTTTCGTGGTAGTAAACACGACTGTTCCCAATGGAAATATTCAAAGTTGGAGGATTGAAGTCGGCTCCGGGTTTGAAGTCATAACCTGAAGCTATCGTCATATTAAATTTTCTAAACTGTGTACTTTGTGTATTACCTTGTATGTAAATGGGTTGTGGACGTCAGATAGGCAGTCGCTCCATGTAAAATACTAGTGTAGGTATTCAGCAGCATCCGGTTAGACGGGAAGCCGACCCCAACATGGTTGAGAAAAGGCTAGACAGATAATGTGTATTGTTTGTATTAAACTTAATTAAAACCTTGTATAAAAATGGTCATATTAAGCGATAACCTTTCTGAAACTTTCGTCTATCCGTCTTCAGACAGAATTACGATTGGATCCTGAAGGGCACCTATCTACTTATCTATATGCCTGGGTATGTAAGTAGTCCGTAATCTTACTTTCCTTTGGTAACAATAATAACATATCCAATAACCAATAACGTTTTCTGGAAAACCTATGTAGGTATGTGAAGCACGCGCTTTTATTCGCTTTTCCTTTTAATAAGGAAGTGTCACAAGAGTAAATTCTGCGTAAATCTACTACAAAGGGAAAAGGTACTGCCATATTATAAAGAAATTAATTTACTGCTTTTTTTCTACAGCCCCGTTGGTCTAGTGGTCGCAAACGCAAAGAACTGCTGCGCGTGAGGTCCTGTGTTCGATTCCCAGGCTTGGCACAATGTTATCAAAGGCATGAGGAGCAGGGTATAAAGTTCGCTCATACCTCCATAGAAAAGGGAGGATCCTCCGACCAGACGGGTTTCGTGTCTAGTGGGCAACTGCCTGACGATTGATGTCGGGGCGTTGTATATATATTTATATGCTAGCTGCGCGGTAACCTCTGCTTGCGCGATGCAGGATTTTGCGTGACGTCAGTGTGATGCGTAGTTTGCATGTGGTGATGTAGATACCACTACAGTGTTAAAGAGTTTTTCTCTCAGTAATTTCTCAGCAGCCCAGAGTATAGATTTGTACGCGGTTAATGGCAATAGGCTCGCCCCCTCTTACATGGGACTTGAAACAAAACTGGCGAAATGTGAATATTACTAAAAGTTCTCTTATGCCCAGCCCTTCTGGGATTACAGGCGTGATGTTATGTTATGAGTTACTTTATCATTTCTAGAGCACTTTACTTTTCAAATCTTTACATTATAATTATGCTTTTCCAGTATACAAAACGCAAAACCGCCATATTTCTTAATGCTCCATAAACGACTGTCAAAACGACAGCCAGCAAAATGAATGGCGAGCTAATTAGAATTGTACATTCATTAAATTCGTAACACGTACACAACTGTACAGAAATGCAACAGAGGTTAAAATAAATTGGTCTATTATTGCAGTTGCCGCTGCTAAATTAGCCACATCCTATATATCGATGTCAGAAACATGGCATCCCATTCGGTCACCAAATGAACTGCATTATTCATTTCAGATTCGTCTGATTTCACCAAATTGAGAGCGATTTGCTCTACACACGGTGACTTTTAATGTACTGCGTTCAGTTTTTAATCTGTACGATTGGGAAAAGGGCATGTGTCATTTTGATTAATTATTATGATATAAATGTTTATGGATGGATAGGTATAAAATGTTTTTTTCCTCCCTACTTCGCAAAGGTTTTTCCCTACGATACCTTCTCCTGCCAATACCAAAGAATGCATCACGTCAACGCGTCACAATTTCAAGGCTTTTCTTGACGTTCACTGTATTATTGAAGGCTATCAAATCTTTTCTACGACCTATTTTGCATGAATTGAACAATACTGCGTAAAAAATCATAATCATCATTCTTATCTTTCTAGCCTTTCCCCAACTATTTTGGCTACGGATTCCAGTCTACCTGGATGCAGCTAAATATCTATTTTGCATGGAGCGACTGCCTATCTGACCTCCACAACGCAGTTACTGGGTAATACGAAACTCCTTGTTGAGACTGGTTGTCAAACTTTCGGGCTTCTGACGACCCGTAACGACTGTCAAAGATCCACGATTGACAGCCGGGTCTAACGGCTTAACGTGCTTTCCGAGGCACGGAGGGGTCTTGGTATGTAAAGATGGTCACCCATCCACACACCAACCGCGACAAGCGTAGCTTAACCTGCTCGATAGACCCGTGCGGCTGTTTTAACTGCGTTAAAAATATATTATGCGTAAATAATATTTCGCCAAAACTGGCGAAATCTGGGTGTACTCAGCCCATCCTGATCGGGGAAACGGATAAATAGTTAAGTGTTAGATCGTAATAAACACCTATCGAATAATTTTATGTCATTCGAGTCCCTAGAATGTTAGTATGAAGAAATATTTTGTCGTCGACATGAACAAAAAATTACGTCACCCAAAATAGTATAATCTTTCCGGTAACTTAATATTCGTAATTCAACAGTAATATATTAACTAGTGTCAATTCCGATGACCTTGGGTCATTGCCATCTGCTGGCGTGAACTCATTCAGAATCATTGAATGTTATAATGTAATTTGCATCCCAATGCTAGTCGTGTCGAGCGAGCTCTGATTCTATTATAGAAACTAGCTGGTTCACGCTTAGCAATGGAGAGGAAATTAAAGACGACATTTAATGCATTTTAAAACTTTAGTACATTAACTATTTCTTATACGAATAGTTTTAATTTCAGGTAATGTTGTTGAGTTTTTCTAATATTATATTACCTATAAATAAAACTTAATATTTGAAAGGCTTTACGCGGGTATAATAAAACTTGATATTTGTTAATGTCAAAATTCTACTGGTCCTTCTATTTTTATGTCAATGAGGAAGACAGCGTCATTTTAGTTATATGATGTAGGAGTTTTAGATAACATACTTTAACGACAATATTATTTAATAAGTCAAAATGGCATAGAATCCCTATAGCAATTTATTTGGAAACGTAATTTCAGCTCTTCTCCTTATTCTTTTTCATAATAACCAACTTCCTGCCCTTGTACCATGTTATTTGAGGTCGGCACAACAAGTTTTTTTACTTCCATTCTCCCTTGTCAGCCATCAGTGAGTAGTCACTGATAGCTGACAATCATCCTTCACAAAATTCATCCATGTTTTCTTTGGTCTTCTTCTCTCTCTCTCCGTCTATCAACATTTATATGCATCACTCTTCCATTCATCCTCTTCATAAGAATCATAATTATAGAAATAGACAAAATACATGAGTGCATTTAACTCTACTGCGTTGCAGACTTTGTATTGATCTAGTATTACTGCATGAAATGCTGTCTGCCTTCTCAGTTATGTACTCAACTCCGTCAGTATTGCCAGTATCAGAAGCTGAAAGTCAGGATCCGGTCTAACTTTAGGATACCGTATCCCTGTAGTCGACTTGCGAAGATTAAATTGCTCCCGCTCCAGGTGGATATTATTAATCGTACGGCGGTGATTAGACTGGAAACTAACCTATCTACCTTAATCTATATGCAACCGTTTTGTAGCTGACCAACTGACAATGCAAATATATATAAGAGGGCAATGAAGGAATAATGTCCAACTAAGAAGGGAGTTTGCGAAACTCTTCATCGGAGCCCTAATTTCATTATTATACAAAAGCTTCCGTGGTTCCAAGATTGTCTGTTAGTGACACGTTTTTTACGTCAAATCTGTCAAAAACCCACAAACGGGAGACCATAAACGTTTGAAAATTTGTGGAATCAGGGCCCAGCTTATTTGCATACACACTACCGTAGATATATAGTGTTGTATAGATTAGCTGTCAGCGTATGGCTTATGAGATAAGTAGTAATAGCCTTTGAGTCTCTTATGAAATATCAGATTAGTCCGGTAATACTCTCCAAAGAAATCGTACCGTAACAGGCATTTTGTTGGGCCTCAGTCTATCGCCAACAATGACAAATCGTTGATTTTTAACAATTAGGCATTGCATTTTAGTGACTTGTCTATTGCTATACTTTGTCTGCGAATACTACACTTCTAATGACAAATCGTTGATTTTTAACAATTATGCATTGCATTTTAGTGACTTGTCTATTGCAATACTTTGTCTACGAACACTACACTCCTAATGACAAACCGTTGATTTTTGACAATCGTCCATTGCATTTTAGTGACTTGTCTATTGCAATACTTTGTTTACGAACACTACACTCCTAATGACAAACCGTTGATTTTTGAAAATGATCCTTCGCATTTATGCTATCTACGCAGTGGGTGTTGTACTGTCAAAATGAAAGCGATTGTCATTAGAGTCGCATTATGTAATTAGGGTGCAGGTTTACCGGGTTGAAGATTGTATGCGAGCGAAGTCGCGGGAAACAGCAAATTTGGAATACATGGGAAAATGGTACGACGATGATGAATAAGTAATATCTGATGAGAGAAAGTAATAGTGACCATTAGAGAACTTCCCGTAGTGTTTGCACATCATTATTCAGTTCAAACCTTGTGTGAATGTTTAATGAATGTGTGTTAATCTGACATAGATGGTAGGATTCCGGGTCGGTAGAATGAGCTCAATTTGGTTAGCTATTAAGGTTAAAAATTATGTTCTGGGCAAGGAAAATGCAGCTCTCTTTCCACTGTTTTGAACTTTTCGCCGAACTCTTTTAGTTACTTAAAGTCATGTTAGATAAACATTTTGACGGTCATCATTTTGACTATTTCGTAATGATACAGTTACTCAAAATGGTTATCAGGACCTTTTGTAACTACTAAAGTATTGTGAAATTAGCCCTGATGAAAAGAAAAAGGCTTATTCCTTCTTAGAATAACAAACGTCGATCCCCAATCTATCAGTGACTGTTTCGTATAATGATACAGTTACTCAAAATGGTTATCAGGACATTTTGTAACTGACAGAGTATGATGAAATTAGCCCCGATGAAAGGAAAAAGGCTAAGTCCTCCTTACAAACAAACGTCGATTACCAATCTATAAGTCAAGGGTACAGCTATCAAAGAGATGTCAGCATCATAGAGGGGGCCCACTAGGGCCCAAGTCTGCCGGGAAAGCGGGATCATCCAAAAGGGGTACCGCTGACCCGGAACATAAAGGGCCAAGGAAGGAACACGGGTGGGTTTTAGTCAGTAAGAGTCTGACACTCCCTTCCGCTCCACCCAGAGCGGGAGGAGTCATTTGATGATTTCCCATCCTAAAAAAAAAAAAAAAAAAAGGGTACAGCTAAATTTGCTTCCTAATAACCGTTTATTCATCACCATCATTATCTTACCTTTATCCGAATTGATTTGGGTCCGGCGTAACATATATTTTTCATCGATCCTTCTCAATAAGTCGTCATCTCGCTAGTCACCCCCTTTCTAGCCATATCATCTTTCACACAGTCCATCTATCGTATCTTTGGTCTTCCCCTACTCCTAAGGCCATCCACTTTCATTCCTTTAACCGTTTATTGGGATGGGCATATTTAACAGTAAACATTTACAAGCTGATTAAACATGACTTCGGCACAATTACACAAACACACACAAAAAAAACTACATACATTGAAAGATTTCAATACTACATCATAACTAGAGGCAGATTAGCCGAACCCGTCTGTCCAATCAAAAGATCCAATTTGCCAATTGACTTCAACATCCTACGTAGAAAGATGCAAGGCTAATTCGCTATGCAGTTTGTTACAGATGATCGCAAAATATATTGTAGTGTTAAACAAAAATGGTGAATGCCTAGAAATAGCCAGTAGGCCTAAAATAAACACTTCGCTTTTAAGGAATTGACCCTAGGGCCTAGGCAAGTGGTAATCGATTTCAAAGCGTTTCGTATTTCTACAATGACCTTCAACAGGATATACACAAAGTCATAAGCTTTTCGGTAGCTTATGTTAGTACCATACATTTCTGACTTTTCCACCATCGTTATCGCTGATAGAATGTCACTTTTTATAGGCCATCATAAACCTCATGACCTATAGATAAGAAAGGTGCACAGGTAAACGATTGATCATGAAGTAACGTTGTTGGCAACAAAGCTAGTTCCTAATTTGGCTTTTAAAGTAGTTACATTTATTTCTGGTCTTATGTTCCAGCTATGTACGAGGCATGCCGTAATATGGCAAAAAAATTGGCCAATCAACAAGATTGGTAGTAGAGCTGACTGTCCAGGGTGCGCCAGACGTACTCAAGCATCGTCACTCTTTCTTTTATTACAAACCATTCCTTTTATGAAACGCTAGATTTAAAACAGTCTTTATTAGGATCGAAATTCCTTTGTCTCATACTATACAAACAATTATAGTATAGTTAGGTTATACAGCGCGGGAACTAACACTGTCGGTCAATCACAGTAATCTTCTAAGCACATGACTAGCTTTGCAGCAGTTTCCATCATAACAAGCGAAAATAATCCCTAGAATATCCGCATAGCACTTTCATGAACAATAATGCGATTTGATTAGCCATTGTGTGGGGTAGTCTGAAGGCCGGACGGGTGCGTGCTTGCCCTGTTATTAATTTAACCGCAACTCTAATTAATCTTGTCCGTTGCGGATTCCCACCGCACTAGGATTCGAAGTGGCCCCATTTCAACCAAATTCTCACTGACATGACTTGTATTACATAAAGCCTGGCGGACGATCTGACAACCTAAATTAAATTGTGTAAATGTCATATTTAGACAATGTTTAAGCCAGTCATATAGTCTGCACCTATTTTGTGTGGATTGAGCTCGGCTTATGGAAAAGTCGTGGGTAATCGTCCGTGCACAAATGGCAAGTTAAACATTGATGGCCAAAGTGATGTTGTTGATTGTTTGTCTGCCCCAGTGACCTTTATTGTTATTTGAAAGACAAAAAGTTCACTGATTTTACTTTCAGCAGCTCTACGCTAGCAAAATGTTTTTGCCACTCCTATAATATAGGTATCTATAGGTTGGAGCCTTTCTTAGAATATGAAGTTTGTCGTAGAAACAAAATAAATCCAATTTTATCAACTTTTAAGGTGAGCTCAGATTTAGGTATATCGGAGCTTCTTCTAAGCACTACAAACACCTTCTTCAATAAAAGAAAACAATCGAAATGTATTGACGCTGTAGTACATACAAACACCTCGTCGCGTCTGTACATAGGTCTTACACATCGTGTCACCTCTCGGGTGACCATCGATCGTTACTCTCAGAACATTGCACATGTTCGCCCGCTTAGCTTTCTTTACATTGTATTTTTCTTCATATTGTTTGCACTTTTCTCTCTATTCCTATTTATAACAGCTATGGGAAGACACTTTTGTAAATGTAAATATATATTGACGATAATGTAGACGATCAAAAACAATGTTAACAATTCCTCGAAGGATTTTCATCCTTTGAAGTGTGGTGATTTTTATAAAAGTTCCTCTTACGATGTCCATTTCCTCCGCGAAAGCTATACTAACCCAAACTAGCTTTATTTTTCCGTTTAACAACAGTATCTGCGAATTATTATAGCTTAGAATAATAATGATCAAAAAAAAAATTATAACTCATTCTACCCGATTTACTACTTCAATATTATATAAACTACCTATCAGAGTTGCCGCAATATGAAAAAATGATACTCTCACATTCACCGTGTGAGCTTTCACGGAACATTGTACAATGATTGATCCAGCAGCTGGAGCATGTGTGAGGAAGACCAAGTGCCATTGGATACACTATTAATAACTTATTGAATATTTTGTCTATGGTGCCTATGTAAAAGATGATATAACTAGAGAGGGGTGACTATAGAGAAAGAAATATGGAAGAAAAATACATGTTGCCGACCACAAATAAAATGGGATATAGACAGGAGAATGAGCATGATTCTGTGTGATATCTATGATCTAAAATCTAGACAGACTGTGATTCTGCCTATGATATCTATGATCTAAAATCTAGACAGACTGTGATTCTGACTATGATATCTATGATCTAAAATCTAGACAGACTGTGATTCTGCCTATGATATCTATGATCTAAAATCTAGACAGACTGTGATTCTGCCTATAATATCTATGATGTAAAATCTAGACAGACTGTGATTCTGCCTATGATATCTATGATCTAAAATCTAGACAGACTACGACGGAGGTAGATGTTTCAAAAACAAGTTTATGTTTTTAAAGATACGGGTACAGGCTTCGGGTCAAGCCATATAAAAGTAGACTGGGTTCATCAAAGAGGTTAAAGTTTTGTAGCAGACTTAATTTATGGTGTTTGACTTTTGCCAGATGACAGGGATGACGCAAATAAGAATTGAGCATGGTACAATTTTTTTTTTTAATATATAATTTTGTATTTTCGTCTCTCACGTTTTCTCATATCACATCTGACATTGGCAGAATTGTCGACATCGGCACCATTGCCATAGACAAAAATAGAATAGAACAAAAAAAAGTAAGCTTTGATACTAAAAAATGCTATCTTAAGTCACTACAATTTCATGTGATGTCCATAGTTCAAAGAATTCAATTACAGTTTACAGCAAATATTTGAAATGGTTTCATCTATAGTAAACTGTATGCAAATTCTATGAACTTAACATTACATGTTACTACACACTACAGACTATCCATGCTTCTATCAGATATCATGCTCATTCACCTGATGTAATCCCTTTGTCATCTGTTGCGGTGTACTCGGAAGTGCTAACACCTATTTCTAAGTAGATAGACGATGTTGTATTGGGAAGGGGTTACATGATAAACCACATAATGTTCTAATACAGTTTCGTGAATAATTTGCCTATAGACAACTTACAACCTAAATGACTGATTACAGAAACATGAAATTTGGCTGATCTTAGTTTCTCAAGAGCTGCAGAGATGCACTAGAAAAGGGGTTTTGTACGGAGGGAGGGTACCATTGGTTCCCTCTTGTAGTAGGTTAATATTAGACGAAAAGTATTATGCGATTTTGTACCATGTTCCCACCAACTGTCAATTGCCACTTCGACCTTGCCATGGACATAACCTGACCTGTTAACGAGTATGGTAGCCTGGTACCCTGAGCGTGTAAAACAGGGCTATTCAAGTTTATGTGCAAAAAAAGTTGAGGATATAAGCTAGTTACATTAAGATTTGAAAATTATTTAAAGTCAGGGAAATTCATTGTTCAACAAATTGACTACGAACTTAAATTGTAAGGACATTCAAAACACTATTGTCATTCTTTGATAGATCTATGAAATGGCTTTAAAGGGCTAATTGACGTAGATTGGCAATTTAATTAACAATTAATTTCCCTGACTTGTACATATTTCATTAAATCCTCTACTAATCACACAAAATATCTTCGAAAAAAAATCAAAACCTATAAAATAATACATTTTCCAACACAAGCATCCATAAAGCTCACTTCAGTGATATGTTTATGGCGTGTGGAGGAGCAATATATTGCCTACTACCTTCTGACGGTGATTTATATAGCTCCGGTACTTGTGACAACAATTACGACGTGTCTTGATGATTGTGATAGCAACGACATTACCTAGAAACTCTACTACATAATGTCCTGGATAAAGATCTGTTTACACAACTCTCATTAGATATTTTATTCGAGAGCATATTTTAATTATCATATTCAGCTTAAAATGTGCCCATTGCTGGGACACAGGCCTCCTCCCTGTGAGAGGAAGTGGACCTTAATCCACCACGCTAGCCCAGTGCGGGTTAATGAATGACACACGTCTTCGAATTTTCTGTTCCAGGACATGCCGGTTTCCTCACAATATTTTCTTTCACCGTTTTGACAGCAGTGGTGATGAAGTAATTTACACAAAGTAACGTGTAAACAACACGTAGGTAAGTCGCGGCCGTTTTCACGGGCTCACGCTGCTCATTAAGGCCATGATTAGGTATTATTATGGCTATGATAAAATGTTAAACAATATGGTGAATATCAGATATCTACAAAGAACAAAGGGTGTCGCGTTTATCGATATGAGGTTACATGGGTAGCCATTGACAACTTACAGGTAACGTGTCATGTTGCTTTTATTAACATTGGTAGTACCACAAAGGAAGTCGCACCAACAAGATCAATAAAGTATTTCAAACAATCCTTTTAGCAAGTAGGTGAAGTTCATTTTTTAAGCCCAGATATTAATTTGACAGGTGTAATGTCAAACTGCAATACTAAAAAGCTAACACAAAATATCAGATAACTATTTGAGATTAAGAAACGAACTACCTTACTTAATTATAGTATAGAATTTAATTAAATTTTTTTTTTTCATAAATATTCACTAAAATGATTGTTCTAAAACGAAACTATTTTACTGGAGAAGTATAAACGAGGCTTTATGTGTATTATCTGGTATATACTGGATAAGTAGGATGAGACCCTGTAAACCTGATCGTATTATAATGATGACAGAATATGTTTGATTAATGTCGTACTTTACCACCGATCCTGGCCCGCAAACGGTTCCGCAGATGTATTATTATCTAGAAATGTACCTAATATTTTGAACATTATTGTAGCTAAATATAGTTCACGAACATTTAAGGATAGGTGATCGGACCTCAGGAAACATTTTGGCGAGTTATCATCATCGTCATTGCGGGGGCATCTACAACGCCACACGCGGTCTACGCATCATACTGACGTCACGCAAAATCCTGCATCGCGCAGGCAGAGTTTATTGCGCAACTAGCATATACAGGGTTATTGGTAAAACTCCATCAAACTCTTAAGGGGTCACTTTACTCATTATTATGAACAACTTTTACTACGGGACAAAGTATGAAATCGCGAAAAAAAATCAGCTGTTCCATACATTTATGTTTGTAGAACTCGTCAAAATGTAGCGACCAGCAGATTTTTTTTTCGAGTGACATCAATCGTCGTGCAGTTGCCCACCAGACACAACACCCGTCTGGTCGGAGGATGCTCCTTTTTCTATAGAGGATGAGTGAACTTTACACACTCTTCCTCATTCCTCAATATCATTATCATCATCATCGTTGGCAGCCTTGTTCCACCCACTGCTGAGTACCTATAGGCCGCCTCCTCCCTTTTGTGCCATGCTTCCCTGATCTGAGTCTTAACAAGGTCTTTCCCGCGATGTTCTAAATGTTTGATATGATATCCTTGTTTAAAACAAATGAAAAAAAATTGTGAAAACAAAAATTAAAAAGTGTTTATTCGCAGACATTATTTTTTACAAGACAAAATACCTCTGCCGAACTGCAAAACAGTTTGTTGGCAATGAAATTACTTAAAGTTCAAGTTACTTAGGTCAAAGAATTTTCTATCGATTATGCGGAAAGTGGTCATTTCACATTTTCTTTGCGTCGGCCGTGCCTACGGAGATTTAACTAGTCAGAGCTTTCTAAGTTCAGAAAGTTTATGAGCTATTGCAAAGACGTGCTGAATATTTACTAGATAAATGTATGTAATGAATGTACACATACTTACAAGTATAATATTGACCAGCCCTAAAATAATGCTATGTAGGGAGAGGAAAAACAAGAATTTACGTTGTTTTGAGCATGTATTTAATCGAACCTCAAATAATTCCCATTTTGCTTTCCTAAACATATTATTAAACACTCATATATTTAAAAAAAATGTTTATTTAAAGTGTGTATTATAAGAAGCCCAAAATGTTTTAAAAAGTTATTAATTTAAAAAAAAGCGTACCTACATCATTAGAATGTCAATAAGTTTTTAGACGATCAGTTAAATATTTATCTTTTTTTGAGCCAAGTCTGGCGTTTTGAGTAGAAACCGGTCCGGACCTGCCAAACACGTCGTTTATTATTTTTCCTTCAAAATGCATTTGCGGCTGCAAGACTCGATTTTATAAGTAGACTTAGCAATGATTGACTAGTGCTCACACACACGAGCGTTACGCGTCAATGGCTGAGGCAACTGCAGCCGTCGACAGCATGCCGCTCGTACCTATATTTGAGCATCGTACTCAAATACACGAGCGGGACGTTTTGTTGTCGGGTGTCGACGGCTGCAGTTGCCTCTGTCGTTGACGCGTGTCGCTCGTGTGTATACACAAAAAAGGACCAAGTTACAATCGTGATCTAAGTTTAACTTCTCTGGATCAGCCAGAGAAGTTTGTTTCTAAGTCACGTAGGTCCTTTGGAACTAATTTTGCTTTACACTTAGGTACTACATCCCTACACCGCGTTGTGGGTATTACAAGTCACGCCCAGAATTTGGTAACTTATTCTGTAGACCGTTCAAATATTTGACCTTTGTTGAAATCGAATTTATAAGCCGCTGTAGGTATTCACAGAAGGATTGATACTCAGCAACTGTGTCAAGCATCAAACTTGTGGATGACTGCCCTAAAGCTCGGGTCAAAGTGAAACAATCCCGCGCGGATTACGCGACGAAATTTGCTTGCACCGATTGTGTCAAGTGTCAACTAAGTTGTGTGGAGTTGTTCAAACTGGCGCGATAACTCACGTGACTTCCTAATCATTAAAACAAAAGACGTCGCGTCGCATCCTGCGTCCAATTACGGGATTCGCCTCAGTTTAACTAGAACTTAAAATGCGAGTCTCTGTCTAAATATAAGAAACTCTTACTAGATTCAGTTTGAGTACCAATATCTAAAGGTTTTATCTTCTTGTAATTTTTTTTTTTTTGTTTATGTTTTGTGTCTATTAATTAACTTTTCCAAATTTTAACTTTGATATCTTGGTTGTTTAACTTTGTGCATGTTGTGGTCTCCTATAAGTGAAGGAGTACACTTACTTATTACCTGATGTACCTAATTCTTTATTTATGTGTCATGTATTGTGTACATCTTTTGTTGGAGATCCTAAATAAATAAATAAATAAAATGGCCCCAGTTATGCCAAAACATGTCTATGTTTTAGCGACATTTGTTGTGGGTTGGTCTCTCTCATTTTCTAATCTCTCATTTTTTAAAGTTGTGCTAAAGCTATTGGTGATACCTAGTTAAAAACCATGGCAGAGACAACGACTCACAAATTGTAAGCAAATGATTCTAGACCCTATAACGTAGAAACTTTTTGTCGGTTATCAAAAAAAATCTGCTG
Organism: Brachylomia viminalis; assembly: GCA_937001585.2. Taxonomy (NCBI): domain Eukaryota; kingdom Metazoa; phylum Arthropoda; class Insecta; order Lepidoptera; family Noctuidae; genus Brachylomia; species Brachylomia viminalis. The sequence continues at coordinate 7,492,200 of OW443300.2, forward strand.
TTTCATACAAAAGAGCAATACCTACGCGGTCAAAATGTATGGAAATGGAACAGCAATTTTTTTTTTAAATAATCGACCATAAATTTCAACGTAGGGAGTCCAGAATCATGTAGGTACTGAATCATGGCTACAGGTTGCGCATCTATGTGCCTGCCACCCTGTATTTAATGTGTTCAATTGTTAATTTACCTTGTCTCTAAGTTTCACGGGATCCCTATATATTATAGTTTTTATCTCCACCCATGCTATAAACGCTATAAGTCCTCTATAAAAGATTCTGAAACAGTTAGCTTATTGCCAACATTAAAACAACCAGTGTGAACAACCATAGTAACCATAATATATTATCATCCAAACGAATGTTATAATGTTGTACTAAATTTCATTATGCAACTCGAACTCGTCTCCATTCCTTACTCATCAAACAGCCTTAATCTTACTAATTCGTGGTTTCTTTATGAATTTCAAAAAAAGAACATTGTCATGCACGCGCGTTTCACTAATACAGCTACTAATTTAAAAAAAAATACTTATTAAAATAAATATATTATTAGATTATTCGAATCCACGTCGTATCCCGCCATTTTGTTCGATGTTAGTAGATATATTTATAGAGGATTCATATCATATTTATAATTAGGTATTAAAACACTCATTCGAGTTTTAATACCCCTTATTATACAATAGTTGCATAAATAACTATTATCTAGGTACCCGTTCTGGATGTATTATGTATGTACAATGTATGTACCTATACATTAGGTAATAGTCATTAATGCATAGAGATTAGAGCTCAGATTACCATAATCAAAATGCTAAGTTGTTAATAGCATTCTAGCTCCCACCCAAATTAACATGAGTATATTTCAGCGTCCATTATTGTGTTGTTGCATAAACAACAGTGAGTTTGATTCAAATATCGATATTTGGAATGTTCAAAATCTCCAACTCGATTGCACCCTATGGAATAAAACGAAATTAGCGTAAATACATGATTATAACATCATTCTGGTTCGATTAAATTCAATTTTATAATGTCAATGCCTATTCCTGCAATAAATCAATTTGTAAACTAATACTTAAATGGATTTTCTTGAAAAATTAGAATGCAACCATGAATCCTGTAGATGATTCTAGACTCCTAGCGAAGAACGTTTACGTCGGTTATCAAAAAAAAAAAACTGCTGTTTCTCACCATTGAATATCAGCATTGTGTGGATCGCCCGGAGGACACGGTGGAGCATACGGTGGAGGTCTGCCCTGCTTGGGCGGAGAGCACCGCCGTGTCCTCGTGGAGGCGATTGGCGGTGGCGATCTCTCGCGTCCGGCCCTGGTCCAGGCCATGGTACGGAGCGAGAGGGCATGGGAAGCCGTCACCTCCTTCAGCGAAGCAGTAATGCTCGCGAGGCAGGAGTCCGTCAGGAGGCGGAACGCGTGAGGGAGAGGCAGAATTGGCGCCCTCACGCCCTTATTCGCCGCAGGAGACGCACTGGGCGTCGGGAATCACAAGCCGATTCCCGGCCACCGTAGCTACGCAACACAAAGGTGCAGGCTTGCGGACGGCGAGCAATGGGTAGCTCGCCGTCCGTTAAGGACCAGGCCCGGGTCGACGGCGCATTGTGTTCCACGCGCGCCTCAAATATATGCCAGCACCAATGACAGGGTCCGCTAGGGCCGATGCCTGCCAGGGTTGCGGGAAAGTCCGATAGGGTTACCATGGCTCCTGGCACAGGCAACTGAAGGAACTCGGGTGGGTTTTAGTTAGTAAGAGTCTGACACGCCCTCCCGCTCCGCCCAGAGCGGGAGAAGTTATTTGATGATTTCACACCCTCAACAAAAAAAACGGGTGTCTGAATCTTGTAAGTACTGAATCCTGGATAACAGGTTAACACTACAGGACACTCTACACTACAGGTTACACAGGTTGCACTCTGTATATTATAACAAGAAAATAATACCAGAAAATATATGGGGGAGGCCTTTGCCCAGCAGTGGCACATTCTAGGCTAATAAAAAAAAATCTAACAAAGACCGCTCACTGAGCCTTCCACAATACCTACCTATAGGCCGGTTCCCAAAACAGGAGTTTCTGAGATTTCAAAAAAGGCAACTTTTCTAGAATCAACACTTTCATATCAGTCATTAGTATCACATTCATGATGTCATATTCAAAATCTTTAAAAAGAAGGGATTTAGCTCACTGTCCCAACCATCTGCATAAAAATACATTATAAAATCCAATTTCATTAACTACAACAATCCCTTCAATTACATTCGTTTGATCTTCAAATGAACGAACCCTGATTGATGTACTTTCATCTCCATATTGCACATAAGCTTCGAGGTCGTTGACTTCTCAACCTTTCTCCTAGAGTCTTTACACATAGGTGTCATAAGAGACAAAGGACTAGAAACTAGATGCCTGCTATCATATCGCATAAATCTGTCTGTTCATCTGCTTCAAACGCCACATATTGTACGAACTGTAGAATTCATACTGACAATTCCAAGAGATTGTGTAGGTATTGTCACTGCTGGACATCAGCTTGCCTCATGATACAATCATTATTAATCAACCTTACTGTTAATGAAAGTGCGAAGGATTAGGCAGATATGCATGTAAGCTCTAGTTGAGTCTACTATTATTATAGGTGCATCACTTAATTTCGCTAGTCATGTGATAGTCCCATGAAACAGGGGCGAGGTATTTAACCCGCCAAAAAGACGCAAGAAATGGGAGTGTAACTTCGATCAATATAAAGCCAGGTTATTTAATTTTAACGTTTTATCTTATAATAAAAAGAGTTTAATAACCTCCGGCTAACATCTCGTAATCCTGAACGTTAATTCAATGTTTGGTAGCTGTTGCGCATGTTTAATTAACTGAAAAAGGGAATATTTCATTCTTAATTACAGTTTTATGACGGAAAAGCATTTTTTAAAGAAAAGTTAGTAAACAGGAAGGAAAAGTAAGGATTGAGTGTCTGCCTACTCCCATGGGAAGAAGGCATGAGTTTATCTTATATTTGTGTTAGTTTAGAAAACACAATTTTATTTCATAAGTTATAACTGCATTAATCATTTTTTTTTTGAATTTTTTTCTTTGTTTTTTAACAGCATCCAAATTCTATTGTATCATTCATTTATCGAAATGAGCCCAGCAACGATATAAAAAAATCGATGGTTGTTATCTTTCATTACCAGTTTATACTTTACGGGACCCAGGTATAACTTTGCCTAAGTAATAATTTTACGGTTATGTTAGTTTACTGTGTGGACCGTAACTCGCGAATCCTCATTTTGATATAGCCCGGGGTCAAAGTGTGTCCGATAATGTATTTAAGTAAGACCGCTTCGGTAATTAAAACCGTCATCAACGACAGCGGTGTATCTGTGTATAATATGGTGTACAGAAAGTTAAAGCTTGATACAGTAATAAAAGCTTAAAGTTAGATAAATTAAATACAGGGTTCCTCAAAAAAATGCTTATCCTACAAATAGAATATTGCACTATTCATTTATTCTTAGGGTATCAATAAATTACAGTATTTAAGTACCTGGCCGAAAATATGGCGAATTGAGTACTTATAACATAAAGTTTGGCTTTGTAAACTCGTTTCTGTCACTCATACGAAAGTCAAAGTCAAAACTTTATTTCGAAAACATAAGTAGGTGTAAAAGGTATTGTTAGTAAAATAGATAGCTATAGAGATCACAATCTCCTAAAACAAGAAAATTACTCACTAATTTAAATCTAGATCTAGCATACCTAATCAAAGCTATAGATACAGACAGCATACAAACAAACCTATGATTACACACAAGGAGGTTATTATTCTACCGCATAGATACCGGGTGCTAAATAACAGTCGAGTTCATCTACTACTTCATTGTCTTGTGTGATGGAATAGACACCAGCAAGTACGGTGAAAACTATTCCCTTTCCTTATTTGCGTGACATGTCTCACTTTACTAGTTCTAAAATTATATCCAGGTACTGTTTATAGTTATATAGTTTATTAAACCACACAAGCCGTTCGCCGATAGGATTACCCGTCGGCAAAAATGACGAACTTCCGTACAAACTTGAAATTTTCGAAAATCCTTACTTATATTAGGAACTCTTGTGCATTTATAGTCCCAGTGGTTTAGATTATGCGTTGTCTATGAGTAGTTAAATGAATTTAAAATTGTTATTAAGTAGATAGTTCGTATGCGAAGTGTAGGTAACTCTTGCGCATTTGATACACACAATTTATCAGACATTACATTAATAATTATTTCTTCGATCAATGAATTACCGCTTCAGTTATTTTGATCATATCGATGCTCTTTGTACGCTTTACAAAATAATAATAAAAAACAATACCTACTTATTTAAATTAGCAACTGTGTTTTCTGTAGAAACTTGCATGTAACAATGCAGTGGGTATTTATTAGTTTAGTTAAAACGTAAATAGACAAATTAATGTCACATCAGAAGAATAAAAATAACTTGACCTAATTTCTATTCCCATAAAGTTTATTGAAGGTTTGTATCTGAAAACTACCAATACAAATCATGATTGAATAGACATCTCGCGGAGAAAGATCGAACTTATTACTTTAGTTCTGGCGTAAAGACATAGATGGCGTTGATACAAGAAAGTTTAAAATGAAAAAGTTTTGGACGGTCGGAAGGAAGCTTTCAGCATGATGACGTGACATCATATTTTATGTAAAAAATATTTCAGTTAAAAGTCTTTTGCGAGAAAAAAATTAGGTAGGTTGAGTAACGGAAAATAAATATAGGTAAGTTTACACCGAGTGTGCCAAATGTAGGTGTATCTTTCATACAATATTTTAGTTATTGCGTAATGTTTTTTACATAAAAAAACAGGCAGCTTTATTTTTTTTTTATATTATATTAACAAGCTAGCCACGTGTATTCCCGTTATCGCCTCTTACCAAGCTTAGGCTACGAATGGGTTCACTTCAGTAGTGCAACGAGTACCTAAGGATCGAACACACTCATGACCGTTCACCTTACCCGTTGCACTATTGCCACTTTAGTTTGTACCTTAATCTTATCTCTCGTATTCCTAGAACTAATCGAATTCCAATAGTTTGTGCTATTAATTTGTTATCTCAATACCTAATTAAATAGGAGTATTAAGCGCGCTCGCATACAGCATACTTTTTGTAGGTCCTACAATCGGTCAGTTTTTGTGTATATGGCCTTTTTAGGACATGTGCGTTGAGACATTAGATCTCTATTGTTTCATTCAGCTCCTACAAAAAATCAGCCATCGATTGTATGCCGTCTGCGAACGCTCGTATACAAAGCAAGCTATGAATTACTTAAATAGTTTGAATACCAATCCTGTAGGTACGAAAAAGCCATTGTAAGTGGAACATGTCATTTGTCAACCAAATAATGACCTATGACATTTATACGCACACGAATCAAAAGTCAATGTCAATAAAAATAACTTGCACAAAGAGCAATATACAGGGTGTTCCTGTTACAGAATTACTTACACACCAGCGGGGTAATTGCAAAACACACAAACAGTATGAATGCTTTCATTTTGACAGTTCAACAACATCCATTGCGTTATTTACGTTGTTGAGCAGACAAATTTTTCGAACATATGAAGCAATGGATTAGCAATATCCTTCAAAATGATTCAGATTGTGATTGATAGTGTGTTACGCATTAGGGTGCTTTTGATAATTTTTTTACGTGTTTATTTTTTGCATTTATTATTAACTATTAGCATTTTTGGAACCGGAACGGAGTAAACTTTACTGAATTACTAAGCCAAAGCAAGCGACACATCAGCGTTGCCTTTTTATAGTTTTTTACATGCGTTTAAAAACTATCAATGGGCAATATTTCGTATTTGTCGTAGATTTTTGTAAATGGAAGGACATGTAGGTATATTTACCAAGTTCTTCTTAATCTTTCTGTAAATATAATATATTAGCATTTGCCCGCTGCTTCGCCTGCGTGGAGGTCCGAAAATATCCTACGGGAACATACCCCAAGTAATGGTCTACCTGTGTGCCAATTTTCATCGAAATCCGTTCGCCGTTCAGACAGACAGGCAGACACACAGAGTTACTTTCGCATATTTTATAATGTAAATATTGATGGATTATTTGAATTCGCCAGTGCCACCAACTCATTTCCTCCGCATTACTTTTTTACCTATACGACATATACATTAATTGCATTAAAAAAAATCACAAACTCCGAACATCCTGTAAGTAAATGCGTGTGTGTGCGTCGCGAGCCCCCCAGTGACGTCACTTCCGCAGTCAAATCGCTTCCGGCACGCCTGCGGGCGCTTTGACGTTCTCTCTTTGTTAGGACCCTGACACGTAAAATTATCTCCTGGATGACTCGTATGATTAGCCACGTGGAAAATGTACCCATCGTCAGTTAGCCACGAAACAGAGAAACTTAGTTGTAGTGGAGTTGGAAGTGTGATTTATTTAGACGTGAATAGTTTTGGGTTTTGCCCTGAGCAGGTATGGGTCTATGTTGTTCTATGTTAGGGGGTTTTGGTTTCCGCACTTAGTCCTTCAGGTGGACCGTTGTGCGTGGGCCATGGCGGCTTTTGGTGGTTATTCCAACCAGCCCACCTCCCCCCAGAAGTTGACTAGGTCACCTAGTCTGTTGAGAACATCTGTGTAAGTTCTGGGTGCCCCGAGGGTTTCTGTCCTAATTTGAGTAACGCCTGTGTACTCAAAGAGCACATGCGCAACGGTTTCCTCAGGCTCCATGCAAGCCCTGCACAGAGGATTGTCCGTTATGCCTATTGTGTGGAAGTGTCTGTTTAGCAGGTATGGGTACAAATTATTGAATGGTTCCAGGCTACTGCATTTTTATTTATTTAGGGTCATGTTTTTAAATAGCGCAAACGTAAATGCCTTTTCTATTAACATCACCTCGAATCGATTGCCTCGTTGGTCTAGTGGTCGCAAGCGCTACTGCTAAGCATGATGACAATCGTGTCGCTCCCTATTACATGGGACATATAAATATAACATATATCTGGTGAAAAGTGGGTCTAATATAGGTAGGTACACCTCTGCATATAACCTTGTTGAATACAGACCAGATGCTATGTTTTCTTTCAACACGATGTTAGTTTTCATTTGTGTGTCGTTACAATAAGAATGTCATAAAGGCAAAGCTGTACAAATATGCGTATTCTTACATTTTTTATTTCCCAATACCTAATGGCATTCTAGGAACTGTAGTGATTCATAAGAATTTAGCCAAAAGTTCAAATGTTAAGTGCCACAAAACATATTTAACTATATATATATATATATATATATATATATAGCGAAAACCCACGCACTACAAAAAAGAGTTAACCATATGTACCGAAAACCTACGCACCGGTATATAGACAAAACCAACAAACTTCAATAACAACGAAAATGGAAATGTTTTGGTAGGAAATTCTTTTGTCGCCATTATTGTATAATTTATCACGGAGCTGAACGAAACTCATTGAATATGTAATTTACGAACACGAAACCGTATTTTGTTCTCCAGGATGAGTAAAAGTTTATTGTTGGATGCGGAACAAGTTCACTTATCTTATAGTTCTCGATTACGTAAGATGCACGGCTTCAGACGTCATTCATGTTAAGATGGAAGGCGTGTTTGTTAGTTTCCAGATATTTTCGGAAACTCATCAGAAACTAGAGGCAGTAGTTTCAGCCGAAGTTACGGGCGTCTCAGACTCTGTATCACCTTCGGACGTTAAATTTGTTCGGGTACCGAGCTAAGAATGAATGACAACATGACTTGTCAGCTCTCCTTACTCCCGATGTGTTGTTGCCCGTTCGAAAAGTTGATTAATCGGCAGTAGAGTTCATTGCGAAGTATCGAACTACTTTCGGACGGGCCCGTATCTTCGTTGACGGACTTAGAGAGTAGGCCCCGTGATTCGGTGTTCATCGGTAGTTATGGTTTGCTACATTGATGTAGCAAACCATGTAAGTATCTTTTTGACAACAAAGTTTGTTAGTTTGTTATGTACATTATTGTACTTAGGTATAACGTTTGAAAAGATAATTTATGTTGTTCCAGGTTTTGCCCGTAGCTTCGCTCGCGTGGATAACGAAAAATATCCCACAGGAACGTAGGTACTACCGCGATTAAAAGGACCCTACGTGTTAGTCCAGGCTATAAACTATCTGTATGCCAAATTTCATTCGAATCTGTTCAGCCTTTTTTGCGCCAATCCGGAACATACATCCAGACAAACAGACACACGGATCAAAATTCTATAAACTGTGTTTTCGACATCAGACTCGTCCCCACGCCTTGCAGCAATTACTATTTTTTTTTAAGACTGTCGTGTAACGAAATCAAAACTGTACATTGGTACAGTTTTGATTTCGTTACTATTGTATTATATGTACCTATAGATGTATATGTAGTAGTAATATGGTTGGATGGGTGGTATATGAGAGCGGTTCATAACTGTCGTACTACGAATATAACTAGGATACGAGCACGATCTAGTGAAATGATTGTAAAAGCAGGGTGCACAGTGCGGGGCGCTCTCCGCGGCATGATATTTCGATTAAAAAAAAAAAATATTTCTTTCTTTCTTTAAATATATATATATTTTTTCTCTTCTTGCTCTCACGCACTATTGTCTACGTTTCTTTTTTACTTCTCCTTTCGCAGGTCTGCTGGAAGAAATTTCTTAAGAGAATAAGCAGTACCTTTGTACTCAATTTATAATTATGTCATATCTCTTGTATTTTACTGTGTGTACATAAATAATAAATAAATAAAATAAATAAATAAATATATACATTTCAAAATGTAACATGTGATTGTCAGTTTCGCCAAACTGTTTGTAACGTGTCAAACAAGAAAGCGTTTCCAAAGGAAGGTGCTGTAGTCCGCCCAACTCATTTAACAAATGGACTTAATTGACCTGAAATCTATTCCAGATGGAGTATACAAATGGATTCTTCATTATCAAGACCACACACCAAAGATTTCATTCCTCCGTCCTTTGACCTCCAAACGTACGGCAGATGTAGCATTCGAATAATTAAAGGTATTTTTGGACATTAGGTGCCCTGAGATACTACAGAGTGACAGCGGCCGCGAATCTACTACGTCTTATAAAGAAGAGTTGGTTACGGAAAAACAGATTGTTTTTATTAATGGGAATTATTTGAATTACTACTTTAGAACATTGTTTAAAATAAATAACATATTAAATTATATATTAATTTATATAAAATTATATATTCTATTATTCATATTATTACATATTTTTAATAACATTTTAAACATTGTTTGCTTTGGTTGTGACCATTGAGTAATACAAAATAAATGATTTGACTGGAACGTTTTATTAAAATGAGTAACTGGTTGTGCAAATCAATGAAAATATATACTAATCATTGTTTCACTAGATTAGTCTATTAAGTTAGTTATATTACTAGATCGTGCTCGTATCATAGTTGGGAAATATTAAAATAAATTTTACAGTCACCAAAAACAAACGAAAATGAGTTATGTTACTAAAATTATAAGTGCTACAAAAAGAAAAAAAAGTCAATTTCAAGTTTTTTTTTAAATTTTCAAGAGTCACGCATAAGTTTTCGTTTTTTAATCATTATAATCAATCGAATGATAACTGAACTAGTTACGATACAACTTGGATATATTACTCATTGAAAGTTTCTTTTACGAATTTCTTAATTTTTTTCGGGATCGTTGTGTGTTAGTTGTTTTTGGTAATTGCGTTGTCGTTCTGCAGGTATCATGAAGTTTTTTTCTAGAATAAATAATATTTTATGAAAAATATCGGTCGTGAGTTCGAACCCTACTTTACACTATCAAGTATTAACGTAACGTTATTTATTTTCGAGGATGAAAAAAAAAACAAAATCTAAAATCTCTTCAAAGTGAGAGGGAAGAGGCTACTTCTGGGTAAGCTCACTCCATCGTCGACTCAGTCTCTGACACCAATGACCTAGACTAGAGTCAAGAGCAAACCCACCTTTAATAAAAAAAAAACAACACGTACACTAACCATTTATTCATAAAAAAAATATTTATGTTGTCTTTCATATTAAAACTATTATTAAAGACAAGAAAAAAAAAGTTGTATGATGCACGTCGCAAACGGGCCAACCGTCACTGTTTAGGGCTACCTGATGGGCTGCTAACAAAAAGCGCAGTGTTGCCAATTCAACATTTTAAAAACCACCAAATATTGGTGTTACAAAATTTAATACCAAAAACTTAAAAAAAAAATGTAGATGCAGATTTGATATTAAGTTTCTTATAAATTTCTTTATTATTTTCAAAAATAATACAAGATCTAGATTCTTAACATAGCTTTCAGTTTGAATTAGGGGTATATGTAGCACATGAAAAATAGGGATCTTGTTGTAACGCACCGTTCTTCGAGGACATCATTAAATACGCGAGAAATATAATACAAAAATTTGCATTTTAAAAACGATATGCCTTATTTAGTTGTGAAACCCTTAGTATTCATCCATAATTCTATAAGTCTAAACTTCATAATTCTTTTAAATAGAATATACGCATTATTTCGATAGAACCAACCATGGACATTCCAGCATGTTAAAATGTTTTATTTTATTTTATATTACTCAGTTATTTTCCTAGTACGACAGATAGGAACCGCTTTCATATAACCCTGTTTTTTACGGTATATAGCTATATCCCTAGAGATATAACTACATCACGACTTCAAACATCTTACAGCGACATATAGATATAAACGATAGGACCGTAGATGATAGGACTAGGCACTAGGAAGCTCGATAAAACAATCAAAAGGGCGATGCAGTTTAAAGAAGATACTATCATCATCAATGTCATTAACCAAATAAATAAACTAACTAATTATTTGGAGATGACAGTTTCACATCAAAACACCCTGCACCTATATAATCTAAATACTTTTTTGTACGTGTTCGTAATTGAAGCAATAATAAAGCTTCATTTAGTATATTCTTTATCGTAGGAACGTAATGGAAACCTGGCAAAAGACAATTTCCAGATGATTGTAAGTATTTTTAGCCTAGACTATGTATAAGTTTATAGTCAAATATTTTTCTAGCAAAAATGACTGAAGTGTAATATGTAATAAGTGAATGTTTAAAAATGCAAGCAAAACACACAAACAGCTGGTTGGCAATATCAATAAAATGTGATGTATTTGACGTAAACAGATGCAAAATTAAATGCGATTCGCTCACGTGTATTTCACTGCAGCTTCACTAAAGCGAAAAACATCACGAGTATTTCTGTCCACCACGTCTTAGCAATACATTTACTAAACTATCGTGTCGAATTCATAGCGACTGAAGTTTTATTTTCACAGCAAAACACACGACCATATTGTGGCAAAAGTTATTTTAGCCAGACCACTCAAACATCCCCATAAAAGAAAATTCCTCTGCCTCGACGCAAATCTGATTTCGAAATAAATCGATTACAGAAACTAATCACATCGATTGCCAAACATGTTCTGGAATTCTAAACATTCTCGTGATCAAATTATAATAATGTGATGTCAGCATGTGGAGAGGGATAAGTTGATAACATTATTGGATAATATAGCAGCCGGTGATGTTAATTGAAATGCCATCGTTATGGCCCTCGCCCCGCGCGCCCGCCGGGCCGGAGCGTCGTCGTGATTGGACAATTTAATTGACGCTGATTGATAATTTAGATAGTGATTATTACTGACCCCTCACTGACGTTGACGCCGACGATTCATTATTTATTTAAACACATTATACACGTATTCCCGAATTCGACACAATTGCTATGCAAAATACAAGTAAACACAATAGAATCGTTTCAGTTCTACTACAAAGAAAATACGATTGTGTAGAAGAAGAAAATAATTGTTACTCGTAATTGCAGTGCATTGCAGAATAAATTGAAGCTATAAAGTACTTTAACGGTATTATACGATACGACTAAGGGATTCAATTAAGCAGATAAGTTTATCGGCTTTAACATACCGTGTGTGGAAATGTAGACTACGCGCGAGACTTAAAATACGTATACCTTCGTGAACATAATGAAAATCAATACCAACACAAACAAATTATTTCAGAAGGTACTCGTAAATATATCTCAGATTTACAACTGTAAACTCATGTTTCAACTGATAATGAAGTAGGTATTATGAATATAGTCTTAATAAAGTTTAACATAAATTATGAACCTTATTTATGTTAAGTCTGAAAACTCTTTGACTATTACATTCATATTTAAAAGCAGTGCAAATAACAAGGTATGCGTTAGCGACTTTGAGTCACCAAAGGCCATTTAGCACAGATTTAGACGATCCAAATATTTTCACGGACGACGCTCTTGCCTCACTCGACCAGCAAATTATTCACGTCTGATATAGCGAAATTTGTACACGACGCACATATTTGCTTACAAGTAGATTAATTCTTAGAAATAGCTCGTTTCTGTTTCTTTTGAGACCGTCTATTATCATATTCTAGTGTGTCCAAATCAATCAATAAACTGATAAAAACAATATGATCATTTTCAACAAACGTGTTTATCTAATAATTACGCACGACCGATGTATTATTTGCTCCTGATCTATTTATCATGTTGGTGATTGTGTGCATTCGTGATAAGACTTATCTAGTGACCGCAGTCCACCGTGGCGCCGACTAACAAACAGCTGTCTGTCACCTGTTCCGCTTTTGTTACTTTACCGTGAAATTGTAATATTAAAATAAAATGTAGCCGTTCTGACTACAATACATGTTAAATTAACAATGTCATGAACGTACATAAATATACAGGAATAATGTGTAATCTGTATCTGCGTCAGACCAATACGCCAGGCCAGTCAGACCAAGGCATTATTAGAATCGTAAAACGAAAATACTGGAGTAATTTGAAACAGATCCAAAATGAAAATTCATTCATGCTCTCAGTAAAATTTGATTTGGTTTTGATAATTATAGCTGGATATATTGGGTGTTTGCATATTAGAAATGAAATTTACAAGAGTTGATATACGTAATATTTAATTTATTTCGTTTATAAAATTAGTAAAAATAAGGATGTGTAACCAGAGATCATCAAAATGAACATACCTAATAAATATCTGATGAATGTGTTTTTAAATGTAGTAGTGAGTAGTAAAAATTCATTAGATACATTTATAGCACAATATACATACCTATACGTTTATAAAATGAACTGACTCATTCAGAACATTTCCATTTAGCAAACGGATCGTATTATAACGATACTTAATTTAAAAAGTGTGGAAGGCATTATGTTTGACGTGTAAAGCATAATAATAAATTATGTAAATAACTTACCAGTACATTTTATTATGTTGATGTAATAATAATGTCGCTGAAGTGTCCAGTAACTAGATTAATGATAAGACTAAAATAAATAATTTGTTACAATTTTGGTTTAACATTTCATGCAATGCTACACACAACAATACACACTAAAAAGCATTCGAATTATTTAGGGCATCAGCCACAATGTACATGTTATGTTAGTCGTCATTTGTTTCGTAACAATCGCAAAAAGTATTTGCCAACTGCTATCACAATTATAATCACTGCACACAAAATCACAAGATGCGGGGATGCTGGTCCAGTGTTGGACTCACCGGAGCTGCTCCTGCTTTGTTCACTGTCTTTGGCCGTAAACCGAACGAACTCCTGCAAGTGACTAGGCAACTTTTTAACGTCTTTTTCTTCACCACCTTCAATCACTTTAATTTTATGTTCTATCACTTTAGGTTCTTTATACACATTATTAGCCGATTCTCGTTCGTCTTCAGTTTCAGGATCTTTAATACCTAACTTATCCCACCGTTCCCTAGCTTTCGATATGAACTCCTTCTCAATTCTATTGTTGACCTTCCCATCAAGTACGTCAAGTGTTGGCATGCTTTTGGAAATCGTAATGTGGTTTATTGACGCTGGAGCATTTGTAATTTTAATGACTTTGTGTTGCTTCCTTTCTTCACGTTCTGCCATTTGAGATACGTATTCTGAATACATTTTATCACGAAGTAATTCTTCCTGGCTACTGCTAAATGCTGATAACTTTGCTTTTCTAGTTTCGGATCCTTGTGAGCTCATAACCACATCTTTTTTACGTGATATGCAATAATTATTCGAATCTCTTATTCTTTCATTAATCACCTCTTTTTCCGAAACTAATGGTGCTCTGGGTCCTTGCTGGTGCCTTTGCATTTGAGGTATATTGATTTTCAAAGCTTCAAGACGTTGAATTTCAGCTTCTACTTCCTTTTCTTTTTGACGGATATATTCCATTTGTTGTTCACACAAATCTTTAGGAAGTGAAGGTCTTCTCGGACACGTGTAGCCACTTATCTGATCTCTGGTATCGGTAAAGTAGCGATGCATGTTTTGTATTGAAGAGATATCACTCTCTATTTCTTTATTTAGGTTTCCAGTAGAGTAATGGAATATTTTCCTCTCACTTTTCATTGAACGCATAGAACTATCGGTAAAATCCGAACTTTCATCACTTTCATAAAATGAAGACGAGTATTTTTTTGGTCTTGGAGGAGGAATCGGCTTGAAAGAATAATCTCGACTTGGGAACCGGTCATGATTGCTTTTCGCAAATGTTGTAGTTGTGCGCTTTTTTTGAATCTCGTCTGAACTAATATTTAACCTTTGGTTCAAAGAATTGATAGTATTGGTTAGATTTGGATCACGAATCAAAGCAAGCAACCGACTTCCAGTCTGCGATTTAAACGGTATTATTGGAGTAGTATCGACTTCATTTTCTTCTCGCTCCTTTTCGTTTTTATATTGTTCATTGTAGCCCCTGCGGTCCACATATTTTTTATGCATGTCAACTAGGTGACTAGCGTCATCTTTTGTTATGACAGTGTTTGTTTTCTCCATCAGCATTTTTTGTGAAGGTGATAGACAAACGTACACATTCTCAGATTTGGTTGGTGTACCAGTCCAGTGCTCGTCCTCCTGTGATGATTTTCGGTTCAAAGATGAACGACGAGGTTTAATCGGTGGTGGTATTAGATCCTTTGCTTTCGTCGGTATAGATATCGTCTCAATAGAAGAAACATCAGGTAACCGGTAATGTGGCATATTTTCAACGTTCTCTTGTTTATTATCGACTGTCTTTGAAGATGTGCCATAAAGTGCAATGTGTTGCAAACGTTCAGATACAGATGCTAATTCTTCAAGTATCTTCTTACCATAAGGCAATGTTGCTATGTTCCTGACACATAAATCTCTCAATTTTAGGGGTATTTTTGTGTCATCATCAGTTTTGGCCTTACTTTGGGGAGTAGTTCCTGTAACACATTCAAATACATCTTTGACATGGCTTGTAGTTGAAGATAATTGTTCTGAATTTATCTTATTAATCACACTAGTTTCATCATGCGTCATGTTAGATATGTCATTTAGTGAGGAATAATTGGGGTTATATTTTGCCGTGCACTGAGAGGAATCCACACTGCTTGAAGAGTCTTGCCGTGAAAATGTTTCTTTTAAATTTTCATTCGTTTCTTCTGATTCAGAAGCAACTTCCTTTATCAAGTTATTAATTGCATCATTAAATTCACATTTTATTACTTTCGATTCTAAATCAAATTTAATTTGTTGCGTTTGCGTTTTCTTATCATCTTTATTTATAGGTTCATCAATATCTTTGACATACAAATTGGTTTTAATGTTATCTGTCGATAAAACAACAATTTCATGAATGTTTTGACTAGAATCCTTTTCTAGAACACTTTTATTATCCTCGGACTTTTTTTCATACTCAATATTAATAATGTGCTCATTTTTCTTATCTTTAGTTTTGCCAGTAGGAGGTAGACTGGATTTCTCTATCCCACCTTGATCACATGTAGACTTTACGATATGTTCATCATTGCTGGTCTCATTACGGACTAAGTTAAGAGTCTTTTTAGTTGCTGTGTCTTGAATTACTTCCACAGTTCTTTCAGTGCCTGCTATTATAGGCCCAGATTTTGCAGTATTAGAACGTTGGTCGTCTTCTAGTTCCACTTTGATAATATGCTCAGATTTAATATCAGTATCAATAGTACTTTTCAGTTCATTGTGGATTTTCACATTTACCTTTTCAGCATTGTCATTTATCATATCATGTTTAGTTTGTTGGCTTTCATTTAATATGTCTTGTTTATTGTCTTCAGCGTTTGAAATAAATGTTTTCTTGAGGAAATTTTCCGTGTCTGTAACTTCTATAGTTGGTGTGATCATGCGCACCGATACGTCAGTATCAACACCATCATCTTCATCTTCAATTTCATGAAGAGAACTAGTACTGCTAGACGTATCTGTTAAGTAAACTACCTCAGCGCCGGTCATTTTTTCAACGGTTTTCATAGTCCAGTCACCTCTGGCTTCAGAAACTTCAGGTTCTTTTATTTTTGCACCAACAAGGACACATTCCTGGGGAACTAACTGCCCATAACCTTTTTTGTGGACCGCAATAGACATCATTTTCGTTTGCTTTGTTAATGATTTGTTTTTGTCTTCAAACACATCGTCATCCAAGTCTTCAAAATCACTTCTTTTGTCACTGAGATAAGACTGACGACGTGAAGTCATAGATGATCCACTTCCGCTGCCTTCCTCATCTATTACGTCCAACATTCTTGGAGGACCGTGTCTTTGCAAGAAAAAGTCATCTGCCGATGCTTTTTTGCGTAGCCTTTGTTTAATTTCTTGGTTTATTATTTCCTCAATTTCCGTTTTCATTTCAATAGAGTTTAAGCCTTCCGGTTGTGTTGCTAAATTAAGAGTATTCAAATAAGTTCTTAGAGATTTTTCTTCATCGGGTGTCAATGACTTAGTTTGGTCACATTGTGCTACATTAAGTGGAATCGTGGTAACTGATAAAGTCCCAGTAGCAACTTCTTGTGATTTTGTTACGTCGATTTCATTAAGGTCGGTGGCACTTTCCCACTCTACATCGGATTCAACATGAGTAACTACAACATTTTGACTGTCTATTAGAGCCAGTGCATTTTCATTTCCTGGCTCAGCTGTATCGTCCTCAGTAATTTCAGTAATTTTTGTAGCATCATCATCATCTA
The DNA here is from genome assembly GCA_937001585.2 of Brachylomia viminalis. Lineage (NCBI taxonomy): Eukaryota > Metazoa > Arthropoda > Insecta > Lepidoptera > Noctuidae > Brachylomia > Brachylomia viminalis. Next base: position 7,509,350 of record OW443300.2, read on the forward strand.
AACTTTTACTTTTTAATTTGCTTTTTAGCTTTGCTTTACTTTGATGGGATTGTTCAGGAGCTTCTACGACGTAAGCTACGGTATCAACGGTATCAAGCGCAGTATCTTGGTATTTTTCAACAGGTATTGTCAACGCATCGGCAACAATTTGATTGCTGTTATTATTTAAATCACCGTTCATATGAACTACATCACTAGAAGTACTACTTGCCATGTTTTGAATATCTATTGAAGGATGAAAAGTTTCAACCTCAATTTCCTTTGTTTCAGTAACCTCACTTTCTGCGCAATCGTTCTCGTTGTCATTTTGAGTGGTACACGATTCACTGTTGTCTAATTTTGTTTCGTCACTATTATTTTTATTGGCGTCAGGTCTATTGTTCTTATTTTTATTGCGTTTGTTTTTATTATTTTTACGGCGCTTTGGTCTTTCAGGCATGGTTGAAGATCGCTACACTGTTATCACTAGCACAACATAATCATATCACAAACACACACGGTTGATTCACAGACGGTTCACGCGTCTCGCGGCACCGGTATCTATTACGTAGGAGTGACGATTCGTCGAGGTTCGTCTAAGCGTATTTTAGGGTTTTCGCGTCGTTTGTTCAACAAGGGCCGGGTGCACAGAGACGTGAGATTCGAGTTCGAGGTTAGCGATTGTGATTTTCTTTTAGGCGAGCGGTCGCCGGCCGCGGCAGTCATGCACTCGCGCGGCGATTTACTGATAATTATAAATGGGTTGAAGTGCGAGAGCGCGGGCTGTGGACTTTATTTTTACGCGGAGACGTGTACCGTGGACGCCTGTGTTGCGCGCGCGCCGCCACACAACGAAGGGAGCCCGCGCGCCGCCCGCTACCACTAGTTACTGTCCGACTGTATTATCATCGGACGCACTTCAAATCGTATATTGCTAATTAATATTGCACACACGCATCTTAACCATTTTAGGGAGGAATAACGGGGAAGGAACTCAAAAACACAATGGCTTCCATTACTTGTTAGGATTTGGATAGGACGCAAACAAAATGCTAAGTTTAATTTGCTAAACAATAAAACTCTTTGGTAAGTTTGGACTTAGTTTCTTGTGACGATTCAGTGTACCTATTTAAATTGTATTATTGTGTTGTTGTTATATTGCGCAGTTTTTAAGTGAGAAATAGTTATCTCTACTTACTGAAAATAATATTTATTCAGGTGTAGGTTTTCTTCCAATTCATTTTATTTCAGACATGTGATTTTGGTGTAGGTATTGTTTGTAATTACGTCACTACGAATCACAGTGGTTCACATAAAACTCCTACAATATAACAACTTTGATTAACCTATAGTGAATGTTAAAGAGGAAATCACGACCTTCATTGGTGACGTTTTGAGTATTGTAACTGAAACCTGTATTAATATGTACAGTACGATTTTCAGTTTGATAAACAGCATGATTATGAAAACTAATCGATGGCAGCAATTTTATCTCGTTTACCTTGAGAGATCACAATCAAAATAAAGCAACAATGTGTTATAAAATAATTATAGTTCTAGCAAATCCGATTAAAATTAATTAGGTTTAGAAACAAACTAATGAAATAAATACTTACTGCATACAATACTTATTATAGAGTTCGACGAAATATATTAAGATAAATAGTCAATTAGATTCATCCACAACTTGTTAAAAAAAACACGGTGCTCTTATCATTGAAGATAATTTATTTAGCAAATAATCTTATCAAATGCTTATTACAGAAATATGTTTTATGTATAGACAGCAATTTGTGCCGTTTTGAAATACTTTTATCAAATTTTTATTTGTAGTTAAACCTGAACCTGTTTCTAAGTGCCTTCTAATAGTGAAATAATCATTTTTGCAGTTCAAAAGAACATTTCGATGACATTGATCAGAGTCAATGGGTTGCAACGATATTTTACGGAACAGTTTCTGAGTTGAAATCTATTTAAAGTACTACTTAGAAAAAAAAACAAACGACAAACGCAATCAAGTGTAGCCAAGCAAAGAGCTAATCACTACAAAAACTCTTGCAATCTTCTAAATAAATAATACGTCATAGAAAGAATATAGCGTTTTACATGAAGCTTACTTTTTGAATAGACCTAGTTATTTGATTTCAAGTATAGAAAAATTTCGAATAAATACAACTTAGCCCACTTTTAATGCCCTATAAGCAGGCACCAATCTTCATTACACATGATGGCAGGGGGCAGGGACCTCGACGCACTGTTACCATGGGATTCAGTTCATGATTCTGGACCCCCTGCCATTTGCTGTTCCAGGATGTATTTTGACCGCGTAGGTACACTTTTGTAAGAAACCGCAGATTTTTTTTTGATAACCAACGAAAAATTTCAACACAGGGGCTCCAGAAACATATATTGAATTCATGATAACCGGTTGTGAGTGGATGACCCAGCCACCCACCCTGTATAGGAAGCAACAGAACCTCCAACTATTAACTAACACATTGGACACTATTAAAGTTTTCAACTAGCACTAAGTATGTGGGCCAAATTTATCTAGTATACAACAAATTTCAGAACACAATAGCTACAAGATTGCATCCTATTACGTGCTACCCACGTCAGCAAAACGCGACCCGATTTAATTTCTTATAAAAATCTGTGTACGTAACTACATAACAAGTCAAGACGGGATATTACGAGTTAGGTAATAGGCTAGGTCGACTAACCTGGATCTAGTCTATCTAGAATCTAGACTTACACGTCATGTGGACTGATTGACCACTTCCACCGGCGCAACGCTGTTATAACCAATCAGAATGTGCTAGCTACATGTCAAGCAAGAAATAGGTATATGCGGGTTTTCATTGAGCTAATATAAATTCCAATATCAGAACCGATATTGATATTTTAATGTAGGTAGGTATATTTTAGGCTGGTACAGGAGCGTGGGGATCGGCATTAGAAAAGAGAGGCTTCAGCAGTGGGTGAAGTCGACCAGTAGATAATAATGAGGTATATTTAAAATATATATATATTTATACATATTTTAGACAAGACTACGAGGGGCTTTCAATATTTTCTCAGTATCGGTTGAAATAAAACGTAAATCTTTTGTTTTTTAAACCTTCAATACCTTAATGCATTTATTTAATCTCGAAATTAACTTTTCAATACCCTGTAAAAAATAACTTTTCTCTTTCTACGAAAAATGCCCGTTTATTGCCGTCTTGAGCTCTTCATCGTTGGAAAATCGTTTCCCACGAGGGTCTTTTTTCAAATTCGGGAACAAATTATAATCACTTGGGGCTAGGTCCGGCTTGAGTGGGTAGGTATAGGGTGGGTGGTTAATTTTAATTAATGTAAAAAAAAAATCTTCGAATCCACTACACACACAATATTGTGACAATATTGTGTGTGTAGTGGATTCGAAGATTTTTTTTTAGCCATTCCAGTGTGGGCAGCTCGCCGTTCGATAAGCACCAGGCCCGGGTCGACGGCGCGTTGTGTTCCACGCGCGCCTCAAAGAGATGTCAGCACCAATGACGGGGTTGCTAGGACCGATGCCTGCTAGGGCTGCGGAAAAGTCCAAGAGGGTTACCGTGGCCCCTGGCACAGGCAACTGAAGGAACACGGGTGGGTTTTAGTCAGTAGTCTGACACGCCCTCCTGCTCTGCCCAGAGCGGGAGAAGTTATTTGATGATTTCCCACCCACAAAAAAAAAAAAAAGCCATTCCAGTGTAAGGACAACTAGCAAACTAATAATCACAACTATTTAAAGTTTGACTTTTATACCCTTAGATAATGTCATTAATTAATTAATTAGTCAAATTACCCACATCATTAGTAAATCACCCTCACACCAAGATTACATTGCATGCCCCTCGTAGTCCAGACTGCAAAAAAATGTTTAGATTCAGAAATCGATAATATTTATACTTATGTAATTTTTGGGTATCGAATAAACTGCTCTATAACTCTAGCAAATAACAATAACCCTTAAGTCACACAAGAAATAAAATCTAACTTATACAATAACTCAAAACAAATAACTTTTCAGAGCAAAATTCCCTAATAAACGTAACACTTTGACTTTAAACTTAAAACCTTACCAGTATTCAATGGATATAATGTTTTCTCTAACGGAAAACTCGCTGCGTTCAAAGAAGCACGTATAGAAAATGTAATGGCTTGCAAAGATATAGAATAAAAGATGTAATAAATAAAAGTATAGGGTAGAATACTAACGTGTTGATACCGAGCTGCACATACAAAGTACAAACACAAAGTGTTGTACATAAGAGCGGCGAATAATACTGCAGACATTGACGTAGATATTTACTTTATTCGATGGAGTTTTGTAGGATTTACAAGGTAAAATTGAATGTTTACTTAGATCCAGTAGTTTTTAAGATCTCTATCTAAAAATAGGAATTAAGTTTTTTGTTGTTTTGAAGTCATGTATCGTTTAATAGTTTTAAACTCATCACTTTGATGTCATTCTTAGTTATGAATGTTATACTGACTTTTAAATAACCCTTAAATACAAATACTATCTACTACTAAACTAACATCATCTCTGCTCTGTTAGGATCGGCTTTCAGTCTAACCTGATGCAGCTGAATACCAGTATTACCTGTCTATCTTTAATATCACAATATTATATTTATTTATTATAATATTACCTACCTGTATAGTAATTCGAAACAAAGAAGAAGAAGATATTACCTACCCAATTTAAAACCCAATATTTTTCATAATGTGTACCTACCTAAGTAGTCAGTTTTCTACACAAGATATTGATGACGTCATCATACCTAACACGAACATGATTTACGCAATAGGTAGACACATAATTATTTGATCATGCTTGCAAATTCTTCGTAGTTCAATTGTTTTTCTCATGTTTCATTCCTAATGAGCTAAATTAACTTAAAGACTAGCTCCTAGAGTATGTTGTCGACACTGACGTCACTTTATGCTTGAATCAATAATTGCCCGGTACTTTTACAAAAAATGGAGTCCTGATTGGCCAGGCCATTAGTCGTTAGTGTTTTTATTCCCTTTTCCTTTTGAATAACCTAGAATCTTTCAAATCTGTGTAAAGTTTTCTATAGTGAAAATCGTGAACTTCATTCAAACAGTGGCAAATCTACACTGACTGAGTAGTTGTGGCAGTCATTTATGACTGACATGCAACGTAAAACCCAAACAACAAGAGATAGAAACATACAAGCTACGTTCCGAAGACGTTGTCGAAATGCACTAGGATAATGATTTTCAAAACTCAACATGAAGCGGATCTAAAGCGGGTTGTAGAATTTTGTATACGAAAAAGTCGGGGGCTACATAGTCATATTTCATCAATAAAAATAATATATTACATAAGAGTAAATCTTTAAGCTAGGTAATTTTCCCAAAATAGCGCCCAAGTGTGCCACTGAGCCGTATCTTTCGATGCCGAATCGCCTAACACCCGAGGTGAGGTAACGCTCTATAATAGTTTTTAATAACACGTAGTTAGAGACCATTATACGTACAAACTATCTGGAACAAATATCCACATTTTGACGATGACATAAGTACCTACATCATTCTGAAATAAAAGAAAATTCGTACGTGGAAGAATTTACGTTGTGTGTCATCAAGCGTTTGAAATAGAGTGTAATTTTAATAAATTTCAGTACAGTTTTGGGTTTTAGAAGTATTTTTATGTACCTAAGACAATATATTGAGAATGTAACTCAAGACTGAATATCCAAACAAAAGGCAGGATTTATTCTACAAAGAAGGTGAAGTTTTTCCGTAGAAAAGATTCAAAGATTAGACGAAGTCTCGTACAGATGTAATTATGAAATTTTCTCGCAAACTTAGCATCATTACTGTGAATATAATGACAGAAAAAAAATTCTAAGTTTATTAAGTTTTTTTTTCTAAGTCATGTTTTATAATTTGCATATATATAGATTTTTAGAAGAGGTCTACAAGGAAAGTGTTAAGAAAATGATGTCTGTAAGTTCTTTATCTAATTCTCAATAGAAATTTGTAACAGCATGAATAATGTTACAACTCAAATATATTTAAACCAAACGTCATAAAGAAAAACACATCCGTGCAAATAGGTCAACACGTTCACTCTTATAATAAACGTGTTTAAATCGAGATTTTACTCTCATTCAAAATACTCGGTTATTTTCAGAGGTACAATCTAGACCAGCTGACGTGCTCAAGTTTAGCTGTCTCAGATCAAATCAATCGATACAGATTATTGACGTGCAGTGCCGGATGTTGAATGTTGGTGTTGCAAAAATAGAGCGTATCCTCAAATGAAAAACGCAACGTCTCTTGTGCTATCTGTCTGATAGTGCACTTATACTATTCGAGCCTTATTCGAGGGTCACCTTGTCAGTTTTTTTCCACAGATTGAATGGTCTCTGGCTTACTTTAACTTAAGGTATATTAAGTGTTGTTTCCGCAACCAGCCGTTTCGTACACCAGGGACAAATAAAGAGAAAGCTTAATCTCTAGCCTGGCATTTCTAGAATGCAGTAATAAACATCGTGGGTGAGACAAATATGCGAACTGCAATTGGCGACAAAACAACGATGCAACGACCTTCCAAGTTCCAGAAATATAACAGGTCGTCCTCTGCTTTCTCCACGATAAAGCGCAATTCCAATATTTGTTTGTGAGAACGAAATAACACTGTTCGGGATCATGCATGACATAATCGCCACATAGATCCGTGCCACTGTGCCAAAACAGCGCGGCCGCTAACTGCGGCGCCGCTTTTTTGGCTCCAATTCAAAGGGTTATAAGGTGAATGTGTCGAGACCCAACCTGTTTTATTGTAACATTTAAAAATACATTTAGACTCGTCTTCGGGACATGCTAACAATTTCTAATTAGGTCGGTATTTACGACGAACGAGGAGCGAGCAAACTGAACTGAACTCGAACTGTAATAAGGTTAAATTATGTTTGTGCAGTAATGAACATGTGTTTGCTCGTGTATTGTAAAAACAGTTGGGTATGCACCTTGTCTTTCATGGCTGCGTATTTTTAGCCTATTGCCAAAGTGCATACAGTGCAACTGTGTGTTTATAAGCGTTTGATCAGCTCATCCATTACTGTTGCGAATTACTGGCTTTGGCGCTGAACAGCAGTGTTCAATCTACAGACTTTATGGGTCTTTCGAGTTATTGAACATTTGCTTTGATACTTAATTTATCAGCGCCATATACAGGGTGTGGCGTAAGTAGTGGTCCACCGTTCAGGATTCGATAAACCAGATAATGAACTATAACAATTAAACATTTTTACCATTTTTACCCAAAGGTTCCGAAAATATTTCCTTTTTGTCTTTTATTTACGAAATGTCTACCTTTTATTACAAATTTCTTTGTAGTTTCAACAAAAACCATTATTTTTTTTATTTTGATTTCTGTTAATTACTGCTGAATACTAGAGCTACCATAATAAATTATGATTTTTTATGTAAATGCAGCTCTTTTGAAGAAAAAGTTGGTTCTTCTCTAATTTTAACCCAAGTTCAAGAGCGATTTTTGTAAAAAAAAACTTACTACTTAAAATGGTTACAATTTTTTTATTGTTATAGTTAATTATCTGGTTCATCGAATCCTGAACGGTGGACCACTACTTACGCCCTGTATAATATATGAGACTTCTACTAAAGTTCTATACAACTGCAAATATATCATAGCTTTTGAAATAAGAAGTATAGAAAAGTCTTATCGTATCTACATAAACATTTTTATGTCTCTGAATCACCTCTATTAGAACCAAGAATTTAAAGAACCAAGAACCAAGAACCAAGAATTATTTTGTTGATTTGTACTTTTAATTATGTTCATAGCGTAATTGAAGTGCGAGCTACAATATCTTTTTTAATGGTACCCATTCAATATGTAGTTTTCTATTTTATTTGGAATTAAATGTCTAATTCTGGGGTAAATATCTACAAAACCCTTAAAATTTTCATATCTCGAAAACTATTGAATTTCTGCCGTACATATGAGGAGTTCAATTTGTTGCATTTTGAACCCCTGTCAGCTCCTGGCGGATCTACATCGAATTACAAGTAACCCTGTATACTCTACAGATAGGAACACAGCAACGCTGCTTGGAAGCTGGAGTAAGTATGGTGGCAGGGCCACAGATTACTCTAGCCTGTTGTATTTTCCTAGAAATATCCTTCACAAATAGCTAAATAACTACTATGGCGGAATCTGTCACCTGCACACGTGAGGACCTAATGGCTGCGTCAGCGAACGGTATTCGCGTTGCGGAATTTTGGGCCAATCAATTTTTTTTGTTATTTTTGACATCGACACGCTAAGCAGAAGAATGATGGAGTGCAATTTTAGAGGCCCAGCAGTGGACTGCTATAGACTGATGATGTAAGAGAATAGTAAAAAAAGAAAACGAATTAATTATTATTGATGTACGAGATGTACGTAAGATGATGTGCTGTGAAATTGTAACGCGGGCACGATTTCGGACATTGATAACAAGGTATTTTTCAGTAGTATGTTATGTAAGGTCACCAGTTGCGTCAAAGATAGATAGCAAGGTAATGATTAGTGATATCTGTACATAGAATGTTTTTGTCGATAACATTTAATCGTTAATACCTACATCTACAAAATCTAGTGTTTCAAAATTATGCTAACTCAGCTTTAAGATTTTTTGGTCAATGTACAGCCAGGGAAATAGTTTAACAAATTGACACACTACACAATTTGCCGTGTTATATCTTTTCTATACAACTGTCAAAGAATGACAGTTGTAATTTGAACACACGGAGAATTTGGTGAAACTTTACCTACCTTTTTGTCGTTTTCGAGAGTGTAGGTGTTAGCTTCACACTTTTTGCGTTTCAAAACAAAATAACTCAATGTTTGGGTCGTGTGTTGTTCCAAGGTTTCAGGTTACGTTAAACAATGGGATTTTTTGTTGAAAACAACGGGCTATTTTGTACAAAAGGTCTGTACTCACGTTTCAGTGACGGGGTCGGCGCTGTTGGCGTGTTTGGTGACTTCAAAGCCTGGTTCAGGACCACCTCGTGCGCCTTCGTCTCCGCTACAAACAAAAAGATCACATTACTAATGTTTTTCTTTTATAACACTTTCAGTTATGAGATTTTGAAATTCAGTATCTAAAGCGGGTTTCCTTGTACTTAAACAAAGAGTGCCAATGGTTTCTTATTGTTTAAAGTGAGTCTATTGATATCTCAGTGAATCTTTTGTCGATTTTAGAATACAATCATAATGATCATTAATTATTGTATTGCTGCCATTTTTTTATGGTTGGAAATCATCAAATAACTTCTGCCGCTCTGGGCGGAGCGGGAGGGCGTGTCAGACTCTTACTGACTAAAACCCACCCGTGTTCCTTCAGTTGCCTGTGCCAGGGGCTACGGTAACCCTTTCGGACTATCCCGCAGGCATCAGCCCTAGCGGACCCCGTCGTTGGTGCTGACATCTCTTTGAGGCGGCGTGGAACACAACGCGCCGACGAACCGGGCCTGGTCCTTATCGGACAGTGAGCTGCCCATTGCTCGCCGTCATGCCTAAATGATCTAATAGAAGTCAGCGTGAATATATCGGGATGCTGATTATTATTACGCCATGATTATTTTAATAGGGCATTGCCACATATGTTCGTTGATTTTAAAATCGAGGCTTCTCTTATAAATGCTTTTTGTAAAGTAGCCACAGACCACCGGCTTAGTCATAACATTTGGAATGTTATAAATGAGAAAATCAACTCGCCGAATCTTTTGTTTAATTATGTTACACTGAAAAACCTAAACAGGCAAAGGGTAGCGTTTATAAGGATGGAAGCTAATCTGCCTCATTTAGAAGATTTTCCCCAGCTAACTGTAGATGATTATACTGATGATTTCCTTGGGATCTTATCAAATGAAGCTTGCCAGGTCATACGCTAGTGAAAACTTACGGAATGGTGGTGTGTACACGAACGAAATATAACGTGAAAACAATTTAAACAATTTAGAGCAATGCAATATTCATCAAAATAATGTATGGCTGCTTAGGGGACGTGTGCAGTCACGACACGTTAGATGGATGTATTATACCTACGTCTTAATTGACCGTGACCAAGTAGCCAAAGACGCCATTATACAATACTACTGTACATGTCTCACGGGTAGACGCACAATCGGAAGTTGTGCCCATGTCACATCCATAATATGGTACTTGGGACTAGGTTGACATGGGGATGGCTTCCATCGACCAGCAATACATTTAGACGATATTATTGTAGATGCATTTTAAAATCTGTCTAGTATAATAAGACTTAAATAAATAATTATATAAATTAATATAAATATATATAATATTATATACATTTTATATATATATAAAATATCGTAAATATATATTATATTATATATAAATAAATATAAGTGGGTTTCGTTAATTTGCGTAAGTTATATTGTCTATGTCCATATTATGAAACAACATGACTGCCTCGTTGGTCTAGCGGTCGCAAGAGCGACTGCTGAGCATGAGGTCCTGGGTTCGATTGCCAGGTCGGGCAAAGTGTTATTGGGTTTTCCATATGAACTTTCTCAGTAGCAGCCTGGAGTCGAGATTTGTGCCCGGTTGATGGCAATAGGCTCGCTGCCTATTTCATGGGACGTAAACATATCTGGGGAAATGTGGGGGTATAGGTATAATAGTGATATAATAGGTATAATAGCGCAGTGTAGTATACTATAGGTGATGTTTATATGATAGACAACTGAAGTATAATTTTCCCGTAGTTTAACTAAGCAGCATGAAAGTTTGAGCAGGAATCAAAACGGATCCTATAATCCCAAATACATCAATAATAATAAAAGAGGAGACGAGAGACAAGACAAGAGCCTCGACCAACACCTAAGGAGGCTCTCGTTAGGCAGCTGGATTAAGGGCTTGATTCAGAAAGCGGTACTTCTGGACACGGCCCGCATTGTTAGGAAGTTTCTCTCTCTGGAGCCCTGACCGCCGCGCCGGTAGCTTGGACCCTGTTCCCGATACCGGTGGGCTACTATTTTTTATATTTTTAAATGTTTTTGATATCTCTTTGTTTATAAAAATATTTAAAAATGTAATTGATATGAATGTAAATTAAATAATAATAAATAATAATCAATACATCAATCATCATCATCATCTGCCTAGTCTTATCCCAACCATGTTGGGGTCGGCTTCCCGTCTAACCGGATGCAGCTGAATACCAGTATTTTACATGGAGCGACTGCCTATCTGACCCTCCACAACCCAGTTTCCGACGACCAGTAACGACTGTCAAAAATTCACGAATGACAGCCGGGTCCAATGACTTTATGTGCTGTCCGAGGCACGGAGGAATCTTGGTATGTGAAGATGGTCACCCATCCACCGACCAACCGCGACGAGTGTTGCTTAACCTGATCGTTCTACCCGTGTGGGTGTTATTATTTATCCATAAGCCAATCTCAAATACAGAATAATCTTGAAAATACAATGTAGTTAAGCTAAAATATCTGTGATTATATCCCAACAACACATCAAAAGAGTTTAGTCATGTTTATTTAAACAGGAAAGCAGCAGTGTGCAAACTCGTAATCGCACAAAGTGTTTGAATAAACGTTGTCACAAAGGACGGCACTATAAAACAAGACGGAGAAGGAAAAATAAAAGCAAATATGAGGATTGAGGATACGTCTTTGGAAACGATAAATTATTCGAAAGCAGAAGGTAGTACTCGCTTTGTTTTCATTTGTCTGACAACCCTAAGTCTTGTCTCAATATTACCGCGCACTATTTGAGTAAGAAAGGGTTTTACCAGAAAATTCGTATTAGCATTAAAGATGCAAAGGGTAAGTAATATTTCCTGATGACTGTTCCAAGAAACGGGCTTAGAACTATTGTTTAAAAAGAACATTTCTTTGTGAATTAATGAATGCACACCAACCAACTAGACACAAAGGGATATGCATCGTGTGCCGTGTCATATAAATGTAAAATTAAAAGTCACTTCAGTATTCATGGAAGTTCGAGGAACAACTGTTTCCATACGGTAAAAGAGAGTGATTGATAGCGGCTATTCAATTAAAAGCGGCCCTTTAAAGCAATGTTTAATTAATCGTATGCCACATATTTCTTTATCAAACATTCACTTTTAAAAGGCACGAAGAAAATAACAAAGTAAATGCAAACTAATCACAGCACACCACCCAATATATTCATATAAATCCCGTAACTACATTATGTATGTAAATGATTAATACAATGAATTGCACAGGCGACTCGTTAACGTAAATAGCCACCCACGTGTTCCGAGAAGCCGTAGTCCACTTACCATAATATCAAATCAAGTAAAACGAGACGATTAGGAAATGTCATTCGAACAATGAAACAGTAGCTGCCGAAGATTTCACTGACGTGGGGACAACTGTACCGGTTTCTGATACATCTACTTTAATGAGCACAGCTGGATTAATTTTCGCTACGGTTCCGATAATTCTAAAATTAGGCACGGTACACTGTTATTTATAAGGGGTGTTGTTGTAATCAAACCACAGCACTTCCCGGCAGTGCGTTGCGATTAGCTGACCACTAACTACAGAGTTTAAACTAAATGCGATGCGAGTCGTCTCTGTTTAGAATGCGAACCAGGAAGTGCATGTGATCGGGCCATTTGGCACCGAGCTGTGTCCCAACAACCTATTGAAACGATACTTTAAATAAATCACTTATTTTGATCACAGGTGTGTCCTATTATGAGAATGAGCACCTATAACCCAAAGTGAAAGTGTAAAATGTCTTTGAAATACAAAATTTGTTTTATACCGCATATATTTTCATATGCATTTAGTAAAAAGCTGTTATTTTTACATTACAAACAGACACTTAAATTTTATTTATTTATAATACATATAAATAGGTAAATAAGTCGGTATGTATGTAGTATGTACTTTCATACATAGGGAGCAGTGGTGGCCCAGTGGTATCGACCGCGACTTACGAGTTGTAGGTCGTATGTTCGAACCCAGACAGGCGCTTTACTTTGTGTAAATTATTTCATCACCACTGCTCTCAAAACGGTGAAGGAAAACATCGTGAGGAAACCGGCATGTCCTAGAACCAAAAATTCGAAGACATGTGACATTTACAAATCCGCACTGGGGCGGCGTGGTGGATCACGGCCCATTCCCTCTCACCGAGAGGAGGCCTGTGTCCCAGCAGTGGGAACATTATAGGCTGATGATGATGACATACATACATGCATTTATTAAAAAGCTTACTTATTTGTATAGCTTGGAGTCGCTTTTTGTGTCTGTCAGTGTGACTGCGTTGTTCAATTTATTCCAGAAGGATTATGTGTAGCTAAGTAAATAGATTTATTAAACTTACATATAATAAATAAATCTCAATATTTTGTCAAGTCGTAAAACCGTGCGAGGAAAGGGCGGGTTGCTAGTAAATGATTAAAATACAATAATGTGAACCTCTTAATACATGACCTAAACTCATGTTTAATAATGCCTAAAAGTTTAGGATCCATTGTGTTTTTTTATTTCAGATTGTTATTCCAGCAACATATTAACGTGATCTGTTTTTCTGTTCCGTGAACGTGATAGTGTTTACATTTATTAGTCCAATCAAAAGATATTTGTAAATAGAGAATTGCTTCATATTATGCAATAAATTACCAGCTTCGTGTCATCGCGCATCTCTTTCTTTTCTATGCAGTCCGACAGTGACCGCGCTTTAGCTGTTGGCAGTCCTTTATTATACGTTTCGTGAACAGCAAGTTGATATCGGAAGCCCATAAAATAAGAATTCCTTTTTACTGAAGGAAAGCTTATATTTAAGTTAGCGCCGTTGGCTATCAGCTTTAATTTCTTTGGACGAAATTAATGAAACACACTTTCAGTAATTGAATTGTGAGACCTTGTAAATATGATGAATACTAAGTAGTTAAAACTACACCATCTATATTTTACTAAAAACCGTCTTTTACATAAGTACAAAGTAAAGCAAAGAAATTTAATTTAAAAAAAAAGAAAAATTCTTTAGGAGTACTTCGAAGCCTGGATGCCCTTTTGTTTTTGTTTATACGAAAATAAAAGGGCATATATTATTATACAAAACGACCAATTGGAACCGCAAACCTAGCTTTTGACGTTTCATAATTGCCCACACATCATGTAGGTTTATGTGAAATAAGTTATTTTGATTTAATTGATAGTTAGCTAGTTATTTATTTAATTTAGTCCTGGGGGTTCGTATTTCGGACCGTATAAGCAACACAACACTGCGTGCGAAAACCAAGACCACGGACGTTACCCAGAAATCCGCTAAGCTTAAGTGGGCCAGACATGTCCGCCGCATATCAGATGACAAACGGGCTAAGAGAACCGCCGATGGGATTCTACTGAATGCACGACGTCATAGTGGCAGGCCGAGACGAAGATGGCAGCACGAGCTTGCCTCCTACCGAAAAGTCGGCTCTAGTAAAATACAAAATGTATTTATTTAAATGCCATATACTATCATTACAGGTCTTAAACGAATGCAATAGCTAAGACACACACACACGAAAAAATTTAAATTAAAGCACAAAATACATCTCAAGATCATAAAGATCATTGTTTGTAACATAGTGTAAACAATAGTACTTTTGCGAATTGTCTCAATTGGGAGAGAGTCCATTGCTCTGCAGTGGGATAATACAGGCTAGTAGATTAAATAGTACCAGATGTCTTATTCATTTTAGAAATGGCCTAGACTAGAATATTACCGTGACTGGGTCTTCCCTCTCATGCACGAGGTTGTGTGTTCAAATGTGACTTTTTCAATTTATTTATGTACTTTCCGAGTCAAGCAACGTCACAATTTAGTTTCATATTTCGTGGTTTTAAATTTTTACCATTTAATCGGAGCTATATAACGTGACGTGTGTAAAAGGTAAGAGATCATTGCGTTTACAGTTCTATTTATATGCAAATAATACATTGGAAACTTGGAGGCCGTTATTTTCATAGCAAAATAACTCGTGAGCATTACGGTTACTTACCTTTTACACACTTTTCACGTAACTCTAAAAAGTTAGTTAAACATATTTTTTAAATATAGCTCCGATTAAATTATAAAAACTGAAAACCACGAATATGACACTAAATTGCGACGTTGCCACCCATAAGGTATAAGCGCTCTTAATGTTGGACATTACTGACATCGGTTGAAGGCAAACATCGTGAGGAAACCTGGACTTATAGTTATTATAAGTCAGAAATCCCTGAACCGTCTTGAGCAAGCCTATGAGCTTGTATGAGATGAGGCCCTCGCCCTACAGTGGAGCTATAATAAGCTGGTATTTTAACACCTGGTGTACATAGTTAGTTGTATACTAATTTACTATGCTGTAAGTTCATGAATTATTTTTACCTGACTACGGCAAACCCAAAAGGAAGGTTATGATTTATTTTTTTGATGTGAAGCACGTAAAACCGACTGCTGGCGTGGCGACGCATGCCGTGGCGACACGTCACCACGCTATATTTTATATAAGTAAATAACTTTTTATTTAAAAAAAAAAACTGTATATTTGGTTTGTGATTGCCATATTATTGATTTTCTTTTATTAAACCATTATTTCATACTTATTCACTATACTATTTTGTATAATAAATAAGTATGAAAGAATGGTTTTCGATGTTTCACACCTGCCAGGCGTCCCGCGACGGCTCAATTTTTTATTATTTTATTATTGCCAAATTGGCCTGCTCTTGACCTATAGACGATTTAAAATAGAGTAGGTAAAAAAATACTATCATGCACGGGGTTTGTTTACACTTCTATGTGTATGTGTGTTTTAAGAACTTAAAAATGAACAAAATTAAATAAAAAAATCTGACTACTTTTTCTAAGTAACCATTTTTCTTTCTGACGCTAAAATATTAGGCTCAGACTTTTACGGCTAGGCGCTTAGTGCCACAAAACACTTTATCTTTCTTAAAATAAAACCTTATTTAAACAGTTATATAAGAAGCTAAAGACATTTTCCTTAAACTCCATCATTTGAGGTGGTTTGAATGGTACTTCATCTCTGACTTTATGATAAAAAGACGGGATCGATTGCGATTTAACCGCCTCATTCTGCAAATCACTCAAACCTACACAAACTGCTGAAATAAATAACACGTAAATCGTAATTTTATTTGAATTTTAGCTTTATTTTAGAACATTTCCTTGAATGGAAAACATGAAAGGAATTATACATTGGTAATGTTATTCAGATATGACATGGAAGAGATGTACATTCAGATTTCTGATTCATTAATTACAGAGAATCCATTAACCTTGTGATGAATCCATAAGCATGCCCAGTGGTAACGGCCGCAACTTACGAGTTGTAGGTCGTAGGTTCGAACCCCGACAGGTGCTTTATTTACTTTTTGTAAATTATTTCATCACTACTGCTCTCAAAACGGTAAAGGAAAACAACCAGGAAATCCACGGAGAACCAAAAATTCGAAGACGTCACATCTACCAAATCGCACTGGGCCTGCGTGGTGTATTGGATCATTAAGTTCCCTTCAAAATGGTTGAGCTGAATGGTGCTGATCCATACGTCATGTTCATGAACGGGCGCCGTCAGTAGGCACTGGTCATTTCTTAGCTGCCACGGCTTACCTATTTTAATTCCATAATTGTTTTTATCTTTTTATTACGGACGCTTTTAAAGTGCACGTGTTTCTACATCGTTCTCACATGTATAATTACTACATGAATGATGTAACCACTTTTTTGTAACGATATTTTGATTTAAAAGAGTGTCCATGGAGTTTCTTGCCCGTTCTTCTCCATAGGTACCTACTACGTTTTGGAATGGGCAACTAGCTTCATCTTTCTGACTTACCGACCACTTGACAATTCAAAAGTGCCTGTAATTGGTTTATTTGAAATAAATGCTTTGAGTTTGAGTTTGGTGTATTACGGCCCACTCCCTCTCCCGGAGAGGAGGCCCGTGTTTCAGGAGTGGGGAACATTATAGGCTGATTACATAAACATTCATTAAGTTGGGATAATAAGCATGCTTGTAGCTACAGTCTAGGAATCTAATTAATCAGCTTACGGTTAATTTCTTCTATCACCTTATTATTTTCCTGACTACGTATTGCCAAATGAATGAAAATTAAAGAAATTTGTTTGAAAACCTTGGCCGTTCGACACGTGCCTACAACTACGGCAAAGGGTCGTTAAAATTGAATCCACAATTAGAGCACCACCCCTTTATTCCAACAGATCATCTTTGAACGATACTTAGAACGAAATCAATTCCGATTGTGTATTTAATGAAATAGATATCAAGTCACTCAGTTAGTCATTGTTTGTAATCAGTAATTATTAAACGAATCACTTGCTTTCTTCATCACATTGATTTTAAAATCAAGATCTCTTTGGGTATATTTATACCTGGAAGATTTTCAAATTCGATGCCATCTTAGTTAAAGAGATATTATTCATTTAGATCAGCTCTGTTTTTATACCCAATCAAATATATTTTATTAAAATGTCGCTAGCGAATATCTACTTGTGGCCCAATTAGTGGTAAAAATGTAAAGTAGGTACCTATTACTCAACCGCCAATTAAACTTAGTATATTTGTGTGCAGCTATTAACTTTATCTCATCGCGGTTTGTAAACTGATCTATGTAGTTTACACCTATGTCATAAACAACAATTTAGCTTCCAACAGCTGCCATTACGCACGTAACCGCAAAAACTTTTTTCTAAAACAACAAATTATTAACAAAACTTACGTACCTACACAAAACTCCAATCACGTATTTATACGTCACTTGCAAAACATTCGCGAAACATAATCACAACACTAGAGAGATGGACGGTAGATTATGGAACACGACGAGTTCTGTGTCCAAATTAAAGCGGGTCCAAATAGACCTGATCTGACGGCGGTCTATTAGACCACGCTGGCCTACGGAGGCCAGAGGGCAACTGTGACAGGGCGCGCACTCACAATGGACACTTTCTGTATGTAAATCACAATAAAATACCAGCTTTGTGAACTGATTGCGACACGCTAAACTAAACACCGAACGTCATCTATGGTACAGTTGGTTTTTATAAGCGAATATTGACTCTATTTGGTGCATGATACGGTCACACGTTCGTATTGGTGGCAGGAATATGGGGGAATCAAAAACTAAATGACAGTGAGGTTGACAGAATTGAAAATGAAGAATTGGACATAGTACAATAGAATTGAAAATGAAGAATTGGACATAGTACAATGTACAAACGTACAGCAGCTACCGTGACAATATTGCAACAGGTAACTGGTTGCTAAAGCAAAGAAGAGTGATGAGTTTATTCTAAATGCTTACTGTTTATTTTATTTTGTTATAGTACTACCTGACTTGGCTTCCGTACGTCCTTAATTTCGGGTAACCACTGAAAATCAGCGCTGTGCTTTGGATCCCCTATAGCACAGCATCGTGCTGAGTGGAAGCCTTCTTGTCACAGTCATGACGTGCAGCCCCAACCTTCTCTTATTTTTTGTGTTTATGTTATTTTTTGCGTCATGTTTACCGCAAATAAACGTATTATCTTTATTTTTTCTTTCTTTCAGCTGTCGACTATTTCTGTTTTGTACTCGTGATTATTGATCTTTTTGATTTTTATTTTTCTTAATTATTAGAGCAAATTATCTTTTTTTGTGCATCAGGTGTTTCTATGACAAATAAACCATTTTTTCTTTCTGATAGTTATCTATTCAAGCGTAGACAATAGGAAAAAGGATAAAAACAAAGATTTAAATAGAGTAATTATCACTAGTGAAAATACAGTTTCTATAGATCCTAAAAGAGTATTGCAGCCCAAGATAGGAAAACAAGACCAAAACACAACTATATCACCTATTTATAATATCAATGAACAATACGTCAGGGAGATATAGATCAGGTTCTGCACACAAGTGCAGCTTACAGAATGTAACCGATACTTAACAAAGCGATAGCATCGGATCCAAGCACAAGAGCTACATGAACGCCTAACTAAAGAGCCCTTTTGAAATTTACACTAAGCGACACGGTAACTGCGCTGTACGATAACATAACATTACAGGAATTAACACTAGCCAATCTATTCTATAAGTGTTCAACGTGAAATCTGAGGTGAATAGTGTAAAAAGTGTTACTCCCCTAGCATCAGGTGGAATTACAGCTTACTTCACCTAAATCTTCTCAGTGTTTTTTTTAGAATAGACTAGCTGGTCTTGATAAGCTTGAATGACACTCTTAAACCACTGAATTTGTTTAAAAAATTGGGTGTATTTTTTCTAAATTTTTACTACTACTTTATTTCTATTTGCTTGAAAATTAAAAGCGTATTTATGCTATTTGATTATGGTATATTAGCTCCTATTGTGTGGTTCCTGGTAGACAGAAATATCCTTATGTGCGCCATGAAAGCGAACTGTTATGAGAAGATTCTGCAGCAACATATTATCAACTAACGACAGCATCGTGATTACCAATTCCGTCTAGTTACCAAGCATGATCATTGAAAGGCTCATGTGTAGCAGTAAACAGCTGTAGGCATAATTACAGTGGACAACTATCATCGTATCGTTATCGTCTCGTATCACATAAATACCATCATCCACAAACCGTGCGTGTTGGCAGTGATTGACACAAAATGTGTATATTGTTCGATCGGAAGGTGTGGTGGATTGACAGCCTAATAGTGCGAGACCAAAGTTAAGTAAGAATCATCAATCACTTTGATACATGTCTGGCGTATTCAACATCAACCAAAAACTGGGACACGGAAACGCGAAATAATTTGTCATTGTATAGTTGTTTATTAATTGTTTGTGGTCCGTGTACGTCTACGATTATGTCAGTTTGATGGATATTAACAGAGGCCCCTAAAGTTCTTTAACTTTTTATAAAGAGTCGAGAAAATTTTTGTAGGCTTATTTTAACAAATTGAGGCTGGAGGCATGTTACTCATTAGTGCAGTATTAAATCATAACCCTAAATAAAGTACTACTACTACTGAACTGCTACTTTATGGAACACTAGCTGTTGTTCTTTTGTTTTTAATACCAAAAAGTAGCCTATGTCCTTTTTCAGATCCCAGGAAACTTTATAACGATCGGTTCAGTGCAGTGGTTAAGTAATGCATAAACAAATAAATCGTATTATTATCCTCAATGAAACCAAGTACCTCGTCGGTTCTCGTTTTCCCCTAATATAATACCCGGAACGTGATAATAAAATCATACTTTAATCACTAATCTGTGGTGGTTATGGCAACACTCCCTTGACATTCGTTATGAGTTAAGAGTAGTGTGGGAGTTAACATAGTTGTATATTATTGGTTAAATCAATGTTTTTCGGATAGCTGGAGGTTAAGATGTCGATTTAAAAGTATTAACAAATTGTTTATAAACAGCGTTTAATATACTTAATTTCATAATACAATATTTTCATCTCAAACACAACTGGCGAAATGTGGGTGTACTATAGGTACGCCTCTGTCTAACCTTCGGGGAATACAGGCGTGATGTTATGTTTAAATGTTTTATGTTTACTTAAATGAACATTTTGTTTATTATTTTTTTGTGTTTAATTGTTTTATGTTACGTTTAAATGTTTTTGAGTTTTGCGTCTCAATAAAGCTGCTTTAGGTATATCAATTTTATTTAATTTTATTATTTTATCAATCAAAACGCGTGAGGGAGAGGCAAAATTTGCGCCCTCACGCCCCTAGCCGCCGCAGGAGACGCCCTGGGCGTCGGGAATCGCAGGCCGATTCCCGGCCACCGTAGGCGCGGGCTTGCGAACGGCGAGCAATGGGCAGCTCGCCGTTCGATAAGGACCAGGCCCGGGTCGACGGCGCGTTGTGTTCCACGCGCGCCTCAAAGAGATGTCAGCAACAATGACGGGGTTGCTAGGACCGATGCCTGCTAGGGCTGCGGAAAAGTCCAAGAGGGTTACCGTGGCCCCGGCACAGGCAACTGAAGGAACACGGGTGGGTTTTAGTCAGTAAGAGTCTGACACGCCCTCCTGCTCTGCCCAGAGCGGGAGAAGTTATTTGATGATTTCCCACCCACAAAAAAAAAAAAAAAAAAAAGGTATATCAATTTCATTAACTTCCATATGTTAAAATATGTGCCGAAAGGCATACTCGACACAGGTGTAATATCATTACTTTGATTACCTTGTTACCTCGGTTAAAGTAAAATACTAGCACGGAGGGTATTTCTCAGCGAAACCTTTTAAAAAGCTATTCCAATAATTTGTTTATTGGATCCAGCAAAGAGGACTATAACATGCTTATTGGCTAGATTGATACTGATACGGTACCTATTTATCATATGAGTAGGTGTACATATGGTCTTTTTTTTTTACTGTTTGTATGGCCTGTGCGTGTCCCAAATAAAATATTTTTTTTCTTTCTTTTACTTACATAAACTCACGCGTTCGTCCCAGAACAAACTACAGAACGTCATCTGCTACGATCCTTACAATACTCCCCTTGCTTCGTTTAAGTTCATACAGCAAAATTAAATATTTTTCTTTAATTAATTAATTGATTGTAGTTTTCCTCCAACAATTATGTATGCGTTGTGCTCTGTGCTTGATGTTGTAGGCCGATATGCAAATACTTAATTAAATCAATCGACCTAATCTATTAATTAGGGCAAATTAAAAAAATGTGTTGTGTCGCGGTTTAAATAAAAACACGTAGGTATCTTTGTATACAACGCATTATTTGGTTCACCTTCTATTTTAATTAAACTGTCTTGTTTAAATTCACAACGTTCTTTTTTTAATAGCTATTGCGCCAGTTTTTACTGGTAACAGTAGGAAAGAAAGAAATTAAACATTTTCATAATATTGTTTTAAACTACCACTGCCTATTATTTAATAGGTACGTGTATAAAGTTCTACAAATGATATGAAAGAAAAGAAAGAAAGAAAGAAAAAGTGTGCCACAAATCATGTTTTCAACTTTATTAAATTTCCATTACCACAATCATACCCTAAGTTCATTTATCCTAATAATCTAGACACTGTTTACACGGGGCATTTTGCATACCTATCGAAAAATCTTTAACAAATGAAAATATAAACTTTCATTATTCACTTATTTCAAATTGTTTTCATCTTCTTCTACGTCGTGCTCTCACTACAGGAGATAGCCACCACAAATGATGCATCTCCAAGCTATGTGGCCTTCTGAAGTGTGAGACTGCAAATCGCACGAAACAAAAATCCGTTGAAATTTTTCATTTCCGTATCTTTACAGAATGACAGGAGACGTGTTTATCGAGCTCCTAGGTGAACGTTAGCCATTTCTTCAAATGCTACAGCATTACCGAGTTGCTGTAGTCCAGTGTCATATTACGCAACTCTAAGCAGTAAGGTCGCCGCTTGAGCCAAATTGGGTTAGCCGAGTAATTGTAAATACCATTGAATTGAAAATACATAATTTGCTTGCAATGACAACAAATAAACAATTTACAATTCCATAATGACTTGACATTGACACTTGACAAGTTTGGCATTAGGTTAATAATGTTGCAAGGACGCAGATTTTAATGTCCTTAGATATTTAACAACTTATTTTAATTCGTTAAAATGGTTATCGCTACTTAATAGTTTTCATGAAAAATTGTGTTTCCAAGGTATGGTTTACATAGCCACTATAAAATTTTCCAGAAAAAAAAAAAATTATTTTATCATGTTCACTAATTTTGCCTGTATTCAAGGTGAATTTGTTACGGACATTAATGGTCTTCGAAAAAACTGAACTACGAATACGCTTTTCGCTGGCGTACCAACACCGTTTTTTCAAATTTATGTACGATTTTGCGCGTTATCACGGGTGTAGAGACTTCCATTTGTCGTAAGCATCGTAACGGCAAGCAATTCTTTTTGATATTATTTATCGCTCGTTAGTTTGCGACAGCAGTTTGCGTCATGTCGAGACTCCAGGCCCTGGAATTTTTATTTAAAACATGCAGTTCGGTCTAGTCGCCCCGTCATGGCATAGTAGTTACGACATAGCTGAAGAGTTAAAGGTTGACCACAAAACAGTTTTGACCCGTTTAAAAAAGTCTGGCTATACAAAATAGCTTGATATTTGGGTTTCACATTTGGGTGTTTGGTGCTCTTAGTCTTGAATTTTTATATAAATACGAAATAACTTTTCCCCCGACCTAATATGTATGTAAGATAGCATATAATGAGAATGGAACGAGGATCACACAGATGTCCCACGATCTAGTTTCATTTAACTAAACAAGAATCAACATAACAAAGACTTGATACACCCTATTTATTTCCAAACCAGTTAAACTCCAATAAAGTAAAATCATCCCACTCCATGTATTGTTTGCGAAGCTTCCATAGACTTACAAATCATTTAACAAAGCCACCTGGAGGGCAATAAAATAGAACATATTATTTCAGATTGTAAACATTCAATATACTAGATTCGAATCCCCAATTACATCACGGCAATTCAAACCGCGGCGGCGTGGGAAGGCGCGTCCGCAACGTCCTTTCGATAGCTTTCATCCAGTATACAACACGAAGTCAACATGACCTATGAAAAACAAGCACACCAATCGATCTATTAGCACTACGGAGCTCTAAATAGACTGGTCTACTTTATTTGCGCGGGAAAAATCTTCAATAGCATAGCTGTTATGCAAGCGATGTAAATGTACGGTATCATTGGACCGTGTCGAGTCCACCGTTTCGCCAATCAAAAAAGCGGAACTATGGGTATCACAGTAACGCAATCCGTGGGCGCACCCTTATGTTAGGATGAACGAAAACGTATTGTACTCCATCCGGTGGTTACATAAAGTTTACGGGTATTATGTTTTTCGTAACTAATATAGTTGTATATCAACTGATGAAATGGTGTGTTGTGTATAGGCAATGGGCCAGAAACCTGTCACTGCGCACACCGGAGAGAATTTAAAACTCAATTCGATACTGATTGTGCTTTTAAGCGCCATAAGTCCTGAACGAGTCAGCGCTGAAATCGCTAGAATTTCTAACTCAGCGAATAACGAAGATTAGTTAAGAATTAACTTTGTTGTTAAACATATCTCCTCTGTATCTATACCTATGTATGTAGGTACATATATGAAATCCGGAACAAAAATATCTAGTCTCATTCAAGAAATTCAAGATCGTTTTATCAGGAATGAAAAGAAATTTTAAATAGAAAAACAATATTTTCCCCTTATCTTTAAAACCTTGACCTACCACGATAAGGGACTGTTACAATAAATAGGTATTATTTCCTAGGAACTTGTTAGTCTAGTCTACTTGAGATAAGATAACATTCGCTATTCAAATCCAACTCGTAGTTCCATTGATTAGCGCGTTCAAACAAACACGCGTTCAAATTCTCCCACTTTATTATATTACATCTCTGAAAATGGTGAAATGAAATGTTTATTTCTGCAAGTACATCTTTTAAGACACCTTTACACGTCAATATATTAAAACTAGATGACGCCGGCATTTCCAAGCTGACTGATGCCTGAGAAGAAATGCCGAAATAAACTCAGAGGTCAAGGTCTCGTTCATGGTGACGTGAACTACAGTAAGAATGGAGTGATAATTTAAGCACACACAATAAGCGTATGCGCAAGTAAGTACAAAGGTACGTCGTTACGTCGTACGTTACATAGGTAAGTACATAGCGTCAATAGGAAATAAGCCATCATGGAGCGACAAGACAATCATAACTATTTAATTATTCTTGGTGAGTACGATTTTAGTTTTAAGTTTAATATCGATGTGAGTTTAGTGGACGGTAAAAAGTTTTCTCTCCATTATATGTACATGGAATAGAAAACGCAATCTGCAAAATGCGTTCAAAACATACCTCCAGACCATCCTCAAGATCCGATTAAAATTCAGAAAATAATGAACATTCAGATGTGAAACTGCTTAGTTAACTAACGAGCATTTATTTTAATAAAATAGACATATTATTCGCTGTATTAAAAAGTTTCAGGTACAGTGAAAAAAAATATTTGATACTTTGTATTTGATAGAGTAAACACTCCCGCAAACAGGCGCGACACGCGACGCGACACAAAGGAACCGACTGTCTCGCGACGAGCGGTGTCTTTGTGTCGCGTGCGATTCGCGTCGCGAGTCGCGCTTGTTCGAAGGACCCTTATATTAATATTAACCCCTTCATACTCCATATTCTATGCCACCAAGAACACAACACAAATAGGTACCTACTAGGTATTAACAGTTAATATGAGCCATATGGTGCCATGCCACGCGATGTAAACAGAGAAATGTGTTTAACATTATATGGGCCACTGAAACAAACTTCCTGCATAACGTTTATTAAGGACTGAACAGAAACGTTATACTCTATGAAATACATTACATTAACACTCGAAGGGATATGGAATTATGAAACTTGTAGGTAATGTACTTAGATAAACAAACTTTTATGAGGAAAAGCTTCGTAGCCTCTTGGTCAAATTCGTAAAGTTTAGAATGTACGTCAGTTAAGAGAGTAAGGGCCGGTTTTTTGATCCGTGAAAAACTTAATATTACTTACTTAATTAATGAAAACTAATAGTTGGGTTAACTTTGGATCAAAAAACCGGCCTTAACCCAGAGAAAATAATTGTTAAGGAAATTGAAACCCTAGTCCAATTGGCCCTGTTATAGCCATCTACTAACTTTTCATACAACTATTAAAGAATGACAGTTGTGATTTGAATATACGGACAATTTTCCCTTATCACGAAGATTTTTTTAAGTGAAGCCCAAAGTTATTTATCTAGCAGAGATAGTCCAAAACTTTATGCCGGAGATGAAAATTAAAAATGCACCCAAGATACAGAACGCATGCCATAATAAAGCATTCATTTTGAAATTGATAATGGTGCCGATTCCCTTGTTTACAAACTAAACCAAATTTAAGTTTAGTGCATCTTCTTCTATTTCATTAAGAAAAGGACAGAAGATAAATTTTAGTTTAGTCCTGTCAAATTAATCAGCGCCTGACACTACACCATACAAGTTAAGACGTGATTAAAAAGTTGACTACTAAAATTACATTAAATTACGTCAGGTGCTGACTAATTAGACCAAGACCAAGACCAAGACCAAGACCAAGAGGGTTACCGTGGCCCCTGGCACAGGCAACTGAAGGAACACGGGTGGGTTTTAGTCAGTAAGAGTCTGACACGCCCTCCTGCTCTGCCCAGAGCGGGAGAAGTTATTTGATGATTTCCCACCCACAAAAAAAAAAAAAAAAAAGGTGCTGACTAATTTGACAGGACTAAACTAATATTTATCTTGTCCTTTTCATAATGAAATAGAAAGAAAAAGATGCACTCAACTTAAATTTAGTTTAGTTTGTGAACAAGGGAATCGGCACCAGTGTCGCCTAATTACCACCAAATTAATTACCTCCGAACGTGTCATAGCAAAATAGTCTTATTTCTTTGGCATAGCTACGAAATGGTAACATGCCTATTTCGGGCAAACGCACATACTTACGGGCACAGCCGTAACGGGTCAAATGGCCCGGGAATTGCCTGGAATGGCCGGGAATGTCCGAAGCGAACCATGTGCATTTCTGAGCAACATAGTGAGAGTGCATTGACCCAATACAAATAAATAGCGGCCTGTATTACCTACCAATGCGTGTTTCCGATCATTCACGGAAACATTACCTTGTATATGCTTGGCCGTACTAGTAAACTGATTGGAGTCACTGCTGGAAATAGTAGCGGTGTTATTTTTATTTTTTTATTGTTCTAGTTATTTCAACAATATTCAATTTTTTTTTTATAAAATCGTTGTAGTTATTTGGCCAATATTCAAAAACTATTTGTGGTTGTTTCATAGGTGTGATGATGTTTTATACATTAATCGTTAATTATGATTAAAGCTTTTGAATTTGAAAACTATTCTTAATTCACGAAACCACAAAAATCCTGGAGACAAGGTATGAAGAAACTAGAAATCTGGGGGTCTGCTCCCAAGCGGTAGTAACGGGCGTGACCATCCATATCACTTACGGACATTAGATTAGTTCAGTTTCCAAACTAAGAATGAATGACAATACGATGTGCCAGTCGTCCCTACGGATGACGTGTTTTTGCCCATCCAAAAAATTTAAGTAAACACTTGTTTTGACAAATCAACTACTTCCGGACGGGCCCGTATCTTCGTTGACGGATTTAGAGAGTAGATCCCCTGCACTAGATACAATTTTAAAATGCAAGCGCATATTATATTCATAACTTCAGGTACTTTTTTCAGTTAAATAAATACATTTATTTATTTCATTGTTAAGCAGATAAAATCAAGTAAGTACACAACACTTAATTATCTTATGTACATCACTCGTGACAATGCCTAATATCTTCAAGACTAGAGAGGTCTTATAATCGACGTCGGTGCTTGAAAATCAAGGGTAAAGTTAAAGTAACAGAGGGCGTAAAACTTGTCCAACTCAGGGAGAGTATTAGAAATATCTGGGTCAACAATATTCACTTCCTTTTCCTCTTTAAATG
Organism: Brachylomia viminalis; assembly: GCA_937001585.2. Taxonomy (NCBI): domain Eukaryota; kingdom Metazoa; phylum Arthropoda; class Insecta; order Lepidoptera; family Noctuidae; genus Brachylomia; species Brachylomia viminalis. The sequence goes on from OW443300.2 coordinate 7,536,958, forward strand.
TTTTAATCCTTCCGCTGGTCGCAGTAAAAAGAATGAAATGTTATACGAACAGAGAAAACTTACCTACTATTGAGCTTTGATATCTACAGGGTTATTGGTAATATGTCGACAATCCATTAAGGGGATTTAGCGGAGGTCATTTGCAACCAAATGACCCCTTATGACCCTTATGCAAATGTCAACCATTTCCGACCATCTGATTTGATATTTTATATTTATTTGGCGGTTTGCAAGTTTGAAAATATATAAAACTACAGTGCATGTTTTATTTTTTAAATTATATCAGATCGCACAATTTTCATAATTTTAAGCAGATTATTTGACTAAAATTGATTTCTGCAGAAAAACATGGATATACTTTATCAACAGAACATTCCAAAAATATGTACAATTTTTCAGTTATCCAACGAGATACATTTTTTTTTATCAGACATTTTATATCTTCAAAAAAATATAAAATGTCAAATTACTGGAAAATAGTTGACATTTGCATAGGGGGTCATAGGGATTATTTGGTTGCAAATGATCCCCTTAATGGATGGATGACGTATTAAAAATAACCCTGTATATTTGTGTCTCCTTATGGCAAGAATAGGTACGCATTGCAATATCTTAAATTAAAAGAACTAACGTAAAATAACCTACGTTCAAAATCCCTAAAATCTAAATATCGATAAATGATTTTATTTCTGTAAGTAGGTTTGAACAAACACTTTTAAACACGTCAATCATATTTTTTTTTTAAACTAGATGAGGTCGGCGTTTCCTATCTGACTACTCTGAGAAGAAAGGCCGAAACAAACTCCCGAGGTCACAGTCTCTTTTAAAGTCCAGACAAAATCTTGGTCAGATCATGTAAAGGCTATGTAGATTGGTGTCTGCAATGGTATTTTGAGGAAAGAACCACACAGATTGAGTAGACCTGTCCAGTCAGTGCACGCATTTGTCAGTAACCGTGCAGCGAACGACCATAAAACCGAAAATTAAAATAACGTAAGTTTATAATGTCGAATGGTTAGATATCCTTCGTCCATTATATCTAAAATCTAATTATCGACAAACGTGACATCGAAAGGCTGAAATATCGAAGTACAGAGTATCTAATGACCTAAATATTGAAGTAAAGAGTATCGAATGTCCTAAATATCATGTGAAAACATTTCTGTGAGCAACTTGGAATCACCCAGTTCAAAATGACGAATCGTACGATCTGCCGCAGAAATTGTCTAATAATCTAGTCGCAGGCAGATTGTATGGTTCGTCATTTTGAAGTGAGTGAAATAGGATAGGTTAGGTTAGGTTAAAACTCTGACAAACCGCGCGCGAGCCGAGCGAGCGAAGCGGGCGTGCTCCGACAGCGGCCGGCGAGTGCCAAAAACTACTAGAATACACAGTATTAATAAACTAGTCAAGTTGTCCATTAGGTATTTCATACATTGTTGAAATGTCCAATATCTGTATTAACGTAATGAACTAAAGTTAAATGTTGACATTTTGAACTTTTAGATATTTAGTCCAATCAGTGGTAGCTGTTCGTTGCTTAGGTATTTAAAAACATTAGGTATTTAGATTTTAGGGATTTTGAACGTAGGTTGTTTTACGTTATTTCTTTTAATTTTAGATATTGCAATACGTACCCGGCAAGAATAGGTACCTACCTACCCTGCATGGTTCTACCAAATCGATGTACTTTGATTTTGCTGTATGCCTTTTAGTCTGTGCTAAACAAATGTATTTTCTTTCTTTGATTGAAAGTCGCAGATATAAAAAAGGTTTACCGACATAGAATGATTTACTTTAATGTTTACACGATTCAATTTCGTTGGCTCATCCAAATTGTAAGGAATAAGTGAACTGTGTATTTTATTTCAAACCCAAACCCAATTTACGGCCAAAAGGGAAGATGACATAATCACCAGGTTTAGCTGACTGGTGATCACAGTTTGTTGTTTTTTAGCGAAATCAACGACAGTAAATTTTTCATAAATTGCTTTTAATAAGATCCACACGTTTTAAAAAACACAACAAGAATGCATTCGCGACAGTAAATTGATTCCATCTGTAGCAGATATTTTCGCCAAACTGCTAGTATAATTATTTGAGCCAAAACAAATCGTATCTTTGCCAAAATCAGCTATTGGACCGGATCCTAGATATTTAACAACGGCGGCATGTGAACACAGATCTAGGTCTACGTGAGCTATTTCTGAGAATTCTGAAGCATTACTAATGTCAATGTTTTCAGGATTTTAGGTACATTTCTAGGGGGCTCGTGGCTAGATAATAGCAGTCACACGGGCCACGGTAACCCTTTCGGACTTTCCCGCAACCCTGGCAGGAGCTCACTTCGCCTAAGTTATGACGGTGAGATTGTTACAGAATCGACCGGCTGAGCTAATATACGATTAAACACTCTGGAATCTTAAACGCCCACTAAGCAAGCGTGGTGATAAAAGTTCACTCCTTGTCTGCATAAGAAGTGGCATTTCCTAGTTAAAAACTGTAAGCGGCAAGCCTAGAGGTCGGACTCCAGATGAATATGTCAAAGACGAAGTTGATCACGAACAGCGCGCATCACAGGATCACTGTGGCGGGTGGGGAGGTTGAATACGTTGATGAGTTGTTGTTGTATACCTATCTTGGTCAAATAGTCTCTTTCCGGGCAAGACTAAACAATGAAGTTGCGAGACGTACCGAAAATGCCTGGAAGAGCTATTCGGCCATGAAAGATCTCATGAAGGATGATCTTCCTTTGTCCCTTAAGAGGAGACTCATTAACGTGTGCTTACTTCCTATCCTTACATATGCTGGTCAAACTTGGTCTTTGACAAATCGGCAGAGGTCCACGCTCGAGGTTTGCCAGAAGGCTATGGGAACGTAATATTTTTGGTATCAAATTAACCGACCGGGTTAGGAATACGACCATCCGTTCCATCACAAACATAACTGATGTCACTTGGAAAGCTGCCACGCTAAAATGGAATTGGGCTTGACACATCTGTCGCATGTGAAACAACCGATGTGGCCCAAACTTACGAGCCAATGGGTCCCTCTTATGGGGACTACATGACCTAAACGCAAGTTTTATAATGCCTAAAACTATATGATCCACTGCAGTAAACAAAAAAAATATATATATGATATTCTTCAGGATATATGCTAGTTAGATAGTGTGTTGAAAACGTAATACAACTAATTTGGATACCTCAAAAAACAATTACTATTAACACTTTCGCGGACAGAACGTAATTAGACGTCATGATTGGAGATTTTGATGCGGCACAACGTATGATGACGTTCAAAAACAGAATATTATTTACGGCAGGACGTTGATACCCGGTGAATTTTAAAGCAAAAATTCGTTATATTGTACCCTGTGTCACAACATATAAAAAACTCAAAACTTTACTGTCACGTCAACTTTGTTTGTAACCGTTTCAAAAAAGTGCTGTTGATAATGTGCGGCGACACTGCTCACACAAGCACACCGTGTTTATACGTCTCCCGCGCTCCTCGCGTCCCTACACTCAGTGCGGCAGTGTCACGCTAGCGAGGTGCGCGCGTTCCATCAGCGCGGGAGTGGCGCATCGTAATATTTGCAGACAAATAAACATCGTAAGTATTTATAATATGCTATTATCTTATTATTACTAGGTTGTAAACTAATTCAATTATAAGTGTATTGTATGAAAATTGTATGTCATGAGTTATTTTGTTTGTTTGAGATGGATAAGCGCAAGAGAAATCTGATGAGAATTTTTGAGGATTCCGATGACTCAACCGAGGCGGACCCATTCCAGGATCGTGATGGTGACTTTGGATCTGACAAAGATTTTGACCCTCAAGAGGATACTTCAGGTAGTGAAAGTTGTCGTATTTTTTATCACCAGAATTCGTCAAAACCCTCTGCTAAAACACATTCAAAATCTGTTGGGATCTCGACTCAGAAACCTAACACCGATTTTAGTTCTGACACTAGTGATGATGATAACGATACACAATCGACTAAAAGTGATTGTACCCGACGTACTCAAGAGGAGGGTACAGATGACTCGAGTTCCTCAGAAGAAATTTTTCCCCTAGCTAAACGATTAAAACTATCAAAAGCTCCAACTATAACTGAAAGCCATCATGAGATCATTCAGGAAATACGAGTACCTGGATGCTCTTCTGTACCTGATATAAATGAACTATCATTTTCACAAAACTTGTCTCAGAATATGGTATTGAATCCGTCAAATCTGTTACAAGCGACATCTGATGAGACGACTCAAGGAAACCTACTACCGGCTTCACCTACCGCTTCTCAAAATGGAACTTTGTCAACCCTCTCACTAATTTCCAATGTCCTTGCTGAAAACTGCGATCATGAAGGAGGATTCCGGTCTCTTGACAAACTACCACCTTTATTCGACGCGTCTCAAAATGGGACATTGGATTTATCAAATTTAATACCGATTTCTCATGGTGTGGCTGAAAACTGCCAACATGGGGTAGTCCAGAAAGAGCGTAGGTGGTCTGGTGAGCTACTTTCTTCACACAGTGCGTTAGAAAACAGGCCTGGAGGATCGTCTCATCCCACTGAGACAACGTCTAATGAAGAAGATTGGGTACAAACAACAACATCCATACCAGACTTTAATTTTGACGCTGATTCTGTGGGGGTAAAGTTTTCCATAGACGATAACACAATCGTGTCTGATGTATTTCATCACTTGTTTCCATCCATCATTCTTGACTATTTAGTAGATTGCACAAATGCATATGGCTCAAATATGTGTCAAACTAATAGACCAAAAACCAGACACAGTCGATCATATTCATTTAAGCCCACAGATCGTAACGAGATGCTGAAATTTTTAGGATTATGCCTGGTATGTGGTCAAGTCAACGTACCTCAAAAACGGAAGCTATTTACATTATCAGATAGTTTATACTATCACCCTACATTTGTATCTAAAAATTATCCTGAAAAAATTCCGCTTCCTCTTGGCTCTAAAAAGACTTCTAACTACCTCAAATGCAAAATGTGTGCAAATAATAAACATCATAAAGAAACTGGTTTGAGATGTAAGGGTTGCAAAGAAAAACCAGCACTTTGTGCATTGTGCTTTGAAGAATGGCCTATGACTGATCATTTAATTACAAGTTGCTAAAGATTTATTTTGTTGATTTGTTTAGTTTTTTACTAAGATGACTAAGATTTATTTTGTTGATTTGTTTAATATTTTTTTACTATGCAGAAGTTGAAATTGTTTTTGTGATATGATTATAAATATACAAGTTGATGTTTGTGAAGACTAATACCTAGTAATTTGATAGCAATTGATACTACAATATTATGGTTGTGATTAGGTGAATAATTAAAGTTTACGATTCCTAAGACTGATAAATGATTGTCAAATAATTAAAGTTCTGATTTACGTACAACTCCTGTTTTTTTTTTAAAGTCCTTTTAACGTCAGTGGCGTTGTGCCACACTCAATATATAATTACACCATGCAATATGGCAAAACGTATATACTTATACGTTGGACGTATAACCACGTTGTGATTCGGGTACTCTATTTTGGCATTTATGATATGATAAAACGTATAAATACGTCAAACGGTGTAATACGTTCTGACCATATTACACATTACAATAACACCGAAAGTGACAGAACGTTACTTCACGTTCGACGTATAATGACGTTGTGATGCTACTAATATTCATCTATACTATACGTCCTGCCAGAACGTATGGATACGTTGAACGACATTACACGTTGTGTCTATCATACGCTATATCAGTTGTACTATTAGTGACACAACGTATGCAAACGATGACGTGATAGAACGTTTCTGTCATATTGACTTTTAAACATCTAATAACATATAGCACAACGCATTTAAACGTCAAATATAATTGTATGGCAATTTATTGTGTCATTATAGAACACAATTTAAACTGAGACCGTCCACGAACGTGTTAAAAACCATACCTACTAATAAACATGCAATCATTCCGTTTTTTTTTCAGATTGTTTTTAAGCAATATATTAACATGATAGTGTTTTAATTGTTTAGTCCAATCAGTAGAATTTTTGTAATTATAGAGAATTGCTTCATATTTTGCAATAACTTATCAGCTTTGTGTCATCGCGCTTCTCTTTCTTTTCTATGCAGTGCGACAGTGACCGCGCTTTAGCTGTTGTCAGCTCCTTAATGATATGCGACATGACGGTAGGCCCAGACGGAGATGGCGGGATAAGTTGGACTTCTTCAACAAGAACTAGTTCTTAGCAGCTTTAAACAGAGAGAAGTGGAAAGAGACTAGGGAGGCATTTGCCCTGCAGTGGGACAAGACATCACAGGCTTTTGATTTAAAAAAAAATAAGCAGTGCTCATTACCCATCGGCAAAAATAAGCAGTGCTCATTACCCACCGGCTAAAAAGGCAAACTTCCATACAAACTTTCATCCTTTAGGGAACGAACTTTCAAAAATCCTTCTTCAGTGCCTCATATTCGCTATTTAGCGAACTCTTTTGCAAAATTTTATGCTTCAGACCTTGTGCAGTGCTCATTACCCATCGGCTAAAAAGGCAAACTTCCATACAAACTTTCATCCTTTAGGGAACGAACTTTCAAAAATCCTTCTTCAGTGCCTCATATTCGTTATTTAGCGAACTCTTTTGCAAAATTTTATGCTTCAGACCTTGTGCATAGACTTTAGACAGAGCGCTGTCTGCCAGTGAGTACATGAATTCAAGATTTTTATTAAAAATATTCCATCCCACGATCAAAAACATTACAATCCTACCAAGACTTATAACTAAAGTAAGTGAACCCTCCTATTGTTATCCAAGCCTATTACAGGTTCACTTCACAACATAATACTATCGTTAAACTCCGAAACTTGTATCTAATACTGTGTAACACACAGTTTCCTGAACCCTCTCATTAAACTCGATTGTTTAGAACAAACTCTTCGTGTGGTTTATGATCATCGCTGTATTATACCGTATCCGCTTGTACCTAATTGCAATGTTTAAATGGGAAACGATTAGTAAATACTTGTACATGAGTACAGTTTCTACAGAGGGTCAGCCCTACACAAGCGCTTAGGTACCTATGCAAGACGCCTCGAAAACGCTTTCAGAGAAAGCAAGTAAAAAAAAAAAAAACAGAGTGGCAGGGCCACGTGCAAACTGTAACCATGAATTCAGCACATGCGCGTCGATGTCCCTGTCACCCTGTATGTAGATATGGTTTGTTACAAAAGTATCTCACGAAAGCGCAATCAAACCTTATTAAGGTTTGTTTTGTTAATCACTCACTAAAGGGAATTATTAATACATTTTCATCTATATTTAGAAAGGTTTAACTTTATAGCTCACAATTTTTTCTAACAATAACTAACATTATTAAATTGTATTGTAATCGAAAACTCATCGACGAAAATTGAGGTTATGAAACTAAACTGCCAAGTGAAAATATCTTTTATGTATTAAAATTTTATTATAAGAATTTAGTCTTATAGATGCAAAGGTAGCAACATCCAGATAAACCAAAATGGCGGTACACAATATTTTTGGTTTCAAAGCAGTGCGTTTACTTTGGATATTGCTGTTTTTGCTGTAAACCTATAATTTCAACGGTTAATTTAAATGAGATGTTGCTGTTTTTGGTACCTACAAACTTATTAAGTCAAATAGTAAAGCTGATTTCACATTGACAGACTGCACTCAAAGTTGCTATCATTGAAAAATAAGATGTTGCTGCCTTTGCATCTATTTGACTCAATTATTCAATTACGCAAAACAAAGCACTCAATTTGTAAGTGGCACCATAAAATGGCAACCTCCCGTACGTTTTCTGATACATTTCTTTACATTTTAATTAGACTTTTGGAACAGACTATAGGTAACCTATTCGATGGATAAGTAGTCAATTTAAAAAAACCATTACGATGTTTACAGGGATAAAAATGGTCCGTGCCAGGTATTTATGACCAAACATAATAGCAGTGTGCAATTTCAGTGTGCAAACAAACTAAAAATTAATTAATTTTTAATTTTAATAAACTTGGTGTCTGATGAACATCATCTCATGTGTAATTCGTATAACACTTAATTGATACTCTAAAGCTCCATCGAGCTCGTCTTAAATAATGCCATCACACTAAAGATTCATGCAAAGCAATTTGAGCTTTGTAAAGTGATAGTTAAAGTACTAAATTCGTTTGAAACAATTAAGTTGAATGGCTGGGGTGTCATGTATCGCTTGATTAGTATTCAGTTTAATCAACGAGTCAATAACGTATTTGACCTCAGAGAAAATTGACACTGAAATATTTTGTTCGAATAAGGTGAAGTATTTGGAAAGGTTTGAAAGTACCTTTAAAGCGGCAGGTGGAATTTGTCGAATTATTTAGACACCGTTTTTACTTTCTTGTGTTGTTAAAATAACTGCTTTTATACGTGGAATTAAATATTAATAGTTAGGTAGGCGAAAAAAGCTTTTTCGTATTTTATAGGTATAAAGTTTTAGTCAAATCTCTTTGGCTGTACTGTTTGTGTCTGACTGGTTTTGATACCATGAAATAGAAGACATTTAAAAAAAAATAAAAAGTAAAGAATATTTCCCGCAATTTTACAATTGTTTTTCTGTCCGACAAAATGATTGAATCTATCAAAGACAATAAAAAAATACATACATTTAGGATATAATTACAAAAATGAGACACAAGCCGCAAAAAAAATGTGACGTTTATGGACTTATCGCAGTGTCCGTAAGAGTAACAAAAAGTTGGTTCAACCGTTTTCATTCCGGGAATTTTGATGTCAAAGATGCAGCTCGCTCTGGTCGCCCTGTCACGGACAAAGTCGATGCCATTTTTGAAAAAGTGGAGAAAGATATTACTAATTATGACATGGCTAAAGAGCTAAGAGGGGTTGACTACAAACCAGTTTTGACCCATTTGGAAAAGTCTGGGTGTACAAAAAAGCTCGATATTTGGGTGCCACACTAGCTCTTAATCTTGAATTTGTATGTAAAATACGAAAGCACATTTTCCCCGACGTAATATTTTACGTGCGTATGCCGATAAATAATTCGTATTTGATAATCAGGTCGAAAAAACTACATTCGGATTTTATTGGTAGACAAATCTTGGAAAATAAGGCTTAAATTTTCGCCTACGAAACTTTGGCGGGTAAGTAATTTACTTAGTCACGAAACTCATGATTTAGAAATGACATGATTTTATTTCTGTAAGATCTACTTACTTGTGTTGCTGTGTGTTGTCTTGAAAACATTGTCGTGTAAAAGTGTCATAGAAAGATCTACTTTTTATAACACTTTTCTAAGGCAGCGTTTTATTTTGGTCAGAAGTAGGTAACACCAAACCAATGAAATTACAATAAACTTTACAAAAATCGGATACATACAGGTAACCCATACAAATAGGTAACTCGTAACTTTTGTTCGTAAAAACTACACAAATGTGTCCTGCATTTATTTTCATCCATGGCGAAAAAATGACCCTCTTCTCTTCGTTGCGAAAAATGGAAAATCTAAACCATGATAGCAGTGCCGTGCCGGCAGTGAATTAAAGAGCGTATATTATTTAAAGGAAGTAGGTCACAATAAAACCTACGTAGCACCTAGCAGTTTGATAATGTACCTAGTTTGTATTACTTTCTTGTCGGACAAGATAATTAATAGAGTGCCTAGAAGGTAATTTATTTATCAGGATGAAAAAAAAGTTATAATAAACTTGAAAAGCTGCTCAAATGTTAAAGTGCCTGGATATAAAAATGGGTTTTTACAACTAACTGAAGGTATAAACGTGAAATTCTCTTATTAAAGAATTATTCCAAAATAGTCTTCTAAACAAGATCAAGTGTTGAGGATAGGTAGGAAAAACTGATACCCCGTATTACAAAAATGCACAAGATCGCTGACAAAAACGTGTTAATTCTCTTATTAAAGAATTATTCCAAAATAGTCTTCTAAACAAGATCAAGTGTTGAGGATAGGTAGGAAAAACTGATACCCCGTATTACAAAAATGCACAAGATCGCTGACAAAAACGTGTTAATTCTCTTATTAAAGAATTATTCCAAAATAGTCTTCTAAACAAGATCAAGTGTTGAGGATAGGTAGGAAAAACTGATACCCCGTATTACAAAAATGCACAAGATCGCTGACAAAAACGTGTTAATTCTCTTATTAAAGAATTATTCCAAAATAGTCTTCTAAACAAGATCAAGTGTTGAGGATAGGTAGGAAAAACTGATACCCCGTATTACAAAAATGCACAAGATCGCTGACAAAAACGTGTTAGGTAGACAAAGATACTAGTTTCGACATCTGCACAATCCAGGTTAGTAGTTACATACAGTACTAACCCTTGGACACCGTAGGCACAGCCACTTTCTTCGACTTCTTATTAATCTTAATATTACAAGTCAACTTCTCAATAGCCTTCATTATCTTAATGCTGACTTTGTTAATAGTTCTAAGCTTCGGATCGGTGTACTTCGTTCGTGCACCATCGCCGACAGTTTTCTCTCGGCCCGAGTCCACACTATCCTCCGATTCAGTCGCCGAAGTGTCCGACACAGGGTGAAATATGTACGGGCTGCCCGTAAAACAGGGCGAATTCATTTTGTCTTGAAATTCACTTGCTTTAGAATCACACGAGGCCGAGGGGACTAAGCATGTTAGATTTTTAATGAAGCTTCTACCAAACGACTATACACTGCAAAGTCTAGCAGAACGTTGTGCAAAGTCGGCGACGGAACTGTTTCAGGTTTATGATGTTCTATCCAGGAGGGCCGTAGACCGTGACACCGCTCCTTAGGACAAGCCTCTGGGACCTTGGCCCCGCTTATTACGACGTTGTAATTAATCTGAATAAGGCTCCGTATGACTGCTCAATGGCAAATAGCTTGGAAACGTCTCGTAATCAGACTGAGACTGAGGCAATCGACTGTAAATGGCTGAATTGAGTTTACTCGGGCTTCGTTTCTGTTGCTTTGTTCAGCAATCGTTTTATTTTATTAAAGTAGCTCTAGCCGACGTATAATTTTTTTGGAGATCTCAGTGTTACTTAAGTACCTACTTATCGTAACAACATACCTAAATGGAAATTCTGAAAGGAGGTTTTCGGTTAGATTAAACTTAATAAGATAATCAGCCATATTTTAGCGGTTCAGATAGGTACCTACCTTATAATACTGATGATCATTAAATTTATTATAAAGATATGAAGCCAAACCTTTACAACGACAAATTACGGGTATCAATGTCTTTTACTAAATATTAACCAGCAATTAATGAAGCAAACATTCAACAAAATGAATAGCAAGACTTTATTGATGAACAGCTAATAAGAACAATAAATACCTAATTAGATACATAACTAAGATCAAAGTAATTTTTTTCCAAGCGTGCTTTATAGTTCCCTCGTAGGAAGCTCAATTTCCGTTACGATGGAGACGCTCATAAAAAAACTACAACGGCAACCATGAGATAATCGTTTGAATGTAAAAAATAGGTCAAATGTCTATTTCCGTAACACCGTTCAAGAATTTCTATACAAATGAGGAGTGTTTTAATAGACTGTAAGCGCCTACTCAAAAATTTAAAGCAACCCGAGCTAGCGGCAAAACGCGTTGCTATTACATTTCTGTAAGGTCAATTCAAATAAAATATAAAGCACGGGTACACTACATAGGTACATACGATAAACTTTATTCTGTCAGTCACAAATACGAATTTCAAAATATCGATTTTGATAATTCCGAATGGTTCTAAATTCCGAATATAACAACTCCGACTTATCATTACTCCTATTTTTATAATTCCTAAATTTCAATATTCCTAACGTTTATAATTACTTTTCGCAAACTAACGAGTTTCAATAGATCGAATAACAAAAAGTCCGACTTAATGATAAATCGAAACATCAAAAATTCGAATTCCAATACCGATGAATACAATTCTGAAATAAAAACGCCTAGTAAAACCGAAAAGCAAGACAAATAAACACATAATTGCTCGTCAGAGAGAAGTATAATATTAGGTTATAAAAATATTTTGTTTCCCTGGTCACAATTCTAACATAACCTAACCCAAATGATTCACCAACAATAGAGGGGATCTGGCACTCGGCGGCCGCTGCCGCGGCACGCTCGCTTAGCTTGTTCGCCTTCGCGCTTTAATAGTCACAGTTCTAACCTAACTTAACCGAAGTGATTCATCAATAATACAGGGGATTTGCAGCATGCAAGCAAGCATGCAGCATGCAAACAGGCATGCAGCGTGCAAGCAGACACGCAGCATACATGCAAGCAAGCATGCAACATGCAAGCAGGCATGCAACATGCAAGCAGGCATGCAGCATGCAAGCAAGCATGCAGCATGCAAGCAGGCATGCAGCATGCAAGCAGACAAGCAACATGCAGCAAGCATTGTTTATGTGACGGCTCCGACGCTGCGGGGTTTGGGCGGCCCCACGCGAGCTTATCGTCGCAGATGGTTTTAACGCTCACCACCGCAGCTTCAGCTTGCTGGCCGCCCCACCCCTCCGCGGGCTTAAATTATACTCTAGGGTAGGACAGACTGGGCACGCCACAATTGCGGCGATAAGTCCCCTCTTTGAGGAGTGGCTAGAGAGGCGCCATGGCGTCCTCACCTTCTGCCTGACGCAGGTCCTTACCGGACACGGTTGTTTCGGGAAGTTCCTGTTCCGGATAAAGCGGGAGGAAACGCCCGGGTGTCACCATTGTGTGGATCGCCCGGAGGACACGGTGGAGCATACGGTGGAGGTCTGCCCGGCTTGGGCGGACCACCGCCGCCGCCGTGTCCTCGTGGAGGCGATTGGCGGTGGCGATCTCTCGCGTCCGGCCTTGGTCCAGGCCATGGTACGGAGCGAGAGGGCTTGGGAAGCCGTCACCTGCTTCTGCGAAGCAGTAATTTTCACAAAGGAGGAGGCGGAACGCGTGAGGGAGAGGCAAAATTTGCGCCCTCACGCCCCTAGCCGCCGCAGGAGACGCCCTGGGCGTCGGGAATCGCAGGCAGATTCCCGGCCACCGTAGGCGTGGGCTTGCGAACGGCGAGCAATGGGCAGCTCGCCGTTCGATAAGGACCAGGCCCGGGTCAACAGCGCGTTGTGTTCCTCGCGCGCCTCAAAGAGATGTCAGCACCAATGACGGGGTTTGCTAGGACCGATGCCTGCCAGGGTTGCGGGAAAGTCCGAGGTCCACGGGTAAGGGTTACCGTGGCCCCTGGCACCGGAAACTGAAGGAACACGGGTGGGTATTAGATAGTAAGTCTGACACGCCCTCCCGCGCCGCCCAGAGCGAGAGAAGTTATTTGATGATTTCCCACTCTCAAAAAAAAAAAAAAAGGGGGTAGGACAGACAAGACTGCGTGAAGTCGGTTTTGCAACGACTCGTTTCTGTCACTAACTTTTGTAGCACAACATGTTGACTTTTAGTTTATCCGAAGTACCTATTGAAAATCGGAATGTCGTTTTTCAGACCGAGAACCCTTCGAGCATTTGATTTTTCGAACGTATGAAAATCGGAAACAAATCGCATTTACGAATTTCGGTAAAATAAATTTTGTGATTTTTTATAATAGACATTTTAAGTAGGGCATGCAAAAACCGGGTTGATTAAGAAAACCGACTTTTTCGGGTTTTTGGTTTACAAAACCGGTGAAACCGGTTAAATCGGATTTTTCTTTTTTTTTTTCAAATTTATTAAAGAAATGAGAAATATGTGTGTAAAGAAATGAAAATGCTGAAGTCTAATCAAAATATGTATTTTTAAACATTAATCTTACTTATTTTTATAATAATGAGCATTTTTTGGACTAAAATAAGCTACAACTACTAAGTTATAACACTACTAAAAGTTTCTTTTCTTTTAACATAGAATAAAGCTTATTATTTAGGAAAATAAAAAAAATAAAATATTAAAAACATAAATATAACATTTGGTAGGTACGCAAAGGTCTAAAATCACAGAATATTAATTAACAATTTAACTGTCATAAAATACTCACAGGCAAAATCAACAGTACGTAAAAAGAGATCAAAATAATTATTTAAATAATACTTAAAATAGAAGTCTTATTCTTAATTTACCAAAACAACATAGTCAGTCATTCTTAGAGATATAGATTAAAATTAAAGTTACACAGCTAAACCAAATTACTTTGATAGAATGACCGTAAGGATACAAGTGCATCAAGGGAGTCATCATTTAGGGTACTACGGATTTTATTACACATGAGACCCGCTGAGGAAAAGGCTCTCTCTGATTCCACACTTGTTGGAGGTATAGAATTCAAAGCTTTATATACTTTTGATAAGTGCTCTCCCATTTTTCCTCCACTGTCGTAAAGTGCCATTTCCACCCTGATTTTAGTTTCTAAATCAAGTTCTGTAGATGGGTTTGTAGTTGCATCAGAGGTATGTAGTTTAAGCGCCTTCTTTATTTCTTGTCCGAGTTGGTCCTTGATGTTTTGTGAAACATGGAGTACTGTATGGTCTACGTTTTCCTTTGTTATCGTCGCCGTCGGTATAGTAGTCGAAAAATGCTTATTTTATAATGTTAACTATGAAACTTCGAATTTGTTCGTTATCGAGAGCTATAGTGTTTTTTATTACACCATCCAAAAGATCTTTGTAGTATGTAGCTGGACTATGCAAATATACAAGGTGTTGTTTTGCATCCTCGTCAAATTCGAGGAGGTAACTATGCTAATGATTCTCGACACGAATCAATAATAAAATAAGTAGGTATTTATTTTAAAATTTTTTCATTTTCGGAAATCGGCATGTGTAGGGTCCGTGTGATACCGCCCTGTAACTGTAACGCATGCACACAGCGACATAGTCGTACGACACTGCCTACCACATATGCAACGGCGCGATTCTGTTCTTTGAAAGTAGAGTATTCTGAAATACTGTCAAACATAAATATCTAAAAAAACAAGTATGTATTAATTATTGAGCAGGATCGTAATTTTATTTGATTATTTATGTCTTTTATAACAGCCTCCTGAAATTTGACGAGGATGCAAAACGACACGTTGTAGAAGTATTCCGGTAAGATTTGTCAATCTTTCTTCTATTCTTGACTCTAATGAATTTGCCAATTGAGTGCTGATGGGAGAGGAATTTTCTTGCAATTTTTTAAGCATAAATTTAATTGCTGCTACTTCTGTAATTAAATTAGCATCACGCTGGCATATAGCTTCTACAGTAGCTTTTATGACAGCTAAAGAATCAGCTAATTCGGTGAGATTCAGTAACTCTGCATCATTAAATTGAATATTAGACTTAAGATCTATTAAAGCCTTTGATACAGCGTCTTCTATTTTTAGAAAACGCGTAATCATGTCCGCCATCGAACTCCACCGAGTCTTGCAATCCAGTATAAGTTTCAGATCTTTATTGTCATGGTCTGCCATGACATATTTACTTAAAATGTAATTTTTCGTTGGTGATTTTCTAAACATTTTTGCAACACTTCTGACTTTGTCTACAATGTCTTTATAAAATAATGTTTGCACGAAATTACGTCGATCAACAGCAACACTGACATCAAACTCAATACCACCATCTTCATCATCACTGTTTTCAGAGTTATCGCTATCTTCTTCATTTTCATTCGGTTCTTTAGGTTCTCTAGTTACTTCTGTAGTTTTTTTGTATAGCACATCAATTATGCCTAGTGGAATTCCATGTGCCAGACAAAAATGTTGGTTAGCTCTAGCAGCCCGGCCTAAGGCTAACATAACGCTGGCCCCATCAGTGGTCAAACAACCGATGTCTTCATCCAACAAAAGTCTAAAATTTGACAGTTTCTTTTTTAAAATTTCTAAACAATGCTGCGCAGCCCCTTTTGCACTGATTCTCACAAGCCCCAAGTTTTTGTAGCCAGCATTGTCACTAAAATGCGGTGAAAATAAATTTATATTTATGTATCGCCGGTTTCTGTTAGACGTCCACTCGTCTAAAGTTATGGCAAATCTCACTCCATCTAACTTCAATTCCTCTAATTCTTTTATGATTGAATTTCTTAACTCGTTATTTGATTTTGTGACCATATTTTTGATACTATTTGGTGAGCTTGGCAATTTGTATCCACTTTTGATAAAAAGTTTTCTAAGCTCCTCGGAAGAACAAAATGTTTTGAAAGGCAGGCCATCCAAAGCAGCCATCTTTGATACGACGTATTCAACAGAATATAATTTTGCGAAAAAATGTATAATTTTTTGTTTTTTTGGATTTGAAGGATCTGTTTGTGTATCTTCACAATAACATTGGAGAAACAAATCCGAAAAAACCGAAAAATCCGGTTTTGTTAGACTAAAAAAACCGGGGTTTCAAATTAGTCGGTTATCCGTTTTTTCGGTTATCCGGGTATCCGGTTTGCATGCCCTAATTTTAAGTAAGTAATTCTTAGGTATTATGAAATTCGGACTTTTGAAAATTGGAACATCGAAATTTTCAATAAAATATTTCGGACTTTTCACACTATCCACATTATCAGTAATTAGATTATACAATAGACCCACGGTATTTAAATATTTTCTTTTGTTTTAATGATTTCTTCGCATTATGTAACTATCTAACATAAACGTGATCAGCATTTAGAAAGATTTTTAATTAGCTAAGTATCTACCTACTTACTAAAATAATATTCTTCTCTTAATTAATCCGAGTTTTAAGCTTCCTTGACCTTCTTAATAAAATATGTTCATGAAATTATTCCATTAGTACCTATGTGACTAACTCGTAGCACTGCAGCCTCTCATAATAGGACAAGAGGGAACTGGGATGCAAAATGTGCAAGTGCACAAAAGTATTGGTCATTTGCTGCCGCTTCTACAATTAAAATATCAACTTTCACACAATTATTATGTTGGGGTCAGGTTGTGCACATGTCTTCTCGGTCAGAAGTCAACAACTAGGTATCTCTTCTCTAAAATCGATGTAAAGCGGAAAATATCGGTCCCTGGACGTAAGACCGGTTGACATTCCAAAACTAACTTTACTGTCTCCGTAAAACACTCGGGTCGAACAGCTTAACGTGTTCTCCGAAGCACTTGCCGCATACCGACTTTTAACATAAAATAAATACATAAAATACCAGTTCAATAAGACTTCGCCGCTAATAAAGAATTCAGTGAAAATCTATTTTAGCAGTTTACAGTTTTATTTTAAAAAAGGACATCATTAGGAGTACATATTAATAATATAGCATACATCACGCCTGTAATCCGCTACGGGCTAGGCAAAGGCGTAACTATAGTGAACCCAGATTTCACCAGTTATGTTTTCATCCTATATAATAAGAGGGTAGGCAGATTGATAAGGTTCTCATAACCTCATCAATCTGCCTACAATTTTCGCAACTATGTTGGGGTCGGCTTCCAGTCTAACCGGATTCAGCTGAATACCAGTATTTTACATTGAGCGACCTATCTGACCTCGTAATCCCAGTTACTGGGTAACACGATACCCCTGCTAAGACTGGTTGTCAAACTTTTTGGCTTCTGACTAGAAAGAAAATAAATGTAAGTATTTGACCCAGGTTAAGGCGTGTGCCTTAACCTGGGTCAAATACTTACATTTATTTTCTGGTTTTTTTTTTGTGTGGATACTGTGTAGTATCCACACAAAAACAGACAAACAGAAAATACTTAAAATAGTATTGTGTGCCTCACGACTGCGCCAAATAAGCCAAGTTCAGCAAACTGGACAACCGACTACCAATAACGACTGTCAAAGATCTACGAATGACTGCCGGGACCTACGGCTTTCAAAGGAACGAAGGGGTCTCGATACGTAATGGATGGTCATCGACGAACTGACCGCGGCGAGCGTAGCTTAACCTTCGATCGACTCGAGCAGCTGTTATACAAATTAACTTTTTTATAAGCCCGTAGTTTCTCACTGAGTGACGAGCCTCCCCCTACTCTCTCGCCACTTCTCCCTGTCTAGAACTGATAAGGAACCGTCTTAGAGTCCAGCTAATATACTGCCATCTCTGTTTTGGTCTGCTGCGATGTCGCTTGCGCTTGCCTTACCAATTTTTTTTGTAAGTATGCAAAAAAATCAATATATTTTACATGGAAAAACTTAACGATAACGCAATACGAGTATATTGGTACATAAACCACTGACTACCTGCAGTATTGTCTTTCCTTGTCTCTTTAATCCATCCAAAGGTTGTCTGTAAAAGATGGCTTTTAGCGATAAGACTGCCCCTTATGTCACCCTATGTAAAATTTCTAAATTTTTAACTGTATTTTTTTGGTTTCTATTCTACTTAGGTATATAGGTCCTTAAAATGCCTATTTTTGAAATGGCATGAATTTTGTTCTTGATATGACGATTTCAAACATAAATGCCGTCCTGTCTTAGAGAGTATTATTATTTCTTTCAATAAGACTAGGACGGATCATTAAAGCGAGTTGGAAGTTTAAACTTCCAAGTCGCTAGAATGAACCCCAGGTAAAATGGTTCCCGATAGTTTCTTTGAGCGTAGAGTTAGAACTCAGAGAATTTAATCAAGAATGGGTGAATGACCTGTTGGAAGATGGTGATTGTATTAGAACTACTTCATGGGCATTAGCATTTGTTTTTTTTAGTATCATTTATTCTTCATTCATTCGAACCACTACATTCAGCTGTTCGCATGGAGGCAGGAGGATGGATCTAGATCTGGATTGCCCAATAATGCGGTACTGGACCAGGCTGCATATTGAACATACCGGATCCAAACCTAAATTTAGACTAAGATGAAATATTTAATTGTATACTTTAATATTTTTGCTATTGTAAAATTGTAATTTATAATGTTTTTAATGATGACTTTTGTAATATTTATCTAACAATTTCACATGTCTGAATTAAATGAATTTATTATTATTAGCTAGTTTGAAATAAATGCTTTGATTTCGAGTTTGAGTTTGACTACCTCCGGTTTTTGAATTTTAATTGTATTTATGATTCAGTGATGATTGGTCAACCAATTTACATTGTAAGATATTGACGAATAGAGATTTGACAGTACAGTCAAGTCTAGAAAGGGGTACCTTAATTACTTCAGAAATCATTATGGTAAATAACATAACATTACGCGTGGAATCCTTGAAGGGCTCGGCAGAGGTGTTCCCATATAAGGTACACCCACATTTCGCCACTAGTGTTGAAGTCCCACGAGCCCTATGTATTAAGGTAAATGTTTGTTACAAATTAATATGAACAGTACCTTGGTTTTTTGTAAAAACCAATCTAAATTTATTTCCGCCACTAGCCAATATAAGACCACGTAATGGCCCCTTGAGATCCCAATACAAGAATTTGCTACATTCGGGTCTTTACAAAACAGCACTGTTAAGGAAAAGTATTATGACAATGGGGCCTGTCATTTATAATAAAATACCTCATGGTTATAAGGATTATTCTGTAAACATTTTTAAATCTAAGGTAACTGCACTACTTCTAGGCAAATGTTATTACTCAGTGAAAGACTTTCTAAATGATATGAATTTATACAGATTATGATTATTATAATTAATTACAAAATTGACCCCGTAAGACTTATCTACCTGACTATAATATTATTAATTGACTTCACTATAATTTCTGTTTTGTTTTGTTGACATTCTTTTGTTTGTATGTATTAATATTTTAAATTATGTAACAATTTGCACGCCGTAAGGTAGACTGTAGCCGATCTCTTTACTTTATGTACAACATCTTATACCTGTACCTACATTCATAGCAAATAAAGTTCTGATTCTGATATTATAACACTAAAAAGAAATTCTATTAATTATGTAAGTAGTGGAACTAGTACTACTAGGTACCTACTCTCTCTCTGGAAACTGTTAGATAATCTGTAGTTTTAATTACATGCAAAAATAGGTAGGTACATAAGTCAACGACTTGGCGACATGCAATGTAAGTAAGTACCTATCAAGAATGTTATCTATTTGAACTTGTGATTTAGAAGTAGGTAGTTCGCTTCTAAGAGTTTGTTGAGTTGTTTGTAAAGGGTTCTGATAAAACTAAATAGGTCCGACAAACGATCCTATATATCGACGATGAAATACCTAATAGGTCTAACTACTTTATTTTTTATTTTTAATGTTCAATGCCAATCGACGTAAAATGCTATTTCGCGTATACTGGCTTTAGCTGGCTGGCTGAGCTTTAGCTCATACCACGATATTTGACTATTTATCCCATTTATTACTAATAGAAATAGGTAACTTCTAAATTATGAGACGCTAATTTTGCTGCGAATACCCCCTAACTTTAAGTACAAATAACTATCATGTCGTTGTGTTGAAACTTTCTAAAAATATATAGAAGATATTGGTAGTTTGTCGTCGAATTGTGTAAGAAAATGTAGCTTAATATACCTAATCAATAAAGATTATAAACTAGCTGACTCGACAGACGTTGTCCTGTAAATTTTAATATGGCCTTGAGTTCATACAAAAATCCCATAGAAAAAAAGAACATTCCGTTTTTCCCGAATTTTCCAAGTTTTCAGGAACTTTTCCAAGTTTTCTTTCCGTAACAACCCAATTCAATTACTTACAAACATTTTAAAACAAAAAATAGCCAAATAGGACCAGCCGTTCTCAAACGATGAGCTTACTAACGAACAGTATTTAATTATTATTTATAAACATAGATAGATTTCGTGTCTGTCTGTGTGACCGTGTTGTTCTTTTAAACTACTATTATTTATAGAATTTATTCCGGAAGGTCAGTGTGTGTGTTAATTAGTAACTTAAATATAACACAATAATCTCGATATTCGTTCGGTATTCGTTATTCTAGTAAGTAACACATCAAACAGACCTTGAAAACAACAAAGAAATGGATCCATTTTCCGTCGCTACTTGAAGCGTCGTTTATGAAATTTGAACCACAAAGCGTTTCAAAAATATAAATCAAGGTGGTAATTAGCTTTAGTTAGTAAATTATTAATTATCTCTTGGTTAATAATATTAATTGGTTAATACAAGCTGTCCTTTCCTAGTTCATACAAAATCACAACTGCATTTACTGGTTAGCTTTTTCCAACCATACAGGTGCGCAAGATATTCCTTTCATGGTTTCAGAACGTAGATGTGTAGCGGCATCTACAACGCCACATGTGAACTACGCATCATCGCGGTAAACTCTGCTTGCGCGATGCAGGATTTTGCGTGACGTCAGGATGTAGGGATATAGTTGTCGCCACAGAACAGATAAAGAGGTTAGAAGGGCCTTGTGGGCGGGGCAGGCACGCCGCACTTATGAGCAAACGCTCAAAAGTCAACCGAAATTTGTTTCACGGACTTACAGTCGCGCTCATATTGTGACAACGTACGACGCTCCGTGAAAAACAAAGAATTATGCCGTCTTGCGCTATTATAACGTGTCGGAAAAGAAGACAGGTGTGTAGTGTAGCCCGGGAAGGGATTTCTTTTCACCGGTAAGTCCAAAAACCTTAAAATACAAGTGATATTTGTAATTATTACTATAGTATTATGTAGTTTGTAGATAAAAACGATACAATCGCAACAGTAGTTGCAAAATTATACATTGCTTGCAATGCATGGGTAGCATCTTGTACTAGATCAGTGATCGCGCAATGTATTGCGTTCACTGCGAACGTCGCGTACGCCTAGCCAAAGCTGAAATTCGGCGAAATCCATGCTTATCGATAGTGTTGTACCAAGTTGTAAATAATGTCGATATTAAGTATGTGTGTTTGATACAGCTGATTATTATCAGTAATATTATAATTAAAATAACTTTGTTTACTATCACCAATTATTGTTTATAGTGCGTTTTTAATTTAGTTTCTGAGTAGGTTTTCAATCTCCGGAATATTAACAAACATATGTTGACAGCAAAGATTTTGCGCAGCTTCGTCGGAACTGAATTATTTAGCAACATTAGTAATCATCAGGTTGGATTATATCCTACTGCAAATCATGTTACAGACCTAACTAAGGCTATTATTGGAAAATATATTAATTTAAGATTGCACTTTATTTTGAAAAAATCGAATTTAAAAGATGGCAAAGCGCATGTTACTTAATAAATTCGTATTATTTCAGGGACAATAATAAAATCAGCATTTAAATTGAGTTATTATTGTTCAATTTTAAAATATTCTAGTATTTTTTAAGTGAAAACTTCTTTAGGCGCGTTGAGCACTTTTTTTGGTGAACAAAATCATGGAACTCGCGTCATCGTCACCGAACGCTTTCCATGAGCTATATGTATACTATGTATATATGTGTACTTTTTGGGTGATTAAAAAGCGTGAAACTCGCGTCATTGTCACCGCACGCTTCCCATGAGATATATGTATACTGTGTATATATGTACATAGATATATCTCCTTGCGTTATACATTATATATATATATATAAATAAATTAGCAAAAAACCAAAGAAAATTTGAATTTCGCGGCTATGTTAGATGTTCCCCCTTAATTTGACAGTATTAAGGAAAAATTTAAATCTTCATTAAAAGAGGTGAAAGACACAATTAAAGGACTAGAAATAGGGACCAATTAGTTCAACCAGGTTTCAGACTGGCTAAAGTATGTAGATTCATCCTTCATGGGGTACTGTTTAAAATGTTACAATAAAATACCTCCCCACATATTCCAACTGAATGAAACGAAATTTAAATCTTGTCTAAAACGCACACTATACAGCCAAGCATATTATAAGTTGGGGGATTATATCGCTGACAAAAATGCTTGGCTCAGCGCTGGTCCTGCTCTACAAGAGCGCCTAAACGAATCGATTAGCATTCGAAAATATTGTGAGCTGATGAAGGTTGTACAATCTATCTTTGCATTGTATAAATTCAATTTCTTAGTATTGTATAATTGCATAGCACGTGTGAGCACTATGTACCTACTATAAAACTTACTGCGTTCGTCTTTCATTGACTTGAATGTGGCACAGGTAATTTCTTAGCTGCCACGGCTTATTTGAATTGCTGAATGGTTTTTATCTTTTTATTACGGACACTTTTAACGTGCACGTCTTTCTACATCGTTCTCACATGTATTATTTCAACATGAATGATGTAACCACTTTTTTGTAACAATATTTCGATTTAAAAGAGAGTCCATGGAGTGTCTTGCCCGTTCTTCTCCATAGGTACCTACTACGCTTTGGAATGGGCAACTAGCTTCATCTTTCTGACTGACCGAACCCTTGACAATTCAAAAGTGCCTGTAGTTGGTTTATTTGAAATAAATGCTTTGAGTTTGAATTATTTATATGTATTTAGGAAGTCCACACTAATTGTCCCCCTCTTCCCGGAAATATAGAGAAAAATTGCTAACTTATAAATTACAGTAATTTTATCGATATAAGTAATCGACCTTTTGGTCGCCGTAACATGCGTGAGAAATAAATTACCTTTTGCGCGTGAGTGAGTGTACGTCAAACGCAGTGTTTGTATTAGTGTGACAACCAATAGCAAACTCACTATCTAAGTGCGTGTGGTTTATTTGTGTGTGTAATACGCGTACGTATTGGTCTCTTGCTTGTAGTGGAGTTAAGGAGTGGGAGACAAGCGGCGACACGCGTTCTAATACAAATCAGGAACTATTGCCTTTCTAACCTGTTTTATCTGTTCTGTGGTTGTCGCTACATAGGTATCTTTAACAAACACTCACCGAAAGTTAAAATATTCATGATCTGAGAAACACGACTATAAGATTTTATATCCGCCTAAAAGTCACAAAATTAACACCATCCTTACGTGTCACGTCAAGGAAAACTTTATTATTTCCGCGGATCACAACATAATACACAGTCGCTCCATGTAAAATACTGGTATTCAACTGGATCCGATTAGACTGGAAGTCAACCCCAACACAGTTGGGAAAAGATAATGATTAGGTACATGTTTTGATTAAAAGGCTCTGGCTTTCCCATTGCTGTAATTCTGGTGTCTGTCCGTAATTTTGGCTATACAAGGTGTTGTTTTGCATCCTCGTCAAATTCGAGGAGGTAACTATGCTAATGATTCTCGACACGAATCAATAATAAAATAAGTAGGTATTTATTTTTATTTTTTTGTATTTTTCAGAAATCGGCATGTGTAGGGCCCGTGTGATACCGCCCTGTAACTGCGCTGTAACTTTAACGCACGCACAGTGGCACAGTCGTGCGACACTGCCTACCGCATACGCAACGGGACGATTCTGTTCTTTGAAAGTAGAGTATTCTGAAATACTGTCAAACTTAAATATCTAAAAAAACAAGTATGTATTAATTTAAGCAGGATCGTAATTTTATTTGATTATTTATGCCTTTCATAACAGCCTCCTGAAATTTGACGAGGATTCAAAACGACACGTTGTATGTATAGTTTTGAATGTGTCAGAGATGGAGAAATCTTTTTACATTCAACTTTATCATATTTCCGTTTAATAACATTAAGGTAAGTTCGGGCCATGTTTTTGTCATACAAATTAAGCTTACTTTCAGAATATTTATGAGCTTCCCTGAAATAGCCGTAAACCTTTATTACCTACGATAGGGATGAACAAAAACAATTTCGTTGGCCTAGCTCCATTTAATTTGTTCTGCCTAGTGATTTTACATAAAATATTACCCTTGTGCTTATTTTCCTACAGGGTATAGCAGAGTTGAACGTACCTACTGTACTAACCTATAAATCCGTGTTTGCTACTCAAAAGCTTACCTAGTTTACAGACCTATATATCATGTACATGCTTTTTATTTTTTTCTTAGTTAGTTTAATCGTGATCTGGGAGTTTGAGTAATGTATGCGGCCTACTCAAATGTCCTTTCTTTGGTACTGTTTGTTGAATCGTGGAGAAGTTCTGAGTTGAACTGCACGATTACTGACAAATGCGTGCACTGACTGGACAGGTCCACTCGAATTGGTTCTTTCCTCAAAATACCATTTCAGACACCGATCTACATATGAGTCTTCACATGATCTGACCAAGATTTTGTCTGGACTTTAAAAGAGACTGTGACCTCTAAGTTTCTTTCGGCTTTTCTTCTCAGAGTAGTCAGATAGGAAACGCCGACCTCATTTAGTTAAAAAAATATGATTAACGTGTAAAAGTGTTTGTAGGTACAAACCTACTTACAGAAATAAAATCATTTATCATTTATGAACTTGACGTTGAATATGGGTTTAATAACCATAAAAAACGCGATTTAGTTTTCTATGATGTGGGTAGAAACGGCAGTTTTCCTTGAGCTTAGGTCCTGACCTCCTGAAAGAGGTAGGTACCTACTCTATTTTCTAAAGTAACGACGCGAAAGAAAATGTTGTTACACCTGGCGGGGTAATTGGGTAACACACTAACCGTAGGATTGGCTTTCATTGGGACAGTTCAACAACATTCATTGCGTTATTTACGTTGTTGAGCAGACAAATATTTCGAACATATGCAGCAATGGATTAGCAATATCCTTCAAAATTATTCAGATTCTGATTGATAGTGTGCTACGCAATTAGGGTGCTGGTACCGAAGCCCGAAACTGAGAGCTAAATTATCATATCTAAACAGGGTTATTTGTAACACGTCGGCAATCCATTAAAGAGATATAGGGGAGGTCATTTGCAATGAAATGTCCCCTAATAACCCCAATGCAAATGTCAACCATTTTCCAGTAACGTGACATTTTTTTTTGAAGTTATCTGTTATGTTATTGTATATCGTTGGATAGCTGAGAAGTTGTACAAATTTTTGGAATGATATGTCTGTCGATAAAGTATATCCATTTTTTTGCAGAAATAAATTTTAGTCAATTAGCGTGCTCAAAATGATGAAATTGTATGCTCTCATTTAAAAAATATTAAAGATAATTGTCATTTTATGGTTGATTATTATGTATTGAAGTAGAAGCAGATAAAAATAATTTAAAAAAACATGCATGTTTTTTTTTTATAAATTTTCAAAAATGTATTACCGCCAAAAAGTGTCAAATTAGTCGGAAATGGTTGACATATGCATAGGGGTCGTCATAAGCGATCATTTGGTCGCAAATGACCTCCCCTACATCCTCTTAATGGATCGTCAAAATATTACAAATAACCCTGTAAGTATATGTATAACAATTATTCCCATCACATTTTTAATAAACAAGAACAAAAATAACAATGCTTAGTACACACTGAAGTTTGCGTACGGGGACGTGCCTTCGGATTTGATCTCCTGAAACTTGTGTTCGAATCGAAATAAGCTGCTCTAACGATCAGCGCTCGACTTGTATTTATGTAGAGAGTTGAGTGTGCTCTATGCTTTACAATAACAATTTCCACTCAAATGAGTGGAAATATATATCGTTATAACATATTCAATAATATACATAATAATCACCCTATATTCCTCAAAGGGGTGGGGCACAGGAGTGCAGTACTTTCGCCAGTTCAATGTATAGCTACATGAAGAAAGATCTATTATGATTTTGCCTTAAATTACATTTGTAATGAAAATAGACGGGAACACGCATACACATAATATTTTGTGGTTAGAAAGTTATGCACGAAACTAGCTGTTTCTAGCTAAAACATGTGGCATTTTGTAGCAAACGCTTTTACACACAATTTTGTCCACATGGTTGAAGTTTTATCCATGTGCCAAGACGAATTACATAAATATATACATTACATAACTATAACAGTTCTGTTGTAGGTATTGTGTAATAAAATAATATGTTCTATTATTGGGTTGAGCAAAATTAAGCCGTCTTGTCCGTAAATTTATATGTAAAATATTTGTAAATGCATATCTAAAACACTAACCTGATCTGTTTTCTTCGTTTGCTGACTCATACGCCCTAGTTGTGGAACTGCAGCCTCTTTCATCTTGATTGAATGTACTGTAATAGTCATTCCGTTCCTGTATCGGAGTGGCTCGCTCACGTTCGTTCCTTAGTGATTGATGAGACAATAAACTAACGTTCTTTGCATGTGCGCGAGGAGCCTCAGAACCATTCATCCCACTTTTGTTCGTTGATCGTGGTTCAGTTTTAAAACTACGTTCCTCACTATCCACTGGATCGTCACATCCATTCAGTACTATCTTCTTTATAGTCTTCACTTCTTCAACTTCACTTATCTTGTGTTCAGAGATCGTCGAACGTTTTGTAATTTCCTCTTTCGAATGAAAATTACTGTCGCTGATGGAGTTCGACATAGTCTTACTTGTATATTCGCATTTGCCATTCAACTTGCTATCTGGTAGCAAATATTTTTCAAAAGGATCACTATTTCTTTTAGTTTCAAAAGGATTCTTAGTGTTACTTTGTGCGTTGTATGGAAGACTTTGATTTTGAAACTGATTTACATTATTTCTATGAGAAAAGTCAGATTTTTCGTTGGCAGTAGTTGTCGGTGTATAGATATGATATCCATTTGTATTTTCGTTGTGATAAGAATATGGAAGACTGCTAGGTCCAGAGTCGTATATTTGCGTAAAAAATGTAGGAGATTTCAAGTCTGAGCTGTAGTCAATATTTGACGAACTGTCTCTGAATTTATTTCTATCTAAGCTGGAGAGCGACGCCCTACCGTTTGGTACTGGTAGTTTAGACGCACTTGAATAATTCGAGGGTAAAGTCGTAAAAAATGGATTCGTTGGATGAAATCTAAGTGGTTCTTCATTCTGTGTCACTGACTTAACGAGTGGGATAGAGTTAAGCGCCGCTGGTAGAGAATTTAAGGAAGCCCGAATAGATGACGGTGAAGGCCGATTTTGCGGCGACTGAGCTGGTCGGATGGTAGCGTACACGGGAGCCTGGGGAGTTGCCCTGCCAGCTTGCACTTCAGCCATCATTTGGGCTTGCCCTGAAAGACCAATAAAACAGGTTACACTACGCCCAACTAAATAAAACTTAAAGTCTAGCTACAAAACTAAAAACGAACATCGTGGCATAAAGTTCAGCCTGTCAATACATTTAAACGAAGTTCTGTCACTCGACATTGAACTTTAGCTGCGCAAACATAAAGTTGAGTTAGTGACGTAGTGCCTTTTAACATTTCCTGGCAAACTGAGGAACGATAAAGTCCCCGCTTCGCAATGGGGCTCTGCATATGCAGACGTGCGATAAAGTAATACACGTCTACTACACAAAAGGAATATTCCAGACTGGGAGAAGTATTCCACCTTCCTTGATTTATACGCAAGCTCATATTTTGTCTACTAAACAAGTTATATTGCTTTAGTTTTGCGTGAATGTAGATTTTGCTTATCTTTTCTTTGGATTAGCATACGAGGATCATATGGTTAATGGGGTTACTGTGAGATATTTGTATGTTTACCTTAGGATGCTCCATTTAAATCTTTATGAAATGTGAATATGCGGAAACACGTGCAACCACTTTACCGAACCGTTATGAATGAGCATGAGAGAAAATAGGCAAGCGGAAGTATTGACGCACTCGCAATATTTATGGTGCTGCTAATATATTATTCCCGAATAAATGAGCGTATCATGTATTTTATAGTACATAGATATCCATGAGTCTGTTTAAGAATACAATATGATTCAATATTTGACGGTCTGCCTCGTTGGTTTCGTGGTCGCAAACGCCACTGTTGAGCATGAGGTCGTGAGTTCGATTCCCAGGTCGGGCAAAGTGTCATTTGGTTTTTCCATCTGGATTTTATCAGGAGCAGCCCGGACTCTAGATTTGTACCCGGTTGATGGCAATAGGCTCGCCACCTATTACATGGGACTTTGACATAACTGGCGAAATGTGGGTGTACTATAGGTACAGCTCTGCCCAAACCTTCAGGGTATTCAAGCGTGATGTAATGTTATGTCAATATTTAAATCAAACTCAAAAAACTTCCATTCTTCCTTAATTTAGTTGATTAAGATTTTAGGCCGAAAGGACCTAAAAGGGCCGCGCCACTAGTCCGCGCCTTAGGTATGTGAGCGGCACCTGCCGCCCCACCGCTCACATAGGTACCTAAAGCGCGGCCGACTAGTTCCGCGCGGACTTATAGTGGCGCGGCCGGCCATCGGCCAGTCCTTTCAGCCTAAAAAAGCAAAAGACAGAACTGTGTGGATAAGGGAGACGGCGCGGCGACCTTTGCCCTGTAGTGGGACGATACAGGCTAGATATATTATATGAATAAATTTTATTTTATTAAGTAAGTACAACAGACAGCTACAAAGCAATATTACAAACAAAAAGTAACTTAAATAATAATGTAGCCCACAGCCCTGTTCATAGATTACCACTAATAAATAAAACTTTAATGTCAATATGAAGTGAACTGTCCGTGCAAGACAGTTACACTTTATAATAACAACAAAAAATAGTACTATAAATATAAATATATAAATAACAACAATTAGTCTTAAAGCTCAAGCGTTTATACGAAAAGCTACGAAACCTATATGATTTTGGACTATTTTGGGTTCAGATTTAAAACACCAAAAAAACTCTGTGACCGAAATTGAAAATAAACACTAAATGCTAAACAGTTACCACTCCTACTTATGCCGAACACATTCGCACGGTAAATAATGAAACCGCTATGAATACATAAACAAAATGAGCTTTAAATACAAATCGATAGTGAACGGTGAAATACACAAATTCGGCAGAGTTTTCAGTTTAAGCTTGCGATGTCGTCTGCTAATCCAGTCGACGAACCGCGCTTTGATGCACTCGAGAGGTTAGTCACTTAGAAAGATGGAACAGAAGGTTTAAGCTAGCTACAGTGCTCCAAGGATCTGTTGGCGCCTGAATGTCATTGAAAGGGGGGCGGCGTTGTTGATAAACATTTAACACGAAATTGTATTGGCTCTTAATTTGACAGTTCAAAAACTAATTTACTGCTTGATTTCGAATTTCATATGCGCGATGGCTAATTCCCCGAAGTCATCAGAGGGGCAATTCTCGTACTTAAAAAACGGTCAAATTCAAGTCGCAATCTCATCTCAGCGACAATCAATGTCAAAAACTTGTCAAAAATGTATGTAGATTGATTGTATTTTTGACAGATTGAGACTGAGATCAGACTGTGAACGTGCTTAAAATTACGGGAATTACCCCTCAGATCGAACGTCCGAATTGCCGAAATTCCATAGCATCGATGTACCAAAATTTCGAATAGCCATTAGATCGAACGTCCGTTTCGCCGAAAAGCCACTGCAACGATAGGCCTTCCATAGAATGTCTATATAATTATGATGATTAAACCCTGCTGGTTTGTTTTTTATCCCATTTTACATTCCTTCTCTTTTATTCTTTTTGAATATTTTATGTAGAATAGCATTCGACTTACTGGCACGTCGAGCCAATAGACATTCGATGGATAGGACTATTGGAATGGCTTTTCGGCGAAACGGACGTTCGATCTAATGGCTATTCGGAATTATGGTACATCGATGTTATGGAATTTCGGCAATTCTGAATTATGGTACATCGATGTTATGGAATTTCGGCAATTCGGACGTTCGATCTGATGACTTCGGGGAATCAGCTATCGGACATAATTTGAAGAATTTACTGCTTGATTTCGAATGTCACGAAATCAAGCAGTAAATTCTTCAAAAACATTCATTGCGTTATTTACGTTGTCGAGCGGACAACATTTTCGAACATATGAAGCAATGGATTAGCAATAGCGTTCAAAAACATTAAGATTGTGATTGATGTGTGTTACGCAATTAAGGTACTGTATTCAAGATTGTCACACAGGTTTGACATCTCCCTCTACAATACGTAACTGAACGAATGCACGTTACGAAAGTAATGTATTCAAGGGCCGTACTATGACGTGTTAATTCCATCATTGTTCCAGCGTGGAAGAGAGACGGAGCTATACATGACCGATAGCACTATCTCTTTTTCTCAACGGAATCATGATGGTTCAGAATCGTTTACAGAATCGATTTCCGTCATTTTTAATGCAGTTCATGTTTTCACCCAAAGTTATTAAAACTACGTAAATTACTGTTACACTTCCGCTGTACAGACAAAACAAACCAAAATGGACAAGATACCTACTACATACGCGTGCGTAGATTTGTAATGTGGCCACAATTTTTCCCACATCAGTATAACGAATTTAATAAATAATTATAATCAATGTTTTATACATACTAGTAAAAATTCAGAGAATGTATTAATTTTGGGGTGTTCGCTATTCAGCGTTAATTCCGGAACATGTTGTATACACCCGACCTCTTTTTAAACCCGATGTGCCATATTTACGGCCGGGTAGGTACTTTAGTTGCTTACACTAGTTGGTATAGGTACAATAAAATACTAGTCTACATGAGGAACGCATCCATCAGCAGTCAGCGGCGGTACCACTGGGCTGACTGGTATACCACGACATGCGCTGTTCTCATATACGTATAGCGTCCAATTAAATTAGCTTGCGAAACTCTGCAGACGTGATAGGTATCGATATCTAAATACGATAAAAAATAACAATTCTGTATTTTAGTGTCAACGACCACCTGTATTGTTGTTTCATAAAGTGTGAATTTACAAATATGTTTTATCGTGTTTAGATATTGATACCAATCACGCCTGTGAAGTTTACATAAAAAAAAAACTGATATTTCAAGTGAATAGGGCACTAACTGCGGTCGATGATCCCCCAAAAATAAAATCAACAATTTTTTTTTTCTTCTTTTTGTCATGTTTAGATATCGAAACCCACCGCGACTGCGGAGTTAAGCTAGCTAATTTAATTTGACTCTGTACTTTGTAAATATAGAAAAGAAGAAGATATAGGTATAACTACTGCTCAATATGTGCCACTTTTAAGGATGCCATTTATCATTGCCACAGTCCACTCACTTATCAGTAGTACGTCCCCACTCAGCACAAAGTTGATGGCTACAGTCCATTCAGTTATTTAACACAGTGATCTTTATACTCCTTGTGATAAAGTTGCTGTTGGGTTGCTGCCACTGAGAAGTCTGTCAAAATCACAATAATCTTTATTCTCGTTATTATAAGGTTGCTATGAGACTGTACAAGGATCTTTTGGCGCCTGAATGAAATTGACAGGGAAGCGATGTTGGTCAAAATTTGTGAAATTGATACATAAATTGTATTGAGAAAACAAGATGACAGCGCTAGTTCCAATTTTGGCCAGGCGCCTAAGAAACCTTATAGTGTTGTATGATGATGCCGTACATTCTTTTGCCATGAAACCAATGAACAAACTTGAACAATTTTACGTTAAAGAAATAGAGATTGGTGCCGATTTTCTTGTCACAAAATTCTCTAACCTAGGCAAATAAATCAAAAAAAAAATTAATTGATTCCTTTCAAACGACCTTTCTCATTCTGAAATTGACTAAAGTGACACAACTTCACTACAATTTAGTTTGATAGCACTTTAAATTTAGTGAAAATGGTAATTTTGCTATTCTGATTTTGCAATTTTTCACCAAACGTTTTTATTGTTAAACTAAATCAGACTTTAATCGCAATTAAAAAGGTGTGGAATAAAATTAGTTGCCATGAACTAAGATTTACGAAGCACATTTGTCTAGGTACTAGTTCTTGAAAAGTTGGATGCTTGTGAGTTTGGAAATCATTATGGAAGCTTAATTATGTGCTTGCAGCTGTTATCGATTCACGACATAAAAAACAGACAGACTCAGACAAATTCAAGATGTCCTTGATAGGGCTTTCCTACGGCGACGAGAATACCGGAGATTTTCAACTTACTGAACGGAATTCCGGATTATGTTTTCCCGAGATCACATTTTTATTAGTAAATTTGCTTTATTACGCTGAATGAATAGTAAGATAATCACGTGATTATCTTGCTACTTGAATCAATATTTTTGTTATTGTCAAATATTATGTATGTATGTATGTCACTTGTAAATGTCGCTGAAGTTCTAAATCGTTTTCGGTGAAAAACCCAAGCAGGTCACATTGTCACAGATAATAAAACTAATACAGGTTATTTCGTCAATTTATTAAGTTATTTCGTTAATTTATTAAAATATAAATATTAAATAGTTTTAAAGATAATTAATTATACCTATTGATTTTATCAGGTTATTTTTTGCACTTCGGATATTCCGTTAACTTTTATTCACTCGTTATTTTAATTTCCGACAAATCTTGGTCTACGGTCTACTCAACTTAGCGATTGTCAAACTTGATTTTAGTTATGACAAACTTGATTTTAGTTATGTCAAAATAATTTTTAAGTTTAGAGCATTATGTTTGCGAATCTCGTAACCAAAACTAAGAAATTTTAGTGATAGTTTAGTTTAGTTCAGTGTACAACAGAATCGGCACCATTGTCTGCCAATATAGGACACCACGATACAAAATACTTCATAGAATCGAAGTCAAGTATTTTGGGAACAATGAAAACTCTAATCAACATTTTATCGGTTATACTAGAACAAAATAGGACTATTTCTACTGTTTTGACCTTTGCATTAGCTGGATTACTGTTGCCACTTGCATTTAAATATCATAATAATTATCTTAATTATCTATCGTGATGTAAAGGTACTATACCACAAACTCACAAGTTTTCCTTTTGTCATCTGATTCGTCGGAACTATTGAAAAAAAAAGAAGTTACTTTTAGTAATTTTATTTAGTTTTACTTATAATTTTACTCAAATAACTACATCTTCTACTTTATTTTTCTTATTTTTAATTACTATTTCCTCGAAGGGATACAGCACACGCTAATTTGCACAAATGAAACCTTTCTTGCGATATTGCTGGCAAACAGCAAATTGTTTCATTTTTGCTATCTACAGATGTAATAAAGAACAATTTAACTCACTATATTCTTGAATGCCTGTGGATCTGTGATCTATTGGATTTGGAGAAACAGTTAATTTAACCTCTATACAATTTCTGTTTTATGACATTCAAGATCTGATTACCGACATAAAAACGCATTGTCCTTCTGAAACTCGTCCTATAGCTCTCTCGTTTCATTAGGACTAGTTCAAAAACATCTGTATGGGATACATTAGACTCGACGAAAAAAATATTCGCATGACTAGATTTTTGTTAATTTATACTCTTCCTTGTTCTCATCGATTTAATCTGAACCCTAAATCGCCAGTTGGTCTATAGTATTCCCACAGCTGGGACACAGTTAAATGCCTCCTCTCTGTGAGAGTGGTCCGTAATCCGTAAAGTGAACCCTATTATTCGGTCTATTAGAATCTACGAAAATCGATCGACCTATGAAAATACAGACTTTGATTCAAACTCACAAGTTTGTTAAGCGCGTCACACGTCAACTCCTGCAATTTTTGCGCTCGTTCTGTCTGCTACGGGAATAGGGCTTGCAATCCGGATATCCGGATATTCGTATTATCCGGATATCCTCTGATTTTCAAATCCGGATTTTACTTGCATCACCATCCGGATTTTTCGGATGTTACGGATAGTTGTATTTCTCTTTTAAATATTAAATAAAAAGCAGTCATCTGTAAAGTACATAACTGTTATAGATCCCAAACTAGAACCATAAAACTAGGAGTTCCACAAGGTAGTGTCTTGGGTCCCTTGCTTTTTCTGATTTACATTAATGATCTCCCTAGACACATAAAGCATCCCATGGTACTTTTTGCTGATGACAGCACTGTAGTAATAAAATGTGACAGTCAAAATGACTATGAAAATGAAATTAATGAAACATTAAGAACTATAATTAAATGGTTAATTGATAATAATCTGAAAATAAATTTAGAAAAAACAAATCTAATGCACTTTCACCAAAGAACTCAACCGAAAAGTATTAATGTAAATTATAACGGGCAGACAGTAGAATCTGTAACAAATACAAAATTTCTGGGAATAAATATTGATTACAGACTTTCATGGACAACCCATATAGACAATCTCTGCAAAAAAATCAACAAATCCTCATTCGCTCTTTACAAGCTCTCCAAAATAGTTAACAAAGAAGCGATTTTAACGGCCTATCACGGACTGGTGGCACCATTACTAAGATACGGCATAATATTTTGGGGCAATTCGGTAGACAAGGAATTTATATTTAAAGCTCAAAAGAAGTGCATTAGAGCAATGTGCCAAATAAATAGTACAATTAGCTGTCAACCATACTTTAAAGAACTAAAAATTCTCACATTGCCTTCCCTATACATTTACGAATCAAATATTTTTGTGAAATCAAATCTAAGCTATTATAAGACTGCTGTCAAAAGCTATTATCGAAAATTAAGGGATAAAAAAAGGTTAGAGGTACAAATACCTTATGGTAAAACGGCACTCTTAAATAAAAGTATTTTATGCATGACATCATTAATCTATAATAAATGGCCTGATGACATTAAACAATTAGCAATCCTCCAGTTTAAAAAGAAATTACATTCATTATTAATAGACAAATGTTATTATGATGTCAAAGATTACTTGTGTGACTAAAATATTGTATTCCAATGACAAGTATGTATGATAATATTGTGAATGTATTTGAATACCATTTAAATTGCTTGTGTCTCTCCTCTCTTTTTTTGTAATAATGAATTAGGACTAATATGACTTGAAATTGAATTTGTATGTATTTATAATTTGGAATATTTTAATAATGTATCGAGACTAATATGACTAATTGTGTTTTAACTTCTGATTTGTATTCTATTATTGTATGCCTCAACGGCGGGACATAGCTGAACTTATTTTAATTATTTAAGACCTGTATGATGTATACCTATAGTCCACAATAAAGATGATTTGATTTGATTTGATTTAAGTTATTTATTATTTTAATATCAAAATAAATGTACAAGAAATTGAAGACTCCGATGGTGAAGAAGGTTTATTGTAGCTACAAGTAATGTACTATCGAGGAAGTTCATATCTAAGCAGTTTTAGAACAAAATCCCGTGAACACGATGACCGCATCTGTTTTACGTTAGTTACTGTTAGCGCCCGAGCGCTACAGGGAAAAATAGTCCTAAAGGTGCCTAGATATGAACTTCCTCGATAGTACATGCAACTGGTCGTAAAACTGAAGTTTGTTTACAAGATTATAACGAAATAATAAAAAGAGTTAAAAAAAGTAGTCAAGAATTCAAGATGTTTAAAAATCACCGACCAAGTCTGCGGTGCTGTATAAATACACCGCAGAAGGAAAACAAAAGAATGTATGTAACCATTTAGGAACTTCCATGAAAGAAGATTCATTAGATTGTTTAAGCTTTTTAAGATCATATTTCCAGAATTTAAATAAACAATCATTAAAGAATTTCGTAATTTATATTATAAAGGGCAATTTGATTATTTTTTTCATTTTTGTTTTATTATATTTGATTTATACTATTGTTGTTTAATAATTGAGTTGATTTGCCAGGGAAAGAGATATTGTTATTTAATTATTATGTTTTCAATAGGTTGATTTGATTGGCATGTTGTTGATATGTAATAAATGTAAGCTCTAATTTATAATGAGAATTGTTTCTATAAAAGAAAACTAATGATTTTTGCGGTTTCGTTGTTTTATTGTATAATTTAAGAAAGTATACTATATTTTTTATGTGATTGTTACTTGAAATATTGGTATAGTTTATTATTTCTTTGTCATTTTGCTTGAGAGACTGAAAAACGTGTCACAAAAGCTTATCAGTATTATTTATAATACAAACTAAAAAATATCCGTATTATCCGCATTATCCGGATAATCCGGATAGTAAAATATTAATATCCGCATTATCCGGATAGTAAAAATGAACGGATATTGCAAGCCCTATACGGGAATAAAGAAACGGTGATTTATTCTAGGTTTTACTATACACGGTGACATTTGAATTACAGTTTTGCTAGAACAAACGTTGTTCAGACCATGGTCTACTACTATTCTACAGCATCAAATATGTTATTAAAACAAACTAATCTAGGAGTTTTCAAATTAGTCAAACGTGTAATAATGTTTGAAACATTAACCGTAACATCAAAGTACTCATCACGGTAACGATATTGCATTCAAGACGCGAGCGCCGCGCGTCGCAGCCGCAGTGTCTGTGTTGTAGGGCGTAACGATACCTAATCCCGACATTTTTAACATTGCCTTTTTTGTGTTTTTTTCGAAAACCAATGACGTTTTTTTTTCTATTGGATGCTATAGAATGGTTGTAGACCATGGTCTGAACAACGTTTGTTCTAGCAAAACTGTGATTCAAATGTCACCGTGTATAACACTAAGTTACAGAACAGCAAGAGATTTCAAGATTTCGTATGCCGCACGGCAAATAAAAAATAATTAAAGGTGAAAATTAAGGGGGATACGCTAAAGAAGCCCGCGAAATACAAATTGACTTACGTTTTGTAATTTACAGGTTTTATGTTGATTAAAATGATTCGCGACCGTTACAAATATGGCTTTACAGAATTATAATGAATGCTCTCCATCTATTATAGTCAGAAAAGTGTTCGACTTGAAATCCGTAATAAATACGTGACATCAAATCTAAGACATAATGCATTAAAGAATTGATGGCAAGTATTTTGGGAATAATGAAAACCATATTCGAGGATAATAGAAGTAAAGTATTAGGTCTTCAGTTCTTATTATTTGCTCTAGCTAAATTAATGTCATTGCTTGTATGATTACTAACTACTTAGTGAAAAAAAAAAACTGAACACGTTCACTGCGTTATCAGGTCGACGACTCGATATATACGACTTAATGCGTAACTATCCCACTACGCGGGTGCAAAATCCGCTGACTTTTCTCTGCAAGCTTAGCACGAGAACCGTAGAGATGCGTTTTGTCGAAGGAAGAATAGACAAAAATGACGTTTCCGTGTAGACAGTGGACAGTCTTTAGCATGGTGCAAAATCCGCTGACTTTTCTCTGCAAGCTTAGCACGAGAACCGTAGAGATGCGTTTTGTCGAAGGAAGAATAGACAAAAATGACGTTTCCGTGTAGACAGTGGACAGTCTTTAGCATGGCGATTACGAAATCAAATGTAGAGAGAAGTGTCTTCACTACCCTAGACGTAGACAGAGCTCTGTCTACGACCCTAGACAATAAATTGTGTACAACGTCAAGCATGACGTAAAATTTTTCTCCGATTTGACAGTTTAGCATAGAAATTTTCTTCCGAAAAGTCTACATGAAAAAGGACCTACACTTAGACAAAGATTCATTAGTTGTTTTTTCGATGAAGCGAGTAATTTTAGGCGGCGCTTTGTTGCTTTTATCATATAATAGGCAGAAATAAACATGTTGGGTTCAAATCGCCGATATTATTTAAGTTTTTATACAGGGTTATTGGTAAAACACCATCAACCTCTTAAGGGGACATTGTACTCGTCATTATGAACAACTTTTACTATGGGACCAAATAAGAAATCGCGAAAAAAAAATCAGCTGTTCCCTACATTTATGTTTGCAGAACTCGTCAAAATGTAGGAACCAGCTGATTTTATTTTCGCGACGTACGTATGTGCGTATATACGTATGGGCTGGCGTCTCTTCAGAAGGTCGCACAGAGCTAGTGACCATAGAAAATGGCACCCTGACTGGGGAAAAATATGCTCAAGAGATCCTTAATGAGTATGCAGGGCCATATTTAGCAAATATGGGTGATGGATCGATACTGATCTCAACCCAATCAAGCACGCCTGGGATAAACTCGGGAGGCTGGTCAGAAACCGCAGACCACCTCCTATCACCCGCAGAGCCCTAAAACAGGTCCTGATGGAAGAATGGGAGAATATTCCCCAACACCTCGCCTACACACCTACACCAACACCTATTCGCCTCCGAAACCTCGTCTTCAGTATGCCAAACCGACCTGAAGCTATAGTCAGAGGCCTAAGAGGCAATACCAGTTATTAAAATGTAAATAAGGCATATAACATACTTATAAAATGTTGTTTGAGTTTTTTGCCAGTAAGTTGAAAATAAAAACGTTACTAATGTATAAAAACTATAATTACAAAGAATTTTGATGAAATTTGCTATAAAACGTTTATTGTTTCAAAACTCTGACTTCTGTAGTTTAGGAAAAATTTAAACTTTAAAAGTGTGGTACTAAATTTTGACCGGCAGTGTATATAGCACCAAAGCAAAGTCAGCAGATCAGACCTACGCCGTGAACGTGTTGCTTACTTGAACTTACTAGTTTCTTTATGAGAATTATTATTTTCTTCGCAATCACCAGCATAAATCGCTTTATCGATCGTACCTTCCTATTGAACTGATCAAGTGGAACAACTTTGGTTCGAAAGGTAAAGAGACCAAATAGCGAATACCTCTTTAACATGTTCAAATCATGGTATACACACGGCTTTATATTTCTCTAAAACAGCGGTTAGAATCTGCCAAAAAAACTCCTTAACATTGTGAATATGTGATTAAAAATGAGACAAAATAATTGTTTGCTTTGCCATGAAAAGTTAACGAGTATCGCTTTTCCATTTAGCCATGCTAAGGTGTAAGGTACACCTCAGGGTGGCGGGTTTTGTTTTTTTTTTCTCGTGGCCTCTGGCGGCCGTCGCTGGGCACGCCACAATTGCAGCGATAAGTCCCCTCTTTGAGGAGTAGCTAGATAGGCACCACCCACGGCGTCCTCACCTTCCGCCTGACGCAGGTCCTCACCGGACACGGTTGTTTCGGGAGGTTCCTGTTCCGGATAAGGCGGGAGGACACGCCCGGGTGTCACCATTGTGTGGATCGCCCGGAGGACACGGTGGAGCATACGGTGGAGGTCTGCCCGGCTTGGGCGGAGCACCGCCGTGTCCTCGTGCAGGCGATTGGCGGTGGCGATCTCTCGCGTCCGGCCCTGGTCCAGGCCATGGTACGGAGCAAGAGGGCTTGGGAAGCCGTCACCTCCTTCTGCGAAGCAGTAATGCTCGCGAAGGAGGAGGCGGAACGCGTGAGGGAGAGGCAAAATTCGCGGCCTCACGCCCCCTAGCCACCGCAGGAGACGCCCTGAGCGTCGAGAATCGCAAGCTGATTCCCGGCCACCGTAGGCGCGGGCTTGCGAACGGCGAGAAATGGGCAGGTCGCCGTTCGATAAGGACGGGGTCCGCTAGGGCCGATGCGGGAAGTCCGAGTGGGATACCGTGGCCCCTGGCACAAGCAACTGAAGGAACACCGGTGAGTTTTAGTCAGTAATAGTCTGACACGCCCTCCCGCTCTGCCCAGAGCGGGAGAAGTTATTTGATGACTACATATCCTCAAAAAAAAAAAAAAAAGGTGGCTGCAGGATAGGTCAACGGACAAGAAGTAAGTAATAGTACTTCGGAAAGGGGATAACACACACAGGAGGAGTCTGTGGGCTAACTACACGTAACGAGCGTACAATGCTCTGCGGGTCCAATTTAATAACGCGTTCAGGGCGCTGTTGCGGCTTCCACGTTTCTGTAGCGCATCAGCAATGTTTGCTGATGCACACACAGATGGCTTTGCAGCTTTATGACGCAAAAAGACCGCGTCATTCATTAGTCGGTTGCGTGGAAGTCGCCACAGCATCTTGAGTGCCATTGCTGCTAGGCACGATTGTCTCCTGACATGGATGGATGTTAGTGTAGCGGACCAAGTCCCTGCTTACTATTTTGTACTAGTTTGTGTCTCATGTATGGATCAAATTTATCTGAATAAATAATTTTTATTTTTTTATTATAAACCTATAAATTAGGGAATAAACAATGATATTTTCTCAAACATGCTTGGAAACTTGAGCATTATTTTCACAACCTTCTTCGAGATAAATTTAAATTGCTGTACTGGCCAAATACATGCGAGCAGCGACCGGCAAAAGTTGTATGAAAATCCATATCTGTCGTGGTTTAGCGGCCGAATAAATTACATAGTAAACTCATAAATATCGTGTAATTTAAAAATGGAACGATCTTTTACTCCGAAACATGGCAACTAAGGAGGTACTTAACTTATCAAAGGTTTTATCTAAATTTCGAAGTGGCTTGCAAATGAGTACGTATTTGAAGCAGTTCATTGAAAAAAAAAAACAAATTAACAAATTAACGCGGGAAAAAATATTGTTGTTCGTTGTTCGTCATTAATTTTGAAAAGTAATTATATTATCATTTCCGCGCATTATTTGAGAAAAGTACTATATAAGCCTTGGCCACTACTAGGTATTGATGGACTTACGTATGTGTGCCTCGGCTTCGCCTCGGCCCACATTTACACGTTCGTCCACCAATGCCTCTTTTGCTGGCCGCTGCAGTAATGTACTATAAAAGTAAAAAGACTTAGATAGGTTACCGAACATTCGATCTTCAAAAACGGAAATTTGACACAAGACGAAGAAAACTTGGCTAATTAGCCATAACTAATCTACATTTTTTACTTATAATATCACTATCTTTTGCCAGCGGCTTCGCCCGCGTGGATGTCGGAAAATATTTAACGGGAACACACTAACGCGATAAAAACTATTCTATGAGATAATACAGGGCATATGCTATCTGTGTGCCAAACT
This sequence comes from Brachylomia viminalis, assembly GCA_937001585.2. NCBI lineage: Eukaryota > Metazoa > Arthropoda > Insecta > Lepidoptera > Noctuidae > Brachylomia > Brachylomia viminalis. The sequence continues at coordinate 7,578,452 of OW443300.2, forward strand.
TCACCCAAATCTGTGGCGTTGTTTTTGCGTAATTGAGTAACAAACGTCCAAACATCTAAACATCTAAATTTTCAAATTTTTAATATTAGTAGGATTGACGATAGTGAAGTTAGGGTATTCAATAATATTATACGCATCTACCAACCTAAACTGAGGGCCGCTACCGAGAAACTCAACCTCGGTAGGTAGTTGAGCATAGGCCTCTCTTTTCTTCCAATCCCCACGCTCTTATGCAACCTCATCCAGGTTCTGCCCGCGATTTCAGTACCTACTTATTGTTTACTACAAAGATGTTTGATTTGTTTCTATTTTGTTACTTAATTACTAAGATCTATTTAGATCTTAATTGGACGTAGTTACACGAAAAGGATCCAATCCACACAAAGTCACTTTGGAGATATTGACTGCCAGTATAGTAAAAGTCTTAGAATAATATTAGTTATTATATTATTCTAAGGTAAAAGTACTCTGTGATATTGACGTTTGATGGTTTCAAGATATTTCTTCATCGGTATTCATTTTAAAATCAAATGAAATTATGATTTTGTGTGTGGAATAATAAAGACTTTTTATTGTTAATAGTATAGTCAAGCGTAGTATTGTATTTTCCGAGGTACGAGTATATGTAAATTTATACGGTTGGATACTTTTTGTTAAATTACAGTTTCCATAGCGCGTCTTTTTAACGTGCCATACACACCTAAGAACCCACGGGTGCTTAGGTCGATAAAAAATGATAGACAGTTGTTTTTGCTTGGATCTTTTTAACTGGCCGATAGTATTGATATTTAGCATCAGTTTGGTGCACTTAACTTATTTTTGACCATGTTGTGGATGTTGTCCTTTTCGTTTAACAACGTCCAATTATTTTTGTGATGATGGCGAAGCAAACATAATTGTTACGTACTTTTGTCTCATTTAAAACAATATTTTTTATGGTAGGATTCACTTCATTTTTTTAAGGTTTCTATTTTATTTATTCAAACAATAAACACAGATTTCATAATTTTAACATTGTTTTAAATGCCATACGCCATTGACGTATAACGATTGACACGAAAGTTTATAGTTCTCTTTTCTCAATAATTAAAATTTCAAATGGCCAGTGATGTTTTTATGAACCTGTGAACTTTTTATAAAACTTTACTGACATGGCTCTCTATGACTTGGCAACCGGGTCTTGGTTAATTTTAACCGTTTTTCTGGACAAAAAGGAGACGTGAGAATTTGAGAGACCTTGAGGCGGCGGCCAGCCCGCCGGTTGAACGCGCCCCAAAGGGTCATGGCCACCCGGCTGGTCCATGGATACCGTACGGTCTCCGGTGAGGCAGCGAGCCTCCTTGCCGGATTACCGCCATGGGATCTGGAGGCAAAAGTCCTCGCGCACATTTGGGAGTGGCGCGAGGAGGCGAAACGCCTGGGCGTAGCTCCGCTGCCGCGAGAAATCACGGTACAGCGGACAGAGCTCCGGCGGGATCTCAGGGCGGCACGGAGAGTGCGATTGTCGCAACCCAGCGCTGGGCACGCCACAATTGCGGCAATAAGTCCCCTCTTTGTGGAGTGGCTAGAGAGGCGCCACGGCGTCCTCACCTTCCGCCTGACGCAGGTCCTCACCGAACACGGTTGTTTCGGTAGCTTTCTGTTCCGGATAAGGCGGGAGGAAACGCCCGGGTGTCACCATTGTGTGGATCGCCCGGAGGACACGGTGGAGCATACGGTGGAGGTCTGCCCGGCTTGGGCGGAGCACCGCCGTGTCCTCGTGGAGGTGATTGGCGGTGGCGATCTCTCGCGTCCGGCCTTGGTCCGGCGTTGGCCATGGTACGAAGCGAGAGGGCTTGGGAAGCCGTCACCTCCTTCTGCGAAGCAGTAATGTTCGCGAAGGAGGAGGCGAACCACGTGAGGGAGAGGCAAAATTTGCGCCCTCACGCCCCTAGCCGCCGCAGAAGATGTCCTGGGCGTCGGGAATCGCAGGCCGATTCCCGGCCACCGTAGGCGTGGGCTTGCGAACGGCGAGCAACGGGCAGCTCGGCGTTCGATAAGGAACAGGCCCGGGTCGACGACGCGTTGTGTTCCACGCACGCCTCAAAGAGATGTCAGCACCAATGACGGGGTTTGCATGGAGGCTGACGAAACTGTCGTGCATGTGCTCTTCGAGTGCACAGGGGTCGCCCAAATTAGTTCAAAAACCCTCGGGACACCCAGATCTTACACAGATGTTCTTAATAGACCAGGAGACCTAATCAGCTTCTGGAGGGAGGTGGGCTGGTTGGAATAACCACTGTTATGGACGACGTAGCTTATGTAAACTAGGAAAGATTTATGTAGATAAACTAATTAAGGATTTAGATTTAAGTATTAAGTATAATAAAGACGATTTTAAAGTAGGGAAATTCTTTGACAGCTGTAATAATTAAATTATGATTTGTTTTATTACCCCCTAGACATAAGTATGTTATTGTAAGATGGTAGAGAACACGATTCTGAACAAGTCTAAACCTGTCGGGAACGCTAGACACTCGCGCCCACAACAGCGCGCTCTAACTGACGAGTCGTGCTCTCTATCACCGCGCCCCACCCACTACTTGCGCTATGTAAGAAACAAATATAAACAGGACAGTGAGTTGCAAAATCAATCAGTCTTGAATCAGTCTTGATTAGTCTTGAATGAGTCATCAGTCGTCACTCAACAGTAAAGCAGCTCACTATCCTGGGAAATAAACAAGCAACAAGAAGTCTGAAGTTTTATTCAAGCATTTATACAGTCCACCTCGACAGCTGGTCCTACGCAGCCGGATTGCATCTGGTCCTACGAAGCCCGATTGCAGATTGAACATTGCCAATTGAAGTTTCATCAAGCAAGATTATCGTCGATATCATATATGAAGACTAAAAGTGTTGCAGCCAAGGAAAGTGAATCGGAATCAGGCTACAATAGCCGACGTCCTACTGTGCGGATATTCGAAGATCCGCCTAGGTCGCCGTCGACCAACGCGTCCGCGTTGCCGCACACTCCGTACAGTGCGCCTGCGGCTGGGATCGATCCCGCCCCCCCCCCCCCCCCGCGCTCGCGATCTCACCCCCCGCCACCGCCGCGGCGAGGAGGGTCGCGCCGATTACGTCCGATAGCGCGTCCGCCGCACCTGCTCCACGCCTCGTACCGGCGAGTAGAGCCACCGCGACCGCGTACGGCTATGCGGAATCGTTCGCCACGCCATCCGCGATGATCTCCGCACCACGAACCCAGGATTCAGTGAGGACTGTGAAAGCTGCACACAATGTCTCTGTGAGGGATACAACAAGTACGATACGTTCCAGAGGATCATATAGTAGTGACGTGGCAAGAGTGAAGAAGGCAGAATACGAGGCACAGAAGAGGATTGCTGCAATACGGAACGAGCAATTAGAAATCGAAAAGGCGCTCGTCAACAAGCGATTCGAATGTGAAGTGTCAGCGATTGAAGCAGATGCAGAGGCCCGTGAAGAGGGCTCCGTGCACAGGTGTGATGACAGAGTGGACGAGTGGCTTCAAAGTATTGACCGAAGCCACGCCCAAGTCCCAGATCAGCCTCAGGAAGAGCCCCCGCACCCCGCCGCCACTGCCGCTTACGTCTAACCCGCCACGTGTGTTGATGCCTTCACGCCTGCCAGAGCCAACCAAAGAAGACAACGATCGGCGTCACGGTCACCCAACAGAGGGGAACGCCGAGTTGTAAGAGGAATTGAACAGTTGGCCGACACATTGGACAAGATGATGCGCGTACGTCCACCATCAAGACAAGTGACTGAGCTGCCTACGTTTACGGGAGCAGCCACTGAATGGCTGCCATTCAAGGCGGCGTACACCGATTCATCAAATGTATACAAGTTCACCGCGATCGAGAATTTGGCAAGACTGCGAAACTGCATTAAGGGCGAAGCAAGAGAAGCAGTATCAGCGCTCCTGTACACCGCCTCAGACCCACAAGTGATTGTGAAAACACTAGAGCAGTACTATGGCAGGCCGGAAATACTCATGGATCGAGCAATGGAAGACTTAAAGAAGCTACCTCGACTCACGAGCGCGGCCAGTGATTTGAATACGTTCGCAGTGAAGTTACAAAATATAGTGTGTGTGTTATCTAACATGGATAACCGCGGATATATATGGAACCCGATGCTAGTTCGTGAAGTGGTAGAGAAATTGAGCCCGCACATAAAGTCAAGATGGTGCGATTACGCTTCTGAAGCAGTGGAATCGTCGCGTGAACCGGAAGTAACACTGTTGTCCAGGTTCCTGATGCGGGAGGCTGATCGAGCTATGAAATACGCCTTCACAAATACGACATTCGCACCTGCACCGAAGAAGGAAACGAGAAGTGTATCGCAAATTAATGCAAAGAAGAAGGCGGGCCGAGAAGTAGTCTACACAACATCGGAAAAAGAGGAAGAAAGAAAACAAGAATGTTTGTGTTGTGGTGGTAACCACGAAGTACCTAAATGTGCAAAGTTCCTGAAAATGAGTGTCGATGAAAGATGGGAATGGGCACGTACTGGAAGAGTATGCTTCAAGTGTGCGACGAGGCGCCATCGACGCGAGCATTGTCGAGCAAAACGATGTGGCATAGAAACATGTAGCCGCCCACATCACGCGTTGCTGCACAAAGAACGAGAAGTGAAAGAGACGCCACAGAGTGAGAAACCAGAGAAAGCGACCGACATCGAGAAGCAACACTCAAAAGAAACAGTAATGACCGTCTCCGCGCCAAGCAATGCGTCGCAACGTGTATTATTGAAGATGTGTCCAGTGACATTAAAAGGGCCCGGCGGACAAGTATCTACGTTCGCGTTGATGGATGAAGGCTCAACAACATCGCTCGTCGACGAAGAATTGACACGCCGTATACGAGTAACTGGGCCAGTCTCCACTTTACGCATACAAGGCGTGACCTCGCAACAACACGAGGAACGCAGCCAGGAGGTCAAGCTACAGATATGCGGCCAGGACGGTGAATATCAGGAGCTGCGCGCACGGACAATGAAGGACCTGCGACTTCATGGTCAGACGATGGATAGGTCGGCACTCATGACCTACACACACCTCCAGGACATGCAAAAGGACGCGTTCTTCAAGGAAGCCACACCGAAGGTACTAATAGGTGCGGACAATTAGCACTTGATAGTCACACGTGAGCTACGCATGGGCAAGAAGAATGAACCCGCGGCCTCACACACTCAGCTGGGATGGGTGATTCACGGGACGGCACCGCGCGCAACGCTGAAGAAACAAGAGGGACAAGTTGTGCTACATCTATACGATGCGTCTGCAGCAAGTCAGACAGATGACGTACGTCGTGTAGAAGAATTGGTGAAATCACACTTCAGGATTGATGCCCTAGGAGTTTCTTTGGCGAAGAAAGTCAAACCGGAAGACCAGAAAGCGATTGACATAGTCCAAGGCACCATGACAAAAGTCGGTGATCATTTCGAAGTCGGGTTACCATGGCGTGATGAAGACGCTTCGATGCCCAATAACTACAACTGTGCCTTCAGAAGATTAAAGACATTAGAAAAGAAGATGGACTCGTCAGCCCACTTCACAGCACAGTACAGCACTCTGGTCAAAAACCTACTCGACAAAGGATACGCCCACGAGTGCAATGGAACAGAAGACCAAAGAAAGAAAGTGTGGTACCTGCCGCACTTCCCGGTCGTGAACCCAAATAAGCCGGGGAAGATGCGTCTGGTGTTTGACGCCGCACGCCGATATAGTGGAGTGTGCCTGAACGACTACCTACTAGAAGGACCTGATCTCTTGAATTCACTACCAGGGATCCTGTTCAGATTCAGAGAGCGCCCGGTAGCCGTCACAGCAGACATACAGGAAATGTTTCTCCAAGTTAAAATAAGAAAGCAAGATCAAGCTGCGCAGATGTTTCTCTGGCGAGACAAGGAACGTACTAAGCCACCGAAAAAATTCAAAATGACTTCAATGATCTTCGGAGCTTCGTGTTCACCCTTCATCGCGCACTCAGTACGAGACGCCAACGCGAGACTACACTCAGAAGAATACCCCAACGCTGTGCAAGCTATAACGACAAGTCATTACATGGATGACTATGTGGACAGCTTGGCGACTGAAGATGAGGCGATCAAAACAGCGCGTGAAGTCATGAAGATTCACCAGAATGCGCACTTTAACTTGAGGGGTTGGTGCTCAAATAGACACAACGTGGTGAAGAGCATAACACCGGAGAAGCAGGCACACGACACAGAAGTATGACTCGGACAAAGGGTAGAGAATACGGACAAAACGCTAGGTCTACTGTGGCAAACAGGCTCAGACGACGTAGGATTTAACACCGGTCTGAGTCGGTTGTCACCCGAGGTGAAAACTAGTGACAGAGCACCGACAAAACGAGAGGCCCTTGGAGCGGTAATGGCAGTCTATGATCCTCTGGGTCTCATCAGCCACTTCACCGTCACCGGCAAAATCTTGCTCCAGAACCTGTGGAGGCACGGCATAGGGTGGGACGAGCCGATCCCCGAAGAAGACACGCAGCACTTCGAAGAATGGATGCGAAGTTTGAACGAAGTGACGAAGCTACGCATACCAAGGTGCTACGACAGGGGCCCGGACGACCTGGTAGAGCTCCATATTTTCTGCGATGCCAGTGAACAAGCATACGCAGCGACAGCCTACTGGAGGATCCAGAAGCCGGACAAAAGGGTGGACGTGAGGCTTGTTGCGGCTAAGTCACGAGTAGCCCCCCTGAAGCCAGTTATCGTTCCGCGACTAGAACTACAGGCAGCGGTGATGGGCGCACGGCTGGCGGAGACGATTTTGAAGGAGCACCGAGACAAGCCCAGAAGCGTAACTTACTGGACGGACTCACAAACCGTTCTGCGATGGATCCAGAAAGACGCCCTGAAGTACACATCATTCGTGGCGCATCGCCTGGGTGAGATTGCGGAGCTGACCAACGTCAACCAGTGGGGATGGGTACCCACCGAGCACAACGTGGCAGACGACGCCACGCGCCCTAACTACACCATGCACATGAAACCAGAAGATAGATGGTTCGCCGGCCCCATGTTCCTGTACAATGTTGAAGAGTCCTGGCCGAAAGAGAAGATCAAAGAAGACACAATCAAAGATGAAGTAACGTACGTGATAACAGAAGAGAAAAAGGAACGCCCTTCTCACTTGCCCGACATAAGCAGATTCTCTTCATTTGAGAAGTTATTATGAGCAACAGCTGTGCCCTTCCTTTTCAAGGAAAAGTGTACGGACAGGACCAGCCAGATGACCGTCGACCTAATAGAAAAGGCCGAGAAATTATGGCTCAAACAAGCACAACACGAAAACTACGCAGAAGAAATACAGCTGCTCGAGAAGGGAAAGCCGGTGCCGAAGTCCAGCAGTCTATACAAACTGGACCCTTACCTAGAAGATCAACTACTTAAGGTTAGAGGAAGGATCGGACATGCGGCAGTCGTGGAAACAAAGAAGACGCCAGTGATTCTACACGGCAAGCACCCGTTTACGCGACTACTAGTAGAAGACGCACATCGCAGAGCTGGTCACGCTAATAATGAACGTGTGATCAATGATCTAAGACAGCGATACTGGGTGGTCAACCTACGCCCTACGGTGCGAGCTATTGCACAACGATGCCAACTCTGCCGCACAAGAAAAGCTATGCCAATGAAACCGACTACGGGGGACTTACCTATGGAACACTTGATGAAGACGCAGCGACCCTTCGCCCACTGCGGGACCGATTATTTCGGACCAATGACTGTAGTCATAGGGAGAAGACATGAAAAACGCTGGGGAGCCCTATTCACCTGCCTAGCCACAAGGGCAGTGCACCTGGAATTGGTCTCAAGTTTGTCTACTGACTCAGCACTAATGGCGATACGAAGAATGGCGGCGCGACGAGGTTGGCCCCGAATTATGTATTCGGACAATGGCACCAACTTTAGAGGAGCAGACACCGAGCTAGGCGTGGCCTACAAAGAATGGGTAAAAGACTTCCCTCACTTTGGACTTGAGCACCGAATGAAGAAGAAGTTCATACCACCAGGGGCGCCGCATATGGGGGGAGCGTGGGAGCGACTAGTGCGCTCCGTCAAAAAGGCGCTGGGGGCAACGTTACATCACAGGGCACTGAAGGAAGAATCACTGCTGACGCTGCTGACAGAGGCCGAGCACTCTATAAACTCTCGGCCTCTCACCCATGTCTCTGTCGATCCCAAGGATCCGGAGGCCCTGACACCCAATCACTTCCTCACCGGAACCTCCTCAGGCCTTCCCCGTATTGGGCCTTGTGAGGAGGTCAGCCGCAAGCAATGGCGAGCTACCCAAGCGCTCGCCGACCATTTCTGGCGGCGCTGGGTGGACGAATACCTACCAACGCTGGTGCCCCGAGGGGCGTCAGATGACCAACGGCGGCCCCTTCAAATTGGCAGCCTGGTCGTCATCGTCGACTCTACGTTACCACGAGGGACGTGGCCCCGGGGCGTCGTGGAAGCAGTCTACACTGGTCCAGACGGCAAGATGCGATCAGCCAACGTCTGAACTACAGCGGGCATCCAGTCACCATCACCAAGCTCGCCGTCCTCTGCGTGGAAGATTAGGCTACGGTAGCCCTGCGGGGGGAGGATGTTACGGACGACGTAGCTTATGTAAACTAGGAAAGATATGTAGATAAACTAATTAAGGATTTAGATTTAAGTATTAAGTATAATAAAGACGATTTTAAAGTAGGGAAATTCTTTGACAGCTGTAATAATTAAATTATGATTTGTTTTATTACCCCCTAGACATAAGTATGTTATTGTAAGATGGTAGAGAACACGATTCTGAACAAGTCTAAATCTTTCGGGAACGCTAGACACTCGCGCCCACAACAGCGTGCTCTAACTGACGAGTCGTGATCTCTATCACCGCGCTCCACCCACTACTTGCACTATGTAAGAAACAAATATAAACAGGACAGTGAGTTGCTAAATCAATCAGTCTTGAATCAGTCATCAGTCGTCACTCAACAGTAAAGCAGCTCACTATCCTGGGAAATAAACAAGAAACAAGCAACAAGAAGTCTGAAGTTTTATTCAAGCATTTATACAGTCCACCTCGACAACCACCGACGGCCGACATGGCTCACGCACAATGGTCCACTGAAGGACTAAGTGCGGAAACCAAACAGATAACATAGAACATAGACGGGGTTTGCTAGGACCGATGCCTGCTAGGGTTGCGGAAAAGTCCGAGAGGGATACCGCGGCCCCCGGCACAGGTAACTGAAGGAACACGGGTGGGTTTTAGTCAGTAAGAGTCTGACACGCCCTCCTGCTCTGCCCAGAGCGGGAGAAGTTATTTGATGATTTCTCACCCTCCAGCTTAGCCAGCCAGCCAGCTTATTATTGACCCACTGCAGGGCAAAATTACTTGGCCACCGGGTCTTGATTAATTTTAACTGTTTTTCTAGACAAAAAGGAGAGGAGAAAATTTGTTTTTAAACCACATAATCACAATTTACTTAATAGAATAGAATAGCTTTATTTCGGACACAAATGTCCATATCTACAGAGTTAGTAACATACAAAAAATAACTTATTGCCTAGTGTTAGTAAAATCAACCTCCGCACAAACTGCTGTACAATCGGAAAGCCGAGGCTCTCGGCTACTGTTTTCAGGATGCTGTTCCGACCATCCCTCACCATGATAGCCCTCACAATGATAAGACCAGCTTATTATTGTCCCACTGCAGGGCAAAAGCCTCTTCTCATACAGAGACAGCACAAGCATCGGCCACCACGAGCATTGGCCACCACTCTTGCTCAAGACGGGTTGGTTATTTAAGACTTATATTGACTATACATGTTTGTTGTATACGTATACCAATGTTTCCCATCACCGATGTCAGGAACGTCCAAGATAAACTCAGAAATTAAAAGTATTTAATATTATGAATTGAAAAAGTCACGTTGGTAGTTGTCCGGATTTGATCTCACAACATCGTGCGCGATTAGGCCACCACCAAGCTAAGGTAAAATTATGGTGCGCAATTTTTTTTAAATTATGTTATAAACTCAATGCAAGCTAAAGGTAATTTTTACGAGAAAATGCACTCTCTGAACGAAAAAGGAACAAAAATAATGTAGCGAACGAGGACATAGTGTTCCTTTCATATTGTTTCAACATCCATTAAAATATTATAATTCTAGCCTTCGGGGTCCCTTTATATTCCGCGTAGCACTTTTATGTGAAATACCATTCGAAAAATTGACTGCAGGGCGGAAGATCCTCACATGATCTCTTGGTTGTCCGTCTGTCTGTCAAGAACGTTTTTCTCAGGAACGCGTGTAGGTATCAAGTTGAAATTAAAATCAAATACGTAGGTTTGCGGTCCCATGGAGCTCTAAAAAAATCAATTTAGTAGTAGACTTAAAACGATTGTAGAATGAATCTGGGAATTTGTAAAACAAATATTAAAACTACAGCCCTTATTGTGTGGTCAGTCAGTTCTCGCATGCCATCGGCCAGATCTCGGAAGGTGTCTTAAAATTAAGGTTTTGTGATTACAGAACAGTAAAGAATTTGTAAAGATATTTACTAAATAATAGATGACAAAGCACTAAAGATTTAAAAATATAACGACCAAACTGTAGACCCTCAGTCCACGAAACAAAGATAAATATTTTAGTGAATATTACTGAATAAAATAAATAAAACCGTTTTTTTCTACATAAAGTTGTAGTAAAAGTCTTAATACGCTTTGTAAACAGGAAATGGAGCAAAAATATGGACGAAATTTGAAGATAGCGATTATTAAAGAAGGACAGTCTGTTGTCCTTAACTTTTAGTTAGAAGATTCTACAAAATAATAGAAAACTAAAATTGTGTAGTTGAAAAAATGTTCTCCAATACTTATACTACTCTCTCCATTTTCATAGAATTACTAAAATAATGTTATCTCAGCTATACCTCTTAGCTGAGATAACATTATTTTAGTAATTCTATGAAAACGGAGAGAGTAGTATAAGTATTGGAGAACATTTTTTCAACTACACAATTTTAGTTTTCTATTATTTAGTAGAATCTTCTAAAATAATGAATACTAAAATAATGTTATCTCAGCTATACCTCTTAGCTGAGATAACATTATTTTAGTAATTCTATGAAAACGGAGAGAGTAGTATAAGTATTGGAGAACATTTTTTCAACTACAAAGTTAAGTTTGTTGTTAGGACCTAACTACGGAACCCTTCGTGTGCCAGTCCGACTCGCAATTGGCCGGTTTTTTTTCAACAAAGATCCTTGGGAAGGAACTTTCCCACCCTCCAACTTTAAAACAAGTATCATTCGAAGCGTCTGGTAGGTTAGATATTTTTTTACTATGACGACATTCCTCCTATATGTGGAGTACACCTGGAATATTATATAGGTATATATATATATATATATATATATATATATAGTATATATAGGTGGTTTTTAGTCAGTAAGAGTCAGACAGACCCCGCCGCCCACCCCAGGGCGGCGGACATCCATGAGGATATTCCACCACAGAAACAAAAAAAACAACCCTTCGGTTTTGCAATTGAACAAGATAGTAAGTCTTTCTGTATTCTTATAATCATATTGACATGTATTCTATGACTGTTGGAGGGTGGGGACGGGCTCCATACAAAATCCCCCATGGTCCTTTCACAAAAATATTGCACAGATGTTTATGAAGAGTACCCCCCTCTGTCAACGTCATTCAAGCGCCAAAAGATCCTTGTACAGTCCTTTCACAGTTATTATACCTCTCACAGCTGCAAACCAAGAGCAACCTTATTTATTACAACTCAACTACATTAAAGATCACTGTGATTTTGACACACTTAACAGTTGCAGCAACCCAATAGAAACCTTATTATCACAAGTTTAAAGATAAATGTGATATTGACAGTGATGCAAAATCAGAGATAATATACCTAACTGTGAAGGGACTGTACTGTAGGAATAAACATAAATGTATTCCACCATGACAATGACTCACATTATCAATTCGCTATCCAACGGATCCTTATCAAAGTCCTAAATAGTACTACTAAACGTTGCTTAATAAGTAAGTACCTCCTAAGTACTGACAAGTATGTAAGTACGTCATGTATCTACTAAAACTTACTTTTCAACTCGGAGCCTTTGCCAATAGATCTTCTTCTCGGTGACACCTCCCAGTCTCTGGCGACAAGAAAACTTAGATTAAAACTGGAGAATAAGGTAAAAACTTTAATAAATAATATAACTTAGTATTACTTTTTTGGTTTCCTAGAAATGCTGTTTTAAGAAATAGGAAACACGACAAAAGTGTCGCGTTAATCTTCGTTTTGCGTGGCGCGAGTGTCGCGTACCTATATCTACCTAACCAAACTTTTGTAGCTATGTAATGCCCTCATCATAATCAGCCGATAATATTCCCACTGCTGGGACACAGGCCTCCTCTCTGTGAGAGGGAGTGGGCCGTAATCCACCACGCGGGCCCAGTGCGGGTTGGTAGATGTCACATGTCTTCGAATTTTTGGTTCTAGGACATGCCGGTTTCCTCACGATGTTTTCGTTCACCGGTTTGAGAGCAGTGGTGATGAAATAATTGACAGAAAGCAAAGCCGCCTGTCTGGATTCGAACTAACGACCTACAACTCGTAAGTCGCAGGCGTTGCGACGCGGCCACCACTGCTTTGTAATGTATAAATGACCATCAACTCTTTCCTGGGATTATGATGATCAGGCATAATTGGCTAGATTAATTCTCCTATATTATACAGGGTGTTGAATAGGGTAAAAAAATCTGCTGTTTCATACAAAAGTATGAAACCTACACTGTCAAAATGTATGGACACCTGATTTTTTTAAGTATCTGACGTAAAATTTCAAAATGGGTGAGTCCAGAATCAATACCTATATTCTATTAAAATCTCACCGTAAAAACTTAGATGAAGTGAGCTGTCATTACTATCGAGAACTCACTTGAAGCTCACTTCACATAAGTTATCACGGTGAGATTGTTACAGAATAGCTCGGCTGATGCTAGGGATTTACACTACTGGCATCTTACTTCAAGCTCATTTCACATAAGTTTTCACGATGAGATTTTTACAGTTTTTCAGATTATACATCGACTGGTACTGAATTTGTGGTAACAGTTTGCGCATCGATGTGCCTTACACCGTGTATATCTAATCGTGTATCGTAAGATGATTTTTAGGGTTTTTTTAAATGAAAACTTGTCTTGATCTCCTCTCTTCTACATACCTAAATATTGCACTCCTAAACCAAAAAAGGCACCTTTCTCGCAATAAAGGCCTTTATTAAAACTTGAAGCCTCAAGCGTAACATATTGATCACGTAACTTCGAATAAGAAGGCCGTGTGTTTTTTTATGTTTACTTGTTGTTTATTGACAATGTATAGTCATACCTAATCGTAACTAGTAAAAGGATCATAAACCATTTTTCGGTTGTAGGCAGAACATAAAGTACGCTACGACCTTAGAGCATTTAATGCTCTAAGGCTACGACATAATTTCGTAGCTCGTAGCAGTTGTGCTACGGTAATAATATTTACGTAGATAGGCACTTTATTATTTCACTTTGTCCTGTTTTATGGGCTTATTATTTAACGTATTTTAACAAATATCAGTAATAAGCCCAGCATCTAATTTTATCGACACGTAAAAATCTCAAGAATAAATTCCAAAACGTGGAAACATGATCTTCTCTCATTACTTACCCTTCTTAGACGAAGTAAACAGAACTGAATAATTGCAATATGCATTCAGTTATCTAAATACAGAGATGGAGTTTGCTCTAGCAAGCGCAAAGTATTTCTACAGTGCTTTACTGTCAGACAAAATTAAACCTGTCAATGCAAATGTACAGACTTCTGACGTACCGACTCCGAACCCATTTTGCGAGTCTGTATGAGAAACGTAAGTGGTCCAATTTATGTCGTGACTAATCTACAGACGGCCCACTGTTCGGTTCTCGTGTGAAACGCCGAAGAGTGATCGGATTAAAACGGACTGCAGAATTGGATCATTCGTCTGAGAATCAGAGATGCTGGCGGAAATTTAAGTGGAGCAAGTTAGTGGTGAAAGCTCGGATATTCGGGAAAGTTTGCTTTCTTTGAGGAAATGTTTAGAGTTACTGAGAATTTTCGACTAAACTCGTGATTACGGAAATAACCAGTTAAGAAAGAAATATGACTTTCAAAATTGATAAAACCCTTCAATACTTTTCCTCGGTCTGTTCAGAATTCTAGCACCAAAAAATATCTACAATACATAATTCATCTTCTTTTATATAAAAATCAATTGCTGTTCGTTAGTCTCGCTAAAACTCAAAAATATTTTTTTAGATTTGATCGATCTAATAAAGGGGTGACTTGAAAAAATAAATTATAGGCATTGCAATGCAACGCATGGCCGGGCATTAGTTAGTTTTATAATAAATCCTATATTGTTTTGATCATCCCCAAATCTCCCAGCGAGACTTCAAAAAACTTTTATTTAATTTCTGAGGTGACATCCTTTTTTGGACCCCGGAATCTTAATACGAAGAAATAAAGTCTAGATTTAGATCCTTACTCGTTCAATCCAAGCCGCAGCACGGGGCCAGCCGACCTGAGCATGGCGTGAGCATCAGCATTGCTCATGCTCTTGGTAGGCCGACCATTGATGGAGGATATCACATCACCCTCCCTGATACCGCTCAGCGAAGCCTTGCGACCAGGATTCACCTGGAAAGAAAAAAAAGGATGCTAAAGATATTGTGTTGTAAGATTTGAGTTAGACTCGTGTAGACCAGGGAAGCATGGCACAAAAGCGATAGCGATTGAGAGGAACAAGGTGGTCAATGATGATGACTGTTTTAGTAAAGTTCGTTCACAGTTATTTTACCTCTGAGTTTGCATCACTGTCAAAATCACAGTGATCTTTACTGCCGTTGAAATAAGGTTGCTGCCATTGACAAGTCTGTCGAATTCACAATGATCTTTATAATCGTTATAATAAGATTGCTATTGGGTTGCTGCTGTCAGAGGTAAAAAACTGCGAATGGACTTCTATCAGTGTACTGCTACAAGCTTTTGGCGCTCGAATGACGTTGACAGAGGGGCGTTGTTGGTAAATATTTGCAAAAACATGATGGCGGCGTTAGTTGTGATTTTTGGCCACGCACTAATAGATTTTTGGGGTCTCCCTTGTTTCACCGAAAATAAATTGTCAAATTGTCACTTCCCAAACAATTTTCCGCATAGTTTAAACAATAACTTGTTTACCAACTAGTACTTTTACCAATTTTTATGTAGTCAAATATTTCAGTTGGAATAACTCATTTTACGCAAAATAAAATTTGCCAAATAATAATATTAATATTAACTATTCTGGTAGTATTTCTTTTTAGTTAGTAGATGGCATTGTTTTAAAATAATTAATCTCGTCTAACTAGTTCAGTTTCGGGTAGCCTGTTTTTTTTCCATATTTTTTAAATATAATCTAGTCGTTTCTGGCACTCGCCGGCCGCTGCCACGGCACCGCTCGCTTCGCTCGCTCGGCTCGTGCGCTGGAGGTCACAGTTTTAACCTAACCTAACCATTTTTTTTAAATAATTAACCTACTCTAACTAGTTCCTTAAATATGTAACCATAAATTTGACTGGTTTTAGACAAATTCAAGTACATAAACTTACAAAGCAGTACGCAAATGACAAAAAAAAATTGTCTAAAGATTGTTTGCTGTAATAAATCATTTGATTAAAGACCAAATGCCTAAACGACATTATCCTTGACAATATTCTGCCGATTAAAAATTTTACCAAATGAAAATGTGCGTACTAAAATCATTCCAAACATTGCATTGGTGTAAAAAAAGATTGCTAAAATTTGGTAATAAAATTTTGGCAAAATCTTTTCGGCAAAACGGCAGGATCCCAGAATTTTGTGCAACTTATCTAAATTATGTACCACGAGTACAAACGCTATAGTCCGTTCACAGTTATTTTACCCCTGATTTTGCATCACTGTCCAAATCACAATGATCTTTATTCTCATTTTAATAGGGTTACTGTTGGGTTGGTGCCACTGACAAGTCTGTCAAAATAATTGTGATATTTATCCTCATTACAATTAGGCTGCTGCTGTCAGAGGTAAAATACTTGTGAACAGACTGTAGGTATGTAGTCCTTCAGTGGAAATTACAGAGGGGCTTGTGCATCTTGTGCAAATTAGGTACGCATATGAAGTGCGACCGGACTTGAAGCATGGTGCTTTGAGCAAGTAATTATTTCGGTCTCTCGTGTGGAAAATATATTTTATTATAACCCATAAAAACGGCTGCTTGTCTGCGGCTTGTTTTTATCAGATTCTTCTCCTTCTGCACTAGTAAAGTTGCTTAGAACGTGCATGATATGGGTACCCTATAAACACTTTTTTGTTTTGTTCAACTATCTTTTGATAGTATTGTTTGGAACATGTTGCGAGGATAGTTTTGAATATGAATGGGGATGTGATAAGAGTACAGAAAGACCAAAGAAAGAATGGGTGGTTTGAAAGATCACAAAGTGCTACAAAGGACGTGACTATTGAGAAGACGACTAACAAAGGTGAACCGAAGAAGAAGATAATGCTACCCCAAAGATAATTGGGGGGTATAGGCAGGATGATGATGGCTTTTGTTTACCAAAGCCAGTTTTCCAATACCGCTCTCAATTTTGCTTTAGAACTCTTATCATACTTGAGCACCAAATTATATAGTAATTTATGCGGCCTACTCAAATGTCCTTTCTTTGGTATTGTTCGTCGAATCGTTGAGCTCCTTAAGTCTAAGTTGAGCTGCACGATTGCTGACAATTACGTGCACTGACTGGACAGGTCCACTCAATCTGTGTGGTTCTTTCCTCAAAAGACCATTTCAGACACAGATCTACATAGCCTTCACATGATCTGACCAAGATTTTGTCTGGACTTTAAAAGAGACTGTGACCTTTGAGTTTGTTTCGGCCTTTCTTCTCAGAGTAGTCAGATAGGAAATGCCGACTTCGTCTAGTTTTTAAAATACGATTGACGTGTAAAAGTGTTTGTTCAAACCTACTTACAGAAATAAAATCATTTATCATTTAACCCTTTACAATATTATTATATGCTTGCACAAATTGGCTTGGCATAAACACAATGGGGCTTCTGGTTTTCTAGACTATGGGCACTAACATCCAAAGCAATTTCTTGTTCAACACTATCAGTAGCGCCTGCCAGAATCTAAATTACAGTGATGAGCACTGTATACATACTGTAGGACATTAACCGTTATGAGGGTAATTTTAGTATTTTCTTTTGTCACAATGATTCTCAAACTCAAAGCATTTATTTCAATTAAACCATTTACAGGCACTTTTGAATTGTCAAATGGTCGGTCCGTCAGAAATATGAAGCGTTTGGCCCATTCCAAAGCGTAGTAGATACTTAGGGAGAAGAACGGGCAAGAAACTCCATGGACACTCTTTTAAATTATATTGTTACATAAATATTAGTTACATCATTAATGTTGAATTTATGTGAGAACGATGTAAATAAGACGTACACGTTGAATGTCTAGAGTACAGCAAATAGAAATTTAAACAAAACAATCCATAAATAAAATAATTAGAGTAAGCCGTGGCAGCTAAGAGATGACCAGTCCCAACTGACGGCGCCCGTTCACTAACATGACGCATGGATCAGCACCATTCAGCTCAACCTTTTTGATTGCACTTACAAAAAAGAGACAACTAGTTAAGTAAACTAATAAGAAACCCCATTGAACTTAGAAACCGCCTACGTAATTAGCTCAAATCATGAAGTTTTATAGGTATAGTCATATGTTTTCACAATTGGGACAGGTACGCGTGTGTTTATTGCGAGTTGTTGTTTGATCTCTCCTACCTTCTACTGCCTGTAACTAGTAAATTACCTAATACCTGACTAAACATTTGTGTAAATGTAGGGAGGTATGTGTTCTACTCAATATTGCCTTTGTAAATGTTAAATATCAAATCGAACAAGGGTAAAAACCGCTAAACATCAATACAAACACGAAGACCCCATTTAACACAGTCTAAAGAGTGTGTGAGAGAGAGAGAGAGAGATGCTTGTAAACAAAACCTTTCCATATTTGATTTTACGTAACCTTCGTAATAATTGTATTGGTAAGACTGAACAAGGCGAGGTAAAGTTACAAACCGCATTGGGCTCCCTCCGCCTTGCCGCCGGTGAACAGAACTTCAACATTTCCTGGGGGGACCTACCCTTCGCAAACACAACAAACCCGGGGTCACAAAAACACTTAGTACACCTACACACGCGACTTCACGTTGAGAAAGGTCATTGTTACAACGTTATTCTCCGACACGTCACGACACAAAAAACAATCACTGATAAGTCTCTAGTTTAAAAAAAAATACACTAAATAACTAGCCCAAATTATTTCTAACGTCAAAATACAAAACAAGGTCAATACTTTGCCCAAAACCGAGACATGCCCGACGAAAGTCGATAGCGATACTAAAGCGAAGGAGGTAGTCCGCGAACTAACCAATTCTATAGAAACATTATATGGGCATTATAGAAAATGCATGCGCGTTGGTCACACACCCATTGTTATGTTGCCCATCACTCGCTTCGAATATTAATCTTGTGGAAGGCGCGACGGAGGCGTAAAACCGTCATGCGATCGTGCTAAAGGATTCTGATTCCCGATAGGACAATGAACTGTGGACTTACATTGTATGGAAATAATATGATATTAGGTTAGAGGCGAATATTTCAAATTACTTACTTTATTTATAATGTTACGGTAAGGACTGTCATTTAGAGGTTCTCACGACTATAAAGTACCTACTACAGTATACTTACAGTATACTACGGCGGTATCTTGAACACCAAACAAGAGATTGTATCAAGAAGCTGAACAGCAGTCGACTGTATGAGAAACAAAATATTTTAGAACTAGAACGCTTTTGCGTCAAACAATGCCCGTGGGTGTGAAATATTGCGCGAATGTGATACTCATTTACCTACACTAGCAGCAATATTCTCCGGCGCTACTAACAACAAACTACGATCACCAAATTCAATTTCGGAACCGAATTATGGCAACATACTCGTACGTCCACACGCTCGCTAATTGTCGCGGTCTATTAGTTCACCCGGCCGTTTACGGGCTGATAATGACATCTCTGTATTAATGACCCCAAAAACTCTTACCAAAAACGATATACTTAAAGCAAGTATATAAGTACACTCGTGGGTTGCAGCTGAAAATCAGCGTCAGGTGGTACACCTTGTGTTGTCATCTGACATTATGCTGAGCTGAGGCCCGTTTGGCATTATAATTTTTGTATTCTGTTTTTATAGTATTAAGGTGTATTTATTTGGCTGTAATGCCAATAAACGCATTTTCTTTCTTTCTTTCTTTAAGTATATCAAGCCGCTGGTCCCGGGTTCGATCCCCGGACAAGTCAAACATTTGTGTGCATGAACATGTCTGTTTGACCTGTGTCTGGGTGTGTATATGTATATAAGTATGTATATCAGTCATCAGGTTACCGTAGTACAGGCTCTGCCTAGTTCGGGAACTGAAGACCTTGTGTGGATGTTGTCTCATATTATTCATATTAAGTATTAGAAAAGTGTGGTCAAATTTAAGGGAGTGATACAGACCATCAAACTGCGCATTTTTGTCCATGGGACCAACAAGGTAATCGCGAAAAATGTACAGCTTTCCTACACAAAATTTAACGAGTTGGTACACGACCCAAATGTATGGGATGGTTGATTATTTCATGTCGGTAGAGAGTAGTTCAGTTCGATCGTATGTACCACACCCTTAAATATGACTGCACCTTTCTGATACATGATGTAGATTCTATACGAAAAAAAGAAATCTAACAAAGACGAGCCATAAGTAGGCAGAATAGTTGCAGTCAACTGATGAATATGGAAACGAAAAGGCGGTTGCTCGTATAAGGGAAATTCAAATTGCAAGTGCGAGCCATTGTTTCACACCCATGTAAGTCGACGAACAAAGAGCTTAACCATGTAGCAAACGTTCGAGCTTAGTAACAGATTAATGGCATTTCTTCGAAACGGTAAGAGTTTCCTCAATATATGTAAATTGCAGATCTCGGTGTCAATAATTTTATTTACGAGTGAAGTTCGTTACGTATGTTGGGAGTTTTATGTCGATGTTCCCTGAAGTTTGCGTAGATAAGAAGCTTATAACATTCCTGACGTCACTAAAATTTTATTGAGAGAGGGTTATCTATTTTGTGGGTGATTAGTTAGTATTATGTCGACAGCTGAACATTGGACTTTCTTTTCCGACAAGATTGCTATTTATCTCCCAAGCAACACACTTTAGAACTGTAATTCTCGCCACGCTTCGCAAACGATTATAATGCAGGTTTCATGAATATTTTAACATGTATCTTTGGTGTATGCTTTGTTGGTTGTCCTTATATAAATAAATAAATAAAATAAATATTAGGGCAAATAGGTAACAAACATATTATGTCTTATCAACTGTTAGCCCTCTACGTTCAATACCATAATTATTATGATTTGCTGCATTGCTGCCAATATTTCAAATCTAGATTTTCATGTAGGTATTCCTTACAAGTAGAGCATGAATGCTTCGAACTAGATGTATCCCCAAAACTGCGTGAAACAGTGGTGAGCACAGAGCATGTTGGAGGCAAAACTCCTTACTAGAAGCGTTCCGTCTTGCAGATTGTTATAATTAAATGCACAACTTGCGAACGGTCTCTTGTTAGTGCAATTAAATCAAGAGTCGCACTGGCAGCTATAACTTTATTCGTTTTAAACATAGACTTGTGTGGAATATATAAATTTATGTGGAATTGAATTAGTGTGGATACGAATGTGATTAAGGACACTGTATGGCGGTTATTTTATTGGTTCCTGGATGTATTAAAAGAGTTAGGTATTTATCCTAAAACATAGATCCTCAACATTTCATAGAATAATTACAGTCTTGCGTTGTTATTGTGTGATAAAGCGGTGAGTCTAATCTTAGGTACTATTCTACATTAAATCCTATATTTTTTTATGAAAAACACTGCGTCCAGTACAACAACAAATGAACGACAACAAAACAAATGACTTCTAAGCTTAATACAATTTTGCCAAATCAGTTAAAACAATACGCTCACCACAAAGGATAAATGCTGCAGGCTCAGGGTACAAGAAGACAAGACCAGGTACCAATTCAATTGAACCTCAATCTCCAACTAAACCAGTAGTAATGTCTACAAGAAACGAATAACTCGTAAAACTATCAAGGGTCTACCGTTATTGGGCAGTTACTTAACTCCGGAGTCGAATGCAAGGCACGTGTTCTTCGTGACTCCACGACGCACGTGCGTGGCTTCACGATCGCACACTCAACATACTACTCGAATCCTAAGCCCAATTTATCCTACTTATTTCGGTATATTCTGTGCACTTTTATCATGTTTTTACCTTTGTATTCGACAGAAAAACGGTACCGGTATAAATCAATATAATCTAATGGATTCCCGGTAAACGGAATGCTTCCCGACTTGCTGGAAAGAAATGCCTGACTGAGTTTTTCTTAGAATTCGTGAAAGATTCGAAGAAGCTTTTTTTATAAAAAATAAATCGGTGCTTCATTCTTTGAAACTTTGAACGACAAATCTTTTTAGCAAATCACAGTTTATTTATACAGGGTTATTGGTAAAACACCATCAACCTCTAAAGGGGTCATTGTACTCATCAGTATTTATTTATTTATTCATAAAGGTGTACCAACAGCTTCTGTATACAAAATATCAAATAACAGTAGATAATAGTTGAGGGCTTATACAGTTGCCAATAATAGGTGAACCAACATTCTCAAATACAGTGATAGCCTAAGGTAAAAACGAAATGCATAAAAATGAAGTGGTAACAACTATATAAACAGAAATATAAAAAATACATAAGTTATAAGATTGTAGAGGTTGCAAGAAATACCTATATATTAATACAATAAAATCAATCTTTAGATTGTGTGAGCTGCGTGCTTAGGGACGAATATGAAATATGAAATCGCGAAAAAAAAGTCAGCTGTTCCCTAAATTTATGTTTGCAGAACTCGTCAATATGTAGGGACCAGCTGATTTTTTTTCACGATTCCATATTTGGTCCCATAGTAAAAGTTGTTCATAATGATGAGTACAATGACCCCTTAAGAGGTTGATGGTGTTTTACCAATAACCCTGTATAAAATGTAGTTCCTAAAATTAAACAACAATACTTACTTAATATCATGTTTACCATTAAGCAGAATACATTTTAATTATTCATTTAGACTCCAAAACCACCTTAAACAACCCTTCGCCGCTCCGTTTTACGCCTTACGCGATAAAGCGCGTAAACGTAAAAGTTACATGACGATTTTCTAAATGAGCACGTGTAATTGTTGCGCGTAAGTATAATTTACGCGCGAACAAACGACAAAGCGTTATGAGCGTCGCAATCTCTGCGTAATGACGCTTACCCTTTGACTTTTAGCGTCACCCTGTGGACTTGGGATCAGGGGTGAAGGGGTCACAAGGATGGCTGGAACTAAAGGTAGATTATTTAGTGATAGCACCTACTTTAATGACACCTGTGTGGCGTTTTTTTTTTTTTAAGAAAAGGGGAGTGGGAAGTGGTCAACATAATATTGTAGTTAAATATTTTTTATTTTTTATCTAGGTACTTGAAAACATTTTGTCGATGCTAGTGGGGTATTGGTTCCTTTTTCTGATCTCAGTTTGTCACTTCTCTATTTGGGTCTGGATAAATTGTAGAAAGCAAACACGAGTGTTTTTGCCAATATACTGTGTCCTTTCGATTGATTTGATTTATGCTATACATACCTACTATTGCTGAATTATTGATTTTCGAATATAATTATATATTATGCTAGACAAGTCGATTGGGTTTCTAAGCAATAAATCATTCCTTCTGCGGGACTAAAATCCAAGTTTCGACTTAGCTTCCGACGTTTGTGAAGGAAAATCCTCGCCTAACGTCGACACAACTATGGTCCTATTGTGACCTATTGTGTTGTGATCTTGTACACTATAGATTATACCCTGTATATGTTAATACAATGTGTACCCTGCCAGATGTCATCGCTGACTGGAATTAACTCGAGCATTGATCGATACATTGTCTTACATCGCATTTGAGTTTGACGACTTGGATAATTGTACTGACCTACTAATAGATATCTGCTTATCTGACAAATTAAAATGTATTATAGTGTGATTCATGTTTTTACCGAAACATCTGGCCTACAAAAGTTGATGATAGAAGTGTGTGGCCTCCCTGTCCCTATTGAGAGGGAGGCCTTTGCCAAGCAGTGATACAATTTTTATGAAATAATAATAGAAACATGGA
This sequence comes from Brachylomia viminalis, assembly GCA_937001585.2. Lineage (NCBI taxonomy): Eukaryota > Metazoa > Arthropoda > Insecta > Lepidoptera > Noctuidae > Brachylomia > Brachylomia viminalis. The sequence goes on from OW443300.2 coordinate 7,601,927, forward strand.
ATAAAAGTGAATAATTATAGACTGTTTCAAAAAATCATTATAACAGCTTACGCATATTTTTTTAAGCATAATTTCTCCAATCATAATAGTGTTTAACATAATGCGTTGTTTTAAGCATAACATTTTATTTACGCATAGTGATAATTATTATCAAAACATAATTTTCATAGATAAACACTAATACATTTTTATACAATATTGCTATAATTAAATTTGTAGGCACTTTACATTGTAGGTAGTACATACATTTTTTTAATGTTCAATTGGACAGTGGACGGTATCATAAAACTATTATATTATTGCAAAGTTGTAATTTAATCTTTTAAATAAAGTGCATTGTAGTTACAAATGGAAAATACAGTGCATATTATTTATTTATTATTGAACTCACGATCCAAAAAAAATAAATTAACAAAAACAATATTCGAACAAAAGCTCTAGCTCAAATCTCGGTAGTAGAGAGAATACCCTCATCGATATACACATTGAATTTTTTTTTTGTCTTCAGTCTTCTCCTCATTTATGATCTTAGACCTAAAACGCTTGGGATGGTCGTGGAAGATAACCAAATCATAAAGATTGCAAAAATGGTTGTACGTCGACGTTAGCCTAGCCATCGGAGCATTCATGCCTAAGTTGTTTTTATAAGGAGGGACATTGAAAAAGGACGTGCATTTTCTTCGAGCATTAAGTTTAGGTACGTTTATTTTAATGCGTTCGAGAAGTCCGTCAGATTTAAAAGAACCGTCAACAATATTCCGCATTTCCGCAAGCATAGTAAGTCTATCATGCGGCGGCGTAGCTGTAAGCTTGACATATGGAAGAAACGCAGTCGTTCGTCATACGAGCATCTCGTACTGAAGCCAGTGGCACGGAAAGCAAGTTGCCGCGTAAAGGATCGTTGAATTGACGCGATACGATTAGAATGAACCATATAATTCGGATTCCATATGACACTCCCGAACTCGAGTACACTACGTACCAGAGCGTTATAAAGCACAATCTTGGAGGCTGTATGTCTAAAGTCCTTAGTGTTACGTCTGATGAAACCAAACATTTTAGCAGCTCCTTGGACAATGTCATCACAATGCGGAACAAAAGTTAACCTTGAATCAAGAATCACACCCAGGTCACGAAGTTGTTCAACTACAGCAATCCCTACGGTATTGATGTGGTAACTTGATTGAAGCACATTTCTCTTCCTTGTGAACCGAATATGCTGGCATTTCGAAGCGTTAAGTCTCATTCTGTTAGCACAGCACCATTCATAAATACGGTCCAGATCGGTCTGAATCAATTCCACATCCGTCAAAGAGTCAACATGCCGCGAGATTTTCATATCATCCGCAAAGAGGAGACAGTGACGGTGACGAACACAGTCCACAATGTCATTGATGAATAAAAGAAACAGGATTGGGTCAAGATGGGATCCCTGTGGAACGCCAGAAGATGCAATGTATTTCTTAAATTCATAACCGACAAGGACCACAACCTGCTCACGATTTTCCAGACATGATCTAAACCAGCTCAAGATTACATTACTGATACCGTACTGGTTCTGGAGTTTATCGATGAGTATTTTGTGGTCAACGAGATCGAAAGCACAAGCAAAATCTGTATATATCGAATCTATCTGATGGTTTTTGTCTACTCCTTCCATTACAGGAGTATATATATATCTAAAAGAGGTGGCATTAAATTAAATTCGAATGGTTTGATAAATGAGAAAAATCGAGATAATGATTGTAAATATTATTGGGTGTATGAATTGCGACGGAATAACAATTATAAATGTAATTCTCAACTCTCATTACCAAACTGAACGACGACCAACAATATGAAATATATCAAAACATATGCAAAATCACAATCATGAACCAAGTGCACTTAGAGATCAGGTAAGTTTTGTAAATTTGTTATATGTAGTTTATGTAAAACACATTGGCGGCTTAGGGATGGTCCAGGGGCCACCCCTGCCGCACCTTCACCTAACGATAAGTGTATCGTTAGGTGAAGGTTACACTAATAATATTGGTTATAGTTCCTTCTTTTTATTTTTCAGTTTCAAATAACCGTCAATATAATAAAAAAATTATACAATATATCCGAGTAAAAAACCAATTGAAATTATAGCCAATTGTGAAACTATAACCTCACCTTACATTTTGTCTCATTAGCCAAGCAATATTAATCTAACCAAGAAACAAAAGAACTCATTACTTTATTATGCTTGTCTAAGTATATAATGATGGATGGAAAATTCAATATTGTCCCCAACATGTTTCATCAAATAAATACCATACATGGGAGCGTTCATAACTCACAAACATTTCCATGTGTATTACCGCTATGCACCAACAAGGATAAAACGACCTCTAATGTATTATTAACATCAGTTATTGAGTACTGTGATGCAAATAACTTGTATTTATCATCCAGATTTATACTAATGGATTCCGAAAAACTGCTGCGCTACACAAATTTTCGAAAATACAACCATAAAAGGATGCAATTTTCATTTACTAGATACAACTTATATACCGCAAAGTACAAAAAAAAATGGCTAACAACGCTTATATGGAAATAAAATATATTATACGCCTTAGCCTTTTTGCCCGAAGAGGATATACCAATTTATATCGTCGATTGGAGAAAATCCTTATCTCCAGAAGCAGGTAACACATAACATTTAGTCTTATAAAAAAAAATACAAAGGAGAAAGAGCAAAATGGTCTATGAGCGGCCAACAACGAAATAGGTATTAAATGAAAGTACTATTACTGAGGACTAACTTTTACTATGAACGTAACATTGCAGCTCATTTAGAAAAAAAAATACATATAGGTAAAATACTTAGATAATAAGTGCAAGAAAATGTGCAAACCCATTTTATAAAATACTTATTAACATTAGTTTATGTCTTCAAAAGTATTTCAAAACGTTGTCAGCATACCGTTTACAAGACTCAGCTCAACAATGGGTTTACTACATGGACTACCTGAGTTCGAACGGCCCAATCAGCTTCGAGTGCAAACAAAAGAGCCGAGGTGTGGGGTGCGTGTGCGTCACTCGGCGCAGTCCTTCGCTTACCCTTGTGACGTTGTGTACTGTGCGCTCATCTACGGATTCTTTTTCAAACGTTTTGACCCTGGCTACCCTCTGGACTGTGTTTCTTCCTAACCTGATAACCTGGCTATTAACTCTGAACTTCTGTACGTTTGTGCTTGTGTACTTGGACTCTGGACTTGTGTACGCCAACGGAACATTATTGAAAAATGGCAGAAAATCGACCTATATGTGTTTTGTGCAATCGATCAGTGGTTAATAGAAGAAGGTTAGAAATAACCCATGCTCTTTTTGAGGAAAATGCTGCCAATGCTCAATATATTATTGAAGCTATAGCTCCACAGCAAGTAAGTATTTTTAGACTATTTTTTGGTTGTTTTTACCCGTATGTACGCACCCTATAGCGGTGATGGCCTCATAATATTGTGTCACGATGTGCATATGCGACACATCGTTGGGTGAAGTGTGGGCTCTTTATTGAAAGTCCACGTTACAGTTTTGATTGTATTTTTATGTACGTCCTTTTAGTGAATTATGTTATTTCCTTAAGCGTATGGTTCTTTTCTAACAATACTTAAGTTATAGTCAAAACAGATCTTCTCTCTCTTTTACACACATGGTGCATATGGAAACAGAGCCAACGTTATCTAGCTTCGAAATATAATAGAGGCCAACCACTCATTAACAATGCGTATGAGCATGACTCATTCGTCACGTTGAAAAAGAGCTCGGCATGTTCTACTATACAACACATGATTTAACTGAAACTGCTGTGAGTTTTAAATACTATGTTATAAACTATTTTCCTTTTCAGGTTGAATACAACGGCCGAGAATACGTTTGTCGACCCTGTTGGCAACGAGCTCAACGGGCTGTGCAGCCAAACAATAACCCTGCCCCGCACGAATGTGTTCTTCAAGTGGAAGAATATTCACGAGTGCCTAGCACCTCGGCAAACTGTATGTTTGACAGATGCCGTAGTGTTTCACGTCGTCGAATGCCTGAGAATGTAAGGATTACTCTTATGTTACATTCTAACTTATTCATACCAGACAGTGCCAGAATATGTGATGCACATTTAACATCAAATGATTGGGAAGAGCTCATTGATAGTCCAAATCTCAGACATGATTTTAACAGCTCTCATTTTGTGCAAATACTAGAGCTTTTTAAAAAAGCTGTTTTAAATAAAAATATTCTGGACTTTGAAGATATTGCAAATATGGATCCTAATGAGATTCATATTCGATTGGGCGTTAGCAGAGATCAATTCAATACAATCTTGGAACAAACGCCTTCTTTGTCTGAGTCAAACGCCAAAACAAAACTAGCCATTTATTTAATGAAGTTGCGAACTGGTGATAGCAACGAGAGATTAGCCACGCTCTTTAACATAAGTAGAAGGACTCTAGAAAGGCATTTAAAAACCGCGCGTGATGCTATATCTCTGGATTTTAAGCCACGACACCTGGGACTCGACCATTTAAATAGAAGAATGGTCGCTGACCGTAATCTTATTGTACCAAACGCGTTATTTGGAAATCCCGAGTCTTCTCCAGAAGAAAGGAAGGCAGTAACAATCATGGATGGAACATATATTTATATACAGAAGAGCTCCAACTTTTCGTTCCAGCGACAGACCTACAGTCTACACAAATACGAAAATCTATTAAAACCGTTCTTAATGGTGTGTTCCGATGGGCATATAATTGATGTTTGCGGGCCCTATGCTGCTACCGACTCAGATGCCAGTATTTTGGAAAGAATTATAAATGACGAAGAAGGCACATTTCACTGGTTTTACCGGGCTGGCGACATATTCATTTTAGATCGTGGGTTTAGAGACGTCTGTGGCGATTTGGAGCGATGCAACTACAGTGCCTATATGCCAGAAACCAAAGACCGCGGTGCAGACCAGCTTACTACTGAACAGGCCAATAGAACTAGGCTGGTAACTCTATGCCGCTGGGTAGTGGAAGTTATAAATGGCAGGTTCAAGCGAGATTTCAAATTGTTTAGGCAAGAATATTTTAATCGCGCCTTAAGTCACATGTTTGAGGACTTTCAAAACGCAGCGGCACTCATCAATGCGTTCCAAACACCAATACAAGATAGTATTCATGCATCATCGTTCGTAAATATAATTAATGAACGTTTTGAAATACCGAACCTCTTAGCGGACTATGTTATCCGTCATAACATAAATAGACAGAGGGCATCATTTGAAAGACTCAGCAGCGACCAACCTATTTTTGAAGACTTTCCGGTTTTTTCTGAAGAAGACCTAATTCTGTTTGCACTTGGCACATACCAAATCAAGTTGGCTCGCAGCTACTACGCTGAACACTTAATTGAAGGCTTATACAATATCGAAGTATACCGGGAGCGACAAATAAGTCAGCTCAGAGATTTTATTGAAGAAGAAGATATTTGGTTATTACGTGTGCGAATACAATCTAGACATGTAAGGTCCAGAATATATTATTCTTATATTGTAATTAACCGACAAAGACAAAATAGAGAAGCAATTGCTCATTATTATTGCAGTTGTTTGAGTGGAAGGCGCACAATCGGTTGTTGCGCACACGTTATGTGTGTAGTGTGGTATCTGGCATGGGCTAGACATCAAGACGAGGATATTTTATTACCGGCATCAGAACTCAGTGCTATTATTGTACATTAAATGTATGAATGTGGACGAGGCAAAAGGAGTATGTAAGGATCGTAGCAAGTGGCGTTCTGTGGTTTCTGCCTACCCCCATGGGAAAAGGGCGTGAGTTTATGTATGTAAATGTATGTAAAATAAATGTATTGAAGTAAACAAGTCATTTTATTTTATTTCCTTATTTTTAAGACTAAATCTTAGTAATTAATACGCTAAATCACAGGCTTACATATCTAAAATAAAAATGTATTTAGTTCCATTAATAATGACACTACAGATATAAAACTTCTTGAACCCGTTATTGTAGGGTGATATTAAACCAAAAAAAAAAAAATGTTCCTGGCCGCTGATAGACCAAGTGCCGTACGATTTTGCCCATTCTCCTTTATTTGAATACAGACCTGATATTTTTTCAAATCAATATCATAATTTAATTAACACACAAATTATGGCAAAATGGTTTGATCAGAATTATGTCTGGGGAACTGCAAGTTCACCACCACATTTTCCACCCAAAGTCTGGAGTACATACATTTTATCAACTAACAAAAGAAAACATACCTAGAAAACAAAATCATGCAGTAGCGTGACATAATAGATTTGCACATTTTGTGGGACAACAGCATCCTGGATATTATTTTTTGGCAAAAAATGTTTTGTTCAAGAAATAAATCACCAAACTATTGAAATAGAAAAACTTGATGTCGGAACATCACCAACACCAACAAAAAGGAAAAGATACACGGACAAACACAATCGGCTTGAAAAATATTAGTAAAAGTAATGCTTCTGCACTTCGAAGCTTACTTACAAGCAATTGCTAAAAATATACACTTAAAATAAAAATACATAGTAAATGGTAATAGTTTTGGTCTTGAGAGTGACATAAGTTACATATTAACTCGGAAAAATCATTTTTTTGTCACACGTAGATTATTAATTAATTAATTAATAGTTTCTAACGCATGACAGTTATATAATATTATGCATAATAAATCATTTGCATGAAAATTCAAAATAAATACGAAAAATTACTTTAATATGTTTCCGTTATTCCTATTAATTTTATGCCTTAATACTATTATGCTAATAGTCATTACGCCTAGTAACATTGTGCGAATTAAAATTATGCCAAAACAAATAACTCTACAAGATAATTACGGGATCCCTTCTTTTCGCATAATGTTCTTTGTCCTAATATACTTCGGCATAACGATTTTGGCACAATTTGTTTTGGCATAATAATACTTCGGCATAATTTTTTTAGGCATACAATTAATAGAAATAACGGAAACACATTTGAGTTATTTTTACGTATACATAACATTATGTAACTTAAGTATGTATTTTTATTTTTGCCCCAAGGTCTAACACATCTCGAGTTATTTTTACGTATACATAACATTATGTAACTTAAGTATGTATTTTTATTTTTGCCCCAAGGTCTAACACATCTCGATTTAGTAAAAAGGCAATGAAAACTTAGGATGCAAGAGCGAGCGAAGCGAGCTCGGGAATTGGGGCACCCCGACTCGGACAGGTTAGGTTCGAAGGGGATGACGGGGGCTCAAGTGAGCGAGCGGAGCGAGCGAACGAGGCCCCGTCATCCCCTTCGTGTTAGGTTCCTCCAAACTCTGCAGACAGAAATAGGGGCCCCGCGAAGCGGGTCTCCGTCGACTAAGCCTTATTATTATTGTTATGCTTAATAAAGTTATGCTTTAGAACTTTATGGTTAGTAAATTTATCCTTTAGAATATTATGCTTAATCATTATTATGGTTAGGGAAATTATGCTTAAAATAATTATGCGTAAGCTGTTATGCGTAATTATAATATGCGAAAATATAATTATGCCAAACAAAATTATGCTAAGTTATATTAGGTCTTAAAATTTTATGCAAATGGATAGGGAACCGATAATTACGTCAACATAAAATGTATGCCAGAAAAAAATATGGCCAAGCATTATTATACAAAAGAAAAAATATGGCAAAGTATTATTACAAAAAAAAAATAAACCAAATTAGTTATGGCAAAGTATATTAGGAAAAAAAACATTATGCGAAAAGAAGGGATCCTGCCAAAATGCAACAAAAAGAACCCCCCATATGTAGGTACATATGACCAACATTCTATAGTTTTCGAGATATTTGAATTTTAAGGGATTTATATTTAGTCAAAATTTGACATTTAACTGCAAATAAAAAAACTACGCATTGAATGGGTACCATTAAAAATTATATTGTAGCTGGCACTTCAATTAAGCTATGAACATAATTAACAATGTTTAAGTCAACAAAATAATAATAACAAAAATTTGTATTTAGAAATAAATCAGTTTCTGGATATTGTCTTTCTGACCAAAAATGTGTGGCTAATAATAGTACTGCTGAAAAATGGCAATATCTATTGCTCAGTGATTCTGACTTTTCTTATACGTAATATATATTTTCAAAATAGTATCGTTTCTTCTTTCTATACCAGCAACTTCAGCTCTATCTGAGCGCATATTTTCTGTGTTTAATACAAAATGGCGAGATGAACACAATAGGCCAGTATTAATCTCGCAAAAGGTGAATTAAAGGTATTTTGTAACTATAATTAATTTTTAGAGTTTCACAATAGTTATGAGACATAAAAAAAACTAGTTAGTAAAGGCTCAAAGTAACAAAAAACATGTTTTCTTATTTTTTAACCTTACCTACTATATTTGTTTTTATTTTTTCGCCATCTACTATACTTTTACAGGCAATGGCTTCGAAAATACTATATTTGATACAAAAAGTTGACAAAGTTAGTTAGATAGATGATAAAAAGGAAAAGAAGCTTTATTTATATAAATCGCATCTCGCAGGTCAACCTAGGATGTTGTCGGCTGCTTAACCGGCCGTGCCTGTGGTTCCCTTAATAAAGGCCAACAGCCACGGCAAAAAAAAACTTATAAACTAGGCGACTATACGCTAAGGGCACCCCCTGTGGGGTACGGACCTCGGCTTAGGGCGTCGCTGGGGGAGCAAAGCAAGGGTCAGGCTGGATCGGCATTATTATTAAGGGATGAATGTACATCCACAGGCTCAGCGGCGCGGGCTGGCTCGAGCAAGGGTCGGGGCGGAGGAAAAGAAGCATACCTATAATGCTGAGCTTATAACATAACATAGAATATTGAGACTTTTGGTCAGAGGATGTAAGACTGCACCCATTAGATGATTGGACCGTACCCCCATAACCAAATGGCACACATAACTCTCAAATAATGTCCCTATGGTTGATAGCTGCCGTTTTGAACACCATTCACTCCATTTGACTTTCTGCGTCTATTAATTTTAACATCCAAACTTTTGTGAAAACTTCTGAATCCGGGTGCGTCGAATAATTCAGAACCATTTAAACTCAGTTCATTTTCAACTTTTCAACCTACATTTATGTAATGTTACGTAGGTATAGGATACTTTCATTAAAAATACGAATTTTGTAAGCGAGTTAAAAATACCATAATTAATTTCACGTATTTCATCAAGTTACCGGTACCTTATTTGACTTTGAATTTTAATTTTGTTTCAGACGAAACAAAATCATGGCACTGTTTTAAAGTAGACTTAATGTAATTATGAGGTTACTCAAAATCCATTTTTTCTCTTCTTTCGTTAAAAAACTTATTGTTGTGCGGTGTTTTGGTCGACTCGAAAAACCGCCCCAGGCAATTTGATAGCAGTTTTGCTGGAGAGCTGATCATGGATATTTTGGCAGAAAGAAAACAGTTTAGAACGATATTTAGCGATTTATTCGTTTAACAAGTAGAACATTTTAGTACAAGCCTTGATCGGAATACTATGGAGGATAGAGGTAAGGAGAACTATCTCTTAGGGGGTGAAAGTTGAAAAGTGTCCAGCACAGTAAATAATAGTTCCAAAACCCTCCAAAATGGCGCTAGCGTAGGCAAATGGTGTGGTATGAATGTAGCAGTTGGTAACGGACTGAAGTATGCCGAGTTAGAAAATTAACGGATTGAAGTATGCAGAGTTAGAAAATTTGATATTTTTAGTGACTAGAGTAGTTAGTGACATTCCAGTATACCATAACTCAACAATTTACGTAGTCCAACATTATTTTGTAAACAATAATAAAAAATTGTGGCTTTTTAAATTTACCCGGTGGCTACTGTAGCGTCACCCTTATGTACCACATTTTAACGGTCACTTTTTATCCACAGAGACAGTTCTCGTTACCTCTACCCTCCATACGGAAGACATAGGTTAAGTCAAGATCAAATGACATCTGTCATGTCACGATCATGATTGCGTTTTGAAATAAGAATTAATACATTCTAACACGAGGCTTTCAGAAATTAGAAGTTCTAGTCTCAAAGTCGTTCTTATTTAAAAATAACTAGATCATCATATATCCGAGTCGCCAACATTGAATTTTAGATTATAATCGTGTCTGCTGAAACAGCAATCTTATGCACAATATCTTGGAGAACACGTCCTCACTTTGTGTTTGCAATTTTGTTTTCTAAAACGACCTCGTTCACTACCATGAACGTATCTTTTCTGAAGAAAGCAAGATAGTGATGATATGATGATAGTCTTCATCAAGACTATCATGTTGACGAAACGTTTTTTTTTTACTTTTTAATATTATAATGAATATTCGGAATATAGAAATTTCTTCCCCTGTGACATAAAAATTTCAAAAGCCTTCATGTTATTGTTTCGGAGCTGCGACATAATAAGGGTAAAGGTCACGAAACCGAATTTCCGTGACTTTTATGCGTTTACCCAATATCTGGCTGAACGTACACCTTGTAAGGCCGAATAATGGGTTTTTTGTATATCAATGGTATAATCATATATATTTTTTCTTCTTGAATAACTGAAAGGCTGGAAGGTGTCTTGACTGAATATTATTGATGAAACAGTAACCAAAGTAAGGCAGTTTTTTTTTTTTTCATACATAGAGGGCCAAGGAAGGAACACGGGAAAGTCAGTAAGAGTCTGACACTCCCTTCCGCTCCACCCAGAGCGGGAGGAGTCATTTGATGATTTCCCATCCTCAAAAAAAAAAAAAAAGTATGGCAGTTATTTTGAATTTCATTTGAAGTCATTCAGTATAATACATTTAAGATTTATTCAATAATTATATATTGAATAAATACAGCAATATAACATAAAAAAACAATGAGGTTGATACAAGAGTGTGATCGATATTTCTAAATATATAATGTAGGTATATTTGTAACGCTAAATGTATCGAAAATTGAATTATACGCCATATTGGTATGTTCGGTTTTAATATAGGTATAATGCAGAATAGAATAGAATCAAATACTCTTTATTACGTACACCATAAAAAAATCAGATATAAATGTAGAATTATAACATAGGGTGACACAATGGGCGGTCCTATAGATAAAATTCAATAATATAAAGTTAAAAAAAAATGTGTTAAGAACCCACCTGACCTACACACAACCTACTGTTAAAATAAATGAATTACTTACATAGTACATACATAAATAAACTACTCTGAATGATAAACAAAAGCTAAAAAAACTTTAGACGTCTCACAAAAAAGGTAAATAATCCTGCGTTCTCATTGTTTGTGACTTTTCAGAAAACATTGGACATACCACTACCGGTACCCTCTGACAATCCACTGAAGTCGCACAGTACACTTTGCATATCAACTGGACGGCTGAAATGGGTACCACGACATTAAAAAAGATTAACGACGTCACTGGCCTGCTAACGAGCCGGGCTAACCGATAAGTTTGTCTCTGGATCGCGAATATGTCAACGAAACGGCTCGTTGATTAACAGACTCCTTATATTAAATTAGGAAGTACATTCTGTATTAGATGTTGGTTTACTGAGGATGGACAAGATTGTTTGAGAAAATCTAAATGTTTCACGGCCAATTTAATTATCAAGCGAAGACTTTCGATTAAGTCTTCTTTTAAAGCTTCGTTAGTCTAAATTTGTATCATTAGGTAATGATATAAGGCCATTGCTAAATACTGTTGATAAAGCATCAGAGTTCCTTTTGGATCCTCCAAAACCAAAAAAGCAAACATATATCATTCACTGCAAAAATGGACGAACAATTAAACTGTAGTTTTTATTAAGTACTAGCTAATGCATACATGCGTTGCACTGCATCTGTCTTTTTTTTTTAACCTCCGGCGCGCAACCATCTTCTTACCAAAGTTTCATCACAGTCGGTCAAGCTATTTTCGAGTTTTAGTAGATCGACAAACAGCAATTGATTTTTATATAAAGTCTAGCTAATGCCCGGCATTCGTTGCAATGCCTTTTTTTTCAAATCAACCCTATATTAAAGCGAGCAAAACAAAAATAAGTGAAATTGGTTAAACCGTTGTTGAGTTTTAGCGAGACTAATGAACAGCAATTGATTTTTATATATAAGAAGAAGATTAGTCTTAATTTATTACATTAGGTAATGTTATATATACCTAAGGCAATAATTGGTAAGACTAAATACTGTTGATAAAGCGTCAGAGATCCTTTTAAATCCTCCAGAACCAAAATAGCAAACATATATCGTTCACTGCAAAAATGGACGAACTATTAAACTGTAGTTTTTAATAAGTTTTTTTTTTCAAACTACCCCTTTATTAGAGCGAATAAAACAAAAAAGTAATCAATGAAGCCGTTTTTGAGTTTTAGCGAGACTAAGAAACAATAATTGATTTTTATATACATAAAAAAGGAAGATAGATCAAAGATAGATAGATATCCCCTACCCATATCTGTCTGTCTTCTCATTAATGAATCCATTTAAATTCAGGACTGACTTGAATGACCATGTTAAACAATAATACAAACCACTCAGAAAACGCTCGTAAAGGCGTTTGAAGCAGTCACGGAGATCACTCAAAGGGTTTTAGAGCTCGTCTTAGGAGATCTAGTGCATAAACCGACTAGTTAGGCGTCTCCAGGGTTTCTAAGTCAGGCATGTCACAAGTCACATCTTGAGGCTGAATGCAGCTTAATTTGAAGTAGGTAACTGAGTGTGAAATTATAATCGTCAAGCCGTTTGTCCGATAGGATTTCCTATCGGTAAAAGTACGAACTTCCATAACAAACTTCCATTCCCTATTTAACCCATTTAGGGGATGAACTTTCAAATACTCTTCCTTAGTGCTCACCTTCGTTTTAAAGAACTCTTGTTCAAAATTGAATGCTTCTAAGCCCAGCGGGTTAGGCTGTTTGTTATCACGCAGTGAGCTTAAGTCAGTAAGAGTCAAACTTTTCAGCACGTTCTTGCATTTGGGACATGGTGTACCATTTTTTGTAGACCATTTCAAATTGATTATAGAAACATTTACTGCACTTAGTGGCTAAAAATTATGTAGCTTACCATTATTTAGAAATACAGTTATAATCGAAACTTTCATGAATTATGAAAAACTTTGTAGTTCAGACGATCTTAGCGTAATTAGCACGAAAAAGGTTAAATGCACCGCAGTGTGTTATAAGCTGCCCTATTAAAACCAGGTCAAAGTACGTCATCACCAGTTCAAAATGTGGCTGGATGGCATAAGAAGAGTGTCTGGTGTTTAAGGGCGAGATGCCTACCTCCAGTAGGACTGCTATAGTCCTTCTACATAGTTATAAATTTTACCTCTAAGCTCTTTAGCATCAGTGATCTTTATTCCCGTTATTGTTATAGGAAAAATAACTGTAGACGCTCTTGACTGAATACTGAAGCTGCTTCAGAACATCGATATATAATAAATAAGCCTTTCACGGGAACAAGGTGGGTCAACCATACAATTTTTAACCTAAAATGATAAATTCTATTCTATAACAGCACTTTTAGATTAATTTTAACACATAGTTGCGCACTCGCCCTTTCTTAAATAAAGAAAAAAACAATTGTTTCATCTGCACAAACAAAACGCACATTACAAAAAAAATTACACACACACATAATATAATATTGACATAATCTACTCATTTCAATGTTTTTTTAATGAGTTGTGTTGCAATATGTGGTTAGCTAGCGACCTCGACAAAATTGATCATAGTATTATTTTCAGCAACCGGCAGCAAATTCGTCCTGCTTGCGGTAGCGTCGAGGGTCGGGTTGCCTCCTTCCCTCAAATATGACGAGGGGGGTAGTGGCTGATCTTTGCGTTATGCTCGTGAACGGGTGTTGCTTGTGGCAGGGCATCTCTTGCTGACTATGGTTTTGTTATTGTTGTTAGTAATTAACTGTTTCTTTATTTTACTTCGAAGGTCCTAGTTTATCAGCTGTTGTGACTTCAAGTTACAGCTATATAAACATAATGCAGCATTGCAAAATAATGTAAGCGGCACGCCCTTTATGTTTTATTATTTATTTCTACTTGAGTATAGTTTTCAATGTTCTTGTTGGTAGGTATATTGGCGTGTGTTAGCTGACATATGGCAAATAATTTAATTAATGTTTTGTGTTTCGTAATGTTAATTACTTACTACTGTATAGAATTCAGTTCTTCTAACTGAACAGACAGCTGTGCTGCTGGGGAGTTTGTTGCGCCACTTCTTCTTCCGAGCTAAAGCACTAGGAAGTGGTGAAGGGTGGGCATTTTGGGGGACTGTCTTATATAATTATGACGTTCAAAAAGTGCTGATTCTCAGCCTAGTTTGAATAAATTACTTTTGGTTTTGATTTTGATAATAATAGTTCTCAAGGCCAAATTTCGGCCATGGCGGCCAATCTCAGTGGAGACAAGTCACCGAAGGGCGATATATTATAGTGTAGGTACAAGTGTGTGACAGAGGTGCACTCTCTCATCTTTCACTCTTTAAGTCCGAAGGGGAGGCAATCCGATACGACCGAGGAGTAAAGTAGTCAAGTCAAAGTAGCCAAAAGCCTATGTTAAAATTAAACAAAATGATCCACAAACATTATTATAATTGTTTATAAGTCGTTAATCAGACTATCCATTCCAACTCCAACAAATTCTATTTCCCTCACATATTCGTAATTGTGGTCGTAACCGTAATAAAACCATTCCGTATCTTCAACGTACAATAAACATTGGTCAGAAAAGGTCCTTAATTTAGGTCCTATCTCCTCATCGGACCATCAAACAATAATCTTTGGCTATACAAAGGGATTACGGTATCTTGTCCATTAAGCGGGGGATTTACCCTACTGTCAGCGACATCTATTGATATTAGGGAGAAACTCGTTGGTTAGAAGAAAAATAACGGTGTTTTTTTCGGGAAATATTTACTTTTAACCGACTTCGAGAATAGGGGGAAATTGTGAATTCCTCGTAATCAATTTTTTCGATGTATTTTCAGGTGTCTGTGATACTAAATTGATGCAATCACTTGTCTTTGTAGATAATGGTTATGCAAATCCAAATTTGATGAGCAGTGGTGGCCTAGTGGTAACGGCCGCGACTTACGAGTTGTAGGTCGTTGGTTCGAACCCAGACAGACGCTTTGCTTTGTGTAAATTATTTCATCACCACTGCTCTCAAAACGGCGAAGGAAAAACATCGTGAGTAAACGCTGGCATGTCTTGGAGTTGGAACCAAATATTCGAAGACATGTGACATCTACCAACCCGCACTGGGCCCACGTCGTGGATTACAGCCCAATCCCTCTTACCGAGAGGAGGCCTGTGTCCCAGCAGTGGGAACATTATAGGCTAGGCTAATAAAGTAGAAACATGACATAATCACCACGCGTTACCCTCGAAGGGTTTTTTTTTTTGAGGATGGGATATCATCAAATGACCCCTCCCGCTCTGGGTGGAGCGGAAGGGAGTGTCAGACTCTTACTGACTAAAACCCACCCGTGTTCCTTCCTTGGCCCTTTATGTTCCGGGTCAGCGGTACCCCTTGTGGATGATCCCGCTTTCCCGGCAGGCTTGGGCCCTAGTGGGCCCCCTCTTCGATGCTGACATCTCTTTGAGGCGCGCGTGGAACACGTACGCGCCGTCCGGCACGGGCCTGATCCTGATCGGACGGTGAGCTACCCATTACTCACCGCCCGCAGGCCCGCGCCTACGGTGGCCGGGAGTCGTCACGCGGCTCCCGACGCCCGGAGCGTCCACCGCGGCGGCTTGGACGGGAGACTCTCTCCCTCTCCCGTCCCGCCACCTCCTTCGCTAGCATGACTGCTTCGCAGAAAGAGGCGACTGCCTCCCACTCCCCCTCGCCCCGGACCATGGCTTGAACCAAGGCCGGGCGTGAGAGGTCGCCGCCGCTGCCGATCGCCTCTACGAGGACACGGCGGTGCTCCGCCCATGCAGGGCAGGCCCCCACCGTATGCTCCACCGTGTCCTCGGGACCCTCGAAGGGTTAGGCAGAATATACCTGTAGTACACCCACATTTCGCCAGTTATATTTAAATTCCATGTAATAGGGGGCGAGCCTGTTGCCTTCAACTGGGCACAATCCAGACTCCGGGTTGCTTATGAGAAATTCCTGATAGGAAAACCCAATAACACTTTGCCCGACCTGGAAATTGAATCCAGGACCACATGCTTGTAGCGGTATCTACATCGCCACATGCGAACTACGCATCACACTGATGTCACGCCAAATCCTGCATCGCGCAGGCAGAGTTTACCGCGCGACTAGCATATAGTATACAACGTCCCGACATCAATCGTCGGGCAGTTGCCCACCAGACACAACACCCGTCTGGTCGGAGGATCGTCCCTTTTCTATGGAGGTATGAGTGAACTTTACACCCTGTTCCTCATACCTCTATATGATCAACAGTAGAGTTAGCGACCACTACACCAACGAGGTAGTAGAAACTGACTTCTTAGAGATGAAAATAATGACATACTCGTAGGTGTGCCAATTTCATCTCCAATCAAACCTAATCAAAGGCACTTACTGCTTAAATTGTTTCACCCAGGATAACATTATTTTCATATTTTTTCATATTGAAACTTGGTACACAGATATTTTATAACCTGGATTAGCACATAGGATATATACATACTTGTTTTTTTAGATATTTAAGTTTGACAGTATTTCAGAATACTCCACTTTTGAAGAACAGTATCGCCCTGTTGCGTATGCGGTAGGCAGTGTCGCACGACTATGTCGATGTGTGCGTGCGTTACAGTTACAGCGCAGTTACAGGGCGGTATCACACGGGCCCTACACATGCCGATTCCGAAAAAAAAAAAAACCTACTTATTTTATTATTGATTCGCGTCGAGAAACATAAGCATTGTTACCTCCTAAAATTTGACGAGGATGCAAAACAACACCTTGTATACACATACAGGTTGGATTTTTGAAATGGGGCAATAAGGGCAAGTACCTTAACCGTTGTCACTACAAGAAAACGGTCACCTTAACTTTTTGAAATATTTTGATCTTCATTCACAAATTTTGTGATGGCAAGAAACTAGACGCTATTACGGAAACCGTATTTCTAGGAATTGCTTTAGATTCTAAATTGCAATGGACGCCTACATTAGAGCTCTTTCAGGTAGATTAAGTTCAGCTGCATATACAATAAGAAAAATAAGGCAGTTGACTGATGTAGCCACAGCTAGGTTAATGTACTTTGATTATTTCCACAGTATTATGTCTTATGGCGTTTTGCTGTGGGGATCGGCAGCTGACGTAGATTTAATTTTCATTTTACAAAAAAGGGCAATCCGGGCGATCTATATTATGGTTCCTCGCGAGTCTCTTAGAAACAAATTCAAAGAAATTGATATACTAACTCTGACTTCTCTTTAATATCTTAGAAACTATGTTGTATGTTCGCAAAAACTTAGGACTTTTAAAATAAGAAGCGATTTCCATAATACACGTTAGGTAGTACAAATAAAATTGTGGTACCCGAATTCTGAATAACTAAAATATCCGCAAGTAGTATCGTAGTATCCTAAAGTGTCCGCCTTTATAACAAGTTGCCAAAATCTGTTACAGAACTTAGCGATGGGAAGTTCAAAACCCACATCTAACGTATCCTTATAAAAGCATAATATATTATAAGATTAAAAAGACTACATTGAAAACAAGGAAGTCTGGCAATAATTCCTTCTGCACATGTGGCTTCCCTGGTACCTCATTACCGGCATCACTATGTTAGTGTCAACTAACTGCTCCCAAATTACAATGTTTCTTTTTATTTCTTTTACATACTTCTTTGACGTAATCCAGATTTTTTATAGTTGAAATGGCAATCATGTCATTTGGTTTAAATAGGCTTTTATTCACCTTTTTTTATAGATTCTTGGAATTTTGTGAATGTGAGAATGTTGTAGGCCTAACTTGTAAACTTAAGATTTGTCGACCATTTTCTATCTTGTTAAGTACCAGGTACACACATCAAGCTATACATTTCCAGTTTACACTGGCCTATCGTTGTAAGGAAATTCGATACAATGCGAGATCAGCTTATACTGGAAATGTATAGCTTGATCTGTACAGACTTGACCTGAACCTGTGTGACACTTGATCTGTGCTTGGTTGACAGGACTACTGTAATTTGAAAACATTGTAAAAGGCAATTATTTATAAAAGTCCGTTGTAACCGTGGAGTTTCTTGCCGGCTCTTCTCCATAGGAAACTACCAATTGGAACCGTGCACCTAGCTTCTGACGTTTCATATGTACCCATGTAGGTTTATGTGAAATAAAATATTTTGATTTATTAGACTTTGGAAAAAAAAATACGGTCAGCAAGAAAATGGTAAACTTTCACAAAAAAAATTTCATGCCACTCGATCCTTTTTCTTATAAGGATCAAACAACTATATGAGACCATTGAAGTTTGCGTACTAGAAAACTCAGAAATAGCAATATAATATAATAATATGAGACAACATCCACACAAGGTCATCAGGTCCCGAAATAGGCAGAGCCTGTACTACGGTAACCTGAAGGCCGTTCCCGTAATTAAAAACGTTCAAATTCAAGTCACAATCTCATCTCAGCGACAATCAAATGTCAAAAATGTAGGTAAACGCTATACAATTTTTGACAGATTGAGACTGGGATTAGAATGCGAACGTTCTTAAAAATACGGGAATTGCCCCTCTGATGACTGATATACATACTTATATACATATACACACCCAGACAATAAACTTCCCATATATTTCGTAGGAAATTAGACTGAGATGAAAAAGACACAATATACCAGTGTATGACAACAGTTGAGTTATTCCATTTCTTCAATAGGGTTGAGGAACGAATATAGCAGATAGTTACAGATTTAACCCTTTAAATGATTATCATCCCGCTATACTTTTAAGGAGCTTTAAGGGGCTTGTGGCTAATTAATAAAAGCCCCATGGGTCGATTGATCAGTTTAAATTACGCTTGCCGCGGTTGGTCCGTCGATGGGTGACCATCTTTACATACCAAGAACCCTCCGTGCCTCGGAAAGCACGTTAAGCCATTGGTCCCGACTGTCATTCGTTAATCTTTGACAGTCGTTACGGGTCGTCAGAAGCCCGAAAGTCTGACAACCAGTCTTACCAAGGGGTATCGTATTACCTAGTAACTGGGTTGTGGAGGTCAGATAGGCAGTCGCTAGTCGTAAAATACTGGTATTCAGCTGCATCCGGTTAGACTGGAAGCCAACCTCAACATAGTTGTGAAAAGAATAGGCAGATAATAATATACCTTTCAGGAGCTATAATAATAATAATCCTTTATTTCAGGCAACTAAGGCCCATAAAACACAATACATATATAAGCATATGACAATAACTATAAACTAATACATATCTAAAAGTAAAGACTACTGCACACGAAGTGACGGCGTCGAGTTACACTGCGAGGTGTCGCGTAGCCGGCCGCGGAAACGCCGAAACAGCACACCTTTCGGCCAAAACTCTTCCTTGAGGAAGGTCATCAAATTGTTAGTAAGAACGCGCACCACAAACGTTATGTGTCAGTGTAATATATTATAATGTCAATGTCTATGCAGTCAATCATGACATATTAGTTATTACAACGTGTAACATAATTAACGCAATACCTCATACACCCCAATTAGATTATTGAGTTAAAAGCGTATTACAATGACCAAAACATTTTTTTTAAAGCTAAGGAAAGTGAGTTAACCCTAGCATTACTTTACGCATTAAAAATTGAGTCTTATTGCTTTGAAGTAAAGTTTAACTTTCTTTGGCTCAACCAGCGGTCAGTATTGCAATTTTTTTTTTGTTTTAAATACCTATAATAATAGTTACTGAAATCGATTCAGTAGCTAATTGTGAGCAAACTACATTCGGGACTTGCGTTTATTCTGTTACACCTTGTATAAGAATGGCTATTTTTGTCAACTTTCAAAATGCTTTGCAAACTTATGTTCGATTCCCAACTATTTATATTGTAATGATTTCTTTTTTAAATTTTGTTATTTATTATGATAGTTCGTAGAACGTACACAGCAAGACTTTGAGTTTAAGCCTCTTCTGTCATAATTGGTTGTAATAAAAAGAAATATCAATGGGACTGTTAATGAGGAATCCTGTGTGTTTACAATCTAGTGTTAAATTATTTAGTGATAGCTAGAAAGAAAGAAAGAAAAATACACAAATGTCACAGACACGTGCATGCTGACTGTTAGCTGTTCTTCAGGAATGATTTGCAGAAATGCAACTCAAACTAATAAACCAATTACAGACACTTTTGAATTGTCAAGGGGTCGGTCAGTCAGAAAGATGAAGCTAGTTGTCACTGTATTAGTCATTCGACAGTCAATGTATCAGTGTTGTGCCATTACGTAGTCTAAGCAGGAACGCAGGCGTTCATTATTTTACTAAAAACTTCGCAAGCAATGGGCAATTACTACTGAAGGCTGTGAGTATCGACCTCAGGACGAGCTGCTTCCCACAGGGACTACTGTAGGGGAGGTCAGCTCAAAACGGCCATAGGAGGCCAAGCGGCCACGCTTCATTTTTCGGTTATTTGAAATGATAGCGCGGCGTGGCCGTTCTATCCGCATAAACAATCTCCCGCCCCGTGCCGTTCAGGCATTCGGTAGCAGTGGGACTGAGCGCGTAGCTGCAGTGACGAAATATATTTATTTGCGTGTTTTGTTAAAAAAATTCAAGGTAAGTTCAATCTGCTTTGGTCAAACCTCTTTATATTTCAATGCTTTTATTGAACGTGTGTTGTTACTTATCTATTTGGCTTTGTTTGTGTTCTAATCTCTCTGGAATATAATAAATAATGTGAGAGCAGTTCCTCATTAAAAAAAAAAGGCCACAAAATTGGCTGCTGAGACCATAACTACAAACTTAGTAGGTACTTACATAGGAAAGTTTTATAAGAGTGTGGCTGTTACTTTGGTATATTGTGGTGTCTTACGACCTCCACGCAAACGAAGTCGTGGGCAAAAGCTATAAGTAGAATTATAATCATTAAAATCATCAATAAAGAAAGAAAGAAAGAATATCCTTGAAAACAAATGACAAAAATTATCGATTGCATCCATCTTTTGCGAAAGGTAAGACGTTCTATTAATTTTCGGATTAAACTAATGGTTAGATAATTAAAAAATTTAATTTTTAAAACGTTTTATTTAATTTAAAAAGATCGCGTTGTTTTATTACAATACTTAATTCCAAAAATTGTGTGAATTCTATGACAAAGAGGCGTGTGGAGGGAGCAGGAAAGAGCAGGCCAGAGCATCGGGACAGAGAAGGACCCAAGCTCAAGGTCATTCGCTCGGGGAAGCGCCTTAATGCTGATTAAAATCATTGTAGTAATATTGACCGAAAAAATAAACAAATGCAAAAACTCAAAAACGTAATTTTTGACGATAGCAATCTAACCTGTACACAACATACTCGTATAATTAATAATATTTTCAAAACTAAGCAGGTACCTAGCAGGGTTTACGCGGGGGTCGTGTGGTCCATGGCCATTTACGGGGCACCGATGTGGGCGCATTCCTTGAGGCGGCGGCCAGCCCGCCGGTTGAACGCGCCCCAAAGAGTCATGGCCACCCGGCTGGTCCGGGGATACCGTACGGTCATAGGTGAGGCGGCGAGCCTCCTTGAAAATACGGCACAGCGGACGAGCTTCGGCGAGATCTCAGGGCGGCATGGAGAGTGCGACTGTCGCAACCCAGCGGTGAGCACGCCACAATTGCGGCGATGAGTCCCCTCTTTGAGGAGTGGCTAGATAGGCGCCACGGCGTCCTTACATGCCGCCGCCGCCTGACGCAGGTCCTTATCGGACACGGTTGCTTCGGGAGGTTTCTGTTCCGGATAAAGCGGGAGGAAACGCCCGGGTGGCACCATTGTGCGGATCGCCCAGAGGACACGGTGAAGCATATAGTGGAGGTCTGCCCTGCTTGGTCGGAGCACCGCCGAGTCCTCGTGGAGGCGATTGGCGTTGGCGATCTCTCGCGTCCGGCCCTGGTCCAGGCCATGGTACGGAGCGAGAGGGCTTGGGAAGCCGTCACCTCCGTCTGCGAAGCAGTAATGCTCGCAAAGGAGGAGGCGGAACGCGTGAGGGAGAGGCAAAATTCGCGCCCTTACGCCCCTAGCCGCCGCAGGAGATGCCCTGGGCGTCGGGAATCCCAATCTAATTCCCGGCCACCGTAGGCGTGGGCTTGCGGACGGTGAGCAATGGGTATCTCGCCGTCCGATAATGACCAGGCTCGGGTCGATGGCGCGTTGTGTTCCACGCTGGCCTCAAAGAGAGGTCACCACCAATGACGGGGTCCGCTAGGGCCGATGCCTATCAGGGTTGGGGGAAAGTCCGAAAGGTTTACCGTGGCCCCTGGCACAGGCAACTGAAGGAACACGGGTGGGTTTAGTCAGTAAGAGTCTGACACGCCCTCCCGCTCCACCCAGAGCGGGAGAAGTTATTTGATGATTTCCCACCCACAATAAAAAAGGTACCTAGCAGGTACCTACATTCTTATTGTTCATTTCGGTCTCTGTCCGTTCCCCTTTCCCTAATATCAATTCGTAGGAGAAGAGATATTTATAAGTGAAAGGGCAATGTCCGCTTTTGCTTTGTTTGAGCGTAACATCAATAAGTACCCACTATCGATTCTATGAAGTTATATATAATTTTTCTTTTCAGTTGCTGGGCCGATGCACATGACATGCTGCTCAATAGTCTTCCAATACTACAAACCCGAAATCGAGAGGCAACGGAAAATCCCTAACCCAACTAAAGCCCAACAAGAAAATCTAGAGCATTATATGGATCTAATAAGAAGATGCTGAGCATAGCATGAGTAGCCTGTACTGTCGTACCGCTGGTTCCTCCCGTAGTGATAGGGAAATGCCAACATCCACACAAGTGCCAACATTGTACAGTCCCACCCTACCACTGAAATAATCATACCCCCCCACCAACAACACACTATTACACCTAATACTCCAACACACACACACACACACCGTGAAATTATTTAGAATTATTTTATCTAATGCAGTTTGCTACGCTTATCTTATTTGATTAATCTGTCTTCATTCTAAATTAGTTTTCCAAAGTTTTTATATAAAATTTAAGATATAGACCCAAGATACAGACACTTGCCTAGTTTTGGGACCACTGCTCAAATACCCATGTTTACATAACTAAAGTATTATTTAGTTTTTGTTTTTAATAATCATTTTTTTTTTTAAATTCCTTAATAACACGTTCCTCACATGTTATTAAGGAATTAAAAAAAATGGTTATAAAAGGCTTTTTAGCACGTAACGTAATAGCGCATAGCGCCACGTTATGCTCAAATGTACCAGCCCACGCCAATTTCACGCACTGTCCTTTACAATGCGTACCTCAAAATGAGGAAAAAAATATTGTCTAATTAAAGGGTAATTTTATAAGAACTAGATATTACAGTTATGGAATCATAAGAACTAGATATTGTTAAGTTAAAGTGCCAACATGCTTTCGTTAAGTTCAGGAAAGAAATCACACAAGTCTGTTAGAAATCATTAGGTACTCGTAGATAAAATTTTGAATTTAAACGGACTCTTATAATCATGCTCTTTGAACTTATTATAATTTAATTCGAGGAGAACTCCCGAAAATTCAAAAGCGTTGTCAACAAAGGGCTTTTTTTGCTAGCACTAAACGTTACTGTCACGTTAATGTTACTGAAAAAAGCCCTTTACAAAGAGTGGTAGGCTATACAGCCTTTTTTGTAATGAAATGTTAAGCACTCAAATTACACCTTTTGGAACGTCAATACTTTAACTAATATACTACTTTACTTTAGTAATACTTTTCAAGACGGCCGTTATAATATCACGGAACCGCTTTCTTGTGCTCTTTTCGCTTTCTGATGATGGGGGTTTCGTGACGGTGCAATGAAGGAAGCGCTAATCGCGAGCGAACAAGAACCGCTGCGCTGCGGCAAAGCTCCTACGGAGCCCGAAGTCAGCTTTCGCGCCGCTATGCAAAACACACCGGTGTACATCTCCCGTCTACACTACTCTACTAAGGTGGAAGACATTGTAGAGTACGTGGCGTGCGCCAGAAGATGAGGTACATGCCGGGGGTGCAGTTACTGGAGTCGCACCGCAACGTCAATGGCACAAGGACGATCTAGTTAAGTGCTACTAACATAGTTTTAGGCTATTATTAACGCAAGTCTTGCTTTATAAAAGTACTTTATATATGTTAGTTTGTAAGGTATGTGTCTATGGGCCACAGTAGTCTGAAATAAATGTTTTATTATTATTATTATGAAATTAAAGCTTAAGACAAACAACATTAATGATCCTCAAAATAAGCCATTAGTCAATAGTCATTAGTCAATTGCCAATCTCACACAAACTTCAATACCTAATTGCGTGGTTAGATTTATATAAGTTAATAAAAAACCAGACAAATAAGTAAAATGTCATGGATTCCGTTATCGTTGCTTAGTAAACAAAAACAAATTTTATTAAAGAAGATATCGGTCTCGTTACAGCAAATGATTGATTACTGTTTGGTGAACAAACGATTTGGCACAATCTTACTTACGTCAAGGCAGCGTTCGAGAGTATCGCTGTAGCGCTGGAAAAATAACAAAAAACTTAAGAAATATGATGAAGAATGCGTTATTAAATACGTCATAGGTGTTTGAATTTGGACAGTAACTCGTGGTCGTATTTTATGATTGATTTGGAATTTCCTGATATAACTTCGAAAACCTTGCCTGTCGGTAAAGGAGATCTCATGTATCCTAAAGAGACCTCTGACGGTTATGCCTACCTACAACCTACTAAACATGTAAAAACTACATATTATATTTTTTTAGATTACAGTTCAATAGATTATTTTTTGTTATTAAGTACTGTAGAAATTGATAGGTACTTATAATGAAATTTAGAGTTAAAATGCATACCTAAACTAGAACAGCCAGAAAAAATTGTGATATTACCTGCCTTTTGATTAAAAAGATCAGTTTCTATTCCAATTTCATGCGACTGAAATTAACTGTATACAAGATTTAAGGTATCTCGTTTTTTTAGATTATTTAAGTAAGTATGCTTTTGTAGGTGTACGAACTAGGTGTTCTAACAAAAGCTCTCAGAAGAAACTATTAACAAATAAAAAGTGTAATCCATTACGATATTATAGATATTCACACTAATCCCAGCAAAGTAATTACAAAAAGAAAACTTTTAGAGTTACAAACGAAACAACAACTCAACAGGTGGTGAAACTTTCCGAACATTACGAGTAAATCAGTTATAACAAATTATTATTTTCTCAAAGAAAAGAACTAAATAACTATATAGTACTGCTACCCCGGCAACCCGAGTAATATAACAAGTACGGGTAGTTCCCTTTCTACAGTACAATTCTCTTGATAAATTGTGCCGAGTTCCCACAAACAAAGTGCTTTCGACGAGAACGAGCTGTTTCACCATTTACAACGAACTTTAATTGCGTAATCTGATTCTGTGAGGAGTTTGAAGAAACACTCACTCCTCTTATTACGAACTCGGTTTGTATTGCAATCTGCTTTATTATTGAAAACTTATTTCGCACCAATTGATTTCGTTTAGCTGTGTAAAGCGTCGGTAGGTCTGATGAAGTAATCCGATTTGTAGGAAAAAGGTTCAACGGATGTTATAAAAAGTATATGGAACAGTCGGCACTGAATTTAGAAACAATTTATGAAACTTAAGCCATGTGTGCTAAAGTGGAAGCCGCACCAATGTTTAATATTTCGCGAGCATAGATTGTAAGCGTCGCGCTCGTTCGCGTGTAAGAATTCTCAGTTTAACGTAGGAAGCATTTTGTTGAACGTACCCTTGAGATCCTGAGTGGTTGGTTTTGATCGGTGCCGCCGTGCATGCGGAAGCCCCACGGCGCGCCGCCTGCCAGCTCCACCTCCCGAGCAGTCATCGCCTTCTTTTTACTCCATTGCTTCACAAATTCACAATACACAACTTCACTTCCAACCTAACTGTCAATGAATTGCTAACTTCTCTTCATGTCGTACAAAATATTAAAGCGTAGAGTGGAAGCCCGTAGTCATTTTTTATATCACAATTTCGTTATATTCAGTCAATTTTGCGCTGGAAGCTTGAGCGTCGGGATTTGAGCCTGTAACAAATAAAATTAAATGAGTAACCAGATTATGTGAGACGGTTTGACTTAATAATACGGTAGAACATGTTGACTGACATGACTAATTACGGGAAGCAGTTTAGTAGTTTGAAAGTGAGTAATTACGTTGTTCGGTTCAGCGGCCGCAGTTGCGGGCTTCCGATATTGGAATAGGGGAATAAGATACATCTATCGAACGGTTCGTTACTTAATCACTTCTAACAAGTTGGGAGGTATAAATTTAGTTTTATGAACAGTCTTTGGGATATTTTAAATACCCCATAAAGAAGTTCATAAAATAATCTATACTTAGTCGACAGATGCTGTTAAACGGAACTCGATTTGAACGAAAATCGATTAACCTATTTAGAAATAGCTGCTTTGTAGTGTCGAGTAGAATTATCGGTTTAATTAAATCAATTTAATGTAACATCCGATTTCCTATATTTTGGTGAAGCTATCATAATTAATAAATGTTTGGTAGATTGGATCATTTGATTTCAGCTATTGCAAAATGGTGTTGATAATTATTAATGTGTTGGCTAAATAGTTCTTATTAGCTACTTTAAAAGCAATTTGTTTAAATATACCCTGAAGAAAAGGAACTCTTTATTCACGAATTTCTGTGGATAATTAGATTCTTCTATTTAGAAAAATCTACAATACATTACAACTGTGGTATCACGTTTCAATAGAACCATAATCATTACAAAACACACATTCTCAGTCCAACATTAATCGTAACTAGGTAAAGAGCAGTGTCGTAAACTAAAAGTAATTTTATTTAAAGCGAGGTCAGTGTGTAACAGCTGAATTATTTTCAGACCATGATGCACTCCATGGCTTAGAGCATTAGTTTAATGCTCTAAGCTCCATGGAGTATGAAGGTCGAATGTTCGTGCTATATGAATCATTTTTCAATTTACTCTTAACAAATGAGTAATAACTGGTTACTGGTCTATTAGGAGCAAAAGTGGCATCTTGAGGTTCTAAATTTGAATTTTCTTTGCTACCGGGTTTCTGGTGTGGTTAATTGTGACAGCGATTATGATGGTTTCTTAGCGTTGTTTGAAGGAATCGTTAACTAAAATAAAATAGCAGTGATTTCAGATTAAAAAAAAATACGCTTTTTAATATATTATCAAACTCGTTCACAATCGAAAAGTGAGCTTGCATGGTTACTCTAGTTGCACGCTCTCAGTTTAGGGAGGAATATTATGACATTCGGACGGTCACAGTCACCATCACCAAGATCCAGATCCTCGGTACTAATGTAGAACATTATGTCCTATCGAAAACTAGAACGCTTGTCAAAATCTCCTATGTGACTGCACTGCATCATGTGGGATCACATCATTGGCAGCAAAATTTTACGCTTTTTTCTCCTCACGCGAACCCAAATAGACCCCAATAAAATCCCCTAGTAGTAGGTGTCATTTTCATTTATATATCAAACACAACAAATAATTTATCGATAAATACACCAACTACAGCTCAAATTCTCGCAGCATACGCAACACTAACATATATAACCGCACTTATGACCATAACCGCACTGTTTCCAGCGGGATCTAACTGAAATGTTGCGGTCTGTCCGCCTGTCCATCCTGCAAGCGAACAGCGAACAGTTTGACAAATGCGTGAGCATGTTCCCTGTTATGTGACACAATGCTGGTTGCTGTACCAACTCTTTGGAATTAAACTGTGATTGATACTGAGCTCGGGAGCTGTCGTGGTTTATTTATCTAATTCTTTATGCACACAAATGTACCGAGGCGGACTAATTGCCATAGGCATTCGGGTTGTTACGGGTGTAATAAATTATGATAGCGGAGTATCAAATATCAGAGAGTGAGTACAAATATAATCATAATCAGCCTATAATGTTCCCACTGCTGGAACACAGGCCTCCTGTCGGTGAGAGGGAGTGGGTCACATGTCTTCAAATTGGTTTCTAGGACATGCCAGTTTCTTCACGATGTTTTCCATCACCGTTTTGAGAGCAATGGTGGTGAAATAATGTACATAAAGTAAAGCGCCTGTCTGGATTCGAACCTACAACCTGCAACTCGTAAGTCACGGCCGTTACCACTGGGCCACCTCTGCTCTCGAATGTATACGATGATGTAAAAATTTGGAGTTATCTACCCTCTTTCATAGGAAGACAACACGAGTTCGCTTTTTCCTTGCATACTGAAAATCTGATCAACGTTTCTGCAAAGCTTATCAAGTGTGAACAATATACCCTACACAGTTGACTCTTACAACTTTTAATTAATAGTCACAGAGTGTTCATGATAAGGTAATTTTTTTAACGCAATAGTCAACAGGAATAAAATAAATCTTAGCAACTTCAGATACTTATATTCTTCGTTACAAAACGAACTTCGTGAGATGAGTACCTAGTAGATTTATTGCCTGATATGAATTAACCAATCAACTTTTAATCGCTCAATTTGTTGACGGCGTATTGGGTACTTTTCAACAAGGTAGTAGGTACCTATGAAATGGATCACATTTATTGAAGCATACTTATCTATCTACCTACGACGTGGGAGCTACCATCTTCATTCCTGGCGGTGATGTAAGGAGCTACTAAAGGTTATCAATTTTATGGGCAAGAGCATCCATCTGTACAATAATAAATGACATGGTAACTATGATAATTATGATGTATGTACTAGGAACGATAGTGTTTTGTTTACGTTTAATTAGACCAGCAGTCGTTCCCTCAGAAGATAACATCCGTCTTATTACAAAACATGATCTAACTTTAGCCCGAGCCTAAACCTCGAGCCCGATTTTTAATTCCGAAGTTTATGCCAACTTCAGTAAAGTTCTTAATACAAAATTGACAACCTAAGACCGGAATAAGTTGTCAGTTTTATAAAAGGAACTGTATTTCAATTTCTGTTAGGTTCTTATTTTAAAAACAGGCTCGATGGTTTAACTTTAAACCATGTCTAAAGGGAAACCTTGTTTTCTAATAAGACCTTTACACCTTTACCTTTCCTTACCTTTCCTTTACTGAGACCGTACCTTTCCTTTACTGATAGACAAACCCTTCGACGTTAAAATTGTATACAGAAATAAAAAAGAGCACAGAAAAAAATATTGAATTTCTTTCAGTAGACCAGCCAGCAAGTACCCAGACTGTGTACAACAGAGATACACATTAACCGACTACAATAACTATTGTTAAAATTTTAAACAATAACTTCATACAATGAGTTGTATTAATTAAATTAATATACTTAAGTAGCCCAATGACTCCAATAAGTGTATCTAAATCGGCGCCCAACTATTAAGTATTACACTTAATTGTAATAAACGTTTAAAAGTTTAAAATTACACAGAGCGAATAATAATATTCTTACCTCATGCTTCGATTATGAGGGTTTGGCTTCCCACAATCTCAATTGCTTAAATTCTCAAAGCTCAACAAAAACACAAGCAACGAATATTTTTGAGGTGCCAAAATGTATGCTCGCCTCGGCTTTCCGCCTTTTCCAATGCAAGACGGAGCGGTGACTGACTGAAGAGGGTATAGAACTGAATCTCGACTACCAGAATAATCAAATGCGTTTAAACCAAAATTGCAAAAATATTTGAGAAAATAGACGTTCATCGTGATTTCACTTACATCCTAGGGAAACAATACCTACATGTCAATCAGAATCTGAATAATTTTGAAGGACATTGCTAATCCATTGCTTTATATGTTCAACAATGTGTCTGCTCAACAACGTAAATAACGCAATGAATGTTGTTGAACTGTCAAATTGAAAGCCATTCCTATTGTTAGCGTGTTACGCAATAGTCAAAGTCTTCCTGTGTGCCAAAGTTTATTTTCATGCAATCAGACTTTAAAGTACCCAATTCCGTGTCAAACATCCACACTTAATATTTATAAGTAGGACGTACCTATAATATCATAAGGAGTATTAGTTTGGGTCTAGTTAAAAATATATAATATACATATACGAAACTTACTTGAGGTTGAAGTATGTATCTAAGTATAGCTACTGAATCTACAACTCTACATACAGATCCATAGCTACGTAAGGAACAGAGGACAGCTATCGAGAACAAGACTCAATATCTGTCGGAAGTGTGAGTGACGCGTGAATAGCCCTGCCTACCGCACGTCTGATCCACGAGTGTCATACATCTAGCATTTCGGAAATTGTGGGAAGTATGTTGATACGGTTGGCTATAGAATTCTTCGTAAAGGATCTATCCCATCTCTTATCTTTGTCATAATAGATGGCCAGTAACGTAGGTATGCTTCGAAGGGTAACAGTACCTATACCAATACCCTCGCCAGTTTTAGGTAAGTCCACTGATGATAATGGTGCCTTTAATTGCAATTGAGTATGTCTCACAACAAAATAGGTGGTGAGGTATCAGGAGAGCAGAAGAATATAATTATATCTTATAAGCTGTGTGCTCAATGGGATTACCCATCATCAAAAATTACGAACTTTCATCCCCTAAAATTGTTCCTCAGTGCTTCGTTACAAAAGGTACTGTTAATGATCATGCGTGATCAAACATAAATTGTATTTGTTCCAAAGTTGTACACGACGTAACTAGATGGCGTTGGCGTTTAATTATAACTCGCTATGGTTTTGTTACAACGATTTGGTTGGAGTTCAATGAGTTTTTGTAAATATATTACCAGCTATAGATCAGTATACATCCCTGGCTGGAGGCTCTGAGTTAGCTCAAGGCACCACAGGATAGACCGGTTAAGCAGTCACGGCCTCTCAAGGCCAAATGCGAGATGACATACCAAAAAAAAAAGACCAGTATACAGTTTAGTTGTTTTATTCAAACCCTCAACCCTACTAGTATACAAATAAGGTCAAAAATTTGGTACTGAGTACCTTTCCTGGTGTTGTTCGGTATTTATCAGGAACTCAACCAAATTTCATGATTCTACACCCAGTGACTTAGTATCTGCGTTGTCTGTCAGTGAGTTTAAGCAGATTATAATCTTATGTTTCACAACATATGATTATGAGAAATTTTATTCAGAGCAAGGTGCCCCACGTACAAAAGTATCGTCTCTCAAAGAGGCAGTCCACCATTTAGGCGCAAAAGAACATATTTTCTTTATTTCGTTTTAATTTTATAAGTGCTTCTAAGAAAATACTTACTTTAGTAGGATTATCCTGCTGATAAAATGTTTACTTAAATATTTGTATCCGAGTTAAAAAGGTTCAAATGACGTCAGGACTGTTTTTGACACGGAAATGGACCCGTCAAGTCCAAACCTGTCACTATAAAGGCCTTTTCTGATTAAATAGCTTTACTGAATTTTTAATATTCGCGTTTAAAGCAGTGCCCTAGCAGTTTGCGTTTTTTAGCATCTCTCTTATAGGTCCTCAACTACTATTACTACTCTGACATGATTGCTTTTAGTACGCAGGACGGCAATCAAACTAATATCAAAACGCTGAATGTTAAAGAAATTTAGAAAGAAAGAAAGAATAACGTTTATTTGGACCTCACAGTTCGTGAAACACAGAAAACAAATAACAAAATAAAAAGTGAAAATAATGTTTTAACCACAATAGTGTGTCTCAAATTTTTCATTGACCATGTAGTTTTAAAAGCACTAGTTAACGTCTTTCCCATTCGAAATTAGATCATCAATCGATAATCGACACATAGGACATTATTGACGCAAATAGATCACCGTCAGTACAAAGACTGGTCTTATAATAGACCAGCGGTCTGACTCATCCTGCATTTGGTTAATCGAAGGTTAAATATAACGTTAACATTATGTAATGTTTATCAGTTGACTGCGCAGACGCGGATGTAAGGAATTTATTTTAAAAATGTTTGGCTACCCACTTTTGACCATGGCTGGTAGCTGCCAGTGTAATTACGTTTCTTGCTAATCTGAGATACAGCGCAGTGTAGTCTACCGCTCAAAAAAAACTATCGCATGTTACAATATATCTTTACCAACATGAAACCGCAGCTAAAAGCAGAAATGGGGTGATCAAAGAATAAACGTAAGCTTTATTATAATGCCGTCAGAAAAATATACCCAAAAGCACTTCTTGCCCAATATACTGATGAAGGCAGCTCGTTGTTATTATAAAACAGGGAGCTCGTATTTGATTTATAGGGATTAAATTAAAAGGAACCTAAGGTGAGCCGCCTTTAAAGATACTCTAAAAGAAAGAAAAAACAGGCATAACATGTCGTAAGGTAAAAACTAAACTGCATTTTCAACATGTTAGCAGGCTATATCTATGCAAAACTTTATGGAGATCGTTTTAACAAGCGACCCGTGAAAGTGGAATGAACAAACTCATTTTCGTATTTTTAATAGTGGTTAGGATTAATTAAGATTAAGGCCGGCAAAAATGTAAATTACGGTCTGAGCTAACATTAGCCACATTTAATAGCAAGTTCAAACTTTTTGATGAACATTTTACTAATTAGTTATTATTTCGGCAATTCGTATCTTTAAAATTTTAGACCCAAATATTTCTAAAAAAAATAAGGTGCTCGGAGCGAGCAGATATTTGTAAGCTCGTGATCAAACAAATAACTGTTTACATAATGAGGTACCTAACTTAATAATGGTACTACAAAAATAGCTTTAGGTACTTGACGATACAACTTCAATTACTAAAGAAAAAACAACATTCGTAGAAAGTAAAATAATAGCACCGCGTAACAAAGGTTTAATAGGGCGTTGTCGTGGTTTCTGTAATTAATTAAATTGACCCTTACCCTTGGACCACCGAAAGCACCCGAACATCCAGCACACAATCCAATTTGAACTTTAAATCTGTACGATAACATTTCTTTTCGATGTTTCCGTGTTAGAACTAGGAGTGTCCAAGAATTTCGTATTTTATTACTTCGAATGGCTCACCTAGTGATTCCTAAAGGGTCTGCTATTAAGGGAGTGGGTTTATCCCTCTTTTCGGCTCTGGTACGTGTTTATATTTAGTGTTATTAGAGAAACATTTCGTATTTCAGCATTAATTTTACGATTCTAACAAATCCAAGGTCCCGCAAAGTTCAAAAGTCATTTAATAAATTATTAGGTGAGTCATTTGGGTTTATACAAAATTATGTATAAGCTGAAGTTTGAGCTTGTGGCAGGCCTGGTAAGCGTTGGCTGTGTATTGTGAAAGCGTAAGAGTCAACAATGTGACCAATTAAAACACACGATCTTCGTGAACAAGACTTATTTAGGGACCGTCAAAGATATTGTAAATGATTTCGCTACCTTTCACCTACATTTGACACCACTTTCAGGCAGTACCTATTTAGAACGATACAATTAATTCTCGGTAAGGTATTGTCGAAAATAAAGCTGCAGTAAATCTGTAGAAATTTCTACATACACTGTTTTTGTACATCCTCAACAAGAATTTTGTACGTTCTCACGAGCAAGTGATTCAAAGCAGTAATTCCTTGCATTCAAGATTCGAAATTATATTTAACGCGGAACGACTGCCATCTGACATCCAGATGGGTTAGCTTTAAATTATAAAGCCGACAACCGCCAGAGTATGTTAGTACTTTGGGATGGTGTTTGCATTTATATGCCTCATTTTGAACTAACTAAAGAATTTTACGATGCACACAATGAAAAACATCTAGTCATTTTATACATTGTAAGACTGCGTTTACAACTCGTATGCCTACTTCATTGCAATTCATGCTTGATAATATCAAAGATCGTTTATCTTTTACGAAAGATTTTCTTAATAGTTTCTGTTCAGTATTTCACTACCCTATCCCTTTTAATCTCAGCAACTTAATATACACCTCCATCTAACACCGTGAGGACAGAGTAGGCTGCGGTGAGGCAGGCTTGGGACCTTGATTTATTCGAGGCGCCTTATGCGATCCCTCTTTATTATTCCCTCGATACAATACCATGTTTATACATGATACACAATATGTAAGGGTCCTACTTGACAATATATGTGAACGTGTCCTACACCTGTGGTTTGGTCGTTGTTTCATTATCATTCGATTTTGGGTCTTCTTCTTGTCTGTCCTTGATAAATTCAATGGCATCGAATGTCAAGTAAGGTGAAATAGTTTGCCAAATAATCCTTAGTTTGCAAACTGTTTACACTCCTGCCTGACCATCTGGATTTGTGAAAGAGTTGATCTATTCGATTGGGTAATTTGTTGGTTGGATAAAAGTATATTTGATAAACGTAACAAATGCTATCGAATCCACGGTTTCACTCTGACAATGTTACTTTTTTATTTCTTTCTGTCGGAAATCCGTCCCGTTTACGTGGAAGTCAATTACCTACCAGCCACTCAAATTAATTAGTAGCTCCGTGTCTAGTGAACTTCTATTATGTAACTAAAGCACGAACTGCACAGCATTGCACAATATTTACGTAGCGTTCATTCACTACACGTTCACGTGTTCCGTTCCAATATCATCTCAATGGACAATATCTATTTTGTGCTACGAATGTCGAACATCATTTTCAGCTTTACTAATTTCGCTAATAGCTCCAGTTGTAAAATATTCAATGGTATAACATCCAATCGGAATTTTCTCAATTGACATGTTAGTACAGGTGTTTCCGAACTTTTCAAAAATTGTTTTATAATTTACCTTTAAACCTACACCATGTGGCTGGATCTAGGTCAATGTGATTGAACGAGCTAGCAGCGTTCGTAAATATCTGACGTTGATACCATAGTTTGGTGCTGGCCACCTAGGAACGTGTTATGTCAATACGTTATAGAGTAATAGTTCTCGAGGAGCTTAAGTATCCTATCAATTTTACGAGAGGTCAACATGTTCCCAAATAAACGTTCTTTCAACGGATATTCACATGAGAATGCTCCGTATATTTCATTGTCTAAAACTACACTTTACGCATTTATGAGCTGGACACGCACTCAACCCATTTTAATGAGCTTTATTCTGTTCATGAATACACTATGCTATGAGACATTTCTATTGATAAAGTTGGCTAGTTCTCAATACATATACAACAAAGCCGCTGATTATTTCAAGATGGATTGAATCATCGTGTGACCGCTGCAATTTAGATTCAACAATTTAGTATAATCACGTAATAGGTAGGTAATAATGAGGCCTGAGGGTCGTTACGGAGATCAGGTAATTACCAACGGTACAAACAAGATGTCGTTACGAGAGTGACCGACCTTTGTTCACAGTAGAATTGTGGAAGTTGTATATATATTATCTGCTATAAAATAAGTTTGGGAAGAAAGTATGTCTGAAGAAGCAGTTATTTGGTTGTATTACTGTACTTATTCCTATTTTATGGTATTTATTGTCTAAAGATCCCCTTTTTGGTGACTTAAAAATTAGTCGTACAGATAGCAAAGCTTCCTAGAATAAATGCAGCGTATTGTACCACACTCCGGTAATGTGTAATCTATTAATGTTAATCGGAAATGCGCTAATGTCGGCCACTCTATCGTAGAACAATATTACATAACAACGGTAAGGCATGTAAATTTAATTATAGACACACTTAAGGCGTCATATTAAACATAAAAAATCGAGGACTTACATTTCAACCAGAAAACTAACAAATACTACAGGGACTCGAACTATCGTAGTTATCAATCATACATCGATCACAATTTAATCCGAATGAATGCTTTTTTAATTCGAAACTCAAAAAATATGCTTTTGAGTGAAGTAACTCATCCACCTAAAAGGACGATAATTCTTATGACATGACTAGCCCGTACTGGCCATATTGAAGACTGAAAATTCTGCATCACACTTTGCTACCACGAAAAAGGAACATAAAATAATTTATTTCGGAGTGACTCTTTAGGTACAAATTAAGCACAAGATATTAAATAATAATCCTGAAAGTTAAAATACTGCAACTTGTTTGTGAAACATTTTGATTTATTGTAAGAGCCTTTGTCAGTATGGCGAGGTAACATTACAATTTTAATCGCCTTACGAAAACAAATATATAGGTAAAAGGAACTTTGTTGCGTTGGCGGCTGATAAGTTTTGAATATAAGTATTGGAAACTTCGTCTGCAAATAATCTACTTATATTTTTAAGCTATGTCGCGGAAAGCAGGGGAGTTCTTTCAGGTTCTTCGTTGCGAAGCTTAAGTGTACCTACCTACCTTCCGTTTTTGTTGCAGTTTTTTTTTTATGAGAAAGTGTGTACTTGGTCTACTTGTGACTGAATTCTTACCAATAAGTAATTAGTCGATTGTTTTTTAATTGATAGTAATTTGAGTTTGATCATTCTTATTCTTAAGGTTCGGAAGACTGACCAAATATTGGCTTTCAAAGCGATTACGACCATTTACTTCTAACTTTAACGCTATTAGGTAACTAGGCACACCAGTCAACATTAAAGATAAGTGCAAAAATTATGAACCTACAAAAACTACATTTTCCAAGCCTTTCGTTTCATTTCCCAAGTCCATATCTCGCGAACTCGCGACCCAGTAACAAAGGCCCACAAAATGTTGCGGCAACGGATGCTCGTTCATTCGCTGCCCCTGAATTTATGGCTGTCAGCCCACTAAATGCATATTCTACTCAAATCGCTAACATACTTTATTGCACGGCTTTCCGCTGGAAATATAAAATGCGACACTTTTCATTTGCCCGGATTTACAACGCGGGAATGGTTGATATATTTTTGGGCACGTATGTGTATGTTGTTACGTTGACTAAGTGGGAATGAGAGTGTATTATTATCATCAGATGGGTTTTGTTAGGAACAACAAGGGAGTTTTTCTGCGTGGTATGCTATGATCTATCTCTATCTATCTATTTAGTTCAAAGCCCTCCCTTTCCCTTTTCCACACACGTCTGTCCACTGCCATTGCGGGTCAATCCTTTCGGTAGGAGTTAAGTTCGTCCCTCCATCTTCGTCTTGATAAAAGCCATCAATTGTTGTGTTAATGAGTTCAGCTAGCTACAGATTTTCATCAACACGCTTAGCATGACCACATCTATCTCTATTCTATGAATGAATATAATTATATTCTTAATTGTCTTCTTATAATTATATTATTATTATCTCTTTCTATCCCAGTGACATTTATTTTATTTATTTTTGACAACGACCATTTAGCCCATGGTCGTTGATTTTTGACATTGTGTCGTAAAAAATCTACAATCTGTCATCTTGTCTTTTGTTATTTTTTCATTTTTTTCCGTTACTACGGTGGCCACGTTACGCGTTTTGGTTATTATAGACCTAGCTCCACAAAATTTGATAGGTAGTCTGAAGTCTGATACACAAAGGACCTACAAGTGTCTACCTATTTGCATAGGTACTTACCTATATATTTAATATAAATCCAATAACCCTATATCTATTGAACTAAGCCATAATAACATGTGGATCGCTCGGTAAATGTTAGACCTGAAACTAATACCAAGTTCTGGGACGCTGTCTGTCGGAAGTTTAGGGCCTTATTTGTACTGCCCTAAGTGTGGGCTCAACTTCAGTCAAATTATTCAATATGATATGGTTACATCGATATCCACAACAGATACTCGGAGAAGGATGAGATTGGCCGAAAACCGAGACGAATGGCGCTTTATGGGAGAGATCCATATTTCGGCAGAGGACTAGCTGCTATTGGGTGATCAACTGGAATAGCATTTTGTTCATTTTATAATACCTGCCTATTGCTGTGACACCGCAGGACAAAAGCCTCTTTTCATACATAGAAGACATGTGCATTGACTATCACGCTAGTTCAAGGTGGATTGACGATTTGAGACTTATATTAATTAAAAGTTCAGGTTACCTCACCACGTTTTCCTTCACCGATGTCAGTGATGTCCGAGATAAACTCAGAAAGTACATATGGAACGTATGTAACCAATGACGGGCGTATGTTGCCTTGGGCGTACCTGACCGTGTTCATATTGTAAAAACAATATTATTAACCATGCTATTGTCTAGATGTTGTTAAAAACTCTCCCAATGTACTCGTATATTGGGTCTCACGTCTATTTACAGAGAAATGAGAATCCAATAAATATTATAATGTTGACATTATTATTTACATATTGTACGTTTTCGCTGTTTACTGTACCCTTTGTGAGCCAATACAAATTGTATAAAAGGCTTATTAAATTAAGAGTCATTTGAATAACTGTTATTTTCTTCTAAAACTTACTCCAAGTCTCCAATTGTGGTATTATTTGTTTATAGACATATCACATGGGTTTACTCCAAAGTCCCAATACGTAATATTGTGATCGTTTGTATTTCTAATTTCCATTCCATGTTATTTCTCACAACTCATTTATGTATACATATTTCCAAATAAGAATATTAATATTGGTCCAGTACCGGGGCTCGATTGTTCGACTAATTAAACATTGATTTGAATAATATATGGAATATCTTCATTTTGCATGGAATATGTTATATTTCCGCACTAGCTGTTGCCGAGGACTTTGTCTCCGATCCAGGATGAAATGTAGCCTATATCCTTCTCTAGGTTGTGATCTACCCATGTGCCAAATTTCATCCAAATTCGTTCAGCCTTTTTAGCGTTACAGCGTTACAAACAATCATACGAAAAATCAAATATTTTCTCTTTATAATATATATAGTTCAGATATTTGCTTACTTACTTCAGCATGCCAATATACATTAAATTAAAATATATCATGATACTGTGATAGATTAGAATAGAATAGAATACTCTAAAATAAAAAACAATAAATTTTTTATAGCCAAAGTGTTCTTGTTTTAAAATCAAGCAGGATCCTAAAACATAACAAAACCCTACAAAATATATTAAAACATTAAGTTATTATATATAAGTTACATAAAACGTCTTCTAAGAACACAGCACAACATCTCATGCAATAATGAATAACAGCATCTCTATGCGCTTTTGTGGTATTAACTGCAGTCAGCTGCTCCGTCTCAAAGAGCACTTTGTTGGTCCAAGATAATATTAGTAAGCGAGTACTTACCTCACTTTGTGTATGAAACTAAGCACTTTGCGCATTACAATGCTTTACTGT
Source organism: Brachylomia viminalis (assembly GCA_937001585.2). NCBI lineage: Eukaryota > Metazoa > Arthropoda > Insecta > Lepidoptera > Noctuidae > Brachylomia > Brachylomia viminalis. The sequence goes on from OW443300.2 coordinate 7,641,221, forward strand.
ATTGAGCTTACTATGAGAATAAAATGAGGTATATTTCTTGTAAAATGTGAAGGATAAAGTGCAATTTAAATTGGAAAAAATCCAATTTAAATTGCACTTTATCCTTCACATTTCATCATCATCATCTGCCTAGCCTTTTCCCAACTATGTTGGGGTCAGATTCCAGTCTAACCGGATGCAGCTGAATACCAGTATTTTACATGCGACTGCTTATCTGACCTCCACAACCCAGTTTTATTGGAAAAAAAAATATCTAGTGTTGTTTAGTTTCTGCGAAAGCCGTTGAATCCTTGAATTTTAAGTACCCAGGAAATAAGCAATATATAAGATTGAAAACAAACCACGTACTACATACATAGCTTCTCACTAAATGGTGAACTGCTCTAAAGATTTTTTCTTTTATCTGTTTTGGTGAAATGATGTAACCCAGTAAAATTGATGGATGCGGATATGTAAGTGACGTCCAACAAGTTATACACGCTCTACATAATCGAATGTTCTTTATAATACTCCCCCTTTCAGCCCTCTCTGATGGTTTTAGAACCAAAAGGACTCTAGAGCAGACCCCTAGATGCATTATCAGAAAATTGGGTAAATAAGGGCATAAGCATGCATGAAATTTTAATGCTGTCACGCTGTGTGGCCCAGATATATGTTTACAAGTTACCCGACCATTTGAGCAGGATATCGGTGACATAACAGGCACATATTTTAAAGCAGTAGAATTTTATTTCCATTGGAATTTTGCCAACTTCTCATTTTGTCACCAATGACAAATATCCTTTAAAATACATTCGAACGTTTTATCATGAAAAACCATAAATATTTTTGGTTTCATAGATCGAGTAGGACTTTGAAATGATTGCAGATTTATAGCATTCAAAAATTAAATGTTACCTATTGCCAAATGTTACCTAAAAAGATTGTTTAAGCTTTCCTGTTCTCAGCTTCTTTGTATCACCAAAGCTCAAGTAAGTACAGTAGGAGTAACACATTTCACTACTCAAAAAGATAAGACACTTGCCATAAAGGACAAGCCAGCTCAGTGAAGGCAATACAATCGTAAGCAGATGACAATCATTGCTATCTGTATCTGATGTACGAGATGTTACATATATCCTCTTGCCTACGAGATAGTCGAGCTTTTAACTGTGACACTAAATCTGTGTCCCTGTGTCCGAAGATAGTAGAAACAAGTGACATATGCCAATGAAAAATTGTCTTGTGCGGGACTGGAACCAGTAACACTTCGATGAACAGTTTGGAATGTGGACGTTTTAAGAGTTGACGTTATGGGAAGAGGACTTTTTGGGCATTATAGATTTGTGGTCGTTTTGGGAAAGTGAACGAAGTGGGATATAGACATTATTTTATGGAATTACCATTTTGGGAAGTGGACGTTTTGGGAGAGTGAACGTTTTGGGAAGTGTACGTTTTGAACCTAAAGAAAAATACTACTTTTGAACGGGTTGCGTTCATATTTCTCTTTAAGAATAACATAAAGTAACATTAACACCCGTTTTTCCTGACGGGTGTGGCAGAGGTGTACTCATTTTACACCCTCATTTCACCACTTATGTTTAAATCCCCTGTAATAGGAGAGGGGGGAGGTATTGTCTACAAATACTAACTAAAACAGAAAAAAAATAGGTATATTCCAATCTGATAGAGAAAAATCTGAAAGAGATAGGTAGGTACTTGAAATAGGATTTCCGAAAGTAGTTGTTGGAATATACCTCTATTTGTTATGTTTAAAGTAGTCTTATCAGCTACTTTCAGAAATCCTATTTCTAGTAGGTATCTTTTACAGATTGGAATATACTTACCTCTATTTAACCGACTTCCAAAAAAGGAGGAGGTTCTCAATTCGACTGTTTTTTGTTTTGAATGTTTGTTACCTCAGAACTCCGTCATTTATAAACCGATTCAAAAAAATCTTGTGTTCGAAAGGGTACACTTCCCGATTGGTCCCATATAAATTTGATCAAGTTCTGATGAGTTGAGGCAGCTTCAATAATACGTATTTTTTCCTCTTAGTGTATGTTGTTAATGTTGTAATAACTTCCTGTCACTGTTATTTATATTGCAAGTAGTGGTATACGACTTTGTTTGGGGTAGGTGAAACAAATAAAACCACCGACTTCTAAAAAAACCCTACAAAGTGAAAAATTACTTTAATTCGAATCTCGGAAGTCGGTGGCAAACAACGGAAAAACAAAAACCAAAGTCGGTGGTTCTTTTCTTCTGTTTTACTTGATATTTGTTATTGGTGAGTGCTGTCAAAAGTAACTTAAGGTAGTGGTTGTCAGCAAGCGGGTCAATAATGAAGGTTCATAGAACTCGAGGCAAAAGAAACATTAGGACACATCGGCACATTGTTTCGGCACACGTTTCCAAGACAAAAGACGAGATTCGATCCGGCGACAAGTTTCAGGAATTGAACGAAACTGTTTCAAATACGTGTGAAGTATGGACGAAGAGGATTACACACATAATTATTGCTCTCAAGCTTACAACGGTTAACGCTTTTGAAGCTGAAAACACCCCAGTTTTTACTTTTAAATTCACGCGAACACGCCGCTGAATAAATGGATTTTTTCACTGCAAGTAGTGAGCAGCTTCAAAAAATATTTTAATACTTGCAAAAAAGTACCAGAGATTCTGTTCAGAAAATTGTTTGATACAGCATTCAACAAACAAACGGTATTACCCACTACAGAAGAAATGAGAGAAAAATAGGGAAGAAGTAGGTATCTTAACGGCAAAACTTCGTAAACAGTTTTTGTTAAAATGCTTCAACTGCATTGCCTTTAAAAAGAAAACTCCGTCTTGGAAGTTGCAATAATACAAAGAAAGATAAGGTAACACTGTAACTGGCTCGAATGCCACTGTTTACTAAGCATCCAAGAAGACTAAAACAATTCAAAATGTAACGTAAAAATTTAATTTTTCACTTTTTAGTTGTTACCACAACTAATAAACAACCATATCGCTATAGGTTTGCCCGTAATATTAGAAGAGTTCCTCGATTTTCCCAGGAGCCCAACATCAGATCCTTTTTTGTTTTTTTGAGGGTGGGAAATATCAAATAACTTCTCCCGCTCTGGGCAGAGCGGGAGGGCGTGGTAGACTCTTGCTGACTAAAACCCACCCGTATTCCTTCAGTTGCCTGTGCCAGGGGCCACGGTATCCCTCTCGGACTTTCCCGCAACTCTGGCAGGCATCGGCCCTAGCGGACCCCGTCATTGATGCTGACATCTCTTTGAGGCACGCGTGGAACACAACGCGCCATCGACCCGGGCCTGGTCCTTATCGAACGGCGAGCTGCCCATTGTTCGCTGTTCGCAAGCCCGCGCCTACGGTGGCCGGGAATCAGCTTGCGATTCCCGACGCCCAGGGTGTCTCCTGCGGCGGCTAGGGGCGTGAGGGCGCGAATTTTGCCTCTTCCTCACGCGTTCCGCCTCCTCCTTGGCGGGCATTACTGCTTCGCAGAAGGAGGTGACGGCTTCCCAAGCCCTCTCGCTCCATACCATGGCCTGGACCAGGGCCGGAAGCGAGAGATCGCCTCCGCCAATCGCCTCCACGAGGACACGGCGGTGCTCCGCCCAAGCCGGGCAGACCTCCGCCGTATGCTCCACCGTGTCATCAGATCCAGACTTGATGACAATGGTATCACATGGGAAGTATACCCATTCAAACAGAAAAAGAATTTTCCAAATCGGTCCAGCCGTCTTCGAGTAATCGGGACACATGCATAAAAAAAAACCTAGAATAAAGTCATGAGCAAGCCCACCTAAAATAAAAAGCGCTGCAACAAAGACTCGAATAGGTTACCAGGGGTAGCTCGAAAGGGGATTAGCCCAAATCCTAATCTTAACTTTATGTAGGTAAGTCAGTTTGTTTGTTTGTCTAACGATTGTTCGAATGATCACTGCATTTCGGTTTCTTGAGTTTCGAGGCCAGTTTCGCCACCTCTGAAGATCGAGTTAATTAAGTTACTTAATTAACTCGATCTTCAGAGGTGGCGAAACTGGCAGATAATTTTATGCAAATCCTGCTTCATCTTTGAACTAACTTATAGTAATGAGTATTTAGCCTATTCGGACTCTGTGGAAAAGGCTCTTAGCACGGTAATATTATCTAATTATTACCGTGCTCTTAGGGTCGATTTTTCAATCGTCAGACAATTTTTATCTCAGGAATAAATATGGCGATTTGACATATTTTGTATAAAAATATGTCCAACCTCCGTATTTATTCTTCAGGTACAATTATCTGACGATTGAAGAATCGGCTCTTAGTGTAATTAGGTATTTTGACTCTTTGAAAACTTGACCGCGGCCTAAGACAGAATGCCTACCTTATCACGTTTAGTAGATAATATTCCTATCGGTACCTACTACAAAATCATACTATCATCTATTCCTAAACCATGCATCAGTCCACAATAAATTCGAGGATAAGGCAAGGGAACTTAGATCCAGCAATAAAAAAAGTAAATCCGCCGATAACAAAACGGGTCGGTATCGTAGGGGCGAGGGCAGAGGGTTGAACGATCAGACGATAACCGGAGACGCATCTGTCAACAGATTTACGAAGGGTAACACATTAATAAAAGGATAGTTTTCTAATAAGTTGTTGACAAATTTTTTTACATAACACAAAAGGTTGACGTTGGCCTTACAGCTGCTAGGTTAAAATCGAACGGGGGGAGGGGGGGGGGGGTCATATCATGTTGGCGGAGTAGGTAATGGGTAAAATGACTACTCAGTGGATCCCAACTGGCAGAAAAAGACAACGTGGTAGACCCAGAAGAAGATGGCGGGATGGCCCAGGATTTACATTAGACTGGGAAAAGTGGAAAGAAAAAAGGTAAGCCTTTGACCGACAGTGGGACAACATAGGCTCATAATAAATTTGATAAAATGCTACCATGCACTATTTGATAAACTCCCACTGTGTTGAAAATACTCCAGATTTTGTGGCATTGTTGCTGCATTTTGGTGAGAGTCAAACTTTGTCTAAGAGCTTCCTGAATGCAGCTGCAGCAAATGATTATGAATGACAGTATTAAGTACAAATATGAAACAGTCCCAGTTTATTATATTGAAGAGAGAAATGTTTGAATGGTTGTTTCGTTAAACCAATATTAATTCATTTATAGATCTATAATTTTCGCCGTATAACACCAATTACTTTAAATATGAGCTTAATTGCATCTGATTAATATAATATCGGCTGTGGGAAGAATTTCGAACTACTAGTGCAGTTATTACTTATTTTATGCCACGAGCAACAATCCCTTTTATATTTAATCGAACTTTCGTTGAGGAAAATATTATTGGATGTAACAACAGAAGCAGGTCTATATTTTTTTACATTCTCCTAACTTCAGCTACGTTTCATAATTTTTTCAGCTCTAGCAAAGAAATAGCCAACAAATGATTGTTTTAATTTATATACAGTTATCTTTTTATACATAATATAAAGCATAATTATATAAAATGTTACAAAGTATTTTCTTGGGTAGCCAAGAGCAACATGTCGGAGAAATCATGACTATAAATTGTCATGATTTCTCCGACAGACATTGCTATTAAACAAAATAAGTGAACTTAATTCTGTCTTTATTGAACTTTAATCGGTTTTCAAACAAAAACCTGTAGAACAGTCTGAAAACAGTCAACAGCCAGAAATATCATAGTGGACAAACGGTAAGTTTTAAGTTTATTTAGTTTTTTAGGTTACCTTTGCAAAATGTGCAAATACAGTTTAGACCGATAATGACTGGCAAATTAAATAGATTCAATAGTACCCTAAATAATAAGTTAAATGTTCTGGGCCATAATAGGGACGATGTAAATAAATTGTATGAGGATTTCTTTTCAGTAGTGCACAATGAATTCAATAAAACTTGAATAGAAAACAAAAAATATTTACCCTAATTTATATTTACTGACTGGGCAACTAGAGGCACCAAGCGGGCTCAGTGCGGGTTGGTAGTACTACTGCGCTGGCAGAGATGCATCGGTAGAATGGGTGCATATTTTGATTGATAGAAAGAAAAAATAACTTTCTTTATAATAAACGGCAATTTCATAGGTAAAGACCTAATATTATATTACGTTGGTAGTTTTATAATAGGTATATGTATATCTTTATAAAAAAAAAAAATCCTTAATTTTCGATATTGCACTTTATACCAGCTTGTCTTTGCATCACCCAAAGGTTGACTGGTAAACAATGCCTACGGCATTAAGTCCGCCTCTGTACATTTATGTGCTTGAAGTATTAAGTTCTTAAATAACTCTACTAAATCATCGAATTAGGTACAGAGTGTTTCATCTGATAACCCAACACATATTTGTCATTCATCATCATCTTTTCAGCCGAAAGATGTTCCCTGCTGGACATCCCCCTAGCACCGCCACTTCGACCGGTTCTGTGCTTCTCGAATCCAGCGGATTCCTGCGGCCTTCACAAGGCCATCAGTCCACCTTGTGCCTTCCAATGCCACGTCTTCCGGTACGACATTACGACATGAGTGACAATAAAATTTTAATTCAGACAATTTATTGTCCAAAGTTACGTCATCCCAGCTTAATTGGGGCTCGTAAAATGATTATGACCAATTAAATTGTCTAGAATTCGGTGTTGTTCTCTAAATTTACATATCATGAAACATTTAGAATGTCATTGCAATTGTGATGTTAATTTTAATAGGAAAATGTTAATGACCTTAGAATTTATAAGGGTTCAAATGTTTTTTTTTATTTGGAAAACCTTTGTCCAACGTACGGAGTCCGGACACTAATAGGATAAGTAGGTGATCATTTTTTTCACCTTTGTACCGTCTTTCCACCGATTTGCCACCGATTTCATCCGCATTTTCGTCAACTGTAGTATAGGATATGGCATGGCATGGTTATGGCACTCGGCAATAGTGTACCTTTCTTTCAGTGAAAGAATTTTCGAAACGGGATCAGTACTTCTAGAGACTAACTCCTACATCGAAACTTACAAACTTTAACTCTTTCTAATAATAACTAAACCAAAAAGAAAAAAAGAAAAAAAACAAACGAACAATTAACTTTTTTGGAAATAGGAAAGAAAACTCTGTGAAATTAAATATCTTTTTAAAAATTACTGAAGTAAATGCCATTTAAACCGCACCAATGCCTGATACACTAGCAAAGTCATTCGCACCGCCTCTGTCAATCCATTTAGAAGCCTTCTTAACCACGCACATCTTTTTTCCACCAAAAACGAAATCACCTCGAATTTTCGCAACTGCCTTTAAGTACGTACCTTTGCACTTAAGTACATACGTGCCTCACGCCTTCATGAGGGCATCAACGTAAGTAGATCGGCATAGAATGCTTAGAGTGGCAGTGAAAAGGGTTGGGTCACCGATAGATAAGGACGGACGCTGCCGGACAGTTGGCCGCGTCATTGTCAGCCCATAAAGCCCCAAAGATCCAGTATTATCAAGATCTTTTAGAAAATTTCAATTTGAAGCGATATTTCATTTAAGAATGTTTCACGTCAGTCATCAAGGCGGACGGATATTGGAAAGAAAAACTGTTAAAAGACCGCGCCGTCGTCACAGCTTCCGCAATCTGCGGAGACGCATTTTATTTGATTTGCTTGATTTGATCTTTCTTTTTTATCTTCACTTTATTTTAGATTTAAGAGAACTTTATTGCGATAAACGGTTATAGGTTCTGGAGACACCAGTTACTAGAATCTTTTTTTAATTTTAATGTGTCCAAAATATTACTCACTGCAACATACAACATATGTTATTCAGTTATGTGTTCAAACCAGAAATACTAATCAGTGAGAGATAAGCGATCTGTAAGATAAAACTCTCTAACAGTGCTGCATTCAAATTAACAAATTACCATCTGTTAAATATCGCATTACATGAATCTTATAAGGACAGCCCAGAATGATAATGTTCAGTCCCATTACGTGATACGCTGCAGTGCCCCGAGGAATGTCTGTCTGTATGTTAATTTGTGTAATTATATGTATCTTAGGGTGCATACGTAAGTGCGAATACGCGGTGAATGTGCAAGCGCTGGGTAAACAGCTGACTAATATGTCCTTGACAAAGGGTGTGACAGTTGTGCGAGTCACACTATGACCTACGTCAATAGTTATACAACGTTATACAAAGCAAAGGACAATGGGAAATGAATGTATGGAGTCTGGGCCCACCCTTCAATAGTAACATCTGATATACCGTTGGATAGGGCTTTTTAAGTGGAACATTAGTTACTAATATAACTATGGTCAAATGTTAGTACTTTCGGAGATACGACGTCTTAAAGTCGTCAGTCTAACATATTCTTTATGGATACTTATAAGGTAAAATAGTAATAATAAGTACACTTAAAATAAAAGAGAATTATTATTCGTCTTGGACATCAAAGACCATTACATCATTTAAAAAACCCACGGGGGCCACGAATGGTTGATGTCTCCTAACTCCTAGGTACCAAATCAAAGAAATAGTGTGAGCGCAACTTCCTACAGTTCGCCGTCCGGTCAAGCAAGAGCAATAATATTGTGATATCGCGTTTCTTCCAACTTGGTTTCGATCAATTAATATATAGCAATAGTATATTCTTGCTCTTACGTGGCGTGACTGTATCCTACCACGCAGCAACCACACATTCTCTGCTGGTATATTATATTCTATTAAATCATGTAAATCGTTTTGTCTGTATATTTCTATAACGTATAAACCGTCTCGAAGATGTTCACTGCAATATGACTGATCGCCATTTGCAAATGCGCCTGGACAAGCGGCGGGCGCAGCGGGTAGGGTGGGGGCGCAGGTAAGGAGCAAGCAGATAGATGCCGTCCGTTTTGAGTCTAGCCATAGTTTAGTTTAGTTATCTTTTAACGAAGTAGGTAAACTACGATCACTTTTATGGCAGTATAATAAGTAGTATAACTCCGAAAGTACTGACTTTTGACCTTAGTCGTAATAATAAGTTTTATTCTGCATAAACATACCTATTCATTTATGAGTGTCTTATTCCTATTGAGAGGTGGGCCCATCATTACTCATTCTCCTTTGAAAAGTTATAAGTACAAATCAAAACGTTTCCTTACACATAATTTATCCTAATGCATGTATTAATGTACCTACAAATTTAATTATCACCATTTGAAAAGTATTAAATGTATCATTGTAGTGTGTAATTAACATTTATTGTAAAACTTAAATGAACGCTTCGCCAGCACACAGATAAACCCTGAGAGGTTTTTGTTGTGTGGCTAAAACCAATTTGTAATATAGGTTAAGTGTTTTAGAAAAAAAAAACTATCGCCGACCATTACAATGCTGGCCAGAAACGAAAAACAATTAAATATGACACCACATAAGGGTAGTGAGGACGTGAATCATATGGATGAATGTGGGACCCGTATAGTAAAGTTTTGAGTGTGAATGTGGATTGAACCTTACCATTATATTCCATATACATTTCCAAAGAAACGATAGGAACTAAAACGGCTAGAAAGAGGTAATTATTGATATGACGGCTGATAGTGATAATTATTATTATGAAAGAAGACGTGTTTTCTCGACCCTAATTAGGCGACCAAAAACTTAGTAATTTCCAGAATTAAATATAATAATATGTTAATGTAATAATGATCAGTGTAAAAGTTCTTAATGAGAACTCTTAAAAACCTATTACTCATGATTATCATATCCCACGCCCCTTTCAAACGATACAGAAAATGTTTAGTCGCGCTCATTCAAGGGGTGACCCTTATTTGACTCCTATAACGTGCGTGGGAGTACGCGGTAGAAATGTTCTATTATTTTATCATTTATTATTTAAACTTTATCCTTTGTCAACATAAAGATTATTGTTTTATCATTTTACTAAAAGGGCTCACTTAAGCAATGAGACATCTTATTGTTGTGATAGATTATCTATACACAAAAGATCTGTTGGTTCGGTTACTGTGATCGTTTATTCAGGAAAGTCTTTTAATTGAACATCAAGTTATTCTAGAATTACGGTCTTACATGTAACTCGAATTAAAACTAGATTTGAGTGGAGATCGTGCGCTTTTATAATTTCTAACGTGACGATAGCGTCGTGGACGTCCACGGCATCATGATAATACAGGGAAGTAATAGGTATGGAAATATTATGAAGACGCTTTTAAATTTCCGTCCACGAAAAATAGTAAATGATTTTATTTCTGTAAGTAAGTAGGTTTGTACAAACACTTTTACACGGCAATCGTATTTTAAAAACTAGATGAGGTCGGCGTTACCTATCTGACTACTGTGAGAAGAAAGGCCGAAACAAACTCAGAAGTCACAGTCTCTTTTAAAGCCCAGACAAAATCTTGGTCAGATCATGTGAAGGCTATGTAGATCGGTGTTTGAAATGGTCTTTTGAGGAAAGAACCACACAGATTGAGTGGACCTGTCCAGGCAGTGCACGCAATTGTCAGCAGTCGTGCAGCTCAACTCAGAACTTAAGGAGCTCAACGATTCGACGAACAATACCAAAGAAAGGACATTTGAGGAGGCCGCATAAATAACGTTATAACGTGACCGTGTTTCCATAAAGTTTATGGACGTGGAGTGGACTTCCACGATAATGTCGTCACGTTCGTCTAGTGCAGTGTGAGTGAACTTTAAATGCGAGTGCTAATTAAATACGTGAAATAAGTGTCTTCCCCTCAGACCATATAAACACAGGTCTTCCCCTTAATATAAAGTGAATAAGAAATACGTTATTGGACGATTTCTTAATGTTATAATTACATAACACTTTAAGTTATATTTGAGTTACTTATTAGCGAATAGGCTAGATTGTAATGCGCATATAGTAAGTATCACTAACTGTGACACTTTATAAGAATAAAAAAAGAAATTATAAAAGCGCACTATGGCTTGAAATGTAACCTTCTGAAATTTTGATCATTATCATAAATAAATAAATATCGTCTGACATTGCACACAGCACCATCTAGTTCCAAGTTAAGCACTTAACACTTAAGGCTTGTGTTATGGATACCAGATGGTTGATACACTACTTAAATACATTTTTTTTTCGTAAATACATACATATTATAAATATACATCCATGACTCGGGTACAAATGTCCATATTCATCATACAAACATTTGCCCCTACCGGGATTCGAACCCAGGACCATTTGGTTTCGCTGACTACACTTAGCCACTGTAGCCACTACACCAAACGTGTCGTCAAAATCATCAGCCTATAATGTTTCCACTGCTGGGACACAGGCCTCCTCCCGGTGAGAGGGAGTGGGCCGTAATCCACCACGCGGGCCCAGTGCGGGTTGCTCTCCTGAATATTTTGATGCTCGACCATAATTCTAGAAACCAAACCCTTGTGCCCAATTTTTATACTTATCTTATTTCATTATTAATTCCATTAGCAAATAATACGAGTTTTTCGCCGTGTGAGAAGAGGCTTTTGTCCTGCAGAAGTAACATAATAGGCTGATATTTTTAATAATACGGAATGTTTATTAAATGAGACCTTAATTTCAGGGTGCAATATTTCAGAACGTGAAATCTAGAACGCTATAAATAATACCCACAAATTACATAGTACCCAGAGTACGTCCACCAATTTGATTAACTATGCCGGAACAGAGAACGCTTAAATTAGCAATGAATGTACAATAAGCGTTATGAACTGTGAGGTAGCGAGGATTGAATGGCCAGAGATATGTGAATGGAGATCTAATAAGCTTCGTAGAAACTGTTTTGTCTTGATTTTGATATCAATTTTCAGATATACAAGGTGTCACAGAATAAACGCAAGTCCTGAAAGTAGTTTGCTCATAATTGACTGAATCCATTTCAGTAACTATTAATATAGGTATTTTTTTTCGAAAATTATGTATTTTGCAATACTGATCGCCGCGCGCCGATTGAGCCAAAGAAAATTAAATCTTATTTCAAGGCAATAATACTCAATTTTAAATGCATAAAGTAATGCTAGGGTCAACACAATTTTCTTAATAATAATAGTTAGCTTTAAAAAGAAATTGATTTGGTCATTGTATAATGCTTTTAACGCAATACCTACTCTAATTGGGGTGTATGAGGTCTTGCGTTTATTCTGTTACACGTTGTATACAGCGTGTATCAGAAAGGTGTGGACATATTTAAGGGTCAGTTTTATGGTCTGTACCTACCACACCCTTAAATATGACTCAACTAAACTACATTCGAATTCGGAATTTGTAAAGTTTCGAATGTATAGTTTAGTTGAGTTAGCAAGGCATGCTCTTTTCAGTAAAGAATAAGTCGGTATTACGAGATTTATGTGACTCCAAGAATAAAAGAGTTCACTCAGCCAAGTCGTAAACAAACAGGAGCAGGGATCATTATTGAGGGAGGGCTTTGTTATAGTGGCAGAGAGAACGAGATAGAAAGATTAGAGGAGACATCAAGATTTTATTATGTAGAATTACGTGAAAAGGGTTGTATAAGTTGAAGAGGATAATCTGCAATCAGTGAAGATAACAATATCTGAATAATTGCTGTTAATTAATTGAAGAGCTAATGTATGTATGTACACACGGCTACACATCAAGCTATACAAAACCAGTTTACGCTGGTCTCGCATCGTACGGAAATCCTATACAATGTGAGATCAGCTTATACTGGAAATGTATAGCTTGATGTATAGCCGTGTGTACATGTTGCGGCTAAAAGCCGAAGTGCGGTTACACCTAGTTCTAGCCGGCTAGAACCAGGTGCAGCTAGAACTCGGCGCGGCCAGCATTAGTCGGTTAAACATATGTGTATCCTATTTACTCACAAATAATACCGTAGCCGCTCGGGGCTCGCTGGGCCGAACCAACGCAAATGCATACGTGCATCCGTGGTGGAGCGACCCGGACTGCCGGGCACTTCTTCTCATGCAACCGAGCGGGTGGGCAGGTTGCGGATAGCCCAACTCCGGCTGCGGGACCGGCTGCCAACAGTCGATCTCGCACCTGGAGCATCTCGTAAGAGATCCCGGACAAGAGAAGTGCCCGAACACCAGGCCCCAGGTCTAGGGTAACCCATACACCTTATTCCATGCTCCAATTTGACCCAATCAACCCAACCCTCCCCTATCCACAAATCCCGTCAATCCATAAATCCTTAGGCCAATTCCCAGACCTACGGTGACCAAAAAACCTACACCTTATCACCAAACACCCTCCCACCTGTCCTTAATTCCCATCGGTCCCAGAGGAAGGGTAACCTCGATTCCAAAAAAGCCCACCCCCTCGCCAAATGAAAAATGCAGAAGGAACAAAGCTCTACCCAGGTGGGTCCCGGCCAAGCCGGGGAATCCCACACCGCTACGGCGGTCAGCCCCCATCGTATTCTGGGGGGGGCAACCAACTGCACTTCATCGTCTTCGCCGTGCTATTCAGCACGGCCGGCTGCTGATTCAGCGCCCAAAACACAGGCAGCGACCCACGCGCCCATTGTCACAACTCCGGCTGCGACCAACGCGCCAACCAACCCTACCACGGCTGCGACCCACGCGCCAATACCCACTACGAGTCGTATGCCTCCCGCGAGCATCTGGCAACAGAGCATTGTGAGGAACAGCGTAAGCTACCCTGACGATGACCCCGGCGACCTTACCACTCTCCCGGGTGCCGGAGTACGACTGCTGAAGAAGCGCGGAAAAACCACCCGGGGGAAGAAAGTAGGCGACCGAAAGCGCTACCCTCGCGAAGGCACTAGCCAGCGCGAAGCGCGATCGGACGCCGAAGAGTTAGTACGCGACCAGCCACGAGTCCGCGACGGGGAAACCCGGCGCGAAAAGGGGCCGGACGCGGAAAACAGAGAACGGCTGCAAGTCCGCGAAGGGGAAACCCAGCGCGAAAAGCGGCCTAACGTGGGACTACGCGACCGGCCGCAAATCCGCGAAGGGGAAACTCAGCGCGAAAAGCGGCCGGACGCGGAACCACGCGTGCAGGGGCAAGTCCGCGAAGGGGCAACCCAGCGCGAAAAGCCCATGCACCCGACAGAGTCTGCCGGGGGCGCCAGTCGACCTTACGCGAACACCGACACATCCCGTAATAATCCCAGACCCAAACACCGCAGAGGGAAACGAGGTGGATCCTTGCACCCTAACCCCGCCACTTTGCCGGGCACCTCCAAGTCGCAGCCTGGACCGAGCGGTACAGGGCCGGCGAAGAGGGATCGCCCTGACGACACGGCATCACCGGGTACGCTTCAGGGGGATGCAAAGCGTGTAAGGATCCACTCCGCCCAGGAGGAGCCGAGGACCTATGCGCGGGCCACCAAGGATATTCCTGCGCGGCTCGCCGTAGCAATCTGCTTCCCTCCCCCCTCCAGAGACTTGACAGCAGAAGAGGCCGAGCAGGTTAAAGTAGGCCTGGTAGACCTACTCATGGGCGGTGACCCGTCGACACCACTCCCTTCAACACCACTCCCTGCCTTCCGCGGATACCCACGGGTAGCGGAGGGCACAGTGCAAATGTGGTGTGAGGACGACTACGCCCTAACCTGGCTGACACAGAATGTACCCAGAATTAAACTCCCAGACACAGACGTCACACTGACGGTACTCCGACAGTCGGACGTGCCCACCCGGGTGAGAGCCTCGCTTTTCGTCCCTCGCTATCGAGGAGACGTGCTGAGGCTCCACAACATCCTGATACGTCAGAACACCTGGTACGACATAGCCAGGTGGTCAATGTACAGGGCAACCAGGGTCGGTGGTGAGAACTATGGGACATATTTGACCCTGGGTCTACCACCGACTGAGGCGGAAAAGGTCCTGGGTCGGGAGCGTCGCATATCGTACCTGCTAGGTTCGATATACGTGCGCTTCTGGCCCACGGCCCAGCCCGAGGACTGTACGACGGACACGGAGCCCGCACCGACAGGGACACGGACGGAGGACACGGAGATTGCCCAGCTCGAGGAGGTCATGGCCCGCGCGGCGATGGCTGACGTTGAGGCCACCATACCACCTACATCTCCCGGCTGGAGCGAGAGGCTGTTAGCGTCGTCACCGGTTGACACACACGACCACCTATACAGAGAGGGGGTAGCGGAGGAACTGTCCGATGGATCCACCACCGACTAACACCTCCCCCTCCCCATCGCCATCAACACCACTCCACATCATCCAGACAAACCTCCAACACAGCCAAACTGCCACGGCTAGCTTACGCAGGGCACTGGAGGTTAACCCCCATACAATCGCACTGATCCAAGAGCCGTGGATCAGGAACAATAGAATATGCGGCCTTAGTAACATCGGAGGTAAGCTAATTCTCAACACGCATAGCACAGACAAACCTAGATCCTGTGCATACATACCAAAAAACATCCCTACCACGCTACTTACTCAATTCTGTTCCAGAGATCTGACAGCCGTCAGACTCCAGACCGTAGATGATCTTCCAGATGTTGTACTGGCCTCGGTATACATGCCGGGCGAGGACACAGACTGCCCGCCGAAAGAAATGGCCGACCTGGTACAGCACTGTGAGCACACCAAACTAGACCTGATCATCTGCACCGACTCGAACGCCCATCACCCGCTCTGGGGTAGCGATGCATCGAACTCCAGAGGAGAGGTATTATCCACTTATTTATTCTCTACTAACCTTAACATTATTAACCGAGGCTCTGAACCCACTTGGGTCACAGCCCGAGGACAAACTATCATAGATTTAACTCTTGCTACAGAAAACGCGACCAACCTTATCACAAACTGGCACGTATCGGGTGAACCTTCTTGCTCAGACCACAGAAGGATCCGTTTCACACTAACTACCAACACTAAAAAACCCATGCCGAGACGAAACCCGCGGCACACCGATGTACCCGGGTACAAGCGCCTCCTGGCAGCCTTACTAACCAGGCACCTATCACAGACAACCATAAAAGACACCACACAACTAGAATACACTATAACAAAGCTAACAGAATACCTAACTCAGGCATACCATGCATGCTGCAAGCTAAGGGCGCCTCGAACTAACTGTGAGAGATGCCCCTGGTGGAACGCCGAACTAGGTAAACTCAGGAATACACTAAGAAAGCAATTTAACAGAGCTAAGAACACCAGACTACCGGAGGATTGGGAGCTATACAAAGAGACCCAATACACTTACAAAAAGCAAATCAGAACCGCCAGGAGAACAGCTTGGCGAAAGTTCTGTGAATCCATCGAAAACAACAATGAAGCCGCAAGAGTAAGGAAGATACTGGCAACTGACCAGGATCGAACCCTCGGCGCGCTGAAAAGACCCGACAACTCGTACACACTGACGGACCAGGAAACCAGCAAGGTCCTCCTTGAGACCCACTTCCCAGACTGTAAACTCTTAGACGACAGGACCTGGGAGGCTGAGCTAGACTGGATCCCAACGGAACGCGACTGGTCCAGAGCCCACAGTCTAGTAACAGAAGACCGCATAAAGTGGGCTATCAACACCTTCCAACCATACAAGTCCGCAGGTCTTGATGGCATTTTCCCGGCCCTGCTGCAATGGGGGGTTGACTATATTACACCATGCCTGACGGCTATTTATCGGGCATCCATAGCACTCAGATATATACCCCTAGCCTGGCGCGAAGTGAAAGTCATCTTTATACCTAAACCTGGCAAAGCTGACTACACACAACCCAAGGCGTACAGACCCATAAGCCTTACATCCTTTCTACTAAAGACCCTAGAGAGACTCTGCGATCGGCATATCCGAGACGGACCTCTTCGGGCAAGACCACTCCACAAACAACAACATGCGTACTCCACAGGCAAATCAACGGAATCCGCGCTGCACAGTGTGGTATCCAAAATTGAATGCGCGGTGGACTACAAATGCTCAGCACTGGCCGCCTTCATTGACATCGAAGGCGCCTTTGACAAAACCACTTTCAAAAGCATCAGCACGGCCCTGGACAGGCACAATATAGACCCGTCCTTGAGTGGCTGGATCACTAATATGCTCAGACAGAGAGCCGTACAAGTAACCGTAAATGACACCACAAGGGCCATTGTAGCGAAGGGCTGCCCGCAAGGGGGCGTCCTATCACCGCTCCTATGGAACCTGGTCGTAGACAACTTAATAAAAGAACTCAACGACAAAGGTTACTTCACCGTAGGCTACGCCGACGACCTAACCATAATAATAAATGGCGCCCATGAAAACACCTTGTGCAATCTAATGCGCCAGGCCCTGAAGATAGTGGAGAATTGGTGCGGCAAACACCAACTCTCAGTGAACCCTACAAAAACCGAGTTGATTCTCTTCACAAAAAAGAGGAAATTAACGACACTACAACTACCACGTTTCTTTGGTACCACCCTAAGCCTATCAACTGAAACCAAATACCTGGGCATCTTTTTGGATAAACAGCTGAATTGGGCAAAACACACCAACTACATCACCACGAAGGCCAGTATATCCTTGTGGCAGTGCAAGCGATTGCTTGGCAAGAATTGGGGGATTAGCCCACGGGTTACCCACTGGCTATACACCACAGTCATCCGACCAATCATTACATATGGCTCAGTAGTCTGGTGGCCCAGAACAGAACTGAGCACAGCCCAAAGAGACCTCGAAAAGCTGCAGCGGCTCGCGTGTGCGGCGATCACCAGCTGCATGAGAACTGCACCCACCGCTGCCCTACAGGCTATGCTTGGGCTACCGCCCCTACACCTCACTGTGAGGGAGGAGGCGACCCTGGCTACCTTTAGGCTACATATAGCAGGAACCCTGAGCAACGACTCCAGGGTCAAGCACAAACGTTTAAGGGAAGAGGCGATCAGGCGTCAGCCGATGATGGCATCACCCTGCGACAAGGCCCTGAAACAATACTGCTTTCAAAAGCACTACAGCATAGTGCTTGAAGAGGAGCAGTACGACCATTCAGGCCTAAAGGAACTGAGAATTTACACCGATGGATCAAAAACCGACTGCGGAACTGGAGTCGGAGTGTTCTCACACGACCTCAACATAAACATATCCAGACCCCTGGGAATGCTCAACACGGTCTATCAGGCAGAGTGTGTGGGCATAATACAGGCGGCTTATGCCATAGCAGCCAGAAGAGTTGCGGACACCCGAATCCGCATACTCTCTGACAGCGCCTCAGTCCTCCAATCCCTAGGGAAAAAATGCATTACTTCGAATCTAATACTAGAATGTCACAATGCGCTTGAACGGGTAACCGTATCAAACCGCAATACAGTGACGCTACAATGGATAAAAGGACACAGTGGATCGCTAGGTAACGACGCAGCCGATGAGCTGGCCAGGAGGGCATCCAGCACGTCGGTCTGTGGACCGGAACCTATCGTGCCCATCCCCTTCAACCAACTACGCAGGTGGCTACAGGAGTACACCCACACACAAGCAGAGAGCTGGTGGACGTCGTCACCGGGCTGCAGGCAATCCAAGGAAGCCATGCCATCACTAGACGGCAAGCTAACCAGGCGGTTGCTACGCCTGGACAGGAAGGGCATGCGCCTGGTGACGGGGACCATCACGGGACACTGCTCGCTAAACAAACACTTTCACACAATAGGCATAACGGACAGTCCTCTATGCAGGGCTTGCATGGAGGCTGACGAAACTGTCGCGCATGTGCTCTTCGAGTGCACAGGCGTCGCCCAGATTAGGTCAAAAACCCTCGGGACACCCAGATCTTACACAGATGTTCTTAATAGACCAGGAGACCTAATCAGCTTCTGGAGGGAGGTGGGCTGGTTGGAATAACCACCGACGGCCGACATGGCTCACGCACAATGGTCCACTGCAGGACTAAGTGCGGAAACCAAACCCATAACATAGATAACATAGAATACCGTAGCCGAAGGAGCCCCGCTAAGAGAAATAACAAAAGCCACTAATGCCTTAAACTACGCACAAAAGTTAAAGTGGAAATGGGCCGGTCACATAGCGAGGCTTAGAGACAAAAGATGGACCTATAGCACCACCATATGGAGAGGACCTCAAGGAAAAAGAAAGAGAGGAAGGCCCTCAACACGCTAGTAGGAGGAAATAAAAAAAGTCGCTGGTCCAAAGTGGTGGCAAATAGCACGGGATAAAGAGAAGTGGACATCCTTCGAGGAGGCCTTTACCCAACCTGGGGACCTTGCTAATAAACATGTGTGTAACGTGTGTTATAGTTATAAAAATAGTAAATTAAGAAGAAATGTAGCAGGATCAAATAAAGGCATTTTTTTTTATTTTTTATTTATACAGTGAAGTTACTTTTATTGTAAGTATGGTTGGACACCTATCATATTATTCAGCAGACTATGCCAACTAGCCTCATACCATTTGTCATCTGGCTAAATGGTTAAAATGGTATTCTAGCATGAATGACGCTGTTTAGGTACCATCCCGTGATTTCGTCAATATCTACACACATCAAAAGTGTCTAGGGATCAACATATATTTTTGCAATAACTTTTCTCCTGATTGATATTAATTAAAATTTTCTTTAAGGATTCATAAAATAAAGTGTTTTCGTTTGTCACAGTAACGATAAACCAAGTCACCTTTGCATTAATAAAGAAATTTGCCATTTTCCTAATAAAGGGATTTTTGACATTTGAACCACTAACACAAAAGTTCGAAAAAAAGACTGAAATAACAGTTTTCTTTAAAATTTTATTGGGTAACTTAAACAATTAATAATCCGTGTTTCTACCGCGAACACTAACAACACAAGAACATCGGTTTGGCATACTCAAAATGAGTTCATCCAAATCACGCTGTGGAATGGCCGCCCATGTTCGTTGCAACAACAAAAAAAGGTCTTCTTGCGACTGGATACCCTCCATATTCGGCAGAGCTCTTCTCTGTAGCATATCCCATGCATGCTCAATCGGGTTCAAGTCTGGCGACTGAGCAGGCCAGGGCAGGACATTGATGTTAGCTGCGGCGAGAGTCTGTCTTACAACTCTTGCGGTGTGCGGTCGTGCATTATCATGCATTAACTGAAATAAGGGACCGATTTGCACTTGTAGAGGAACGATGACGTCTGATACAATCGTCTCAGCATAAATTTGAGCGTTGAGGTTGCCTCTGATCCAAATCAACTCAGTTCTTCCGCCGATCCAAATACCCGCCCATACCATGATGGTTCCACCACTATAAGGATGGACTTCCTGGCAGGATTTTAATCGCTGTTGGCGTCCAGGGGTTCTCCAGTGTCGTATACGTCTTGTATCCGGTCTCATACCAAAACGAGACTCATCAGAAAAGCACACGAAACGCCATTGTTCTTCTGCCCAATTTCTGTGTTCAAGAGCCCATTGATATCGAATCCTACGATTGTGCATTGCTATAGGTGGTACCCGTAGCGGTCTTCGGGAATGAAGGTTCACTTCATGCAAGCGGTTTCTGACTGTTTGGTCGCTAATTAAGTTCCCTGAAGAGTGATGAAGCCTCACGGCTAACATCATGGCGGTTATTGTTGGAGCTCTTCGAGTTAAGATTTGAATGTATCGGTCTTGTCTCCGTGTGGTGCAGCGATACCGTCCTCCATGGCGCTCAGCCACGGTACCAGTGCTTCGGTAACGTGTCCAAAGTCGACTGATAACACTCTGACTTGTATTCAGAGCTAAAGCCACAGTACGTTGCCGGGAACCAGCTTCTATCATTCCCACGGCTCTGAGCATTTCTTCCCTGCTTAAATGACGTCGCCGCTCCATAATAACGTTGGTTTTAATCAGTAGTAGGGAAACAGTAGCACTAATAATGTCTTCAATGCGTTGTATGTTTTTATAGGGAAAATATTGACAGCTGATTTTCATCTTTTACTCGAATTTGATTCACAGTTCCTGATTCAAATTATGAAATGCACCAAAAAGGATCCATATAAATTTATAAAATCATAAATTTATTACAAAGCCACATCTTAATCTCAAGAAATCCGCATTTAAATGCTTGATCCCTAGACACTTTTGATGTGTGTATATTAGAAAAGATATGATGGTATGTTTTCATTTTGTCTTTGAAGATAAACATACAACTGAAAACTCAATTTTCAAGGAACATGTTAATACTAATATTACTAATGTATGCTCTACTTGGCTCGTCTACACGTGTCTTACGAAAGATTCATTATAGTTACGTCAAGGAGCGAAGTTACCGCAGACGCAAACAGTCTGTATATTTGTTGTAGTGGTCCATAGTTTACTGCACAGAAATAACTATGACAGTTGTATGGAAATACGTTTGTTTATGTCTGTTATCTAAAGACTATCAAACTATGCGGGCCCACGGTTACTGTCAACATCAACGACGCGTATATTATGGAGATTTTAGATAGAAGGATCAAAATAGAACTGCATAGTGTCATGGGAACGATTGTGATGTCAATAGGGTTAGGTAGGGTTTTGTTTTTACATCCAAGGCCCTTAAACAAGGAGCCATGTGAATGACTCTAAGAAAAAAGAATTGATACATGATGGATGCATTGTGTGTGTGATAATAGCTAAGAAGAATAGCTAAGAAGGAAGTAAGCACTTAGATGAGGGTTGGTATACCTACCTAACTACCTACTTACGGCGCGCGCCCCAAATAGATACCTAAGGCAAAAAGAACAGGAAGATGGTATGATGCAAAATCCTCAACTGAGTTCAGTTGTAAACGTTTATGGGTATTATGAAACTATTACAGATGATTAACAGTGAAGAAGGAACCGAAACACCTCCAGGGAACCATTTTCAAAGCTTTGAACAGCGTATCCGGAATCAAAATCTTTGATCACAAGACCAACGAAGCTTTAGATAATGATGACTTTAGACAACGAAGATTTAGATGTTTCCAGGTACAACTAAAACGAAATAAGGTAAGCATTCAAAGCAATGTATTTTAGAACCAGTCAATCAAAGTTTGGCGTCATTTAGCTTTGGACTCCGTCAAAATTCTTCTCTCCAATCATAACTTCACATATGTATTTGTTAAAAAACCGAAAAAATAGCCATGAACCAGTTTCATGTGAAGGTTACATAATGAATATTCGGGTTTCGCAATGTAAACAGCTGTATTTCAATTTATATATTTCAATCATCCATCGCCTCATTGGCCTATATTCCTATAGCAAACTGAGCTGGATCCTGCGCTATGTCTATTTATCCCCAGTCATGGAAAATTTGTTGGGGAATTTCTTGTAAGACTTGTTTGTGAATAATATTATTTTAATCTATAGATACCCTGTTTTGTCATATGGAGTGTTTTATACCCTTCGACCTAGACCTGACTATCGACGGCCATATCGCGGTCCAACTGACTAGAATTTTTGGAAACACAATAACTATGATTTATAACCTATAGGTAGATATAGATACCTACTTTTCGCCGGAGACGAGCGTCGTCTTGGACTTTTGCAAGTTCTGGCTTGCTGCAGGAGGTAGGTACCTTCTCTGTTACTGTATAGCCAGCAGCCTTCTCATGCAGCTTTCAGGGATGCCTTGATGCGCCCTGACATTAGTCCTGGTACCCGTATCAACTCAAAGCGACCATCAGCCAAAGTGCCATATTCCATCCAAAATGAAAGATTTTCTGATTTCTCCTAAACCCCCTTTCTGGAACAGGACACAGGACGAAAGATTTTCAGAACGCACTTTGATTTTACTATAGGTATTAGAGTTACTTACTATAGTAGATCAAGCGTATAATACAATACGAATAAAGGTCATATGAGACGGTTACTTTAAATATACCCATTGACTTACCAAAATAAAGTCAAAAAGTCGGTCTGTGAATGTTGCCTTTAGTAGAAATATTCAAAACATTCCCATTGTACTGCGTTTGTTGTTAGCTTGTTTTGGCAACAACGCTGTGTGTAAATTAACGAGTTATTAAGATTAATTAAAACTAATTGGCTGTAATAGAAGAAGAGGATCTACTTCATAACTCCCACCCTATGTTAATGCTTTAAGTATCATAATGATTATGGTAGGGTAATGAGTAGGGTATGATATGGCATGGAAGCATTAACTGTAAATGAAGTCAGGGTAACTGATACCTAACCTACGTCAATTTGTCGTGTTATAGCCATTTCATTCAACTGTCAAAGAATGACAGTTGTGATTTTAATATATGGACAATGAAAGTTGGTAGTCATAGAGCAACACCGGTCCGCCGGTGGTCCGTGTTGCTCTATGTTGACCAATCTACGTCGTTTTGACGTACACTCAAACGCATATTTCGCGATCTCTTTCTCACGCTTACTTCGATCGCCGCGGCCGCGGCGCCCGCGCGCCGTGGTCGTTCGAACGAACCAGCTAAGTAGCCGCAAAAAGCTAACAGAATACGGCTTCATTGCCTTGGTAAATACTACCATTTGGTAGTAATCGCAATGTTGCACGTCTTTTTTACGTATGTTTGTGCGTAGTGTAGGTAACTTTCGCATTCTTCACAGTACGGTATTTTTCTAGGATTATTATTTGATTCAAATACAAAATTACGGCCTCGAGACAGCTGCATGTGAAACAAATAGCATCAATTTTGGTAAATAATGATGACTATTCGCCCGAGGATACAGACTCAGAAGAGGAAGATTGTGTGACACAAGATGAAATCAGAATTGATGTCGATGACGAGATAGTGGATCACGTTGAATTCACAAACCAGTCAGCTAGCCAGGAAATCTGCAAGCCCTGGTGCATCTTATGAATTGACCAATATAGACGAAAAAGCCTTAGGTGGTAAACGCAGGGATGTGTCTGACAGGCGTTGCACAAGGGGGGTTCTGGAGTTGGTAATTTTTTTTAATATTTTTGTGTTTCGTAATGTTAATTACTTACTTATTACTATACATATAGAATCCAGTTCTTCTAACTGAACAGACAGCAGTGCTGCTGGGGAGTTTGTTCCGCCACTTCTTCTTCCCAGCTAAAGCACTAGGAAGTGGTGAAGGGTGGGCGGTTTGGGGGGACTGTCTTATGTGATTTTGACGTTCAAAAAGTGCTGATTCTCAGCCTAATTTGACTAGATGACTTTTGATTTGGTTTTGGTATTTTAAGAGGAACCGGGACCCCCTTCCATGTGTGGATGGTGGGCACAGGGATGGTTTTAGTGAGGTAAGAATCCCACACTCCGCGACCTCTTTCCCCGGAGGCTGGGCGCCTTTTGAAGGATTACCAGAAAATCAAAAAACTGTTTAAAAAAGCAAACAATATATATATAATGTATATAAGACTGCTATATATCTGCTAAAAACTTATTAGAATTTATCGTAGAATCGAATAATTATTTATTAGCATAAAAAATTTGGTACAAAAAAAAAGCAGATATTTTACAATTTGAGACCCTTATAAAAACAGCTGTTTCGAAAATGTAAAGTTATTGGAATCCATAACTTTACATTTTCGAAACAGCTGAAATTATGCTATACTAAATTTGCTAACATTCGTTAGCAAATTTAGTTTAGCATATTTTTTGTTTTCTTTTTCATATAAGTAGGTAATAATGATTAAAACCGAGTTTGAAGGTCTAAAGTTTTGTGCCATTTTTCATCTGCATTTAGGTATGTATTTCTAAAGTTTAATAAATACATGTTTTTGTGATCTTCGCTTTTATAATGCATTGGTAGTTAATTTAAATTCTACTTAAATATAATTTGAAAAAAAAAATATTAACCAACTTATTAACCAACCAATTTTCTTTCCTTATTTCTTTTCTTTTTCTGTATTGGGCTAGATGTAAAGCCTACTTAAGGAATCGTATTTAGTCACCTACCCAATAACATAACTAATGTTGAATCATTATTAAGCCACAGCAATTTACCTATGTTACATTGAACTTCTCTGTATTTAATGCGATTCCATAAAAAAAAAAACTAAAATTCAGCTTGCCTTCTCTTCCCCGAGATTAAACCCTGAATTTTTAATACTAGTTTACGGTAGGTAGTGTGAAGGTAACGGGCTCGGATTGCGGACTCGTTTAGTTAGTGGGACAAATGGTAACCACATTGGGATCATGTTTTCATACTCCAATGCTATCGATTTCGAAATACCTAGGTACCTAATAGTAAACCCAGATTGGGGAGGCCGATTTTACAATCATAACGTAAGTTAGGTACAGTCACGAAAATTAACTGATAAGCAAATTGACATTACGTCATTACATTACAGCCGTGGCATAAAGCCCTTTCATAGAACTGTCAAAGAATGACAGTTGTGATTAAAATGTACAGACAACATAATTTGGCTAACAATTAATTTCCCTGATTTTACGTTATTTTAACAAAGGCATATATTTACGTTCTAGAAGAATAATACCCATCAGAAACTTTAAACGTCTCTGCTTAGTAGATACCTATAGATAATGCCACCCCAGCCTCTTTTCAGAAAAATTAAGGGTGGTTTGAACCATAAGCCCAAGTTGTCGTAGCAACGCCGTAGCCATGCAAGTAGAACATAGGTACCTAGGTTGCGAATGGTACCTAGGCAACCTATATTTAGGTACAGAGGTAGTAGGTGCTGCCTTAGTTTCAGTTCACAAAAACCGTTAACTAAATACAATTTACGTTACGGCGAAAATACAGCGAAATGCGTTTTCTCTCAACGACTTCACTGCTCAGTGCTCGTAGCACGTTGCCGAATACAGATTCGTAGCATTTGAAGTAAGAATGTAAATAAGAAACACGTGTTCCTGAATTCCAATTAAGAAATAATGTGATGTCTATTTATAGCTCTTTTGTGGATTATTCATGAATTATTGGTTTCTTATAAGAATTTATTATGATTAAATTAGTTTTGTTCCCATCACTGTGCATCTTTATCCTAGACTGAAAATTTAAATTATAAATAAGTAGGTAGGTAGCTTTAGTAGTTTTCTATTGTGCTGTATTATTTGTCTAAATAACAACTTAGTAGTTTCGCGCATTTTTTTTACTCACTATTTTTAATAAAATAATGTATCAACTTACCCTTTATAGATCCTTAATAATCACTGCTTAAATTAGGTAGGTACTACTACTACTAGATTACGATTATTTCTCGAATTATTCTCAAATATCGTTGTCGAATCGTTTACAGTTCGATAATACAAAATGTCAACACTTCACTGAAACCACGCGGATATTATGTTATTCACTCCCCGTACCAGCATACGGATGTTCTTTACACTGCGTTCATGTTTCGATCGCCGTTTCAGGCGGCTTCATTGATAACTCGCGTCTTACTGAAAACACACGGTGCTTCGAATTACGGAGCTCGGAGAAGCCGGCTGCACCAATCTGTTGTCTTCCAACTCATAAACAAACTGGCAAACGGAATGAAGCTAGCTACGGACGAAGCGGCACTATAACACCGTACACTCTCGCTTCAGGAGGAAACAGACGGTTCTCAATACGAAATTTTTAACACACAAAACATACTGAAACAAAAATTAAGAAAGGTTTAATTTATAGGCAAAACAAAAGATCACATGATGGTTTAGTATCGTAGAAAAAACGAAAACAACGCTAACTAGGAGCGAGATTAGCGCTAGTGTGACGTAGTACTAAAGCTTCCGCGTCTGCGTGATGGGGTCGCGTCCTTCAGAAAGGCCAATTTCGACACTATGTCCTTGCAACAGAGTCCATGTGGAGAGGCATTGTCACTGGGTATTGCAGCTTATCAATGTGATGCGGCCAAATTTGGGCTTTGTCTCTACGTGATTTGGTTTAATGTTGGGTGGCTGGTGTATATAATACTGCAGGCCGACGTATCACGTTCGTGCAGGGGGCCAGATGATCGCAGTTTGGTGAACTCACCCACGACCCCTCGGTGTACGGCTATGAGCTAAATACAATTTCAAAATAAACTTTGATTTGGGTAGATTTCACTGTTCATATGATCTATCAGTTAAAGTTTTTTGTGGGTAGTTCAGAGTGAGACTAACAATTGACAGTCTGTTGTTTTTACCTATAGATGTATATTTTTATAATCATTGTCATCATACATATTAATGTAGTAGGTGGGTAAGCACAGAACACCACGTCTATAATTATTCCCTGTAGGCATACTATTTACATTGACATTTCGCTGAAAATTCGTTGGCCCTAAAGCAGTCGTCGTTTCCTAACATTAGGAAAACCCAATCAATACCTACCTACTTTTCTAGACCTGGGAATCGGACGAGACCCGACCATCATTATTGACGCTTTTGAATACTAAACTGAAATTTGCTTTATAATCGAAAGGTACCTCAATTGTCAGGTAGGTACTCCAATTTGTTTTGCTAGTGAAGCTGGCTTATTATGTGATCATCAGTCATTGAAAAATCACCAGAGTCATACAAGGTTGCCCTCTGGTATAACGGGATATTTTTTTTAAACTAAGTTATAAGTTTGTTTTTTTATAATCAACATGGTGTGAACTAACCTCGCTAGTTATGCAGATTCATAACCACTGGTCTCTTGCACCGATGGCTTGAACGTCATTGACAGGTAGGCCACAACCCACACTCAGAAATAATTTAGACTGAGCTAAAAATAAACCTTTGTTCACACTACATTTGTATGCACGAATTCAATGACTACTGGGATTTGATGCAGCTCTACCAAGGGGTATCGTGTTACCCAGTAACTGGGTCGTGGAGGTCAGATAGGCAGTCGCTCCATGAAAAATACTGGTATTCGGCTGCATTCAGTTAGACTGGAAGCCGACCCCAAGACAGTTGGGGTAATGCTGGGCAGATTCATTTTTATTGTTGCAGCTCTATAAAATATCGAATACTTAATTTTTAAAAAAAAACATATCTCAGGTTAAAATACAAACAATTTTTAATAATTATTTTATTTAATGACACAGAAAACATCAAATAGATAATAATTGTACACAAAATTGACACTTCATAATAGGTATGTATATAAATCGCAATTTGGTCAAAGGTAAATCTCAATATTTTTATGAATACATTATAAAATATTATTATTTAATAAATATTTAAGCCGATCATAATAATTACAAAGTTTTCGTTTGAATTGTAAGCGCTTTTACGAAAATGTTTAAACATGACTAGAATTGATTATGACTAACTTAATGATTATGGCAAGACTTTTAATTAAATGTAGATTTAATAACTATAATAGAAAACAAAGGTGGGACCATAGAACATTCCGAGGCTCTTCTTGTTTGTAAACTGCTCTCTCTTGGTTGAGATGATGGAAAATAAAATTTAGGAGCAACTTCAGTGCTTTTAAGTTTTCAAGAGCTTTTCATACCGGCTTTACTTTGGTGTTTAAAGACATTAACATCATGACGGTACCTTGTCAATATATTTATGAAAACATCATGTACGTAAGGAAAAATCTAAATCTTTTCAGTAAAAGAGGTGAAAGACACAATTATAGGACTAGAAATAGGGACCAATTAGTTCAACCAGGTTTCAGACTGGCTAAAGTAGACTCATCCTTCATGGGGTACTGTTTAAAATGTTACAATAAAATACCTCCCCACATACTCCAACTGAATGAAACGAAATTTAAATCCTGTATAAAACGCACACTATACAGCCAAGCATATTATAAGTTGGGGGATTATATCGCTGACAAAAATGCTTGGCTCAGGGCTGGTCCTGCTCCACAAGGGCGCGTAAACTAATTAATTAGCATTCGAAAATAGTGTTGGAGCTGATGAAGATTGTACAACCTATCTTTGCATTGTATAAATTCAATCTCATAGTATTGTATAATTGCATAGCACATGTGTGAGCACTATGTACCCACTATAAAGCTTACTGGGTTCGTCTTTCATTGACTTGAATGTGCCCTGGCGGCTGAGAGTATGTCATGCTCACTCAAATGTGTCGCTGGTGGTGGCGTGTGTATTGGATCATTGAGTTCCCTTCAAAATGGTTGAGCTGAATGGTGCTGATCCATACGTCATGTTCGTGAACGGGCGCCGTCAGTAGGCACTGGTCATTTCTTAGCTGCCACGGCTTATTTTAATTCCATAATTGTTTTTATCTTTTTATTACGGACGCTTTTAACGTGCACGTCTTTCTACATCGTTCTCACATGTATAATTACAACATGAATGATGTAACCACTCTATTGTAACAATATTTTGATTTAAAAGAGTGTCCATGGAGTTTCTTGCCCGTTCTTCTCCATAGGTACCTACTACGCTTTGGAATGGGCAACTAGCTTCATCTTTCTGACTGACCGACCCCTTGACAATTCAAAAGTGCCTGTAATTGGTTTATTTGAAATAAATGCTTTGAGTTTGAGTTTGAGTTTGAGTTTGAGTTTGAGTTTGAGTTTGAGTTGAGTTTGAGTTTGAGTTTGAGTTTGAGTTTCACTGCGACTAACTCCTAAGGGGATGGTTTTTGATGGATTCTATAGGTAAAAATATTTCTAGGGGAACGAAACATCGGTGGGGGTCACCATTTCAATATAAGGTACAGCCTTAAAAATAGACAAACACATTCAAGATCAAGTATACGTCAAATACGAAACATAAGGTGTGTTTAGACTAAACAAAGAACAAGCAAAATCACAAAAAAATCTACTTGGACACCTACGGTAGGGGCCGGAACTCTTTCTAAGATGAACTCATTGTATAATGAAATCCTGCTATAATGTTTGTCTGGTCTAAACACGCCTTTAAGATAATGTTCACTTACAATCTAAATATTATTCAAATGTAAAAGTGTATAACAATTTATTCAGAATATGATTACTTCAATAGACTAGGGTTAATTCATGAATATCATAAGATTTTCCCAAAAACATCTGCAGGTCAAAACTCAGTAGGTATACTTTGTATAATTATTTTGTGCTACTAAAATATCACACTTGTGCAAAACATTCAACAACAAAAACAAGCTCATAACAATAGCCTTCTAATACACAATGACTCATGAATCTGAATTTTCGACCAAAAGTTTATTACAGTGGTTTATGAAGTGTGGCCGAACCGACATTATGTCACAATTACACTTAGCGGAACCGAAAACCGATTACACTCAGGTTTAGAGTCGAACCGAAAATCTGTACGCGCAGGTTTAACCGTACATAAATAAGATATCCGAGATGTAAATCGGTAACCGGTTTCAGGGCGAAAAAGCTCGGTAATTGTATAAGAATAGCCGAAAGTAAAACGCGGTCCTATTGCTAACATGTTTATGTCGTGTCAATCGTCATTGTGTACTAGCTAACAATAACTTAATTTTTTTAACTTTTAACTCTCCTCAACTTCTATGTGACTAGGATATGTACCCTGCACTTATCATAAAGAATAAAGTATATTAAGAGATCTAACGAATATTCGGTAAAAGTGATTGTCACAATACCAAGGTGCAATACAGGACATGGTTTCGAATTTTGAAATGGCAAAACGATTAAACCTGACTGCCGCATAGTTGATTTGGAATAATATTTCGCCGAATTATACATAAACATTAATATTCGGCAGAACCCATTTTAGATCAGACCAAAAATATTGCAAATAGTGATAAGAAATCAAATTAATTGTATAAATAAATAAATAAAAAAAAACAAAAACAGCAAATGCATCCTCATTATCATTTAAAGTTAAAAGTAAGTACATTAAGATGGAATGTAAAATAAATACTTAGTTCCATGAACTAGAAAACAAAATCAGTCTCATTATCCATAGACCCTTTTGGAATAAATAATTTTGGTTCCAAGTTATAATAATATAAAACCTTTAAGACGTTTTCAAAATATTTTATAAATTGTATAGCAAATACTTTTAGTTTCAAGGTAGAATAGTAGAATGTAAAAGACAGTATAAAATCACAAAATATAAAACTTTAGCAAGAACAAAACTTCTTGTCTTTATTCGCCTGCAGTTTTTGAAGAGATTGACGGCGGCGTCCTGATGCACACAGCATCGCGTATTCCACTGAAGACTCCATCCTGCAAGGAAATAATTTTCTTATTAAAATAAATGTGTCAATGTTTTGGACAGTTGTAGGACATCACCGACTGTCATGCCAAAAAAGTGCAGGCCGCTTCTCGAGACATCCCGCACTTAACGATATCATACCTGTCCCTTGCCACCGTCAACGTCCAAGTCTACTTGAGCCGACTGGTATTGCAAAAGACCGGACGGTATGAGTTTGATTCCATGGAAGATGGGCCGGGTGCTGGTATGGGATGCAACCTGTTCAGACACGCTAGGCCCTTCCCATCTACATGGAACCAACAACAGAGCTGGTGCGACTTGTGAAGCGGCTGAAAAAGCTAAAACATGCAAATACAGGGGTCTAGGTTCCGAATATGATTTTGTCCCATTCGGTGTCAAGACCCTTGGTCCGTGGGGTCCTAGCGCTATAAGGCTTTTTAAGGAAATAGCAAAAAGGTTAGTCGACATCACAGGAGACCGAAGAGCTGGCAGCTACCTCGGATAAAGAATTAGTCTAGCTATTCAAAGGGGGAACGCTGCCAATATCTTCGGAACCTTACCTAAATGGACTCCTTTTAATAATATATTTAGTTATTATATTATATTTTTCATAAAACTAAGTATTTAAGTCTTACATTTGGGTCATCAATCCAAAGCCAATAAATCTCCTAAGTAATTTAACTAGTAAGAAGTATGCTTTCAGAGAAGCAAAGACATTGTTCACTGTCTTATAATTAAGAACTTAGTGCCCGACCGACGGTTTCGGTTTCGGCCAGTTTCGGGCAAAAAGTCAGGATCCGGCCGCAGTTTCGGTTTCGGCCAAAAAATCGCAGAATATTCGGCCGGACAGAAACTAGCGTTCATAAGCTGTCGGTTTTGATAGAATACGAACAACTGACTGGTAAACAGGCAGCGTAGACTTACACCCATATTCTATGTCATAACCTCAAAACCTCAAGGCGTGACTCTAAAGACCCTCAAAACCGGTATTCATAATCGTTAAAATTATGAGGTCTCTCGAATGAGTGTGAGTCGAGGTGATACGTCACGAATACGTCAATATTCAATAAAGTCTTCAAAAGGCGTTATGTAAATCGGATAAAATAAGCGTGTTTTGGTTCCAACTTCCTTGTTGACTACCTGAAGGAAGTTTCAAGGTAAATGCCGACTTACGTTATATCTGACAGTTGATTCCTCGACTCAAACTCACCTCGACTGAGAAAACTGTTTGAGATGAGGAGTAAAATTGCAACTATGAATACCTATCAAACCACCTAAGTGAGGTTGAGTTTATCCAGGACCACAAAACCGTGTTTTTCTGCCGTTGAGGCTAAACAACTGCTATCATAACAAGCATCTAAGTTTTTGTGGTAAGACTGTAAACGTTTACTTATTAATTGAAGTCATTTAAGTTCTTAGTGGGCGTGCTGCTTTTAGAATCAGCGAATAGGGATTTATTCGCACTTCGGAAGATTGATACAAGCTCTGGCAACAGTAGATGCATTTTAGCGAGTCTCGTGTTCGGTCACTATAGCAAAATCGCACGTTTCTGGGATTACTTCGACGCTGCATCGCGTATTGGCGACTCGTTTCGTTTGAGTACGGTTTAAAAATTTCGTTATTCTAATGATGCTGAATTGTTTGGCGGAGAAATAAAGCGTTGTGTCTGTTGGCCCGCAGGTTTGCCCGCTGTACAAGAGACGTAAAGATTTTGTTATTTAAATCCTTTTGTCAGACTTTCCACTTCAGCAGACTGTGGACAGTATATAGGTACGCAAAGGGCTGTCAGTGCTCTGCGGGTCCAATACAATAACGCATTCAGGATGCTGCTGAGGCTTCCTCCGTTTTGCAGTGCGTCCGCCATGTTCATGGAGGCACGCACATATGGTTTCGCGGCGATCTTACGTAAGAAAGCGGCGTCACTGCTGCACAGAGTGCGTGTGAGTAGAAACAGCATCCTGAGTGTGATAGCGGACGGGTACTATCGAGGAAGTTCATATCTAAGCAGTTTTAGAACAAAATCCCGTGAACACGATGACCGCATCTGTTTTACGTTAGTTACTGTTAGCGCCCGAGCGCTACAGGGAAAAATAGTCCTAAAGGTGCATAGATATGAACTTCCTCGATAGTACCTATGACAGTCTGTTCTTCAAAAATTGTATGCGTTTATGTGTGAACTAAAATAGATTTAAGCTTTTTTTTACTAACAAAATGGATCATGTTGTCTGAAATGTAAATAAATAATAATGTACGAGCTTTCGAAAAGCGATTGCTGATGCTAATATTATGCAGTGTTTAGAGCTCAGTCACTGTGTCGAGCTTCTGCAAAACTACTAAATCGCTAATCCCAGATACCAATGGTAGCATGTAATTTAACTAAGGGCTGAATTTTCAACCACAATCTTGAAAATTTTTTTGTTGTACACAAAATCTGCGATTTTTACTTTCTTTGGGTAAAAGATATCTAATACTTAATTGCAAAATCAGCCCTCAATCAAATTATTTGTTACAGACTTATGGCAAACGATGGGTCTTAGAAAATAAAGTCAATTTCTTACCTATTCATGATGCGGTCAAGTAAAATCTCAATGGCGCGGTCAATGTTCTGACCTGATTTGGCACTGGTCTCTAAATATGGAAGGTTGTAGTTCTTAGCAAATTCACGGGCACGATTCTGGTTAACCAGTCTCTTCTCTTGTAAATCACATTTGTGACCGCATAGCACTATGTCAGGGTCTTCAGACAGGCTGTGTGTCTGAAATTATATAGTAATAATTTATGTTAGTTTCATTTATTACTTCTATTATAAACAATATTGAACCAACAAATTAATCCTAATATTAGATTGATTATTCACCCGGATTTTATAGGGGCATAACTAAATCAAGAGGAAAAGTATGAGAACCTCTTATCATATCACTGGGGTCCTAGGTTCTTAGCATAACCTTTAAGCTATAATATCATTGGCAAAAATGGGTAATTACTTTTAATTGCTCAATCCAATTCCTGACTTCAAGGAAAGAGGCCTCATTGGTGAGATCAAACAGCAAAAGAAATCCCATAGCGTCCCGGTAGAAAGCTGTAGTCAGGCTTCGGAATCTGTAAAGAACAAAATTAAAAGGATTAAACATAAAAAAATTGTATCTCTAACGAAAAGTCATCTTGTGAATGAAGACTTGTTATTTACCGTTCTTGTCCAGCTGTATCCCATAGTTGTAAATGAACACGGTGTTGCCTCCCGTTTTGTTGGTAGAGCTGAATGTACAAAATAATAAATTAATATTAAAAGACACCAACCTTGGGGTAGAATTATACCCATCAATTCAAACGGTCAATTAAAAAGCACTACAAAAGCTCCCATCGTTAATTAATTTTATCGGTATCAATCAATTGAGATAAAGTAGGTACTTAAATGAATGTGATAAAATATTAATGCTTGATGATGAACTTACCACACTTTTCTCCCTGAAATCTATACCAACTGTTGAAATGAACTGTGTGTGGAATACCCCATCAGTATATTTGTAAAGGAAGCTTGTTTTCCCGACACCAGAGTCCCCCACACAGAGTAATTTAATGAGATAATCGTAGTCCATACTGATAACGGGAGTGCAACAGTGGTATTCCAAGAAAGTTGCATTAGTGTACCACTTCCCATAAGCCACCTCGGCGTACTTGAGGACTTATTTGTAAAAAATGCTGTTTTATAAATAATACTGATACATTGTTTAAGTTAAATGTATTGTACTCAACGTAAGAAATAGAAAACATCAACAATCGATCGCTATCATTAAATGTCACTGTCAATTTAAAAATGACAAATTGACATCTGTCCGGCATCAGGTATCAGCCTCAGAACAATAACTAAAGCATAAGGAAGCTAAATTTAACTAATATAGTCGTCTCTGTTTTCTTATACACTCATAACAGCATTAAAAAGAGACAGATGTAGGTTGCTCAAAATGCAAAGCGTCACAAAGCAAACGTCAATTTGGCTACCTTGGCTACCTTTATGATACTAAGTTTAAAAGCTACTTAACGTCTCAGGTTTTTGTGTAAGACTTTGTTCATCGCATTTTTTCGTATAATGCTTATGGGCGCATGGGAGTTGAAGTGATCCATTCAGTGATGCAGTACCGACTCTCCGACTAGTATATAGTTATCTGTGGTACCGACCACAGAGTACTACTAGGCACCGACTGTACTCAAGGTAAGTTCTCGGAAAATAAATAAAAAAGCGGAGCAAAACCAAAAGAACTCGCTGTTTTACTATCAGGTAATTATTTTATAAGCTTTTATTTATTCAAAAAGTGAACTTATTTGAGTTATTTCTCTTTATTAGAAATCTAGACGTAATTTGTTTCTATAGTATTATGACTTAATTCAGTTTTGTATAAATTATATGATACCGTATTACGTCACATTTCGAGTTGATGCAGTTTTAAAATAAAATGCATAAGCAAATCTAAATTAGATTATGTATTATTCCAGTATTGTATGTAGGTACTATAATTTATCAAAAACTTAGTACCTACTTTTTTGGTTTGTTCCTGTTTACTGTTAATTTGTCAGGTATGACTTTGTTTTCATTTAGAGTTATTTTAGTATTTTAGTAAAATAATGAATGAAAATAAAGGGTATAATAATTATTTTCTTATAATGAGAGTGAGGTGGAGGACTTGGAAGGAGTTTAATAGATACTCTTTGTCCTGTTTTAGAATGTCTACAAGAGCACGAAAAATTTTGGGTTTACTGATGAAAAATAAAGTACCGGATTGTGAAAACCCTTCACCGGACTTTGGGTTAGAATATGAGAAACCCAATAATAGCAATAAGGATTCCAACCTCGAAGTGAGTACCTAATTAATAATTACTATTATTGCAGATTACCTACATTCAAGAAATAACTTATTTTATCTACAACTAACTATTTTAAATAGTATGTACATTCAAGTGGTTAATTTATAAAACTGCGGTTTATGTCTACCTATGACTCCACTACATAAACAGACATTATGCACTCGCGCATGACTTGTGTGCGTGATGAGTTCTACGAAATTTCTTACGATTATTCTTCGAACTCGCGGGTGATGCACCTGCGTGGCATGGTGAGGTGGGGGTGCGTTACCAGTGTGAGCTAGAGCGCAGTTATAGGTACCCACTTTTATAATAGTCTGACGTCTCTGGTCAGATTCCCAGGTCGAGACCAAAATAGTTCTATATTAGCAGCCTGCACTCAGGACATTGTTCTTATTAATTATAAACCACGTTATTTATTTCTTATTACTCATTAAAAATATTTTTTGTTCGACTATTTTAGGTACCTACAAAATGAACTAAATTTCCCTATTGAAACGGATTATACAACAATTACGGAATCAATAGAACACTTCGATAAAACAAATGAAGTAGCTATAACAGTGAGTAGAAATTGGTGATGATTAAATTATCGAGAAACTAAATGAAAACATTTCAGTTTATTTATTCCTGGAAAAATATTTAGTAAGTGCTCATCAAAATTTTATATTTATTAATTACAGAAAGCTC
Source organism: Brachylomia viminalis (assembly GCA_937001585.2). NCBI lineage: Eukaryota > Metazoa > Arthropoda > Insecta > Lepidoptera > Noctuidae > Brachylomia > Brachylomia viminalis. Next base: position 7,677,666 of record OW443300.2, read on the forward strand.
AGTTTGAACAAGCCAACTCCAATAAATGTCATCTAGTGCCTTATTCTGATAGTGACATTAGCTTGTCTGACCATGAAGATAATACTACACGATACACAACTACTGAGGCAGAATACAAAAATGAAGAAAATACTGTTCGTCAATCTTCATCATCTTCAAATTCATGTTCGAGCTCATCGTCCTCAAGTTCAGACTCGGATAGTTCGCAATCAAGCATCCCTCGGTCACCCACAAAAACTGCTAGACACTACGTGACTGTTGATGAAACAGACGACGATGACGTTATTGAAAATACTCCTCCGCAGCAACAGTATCTTGAGGATAGAAGGAATGTAAGTTATTAACTGGTATATGTAAAAAGACCAAGACTTGGCGTTATTTCAATAGAAATTGTCTTAAAATTAAATTTTAATGTTAATTTGTCTTTCAGGAACTAAATCGTCATCCCAGGGAGCTAAAGAATACTCAAAGTTATTATACATCTCCAGTATATACCGACGAAAGTGATATAGACCTCAGTGATACAGATCCGACATTTACAAACATGGAACCCAGAAGAAAGAGGAACTATATCTTTTGCCAGTCGAGCTCTTCTTCTACTAGTTCGTCAAATTCGCGCATGACTCCAAAAAAGGGACGAAAACGTACCAAAAATCCATCCCAATGGAAACAAAATAAAGCAAAACGTTTGCGTAATAGGGGAAAATCATATATTTCCATGTCGAAAACACAGAAGAGTATTCCAGCCCGGTGTCTCAAAGAACCTTGCTCAGAAAAATGCAGGCTTAAATGCACCACAAAAATAAATACAGATAGCAGATACGAACTCTTTCGGAAGTTTTGGGATTTGGGAGATTTGGCAAAACAAAGAGCGTTCATAAGTGCATCTATGATTGATGTTCAGCCTAAATACAAATACACGAACTCTAATCGACCTAGGCACAATAACAAAGCATTTCATTTTACAGTTGACAACACTATGATTAGGGTCTGCAAAACTTTTTATAAAGCCACGTTAGACATTTCGAACCGTATGATATTTACGACACAAAATAAAATAAAGGATAATGATTTTTCTCTTAATGATTTTAGAGGAAGACATCAAAATCATAAGAAAAATGATCCCGAATTACGAGCTGCGATTAAGCAGCACATAAATTCTATCCCTAAAATTGAATCTCACTACGTACGAGCTTCTTCAACAAAGGAATATATAGAAGGCAGCAAAACTATTAAAGATTTCTACAACGATTTTAAAGAAAACCAACAACAAAATAATAAAGACGCAGGTACATATATAACATATTATAAAATATTTACATCTGAATTTAATCTCTCTTTTTTCCAACCTAAAAAGGATCAGTGTGATCTGTGCAACTCATACTATAACTCTAATGCTGATCAAAAGAAAGATCTAGAAGAAAAATATAACACTCATTTGGAAGAGAAGAGTTGTAGTAGGGTTGAGAAGATGAATGATCGCATGAAAGTCAATAAAAACTTCAGAGTAGCTGTGTATGATTTGGAGGCAGTATTACAGTGCCCAAAAGGCGATACTTCCTCTTTTTATTATAAGTCTAAACTTAATTGTTATAATTTAACCGTAACGGAGCTAACTGGAAAGGACTGTAATGTAGCATATAAAAATGTGCATTGTTATTTCTGGTCGGAGAGTGATGCAAAACGTGGCGCCATTGAGATCGGCTCATGTGTATGGGCATATTTGAAAGCTTTAAGCGATGAAGACGATGATGAAAAGGAAGTTATATTTTATTCCGACAACTGCTGCGGACAGAACAAAAATAAATATATTACTTCGCTGTATTTATATGCAGTTCAAACATTAAATAAAAGTATAACACATAAATTTCTGATACGGGGTCATACACAAAACGAGGCTGATAGCGTCCATAGCCTCATCGAGAGGGAGGTGAAGAAGAATTTAAAATCTGGTCCTATATATACACCCGACCAGTACATACCTCTTATAAAAAATGCAAAAAAATCGAAACCTCCATTGATGGTGCATGAACTGGATTACGAATCATTTTATGATTTTAAAACATTACAAGAAGAATGGGGGTATAATTTTACAATGAATAGCGATGGACAGAATGTCAACTGGAATGACATAAAATTTTTAAAAATTTGCAAACAAAACGCTACCTTATTTTTCTATAAAACGTCCTTTAAACTCCCGCGCGTACGCGCTCCCTTGTTGAACAGCCGAGACTAACTACACTCGAGAGCAATGAATCCGGGTCACTTAAAGAATCCTAAAAATCTCGGAAACTGAAAATGCTAGGTTAATGCAATAAATTGTATTTAATAGACAATGTAATACTCCTTAAATGAAGGTATTAAAACTTCTTAGTTATTGTAAAGTTATATCATAAAAAAATCAAATTTGAAAAAGGGCCACTTTCGAAGATGGAACTACGAAATTACAGCATTTGGTTTTGCTTTTGTTTGTAATCTGTCATTTATGTGGGTACATAAACCATGTTGATAGTGCTCTATATTCATTATTCAAGCTGAAATTATGTCGCTTACGCCTGAAGAATGCACCAGAATACTTACAATGCTGGAAACCGGCCGGAGTCAGCGCGATACAGCCAGGACTGTCGGTGTGTCGCTGTCAACAGTACAAAGAGTTCTCCGACGTTACGAAGAAACTGGTTCTAACCTACGCAGACCAGGAACGGGCAGAACCAGGTGTACCACAGCACGAGAAGACCGATACTTGGTGAACACCATGCTTCGAAATCGCTTTCTCACAGGAACTGAACTCACCAATCAGTTTCGACGCCTCGGAGGAAGTAACCCAAGTGCATGGACAGTAAGACGTCGGCTTGCTGAATCTAACTTAAAACCCCTTAGACCTGCAAACGGCCCTAAACTGGAGCGTGGGCATCGTATTTCAAGACTAAGATATGCCCAGAGCCACGTAAATTGGAGTATTGAAGATTGGTCAAAAGTTATGTTCTCCGACGAATCAAAATTTATGCTCTACAAGCACGATGGAAGACACAGAGTGTATCGAAGACCAGGGGAAAGATTCAAGCAAGCATGCATCGAAGAAAAAGTAGCCTACGGTGGTGGGTCTGTACTTGTGTGGGCCGGAATTTCTTCTGAAAGTCGCACAGAGCTGGTGATCATAGAAAACGGCTCTTTAACTAGCGTAAGATATGTGGAAGAAATCCTCAATGATCACGTTGGTCCATTTATGGTCAATTTAGGTGAGGATGCTATATTTATGCATGACAATGCCCGACCTCATACAGGTAGGATTGTGAATGACTACCTTCAAGAGATGAACATTACTCGTATGGAGTGGCCAGCGCGCAGCCCGGATATCAACCCGATCGAGCATGCTTGGGACGAGCTAGGCAGATGCGTAAAACAACGAAACCCTCCCCCAATCACGCTTCGTGAGCTCAAAATTGCTCTAACATGGAATGGGAGAATATTCCCCAAAATCGTATAAGGAACTTGGTGTACAGCATGCCAAACCGCGTAAACGCAGTAATGGAAGCACGAGGAGGCAATACGAAGTATTAAAATTCAAGAAAATCGTAATAAAGTTCAAAAATTTCATGTTTCCTATTTTTGTTTTAAGGAGAGATCAGCAGTTTTTTTCTTTATGTAATTTTGTGTTAATAAAATGTATTTTTTTTTACTTTCATTTAAGGAGTATTACATTGTCTATTAAATACAATTTATTGCATTAACCTATCATTTTTAGTTTCCGAGATTTTTAACATTCTTTAAGTGACCCGGATTCATTGCTCTCGAGTGTATTTTTTTAACGGGATTGGTTTGACGTACGGACCTTTTGGCCATGTCTGCGTGCCTCTTATACATTGAAGTATTCGCGGTAATGACTTTTCGTTTGATTGGTGTGTTAGTTTACTTATTTTCGAGGATTTTTAAAGGAAGATCCGTAAAATGGACGCGAATTGGGCGATGGACGCGAAAAGGCGAACTTACCCTACGTTTCTGAACTATAATAATATAAAAGGGTTCAAGTCAATTATAGTTATGCAAGTAAACTATCAGGAAGTTGATGTTAGAAATAAAAGAAAAAAAATGAAAGCACTAACAGAAATATCACTACAGCGAGCCTATTCCACGAAACAGGAGATTAGTGCGAATAAAAAAAAATATTTAAAAGAGCTTATCGCAAAAGCTCTGATCCCTTCTTTTTATGCAGGATTTTATAATACGATATTTTAAGTTTATAATTATTTTGATTAAGTTTGATCTCATTTTTTTGTTGATTTTTTGGGATAATAAAACCAAAAGAATTAGTTCAAGTCTGATTACTAGAATATACATTTATTAGTTTTTAATTTTTTTAGAAGAACATTTTCATTTATAGTTTTGTTTGGTTTTGACTTTTATCTTAGACTTTTGTTATTTTGCGTTTTTTTTACAATAAGTAGTTACAACAATTTCACATTTTTTTGTAATAAATTTAGATAAGAAGAAGAAACACGAGTCTTTTTTTTATTAATAAATACATACACGTTATTTGTGAATTTAAATTAACATAGAAACAATAAGGAATGTTTCTCTGACATTTAATGCTTCTTAGTTTAACAATGCACTAAATCGAAATACTTCGTCTACTTGCAATATGATTTTAAAAACTGCAACACTGAGTTACTTCGTCTATTATAATAATTATTGTTTACATATTTTATTGAAAAGTGAATTAACTGCGAACTTATTTTTGAATTCTTGATTTAAGTGTTTTCCTGATAAAAATGTTTGTTTGTTTTTTGATAATTATGTAGTTTATTAGTTAAGTTAACTATATCTACTTTTGAAACTGACCTAAACCATTTCTTTATTTTTTTGTGATAAATTAAAGCCATGAATGATTGTAAACATGTCAAACTTTAAATGCGTTTTCCCAAAAAAACACAATTTTGAGTTATTTCGTTTTATGATTGATCTCGACCACAGACTACAATACATGATCTCGACGATCTCGTCTGTAATATTTTATGAATAATGCTTTTATTTTTTTTGTAATTAATCTACTACTTCGCAAATTAAAATATTTTCTTTATTATTTAATTCATTTCATCATTATTATCAAAATGTATTTACATTATTTTATAAGGTGAGAGGTTTTTGAACCAAACTTGACTTCGAGTAGAGGATTTGGTTGGCTGTACTGTCAGCATTATGTCTCATATATTATAATGTAGGTACTCTGGAAAAAAGCGCGGGAAAGTCAAAGAAAGTAGGCGCGTTTTTTGAAAAAAATTCAAATTTATTTTATTTTAATAGTTACTTAATTCATAACTACTTAATTGTAGTTTGTTGTGATGGGGAGGGTTAAGAAGAGGAAGAAAAGTGGAACGGATCCCCCTGGGGAGCCCCTCGATGATGATGCTGATACTGGGTCGTTGCGCTCCATGCAGACGGCCACATCAGATGAAAAAGAAAAGGATACGGATAAGTACCTTGAATTTAGAATTAGTGATTACACCCGGTCTTATCCAGAGTCTGGTGGAAATTACGAATACATTGTTTTCATCGAAAGTCTAAACCAAGTCCCGATCGGTGACCGCGATATGATGTCGTTAGCCACCAACTTTAAGAGATACAACAAAGGGGTTAAGCAACTTATTAGAATAAATCGGCACAAAGTTGGCGTTATTTTTGAGCGTCCCACATTTGCCAATGCTGCACTCATAAATAAAAAGTTTTTGGATAATTTTAAACTCAAAGCCAGCATTCCAGCCTCAGCTACAGAAATTACTGGAGTTATACAGCATGTTCCTATTGATCTTTCGAATGAGCAAATTTATTCAGCTATATCCAGCTCCAAAAACATAATTTCAGTAAAAAGATTTATGCATCGGATTATTAAAGAAAATAAAGTCACTTTTGAACCAATGAAGACAGTGAGCATCACCTTTTCGTGCGTCTCCTTGCCCGACAGCGTGGACCTGAACAGTTGGCGGTTTGAGGTACGGCCGTACATCCCACCGGTAAAGCAGTGCCTGCAGTGTCTGAGGTATGGACATATTGCCAAATTTTGCAAAAATAGCATCAGGTGTTCCATATGCGGAAAAGATCATAGCTATAAAGAATGTACGATTGCCCCAACAGAAGCTACATGCTGCCAATGTAAAGGAAACCATATTGCTATTTCTGCAGAATGTCCTGTCAAAAAAGCTAAGATAGAAGAAAATAAAAATAAAGTTCAAAAAAGATCATATGCTGACGTATTAAATGAAAAGTCATTCCCTCCTTTAAACAACAAAAACCCTGCTGAACAACTTAAATTTCTAATACAAACAGATCAAATACAAAACATTTTAATTCAGACCCTTCTTACTTTATTTACACAAAATCGGAACAAAGAAAGTTCCATTACAAATGAAAACATAAAAAAAGTTCTCTTAGCGACAATACAGAGTGATAATAACATTAAACAATCTTAATTATGGATCAGCTAAATATTGTACAGTGGAATGCTCAGAGTATTCGTAGTAATCAACATATTTTTTCTCATTTTTTAATTGAGAACAATATTCATGTAGCTTTACTTTGTGAAACTTGGCTTAAGCCTGAAATGCGTTTTAATATAAAAAATTATAATACTGTTAGATTAGATTCTGGTAATAGTCATAATGGTGTAGCTATATTAATACATAATTCATTACAGTTCAAAAAAATTTATACTTCATATGATGACTCTATACAAAATATTGCAATACGGTTAAAATATGGTGCTAAGGAGGTTTCTTTGGTGTCATTTTATAGTCCTGGTAATTGTAATCCATTCTTTTCTAAATCAAAGCTGGATAATTTAATCAAAAGTATTCCTGGTCCTGTTTTGATTGGTGGGGATTTCAATGCCCATCATTCGGCCTGGGGCTGTAGTGCACAGTGCAGTCGTGGTATTGACGTCCTTGAAAGCATCAATGATAACAATCTTGTGTTGCTGAATAACGGAGATATGACTACAGTAGGCTCAAATAGGTGGCAGAGAAATGCCCTTGATCTGACCTTAGTATCACCATCATTAGCTTTGTCTTGTGACTGGTCAGTGCATGATGTTCCTCTAGGTGGATATCATTTGCCTGTAATTACAAAAATAGTGTTTAATAATTTTATTCCTTCATCCAATGATCTTTCAAATCTGCCTGTTCACGTAAATTTTAAACTAGTTAATTGGGAACTTTACACAGCTCAAGTAGATAATCTATTACACAATTTTGTGGTTAATCATCAAAACCCGTTACAAACTTATAACGAACTCATTCTTATCTTAAATAAAGCTATACAGAATTCTGTTCCATGTTCTGATATTTCTCGTATGCAAACTACTTCTAGTGCTTCACTTAATACATCTAGAACTTCGAAAAAGAAAAAACGCTGTCCACTTCCATGGTGGAATAACAACTGTACTAGGGCTGTAGAAGACGCTAAGAATGCCTATATACAGTTTAAACATGACCCTTCACAAGCAAACTATATTGAATTTAAAAGGCGACAAGCTGTTAAAAAACTGACTTTAAAAAGAGAAAGGTATTTGAGTTGGGTAACTTTGTGCGAGTCTTTTAACAGAACAACTCCATTAAGTAAAATTTGGGGTATTTCTAGAAAGTTTAATAGAACATATGTACCATCTTGCAATAATGTATATCCATGGATTTTTGATTTTCTTAAAAAATTCACACCTGATACTGTAGAGGCCCCCTTTCATTCACATGATCATTTACCAACAGCAGCATACTCAAATTATTTAACAGATCCATTTACTATGCAAGAACTGAAAGCTGCAATTTTCTCCAGGCGTGATACAGCTTTTGGCCTCGATTGTATGCCATATAAAATGCTTAAAAATGTTTCATTGCAAGCCTTACTATTGGTTTTAAAAGTTTTTAACTTACTTTGGCTTAATGAAATCATACCTTTTGACTGGAAAATAGACTGTCTTATTCCGATTTTAAAACCTAATAAAGATAAAAACAAATCTGATTCTTATAGACCTATAGCTTTGACCTCTTGTATAGGAAAGATTTTTGAGCAATTGTTAAAGCAAAGACTAGAGTTTTACATAGAAAGTAATAATTTATTACCTTCTAATCAGCTTGGATTTCGTAGAGGAAGGTCAACACATGAAAGTTTTTCTCATTTGTATCTTGATATTTTTAATGCTCGTAAAATGGAACATGAATGTGTTGCTGTTTTTGTTGACATAGTTGGTGCTTTCAATAAAGTCAATCATCACATTTTGTCACTTGAACTTCGCTCACTTGGAATACCTGAAAAAATAGTTTCGTGGGTTTTTAATTTTTTGCATGGTAGAGAAGTTTATGTAAAAGTAGATAAGCAATTAATTGGACCCCGTTTTTCATATAAAGGGGTGTGTCAAGGTGGTATTATGAGTCCATTGATTTATGTGCTTTATGTGCATAAGCTCAATATGGTTTTAGGTAGCAAAGTACTAAATTTACAATTTGCTGATGATTTGGTTATTTATACATCTGGTCCGGATATGGATGAGATTAAGAGTAATATTAATGAGGCTTTGAAAAATATGAGTCAATATTTTCATTATTTAAACTTAGAAATTAGTCCAGATAAATCAAAAGTTGTTGTTTTTGGTGAAATAGATTTTGATTTAGAAATTTTTTATGATAATGTTGAACTTCCCATTGTTAATGAGTTTAAGTACTTAGGAGTAATTTTTTCTGCCAATCTGACATGGAATAAATATGTTGATTACATACTCGGTAAAGCAAATAAAGCATATAATTTTATAAAATCTGTGTCAGTACATGCTGATCCTAAAATTTTGTTAATGTTATACAAATCATTAGTCCGTAGTCATTTTGAATACGGCTTTTTGTGTTTTGGGTCTGATCAGAGACTTATCCGTAAACTTGATGTCTTACAGAATCATAACTTGCGTTGCATTACAGGTGCCATTAAAACAACACCTATCAACTCCTTACAAGTAGAGTGTAATGTTCCTCCACTGAAAATTACATTTCAATATTTAAAATCTAAATTCCTTTTAAAGCTTTTGTCGTTTAATAAACACCCTCTTTACAGAAAACTTTCATTTTATCATACAGTTTATAATCCTTCAAATAATATTAACATTCCCTATTTACCGTAAAACGGGGTGAATAGGGATGCAGGGGTGAATCGGGACGAAACTTTAAAATGGATTTTAACGTTAAAATAATATACTTTATTGCCAACAAGGGCGCTTAATCGTTAATTATAATACAGTAAACACATGAGAGTCCTTTTTGTCAACAAAGTATATTATTTGAACGTTAAAATCCATTTTAAAGTTTCGTCCCGATTCACCACTGCATCCCTATTCACCCCGTTTTACCGGTACTTCATGACTTCTCTACTACAATAACACTTAATCAGCAACATGAACTTTACAAATGTAATGACACTTGGACATGTTATTCTGGCAAATACAATAGTAAATTTATAGTTATGAATATTGTTATAAAGCATGATTTGAAAACCAAGGAAGAGGTGTACCAGTTATTGCATGAACATTCTGGCTATCGATGTATATTCACTGATGCTTCTAAGAGCAGTACAAATGTCGCAATGGCTATTTACATACCTTATAATAAGACTGGTCATGGTGTAAGGTTGCCTGATGTTTTAACTATATTTTCTGCTGAGGCTATGGCTATTTCAGCTGCTTTGGATTTCATAAGTGAAGAGAACTCTGGCATCATTTCTTGGCTTATTGTAACGGACAGCATGAGTGTTCTTATGGCATTGGATAACAACAAACTGGATGCTTCTACAAACTACATCATATATCGCATCAAAGAAAAGTATTTCACACTTCAATCAAGAGGCTTTGATATTAAATTTTTGTGGACCCCTTCGCACATTGGAGTCAGTGGCAATGAAAACGCAGACATTCTAGCGAGAACCATTGTTGACCTAGGAAATACAGAAATTAAAAGAGTTGCCATACCTTGTTCAGATTTATTACCTAAGATCAAAGAAGATAATATTCGATGTTGGCTTGAAGATTGGCTGGAGACTCTACAAATAAAAGGCACTTGGTATGCAAAAATCAATACAGCTATTGGTTCAGCTCCTTGGTTTACGAAGGCACAATTTCACAGAAGCAAACTGTTTTATTCTTTACTATGTCGGCTAAGATTTGGACATGGACGTTTTAATGCTCATCTGGCTAGAATGAAGATAATAGCTTCCCCTAAATGCACTGATTGCAACCTCGATAAAGATCAGACCCTTAATCATATTATTTTTGAATGTCCAGCGCATAATGTGAATCGTATAATATTGATTGACAAATTGCTTGAGATTTACAAAACACCGGCAAACCTCCCGCGCGACATTCAAGGATTGCTGGAGAATTTTTCTTCGTATTTTCCCTTATTTAATTTTATTACATCTAGTGGATGTAAAATTTGATCGGGACTTATACACTATATGACAAGACAATTATTGGATATGACATTATAAGTCAATAGATATGACCCATTGAGATAGGATATGACCACATGGAAATGATGAAACTGGATTTGACAAAAAAATTGGATTGACGAAACATTTAACTATGGAAAAAAAGAAGACATGGCATATGCCTTGAATGATAAGGATACTTGGATAAGAATTTACTGAAGACTTGGCTTTGGCCTTACTTTTAAATATTACAGAAGAATACGAAAATATGACGAGGCTGAATGGTCTAAAGATCGATGCCTGCCTTTTCTACGGGCGAATGAAAAAAAAAAAAAAAAAGAAAGTAGGTACTCTGTGGCATGGCATTATGCAATCAGCTGTTCTAAGTTTGTCAACACAAAGTCAAAGCGAAGTTTTAGAAAAACTTAAATTCTCAATTTATTTGTAAGATATTTAGAATGTGAGAGAAAACCACCAATAAAACTTATAGCCATGGCCAGCAGTGAGACTGTGAAGCTGAATAATCCAATAGTCAAGGTTGAGTACTGGTACGTATAGTAATTTTATCCAAATAATTAAATTTGAATTTGTAAGTATGAATAAACTGCATGTTGCAATGATATCGAAACTTTTCTGAATTTATCAAAGCGCTTTTTTTAAATGCCAAAGAACTAGACATGTGCTCGTGTCCCCATCGGTCTTGCTTTTTATGGTTCCAGTGAGGTTAGTTTTGGAAAAGGTTTTGTACACAATTTCAATGAATGTAAAGTATCCTGGCATATCCCACATAACGCCACCCGGTACAGTCACGAGCACCAACATGTATACACTTAGCAACTTCTAAATGTGATTTTCTCCTACTGTATTGATTGTAATTTTAGGTTGTTACGAACATAGTATTTTAGGACCTATACTGTTATGAAATAGGTCTTATTTCAAAGTTGCAATCAATAGTCCGCGAGAAATTTGCTTTTAAATTTTGCTAAGTGTATACTTATTAGTGCTTGTGACTGTACACACGGCTACACATCAAGCTATACATTTCCAGTATAAGCTGATCTCACATTGTATAGGATTTCCGTACGATGCGAGACCAGCGTAAACTGGTTTTGTATAGCTTGATGTGTAGCCGTGTGTACAAGTTACTTTATTATTATTTATTTATCTCCCTTATAATTATTATTACAGGTTCAACAACTATTCTACAACCTCCTCACTTTATAAAACTGTGTACATAGGTGTCAGACCAAATTAAAAATCAAGACAGCACTGTCCACAGTGACACGAGGCCAGTTTCATAAACATAATCGGTGTTATTACAAAACAAGGTTTTTCTCTAGACATGGTTTAAGCCATCAAGCCTGTTTTGGAAATAAGAACCTAACAGACATCGAAATACAGTTCCTTTAACAAACCTGTAAACTTAGTCCGGTCTTAGGCTGTCAATTTTGTAATAAGAACTTTACAAAAGTTAGCATAAAGTTCGAAATACAAAAACTGTCTCGAAGGTTTAGGCTCGGGCTAAAGTTAGATCGTGTTTTGTAATAAGACGGAATATGTGCACTCAGTGAGGTGTAGTTTAGTTGTAAATTGGGTTGTGAATGTCGATGTGTGAGCATGTATGCACAGAGCAAGATGTAGTTTTGCATGCTTTACTGTATTATTTGCAGTGCTATATCTTGATTTTTTGTTTGGTCTGACACCTGAATGACTTTCTTTATTTTTTCAGTGGTGTTTGTGATTATGGCGGTCACTGCTTGGCACTTGGGCAAACTATTAGGAAGATTACTCCCAGTGCAACAGTGAACTGTGCTCGTGGAAGACAAGGTAATAATTTTTAAAACATTTATATTACATATATTTATTAACACAACTGATGCAAACATTTTTAACGCTGACACTAAGCTTCATGTTACCTGCATTCAATTTGCTAGTGATGTGCATGATGCAATACGCTGTCACTGATGGCCAGTTTGGTTATCATCTGATAGTTTAAAAACTAGACTGAGAGCCTTATCAAAAGCTATGGTTCGGTACAATATGAGTACATACTTATCGATTTCCAAAAGATGTTACTCCTCAATTGTCACTAATGAGACGCATTACTTTATGTATTACATTACTTTTCTATTGTTACCGAACTTAATCAGCTCGATGGATAGATGAGGGATTAATACAGAAGCGAGATGTGAGAAGCGCTAGCAGCTATAGCCAACATTTTTAAATAGGTGCAGTGAATAGGCTATTATCAAGTAAAATAAGTCATTTTTCTTTCTCTTACAGGTGCATTTGAGGTTGAAGTAAATGATAAGTTAGTATATTCAAAGCTAAAGACAATGGCACTGCCAGACTTTAATGAGGTAGCAGAGGTAGTCAACAATGTGTCATTAGGAGAGGAGCCTCGGCTAATAAAAGGAGAACAACCAATAAACTGTGCAATATCATAAAATATATTTAAATCACAAACAACTGTTATATATACATCTAGTCATAGAATAATATAATAATAAATATAAATGAGAAAATAATTACTCTATTTTGTAAAGAAAATAAATAATTTCTGTTTTAAAGTAAATAATATACTTATTTAATTGTTTCAGTTCCACAATTTGACTGTCTATTATAAAGTTTTTACTGTTCATGTAGGTACCTATACAAAAAGGTTTTTTACTAAAATTAATTAAAGTTCATTAGGTATCTTTGTTATTTTATAACAAAATAATTTTCTTTTTGGTTTAAATTTATCTATAGATCTATGTATCCTTCGGACTATTTATCTCTTATCATATTAACATATATTATACAGTTCTAATGGAATGTTCATGGCAGATTATTACCTAAAAAAATATTAATATATTAAAGTAAGTAGGTACCTATTATAGTTTTTCAGAGCTCTCAATACAGGAATAATTATTGTATAATCTTTCAGTCTCTAAACTAATTAGTTAGGTATTTTTATAACCATGTAGGTATTTAGTCAGCATCAAATAATATAGGTGATAAAATCCTACTATAAATTTTAAAAGCATTATCTACTTAATCTCTAAATATTTATAAAAGGTAGGTACAGGAACTGGCGAGATGGTATACTATATATTAATTATACATATAACTTATACTAATTTCAAATCAGCAAATTTAGCTGCGTTATGTATATTCGTGATAATGACTCCATTAGTATAATTAATAATATCACTCAACATTTTAAAACAAGTATTAGGCACATGCCAGGTAAGCCCATTTAAATATTTACTATAAGTAATCCAATTTATTTCTCCTATTTTTGTATTTAATTCGATTTTCCTAAAAAAAAAAACATCACAGCCTGCACGCATTATACATTTGTATTATAAAGATATAAACTACAATATGTGCGTAGTAAGTAGGTAAGGACAGGTCTATATCTCATAAAGGTCTTATATCAATAATATTACTTGTTATGCCAAACTAAGCGAGGGATTATTCTCAATGTGTGGTCACAAATATTGCATTGCTTTTGTATGTACGATATTAAAATATATTTAAATGAGAGACATGCAGTGAATTAGTTTAAAGTTGTATCTTTCACTCAATAGGTAAACCTTACAATTTTTTTTCTGATTATATTTTTAGGTTTACTTTAATCTAAGTATTGACGCCATATTAAACACAACAATATGTTAAGTAACTTACAAATCAGATGTACAGGATGCACCTACTACGTATTTAACATTTTTCTGTCAAATGCTAAATACTGTTTTAAAAATGATTATTAAGAGCGTATATACCTACCTTATAAGTGGCAACGTCGCAATTTAGTGTCATATTTCGTGATTTCAATTTTTATCATTTAATCGGAGCTATATTTTAAAAATCTGTTTAATTAACTTTTTAGAAATAAGTGAAAACTGTGTAAAAGGTAAGAAATCGTTGCATTTACAGTTCTATTTATATGCAAATAATACATTGGAAACTTGCAGGGCGTTATTTTCATTGTAAAATAACTGTAAGCATTACGGTTACTTACTTTTTAAACACTTTCACGTAATTCGAAAAAGTTAATTAAACAGATTTTTAAAATATAGCTCCGATTAATGATAAAAATTGAAATCACGAAATATGACACTAAATTGCGACGTTGCCACTCATCATAAGGTATAAACGCTCTTAAGTAGGTACCTAATTAGAAATATTGGGCCGGGACGAGTTAGATCTATTGAAAACTGCTATTTATTTACTCAGAAATTAGAATAGGGGGCCTCGGGTCTTCATGAATGAATACAAAGCAATATTAACATAGGGCAATAGAATATTTTACTGAATAGATACGGGTTGATGGACTTGCATAAAATGATCATGTTCTGCAAGTTTAAAGACCCGCAGGAGCGGGTCAGACTAAAATTGACGAAGGAGTAGCACTGTACGAGCTTTGCCGTAGCCCCCTGTGCCCCATAGGTGTCAGCGGTGGCGTCGAGCTTAATTTCGCCTCTTGTAAACTACATGAATTATGTTAACAGTGGGATATTTTTCGTACTTTTTTGTTACAATGTTTGGATTAATTAAGTTCAAATATAGCTTCAGAATCACTTGTTTATAGATGCAATCAATGTCATACTATTTTGATGGCATATGATTGGGAAAACACTAAATAATTGGTTTAACACATCATATCATAATGACGCCTTTATGAGATACGGATCCTAGCCCCACAAGAAAAAACGCGAGGTACCTAAAATAGTAATATAATATTACCTTAATATCACTGTTATAAGTACCTCTTATTTTTCGCAGCAACAAAATTAAATCATAAATCCCAATTAGCTAAACCCCAACACCCAAGTTTACCCCAAATAAGAAAAGATATTTTCTTAAATTAAAATAATGTCGTAACAAACCACAAACTTATCTAAATATTTCATCTACTTATATCATCATCATTAATTATAGGTTTTACTGGTGAATATATTTTGAGAAGACGGTCCTTCGACCCGTCAGCCGCACCTACATAACTTAAATAAATACCGAACCGTAACTTTCCTGCAAACTGTTCGGATATAGTTCTCAGTGGCTCTACGGTCTTTTCACCGGTTTTTTGATCGATGCACACCATTTGGCACCTAGGACAAAGTCCTTCAACCTGGAAAGAAATGATTAAACTTTTAAAACAATTAGTACCACAATACCAATTATACAGGGTGGCAGGGACATCAACCTGTTACCACGGATTCAGTAGATGCTTCTAGACCCCCCCCCCCACTCGCGTTGAATTATTTAATCGCTTATTAAAAAAATTAAAAAAAACTGCTGTTTTTTACAAAAGGGCAATACTACAATAACTCATTTAGTTAAAAAAAAAAATATGATTGACATGTAAAAGTGTTTGTTCAAACCTACTTACAGAAATAAAATCATTTATCATTTACCTACCTACGCGGTGAAAATGTATGGAACGGTTTTTTTTTTTAATAACCCACTAATTATTTCAACATAGGGTTCAGAATAATGTGCTGAATATATGGTTTCGATGTCCCTGCAATCCTGTATTCTATTTCTACCGCATAGACCAGCCCACTTGATAAACGAAAAAGACCTACTTACAAAGATTTTTAACAACATTTTTCTTTGATCTAGACCTTCTCAATAAATAAAAACGAAATGCAGTTCGTTAGTAAGCGCATCACTTGAAACGACTGAACCGGAAAGGTTTTTATCGGGAAATTCGGGATAAAACTAAAGAGCTTTTTTCGACGGCATTTTTGTATGAACCAAGACCATAATCAAATCAGCTAGTAAACTAATATTATAAAGACAACAGATTTGATTTTTTGTATGTTTTTCTGTAACGCTTTTACGCTAAAATGGCTGAACGGATCAGGCACATGGGTAGACCATGACCTGGAAAAGGAATTAATTGGCTTAATCCATCCAAAGGTTGTCTGTAAAATATAGCTTTTAGCGATAAAACCGCCCATTGTGTCACCCTATGTAAAATTTCTACATTTTTAACTGTATTTTTTGGTGTACGGGCATGAGCACTAATAAGTATACACTTAGCAACATTTTAAAGCGATTTTCTCATGGAATATTGATTGAAGCTTTGAAATAAGACCTATTTCATAACAGTACTACTAGCTGACCCCGCGAACTACAACATTTTTTTTTCTCTCCGTATGAACCATCCTCTTACTTCAAGGAATATTCTAAAAAAAGAATTTGCAAAATCGGTCCATCCGTTCTTGAGTTATCTCGTGGCATTGATTTTTATAGATAATGGATATGTTCCAAAATATTATGTTCTTACGAATTTTATGTTGTTACCAACATAAAATTACAAGCAATACAGTAAGAGGAAATCACATTTAGAAGTTGCTAAGTGTATACATATTAGTACTCGTGACTGTACATAATAAAGAGTATTTTATTCTATTCTATTCTACTGTTTATACTAGATTGCAGACGAAGTCGCGGGCGACAGCTAGTAATTTATAAAAATATTGAAGCAAATTTTTACCTTGAACTCTTGATTCCCAATTATAACTCTCTGCCAATCTCGTTCGGCAAGTTCCTCATCCATTTCAATTATAAGATTTCCTCTGAAACGATCTGTTAAACTATCAACATCGTCAGAGAATTGTGGATCATGAATTTTCGCCCTCAACCAACGCACTGTAGCTTTGTTTATCAGAAGGAATTGAGCCTGGTTACTTAACGAAAGTAGTTTTTTCTCTCCATCATGTTTCTTCTTTTGAGTTCTATTGTCGTCGCTTGCTTGCCTGATGAGTCGTAGGTACGAAATTTCTAACGCTTCCGAAATCCAGTCTGCTACTTCATCACCACAATCGTAGCCCTGTATTGTGTCGGTACAAACTTTGCTGCGACAGAGTGATGAGTTTTTGAGTTTGTTTTCAGACATAATATCCAAAGGTACCGATATTGGGGGTTTCCCTGAAATGGTAAAATTATTTAACTTAAAAATTATTCTTGATTTTTGTGAACTATTATTAACAGACTTCAAAAAGCAGGAGGTTCTTAATTAGGTTTTTTTTTATGTATTTACACCGATTACGCTGAGATTTCTGAACCGATTTACGCGCTTATTTGTTCGATGCGGAATAGTTCCCATTTAGTCCCACAAAAATTTAATTCAGTTTGGCCCAGTAGTTTCTATTTTATGAGCATTTTTGTTAATTCGACTTAGTGTATAATGATGATGTTATAATAACTACCTGCCACTGTTATTTACACGGGAAGTAGTGGTATACGAATTTGTGTAGGGTTGGTACAACTAAAAAGTGAAAAATAAAAAGTTTTTTACAAAAACAAAACAACCATCTTAAAAAAAACCACTACAAAGTGAAAAATAACTTTAAAATCGAAAGTCGGTGACAAAACACGATAATACAAAACCAGAAACCGACTTCCGAAATTAAAGTTATTTTTCACTTTACGTACAGAGCTTTTTTTTGAAGTCGGTTGTTTTTTTGGTTGTGAAAAGTTTTTTTTAGGATAATAATGCCCGTTTTTACTAACACTAGGAGACACCAAAATGAATTCCTAAATAAAAGCGGGCAGTTGGGTTTTTAACTTTCCGCGCTGAGCCAAGCGTTGAAAATCCCACCGCGTCTGTCGCCTAGTTTTAGTGAAAACGGGCATTACTTATTTAGAACACTCCATACCTTCAAAATATAATGTCATTTTTCTTGTAAGCAGATCTATTTTTGGTCGTATCATACACATTCTTGTGTTTTGTTTTTGTGTTAAACATACACCATTATCCTTGATAATCATCCAATCCCTGTCATATTCGAAACCTTTCGGTCCAATGTTCCAAGTAGACCTAAGTTTAAAAGCACCACACGATTTTATAGGAAAGATAGCTGCTTCTTTTAATACAATAGCGGAATCCATATTTTGTGAAACATCTTCAACTTCTTGCAAAATAAACTCTTGTTGTTCTGCTATTAATTTCTGTGTATTTGTTAAGCCGTTATACAATTTGGTAGATCTTAATGAATCCATAATGTGTGATAGAATACGTTTCTTTGGTGTCCTTTTTGTTTTAACGAAGCATCTGCTTATCATATTTAATAGTTTGTCGACATCCTCAAAAGTGTTAAAAAATCCGAATGAGGCTCTTATAGCTCCAGTTGGCCTTCCATCAATAAGATCTATCTCGTCGCCACACACGTGTCCCGATTTGAACATTTCTTTTAACTCTTTATTCGACGCCGCTAGATGTCGCTGGCAGGATCCGGAATTACAAAAGCACCCCGTTCGGACACTTATGTTGAATAACTCGGCCATATGTTGAAACTGAAACAGAATTTCTCTTTCAAACTTATTAACAATCAATATGATTTGTATCAATATAATCAAATGTTATAACTGCCCTAACCTTATTACCAGATATTGCATAAGATTACCTAGGTGTTTTACTTTATTATTAATTTGAATTATGTAGGTACCTACTTAGTCACTTGGTCAGCACACTTGTGAATATCGTATTATACTCAAATGTGAATGTGGCTATGAAAAAACAAAAAAATCAAAGAAACGATGGATGGACTGTGTAAAAACCTTAACGCTGGTGTGGCTATAAAGGGACTAAAAACGGAGAAGATGTGACTATAAAATGACTAAAAACTGAGATGATGTGACTATAAAAGGACTAAAAACTGAGATGATGTGCATATAAAAGGACTAAAAGCCGAGATGATGTGACTATAAAAGGACTAAAAACAGAGATGATGTGACTTTATAAGGACTAAAAACTGAGATGATGTGACTATAAAATGACTAAAAACTGAGATGATGTGCATATAAAAGGACTAAAAGCCGAGATGATGTGAGAGACGATGTTACTATAAAGGGACTTTTAATTTATAGACGTATATGGAATAATGGTGCGCTAACTCAAAATAAAAAGGGTTCAACGGCGGGAGGGCAATAGGCGATTTGTCAACGCAGACCATGCGGATAATAGGTAGTCTTTCGTCAGTATTTTAATAAATAAAAACTGCATAAAACATAATAATTAAAGTAAAACAAAGTGTAACATAGTGTCTGTAAACAAATACAATTCTTTAAACAACAGTAGGTAATACATAAATAACTGCGTCACCAACGAAATGATAACGCTTGCCACTAAACAATCTTTCGTCATATTGTTTACGAAACTCAATAGACCAAGTATTATACAAGATGTGTTGCAGATAATTTGTATGGACATTGTTTGTAGAACTGTGCCTATGCGGCGTTTAAATAACAATTGAAATGTAATTATTTTGTGTAACAGCTTTCTCCCAGCGCAGCGTGCATGTTTCGATGTCACGTAATCGCAGGTATGAAGCTACTTGCATCCCCGAAACCGTAAGTAAGGACACATAAATAGTACCTATATTTCGCCACTCCTATTTTCCATACCCAAAAACGTCCAATTTACAGTACCTACCTGGCTGGGTTTGTGTCTCAGTAACAGCCGCAAGGGTCGATCGATCTCAAGTTTTGACAGTAGTTACGGGTAGTCACAAGCCCGAAATTCTAGGAAACAGTCTTACCAAGGGGTATTGTATAATCCAGTAAGGTTGAGACAGTGGCTCCATGTAAAATAATGGTATTCAGCTGCATACGGCTAGACTGGAAGTCGACCCTAACATAGTCCAGGGAAGGGCTAGAATAGGCATAATGGTAGATAGGCGACGGCAAAGAAGCTGACGGCTCAACTGATGTGAGGTGGCTATGACCTTTTACACTGCCGCATATCGACACCATGGGTTCCATTGTATGGATGCAATACTGGAAGCATCACAGATGCGTTTCGATTCCAAAGGTGTAGAGGTTTTCCTGCTAGAAACCACTGTTTTGAAGATAGGAGACTACAATGGAAGTAGTGGACGATTATTTTTACCTAGGACACTGTCCAGTTAGATGGGTCCAACTTCGAGAAAGAAATCAATCGTCGAATCCGACTCGGATGGGCAGGGTTAGGGAAGCTTCGCGATATCTTCTCGTCCCAAATACCGCAGTGTCTCAAGACGAAAGTCTTTCACCAGTGCGTGTTGCCAGTGCTGACCTATGGCAGTGAAACGTGGTCGCTCAGTGGCCTCATTAGAAGGCTGAAAGTCACCCAAAGAACAATGGAGAGGATATGGTTAGGTAGGTTTATGCTTGGAGTTCCCTACGTGATCGAATCCGAAATGAAGAGATCCGTAGGAGAACCAAGGTAACCGACATAGCCCGAAGAATTGCCAAATTTAAGTAGCAGTGGGCAGGGCACATTGATAACAGACCATATGGCTGATGGTGCCGAAAGGTTCTGGAGTGGCGACCGCGTCCCGGAAGACGTAGCGTTGGAAGGCCACCCACAAGGTGGACCGATGTCCTGGAAGGCCTATGTACAGCAGTAGACGTTTTTTGGCTGAAATAAATGGCTGGATAATGATGATGAAATGTTTTGTAATCATTAAAATAACAGTTCTTACCTCAACAAAGCCAATATATGATCCATCTGCTCTTAAAAGGTTAAATGTAACAATCGCACCTTGTGTCTTAATATCACTAAATTCGGAATCCATGTATGTTACAGCTGCCTTGTTACCATTTGCATGCTTTAGGCCATGCAGTTGATAATAAAGGTCTCTAGCTAAATAATATGTATGGTAAGAAATGGTGTCCATCCAATCATCGTTAATTGTTTTAGGTATCAATCTATGCATTGCGTCAAAACAATGCTTCAAAGCAATTACTGCTAAAAACGGAATAGTTCCGTCCTCCAACCTGCAATTAAAAACATAATTAGGTATTAGTATTTATATTAATTTTAAAAACGACTCGTTTTATGCTTTACAATTATTTCAATGGAGAAATTACTGTATATAAAATAGGAACTTATTGCAAAAATTTAGTACAACTGATCAAATGTTGCATGTATTGTTCCAAAATAAATATGCTAGATCATGTTTGCTGACAAATAATAAGCATCACTGTATGCCTCTTATTGGTCCTATATAATTCTACATTATTCAGATGACAGTCGATATAACTAAAATATTGCAATTTCCCAAAAAACAGGCAAATAAAAAAAAATCAAAGTTAGTACAGTAAAGTATTTTTTCATTGAATAAAAATCGGAAGAAGTATTAGTAAAAAATAAAATAAAATATAAAAAACCACCTTTCATACAAGTTGCTCCTCTTCACATGAACATCTTCAGTACTTAACACAAAATCCACTGTCCCCCCTCCAAAATACTTCTTTTGACAAAGCGTATCGCTACTACTATTTTTAACTAAAATTGCCCCCAATCCACTTGGGTACCCAAATATTTTGTAGAACGACAAGCACACAAAGTCTGGTTTCGTTTCAGATAAATCAAGTCTACTTGTCGATACAAACGAAGCTGCATCAAGTAGAATGTACCAGCTATTATTTATTTTACATAATTGTTTTTTTAAGTGATTATTAAGGCATCCATTTTTTATGTTCTGTATACAGTCAATGGGGTACTTAAAGCCGTTAAAGTTGCTTTGTGCAGGGTATGCCAGCAATGTGTTGGCATCATTTTTGTTTGGAAATTTTACCTTCGGCAATGTATTTGATTTATCATAATTATGTTTCAATGCATCTAGGAAATCATCATGTGATATATGTATTATATCAGCATTTCTTTCAGCAGCAATTTCTCTCAGACCAATCACTGACGTGTGATTGTCTCTCAAATATACAAATGATCCACTGGTAGTTTCTGCATTGTCAACATCTAGAGAAAATTTAAATGACTCCACAACTAGTTTTAATGCAGATGTTGTCCCTGCAGTAAATACAACTGTATAGTTAGATGGATCTGTATTGAAATGCTTTAGAATGTCACTTCGGATCTGTTCTACACAGTCCTTAGTATATTTGTCCGAGTGAGGGTTCATGTAGACATTATCCATAAGGTCTTGATGTACAACAGAAAGTAAACATTGTGGATATAATGTGGCCCCAGCATTTTCCAAGTAACATTTGTCTGTGATGATAAGAAAAAAAAAATTATTGATTTTATTTGAAATTATACTTTATATATTTTTTTTTAATATTCATGAAGTATGTGTACAGCTGAATACACTTTAAAAGTAGCCTTTATTCAAGTATAATTATGAAACATGGAAACAGCTTAGGAAGGATAGAGAAATCCTATTATGTATAATTACTGAGTAGTAGCTAACTACCTGGTAAAGTATTGCTAAAAATAAATATATACTACTTGCCTTGTTTGTTGTTATGACAAAACTATTGGGAATTTTTAATAGTGCATTAAAGAGGCCCTGGACTATGTATGAATAGTTATTAATTTCATTAATATTGATGTCATTAAAAAATGGTGCAGGCAGCATAGATAATAAAAGTAAAAAAAAGAATTAAAAGTTAAAAGCTTATTAAAAGTTGATGTTATTTTTGACTGCATTGCCAAAACAAATGAGGCAATATTGAACACCATACGCACATGGTAGCTTCTGGTAATAAAACAAATTGAAGTAATTGGAAAGTATAAAACTTCATACTTATATTGATGTACTTTCTCATTTCTTTCCGGTTTATAATTTAATAACCTACTTAAGTGAAACTTCATACAAAAAAAAACTTGAAAGTACCTGATAAGTAGACAGTCATAAGAGTAATAAGAAACTAATTAGAAACCACTTACCTCCTAACCTTGTGAAATTCGACGTTATTTTGTTCATATGCTCCGTATCAATTACTTGACTCAATGTGTTCATCTCGGAAGGCTCTTCACAGGAACCTGACATAGTTAAGCCAACTGATGAATATACGTTAAAATAATTATAAAAAGTTTACGAACTCGCGACTCCCGCTACGTATTTAAATTAAAAGTAAAAACTAAATGAACAAACGTAGTTCGTAATGATGAACTTACTAAATAGCCACAACCCGTTTGTATAACCTTGTACTCCGGTAATGTAACAAGTGTTCGTAATAATAAACTATTATCTCAAAATAATAAGCGCAAAAACAACTCATTAGAAATAAATGTTCAACTGACTGATGTTTTTCGTGACAGCCAGCGCACAGCTGTCCGGATGACAGTTGTTTGTTTTGACACAGAGTAAAGGGAGCGTTCCGAGTTGTGCTGTAATCGTTTTGAGCGTGTTAACGGGCGTACCGAATTAGCGTAAGCGCGATAATGATGTCCCGTGAATCGTCATATATGACGTCATGACATGCGCCATCTAGCGATAACGGCGACCATGCCCTAAATTAATATCACCGTGAGCGCTGTCAAAACTGATGGTAAACTAAAGCGGTATTTTCGAAATTTAGCTGTCGAATCCAAGACGTAACCTGAAATGAGTTTTAAACTAAACAAAAGTATTGTATAAACTAACAAAATCAATACCAACAACAGCTTTAATGGTTCACTAATTGGAAGAATCGGGAAACATTAATAAAATTACTCCAAGTGAGTTTCCACCCTTGTTTACGCAGAATCGACCGAAATCACCGCAAGCAAGTAAGTAGGTAATCACATTCGCAAAACGTAGGTAAAATGGAGTGCTGGGGACAACGGGACTCGCTGGACCGCATTCCAAATCAACTAGCTGCTACTGATAACGATCTCGGTGACAGCGTAAACAATGAGCGGCAGATACTTTTAACGAGTTCAATACACGATTGAAAGACTACTAGAGTACTTAGTAAAGAAAAGTTTAATCATCTTGTATTGAATGGTTAGGTAGTACTAGTTGTGGTAGATCATCATGTCTGACTGGCCTATTTTGATTGAGTATTTTTTTCCGAATTAGTAAGTAATGGGCAATAAAATAACATTGTTAAGTTACAGTTGTTGCAGTGGAATTATTAAAACCTTGGAGAATTTTACAAATCTTATATTATATTTTATTACATTTTTTTTTTGGAGAGGTTTACAAATCCACGTCGCAGCTGATGATTGGCGGTGTGTGTCCCCCAATACTGGAGACCAGACCAGACTTAAGTTAGTATTAAATCAGCTACAAAAAATTTCGCCTGACGTCACGTTTGCATCCGCAGATATTGCACTTCGGTTCAAATGGAGTGTTTTACATGAAAACTTAGGTAGTGATCACTTAATGGTTCCTATAACCACATTAATAACTTGTAACAACTTAACAAAACCGAAACGTAATTTTAAAAAGGCAGACTGGCAGAAGTATTCAGAAATAATCGTAAGTAAAATAAGTGGTAATAGTTTAACAGGGTGACACCCAACAAATGTACGATGACACAAGCATCCATTCCAGACGTGATTTGTGCAGAACCCACCAGTAAGTTTACTCCAAGATCATATTGGCCTGCCGAATTGTCTAGGGCAGTAGCGGAGCGTAGATTATAGCACAGGTGTGGAAGAACTCCATCCCCACAAATTGTACAGAAGGTTGCTACAGCACAGAGACTAATGCGTAAAGCTAGTGCAGAATCATTTCATCAGTTCTGTGACAGTATGAGTGAGTTGGTGTCTAGTAGCGAGTTGTGGAATAAAATGCGATGGCTCAAAGGATATCGTACTAGTAGAAATTGTTTGGATACAGAAACGGCTGGTGAGTTTTTACGACAATTGACACCAGTCTCGCCATTATGTCCTGCCTTTATTTCAACTCGCCATTATGTCCTGCCTTTATTTCAACAAATTTAAAGTTGGAGGCACAGATTTCGGAACAGGAACTATCTAATGTACTGAAGATGATGGATACTGCTCCAGGTGAGGACGATGTTTCTTATTCAATGATTTATAATTTTCCCAGGAAACAGTTGATAAATGATTTATTTAACAAATGTTTGTCTGAAGGTGAGGTTCCAAGACAGTGGAGGAATGTTAAAGTAGTGCCTGTACCGAAACATGGGCGCGATCCAAGCAACATAACATCTTTGAGACCTATAGGTATCACTCTTATCTTGTCTTTGCAAAACCTTACACCACATTATAACGCGACGTAATGAATGGTTTTTTGAAAATAAGGGTATTTTTTCCAAGAATACAGTAGGATTTAGAAGAGCTCAATCATGCCTGGACAATCTTGTAGGTACGACTAGTATCACAAATTCAAATAGGTTTCACCAATAATCAAAACACTTTGGGATGTTTTGTTGACATAGACAACGCATATAATAATGTGAATATATTGAAATTGGTGTCTAAGCTGGATGAGATGGGGTGGAGGCTTCTATATTTAGATATATATGGGAATACTTAAGGGAGAGACATTTAGTTGTCACAAGTAGGGAGTAATGTTTCGACTACAAGATGGACATACAAGGGATTGGCCCAAGGAGACCCTATGTCTCCAATTTTATTTAAAATAGTTACTAGTGATATCTGCAAAGATATTATGAGTGTATTCGTCTATATTTCTGGACAAGACATAAGATTTATGACCACAACTCTTCAGGAAGCCATAGATAATTTAACAAATTTGTTGGGAGTGTTGGGCCTGGAACTATCTCCCACGAAAACTAAAATATGTTTATTGTCTAGGGGAGACATTACAGCAGGCAAATGTCAATATCAACAATGTCTGTTTGGAAAACTTTCCTGTAGTTAAATATTTAGGACTCTGGCTTGATTAATATTTGAGATGGCGTAAACAGATCAATGAAACCTGTGAAAGAATTATGAAATTTTTAAATGTTTTTATGGTGCTAACAGTTTCGTCATCGGGAGCCCATCCATTACATTTAAGACGACTATATGTATATTGCAATAGTTCGCAGTCGGTTAGATTATGCAAGTGATTGGTTCGATAATAGCGCTAAGACCAATATTTCGAGATTAGACAAAATTCAAAACCAAGCCATGAGAATAGTTGGCGGTTTTAAAAAAAGTTGCCCAATCCACGCGATGGAATCGGAGTTATGTCTGCCACCATTGTTTATTCGACCGAAATATTTAGCTGGAAAATTTTGCTTAAAAGCTAAGTCTATTGTTGACGGTGACACCATTTCAATAATATCAAAATTTACATCGTTAGGCGAGCAGGAATCATATTGGCGCAATAAGAAAAAACCGTTGCTAACTATAAGTATACCTACAGTGAGAGGTCCAATCAAACTACATCGTTCTAAAGTTCAAGAGATGTTCTCACTGTCGACATGGATGGCAAACATTGATTGACGCGTTCGTCCTTAGAGCATTAAACCAACTAATGCTCTAAGCGTTCGTCATTGCCGCTATGTCGCGCCTACTCTCACTACAAGTCTTGAAGTCACACATCAATCTGAGTATTAATGATATGACAGGACCAAAGAGGTCTCGTACTTCTGTAGCACTTTTAAGGAAATCTGTGGAAACGATCGCACGAAAGTATGACGGATTCTATTAGATTTACAGCGATGAGTCCAAGGACGATAATAGAACGGGAGCAGCCTTTTTTGATCCTCAATCTAATACGGGAGCTAGATTCACATTGAACTGCAAAATATCCATAATGGCGGCGGAATTGTATGCTATTTTAGAATGTATGTCGTACTTAATGTCATGCAATTATGCTAAAGTGATACTTTGTGATTCAAAAAGCGCGTTGCAGCATATAGCTCGGTGCACCTCGGGCTTACGAAGTCTGCCCGTAGCTTATTCCATACTAGAATTATATTTAAGTTTAAGGGAAAGTGGCAAAACAGTTAAATTCCAATGGATTCTATCGCATGTTAGTCTGATGGGAAATGAACAAGTAGATAAGTTGGCAAAAGCAGGAACCTATGAATGAATATCTGTCAGTCATCTAAAAAATCGGTGAAGTCTGTCTTCACAGTTAAATTGAGAGATGTAAAAACAATTTGCAATAAAAAGGTGGAAAGAATACTGTGACAAAAGATTCGAAGAGAAGGGTACCTATGTATATGGTACAGAGCAATTCAGTCTAAACCACCAAGGATTCCTTGGTTCTCTGAAGTAAAGATGAATACACAAATTGTTGGTAACAAGCATGCGTCTGCGATCCGGGCACATTCCGTTGAATGCGTTCGGACATCTCATGAAGGTTGTGGATACCCCAAACTGTCTGATTTGCAATATGAGGGAGGATACCTACCACGCTTTGGTGGAGTGTGCTCGGGTTGGGGCAGAACGGAGAACTTTGGAAACAGAAGCGGGAGTTAGGTTAAGGGATGTCGGCATGTACCTATAATTTGATTTTGTCTAAACCTACATCCAAATTAGCTATTAAGTTATATTACTTGATTGTCAAATTAATTATGTTAAGATGGTATCCTAGTTATTACTCATTTTCTATTTATTTTGTAAAACTACGGGGCTGGCATAATCGCTTCGCCTTTTCACATAATCCTTTTCACAAATAAGGATAAAAAAAACAACCATTGTTATGGCAACTGTAGGTACACAAAAATCTTCGCGAGAAATATTGATTTCCTTTTTCTTTGTTCTTCAAATTCTTATACATTTACAAGTTATTTTACTTTCTGTTCCTATTTACTTATTTAGTCAAATAGGCAGGTATATAATTGCTATTCAATAATGTTAATAACTTGAGTGGAACACAAGACAAAAATAATTATTGTGCTGACTAATGCCGTGGTCAGTAGGCCAATTCTCGTACTTAAATAACGTTCAAATTCAAGTCGCAATCTCATCTCAGCGACAATCAATGTCAAAAACCTGTCAAAAATGTATGGAAATTGATTGTAATTTTGACAGATTGAGACTGAGATTAGAATGCGAACGGTCTTAAAAATACGGGAATTGCCCCTCTGATTCAACTCCAATTTTGCCTGTGAGTCCTTTTGAACCAATATCAGGTTTTAGGGTGCTTGGGAAGCTAAGAACATGCACATAACTGACGACCTATTGTCAGAAATGTCTGAGCATTTATATTTTATGTGAGTATCAACTGTTGCTATTTGTGCTTTCTAAAAACTAGCCCTATAAACCAGCCTTCAGGACGCGTGTACATTCTCCAGACCACCGGTCTCTGAGCTTCACTTAACTTTGGGAAGATGGCGTTAGCAGTCTCTCAAACATCAAAAAGCGTCCGGTTTCCTATCTGGAAATATTATCTCTTACTTTTTTTTAAACTAAGTAGGTACTTATCTATTTTATTAATACTTAAGTACTCACTAATATTGTATTTCAATAAAAAAAAAACAAAATAAGGCACGGTGTTTAAAAAAATAGGACATGTAGGTACCTACTAAATAGAACTAACTTATCAATGAAATTAAACTATACTCTAACCAAGACTTCAAGAGACACCTCACAAAGGGGAAAAAATAAACGTTCTATAAGAGGGCGCAGGCACTAATAGTTTAAGTCTATAACCTCTTTTGTGCAATAAATAATTTATTGCACAAAAGAGGTTCGCATACATAGGTAGGTTCACCTTAGGCAGCATCGCCTTACTAAATTGAGTTACACCAATTTAATTATTGCTTTTATGGAGGGCTTTTAGTAGCTTTTAGTATCAAGCGGGGCATGATCGACTTCCCCTAAGTGAATTGACGGCCATGACAGAGGACATTCGCTTTACTGCTTTACACTTTTCATACAGGACGCTCTGACAAGCGACGACTTTAGTGGCGAAGAAGTTTGTAGAATTAGGCTTTGGAAATGGCGGGAAAAGTGGTCCTTTAAAAATATCAATGAGGAAGCTGGTTCAACTTACGTATTTTTGGTTTAGATTTTATTTATGGATACTTAATGGTTTAAGTAAAATATTTTATTTTATTTAAGTAGGTATAATATTTGTCAGGTTATACGATGAATGAATAAGAAATAAATTTTAATACGTTTTGAGTCGGTTGATACGAACTTATAACATGCCTTTAATTTGTTAGGTAGATATAACCATAATGAATTGTTTTAATTATCTATTAAGCGGACCTGTCGAATGTCGTGATTGAGTTTTGACTTTATCTAAGGTTTGCGATGAAACCAACAAAAACACGGTTGGATTCTAACACTAAATTATCTAATTAAATGAATAACTGTCACTACTAAGTTACAGATTGCTTCCGGCTTTAACAACTAGATAATGAAACCTACCTACAGTAGGTACTTAACTACTTAAATTAATATGATTATAATAACTAAGTATAACATTTACAAACCCTTTTTTTATATATGTAGTTATGTTCTGTATAATTAACCTTGGTGTGCCTTCACAAGATATCTATTACCTATACCTACAGGAAAAAGAAATTACAAAAAATTAAAATATAATAAAATAGTAATAATAAAAAATCTTACCCTTAGCAAGGAAGTTGATTAAATTTCCGTCAATAAAAATAAAAAAACTCACTAACCTTTATCTTTGAACCCTGGTTGATCTCATTTTACTCAAGTTACAAATGAGTTCAGATACCGCAGTCACCTCATATTATAGCCTTCTTTGACACGATACCATTGTTTTTCGCTATTCTTAGAGGATTTCCACAAACAATGGGTGAAAAACTGTCCTACACGAGGCGCTCACTGAATGAAAGTGTTTATTATGACACCGCGCTTCTGAACCACGTGTTTACAAATATGGCGAAATTATTAGTCAATATTATGGTAATAATTGCTATCCCATTCCATTATGACGCTTGCTAGTGTTAATCATCTTATTAAGATGACTTAATATAAATAAAATGTTTTTGTTTTACATGTGGCTAAGGCTCCTGTGTTCTTCATTATCGAAGCGTAAATTCGACATAGTTAAGTCATTCACTACTAACATAAAATACTTTGTAGATTCATAACATTTGGTTTTTATCTTCCTATAACCTTTTCCTAACTATGATTGAGTCAGCTTCCAATCTAACCAAATGCAGCTGAATACCAGAATTTTTCATGAAGCGACTGCCTATCTGACCTCCACAACTCATTAACTGGTTAACACAATTTCCCTTGGCAAGCCTGGTTGTCAGGCGTTCGGGCTTTTGACTACCCGGGCTTACGGCTATCAATGATCTAGGAATGACAACTGAGATCAATGGCTTAACGTAGGCACTTTCCGAGGCCGGAGGGTTGTCGGCATGAAATGGACGGTCACCCATCCACGGACCAACAACAGCAAGAGTAGCTTGGCCTTGATTTATCGAATCATGAAGCTGTTAATAAGTGTTACTAAATTTACTTGTTTAAATGACATCTGATTTGAAAATATTGAATATTGTAAAAATCGTAAATTCACAAAAAAATACGCCCTTATATCAAGTCGAAGTATATAGTTTGCCATCAAGTTGAATAAAAGTTAAAGTTCAATGCTCTGAATAAATTAAATTACAGGTAGGTACCTAGGTACATATAATTTGTGGCGAATATTTTAATGTTCGTGATTTTTCCTCAGCATCCCGGATCTTGTAGGAGTCGGCGTCCAATGCTAAGTCGTATTCTGCTTCCTATTTTATTATATCTGAATCTACCTACGGTACACACCTTAGATGTCACGTCAAGGAGCCCTAAGTTATCCAAATAGATACACATATTTTCTTTATGGTGGGTAATGAAAGAGGACTTCATCAAAAAAATGTCACTGTCTAACTGGGTTTAAATAATTCACATAAACTATTATTATATATTGAACTGACGATGCACTTGGCAGCACAAAACGTCCAAACCTGGTCAACTCTAATAATTCACTAATAAATGGAATGGGAAATTGAATGGGTATTGAAAATATATTGTTCCAATACGACACTAGGACGGCCTATTATTATCGTCTAAATTATTCAATACCCAAATATTTTGTAACGTTGGGAAGTTTTCTATTATTTTTAATCGTAATTATCAATATTTACGAATCTGTTCTGTCCTGTCTATGATAACATTATTTTCTGTTAAGGCTAGAGGAATTTTCAAGACCAGTGCATGCAAGATTACTAGGCAAGTAAGCAATGCTCGTTCTTCTGATATAGAAGTACCTACAAAAATTAACAACGATACGATATGGCAAATGGACATTACATTCTTCGGCAAAATTGGGACCATCACTGCTAAATATGCTTGGTTTCGAAAATTTTTTTAGGTACTGCATGTCAAAAAAGTAACTCAATATTGTGCCCTAATATAAAAGAGATAGAGAGTTAGTGTAGATGGGAAGAGGGAGACCAAGCAAACATCGGTGGATTGTGTTAGAGACGATAACTAATGGTAAATAAAAAGGAGTCAGTGATAACGTGACAGGTAATAAAATGTAAGAGGGAAACATTTGCGTCAACCCCAAAAACTATAAAACCATGTGGCAATGAAGGAAGAAAAAGAAGAAGTGAGAAAACTTCATGAATAACTTTGCTGGTATTAAGAGTTAAGCTTATTTTCCAAGGAACAGGGTCACGAGTAGTCTCAATGTTTTAAAATGGTAATTCACAACTAAATATCTACAGACTGACTGCATCGAATGCATTTTAACCTTGCATTTTAGAAAGATATATATATATGATATTTTTTGCCGAGAGCCCCTCTAAATTTTCGTCACGTATCGTTGCATAAATAACTCTTTCGGCTATATTTGGTAGCTAGTGGACTAGTGTTACAAGGCGCTATAAGTTTGCGACCTAGACCTTTGTGAAACTTCCGACAAAACTCTTCATCAGCAATTTGTTAGAGGATTTTGCAACAATTATGGCAATTACATAAGCATGTTTGCGGACCGAAGTATTTTTATGTGATAATGTAAGTACAAGAAACTGTTCATTGATAGCGAAAGGTTGTGTGAAATAACCTTGTTTAATAATGGGTATATCAACAGTATACGGAGGATCTCTTACTTTCCGCATGACTACAATTTGATACGTCCTGTTTTATTTAAAACGGTGGTTGTTTAAATAATCGTCAGCTTCATTATCATTTTACTGTTAAATAAGGATCATGTTGTACGGTACATGTTGACTAGATGAATTTAATGCCAACATCTGGCGACAATTATTTGTAGTAACTGTAGTAATTTAAGTTAATCATAGTGGTTTTCCATAGAAACAAGTTAGATACTTACATAATATTAAATAACTTAATTTGTTGACATTGCGTAGTAACACGCAACTGGTTTTTGTGTTTGTAATCATTCTTGTGTTGTCTAAAGCGCTAACAGTCAACAGTTTAAACTAGTTTATTAGTTTGGTGGTATTTTATTGTTTGCTTCCGATCGTTGCCTCGGAGACTTGACTGTAGGTCGTTGTCTGAGGTTAAAGCTACCTGATCCTAGACGGCAAGTTGTCCGCGGCATGGCATTGACTGACGAAAAGCAAGTAAATAACACCGTCGTGTGCGTTCAACTACAGATGAATTTTTGTTTTTGCGACCGCGAGACGTTACGCAATTACGATGAATTTCGGTGACGCGAATATATTTCGGTGTGTTATCTTCGTGTTTTGTTTCGGATACGTACAGAACAGACGTAAAATAAAAGTTAGTAGTGACGCAGACTTTCGGAACCGGAACTCGGACATTTATTTAAACTCTTTGCAACTGATAGCTAAGTACGGTTATAGGCCTGAAAAACATACAGTGATAACGAAAGATGGTTATATAGTGAATACTTACAGAATACCGAACAGTGGACCTCCAGTGTTGTTAGTTCATGGAATTGGTGACAGTTCTGATTCGTGGTTGGTTCTGGGACCAGCAAAGTCTGTAGCGTTTCAGTTAGCCGACCAAGGATACGATGTTTGGTTATATAATGCCAGGGGGAATAAATACAGTAAAGGACACATCAAGAACCTCCCTGAAAAAGAATATTGGAATTTCAGCTATGAAGAGATGGGAACGCATGATTTGCCTGCAGTGATTGATTATATACTCCAAACAACGTCTCGACGTAACCTGTCCTATATTGGGTTTTCTCAAGGAACAGCCATTTTCTTCGTGATGTGTAGCATGAAGCCTGAATACAACGCGAAGATCAAGCAAGCGGTATTATTAGCTCCAATAGCGTGGATAACGGAGTCGCAGTACCCGTTTATGGACGTTTTAGCCCAGAATTTAGACGTTTTATCATCGTTTTTTGATAGCATCGGAGTGTACGACTTATTTGCTAATAATGTATTGAGTAATCTTTATCATGCTAAAGTGTGTCGGGATGATGTACTTGAAAATATTTTGTGTAAGTTAGAGTATTACATAAGTTATGGGTTAAGGAATATTAAAAATCTGTATTCAGAAAGGCTTCCAGTGCTTGCTAGTCATATACCCGCTGGTGTGTCTACGAAGACGTTTGTTCATTATTTTCAAAGTTACTTGAGTAAACGATTCCAAAGATTTGATTATGGTTCGAGAATGAATCAGGAGGTGTATTCTTCTATGCAGCCTCCTTCTTTTGACCTCTCATTGATAACTGCTCCAATTTATATGTTTAGTAGTGAGTCTGACTGGTTTAGTACTCCTGTAGATGTTGAAACGCTTAGAACTGCGCTCCCTAATGTTGTTAAGCATGTCAAGTTGGAAAAAACCGTAGATTTCACACATTTGGAGTTTATTTATGGCTCTCGAGTAAATGAAATAGTTAATGATGATATAAGAAGAATACTAAGCGGAGAGATATGAATGTTTTAGATTGTTTTTGTCATAAAACATACTTAGGTAGGTGTTTTTCTATTATCAGTGATAACATTGATCGTTTTAAAATGGAGATAAACTATGAGTGCATATTGTGAGTTAAGATTTTAATATTGTGGGTACCTAGTTCCATTAACCAAACTTCTATTATTTTTTACTCCACTATACCGATAAGTATTAATTATTCATATATTCTGGCAGATTTACCTATCGATTACTCATAAATTTGCAGTAGGAAGTCCAGATGTAGATTAGGTTAGTAGGTTTTTTTTGGTTCCTGCACAAGCTAGACCTGCGAATTGTAGTGTAACCTAAATACATTTTGACGTGATATTTAGAGGAAATTAAAATGTACCTAGTACATAAGCTTTTGCACTTAATAAATGAGGGGGTTGAAAGCAAAACCGCCACTGTCCAAAATTTTTTTTTGGCGAATAGTAGGGAAAACTGTTTATCATTTACAGGGACTTCAAATTAGCAGAGAACTGATTTGTCTAATATCATAGATAATTTTAATTGCCATTAAAAACACTCAAACCATGTAAACAAGCGTGTTTTTATAGAAAAATTTAAATTTATGACAGGACAGTATTATTTTTGCATCTCAGCTTTGGAAAGTGTAAGATTTGCATCCAAACGCTTGGATAGTGTCACTTTTGCACCTAACACATTTTCATTGAATGTATGGTCACAGCCAGCAAAAAAGGAAACCAAATAAAATTATTTTGTACTAATTATTTATTCTAACAAAAAATATCTTTATTATGGTTATCAAGGACATAGAATTTGACTATAATCAAATTTTTTAAACTACGCGAATTAGTTCGTTTGATCGTCTATTTTAAACTAAATTTGTCACACTAAACTCTCAAATCTGTTTCTGGTAATGCTGCATCACAAATCTCTTCTTCATACTCTGGGGTCTCATTTGCACCAGTAGCTCGGTTCAGAACTTCCTTCTCAAATAGTCAAGATCATCTCGGGTCTCCCATTCATCACCGAAATGTTTTTGGAGAAGTTTCCTTACATCTTCCAATTTTGCTCTGTTTATTACCACTTTATTGTTTGTTTATTTTCTTGGCCATGGTTACATGGAGGCAAAACAGACAGTGATTTGGCAGAATATCTGCAAAACAAAAAGGTAACATTAAACACACACAAACCATGTTCAATATAGGACATGTTTTTTTATCAAAAAATATCGCAGAGTCAAAACCGTATTTTTCTGACTGACCTTACTAGCACTTTTGTTAAGAACAAAACACCTACATTTGAACCTTCGCTTATGCTCTTTTCCACTTCTCCGGAGCCCTGATTCTTTTTCTTACCTTATTGGGGGGCACTTCTGATACGTTTTCTTCCATGGTTTTTTCGTTTAATACACCAATAACTATTCAAATTCATAAAAAACACACACGACTTTACTCACAAAAATCATCCACCGCCATTACAAAAGTGTCATGGCCGACCGTTCTGTGATTGCTGTGATTGGTCAATTTGGACAGTAGCATATTTGCATTTAAACTATTGAGGACAGTATCGTTTTTGCTTCTCAACCGACTTTTTAAACTCTATTTTTTATGGGACAGTAGTAACATTGCATTCAAACGAGTTGAACCAACCGAAAGGTTTCAAAACACTCTACCAGATGGCGTTCTTAGTTCAGTTTGAGCGAAAATGGACAGTGGCGCTTTTGCTTTTAGCCCCCTCAAATGTAATACGTGTAGCTGAATGTGTAAAGTAAGTAGGCAGATGAATCAATTTCAAAACCTTCTATATTCCAACCCTTTAACAACCGAGCAAGCCAGTAAATCGCGATTAATAACGAGAAAAAGTATATGTCGTTGAGTGATCGAAGCAATGAATGGTGCCGATTCTGTTGTACACCGAACTAAACTAATTAAACTATCACTAAAATTCCTTACTTTTGGCTATGAGAACCTTAAAGCTATTCTGCAAAATATAATCTCTAACTTTAAATATAATTTTGAAACATCTAAAATCAAATTTGGCAATTGCGACTCCATGTGGTACTTGTTTGCCATACCACGTAATTTTTTTTATAGAGCCGAAGTCGCGCATTATACGCAGCCTCATATGAAAAACTAATACCAACACGTTGAGTTTTAGAGGTTTAAGGGTTCATTAAAGGGTGTCGAAATTTTCAATATTTTTGCGACACACCGTTTTCGAGATGAAAAAAAGATACAGTAGGTACTGTTTTTGCATCTGAAGGTGTTGGTGTGAATTTTAGTTCATGACAACTAATTTTATTCCACACCTTTTTAATCGCGATTAAAAATAGTCAGATTTAGTTAGTAAATCAACATTTTTGGTGAAAAACGTAAAATTCTGATTTAAAAATTTGCCATTTTCACTAAATTATAATCTCAGTGCCATCTTAGTGCTGTCAAACTAAAATATAGTTAAGTTGTGTCACTTTAGTCAATTTCAGAATGGGAAATCGTCGTTTGACAGGAATAAACTAAATTTTGGTGATTTTTAGTCTAGTTTAGAAAATTTTGTGACAAGAAAATCGGCACCATTGTCAAGTTTAAGAATAGATTTAAACTGAAAATTGCGTACTAGCATAATACAATTTCGAATAATTCCAAGTAGGTAGGTCTGCATGTGTTGTATTCTTAACATTCCAAGCATTATAATATATTTGTTATTACTGGTATAACAGATGGAATTCCAAGTGTATTGTCTAGTAGAGGTATATACAGCGTTTAGATCACAATTAATTAATTAAATTGGCCGAGTGCGAGTCGTAAGCACGCCGTAAGTGTTCCGTACCATCAACACTTTTGTGGTACGCATACTTTACACATTACATGTACAAATTTATGCTTTTTTCCGCCTTGGGTAGGTAGGGGCTACAGATATAAAAAGAGCATAGTATGGAATACGGGTGTATAGTGTGAATATTTTAACTGGCTAAATATTACGGTTTGGGAAAAAATTGCCCTGTGACAGATAAATGTACCGACGAACAGACAGACGGTGGCGTAGGCTTATTAGGTAATAGGCTCTTGATGGCCACGGAACACGAAATATTTATGAGAATGCGCAAATCAATACAATTTCTGTTGATTATAATAAAGCAAAAAGGGGAAAATGGTATAATAATTATGCCCATGCCGTTTCAAAAATTGACAAGTAAAATAAACACGTTTGGTTTTCTGTGTGGAACCAAAGGGTGCATTAATAGGATATCCTATAGTCCGATACTTAAGGGACGAAAAGGGGGACCAACGGGTTTGCAATCATTGCGATATTTAAAAAAGATATTGGAGAATTTTGGTTATTTTTGCTCAAATCATTGTAAGTAGGTAGATAGTTACTTGTGACAAGGAAGTACCTAATTGATATTGTGATAATAAGTACAAAAAACACAAATCTGGGCTCCACTGTACTTTACCTTTTGCACGAGCGAAGCTTCACAATTTTATTGCGTATACATGTCTTTAAGTTAAACAATTTCGTAAAATGTTACACTGCGGAAACGCCTAATTTTTGAGAAAAAAATCTTAAAGTTTCTGAAAATACAACTTATTAACGTAATAAAATTGACATTTTACCACAGATAATGTACGAATTTCACTCCTAGGTTGTTCCATTTTACGCTCAGACAAAGTGACAGCGGATTTTAATGGTTTTTAGTATAAATGTTGTAAGTTTTTAAGTATAATTAATTTTTAAATAGCTGCTGCCGCCATGAACTCATTTATGATGCAATTAATATAATTAATTTGTAATATAATTAAATAATAATTTGTATTCTTATAAGATCGTGGGTAACGAAACGTAATCGAATGTAAGTGACGTTAACGTTTGACAGTTCCTGTTGTCACTGTTGTCAGTCGTCGCATGACTCACAGCTAAGAGCGTTTAGCGTACCTACTTCTGTTTGCAACAACGTTGATTGACACTATGGCGTCCCCGAAGTAAAAAGGCAATGGTAACTTAGGATGCAAGAGCGAGCGTAGCAAGCTTGGTACTTTTGGCACCCCGACTCGGACAGGTTAGGTTCGAAGGGGATGGCGGGGTCCAGTGAGCGCCGCGCTCGCTCACTGGACCCCGCCATCCTCTTCGTGGTTATTTTTTTTTAAACCACTCAGAAGTAGGAGCCCCGCCAAGCGGAGCTCCGTCGACTACGCTTTACTAAATATGAAACATAGCAAAAAAAACTTGTAAGATTTTATTTTTTCGGCACGTATGGTTTTCCGCACTTTGTGGTTTTCAAATTCACAGTAAAAAGGCATGTTCTACCCAAAAAAATATACCTAGTACAATAAAGCGACAGCAGGTAAAGTACAGTGGTTCCCATATCAGTCAACATCACAAACATGTAAGTCATTATTTAACATCACAAATACGTAAATAATAACCGAAAGAAGTTTCTTTATTTCAATAGCAGTGAGACTCAAAAATATGTATTTTAGTCAGCCTCAAACAGAGGAAAACTTACAGATGTGCTTTACATCTGTAAGTTTTCCTCACGTAAGGTCCTTTACGTAATAAAAACGTAAACTTACGATAAATTTGCAAATGTAAACTCTCTTGTAAGTGCGTATCGTCATTTCTTACAACTTACAGAAGTTGAAAAATTACTGATGTAAACTTGATCGAATTTGCTCACTGAATCCTTTCTCAACTTACGGGTATCAAATTGAAATGAAATGTTGAGTACTTACGAAACAAAACATTAGCTATTCAAATCAGACGGTTTTTTAATTAAATTATTGGTGCAACTTGTTCTAGCTAAATTTCGAAATCCGTGACATTCATCTAATAAAATTAAAAAATTGTTTCTTAATTCCAAAGAAAGATTTGCCCAACATTTTCTTTGCCTTCGTCTTATAAATTTGTTAAAGTGATATATGTAGCAACGGCAGCTTTGACTTGACGGTGATATGCTATTTTCGTTTATGAATTTGTAAAAATGTATAAATGGGTTTGTAATCATTTACGCAAGTTAAACGCAAAAAAAAATTACATAAGTATTATTTACTGTGATTTTATTTTAAGTACTTATATGTAAACTGGGTCATAAATTACTTACATACAATTTTATGGAAGCAACTTAATCGCCTTAGAGTGAAAACCTCGGGAATGCATTCTTGCTCAAATTTATTTTATGGCGTTTCTAGGAAGAAAACCTCGCAACGCACATCCTGACCTGACTAATTTGTTCGTTGATAACAGCGGGTTAAATTTCCATATTAATTAATAAGAAAACATAAAATACGCCGTACAAACATTTTACAGCACGCAGTTTTTTCTTCCTCCTGAAAAAATACTTGTTTTACACTTACGAGGTTTTCACTGTAAGTCGTCTATTTATAAGTGTAATGGCGGCCATACATCGTCAAGAATTCATTCAATTGACTACAATCTTAGTTCCGTAATATCTATGTGTAAACACAAACAAACCTATTACACATTTGGTACAGTATTCTGACATACAAATTCTAGACAATCAAATAAATTCTTGTCGATATAAACATCTTTTTGTGACTGTAAGTACCTACTTAGTTTATATGCAACAAACTTACCAACTTGGTATATATTTATTTGTTACAAAATAAGTTGATGTAGCGAATACTTTACAGAATAATGCTATTTTGTTAATATTATTACATTAATTAGCTTCTGTATCACTTCATTTCTAGTTTAATTGAGGTGTTCATCTAATTTATGTTGGCAGGAGGAAGCTATGTTAATTATGAGTGCTTTGTGTGAGCTCAATAACTAGATAAACATATATAAACAATTGAACTGTGATTTAATTTTAACACACCGATACAATTGATTTATTCTTCGTTGGGCCCACTGAGTTTTGTCCTACATAAAAAAATCCTGTGTCGTCCCAAACAATATGCTTCCTTCGTCCCAAAATATAAAATTACAACTTAGTTCTTAGAGTACCCACCTACCTTTTAAGTTAAGTATAGTAGGTAAGTATTTAAAACGTTACCTAATATTTACGAAATACACTGTCCAGTGTGAATGCCGTGATCTAATATAAACTGGAATCGTTCATATAATTTTAGGGTAAGTATAATATTCCACGAGCAGTGAAGCCTGGAGCTGTGTTTCTATGGTGGTCATGCTACGCGTGCTGACGGTTTCATTTGCCTCCGATCAACTTTGTATGCGGACTATACATAGGTACTACTACAGTCACACAAACTCATACTCACAATTGCACAATACACAGAGCGTTTAATTACTTTTTATGTCATTGTTTTCTCTTTGTTCTAAATTAGATAGTTCAATTCGTTTTATTAGATTAATTTGAATTGTTACAGAGTCTCAATAGTGTTACATAAGCTATGAATTAAGGGAAAGAGAGAGACAACCCCAACACATTGTATTATTATTTACTTACTGGGGCTGTCTCAATCACATCTGCAAATGTAACTGTTTGAGACCCAATAAAAAAATTTAAACAATTTTATTTTATACTAGACGGGTCATTGGACACAGCCTTTATTTTATACGATTTAATTAGGATTATTTTATTTATCAAATAGTTAGGTCAAGTCAGGGAAATCCACTGTTGAGCGAATAGACCACCAACTTAAATTGTTCGTAATTAATAATTGTTATTTGAATAAAATTACAACTTCTGTCATTCTTTGTCAGTAATTGTATGAAATGCCTTTAGCTCGGCAAATTGACGAAGGGTGTCAATTTTCTTAACAATTAATTTGTCTGAATACATGAAAGTTTCAAATGCACATGAAAAATAGTGAGAAAACAGACGATTTTTTTTAAAAAACTAATGGTGATCTTTGTTTTCATACAATAGACGTTAGTAATCGCAGTATTTTTTTAATCGTAGGTAACGTCACGTTACCTACGATTAAAAAAAAACTTCGATTAACCTACCTTTATAATTGATACAAACATTATTAACTATGAAAATTGTGCTAAAATTCTGATACAATCTACCCGATGTGTCAAATTATATCGTACTAGTTACCTACGTGTTTTATTATTAACACAATTCATTTATTATTTATGTTAAACGTAACAATTTGACATATTATTGTGTAAATTCACACTCAAAAATATTGTAATGTATGCTCGTTTTATATTAAACTGTGGCTTAAAATTACGCTAAAATGTTTGTCGTGTGACCAGCAAATGTATGCTAATCAAATATTAACAAATGGCCAGTTATTAATACTTATAATGTCCACATACTTACAAGTTAGTTTATTTTTAGTACTTAGGTACTTTGTTTTTATTGAGTTATCTGGTTTATATACCTATTTGTGTTTATCATATAAATAAAGAAACTGAACTGAAGTTTTGTGAATCACGATATAGTACGTAAAACTGTAAACAGATCATGTTAAGAGTTTACAAAGTATTTATGAATAAAGCCTATATGACTACATGACTATATGATAAGTTTATAAGGACCTACCATAACAAAAACGTTGGTAAGTTTTTTTGAAGCGAAAATGAGTTTTTTTTTTCATTGTAGTAGGTAGCTATCTTAACTTAATAATATGTACAAGTACAACGTTTGTCATAAATAAATCTGTGTAGGTATTTACTCTCTATAGCATCGACGAAAAAACTTCTTTATTATCAGTACATTTTTTTTTAATAACTATGAATGCAATATTGAATGCGGGGTTGAAAGGCTCGATGACACTCAGCTCGGTATAACTATCCACCCTCTGTCAAAATCAAAATCAAAAGTCATTTATTCAAACTGGGCTGAGAATCAGCACTTTTTGAACGTCAAAATCACATAAAAGACAGTCCCCCCAAAAAATAAATAATAAAAACAAAAACGCAAACAGAACTTAATACATAATAAAAAGCTTCCAGGCATAAAGGGCGTGCCCGCTTACATATGCAATGCTGCATTATGTTTATATATAGCTGTAACTTGTAGCCAGAAATGATAAACTTGGACCTTCGAATAAAATAAACAAACATTAATTACTAATAACAATAACAAAACCATAGTCAGCAAGCAAATATTCGCATTCTTAACTAAACTGTGTGTAGAAAAAACCAAAACTATGTAGGTAAACACAGTATGCTACCCTAATAAATACACTAATATCTACTAAATGCAATTACAGGATGCTTTATTGTTGACCTATCGTACAGGTACAAGTATATATACAAGCCTATTTTTTGGCCAAATAATCAGCATTGCCATACAACGTGGCAATGATACCAGCCTATTGGGCACTTTTCCTGTTGACAGCGATGCGGACAAATTTTTGATGCTCTTTGAATTATTTTTTCTTTTTATATTTACTTGTACGTATTATTATTTTAAGACTGTTAGCTTTTTAAATTATGTAAATATTAGTTCAGGTTGTTTAAATATATATATTAAATAAAAAAAAAATCTTATTAATAATAAAGACATTTCGATTGTTTGTCAAGTCGCAAAAATAGTTCGTGGCAGGGGCATAATTTGATTATATATGGTGCAAGTCAAATAAATTCATTTATGACGTCACATGTCATGAAAGTAATCAGAAATGTCTTTTGGCGAAAGACATTTCTGATTAAAATAATAATTTTTCAAACTCAATGGTCACCTTACTCATTTTTGAACAGCAGCACTCCAGTTATAAATTGATAAACGGTTTCAAGGATCGAGTATTCCATAATGACAACGCTTGGTAGATCACAATGCTGATCCAATGAGATGACAGAGAATGTTTGAAACTACCCACAAAGCGAACTCCGCTTTTTTCAGAATACCTACCTACAACGAAACTGTACAACATTTTTAATAACTACGTGTCCATCAACGATCATTTGTTTGGAGCATATGCGCCAAATATTGAATAGGTTTCGTTGAAAAAACATTTTATAAATATCGGCGAGTTCGCAGACTTAATTGAAAAGTTGCACACGACACACAACGCACCTGTATCGTTCAAAACTAACGCAAACTGAAACATAACTGTGTATGTATATTGTAGGGACAGGACGCTGAAAAAAAAAAGGTTTCCGATCTGTTCGTGGAATGAAATGGAACGAAAGTACCTACAAGACAGAGGGGCAATTCCCGTATTTTTAAGACCGTTCGCATTCTAATCTCAGTCTCAATCTGTCAAAATTACAATCAATTTACATACATTTTTGACAGGTTTTTGACATTGATTGTCGCTGAGATGAGATTGCGACTTGAATTTGAACGTTTTTTAAGTACGAGAATTGGCCTACAGGTCTATATTTGAATGATCTGAGGGGCAATTCTCGTACTTAAAACGTTCAAATTCAAGTCGCAATCTCATCTCAGCGACAACCAATGTCAAAAAATTTTCAAAAATGTATGTAAATTGACTGTATTTTTGACAGGTTGAGACTGAGATCAGACTGTGAACGTGCTTAAAATTACGGGAATTACCCCTCTGTTCTGTGACCAAGTTGATATAATAAAACTTTTACACAAAATCATGAAAATATGTAACTAACTAATTATTTGGTTGATATTAACACTATAGGGTTAGACTGACACAAGAGTAACTGCTACAGTAGGTAGGTAGGTATAACTACATATTCGCACAAAAAACACTTCCTATGATAATCATCAATTACACTACCATTGTAGATATTTTAATTTACTTAATTGAAAACACAATCTTTAAAAAAAAAAAAACTGTCCAAAAATGCAAAAAAAATAAGAAGAGAAAAATATCTCAGTTCTAACCCCTAGCTATGTAGGTACTTATAATCTGGTGAGCGAAGAGACGAAAAATTAAAAACTCAGTCTGACCGAAACGCTGGTGTCACGAACAGCCGCCCTGTTCAAATTGCCTCTCTACGGTCAATTGAATCCTGAAAAACACTCTGCATTGTCTAGGTAATGAACGTGCTACCTGGCTTGGGACAGTCAACGAGCTCTTCATTTACGAATCACGATTAACGCAAATAGGTACTGGACCAATGAGCACTTTGGTACTTTTGTTGTAGCTACAACCAAATGTGCTAATACTGAGTTGAGAGGGTATTTTGCAAAGGATTTTGGAGTCTAAATGTAGATTATGTTGCTAACGTATAAATTCGTTTTTTTTTTGGGTTTATGATAAAAATATGCTACACTTCAAATACCAAGTAGTCGAATTAAAAGACTACAAAATTATAATTTATTTTAGCGCTTAAATATTTTATACCTATGTACTGAAAAACTCCTGTGTGTTTTTGAATAGGTTTAATTTAACAACAGTATTTTTATAAGGTG
Organism: Brachylomia viminalis; assembly: GCA_937001585.2. Taxonomy (NCBI): domain Eukaryota; kingdom Metazoa; phylum Arthropoda; class Insecta; order Lepidoptera; family Noctuidae; genus Brachylomia; species Brachylomia viminalis. The sequence continues at coordinate 7,721,861 of OW443300.2, forward strand.
CAAATTTACCTTTACTAAAATTATTTTAAATTCTAGAGGACTGAGGTCATTCACTTTTAGCTTTATACGCAAAAGGCATTAAAATACTAGAATGCATTATTTCCTCTTCCGCAAATACGTATCACGTAGACGGACTAATATGAGTCGCTGATGTTATAGACTTGTTGCCCTTGACTGGTTATTATCACCTTGATTCACGATCTTGTTCTTTTTTGCGAAACAAGATTATTACATAATTATCATATGTGTTATATTAATGAATAATAATAAGCTAAAGAGACTGGTTTCTTGATAAAATTTATGGAGCTTGTGAAGGTAGTGTCTAGCGTACGCGTAAATTGAGAAGAAATATTATATCTTGTAAAAGCGTAGATATTTATTTCTTGCTTTGCTCAGGAGAGCATGCTCCGTACATCTATAGGTAGTAGACAACACTTCACTGTCACGGATTTCCGCAAAGTAACGCCTTCTTCCATAACTTTGACAGAACTGGGTAACGGGGTCCCCACCTCCCTAATTAACAAAAAACTGTTTCCATAGAAACATAAATCCCTACACTTGGTCACATTAATTACAGACACTGCCCACGTACTCACAATACTTCACTACACCCTAAATGCTGCCATTCATCCGTGAACACATCATAGGGTAAGCTTCCAGAAGAGCGATAATGTGTCGAGGGGAGGATGGGTGAATTGGCACGACAACGCGCCACGTGCGAAAGAGGACAAGGGGATATGGCGGATATGGGGTCAGTTCGTCAGTCAGAGATGCACGGGTAAATAATTATTTTTGTTAAAATATTAGTAAGTAGGTAAGTTTTTGCATAATGTCGCGTGATGTAGTTGTAGTATGCATTACTCCTCTGACTATTCGAGGAATACAGGCGTTCGGCGTGTTTGGTAAAAAAAGCGGTTTTAATGGTTCATTAAATGGATGCTGAAGAACAAGTTGATGAAATAATTTCAAAGTTAGATTTAAGCGAGGGTTTTTTTCAAATCACTTTAGTCTGGTTTATTGTAAATTAACATGTCCTCAAATGTTTTACATTATAACAACAGTAGTTAACTTTAGTTGTTGTTTATTTGCAACATTATGTATAGTAAGTCACGGTCTAAAAATAACGTTTCTTGTACTACAATAAACACCTTATCCTCAACCTAAACGTTTGTATTATACTTCGACGATATCATTCTCAAAGTCACATCAAGATTTATTTTTAAAAGGTTGCCATTCTATATTCTATAACTTAAAGTTAATTTTAAACATACCTTGTAGCAAAACACAGCCACACTGTACCGACTGTAGCAACACTTTCACAACGGAAAATTAATGCAAACATACAACATAAGTAAACTACAAAAACTCGTATTTATTTCAAACAAAAACCGGAAGTCTGTGAAATATATACTGGTGTTCCACGAAAATGATAAGAGTTTAAATAAAATTAACTACCTTTTCCTACGGTTTTGCCTGTTTATAATTATTCCAAAGATGTCTTCATTTACAATTTAACTAATCTGGTAGGTACCGCTATTATGTTGAAAGAATACTTTAATAAATAACATAATCAGAAATCTGTTCTAAAATATTAAAAACCTGGATTAAACATAAAATAAAGTGAAATATACTTATTTAAATCACCGTTTGATGCGGTCATAGAAAAAACTATCAGCGAACTTTGTATCAAAAGTAATCAAAGCCCATCCAGCGTTTCATCTGATATAAAGGTGTGAGTTTTAGTGTATTCAAATGTTTTATTCAATGATAAAACGACTAGTTGGCTTTTTAGGATCCATTTTATTTTGAAAAAAAAAGGTATTTATTTAGGTCTGTACAATGTTTTTCATTATTGTTAACAGATTCTACAAAATAGCACTTAAGTTACCTATAACTAACAAACGCTCCAACTAAGTGCTACATATTTATTATGTTAGATACAAACACAGTGTTTCATTGTGCTAAAACAACTTTAGAATATTATTTTGTTAAGTAAGTAAATAGATATTAAACACGGTTACTAAAAGAGGTTAACACATCATTTGTGGGTCGGCTTACAGACCTCTTCACTTTGTCATCATCACATCAGCCTGCATCAATTGCTTAACAAGTAACTGGAAAACCGTTTAAGCACAAAGGGTGATCAGAGTTCGTCTGAGGAAGTATTTTATTTTATTTCTATTGCCTCTGAACCAGACCTTGCAGACCTTGTTGTTGCAAACCTTGGGAGAGATCTTTCGGTTTTGCAGTTAATCGCCTGTCATCTGCTGACCGAAAGAACTCTTCTAAAATTATTCCAGATCTATCACACAATTCTAAGGGCTCAATTATACACACCGCACTAAATTCCATTTGACGTTTTTTTATTGAATGGCGACTAAGTGGTTTCAAAGTCAAAAATTATAATACAACTAGCTGACTCCGCGAACTTCGTACCGCCTAACATTTTATTTTATTTTTTTCTCTCCGTATGAACCATCCACGTACTTCAAGGAATATTCTAAAACAAGAATTAGCAAAATCGGTCCATCCGTTCTTGAGTTATAAAATTACAACGAAAAGTGGCATTGATTTTTATAGAGAAGGATAACTAAATAAATTTGAATGATACGTCGTTTTATTTGGCACCAGGAAACCGGAACTACTTAACTGATTTAAGCAAATGATCAATGTAAACATGTGTTTGACCTCCTGCTTATACAAATATATATATATATATTTTAAATACATTATCACATTTTCAGTTTTCGCGAAATTTACTCGCTCGGCTCGCAGGACCAAATTCCAAGAAAAGAAAATTTTATTAGAGCAAAGCTATTTTGCTAAAGACCTGAGGAAACCTTGGGCTGGAAGACTAGCAAGTAATAAGCTAATAATATGAAGGTAAAACCAGGTTTAGTGTCCCATTTTAATAAACGGATATTACAAACTGCACGGAGAGGAATTTCATAAACGGCTGTTCAAAGCAAGGGTAGTGTATTTTTTATAATAGTTCATTATGAAGCAGGCGTAAAATAAATAAGATAGAAGTTTTCTCACATACGCAAGCGTAGACAAAGCATCAAAATTTGTATCTAAGGATGGATGAAAGACTGAGGAAAGGATGAATCAAGCCACTCTAGGTAAGAAAAGACCACAGCTTCACGACTGCTGTTACAATGCAGGTACAGATCTAGCCGAAGTGGCTACGAGCAGATCTGTTAGAATGAAATCAGCTATTATATCACTGATGTAGGTAACAGCAGTAGCAGAATTCAGGCTATACGTTAGTTACGGAATAAAATCGAATCAGTGCTTAAAGACAAGGTGTATGTAAAGGTACTTAGAAATGCAATAATAATTTTAAATGCCTACAAGGACCTAAAGGCTCTGGCAAGGCGAACGGGCGCGAGGCGACTCTAGTAGAACAATTTAAAATGAAAACTTAATGGAAATTGTTCTATAAGTGTCGCGTCGCGCTGTCGCGTCGCGCTGTCGCGTCGCGCTGTCGCGTCGCGCTGTCGCGTCGCGCCTGTCTGCGGGAGCCTTAATGCAACATTATAAAATATTGCGACTGGAAAATTATTCAATAATCCTTGAGGTAGGCGTCACTATTTCGCGTAGCTTATCAAGCCTTTATTAGAACTATTGGCCTTCTCGAGGCCTTCAAAGTTTTTTCTTCATTTCTGTATGAGAAGTGGCCATTACTTATAAACTACAAGCTGATTATTTTATTGATTGCATCCAGATATAAAGAACTTAATAGCTGTTCTACCAATACCAATGAATAAAGTAAGTAATCCCTGCATACTACCTATACTCCGACCCCCGTATTAATAAGAGATGCTTTGCGTATATACCTACTCAAAATTGTAGAATTTCAGAGTTTTCGGTACCTACCTAGTAGATACAATTTCGTCCGCGTAGGGCTATGTGACGGCACGCTCCTACACCGCGATGCGGCTACCGTGTCGATTTGTCGGCAAGCTTTATTTCCGCCTGTCGCGTGGAAATACGATAGCGCTTATATTTTATTTCCAATATTTCGGTAATCGAAATAGAAACATGGCTCCTGCGTTTGTGAAACGTATCCGAATACGGCGGGCGGTGAGCTGCCAGCATTAAAAAAAAATATAATCGATTTTGCTGCGCTTTTGTTCGGTGGATATAAGCCGTCTCGTATCGTTACTGGAGTCATATTATTTACTTTTTTTGATTTAAATGGAGTGTTTTATTAGTAGGAAAACTGTAGATTTTTTATGAAGGAACCTAGGTTCTGAAATTAGAAGATGCTGGTGTTAAAAAAGTATAAAATTCTTTCTTAAGTTTATCACCTGTAACATAATATCTTACTTACCTATGAAACCCTAAAAACCTTTCTCACTTTTTCATGATAACTTATTCAGAATATAATAAACCTAATAAAGTAACATCTTACACTCTTACTTTTACGAGCCGTCTTTGTGTTCACGTCTACTCGTACCTGTAGATACCAGACCTACAGCCACAGACTATACAATATAGTATAGTATACCTACAGCTACGGTTTTACGGTAATCCAACCTTCCTCTCAAAAATTGAACTGTCAAATTCCACTGCGAACAAAAGAATGAACTGGGTAAATAGAAAACGTTAAAAAAGCGAACGTCTGTTACACACCACAGTTTTTAATTGAATTTCATTCAAAATTTTCATGGAAACATTTTTTTTTTTCATATCATATTTGCTTCGTTTTGTATTTGGAGTTCGTATTATGTTCGAGTGTTTTAGTTTTGCGTCTATAATTGTTATAAATACTTGTGAAAATATTCTCATCTCTCAAAAAAGCTACACTTTTACATACATATCTGTATAATCACAAAAAAAAATCTGCTGTTCCCTACATTTTGAAGGGTTATGCAAACATAAATGTAGGGAACAGCTGATATTTTTTTTTGTGATTTCAGGTTTGGTTTCATAGTTAAAGTTGTTCATAATGATGAGTACAATGACCCTTTAAAATAATGCCCATGAATTCAATTTCACCCTGTCTATTAAGATAGATACAAAATAGTAAAGCATATAAGTATGAAATAATGGTTTAATAATAGAAAATAAATATGGCATAATCAAAAACAAAAATAAAGTATCCTATGTCCGTCTCCTGGTTCTAAGCTACCTCCCCACCAATTTTCAGCCAAATCGGTTCAGCAGTTCTTGAGTTATAAATAGTGTAACTAACACGACTTACTTTTATATATATAGAAGATAACTTCCCGTACCTAACAATAATTTGTAAGAACTGAATCGGAACTTCGTCTACGCTCTTCACTTTGCCAATCCTAAAAATAAACAACACAGCATAAAAGATAACGCTTCATCCAAGTTTTCTTATGAAACATGACACCTGTACAAAGTACAGCGAGTCCAACTCCAATAAATGATGACCGAAAATAACCTGGCATAGTGTAAAATGTAACTTTAAAAATATATATGAGAGGTAGGGGTCTAAGTGAACGCCTGATTGACTTTTCTCGAGTGCTTGCAATAAAGGGAATATTGTATTACTTGTGCAAGCAATAAGTGTATGAGTAGCTTCCTACTTTCATTTAACGTAATTTACATGCGGTCGCTTTTAAGTGCTCTCTATTAAATTCTGATACCTATAGGTATGGATCTATGTTAGTTTAAGTGGACTTTTGGGTTGATTTTAATTTTGCACTATTGTGGTTTTGCTATAACAAGGTCTAGCTTTTGATATAATATTTATGATATTCTGGCATTCATCATAATCGCGGATAAATCAATTATGAAATAAAATTTGTAACAAATTATCTGCACGATAATTTAACAAAAGGTGGAGGTCATCGTTCATAATTATAATCCAACCATATTAGGAAATATTCAATTATGTGCAATATCACAATTCTTTTTAAGACATGCATTCGTTATTTTTTCCATTATTGCATCAAGCTGAAAATGCAGAGTGCCTCTCAGTCACATCCGTAATTAACAAAAATTAGCTTTAGTCAAATACGCGCTGCCTTTGCGACGGCTGTTTGATTAAACGGCATCTTTTTAAAAATAGAACTGCTCTAAACCTCCTGTCAACTTAGTTAAAGCGTTTAAAAAAGGAAGTGGCGGGCTTCCAAGTTCGAAAGAGTGCTATTTTTGTACAGCAGGGAAAATACTTTTAAATACCTACTAAAAGTGTTTAGTATTTTTCTCTCCGTCATTCGTTTGAAGTGCCAGGCATGGAAAATGTTTGTAGTTTGTGGGTGGTATGTTTCAAGTCCTACTTATATTAGATATACCTACCCTTTAAAATACCTACTGAACATAAATACAGAACATAAATAATAAAACAAATGAATAATTTACAAATTATTTATTTGTTTTATTAGATAAGTACACACAGTAAAATAAATGCAGATACGACATATAGTATTGAGTACAAAGGTACTGCTTATTTCTTAAGCAATTTCTTCCAGCAGACCTGCGAAAGGAGAAATTAAAAAGAAATTTAATGTAGACAATAGTGTGTGAGAACAAGAAGAGAAGAATTTGGTTTTGTGACGAACTAGAATACCTACATATAATGCAAAAAAAAAAAATAACATATAGGTACTTACTTAAATAAATACGTAATGCTAAATTAAACTAGACTAAACTAATACAATAAACTTACATAATGGAGTTAGAAAATCTACAGTTACAGCTGCCGATTTAGTTATGACACCATAAGCACATGAAACTTTTATACAGTATTTCCTGAGATTCCCAACATACTCGTAACTTCAGTGATATGATAATACTTGGTGGCGCAAATGTCCATTGGCCGTGTAAAACATTTTCCATCTTTGCTCCGCTGAACTCTTTGGCAACTTATGGTATAAAAATCATTCCAATTTCAGACTTTATACTGTGAACATAATCAATAAATTTCATAAAAAAATAGTAACCTACTGTGTATATTGCTACTGCGTTGCCACATAATGCCGAAAACTCGAGCTCGGAGGTAACTCGGCGAATATATAACAAACCAATCAACATTATTCTGTTCATGACTTCAGGCTATTAACTACAACAATATTGTGTTACTGTTACAGTAAAACGTACTGTGTTTATCACTTTGGAATAATTAAACACTTTAATGAGTCTAATGTATTATTTGATTGCCTTTGGTTTAATACAGATAGTAATTATAAAGCCAGTTTATTACAGCTTCATAATTGCAACCTTCCATAAAACCGTCAATGCAGTTGCGAGAAGGAACATCCGCCTCGAAGGACCAATAATTTTTATAATACAAAAAGCTTTATCGCACTTCACAATTGCGTATAATTATCACAAAACTTAAATTATGAATCCATTAAACGTATGCCCATTATTTATCCAAAGAAAAAGGAGGCTCCCAAGGTGTTTCTCACAACTTTGTATACACAACATCTTTGATCTTATTGTAGTTTTATGAATCATCAGTTTAAGTTCAAAATTTACAAATTAAATTAGGCCATAGAATCTATAATGCCCAATTTAATAATGCGTTTAGGGCGCTGTTGCGGCTTCCACGTTTCTGTAGCGCATCAGCAATGTTTGCTGATGGCTTTGCACCTGTATGGCGCAAAAAGACCGCGTCATTCATTAGCCGGTTGCGTGGAAGTCGCCACAGCATCTTGATTGCCATTGCTGCTAGGCACGATTGTCCCCTGACATGGATGTTAGTGCAGCGGACCAAGTCCCTGCTTACTATTTTGTGCTAGTTGTATGTCTCATGTATGGATCAAAGTTATCTGAATAAATAAATGTATTATTATTATTATAAACATATTATGCATGTACCGCAGCAAAATGCTAATGTAGGTACTAACATCATTTACTGTTCCAAACCAATATGCTATTGATCAAGCCTGCCCTTATGAATCAAAATTTACAAAAAGTAATTTCACCAATATTTATTGAATATTGCCCCATATACGGTTTTAATGTGGAAAGGGTGCATCATTGTTATATTTGTCGGGTTATATATGGGTTCTTTGCTCAATAATACGTTCTAATTTGCCTAACATGATCATTTAGTCCGCAGGCTGTGAGAATCTTTCACTTAATTAACCCTTTCAGAGGACTGGTTCACTTCAAAGTGATGGGCATAAATAAAATTCACCGGGGCGGTGCTGTTGGGCTAATGTGTTAAGTGGAGTAAATCATTTAGGTTAATATGTTTCAATACGTTAGTTTATCTATTGCTGTGATATACTCGACTTTTATATTTAGGAGTAGGTAACAGCCTATTTTAAATACACCTGCTTATGGGCTTTGCTCACTGGCTGCGAACGCTGTGTGTGTTAGGGCAATTTGGGCGGATATGTAGAATGGATAAGGACTAAATTAGGATATTATTTAGGTAACTAGGAGTAATAAACGACAACTTGGCGCTGGATTACGAGGATATTGGGCATAAATTACAATATGCATAACATGAAACTTAGGATTTGTGCAACATTTCTGCATTGTCTGAAGACGTAGTTAAGTAAAATTCGGGGCTCATTATTATCATCAATATATACATACAATAAACCAATCTTGGGTTTTGTGTCTGTTTTTTTATCCGTAAAAGTGTAGGTATTTCTATCACCACAATCCTGATAGTAAGTGGTGATTGTGCTTTAGGGTGAAGGACTCACTAACTCAAATATAATTAAAACCAAAACCAACCACTTGACTTTAAAATCACTTCAACATGATAACGAACATATAATCCCTTGTATCATTAATAATGTATCTACATGTTTATGATTGATACTTCACTGTGAATTCGGGTAAATTATATTGAGTGCTTTGGAGCCTCGAACAACACAACTAATTGCTTTAAAAGCTTTTTCACCTGCCGGATAACAGCTTTGTATACAACCAAAGTATGATAAAAACCACGTCGCGACACACAAAAGGTCGGTGTATGTTTATATTACTAATAGATCAATTCGTTTAATTTAATCAGCTTTAGGGCAAACATATGTTTATTTTTAGTATGAAGAAAGCATGGTAAGCCTTACTGTGCTGAAAACTACTAAGCCTAAACCTACTTGTGACTGGTCTTTAACATTATCTTGATACTTAATGTTTATTATACATTTTCTCTTACTTCTCTCTTCTCTTTCTCTTTTCTCTTTCACTATACCAGTCTTAGCCATAAGGTAGATATCTATTCAGATAGGATAGATAATGATAGATGGTGATGTTTTTAACTGTGTTTTAACTACACTAATAATGTACCTACATTATTTAGATATTTTTGAATTTTTTACACCTTTTTTCTGTCCCTATAAGCGTTTGTATTCGATTTTAATTTACCCAATTGTAGTTACAGTGTCAATGCTAAAGACATACAAATTAGCATACTGATCACGGCACCAGTAAACAACAGTTGCTTAATCTTGTGTTTAAATGTTGTGACACTATGTATTAGCTAGCTTCTATGAATTCTTAATGGCGGCCTTAACCTTACTAAGTGACAAGTCAACGATAGGTACATTTTCGACGACGCCGGAATAGGCAAAGGAAAACAATTTCGCGGTAAGTAGCTAAGTAGTTGTTAAATACGCGGGAAATAACGAGGGCTCCCATATCTTTCACATAAAGTTGTAAAATCACGTCTTTTCGTAAATAAACCAGAATTTTACTATTATTATTATTATTTATTGAATTAAAGCCAACACGGACCAATTATAAAACAAATACAAATACAATTAACTACAATTTCAATACAAATACAATTAAATACAATTTCAATAATTACCTAGTTAAAACAATATTTCCACATTAGCCCGTACATGTACCATGTCACAGTGATACACGTATTGGCAGTCGAATCGCTGTGCGAAGGCGCTCAGGATACTGTTGGGGCTGCCCCGCACCCTGCGCACCAGGGATGTGCACCGCCTGCGCATGGTTGTATAAAAACAATCCACGCGCGCTTCGGCGAACATCCCCGACGCGCTACAGAAGCGAGGCAGCCCCAACAGCACCCTGAATGCATTATTGTATTGAACGCGTAGAGCGGCGTACTGCTTTTGCGTATAATTCACCCACAGACTGCTCGTGTAGAAGGACGTGCAAAATGCCCTGAACAGGGTGATCTTGACGTCTCTTGAACAGCGAGCAAATCTGCGTGCTATCATATTCGCACGAACAGACAACGCTCTACGCTCCCTTTCTATGTCATTATCGTCTTTCAGATCCGGGGTTAGAAGGTGCCCAAGGTATTTAAACTGTTCTACCCTCCTAAGGGGGTAGCCACTCAGTCTCACTTTAGGTGTTTGACCTAGGGACCTTCCCCGAGCTTGAAAGACCATCCACTCACTTTTATTAATGTTGTACACCAACCCGTGTTGCCCAGCATATTTTTCGCAAATGTCAAGCAGCTGCGACAATCCACCTGCAGAAGCACTCAGCAGCACCATGTCGTCCGCGTAACTAATATTATTAAGGCACACTCCATCAATATGGCATCCGACATGTGTGCCGCTGAGTTCCTCCACAAGCGCGTTCACGTAAAGGTTAAAAAGTTTCGGCGACGTCAGTAGTTTTGTAATCATTTGTAGCACGCTCTGTAACTAACCAACAAACACTCTTCCCCCAAACCTATCCAATAAAATCTGACTATTTCACACACCACGAAGAATTTCATCCATGCAAAAATTAAACAAGAATTTTCCGTAAGCTTCACTTAAAGGGTGTGCAGTCGATCGCTAGGTTAAGTGTGGCATGACGAGAGCGCGCAAAGCATGTTCATGAATTATTAACGGGCGTCGCCGATGAGTCTGCATGCACCTTTATTACTGACACCGCTTTGAAAACCTTTCGAGTGGATGGCTGAATTCTGAATCTTTTTTTGTCACCGACAGGATATTGTGTACAAAATGATTGAGAAGATATCGAATGGTGGAAGGGAATTACGAAAATTAAATTAAGGAAAACTCTTACCGAGTCATAGGTATAAACAGTTATTAAGGGACTGGCCAAGTGATTGTCCGCAGAAATACTTTATCAATCCTTCTCTTTCGTCAGTTTATGTTAAAGGAGGATCAAAACTAATAGCGTGTTTTTCGCACTTTAGAAAATTCGTTTGTGTTGCCTAATATAGAGGGTGTTTGGTGCATCGTGTCCCAAATTGAAATGGTCGACTGGGGGGTCATCTGCTATCCTTTCAGATCCCTAAACGCTTCTCATGCTCTGTGGATTTTATTCATCGACTTTTTATTGTTTTATTAAAAAAATACCCAATGTTTACATTCAAATACGAATTTAAAAAAAAGTATAAGTCGTAGACTCTGAATTTTAATTTTATTTAGATGTGTATTGTATTACAGTAGTTCTAAATTCAAAATTAGTGACATTAGACATTCAGTATTTTTTTAATTTACTCGCCAAGTTTCGGACTTCAATTAAACCTGTCCATGTTACAGCTATTAACATGGCTATAAAAAAAAAACAAAGCGACCGGGATCTTCCAACTCCCTCAAAAATTTTCTAGTCTATCCTCTTGCTAGTGATGTGCCACATGCCATAAAAATCTTTTTACAACTTTGTGAATTCGCTAGAATTGTGAATCGAGTCACAAAATACTAATTTTTAAATTCTAAAGAAAAAAAGTCTTTTTGCGTAATTGTTACTTGAGAAACAGGTAAAATTTGTTTTCTCACTCTCGCAAAGTAAAATTTATCTTCTATATCTTTCTTGCATAGCGTAAATTATTTTGAACAAACGCCGCCGACGCGGTCAATCCGTCATTATTTTAGTCGAGACATCACTGCCTCTGCTACCTGACGTGTGTGCTAGTTCACCGTACTCCGCGATTTTTTCATTTTCTGACATTATGATCTCATCTGACATCATGATGGCTTATGAAGCCGCCCATGGTGTCGCTCGTGCAGCGCAACGACTTAACCAGGAACGCTTTCCTGGTAGACGATTACCAGGCCGCAGAGTCTTCCAAGACACATACCGACGCATACGCGAGACTGGCCGTGTCACTTTTCATGAATCAAGGGGCAATATTGTGCGACTTAATGTTGATGTGGACGAGAGAATACTGGCACATTTTGAGGAAGACCTTACAAGAAGCATTAGAAATGTGGCAGCACATCTTGATATTTCAATATGGAAAGTGTGGAAAGTTCTTCAGAAAAACGATAAGCATCCATTCCACTACACTCCGGTGCAAGGTACGTAATTTTAAACTAACTTTAAACCCGTACACGCTTTGTTTGACGATGCCTTTGTTTAGCAGGTAATGGGTATGGTATGACGTCACTTCCAGGTAGTGAATCAGTTAGCCCATACAGGCGGTCCGCCGGTCCTTAAAAATCTTATTGTGCAATTATTTACTGCTCAACGGGAATTTAAAAGAGTCCTTTGTTTGTAGATCTTGAGGATGGCGACTTTGACAGACGAGTGGTTTCTGACGGTTTATGTTACACACGGATGTGGAAGATCCAAATTTTTAAAAAGAATACTGTGGACGGAAGAATCCAAATTTACCAAAGAAGGGATTCTCAATCTTCACAATCTGCACCACTGGACAAAGCAGAAAATCCATGTTTTAAAAGACAGAAATCTTTTCAAAGGAGGTTTATTGTAAACGTTTGGGTAGGAGTGATTGGGAATCAGGTAGTTGGACCGCATTGCCTGCCCGATAACCTCAATGGCGATAACTATTTGGATTTCCTTCAAAATGACCTGCCCGAATTAGTGTTCGAGGTGCCCGTATTTAATGAAAATGTGCCGAAAGTATTCCAGCATGCTGTCCCGCGCATTGTCGTTTGACTGTGAGGGAATATCTCGACAATGTGTTCCCCCATGCGTGGATTGGTCGCGATGGCCCATTGCATGGCCGGCACATTCCCCAGACCTAACTCCGCTAGACTTTTATGTCTGGGGACGTGCCAAAGAGCTGGTATACGCCACGGAGGTTCCGAGTAGGGAGGTACTACTTTAACCCATTGAAACGGCATTCAATAAAATTAAAGAGGAAATGCGACTTCGTACAACAACTGTGGAAATACAAAATAGATGTCGGGCCTGCATTCGCAATAGAGGCCAACAATTTGAGCAGAATATGTAAAACATTATATAAATGTTAAAAAAAAAAATATTTTATTTCTAGTAACCCCTTCCCACCCAAAGAGAGAGAGACAAGAGAGAGTATTTTGTGACTCGATTCACAATTCTAGCGAATTCTCAAAGTTGTAAAAAGATTTTTATGGCATGTGGCACATCACTAGCAAGAGGATAGACTAGAGAATTTTTGAGGGAGTTGGAAGATCCCGGTCGCTTTTTTTTTATAGCCATGTAAATAGCTGTAACAGGGACAGCTTTAATTGAAGTCCGAAACTTTGCGATTAAATTAAAAAAAAAACTATATGGCTAATGTCGCTAATTTTGAATTTAAAAGTACTGTAATACAATACACATCTAAATAAAATTAAAATTCAGAGGCTACGACTTATACTTTTTTTAATTTGTATTTGAATGTAAAATTTGAGTTTTTTTTTAATAAAACAATAAAAACACAAGATGCACCAAACAACCTGTATAATTATTCTATTTTAGTGTATGCAATAAAAATTTAATTAACATTCTAGTGCCTCTTCTGTTGGTAGGTAGGTACTAATTAAATCAGATTTTAATAACAATGAAGACAAAGACATATTTAACAAAGAGATTTTTTCACAAGATCTCTCTGATCGCGTGAGAAGAACGTCATTGATGCGTTAACTTTTATTTATATTGAATACAATTTAATATAATATTATTTGGGGTTCCACACCCAAAAGGGTCTAAACGGAGCTGCATGGCTTGAATTCAGAAAAGATCTTTTTAGGGTTCCGCAGCCGAATGGCAAAAACTAAACCCTTATAATTTCGGAAGTCAAACAGCTATTTTACTCGGAGACTATTGGCATTATATCGATGAAAATTAGAAAAAGATGTATGTATTACATGATTATGATATATAAAGATGTACCTATGTGTTGTATGTATTCTGTGCACCGCTAAACAATGGTTTAGTGAAATTACGAAAACAAATATTTCGGGTGGCACTCTTTATACGAGTACCAGCATGTAACCGAGGGATGAAAAAAAACAATGTACAGACGCCAGCACATCAAGCTACTACAATCTGTCAAATTTCTTTAATAGATTTTCAACTTTATCGCTAAAGCATTAAGGTTCAAGGTTGATTGGGAAAATTTGACAGTTTCGGGTAGCTTGACCTGCTGGCGTCTGTACATAAGCCTGTGGGGTATCGTTGGATCTCATGATTATGATGGGTTTAAGCAGTGGCGGATTTACCAGTAGGGGATCTATGAGTAGGCTTGAGCCTAGGGCGGAAGATTTTAGAGGCGGTAAATTTGAGCCATTTGTTTTTGCCGTTTTATAGGAAGCACAATAAACATTATTTAATTATGTTTACTGAATGTAAGTTAATGTGTATTTATGTAGCATACATTACCTCGCCTTATTAGTCGTAGTAGATCATTGAGCTTTGATTAGCTGAAATATACGTCAAAACCATTTCTTATGCAATTTAAACCAAATTGTAGGATTCTAAAAACAATCTAGGGAACTGACATTTGTTGAGGGAACGGTGGCAAAAATGTAACAGCCTGTTCTTGCGAAATGTGTAAATCCGCCACTAAGTCAATATTTATGTCTATTTGTGAGATAGGTATGGGATCTTAGAATAATAACGCATAGAAACCTAGTACGCGTGCAAAAAGTGAGGCAACAAAAACTTTGCCATAATTGGCAAACTTCTCTCGGCGAGCAGTCAGTACTCAAGGTCACGATCCGTCGAACACAACTCGCGAGTAAAATAATTGAAAATGACAGTTTGTAGCGTGAAGGGATGTCATAGCACTTCAGTAAAACAAAAAAAATGTGATCAAATTACATTTCACAGGTAAGTACTTACATTTTATACATTATTTTTACGTAAATCGATCATTAAACAAAAATTAAACCTAACCTAACTTGTCACAATACAGTGTTGCTACCTGTGAGGAAAAAAATACCCATATTGCTTACAAAAAAATTTTGTTATTATTTTTGTTTAGTTAGTTTATTTTTGTTTTTAAATAAATTGAATTTTACCTTCCGCAAAAATATGTCATATTACATGAAAAATCATCTTATCCAGATTCTGATAACATAAAATACTTGTCTGGATTTGATCCAGTAACATATTAGTGCGTTTTCCCATTTTTTGTGGGTAACGGCATGGTAATGGTATCACTGAAAGTTTTATCTGTGTGCGTTTGAGGAACGTAGACACATTCGGCTCACGCACACAAATAAAATGAGTTTGACACGCGATATCGCTCGTTTTTTGTACTAGACGCGGCTTCTATGCGTTATTATTCTAAGTATGGGATGTTTTCGGCTAAGTATAACCTCAGAAATAACTTAGTTTTTCAAAGTTTTTTCCAGAAATAGGTACGGTGGACTACATCAATTGGGTACCCCAGTTGTATTAAAATTAACTTTGAAGGGGGGTACCCGCATTGTGACGCTGACTGTACCTACCTTCTATAAAATACAAAGTAATTTTTGCAGTAGGTAAAATCAATACAGTGCGTGCATAATTAATGTTCATCCCAACTACGGACCACTTCAATGTGCGCGGTCCGACAAGCGCTTGTTTATTTTATTTTGATACACTTGCTTTTGACCACTAGTAGGTACAAATCTCAACAACTAATGATGCAGTCTGATGTAAATATTAGAGTCATTCGGGGTAAAAGGACGCAGTGGGCAAAATTACGCAGTGCTGTTTTCTCTGAGCGGCTGGAAGGTCAGGGATGCTGGTTCCTCGAGAACGCGTGCGCAAGGGCCGCCATATTGTATCATAAGACGCGGAGCGATGCGTGACACGTTTGCGATAACAATAAGGTGCAAAAAAAATTTATCACTATTATCACTATTGTATTTTGTAAGCTACCTTATTCAAGGCAAAGGCTGTGGACGCAATTACTAGACCGTCTTTTATAACCTTAAAACCATTGCGCGACAGTTGATCGTTTGTACGTCTCGACGCGAGTTCCTATGGGTAGGTACGAAAATGGAAGAGATAGTGAACCTTTTGATTTTCACAATGAAGATATTTAGATTTAATTTTCACGTACAAATTTAAAAAGGCAGTAAAAATGTTGGTAGATCAGATAGGGTAGAATAGATGAGAAACCATTGAAGCGTTTTCCTTATTATCATCCAACTTTAAAGAAAGAGATTCTTTCAGTATCTTCCTTTTTGAAGTAAAATCTTGCGACCTTTTATTAGCTTTGCGTCTATAAAAAAAAAAACTGTATTCAACTTTCAACTTTTAATAACGTAGTTACAAAAGAGTAGGTACACACTCTACACGTTCTGCAGTGCTTTAGTCCCGTCAATGTAAACAAAGGTTTTTATTGAGCCGGCAAGTGTCGGGCACTTTTGGCATAATTTAAATCTCAATTATCCGTCCGTCACACAGGAGACACACAGGTCATCGAGCACAATATTGCTTCCACGAAATTGATGGACATAGTATTTTAAATGTTCGTTCAAACTTTGTAAGGAAATACCTACATTACATGAAATACGAGTAGAACCAATGCCGCCGCCGGTAATAAACTTTGAGGTAAATTAAGTCTCATGTATGTGACTTTTTTAAATAAACTAGGTATGTACAGTGAATGTTTATGTCATTTAAAATCAGCTTGAAGACGAAGCGTGATCCCTACATTCAAATAATTTGCATGTAAAAGAAAAAGGGGCTCTATAATAACTTGAATCTCACAAATTCATAGTAAATCAATATTAGAAATGGGAATTGAACCCATTTCTAGCTAACCTAACGGAACCTAGTAACAGGGTACATTTTGTAAGAAAGAAATAAAAACCTGATAGATTTTGACTATATTATTATATTTGTTTAAACAACAAAATCACATGAGTTACATACTTTGGTACACATTTATATGGGACAGAACCCTAGATGTTATTCTATAATACAAATAGATTACACATTTTATACTTGGATTTTAGGTCAATACCTAATAACAAGGGTGATGCCCTATAGTAACATTTTACACAGAAGTTACATAGAATGGCTAAGAAAACATAGTTATAAAATAATTAAATACTCATCTTTACAGAATTGGTGCAGAACTTCTGCTTCACAAGTCACGAAGCACTTTTTCTTTGGTGTGATATCCGTGGGAACTTCAGGCAACTTAATATGACGGACATAGGACCCTAGGGTTAGGGTCTGTACCGTCGGACAGTTTGGGCCAGAGCTTTCGCAATACGGCGTACCAGCTCACTTTTGGCTTGCCAGCCAGAGTTTCCACGTTAGTGTACTGTCTCCTTGTGGCGAGGATCTCTTTGGCAGCTTAATAATTTACGGCAGACACCAGAGGGTCTTTCCGTCAGACTGCTAGCACAAAGAATCCCCCGATCTGTCGGTTACATGCCTTTTTATAGTCTCAGAAATCCCAAAGGTTCCCACCTTTTTTAACCAATCACAGAGCTTCTCAAGTTTTGGCCAATTATTTATTATAATAGCTATTAATAAACAAAACTTATGTAATAAAACTATTTTAAAACTTAATGAGATAGTTTAGCAATATACACACATCAAAAGTGTCTAGGGATCAACATATATTTTTGCAATAACTTTTCTCCTGATTGATATTAATTAAAATTTTCTTTAAGGATTCATAAAATAAAGTGTTTTCGTTTGTCACAGTAACGATAAACCAAGTCACCTTTGCATTAATAAAGAAATTTGCCATTTTCCTAATAAAGGGATTTTTGACATTTGAACCACTAACACAAAAGTTCGAAAAAAAGACTGAAATAACAGTTTTCTTTAAAATTTTATTGGGTAACTTAAACAATTAATAATCCGTGTTTCTACCGCGAACACTAACAACACAAGAACATCGGTTTGGCATACTCAAAATGAGTTCATCCAAATCGCTGTGGAATGGCCGCCCATGTTCGTTGCAACAACAAAAAAAGGTCTTCTTGCGACTGGATACCCTCCATATTCGGCAGAGCTCTTCTCTGTAGCATATCCCATGCATGCTCAATCGGGTTCAAGTCTGGCGACTGAGCAGGCCAGGGCAGGACATTGATGTTAGCTGCGGCGAGAGTCTGTCTTACAACTCTTGCGGTGTGCGGTCGTGCATTATCATGCATTAACTGAAATAAGGGACCGATTTGCACTTGTAGAGGAACGATGACGTCTGATACAATCGTCTCAGCATAAATTTGAGCGTTGAGGTTGCCTCTGATCCAAATCAACTCAGTTCTTCCGCCGATCCAAATACCCGCCCATACCATGATGGTTCCACCACTATAAGGATGGACTTCCTGGCAGGATTTTAATCGCTGTTGGCGTCCAGGGGTTCTCCAGTGTCGTATACGTCTTGTATCCGGTCTCATACCAAAACGAGACTCATCAGAAAAGCACACGAAACGCCATTGTTCTTCTGCCCAATTTCTGTGTTCAAGAGCCCATTGATATCGAATCCTACGATTGTGCATTGCTATAGGTGGTACCCGTAGCGGTCTTCGGGAATGAAGGTTCACTTCATGCAAGCGGTTTCTGACTGTTTGGTCGCTAATTAAGTTCCCTGAAGAGTGATGAAGCCTCACGGCTAACATCATGGCGGTTATTGTTGGAGCTCTTCGAGTTAAGATTTGAATGTATCGGTCTTGTCTCCGTGTGGTGCAGCGATACCGTCCTCCATGGCGCTCAGCCACGGTACCAGTGCTTCGGTAACGTGTCCAAAGTCGACTGATAACACTCTGACTTGTATTCAGAGCTAAAGCCACAGTACGTTGCCGGGAACCAGCTTCTATCATTCCCACGGCTCTGAGCATTTCTTCCCTGCTTAAATGACGTCGCCGCTCCATAATAACGTTGGTTTTAATCAGTAGTAGGGAAACAGTAGCACTAATAATGTCTTCAATGCGTTGTATGTTTTTATAGGGAAAATATTGACAGCTGATTTTCATCTTTTACTCGAATTTGATTCACAGTTCCTGATTCAAATTATGAAATGCACCAAAAAGGATCCATATAAATTTATAAAATCATAAATTTATTACAAAGCCACATCTTAATCTCAAGAAATCCGCATAAAAATGCTTGATCCCTAGACACTTTTGATGTGTGTAGTTATTGTATATTTATAATCTCTAAGTAATGTCTGACGAGTTTTTAGTATCTACCAATTGCAGCTCGCCATTACAGTTTTTTGGTTTAAAATCATTTAGTAACAATTTGGTACAACGAAATTGCAATGTAAAATCTAAGAAATATTTAAGTATCATACCATTAATCAATACGTTATCAATTAAAAACGTTAACTTAAATAAACATTAGTTTGATTACGCAAACTGCAAATGAAAACATTGATTTGGACTCTAGTCTTTTAAGTCATAATATTTCTTATTCTGCCTTATAAGACTACTTCTTTTAATTATTAAGATAAATTATTCTGTCTTTGAAATATTAACCCAAGAAGTGATAATTACATTTATTTTAAATTAGAACTCTTGTTCCACAAAATATTAATTTACGGTGAGAATAGAATGAATAAATAAGAGATGGACCGTTCCCATGAGTCAACGTCACCTGTCTTGTGACAGCTGACATTGTCTTTGTTATCTAAACATTCTGTTTACCAGTTTACGTTTTATATGTGATTATTGTTTTACAATTAAATAACAACAGTTACTTTCCTATAAATGTGAACAATCTAACACATGCTTTAATTTTGTTTGTTTTATACCTACCCTTGTTTTATTTACTTTTTTGTTTTTCTGTGCGAGTCCCAATATATACATTATGGAGGTACGAGGAACAGCCTGTTCCTCGTAAAGTTCACTCATACACCAGACGGGTTTCGTGTCTGGTGGGCAACTGCCCAATGGCTGATGTCGGGAAGTTATATACAGGGTGGAAACTTTCAGCGGGGCAGTAAGGGGAAGTACCTTATCCGTTGCAGCTACACGAAAATGGTCTTAGGAGACTATCCATAGTTTTTTATGGAATTTTGATTCCCATTCACAGATTTTCAAAAAAATTACAATTAGCAAGAAAATAGCCATTTTATACAAAAACAATTTCTGATGCCAATCGATCCTGTTTCTAATACTGATCAAAAACTTCTATGGGACCAACCATCGTCGGAGTACTCAAAAAGTCACAAATTGCAAAAAACTTTTCCCGTACATTTTGTTTGAAAATTTTACGCAAAAGCTTTTTTAGTGACGGTTGAGATCTTTTTGTTGACTGAATAAAAATAAAAGTTTAAAAACAATTCAAATTTCGAACTCGTTATTATTAAATAAAAAACAATCTTGACAGTTTGTTGCGTCAGAAAAGCTCTGAGTGTGTTGTGAATTTTACATTAAGTGCATAATTGGACAGCTATTGATAAGAGAAAAATGACCTCCAATTTAGAACGTTTAGACTTGCAAGAAGCATATTACGCAAATAATAAAAATACATCGGCTGCGTTACAGTGGTAGGTTTTTTGTATTTCAGTTACACAAAATATAAGGGAAAAGTTTTTTGCAATTTGTGACTTTTTTAATACTCCAACGATGGTTGGTCCCATAGAAATTTTTGATCAGTATTAGAAACAGGATCGATTGGCATCTAAAAATGGTTTTATGTAAAATGGCTATTTTCTTGCTAACTGTAATTTTTTTTTTGATAATCTGTGAATGGGAATCAAAATTCCATAAAAAAACTATGGATAGTCTCCTAAGACCATTTTCGTGTATCTGCAACGGATAAGGTACTTCCCCTTACTGCCCCGCTGAAAGTTTCCACCCTGTATATGCTAGTCGCGCGGTAAACTCTGCTTGCGCGATGCAGGATTTGCGTGACGACAGTATGACGCGCAGCTCGCATGTGGCGAAATAGATACGCAATTACCGCAAGGCCTTTGTTTTACAATTTAATTCCATACATATCCTTGTTCCGTAATGTTCAAGGCATGTACCAAAGCTGTACTACCCCTGTCAGAGTAGGTAGCTTCCTCAGTGCGCTGGTTAGTCAACAGTCTGTGAAGTCGTTCTCTACAAACGTTAACCTGCTTCCGCAATAACAGCTCCTTACTTACGAGCTCTTCCTAGGGACCTGAAAGTTATAGTCCTCGCTTTACGCCCGCAAGCGATCTTATAATTTGAATTATTAATGGCACTGGGGTTGTAAATGCTTCGTTAAATGCGAGTAAAAAAAAGATTAATTTGGTGTCGGGGCTGGTTGATAAAAATCTACCAACTGTGAATTCTATTGTGGATGCTTTCGTGGTAAAGTAGGATTTCTTTAGTAAGTATAGTTCTTTTAGAACGCTGAATTTACTTTTAAAAGTAAAAACTGAGCGATGGTTGTTTTTTTTTTCAGTGTCTTGATTTACCATAAGAAAAGTCTGGAAAAGCTGTCGTAGTTACCTTAACTGAATATGGTCCTGCGCTCATATTTTCCGAATTCGAGTTTACATACAAAATCTATAAATATTTCCAAGTAATATTAAAACCAATGAGACTAGAATTTGATGTCTGTCTGGCGGTTTTGAGTATTTTATATACGGCCTACGCAAATGTCCTGCAGGTCTGGTAGCGTCGTGTGACGGGTCGTTGAGCTCCCTAAAATGGGGTTGAGCTACATGGTGACTGATGCATGCATGCCGTCTGTTAGGACAGGTCAACTCAAAGCTGCAATGGCTCTTTCTTCAAAAGGCCCTTCCAGACATGGCCCTGCATTGTGAGACTCACATAAAATCCTAATAATACAATGTCTGGACTTTAAAAGAGACCATGACCTCAGAGTTTGTTTCAGCATTTCTTCTCAGGGATTATTCAGCTAGGAAATGCCGGCGCCATCTAGTTTTAAAATATGGACGTGTAAAAGTGTCATAGCAAATCTACTTACAGAAATAAACATTTATTTCATTCCACATAACTGCCACTTTAAACAGAGAAATGTCTAACACTCTGCTCAGACGCGCCAGATGTGTTTATTTTTAACTGGACAAAGGTAGTTCTGTGGGGCTGAAACTCGGTTCGAGTAGAGCCGAAACGAGGAGCGTTTACCCTTTCAGGTAAAGTGTTACACAAAATTGGATAGATTAGCTTTTAGCCTGTCGTTATCCCGAAATATACTAACATAAAAATTTATCAATCAGTTAAAGTAGGATAAGCACATCTATAGATTATATGCTTATTTTAAATAAAAACTTTCGTTTACTGCGTTAATAAAGGGAACTATATTTTCTATCACCAAAATTTATATTTGTCATCAAGTTGTATCACCTAATAAATAGATCTATCGCCACGAAATATTTTCGTTATCAGATAAACAAAAATTGTTCTCAGGTTGATATCTCAGGATTTTAGGTGATTTATTGTGGAACTGATTTTGCATTGTTTGGTGACTACATTTTGGTGACAGATCTACTATTTGGAGGACAAACCCTATTATTTAAGAAACACAAAACTAATTAAATTGGTAATAGCTTAAATGATACCCGAGACAAATTACCAGGAGAAACTGGATGCAATCTGGACTTTAGGGCACCCCGACTCGGACAGGTTAGGTTAGAAGGGGATGGCGGGGTCGAGAGACCCCGCCATCCCCTTCGTGGTTATTTTTTTATAAACCACCCAGAAGTAGGAGCCCCGCGAAGCGGGGCTCCGTCGACCAAGCCCTACCGTCGACATATTATGTATATCAATCGATCCGTGGTGAATAAGAAAACTACTACTATTGGTGATCTCTTTAAATTAGTTTGCTTAAATACTTATTAGGACACACCTATTATAATACATACAAAAACATTTATTTGGTACTAGACCTTATATCTCAGGATTTTAGGTGATTTATTGTGGAACTGATTTTGCATTGTTTGGTGACTACATTTTGGTGACAGATCTACTATTTGGAGGACAAACCCTATTATTTAAGAAACACAAAACTAATTAAATTGATAATAGCTTAAATGATACCCGTTAATAAATACAAACAGCGAAACAGTCTACTCAGAATCCGATGACAAAAACGAATCCCTCACAAAAATGAAGTGAGGAAAATGCAATAGGACCTGAAATCAGATTTCCTAACGTAAACATTGTCCGGAGACAATGCAGGCGCCGGCTGATGAAGCTTTGCAATCGAGTTTTTTTTAGGACGAGGACCGAAGTAGTCCATATTTCAATTAGTCCTTCGATCTGCAAACAACCCAAAAGAGTATTGTTTTCATTTAAGAATAAAGTCAAAGTCAAAGCATTTAATTCAAATAGGCACATAAAAGGCACTTTTGAACGTCAATATCTATATTATATATAAAAGAAAGTCGTGTTAGTTACACTATTTATAACTTAAGAACGGCTGAACCGATTTGGATGGCTTGGTGGGGAGGTAGTTTAGAACCAGGAGAGGAGATGGACATAGGATACTTTTTTTTTTAGTTTTTGATTATGCCATATTTATTTTCTTTTATTAAACCATTCTTTTATACTTACTTACTATACTATTTTGTATCTATCTTAATATATATAATTCTTCTGTACGTGTGTTTGTCACCTAACTTCTCCTAAACGGCTGGACCGATTTGGTTGAAATTTTGTATGTATATTTCAATGGGTTCCTGGATGGTTTGAAAACACAATTGGACCCGGTAGGTGGCGCTGCTCACCAAATTTGATTTGCTGTACAAGAGAACATTACCTACACAATTTTCAGCGGTACTTTTTATTGCCTAGCTAGAAAGAATAACACAAACAAACAACATTCCATAATATGGAATGTTGTTATTATGCAGAAAATTGGAGCCTTTTTGTCCTCAATATAATCTTTAACGGTATAAAAGGCTTTCGGGCACAACTTACGTTTAATTAATCATTTGTGTATTGTTGTAATGTTCATGGATTGTAAACAGTTTAACACCACGTAAGTACAAATTAGGGTACAATGCCACGTCGCCGTGGTCCGAGGATGAGGGGGAAATATTGGTCGTCGCACACAAATTTCTCAAACGGTATACACTCGGCAATTAAATAGATCCGCAGAAGAACGATTAGCGGAAAATGCAAATGTATGAGACCACATTGCAAGCACACGTGCAAATGAACGACAAGAACATCGCAACCAACGCCTTCGGGTTAATACGTTGAGGCAAAGAGAGGCGCGTGAATTAAAATTATTAAAAATATTATGATAAAAAAAATTAAAATAAGTTTATATTATATGAGAAAGGTGTATTTATTCCAGAAACAAATAAGCGGTATGGGAAAACATTGCCACAATTGTGGGCAATGGATGCAACGAAGAGCTTCCCAAAATAAAAATTGTGAGCATTGCAATAAAAAAATAACACTTAGATTTAATTCGGCAACGAACATCAACAGTAGCTGCATTGAATGCGACTCATATCCCAAAACATCATATCCCAAAACTTTAATCATTGTGGCGGCTTGGAAACCACACATTACATAGAACGCAAAAAAAGGAAGGAAAGGGCTAACTCGCCAATACCTACTTCCAACATAGAAGACTTGGAAGAAATAGAAGAAAATTTCAATAATGTAGACATAAGACAATAGTCAACAGAGAGTTATCAAAAAAATATGACTCAACCATAGATTGGTTAGAAGTAAATTGTAGAATTGCAAAATAAAAATGTTAAATTTATGATAAGTGAAGCTGCTATTCCGGCATTTGTCTCTCACTATTATTGTGTTTTTTTACTTTATTGTAACAAAAAAGTTAATATAACTCAGCTAATTACTAAACACAACATTTATAATTCTAAGGCGGTACGAAGTTCGCCGGGTCAGCTAGTTTACATTAAAATAGAATTGATTCTGGTCGCCCCTTCCAAGAGGTAGTTTCGTATGGAGAAGAATGGACAAGAAACTCCGCCGTTACTCTTTTAAGTGTTACAAAATTTTGTATACATTAATTATATAATTATATGTGAAGACCTATGCACCTATAATAAAATTACCCTACCACAATAGGTAAAAATAATAAAAAAAAATAGCAATAACAAACAAGTAAATTTTGTGATAGATACAATGGTGCCCACATATATTATTTACAAACATAGTAAAAGTATACGATTTTCCAAATTATTGAAACAAGTATTACGTCAGTGTGTGAGTTAAAGTAATTACATAATGTAAATCAATGTCATATAAATAATAAACTATACAATTAAAGTACCAACAAGTTTGATTTGGTAGACCGTAGATTGTCCTATGGAGCTAGACCAGCATGTTTCCAAGCATTCTTATCTTGGATATAATCCTCTAATTTGTAATATGCTTGTTTACAAACTGAACTAGAATTTCACCTAAAGCCTGTAGGTACCTACTAGCTTTATAGAGTAGACCTCCATCAAACTTATCAAAACAGATGACATGTTAATACAAGTTGAAACGCAAAAACAATGACGTTTATGTATTATGCGAAGTAGGACGGTAGTTCCGGCAACGTTCAATAGAATTGCACGTGGCTATTACACGGACGCGGCGCTAGTGTGCTGAGGAAATAAGATGTCACTCAAAACTCGGCAGCGGTGACTAGCGGACGTGTCACGCGTGTTACTGTCGGGCCCGTTATTTTGAATTGCTCATATTTTAAAGGAATACAGTGGTATTTATGGTACGGACAAACTTGATGTGTGGACGAAATTGGAAATTTGGGCATCTGTAGAAGTAAATGTATATTAAACAGTCTATTCGAATTAAACACAGGACAAAAAAGCCTTTTTATTTGTATTTTTTTGTTTCCGGGGTGGAAAATCCTCATGGATGTCCACCGCCCTGGGGCGGGCGGCGGGGTCTGTCAGACTCTTACTGACTAAAAACCACCCCGGTGTTCCAACTGACACATACGCCGGAGGTCGCGGGAACGTACGATCCTTCCTTTTGCTGCCCATAGGCCATCTAGTGGAATCAACATTGGAAAAACCTCATTGAAACATATAAAAGAACAAACAAATTAAGTTAAAAATCCTAGTACAAAATAATGTTTCCGTGTTCAAAAATCCAATCAAATCAAAAAAACTATCAATCAACATACCTAAATCCAGAACGTGCCATCATTGGCCATTAACGGATCCGTAAGACAATGTTAAAAAGGTTTTTAATTGCTGCTGCACATACAGGGAAAAGCTTTTACGTTAAGCTAAATTCAGGCTTGCATAACAGGTTATAAATAGAACGTAAACGTGGAAGTTCAGCTTCCAGGTCGCGGTGACATTTTCGAGGTAATATAGTCTTTCTATTTTCAGTATTAAAGCCAGTTAGTCGATAGAAGATAGCATTTTTGATGAAGCATTTTTGCAAATAGAAAATGGACATTGTCAACGTTAGCTGTGTCTGCTTTTATCTTTTCGTGATGAAGATCTTTTCAAAGCGACTAATTCATGACCTCTATGAACACAATGACAGTAAACTCACGGGCACTGAACCATTAAGGATAAAGAATATTTTGGTCTATAGGACCTACTGACGACACGTTTGGTGTAGTGGCTACAGTGGCTAAGTGTAGTCAGCGAAACCAAATGGTCCTGGGTTCGAATCCCGGTAGGGGCAAATGTTTGTATGATGAATATGGACATTTGTACCCGAGTCATGGATGTATATTTATAACATGTATGTATTTACGAAAAAAAAATGTATTTAAGTAGTGTATCAACCATCTGGTATCCATAACACAAGCCTTAAGTGTTAAGTGCTTAACTTGGAACTAGATGGTGCTGTGTGCAATGTCAGACGATATTTATTTTTTATTTATTTACTGCAATTTTTTTTTTTTGCATGTAGACACAATTCTTGCGACTCAATGTAATACCGTTATCTCAGTCCATCTATTTTTAGGGTGCCCACCGGACTCTATTACTAAGCCTCCACCGTCCGTCTGTCTGTCTGTCAGCGGGCTGTATATTATGAACCGTAATAGGTAGACAGTTGAAAATTTGATTATGTGTATATCTTGTTAAGTACGGATCCCTAATGGATATCGCCCACCTTGCAATTCCGTAGTTTACGTCGAGCGCATAGAAACTGCATCGATGACGTCCGTCCAGCCACGAGGCGCCGACGCAGCGAAATTCGACATTAGCTTTAATTCTTTTATTACACATTTTTGTCATTCCATATTCTAGCATCGAATTGGCTTCACCATTTTAGTTGTAATAATTTCTCTTATAAATAAATTAGTTTAAAATAACTTTTGGTTTTTTTTCGATCCACCGTCTGCAGTTTACATAATTGTCTATTGATGCTATAACAACAAATAATAAAAATAAAATAAAGTTAAAAATTATAGGGCCATACAAGAAACGTGTTTTTTTTTCATTGTAGAGTTTAATATTGTACGGTGGTGCGTAGGTACGGAACCCTTCGTGTGCGAGTCCGACTTGCAGGTGGCCGGTTTTATATACTTGTACATACATTATTATTATTATTTTAAGACTGTCAACTTTTAAATTATGTATATAATTTTTATCTTGGAAATTGAAATACAGATTTCTCAACAATATAGAACATGCTTAGGGAAAGAGATAAAATACTGAAATGGTTGAAAAAGATAACAATGTCCCATAAAACAATATTTTCCAAGTATTACAACCTATAAACGTTAAGCCTTAAGCCTCTGCATAGATACGCATATAAGCAGAAAATTCGGACGCTTTTAATCGGATCGGTCGACGGCGGGATTTGCGTCCGAATTCGTTAAGTGGGCTCGTTGCGTCGCTGACACCCGGTGAATTGGTGACGTCACCAATAACTAGGATATGACGTTATTGATCTCTGAGTCTGAGTTGAGCTGCATGATTGCTGACAATTGCGTGCACTGACTGGACAGGGCCACTCAATCTGTGTGGTTCTTTCCTCAAAAGACCATTTCAGACACCGATCTACATAGCCTTCACATGATCTGACCAAGATTCTGTCTGGACTTTGTTTCGGCCTTTTTTCTCAGAGAAGTCAGATAGGAAAAGCAGGCCTCATCTAGTTTAAAAAAAAATTATTGACGTGTTTCTAAAAACCTACTTACAGAAATAGAATCATTTATCATTAAACTGTGATTGCTATAAGGGAGGGTCTACACTGGTTTGGAGCGTGTGAGAATTAATATGGTATAATCTATTAAGTAAATTTGGTCCTCTTTTGCCCCAAGTTATCGTTTAGAAAATGGTTGTCGCTTGTTATTTTGAGTTAAAAGTATTTAGTAGGTTCCAGCTGTTTTATTGGAGGTAGTGTTACATCAACGCAGATTTTTTCTCCAATACTCTTAACTACATTAAATAGAAAGAGTTGGGGAAGGGCTACATTCGACAGTTATCTTAACTGAGACTAACTCAAACTCAAAGCATTTATTTCAAATAAACCAATTACAGGCACTTTTGAATTGTCAAGGGGTCGGTCAGTCAGAAAGATGAAGCTAGTTGCCCATTCCAAAGCGTAGTAGGTATAACAATATATATATATATATATATATATATATATATATATATATATTTATATGAGACAACATCCACACAAGGTCTTCAGGTCCCGAACTAGGTCGAACCTGTACTACGGTAACCTGATGACTGATATACATACTTATATATATATACACACCCAGACACAGGTCAAACAGACATGTTCATGCACACAAATGTTTGACTTGTCCGGGGATTGAACCCGGGACCAGCGGCTCAGAAGGCAGGGTCGCTACCAACTGCACCAACCGGTCAGTACCTAACTACCCATTTTCTGTATGGAAACATTTAAAAGATTCGAACGTTCCGCGTTACTTGAACTCGTAGGCACTCATAGTTAGATATTTTATATCAAAAAGATGCAGGGTCAATTCCAAGGTGTCCCTTTGCTTATTTTATAGCTCTCAACATCCACTTAATTTTTATCAATTCATGTCCCATATGTTTTAAGATCTCTTTTTAAACTACATTTCTTGACACTCCGCAGCACGTAAAATCATTACAAACCAGAAATTACGACTGATATTTCCTTTGAAAGAGAATATAATGTGATTATAATGTATCAAGAGAGGTCTTACAGGATATCGTAATTGACATGTCATGACCAGTAGCGGTCACAAAGGGTCAGAGATTGTAGAAATTTGCCGAGCCGATAATGTCGGTCGGGCAAATAGGTTCAGCGAAGACCGAAGAATGGGGGATGCGACAAGGAGCGGTTGATTTTTTGTAAGTCCTGAATTGGTTTCATGGTAGGTTCCGATATGTGTTATTTGGGGCGCACATTTATATGCCAGCCATTTGCCATATTTTTTGTTTTATGCAGTTATTTCTTTATTTGTACTTTTGTTGCCTTGTTGGCCAATTAACAGACTTCATCCTTCTGAAAAATAAATTTGGCTTAACTAGAAAATTGACCATTGGGCCGTGTCACTGATTTCTTAAAGTTTCCCGAAAACCTTAACACGGTCAATGGCTACAACTTCATTGCACACCCTTTTCATTATCAATGATCATTCATTCTCTCTCATCCATACATTAACAACTAATAATATACATAACGACAACTCAATTCAAAAGTACCGCGATAATGATCACACAGTCAGTTTATTTGATTCTATGATCCGCGTTCCAGCTGACCACGGAATGCGGTAGACAAGTCGTGAATGCAGATGTAACTGAACATTTTGTAATACTCCTCTTTATCTCAAAGGCGCCAGAAAGGGCCACCTTTTTGGGGTTTATTCATCTAATGTTTAATATCTTGAATGTAATTTAAATGTAGCATTTAAACAGGTTGGTTCTAAAGCATTTTGCAACAATGTGTAATTAACGAACTTTATTTTTGTAAGCTATTCTAGGTGAGTCGTACTACCAGGTTGTTGTTCTAGATCGTGGGTCGTTGGTATTAAGACTATACATTTTACTTATTTAGTGATAAACAAAAAACAATTATGTGATAAATAACAGTTCCCGATAAAAATATCAAAACTAGTCATTTAACATTAGGTAATCGAATTCTTAGTCTAGGTTATATAAACTATATTCTGTAAAGGTACGGTTCCGTTACATATTTTACCATCAGAAACGTTTTTGCACGGAACTTCATAGTTAGTTTGACGCAAATTGATAACAAGTGGGGCACAGCCTCATTTACCGTCTTCACTCACCCATAACAGCCGAGTAAAATAAACGTGAAAAACTTTGTAGAAAAATGACTAGCGACAGTCGAATCGGATAATTGTGCAAAAAATATATATAGTTTTGTGCTATTCTTTTCATTGAATAAATTGGCTTATTATAGGGTTCATAAAAATCGCGGATATAACTATTTGGTTGCGTAGACCTTCATGAAACTAAACTTGACACATTTTTGATCAAACTTTTTGTATCAAGCTGATGCAATAAAGGAGACATATTTAATAAGTATTAATTTACTTGTTGTTTTCGGGCTGATGAGATGAGTAATCACGACTATTCGTTGTGGCTTGAAACTAACAAAACCAACCGCCATGACAAAAACAGGTTTCGATGCCTAAACTATGGCGAATGTTTCTTCCTGTGGTATATTATGAGATTAATAAATAATTACTGGTAGATCTTCCAAACTTATGTAGGTCCTTGGATTTTGGTGTTTTAGGTTAAATAGGACCACATCCTTCTGCGAAGCAGTAATGCTCGCGAAGGAGGAGGCGGAACGCGACAGGGAGACGCAAAATTCTCGCCCTTACGCCCTTAGTCGCCGCAGGAGATGCCCTGGGCATAGGGAATCCCAGGCCATTTCCCGGCCACCGTAGGCGCGGGCTTGCAGACGGCGAGCAATGGGTAGCTCGCCGTCCGATAAGGACCAGGCCCAGGTCGACAGCGCGGGGTGTTCCACGCGCTGTCGACACTAATGCCGTGTCAGTACTAATGACGGGGTCCGCTGGGGTCTATGTCTGCCAGGGTTGCGGGAAAGTCCGAAAGGGATACCGTGGCCCCTGGCACAGGCAACTGAAGGAACAAGGGTGAGTTTTAGTCAGTAAGAGTCTGACACGCCCTCCCGCTCCCCCAGAGCTCCCCAGAGCGGGAGAAGTTCTTTGATGATTTCCCACCATAAAAAAAAGAAAAGACTATATAGAACCCAGATACTATTTCGTTCAAAAAATATAAAATTTTGAAGAACGTGTCCGTATTGATTTAAATCCAGATCTCCATAGTTTATGCAATAACTTGAGTGTAAAAAATCGTTTTTACGTAGCAAAAGTTAACACGTGGTTCGAACTGGGTTGAGTACATAGCACGGCCATAGATGAATGACGCGAGTATGGCTCGCACCGCTGGAGCGCGGAAACAATCAAATATTGGCAACACCCTATACCCTGCTGGACTCCATGCAGATTTTTATTCATTTTTTTCCATAGTGAACCTCTGTTTTCAGTATAGTAATTGTTTACGTGCTGTGGTTCGGATTTCAAAGAAGTTGCGTGCTATTGTTTGGTTACAAAGTGAGTTGTTATTGGTGCAAATTTTTTAACGAATTCTTTTGATAAATGTTATCACTCCAAATTTTTTTTCATCATCAATCATCATCAGCCTATAATGTTTCCACTGCTGGGACACAGGCCTCGTCTCGGTGAGAGGGAATGCGCCGTAATCCACCACGCGGGCCCAGTGCGGGTTGGTAGATGTCACATGTCTTCGAATTTTTCGTTCTAGGACATGCCGGTTTCCTCAATTAAATTCAATTATTAAAAAAAATAAAAATTATAACGAATTATGGCTGACTCGTCACTGTTCCGATTGGTCCCCAAAATTTTTCTTCATACAAGAAGTCTCAATTCGTCATCATTTGAAAACAAATGAAGGTATTAAAATGAAAAAGAATTATATCTACATAGAGACCAGTAGGTAGATAGCAAGATCTGAAAGTTAATAGAACCAATCGAATCCCATCAGTGTTAACTTAAAATAGACGACAAGACCAGGAAAAAAATACAAACTCGCTAAAACATGAACACATACACACATCACATCCACAGACTACACACGAGTGGCAGTAGACGCATACGTACAATGAATGAACTTAAAAGCCGCTGTTAATTGAATCGGCTTCAGATTGCAGGACGCTGTCGGCGGCAGTGGTAATTGCGTTACGTACAAACATGTCCAGCCCTCTAACTGTGCTCATTCGATGTGACCATTTTTTTACATACGGGCTGGATGGGAATTTTATTGTTAATGGATGCGATGTACGAATGAATTGAATCTAGGAATACAGCTCGCATAATAATGAACAATAAAATAAGGAGTTAAACTCCTGGACTCGAAAGCCTGTCGATATGACTGAGTATAATAAACACGGGTGACATGAGATTTGACAACAGACCAAATTGATTAAGCTTTCAGGAATCGGGGATAAGTGTTGTTTGAGACTTCGTAATCAAGTTTTAGGGCTCTCAGAAAATCTTCTGGGCTTTAGTCTTCTATTATGTAAATGTAAGATGTTGTCATCTGAGTAAGTATTGTACTTGTAATGTAGTGTAAACTTCTTAGTCGGCGGTTATCTGAGCCATTTTGAATTTATTTAAATAAAACTAATTCTTTCATACCGATACCAAAATGGCGGTAGGTATCCACGTTTCACGGCGCGTAAAGTTACCCAGTGCTGAAAACAGCAGTCTTTTATGCTAGTTTACCCGTGTTATGTTAGTCACTTAACCTATTCAGTTTCATTATTTCTGGACCCTAATTTAAATGGGCACCCATTTTCCTTTTTGCTAAATTTACAGTTTTAAAAATAGAATTCGCATGAAATTCACCAATTGTTTCGTTAATCTCTGTTATGACTGCGATAAATTACAAACTGCGCAAAACTGCGTTCACCACAGATAACGAATTTAAAAAGGGGGAAAAAGAAATTGCTGCCTTTATCTAAGAACTTAAGAGGTGCTTGAAATGACTCCAGGTTTTTCTCTTAGTCACTCGAATAGCGAGAACCAATTATAACTTGTAAGTAATCCGCTTATCTGAAACTCTGCGAGTCGACGCTCGCCGTTTGGAATATAATTCACTTTATCCATATTCAATATCAGATCGTGCGACGGCGAGCAAATAGAGCGTTTCAAGTGAGAATTATTATTGGATAAAGCTCGCCTCTTTCCTTCTTGTCTATTTTCAGTGTCCGGTGGAGTGTAATAATTTACGTGTTGTATTGGATATTGCGCTGTGAAAGTACCCTCGAGTGTCTGTATAACTTTATGATCGTTTGATTTCTGGTAGTGATGGTCATTAAATGATGAGTGTTCTTTCAGAAAATTTCGGTTGGTTAGTTTTATCAACCTTCTGGTTTTTTGCAGCTAAAAATAGTCCAAAAGATTAATAAACTTACCATAACGGTGCACGAGTAAAGTGCTGAACTCCTAAATACTACTCCTAATACTCCTAAATCACATAAAACCTACAAATGTTATCAACGATCCCAAATGCTTCATTGTTTGAACTTGGTTTAAAAATGGCACGAAGCAACTAAAGAGGTAAATAATAAGATTAGCAGGTAACACCAATGTGTTTGTTCCGCCCACGTTGGGCGCCACTTTTACGTGACATGAATTTAAACGTTTGCGAATTCACTCGTACAAAATGGCCCGTTCGGGAACTTTAAATAGGAAACAAGTTGGATAGTAAAACAAATAACGATAGTAGACAGAACAAGAAATAAATCATAAAATGGTACATTTTATGATTTATTTCTTCTTTTGTACATCTGATCGGATTAATTAAAACGGCGCTCGTCGAGCTAATTGCCAGGTGTAGGATTATAACTTACCTTATTTCATTTTAATTCTTGCAATCTTATTTCAGTGTTTGCCTCATCACATTGAAGACCGAATAAGCATTCGTCATTTTCTGGAACACAATTAAAAAGCCGTTAAAGTTCAACTACCTACAGGTTATTTCGTAGAAACTGCGTATTTTCTTTGACTTACTTTGGAGAATGTTTCAACAGAAATATATCCAAAGCCGTAAGCTTGAAGCGGCAAAGGTCGCAGCGAGCGTTGCATTATAGCATTATAAGGAGCAAGTAAGGACGTATCACGGGACCTGCGTTCCAGATAGGATTGCTTCAACACGCGTCACACACAGAACTTACCTAAAAGCATAAATTGAGGGTAGATATAAATTATTTGCACGGGAAACATTTATATCATCATGTGCCTAGCCTTGTTCCATCTATGCTGGGTTTGGTTTCCAGTCTAACTGGATGCAGATGAATACCAGTATTTTACATGGAGTGACTGGCTATTTGATCTCCATAACCCAGTTACTGGATAACACGATACCCTGTGATTAGACTGGTTGTCAGACTTTTTGGCTTCTGGCTACCCGTAACGACTGTCAAAGATCCACGTGAGACGGAAAATATTAATAATTGTAAATTAAAATGATGTGACGGAAAATATTAATAATTGTAAATTAAAATTATTAAGAAATCTGTTCTAATTCATTTTTCTTGTTGAAACATGTTTAACTAAGTGGTTAAATAAAATATGAAAGATCCTTAGGAAGGAGGAATTAAAAAAAAATTGAAATAATTGTTTTTGGTTAGGCCTTCGATACGTTTACTAGAAGTCTTTTTTATCAGATGAGTGCATATTAGGATATGGATTCTAAAATTAGACCATATTAACATAAAAACCGAGCTTACTTATGTAACGCCAACATTAGTGACGGTTATTTCGAAAATTTTATTAATTAATATCCCTGTATATATAATATTAATATATTATTCATATTGTATTTATATATTTTATTTATTATTGCATATATAATTATAAGTACCATTTTCTATCAAGATGAGTCAATACACAGATTAAGTAAACCTAAACAAAAACTACCCATAGGTCTTAGCTAACAAACTCCAAAATAGTACCATATTCGAATTCCAATAATAACCTCGAGAAACCAATAATTAATTGGTCCATACCATACCATGAGTGCCCGTAAATGTCCACTGAACATGACCTAATTAGTGGTCGGAGGACATTAATTGAATCAGCGGCCACATTTCAAGGCATAGTGTTGTGTCCAAGGATGTTTGTGCCATAACAAATTCTTGCACGAAGAAAATTAAACAAGGAATGGCAGACGACGTAGGTATGTATATTCTGCCTACTACCACAGTATAATAAAGTAAGCAGTATTGCGTCTTAATACAAATAGTCCGAAACGACACGCTTCGAAATCTCGGTGTACACCAGTATTTAACCGTTGCACGTGCACTGCAGTTACGTAAGGATGCCGACGGTGCGAGATGCTCTCGTGCTTACTCGTATTATATTTACGTGAAATATAACACGAAGTTATTGACTGTATTGTCCAATATATAGCTGTTTTTAAGTCATCTATATGGATATCAGTTTTATTATTACTAATTCAGTCGGCCAGGTAAGCCATACAAATTAAATAATTTTTATTTATTTTATTTATGTTATGTAGGTATTTCTATTTTTATTGAAGTGTAGCGAGCATAATTTCCTTGACAGACACTCAGTAGGTCTCTCTTATTCTCTCGAGCGGCGGAAAAAAAAAAAAAAAAAAAAAAGGACACTGCCGAGACGTAATACTGCTTACTATTTTTATACTGTGGTACTACTTAGTTTGTTCTAGGTAGTCAAGATTCTTGGAATCGCACCGCTATGGCGCCATATTATATTAGTGAGCCTTTTCAACCGAATAGAAAACAAATCAAAACGACGCTTGATAATCCGTCGTAGTGCTAGTTAATCTATCACTTTTATTCTATTGTATCACATTCTTTCCTTTTTTATTTATTTTCTTGTATCATGAAAGCTGTTTACAACATGTGAGCCACGTTCTTCATTAGGTAACATTTCATTACATTATCTGAAGCCTTTTACCGTGTTGCGAGAAACATGGGCCGATGTGGAAATCTAGTAGATACATAGATTCATGGTGAATAACGATTTCTCTCATTCGACTCCCAACCAAATAAGACAAGGACACAGTTTCCTCTTTAGTTGTGGCTGGATGTATGTCCACTAGAGGATCGTGGATACTACAATATCCACTTTCGACGTTATCTGCCTGATCCAGCCATTTGTCTTTGATTCATAACTGAAATACATTATGGTAAGTAAAAAATAAACACCAGGTTTATTCATTTTTATTCCATGAAAAAAAAAATGCAACGTCACTTATTAATGCCAGGCGTAAGGTACGACATTTAATATAAGTTTACATACATAAAAGTCGTGAACCGGTGATTTGTCAAAATCAACGCTTGGCAAACAAAATGGAAACAAAAGTGGTCCTGTTCCTCCAACATCGACCTCATAAGTAGCCAGCAAGTAGAATAGCAACAGAGAAGCGAATATGACCATTCCAAACGCAGTGCTGAAAAGCCACCGACACAAACAAAAACCTCTAAAAAGTAAAAGAATAATACCTATGTATTGGCCCTTACCGTCTTATTACAAAAAAGTACTTAAGTACTGGTTTAAACCAAGACTAAAAGGTCTAGGATTGTTACGGTATTAAAGTTAGTACCAGCATCAAAATGTGTTTCGATTACAAAACGAAGACTATCCGAGGATCAGATAGTACTAAAGAAAGTCCATGATTTAAATAATATCCACAGATAACAAACAAAAATGGCATTCTTTCATTCGTTCATAGAGGATTTATTTGAAGCAACGTTCTGTTTCTCTAAATATTGATAATAAAATAACACTTGGGATGCTTAAATAATTATTTATCAATACAAAAATATTTCATAAATTGTTCTTTGTTTATGTTACAATATATTGAACAAGCACAACTTGTACTTTTGACGCGCTTTTTTTATACAAGTTGTCATATTTTTTAACACCTCTAGCGTGAAGTGGAGTGCATTAAATACGGCGCGGCGCGCGTAACTTGAGATTGAGACGAATGATTTTGTTGCGTTTGCGTCCTATAATAATAAATAACTAAATGCACTTCATAATTTTACTCAATGTTCTTATTATTACTGATGTGGTTTGTTCGTGAGTGGTTGTGTTAATTCGTGATCTAAAATTAAAATGGAACAACAAAAGAAAAAACGTGGTGAAAACTGGAGTTCTGAAGAAAAAGTTAGTAAACCAGGGATTTTTAATTGTTATTAGGTAAGCAAGCATCCTCGAGGGTCGTGGGATAAATCCTCACGTAAAACAACCACAATTTTTTCTCCAAAACGTTTTGTGAACCTGTACTTATACCTAAAATCTTCGTCACTCAATTCAAAAGGATTCACACGATGACGATTTCGGTAAGATCGCCGAGACGTCTCCAGCATAACCAAATCTTCCAAATCCATCAAGTCAATCATATTAATATCCATTTTTAACGATTTGTAAATAAAAAGACACAATAATAATCAACGCTAACCTCAAAATAAATTAGTACCGAAGTTAGTCCAATAGTTAAACTAGGTGTCTCGGCGGTTTAAATTTAGTACCATAGATAGTTCTTGAACTAGTGATAAACTTCATTTTATAATAACGTTTTATTTAGTCATGGTTTAAACCTAGTAACAATCCTAGTACTAAATTTAGATCGTGATACTAAATTTAGATTCCACAAATGTAACAACTATGTACCTAAAGTTAAAAGAAAAAATACACACAAAATTAAAATATCAAATAGAATCTTCTTAAACAAATAAAACAAAACAAAGTCTTCGTTCTATAAACAAAAACAAAACAAATTCTTGTTTAAGACAATACTTACTTACACCTAAAATAAAAACAAAGCAAAAAACAAAACAAAATTTAATTACACGCGCTTTAATTGGGAGTATAGTACCCCACTGTTTCCGTAGGGGGTTAATAACAACGAGTACGCACGCAAATTATACAGATCATCCAAGTTTTCCGTTGACTTGCAAAGTACGGTTCCTGTCAGTACAAAGTATTCCCTTTTTAAATTACGAAATTTACTAAAGAGTATCCAATAGGAGTTACAAAAAATGTGGAGGTCACACAGGCGGTTGCTCCACGTAATATCATCGTATTCAGCTGCATCTGGTTAGACTAGAAAAAATCGTTGGGATTAAGCTAGGCAGATGAGATGATGAGAAGTTACAAAAAATATATTAAAAATACAGATTTTTTGTAACTAGCAAAAACGAACTTGATCCCTGGCCTTTTTGATGTGTGTGCCTATATTGAAAAATCTTGTAATGGTGACTTACGATGGTGGATTATTGTTTTCGAGATCCGCAACTAGAAAAACATACACTTGATTAGAATGTCTGGGGAAAATCAAAATGAACGACATATCCTTTAGAGAAATCGGTATGGCGTTTGTTGTTAGCGGTTTTTTTGTCATCATGGTGACTGTTTTTCTTGTTAAACTTGACCGAGTACAGTGAATTGCTATCAATTTGTTTTGAATTTCAATTTCTGTATTAAAGATACAATTTTTATTGCTATTGCCATAGACGAACACAATAAGTCTGACAGATTCTCTCTAACAAAAAACTGGGTCACTCAAGTCGGCCAGCTCGCTGGGCGTATAGGCCGCTGTACGCACACAGTCACACATTAACCGGCTGACGGTCGGCAATTACGTGCGCAAACGGCAACACAGATAAATATATTCACACATAAACGGGACTTAGGTTTGCCTTAGCTGAGTTCCGTCCGATTTTCTTATGTGTATCATCTATAGCCGCACGTAAAACCGATTGCTGGCGTGGCGACGCATGCCGTGGCGACGCGTCGCCATGCTATATTTTAAATAAAGAACAATTTATTTCTTAAAAAAAAAACTGAATATTTGGTTTTTGATTATGCCATGTTTGTTTTCTTTTATTAAACCATCCTTTCATACTTATTTACTATACTATTTTGTATAATAAATAAGTATGAAAGAATGGTTTTCGATGTTTCACACCTGCCAGGCGTCCCGCGACGGCTTAATTTTTGTTCGTCCATGGCTATTGCATTAAGAAATGCTTTCAAGGGACTGATAGAGGCAAGCACATCTCGGTATAAAAACATAATATCTAACGTCTTTAAACAGCTTCTATCTGCAAAATAATAATGACTCGCTTACTTCTGATTTTTACCTGTTTACAATAGTTAATATACAATATATAATAATACAATAGTTGATATTTTGAATTCAATCAGTCAGTATTACCGGAACCTGTAGAATACCGGAGTTTAAGAGCGTTTATACCTTATGAGTGGCAACGTCGCAATTTAGTGTCATATTCGTCGTTTTTAATTTTTATCATGCAATCGGAGCTATATTTTAAAAATCTGCTTAATTAACTTTTTAGAATTACGTGAAAGTGTTTAAAAAGTAAGTAACCGTAATGCTCACAGTTATTTTGCTATGAAAATAACGCCCTGCAAGTTTCCAATGTATTATTTGCATATAAATAGAACTGTAAACGCAACGATTTCTTACTTTTTACACAGTTTTCACATAATTCTAAAAAGTTAATTAAACAGATTTTTTTAATAAAGCTCCGATTAAATGATAAAAATTGAAAACCACGAAATATGACACTAAATTGCGAGGTTGCCACTCATAAGGTATAAACGCTCTTAACACGGGAAGGGTGCAATGGGATAGCAGTTTTTTTTCAGATTTCAGATCTTTAAATTTCTAATTAACATAGAATCCGCTTCATCAACCCAATACTTCGCAAGTATGGTTTCGTAGAATTAATTGTCTTCCCTCTTATTATGTAGATACCTACCTATTTGATATTTTTCTGGCCAGAGTAATATCTAAATATGACTGCCCAGAAAAATATCAAATAGGTTATTTGGGTCTAAACCCAAGAAGCCTGTTCACCTCACTTTAAAGATATTAGGGTTGTATGCGTTCGGAAACACAGACGCAGGTAGAGTTCCATTCTTTTGCTGTGCGCATTACAAAAGACATTTGGAAACGCTTAGTGCGAATTGGTGGAATAGCAACTAGATAAGGAGGGTAGCTTGCAGTGTGTCTAGATGACCGATGGAAGAAGGGGGCCGGTGGAATAAGGTCGTGGGCACTCGTGGGGTTCTTGGGCACACTCACCGAAGCACAATCTGTAGAAGACCGACAAGCAGGCAACCTTGCGACGATTTAGTATTTAGTTCTGTTTGCTATCCAGTATGTTTTTTAATTTTGTCTTTTTGTATTTTTGTTTGTATTATGCCCTTGCAATTTTTTTCTTTCCTCTTAATAAATCTATTTTGTTAAACACTTTAGGCACCAAATACTTAGATGTTATTTTACCATAATAATTCGTTATCTGTTGTTGAACCAGTTTGTTCTGTCTAACCTTACGTGTATTGTACTCATTTTTAACATTAACTTTATATTCATCATTATAATAATGTTCCAGATCTACCAAATAATCTACTTTTTTATCTATGGGTATAATTTTACAGATGGAAAATAAATTATCATACTCTTTGTTGCACTTATCCTTTAGATTTTTACTAACTAGAAACATTGATAGTCTTATTTGTATGCCTTTTTTTATATGCAATAAAGGTTCACCCGTACACAAGGAGCCCATAGCTTATCAGCGAATCGGCAAGTGTAAAATTCACCATCCCTAACATCTGTTTGTTCAACACATTTTTTAAGTGGTAAAACTTACTTAGCACCGATCTTAGCCTATTGCAAATGTCATTTACATGTAATCTCCAATTAAAGTTCTTATCTATTGTTAGACCTAAATATTTAAATTTATCTACGTACCTACTACTCCAATTTTGCACAGTTACAATTACATTTATTTATATGCAAACATTAATATGTATGTCCTATCACTGTGCGATATTCAGCATTTACAGATTGCAGATTTTGTTATGCTGTAATACGCCTGAGGCAATGCCATTGGTTATGAATAAAACCTATGTTTTGCTATTTATTATTTGGCAGAAATACTTACTGACATCGACTTCTTCCTCGTAATTTTTAAATCAAACATCACGTCATCGTTTTGTGTGTCAATGAAGCCTGAGTATGTCTTTGATTGCGGAAGGCATTTATGATCAATGTATTATACATTTTTCAGGAATTCTAACGCTTAGTTCTGAAAACAAACAGACTTTTAACAGCAAGATTAAACGGTGAAATTGAGGTTCGTGGATAGTATTTTTGCAATGCAATGTAAAAACGAAAACACAGTTTTCAAAACATTTCTATGTAATCATTTCAGCGGTCCATGTTTATCACATTATTTAAAATGCAGAAAACATAAAAGTTGTTTACAACATGTGAGTCCTGTTTTTCATTAACAGTTAATAAAATTTAATGGAGCTTTTCACAGTGTTTCACATTATACACAGGAATTTTGATAAACAAGTGCGGTGGACAATTTGTTACCAGATCAGAAATCCACAGGATCCGCTTCATAACTACAATTATTAGCATCTCAATAATAATAATAAATAATAATATGGGACAACATCCACACAAGGTCTTCAGGTCCCGAACTAGGTAGAACCTGTACTACGGTAACCTGATGACTGATATACATACTTATATACATATAAACACCCAGACACAGGTCAAACAGAGATGTTCATGCACACAAATGTTTGACTTGATAATCTTGTCATATTAGGAGAACAGTTAATTAACATTGTTGTTATTACCAAATCGTAGCACTGGCAATTCTCTTATCGCCTTTTACGTCCACGTAGAGAGAGAGAGAGAGAGAGAAGAACCACATCCAGTATATTAATTAATGACTCAGATTAGCATTTCACGTATCTTCCCAACAGCAAAGCTTGCTCTAACTACAGTCCTCCATATCTTAGGACCTAGGGGAGTCATAAAAGCTCAAGTATTTAACAGGAAGTCGCATAACATATTTGCAAAGTATCAGGGGCAAATATTGGATTTAATAGTCCAATATTTTGCCTGTAACATAGGAATCGGTTGTTAAAATTTATAACTCAAACTCAAAGCATTTATTTCAAATAAACCAATTACAGGCACTTTTGAATTGTCAAGGCAATATTTGCAATCGGTCTCTTTTGTAATATTTTTTCATAATTATTGTGCCCTTATCCCAATTTGTATTACATACAATCTGTATGTTTAAGCAGTTTCTTGGTAAAACGTCATTTCGAAAGGGAAATACTGCACGGAAACTAAAAAAAAATTACTTATGCGCAGTTTTTTGGAACAAATGAGGCTTTTAATCTATCCTCTCTTAAACTTTCCGGTCTTTTCTCAAAGTTGGTCACAATTTAACAAAGCTAGGTTAGATTAGAAAAACTGTACGCAACCACGCACGAGCCGAATTGGTCGCAATAACTTAGTTTGGGCACCCTGACCAAATGGGTTAGGCTAGCTTAGATCTTTGACCACCCGCTTTTAAGTTAGTTGCAGTTAGATACTTGGCTATTTAGTATTTTTAGGATCCCAGCATAGGTATTATTTGAGGTTTACAAAAAGAGGCGCATT
The DNA here is from genome assembly GCA_937001585.2 of Brachylomia viminalis. NCBI lineage: Eukaryota > Metazoa > Arthropoda > Insecta > Lepidoptera > Noctuidae > Brachylomia > Brachylomia viminalis. The sequence goes on from OW443300.2 coordinate 7,764,333, forward strand.
CATTATAATATTAGATTCAATTATTCATTTTTTAGAAAGCAAAATGGGAATTATTTGTAACTAACAAGCTAAATAATTATGATATACGGGTAATGGTTCGGTCCCACGCTGGGCAAAGTCAAAGTCAAAGCATTTATTTCAAATAGGCACATAAAAGGCACTTTTGAACGTCAAAATTTACATTTAAATAGAATTGATTCTAGTCGCCCCTTCCAAAAGGTAGTTTCGTATGGAGAAGAATGGGCAAGAAACTCCACCGTTACTCTTTTAAAATTGGTTAAATCTCTCTTTTATAATTGGTGGGCGCCACTATTACATGACACTAGTTTCAAGGGTTGCTTTTTCATTCGTACAAAGTGGTTGATTCTGATAGTTGTGATAAGAAATAAGTTGGATAATAAGACAAATCACAATCAAATGGTTATTTATTTTTATGTACCATAGGAAGAAAACTTATTTTTTATTGGATTCTTGGTGGTGAAAACTTACTTCAAAATAGGATCAAGCAACTGATAAGATAAATAATTATGACGAGCAGGTAACACACGGTATGTTTGTTGGGTTACGCTGGGCTTCACTTTTACGTGAAACAATTTTTTGGAATTGCAAGTTCTCTTCCACGAAATAGTTCATTCAGTATGTTGTAGTAGGAAACAAGTTTGATAATAAGCAGATACGGATTATCAATCTCGGCCGCCCTAGGTTGTTTAGCCGACCTCCAGCCCCGTCCTGCTAATTTTATAGCGTAACTCCGCATTTACACCTATATATATATATATATACCTATATATATACATGAGCGCTAATAGGATGAATTTCTGATGAGGTTCATCTTTAGGTCCACGAAGCCATCTCGAAAGTTTTTACACTTCACCTCGGATATGTTAGATTTTCGTTTGTCCATTCATACATGAGATAACTTTTTGAGCTCCCTATCTAACTGCCCCGTTGGTCTCGTGGTTGCAAGCGCAACTGCTGAGCTGAGGCCCAGTTTTGATTTCCTATTTTATTTCTGTATGTTTTTGTAACTATATTTTAGTTTAAAGCCAGGGGCTGCAAGTGCCCCCCCTCGCACGCCCTTGCGTTGCCTATGCTTATATATATATCGCAGGTTAATGCTAAAACAAGGTTTTTGATCAAGAACCGGAAGAACACAAAGTGATTGATGATTATTTTATCATTAACCTGAAAAAAACCTGTTTTTTTTATCAAAAACCTGAACGTGTTTAGGTTGATGATAAAATTTAAGCTTTTAACGCGATCAAATGGAACATTTCGGCTGTCGGGGATTGTCCGCGAGCCGGGGCTTCACCTGTTCGGCTGACGGGGTTTTACCGCGGGTCCCGTTTCATCTGCGCTCGCGTGCGCCTCACCCCCTCAGTCACAAAACACTACGCAAAGTACTGTGACAAATACGTACGTTAAATAATTAAATAACTTTAATAATAATTGATAACACAAATCATATTGATTGAATATTATGTGTGTTGTGTTCGTGTGTTTATTGCTCATTCAAAATGGCATCTTAGGCGAACCAAGTAGACAAGCCATTTGTGTGTAAAGAAGAAGATTTTGATAAGGCTATTATCACTTTATTGGAAGGCCGTCAGACTTTGTGTTTGAGAATTTCCTTACCTACAGAAAACTCAATGTCGTTGCCCAACCGAACCGGAGGAATCACATTGAATCATAACTGAACTATAACAGTCATAAATATGAGAAGAAAATCACAATAACAAAAAAAGAAACACAAATATAAGTACGGTAGTTTTGTGTTCACAAACCAATCTTCTAATGTAACCTATTATTAATTGAACTCAACTCACAGGTGTAATTATAGGCGTAAAGCAAGACAGTAATATTAGCAAACATGAAAGCTATCTCATAGACCGGTGATTTGCTAAAATCGACTTTAGGCATCCAAAACGGAAACAGAAGAGGTCTGCTTCCTCCTGAATCGGCATCATTAGTAGCCAGAAAGTAAAACAGCGAAATATAAGCGAATATGTTCATCCCAATTGGGACACCAGTATTGAATATGCACGTGAATATACAGATCTTCCAAGTTTTAAGTTGATTCTCAAAATACCGTGCTCTGAAACAAGCACAAAAATTTGACTAACCTACAAATAATTAAAACAAGAAATATCTGCTGTGAATGCACCAACTGGAGAGTTTCGTAATCTGCATACATGTAATGAAAACCATTATGAAACTGTAGCGAAACTAAATAATACCTACATACTAACCGGTATTTTTCCCCCTCCGTACAAATATAATGAAAATCTTCCTTCATTGCTCGCAACAAGTTGTGAAAGTGCGGCATATTCCTTCTTGTACAGGTGAGTACCTATTAGCAACTTATAGCTTAGTACAATAGTATAAGTTCCAGCCTCAGTCATATTTGTGGTATATCTATGGTTTCCAGACAATGACAGATGGACGTAAATGAAAATACTGTAGGTGTGAGCCTAGTAACGAAGAGGATAGCATTTGGATTGAAGTACGTAGGTAGTAAGTAGGTAAGTATTTAGTTATATTATTTTTATTTAAGTGCAACGTTCGTAAGTACGCTGTACTGGTACAGCGTCCTAACTATTGTTTGCCTCACCGGACGACGTCACTACGTCGGCGCCGGCTGTCGCTGAAAACCAGCGCTGGGGCTCTGTCTTGCATAGGGTCGCGGCATAATGCTGAGCGATAGCCGTTTTGCGTGGATGTGACGCATGTTTCCCCCAACCTTTTCATATTTTTTGTAATATTTTTTGCGCCATGTTTACCGCAAATAAACACATTTTCTTTCTTTCTTTCTTTACCTGGAATTCAGTATAATAATATCATTTGACTAGTAACTTTGATTCCAATGCATAACAATAGCTTAGCGTGACCATCGAAGCTACATAGCCCATATTAAGCAATAACAGTTGGCACCTATGTTATGATGGTCTACAATGAGGGATGGGTTGTGCAGAAAGTTTTGAAAAAGTATGTGAATGGTTTTAAAAGTAGAAGCTGACCAAAGAGGTAATGGAAGGATTGCGTAAAAGATAGCTAACATCGCAAAAAAGTGGGTGAATATTAAGATGACGGCTGATTAAAATGTATAAAAGAGGTTAATATAACTGCGCTGTCCCCAAAAAAAAACCTTTTTCGAGATCCGCAACTTTAAAAGCGACTAACACTTGAAATAATGTCTGATAAAACTCAAAAGGATCGTCACATCCTGGAGAAATCAGTAGTCTTTGTTGTAACATGTTTTTTTTTTTTTCATCATTTTGACTGTTTTTCTTGATAAACTTGATCGTACACAGTGAATCGCTATCAAGTTGTTGTGAATTTCGCATTCTCCATAGAGATACATTTTTATTGCTATTCCACTAGGAAATGCTTTCAAGGGATTGATAGGGGCAAGCACATCTCGGTATGATAGAAAAATAAAAACTTTTTTTTACAAAAAGTAACGACCCACTTAAAAAAAAAACACTATTATGTGAAAGACCACTTTAATTTCGGAAGTCGGTTGCAAAAAACTTAATTTACATTAAACGTATTTTCGTTTTTTGCCTTATTGAGAACGAATTGAGAACCTCCTACTTTTTGAAGTCGGTTAAAAACATCGTACGTCTTTAAAGAGGTTGGTTCTCCGCTGCCTTCTGCTTTATCTGCAAAATAATAATGCGTGGTCGATTCTTAGCGGTTCACTATAGCCAAGTTGACTGATTTTGCGTTAAATCATTCTAGTTAAATCAATCATCTTAATGTGTAAAATACATGAATTTTAAAAGGGAAGGTTGCAATCGTAGCCTAAGTTTTTTTTCAGCTGCCTGATATTTCAATTTCTAATTAACATAGAATCATCTTTTTCATGACACGTATTCAATACTTCGCAAGTATGGTTTCGTAGAATTATTTATCTTCCCTCTTATTATGTAGATACCTACCTATTTGATATTTTTCTAACCAGTAATCTTTAGACCCAAAGAACCCCGTATATTTGCTGTATTGCGCCCGAGGCAATGCGGTTGGTTAAGTGGTTGTGAATAAAACCTATTTGTGCTGCTATTTTGGAATACAAGTTATTGACCGTGGCTTCGTCCTCGTAATTTTTTTATCGAACATCACGTCATAGTGTCGTGTGTCAATTAAGCTTGAGTATGTCTGGCTTGAGGAAGGCGTTAAATACTATTAAGATCCATGTGTTATAATTTCTTCAGGAATCCCAACGCTTAGTTCTGAAAACAAACTGATTTTTAACAGCAACATTAAACGGTGAAATTGAGGTCGTGGTTTAATTAAAAAATCGTCGTTTTTAATTAAATATTACCTATTTTTGTAATGCAATGTAAAAACAAAAAATACAGCTTTCAAAACATTGCTATGTAACTACTTCAGCTGCTGTCCATGTTTATCACATTATTCAAAATGCAGAAAATTTTACAACATGCGAGTCCTGTTTTTCATTAACTGTTAATAGGTATAATGAATTGGAGATTTCGTTGTCACCAAAAACCGCAATTTGCGTGACGGCACATCCGTCCCCAACATATAGGGCTTTGCACGCTGCGGTTAGCATGAAAGCCACTGAGCCTCGTTATAAATTTGTTTGGATCTGAAGAGGCGAAATTCTAACAAGTATAAGAATCTGACCTCAACATGGCTAGAAACATGGACACTGTTTTATTAGTGTCCATGAACTAACCAAAAACAAAAAAAAATGCAATGCATGTCCTTTGGTTCATTTTTTAGACTTGTGCTAAAGATTAGGCAGCAAGTAGGAAATGGTAGTTCTAGCTGATTTTATATAGGAATCCTCGGTCTGTAGCCGGGGTACTGTAGCGTCGTGTGGCTTCTCAACGGTAAATACTCGAGTGATGCTCAAAATTTCACAATAATGTAATGTTGCTAAGCAAATCACTAAAATCATGGAACAACACTAATTTTCTTATAACACTCGGCCATTTGAACAGGCGCTTGCTTAGCTAGCAGAAGATATTCCCTGACTCTCAGTATTCTCTGTGCCTCAACCTAGGGTGAGGTCCTCGCTAATTTGCCATTTATACCAGACCCTCTGTACTGGATAAACATTGGTTATATCGTCACCTATGTAGTATTTGATTTCGTGGCTGTCATGTCGGACCACGCGGCTGTAGCATTGAGCTAGGAAAAACATATAAGTCAATGGGCTGTAGTCATGGTGTAGGCAATACATAAGTACATATTCCTGTCTCCGATGCACTCACCGGAGACTGAAATATGTACTTACGTATTGCTGTGCAAGGCCTCACTGTGTATTAGAAACTATATAGCTCGCCATCTGCTAAAATAATAGTTTTCTTTGTATTTCATGCTTCCGTGTCACAAACATAACTTCATATTGCAACTGGCATTGTGCCACGCTCTTTGCTTGTAAACCGTGATGTGTTAAACTTCCGTCAAACCTGATCACATACACCGTTCTTGATCGCTAAAAGGGAATGAAGCTGAGCACATCGCATGCGGCTTGCTGCTTTCGCATCGCAACTAATATGCACTTCCTAACGCGCCATCCAGGTTTCTATGCCCAGGCTAGGAGTCCTAGCCTAGGACAGGGCATCTAAATATCGTACGCTGCTCCAATCTGCACGCTACCCCGAACGGCGCTCTGCACACGTAGCTGATGTGTGCGCTACCGGCGGCGGCGTCCTACTGCCTGCTACCGTCGCACTCTAACTGCGGCCCTTCGAAAGGCCTTACTGGCCTCTAGCTGAGCCTGTGCTGACAGGCCTTCTAATCTGGCGTCTCTAGAAACCAAGGACGGTAACGTTCTTAAGCCTTAGAGTCGACCTCATTTTTCCACATTTTTACCAATGACGAATTTGCGCGTGCAGCACTACTAGCCTCACCAACAACCGAGCCAACATGGTGAAGCACCGAATGGTGGCGGCGTTTACTCACCTGGCACCTGAGAGTGAATTTGCAGAATCTAACAGAGTGGGTACTATTGAAACATAAATTATTTTCGTGTACAAACTTTCGACGGCTTTCATTATTCTCTTTGCCGAACTTAGGACACGAACTAATTTTATGATCTGCGAAGCAATATGCACAAGGTTCATTTTTATCCTCGACTACATGAAGACTACATGATTTTTGAAGCAACAAAATTGATGAATATCAAACCACTCTATACATATAATACTTGCGTTCTGATTAGAAAAAATATAGACAAAACTATCCAAACTAACTTATCATTTAGTACAAAATCTCAAATTACCAAACGCAGTCTTCGTCGACCAAGTCTACTTGTTCTGCCAAGAATACGCACAAATTACGCTAAAAAGAGTATTACATATGAAGGAGCACAACTATTTAATAATCTACCCACTGAGAGAGCTTACACTTTTTATATAAACAGTGTAAGCTCTCTCAGCAGTTTTAAGTCTCGGCTATCCAAACACGTAATTGAAAACTGCCTTGACTAACGCCCTCCAATGTATGTAGGTACTATAATGGCTGAGAATTGAATTGCTGAAGGAGTTTAGAATAATTTTATATAATAATATACATTTACTTTGGTGACGGTTACCTATAATAAGTTTAGTGAATGTTTCTTGTCTGTTCTCATGTAGGTAGGCTTTTTTTGTCTTTTATGAGAATAAATTATTTTAAACCTAACATGACATGCCCGGGTAGACTTCGGGATTCTGTCTACTTTGAAAATACAATTTCTGTGCATCATTCAGCTTCAGCTTTTTATGTATTGGCGCCTCAGCGACACGTGGGCTCGCGTCGCGGTATCATTATTATTTTTCAACTACCCGAGTTAGTAAATAGTAAGTTATTATTGTATAATAGTGAAATAAAATTTTTGGACTAATAAAATGTGTAAATGAGTGAGACAAATGGACTAATAAGCGATTCTCCAACAATGGGGATGGTCTTTACTTAGACATTAGAAACAGTATCGGAATGTTGTGTGAAACCCGTAAAGACCTCTTCAATAATGAGGACGGTTCCTTCTCGGTTAATTCCAACAACTGTAGCTTAATTAACAGGGTAAAAAACTTCGTGGAGTTTAAAAACGGGCAATCAAAAATAAAGACACAACCGCTAAAACTAATAATAAAAATATATTTTGGTCATTCGAGGTGTTTCGTACTTTACTATTCATATTTCAATGATTTGCATAGTACACGAAATACCTAGATTATTGTACGAAATTCAGAGGTTGATATCTTTGTTTTTTTTTTCATAAAAGTGAGTAATTACTTATAGTAATAGGAAAATATAGTTCGTTCTTGTGGAGTTTTGACTAATATTTAAATTCTAAAACCAAAAATACCATGTGAAATTTGCAGTCACATAAAAATTGCCGATTAGTTCCCTCTTCAAGAAAGTCTTATCATTTTACAATTCAAAGTGGCATACTTTTACAACATATATGTGTTGGAATATAACAAAATATATCCGTCCCACTTAAGTAGTTTGAGAGTCTTTAACTCTTTAATACATATTTACATTGTGCATAACTTTAATATAGTTTAGATGTTAGTGTTCCGTCTGGAGCAAGCGAGAGTGCACACACACCTCTCCTGCCAAATAAATATAATAAATTAATCAGTTGAAATTATAACTGTGTCTTTCATTGGTTCTCAAAACCCAACAGGTTATGGGCCCAGTGATTTAGACTAAATAACATTCTGAATAACTTTTATTGATTCTTTTAGTGATTTAATAAAATGGATGAAAAGAAATCTTAAACCGTTTGACGGGGACAAATATAATGTGTGGAAACTTAGAATACGTAATCTATTAAATGAACTTGAAGTGCTTAATATAATTGATGAAGAAACTCCTAAAGAACCGGACAGTGAGTGGAACAAAAGACAGAGAATCGCTAAGAATACAATAATAGAGTATCTATCAGATTCATTGCTTACAAGTGAAGAAAACACTGCGAAGGACATTTTCTTGAAACTGGATTCCATCTACGAAAAGAAAAGCATAGCGACTCCACTAGCTTTGAGGAAAAGGTTGTTGAATTTTAAGCTACAAGGTGAAAACCCCTTAACAAACCACTTCCAAGAATTCGACTACTTGTTAATCGAATTAATCGCTGCAGGTGCAAAATTAGAAGAAGTAGATAAGACTTCCTGATCACGAAATAAAATGAATCAATGAAAGGCGCGATACGAGCATGAAAGTTCTTCAGGCGGAAACTACAAGTACAACAAAACCTAAAACTCAAGACCGACACAATTATAGAAATTCAAACATGCGACGGAACTTAAATCGAGAACAGTTATATAAATCCTCGTTCAAGCCGAAAAAAAAAAATGATAGACTGAAACATATAAAATGCCATTGTTGCGGAAGGAATGGTCATGTACAAAAGAACTGTTATTATAACAAGCAGGTGAAACAACGTCTCGAAAACAACAGAACAGTTCAAACTGTAAATATTACAGATACTGAAAATCCTAATATCTCGGGATTTGCTTTTATGGTCGGAAGCTGTGGAAATGAATGTGAAGATCAAAACGAGATGACATTTATTTTGGACTCGGGTGCCTCAGATCATTTAATTAATAGAGAAGATCTGGCACAAAACTTCATGGAACTGCAAAAACCAATAGACATCTCAGTTGCTAAAAATGAAACATTTATAAGAGCAACAAAAAAGGGCAATATTTCAGTAACCAGCCACTTAGGTATAAAGGGAATGCTACAGGATGTACTTTTCTGTTCCGAAATTCCTTACAACTTGCTCTCTGTAAAGAAAATGCAACAAGCTGGAATGACCATTGTTTTTGGCAATAACGGTGGTGTGCAAATATACAACGAGGGTAAGATGGTAACAGAGGGTAAGTCTTTGAACAATTTAATTGGTATAAGTTTCATACTTGAAAAATGTGCTTTAAATGCTAGAAGCTCATCAAATAGGGTCGTAAACAATAATATCTATGAATTATGGCATCAAAGGCTTGGTCACATTGGCAAATCTAAGTTTGTGCAAATCAGAAACAAAAAATTTAATTCTGTTAATGAACTAATAAATCATGTGACACCAAATGATAAATTATGTGAAGCTTGTATAAACCGAAAACAAGCATGTTTGCCATTTAATAAATCAAAGTCAAAAATTATAAAACGACCTCTATTTAATGTGCATACTGATGTGTGTGGTCCCATAACTCCTTCAACACTTGACGACAAAAACTATTTTGTAATTTTTGTCGATGAATACCTACACACACTACTGTGCCACATACTTAGTAGGCAGTAGCTCATAAATCAGACGTTTTTGCCACGTTTCGAGATTACGTTGCAAAGTGTGAAGTTCATTTCGGTTCGAGAATTGTCAATTTGTATTGTGATAATGGTGGTGAATATTTATCAAGTGAAATGAAAGAGTACTGTGTGCAAAAAGGTATTAGTCACCACTTAACAGTGCCGCATACCCCTGCTTTAAACGGTATTGCTGAAAGAATGATAAGAACTATAACAGAGCGTAGTCGAGCCATAGTATCTGGCGCTAAACATTCTGGGGTGAGGCTGTGTTGACAGCAACATATTTAATAAATATCTGCCCTACAAAAGCACTGAAAACAGCTAACACACCATTTGAATTGTGGCATAATGAAAAACCACAAATTAAATATTTAAAGGTTTTCGGTTCAACTGTTTATTTTGTAAATAAAACTAGGAAAACCAAATTCGATGAAAAATCCTTAAAAGGGATATTAATTGGTTATGAACCGAATGGTTATAAGGTGTGGGATGTGGTAGACAAAAAGTTTGTAAACGTCAGAGATGTGATAGTTGATGAGATTAATTTCTTGTTGAACAGACCATTGAAATCTGACAGAGTATTGCCTGAAAATTGTAATAACTCTGATAACGTTGACAGATACAACGTAGAGAAAATGTGTAAACAAACTGAGAAAATACCAGTACCATTAGGTCCACCACCTAATAAATCTGTAAGTGAAACAGATATGCATCAAAACAGTTCTTCATTTCAAAATAGGTTGACTTTATCTCGAAATGAACCGACTTCATATGGTCAAAGAAAAAGTGAGAGAATTAAAAATATGCCTACCGTATCTTATGACGAAAATGAAGATGATATTTCTGTGAACTATTTGACGTACGCTAAATCTTTAGTATGCAAATACCTACATCTTATAAAGAAATAGCATCCAGGGATGATAAAGTATTATGGGAAAATGCTATTAATGAGGAAATTAAATCGCTCACTGATAATGAAACCTGGACACTTGTACCAAGACCCGAAAATAGAAATATCATCGATTGTAAGTGGGTGTTTACGATAAAAATGATGAGTTTGGAAAACCACTAAGATATAAAGCTCGTTTAGTAGCTCGCGGTTTTAGTCAAGAATATTTAGTTGATTATAATGAAACTTTCGCACCAGTTGCAAGAATCTCAAGCTTTAGATTCTTATTAGCTTTTGCAAATCAGTTTAATTTGTTAGTCCACCACATGGACGTAAAAACTGCATTTTTAAATGGGAAACTAAAAGAAGAGATATTTATGAAAACTCCTGAAGGAATCCCAAATGCAAATGATTTAGTATGCAAATTGAACAAATCGTTGTATGGATTAAAACAGTCTGCACGCTGTTGGTTCCAAATGTTCGAAAAAGCTTTAATAGAGAACAGTTTTCGATACTCATCAGCTGATCGTTGTATTTACATTCTAGATGCAGGTGACATTCTTGAAAACATTTATGTTGTACTTTATGTCGACGATCTTGTGATTTCAACGGCTAATATATGAATAGTTTTAAAAACTATTTAATGAACAAGTTTAAAATGGTAGGCTTAAAGGATATCCGTAGTTTCTTGGGAATCAGAATCGAAAGATATAACAACAAAGTTACATTAGACCAGAAAATGTACATAGAAACAGTTTTAGAAAAGTTCAACGAGTGATTGTAAATCTGTCAATACACCTTTGAAAACAAAAGTAGATTATACCCAATTGAATTCAAATGAAACAACAGAGGCCCCTTGTAAAAACCTTATCGGGTGCTTGATGTATATAATGGTATGCACTCGTCCTGATTTGAGCTATAGTGTAAACATCTTGAGTAGATTTGCTAACAAAAACAACAGTACACTTTGGTTATATTTAAAAAGGGTTTTACGCTACTTGAAAGGATCAATGGATCTTAAGTTAACTTACGTGCGGAGCGACAATATAAATAATGTATTGACTGGCTTTGTTGATTCTGATTGGGGAAGTGATGAAATAGGCCGCAAAAGTACAACAGGCTATTTGTTTAAATTATTTGAACAATGCACAATATGCTGGAACACAAAGAGGCAACTCACAGTAGCTGCTTCATCCACTGAAGCGGAGTATATGGCTTTGTTTGAAGCTGTTAGAGAGGCCCTGTGGTTAAAATCCTTAGTGACCAGTATTGACATAGAATTACCCAATGCCATTCCTATTTATGAGGATAATAATGGGTGTATAAGCATTGCAAGTAATCTTACGAGTCACAAAAGATCAAAACATATAGACATAAAGTATCACTTTTCAAGAGAACAGGTGGAGAAAAATGTTATTAAAATTATTTATGTTTCCACAGGTAATCAGTTAGCTGACATCCTAACGAAGTCATTACCAACATTGCGTTTTTCAGACATGAAAACGAAACTCGGTTTAATGTAAATATGATCTACCTACTTGTAAACTATAAAGGTTTAATTATAGAATATGTAAATAATACATACTTACTTGTATACAATAGAGATTTGTATTTTAGATAAGAATGACTTGGTCTGATTAGGTTTTCCTGGGTTTTCCCTAATCCGTGCATCAAATGGTGGACCATATTAAAAATTGTACTCCCAGATAAGGAAGGTGTGTGATATTTTTATTGTAAATATTATTTGATAATTTATTTAAAAACAGAGGATTTATTTTGAGGGGGCGTGTTGGAATATAACAAAATATATCCGTCCCACTTAAGTAGTTTGAGAGTCTTTAACTCTTTAATACATATTTACATTGTGCATAACTTTAATATAGTTTAGATAGATGTTAGTGTTCCGTCTGGAGCAAGCGAGAGTGCACACACACCTCTCCTGCCAAATAAATATAATAAATTAATCAGTTGAAATTATAACTGTGTCTTTCATTGGTTCTCAAAACCCAACAATATGTAGTAATCAGTCAATAAAGGTCTAAGTAGTAATGAATTTTGAGTCTCAATATTATAAAAAAGTTAGATAGAATTCTCAAAAAAATGCTGCTGTTAGATACTTGTCTATTCATAATGTAAACTGCACAATTTCAGGTATATTGATATAGTAGTTTTATCAGAAATCGACATAACACAGGAACAAACACACTTTCAGCTAGTTCTCTGTAATTATCATTTGTTTATAAATACAAATCTCGATAGACGAGCATTGTTTACATTTTATAATATGGTATGTTTATTCAAGAACCCAAAACAGTTAACGTTATGGGAACAAAGGCAACCGTAACACAAGAGGACCATTTTTTGTGAGCAAGGTCAAAGTCCTGTCGCGTCGGTGTTTGTGCGCCCGCGCTTGACCGATCTTTTATGTCACCAAAGACAGGTACTTGACCGGGTGCAAAAAATGCGATAAACAGTGTCGTGAAAATTTACGTAGATAGTATCACAGATACTACACAGAAGCTATTGGAAAATAAATTTGTGACCGAAGTATCGTATAAAATATTTAGTTGTGCAAATACGGTGTGCAAAAGCTTGTTTCAGCACTGCTAGAGTTGTATTAAATAATGAATAGTGACAGCCATCCCACAGGACGAATTTCTCGCGAGTGAAACAATCGTGTCGCTGAAATCCAGCGCTGGGGCTCTGTCTTGCATAGGGTTGCAGCATAATGCTGAGCGATAGCCGTTTTGCGTGGATGTGAGGCATGTTTCCCACAACCTTTTCTTATTTTTTGCGTCATGTTTTCCGCAAATAAACGCATTTTCTTTCTTTCTTTTGTATGCAATTGTAAAAAAGTGAATACGGTGTACGTACACAGTGATAACATAACCTACGACGGAATAATAAATTTCTTGAACTGTCGATAAACGCAACTGGAACTAAGAAACCAATGCAAATAATGCACATCAACGTGCAAGGCCTCCGTGGCAAATTCATGGAAATCAAGCATACAGTGAATAAGTATAACGTTGACATTCTCATACTCAACGAGATTAAAATTAACCTTGTTTCCGGGGTGGAAAATCCTCATGGATGTCCGCCGCCCTGAGGCGGACGGCGGGGTCTGTCAGACTCTTAATGACTAAAAACCACCCCGGTGTTCCATCTCACACCTACGCCGGGGGTCGCGGGAACGTACGATCCTTCCGCAACCCCCGACTGGTGCCGGCCCGCCACTGCGGGCCACTTCGGGTCTGGGGGGGAGTGAGGTGTTTGACTCCCCCCGCGACGTCTAAAAGGGGCGGGGTATGTTGTACCTTGGTTCGTTCAGATTAAAATTAACCTGGACGAACCAAGGTACAACATACCCCGCTACGAGAAAATTTACGAAAGAAAAGAGCAACATCTAGGCAACGTCACATACATCAAACGAGGCCTAAGATGGGCTCAAACTCGGTTGATAGACAGTATTGACGACGCGGAGAGACGCATCGAGGGATGCAGTATTAATCTTTAAGCCGAACACATAACCAATGACAAGATCACAATCAAGGGCATCTACATCATCAGCAAAGGGTGTTATTGGGAAGTCTATAGCTTTAGGCAGGTCGTTAATATAAATAAGAAACAGTAGAGGATCCCGCCATGTGGTACACGAAAGTATACTGTGCGTTCTTTAGACAGGTATTATCATCTTCTTCGTCTTTAGTCTTTAGAGATTAAGTCGGCAACGTGTATTATAATTTTAGTAGAAATTTCGTTATACCCTACGCTATTAGTGTTTTAAGTGCATTTTATAATGTTAAATATTTGAATCGGGTGACATGGAGGCATGAACATTGATTTTTGTTTATTTGTGATATACCTACGCACTCGATCTTTTGCCTGCTCCGTGTATTGGCAAAATATTTTCTATGGAATAGTCGTTGAACTGTTCAGCAATTAATTGAGGTTTGTTAATCGTTATATTGTCAATTTTATAGTATTTATTGAGTCATTAGGTAGATTTAATTTACAGTTCTTTATTATTTTCTATGTCATTTTGCTTTTATTTTCAGATGTTTTAATATTGTGGTAATTTTGTGATCGTTTAATCAGATAATTTTTTTTTTAATATCTTTGTGTAATTTGAATATTTTGTTTTATTTATTTGAGTAGGTTTAAGCCTAGACAATCATAATACTTGCCTTTTTTAAGCTTCATAGTTTAAGTGCTCGCGATATCCATTTTGGTTTTTGGCTTCTTGGTATTTTAATACGTCTACTGGGGAAGCACCGGTCACAAAATCATTTAAATTGTTCACTATACATGTCGAATGCAGTATTTGGATCATCCTTGTCATAGATTTCAGAGAATGTTAGTTTTTCCAGGGAGGTTCTGAATTTGATAATATTTTCTGGGCTAAAATCCCGTTGTGATTTGTACCAATATTTGAGAACACAGTTCAAACGTATGAGACATTTCAGCAGTTGAGCAGTGTAATCCATTAGGGCAAATTCTACCACTTCCGTCTTGCATTTTTTTCTCGAAATTGTGGGAAAAATTATGAAAACCGGTCTGGGTTTGCATCCTGGTTGGTGTTTCTATTGCAAATGTCATATTAAAACTTGTTAACAGATATTTTAGTTCGGAAGTCATATTATTATGTTTCAATTCGTCAATATTTATATCGCCTGCTATAATAATACTCCTACAATATCAGCATCCCTCTTAGTAGCATTATCAGTTGCTATAATTTGCTAAATAAATACATTTCAATTCCCTGCATGTGGTACTTTATAAATACATACTATAACTACTTTATAACTTGTCAGTTCAATTGCACAGCTTTCTACATCATCAGATATTGAAAGTTCTGAAACCTCTAGTAACTCTCTCCATAAATGACCAGACCGGACCAGAACACAAGATTCACCTCTTTTACTATTTTGTCTACTGAAACATGCAGCCAGTCTATAATCCGGTACGACAAGGCGGTCTTCCACGGATTGGCGTACCAAAGTCTTAATCCATCCCAGTCATTTTTATTGTCACGCAAACATTTTTAGGCCCTAAATAATGACCGAATATAAGGACAGGAAATATTAAAGCAGTAATGAACGATTTGGAACCAATGTTTAACATGGTACGGGCCGTTATAAAGAAACAAAGACTACCTCTAAAAACTTAGTTCATGTTCCACGAATTGGCGTAACGAACTCTTAATCCATCAGTAGCATCCGCTGTAAAATTGTTTTAAACGCTTCACAGAAAAAATTCGTACAAAAATTTAAAATACCTACTACAATCTGATCAAATTCAACCCTCAGAAAAGTCAGGCTTGTCTTTTCACTGCCAAAAAGAGCTAGTTTCAATTATCTCCTACTTTCCGAGGTACATCTGTACTTACCGACCGCCTGGAATTTTTGGGCATGGAGTTGACGTCAGACCTCAATTTCGGCTCAACCATCGCGCATCGAGTCAAAAGCACGGACTGCAGCCAATAAGCTGGGAATCCTAAATAAGATGAGGCGGTAAAAAAAAACAATCGATATCTAGTACAATTCCCTTTTTGGATATAGCAACGGAGCGTTGTATATACTATCACAGCACATTTACATAAAGGGGTGTAAAACTATAAATGGTGATGAAAATCATTCGTAAAAAACAAAGTTACAACAACTCTACAGTTTTAATTAAATTATGATTAGGTATCTAGTATTCTACTTGTTCTGTGAAAATACTGAAGTAGTGACTGTTAAATACTTTTTTAATTAAGCTTGTACCTACCCACCTGTTTGTTTTCAATGTTGGACGTGTAGTTCAAAAGTCACGAAATGATTTCTAAATAAATCTGATGAAACAGTTACTACTTTTATGCATAAGTAGGTACGTATTAATTTATCTTTGATAGGATGACGTTTTGTGAAGTTAATGTTTAGGTTGCGCATTCGTGCTAGGGGGCAAAGATCTTTATGAACATCACGAAAGTATCAAGATAATCATTTTGTTTATCCGATGTTGTATCACTGCTTATAGTGCTTATCCTATAACTTTTCCCAAGCTATTGAAAGCTTAGTCAAACCGCAACTGCCCTTCAGAAACCCTTTTTATCATAATTGTAATAAAGTGGGTACTTAATAACTTTCATTAGTATTAAACGTTATCTTTTTATAACGGCTTACCATTTTCATTAACGTATCCAGATTTTAATTATTTTGCCATAGAACGGTACAAAACGGGCTTTTTCACAAGCACTTAGCGAACGACATTGCCCCGAGCGATAATACAGCAAATACTGGGTTATTTGGCTCTCGGAATTATTGGTCAGAAAATATCGATCACATAATAAAAGACAAGACATTTTCCACTCAATTGAACTATCATCGGATGTGTTGTATTCGTGTCCTATATTTCTATTATAAGGAAAGCGATGGAAAAGTTACTATCTAGAACGTTCTAGATACATCTTGAAGTTTCCACTTTGTTGGGATCGATTCCACAATTCGGTATTTCTCCTTTTCAATCAATCCACTTAACCTATCGCAGTCCACTGCTGGACATAGGCCTCTCCCAGGCTACATCACAACATCCTGTTCACCGCCTTCCGCATCCAGGCGGTCCCAGCCATCTTCATAAGCTCGTCGGTTCATCAAGCTGGGGGACCACCCACGCTTCGCTTACCGAAACGCGATCTCCAGTAATACGATGATTTCAGTTCTCTTCAGTTCTTGAAAGAAGAAAATTATAATAAATCAAGGTATAAAATCGTGGTAATATAAGTGATGGAACCCTTAAGACATTTTATAAGGCAATAGCAATAAAAACGACATCTCTTATTCAGCATACGGCATTAATAAATAATCAGATTGTGATTCATACGACGTCATACCTTCAATTGTCTTAGAACTAAACAGTAGCCATGTTCAATAAATTCAAATCATATTACAACAAAGATCATTTAGATCTATCAACAGGCAATGTCGATCCTTTTGAGTTTCATCAGATATTCTACAAAATTTTATTCGCTTTTAAAGTTGCATATCTCGGAAACGAGGATCCACCATCGTAAGTTGAAGAGTAACGAGATTTCCTTTTTTAGGGACGGCGCAGTTGCACCAACATCTCCCATAAATCTTCTTGAAAATTTTGGTATTAATCCCCTTTTTTGCTACATCATCTATCTTTGATGTCATCTATCCATTGTTTATTTGGTTCTCTTCTACTTTAAAAGCCTACATTACATACATTTTCAAAAATTTCCTCACGACGCATTCCTCATTCCTGATCAAATAATTGTAGACATCATATTGTAATATAGATGCTAACTGCTGTTGCAAAAGGGCTGGGCAGTCTGTAGCTTTTATCCTCATGCTAAGCCATTGATATGCATTGATATCAAAGTGACTGTCAAATGACAATATTATTATGAATTCCAGGTACTTCAATCAAAATGCTATCCTCTTCGTTATTGGGCTCATAGCTACAGTCCTCCTAGTTACGTCCTTCTGTCATGGTCTGGAGACCTTAGATATACCACATATGACTGAGGCTGGAACTTATTCTATTGTACTAAGCTATAAGTTGCTAATACTTACATGTACAAGATGGAATATACCGCAGTTTCACAACTTGTTGCGAGCAATGAAGGAAGATTTCCATTATATTTGTACGGAGGGGGATAAATACCGGTTAGTATCTACATACTAACCTACACCTAGCGAAACTAAATAATATCTACATATTATTTAGTTTCGCTACAGTTTTATAATTGTTTTCATTACATGTATGCAGATTACGAAACTCTCCAGTTGGTGCATTACAGCAGATATTTCTTGTTTTAATTATTTGTAGGTTAGTCAAATTTGTTTGCTTGTTTCAGAGCTCGGTATTTTGAGAATCAACTTAAAACTTGGAAGATCTGTATATTCACGTGCATATTCAATGCTGGTGTCCCAATTGGGATGAACATATTCGCTTTTATTTCGCTCTTTTACTTTGTGGCTACTAATGATGCCGATTCAGGAGGAAGCAGACCTCTTTTGTTTCCGTTTTGGATGCCTAACGTCGATTTTAGCAAATCACCGGTCTATGAGATAGCATTCATGTTTGCTAATATTACTGCCCTGCTTTACGCCTATAATTACAACTGTGAGTTTTGTTCTATTTAACAATGGGTTCGATTAGAAGATTGGTCGTAAACGCATATTTGCATTTCCGTAAATATTTGATTGCCCTATTAATCACATAATATATTACGTAATATTTCAGTTATGTTTCAAACCCAAGTAATGTGGATCAGGCAGATAACGTCGAAAGTCGATATTATAACATGGAGTCTCCAAGATCTTCTGGTGGACGTACATCCAACCACCAATAAAGAGGAAAGTGAATATTACTCTAATTTGATTGAGACTCGAATGAGAGACATCGTGATTCACCATCAGTCTATGTACAGGTACAAAATCATCGAATGCCTAATTCAAAACAAAAGTAATTGGATTTGTTTAATATTTTCGTTATTTCTTTTAGCTTATTGGAAGACTATGCGATTGTCTACAAGAAATTATTGTTGTACGAACAAACACTTTGTGGTCCTGTGGTTTGTTTGACTGCTTACTGTATTGCAGAGGTACTTAATCTATCATGAATTATAATTATTTTCTTTAAGCAAACAGGTTTTTCACAGGAATAATTTATTTTCTTTAGAAATTGGACAATGGCGAGTTTCATGCTATACTTCTACTGCTTTGTCTTGCTACCATTGTGCTGTATTTCGTACCAAGTTTTATGTGCACCTATCTTACCTTGAGGGTACGTATTACAAATTAATATTGATTCACTCAAAGATAACTAAACACAAAAAGCAGATCTGAATATCCCCTGATTTAAAACCACCCTCAATTTACATTTTCAGGTAAGATCTGTTTGTGATGCGTGTTGGAGCATTCCTTTCTGGAATGCAGGCCCCGTGATACGTCCTTACATGGTCCTTATAATGCAACGCTCGTTACGACCTTTGCCACTTCAAGCTCCTGGTTTTAATGATGTTTCTCTCGAGACATTCTCCAATGTAAGTTAAAGAAAACAAACAGGTCTCCAAAATACCAATACTTAAATAAAACTTTTTTTATTTTTTTCAGAAAATGACTTCTGCTTATTCGCTCTTCAATATGGTGCGGCAAGCAAATCCCTAAAAAGCCGAAAGATGTTATTTACATACAATATAATAATTATATACACTACACTTAGCATGCACTGCGGTGCGTGGTGCGTGCACTGTTTCATATAAATCAATAGGAAGTACAAAGCAACAAAATAATTATCTATGTATTACACAAAAATAAATGATTCTTTAATTGGCATTTTTCTTATTATCCAACTTGTTACCTACTACATTATTGAATGGGCCATTTTGTGCGAGAGAACTCGCTACTCTTGAATATTACCTATCACATAAAAGTAGCGCCCAGCGTGAGACCAAACAAACACACTGGTGATACGTTTTATTTTGCTTTGGGGAATTCTTCATGGATACCGTCCATCCTACCATTAGTCGCGGGCCCGGGAGATACCTACTCGTACATTCGCGCGTACCCTCGACTGTTAAGTATCAGCCTGCCATGGCCTTATCATCAGGTGCGGCCGGTCCTACGACCACACGTCCTCCTTTAGAACAAACCATTGGCCTGACTAGTCAAGCGACGACTCAGCCTCAAGTTTGCCGCCTGCAGGCGCCTGCATGGCAGTGCTGCAGGTTGCCGGAGTTCGTTAAGCGCTCAACGGCGCCTGGCTTCTCTACTGGTACGGGTGAAGTTGAAAGGGCTTTTTTTTTTAAATAACTTCTCCCGCTCTGGGCGGAGTGGGAGGGCGTGTCAGACTCTTACTGACTAAAACCCACCCGTGGCCTCAGCCACGGTAACCCTTTCGGACTTTCCCGCAACCCCGGCAGGGAATAGTAAGGGCAGACTCCACAAGTTTGTAATGGGGCGACGCGACGACGCGGGCCTGGCTGGAGCGCTCAGGCAGTTACTCTCCCGCCTCGGACTGATTAGGTCGTTGTTACAAATGATTAAATAGTGATTCGTGAGCAACGTGTATTAATTACCACCACCACCCTTAAGAGCGTAGGGGCTAACTCACTCTGGTGACCCCTGTGGAAATGCTTGGTGTGGTGGTATTGCTAACGTCTTATTATATTCAGTATGTGAGTGAGAGGATTTGCACACAACCATACGGTCAGTTTAATCACCGAACGATGACCGATACTACAGCTGTAGTATCAATATTGCGCTCGCCAACAGTAGTCTATTGAAGATTCTCTCTAAGGCTTCGTGGAACACAAAAATAATCGACAGTCGAATCGCGTAAAGCTAATACGTGCCCGTCAACCGCTTCAATTGTGTCCGAAAATCTCATCAAATTCAGTTTCAGCTCAAGAAGGTATAAGCCAGAATCAGGTTAGTGCTACTTGTCAGACCTGGTCGTCCTAAACCGGGGTTCTATCCCCACGTGTGTGCGGATGCTCGGTGAATCGGTGGTGGACATCTCGTTCACCAGCCCCACTCTGTCGCCGCTGTCGGAGCTGTACGAGGGGTACAGAGCGGCGAAGACCGCCCTCCAAGCGGAGATCCTGCGGGCCAGGGGGCTCCCCCGCTGACGCAGAGTCTCCGGCCCCAGCTCGTGGAGGACGTGGTGAGCGCTCTGTTCGCTTCTAGGGGGGAACATATCTCCCCGCCCATGGCTCCGCCTATTGCGGTGCTCAATGCGGACCACACCGCTGACGACGACGATGCTCCGGAGGTGACCGAGGTAGAGCTGCGAGTGGCGGTAAGTAGGCTGAGTGCCAAAAATACAGCACCAGGACACGACGGCTTACCTGGGAAGGCCTGGGTCCTGGCCTCGAAAGCTCTCGGGCCTCGACTAAGTGGGCTCCTAAGCACATGGATGGAGAGGGGCCAGTTCTCACTTCGTTGGAAGACGGGGAAACTGGCCCTCATCAAGAAGCCGGGGCACCCAGCGGACTCTCCGTCCGCTTACCAGCCCATCGTGCTGCTCGACGAGGTGGGCAAGCTCTTTGAAAGGGTCATTGCAGACCGCCTCGTCGGGCGGCTGGTGCGAGTGGGGCCAGATTTGGCGAAGAGCCAGTTTGGCTTCCGTAGGGGCGGGCCCCGGTGTGGGCCTCTGACCTGACGACCGGCAGCATCGCAATTATGCGAAAGCCGCAGAGAGCGATAGCCGTCAGAGTCATCAGGTGGTATCACACGATCTCCTATGAGGCGGGCTACGTACTGGCCGGATCCCCGCCCTGGGACACATGGTGCTGCGTCGGTCTCAGCTTCGCGAGGTCCTGTTGGCGGAATGGCGGGACAGGCTCTCACAGCCTACCTAAGCCTCTCTAAGCCTCTCTAAGCCTCGTCACCATCGAGGCGGTCCGGCTGGTGCTCGAGCGCTGGCTCGGGAGGAGGCACAGCTCCCTGTCGTTTCGGGCGACGCAGGTGCTCTCGGGGCATGGTTACTTCGGGAAGTACCTGTGTCGCATAAACAGGGAGCCGGACGCCCGGTGTCACCACTGCGTCGACTGCCGAGAGAACACGGCGCGGCATACGCTGGCAAAGTGTAGAGGAGGAGGAGGAAGTGCGGAGGAGGAGCCGCGCCCTGCCCTCATCTCAGAAGTAAATAAATGATATTTATTTATTACTTTTCGCACAAAAGGTACAAAGGCGGACTTAATGCCTTAGGCATTCTCTACCAGTCAACCAAGGGTGGTGAAGAGATTAGATGGCAGGTGCTTTAATTGAAAGAAAAGGAAAGGATTGATTTTGAGCGATGTTTAACAATGATAAAAAAATAAACTATCAAAACAACGTACACAAATACACAAATAAGTCCTATAAACATACATACTATTTACTATACTATATACTTACATAAATATATATATTATTAGGTTAAGAATGAGTTTCTGTACAGCTGTCACCTGAGACGTCACTCCAACGCTTATAAAAGCGGTTGTCAACTGAGCCGCGCCCCTTTTTTTCCTGTCAGCGCTCGTGCAGAGAGGTCGTTGGATTTCGTCTTGGATCACAGCTAAGTCTTTGTTTGGTGGCCATTTCCCTTTTATGTGCAAATATAGCCTGTGCTTATTGTGTTTTGTTGAAGTTGATTGTTTCCTACTAAATAGTGCGTGATTATTTGTGTTAATTATTTAGTTCGCTATTTGAATATAAGTTAGGCCGACTTGACAGTTGTTTCTTTTATTTAAATATCCTCTCCTGGTCCCTAAGATCAGAAGTGGGATTCGCCCTGGTCCACTAAATTTGATTTACACTAGGAAACAATCAACTTATATCGTTCTTTTGAAAAATGCCTCGATCAAGATCGCGTAGTGTGTCGTCCGAATCGAACTACCCACAGAGACGCATACATAAACGTAAACGGCACCGTTCCCGCTCCCGCGATCGAGCCCGTTCCCGTTCTCGTTCTCGCGATTGGTCCCGTTCTCATTCTCACCGCGTTTCACGTTCGCGAGCTCATCATAAGTCCCATGAACGATTGAACCGAAGATCTCATAGTCGGGAAAGCTCCGTAAAACAGGCATTGCAAACGATAGTCTCGCGTTTGAATGCAATCGAGGAACGTTCCGCAAGCGTACCTGGAACTCCACCGCAACCCGCTGGTCACAGCACGCCTCAAAATGTCAGTGTACCCTCAACGACACAAACATTAACGGAGATACTAAACATGTTAAATCCTGCAAAGTCACATGGTTATTACGTATCCAATTTTGATCCCGCTATCCATGACATTGAGGTGTGGTGTGAAGAGGTGGAACGCGCTAAACTATCAAACCATTGGAATGATTACGAATGTCTTTCGCGAGTGTCTAACTGCCTTAGAGGCGATGCAAAAACCTGGCTTAGTGAGTGGAATACCAATGACCGTTGCTGGTCTAATTTTAAATTGGAATTTAGACCGTTGTGCCCCCGCAAACTTGACTATGCCAATATTTTGTTTGAGGTTATGAGTTCTACTTCAGATAATTATTCGACTTATGCAGAATATGCCCGGCGTTCGCTGTTACGGTTGCGTATTGTTAAAGGTCTGAGTAATGAGCTAACGGTGCAGATCGTAGTACGTGGTATTACCGACCCACATGTTCGTGCAGCGGCCGCGAATGCCGACTTTACAATTGATAGTTTGGTATCGTTTTTAGCAATTTATGTCAAGTCTGCCCGTACCAAGAATGAAGCACGCGCGTTTCCCTCTAACACAATAAAAAGGCGCCATGATAAATGCTTTTCATGCGGTCAGACTGGACATAAAAGCTACAAGTGTCCGAAAAATCAGAAACCCCCAGAAGGTGCGGCAAAATCTTTGGACAGTCTTTCAAAACCAACATGCTCGTTTTGTAAGAAGATTGGGCATAAGGAAGTAGACTGCTTTGCTAAACAGCGTTCAGAAGCACGGAACGATAATCAACGAAAAGTTAACCTGTGTAGGGAACTCGCAGGTAGTTCTAGTGGCAGTGATGTATCTACTGCTGTCGTTCAAGAATGTCCTGGTGTACGTCGACGATGTGCTCCTTGTGAGTGAAACCATTGCTGATGGCATAAAACTATTACACGAAGTGCTTCAAACACTCACCGAAGCCGGCTTCTCAGTCAATATCCGAAAATGCTCGTTTCTAACCACCGAAGTAGAGTACCTAGGCCGCATTATATCACATGGTCAGGTTAGGCCGAGTCAGCGCAAAATCTTAGCCTTGGTAAACGCCCCGGCCCCGACCAACGTTAAACAAGTCCGGCAATTCTTGGGTTTAGCTGGTTACTTTCGACGTTATGTCGAAGGTTACGCGACGAAAACAGCAAGTATTTCACGTTTAACTAAAAAGGATGTAAAGTTCGAATGGGGACCCGAACAGGAGACTGTTCGACAAGACCTATTAAGGAGACTAACAAGTGAGCCCATACTTGCTATTTTTGATCCTAGCCTACCCACGGAGCTCCACACTGATGCTAGCAGTGCTGGATATGGGGCCGTTCTAATGCAAGTCCATATCGATGGCACTAAACGAGTGGTGGCTTATTTTAGTAAAGTTACACAAGACGCTGAAAGTAGGTACCACTCCTATGAATTGGAGACGCTGGCTGTTGTCAGGGCATTGCAGCATTTTAGACATTATTTGATTGGGTTAGAGTTCAAAATCATAACTGATTGCAACGCCCTGAAATCAACCGAGCGCAAAAAAGACTTGCTTCCTCGAGTAGCACGCTGGTGGATTTACCTACAAGATTTCAACTTCAACATTGAGTATCGTAAAGGCGCACTAATGTCACATGCCGACTATTTAAGCAGGAATCCACTGGTGGCGCATGTAAGTCAGGTTGAGAGACTTCGCAACTGGGCTCAGATTGCACAAAGTGCAGATAATGAGACCCAGGAGCTCATTCAAAAGTTATGTGAGGGTAGTCTGGATCCGCGGCGTTACGTCTGTCAACATGATGTCTTGTATTACCGTTTCTCGTCTACTGGTGAAGAATCTCGCCTATTGTGCTATATCCCCAAAGGCCACAGGCTAAGCCTGCTACGGATATATCACGATGAGCATGAACACATCGGGGTAGAGAAAACATTGGATCTTATCCTTAAGCATTTTTGGTTTCCCGGACATAAAGCTTTTGTGTGCAAATATGTTTCCCATTGTATTACTTGTATTTCCAAAAAACGTGTACCTCGAGCCCCGTTACAACCCATAACATCATGGGAGAAATCTGACATTCCATTCCGCACTATACATGTCGACGCTTTGGGTCCTTTGCCAGAATCGAATAGTTACAAGTTTGTACTAGTGTTGATCGATTCGTTCACAAAATTTTGTTTGCTTTACCCTATGAGTCGACAAGACGCAGAGGAATTAAAGCGCGTGTTTAATAACGCGATCTCACTGTTTGGTGTTCCAAAATTAATAGTTTGCGACCGTGGTCGTATGTTTGAGGCTAGTTTTGTAAGTTTAGTTACTGAAATGGGCTGCAACATCCACTATATCACACCCGAGATGCATCATGCAAACGGCCAGGCGGAGCGTTATATACGCACTGTTTTGAACATGATTCGCATCGAGACGAGTAATAAAAATACTCGTTGGTCTAATTTGTTATGGAAACTACAATTAGTTTTAAATATTACAAAACATAAAACCACGAAATCATCCGCTTTAAACCTGTTAATTGGCACTGAGGCGACCACACCTATAATTAGTGCATTGGTACGAGATTTGGCGGTGGAAGACGCTAACCCAAATCGCGAGGCTTGGCGTGAAATATGCAGGAGCCGCGCGAGTGAGCTCCTTAAAAGGAATCAGGACGAACAAGGTTCTCGTGTTAATCGACACCGTAGATCTCCTATGGGATTTAAATTAAATGATTTAGTGTTTGTAATTAAGTACTCACAGAGCACTGGAAAGTTGGACTCCGGGATGAGAGGCCCGTACAAGGTCACTAAGATCTTACCAAGTGACCGATATGCGCTCAAATTACTGACCGGTGCTCGAGGCAAGACAACCCAGGCTGCGGCGCAATATATGGTGCCGTGGAAAGGAGAATGGTGTCCTGACACCTGTTCAGCCTTTTTTGAATGTGAGTAATTGTTTGTTGGTCACAGATTGGTTCGTGTGTGTGATACTTTCGTCGGCTGCCCTAGCGGAGCTGCGATGAAGCTGTGCCAGTGTGAAGCTAGCAAACTACTGGCTTGATGCGCGCTGCGGTGCGACTACTCAGCCTCGCCGCCATGTGTGTGACTGGTACTGCGGTGCTGGTTGAGAAGACAGATATGCGCTGCGGTGCTTCTGTCTTATGTGTTGATGATGGATTAGTGCTGCGGTACTCCTCCACTAGTTTTTGGACATGCGCCGCGGTGCCTCTGTCTTGCAGACACGGCTTGTACGTGTATTATCGGACATGTGCTGCGGTATCATGATCTCGATATTGTGTAGAAATGCGCTGCGGTGCATTTGTTGCGTAAACACTTTCTAATAATGAGAATGTGTGGCGCCGGATGATATAGAATGATGGATGTGAGAACATTAAAACTGTGATTGATTGAAAGCGATTTGATATCTTAGCTGGATTGTTTCATTGAAAGAGGGCCTCAAATGTGTGATGAAGGATTGAGTAGGCAAAAAAAAAAAAAAGCTGTTTTGGTCCTCACTAATCATGTCATGATTTCAGGCGAAGATAATGGTGTTGACACGCAGGCAGGACTCTCGGCTGATCCACCTGCGAGCCAAGACGAAGAGCGAGCTCAAGATGACGCCACATCAGACGTGCCCGAGGACGGTGCACAGTCAGGAGAAGCCGTATTAGGTTAAGAATGAGTTTCTGTACAGCTGTCACCTGAGACGTCACTCCAACGCCTATAAAAGCGGTTGTCAACTGAGCCGCGCCCCTTTTTTTCCTGTCAGCGCTCGTGCAGAGAGGTCGTTGGATTTCGTCTTGGATCACAGCTAAGTCTTTGTTTGGTGGCCATTTCCCTTTTATGTGCAAATATAGCCTGTGCTTATTGTGTTTTGTTGAAGTTGATTGTTTCCTACTAAATAGTGCGTGATTATTTGTGTTAATTATTTAGTTCGCTATTTCAATATAAGTTAGGCCGACTTGACAGTTGTTTCTTTTATTTAAATATCCTCTCCTGGTCCCTAAGAATATATATACAAATTCAAGGAAGAGAGATGTTAAGATGACTCTACTCTATTTGTTACGAAAATAACTCTGCAATTTCCGCTTAAATGCATACCGACTGGTAGCCGTCCTGATATCAAGAGGAAGCGCATTCCAAAGAAGAATGGACTGAATATGAAAGGAAGAATGAACAAAGTCAGAAGTATGAGAAGGACAGAGTAGAAGAAGATTGTTAGAAGAACGCAGATTCTTAGCGTGAGAAGAACATAGGTATTGGAAGTGAGACACGAGATAAGAAGGAGGAGTGGGAGAGTTGAGAAGGGAGAAAAGCGTGGTCAAAGCACGCAAACTTCTTCTTTGGCGAATGGACATCCATTTGAGCTCAGACCTATAGCTCGACACATGGTCATATTTTCGGAGGTTGAATATGAACCGGATACCATAGTTAAGCAATCTGTCGAGCTTATCCAGCAAAACCGCATTCAAGTCAAAGTAACACACGTCACCATAGTCGATCACAGGGAAAATCAAAGTCTGCACAAGCATGGTTTTCGTCTTAGCGGGCAAAAAATTCCTCGGACGATACAGGGATCGCAGAGTACCGTTGACCCTTTGACTAACACTAGAGACCTGGCGTTGCCAGCTGAGTGTAGAGTCAAGATGCAAACCGAGATCTTTCACAGTAGGGGTAATGGGTATGACGGTGCCATTGAAAATAAGAGGAGGAAGAGAGCTAAGCGTCACCCTACCTATCATGCGTGAGCTTCCAATTACAATGGCCTGACACTTCGAGGGGTTTACAGACACCCCGAAACTATCAGACCACTTTTTGATAGCATCTAAGTCTCGGTTTACATCTGCTATAGCATCTGACAAATCTTCAACCTGCTCAGCTGTGTACAATTGAAGATCATCGGCGATGATGATGAAGAAATGATTTTATTTCTGTAAGTAGGTTTGTACAAACACTTTTACACGTCAATCATATTTTAAAAAAAACTAAATGAGGTCGGCGTTTCCTATCTAACTACTCTGAGAAGAAAGGCTGAAACAAACTCAGAGGTCACAGTCTCTTTTAAAGTCAAGACATAATCTTGGTCAGATCACGTGAAGACCATGTAAATTGGTGTCTGAAACGGTATTTTGAGGAAAAACTATACAGATTGAGCGGACCTGTCCAGTCAGTGCACGCATTTGTCAGTAATATCATGATATATAAAAGGTACAGAAACTTTTGTAACGCTCTTATGAAAAAGATAAAAAGGAATTACGAAAAATCTTTACTAGAAAATACAAACAGTAATAAGGATACATGGAATGCTGTCAAATCCATTATCAGTACCTCAAAACAGAAAACTGCTGGGGACCACCTTCTAGTACCACAGAAAAGTGGTTCAAGTGCTGTAAATGAAATAAACACCTACTTCTTTAATATTGGTAAACAGCTAGCAGATAAAATAATATTATCTCAAAATAATTATAAATTTGACATAACCCCCATCTCTAATTCAATTGTGTTACTTCCGCCAGACGAAGCCGAAGTTGAAGCGTTGATTATGAATCTCAAAAATGACTGTGCTACTGGTTGGGATTCTATTTCAGCGAAGTTTCTTAAATTTGCTAGATACACTATCGTCCCTCATCTGACTGAACTAATTGAGATCTGTCTTACCCAGGGTGTTTTTCCGAAGGTCTCTAAGAAGTCCCTTATTACTCCTGTCCACTAGAGGGGAAAGAAGGATGATGTTGGAAACTACAGGCCAATCTCAGTTCTTACGACTCTATCAAAAATATTAGAAAAGGTTCTAAACAAAAAGCTCACAAACTTTCTCCAACACAATAAGATTCTGTCAGAAGCCCAATTTGGCTTTAGGTCGGGAAAAAGCACTGAAGATGCCGTAAACCAATTGGTAGATCACGTCACATTGAATATAGATCAAAAACAGAAATGTGTCGGCATATTTCTCGACCTGGCCAAAGCTTTCGACACCGTCATGATTCCTCTTCTTGTGGACAAGTTAGATAAGATCGGTGTTCGCGGAAATGCTCTAAACATTTTTAAGGACTTTCTCTGTGACCGTACTCAAAGAGTTAAAATAAAAGAATACGTTAGCTCTGATGCCGGGGTTACCTATGGCGTCCCACAAAGCAGTATTCTTGGCCCGATTCTCTTCTTGATTTATATAAATGACCTGTGTCAGCTGCCACTTGTAAACGGCAAGATCATTACCTATGCTGACGACACGGCATTAATATTTTATGAGGGCACCTGGGACGAAGTTCGACGCATCGCCGAACTGGGACTGCATAGGGTAAGCCATTGGCTGATATCTAACCGACTCACTTTAAACGTTTACAAATCCACATTCCTCAAATTCTCTTTTTCTAAAATGAAACCGGCTAATTTAGATACATATTAGATTACATGTCTGCAACTTGACTTCCTCAAGTACATGTTCATGCACTGCTTTCGCTAAGTCTACACATGTAAAATACCTTGGTGTGATTGTAGATGAAAAACTTGGCTGGCGACAGCATATAGACCTCAACACAACGCGTATCAGAAAACTTATCTGGGCATTTAAAAAACTTAGACACGTAGCTGACTTCAAACTCCTTCGCACTGTGTATTATGCGCTCGTGCAGTCAGTCGTGGGATATTGTGTTACTGTATGGGGTGGTGGATGCAAGACTTTTATGATTCACCTGGAAAGAGCCCAAAAATCTCTACTTAAAGACTTTCAGACCCTTTAGATTTCCCACCAAAGTCTTATACGAGAAGTAGTGTGAAGTACTCACAGTAAGACAGAATTATATTCTGCAAGTTGTTTATAAGCAGCACAGTATTACACCTTATAATGCAGAAAGTAATAAGAAACGCATTATAAAAAAAACGTTTGCTTACCTATACGCTGTCTCACGGCGTCCGCTAGGCGACAGCGAGTATATCTTGCCACTTATTTAATATTGCCGCTCAACTCGGAAGGCAGTGACTGGTCGCTGCCGGCCGTAGTCGAATCGATGGTCGGCAGCGACGAGTCCTGGGACGCGGTGGTTTCCTTCTGCGACAGTCATCTCGCAGAAGGAGGCCTCGGAAAGAGAGAGGGAGATCTCGTCCACTCACCCAGCCCGCAGAAGATGCACCGGGCGTCGGCGGAGGGTGGACAACGCCCTCTTCCAGCCCCCCTAAATGGGTCCAGGGGCGACGGACTCGGGGACGTCCGTCGCTACCCACACATCAGGACCCGAAGTAACGGCGCGTAGTGTTCCACGCACGCCCCTCTTAGACGTCACGGGGGAGTCAAACACCTCACTCCCCCTCCAGACCAAAAGAGGCCCGCAGCGGCGGGCACCAGTCGGGGATGCAGAAGGATCGTACGTTCCCGCGACCCCCAGCGTAGGTGTGAGATGGAACACCGGGGTGGTTTTTAGTCAGTAAGAGTCTGACAGACCCCGACGCCCGCCCCAGGGCGGCGGACATCCATGAGGATTTTCCATTCCGGAAACAAAAAAAAAAAAAGGAAAGCACTCCGGTATCACCGGATGCCGACCTACTTCTATCGTGTGATCGAGGCCTATTTGACGGACAGGGCCGTCATCTACCCCGGTCGCCAGGAAGAATGGAACCGGCAAGAGATGTCATGCGGTGTCCCACAGGGATCGGTCCTGGGGCCGCATCTGTGGGACATCGGCTACGACTGGGTGCTGCGCGCCAACCTCCCTAGCGCTTTGAACGTGGTTTGCTACGCTGACAACACGCTGGTCCTGGCGCAGGGGAGGTCGCACTAGGTGGCGGCCGAACTAGTGACACGCGGGGTTGCGACAACTGTCCAGAGGATTCGGCAATTAGGACTCGAGGTGGCCCTGTACAAGTCCGATGCCATGTGTTTTCTTGGTCCTCGGAACGCGCCACTGTCGGGTTCCCAAATAACGGTAGGAGGGGTTCACATCGGCGTCGAGTCGACGATTAAGTACCTAGGACTCGTCCTTGACAGCCGGTGGAACTTCGTGGAGCATTTCCAACGTTTGGCACCCACACTGGAAAGGGCCAGGGCTGCCTTGAAGCGGCTCCGGGATCCCAACGCCTCCTACCGGAGGCTCTACGCGGGAGTCGTGCGGTCCATGGCCCTTTACGGGGCACCGGTGTGGGCACGTTCCTTGAGGCGGCGGCCAGCCCGGCGGTTGAACGCGCCCCAAAGGGTCATGGCCACCCGGCTGGTCCAGGGATACCATAAACCCTGCTATCAAACTGTTAAGTTTGGCGAGTTGGTTTGTAAAAAATAAATGATTTTGGATGTGATTAAATAATAAAAAAATAAAAAAACGGACGTGTCAGGGAATCCTGAGTGGTAGTCGCGAAGGCTTGACTGGTTTTTTATTTAGATATAATGTTTACTTTTTTTTTTAAACGTTGTCCCACACTAGGCATTTCTCCTGTATCGTGGATGCGTTTACAAACATTTAAACTCACATACACAAACAGCCAGACCCGGAATAACTACTTGCAGGTCATACAAATGATTCTAGAGGGGACATAGCTGGCGGCCTTCAGAACCAGAGGTTTGCCGCGATGGCTGCCAGCGGTATCAAAGAAACGCTTAGAAGCGCGTTTCATTAATTGCTGAATAGTGGGCATTTTCAAATCTAAATGTAGGTTTTTATTACGAACGAACCAAGGGGATCCCGTTGCTTTACGAAGGAAACGCTTGCCCGCCCCACCATTCAGACCGGTGTTTATAACCGAGCAAAGTGCGCGCCCAAGGCAGCGTCACAAGACTGTTATCGGTTTGTAGCGCGATATATTGTTCTCTACATACACTACATTCTTTTCCTTGTTTTAACTATTTCTATGTAACCAGAATTATTAATAAGACATTTAGCCTAGTATTATTCATAATAATAATTAAAAGAAAGAAAGAAAAATATTTTATTTGGGACGCACAGGAAATACAAACAATAAAAAAAAAAACATCATATATTTATATGTATTGAGTTCAAAGGTGCTGCTTATTTCTTTTAATTTTAATTAAAATATAATAACCTAAACTAACTAAAACTATTAACAAATTAAAATATGGCGTCGAAAAATTCCTCTGCATCGCTGTCGACTGGTAAAGTACCCAACGTGGCAATGCCGCCAGTCTCTTGGGTACTTTACCAGTCGAAAGCGATGCAGAGGAATTTTTCGACGCCATATTTTAATTTGTTAATAGTTTTAGTTAGTTTAGGTTATTATATTTTATATTTTAATTAAAATTAAAAAAAAACATTAAATCTAACAAAATCATGAAAACAATAAAATAATAAAGAGAAGACCTGTGCGAGGCCAAAAAGGCTCCTATCTCAGCATGATGCTGCGATCTCTAGCATAACAAAATCACAGCACAATAATATTAAAAAATCTGTTTATTTTTTAACTTAGCATTTCCTCCTATTCCGTTTTCTGATTCAATTTATCTTCTCCTATGTTAATTTCTTTATTTTGGTCACTTACAACTTCCCATTGGCCTTCAACTTTCTTCAAATGAACTACATTTCTTCGTGATACTTTCCCAGTTATATCGTTTCGAACACCACTCTCCACCTTTACTCTTTTTTACTGTATGGGAAGTGGGTCATAATTTAGGCTTAGTTTATCTTTGACCATATTCTTAACGTAAACTTTATCCCCAGGCACTAATTAACATTTACGAGCTCTTCTTTTCTTATCTGTATATTCTTTCCCAGTTTCTTTCTTTTCTTGGTGTCTGTCAACACCAATAAAATCTTACACGATCAACAGTATGGTTTCACCAAGGGACGTTGTACGACTGACGCCGTTGTCACCTTATTGAAACAAATATTTACAGCGTGGGAAGAGGCCCAAGACGCCATAGGAATCTTTTGTGACCTCTCCAAGGCATTTGATTGCGTCGATCACGAAACCTTGCTCTTGAAACTTGAGCATTATGGACTTGGAAAACTTGCTCTCAGTCTAGTAAAATCTTATTTAAATGATAGGCAGCAGTAAGTTCAAATAAATGGTATCAATTCACTTGGTGTAGTAGAAATGGGAGTTCCACAAGGCTCGATATTGGGTCCTTTCCTCTTTTTAGTATACATAAATGATCTACTCCATTTATTAAAAAATCAACCACAATTGGTGTTATTTGCTGACGATATTTCTTTAATTTTTAAGGTAGAAAGAAGTGCTACAAATTTTGACGACGTTAATAACGCCCTACGGCAGGTCCAAAATTGGTTCACCGCTAATAATTTAGTATTAACAGGAAAAAGAAAACTAAGTGCATAAGATTTTCTTTACCAAATGTCAAAAGTAGTGATTGTGAGATAGCATTGAATCAAGAGAAACTAGAATTCGTCGATAAACCTGTTTTCCTGGGGATCACGCTCGACTCAAGGCTACAATGGGGGTCCTCATTTAACATCTCTGGCGGGACGGCTAAGTTCAGCAGCATAATATGCTGTCAGAGAAATCTGTCAATTTACTGATGTAGATACCGCGAGGCTAGTCTATTTTAGTTACTTTCATAGTATCATGTCTTACGGTATTTTACTTTGGAGACGGGCTACAGACGTCGAGTCTATTTTTATTCTGCAGAAAAGAGCCATCAGAGCCATATATAATCTCCGCAGGCGTGATTCTCTAAGGTAACTGTTTATCATCATTTAGCTCCCTTCAAAATGGTTGAGCTGAATGGTGCTGATCCATGCGTCATGTTCGTGAACGGGCGCTGTCAGTTGGGACTGGTCATCTCTTAGCCACCACGGCTTATTTTAATTATTTTATTATGGATTGTTTTGTTTGAATTTATATTAGCTGTACACTGGACACTCAATGTGTACGTCTTATTTACATCGTTCTCACATATAATTATACCTATATACAAGATTATTGATGTAACTAATATTTATGTAACAATATAATTTAAAAGAGTGTCCATGGAGTTTCTTGCCCGTTCGTCTCCATAGGTACCTACTACGCTTTGGAATGGGCAACTAGCTTCATATTGCTGACTGACCGATCAGTTGACAATTCAAAAATGCCTGTGAATGGTTCAATTGAAATAAATGCTTTGCGTTTGAGTTTGTCTCTAACATCTGAATCTTCCGGTTTATGTGTATGTGTAATGTCTCCTGCCATATGTATATTGTCACAGTATTGCCGTTTGAAGAATAATTCTGCAGGAGTTTTACTAATTTTTTGTCGCTTTAGAATGTCTCGGTTCTGACGTTCGACTTCTCCATTCTGTTGAGGCCAGTATGGTACCGTATTATGCAAAACTATATTCCTTTCAGTGCATAATTTTTAAACTCCTAGCTGCAGAATTGTCTACCATTATCAGCTGTTATCGTCATCGAGTTAACAAGTCTGCTAAAAATCTCTTTTATAGATTTTGTTATGTCGGCACTGGTAATTTTACGACAAATCACCTCCTTGTATCGACTGAAGTAATTGACGATTACCAATATGTAATCGCTGCTTGGTAAAGGGCCCAACAAATCAATACATGTATTTATCCAAGGTTTACATGGTAATGCCCGTCGCTTCAATGGGTTTGGAGGATTCAGAGCTGAAACTAACATACAGCCTTTGCAGCATTTGACCAAGTTCTCAGTTTCTTTGTCATATCTAGGCCACCATAATTTGGTTCTTAGTCTCGCCTTCATTAGTCCATAGACTAGTTTATTAGTTAGCTCATTAGTTCAAAGTTGATTCCTGGGTGTTCGTGAGCCGCTGTCAGAACCTGCTTGCGCATTTTTTTTGGAATAACAGTCTTAGTGCCTCTCAATAAAACTCCGTCATAAAAACATAATTCGTTTGGGAAAATTTTGATTTTTTTTACCTCTTCATCCCATTTGTTGCTATACAGGCCTTTTTTTTTTTTTTTTGAGGATGGGAAATCATCAAATAACTCCTCCTGCTCTGGGTGGAGCGGAAGGGAGTGTCAGACTCTTACTGACTAAAACCCACCCGTGTTCCTTCCTTGGCCCTTTATGTTCCGGGTCAGCGGTACCCCTTTTGGATGATCCCGCTTTCCCGGCAGGCTTGGGCCCTAGTGGGCCCCCTCTATGATGCTGACATCTTTTTGAGGCGCGCGTGGAACACGTACGCGCCGTCCAGCACGGGCCTGGTCCTGATCGGACGGTGAGCTACCCATTACTCACCGCCCGCAGGCCCGCGCCTACGGTGGCCGGGAGTCATCACGCGGCTCCCGACGCCCGGAGCGTCCACCGCGGCGGCTTGGACGGGAGACTCTCTCCCTCTCCCGTCCCGCCACCTCCTTCGCTAGCATGACTGCTTCGCAGAAGGAGGCGACTGCCTCCCACTCCCCCTCGCCCCGGACCATGGCTTGAACCAAGGCCGGGCGTGAGAGATCGCCGCCGCTGCCGATCGCCTCTACGAGGACACGGCGGTGCTCCGCCCATGCAGGGCAGGCCCCCACCGTATGCTCCACCGTGTCCTCGGGGCGATCATCGCAGTGGTGACACCCGGGCGTTTCCTCCCGCCTGATGATGTGCAGGAACCTCCCGAAACTTCCGTGTCCGGTGAGGACCTGCGTCAGGCGGTAGGTGAGGACGCCGTGACGCCTTTCTAGCCACTCCTCAAAGAGGGGTCTTACCGCCGCTATCGTGGCGTGCCCTGCGCTGGGTTGCGACAGTCGCTCTTTCCATGCCGCCATGAGATCGCGCCGGAGGTCCGTCCGCTCCGCCGCGATTTGCCGCGGAAGCGGGGTTTCCCCCCGGCGTAGTGCCTCCGCGCGCCACTCATACAGGCGCGTGAGGACTATCGCCTCCAGATCCCACGGCGGCAGTCCGGCAAGGAGGCTTGCCGCCTCGCCCGAGATCGTGCGGTAGCCCCGGATCAGTCTTACGGCTACCACCTTTTGGGGCGCGTTCAGATAGTGGGCGGCTCTCCGCCGCAGTGAACGCGCCCACACCGGGGCCCCATATGTAGCCATGGACCGCACGACCCCCGCGTACAGCCTCCGGCAGGAGGCGTTTGGACCCCTCAGGTTGGGCAGGAGCCGCTTGAGGGCGGCCCCAGTCCGTTCCAGTTTGGGGACCAAACGTCGGAAGTGCTCCACGAAGTTCCACCGGCTATCGAGCACGAGTCCTAAGTATTTCATCGTGGACTCGACGCCGATGTGAACCCCTCCTGCCGTTAGTTGGGATCCCGATGGTGGCCTGTTCCGGGGCCCATGGAAAGACATGGCCTCGGACTTGTGCAAAGCCACCTCGAGACCCAACTGCCGGTACAGGCCTTCCCTTACTTTTAATGTTTCATTGTTTTGATTTGGTGGCTCCATAATTTCTTCCAGTGATACTGCTATTGGCCAGCTTCCTTCAACAACTTGATGACTCCGCCTACCGCCGTAGGGCGTGAAAGCCTGTCCCGCCATTCCGCCACCAGGACCTCGCGAAGCTGAGACCAACGCAGCTCCATGTATCGCTGCATCGATCCCTCGCCCGGCGCCCTCGCTTCCTCGCGCCACCGATACAATGACGCGAGTACTTTCGCCTCAAGGTACAAGGGCGGGGATCCAGCCAGTACGCAGCCCGCCTCGTAGGAGATCGTGCGATACCCCCTGATGACTCTGACGGCCATCGCCCTCTGCGGCTTTCGCAAAACAGCGATGCTGCCGGCCGTCAGGTCAGAGGCCCACACCGGGGCCCCATACAGGGCCATGGATCGCACGATCCCCACGTAGAGCCGCCTACAGGTGGCGCTCGGGCCCCCCAGATTGGGAAGCAGCGTTGCGAGTGCGCCAGCCGCGCCCAGCAACTTGGGGGCCAGCCGTCGGAAGTGGGGCCCGAAGTCCCATCGGCTGTCGAGCACCAGTCTTAGGTACTTCATGGATGCCTAACTAACCTAACCTAACTTGAGGGAACGGGGTTTGGTTCTCGCTATGGTTTTATTATTCATGATTAATTAGTATAGGAGAGGAACTGTAAACAGGAACAGAACAGGAACTAAAAATCTTCGTTCAACTAATCAATATCGTTTTCGAAGTTAAAAGTCAAGCAATTTCGCGGTACACAGACTCTTACACTGCATCATTTCAAACCCAGACCGAAGGAAAAAAATGTTTGGCTGTGTTCCTTGATCTGGTAAAAAGCCTTCGATACAGTGTCTATCCCGCACCTAGCAAAAAAGTTGGAAGGCTTTGGTGTAAGAGGTATTCCTTTAAAATTCATGAAGAACTGCCTAACAGGAAGAAAACAAAGAGTTCGGATTAACATTAGGTTAAGCGACGAGGCATGTATCGAATTCGGTGTGCCTCAGGGCCGCATTCTCGTTCAAACTATTTCAAATAAACCGATTATAGGCACTTTTGAGCTGCCAAGGGGTCAGTCAGTCAGAAAGATGAAGCTAGTTGCCCATTCCAAAGCGTAGTAGGTACCTATGGAGAAGAACGGACAAGAAACTCCATGGACACTTCTTTTTATAAAACTCAAAATATTGTTACAAAAAAGTGGTTAAGTACATCATTAATGTTGAAATTATACATGTGAGAACGATCTAGAAAGACGTGCACGTTCATAGCGTCCGTAATAAAAAGATAAAAACAATTCAGGAATTAAAATAAGCCGCTCAACCATTTTGAAGGGAACTTATTGATCCAATACACACGCCACCACCCGCGACACATTTGAGTGAGCATGACATACTCTCAGCCGCCAGGGCACATTCAACTCAATGAAAGACGAACCCAGTAAGCTTTATAGTAGGTACATAGTGCTCACACATGTGCTATGCAATTATACAATGCTAAGAGATTGAATTTATACAATGCAAAGATAGTTTTTAAAGTCCTTCATCAGCTCCAACAATATTTTCCAATGCTAATCAATTAGTTTATACGCCCTTGTGGAGCAGGACCAGCGCTGAGCCAAGCATTTTTGTCAGTGATGTAATCCCCCAACTTATAATATGCTTGGCTGTATAGTGTGCGTTTTATACCAGATTTAAATTTCGTTTCATTCAGTTGGAGTATATGGGGAGGTATTTTCTTGTAACATTTTAAACAATACCCCATGAAAGATGAGTCTACTTTAGCTAGTCTGAAACCTGGTTTAACTAATTGGTCCCTATTTCTAGTCATATAGTTGTGTCTTTCATCTCTTTTACTGAAAATATTAATTTTTTTCCTTACTTACATCTTGTTTTCATAGATATAAGGTGCTATAAAAATATCTGCCACGGCTTTAATGGGAGGTAGTATTGTGTTTATAGATTACAATAGTGAAGAAATTTCGTACCCCGGAACAGTTAATTCAATTTGAGAAAATAAAGTAGTTAAAATAACATTGACTCTACTCTGCATAATGTGGTTCACAAATTACGCGCGATGGGTCGCTTCGTCAATGAAAACAACTGCTATCTCTTTCCATCTGTTCTTTGAATGAAAACTGATATCAGCTGACTAGTTCGTCACTACCTAATCTACTAGGTACGCAATAATACGCCAAGTGTTTTAAAAGTGCAATTACTTACCAGCTACCGCATTCTTCCAAAAAACTGACGTAACTATGATGATAAACTTCCCATCACACTTAAAACAGGCTTTGGACTGTCAAGTTAGTGTAAGAATCGCAATTTTTTTCTTATTATTTTTAAACAGTAGGTTGTTGTTGTTGTTGTGGTCCTAAGGCACCCCGCTGGTGCTGAGGGCCCCAACAATAGGTACTTAGATTAATATCAAATAACGATAAATTACAGTAACTTGGCGTGTTTAAAAGTTAATCATCTTATTTACAACAATTGCACTGTATTTACAGTTATTTACACACTCCCTACCTACTTATCTACAAAACTGTTGCACAAATCCGCCTTCGCGTTGCACATAAATGTAGGCACGCTTACGTACATGTCTCTTCACTTTATCTAATGTGTCCGTTTCACTTTTAACTTGCCTAAATGCGCGTTTGATGCGCCTTTTTAGTTCTTCCACACTTCTAATGTCATGTCCGGTTTGGCCGTACACAAGGTCCTTTACACGACCCCACAAAAAAAAGTCTAGAGGGGTTAAACCCGTGAGCGAGGAGGCCACGGCACTGGCCCTCCTCGGCCTATCCACCTTTCACCGCCGTACCACACACCGTTTAAAAAGTCCCGTACGCTGATGGCGACTGGCGACTGGCGCGTGCGACGAACGGGGTAGTGCGGGTGAGCGTGGGGGCGCGCGGGGGCCGACTGGCGAGCGGGCGGTCGCGTCGGCTGGCGCTTGCGACGAACGGGGTAGTGCGGGTGGGGGTAGGGGCGCGCGGGGCCGATCAGAATGGCAACAGTTTATGCATGTCGTCGCCGGCGTTTTTGAATGAATTCGGTGCGGTGCGGCAACAGCTTATAAGTCTACGGGATGGTTTTATGCTAAAAAATCAATTCAATTTTATACGTAATTATTTTTGTATGAAAAAAAATGTGACAAATAATCAATAATTTATCGTTACTTTTGTAATCTATAAACACAATACTGTCTCCCATTGCAGCCGTGGCAGATATTTTTATAGCACCTTATATATTGACAAGGTTCCGCCATGATGTTAATGTCTTTAAACAGGTCCGTTAAAGAATTGGGCCTGCGGAGGCCATATATTGCTCTAATGACTCTCGTTGTTCTTGGTGTATATCAACAGACTCTGCCAACTCCAGTTCCTCAATGGCAAATTTTTTATCTTTGTTGAACATACTGCCCTCTTTTTTAGTGTACAGAGCTGGGGGGATGTCTTTGACACTGCCCAAAAGGGTTTTAACCGAGTCTGCGAATGGATCATAGGGTGCTTATTAAATTGTGTGATTTTTTCTAGTAGCATGCTTAAAATGTTCGCCAATTGATCAAAGTTGATATTATTTCACTACAGATTCAGGTACTCACTCTGAAATGCGGCATATATTTTATGTTAAGTTTATGCGTTTGCAGTACGATCTAGCTTGCCCAAGAACTATATTCTCTTCTTCACGAAATCAAATAAATGAATCATGAAACCAGATCTTATTGTCGAGCTTTCCATAGTAATATATTTGTGACTGTACTTGTACAAAGTTGTTAGTTTACATAAATTGTACGACTTGTAGACTTGTTATTTTTACAAATCTTACATCTATGTAGGGCGTCGTCATAAAGCCATGCTTTGTGATATACTTCTAAAAATACAATTGAATGGTGGAGTACAATTTAAACGTTGCCGCATTCTAGGAATTTCTCCTGTATCGTGGGTGTGTTTACAAACATTTAAACTCACATACACAAACAGCCAGACCCGGAACAACTACTTGCAGGTCATACAAATATTTGTTCCGTGCGGGGATCGAACCCGCGACACGTAACACAGCAGTCAATCGCTTAACCACTGCGCCAACCGTGCCGTCAAACGTTACTATAACTCATACATATTGGGATTTACTATGTTACGTAATTTTTTCTACAATTTCACAATTTCGTAAAATTGTACACAACATGTGAAGTTTTGTCGTATTTATGAGGGCTCTGATATTTGTAATGGAAAAGATGTTGAATAATAAGATAAATAATGATCATAAATTTTCGTGTACCATAATGAAGAAAACTTATTTTATTACAACATAGCATGAAGCAACTGATAAGCTAAATAGTTATGATACACAGGTAACACCAGCAGCAGGCATAGCATGAGCACCGTGTTGTCGACGGAAGAGTAGACAAAATTGATGTTCCGTGTAGACAGTACGACGGCAGCAAAGTAGAAAGAGTCAACTGCACTTTTTACGAAATTCACTCTTTTACATAATTCGACACAGAATTCTTAGTTTTGTCATAGAATATTTTTTCTTTTGGATTCTCAATTTTTACTGATCATGTCAACTACAACAATTTTTCTCAAAGTGTCGAAGTACCGTATTTTGGATCAAACAATTTTACAGTAATATTGGCCTTAACTATTTCTTTGGTACTTGTGCCCTATTAACTAAATGATGTAAAATAGGAGAAGATAGCTTTGTTCTTCTAGTAATTATTACAGTTTTGCTTTCAAAACGCTCCCTTGTAAAATCATGATTTTGTAGATAACTGTTTATACTTTGTGGCCGTCGAGTGTAAAGTTTTCTACTGGCGATCCCAAAATCAAATTATCTTCACTATCTTAAACAAATGTCAGTTGTCAGTGTGATTTTGACAGTAAGGATTGTATCTTTCTTCCGAAATAGTCTACTTAAATATAAAAAGACCTAGACAATGATCGTTAGAAATGAAAGATAAAGTGACAGATTGTAGAAGGATTTCTACTCAGAGGATTTCTACGGTGAGATGTCAAAAATGAAGAAACGAAATGAAGAAATAGACATAGCTTTTTCTATAAAAAGTGGCATTTCGTTTCTTCATTTTCCGCGCTTAACGAACTCCGGCAACCTGCAACACCGCCGTGCAGGCGCCTGCAGGCGGCAAACTTAAGGCTGAGTCGTCGCTTGACTAGCCAGGCCAATGGTTTGTTCTATAGGAGGACGTGCGGTCGTAGGAACGGCCGCACCTGATGATGAGGCCATGGCAGGCTGATACGCTGATACTTACCAGTCGGGGGTGCGCGCGAATGTACGAGTAGGTATCTCCCGGGCCCGCGACTAATGGTAGGATGGACGGTATCCATGAAGAATTCCCCAAAGCAAAAAAAAAAGGTATCACCAGTGTGTTTGTTTGGTCTCACGCTGGGCGCTACTTTTATGTGATAGGTAATATTCAAGAGTTATGAGTTCTCTCGCACAAAATGGCCCATTGAGTAATGTAGTAGGTAACAAGTTGGATAATAATATAAGACAAATATCAATTAAATAATCATTTATTTTTGTGTAATTTACCTATAGATACTTATTTTGTTGGTTTGTGCTTTCTATTTATTTATATAAAACAGTGCACAATGCTAGGTGTAGAATTGTTTTGTATGTAAATAACATCTTTCGGCTTTTTAGATATTTGCTTGCCGCAGCATATTGAAGAGCGAATAAGCAGAAGTCATTTTCTGAAAAAAATAAAAAAAGTTTTATTTAAGTATTGGTATTTTGGAGACCTGTTTGTTTTCTTTAACTTACATTGGAGAATGTCTCGAGAGAAACATCATTAAAACCAGGAGCTTGAAGTGGCAAAGGTCGTAACGAGCGTTGCATTATAAGGACCATGTAAGGACGTATCACGGGGCCTGCATTCCAGAAAGGAATGCTCCAACACGCATCACAAACAGATCTTACCTGAAAATGTAAATTGAGGGTGGTTTTAAATCAGGGGATATTCAGATCTGCTTTTTGTGTTTAGTTATCTTTGAGTGAATCAATATTAATTTGTAATACGTACCCTCAAGGTAAGATAGGTGCACATAAAACTTGGTACGAAATACAGCACAATGGTAGCAAGACAAAGCAGTAGAAGTATAGCATGAAACTCGCCATTGTCCAATTTCTAAAAAAAAAAAATATTTTCGTGAAAAACCGGTTTGCTTATGGAAAATAATTATAAGTCATGGTAGATTAAGTACCTCTACAAAACAGTAAGCAGTCAAACAAACCACAGGGTAACAAATCGTTTGTTCGAACAACAATAATTTCTTGTAAACAATCGCATAGTCTTCCAATAAGCTAAAAGAAATAACGAAAATATTAAACAAATCCAATTACTTTTGTTTTGAGTTAGGCATTCGATGATTTTGTACCTGTACATAGACTGATGGTGAATCACGATGTCTCTCATTCGAGTCTCAATCAAATTAGAGAAATATTCACTTTCCTCTTTATTGGTGGTTGGATGTACGTCCACCAGAAGATCTTGGAGACTCCATGTTATAATATCGACTTTCGACGTTATCTGCCTGATCCATACTATTTGGGTTTGAAACATAACTGAAATATTACGTAATATATTATATGATTAATCGGGCAATCAAATATTTACGGATATGTAAATATGCTTTTACAAACCAATCTTCTAATCGAACAAAACTCACAGACATAATTATAGCCGTAAAGCAGGACAGTTATATTAGCAAACATGAATGCTATCTCATAGACCGGTGATTTGCTAAAATTGACTTTAGGCATCCAAAATGGAAACAAAAGAGGTCTGCTACCTCCTGAGTCGGCATCATTAGTAGCCAAAAAGTAAAAGAGCGAAATATAAGCTACTATGTTCATCCCAATTGGGATACCAGTATTGAATATGCACGCGAATATACAGATCTTCCAAGTTATCAGTTGATTCTCGAAATACCGTGCTCTGAAACAAGCACATAAATTTGACTAACCTACAAATAATTAAAACATTTAAAGCAAGACTGGTAAAAAATGCCTCAGGCATTAAGTCCGCCTTTGTACAGTATTATTTTTTACTTATGCATAAAGTTATAATTAATTAATAAATAAATATCTACTGCAAATGCACCACCTGGAGAGTTTCGTAATTTGAACAGATGTAACGAAAACAATTATAAAACTGTAGCGAAACTAAATAATATCTACATACTAACCGGTATTTATCCCCCTCCGTACAAATATAATGGAAATCTTCCTTCATTGCTCGCAACAAGTTGTGAAACTGCGGTATATTCCTTCTTGTACATGCAAGTATTAGCAACTTATAGCTTAGTACAATAGTATAAGTTCCAGCCTCAGTCATATGTGGTATATCTAAGGTCTCCAGACCATGACAGAAGGATGTAAATGTCAGGACTGCAGCTATGAGCCCAATAACGAAGAGGATAGCATTTTGATTGAAGTACCTGGAATTCATAATAATATTGTCATTTGACTAGTCACTTTAATACCAATGCATAGCAATGGCTTAGCATGAGGATCAAAGCTATAGACTGCCCAGCTCTTTTGCAATAGCAGTTAGCATCTATATCATAATATGATGTCTACAATTATTAGATCAGGAATGAGGGATGCGTCGTGGGTAAACTTTTGAAATGTATGTAACGTAGGCTTTAAAAGTAGAAGAGAACCAAATAAACAATGGATAGATGACATCAAAGATACATGATGTAGCAAAAAGGGAGATGAATACCAAGATGACGCCTGATAAAGATGTATGAATGATGTTGGTGCAACTGCGCCATCCCTAAAAAAGGAAATCTCGTTACTCTTCAACTTACGATGGTGGATCCTCGTTTCCGAGATATGCAACTTTAAAAGCGAATAAAATTTTGTAGAATATCTGATGAAACTCAAAAGGATCGACATTGCCTGTTGATAGATCTAAATGATCTTTGTTGTAATATGATTTGAATTTATTGAACATGGCTACTGTTTAGTTCTAAGACAATTGAAGGTATGACGTCGTATGAATCACAATCTGATTATTTATTAATGCCGTATGCTGAATAAGAGATATCGTTTTTATTGCTATTGCCTTATAAAATGTCTTAAGGGTTCCATCACTTATATTCCCACGTCTTGATTTGTTATAATTTCCTTCATTCACGGACTGAAGAGAACTTAAATCATCGTATTACTGGAGAATCGACTTTATTACTAAAGTAAAAGAAGAGAGCTCTGGAGTGGGGATGCGTTTCGGCAAGCGTAGCGTGGGAGGCCCCCCAGCTAGATGGACCGACGAGCTTATGAAGGTGGCTGAGACCGACTGGATGCTGAAGACGGAGGACAGGATGTTGTGACGCAGCCCGGGAGAGGCCTATGTCTACCAGTGGACTGCGATAGGCTAAGTGGATTGATTGAAAAGGAGAAAGACCAATCAAAGACAAATCAAGACGAATCAATCCTATAAAAGTGGAAACTTCAAGATGTATCTAGAACGTTCTAGGTAGTAACTTTAACATCACTTTCCTTGTAATAGAAATATAGGACACGAATACAACACATCCGATGATAGTTAATTGAGTGGAAAATGTCTTGTCTTTTATTATGTGATCGATATTTTCTGACCAATAATTCCGAGAGCCAAATAACCCAGTATTTGCTGTATCGCTCGGGGCAATGTCGTTCGCTAAGTGCTTGTGAAAAAGCCCATTTTGTACC
Organism: Brachylomia viminalis; assembly: GCA_937001585.2. Lineage (NCBI taxonomy): Eukaryota > Metazoa > Arthropoda > Insecta > Lepidoptera > Noctuidae > Brachylomia > Brachylomia viminalis. The sequence continues at coordinate 7,809,148 of OW443300.2, forward strand.
ATTTTATGGCGAAATAAATAAAATCTGTATAAGTTTACGAAAATGGTAAGCTGTTATAAAAAGATAACGTTTAATACTAATGAAAATGATTTAACTTTTATTTAATTATTTAACACTTTATTATAAATTAATATGATAAAATGTGTTTTTGATTTGCAGTTGCAGCTTTCAATAGCTTGGGAAAAGTTTTAGGATAAGCACTATAAGCAGTGATATAACATCGGATAAACATAATGATTGTTTTGATACGTTCGTGATGTTCCTAAAGATCTTTGCAGGGGGCAACGAATGCGCAAGCACGAATGCGCAACGTAAACGTCAATTTCACAAAACGTCATCCCATCAAAGAAAAATAAAAACGTACCTATGCATAAAAGTAGTAACTGTTTCATCAGATTTATGTAGAAATCAATTCGTGACTTTCGAACTACACTGCCAACATTGAAAACAAATAGGTGGGTAGGTACAAGCCTAATTAAAAAAGTATTTAACAGTCACTACATCGGTACTTTCGCTGAACTACTGGAATACTACATAGTCAGAATTTAATGAAAACAGTAAAATTGTCGTAACTTTGTTTTTTACGAATGATTTTCATCACCATTCATAGTTTTTTAGCCCTTTATGTAAATGTGCTGTGATAGTTATTTTCTCGAATACTACACTCTGTTGCTATGTCCAAAAAGGGAATTGTACCAGATAACGTTTGTTTTTTTTTATCCGTGCTTTTGACTCGATGCGCGATGGTTGAGCCGAAATTGAGGTCTGGAGTCAACGCCATGTCCAATAACACCAGGCGGTTGGTAACTGGTACAGATGTACCCCGGAAAGTAGTAGATAATTGAAACTAGCTCTTTCTGGCAGTGAAAAGCTTGCCTGGCCTGTGTTTTCTGGGCGTTGAATTTGACCAGAATGTAGTAGGTATTTTCAGTTTTTGTACGTATTTTTTCTATGAAGTGAACATTAAAAATTTTACAGCGGCTGCTACTGATGGATTAAGAGTTTAAAATAAGCTAAAGTTTTTAGGTGGTCTTTGTTTCTTTAAACGGCCCGTACGATGTTAAACATTGGTTCCAAATCGTTTATTACTGCTTAATATTTCGTGTCCATAAATTAGGTCATTCTTTAGGGCCTAAAAATGTTTGCGTGACAATAAAAATGACTGGGAACGTCTTCTTTTATGGCCTAACATTTTGTGGGCTATCATTCCGATGGCCAATTACGGCCGAACATTTAGCTGCATCGCTTCAAGAAGCTACGAAGTGGCTAGTAAAAAGCATCCTTGGGATATAAAACGGCTATCAAACTGGAGGTCGCTAGTGTTTGAAGATTGCTGCTAATAATTGAGGAAATTAAATGATAAAATATTACCAGTAAGATCTCTTTGGAATGTAGACGAGTTGAGACTTTGACGTTGAAGAGTAGATAAAGAACGAAGAACCGATAGATGGACTGTGTGAAAGATGATACACTGACATGTGTGAAAGATGTGCTGCTTGTGGTGACAGGTCATCTTGCTGACTATGGTTTTGTTATTGTTATTAGTAATTAATGTTTCTTTATTTTACTTCGAATGTCCTAGTTTATCATTTGTGGCTACAAGTTACAGCTATATATATATAAACATAATGCAGCATTGCATATGTATGCGGGCACGCCCTTTATGCCAGGAGGCTTTTTATTATGTATTAAGTTCTGTTTGCGTTTTTGTTTTTTAATTTATTTATTTCTGCTTGAGTATAGTTTTAAATATTGGCGTGTGCTAGCTGACATATGGCAAATAATTTTAATATATTGTGTTTCGTAATGTTAATTACTTATTACTAAATAGAATCCAGTTCTTCTAACTGAACAGACAGCAGTGCTGGTGGGGAGTTTGTTCCGCCACTTCTTCTTCTCAGCTAAAGCACTAGCAAGTGGTAAAGGGCTGGCGTTTATGGGGACTGTCTTATGTAATTTTGACGTTCAAAAAGTGCTGATTCTCAGCCTAATTTGAATAAATGACTTTTGATTTTGATTTTGATATGGCTAGAAACGCGGTGACTACAGAGATGGCGATTAATAGTGAAGGATGGAAGAACAATGTTGCGCTGACAACAAATAAACTGGATAAGGGCAGGATAATGATCTCTCTGAAATGTCGATTGCTCGTCAAAACCTATAGTTAAGAATTATAACATACCGGCTCAACATGAGCCTGTGCTCCTGTGCGTGTCCCAAATAAAATATTTTTTCTCTCCTCTTGCTCAAAAAGACCGTCATTGTGGCGTACCAGAGCGAAGAAAAAATAGCAATTCTTCCTCTAGAGGAAAAATGATTTTTTTTTTGTTTCAAATGACAATGAGCCTACAAAAACGAAAAAGTCTATAGTCATAAGTAGAATAATCATGAATATAGACTCGACTTATTACTGTTTCATAAAAAAAGAACTTCATTTTATTTTTGAAAATGGAACTAAAATCGGCGATCTCTTTGGTAGAATGCATGCAATGCGTTGCGGCTGCAGAAGAAAAAACAAAAAAGACATTGGCGCGAAATCATTATAATTTTTCTCTAATTGCAAATTGAATTGGTAGTGACCGTAATTAATTGTATTGGATTGTTTTATTTTCTCGCAATCGTAGTGAAAAGTAGAGTGTAACACACGGTGCTAAAAACCCATTAAAACTTGGTTTCTATTTACTCCCTCGTATATAATGGGTCATTTTAGCTCCTTGTATAACAATCTACTATTCTTTCTTTCTTTCACTACTGTTGATAGTAGTTAGTGTCACGTTTTACATATTTTGTTATTTGTATTGTGTGTTTCACGAAATGTGTCCAAATAGTATTTCATTATTATTATTATTTTATTATTATTCTTTCTTTCTTTAAATGTCGGGACCATTACGGTGGCTATAAAGTTAATATTCTCACTACGATTGACAATAATTCTACTGACGATAACAGTAGGTACCTATGTTGTAACTTGTAACCAGATAAGCGAAGAATGCTGCTGCCCTTTGCCTTGGCATAGCCCCTCACTGACCTTGTAACACCTTAGTGGGTTTACCGATACGAGGCTAAAGGCATAATTTATGAATTTCGATAACAGCTGATCTATTCTATAAAAAAACTCACCATGAGAATTTAGATGAAGTGAGCTGTTTTAGTCTCAATCCCTAGCACCAAGTGGAATGAAATCTCACTCCAAGCTCACTTCACGCACGTTTTAACCGTGAGATTTTTACAGAATAGACTGGCTGATCTTGTCTGAACATGATATAAGTACCTATGTAATCGAAATAACCTCATATTTTTTATTCGAAGTTAAAATTAAATTAAGACAAGGCACCCGTTCCTATTTTATAAGTGGCTGTAACTTGCTTCCGTTAAATGTTTTCAAGTAGCGCGTCACAGTCGCCTGCAGAATATTTTTTCTTCAATACCAATATATTTAATAAGGTTTTCAGTTAAAACGAAGAAACTTTAAGATTATCAAAGGTTATTTCATGTCAACATGTAAAGGAAAGGAACTGGTAAATATCTAGGTAGTTCCTATTTTGAACCAACTTTAGGTTTTAAATGGGCAAATTGTAACCTAAAGCTGTATACCTCTAAATGATCAATTAAATGTTAAAACAAAGTTTGTCAAAGTTGTGATCATTTTATGCTGTTATTTGAGAGGACGCTACCGACCATATTTTAACTTATTCCTTGAATCAACTTTTACTACAAATAAATCCATATTTATGCCAACAAAAGAATTCATCTAGAAATTCCTAAAATAGAAACCCTCTCTCCAAACCGAATTATCCAACCATCGATTACCTCTGAATCCATTAATACAAAGTCAGTTATAACAAATTGTCTTTAGAGTAAACACTTGAACGATACGCCGAAGGTTTACAACTCCCGATACACAGCTGGTTGCAGTTAAACCACAGCTTTGTTACCGGCGCTTCTATAATGCTTCTGCCACACCAGGGGGCCTACTCTCTGAGTCCGTCAACGAAGTTCATTGAACCCAACTCCCGATTAATTAAGTTTTCCGGACGGGCAAAAACACATCGGGAGTGAGGACAAATGTCCAAACGTTTTGTTGTTATATTTTAGTTCGGGCCGCGGACTAATCTTATATCCGTAAGTGATACGGAGTAGGATATTTCCGTAACTTTGGCCGAAACGACTGACTTCGTGTTTAGGGAGTAGGCCCCCTGCACCGTTTCACGTAAATTAACACGTTAAATAAGACATTACTCAAATGTGACCAATATTTAATACGTCAATTGATATGTATTATTGTCAATGTCGTTAGATCCGAACGACATTAAGACACTGACATTGTTGATGAACAATGTACTACCGGTTGATTCTGTAACACCGTGATAACTTAGGTGAAGTGAGCTGTCATTCCACGTGATGCTAGGGATTGACACTATCGACAACTCACTACACGCTCACTTCACCTAAGTTATAACGGTGAGATTGTTACAGAATAGCTCAGCTGTCTTAATGTCGTTCGGGTGGCGGTTTTTCCGTCACATCAAAGGGTTTTAACAAGTTGAATAACGCAGCAAACTGCGTTAGCTACATTTGGGCTGTTTCATGCCATGCGCCGCACGCGCTGAGAAAGAGCCACGAAGTACTGCAGCAGCTTATATCTCCACTTTTAACGTGGTTAACGCACTAACATTTGGCGCTGAACTACATTCATGTAGCCAATCGCTTAGCGGGCTAATTATAACGCGATACTTAAGGCGCAATTTGGCATGCGTTATGGTTAACGTGTGTACGTTAACAATAACACTATCGCAGGTGTAGCAGGAGCTTTACCTACCCGCAATTATTATTGTTACCTACAATTTGTAACAATTTAATCTGCTGCTATCCGCTAGGGTCAGGAGTATTTTACAGTCTGTGAATTCGAGTTATTCGTACGATATGAGATTCCCGCATGGGTTCGGTTTTGTATTTTTGGAGCGTCTGATATTATAGAGGGGTTCGGACGTTTAATTTACTGTAAGCGACTTGTTTTCATTTTGGTTGTTGGGTTTTTATCGTAGTTGGGTTTAAGTTTTTAACTTTCTTTTTCATTCAACATACCAATTAGTACAACAGAAAATTAACATGTCAATAATCAGTGGGCGAAAAACTAAAAAGGTTCGAACTACAAGTAAAGCAGCACAGAATTACATTACGCGTAATAGTGTTGGCTGATTAGTAATCCGGTAAGCTGCGATTGGCTGTTGATTTGCAATTACATTCCGTTGGTCCGCGATAACGCGTGCTAGTTACGCTCTCTGTTACTGAAGGTAGGTAATTACTTTTGTTACTGTGGAATGTGGATATTTTTCTGGCTCATATTTTCTATTTTTAATATTTACCTTTTAGCAGTCTAGTAGGTACCTAGGTATATAACTCAGAAGAGTCTACCTTTAAAATAATTAACAGAAATGCGTTTTGAGTACTTAGTATAGTGCAGATTATCATGCATAGCAGAGGTACCTTATCTTATATTTAAGTATATATTTAAGAGAAAGATGTGCTAGATAAATTGCTTTTCCGAGGCAATGACGGTTTTTCCATAGGATAGGACCCATAGGATTGATAGAAAAATCGTATTCATTGAACTATGTACAGGGTGGCAGGGCAGGCAGGCAGGCAGCACTTTATTCTAGGTCCCCTAGAATACAAATTTTTAATCGGTTACCAAAAAAAAAAAATCCGCTGTTTCACAAAAAAGTGCAATACCTACGCGGTCAAAATGTACGGAACGGCATTTAAAAAAAAATATATATATAGCCGACGATAAGTTTCAACCCAGGGGTTTCAGAATAGCGCTCTACGGCGGACGCCATCATGCGCGTGCGGGCCCTCACGACGGGGAATGCTGTTTGAGGCGGCGCGGGCGGTCAGCCCACTGGTTGAATGCGACCCAAAGGGTCATAGCCACCCGGCTGGTCCGGGGCAAGCGTACGGTCTCCGGTGAGGCGGCGAGCCTCCGTGCCGGATTGCCGCCATGGGATCTAGAGATAAAAGTCCTCGCGCACATATGGGAGAGGCGCGAGGAGACTAAAGGTTGGGGCGTAACTCCGCTGCAGCGAGAAATTACGGCACAGCGGACAGAGCTACGGCGGGATTTCATAACGCCATAGATTGCCACTGTCGCAACCCAGTGCTGGGCAAGCCACAATTTCGGCGATAAGTCACCTCTTTGAGTAGTGGCTAAGGAAAGAGGCGCCACGGCGTCCTCACCTTCCGCCTGACGCAGGTCCTCACCGGACACGGTTGCTTCGGGAGGTTCCTGTTCCGAATAAGCCGGGAGGAAACGTCCGGGTCACCATTGTGTGGATCGTCCGGAAGACACGGTGGAGGTCTGCCCGGCTTGGGCGGAGCACCGCGCCGTGTCCTCCTGAAGGTGATCGGTGGCGGCGATCTCTCACGTCCGGCCCTGGTCCAGGCCATGGTATGGAGTGAGAGGGCATGGGAAGCCATCACCTCCTTCTGCGAAGCAGTAATGCTCGCAAAGGAGGAGGCGGAACGCGTGAGGGAGAGCCAGAATTCGCGCCCTCACGCCCCTAGTCGCCTAATGTGTGGAAAATTGAACTATTATTCAATAAGCTTCAATTATTCTCGACGAAAATATATGCAAGCTCAACTCCCTTCTGGCTACTCCTCACTTATTGCTGAGTACTTCCCCACTATAAAAGGTGCTGAATTTTAAGGGATAATAATTTAAAAATAAAGTACAGCCTCGTTGGCCTAGTGGTCGCAACCGCTAAGAGCTTGAGTTTCTGGTTTCGATCACCAGGTCTGGCAAAGTGTTATTGGGTTCTTCCATCAGGAATTTCATAGTGAACATAACTGGCGAAATGTGGGTATACTAATAGACCGTATATACACCTCTGCCTTACCCTTCGGGAATTCCAACCCCTGCCTTACCCTTCGGGAATTCACACCTCTGCCTTACCCTTCGGGAATATACACCTCTGCCTTACTCTTCGGGAATATACACCTCTGCCTTACTCTTCGGGAATTCACACCTCTGCCTTACCCTTCGGGAATTCAAACCTCTGCCTTACCCTTCGGGGTTTCACACCTCTGCCTTACCCTTCGGGAATTCACACCTCTGCCTTACCCTTCGGGAATATACACCTCTGCCTTACTCTTCGGGAATTCACACCTCTGCCTTACCCTTCGGGAATTCAAACCTCTGCCTTACCCTTCGGGAATTCACACCTCTGCCTTACCCTTCGGGAATATACACCTCTGCCTTACTCTTCGGGAATTCACACCTCTGCCTTACCCTTCGGGAATTCATACCTCTGCCTTACCCTTCGGGAATAACAGGCTTGGTGTTATGTTAATGTATAAAATAAAAAATAAAATAAAAATAAATATCGTCTGACATTGCACACAGCACCATCTAGTTCCAAGTTAAGCACTTAACAAAGCTTGTGTTATGGATACCAGATGGTTGATACACTACTTAAATAATTTTTTTTTTCATAAATACATACATATTATAAATATACATCCATGACTCGGGTACAAATGTCCATATTCATCATAAAAAATTTGCCCCTACCGGGATTCGAACCCAGGACCATTTGGTTTCGCTGACTACACTTAGCCACTGTAGCCACTACACCAAACGTGTCGTCAAATGTATGTAATGTTAAATTTAAAATGAAGGTAAAATCAGTAAATAGAATGGTTTTGGAAATTGAGATGTTTATTCAAATACAAATTCATTTATAAGAACCCCCTAAAATATTATGCAAATATTTAATTTTATCTTGCACACTGCTATTATTATAATTCAATAAAAATTAAATAAAGACGGCAACAACGAATAAGAGCTTGGGCATTAGGATTTTTAAGGAACAAATTAATTGTGTTCAAGAGATACAGTTTATATAAGGTCTTTACCATTTAAATTGCCATTTAGTACACAGAAAGTTAGTCATTTTTATATAAATATTTTTTTTATTTCTATCAATCAAAATACGCACCTATGCTATCGATGTATCTCTGCCAGCGCAGTGGTAATTTATCAATGCCCTTCTTGAAGAAATGTATGTCAGGTGTATGGGAGCCAACAAACTTTTCAAAGGCATTTTGTACTGCCTCTCGGGTATTGAATTTTTTCCCTGCTAAGTTGTCCAAATTTTGGAAAAAGTAGAAGTCTGTCAGCGCAAGGTCTGCTGAGTACGGTGGATGACGCAACACTTTCAACCCTAGCTCTTGTAGCTTAGAAACCGTCTGTTATGCCGTATGAGGGCGGGCGTTCCCGTGTATGAGCAGCGGTGACGAGCGATTAACCAAGACTGGCCGCAGATTTGCGAGCTTCTCCATCATTGTCTCTCGTCATACAGGTCCCGTACCCATTACAGACTCCAGCTCTCACATATCCTTTGTGAGAGCTGGAGTCTGTAATGCATAAATGTAATGCAATAATGTAGCTATAAATGTATCTTGATGCCATTAATACAATTGTACCTTTATGAGAGAAATAAATAAATAAAATAAAAATAAAATAAAAAAATTGTGTCCAGTTCCTCACAGTACACATCCGCAGTAATGCTGGTGCCATTTGGTAAGAAGCTGTGATGAACTATGCCGGCACTAGACCACCAAACAGTGATCATGACTTTTTAGGGGTAAGTTTTCGTTTGGTGCATTGCCTAGGCGCTGGAACAGGGTTTAACCAACACGATGACCGCTTACGCTTATCAAAAAGAATCAATTTTTCATCGCAAGTGACAATGCGTTTCAAAATTCCTTTGTTCCTGTGTCTGTTAAGCAACGCAAGGCATACCTCAACGCGATCGTCGCGCTGGCGATCGTTCAGTTCGTGCGGCACACACTTATCAAGTTTATTAACTAACGTTTATAAAGTCTTGATGCTATCGCTGAAAGCTGCTGCTAACTCAGCCGTAGATTGAGTATCGTCAGCTTCTACTATAGCTTTTAATTAGCCGTTGTTGACTTTAGTTTTCGGGCGACCACGGGGTTAATTTTTAAGAGCAAAATTTCCATGACGGAAGCGTTCAAACCAATAACGAGTCGTGTGTTCGTTTGTAGTGTTTAGTCCGTACACGTAATAATTAATGTTGCGAGCCGTTTGTGCGGCGGCGACGGAACTTGTCTTCCATAATAATTACTCGTATTTTTATCGTGCCCCTAGTGATGAAAAAGTTACAAATGTAGTGAAAACAAAACACTAATCAATAAACAATGACTCAATTCGAAAATAGACTCACATATTGTTTAAATAAAACTGATTTGAATTTAGAAATTATTGCAAGCCATATATAAATTACGTTTCAAATAGCCAGTATTGTAAAACGGCAACTTCATAGTTCACCTATTATAATGTCAGAATAAGAATGTATAAATTATTGTAAATTGTAAATAATACTTAGTATGTTGTAACAACTAAACTGATTTGGATAACATTTTACTTTTAGAGAACGTAAATGAATTTGGATTAGCGCTTGCGTTACTTTCTTACAAGTTTCACGTGGTTAGCTTTTGGGTGTTCAGAGCTTTGAGGATGCAGATTTAACCAATATTGTGTAACAATACTTTGATTTAAAAGAGTGTCCATGGAGTTTCTTGTCCGTTCTTTTCCATAGGAACCTACTACGCTTTGGGTTAGGAAAATAGCTTCATGTTTCTGACTGACGAACTCATTGACAGTTTAAAAATTGCTGTATATGGTTTAATTGAAATAAATGCTCTGAGTTTGAGTTTGAGCTTGGAGCCGGTATGATAAGGTAGTTTAAAAAGTTGGTTTAACTTAGATACCACTTCACAGTTTGTTGAGACTTTAGCTGTACCCAAGCTTGTATCGCCAACTTGCGCTTGATTTGTTTATGAATAGTATCCTCCGTTTGAGTCTAAAACTAGTCGGGAACCCGTAAACAATCCAAAGGATGCAGAATATAGGTACCAAAAATAGGGCAATACATGGATTCCGTTGAAATAAACCGATTTATACTAATCATCGTCAATGTTGAACGAAGGTGAAAGAGCTCAATTAGGACCGTATACGGTGCCGGATGCGAAAAATTAATATGTGTCCGTAATGGGGTCAGAGCCGGAACGGTGGCAGAGACCGATCGTCCGGCCCGTTTTACTAGCAATTATAATAAAAACGACATGTGTTAGGTGCATGGAGTTTTGTTAGATTGATTCTTAATTTTCGGATTTTGTGGGTGTTTTATGATAGCTTAGTGACGGCATGATATTAGCGGGTGAAAATATAAACAACAGGTCTGATAAATGTACTTAGATTGAGTGTGACCTTATGAAAGCGGTAAATGATACATGATTTTACTTCTGTAATTTAGTTTAAACACGTCAATAATGTTTTAAAAAGTAGATGAGGTCAGTGTTTCCTATCCGACTACTCTGAAAACAAACACATATGTATCCTGCGTAGATTATTAGCAGTTCCCAGCGACATCCAAGTGCTGTTGTCCAACCAAAAGAATACCAACCGCAAGACGAGAAGGTATTCCTAAGAAGATCCTGGAAGCTGGTCTTCCTATATGGTTGGTTTCGGTTGTATCTGTCTGTAAGACTCTGAGATACCCAGATCGATTAGAAATGTTTACAGCAACACTTAGGTCTGTTTATACTTCAGGTCATCGTAATGGATTTCTCTTAATAACCTCATAAGACCCAGCGATGAACAGTAAAGGGATCTATTGTAATAATCTTTCGTTCAAAGCCGCAGAGTTTCCTTTCCATGTTTAGTTTAATATGCACGAGTGGTTTCAAGCTATGCTAGTGCACTTTGATACGAGCTCTTCTTTCTCAAGGAAAAAAAAAGAGTGTAAATAAATGAAAGCCTTGTTTATAGTCCCTTAGGATTCTTGTTTCTTCACTAGGTGCGCAAGCGTTAAGACTCAAGAAAGTAAATATACTTAAATGGACTGTAAAATGTTTTCTAGATGTGGCGATCTTTAATAAGTAAGACAAACCAAGCATCTGTTAAGACTATTTATTCAATTATATTGATATATATTAATTATATCAAATATATTTATTCAGTTATACACTTTTTTATATTTTTATGTTTCTAAATGTTAATGTTGTGTTTTATATTATTATAATTTATATTATAGGTAGGTACAGTCTGCACATTTTTTTTGGTTTTGTTTTGCTTTTATTAGAATGTAAGTTTCGTTAGAGTATAATGTGTCATTAGTGTTAGGTATAAGTGTGTGTGTATAAAAATTAACTGAAACTATGATAAGTACTAAATATTAATTTTAGTATCAATTATTAGGTACATGTAAATATTCGTATGCTGCGTCTAGCGGTGGATATGTCGAGAACTATACCATTTATGTAACAACTTTGTAAGTACCGTATCCTACGAATAAATGTCTTTGTCTTTGTCTTTGTCAAAAGTGAAACCTAGTTTAAATTCGAGTAGTCCAAAGTAGTTGTATGTCATATCATTGTAATCTTATGACGAAATATTGTTGAATGCATGTGAAGATAATTATCTTAAAGAGCACCAAATTTGCAACGCATGAAGTGGAATATAGGTAGTAATTTGGCTTTCTATTAATCAGCTGATTTGTACCCTTAGGTAATTCAATCTTTACTTCGGACGAATGAGCTAAGACAGAAAGTTATTTGACTCCTAACTAGTTCAATAACTTTGTTGCATACTCTTCGTCCAAGAAATTCTTCTTACTTCCTAAATGAGTGTCTAGATTATTGTCTTTTACGTTTAAGGCTCCGTGCACATGAAAAACACTCTTTTGTCAATTTCTTATCTAATTGTAACAAAGCTGGAAATAATTGAAACATTATGTCTGTGTGACTACAAAAGTACAGTTTTCATGGCGCTAAACCATTCGTGTCAGTCACAGCACCTGTTAATAGTTTCATCACTTTTGCGCTCTCGAAAATATAGTTTTTTTTTACTTTGATTTACTAAATGAAAATATTGTATAACCATAAAATGAAATTTTAATTTTATTTGAAGTTTAGCTGAAGATTATTGTGTGATTTTTAAATTTCTTGAAACGGCTTGCTCAATAATATGAAAAAATACATTACTACCAGGGTTTGTTTCGAAAAATAGGTATTTTCAACATTATTTTTCTGCTATATTTTGTATAGAAGTTGAAAAAAGTGGTCCAGCTACATGCAAGTAGACCATATAATGATGTTGATGATAATTTTTAATGTTCAAAATCAAACGTAGTTTCTAGTAAAAAAAATTATCAAACGTCAGTCTCGCGTCATTTTTTGGAAAAATTGTTGCGAATATTAGTGATTTTCTATGAATACTTAACCTTTTTGAAAAATCCCTTTCAGCCACATGCAAAGCAAAGAACTCAAGTTTTCGAATCACAAATAGTTTTGTTTAAATAATGTTTCCATTACCTACAAATAATGCACAAAATTGATCAAAATCAGTCGATTTCGTGCACGGCCCCTTAACTCAATACTATACCCCACTACTGTCATATCACAACCCAAAAATTAATCTGTCCAAATTAATTCACACAAAAAGATGAACCATACGTTATGTGGACACTTAAGACTCAAGTAGCTATATAGCCAACGTCTATACGACGTATGTTGGTTAATCCAAAGTTAGTGTAATGAAAACGTGACTTATCTACGAGGCGCAGGCTGACACGGTGGGGCTTACGCTCTGAATGCTTGCACGTTTTCAGCCGCTGAACGATCACGTAAGGCATTGAGTACTGAGCATAATGATCATCCGTGTGTCACTTCGACATGGATCGGTTTACCTTAATAAGACGTATTATTTATTGTGAAAGTGCTTTATGTTTTATTACGTTCATTTTTCGGAGTACCTTTTTGTATAGTTGCGTTATGGACATACAATTTTACGGTTATATTCTTTGGAAATGTTGTAACAATTTACCTACCCAACTAGTTGATATTGAAATCACCTAAGAAATTAAATACTTTTGTGCAAAATTGAACGTTAATTATTTTTATAAAATTGACATAATAATATCAAACTTTTTCCGGTTCGCGTCAAGCCAAATCATACTAACATTTGTTCTGCTAGGCGTTTCCGTGTGGTCTGGCCACCACATCTCATCCGGTGGTTGTCGTAGTAGGCGACTAAGGGAACTAGTTCATACTACCACTGGCAACATGAGTAAAAATGATTTGATGCGCGATGGGGCTAGCGTACTGATGGCGTACCTCACAGGTGACGCGCGGGGGCAGCACCCGGCTCCTGTGGGAATTGGACAAGGGTGTCGCATCAGAACGGGACGTAAGTCGCCAGCTCGGGGTATGAGACAAGTAAGATTGCAAGCTAGAATGTAGATACGATGATAGGAAGAGGAAGGGAACTAGCATATGTTTTAAAAAGGCGACGACTGAACATAGACAGTGTTATTACAAAAAGCGGTTTAACTGAAAACCCCAGTTTAAAGATCTATAAACTACGGTTTAAACCAAAATTATATTACAAAACGTGGTTTTTCGAAAAACCGTGGACCATATCATGGTCTAACGCTAAACCTCGGCGGACCCTAGTTTAAACGATCAAACTATGGTCTAAATCGTACCAGTCAAAATTTCTCTTGTATTTTATAGCATCTTTTTCATTGTGTTGTGTTGTTTTTCCCCGAAAATGGATCTTAACATGGTCGATTTAATTGATATTGAGGATATTGAAGCCGCTGAGTTGTTGGGAACGCCACGCCGACACAACATAAATCGTGTTCGAATCAATCAAATAAATTAAAATTAAATTTGAATCAATTAAACACTGATTTCAAGTTAATCGAAGTAATTTATGTTTATTTACTTTTTCCTCGGTACTCCAATTCTCAGATCGTTTTTTCTTTTGTTGGTCCATCACAATATGATATTAAAATTACCTACCTACTATAGAAGGTAATACTATACAAAGAGGCAATTGTTCTATTAGAAACTTCGATAACTTAAAAATTCCAAAGCTAGATGAACTTTGTTCAACTTGCGATGGTTTTGTTTAATGTTATGGTTTCATATAATGCGCGAAAATTTTACGTTTCGTTACACGTACCTAGATGTATTATTAGTACTTAATACGACATTAAGTCATGTGCTTAAACCTAAACAAAACTGCAATCGACGAAATAACTAATATTCCATGCAAATTAACACTCTCAATATTTTTAACACTCCTAAACATCATAATAATCATTAGCGTATTAACAAAAAGTTTTCATTTCTGAGCATACGGAACGTTGCAATAGAATGATAACATGGTGAACGAATAATATCGTATTACTCTGTGGTTGTTACAAAGACAATGGTTCAAATGACGGCACTAAGAAGACTACGGTTTTTTGAAGTTTTGTAATACGGACAAATTTAGACCATGGTTCTGCAGATAAGCCTGGACTTCGTAGCACAGGTTTAAATCAAGGTTTATTTAGTTTTTTGTAATAAGACTGAGAGTGTCTGCAAGAAACGAAGTGAAAATGTGCGAAGGCTGAAAGATAGGAGAAGGTTATAAGTTTTATTACTGTGGAAGCGATGGCAAGCGAAATGGTGTTGGTATAGTGTTGGACAGTGAGTTGAAAACTGTGTGGTGGATGTCAAACGAGTGAGTGATAGCTGTTAAAGTGATTGTGGAGAGTCGGGTATTAAGTAAAGCTCGTGTGTATGTATGCAAACCAGTGGAGATGTGAGAATAGTGTTAAAGAGAAGTTTTGGGAGGATTTCGATCGTGTGATGATGGATGTGCAGGAGAGTGAAGAAGTGTATGTGGGGGGTGATTTTAACGAGCATGTAGGAAGATAGAAGGATGGGTATGAGAGAGTGCATGGCGGTCGGGGATACGGAGACCGTAACACTGATAGCGAGACACTGCAATCTGCTTCTGCCTTCGACCTGGCAATAACAAATACGTGGTTATAAAAAGAATAAAAACGAGCACCTAATTACTTACAAAGGTGGCTGCCACGCGCCACAAATAAATTTATTTCTGAGAAGTCGGATCAGCCTTAAAATTGTCAAAAACTGTAAAGTGCTGCCAGTCGAGGACTTAGTCTCATGCACGTCCACACACTGCCGGAGTCGTTGTGAACACATTTTTCACAGCTAATATCAACTTAAAAAACTAAACTAAACTTAAATTAATTGTAAAATTGTAGAAAGTAATAATCATGTTAATCGTGCTGTGTGGGGTGAGAGGACGTCTGAGCAGATAAGCGAGTACCACGACCTCTGTCACTCTAAGCTGAGACTTATTGATATTCCTCGGGAGCTGAGTGATTGTTGTGATAAGTTTTGTAGACGCAAAGAACATTGTTCAGCTCTTGACAAAATGTACTCTGATATTGTAAATATACTCGAACGGGCAGCCGTACAGACTTATAGGATAAAGTGTCGAAGGAAGGGTGGCTATATCACGGGGTGGAACAAACATGTCGCAGGCGCTCACCACGAGGCCTGGCTTAGATTCCTGGTGTGGACAATGGCTGGTCGCCCAGCCGATGGTCCTATTTTTCATGATATGGTGGAGGCAAGGAGACATTTTAAGTCTAAACTCAAGTGGTGTCAGAACAGGCAGGACCAGCTTAAAATTAATCTCCTTGCTTTCAACCACGCGAACAATGACTTTCGGCGTTTATGGAAGAACACGAATAACATGAATGTGAGACCGCGTCTCCCGGTGAGCGTCGGTGGGTTTACTGACCGTAAGAATATTGCGGATGGTTTTAGGGACCACTTTTCTGTGCGGTCACTCTTGGACTCGGCGTCTCGTGGAGTAAACGGAGCTGAGACCATTGAGACTGAGCGGAACGCGAAAATACCTGCCAAGAGTGTGGCTTCAATTATTTCGAGGATGCAGCGTCGGAAGTCGCCAGGTCACGATGGTCTCAGTGTCAAACATTTTAAACATGCGGGAGTCCATCTGCCTAGAGTTTTGTCACTGTTTTTCACTTTGTGCCTTGGTCATTCCTATTTACCTGAACCACTTATGCGGACGATTGTGGTCCCTATAGTTAAAAACAAAACTGGTGACACATCCGATATGAACAACTATCGACCCATCTCACTAGCTACCACCATGGCTAAGGTGCTTGACGGTCTGATGAAGGGCTGGCTGCCTCTCAGAACATGTTAAAGTGCACGACGCCCAGTTCGGATTCAAGGCGGGCGTGTCCACTGAGAGTGCTACTCTCGGCCTGAAGCACACCATCAAGTACTACACCATGAGGAGGACGCCGGTATACGCGTGTTTCCTTGACCTGTCGAAAGCTTTCGACCTTGTCTCCTATGATGTGCTATGGGACAAGTTGAGGGGCACGGGTGTGCCGGTGGAGTACACAGCGCTTCTCCGGTACTGGTATGCTCACCAGAAAAATCGGGTGAGATGGGTCGGTACTCTGTCGGATGAGTATCGAATGGAATGCGGTGTAAGGTAGGGGGGGTTAAGCTCCCCCCTGTTATTTAATTTATATGTAAATGAGCTCATCGAGCGACTGAGCAGCACACATGTCGGCTGTCATATAGACGGTATATATGTCAATAACATAAGTTACGCGGACGACATAGTGTTGCTCAGTCCCTCGATGAGTGGACTGAGGAAGCTTCTCACGATCTGCGAGACGTATGCGGAGGTGCACGGCCTTAAATACAATAAAAAAAAGTGAGGTGTCAGTGTTTACGGCACCTAAACAACAGCCCCGTCGTGTACCTCCAGTATATCTCAACCGCGTTGAACTGAATGTGGTAACTCAATTTAAATACTTGGTTCATGGTGTCACCAGTGACCTACGTGATGATGGGGACATAGAACGCGAGCGCAGGTCGTTGGCGGTGAGGAGCAATATGCTCGCCCGTAGGTTTGCTCGCTGCACAGCAGACGTCAAAGTCAGTTTATTTAAAGCGTTCTGTCAGTCCTTCTACACGAGCGGCCTATGGGTGTCATATACGAGCCGAGCCTACAACGTCCTGCGCATGCAATACAACAATGCCTTCAGGATGCTGTTGCGGTTGCCGCGAGGTTGCAGTGCGTCGGGAATGTTTGCTGAAGCACGTACGGATGGCTTTGACGCCATCATGCGTAAGAAAGCGGCTTCGCTACTGCAACGTTTGCGTAGCACTCGGAACGGCATCCTGAAAATGATTGTTAGCAGAGTGGACTGCCCCATCCAAAGGCACTGGGTAGAATTAGGTATAGGTTTATGTTAAATAGAATTAAGTACTAACAACAATAACATAGCATGTAAGCACAGTTTGTTACTAACCACTAACTACGTATGGACTGCTTAGGTCTGAAATAAAGATATTTTTTTTTTTTTTATAAAACGAATCGTGTGCTTAGAAGGTAAGTCTCAAGTAAGGTTAGGTTTGGTGGTTTGGTTAGCATGGATGAAGTAAGAAAGGCAGTTTAAAGTATAAAAAAAAAGAAAGGCCAGATGATATACCAGTAGAAGTATGGAAGTGTTTAAAAGAAGATGGACGTATGGCTGAGTTTTACATAGTATAAAACAAAGACACAGTTTTGTATGTATACTTAGATCTTTTAAACGGCGCAACGGATTTTAATGCAGTTTTCATCAAAAGACGGAGTGATTTAAGACAAAGTTTCTCATGTATAATATATTCATATTATAGAAGAGAAAAACCGAGGATTTCAAGGATTTGTAATGTGATGTAGTAAAAAACATATTTTTGTGCGCTTACATTGCAAACGCCTGCTAAACCTTACGAGATAGATCAAAATAATGTAACACGGAATTGTATATTTTAAAGAGATTGTAAAAAAAGTCTGTGATGGTATATCTATATCTCCTAAGGATAACCCACAGTAACCATTTCTATCTTTTAGATACTACAAAAAACTGGGTTATTTAAGAAGCTATTTTAACAATGCAGTATTATTTATGATCCAATTAAATACGTTGTGCATTTAATGTTGATCAAAATTAATTGCCCTTTACAGCATATCATTAAAATTAATATCTTAGAAGATATCAGAGATTTAAAATGCGGAGGCAGAGTGGCCTTTCGGGCCGTTTGTCCGTCTCGGCTGGCAGCAGCCGGCGGGAGCGTTCCTGTGGGATAATTCCTGTGGGATAGTTCCTGGCGAAGCTTCGGGCAAAAGCTAGTTCTTCAATAAATTGTAGCATGAAGAAGCGATCCCACAAAAATGGTGCAATAGTTCGCTAGTGCCAAGAATAAAGGTGATGTACAGGACTGCAACAACTGTGGAGGGATAATGCTCATGTCACATAAGTATAAAGGTAGTGGGAGAAAGTAATAGAGAAAAGATGGCGAGAGGAGAATGACATTACCCCGAACCAGTTTGGGTACATGTCAGGTCGAGGAACAATCGACGCCACTTTGGCAATCTTCCAATGGTGCGAGATATACAGAAGTGTACACAAGAACTTGCACATGGTATTCATTGATCTGGAGAAAGCATATGATAGGGTACCTTGGGATGCGTTGAATGAGAAAGGTTTGCCCGGGAAGTATGAAGAGTTAATTCGTGCTATGTAACAGTCTATCTAGTACCTACACCCGGTCGGCTACTGGCAATACAGACGAGTTCAATGTGGCTGTAGGTTTGCACCAAGAGTCGGCTTTTACGTCCTCACCTCTTTCCGTTGATTACGGATGCTCTGACGTTGAATACATAGGAATACGCACCCTGGTGCGTGCTGTTTGCTGTTGATATTGTTCTTGTCAGTGAAGAGGACCTGAGATCCAGAGCAGATTTTATTTTTATTTTCCTTTATTGGCCAACCAAGAATTGTTTACACTGAACATATTAAAAGTAACTCTCCATAATCTAGGGTTAGTGTAACAATTTCTTACAGGTTAGCACCGCATGCCCCATAAAGATATTAGGTGTGCCACAAGCACTGTACTATATTGGAGAAATGGCAATAGAAGGTGAAGAATGTTGGCTTGAAAATCATCAGAACCAATATGTTGTGCGATCTCGGTGGTCTACCCGGTGCTATAGCGCTTGATGACGCGCTTCTCCCAGTCTGCTCCGACTTTAGGTATCTCGGTTCACTCGTGTAAAGCAATGGCGAAGTAGATCGGACGGTTAAGCATAGCTTTAACACTGGATGAATGAAATGACGGCGGGTCACGGGAATAATTTGTGACTCCTGTATTCCCATTATACATAAGAGAGAAGATTTATAAAACAATGGTAAGACCTGCTGTGTTGTATGGATCAGAATGTTGGGCAACAAAAGGGATGAATGAAAAGCAATTGCATGCAGCTGAGATGAGAATGCTAAGAGGGATGTGTGGTGTTACACGAATGAATAGAATAAGGAATGAGTACATAAGGGGAAGTCTGAAAATAGGAGACTGAAAAGTTGTGTGGGAATCGGTTATCATGGTATAGATGTAATGCGGAGGAATGAAGAAAATGTCCTGAAAAACTTTTGGTATGAATGTGGATTGCTATATGAATAGGGGAAGACCAATAAAACAATGGATGGACTGTGTGAAATGACGACTTAAGGAGAAGTATGGAAAAATAAGACATGTTGCACCGACCACAAATAAATTGGGATAATGGCAGTTGAATTAATGTATTCTGTTAGGCTATCTGAAGTGAAATATTATGACACAATGATTACATTACTCTCATATCCGACATTGTCTAGAGTTTTATTACATACATAAACATCTTTGTTGTGTTATTGCCACAGCTCCTAAATTGTATGTGCAGTCAAATGCATTACGAATTAAGTGGACAAAATATCCATCTTACATTGTGTATATGATTATGTAGTAGGTATGTTTTCTAATGATCTTGTACATACAAAACCATTTACATGAAACACCCAATTATCTCTATAATGAACGGCCAGGTGATATTTTTATTCACAAAATTCACGAAAACACGAGTCTACAGGGTGGCCGGAACATTGACGTCCAAAAATAAAATTTCGGTCCCTCGTATCGTGGGGTATTCGAATCACCCCCATGTATGTTCCGCGACTTTTCATAGTTTTCGAGTTATGAATTTTTTTCTGAATGTTTGAAAATTTTCGACCTGACCAACCTAAAAAAATTCAAAAAAAAAAGTAGAGGGTTTTATCGAGTTTCTTTTTTTGCAACTGAATTTTCATAAGTAGTACTTTTATGCATAAAATAATCAGCTTCGTAACTGTGGTGAAAGTTATGAAAATGTTGATCTAAAGTGAAAAATTTACGTTCGGTAAATTATGACTTAAATTTTCAACTTCAAATTAAAAATCTAAACAGGTGACTTCATGGTTCTCAAGTAGGCTTCAAGAATGCGCCAGACTCTCAGCTTTCATAATCATTAAAAAACGTAGGACTTAATGGGGCTAACTTTGGCCTTAATCGGCCTTCAAAGACTGCGAAGTGGAAAATTCTTAAAATTAGCTATCTGATTAATAAATTTTTTTTTTCCATTTTCTCGCTCCTAAGGTTATTTAGTTTGCTAACCAAAAATTACTGCAGGAAAGCTAAGATTTAAACACGGAGATTTTTTTAAATGTTAGTTTAATGAATTTTGCGCGATCCGTTCTCGTGGACTATGGGTTGTAAACGAGGGTGCAACTCTTTTACCTGCAATAACAATGGACCGAGAGGAAAAGAGACCGAATTATTGCTATCTCTCTCACGCAAGGCGCGCAACCGAAGCCAACGCAAAACAAGTACCTCAGTCGTACTCACATTGTGTTTACTGCTATACGCGTGTCGCCATTTTGTCTTTACCACACTCGCTTTGCCCACGGACTCCGCTGCCTACTTGTTTGACTACTTTGCTCGTTTATTGGACTGTGTTTTGCATTCTGATTTGGACTTTTTTTACGTGGAAGTGTAAAAAATGAGTTACACGTTAAGTGAATATGCAGAAATGCATTATTTTTATGGAGTTGCACAAGGAAACGGCCATGAAGCAGCGCGACTGTATCGCGAACAACTTCAACGTCGTGGTGGGCCGCAACCTGAGCGATATCCCGACCATCGTGTTTTTATTAACACGCACAACACTTTGATGGCAGGCCGCATTCCTGGTCGACGCGGCAGTCATGAAGGAATCCCTAGAGCTAACCCGGATCGCAGAGAAATGGTGCTGGAAGAAGTTCAGCGAAATCCGTCTACGAGTACGAGAAGTATGGCTCGTGCTCTGAACATCCCAAGGACTTCTATCCAAGACATTCTTCACGATGAAGAATACCACGCGTTCCACATCCGACGAGTCCAAGCTTTACTGCCTACAGATCACCAATTGCGCGTTGATTTTTGCCAAACCATGTTACGAAAAGAGCAAGAGGATCCTGGATTTTTCAATAAAGTTTTATGGTCAGATGAGTCACGATTTGAGCGATCCGGAATATTCAATATTCATAATTACCACACGTGGGCGAATGAAAATCCACTCGAAGTGAGAGCTTCGACATTTCAACATCGCTTCAGCGTTAACTTGTGGTCTGGTATTCTCAATGGCGAACTAATTGGTCCGTTTGAACTGCCGTCCAGACTTGATGGAGAAACATACAAAAACTTTTTGGAAAATGAACTTCCATTGTTGCTGGCAGATGTGAATCTCGAACTCAGACGAACCATGGTGTTGCAAAATGACGGCGCCCCGTGTCACTATGCAACCCAGGTCCGAAATTACTTAGATGAAACATACCCCAACAGATGGATCGGACGCAGCGGACCAATTAGGTGGCCTCCACGCTCACCTGATCTCAACCCCATCGATTTCTTTATTTGGGGCTATTACAAGGAAATAGCATACGCCCGAGACTGTTCAAGTGAACAAGAGCTGAGGCAGTTGATTGCAGAAGCTGAACGTGTTGTGAGAGAGAACAGAGACGCTTTTAGACGATTGCCAGACAATTTCTTACGTAGGTGTAGAATGTGTATTGCTGCTGGTGGTGGCCACTTTGAAAACCTTTTCTAAATGTTAAAAATAAATTAAGTACTTTTTTCACATTATCATCTGTGTTTTATTCAAAACCACTTTTTACGTAAAACTTTTCTTACCCAACTCTGAAACTATTTGTTGGTTAGTTTTCAGTATTCTTATCATTAATTAACCTTAGGAACGAGAAAATAGCCAAAAAAAAATAATTACTCAGATGGGTAATTTTAAGAATTTTTCCACCTCGCTGTCTTTGAAGGCCGATTTTAAACAAAGTAGCCCTATTAAGTACTTCATTTTTTTTATGATTATGAAAACTGAGAGTCTGGCGCATTCTTGAAGCCTACTTAGGAATTATGAAGTCACCTGTTAAGATTTTTAATTTAAAGTTGAAAATTTGAGTCATAATTTACCGAACGTAAATTTTTCACTTTAGATCAACATTTTCATAACTTTCATCACAGTTACGAAGCTGATTATTTTATGCATAAAAGTACTACTTATGAAAATTCAGTTGCAAAAAAAGAAACTCGATAAAACCCTCTACTTTTTTTTTTTGAATTTTTTTAGGTTGGTCAGGTCGAAAATTTTCAAACATTCAGAAAAAAATTCATAACTCGAAAACTATGAAAAGTCGCGGAACATACATGGGGGTGATTCGAATACCCCACGATACGAGGGACCGAAATTTTATTTTTGGACGTCAATGTTCCGGCCACCCTGTATACGCCTCATTTCAAGTTAACCAAAGTTCTGTGGGCCTAGCACGAACGCGTGTTGTAAACGTAATGTGAATTCGAACGATTTTGAAATTGATAAAACTCTTACTGCATAATATTTAGGTAGGTATACTTAGTATTAAATTTTTATTTATTACTATGGGTGATATGGGCTTCTCGCAAATAAATTACCAAAATGATAAATGATAAATTATTTTATTTCTGTAAGTAGGTTTGAGCAAACACTTTTACACGTCAATCATATTTTTTTTTAAACTAGATGAGGTCGGCGTTTCCTATCTGACTACTCTGAGAAGAAAGGCTGAAACAAACTCAGAGGTCACAGTCTCTTTTAAAGTCCAGACAAAATCTTGGTCAGATCATGTGAAGGCTATGTAGATCGGTGTCTGCAATGGTCTTTTGAGGAAAGAACCACACAGAATGAGTGGACCTGTCCAGTCAGTGCACGCAATTGTCAGTAATCGTGCAGCTCAACTTAGACTCAAGGAGCTCAACGATTCGACGAACAATACCAAAGAAAGGACATTTGAGTAGGCCGCATAAATTACTCAAACTGCCAGATCATGATTACGCTGAGAAAAATACAAAAATAAATATAAAAAAAACCAATGACCGACATAGTTCTCACATTCACAATAATTACAATAATATTATAATAATCTTTGAGGACCATGTAGATTTGTGTCTGAAATGGTCTTTTGAGGAAAGAACCACACAGATTGAGTGGACCTGTCTAGTCAGTGCACGCATTTGTCAGTAACCGTGCAGCTCAACTCAGAACTTAAGGAGCTCAACGATTCGACGAACAATACCAAAGAAAGGACATTTGGGTAGGCCGCTTGCTAAATGATAGTCGTATTTTCGATTAAAAATCGGTCGAATCTACGTTACGTTTACGTCGCGCGTTCGTGTATACCTCATAACTGTCATTCCGTAGTTTACCTGATTTGAAACGACGAATCACTGAAGTAGTAACAGCTACACTACAGTTTAGATAAGACCCTAAAGATTAGACACGCCAAATTCAGCTTAAAATACCTCCATCTCGGTACATAAATACCCAGCGCATTCACTTGTAGCTGCGCCGGGAAATGATTACGCCTGCTAGTATTCTAATAGCAGGCATTGTTGACCGGTTATCCTAGACCAACAAGCCATAAAATAAACAATAGCACTTTTGGGTTAGTGTTCCCCACGTTGTTAAAGTAATTGCTGGGATTTTCCCATAAATATAATATAACTAGTTACCTATTCATGTAACTAGGTATATTTAAGGGAAACGCCCTAAAAAGTTTGGTTTAGGAGCTCCATCGCCAAAGTAAAGTGAGTTTTGACGTGGAAACGTCTTTTCGTTCGGTCTACTGGCCGACCAAAACGATGAGAGATTTCAACCGCTAATACCTACGATAGAGTAATAGTTGAGCAATCAAAAGATAGGTCATATTTATAACAATTTTGAAACAGGATAATTTGCTTATGACGTCACACTGCGACTGCACGCGTATGCGACCCACTCTTTTCCACTATGTGTTAAAATTCCAATACGTATAGTGCGAAAACCTGATTAGCTGGAGCAGTGGTTAATATGTCGCGGTCAAGAATTGACAAAGCACTACTAGGACCTAAAGGGAAACAACATCAAGGTTGACCAAAATAGGGTTAAAAATTAATATGAAGTCATTTTATATCGGCCGTAAATCTGCTCAGAAATGAAAAAAAAATCGTAATCAAAGAAAGTTTGCATCTAAAAGAATGCTATGAGCCTAAAAAGTCTGGTGCCGAGTAAATAGGTACAATAGCTACGGCAGTGTCGGAAACTGAAAGCAAATCAGTTGCAAATAGCAATAAACTTTAAGATGTCGTCTCATATATCTCATATGCATCGTCTGCGATCACCTGCAGTCTCTATGATGAGTTGGTTGGTAGCGGGTCCGGACCCACATGTGTTGAGCCAATTGTAACCATACATTTAACTGATGATACTATCAATAAAAGGAAATTCTTTACTAGTCACAATAAGATAAAAAATATTAAAATGATATAGATTATTTATAAAATATCAGAAATCTTTAAAATGCTAAACTGTTTTATGTTAAATTTGTTGAAAAACATATACCCCCCCCCCCCCCCCCCCCAGGCCGGAGGAGGCCCACAGTGGCGGGCCGGGCACCAGTCGGGGGTTGCGGAAGGGTCGTATGTTCCCGCGACCGGCGTAGGTGTGAGATGGAACACCAGGGTGGTGGTTTTTAGTCAGTAAAAGTCCTGACAGACCCCGACGCCCACCCCAGAGCGGCGGACATCCATGAGGACTTTCCAACAGGGGAAAAAAGGGCTACATTTGTCGAACTGCGGCTACAAAAAATATTTTTACGTTGGAAAAGGCTAAGGTTACCTGAAAATGTTAGGTGTCCCAAACATGGCTTAGGGTGAGCTATGCTATCAGGATCCGAGCTGGCGGCGCGTAGTGTTCCACGCGCGCCCCTCTTAGACGTCGCGGGGGGAGTCAAACACCTCACTCCCCCCAAGACCCGAAGGGGCCGGCACCAGTCGGGGTTTGCGGAAGGATAGTACGTTCCCGCGACCCCCGGCGTAGGTGTGAGATGGAACACCGGGGTGGTTTTAGTCAGTAAGAGCCTGAGAGACCCCGTCGCCCGCTCCAGGGCGGCGTACATCCATGAGGGTTTTCCACCCCGGACACAAAAAAAAAGCCCATGAATTGGACCCAGAACCACCTCTTCCAAAAAGAAAGCTTACTAATCATGTAGTCAGGGAAATGAAATGTTTTGCAAATTAACAACCAACTTTAACTGTCCATGTATTCCAATCACAACTGTCATTCTTTGACACTCGTATGAAATGGCTTTATCTAATCTTAACTCGAATACATCTAAAATATTTTTAAGGAGGAGAACTTAATACCCAGCAGTGTTTTAAATAGAATTTAAAAAATTTACTGACAGAAAACTGACCATTAATTATAAGATAATCCGAAACAAAGTTTAGTTTAATTTATGAAATATTTTTCTCGTAAATGTAGGTATTCATGTAACACTAAAACAGCTATTACCCTCCAAGCACAAAACATACCGAATTTAGCATTTAGAGCGGAAAAAACAAGTCCATTATCTTTCACGGGAAGGTTTTTCAGTTATCCGATATACTAACTACGTCTTATTGTTATTCATCGTCGTTTAACCCAGTGGGGAGTGATTGACTTGTAGCGATATCTACATCATCGCCACATGCGAGCTGCGCGTCAAACTGACGTCACGCAAATCCTGCATCGCGCAAGCAGAGTTTACCGCGTGACTAGTATATATACAACTTCCCGACATCAATCGTCGGGCAGTGGCCCACCAGACACGACACCCGTCTGGTCGGAGGATCCTCCCTTTTCTATGGAGGTATGAGTGAACTCTACACCCTGTTCCTCGTACCTCTATACCCTAATTAAATATCTAAGTTTGGATAATTTTATGGTTTCGGATGATTCGCTGGTGAAGAAAATTAGGGGAACATAGGGTGGGAAATCTGTGGTAGAATATTACGTGTAAGTCTATCTATGAAGCGTAATTTTCGTAAGTTTTTTTATTTTATTTTATTTAGGATGGGTTTGCTCTTGACTCTAGTCTAGGTCAGTGGTGACAGAGACAGAGTCGACGGTGGAGTGAGCTTACCCAGAAGAAGCCTGTTCACTCTCACTTTGAAGAGATTAGGTTTGTATGCGTTCGGAAAAACAGACGCAGGTAGAGAGTTCCATTCTTTTGCTGTGTGCATTACAAAAGACATTTGGAAACGCTTAGTGCGAATTGGTGGAATAGCAACTAGGTAAGAATGGTAACTTGCAGTGCGTCTAGATGACCGATGGAAGAAGGGGCCGGTGGAATAAGATTGTGGAGTTCTTGGGCACACTCACCGAAGTACAATCTGTAGAAGACCGACAAGCAGGCATTAACTCTATAGTTCGTATAGAGTTATATAATGTTAGACGTTATTTCGCTTATTTATAATACATAAGTACTTCTACTTATGTTCAACGTTTCCTACACGTTTAATATTATTTTCATAATTTTTACTACCTTGCTGGGTCTAGTGGTCACAAGCGCTACTGCTAAGCATGAGGTCCTGTGTTCGATTCCCAGGTCATGCAAAGGGTTATTGGGTTCTTTATCAGAAATTTTCAAAAGCAGCCGGAGTCTGGATTTGTGCCCGGTTGATGGCAATAGGCAACTTGGTATCTGGCAAAATATGGATGTAGGTAAACCTCTGCCAAATTCTTCTGGGAAACAAGGTGTGATGTTATGTAATGTTCCAGAAGTTTTGCTCTTTATTTTATCAACTGTTTAGTTATCAGTAACCTACGCTCATCACCATCCGCCTTTATTCGTCCACTGCTGGACGTAGACCTTTCCTAGTGAACGCCACTGAGCCCGATCTTCGGCTCTCCTCATCCAGTCTCTACCAGCCGCCTTTCGCAAGACATCACTCCACCTGGCCGGCGGGCGTCCCACACTACATTTGCTTTAACGCGGTCTCCACTCTAGAACTCGTTTTCCTCAAAGTTTGTCGGTTCTGCGAGAGATGTGACCAGCCCATTGCCACTTTAGCTTACCTACACTATTAGCTTTACTTAACATAAACTATTCTCATTCAAAGATGCCAACGGTGCCATACGCAGTCCTCTTCAAAACGTTAACTTTTAACGATATGAACTTTGTTAGTCAAGGTTATGTTCCGAGCGAGTTGCACTGCGATTACCTTGTTCAAGTTTCGGGACAAACAGACACTACATATTTTGTTTACCTACATTTGGAGGTGTGAATACTGTGTTTGTATATTGCTATTATTTCGTTTATTTACTTTCACTTTTCGGATTTTTAAATATTAAAAAAAAAAAACATTTAATAATATAAAAATAGTAGTCCGCCGGTATCGGGAGCAGGGTCCAAGCTACCGGTGGTTAGGGCTCCAGAGACAGGAACCTCCTCACGATACGAGCCGTATCGAGGAGCACTGCCTTCTGAATCAGGCCCTTGATCCAACCGCCTAACGAGAGCTTCGAGAGATGTTGATCGAGGCTTTTGACCATCAGGCCATTGGCCGATTATTATTATTATTATAACAATTATTTCGGGCTACGCCTATAGTGTTAGTAACAATGGTCTTAAAAACTAGAGTTACCTGTGTCTATAGAGAGACAAGTTTCAGAAATATTTGGAAAATACCATCGAGCCGTTACTTTTATGACTCCAGAATTTGGCATTATAAAGTAGGACACCGACACGAACAAATTTAACTTTGAATGTAAAGTTATGTCAAATAAAACCGTAAGTGGATACTAAATTTGAAGTCGCGTCCTTGGTGTGATCCAGTTGGTTTTACGTCATTCATATCATGTTGAGAGCAGTGGTGGCCCAGTGGTAACGGCCGCGACTTACGAGTTGTAGGTCGTTGGTTCGAACCTAGACAGGCGCTTTACTTTGTGTAAATTATTTCATCACCACTGCTCTTAAAACGGTGAAGGAAAACATCGTGAGGAAACCGGTATGTCCTGGAACCAAAAAATTCGAAGATATCTGACATCTACCAACCCACACTGGGCCCGCGTGGTGGATTACGGGCCACTCCCTCTCACAGACAGGAAACCTGTGTCCCAGGAGTGGGAACATTATAGGCTAATGATGATGATGATATCATGTTTACCGCAAATAAACGTATTTTCTTTCTTTCTTATCTTTCCAATTTTATCGTGAATGTCCTACTTTAGGGTGTAAGTATTGATAGACATCAATAGCCGATTACATAAATGCTTGTTTCGATTTCTTATTGAGCCCCGTAGAGGTGTAGATATTTTGATATCTGTTGATCATTCGATAACCTAAGTTTCATCCATCTGCACAATGGAGTCTGGTCTTAGGGAGAAAACAAAATATTTAAAACTAAGCGTACCATCAATCTTTGTCTATTTGAATAAACAACGTAATAATTCGAATATCTATATACAAGATGTAGGGATGTGGTACAGACCATCAAACTGAACTACTTTCTCTATGGGATCAACAACGAAATCGTAAAAAAAAACAACTGTCTCATACAAATCTTCATATCAACCCTACCCTAGTCCCCCAACCCTAGTCGACCCAAATGTATGGGACAGTTGATAATTTTTTCGCGATTACGATGTTGGTCCCATGGAAAAATATGTTCAGTTTTACGAATCCCTTAAATATGACTCTCTGATACATTATGATACATAGATTGATTAATTCCTAGATACGTGTTTGCGTGTGTGAATAAAACGAAAACACTCTACAAAGATAACCCTCCCTAAATAAATATGATAAATAATTCACTTACGTTTTCCGCACACTGTAACCCTATCAATGTCGCGTTGAACTCGACTTGTTTCTTCAAAATCTGTTCTCCTTCCCTTAGTATTGCGGTCACGTGTGCTATCTAACCGTCTCCTGTTAGTCAACAAATTGATATTTTTCAAATACATACAAACTCCCTCGAAGGTAGATATTAAAGGGGCTCGATCAAAGATTACGGTTTCTGATGTTTCTTGGGAATCGTTTTGTTTGGGTTGTGAGATTACGGCGTTGTTTAGATAGATACCTACATAGATACATTTTTGAAAAGTCCTTAATATTTGTGAGTGAAACGCCGGGATGCGATATAAAGACATAAAGTGACCTTATTGGTGATGTACTTCGGAAAGGTCAGGTGTGTAGTACTCGCAACCGGCGTGATGACCAGATGTATAAACTTAAACGAAGGAAAAGGAGTATGTCAGGTTCGTAGCAGGTTTTATGTGGTTTCTGCCTACCCCATGGAAAGAAAGCGTGAGTTTATGTATGTGTGTGTAAGTAGGTATTGTTTGTAATGGAAAACGATGGATAGATTGATGTGTAAAAAAATATTTAAAATATAATTTAGGTTTAGAGATATTTATTCTCAAAAAAGACACATCACTTAGGTACATGAGAACCATACTTAAAATAAAGAATAGATGTAAAGTTCGTCACAGACGTCACGGTAACAATATGATACACCCATCCAATGCACTCATCTTTTAGGAAGGCTGTTATTTGTGATTACATATTCAGCTAATTGAGTTTTGAATGCATTGAATGAGTGTAACTTCCTTATAAATGGGGGTATTTTTGTTGTATATTTGGGCTCCCTCAAAAGTTACCATCTTTTTGCCAAACTTGGTTCTCATCTTCGGTAAAATCAGAAAACTAGCTCGGCGACTGCTACGTTGCGTTACTTGTTTTACTTTAGTAAACGATAAATTAGTCTGTATTACTTTTGTTGAGTGCCTTACGAATAAAAATACATGTAGTGTAGGTATACGAATAACTGTCTATTTTGTTTTGCATGTTGATGTTAAATAGGGTTATATAAAGATCATTTTTATTATTTTGTTTTGTGCAACTTGGATTGAATTTAGACCGTTTCCTTGTTTTTTCAGAAGATCTTCGTGACCCTAAAGAAGCTCAGGCTAAGTTTAATTGAGTTTTTCTCTTTGTTCTTACCAAACGCTGAAATGTCAGCTCATAGTTGGTTCTGGATCCACCAAATTATACAGAGTTGATATGACAGAGGGGCATTAAATTACACTACGTATACTATACGTGTTTAGTATTAATTCGATACGGTATAAAAATAAAAAGCACCAAAAATGAGTTATTTTTCTTTCAAACAAACTAAATAGCTTACAAATCAGAGTAAAACGCAACCACCCTTTGTGATGAAAGTGCAAGCGTGTGTGTATTTATTGCTTCTTTGTTTGCATTCCCATCTTTTTAGCGAAAATATTTGGTTGTACTTGTGACTTGCGTCAGACATAATCGGCTGTTAGGAAAGATACATCGTGTTCAAACGGGGCAAAAACTTAAAAAATAATTTGCGACTATACTACTGCTTCTGCTGCTCTAATTGATTTTTAGTACAGAGCTTGAAAATGATACCTAGTATAGGTAGTTTAAAGAAAAGCCCCTCTGTCGTACCAACTCTGTATATGTGGATAATTTAAATGGATAATTTTGAAATAAAAATAAAAACATAGGCAGTCATGGGGACTACCGACGAAAGTGAAATCTTAAAATAATTAAATAACAGTGGCTTTTCAATTTAATTGTACAATCAAAAATTTTAATGTCTTAATTTGTATTAAATTTCATATATTCTCCTGCCCTTGTTTTTTTTTTTTTGAGGGTGGGAAATCATCAAATAACTTCTCCCGCTCTGGGCAGAGCAGGAGGGCGTGTCAGACTCTAAAACCTACCCGTGTTCCTTCAGTTGCCTGTGCCAAGAGCCACGGTATCCCTCTCGGACTTTCCTCCAACCCTAGCAGGCATCGGCCCTAGCGGGCTCCGTCATTGGTGCTGACATCTCTTTGAGGCGCGCGTGGAACACAACGCGCTGTCGAACCGGGCCAGGTCCTTATCGAACGGCGAGCTGATACTAATCCCAATTTATTTGTGAATTAAAACGATTAATTATTAATTAAAATATATGTTTTCACTGCTGGCCAAGCGCAACACGTCATACTTATAGCTACAGGTATATTGTTAAAATTAGCATGTAAGTGACGCGAACCCGTAAGATTTTCCTCTACCAAATATCGCTCAGCGCACTTATAGAAGTAAGTTTTCACTTCGAAAATGCAAGAGAATTTATTTTTATTTAACTATATTTTATAGCAGAAAAGGGATCAAGATGAAGTCTACTAAGCTGCAACACATTAATTCAATAAGCTTACTACAAACTGTTGTATCGAACAATAAACTTTAATGACCAAAACTTACAATTTACGCTTTATTCTATTTTGGCGTATTATTAAAAGTACACAATGTAGCTTATAGTGCAGTGAACACGCGCGTACACTATTAAGTTATGTTCAAACTTAGTCCGCGAGCTAGTGGTCTACGGCGAGTATGCACAAAATCACTTCTAAAGTCGTGTTCATAACATACGAAACAAAAGAGTTCTTGTAAAACTGTTTTTTCTGTGTTTTTTCGGTTATTTTAATAGAGATTTGATTGTTTTATCT
This sequence comes from Brachylomia viminalis, assembly GCA_937001585.2. Classification (NCBI taxonomy): domain Eukaryota; kingdom Metazoa; phylum Arthropoda; class Insecta; order Lepidoptera; family Noctuidae; genus Brachylomia; species Brachylomia viminalis. The sequence continues at coordinate 7,840,832 of OW443300.2, forward strand.
ATTGTTAGTTTTTGATCATCTTTTCAGTAAAATTTTCGTTGTAGATTGTACATTAACCCACTTCCAATGTAATCTTAGATGTAATATATAATGTACAATTGTTTGTTTTCCCTAACAAAATAAATAAATAAATTTTCTAATCAGATGAACTTGTCTTTTTTTTGCGTATATTTTTAAATAGTAGGTGCAAGTTCTGGCTTGGGTTTTTCTATCCCTTTTCCTAAGTTCTTTTATTGCTTGAAGGTGTACCCAATTAATGCAGCTGTTAAAATGCTGGATTCCTATAAAAGCAGGTAAATATTGGTGGTGATTTGTATTTTTTTTTTAATAATAATATGATACAACATCCACACAAGGTCTTCAGGTTCCGAACTAGGTAGAGCCTGTACTACGGTAACCTGATGACTGATATACATAAACACACCCAGACACAAGTCAAACAGACATGTTCATGCACACAAATGTTTGACTTGTCCGGGGATCGAACCTGGGACCAGTATTATTTATTAAGTAAGGGAGCGAGGGGCTTGTTGTAACAGGGGTAAGTAGTAACAGGCCCTTTTCACTAGGATCTTAAACGCTATTAACGTATTCCTTTGACTCGATTTAACCTATAAACCGCGCCGCATCATGTTGCCATAGCCAATGTCCCGCCGGCCGGCGCAGTGAGCGGAAGTGTGCACGTGCTTCATTTCTGCCAGGTAATATAAAATTGTACTGTCGTAAAATTTCGGTTTGCGTATTTAATATCGACTAATTTCAAATTTTCTATATCTTATTTCCATTCAAATTTATCTATCTCTGATAGTGTGTAACAGTTTTTATGATTGCTAAATTGTTTAAATAGTTATCTTGATAAATGTTGAAAATCATACCATAGGGTTAGTTGTAACAAAATCCCGGGGCTTGTTGTAACGTGTTACAACAAGTGCATACCTTAAATAATTAAATTACTTACTGTGATTTAAAAGTGCCATGATGAATATAAGTAGTGTTTAACTAAATAAAACTGTTAATTACTTAATTTTTAAGTGTTGATTACTAAAAAAATGTATTTGAGTTGATTTTTGATAAGAATTACGTAATACTTACTTTAGAAAGATGTCAATTTAAAAAAAAAAAAACAAAGAATAAATGATTAGAGGTATTATTGTCGTTTTTTTTTGTCGTTACTACTTGCCCCGGTAGATGTTACAACTTGCCCAAAGCACGAGGTAAGTTGTAACACCGCACTTCTTCTAGAAAATAATTGATTGTAAAATAATGACCAATAGTTATGGTATTATTGTTACTTGATTTGGTAGAGGAAGAGTTACAGTATTCATCCATCTTTATTTAGTAGAAATTTAATCAATAGATTTCAAGATATATTAGTTTTAATGAAAACTGTTACAACAAGCCCCTCGCTCCCCTACCTACTAGCAATCCGCCCTGCTTTGCACAGATTTTACGACTTGACAAAAGATGGAGATTCCTTTATACAGGGCGTCCCACGGATATGCCACATGGAGGGAAAGTACCTTGAATATTGTAGATTGAACATTTTACTGAAAGAAAACGGCCTGGGATTCCCGACGCCCAGGGCGTCTCCTGCGGCGACAAGGAACGTGATGGCGCGAATTTTGCCTCTCCCACACGCGTTTCGCCTCCTCCATCGCGAGCATTACTGCTTCGCAGAAGAAGTAGATGGCTATCCATGCCCTCTCGCTCCGTACCATGGCCTGGACCAGGGCTGGACGCGAGATATCGCCACCGCAAATTGCCTCCACGAGGACACGGCGGTGCTCCGCCCAAGCCGGGCAGACCTCCGACGTATGCTTCACCGTGTCCTCCGGGCGATCCACCCGATGGTAACACCCGGGCGTTTCCTCCCGCCTTATCCGGAACAGGAACCTCCCGAAACAACACGGTTGTTTTCGGTGAGGACCTGCGTCAGGCGGAAGGTGAGGACGCCGTGGCGCTTCTCTAGCCTCTCCTCAAAGAGGGGACTTATCACCGCAATTGTGGCGTGCCCAGCGCTGGGTTGCGACAATCGCACTCTCCATGCCGTCCTGAGGTCCCGCTGGAGCTCTGTCCGCTGTACCGTGATTTCTCGCGGAGCTACGCCCCGGCGTTTCGCCTCCTCACGCCACTCCCAAATGCGCGCGAGGACTTTTGCCTCCAGATATACCCGGCAAGGAGGCTATGGGACTAAAAAAGAAATCGAGAAAAAAAAATCGGCTGTTCCCTACATTTATGTTTGCAGAACTCGTCAAAATGTAGGAACCAGCTGATATTATTCCGCGATTTCATATTTGGTCCCATAGTAAAAGTTGTTTATAATGATGAGTACAATGACCCCTTAAGAGGTTGATGGTGTTTTACCAATAACCCTGTATATGTTAGTTTAATATTAGTGTTATAGTGCAAATATCTTCCGGAGTAAATTCCCAAAATGATGGTGAAACCCGCATCAAAATCCGTGCCGGAGTTTAGAAGAACTAGGTGATCACACTGACAGACACGAAACGGGATTTTAATTTATAATGATGTTTAAATAACTAACCCAATAACGTTAACTGGACTTCTCTGTTAGCAGATACTCGATGTCAATTATAATGTTGACATTTAATTCATAATGTATCTCTGCTTGAACGTTGACTGATGTATTCGATGCCGACGTTTCCTAGTTAATTGACCACGTACAATTTAAGTTCAGTCAAATCCGTCACGGTAGTAAGATTAGTTTCATGTTGAGGGTTATTATGTCTTTGTATTGAATTGAATTGTCTGTGTTTATTTTATGAATTGGTGAGCAGGTTACTAAAAATATGTAGATCAGTTTTAAAATTATGATTTGGATACCTAATATTTTTCTTTCTGTGAAAAATGTTGCTTGAAAGCACGAGGTCATCGTCTAGTCCTACCTATTGATGGAGGAGGGATTAGTTTTTTTTGCAATAGTAATTCTTAACCTACGTTTTTTGTGCCAGGTTCTGTTAGGCTTCAGTATTTTGGTCATAAATAAAAGTCGGTAACCCAACCCGCACTGGGCCCTTGTGGATTATGGCTCACTCCCTCTCACAGAGAGAAGACCTGTGTCCCAGCAGTGGGAACATTATAGGCTGATTGTATAATGACGGTAAAATCAAACCACTAACCTACTGGTTAATACTGGGTAACCCTAATTGCATAACGCGCTTTTAATCACATTCTGAATCATTTTGAAGGATACTGCTAATCCATTGATTCATACGTTCGAAAAATTTGTCTGTTCAACAACGTAAATAACGCAATGAATGTTGTTGTACTGTCAAAATGAAAAGCATTGCTACTGGTAGAGTGTTACCCAATATTTTTTTCTAATACCAGGTATTTTGCCCACGCAGGTAAGCTTTTTTAAACACATAACCTATTTTCATACCTGCATCTTGTAATAGTAATATAATGGAAATAATATTCAACTTTCTAACAGAATTGTAGGAAGCTTACTTTCCTAAGTACTATGCGCAGAAAAGATCACGTAGAAAACTTTTAATAAAGTTAAACGAGTACGTTTACTCTAGAGGTATCGTTAGGATACTGAGGTTACTGAGACTCAAAGGGAGGTCCCCTATAAGTCTAAGTTGCCTCAGTGTTCACACTGCTGTGGGTAAATATGAGTCTATTGTTTCATGTAGTTTTTAGGAGCTTGTGGCTAAATAATGTCAGCCGCACGGAAAGGTCTCGATACTTAATGGATGGTCACCCATCCACGAACCTATTATAACCTATCCGGCTGTCATTCGTAGATCTTTGATAATCGTTACGGGTAGTCAGAAGCCTAAAGCTCTGACAATCAGTCTTACCGGGTGTCGAGTTAACCAGTAATTGGGTTGTGGAGGACAGATAGGCAGTCACTCTATGTAAAATACTGGTATTCAGCTACATCCAGTTAATTGATTTTGAGATTTTGAGAAGTGATCAACATTCTTTTTTATGTTATTGTTGTTCTTTGTCTTGCATAATATTAACTAATCAGCCTATGATGTTCCCACTGCTAGGACACAGGCCTCCTTTCTGTGAGAAGAAGTGGGCCAAAATCTACCACGCGGGCCTGGTGCGGGTTGGTAGATGTCAGATGTCTTCGAATTTTTTGGTTCTAGGACATACCGGTTTCCTCACGATGTTTTCCTTCATCGTTTTGAGAGCAGTGGTGATTTTACACAAAGTAAAGCTCCTTTCTAGGTTCGAACCTACGAAATATAACTCGTAAGTCGCGGCCGTTATCACGTGGCCACCACTGCTTCCTTGTCTTGCTATTCTATTGATCCTTGCATATTGTTTTGGATTTGGAGCCCTGACACAGCCAGAAAGCGTCGCGGCAGATCCCGTAGGAAATGGCGGGACTAGCTGGAGAAACCATACGACCAATGGATCGAAAGAGCTGGAAGTCATGAGGCCATTGTCCAGCGGTGGGATGATGCAGACTAACAGTAACAGAATATATTTTTTGCGTTTTGTGCGTTTTCTTAAATAAAATCGACAACCACTAAAAGAAACTGAGTATTTTTTTTTATCGACTTATTGTCTTTGTAAAGGAAGAAGTCGTGTTTTTAGGATAAGACTTCAAGATGAACCTCGAAATTATAGAAAAATTAAGAAACATGCAATGCATTTGGCCGAGTTACGTAGGTAAGTATGTCAAAGCATGAGAATTACTTGTTAAGCTAATTTACTACCGACATCAATTGTCTGTAGGTATGCTCAAATCACAAAAGTCATTCTTTGACAGTGGTATGAAATGGCTAGAACACGGCCAATTGACGTAGGACGTCAAGTTGACTAACAATTAATTTCTCTGACTGAACCTTACCACGGATGCTGAATAACCAAAGAGCAAATTACCAATGTAGGGAAGAATAACATTAATTTGGTTACGCGCTCTTTAATACCTTTTCGATTCAAAACTCAACGCTTACACAGAAACTTTACAGAAGCGTTATCGTGTTAGTCACCTGACTGTTCAGAGGCCCTACCATGGGATATCGTTCGACTATCATCGATACGCCGAAAATGTGTTCTTAACTTTTTAGCAGGTTACCCCAACTTATTATTTTTGTATTGGTGTTTTTCTTTGCGGCATGTCTTACCGGAAATAAACGTATTTTCTTGCTTCTTTCCTCTCAGGTAGGTAGAAAGAGCTCTCTGTATAATGCTTGTCCTGAGAAGCGATGCTTAGCAGCACTGCTGTATTCCGGTTTGAAGTATGTTACAGGCATGCAACAACAAACATTTTTTTTTTTAATAAGGACTACATTATTAAAAGAAATGGTTCTTTTTTAAATAAAATTTTAGTATTTATTTATTTTGTATAAGGTAGCTTCACAGCTGACAGTTAAAATAACAAAATTATTATTCCAAACATTACGCCAATTACGAAGTACACAGAAAATAAGAAATACAGAGAGTATACCAAAAACATATATTTTTTAATATTTAGCCAGGACAGCAGATGCGCTCCTGCACTGCGTCTGCCATTGCGTCGTTCATAAGCGGCTATGGCATTCATAACGCTGCTCCGCATTTAAATAAGTATGGGGGTTCACTAAGAGATCGATGGAACAAGCACAAAGACCTTTAAAACCTCAATCGGCTTAGCCCTTTCCCAACGACGGCACGGTTGGCGCAGTGGTTAAGCGATTGACTGCTGCGTTACGTGTCGCGGGTTCGATCCCCGCATGGAACAAATATTTGTATGACCTGCAAGTAGTTGTTCCGGGTCTGCCTGTTTGTGTATGTGAGTTTAAATGTTTGTAAACGCACCCACGATATAGGAGAAATTCCTAGAGTGGGGCAACGTTTTAAAAAAAAAAACACTATGTTGGGGTTTTTTTTTTTTTGAGGACAAATGACTCCTCCCGCTCTGGGTGGAGCGGAAGGGAGTGTCAGACTCTTACTGACTAAAACCCACCCGTGTTCCTTCCTTGGCCCTTTATGTTCCGGGTCAGCGGTACCCCTTTCGGATGATCCCACTTTCCCGGCAGGCTTGGACCCTAGTGGGCCCCCTCTTCGATGCTGACGTCTCTTTGAGGCGCGCGTGGAACACGTACGCGCCGTCCAGCACGGGCCTGGTCCTGATCGGACGGTGAGCTACCCATTACTCACCGCCCGCAGGCCCGCGCCTACGGTGGCCGGGAGTCGTCACGCGGCTTCCGACGCCCGGAGCGTCCACCGCGGCGGCTTGGACGGGAGACTCTCTCCCTCTCCCGTACTATGTTGGGGTCATCTTCCAGTGTAACTGGATGCAACTGATTACCAGTATTATTATATGGAGCGACTGCCTATCTGACCTCCACAACCCAGTTACACTTTGGTAAGGACTGGTTGTCAGACTGTTGGGCTTTTGACTACCCGTAACGACTGTCAAAGATCTACGAATGACTGCCAGGACCAATGGCTTAACGTGCTTCCCGAGGCACGCAAGGGGCAGGATATGTATGGTCAGCCATCCTTGAACCAACCGCAGCAAGAGTAGCATAACCTTCGATGGACCAATGTGGCTGTTATCATTTAGCCACGAGTCCCTCACATAATAATCTATGCCATATAAGAACAAGTGAAACTACTGACAGCTAAAAGCACATTGTTTAATTAGAGCAAGGCAGGGACGCAGCCCATGCACACATACACAATGTTGACACACACATATATAACATTTCCTCCCCTTATTTGACCATTTAATGTTAGTTGTGCACAAATATAAGATAATAACAAATACCTTCATAAGTACGGAAGTTACAGAAAAGGTTTGTAATCTACACGGGGAATGTTTCTCAATAGTCTGTCCGGATTCCTTGAAACCGGATCCGATACTGTATCTACGGTGGTAATTGTAGATTTGCCTCATTAGTTTCCTCCCCCGCGGGACTCTGTCCCCGAGGGTTGCCAGTTGTTGACGGCTCGCCTTGACAGTTTGCAAAGTCATCGAAGTCATAATGGTGTTGCGGCTGTGGTGATACATTACCCTTTCCACCTTTAAACAACACTATTTGGTTCTTATGTTTTTTAACATCACACGATAGTGTAATTACATTGCCACCCATACTTAACTTTTAAAATTGGAACACAGCAACGCTACTGGTGGGTGACACCAGTTGGTGGTCCTTCCCCGGAAGAGCTTCTTAACAAAGAGCTGTACTACTAAACTACTGATTATATCCCTACACTGGCTCTTCGTGGGGAAACCGGTACCTGTAATAAAACTAAAAATTCGAAGACATGTGATATCCACCAACCCGCACTGGGCCTGCGTCACCACGCGGGCCCAGTACGGGTGCTGTGAGAGGGAGTGGGTCGTCATCCACCGATTATGACCCAATCCCTCTCACAGAGAGGAAGCCTGTGTCCCAACAATGGGAACATTATAGACTGATGATGCTGGCACATCGTGCTTTCCGTGGCTCGGAATGCACGTTAAGCCGTTGGTCCAGGCTGTCATTCGTGCATCTTTAATAGTCGTGACGGGTCTTCAGAAGCCCGAAAGTCTGCCAACCAGTCTTACCAAGGGGTATCGTATTACCCAGTCACTGTTGTGGAGGTCAGATAGGCAGTCGCTCCATGTAAAATACTGGTATTCAGCTGCATCCAGTTAGACTGGACGCCGATCCTAGCATAGTGGGGCTACGCAGATGTTGATGATGATGCTGGCTCATCACCACACCGAACCTTTCGTGTAGGTACGCTTCTATTACCACGTTTTCCCGCCATTCATGGTGACAGCTACCTCACAACGGATGTGCATGAGATCCTTATATATAAAAATGACGGCACAGTTGGCGCAGTGGTTAAGCGATTGACTGCTGCGTTACGAGTCGCAGGTTCGATCCCCGCACGGAACAAATATTTGTATGACCTGCAAGTAGTTGTTCCGGGTCTGGCTGTTTGTGTATGAGTTTAAATGGTTGTAAACCCACCCACGATACAGGAGAAATTCCTAGTGTGGGGCAAAGTTTAAAAAAAAAAAAACAATGCCACTTTTCGTTGTAATTTTATAACTCAAGAACGGATGGACCGATTTTGCTAATCCTTTTTTTAGAATATTCCTTGAAGTACGAGGATGGTTCAAACGGAGAAAAAAAAAAATTATGTTAGGCGGTACGAAGTTCGCGGGGTCTGCTAGTAGTGCATAAATATATTTTAAATGGATACACTACTTTACCCATAACTTACTCCGTGCCATAGTAGTGGCCCATGTTTACATTTGAACGAAGCCCAATCACGCGTGCGCTCCGTCACGTCACAATAAGATAGCACCGCCATTGTCGTGTATTTTGTTCATATTGGAACGCCCATTATTTCGAGCGCCTTCCGTGGACTGACAATGTTGTATCATTGTTGGATACGAGATGAGAGTTAGACAACTTAACAATTTCGCCTTTGAAGCCAGAAATAGATGAATCGTAAAGTACTATCTGATGTGACATAATTATTTGGTAAATGAGTGTTGTAATGGTTTACAATACCGGATTAATGACTGACCGGTTGGCGCAGTTGGTAGCGACCCTGCCTTCTGAGCCCAGCGGCTCAATGTTTGACTTGACTGTGGATTGAACCCGGGACCAGCGTCCCGGGTTCGATCCACGGTCAAGTCAAACATTTGTGTGCATGAACATGTCTGTTTGACTTGTGTCTGGGTGTTTATATGTATATAAGTATGTATATCAGTCATCAGGTTACCGTAGTACAGGTTCTACCTAGTTCGGGACCTGAAGACCTTGTGTGGATGTTGTCTCATATTATTCATATTAGGTATTCAATACCTATAGGGAAGAAAGGCAGTAAGTGATGTTCAAGCATCAAGCTGAAGTTGGAAAATTAAGAAGGTAGTAGGAGTACCTACTGGAGAAGTACCTATAGTTAATCTTCGTTTGAATGGTAGAACGAGTTTAGAACAAAAACTATTGAAAAGACTCGTCCAGAGCAGCAGTACGTGGCGTAAAGTAGACAAGAACTGGAGTTTTAAACAGGAATTGTCACGTAACCATTGACAAAGTAAGAAAAATGTATCATCCCTAACTGGTGCACGTAGAGGAATCGTCCGATGTTTACCACTACTGCCAGTCGGTTCTGTAACAATCTCACCGTGATAATTTAGGTGAAGTGAGATATCATCATTCCACATTGACACTATCGACAACTCACTTCACTTAAGTTTTCACGGTGAGATTGTTACAGAATAGCTTGGTAGGTCAGATAAATTACTTACAAGTCGATGGATAAACCACATCTCGATTATTTAATCGAAATACGGGGAAGTGCTGCTAAAGTTTAAAAAACTACAAGCATCTCGATATTAAATTATTCAAAGTTGCATGTATGTAATTCTATGCCGGAAACCACGAGGTTATTAATAATAAACAAAACACCTATGTATACTAAACCCATGTTTGCAAGGAAATAAATGATTTGATTTGATTTGATTTAATATTAATAACGTTTATTCATCAAAAAGTACGAATACAATATGTGACATGTTCGGTAAGTCTCAAACTTAGCGTCGGTTGTATCTTGTGGCTCAAATATATTGATTGCCAGTTATATATTATCTTATAACGGTATGACAGCAGGTGGTTAGATACTAGTGCAGTAGGTAATGGCGAATGCAGATGGGATTTTAGGCAGCTAGAGTAGGTATTCTAAAGTACCTACTTATGTGATTGGGAACATTGGATACAATGCAGTTTTGTAATTAAAAGCTTAACAAGCCGGTCTATTCTGTCAAATCAAATCATGTATTGGTTTGCAAACATGGGTATTTATAGATGTTTAATTTAAAGAGTTAAAAAAGTCAAGTAGTTGTAAAATCTCATCGTGAAAATTAAGGTGAGGTGAACTTGAAGTGAGCTGTCATACCACCCTATGCTAGGGATTGACACTATTGACAGCTCATTTCAAGCTCACTTCACCTAAGTTTTTAGGGTGAACTTTTACACAGAATAGATCGCCTGTCACCTTTTTTGCTAGCATAATGCAAATAATATGCTATATTACTAATCTTTGTTTCGTATACATAAAAGAAAACAACGAGTATGACTTTTTTTCAGATGTAAATTGTGTTTTCATTTCAAAAATCCACCAAACGTTAAAGTAGTCTTTGGTCCTTGGAACAAAAATTTTCAGAAACAGGTAGCAACCTTATTTTCTAATAAAAAAAGAGAACAGTATCAATTTCCATATTTAAATCGATTGACTTAAGTTCAAACCCTAATCATGTAACAACATTGAAGTCACGTAGGTACTGGCCAGCTGCAATGTTTTCGTTCCCAAACAAACGAAGTGCAAATGGTCAAATAAGTAAGACTGGCCACCGTCCGGTCAGATCCGGCGTCCCATGAATTTAGATTGCAAGTTTATTCCAAGTTCAAAATTCATCCAATACGCTCACGGCTATGTATAATTTGATGTGGGAAATATGTTCTGAAAATCTAGAACATGCATCATCTGCTTTCAGCCTGTTACTGACCGGAGAATTTTGGAGCTGGAATTTGACAGTGAAATACCCAAGGCACGAAGTGGAGGATATAAATTAATAGTTAAATTATTCTTAAATAAATCTTAGTTACTTCGTCCTAAAGTACGAACTATGTACCTACAGATGACTTAACAATACCTACACAAGAAGTTTTGACAGCCACCGTCGTATTTCAGGCACAATATTTTGTAAATAAAGATGGTAATTTCACACCACAAATTCTTTAGCATCATGTCATTGTATTATTTGTATAGCGGCCTATCCCTTCGTGTGTTATCAGGTTAACACACGCGTTTGAACTCAAAGACGTGTCTGAAATGACGGGTCGAACGCGTCCCAGCGTTATCATATAGGTACTACTGTTAAATGTGTCCCAGAGTACGAATCAGAGGAAGTATAGAGTTGGCTACGAGCCACATAAATCATAAGACTGCTTTTTAAAAGGTGTTTGGCTGCCGTGAAGTCCTTATTGTAAAATTGACGATGAATAAGTACACGTGGGCATAGATAGCTACAGTCTGCTCGTTACTGCTGTATGTACCTAAAGTCAGGAAAATTAATTGTTTATCAACAGGAATACCAACTTAAATTGTCCGTAAATTCAAATCACAACTGTCATACTTGGACAGTTAAATGAAATGGCTAGAACGACAAATTGGTGTCGTGTGTCAAATTGTTTGTTCTCATCCGTTCTCATCAGAAACCACAGGGATAGTACTTTCCTGCAAAATGTCAACAACAATCACGTACTGGCCGAAGAGTGGTATTGTGGATACCGCTTAAAAACTAGGCATCAGTAAAAGCAAACGGAGATTGTTTTCGAGAGAAGGACTGTGTATTTACCAGCTTAAAAATGCGGACAATGATTCCGCATGAGGTGCCGCAGCACAGGAGCTCTCGAGTTGAGGACTCGAGAGCCACGACTTTCAGGGTGCTATTGCTACTCCCCCGAATCCTCCTCACAAGCGATGCCACCTATTTCCTGATGATAGCATGGAAACCATGTACGCGATTGGGCAAACATCCCCGAGGCACTACAGAAACGAGGGAGTTTCAACATCACCCTGAAAACTTTGTTATATTGGACGCGCAAGGCATTTAGCGTCCCCCGGGAACAGCTGAACCACAGACTTGCCGTGTACAGGCCTTGACAGTACGCTATAGACAAGGTTATTTTGACCTGCTCTGAACAACGAAAAAATCGGCGCGTCGACATGTTCCCGCGGACCGCCAACGCCCTGCGCTCATTCCTCTCCACGTCGTCATCGTCTTTAAGGTCGTCGACAAGTACTCATATATGGCCCCGATATTTCAACTTGGTCACCTGCTTTATATTACTTTATTTTATTTATTTATGTGTGACTGTTGCAGTTTGCGCGTGTAATGGCCGACCGTCGAGTCAGCCGACTAATGTGCGAATGTGTGTGTACCTGTACTTACAGCGAGCTGGCCGACTTAAGTGACACAATGCTTTGTTAAAGTGCATCCACACTTGTAACATAACACGTTATAATTGTAACGTAACTATGTAACATGTTTCTATACAAAATTTAGCAATGTTAAACAATGTGGACGTGTTATACAGGGTATATACTAAATTGTAATGGTCGACTGGGGGGGTCATCTGCTATCCTTTCAGACCCCTAAACACTTCTCATGCCCACATGTACACATCTAAATAAAATTAAAATTCAGAGTCTACGACTTATACTTTTTTTTAAAGTGTTTGAATGTAAAATTTGAAATTTTTTTTAATAAAAAAAAAACAATAAAAAGTCGATGAAAAAATATCTACAGGGCATGAGAAGTGTTTAGAGGTCTAAAAGGATAGCAGATGACCCCCCCAGTCGACCATTTCAGTTTGGCACACAATGCACCAAACACTCTGTACCTATAACATTATCTGGACGCACCCTTAGCATTTTTTGTTCGTCCATCACACGAACTAAAAAATACCCTTTTAAATTAGTATTATATTAATAAAGAAGTATAGATACGCGGTCTATATCCCATTCATAAGGACGGACCTCAAAGGCTACAACTGTGTGAAGTTACTTCCAGTTTAATCCGATCTAATACAGCATCTCAAACGCCGACTCATAGATATTCAGTGTATGCATTGACTTCTAAATCTAATAACAGATTCCGTGAGAACCGCGTTTATTGTAATAGGGCTCTTGAATCTTTTCCGGTTCACGAAATAAATCACTGGTCTATTTTACTTTGTGAAATTGTGATTATGTGGAGGCTACTTCGTAGTATCAAATGTAATGTTATTTGATCAGTCTATTGTTCTTTCGATCTAATTATGCGGAATATGTTGTAATCATAATGGAGATAGTCCCGGAATGTGACATCTTTAATGACACACTCAGGGTGATCATGATGTCAAATTGTCTCATGTTCTGTGAAAGCTATGTTTTTTAGCTAAATAAGTTTAACTTTACTGTAAAATGTTATTTAGGTATGAAAAACTTATTATCTTTTATTGAAAAATTTAGCTTAATGTATTGACATATTATATTTATAAAAAAATAAAATATAAATATATTATGAATATATTCCTTATTTTTTTATATACAATGACATATTATTAATATTATTTTAAGCGTGTTAGCTTATATATTTTAACTTGCCTTGCTAGTTATTTAGTTTGTTAGTATGTATTGGTGTAATCTTGCAAGTTGGATGTAAAGATTTTTTTTATTACAGTTGTATATGTGAATATATTTTAGATATAAGTAATGTATTTTTTTTAGATAATTGATTTTATAAAATAAATTATAAATTCATATTTACACTTCGAGAGCTTCCACGAGATTAACATAATTAACCAGGTAGGTAGTAAGTAGTGTACTACTTGGTAAATTGTACGAGACATCGAAGACAATTTTTAAAGATAGGTACCTTAAAAAAAAATATTGCATAGTTTGCTGGTTGCGACCGGCCCGTCCGTCAATGATAAATAAATGATTTTATTTTTGTTAGTAGGTTTGTACAAACACTTTTACACGTCAAACATATATTTTTTTTATACTAGATGAGGCCGGCGGCGGCGTTTCCTATCTGTCTACTGTACTGTACTGTATTTTGAGGAAAGAACCACTCAGTTTGAGTGGACCTGTCCGTCCAGTCAGTGCACGCGATTGTCAGCAATCGTGCAGCTCAACTCAGAACTTAAGGAGCTCAACGATTCGACGAACAATACCAAAGAACGGACATTTGATTAGGCCGCATAAATTACTCAAACTGCCAGATCATGATTAAAGTAACTGAGAAAAATACAAAAAAGCAATGACCGACATAGTTCTCACATTCACAATAATTAAAATAATAATAATTTACAAAGAAAATACTCATGTCATAGTATTTATAAAATACATCAATGTCAATGTGTATATAAAAAATCCGGACATAATCTTTGAGGACCATGTAGGTACATTAGTGTCGGAAATGGTCTTTTGAGGAAAGAACCACACAGATTGAGTGGAACTGTCCAGTCAGTGCAAGCATTTGTCAGTAAACGTGCAGCTCAACTCAGAACTTAAGGAGCTCAATGATTTGACGAACTATACCAAAGAAAGGACATTTGGGTAGGCCGCATAAACTACTCAAACTGACAGAACATTATTAAAACTGGAACAATTACTATATTACACCAATTACTTAGATGTACATTTGCGTTTGACATAGAATCGACTGCGAAGAAAAGCACTCTGTCGTTATTCCGTTCTTTTGCAATTAAATAGAGGGGCATCTAAGGAGGACTTTATTAATAATATAGGTACATACCTATGTAAAGAACATTTTGTTCGTTTATGACTAAAAATATTTATGTTTTGTAATATCTAGGTACTAGTGATAAATCCAGAGATATTCATGGATATTAGATTATTAACGATTGGTTAGGTCCACACACCATTGGAGCAACTCTACAAAATAGCATATATCTAACGTAAATTTCCATTAGAATCGGTCTAGTCTACACGAAATATATGACGTCACTGTATCAACGGTTTAATTAGATGCGTGAGCGTCACAAACTAATCAATTGCTGTAATTAACAGTTGTTGCGTCGAAATGACGTATTTCACCACCGGTTAATGACAAGTTTTACATATAAACTGGTGAATTGAACTATTGCCAGGGAAAATATAATGTCTATTGTTATAACTATACAGGGCGACAGGGAAATTGACTCGCAAATTGTATAATATATATATTCAGCACATGATTCTATAGAAGTACGAAGAACAGGGTGTAAAGTTCACTCATACCTCCATAGTAAAGGGGGGATCCTCCGACCAGACGGGTGTCGTGTCTGGTGGACAACTGACCGACGATTGTTGTCGGGACGTTGTATATATGCTAGTTGCGCGGTAAACTCTGCTTGCGCGATGCAGGATTTTGCGTGACGTCAGTGTGACGTAGTTCGCATGTGGAGATGTAGATACCGCTACAATTCTAAGACCCCAAGCCTATAAACATTTCGCCGGTTATCAAAAAAAAAAAAATGTGCGGTTTCATAGAATAGTAGATTATAAGACACTGCTTTATCCCCTTGGTTACAAGGGGATAAAGCAGTGTCTTCTGTCGCGGATGACGATTTAAATCGCGAGCGTAATGAAGGACTCGAGGTTTACTCCCGAGCGTAGCGAGGGTGCTAAAAACTTAAATCACGAGCGAAGCGAGGGATTTAAGACGAGTCCTGAGTGTAGCGAGGGATTTAAGTTCACCCAAGACTAAGACAGCTTTATTACCGAGGAAAATACTCTACTTTTCGTACCATTTGCGAAAAAATTAACACAATAATAATATGAGATGCATTTATTAAAAATAATGACAATTAAACGTATTTTTAGGACATTAACTTATTTATAAAAATAAATTAAAATAAACATAACGTTTATGTATTTGAAGAAAACAAAAAACGCGGCAAATTCCTAGACTAATATTTTTTTGTCGGAAAAGCAAAGGCATCAAGCTCATACGGCCTCGTCGGTTTTCGTAATTTTGTTTAATAATCATAACTGCATAATAAATGCGTATTCCTTTTTCAAAAAGATGTATTGCTTTAAATACAAACTCAATGGTGTAAACACAGATGTAGTTCAGTATAAATTTCGGTAAGTATTCCAAATTTAAATCACATTCTCCCCCTAGAGGATGAATGAAATTCAGTACAATTTTCTTTCCCTGTTTTTAACAGATTAAAAATGTCTATTGTTATGTTCGCTTTTTGTGGCATAGAATGTCACTTTTTTGAGCAAGTGGTACGAAAAAGTGTAATACCTATATACATACCTACGGTTCAAGGCAAAATCTGAATAAAGCCGCCAGGTTCAGCACCAAGCGAGCCACTGTATATATAGTGGAGCCGGTATAATTCATGAACCACAAAGAAATCGCCTAGAACGAGACAATGCCGAGAAACTATTTTCTGTGAAATTTTGTTTGCAATTTCTATAGTGTTTTCTACCAGGTCGATAATTTTTTGTGTACTTATTGAATCTTTCTCGTTTATTTTTTCACCTAGACTCTGTGTTTGCTTAAATAGCCTCCGATACGTCCCTACTATGTGGCACAAAAAATAATGATGATTTTATTTCTGTAAGTAGGTTTGTACAAACACTTTTAAACGTCAATCATAATATTTTAAAAGCTAGATGAGGTCGGTTTCCTATTGGACTACTCTGAGAAGACAAGCCGAAACAAACTCAGAGGTCACAGTCTCTTTTAAAGTCCAGACATAATCTTGGTCAAATCATGTGAAGACCATGTAGATTAGTGTCTGAAATGGTCTTCTGTGGAAAGAACACACAGATTAAGCGGACCTGTCCAGTCAGTGCAAGTATTTGTCAGTAACCGTGCAGCTCAACTCAGAACTTAAGGAGCTCAACGATTCGACGAACAATACCAAAGAAAGGACATTTGGATAGGCCGCATAAGCTACTTAAACTGCCAGACCATGATTAAAACTGAAACCACGAATGACCCACATAGTCCTCAAATTCACAACAATTAAAATAATAATATTATACTTCACAAAGTAAGTGTTCATTTCATTAATTTGTGCAATATTAATATTAGGTCTTTACCTATGTAATTGCCGTTTGCTTTAAGTACAGAAAGTTACAGTCATTTTTATATAAATATTTTTTATTTCTATCAATCAATGCAATCAATGCCCTTCTTGAAGAAGTCAGGTGTACGGGAGCCAACAAACCCTTCAAAGGCATTTTGCACTGCCTCTGGGGTTGGGTTTTTTTCCCTGCCAAGAAGTTGTCCTAATTTTGGAAAAAGTAGAAGTCTGTCGGGGCAAGGTCTGGAGAGTACGGTGGATGATGCAAAACTCCCAACTCTAGCTCTTGTAGCTTAGAGACCGTCTGTTGTGGCGTATGCGGTCGAGCGTTGTCGTATTCAGTTCGTGCGGCACCTACTTATCAAGTTTTTTACCTTGCCAATTTGACGCAAATAGATCAATTTTGTTTTGATACTAACGTTGAAAGCTGCTGCTAACTCAGTCGTAGATTATGTATCGTCAGCTTCCACTATCGCCTTTAATTCGTCGTTGTTGACTTTAGTTTTCGGGCGACCACGGGGTTCGTTTCTAGATCAAAATTTCCATGTCGGAACAGTTCAAACCATAACGAGTCGTGCGTTCGTTTGTAGTGTTCACTCCGTACACGTAATTAATGTTGCGAACCGTTTATGCGGCATTGCTACCGCGACGGAACTCGTATTCCATAATTTACTCGTATTTTTATCGTGTCCTTAATGGTGAAAAAGATACAAATGTAGTGAAAACAAAATACTAATCAATAAACAAATGACTGAATTTGAAAAGAGAGTTCAATATTTTTTAAATAAAATTAATTAGAAAAAGTTTAAAAAATGGACAGTATTGTATAACGGCAACTTCTGTAAAGACCTATTATTATATTCCTCATGACACTTCGTTTTTATATGAATATTCATGTCATTTGTTATCATTTTATTGTATTGTTCTGTCTTTTTTTTTTGTGGGTGGTTAGTCATCAAATAACTTCTCCCGCTCTGGGCGGAGTGGGAGGGCGTGTCAGAATCTTACTGACTAAAACCCACCCGTGTTCCTTCAGTTGCCTGTGCCAGGGGCCACGGTAACCCTTTCGGACTTTCCCGCAACCCTGGCAGGCATCAGCCCTAGAGGACCCTGTCGTTGGTGCTGACATCTTCTATCCGCTGCCTAGTTTGGGACCGCCTGTTTAAATAACAATTTTAAATATTCTAGTTACAGTAATCATAAATTATAATTACTTATTTTTTTAATTCATTTTGTAACAATGACCCAGTAAAATTGTTCATATTCTTATTAACCGAGGTTTGTCTTTACGGTGTCAAAAACGCTGTCTAGGGTAACACGCCAACTCACTTCCATAAATAAAGTTTCGACGGTAAATTGCGGACGCCATGTGGCGGCCACCGCAATCTTAGGCAGCGCTAGCTTCTTTGTTATCAGGCCTTGCAGTCTCGACATAGTTAGCAATCGTTTTCGGTTGCTAAGTCCTAACAATCCAGATGTAAATATTGATGTAAATGTTTGGTAGTCTCGACACTCAAATTTATCGGTTGTTACCTACCGGTATCTACCTAAAATACCAGTAACAACCGATAAATTTGAGTGTGGAGACCACCAAATATCGTTTAATCTGGATTGTTAGGACTTGATGACCGAAAACGATTGCTAACTATGTCGAGACTGCAGGGCCTGTTAACTATTTTGTACACCTTTAAATTTTTACAACAGCTTTCCTAAGAGTCGATATTGATTTTGGTTCACAACTAATATGACCTTAGTATCGACTAAATTAACTTTCTATGTAAACATTTTGCTTGCACATTTTCACCGGCGGCGCCGCCAGAAACAAAGGAAATGCGATTACACCGGAACCGGAAGTTAGTTTAAGTTGAGCGGGGGAAACATCACGGTGTGGACAACACGGAATAGTTGGTAAATGGAGAGGTGATATGCATAAATAAGTAAGCGCAAGCAAGTGTTATATTTTTTTGCAAGTACTAAGTACTTGTTTACGCCAAACTCATTAGCCATTCGCATCTTTTGTATCCTCCTTTATGACCATATACCCACATTGGATAATTGTCCATAAGTCAATTAACATACAGTTGGTATTTCTAGTGCGAGAATCCTTACCTTTCCGTAACTCAGTCTATGACTAGCGCGGAAGGTAAAGAATTTTTTTATCTGTATACCGCCAATTAGTTTATTAGTTCAAACATAATTCTAACACCATTTTTTTTATTTATTTGTTTTTGTTTAAGTAGTTGAGATTCAAAGAAAAACGTATCATTTTAGCGTGTGTAGGTAATGATTACTAGCTAAGCATGATTTATTTGTAAAAATGCGTGTTTTTGGTAAGTAATTGTAAGTACCTACTTAATAAGATTAATACTTAGTCTTAAGTTGTGGTATACAATGTGACACTTACTTTGGAAATAAATTCTATTCTATTCTATATTACTGCTCATCAGCGTGAGGTCCTGGGTTCGATTCTTGTGTCGGGAAATATGTTTTTCCATCTGGAATTTCTCAGCAGCAGCCTGGAGTCGGGATTTGTGTACCGCTAATGGCAATATGGTCGCCCCCTGTTAAATGGGACTCAAACATAACTGGCTAAAATATATGGGTGTACTATAGGTTACAGCTAAACCTAACCCTTCAAGGAATAAGCGTGATTTTATGTTTTAGCACCTTTTTTTTTTTTTTTTTTTTTTTGTTTCCGGTGTGGAAAATCCTCATGGATGTCCACCGCCCTGGGGTGGGCGGCGGGGTCTGTCAGACTCTTACTGACGAAAAACCACCCCGGTGTTCCATCTCACACCTACGCCGGGGGCGCGGGAACGTACGATCCTTCCGCAACCCCCGACTGGTGCCGGCCCGCCACTGCGGGCCTCTTCGGGTCTGGGGGGGAGTGAGGTGTTTGACTCCCCCCACAACGTCTAAGAGGGGCCCGCGTGGAACACTACGCGCCGCCACCTCGGGTCCTGGTGTGTGGGGGGCGACAGACGTCCCGGAGTCCGTCGCCCCTGGACCCATTTAGGGGGGCTGGAAGAGGGCGTTGTCCGCCCTCCGCCGACGCCCGGTGCGCCTTCTGCGGGCCGGGTGAGAGGACGAGATCTCCCTCTCCCTTTCCGCAGCCTCCTTCTGCGAGACGACTGTCTCACAGAAGGAAACCACCGCGATGTTTTAGCACCTAATCGAACACGTCTAGTAGTAACATAACTACATCATCAACATATTATATCTTTTATAAGCTAGTAATATGTGGAAACGTAGTGGATGGTAGATTTACTTATAGCATACGGTGTATCATAACTAATATTAAAAATGTGAAAGTAAGTTTGTTTGATTGTTTGTTACCGTTTCAAGCCTAAACCACTGAACCAATTGAATACGCCGAGAACCGGCTCATACCGGCGCGCGAGCAGAGGGGAGCAGAGGGACGCGCCGGACGCGGCGCGCCCGCCGCCCGCGGCCGGCGCTCGCCCCTGTCCCGCGCGTCCCTCTGCTCCCCTCTGCTCGCGCGCCGGTATGAGCCGGTTCTCGGCGTATTCATCCTCCCCCCCTTGAAAGGTCTCGCTTTCAAGTTCTTCCGTCGTGGGTAGGAGACAGACTCTGTTCAGAGCACGTCGGACGACGCCTCTCGCTGTGTAGAAGTCGGCCACTCTGCAGACTCCATCCGCTCCTGGAAACAGTTGCTGGACTCGCCCGAGTCTCCACTTCAGTGGTGGTGAGTTCTCCTCTTTCAGGATTACCAAGTCTCCCACCTTCAAGGCTCTATCGTTCAAGCGCCATTTAGTTCGCTGCTGCAATTCAGCTAGGTATTCTTTATGCCAGCGCTGCCAAAAATGTTGCCTCAGCTGTTCTATTCGTTTGAACCTGTCTGGAGCTTTTAACGTGACGGGTGGAGACGGTAGTGATGTTAAGGGCCGCCCCACAAGGAAGTGGCCGGGAGTCAACGGGGAACAGTCGGTAGGATCAGATGATAGAGGGTAAAGGGGGCGGGAATTAAGAACGGCTTCAATTTGTGCGAACAGTGTGCCCAATTCCTCGTACGTGAGGCTAGCGTTGCCCATAATCCGCTTGAGATGAAATTTGGCAGATTTAACGCCCGCCTCCCAGATTCCACCAAAAGTAGGAGAATATGGAGGATTGAAAACAAATTTAATGCCTTCAGCATTGGTGTAGTTATAAATAGAATTTACACTAGCTGCTAGCAACCTACCTAACTCATTATTTGCTCCAACAAAATTTGTGCCGTTGTCGCAATATATCGTATGAGGTTTACCTCTCCTAGCAATAAAACGACGTAAGCTAAGTATAAATGCATTAGTGCTAAGGTCACTAACGATCTCTAAATGAATACTTTTAGTAGAAAAACAAACTATAACGTTAAGATAACATTTTGTTATTCTGTTACCCCTCCCTTTCTTACTAGAAATATGGAAAGGTCCAGCAAAATCCACGCCACATACTTGAAACGGATAGCAAGGTGTGACTCTATCTACAGGTAAATTGCCCATCAACGGCTCCATAGTTTTTCCTCGCAGTCGAGTGCAAACAACGCACTTTCTAACAATGCTGCGAGCTAAAGTTCTGCCTCCTACAGGCCAGAATTGTTCACGAAAGGAACTAAGTAGCAGTTGAGGGCCGCTATGCAGCAGACGTAGGTGTTCGCCTTCCATTAAGAGCCGAGTGAAATAGTGCTTACCGTCCAGGAGGATCGGGTGCTTTTTATCAAATTCACAAGCAGCATTCTGAAGACGACCACCTACTCTGAGCACTCCATTGTCGTCGAGGAAAGGTGACAACTGTAACACATAAGATTTTGGTTTCAGATTTTTACCTTGTTTGAGTAATGATATTTCTGAAAGGTAAGTTTGACTTTGAGCCAGTTTTATAAGGTAAGTAAATGAATTTTCTATTTCTTCTAGTTTTAAGTGACCTATTATTTTATTTTTAGGTTTTTTACAATTATTAACGAAACGCAAGACATAAGCTATAGATCGCTTTAATCTGTTTATTTTAGAATAATTATTAAAATTAACTAATGGTGACTGTGCAACATTAGTCATAGTTATACAATCTTTGGTAGGCGCCTTAGTTTCAGGTAAGTTCGAAGAATCTATGGAATTTATATTATGAGGCCAGTTTGTTTCATTTTGTAACAGAAAATCTGGACCATTCCACCATACTGTTGAGCCCTGAAGTTGACCTGGATCCACTCCTCGAGAAGCGAGGTCAGCGGGATTCAAAGTGGTAGGTACATGTCTCCAAGATTGCCTAGTTGTCAACTCATGAATCTCGTTGACTCTGTTGCAAACAAATGCCTTGAGTAATTTAGGTTGTGCTCGAATCCAACCCAAGACGACGGTTGAGTCGGCCCAAAAGATCTTACGGTCAATAGTGCAACGAAGAGAATGACTCACTTTAGCAGCTAGCCGCGCGCCCAGCAACGCTCCACACAACTCAAGACGCGGGATCGTTGTTGATTTCAGTGGTGCGACACGTGTCTTTGCACATAACAGGATAACTTGTACATTATTATGGCGATCTACAGATCGTAAATAAACACAAGCCCCGTAAGCCTCTTGGGATGCATCTACAAAACAATGAAGTTCTATTAACAATGGAGAAGTACATAAAACATGTCTAGGTACCCTAATGTTAGCTAGTATATGGGCATTGGAAACAAACCTTTCCCAAACTTTCTTAATATTCTGTGGGACCAACTCATCCCAGCTTAATTTTAAAACCCAAAGTTTTTGTAGCAAGATTTTAAGTTGTATAGTACACGCGCTTAGCATGCCTAAAGGATCGAATATTTTACAAGTGTTAGACAAAATAGAACGTTTTGTGACGTCATTAACTGTTTTATCTAAATTCACTGAGAACCGTAAATGGTCATTATCAGGAAACCACCACAATCCTAATACACTTGATTCTTTATTTAAGTCCAATGCCTGTGACAAGGTACAGTCAGCATCAAATATTTGTGGACAGTTTGTACGGAATTTATGAATAGGAAAACAACCAGATGCTAGTACTTTATTAACCGAATGATAGATATGGGAAAGTTCCTTTTCCGTATCAGCTCCACTCAAAAAATCATCATAATAAAAGTCATGTTGTATAATTTCAGATACGATTTTATCATCGCACTCTTTTGCTAACTGTAGCAAGCATCGAGTACTCAAGAATGGGGCAGACGCTGTCCCATACGTAACGGTATTTAACTGTAATATTTCTAGTGGCTTGTCTACATCATCACGCCAAACTATTAATTGCAGGTGGCGCTGCGAGGGATCGATTCTAATTTGTCGGTACATTTTTGTTATGTCCCCAGACAAAACAAATTTGTGTTGACGGAATCTAATTAAGATATTTATTAATTCATCCTGAATGACAGGTCCTATAAACTGGATGTCGTTCAGCGATTTTCCTGAACTAGATTTTGCACTACAATCAAAAACTACTCTGACTTTGGTTGTCTCGCTTTTTTCCCGGAATATAGCGTGATGTGGAGTGTAATACCCAAATAATGGGTTTTCAACCTTACTTAAGTGCCCTAACCTTTCATATTCTTCAATAAAATCACAATATTGTTTTTTAAGTGTAGGATCTTTAATAAACTTTCTTTCGAGGCTCTGAAAGCGTTTTAAGGCCATTTTATAGGAATCGCCCAGTGATGTTTCTGGTGATTCACAAAACGGCATTTTTACATTAAATCTCCCGTTTTCTAAACGTGAAGTATTTTTAATAAAATGTTTTTCACAAACGTGATCATTTTCAGAGTAAGAAGCACTTGAAGATGGAAGTTCTTCAAGTTCCCAGAACTTGGTAAGATTTTTATTTATTTCCTTAGTGAAATTACAATGTAAGTTCTTTTGTTCATTATGATCTAAAATACCTATTGGCCCAGCTACTAACCAACCTAGTTTAGAGCTCTGGAGTATAGGTTTGTTATCACCTAATCTTATTTTCTTTGAAGTAATAATATCAAAAAATATATCAGCGCCAATCAGTAGATCAACTTGAGAAGAACAATGAAATTCGGGGTCAGCGAGTTGAATATTCCCAGGTATGTTTAATTCCAAAGGATTTATAGTATTATTAGGTAAATTACCTATAATTTCAGGTATAACTAAACACTTAATATCCGTGCTGTAAGAACTTATTAAGGAATTAAAGGTAAGTTCACAACAATCTGTTATATTAAATTGAATGTTATTAACTCCACTAATACACATAGGTCGTGAACTAATAGAAGTTAACCCTAATTTATTTTTAATGTTTTCAGATATGAAACAGGATTGACTTCCGGCATCCAGGAGAGCCCGGGCAAGGTAAGTCTTATTATTTTTCTTATTCGTTAGTTTTACTAAAGCAGTGCAGAGAAGAACTTGTTTCCTCATAAAGACGGAGCAAGAGGATACAGCACTAGCGATTGACGGCACACTAGATGTATCTTTATTCTCAGACTGTGTAACTAATGCATTATTTGATTCTGTGTCTTTGTGTAATAGTGTATTATGTTTTTGTTTACAGATTTGACAGGTGCCGAGGCGACATTGCTCAGTCTTATGACCCCTACGTAAACAATTTGAGCAAAGTTGTAACTTTAAGACTTCACTCAATTTACTATTTAGACTCATTTCTTGGAATTTAATGCACTCTGTTATCCGATGAACTTCATGACATACCGGACAAGCAGCAGGACCTTTAGAAGGTTTGTGGCCAGCTGAAGTAGCACATGCCTTTACTGTTTTAGAATTGGATTTATTATTAGAATCAGGTTTATCATTTTTAGTAGCTTGCATCGTTTCAAGTACGACTGCTCGGTCACGTAAAAACTTAAGAAATTCCAATAAAGATGGTAATTCCGGTAACATGTTCCTGTATTCTTCCCACTTTCTTAAAGTAGTGGAATCCAATTTAATAGTAACAAAATAAATGATTAAGATATCCCAATAATCAGTTGGCAAGCCTAACGAATTAAGGGCTCTCAAGTTTTTTGTAACCTGATCAACAACAAAGCGAAGGGCCTTATGAGATTCCCGTGTTAAACTATCTATATTAAATAGCGCTTTTAAATGGTTATTAATCAGGATCTTTTTGTTATCGTAACGTTCACATAGTAGGTCCCAAGCGACCTTGTAATTTTGAGAGGTAAACTCTAACGACTTTAAAACGACAACAGCACTCCCTTCTAAAGAGGAGCGTAGATAGTGAAACTTATTGATCTCAGGAATGGACTCATTCGAATGGATAATAGAATCAAAACGTATCTTTAAATTCCAACCATTTGAGGTAGTTTCCGTCAAAAGATGGAAGTTTTATTGTTGGTAATTTAATGTTATTGAAATTATTGCAAGTGTCATGATTTGAACAAATTGTTTTTGCACCAGCAGTACTAAAATCTTCACTACTAGAATGTGAATCAATAATTTCTTGGGCGGCTGAGATGAGAGAATAAAATTGAGATTCTATGATCTCTCTTTCATCTATTTGTTCCTCTATCTTTGTTGACAGCATTTCTATTTGTGTTTGAATTGTATCAAATTCTGATAAAAGAGCTTGTATTCTACCTAAACGTAATCCTAGTTCTTTAATTTGTTTTTTAGTAATCTCACTTGAACTAATTTGATTTAAAATAGCAATATGATCTTTGAATTTTGTTAAACGCATTTTTAACGTACCTCTCTGTTTTATTAAATCTTTCATATCAATGCGTATCTCTTCTCTCTTCTCAGAGCCCTGCTGTGGTTTAGGATCTGACATTTTGCAGAAAAAATAATGATGTTGGAACAAATAAACAAGTTAGGTAAAGTAACTTATGCAATCAAACCCGTATAAATAAAGAGGCTTGATGGTCCGTTCAACACGAAGACTTAAAGATGACACACGCTACACCAAGTCTGAAGTCACCAGGTACGCCACCCACGTCGAGCTCGGCAGCACACAGCTCAGCTCACCGGCCCGACCGCGTGCGCACCACACGACAACCGATCGCTGAAATCATTTATTATGAATATGTAAGAAACTTGAGGTTACAAAAATATATTTTTTGCGTATTGAGGTTAAGTTAGATTGACGTTAAATAACGTAATTTATTGAATTTACCATTTACTTGATGCTATTTATGTACCTAGGTATAATAGTTGTTTGAGATGCAATTAGCTTGCAACGCAATTTAAGCAAATGAAAGAATGCGAAAACACGTTTACGCTAAGAAAAGAAAACCATTGACCAACACTTTGAAACAAAGAAAAAAATGCAAATGAGCGCGGGTATTAAAATAAGCATGGGCACTAGCCGGCGCACGACGAAAATCACACACTGTTCACACGATTGATACCTAGGAAAGGAAATAAGTGGAAAGAAAGGAATAATAAGCCAAACTCCCCTGGGTACGTCCTTCTTCTAGCGTATTGTGTGTGCATGCCATGCACGCGTCACCAGCGAATAGCTCACCCAAGCTTCTTTCTTCAAGAAAAAAATGGCTGCTCCGTGCACGTTGTAAAATTCCAATAATAATTCTTGAGGTCCTCACGGTCGCCAGTTGTCGGAGCTGATATTTACGAGCAGCTCGTGTAGAGGTGGTCGAGGTCTTCTTCAATGAATAGAAAAGGGTTTCGTAATAATGACTATAATCTACTTTCTGCATAAATCGACTTAATATTAAAGATTAATTTTAAATGATAGACGTGGTCTCGCGTCGGAGCTTGTAGCGGTGTCGGCGCGGCGCGCCCGCCGCCCGCGGCCGGCGCTCGCCCCTGTCCCGCGCGTCCCTCTGCTCCCCTCTGCTCGCGCGCCGGTATGAGCCGGTTCTCGGCGTATTCATCTGCGAGTGCGAGTTTTTGCACCAGCAGTACTAAAATCTTCACTACTAGAATGTGAATCAATAATTTCTTGGGCGGCTGAGATGAGAGAATAAAATTGAGATTCTATGATCTCTCTTTCATCTATTTGTTCCTCTATCTTTGTTGACAGCATTTCTATTTGTGTTTGAATTGTATCAAATTCTGATAAAAGAGCTTGTATTCTACCTAAACGAAATCCTTTTCTATTCATTGAAGAAGACCTCGACCACCTCTACACGAGCTGCTCGTAAATATCAGCTCCGACAACTGGCGACCGTATGACCGAACCTCAAGAATTATTATTGGAATTTACAACGTGCACGGAGCAGCCATTTTTTTCTTGAAGAAAGAAGCTTGGGTGAGCTATTCGCTGGTGACGCGTGCATGGCATGCACACACAATACGCTAGAAGAAGGACGTACCCAGGGGAGTTTGGCTTATTATTCCTTTCTTTCCACTTATTTCCTTTCCTAGGTATCAATCGTGTGAACAGTGTGTGATTTTCGTCGTGCGCCGGCTAGTGCCCATGCTTATTTTAATACCCGCGCTCATTTGCATTTTTTTCTTTGTTTCAAAGTGTTGGTCAATGGTTTTCTTTTCTTAGCGTAAACGTGTTTTCGCATTCTTTCATTTGCTTAAATTGCGTTGCAAGCTAATTGCATCTCAAACAACTATTATACCTAGGTACATAAATAGCATCAAGTAAATGGTAAATTCAATAAATTACGTTATTTAACGTCAATCTAACTTAACCTCAATACGCAAAAAATATATTTTTGTAACCTCAAGTTTCTTACATATTCATAATAAATGATTTCAGCGATCGGTTGTCGTGTGGTGCGCACGCGGTCGGGCCGGTGAGCTGAGCTGTGTGCTGCCGAGCTCGACGTGGGTGGCGTACCTGGTGACTTCAGACTTGGTGTAGCGTGTGTCATCTTTAAGTCTTCGTGTTGAACGGACCATCAAGCCTCTTTATTTATACGGGTTTGATTGCATAAGTTACTTTACCTAACTTGTTTATTTGTTCCAACATCATTATTTTTTCTGCAAAATGTCAGATCCTAAACCACAGCAGGGCTCTGAGAAGAGAGAAGAGATACGCATTGATATGAAAGATTTAATAAAACAGAGAGGTACGTTAAAAATGCGTTTAACAAAATTCAAAGATCATATTGCTATTTTAAATCAAATTAGTTCAAGTGAGATTACTAAAAAACAAATTAAAGAACTAGGATTACGTTTAGGTAGAATACAAGCTCTTTTATCAGAATTTGATACAATTCAAACACAAATAGAAATGCTGTCAACAAAGATAGAGGAACAAATAGATGAAAGAGAGATCATAGAATCTCAATTTTATTCTCTCATCTCAGCCGCCCAAGAAATTATTGATTCACATTCTAGTAGTGAAGATTTTAGTACTGCTGGTGCAAAAACAATTTGTTCAAATCATGACACTTGCAATAATTTCAATAACATTAAATTACCAACAATAAAACTTCCATCTTTTGACGGAAACTACCTCAAATGGTTGGAATTTAAAGATAGTTTTGATTCTATTATCCATTCGAATGAGTCCATTCCTGAGATCAATAAGTTTCACTATCTACGCTCCTCTTTAGAAGGGAGTGCTGTTGTCGTTTTAAAGTCGTTAGAGTTTACCTCTCAAAATTACAAGGTCGCTTGGGACCTACTATGTGAACGTTACGATAACAAAAAGATCCTGATTAATAACCATTTAAAAGCGCTATTTAATATAGATAGTTTAACACGGGAATCTCATAAGGCCCTTCGCTTTGTTGTTGATCAGGTTACAAAAAACTTGAGAGCCCTTAATTCGTTAGGCTTGCCAACTGATTATTGGGATATCTTAATCATTTATTTTGTTACTATTAAATTGGATTCCACTACTTTAAGAAAGTGGGAAGAATACAGGAACATGTTACCGGAATTACCATCTTTATTGGAATTTCTTAAGTTTTTACGTGACCGAGCAGTCGTACTTGAAACGATGCAAGCTACTAAAAATGATAAACCTGATTCTAATAATAAATCCAATTCTAAAACAGTAAAGGCATGTGCTACTTCAGCTGGCCACAAACCTTCTAAAGGTCCTGCTGCTTGTCCGGTATGTCATGAAGTTCATCGGATAACAGAGTGCATTAAATTCCAAGAAATGAGTCTAAATAGTAAATTGAGTGAAGTCTTAAAGTTACAACTTTGCTCAAATTGTTTACGTAGGGGTCATAAGACTGAGCAATGTCGCCTCGGCACCTGTCAAATCTGTAAACAAAAACATAATACACTATTACACAAAGACACAGAATCAAATAATGCATTAGTTACACAGTCTGAGAATAAAGATACATCTAGTGTGCCGTCAATCGCTAGTGCTGTATCCTCTTGCTCCGTCTTTATGAGGAAACAAGTTCTTCTCTGCACTGCTTTAGTAAAACTAACGAATAAGAAAAATAATAAGACTTACCTTGCCCGGGCTCTCCTGGATGCCGGAAGTCAATCCTGTTTCATATCTGAAAACATTAAAAATAAATTAGGGTTAACTTCTATTAGTTCACGACCTATGTGTATTAGTGGAGTTAATAACATTCAATTTAATATATCAGATTGTTGTGAACTTACCTTTAATTCCTTAATAAGTTCTTACAGCACGGATATTAAGTGTTTAGTTATACCTGAAATTATAGGTAATTTACCTAATAATACTATAAATCCTTTGGAATTAAACATACCTGGGAATATTCAACTCGCTGACCCCGAATTTCATTGTTCTTCTCAAGTTGATCTACTGATTGGCGCTGATATATTTTTTGATATTATTACTTCAAAGAAAATAAGATTAGGTGATAACAAACCTATACTCCAGAGCTCTAAACTAGGTTGGTTAGTAGCTGGGCCAATAGGTATTTTAGATCATAATGAACAAAAGAACTTACATTGTAATTTCACTAAGGAAATAAATAAAAATCTTACCAAGTTCTGGGAACTTGAAGAACTTCCATCTTCAAGTGCTTCTTACTCTGAAAATGATCACGTTTGTGAAAAACATTTTATTAAAAATACTTCACGTTTAGAAAACGGGAGATTTAATGTAAAAATGCCGTTTTGTGAATCACCAGAAACATCACTGGGCGATTCCTATAAAATGGCCTTAAAACGCTTTCAGAGCCTCGAAAGAAAGTTTATTAAAGATCCTACACTTAAAAAACAATATTGTGATTTTATTGAAGAATATGAAAGGTTAGGGCACTTAAGTAAGGTTGAAAACCCATTATTTGGGTATTACACTCCACATCACGCTATATTCCGGGAAAAAAGCGAGACAACCAAAGTCAGAGTAGTTTTTGATTGTAGTGCAAAATCTAGTTCAGGAAAATCGCTGAACGACATCCAGTTTATAGGACCTGTCATTCAGGATGAATTAATAAATATCTTAATTAGATTCCGTCAACACAAATTTGTTTTGTCTGGGGACATAACAAAAATGTACCGACAAATTAGAATCGATCCCTCGCAGCGCCACCTGCAATTAATAGTTTGGCGTGATGATGTAGACAAGCCACTAGAAATATTACAGTTAAATACCGTTACGTATGGGACAGCGTCTGCCCCATTCTTGAGTACTCGATGCTTGCTACAGTTAGCAAAAGAGTGCGATGATAAAATCGTATCTGAAATTATACAACATGACTTTTATTATGATGATTTTTTGAGTGGAGCTGATACGGAAAAGGAACTTTCCCATATCTATCATTCGGTTAATAAAGTACTAGCATCTGGTTGTTTTCCTATTCATAAATTCCGTACAAACTGTCCACAAATATTTGATGCTGACTGTACCTTGTCACAGGCATTGGACTTAAATAAAGAATCAAGTGTATTAGGATTGTGGTGGTTTCCTGATAATGACCATTTACGGTTCTCAGTGAATTTAGATAAAACAGTTAATGACGTCACAAAACGTTCTATTTTGTCTAACACTTGTAAAATATTCGATCCTTTAGGCATGCTAAGCGCGTGTACTATACAACTTAAAATCTTGCTACAAAAACTTTGGGTTTTAAAATTAAGCTGGGATGAGTTGGTCCCACAGAATATTAAGAAAGTTTGGGAAAGGTTTGTTTCCAATGCCCATATACTAGCTAACATTAGGGTACCTAGACATGTTTTATGTACTTCTCCATTGTTAATAGAACTTCATTGTTTTGTAGATGCATCCCAAGAGGCTTACGGGGCTTGTGTTTATTTACGATCTGTAGATCGCCATAATAATGTACAAGTTATCCTGTTATGTGCAAAGACACGTGTCGCACCACTGAAATCAACAACGATCCCGCGTCTTGAGTTGTGTGGAGCGTTGCTGGGCGCGCGGCTAGCTGCTAAAGTGAGTCATTCTCTTCGTTGCACTATTGACCGTAAGATCTTTTGGGCCGACTCAACCGTCGTCTTGGGTTGGATTCGAGCACAACCTAAATTACTCAAGGCATTTGTTTGCAACAGAGTCAACGAGATTCATGAGTTGACAACTAGGCAATCTTGGAGACATGTACCTACCACTTTGAATCCCGCTGACCTCGCTTCTCGAGGAGTGGATCCAGGTCAACTTCAGGGCTCAACAGTATGGTGGAATGGTCCAGATTTTCTGTTACAAAATGAAACAAACTGGCCTCATAATATAAATTCCATAGATTCTTCGAACTTACCTGAAACTAAGGCGCCTACCAAAGATTGTATAACTATGACTAATGTTGCACAGTCACCATTAGTTAATTTTAATAATTATTCTAAAATAAACAGATTAAAGCGATCTATAGCTTATGTCTTGCGTTTCGTTAATAATTGTAAAAAACCTAAAAATAAAATAATAGGTCACTTAAAACTAGAAGAAATAGAAAATTCATTTACTTACCTTATAAAACTGGCTCAAAGTCAAACTTACCTTTCAGAAATATCATTACTCAAACAAGGTAAAAATCTGAAACCAAAATCTTATGTGTTACAGTTGTCACCTTTCCTCGACGACAATGGAGTGCTCAGAGTAGGTGGTCGTCTTCAGAATGCTGCTTGTGAATTTGATAAAAAGCACCCGATCCTCCTGGACGGTAAGCACTATTTCACTCGGCTCTTAATGGAAGGCGAACACCTACGTCTGCTGCATAGCGGCCCTCAACTGCTACTTAGTTCCTTTCGTGAACAATTCTGGCCTGTAGGAGGCAGAACTTTAGCTCGCAGCATTGTTAGAAAGTGCGTTGTTTGCACTCGACTGCGAGGAAAAACTATGGAGCCGTTGATGGGCAATTTACCTGTAGATAGAGTCACACCTTGCTATCCGTTTCAAGTATGTGGCGTGGATTTTGCTGGACCTTTCCATATTTCTAGTAAGAAAGGGAGGGGTAACAGAATAACAAAATGTTATCTTAACGTTATAGTTTGTTTTTCTACTAAAAGTATTCATTTAGAGATCGTTAGTGACCTTAGCACTAATGCATTTATACTTAGCTTACGTCGTTTTATTGCTAGGAGAGGTAAACCTCATACGATATATTGCGACAACGGCACAAATTTTGTTGGAGCAAATAATGAGTTAGGTAGGTTGCTAGCAGCTAGTGTAAATTCTATTTATAACTACACCAATGCTGAAGGCATTAAATTTGTTTTCAATCCTCCATATTCTCCTACTTTTGGTGGAATCTGGGAGGCGGGCGTTAAATCTGCCAAATTTCATCTCAAGCGGATTATGGGCAACGCTAGCCTCACGTACGAGGAATTGGGCACACTGTTCGCACAAATTGAAGCCGTTCTTAATTCCCGCCCCCTTTACCCTCTATCATCTGATCCTACCGACTGTTCCCCGTTGACTCCCGGCCACTTCCTTGTGGGGCGGCCCTTAACATCACTACCGTCTCCACCCGTCACGTTAAAAGCTCCAGACAGGTTCAAACGAATAGAACAGCTGAGGCAACATTTTTGGCAGCGCTGGCATAAAGAATACCTAGCTGAATTGCAGCAGCGAACTAAATGGCGCTTGAACGATAGAGCCTTGAAGGTGGGAGACTTGGTAATCCTGAAAGAGGAGAACTCACCACCACTGAAGTGGAGACTCGGGCGAGTCCAGCAACTGTTTCCAGGAGCGGATGGAGTCTGCAGAGTGGCCGACTTCTACACAGCGAGAGGCGTCGTCCGACGTGCTCTGAACAGAGTCTGTCTCCTACCCACGACGGAAGAACTTGAAAGCGAGACCTTTCAAGGGGGGGAGGATGAATACGCCGAGAACCGGCTCATACCGGCGCGCGAGCAGAGGGGAGCAGAGGGACGCGCGGGACAGGGGCGAGCGCCGGCCGCGGGCGGCGGGCGCGCCGCGCCGACACACCGCTACAAGCTCCGACGCGAGACCACGTCTATCATTTAAAATTAATCTTTAATATTAAGTCGATTTATGCAGAAAGTAGATTATAGTCATTATTACGAAATCCTTTTCTATTCATTGAAGAAGACCTCGACCACCTCTACACGAGCTGCTCGTAAATATCAGCTCCGACACCAATCATCCTGAAATTTTGCATATACGTTGTCAGGTGGACAGAAATGGAGATAGGGTACCTTTCATTTCGAAAAAAATACTGTTCCCGAGGACAGTAACAACAACGTTCTTTTGATAATAGATGGCGCCACGTGTAGTGTGTAGTGTAATGTGTTAAGAGTTATTTTTTTTATTTAATTATCTAATACATTTTGCGAGTCTAGAGTGTCGAAAGACCAGTTTTTCATCCTCCTAACTATAACATTATAGATGCGAAACTTGCGAAAGTATGTTTGTTTTGCTTGATACCTTAAAAAACGCGAGCGAAGCTTGTTAGCAAAAACTAGTTTTGATATAACATACAATGTACGATTGTTAGTTTTCCCAAATAAAATATAATAAACACATCATCATCAACATCATCATCTGCTTGCCTGTTCCCAACTACGTTGGGGTCAGCTTCCAGTCTAACTGGATGCAGCTGAATACCGGTATTTTACATGGAGCTACTGCCTATTTGACCTTCACAACCCAGTAACTGGGTAATACGATACCCCTTAGCAAGACTGCTTGTCAGACTTTCGAGCTTCTGATGATCCGTAACGACTGTGAAAGATCCAGGAATGACAGCCGGGACCAAGGGCTTTTTTTTTTTTTTTTTTGAGGATGGGAAATCATCAAATGACTCCTCCCGCTCTGGGTGGAGCGGAAGGGAGTGTCAGACTCTTACTGACTAAAACCCACCCGTGTTCCTTCCTTGGCCCTTTATGTTCCGGGTCAGCGGTACCCCTTTCGGATGATCCCGCTTTCCCGGCAGGCTTGGGCCCTAGTGGGCCCCCTCTTCGATGCTGACATCTCTTTGAGGCGCGCGTGGAACACGTACGCGCCGTCCAGCACGGGCCTGGTCCTGATCGGACGGTGAGCTACCCATTACTCACCGCCCGCAGGCCCGCGCCTACGGTGGCCGGGAGTCGTCACGCGGCTCCCGACGCCCGGAGCATCCACCGCGGCGGCTTGGACGGGAGACTCTCTCCCTCTCCCGTCCCGCCACCTCCTTCGCTAGCATGACTGCTTCGCAGAAGGAGGTGACTGCCTCCCACTCCCCCTCGCCCCGGACCATGGCTTGAACCAGGGCCGGGCGTGAGAGGTCGCCGCCGCTGCCGATCGCCTCTACGAGGACACGGCGGTGCTCCGCCTATGCAGGGCAGGCCCCCACCGTATGCTCCACCGTGTCCTCGGGGCGATCATCGCAGTGGTGACACCCGGGCGTTTCCTCCCGCCTGATGATGTGCAGGAACCTCCCGAAACATCCGTGTCCGGTGAGGACCTGCGTCAGGCGGTAGGTGAGGACGCCGTGACGCCTCTCTAGCCACTCCTCAAAGAGGGGTCTTACCGCCGCTATCGTGGCGTGCCCTGCGCTGGGTTGCGACAGTCGCTCTTTCCATGCCACCATGAGATCGCGCCGGAGGTCCGTCCGCTCCGCCGCGATTTGCCGCGGAAGCGGGGTTTCCCCCCGGCGTAGTGCCTCCGCGCGCCACTCATACAGGCGCGCGAGGACTATCGCCTCCAGATCCCACGGTGGCAGTCCGGCAAGGAGGCTTGCCGCCTCGCCCGAGTTCGTGCGGTAGCCCCGGATCAGCCTTACGGCTACCACCTTTTGGGGCGCGTTCAGATAGTGGGCGGCTCTCCGTCGCAGTGAACGCGCCCACACCGGGGCCCTATATGTAGCCATGGACCGCACGACCCCCGCGTAAAGCCTTCGGCAGGAGGCGTTTGGATCCCTCAGGTTGGGCAGGAGCCGCTTGAGGGCGGCCCCAGGGGGACCAACGGCTTAACGTGCTTTTTGCGCCTCAGAAGCGTCTTGGTATGTAAAGATGGTCACCTATCGACGGACCAAATGCAGCAAGCGTATCTTAACCTAATCGATCGACTTGTGCGGTTGAACTCATAAAATTGAAAAAAAAAAAGGGTCCTTCCATTTACTCCTTACCCCGTGACACCCAGACCATGGTATATTATATTAGGTACTTAGTTAGATACAGTTTAGTCATGGTCGTTTGGTTATTGAGTTTCCGTGCAGAATGTCTAGATACTTATTAACTATACATAGGCTAATATTGCTGGCAATTTGCGGTCTGTCCTGTTTGTAGCCGATACCGACGTGTGATTATTAGGCGTTGCCTTTTGATATCTATCTGTATTTAGATAAGGTATCTATGTATTATTGGATCGTTCTCAATGGATGGTGCTTAGCTGTTTTCAATCTATCTAACTATCCATATAAATAAAATGAAATGCGGTTCGTTGGTAAACGTATTATTTGATAACGGCGCGCGAGACCGATTCAGGATTTTTTTTTATTGAAATAGCTCGTTATATTCCGAATAAGTTCTCTGTCTACGAAATAAGGTGTTTAGCGAAAGAAAAAATTAAAAGGATCCCGAAAAAATTGAAAATTGGGAAAAACCTCTTTTCCGTGGGATTTTTATATGGTCTATTGTTTGGAGAGGACGTCTGTTGGGTCAGCTAGTTGAGAATAAAAGTCACTTCGTATCTGTGCGCGGTTTCAGAGGGTGGATACAGTGAATATTTAGTTTAAGGTGTAAAAATGCATTTGGAAACA
Organism: Brachylomia viminalis; assembly: GCA_937001585.2. Lineage (NCBI taxonomy): Eukaryota > Metazoa > Arthropoda > Insecta > Lepidoptera > Noctuidae > Brachylomia > Brachylomia viminalis. Next base: position 7,876,406 of record OW443300.2, read on the forward strand.
GCCAAATGCTTATTACAAGTTAAGTTCAATATTTAATGTTACTTGTGGCTAAGTAATAACAGCCACCCGGGTCGATCGATCAGGTTAAGCTACGCTTGACGCAGTGGTTCTGTGGATGGGTGATCATCTTTACATACCAAGACCCCTCCGTGCCTCGGAAAGCACGTTAAGCCATTGATCCTTGCTGTCATTCGTGAATCTTTGACAGTCGTTACGGATCGTCAGAAGCCTGAAAGTCTGACAACCAGTCTTACCAAGGGGTATCGTATTACCTAGTAAATGGGTTGTGGAGGTCAGATAGGCAGTCCCCCATGTAAAATACTGGTATTCAGCTGCATCCGGTTAGACTGGAAGCTGACCCCAACATGGTTGGAAAAAGCTAGGCAGATGATGTGTTTAAGATCAAATCGGAATATTCAATGATTAGTATTCAAATTCAACGACAAATCAAAGCTATTTATCAAATTTCTATTAAAATTACATGACGGCCAGTACCAGCCACAAATCGAATATCGATTAGCTATTATAATAGGTACATGAATTTACATAAAAAACTCACAAATCACATTCGTGGATCCTAATTGAAGGGTTAAATTAAATCGTTCACTCATACCTCCATAGAAAAGGGAGGATCCGCAGACCAGACGGATGTCGTATCTGGTGGGCAACTAATAATAAATAAAAATAATAATAAAAATCTTTATCGTTACAAAAACCTTAGACATTGCTTAAAAACTGAACTAAACTGTCCCGATGATTGATGTCGGGACGTTGTATCTATGCTAGTTGCGTGGTAAACTCTGCTTGCGCGATGCAGGATTTTCGTGACGTCAGTGTGATGCGTAGGTCGCATGTGGCGATGTTGATACCGCTACATTACTCCCCTCCAGAGATCGGAGGTCGATAGTGGGCTGAGTCGTGTATCTTGCGATGCTTGCCAGTGCCAGTTGAGGTTCCAGTGAGTCGGAAGAGAGTGCCGCATAGTTCACGGTGAGTCGGAACTGTCTGCGGTGATTCCCCAGTGAGTCGGGGTGGCGCTGCGTTACGCTCCAGTGCGTCGGATGTGGTACAGCGCCGGGTTGAGGCCGACTGCTGGCGTCGACCAGGAGAAGTGTGAAGGGCTCTGCTTGTGGACCGGCCGAAAGTGCAGTGTGCTTCCCACAGGTAGACCGATGACCTGGTGAAGGCCGCAGTAATCCGCTGGATACGAGAAGCACAGAACCGATCGAAGTGGCGCCGGTTGGGGGAGGCCTATGTCCAGCAGTGGTCTTTCGGCTGAATTGATGATGATCAAATTATCAACTTTGTGACGGTAGAAACAAAACGTATGTACCCACCAGTCTCAAATTGAATAGAAGAGTACGAGGTTAGCAGTTTTAAACTATGCTATCCAGGTGTGGCGTAAATAATGGATAACCTTGAAACAGTCGATTGGCCAGATCATCTATCATTTACCCCACTTATATCGCCTACGTAAGCGTACATTTATTTTCGATATAGGGGCCCAAAATTGCATAATTCCGTAGAAAAAAATTTTAAATTTAAGAATAAGTATTTTTGCAATGTTATCTTAAATTGTAATAAAAAATCTTGATACCGGTCTGATAATACAAATATTCAGGAGTGACATAAACAAAACAAGAACAAGTCACCAATTGTAGAAATGGCAGCTGATTTTGTAAGAGTAAGTACGATTTTTATTTAAAATATCAAAAATATCAATAATTTGGTCATCCATAGGCATATGGCGATATAAGTGGGGTAAATGATAGATTATAATCTGGCCGATCGACAGTTTCAGGGTTGTCCATTATTTAAGCCACAGCCTGTATATAGTTCCGGGGCGTAGCTCCGCTGCCGCGAGAAATCACGGTACAGCGGAATCGCAGGCTGATTCCCGGCCACCGTAGGCGTGGGCTTGTGAACGGCGAGCAATGGGCAGCTCGCCGTTCGATAAGGACCAGGCCTGGGTCGACGGCACGTTGTGTTCCACGCGCGCCTCAAAGAGATGTCAGCACCAATGACGGGGTTTGCTAGGACCGATGCCTGCTAGGGTTGCGGAAAAGTCCGAGAGGGATACCGTGGCCCCTGGCACAGGTAACTGAAGGAACACGGGTGGGTTTTAGTCAGTAAGAGTCTGACACGCCCTCCTGCTCTGCCCAGAGCGGGAGAAGTTATTTGATGATTTACCACCCACAAAAAAAAAAAAGCCTGTATATAGTTCGTTTGTCTAATTAGTCATAGTTTTTAAAGAGGTGTAGAAATAAATTGAATTCAAATATCTCATTTATTGGTTCACCAAGTGTAAGTTGCTGTGAAAACGTGATATGTTAGGAAATTCCTTAAAAAAATCCATTGTAAAAAAGATTTGACGTGCAGTTTTTTTTGTAAAAACACCAAGTACATGTGAAGTGTTTGTGAGTGTAGCTTTCATCAAGGCATGTGTTTTAACATTTGAGAATCCCAAATTAAGGTTACAGTGGAGATGTTAGTGAGGGTTTAGTTGACAGCGGAGACAGCAGATAAGTGTCAATAGACTTATACAATCAAATCAACTCAGCCTGCCGCCGAGAGCCGGCAGAGAACAGGGTATTGTGGCGCTGCCTGGGAGATGCCTAATAGACTTATTAAATGAAACTAAATAATACATTTACCTATTAACAAAATCACAATCCTCCAAGGAAATACACGAAACTGAAACCGAAATCAGAAATCCTTCCAATCCGCACTTAGTTTATGAACTTAACAGGAAAAACTACGTATAAACAGGGAATCGGGTAAATGAAACGTCCATCCATCCATCAAAGGGGTGACAAACCGTATCAGGATCGATTTGTGGCACATTGGTGTGAGACATATAGGTTTGTGTCATGCAAAGTCACGCGTGCTGGCAACATAAACGTACCGTACTGTTGTAAGGGCACGGACGCAACGAGAGCGGGGAGAAATAACAAGTGACTGTAAATAGAACTCTGAAACAAATGAAGCTCTATTTATTTATGTAAAAAGAACACCAGCTTTAATTTACTTCTAACTAGCTAATGCCCGGCAGGCGTTGCAATGCCTTTTTAATTATATGTTTTGTTAGGAACCTTCTCCGGTGCGCACACCTTTACTATGGGACAAAATCGCGAAAAAAAAAATCTGCTGGTCCCTACATTTTGACGACTTCTGCAAACATAAATGTAGGGAACAGTAGATTTTTTTTCGCGATTTCATATTTGGTCCCATAGAAGTTGTTCATAATGATGAGTACAATGATCCCTTAAGAGGTTGATGGTGTTTTACCAATAACCCTGTATAGATACATTCAACATTTGATTTTAAGGATCATCGTTCGCATATGTCACTGAATGCCGTAATTACAGACATAATTAAAAAGCCATTGTGTCTCGCGTAGATCCACATGACACACGAAAGGTTAAAGGCGTCCACAACTCATGAATATTAAAAAAAAAACCTACTAAATGACCCACTATTTAGATTTTGATAGGTACAGTTTCGGAAATTATTTTTTAAGCAAATGGACACCTTACGTCAATTTTCCAATTTATAACTATTTGGTGCAACTGTCAAAGAATGACAATTGTGATTTGAATATACGGACAATATAAGTTGGTTAACCATTTGCTTAGCAATTAATTTTTATGAATCAACCTTTGATTAGAGCAGAGAAGGTTAAGTTTGAGGAAAATCGTAATAAGCTATGGTAATAAGTGACTAGGTGAAGTAATTTGCGAAAATGTTTCGCGAAAATGTTTCTGATATGCCTTCAAATAGTACCTAATAATATACGCATGAAATATATGTCATGTAATTAACCTCAGGGTTTTTTTTTTTCAATAGTCAGATAAATTTTATCTGAAGAAATAAGCAGTATCTTTGTATTCAATACTAATATGTCGTATCTGTATCTACACACATCAAAAGTGTCTAGGGATCAACATATATTTTTGCAATAACTTTTCTCCTGATTGATATTAATTAAAATTTTCTTTAAGGATTCATAAAATAAAGTGTTTTCGTTTGTCACAGTAACGATAAACCAAGTCACCTTTGCATTAATAAAGAAATTTGCCATTTTCCTAATAAAGGGATTTTTGACATTTGAACCACTAACACAAAAGTTCGAAAAAAAGACTGAAATAACAGTTTTCTTTAAAATTTTATTGGGTAACTTAAACAATTAATAATCCGTGTTTCTACCGCGAACACTAACAACACAAGAACATCGGTTTGGCATACTCAAAATGAGTTCATCCAAATCACGCTGTGGAATGGCCGCCCATGTTCGTTGCAACAACAAAAAAAGGTCTTCTTGCGACTGGATACCCTCCATATTCGGCAGAGCTCTTCTCTGTAGCATATCCCATGCATGCTCAATCGGGTTCAAGTCTGGCGACTGAGCAGGCCAGGGCAGGACATTGATGTTAGCTGCGGCGAGAGTCTGTCTTACAACTCTTGCGGTGTGCGGTCGTGCATTATCATGCATTAACTGAAATAAGGGACCGATTTGCACTTGTAGAGGAACGATGACGTCTGATACAATCGTCTCAGCATAAATTTGAGCGTTGAGGTTGCCTCTGATCCAAATCAACTCAGTTCTTCCGCCGCTCCAAATACCCGCCCATACCATGATGGTTCCACCACTATAAGGATGGACTTCCTGGCAGGATTTTAATCGCTGTTGGCGTCCAGGGGTTCTCCAGTGTCGTATACGTCTTGTATCCGGTCTCATACCAAAACGAGACTCATCAGAAAAGCACACGAAACGCCATTGTTCTTCTGCCCAATTTCTGTGTTCAAGAGCCCATTGATATCGAATCCTACGATTGTGCATTGCTATAGGTGGTACCCGTAGCGGTCTTCGGGAATGAAGGTTCACTTCATGCAAGCGGTTTCAGACTGTTTGGTCGCTAATTAAGTTCCCTGAAGAGTGATGAAGCCTCACGGCTAACATCATGGCGGTTATTGTTGGAGCTCTTCGAGTTAAGATTTGAATGTATCGGTCTTGTCTCCGTGTGGTGCAGCGATACCGTCCTCCATGGCGCTCAGCCACGGTACCAGTGCTTCGGTAACGTGTCCAAAGTCGACTGATAACACTCTGACTTGTATTCAGAGCTAAAGCCACAGTACGTTGCCGGGAACCAGCTTCTATCATTCCCACGGCTCTGAGCATTTCTTCCCTGCTTAAATGACGTCGCCGCTCCATAATAACGTTGGTTTTAATCAGTAGTAGGGAAACAGTAGCACTAATAATGTCTTCAATGCGTTGTATGTTTTTATAGGGAAAATATTGACAGCTGATTTTCATCTTTTACTCGAATTTGATTCACAGTTCCTGATTCAAATTATGAAATGCACCAAAAAGGATCCATATAAATTTATAAAATCATAAATTTATTACAAAGCCACATCTTAATCTCAAGAAATCCGCATAAAAATGCTTGATCCCTAGACACTTTTGATGTGTGTATTTTACTGTGTGTACATAAATAATAAAATTACTAAATAAGAATAAATAATATAACAGTTACACATACTTCCTACACAAAAGTAATTGTCAAACCGCCATATTTATTCCATGTAAATAAAAGCTAGCTGAAGACTGAAATATTGGCCTTAAATAATAGAAAAATTGTTTGTAAAGAATAAAAAAATATAATATTTGTATCTTGTTTTATAAATATATGATAAATGATTTTATTTCTGTAACTAGGTTTATACAAACACTTTTACACGTCAGTCATATTTTAAAAACTAGATGAGGTCGGCGAACTAGAGAAGAAAGGCCGAAATAAACTCAGAGGTCACAGTCTCTTTTAAAGTCCAGACATAATCTTGGTCAGATCATGTGAAGACCATGTAGATTGGTGTCTGAAACGGTCTTTTGAGGAAAAACCATACAGATTGAGCGGACCTGTCCAGTCAGTGCACGCATTTGTCAGTAATCGTGTCGCGTTCAACTCAGAACTTAAGGAGCACAACGATTCGACGAACAATACCAAAGAAAGGACATTTGGGTAGGCCGCATAAATTACTCAAGCTGCCAGATCGTGAAACTTGAAACAATGACCCACATAGTCCTCACATTCACAATAATTAAAATAATAAATTGTACTTCTCAAGGTCCACTATTCAAGTCGTTGTGTTATAATAATCATCAATTGTCAGTGTATGTAACAGAAAAAAAAACAACATTCAGTATGCAGAAAATTGGAGCAACTCAACCCCAAGCCTTTTTGTCCTCAATATAATCTTTAACGGTATAAAAGCCTTTCTGGCACAACTTACGTTTAATGAATGATTTGAATTTATTAAGCCTTAGATCTTGAACGTGGCTTGGTATCTTTTGATATGTTTAAGACTATTAGGTACGTTGTCTTTATAGTGAATGCTGTTGTACCTGCAATAGGCATACACGAAAGCACTTTTATTTTATTTTGTGTACTATTCATTGTTTATTATGTACTGTTGTTGGTGTACCAAATAAATAAATAAATTCGTTTTGATTTTTGTTTTCGTTACATTGACTTACGAGTTGTAGGTCGTAGGTTCAAACCCAGGCAAGCACTTTGCTTTGTGTAAATTATTTCATCTCCACTGCTCTCAAAACGGTGAAAGAAAACATCGTGAAGAAACCGGCATGTCCTAGAACCAAAACTTGAAACATGTGACATCTACCAACCCGCACTGGGCCCGCGTAGTGAATTACGGCCCACTCCCTCTCACAGAGAGGAGGCCTGTGTCCCAGCAGTGAGAACATTAAAGGCTGATTATAATACATTTTGGGTTATACCTATTAATGTCTACCTTTACTAAAAGTAAAAAGGCACATTCAACTCAGACATTGTAACATTTTACTTGCACCAAATCGATAATTTTAAATCTTTAATTGGCTTAGCAAAGTGCTCGCTTTGCTTCATTTCATACGTAGTTAAAGGATTTCTGAACTCGATATAATATTTCCTGATTGATTAATTTTCTTTGATTAGGTAAGTTTGAAAATATCTTGAGTTCTGTTTTAATTTACTGAAAAACTACTTTAAAAGTAAATTATTAAGTCCTTTAGCAGCATCCTGAATGGTATTACTGCCCTTTTTGAATGTGTTTTCGAACCTCAGTGGATTGAAGACAGCCATAGCCATCGGTTAGGTATAAGTACTAACAGTACTAAAATAATTTATATGTACAATATTTTGTTACTAACACACTAACTATTTTATGATTAACTTATAGAGCAGTACCGGCCCGACTTACAAGTTGTAGACCGTGGGTTCGAAACCAGACAGGCGCTTTACTTTGTGTAAATAATTTCATCACCACTGCTCTCAAAACGGCGAAGGAAAAGATCGTGAGGAAACCGGCATGTCCTAGATCCAACATTCGAAGAAATATGACATCTATCAACCAGCACTGGGCCCGCGTGGGAGTTTACAGCCCACTCCCTCTCGAAGAGAGGAGGCCGGTGTCCCAGCAGTGGGAACATTATAGACTGATATCTAATGTAATGCATGTAACTTATAGGATGGATTTTTCTCTGAATTAAATCAATTATTAATATAATATTAATTTAACAAAATATTTACGTCTTTGTTAACAGTCAATTCAACGACTTTCGGTAGTAAACACGACTTTTCAACTTTCTACGGTAAACCCGTAATTGGGTTTTTCTATTACAAAAGAAAATCCCAGTTAGAGAGGCTTGGAACGTTCCCAATGAATAGGCCAGGCCCCTATCCCAGCGGGACTCAATACATCGGGAAACTGCGGGTATTCGATAATATACCTCTGCTACCCCTCCGAGAATTCTAACCGTGAAGATTATTATGATATAATTTGTTTCGATACATTTTTCATGTCAGATCTTTCTCGATTTGGAGGGTTTGTTTTTATCAAAATATTGGTTGAGCCATGCTTTATTTATTTATTGTTGACTTACAGACAAAAACTAGCTTATAGTTTTGCGTTTCAGCTTATTTTGGTATATGACGTGAACGCCAATTCCAGTATTTATAAATGTTCAAAATCTGTTTGCAATCTCATCGCAGCGCCAATCAATGTCAAAAACTTGTCAATAATAGGTACCCATAGGTCAGTTACAGGCTCAGAACAATAACGAGGTTACAGGCGTTTTTGACAGATTAAGACTGAGATTACAACGCGAAATTTCTTAAAAATACGAGAATTGCCCCTCTGATATAAAACAAATATTTTGAGGCAGCTAAAAGTTACCATGGCAACAACACAAAAGCCTTTTTAGCAACACATCAATCGCTGCGTTATCACGATCATGTGAAGCTCAAGATTTTCCCTCCAGTCGCAAATTGACCAGCACTGCACTGAAAACGCACGTGTGTAAAGGCCTTAAAGCTTGTTATGTTATAACAAAACGAACGTCTGTTTAGCAATAACTATGCTTATAATGTAAAGTGAAGCAAATATCGCCGGCCATTGAAATAAAATTGGCAAAAAGCTTGAAAATGTTTCGGTGGAGCTCGCATGTTTACCGTTGCCAGCTCTGTCGGTAAGTTCCGGCCATCGTTCGCTTAAATATTTCTCTTTTAAACGTTTATACATCACTAGCGATCCGCCCCTGCTTCTCGTGGGTTTTACGGCTTGACAAAAAATCGAGATTTCTTTAGTATATACAGGATGGCAGGGACCCTAGGATATAGGATCTAGGGATTCTAGACCCCCTAGCGTAGAAAATTTTGGTGGATATAAAAAGAAATCTGCTGTTGCATAGAAATGTGACCTACGCCGTCAAAATGTGTGGAACAGCCAATATATTTTTAAATAGCCGACGAAAAATTTCAACGCCAGGGTTCAGAAACATCACCTCCTTCTGCGAAGCAGTAATGTTCGCGAAGGAGGAGGCGGAACGCGTGAGGGAGAGGCAAAATTTGCGCCCTCACGCCCCTAGCTGCCGCAGGAGACGCCCTGGGCGTCGGGAATCGCAGGCCGATTCCCGGCCACCGTAGGCGCGGGCTTGCGAACGGCGAACAATGGGCAGCTCGCCGTTCGATAAGATGCCTGCTGGGGTTGCGGAAAAGTCCAAGAGGGTTACCGTGGCCCCTGGCAGAGGCAACTGAAGGAACACGGGTGGGTTTTAGTCAGTAAGAGTCTGACACGCCCTCCTGCTCTGCCCACAGCGGGAGAAGTTATTTGATGATTTCCCACACAAAAAAAAAAAAAGGGTTCAGAAACATGTACTGAATCCACGGTGACAGTCTGTATGTAAGTTTGATATTAATGTATTACACACAAAAACTATCGGATTATTAGTAAATTACTGCAGCGGCCAGTAAAAGAGGCATCGATGGACGAACGTGTAAATGTGGGCCGACGCAAGGCCGAGGCACACATACGTAAGCCTATCAATGTTTAGTTGTGGCGAAGGCTTGTATAGTACTTTTCTTATAATGCGCGGAAATTAAAATACAATTATTTTTCAAAAACCAATGACGATTATCGAACAACAATAATTTTTACCGCGTTAAAGTGTTCATTTGTTTTTTTTATTTCAATAAACAGTTTTCTATTTGCCAGCCAGTTCGAAATTTAAATAAAGCCTTTGATAAGTTACCTCCTTGGTTGCCATGTTTCGGTGTAAAAGATCGTTCGTTTTGAAATTACACGATAGATATGAGCTTACTATGTAATTTATTTGATCGCTAAACCACGACAGATATGGATTTTGATACAACTTTTGCCGGCCGCTGCTCGCATGCATTTGGCCAGTACAGCAATTTCGATTTATCTCGAAGAAGGTTGTCAAAATAATGGTACATCTTCCAAGCATGTTTGAGAAAATTATCTAAATTAAATGATGGATGGATTATATGATGGAGAAAATCGCATCAGAATCCGTGCCGGAGTTTAGAAGAACAATGCGGTCACACAGACAGAAACGAAATGCTACTTCAATTTATAATACAGCTACGAGTATTTATAGAAAATACGGATGGCAGCAAATGTAACAAAAATAACATAATAAAATACTATCGGGTGTTTTCAGATGTGAATACCTTTACCTGTTAGCGATTTCTCCTCAGAGCAATTACTTTTATGATTTCACGCGGAAGTTCAAGCTCCTGAGATTTTGAAATAAAAATATGATGTGCTTTCATTTTATATAGTAAGTAGGTTCTGTTTTCAATGCGTTTATGTACAAAAGGCCGGTTTCTGTTTCTCAATGGAAACTGTAGGTCCTTTGGTCTGTTCCAAATGTTTTTGATGAAAATGGATCAGAAAACTTATCTGTGTAGTACTTGCTAATTGAGTAAGTATTTTGATTTGATCTTTTGAATACCCAAAATTCTAATTTTAAATCACTTAATTCATTTGACAATTGAGGATAATTTTATAAACTCAATGTTCGTCGATGATTTTTCTATTACAATTAAACAATGTTATTTAAACGTGAACTTTTGAAAAAAAGTGGTGAGTTATAAAGTAGAAAACTTCTAAATACTGATAAATGTCCCCTTTAGTGACTGATGGTGTAAACATTTAACCTGGGCACCAAGTCTGCTATTACAATAGTGTCAGAATGGTCTATCATTGATTTCATAATTGATGATTTTGACAAGTTCGGTAATCTACTAATAGAATGGCGTCATTATTTTCAATGATGACTTTCCAATGATCAACCACCGACATTCCATTGAAAGAAATAGCATAGAATGGTAATCTCGAACATAATGACAAATGAATGACTGATGAATGCGGTAATGAAAAAAAATACTAAAAATGTTCATTTAAGTAGTAGTTTTTCGAAAAACATTTCTACTAACGGGTTTTATAATAATGGCAATACGACAAAGTCATTTCTACCACGATTCTACTACAAGACCACTGACCGACCAATGGTCGACCATTTAAGAATTTTGCAGATTACGAACTTTTAGCAAAATGACAATGGGCGATCCCATTGTCATTTTTTTTTGTTGGAATGACGAATTTATTAAAAATAGCAGACTTGGGGCCCTGACCAGGGTATATAGTTAGTCACTGATCTGTAAATATGAGTTGTCAAATCTCTAAACTGCTGTAAATGGTTGACAGGTGTAGTACAAGTTTATTTAGATTTCAAAACGAAAGGTTGTTGGGCTTTCAGGGTTAGTTTTTATAGTTTTTTTGCCTTTTTGAAAAGCAATGCGTTATTGTTGTTTTCATTAACTGAAGAAAACTTTTTCCCCGTGAAAGCATTTCAAATCATTCTTTTATTTATTTATCTTTTTTCCGAAATAAATTATCTTAAAACATTTATTTGATTTCCATGAGAAATAAAAATGACTTTAAGCTCCAAAATTATGTGCGAGCATAATTTTGGAGTTTAAAGTATGCGTTTTCCTAATTTATTTATTCTCAACAAAATATTGAATCTTTCTTTATTCTGAAATATCTTAAAATACGTTGATTTCCATTTTTAATAAAACCTAAATTGACCTAACACATAATTTGAAAGCTTCTATTTCTCCTAATTCGTTTCTTCCCAACACAACATTGATTTTAACCGCTTTTCCGAGTTCACGTTTTGGACACCTGCCTAGTTTCAACCACGATTTAGTATGGCTAGCAAGAGCTTCCATTTTCAATTGAAATGTTTCATAAATAGTTTAGGCATCTAAAATATTCGTCTGTAATAACTTCGTTTAATAATAGTTGCCTTTGTCTGTGGTATCAATTAGGAAAGGAATTTATCGGTATACGGTTGCGCGCAATCTTTTTTATTAGGTACTCTGTTGAAGCAGCTTGTATTGGCATCGGAGTGATTGTAAATGTTTGACTTGTTGGTTACAAAATGTGTTGACATTTATTTATTTATTTATAACTTTTCGCACAAAAGGAACAAAGGCGGACTTAATGCCTTAGGCATTCTCTACCAGTCAACCAAGGGTGGTGAAGAGATTGGATGGCAGGTGCTTTAATTGAAAGGATTGATTTTGAGCGATGTTTAACAATGATAAAAAAAATAAACTATCAGAACAACGTACACAAATACATAAATAAGTCCTATACACATACATACTATTTACTATACTATATACTTACATAAATATATATATATACAAATTCAAGGAAGAGAGATGTTGAGATGACTCTACTCTATTTGTTATTTTGATGCTCTACTCTATTATTTACATAGATTAGGTTATAAATTAACCTAGACTCATAATTCTACGTAATGTACCTACCTGTGTCATTTTCCTACTGAATGATCATTATTATGTTCGGTCGCCAGAGTGGCCTTTTGATATTTTTTTAATTGAGTTTTGAGCCTAATAGTCTTTAATTCAAAAAGTTAGATTGAAGAAAAAACGAAAGCAAGGATAGCAAGACCATTTTCAATTAAAAAATAACTGCTAGTTAAAATTGCCGCACTGGAAACCAGAAGTTACAGGAAGAGACTTAAAGGGAAAGACATCGTGTAGTCCACCCACACCTAAGTGGACCTAAGCACGAATACGTACGAGTAGATGGCTCGCTGGAGTCACGCTCTTCCCGCCAATGTTTACCCCTAACTCATCCGCTAAAAGCAAAACTAATCACGGAAAAAAAATAAAAATATTGAGTCTTATAATTGTATCAACCTCGCCACGATAACATCGAAACCTATCTAAATACAAAGAAACTAGCCACGGCAAAGTGAAATAATTAACATTAACTATCGTGCTGCAACCTTTTTGCAGTTTGAAATCTAATTCCATACAGATCTCGCATAAAATTATTTCCGTGCGCTCGGAAATAAAATGATTTCCAGCTGAAGTAGCGCTGTAGCTTGTATTACCTGTGTTTGTAAACTTGTGCTGTAATGTGAATAAATTAATATGATTTACAAGGGTTAAATATATTTTGACTGCCAGTGGTAGGTAGGCGTAGTAAGTTTGACGTTCAGAGGAAGTGCCCCATAGAAAAAAAACAACTAGGAAAATTAGGTTTCTGTCACATTTTGATAAAAAGATAAGTAAGTAAGTAAATTTTATTTGTTTAAACATGGTGTTCATGAAACATTGCATGCAGGATAGTAATGGGATACAGAAAGTTCTAACATGTTCACCCGCATATCGCGGCGTACAAATCGGCAGGAAGAGATGGTGCATAAACCGTGACAATATTCATCAAAATTACATTTGTTTATTATTTTTTAAAGATTAGGTATAATTGCAATTCAATAAACATATTTTTTAGATACAATTCAATGTCAAAGTAGTCATTAAATAAATTGGTCACTAAAAATTATAATTATATATATTCTAAATTACAATTATTCCAAAAAATACAATAGATTATAATAACATGTCAAAAATACAACATTGCCATCTCAAAAATTATGAAAATTCTCCTCTTTCATAAACTCTGCTATACTGCAATATGCTCTTTCAGTTAGTATACTCTTCAACTTACTTTTAAGAGCAATTTATTAAAAATGGTCGGAGCCATACAAAAGATGCTCTTACGCATAAGAGTTGTTTTTGCAAGAAGTTTGTTTTAGATAATTGGATTATAAAACAAAAGTCTATAGAACACAACACGATACATTATGTTAAGAATTAGGTCAATCAAGCTTTTATGTTCACTCCAACTTAGAAAGTTGCTAGCACCACTTAAATTTTTCATATTTTCCCTATGTGACTGACTGAATGTGACAAACTAAAATAACACTAATATAATTTTGAAGAAAAACTTTTTCCCATTTTCTCATTTCCACGGAAACTCAACAAAGAAACTAAACCATAAAATTCGAAGTTTATGTTCAATAAATAACAGGAGGTAACCTTTCCTAATTGATTGATGGATAGCTGTTGTGTTGCGTTCTTCGGGAACGCACCCCACCTCGCAAGAAGTTCCGGGAACGCATTTTACCACAATTTAATCATATTAACAGTAATGTTCAGGTTGCTAATCGTATGTCATTGAAGTAAATCTAATTGCTACAAGTTATAAAAATTTGCAACATGTAAGATAAAAACATTTTGTTATAAACACATCATAACTTCTCCGTCATATCCTACAAAGTATCTGAACTGTAAAAGCTCAGTCGTAGGATACAAGATGTAACGTTGCATAATATGGCGCGTGTTCAGCCAAAGTATTCGTTATGGTATTTGCTACACCTAGCCAACGGGGGCATACGTTTTTCGATATGACTCCGAACGTCAGGTGTTCATCTCCTGACCTAGTTATCAAATTCTATTTTAAAACAACAGCTTTAAGTTTCAAACGGGAGTGTGACCGTGGTGGTCGCTTGTGCCGTTTCGATTGTGGGACGTCGGGAGCCCTCCCTCTAGGAGAGAGCGTTGTCGGCGGCGGAGAGCACTTGAGACTCTGGCGAGGTGATCCGAGTGGCGATATTCGCGAGTTGGGGGGTTCGCTCGCTGCATCCCTCTTGCTCGCGGACGCGGCCTGGCGGCGGGAGGCACCCGCACCGGCCCGGCGTCACTCACATCATTTCGGTCTCCCCGATCGTGTGTCCGATCCTCTCCTAACCGCGACGTACGATCTCTCCGAAATCTACCGGTACTAAATCGAGCGTGCCGCTTCTGACGCGACGTTTATCAAAAACATATCCCTAATTTCGTGAATTACCCACCACGGTCCCATCACCAGCTCTCCGGACTACGGTCAGTAAAGTTTCATTTAATTATTAAGTTTTTGTTTTGGACTTTTCATAGTGAATTAAAGGACCGTTATATTTAAGACTTAACATGCGATAAGTCGGCATTGTAGAATTCTATAAGTCGGTGCAAAAAATAAGGATTGTTTGGATTGTGGTAAAGGAAAAGCATCCGTATAGAAAAGCGGCCGGCTCCGCGCCGCTCGGTCTCATTTGCATCCGTCAAGCACTAGGTGAGTACCTGCTGCGTCTGCTTTTTAAAATCCTTCTGGTTTTTTTAAGTGTCCTTGAGATCTTTCTTGGATAGCTTTAATCTTGACACAGCGTGATAGCTTAACAAACGGAGGGTCGTAAGTTTAATTATTTTGTCATCATTCTAATTATCTTACGGCGGGTAATCAGTGTAATTAAAATTTTAAATAAATCTGCACCTGTCTGAAATTCTTTGTTTAAAAGTGGATCTTCAGTTTTGTGTTGGTATTTTAAAGATCTACTAATTACGGACACAATTTATGTTCGTCTATAATGATGACTGTTGCCTGTGTGTGTTGGTCTGTTTTCCTACTTCTGAACAATTCGAGAAGTTTTCATATTTCACTGAACTGTACCCTAAAACAGCGGTGTATGTAGGTTTATTGAAAAATTTGTGGCATAACTTAACTGACATATTTTTCTCCACAACGTTAATTTTAAATAGCGTACGTACATACCTTGTTCCACATTAAACTTTAGTTTCCAATATATTATACAAAACGCAATAAATTTTGTAAAAGCGCGGGAATGGGATAAGATTATTGCGGAAGTTTGAAACATCCCTCTAATTTGGGTACAAACTAGTTTCAGGCAACTATTAATTAAAAGGTAATAAATTACGTTTGAACAACGTTTTGTAACAATTCCATTTGGAATTATTCGACGACGATTTTATTAAGGAAAAGTTTTGTTGACTTTCGACTTGATTTTAATTTTCTTTTTTCCTTGAGTAGCGTTGGTGCCTACTATTGTACTTACCTACCTAGAAGAAGGTTGATTAGAAACTCTTGATTTTGAGTATTTCGTTCTGAAACAATGACATCCAGTCCACATACGTTTGTGGCTAAGATATTGGATTGCGGAAGAGGTTTCCTATAAGACATTTTTCCATTATTTCCGTGTGGTTGCATGGCTCAGATGGCTCTTGTGGCTCGGGTAGCTCGCGTGGCTCATGCATGTATGAACGTAAACTGATCTCTCCCATATTGGTATTAAGGCGGGTCAGTGAACACCGTACTGTGTGTCACCCTTGTGAATTCTTTGGGTTTCAGATGTCATTCATACCTACATAGCTTGATGATTTCTTTTTCTTGTGTTTACAGCGAGGTTTTTCATTGTTTTGTAGTTATTACTTAACTGAAAATTTTAAAGCACTTTTCCTAGCTTTAAAACAGGTTTATGGTACAGTTATTGACTCAGGTATTTCTCGAAGGGCTGCATAGATTTACATAAACTAAGTAGCTATCCTATAAAACTCAGGTTATCCATGCAAACTTTACAAGCTTGCCGTTACTTATATAGAGACATAATACGACTTATTTCCAAAGTCATAAAACCGCTGAGGAACTAAAATAAACACAAACTTTTTGCAAGTCATTATAAAATTACCGCTTAAGTTAAGAAATAACAGAGTATTTGACAGAAGCAGAGATGAGCAACCGTCTTATGTACTTAAATCTTAGTTCAATGACTTTTTCAGTAACTAAAATGGGATGAAAAACAGCTGGTTTTATACTCCTAACTAATAATCCTCATACAATATTGTCAAAGGTATTAAGATAAATTCATCGAGATAAAAAGTTATCTCATTGAGTTTATTTCGTTCTGCGGACACGTCATTATTGTAATGGACCATAATGAAAATTGATGCCTCGTTGATTCAATTACTTTCTGCGAAATTATTCATCTCTTGTTTTTGTTTTCATATTCAATATATTTCTTTTTTATTCAATTTCCGTTCCGTTCATCCGAGAATTTGTCGCGTTTTTTAAGAACAAAAGAATGTATTTCCAAATTTACAGAGTTTAATCTCTTCTTTTCGACGTTTTATCGAGTACAAAAGAATGTACCCAATTCCGATTTAAATCCTTCATAAACAATAACATCTTCCAACTAAATCTCGTCAACTTTGATAAAACTCTGGAAATTATCTTCAGCCCCATTCTTTGACATTATCTTCATCCGGAAAATCCGTGAATATTCAAGTCGGTTACACATAAAAAATAATTTCGACAAGTTGATAAAACGTCAGCAAAAACCAACTAAACCACATAAAACATATACTCCATTGAAAAACACAACAAAAACGTCCCACAAACGTCAACAAAGTTATTTATTTCTGCAAATAAAATAAAATAAATACATCACTAACTTTCCCCTTTTTGGCTCTTTAAAGGCTAAATTATATACGCTTGGGGTGCAAAAATGGAGACGTATGCCACTGTAGGG
Organism: Brachylomia viminalis; assembly: GCA_937001585.2. Classification (NCBI taxonomy): domain Eukaryota; kingdom Metazoa; phylum Arthropoda; class Insecta; order Lepidoptera; family Noctuidae; genus Brachylomia; species Brachylomia viminalis. Next base: position 7,893,510 of record OW443300.2, read on the forward strand.
ACCCGAGAGTTATAGTAGGCGACCTACATGGCTAGAAAGTGCTACTCTATTCATATTTTATATTCCATTACATGAGACTTTGTTATTGAATAGGTAGCTATGGCCGCAATTTTTACGGAACATGGGTGCCTACTTCGATACAATCTATTGGGGCTTGGGAGAAAAATTACAACCTCATGACATAGACTTTACTTCGGACGTGGGAATGGTCCGGGACGGAGGTAGTGATGTCCTATAGCTAACACTATAACGGTAGTTACGTTAACGGCTACTTTCTGGACTTATGTGCAGTGTTAGGGGATTAGTTTTAGTGATGTGTTTATTGACTTTTAACGCATTATTTCTGTGTTTGGGTTTCAAGTATAACTTATCTACATCAATAAATCTGCCAACATAGCCTTTTCCCGACTATGTTGGGATCGGCTCCCAGTCGGCCCAGTCTAACTGGATGCAGCTGAATACCAGTATTTTGCATGGAGCGACTGCCTATCGGGCATCCACAACCCAGTTACAGGGCACCACGATACCCCTTGGTAAGACTGATTGTCAGATGTTTGGGCTTCTGACCACCCGTAACAACTGTCAAAGATCTACGAAAGACAGCCGGGAACAACAGCTTAGCGTGTTTCCGATGCACGGAGGAGTCTCGATATGTAATAGATACCCATCCACCAACTGACCGCGGCTAGCATACCTTAACCTTCGATCGACCCGTGCAGCTTTTATTATTTAGTCAATAGTCATCTGAAATCAATATCATCATCAGTATTCTTATAAGTTATCATAAGTCCACCGCTGAACGTATCTCCCGAAGCTATCCAATAAAAACATCATTTTATTGCTTCGGTAATTTTGCAAAGCCAGTAGGATATTAAGCTTAACGTGTGCCTAAAGTACAGCCTCCAAATAATGCATACGAAATTCTGTTATCATAAGTAATGAAATACTAATTCTAACAAAGCATTAAAAATGAAAGAAAAATAGGTTTATTTGTCAGAAACACGTGCATACAAAAAAAGTAATTAGCTTTATCAATAAAAATAAAAAAGAGATATCTAATCACGAGCACAAAACAGAAATAGTTGACAGCTGCTCGTCATGACTGTGGCAAGAAGGCTTTCGCTCAGCATGACATGAGCTATGGGGGCATTACTTAGTTTCATATAATTCTACACCGTAAATGATGATTTATTGTGACATATTTTATATTACATAATTACTGTTGGTACCTTAAATTTTAAGAAAGACAATACCCTGTCTAAAATAATGGACTTCAAAAGCTCTTTGAGACGATGTCACTATAATTTTGTTTCCCTTGACGATAAGCAAACCAGTGAGTCATCTAAGGACATAAAATGTTTTGAATAAAAGGTATTTGTACCACAAAAAGTATTTTAGCAACTAGAGGCAAAGAATTCGTGAAATCAAAAGATTTTTATTTCGAAAATTTTTCGTAATAGGGAAAAAGGTCAGTAAGAAAAAAGAAAAACACAAAAAGTTATTCATCCTTTGCCACTTATCACATTTATATAGATTTTTATATATAAAGTGGCGCGTACTTATCACATTGAATTATACCACGTATACTACATGGTATACTTAGACGGTATACAAAACTTGAACGAAATCCATTCACTAAAAAAATCTGCTGTTCCATACGTTTTGTCGAGCTACGTGTGACAAAATGTATGGAACAGCAGATTTTTTTAAATCATGTAGTACGCGCCACTTTGTATATTTTTTATCCATCTTGCCAAACCTAGGTGGACAACATATGCTGATGTATATAATTCAAAAACGCATACCCACATGATGACAGAGCAGATTTAGATACAAATTCGCACACAGATAGATCATGTCCTATCTCAAAACTTTTTATCCGAATACAAGACATTGTTTCTCAAGGAAGCTAGTAAAAATAAATAAAACTGTCGCGGTAACTACGGGCAATGTCTTGCTTAAGGCTACGTGATGTCGTCATAAAATGAATTGCTCAAAGAGTAATGGAACAACTTCTAGCAAAGGAATTATCTACAGCCCTTTGTTATTGACATAAGCTTTTGCTTGTGTACTCTCTGATCTTTGAGTAGAAGAAAAACACAAAGTGTGCCCGTTGCTTTATTCCCACGCAGTGTTCAACCATTGGAAAGAGCTATTTCAATATTTGTTGATGACGGTTTGATCTTGTGAATCAGTTAAGTAATCTGAGGCGCAATTCCCGTATTTTTAAGACCGTTCGCATTCTAATCTCAGTCTCAATCTGTCAAAATTACAATCAATTTACATACATTTTTGACAGGTTTTTGACATTGATTGTCGCTGAAATGAGATTGCGACTTGAATTTGAACGATTTTTAAGTACGAGAATTGGCCTACTGGTCCATTGCTTCGATAAAAGATGATGACACATACGATGGAGGTAATTTTTACACAATACTCATTAAATGAACCGCTGCTTTATAATAATATGAGACAACTTCCACACAAGGTCTTCAGGTCCCGAACTAGGTAGAGCCTGTACTACGGTAACCTGATGACTGATATACATACTTATATACATATACACACCCAGACACAGGTCAAACAGACATGTTCATGAACACAAATGTTTGACTTGTCCGGGGATCGAACCCGGGACCAGCGGCTCAGAAGGCAGGGTCACTACCAACTACACCAACCGGACAGTCAAAAAAAAAATTATAAAATAATTATAATAAATAATTTATTAAAACTTAGTACCTACCAACTCCTAAAACTTACTAACTACATGAAGATCAACTCAGAATTGAAAAGGATTTGAATGCCTTGATACATGTCGGAAAATAAAAAAAAATATAACCGACATGAGACGAAAAACAGTTCTCGAAAAATGGTTAAAGGAAGAAAGAAATCTCTGTTCTCTCTCTTAAAGGTCAGTTTATAAACTTGCTGTAATGTCAGGGCCCAAGATACCGGTGTGGCGAGTACAGTGCGCCAGTGAAACTCACTACTGCGAAACGAAAGCCGCAATGGATGCCTAGATTAGTTTTTATGAAGCAACGTGTCGCTAAGCAATTGTAGCGATAGCATTAACAACAGAAGTAAAAAAAAGATTCAGCCATTTCGGATATTATGCTTGAAGTGAAAACTTCTTTAAGCGCTCTTTCTGAACAGTGAACGAAACTGAATCGTCACGCTCGGGTCGGTGACGCTGAATCGGGTTTACTCGGCTCCAGTCGTAAGTTTTCACTTCTATCATGGTTTCATAAGCGTACAACCTCTTTCTTCGGTATGGGCTTGCTCTTGATAACGAAAGAAAATGTTTCATGAAAGTTTTTCTTATAAAAAGATTAAGAGTTTCTTAAAAACGTTTCTAAAACTGAGCTGAAAATGTTTCAGAAAAATTTGCTACAGAACATAATAATATATTTCACTGTTAAGTAATATTCAATTCACAATCAGAACTGTTAGAGTAGCCTGCCAAATTTTCCTTTTTTAGCTTTTACATCAAATACAACAGATAATATCGGATTTAATCTTGAATGTTGGTGTTTAAATGTCAATTTCTTCAAGCTGGAACTTGGATTTCGATGCGATTATATTTTTTTCCCTCGAAAGATAGAACAATTTAAAAACTATGTAGGTAAATGGACACAAGGATGGGAAATGTGATTTATTTATTTTTTAAATCCCGGAGAAGCGGTAAATGCACACCTATTAAAATAAAGCGATACGATATTATGGATTCTGAACACTCTTCCTAAGCGTAAAATAATTGGGGGCGTAATATAATATCTACCACGATTGGAAAAATGGATGAAAAATGTTTTCACAGAACCATTTAAAAACTCGTGATAACCTCATGATACTTAGATATGTATCTGTATATTCGTACGTAATTTAATTAGCATAGTCACGATTAAAGTTTTACCTATATACACGTTTTAATAAAACCTATTTACCTAATGGAACACATTAGAACAGAAAAGTACACCATAAAATAGGAATTTTCGTTCGATCCGAGTTCAAAGCGAGTTGTAAATCGATTTTATTGCTTTCACATCATAAAATCCCGAACGCATCTTTACATCGATAGTACCTAGATAAGTACCCACTTCCTTCGTTATAGTACTTATAAAATACTCTGAGCAAGTTTCGTTGTTATCATCAATACTGCCCCATGTTTTATGGGCATTTTATGCTATAAAGGGGCTGACAACAGCTAAAGCGCGGTCTCTATCGGGTTGCATAGAAAAAAAAGCAAGAGAAGCGCGATGGCAAAAAGTTGGTAATTTATTGCAAAATATGAAGCAATTCTCTATATAGGTACAAAAACTGATTGGACTAAAAATGAAAACACTATCACGTTAATAAGTTGCGCGAAGATCAATCTAAAAAAAATTCTTCTTAATCTCATACACACTATCAAACTAGCATATATCCTGAAGAATATCATTTTTTTTTTTTTTTTTTACTGCTTTGTATCATATACTTTTAGGCATTATAACTCGCGTTTAGGTTATGTAGTCCCCTTAAGCAAGACCGCAGCTTCAACGTAATTTTTTACTATTTATTTATAATAAAAAAATGGCAATTGAAAGGAGGAAATGCGAAAACAATATGAAATTTATAATAATGACTGTTCGGCCTTTCCAAGTATGACTACAAACCGCAGACGAGATCAATTAAAGCTAAAAGAACACTTGATTAATAATACTTTTCTTGAACAAAAGGCTATTAGGCAAAGATCGAGAGGTCGATCCTTGTACGACGTATTTACACTATTGACAAAACCTACTTCATTATTAAGCTTTAGCTTGGTCTTTGAAATAACCGATAAGCACACTATTCTACAATAGTTTTTTTTTATTAAACTTTGCCCCACACTAGGAATTTCTCCTGTATTGAGGGTGCGTTTACAAACATTTAAATTCACATACACAAACAGCCAGACCCGGAACAACTACTTCTAGGTCATACAAATATTTGTTCGGTTAGTAATAATACAATATTATAATGTATTCTAACTATGTTCGTACCTATTAATTAGTATTATTTTAAACGAATAGAAAAATCATGTCTGATTGTTATTGCCGTCCGTACCTAACTGCGCTCGCGAGCTACGTAGGTGCACGATAGTGTCAACAACCTGACAGGTTCTAGCGCAGTCTTCCTGAACAGGTTCCCTAGGACACGTAGGTAATCCTTGTGAACAGGACTTGTGTCATATAACGTCAAGCTGATAATACACTCAACTATTTATTAGCTCCGGATTCCTACGTGCCGGTATTTGGTAATTATGTTTGGGTATTTGCATGGCAGGGGCGGGCGTTGAGCTGTATATAGATGATCGTATTATGGTCCTTACGTGTATACGTAAACGGAGGTTGTGCTTTAACGATTTATAGGCCATGAAGGTTGGTCTGTCCATCCTGGTTTTTAACTCCACATATTGCGATTCTTCTCATTTTATATCATAGTTTGTGGTTGATTCTGAAAACTAAAATTATGATAAGAATGACTTAGTACCAATGGTTCGGAAGTATTCATCAATTTAAAACTACAGAGCAATATAATTACGACATAATACAGACATGATATGCACAATTAGCGATGTTGACGGCTCAATGTTTGTGCACCAATGGCTGTATCATTGAAATAGATATGAGACTGAGTACGATCGCGGACACGGGCGATGGACCACTTTTCAGCCTTATTACTAAGGGCATAAGGGTTAAACATGGCCATGGTCCGCGGTTGTACCTTATATCTAACTGTAACCTTAGACTGGAACCGCAGATCACGACTATATCCACAGAGTAAAAAAAATAGTAGGTTTACAGTAATTCTTGTCGCCACTTTGCGGTTGTATTTGAGATGATGAAGATAAATATTGTTTCTAGATGTACTGTCATTGAAATTATTTAGATGTTTCAGTCGGTGAGTGATTCGCTACGTTCTAATATTTTGATGTAAAACCTATGTTTCACAAATAAACACTCTTATTCTGATTCTGATGCAATGATGCAACTTATAGCTTATTGCAATCTTGATAGTGTGTTTTATTTTTAAATAAAAATAAATGAGTTATATATCTTACGTTGTAACTAAGATATTGGCAAGGTTCTAGATATACTTTTTTCCCAAAAGTCTATACCTACTTAGGGTTTTCAATGTTCTATTCAGTCTTTCAAACATTCATAAGGATACAAAAATCCTAATATCCTTATTACATACAATACAAAGATTCGTAATACACTTACTAGAACAATATTTACTGACTGGGACTTAAATCATAAAAAAGCAAGCGTTGATCTCAATTCTGTGTATGAGAAGAAGCAGTGAAATAGGATATTGACAAACTGCAATGATATAATAACAATAACAAATATAATTAATACTATTATTAATTACTAATAGGTACTATTATGGACCCAAAGACAACCCCCGATTGGTGTAGTACTATTGCTGGATATGGAATATTAATAATTAATTAATTATATATTATTAATTATTATTTTATATAATTTAACAAATTATTTTTGCGTACCTACATTCTAAGCCAATAAAGACCTATTCTATTCTATATACTGAGAGCATTGTGATTATTGAGTATTACCAACATAGATATTTTAATTTGAAACGACAGCCAACAGAGAAATCATAAGCCGCTAGGACTGAAGTGTAGATTCTCTGGATGAGCATGTTTATGTAACTAATTTAATTACTAGCGGATAACATCACTATTGCTGTTGTAATTGGATTATATATGACGTATTTGTGTATTCCAGTTGTTCAAACGTATGTATTTATATCCGAACAGCGAATGTCGTGAGACGAAATGTTTACGACTATTGTGGGGTTGTTTAATATAATGCTAAAGCACTAGGAACTAATGCCAGCTAAAGCACCAGGAAGTTGTGAAGGGCGGCCGTTTTAGGGGGACTGTCTTATGTAATTTTGACGTTCAAAAAGTGCTGATTCTCAGCCTAGTTTGAATAAATGACTTTTGATTTTGAAATATTAGGGATGCGGTTATTGCTTTGTTTACGTATGTAAACAGTCGATCTTTACTGGAGAGTTAGGATACCGCTCTTTTCTTTGAAGAGGTCTCCATAGATACAATCTGTCCGGGAAAGGAAAACAGTTACGTTGCCTATCTTAAGCTGAGGTTTCCTAGAAAAGCGGTTCCGTCATTATTATAACGGCCGTCACGTAAATCTGTTACTTTTACTAGTAATTGACATTAAGGTGTCAAAAAACACATTCTGTATTTGGACAGCCGTTAGAATAGAATAGAATGCATTTATTTGTCAGAATATTGTACAATGTTGTCATGTGGATTAAAATTATGTATTACGATCATTATTATATTTAATATTTTTATTGTGTGACTTCGATCAACAATACCATCTAGATCAAATCTAGATCTAGATCTCGTACAAAATCAAAGGTAAATATGCTGTCCGCGTGAAAAAAAGTTTAAAACAGTTATAAGTTCAACCTAATTACAACCATGGTACCAAGCAATAAAGTAGTTTTTACATTGGCTACAAAATAAGAGCTCACATCTCAAGTGCGCTGTTATTTACCGAGACGTATTTCTTGCGCCAACCCGACATCTAGTCGGTATTGTTGGTCGAAGTTGTGTGACCGTTGTCCGCTTTCTTAGGAACCCCGCTACAACCACGTTCAGCTCAGCATTGGCCAGCTTTTACTCTGCCTACGTTTTGCTGATGTGTGATGATTTTAGTGTAGAGCCTATTGTCATAGTATGGGCGTTATGGACATCAATAACTTTGCATCACGCATGCTTTTTGATCTTTAAACAATGTTATTACAAGCCAACTACAACTTGGTGGCAGTGTTATCTAAATTAAAGCCAATCAAATGTCTTGAAGGTTCGGCAAAATCCAACCCCAAATATTAAAGGAAACTTTTTTTAGGTGAAATTTCTCGTTTTAACATAAAATATATCCCATGATACTCGTCAATATCAATTGAAATTCGGGAAAGAGTTTTTGGAATATCATCAGCCTACAGCGGTCCACTGCTGGACATAGGCCTCTCCAATTGCACGCCATTGAGCTCGATTCTCGGCAACTCTCATCTAGCTGCTACCAACCACCCTGCGAAGATCGTCGCTCCACCTAGCTGGCGGGCGTCCTACCTTACGTTTGCCGATTCGCGGTCTCCACTCAAGAACACGTCTACCCCAACGGTCATCGGTTCTACGGCTAATATGGCCGAAGATTACCCCCTGGTTACAAACTCACGAAATCTTACCTCTTTTTTATAATATTATATAGTATAGATTCCTATTAATACCCAAGGTCTTCAAGACCATTTACTTGGTACTAAACCAAGGTGCCATAGAAGATACTTGGAACATAAAACGCGCGTGACAAACACGCATTACGGTAACTGAGGGAATAAATTAGGTAAGTATCCTTGCACGGGCTGAAAAAGTGATATATTTGTATGAGTGGTCGTTTACATTTATTATGTAGGTAGTGTACGTTGTAGTATCTACCTTAGAAGATAGTAGTAAGATTGTAACAATTTTATTATCCTAACAAATATTATAAATGTTTCTTTTTTTTATAACATCCACACAAGGACTTCAGGTCCCGAACTAGATAGAGCCTGTACTACGGTAACCTGATGACTGATATACATACTTATATACATATACACACCCAGACACAGGTCAAACAGACATGTTCATGCACACAAACGTTTGACTTGTCCGGGGATCGAACCCGGGTTTAGCGGCTCAGAAGGCAGCGTCACTACCAACTGCACCAACCGGTCAGTCATAATAATTAGTTAGATACGAATAAGATCATGTAATAATCTTAACAGGTAGACGCTCTCGCGGCGACATAATATATATATAGTTACGGGTAACGAGTATACAGGGTTATTGGTAATATGTCGGCAATACATTATAGGGATGTAGGGGAGGTCATTTGCAACCAAATTACCGCTTATGACCCGTATGCTAATGTTGACCATTTTCGAGTAATTTGACATTTTCTATTTTTTTTTGAGGAATTTTAGAGATTATCAATTTGGGAAATTTATAAAAAAAAACCTAAAGCATGTTTTTTTTTTTAAAGTTATTATTATCTGCGTCTACTTCAACACTTAATAATTATCAACCATAAAAAGACAATTATCTTTAATATTTTTTAAATCAGGGCACACAATTTTCATAATTTGAGCAAGTTATTTGACTAAAATGGTTGATTTCTGCAAAAACGATGGATATAATTTATTGACAGAACATTCCAAAAATATGTACAACTTCTCAGCTATCCAACGAGATACAATAAGATACCAGGTATCTTCAAAAAAATATAAAAGTCAAATTACTGGAAATTGGTTGACATTTGCATAAGGGTCATAAGGGGTCATTTGGTTGCAAATGTCCCCCCTTACATCCCCGTAATGGATTGCCGACGTATTACAAAGAACCCTGTATACAGGGTCATTGGTAAAACACCATCAACCTTTTAAGGGGTCATTGTTACTCATCATTATGAACAACTTTAACTATGGGACCAAATATGACATCGCGAAAAAAAAAATCAGCTGTTCCCTACATTTATGTTTGCAGAACTCGTCAAAATCCCACCAGCAGATTTTTTTTTCGCCATTTCATATTAATTTGGGCCCATAGTAAAAGTTGTTCATAATGATGAGTACAATTACCCCTTAAGAGGTTGGTGGTGTTTTACCAATAACCATGTATAGGTTTAGGATTACTAATGAATATTACCTACATAATATTCACCATTAAAAACGCATGTATAAGAGCAGGGGTGGCCAACCGACGCGACGCCCCGCTGTACATTTGTGTGGCCCGAGTCTTTGTGACGCCTGAAACATAAAGAACAAAATATATTTATAAATTTACTCACAATACACTAAGAGTGCGGTGTTTTAGTATTTAAACCTGATAAAAATGGATAAATATTTTTTTTACCACTGATTTAAAAACCCAGTTTGTTTTTTAACAATGCAAGTCCTTGTCAAGATGTATAAGTTTAGTTGGTATCAATTTCAATCATCTCAGCAGAATAAGATTTGAAAGATAGAAAGGAAGAAAGACTTGGTATGAGATTTACCATTAACAATTACTAATCAGAGACTTAATTAGGGTATCAGGAGTTTGGAACCGACGTTATTTAATTCACAACATTTATGTTTCGTGGAAAATGAGATAATAAACAAACTATTTGCTCTTGTGAGGAAACGTATTCCGAAAACTACTTCAAACTAAATATTGGATATATGGTATAAAGGGGTTTACATAAAATAAAAGCACTATGCAGAAAGAAAAGTAAAGAGTTGTATGGAAACTAGGTATATGAACTAAAATACCTACTACACGTAATTAAAATCCGGGACCCGGGCCTGGTCCTTATCGGCCGGCGAGCTATCCACTTTCGCCGTCCGATAAGGACCAGCCCCGGGTCGATGGCACGTTGTGTTCGTTCCACGTGCGCCTCAAAGAGGTGTCAGCACCAAATGATGGGGTCCGATAGGGCCGATGCCTGCCTCTGGGCGATCCACACTATTGTGATATCCGGGCGTTTCCTTCCGCCTTATCTGGAAAAGGAACCTCCCGAAGGAACCTTGTCCGTTTAGAACCTGCGTCAGGCGGAAGGTGAAGACGCCGTGGCGTCTCTCTAGCCACTCCTCAGTAGGGGACTTATCGCCGCAATTGTGGCGTGCCAACCACTGGGTCGTGACAGTCGCGCTCTCGATGTCGCCATGATATCCCGCCGGAGCTCTGTCCACAGTACCGTGATTTCTCGTGGCAGTGGAGTCACGCCCCGGCGTTTCGCCTCCTCGTGCCACTCCCATGTGTGCGCAAGGTCTTTAGCCTCCAGATCCCATGGCGGCAATCTGGCATGGAGACTCGCTGCCTCACCGGAACCCGTACGGTATCCCCGGACCAGCCGGATGGCCATGACCCTTTGGGACGCGTCCAACCGGCGGGCTGGCCGCCGCCTCAAGGAACGCGCCCACACCGGTGCTCCGTAAAGGGCCATGGACCGCAATACCCCCGCGTAGAGCCTCCGGTAGGAGGCAATTGGACCCCCTAGACTGGGCAGGAGCCGCTTCAAGGTAGCCCCGGCCCTTTCCAGTCTGGGATCCAAATGTCGGAAATGCTTCACGAAGTTCCACCGGCTGTCGAGGACGAGTCCCATGTGCTTCATCGTCGACTCGACGCCGGTGTGTTACCTCCTGCTGTGGTATTAACAACTGCTACTACCTTTAAGCTGTTTTGACTCTCACTAAAACAAAAAATAAATAAGTAGAAAATAATGATAAACGTCACAGAAAGAAGCTCTGTGCATACCACATTCAGAATAATAAGTTTTTATATAATAAGTTTTTATTTATTTTCTCTCACAATGGTTTTGTAGCACTTAACAGTTTTGAACAATTTATATAAATTCACATTGTGAGAGCTGGTGCCTGAAGTAGGTTTTAGAAAAACCTGTATTACAGGTCACCAGACCCCACTTAGTGGCATCATACAAATAAATAGGCAGGTAACATGTATTTCTACTAAACAATTAAAACAAAAAATAAATATAAAAAAGAAAGAAATTAACTAACACAACAAAAGCAGTCTAAGGGTGTGTGGTGAATGTGTCAGTAAATGGTGGTGAATGTGTACTTGAATGGTGGTTAGTGTGTAGGTGAATGTGAATGGTGGCAGGTGTATGTGAATGGTGGTGAATGTGTAGGTAATTATTTGAATACAAGTTTTATTTAATTGAGTGGAGCAATTTCTCTGTGTCCTCATAGGAAAGAGCTTCATAGGAAAGGAAGAGCTCATAGGAAAGAGCTTTCAAGAATAAAAAGCTACTGAATAAACTCCACCAACTCTTTTTTTAAATTGGTTGAATCAAAAGCGACAGAGACGCCCTCCGCATTAAAATGTTCATACGCTTTTTGCAGTTTGTCTGGTTGTGTGTTGATCAAAATTTAATTGGTGACCGTAACAAATATGTATATACAGAATTAAAACCATGAGAAACTCCATTATAACTCTCAAAGTTTTAATTGTCCTATTGAATAGCTAATTCATGAAATCCTGACATTTGAGGCCGATTCTAACTTAGATTGTTGTACCTTAGCGGATCATCCTTTACAAAAGAGGTCCTATGGCTGATAATAGTACCAACACCAAATCCTTCGGATTCCTTAACCAAATAGAAATGCCAACGGTTTTAACCAACGTCCATAAAAGGAAGATCAACAACGTCACAGAATTTGCGCAGGGTTTGTAAGATGAGCTGTGTGAAGGAAAGCTATCATTTGTAAGGCTCAGAGCAACAACCGCTGGCATCCGCTTTCGTGTGTCGACAAGACTGTACGTCATGGGGGGGAACATGCCATTAGTGTGTGAGATACAGATTTGATTTAACAATGGCTCAAATAATCAGCCTATAATGTTCGCACTGCTGGGACACAGGCCTCCTCTCTGTGAGAGGAAGTGGGCCGTAATCCACCTTGCGGGCCAGTGCGGGTTGGTAGATGTCACATGTCTTCGATTTTTTTTTGTTCTAGGACATGCCGGTTTCCTCACAATGTTTTCCCTCACCGTTTTCAATGGCTCAGTTCTAAATAAATACTAGATCCCGGATTTTGATTTTAGTTTCTGTTTTTAATTGAGAGTGACTAAAAATACATCTTGCATGACAAGAGAATGATGGTGATGAGTTTCTGTTTATAAATGTTTTGAATGAAAATAATGGACGATACTTAATAGTAGATATCTACATAGTAGATACCGTACAGTTAATATCACATTGGTACCGTATATCACAAGCAAAGACACGTATATCGCAATCAACAGTACATGTCTGCTGGGTTTTTCACAATCAGCCAGCGTCTAATGGTCACATTCCTAAAAACCGCAAATCGTCAGTAAAAGGTTGGTGCGTCTCCTTACTAATTGGTATGATGTATTATTATCTTATCGACGACAGTCCATTGTTTTTTTGTGCAACCATACCATTTTATTTATTTATTTTTTAAACACCACTATGCTTATCTATAATTATTTTTAACAAATATCGTTGTTATTATTATTTGTTACACATATCTATCTATTTTTATTTAAATATTTTACACTCACTATAAAACTGATTTAGGTACATCCGTAAGACGTCCTCGTAACATAAGGTTCATGCACTCTGTTGTGTGAACTGGGCCTATTTGGCGCAGCCGTAAGGCACACAAATCTATTTTAAGTATTTTCTGTTTGTCAGTTTTTGTGTGAATATTGTGTGCTTCATCCTGGGTGAAATTAATTTATTTTCTTTCTTTTTTGTTAAGAGTACGCATTGTCCCACAGCACAGCAAATACCAGACTCCTCCCTTTCCACTTCTCTCAACGTGAGGCTACTAAGAACCAGTATTTGTTAAAAAAAGTCTAGCTCATTTCGCCATGTCCCTCTGGGTCTGCCTCTGAGAATCTGGGCCTCGCCTGGGTAATAAATTGTAACCACATCACAATGTAAAAGGAAAAAAAAGGCGACAATCAAATTACAAACAATAAATTCAAGACACGTGTAATATCCTGAAATCTCCGAACAAGTGACAGTGCTCTCAAGTTAACATGAATATAATGTCAAAAAAAAAACACAATACTTTGATAATATGTAGGCTCTTTATCAAAGTTCGCTAAATTATCTTGCAAAAACATATATCAACTTCTTGTTCCACAAATAAAGAAAACATTGTTTTCAGATGTAACATGAAATAAATCTTTTCCAGTTTCTAAGGTGGAATGTTGAATAAGGCACTGTGTACATTTGTTACGCAGTATACACAGAAATCCTAGTCTGGTAACAATACTTACAAATTTAAAGTGTGGAATACCAAGCTCCACGAAATTTACTGGCTTTAAAAACTAAACGTCGGACAATGAATAGGCTTTTTGTTTTTACAAATAATACCAAATGTTAAAAGATACTTTACAACTTTCCTACAAAACTAGATTTAATTTATCAGTGCATTGAGCTCCATATTATGTTAATTATTTAAAAGCCATTGTATACAGGGTTATTGGTAAAACACCATCTTAAGGGGTTATTGTAATCCTAATCATCATTATGAACAACTTTTACTATAAGACCAAATGAAATCGCGAAAAAAAAAATATGCTGGTCCCTACATTTTGACGAGTTCTGCAAACATAAATGTAGAACAGCAGATTATTTTTTTCGCTTTTTCAAATTTGGTACATACGTAGGTACCTAATAATAATTTTGATACAGTTTTCATTGGTTTTTGAATACCCATACTATTTTACGTTAATTTAACTACATAACGTGATAATATAGATAGTAACAGTTATATGGGCGATAGATCGCATTCCTAATTCAATTTTTGTATTAATTAATTCAATAATAATAATTTAATTTAATTAATTAATTAATTTGATTATTAATTAATTATTTTGATTTTTTTAATTTGATTTTTTATTTACATTACTCATCAATTCAAATCTGTAACAGTTCAAATTAATACAAAAACTAACAAAGTACGAGTAACAGCTACAATAGGTACTTAAAACAATTGCAACCCAACTAGGTATAAATATACTTCCGTCACTTCATCACTTTGTCAACTCAATATTCGAACCAGGCGCTGCCGCGGCTGTCACACCGACTGTGGTACGAAAATAGAACCACAAAAAACATTTAATCTTTATGAAAAAGTTGAAAATACAACTAACGATTATAATTTGACAGACATTCAAAATTATTTAAAAGCCATCGAAATCAATGTACTGAATATTCCCGATACAAATGCGATTGAAAATAACTGTGTTTCCGCATGGGCAAGGCGAATATTGCATTTTCACTCGAATGAAGTGTCAACTGCATTTTAAATAACTTAGTGGGCCAGGCTCAGCAGCCGATATTGATTTGTCGTATTTCTGGCTACTATTTTCGGCAGCATCGGTCAGAAAAGGCATTCAAATTCATTCAGAAATTGGGCCGTTGTTTTAAATTAAAGAGAGATAGATGACTTTGACACAGACCAACTGTCTAGTTTGGGACTCACTGGCAAATATTGGTGCCGATTCTGTTGTACACCGAACTAAACTAACTAAACTATCACTAAAATTCCTTACTTTTGGCTATGAGAATCTTAACGCTATTCTGCAAAATAAAATCTCTAAATTTAAAAATAATTTTGACACATCTAAAATCAAATTTGGCAATTGCGACTCCACGTGATACTTGTTTGCCGTACCACGTGATTTTTTTTTAGAGCCGGAGGCGCGCATTATTTTGCAGACTCGACATGTTTTGTATGGAATTTTTCACTTTTTGTATGGAAAATATGAAAAAAAAAAAATTTTTCTTATTCCAGCACGTTGGATTTTAGATGTTTCGGGGTTTTATAAAGGGGGTCGAAATTTTCATTATTTTTGCGATAGGACACCGTTTTCGAGATATAAGCAAAAGAAAAGAAAAAAAGATACAGTACTGTTTTTGCATCTGAAGTCCGAGGCGTTGGTGTGAATTTTAGTTCATGACAACTAATTTTATTCCACACCTTTTTAATCGCGATTAAAAACAGGCAGATTTAGTTACGACAATCAAAATTATTGGTGAAAAACGTAAAATTCAGAATAGCAAAATTGCCATTTTCACTAAATTATAATCTCAGTGCCATCTTAGTGCTGTCAAACTAAAATTTGGTTAAGTTGTGTCACTTTAGTCAATTTCAGAATGGGAAATCGTCGTTTGACAGCAATAAACAAAATTTTGGTGATTTTTAGTCTAGTTTAGAGAATTTTGTGACAAGAGAATCGGCACCATTAGTTAGCTGTAGGTAATATATTAAGCTGCTCGTGTCGTCTCACCTGTTTAGTGTATTACATGGACAATAAAAGTAAATATCGTCTATTTCTATTTTCAACCTGTTTACTGTATTACATGGACAATAAAATAAATATCTTCTATTTCTATTTTCAAATTGTTTAAAATAGGCAACAAATTTTATATTTCTCTGTTTTCGTTGAATTCAGTTTGTTGTCCGCTTTTGTCGTTCGGAGACGAGAATACGTGAATAGACGTCTTCATTTCAAACTAAATACCTACTTAAGTATCCTTTCCTATCAACATATTTTATAAGTTACCCTATTTTATAAGTTACCCTGAGTACCCCAAAGTTCATTGCACTCAAAAAACATGTAGTTTGCGAATTACGGTGCTTGGTCTCATATACATGTAGAGGTTGGCATTATTGTCATTTATTGTGCACATTGAAAACCCGGGTTTTTATACAACGTGTAACATAATTGACGCAAGACTTCATACCCCCAATCAGAGTATCGAGTTAAAAGCTATATACAATGACCAAAACATTATTTTTTTAAAGCTAACTATTATTATTAAGAAAATCGTGTTGACCCTAGCATTACTTCATGCATTTTAAATTGAGCCTTGAAATAAGATTTAGTTTTCTTTGGCTCAATAGCCGGGCACTATTGCAAAATACATAATCTTTGAAAAAAATACCTATATTAATAGTTACTGAAATCGATTCAGTAGTCAATTATGATCAAACTACTTTCCTTGTATAGTATGAATTTTTCAAACATCGTATTCGGGAGCTTAAATTCTGGTTGAAACTCGTTGACATTCGCTGGCCTGGTCTGTAACCAGCTTTAACCGTTAATATCGATACGTCCCTCACAATGGCATAAAAAAAATCTTGAAACGAAATACTCTTTCGATTTCGTCACAAGTCTGAATTTAAAGTTTCTAGTTTGCACAACCAATCATAGGTTTGTGCATAAATTGTCAAATTCAAATTGGATTTCTGAACTGTCAAGGCTCGTTTTATTGAGATTGCTCCATTCAAAATCACTGGTTTTAGTTATTGGCTGTTTGCAGTGGCTATCTGTTTCTCTACTGAACTGAAAGGTGTGTCCTCAACTCATTACGATGACTTAGGAGAAATGGTATTTAAAATATGGACAGGTATTTACAGCCCAGAGTCTGGATTTGTGCCCAGTTGATGGTAATAAACTTGCCCCCTATTACATGGGACTTAAGCATCTCATCATAAGACATTTCATCTTAAGACTCTTCAAAGTGAGAGTGGACAGGCTTCTTCTGGGTAAGCTCACTCCATCGTCGACTCTCTCTCTGTCACCACTGACCTAGACTAGAGTCAAGAGCAAACCCATCTTAACACTTTCAGCTGAGCATCTGGTGTTCAAATGTTTGTTGCGCGGCGCACTGTATGTATAGAATGTATGTGAGTGAGTAACCTTATAAAGTGTAGGTACAAAAAAACTAACGTGGAGTGGCGCTAGCAGTCCGCAAAATTTAAAGTGATACGGCGCGATGACGTAAAGTCAAAGTCAAAGTCAAAGCATTTATTTCAAATAGGCACATAAAAGGCACTTTTGAACGTAGCTTGAAGGCATCGCGCATCGGTGTAAGCCGCAGCCGTTTAAACACGTTCTTTAAAGAAATACATATTTTTGCTGACGTGATTAAACGTTGTGTCAAATATCGTTTATCTAACTTTACGTATTATAATATTGCTGCGCTCAAAGTGTTAAATAAATAATAATTAATATTACTATATATGTGTATCTATTTTAGTGTATTGTATAGATACTTATTATTTGCACCAACAACAGCCCCATTTTATGTCCAGGAAAATCTCTGTCCATTCCAAGGTTGCCTGGAAGAGATTGCAGAAAGCGATAAGGCCGCCCATTGTATATTAAGTAGTGTTCAATTTTATCTTTGTTGTTATGTTAAAAATAAATAAGACTTGTAATTTATGGTCAACGATCACAACGGTCGATTAAAACGACTACTTTAACACATCATCTAAATTGACACAAAATTCATCGATTCCGCCATTTCATAATATCTATAACTAAGGGTAAATTTTCTTTTAATGTTCCTTCTGTTCCGTATTTAATTAATTATTAAGCTCATAAATTAATATTTAAAAAAATAAGTGTTAATAAACTTTTGTCGCGGACTTAACGTAACGGGAGACACCTCCTCTTTATGAGACATTGGTGCCGATTCTCTTGACACAAAATTCTCTAAACTAGACTAAAAATCACCAAAATTTAGTTTATTCCTGTCAAACGACGATTTCCCATTCTGAAATTGACTAAAGTGACACAACTTAACCAAATTTTAGTTTGACAGCACTAAGATGGCACTGAGATTACCTATAATTTAGTGAAAATGGCAATTTTGCTATTCTGAATTTTACGTTTTTCACCAAAAAGTTTGATTGTCGTAACTAAATCTGCCTGTTTTTAATCGCGATTAAAAAGGCGTGGAATAAAATTAGTTGTCATGAACTAAAGTTCATACCAACACCTCGACTTCAGATGTAAAAACAGTACTGTATCTTTTTTTCTTTTCTTTTCCTTATATCTCGAAAACGGTGTGTCCTATCGCAAAAATAATGAAAATTTCGACCCCCTTAATAGAACCCCGGAACATCTAAAATCCAAGGTGTTGGTAAAAAAAAAAAATTTTTTTTCATATTTTCCATACAAAAAGTGAAAAATTCCATACAAAACATGTCGAGGCTGCAAAATAACGCGCGACTCTGGCTCTAAAAAAAAATCACGTGGTACGGTAAACAAGTATCACGTGGAGTCGCAATTGCCAAATTTGATTTTAGATGTGTCAAAATTATTTTTAAATTTAGAGATTTTATTTTGCAGAATAGCGTTAAGATTCTCATAGCCAAAAGTAAGGCATTTTAGTGAAAGTTTAGTTAGTTTAGTTCGGTGTACAACAGAATCGGCACCTTTACCTACAGTTCTATACTTTGCAAGCTTCTATTGTAGCCAAGCTTTGTCTCTAAAAACATTGTCACAGGGCTTATTGCAATCGTCACAATAGCTAGACATAATAATACATTTAGTCGTCCGACTCCCGCTCTCAGTGTTTCGTTAAATATTCGAAACGGATTCAAAGAACATCAAAATAAATTTGTTTTACGGACTGAAGGGATTTTTATTATTTCTTTTTACAACCGACGACGCTGCAGAAAAGTGCGCACTTCTTTGATATGATTTAATTTTGCTTTGGCGACATAAATACTCGTAATATACTATATTTTCTTTTGCGTTTCCGAGGTTTGGTATTCAGGTGTAAACCCTTGTAACAATACAAAATGGGTTTGGATATGATTTTCATTTGATAGCCGATATGTCAGGTTTTGGGACGTAAAGAGACATTAGCACGTTATTGTTTGCTCAAATTATTCTTACAGAAACTATATTCTTTTTATTCAAATTTTGAATAATAATTTAAAATAATAAATCTGCAAAAAAAAATTACTGTTTTTGAAAATGGGTTTAAAAGAAGCTAATTAAGGGGGAAGCGAAATTCAAGTTTTCTTACGTTTTTTTGCTATTTGCCGGTCAGTTTTAGGTTGTATGCTGAACAAAATATGATCCACGATCGTATAAAGTATGTATTCACAGAATTATAATCATGAAAATCATCAACTTCAATACAACCTTTTGAAGTCCATATAATCCTATTGATTGATATTTTATGAAATTGTTATTCAATAGGATTATATGAACTTAGAGGGTTGTACTGACCTGCAGATTGCAAACCACGTAAGAATATTTAAATTTCGCGGGCTACCTGATTTAATCACCTAGAAGTATCAAAAATTTACGTAAATACATAAGGCCGCTTCTCAATTGATACCCAACAACTACCAGCAACTTAATCCGAAAATTTCCTTTGTTCTACATAATCAGAATTTTTCCGCGAGTTCCTGTCGATGTACCCCTGGCCTCTACGCCGGTATTTTAGTCAGTTGTCAATCTGCTACGCGTGACTGACTACACGTTTTTCCGATGGGTTTCGGGATCAAATTCGACTGATGCGGAAGCGATGTTGCTCGAACACAACCTTTACGAAAGTATGATCGTTCCTTAACATATTTATTCAAGATTCCTTTCTGTTGGAATTAGCTGTTTGTTTGATGCTTTTCATATTATATCATATTTTAATTTAATAATGTTGTTAGTTTTAATTTTTATTCAATGTTCTATGTTATGAGTTTCGTTTCCGCACTTAGTCCTTCAAATGGACCATTGTGCGTAGTTTTTATATTTTGTTTATGTAAGTACTTAACTACTAAACTAATTACCTAAGCTATATAGCTTAGGTTGTTCTTAACTGTCGCATTAGGGTAAACCCTGTAATGGTAGTTAAGCTGTTATAAATAAATAAATAAATAAAAATAAATAAATAAATATTTTGATAATTATAACAAATGATAATTATTTGCCTTTAGCGACACAGCACATGTTAAGAAATAACAGTCATGTTCCCTTTTAGAGTATTGTACAATTTCACGTCTGAACGGTATTGCAGGAACTAGGAAGGCATGCAGCAGAAAACTCAGTATAGATAACTACGTGTTTGCTTATGAATTAACATCCTGTATAAGTTGTGCAATATCTGAAGGGAATTTGGTGTTTGCTTCATGGTAGAACATCACTATTTGCGCTTACAATGTTGTTATATTTAAATTCAGTGCTAGCATAATCAGTCTATAACATTCCCACTGCTGGGACGCAGACCTCATCTCTGTGAGACGGAGTGAAATTCAGTGCTAGAATACTTACTAATAAATTAATTACGAAAATTTTGGCAGTACTAAAGTACTGCTCAAACGTAGGAGACCGAAAACGCTCAGTTTTTTGTCGCACGGTTAGGTATAGCCAGAGAGAAATTGAGTGTGTTCTCAAATCTTCAAAGAAAATACTTATTAAAAAAAAAAACAAAATAAAATAGTATCATGATAAAACAATCGTAAAAAAGAGCTCAAAAGTTTTTTTTTCTTCGTGTACCTAATTTTTTTATTTTTTTTGTTTAGTCTGGATTTGCTCCTGACTCTAGTTTAGGTCGGTTAGGTTAGGTTAGGTCAGGTAATTCTCAAAATGTTGAGCGTAAACTATCATATTTTATGTAATGAATTTAAGGGAATTCATCAAGTAAAGAAATACCTAAACATTATTCCACTAAGCTGTACAATTACTTTTATTTTATTTTAACTGTTATATTACTTTTTTTTTTGATGGTCATTTGATTCAACTAACATCAAACGCATCGCTGTTTTGAACCTTATTTGTTGCCGCGACCGCGACGCGCTGTTGTCAATTACCTAAAAAATTGACTGTTACCACGCCTTAAGATGTTTATTTATTTATTTAAACTTTTCGCACAAAAGGTACAAAGGCGGACTTAATGCCTTAGGCATTCTCTACCAGTCAACCAAGGGTGGTGAAGAGATTATATGGCAGGTGCTTTAATTGAAATGAACAATGATAAAAAAATAAACTATTAAAACAACGTACACAAATACATAAATAAGTCCTATACACATACATACTATTTACTATACTATATACTTACATAAATATATATATATTATATATATATACAAATTCAAGGAAGAGAGATGTTGAGATGACTACTCTATTTATTTTGAAAATAACTCTGCAATTTCCGCTTAAATGCATACCGACTGGTAGCCGTCCTGATATCAAGAGGAAGCGCATTCCAAAGAAGAATGGACTGAATATGAAAGGAAGAATGAACAAAGTCAGAAGTATGAGAAGGACAGAGTAGAAGAAGATTGTTAGAAGAACGCAGATTCTTAGCGTGAGAAGAACGAGACAAGAGATAAGAAGGAGGAGTAGGAGAGTTGAGAAGGGAGAAAAGCGTGGTCAAAGCACGCAAACTTCTTCTTTGGCGAATGGACATCCATTTGAGCTCAGACCTATAGCTCGACACATGGTCATATTTTCTGAGGTTGAATATGAACCGGATACCATAGTTAAGCAATCGGTCGAGCTTATCCAGCAAAACCGCATTCAAGTCAAAGTAACACACGTCACCATAGTCGATCACAGGGAAAATCAAAGTCTGCACAAGCATGGTTTTCGTCTTAGCGGGCAAAAAATTTCTCAGACGATACAGGGATCGCAGAGTACCGTTGACCCTTTGACTAACACTAGAGACTGGCGTTGCCAGCTGAGTGTAGAGTCAAGATGCAAACCGAGATCTTTCACAGTAGGGGTAATGGGTATGACGGTACCATTGAAAATAAGAGGAGAAAGAGAGCTAAGCGTCACCCTACCCATCATGCGTGAGATGTTATAACTACTTTAACTAAATTAGAAATATGCGCCTTCTGTTTGGCTGTCTATAGTCATACTATTGAAGACAGGCACAGTGAGAAGGCATTCTACCACTTGGAGACGACAACCAGCATTTGCAGCCAACACAAATATTGGAGGAAATACAACATTTTTTTTTCGCAAAGAAATAAAACGAGATGGTCCGGCATTTACGAATTCATTTTATTCATTATGAAACCTCTTACCACAGACTACTCTTACAACAAAATTCTTGTGGGAACTCCCATAGGTAGCGAGATAGCTATGATAAAGCGATAATTTTATAGTTCTGTTATCTGGTTCACGCGGACGCACAATGCAGCGGCCACAGGGGACTTTTTATTAACTGTTAAACCAACTATTATAGCTTTTAGTTAAAGCACACGGGGTGCTTTGCAGGGATCGCCGCTTTTACGACTGAAATTATACTATGGTTTATTTAGTCGCTGCATTTTATAGCTTATTTCATCGGTATCTACACCTAATTTGTCCTAAAGCTCTATCATGCATCCTCACCTGTAGGTTTTGGTTAGGATAGTCAGCCTATAATGTTCCCACTGCTGGGACCCAGGCTCCCTCTCGGTGAGAGGGACTGAGCTGTAATCCACCACGCGGGTCCTGTGCGGGTTGGTGGATGCCTCATGCCTTCGAGTTTTTGGTTCTAGCACATGCCGGTTTCCTCACGATGTTTTCCTTCACCGTTTTGAGAGCAGTGGTGATGAAATAATTTACATAACGTAAATCGCCTGTCTGGGTTCGAACCTACGACCTACAACTCGTAAGCCGCGGCCGTTACCACTGAGCCACCAAAACTCAATGATGACTGACTCAACATGATGTTATTTACGTTACGACATAATTAATTTACTTCATATCATTCTTCTGACCTTTTATTTAGAGTTTGTTTTGGGGTTTCGGGTTGGTGATGGCGGGTCTTTTAATTTCTAGCAATTTTTCAATTCTTTCCAAGACTCTTTCAATTCATGTGTATTTTTTAAGTTTATCTTGGACATCTTTGACATCGGTGAAGGAAGACATCGTGAGGAAACTTATCTATACAAATAAATAAAATTAAATACGGTTGACCTACCGTTTATACTTTCATATGCATTTAGTAAAAAGCTTTTGACATTACAAACTGCCACTTCAATTTTATGTACTTATAACATAATAAACAATTTTTATTTTTTGTCTGTCTGTCCGTTTGTTTGTTCGGGCTAATCTCCGAAATGGCTCGATCGATTTGACAGGACTTTCACTGGCAGACAGCTCATGTTATAAGGAGTAATATAGGCTACTTTTCTCCCGGTAGCACGTTCCCGTCCCGCTGCTCTCAAAACGGTGAAGGACGTGAGGAAACCGGCATGTCCTAGAACCCAAAATTCAAAAACATGTGGCATCCAACCAACCCACGCTGGGCCCGTGTGCTGGATTACGGCCCACTCCCTCTCACAGAGAGGAGGCCTGTGTCCCAGCAGTGGGAACGGTATAATTTCTGACGTTGTAATTATTATAAGTCTGAAATCGCCAATCCGCCTAAAGCGAGCGTGGTGATCAATGCTCGTGCCTTCTTTGTATGAGAAGAGGCTTTTGTCCAGTAGTGGGACACTAGTCAGTAGGCACTGGTCATGTCTTAGCTGCCACGGCTTATTTTGATTCCTAAATTGTTTTTATCTTTTTATTACGGACGGTTTTAACGTGCACGTCTTTCTACATCGTTCTCACATGTATAATTTCAACATGAATGATGTACCTAACCACTATTTTGTAACAATATTTTGATTTAAAAGAGTGTCCATGGAGTTTCTTGCCCGTTCTTCTCCATAGGTACCTACTACGCTTTGGAATGGGCAACTAGCTTCATCTTTTTGACTGACCGACCCCTTGACAATTCAAAAGTGCCTTTAATTGGTTTAAGTATTTGAAATAAATGCTTTGGGTTTGAGTTTGACTAAGAGGCTGGTAATATTCTTTTTATTTAATATTATTCCCTAGCAATATCATCCTTGGAGCGTAAATGTGGTGCTGTTCCACAAGCGATGGGCCACTTAATATAATGTCCTTCGTGTCCTGTCTGCTGCACGTTACAGGAGCTGATGGACGCTAGTGATGGCGCTAAACACGTTGCTGAATTCTGGGCCGAGTCCATTTAGATTGCCATCGACCCGCAAAGAAGAAGAATATCATCTTTCACAAAATTCATGCATCATTTCCTTTGTTCTATTTAGGTCCTGGGTAACTAATTAGTGTTAAAGTTCAAACAAGCATCCAACACCTAAAAGTTGGTAGTTTTAATAACGAATTTCATACATGATACGACATAACAAACACGTGGGAGCTTGTAATTAGCAAATGTCTATAAGCTTATAAATAAATAACTTACTCCGTCTTATTACAAAATACGATGTAACTTCAGCCCGCGCCTAAACCTTCGAGCCAGTTTTTTGTATTTCGAGCTTTATGCCTACTTTAGTAAAGTTTATAATACAAAATTGACAACCTAAGACCGGACTAAGTTTCCGGGGCGAGGGGGAGTGGGAGGCAGTCGCCTCCTTCTGCGAAGCAGTCATGCTAGCTAAGGAGGTGGCGGGACGGGAGAGGGAGAGAGTCTCCCGTCCAAGCCGCCGCGGTGGACGCTCCGGGCGTCGGGAGCCGCGTGACGACTCCCGGCCACCGTAGGCGCGGGCCTGCGGGCGGTGAGTAATGGGTAGCTCACCGTCTGATCAGGACCAGGCCCGTGCTGGAAGGCGCGTACGTGTTCCACGCGCGCCTCAAAGAGATGTCAGCATCGAAGAGGGGGCCCACTAGGGCCCAAGCCTGCCGGGAAAGCGGGATCATCCAAAAGGGGTACCGCTGACCCGGAACATAAAGGGCCAAGGAAGGAACACGGGTGGGTTTTAGTCAGTAAGAGTCTGACACTCCCTTCCGCTCCACCCAGAGCGGGAGGGGTCATTTGATGATTTCCCATCCTCAAAAAAAAAAAAAAAAAAGACCGGACTAAGTTGTCACTTTTGTAAAAGGAACTGTGTTTTATTTCTGTTAGGTTCTTATTTCAAAAACAGGCGCGATAGTTTAAACCATTCTATAGAAAAACCTTCTTTTGTAATACGACCGTATGAGCGTATTACTATGGGAGTTCAAAGTGTTTTCGACTACTCGCTCGAAGCATCACAAAATCATAATCGCACGATTTGTTTTGACATTGTATTAAGCCCTGTATACACCGGAACGGATGTTCATGAGGTTTTTACCATCATTTAGGGCATTTATTCCGGAAGGTACACATAATGTTATGATACATTCATAATAAACTTTATATGCAAGTTTAATATAGAAATCTGGATGTTTTGTCAAGTCCTGAAACTGTTCAAAGCAGGGCCGGGTCGCTAGGTTACACATGGATACAACAGTCTCGTTGTTCGGGTCTCACCCGAACACTTATAGGACCTAAATTATGACAGAATTAAATGGTTCCATAATATTATCACTTGTGTCCTTGGAAGATGTAGCTTTCTTTCTACATCTTCCATATAAGACATAGACAATTAGACATATTAGCTTAGGTTAGGCATAAGCTGATAGCATGTACCTATTGTGCAAGTACTTGGCAGTCAGGTTTAACTTAGAACATTATGACATGTGCTCTCTTCTTTTCATGTCGATAGTAACAAGATAAGACATTAGACATTTATTTGCGTAAAACATGGACATAAATAAATTCAAACAAAAAACAACAACAATAATAACATAATATCAATATATATATGTTGCTCAATTATTTTACACTTTTGCGAAATAGGTACTTAGCTTGGTTAATATCCTTTGTGGTATCAGTTTTTACTTTTTTCTATTACATAAAACCAGTTGAGAAACATGTATTTATAGAGGCAATCAGCGATTTGAGCAAATATTTATTTATCTTAGTTTCGATAGCTATGAGCTATCGAAATAACGATTTCAGAGTTAAATCGTTATCGGACTCACTAAAATTACAGTGCTAAAATAAAATATTCTATCTACTAAAATAGAGAGACGGTTCCCGAATTATTACGTTAAAACATTTCAGTTTCAGTCAAAATTGATATTTGAATACAGACGAAGCGGCAGCATTTTTACTTACATGTCCTTTATGATTTGAGGTGAAAGTTCAAAGGAAGCGTAAAATTTACGACGAATTCATATAAAATGAGCTCACCTGCCGTACCTATTGATATTAACACGAGAAAAAATTCACGAGATTTTACGATAAACTTCCACTTCGCTGATGTATAAGACGTTTATTGCTTCCGTATTTTCGTGAATGTGTCTACGTTATTCTCAAAATAAAGGATGTTTTGGCAGAGCATGACATCACGTCTGTTTTCAAGGAAGGGGTACGCAAAGGTGATGCACTGTAGACATTTAGTTCACCCAAATTTCGCCAGTTTTGTTATGTTTTCTATGTAAAACGGGATGATCCTGTTCCCACTAAACGGGCATAAAACTAGACTCCGGGCTGAGTTACCGGAAATATTTTTAATAGTCCCTTTTAGGTAGAATCATACAGTCAATTCGTTCAACCCTTCATTTTCATAACAAGAACGACAGATTTCTTAGAACCCAAAAACTATCTTTTCAAAGGTGTAAACAAGCTCTCCGTCTCCTGTCTTAACTATAATTATCTAACACCCGAACACTTCGCACTTACAGTTCGAATGAACGAACTTTGTTTATGAACCTCGGATTTCCAATTAAACACAGTACAAGTTGTTTGCAATAGTATTAACAATGTTTATATTGTTTAGTTAGTATTAGTTTCAGCGTTAATATGTTCACTAAAATGAGAGCACGAGCAGGTGGTGGTCCAGTGGTCACGGCCGCGACTTACGAGTAGTCATTTAATTTCATTTATTCATAAAACAATTTACATTGTGTTGAATATAAACACATGCAATTTACATACAAATACGTTTAAAGTTGTATATATATACGTAGGTTTGATCCCAGACAGGAACTTTACATCGTGTAAATTATTTCATCACCATTGCTCTCAAAACGGTGAAGGAAAACATCGTGAGGAAACCGGCATGTCCTAGAACCAAAAGTTCGAAGACATGTGACATCTCCCGACCCGCACAGGGCCCGCGTGGTGGATTATGGCCCACTCCCTCTCACCGCGAAGAAGCCTGTGTCCCAACAGTGGGAAGATTATAGGCTGATAATGCTATGTTATGCTAATGTTAGCATGTAGCAGAATGAATAGTCTTTCCGAGTCCTCGATAATTGTCCGTAGGATTTCGTTCTTCATGCTTATCGATGATGTAAGGTAGGTATTCTATTCATGGCATGTTCATCATTAGAAAATAAAAAAAATACCTAAAGAAGTTATGCCATACGTCATCGTGAGGACAAGCCTTTTTCTTATTAAGTGTGTGATCTCTTCAGATGTCACTCGATACTGCCATTTAGCTTTTTTCATTTTAAGTAGTGTTATTTTGAAAAGAACAGGAGAGAGAGGGAGATAGTGATGCGGGAGTCATAAGTTAATACGTATGATGTTGGGGCTTTCATTACAATATTATCTACACCAAATTCGGAAGAGGCGAAACTGATTTATGAAATGGTTGCTGCATTAATAGCTCCCTCGTTTACGTAATAACATATTTGTATTAATAATATTATAATTCCGTGTAATAATTAGTTAGATTAGGGTATGATGAGGCTGACGCACCTTTGTAAGGTAAAAGCCCCTAAATAAACAAAGAAAAAAAAATGTTGTGTTATTTATTGTTAGTAGGTAGCCAGCTTTTTTATATGTTGGTAACTAAATGAATCTTTGTTTTGCAATGATAAGCACCGTTTCAAATGATTAACTTGTGCTGAAACAGCAGAACAGATTTACTTAGGTCTTCCTTTTCGGTAGGTACTAAAATAACTTGAAATAATATTTTGTGTACAAATAAAACTCTCACCTAAATTATTAAAATAGAACAATAACTTACATTGCTTTGTTAATCTCTTTATTTTTACTTCATGGTTTGCTTATTCTTTGGCAGAGAGTGTAAACAATTGTTGGGTTATTTAATTTCGTAAGAACTCTGAATATATTTAAATTCAGTCTTTTGGAAACGGACAGTAATAATGCTAATGATTCCATTGTATGTATTACAAACTTAAGATATACTTTATAATTTTAAATTTATCTTTTGGCCCTACCTCTACCTAAAATAAAATATCTGTACGATTCCCCTTCTCCGCCATTTAAAAGTCATATAAAAGTTTGCGCCATTCAATGTGATTCCGCGGATCACATTATTATCGGTTCAAGGTGCACTTCGTGTCAATATGAGAGTCGAATGCTCGTCTCAATATCTGAGAGCACCTACGTAGATATGTAGGTGTGTGAGTGTGTAAGTGTGGGGTGTATTGTATGGGGTGGGTGTGTGTGAGAGAGAGTGACGTTTGTCGCCGCTTCGGGACGTTAACGTCTCGACTTCGAGTGGGTTTCATTGTTATTCAAACTGGTGTGGTAGTTTTATGCAGGTGTCTACTAGAATTGGGGTAGCTATTAAGATGCAACATTGATTTCTCGCTGGTATAGGATATATGCAGCTTCATCCAAAGACAACGCTATTCGTTTCATGTAAATAAGTTTTCGTTATATATCTGACTGCTGAGCAAAGATCGCAATCTCTTTCCACCTAGCTCGTGACGTAAATAAAATTAACAAAAGAATGTATACTTAACTTCTATGGTGTGTAAGTGGCGCGTTATACACGTGGCAAGACTCATTGTATCGTGAGTTCGTGACCTCAAATAGATTTCATTTTACAGCATTTACTTACAAATAGAGTAACAGTTTTATGTACCCTCTTGCAAATTAGGGTTACTTACTCATTCGGGCTTCTCATGTTAGTATTTTATTCAGGAGGTGGGAAATGACGCTATTTGCAAGTTTACAGCGTTGAGCTACAATATTGACGTGCGGTATTGAGATTCAGATATATTTACTTCCAAGAAATAGATTTTCTGGAGAGAAAATTTGGTGCAACTGCATCAGGAGTAGTTTGAATGGCCAACATAAGGCTTACCCTTAACTTAAATAAGTAAATAAAAATAGCGACGACAGCCTATCACATCTAAAAGCTTTTACACCATAGGGATGTTCTAGTTAATCAAACGATTCGATTCCAATGACAAGTGACCTGCCGTTTCCATTTCGAGTGTTTGAACCGGTATAAATCGACTACAACAATGACAGCGCTCGGAGATCGAGCGCTGTGTTTGTATACAACAGAAGTTTGCAAAGTATTTGGCGCTTTGAATATAAAATTAGCTGCCGCTTTGAGATCTTCGCATGGCACGTTTACTAAAGAGAAACAATATTAAAACGTGTTTTCGAATTTTAGTAAGCATTTTATCTGTATTTTTTTAATAGATTCTTAATACTTCTCGGCTAGAACTCAATAGTTATGTACTGCTTCTTGGTGGAAGCCAAAAAATAATGTATAAAATGATTTCACCTTTGAAACGAACGTTTGTTATCAGTCCTTAAAGTCCTTTAACCATTTAAATAACTCGACAATTCTCGAGAAAAGTCTAGTGAGGCAGCAAAATAAAGATAAAAGATAACGAAAATACAGTTTCTACAAAGGTAGTGACAAAAGAAGCTGCCATCCGACGCTGTATGTTTTGTTTATAAAGAAAATATGAGTGCTAAGTCAAGTAAATGTATTTTTTTTTGTTCGAGGGGTAGTTTTTGTGTCGTCTTTATATACGAAGAGGTCCATGCTTCAATGCTTCTCTTTGATTTATTTTGATTTGTATCGAGAACGTCGATTCAAGATTTTTGAGTGCAGGGCGCGGGTAACTTTTATTAATTATTGCATATAACAGAAGGTATATGTTTTTTTAAATTTAATATTATAGTGTCAGAATCGAAAGTAAGTTATAAAACCGAAAATACTATCATTACAGTAGACACTGACATTAAGTAATGTATCATTATTTTTTTTAATACCCAGTAGTTCTGGGTATTAAAAAAATAACTTACAAACTTTAATTTTATAACAGAATCTTACTAGTACCTACAGATAGATGATGGAACATAATTGTTAAATTATATTCATTTCGATTCAATTATGTAGGTCCTTTTGATAGGCGACATTAATAAGTCCCGACGTACCTAATAATTCCACACAGGCCTCATATTTATACAATTTAGGACGTTACTCTACAAAATAGTTACCGAAGGTCTTCTTCATAAAACTCATGTATCTAGTTAAGTAGGTACTAGACGAAATGCTATTTTTCTATTTTTATGTGTTAGTTCGATCGATATATTTCTTTTCGTGTCAATATACTATTTTGGACTCCTTATTTTTGGGGCTCGTGGCTAAACAATAGCAGCAGCACGGGTCAATCAAAGGTTGAGCTACGCTTGCCGAGGTCGGTCCGTGGATGGGTGACCATTCATAACATATCGAGACTCCTCCGTGCCTGACTGTCATTCGTGGATCTTTGTCAGTCATTACGCGTAGTCAGAAGCCCGAAAGTCTGACAACCAGTCTTACCAAGGGGCATCGTGTTATCCAGTAACTGGGTTGTGGAGGTCAGATAGGCAGTCGCTCCATGTAAAATACTGGTATTCAGCTGCATCCGGTTAGACTGGAAGCCGACGCCAACATATATAGTTGAGAAAAGACACATGGAGTTTTAGAGACAATATTGCATATTGAACCAAATATCATAAATTATATTGCTGCCATTACAGAACAGCATTTGCCATTACCACCACACCCATCACACCGCCATGCATCAGCACCTGCCATGGTATATCTCTGCATCACCCTAAGGTTGACTGGTAGAAAATGCCGCAGGCATTAAGTCCGCCTTTGTACAGTATTTTTTTTTACTTGTGCATAAAGTTTTAATAAATAAATAAACAGCATTTTTATCACAAAATATGACCACGAACATAATATATTATTTTATTAATAACTACCTACAACAATCAGATTGATTCCTTGCCCTATCTTTCGTATCCAATACCGCAGACTCAATAGTTTAAAGATACCAGGATCCCCGGAAGCATAATGGAAGCGTAGTATTGTATAGAGTCCAGTTCTTCTAACTGAACAGAGAGCTGTGCTGCTGTGGAGTTTGTTGCGCCACTTCTTCTTCCCAGCTAAAGCCCTAGGAAGTGGTAAAGGGCGGGCGTTTTGGGGGGACTGTCTTTTTTAATTTTGACGTTCAAACACTGCTGATTCTCACCCTAGTTTCAATAAATGACTTTTGATTACATACTTATCTTTGTCGTTCAATTTGCCAAGCGGATTTCTAGCCCTCATTACATCTATACTTTTATGTACCTTCTGCCCTTATTTACGTTATGGGTATTTGAAATATGGATCCTCTCTACACCATCGTAGACAGTTATTGGATTACGAGACCTGTGTGGTGCTCTTCGACTAATAAAATCAGTTCAATGGAGCTGGCACTTCTCTTCCGACGACATAAACATTGGTGTTTTGAGTGATTTTTAAGCTGCTGGCACATTTTTAACAATGGTATCTAATTTATTTTACCGTTTAAATTGTCACTGTCAGATGGTAGCTAATGTTGCCAAGATAAAATTAGTAAAATGTGAAATAATTCACAGAAAAATATAAGTAACGGTCAGTATTTTTAATTCAGTGATATCGAAATATTGGTGCCGATTCTGTTGTACACCGAACTAAACTAACTAAACTATCACTAAAATTCCTTACTTTTGGCTATGAGAATCTTAACGCTATTCTGCAAAATAAAATCTCTAAATTTTAAAATAATTTTGACACATCTAAAATCAAATTTGACAATTATTGCGACTCCACGTGGTACTTGTTTGCCGTACCACGTGATCTTTTTTTAGAGCCGTAGGCGCGCATTATGTGCGGCCTTGACTTGTTTTATATGGAATTTTTTACTTTTTGTATGGAAAATATAAAAAATATTACCAACACGTTGAGTTTTATAGGTTTAAGGATTTACAATGGGGGTCGAAATTTTCATTATTTTTGCGATAGGACACACCGTTTTCGAGATATAAGCAAAAGAAAAGAAAAAAAGATACAGTACTGTTTTTGCATCTGAAGTCGAGGTGTTGGTGTGAATTTTAGTTCATGACAACTAATTTTATTCCACACCTTTTTAATCGCGATTAAAAATAGTCAGATTTAGTTAAGACAATCAAAATTTTAGGTGAAAAACGTAAAATTCAGAATAGCAAAATTGCCATTTTCACTAAATTATAATCTCAGTGCCATCTTAGTGCTGTCAAACTAAAATATAGTTAAGTTGTGTCACTTTAGTCAATTTCAGAATGGGAAATCGTCGTTTGACAGGAATAAACTAAATTTTGGTGATTTTTAGTCTAGTTTAGAGAATTTTGTGACAAGAGAATCGGCACCATTGTCTGTTACGACTAATTTCTTTTAAAAAACCATATTTATGAAGATTTTACTTCAAATATCTAATGATGACGCAAAATTTCTGTTTATAGGTATTTATGCCAAGTTTTATTTTTAATATTAACGATTATATTTAGCGCTCTACGCTCAATTGAAACCAATTCCTTTGAGCCCACTACTTGTAACATTACAGCCTATAACGTTATTGATGTTTGTTTACCAACCGTCGATGTAAACAACCTCTTTATTGAACATACATGTACTCGTAGCTACGATTTGCCAAGGGGAGGACCTACGACTGAAGGGGAGGAAGGAGGTAGTCTCGATGTTCACGCACTGTTGGAGCTCCTAGAAATCACACAAGAGACTCATTCGTTATTGGAAAAATTATTTAAAAGACACGGTCTAGTGATTTTTGTTTTTTAAATAAATGGCAACTAAGTATAGCTTGAGACGATGCTAAAGATTAATCATTTGAGAATGGAGTTTTAAAATGTAAAATGATATCGATGATTCTATTTAAAACTAAGAGTATTTTCGGTCGCAATTTAATATATCCATTTAAATCAGGTGTGTTTTGTCTGTTACATGTAAACTTTTAATTGATCACCAAACAAGAACAACTTAAAATTTTCAACATCCAAGTAAGTAAGACAAAACAAAACCAACCAACACACATTTAAACCACACACATAACTCATAATTTACCCATAAAAATGTCCCCTACACGCATCATAAGGCTGGATATAGACAAGTACGACTACACGACTATCCAGTTACCTTCGCTGACTAACGACACTCTCTAGGCGAGGGAGAGTTCCTGGCTTCGCAGTACATATGAAGCCTTTTTATAGGTCGTCAACCTGTCAGTATAAAGCCTAAGATATACCGCTACTGGAATAGCAAAGGCGACTTTTTTGCTGTGAGCTGAGGCAAAGGTATTTTGCTCAAGCATGGGTTCTGTTTTTCTTGATGGATGTATACAGTTAGGTTATTTAATTTGATGATGTATCTGTAGAGTTTTTTAATGAACAGTTAGATTGTAGGTAAGTATGTGATTTTAATTAAAGTTCTTCAACATTTAAGGTGATTGATTATAATTCCAGCAGCGCAATTACATTCTATCGTGTTTAGGAAAATGCGGTGAAACATTGAAGAAAATATTTGGGCTTTTTTTTTTTTTTTTTTTTTTTTTTTTTTTTTTTTTTTTCTTTTGAGGATGGGAAATCATCAAATGACTCCTCCCGCTAAATATTTGGGCTTACAGTTTTGACTGAATGCTACTATATATAAGATTTCCATATTTTTTATTTTAATATATTTTTGGTCTTGGAAGGGTAATTAATCTATACTAATATTAGAAAGAGGTAAAGTTTAAAGCGGAGTGTATTGAACTGTCAATATCAAAAGCAAGACAACGTTTCAAAAGTTTTTTTTGCCTAATTAACCTTGCTAAAGATATTATTTCTTGGAAGCAATTATAAAGTAAATATAATATTATAGACGAGTTCATTGAAAACAGCTCAGTTCCTAAAATAACTGATTTCAAAATTTCAAATTAGGTATGTTTATCGGATTTGATGTTGAATTTATTTAACTACCTAAAGGATGGGCAAAAAAGTATGGGATGCTTCCCCAGCGACCAATAATAACAAGAAATATGATGTTGAAAAGCTCTTTTCATAACTGTAACTTATTACTATTGCGGTCACTCTCACTTAATTGTGGGAAAAAAGTTACAGCTGAAAGACAAACCTATCATTGTTAAAAAAATCGTTATATAAAATACCTTTATCCAAGACTTTGTTAAATACTTTCGCTATGTCGAAGAATAACACGCCCCTCATCGCACTATGCTGGTAACCAGTGGTTAAGTGCTCTACGATGTGGTGTACTTGTTGGATGCAAGAGTATTCGGTCCGGTAACCAAACTGCTCGCAGGAGATGAGGCTTAACGCTTAAAAATAAGCCTCTCATAGATTTCGCAGAGAACATTGAGGAGAATGACTGGACGGTAACTCATGGGTTCAGACATGAGCTAGCCAGGCTTAGGGATACCGATAAGAGTGGCCTCTTTCCACGCTTACAGAAAGATGTTTTTGCTCAAGGCGACATTGAAGATGGCGGTCATTAGCATTGTGAGAGGAGTGGGGAGGAGTTTATACACCGTATTGGATATACCGTCCGGACCGGGGATCTGCGGGAGTGAAACTTTTTAATGATGTCGTGCACTTCTTCAGAAGTGATGGGAGGCAGAGGATCATCTGGGTCTTCAACGGGTGGGAGGGAAACTCTACATTCAACTTCAGCGTTAACCTTGGCAAGGTGCGCTTGGTCTACTGGTTGAGAGCTGGGAGAACATTGGGACTCTAGGCTACCGGCTAGGCACTCGACTTTATCAGTCATCGAAAGCGAAGCTCTTATCTGGAGAGAGTACTTTTAAAAACGTACGAGAACATTTGTTCTTGTTCTTTTACATAGGAGGAAGGGTTCGTAAGGCTTCTACAGTGTTATATTATCTAAGATGAGAACACGTTTGCAGCACCCTCCCTCGCTTCTTCGCTCGTCTTTAGTCGTATGTTGTCATGTTGTAGTGTGTGTCATGCGGAGTAACAATAGTTGTTACTTTGGCGATCCCTCTAAAAAAAGTCACCATTATTGTGATGAGCTTGCATTATCAGTTATATTTTTTTTTTTTTTTATTCGTAGAGTAAAATGTAATGTTCTACGTACAGCTCGCGCGATAAGAGTTTGGCTTTGACCGTTATTGCGCAGAAATCAGAAATTGGGTATCAACGGGCAATTAGCGGGGTGCGGGGCGGGTGTGTAGGCGCACGCGGTGCTCTGATTGGCGCTCCAGTCGTTCCCTGCCTCTCGCATCGCTACGACGACGTACCGCGCACTCCTGTTGTACAATCAAAAGTTCAAAAATCCGAAGGTCAAAGCCAAATTCTTATCGCGCGAGCTGTATGTTTTATTGAAACGAATGTTTTTTTTTTTGCCACAGTGACACAGGTTTTTTGTTTAAGCTGTAACTTTTATCCTACAATGATTTGAGACTAACCGCCAGTGTAACAAATGACAGTCATAAAAAGCGCTTTTCAACGACATATGCCCGGTCGTTATTAGTCAGTGGAGACATCTTGTCGCATCATCCTTTTACAGGTAGGTACGTATCACATAATATTGTGTAAAAATAGCGAGGCTTTTAAAACCATTTTATTTGCAATGCACATTTTACGTTAATGATCTTTATTGACGCCTCCCAATTAAAATAAAACAAAATAAATAAATAAATTCATTTATTTTAAGGTAATTTCACCCATAGCCAAACAAAAAATAACATTAATTATTACTTACAACCAAAAAATAATAAAAAATAAAAATAAATTACCTACTGTTATTATTAATATTATTTTACTAGCTGACCCAGCAGACGTTGTCTATAATAATTGAATACAAAAATCCCAAAGGAAGAAGTACTTTTAGTTTTCCCAAATTGTTAAAACTGTCCGGGAATCTTATAAAAATATTATTTCCATAAAAACCGGAAAAAAGTGATGCACTTACCAACGAACAGCATTTATTTTTATTTACTTATATCATTAATCAATTAAATATTAACTTGTTGTTAAAATCAATAACGGTGTCAAGTGCTTCTAGCAGATCAAAGAGCCTGCACTGCTAATGACCGGCTCCCGTAGAAAGCAAATATTTCACTCATTGCTGGTTTCCTGGTACTTCTGGTTAAAAACGTATCACTTAAATGTGAAAACCGTCATTACAGGTGATAACGGTTTTTTGTTTTTTGTCCTGGGCGTCGGAATCGCAGGCCGATTCCCGGCCACCGTAGGCGTGGGCTTGCGAACGGCGAGCAATGGGCAGCTCGCCGTTCGATAAGGACCAGGCCCGGGTCGACGGCGCGTTGTGTTCCACGCGCGCCTCAAAGAGATGTCAGCACCAATGACGGGATCCGCTAGGGCCGATGCCTGCTAGGGTTGCGGGAAAGTCCGAGAGGGATACCGTGGCCCCTGGCACAGGCAACTGAAGGAACACGGGTGGGTTTTAGTCAGAAAGAGTCTGACACGCCCTCCTGCTCTGCCCAGAGCGGGAGAAGTTATTTGATGATTTCCCACCCTAAAAAAATAAAAAATAAATAAAGGTGAAAACGGTTTATTAAATTGTCTATCTCTGGTAACTGGAAATTAATGAGGAATCTTAATGAAGACGGCGAAATGATTGTATACTGTTCATTTTTGTCTGTCAAGTATTCAATTACATTCTACATTATTATAACATTCATTCTAATTCCTAATGAGGGCAGCGATTTATAAAGTTTGGGTCAAAATTTAAGTAGAGGGTTTAAAACTTTTATAAATATCAACTACATTACCTAAGTGTCAACATAAAAACACATGAACCAATGAACCTATTCACACAAAAATTATAATAAAATCAGCCAGTTACCGTCCAACTCCATGTTAAAAGACTCTTTCCATACAGTATTTTTATCACACGAAGCGACGCGCGTTTTACTTGTAGTACCCAAGTGTACAAACACGCTGTGAATGTGTGTGTGAAGACGAGTAGCGTCAGCACATAATACATAAATATTATTTGTTTTATTTTATTAAGTGAATTGTTTTTTTGATTTTATGTATTATATTTTCTCTTTTAGTCTTACACACGCTGTCTACATCTCTAAATCTACTATCCTATCGCAGGTATGCTGGAAGAGATTTCATTAGAAATAAGCATCACCTTTGTACCTATTTCTCTGTTTTTTTCTTCTTGTCAGTTTATATAAGTGTGTACATAAATGGTTAAATAAATAAATAAACGCACACACACACGCATCCGACTTCGCATTGTCACGGCCGGTACCGAGAGCTCCTGCGCTTTCACACACATTCACAGCGTGTTTTTACACTTGGTAACCACAAGTAAAGCACGTGTCGATTTGAGAGAAATACATACTATACCGTAAAGAAATGAGCATTATTTATGTATGCATTTTATAAATTAAAGTAGCTTTCGTGTAGAAATATATCTATGTGACCACGTTTTCTTCTGTTTTCACCATCATTTAGAGGATTTAATCGCAGAAAGACTATGAGCATAATACATTCATGTTATTATTCAACTAACATAATTATAATTAAGGAATTTCGATGTTTTGTCTAGTCATAAAAACCGTGTGAAGCAGGGTCGGGTCGCTAGTTTAACCATAATTTAATTAAGTATGTGCTGGAACAAGGTCATCCTGAAAACTAAGTTATTAATATGTTTGTTTATTACTACATTCATACGAACAAACTAAATACCAAAAAGTTTTAACTATTCTGAATACAGAACTGTAATAACCAGCGCGACTGTCAACATTAATCGTAATTCATATATTTATTATGAATAAACTCATGACCCTTGGTAAACAGAACACATTAAACATGAATTTAGATGAGTACTGAATGAATATGAATCCTTGTGGAGATCCTTAAATCGCATAAAATAATTGTTAGTTTGATAATTAAAAGTACAAAATTAGTATGAAACAGTTCAAAAAGGCAAATCACATGTGTCACGCAACTAAGACAAGAAAGCGTGTAATAAGATAATATAATAATAACAACATAATAATAATAACTTTCGACACTTCACGTGACCAGAGGGCTGGGTTGTTCTTTGGCCAAAGAATTAGCATTGCCATTCAACGTGGCAATGCTGTCAGTCTCCTGGGCACATTTCCGGATGACAGCGATGCGGACGAATACTTCGACGCCTAAGTGTCCTTTTGTTTTTATTTGTATCTAGGTAGTTACTCATTTAACAAGAACTTTGGCACTTCATTATTGTAGGTTGGCCCGAAGCCGTGAGGTTTTCAGAACTAGATTCTTAAAACCGTTAAAAAAAGACTTTCAGTGCTTAGATATAAAGTCAAGGTCCACCTAAGTGAAAACTTATTAGAAAACAACAGAATACATTATGATCTAACTGAACAACCGCTGACAGATTAGCAAATGCAAACCAGCGCTGGGGCTCTGTCTTGCATAGGGTCGCGGCATAATGCTGAGCGATAGCCGTTTTGCGTGGATGTGACGCATGTTTCTCCCAACCTTTTCATATTTTCTGTGTTTGTGTTATTTTTTGCGTCATGTTTACCGCAAATAAACGCATTTTCTTTCTTTCTTTATTTTCTTTCAAATGCGCCGGCGCTTAGGTATGTCAAACATTTCAACCGTCAGATAACCCGGACATATATGCAGCATGTACATGCTGAATATATGTAGTGACCGGGTTGTACGCTCGCTCACACAATCCGTACCCTAACTGCTAACAACATTTGCAATATTAATTATGCGAGCCGCCAGCTTGATGTTCCGGGTTAATAACATACCATTCGGGATGGCATCGGGATTAAACAATATGTCTGCCGTAACTATTTAATGAGGCACACACATTACCCTCAAAAATGTTTCGTGATATGTGTCACCCAGATTTTTTAACAACAAGCGTTTTACCCGAAAATATTATGAGGAAAATCGCGGAAGTTAAATTGTATTTTTCTATAAATAGGGAGGTTTCAGAGTTGGATTATTGTTTGTATCATGGGTTCGTTTTGAGACTTTTACCGCTACAAAACTTCAACCAAACCCAAGCAACCTCTGCGGTAAAAGGCGTACCAACACATAAAACTACCCATTATAAAAATCACCCAAAGCTCAATGATGCCAAAAAATCAAGGCACACTTCATCAATTTGTTGATGACGAGTAAATTACTTACTTTGTGTGGAGACACATTAATCAATGAAGGATGATTAATGAAAGCCGGCACACGATCCCGATCGCTTGATGGATTAGCGCCCATATGGTTCTGCATAATTTGCTGAGTGCTGCCACCTGTGCCCTTGTTGTTTTATCTCCCTCCCACCAAATAAGTTTGCCGCTCGAAAAAATCCCACCGTACTTTGTTAGTAAGCATTATTTTTCTTGTTTAGATTACGAAATAAAAGTCGGAGGAAAACGAGCCAAATTAAATTTTCGTTGCCGTGGTCCTATTTATATTCGGAGCGGTGTAAATCTAAGATTCTGTAAATGATTGTACCTCTAAGTGGGTAACAAAAATAAGTAGGTACTGGGAACATTCACCTGTCGCATTCATTATTACTCAAAATAAAGAGGGGAATATTTTTTGTGTTCTCTTGTTAGAAACTTCTTTCAGGGATCTGTTAACAAGGAATAAGAGGACCTTTTTATCCGGTCGAAATGTTCGGTCGCCTCTAGCGGTTGCGGCACAGATTGGCAGCCGACAAATCCGTACAAATCCTGTATGGCAAGCAAAGCCTTCCTCGGCTCGAAAAAAACGCGATTGATTCTAAACATTGCTAGGAAAAACTTCGACCTAAATAAATCTTCTGCGTAATTTCGGATGATCTAATCTTTTTCTTGTTTTTATATAATCAGATGTGATAAATAGTCAATTATGTCTTGTGATTAAAATTGCTGACTAAAAGCCCATTACACGGGACTCAATGACATCATCCGGAAACCTATCCACTAGCTGTTACACGGAACTGTAAATAGCTCTGTAAATAACTTTCAATCTAAATCAGGATGTCATACATTGTTGCCACGCGATTGGCGTACGGGCGTATAATTCTATAACACTCAATCTGTATATGCAGACAATGGCAGGCATCCATCTCCTGTCGACTGCCATGCCATCGGAAAACAATAGAATGCATTCCACGTCGCAGTCTGCGATGTAAAAGTACGAAACATAAAGTTTTTACCGACTTCGTGACTTTTGTGATGTTTTTAAATGTGTTTTTTTTTTAATGGAATGGTCTAACGTAGATCCCTTGGTGGAAGATTGGTTATGGTGAATCCTCAATAATTGTAACCCACCAAATTCAAATTTTCAAAGATTGACGATAAATAATAAATTAATGATTATTTTTCGGTAAATATATCATTCCTAGAGTTGAGAATCGCATTTTGATTAACATACAACGTAAATCAGAGCTGCCATTTGCAAAAAAACAAAGAAAATTTTAATTTGGCGGGCTACAACTGAGGATTCACCTTAAGGGGAT
The DNA here is from genome assembly GCA_937001585.2 of Brachylomia viminalis. Taxonomy (NCBI): domain Eukaryota; kingdom Metazoa; phylum Arthropoda; class Insecta; order Lepidoptera; family Noctuidae; genus Brachylomia; species Brachylomia viminalis. The sequence goes on from OW443300.2 coordinate 7,934,265, forward strand.
CTTAAGGTTATTGAGGATGATATTCTCGTAGCTTGTATATTTATTTCCTTTTACATGTTGTCTGTTTAGTATATTCTATACCTAACATTTATATTATTTTTATTTAAGTGCAACGTTCGTAAGTACGCTGTACTGGTACAGCGTCCTAACTATTGTTTGCCTCACCGGACGACGTCACTACGTCAGCGCCGGCTGTCGCTGAAAACCAGCGCTGGGGCTCTGTCTTGTATAGGGTCGCGGCATAATGCTGAGCGATAGCCGTTTTGCGTAGATGTGACGCATGTTTCCCCCAACCTTTTCATATTTTCTGTGTTTGTGTTATTTTTTGCGTCATGTTTACCGCAAATAAACGCATTTTCTTTCTTTCTTTCTTTCTTCTAATACACATAAACTCACACACTCACACAAATAGTGTATTTATTTTTTATTTTTTTATTGTTATCCAAGTAGTATCCGGTATGAAAAAGCGGAGTCTCCCAATACAGGCTTAAAGGGAGGCTCCAATCACTAATATGTTTAGCCTAATTTATGTTACAGATTTTTTTCGTTTTTTTTTTAAATATACTCTATGATATATATCGAACATGGAAAAGGCTTAGTAGATTTACCTACAGGCTTTCACTTGGTAAGGTAATATTTGATTTCGAATTGTGTCTCATCGATGGTCCGCAACAAAATTCCGAACTCTCAACCTAGATATTTTTCTCGGAAACTATTAAACTTCACAATGATATAATCCATTTCTAAAAAGGTTCTTGGGTACTTTTAAGGCCTCGTATTCAGAGCGTAGTCAGAGCTCAGAGAGAGTAACCATTCATATAAAACAACTATGTACAATAACCTAACCATATTTTCAAGCTTTGACTACAAAAGATTGCGTCAGTTTTCTTTGAAAGGAGCTTCGCAGACAATATGGTCGTCTATGCCAATTATTTTTCTAGTGCTTCAGTTTGTTTCAGGGTGATACACTCGATATTTATATTAAATAAAACATGCTTGAGTTTTTCAAGCGACCAATCAGTTACTCGATTTATTTTTGTATGTAGTTGGATACTATGCCACAATTTTCTTTAATTAGTGTAAAATGCAACATTAAACACGGTGTTTTTAGTTGGATGAATATATCTGCCTAAACTGTATTTACTTCACAACACAGTCCTACAACTAACAAAAATCTATGGCCAAGTAGCCTAAATCATACAACTAGATGCATGTATGCTTCGAATGTTAGGTTTAAATAATTAATACTTATTAAGGACAAAAAAGCCACTTACATGAGAACAGACAAGAAACATTCAGTAAACTTATTTTAGGTAACCGTCACCAAAGTATATGCACCTATAATTATTATATAAAATTATTCTATACTCCTTCAGCAATTCCATTCTCAATCATTAAAGTACATTGGAGGACGTTAGTCAAGGCAGTTTTCCATTATGTGTTTGGATAGCCGAGACCTAAAACTGCTTACAGAGCTTACACTTTTTATATATGTGGGTAGATTATTAATGTTCCTCGAACAAACCCTAACCAAAAAACATCTTAACCCTAAAACTAAAACAGACTTAACCCACAAAAGGTAGAATTAAAGCTTGTAAAACTTTTGGCATTCACGTAGCGCACGGACTTATTTAATAACATGTTGTAGTCGGCTTTACAGTTTGTTTATGTAATTGTTATTGGGTGGCTAGGTGCTAAAAGCTGGCTAGCCCGTTGTAATTGTGCATATGCGGCGTCCCGAGTAACCGCTTGTTTAATTTTGCAAATGTTATTAGTAGGTGGGAAGGGACGCTAGCCGCGTGTCGCCGCGGCGCGTTGTGCCCGTGTGTCACGCTTGGGTACAAACAAGCCACAAACGTGGCTAATTAAGAGACTGTATACTGCAGCCTTTAACGTTAAATGGTATACGTTGTGATGCGATTGGTGATGACTCTGTGTTATGAAGCTTAATAGATTATTTATACATCATAAGCGTGAAAATTCTCGATTTATTCGTTCCGGAATTGAATATTATAGGATCAATATACAACTATTATACACCAGCAACTATACTTTACTTCCCGTAAAGGTATCTAAACGTACGATGAAGTGTCTGCTGTCTAAGCTACTTCAAAATTACTAGAAACAATCATAAAATGGAAGTAGATATGAGGTTGAACAGCAGATTAAAACAACAATTAACAGTTTCATGGTTTGGAATTCCAGGGCTTGTTTTAGAGAATAAAAAGAGGGAAATCTATGCGCTAATCCTAGATATACACTACCACGAATTTAATTAAAATTTGTTTCACTTTGCTAAAGCGTTTTTCGCGGTTTGCACCCAACCGCTTCCCGCGGTGATTATTTTGATGCATTACAGATTTGTTGATGTTTTGCTACCGCTGCGATACAGCGAGACGTTGGTTCTGTAAGTGGATATTGCAAACATTGTTAACACATACAAACTTCATAATGATGCAGTCAATATTATGTTGTAGTTCTTCATAAATGACATTCATCGAATGATTAACGAAGTACTATAAATTCCCATAATAATCGTTTTTGAGTAAACTATGCTATTGAACAAATAATAGAGCCTATAATGACTCGTCCTTGTAAACTGATGAACAATCAATTGCCATCTCAAACACTGCCTGAAATTCAGCCAATACAGCTCAATAGGGCGTGTAGACACGAGGCGCTATAGACATGCTAATAAGTTGATTCTAGTTAGGGATGCACGACTGACTGACTGCACAGAAGGTGCGAAATTAAAGTCCGTTGTAGTCTACACACTGTCTTAGAACCATCAAGACGAGACCTCAGGATAACTTCGGAATTAGTTTCCAGCAATCTCATAATGTCGACTTATTACAATTGTTTGTTGCAATAAATGGACAACTATTAATTTTGTACGAGGGATATGCTGAATTCAGGGAAGTTATTTCAGATTAAGTGAGTCGGGTGAACTATTGGAGCTATTTGTTTGTTTGATTGATATGATTATATACGATTACGTCCGGTTTCCTATGAATTATGGGTCTAGCATGTTTTCAAATACGCTAAAGACCCTACTAGCTATTAGTAAGTCTGACAAATGCGTGCACTGACTGGACAGGTCCGCTTAATCTATGTGGTTCTTTCCTCAGAAGACCATTTCAGACACCAATCTACATGGTCCTCAAAGATTATGTCCGAACTTTTAACACATATACATAGCTGAATTTTATATATACAATGACATGAGTATTTACTTTGTAAAGTATTTTAGTATTTTAATTATTGTGAATGTGAGGACTATTTGGGTCATTGTTTTTTTTCTCAGTTAATTTTAATCATGATAATGATAATTTTAATAAATTTCAGAAATTTATGCGGCCTACCCAAATGTCCTTTCTTTGGCATTGTTCTTCGAATCGTTGAGCTCCTTAAGTTCCGAGTTGAGCTGAACGATTGCTGACACATGCGTGCACTGACTGGACAGGTCCACTCAATCTGTATGGTTTTTCCTCAAAAGACCATTTCAGACACCAATCTACATGGTCTTCACATGATGTAACCAAGATTATGTCTGGACTTTAAAAGAGACGGCGACCTCGGAGTTCTTTTCGGCCTTTCTTCCCAGAGTAGTCAGATAGGAAACGTCGACCTCATCTAGTTTTTAAAATATGATTGACGTGTAAAAGTGTTTGTACAAACCTACTTACAATAATATAATTATTTATCATTTAGTATACCAAGGCAAAATTCCCAGGTGAAGAGTGTTTCGACAAACCATCAAACAATTATTTGTCCATCTATACATATCATAAATTAAAGTCGCTTGTCGTGTCTGTCTGTGTGACCGCGTTGTTCTTCTGAACTGCGCGACGGATTTCGATTTGGTTTTCACCGTCATATAGAGAATTTATTTCGGGTAGTTTGTGTATAACCTTTAATACTAAACTTACTGTTGAGACCGCTCCTCTCAACATTGCCGCGCACTGGCGGCAGTGAACGAGGGATGCGGGGACAGTGGGGAATCAGCCGGCCGACGGCCGAGGGCGAGCCCCGGACCACATGAGTCAGCTGTTGCACGCCTCCACGCACGCCTGCGCTTGCGCATTTTATTAACGTCCTTTTACCTTTGTTATTTCATGATTTCTCATTATACTTGTTATACAGTCCACTATTACTTTCATTTAACTTCACCACGACCTATCGTCGCACATACAAACATAGATAAGTATGTCGTAATAATATATAATAAAAACTCGATCTTTTGTAAAGTTGTGAAAACCGTACGAAGCGTACGGGTAGCTAGTTGACTATAAAGAAGGATCAATGGCAAATCCCGCACACATATACAAAAAAATTGGATTAACTAGCTCTATAACAATATTAAAACACGGTATCTATTACAAAGTGGCTAAAATAAACGATTCTAAACATTTCTGAAAGGTAAATTGAAAAATACAAACCAGTATTGAAAGTTTCATCTGCAGTTTGTGAGACAGGTCTCAGTCAATATTTAACCCGACACCGCTCTAAAGTTTACGTTACACCAATTCAATAAGTTTTCCTACTACCTTCAATAAAACAGCAATGTCTTGCTTCTTTGACTGCATTCGAGTTCTTTGTGCGAAAACTTTTGATTAGTTTCGATACCCACCTAGAGTTTGTTTATGGCTTCGAAGAACTGTTTAACGGACTTCGGGTGTGCTTTATTGCTGTCCAGTGTGTGCTGGTATTTAATATGAAGTTATTTTGTAAAGGAATAAATTGTCTTCCTCGTTGGTTATTGCTGAGCATGAGGTTCTGGCTTCCATTCCTAGGTCGAGCAGAGAGTTATTGGATTTTCCGGTCTCAGTAGCAGCCCAGACTCAGATGTGTGCTCGGTTGATGACCTGCACAAAGGCTAATTAGCTCGCCCTCTTTTAAGTGGGATATAAACATTACCCGCGAAATGTAAACGACACCTCTGCCTACTCTTTGGAGAATACAGGCGTGATTTTATGTTATGAGTATGTCTATGGAAAACAATTCAATATTTTACACGTGGACGTAACGCAGACGCAATGCAACTTTCCCTAATAAGGCCACCTTAAAAACTGGCTTATGTTCCAAAAGGACGTATTGCGATAATCATAACGAAATTCAAACGGATTCAATTCATTGTGATGATATCCTTATCTATAAAAATCAATGCCACTTTTCGTTGTAATTTTATAACTCAAGAACGGATGGACCGATTTTGCTAATTCTTTTTTTAGAATATTCCTTGAAGTACGAGGATGGCTCACACGGAGAGAAAATTAAAAAAAAAAATGTTAGGCGGTACGAAGTTCGCGGTGTCAGCTAGTATATTAAGTATAGATAGAAAAAAAAGAATGATGTAATTCTGGTTTATTTTATACTTTCATTATTAGGCTTTGTTCTTAGGTTAGCTAATTAGAATTATTGCTGCCCACGTTCCTAAAATATCTAGTTATGTAGGATTGGGAACCACACTGTCAAATATAATATACTCTCCACTCAAAAACTACATCAATATTTTACAGTTATTTCCGCAAATATTGCATCTAGAATAGTTAGCAGTTTCGTAAAGAAAATCAACAAATAAACCAACAATTCTTAATTTAATAAATTAGTGATATAAGTAAGAGGTACCTAACTCTCAAATATGTTGAGAACACCTTTGAGAATATATAAAGGAAAATTATATTTTATAATCTCCAAGCTCTCAAACGCTAAGTAAATTAAAGATTAGACTTCACGTTTATAATTCTCTTTATGGCTTATTTCTGACTAAGACAAAGTATTAATTTGTCTGTCTGGCCCATTAGCTTTTATTTAGGCTAATTTAAAAAATAATATATTATATCTTCTTGCCCTTTGTAGTTCAGATTTGTGAGTTAGTCGGTGAGTTTATTTTAGTCGTTCACGTTAAGTCACCTTTGACCTATCAGGTATTTTCAGGCCCAATAAAATAGGTCAGTCTGCTGAAATGTTAATAATTTTGTTCGGACTCCATATTATAATCACTTGCTGGTAGGTACCTAACGATTGAGTTTCTTGTCGGGTCTTTTTCCTGGGACTAATTTTATAATGCCATGAATCTAACCTCATGGGATTCCTTAGAAACCGATGTGGTATTTTAGTAGTTTCTTAATTTGCTGTTGGCAATGATATTATGGGTAGGGATAATTTATATACCTATATAATGTTTATTTACTCAAAAACAAAAAATTGTATACACGTTAAAAAAGACAGTTTTACAAAAATAAGTACTATATCTACAAACGTGTGGGTGACCATTGCTCTCTAGCTAGGTTTATAATAGAATATGTTTTATATCACAACACTATGAAGTCTAACCTAACTCAATTTAAGCAGTAAACCACAACGGACAGTGTTACCATAATCTATAACATTGGCTAACTATCCCTTTCATCATCATCATTATTATCCTGCCCTTATCTCAATTAAACGTAGTCGGTGCAACATTGTCTTTTTCTTCCAAACTTCACTATTAGTCGTCGTCTTGGTAGACTGTTTTCAAGCCATATCATCTTTCACACAGTCCAGTCCATCCATCGTTTCTTTGGGCTTGTTCAATCCTATTGCTTAACGATCCATTTGCGGTAAAATATCTGCCTAAAGATAAGCGTCCGCGTCGTTACCATGATACATTATATGAGTAGCAATATCTATTTGTACCAGTACTCGATGTTGCTAGAATACGGTTCAAACTATTTATACCCGGTTGTAGCGATGACTAATTTGTTCTTACTACATATATATTCGGCGCGTACTAAATTTACTGTCACTTACATTAGAGTAGCGCTTATCGTTGAAAACAGATCGTAAATTTTGAGTACGTTACTTCGAGTTTTAAATTTTTGCGTTTTAAAAGACTGTATAGTTCGGGTTATATTGCCTGTTTACTTACCTATTAAAATGTCTCATGAATCAACTAGACTCTGTAATAAAACAAACAATTATATACACTCAAATTTTGGTATATTTAGAAGCTCTTCAATAGTTAACAAATTGGGTACAGTGGATGAGTTGAGCTCTTTCTTATATTAGTTGATCAATGGTATTTATTTCTGTAAACTGGTTAAAAAAAACACTGTTCGTCCGTTCCGTATACCTACAGGTATCTCAAATAATATGCCAAACCCCCTACGTATTTTAAAACACAGTTTAATATTAAAATTTTAACTTTTATTATAAATTGAAAAAATTTTTTAGATAGATTTTTAAATAAAGACATAATGCAGAATATATTGATCGAAATAAAAGTGCTTTGACACACAATTTCACTGTTATTCGACCAATATCATAATAACATCAAATCCCCCAATTTTCCGGTGGCTGCGTATATTATGATTTTGCATAAAATTCACGATTCTGTTTGCATAAGTAATTGAATGGAAAATATTTTTAGGTGGCTTGGTTTCATAGTTCAATGCTTGCATTGCCGTTTCACTGTTTACAATGACTAATAATGCAATTTAAATACGTTTTACAACGAATTTAAAATGTTTTGTGGTGGTCAAAGTTAGCAATATGGAAAAATTTGGCACTATGCCGATAATGTCAACTTTCCCCGTGGACAGTGTCGGTAATCAATCTGTCTAGCCTTTTCCTAACTATATTGCGATCGGCTTCCAGTCTTACTGGGTGCAGTTCAATACTAGTATTTAACATGGCGCCGCTACCTATCTGCCCTCCACAACCCAGTAACTGGGTAACACGATACCTCTTGGTAAGACTGGTTGTCTGACTTTTGGGCTTCTGACAACCCGTAACGACTGTCAGAGATCTGTGAATGACAACCGGGACCAACGGCTTAACGTGTTTTCTGTGCTTAACGTGGTCTCGTGGTGATGGATGTTCACCCATCCACGAACCGACCGCGGCAAGCGTAGCTTAACCTTCGATCGACCCGTGCCGCTGTTATCATTTAGTCACGAACCCCGTGCAGTGTTAGCAATGGACGATTATTAGTTAAGTTTATTAGCGGTTAAAACTGTACTAAACATAATATTGTATGAACATAAAAACTTTCCTAATCCCGGCCTTTCCCTAGAAGCTCTAAGCTAAATTCAACAAACCTCTATTTGCTACAACATCGTCACAAAGTTAGTAAAAGTTTCTAGTTTCGGGCATATTGAGATTGTATTACAAAACGGATTGTTTCAAGAAAGGTCGTAGTCGTGATAAATAGTTCACTAGTTTAAACACTATTAATATGGATGACGGTGTTTCAGTACCTACAGTGGTTTCTAACTGAATATTGAATAGCTTGACTGAAACTGAATTGTTTGATCTGAAACTTTATTGGTATAATGTCTAGACAATAATATATCATCACACACTACACAACAATAAACATCAATATACAAAAACTCATCATCAACATTAATAGACATCAATATATCTATTCAATAATACATCATTAAATGTATCAATATATTATCATGACAGGCTATATTGCTGATATCTTACCTTGTAGATGATCAATATAGCTTCCTTCAATTCTAAAACTAGTAAGGTGCCTTGCTGTTTGTAAGAAAAGTACCTACTTTATTTTCCCCAAAAACGCACCCTTCACGGCTTTAATTAAGAAAATCCCCAGCGTTGTACCTTCTATACTTATTATAAATTAAAGTCGCTTTTCGTGTCTGTCTGTTTGACCGCAATGATCTTCTAAACTACGCAACGGATATTGATGCAACTTTCATCATCATTTAGAGATTTCCGGAAGGTTTTGTGTTTAAAACATTAATATTAATCTTACATACCTACCTATCGTGAGGAAACCGGCATGTTCTAGAACCACAAATTCGAAGACATGTGACATCGACCAACCCGCGAGGTGGATTACTACTCACTCCCTCTCACTGACAGGAGGCCTGTGTCCCAGCAGTGGGAACAAACATTATAGGCTGATTATGAGTTACATACCTATAATAAAGAAAACTCGATGTTTTACCAAATCGTAAAAACACGCGAAGCAGGAGCGGGTCGCTAGTATACAAATAAAAAAGTGTTGAGGATAGTATACTCCACCCAAGCACTGAAGTCTCTTAACTGCTATGTCATACTAATATTTCACAACACTCCATTACAAACCAAACCGAATTAAAACTTCAGCAACAAAAGACAAGAAGAATTTGAAGAACACGGTACGAAACTCAACAGAACGCGACATGTTGTCATAAACAACTTGTTCAAGTCCAACTTCAGTTTTAGCTGTAAAGCCGAGCATTGTTGCACTATATTTTGACTAGGGTTGTGACGGAACCTCGCATCCGCCTCCACAAATACGCAATAAATTATTCATCCGCTTCCGCAACAGCATCCGCAAGCTTTTAAAAGAGTTGTCTCTCATCCTAATCACTCCCTCACTGCTGAGAATCATGACTCCGTTTAAATTTGTCAACAGTTTTTTCCATCTGCTACGATCAATGGCGGATCAATGGTGGAGTGCGGCGCTGATAAGCGTCTCCAATCGCTCGGGATCCGGCAACGAAGTCTTTTGCCTTCTATTTTCTTGTCACCATTAGACATTAAATAATAAGTGACTTTATTTCTGTAAGTAGGTTTTTTGTACAAACCTACTTACAGAAATAAAATAATTTTTACACGTCAATCATTAATTTTTTAACTAAATTAGGCCGGTGCGGCGTTTTTTATCTGATTACTCTTAGAAGAAAGGCCGAAACAAACTCAGAGATCGCAGTCTCTTATAGAGCCCAGACAGAATCTTGGTCAGATCATGTGAAGGCTATGTAGATCGGTGTCTAAAATGGTATTTTGAGGAAAGAACCACACAGATTGAGTCCACTCAATCAGGCAGGACCTGACTGGACAGGTCCACCTGTCCAGTCAGTGCACGCAATTGTCAGCAATCGTGCAGCTCAACTCAGAACTTAAGGAGCTCATTTCATGTTGTTGGTACCTATGCGGGCACTGTGGCCGAATGAAATAACGAAAGGAGTTATAACGGAGGTATAAAAAAGAAACACGGCTCCAAAACTAAACAAAGACCGCTAAGAAATCGCCTAGAATGTGACAAAGACTCGAAACTGTTTTTTTTTTTGTGGAATATAATGAAGTTTGCCCCTTCAAAATTGTGATTATCAATATCTCGAGTTTTTTATTTAATTATCTTTTTTTAACCACCACCTCCTGGGCCTCCTCCTCCTTTCCGCTAAGATGACCTCTGTTACATTTCCTACTTCTGATATTTTGCACGTTCAGACTGATTGCACTAAACTGTTTGAATCGAACGTGCGTCACTAGTGTGATGCATGGGATTTCGTTTCTCCTTTTTGTGAATGGAGAGTTATAGGGAAATAGCATTTCATGTTTGACGATTTAGTAGTCCATTGGTTGTAATAGTTTCAAAACGTATGAAGTGTAACAATATTTTGAACATAATTAAACATTGAGGAATTTTTGTCATTACCTCAAGAACTCACGTATTCTTTTCCATAAACAGATCTAAGCTTCACTTCTACTGCTGAGGAACTCCTAATATCATTTCAATTAATAGTCGAAGTAAAAAGTAATTGGTTTAAGGAAAAGCCTCGCTCCGCTTCAATGGACAGGCAGCCTAAGACTTGCCTACTACCTACCTTGAAAAAGGACCCGATTTATCTTCTCCTTTCCTATGACCCGAACAAAGTAAGATTATTTTTCCTTTCTTTTTGCTACCCACCAAAAGCTTGTTTAATATTATGATAGAATGTTTTTCGAAACTGTTTTATCCATAAGTAAACACGGGTCTCAAGTTGCCGAAAAGTCGGGAGCTCATTCTATTATCCTGCCCACCTAATCGGGGGAGTACGCCTGTGTTGTTACCCGTAGCGTAAACTCCCTTTGTGCAAAGTTCTGGCGTCATCCATCGGTTTGCCTAGGTAACAAACAACCGTCAAACATACATAATAGAATGTCAAATGTAAACCAAAATATATATCTATACTTTTTGTTAACCCAGGTTTCTGGAAACCCGTTCCTTCTTATTATAAAACAAATTTTATATTTAGGTAGGTAGGTTATACTAGGTTTAAACCATGAAGCAATTTTTGAATTTCGAACTTTTTCCGACTATGGTAAAGTTCATAATAAAAAAACAGACAACTTAATACCGAATTAAGTTGGCAGTTTCGAAAAAAGAACTTTATTTACAACACAGATTCATTCATACAAAAACTGGCTCTATTTTTAAACAATGTCTGAAGAAAAACCTTGTTTTAATTTAACCTTTTGTCAAATCTCATAAAGCACATTATTGTTTGTTGAATTGTTGATCAAATATCCACAACGTCTAATGAGATTTACGGAGCAAATCCTGATCATTCTTTCAGAATCAAGGAGGACTGAAAGACACTTATTGGCGGTTTGATTTCTTGCAAAGAGTAGAGGACCCTACTCAACTGTGAGTGTCTTAGTATAAATGGTTTATTGGCATGTGCAGCATTCAAGTATAATACGATCGCCAATCTACTTACGAAGCTTAGACAGCATAAGAACTGATGTGCGTAACTCCCTTGTGTGCAACTTACTATGCATGCGATAATGCCATTACCTAGGTACCTACGTAATTTTAAAGCCCAAAAGAAGAAAGGTTTTAAAATCACAACCTACCAAAGTTAATACACAAATCAATATCGATAGAAAAATCTGGTAGGTAAGTTTTTCTTGCAAATAGCAGAGGATCCTACTCAACTGTGAGTGCCTTGTAAAGGGTATATTGGTATGCGTAGCATTCATGATATAATAACATACTAAAATCGCCAATTTACTTACAAAGCATAGACAGCGTAAAAAGTGATGTTCGTAACTCCCTTACCGTGATTACCTACGTAATTTTAAAGCCCAAAAGAAGAAAGGTTTTAAAATCACATACCTATCTAGATATAACTACCAAAGTTAATACACAAATCAATCTCCATAGAAAAATCTGGTAGATACTTTCATCTCGGGAGTGTATTAGAGGAGGACCGCCCAAACAAATATGGAAGTAACGGATTATGATCACATTTCCCTTTCCAACCTTCCATGGCTTTATCCGTGGTACTTATACGACTAAGGGCGAGAGGAAAAAAGCCTTTTTCACATTCATTTTTTAGCGGAAGGGACCGTGTAGTGAGTAGGGATACGTACATATGTCGTTACAATGACAAGTCAGTAAATATTTTATTATTCAGATTGGGATTGCAATTTGGGATTAAAATGGCCGTTTTCTGCTTTTAATTTGTACCTGTACATTATTTGGTTACCCCTTTTGCTTGGGTAACCCTTGTGCTGTGTTTGAAATGGATAGCTGTATCACTTTTATTTTTAAGGGCCGGTTTTTTGATCCGTAGTTAACTCAAGCATTAGTTAAAAATAGTCATGATTGGTTCAAATTCGGCCTAATCTTTTGATTTTTTCAACATATTGTGCCAAAAAACCAAAGCTACTATTTTTGACCAATGTTTGAGTTAATAGTTCAATTTTGGCAAAATGTTTTCATTTGATCAACACATTTTGCCAATATGTAACCATAGCTACTATTTTTGACCAATAGTTGAGTTAACTACGGATCAAAAAACCGGCCCCAAATGGTTTGTTCTATCGAGAGAGCTCAGTTTTTGTCATGGAATTAGTATGTACTATAAGTTACGTTTTTGTCTAATATTGCGTGGTCATTTGACACGACATTGGTGTGGTTTTTTAATACCCTGTACAACGTAGACAGAGAAAACCTGTCTACGCTGTACAACGTAAAATTTTGGTCTAGTCTCTGGTACATTTTTAAATATAATATTCAGGGTACATTCTAGCTATTGAGTAATAAACAAAAAAAAAAATTGTTGAAAATAATAAATTGCGAAAATTTGATTTTTCAAATATCAAATTCTCGATTAAACTTTTCCATTCAAAGTTATCGAGATTAATACGTCCTTAAATTTCAGGTAAAAGCTAATAACAAGTTATTGACTAAATCGAATAAATAGGAACTTCAATTTAACTGACAGGACGAGGAGCCCAAAGGAAGTAGTCTCCGACCAGTCTCTGGTGTAATTCTTCGTTATTGGTAGATAACCACACACAACACATAACTCAAACTCAATTACAATTTTTTTTTTAATTTTTATGGACGATTGGCACTCTTTATTTTTAATTAACTACAAATATACATTAACTATTAAAATTAAAATATAATAATATAAACTACAATAATTGAATTGAATTATCGTGTAACAAGGAGTCGTTAATTTTGAGTTAGTTAGTGAAGCTATTCGCCCATTCCAAGAGGATGTAGGTTCCATATGGAGAAGAACGGGCAAGAAACTCCGCGGACACTCTTTTAGATCAAAACATTATGTTACAGAGGTTTCTTGTTTGACAATTACAATTTCAGCCCATTTTACACAAATTTCATCGCGATACCACCCGCCATCATAAACGTGACTCTCCCCAAATAATGGGCGGACGTACCGACTATCCAAGTACAGAATCTTATTACTTAGTTAGTTTAATAAAACTTACTAACGACGCTAAACTAATTATCAGTTCATTCTTTTATAATTAAACAATGCTAATATTCACCAGTGCAAAGGCGTTTTAAGATGAAAGTTCAATTGCTAACGTCATTACTTTTTACAACTCAAAATAATATTACTAGGTACTTGATAACATTTCCGGTAGTTCAAGAAATTTAATCAAACAACAAATTTTAATAAATAAATGTGTAGGTATGTAAAATAATCTTGTTACATTATAGTTTGTATATTATTATTGAAACTGATTTAGTTGTCGTAATACATTATAAAATTGAGGTATTGACCATTAATAGGCGCCATTTTCTACATAATTGGGGAGCTGTATCTTATACACTTACCCTGTAAAATGTGGAATTGTTAATGTGACTAAGAACCAAGTCATTAAATAAATGTTAACTAAATATTAACTATAATTTTAACGAGAACATTAGAATTAATTTAATAATGAATCTTAGAACAATACTAGGTGTTTCTAATTCACAAAGAAGCTAATAGATAGCTGTATTAAGTACACATTGGTTAGCAATAGGCCATATACTATATTGATAAAAAATGTTGTACTGTCGTATTCAATTGTTAATGGAGCGTTGAAATGGTTAAGATAATAAAATTCATTTAGTCTGTAAAACCTGTTCTTTTGCTTCAACTTTATCATTTATGTGGTCAAAACCTTGTATTGATATACCCAATATCTAATACTAAAGGTAATATTATTATTAGATATTTTACCTGGGTATATCAATAATATAGGTAATATTATTAGATATTTTAACTGGGTGTATCAATACAAGGTTGTGTCAACATAAATGATAAAATTGAAGCAAAACAAGGGGTTTTACAGATTAAATTAGTGTTTTTTTTTTTTTTATAAACATGATACCCATGTTATTCGATACTCGGCGGATCCTTAACAGTTTACAATAATCCAAGCTTGAACTTTAACCTTACTTCATATAATCCGTTTTCTATTACTATAATATATTATTTAGACGAAATACACCATAAAAGTTACATGTGTCATTGGTCTAGTGGTCGCAAGCAAAACGGCTGTGTGTATTTATTTATTTATTTATTTAACCATATTTAAGCTATCTTTACAGGCAACCCAAGACGATAGTTAAACATACACACTCACATATAATATTCTACATTTCACTAGGTACAACATACCCTATTAACACATAGGTACACATATTACACACTTCTGTAAGAAATTATAAACATTGCCACCTTTGTGAATTCATTCAGAGTACAGCTGAATAGATCTATGTCCCCTGCTATAAGGTTGAGAGTGCGCAGTGCGCGCGTCAGAGGCGCCTCGCTCAGGAGGTTGGTGCGCGCGCGCGGCTCCGCCAGCAGCCGCGGCCGCCTACGCCGCCATACATACCTATCCGGCACACACAAACCCATCAACCCCAATATATCTGCGTTATGCACCCTTCCTCTAAGTATTTTGAATAGGTATGAGTTGAGTGCGAGATCCCTCCTGACCCTCAACTCGTTATATCCAACCATACCCAGAATAAATAGAGTAGGGTACATTAATGGATAAAATGGGTATACCCCGTACAGTTGTAAGTACAAGTACCTCACAAACTTATTTTGAACTTTCTCCAGCATGAGCCTATATTTAGATTCATGCGGAGCCCAAATGACTGCGTTACATTCTAGCTGACTTCTCACTAGAGCGTTGTAAAGGGCTACCACTGCTTTAATGTTCTTGAAGTCGCGTACTAGCCGAAGCATGAATCCTAAATTTCTATAGGCTTTCCGGCAACAACCAATGATATGATCGCGAAACATTAACCCTGTGCTGAAATTTACTCCCAAATCCTTGACTTCTGTTACCCTAACCATTGGTAAACCATCTATATTATAATTGTATAATACAGGACTGCGTGCGCGCGAGAATGAAATTATCACACACTTTTCGGCGTTAAACTGTAAGCGGTTCTCCTTACTCCAGCTGACCACCCTGTCAATGTCTCGCTGTAGTCTCGCACAGTCTTGTGTAGAATCTTTCAGTTTCAATTCTCAGGTCGAGTAGTGTTTTTGGGCCATGTATTTCAATAGCACTCCCATATCTGGGTTTTTAATCTGGGATGCCCGTAGCAATAGGCTCGCCCACTATTAAACATAACTGACATTTGAGTGTAAGTTCTTTAGATAGGTACGAGTAATTCTGGCGGGGTAGCCACATTTCGGGAGATACAAACCTGATGGTGTTATATCAGTTACAGACTCCATTTCGCAGAAGGGATTTACAGCCGCACCATAAATACTACTGTCGCAGATCCATGAAAGGCGATAATGGTATTTAGGCACATGTGACTGAATGGCGATGATGGTATTTAGTCACATGTGACTGAATGGCGATGATGGTATTTAGTCACATGTGACTGAATGGCGATGATGGTATTTAGTCACATGTGACTTTAAGCGTTTATCGAGTTCTGAAAAAAAATACGGAAAATAGCAGACTGAGATCGAAATTGAATCGACACAACGTTATCAGCTGTTGCCGTCGCCAGCACATCAGGTTATAGGGAACTTCCAAATTTCTCCAAATTATTTTAAACCTTAATATGTTCAAAGTCAAAGTCAAAGCATTTATTTCAAATAGGCACATAAAAGGCACCTTTGAACGTCAACATTTACATTAAAATAGAATTGATTCTAGTCGCCCCTTCCAAAAGGTAGTTTCGTATGGAGAAGAATGGGCAAGAAACTCCACCGTTACTCTTTTAAAATGTGTTTCAATATTTTGTATACATTAAAATATAGTTATTTTATAATTATATGTGAAGACTTATGCACCTATAACAAAATTACCCTACCACAATAGGTAAAAATCATTTAAAAAACGTAGCAATGACAAATAAGTTAATTTTGTGATAGATACATGGTGCTTACTTAGTTACAAACATTGTAAAAGTATACGATTTTCCAAATTATTTAATCAAGTAATATGTCAGTGTGTGAGTTAAAGTAATCACAGAATGTAAATCAATGTCATAAAAATAATAAACTGTACAATTAAAGTGGGAACAAGTATGATTTGGTCTAGACCCTAGATTGTCCTATGGAGCTGGACCAGCATGTTTCCAAGCATTCTTATCTTGGATATAATCCTCTAATTTGTAATATGCTTGTTTACAAAGTGAACTTTTATTAAGAGTTTCAAATAATTAAATTAATAAAATGTTGAGGATAAAGTTGAAAATCGAATGACAAAATTTGACAGTTTGTGGTAACTTGACCTGCTGCTGTGTGTACGCCCACTCGAAATTTCCGTGGAATTTAATCATTGTCTGACCGGCTACTCTATCAACATTTACCTATCACAGGTTCTCAGAGTTGTCCATGACGTTCAATAGAATAAGGAATAACGACTCACGCCAAAAACCAAAAATAAAGCTTGGTAGCAGAACGAACCACAAACCCAATAACGACAAAACCAATTTGTCAAATAAGTTTTCAGAAAATGAAGGCTCGTTAAAGACTTATCAAAAGATTACGTTCCCTTCGCAATAACTTGAAATATAGTCTCAGTTGAAACAAGTACCTACTTAGGGTACTTATATTTTGATACAAGAAGCACAGATTACAGAGTCAACCTTTTAATCTCAAATAAATAATAACAAAGAGAAAGGAAATCCAATCTTTGAAAGCTTTTCTATTAAGTAACAATAAAGGTTAGAGATGATTACATCAAAGACTTTGAACTGAACAGCCTCTAGGTCTCAGCGGCCATTTAAGGATGAATAGCTACAGATTAGGATGTACAAGTTTCTTTTGCGTTTATTTTGTTTGTTTTTGATTTCGTAATAAAGAAATATAAAGTACAAAGCACTCTTGAAGTAGTGCTTACTTAGACGAAGTCTATTTAAAAAAATATGTTTCAACAATGTAAACAAACCATGTTTTTCTTTTGTTCAGATCTTGCCATTGTCCTTCAAAAGACAACTTAAATTGTCCAAAACTGAATGATTAATTACTTCCAAAAGAAACCTTATAAATATACCGAATTTGATAGGACTCGCTATATTTATTTATTCTTTAGTTATTCAGATATCAGAGATCCATTGGCTTAGTAACAACAGTCTTAACCTATGTTAGTACTTAACTAATAACACAGAGAATGTACAGGTGACAAGTGACCCCACCAACGGGCTGTCATGTCTCCCGCCTATGGCGCGTAGAATGCTGCTGGGGCTGCCACAGAGTCTGTTTAGTAGCGAGGCCGCTTTCTTACGTCACCGTACAGCATTGAAGGAGTCGGCACGAGCCTCAGCAAACATAGATGACGCGCTACAGAACCGAGGCAGACGCAACAGCACTCTAAATGCGTTGTTATACTGGATCCGCAGAGCATTATACAATTACAAATCAAAATGAGCAGAAAATTCATACTTCACAAACATCAATTTTACAAACGTCAATTCCAATACACAGCTCCGAAAACCCGTCAATACTTGTAACCCAGCAAGTCAATATATATTAACTAAACACGAATCCGTCTGCACGATAATATTACCTGTCAGTGTACACAAGCGGGTATAGTTTACTTTGTCAGCTTGCGGTTTGCGGCGCTGACCACAGACTATCGGCGGCAATACGACGCCTACCTCGCATTTGTAGGGCAAACAAGGCAACGGAATCAATTCTCAATAATTGGAGGTTGTTTTAAATTGTGAAGTGATTAAGTATTTTGTGTATGTAAAGCTTTTGTATTCTATTTTCAGTCAGTGAGGGATGAGGATGTAAGTGGTCATACTATCTAGGTCTCAAAAGGAGATAGGCTATAGAAAAAAGTAAAGACGGTTTTGTTCTAAGACTCTTAATAATGAATATTCAACAAGTTCGGAATTAAAATAGACCATGATAACCGTAACTAACTCGGAAAAAAAAACGTCTCATTAGAAGTGCAAATTATGTATGCCATGTCGAAACACTTGGCGTGCGAACCGGTGATCACCATGTTTATAATTAAATTATAGATGTGCGCCACTGCCCATTCAACTGGCATAATCCCTTTCCCACCCCTAACGACGCCCAGGAGAATAGGGGAGAGTCTCTGTGCCGAGACCACACATAATAAAACAGAACCAGCACATAAATACACCATATAGTTCATCATTATCCGCCTATAATGTTCCCACTGCTGGGACACAGTCGGTGAATTCTGTAAAAATCTTACAGAGAAGACTTGCGTGGAGTGAGCTGTCATTGTCATCCCACTGATGCTAGTGATTGATCAACGTTTCATTTACAATCATAATCGAGATTTTAATAATATTTTTTTACCAATTTCTATTGATCATTTAAGATCATCAAAGACACCTACATTCTAGCTTTTAAATAATATATTATTTCAAAGCTAGAATGTAGTTCTGTGTCTAAACATTACTATTTTGAGGGGTTTTAAAATAAAGTTGTTGTTGTTGTAGTTGTTTATTTTATTATATTTATAGTCCGTGCGTGACGCGCTTGCGCCTAAGGAATAAAAATAAAAAACAACTTCGAGTTTCAGACTGAATTTCTATTCTACTATTTTATTTTAAAACCCCTAAAATAGTAATGTTTAGACACTTAGATACTAGCTTTGAAATAATATAAAATTATCAATAGAATTTGCATAAAAAATATTATTATAATCTCGATTATAATTGTAAATGTAATGCTTGGTCAATCCCTAGCATCAGTGGGACGACTCTGACAGCTCACTCCACGCTCACTTCACCTAAGTTTTCACGGTGAGGTGGTTACAAAATCGCACGACTGGCCTCCATTCTGTGAGGGGGAGTGGGCCGTAATCCATCACGTGGGCCCAGTGCGGGTTGGTAGATGTCACTTTTCTTCGAATTTTTGGGTCTAGAACATGCCGGTTTCCTCACGATGTTTTCCTTCACCGTTTTCATATAATTACCCCATCAACATAGCGTCGCTCAAACGTTGTCAGTCAGAAAGCCTTCCCGAATTGGATTTCAAATAAATTAGAACCTTTAGAATTTCATCATTTAGTGAGCACTGTTATTGGATTTCATGAACCAAATCGTAAATTCAAAATTAAATTTCGTTGAAAGGAACTCGATAACACTTCATTTAATGGGTTGGTCCGGTAACATTTACATCTTTGCAGCTTTTCATATTTGCAACTTTGTGAGCATAACAAACTAGTACTTACTCCACTAACAGACGACACGGTTGGCGCAGTGGTTAAGCGATTGACTGCTGCGTTACGTGTCGTGGGTTCGATCCCCGCACGGAACAAATATTTGTATGACCTGCAAGTAGTTGTTCCGGGTCTGGCTGTTTGTGTATGTTACTTTAAATGTTTGTAAACGCACCCACGATACAGGAGAAATTCCTAAGTGTGGGGCAACGTTTTAAAAAAAAAAAAAAAAAAAAAAAAAAAAAAAAAAAAAAAAAAAAAAAAAAAAAAAAAAAAAAGAGGTAGTTTATGTTTCATGCAAATAACGCTTAGTTCACACAACACAGAGAGAGCAGTGGTGGCCTAGTGGTAACGGCTGCGACTTACGAGTTGTAGGTCATAGGTTCGAACCCAGAAAGGCGCATTACTTTGTGTAAATTATTTCATCACCACTAGTCGCAAAACATCTTGAGGAAACCGGCACGTACTAGAACCAAAAATTCGAAGTCATGTGACATCTATCATACCGCACTGGGCCCGCGTGGTAGATTACGGCCACTCCCTGTCACCTAGAGGAGGCCTGTGCCGCAGTAGGAACATTCGAAGCCTGATGATTATGCATGACACACACACAACTCACGTACTTAAATCAGCAACTAACGTTACCCACGCCACGTTTTACAAATGTTTGTAGGTAAAACAAAAGACAGACTAAATGTACTATACTACATGTACTAGACTGACCTCCGCGGAGGTCAATTATCGTGCAATAGCCGTAACTAGTGGTCGGGATTATGCATCCATATCACCATTTTGCGACCAGACATTTTTAGTTCACGATACTTTATGGAGTTCACAGTACTGCATCCAGCCCCCAAAACGCGACTTCCAATTTTCAAAGCTATTTTTTGCGACGGACAACGCCAACTAAGTAGTATCGCCGGTGTAAATTCCACCTAAGTCGAGGGTTGTTTTTGTTAAGTCTGACGTCAGTCCTTCAACCCGTGTGTGTAAAGCATTTTAGGGATCAGTTTTCAAAGAAAATACGCTTTTCGGATCCGGTTTACTAGTGTGATGCGGGCTAGCCTCGTCGAGCCGTCGAGAGGGACGAAGATTATAGCAGGATTTGGTTCACGATCTTTTTCCTCTTGTATATCTATTTGTTTAACTGAAGAAAACCGTAAGCTCGGATCCGTAAAGAATTTATTTACGAATTCATCCCGTTACTTATGTAAAGTCGGTATAGGACTCTTTTTGGGTCAGCGCGGTCTAAAGTGTTGTAAAATTATGTCTCTATTTTGGTTGTGGAAACCAGAAAATATGATAATTTTAGGTTTAACGGAGATTTGTCATAGAAAAATTGGTAAATTAAAAACGGTAGGTATCTAGTCCACGGCATCCATGATTTTTCTACCTCTCAATTTGAAAATGTTTTAAGTAATGTTAGTTCGATGCCTATATGTATGCGAAACTTGGTAAACTAATGTTACGAAATAAAATATGTAGGTACATTTATTCAATCAACAATAAAGTTACCTCAAGCAAATCTAGAACTACAGAAAATGCGTCAAAAAACCGCGCCACTTGTATCCAATATACTTTACGACTACACACAATGACCACTCTTCACTAAAACGCCTATAAACTACAAATACTGCCCACAGAGGTCGTATCTGACGTACCACGTGACGTCATCACTCCTACACCGAGCATTTGCCACTGGATTATTTTTTTAAATCTTACACAGCACACGTAGGTATTAAGGGAATTAATTTTACAGCGAACCACGTTAGCCCTGTAAATTTAATCAGCTTGCAAACAAATGACGAAGGTGGGAACCTCCACATTACCACGGGAGCTCGGTCCACAGTTAATATGAAAATGCGGGTAACCAACGTGAAAATATGACGGCATTAATATAATTTGCACTTAGCGTCCGCGTCGGTGGGGAAAAGCAACTATTAGGCACGAGTAATGAGAGCATAATGTTAGCTCATTGTTGTTGAGTACCTGTAGGACATAATGATTGTCGGCTCATTGTCAATGTCAAGTTCGTTGGTAAATTTTGACTTAAGTTCTGGAACCTAATGAAGAGATTTATTGTTTGAAGGTTTTAGGGAGTCATTGTGTCAATAATGATAAATATAATCTTTTCATATCAGTTGTACAAGCTACATAAGTTACATAACCAAGGAAGGAATTGGAATTTGAAAGAGAATGTTTTAATTTGTAATATTTTTTTGACATTTGCACGTCAAAAATGCAAACGTGTCTGTACCTAATTATGTTGTTACCATCTTGCATGCATGTATTTTTCTTGTATGTATGACACATGTTTATGCAAATAAAATATTATCCTATCTTATGTAATATAATACCAAAGAAATAGCAAGCAGTCATACCTATGGTTTCTCAAGGGTTCATTATTTACGGACTGTCCAATACAGTACAGGCGCTTTACTTTGTGTCAGTTATTTCATCGCCACTGCTTTCAAAACGGTGAAGGAAAACATCGTGAGAAAACGGACATGTCCTAGAACCAATAATTCGAAGACATGTGACATCCACCAACCCGCACTGGGACCGCGTGGTGGATTATGCGACACGGTAGGCACCTACAACGAAACAAATCTACCCTAACAGTAGTACCTTTCAATGTGAAAACAATTACGAGTCTATATTTAGCTTCAATTTTCCAATAAAAACGTGTAATTGGAAATAAATTGAATTTTAGGCACTCATCAATCAATCTACGTAACCCTATGGACACATACAGCCTCGATTTCCATAAAATTATATCTACATAAACAATGAATATACAATAGCATTAAATTTTAAAACATTCACAGTTTACTGAATCTTCATAGCGGCGCCAGCCGGAATTTGATATTGTAAATGCCAACACAAATAAGTTGATTGTTTTGCCATCATGCGAGCTCTCCTCCATTCCATTAATATTCCATTCTTATGGCCACCAAACCTTTGTTTTATCCCGCTAATTCGAAATAACATGAACGAATACCTTTTTGTTATTTTATTGTTATACTTACTCGTGTATTGTTCTCAAGAAACTTATTAATAAGCCTTTTTGTCGTTGGTAATTTATGCGTAGCGGTTCAAGGGTTGTGAAAAGATTTTTTTTGAGTACGTGGGACATAGGTTTTATTTTAACTTTTCAAAGGGTATGTTTTTCATATACGAGTATATGGTGCGCTTGTTCAGCTAGATAGATAATAAGGTTCAAATTAAAGTAAAAAATACTTGTATCTACGAATTGACGTACATGTTCCGTATACCTTCAGACAATCTTCACTTACACCGATTACACATTTACATAACTATTTGAGTGACTTTACGAGGTTCGCCTTTGGACAAAAATCTCCCCAAAAACTTCTACAACAAATTGTTATAAACAGAAAATACCATAAACACTACGCTTTACAAGTGAATATCCAATACCGTAATGACAGCTGCAGTAATTACCTGTCAGAACATTGAAACTTTAGTAAAGGGGTTAACCAATTAATTCAACCATCCGTAAAGAATGAAAACCAAAGTTCAGCTTCTAAATCTGTACATGTTATAAATTAAAGTCGCTTTTCGTATCTTCAAAACTGGGCAATGGATTTTGTTCCAATTTTACCATCATTTAGATAATGTATTCCGGAATGTTTATGTGTATAATACACTAATTTCACCCCGTGGTTTCACCCGCACAACTCTCGATCCCGAAGGAACGTAGGAATAAAAAGTATCCGATGTTCTATCCAAGTCACGGTCTACCCATGTGCCAAATTTCATCTAAATCCGTTCAGACGTTTGAGCGTGAAAGCGTAACCAACAAACGTACAAAAAATCTAATCTTTTCTTCTAATATTATAAGTTTAGATTAATATTCAACTTACATACATTCAAGAAATCTTCATGTTTTGTCGAGTCGTAAAAACCATTCGAAGCAGTGGAGCGTCCGGTGAGTTTGATAGAAATATTAATAATAATGCGTATAAAGTCCTTTTTATCGATATATATAATCCAGAACCACTTCGTTCAAAATCTCGATCTACAAGAATTGAAATCGTTATTAATTTTGATCGAAGCAGGTAGGTTACTGGAGGTATTCATTGAGCATTTATTGAAAAGCCGAGTGCACAGCTTTTCAAAAGGCGCGCCTGAATGGCTACGTGGCGTAAGGCGACTCGACTATAGTTTAATGCCTTTTCATGCGTTGAATTTGTCGTTGGTTCTCAAATAATACTGACATTTATGAGGTCTCACGCGGGGAAAATAAAGTTGAAATGGACTTTACTGAGTACGATCAATTGGACTAACAAATATACCTGTAAATAAAATATCCATCCGCTGAAATTTATCGTGACCGAGGTTGAGATCTATGAACATATCTTTACTCGTGCGTTGACTTGTTCGCATCTCTATCTAGTACTTCTAGTTGCAACAGTGACACGAATAACGCTTACCCATAGTACGTGTGTTATGTGACCTTTTTACAGTGAGGCTTCATCTCGGTATTAAAGTGTGGCTTCGACTTTGGCTTAGATATAGCCAGTTTGGGTGGCAATGTTGTAATTTTTCAGTATTGTATACAGTAGTAGTTCAATTTAACAAATTAATAACCCACGCACAAATAAAAACGTTGCAAAAAAGAAAGAAAAAATATTTTAAGTAACGTTTCATTTTCCAGAAGCTCCGGTAGGAATAATACTCCTCATAAAATTCTATAATGAATCGGCTTTGTCCACTTGCATACAATACAATGATCCCTCTTCAGAGTCGAGAGCTTTCTTTTCATTCCTCTCCTGAGAAAACTCAACCTTGACCTGAAACTCATATTATACACCCTACCCCTATGTAATACATATAGGGGTAGGTAAATAATATGAAGCCGTATTTTTCGACTGACAAGAAATATAATTATTTAAACGTATCAGGTTTTAGTTTGATTTGATAATAGATTAGACACGACTTTGTTCCATATAGTTTGTACCTACTATTTTCAGGTATTTCATTTGATGTTAAAACTAACACAGGTAGGTATATGAATAACAATGTTTTTGATTCTAACCGATTATCAAATGACTAACAAAAAATATAATCTTAATATAAACAATTGGTTCTAGGGGGAGCGGGAAAATGCCCAACATTGGGGCAGTAAAGGCTTGGTTAATAAATTAACAATGCCTTTCTGTAGCCAATTTTCAAAGGTTTAGTATGAAATTATATTTATCTCAGAAGAGCAATATCAGTCTGGAAATGCCGCCGACCATACATTATGTGATTGGGTTCAAGCGCTGCGCTATGAACATTCTTCACGTTCCAGAGTACCCAGCCATTTTATGGCTTCATTCTATCGCCTCCAAATAATTTCACTTTCAGTTTTAAACTACGGATGAGGAAATTGAAACAAGCTTTTTTTTTTAATTTAAAACAGGTTTGACCGAAAATTAGTAACTACAAAATTGATACGCAAAAGAGTTACTTTTATGTTACCATCCCTTTAGCAAGTTATTGTGCAAAATCAAAAGAGATCAACTTCAAACGGATACAGACTCAATTTTTTTAAAACATTTAAACCAGCATCTCGAGAATCGGGCTATGGGATTCCTGTAAAACGTTATTTATGTTAAGAATACGTTGTACGAAATAATCCGTGAAATTCTGAATGCTGCGGAGCGCAGGCCCCGAGCCCCCGACCCTGCTATTTGTTACTCGCAATATTTCGGTATGTACCTACTTGCTGCGATGCATAATTTTCGACGATGCATCTTGACGTTGCGCGTCGGAGCACTTTGCCTTGTGTAAATGGAATTTTCTGGGTTGCCCTCACGTTTATAAATGTTGGTTATTTTTTAAGTGATCTAAGCATTTTTGACGGGAATTTTTGTTGCAAATAGCTGGTGAAGTGAGATTTTATGTCATAAGAATTTATTATGTTTGTATAGAAATAGGGATGCAAATATAACCTACCTTGGACTACCTACATTTGAAACCATGTTTTTTTTTTAATTACTCCAGGCTATCAACTGTGTTAGACCCTTTCTGTTACCCGCTTATGGCAATTATAACCATAGTGCTAAGTTTTAAGTACTTAGGTACCTACCTTCTCACCAATAAACCCTCCAAATCAGGAACCACACCAAAATGAAAAAACAACAAAAAAGAAAGAAAGAAAATACGTTTATTTGCGGTAAACATGACGCAGAGAAGGGACACAAATACAAAAAGAACAAGTTGGGGAAAAATATGCGTCACATCCACGCAAAACGACCATCCAATTCCATTGTACCAAAATAAACGCCTAAACGCGACCAAGTTACTCGCCGCCCATTAAAATGCAAGTCACAAAGTTTCCGCCGGTTGCAGGCAACACAGGGAACACTAAATTATCATGTTTATTAACCATTGCGGCCCTCTTACTCGCTCATTCAACGAAGTTAATGTCCCTACCCTTAACTCAAAACAGGCTAATTTTATGACAAGTAAAATTCATTAAATTAATACCTCGGAAAGGATTTGACGCGATTATAAAGAATGGCATATTGTTAGGAAACAAAGGGGTTTGACTGGACCTTTCGTATATTTTCGTACCTTTCATTTATTTTCATTATCATCGTGTCATCCCCTAACGTTCATCTCGTGAAATGAGTAGACCTTTTAATTTTTAAATCTTGAGCCTCATAAGCAGGCCTTTAATTTAATATGCGGAAACACTCGGTCCCAAAAATTTAGGCCGTTTCCAATTATAATGTAAGTACCTACTCATCTGATTTCGCGTGGGATTAGAACTGCGTCCTAACTGCACTAGTTCTTCTTCTGCGTTTCAATGGCAATATATTTAGAGTCAGCCCAGAATTTGGCTACGAGCTTAGAATCTTCAGTAGTATCCACCAGCTCCTGTAGCCTGCAGATAACAGGACTCGCTGGACACGATATTAAGTATCCCATTTTTTGTGGGACAGCAGCACATTAACACTCCATGGCGGAATCATCTATGAATCTCCTCCTGAATAGGTTTTCTTTGCTTTTGCTAATTTGAGTCCGAAATCTATTTAAGAACTTCCAGGTAAGCCAAGGTGACTCATGTCTAGGTGGGAGATTTTCAGCAAGTGGAACGAATGGGTTGAGCCCCTGCCCCACCCATTCGTTCCACTATCACTATCTCTCCTCAGTCTTAGCCTTTCCTTAGACCATTCGCCAGTGAGGTGGGAGGACACACCTTAAAAAGCTGTTGCTGCTTTTCAGCCTTTCAGTGACACGAGGATGTTTCATGCTAAGGGCGTCGTCTCTACTAACTTCTGGTGGCGCTATTCCAGCTAGTGCATACAGCTTTTGCACCGAGTCTCGGTTCGAGGCAACCAGTGATGATCCAGCACGTATCATTAAGAGCGATGTCCACTACCGTCCGTATACCGTTAGGTGAAGCACCCCATTTTGATAAGACTAGTCGTGTTAAGACTGTTGTGTTCTGTTGCGAGTGTGCACATTCTGCTTGATATGCTATATATATAGCAGCTTTTGCTAAATTTTAAAGACCTGTCCAAAGTATAACCAAGATATTTCGGGAAGTTGTTGTACTCAATGGGCAACCCACCCCAAACGATTGTTAAGTTTGCGGCCCGCTTCTCTATAACGAAGATGAAATATGCAAGATTTCTTTTTGCTAGGATTGGGTTTGAGTGAGTTAGCGAGGTAATACATCAAGAGCGTCTGACAAGTGGATCTCAACCTCTTCAAAGGTGGTGGCTTGGAAGGTGAGGGCAAGATCATCTGCATAAAGGAACCGGGACGTGTTCGGACTGGATAGTTGGTCGTTGCTATACATATTAAAGAGGAGCGGTGCACACTACCTTGGGGTAGACCATTTTTCTGTGCTCTCTAAAAACGTTTTTCGAGAGAAGGTGGACCTGAAAACAGCGGTTGTGGAGATTTTCTCGGAGGATTTGAACAAAATTCTGTTTACCGATCCAGGTGTCTACCTTCCACAACAACCGATTGAGGTTGACTGTATCGCAAGCAGCTGACAAGTCCACTAATACAGCACCTGTGACCTTAGCTGTCTCGAAACCATCCTCAGTGTGTTGCACGAGTTTGAGGTCCTGGTTACAGCAAGGCATGATGGGCCTGAAACCAGCTTGCTCCGGGGTTAATTTTGGGTCAATAACGCTCGTAAGACGGTTTGACATCCGTCTCTCAAATAGCTTGTATGTATGACACAGTAGAGAGATTGGACGGAAGGTTGCACTAGTCAAGTCATAATTTAACAGATATTTGTGTACATTTAAACTGGTGACAGTATGTTTTATATAGCCGCTTTGCTGTGCCTCCTAATTCTCCTTTAAACCCACATTCACCTTTTACGTATCGTAGAAAAATAAAGAGCCCAACATTTTTCTGGAACATTCAAAAGATATGTTTTCTTCAGGTGCAAAAGCCAAATAAATGACTGTAATAACATTTACAATCTGTTAGTTCGTAGGTAACGTGGAAGCGTATCTGCCACATAATGGTAAACAGGCAATTTATTATGACGTAACGTTTGTCGGAGGTACGCTAGAAATGTAGAATAGAGATACAGTGCCGTTCGTTATAAGTACTCGCATGCGAGATAATTTTTGATTTATGTGACTTTTAGTGTTAACACGCATCAATGGAAACACGTATATATGTATAGGTTTAGGTGTTTTCCAGCTAGTTAGTTTTCCTTTCACTTGTGTAAATTTCTATAGGCATTACTTTTTTTCGGCAATTCCCTATGTTAGTGTATGTATTCTTAATATTAAAATGATTCATGTTTCATAATGATTTTGGATTTGATTTTGATTTTTTGATAATGAGATCTTTACTTTGTAAAACAGTTTTGCTAATCCAGAAACTACTTCAAACGGCTAAAACCTATGTCAAATAAGACTGGTAAAGTCGCAAATACACCAAGAAACAAATGATTTCGTTTATTTTCAACGTGTTTTATTCATTGACATAAATAACGAAATATTCACAAGAGGTGTTAGAGAAATATTTTGAGCAGTGATGTATGAAAAAATATCTTATACAAAATTCATGTTTAACGTAATGTAGATAATATAATTGTGTACGACAGACCGCCTCGGTTTGCCCGTGAAGACATATTTTACGGCTGTTAACCCTTTGAGGTTAAATGTCGGAAAATCCTCTAATAACGGGCCCTACAATTATATTGTTGTATAAAATATATCCGATGCTGTCATCGTAGATTCGTTAACTTTACAGCTGCTATAATAATCCAGGGTTTTATTAGATTTAGTAGTATAGGATAGTTCTACTTGACTTCCTGTACCTATTAAACTATCCCATGAATAAATTGGATGCCGTGTTACTAAATGATGAAATAAATGTTTTTTTTAATGTATTTTTTTGTTTAAGATGGGTTTGCTCTTAACTCTAGTCTAGGTCAGTGGTGACAGAGACAGAGTCGACGGTGGAGTGAGCTTAACCAGAAGAAGCCTCTTCACTCTCACTTTGAAGAGATTAGGGTTGTATGCGTTCGGAAACACAGACGCAGGTAGAGAGTTTATTTCTGTAAGTAGGTTTGTACAAACACTTTTACACGTCAATCGTATTTTAAAAACTAGATAAGGTTTCCTATCTGACTACTCTGAGAAGAAAGCCCGAAACAAACTTAGAGGTCACAATCTCTTTTAAAGTCCAGATAAAATTTTGGTCAGATCATGTGAAGGCTATGTAGATCGGTCCATGAATCCATGAACCGATCCATAAATTAATTAAGCTTTTATCTTTAAGTTTTTTCTTGTGCTTTTATTAGGTACAGTTTTCATATTACAATAAAATGCGTAATCGTGCACTAACTTTGTAAGAAGAAATGCCATCATAACCAGCCTATCATGTTCCCACTGCTGGGACACAGGCCTCCTCTCGGTGAGATGTCACATGTCTTCGAATTTTTTGGTTCTAGGACATGCCGGTTTCCTCACGATGTTTTCAATCACCGTTTTGAGAGCAATGGTGATGAATTAATTTACACAAAGTAAAGCGCCGGTCTGGGTTCGATCCTACGACCTGCAACTCGTAATTCGCAGCCTTTACCACTGGGCCACCCTGTTCAGAAATGGCATTTTTTTTTGTTTGTTACTTCTTTACAAAAAGAAATATTTACAGCTGAAATAATAACATTCGTAAGATTTTATTTTCAAACAAGATACAATATTATAAGCTAACAGTTTTAAAATAATAATAGGTACCTGCATTTATATAAGAAATTAAGTGAAAAATCTTAAAAATAAATAAACAAGTTATTATACCCACGCTTACCACCAATTAAAATAATTCCACCAAAGTATACATTACAAGGAGACATTTTAAAAAGATTCTCACCCACTATTAAACACTTCTTTCCATATTACGCTCGTCGGAACCTCGTCACGTCCTCTCAAGACCATTAGCGGCAAACAGCGGGCAATGCCAACATGCTCATTTACTGCACTGGTAAAAGAACTTACCCATTTATACTCGTACAATACATACTTACAAATAAATAAAATTGAAGTGTCTGTTGTAATGTCAAAATAATAGCTTTTTACTAAATAATAATATGTACTACATGCATATGAAAGTATATACGGCACATAAATAAAAAAAAAAGTATTCCGTCTCTCTGTTTGTTCCGGCCAATCTCCGAAACGGCTGAACCGATTCTGACGGGACTTTCACTGGCAGATAGCTGATGTTATAAGGAGTAACTTAGATTCAAAATTATTAAAAAAAAAATAGTAGAGACACATTCTTGTTTTCCGACATCCACGCGAACGAAGTCGCGGGCACAGCTAGTTTTTAAGAATACTTTATACTGTAGAAAATATTTTACTGCGTCGTTGGTCTAGTGGTTGCAAGCGCTACTGCTGAACATGAGGTCTTGGATTCTATTTTGCTGTAGCGGTATCTACATCACCACATGCGAGCTGCGCGTCATACTGACGTCACGCAAATCCTGCATCGCGCAAGCAGAGTTAACGCGCGACTAGCATATACAGGGTGAAATTGAATTCATGTGCGTTATTTTAAAGCGTCATTGTACTCATCACTATGAACAACTTTTACTATGGGACCAAACCTGAAATCACAAAAAAAAACAGCTGTTCCCAACGTTTATGTTTGCATAACCCTTGAAAATTTAGGGAACAGCAGATTTTTTCTTTTAGTATAGTTATATAACTCTGGCATTACGGTCTAAAATCGCCCATAACATCAGTGAGATAGCATGGTGTTCAGTGCTCGTCCCTCTTTGTATAGGTTTGCATGAAACCATTGGCTGTCCAGTTGCCAAAGTTATGTTCGTAATTAGAAAGAAAGAAAGAAAGGAAATACGTTTATTTGCGGTCAACATGACGTTGGGGGAAAATAGGCGTCACATCCACGCAAAACGGCCATTGCTCAGCATAATGCTACAACACAGCATGCATCTATTTGTTACTGTGCCCAGATGGCAAACAAATATCGATTTATAGGCCTAATTCAGGCTCTTGATTTTAAGCGAAATGGTTTTGGCCTTTGACAACCAGCACCTGTGTGACAGGCTTTAGCGTCTTGCCTCTATATTAGTGATGGCAATCTCGGTGACACGATTTGTGATTTCATGTTCAAAGGAATGCGTTAAAGATTATTATAAACAGAAATGAAAATCACCAATCATAAATTGTTTAGTTACAATATTCTAGGTTAAAATCCACATAAATTAAGCTTCCTTTGACGAAATATTTTCTCTCTATAAGAAAACATTTTACTGCTATCAAGACACGTGTAACCTCATACAGAAACCCCATATTGATATAAAATTAAATAATCACAGGTAAAATATTTCACGAAGATTTCTATATTATTTATTACCGAAACTAGTTCAGAGACGAGCGAACACAAGAGAGGAATATTAAATAAGACGTCGGGACCCATGAAACTGTACCTTCACTCGGAATTGAATCAGATTATTGAATGAGTGTGCTGCGACATACGATGTCTTTGCTTTGACGTGGATGTAAAGTTGCACTGGATACGGCAATGGAAATAGGTAACAATTTTGAAGTATATTAAAATTGTGACGTAGAGGCAGCTTACCCGGCATTCTATGTACTCGCAGTTAAGATTTTCATTCTCTTTTGACTGTAAGTAGAGCCTGTTCCTTTCACTTGCTTAGTGATGTGAAACATCTATAGCCGCACGTAAAACCGATTGCTGGCGTGGCGACGCAAGCCGTGGCGACGCGTCGCCACGCTATATATTAAATAAAGAACAATTTATTTCTTAAAAAAAAACTGAATATTTGGTTTTTGATTATGCTATATTTATTTTCTTTTATTAAACCATTCTTTCATACTTATTTACTATACTATTCTGTATAGTAAATAAGTACGAAATAATGGTTTTCAATGTTTCACATCTGCCAGGCGGGCGTCCCGCGACGGCACAATTATTTTTTCTGTTACTTTAGTGTAGAAAGAAAATCTAGATGCAATTATATACTAGCACTCTATATTGATAATTATTGAAGCTTGCAGGAGAACTCATTATAAAAATAGTTACCTATTGCAGAAAAAAAATACACCCAAAACAATGCCGTTGCTGATAGTTTAAAGAAAAGCTGAGACATTTTGGTTCCTTTGTCTTGTCACATCCAGCAAGGCGTATCGGTGACCTCTCCAGGTAATGAAGTTAGGGACAGGTCAGTTTGCAGGACGACAGGTTTAGTTTCTAGCTGGACGTATTCCTAACGTTTTGAATATCTCATTTGAATGCAGTACTGATATCTGCTCTCAAGCGAGTCTTACTTAATATGTTTTAGCGAAAGCTTGTGAACTTAAGCTGGTTGTAGTTACTTTATTTGGTCATTTTATTTTTGAGTAGCAGATATTTTTGTACTTAGGGGTTTTCGTCTTATGTTTTGACATTCTTTTCTGCCTTGTGAATCATGATTAGTAGAATGTTCATTCGGAACCCTTGGGTAAAAATGGTTAAAATTTTTAATTGTTGTAGTTATTTATCTGGTTTATCGAATCCTGAACGGTGGACCACCACTTACGCCACACCCTGTATATGAAAATACTGTAAAGTTATTGTATATGTGTTTTGATAATTTTTCTCTTTTAATTAATTAATACTTTCCTTGGTTTAAATAAATAAATTATATATCTTTCCTGATGTACACATTTTTTTTACCGGCAGCAACATGAAACCAAGTTTAAATCATAAATTATACATTTATTTAACAGCGTGTGTATTATATCTTTACCAAAATAAGTACGAAACATGATCCTTTGTTCTCTATGTCCAGTTTAAAAAATAATAATGTCACGTCATACAACGTACCTCGAAACGCCCGACCTTAACTATGTGCTAATTAATGAGAACAAACTTTGAATTCACGCTTAGCTCATTATATTCTGAAGTAGTTAGTTAGATTTGTTAGCGAAATGTAACTAACTGTTTTGAACAATGTAATTAATAGGGCATTGTCTGGCCAGAATTAATTAGGTGATTTTAGCAAAACTATTGAACATTTTAGATCTTCGCTATTTAGGTATTATGTAAAAGTAAGCTTAAGCAGTGGTGGCCCAGTGGTAATGGCCCCAACTTACGAGTTTGTAGGTCGTGGATGTGGCGCTTTACTTTGTAAATAATTTCATCACCACTGCTTTTAAAAATGGTGAAGAAAAATATCGTGAGGAAACCGGCATGTCCTAGAACCAAAAAATTCGAAGACATGTGACATCTTACCGTGAGGAGGCCTGTGTCCCAGCAGTGGGAACATGATAGGCTGATTATGCTAAGCTTTTCTCGTCACTTCGTCTGGTTGATGGGTTTTTTTTTTATAAACGTGTCCCCACACTAGGAATTTCTCCTGTATCGTGGGTGCGTTTACAAACATTTAAACTCACATACACAAACAGCCAGACCCGGAACAACTATCTTCAGGTCATACAAATATTTCTAATTATTATTCAATAACTACTCGAATAGTTAAGTGCTAAGTGCTTAACTTGGAACTAGATGGTGCTGTGTGCAATGTCAGACGATATTTATTTATTTAGTTTTATTTTTTCATCCCGTTTCCAATAGTGCAAGAGCGCGAGAAAGCTTTAAGCTGGCAGTGGATGATAAATTACAAAAATCATTTTGCGGTTACTCTCAGGTTTAAACGATAACTTTTTAAACGTTTTTATTTTTATCGCGCCGCCTGAGATGTAGCTTATTTACTGCACTTTTCAACCCGGAAAATTAAAAAGAATGCACGAGGTCTGAGCTACGGGTACAGTTAGTTTACTAAATAGAAAACGAACATTAATAGACAAACAAACCTTTTCTCTTAGTATAATGCTCAGTATAATTGTATACGCGTACCTTTTTAAATGTAATTAATTTTCCTGGAAGTATCCTGTACTTGCCTTAACATAGAACGCTGCATCAGTAACGAGAAGTAAAGTTTAAAAACTAGATAGAACTGACAACCGACGCTAGGTTACGCAGAAGAGGTTCCTCGGAGCCACCTGCAATAGGCCCAATAAAATAAATAAATTAAATTAAATATATTTTCAAGCAGCTCTACTGAGTTCCAAAAAGGTGCAAAGTGCAAATATGTTTACTAAATGAATAAATATTTTATTCTATTTATTTTAAGGCTCTTAAAATTAAGAATTTACATTATTCTGCAATTTGCTATGGAATTGTAAAATTAAAGTTTTTTTTTGTGTTTTGAAATGCCTTATCAAAATGGAATAAATAATTTGGGACAAAGAGAAAATAAAGAACCTAAGTAGCCGAAATAATCTGTTTCATCCGATCTAGGTAGATACTACTCCTTCTATTGTAAATATAACAAAAGGGGCAAAATAAGTAGGTAAACATTAGACAAACACAGTACGTAAAATGTACAAACATATTCTAATTTCTTATTAATTAAATCCCTCCCGTGAGGGTACTTAATCCATTTTGTAGCTTACTACCTAATACGCGACCAAAGACGACCCACATCTCAGTGTTGACGTAGGTACGCATCTCCTAGCTAAACGTGAATTTATTAGCATATCATTATTAACATTGCGACGGCCTGTTAATTAACGTGGATATAATATGCATTGGACATTAATATTTCAGGCTTCTGCGAATTTAATTGAAAGTTTTTACAATTTTTCAGTGCACTTACATTTTTATGATATTTTTGTGTGCGTTAAAAGCGTGTATCGGAGCATAATTCTGTCGTGTTTTATTACGAATCCGAATTCAATGCGTAGAATGCAGTTAAATAATAATAATTACGTAACAATATTTTACATGCTCCTGCTTCTAACAAAGTGAACCCACGTCATATTATTGAGTGGGTAGTGCACAGGGGTTCAAGGTTCGAAGCCACATCTTGGAAACATAATATGCAAGGTTTAAAAGGGAACAACGTGATAATTAAATTTTATAACAAAAAAGCTATTTACCTACGCAGCTACGTGCCTCTACGCAGCTACATGGATCTGAAAGTAGGCAATCGTATACTGCCTACGGTTTCGCCTGCACGTATAATTTTTTTTTTTTTAAACGAAATTGCTAGTGTGGGGCAACCCACACTAGGAATTTCTCCTGTATCGTGGGTGCGTTAACAAACATTTAAAGTCACATACACAAACGGCCAGACCCGGAACAACTACTTGCAGGTCATACAAATATTTGTTCCGTGCGGGGATCGACCCCGCGACACGTAACGCAGCAGTCAATCCCTAAACCACTGCGCCAACCGTGTCGTCAAATTGTAAATTAGATTCACTAGGGTTTAAGTAAAATTCTTCTCGAAGTTGAAATCAGTCTGCCAAATGTTATTAAATATTCGTTGAGTAGTTAAGCTATAAAACCGGCCGTCAAACAGATTTGCTGCCGTTTTATAATATTAGTGAAATGAAAATGAAAAACCAATGTTTCCTTGCTGCTATGTTCAAACTCAAACCATTTATTTCAAATAAACCAATTATAGGCACTTTTTTATTGTCTAGGGGTCGGTCAGTCAGAAAGATGAAGCTAGTTGCCCGTTCCAAAACGTAGTAGCTACGTACATAGGGAGAGGAAGTCGGACTAACTCTTGGCAAGCTGCGTCATTTGATTAGTAAAAAAACCTGTTTTCCAATACGCCCTGGGCGTCGGGAATCCCAAGCCGATTCTCGGCCACCTTAGGCGCGGGCTTGCGGACGGCGAGCAGTGGATTGCTCGCCGTCCGATAAGGACCAGGTCCGGGTCGAAACGGGGTCGGCTAGGGCCGATGCCTGCCCGGGTTGCGGGAGAGTCCGAAAGGGTTACCGTGGCCTCTGGCACAGGCAACTGAGGAAATACGGGTGGGTTTTAATCAGTAAGAGTCTGACACGCCCTCGCGCTCCGCACAGAGCGGGAGAAATTATTTGATGATTTCAAAAAAGGTACCACTATATACGGAATACAAAAAATCTTTGCATACCTCCGGCAAAAACCGCCCAAAAAATTCCTTTAGACGAAAAAAAAAATTATTCCAACTTGTATGCAGCTGTAACATATTAAAAAAAACACCATTATCCACAGTGACGTGAACGTACGTATCAATAACGGTAGACGGTAGGAATGGCTGATAACAACTCGTTCGGATGACACTGTTCAATTCCCAACAGTAATAAGTCGTAAATTTATATTACGCCGCTGAACAAGTTAAAACACATTATCTATGTTTGTGTGAGAGAGTTTACAGGGGTATTTGAAGTATGGTTTAATTAAGATCTACAGTTTTAAGTCCTTGCACAGCTAAGGTCCGTATGATATTACAGTAGGCACAAACACGTGCAGGCAATTTTTTTCTCTTAAGAGCGTTTATACCTTATGAGTGGCAACATCGCAATTTAGTGTCATATTTCGTGGTTTTCAATTTTTATCATTTAATCGGAGCTATATTTAAAAAATCTGTTTAATTAACTTTTAGAATTATGTGAAAACTGTGTAAAAGGTAAGAAATCGTTGCGTTTACAGTTCTATTTATATGCAAATAATACATTGGAAACTTGCAAGGCGTTATTTTCATTGTAAAATAACTATAAGCATTACGGTTACTTACTTTTTAAACACTTTCACGTAATTCTAAAATGTTAATTAAACAGATTTTTAAAATATAGCTCCGATTAAATGATAAAAATTTAAAACCACGAAATATGACATTAAATTGCGACGTTGCCACTCATAAGGTATAAACGCTCTTTCTGTATTGATTGTTTTGTTTTTGTGTATTGTGTGTGTCTAAAGTTTTGAAAGCTTCCTCTCTCCTGCTGTTTTGCTGTGTCTGACAGCGTCCATAATGAGCACATATAATTTTAAGTTACCACATAAATACGCATTGTGGAATCCAAATAAAGTATTGAGTATTGAACCCACCTTTGAACTTACTTCTGTATCCTCACTGTCAGTTGTCAATGTGTCAACGTCAGAATCAAAACTTTTCGTGCTCACTGTGGATACAAAGGAGAACTCAATACCACACTATTTTTTTTTATAGAATAATCCCGCCTGCGCTGCGGAGCGAAACTTTTGAACTGAATATTAAAGACCCTTCTATTGTGTTACAATCGACCTCATAATGCTTTATCATCCTAAGGTTGAATGTCACTCGCACATCATAAAACGGTTTGTCTTTGTGTCAGTTAGATACATATTAAAGTTTCAATTTACTGGGACGTGTCGTCATTAGTGAAGCAATTATGAGCTCGACCATGTCTTATTTCAATAACTATCATTGCATAGAGACAATTATTTAGGTACCGTAGGTAATTGTTATTATTATTGCCTGCCAGGGTTGCGGAAAACTCCGAAAGGGCTACCGTGGCCCCTAGCACAGGCAACTGAAGGAACACTGGTGGGTTTTAGTCAGTAAGAGTCTGACAGCTCCGCCCAGAGCGGGAGAAGATATTTGACATAGCCCACCCATAAAAAAAAGTATCATGTGTATTACGTTAAAAATAGTTAGGGTGTCGTGAGGTTTTGACTTATTAAAATTTTAAAACTTGACGGCATAAAAAAGTGGCTCGTGGTGAAATTATAACAACCGCACGGTTCTATCGAAGGTTAAGGTACGCTGGCCGCGGTAGGTTTGTGGATGGGTGACCATCCGTTACATATCGAGACCCCTACGTGCCACAGAAAGCACGTTAAGCCGTTTCCTGGCTGTGGTTCTTAGATATTTGACAGTCATTACGGATAGTCAGAAAGTCTGACAACCAATTTTTTCAAGGGGTATCGTGTTACCTAATAAGTGGGTTGTAGGGGTCAGATAGGCAGACGCTCCATTTAAAATACTGGTATTCATCTGCATCCGGTTAGACTGGAAGCTGACCCCGATATGTTGGACAGGGGGACATCGGCGCACAAACTGTTTCCGTGGATTCAGTACATGACTCTGTCCGCCTGCGTTGAAATTATTGGTCAGTAAAAAAAAAAATTGCTCTGCAAAACATTTTCACCGCGTAGGTGTATTTTTACTTTTCAGTGAAACACCAGTTTTATTTTTTTTATAACCGACTAAATATTTCTGCGCTATGGGGTCTAAATACAGTATGCGCGTCGATGTCCCTGCCACCCAAAATTTCAACTACAAAAGTTTTCAACAGCTATCGTCTTTAGTTTAATTCGACTAGTCAAGCAGTTGGCATAAGTACCTAGTACATATATACACTACTACATACTACATACAGTAGCACCTACTATAAACTTCTCTTACAAAACTTGTACGGTCATACATTGGTATCAAACAACATCTCAATCGAATTGTGTATGACGAACTTCAATGTAAATCATGTTTAGAAATGTCACCTGCACACAAAACTCAAACTCAAAGCATTTATTTCAATTAAACCATTTACAGGCACTTTTGAATTGTCAAGTGGTCGGTCAGTCAGAAATATGAAGCTAGTTGCCCATTCCAAAGCGTAGTAGGTACCTATGGAGAAGAACGGGCAAGAAACTCCATGGACACTCTTTTAAATTATATTGTTACATAAATATTAGTTACATCATTAATCTTGTATATCTTATATCTTGTACAAATCCTTTCCAAGAATGTTTGAGTCGGATTATAAACTAACTTAAAACGGTTGTATATCAGTACGTATTGAAGGTATACCAGGGGCCGTACTATGACGTGTTAACACTATCACGATTCCGTTGCGAAAAAGAGATAGTGCTATCGGTCATGTATAGCTCCGTCTCTCTTTCACGCTGGAACAATGATGGAATTAACATGTCATAGTACGGCCCGAGATGGCCAATTCCCGTATTTTTAAGAACGTTCGCATTCTAATCTCAGTGTCAATCTGTCAAAAATTGTATAGCGTTTACCTACATTTTTGACATTAGACTGTCGCTGAGATGAGATTGCGACTTGATTTTGAACGTTTTTTATTACGAGAATTGGCCTTCGCTAGTGCGTATTCCACTTATATTTTGCCCAACATTTTATTATTTGGTTATACACATTGGAAAGTAAGAAAGAAAATGCGTTTATTTACGGTAAACATGACGCAAAAAAGAATATAAACACAAAAAATAAGAAAAGGTATGGGGATATATATATTATTTGGCGGAAACATGCGCCAAATCCACGCAAAATGACTGACCGGTTGGTGCAGTTGGTAGCGACACTGCCTTCTGAGCCGCTGGTCCCGGGTTCGATCCCAAGACAAGCCAAACATTTTTGTGCATGAACATGACTGTTTGACCTGTGTCTGGGTGTGTATATGTATATAAGTATGTATATCAGTCATCAGGTTACCGTAGTACAGGCTCTACGTAGTTCGGGACCTGAAGACCTAGTGTGGAAGATGCCTCAAATAAAAAAAATAAAAAAATGGCTATCGCTCAGCATTATGCTGCGACCCTATGCAAGATAGAGCTCCAGTGCTGGTGCGTGTATCTTATAAATAATAATAATATATTTTTAAATACTTTTATATTCTAATATTTCCAAATTTAATTTATAAGTAATTAATGAAATAAAGGAAATAATATGTTGTGTTTATATGTCAACGTTAAATTATATGTTGAGTTTAGAGCAATTAAATAGACGAAGTGTTTCCATAGACTTGCAGAACAATGGTTTATTCTAGCCTCGAAAATCATTTTAAAATAATCTATTGAACGTCCGACACCGAAAAAAAACTTGTCAATATTCCTAAGCCG
Organism: Brachylomia viminalis; assembly: GCA_937001585.2. NCBI lineage: Eukaryota > Metazoa > Arthropoda > Insecta > Lepidoptera > Noctuidae > Brachylomia > Brachylomia viminalis. Next base: position 7,974,165 of record OW443300.2, read on the forward strand.
CGGTCGTAGCACTACCTACGCAAGATACGCCGTAGACATTTTCGTAGCACGACGGAACCGCGAGCGCTACCGCGCAAGGCCTTTGTAATAAGCAGGACATTAATGTTTAACAAATCTGTAGAACCTTTTTTGTATCTTGTTTTCTTTGTTATTGGTTATTGGCTTCCCAATCTCATTAATATTATCCATTAGTATACTGTACAAAAATTATACGAGGCCCTGTATACAACTCACTATATATAATTCCTAATTGAATCCTTGTGTAGGTTTTCTTACTTACCTACTTACCTTCAATTGGGTACTTACAAACTAAAAGCAGTTACAGTTTCTTATCATTTTGGGTTGACTGACCTCCCCAATAACCAATTAGGCTCAACCCAATGTTTCAAGATGTACGTAAACAAAATTTATTAGCTCTTAAATTGGCCATTATCAGTAATTCCCGTTTACTAGCGAGCCTAACACAGTTCGTAACTATCAACTCCCATTTTTCATTTCTCAATCCGAGTTGGGTAAACTTTGTTTTATTTTATGCCTAGAATATTTTAGAAGAAATCACTTAATACTTTCGTGAAAATAAGGGACTTTGGAACCGGTCGAAGTGGTGGTGCTTGGGAGAGGCAACTCTCTAAGGGATCAATGGGGTTTATTTATTTCAGAGAATACTACATAATCACATAGGATAAAAATATATACACTGCATTAACTTCCTATACTAAAAGAACTAACAAACTACACTTGGGAGCAAATAAATCGAGCAACTTCCTTTTTCACGTATAATGGTTATTATTTCTGATATTAAGGAATATCAATTCGAAACATATACCGCCTTAAAGTTTATTTATTAACCTTTATAATTAGGTAGTTTGTTTTCAATTGTTCATTTTAAATTAAAGTTTAAAGGGTAAACTAAAATTATCGCATTTAATTTGCTTATAACATTTTGATAGTAGTCCATTAAGAAAACGCTGATTAGGAGTTTTGTTTTATTATTATTTATTTATTTAATTTTGTTTAATTGTTTCTTTCTGGACTGTTTTAACCCTACAATTTTCTAACAAAATTACTGTTTTTCTTTCAGAGCCAATGCTTTATGAATCAATAAGGTTATCATTCAATAATTTACCCTCATTGTAAAATTTATTAAATAACTTCTTAGGCGATATATGTTTTGAATTGATACGTTCCACAATACCAAAAATAATAACCATTATATGTGAAAAAAGGAAGTGGCTCGATTTATTTGCTTCCAAGTGTATAAAAATAAAAATATAACCTAACCTAACCTAACTAAAACTATTAACAAACTAAAATATGACAACGAAAAATTCTTCCGAATCGCTGTCGACTGGTAATGTCCCCAAGAGACTGGCGGCATTGCCACGTTGTATGGCATTGCTTAGCATCTGGCCAATGTAAAAGCCAGCCCTTGGGTCACGGGAAATGTCAACCAGGCGTTTGGAGATTTCATTGAACAATTAACAATTATTCTAGTTTATACAAAATCTGTAAAAGGTCCAGCGAAAGATCTTGAGTATCTCAATTGTACTCGTGTGTAAAGTGTACTCATACTCAATTTAACACTGCTTTCCTAATGTCCCGCAAAAATTCTCGAACCGACCAGCATTTTATTGGCTCTGCACATGCATCACAACGCACGGTTTACGGTCAAGCGTCACCAGACACGTGCACTATAACGTTGTTCAATCAATATTAGATAAACCGTCGCTTCTGAAGGCACGTGCTCACTCAAATGGACTTCTATATTATTGTTTTTATATTTTAATTTAGGTGTTGCATCTCTGACCCTGAGTTAAGTTGCTTTTTTGATATTGAGGATAGTGTTGTCTACAAAATGTTAAGAAATATTTTCAGTAGACAGTTTTAAAATATGAATAATATTACTATCAGAATCAGAATCTTTGTTTTTCGTCAGGACATGTTGCACATAGATTTAAACTTCGAATACAAGGCCACTATGCTTTTGACAAAGAATGTGGTCAAGTCACTTATCTTCTTATTAAAAATCTTAAATACATTCACAGGCAGACAAAGAACAGCCAAATCGGCTGGGTCCAGAATCATGAAAGTTATCACGAGGGTCTCTTATATTCAGAAGGTTAAGGAATTTTTGAACATTCCCCCATAAAGAGGTTAAATAGGAAATACAAGTTTGTGGAGAAGTTCCTGATTTTTGCCGCTGGGCAAGTAAATCGGGCACACGGCTTGTATTTAGTAAAATAGCACAAGGACAGTCTCTATAATAAACAAAAAGTTTGGAATATCCAAAAGTATCACGCCTCTTATCGCAATTTTTTTTTATAAAATAAAATATTGTATAATTGCTTTGTAATATAAAATAAAAACGTGTATGCAAGAAAAGTTCTTATATTTTTGTACGTGTGTATCATAGTAAATTTTAATAAAAAATCACGTAAACTAGGCTACTGATATGAAATACGGCACCAGTTCACCGAATTCTGGAACTAATAAAAAAAGCCCAGACTCGATATATACATTTTTTCGGGAGTTATCGTTGGTACACACAAAATCAGCGTACAGACATCAGGACGTCCACGTATTTTTTTTTTCGAAATGTTTTTTTTTCAAAGTTGCAACATACTACTCTACTCATATATTTTATAAGTGCAATATAGTTGTGATAGAGGTTTTTCAAGACCACAAAATTGCTTGACCTTAACGAGTCGGGAGTAAAGCACTACCTCAATCGCTTCGCGTTATGAGGCGTGCTATAGGAAATGAAAGTTTGTGGAGAAGTTCCTGATTTTTGCCGATGGGCAAGCACGTCGGGCACAAGGCTTGTATTTATTAAAATAGCACAAATACAGTCTCTATAATAAACAAATAGCTGAAACTAGGTCACAATATATATAAAAAACCCAACATACAACAAAAGCAGCATTAAAAAGGCTTGTTAACAGACTACGTTACCCGCAATTCGTAACTCTAGACACAAAAATGTTCGTAGCGTCAACACGTTTGGACATTGTTTTTAGTTTTACAATAATTTTTCGATGACTACTACAACGCTCGTTGTGTCACGCACGTGTCATGTTTCGTTGTAAAACAAGTGAATAGCGTATAAAATTCAAAAGCGTGTCAGTTTTATTTGTTAGTTCAGTAAATGGGAATAAAATATCGTCAGTTAGTTGTTTATACAGCATTTTTGTGGTGAATCTAATCCGGATTGGGTCAAGTAGGTGGGTTTGAGTATGATCGGAGGGTAGCTCGAGCTCGGAATTGTGCCTAATGTTCGATTACAGGATCCGTCCCAATCAAATTAAACCTAATATTGTCTTCGGGTACAATTACGTACATGATTCACAGATCGCCGATGAAGGCTCTGATATTATAATAAATTACAACAGTATTTTGGTCCTTTCCTCCTGCTTCGTTGGTCTAATGATCGGAAGGGCAGCTGCTGAGCATACGGGCCTGGATTTGATTCTCAGGTCGGGCAAAATGTTATTGCGATCAGGAATTTGTCAGTAGCAGCCCAGAGTCTAAAGTTGAGCCTGGTTGATGGCAACATAGGCTTGCTTGTGCTACTGCGCTTACACTTCAAGGATTACATGCGTAATGTTGTTTATTTCGTATTCATATTTATTTGCATTCCATAATGTTTAAGAGTTACAATGGCTTAAAGCTAAGGTACAGTTATGGACCCTGTAGGGCACAGCAAAAAGTATAGGTAATTTTTAAAATAAAAATTAAATTCAAAACACAAATTAACATTAGGCAATTTTTAAACTAATATTTATGTTATCAACATTAAATAAGTAAATGTAACATTTTATTTTATTGCGATCAGTCTGTTATAGTTTTAGGTACATATATTGCATATAAGGTAGCTTCACAGCTCACAGTAAGTATGACATTATTATTATTAAACATTACGCCAATAACGAAGTAGGTACACAGCGAAATAAGAATGGCAGAGAGTGACGTAATTATTAATTGGTGTGTATGTTTGTGTGTATTTTGGTAATATTACGTTTATTATTGAACGTGTTTTTCCGCATAAAACACTCAACAACATAAAACATGAAAGGCTGCACCACACTACGCAGTGACGCGTCAGTTTTCGATGCAAAAGGCTGTGCGGCCGGCAACTGGCTGCCGCTAGAATTTCCCTATCCATATTTGATCGGATTTACTCGACAACACTTACCTCGTCCACAAACTCTCGCCAAGGTGCTTTATATATCGGAAAATTCTCTTTGGTAACCATTTTTGGTAGACTCGAAGATTTGACGCTATGGTGAAAGTATTTGGTGAATATTGTACTGATTTTTTGGAGTGCTTGTTGTGGGTTTAAATACTTCTTTTAGAATGGTTTGACAACTTCGATCAACAATAGTACTAGATTTCCGATGAGCGCATCAAAAACGGCCGGAAAAATAAGACTACAATTAGTGTTGTGTTCTTATTTTGCAACATAGTTTTTTCAACCGGATTGCTTGGAAATTATGTTTTATTTTTCCATAATTATTTTTGTTCTTATTTCAAAACTAAGTTTACTTTTCAGTCGAAGTAGTAAATATATTGCAAACGATAACAACCCTCATGTTCGAGTGTTAAGGTTTATAATTAAGTTATATGCAGTCGCGGCCACTTGAGCGATGTGTTTTGGTTCCTAATCCATAATCTACTGCTATTGTTGATCGAAGTTTGACAAAGTATAATCTTGATTCATTCCTTACCTTGTTGACTCTTAGCTAGCCAGGCAAGCCTTGCAGCTGTCCTGGGTCTACCGGTCATACTTAGATTCAATTGTAAAATCTCGTTTATTATCGCTATTGATGGATTTCTAAAAAAAAATTGATTCAAGAGGGATTCTTAAATCTTTAAATAAATGGGAAGTCTAGTTCAAAAACCAAGATATAATAAAGTGATCAAATGTTTTTATTTTAGTCAAACTACTAACACTAAATCACCCAACAGTTTACTTCCACTTCACCGACCAAATTCGATTATAACAACAGACTTATCAAAACTGCATTATTCATAGCGATTGCGAACTATTAAATCTGTTGGGTACAGCAATAAGCCAAGGCACTAACTTACTGTAACTTACTACAACTTGATTCCTAGATACTAGATCCGAAGTTGCTGGCTTATACTCAGTTACGAAGTTTCATTCAAACATCACTTCATCTAATATTCTAGCTAACGTTGCATATCTACGAATTCATTATCTTACGTCTGGTTCATAAATAATTGGCTGCACTAGCGAAAGATTCTTTAAGACCAATGGCGTCAATGGTGACCAATTCTGGGCGTCGAGAATCCCAAGCTGATTCCCGGCTACCGTAGGCGCCGGCTTGCGGACGGCGAGCAATGGCAGCTCGCCGTCCGATAAGGACCAGGCCTGGGATAACGGCGCGTTGTGTTCCACGCGCGCCTCAAAGTGATGTCAGCAATAAATGACGGGGGTCCGCTAGGGCCGATGCCGGCCAGGGTTGCGGGAAAGTCCGAAAGGGTTACCGTGGCCCCTGGCACAGGCAACTGAAGGAACACGGGTGGGTTTTAGTCAGTAAGAGTCTGACACGCCCTCCCGCTCCGCCCAGAGCGGGAGAAGTTATTTGATGATTTCACCCACTCAAAAAAAAAGACCAATGCTTGAAATCGTTAGATTTTAACTCACCACACCTATGTATACAGGCTGGCAGAGATATAGACGCGCAACCTGCCGAGCTATTCTGTAACAATCTCACCGCGATAACTTAGGTGAAGTGAGTTGTCGATAGTGTTAATCCCTAGCATCAGGTGGAATGATAGCTCACTTCACCTAAGTTATCACGGTGAGATTGTTGCAGAATCGACCGGCAGATAACGTGGATTCAGTGCATGATTCTGGACCGGTTTTTTTGTTTTTTTTTTTTTTTTTTTTGTGGGTGGGAAATCAACAAATAACTTCTCCCGCTCTGTTCCTTCAGTTGCCTGTGCCAGGGGCCACGGTAACCCTCTTGGACTTTTCCGCAACCCTAGCAGGCATCGGTCCTAGCAAACCCCGTTTAAATTGTTTGCCGGATATGAAAGAAATAAGAAATATGAGCTGTTCCATACATTTTGACTAGGTATTGCACTTTTGTAGGAAACAGAAGATTTAAAAAAAAAACGACGAAATTTTTCGTGCTTAGGGGTCCAGAATCATGTACTGAATCCTGAGACTGAATCCATGGTAACAATCACAGAACAGATAAAAGAGGTTCTGTGGTAACAATCCACCCTGTATACTTGCCATACCGCTGTTAAACCCGCGATGGTTTGTGTGGTATGTTTAATGTTAAAAAAAAAGCATGTAAACTTGTTTTTGAATAATAAAAATAAAATGTCGCTCGAAAAGTGTCAAAGCTGAAAAGAGTAAACTCACACATCCAGTAATGAGGTTTCAATGAGAGACAAGTCAAGTCACTGTCGCTGTTGTATTAGAGAAGTCAATGAAACAGAAATCCTTCTTCTTCAGATCTTGGTCGATGGCCCATTGCTTTCAGCTTCTCAATCTAAACAAAGCAATTGCTAGTATCACCAGTCTCCTATGATTCCTTTACCTTACTTCACTGAAAGGATGTTTTCTCTAAGCTAAGGAATTATGAAAGTATGGGTAGCTGCTCTTCTAAGCCCTAATAACTACTTCATTAAATCACCTATTACGTAGTTAGCAGTGTGTGTACATAATGGCTACATTTGCTTACGGATGTTTACTGTGGCGGTCGACTATGACCATCGGTTTTATGTTCCATTGTAGGCAGTTAGAGGTTCAAATAATCTGTGAACGTAGTGGGACTATTGTCATTTTCGTTGTGTTTATTTTTAAAGATAACCAGAAACAGAAAACAAGATTCAACTTGGCACACAGAGGCTTATTGATAAACGTTGGTAAAAGTTAAGATACTTTTAAACGTCAAAAATGTATGGTTAAGCGACGTTTATAAATAAATCCCACAATCTTTGAGTGCGGCAGTAAAAAAAAACTTACAAAACGAAATGATTAAATCACTTACTGTCCTTTTTAACACATAAAAATGCTTCCCCCAATTAACCCAACTGTTTAATTTCATGAAAACATTTCACAAAAATTTCTCGAGAGTATTTCTTTCGACGCGATTTGTACTAATTAAGCTTGTTTTCTCTTCTAATTATCTCCTGAATATTCACCGGACGAAATCACTTGACCCCAAAATTGTTAGAGATATTGTTTGTTTACTCTCCAGAGGGTAGGCGGAAAACAATGAATACTTTTTTTGTAAGCAAACGGCGATGGGAACAGGTAATGAATATGCTGAAACAAAGAGCCGAATGCGGGGGCTCATTAGGCATTCAGTCGTTGTGCCTGCCTTAAAAATCATTTATAAAAGTCTTGATGAATTTTAGCCTTGTTTATTTCAAAGAAAATAATTCAATATTGTAACATTGCTTTTCTTTTTTGTTACTTCCGCGGTTGTAATTTTTCCTTTTTGTTACTTCCACACTTGTCCGTTACGTCACGTTTATTAAAGTTGTGGCATGTAACGCTACGGAACATTACGATGAATTTCATAACGAATTCCCAACTTGGATTTGATGACAGCTAGCTGTCTAGGGAATAAGGTAAATAATTGTTATGAGTTGTAAAAGCAGATAATAATGTAAAGGCGCTATGCTATGTTACTTATACATATTTATTGTGGTTAATTAAATAGTTTAAATTTAATACAAACCTAGCTTACGGGTTTTTTGTATAGTATGATCTTACCTCGCTGTTTTACATAATTTATCAAATTTAATGTTGTAAATATTATGTTGATACCTAATTCCTCGATTTTCCTTCGTTTATTAAAACTTTTTAATAAATAGTTCTTACCTACACAACAGTTAATATAACGTATGCGTGTAAATTATAAATGATTTTATTTCTATAAGTAGGTTTGTACAATAACTTTTACACATCAATCATATTTTAAAAACTAGATGAGGTCAACGTTTCCTATCTGACTACTCTGAGAAGAAAGACCGAAACAAACTCAGAGGTCACAGTCTCCTTTGAGGTCCAAACATAGTCTTGGTCAGATCATGTGAAGACCAAGTACATTGGTGTCTGAAACGGTCATTTGAGGAAAAACCACACAGATTGAGCCGGACCTGTCCCGTCAGTGCACGCATTTGTCAATAATCGCGCAGCTCAACTCAGAACTTAAGGTGCTCAATGATTTGACGAACAATACCAAAGAAAGGACATTTGGGTAGGCCGCATAAATTACTCAAACTGCCAGATCATGAATCAAACTAACTAAGAAAAAAAAAAGCAATGACCCACATAGTCTTCACATTCACAATAATTCAAATAATATAATACTTTACATAGTAAATACTCATGTAATTGTATGTATAAAACTCATCAATGTCAATGTGTATATAAAAGCTCGGACATAATCTTTGTAAGCAATAACTATGGTTATAGTAAAGTTATTTCCTCACTAAAGTTTAAAGTGATCCTGGATTTGAAGGGCCAAAACGATTATGTGACAAAATTAATTTTGTTCGAGTCGCCTTTAAATTGAATATGAATTATGGACATACTAAAAGATATTGAAAGCTTTCAGTGAAGTTTGCGGTATAATTGCCTTAAAATATGTAAATCGATGTAAACAATTTACCTCGTTTACCTTAGGTAAACATAATAAAACAGCTCCATTGATGCTGAGGTTATGAAACTGAGAGCACAAAGGTATTCATAGAAGCGTTAACGTCTCGTGGTTAAACGATGTCAGTTCCATACGTTTTATTAAGTTTTCTTTAGATTTATGTTTTTAGCAACTAATATTATAAGGATATTAACGATCCACGTTGGATTCGATTAGCCATCGTTTGACCAAGTTAGGGTTTTAATGCCTGAACGTATGAAAGAAAAATAAATACTTCACCAAGACTAAGGCACACTTTGCAGGACACTAAACGCTCCTAGACGTAATAACAATAAAACTTCTATTGTGTCTCGCTCAGTGTCCTTCAACCGATTAAGAACATTCCTGCATTCTTCGTCCACCAACTCTTCTACTAAGCATGGTTCATCATCGTCATTATCTTGCCCTCATCGCTATTTATTTGGAGTCAGCGCAGCATGGTACATAGTTATGCCAAAATTCCTATGCTGTTCATGATGTGTAATATCTTTCCTCTCGCTTTCCGGCAATCTGTGGGAGAGATTTCGTGAAATGCAACGGAAGTGTGTAACAGGATGCCGGGGAAGCGCGCGCTATTTGATTTGACCAATGACCGCGCGCGGTGGTAGAGTTGGCTGTCAGATGGTACCAACCCATTTTCCGAGAGGTTGGTACTGTCAGCCAACAGTTGAGTGTGTGTGACGTGATAGGGAAATAGAGAAGGTGAACGCATCAGCTGTGCGCTTCACCTACAGTGTTGTGTATAAAGTGTGCTGTTATATAAACTAATTTATATGTGTAAACTATTATACTATTATATTGATAATAAGTTTAATTAAATAAAATAAAATTTACACTAAGAATAATTATTCTTCGTTACGAAAAATCATTTCAAATAATACCTGAATATTTTTTTTAGCTAAGAATGTTGATGTTTTGCTTATTACCAAGGTGAGATATCAGATGTTACACATCAGATACGACTACTGTAAGACTCGCTCGTTTTTTTCTCATGGGATCCTAATCTAAGATTATACCTACCTGCCTTCAACCACGGTACACACACACACACAAAGTACAGTATAACCTCCAGGAAAGACTAAATTGCATCGTTGAACCCCCAGGGGTTCAAGTTTGACTGCCGCACTGCGTTTAGTGATTGCAAAATTTAACTTTCAATTGAAAACTGAGCTTTTCCACTTGTGTATACTAATATAATTTGAAGCTGTGGCAAAACTTTGTATGGGGGCGGAATAATGAAAATATGACTCACTCTTTAAAAATATATTGCATAGAGACTTAAATATTCGTGAATATTTTCTCGGTTTTTAAGCCGTGACGAGGTTTGCAATGCTTCATGAAGAAGCGTTACTTGAAACTTTGCTCCATGTTATTTTATTAGTACGATTTTTTTGTTTTACACTCAGACCAAACTACCCAACGTGACACATTATGATAAAATACTCTTATTTTTTTATGGCTTCGTAGATACTCAGCGTTTCCAAATGTCTTTTGTAATGCGCACAGCAAAATAATGGAACTCTCTACCTGCGTCTGTGTTTCCGAACGCATACAACCCTAATCTCTTCAAAGTGAGAGTGAACAGGCTTCTTCTGGGTAAGCTCACTCCACCGTCGACTCTGTCTCTATCACCACTGACCTAGAGTCAAGAGCAGAAGAGCAAGAAGATCAAGACCAAACCATACAAAATAAAAAAAATACCTACTCTCTTCATAGTTTAAAACAGCACCCCAAAATTGCCATTTATTACTTTCCCAGCTTACGCAGAAATATTTACGATAAAAATCCTTCAAAATAATATAAAAGTGCTTATTGAATAAAATATTTTCGGTCTCATTACGCACGCCACATGTCGCCGATATCCATATTTTAAGGTAATCACGTGCGACTTGTATCGTAGGTATGAATACACATGTATACCTCGTGCCTTTTTATATACTTTACCATTCAAGCTTCATTCACGTCAAGGATCCGATACTGTGAATATCGTACTGCGGGGCGAGCACGGCCTCTGTGATAGGCTTGAGTCACGCATTTTATCACGGTGTTTGCTCCCAAACTGTGATAAAAATGTGTGACTCAAGCCCATCACAGTAGGCCGTGCTCGCCCCACTGGTAGATACAAGTACTGTTCTTGTCGTAGTGTATAGAAAACTGGCCAGCAATACCGTTATACCTACCTGACAGTCACGCACGAAATTGAATTGCTTTGTTCTATTATATAAAGATAAATCTAAAGATGTAAACAATTATCCTTATAACGACGTCCGATCAAATTTTCGGCTCAATTTCATCTAGCAATTATCTTTACAGTAATGAAGTTGCTTCCACGTAATTATTGCGACCTAGATTCGATATTCAAAAATGTGAACGTTCCCGAATTTATTCTCGCAAAATAAAGCGCGTTTGTGCCAACTTTATTTCAAAAGGAACAAACTGTAATATTGTCTGCTTCGTAATTTGCTTTTATTATTAAAGCGAATACGATAGCTTGTAAATTAGCATGCTGCTCAAAATTCTGTTTGCGCAAATTCACTTCTTAGAGTTAGCCAACTTTACTGAATGGGTGCCGTCGCGACGACTTATGAAGTACAAATTCAACTTTTGAATGCAATCAACTGAAAAATTTTACGGTATTTAGCTAGACAAGACTTCTACGTCAAAAAATTTGCTCGAAAAAAAGTTAAATAATAAATTCTTTTTTAAACAAAATGTTACATAATAGCACGCTCGTTTACAATTCCGAAAGATTCGTCGAAAAGTAATTCGGCATTGTCTATTCGATTACAACTTTTCAAAGTGTGAAATTAACTCAAATTAATTAGCATTCAAACAAGGATTATTGTTCTGGGGAACGCGTTTAGAATTTCTTAAAAATAAAACTCAAATACAAATGGACGTGTTTATTAAGTTACTGAACTTTTCAATGTCCTTTGTTCTGTATTACCTATTATTAGACCGAGCGTTGTAAGTGGGATATTGGGTCTATCGTTTTCCTGTTATTTTCTTTATTGAGAAACTGAAGGAGTGGTAGCTCAAGTGCTTGAAAGTAAGTAGTAGAATGCCATCAATGGTATCAAATGCCAATGTATTTGCGACCTTCAAGCCAAAGTTGAAAAGTTGAACGTGCCAGTAACTTTACCAGCACCATACTTCTTCAAGCTTAAAAGGCTAAGAAAAACAGTTTTTTTTTTAAACGTTGTCCCACACTAGGAATTTCTCCTATATCGTGGGTGCGTTTACAAACATTTAAACTCACATACACAAACAGCCAGACCCGGAACAACTACTTGCAGGTCATACAAATATTTGTTCCGTGCGGGGATCGCACCCGCGACACGTAACGCAGCAGTCAATTGCTTAACCACTGCGCCAACCGTGTCGTCATATAAGATATGGTGACAGCACTCTTCAGAAGAACGAACGAAGACGAATGAACAACGAAGAGCTTTTCTGCTATTAATAAAACACTGTCAAAAGTTATAAATTAAAACAGACCTCACATCATGGACATGAAAAATATTTACGTTCCAACCAACCGAGATCATATACTCGTAGGCGTACTTTGATCGTAAAAACGGAGGGTTAGTAAGAGAGGTCGTGTGTATGCGTGGCCATATGCAAATGTAACGATAACACGCCTTAAGGGTCAATAAACTGTTACCTCCTCAGTTTTACGACATGATAAGTGTATTGCTTGTCTTATATCTTTGCCCGGCATTAGTTTTTGGGTCACGTTGCCTCTTACTGACGTTATGTATTGTTTTTGTTACAGATTGGACAACGGGATTTACTGTTGAGGTAAGCACTTTTTAGCTTTAGGCTTTTTGGAGGGTGTGGGGTAAATCAAAATATTGTGTGGATTAGACAGTAGGTACTGGGTAATAACAGGTGTAGGTACTTTTTTTTTTTTTTTGAGGGTCGGAAATCATCAAATAAGTTCTCGCGCTCTGGGCATAGCAGGAGGGCGTGTCAGACTCTTACTGACTAAAACCCACCCGTGTTCCTTCAGTTACCTGTGCCAGGGGCCACGGTATCCCTCTCGGACTTTTCCGCAACCCTAGCAGGCATCGGTCCTAGCAAACCCCGTCAATAGTGCTGACATCTCTTTGAGGCGCGCGTGGAACACAACGCGCCGTCGACCTGGGCCTGGTCTTTATCGAAAAGCGTAATTTCGATGATGATCAAGTCACCAGAGCAGAATAATTTCAAAAGATCGGTTACAATTTACTCTTCTTACTATTATTGTAAAGAAAATCAATTTCAATCCTAACTATAATATTATAAATGCGAAAGTAAGTTTGTTTGTTTCGCTTTCACGCCGAAACGGATTTGGGTGAAATTTGGCACACAGATAGACCATGACCTGGGTAAGGACATAGACTACTTTTCGTCGTGGATCGCAGACGAAAGTCGTGGGCAACAGCTAATAAAGAAATAAAAATTAAATTAAAGTTTCCAAGTTAAATTCAGTTGCTATTGTGAAATCGAAAGAAAACAAACGAATGACGTTAAATGAATGCGAAAATGAATATACAATAATGAATGTAGGTTGTGTTTAATTATCATAATCACGTCACTTGTTACTTACCGTAAGGCAAGTAATTGTAGTAAGTACAGCTTTTTACTTTCGAATCGGATTTTTAGAATTCTCACTTAACAGCATTTGTAAGTAATAGGTATTGTCTTTATTTAAGCGTAGAATTTAAGTGATTCATAAATAGTATATTTCTAATCCATTCAAAATATAGTTTAACATAGCGAGCAAAATGAATTCATACCTAAAACTATTGCCTAATATTTTTGTCTCCCATTGTTTAGTTCTGTAACACACTGTATACAAACAAACAAGTACACAGCTACCACATAGCTGCTCACAGCTATTCAATACGCTTGCTGAGTCGAGATGTGATCGAGCCGAGTGCCACAACTAGGTGGCATTGCCGTATTAGGTGGCAATTCCGTATTAGTTGGCAATACCGTATTAGGGCCTTGTTCCCGGAATTGACGTAAGGATTACTTCATCAACAATATTGACTGTCCCTGTATTGTGTGTGGCATACATTGTATGGGCCGACTATAGCTGTGTTCAATTCATTGCGTTAGGTCATTTAATTACCGTTATGGCTCCTTCACACAGGCGCGACACGTAACGCGACTCGCACGCGACACAAGGGCACCGCTCGCGCGACAGTCGGTGCCTTTGTATCGTGCGCGTCGCGTCGCTTGTCGCGCTTGTTCGAAGGAGCCTTTATGCAGCACTGATGTGGTACTAATTAGACGTCTGTTACGTACATAATGGTACTGAATCATAACATAACATTACGAAAAGTTCGGCAGAAGTGTACCTATAGTACATTCACACTTCGCCAGTTATGTACGTCCCATGTAATAGGCGGCGAGACTATTGCCATCAACCGGGCTCAAATCCAAACTCCTGCTACTAAGAAATTCCTGATGGAAAACCCAATAACATGTGGCCTGACTTGGGTATCAAATCCAGGTCTGTAGAGGTCACCTTCTTCTGCGAAGAAGTAATGTTGGATGAGTAATGTAAGTAATGAGGAGGCGGAACGCGTGAGGGAGAGGCAAAATTCGCGGCCTCACGCCCCTAGCCGCCGCAGGAGACGCCGCTGGGCGTCGGGAATCGCAGGCCGATTCCCGGCCACCTTAGGCGCGGGCTTGCGAACGGTGAGCAATGGGCAGCTCACCGTTCGATAAGGACCAGGCCCGGGTCGACTGTGCGTTGTGTTCCACGCGCGCCTCAAAGAGATGTCAGTATGAATGACGGGATCCGCTAGGGCCGATGCCTGCCAGGGTTGCGGGAAAGTCCGAGAGGGATACCGTGGCCCCTGGCACAGGCAACTTAAGGAACACGGGTGGGTTTTAGTCAGTAAAAGTCTGACACGCCCTCCCGCTCCGCCCAGATCGGGAGAAGTTATTTAATGATTTCCCACCCTCAAAAAAAAAAGGTCTGTAGCGGTATCTACATCGCCACATGCGAACTACGTCACACTGACGTCACGCAAAATCCTGCATCGCGCAAGCAGAGTTTACCGCGCAACTGGCATAGATACAACGTCCCGACATCAATCGTCAGGCAGTTGCCTACCAGTCACAACACCCGTCTGTCATGGATGTTGATGACAGTCGTTTTTGAGGAGTTGTTTTATTTCGGTAGTAAAAATATTCATGAAAAGAATGGAGTAGGTATAAAAAACCTCAATAGCGCAAACAAAAATCCCCAGTGTCATAGCTCGGCGAATAAAACTTTGAACCATAAATTCTATCTTAAAAACACTTTTCAATGGTAAGAGGCGATGCCAACGAAGAGCGAAACCATTAATATAAATGACAACTTTGCCCACAAATGTTGACAATTAACGTGTAAGTCATAGTGCAGTGTTGCCAGTTTTTGCCACTTCCGCCATTTGTCTCCATTTGTCTGTGGAAACACATTATGCCACATAATGGAATAGTTTGCGACAGATTCTAAGATACTTTTATTACGTGATAGTGTCTAAACTAAGCTTTTTTTGGACTGTTTTTTGAATGAGAAACCATCGACTGGAAGATAAATAACTGAATTATGCCTGATGCTGCTAGTTCCTATCCAACTAATAAGCACAATATGATTTTTAAAAGTATCTGCCAAAGACCATATTTGTTACTAGATTTACCCCGCAGTTTCGCGTTAGTTAGCGTGACGTAAAATAGTCTATTACCTTCCTCAAAAATTGGGCTATCAAATGCAAAAATATCTGTTCAAATCCGAATGGTAGTTCCGGAGATTAGCGCGATCAAACAAACTGTAATTATATACGGCTATAACTTGTATCTTTGTGCCACGGCTGGGAAAAGGTCTTCACTTTATGTATGCCTCATGATGCCAATCAATTTCAATTACCTTTAAATATTTGAAAAACAAGAGCAGTGGTGGTCCAGTGGTAACGTCCGCAACTCACGAGTTGTAGGTCGTGCGTTCGATCCCAAGCAGACACTTTGTGTAAATTATTTCATCATAATTATTTATTTCATTTATGAAGGAAAATATCGTGAGGGAACCTGTCCTAGAACCTAAAAATGCGAAGACATGTGACATCCACCAACCCGCACTGGGCCCACGTGGTGGATTACGGCCCGCTCCCTCACACAGAGAGGAGGCCTGTGTCCCAGCAGTGGGAACAATATAGGTTGAACATGTATTGGAAAAACTTTATAAACTCCTGTTACATTTTCAACAAACTCACGACCCCTTAAAAATAACTCAGCTTATTCGATTGGCTGCTCAAGAAGTAGATAACAAGTCTTAAAACTTTAGGATCAGTAGTCCCGGAAGCAATGAGTCGTAACATCCATGTTTATACATCTGCACTGCAAGCGAGTAATGAACAGACGCAAAGGAAACTCTTTACAAGTTACTTTTATTTTTTCTACGACCTTTTAAACGGTTGGTTCTGCTTGTAGCAATAATAAAAGTTCACATATTATGTAAAATTAAAGTCAAAGTCAAAGCTTTCATTTCAAGTAGGCACTTAAAAGGCACTTTTGAACGTCAATATTTACTTTAAAATAGAATTGATTCTAGTCGCCTCTTCCAAAAGATAGTTTCGTATGGAGAAGAATGGGGACGAAACTCCACCGTTGCTCTTTTAAAACGTGTTACAATATTTTGTATGCATTAATTATATAATTCTATTGTGAAGACGATGCGCACCTATAATAAAACTACCATACGAATAGATGAAAAAAATTAAAAATGTAGCAATGACAAACAAGTTAAATATGTGATAGATATCTACATGGTGCTCACATATTTACAAACATTGCAAATGCATACGATTTTCCAAATTTTTTAAACAAGTAATAAGTCAATAGGTGAGTTAAAATAATCACAGAATGTAAATCAATGCCATAAAAATTATAAATTATACAATTAAATTAGCAACAAGTTTCATTTTGTCTAGACTCTAGATTGTCCTACGGAGCTGGACCAGCGTTAACAGTTTTTTTTTCTCAGTTGTCTGAAAAATATATCGAATACATTTTTTTTTCTCAACTAAATATAAATTGTATTCCTGCAATAGTTAGTTCAGACAAATATCAAAACAAAATATTTCAATAAACGTTGCATACTAGGCACCTACAAGAAAATGCATCTAAGTTTATGAATAAAACTGAGAGTTTATAAATCAATTGCTGAATACTTTCAATTAAACAATGAAACTAAATATCTTCCACTATTTCTAAACAAATACATAACAGTTATTAACAATTGAATACATCACAACGCATTGTTTACATATGTACCTATTGCCATGAACGCATTAGTCTTGATCTTGACGTGTGCGCCGCCGCCGTGAGAGCTATTGTTGCTTGATAGAGCGGTAAGCTCGCCTGGATGTCAATAGACGTTTGATGTTTAATTACCTATCGCAGTCTACGTCTTCATATGTTCAAAACGTTTATCAACAATTAATCTTAATTGTGGGCCCGTTTGTCATTGATCGTGTATTATATTCGAGTAGGTTAATTTATGATGAACATTGATTGAATCCTTATGAAAGGTTATGATGTCCCTTTATTCCCAATTTGGTTAAAGCATTCAATATTTCTGGATGTGAATTCATCGGTCTGTTTATTATAAAGATTTAGGTACGTAGATTTATTCTGTTGAGTGTTGCCAAACACAAAATAATCAAATTTTATATTATTTTCGCAATTCTTAATTGTGACGCTTGACGCCGTAGTGTCTCCAATAAAGTCAAGTTGTACAACGAAATAATTATTTACATTGCGGACTCCATTCAACGAAATTGTGTAATCCGTCTTATCGAAATCCATAGAATTGAGAACATCACAGAGACAGACGAACCGATATTGCGAATTACGCTTGAGTGAAGTCTTTTAATTAAGGCGGGTGGTACGTCAGTGCACGCCGTTTGGAACACCCCATCAATTTCTGCTTGACTTCTGATTGTTTGAGCCAAGCTCGTTAGCAAACGACGTACGGCCAACCCTAGTGACACAAGGTGCAGCCCTGCCTACACAGTGCAACCCTAGACGACCGATAACACGCACTGGGCCCGATATTGAGCCGCTTTTACCTCCATCCCAGTTCATTGTTTATGCTTGACGTGACAAAAGTACTTAATTACTTATTTGATGCTGCTACTGAACTAATTTTCACCTTTATTGCCGTAGTATAACGATGACAGTGGATTAATTACGCGATCGGTTTTTCAGGTGTTTGTTTTAATTCGAGTTTAAATGTACAGTAATTTTTTATTTTATTTAATTTTGTCCTAGCCTTGTTCTAATACAATATACACGCCATTAACATTCTCAAATAAGCGCTTTGAGCTCTTGTCCAGTTCTAAAAACCAGCTAATAGCGAGTCGAACTCGCACACGAACGATTACGTACCATCGTACAATATGTAATAATGTAACACTATTTTTTTAAACATGTTTGTTATATGAAGACCCCGTTAATTTTTAAAGTTATTTTTTTTTTAAACTTTGACTGTCAACCTATTACGGTTCATGCCATACAGCCCGGTGACAGACAATCGGATGTACTACGATCGGACGGATTGACGGACGGACGGAGAGCGGTGTGGCTTAGTAATAAGTCATCAGCCGAGTCATTCTGTAACCACCTCACCGTGATAACTTAGGTGAAGTGAGTCGTCGATAGTGTCATCAGCCGAGTTATTCTGTAACAACCTCACCGTGATAGCTTAGGTGAAGTGAGTTGTCGATAGTGTCATCAGCCGAGCTATTCTGTAACAACCTCACCGTGATAAGTTAGGTGAAGTGAGCTTGAAGTGAGTTGTCGATAGTGTCATCAGCCGAGCTATTCTGAAACAACCTAACCGCGATAACTTAGGTGAAGAGAGCTTGAAGTGAGTTGTCGATAGTGTCAATCCCTAGCATCAGGTGAAATGATAGCTCACTTCACCTAAATTATCACGGTGAGATTGTTGCAGAATCGATCGGCAGCCGTGTTGTTATATTATGTGTAAAGAAAATGGTGAGAAGATGCAACATAAAAGACCGCTACAATACAATACGCCTGTTTACACGATATTCGATCACTAATGCCCGCATAATCAGCCTATAATATTCCCACTGCTGGGACACAGGCTTCCTCTCGGTGAGAGGGAGTGGAACGTAATCCACCACGCGGGCCCATTGCGGGTTGGTTGATGTCACATGTCTTCGAATTTTTGGTTCTAGGACATGCCGGTTTCCTCACGATGTTTTCCTTCACCGTTTTGAGAGCAATGGTGATTAAATAATTTACACAAAGTAAAGCGCCTGTCTGGATTCGAATCATCCGTAAGTTGCGGCCGTTACCACCGGACCAGCACTGCTCTCATGTATGTATTGTCTTGCAAATATGGCTGAACGCTGAAATAAAGAAAAGAAAGAAAAATAGTCTAATGCCCGCGGCAGTGATGAAATATTAAAATACAGAGTAGCTACCTACTAATTTATTAAATTACTTCGACAAAGCATTGCTCTTACAAAAGTTATAACTAAATTATATCGGGGCCATGATGCCTTTCTAAGAGACTAGCTAATCTGACCTCATGAAACTTGCTTTCTGTTCTTTCCCGTCAAGACGAGTTTGGTTCAACTTTTGGGAAATTCGTTGGCTGTTTTATTTGTCAGCTTATTTCGAAGTATTGGTGGAAGCCATTAGGTTTATTTACAAGTACTTTCGTACCTGACAGTTTAAAAATCTTTGCGAATGTAACCTTTAAAGCAAATTGAAAATAATGTTTATTTCATACCTCCGTATAGGTCATTCGCAGACAAAGACATTGCTCTCAAAATTGAAGGGTTCCTCATTGAGTTACGTGTGCAGTGATAAGAATAACTCAGTCACACTGTTATGCCTATAAACCAGCTGAAATGTTGATGGAACAACTTCTTTTACAGAAAATAAATTTTAAGAAACGGGTTTTTAAAGCAGATTTTTCTATGAAACAATTTTTCTTTATTTTCACAACGTTAAACGTTAACGTTCTTATTCTAAACAAGACGTTATTTGTGAGAAACCTCTTTTCATAAACCCGAATCGTGCTTTTGTTCTCTTTTATCCAATTACCGAAATTGTTTTACAAGCCCACAAAGCTGTGGGTCCTTATTCGGGTTCTAACGTATTTCGTATTCATACGACTTATACCTACATAATACAACTTATGTATTGAAATACATTTTAAAGCAGTCTCTTTGAAGCGTATTTACTTTCGTATAACCCTAAATTGCAAATGTTCTGACACGACTCCGTACATCTTGATTAATTATTCGTAACGTATGCAGCAAAGAGAGATTCTATTTAAATATGAACTTTCTGCATCTAAATGTTATGAACAGGCGGATAAACACTGTGTTGTGAATCCAGTCACGTCTGCTAACACGCAGGTCAGAAGGTCAAGGGACCTTTTTGGCCTGGCGCCACTAAATCGTCTGTGAATGTCTGGGCCGGTACGTAAGGGTTGCCCCCTGATTACTGTAAGCTCTGCCAGATGGGATAGCGTGCATTGTTTACCTTTGATATAATTTGCGTTTTGAATGCTTGAATTAACTTGGTTGTTGGTACTACAGTAAAACACAACGGTACACAGGTTAAAGAACTTTATCTTACAGCTTTTCCCTATCATCATCCTATTATTACGATGCTACCAATTACTGTTATGGAATTCGAAATCATCGATTTATAACAAAATACCAAAATATATATTTTTTTTTATATAATATTAACTCTTTTAAAATCAGATTACTGAATGGCTGAAATAACAGATGGTTTATGACATTAAAGATTTTTTTTAACAATAAACTATACATTTCTGGACTCTAGTCATTGCGGATAGTGCTAAGATAAAATATAATATATATATTATTCTGTATATCTGTGACATTGAACGACAATAAACTAATAATTGTTATTATTTTGCATGCAAGTGATAACCTTATTGTAACAACTCTATACCATGTTTAAGGTAAATAAATACTTATCTTATCTCGAAAACAGCAGTTTGATCCCTCTTTTCGAGGGCTCCGTACAGAAATTACAGAAATGGAACCTTTTTTTTTTTTGTTTTCGGGGGGAAACCTTCAAAAGGCACCCGACCTCCGGGGAGGGAGGTCGGGGAGTGTGGGATTTTTACCTCACTAAAACCACCCCGGTGATCACCATCAGCACAAGGGCGGTCCCGGTTCCTCTTAAAAGACTCCTAATAGTCTACCTGACCAAACAGGTGCCCCGTAAAGGACCATCGTTCGCACGACACCCGCGTAGAGGCGGCGAACTTCCTCCCGAGGTCCCCCGAGATTGGGCAGCAGTCTATGCAAAGCATCCACTGCCACAGAAATGGAACCTGCGATATGTACGTCGAAACCAATGGCCTGAAACAATATAAGACTAGACTATGCATAACGGTAAACAAAAAAAATAAAATAATTACTTTAGTATTTTTTAGATTAAATACAATACAATTATATTACATTACATTTAAATTCCAAGAAAGAACCGGTTGGTACAACATTTCAACAAAGTATAAAGACATTCTTACTTAATTATGAGTAATGAAAACAAGAAGCTTTGCTCTTTGTCGTGCTAAGATGAAGTTAACTAATTTTATTTAAGTCAAACTACAGAAAACTTTATCATAGCTTGATAAATTTATTATTATTTAAACTTTAATAAATGTATTATTATTCAACCTTTCCAGACACAATCTTGGTCAGATCATGTGAAGACTATGTATATTAGTGTCTGAAATGGTCTTTTGAGGAAAAACCCCACAGATTGAGTGGACCTGTCCAGTCGGTGCACGCATGTGTCAGTAATCGTGCAGCTCAACTCAGCTCATCGTGCAGCTCAAAAAAATAAAAGCCTTTTTAAACCAAATGTCACGATTGCCATTACATCTGTAACAAATCTAAGAGATAAGATTGTATATGTAAAAAGAAACATCATTTACATAGTGATGCCGTTAATAAGGTCCCAGGAAAGCCACATGTGCAAAATGGAATTATTGCCAAACTTCCTTGTCTTCAACGTCCTACGCTGCTCCTGATGATGTCCTGATGGACAAATATAATAACTCAGCTTAAGAGTTGGTAGTCACCAATCGCTTTAACCAACTATATCACGATTTACTTTGAATTTAGAATTAAATTCAAAGAAAATCGTGATATAGTTGATGATGATGTTTTAAATTGAATAATTTAAAACATCATCCTCAATATTCTTAGTTATTATATATCAGATTTAATGACTAAATAAACAAACCCAGGTCTTAAGTAATTATCTCACGTCAGAAGTACAGATAAAGAGCCACCACACTCGCACAGAGCTTGCGGTTGCTGTAAAGATAAAAAAATAACGTCGAATCCAGGTGGGGTAAGTGCAAATTTGCAATGTGTTCCGAACCATTAAGCTGCTTACTGGTCGTAGAGTCTCACGCACCGGGGATCTACGTTCGAATCTTGATCACGAATTGCTACTGGTGTAATTCAAATAATGAATACGGTTTCGGAATTTGAATTTCTATTGAATGTTTTGTTGGTAAAAATTGTACGGGAATTAAGAGCGTTTATACCTTATGAGTGGCAACGTCGCAATTTAGTGTCATATTTCGTGGTTTTCGATTTTTATCATTTAATCGGAGCTATATTTTAAAAATCTGTTTAATTAACTTTTTAGAATTATGTGAACACTGTGGAAAAGGTAAGAAATCGTTGCGTTTACAGTTCTATTTATATGCAAATAATACATTGGAAACTTGCAGGGCGTTATTTTCATTGTAAAATAACTGTAAGCATTAGGTACGGTTACTTATTTTTAAACACTTTCACGTAATTCTAAAAAGTTAATTAAACAGATTTTTAAAATATAGCTCCGATTAAATGATAAAAATGGAAAACCACGAAATATGACAATAAATTGCGACGTTGCCACTCATAAGGTATAAACGCTCTTAAGGATACAATATTCAATTATAGGTTAGGTATCTTCGTACATAATGTTGTCAAAATGGGCCAAAAAAAACATAGTCATTAATACCAAGCTGTATAAACGAATACCAGCCTATTATGCATATATTTATAGCTCTGCATGGCAAAAGGCCTCTTCTCATACAGACAAGGCACGAGCATTGATCACCACGCTGGCTACAGATTTCAGACTTATACGAGTATTACCTACTAGCTCAGCTCCGCGGTTTCACCCGTATAGTTCCCGATCCCATAGGAATATCGGGATAAAAAGTATTGTATGTCCTAATCCAAGTCTTGATCTACCCATGTGCCAAAATTCATCCGAATCCGTTCAGCCGTTTTACCGTGAGAACGTAAAAACAAACATACAAAAAATCAAATCTTTTCTCTTTATAATATTATTAGTAGCTGTTGCCCGCGACTTTGTCTGCGATTCAGGAGAAAAATAAGCTTATATCCTTCTCCGGGTCATGTTCTACCGATGTGCCGAATTCCATCTAAATCTGATCAGCCGTTTTAGCGTGAAAGCGAAACAAACAAAGAAACTTACTTTCGCATTTTTAATATTAGTTAGGTAAGTCTAGGTTTCCTCACGATGTTTTCCTTCACCGATGCGATGTCAAAAATGTCCACTATAAACTCAGAAAGTAGCTGTAAAGATGAGACTGATATTAATAGCAATTAGCAATAGCTAGAAAATGCTCCCCAATCCAATTACTTACATCACTTTACCGTAAAACAATGCCATTCTACAAGTCTATATTATTATGGCCAATTATATTACCATTTGGCTATTGTAATTTTAAAGAAGTATTTAGATATATACCTACGTATAAATCGAAAAGGAGAATAACCGTTGAGTACAATAAAACAAAACGATTAAGCACACAGTATGTAGCTGTTAAGTGGTGTAACACGGTCGAGCTACTAGCTACCAGTGATGCTGCATTTAGTACTAGCTAGCACTCAATAAATAAACATATCATCATTTAGAAATATAACTTAAGTGTTTACACAATTTTAATGAAGTATCAAAAACAGCGCCTGGGGCTCTACTCTCCAAACACTAAATCCGTAGTTTCGGCGGAAGTAACGATCTATTCTTACGCCGTATCACCTACGGACATACGATTACTTCGGGGCCCCAACCAAGAACGAATGACAACGCGATTTGACAGTTGTCTCTCTCGGTGTGTTTTTGCCCGTTCGAAAATGTTAATTAATGCGGTGTAAGTTCATTTCGTAGTGCCGAACTACTTTAGGACGGGCCCGTTTCTTCGGTGACGGACTAAGAGAGTAGGCATCGTGACACATAAGCCATCGGGGGAAAATACTGTAAAATTTTGACGAGTGCCATGGGACTTTTCAACTTCCAATTGCTGATCCCTTTGTGTTGCAGCTGCCTAAGTCATAAGCCATTTTACACCAGGTTGGTCGGTACCTTTATTTGATGACGTAATAATATAAAGGCAATGTTAATTTATTTTATTTCGCTAACTATTTTTACTTTTAATCTTTTCTATAAGTATCTATACTTATTTACATATACAATGACACTAATATTTACTGTATAAAGTATTATATTATTTTAAATTATTATGAATGTGAGGACTATGTGTGTTTTTGTTGCAGTTTTAATCATGTTCTGGCAGTTTGAGTAGCTGATGCGGCCTACCCAAATGTCCTTTCTTTGGTATTGTTTGTCGAATCGTTGAGCTCCTTAAGTTCTGAGTTGAGCTACACGGGTACTGACAAATGCGTGCACTGACTGGACAGGTCCACTCAATCTGTGTGGTTCTTTCCTCAAAAGACCATTTCAGACACAAATCTACATGGTCCTCAAAGATTATTATAATATTATTCTAATTATTGTGAATGTGAGAACTATGTCGGTCATTGATTTATTTATATTTATTTTTGTATTTTTCTTAACGTAATCATGATCTGGCAGTTTGAGTAATTTATGCGGCCTACTCAAATGTCCTTTCTTTGGTATTGTTCGTCGAATCGTTGAGCTCCTTGAGTCTAAGTTGAGCTGCACGATTACTGACAATAGCGTGCACTGAATGGACAGGTCCACTCAATCTGTGTGGTTCTTTCCTCAAAAGACCATTGCAGACACCGATCTACATAGCTTTCACATGACCTGACCAAGATTTTGTCTGGACTTTAAAAGAGACTGTGACCTCTGAGTTTGTTTCGGCCTTTCTTCTCAGAGTAGTCAGACAGGAAACGCCGACCCCATCTAGTTTAAAAAAAATATGATTGACGTGTAAAAGTGTTTGTTCAAACCTACTTACAGAAATAAAATCATTTATCATTTATCATTATAAAGTAATAACCGAACAATAACTGGCGAAATGTTGGTGTAGGTACTATAGGTACCTAACTCAACGGTTAATGCAGGCGTGAGGTTATGTTATGTGTTATATAAAATAACATAAATTAGATGACGACAGTTATATTAATAAGCCAGTGAACGGAGTAGGAAGAGCTAGTTTTTGTACTTGCGATACGTTGTCTTAATATGGACACTCCCAAAATCCCGGGATTAGAAATATAGAACTACAATAGAATAGAATTAATTTTAATTTAACATCTTGTATGCCAAATGTGTGTACACTCATGTTTTGGACAAATAAATGATCTTATCTTATATTAGTAAATAAGTCAGAAATTACTTTGTAAAAACATATTCACGTCTTAAGGAATT
Source organism: Brachylomia viminalis (assembly GCA_937001585.2). Lineage (NCBI taxonomy): Eukaryota > Metazoa > Arthropoda > Insecta > Lepidoptera > Noctuidae > Brachylomia > Brachylomia viminalis. Next base: position 7,999,580 of record OW443300.2, read on the forward strand.
ATGAACGAACACATATCCCTCCACCCCTCCGACGGGTAAGTATAAGACGGACACACGTTTCAGGTTAATGAAATTAAATACTTTTTTTTTTATTCCTGTAACAAATCGTACGCTCGCTGCCAATACAGAAGATAAGCGTTTTTTTTATCCCGGAGTTTCAGTTAGAATCCCGGGGAATGTCCATATTAACATCAACGTTTGTAGTCATTGAAACAAAATAGCTCTACGTACTCCAATCACTGCTAATAACACAATATCATTATCTGCCTAGCTTTCTCCCATAAAAACAAAATAAATATTAGTAACAAACATCTTAACCCAACATTCAAACATACAAGATCGTATAACGTAGACGAGAAGAGGGAGTTACCGGTATCTCGTATTATTTCGTGCCGCACTCGTCTCGACGACATTAGATAACAAATACTGTCGTAGTCGAGTAGGTACTCGAGCGAGCAACTCTCCCGTTCGAACAAACACTAATACGGAGAAATGTTGTGCTAATCGGCTCTGCGCTAATGGCGATTCCCCATTTTCTTTTTAAAATGTTTTATTCTGTTAAAAGCCTGTTCGCTTCGTTAAAGTATATCGTGAACGATATTTCTTGGAAATATTTATCCACTGGTAAAAAAATGCTCATTATTTTTTTATACACGTCTTAGAACATAAAAGTAAAAGTATTTTAATTTGTATTAAGTTTCTCTTAGAGTGAATTTTAATGTGATGCTTTTCTTGGTACTAGTAGGTACCCACCAACTGAAATATACGCATCAGTACTTCTGTAATGTACTTACGTATTCGGAGTTCTCGCAAAAACGTTTAACGTGTGTTTATCACTGGTGGGTTTCAGTGTTTCAGTACTACAGTACAAACTTTTGAGTTAGTGAATGACGTGTGTGAACTAGGTTTGGGGCTAAAATTAATTTGAATACATACGAGTAAAAACAATCGGGCATTATGGTCTCGTGACCAGCAGCTCGTTTAGAGTAAAACTCGCAATAGAACATCAGTTCCAGGAGAGTGTAATTAAAATTTTAATTATGTTCGTACTCGACGCACGTCGTATTATCGCTTGGCAACGAAATACTTATGTCTCCGTCAGGTAGCGTTGAATTAATGTAATTTGTTTTGTAATTTTCGAACAAAAACTGGAAGATTGAAGAAGAAGAATGTGAAACAAATTAAGGGTCCCGCAGACAGGCGTGCCGCGACTCTTGTAGGACAATTCCCATGAAGTTTTCATAGAAATTGTTATACTAGATCTGTGTCGTGCTGTCGCGGTGCGCCTGTTTGAGGAGCATTTAAGTTTTAGACTTCGGTAGCCGGAATACTGACTAGCCGAGCGTTTTCAGTTTCATTCAGATAATGGTCCGTAATTCAGAAATTTGCCGCAAGTAATTAAAATTTAAGAGTCCCTACCATTGATATTTAGTTGCTTTTCGGAGAACTGTCGGACTTGGAGTTCAGTTTCATCCCTGCGAGTTTGAACTTTGTTGGAACTTGCAAACTTCACCGTTTTTGATTTGTTATTCGAGATGGGGTTGAATTTTACAATGACGAGCGCGAAATGATATGAGTTTGTGAAAGCTGAAAGTTATCAAGATATCTTTTGACGAGGGTTTTGTTAAAAAATAACAAATTGTACTTAGCGGAATCTGCATTAATTCCATTAGCCGTGAGTTTGTGAGGCGAGTGGTTCCCATCAAGCCTCGCGGTTAATGTATCAAGTCAGTAGCGATATTGCTAATGTCTAAGAGTAGGGTCGCCTTGGGATTGGTCTCTTTACCTTTTACCCAAACGTTTTGACGCAGATTAATGGTTTCGCGTTATTCAGTAATATGACGTGAAAAAACACTACACCCATATTTCATAGGGTGTTAATCTGTTAATGGTCAGGTTTTGTATGACTCTTCAATATGTAGGGTTATGTTTCTTTAATAAGTAGGTAAGCACCAAAAATCAGGATGATTGCAGGGTGGATTTTTGAGATGGGGCAGCACCTTAACCGCTGCAGCTGCAAGAAACGGTCAAGGGACTAAGATTACCTTTTTGAGAAATTTTGATCATGCCTTGTGTTTTTATGACAGCAGGTGGAATATAGAATTGATTTTCTCGTTTTCGTATTAAGGATTATAAGATATCCACAGATTTTGTAAAACTGTAAAGTCAGTAAGAAAATGAGGAATTTCCACAACAAAAAAAAAAGGTTTCCCTTCGATCCTGCTTTATAAAAGTCTCAAAAAACTCTACGGGACCAACTGATTTGAGAAAAGTCAGAAATCGCATAAATCTTTTCCCATACATTTCGTAGAACATGACTGCTACAACGAAAACTGGCCGACAATAAACAAATTAAAATTAAACTTCGAATTTCGAACGAATACGAGTCATTATTTTATTTGCTTTGACAACAATGGTGCCGATTCTCTTGTCACAAAATTCTCTAAACTAGACTAAAAATCACCAAAATTTAGTTTATTCCTGTCAAACGACGATTTCCCATTCTGAAATTGACTAAAGTGACACAACTTAACCAAATTTTAGTTTGACAGCACTAAGATGGCACTGAGATTATAATTTAGTGAAAATGGCAATTTTGCTATTCTGAATTTTACGTTTTTCACCAAAAATTTTGATTGTCGTAACTAAATCTGCCAGTTTTTAATCGCGATTAAAAAGGTGTGGAATAAAATTAGTTGTCATGAACTAAAATTCACACCAACACCTCGACTTCAGATGCAAAAACAGTACTGTATCTTTTTTTCTTTTCTTTTGCTTATATCTCGAAAACGGTGTGTCCTATCGCAAAAATAATGAAAATTTCGACCCCCTTTACAAAGCCCCGGAACATCTAAAATCCAACGTGTTGGTAAAAAAAAAATTTTTTTTTCATATTTTCCATACAAAAAGTGCAAAATTCCATACAAAACATGTCGAGGCTGCAAAAAATGCGCGACTCTAGCTCTAAAAAAAAATCACGTGGTACGGCAAACAAGTATCACGTGGAGTCGCAATATTGCCAAATTTGATTTTAGATTTGTGTCAAAATTATTTTTAAATTTAGAGATTTTATTTTGCAGAATAGCGTTAAGATTCTCATAGCCAAAAGTAAGGAATTTTAGTGATAGTTTAGTTAGTTTAGTTCGGTGTACAACAGAATCGGCACCAATATCTTGCATGCGGTTTCTAAATCACATCATAATTTATTTTTTAAATAATATTATTATCACGATGTTTTATGATTACTTTGTATTTTTTATTTTGTTTATTATTGATATTTGATTTTTTTGATTATTGTGATGATGTTTTTTTTTCAAATGAATTTCCTGTAGCTATAACGATTAAGATAATTGTTCCTTACTGCCGCGTTTCAACAAATCCATCTTGTATATCGGTTGTAGTCAGGTAGTTGAAGCTTTGTTATTATTTTGTTATGTTAAGCTGCTCAGTAGTCTAGGTAAAACTTTCTATGTTGAGAGCAATAGAACTAACTTCTAGTTCTACTATAGAGGTACGAGGAACAGGGTGTAAGTTCACTCATACCTCCATAGAAAAGGGAGGATCTTCTGACCAGACGGGTGTCGTGTCTGGTGGGCAACTGTCCAATGATTGATGTCGGGAAGTTGTAGATATGCTAGTCGAGCGGTAAACTCTGCTTGCGCGATGCAGGAATTGCGTGACGTCAATAAGACGTGCAGCTCGCATGCGGCGATGTAGATACCGCTACACTACTAATATCAAGATCACTCTGATTATTCTTTGATTTTTTTTTTTTTTAAAAACGTTTCCCCACTCTAGGAATTTCTCCTGTATCATGGGTGCGTTTACAAACATTTAAACTCACATACACATACAGCCAGACCCGGAACAACTACTTGCAGGTCATACAAATATTTGTTCCGTGCGGGGATCGAACCCGCGACACGTAACGCAGCAGTCAATCGCTTAACCACTGCGCCAACCGTGTTGTCAAATTACTAAAGATCAAGACAAGTTCATTCGTATAATACCTACTAAGCATTTTTTTTATAATTTCTGGGAACTTAAATTAAGTACCGAAGTAGGTAAGTACTTACTTCTTTTTCTATAATATTTTTTCCAACCTAATTGGACTTTCTAATATTCATACTATGCGATATTATACGATGAAAAAAACATTAGCAAGCACAAAGAAGAACTCAATACATTGATATAAAGTTAACTTTGAGATTTATTTACATCGCGAAAGTACCAACTTATTCATTTAATTTATAACAATCTTACCTGTGTCTCTTGGCAAAACTTGCTCGGGTTTAAGAATACGAATATGTTCATAATAATTTGACGGCACGGTTGGCGCAGTGGTTAAGCGATTGACTGCGGCGCTGCGTGTCGCGGGTTCGATTCCCGCACGGAACAAATATTTGTATGACCTACAGGTAGTTGTTCCGGGTCTGGCTGTTTGTGTATGTGACTTTAAATGTTTGTAAACGCATCCATAAAACAGGAGAAATTCCTAGAGTGGGGCAACGTTTAAAAAAAAAATTGTCAGCGTAGTGGCTTTTTGAGCAACGTGAAAAATCTGTGTTTTGGAGCGCAGTGTGGTGTTGCGAATATGGTCTGTCAATTTGACGCCTAGAATACTGTGCTCCATTGCACGTTAGCAAACCTTGAGTTTAGACTTTTGAATGTACTGTCTCTATGTTTTTTTTTTACTTTACTTTCATTTATTTTATATAAATCGAATACTACAATAAATAAGACCATACGAAACACTAAATGTTATCAACCAACCGACCACAACATACGTTCAAAAAATGCACTGAAAAAAGAATCCGTAAACCGTTCGTCCATTTGATAAGAGTGCTTGGTGACATGTTCAATTTACTCTGATTGACTTGACGGCAGACTCGACACTCGATACTTGGTGATTGAAATCCCGATTCCGACGATAAATTCAATTTAGTGTTTGATCGTATCTGTAACTAAAAACGGGCCGAATTAGGCTCGGCCGTCGGAACCGGACCTTAAACGGATTAAGAGTTAAATAAAAGGTTGACGTTATTTTTGTTTGAAATTCGAATTTGATTTTGCTCCTGAAGATTCTATAGTTCACTCAATATGTCTTCATACTTGTTCTACCAGATGTAGGTCCTTTGTCTGCGATGTGGTTGAGAGTTTCTAGTTGCGTTGTATAATAAAAGCTAGAAAATAGAACATGGCAAGTTTCTCTTCATACTAGTAAAATATTCTTCTTTGTCGGCTGCAAGTCTTTTAAACCATCATTGCATTTTATCGAAATATATGTTTAGCAAAACTTTTTTTATAAACATCTTGTAAGGCAATTTTCTGAAGATCAATTTCGATTTACGAATAAACATTGCAATGATTGCCCTTCGATTCCATTAATGTACATCGTGGTAAACGACATTTGCCCACTCGTTCGAGTGAGCAGTGTTTGCCAGTACCTGTTAATGTCAATAACGTCACATATTGGAGATTTCCTCTCTATATTTTTATACGTAACGAGCTCATTTTCGTCCAAAGCGCACGCGTCATGTTCCCCCGCTAACAAGATTCGTGCAAACAAGTCTCAAATCTGTATGGCAATGAAGCCGTATGTTCTACATAAATGAATATTTGATTTTGTTTGTGATGCTTAAAAGTTGAGCTACCAAAGAAATTTCGCTGATAAGTAATTTCGTCTTTAATATGGCTCCGTTTTCGAGAAACTCATTCTGTTAAAAATATTTATATTAAGGTACCTATTTGTCTTGTTGTGTAGAAAGTCTTAGAAGCGAAAGAATATTGCGAAAACAACTAAACGTATCAAGTAAATGTCGGCAATAAAATTAAATGAGACAGTAAAGGAAAATCTAATATCATGTAAACGGATAGCCGCAAAGAGAAGCAGGCTTCAGTCGTAGCGAACGACGATATTAATTTTTCTTCTGAACTAGTAATAAAATTCAATCCTGCTAATCACGGGCAAATGCTTTATAAATTATCTGCAACATAAATGAATGAAGACCTTATACCTATCTGCAGATTGCGACTTTATTCGAATCGTATTAACGTCAAGCTGATTTTAAATATATGTTTAATCTGGTTACTATCTAAAACCCCATCATTGCAAATATTACAATTACCTACATAGACTACAGCCATACAGGGATACCAATCCAAAAAGTTTGTGAGTAAGTTTTATTTCGTGTAGGTTCAATATGATATTATCTTGTTTACCTAAACTCTGTTCTTTTCATGGTAACTTTATTCATCAATAAAATACAATACAAATGAATCTATAACTATAGACTGTCTCATCCTCATCATCATTAGCAGCCTATATTCGTCCACTGCTGGACGTAGGCCTCTTCTAGTGAACGCCACTGAGCCCGATCTTCGGCTCTCCTCATCCACTGTCTAATTATTGTACTGCCTACTTATTGATTAATTAACTAATACAATAAGCCATCGCTATTTTTTGCAATTGACGTCTACTCAGTTCTTCGGCCGGTTCCGCATCAGCCTTGTCTAGGTCTGCTCCATCGTCGAAGCCGAATAACTTGGCTATTGGTTTAAATGCATGCCTTATGCCGCGAATGCACATGCTAGTGGCACGGATTATTGAGATGATGATTCTTGTCCTTAGCCAACCCATCACTACGCTAAAGGATCTATTCCAGCGGTCAGTGATTGCAGCTCCAGGATGTTTTACGAAGGTAGACATCGGAGAGCGAAGACTCCGTAAACGGATGTAACAAGGGGGGTAAATGTAGTATGTTGTAAAAGTATCTACGTACGAGTAACTGTTATTTTCATATCTCCTGTGTAGTAAACAAAGAACTTAAGAACGACCGTTTTTGTTCAATAAAATACCTGTTAAAACCCTGCTGTTAAGCCTATATTAATAATTCTCAACTGATTAATAGATCTTATTTATTCTGTGGCATAAGTAAGGGCAACATCGTCTTCCTGTCGCAAACATCGCGTTCAAAAACCCCACCAAAAAAAAACAAGCAAAGCACGTGGAGCAATAGTCCCGAAAAACAAGATCGAAGAAGAAAAATCAAACTAGAAACCTCATAAACGCTCTTAAACGAGAAGTCTTTGAGAAACAACTATAAAATTCTAAACTTGTCGCGATCGTCCTCTCACTTCGTTAAATTGAATAAAAAAGTGTTTGTGTACAAAGTGAGCCGATAATCGATTCTGTTGAATATTTCAAACACTGGGGAACGTGATGGAAATAAAATATACAATACTAGCATCCGCCCGTGGCTTCGTCCGGGTGTATGTCGGAAAATATCACACGGGAACGTACTACCGGGATAAAGGGTACCTATCCCATGCAAATGTCAACCATTTTCCAGTAATTTGACATTTTTTTTTTTTAAGATATCTGGTACCATAGTGCATCTCGTTGGATAGCTGAGAAGTTGTACATATTTTTGGAATATTCTGTCGACAAAGTTTAACCATGTTTATTTTTTTGCAGAAATCAACCATTTTTTTTTTTAAGCCTTGCCCCACACTAGGAGTTTCTCCTGTATCGTGGGTGCGTTTACAAACATTTAAATTCACATACACAAACAGCCGTTATTTTAGTCAAATAACCTGATCAAAATGATGAAAATTGTGTGCTCTGAATTAAAAATATATTAAAGATTATTGTCATTTTATGGTTGATTAGTAATGAAGTAGAAGCAGATAATAATAGTATAAAAATATCATGCATTGTTTTTTTTTTAATAAATTTTCAAACTTGTTTAGCGGCAAAACAATATAAGTTGTCAAATTACTCAGAAATGGTTGACCTTTGCATAGGGGTTATAGGGATCTTTGGTTGCAAATGACCTCCTACATCCCGTGGATTGCCGACATATTATAACCAATAATAATCCTGTATATCTCAAACAGACAAACGGACAAAAAGTCTTCGTTACTATTTTAATATTATGTATATTTTGTATTGTCCGCGGTATCACACCTCTATAGTCTATTGTCGTGCATTTAAGACCAGCTGGAGTTTGTTTTGGTAACAATGCTAAACAATGCTAATGGTTTTCATAATGGCGCCCTATTTTAAACATTTTGTAAAATGATGTTTTTTCTTTTGTTATTTGTAAGGAGCTTTATTTATGCTTTGTACAGGAATGTTTTTGTATCTCAACTTTTTTTTCTAAGTAGGTAGGTAGGTATTTGTACCTTTAGCCAAAAATGAAGATAAGTCAAAAAAGTTTGTAATAGAGCGAAGTTTTCTTGACCTGTAGTCTTGTCTTGACATGCTGTGCCATATTTATTAATTAAAACTTTATGCACCTTAAAACAAAATACTGTACAAAGGTGGGCTTAAAGGTTCCATAAACAGGCGCGACGAGACTCTTGTGGAACAATTTTCATGGAGTTTTCATAGAAATTGTCCTACTAGAGTAGCGTCGCGCTTGTTTGTAATGCCCGAGGCATTTTCTAACAGTCCAGTCGTTTACGTACCTAAAAAACAAACCTTTCCACTAATTTTGTTTTAGATACTTGTAGGTACTAATTGTCCAGCAAAAACAAGGTTACCAAATCAACTCTATAATCAAAACTCAAAACCATTATTTTTTCCATGAATTAAATCGACAAAAGCTAGTTCGATTATTATACACGTTCAAAGCTGTGATTGTCGATAAACCACAATTAATGACACTCCATTGAGCGGAGGTGTCACATTTATATATGTACCTACCTGTTATAGTCTAACTGAATTTAAATAATTACTACTGAGATTTTGAATTCCGAATGTTGAAATCGAAATCGAAAAAAATAAAAATGAAACGCTGTTCTAAATTGTTTGTAATAATACGAATTCGGTTTTTTTGGAAGGAATAACCGCAAAAGTATAAAATTCGGGAGAAACTGAACGTTCTTTTTTCAATGGGGTTTTTGTATGAACTATTGACATCTGCACAGGACAACGTCTGCCGGGTGAGCCAGTTAGGTGTATATTTTAAAGTTTGATGATTATATAATGCTAAAAATAATGGAACCCTATATTTTAGTTTAAGAACTTAGTTGGCGTAAGTAAGTAAGTACTTAATGGAATCAGACAAAAGGATCATTAAAAAATACAGGAAGCAGGGTTCGTACAACAGTAACTAGGTTGCTTTACATAATTCACTTTAATTTGTCTCTGTGTTTCGTAATGTCCATTACTTACTACTGTATAGAACCCAGATCTTCTAACTCAACAGACAGCAGTTCTGCTGGGGAGTTTGTTGCGCCACTTCTACTTCCCAGCTAAAGCACTAGCAAATGGTGAAAGCGGGCGTTTTGGGGGACTGTCTTATGTTATTTTGACGTTCAAAAAGTGCTGATTCACAGCCTAGTTTGCAAAAATTACTTTTGATTTTCTCTCTCTCTAGCCGACAGTATCATTAACAATACCGTATCAACACATTTCCCAAACAGTTAACGTATAATCTAGCCGTGGATCACTCAGGGAATTTCACGTTGTAATAAGAATAGAAACAAATTGCAAAAATCCTTATGGGCCGACCCCATATAACAGTCTTAAAAATAACATAGGTACTGTCGATACAGAAACATTTGCTTTAGCTTATAAAAAATTAAAAAGAAAATATGAACGGAACTAATTTCTAAATCTATTAAAAACACAAAGCTACTCTGGAAAAATATAAAATCAATTACCTAGACAAATAAATACAAAAATCAAAGCACTGAACCACTAAAAACTAAACCGTCTCGAAATTAAGCTGTCAATTTTGTTAATTACTACTTTGTAAATATTGGAAAGGAATAAGCACAACAAATCCAAAATAGTAATACCCTATCGATACAACCCTGTAATTCAAATAATATGCGAGATAATTCTTTAGTGCTTTTAGACACTGACCTCAAGGAAGTAGAAAATACCCTGATGGGATTGAAATCTAACAGTGCCCCTGGGTGTTTTCTCAACTAGTTTTTAAAGTACTGTCATAAGGTAGTCGTCCTCACCATTACCCATCTGACTAACGTTTGTCACAACTCTGGTATTTATCCAATCCTACTGAAAAATCAATTTTTACGCCGGTTCACAAGGGCAGAGACGATGTCAATAATTACCGACCTTTTTCATTTTTACCGACTATATCTAAAATTATAGAAAAAATAACTAATACGTGACTAGTTAAACTATTTGAACAGGTTCAAAATTATATCATCTTCGCAATTTGGATTTAGGCATGGAGTATCTGCTTAGGATGCAATTGACGCTCTTAGCTCGTTAGTAACTGAACATATTGTAGACGGAAAGAAATGCCTAACAATATTCCTGAATCTTAAAAAAGCTTTCAACACCGTTTCTGTTCCAGCCCTTTTAGCAAAGCTGGAGAGAATTGGAATAAGGGGAACTCCCCTAATTTTTTTCAAAGATTATTTATCCAACAAGAAACAGAGAGTTAAGATAGGAGCACATACTGGTGAGGATGCTGACGTACTAAATGGCGTACCACAGGGGAGTGTGTTAGGCTCTACTTTATTTTTTTAATCTAAATGGAAAAAAACGCAAATATTTGTTCGTATGCTGACGATAATGCTGTGGGGTTTTTCCGGAAACAATTGGTCAGATGTAAAAGTCAAAGCTGAAATGGAGATGATATTGCCAATTCGCTCAGAAAAAAAATACTGTTACTAAACACAACAAAAACGAACTATATATGTTTCTTAATATCTAATCATTCTCAAGAAGTAGCCTTTAACATTAAAGTACACTAATGTAATAAATACAACGTCAGATAAAAATTGCAAGTGCCCTATAATTGACAAAGTTTCGTAGACAAAATGCTTAGGCCTCATAATTGATCAAAAATTATTCTGGTATTCCCATCTTGAACACGTTACTGTGAGAGTTAGGAAACTGGGTTAGGTTTTCAAATCTCTAAGACATATACTTCCAAAAAAGACAATAGTTTTACTGTGTGTTCATAAATAAATAAAAGGAAATCACCTAGAAATCTCCTAAATGAAATCTATAAATATCACTTGCGCAATCTGTCTTAGTTTACTGCATATCTATATGGGGAGGCGCGGCTAAAACAAAATGTATCAATCTAGAACGGGGACAGCGACCCTTAATAAAAACAATGTATTTTAAAAAGATGAGATATTCTACTGAAAAGCTATACGAAATTAGTGGTCTTCTTTCAGTTAGGAAATTGTATATCATATCCACTGTCCTAAAAAAACATACTTACAGCTCTTTGATATTATCCAAAAGTAATGTCGAAAATGCGAAATGACTTGATTGCACAAATACCACCGACTAAAACGCAATTCGCGGCTATACAATATCTACATCGGCCTGCTCAACTGTATAATAGGGTAAACAAACAAATATTCATATATCCCAACCAACTACATGAATGTAAAAAAACTGACAGACTGGATAAAGCCATTTACATACACATATACTGAGTCACTCATTCAACACATGAACTAACGTACACACACACACCTCCCCACACACGCACACCACAAACACGCACACCACTCTCGAAAATCAGTCATTTTCACATCACACCACATCACTCACATCACATCACATCACATCACACCACTCTCACACCGCTCCTACTTCACATGCACACACACACATACTATAAATATCTTATAAAAAATGTCATAAGTAGTTTTTTTATCACCTTGCATACCTAAGAAAGAGCGGCGTCTTCTATCTAACACAGGCACTGTTTAAAAGGAGGCGCCATTCACCAACAAAATGTAAACAAATGTTTATTTCGTGACCGGTCATGAAATAAACATTTTTGTTTTTTTTGTGTTGTTTGTATAATTTCAATTAAATTAAGCTTCTAATTCTAACGACGTGCGTTGAATTTTGCTTCGAGCTTTAGGTCAACCGAAGATTTGGTATATTTACCACCGCAAAGAGAATATTTCACTGTACTTTACCGCAACAAAACTTTGACTTCGACCTCCATTTTCATACAGAATGTTTACCAGGCAATAAGAACGCACTCAAAGATTTATGTAACGTAACTACCCTACTCTCCCTATTAATGCTTTAACGTCCATATTTTCCTTGTGAACGTACTATTTCAATTCTAATAAGGAAATGTTACCTAGAAAAATACCATGTTCATAAAGGTATTAGATACTGTTTAATTAGGTAAACTGGGAAATACCATCAAGTATTCCGGTCCCTGTCATACAGAAAATAAGTCATCATTACCGTGTTTATTACGTCCATTTAGTGACACAGTAATGATACAAATCGTTATGACGTGTTTATTAATATCATGTACCAAACTACCAAATTGCTTTCGTCGGCGTCGCCGCGTCGTCATTCCGCAAGTGGCATCCGTGGCGTATAATTTCTAAACAGAACGCGCCAGCCTCCCGTCAAAATATCGTCTGAGCACCGTTGTGTGACGTAAATACACAAATATACGTACCTAAGTGTGTGTGTGGGTTATTGATTCATGCCGCTGGAATTTATGCCTGCTCCCTTGCTCTTAATCAAAACTACGTCAGTGTAAAAGGGAAGGCCTACCAGGTGGAAAACTAGCACCGTGGCTAAATGCCTTTGTAGGCAGAAGTTGTGTTGTTATCTTGGCTGCGCAATGCGCTATTTTTTTTTTCTCTTCCTTTTTTTATTTTTGTTTTTCTTTACATACAAAAAGTAGCTCGTCATCCACGCTCCATTTCCAAATAGCACTCATGAAAATATTGAATTAAGTATCAGCACAGATTTCAGTAAATTTTAACTCAAAAATAATATTCTGGCCTTAATTACGCAAACCGCGTCCAAAAACGGGGAAAACAGCGAAAATTCTCAAAACTCGAAATGGTATCATAATAATTATTATTATCTTAAATCATAAATGGTGCCGTTGTATATAAATACAGTTCTAGGAGAACAATAGCTTGTTACTAACAGAGTAAGATGTAGCGGGCCGTGTTAGGGCTGCTTATCGTTCACGAGTGCCCGGAGCAGACAAAGCAATCACGATGCTAAAACAAATAGTCTAAACGACTAATTAGTTTGTTCTATCATTCGAGGGTACGCGAGTGTTACACCCCTGCTGTCGAGACATCCACGGTACCTCAGCTACCTACCTACCTACTCAAATACTTCAATCAAATAGACACTGTCTTTAATATTTTCATTGAGCTGAAATCATCGGCCTAGCTTTGTCCTAACAATTTTTGGGGTCGGCTTCTAGTCTAACCAGGTGCAGCTGAATACCAGTGTTTTACATGGAGCGACTGCCTATCTGACCTCCATAACCCAGTTACTGGGTAACACCATACCCCTTGGTAAGACTGGTTGTCAGACCTTCGGGCTTTTGACGACCCGTAACGACTGTCAAAGATCCACAAATGATTTTCGGCTAACAGCTTAACATGCTTTCCGGGGCACGGACGGGTCTCGTTATGTAATGACCGTCACCCATCCGTGGACCGACTGCAACAAGCGTAGCTGCACCTGATCAATCGACGCGTTAGGCTGTTATTACTTAGCCAAGAGTTGTATTGCCACAGATGTTATTTATTAGTAACTTGAATATAAAATCACGCAATCTTTAAAGGGTTGACGTGACCCAATTTTGACAGTACCGTGTTACTATGCATTCTGGGGGGGATTTCCCAGATAGTAAAATTATTCTATGACCTGTTAATAATTTGTTCCGTGTCCGAGTGTTTGTGCATGTATGACAAAAACATTATTACAAAAAAAAACAAACAATCGACTTCCAAAAAAATACTACTATGTGAAAAATAACTTTAATAGCGGAAGTCGGTGGCAAAAACGAAAATACAAAACCAAAGACAACGACTTCCGAAATTAAAGACATTTTTTTTTTTTAATTTTGTAGAGTTTTTTTGGAAGTCGGTAATTTTTTTTCCCTTTTTTAGTTTTGGTACCTACCTCACACAAATTCGTATAGGTACCTTCACTTGCTAAGTAAATAACAGTGACAGGAAATTATTATAACATCATCAACATACAATAAGTAAAAAAAATACGTATTTTTGAAGCTAACTCAAAAACCAATCATCAGAACTTGACCATAATAAGTATATAATATTAACAAAGTTTATTGACCATAAGTTAAGGTTACAGTACACCGGTAATACATAATATTTACATAGTACAGGGCACACTCATTTTCGTTCAACTGCACTAAGTTTGAACGTATCTATAACAAGTAGCAAGCGGAGTAGAAGAACAATTAAATTATAATAATGCTATCACAAGTAAAGCAATGGTTCACATACTTGATAAAATAATAAATTACCAATGACGGTATACAGAGAAAAGTTCTTTACCTCCCGTGCTAGTCAAGGACTGTGGGAAGGTAAAATGGGACTAATCTGAAAGTGTAACTTTTCATATTTTTTTATAGGTATATGTATAACGGAGTTCTAAGGTACCTAACAAAAAAAAATGCAACTAAATAAATTATGTTTCAAAACACAGCGATCATAAATTCTATAATAACAAAAATAATCCATGCTGAAAATTGTAACGTTATGACTTAGTGTACAAATGAATATGAAATTTTAATAACCCTGTAGGTATGTTTTATTAATCGAGAATTAATATGAATACTCATTCAACCTGAAAATCGCACAACAGAATTAATAAACCCTTTTATAAACCTATAGGAGAATAGGTACAATACATGATTAATGTATGTAGCTATTCGTAAGTTCTGTTCATATCAATAGAATAATAAATCGGGCTTATTCGCCATGTTTCAATCGATTTTGATCTTTTTTGTGAGTGCACTACGTTCTTAGAAAAAGTTAGTAACGAATACAAACTCAGGCAAGAAAAAACGACAATTTTAAACTGTGTACTATGCCGTTCCCAGTCTGCATATTAAAATTAAATCAAATATATCCAATTGTTTAGTCACTATAGCTAGTCAAAGATTGGCAAAACCGATAGTCGGCCCATCACTATTATTCAGTTTGTTTGAAAAAAAAACACTTTTTTTTATTTTGATGCTAGGATTTATTTGACAGGTCCAAAATATTCATGCATTAGTATTGCACCTGTTTTCACGTTGTATAAAGAATAAAATAACAAAAGGACGTTAGTAGTACTTACAAAGAAACAGAGGCACCCACGAATGTAGCCAGAGTTATAAAGTCAAAGTTACAACCAGGTAACATGGCGAAACCGATATCCTAGACCTGCACCGATTTTCAGAATTTCAAGCTTACCGCAATATTCGTATGAAAACGGCTTGATGTGCTCTCTCAAGCGGGCAGTCATAAACCAACGTTTGACCTCTGCATCGTTGCTGTAGCAAGATTGATCTGCGCATCATTCACCCTGGGGCTCTCGTTAAGAAATGATCAAAGAAAATTACAATGAACCTACGGGTAAAAAGGACCCTAAGTTAGCGCCTCAAACCGATCAAGTAGAGCTTAAGCCTGACGTCACTGGCGGACCCCGGCCTGGAGGACCTCATTAAAAATTCGCAACAAATTAGCTATGCTCAGTGTTGGCTTCATTTCTCAAATTCCTCATTCTCATAAGTTCGCAAGAGCATTAAATTTTCACGAAATTGCTTTCAAACTTTTCCCCTCTCAATAAGCTCCAAACTCAATTTCCGAAGGCATAGTTTTGATCACATAGTTCGTTGTTGTGTATTAATTTACCTGGTTACCTTGTATAAGTATGCTCAGTTAACTAGTTGAGTAATTATTTCAAAATCTGCTTCGAGATTTGGCGCGCCATTAAAACCAAAACCATTCAATCATTTAAAAGGTTTTTTTTTTCTATATTTAAATTGCCTACTGCGGCTTATATTCATTCAGCGACCACTTTATCCGGGTGTCAGAATTGAAAATGAGCCGGGTTCCGTTTTTGGAGCACTACAAACGTAGGTATAGAGCCAGACGTTGACTGCCGGCAGTACGAATATAGAGGCAGTCGGAGTTGCCTTAATAATTCAACAGTGCAATGCTTTTACAAAACCTGTCGCCGTCAATCCTAATTTAGCGCCACCGATCGACTCGCTTTCGGAAAGTGTCGTTAGACAAACGTAATGGAACTCTCCTGTTCTAGCAGAGCAGCTCATTTCGTTACTGAGCGAATCGCTTGGCCGGTTTTGGATAAATTATTTCGTTTTCAGCGGATGGTCACTGGTAAATGGTACGACTCCACTTATCCGGTTTTGGTTTGCCTATTTCGGGTTACTTGTTTATGTTTCGGTTTAATTAATTAATGTTGTCGAGTCATGCATATAGTTTGCTTTGTTATATCTCCGTGCAATATTGAGAGAAATAGAAACACTATATTAAACACAGAGCCTGTACGCAGGAAAAGAACATATCAACTTGGAACTGACAGAAGAAAATTCTACTTTTCGCGTGTACTTATCGTGACGTACGGACTCGTAATATAAAATAAGACGTAAGACATGTATCAAATATTTGGAGGATCGTTCTGATGTGGGGACGAAGGTAAAACATATTAGGATCCGCTGGTTATTATTCCGCTCAATTGATAAGAGCCATCTGGGATGAATTGGATTCGCTAGTAAGTAATGAGCTACTTTATGTCGAAGTAATATTACGGACGTAGACGGAATATAACCTTTAAGTATTGAATTATAGGTAAGCATGGTTCTAATAGCATCGATCGGTTCAATTTGAATTATAATTGAGTATTTACAAAAAATTATAAAACAAACATAACCTAACTGCTTCAGGATGCAGTGGGACTTGCCGCGCTAATATAGTGTTTTCGGCATGTTCTCATTTGCGCATACCGATGATTGTTACGCCATAATGCTCAAAAAAACTAATTCCATCTTGTCAAGAGCGCGGTCTAGTTCTAACGGGGTCCTAAGTATGTTGATAGAAAAGTATGATGCACCTTGATTGTCGGACGCTGTGGAGCTGCTGGTTAGAAGACGCCACAGCTAATCTTACATTTTTAATTTATTTATTATTTATTTATTTATAACTTTTCGCACAAAAGGTACAAAGGCGGACTTAATGCCTTAGGCATTCTCTACCAGTCAACCAAGGGTGGTGAAGAGATTAGATGGCAGGTGCTTTAATTGAAAGGAAAGGAAAGCATTGATTTTGAGCGATGTTTAACAATGATAAAAAAAAAACTATCAAAATAACGTACACAAATACATAAATAAGTCCTATACACATACATACTATTTACTATACTATATAATTACATAAATATACATTACATTACATTTTTAATTTTGTTTGTTTGTTTTTGTTTCTGTGTTTGTTTAGTAACAATAGTTTTTAAGAACAATGTCATTAACAAATGGGCCTAGTTACCGTAAATAAACAAATATTTAATTAATTTAATAGTTGATAACACAACACAACTGGCGAAATGTGGGTTAGTTACTATAGGCACACCTCTGCCTAACCCATTGGGCGTTTCAGACTTATACTGACTAAAACCCACCCGTGTTCCTTCAGTTGCCTGTGCCATGGGCCAAGGTAACCCTTTCGGACTTTCCCGCAACCCTGGCAGGCATCGGCCCTAGCGAACCCCGTCATTGGTGCTGACATCTCTTTGAGGCGCGCGTGGAACACAACGCGCCGTCGACCCGGGCCTGGTCCTTATCGGACGGCGAGCTGCCCATTGCTCGCCGTCCGCATCCAGTCTATCCCAGCCACTTTCTCATGGTCGTCAGCCCATCTAGTTGGGGGCGTCCCACGCTACGCTTGCCGATACGCGGTCTCCACTACAGGGGGTCTACTCCCTAAACACGAAGTCCGTAGTTTCGGGCGAAGTTACGGGCGTTTCCTACACCGTATCACCTACGAACATAAGATTACTTTGGAGCCCGAATTAAGAATGAATGACAACACGATTTGACAGCTGTCCCTGCTCGCGATGTGTTTATGCCCGTTCGAAACATTGAATGTCTCACTTGTTTTAACGAATCAACTACTTTTGGACGGGCCTTTATCTTCGTTGACGGACTAAGAGAGTAGGCCACCAGGATTCGTCTGCTACACCGGCCATCGGTTCTCGACAAACACGGCTAGCCCACTGCCACTTCAGCATGTCGGTAACTCCGGTTCTTTTCCGGACACTTTCATTTCTGATTTTATCCTTAAAAAAAACTACGAGCATAGCCCGATTACGCCACCTCTATCAACCTATCATTCCACATTAACATTTTTGAAGTGAAAACTTCTCAAGGCACACTTTGCGCTCTTTCTGAACAGTGAATGACATTCTGAACCGTCACGCTCGGGTCGGTGACGCTGAATCAGGTATACTCGGCACTGAATCGCATATACTAGTCGGCTCCAGTCGTAAGTTTTCACTTCCATGGTGTGGTCTTAACGGTCATAAGCACACACCCTCTTTTTTTTAACACTTTCTCCATAGAAAATTCCTTACTTTGCAGGCACGAAGGCAGCAACCAGCAAATGTTTTAAAACCAACACACAAACTTGATAAAGGCGCCACAAACGACACTACGTTGAAGACACAAATTTAGTTTGGCGACGTAAGATTGCTTAAACTTCACCCAAGTCGCACACCTGCAGTTGCTCCCCAGTTCATTTACATTAACTTGTGACGCGTTCAGTACTTGAGAACTTATTGTGGACTTAGTCTCAGTGTTAACGTTAAATGAACAGCTTAGAGCCTTTTTTTGTAAGAGAAACAGTTGAATGTACAGTCAGGAGAAATGAGTTGTTGAGCAGATTGTGTATTGACTTAAATTGTGCGTAGTTTTTATAGTCAATTCACAAATGGTTTCCGGATCAGCCGTATCAAATGGTGGCAGCTAAAAATAAGAAAGTCAAAATATAACCCTAACGACAAAGAGATAGGTATCGCATACTAAAGCATGTTTTTAATTAGGTCTTTTCCATTCATTTAAAGTCTGTTAAATCCCAAAATATTAAAGTTCTGGATGTTATAACAGCCCTACTTTCAAGAGTCACGATTTAGAAGAAAATCACAAGGAATTTTATCATTCTCCAAACATCTATATAATTGCTCCTATTGTTTGAGGAGTACTCTAATAACAAAGTGAACAAGATAATTACAGTGATTCGCCCATTGTCCTAATATTACCCAATAGCGTTAATTATACACGATTTATAAACGTTAAATACAAACATTTAATTAATATAATTACAAATGACTGTACATTATTGAGATGGCTACTGATGAGGGTGCGAACTCTTGAATGTAAACATAAGTTCATCAAAAGGGACAATCAAAAGGTCCCTCAGATGGCCTTGTAACAAGCAAACTCTAATTAATTGAAATGTTTATGATCTCAGACTCACAGGCTATCAGTCTGGAAGGCAACTTGTAGATAAAATTAACAAGTTTATCGAAGTTGGATGAAACTATGAAACTCGTATTCAACATCAACAGAGGTACTCGTGTTTTTGTAAACAGTATTGTAGTGGGGTATTTAATGGGTAAATATTTACTGTTAAACAGGTGGGTTTCTAAAGCTAACTTTAGTTATTTAAGTGTAATTTTAGCTGGGAAATATTCAGAGCATCACGTTAGGAGTTAATGGATGTATCCATGTAGTGATAATTCAGTGACTCCAAGGAGAATTCTAATTGGTTTAACAGGGTTATTACATTTGACTATCTCCGATCAAATTCAAATTGAAAATTCATTTATTTGCCAGAATGTAGGCTTACAACGTATGATCTTGAAACCATAATGGCCCCTTTACATTCCACCATTACATGTGATGTGATATTTAATTTTATAAAATAAAAAAAGAAGACAGCAACTACAAATAAGTGCTCATGCATTAGGATTTTTAAGGAACAAATTTATTTATTTATTCCAAAGCTAAACCTTGTCAGTACTCTTTTGAATAAATAATTGTAAATTGTAATTGATAATGTCATAACTATTATACTGTCAAAGTGACTTAATAAAATTTTAACATTAATTATTTGTTATAAGGTCATCATCATTATCTGCTTAGTCTTTTCCCAACTAATAGCAACCCCTTGGTAAGACTGGTTGTCAGACTTTCGGGCTTCTGACGACCTGATATGACTGTCAAAGATCCACAAATTACAGCCGGGACAAATGTTGGTTGGTATGTAAAGATGGTCACCCATCCACGGACCAACTGCGGCAAGCGTAGCTTAACCTGAATGATCGACACGTGCGGCTTTTATTACTAAGCCACAAGCCCCCATTAATTATTATTTACAATTAATATATATCAAAATAAATGATAATAATACACACATCAAAAGTGTCCAGGGACCAAGCACGTTTTTGCTAGTTACTAAAAATCTGGTTTTTTATTATATTTTTGTAACTGATACTTTTTAGTAAATTTCGTAAGTAATTTGAAAAGGGAATAGTTTATGAATTTCGATCAAAAGATGAAAGTCTTCTGTCAAGTCATATTCCTATAACAAACTTTTATTTTTATCACATTTTAATGTCAGGATTAACTAAGGCGAAAAATCCAGAATAAGCGAAAATCGCGAAAGTCTTTATTAATGCAAAAGCAGAGAGTACTTCGTCGATCAACACATACGAAAACACTTTATTATAAATTCACACTTTCAATATAAATATACATTTTTAAAAACATTAATTTCAATAGGGCAATAACATATTTTTTAAATACCTTGTTCCCTAGACACTTTTGATGTGTGTATATGTATAAAAAAGAGGGGAATGAATCATAGAGCATGTAAGTAGATACTATTCACTGTTAAGGCGAATGCGCCCGCGAAATTCAAATTTTCTTTAGTTTTTTCCAATTTGCAGGTCAGTATTAGATTATTGCTTTGTTTAAATATTATAATTCTGTTAATGCATACTTGTTACAGCTGCGAATCACATTTTGATCAACATACAACCTAATACTGACCTGCAAATTTAAAAAAAAAACGTAAGATTTGAATATCGCGGGCTGGATTGACGCTTCCCCCATAACAGATTTAACTTTACTATTTGATGTGGAAGTTTAGATGTTTTGATTGGTTACTCAATTACGCCAATTGATATTGTTGAGCTACAATTTACAGAAGCCAAATGGGTTAGTAAATACGTTACTTTCCATTCTGGAACATTGGGAAGATATTGCGCGGGCGGAAAAAATATGACGGAGAAGCAAGTATTGTCTTGCGTTTGAAACAAAGCAATATTCTTAAGTGTTGTTTTTTTCGATAACTGAGAAATGGCAATGGGGTTTAATAAGGTTGTCTATAAAAGGTCGCCCATTGTTTGTAATTTGATGGTAACATAACGTAATTATTATTATTTTATAGACCGATTTCAAACACAATGTAAATTGTAAGTGAACATAAAAAACCGAATTGAATTGAATAAAATTTTAATGTTGTAACCTTCGATCAATCAACTAACCAACCAACCAATCAACCAACTAGATAACGGGTCTCGTACAAAATCAAAGCTAAATGCTGTCCGCGTGAAAAAAGTTTAAAACAGTTATAAGTTCAACCTAATTACAACCATGGCACCTAGTAATAAAGTCGTGTTTACATTTCAAGAACTAAACAAATTAAGAGCTCACGTCTCGAAGTGCGCTGTTATTTACAGAGATGTATTTCCTGCGCCGCCGACCCGATATCTAGTCGGTATTGTTGATCGAAGTTTGTAACATTTAATGGAGTAGGTACCTAATTAGAGTATTATAATTAATCAATAAAATAGCATAATTATAGGTTTAGAAAAGCCCATGAAGACCACATGAGTCGCACCTAGCGGAATAGAAATATAACTCCTCATTTCTGAGCTCATAAATAATATAACAAATTACTATCCCATCCTTTTGATGTCTATTTTCCATACATTTAATTCAATCAAAGTAGTTCAGCTATAAACACGGTATGTAATCCCCTCAAGCCGCATTGCAAGGGTTTTGTTTATAAATTCTGTATTAAAATGGTTCCGGATTTCCTTAACATTCGCTAAACTTAATGTTACTTAAATAAGGGGTGTTATACCCGAACACATTTAACAATATTGGGGAATAAATATACTCGTAGGTATAAATTATTTGAAATAGTTATTATAATGTACCTAGCATGGCGCCAGCTGAAAGTATATTGCTATTTAAGGGATAAGTGTAAAAAAAAGAAGAAGATTATGTTAACATAAAACCCACTTGCCTAATATTGTATCCCTTCTGTTTGTGTAGTCTTGGATTTGGCAAAATTCGCGCCCTCACGCTCGTAGTCGCCACAGGAGACACCCTGGGCGTTGGAAATCCCGGGCTGATTCCCGGCCACCGTTGGCGCGGGCTTGCAGATGGCGAGCAATGGGAAGCTCGCCTTCCGATAGGGACCAGACCCGGGTTGACGACGCGTTGTGATCCATGCGCGCCTCACAGAGATGTCAGCACCAACTTCGGGGTCCTCTAGGGCCAATGCTGGCCAGGGTTGCGGGAAAGTCCGAAAGGGTTACCGTGGCCAACAACATGACAGGCACAGGTACACGTGACAGGCAACTGAAGGAACACGGGTAGGTTTTAGTGAGTAAGAGTCTGCAACGCCCTATCGCTCCACCCAGAGCGGTAGAAGTTATTTGATGATTTCTAAACAAGAAAAAAAAAAGGACTTGGAAGCAAAAAGTTGTTGATGAGTGAATTTCATGAAATCATTTTCTACGTCCAACTACGCTTTGCGCTTTAACATATCAACATAAAATAAAATACTTGTTACAGCCCCATTTCTTTCATCTTTCAATGAACGCCAGGTGAAATCATATTTTATGCCCCTTAAAGGGAGTTTCCTTCGGGTACGTGTCGGTTTTTTGTAAATAAGGACCATTATCCCTCGACGGCTCCTTTCGTGGTGTTTAATGTAGTGCGGAGCTGCCCTTTGCCCTTGTTCCATTAATAATAGGATGGCGCAATCGAGATTAACAAACCAAATTAGAAATCAATAACATTCGTAACAAATGAAAGTTCTCGAGAATTGTTTAGAAGTTTATTATTTTGCTCAATCATTGGAGATGTCCTTGTATGTAATTATTACTTGTAAGTGTTGAAACGTTATAATTAAACGATATAAGTAACTAGCTTTTACCCGCGACTGCGTCCGCTTGAAATTTATTGTACCCCGTCCCACCCCGTCGCGTCGCATCGCCTGCCCGCGCGCTTACATCGTTTTCACATAGCCTTCTTTCTAACTCATTTTATTTCTGCTCGTCTTCTAAGGGTCGTAGCGTGATGTTTAATAGCCTATAACCTTCCTCAAGAATTAGGCTATCAAATGCAAAAAGACTTTTTGGAATCCGACCGGTAGTTTCAGAGTTTACCTACAACCTCACAAACTCACAAACTATACCTCTATATAATATTAGCATAGATAAAGTACAGAAATATTTTTGTAGCTTTCACAAGTTCACAAAGGAATTAAAAATATTTTACAACATGTTGAAAAACTGAAATATCGTCCGGTACAGCGACCGATGCAGCCAATCGGGCTAAATCCTTCATTCCGGAATGTATTATTAATAAAAATCAGTTTCGTGCTCGCAGTTCTGATATACGTGTTTCACATTATAATCGCAAAAGGTTCACAGATGAAATGTAAAGCAAACAAGAGAAATAAAGAAAAAATAAAAAATGTTATCAGCCAGCCCTTCCGATGACGCACAAAGAGGGCAGGGATCAAAAAGATCAGTGTTTTCTTTGGAAATGTTAAACGTTATACATTCCTGTACATTCAGGTATTTAAGTACCCTCTTCGGGAATCTTTGAACTTTCTTCTTTTTGCCTTTTCATAACTACTTCTCATTAGATGTTGCATGCCTCTCTGTAACATAAAACTGTGGAAAATTTCTCATCTTTTCTTATTTCTTATTTTAGGTTTTAACTATTGAGTTAATTAAACAATACACATTGTATTCAAATTTTATAAACTCGTGGTAAAATATTAATACAAATACAAAACGTGATATCAATCATACTTTTAATCCACTATTCAAAACAAATGTTGTAGCCTATTCGCTCAAAATAAACAATACCGTTGTTCGAAAATTTGATTTTAAAACATGTGTAAACTATATAGAGAACATTATATTATTATCTATAAATCGGGTTTCTTTGAAACTGATAAAAGTTGAAATAGATTTGTTACCTGCGCTGAAATAACGAGACTTTAACAACGGATGCTGGTTTCTAGAAATAACATCACCGACTTGTGTATTATCTACCTATTTATTGGTGAGAGCAAACCATTTCTTTTTCTTGTATTGAAGATATTTTTTTTGAAAAACTGGCTGCTGTATTAATGCTTTAAACTGATGATAGAATTTGATTAGCTTCCTTCTCCCTAAGAATGCTTAAGACCCTAGGTGGTCTTCTTTTCTTAACTAAACCCATCACCAAAACCTGGATTTAGGCCTTAGGATAAAATGCCAAGCCGATTTCCGGCCACCGTAGGCGCGGGCTTGCGGACGGCGAGCAATGGGCAGGGTCGACGCGGACGGCACGTTGTGTTCCACGCGCACCTCAAAGAGATGTCAACAACAATGACGGTGTCCGCTAGGGCCGATGCCTGCCAGGGTTGCGGGAAAGTCCGAAAGGGCCCCTGGCACAGGCAACTGAAGGAACACGGGTGGGTTTTAGTCAGTAAGAGTCAGACACGCCCTCCCGCTCCGCCCAAAGCGGGAGAAGTTACTTGACGATTTCCCAAACTCAAAAAAAAAAGGCCTTGGGACAACATTAAATGAATTGAAAACTACACGAGACTTTTCTTGACTGGAGCGATCAAGACACAAGCGCTGTTAAAAAAAGACAGTAAGTAAACACTAAGGCCCACTTGAACCACAAATCCCTAAATGTATTTAAAAGATCATGCTGTCTCTGTCATCTTCAAACGGTTGACAGAAATGGAACAATGTTAAAAATTCGTGTAGCACTAAACGCAGTAAGTGATTTGTGGTGCTAGCGGGCCTAAGTATATTTTTATAATAACAATGCCAGTGTTATCTCTATGTAAGTTATTTCAATCGGTTCATTGTTTTAAGAGTGTTCGTCTCGTTATCGTATTAGTACGACACCCAAAGGGATGAAAAGGTGTTTCCATCCCTTTGGGTGTCGTACTAATACGATAAACTATGGTATTTTTGTTTGTTTCAAATTTTTGGATGG
The DNA here is from genome assembly GCA_937001585.2 of Brachylomia viminalis. Lineage (NCBI taxonomy): Eukaryota > Metazoa > Arthropoda > Insecta > Lepidoptera > Noctuidae > Brachylomia > Brachylomia viminalis. Next base: position 8,024,710 of record OW443300.2, read on the forward strand.
CTTTCCGTCTAACAGGTCCCGTGCAGCATCCTATACGATGTCAATCTGCTCTCTGAAAGGCACATCAATCGGAAATATGAGATTTTTCCGTGAAGCCTTGTCACAAAGCAAGCAAATAAAGTTTCCAACGTTTCCAAAAAACTTACTTTGTGAAGCTGACTTTTGAAAAAAATTCAAACTGAACGGCATTTTGGCTGTGTGGTTTTAGACCAAATATGCTGGCCTCATTTTTCCCGTATTATAAGCGAATGATGGTTTACGCTAGAAAGGTGAAACTGTATGTTTTTAATACAATAATATGGAAGGCCTGGTAGGAATTTTACTCGAAGTAGGTATCATTGCGTTTCTTTTAGAAGCTTCGCAGAAAGCCAGAAACCACATTCATGTAACAGCGTTCAAAACTCAATCGGATTCGGATATTTGAAAACCGAGCGAATACGGTTTTTCAATTACGCGAACAACCAGTCAGCCAGCAATTTTCAGAAAATACCACAATTATAAACATTTACATTTCATTCATAGATCTCAAACAGGACTCTAAGCATCAGTTAATCTTAATTTTTTCTGTACTTTCTGTATAATTAATTATATTCAATTGTTTTCGTACAGGAGTTTCTGTTTTTTTTAGTATCAGGATAAAAATTGTAGGCTTGCGCTAACTCGAAATAGAAGGTTCAGTAACGGTTACATAATCATTATATAATGATCATGTAACAGTTACTGAACCTTAAATACAAATTGTCATTTTCCAAATCTAAATTCGTGAAAAAAGACGTGTAATTATCGTCTTAAATAGTGCAAACTAAGTAATTGCCTATAAGTAGACACGAATTATCGTCGTTCCAGTAAAAAAAAAAACAATAAAATTAAAGTATCAATTTTAGCGCGCGCCCAACGAGCAAGCCATTCATTGCAGAGTTCACAACATGACGCAAATTGGCAACGCGTTGAGCTAGCGGTCATTTATTTTACCTAATTTTGACCGAGATCCTACGAAAAAAAGGGCGCGCGACGACGATGTTGCCAATAGTATTGTGCACGAAGCGCATTCGTATCCTTTCCCTCGGCCGAATGACATGCTATAAATTTTCTTTATAATACGTTCAATTAGATATTTTAATTTGGCGCACCAATAAAAATATAAAATATAATAACCTAAACTAACTAAAACTATTAACAAATTAAAATATGGCGTCGAAAAATTCCTCTGCATCGCTGTCGACTGGTAAAGTACCCAAGAGACTGGCGGCATTGCCACGTTGTATGGCAATGCTAAGCCTCTGGCCAAGGTAAAGGCCAGCCCTTGGATCCCGGGAAGTAATTAATGCGCACCAATTCAATTTCATCCTTTATATTATTCAAATTAGTTTTTTTTTTACTTTCTATGGTTGTGTTTAGTTAAGTTTGTGATCTTCCTGTGCGAGTCTTTTTGACTTTATTAATGGATTATGTGTATCAGCTCTCGAAAATGATTTCTAAATTGAAATTCAGTACGTATAAATAGGTTTTATGAAGTGATTACGGAACTCATTCCACTTCATGCATGTAAGTCTAGAAACTTTGCATTCTCATTATAATGTGGGGGAACATGGAAATATATTAACTTGAGTTTAACTTACTATCTGATTAAGCTTTTATGGAACACGTTTTATGAAGTTACAAGTTTTAGTCTTAAGTGAATATGTCGGATCGGTTATTTGCAAACGATTTTATGCATAGGTAAGTAAGTTTGTTGCTAGTTCCTGATTTAATTATTGTTAATTCTCATGCATTATATTTTTATTTATTTATTTTTAAAGATCTTTATCAAACAGAAAGGTAAACACAAGTTAACAAAAAGATCTTATTCTAAATGTAAACTAACATAATCCAAGCAATGTTAAATAGGCTTAATCACGTCGTTTTTTTTTTAAGTTGGGTTTAACTTGACTCTAGTCTAGGTCAGTGGTGACAGAGATAGAGTCGACGATGGAGTGAGCTTACCCAGAAGAAGCCTGTTCACTCTCACTTTGAAGAGATTAGGGTTGTATGCGTTCGGAAACACAGACACAGGTAGAGAGTTCCACTATTTTAACAAACAACATGTATGATTGAAAGTGTTAGCACTAGTTATTTGATTGATACATATATTAAGACTGTTTGGTAATTTAGGGTTGGCAGACCCACATTTTTCAAATAAATCTCATGCATGGACCTGAAAGTTAGGCTGAAAATATGAATGTTCAGGAAGTCGTCAGACCATGGAAAGCAGAAAATTCCATTTCATATACACCTAAGCTTTATTGGGTATGAAATTGTCGGTAGGGGAAATATCGCATGAGATGGTTCCTGTAAATATCCCTACCCGTGGCGCGTCACATTATTTTGCTTTTTTTTCTGACACGCTGTTTCGGGTCTTAATTAAAGCACAAACCTACAGAGTTACTTGTAATTCGACGTATATCCAGCAGGAGCTGATAGGGGGGCCAAAATGCAACAAATTGAACCCCCCATATGTAAGGCCGAAAATCAATAGTTTTCGAGATATTTGAATTTTGTTTTTTGTTATTTATACCCAAAACTAAATGTTAAGTGTTTCTTTTTTGACATTTAATACCAAATAAAAAAAAAACTACATATTGAATGGGTACCATTAAAAATTAATTATTGTAGCTGACACTTCAATTAAGCTATGAACAAAATTAAAAGTACTTAAGTCAACAAAATAATTAAAATGATGAGCGATTTAAGAATTATATCGTGTCGAAAAAAATTTGTCTCGTTAAAACTAAAATTGATTTTCGGCCACACATTCAATTTGTTGCATTTTGGCCCCCCTATCAGCGCCTGGCGTCGAATTACAAGTTACCCTGTATGATTCAAAGTATTCTTGTTTGCTAATAAAGTGACTACACAGTAATTAAAAATATCGTAACTCACATTCGCCACATTTCTCCTACCCAAGACAAGCGGCCAACTGTAAGTGAAATCCTGTGGTTACTTAGCACTTATGCAAAAGGTAAGTCGAAGATGTAGGCGCAAATTGCTCTTACCCGTGGTGATGTACTGGTAAACGCATTAGACGTCCTGATGGAGCAATCAGCCCGACACTCTAACTTTAATGGACTAGATTAAAAATCGATGTCGTAAGTGACGCGATATGCGAAGGCAGGTTTCAGCAAGTTGCTTATGGATTTTCTTAAGTTTTAGTTAAGTTAACTTCAGTATGTACGTAGTTGGATTTTAAGAAAATGTGTTGTGTTTTTTTAAAGGTTTCTATATGAAACGTAAAACTGATTGTTAATCAATGTGGCCCTACATTTTAGTCTAAAATCTTACCTACTTAATAATCTGTGTTTTAATAGTTCAATATTATGTTTTTTTTAGAACAGTTACCACTTTCTGAAAATGCGGTAAGTAAATATTTATATTTTTACTCTAAATAATGCAAAAAATCATGTAAAAGTCAGTTCTCTAGACTTGAATTTAAAAGGTCCTTTACTTACAATATTATCCGTCATTAAGTTATAATATAATGAGAATGTTCACGGAGTAAAATAATGTATTTGTGTCCAGCCGAGCTATTCTGTAACAATCTCACCGTGATAACTTAGGTGAAGTGAGCTTGAAGTGAGTTGTCGATAGTGTCAATCTCTAGCATCGGGTGGAATGATAGCTCACTTCACCTAATTTATCATGGTGAGATTGTTACAGAATCGACCGGCTGTAAATCATCTACAAACAAACAAAATTTTATTAGAAAATATCGTATCTACGTTTTATAAACAGGATTTGATTTGCGGCGGGCAAGGGCTCTCGTCGTAGATGTTAGTGTACGGAAATGAAAGAAACTTCACTTTCTAATGTGAAAATCTCGGAAAGGTGACATTGCGATGTAACGATGTAACCTATCTACAGTCATATATTCTGTGCCAAATAAGTTCTTATTTTAAAATGGTAGCGCTGCGATGTTAGACAATTTTCAGAAACCAGTTGAGAGTTTCTACATAAATAACCTTATTTTATTTTCTTTAATGAACAGTGTGATTGCAGCGTTTGTAAAAAATAACTTTTTTTTGTAATGAGAGAACATCACAGTTTTTTTTTTGCATGTATCTATTAGGTAATTAGCGTTTATTTTTCTGAACACTTATAACAACTGAAGTAGGTTTTAACTCTAAAAAAATAATTATATAATTGGCCCGATTCTATTTCCATAATGTTTTATCCGCATATGACTCATCCGTAGAAATCAACAAAACCAAGCTTCGGAAGTTAAATTGATATATCTCACTGGTGTTGTGAAACAAGTCAGGCGAATCCTAAAACAAAAACAAAATAAAACTGTAAACAATAACGAACATCTTTAACCAAGAAACAGGCCTTCTGCGAGTTATTCAACGTTGTTACCCGTGCCTACATAGGTACTTATAGTTACCGGGCTCTGGCACAGACGATGTTTCGTGGAGTGGCGCCCCGAGCGACGACTCTGAACATTTGTGTTGTGAACCCTCTCAGCGTTTCACCTACATCCATCGTGGCTATACTTGACATACAGTCAAATGATTACATCGACTTACGACAATATACCTTAAGAGCGGTAAGGTTTTGATGCACGGACATCTTTTGTAGTTGTGTTAGACAGAATAGTATACTAAACTTACTAAAAATGACAGCAAATAAATCAAGTTTGTACCTACAAGTAAATATTATAATATACACATTCGTCGTGCGATTGTTGCTCTGAGTGTGGTGTGTTAAAGTTAGTCCCTCAAAATAATTTAAAAAAGTGTCAATTTCTTGTGAAGTTTGACCTAGACTTTATTGTGTTATGTACAGTGACTCAAGTGGATTCTATTTCGTGCAAAAAATCATCTAATAAACTAAATTCAATAACAGTATTCATCAAAAACAGTTTAAAAATTTTAACTTTTCTGTGCGTGAAGGTGACTTCAACGATTTCGAGAACAAAGGAACTCATTAGTGACAAAGAATTTGCAAGTCATGTGTGACCATAAACTTTGAACACGACCAAGAATTTCGTTTTGACTTTGTATGTCTTCGTGGTCGAGTGGCGGAGAGAGTGCTTTTTGTCTCGCTACTACCGAGTGCCTCTGGTTCGAATCTCACAAACCGCAAAACTTTTTTCTTTTTTTTTCACTTTCTTTTTTTTCTATATTAAAATTAATATAATTTGAAAGAGAAGTTTGTTAGTTAAAAATGACTGACAATTTAAGTACGCTTCGTTCACCGAGCAAGACAAAATTCCATTCCGACAATGAACTAAACATCGCTTCTAGTTCGGAAATGAGCGGCGAACAAAATGTGGCAACACGAAAACGCAAACAGCCGGATTCTGAGTGGTTACAGGCGATTAACGCATTATCAGCAGAGTTTAAGAAAACCTTAAACGAGTGGCGCCGGGACATGGAATCTAGTGTAACCAAAATATCTGACAATGTTATATTAGTGAAAAATGAACTCTCGTCACTCACTCAGATCACGTCAGAGATCAAGAGCGAAATTAATTCACTTCAATCCGAGCAGTTGCTGATAAAACAGCGAGTTTCTGGGTTGGATGTGAAATACGAAGGTATGACAGGTCAAATAGATTCTCTCAAGGATTCCGTTCAGTTCGTCAGTAATGACCAAAATGATATCTGCAAGAAAGTCACCCAGATTGAGCAACAAATTAAGGTGGCTGTCAATTTGGCCCCAATTGTTACGGAGCTTGTGACAAAAATAGACCATTTAGAACAAAGTGCTCGGAACAATAACATAGAAATATGTAATATTCCAGAACGGCGAAACGAAAACCTTTTATTATTAATGCAAAATATTGGGACTGCAATCAAATACAACATCCAACAAAGTGACATTATTTCGATCCATCGCGTCCCACATGCGCACCAACAAAACAATAAGCCCAAGAACATTATAGTGAAATTTGCAACTCGAGTAATGCGCGATAACATACTTAGCGCCCATCGGCTATGCAGAGGGCTTACTACCGAGCAGCTCGGCATATCAGGAACATCACAACAAATATATATGCACGAACATCTAACTTTAAAGAACAAACATTTGTTTCGAGAGTGTCGTGAAGCTGCCAAGAAATATAATTACAAGTTTCTATGGGTCAAACATGGAACAATTCTTTTGCGCGAAAAGGAAGCTACTAAGGCTTTTGCCATTCGTAATTCGGAAGATATTGCTAAAATCAAGCCTGGCTACGCGGCAACAAATGATAAATAGTAAGCTGCATGTGTTCAACAACTATTTGTATATTACTTTTAAAAACGCACATTATGTTACAGAATATCCTACAGTTTTGTTTAAGTATATTTTCTGTACATCCTTAGATGCATGTTTAGGGAGTATCAATATAGTAAAAACTAAATATAATCATGTATTGCATTCCTTCGCTTATTATAATGTTACGAAATGTATTATCAGCTTTGTACAATTTATTGCTATGCACTTATGTCTAGGCGTTAACTTTAGTGTGATAGTTGGCTTAATGAGTTTATTGCGAATAATTAAACATTGTAACTATACTTTGACATCTCGCTTGCTACTTTATGAATGTGCCCACAGATACTCAATGATTCCTGTTTTGTATTATAATAATTGTTTTATAACATTGTATGATATTCTCTGGCCTTACAAATTAAAACGTCAACAACGGAAAAGCTTATCTGGTCTATTTTATGTAAATTTTTGTTACAATGATTGGAAATAACTACGTAATATATTACCAAAATTGCAGGGGAATCCGCACCAAACTGAATATTCTATATATGAATATTCTTGCCAATTGCTACGATATAATTGTGATGACTGAGACCTGGTTGACACCAGATATATTTAACAACGAGTTCATTGACGAACGTTATGTGGTTTATCGTTGCGATCGTGATCGTACAGCAACCAATAAGAAGGACGGGGGTGGTGTTCTAGTAGCTGTATTAAAGGAACTGCGTCCAGAGAGTTTAACACAGCGCTCGCTTATGCATTTTAATATTGAACATGTCCTTGTACAACTACCGAGTTCAACTAGAGGCAAGTATCAAACCATTGCGGCTGTGTATATACCACCAAATACATGTGAGAGTGTATATGTTGATTATTTTGACCTATTGCAATCAATATTGGATAACGCTATAACTGACAAATTTTATATAATAGGAGACTACAATATACCAGACATTGACTGGGTTGCCGGCTTAAACGCCACTTCTCCGTCTAGTCTGATTGGCCAAAGCAACTCTCCAGTTTGTGCACAGTTGTGTTCGCTTATTTCTTATCTAAACGCTCGTCAATTTAACAACATAAAGAACCAAAACGGCAAAATACTAGACTTAGTTATTAGTAATGATGACTGCACCATTTCTACACCAGTAGACTATCTGCTACAGCTGGATATTCACCATCCTCCTTTCTGTATCATGGTTTCGCCATGTCTACCACATAGTTCAATGAGACGTAAATCACTAAAAAAATTCAATTATTTTAAAGCTGACTATGGAAAAATTAATGACTACTTAAAAGATATAAATTGGAAGGAAACACTAAACCAACAAACGATCGACGAATCTCTTGATACATTTTACAACATTATATTTCAAATTATTAAAAAGTGCGTACCTTTAACTACTTCCAGAACTTCTAAATTTCCTATTTGGTTCCCAAAGTCACTTATACATATTTACAAAAATAAGGCTAAAGCCTGGAATAGATGGAAAACATATAACAATATTTCAGACTATGAGCAGTTTTCACTATACCGGTCTAGGTTCCAAGACGAATGCAAGAAGTGCTATAACAAATACATGAATTCGGTCGAGGATGGTATCCAAAATAATGTAAAGCATTTTTGGACTTTTATATCTAACAGAAAACGTTGTACAGGTATTCCTTCCTCAATGGTTTATAACAACCAGACAACAAGTGACCCGGAAAAAATTTGCAACTATTTCTCAGATTATTTTCACTCGGTCTTTGAGGCATCTTCCCAAAGTGGTAATACACCTATGCACAACGAATGTTCTGAGAGCTGCACTCTGTTGAATAACATTCAGTTCACTATCGATGAAATTCGTGGGACCCTCAAGGCTTTGGACCCCTCAAAGGGACCGGGACCAGATGGTCTGCCGGTACAGTTTATTAAGAATACTGCTGATAGTCTCTGCATACCCTTGCATATTATTTTCAATTCGTCACTTTCGCAAGGGACCTTTCCACATGCATGGAAACTGGCCAACATAACCCCTGTTTATAAATCAGGACCTAAAAAGGATGTTGAGAACTATCGTCCTATTTCAATATTGTCAACTTTGTCAAAGGTTTTTGAAAGACTAATACATAATAAAGTATATCCAATTCTACACAATATTATAATTCAACAGCAGCATGGTTTCGTCCAAAGAAGATCAACCACAACGAACCTAGTTACTTTTGTAGACTACTTATTTAATAACATGGACTCTCGTATCCAAGTAGACTCTATATACACTGATTTTAAGAAAGCCTTTGACAAAGTTGACCACGCACTACTTTTGAATAAAATTGCGTTCAATGGCATACGCGGTGATCTTTTAAGATGGTTCTCGTCTTATATTTCAAATAGGACACAGAGAGTTGTGATAAATGGGTTTAATTCTAACACTTTGACAGTAACTTCTGGGGTTCCGCAGGGCTCCATATTAGGACCTCTTTTATTCGTTATTTTCATAAATGACATTAACACTTGTTTTCAAAATTCAAAAATATTGCTCTATGCCGATGATCTCAAAATTTATAGACCAATTAAAAATTTACAGGACTGCCTCCTGCTGCAGCAAGACTTAGACAGGTTTTCTGAATACTGTTCGCACAATAAGCTCCAGCTAAGTATAACTAAGTGTTGCTGTATAAGTTTTACCAAAAACAAAAATGTTCTGACCCATTCTTACATCTTAAATAATGTGAACCTAACAAGAGTGACATTAGTCCGGGATCTTGGAGTCTTGCTAGATGATAAACTGCAACTTGACGCTCATATTAGTAAAATAGTGAATAATGCATTTAGGATGTATGGTTTTGTGATGAGGTCATCCACTGAATTTAAACGCCCATATACATATTTGTACCTTTATAAATCATTGATCAGGTCTCAGTTGGAGTACGCTGTTGCGGTGTGGAATCCCTTCTATACTAAGTATTCAGATGCGATTGAAAAGGTACAGCGTAAATTTTTGAAAGCCACGTTTTTCCGTTGTTTTCGTACCCAAGCATCTTACAGTGACCTTCTGGATAGGTATAAGCTACTAAACTTAAAGGCCAGACGAACTTTTTTAGAGACAATGTTTTTATTTGACCTATGCAACCATTCATATGACTGTATTGATATTAGTAATAAGATTTGTTATGTAGTACCTAGAACTACCATGAGCCGTGGAGTGCGTGCGAGACCACTTTTTGCTATAACATCAACTCGTACGAATGCTGGCTTGCGCGCACCCTTACGTCGCATTACTACTCAATTTAATAAAATTTTCAACGATTTTGATATCTTCGCTTTACATGCTAATAAATTCCGTAGCCTAATCCGCCAAAAAATTTCAGAAATGTAAACCCAGTTATGTGTTTTTATCAACATAATGATGTTTCTTCGTTGTATTTGCATGCCTATTTAGCTTTAGTCATATATTTAAGCACATTATTTACAATAATATTATATAATTATTAATTGCAATCGCACTACGTAAGTGCATTAAAAATTACTCTTTTTATAATCTGTGGAAAATGTCGTGGGTTATACACTTGCTCACTTTGTATGAATTGTTTGTATATTATTGTAGTGTGTAACTGTTTATTTTCCTAAATAAATAAAATAAAAAATAAAAAATATATAATTGCAAGCTTGCGAATGACACAATAGAAAGAAAGGGAGAAGGAGACAGCAAATATTTTTTATTGACCCAATCAAAATGAAACCCGTTAAAACTAATCCAGCTCGACGTCCACGCCAAAATATTTCTTAAATTAAAATAATCCAAAACCTGAACAACTGCGTATTAAAATTTATTTTAGTTGGATACAATTTTATATAAAATTCCAACACGCGAAATTGTATTTAGTTGTGAAAAGAAAATACCTTTAAAAGTTACATAAATTAACCTTTTGAAGTTAAGGCCGTCTAAAACAGAAGTACCTATCCATCAAAAAATTTAGCAAAAACAAAATGCCACATTTTTTTCTTTAATCCATAATTCTAATCTGTAATGTCGGGAGCACAGTTACTGTCTTGATTTGATGTTTGACAGTTAATGATATCCGTCGTTGTCTGAAAATATTTGATCCTCCAAGAAAGTAGCTGCCAGTCTGCCAATTCAGTGAAGCAAGATGGTGGAATGACAGTAATCACTTGCTCTACTTAGCATCTTACTGTTATGAAAGTTTTTTATCCTGACTACTTACAAAAGGCTTTAACTCCAAGACATTGTTCGTAAGGTTTGACGTTTGACGTCATTTTCTTAATGTTTAATTTGTTTTGTTTCAGGTAAGACTCGTCCGCCGGTTATCTTCTAAGGATTAAGTATATTAAAAAGGTATTGTATTTTTTAAAGTGTTTTCCGTTTATATGGATTGCACTACTTTAAGCTGAATTTATATTGCATTAAATCAATGTGAAAACTTAAATAGCTATTTAAAGCGTCGTAAGCAAAACAACCGTATGTACACTTAGGTGAATGACATTTCTTTTTTTTTCTTTTCTTTTCTCCTGTATTGCGGGTGCGTTTACAAACATTTAAACTCACATACACAAACAGCCAGACCAAGAACAAGCTTGATCGACTGTAAAAAGAAGATCATATTCAGGTTCGATTTACAGAGAAATACTATTTAAAGAATGAAATGTGAAACATTATGAGGGCATTGAGCTTTTAATAGTACAACTAATATTTTCACAACAGTTAATTTATAGGTAAATTCTCCGAATGAGCGTTTCATCACACTTTAAATAAAGCGATATTGAAAACCAGAAATGTCGAAATTAATTAAAATATAACGTCGATTAGTGTACATAACCCGTAGATTAAACCGCTAATAAAGATTCTGAGAAACTTGGAAATGTGTGAATACATTATATTCGATTAAATGGAATCATAAACTATTTTGGAGTATCTCTTATTATGACGCGCCTGTGAAGTTTGTATATCGAAATGGAAAACACGACTTTAGGAATGACTAGATCAGACGCCTTTACGTTATGGGTACACACGGCTACACATCAAGCTATACATTTCCAGTTTACACTGAACTCTCATTGTTAGGAAATCCTATACAATTCGAGATCAGCTTATACTGGAAATATTTAGCTTGATCTGTAGCCGTGCGTACTAAGATAAGTATTCATTATGACTTATGAAAGCATTAACTACTTTTATATCTCAAAAAAGGAGTAAACAAAGGAGAGGAAACAAGGAGGGAGTATACAGAATTACTCGGAGATCCTTCTTATATTAAAATATCCGCATTTAAAACTTCTGAAATTTAAAACGAGGTTTTCCTTCTAAACCAAAGAAATTTATAATGAAATCTCTTTGGATAAGACCTTTTTGAACGCTTTTCAACTTCCGATCAGGTTGGCAGTTCTCTTAGTACATTTAACAAAGACTGGTCGCCTTGAATTATAAATTTTGCACTCCCTTTTCTTGAATTTAAAACAATAGATCATAAAATAAATCTGATATTTATCCAAATCAAAGACAGATGACGGGCTTTGTACCCTATCTTATATAGGAAAAAGTGTAAAAGAAATCAAAGAGCGTGTTTAAGAGCAATCGAATAAACAGGATGGGAAACGAAACAGAAGGGACAACTAATTTAATCCTAAACTTTTAAAGAAACTGTATTACCTATGTAAGTACTTACGTGGTGGGGTTTTTTTTTTTTTTGTGGTTGGGAAATCATCAAATAACTGAACTGAACTGGAGGGCGTGTCAGACTCTTACTGACTAAAACCCACCCGTGTTCCTTCAGTTGTCTGTGCCAGGGGCCACAGTATCCCTCTCGGACTTTCCCGCAACCCTGGTGGGATCACACTGAAAGTTTTTAGAAAATAAAAAACGGAATGATGTAGCAGACTGTTATTAATCACCGTCGCATGTGATGGAACCATTGACTGAACAAGTGGGCCAAATCTTCTTTAGGGATTTCTTCCACGCCTTTTTCAAACGCAGCCACGGCATCTTACGGGTTCATAAAACTAATTTCTTCTTTTATTTTTAGATATAAATAAAAGTCACAAGGTCTGGGCTGTAAGGAGGATGACTTACTAACTCCACACTTTCGATTGACAAATATTTGATAATCCATCTGGCGGAGTGAGCTGGAGCGTTGTCGTAGTGGAGCAGGATCTTGCTTCTTGGGCGCTGTTGTCTAACATTTTCCAAGACAACTGGTAAACAATGACTGACATACCAATCTGCAGTAACAGTCTTTTTATTTTCTAGGACAATAGTTGCTAAATGACCCGTCCGTCCAAAGAATGAGGCAATCATTTTTTCCCCGTGACTTCTGCCCTTCTTTACTTTTGTCGGCAAATCTTTAAATGGAAACATCCATTGCGCAGATTGTCTTTTGGTTTCTGGTTCGTAACAATATATCCAGGTTTTATCACATATGACGATGTTATATACAGCATTCGAGTCACCTACGTCATACTTTTCAAGCATTGAGCGGCATCAATCCAAACGGCGGCGTTTTTGATCTTCCGTCAAATTATGAGGTATCCATCTACTACAAAGCTTGCTGACGCCAAAATTTTCATATACCTAAGCCTTTTTGTACTTGAATCATACCAATTCCTAAAGCTGCCCGAATCTGTTCATATGTCACCCTTCTATCAGTTTCCATCATTAGCCGGACAGCACTCACAATATCTTCAGTAGTCGCAGTAGAAGAACGTCCTTCTCGCGAATCATCAGTGAGTTTGCTTCGACCACGCTTAAAACTCATTAAGCCAGTAGGAAACAGTGGCACGGGATGGGGCTTCGTCATGAAATGCTAATCGAAGTCTATCGTCACATTGTTGTTGAGTATATTTTTGTGTTTCGTAATGTTAATTACTTATTACTATATAGAATCCAGTTCTTCTCACTGAACAGACAGCAGTGCTGCTGGGGAGTTTGTTCCGCCACTTCTTCATCCCAGCTAAAGCACTAGGTAGTGGTGAAGGGTGGGCGTTTTGGGGGGACTGTCTTATGTGATTTTGACGTTCAAAAAGTGCTGATTCTCAGCCTAATTTGAATAGATGACTTTTGATTTTGATTGATTTTGAGTAAGACCGCAACGAAACTCGTAATATATCATAGAACGAAAATTTTCTATAGTCAAATCCATTTCGACCATAGAGCAACACGGAATCCGCCGCGCCGGTGCCCGTGTTGCTCTATGCTTTCGACGCACAACAGACACTTTTTAAATTGCCGCCAATTTATAAAAACCATAGAGCAACACGGGCCACCGGTGGCGGATTTGCTCTATGATAAAAACAAATGACATAGGAATTCATTACACATCTCCAGATTCCCAAAGAGTTCCTAATTCGAAATTTAAATATTTTTTTCCATGTGTTGCTTTTCTTACTGGCCTATTCTAAAAACTTTCAGTGTGACCCCCCCGTACATTGTACTTTTAGTTACCACCAGATATATTATAAGTAAAAAGAGGTAATAGGTTTATACGCTCCGCAAGTGGCACGTCAAAAAGAGATATGACGATATGTAACTTGGCTAACTAGCCCAGCTATATATCGTCTTGTCTCTTTGTTCCTCTTAATAATTACCACGTACCGTTCACGGGTCATCTAATAGTGTGCCATTGTGTAGTTTTTAAAAATAGAATGTTGGGTAGGTAACCTTTGTGCCTCTTTTTGCTTATAATATCATTGGTTACCACCTACTAAATAGATATTCAGATTTAATTTTAAAACGCCGTAACTTAGTAGCACGCGGCGTCAGACGGGGGACGTATTGTTACGACGTACGTCTTATCTGATAGTTTGGATGCTAAACTTCGCTAACACTTCCTTACGGCAGCTCGAGCACGCACTACTTACGTAGTGGCAAGAAATGTGTCAGGGATTTTGTCGTGTTTTGTACTTACTACGTAGGTTATCTGTATAGGAACCTTGCATACTTTCATTATTTTGATAGCAGGCTAAATTGAGACAAAATAAATAATATTTTATTGATTGATTGATTGAAGCGTCAGAGATGGAAGCGTATTATTTACAACGCACCTAAAACACACTATTTCAATAAAAAATAATCAATATCAAACAAGTCAATTAATTAATAGACAAACTAGAAGTTAATATCAACCGCTCAAATAATTATGTTCCACATACGCTATAGGATTATAAGGATTGGCTGTGTGACTCTTTCTCGCTTAGCTTCAGCTGGCGTCACAGACGGAAGCATAGGTACTGTTTACGACGCAACTCTTATCAGTCACGCTAAATCACCAAAACATAAGACTTATTTCATAATACCACAGAAAACACAATTTTGCTTGGATAGAATCAATATCAAACAAATCAATGAAGTAATATATGATTTACTAAGAATAAATATCGACCACTCAAAAATTTTCCCCACGCGCTATAGGATTTATTAGTATAGGCTATGTGACGCTTACTTATTTAACGCCATTCGACGTCATAGACGAAAGCGTAGTGTTTACAACGCACCCAAAACACATTTTGTCTAGAAGATAACCAATATCAAACAAATCATTGGTCATGAAAATTTATTAACACGATACGACGAACAAACAAGCTATATAAATACCTACTTTCGTAATAACAAGAATACAATATAATATCCTATCTTGAACCTACTAACAAAGTGAAAATGCCTAACAAATCCATTACAAACAAATATCGATCACTCAAAAATGTTACCCGCTCGCTATAGGATTATTAGGATAGGCTGTGTGACGCTTACTCGATTAGCGACAGCCGGCGTCACAGACGTCAGTGCGTTTCTTACAATGCACCCAAAACACACTTTACCTAAAAGAAAACCAATATCAAATAAACTGTCGACATATGTACTACAAATAATTATCGACCGCTCAAAAATGTTGCCTACACGCTATAGGATTATTAGGATAGACTGTGTGACGCTCACTCGCTTAGCGTCAGCCGGCGTCACAGCCGGAAGCGTATTGTTTATGACGCACCTCTTATCTGTCACGCTGAACGACCAAAACATAACTCCACTTCGAATTTATGAACTCGCTCGATATTCGCTTCTACGAGTATGTCAAGCTAGTGACATTGGTAGAGACTATTTGGAGATATTTTTCCAAGTGGTGTTTCATTGATTAATTACGTACTTACTTAGTTAATTCACATTGTAATACTATATTTATAGAAATCTCTCAATCTATGTATGAAGTCGTATGTGTTTTTTTTTACTTTGTCTGTCAGATGTGTAGAAATAAGAAACTTTTGCAATATGAAAAAAAAGATTTTGTGTACAGGCCCACACAATCAAGTAATAGACGATCACTGAATATCACTGAAGATAACTTTCTATAAAATTTTCCCACCAACAATACCAAAGCACAACGCAACTAAAAGTTAAATCATCTACAAACACAAAAGCAATGTTCTAAATACGAAAGTATCCGTTCAATAATAGACTATGAATTTCTAATACTATTTCTGTAGCTCGTCGTTGCCAGCAGGGGGGGGGGTACCGGAGCGGGGCGGGGGGAAGTAACGTCTGAAAGCATAATATGATATTATTGCCAAAATAATAACGCGGAGTAGACAACACCGCATCTTCCCCTGTTAGGGCTGAGCTGCGTACGTCAGTTCATTTTGTAATACAGTTACATTTGTATACGCGGATGTTTCCTGTAACTTGAGTTACGGTAGTCTTGTGGGATGTTTGGAAATTATTTTGAGATTTAATTGTTATAGGTACCTTCTTTTTTTTACGTCCCCAATTGGTAGTGGCATGGCAACATTTTTTGTGACGTAGGTAAACAAGAAAGTTTCCCAATTCCTGTGCAGTTACCTAAATGCCAAAATGGTTTAGTTAAAATTGTACGTAGCTACAGCCATCCCTGAAGATTGAATTCAAAATTAAACGTTGTAGATTATGTATAGTGGACGGCACGATACGGTAGAGTTTAATCGTTGGACAGGTGCGTGTGACATGACCGCTGGTCGGTACCATCGGAATCTATTTATTGCTCTTAGCTACAGTTAGCGGCGTTGCCACTATATCCGTCACGACTCACGAGCAATCAATTTAGCATTTATAGTGGCATCCGTGTAACCTTTTGAGTTTATTGTTTCCTAATAAAAGCAAGCGGTAGTAAGGTCCTGAAAATGAGTCGGGTCTTTTGATACCAGTCGTAAAATATGAAAAGGTCTATTCGATTTTCAAATACCTACTCATTTCAAATTTAAAAAGAAATTAATTTGTTATTACTTTCGAAGCACGTAACTTTCTTTCTTCCAAGAAGGCTTTTCTCAAGGAGTAACAAAATCCGAATGCCAGCCACTCTTCGATCCTTCTAAATTTAAACATTAATATGGGTGACGTCATAACAGAGTTGACGCGTCTCATTCCGCGACTTCCCGGCTTGTCAGACACAAAATGGAGCGGAGGCAGGGCCTTTTGTACTTGTAGGCTTTGTGTGCAAAGTAAGCTTCCTACCGAAGCATCTGTGCGATGATGAAACTTGCCAGACAACGCTTTTAAGCACGCTTTATGTCTCGAATTAAAACTTTAAAGGAGGAAATTAAACGTCTGAAAAATTGTGCATGTTACACTCACGGCCTGTTCGTTGTTTGGTCTCAGGAGGGGGTTGAGTTGTATCTACTTTTTGTCACAGTCGCGTTCGCGTACAAGTGACTAACTCGAACGTAGACTCTCTTGTTCGCGTAGAGACATCGTCAAGTCAATATTTTATGGAGACGTCTAGCCTCCTGATATACAGAGATAGGTCTAAACATGATGATTGGTGTGTAGGCTTTATGATCAGATTTCCAAAGAACCGTAACGTTTTATAATACACGAAAAGATATAAGTAAAGACTAGACAAACAAAGGATACGATCCCTCATATCTTAATCGTCATGTACAATACTTATTACTTTAACAAACATACGAAGACACAATAACCCAAAACACCACCAGTGAACTAACAACCGAAGCTTAATCAAAGTACCATAGTTTCACAGCAGCAAAATTATCATTGCCGCGATGTATAAGTCCAACCCTCTCTTGCAGAACAAATTCCACTTGTCAAAATGTTCACGCTATGTACACGGGAATCACAAAGCGAGCCGCTTACAAAGAACGGGCCCCAACAAATGGTTCCGTCAAGCCGGTGTTTGTGTAATGCGCGGTCGGACGCATCCCACTATCAACAGTGATATTACACATGTCTATTTTCAACACGTTAACTACGGTTAAAGTACTGTTAATTTGGTTACAACACTGCCTGTCGATTAGACATTGCCTGTTATTATGATGGTTGTGATAAAACTTGCAGCAGGCTGCAGAGGCCATTAACAGACTTGGTCCAAGAGTAATTTTGCAATTGCATCTCCCGATCGCAATAGAAGCTTAACATATCGAATTGCTAAGCGTATACTAGCGATAAATACTTCATAATTAGTCACTTGATGCAACGTGCAAGTAATCCGATGGTCATTTATTTGACGTGCATTTGTTGCATTTCTGAGTCCGACGAACCGACAAATCAGGATACGGACTAATCAACGTGCCTAATCGAAGGCTCATGTTCCTAGTGAACGAAAACTCAAAAGCTGATTTTGCTGACCCAGCGTGAATTCTGAACGAAATAGCTGTACAAATGTTGGTAATGTTCCATGTATTTGGACAATCGGGGAGATGAACTGGATATTATGGTTTGTTCGTGTATTTAACAGCAGGAGCCCTGAAAGTTTCTTCATTAGAATTGTTTAACCTACTCCAATTGCTTCCGCGAAATGCTAATTTATTTTCCCAGTTGTCTGACTGAATATAATGGATGCGTCGGTTGTTAACTACTTTCTAAAGGTTGTTTGAGCTTCTAATTTAATAAAAATCCTTTTTTGACTCTGTTTGACAAAAGGGAAATAACAATCCCTCCTCATTTCACTGAACGAATGCATCAAAAGCGTTCTACAAAGGTATTTTAATATACGTAGAAGAAGTATAAAAAAAAACCCTGAACTTTTCTTATTATCCGGGCGCTTTATATCTCATGTCACATTTTCTACAACGTGAAGACTAAACGTATTGTTCTGTCACTCAGAGAATCGCGTTACTGATTTTTTTCGCTCCATGTAACACGAACGAATTGTAACCAGAGCGTTGCTCGTCCCTTAACTATTTATGACAGGGTTTCAGCCCAATTCCACACTGACAGTAAGTAGATCTTGACGTACTTACCTACATAATGTGACACCTTGATATTAGACCGCTACAATTTGTCTCGCATGTTTCATACAAGTTACGGAGCACGCTTTTATAATATGAATAAGATACGGTACAAATCTTAGCGTGGTTTTGGCGAGATGCCAAAATGTGACAGAGTTGTGGACCACCGCGCGGCTGACCTGTGCCATTACCAGCTTTCTCCGTTTAACTATTTTGTGTATATACCTATGTTTAATAATATCAGATATTTGTAGCTTATTTCAGAATGTGAAGGCAGGTTCTTGAAATTGTTATTACAACAGTAACATCTGGCTCTCAAGCGAAGACGTTGTTGTTGTAAAAGTGGTTGAGGAGAATGAGTCGATACAGAGGATGGACAGCATTCTCCTTTTTTGCGACCACAATATTTTCTGCTTACCGTAGTGATCATGACGAGTTTCCCTTTGACCGTATTTTATTACCTGGAAGAGTATCGTGCCTGCCGTGCAAGAGAGAGAGATAATATACCGTATGGATTCTACATAATATATGCAATAAATGAAACCACATAGGTACTTACTTGTTTTCGCATTTGCGTTTTTTTTGCACTTATTTGTTCTTGCTGACCATATCCAAAAAAATGAACAAAAATAGTCCAGTAATTAGGTCAAAAAGTAGACTTTTAATTTTCAGTAAATTTGAACACTCTATAAAATTCAATCACCAAGTCAATGATTCAATGAACTTGAATTCTTAAACATTGAAAAGAGACGTTGCCACGCAGTGCAAACTATCACGACGGTGTTACGTATTCAACATAATTGCCTAAACTGGAAATCGGTACACGTCTATGAAGGAACTAAAAGGTACGTTGTCAAAGCAGAGTGTGTACTTTATCTAAATTTAATTAGATATTTATTTTGTTTTATTTGCGGTTTTAAATTAAACATTTAATTTTGCTATATTTCTGATGACTAGTATTACTTGTGGTTTCATTTATTGTATATAGTATGTGGTTTCCATACTGTATGCTAAACTTCCATAATATAGATGTAAATAAAATGAGCTTCGGAATTGCACTGACGCAAGTATATTCTTTCGTCCTCAGCATAAAGATATCATCTAGCTGCGCACCCAGGTGATCTTGCTAATCTGATATTGCATACCGTCTAGACTTAAACCTAGCCAGGTAAATTGCACTTCTTAACTAAATCAACCGACCTGCAATATGAAAAGTTACCAGTAGGCCAATTCTCGTACTTAAAAAACGTTCAAATTCAAGTCGCAATCTCATCTCAGCGACAATCAATGTCAAAAACCTGTCAAAAATGTATGTAAATTGATTGTAATTTTGACAGATTGAGACTGAGATTAGAATGCGAACGGTCTTAAAAATACGGGAATTGCCCCTCAGGATTATGTCAACAAAATTTCTTAGGATATGATGTATTGAAACAATGTTTCTGAAAATGTAGATTCTATGTTACAGCATTATAGAACTAAAGTTTACGCATCGTAAAGGTTAACTCCTAATAACTAGAATACTCTGGTAGCAAAGTTGTTGATGCACTAAATAGTTTAACCCACGGCATTTTGTTAGCTAATATAGTTTGGTTGTCGATAGTTGTAGCACCCAGACGACATTGTGTCGACATGGCTGAACTTGAAATATACAGTATGTTGGGGCAAGTTCGGCGCTGGGATAAGACTGTACGAATCAAATTCCCGCTAATTTGGCCATATCTTCTCCATATGTACCAACACAGACCGGTACGGTGACAGGCGATTTACTTTGTATAAATTATTTCACCACTGCTCTCAAAACGGTGAAGGAAAACATTTTGAGGAAACCGGCATGTCTGGGAACTTAAAAAATCGAAGACATGACATCTACCAACCCGCACTGGGCCCGCGTGGTGGATAACAGCCCACTACGTCTCACCGAGAGGAGGCCTGTGTCCCAGCAGTGGAAACAATATAGGCTAAATATGCATGTCATGCAGGTACCTACTACGCTTTGGAATGGGCAAATAGCTTCATATTTCTAACTGACCGAACACTTGACAATTTAAAAGTGCCTGTAAATGGTTTAATTGAAATAAATGCTTTGAATTTGAGTTTATATTTTAATGCTAACAACATTGCGTTCTGCGCCATTTTATTCTGCAGAATAAAAAATGGCGCAGAATCTGATTCGTAGGTACGGTCTTATCCCAGCGCCGATCTTACCCCAGCAGACTTAGAATGCTACAATGTTCGACTGAGAAAGCCGTGCTTGGTTCTGAAGGTACTAACACAATGGGGGAGTGTTTCTAAACCAATCTAAGCAATCGAACCTTAGTAACAAAGAGTAACTAGTAACAAAGAGTAACTAAACGGCATTCAGTACCTAATTATTTTTGCAAAGACCACAGTTTCAACGAGTTGCCTGCTTTACTAGCTTTTGCCCGCGGCTGCGCTCGCGCACGGTAAGTACAGCTGCTAAAGCGTGAAAAGTTAGAAGACAGACGGACAGAGTTACTTTCGCATTTTTAATATTAGTATGGAAGGATACCAGAACTATTGCTTGAGTGTAGGCACTTCATCTCTTCTCGTGTCAGCACTAACTATACAAGGTGTTGTTTTGCATCCTCGTCAAATTCGAGGAGGTAACTATGCTAATGATTCTCGACACGAATCAATAATAAAATAAGTAGGTATTTATTTTTATTTTTTGTATTTTTCGGAAATCGGCATGTGTAGGGCCCGTGTGATACCACCCTGTAACTACGCTGTAACTGTAACGCATGCACACAGCGACATAGTCGTACGAAACTGCCTACCGCATACGCAACGGGGCGATTTTGTTCTTTGAAAGTGGAGTATTCTGAAATACTGTCAAACTTAAATACCTAAAAAAACAAGTATGTATTAATTATTGAGCAGGATCGTAATTTTATTTGATTATTTATGTCTTTCATAACAGCCTCCTGAAATTTGACGAGGATGCAAAACAACACGTTGTATAAGAAAAGCTCATGCCATGGTGAAAAGATTAGCCAGCAGGGCTGATAGTGGACTAGTAGTGGTGCTGCCTACCCCGAGAGTATCGGTCGTAGAGAGATACTTCAGTATCGTTACTTGTGGGGTTTAATACCTACATAATTATGTGAGCTCATTAGTCATACTGAAATAGTAGATACTTGCAGCATTGCATCATTATTTTACGTCATGCAGATCATGTTGTAATTAAACAATAATTACTCTGCCCATGTACTAATTACAAGCATACATTAAATTCGTATTGTGGAAAATTATATTTACCTGCAAATGGAAATTAATTTGACAAAATATTAGCATTAAATAATTAATTTTAGTCAACGATTCCGACCAATCAACTGAAAAAATTCAAGTAATACGTAACTATTTAATTTCAATAGGTTTCAGAAAAATCGATGTTTTGCGAAGTGCGCTTCCGACCATTTTGTAAATTGTATAAATTCGTTGTTCTCTCAGTCTTTGCGGTTGTTATTATTTTCTCAGAAACGCTTCATAGACTATAGAGTTTTATATTATAATGTCTGAGGCTTGACTGTTGTGAAATTTACTCAACTTACGTGGATAGACTCAAGTGCCATTTATCTAAACATATTTTCTTTCTTTCCAACAAAAATAAAAGAACGGGTGACGCAACCGACTGCAGTTAAGATATCAATCCAATCTACCTGCCAAACGTGGTGATTTTGGCCATTTCCTATATTATTATAACCGTCAAATGTTCATTGAAAGTTACGTGAATAATCATAATTGTAATTAATTCTCTCTGCGTCATCCTAATGATGACTGGGGTATTAAATCCGCATTTGTGCAGTTTTTTTTTTTTTTCAAAAAGTTTTAATAAATAAATAATATTACAACTCAGCTTTCATGAGTTTTTTCTATTTAAATTACAAAAACCACTGAGTATTTATAGTAGGTAAGTATTGACTAAAGAGATACATTTTCCTCTTACTCATAAAACTGGTCTACTATTTGCTGAGATATTTGCCCCATCGTATCAATTTCGGCGCTTACCGCAAGAAACAAACTTGAACGATCGTGGCAAATTATGATGAATGGAGTACCCAAACCCATGTCATCATATTATATTGACATGATAGCTTCTTTAGTAACACGCCATATGCTACTCCGGTAGGTACTTTATGTTATATACCCTCCTAACTTGATGAATGTTTGACGAAGTTACCGTAGAGCTTAGTAATTGGTCTAAGAAAATCTAGATGCTAAGTCTCTTAGACTTATTTGTTAGCTAGATTGTGGTATCTGGGGTTAACTAATTAAAGGTGTTTTTTTTTTTGTTTTTGTTAACGTGTTTTAGGGTTACTGCTTAATATAATAAAAAGTACGCTTAAAACCTGAAAATTAATTTATTAGTGCACATAATTACACAAAAAAAAAAAACAAATTTGATTAATGATTTTATTTTTGCAAGTAGGTTTGTAGAAACACTTTTACACGTCCAACTTGATTTATTATATAGGTACCTGTACCCGTACTTCAAAAAGCGAATTGAGAATCTAAAACATTAGAAAGTTTTACCGCTGAAATCTCAAACGAAACTTAACTTTACTTAAAGTTAACCTCACTTGGATTTGTGTTTAAAAACTCTACCATAAGTGTCGCAAGTGCAGAAGACGATTAGTATAATCATAATTAGAGTACCTTACATAAATCAATTTCATTTTAAACAGCACTTTTTAACTTAACTAAATCGTTTCATAATCCTTCGTTCACTGTTTAGCCGTAATTTATTTGCAAACTAAAGCAGTCGAATGCCCAGTTCCCGCAAGAGACCGCATACGGCCATAATTAAGTTTTAAAGCACATTGCTACCTAACTAATAGCGCAATAAGACCGCTAGTTACTGCTGTAATCACATACCTGCTAATCCTTTAGGGGCAGACTAGGAAAACTGATTGTAGATCACAATGTATGTACCTACGTATTCCTCAATTACCACTCTTTGTCTCTGCATCACCTAAAGGATGACTAGTAGGAAATGTCTATGACATTTTGGGTGCTTAAAGTATTAAATATGTATGTTATAAATATAATCAGCCTATAATGTTCCCACTGCTGGGACACAGGCCTCCTCTCTGTGACAGGGAGTGGGCTTTTATCCACCACGCGGGCCCAGTGCGGATTGGTAGATGTCAGATGCCTTTGATTTTTTTTGTTCTAGGACATGCCGGTTTCCTCACGATGTTTTCCTTCGCCGTTTTGAGAGGAGTGGTGATGAAATAAATTACGCAAAGTAACGCGCCTGCTGGGGTAGAAACCCATCACTTTCAACTCGTAACCACTGGGCCACCAAAATATGGCTGAACGCTGAAATAAAGAAAATAAAAAAATTGCTTGTTCTGCACTAAAAAAAAAACAACAAGCGGCATCCTCGAAGCCCAACTTAACGCATGTTGGTATTTGGAACTTAGTACTCCACTCATTGAAGTAGTGAATAAACATTTGTGTTATTTCCAATTAACATAGAATCGCTAATAGTACAGATGTTTTGTAGAGCAGGTGCAGCGACTCCCATCTATCCCCACCCAGAAACAGAGAGTACATACATAATTATCATACCTGCAATAGACGTTATGGGAATCTCGAACAATCCAGTATTTCACCAGTTGCTTCAAACACAAACTTTTAGACTGCACTAAGTTTTTATTCAGCCACGGAATTAAAAAAAAAAACAACTCTCTCCCCTTTGTGAAATCTGAGCAGCCAATATCAATGAAACATTTTCTCTTTCATCGAATCATCCACCTTTAAAAGCTTTGTTATCATTTGAATATCGGTTTATTCCATTGGCTGTTAACTGATCTAGTTGCCGTGGTTCAGCAATCACGGTAATCCGTAGCAGAGTAAAAGCGGGACGTGAAAGAACGGACAAACGGACAGTCCAATCAATTACAGACGGATTTGAAGCGGCTGCCGATCGTTCCAACGTACGCCACTGTCAAATTATGCACCTGCCTGAAATTGGACTTTCAATGCAAGATATTAAAATTGGTATTCCTTCTATTGACCCATCGGGATGTAAGGAAGATTATTAGTATACCCGTTGCGCAAAACCTTTGATAAGCGTGATGATTATAGAGGATGGAAATGTTCCTAACACTTTTATTGTCCGGGTCCAGTCTAATTTAGTGGTCTGAGACCTTCCAGAGAAAGCAAAGAGGTATGTCAGTATTTGTATAGGATTTGACTCTCGCTTACTTAAAAATGTTGGTCGATCTCAGCAGCTCAATTCCAATGCTTCCAGTTGAACGCCCCTATGTTTTTATTGTGCTAATCCTTTAACACATCCTTGGAGAAAATTCGTGAGCCCAACAACCCCATAGTGCACGGCAACATGAGACCATTAAAGACATCTTAACCAAGGTCGCTTGAAACATCGTGTCTCCTCAACTCCCAGATATAAAAGCAAAACATCTGCAAAAGCCTGTATGTGTGTACATATATGCAATGGAATATTAACCTTACAGGAAGAATACGACTTGCTGCATGAAGTGTAGTAACAAACGATTATATTCAGATGTGGAGCTCCATGTCTACATATTTGATACCCAACTCCTACGTGCTCGTTACCCACCAAAATGTAATAAAGTAAATGGAGCCGAAAATTATCTCATGCTCTCTCAAATTCAGCGACGTAACATGAACATTTTTATCATAATTCTGTTGTCTATTACATTAATGTAGGAACTTTTTGTGGGATTTAACGAGCGAATCCGTCTGCGTTCGGAAAATAGGACCCTGTATTGGTAGTGTTGTGTTTCATTGCACTTATTGTTATGGGATATGTCGATTTTAAAATTCCTTTTGTATGTCTTAGTTGCCAGCAAAATGGTAATATTTATAACTTAGAAGACAACATAAAAATTACCTTGCTATCTGTCCTTAAATCATTTTTGCAAGAAAATAAATCTGAAGATACCTCTCAAGTGAATTTAAAATACGTGTATTCTTCACAAAATATAAAACTCCGTGATATATTGGAGTCGAGGGGCAAGATGTTATCGCAGAATCCCCCTCGAAGATCAATCATTTTCAATAACTAAACGTCGCATAAAGTGACAAAAATTTTAAATCGGGTTCGCTTTTTAAATCTTTTCTTTTCTCTTTCAAACTCAATAATTGTCGCAGTTAATTAACGAACATTTTTAAATAAAGAATAGAAATAACAAAATGGAGGCACGACAGTGATTCGTCGTAGTGAGGTCTAATAATAATCTAATAAAATGTTAAGAGGAAGGAAAAACGGAATAGTAGGTAATAATGTCGGCGGTAAAAAATGGTCGGTTGCAAATAGTATTAGACCGAAGCTAAGTGATTTGTTGTGTTGCGGTCAATCGCACTTTGCTTTGGTTTCTTATAGTTCCTAACACCAGAGTCACTTCGAAACTTTGACCACTAGGCTGTCGTCCTCTTAGAAAATAGCTCGCATTTGACCTTTATTTTGATTAAATACTTTTGTTAAGTTCTTTTTCTATATCATTAGATGTTAGACAGTCAAGCAGACACTGTTGTTAGCCGAAGTCGGTGCGATGTAGTTTGACGATCATCACTCCTGCCCTTATCCCATTTTATTGGGAACTATATTTTCTATCACCAAAATTTATATTTGTCATCAAGTTGTATCACCTAATAAATAGATCTATCGCCACGAAATATTTTCGTTCTCAGATAAACAAAAATTGTTCCCAGGTTGATATCTCAGGATTTTAGGTGATTTATTGTGGAACTGATTTTGCATTGTTTGGTGACTACATTTTGGTGACAGATCTACTATTTGGAGGACAAACCCTATTATTTAAGAAACACAAAACTAATTAAATTGGTAATAGCTTAAATGATACCCGAGACAAATTACCAGGAGAAACTGGATGCAATCTGGACTTTAGGGCACCCCGACTCGGACAGGTTAGGTTACAAGGGGATGGCGGGGTCGAGAGACCCCGCCATCCCCTTCGTGGTTATTTTTTTATAAACCACCCAGAAGTAGGAGCCCCGCGAAGCGGGGCTCCGTCGACCAAGCCCTACCGTCGACATATTATGTATATCAAATGTGGTGAATAAGAAAACTACTACTATTGGTGATCTCTTTAAATTAGTTTGCTTAAATACTTATTAGGACGCACCTATTATAATACATACAAAAACATTTATTTGGTACTAGACCTTATATCTCAGGATTTTAGGTGATTTATTGTGGAACTGATTTTGCATTGTTTGGTGACTACATTTTGGTGACAGATCTACTATTTGGAGGACAAACCCTATTACTTATTTAAGAAACACAAAACTAATTAAATTGGTAATAGCTTAAATGATACCCCATTTTATTTGGGATGGCAGTTGGTTTTCTTCTGCCATACATCTCTTTAAGCAGTCATAATGTGTGTGTGTGTGTGTATAATTTCTAATAAACCGGCTAAGTGCGAGTTGAACTCGCACACAAATGGTACCGAACCACAAGGCAAAAAATACATTTCATGAATGGAGACCCCCTTTTTTTATAGCGGCTATTGAAATACATATTCTGTGAAATTTTTAACTGTCTACCTATTACGGTTCATAAGATACAGCCCGCAGACAGATGGACGGACGGATAGCGGAGGCTTAGTAATAGGGGTCCGTTGGCACCCTTTGGGTACGGAACCGTAAAAATGGATCACAATATTCAAATATTTCTGGGACGTAACAATCAAACAAAACTTTGCGTCCTTGCTATCTTGAATACGATATTTAAATAATACCTGGATCTGTATTTAGATTTGCAAAAGTAAAACCTAGACATACTTAAATAAATCTAAACACAATGGTAAATACTAACCAAATAAGTAAGGTACATAATTAATACCTTCGTGAGTATTTAAAGTAGGTAGGTTCGATGTTTTCTAATTTGACCAATGCATTCATTGACTGACCGGTTGGCGCAGTTGGTAGCGACCCTGCCTTCTGAGCCGCTGGTCCCGGGTTCGATCCCCGGACAAGTCAAACATTTGTGTGCATGAACATGTATGTTTAACCTGTGTCTGGGTGTGTATATGTATTTAAATATGTATATCAGTCATCAGGTTACCGTAGTACAGGTTCTACCTAGTTCGGGACCTGAAGACCTCATATTATATTATATTATTCAGTTCCGATGTAACACATAGATCGTTGGCTTATATTCAATTCATTAAGTGCGCTGCTTATATTCAATGCATAGTATTAAGATAAGTGTTTTTCTTGTACAACTGAAGTTAAATAAAAAAAAATTATTATTTTATTTATTTTATTCATTATTGTAATAGATACAGAATTACAATAATTCTGTAATGGAATTAATGAATCGAAAATAACATTTTCTTCAACTTAGCAATTTAATGATTCAATATGGAGGACTTTTAATTGGTTCTAGTAGGTAAATAAACACTTAATTCTTTTGTTTCTTTAAAACTTCGACCTAAAACCACATATAGCTGAGCCAGGGTTAAATATGGACACAGAACCGACTATTAACTTACTATGAGGATAACTAAAATAACTTACATTAATTAGTGCAGTAGTTTCGCTGATCGCAAATAGTTATAGAATAGAATAGAAAACTTTTATTTCAGATCGGAGTCCATAGGGTTAGTAACAATGTTACTTAACTTCTAGTGTTAATAGGTTACAGATACAGATATACACTTAAAATTCAGCGTAGAGCTGCATCCACCTCCTCAACATCGGGCAATCCCACCGATCTGCGAACAAACTGAGAATACTGTTGGTGCTGCCGCGAACACGCGTCATCAGGGATGCACATCTATTCCTAATAATGGCGGCAAAAGCATTAATATTACTATTCGCAAACATCCCTGATGCCAGCCAGCGATCTACGCTCCCTTTCAATATCACAAATGTCTTTAAGATCTTCAGTGACCCAGTGGCCCAGATATTTAAACTTGTCCACCCTTCGCAGGGGTTCTCCACATAGTGCGACACGTGGAATACACGAATATGTCGCACTGCCTGTTGGAAAACCATTAGTTCCCTCTTTAAGACGTTATATCTGAGTCCATGAGTCACCGCATAATATTCTCATATAGCGATCAGTCGCCTCAGAGCACCGATCGATGGGCTCAGCAACACCTTATCGTCAGCTTATCTAATATTGTTAATGCACACCCCGTCAATACGACATCCGATCCTGGTGCTGCTGAGCTCAAGGATCAGCTGGTTCATGTATAGGTTGAAGAGCCTCGGTGAGCTGAGCCCCCCCTGGCTCACACCGCACTCCAACCGATACACGTCTGAGTGCCCCACTTCACGCTATTGCTTTGACAACTATATGAGTACTTGAATATTGACACTATTTCAGGTGGTAACGTAGTCTCACATTCCAATTTACGCCACAAAACATCAACAACAGATCGTTGCTTTGGCTACTATATGAGTACTTGAATATTGACACTATTTCAGGTGGTAACGTGGTGTCACATTCCAGTTTACGCCACAAAACATCGACAACAGATCGAATGCCCTTGACGGATCCAGAAAACCAGCAAAAATAGGATAGATAGATAGTCTTTTTGTCTGTGTAGTATTGAACAGTCTGCTTGGAGCACATGATTGCACTCTCGGTCGACCGCACAGACCTAAAACCGAACTGGGCATCATGTAGTTCGAGGTGTTTAGCCAATTGCTTGTCAAGCAGACTGTCTAAAACTTATGCTATGACAGTGGCTAGAGAAATTGGCCTGTAATTGGAAATATCAGAGACATCCCCGGTTTTATTTTTCATAATCGGACCTACCATTGTAGATATGCATTAGGTCATATGGTAAAGTATCTGTGAGTAACGCACATTTTAAAAAACAAAGCAAGTATACGCACAAGACCGCCGATTCAGAATGGCTGACCTAATGTCAGCCAGGGATAATCGTACAAAAATACTAAAAAAGCATGTTTATCTAAGTTGTATTGGGAAAATCCACTTAATAAATATCATAAATTCACAAGAGTTCCTTATATAACGAAAGTGAGCACTAAGGAAGGATTTTTGAAAATTCTTCCACTAAAGGGTTCAATAGGAGACGAAAGTCTGTATAGAAGTTCGTAATTTTAGGGCAAATGGTGTGTAAATATATAACCAAGTAGGTCAACATGTATCAGAAGATCTATTAAACAAACAATAATCTCCTCACGTTAATTTTGTTGAGCCTAGGACACAACAGCGAACTATTCGCCAGTGTACCAACACAGGCCCAACGCCCGCGAACAAAGAAAACGGATAATTAAAGCCAAGCAACGAGAAAAGAGATTTTTAATGAGCCCCGACGTTTGCCACGTAATAAGACTTTATTATAACCATAAAAAATCCAGTAATTAAATAATAAAGATGGGGAAGAAATGCTTCGGTACACAATGTCATTTTGACATAAATATTTTGTGATTCGTCGAGGGAAATTGTTTTCGATAAACGAATAGGTATTTGGATGATTTATTAAAATCTTGTTTGAAAGAGCAATACAATATGTTATGTTTGGTGCTGCATGCAGATATTAATATTGAGAAGTACATTTGAGTAGGTATATATATTATAATATTAGTACCTATATATTCTTGAAGCAGAAAGTATTTAATTTGAGTAGGCATTGAGATACCTACCAATGATGATTATCAATGATGATACGATACCAATGATGATTTATTCTTACGAAAAGACTTTCTATGTATTTAAAACTAATTTTAAAACGAATTAAAAAATCCAAGATCTTAACAGATGTTAATTGAATACCCTGTCTCATCAACTACACTAAATGATAGTGGGAGAAAACCTATAGAATTTTTGGAAATGCCGAAGGCGTCATCGGTTCTCAAAGGCAGCCGGCTCGCATATAAATTGACGAATTTGCCTCCATTTACACCTTGCTATCATGCAGGTCGCTCGTCTGAGCCCCAGCTCGTTAATAATTTATAATCGTTTCAGATTATACACACGAATGCTTCCTAGCTAATATCACAGGCTACGGACGTTAAATAGATCCTCATCATACTTCATGCTCCGTTTTAATGAAACTTGTGCGAACAAAACAGTCAGCAAAATAATCAAGCCATAGAAAAGTAAATAATTAAGTTGGTAAAGAATTTAACCTCGTGCAAACAAGGTACTACAAACATAATAATAATACATCCGAATTTTTCAAGAATTGTTATCGTGTGTATTTAATAAATTTGGCTGCCAAGTACAGAAATTAATTATCTGATCGGAATAATTAGTACGTTAATCATTGTCGGGTCAATATCGGTACATAGTAGCCGTGACCCGGACGCATGTTTAGCGGAAAAAAGCGAAATTAAATGAATGGTGGAATAAAGGACTCTCCAGATTGTGACAAGCAGACGTGTTCAAGTAGCAGGTCGTGCAGGCTCATAATAAGGGGTTCATCAGGGCAGCTCCGGAACACGCTGCGACCCTCGCACCTTATCTTCTAATCATAAAATCTCCACCTGTAATACTGTTGTAAAAACAGATACTTAGATAGGAAATAATTTAAGTATTTAGTAATAAGGAAATTCATAAAAGCGCTCTTCCTCTCTCCTAGTTATTTAAAATTTTTGTCCGACGGGGTCCATGATTGTTTCTATTTATTAATACTAACCATCTGTATGTGTCCAATTAAGATTAAATTGAATTGAACTTGTATTGTTTATTTATCCTCCTACTGGAACGCCATACGGCAATTACACCAACAGAGCAAAAAAAATATTCATGTGCTGCTCTCCATCCACCCTGTGCGCGGTGGACATCGAACGGCCGGCGATGGATCACGCACGCTCATGCAGCGTCAAGACACTTCTCCATGTTTCTAAAACTCCATCCATATTGCGCACATTCTTTGCGATTTATTTGAGAATCAATAAATTTTCAAAAAATATATACCTAAAACTAAAGAAAACGGAACATTTTTATATGAATATTATACAGAGTTGATACGACAGAGGAGCTTTCCTTTAAACTGCCTATACTAGGTACCATTTTCAAGCTCTGTACCAAAAATCAATTAAATAGGAATAGTAGTTTAGTCGCAAATTAATTTTTAATTTTTTGTCCCGTTTGAACACGATGTATCTTTCCTAACAGATGATTATGTCTATACGCATAGGTCATGCACCTTAAAACGATAAATCTGAGTATAACCTACGATGCGTTGTTGCCGCTCTGACGCAAGTCACAAGTACAACCAAATATTTTCGCTTAAAAGATGGAAATAAATACACACACACTTGCACTTTCATTACAAAGGTGGTTGCGTTTTGCTCTGATTTGTAAGCTATTTAGTTTGTTTGAAAAAAAATATCTCTTTTTTGGTGCATTTTTATTTTTATACCGTAATGAATTAATACTAAACACGTATAGTATAGGTACGTAGTGTAATTTAATGCCCCTCTGTCATATCAACTCTGTATATATATTATATTAACAACCAATAATTAAGACAATCCCATAATTACTTTTTTGAGCCAACTTCTAAGGTGGTTCTGAATACAATGCGAGTACCTACCTACGCATGCCTATCAGTAAGCAAAACCGGTGTGATTGGTTTTTCATTGAAGCTGAAGATTTGTTTACATTGTATATAGAAGAGCAAAAGTGAAGTTTGTTGATTGTTTCTATGTAGGTCAATTAAATACAGTGTGGTTGAGTGAGAGACTTACACCGGCGACGTGGGACTGATAGTCAAAACACCTATAAAAAAAAAACAAAATTCGAAATATTTTATCTTAAATAATAATTAAGTATTGTTTATTATTTAATAAACAATATAATTAAAATATAATAATTATTATCATTTATATATAATTAATTATTATTGTCTTTATCTCGGGACCATGGGGTCCCGGTTCTTTGGAAGGCGTACGAGGGGCGGAAGCCAACTTGCAGAGGCCCCTTAGACAATTTTAAATGGAATGAGGCATCAACCGACGATTATCCCTGTATGCTCCGTGCAAGTGCACCCAAGGACAACCCCCGGTTGGCGCAGGAATATTGCAGAACATGGGAACAAAACATATTAAGCTCCATAGCCCAAACCCATGTTTGGGTGGCTAGGAAGGACTATGTCCTCTGCCTGACCAAAGTTTTATTATACACGGAAAAAATGGCAGGGGGTGACTTGCACACTCAATAATGGGCCCCCGGAAACTGTCGCTTAGTGACGTAGCGACAAGGGGGCAACATATCCTGAGGTGCTTGAGGAGTGGAGAGGTATTCCACGACCATCAGGACAATCCCAGAGCCCAGAAGTTGGTCAAGATCCCTACCAGCACTTACTGAAATACTTCTTCCCTCCGAGCACGTTTGCTCTTGCGAATCTCCACTCAAGCCGGCCAATAAAGGCAAGTAAAAGGTGGGAGCTCTGTTCCTCATCATTGTTCATTCCAGCCGGCCAATAAAGGCAAGCCAGAGATGAGGAACAAGTCTTCTCCCTGGAGGTAGGGTCCGTGGGGTCGCTACTGCCTAACAGCTCGCCACATGCTGCCCTGCGGGTTTCTATATCCCTCTTGGTCTGGCTCCTCATCGTGGACCTATTCCAGCAAAGTAAACTCTACCGGGACAGACCTAGAGTTCGGAGCGCGCAAGCCCCACCACGACGTCAACGTAGATATACGGCGGTGTATTATTATATATATAATATAGAGAGAAAAGATTTGATTTTTTGTATCTATGTTTGTTTATTACGCTTTCTCTTTAAAACGGCTGAACAGCTTTGGATGAAATTTGGTACATGGGTTGACTATGACCTGGATTAGGACATACGATTTTTTATCTCGATATTCCCACGGGATCGAGACTTATGCGGGTGAAACCGTGGGGCGCATCTAGTTTCACATAAATCTACATGGGCACTTAAGAAACGTCAGAAGCTATAGGTGCACGGCATGGACTTATTATACAAAGTCTATGGTGCACGGTTCCAATCGGTCGTTTCGTATGGAGAAGAGCCGGAAAGAAACTCCACGGTTACTCTTTTTAAAATATTTGGACTATACAATGTTTTCAAATAGCACTGTTAACAGTTATGGGAGGACAGTGTAGGCATAATTCAGTCACTACCAACATACGAGTATTATAAGCTGTCGCTGTCGTCGTCGTCGATGTCGATGTCCTCGACGTAGCATAAATGATGCTTTCTTTGAAATGATCAAGTCAAAATGGGTGGATAATTAAAATTCTGTTTTTAGAATTTCCATTCAATATTTCGATTAACCGATAGAGATTTCAATTTCCTTTAGTCACGTGCGCCGGGATATCGGATCCAGCGGTTGGCTCCGTCGGTAATGAGCAAGCGGATGGCAATTTCGCTAGATGGGCTTTTGGTTACGGGAGCCTGTTTTTATGTCAATGTGCTTTTAATATGTCTACCTCGCTTGTGTCAAAACTTAAGGTACTGCGTATTTTATCGACTACCACGCTGGATTTTCTAGTTCAGTTTTTATTCTTAAGCTTTTACCGATGTGAAAAAGAAATGGAATGATAACATTTTTATTGGGTCGACAAAACCAAAATAAAACTGGATTTTCCGAACTTTAGTACCTACCGTAATAGAGATTTAAATTCCTAATGAAATCAGGAGGTCTGTATCAAAATTCATTTTTTCTTGAATATTACAAGCGGTTTACACGTCGAAAAACTAACTTAGGAAATCCCATAGGACACTTTCAAGCAGATACGGCGGACCCGAAACGGTGGGTAGCTACTAAATTGAGTTGGTCATGAAAAATGCAAATGATAAAACGTAGGGGTCTCAGGCAAAAAGTAAATATTTTCCCTTCAGGGATGTAAGGTATTTTTTTTTTGAAAAAAATGGGTCAAACAAAAGGTTGGATCCTGTTTGATTTGGGCGAAGATATCTAATGAAAATTCAATATTAATTAGAAAACATAATTATGTTATATCGGTTTAGGGTTGTGTTTGGTTCACTTAACAATTATCGAGGGATAATTGAAGTGTATGCTCAGCTTGGTTGCGGCAGGCGATCCGGCTGGCGTGGCGTGTGTGAGTCGGATAACTGAACGCAACCTGCCATTCGTCAGCTTAGTTAATTTACGTTTGTACATCATGTTTCGCAGATGCTGAATTGTTTCGGTAATTAAAGCCTTATAGCACCGTTTTACAACCAAATTAAGGTTCTATGAGCTTGAGTGGAGTTTTCTGATATAGTACTCGATAGATCAGGATTACTAAATGATGAAGGATTCATGTGGATAAGCAATTGCATTACATGAAATAATGAAACTGTACCTAATCGCCAATTGGCTACCACATGCCCAGAATCGTTCAATGAATCATAGTTAATCCCCCAAATGCTCACAGGCAAGAGTGAATTTTATGAAGACTCATTAGCTACCTACCTGTGAGTACTTACAAACACTCTTCATCTTACATCATCATAAAGTCGTGTAATTTATTATTTATTTATTATTGATTCAGTAGTACACATACATTTTATATTTTTAAGTTGGTGCCAACATAATCTCATTAGAGTTTTACCGTGCACCAAAATCACCGAATGCATACTTTAGAGCACTAAAACCACGTAAGTAGGTACTTAGTTAAAAGAAACCACAAACAAAATTACAACGGGTATTTAAGCAAAATATTATCTATACCAATGAGCGAACTACTGCAACGGTGACCAATCTGACCATCCGTACTTACAACAAAAGTGGTGGAGGAATGTTTTCGAATGAATACAAGTAACTCCGCTGCCGCGAGAAATCCCAGTACAGCGGACAGAACTCCGGCGGGATCTCAGGGCGGCATGGAGAGTGCGATTGTCACAACCCAGCACTGGGCACGCCACAATTGCGGCGATAAGTCCCCTCTTTGAGGAGTGGCTAGAGAAGCGCCACTGCGTCCTCACCTTCCACCTGACGCAGGTCCTCACCGGACACGGTTGTTTCGGGAGCTTTCTGTTCCGGATAAGGCGGGAGGAACCGCCCGGGTGTCACCATTGTGTGGATCGCCCGGAGGACACGGTGGAGCATACGTTGGAGGTCTGCCCGGCTTGGGCGGAGCACCGCCGTGTCCTTGTGCAGGTGATTGGCGGTGGCGATCTCTCGCCTCCGGCCCTGGTCCAGCCCATGGTACGGAGCGAGAGAGCATGGGAAGCCGTCACCTCCTTCTGCGAAGGAAGGAGGAGGCGGAACGCGTGAGGGAGAGGCAAAATTCGCGCCCTCACGCCCCTAGCCGCCGCCGCCGTAGTAGACGCCCTGGGCGTCGGGAATCGCAACCTGATTCCCGGCCACCGTAGGTGTGGGCTTGCGAACGGTGAGCAATGGGCAGCTCGCCGTTCGATTAGGACCAGGCCCGGGTCGATGGCGCGTTGTGTTCCACGCGCGCCTCAACGAGATGTCAGCATCAATAACGGGGTCCGCTAGGTCCGATGCCTGCCAGGGTTGCGGGAAAGTCCGAGAGGGATACCGTGGCCTCTGGCACAGGCAACTGAACAAACACGGGTGGGTTTTAGTCAGTTAGAGTCTGACACGCCCTCCCACTCTGCCCAGAGCGGGAGAGGTTAATGGATGATTCCCCCCCCAGTCCCCCCCCCCCCCCCAAATGCATATAAAAAAGGTAAAGGTTGACTGGTAGAAAATGCCTATGGCATTAAGTCCGCCTCTGTACATTTGTGTGCTTAAAGTGTTAAATAAATAAATAAATAAATATAGGTTTATCATAGGTATTTATATTACGTAAGAAATGTTGCTTTAATTTGTATTTAATGTTTTTCTGAGTTATTTTGTCCCTTAATGATAATGATTTACACAAACATTAATTTAAAACTATGGTAGGTACTAGCTCATAATTATAATATTATAACGTCTATTATTGAATAAACACAAGACTATCTAATTGTCTACATAGTGTAATTATCTTAAGATACACCTATTGTAGGTTCCTAATAATAGTAACATAAGCCTCATTAAAATCCAAGCTGTAGTTTGGCAAAAATCTCACCTCTAATTGTATTTTGAGGTATAATTGTTGCTATTTGCAGATGATATACCGAAACTTGAATGAGGGGTGAAGGAGTATACCATCGCGAATTGGGTTAGGTAAAGTTCGCCCAACATTTGACCTACGAAAGGGATTAATCAGAGGGCAAAAATTCTTGAATCTAGGAGCTTGGTGTAAATAAATGGTGAATATCTCTGCCTTGACCAAATTTCTGTCTATTTTTTTGAGTTAGGTCGAGCCTAATGAATATTGGACACCTCAGTATTACTGTATTTTCGACGTAACGAAATCTAAAAATATCTACCTATCTATTTTAGTTCGCAAATAATAAATCATTTATGAACACTTATTAGTCCTTGAATCTATATAACACATAGTATTAAACAAAGTCACTGTTCCTGTCTGTCTGTGTGACCGCGTTGTTCTTCTTAAGTCCGCAACGGATTTTGACGCGGCTTTCACAAACAATTAGCGAATTAATTTCGGAAGGTAAAAGTAATAAATTAACATTAAACTAACATAATATCTTCTAAAATTATTTCATTTATTAATTCACTGACAGACAGCACACAACCTAAGCCTTTGGGTCTAGAAACATGAACTTTAGCACAAGAGTTTCATATACAACCCAATGACGTTTTTTTTTTCTATTGGATGCTATAGAATGGTTGCAGACCATGGTCTGAACAACGTTTGTTCTAACAAAACTGTGATTCAAATGTCACCGTGTATATTATCTTTTGCACAAGAGTAAAATCCAAGTCGTTTTGAACGTCTAGCTGATGTATTCCCAAGAAATAGGCGTGACAACAGTAAATCATGTCAACTACCGTGTCAAATTACTTTGGTGCGCAGAAGTGTTTACTGTATGGCCCCAATTATTTACAATAAATTGGAAGGTGGTTAGAAAGACTTGACAACAGTGCTGTTTAAGAGAAGAATAAGTAAGTTTTTAATAGATAAAACATACTATCACTAGTGTGACTTTTTTTTTTTTTTTTTGAGGGTGGGAAATCATCAAATAACTTCTCCCGCTCTGGGCAGAGCAGGAGGGCGTCTCAGACTCTTACTGACTAAAACCCACCCGTGTTCCTTCAGTTGCCTGTGCCAGGGGCACGGTATCCCTCTCGGACTTTCCCGCAACCCTGGCAGGCATCTGCCCTAGCGGACCCCGTAATTGGTGCTGACATCTCATTGAGGCGCGCGTGGAACACCATTTATCCTGTCTTCTCAACATAACATACCGCGATTTACATCCCTCCAGTCTTTTTATGATGGAGCTAACTAAACTCACTTAAACATTCATGCCGGACATTACTTTGCCTAGAACAAGAAACACTAAAGCTATTACTCAAGTATGAATACAAGAATACACCTGCAGAACATTAAACAAAGTAGAAGAACAGGTCGCGGAGGAATTGAATTTGAAAAATTTTCAAGACGTAAGCTGTTTTAGACTTTTCTTGGATGGGAGTCTGTCTATATTTTAAGCGTTGGTACTTTTAATGTGACAAAGTATTTTTGTACATACAGGGCGGCAGGGACATCGTTGCGCAACTTGTTACCATGGATTCAGCACATGATTCTGAAGACCTCCTGCATTGAAATTTTTGGTCAGTTATTTAAAAAAAATACTGGCCCATACATTTTGACAGTGTAAGTATTGCACATTTCTATGAAACAGCAGATTTTTTTGTTATTAACCGACGAAATATTTCTACACTTGGGGGTCTAGAATCATAATGCTGAATTCATGGTTACAGTTTGCACAATGGTTAATTTTTTTTCTGTATTTCAAAAATTGCTACCTCCTTGCGTAAGTATTAAAATAATAAAGAGATGAGTTGTATTTATTTGGTTGCCGATAGAATGGACCTTTTCTCGTGTTCACTGAGCGAGTTCCCAAAGGTAACGTTACACGTGGTATGTTGTTAATTTGTAATTCTTGTTTGGTATATTATTGAATATTAATTAATATGTTGTAAATTATTTCATGAATTGTTAATTAACTACACTATCGAATTGGGAGACTGTAATGGTAGCGTACCTATGTATGTAACTATATAAATAATAAATTCACTTTATAAATGTTTGTTAAAACTAGCCAATCAGGCTACCACTGTGGGGCGATAGCCATGTTTTTTTTGAGGTTAGGAAATCATCAAATAACTTCTCCTGCTCTGGGCGGAGCGGGAGGGCGTGTCACACTCTTACTGATTAAATCCCACCCGTGTTCCTTCAGTTGCCTGTGCCAGGGGCCACGGTAACCTTTTCGGACTTTCTCGCAACCCTGGCAGGCATCGGTCCTAGCGGACCCCGTCATTCGTGCTCCGACGAACCCGTCGTCCGTCATTGGTGCTGAAGTCTCATTGAGGCATGCGTGGAACACAACGCGCCGTCGACCCAGGCCTAGTTCTTATCGAACGGCGAGCTGCCCATTGCTCGCCGTCCGCAAGCCCACGCCTACGGTGGCCGGGAATCGGTTTGGGATTCCCGACGCCCAGGGCGTCTCCTGCGGTGTCTGCGGAGGGGCGTGAGGGCGCGAATTTTGCCTCTCCCTCACGCGCTCCGCCTCCACCTTCCACACAATGGTGACACCCGGGCGTTTCCTCCCGCCTTATCCGGAACAGGAAGCTCCCGAAGCAACCATGTCCGGTGAGGACCTGCATCAGGCGGAAGGTGCGGACACCGTGGCACCTCTCTAGCCACTCCTCAAAGAGGGGACTTATCGCCGCAATTGTGGCGTGCCCAGCGCTGGGTAGCGACAATCGCACTCTCCATGCCGGTGGGGCCATGGCCCTGCTTCCATTAATTCTACCTCTCACAATATTTTTTTACTACTTGCCGATCCCAAAGAACGACATTCAAGTTGTCCCACCATAGGTACCTACCTACTGTAAGAAACTACGCTTTAGACCACATTCGCACGGACGTAAAAATATCGCAGCGGGATTTTCAACTCTCGGTGTTGAACCGAGCGTTGAGAATCCAACAAAGTGCATTCCAGCGCATCGAAAAACGCTGTTGGATTTTCAACTGTCGGCGCTAAGCAGCGCGTTGAAGATCCAGTGCGCGATTAAATCTCGCCGAGTTATTTTTACGTCCGTGCCAACGTGGACTTACTCAATAATTAGGTATATCGCCAATAATTATGTCACAGCCCTTTCCCTCTTTCCACTTGTCTCTACTATTTATTCATGCCTACAAACATTATAATAAGCACTCAATAAATTAACATATCTGCCTAAAGCTCCTAATTAACAAAACAAGTCGTAATTACTCAAAGAAAGATTGTCGTTAATTAGAGTACGTATATACAAACAATAAACAAATAGGTATTAATTAAATATTCGCTTCTCAATAAGTTCACTTTGTTTTGACGTCCGCCTAATTGGATACGTCAACATAATAGTGTTTACGCAGAAATTATTCTGTTCGAAATTTTGGAAAACAATTAGAAATATTATTTAAAACAGGCATCTTAAATTCGTCACCCATTTTTTTTCTCAGATATTTTATGGCTTCTGGCCCAGAATAAATAATAGTACTGACGCTTCTAGTCCAATCAAATAAGGTGAAAGATCTATTTGTTTGGTATATGTAGTAACCTACTATGGGAATGCGGGCCAATAACCCTGTCATTGGCCCGCATTCCCGCAATTCCTTATATCGGATATTCAGATGCATATTTACCTAAAGTTAATTTTTTGCTATGAAATTATGGAAGCGGCTTCATATTTTTTTTTATGAAAACAATTCGGGTTGCCAGGAACACCGGGAATGCATAACTAGTCGGGACGCGACTTCTAAAAAAAAAATATTTAAAAGAAAATTTAAAGAGAAAAGAAAAAAAATATTCAGATAGTGTATTGGTATCTACCTACCTACTTTACAATATTAGGTAGGTAGATATGCAGCCGATTCATAAACCAAAAATTAAATAAAGGTTTAAAAAAAAAAAAAAATTTTTTTTAAAAAAACACAAAATTTGTCGATTCCGGAATCGCGGTATTTTTACGATCGGTACAAAGATGCATTCCATATAAGCCAACAGTCAGTAAATATACATCCGATTCATCAGCAACCTAAATTTGTCGATCCCGGAACCGCGGGTTGTTTTCGATACAAAAGCGCATTCCATTAATAGCAAACATCTCAACTTTAGGTGAATATGCATCCGAATATCCGATCTCTAGTTATAA
Source organism: Brachylomia viminalis (assembly GCA_937001585.2). Taxonomy (NCBI): domain Eukaryota; kingdom Metazoa; phylum Arthropoda; class Insecta; order Lepidoptera; family Noctuidae; genus Brachylomia; species Brachylomia viminalis. The sequence continues at coordinate 8,065,370 of OW443300.2, forward strand.
CTTACTAGCTGCCGCCCGAGACTTCGTTCACGTGAACTTTGTCGTTTTAACATAAATCATTAATACTTTGGCACTCAGTAATACTGTAGCTTCCGATCAGTGAATGAATTTTCGGAATCGAATCAGTAGTTCCGAAGGTTACCCCCTACATACAAACTCACTTTATCTTTTTATAATACTACGTTCTGCCGAGTGAAATTTCTTGTTTCCCGTCCCAGCACTATATCCGAAGGCGCGGGCTTGCGAACGGCGAGCAATGGGCAGCTCGCCGTTCGATAAGGACCAGGCCCGGGTCGACGGCGCGTTGTGTTCCACGCGCGCCTCAAAGAGATGTCAGCACCAATGACGGGGTTTGCTAGGACCGATGCCTGCTAGGGTTGCGGAAAAGTCCAAGAGGGTTACCGTGGCCCCTGGCACAGGCAACTGAAGGAACACGGGTGGGTTTTAGTCAGTAAGAGTCTGACACGCCCTCCTGCTCTGCCCAGAGCGGGAGAAGTTATTTGATGATTTCCCACCCACAAATAAAAAAAAAAAAAAAGCCCGTCCGCGTCGCATCGCATCGCCTGCCTGCAGTATTACTGCGTTTACGCTTATCGTTCTGTCTGACTTTTTCTTTTTGCTCGGCTCTTAAGGGTCCTAGCGTGGTGTTATATAACCTATATATAGCCTACCTCGAGAATTTGTCTATGAAATGCAAAAAGAATTTTTGAAATCCGACTGGTAGTTCCAGGTATTACCCCTACATACAATCAAAAAAAGTATAGTTCTTTATAATATTACACATATTTCATATAAATTTGTATATTTAGATAAGTTAAGGCTTTCGATTTCGTGTTATGTGACTGAATACGAAGTAGCAGGTACTCGATATTAATATTGGTTGCTGTTTTCCTCGACTGATTCAATTGCAAACCAAGCATCGAGGCACCTTGTTGATTAAAATTTAAAAAATTAAAGTTTGTGGTTGAGTTTATTCAACAATATTCCATTATTATATTCAGTGGTGCTTTGTTTAGAAATTGAAAAGTGATCATAATATAATGGATATTTACTTAAGGCTCTATCATACAGGCGCAACACGCGACGCGAATCACACGTGACACAAAGGCACCGCGTGTCGCGCGACGACCGGTGCCTTTATATCGCGCGCGTTTCGCGTCGCGTGTCGCGCCTGTTTGTACGAGCCTTTTTACTCGGTCTATTTTATTTCATCACATTGGTGTAACATGGTCTTTTTAGAACTTATACAAATTGTCGTTTTGCATCCTGGTCAAGTTCGAGGAGGTAACTATACTAACTATGCTAATGATTCTCGACACGAATCAATAATAAAATAAGTAGGTATTTATTTTTATTTTTTATAATTTTCGGAAATCGGTATGTGTAGGGGCCGTGTTACACCGCCCTTGTAACAGCGCTGTAACTGTAACACACGCACACAGCGACATAGTCGTGCGACACTGCCTTCCGCATACGCAACGGGGCAATTCATTTCTTTGAAAGTGGAGTATTCTAAAACACTGTCAAACTTAAATATCTAAAAAAACAAGTATGTATTAATTATTGAGCAGGATCGTAATTTTATTTGATTATTTATGTCTTTCATAACAGCCTCCTGAATTTTGACGAGGATGCAAAACAACACGTTGTATACTTACTTACCTTACTCATATCCACCACCTACGAAGCGTTCAAAGTGCTATTACCTACACTACAACTCTCTCTTGTCTATTACAATATTCGAGCATCGCATTTCGCGGAAGGCGAGCAAGATTCTGCTTTCAAGAGAGAAATTCTCAAAACTGACGTGCCCACCTACATTTATGTTCTAATATGAGTGACAAAATAACTTCAAACATTAATTTAGTAGCTTCATAATAAACACGCGGAATTCTTGATTTATTAAGCACCATATTTGTCAAGCGCCTAATCTTTTAATGTCACTTAATCCAAACTGAATAAATTAAACGTTTCCCAGTAATGCCTTATGGAAATAATTGGTGGCTAAAGCCTGCAGAAGCTGGCGGATGCCTACATTTCTCACATTTATTTACATTATCTGATTTAATAACCTCCAATCCGCGGCTTATCGTAAATGTTTACAAGTTGGCCAGTAAATTTTCAAATAAACGATGATTAAAAGTCTTGTTTTGGTAAATAATTAAACACATTAACCTCTCCACGGAGACAGATTGGTGTACGTGAACTGATTTATGCTCTTACGTCTGATCTCGTTATTTTATTCGCGTCGCTTATCATCCAGTTGGATTGCCTCATCATTAAGAACAGTCAGACTTCGGGTTAAAACGAAAATGGAAGTGAAATTTTAAACGTGTCGTACTATGTCACAATGTGGAGAGCTAGCTCTATGTATTTCTTTGCTAAGTGTTTCTTACATTTCTCAACAGTTCAAGATTTATTTTCTCTTTCAGCAAGTCCGAGCTAATAGTTTAAACTTCCACAGTGTTTAAAAACTTAAGAGCTCAAGCTCTAAAGTTGTTTTCATTAGTGCAATCTCTTTTAATCTTGAATCAACGCCCACCCTCCGCGACGCCGCTAAAGGGCCAGGGGCCCACTTGATGGTAATTCCGTTAATAGATTCCTTGCTCAAATGAAGCAGTGGTTCTGAACCTCATCCCACTAAACTGTTATACCGGAAACTCATTACGGCTTAAACCAGCTAAGAAATCTTATAATCTTTTCCTTGAAAATTGAAAATCTTGAATAATTGAATATTAAAATTATTTGGAGCAAAAGCTTTTTCATCTTGCTCGTTCTTCCTGCAACTTTTCTTTCACAGCTATTCCATTTAATACAGAATCATGAAAAAGTAAGAAATAAACTGAGTAATAAGTACCTATAAAAGGACAGCATAAAAAATACGATTTGAATATCAATTTAGAGGAAAGCTCATGTTTGATAATGATCGTGCAAGAATCTAAATTGCGTTAATTCAATGTTACGATCCATAACAAAATTACGACAGTAAATAAAACATAAATACGAAGTCCATTTTCCTCAAATTGAATGTAAAATATATGACTCGGGTGTTTGGACAGTTTCCAGTGCCACATTTTTGTCTTACATTACGACTGCTAAGAGTAAGAGGAAATACGACATCATTTTATTACACCTGACTTTCAGAGCGCTGTAGATGGAAATGTCCTAAATTACTGAAAATTGTATTAAGTATGACCGTATTTTTTGCACGAATTACCTAGGTACCTAGATTTGGCGACAATGAGTGAATCGTAGGCTGTTAATGTCTTGTTGTAATGCTTGTTAATATTTTGTGAAAGACATTGTAAGTAGGTATATGAATAATTGCATGTTCTAATAATTCGTAACCTAACGAAATGTATTTTTAATTTTATTTAATATTAACGCTGCACGCAGTTATGAATTAATTAATTACTGTCACTGGTCTATAACCGTTGTAATTAATAATTATAATAAATAAATACCTATTAAAAATACTTCCTGTCATGAAAAATGTATAACACTGAAATATTTCACACTTGATTTCATATTGCAGGCTATTAAATAGCCAACATTTCTCGTTAGTTAGCCGTTCGCCCTCGCTTAACCCGCTTCCTCCGAACCACTACCTAAAAATAGCCATTCGTGCTAATATCGGGCCGCAGGGAAGATTTGTGCGAACTATTATTAAAGGCATTCGTTGCAAATAACCGCAAATAAAATGAAGCAGTTGAATACGGTGCAAAAATATCGCGTAAATCAGTCTGACCAAAGTTCAGCGTATACCTTCATCTCTATTGTCTCTTTATGATTAAAATTTACCTGGGGCGAGGGTAGGGAGTTTTAAAATGAGACCCAAAACTTGTGCGCCGTAGTTCCCAGGTTCGAAGGCACGAAACAAACAGAGTTCCGACGTAGGTACGGCTAATGCAAAAAGTTTCACGAGGTGGTAACGCTGTTGTTTGCGCACAAAACACCGACCTGCGCGACGATCATTTAAATATTTTCACGGAAACCGGAACTTGACTGAACCGTTTGATTTTGACTTTTTTTTTGACTGAACCCTCTTTGTTTATAAACACTGGATAACTAAATTTGTATAATAGTCGCTTTTGCCCGCGGCTTCGCTCGCGTTAATTTAAGGTGTCAAGCAAACAAACACACTTTAGCATCTATAATTATTATAGTTAGGAGGATTAAAAACCGGTCTATCGACACTCTAGACTCACAAAATGTATTATGTATAAAATTTAAAAAAAAAGAAAACTCTTAGCACACTACACCACACACACACTACACGTGGCGCCATCTATTATCATAAGAACGTTATTTTAGTTTTCTTCGAAAACAGTACTTTTTTTCGAAATCTAAGGTACCCTATGTCCGTTTCTGTACCCCTGACAACGTATATGCAAAATTTGGGGATGATCGGGTTTAGACGTGAAAAGGTAACAAACACTTACTTTCGCATTTATAATATTAAGTTAGGATTATAGTTACTAACATAGAAACTTAATACTATAAAGGATTCACAAAACCTAGTCCTCATAAAAAGGTCAATGTTTGTTTTGGTTAGGTACAGTCCCACAGAAAATGAAGCCGCCAGCTTTTCACTTTTTATTTCCGTCTTCAGCGCTATAATCATTTCCATAGTTCTTTTACTAACAAGGCTGTGTGACTACTCTTTGTGCGCTGTAAGTATTTATTCCTTTAAAATGAATATACAAGACGAGGGTAGGTATTGTCTTTTGGAGTCCAGCCAAGTTCGCGAGTTGGTAATATTTTTTAAATTCAATTTCGGTGAAGCCACAGTCCTGTATCCAGTCGGCTTAGTGTACACCTGCTGAACATTTAAATGAGATACTACGCCTGCTATTTACTTATGTATTTGAGATTTTATTACTTGGAATATATTCACAGAGGCTACTTACAATCTAAATAGTTTTTAGTGAGTTTGAGCTCCATTTTTCCAGGTAAATGGTAGGTAAAGGTAGCTGCTCAATCAATAAAATTGTTTATGGTTATTTTCAATATCTTGCTTTTTTATTTTATAGGTTCTTATTTAAGAAACAATTTTAATGGATTATGGAAATGGACAATTTGGAAAATAATAACTTTAAAATTTCTTCATGAAAACGTAATAAGTTCGTTCGTTCGTTGTCAGTACATGGTACAATATGATCAAAAACTCTACATATACTACCGTTGCCGGTGTAGAAATATTAAAATTAAAGTACAATTAATATCCCGTAGATGAGTTAGAAATTAAAATAGGTAATTTTTAATACAATGTCAATTACATGTTTTTTCTTATAATTCTATATGAATTAAATGTCAAAAATTACCAATTATAAAATGTCAAATGTTAAAAAAAAAAGAATTAATATACAAATAAAAAGTCACTAAACACATTAAATATTGATAAAAAATGTAATATCAAAATGTACAATTAAAAAATTCATTTACTGAATAAAAACACTTGTCTATAAACAATAATAATAATTGTAATAGAGTTAAACATGAAAAAAGGCTAGGCAGTGCATAATCAAACAGCAATACTTTCCCTTATTGTGTAGGTAGGTACTAGCTTATATGCTATGAAAATACAGCTAGCTTTAATTAATACGCCACTTTCATCTCAAACATTGTTAATGAAGTGTCTACCAGCCACACACGAATAAATACACACTGGAAATCTTGAAAATACACGTATTTGTAGAAACTATGAAAAAAACTCGCCTAGCATTAAAATAAAGTTAATAAAACACACTATTCATTGCGCATAAAAGGTTGGGAGTGATCCTTTAATACCTAACGTGCGGGCGCATCCTGGCTTCATTAGAGCGGTTAAGCCCCCTCCCACCTGCCCACGAGCTGCGTTAAACTTTATGAAAAAATCGCATAACTTTCATAATACTCCACATACACGTAACACCCCGTAACCCACAAAAGATCGCTATATCTCTTCATTTTAAAAGTTTGCAACAATCTGCGACATAACGCCGTGTTACTGATAAGTAATCCGATTTGATAACACTTAGAAACTTAGAAGCTGTGTAGTTGCCAGATAATCTCCCTCCAACAAAGTTTGAATCCAAATTCCAATACTACAAGTTCATATTATAAGTGTTCCCTATCAAACTTTGGAACCACTTACACAGGGCAAGGTTTAGAGAACGTGTAATTTTAAAAGTGGGGACTTTTTTATTTGCGTAACAATGCAACTAGCTTTGTATTCTTGTCGTGACAATCCTATTCCTATGAGAGCTGTTCGCTGGGGTCGTGCTGAAAGCTACGTTAATTACGACTTTTCACGGCGCACCGCAGCGGCGAGTTGAAAAAATAAGCTATCCCTAACTCGGAAAGTTCTATGGCATAGTTGAATATATTTTAACTCCTCTCGCGCAAACAAAGTTGGCAGAAATCTCGTTGTTGGCGACGTCAGATAGCGCCACCTACTGAATTCTGAGCTCAAGCCGCCCGATATCATATTCACCTGTACATAATACTAACGCGTTTCCAGATGAACCCGGAACTGGCTTGCAAATAAACTTTATTTATTATTTAACATGAAAGCAGTGGTGGCCCAGTGGTAACGGCCGCGACTTACGAGTTGTAGATCGTAGGTACGAACCCAGACAGGCGCTTTACTTTGTGTTGTAAATTATTTCTTCACCACTGCTCTCAAAACGGTGAAGGAAAACATCGTGAGGAAAACGGCATGTCCTACAACCTAAAATTCGAAGACATTTAACATCTACCAACCCGCACTGGGCCTGGTGGTGGATTACGGCCCACTCGCTCTCACCGAGAGGAGGCCTGAGTCCCAGCAGTGAACATTATAGACTGATTATGTATAATTAAACATACTAGTTGATAAATTAATTCATTCGTTCATTTCAAGTCGTTGTATTTGCGTGAAGTTCTCGGGATCGGCATGTTTTAACTTCATTCGCCATTTTATACCAAACTTTCTGTTTGTGTTTTACTCAATCAATTTGATCCAGTTCATCTCAAGGAGGTTTACTTACAATTTGGCGTAAAAAGAATTCCCGCCCGCAGCGAGGAGTGAAAATAAATATCTAGAGTTATTGAATGAAAACTAAGTTCTATAATACGATCCAGAAAGTGGGTTTTAAAATGAAAAGAAAATGACGAGGTAATATATAAAAAATACATGTTGTCTAAAAGCGGTGTTTTTTTTATTCATTTAATTTTGAACTTTCTAATGATAGCTGGTTTATATAACTACTCCTAGTAAGTGAATAAGAAAGGTGTATCAAATAATTTGTTCTCACATTGAAACCTTCATTTAAAAGATTTTCAGTGGTAAATTCTATTGGAATCTAATATCTAAGTCTAAAGGTACCAACTAAATCCTATTTTCTGAGACACTTGGCAACTTTTATGACGGATTCATCAATCATTTTTAATTAGACGAACTTAGTAGAACAAACATTATATTCTCTTTCATCTCATGTTTGCTATACCATTTTGACAGCGCCTTCCCAGAATATAAATTAAGCCGAAAAGCCTCGTTTCAATCGGGTTTTATGGCCTTTCATTAAAAGACCTAAATACCTAATTCAGCTTTGAGTGAATTCTTCTAAAAATCGTTATAAGGAGACAATTTATTTTATTTTATTTTTAGTTCTTTATTTCATTAACCCAAGTCCTTCTTTTGGACTTAAAGCCTTGGATTCACGCAAAGCAAAGGTAATCTCTCAGTAATTCCTTTTTGGCCTAGGTTTTAATTTCAGTTGTGATTCTCAAAAATCCGTATTTGGAGTCTAGCTCAACGTTAATTACAAACCTCAACAAAAAAATCACATTGGGTCTTGCAGAGCTTGTTTCACAGTTTTCGCATTTGAGAATGGTAGAGAATTATCTGTCATACTAAGTAAATGCGAACACTTTCGTTGTAGTGATACTAGTCATATGCCTTATGAATCATAAGGTGATCATCCCAGAAACTCTTATCTTTCAGATCTATTTTTTTTAATTCATTTGTAGCGGGCTCTACATCGCCAAATGCGAACTACGCATCACACTGACGTCACACAAAATCCTGCATCGCGCAAGTAGAGTTTACCGCACAACTAGCATCAATCGTCGGGCAGTTGCCCACCAGGCTCCTTCCTTTACTATGGATATGAGTGAACTTTACACCCTGTTCCTCATACTTCTATCTACATATATTAGACTCGAAAATAAACTTTCAGTTTAATATTTAAGAATATTTCAGTTTAATCTTCTCAGAAACGTCTTTTTCAGGTGTTAAAGTTGCTATAATAATATCAGCCTAACATTGTCCCACTGCACTTTAGGGCAAAGGCGGCTTCTCATTCAGAGAAGGAATGAGCATTGATCTACACGCTTTACGGGTTGGCGATTTCAGACGAACTTGAGCGTGCTACCGTGACAAAAAGCTAACACCAGCTATCTGCCAGTGTAAGTCCCGTCAAAATCGGTCTAGCCGTTTCGGAGATTAGCCGGAAGAAACAAACAGACAGATAGCCAAAAATTTTATAAATGGTTTTTTGTTATAAGTAGGTACCTACCGCATGTACAGTCGCCAGCACATCAGGTTATTATGAAACTGTCAAATTTCTCCAAATGATTTTAAACCTTAAAATGTTGAAGGTTAAGTTCCAAATCGAATGAGAAAATTTGACAGTTTGTCAAATTGTTGTTGTTGTTGTTTGTTTGTTTGTCAGTTGTTTGTTTGCTTTCGCGCTGTGGGTACTTTCATATGCGTTTAGTAAAAATTTGTTATTTTGACATTACAAACAGACATTTCTATTTTATTTATTTGTATATGATATATATCAGTAACATCCGATGTGTAATACTAGAAGCAACAATTAAGCGGATTAAGCCGCAATAATAACGTACCACAAACAACGTTAAAACCAGTTTCTCATCCGCATCAGTCCCAGCGACAATAAAACAGCTTACCGAGTTAGGTGTTAATTCGATTTACTTTTATTAAAGTTGTGCCATTGTTTGCTTGCAGTTGCCCCAAGCGGTCGAGACGAGACATTAGTGTCGACACGAATATAATTATACGAATTATTATACTTTCCCTCGCAATTTTAAAAGATGGCGGATTGTTGTGTTGTTAAAGAGCGCGCAAAAAAAGTATGTGCGCGTATTTCACATTCACGACTATATCCCTGCCAGCACTTTAAATCACTTTCGGCATAATGATGGCGATCATTTACTTTGGAAAACACGGAACACAACACACTCTCTTGACACCTGATGTAAACGTCGAGATGGCGGCAAACGATTATTTCCGATTTCGGCCGCGCGCACACTTATTTTGCGCGCGCTCTACCGTAATGCAATGCCTTGCTAAGGGTGGCCGCACACGGGCCACACCCGACAGCCACAAACGCCGCCACGAGAAGCTAGAAGCGGCCACAAAGGCTGAAGCTGAAAGCTGAAGCGTGCGACAGCCACTTGTCCGGCCGGTGGTCGACAATTTGCGTGGCTGCTACTTTTTTTTAACCCATGTGCCCAGTATCATAATGGACTCTGAAGGAGGTTAAATTGCGCTGCATCTGATAAAAAAACGTCGTCGTAAAAAACGAAACCGTAGTTATTGGATACATCCGATTTAATAAAACGTACACAAATGTAACGAGCATTTCGATAAGCTATTAAACCATCCAACAAAGTTTTTCAAACATTTTCGTTTAAGTATAGGTACGGTTTGGGAACTACTGGCTTTATAATATGATGGATTAATGCACCACGACACCAACATGCGTAAAAGTGTCACAAGAACACACACCACAAGGGCCACAAGAAGCGTGCAGCGCCGATTTGTAGCGTGTGGCGACCACCGGCGTCAACCGTGTGCGGCGAGTCCATATAAAATTTATGAAAACTACAGGAAATATGCCGGTGGCAGCGTTTTGTGGTTGTGGCCGTGCCCGTGTGCGGAGACCCTAAGTGTAGAGTGGAATGAAATAGGTTTCTTTTATTTAGTTGGTGGAAGATTTATTGTATTTTTTGTAGACAAATAGATCTTGGGAGACAATGGAGTGGCCGCAAGCTCTACTGCTAACCATGAGGTCCTGGGCTCTATTCCCAGGTCAGGCAAGGTGTTACTTATTGGGGTTTTCCATCAGAAACTTCTCAGTTGCAGCCCGGAGTCTAGATTTGTGCCCGGTTGATGGCAATAGGCTCGCCCCCCATTACATGGGACTTATGTAAACATAGCTGGTGAAACGTGAATGTAAGTACTAGGCTATGTTAAATACCTAGGTCTTTTTGTGGTGGTGAACTGGAACGAATTCTAGCAAAGTGGGCAGCGTAGTTTACTATCACTAATCTGTTGCTCCTAGAAGCCGATGTTTTACATATGTAGATAGATAGATAGATAGATATTACGGGCTGGTGTCCGCAACTCCACGTCAATGCGCGTATTTTGCGTACGGGTGGGAAAATCGGTTATTCGATCCACCCCAGCTCCTCGAGAAAGGCCAGCAACGCCTTGGTGTTGCTGACAATCTCACGTAGGGTACCTGGGTTGCCGAAGTACTTTGCCCTGTATGTGGTGACCACCGGGCAGCTTAGAAGCACATGGGCTGCTGTCTCGTCCTCCTCCATGCAGGCCCTGCACAGCGGACTGTCCGTGACTCCTAATACAAAGAGGTGTTTATTAAACGATCCGTGACCAGTTACAGCTGCTGTGACTGTACGCAGCTGTTGCTTGGTTAGTCGGAGAACCTGTTTCGTGAAGCGGCCATCGATTGTGGGGAGTGCTTCCCTAGCCTGCCTGCACTCACGTTGGTCCACCCATAGTTTGTGATGTTGGTCCCTGGTGCGTTTCCTTACCAGAGTGCGTATGAACCCGAAGGGGAGTGGCACGATGGGTTCGGGACCCACTGGTACAGCGTTCGACCCCCTTCTGGCAAGTTCGTCGGCTGCATCGTTGCCTAGCGAGCCGCTGTGTCCTTTGATCCATTGAATGGTTATGTTATTGAGGTTGCCCACCTGGTTTAGGCGCTGGTGGCACTCGTATATTAGCCCAGAATCAACGGTGTGACTGTTCAGCGCTTGCAGAACGGCCATGCTGTCTGAGAGTATGCGGATCGAGTGTTCTTTAACTTCCCTGGCCATGATGGCTGAGGCGGCTAGAGAAATACCCATGCATTCGGCCTGGAACACTGTGTTATGGACCCCCAATGGTGTGGAGATGCGTATATTGAAGTCCTCCGAGAAGATTCCAGCACCTGTGCCACTACCTGTTTTGGATCCATCCGTGAAGATGCGCAGCTCTGCCGGGCGCAAGCCCTCGCATCGGCGATCCTCATGAAGTTGGATTTTGTATTTTTTATCAAATATAAATTGTTTGGGTACCCGGTCATTTATGGCTTTCGTAATGGGGAACTCCTTGCTGAGTCCCTCAAGCAGCGCGGTGTGTGGTAAATCTCTCTTACCCCAGAGATCTAGTGCATTTAGACGAACCGCCGCCATCGTCGCTTCCTGCTGTATGAACAGGTGGAGCGGTGGTAGTCCCAGCATGGCTTCGATAGCTGCAGTCGGAGTGGTCCTCATGCAGCCTGTGGTGGCCATGCAGGCTAGTCTTTGCAGGCGTTGTAGTTTGCTAGTAGCTGTACCCAACTCAGTACGGGGCCACCAGACCACGGCCCCGTAGGTGATCATAGGGCGTATCACTGTGGTGTACAGCCATAGTATAATTTTAGGGGATAGGCCCCACTTCTTACCTATCATTCTCCTGCACTGCCAGAAGGTTATGCAGGCCCTGTTTAGTTTGTTGTCCAAGTGACTACTCCAGTTTAACTTACTGTCCAGAATGACCCCGAGATACTTGACTTCGTTGGTCAACTGCAGTTCTGTATTGAAAAGTTTTGGTAGACGGAACGGGCCTAATGCTCGTTTCTGGGTAAACATAACCAGTTCAGTTTTAGTGGGGTTCACTGATAGGTCAAATTCCCTGCACCATCTCTCTACGATTCGTAGCGCTTGCTGAGTAAGGTTGCAGATCGTACCCGTCACCTTCCCCGATACAAGGATTGCGAGGTCATCTGCATACCCTATTGTGTAGTAACGATTGGCGTTGAGTTTGGTTATGAGATCGTTAATCACCATATTCCACAGAAGAGGGGACAGCACCCCACCCTGGGGGCAGCCTCTGGCTATCATGGCCAGCTGCTGCTCATCCTCAAGGCGAACTACTCGTTTGCTTAGCATGTTAGTAATCCAGTCCGCTAGTACCTGTTCGACGCCATGTCTATAGAGGGCGCCGCTGATGCTGGAGAAGTTTTACATATGTAATATATATATATATATATGTCTATTTCCTTTAACATTTCTGTTTAGTATATTCTATAACATTTAAATTTAATTATATTATTTTTATTTAAGTTAAACGTTCGTAAGTACGCTGTACTGGTACAGCGTCCTAAGTGTTGTTTGCCTCACCGGACGACGTCACTACGTCAGCGCCGGCTGTCGCTGAAAACCAGCGCTGGGGCTCTGTCTTGCATAGGGTCGCGGCATAATGCTGAGCGATAGCCGTTTTGCGTGGATGTGACGCATGTTTCCCGCAAACCTTTTCATATTTTCAGTGTTTGTGTTATTTTTTGCGTCATGTTTACCGCAAATAAACGCATTTTCTTTTTTTCATATATAGGTATACAGGGTGTCCAGTAAATAGCACAACACACTGCAGGGGGTGATAGAAAGAAAGAAAAGAAAGAAAGAAAATGCGTTTATAGCTGCGTTGATAGCTTGGGTCAATACCTACCAAAACAACATAATATATGTTCAGCAAAAACTTACGGATTTTTTCACCACTGTAGGTTAAAGTTAAGCGATAAGAAAATACTTCTTTGAAAATTTAAACAAAACATTGTATTTCTTGAAAACATTCTTGTTTTTTATAAAAAAAAAGACTTATCAATGAGTAAAGTAACTATTCAAGAATAATTTGATGTAAAAAAAAATACTAGAAAAGGAATTTTTCATTACGATTTGCTTAGAAATCTGTTTCAAGGTAGAGATTTTGCCATATATCGGAAAAAATTGTAAAACTGTAAATCCGTAAGATTTTGCTGAACATACTCGTATATTGTGTTGTTTTGGTACGTATTGACCCAAGCTATCACCCCCTGCAGTATGTCGTGCAATTTACTGGAAACCCTGTATATATAAAAAAAATTGATGCTGTAATTGTAGCGCTAAAATGACGAGTAAGTGGAATTTTGTGTTCAAAGAATTTGTGAGAATTTGTGTAATTACGGAAACCTCATACGGTCACACTAATAATGGTAGGCTTTAAACCGTATGCATTAGTTCTCCTCAGTTAGTTTCATATCTATCAGGAACATATTAGCTCTTGAAACCCTATTAAAATAAAATAATTTTCTTCATAAAATATGTTTTGTTAAGGACATACGGGATTCCTTTAGGCTCTTAATATTTCATTTGGATTGACGTCAAGCCTCCCCCAAATTCCGGCAAACAGAAGTGTTTTTGCGTACACTCACTGACAGCTAGTCGATGATGAAATTGGGTCCCATGAGATTAAGGGCGAGCCTAACGCTATTTGCCGACGCAATTGCACCTCCGGGCTGACAGAAACACCCAATGCCACTTTGTATGCCCTGGGGATCGAACCCAATACCAAAGGCTCGAGAGGTACTGTCTATACCTATCTGTTACTGTCCCAGCACAGTAAAGGCTTCTTTTCATACATAGAAGGAGCGGGTGTTGATGACCACGCTTCTTTAATGGGTCCTAGCAATATCTCTGGTTTCTTCATGATGGTTTCCTTCACCATAGGAAAATTAACGCGAAGTTGAAGAATTTATAATGCGCTCTTAGTAGGAAATGTCGACTCCGTCTAGCTTATTTTTTATATGACGTGTAACAGTGAATCCAATATCCTATTTAGAGAATAAACAATTTCATTTCTAGTCTGGTTTCGGTACCAGTTAGTCTGTAAATTAAAGTAGGAAGGAAAAAACTACAGTTTACATAAATAAAATAAATTCTTTTCTTATAATCATAACCGAGCGAAGAAAAAGGAAGCGAGATCTGAAAATAAAAGCGTGAAATAGCGCGGAATGTGACTGTTGTTTCCATCACATTACAATTATTCAATTGAGAAGGTATCCTCTCAGGTATTGGATGATCGAAGGTGCTTTCGATTTCCTATTTATAGTATAAACAATATCATTTCATTTCTAGTCTGGTTTCGGTACCAGTTAGTCTGTAAATTAAAGTAGTACCAGAGAAAAATTACAGTTATATTATATAAAACAAATGGTTTTCTTCTAATCAACACCGAGCAAAGAAAAAAGAAACGAGATCTGAAAATAAAAGCGTGAAATAGCGCGGAATGTGACTGTTTTTTCCATCATATAACAATTTTCCAACTGAAAAGGTATCCTCTCAGGTATTCGATATTGAATAAACTATAAAAGATCAATATTTTCCCAGTGGTTCGACATCCCTAACGTCCCCAATACAACAATGCTCCTAGTTCAGATACTGCACAAGTTTGCGTAGGACGTGGACTCATTCACTCCCATCAATCCCTTGCTCCTATTATTTGTTTACGTTACTAAAGACGAAATGTCACAGCTACTCAGATTATCCAATACATTTTTCACCTTAATCCCTTGCCCTTAAGACCCACGTTTAACTCCAAACGAGCTAAAGAGTATCCAATGCTCAGATTTTCGGATAGTCGAGGTCGTTCGTTTCGTAAATCCGAGGAAAAGACTTTCAATTTTACAAAGGGTGAGCGAAACATTAAATTTGTTTTAGAATGTTACTTCACTAAGGGCGAATTTCTCCATACTTTGAAACCTAGAATAAATTTTATCTTGAGAAAAATCTCGAATTTTTGACAGTTTTTAAACTAGAACTGTCAGACGTAATTTCTTTTCCACGGATAAAAGATATTAGACTTTGGTGAAATCAGCCCTAGGTCAAACTGGAACTTAGATAAATAGTAACTAAACCTGAGTGTCCAGTCGGCTAAACGTGTAACATTGTCGACGGTAATGATGTCAACCACATTTTTAAGCCTCTGCTGTAGGTCGTGATCAATGAGCCCGCCATGTGCAACAGTGCTTAATCAAAACTTCAATTAAATTTTCGTAATACCTTTCGTCGAGCGCCCTCGCCGGGAGAGCACACAAATTAATACCTACGCCCCGGAATATGTTTTAATTTCGATATATCATGATAGTAGCTGATGAGTTTCGCTTAAATTAAAACATACTGTCGGAGGCTTCATTGTGGACGTTTACGTCACCTCAACACATTCTATTTACTCTCTGCAAATAAAACAACAAACTTTAAACAAACTTGCTCTACACTAAAACGGCAAATTAAGAATAGTCAAGTGAAATAAAGGAGGTTATAGTTCTCAATTAAAACACAATTCAGGCGAGCGGGCTTTAGTTTACTTTTTTCATTCGTATAAATGATCTCGGTGGCAAAGTTTGTTAATACTAATAAACGGCTCGGCAAAGGCGCCAACTCTTCGCGTTTCGCACCATTTGTCTTTGGAGGTAACGAGAACCGACTAATGGGGTCCCGGCCGAACCTAAGTAATTTAGAAAAACGATTCTTAAGATAGACGACTTCCCGTTTTATTTACTCGTGAAAATGCGGAGAGCAATCGTGTGTATGTGCGACCTGTGGTCATACCGACTCGTAACGTGTGTCTTAGATTTAAACTGATCAAGAAAGCTTTGCACCATTTCACGAATTAAGCTTGTTTTAAATAAAGGTTCCGCTCGCTTGAAACTAAGCCAAGTTACAATCAAGTACCTACTTATCTAAACTGAGTCTGATGATCTAAACACATCTGTTTCTGATAAAATATGAAAATATCTATAAACTAAACACTAAAGTCTCGTCCCTTTTGGGGTCCAACCACCTTTAATTTACAATATTTTATTTTATTATTGAATAAATAATAAATATAAAAAATAAATATTTTTAATTTCTAATCCCTCCGCAACCGCTGAATAAATTAAGAAGTTTACAATTGAGGCAGACAAAATGCAGTACCTAAGCAAGCGAATGCTTTTTACCTCCAAAATATGTGCACGGAAGCGGGAGCTCGGAGCACTAGATGCCATAACTTCTCCTTGGAACCGAGGACCATTTCAGGTTGATTGTGGTTAGCAGAGCTTGTCGTACATAATCAAGACTCCATAAAAATGATGGTTAGGTACTAACAGAATTATCCTCATAATAATAATCTTTAATACGACACAGGCCTCCTGTCCTCGAGAGGGGGTGGGCTCTGTAATCTATCACGCGGGCCCAGTGCGGGTTGGTAGACGTCACATGTATTAGTTTTTTTTTTTTTTTTGGAGTTGTACATGCGTGGTTTTTTCACGATGTTTTCCATCACCGTTTTGACAGCAGAGGTGATGAAATTGTTTACACAAAGTAAAGCGGCTGCCTGGGTTCGAGCTGACTACCTACAACTTACCTGGCCTTAGTTGCCTGAAATAAAGGATTATTATTATTATTATTACAACTCGTAAGTCGGGGCCGTTACCACTGGGCCACCACTGCTGGGCATATATGATGGACCACAATAGAAGTTCTATTGTCATCTCGGCTACCTATTCTGACCCGTTCAAATTCTTGGAATTTGATTCAGTGATCTTTTTATTTGACATTAACATTACGAAACAAAATGGTTTGCCATTTATATTGAAAATTGTACTCAAGCAGAAATAAATAATAAAAACGTAAACAGAACATACCTTAATAAAAGCCTCCAGGAGTAAAGGGCATGCCCGCTTACATATATACAATCCTGCATTATGTTTATATAGCTGTAACTTGAAGTCACAAATGATAAACTATGACCTTTGAAGTAAAATAAAGAAACAGTTACTTACTAATAACAATAACAAAACCATTGTCAGCAAGATGATCTGTCACAAGCAGCACCCGTTCACGAGCATATTATAACGCAAGGATCAGCCTTTACCCCTCTCGCCATATTTGAGGCCATAATATACCAACCTTCATCTCCTATTTATCGCCTTTAGAGGGTGAATTTTCAAAAATGTTTCCTAAGTGCTCACTTTTGTTATAATAAGAGGAATACTTGTGCAAAATTGTATGCATCTAGACTCAGAGTTTATGCGATATCTGACAGTGAATTAATGAAATTAAGATTTTTGTTATGTAGACGTATACGGTACCTACAGGTTGCTTGCAAATTATAAGCTTAGCATCGAATACTTAGGTACTAAAGTACCTACAATCAAAGTGCCTGCCAAAAAAACCAGTTCCCCATTTTTTATATCAGCGCGGGCTCTCCCGAATCCACTCGTGTAAAACCTCCGGTGATTATGCCAATACCTCCTGCGACCGTTCTTTGGAACTATGACGGAAAGTCACGTCCAACAGTGGACGTTTACGACCCGTTGAGATTGATTGATTGATCCCAACGACTCCGGTACGTACCTTCACTGAATACAGAACATACCTTTTTAATTTTTGTCGCAAAGCTACAAAGTTGTTTGTTTAAAATTAAGCTTTTGTGTAAGACCTTTATAATAAATAGACTTCGAACAAGACCTATTTTATCTATCCTCTATAATATAAAAATGAATCGCTGAATGTGTTGCTAAGTGCAAATCTCTAGAGCAGCTGAACCGATTTTGCTAATTCTTCTTTTAGAATATTCCTTGAAGTACGAGGATGGTTCTTACGGAGAGATTTTTTTTAATCCTGAAAAGGTCTAAAAACAACACTTTTCTGAACTCCCATACAATCGATTCGTAATAATACTTAAAAGTCAATTTGAACTTTATTACCATACCATAAAGTTTAAGTGTTAGTGGAGAGGTTCCGGGAAGGCAAAACAATTGAGTGACGTTAGTATCGTATAAATATACAATATTTTTATTTTTGACATATTGTAATTGTTGACTTATTAACTTTCTTTTTTCTTTTTTTATCTTACTAGCTGACGAATCCCGAATAGCAGAATAAGTACAAAAAAAAAATTAAAGAATTGACTGTTAGGCGGTACGAAGTTCGCCGAGTCAGCTAGTTTTTATATACAATAAAGTTACGCAGGAATATTGTTTTTATGTTTCTTTAAAATAAATTTGTAGTGTATGCAGATTTATCTTTAGATCTTGTAAACAAAACAACCCTTAAATTACATAAAAAATATATTTTAGTTGAGACATTATTTACAGTCCGTATATATATTAGTATTTTTTTTTAATAATATTAAGTATACTACTACTTAGCAAATAATAATTTGCAATCAGTGGTGCCGATTCTGTTGTACACCGAACTAAACTATCACTAAAATTCCTTACTTTTACCTATGCGAATCTTAACGCTATTCTGCAAAATAAAATCTCTTTAGAAATAATTTTGACACACCTAAAATCAAATTTGGCAATGGCGACTCCACGTGGTACATGTTTGCTGTACCACGTGATTTGTTTTTTAGAGCCGGAGGCGCGCATTATTTGCAGACTCGACATGTTTTGTATGGAATTTTTCATTTTTTGTATGGAAAATATGAAAAATTATTACCAACACGTTGGAATTTAGAGGTTTGGGGGTATTATAAAGCGGGTCGAAGTTTTCATTATTTTTGCGATAGGACACCGTTTTCGTGATATAAGCAAAAGAAAAGAAAAAAAAAGATACAGTACTGTTTTTGCATCTGAAGTCGAGGTGTTGGTGTGAATTTTAGTTCATGACAACCAATTTTATTCCACACCTTTTTAATCGCGATTAAAAATAACTACTGACTGACTAACTATAGATTAACAATCCTGTACTAAAATCTAGAGTCGAGATACCTAAATAAATTACCAGTGTTTGCGCGAGGGCCGAAGTCCACCACTGAATTTAGATCTCAAATTCTACCAGTTTCTGAAAGCCTAATTCAATTTGCTGTCAGATCTCATGTCCAGGGATTCCATTAACTGCTGTTTCGGACAATCATTTACTAATCATACCAGCAGCAGCTTTAGATAAAATAACAGACAGAAATACACCTTACATTTACATAAATACACTTAACATTTACAAAATACACTTAACATTTACAGAAATACACTTAACTTTTTCTACGGGCTGCCTCGTCAGTACTGTGGTCGCAAGCGCTACTGCTGAGCATGACGTCCTGGGTACAATTTCCAAGTCAGGCAAAGGTTATTGGGCTTTTTCCATCAGGTATTTCTCAGTAGCATCGAGGAGTTAGGATGTGTGCCTGGTTGATGGCAATAATCTCGCCCCCTATGGGACATGTTACATAAACCTAACTGGCGACATGTGAGTGTACTAAGGTACACTTCTGCCGAACCCATGGGCAAATACAGGCGTGATGTTATGCTATGTGATTTACAGAAATACACTCAACATAATTCTATTTAAGGCCGAGTCTTCAACTGTCGGATAACTTTAATCTGAAGAATAAATATTTATTTATTTAATTTACACGGCCTGAGAAACTAATTACATAAAAAAAGTATATATAGTAAGTACAAACATAATAATATAACATAAATTAGTAACAACAATTAAATATTATTATTCTCACAAAAATGTAGGCACATGACCAATGAGAAATGAAATATGGCGGACTGACAGCTTCTGTATAGAAAATAATGTGTGTGTGTGTTTCATTGTTACTCTACAGATAAAAGTTGGTCAACTATAAAAAAAACAGCGTTATACGACTTAGGAGGTAGATACTCGGGTAAGTATTTTTAGCTCTCAAAGTTACACGAAGCAAAACATCCTCAAAAGCAATAAATCAGTGTATACATTAATTAAGACAACTAACCCTACGCATTTATAAAAAGAACTCTCCATCGTTATTGGCTGAACGCAAACATCATTCTACACAAGAAGTTTACTTAGGACTGTCGGTCTGTCGATACAAACCAATAGACAGCTAGATTAACCACTTAAATATCGTGTTCCAGCCCACTGGGCTTGTATCGTGTTTCAGATTTACTTATAGCGATGTTATTTGAAGGGTTTTATTTGTTTTCGTGTCTGTATTGAGTTTAATAACGTGTGACGGCCTTTGAAATGTTAGCGGCCATTATTACAAAACGAAATTTGTCTTTAGAACAAGGTTTAAATTTTGAATTTCGAACTTTATAATATATTGGTCTATCTCCAATCGTTACACTGTTTAACCGTGGTTCAACCTACTAACACAACCCAACTTAAAAGCCAAATAAGTGCAAAGTATTATTATATTATTACACAGCATGCAAAAACAAATTTATAGGTACTTAAAAAAATAACAATATAAGAACAGAAATTATACTTACATAATTTTTACAAGACAATAATTATTATTTACACAATTTTTAAGGCTAATGAAAATAGGCGCGACACGCAACGCGAGTCGCGCGCGGCAATGGCACTGCTATCGCGCGACTTGCGGTGCAATTGTGTCGCGGGCGATTCGAGTCACGTGTCGCGCCTGTTTGAAGGAGCCTTTATAGTTGACAATAGTTTATTCGGTCAATGTTAAAGTTCTAAATACAAAAACTAACTTTAAACCTAAATCTAAGTTGTCAATTTTGTATTAAGAACTTTAAATCAAATTTTGTATTAAGAAATACAAAAACTGGCTGAAAGGTTGTACCAAAGTTAGAACCCGTTTTGAGACGGGGAGGTTTTAAGAGAGATCGTTGTTAACATTGTACGTAATGATAACTTTTAGGTAGGTACCTACACCTGCTTAATTATCGTTAACGGGAGTTTTGATGTGAAGTTTACGGGGTCGCTAGAATTGGTCGGGTTGTAAAACCGCCCCGTGATGAGTTCATGATTGAGCGCGGTCGAGACGGAACGGGGCAGGAAATTCCGAAAAATGCACGAATTTCACAGAGTACTAAGGGCCAAATTCACCAATGAAACTGAATGCGATCAACACATCTAAACTGAGTTCAAGAGATGTTAGTGTCAATATTCTATAGCAATGACGTCACTGACAGCTTTTGAACGCGGTTTAAATAAGCTGATCGCGTTCATTTTCATTGGCGAAAAATTCATCAAAAGTTTTGATTAACTTAAAAAAAAAAGTATATTAAAACTTCTTGAAATACTAATTTGCTCTCTTCATATCTGAAGAGACAGTTATTCCTCCACTATATTTAACAATTACATACCTAGATAAAAATATGAACAACAAATCGAGATAATAATGAAACAACCACACAACACAGACTAGAATAACGGCGAGAAATAAGGTACAGAATATGTACCGACTTCCATAGTATCCTAATTGCTCCTTCCTCGTGTTACAAAGCAACATTAAGTTCCCGAGAGTGAGACATATCTCAGAGAATACTTAACTTGGTACATTTCGTTTACTCTCCATACAAAATTTAATCTAAAAAATAAATTAAGTAGTTATATCTTTTATTTAATCTGTTCGAAATGTATGTAATAATATAAATAAAAATAATAATATAAATAATGTATGTATGTAAATATGTAATGTGTGTTTTATCGTTCTATTTCTATTTTATATCTAGTTTAGCCACAGGTTCAAAATATCAACTGCCAAGTAAAGGACTGACTGACCGGTAGCGACCCTGCCTTCTGAGCCACTGGTCCCAGGCTCGATCCCCGGACAAGTCAAACATTTGTGTGCATGAACATGTCTGTTTCACCTGTGTCTGGGTGTGTATATGTATATAAGTATGTATATCAGTCATCAGGTTACCGTAGTACAGGTTCTACCTATCAAATAGTTCTACCTGAAGTCCTTGTGTGGATGTTGTCTCATATTATTATTATTATTATTAAACGCGTATTCATACTGGGGTAAAAATTACCATTAATATTAAAGCAAACTTTTTATTACAAAGTATTTACAAATATTAATATTCAGTTTTTTTTTTTAAATTTTATTTTATCATTATCATCAGAATTTTCATCAACATTTATAATAAAATAATTGTTCCGCGAGTTGCATAACATTGTCTTAGATCCCACATATTTTTTAAAGTACTTAAAAACATTATAAATCATTCGTCTTTCTCCGATCCACTTTTATTTTTACGAATAGGTGAGGTACTCCTTTTTAAAATTGACAAAAGACGCGTCCGTACTGTCTGATGGGCTTATTTCAACTGGTCAATGTGGACACGGCTTTCTAATTTACTATGATCTAATCGGTCAAGGGGCGTGGCTAAGCTAAGTGACAACGATGAGTCACTTTTTTCTTAAAGGCTTCTACAAATAGGCGCGACACGCGGCGCGAATCGCACGCTAAACAAAGCCACCTCTCATCGCGCGACATGTTTTGCCTTTGTGTTGCATCGCGTGTCGCGCCTGTTTGAAGGAGCCATAACGCGAATAGACTATAATGGTTAATAACTAGACAGTTCACAGCATCCTCGTGTATCTAAAGGGTCCTAAATAATTCCAATGTTTCTTGTTTCAGACTACAGCTCATCCCGCATTCAACACGGTCCAAGCTATCTAAATAGGTAACTACTTTTCAACTAATTAATGATCAAATATTACGTGTTCGTAATATTCTATCGTTTTATGTTTCGGAATTAAAAAGACAGACATCTTTTGTTTTAGTACTGTATCTGTATACCCGGAATCAATAAAACGTAGAATACAATACGAGTTGATTTACAACTTAAATCAATTAGAATAATTCAAAAGCGTATGACATTAAAATGACAAGCAATTAAAATGAGATTTATTGCTCAATTCTTATACGTAACATTTAACTGACACTTTTAAACTAACGCAATAATTTCTTCAATTATTTATTGTTCCGTCTGAACTAAATTACTAATCGTATCGGCTGTCTCTAAAGCCAACATTAGACGGTTCAACCAAATTGGTTCAGTTTGGTTGAAAGTTCCAAAATTTAAAGGAATAAGTAACACAGGCGGTGAACGATTCACTGTTTTGTTTAAGAGCAAGATAAAGGACAATTATTGTCAATCGTTAATTTGATTTTTCGTGAAATTGACATGACTGAGACATAAAATAAAAATAAAATGTGTGATATTTTCAAAGTTTTTAGTGGAACAAAAACATAACACAACAATAATAAATATTTGCTCTCTACAAAGACGATGCAATTTACAAGCTTCATCCAAATTAAAATGCAATAGTGAACATTGTATCATTGCAACATCTAAAAAAAACTCAACTGAAAAAAATCATAAACAAAACAATACTTTAACGGAATAAGAAACGTGTCCCCGATCACACTTGGCAATTGTTTATATATAGTGTCTGACAGCCGGTGAACTGCCGGCTTAAACCGTCTGCGGCGACATCACAGGAGTTTCGTATGACAATGAGATAAGCCGGGCAGAAGCGCGACAACGTTATTGTATGGGAAAGGATTAAAGCTAGGCGGCTGTTTTACAATATTATTATGAATCATAGGGAATCGGTGTGGGTTTACTTGATATCGTTTTGTAGGGATAGGAAAAGGTTTTGAAATAGAATCTTGATTCACAGTTGCTATACGACATTACCTTTATGAGATATTTTATCAGTGCTTTTGGTAAGAGAGTATGAAAGGATCGTAGCAGGTGGTGTTCTGTTGTAGTTGATGCATATCTCCACGGAAAAAAGGCGCGAGCGTATGTATGTACGAGTATAAACAGGGTGTAACAAAATAAACGCAAGTCCTGAAAGTAGTTTGCTCATAATTGACTACTGATTCAATTTCAGTAAAAAAAATTAACATTAAAGTAAAGTATAGGTATTTTTTTCAAAAATTATGTATTTTGCAATACTGACCAGATAGAGCCAAAGAAAATTAAATCTTATTGTAAGGCAATAAGACTCAATTTTAAATGCATAAAGTAATGCTAGGGTCAACACGATTTACTTAATAATATGTAATAGTTAGCTTTCAAAAAAATTGTTTTCGTCATTGTATAATGCTTTTAACTCTACAATACTCTAATTTCGGTGTATAAGGTCTTGCGTTAATTATGTTACACGTTGTACCTATATGTTATTCGTTTATTTTATTTTTTCTTTTGTTAAGTTCAGGTACATGGTTCAACTAAAGAAGGTTTCTTTATTCAAAATAATCAGGTAACTAAGCAGCTATCCTCCATCCACAACAAATTCAACAACACAAACCGAATCGTCCCCAGTAACCACATAAATAATAATATCAAACTGACCACATCAAAGTTCCACAAGATCTCCATCCAGTGCAATCATTTATTATTCAGATACCTACCGACCACCGTAAATAAATAACAGCTGCATTGAGAGTAAGACGGGCGAGCCATTGCCTACGATATTTAGCCCTACGGACCGTTCAGTCTGAAGTCTGTCAGAAATCTGAACGCCCGGTATCTGTTATTTACATTTCGGTACGGTTGAGAAGGTATCAATTATTTGGGAGTCGATGCAAGGCAGCCGGCCGTGCCACGGTGCTATCGAATTGCAGGAAGTCAACTTGCTTTGAATTTGTAAGATGCAGATATAAATTACGGGTGTAGTTGCAGAGTTATCTAATAAACCTGGGGAGTCGTGGAAAATAGTTATGTCTGTCTGGTTTTAGAGCATATTGAAATATTGAACAAGAATTTGTTCATTTGTAACCAATTTTAGATATCGCACTAAATATTGTAAAAGCTGTCGGTCTATTTTGTTAAAATCTCACCGTGCAAACGTAGGTGAAGTGAGCTCAAATCGAACTGTCAATCCCTAGCATCACACTTCAGGCTCACTTCACATTACTTAGTTGAGAAAATGTTACTATACTCTAGAATGCCCTAGATGATTAGGTACTTAAATGATAAAACACTGTAATTGCTGTACCTATTAATAATCCAATGTATTGCATGTATGTAGTATTTTCTTTTGTTTTTATATTTTTTTATTTGTTTTCATTATTTAATTTTGTTTGTCTTTATTTTATATAGTCTTCACTGATATTTCCATGTCATCAATGACAAAACATAGCTTGACATATAATTATTATATGTATAAGACCTTGGCCTTTAACTTTTGTTTTACAAATAAATAATTCTAATTCACCTAAGTTTACACGGTGAGATTTTTACAGAATGTATATACCTGTTGTTTCAAGGAGTAGCGATTTCGTATTCAAATGGCATGTCTGCTCTATGGGCAATGAGTCTCTATGGTCATAAGTACCTATAGCATCTCATTTATTTTCCATCATGCTGTTTAATAAGTAGCGGTATCTAAATCGACACATGCGAACTACGCATCACACTGACGTCACGCAGAACCCTGCATCGCGCATGCAGAGTTTACCGTGCAATTAGCATAATAATTATATACAACGTTCCGACATCAATCGTCGGGGCAGTTGCCCACCAGACACAACACCCCAAAAACCACATTAGACAGCGTAGTTGCCTGTAAATTAAAAATCATAATAAAATCATGATTCTGTGAGTTAGTACCTATCTACAACGAAATACTGTTAGTATAATTTTGATTGAACAATCATAAAATATTCAGCATTAACATCAATCACTTCATACATTCGTAGCTAGCAGTATGAAGCTCAGTACGAAACTCTTATTTCATTAGACACGGAGGGAACAATTACCAAATACACCGGGAGTTATTAATTCCCCTAATTACCCCAGTTTTACAGTGAGAGGGGTGGAAAGGGGGGGTGAAACGTGAATATTACGGGGTATGTAATTCTAGCTCAATTAGTCCGGGCTTGTGTGCTAAACTAGTGTTTATATGAGAGGTAAGTCGAGTTGTTTGTTTCCGTGGTGTTAAGGGGTGTGTTTGTGTGATTCTCTTTAATATAAACAAAGTTTCATCAAATTGAAACACATTGTGACGTTTTGTAACGAACACATTTTAATTCAGAAATATGCGTTTCAGTTAAATTTAAGCGAACACGTAACTAACAAATATTTTATTGGTAAAATTAACCTACATTTCTTATATAATAGTCAATCTATTCATTTATATAATATATATTTTTTAATTAACTTAGTTCATTCACTAAGGGTTATTTTTCAGGATATACAAAAACTGTAGGTAAGTACCTATGTTTATTCTCTCATTTTTACACGAAACTTCACCAAACCCCTCAAAGTTAAGCACATAACGACAACGACACGATACTTAAGTGCGCCGCCAGTGTATAAAGCACGAGTACAAAGTTAGACTGTGGTCTAACTTACGCGAGGATGCACAGTGCGACACTAAAACCCACTTTACCTTGTGTAAGTTTGCCGCTAAAACAGCTCAAATACCCACCGAGTAAGCATTTATTATTTTAACTTGATATTACCCCGAATTTGGTCTTAGTTACGTTTTTTAATCGTGTTTTATGTTAAACAATTCCATAATCAAAATTTTTTTAAAGTTTTGATTTAGTTAATTAGACTTAGATTTTAAGTAATGAAAAAGCTGAATCAAATGTTCTGATAATCTCGCTTCGCTCTTTCTTATATCGCAGACAGTACATAACTTATATCTACAGAACTGTCAATAAATAAAAAAAGAACCATAAAAGTTTTTTTTTACTAAGTTTACATAAATTAAATCAATCATCTATCTGACTATATAGCCTTTTTCCAAGTATGTTGGGATCGGCTTCCAGTCTAACCGGGTGCAGCTGAATACCACTATTTTACATGGAGCGACTGCCCATCCGACCTCGACATCCCCACAGACTTTGAGGCTTCTATCAATCCGTAACGACTGTCAATGATCTACAAATGACAGCCAAGATGAACGGCTTAAGGTGATTTACGAGACACGACACGGAGGGATCTGGATATGCAATGGATGGTCACCAATCCACGAACCAACCGCGAAAAGCGCAGCTTAACCTTTGATCGACCCTTGCGGCTATTATCATTTAGCTACGAGCTACTCAAACGAATGCCGACCTACATATAATGGAATAGCTTACATAAAATCATTGTAAAACCGACGGACTATGAAATGTTTAAACAGAATTCATGCCTCCGTAAACACCTCGTACTTACGTATTCACTTTTATGGACTTATTAATTTTTCATTAATGCAAACAGAATCGGTTGAGCATCTGACATGTAGGTAGATATAGTAGAAAATGTTCAAAGAATGATTAATCAAAAAACCTTTTGGACTAACATTGTAAATCGAAATTTTAACTCAATTTCGCACTACAAATAAACCGCACCAGCGTTAATTGGCGTAAAAATAACGACGTAATTGAAATTTACACGTTGTTGAAAGTAATACAGGCTCGGTAATATTTTGTACAGGGCTGATGTACTTGTTATATGATCATTAGGGCATGCGACTATGTTGTATACTTCACAATCAGGGAAATCGGTTTTCAGCAATGTAACAGTTCTATAAACTTTAGTGTTGCTTGTAAAGCCAGGAATAGGTGCCAGGCGTAGGCTTTACAAATAAAATTACAATAAAATCTTTCAGGAACATGTAAAGTAGGTAATCAAGGACCAGGTATAATAATGAAACTATTTAAATTCAACTTGACTCCTTTTGTGCGATATACCTATGTGCAATCTCTTTAAATCCTTGTTCACAATACATTTTAGTTCATCGATCTGTCTATCCTTTTCCCAGCTACGCTGGGGTCGGCTTCCAGTCTTACCAGACGCAGCTGAATACCAGTATTTTACATGGAGCGATTGCCTATCTGACCTCCACAACTCAGGGTAACACGATACCCCTTGGTAAGACTGGTTGTCAGACTTTTGGGCTTCTGACTATGTAACGACTATCAAAGATCTACGGATGAAAGCCGGGACCAACGGCTTAACGTGCTTTCCGAGGCTCGGAGGGGTCTCGATATATAATGTATGGTCACCCATCCACGAACCGACCGCGGCTAGCGTAGCTTAACCTTCGATAGACCCGTGCGGCGCTTATTATTTAGCCACGAGCCCCTTTTACTTCATGGCAACTCTTAATGCGACACTTCTGGGCGCATCTGAGCAAGAAAAAGTGTAATTACAAACTAGGGCTAAAACTTTAGAATTAGTGGACTAAAGAAGATATTAAAGTACCTAAATCACTTTCCCCTTTACTTTAGTGCCTAGTCGATAAAGATGATTAACCCTCGAAAATAACGAGCCGGCCATCTTTGTTTTAACAGACAATGTTTCTTAAGTTGCTGTAAAATTACTTTTGTTATACTTTATAAGTGAAATTGTTTTAATTGTTGCTTTGTTTCTGATTAATCAATCGGAAATCGTGCTGTAGGTACATTACAATATGTATTTAACGTAAGTAATATATGATACCTCTGATTCATAACAACAAATTTTTATACGCTAATATTTTATACTGGCGCCATAATCTGTACAAAACTTCCAAACATAAGTAATTATTTATATTTTTAGAATGGGATCTGAATGTCGTTTATCTGTTTTGTTTATGTTAGCATAGCCTATAATGTTCCCACTGCTGGGACACTGGCCTCCTCTATAGCCGCTGGAGTGCCTGAGGAATGGGCAGTAATACAACACGCGGGCCCAGTGCGGGTTGTTAGATTTCATATGCCTTTGATTTTTTTTTGTTTTAGGATATGCCGGTTTCCTCAAGATGTTTTTCACCGTTTTGAGAGCAGTGGTGATAAAATAAAATACACAAAGCCAAGCGCCTGTCTGGGTTCGAACCTACGACCTACAACTCGTAAGTCGCAGCCGTTACCACTGGGCCACCCCTGCTCTGTGTTTATGTTAAAATAAAGAACTTTCAAAATCATAATCAATTCGAAATAAAAGAATCGGACAAAGAAGCGAGTCAACTCCTTTTGGTCAACTTTTTTGGTGGAGGTGAATAAGAAACTGCCCCAAGACATTTTATTGATGAATAAGGAAGAATAAATAACTGCATGGATTTTAATATTTGCCTTATTTTCTTTTTAATGTACTAGAACCAAAAAAATAATCGAAGAGATGTGACATCCATTAACCTGGATTCGGCCCGCGTGGTAGATCACGGCCCACTCCCTCTCACAGAAAGGAGGCCTGTGTCCCAGCAGTGGGAACATTAGGTATAGGCAGATTAAGGTGTATGTGTGTTTTTAAGAAAAACAAAAGCAAAAAAGTTTTTATTATGTGTTTGGATTGAATTTAAACATGGTCATTTAATATAGATATAGATTTTACATATCAGAAGATAGATAGAATAGCCTCTGCCAAAGTCTAGCTATTTGTCAAACTTATCGTTCGTTTTACCATGAACGATGAAATTATGCTTTAAAAATGAAATCACTATGCTTGAATGGCAATATCGCCATATATATAAAGGAATAGCCGATATAAAACTGTTACGCGAGATATTGAATAGTAAAACTTCCTGAGAGCGTTCATATAAATGAGAATATTAGTAGAAATATTTTATGTGGCCATTGTTGGCGCGAACTTAAGGAAAATTTCCTCGGGGACCACGATTTATAATAAGCAAAATGTTTCATTAATCTCCAGTACTTGCTCGATAATGCACGCGAGTTTGGAAATGATATGGAGAATTATTTACTTATTAGAAAAATGTGTTGCGATATCGGAAAAATACAGCGTGTATTAGAAACATGTGGTCATATTTAAGGGTGCATGCCATCAAACTGAACAACTATCTTCGTGGGACCAACATCGTAATCGCGAGAAAATTGTCAGTCCAATCAAAACTTCAATTCCTGTTCGACCCAAATGTACCTACCTTTTTTTTTTTTTTGAGGGTGGGAAATCGTCAAATAACTTCTCCCGCTCTGGGCAGAGCAGGAGGGCGTGTCAGACTATTACTGACTAAAACCCACCCGTGTTCCTTCAGTTACCTGTGCCAGGGGCCAAGGTAACCCTCTCGGACTTTTCCGCAACCCTAGCAGGCATCGGTCAAAATGTACCTACCTACTACCATTTTTTCTCGTCTAACTAAAAATTTATACAATATTTTTCAATGTGTTTACTTCAGGATGAGATCTCTCGACGAAAAATGACAAAAGAGTAGTGAGTAAAATATTTGGAATAAGTATTTTAAAGCGATGTTGCAGTTCGAAAAGTTCGTTTGAAGTCCGTGCGTCGAGGTGTGACATACCATTCCCTCAACCAGAATGTTCATTTTTACGCCTGCAAAAGCAGTACCTACTGGATATACTTCGAACAAAATATTATAGTTGTTTTCAAACATTTTGTAGTCTTTAAACGAAGTGTCAAAGCTCATATGAAAATTGCTTTCTATACATTTTTATATCATATACCAATAAAATTAATGCAACACAATATTAGCAAGACTCTATTTTTGAAAAATCAGTGTGACTGTGATAGTGCCGGCTAGAACCTGTCAATTTAAAGGTTAGAACAAACCTCGACATATTTAGCGGTCTATAGAACCAGTACTTTAGCAGTTGGTAAAATATTTATGAGCGGAACCTTTTCTCCGGCCTTTTTTATACCGGTATAATGTGAGGAATTTACTGCCCTGATCCTTTAATGTAATTGAATTTACAAAATCGATAAGACACTATACATAATATTTCGGTAAACGATCGGTTCATAAACGACTTTTTAATAAAAATATATCTATAGTGTTTAGCAGTTTTAGGTAGGTCATTAAAATAACTGAAAACTTTCTTTTCGCGATTTTTGGGTGAGTCCGATACTGAAAGTTGTTCATAATGATGAGTATAGTGGCGCCTTTTCAGAAAAGCTATTCTCTAACAACCTCACCGTGAAAACTTAGGTGAAGTGAGCTTGAAGTGAGTTGTCCATAGTGTCAATCCCTAGCATCAGTATGTCGATTCTGTAAAAATCTCACCGTGACAACATAGGTGAAGTGAGCGTGGAGTGAGCTGTCAGTGATGCTAGGGATTGACCAAGCATTACATTTGCAATCTTAATCGAGATTTTAATGCACTGACTGGACAGGTCCACTCAATCTGTGTGGTTCTTTCCTCAAAAGACCATTTCAGACACAAATCTACATGGTCCTCAAAGATTATTATAATATTATTCTAATTATTGTGAATGTGAGAACTATGTGGGTCATTGATTTATTTATATTTATTTTTGTATTTTTCTCAACGTAATCATGATCTGACAGTTTGAGTAATTTATGCGGCCTACTCAAATGTCCTTTCTTTGGTATTGTTCGTCGAATCGTTGAGCTCCTTGAGTCTAAGTTGAGCTGCACGATTACTGACAATTGCGTGCACTGACTGGACAGGTCCACTCAATCTGTGTGGTTCTTTCCTCAAAAGACCATTGCAGACACCGATCTACATAGCTTTCACATGACCTGACCAAGATTTTGTCTGGACTTTAAAAGAGACTGTGACCTCTGAGTTTGTTTCGGCCTTTCTTCTCAGAGTAGTCAGATAGGAAACGCCGACCCCATCTAGCTTAAAAAAAAATATGATTGACGTGTAAAAGTGTTTGTTCAAACCTACTTACAGAAATAAAATCATTTATCATTTAATTAAGTATATTTTTTTAGCTAATTCTGTTGATCATTTTATATTATTTCAAAGCTAGTATTTAAGCGTCGAAACATTATTACTTAGGGGTTTTTTTTAATAAAACAGCAAAACAAAAAATCTGTCAGAAACTAGCATCAGTAGGGTGACACTGACAGCTCACTTCACCTAAGTTTCACTGTGAGATTTTTACAGAATAGCATTGCAGGTGGAATGATAGCTCACTTCACCTAAGTTATCACGGTGAGATTTTTACAGAATCGACCGGCTGGTCTTCAGTTATATCAATTACACCTTGATTACCTACTATAGATACTTACACCTCTGCCTTACCATTCGGGTAAACAGGCGTGATGTTATGTAGGTATTTGACGTGTGCTATGTTACCTTGTCTAAACCAGACGTGACGTACGCGGTTTTTAATTGGTGTTTAAATGTTTTACCGCTTCTATTTATTTGATTGAACATTTGAATTTCGTTGCAATGAAATATGGATTTCGTTGATTAACATTCAATTATTCGGTTTACCAAAATCAGTTCAAATTCGTATGTTGAAAAATTTGTTACGAATATTTGTTGTGACCGATAATGTGACAGGAATCTGGTTTAATGTTATATCTACCTGTGTTCGACATGGAAAGGGAATTAAAGTTAAGTCGAAACTTTCATAATTCAACGCATCTTTGGGCATAAATAAATAACTCCCGGAGAATCAAAATGGCAAAAACGGTAACAATGTTGAGTTACAGGGATAGATTATTTATTAAAGATTTTAAATAACTTTATTTTGAATAAATACATCAAGTAGTTTTTTCATAATATCTATATGCCCAAAGGTCTGTTAAATGATAAATGATTTTAATTCTGTAAGTAGGTTTGTACAAACAGTTTTACACGTCAAATATATCATTTTTTAAACTAGATGAGGCCGGCGTTTCCTATCTGACTACTCGGAGATGAAAGGCCGAAAAAACTCAGAGGTCACAGTCTCTTTTAAAGTCCAGACAAAATCTTGGTCAGATCATGAGAAGGCTATGTAGATCGGTATCTAAAATGGTATTTTGAGGAAAGAACCACACAGTTTCAGTGGACTTGTCCAGTCAGTGCACGCAATTGTCAGCAATCGTGCAGCTCAACTCAGAACTTAAGGAGCTCAACGATTCGACGAACAATACCAAAGAAAGGACATTTGAGTAGGCCGCATAAATTACTCAAACTGCCAGATCATGATTAAACTAACTGAGAAAAATACAAAAAGCAATGACCGACATAGTTCTCAGATTCACAATAGTTAAAATAATATTATAATACTTTGCAAACTAAATACTCATGTCATTATAATATAAAATACGTCAATGTCAATGTGTATATAAAAATCCGGACATAATCTTTGAGGACCATGTTCATGAAATTTTACGCTCGTTTTCGTTTTAAATCATCGTCTATTTCACTAAATAAATAATAAATTGATAATATAGTAAACTAAATAACATGCATATTAGCCACACCCACCAACGAGTTCGAGCCGTCGACTAGTGCAACCTTAATGATCAAACAATGATAATGTAAGATACAGCAAAGTAAATCCGTAAAACAAATTCAAATCCCGAACTCTATCCAAACATTTACGGATACCAAACCGATACCAAACAACCGAGAGCGAAAAACCGAAATTCGCAGACGGAGTTGCATAGTTACCTGCGTGGCGCTACCGGCCACCATCCATAGCCAAACTACCGCTAATTAGTTAGGTATTTCTCGCGAAAACTTCAATTAATTCCGTCAAAGCCACCACTGGCGGTCCGCTAGCCTTTTTGTTGGCGAGAAAAGTCAAAGAAGCGCGAAAATCGGAATGAAGTAATGAAATTTCTATTGGCGAGCCGTTTAGAAATCCCACGATTTCTTTCGACCCTTTGATTCCTTTTTGGTTAATCTGGACCGTTTAAGCTCATATTCATGGTTCAATGTTTTTGTTTGGGCTTTAAAGCTGGTCAATTAAGTGGGATTCAGTTGGTTGTATGAGACTTTGGCTCTCACTCAAAATACGTTTGAGTACCTTCTGTAATCGAATCTCACAAAATCAAATCTACACGGGGGTGAGTTCCGTGTTGAAAAGACGTGGATACCTACGGAGGGACGGAATCTGACATAAATATTTTCATCCTAAGTATCAATTGCATACATTTTACACGCATATGTATATTTTTTATTATATCTTCTACATTTCTGAACAGCTATAAAAATGACTGCACGGCAAGGCGCGAACTCATCGAAGCGTCGCCGTCTACGGACGCCGGGATAAGCTCATTGAAAGATTTGATTTTCCGCTAAATTACATAAAAGTAATGAAATATTTTCCCGGGATCCCGGGAACCCGGAGACATTGAAAGAACTTTGCACTGATCTTATTAAACGTTCACACGTTTTTGTTTTGCGTGTTCATAAAAGTTACAACATTTGCTAAGCAATAATTTTTTTTTGGGGAATTCCAAATCCTCGTGAAGCAGTTCTATTGTGAAAGTAAAAAATCCGAAAAAGAACAAAAATAACATTTGAATTTGTAACTTATTAACATCTATAAATAAAAGATGAAACCCATTGAATACACAAGAGCATTTAATAAACTTCGAATGCAATAAAGCCCTGAAGTCACAGGCGTCACTAAACAACCATTAAGCACTCGACCTCAAAACACTTGAATTCAAATCTGTACGTCACAATAATACAGTCAAGTACAGATTTGACGTAACACTAGTTCCAGCAAACTTGAACATTTCATTAGTACAGAGTAATAGCTTATAAGTGGAATGTTTCACAGTTTAAGCGGGATATAGACCTCGTCCCCCGCACCCACTCTCGCGAGGGTATATTCTGTGCCTCTTATTCAATTTGTGAGCGAATCAGTTCCGCCAACCCGATTATCTTCCACGTCGAGATTTATATGCTCACAAGAGAGCTTTTTCAGAGGTTTTGCTCCAAGAATGTTGCAAAAAATTTCATATTTGAAGCTTGTGAATGTCGACATTTATTTGTGAACTATTATGTTTTGTGAGCTTTCTTTCTTATGTTTGTTTTATTCGCGTAAGTTCTTTCTCGAATAGAAACGTTTTATTTATGTGAGTTGTTATTTTGAGACTCTAAAATCGTGTAAAAGACAGTCCATAACTTTAATGAAGTCAAAGAGCGCTTCTCCAGAAACGTGAATGCAACTATTAACTATTAGTCTCGCTTTATTGGCTCATTCTGCTCGCAGCGAGTCCGTGAGAAAGCAACTAGTACTTTCCTATAATGGGAAAGTACTTGGCACATGTACAGAGCACAGAGCAAGAGGCCACTCGGCTTGGTAAACATTTGCCCAATAATTGCGAGTCCTCAGTTACCTCGCAGGAATAAATATTCGCGCTCGCTGTGGGGAACGTCGTACATTCCATTAATTCAAAGCATTTCTATATTGGAGAAAAAGTCGTGGAGCTTATTGTTTTATTAACGAATAACTTCGAGGATTGTCTGTGATTTGTTTGTTTACTTGCCCCAATAGAAATCAAGTTATCTCTTTTGTTTTGGAGATGAAATATTAAGTACTTCGTGATGTAAAGCTGTAGTAATATAATTAAACTCGTCAAACTAAGTTGTGTAATTGTTGATGTACGGCTAGTAGATTACATTGTTATTAAATTTAAGTACTCTCATTATCAGTAGGTACGTTTCAGTACAATGTCCATTATGTATGGATTGTGAATAGTTACTAACTTCAACAATAAAGCTTCTCGCAAAACAATGTGAGGATAATTGCAAAGTATTGAATTTCAGATTCCAGAAAAAGGTTGAAAAATTACTCTTTACCGGCTTTATTCAGGGAACTGAATTCTTTATTTTATTAGGATATTGAATATAAACTGGGGTCGATGGATGCCTCGACTGCACGTTCATAGCTGGAGATTGTGTCTATTATGGGGGCAATTCAGTAGACGGCCAAATCATCTGCGGCGATTTCCATCACTGCCCTTTTCCTTTTCCGTCGCTGTCCCCACTTTACGCGAGATACTTTACAGCTTTTATCTGTTGTTTATTATACGACTTCTACAGAGATTTCTGTAGGAACTTCAATATTACAATGGCCTCTTCAACACATTTGTTTAGCTAAGATTTTGGACTAACCTGATTCGGAGTGAGCCTTTAAAAAAAAATTACAAATTATAT
The DNA here is from genome assembly GCA_937001585.2 of Brachylomia viminalis. NCBI lineage: Eukaryota > Metazoa > Arthropoda > Insecta > Lepidoptera > Noctuidae > Brachylomia > Brachylomia viminalis. The sequence goes on from OW443300.2 coordinate 8,101,008, forward strand.
TATAGGCATGTAAACACATACCCTTACTATTATGGTATTATTATTATGTTAATATTATTATTATGTTGCTGTGCCCTAACCGGGTTTCATGATGGAACTTACTTATATTGTAACAACTAAATGTGCACATGATGCAATATACAGTTTCGAGTGGGAGTTTTTATTCAGTTTGTACTTATTGCGTATAGGTATTTTTATTCTACGTAGGTACATCGTCTTCACAAACAATGAATATGAATGTAAACAAAATATTGTAAGACATTTTAACAGAGTAACCATGGAGTTTCTTGCCCATTCTTCTCCATACGAAACTATATTTTGGGAGGACCGCTTAGAAATGATTCAGCAACCGTTCTCCTAAGACCGATTCCCCATTGGACTGTTCGTCGACAGGATGATTCATTTATTTCTGATTCCCCAGCAGGGTCTTTCACCTATGGACATTTCGCCGACAGAACCTTTCATATGCGTCACTTTCGACGACAGCCCTTTCCAGCTACTAAATGTTTCACCGACACGACGATAAACCTATCTCTTTTAAATACAGACCTGTCCATCTACGACGAAGAATTCGCCGTCAATCTTAAGACAAACAATATTACAAAAAATGCACATATCTATCTACAGCTTACTGTGTCTTTACTAAGAGATCAGGGCCAGCAACTTGCCCTAGAGAATTTAAACTTTGCTTGCAACTCAAAAAACAAGAAATAATTCCTTTTTCTGGAAAATTGGAAAAAGGTGCCTTTTAATGGCCTACTTCAAATACAGGATGACAGGCATAGGCACGCAAACTGTAACCATGAATTCGTCACATGATTTTAGGCTACCTACCGTTGATAATTTCGTCGGCTATCAAAATAAATATCAGCTGTTTCATCGAAAAGTGCGACCTACGCGGTCAAAATGTATGAATGAGCAATCTTTTTTTAATGCCGACGAAAATTTTCAAAGTCCCCTATATATGATTTGACTTTGGCAGTTTTGTTTTAGAGTTTTACATGTCGTTCATTTGCGAGAAGCTTGACATAATTCAAAAAGAGCAATTTTTGGGTATGATGATTTAAAGGTTTAGAAGTAGCGATAAGAGTGCGGCGAGCATAAATAAGTCACAACCTCTCTAGCTCCCTCATTTTTAGGCTTAGCGTAAAGTCGTTTTTGTAGCAAAAACAATAAAATATGCCACGTTCCCCTGTATACTTAACTCAAAATTATAGATTTTTTAGTTATGTCACCCTTCTTGCCAATGAGCGATAAGTAAGTCAATTAATACTCAAGAAAATACTAAAATAGGTAGGTACTCATAATAGTGCTAATGTGTTCACTGTGTTCAGTTAATGCATATCTACCGACAACACACTGAATTAATAACACCATAATTTGCGAGTATGCTTACCGTCTAATTGCGGAAACAGATTAAAATAATAAATTCAATACGTGAATTGAATTAATACTAAGACGTAATAATAAATTAATTGCCTATGTGCATCAAATCAGTATTGTAAGGACAATCAACCGCACGTGTACGTAACAAATTGTCATTGACAGCCTTCTAATTCAATAGCAGTAAGGGCAGTTTTCGCAGTAAAAGTATTAGCGTCGACTGTACAGCCAATTAGAGAGCGTTAATTATTTGCAAAGTTAATCTAGTTTAGCTTTGAAGAAAGGATTGCTGTGAATAAACCAATATTGTTTGTTTCTGAGTCTCAGGAGAATGTTTTGAAGTGTTTCTAGGTGAAGTGCTTTTAGTATAGGTCGGTCATGTATGTCAGACGTAGGTAATAGGGAGAGTCAAAATTCGCGCCCTCACGCTCCTAGTCGCCGCAGGAGACGCCCTGAGCGTCACCGTAGGCGCGGACTTGCGGACGGCGAGCAATGGGTAGCTCGTCGTCCGATAAGAACCAGGCCCGGGTCGAGGGCGCGTTGTGTACCACGCGCGCCTCAAAGAGATGTCAGCAACAATGACGGGTCCGCTAGGGCCGATGCCTGCCAGGGTTGCGGGAAAGTCCCGAAAGAGTTACCGTGGCCGCTGGCACAGACAATTGAAGGAACACGGGTGGGTTTTAGTCAGTAAGAGTCTGACACGCCCTCCCGCTCCGCCCAGAGCGGGAGAAGTTATTAGTAGGACGACCAAACATTAGCGGGCCTGCGGGCGGTGAGTAATGGGTAGCTCACCGTCCGATCAGGATCAGGCCCATGCCGGACGGCGCGTACGTGTTCCACGCGCGCCTCAAAGAGATGTCAGCATCGAAGAGGGGGCCCACTAGGGCCCAAGCCTGCCGGGAAAGCGGGATCATCCATAAGGGGTACCGCTGACCCGGAACATAAAGGACCAAGGAAGGAACACGGGTGGGTTTTAGTCAGTAAGAGTCTGACACTCCCTTCCGCTCCACCCAGAGCGGGAGGGGTCATTTGATGATTTCCCATCCTCAAAAAAAAAAAAAAAAGGATGCCATAACGGCTAGAAGGATTTAATGTTCCCAAAAGGAAGTCAATAAAAGTCGTTGGGCAGCTTTCATTACAGAAAACTTTTCTCACCAGGCCAGGAAATAAATCAGTCAACTTGTAACGACTTCAGGGAATTATGTCACACGCCAATTAATCGGGTTGCACTACTGAGAAACAAGACCTAAACGCAATTTTATAATGCCTAAAAGTATATGAACCACTGCAGTAAACAAAATCAGAAAAATATATGATGTTCTTCAGGATATATGCTAGTTAGATAGTGTGTTGAAGACATAATACAACTAATTTGGTACGATGGAAAAAAGTCACGAAGATACCTCTAAAAAATTATTTTAACGATTAAAATCCATACTAATATACATGCAATCATTCTGTTTTATTTTCAGATTGTTCTTCAAGCAACATATTAACGTGATAGTGTTTTAATTTTTTTGTCCAATCAAAAGATTTTGTAAATGGAGAATCGCTTCATATTTTGCAATAAACAGTGACCACGCTTTAGCTGTTGTCAGCCCCTTAAGTAGGAAGGTATATTACCGATTCAGGTGTAATCAGGATCAGCAGCCCTGTTATTTTTATTTTACTTAAGTAGTTACTAAACTTACCTAAAAGTTTATGTAAAAGCTTAAGCTTGAGAAATAAACAGTTTCGAATGTTTAATCAAAATGAAAGTACGATTTACATTGAAGACAATTGTTTACACCAACCAAGAAAATTTATAAGTTGAGTATGCATTTGACAACTCGTATTTCAACTAGGTACATAATGTACCTAAGTCATCATTTTCAAAGCTACCTACGTCAAATTGTTTCATAATTTCGAGCAAGAGCGGTTGTGTTCAAAGAACCTTTCCTACACAGAAACACGCAAACATTTCAGTCAACATGTAACGACTTCAGGCAATTATGTCACACGCCAATTAATCGGGTTGCACTACTGCAAACTTTGCTTACACTGTGTCCGGACCCGGATGTAGAATACGCTGTATAAACTTTTTGGTGAAACTTGGTCTAGAATTTATTTCATATGTAATTTTTTTAATAAATAATTCAAAACTTCAAACGGAGCAAATGCTCCAATCTTATTGGGACTTATAGATATGTTGGAGCCGTTTGGGGTTTAAACACTAGGGCCATGGGGTCCGATTGCCCGCTTAGTTTTTCGAGACATCGCCAAGCGGTTGGTCGACTCTTCAAGTGCCCAGAGGGCTGGCCTATTTCTTGGCCAAAGAATCAGCATGGCCATTCAACGTGGCAATGCTGCCAGCCTTTTGGGCACTTTTCCAGTTGTCAGCGATACGGAGGCAGTTTTCATGTCCATTCTTTACCTTTAATTTTTTATTTACAGTCTGTACATATTTTTATTATTATTTTAAGACGGTTAGCTTTTAGATTATGTAGGTAAATATTATCTTGGAGTTTTAAATACAGTTATTCAAAACTACGTTAATTTCGACCATAAAAGAATAAAATGGTATTCTATGACATAGACTTAGGTTAACGTAGGATAAGTGTACTTACCTAGTTTAAAGAACAATAGGCAAGATAAGCTAAAATGTCAAAAGATAATATCAAATAACGGCATTTCAACTGCTCTACATATTTTCAACTTTATTTAAAAAGCTCGACCGCCTCGCCATATATTAACTATCTACACTAAATTACTCGATAAATTCTAATCAATTTCGAATATTACAAAATTATTCTACGTAGATTTAACATAGAATCGTCTCATAAATCAAATATGAACCTTGTTGTTTTCAAAAACAATATCAATATTTAAAAAAAAAAGTCTACGAAATCAAATATTCCAAATAACAGAATTTACGTAAGTGAGACAATTTATAACCTAAAAACGTAAGGGCAGATTTACATCACTCGAGTTTATTTATGACGAAATTCACAGAAAATTTCATGTTTCTGCCCGGTTGATCTTCAAAATTAAATTAGCATTTAGTGGATATCAGATCAAATTGGTTTCCCGTGGGCTCAATCGGGTTCATGTTTATTTATTAGACCCTAAAAGGATGCGGTAATAATATGCTGAGCTCAATGAATTTGCGTAGGTAATTCTAATTACATGCTTATGAGAGTATAAATATTTAACTGAACTACAATTTGGCTTTAACTTTGAAATCTATTAATTGAAATTATTTTATTTATGGATTGTTTTGTTTAAATTTCTATTGGCTGTACTCTGCATACTCAACGTATAGGTACGTGTTATTTACATCTTTCTCATCTATAATTATACATATTTTCAACATTAATGATGTAACTAATATTTATGTAACAATATAATTTTTAAAAGGGTGTCCGTGGAGTTTCTTGCCCGTTCTTCTCCATAGGTACCTACTACGCTTTGGAATGGGCCACTAGCTTCATATTTCTGACTGACCGACCACTTGACAATTCAAAAGTGCTTGTAAATGGTTTAATTGAAATACATGCTATGAGTTTGAGTTGGACTTTGAATTGTTGTTTGCGATTCTGTACCTACTTAAGATTATCTAGTAATATATATTTAAAACGACCGCTCTAAATATAAGTATTTTAAGATACTTCGATTAATTAATCAACTCAGCCTATCGCAGTCCACTGCTGGACACAGGCCTCTCCCAGGCTGCGCCACATCACCCTGTCCTCCGCCCTCCGCACCCAGTTTGACCCAGCCACTTTATAAATATTTTATTAATGTGGTTAATAAAATCTTAAATTCATTCATTCACTCAAAACACAGCACATCCTATACTGCTGGGTCTAGGAGTATAAAATTTTGAGCAAATGATTCTAGACCCCTAGCATAGACAAATGCTTACAAGGTCAAAATATATGGAACAACAATTTTCTTTTTTTTATAACCGACGAAAAATTTCTACGCTAGAGGGTACCTTTTTTTTGAGGCTTTGACATCATCAAATAACTTCTTCCGCTCTGGGCGGAGTGGGAGGGCGTGTCAGATTCTTATACTGACTGAAACCCACCCGTGTTCCTTCAGTTGCCTGTGCCAGGGCACACGGTAACCCTTTCGGACTTTCCCGCAACCCTGGCAGCAGACGGTACCCTAGCGTAGACAGTTATTAATCAACCATGAATTCAGCATATGATTCTAGGTCCAGAATCACATACAGTACAGTACAGTTTGCGCACTGGTTAAAACTTCCTGTATAACGAAATTGGGCATTAAGAAAGGATTTTTGAAAAGTCATCCGCTAAAGTATGGAACGTTGTCATTTTGCCGATTGGAAATCCCAACGGACACAAGGCTTGTATAGAAATAAATATCCATTATAACCGTATTTGCAAGTAACATCGTATAAAAATGCGTGTAAGTAAGTTTTTCTCTTTGTAACTGTAAGCTGCCAAGTCGATTTTGATGAAAGGCGCTAAAGGTAGCTGGAAACACAAAGAACGTTGGGTATTTTTCATTCCGTTTGAAGACGGAACTGTACTACTGACTGCATAAATAGTAGTTCCAGATTGTTATTCACTAATGTTAGTTGCCAACTTAATATAATAAATAAATATAATAATGCAATTTATCACAACGTTTATGTCGCCTTCTTATAAAATAGTAAAAAGCCTAGTCTCTTGTGGCCGATGTGGGACATTAATATTGTCCCACAGGAGGACAACTTTTAAATAGAGTATGTCAAACTATTATGTTTGATCGCCAAGCGTCCGATCGTTTAGGAACATGAAGCAAAATGTTAGTGTTTCAGTTTTCTAGTGGTACCTACGAGCAAACCCGTACAAAATCAAATGTATCAATTTTATGCTGACATCGACGCGCAGCGGATGAATAAAATATACAATTTTTAGTCAACGAGCAGTAGTCGCACAGCACCGTTTGGGCTAACAACAAATTACTCATTCGCCGCGAGTCGATCAGTTATCAGTTTTGAGTATTCTTTCAATACACTAATTTAATCATTATATCAGTCTATCATTTAAATTTACCTTACCCGTACACTAGTAAATTTTAATGTTCAATTGTATCCAGCCAGTAACATATTTTAAGATATTACCTGTCTACATGGGCAGAATTTGAAAAAGCTCTAAAACTAAAACTCCATCCAACTCCAATACTAATAAATCCAATCCAATAATAAAAAACAAATAATAACTGGTCATTACTTAGCTGCCACGGCTTATTTTAATTCCATAATAGTTTTTATCTTTTTATTACGGACGCTTTTAATGTGCACGTCTTTCTACATCGTTCTCACATGTATAATTACAACATGAATGATGTAACAGTGGTTACATCATTCATGTTGTACAATAGAGTGCTATTGTAACAATATTTTGATTTAAAAGAGTGTCCATGGAGTTTCTTGCCCGTTCTTCTCCATAGGTACCTACTACGCTTTGGAATGGGCAACTAGCTTCATCTTTCTGACTGACCGACCCCTTGACAATTCAAAAGTGCCTGTATTTGGTTTATTTGAAATAAATGCTTTGAGTTTGAGTTTGAATACATTTTGCCGACAACACAAAGGTTTTTACTCCCTATTTTTTATTGTATTTTATAAATAAAATGTATTACTAGCACTCCATTAACACCACAATAAATAATACATTTTCCTTATGAGACTGTAACAAATTACATGAGGTTAGAAAGCATCATGTATATTGGTTTCGTGGTCCACTAAGAAATAAGAATGTGCCTCCCCATGGCGTCCCGAGAGAATCACTGGGGCCTTCGTGAAATATACCTTTACTAAAAACTCAATAGATCTAAGCTGCTACGTATTGTTTGGGCGAGCAGTGGTGGCCCAGTGGCAACGGCCATGACTTATAACTGGTAGGTCGTGGGTTCAATCCCAAGCAGGCACTTTGTGGTACTTACTTTGTGTAAATTATTTCATCGCCACTGCTCTCAAAACGGGGAAGGAAAACAGCTTGAGGAAACCGGCATGTCCTAGAACCAAAACTTCGAAGACATATGACATCTACCAACCCGCACTGGGCCCGTGTGGTGGATTACGGCCCACTCCCTCTCACCTAGAGGAGGCCTGTGTCCCAGCAGTGGGAATATTATAGGCTGAGTATGCATGTGTGTACGTATTATTTATACTACACATCTGTAAAACTACTCCCAGGTTTGAAAAAACCAACGGAAAAAGAATGAAAATTCGATTGTCAATAAAAAAATTGTTTTTCTTTTGCTTCATGCCCAAATTCCGTTTCTGATAATTCATTTAACAAATCTTTTGAAGCTCTATTTTTGCTGTCGGCACCAGACGTCTATGCTTATTAATTCTAAATTAAATTGTTTTTACAATATTAATTCGTTTTGTTTATCTAAAACTGTATTTAATGGGTTGATCTCATTCCACCGGCCCTCTTCTTCCATCGGTCATATAGACGCACTGCAAGTTACCATCCTTACCTAGTTGCTATGCCACCAATTCGCACTAAACGTTTCCTAATGTCTTTTGTAATGCGCACAGCAAAAGAGTGGATGGAACTCACTACCCGCGTCTGTGTTTCCGAACGCATACAACCCTAATCTCTTCAAAGTGAGAGTGAACAGGCTTCTTCTGGGTAAGCTCACTCCATCGTCGATTCTATCTCTGTCACCACTGACCTAGACTAGAATCCAGAGCAAACCCATAAAAATTTAAAAAAGTTGATTCTGGTGTCCCAAATGTCAATCTGAAGCCCTACACTCGCACATCAATTTATGCAAAAATAGTATTTAGTTTGATTATATTAGTGCTCACAAATATCAGGTACGTAGGTACGATATTTCTGTTCGTTTAATTACTTTTAGATCCAAAACAACAAAACCATTACCTTATAACAACTATCAAGTTTTACCTTAGGTATCTACACCTATAAAGCTCACGCAAACTTAATATCAGTCGGTACACAGAAGCTACAAAAGCCTTCATCACGAGCGTGCACATAAAACCTTCGTCACGGAACTATGACAGAACACACCACAGACATGTCGATAACACATCCCATTTTAAAGTTAGTTAGGACACCCAAGCAGAGATGGTGGTCACGTCTATCAGCTATCATTTCATAAAAGCATCGTTATATCTAGAGCAGCAAAGTGTAAGGTATAATACACATTTATCAGAACAGGCTGCCTTGCGACAGTGACAAGTGTTTCCGTGAGTGCCGACCGGTATGCCTAACAATAGCCCTACATCTACCCATCTACCCATTTTACCATCTACCCTACATCTCTTCCCGCACTATCTACTAGTCTCTTTCTGTATGATTTCTAAAGGGTTCCGTTCCACTATCAGTGTTCTGTATCTTCTTGACGTTTGACGAATCAATGAACTTTAGTTTGTCAATCTATTTGGGCTTTGTACACACTATTTGATTTATTTATTCCGGTCCTATATCAAATGTTGTTCATCGAATTTGACGTTACGATAAATGGAAATCATTTGTTATGTATAATTGAATAGTGATTCTTGATAGTTTGTGGCAGTTGATAGAATAGATAGTAGGTAATTATCTTAAGCATACTTTTATTAAAAAGATGCCTTACTATCGTAGCATTTATTCAGATAAAACTTTATTATATAAATCTCGAAATAATATCTACGAACAACGAAAATATAGGATTCCGAAAAAAGAATTTCTTTTAATATTAAAAACGAATTTCAAAGTAAGCATAAAGAACGGCTATTCAAACATTTTAACTTTTGTGCGAATTTTCCACTAAATAAGCACCAGTAGCCGGTTAGTCATTTTTGTGAAACGATATAATTTTTACACCGAAATTGTTTTGACGCGTTTCGGGGAAAAGGTTAATTTTCCATCAGACATTTTAAATTTTCGGGAACACTGTCGCATGTTAATAATAAAGCGTGACAAATAATTTTGAAGTTGAAAGAGACAAAGTTTTCTCATTGCAGCAAAGGAACAAGTTCATAATTATTTGTTAGCCTCAACGAACGACTGCGCCATTTTAATTGAAACAAAACAACCGAAATATGAGACTCGCTTGACCCGCTATTGAGAAGTTAATTTAGTACTGTATTGCAGTTCACGGGAACATTTTTATATTTGCTTTGTTCTATGACAACGAGAATCCAGTTCCGCGCTTTCCGATTCAATAAATCGGAATCAAAGTTCGCAGACTCGCGTCAAATATTCGGATAAAATGAAATTGAATAATAAATACTTACAGTGTTACGATTCGTTTCAGGATCCTTCATAAATTATTTTAGTTGTGCCCAGTGTTGCGCAAACTTAAATTACTTTTGCGTATGATTTTTTTTTTTGACCTGAATGTATAGGATTGGTTTTGGAACGTGTAATCTGTACACTGAAATTCGCCTGTAATTTCAAAGTTGAAAGTATTTGTTGGTGAAGAAATTTAGAGTGCCACCATAGCATTACCAGGCAGTCTACTTGTCGTTTGAGGGGGCAGACAGAAAATAATCTAACTAAACTAAAGAAAAAGAAATAAGATAAAGGCATTACAAGTGTCATAGATTTTCCAACTTTAAACTTTTCTCTTAATTTTTTCTCAAAGACAACCTCAAATCTACACGTGTCATGTGCTTTACTTTATTTACCTTTATTTAATTTGACACGTTTATAGAAAAAATAATTTGGATTCTAAGAATACAGCTAGTTTATAAAATAAAGGTGACGTGACGTCAATTAAAAAGGAGCTTTTTTAAATGTTCTAAATGAAACTGTCTCGTTGCTCTAATGGTCGCAAGCGCAATCACTTAGGGGTTTTCTATTAGTAATTTTTAATTAGCAGACCCAAGTCTGGATTTGGGCCAGGCTGATGCTGGCGATAGGGTCGCCCCTTATTACATGGGATGGGTTATGTTGGCGCTACTGCTCGCCAATTTGAAGCTGCCAATGTCACTGTCACTGTCGTTGTCACTGTCATCTGTCATGTAAAAAGGAACCGGTTCTTCTCGTTCACTCCCGCAAAATTCTTCTACAGAATGACACACGTTACCACATCACTCTTCGTTGTATCTTTATTTTATTCATTGTAAAAAAAAAAATTAAACTGCTAATCGTCAAGCAACAGAAAAAATCGGAGTACGTTATTTTAACTCCCCAACAGGTTATAACTGGCGAAATGTGGATATATTTACACTTCTGCCTAAGCCGTCTAGAAAACAGGCTTATTGTTATGTTTTAAATAAAAACGAGACATACACACAGTTACGTTACCAACAAATATTTCAATTCAAACATGTCTGAAACAGCAACGAAAGTTAGGTTATTACAAAACTGTCGTAGCAACCTAAATTCTATCGAGCAGGTTCAATTAAAAAGCGCCGATACTAATTAAAGTACAGTTTGACCTGGTCGATGTCACGAGGTTACCTGGTTGGTCGAACGGCTGACTCTATCAAACCGAAAATTAGTTTCCAAATTCTGATGAAAACTTTAATTGATTCCTCCGAGCCAATATGTGCGAGAGGTCGTTTAATTGAAACCCTATGTGTCCGCTCGACATGTTTGAGTGTAACTTTTGTAATGATTATTTGACATATAAAGTAAATAGACCGATGACCCATTTAGCGACCGAGCACATAGGTACGTGTACAGTTAAACAGGATATTTCTGAACGCATGTAATCATCTATTGTATTTAAATAAAAACCAAATCCTAACTAATATTTTAAATGCGAAAGCAAGTTTGTTTGGTACGCTTTCACGCCAAAACTGCTGAACGGATTTGGATGAAATTTGGCACACAGATAGACCATGACCTGAGTAAAGACATAGCTTTTCATCCTGGATCACAGACGAAGTCGCGAGCAACAGCTAGTAATAAATGAAAACTTTATTCAATTCAGAAAAACACTGTACAATATTTAAAAAAAAACTGGTAATAGATTACATAGCCCGTGTTCCTTTAGTTGCCTGTGCCAGGGGCCTCGGTAACCCTTTCGGACTTTCCCGCAACCCTGGCCGGCATCGGCCCTAGTGGACCCCGTCATTTGGTGCTGACATCTCTTTGAGGCGCACGTGGAACACAACGCGCCGTCGACCCGGGCCTGGTCCTTATCGGACGGCGAGCTACACATTGCTCGCCATCCGAAAGCCCGCGCCTACGGTGAAGTACCTATTTCGTAGGTTATAAAAAAAGTTGCTGTTCCATACATTTTAACCGCGTAGGTCCACTTTTCTATAAAACAGCAGAATATTTTTTTGTGCTGAATTCGTGGTTCCAGTTTGCTTGTTGATGTCCCGCCACCCTCTATAATAGGATGTATGGATGCATGCATTTACCTGCCGTCACGTTTTATCCAGGATTAAGCGGTATCCGAAGCGACAGGTAATGCATATGAATATGAAACTAATGGGTACCTATGTATATAGAGAATTTTCATAAAGCAGGCAGCAGTTTTGGTGTAGGCAGAGGCTTTTCTCATACCACAAAATATTATATATAACTTTTCGTGTGAAATAGATGAACCATTTTATCTTCTAAATAAATAAAATTGAAGTGTCTGTTTGTAATGTCCAAATAACAGCTTTTTTTACTAAATGCATATGAAATTATCGGTAATTATAACAAAAAACAATTTATAAATTTTTTGTCGGTCTGCCTGTCTGTTTGTTCCGGCTAATCTCCAAAACGGCTGGACCGATTTTTACAGCATTTTCACTGACTGCAGCTGATGTTTTAAGGAGTAATATATGCTATTATTTATCCCGGTAGCACTTTCCCGTGGGATAATTGACGACATCCACGCGGACGAACCCGCGTATAGCAGTTAGTCTTTAGTAAATACATTCCAAACCTTAGAGTACCTACGTCCAGATTATGTTATATGACATAATTATATTTTTTTTATATAACACGTCCACATTACTTAACACTGCTTACCTCTCTATAGAAACATGTTATACATGTAACTATGTTTTATAATATGTTATGTTCTTTATAGTGTGAACACACCTTTATAATCCAGTACCCCGAAGTACTGAAATATGAGCTATAAGCAAAAACAGTGTTTCGTGTTCATTTTCAGAATTTCGAGGTTCACTTCCATGTTCTGCATAGGTTTAATTAGAAGCTTAACTTTGACCTTAAGCACAATTCGTGCCTAGGATTTGAACATGAAATGTTATGCACAACTAGCGGGCATTTTCATTCCCGCTAGACGTGCATAACATTTACATCCTCCGGTCTATTTAGACGATGAATGACTCTTCGTAAATGTTAACCTTATTATTGAAAGAAAGAATGAAAAATTGGTTTATTTGTCACAGAAACACGTGAATACAAAAAAGGTAATTAGCGCTAATAATTAAGAAAAATAAAAACAAAAAGATCTATAATCACGAGCACAAAACACTAACGCTATTGCTTGTCGTTATACGCAATAATAAAAGTATTAGCGTTTTATTGAGAAAAAAAACAATACTAAAAGCAGACTTAAAAAAAATAAATACTAAATTAAACTTATTAATTCACTAAAACAATGCATTAATTCTAATAAAATGTTTTTGCAAAATACAAAAACCAACTTGGGCCTATCATGGATTTGAACGCACATGTCTTTTGGCGGGGGGGTAACCACTCGTGTACGAAACACACCGGTGAAATGTATAGGTACCTCACTTTGCTTAACATAAGGCCTGTATTTCCTGATGTGGTAAGCAGGGGTGTATAGTAGGTTCCTACACCCAGATACTTGAAGCCTTTAGTCACTACTACACGAATTGATTTTCCAGGTAGCATCTGAGAAGTTCATAAAGAAAAACCTTAAAGAATGTAACTTTGCCCGACCTGAGGATCGAATAAACCTTCAAAACTGAACTGTGACTTGAAATCTACGTCAATCGTCAATTTAGTTTTCGTACAAATATAAACAAGTACCTAATACCCGTATACATAGCTATAAATAGACAACAACAGAAGGGCTGCAAGTGAGGTCGTATTATTGTTTGGTGAGCCATTCTTCTTAGCGTCTAGTCTTGGAATCTGATTAATGGCAGCAATATTTGGCGCTTGTATGAACCACAAGATTGTTCTACAGCCGAGCTGGAGTTTGTGTTTATACTTAGGGTGAATATCGCCAATGAAACCGAACGCAATCAGCACATTTAAACCGAATTCAAGAGCTGTCATTGCATAGCAATGCTGACACGACACTTCTTGAACGTGGTTTAGATGTGCCAATCGCATTCAACTGCAATAGTGAAATTCGCCATCATTAAAAACCATAAGACGTGTAGGTACAAACTACTCGTCTTATGGTTTTTAATGATGCATGATTAGGTTTGAAAACTCTTTGTAGCTTTTAAAGATTCCTAATAAACTTTTTGAGCTTTTCATAAAAATATTAAAAAGGAAAATTAAAATTTCACTTTCTATAATAAAAAGTACGCCTTGATGACTGAAACCTTTTGCAATTTTTTATTCGACAGTAAAGATAAAGGAGAGATTGGTAAAATAAAAGTTACTGTTTGTAAACGAATAAAATGTCAGAGATAAAAAGGGTCCTACACTTGATAGATACGGCAAGAGATTTTACATACTTACGTACAACTTCTGACGGCTATGGAGTTTCGATACGCTTCGTAACTTATTCACTTCTATTGTTTATGGCAGATTTCAGTACTGTGAGCTATTTCTTCAAAACATCATTAAAAACGAGTGAGTCTATAAAAAAAATACATTATATACAAATACACAATTTAACACACATTTTTATAACAACTAAATCTAAATCCCACCTAGTATAATCTAACCGCATTTATTATCCCGCGGTTCAAAACAAAAGAAAAACCAAAATGGCCACGCTTAGCAAAAAGTATCTTCATAATTCTAAACCGTCTGTATAATAACGTGCATATTTTTTAACTTCCCAAGATGCCCGGAGAATGTTATCTTTCAATCTGAAAATTTGTGAGTAATTTTATAAAGGGAATAAGTTTAATATTTTGTACATTCTTTATTTTGCGGTACCCCGTCCTATATGCCTTCACAATGATAGCTTATTCATGAATTTGCATTATTAATTTATACGGTATAATTGCTTGTTCAATCAATTAATAAATAAACATTATTTCTCACAAAGGCGCCTTAAACATAATATGAAGATTATAACATCTTAATAAATTATTTGTGACTGAGAGACTGGTATCTGCACTAGGACAAAACCTGTCAGACAGGTTACCACGCCCCAAAAAAAAACAGTATTTGAGTATTAGATCTTAAAAATAATATTAACTAATTATTTTAACCTTTGGTAGGAGAACACAGTAAACAAAAATAAAGGAAGAAAAAGAAAAGTTATTCTTGAAGATTGTGAGTACTAGTGAAGTGTGGTGTGGTTTGGTGTGGTGTAGTGTGTTGTGATATTGTATGGTGTAGTGTGTTGTGATATGGTGTGGTGTAGTGTGGTGTAATGCGGTGAGGTGTGACGTAGTGTGGTGTGGTTTGGTGTGGTGTAGTGTGTTGTGATATGGTGTGGTGTAATGCCGTGAAGTGTGGCGTAGTGTAGTGTGGTGAGGTGTGGCGTAGTGTGGTGTGGTTTGGTGTGGTGTAGTGTGTTGTGATATGGTGTGGTGTAGTGTGGTGTAATGCCGTGAGGTGTGGCGTAGTGTAGTGTGGTGAGGTGTGGCGTAGTGTGGTGTGGTTTGGTGTGGTGTAGTGTGTTGTGATATAGTGTGGTGTAGTGTGGTGTAATGCCGTGAGGTGTGGCGTAGTGTAGTGTGGTGAGGTGTGGTGTAGTGTGTTGTGATATGGTGTGGTGTAGTGTGGTGTAATGCCGTGAGGTGTGGCGTAGTGTAGTGTGGTGAGGTGTGGCGTAGTGTGGTGTGGTTTGGTGTGGTGTAGTGTGTTGCGATATGGTGTGGTGTAGTGTGGTGTAATGCCGTGAGGTGTGGCGTAGTGTAGTGTGGTGAGGTGTGGCGTAGTGTGGTGTGGTTTGGTGTGGTGTAGTGTGTTGTGATATGGTGTGGTGTAGTGTGGTGTAATGCCGTGAGGTGTGGCGTAGTGTAGTGTGGTGAGGTGTGGCGTAGTATGGTGTGGTTTGGTGTGGTGTAGTGTGGTGTAATGCCGTGAGGTGTGGCGTAGTGTAGTGTGGTGGGCAGGCTGAAAACACATTTATCTTAAAACAATTAGGAGGCACTCAGTGCTATCGTAATCAAGGTTCCGTATGTGAGAACTTATTAGCACTTTGCTTTAATAAGAGGGTATATTTTAAAACAGAGTTTATTATATTGTATACATAACTGCCAAGAAAACAAAAGTTGCGGTGCGAAAGACTACTTTTACACAGTTGGGTAGAACATACATTTGTCTTAATGCGTTTATGAGCGTGCAAGGATGAGTTGTAGTTCAAAGAAGAATGTTTACGCAAGATTGTTTGAACGATAAAGAGTGGTCGAACAGTAAGAAGCTTGCACTTATCGTAGAGTTCAGAGGTAGGGAGAAAAAACGGTGAAGCGTGGGCCACGTTGAGCACGGCTCTTTTGTGTTGGCCCGATTTTAATCACAAACGATATAAAGGCACCACCCCGAACAGAGGTGTAATAGTTTAGTATACAGAATGACAAAGTGCGTATACATACTGTTTTAAGAACCTTCGCATCTGCAACCGGTCGCAGGCTTCTAAAAATGAAAGTGAGCTTCCTAATTCTATTGGACAAGAGATCGATGTGTGAATGAAAGTTTAGGTTTTTGTCTATGGTTACACCGAGGTACTTGAGAGAGTCTTTTTTTCGAGTTTTAGGCATGAGCATGAGTATGAAGAGCTGTTTTTACATGAGTGGGACGTGATAATTAATAAGGGGTTTTGAGCGAGGTGAGTGTTTGTTCGAGTAAATGTTATGTATTTAGCCTTGTCTGTTTAAGTGAGAGGAAATTGTTGTTTAACCAGGCCTTATCTAGCAAGAAACCCATCTGAGCAAAGTGGTACACTTCCTCCCAACTATCTCCATAGAAAAGAATAGCCGTATCGTACGCGAAAATCTTGCCGTTAGTAAGTTTTAACTGTCAAAGGCCGTTGATGAAAATTAAAAAGAAGGAAGGCCCTAAAATACTCTCCTGGGGAATACCAATGTTGACTTCGCAGTCATTAATCAACTACTCATCGACCGCAACACGTTATGCTCTCCGATCCAGATAAAATTCGAACAATTTTACCTGTTCGCCACGCATTCCGAGGTGTTCAAGCTTTTTCAGTAAGAGTGGCGCAGAGACGGTGTCAAAAGCTTTCGCCAAGTCGAGGAAAATCGTAAGGACCTTTTTCTCCTCATCCAACCTAAAAACTATGGTATCAGTAAGTTGATACACGGCATCGCTTGTCGATCTGCCTTTACGAAAACCATATTGATTATCAGATAAAAGTTTGTTTGTTTCAAAATAATTTGTTAATTGCTTGATAATAACTTTCTCAAGAATATTGGATAGTTTAGGCAAAATGGATATTGTATAGTTATTGACACAATCCTTTCTACTAGACATGTGAATTGGGTGAACTAGGGGTTTCTTGTAATCCGAGGGAAATTCACCGCGCATTCAAATCAAACGCGGTAGGATCAGATGATAAGTTACGAGTATATTTTAATGAATTTACTGGGAACGTCGTCACATCTTAGGGCACACGTGGTTTTAAAAGATGCTATGATGATTTTGAATATAACAATACCAATAACACGAATGCTTGAATAGAAATCCGTAACTACTCATAATATTGATAATCTGAATCGAGATGTCATATTATCATCATGGTATGGAATTATCTCACTTTTGAGATAAATATCGTTTCTATTTTTGTCTATAACGAGTTTATTCATTTCTGAATTTTCCGGTTGACCTATAAATGTGGTTTATGCAACACCCGTAACTTCCTGGTTGACGGAGAGGATTGCTGTTGAAAACCACGTTCGGTGTAAACAACTTTTATGTTCTCTACTCGTTAATACGATCTTCTTCTCCCTTTAGCACCATATCGTCCTAAAAATTAAATTTGAGAGAAATGTGTTCATTTTCCACCAATACATCACTCTGAGATAACTCTCGCCAAAACGGTTTGAATGATCCTACTCACCTTGCTTCATAGATGCAATCCTACAATCCTCTAGGGATTATCTACAAATGTTTTGTTGTAAACCATTAGCATGATGCCCATCTGTTTAACGTTTTATGCAGTTTGCTTTATTTACATGTAAGTATTGTATCTATACTGTATGTGCTGTTGGCTGATGATGATGACATTTCACCCTTAAGGCTGCATTTTGATGAGCAAGGTTTTTTTTATAGGTATTTTATAATGATTTTGCGTTTGTTTAAAATAATTTATAATTTAAATGTATTAGTGTACAACTATGGACTAGAAATTATTGTCTGCATGTTTTTATACATTCTCATTGCGTGTTAGCAACAGCTAACACGCAATGAGAATGTTGAAGACTTTTCCCAAAAAAAGATCTCTTTCTTCATGTTTAAATCGGCCGAGTGCGACACGGACTCATACACAAAGGATTCCGTACCACCGTACAATATTTAACACTTTTTTAAAATATTTTTTTATCCCATTCATTTTTAACTTCATTTTAATTTTATTATTTGTTGTTATAGCAGCAATAGAAATACCCACTCCGTGAAAATTTAAAATGTCTACCTATTACGGTACATGAGATACTGCCCGCTGACAGACGGACGTATGGACGGACGAAGGAGCCTTAGAAATAGGATTCCTTTGGCACCCTTTGTGTACGGAACCTTAGAAATGCCATTTTGCAACAAGCTTGTCCGGAATTCTACTAAGGTACCCAGAAGGATCACGTGGCCCCGCACACTTTGCCCCATATACGCAATCCTACACTACAGGCCACAATCCTACATTAGGCCTCCAACATTAGTTGGCCGGGATTACAAATGTTTGCGGATAGGTCTGCGGCAGCTATTGAAAACGATCGGCATGTTAAGAGGGTACCTATTTATTTAGCAGCCTCCCGGGATGAACAGAGTTGCGGCCAACGATAGCTTATTTGCCAATTTGCATCATTAATGTGGAACGCTTAATTGATTTAATATGTAAATGTTGCGATACAATGTTGTTAGCTGTTAACATCTATTACTTTGTGTAGTGATTTCAGAACGGAGTGGAAAATTAAGGATGTGACTATTTAGTCCCGTAAACATTGTGCCGAGTTTAGGCCTTAAAATTGCCGTTTTAATGAACTTAAGCGCGGCATAGTGCCATCATCGTCGCACTTAGCAGATGTATAGTGAAATGAATTTATGTAGGACCCTTCGCCCATATTTTTGACAGTAAATGCCTGTAATAATAAGCCCACTAGTACAAAAGTTTTTGGTCTTTTCTATTTCCCAAAGAAACCACTAAGTAAACTTGAACCTCCTCTGACCTCACTTATGATAAATGCTTTTATTTCTGTAAGTAGGTTTGTACGCACGGCTACAGATCAAGCTATATATTTCCAGTATAAGCGGATCTCGCATTATATAAGATTTCCTTACAATGAGAGGTCAGTGTAAACTGGAAACTTATAGCTTGATGTGTAGCCGTGTGTACAAACACTTTTACACGTCAATATAGTTCAAATATAGTTTTTTTTTTAACTCTCGTTACTACTCAATAGGCAAGCTTTTTAACTGTCAAAAAGCGTTGACAGATTAGAATCGAAATAGCACTAGCATTTTGCGTACGAGTTTAGCTGCTGAAAAAACATTTTGCGTACGAGTTTAGCTGCTGAAAAAACATTTCACGTACGAATCGATGTTAACCAACAGCCCACATGTCAGGCCACAAAATTCAACAGCTGACCTACATGTCAGTCCCTGTACCTCAGTATGACGTCACTGGCTTATCTCAAGTGTTAACACGGTCGCTGACTTGTTATACCATCGCAAATTCTAATTAGCTTTTAATCAGCTACTTAGTTGGTTTTGAAAACGAATTAATGTTTTTTTAAAGAGTCGGTGTAACTTTTCTGTCGTAAGCCTGTCACCATATTCAATTACGTTACGGGAAAACTATAAACTAATAACTACTAACATTTTCGTAGTTTCTCATCAACTAAAACTAATAATAGTACGTGAACAAGCTTCATAATGGTTTTACTTTTTGCAGAAGGAAAATGTGATAAGTATTGTCAACCGCCTCCTTCTTTTGCCTTTTAAAACCTCCTGGCATGTCATTGCAGGCACGCAAATAAATCAAAAATATGAAAACTTTGAATTGAACTGCGTCTCACGACGAAATGCATGAAAAGTTAATATTGAACGAACAAACTGCATTCACAGAAAGAGGGAACGCATTTTCATTCACGATTAACTTCAAGGTACCAGGACTTCATAAATGCTTGGAGCATTTCGAATTCTTACGTGAGAGCAGCACGTTGTTGTCTGCAAACGGCTCGTCAGTTTGCGCGCCAATGTTAATTGTCTAGCCTGGCAGCCTGGTATTGTAATACTGTAGAATTTAAACAATGCCGCTTTTCTTTCTTCAGAGATTTATTTTTAAATACCGCTTGATAGTCTTCCGAGGGATGAATAACTTTAAATTACAAGTAATTGAGGATTTTATGCGTAAGCCGCTGCTTCTTTATTCCAGTTATTATTTAATAAATATTTTGTGTGTTGTGCTTTCACCCCCAAAAGGGAAGTAGGTATATTTTTTATGTAGCCTAGGTCAATGTCAAGGTTCCAATTGTTATTATTCTTTGAATTCCCATTTTTAGTCATTCTTATCGAGTTACTTTTAGATTAGCACCCAAAGGCCACAATATTAAAACTTAAGCGAGATGTGCTGATATGGAAACTATAAGCTCCAAGCTTTCTTGAATATTTGCACAAGAGGGCTTTCCTCCGGTTCCAGCAGCGAATTTTTCTGTTTGTTACAAAAGTTGGGATAGAATTAGCATTTATCGTCTATAGACAGGATTAAACAGCTCTGCAAGTTGCATTTTATAAAGAAAATCTGCAAACACAGGAACAAGTTTCACAGCCGATGCTCTCAGTTTTAGTTATGTTAAAAACACGTAGGTAGTGGTGAGTATGTAAAAACAATTCAATTTGAAACATGCTTTAGTGGCTCGCCGACAAATCTACATGTACAGAATGAATAATACCTCTCACGGAAAGCTTTGAATGATAGTGGTATCCGACCAATATTCAATCTGTTTGATCAATCGAAACATTCTTTAATGGTTTTTATAAAAGCTTTAGCAAACACAAATTAACAAAAGGTTTTTCAGATTCACCTATAGGTATGTAATACCTAGATGGGTACTCAATTTATCAAAACTTCCACTGAACTAACAGAATCCAAAAAGCCAAACAAAATGTCCACAAATATAACCCTTTGAATACACCGCCACTTTTCCGAGGGGGAGCGAATGACGAAATTTGATTCGACAGGCATTTCATTTCGGCTAATAAAAGGGGATGTTTCGTTTGATCCGGTTTCAAACAATATAGATTAGCACTTCACAACAAACTACGGGAACCTGAAAGGTATTATTAATATTGTAGAACAGATAAAATGTTTCGCGACCAGCTTAGATGTCCGAGATGAAATTACTTGTCTTTTCGAAATCAATAGAGCTTAAGTCGGAACCAATTTCTTTAGAACTATTATCTAGATTAGAAACCTTTTTGATCCTGTTTATATTGATTAAAAAACTGATGTTGTTTATACAAGTTCTTCATTAATATATTTCATTAAGTTGTGATTAAATTTCTTATCATCGCTTTAACGCTGTCACCGACACAGCGGGTGGCGACCGCCTGTGTTTGTCGGCACTGTCCCTGCTTTTCGATGCTTGACGAACTTCATAGGCTTACGTACTATGGCTACTGTTGACCTTGTTTTAATATGGTAAAAATCCCTTTATTTATTATTAAAATACGTGACAATATACTTATTTTTATGATTCGATCAATTACTTCATAATTCGATATCCTGTCTTGTCTTTATCGCACGTTCCCCTTGTCCTCGGGTTGAGTTTCCCAACAAAAAAAGTAATTTACATAAAAAATTGTTACAAAATGTTTCCGTTGGGGTGATCCCCTAATTTCACGGAAGTGTACGAACATAACAAGATAAAAGCTTCTGTGTAAATGATCCATTCCAACACTTGTCAATAATAAACAAATATGAATGTTTAACGTACAGCACACACGATTCCCAAATACGTAAATATAACTCATTTACAAAACGGTATGTAAATGAATTTCGACATGTTCGGTACTGTAAAAGCTTTTAGCTTAAACTCCGTATGTAATCCACATTTCGAATTTCTTTCTTATCAAAAAATCACGATGCAATCACACAACGTTTCCGATTGTAAGTCATAAGTCGTGAGTCATTTTTGTTCGGGTTACATCTGCGCTTTCTCATACCCTTGTCTTATCGTTTACCCTATCCGATATTCTATCGTTGTTATATTTGTAATAAGTATCCATGTCAACTGTATTTGAATCAAATTTGAAGATTTTGATATAAACCAAAAATAATAAATCTTCACATTTATATTGTAGACGTTCATGGGTTCTTGAACGCTCTCCTCGTTGAATATTGCAATGTAATGATCTCTTGGGTGGTTGGAAACTACAAACTGTGCTCGAATTTGAATGGAATCATATTAGGTCTTTTTACTAAGACTGTATTTGAAATTGTTGGTAAGTCTTATGACAATAATCATATCGCCAGACATAAAAAAGCTTGGATTTCAATGTCAACTAATAGTAATTTTGAGAAATGGCTATATTTTTTCAGGTTCCTAGTGCAGAACCGTAATGCAACCGTATCGGGTACTTGACTACATTTTAAGATCGTCGTTAATTTTTATTATCTTCTGTCAATGTCTGCTATGTGCTAAATCAGATCGCGGAAAATAAAAAAGACTAAATTAATGGTCTTTTCATTTTCGTTGAACATAAAATCTTCGTTCGTATTCCTTGAATTTATCGGGAAACTTAGATTTTAATGCAAAATGCAAATAAAACTGCAGGCATTTTGTTGCGTCATTTAATTGAAGTGGCAATAGGGCGGCCACTAGGTAGACCCTTACGAAACAAGGCAGAAGAACAGCAATGGGCCGGTTATATTAGAAGTAGAGGAGAGGACCAGATGATTTCAGTTGACACCGCAAATTACTAACCGTGGTGTTGGATCGCGTTCAGGCTTGGTGATGTGTGGGATTAGCTGGCCGAGGCCCGCGGATAATCAATCTCTGAAGCTTGCTTTTGACAAAACCTGTAGTAGACAACTGGATTCGACTCATGCCTTTTGAAGAGGATTATGAGGAATTACAAGACGAGCCAGAGAGTTGGCGGCTGTGTTTTGTGAAAGAAAAAAAAGTGAATGATAGAGTGACGGCTGACAGGGGGCAGAATAGAAGAAAATATCGTGTTGTGCCGACCCCAAGTAACATGGAACAAAAAATGATGAATGAGTCAATAAAGCTTAGGTACCTTTATACATTTTAGAGATTTAAATAACCATTTAAATCCATTGATGGTCTTCCAATGCATTTAACTGACTCAGAGAAACCAAGAGCTCTATTCTACTATGCTAATCATCACGTGTATTCTGTTCATGTTTATTTATTCACAACTCTGAATTGACATTAGTGACATTGACCGGAAATGGAGCTAGTCAACAGGGAATATTACACAAAGCTGTAACAGCAGATGGCGCCACTTTGACACAAGGTAGACCAGGTAGGCCATTGACTTATAATAGCTCAATGAGGTAGACAAAGCAAAATGTCAAAGGCGCGCGGCAACATTATCTATACTTAATATTATAAAGAAGTAAAGTTTGAGAGGTTGTAGGGGGTAATCTCTGGAACTACCGGTCGGATTCCAAAAAGTCTTTTTGCATTTGATAGCCCAATTCTTGAGGAAGGTTATAGGCTATTACACATCACGCTAATACCCGTAGGAGCCAATTAGAAAGAACGCTATGCGAAAACGAAGTAATCGCGCGGGCGGGCGATGCGACGCGACGGGGTGGGACGGGGGTACAATCACGCTGGCGAAGTTGCGGGTAAAAGCTATTTTTCAATATAACCATAGATTACACAAGAAGCCTAAACTGCAGGTTTTTCTGTTAACGTTATTTATTAATTTATCCCCATTATAACTATCATTACTTATTGCGATAGTACGGTCTCTTCTAATGTATTTAAATTTATAAATTATTTATAATTATATTTTTTTCGGAACTTTAACCTTTTTGTTATCTAGTGCAACAGTGCCCTCTAACAGGAGCCTGGCTGCCTTATTGGCAGTAAGGCTCCCTATTATTTGATCATATTTGACAATGTCCGAGTGTGTTCTGCTTTTAGCTATCCGGACGTTTGAGAGCATTATCCTTCAAATCAATCATTTTAAACGTCCGTTGTTTGATATGAGGCACTTCATAGGCCGTAAAATAGTCAAATGATTTGTTTATCTTTCAAACTCAAACTTGACGCATTTATTTCAATTAAACCATTTACAGGCACTTTTGAATTATCAAAGAGTCGATCAGTTAGTCAGAAATTTGAAGTTGGCAAAAATGTTCAGCAATTCCAATAAATACTACGGTACTACCTACTATTTAGTGTAAATTCTAAGTAGCAAAAACTAGATCCAGACGTGGGTGTAGAAAGCAGTACCGCCCCCCCACCCCGCCCGCAAAAATATGCACGTGCAGTAGATGCGATAATTATTTCTTTTCATAATCAACAAAGTAAAAAGAAGGTGCCGTAATGTTAAGAGCGTTTATACCTTATGAGTGGCAACGTCGCAATTTAGTGTCATATTTCGTGGTTTTCAATTTTTATCATTTAATCGGAGCTATATTTTAAAAATCTGTTTAATTATTTTTTTTAGAATTACGTGAAAGTGTTTAAAAAGTAAGTAACCGTAATGCTTACAGCTATTTTACAATGAAAATAACGCCCTGCAAGTTTCCAATGTTTTATTTGCAAATAAATAGAACTGTAAATGCAACGATTTCTTACCTTTTACACAGTTTTTACATAATTCTAAAAAGTTGATTAAACAGATTTTTAAAATATAGCTCCGATTAAATGATAAAAATTGATAACCACGAAATATGACACTAAATTGCGACGTTGCCACTCATAAGGTATAAACGCTCTTAATGTTAATTATTTAATTAATTGATGTTACAGAACTAATTTTCTCTCTCTTTTGACTCGAGTAATGGCAATCTCAACAATCAGTAATTCAGCCAATCCCCGCCCGCTTAACACAAAACTTTCCTATTTGGCTATTTCTTTTATTCTACGGACATCTGTCCACTTTCCGGCGCCCAGACCCTTTTGCCCGACCCTCGTCGTCCGGCACTATTTACCTGTCAATGTCTTCAGAGTTGTTGTCAATGTTTTAGTTTTGAATGTTTGTTTTTTTTTTATTTTGAATGCGTTTGTATAGCTGTACATAGATCTTGTAGCGCGTGGGCAAAATAGGAGTTAACGCTGCTGTCTTGTTTCAATACTCAATCATTTATTGCATTCCACAATGTATATGCTTGAGGTGGTAAGCAAACATTTGTTGTAACAATCATGGACCCTGTCAGGCACTGCAAAAGAAAAATTTGAAGGAAGAGGACTTATTTATACATGCAAACTAACTTATTCTAAGTAAAATTTAAGGTAACCTTTTATTAATTATTAATTTAATCTATATTTTTTTTATATATATAAACACTAACAATTGCACAAATGTTTACCTGTTAACGTCATTCGAGTGTCACAAGATTCTTGTAGCGGTGTATACCCTAAACGCAAAATAAAATGTCTGACAAGGATTTAAAACTTTAACAGCCTTTTAGGCTTTCAGTCTCCCGGCACGACGCGACAGCGCGACTCGACTCTAGTAGAATAATTTCTATGAAAACTTCATGGAAATTGTTTTGACAGAATCGCGTCTCGCCGTCGCGTCGCGCCTATCCTTAGAATATTAATTAGTTATTATTTTAAGCGCCTATCTGCCTTTAGTTTATGGTTTCATTTTTACCATCTTGGTTATTTTTGATCAGTCTGACAAAGTCGCGGGAAAAATTTAGCTATAGACCAAAGGAAAGACTTTACACTCGATAAAACTTTGGATGCCAAAAATAAACAGAAGATATTCATAGAAGCCAGTAGCCACAAACACAAAGTATACAGTCCCGTAAATATTTCCTTTGATATTTGTTTATTTAATCCCAACATCAAGTTTGTACAAAAAAATAATATTTTACCCACGGATGCTTATTATCGGAGGAGGCACCTAAAAGAGGTTCTTAAGAAAAAATTTGGGGTAACACAAAAGACATTTTGCCTCGTGAACCCACTCGGAGACGTCAAGTGTAGCCAGGGATTAAAGCCAAGATGGTAGCTTCGCAAATTCTTTGCTATATCTACTTACAAAATAAGTATTATAAAAATAGGTTTATGATTGTAAATCCCGATTTTTCTTTGCTTGAGGTAAAAGCTACTGTGGCAGTACAATGACTACGTGAAAAATCTGCAAATATAGTCTTAACGTACCGCTATACCCGCGACCACTGATTTAAAACTCTTTCTCTTTTTAAATAAACTTTTTAGATGACTACTAAAGGGTTTTTGATGTTATTTTTCTATTTTAATAAATCTATTATGTAGACCTTATTTGTCTCTACTTTATATCATCCTTCATGAAAAGTCAAAAAGTTTAGTAAGTGCCACAGATAAATGTCCCAGCCACTCAATGACCAAGCAGCCACTCAGTGCCACCAATAAATGTACACACCCCCGTGCAGATACAAATATTTTCCGCTCGAATGGTTGGTTACCCCTGCGTTAACCGCGGCGATGCTCTCCGCTCTTAGCCTGTGAAGTAGACGCGTGATGCGCCATCCCTGGGGACCGAACGGTAACATCACATTACCTTACGGAAACCAAGTAAGTACCGGAAAACTCTCATACAAACTATAATAATAAACGCGTTTTTGACGACCATATATCAATATCGTTAGTAAAAATATTTTTTTTTCCAAAGACAGGTATTTCTGCTTGAAGAGTTCTGTTTATCTAATTAGGGATTTGAACCTTCCTATTCGAGTCTGTCTGCCTAAAATTACAACGTATATATTTTGTTTGGCAACCCTAAAAATAATGTTAACGTTACAGAGATATCATGTTTTTATTTTATTCAGCAGCCCTGGGATTGAGAAGGAAAACATAAATATACAATTAAAGCGGTGTAAGCTCCGGCTGCGTAACATAGGACATGGGCTACCCCGAGGCACTTCGGTCTAAATGTTTACAGAATAGATACATATAGAAGCCCTTGTATTCAGAGTAAATTTATAAAAAGTAGGTAACAAAAGAAAAAATATTTGACCCGGTTATTTTTTGCAACAAAGACCGGCTCTCTATATAAAGACTTTCGTGACTGGCTAACTGACTAATTGACAGACAGGCATGAAATTGGGAAGATATATTTCTTAAAGGTTGTAGAGAGGGTGCTAAGATTTTTTGAAACTTCACTCCTGTATCAAGTCAAGGGGTTGCGAAGGTTATTTTCGAATGAAGTCACGGTCATAATAGAAGAAGTCAAAAACATTATAAACATACAAAATAGCCGGCGCAAGTAACAAACACTTTAAGAACCCATAATTAATAAGAACCGCCAGTCCACGCAACAAAAACATGAAATAATAAAAACAGCTGTAGTTACTTCCGTACATAAAGCATACACCTTAATGGCGTTAGTTAACACCTAACTAGACGTTTTAATTAAATTTTACTCTACATTGTAACAATTTAACGCCGGCCATGTTATAAAAAGTAATGTTAATAAGATCCCGGCCCTGTTTTACGCAGGTTGTAAATCAGGCCTCTTTTCATTTTGGCAGAGGTGTCTGATCATTTCTTTTCCGCTTACGGAGGAATTAAACTTGTCTATGGGCAATTGTGAGCTTCCTTCGCGCTTTAAAAATTAAAAGAATCGCCTTTGTCGCGGCTGGTGACGTAATTAGAAAATATCACGTAGGGTGACCATGGTTTATGAGTGACGTAATAATATATTGTGACAAGCACGTTAGCTTTTATTAAACTTTGGAAACATGAGCGTGTTTATTTTTAACTATTTGCTCCCCGCGGTTTCACCTGCATAAGTTTCAATCTCGTGGGAATATCGAGATAAAAAGTATCTATGTTCTAATCGAGGCCATGATCTACCCATGTGCCACATTTCATTCAAATCCGTTCAGCTGTTTTAGTTTGAAACCGTAACAAACAAACATACAAAAAATTCAATATTTTCTCTTTATAATATTATTAGTTTAGATTAGTTGACTTCATTTTGATTGGAAGTCTGAAGTCCTTTATCCAAATAACTGTAGCTATTATAGTAATTGCAGTTAGATTTTTTTTAAATAAACTAAGTGTTTAGCTGAAACTTCGATTTCTACAGGCACGCCAATTTCTAAATACTTGCTTCATTTTTAACAAGTCTCCACCAACTGGGATTTATTTAATCTTGCACGGTCCCTCTTCCATTCATTCTAATACGCAGTACTATAAACAAATAATATTAAATATTATCATTACACATTTTATCCGCGAAAAGCAGACGCGACCCCTACAGGTTTGTGTTAGATGTCCTCCCAAGGCTTGCTAAATATAATAAATAAATAAATATCGTCTGACATTGCACACAGCACCATCTAGTTCCAAGCTAAGCACTTAACACTTAAGGCTTGTGTTATGGATACCAGATGGTTGATACACTACTTAAATACTTTTTTTTTTTTTGTAAATACATACATATTATAAATATACATCCATGACTCGGGTACAAATGTCCATATTCATCATACAAACATTTGCCCCTACCGTGATTCGAACCCAGGACCATTTGGTTTCGCTGACTACACTTAGCCACTACACCAAACGTGTCGTCATAATAAAAGCTGCATGTTTAGGTGTGTCCAGGTATACAATAGAATACCAAATGAATTAAATTTTACAAATGGCTATCTGCTAATAGTTTTTACAGTGATAGATCCTCGAACATAAAATCGCATGATGATTGATTGTTTCATTATGCATGTAAAATTTGCACGCTTATATCATATTATTATTGATTATTACTGATTAAAGTTAGGTACCTTTACACCCCACATACACACCTATACACACCACTTGAACATTTATAGCAAACAATTTATATCATCCCTTATATAAGGCTGATGCACACTCAATATTTCACTTTCACAGCACTTCGTCTCAAATCTAACTGCACCTTTATCTTACCTATAATCTAAGTTAGAGCCACAACTCAGTTTTATAGTGGCAATCGTTTACCGACACCCTAAGCTGTAAGTTTCCAAGTTGATCATATATATTTGCCACGATAAACGTTTTCAATTGAAACGCTTCAAGTTATAGCTTCGAATTTGAGGTAGCCCTAACTGTGCAGATTTGAGATTTGATGCTTGATTTATATCAAGGTACTTGCTACGTAGTAGTACCTATATATCAACCACAGTGTGTGTGTAGACGTGTGACATCAGTGTGGCCAATAATTATTTCAAGATTTATTGTTCAATTGTGACCACTGGAGCAATTTACTACTATGACCAGATAGTTATCAAAACATTGAGATTGCTGTGTTATATCCAAGTTAAATATTCATGTAGGTATTATACGCATAAACTTTTCGGCATAAATGCTATAAATGATGATTCGTTCGCAAATAAAATCAGTGTGTAGTTTATAAAATCTAAGCGGTCACACAGACAGACACGAAAAGCGACTTTGTTTTATAATATGTATATAGTATTGCAGCGGTATCGCCACATGCGAGCTGCGCGTCATACTAACGTCACGCAAATCCTGCATCGCGCAAACAGAGTTTACCGCGCGACTAGCATATATAAAACTTCCCGACATCAATCATCGGGCAGTTGCCTACCACACACGACACCCGTCTGGTCGGAGGATCCTTCCTTTTCTATGGAGCTATGAGTGAACTTTACACCAACAGGGTGTTAAGTTCACTCGTTCACCTCGTGCATCTATATTGGTGATCCCGACGTGGTGAACAACACCAACAATCATCAAAACAAACAATCAGCCAACAATCAACCAACAAACAATCAACAAACAACAACCTGACCCACTATCGACCTCCGGTCTGACACCCGTTTGGTCGGAGGATCCTAACTTTTCTATGGAGCTATGAGTGAACTTTACACCAACAGGGTGTTAAGTTCACTCGTTCACCTCGATACTTGAGACTCGATACACACTATATTGGTGATCCCGACGTGGTGAACAACATCAACAATCATCAAAACAAACAATCAGCCAACAATCAACCAACAAACAATCAACAAACAACAACCTGACCCACTATCGACCTCCGGTCTGACACCCGTTTGGTCGGAGGATCCTAACTTTTCTATGGAGCTATGAGTGAACTTTACACCAACAGGGTGTTAAGTTCACTCGTTCACCTCGATACTTGAGACTCGATACACACTATATTGGTGATCCCGACGTGGTGAACAACATCAACAATCAACAAAACAAACAATCAGCCAACAATCAACCAACAAACAATCAACAAACAACAACCTGACCCACTATCGACCTCCGGTCTGACACCCGTCTGGTCGGAGGATCCTAACTTTTCTATGGAGCTATGAGTGAACTTTACACCCTGTTCCTCGTACCTCTATAGTAGGTATATACAGTATATATAGTGTCTGCGCCATTTCTTCTATTTAATTAACTACGCATTTTCTTTTAAAAACAACGAACCGTTTGCAACATTCAACATAAATCACTCTTTTGAATGCCATACTTTCCTTGTTCCTATAACTCATCCATTCACCTTCACTTAAACTCCTCTCCGCAACCGATCTACCACTAGTTGATACGTCAACCAGGCGGTCCCATAAAAACTCCGTAAAAAAAAAAGGGCTGATTTTTCAATAGTCAGATAACTTTTATCTGAAGAATAAATCTGACAGTTTGACATATTTTCCATGCAAAAGCTGCCAAAACACAATATTTATTCCTCAGATAAAAGATATCTGACTATTGAAAAATCAGCCCTAAAACGTGTAAATAAGTGAATACCAGTATTTGTGGTGATTAAATACAAATTGACTTGGTGTGGGAAGTCACAAATTAAGAATCCAGCAACCGAGCTGTCGAAAAATTTCTCCATGTGAGTACTGTTCCCATCCATATAGTATATATAACAATCTGTAAATCAGCGTCAAGAGCGTATATCTATATACCATAAAGGCGACGGCCTTAAAGTGAAAACCTCGGGAATGAATTTTTGCTCAAATATATTTTATTGCGCTTCTAGGAAGAAAACCTCGGCACGCACGTCCCGATCTGACTAATTTGTTCGTTGATTAAAGCGGGTTAAATTTCCATATTAATTAATAAAAAAAACATAAAAGACACCGTACAAAAATTGTACAGCACGCAGTTTTTTCTTCCTCCTGAAAAGTTACTTCTCTTCTCACTTATGAGGCTTTCACTCTAAGGCGTCGATACACAGAGCAGGCGCTGATTTACATTTTTTTTTAAATTCATTAGCCATTTTGGTTTCACACTATCAGTGTGTTGCTAACCTTCTAACTAATGTATTAGTTGGGATCGAAATCACGACCTCTTGCTTGCCATTCCTTGTCCCAACCATTGTTTTCCACATTTATCATTATTAGTACCTCGTCAAAATGTCTTATCTGCCGATTAACGATCAGTCTTTCAAACAACAAAGTCTTTTCTAATTAGATATTTACAAAATCACTAATCAGAATCGAAATCATTATCAAAAAGCTAACAACCAACACTGGCTCATTGATTGGTGCATCAAAACGAGTATTTCGCCCCTCTTAAACCTGCATTTCACCCCGTTCAGTCATAGGCAAATGAAAACGGATTAGTGTTGTGCCTAGTGGCAATGACAAACAACCGCTAAATATGCGAGCTACGACCTTTAACAGCTCACCACTAAACCGGGCTTTGTGTGAAATGAGCGGAATTAATCTTCATGGCGCTACGAGTTTCTGCCACCTAATAAGAGAAAATGAGCAAAAGATACAATAAATAAATCATCTTTATTATTTGCTACACAAAAGAAACGCTGAGACGCTGGCAGTTATTATCATTATTTTTCAGTTTTCTTCACGCTGTATTACGCTCATAAAATAGTATTTACTAAGTATACAGGGTGTGGCGTAAATAATGGATAACCCTGAAACTGTCGATATTATTACTTATATCGCCATATGCCCATGGATGACCAAATTATTGATATTTTAAATAAAAATCGTACTTACTCTTACAAAATCAGCTGCCATTTCTACAATTGGTGACTTGTTCTCGTTTTTTTTTATGTCACTTCTGAATATTTGTATTATCAGACCAGTATCAAGATTTCTTATTACAATCTAAGATAACATTGCAAATAATACTTATTCTTAAATTAAAAAAAATCTACGAAATAAAGCAATTTTGGGCCCCTATATCGAAAAAAAAAATTACGCATATGCAGGTGATATAAGTGGGGTAAATGATTGATGAAAATCTGGCCAATCCACAGTTTCAGGGTTATCCATTATTTACGCCACACCCTGTATAATTTGTTTGTGCGATTTAATTTTTTGCTCTTAGTTAAGGTACATACACATACATATTATTTTAATAACGACCCTTACAAATGCCAGAAAAATAAACACATTTAATTAAACGTACGTAAAACAGAAAATTATTTAAGTTCTTGACACTTGACAGCTGTATACGACAGGCGTCTAAAAGTACCGACTTCAGTGATGGAAGGATGCGAGCCGGTAATGTGGAAATAATTCAACCTCAATTTACCCGCGTCTTAATCAAGACTCTTGAAAATTCACTTTTTGACTGAATACCTAATTAGACCCATCACCTATGACTCCTCGAAGCCGTATCCTTAGCATCCCATACAGCAGAAAATGTTCTTTTGTCTATCTAAGGTCGAAATTCTGAACAACAAAAATCTAATAAAATAACGTCGGTTCTACAAACTCGTGTCTACGCAGCTCTGATATTTGTTCAAACCGTATCATATGCATGCCTTCATGTTCTCGAACTAAAATTAAATTCCCTCTATTTTCAAAGTTCTATAAACAAGGATTCTTCTGAAACACGACGAGTTCAGAATACTACACAATTTCGTAAACTTAGAGGGGAGGGAGAGTTGCTAGGTACTACCTACCTATATAATATGCTGTAGGAATGAGTGTGTGAGTGACATGACTTCCGAAAATTTGTCAAAGATCATGCGACAGTTGTACGCAGAGTGGAAATTCCTGTGTTGCAAACTCCGGTAAGCAAAGACAACCGCATGCACGCCTTGCCTACGTCACACTATTGACAAGTCCCTCACTGAGGAATGTTTTACCACATGCTATTAATTGACTTGAGAGACATAAACGGTAGGTTACTTTGAAGCAAATGTAATGCGTTCAGTTGTTTATATTAATAACGTAGGTTTTATAATGAGTTTCCAACAGAGCAAATGTATAGATAGGCCCTTTTAATATAACATCACTTTAATTCCGTCAACTAAGTAAAGACTTCAAACCGAGATAGAATATAAAACGAAGTTAACTTTCTAAATGTATATCTGTAATGTCCATGGTTTATCTACGTATAAAAGAGTATTCTATTTCAGATGAAAAGTCACAATATACATTTAATCCATTATCGAATCTGTAGTACTATTCTATAAAAATCTCACCGTGAAAACTGAGGTGAGGTGAGCTTGAACTTGAGTCATTCCTCCTGATGCTAGGGATTTACACAATTCACCTATATTTTCACGGTGAGATTTTTACAGAATAACACTACTGGTCTAGACAATTAATTTTATTTCCAACTATAAAGCAAATAATTTCTACTGGACCATCATTTTTATATTCTCCCTCACTACCGTTTCCCTCGCAGTCGTTTTCAGTGACAAAAGCTTCTTACAGAGTCAAGAACGCTTTAAATTAAGGGCAGTATCACAAACTCACCAAACCGAGAAACACTCGAAAATTATTGATTGTACTTAACTAAACAACTTCAATCAAAAACCGATTGTCTTGAAGTGAGTTCAAGCATTCTCTGTCAAACAGATATCTGGTCTCCCAACATCTAATGGCGGCCTAAGCAACGAGTACCGACGACATACCTGCATAATCCGATTACTTCGCTCCAGAATATTAGACTACTACACGAGGGAAATATGTCTAAACACTACATATAGTCCCTTCACAATCGGGTGCAAGCTTCTAGTTTTGTATGACAGAGGGATATAAATTCAACCTCAAATTCTAACCCCCTATTGAAACTTGTCATAACTTCGCTATTATTGTTTGTTCTATGTTGCGCTGCGATAACTATTTAATTAGCTTTGAGTTTGCTTTTGGAAGCTAAATAAACATAAGTTAATAGAGCAACAAAATTAATAAGGCATTTTTTTTTATATGGAGTAATATAAGAGTTTCTGAATAGCTCTATATTGTCAGAATTGGAAGATAAGGAGAACAGATTTACTATTGTATTTGACCACAATTTATTATCTTAAGTATACTGTGGACATTACAATACAGTGCGAGTCTATATAATGTGCACATATCGAAATGCAGAAAATATTTTCAGCCAGAGTTATGAATGACTAAAATACGCACATTTTGAATTTTGTAATTAAATTACTTAGGATTTTAGAATTACAGAAAAAAATATAAAAAGTAGATGTATTTTCGGACTTTAATTCAATGGAGGAAATTTAACCCAGACGAGCACTGCGCTGTCTATCTACGAGTATGTCTATAGATTTATAGTATACATATTTAAATTAAAGTCCCTTTCCGTGTCTGTCTGCGTGACCGCATAGTTCTTCTAAATTACGCACCGGATTTTGATACGGTTTTCACGATCATTTAGAGAATATATCCAGGAAGGTTTATGAATATTTACTATGTGTTATTAAACTTACACAATAATAAAGAAAAGTCAAAATTTTTTCAAGGTGTAAACATTATGTAAAGCAAGGGCAGGGCAAGATAAACAACGAACAGTGCACTCTTAGGTCAACTTTGACGTCACGTCATCAATCAATTTGAATCGAAGGTGGGCTGACAAGATTGCAGATGGATGATAGAGCAATGCAGTGGTAGTTAAAATAGCATAAATTAAATTTATTTGTTATCAAATATAAATTATGTACGACAACCAGCAGAACCTAGCTCCCTTTTCTTTGTAAAACAATTATTCACGACTTGAAAATTTTTACATTCCTCAAATTTCGATGTACACCCTGACAGCTGTTATGTTGGAGCTGTTTTACTTCTGAAATATTTAAACGTGTGTAATTTTCTCGGAACAAAGGTGAAACCTAGCCCACTTTGTTATTTGAAAGATCCGCCAAATTAATAGTTTTCCTGGACCTGTCAAATTTATATTCTGTTACCCGATTGATACGCCTACGAATTTTCATTTAACCGTTGCCCTTCTGAAAATCATTAAATTAATATGCGTCTATTTCTCGTAACAAATATAGTTTAATAACATAACAGCCTTCGGCGTGAAGTAGATACTGTGGAAGCAAGCCTACCGCCATTTGCTAGATACAATTTCTAACGTTATCATTTGTTATCCCTTTCTACAGGCTGGCAAAGGAATCGATGTTCGCTATATGTTTTAGTTACATATAGAAGCTGCTGCTAATCTTCTGGACAGTAAACCTGTGATGTTCAACAAACTATCACGAGAAATAAAAACCTCAAAAGTTTACAAATATTTAAAACTTAGTTAAAATCTTTTATTATTGACAAAATTTAAATCCGGCCCTAGTTTATGTCTATAACTTACCCACAAAATTCATATTTTTGTTTCGCATGAATCTTTTGCTGCTACCTTCAATTTCTTTTTATGTACGTTAATTATTCTGGTCTTCCTTTAATATTTGTGCGTGTCATACTAGCACTGCTCATGAATGACATCATTAGTTAAAATATTTCCCATTTAGTGAAATTTTTAGTAATTTCTTTTGAGTAAATAAAGATTCTTTAACCACAAACATAGCTTCCTTTTAATAAAAAAACTGAAATCCATTGATAGACCATGCACAGCCTAAGCCGCTGGGTCAAGAAGCATGAGCACAAGAGTCCCTGGTTTATCAAAGGTGAGCACAAAGGAAGGGTTTTTGAAAATTCATTCCCGAAAAGGAATGAAAGTTTATTTATTTATTATTCACAAAATCCACAGCTCTTTGAAATTTTATCTTAAAATATATTAACTAGTCTTACAGCCAATTTTTAAATTTAATAGCTATAGAATACATGCAGCAGAAACAAACATACAGAATGAAGTGAACGGGTAGTACCATCTAAGCATTGCTAAGTGTACAGTGTGTGAGTGTGTAGGGGTGTGCATGAGAAGTTGCGAATGGGTGTGTGTGAGTGGTATGTGGTGGTTGTTTGTATACCTTCTATTCTATTCAATTTAATTTAGATCTATTTGTCAGTTCGTCACATACTGACGTTATTAATTGTTTCCTGAATATACCTTTTTTGGTATTAAATATATCAAGATGAGAGATTTTTTGTTAAAATTACTTACTTAGCATCCAATGATTGAATATAATATTATGTAAATTTTATTATATTTTATATATTATATTATACAATATGTAACAAAAACCCTGTTGTTCCCTTTACCTACGTTTTAAGAATCGGTCTAAATACGTAATAAAGCAAGTCATTTATAAAAAACTGTTCAAAAAAATTATTAAAATAAATATTTAATAATAAATATTTGTAATGTTTAACTTATTTCTTACCTCTGCAATTCTGCATGAAGCGATGACGCGAACCAGAAAAAAATAGAACGTCCCCGCCCACTCTTTGATCGGTGCCGCCGGCCGGTACACCGTCGCCACTTACCTACATATTTTGCTACAAAAGTTCGTGACCTTGTCAGCTGTTGTTTTTCACTTTAACGAATGAATGTTTGAAAATGTTGGTTTACACGGTATTTTGCACAATTGATAATTGTTAAAACTACATTTAACACTTCACTACATTAAAAAAAAACAAAGTCGCCGCGTCTGTCACATAAAACCTTATGTTTATTTGAATGCATTAATTTATTATGATGTCTATTTGACGGCTCGGAGATGCTCTTCGATATGACCACCTTTGTTGCAACGCCTACGTACGCTCCGCAGAACGGAGGTATCGGACTTGATGTGGTCAAATGCTGCTACTATCTGTGAACGCATTTCGAACTCCGTATCGCACGTGTTTTTGAACAGCTGTTGCTTTACACTGCCCCAGAGGAAAGAATCTAAAGGCGTCAGATCAGTGATCTTGCAAGTCCAACATTTGCTCCTCGGTGTCAATGTCTCCAGTCCTCGGTCTGCCTCTTCCTGCGTCAGCTCGATGTTGCTCTCGTCCGGGCACACTTCCGGTATTGTACGTACGTGCAAACGTTAGAATGCAATCACCGATGGTAATGGTAGACTCGCTAAACGTTCTTGGTAGAGTCTGCGTGCTCATCAGCATATTCAAATATTCTACGTTAGAATAGGACATGGTAAACGTAAACAAATCACAAGTCACTCACTACGTAGGTCAACAATAACATCCGTTCAAAACTAGGTTGCGCGGGAGACTAAAGGATAAATGAAGTCCAGAAGTGATTCGCCGGGCGGCGCCGGCGGGTGGCGGGGTCGCGGGGTAGGTAGGCACGCACGTGCGCCGCGGTAGCTTTTGGCGGCATCTTCTATCGGTTCAAAGAAAGTCGCCGAACTCGTAGGCTATTTAGCGAAACAAAGATGTACTTGTAAAATCAGATACTCTAAACATTTTTTTGAATGTGCCGATTTTAATAGTTATTTGGTATTGACCTCTCGACTGGCCAATGCTCATTTTTTTAAAATTATAATTTCATCAATGTTGTTCTTGTAGGTAAATGTATACGTCCCTAAAAGGAACAACAGGGTTTTTGTTACATATTGTATATTATTGTTTATGTGGAAGTTCGTCATTATTGAACGTAATGAACAAAAATACGAAACAGAACTCTTCTTCTTGCTTTTTATATTGATGTTTGAATACATACCCTGGGATTTCCAATTTTATACTCGACATTTGTAATTTTTTACACGAAAACTCAATTCTATCTAGTCCTACCTGTTAATGTTTATAACATAACACCACAAAAGCAACCTTTAAAAAAAACGAATTGTACTAAAATATTCTATTTAAAACGCTTCCCCATGCATGTCAAGGTATTCCGATTGAAAGGCTGACGTCGGCGCCGCGCGCCGTTGTGAATTTTTGCAAGGCAACATAAACTTTGCGTTGCATCTCTTTTACAAGAGTAAGTTCTTTTATGAGACGTTGCAGACACCGTGAATGACGACGCGACTCACGAAGCAATTAAAACTTGCTTGCACGTGTGTGTGCCAACGTAATTAGTGTAGTTGTTGCTGTCATCAACTGTTTTGACAAGTCGATTTTTTCGTGTATGATTGATAAGCTATTTTAATGTGATAGGTAGGGGTTTTATCTAAAACTTGTATGCATTAACGCAAATACAGTTTCAAATTAGCTTCATCAATCAAACCTGCAGACAAAATCAAACTGGTTGCTAATATAATTGTATAATTTATTATTTTTAGGACATTGATTTACATTCTGTGATTACTTTAACTCAGTCAGTATGTGAGTTAATACTTGTTTAAAAAATTTGGAAAATCGTACACTTCTACAATGTTTGTAAATATGTGAGCACCATGTATCTATCACATATTTAACGTATTTGTCATTGCTACATTTTTTAAATTATTTATACCTATTGTAGTAGGGTAATTTTGTTATAGATGCATCACATATAATTACATAATTAATGTATAAAAAATATTGTAACACATTTTAAAAGAGTAACGGTGGAGTATCTTGCCCATTCTTCTCCCTATGAAACTACCTTTTGAAAGGGGCGACTAGAATCAATTATATTTTAATGTAAATATTGACGTTCAAAGTACCTTTTATGTGCCTACTTGAAATAAATGCTTTGACTTTGAAACTTAAACTTCACAGACATGATGTTTCGATACCTATTTAATCAAGATTTAAAAAAAAACACGATTACCTACCTAGGTAAACGGTTTGTAAGTCGCACTTAAGTTACGTGGTGGGCTCCTTTGTTCTTGGAGTAGACTGGACTGGGAGAGCACGCTCTATGGTGGCTGATGGTAGTCAAAACTCAAGAGACATCCGGAGAGAAGTCTCATATTAGAGCTCTTTCACCTCCAAGCGAAGATGGTCTAACCATCTTCGCTTGGAGGTGAAAGAGCTCCGTGGCAGATGATGCTAGATATTCATCCGGATATTTATAGCAAGACTGAAAGATTTCATTTCAGTCGACGTTACCAAAAATAGTTAAGTCTAACTTGTAAAGTTGGAAGTTAGTTAAAAAATCTTGAACTTAGTCACGTTAAAAACATTATTCTACAAAATAAAAAGTAAGTGAGTTTGGCGGGATTGTTTCACAGCTAAGAGGTTTAGCTGCCCACGTCATAACTTCATACAATGTCCATGTTTTCAGGTAAGTTGATCTCCACGTAAGAAGGGCATTGGCCTCGTACGTTAGTACACAACACGGCGTGTACTTATATAGTACGATTTAAGTGCTGTATACAACGTTATGTCGAAAGCTTAAGTTATTTATATTGAAGTTTATATCATCAGTGCTGATTTTATCAGAGTCAGATATCTTTTATTCGTGGAATTAAATTGACGTCTGACAGTTCTAGTATGGAAAACCTGTCAAAAAATCAAAATTTATTCTCGGGATAACAATTATTTCAGGTATAAAAGTTTGGTGAAATTCGCCCTTAGATAGAGTTGGAGCTTAAATTATATAGCCAGGACTGCAGTTCAATTCAGCGGTTTTTGTAGGTATACAATTACTTGGGCACGCCATTGATGCCGCGGTTAACGTGGCCACCTACTAGGCCTAATAAGTAATAATAAAGTAATTATAACGCAGAGACATCACATGGTCGGGGAAAAAGTTATTTCGTGTTAAATATCGAGCTTTTTTGCATACCCAGACTTATTCAAATTGGTCAAAACTGGTTTGTGGTCAACCCCGAACTCTTCAGAGCCTAAGTCGAATGTTGCTCCACTTTTTAAAAAATGGCATCGACTTTATCCGTAACAGGGTGACCAGAGCGAACTGCATCTTTGACATCAAAATTCCCGGACTAAAAACGTTTGAACCAACTTTTTTTTCTTTTCTGCGTTAAGTCATAAACGTCACATATTTTTTTTTGTTGCTTGTGTCGCATTTTACCCTTTTTTGTAATAAAACTTTAAAATGTATCGAATTTCTTCGTTAAATTCACTCAGAAACACAATTGAAAAATCGCGGGAAATCTTTTTTACTTTTTATTTTTTTTAAATGTCATCTATTTAATGGTATCAAAATCAGCCAGATATAAACAGTACAGCCAAAGAGATTTTACTTCAACTTTATACCTATAAAATACCTACGAAAAAACTTTTCCCCGACCTATTATTTAGTCAAGGGATACCTAATTATTTAGGGTTGAACCTAAGACCGGTAACAACTCGCCCCCATATCTTCGTCGGAAAAGTTTTGGAGTATGACAGGTCAACTTTTCCTAACCTGTCGAGGATCACAGCCCTAACGGTTATTTATTATGTCACCTCTATCCACAAAATGGGTTGGAAGATCTATATTTTGTACTTCTAGATCGAATTCTACCTAAACAATTTTGTGTAGATTGAAGACCACTAGCATATTTGTTGGTTTTTTCGTAAGCAAATTTATTTTTAGTGCCAAAATACTCCAACTTTGTGAATCAGAAAAAAGGTTAATATGATAAGCACCTTAGTGAGCTTTTTCTCAGCTTAAAAATGAAGGATAGCTCAAACTCAAATGGAAGTGTATTGTTGGAGGTCTAGCATAAAAAGGAATAAAGCTCACGTTTAAAGTCAAGCGAGTTTTTCAAATTTTTTGCTAAAGCTATGAAAGTACCTATTCAAAGTATTTGGAAGCTACGCTTACTTTATCGAATGCCAGAAAAAGTAAACAGCTGTCTACCATCGCGATTGCTTATAATAGAAAAGTCTTTATTTCGCATCTCAACTAAAACTAAATCGCTGACTGCAGGTACGAGTATATCATAGATGTTTGACAAGAGATAATTGTACGTGTAAATATCAAATAACTTACTAGCAAGTTCAAAACACGCCTCAAACACAAATGCACATTTACCCCACATCTGATCCACAACCTCCTATTACGAGTAGCTATGCCGTCTTATGCCGCAGGAATTCATGTGAGCAATTCTACCAATCAGTGTATTGACATATGCGTATATACCGGTTGATATCTAGAATT
This sequence comes from Brachylomia viminalis, assembly GCA_937001585.2. Taxonomy (NCBI): domain Eukaryota; kingdom Metazoa; phylum Arthropoda; class Insecta; order Lepidoptera; family Noctuidae; genus Brachylomia; species Brachylomia viminalis. The sequence continues at coordinate 8,141,893 of OW443300.2, forward strand.
CTATAGCGATTGATTCGGTTCCGTACGGGCGCTATCTCTGAATATTTTGTATACGATCTCTAAGTCTAGAATGCCTGTACCTACTTTATATTAATATACAAAGTATGCAGATATATATTATTAAGATATAGATGTATGCAGGATTAGACGCTTACGACTAGGATACCATTACGATTAGTATTTTATTACGCTTACTTATGTAGTGTTTTATAAATGTATGAGATTATGGGATTGTTTTTTAAGTAGATAACATGTTCAAGGAGATAAATGGTACTTAATCATTTTGTTTTTGCATTTGAAATTAGGTACGTTGCTGTTTTATTTATATTTTGCGCCCTTATTATTAGATTTTAGTACGAAGATTTAGTTTAGCAATTATCTATAGTAAGTAAGTTACTCATTACACTACGTTTTTTAATTTTGAAACACGATGGAGTATTTATGTATTTATTGTTAGATTAATACCTGACAGATTCATTTTATTTCTTTGCCGTATTTCCTGGAAATAAAGAAACGAAATAAAATAATACTACGAACTTACTTCAGAATAGCAAATGCTTCAATTCGCCGATTGATGGATGAGCTCTACCAAAGTTAAATGAAAAAGTATCACAGTAGATATAGGTAGGTATACCAAGGTACATTATCAAAGAATCTTATTTTCATATAGAGGGTGTGGCGTAAATAATGGATAACCCTGAAACTGTCGATCGGCCAAATTATTATCTATCATTTACCCCACTTATATCGCCATATGCCCATGGATGACCATTTTATTGATATTTTAAATAAAAATTGTTACTACACAACAATGTTGTTGTTGTTTGTTGTTACTTACTCTTACAAAATCAGCCGCCACTTCTACAATTGGTGACTTGTTCTCGTTTTGTTTTTTTATGTCACTCCTGAATATTTGTATTATCAGACCAGTGTCAAATTTTTTTATTACAATCTAAGATAACATTGCAAAAAATTCTTAATTTTTTTTTTTCTACCGAATTATACAATTTTGGGCCCCATAATCGAAAAAAAAATGTACGCGTCTGTAGGCGATATAAGTGGGGTAAATGATAATCTGGCCAATCGACAGTTTCAGGGTTATCCATTATTTACGCCACACCTTGTATTTATGGACACAGTAAGATTTTATACAGTCTAAATAAACATGTGAGTTCTTTTACATTATCGAATAGGTTACTGTTCGTCTTAGATATGAAGTATTTTTGGTTAGAAATAAGTACAGTCTTTTTCATGGTTTCAGCCTTTTGTATTACGACGTATTCTCAGAGCGTATGGTTTATTTGCTCGCCTGTTTACATTTCCTAGCGTCCGCGAAATGAAAACCATGGTAGGAGTCTACAACTTCTGAAGGTATTTATACAGTCCAGCAACACAGAGGGGGAAAACAAACACGAATAAAATATACTATTCACGTTTTGGCGTATTTACGGCTGAGAACGCATATGTACAATGAAACCAATTATTCGTAGAGAAAGTACGTAGGTATATATTATTTATTGCATGCTCGTTGGACCAAAACGCGCAAAGCTACTGTAGAGCAACGTTCAACAATATTGGAATAGTTTGTTAGTATTTACCTTTCGACAGCCGGTTTACAGTGTACACCTCCCCGTTTCGTTTTCGGACACGAGCCAATTGTGATACGGCCCGAATACTCGATATTACAAGCCAATTTTGATGTAGTGTAGCTCATGATAACTGTCCATGTCCGGGGTTGGGTGAGTGGCCCACGGTTAAATGCATACGAGACCAGCAATGATGACGGAGGTTAATGACTAGTGCAGTTAATAATGTACCGTTGTGCAGTCTGGGTGGGCTGTGGAAGGAAGCTGCTGGCTTATATGACGCATCATGGGATTATAGAGAAACAGAATGGGGAATGTAACATTATGTGAATCGACCTGAAGATGGATTGTTAACTCGCCTGAGGCCGACACTTTTAGTGTAGCAACATGTCTTTTAGACAGCCTATCGTCTAGCGAGAAGGTAAGGCGATCAATAGACAGTCGGAAACACTAAGCTATTAATATTTACCTGTAAATAATGCAATGCCAACACAAAAATAGTTGTAAAAACATTGCAGAAAAATGTTAGCCCTTAGGGGATGAAAAATTGCTGAGACTGTTCAGCCAATGAAAGCTTATTCGACCTAGAAACGGAACTTAGAAACTCATCCATCGATTACGTCGGTCCCCAGCTAGATTGCAATGCTTTATTGAAGTTTTTTTCTTAAATATTTGTTCGTGAAATTCACCTAGAGACTAAAATCTACGGAGGTACGGACTTAAAACGTCTATTAACACAAAAAAATAGTAATCATAAAGTAAACTTCTTCAGCTTGTTTACTGCTAATAACTTAGTTTATGGGCTACTGTGTTAAATGTGACAACAAAGTACCTTGTCATTTATTGCAATTAAATTAAAGAAAATTTAAAACTCAAATTAAAAGTTCACTTTCTAAACGCATATTACAAATTAGACGATTATATCCAAGATATGAATGCTTGGAAACATGCTGGTCCAGCTCCATAGGACAATCTAGGGTCTAGACAAAATCAAACTTGTTGCTACTATAATTTGTATAGTTTATTATTTTTATGACGTTGATTACTTTAACTCACACACTGACATAATAATATGGAAAATCGTATAATTTTACAATGTTTGTAAATATGTGAGCACCATATATCTCTAGTTATTTATAATTATATAATTAATGTATACAAAATATTGTAACACATTTTAAAAGAGTAACGGTGGAGTTTCTTGCCCATTCTTCTCCATACGAAACTATCTTTTGGAAAGGGCGACTAGAATCAATTCTATTTTAATGTAAATGTTGACGTTCAAAGGTGCCTTTTATGTGCCTATTTGAAATAAATGCTTTGACTTTGACTTTAGCCAGGTCATAGTCTATCTGTGTGCCAAATGTCATCCAAATCCGTTCAGCTTTTTTAGTTTGAAACCGTAACAAACAAACACACTTACTTTCGCATTTATACCTATTATTAGTTAAGATTAGGATTATATCAAATTCATCCATAAACTGGGAAGTATACCATAAAATCTCCAGAGAACACTCCACATGATATTTATGACTAAGAAAACCGCAACGTTACGCCATTTCAGTTTATTAACCGTGCTTGTTATTTTGTTATAAGTGAGGTACCTCAGATAATAATCTCTCGTTGCTCAGGGCGGTAAGGCGTCTCCATCATCAATTATCCTTGCCGACTTAATCTATTTATTTACTGTCAATTTACGTGCACCCACTTTCTCATTTCATATCTCCGTACTTTGACTAAGTGAACAATAAAGTTAGCAGTTGAGAAACGCAAGAAAATGACGTCGAATAGCAAGAATAAATTTTCGACAAACTTTAATTAGGTATTTGAAAAGTATGTCTTAAAATTGCGAGAGGGAATGTCAACTGAGATTAGGCAGCGGAATCTGAAAGTTCGTTTAAAAACCGATTGTTTTATATTAGAGGATTATTAACTTTAATTGGTTTCCGACCGTGGTGGGTTGAAATGACGTTCTCTGTAAGCTTTCTCAAACTGTATAATTCACGGGCCTATCAGAATACTTTAATTAAAATAATAAAGTTACCAAGTCGGCAAAGTTTTAAGTAGATATTTTTTGTATAGAGCCAGCATTTTCGCATAAATACCTTTAATTAGTCAGTCATTAATTTAAAGAAATTCTATGAGGGGTGGAAAGAGGGGCCTGTAGTCGAAGCAAACTGATTGCTTCGCATAATTGATGGAGCTCAAACGAGATTATGTGTACAGTTCAATGGTATTATTAAATTAAATGAAACATTCGTTAGTGTAAACTGAACTAAGATTTATTCAATATTTGCATTCAATTTAATGATAGCGTCTGTTCTGTGCCGTTGCAAAAAAACAATCAATTTAATAATTGAAAAAACAAATTTATATTTTTTCGAATAATAGAGCTGCTGTTGAACAGCCTTTAATTATCTTTTGACTGCAATAACTGAACTGAACTGAACTGCTTTTGAACTTGATTCTGAAATAAATGTTTATTATTATTATTATTTCCTTTATTTCATTAACATACATATAAATTACATTTTTAAATATTTTTATAAATAAAAAGATACCAAAAACATTTAAAAATATAAAAAATAGTAGCCCACCGGTATCGGGAACAGGGTCCAAGCTACCGGCGGTCAGGGCTCCAGAGAGAGAAACTTCCTAACAATGCGGGCCGTGTCCAGAAGTACCGCTTTCTGAATCAAGCCCTTGATCCAGCTGCCTAACGAGAGCCTCCTTAGGTGTTGGTCGAGGCTCTTGGGTATTAGCCCATTGGCTGTCACGACTATCGGCACAATGACCGCTGAGCCCACATCCCAAATGTCGACAACCTCGTGAGCCAAGTCAAGATACTTGATTTGTTTATCTTTCTCGGCTTTCACGAGGTTCTCATCATGCGGGATGGTTATGTCAACAATCATTGCGCGTCGCTCCAATCGATCCACCACCACTATATCAGGCTTATTGGCAACAATAGTCCTGTCAGTGATGATGGATCGATCCCAGTACAATGTGATATTACCATTTTCGAGAACTGGGTCGGGCACATACCTGTAGTATGGTACCTCCGATTCCACAAGGTTGTATTTCAGAGCAAGCTGCTGATGGATTATCCTGGCTACAAGGTTGTGTCTATGCAAGTACTCTCCGTTAGCTAGACGAGAACACCCGGAGATGATATGCCTGATTGATTCTCCCGGCCGGTGGCATGCCCGACAGATGTCAACCGTGCCGTCTTTCACAATAAATCTCCGGTAATTGTTCGTCATCATAACTTCGTCCATAATTGCACAGACAAAACCTTCGGTTTCTCCAAAGAGGTCACCGAAACGCAGCCAGGCAACGGACGCTAGTAGATCTACATCCGGTCCATGTAGGGCCCGGAAAAAGCGTCCGTGGAGCTCCTTACTCTGCCATACATCCATGCGATCATTAGTGTCAAGCACTACAGGTTTGCGCCAGTTCTCTTTAGCCAAGGAGAGCGGGGTGAGGCCCTTGTCCACCGTGACTACATCTCGATGCATACCCACGTCGGTTTCTAGGAAATATTCCCTGAGACTGCATATCTCGCGATTGTGGAGGGTCTTAGCGTTTAAAAAGCCTCGACCTCCACACTTTCGCGGGATATACAGCCTCATTACCGATGATCGTGGGTGATGCATTCGATTTGCAGTCAGCAGCGTACGGACCCTCCTATCCAGGGCGTCGAGTTCGGTCTGAGTCCATTTGAGTATGCCGAAAGAGTACATCAAAACCGGCATGACCCAACCGTTGAAGGCGCGCACCTTGTTTCCGCCTGATAGAAGACTATTAAGTACTTTTTTCAGGCGGCCAAAGAAGCGTTCCTTCAACGATTGCTTCATGTCAGTAACATTGATGCCTAACGTTTCCGACATACCCAAATACTTATAGGTTTCGGATGCGGAGAGGGTTCTAAGGTTTGTGGAATCCGAGAGTTGGGTTCCCACGGATTCAACAATCTCCCCTCGCTTTACATGCATGACCGCACATTTGTCCACACCAAATTCCATCCTGATGGCGCTACTGAAAGTTTGAGTTACTTTCAGTAGCTCCATCAGTTGCAAATTGTTGGGGGCAAAGAGTTTTAGGTCATCCATGTAGAGGAGGTGCGATATAACCTGACCACCTCTCCTCAACCGATAGCCTAGACCTGAATCCTCCAGCAGTGTGCTTAGAGGATTCAAGGCTAAGCAGAACCAAAGCGGACTCAAACTATCGCCCTGAAATATGCCTCGCTCGATCCTTATCGGTTCGCTATTCCCATGAATATTTCGACATCCTGGATAGTGAAGGACCGTCCTCCATTGCCGCATACATGACATTAGGAAGGTGCGAAGAATTGTATCTACTTTATACAACTCTAACACCCTCACGAGCCATGTATGCGGTACCGAGTCATAGGCCTTCTTATAATCTATCCAACATGTCGACAGATCCTTTCGGGAACGACGAACCTGTTGGCTAATGGTCATATCAATCAATCAATCAAATTATTATTATTATTATGTTTATGGAATTGTTTTCCTCGGCACAGCCGGATAGACCTGATGGCACGGGCCTAAGCCAAGTGTCCAGCAGTGGGGTTAAGTGTGGGAGTAATATTATAAGTAGCCTGTATAGTAGACGAAACTATATTTGAGTGGGAGTATTGGTGCAAGTTGTCCGACTCACACTGAAGAAATTTTCTAACTAGCCTGCATGTATTTAGAATCACTGCCTTCTGCAGCAGGTGGTAGGTGTTAGATGGCAGGTTGAGGGAACTTAATATTATTATTAATAACGTTCAGTCGGAAGTGAAATGATTTTTTGATAAGAGCAACGAAAGGGTCGAAACGGAACTCCTTTGTTGTCACCCTACGCATGGCTACCGTCTGTCCATCTGACCGTCAGAGGCTTTTGAAACGCGACATTAATAATATAATGTGGAATGGTACCGCCTAGTATGTAACGAGGTCTTTATTATTTAGATCCAGGGTTCGATACCGTTGGGCACGATTAGTAGGGTAAAAAAACTGTTTGGGCAAGTTTTAAATAATTCTACCCTTACCTAATCCCATTTTGAATGTAATCTGAGATCGATATTATTTATTTATTCCCCTCGTGAATATTTTTGACACCTACTTTTTATGTTTTTGTTTGCTCAAAAACTCTCCGCACTAGGACAAAATCGCTACAAAACCTGCCTGCGCCGACCAGCGTTGACAACCAGCGCTTGTCGGCACTGAGAAGCGGCGCGGCTTATCAGCGTTCTACATGAATACACCCTTACCTACCCTGTACTGAAGTAGGTATGATGGTTGCAGCTACAGAAATAAGGCTTTCACGTAACGCTTAGCTTTGAATCTACGTTTCGTGTGATAATCGAACTCCCTTCTGCCACTGCGATAGTCAAATTGTCAAAAAAGGTGGAGATAAAGTCAGGGAAATGAATTGTTTAAAAAAAAATCCTTCCAACTTAATCTGTCACAACTCTCATTCTTTTTACAGTTGCATGAAATGGCTTTAATACGGCAAATTGACGTCGGGTGTCTATTTGCTTAAAAATTCAATTCTCCAATTGTGCCTTTCGACTTTTAATCCGTCGTAGGTACCTAATTCCATTGAAATCCATTATATCACTACGGCTCAGGGAGAGCCAAAATAGCCTTCACATTTCAAAGTAAAATACCAAAACATTTGAGAAGTCAATATTCTATACAATACAGAACCGATTTCCTAATACTTAGCAATAAAATGATTGATTCACGTAAGGACTCGTAATCGGTTCAATTAGACGTTTTTAGAGAAGCCCTTCACGAACATTCCTTCGTAATTGGTCCTGGAACTCTCTGAATAGCTTCGCAAATTACTAACACAATTATTTACTTAGCAAAATACCTACATATAGGTAAATCAAGGACAATATTAGCTATTATCTGCTGCATAAACGGATTTCGGTCGTAGGTACAGTCAGCAACAGGCATCGTTGATATTGCGGATTTTCTAATAAATCAATAACGTAGAATATGACTATTCTTTTAATAATTTATTATACCTAATTAATAAATGGTCTTCGAAGTATTCACTAGAAGTAAGTTTTGTTGAACTTTGGACTGGTGTTAACCGACTTTTGTAACTTCCTGGACACTGTGTATCATCATCTGGCTAGCCTTTCCCCAGCTATGTCGGGGTCAGCTTCCAGTCTAACCAGATGCAGCTGAATACCAGTATTTTACATGGAGCGACTGCCTATCTGACCTCCACAACCCAGTTTCTGAGTAATACGATAGATACCCCTTGAAAAGACTGGTTGTCAGACTTTCGGGCTTCTGACGACCCGTAACGACTGTCAATGATTCACGAATGACAGCCGGGACCATCAGCTTAATGTGCTTTCCGAGGCACGGAGGTGTCTTGGTATTATTCGGATGGTCACCCATCCACGGACCAACCGCGGCAAGCGTAGCTTAACCTGATTGATCAACCCGTGCGGCTATTATTACTAAGCCACTAGCTATGGCGCTGGCAGGAAATAGGGGGCCCCATGAATCGCGGGGCCCTGGGCACATGTCCTGAGTGGCCAATGGGAAAGACGGCCCTGCCAGGCACCATATATCTATCACATAATTAATTTATTTGTCATTGCTTAATTATTAATTATTTTTACCTATTGTGATATACTTAGTAATTTTATTATAGGTGCATCGTCTTCACATATAATTGTATAATTAATGTATAATGTAAAACATTTTAAAAGAGTAACGGTGGAGTTTCTTGCCCATTCTTCTCCATACGAAACTACCTTTTGGAAGTCAACTAGAATCAATTCTATTTGAATGTAAATGCTGACGTCCAAATGTGCCTTTTACGTGCCTATTTGAAATAAATGCTTTGACTTTGACTTTGACCTGGACCTCTGTGATATAAGTACCTACCTACCAAATAATGTGATCATTCATTTACTTTTTTCCTTACAGATTACATTGCGAAGAACACAGTATTGGAAAAACACCCCTATTAACATGTGAGTATACAAAACTTCTGAATGTTTTTCGTATATATTAGTTAGCTCGTTATTTGAAAGACAGGTAATTGAGCATAAAACATTCTTATTTTTGTGACTGCCTACGGCAATGCCATCTCCCTTAAGCCCGCTGTATACATGGGCTAAGGTGCTGGGCCATAAACTAAAGAAAGAAAGAAAAATATGGTTTATTTGTCACAGAAACACGTGCATTCAAAAAAGGTAATTAGCTTATAATAATTAAGAAAAAAATAAAAACAAAAAAGAGATCTGTAATCATGAGCACAAAACAGATTTAGTCGACAGCTGCACGTCATGACATCAAATCATCAAAAACTGATCATCTGTCATGAAATCGGATCCCCAGCAGTCGCTGTTTACACATTGGCGCTGCATTGGCGTATTGATCATTCTGCATTGGCGCTTTGAAAAAGACAACAACGATCTGAATAAGACGCCAACGTGTGAACACTGTTTACGGAGCGCGCCAAGATCCTTTGATTTGTGCACGAAAAACCGATACTATTTTGTTGGCCGGCCAGTGTAGGTCGCCAACTACCAACATACCCCAAGTAGATCTCAGCAAGCTTTTTTTTTTTTTTACGGGGGGAAATCCTCATGGACTACCTCCGCCTGGGGAAAAGGCGGAGGGGCGTGCCGGACTCTTACCGGCTAAAACCACCCCAGTGTCTCCTCGCACGTGCGCGCGGGGCCGCGGGAATCGAAATTCTTCCGCAGCCCCACACTAGTGCTGGCCCGGTCTGTCCGGGCCTCGTCTCCTGCACGGGGTAGCGAGGTATTTAACTACCCCGTGCACCGCCTCAGAGGCGCCGACACCCGCGCGCGCCTTCGCCTCGGGTCCATCAAATAGGGGGCGAGGACTTCTCCAAGTCCCACGCCCCTGGACCCATTCATGGGGGCCGGAAAAGGGCATTGTCCGCCCTTCTCCTGCGCCCGGTGCGCCTTCTGCGGCCGGGGAAGGGAGTCGAGATCTCCCTCTCCCGTTCCGTAGTTTCCTTCTGCGACATCACGTCCTCGCAGAAGGACACCACCGCATCCCACGACTCTGCGCTACCGACCATCCTCCGCACTACGGCCGGCAGCGACAGATCGCCTCCTACTTCATTTGTGAGGACACGGCGCTGCTCCTCCCAAGCTACACACTCGGCGAGCGTGTGTTGCGCCGTGTCTTCCCCGCAATGGACGCAATGGTGGCACCGAGCGTCCGGCTCCCTGCCTATGCGGCACAGGTACTTGCCGAAGCAGCCGTGCCCCGACAGCACCTGCGTCACCCTAAACGACAGGGAGCCGTGCCTTCTCCCGAGCCAGTCGTCGAGTACTGGCCGGATCGCCTCGACGGTAGCGAGGCCGGCGGTAGGGCGCAGAAGCCTTAGCCGCCATTCCGCCACCAAGACCTGATGGAGCTCCTCTCGGCGCAGTGCGATCTGCCGCTGCACCGGCCTCGAGCCCCGTGCCCGCTCTTCCTCGCGCCATCGATATAATGACGCGAGTACTTTCGCCTCTAGGTCCCAGGGCGGGGATCCAGCCAGGACGCAAGCCGCCTCGTAGGAAATCGTGCGGTACCCGCGGACGACTCTGACGGCCATCGCCCTCTGAGATCTCAGCAAGCTGGCCCAACATGCTGGCCCAGCACCTTGGCCCAAAGTGTACAGCAGCCATTAGATATTGCTTTTAAAAAAACAAGGAGCTTTCCATAAAATTACTCGCAGATAACAAGTCGGCCTTCGATCTGAATTCAATTATATTTTTAATAAAACCCTTTACCCGTATAATACTTAGTCAAACATGAAAGTGATGGCTCGTTTGTCGTATTTTTATTCGTTTTTTATCACGAACTGAAACGATATTCGAATAAATTTGCATAAAACGAATGGACATGCGAACAATCCCCATCTATGTCTCTTTATGCGATTTAACGGTTCTTTAAAAACAAATCAAAGGGTATCCTAACATCATAATATAACCGCATGTCTCTTTTTTTCCAAAAGTTATGCAGAGGCGTAGATATATACCTATAGTACGCACGGCTACATCAAGCTATACATTTCCAGTATAAGCTGATCACACATTGTATAGGTTTTCGTTGCAATGAGAGGTCAGTGTAAACTGGAAATGTATAGCTTGATGTGTAGCCGTGTGTACACCTACAATTCCCCAGTTATGTCTAAGTCCCATGTAAGAGAGGGCGAGCCTATTGTCATCAACCGGGCACAAATCTAGACTCCGGCTGCTACTGGAATCCAGATATAAAAACCCAATAACACCGCCTGACCTGGCAATTGAATCCAGGACCTCATGCTCAGCAGTAGCACCTGCGACCACTAGACCACCGAGGCAGTCAAACCAGTTCAAACTAGTTTAAACTAGTTCAAACTGGTTTCAAGTAGTTCAAAGGATGAATTGATAAATTTTAAATTAAATAAGCTTACAACGTTGTCTCGTCATATGTCACACAGAAATATTAATGTAAGCCGCAACTAGGATTAAAATGGACCGAGGCGAAATGGTATTTCACTCGCGAGGTAAAATTAATGTTACTCGTAAACTTTTCAATGTCAAGTAGCAAATAACTCGAGCGATGTTTAGGGCTATGTTTTCTAAACATGCGTTTCATTGAACGTTTCGTTTCGTTTTCTATTGGTTTGAACTGAAGACAGGCACCCTAATTGCGTAACACACTATCAATCATTAACTGAATCATTTTGAAGGATATTGCTAATCAAATATGTTCGAAAAATTTGTCTGCTCTACAACGTAATTAACGCAATTAATGTTGTTAAACTGTACAAATTAAAGCCATTGCTTCTGAAAGTGTGTTACGAAATTACCCCGCTGGTTTAGGCCAAAACATTTGTAGGTATGTCACTATAAAGTTTTTCAGAAAGTACACGGATCAAAGTCCCTCCTTAGCGAGCCCGCTACATGTCTTCGAAAGTTTGCACTAACGAATAATCTTGTAGTGGTATCTACATCGCCACATGCGAGCTGCGCGTCATACTGACGTCACGCAAGTCCTGCATCGCGCAAGCAGAGTTTACCGCGCGACTAGCATGTATACAACTTCCCGACATCAATCGTCGCCGTCGGGCAGTTGCCCACCAGACACGACACCCGTCTGGTCGGAGGATCCTCCCTTTTCTATGGAGGTATGAGTAATCTTTACATACGTTCCTCGTGCCTCTATAATCTAATGAAGAAAGCATGAAGCAACGAATATCGTGACCACATAAACATTTGATAACGAATCACGGAACAACGAATGCACGTTACAATGAAATACTTTACACCCAACAACGTGGCCTGGAAATAATTAAACAACGAACGTATTAACCACAGAACATTTAAAAGAGGTATCAACGACAGCAAAATAGTAAAACAAAACAAAATTTGTACTACTAATAATTTGGACATAATTTATCTATTAAGGGGCTGACAACAGCTAAAGTGCGGTCACTGTAGGACTGCATAGAAAAGAAAGAGAAGCGCGATGACAGAAAGCTGGTAATTTATTGCAAAAAATTAAGCAATTCTATATTTACAAAAAATGTATTGATTGTACAAAAAAATTAAAACACTATCACGTTATTAGGTTGCCTCAATAACAATCTGAAAAAAAAAACAGAATCATTGCATGTATATTAGTATGGTTTTTAATCGTTATAAGAAAATTTTAGAGGTCTCTTCGTGAGTGCTATATCGTGACTTTTTTCTATCGTACCTCGTATCGTTCTTAGTTGTATTATGTTTTCAAGACAATGGTGCCGATTCCCTTGTTCACAAACTAAACTCAATTTAAGTTGAGTGCATCTTTTTCTTTCTATTTCATTATGTAAAGGACAGAAGATAAATATTAGTTTAGTCCTGTCAAATTAGTCAGCACCTGACGTAATTTGATGTAATTTTAGTAGTCAACTTTTTAATCACGTCTAAACTTGTATGGAATAGTGTCGGGCGTGTAGGCGCTGATTAATTTGACAGGACTAAACTAAAATTTATCTTCAGTCCTTTTCTTAATGAAATAGAAAGAAAAAGATGCACTCAACTTAAATTTAGTTTAGTTTGTGAACAAGGGAATCGGCACCACTATCTAACTAGCATATATATCCTGAAGAATATCATATAAATTTTACTGATTGTGTTTATTGCAGTGGGTCATATACTTTTAGGCATTATAAAACTTGCGTTTAGGTCATGTAGTCCCTTTAAACGCTGTAGTCCTACACATTGGTAGGTTTACACCCTAGAAAGCTCTACTAGTAGAGGATGGCACGGGTTTCGGTATAGGGTATCCTACTAAAATACACGTCCTTACCTACAAAGCAATAAAGTACCTACCCACCGTACATTTTTTATCAGAAAAACTACACAATTAGACCTCAACTAATCTACCATTAGATACATTCCCAGAAATAAGGTCTACATCCACATAATGATAAGGATTACCCAGGACAAGTGTGTACATAGCAACAACAACGGAGCGAATAATCTCCCGTGGACGGATCAGCTTAAGTGGGCTCCATTGTCATTTGTCTTGTGATTAGATAGGTATCCTCTAGCTATGCGTGTGTATATGTAGTTGAGGTAATTATTGGACAATAAGAGTATTATTTGTGCAGGATTGGACGGGAATTGTTTAGTGACGTGACGACATGCAATCATTCTGTTTTTTTTTTCAGATTGTTTTCAAGCAACATATTAACTAGATAGTGTTTTAATTTTTAGTCCAATCAATAGATTTTTTGTAAATAGAGAATTGCTTCATATCTTGCAATTTGTGTCATCGGGCTTCTCTTTCTTTTCTATGCAGTCCGACAGTGACCGCGCTTTCACTGTTGTCAGCCCCGTAAATAAGTAAATAACTGTTATATTTACAGGTATAAACGGTAAAGTTAATACAAAATAATTTATACAGCATTTTAAAATATTTATCATCGAAATCCGTTGCGCATTCACTCTGAACAATCTGTACATTCTGTACCTATAGAAGCGTTTATCTTTATTGCAATACATCCCACATTTCCAATACGAAAACATTGCAAAACAAACTCGAAATATCCAGGGGTAGGGCCCGAAATCATCATTAAAATTAAACGCCGGGTCGGGAGGACGATTCGGCTCGTCGGCTCTCAGCCCTCGTCCTTCGGCTTTCGGCGTCACAACGGTGTCATGTGAGAATATCGTTGTAAATAAATTGTTTGCCACCGCGGTGACCGTTGTCATGAGATTATGTGCCCCTGTGACGTGTGATCCATTACTTTTCATATTTCATTTAACGTACCGTGATCTATCACGATTAGTTGCGTTATTCGAGAACACTACAGTAGGTAAATACTTGGATAGTATGAAGGCACCAGGTGCCTTCATTTCTAAATTTCGAAAATTGGTAACCCTAGGTACAGGTCCTGTACCTAGGGTTACCAATTTTGGAAATTTAAATAGTCTTGACAAAGATCCAGACATTTGGAAAGTCCGGACTAATGAGAAGACTTAGAAAGAAACTAGCTTATTGGTTCGACGACTGCTTTGCAAACCTATGTTCGATTCCCAACAATTGATATTTTTTGTGCTTCCTTTTTTACATTTTGTTATATTGTACTATTATATTTTCGATCCCTACGTATAATCCCCTAAGTACAAATGTCAAATACAGCAGAAAACTTCAATTAAAAGTTTAGTATAAAGGGTGTTTGATGCATCGTGTGCCAAATTGAAATGGTCGACTGGGGGGGTCATCTGCTATCCTTTCAGACCCATAAACACTTCTCATGCCCTGTGGATATTTTTTCATAGACTTTTTATTGTTTTATTTAAAAAAATACCCAAAGTTAACATTCAAATACACATTTAAAAAAAAGTAGGTGTAAGTCGTAGACTCTGAATTTTAATTTTATTTAATAATAAATTTTATTTATTTTCTCATCACAAATATTGCAGGTAGGTACAGAAAGTGCTTATCTAGTATAAAAATAGAATATGAAAAACATTCGTGAGAGACTGGAGCACGAAGAACATTAGTGACATTAGCCATCAATTTTTTTTTGTGTGTCCCTGTCCATGTTACAGCTATTTACATGGTTATAAAAAAAAACAAAAGCGACCGGGATCTTTCAACTCCCTCAAGAGTTCTCTAGTCTATCCTCTTGCTAGTGATGTGCCACATGCCATAAAAATCTTTTTACAACTTTTTGAATTCGCTAGAATTGTGAATCGAGTCACAAAATACTAAATTCCAAATTCTTAAGAAAAAAAGTCTTTTTGCGTAATTATTACTTGAGAAATGGGTAAATTTTCTCATTCTCGCGAAGTAAAATCTATCTTATATCTCTTTCTTGCATAGCGTAAATTAGTTTGAACAAACGCCGCCGACCGCGACGCCGTCAATTCGTCATTATTTTAGTCGAGACATCACTGCCTTTGCTACCTGACGTGTGTTAGTTCACCGTACTCCGCGATTTTTTCATATTGTTACTTTGTTTTGTTGAGTTTTGTTGGTTTTTGTTACGTTTTTTACTTTTGGTGTTATTGTTAAACTTTGTTGATGTTGCAATGGCGACGTTCTCTAACGAAGAATATGCTGACATCATAATGGCTTATGGAGCCGCCCATGGTGTCGCTCGTGCAGTGCAACGACTTTACCAGGAACGCTTTCCTGGTAGACGATTACCTGGCCACAGTCTTCCAAGACACATACCGACGCATACGCGAGACTGGCAGTGTGTTTTTATTTCTTGTAAACCAAAATGTACGCACGGCTACAGATCAAGCTATAATATCCAGTATACGCTGATCTCGCTTTGTATAGGATTTCCTTACGATGAGAGGTCAGTGTAAACTGCCAATGTATAGCTTGATGTGTAGCCGTGTGTACGTGGGGTACATGGTATAAAAATGTTGTAAGCATGACTCTGGAAATGTCATTTTTACATTATGCGGTTGCACATCACGATATTCCATGTATTTTTTTTATTTCGAGGCATATGATAAATTACGTATAATTTTATTTATTTATTTACATACATACGCTACCATTACAGTGTCCCAATTCGGTAGTGTAGTTAATTAGCAATTCATGAAATAATTGACAACATATTAACCATGCCAAACATGATTTACAAATGAAAAACATAACACGTGTAACATTACCCTTGCAAACTCGCTCATTGAAAAAGAAAAGATCTATTCTGTCGGCAACTAAATCTAGTGTGCGCATTGTTCGCGTCAGGGGCACGTTGTCTAACAGTTTAGTTCGACCACGCGGCACCGCGATCAAGTTGGGCCGTCGTCGCCGCTGCACTTACCCATCTGGCACACACAAGCTGAGCCCCTGTAGCACACCCGGAATATTTATGTTACACCGGAATACTCCAAGGTGTTCGACGCCAGTGCTCGATCCCTCCTTGTTTCCAACTTGTTGTATCCCACCGTGCCTAACACAAACAAGGTCGGATATATCATGGGGTAAAAGGGATATACTCCATACCGCCTTAGCCTTAGGCTCAGATCAACATGGGACTAATTTAGTCTCATGTGGAGCCCATACTGCCACATTACCCTCCAACTGACTCCTTATTAGCCGGCTGCTGGCTGTCGCTGAAAACCAGCGCTGGGGCTCTGTCTTGCATAGGTTTGCAGCATAATGCTGAGCGATAGCCGTTTTGCGTGGATGTGACGCATGTTTCTCCCAACCTTTTCTTATTTTTTTGTGTTTGTGTTAGTTTTTGCATCATGTTTATCGCAAATAAACGCATTTTCTTTCTATCTTTTTTCTTTCATTAGAGTGTCATACAATGCCGAAACGGCTTTAATATTTGTGAAAGCTGACGCTCTGCGAAGCACAAAACGCTTGTATGCCTTTTTACAGACATTGATAATATGCTCCCGGAATCTCAATTGAGTATCCATATGAACAACAAGGTCTCGCACTGCCTCCTCCCTTTTCATAGGCACGTCGTAATCTATGTAGTTGTGGTGGAGTGGTACTCTAGCACGACTGAATGTTAGAACTGGACATTTCGTAACATCGAATTGCAGTTTGCTCTTTCGACTCCACTCAACAATGTCTTGCTGAAGGCGGTGACCGTCGTCCTCGTTTTCGATAGCCAGCAGCAACTTGAGGTCGTCTGCAAATAGCTGACACCTGAATTCTAACGGCCCTAAATTGCTACGTGGACTCACTCCAGACCTAGTGAAATACCGGAATCTACAGGACTCTACATACTGTTTCCTGTTTCTCATATAGGTCGTAAAGAATTGGAGCAATTAAGGTGTGCGGTCAACTTTCGCTAACTTTGATAATAAAACATCGTTATCTACCAGATCAAAGGCTTTCTTAAAATCTAAGTAGGCGGTGTCCACCTGTACCCCTGCATCAATACGAGGAACTAAGTACGTCATGGCATCCAATAGGTTGCTGGTCGTACTACGCGCTGGTCGGAAGCCGTGTTGGGCGTCTAACAGTTGCGACGCTACTTGCTCCTGGACATCCTGCTGAATGGCAGGCTCAAACACCTTCGCTGGTGTCGACAGAATCGCCTCCGGTCTAAAAAAAACGACCACTGTTCCGTGTCCCCCTTTTGGTATAGGATTTAAGCGGGTGACCTTCCAACGTTCTGGGAAGTACAATGTTTCTAGGCACAAGTTAAACAAGTGTACAAGTGGATTTGCTAATGCCGAGCGGCAATCTCGCATAATAAATGCCGGAATACCATCCGGACCCACTGAGCGCTTGGGTTTGAGCCGAGCAAGTGCAGATCGAGTTTGGTCGAGTGTCATTTGTGGGATGTGCAGTCACACGCGCGCTGCTTGCGCCTTCCGCCCTTACCGCCACCGCTTCATTCACGTCAAGCCGCGCCGACTCCTCATAATAGAAATACTTTGCAAAACCCATCATACATTCTGGGTCTGATAGAACTACCCCCTCTTTGATAATTTTGTTTCATTTAGTGTATCTTTTTTTTCCCTAATATAATCCCAAAAAAACTTAAGATATTTTGCTAAGTTACTCTGCACTCGATCTTGATGACTTGTGTACTCACGGTGATAACTTTATCCCATCCGTGCTCTGCGTGTAGAAAAAGCATTGTAATCAATGCGCGATCCTGGTAATTTATACCGCTTATGAAATCTCGCCTTTAATTGTATATCAGCAATGACTTCTTTCGTATAACACACCTACGATTTACAGGTTTTGGCTGTTTTTTAGGTACAAAATTTTATCAACTACACTATTAAATACATTTAAAAATACTCTAAAGCTTGTTCTGGTTGCTGCATGCTATAAACCGGATTCCAGTCGGATGAGGCCTTTAGGGGATATAATAAATAAAAATCTGCTTTATAAAAGTTCCACTACGGTTACATTTGGCTGACGGGTACCTCTCGGTGTGAAGTCACGGACACGGCGGCCGGTGGCGGGGAGTACATGTATTTGCGCTGATTTGCAGGGATATCGCGAGTGGCAGGTGATATGCGTCCACAGGCACCAGTGGCTCGTCTGCCTCGCATACTTGCACGTCCTCACACAAACATAACGAGCACAACATTAAGTCCAATTGCAGTTAGGAACTTCATTCATCTGAGCGAATTCGCAAAAAGACATTAAAAATCACGGAACACAATAACATTCCTTTATTTTACACACTTCTAATATTCTAAAAATCTTGCATAAAAGTCTTATAAACAAACAACACAACATAAAAACTAGAACCTAGGCTACCTTTTACATGTTCCGTCGCATAAACTAGTTTAAATGAACAGTACAATACAAAGTCTAAGCATTTATTTGAAGTAGGCACTTAAAAGGCACTTTTGAACGTCAACATTTACATTAAAATAGAATTGATTCTAGTCGCCCCTTCCAAAAAGTAGTTTCGTATGAAGAAGAATAAAGAAAAGAAGAGAAGTTATCTATGTTGATGTCACCCGGTGTATTCACTCGTCGAAGCTCGAACGGGTGTGTGGCCACGAAAATCGCACCACCTTGCTTGCGCCCGCCCGTCCGTCCGGTCACATTGTATCATTTGATATCTGATATCTGTGAATCTCCGCGTCCAGTATAGAATCGTTACATCCTGTTTCCGTAATTGCAAATATGTCGGCCCTAATCATTCTATATTATTACAAAAACTGCTCAACTTTTTCCGAAGAACTCTGGCGTTTTGATAATAAAACACAAAACTAGTACCTATTATCTTCAATTGTTTTGTTTGCAGAATTCCGAAACCAAAACCATTCCAAAATTCAGGATTGACAGGTCACATTATCTGGTTGACACAACTTTTCGTACAGTGACTCAGATCAGATAGCATAATGATAAAAGATGCATAGTAGAGACTGTGCATCTGTTCTAATATTGACATTCACGCGGAAAACCATTAATATGACCGTCAACCAGGCTGGCGCGAATGCAATCGTCCCGCAAGGGCCAGTTGCGGGGGAGGCGCGCGGGAGTAGGTACTTACGATTGATTTTACAACGTAAAATTACTGAATTACCACTACTGTCGGAAGTTTTTATAAATTTCGTAGTTATGGAAAATTTTGGTGTGTGGATTTAAAGTTCAATTTGCCAACTTACAGGTACATATTTTTGTAAACTAAACGATAGTATAGTATAGGGTGGCCTGAAGGTCATCAATACAAAACATGCAAATCACGGATTGGCGGTGGCGATCTCTCGCGTCCGGCCCTGGTCCAGGCCATGGTACGGAGCGAGAGGGCATGGGAAGCCATCACCTCCTTCTGCGAAGCAATAATGCTCGCGAAGGAGGAGGCAAAATTCGCGCCCTCACGCCCCTAGCCGCCGCTGGAGACGCCACGGGCGTCGGGAATTCGCAAGCCGATTCCCGGCCACCGTAGGCTCGTGCTTGCGGACGGAGAGCAATGGGTAGCTCGCCATCCGATAAGGACCAGGCCCGGGTCGACGGCGCGTTGTGTTCCACGCGCGCCTCAAAGAGATGCACCAATGACGGGGTCCGCTAGGGCCGATGCCTGCCAGGGTTGCGGGAAAGTCCGAAAGGATAACCGTGGCCCCTGGCACAGGCAACTGAAGGAACACGGATGGGTTTTAATCAGTAAGAATCTGACACGCCCTCCCGCTCCGCCCAGAGCGGGAGAAGTTATTTGATGATTTCCCACCCACAAAAAAAGAAAAAAAAGGGGATTGTATGTTAAGTTTGGACGTTTGGAAGGATTGTACGTAAAGCCATTTATAATCTACGTCAACGCGAATCTTTCAGGGAACTATTTAAAAGGATTAATATTATGACGGTACCTTGCCAATTCATCTATGAAAATATTATGTACGTAAGAAAAAATCTACATCTTTTTAATAAAATAAGTGATAGACATATTTTTAATACAAGAAATACAGATAAAATTGATCAAGCATTTTTCAGATTAGCTAAAGTACATACATCTTTTATGGGGTACTGTGTTAAATGCTACAACAAAATACCTTGTAATATATTGCAATTAAATGAAAGAAAATTTAAAACTCATATAAAAAGTTCACTGTGTAAACAAGCATATTACAAATTAGAGGATTATATCCAAGATAAGAATGCTTGGAAACATGCTGGTCCAGCTCCACATGACAATCTAGGATCTTGACAAAATTAAAACTTGTTGCTACTTTAATTGTATGGTTTGTTATTTTTATGACATTGGTTTACATTCTGTGACTACTTTAACTCACACACTGACATATTAATTGGTTACATAATTTGGGAAATCGTTTACTTTTACAATGTTTGTAAATATGTGAAGACCATGTATCTATCATTTAATTAACTTAATTTATCATTGCTACGTTTATTAAATTCTTTTTACCTATTTTGGTAGGGTAATTTTTATTATAGGTGCATCGTCTTCACATATAATTATATAATTAATGTATACAAAGTATTGTAACACATTTTAAAAGAGTAACGATGGAGTTTCTTGCCCATTCTTCTCCATACGAAACTACCTTTTGGAAGGGGCGACTAGAATCAATTCTATTTAAATGTAAATGTTGACGTTCAAAAGTGCCTTTTATGTGCCTATTTGAAATAAATGCTTTGACTTTGAAGTCTGTCGGTATTATGATAGTTCGTAAAACGTACACAGAAAAACTTAAAGTTTGTGCCGCTTCTGTCATCTTTGGTTATAATAAAATTAAATATCTATGGTTAGGTGACTGCTTATGAGAAATCGCGTGTGTTTACAATCTACTGTTATATTATTTTAGTGATAGCTGCTCGTCACGAATAATCTGTAAAAAATCATCAGTCAACCAAATATTTTCGCTAAAAAGATGGCAATGCATACACACACGCTTGCAATTTCATTACAAAGGATGGTTGCGTTATACTCTGATTTATAAGCTATTTAATTTGTTTGAAAGAAAAAAAGAACTAATTTTGGTGCTTTTTATTTTTATACCGTATCGAATTAATACTATTTTAAACATGTATAGGTATACGTAGTTTAATTTAATGCCCCTCTGTCATATCAACTCTGTATACAAGTTTTATAAAAATGTGTCTGTTATTTTAGTAAATTGTGGTGTCTTACAACTTCCACACGAACGAAGGCGCGCGCAGAAGCTAGTTACTTGATATAATAAAAGGTTCTTTTGCCGCGTGCCCAAAATTGGAAGTAGGTATCTACCTAACATCCATCTGTTTTTTTCAATACATTTTGCGACGAAATGAAAACCAACAGCGCTCCCTTGTCACCGTAATTCCAGTGGCAATAGATCCTTGTAACAGTGCAGTGTGAGCCGTGAGCCACATAACTTTTCTACTTTATAATCAAAAGGGACAGAGATAGTACGTACGGATGCCATATGTAAAAAAAAATATCGCTTCTATCTTCGGTACCTACCTACTGCACAAACGTTGGGTTGAATCCAGCCTAGCGAAGTTGAGCGAAGAAATACGGAGAGAAACGAAGCATTCGTTAGGTGCTGCACTACGCTTGTCATCCTACAACGTACACACAAGGGATAAAGCAGTCCATTAGTGTTGGGAGTCTACGTGAGATCGCTCTCCTTTTAAATAATAGGTCGGAGAAAAAGTTTTTTCGTCTTTTATAGTAGTCAAGTCTCTTTGTCTGTACTGTTTGTATCTGGCTGGTTTTGATAATATTAAACACATGAACTTAGACAAATTAAAAGTAATAACGATTTCCCGCCATTTTTCTATTGTTTTTCTGTCCGCCTAAATGAGTGAAAGAACATTTTGAACTTTTATTACAAAAAAGGGAAAAAAGCGACACAAACCGCGAAACAAATATGTGACGTTTATGAACTAAACGCAGTGTCAGTAAGAGTACTTAGCACAAAGTTGGTTCAAGCGTTTTCAGTTTGGGAATTTTGATGTCAAAGATGCAGCTCGCAGTGAGCTTGCTCTGGTCGCCCTGTGTCGGATACAGTCGATGGCATTTATGAAAAAGTGGAGCAAGGTAGTTACGACATAGCTGAAGAGTTAGGGATTGACCACAAAAAAGTTTTGACCCATTTGGAAAAGTCTGGGTACTTATTCAAAATTTGAATGCTCGATATTTGGGTGCCACACGAGGTTTTAGTCTTGAATTTGTATAGAAAATACGAATACGTTCGGCTTCTAAAAAAAACCTGGTAGGTTTAATTTTCATCAGCCAAGTAAAAAAATGGTATCTATGTTAACTTCAATAAGCACTTGGGTACTTTTACAAAGTAAAGACTTTTCATGACCCTAGACGATTTTCAATTAAAAGCTTTTCAATTTTACTCTTTTATGTCTCACGGAAACTTGCGAGCGTTTTCCCAGTTCTGTAATCGAAGATTGTTTGTTCACTTATATTCCTCTTAAAGTTTTTCATTCAGGGTTTCAAGAGTTAGTCAGGGTCTTACTTAGAGCTTTTATCAATCTTCCAACGCTGAGGTAACTTCACTTGTTTTAAAATATTTAAATCCCTTCCTGACAGATTTAGCCACCATTTGAAATAAAACTGCCAGTATTATGATTATTTATTGGGCCCCTAATGCCTTAGGACACACCTAAAGCACTAGGGGCCCATTAATTGCAGTTAATTCCAAAAAGTCAGATGGGGGCTGTTATTCTGATCAAAAGCCCTGAGTATTTTCTAATATATCTACCCCTAAACCAAAATTATAAATCTTATACAAAAATCAAAACATAAGAAAATCTCCTGTCCCCAACTAGTCTGGAGTTAGATCTATTTACGTGCAGTTTACCTCAGGAAATATTCCGTCGACCGACAATAAACGGGAAACGAATTTGCATGGAACAAAGCATTCAGCTTCAATATTGGCGTCCGCGACCAACTGGTTTTTTTGTTCATCTCTTCCTATAAAAACCCCTTTAGAATTTTATTCAGTATTTTTTAAATCTTGCAGTTTAGTTTAAAATAGTTAGAAGTAGGTGTGCCTATTGTTTATGGGTTTCCTCGCAGTAAATGCTGCTGTATCACTCAATAATATTGTTGATTGCGTTTTCGATACCTAAATAAGAGTTATTATTAGGTGATCTAGTTTGAGAGGGTTTTTTGGTTAAGTAGGTACCTAATATGTAACTCTCTACTAGATTTCTAAACTCGGTAAACTCGCATCTAAAGATCAGTTAGGTGATCCTACTTACCTCAAGCTACGTAGGTACTCATCTTTTGGTGCGTACCTACTGTCAGTTATGCATGAGACACTCTTTGTAAAACCCTTTGTGCAAAATCACCTACATAACATACTTCAACAAGTCTTTCTCAACATATCTACTTAATGACTGGAGACACGAAATATTTGTATATCAATAAGTAGGTAGATACGTTTGGCGGCCAGGCGTGGCGTAGTTACTTTACATTTTAACGTCTTCTGCCAAGCAGAGTCAATGTTCTTGAAGCGATCTCAGGGTACCTAAGACTGTTTATCAATTCACTAGTCAGTACCTAAATACGAGAAAGAAAATAAAAGTATGTATGTAGTACATTCACACAAGGCGAGGTATCCAATTATGAACATTTAAATTTAATAAAGTCACATTAAGTACCTATTGTCACAATTCACTACACAGCAAAGGAGGCCAAAAGTGTAAAATATTCAGACCGTGTATGATATGGCGATGAACACGTCTTTATAAATAATAAATACCTTGTGGGACGTTTATTGCGTACCGCTATGCGGAATATGGGTGCACGTTCCCACAAACACACAACAGCTGTCTATATGTTTATATCTGCCCACTCCCTCGATGTTAGTCGAATTGACTTCTGTTTCAACAGTCCAGTAGTAGCGAGTGCAACATAGGTACCTAAAGTTAAGTTCTAAAGTCGATTGCCAGGTCGGGGTGAGGTGCTATTGGGTTTTGTCTTCGAAAACTTACAACAATTGGTAAGTTGCAGCAGAATTTTGAATTGTGCCAAATAAATAGCAAAGGGCTTGATGCAACAGTAGTGACATTACCTAACTCTGCCTACTCCTTCAGAAAATAGAAACGTGATGATATAAGAAACCTGCAGATGCGAACAGTGACTTCATAAAATATATACTTTTAAAAAAGTTTGAACAGTTATTAAAACTCGGCGCCAGGTCAAGTCTTACAGTTTTATTTACAAACATCAACAACCTCTTTATCGCTATGTAGATCGTCTACGCAGGCACTAATGTTAACTGTTTTACCGACAAAAAACGTCTGCTGTCAAAATTCGTTTCTCGCTGCCACCAGGGGCGCTGTAGTCAGCTTTCCCTCTATCCTCTATTGTTTATGACAATTACAAGCTTCACACCGACGCGTCACCGTCGGGTTTTATTTTAATTTTATAATTATATGTGACAAAGAAAATTGTGATAAGTGTGATTTTTATACACATCTTGGTGATAATATTAGTGTTAAGATTTGTTAAGTTATTGTTGCAACGTGGAAAACAAACGAGGTAAGAAAGTTGTTGAAACTCGACTGTCGGGAGAATTGTTTGGGATTACTGGGATCGATAACCTGGTCGGCTAGCCATGAGGCGCGACACTGAGGTTATGTCGCGAGCCGCGAACAGGTATCGGAGTTCAAGTAACGGTCCCTCCGTCCGGAGCGGGCCGCTTCACGTTACAGCCGCAGAATCCGGTCGTACCTAAGACCAGTTAGTTCATAATAGCGTCTAGATCCTCATTTGCCGTCCTCATTCCGTTACGCTTGCCATCGACCGTCACTGTAAATAAATATTCGGTAATCGGCTTCGCTTTAAAAAAATCGCCGAGTGCCCATACACCCTGTACCTTTAGTTCGCTCGAGACCTATGGACGTTCCTTTTGAGATGTGCGCCTGTTTTCCAGCTTACCCTGCCTGCAGTGCGTGCCACGAGCCCCAGAGTCCCAGCCATTAGATTGAGTGGAGTGTCCCCTGTGCCCACACGTAGCCCTGTACGCAGCCAAAATTCCGCGAGACACTACGGACACCTCCTTCAGCATGGAACAGGAGAAACCCCCTGCTCTCCACGAGGAAGACTGCAAAGTTACCCTCACAATCAGACTGATTATGCAGGGGAAGGTAAGAGAATGAACACTTGATTATTTTTCAAAATTGGCAACATTTTCAAAATATTTTGAATTATTTTCAAATTGTGAAAGTGTACACTTTACCTTCTTCTAAATTCCACTTTAGTACAAAAAGGATTGTGGCATTTTTAATGTAGAGTTTATTCAATCTGTTTCCCAATGTTAATAATTAGTTCCTGTCATAGAATTTTTTTTATTTTAGCTAAATTAGTAGGTAAATCATTTGGTATTTTAGCAAAGCGGGCTTACATGTGGTGATTTTTATAATTTAACTATAAACCCTAGCCAGTAAAAAAGTAAAGTAAGTTTTAAGATGATAAATTAATTAGTTAAAATAAACACATAAAAGTTTAGTTGATGATATTCAAACTTTTTAGGATACAACTTAAGAAGGCAGAGCCCTTATGGTTTCTTTTGTACTAACTAATACTAAAACTGAAAACACCTTTCATACATACATTGACATACACATTACTCATTATTTTGTTTCCAAAGGACTGATTTATTTATTTTAAATATATTCTTTATTGTACACCACAACAAACATAACAACAAAAATAAAATTTAACACTACTTAATATACAATGGGCGGCCTGCCTTATCACTTTCTGAGATCTCTTCCAGGCAACCTGGATTCTGATTTTACTAAAGTCAGAATTATATTTATCTGCGGAATAAAATTGCCGTCTGACAGTTCTAGTGTGGAAAAACTATCCAATAGTCCTAATTTATTCTCAGAATAAGACTTATACTTGGTATAATATATTTTCATAAATTTTTTTTTATGAAAATACCATAAGTCAGATAAACAGTGATCTAAATCATCCTTGGATCAAACAGTATATTAGTATTGAATGTTTTCAGTTGCATTATTTAATAAACACTTGAATTATTAGACATAATGAAACTATTAAACAGTAGGGGAATTATAAAATGTCAACACTTTGCTTACATTTTACAGCTAAACAAACAAGAAGTAAAAAAAAAAAATATATGTAAGTACTTCTTGGCAAAAATAAGAAAGGTAGGATTATATTGATTCCACACTCTATTTTAAAAGGAATAACAACAAGATAAAGAGTTGACAGAAAGAAACCAACAAGATAATTACCTATATGAAGAATTGTTTATCAAGCAGGTACCAATAAGTGAGATATGGTAAAAAGAGTGAACACAAATATTTATGTAAAGTGCAAAAACAATGTAATTATCAATGTGAGTTTTTGGTTTGTCCATATAATAGACCGCTCCTCTCCTATAATGCATAAGGTTACTGGAGATTACTTCCAGATGAAATAATATTACACAACTGTCTCCCAGGCATGTTAATTAAGGTGATTGCCAACTGGATTTAGTTAATTATGATTGTTTAATAATCAACAGCCATATAAAAAAAAAAACAAGTTGTAATATTTAATCTATTTTAATTGGAATAGTTTAAAAGTTTGTTTTATCGTCACCAGAGTGCGTCTGAAAACTAAAACCTAAAATAGCTCCGCTACATGGGTTTCTATAAACTTTAAAATGTGGTTTTTACTAAGTGTAAATACTATGGCCTACTAAGTACTTACTTATAATTTTCTAATAAAAAAAAAAATATTGTGGGACATAAATAAGTAGTAAAACATTTAACAATACATTTAAATAATGGTTCTACTTATGTGAAAGAGTTGTATGTATTTGTTTGAACATATGGTAATCTAATATAACTTTGGTTTTTAATCTTGTTAGGGAACACACACTTGTAAGGCTGCCCAACGCAATATCCTGTTTGTTAACCATGTAGGCTTGCTTCACGACTAGGCTTTCATTTTATTATTTCTAACATACCCTTATTACTGACTTGGGTCAACTTAAATACTTTACAGAAGTGAGACCAGTATCTAATTCAAAGTTGCATGTTTTCGGCAGAATAGTTTATTAGCATGATATAATTCACATGACATCGTAACTGTTTTATTTAAGCTTCCATTACTCAACAGCGTCACTAATTTAGCACACCTAGATGTCGCTAGATTGCACTGACATGTGAGATGTATTGATGTTAACATCTACCTATATCTACTTTTACATGTAGGTACTTTTAATTGGCTATAATCCAATACAAAGTACATTTGGCAACCAGCCAGCTATTGGCACTCGCCTGTTCATCAAACTTCGATTTGTACCTTTTTCTAATTGGAGTAATGTATGATATTTAATGCTGTCATTGTGTTTGCCTCTGCCTACTTCCTTGATCGCAGTCTGCGATCGGTATATTTTTGTTTCACTGACTAGCGCTCGCATTGTATTAACTGTATGTTTTGGTGTAAACATTCCAATTAATTTGTTGGTTTAATGTTATGAGATACGTTTCACAATACAGTTTTAAAAAATAATTTGTTAAATAACATAAGATGTCCCAAATACCTTCACGCGAGTCGCTTCACCGAATTCCAGGTTCACGCGAGAGTAAACTAGCGACTTTTCTATTTACCGTTTTCTTTTCACGCTACAATTCGTCAATAAAAGTAAAAGTGAAACGGCATGTAATCAATTATTTACGACCAGCTTAGTAAATAATTTATAGATTAATCAGCAGTGAAATTGGTCACTGTCAATCGTCACAATAGAAGATCGATCTGGCGGCTTTCTTGGATTATGTTCGCTATTTGTGTCGTGTAAGAGGCGGCGTTGAGCAATAGCATTGTTCACATACTGTAGAAGTCAAGATGCTCAGTTGCCAGCACCGATCTGATACAACAAGGCTCTAAAACCGTCTCACTGCAGGCCCGATGCGTCTGATTGCAGCAAAGAATCTCTATGCAGTGTCTATTATTGGCTGCCAGACGGGAAATCTTTTGTACTATAAATCTCAGCGCGACTGCATTAATTACATGTGCGTGCGCCCGTTGCACAATACTTGCCAATGTAGCAATCCCTTAGGTTATTTTGGACGATAATTTTAATTAAATCGAATGTAACACTTGTTCTAAGTATAACATAGTTTATGTTTGTTTGCAGGAAGTTGGCAGTATTATTGGCAAAAAAGGAGAGATTGTTAAAAGGTTCAGAGAAGAGGTAAGTTTATAAGGCTTCGAATAAATGATAATCAAGTCAAAAACTAAATATTCCTGTCTCAATTTTGCCAAAAACCACAAAAAAACTTTAAACATTCATTTCTTTTGTTATGAAAATAATATAACCTTGCAAAGAACTGTTCAGTTTATCAGCAAAATACGACGGTCGATTAATATTTGTAATGCTTTGCTTTCAGTCTGGAGCAAAAATCAACATATCCGATGGATCGTGCCCAGAACGTATTGTCACTGTTTCTGGCAACACAAGTGCTATATTCAAAGCATTCACTCTTATATGCAAAAAGTTTGAAGAGGTTTGTACTGCTTATCAAGTAATTTTTAATTTTGTTTACATAGGTATTGATTGATATGAAAATGTTTTTATGAAGCAATTATTTCTTATATTGCCAAAAACAGCGATGCGCCAATGTTTAAATCACGTCAAATGATTCCTAAACATCAATAGAAAAAATATTGAAATATTTTCACAACATATATTTACGACATGGGATGATAAGCGCCTTCTGAATCTTATGTTGTACTTTAGTTCGCATTTTGTCGGTGTTTTACGCCAAGTCAACTCACCTAACTTTGTCACTTAATAAGTGGTAAACTTTTTGGCTATAAAACTACATAAAATCATGCACCCAGCTGTCAACATTTTGAATCGATATACAGGGTTATTGGTAAAACACCATCAACCTCTTAAGGGGTCATTGTACTCATCACTAAGAACAACTTTTATTATGGGACCAAATATGAAATCTCGAAAATAAAATAAGAGGTTGATGGTGTTTTACCAATAACCCTGTATGGCACGAGCCTTGCCTATGTAAGCAATGTCTTACTCTTTCAGTAACCACAATATTCATGTTATAAATGCGGAAATAGCTCTCTCTGTCTGTACATTACCTTTGTTCGCCTTAACATCTGCACGGATTAGTTTTGTGTTATGTGGCACATGGATAGATCATGACCAGCACCCTAATTGCGTAACACACTATCAATCAGAATCTAAATCATTTTGAAGGATACTGCTAATCCATTGCTTCATAAGTTCGAAAAATTTGTCTGCTCAACAACGTAAATAACGCAATGGTTAATATTTGATGAGGTGGAGACACTCTACTGGTGATTTAGTTCGAATTTGTGATATTTTCAATTATGATTTGATTATAAATAATTAAATACAATGGACAATCCCTAATTTGCCTTTTTACTACCTGTAGCACTGTAAAAGAGTTACTGTGGAAAAAGGTACGTTTTGCGAAAGGTGCATTTAGAGAAAGGTGCATTCTGCATCTGAACCAACGCAATGAAAATTATTGAGCTTTCAAAATGAAAGCCATTCCCACTGTTAGTGTGTTACGTCATCACCCCGCTGGGTTAGGACATCGGATACTTTTTATCCCGGGGCCTCCATGCGGGCAATAGCTAGTTAGATATATTTTATAATTTCTAGACCATCTTTCTACATCCACATTTGTAACATTCCAGTGGTGCTCTCAGTTCAACGAGGGCGGCGGCGGCGGGTCGCGCGCGCCCATCACGCTGCGCCTCATCGTGCCCGCGTCGCAGTGCGGCTCGCTCATCGGCAAGGGCGGCTCCAAGATCAAGGAGATCCGCGACGTCACCGGTGCTAACATTCAGGTAATTCAACAAAGTTATCATTTCAGCCGAAAGATGCCCACTGCTAGACAGTCATAGCCCCCCCCCCCCCAATCGTCGCCACATCGACCAGTTGGCTTCTCGCATCTAGCGTATTCGCCGGCCGCGTGCAGTTGATCAAATAGAATATTTAAAATATCGAACACATTTATGTAATTTGGTTCTAAACACGGTCCTACTATCTTATTCCGTCAACGAAGATAA
The DNA here is from genome assembly GCA_937001585.2 of Brachylomia viminalis. Classification (NCBI taxonomy): domain Eukaryota; kingdom Metazoa; phylum Arthropoda; class Insecta; order Lepidoptera; family Noctuidae; genus Brachylomia; species Brachylomia viminalis. The sequence goes on from OW443300.2 coordinate 8,171,973, forward strand.
GTCCATCCGGAAGTAGTTCGATACATCGGAAAAAACCCTACTCCCGAATAATTAACTTTGTCGGACGGGCAAAACACATCGGGAGTAAGGATAACTGTCAAATCGTGTTGTCATTAATTCTTAGTTCGGTCCCCAAAGTAATCTTATGTCCATAGATAAGAGTAGGAGACGCCCGTAACTTGGGCCGCCCGAAATTACGTATTTCGTGCTAAGATAGTTGACCCCCTGAATACGGTACTTGGAGCAAAACAGTAAGGTTTTGATTACTCCACTTTAAACAATTGCTTAATATCTCTAATTTACAAGGGCCCAAATGTCGATTGCGGATTTGAGATCAGAGGCCTTTTTTTTTTTGAGGTTGGGATATCGTCTAATAACTTCTCCCGGTCTAGGCGGAGCGGGAGGGCGTGTCAGACTCATACTGACTAAAACCCACCCGTGTTCCTTCAGTTGCCTGTGCCAGGGGCCACGGTAACCCTTTCGGACTTCCCGCAACCCTGGCAGGCATCGGCCGATAGCGGATTTGTAATCAGAGAGGCTTAGTTAAACGGTTTGACCTAATCTACTTCTCATTAATAACAGCTACGCAATGTACCGTAACCTTACATTGCCGGAAACTAAATCATTTAAATTTATTGAGGGTTAACGTTTCTAAATAAGAACGTACAAGTTCATGACCATTAAAGCCTGGGGCCATGCGCGGGCGCAGGTCCGCCCACATCCTCAGGCCACAAGTTTAGTACAACCGCATTCTTCATAGAGTGGTCATAAACTGTCCTACACCATTATAAAAATCCGTGAGGAAGGCAAATAAGGCTTATAAAATATAAGTCACAAATAGTATTGATATCGTGCCTATCACAAACAATCCATGCCCTACATGCTTTGGTATATTCATGCCAGAAATGGCTATAATGAGGCTACGCTCCACGGCCTGGCTCATCGGCGTAATGTTGCTTGACTGTCGGTCTTCTACAGACTACTTCGGAGAGTGTGCGCAGGAGTTCCACGTCCTGATCCCACCATCGCCCTTTTACTACCGGTCTACCAGACGTACTGCAGGGTACCATCAACACTCGTTTGACATCCCGACCAGTCGTACTCAGCGCTTCGCCTCCGCATTTATTATGCGCGCAGCCAAAGCGTGGACTCTGGCAGCGTCTGTGTTCCCTTCCACATTTTCCTTAAAAGCAAGAGTTGCTCACTCTTACTTTTAAGTAGCACTTGCATTGCATATTTACCCATAAGAACACAGTACACTAAATTAACTCTAGTTAGTTTATGTGTATGACAACTTTGTGAAAGAGCGGGGCCTTCTAATATAGGCATTGTTTGCTTAAAAGGAGGACTCCAAACACGTTTAAATGTAATGTAGTTTTCTATTTGCCACAGTAAACAATTTTGTATTTGTAAATGATTTATTACAAATATTGTACTTAATAGTCTTGCAAAATTAATTCATCGCAGTTTATGCTATAAGTATTTTAGATGTAAGATATTTGATTTCACAAAGGACTTTCGCGAAGCATATAAAGCAACCTATAACATTCTCACTTCTGGGATACAGACCTCTCTGTGAGACGGAATGCGCCAAATCCACCACGCGGGGCCCAGTGCGTGTTAGTGGATGTCACAAGTCTTCGACTACAAGGATCTGGCTCTCTTTAATGGTCACAGTTCTAACCTAACCTAACCCAAATGATTCACCAAGTTTCTCAGTGGTATAGTTTTAGACTCACCATATCACAAGCAATGCTATTCTGTAAAAATCTCACCGTGAAAACTTAGGTGAAGTGAGTTTTCATTCCACACGATACTAGGGATTGACACTGTTGACAGCTCTATCCACGCTCACTTCACCTACACTTCCACGGTGAGATGGTTACAGAATAGCACTGCAGGGGTGTGGCCAGTGGTAAGGTGGCTCCGCACACTTCGAATTCTTGGTTCTAAGACATGTTGGTTTTAGCAGCTTCATTCAAGTGATTAACTATAAACATTTTATTATTTCCAGGTGGCGAGTGAAATGCTACCAAACTCCACAGAGCGTGCCGTGACAATTAGCGGGACCTGCGACGCTATCACACAGTGCATTTATCACATCTGCTGTGTCATGCTAGAGGTACGTTTCTGATAATATTTAGCTTACGAAATGGACTCCTAATGTATTCTACATTGAAAATATTAGTGAATATCATCACTATTTTCGGCAGACTTGCTATTAGTGACAATAGTAATGTTGTTATTAGATAGCAGATATGAATGGGACTATTAAGTCATTTTTCACCTTTTACGACACCTTCAGACTGAGTAACGCTAAATTAAGTAAAATTTGGCCCTGTTCTGCACACATTTAAACTAAACCAAAACAATTGCAAAACAAAAAAGCGAGGAAAATGAGAACTATCAATTTGAGTCATTTCAAAACAGACACGTTCGATGAAGTTTTACTTTCAAACTAGTTAGTTCTCTAGCCATCGAACTCGATAGCCATAAACCGTTACCGTCTCATTCTCTCTCTACCCGACAGAAAAAGACAGAATTACATAATAAGACATCGCCTTCGTAAAATGAGTAATCTAACCATCTGATAACATCTCTATTGTTTCAGAGCCCACCAAAAGGCGCCACAATTCCCTACAGACCAAAGCCAAATGTCGCCGGTCCGGTCATATTAGCTGGCGGACAGGCATACACAATCCAAGGCAACTATGCTGTGCCTGCACAAGATGTAAGTTTTAGAATATACTAATTTGTTATCTTACTTAATACTTACTTAAACTTAATAAACTGCTAATCGAATAATTGGCTTTTAATTTTTTGTGAAAGGAATTGGCATAATTTTTACAGGTAAATTTTAGTTTAGTTCTTAATACAAATCTTTCATTTCATTTTATTTACAAGCTTTATGAAAATTTTGTAAACTAAAATCAAATTCTAACTTTTTAATAAAACTGCATTGGCAACATTACTTACTTATATTTATTTTAACTGGCTATACCATTTGTTCGTGTCATTTGTTTGCGTCATATTTCAGCTTTACGCATTGTTAAAAATCAGAATGAAATAAAAACGGATAGAATTTAGGTCAGATGATCGATTATGAGATGTAATAATAATTGGAAACTACCAACAAGCTGCAATGAAGGACAATAGAACCTTTTCTTATAAACACTCTGATTTTGCAATCACAATTTATTGTGCAGGTAATACCGGCACAATGATTAGCGACCTTAAGCGGCCGTCTGGACGGTGTTGTCTTTTACGACATTTTACGGTAAAAAGTTGGGATCACACCTCAACATCACACTGTTCATACGGTTAAAAACTGTAACTGGTATAAAACTGCCATGTGATCCCAAAAGTTTATAGTAATATATCGTACCAATCAAAATTCTTTAACATTTAAAATCTTGCATACAAAAAAAACGTAGGCAGTTTTGTGTAGCCAGCGTTTTGTTTCTTTGAAGATATTCTACTGTCCTATTGGTAGGTACGTGTATCATCTTGATTGATGACTGGGAAGAAACGAGTGGTAAACAGCAACATTACTTCCCAACATGTTAGTCTGTTACCGGGGGGACCCGATACAATGCAGCGATCAAATTATATAGCGTCTTGTCTTCAATAGTACAAAATGTGCTAAACTTCTTGGCCGCTCTGAAAGTAGTCACGAGAATGCACAGATACAAAGATAATGTACAATAGAACACATACTTGTATTGAACAAACGTGATGGTCGCGCAAATATTCGCATCTAGAAAGTGGTATTGAACATGAAAACACGCAAAAAATCGAGCAAGATCTGTGTCGTCATTTGTTAGTTGGTCTATGTCCGGCAACCAAAACTGATATCTATTCACAAAAATTTTTGGATCGAAATATCTGTTAAGTTTACACTTGAACAACTCTTCGGGAAGCAGGCAGTAAAGAGCGATAGCAAACATGCGATGTCAGCTTTTTTGTAAAGGCGATATACAGATCTTAAAATGTTTAGCTACATTCAATGATGCGTCATCAGCAAGTACGCTGCTTCCAGGATCTTTTGGCGTTCGAACGTTGACAGGGGGGCGCTGTTGGTAATCATTTGTGCTAGTTTTGTGAATGGTATCGAAAAAAAAAATGGCGGCGTTAGTTCTTATTTTGACCACGCGGCAAAAAAAACCTGGTAGCACTACACGGGCAAATTAAATTAGCTATCGAAACTGTATACTTACGTGATGAGTATAGATATCTAAACACGTTCAATAAAAATAAATTGATGATTGTTTTTTAAGGAGTCGACGACCGCTCGTAGTTTAGTTACTTGAAGCATGTGTCTAATTGTATTATACCTTAAAGTAAATAAAATACGCTGTAATTTTTATTTTGTATTATATAATTATTACTTATTAGTGTAAAAATAACACATGAGCAAAATTCTTATAACTTTTCACTTAATTGAAGTTTTAGTTCCGCATAGCTCCCTAGATGGCGTTCACCTGTTTAAATTCGCGCTATGGTTACGTTACCGTCAATAGTATAAGACCCATTCAAATTTTTAATAAAGGCGTTCAGTTCAGTAGCAGTTTGGAGTTTTATTTCGAGTACAGTGCTGACAGCATGAGTTGAGAATAGTATATTATGCAATTAGTGAATAAAGGACGGATTTAAAGCGAGGGCCATAGATGAATCACGAGCTAGTGAAGGATTCTAACGACTGAATCACGACCGTAGGGAGTGATTCATGATGATTGAATCACGAGCGTAGCGAGTGATTCAAGTATTAGAATCCTGAGCGACGCGAGTGATTCATGGCCCTCGATATAAATCCGTTTTATTCAAGAGTTGCATACTATACTTTATACCATGACTACGAGAAAAAGAAAGATTTAAGCGAAAATAAACATTTAATAAAGAAAAAGGAAGCTTAAATTAATTTAAATGCACATTAAAATTGGAACAATAATTACTTAATGCTAAACTCCTTGTCGAAAATGTCGACCAATCAAATTGAATTTAGAAGACATCAATATAGGTCGAATACAAAGATTACACTTACACTAGATACGGCAAGCCACGACAAAGCGTGCCCTGCATATTCGACTGTTCGTACTAAAAAAAATCTGTTAGCTCAGTGACGCTTAGCGATTGAAACAATTCTGTTTACTTTGAGCACATCACTAAATGGCTGGGGTGAAGCTATCGTAGGTATAAAAAAGTTGACACGTTCGGTTTTCATACTATATAATAACATGCCGTATCTAGCCTAGGTACTCTAAATCTGTGGTCGAATACATTGGTGTGTTCCATTTTCAAACATCAAAACAGTGAGTAAAAGTGCTTTTTATTCACTGTTTTCAGTGAAGAAAATAAGCTTTTTAGAGAGGGAATGGTATAAAATATGTTTTATTGTGTTTTAGATATCAGTTAGTAGATAGAAGTTTTCACAAAAAAAACTGATCGATGAGTCTGATCGGTCGATGACCCCATAAAAAAAATCATCAAATTATTATTTTTTTGTTGCATCATGTTAAGATATCGATACCAACAGGTCTGCGGCGTTACGCTAGCTAATTTAATTTGACCCTGTATAATATGTGCCTCGTATTCAGAGCGGCCAAAAAGTTCCGCGCATTATTCGCCTCCTACGTCCGGCTCCACCTGTGTGCGAGCCGCCCGGAGGCGGCGTACTGAGCGCGTATGTACCGAGCGCGTCCCCAGTGGGGCGGCGCGGGCGCGGCGTGCCCGCTGTTCCCGCTGCTGGAGGTGAAGGCGCCGCTCGTGGGCGCGCTGCCGCCGCACCACCTGCTGCCGCCGCTGCACGACCACCACCTCGTGAGTCCACGCGCCGCACACCTCATAGAGACGCGCTCCCGGCTCGGCGGCGAGCACCGAGATGTGCGAGGAGCCGTAAACAAATGAACTGCTAATCTAGCCACTGAAAGACAGAAACAAAAATATTATATTATGGACGCACAGGAAATACAAACTATAAACAAGCGACGTTTAAAACTAACAAAATAATGAAGCCAAAAAAAGACATGTGCGAGGGCAAAAATACTCCCTAAGACGAAGTGCAACGACACATCTGCCGATGTAAATTACGTCGCCTTTAGATGTAAACGTAAAATCTATCTCGGAACTTTGATACACAACGCCTTAGTCGCATTTTACATTGAAACTAAGACGCATCATTTTCGACACGTGTGATAGCAACCGAATACGTCGAAGCGTTCATTTCGGCGCAGCCATACGCAACGCAATCTTCGGCAGGTATGTCGCTACACCAAGGGATGACAAATCTCGCGTAAACAATCTACACAATTCGGCCCTCCATATATGCAGCCCAATTTGGTAGAAAAGGCGTTCTAGCAACTCATTTCTTTACTACTCTCCATGTACGAAATAAATCTGCATGTAAGATGAGCAACAGAAATCCGAGACAATGCCTGCCTAGCTGGGACAACAAGCTAGGGCCTTCCGTAAGATCTTCACGACCGTTGTAATGATTGCTGAACCGATTCGACATAGAAATCTTTGACTCGAAACACTATTATGCTAAACCCGCCCCGTAGAATTGATAATACCAGAATGTTCAACTTTGCCTGTTAGTACATACGAAGATCTTCTAGTTAATACCTATGACGAGAACTCCATGAATTGTTCAGTATTTAAAAATCTTCTCTATGAGGTTGTGTGGACTGAGTGACGTAATGTGATTGGTGCTGCCCCAGAATCCCCTCGAATTGGATGTGTGGTGTCGAATCCCCGTAGCGGCCATGAATTAACCCTGTACTATATTAGTTTTAGAACCCCGGTGATGTGGAGTGTAGGAATGATATCCATATAATTTTGCGCTGCTCTCTTGCACTTTACGCTTGAAACTCATCGATATATTATTTCTTGTTTGCACGTATAACCCTGTATCATTATTTTTCTAATGTTTTCCATATATCAATTCGTAGTATAGCATTTAATCTTAGCACATTTGAACCGAATGTAAATATTAGAGTCGTGTAGTGATAAACACATTCACATTCAAAGCTTTAACTGTTTGTTTTCTGGCATTGCCGAGATACGAGCGTATGTACTTCAAACCGCTCGCGCACCTTTCAGCGATGTTCAAGTTCTTACAAACGTTCCTGTACTTGCTGCACCTCTCCTTATTTTGCCTCTGCCTTGCCTTTTCCATCGTTTTCTTTTATTTTCCACACGAAAAATAATAATGGTGATTAACCATGGTCGCGCATGGCTTAAACGTGATACAAAATTATATTTTAGAGTACAGTAAACTTTGCCTTTTTGTTATTTCAAAGGTGCATTTTTAAGGGCAGCACCATTCAAGAACTCACGACGTGGATTTAATTTTTTCTAAGATTGCTATGAAAATTCGCAAATCCTACACCTTATGTCCAATCTAATTCCATAGACTTCTCTGGTCCAGTATGTTTAATTCAGGTGTTTTGAAGTTTTACACCGAGAGATTTATTTTTACTATCTGAATTAATCATACGTCATGATAAATTGAAGTGAAAATTGCGAATTTTCCTAGCTTTTATATTTACTTTGTAACATCTAGTTTCTACCCAGGTAACCCTATCCAGCGATCCCATCCCGGCTATGTCAAAGAAGATGAAAACAAGCAGCTGGAGCTCATAAATATATTAGAATTAATTAATCTTAGCATATTGTTATGAATTTTGTTTGGAAAAACATTTTCAACGAATGAAGTATCACACTGAGTAGTATGATTTCTTCTTCCTTTGTATGAAACTTGTATTGTCTTGTAAAATATACTGTTTTTGTAGTATGTATACATAAAGATAATACTTTTCCAAATTGTATAATAATTTACATTTATTTTAGTAAGTATCTTTACTAAAGTATTTGTATAGAACGCAATATGAAATTGTAGATCTAAGGTTGGATTGGGAAACTGAAATAATAATATTCAAATCCAAGCAAGGTGAACTATGCTGATCGTGTATCTTTATTTAAATAATAATAATACAGCTTTTATCGTATTTGATACCCGGGCGCGAAATTATATTGAAAAAACAAGATGACGACGTTAGTTTCGTTTTTGGCCACGCGCCAAAAGATCGTTGTATGGCTATAAGTGTTTAATAATTATGAATTAAAATACCGTTATTTTTTTTTTTATAAATCCTTTTTAATAGAATTACTCACATACACAATCACATACCATCTTGTTTGGCAATAAAACATATAAACTTAAAACTTTACTAAATATCCATATTCTTTTCTAGATGGGAGGCTTGGCTAAATCACCACTGGCCGGCTTAGCCGCGCTTGGTCTTGGCGGCTTAGGTCCAGCCAATACTGCCGGACTTAACCCTGCAGGTAAACAGAGCCTAAGTATGTATTACTATTTTTAAATCCATACTAACAACTTTATGTTTAAACGCTTTTGTAAATAGATTTTAAATGATTTTGGTAGTGTTACAGAAGAATAACTAATACTTTAGAATCGCTCATAGTGCGTTCAAAATTGCGCTGAAAAGAACACTGAAACTAAAGAACAAGCCAAAAGCCCAGTATTCAAAACCTAATACCCTTCGCTAGTCCCCTTAGGGCTGAGGAGTATGAAACGCGCAGTTTTGCTTATATGCGAAGTATTATTTCTTTTTCTATAAATATTGTAAAGCGCCTCGTTTACTTGTTTATTTAGTTCTGTCTATGTCGTGTTAAAAGCTGCCTAACCATAATTTATAGTGTTGCATTATGTAGAAATTGTAATCTTTTTTAGATTTATTTTTTAGCTTTAATTAACAGTCGTGGACGATGCACTTTACAAGTAATTTTGTAGTTTGTTCTAATAGTGTTAGATAACACGAATAACAGCGGCAATGACATAAAACATAGTAGGTACAGGTCAGATGGCTGTAAGCATAAAGTCAGAGCCCTATTTAATGTATAACTGACAATGCGACGTAAAAACTACGCAAAACTTTTAATATTTGATACGAAAATCAATGGCCGTCTGACCTCTAACTAATTTATATTTTACACTCATTGCCCCAGCCATATTCCACGCGTCCTGCAGCTTATCATTACTTTTCTAGTTTGAAGCTGTTATTAATAATAAAGTCTATGTATTATTTTTAGCGTTAGCAGCTCTAGCGGGGTCGCAACTGCGCACATCCAACCAGTCTCGCAACCAGCCCGCTACTAACCAACAGTCGCATGAAATGACCGTGCCCAACGAACTGATTGGGTGCATCATTGGCAAGGTAAATAAATACCATCTACTTACGTAGGTCACACTAATTTTTTTTAGAAAATAAAAAATGCAATGATGTAGAAGCCTGTTAGTATTTTGATTGCTTTTCGAAGTAGTTTCCGATCTTTCTAAGCACCGTCTCATGCGATGGAACCTGATGAGTTCTTCCACGCCTTTTTCAAACGCAGCCACGGCATCTTCAGGGTTCATAAAACGAATTTCTCTAAGTTTATCTTCTATTTTTGGAAATAAATAAAAGTTACGAGGTGCCAGGTTAGGACTGTAAGGAGGATGTCTCAATAACTCTACATTTTCGATAGACAAATATTCGATAGTCCGTCTGGCGGAGTGAGCTGGAGTGTTGTCGTGGTGGAGGAGGATCCTTCTTCTTGGGCGCTGCTGTCTAACATTTTCCAAGAAAAGTGGTAAACAATGACTGACATACCAATCTGCAGTAAGTCTTTTTATCTTCTAGGACAATTGTTGCGATATGTCCCGTCCGTCCAAAGAATGAGGCAATCATCATTTACCCTTGACATCTGCCCTTCTTTACTTTTGTCGGCAAATCTTCGAATGGAAACATCCATTACGCAGATTGTCTTTTGGTTTCGGGTTCGTAGCAATATATCCAGCTTTCATCACCTATGACGATGTTATATACGGCATTCGAGTCACCTCCGTCATACTTTTCATGCATTGAGCGGCACCAATCCAAACGACGACGTTTTTGATCTTCCTTCAAGTTATGAGGTATCCATCTAGTACAAAGCTATCTGACGCCTACATGTTGACTCATACCAATGCCTGAGGCTGTCCGAATCTATTGATATGTCACCCTTCTATCGGCTTCTATCGTTAGCCGCACAGCACTCTCGTTATCTTCAGTAGTCGCCGTAGAAGGACGTCCTTCTCGCGAATCATCACTGAGTTTGCTTCGACTACGTTAAAACTCATTAAACCAGTTGGAATCAGTGGCATGGTATGGGGCTTCATCATGAAATGCTAATCGAAGCCTATCGTAACTTTGTTGTTGAGTAAGACCGCAACGAAAGTCGTAATAAATCATTGAACAAAAATGTTCTCTAGTCAAATCCATTTCGAGGCACGGCAGACACTTTTTAAATTGCCGCCAATTTGTAAAAACAAATGACATATGAAATCATTACCACACTATAGGAATCTTCCTAGACCTTGCCAAAGTTTTTGACGCGTTTATGTTCCTATTCTGTTGCACAAGCTTGAAGCCATAGGTATCAGAGGCACCCAGCTGAAACTATTTAAGAGTTATCTAGAAGACCGTACCCAATGTGTAAAGATTGGTAATGTACTCAGCAATGATAAAAAAACCACATCCTTTGGAGTTCCCCAAGGAAGTACTTTAGGGCCTACACTATTTTTGATATACATAAACGATCTTTGTAATCTAAACTTAAATCACGGCCAAATTGTTTCATATGCTGACGACACTGCCCTACTTTTTTCGACTGACTCAGAAAAAAATGTCTAATCTTGCTCAACACGGATTCAATGTTGTTAATAAATGGCTTTAACATAATTTACTAACACTAAATGCAGACAAGACAAATTACATTAAGTTTCCGATGCGCAAGCAAAAATCTATTAGCACACCTCGACATTATTTGCTCATTATTGTATAATTCCCACAGATATCCAATATGTTTGTCCCAACATTAAAATGGAAAATACAATAAAATACCTAGATGTTATTATAGATGAAACACTTTTACTTACCACATGGGGTGGAGCTGGTAAAACGATGTTACTAACCATCCAGAGAGCTCAGAGGGCGATTCTCAGTGTCTACTTTCTGGCCTTTCCTTTTTCCTACTAACCTCCTATACAAATCTTGTGGAGTATTAACAGTTCGACAGCTATATATAATGGGCATTGTATTAAAACAACACGCAGCTCTACCATTCAGCACTGAATATACTAATAATAGATGTAAAGATATAGTCCACAAAATACAACAAAACATGCTTTTATATCCAAATTTTACCTGTTCCTCGGTCCTCTCCTCTATAATAGGCTAAACTCGAAATCAAACATTTATTCCCTGATCTACACAAATTGTAAGAGAATCCTGAAGTATGCTCTCCAAAGTATGTCTTACGAAGATACAGAGAATTTACTAACTGTTAAAGTAAGTTAATTATTTATCAAATTTAGAAACTAACAGTTGAGTTACTCAGCATAATATACATATTTGTCTATAGTCAACTTTTAATAATTTTATAAGACTATTTTAACTCATCTCGCCTGAAACACAGGATTACCTACGTCAGGCACGTAAATCTAAGGAAAATAATTTATATTTAAGCAAAACTGTATTTATTTTTATGCTCTGTAATTATCTGAATAAAAAAAAATATTGCTATGATTATCTACAATTCTACAGATTCCCAAAGAGTTCCTAATTCGAAATTTAAATAAATTTTTCATCGGCTGCTTTTCTTACTCGCCTATTTTAAAAACTTTCAGTGTGACATAATATTTTTTTTTAATTCACTGACATACAACGCAGCCTAAACCGCTGTATCTAGAAACATGAAATTTTGCACAAGGTTTCATTATACCAGTTCAAATTAAATTAGGTAGCGAAACTCCGCAGACATGATGGGTATCGATGTCTAAACATGATAAAAGAAATAATTGGATGTTTTTTTTAACTGCGGGGTTATCGACCGTAGTCAGTGTATTCACTTGAAAAATCAGTTTTGTTGTGTAACCCACATGCATGATTGGTATCAATATCTAAAAACTATAAAACATATTTATTCAACTCATACTTCATGTAACAACACTACCAGCGGTCGTTGACACCAAAACAAAAACAACAAATATTTTTTTATTTTATCGTGTTTAGATGTCGATACCGCTAGCTAATTTAATTTGACCCTGTATAACTGGAGTGAGCACTAAGAAAGGATTTTTGTCATCTCCTAAGGATAAATGGGGGTATAAATAAGGTTAAATAATGAAAGTTGGTCATTTTTGCCGAAGGGTAATTCCATCGGGCATACGGTTTGCTACAAATGTGTCTTAGTGTAAGAGGATTGCCGGACATAACTTCTTTTGACTTCATCCCAGCTTCCTTTAAGTATCAGCGTTATAGGATGACGCGAGCTGGAGATTTTGGACCTTATGACAGTTTAAAAAAGAGTTTCCATCCCGTATCATGAAAGTATTCCTCATTTTGAACCTTATTACAGTGGTAAAAGAGTTACAGTTTCGCTATTATGATACCTAACGATAGCCATTACCAAATGTAATCATGATGATTTGGCATACTTTACCTCATTCGAACCAAAAGACGTGTCTTTCACCATTATTAGTACCTACACAAATTATGATTGACCAATCTTATTAAACTAAAATAATATCAACAGGGCGGCACCAAAATTGCTGAAATCCGACAAATCTCCGGCGCTATGATCCGAATATCGAACTGCGAGGAGCGCGAAGGTGGCAGCACTGACCGGACCATCACTATCTCTGGCAACCCGGACTCCGTGGCTCTGGCCCAGTACCTCATCAACATGAGGTAAGTCGATACTAATCAACAAAAACCGTTAATTCTTCCCCCCCCTCCATCCGACTCCGCCGGAGTATTATTTTGCCCGTTCTTGTCCAGTGAACTCTTGCCTAGTCCACCCTTAAGGTCGATTTATTTTATGATCCCTCAATATTCCTCTGATTTATCTTACCTTATGGGCCGTTTCGAAATCGTTTACGTTTAATAGAAAAAAGTTTTTACAAAAAAGGCGTCTGACCCGAGTATTAATAGGATGGTTATTTATATAATTGTTTTTTTTTTTACTGCTATCGTATCATTATTCATGATATTCGATGCAACCCTTTGTTATTGGCCGATTAAAGAATTTGCAGTTACCTTTGGTGGAATTCAATTTTATTTTAACTCACAAACGCTCGGAAAGCCACTTTCTTTAATTTTATTGGATACATTAACATCATTCTCTACAGCATTTATCAGAAAGCTGTGGTCATATTTAAGCGTGTGGTACAGACCATCAAACTGAACAACTTTCTCCGTGGGACCACAAACGTAATCCCGAAAAAATTATCAGCCGTTTCATACATTTGGCTCGAGTAGGTATTGTAGTTTTGTATGGGACATTTGATAATTTTTTCGCGATTACGTTGTTGGTCCTATGGAGAAAGTTGTTTAGTTTGATGATGATCTGTACCACATCCTTTAAATATGACCACATCTTCCTGATACAAGCTGTAAACCATTATTAGTTTTTTTATTTGGAAACTTAACTTTTTGGTTCATACCTTTTTCGACGATATTTGGAAAGTATCTGATATGAAAACCTCTTGGGAAAATCCTCATCCTATACCTTGTTTCATATCCTGCATTTAATTAAGCCGCAATAATTGACTTTCTACTTATATTCTTAACTTTTAGTGACGACAAGGCACAACCGTCTTCAAAAAGGAGAAAGTACTGAATTCGTCTGTAAATATATTTTATACTTTAAAACGAAGCACTAAGCTTATTATAAAGTGTCTAAAGGGTGCTATACAAGACTTGTTCGGGTCGGCATGATTCCGCACAGCTGGGCGACAAAATAAATATTCGACTAGCTTCAAGTCGTAAGACACCACAATAATCTAAAACGAGGGTGCCAGCCCGCGCTATTGCTTCTTTTTGCTTAGTGTTCTTTCTGCCTTTTTTTCGTTTAGCTCGGCTCCTTAGGGTCGTAGCGGGGTTTTAAATTGCCTGTAACCTTCCTCAAGAATTGGGCTATCAACAGCAAAAATAATTTTTGAAATCTGACTGGCAGTTCCAGAGATTAGCACGTTCAAACAAACAATTTGCCCAGTTGTACCGAATGATGCCGACCTGAACAATCCTGTACCACGCCTAATATTTAGGTTGAGTTTTGTATAGATTGTAATATTAATATTAAAATATTACAAATTACGAATATTTAGACCGAAATCGGTTGCAGTTGTTTTATTCGAAAATAAATACTTAGTTTTATGTCGTAGAACTTTACCGAGCGTTTGTTAGTGATACTTTATTGTAACGACATAAATTTAATTTAAGCATAAAGGACGTAATTTGTCTCCGAACGTGACCGAGGTTATAAATTCTGAAGGAGAGCATAAAAAAATTATAATCACAATAATAGTGTTACTACAACGAATAAATAAAGCATAAATAATTTCATTACTAAACCGTCTTAGCCTATTCTAAGACTTTCGATAGCCTATCAAACACAGCCATGTTTAATTCCATATGAAGCCAAGAACGACAAAATTATCATAACCTCTCTAGCCTTTTCCAATCGTATTTAGGGTCCGCTTCCAATCCAACCGATTGCAGCTTACCAGTACTTTAAATGGAGCGACTGCCTATCTATCTATCTCCACAGCCCAGTTACTGGGTAACACGATACCCCTTGCTAGAACTGGTTGTCGGAATTTCTGGCTTCTGACTATCCTTAACGAATGTCATAATGTCTACGAATGACAACCGGGACCAACGGCTTAACGTGCGTTCCGAGGCATGGAGATCTCGGTGTGTGATGGTTGGTCACCCATGCACCGACCGACCTCGGCAAGCGTATAGCTTAATCTTCGATCGACCCGTGCAGCTGATATAGCCACGAGCCTCTTCGACTGAGCCAAGCAAGATTCGGGGTCGGACTTCCGATTACCAATTCCGATGAAGGCCAAATGATGGTGATGACCAACAGCACCAAGTGCGACGTACCATTTGGGGATGTGGAAATTAAATATATCCATGTAAGCATATCATCATCTGTGTAGCCTTTCCCCAACTGTTGGGGTCGGCTTCCAGTTTAGCCGGATGCAGCTGAATACCAGTATATTACATGGAGCGACTGCCTATCTGACCTCCACAACCCAGTTACTGGGTAATACGATACCCAGACTTTCGGGCTTCTGACGACCCGTAACGACTGTCAAAGATCCACGAATGACAGCCGGGACCAACGGCTTTACGCGCTTTCCGAGGCATGGAGGGGTCTTGGTATGTAAAGATGGTCACCCATCCACGGACCAACCCCGGCATGCATAGCTTATTGACACATGCGGCATTACTAAGCCACAAGCCCCACGTTTATGTACGCATATACCTCGGCCAAATAGTCTTTTCAAGATAATAATGTTGCTAGACGCACCAAAAATGTCTGGAATAGTTATTGTCCGGTGAAAAAATACAATAAACTTATCGGTCTACCTTACACTAAAGGGAATGCTCATAGACATGTGCGTTCTCCCACCCTCACTTATGATGTGCAGGCTTGGTGACTAGCTTGTGGTTTACCAGAGGGCATTGGAAGCAGTATCTTGAGAGTGAAACTTGATAACCGTATTAAGAACTCGATACTGCGTTCCAAAACACAAATTACGATGATGTACAGCTGGTTGAAGTAGAACTCAACCACACACTGCCCAGAAGGAGATGCCGGAATGAACTAAGGACTGGCTTCAGGCAGTATAGGTACAGGGATAAGTGGAGGTAGGAAAAAGTCGTTTTGCCCTGCAGCAGTCCGCTAAAAATAATAATAATAAAACGTTAGCTGTAAAACTCGGGCCAGCGTCGTCCCGTCCGCGCCGCGTGCACTCGAATAGGCCCAGAGGTCGCCTGGCCCTGTACAAAACATTCCTATCCCGCTCCGGCAGTGTGGAGCTTCAGAAGGCGAATTTGGAGGGTAACTCGACCAGCAGCACCGCGAGCTCATCCGCGGCTAGCCCGCTCGCGCAGCTGCTCAGCAAGACCGGCGCGCTGGCGAAATCGATCTCGTTTTAATTGATAAGGCGCCTGACCCGAGTAATAAATAGGATTGTTATTTAATTCTTATTTTTTTGTTTCTTTTACTGCTATCGAACATTTATTCAAGTTTTATCTACACATGAAAACCTTGTCTGGTTGTTTGTGGCGACATTCAATTTTATTTTAGGCAGGGCCTGTGCCTACCCAAAAAAATAACGCGTTTGTAAATCAGCGACAAGTCACAAATTCAACTCGAAAAACGAATCTACGGCAAGTCTTTCCTCGTCGCCTAAACCGCAAAGTTTGAAGTCTTAATGTCTTCAACCAATAAGTCTCGCCTATTACGACATACTAATATAGTGGACAAAACGTTGACACAGACAGTCGGGTTGGTCCACAAATTAAAGGTCGCTGAGCGAGGTATGCTCGCAGTTTCTTTGAAACATAAGGTCCGAAATAAAATTATCGAGAAAAGAACTAGAATTGCTGACATAGCTTGCAGGGTTAAGCCGATATCGGATGCTTTACTCGAGTGGATGGTTCATTCGAGTGAAGGTTAATTTTTGTTTCATTCCACGTGCACACGACACCGAAAAAATTATACAGGAATTAACGTTTACCAGCTCCTTTCATTTATTTTTTCGATCATTTGGTAGGCGAGCGAAAGACGTGAGTGCCGAAATCTTACTTCGTTGGATCGGTTCACTAATGAATTTTTCACTTTTGATTCATTCTGTGTTCAGACGTTTTACTTCGAGTGAAAGACGTCGAATGAAAGGCAAAAACTAACTTAAACTGAAGCATCTTATATCGACTGTACGGCAAGCTAAAGTGGCAGTGGGCCGGCCACGTTTGTCGAAGGATCTATGGCTTTTGGAGCTGACGAGTCCTTGAGAGGAGACCGCGTATGGGCAATCGTTGCGTGAGACTTGGACCGAAGACCTGAAAAAGGTGGCTGGGACAGACTGGATGTGCAAGGCGGCGACCCGAGTGTTGTGACGCCTCTTGGGATATATGGGCCTATGTCCAACAGTATACTTGGACTTTTAATCGTATTCAGTAACATGACAGTTGGGTTATAGGGATACCAGTTTCTGGCAAAAAAATGTAGATGGAAATAAGAATGAGCGAAATAGAATGAACGTTGTAATGGACATACATGCAAAGTTTTATATTGAATTTATTACTTAACACGTTGGCGGACAGTAAACGCCCCTAGACGTAATAACAATAAAACTTCTATTGTGTCTCGTTCAGTGTCCTTCAAGGGGTTAACTTACATTTTAAAAGACATCATATAGGTGTATAAAATAAAATCATGTCTAAAAAAAATCAATGAACTGAAAATAACTTAGCGCTTAACCATGTTCTTAAATAAAAGCGGCGTAATAATGGTTAAATAATTATTTGCTTTATTCCAATAGAACGAACACGTTTGGGTTTTATTCAAATTATTTTTACCATTCATTCTTTTTCAAATTCGTTGACTACCCCACCAATACTATAGTTTTAGTATGTGAACATTTTTTTGCTTCGAACTCATTGAAAGTTACTGAATACGATTAAATAATATATCTAAGTATAAAACTGTGATAGGTCACGGATTGATTTTAATGTCCATTTGGTTTAACATCCTATATTGCACAACGAGTAGTGACGACATGGCACATTTTCACCCGACTACATGATGAGACCTCAGTTCGTCTGTAAAAAATAAGTTTATAAACTCATACAATCTTTTGGTGAACTGTTGAGTCGAATATTTAGAACGCAATGGCTTGTAGTTTTAATCGAAAAGCAATAACTTCGGGTTGTGTCGTAAGACTACTGAGCGTTAGTGATATGGAGCTTTGAAAAAAAAAAACAGTAGTTTGCGGCTACATCTTTCACAGCTTTAAGTTAGAAAGAGAGCAAAAATAACGATATATCAAATAACAACCGAACGAACCGACCAACCTTCTTTACTAACAAGATAAAGATATATATATATTTATGTTGTAAAACATGAGCTTACGTTCGCTGTAAAACTCGGGCCAGCGCCGCCACGTCGCGACCGCGTGCACTCGAATAGGCCCAGAGGTCGCCTGACCCTATACAACATTCCTATCCCGCTCCGGCAGTGTGGAGCTTCAGAAGGCGAATCTGGAGGGTAGCTCGACCAGCGGCACCGCGAGCTCGTCCGCGGCTAGCCCGCTCGCGTCCGCCATCCCGCTCGCGCAGCTGCTCAGCAAGACCGGCGCACTGGGTGCGCTCAGCTCGCTCTCGGCGCTCGGCGGGCTCACAGACCTGCTGAGCGGAAGCGCGCCGCCCGTGCAGACCACGGGCGTGCACCGCAGTCACAAGTCCTTCAGCCGCCGCCAAGATGACGACGCGCCTGTTAAGTCCTCCAAAGAAAGGAAATACAACCCGTACTAGCCGCGTAGGCGCTCTACGACGTAGGACGGCTGCGAACGCGGCTCGGGCGGCTATCGAAGCGATCGCGATGGTGACATGAAAGGAGATGGTTTCATAATTGACCCAGTAATCAATACGAACAAAATGTGTGCCAATACGTTCCTTATGATGAAATAAATAATCCAGCCCAGGTTGCTATCAGTATGTATGAAAAATCTTCTGCCATGAATTAATTAACTTGAAACTTGGCACGAATACTAACCCAAATAAATTATGAAGTTTTTCAAAACTACTCTTCTAAGAGGATTTAGGTGATTTTGAAGTTTTTATTCTCATTCATTCATTAGTATTCTTTACTGTACCTAAACATAATTACAAAAACAATGTTACAACATTATAAGGACAGCTTATGTACAAACGCGAGCTTCGAGCTTCTTAACCAAGAAATAATTAAATAAAATTAATAATGTTATTGACAAAAATAAAGATTAACAGTTTAAAAAAAAACAACCTCTTGTATGGTTAAAAGGGGGTAGCGAAGTTTTACAGTTAAATTTAATGTTTTATTTTATTTATTTATTAATAAAGGTACACCAACAGCTTCTGTATACAAAATATCAAATAACAGTAGGTTCAGGGTTAAAATTAAATTAAAATGTTTAATGGGGTAGTATACTAGGATTATTACTTTCAGCATTCGGAACCTATTTGCAGACAGTTTATTGATGTAATTTTTTGTTTGTTTATTTATTACTGGATTTTTGTCCGTAAGCGTGTTGGACCTTCTCCTTTGTTACTTTAAAATCATGTAACTAGAATTGTCATCGTAAGATTTAATTGATATGCAAGAGCGAAGTTTATGCTTAGTATCGTCACTGTACGGACCCACTGCGGGGTACCGTGGGTGTGTAGTCGGTTACACGTCACTCGATGGAGCTCGGTAAGACTATTAGTCGAAACGCTACGTTCTCTAAGACAGTCATTTATCATCATTATATAATTTTTAAGAGTAAATAAACGCAGTTCTTTATTATTTTGGGAAATCCGTTTTCATCTTTTCTATTTTATTCAATACATTAAAAGATATTTTAAAACACTTTTTTTACTAAAATACTTAATCGTATAATAGTTCTTTGTATAACACAATAATCTTATTTTTATTGTACTATGTAGTAGTACTCAATATATCTCACTAGGTTTAAAGTATTTCAACCACTTTAATCTAAAATACATATTGTGTGGACAAGTATGATTAGTTTTCTGTTTAAAATTAAATCAATAACTATTTTTCAATGTCGGTGTATGACTGAGCTAGAGACAGCTATTGAAATGACGAAAGAGTTAAATTATACTTGTTATAAAAATGACCTCGATTTTTATAAATAATAAAATAAGACTAAAATATCATCATTAAAAATTAAGCAACCAAAATGAAATAAATTCGCGATGGTAATACTTAGTACATAATAGTTATGTGAAGTTACATGATGGACTAAACGACGGAAAATTAAAATTAATACGACTAACGACAACTAGGGATCTTGACAATAGTAGAAGTACGTAGAAGCTAAATGCTATAGAATATACAGAGTGCTTTGCGTTCAGATGTAATGAAATGTCTAATTGGAATCAAAATACAGGGTGTCGCAATCAGAAGAGTTCATCAAACGATACTTCAAACTCTAGACAGTCTAGAAAATTGATGCTCTAATTATTTTGTAATTCGTCTCATTTGTACACATTCATTTTAACATGATAAAGAAGTATTGTTTGATGACAGTACCTCGTATACACATTTTAAATGGAACATCTAATTAGATTTTTTGACAGAATGATTGTAATAACAAATCACATGTTGGTTTAATTATTTCAGTTTACAACTTTATCTATTTGTTGCTAAATTGGTATTCCTCAAAAGATTTTGACACATTTTTGAAATCAATGAATTTGGCTTTGTAAAACTATAAATTAAAAAGAAAATTTAAAAAAAAATCTATGAAGGATGATGAATGAAGACCATAAGAAATAATTATTAGAGTTTTTATAGTTTCGTAACGCTGACCGGTCGTCTTGTGTATGACTTTTATTTTATTAAACACCAACGGGGTAGTTGCGTAACACACTATCAGTAGCAATAGCTTTTATTTTGGCAGTTCAACAACATTCATTGCATTATTAGCGTTATTGAGCATACATATTTTTCGAACATACAACGTGTAACTTCATACACCCCAATTAGAGTATTGAGTTAAAAGCATTATACAATTACCAAAACAATTGTTTTATTAAAATAAATTAATAAATCTATTAAATCGTGTTGACCCTAGCATTACTTCATGCATTTAAAATTGAGTCTTATTGCCTTGAAATAAGATTTAATTTTCTTTGGCTCAATCGGCGGTCAGTGTTGCAAAATACATAATTTTTGAAAAAAACTGCCTTTATTAATAGTTACTGAAATGGATTCAGTAGTCAATTATAAGCAAACTACTTTCAGGACTTGCGTTTATTCTGTTACACCGTGTATAAAGCAATGGATTAGCAATAACCTTCAAAATTATTCAGATTGTGGTCGATAGTGTTCTACGCAATTAGAGTGCAGGAAATGATTTGTTTGTAGTTGGTATTAGTCGTTCTATTTTCGCCAAATATATTCCAACAGGATTGGATAGGAGGTTGGATGTTATTATTATGTATTATACATTTATAGCTACTTATGATTCTATCTCAAGATCATTATAAGTAGTTTGGACTGTTTTATATTTAGGTGACCTTATTAAGTATAAGGCAGACAGCGCCATTACGTTAGACATAGCGAAGCTATAGAAGTTTAGTTAGGTGATGGCGCTTCTTTGTCACTACATTGTTTTATTAATTAGTGCGAATTTAAAATTGAGGTCCAATTCGTATGTTTCTAAATGTAGTTCCGTAGGGAATGCAGATTATTTAGCTGTCACGTAATTTTTTATTTGTAATAAAAATCATGTTAATTTTAAGGTAGTAAACGTTTTCGTATTCTTTTCAGGTTTATATTACTCGCTAGAATCGTTAAGCAAAAGTGTATTGTTTTTAAGTACATACTTAATAAAAATAATTATAGTACGCGTGTGTTTTTTATTGATAAAACTTTTGTCTGGCAGAACGCGGTTTAGTCTTAAGTGCAGGTAACCATGTATAAGTAAATGTTCCGAAACAAAGCTTCCTTGAAGACCCACGCCACAATCCTGCCCACCCACCGGCACCAAACATTCCCGTGTTACCTGACATGCTGAACTTTGCTCCACGTGTACTATCCTACTGCTCAATGGATCATCCAATATCCTGGTAAGAGTTTTCCTTACATTTAATTTAAATCCTAGTGTTTCCACGTTTTAAACTTACTTGTTTCTATGAACGGGCTCACGATCAACCTGTTACTGCTTTATCCTATGATCTCCATTTCCATCCAAGCTGTTATTTGAATTTTATATTTTGAAATCCAACACGAAAATTTAACTCGTTTATGTCCCAATGAATGGGGTGTTACAGGTTGTTATTTTGACGATTGTTTGAACAAAAATGTGACTGAATTGCTGCAGTGAGAATAAAGTGAATTAACGTTAATATGTAATGTTTTCCAGGATCACGATGGAGACGGCCGGGCTCCCGCTGCCGGGATACCACTACATCGCTCCGAACCACATCGTGAAGGCTCCGATCCATTGAATGGGGCTCCGCGGCCAGAATTCCGGCGTTGCGTACAAATGGTACAATACTGAACGCACGTTTCTGATGCAGCCGCAATACGGATCTCTGGCTCCGATATATTTCTTCAAATGAACGTGACCAAAACAATCTCTCTAAAACGAGGTGACGCTATTGGCAAGACTTTAGATCCACGCTGAATGTATGTTTACATTTGTTACGAGTTTATAAGTATTTTAGATATTCTTATATTTATTCTCCACTGTATTTGATTGATTGGAGCGGAACATGTCAGTGATTTATATATCAGTAAGACCTGGGGATGGGGTTTGAAAATTTTTATTATAAAAAAACTTACGACTGACATTATAAAATTTGTGCTAATCTGTGAACAGTGAACATGTAATATAACTTCACAGTACACTTATTTTAAATAGTTAAATATTTATAATAATTTGTCTGATTCACTGCTCACAGCTTATGGATTTATAACAAACTAACAGGAGTTAGCTAAGCTGATCGAATTTACTATGGATTTAAGCGGTTGAGTGTATCAATTGTCTATTGGATTTATTTTCCATTATGATCAGTACCGACCACAAGTAATAATGTTCAAAGTAAGTTTAATCGAGTGTCGGCAAACATTAGATAGGTGTAGATGCGTTACAATCGACCTCGGACCCGCTGACGTAGCGTAGTGTTAGATTAGCGAACAGAGCGAGAGGGTTTAAAGACAATATTTGTAAATAAAATAATCGTAATTACCTGAGAATTAGGTGTTACAGTAAATGTGGCGACGCTCGGACGCGGCGCGACTATACGAAACCGATGGGATCAAATCCTTTAAGAAAACTTACTTTAAAAACGAAGACAGGAGAAGATAACATTTCAGTATATCATTTAAAATCGTCTATTAACACAAAAAAAAGACGTTAGGTATAAAAATAGTGTTGCTAAATGTGATAGTCTTCTAATTTATTTTACATTTGAACTATTAAGATCTCTAACGTATACACAATGTATAGGATACATCGGCTACTGGAAATTTTAAGTCGAATAATTAATATTGGTCTAGGGATCAAAGCCAAAGATTGTTAAAGTTTGTTTAACATTAATAATGTTGTGGATTTATGCTAAATTATTCTGGGAGTAGTTAATGTTTAGTAATGTAATGTAGAACAGTTAATTTGAATTATTTTATCACCCTCTCCAGACTGCTCATTGTATTTAGTCTTAGATCAAATATAGTCCTGTGGTAATCAAATATTTCCAAAAAAGTAAAAAAAAAAAACATTTAGCATAATGTAGGGTAAGTTAACTAATAGGACCGCTGTATTGAACAGCTTGTCAGTGAAATGTCTTTCTATTCGCTTCAAAGTTGAATAGTGCCAAGTCTCGATGAATATCGAATGCCAAATTAATTGAATTTCAACTTCGTAAATAATATGTGTGAATTACGCATGTATTTTAAACATGGTATATGGTAAACTAACAATAAAACTATCAAGTTAATAGGCACTGCGTAAGCGATTAATATATTATCCATTACTTATTAATTTTGCACCCTAGTTATAAGATTACGCGATTAGACTTAATATTCTCGAAACATATCCCGATAACATATTTCCCAAGTCTTCCCCTGCAGTATTTCAGTAAATAATGATGTGCCAAAGTTGTGTCTAAAATTAAATTATGTGTATTTTAATGTGACGTCGATAGTATTGAAAATTAGTTTGTATTTCGTTAAAATCGTCGGTCGATATGCTAGTCAAATTGTTCTGAAAGTAGAAAAAAATTAAGAAATTCTATAATGCTAGTCAAAATTTGTTTTTGTATCGGTGTATTTGCGTTATGTAAAAATAATGATAAATTTATTTTATCTTGTTTGCACCTCTCTCAAAGTTTTAACTATTTTTGTGTGCTTGAAGTAAATTAACGTAGCAATAAAATTTTTGATAAAATCAATTATTTATAGTCTATTAAATTGCAATTAAGACAATGTATAGAGCTTCGTAAAGTAAGTACACACAGGTTAACATAGAATTACTCTATAGATATAAATTTGTAAAAGATAATTTTGAAAAAAAAAAATAGTAATTTACTAAAGAGAAGAGATTTCATAGCTGTGATTAACGATTGGGGTTGCACTTTTGTGCAAGAGCTACGTCAGAATGTCGTTTATCGCGTATCGGATAGTGATGCAGGTAGTAGTCATAGCGCACGCTTGTAGTTCATAGAGTGAACACCGGGGCGCGCGGGCGCGCGTGCGTCGCACAAGCGATGCACGTTTTATATAATAATTGACAGGTTATTGTAACGCAAAATCTTTCTGATAAGGACGTATCAATTCATCGGTGTTGTCAATGATATTAATAAAATTTAGGTCAATGCAATTTTAAATTATTAGTGAATAAATAATAATTAGTGATAATTTTCATTATATCCTCGTATTAAGTATTACATTCAGTTGTAATTAATAGTAATCCCAGCAATCGATATAATCTTTATTATACTCATTATATAATTATATTTAGCAATATTATTATGATTCGTATCGTTATTGTTATTTTCATTTGCTCAATTTTGTCAATGTTGATGTAAGCTAGGATCCGAAATGACGTTTAGTTTGTTTTCTGTTGTTCGATAAGCAATATCTTAATTTAGTGTGTGCTATGCACATAGTACTCATTTGTGCGACATAAGAATACATTATATTACATACTATAAAGCATCTTTATTACTTACTTTTAGTCGCACCTAATACGTTATAGGCAAGATACGTAACTCGTTTTGTTACTTAATGTATAGATAATCACTTACTACTTAAATACAATTTATTAACTTTATTACTCTTCGGTCAAATACTCGATATTTCTTCCGTTTCTCTGTCTATTACGTATCGTGCCATATAACATATTTAATAATTAATTTTAACACAGATAGATGTCGATGATTTTAATGAATTGGAGGTTTTAAATACAGGAATGTTTATTTAGGTAATGTTGAGAATAGTATCACTGTGCCATCAAAAGTATCAGAGATTTGAGTAAGGGCTAGGCAACTCGAAACATACATGGTTGAAACTATGTCGAATACTCACGATGATGTTACTTACATAGGTTAGTCCATGATTCTGTATGTTGTATGAGATTTCAATTAAATGATTATTTACTGTATAATCAGATATCAGTTTTATCTTCGTTATTTGTATGTTTCAAATGTTTTTTTTAATATATTTAAGTCACTAAACTAAAAGTTAGTGCCTTTTGTTCTTAGATTTGCTTCAAATTATTTTAAACTGTAAGTTGTACGATTGTGGACTTCTTTTGGATCGTGTTATGAATTTTTAAAGCCTTTATTGACAGGGTCAGACAGCGCTGTATAGAGTAATTACATTCAATCTTAGCAAATATTTATAAATGTAATAGTGAATTTCTTTACAATTTCCGTGTTAGCACATGTATTTGAAGTTCTTATTGCACCGTTTTCGAGAATCCCTTGAATTTTACGGTTATTAATATTTAAAATTTACATTACTACATTCTATAATCAAATATTTTGGATAAATGCTTTCGATGCAATCCACTTCGTTGGCAAGTTTATTGGTGACATTATATTGCTATTATTACATTCTTAATGCATAATATTTTGCTATGTCCTAATAATATATATCTAATATACAGGTTCTACACGATTGGGTAAAAAGGTTGTGTAATTTAGCATGCATAATATACAATATCCAATAATATTATATTCGCTTCATCCCTTTCTAAGTACAGTACGATTATATTAGAGTAAATATTCATCTTTTTAATACTACACTTTTCGTAGTGAACAGGGTAACATGATACATAGGATTTCATATATCTTCACGTTATCCTCACAGTTATATCGTTCAATTTATGTATTCCGAATACCCTTATAGTGAAAGATATTTTTATCAATTGATTTTAAATCTTCTTTATATAAACAGATTAATGAAGTCATGCGCTAAGCGGGAACGAAAGATTCGTACTATATGAAATGAATTGTATAGTAATAAATAACATTCGAAGTATACAAACACACATTACGGTGTGTTTACAAAATTATCAAAGTAGATCTGCTGTCTTATTTTCTGTCATATTGTGTATGTGCGTAGGCTATTAATTTCAGACTTTCGACACCTGTTTAGTATTAAAGTTAATAGTAATTATTGACTGAGTATAGTTAAGAATTGTAATATCAAAAATATCTGATGTTTTTGTTTCACTGCTGTTACTTCAATAAGCATTTAATTTTTGTATTCACTATGATTAGTAAACATTATAAAAGTCTATTGTTCTACAAATGTTATTTGGATTAAAACACATAGACTTTATTGGTTATTTATCAATGGCATAAATATACTGACATTTAAGTTTTGGAATGTGTGGTTAAGATGATTGAAAGTGTGTGTTATGTGATCTCTAACGCGGCTATGTGTCTAGTCAATCTAAAGTAATGTTATCGATACTGCTGCGGCAGCTTCTTCAATGTTGATATATTTATGGCGCTGACTGCCACCAACATCATAATATGCCATACAATAATACCCGTACCTAATTAAAAGTTAGATTTAACTAGAAACAATTGATGATTGGATTCACAAGTGTCGGGCGACATTGCGGTACTCTTCTAGTGAAGTGGGCTGGCGTGGGGATGACACCGCTTCCTGTAGAAATCAGTTTTATTGATTGAATTTCACAGGCCTTCAATAATATTGATGTGAGCAGCTGACCGCTGGAGGCAGGCTGTAAGAAATGCTTGGCGGTCGAGCACTGTGTTAACGTTGGTTGAGAGTGAGAGCTTATCATAGTAATAAATTGGTTGTGCGGAGAATTCATGTAGCATTCATTTGCCCGGAGGTCGCCGAGAATAGATAGGGAATGTGCATAGATAATTTTATCAAATCAGATAAAATATGTATTCTTTTCTGCTTCTAATTGTACCTACTGCAGATGCAAGATGTCGGTGTAATCTATATTATGTTCTCACAGCTCTAGATGTTCACATGTCATATCTTTCGAATATCACTGTAATTATCTACATATCTAATCGTTTTGTGTATTGAATTGATTAAATGTTATGAATATAAATGTTGTACTCACGGTTACAGTAAGCTGTCATGAGGTTCATTTCAATATGATATTAATGTTTGTTTTCATTATGTTAATTCAATAAAGTGTGTAAATAAAATTTTACTTGTAATTTATTGGACAACCCTACCTATGTAGTGAAATGACAAGACGTTTTATGGAATTGGAGAAATAGCTTGATGGTATTCTATTTCGAGAGAGAGAATTTAACAAATATCTTTCAAGTACTTACACACATGTAACAACCACCACAGTAGCCTGTAGGTATGCAGAGGACAGTTGTCTACATAGTTCTGACTCGATTTCGAACTCTATATCGTTGAGTTCAAGCTAACACTAACTATAGAACAAACGCGTCTACTTGGTCAAGACCGCTACAGTAATTTTATCTCACGAAGCGACGCGCGCTTTGTTTGTGGTAACCAAGTGTACAGACACGCTTTGAATGTATGCGTGATGACGAGCAGCGTCAGTACATAACACACGCAAACACTTCCGATTTCGCCATGGTCTCGGACGGTACCGAGAGCTCCTGCACTTACACACACATTAACAGCGTGTTTGTACACTTCGTAACCACAAGTATAACGCGCATCGCTTCGTGAGTTATGCAATACCTATTGTACAATTAATGTTACCTGTATATATCTACAAGTCGGTAAGTCGGGGCCGATAACAATGGTGGCCCAGTGGGACCACTAAGGGTCCTTCAAATAGAACGACCATGGAGAAAATCCATAATACATACATAACACAGCCAAGGCATCATGGCCAAACCAAGCAATTCTGGGTTGGGAAGCCATCCGTTTTCCGCCTCACTGTTTTTTTCCTGACGTTGGTTGTGAGTCCTTTTGCTCACTTACACAATTAGTGGTTCTAAGAAATATAAACTGGTCCACCTCCTCAAATGGGTAGTTAGATTTAGACGTTGAAACATCGATCTTAATTGAGTATCTGCCTAACTACAGAGACTTAAGTTTAGACTAACGTTTCACTTCTTGCTTATATCAGCTAAGTAGGATATGATACGTTAGTCTAAATGCGTTTACCTGTCCCAATTTAGTTTAAGGTAAGTATACGAACCTACTAATCGAAAACACGTAGGTAAATGTTATTGTTGGGTAATATCATACATTAATACCTACATCCTCTCCCTAAAGCTATTACCTAAGTAGGTAGAGTACTACAAGTAGCGTTGCCAGGCGTCCGGCTTTAGCCGGACATAGTCAGGCTTTTTGATTGCCTATCCGGCCAAAATAAGCGTCGTCCGGCCTGTCCGGCTTTTGTTAGGCTTTTTAGATTTCAAAATTCGCGCGCATCGAGACCGAATTCGCGAATGAAAGAAGCCGGCGCCGCGCCATCGCCGGCCGGCCGAGCGAGGCGGGCGAGCGCTGTTGCCCCCGCCCACCCGCTCCCCTGCGTCGCCTGCCTGCGCCACTGCACACATTCTAACGCTCAGTCGCTACGTCGCTAGCGAACGGTGGCAGAGGCGCGCGCGTGCGTGTGTATGCACGTCGCTTTCTTGTTTTTCTTATTTAGCGACAAGAACTTTGGTAAGTTTTGTATTTGTACAGTACTCTGTGTTACTTAAATTTAATAAACCATCATGTGTTGAGTTGAGTGTAGTGTATGTGAGTGATGCTGTAAGAAATAGGTAAATAAAACGTTTTATTATTTTCAGATCTCAAACAAAATGCCAAAAAGAAAATGTATATTTTCGGAAGAGTTACAAAACTCTTACAAAATGTTTAAGTCGGCAGGCCCGAAAGCTGAACCATGGGAGGTTAAATGCGAGGTATGTGACCAGATCATAGCAATAGCCAGCAAAGGAAAATATGACCTGGAAAAACATTTGGCTACAGAAAAGCATAGAAAAAATATCAGGACCTCTGCCTATTCATCAAAAATGGATAGTTTCGTTACTATACAAGCAGGACCAAAACGTGAAGTGCAAGCAGCTGAGGCTACGTTGGTTTTTCATACAGTACAACACAATCAGTCGTTTAACTCACTAGACTGTACAGTGCCACTTCAAAAATGCCTTTATGCAGATTCAAATATTGCGAAAGAAGTATCCTGTGCCAGGACAAAGGCAGAAGCAATTTTGAAAAATGTTCTTGCTCCATATGTTTTAAAAAAAACATTGGACGATTTGTGTGACATAAAATACATAAGCGCCTCCACCGATGCAAGCAATCATGGGAATATTAAGCTATTTCCGCTGTTAATTCAGTATTTTGATTATATGAAAGACGGGATTCAGGTCTCCCTTATAGACCTACAATGTCAACAAAATGAGACATCCGAAACGATATCTAATTACGTCTACGATTCTCTGCACGACAAAAACCTCTCGCACAAACTAGTGGCTTATTCGGCTGATAATGCTGCTACGAATTTTGGCGACAAAGACAGAGGAGGACAAAATTATGTATTTTGCCTACTAAAATCTCTAACGAATAATGAAAATATAGTTGGAGTCGGTTGCGTTGCGCATATTTTCAATAATTCCGTCCATAGGTCTCTCGATTCGTTGCCATTGTGCTTTGAAAGTATTGTCATGCAGCTTCACAATCATTTTGCTACATTTACAGTACGCACAGAGGAACTGAAAAGGATTAGTTCAGAATTAGACGTTCATTTTAAACAAATGCTATATCATTCAAAGACCCGCTGGCTGAGTTTGTTCCCAGCGATAGAAAGAATCTTACAGATGTATGACCCGCTGAAGTCATATTTTCTGACAAGCGGGAATAATGCATCAAGAACATTAAGAGAATTTTTCGAAAATGATCTGAACGAAGGCTATTTTTGGGCTGTTCATTCTTTCATGGCCATATATCAAAACTACATCCAAAATACAGAGAAGGCTGATGTTTCAGTGAATGAGGTATTAGAAAACTGTTCTGAAATAATGAACAGCATAAATGCAAGGATTGAACAAGATTTTTGTCCACTAAAAGTGGTTTCTATTTTACGTAAGTTTAATGACATTGACAAGAATGTTGACCAAGTGACTGCGTTCAAAGAAAATATTAAAAACATGTACATAATTGCAGTACAATATTTAAAATCATGGACTGAAAACCTATACAAAGAGACAAAACATTTTTCATGGATGTCTTTAAAAGATGTTCCTGAATGGAATCAAGTTTCCAATACTATAAGTATCATAACGAAAAACAACGTCAAAATTGATGTCAGCAAATGTTTTGATCAACTGCAAAACCTGAAAAGCTTTTTAATTAATAATAAAGAGGATGTTGATTTCAAGAAACAGTTAGCCCACAAAAAATGGGTCCAATATTTTAAATCAATGAATTCTGAAGAAAGCTTTTCAGAATTTCTAACTATTTGCCAATTTTATTTCGCGATTCCAGGCCACAATGCAAACGTGGAACGAGTTTTCTCTCTAATAGGTCAACAATGGTCAAAACAGCGCAACAGACTTAACGTAGATACAGTTGCTAAAATGCTACTCGTAGAATACAATTTAAAACACTTATCGTGCAAGGATTTTTACAACTGCATAATAAAAGAAACTGAACTTTTAAAGCTTGTTACTGCAAACCAAAAATATTTAGAATAATGTTTAATGTCTAATTGAAAGATAAGAAGTCTTTTTTGTTTTGATTATTTAAGAGAAGAAGTGTCGAGTTTATATTATTTAAAGAAGTTTTGTTTTGATTAATAAGAGTAGAGATTTGTTTTGGTTATTAAGAGAAGAAGTTTTGTTTTGTTTTGATTATTTACAGAATAAGTTCTGTTTTGTTTTATATATTGAGAATTTAAGACACATAATTTAGACTGATGTTGCATTTAATTTGAATTAAGGAAAGAATTATTGAGACTGATTAATAATAAAGTACTTTTAGACTAATTTGGCATTAGTTTTATTGTAAATTATCAAAAAAGCTTGGTTTTCATTAATTTTCTACATTAATACCAAAAAATCCCCTAAAATGCAAAGTGTCCGGCTTTTTTACCAAAATGTTAGGCCAAAAAAAAAATATTTTTTACACGAATATTTAAAATTTTTGAAAATGCAGGATGTCCGGCTTTTTGACCCAAATGTTAGGCCAAACTCACAGCTCTGTCCGGCTTTTCGGTATGAGGACCTGGCAACGCTAACTACAAGGATCTATTGGCGCTTGAATGACGTTAACATGGGCCGCTGTTGGTAAACATTTGTGCAAAACGTTTTGTGGAATGTATTGAAAAAAAGAAGATTGCGGTGTTAGTTCCAATTTTGGCCACGTGCTAAAAGGTAATTGTAACTACAGTACAGCTTACCCTATTATACATATTAATCTATGGTACAGCTAACCTTAGTCACCCGTACGCACGTTCCCGCTAACAATTTCTCTGACAGC
The DNA here is from genome assembly GCA_937001585.2 of Brachylomia viminalis. Lineage (NCBI taxonomy): Eukaryota > Metazoa > Arthropoda > Insecta > Lepidoptera > Noctuidae > Brachylomia > Brachylomia viminalis. The sequence continues at coordinate 8,203,560 of OW443300.2, forward strand.
GCCTTAATTTCCATGAAACTTTTTTCACACTACTTATGAAGTTCTTCTTTAAAAAAATGTGCAACATTCGATTATCGACTTTCAGTTGTTTTTTTTATTCAGCTTAGACAAGAAAGACGGATACTTCGAAAATTCGAGTTAAGTATTTTTGAATACGAGTTCCGACGCGGAACTAACGCGGCAGAAACAGCTAGCAATATCAATATTGCGTTTGGAGAGGGGACTGCTAATGAACGCAACTTGCGATTTTGGTTTAAACGCTTTCGTGATGGAAACTTTCATTTGAAGAACGAACCACGTGGAAGACCGCCCACACAGGTGAATAACAATTAATTGAAAGAGATGGTGGAAGCCGATCCGAGCCAAACTACCCAGGAATTAGCGGCATGGTTTAACGTTATCTTACCAACAATATTGACTCATTTGCGTCAAATCAATAAAATAAAAAAATATGAGAAATGGGTGCCTCATGATTTGACTGATCTGCAAAAAGAAACGCGTATTGAAACTTGTGTTGCCTTGTTGAATCGATACAGAAATGAAGGAATATTGGATTGAATTGTGACACGTGATGAAAAGTGGATTCTTACGATAACCGTAAGCGAAAAATGCAATGGCTGACCCCAGGTCAAACGCCGCAACAGTGTCCTAAAGCAAAGCTTACCAATAAAACGGTAATGGTAACTGTTGTGGTCTCAGCATGGTGTTATTCACTATAGCTTTCTCCGATCTGGTCAAGCAATAACGGCAGATGTCTACTGTGCCGAACTCCGAACAATGACAGCAAAACTAGCAGTGAAACAGCCCTGACTCATGAATCGATCTTCACCATTATTGCTCCATGATAACGCGAGACCTCATACAGTACGAGAAACCGTTTTAACTCTACAGGAACTGCAATTAGAAACCATTCGTCACCCTCCGTATTCGCCAGACCTTGCTCCAACGGACTACCAATTTTTTCGTGATTTGGACAATTTTCTACGTGATAAAACGTTTTCTTCTCAGGAGGCAGTAAAAAATGCTTTCACACAGTTTGTCGAATCTAGATCACGAGAGTTCTATCGCAAATGCATAAATGACCTTCCTATTAGATGTATAGATAATAATGGTAATTATTTTGATTAAATACTACGGTGGGGAGACCGAGGAGATTTGAAACAAAGGTGATTTGAAACAGTACCAATATCTCGGAACTTAAAATCGTTAGCGAGTTGGCAACGTCGCTTTTGAATCCCTTCCCTCCGCCCGCTGACATGTCAGTACGCGTCGGGGACGTAAGGCGCGCGGTTGTGGAGTTCTGCGTCCCATGTGACAAAAATCGTGAAAAGTAAGTTTTTAACGTTTTTTTACGATGCCTATATTTTGATAAAGTTCTTGTATTATGGCTTAAGTTTTATATGTTTCGAAAGATCATTAACTAAAGATATAGCCGGGGAACGGGTGTAGGAAAACGCAAGGTGCTATGAACTGGCAGTTTTAATTCTCAATTACACAAACTCACAAAGTTATACAAAAGAAACTTAACTCGCGCGCACGCACTCATTCGCGGGTAGCTCGTTGGACTCTACTGACAACTACTCAGCTGTCTGTCAGATCTTTCTGGCACAAGTGCCCGGGCGCCCTCTCACGGGCGGCCGCCACCACTCTGTGTTGCCATATACATATTACGCTCTGCCGCACGCTATACACTCCCCCTCGAGTTCTAGAGAACGTCCTCGCTCATGAACTCGCTCAAAGGAAGCTGAACAGACTGGACAAACATGTTTGCGTGGACGCCCTCTCTGATGTTTTGGAACTACGGGACGAGGAGGCGAACTGTCCCGGTTATGGAACCGAGTGAGATCTGATACATGATACTTTCCTAACATACTTTCAGGGCTTTCTATGTTTGCTATGAAATATGTCGTGGGACTCACCCTTTTGGCAATGACGTACGGCCCGTCTTTCTTAGGAATGAACTTAGCTGTTATATTCTTTGCTGCATTGCTAAGAACATGTGACTTCAACAGTACTTGGTCTCCGACCTCAAAGACTTCGGCAGGTACGAAGGACTTGTCAGCACATTCCTTACGTCGGTCTTGTTGTGCTTCAACTCTTTCCCTAACAGCAATGAACGTGTTAACAAAGTTTTTCAAATAAGGCGTAATTTGCGGAACAAAATTATCTTTGTTAAGAATCGACCGAATGTCGTGTTGCACGTCGAGGGGTGAGCGTAGCTCTCTGGCGAACGTTAAGTACGCTGGAGACACACCCGTAGTTTGACAAACTGCGGAATTCATAGCGAACCTTATCGCAGGTAGGTACTGCGGCCATGAAGAATGGTTTGTTTCAACTAAACGTGACAACTGGAATTTTAAATCTCTATTTTTGCGTTCAGCTGGATTAGCTGAGGGATGATACAAAGGTAACAGATCTTGATTTATACCTAAAACAAACATACACTGCTGCATGACAGCGGACACAAATTGAACGCCATTGTCTGACACAATGCGTCGAGGAAGTCCATAACGCAAAAAGAACTCCTCAATCAATATACGAGCACACGCCTCTGAAGTTGCCTCCTTTAAAGCGTATAGCTCAGTCCACCGAGAAGCGGTGTCTTCTACCAACAATATCCAGCGTTCCCCATTATCTCCCGCAGGAAGAGGACCGAATAGGTCAATGGCTAACACTTCTCCCCTTTGATTCAAAACCGGTGTCTGTAACAGACCTGACGGCTTTTTGTTTGAAGACTTATAACGTTGACAGGTGGCGCAAGTCTTGATATACTCTGTTATGGCCCTACGCATGCCTGGAAAATAAAAACCCTGAGAGATTCTATTGTATGTTCTGTCTACTCCATGATGACCCGCTAAATCAGAGTCATGACACTCCTTCATAATTTCAAGGCGTAAAGAAGACGGAACTACCAGCTGCGGTTCTTCACTGTCCACGTCGGGACTGTATCTATACAAAACACCTTGTTGCAGGAAATAACCTCTTTCGGACCAACGCTTCTGACCTATAGATTCCGGATCAGATATATCCTCTAACTCACTAACGATTTTTTTTAGTTCCAGGTCATCCAGCTGTGTGCGCCGAAGGTCGGAAGCACTCCTAGCAGGTAAGTCAACAACAATAGAGCAAACTCCGCACCGATCCTTTGTTTCTTCTTTGCAGGTTGGTCGACTGAGCGTATCGGCAATGACATTAGCCTTTCCAGGTGTATACTGAAACTGAATGTTAAAACATTGAAGCTTTAACGCCCATCGAACAAGCCTACCCGATGGTGACTTTAAGGTAAGAAGCCACTTTAATGGCTGATGATCGCTACCTATGATGACCTCGTGACCTTCGATGTAGCCTCTGAATCGATCGACAGCCCAAACAACGGCAAGAGCCTCACGCTCTGTGGTGCTGTAATTCCTTTCTGCTGGAATAAGAAGACGGCTAGCATACTCTATAGGGCGTTCATCCTTACCCTCACCTTGTAACAATACAGCTCCAAGAGCGTAGTTGCTAGCGTCCGTCCTTAACACAAAAGGCTTACTATAATCCGCTTGGATGAGAATCGGTGCCGACGATAAGCGCTTTTTAAGCTCCTCGAACGCACTAGCCTGGCTTGCACCCCAAAACCAGGGCTGATTCTTTTTAAGCAGGCGTGTCAAGGGCTCAGCTACAGCTGAAAAGTTTGGAATAAATTTTCTAAACCACGAACACGTTTGTAAAAATGTTCTTAAATGGCGTAACGACGACGGTGCCCTCATATCTAAAACTGCACGTACCTTGTCATCATCCGGTGACACACCATCTTGGGTGATGACATGACCCAAATACCTAACCTTGTCTCGTGCGAACACGCACTTGTCTCTGTTCGCGCGTAGCTTAAATAGACGTAATCTTTCGAAAACCTTACGCAAATCGGAAATATGCTTTTCAAAACTGCCTTCGGAGATAACTAACAAATCGTCTTGGTAAGCAAGAAGGGTTACGTCCTTCAGCGAGGCGCCCGTACGCAGCCTATCTATTAGACGCTGGAAGGTTGAAGGGGCGTTCTTCAAACCAAACGGCATACGCTTAAAGCGAAAAGAGCCAAAGGGTGTCAAAAACGCTGTTTTATCTCTGTCCTGCTCGCGTAAGCTAACTTGCCAAAACCCACTACGCATATCAACGGTACTCATAAAAGAATGTTTTTTTGTTGACTGGACAAGCTCGTCTATCAATGGCATCGGATAGACGTCGGTCTTAGTTACCGCATTGAGCTTTCTATAGTCGACACAAAAACGCACATGTCCGTTTTTCTTAGGAATGAGAAGCGCTGGAGAACCCCACGCGGACTCGCACTCCTCAATAATATCGTCTGCCAACATCTTATCTAACTCTACCCGCATTACTTCTTTCTTAGCAGGCGTCAACCTATACGGTGGAACAGCAATAGGGAGGTGATCGCCAGTATCGATAATATGTTCGGCGAAAGGGGTCGGTTCTCCCCCTGGCTTAAAGATATCTTGATGCTCTACGATGAGCTGCGCAAATACCTCACGCTGACTATCATTAAGCGAACTCGCCTCGTCATCCCGCAGCACCTCTACAGCGGCACACGAAGATACAGGTGACGGTAACATCCTCTCAAACTGAGTATCATACTTTTGATCACTATTTTCAGCAAAGTGCCAGCTGTTCTCACCGAAATTGAAAACAAGATTGAATATCGTAAGAAAATCTATGCCTAACAAGCTTTCATTACTGTCCGCTTCAGGAAAAATTAAAAACTTGATGACTTTAGTCTTGTGTTTAAGTGTCACCTGTACCTCCGTGGTTAGTACATTTATTTCCCTACTAACACCATCCGCCAACCTAACAACTTGCGTTGACGGCACTAACTGATGTCCTAAACTGCGTAGGAGAGCGTAGAGCGTGTGACCGGCAATACAGCTTTTTGCTGCAGTCTACTAAAGCCGTACCACAATAGCCTAAGACGCTTATGTCTAACACAGGGCGACGAAAGGATGCACTATCGTTTGTATTTTCAGAATACTCACAACTATTACAAGACTTATTACAATCATAACAACTAGACACAGACGTATTTACATTAACAACATTATCATAATTAAAACATTTATCCTTAGAACAAGGCACGCAGATGTTTTCATTACGAGCATGATCGTTCAATTTTAAAACTAAACAATTATTGATATCTGAGTCCTCGAGACAATTATTTACAGTATCAACATTATTTTCATAAACAAAAGAGTTACTAAGATCCTCTACGACGCGCGTAGGGTTACCTGGAGTCGACATAATTTGCTTTGTCGGGCTTACCGACGGCGGCGGGGGTGGCGGCGGGGGCGGGGCGGCAGCGGGTACCGAGCCGGCTGGGCTGCGACTGCGACGAAGCTTGCGCGAGCGCGCGAAGCCTGCCGCGCTCGAATTTCGCAGCGAAGCGGCCTTCTCGTTATTGTTTACGGATCCATCATGTTTCGCGAAGTTGATGGAATAAAACGCCGACGGCTGACCACCCGGCGAACAGTTTTTGCACTTAGACTTGATTACGTTCGCGGCACCACAACCGTAACACTTTATTTCACTTTCCGACTTTACTTTACTATTGTCATTGTTATCGCACTTATCACTACGCTTAAGCTTTTCGCACACTTCCTTGCGGTGACCGGGTCGCTTGCAGTACGCGCAGAACGGCTTCTTTTCCTTAGCTGCGGCGGCGGGCTCGGCGGGCTCGACGTTACGGTCGGCGCGGCTGGTACTAGGCGCGTCGGCAACAGTAGGTACTTCCCGCTGTGACGAAGATGCGGCGCGCTTATTTGATTGCGCGTGCGACTTAGATAAAACCGCCTGCTCTTTTCTTGTTTCCTTTAGAGAATCTTCTACAAGGCGACACTTATGAAGTAGCACGTCGAAACTATTTACGCATTCTCTGGTTACGCGTTTTCTTATACGCGGGCTAAGCAAACTGTATGCCATGTCTAACTGGACTTTTTCCGAGAGGTCGTCTTCTGGGAATTTAGCTAACAGAGCACGTACCTTAGCGATAAACAAGTCGGTGTGTTCGTCTTCTTGACTTAAACTGAACAACTTCCTGTAGAGTCGGTGTGGTGGGTCATGCTCGCCAAAAGCCCCTTTAAGTCTAGTAAGAGCCTCCGACCATGTGCTCGTCGACCTTTTTACACCTTGCCACCACACTGCAGCGGGCCCTTCCAACAACATTGAGAAACCACGGAGAGCATTTTCATCGGAAATACTCACGCAATCCTTGTAGGTAACAATTGCGTCTATGAAGTTTTCCAACGATTCGTCGGCACGTCCGCCATAACGCGTCGAGCATTTTGCGAAATTTCCGTTCGCGCCAAATGCAAAGCCCGATCCCTGCTGGGCCTCAGACACGTTAACGTGAGGTGTTGATGATCGTACTTCTCGTATGAGTTGTTGACAAAATTCACTTTGGGTTTGCTGAATCGATGCGATAAAACTCGCGAGAGTTTCTTGTGACATTGTTATATTGGCGGCACCCTCGGCACCGGCGTCTTCTGCGACATCTTCCGATCGAAGCCTCGGCATTTTGTTTTATTTACACGTTGGGCAGCCACTTATAGCCGGGGAACGGGTGTAGGAAAACGCAAGGTGCTATGAACTGGCAGTTTTAATTCCCGATTACACAAACTCACAAAGTTATACAAAAGAAACTTAACTCGCGCGCACGCACTCATTCGCGGGTAGCTCGTTGGACTCTACTGACAACTACTCAGCTGTCTGTCAGATCTTTCTGGCACAAGTGCCCGGGCGCCCTCTCACGGGCGGCCGCCACCACTCTGTGTTGCCATATACATATTACGCTCTGCCGCACGCTATAAAGATTTATTATATATATTTGGTATAATTGATTTCTGTGTATTTGCATCTTGATTGTGCATTTAATGAAAATTGGGACGTTTTTTCTTACTGAGGAGATTTGAAACAGGCTGTTTCAACTCTCCTCGGTAAGAAAAAACCAGCTACTCCTCCTCAAATCAGCAACGAAACAGAAGACGTACCCAAGTCTGCAGAAAGCCCTGATAAGAATTCACCTGATCTGGCGATATCTGAGGTAATGCTTAATACTATCATGATGCCTTCAACCACTGAATCCGTTGTTCCCTCAACAGTCCTTACATCTCATATATAATACCTGTAGCATCTACATCACGAGATACTTCAGTTAGTATGACAGCAATTCCATTCTCACCTGAAACTCTTAGACCCTTGCCAAAGGCTCCACCAAGGAAAGGAAATCAAACAAATAGACGCAAAGTGAAATCCGCTATCTTAACCGACACACCCGTAAAAGATGAACTAGCTGCAATCGAAGCAGCTAGAATGGCTAAGAAAAAGGTAAAAAAACCTAATTTTGAAGGAACAAATACAAGAAAAAGATCAAAACCAGGCACTAAAAATAAAAAGATCAAGGTTGTCAAGAAACAAAGAGGAAACGAAGACAGTAGGTACAGAAGAAGAAGAATCCTTTTGCCTTTGTTGTTTTGAGCCATATTCAAATAGCAGAGCCAAAGAAAAATGGGTGCAATGTCTGGAATGTAAACACTGGGCTCATGAAGCTTGCACTGGTGGGGAACTTTCTTATGTTTGCCACAACTGCTTGTCAGATTGACGTTTTTTATTTTCATAATATTTTTAATTTTGCCATTTGTGATATTATTGTAACTTAAATATTCGAAGAAATATTGACTAAGACTGATTGTAATACTTAAGAAACGACTGACAGTTAATAATTATTTTATATAAATGTATAACATTTTGTTTATCTGACTGTTTAATATAAATGTTATGAATAGGATGTTATAGTAGGTACTTTTAATTACTTAACTGATATATCAGTATAAAATACCAATTAAAAAAGTTGTTTCGTACTTGAAAAGTTTTTTTTTTTATTAAATACCTTTAAATTATATAATAATTTTTATTTTAAAACCCTTAATACTACTCAAAAATCATATGTTTCAACTCTCCTCGACCCCTGTTTCATCTTACCTCGGTATGAGGGGAGTTGAAACAAGTTGACTTGTTACGGTTAAGTCGATTTTTCACCACATTATTTAACGCTTACAATTTCTTTAAGTTAGTCATTCGCAAGTGTAAAGAATGACCTATCGATTGGTACTAATATCATACGATTTCTGTCTATAGTATTTTGTATATGAAACAAAATGTCAAAATTGTTTCAACTCCCCTCGGTCTCCTAAATATGTTACATAAAAAAACGAATTTCAAATTTTCTGTACAAATCGGCAATTTCATACTTTAACCCCTAATACTTTAAGCACGCAAATGTACAGAGGCGGACTTAATGCCATAGGAATTGTCTACCAGTCAACTTTTGGGTGATGCAAAGACAAACAGTGGTACTTAAGTAGGTAGTTGCAATTTGTAATGAAAGGAATAATTTATTTTAAATATAAAGATACCTACGCGAACCTATTTAGACTATAAATATAATATATATACCTTATTATATATAAATATAAGCACAAATAAATGTAGGTACTTAAACACACGAATATACTAAAAACAAATAAGACAACATTACCGTTGTGATGATACTGCCAGCTTCTTGCGAATGTGCTCGCGAGCTTTAGCTTTTCATTGACCTGTGGGTAGGTACTATGGTTACCAACTTGACAACTTTATTGGATGCAACCAGATGCTTTTATGTACTTTTGTGATCACGTAACTGTTTCAGTAGGTAGATATCTACCCAGCCAGATCAGCCTGTACGTATACGTACGTTAACTAAGTATTTAATTAACGGTTCTGTTGATCATAACACCACGCCTGTATTACCCGAAGGGATGGGCAGAGGTACCTACACCGACATTTCGCCAGTTAGGTATGTTTAATCCCATGTAATAGGGGGTGAGCCTATTGCCATCAACCGGGCACAAATCCCGACTACGTGCTGCTGCTGAGAAATTCCAGATGGAAAAGCCAAGGCCTCAAGCTTAGCAGAAGCGCTTGCGACCATTACCAACGAGGCAGTCGTGATCATTTTATTTTATTTGGGAAAACAAACAATCGTACATTGTTTGAATATATATTTTTTATTTTAACAAAATACACCGTATGCTTTGTGCAAATGTAGCTACAATCCACTACGTTTCCACATGTTACTAGATTATAACATAATATATAGGTACAGTAATGGTAAATTTAAATAATATATATATACACGGTGACATTTGAATCACAGTTTTGCTAGAACAAACGTTGTTCAGACCATGGTATACAACCATTCTATAGCATCAGCAGCAATTTGGCAGTCTTTATCTGGTGCCACCGAACTACTTACCTACCTCATTGAGCAGATCGAGTGCAACGAAATAGGTAGGTACTATCGGTGAATTAGGATACTAAACATTTAATAACATAAAATTGTGGGTCCTGTGGTACCCAAGTTGTGCAGTAATTTTCCAGTAAGGTCGTTTGGTGATCTCAAAAAGTGTTTTAAAATCTTCAATCATTTTACTCCGAAGCAGTGAAATCTGTGACGGCTTACCAACGCAACGTGAAAATGAGTTTGAGTTTAGGTACCAAACCTTAAAAAAAAATTGCTATGTTAAATAAGGTGCTGAAGAGTTGATGTAAAAAGTTTTCTGAAGTTGTTTTACAAACTGGAGCTTAATGAGGATGCCAGAACTGCTACCAGTTCAAAAGTTGGTCAAACGAAAATAAAAAAATAAGTACTTACCTACCTACCTACCTAAAGTTCCTATTCTTTTTTACTGTAAACTACTGCTAAACATGTTTCTTCTTCCAATTGGTTTTTATAAAACTGCGAATTTAAAAGGAAATTCTGTAGGCAGGTACCTATCTACGTCATCTCTCTTAATGCTATTTCATGATCATGACCACCATCATACTTATCTACATAAGGTAAGTATCCACCTACCTTACCATAGGTACACCTACTCACACCCACACACCATCACATCCACCCCCCCACACACACATACACACACACAAACAAACACTACACATACCTGAACATGCTACCTACAACAATAATTTTGTAACATCCTAGTAACTAACCTTTTCTTTTGTTTTTTTAATTATGTCTCAAAATTGTAGATAGTTACCATGGGAAGTTGCGAGGTAACGCCATCACAAGTATCTTTAGAACTTACCGGCTTACTTAAAAAGTAGTAAAGCAATAGAAACTATTTATTGATTTATTATTAACCTGTTTTTTTTTGCATGTGGCCATCCTCCGGGCGGAGGGGTCTGTCAGCAGACTCTTAACAGTCTTATTACAAAAAACTAAATAAACCTTGATTTAAACCTGTGCTACGAAGTCCAGGCTTATCTGCAGAACCATGGTCTAAATTTGTCCGTATTACAAAACTTCAAAAAACCGTGGTCTTCTTAGTGCCGTCATTTGAACCATTGTCTTTGTAATACCTAACCACAGAGTAATACAAATATTATTCATTCACCATGTTATCATTCTATTGCAACGTTCCGTATGCTCAGAAATGAAAACTTTTTGTTAATACGCTAATGATTATTATGATGTTTAGGAGTGTTAAAAATATTGAGAGTGTTAATTTGCATGGAATATTAGTTATTTCGTCGATTGCAGTTTTGTTTAGGTTTAAGCACATGACTTAATGTCGTATTAAGTACTAATAATACATCTAGGTACGTGTAACGAAACGTAAAATTTTCGCGCATTAGGTATATGAAACCATAACATCCATCGCAAGTTGAACAAAGTTCATTTAGCTTTGGAATTTTTAAGTTATCGAAGTTTCTAATAGAGCAATTGCCTCTTTGTATAGTATTACCTTCTATAGTAGGTAATTTTAATATCATATTGTGATGGACCAACAAAAGAAAAAACGATCTGAGAATTGGAGTACCGAGGAAAAAGTAAATAAACATAAATTACTTCGATTAACTTGAAATCAGTGTTTAATTGATTCAAATTTAATTTTAATTTATTTGATTGATTCGAACACGATTTATGTTGTGTCGGCGTGGCGTTCCCAACAACTCAGCGGCTGCAATATCCTCAATATCAATTAAATCGACCATGTTAAGATCCATTTTCGGGTAAAAACAACACAACACAATGAAAAAGATGCTATAAAATACAAGAGAAACTTTGACTGATACGATTTAGACCATAGTTTGATCGTTTAAACTAGGGGCCGCCGAGGTTTAGCGTTAGACCATGAGATGGTCCACGGTTTTTCGAAAAACCACGTTTTGTAATATCATTTTGGTTTAAACCGTAGTTTATAGAACTTTAAACCGGGGTTTTCAGTTAAACCGCTTTTTGTAATAACACTGTTAATGACTAAAACCACACGGTGTTCATCAACTACCTTTGGCCGGGGTGCTGGAGATCTACTTGCCATTTGCGCCAGGGTGGCTGCAGTCACGGATTCCGTCACTTTTTTTATTTACTGAAGTATTCACGCAGAATGATGGTGCCTATGTTTCTATCAAATATTTATTATCGTTAAGAATTAGTGAGTAACCTCGATCGATGGTAGGTTGGTTATATATTTTTTCTGTTCCGTGGTTATATAGATAGAAGTTGAATTAAAATGTAGCCTTTTCGATTAAGTAAGGTAGGTAGGGACTTAATAAAAGTAGCCTTTTTGGATTATGTTACCTGCTAGGCTGCTACCGCTGATAGAGGGTCAAACCGAACCATTGACTTGAGCTGATTAAGTAATCGTTTGAACCTACTTACCTATACTAGGTAAGAGGGGTGACATATCATCTGATCACCCTTTTTTTTTTTTTTTTTTTTTTGTTTCCGGGGTGGAAAATCCTCATGGATGTCCGCCGCCCTGGGGCGGGCAGCGGGGTCTGTCAGACTCTTACTGACTAAAAACCACCCCGGTGTTCCATCTCACACCTACGCCGGGGGTCGCGGGAACGTACGATCCTTCCGCAACCCCCGACTGGTGCCGGCCCGCCACTGCGGGCCTCTTCGGGTCTGTGGGGGGGAGTGAGGTGTTTGACTCCCCCCGTGACGCCTAAGAGGGGCGCGCGTGGAACACTACGCGCCGCCACCTCGGGTCCTGGTGTGTGGGTAGCGACGGACGTCCCCGTGTCCATCGCCCCTGGACCCATTTAGGGGGGCTGGAAGAGGGCGTTGTCCGCCCTCCGCCGACGCCCGGTGCGCCTTCAGCGGGCCGGGTGAGTGGATGAGATCTCCCTCTCCCTTTCCGCAGCCTCCTTCTGCGAGACGACTGTTTCGCAGAAGGAGACCACCGCGTCCCAGGACTCGGCGCTGCTGACCATCGATTCGACTACGGCCGGCAGCGACAAGTCACTGCCTACTTCTGAGATGAGGGCACGGCGCGGCTCCTCCCAAGCGGCACACTCTGCCAGTGTATGCTACGCCGTGTCCTCCCGGCAGTCATCATCTGATCACCCAAGTCAACCTCTACTGCACGCGGTGCCCCTGCTGAACGAGGCTCTGACGGGAAACTCGCCAAGACGAATTGGCCAGCCTAAGGACAACCAGGATAAAGCCTCTTTTTATGAATAGTGTCAATAATCCACGGCCCTCAGTACCCAGCAGCCCCGCTATTCCGAGTTCTGACAGCGGCTCTGGTAATGGCGGGGCAGAGGGTGCGAAGAATCTCTGGAAGTTGCCCAGCTGTCACAACCCAACGACCCTGACACTGGCGTGCTACAACGCCAGGACGCTGCATACGGATGACCGATTATTCGAATTGCAAAATGAATTAGAAAACATCAAATGGGATGTTATAGGCTTATCTGAGGTGAGAAGAAAAGGCGAAGATCTGATTAAGTTTACTTCGGGTGACTTATTCTTTTATAGGGGTCATGAATGCCTACTCCAATTAGGGAGTGGTTGAATTTCTGATTGGAAAATCGATTGCTTCGGTAATGACAAACATTAAAAGTGTGTCAACACGCGTTTGCTTTATGTTCGTTAAACTTAACCAACGATATTCCATGAAGATAATTCAAGTATACCTACGCTCCATTATCAGACCATCCTGACGAAGAAGTGGAGACTTTCTAAGACGACACTGAAAAGGCCAGAATTGGACAACCGTTAAATAACTAAAAATCCGTTGGCAATTTTGGTCTTGGCTTGCGCAACAAAAGATGACAAGCTAGTCAACTTTCTAGAACACAATAAACTATACGCGATGAACACCTTCCAGAAAAGAGCGCCGAGAAAGTGGACCTGTATAATCAGTTCACATAATACGTTGCAACTAGCTTCATATTTCTGACTGACCGACCACTTGACAATTCAAAAGTGCCTGTAAATGCTTTAATTGAAATAAATGCTTTGAGTTTGAGTTGTCAACGAGGTCTCGGTTCTCTTACGTTTCAAAGCGGGGAGGGAGTGACCACCGGTTGGTGATAGCTGAATTTAGGTTTGATTTGAAGAGTGAACGGACTAAGACGATAACATCCACAAGGAGGTATGAGAAACAAGTAATCGCTTTCTTGCAAGACACTTTCCAAGCAGAATTATAAAACAGATTTGAAGGTCTTGCTTAAGAAAACCCAGATGTACACCACATATATAATCTGTTATGCGGAATTTTGAGCGAAGTACCCAAAAAACACCTAGGTGGAGTTCAAAGGAAGCAGAAAAAGATGTCGCCCAAAACTATAAATTTAATACAGAAGAGACTCTTCTCTTCTGTATTAAAGTTAAAGTTGACACTTCACACTGCAATAGATAAAAAAGAGTTACCTACCCAGATAAGATAAGTAAACAAATAAATAAGTCAATACGGAAAGATTTAAGACAGTTTAAATAACACTAATACGAATATTAATACAATAAAAGTATACAGAGGCCCAAAAGTGCTTAGAAGGAAAACTTGCATAGGATTCAAACGAGATCACTAAGCTCAGAGACGACAATAATAACATGGTGATGGACCGGACTCAGATTGAATCGATTGTTGAAAAGTTCTACGAGGAACTGTATGCATCTCAATCTGCAGAATCAATTCCTCCCGAAGACGATTCTATAGGGGGTCCTATTGAAAGTCAGAACTTGGATATCTATTACCATGCTATTACCTATTTTACCATGTGAGGTACACGACACACACACGCACACCTACACGACATGAAGTTAGATAAGCTCCTGGCGATGATCAAATCACCGTTGAACTACTATGAGCAGGTGGCGAACCAGTTGAAAAGGACCACGTGGAACTTTTTAATTGAGGAGTTATGTATGAGGTCCGTGCGCCAGAACAATGGAAGAACACAATAGTCACCATCGTTCACAAAAGTGTGACATTTCAAAATTAGTGAATTACCGTCCCATTAGCCTACTCTCTCAGATGTACAAGCTATTCGCTAAAATCCTCACTAATCGACTTACCCGTGAGCTTGATGAAACCCATCCTATCGAGCAGGCCGGTTTCCGCAGCGGATATTCGACCATCCACCATATCCACACGGTAAAGCAACTGATGGAGAAGTGCCAAGAGTATAACCGGCCCCTGTGCGTGGCTTTCGTCTATTACGTCTATTATTTATATTAATGACTTGCCTTACCTCATAAAGGATAATCATGATATAGTGTTGTTTGCGGACGATACTTCACTTTTGTTTAAACTTAAACGTCAGCAGCTGGTTACTGACGATGTAAATAGCGCGATCTCAAAAGTAGTTCACTGGTTCAATGTTAATAATTTACTACTTAATGAAAAAAAAAACAAATGCATTAAGTTTACGCTGCCTCACGTTAGACTGGTGTTAACTAATGTATTGATAAAGGGCAGAGAATGGAATCCTGAAGATAGCACAGTATTCTTGGGCTTAACTTTGGATGCTAAGCTTCAGTGGGGCCCACACATAGATAAATTATCAAAAAAGCTTAGCTCCGCAGCATACGCTGTTAGAAAAATTCGTAATTTAACTGACATAGAGACAGCCCGTTTAGTGTACTTTAGCTATTTTCATAGTGTAATGTCGTATGGTATTCTGTTGTGGGGAAATGCCGCCGACATTCAGACTATCTTTGTTTAGCAGAAAAGAGCTGTTCGATCAATTTATAAATTAAGCCCGAGACACACTCTCAGAGAGAAATTTAAGGAGACTGTGCCTTGGCAGTATATTTTTGAAAATCTTTTATATGCCCATAAAAATATAAACTTGTTTAAAAAATACAGTGATATCCATAATATAAATACTAGGAACAAACACAACTTCGTTGTACCTACAACAAGGCTCAAGAAAATTTGTGGCTCGTGGCTCGTTCTCATGTCAATGTATACGCTTTTATAATAAACTTCCAAGCCACGTTCAAGATCTAAGCCTTAATAAATTCAAATCATTAATTAAACGTAAGTTGTGCCAGAAAGGCTTTTATACCGTTAAGGATTATATTGAGGACAAAAAGGCTTGGGATTGAGTTGTTCCAATTTTCTGCATACTGAATGTTTTTTTTATTTCTGTTACATACACTGATAAATTGATAATTATTATAACAGAACGACTTGAATACCTACTTACCTTGAGAAGTATAATTTATTATTTTAATTATTGTGAATGTGAGGACTATGTGGGTCATTGTTTCAGTTTTAATCATGATCTGGCAGTTTAAGTAGTTCATGCGGCCTACCCAAATGTCCTTTCTTTGGTATTGTTCGTCGAATCGTTGAGCTCCTAAAGTTCTGAGTTGAGCTGCACGGTTACTGACAAATGCGTGCACTGACTGGACAGGTCCTCTTAATCTGCGTGGTTCTTTCCTCAGAAGACCATTTCAGATACTAATCTACGTGGTCTTCAAAGATTATGTTCGAACATTTATATACACATTGACATTGATGAATTTTACACACACAATGACATGAGTATTTACTTTGTAAAGTATTATATTATTTAAATTATTGTGAATGTGAAGATTATGTGAATTATTACTTTTTTATTTTATTTCTTAGTTAGTTTCACGATCTGGCAGCTTGAGTAATTTATGCGGCCTACCCGAATGTCCTTTCTTTGGTATTGTTCTGTTACGGTTTCCCAATGTTAAGGAAACCCCTTAATAATCAACAATAATCGATTACTTAGATTTCCTGTAAATTGCCTTTTTTTTTTTTTTTGAGTATGGTAAATCATCAAATGACCCCTCCCGCTCTGGGTGGAGCGGAAGGAAGTGTCAGACTCTTACTGACTAAAACCCACCCGTGTTCCTTCCTTGGCCCTTTATGTTCCGGGTCAGCGGTACCCCTTATGGATGATCCCGCTTTCCCGGCAGGCTTGGGCCCTAGTGGGCCCCCTCTTCGATGCTGACATCTCTTTGAGGCGCGCGTGGAACACGTACGCGCCGTCCGGCACGGGCCTGATCCTGATCGGACGGTGAGCTACCCATTACTCACCGCCCGCAGGCCCGCGCCTACGGTGGCCGGGAGTCGTCACGCGGCTCCCGACGCCCGGAGCGTCCACCGCGGCGGCTTGGACGGGAGACTCTCTCCCTCTCCCGTCCCGCCACCTCCTTCGCTAGCATGACTGCTTCGCAGAAGGAGGCGACTGCCTCCCACTCCCCCTCGCCCCGGCTGTAAATTGCCTTGTCATCACTTTAGAGCAGATAGGGTATTCTCTTCCTGATGGATCTCAAACAGGCATTCTAGACACTTCAGTTATAGTTGTGGAGGTCACTCCGGATAACTCTTTAAACTAGTTAGTAAGACAACAGAAGTTACCCTGTCAAATAACCACTTATTATTAGAGAATAATAAAACGGTATCTTCTGGCAATGTTACTCATAATAATAAAAAACCAAAGGGAGAGCAACATACTTTAAAACTATTTCATCAAAATCTCTTCCAAATTACTGGAAATAGAATTGTTTTTAGAACATGCCAAATTTGATGTCATTTGTTTAACGGAACATTGGTTGAAGGGTCATCAGGTAATGTCAATAAATTATGAAAACTATCGTGTAGTTAGCCAATTCAGCCGAAAACGTATGATACATGGTGGGTCATTAATATTAATAAAAAATTCTATTAAATCGAAAGAACGAAAAGACATCATCGGACTGTCTGTTGAACACACCATAGAATTGTCCTGTGTTGAGCTTGATAAGCATGTTATAGTTTGCGTATACAGACCTCCAAGTTACCAGAATCTATCTGTGTTTGATTCTGTAATGGAAGATGTGCTAAAGAAACTTAGTGCTAGTAGTAAGTCTATAATCGTATGTGGTGATTTCAATATTAATTTATTAGAAAATAACTCAAATACTGTCAGATTATTAAGTCTTTTTAGGTCATTTGATTTGTCAAATATTTTTATGGAACCAACCCGAGTGACAGCTTCTTCTGCCACTTGTATAGATAATATTTTTTTGTAATTGTGATTACTTACACAAACAAATTGTAAATTAGTTGCCATCTGATCACAGTGGACAAACAATAACGTTTTGTACCTACATGCCTTTACAAAAAATTCAAATAAGGTTTAGGCCAATAACATGTAAAAACATAGAGAAATTAAATAATTCTTTGGCCAATAAAGTATGTGTTCATGGTTTTAATAATATATGTGATCCAAATGAGTTCTACGCCGAGTTCTTTTCACTATTAAACACGCAATTTAATAACACTTTTCCACTAAAGACTAAAACTATTTATACAAAGTTCTTATTTAGTGATTGGGCGACTCCAGGTATTGGTAAACAATAGCAGGGGGAAACTTTTTGAACTTTATGGCCTAAAGCAACACATGGATAATACAAGCTTTGAACAGTATGTTGCAAAATATTCAAAAACTTTTAAAAGTGTGTGCCGAAAAAATAAAATCAGCTGATGATAAAATAAAAACTACCTGGCAAATAATAAATAATGAAACAGGTAGGAAAAAACACCGTAATACGGAAATTAATTTAGAGACTGCACATGGCCTCATCAGCTCAGATGTAGAAATAGCTCAGGAATTTGAAAACTTTTTTGGTAGTATTCCCTCAAAACAACTAAAGCTTTAAAATCCTCGCCCGCCCTTTCTGCTGCCTTACTTAGAACGAATGTAAAGGCATGCCCTTTGGAGTTTAGGTTTCAGCATACAAACCCCCAGGCTGTTATAAAAGCCTTTAAAGATCTAAAAATTAAATCCACTGAAGATCTCTGGGGAATGTCTGTAAAAGTCTGTAGACCTATCATTGAAACCATAGCGCCCTATTTACACCTATTATCACACTCACTCCCCTGAGTTCTTTAATCAAACCTTTTGATCCAGTAAACGCTCATACAGTTTGTCATTTCAAACACACCGACTCTTATCTCCGAACACAAGAAGTATTAAACCTTCTTAGAATCTCCCACCTCAATCCTGAAGAGGCAAATGCTCTTCACGATGTTTGCTCTGAATACTCAGATATATTCTATATTCCTGGTGACAAACTTTCCCATACAAATGCACTTAAACATAACATAACGACGAGCGTTCAAAACGCAATAAATGTAAAATCCTACCGGTTCCCAGAAGTACACAAACAAGAAGTCAAAAAACAAATCGACCAAATGCTAGATCAAGGAATCATAAAACCTTCGGAGTCCCCGTGGTCTTCACCAATATGGATTGTCCCAAAAAAATCGATGCATCCGGACAACAAAAATGGCGTATAGTTATCGATTACCGAAAATTAAATGACATCACTATTGGAGATAGCTACCCTATACCGCAGATATCCGAAATTTTAGATCAGTTGGGTCAGAGTAAATATTTCTCAACCCTCGACCTTGCATAAGGATTCCATCAAATTTTGATTAATGAGGACGACACTCCTAAAACGGCGTTTAGTGTACCTCAATGGCATTACCAATTTACAAGGATGCCGTTTGGCTTAAAGAACGCACCCGCTACTTTCCAACGGTTAATGAATACCGCCCTCACAGGTCTTCAAGGCATACGGTGTTTTGTTTATCTCGATGATATAGTCATATATTCTCACGATTTGAACTCTCACATTGATAATCTCTCGTCAGTATTCCAAAGGCTTCGAGATTATAATCTAAAACTCCAACCTGATAAGTGCGAGTTTCTCCGACGTGAAGTCGCATATCTTGGCCATCATATAACTAAAGATGGTGTAAAACCTAACCCTGAAAAGATAAAAGCAGTAACCCGATTTCCTACTCCCAAATCCCCAAAGGACATTAAGTCCTTCCTCGGACTTGTATCCTACTATCGCCGTTTCATCTCTAACTTCTCGAAAATTGCAAAACCTCTAACTCAACTTTTAAAAAAGGATGTCCCCTTCCTATGGGAAAACCAACAACAAGTTGCCTTTGACGAGCTCAAGCACAAACTTACCTCTGCTCCTGTTCTCATTTATCCAGATTTCTCTGCCCCTTTCATCTTAACGTGTGATGCCTCTAATTATGCCATTGGTGCCGTACTCAGTCAAGGTCCAATTGGTAAAGATAAACCAATAGCCTATGCCTCTTGCACCCTCAATAAGAGCGAATCCAACTACAATACCACTGAAAAAGAACTGCTTGCTATTTTGTACGGTTGCAAAACCTTTCGCCCATATCTCTATGGACGAAAATTCCTGATCAGTACTGATCATAGGCCATTAAAGTGGTTGTTTAATCATAAAGACCCCAGTAGCCAATTACAAAGATGGCGCCTGAAGCTAATGGAATACGAGTACGAAATCGGTTATCAAAAGGGAAAACTTAATGCCGCTGCTGATGCCTTATCCCGATATCCTGTAAATCCAATTCAACCATCAGACTGTGATCCAATTCCATCTACTTCTAACCAAAATACAGATGATTCCACGCCTCAATTTAGCCCTCTAACTCTCGAGGATCTTGATATCCAACTACCTCCTGGTTCCCTAGAACTTGACTATAAATTACCGTCTGTAGACCTCTTAGAAAACGATGACCTACCACCAGGTATCGATGATCCTATTACACCTACCACATCTAGCAAATCTCCGAATCTCACAACAAATCCTTCTCGCGATGATAACTATAGCAAATTCCTGAAAACAATGAGTAACAAAGACTTTAATAGCAACGCTAAAATCACAGAGCATAACGAAAGCGTCCTGAAATCTAACTGCAAAATCATTGTTATACCTACTTCCATCGATCTCGATGACTCCAACCCACACGTAGAAGAAATCCTGAGCAACCTCGAAAACTCTAAAGAACTCCTAGATAGGGAAAGAACTCTCTACTCCTTTATCTCATTCAATCACAAAGGTAAGACAATATATTTCCTATTCACCAAAGTATATCACTTTCATCACAGTCCTTACGAAGACATTTATAAAAGTATATAAAATCTTCAATCCGATATACTACGTAATTCTACTGATTCCAATCTAAACATAGCCATTACTGATTTCCAAAATCCTTTTGACAAGCATATCTGGACGAAAATATACAACATGTTCTGCTATATCTTTAACAATACCCCAGTATCAGTTCACATCTATCACAATATCATAATTTTCCCGACACCCTCGGAGATATCTAGAATACTCCGCGAAAACCATGACATTCCTATTGCCGGACATTTAGGATCTACGCGAATGTTTAATCGAATAAAAGAAAGGTATTTCTGGAAAAATATGCGGACAGATATCGAAACATACCTAAGAAACTGCTCCCAGTGCCAATGTAACAAAGCATTCAGACAGATCAATAAATCATCAATGCAAATAACTACCACCTCCACTAAACCATTTTAACGACTCAGCCTCGACCTTGTGGGTCCACTTCCAGAAGCTGGCCTTACTAAGCTAAAATTTATTGTTACACTACAAGACGACCTCACCAAATATTCCCTCGCTTACCCTACTGCTAATGCCACTGCAGAAGAAACATGTGAGTGTTTAGTGCACTTTATTTCTGTTTTCGGTATCCCGAAGTCCATCTTAACCGATCAAGGCACAAACTTCACCGCAGATTTATTTAAAAGAACCTGCGATTTTCTGAAAATCAAACAAATTTGGTCTTCCCCATACCATCCTCAAACTCAAGGTGCACTTGAACGCAGTCACTCTACACTTGAAGAATATCTTAAATCTTATGTCAATGAAAACCACTCTGATTGGCATAAATATGTCTATACTGCTATGTTGGCGTATAACACCTCTACTCATTCCACTACGAACTTCACACCATACGAACTCCTCTTCGGCCAGAAGCCTTTTATTCCGGACTCCGTCTACGAATTACAATCAAACCTTACGTATCCAGAATATCTCAAATCCCTGCATCATCGTCTAAAACTTTCACGAGAAAAAGCCATCGAAAACATACAAAGATGTAAGGAAAGATCTAAACAGTATTATGACACACGCTCGCGTTCTATTCTATTCAATATAAAGTAGGAGATTACGTATATCTCAAAAATCATGTGCGTTTGCGCAAAGCCTTTTCGCCAATTTGGAAAGGACCGTATAAGGTTGTAAAAATCAATGGCAAAAACACCCTGACCTTACTGATAAATATACGTCATGTGACACATCACTATGACGAAATCAAACTAGCTCCTAGATCTGAAACATAGCTTTAGTTATATACTTAATACTAATTTTAATTTTATTTTATTACAGTAGTTCTACGCTGGGTCAGGAGTTCATTACGCCCTTGACGAACAGTCCTGGCATCTACTTCGACCCTTTAGGTTCTTTAAGTTTAATCGATAGTCACCTTAGTATAGTTATCCCTTATGATGTATCCTTTATTAACCCACATATTCTAAACCTCCGTCTTATCCTCGATAAATCTAATCAAATATGTGACAATGGTAAAGTCTTTGATTATTTCGAATGTAGTAATCTCTTTAAACCATTGAATACCCGTTATAATGATATAGCCCATAGCAACGAGGCCATTTTTCACCTTACATCTCGCCAGTCAAGGAGATCTGCATTTCTAGGATTCGTAGGCACTATATCCAAAAAAATATTTGGCACAATGGATGAAGACGATGCCATCCGATACGACAATGCCATTAAAGAAGTAGAAACAGACCAAAAAAACTAGCCCTTCTGATGAAGGAAAATATATTAGTCACTACCTCTTCGCTTAGATCTTTCAATGAAACTCTGTGTACAATAAAACTAAATGAAAATCATCTGAAAAATACAATGGATGAATTGTCTCAAGATATTCTAAATCTGACTTACGTTTCACAAGAATTAGGTATTAGGTCTCGCATGCTGGAATTAACTTCCATTATAGAAAATAGTCTCCTAGCCTTGTCCTTCAAAGTTGAAGATATAATTACTATTATGTTTAGCAAATCTAATGTCCTGTACCCTACTATCCTAACACTTAAAGAACTTTACACAGAATTGGTCGATAATTATAGATTCTTACCAGAATCTAAACAACTTCCAGTTCCTTTAAGCCTCGATAACATGTATACAATTTTAAATATATCAGAAATATCTAGTTACTTCAATAAAGAAAAAGTTGTGTTTACAGTAAAAATCCCTCTCATTAACCCTATACACTTAAGTGTATATCATAACTTACCTTCGCCGGTTCCTCATGATAAGAATAATCCAAATTCATACTCGACCATTATTCCATCCTCCAAATATATTGGTAACAGCAGAGATAGGTCAATGTACTGTAAGTTAGATAATCTGGATTATTGCAAGACAATTAATAATGATCATTACCTTTGTGAAACATCAATATTATATTCCTCTTCCGCGACACCATCCTGTGAAACGGAAATTATTACAAAAGTACTTACCTCAATCCCTTCGATTTGTGAAACCAAATTTATTCAAGGTCACGTTAGCATCAGGCAACCACTACGCTGTAGTAGATGGTTATATGTAATGTCAGAAAGAACTAAAATGAGTATTGAATGTAATAACTCTCAATCTACTGAAATAGAATTTAGTGGAAATGGTGTATTATACTTACCTTCTAAATGTATTGCCTACTGCAAAGACACCCATTTCACCTCGCATGAAAATCATAAGATTCAGCTGAAAACTATTGTTTCTAATTTTAATATTTTAAATGATTCGTGTTGTAATATTATAGCATACAATAATATTGTATCGAACTTACCTGTAGTTAATCTTAAGAATGTTAACTTAGATTCCTTAGCATAAGATAACCCTGAAATCTTGAAAGGCCTTAACAATATAATTGAAAAGCCACATAAGTATTGTTTTGTATCAAAAATACTATTCGGGTGTTACAATTGTAATTATAATTTCTATTTAGTGCTTTATTATCTTTAAGGTGTATAAAACTGGCATACACAAGAAAATAATGAAATTTAAGGAATATAAAACTCCTGAAAATAATGACCCTGAGTTAGATGACATTGAACTCTCAAACGTCAACACAGGTCCCTCTCTTCGAATCGGCTGACTTGCATTTCATTAATTTAGACATAAACTTCACTTTAAAGGGTGTAGTTTACTCCAAATCGGGGGGCTGTTACGGTTTCCCAATGTTAAGGAAAACCCTTAATAATCAACAATAATCGATTACTTAGATTTCCTGTAAATTGCCTTGTCATCACTTTAGAGCAGTCATCCTCCCACTTCCCGCGACGCGCCAGTCTCGTTCCGACCTCTGAACCTCTACCATCTCCGTTTATACTTGTGTCTGCCAGTTCTGACTTAGTGTTAACCCAAATTGTAACAAGGTCGAATCCCAAATTAAATTACTTCTTTCGTGTAAAACAAAGTGTTTTTTTTAAAACAAGATTTACATGGTCCCGTATAACAGTTCGTCGAATCGTTGTGCTCCTTAAGTTCTCAGTTGAGCGGCAAGATTACTGACAAATGCGTGCACTGACTGGACAGGTCCGCTCAATCTGTATGGTTTTTCCTCAAAAGACCGTTTCAGACACCAATCTACATGGTCTTCACATGATCTGACCAAGATTATGTCTGGACTTTAAAAGAGACTGTGACCTCTGAGTTTGTTTCGGCCTTTCTTCTCAGAGTAGTCAGATAGGAAACGCCGACCCCATCTAGTTTTTAAAATATGATTGACGTGTAAAAGTGTTTGTAACAAACCTACTTACAGAAATAAAATCATTTATCATTACGAGAAGGCCTTCGACTGTGTCGAACATTGGGCCGTGTTCCACCTCGTCGCTGCCACATCGATCCCCGTTACGTGGATGTGCTGCGGGTACTATCCACCTCGGCCACTTGGCAGGTCCGCATGCACATGCATGATAAAGCGGGGAGTGAGACAGGGCGACACCATTTCACTGAAACTTTTCACAGTATTCCCAGAAGACATCGTGAATAGTTTAGATTGGGATTGGGACTATTTCGGTATTAACATATGAATACTTATATGAAAATATGGCCAAGACGAATATTACGGCAAACATCTTCAGCAATTCAAATCCTTCTGTTAAAGTCAGAAATGAAACGTTGGAGATAGTTGACCAGTATGTCTATCTTGGCCATAATATCTTTCATGTGACAAAGATCATCAACAAACAGATATATCGATAAGAATACAGCTTGGGTGGGGCCGCATTTAGCAAATTGGACAACGTTCTGATATCAGCCAAAATTCCACAATGTCTGAAGTCCTGCCTCTATAACCGGTGTGTTCTGCCCACCATGACATATGGTTCCGATATGTGGACGCTCAAGCAGAAGGCTGTGTCAGTAGGGTGAGAGTGGCACAGAGAGCCATGGAGCGTTCCATGCTTGGCATAAGGCTTAAAGACCAAGTCCCAAACGTCGAGATCCGCAGACGTACGAAGGTCTTTGACATCAGAAAACGAGCTAAAGATCTCAAATGGAGTTAGGCAGGACACCTGACAAGCCGCTGTGATGACAGGTGGAGTAAGGCCTATAGTGAAACACACGAATGTCAGTTGAACACTGATTTATTTCATAATACCTTCAAGTACATAACATTCACAGTAACCCACCCACATATTATACTACATCTTTCCCTTTTCAAAAGGAAAAGAAATTAAAAAAAATTAACAGAGTTTTTAAGGTTTAACATAGGTTGTATTATTGCAATACTAATAGTACCTACACTTACATTAATATAGCAACTAACTACGGGCACGTATGCACAGGTTTTTTTTTTTTTTTTTTTTTTTTTTATATATCTAATTACTCATTATCACCATTGTTTGTTCCAAACAATAAGTTATAGCCTATTGACGTCAGTATTTGAGCCTTGGACCGAGTGATTGGACCTTGAACTACAGGAATAGCATCGTCCCGTGGACTGTCACTTTCTCCAGGCGACGAATACGATTCTCCTTCACCAAGTTGTTCCTCAAACTTTGGTGTTATCTCACGTCGTCTGTGTTTTCTTTCTTCTGTTACATGGAACTGATCAAGGTTGGGTTGGTCTACTGGAGAGGCTAATCTCGTAGATGGTCCAGATTTGACGTCCGGAATTCCTGAAACACGACTGCGTACTACCAAGTGACGTCTACTACGCCTGTAACGTTGACCGTGCTCATCTTGCACCGTAAACGATCGTGGTTCTGACGCACGCACAGTTATCAAGACCGGCTTTCTTGATCCTTTGTCTATCAGCGTCGCCCTGTCACCTGACGATAACGATGGCAGCTGTTTCGCTGAGCGATCGTAGTATTGTTTGTCTTTTTCTCTCTGTGCCATTAGCGCCCGGTAATTACGATCTTTGTCGACTGTTTCGCGTAATAACTTTGAACTTACTGGCAACTTAGTGTTAATACGCCTTCCCATTAATATTTGTGCCGGAGAATCTAAATTAAAGCGAGGAGTGGCTCTAAAATTTAACAAACTAATGTGATAGTCTTGCCCAGACTCCACACATTTTTTAAGCATGTTTTTTATAGTTTGTACTGTCCGCTCGCTTTTCCCATTGGATTGTGGATAATGTGGAGAAGAAGTCACATGATGTATTTCCCACTCGCTCATGAACTTTTTGAACTCAAGAGAACTGTATGCAGGGCCGTTATCCGAAACAAGTTCTGCTGGTATCCCATGCCGCGCAAACTGGTCCTTCATAAAAGTTATTACCTGTTTACTACTCGTGCTCGTTAGCTCCCCAACCTCCACATAATTTGAAAAATAATCAACTAATATGACAAATAATTTCTTTCTATATTCAAATATATCGGAAGCTAGCTTCTGCCAAGGTAGTGACGGCACATGATGCTGCAAGAGTGGCTCGCGCCGCGGCTTCGGCGCATGCTGCGCGCACGCGGGGCAGCGGCGCACCACGCGCTCCACGTCCTCGGCCATGCCCGGCCAGTACATTACCTCTCGCGCGCGACGCTTGCACCTCTCTATGCCTAAGTGCCCTTCATGCACTCTCGCTAGCATTTCTTCACGTAAGCCCTTTGGAATAAACACACAATCTCCTTTAAATATGATACCTTTTATGTAACTCAATACTTCGCGATAGGGCCAGAACACGTTTACCTTTTCATGAACGTCACGTCTGTGTTTTGGCCAACCGTTGACTATATACTTCACTATCAAGTTACTGTCTTTATCTATTTTTGTTTCCTTCAAAATAAGGTCCATTTTTTGTTCGCTGAAAGGTATGTTTTCTAACATAAAACATGTTTGAATTTCTACCTCATCTGAAATGCGATCAAACAGCAAGTCTTTCAGCGGGGCCCGTGATAGGGTGTCGGCGATATACATGTACCTACCTGGCGTATATACTACTTTGAATTCATACCCCTGTACCCTTAGCATCATACGTTGCAGCCGCGCCGGCACTGAAACTAAAGGTTTGTTGAACAGCGCCTCGAGCGGCTTGTGATCAGTGTGAATTGTAACATCTGTCCTACCATAGATATACTGTCGAAACCGCTCCACCGCAAATACGATTGCCAGCATCTCCTTCTCAATCTGCGCGTAGCGCGATTGCGTGTCGGTGAGCGTCATGGAAGCAAATTCGACAGGCCGGCCCTCCTGCAACGGCACCCACCGCATGGCTGCTCGCGTCCACCGACAACACTATCGGCGCTTCCAGCGAGTATAACGCCAACACTGGAGCGGTAGCCAATTTACTTTTTAGCTTGTCTATCGCATCCGTATGGTTTTGTTCCCAAACCCATTCGGATTCTTTTTTCAACAAAGATCTTAAGACGTTTACACAATCTGCATAGTTCTGTATGAACTTGGACAGGTAGTTGACCATTCCTAAAAACCTTTCCAAGGATTTCCTATCCTCAGGGTATGGCATTTCCATGACCGCTTTAACCTTTGACTCGTCAGCCCTCATTCCATTTTTGTCAAATTTATGACCTAGGTATGTTATCTCAGTTACGCCAAACTTGCATTTATCACGATTAAACTTGATTCCTATTTCTTTTGCCCGTTTCAGTAAGCGACCTAACCTCAAATCATGTTCCTCCCTTGTGCTACCCCAAACAATGACATCATCAATAAAAGACTCAACCCCTTCTAAGTCTTCAAGGTGCTGCCTTAGTTTTCCGTGAAAAACTTCTGGAGCACAATTGATGCCGTATGGAAGGCGCAAGAATTGATAACGGCCAAATGGCGTACCGAAGGTGCACAAATCCGCGCTTGCATCATCTATTTCCACCATCCAAAATCCACACCTGGCATCAAGCACACTGAAATAGCATGCATTCCTCAGTTTTACAGCTAGTTCTGTTACAGTAGGTAGCGTGTACTGAGCGCGACGCACCGCCCGGTTCAAAGGTCGCGGGTCCAAACAAACTCGAATACTGCCGTCTTTTTTAGCAACTAGAACAATAGCGTTCACCCAGTCCGTGGGATGAGTCACTTTCCTTATAACACCCAGACCTTCCATTCTCTGAAGCTCTAAGTGCAACTTTTCTTTCAAGCCTAGAGGTATTTTTCTTGTAGGACAAATAACGGGTTGTATATTCTTATCTATTACTATGCTATACTTGCCGGGTAATTTTCCAAGTCCTTCAAACAAATCTGAATACTCCCTAATGTTTATTTCACTAACACACTTAACCCATTTTAACGAAATACTACCTTCTAAGCCAAGCACATTTTGACAATTCAGATCCGCTACTACAAATGGCAACACATATCTCTTACTGTTAAAAATTATACAAATCTTGTCAGTGCCAACAATAGGTAGCCGGTTCCCAGTAAATGAATGAACGCGCTTTGTAAATGGTTTTAGTTTTTCCATTGATAAACCTAACCTCAAGTATTCAGCTTTAGAGAGAACGTTTAGCATTGAACCGGTGTCTATTTTTAGCACTAATTTTTTACCGTTACATTTCACATTTTCAATCCATTCTTTATGAGACTTACTTAGTTTTTTGTCCTCATCCACGGTATTCACGTAGAATAACTCATCACTTGAATCGTCACTAACTTCCGACCGCGTACTTAAATCATACACCTTTTTATTTTGTTGCACTTTTTGTGGACACACCATAGAAAAATGACCTTTTTTATCACACACAAAACATGTCGCACTTCTCGCCGCACAACCCTCGTCGCCGGGGCACCGGCCGCTGCCGCAGGTGGCGCAGGCGGCGCGAGCTCCGTCGTCGTGCCGCACTGGGGGCGCCCTAGCGCCGGCGCCGCCACCGCGCTGCCGCGCTCCTCGCCTACCGGTCGAACGCCGCAAGCCACCTCGCGCGTTCCTGCTCCCGGCTTGACCCCCCACCGCGTTCACCTGTATCTCTTCTGAGGCGCCGTCGATACATCGACTTTCCTCTTGCGACATTTCTGCCGCCTGACAGATTTGTATCGCCCTTGCCAAGGTCAACTCATCTGTACGCAGTAGACGATCTCTTACTCTGTTGCTTGTTATCCCGCACACGATCTTATCTCGGATCAGACTGTCATGAAGGTCGCCGAATTCGCAAGACTGACTCAGCACACGTAATGCCGTCACATACTGATCAATATTTTCTCCTTCTTCCTGGCTTCGTGTGAAGAACTTGTACCGCGACACGGTTATGTTCGGTTTTGTACCGAAATGTCCATCATATTTTTTTAACAGACAGCCGATGTCATCTTCACTTTCACCTTCACTATAGGTAAACGTAGTGAAAATCTCGTAACCCGCCGGTCCAACGAGGTTCACCAACAGAGAAGCCTGTACTTCCTTGGGCTCCTTGCTCACTCCAGAGGCTTTTAGAAAAACGTTAAACAACTTTTTCCACCTGCGCCACGCATCAGACCGCGTGGCGGGGCCGCCTTCTAAAACCAGTTCGGCTGGAGGACGCGCGTGTTCCATATTCCAAAGTTATTATTTATCACTTTCTTCACTGTAAAAGTCGATTTTAATCGAATTGAATGGTATTTTACCACCAATAACTAATATTATTGAAAACCGCTGTCACCATATAGTGAAACACACGAATGTCAGTTGAACACTGATTTATTTCATAATACCTTCAAGTACATAACATTCACAGTAACCCACCCACATATTATACTACAAGGCCGTGACCGAGTGGCGTCCAAGGACTGAGAAACGAATTTACCATCGCGGGTAGAGCCTGGATGAGGCTGGCACAGGGCCGCAGGGGCGCGTCATTGTATCAGTGGCGCGAGGAAGCGAGGGCGCGGGGCGAGGGACCGATGCAGCGACACATGGAGCTGCGTCGGTCTCAGCTTCGCGAGGTCCTGGTGGCGGAATGGCGGGACAGGCTTTCACGCCCTACCGCCGGCCTCGTCACCATCGAGGCGGTCCGGCCGGTGCTCGAGCGCTGGCTTGGGAGGAGGCACGGCTCCCTGTCGTTTCGGGCGACGCAGGTGCTCTCGGGGCATGGTTGCTTCGGGAAGTACCTGTGTCGCATAAACAGGGAGCCGGACGCCCGGTGTCACCACTGCGTCGACTGCCGGGAGGACACGGCGTGGCATACGCTGGCAGAGTGTGCCGCTTGGGAGGAGCCGCGCCGTGCCCTCATCTCAGAAGTAGGCAGTGACTGGTCGCTGCCGGCCGTAGTCGAATCGATGGTCGGCAGCGCCGAGTCCTGGGACGCGGTGGTCTCCTTCTGCGAAACAGTCGTCTCGCAGAAGGAGGCTGCGGAAAGGGAGAGGGAGATCTCATCCACTCACCCAGCCCGAAGAAGGCGCACCGGGCGTCGGCGGAGGGCGGACAACGCCCTCTTCCAGCCCCCCTAAATGGGTCCAGGGGCGACGGACACGGGGACGTCCGTCGCTACCCACACACCAGGACCCGAGGTGGCGGCGCGTAGTGTTCCACGCGCGCCAATCCTAGACGTCGCGGGGGGAGTCAAACACCTCACTCCCCCCCCAGACCCGAAGAGGCCCGCGGTGCCCGCCCGCGGCCCACCAGTCGGGGGTTGCGGAAGGATCGTACGTTCCCGCGACCCCCGGCGTAGGTGTGAGATGGAACACCGGGGTGGTTTTTAGTCAGTAAGAGTCTGACAGACCCCGCCGCCCGCCCCAGGGCGGCGGACATCCATGAGGATTTTCCACCCCGGAAAAAAAAAAAAAAAAAAAAAAAAGGGCCGCAGGGGCGTGGGGATTGGCTCGTGAAAAGAGAGGCCAATGCTCAACTGTGGGTGTAGTCGGGGTGTGGATAGTGATGACGAGGTAAGATCTAGCTGCCTCCTTAAACTGGTAATAAAGGCGATTAGCTCTATCTACATTTTTGCAAACCATGTAGGTACCTACAACAGTCTACCACAACTTTTTATACCACAACTTACACACGAAGGGTGCCACAGGGCAAAACACGCCGACAAAAAACACGTTTCTTGTATGGAGACGGTCTGTCTCCATACAAGAAACTCCCTTAATTTTTTTACTTTAAAAAAATTGTTTTACTGTAAGCGCATCAATTGAGAACGGCTGGAACGATTTGGATATTTTTTTTTTTTTTTAATGTTCGTTATAGTCCGAATTAGGTTTTTATGAAAAGTATAAAATAGTTTATTTGCTTTCAAACATGTTACATTAAGGTCTTCTAAAGACAAATCGGAAAAGTTCCCCGGGGAATCTTCAAATTCGGGAAAAACTGAACGTCCTTCTTTCTTTGGGATTTTTGTATGAATTATAAAAATTTGAACAGGACAACGTCTGTCGGGTCAGGCAGTTTATAATATACTAGCTTTTGATCGCGGCTTCGCCCGCGTGGAGGTAGAAAAATGCCAACTTGGATATCTATTTAATAATACGGTAGAGAAGGTTTACCGTATGTTCTAACTTTGAGCTAAGATTATACTAATCAAATTCATAAATAAATTAAGTACCTACACAAACAAACAACTACTACTACCTACTTTTACTGTAATAAAAGGCTAACATTGCCAAGCTAGACTAAATTAGCCCCCGTCCCGCCTTAAACTACATTCATCTAGTCCATATTCAATGTCATTAAATAATAAATTACCAGAAGACATAAAACAACAAAATAAAACCAGTATATTTTTAAATAAACTAAAGTAGTACTTAATTAAAAAAAGCTATTACACCGTAACAAGAATAACTAACGGATAAACGGATCTGCGTTCTTCTAACAATCTTCTTCTACTCTGTCCTTCTCATACTTCTGACTTTGTTCATTCTTCCTTTCATATTCAATCCATTCTTCTTTGGAATGCGCTTCCTCTTGATATCAGGACGGCTACCAGTCGGTATGCATTTAAGCGGAAATTGCAGAGTTATTTTCGTAACAAATAGAGTAGAGTCATCTCAACATCTCTCTTCCTTGAATTTGTATATATATAATATATATATATATATTTATGTAAGTATATAGTATAGTAAATAGTATGTATGTGTATAGGACTTATTTATGTATTTGTGTACGTTGTTTTGATAGTTTATTTTTTTATCATTGTTATACATCGCTCAAAATCAATCCTTTCCTTTTCTTTCAATTAAAGCACCTGCCATCTAATCTCTTCACCACCCTTGGTTGACTGGTAGAGAATGCCTAAGGCATTAAGTCCGCCTTTGTACCTTTTGTGCGAAAAGTAATAAATAAATTCAATAATAATAATACTAACTATGAATATTATAGATATTTATTTTATTAAGTAAAATAACAAAATAAATATAAAACAATACCTACCTACAAAATAAGCAATATTAAATATACTTAATTAAATAAATGATAAATGAATAGATATACAGGTGCATATAAAATATTAATAGAATAAGAGAATGAATGAAAATATAAATACATAGGTAATATAGAATATAAAATAAAAAAAACTTAATAACAAAGAAAATTAATACAGCGACCTTCCTCTCCCTACTTATTTAAAAATTATCTGTGCCCGACAGGGTCCATAATTGTTTCTATTATTTTTCTTCTAGCTACCACCTGTATTTGTACAATATGGATTGCAATAAATGATTTGAGATTAGAGCTACCACAATGTCGGCATTATCTTATACGGATGTCATGGACGAACAAAAAAAAAACGTGTGTGTATTATAGCTAGCGTCAGTCATGCACGACTGCCGACTAGCCCCTTTAAATTAAATCAAGATAAGGTAGTTAAGATAAGGAAAAAGCCAGAATTAAGAAAACGTGTAATGTGAAATATTATTTTAATACTACCATAAATAGAGTCGAGAACAGTCGTCTTGGTCTTCAGTTTAGGGTCAATAGCATTTTCATCACTTTTTACATTTTATGAAACTTATTGTGCTTTCGGTGTATACGGCACGAGTATTCGGTAGTTCGCAGCATCACAACCGCACGACGGCGACGCGACGGCTAACCGAGTCGCGTCTGTCTGTGTACTACCTTAATTGCATCTCGCTCGTTACGCCACAGGTGTGAATACTGCTCATAATCACGGCTGGTGATAATATTGTATGCACAACACCAGTTCTAAGAAGATGGCAATTAACGTCTGGCTCAGAAGTTTGTCCACTGTGTCAGAAAAAAAACGGGTGAGATTTATGGAACAATTTCTAGGGAAACGAAAGCTTGTAAAGCTACTTCAGTTGTGAATTTCCTTTTTGGTGTTTGAACCTTTTAAGCCCGTTTTCTGTAACGTTAGGCGTCACCTAAATGAATGCCTAAATAAAATCATGGTGTTGGATTTTTTGCTTTTGGTGTATCGCTTAGTGTTGATGAAAACGAGGCTCCAGTGTACTTTATAGATCGTGCGCGTTTTTTGCGTACTGATCTCTTTAAGTAGATCGCTTTTGCAAAACGTCACAGCTAGCAAACGCCTAGCTTTCGAGAAAAAATACAAAATTTCCCAAAAATTCCACTTATGTACCCACATAAAAAAAAAACATTTTACCATAGAAAATGTACGAATTTCACTCCTAGGTTGTTCCGTTTTACGTTCAGAGAAAATACAGCGTTTTTTTTTTTTGTATATTTAAAGTACCTAAGTTTTAAATTTTAATTCATTTTTAAATAGCTGCTACCGTACAATGAACCGTTTTTACCGTTATGAAGCAAAATATATAATTAATGAAATTATAAACAATAAAGTTTAATTTGTACTTACTACTCCTAAAAGATCGTTGGTAACAACGTAATTAATCGAATGTAAGCGACGCCACAAAATACATAACTTTTAGTCCCTACAAGGTGACGCTAACGCTTGACAGTTGTTCTCTTTTTATGTCAACCTATTACACTACACACCAAATCAACATATTTATACTTAATATACAAAAATAACACATCTCGACTTTTAATGTAAAGTTAAAACGCAATGAAAAATTAGGAAGCACGAGCGAGCGAAGCGAGCTCGGGACTTGGGGCACCCCGACTTGGACAGGTTAGGTTCCTTTAAGCCCGCGGACAGAAATAGAATAGAATCAGAAGAAGAAGAAATAGAAGCGGCTCTCCATCGACTACGCTTTATTTCAAATTGATTGACATTGACCTAGAAAATGTCGTTGACCTCAGAGCTTGTTACACAGGGTGATATTCCCACAGTTGACCATATTTTGGTTTGACCTTGACTATTTGGGTGTTCGACCTTGAATATGCCATTGACCTCATTATTGCTTGGAAACCTATTTAGACCCGCCACGTGAACTTCCCCAACCTTAATACTCCCACTATCCCACCAAACCCGAAATAAACTTATGGCGATTTTCACGGCACCTATGGTTTTGCTAAATTTAAGGTTTTCAAAAATACACTAAAAAGGGTTAATCCTACCAAAAATATAACTCTTCTATGTAAATTCGCTGGTCCATAAAGTACAGTGGTTCCCATTACGGTTGCCTAAGTTACAGTACCTACGTAAAAAGGGGATCTTGTCCGTCATTTTTCCGTCTGTGTTGATGTCAAAAGCATTATGGATTACGTTGGTCGTAGATGGTGGGCTATTTTATACTGTGATACATTTTTATGTCATGATCTTAGCATTTCATTCACATTGCTGGAAATAGCTCCTTGTTAATAAGGAGTTTGATGTCCTTTCTCTACCTAGGCTTTAACTTTCCCTACCTACTTTTAGTATCTAGTCTTTAAAAGTGAGTACAGAAAGACAAGTTGTCCCCTATCGAAATGCAACAGCAATTTTCTAAAATCCACGTAGTTTCCTAAGCATGTGAAAAGGTTGGGTCAGAAATAGTCAGAATAGATCTGTTTTGGGTAGGATTTGACATCGGACGAAGTAATTTTCAGGAACTTCCACTTGCTCGCGTGTCTATCACAGTCCGTAGATACCTTTTCCTTATTCAGGCGATCTTCCCATGCCTAGTGGAATGGTGAATATTCTATGAGCCGTCGTAGGTAAATGACAGCCGAAAGCGTTGCGTACCCCTGTCACATTAAACCAAGGCTTTTTGTACAAAGCTTGTTCAATCCCGTAATGTAACCAAGTATGTATTTATTTTCTCACGGCACTTAGGTAAGCGCTATTCGCAGTATTTGGTTAGCTAAATTACCTGCCTCACTCGAGATTGCAGATAGTGCTCGCGTTCCGTCCTGTCATTATCGTGGCTTCACGCGATTCTTGGCGCCATGACCTCTGTTTTGTTATTGACTTTACTCTGATAATAAGTCACAAAGTGGGTCAGGATGCATGAAGAAGGTTGATGAATTCCGTTTGATTACTCAGCGATACCCCAGGCCCAGCATAGTGTAGCTGGATGTTTGTTCAAGGCATGCGCTGGGGAGTGGGTTAGTACTTACTAATTAGGCCAGTCGCTCATATCAGTTGAAAGGAGCAGCTAGTGCGAGCGGCGAGGAGTGAAAAGATTGCCGAGGACTTGGCGGTACGTGCGGCGGCCGACGAGCCGACTCGGGGCGACAGTCGCGGCGCGGCACTGCGCATGCCCGCCACTGCGCCACTGAGCGCGCGCTCCCCCTGGCGGCGCGGCGCCGCAGTGAGTTGCGTAACAAAAGCACACTCGGCTCTCGACGCTACGCTGAAAACTTTCGGCCGCTCGGCCCGCGCCTACGGCATGGAGAAACGTAAAATCACATAAAACTTTTCCGCGGAGCGCGCCGTTTGACTCGCTAAAATTCCTCTTATCTAATTGGATAGTCTTGGACGCGGTCGGATCGTCGCTTCTGCTTATTTTTAAGTTGTTGAAGTTTTCTCTTGAAGTTGACTGTGGCGAAAAGTGAACTGTTGCGGTTTTAGCCGGCCGCTTTTATAATAGTGTGGACTATCTAAGTGTTGTGTTCACTTGCTTTGTTTTCCTTTGCTCGAGTGGTGGCGGCCTGGCGGAGGTCTGCGTGCTGGTGGTGCTGGGGATCGATACTGCGGTGGGAGCGGCGAAGGTATGTTATTTTTTATCACCTTTTGTATTAAATTATAGCGCAGTAGCTTTAAGTAGAGACGTGCCCGTAACTCTATATTTTATCGGTCGCGCGGTGCTGAACATATGCGGGTAGTGCTATCGTTTACTTTAACTACACATTCTGTCAAGTATGTTTTAAGTTAATAACTTTCAAATGTGTTGATATTAATTTACGTAGAGTACTTAAAACCTAACATTTGCGGACACATATTATTTTTTATAATATGTGAAACTAAAATGAACTTTTTGAGCACAAAACTAAAGAAAACTCGGAAATAAGCTACTGTCCTCTTTGTATTCTTCAGGCGTATCACATAACATATTTAGTAACTTTTCTCATACAGAAAATGGGCCTATAAAATGTTATATTAGTCTTGTCTAATGTATGATGTAGGCACTTAGTTGTAAACCGTTCGTCTCGACAGCTTGGCTACCGGCGCCGCCGTTCACCAATCGCTTACACTTTCTACGCCGAAATTTTATTCCCAAATTTGGTATACAGCCAAACCTATGACGTAGATATCTTCAACAAACTAGGTCAAATATAAGTCTGGAGTTAGACCACTTTTACGACATTGTGTAAAATGTTACCGAGTATCACTTATATGTACTTATAGGTACTGTGATATTAATTAGATATTAGATGGATTTATCTGTCTATTTATAGTGTGTATTTCAAATAGTTGGCGCGCACAACTTCCTTTGTCATTTCATTGCACCTCTGTGAGTACGTTACTCACTTTTGAATTATATAGATACTACAACGCACCTACATACTTGCTACGTAGGTACAAAGTAACGCTACCAACTTGGAAGTATGAATTTCTTTTATACATAACTATGCTGACGTAATAAGGTGCAGATACACTTCCTTTCCTTTGTTCAAGCTTACATTATTTAGTATTCGAATGAAGCACGTGCCGTGTAAATTTTACACATAAAAATTCATTACTGTACGCACGACTTCAGCTGTAAAAATATGAATAAAGCAAATTACAATCACCAGTTAGCGATGTGTTTTATGCGTACACAATACCTTTTCAAACATAATAGGGGTGGGAACAAATTCGTGTTAATTTATTTGCTTAATTTCAGCTTAAGGGTTGGGTGTAAATTAATTTATATTTCAGTGAAAGATTGGGGTGTAATTAGAATTACAGAGGAAACTGATGAAAGTAAGCTTGTTTATGATGAACATCCGGTTTCTTCGTCAGATTTCCGTTTTCTTTCGTATATTTATTACCTATCTGTTCTGTTAAATGGCAGTTTATAGCAAAACCTTAGAACTCCAAGACAGCTTAATATTCTTCCTGGAACACACCCATTACATTATTGTTTTTCTTCACGAGGGTTAGTAGATCCAGGCTTTCAACACTTGTAACTTTCTACTGCCATTTTGAGATTGCGCCACGAAAGGCTTTCTTTCTTCCTACGGAACGGTCTATTACTACGATGACACTCATTCCGTTACCGTAGATAAGTACTCATATTTATTTGTAACAAACTGTGCCTGCGACTTCGTTCGCGTGGATGTCGGAAAAGAATAATGTGTCTTAAATAAAAGTAGGTTTAGTTATTTCTTATGACATCAGCTATCTGCCTGTGAAAGTCCCGTCAAAATCGGTATAGCCGCTTCGGAGATTATTAGACCGAACAGACAGACAAATACATTTAAAAAAAAAAATTTTTTTTTGTTTAGTAAAAAACTGTTATTTTGACATCATAAACAGACACTTTAATTTTATATATATTTGTATACAGGGTGACAGGGATGCGCCAACTGAAATCATTAATTCAGCAAATGATTCTAGACCCTAGCGTATGAATTATTCGTAGGTTATAAAAAAAAAGTGCAATACCTACGCGGTCAAAATGTATAGCAGAGCATTTTTTTTATAATAATCGACGAGAAATTACAAAGCTAGGGTCAGAATGAGAGCAGTGGTGGCCCAGTGGTAACATCCGCGACTTACGAGTTGCAGGTTGCAAGTTCGAACACAGACAGGCGCTTTAATTTGTGTAAATAATTTCATCACCACTGCTCTCAAAACAGCGAAGGAAAACATCGTGAGGAAACCAGCATGTCCTAGAACAAAAAAAATCGAACCACCATCTACCAACCCGCATTAGGCCCGCGTGGTGGATTACGGCCAACTCCCTCTCACCGAGAGGAGGCCTGTGTCCCAGCAGTGGGAACATTATAGGCTGATAATAACAATAATGCAAGGTCAGAATATTGTAATGAATCCATGGTAACAAGTGGTGCGCCGATGTCCCTGCCACGCTGCAGAAGATACAGAAAGGAGATTTATAGATTTGTTTTGGTGTATTATCAAATCAAATCAAATCAAATTATTTATTTCGGGTTGCATAGACCCATAGATAAATACCTTAACCTAAGTATACATATTATTATCAACAATAAGTCTTAGTAAATAAAACATAAGCCTATGTTAGTAACACTTCACTAGCATTATGCTAGCTTATAGCTTAGCTTAGCTATTATGCTTAGCTATTATGTTCTATAGAGTATTCTATCTATCTCTCTACCGTGACTGCAGAAAATTAGCCAGTCAGTGTAAGAGCTGACTGCTCAAACGAATTTGGGGTCCTATCGTTTTTTGCGGAGGCTCGTTTAATGAACGTAGGTACCTATCAGGAACGCATATAATATAATATATTTCTTGTAACCTCGAGAGAATAGTATTTTTTTTTAAGGGTGCCTCTCACTGGGAATTTCCCCTGTATCGTGGGTGCGTTTACAATCATTTAAACTCACATACACAAACAGCCAGACTCGGAACAACTACTTGCAGGTCATACAAATATTTGTTCCGCGCGGGAATCGAACCCGCGACACGCAGCGCAGCTGTCAATCGCTTAGCCACTGCGCCAACCGTGCCGTGTACCTTAAATAGCCTAAAGTAAAGCTGGAAGGGTACATAAACGGTTGATATCATGATCAGGTAAACCGCAGAATAACGCGTTTAAAAACCTGACCGCCTGGTATTTCGCTAAAATAAATCTCTTGAGGTTTTACCAATCAATGGAACATGGGCTATATTTATCACTTCACAGAATAGATACTTTCACATAAATATCGTTCCTGCAGAAAAAAATAAAAGATTGACTTACATAAGTAATTACATACGTTGGGGGTACCTACATATAATGATGTCTAAACCCAATTCTAAGCTGCTCTAGGGTCATTCTTGTTTCATATTACAGATATAACACCTCAGTTTGGCGCCTATTCTCCCTGACTCAGTTTGATGAACAACCTCGTAAAATTGTTAATAGTCTGTCCGCACCGCGAGCGACACTCGTTGGGATTACAACTAGCCACTATATCTGAGTTTATGTTGATTAAATAATCTATGTTGGTCTACCTAATGAGATATTAATTTTTGAAGGAACCTCGTTTTCGTGTTAGTAATTTAAAAATGAAGCTACATCTATCAACACATCTGCTTTGCAGTTTGGCAGGGGTAATATAATGATATTAAAAAAAAACTATTTCTGCGAACAGACAATTTTTTTTTTCATGTAATGAAATGATTAATAGAATCTACCTGTAAGAAACAAAAAATAAAGAAAGAAAAATCGGTTTATTTGTCACAGAAACACGTGCATACAAAAAAGATAATTAGCTCTAATAATTGAGAATTAATAAAAACAAAAAAGAGATCTCTAATCACGAGCACAAAACAGAAACGTCGACTGTTTCTGTTTTGATATGTTTCTGTTCTGTTTTGAGGTGATAAATCGAACCCGTTACATGAGAAAAATAATCACCCTGTAGCTTTATCATACCGATCGAAAGGCTTCATCATAAGGATTATTTTTTGCTAAATAACAAAGTGTCACAAATAAAAGGTAGACCATGAATTTTAACATTTGATGTGAAATTTTGTTCAGAAAAATGAAAAACTGACATTGCCGATTATTGATCGATTTCCGGTTCAACCATGTAATTATTGAAATATCTATAGATGCAGTTTAAATTGTTTTTTTAATTCAAATAATGTCTTCTTTTAGTAAAATGTTCCATCTACAATATTCAAGGTACTTTCCCTCCATGTAGCATATCCGTGGGACGCCCTGTATATTTATCGTTCTTAGATATCATCTTCATTCTCTTGCTCTGATCCCAATTTATTTGGGTTCAGGGCAACACGCCTTCATCTTTCATACTTCTTTGTTGGTAGTCTTCTCGGTAGTCACCTCCTTTCTTGCCATATCATCTTTCCGATTTTCCGAAGTTTTCAAGTATTGGACTGGTTTTTTTTTTTTTGGATTTTAATACAGATGTAAATCACAAAAATGAACTGCCGAGCTATTTATTCTGTAATCTTTTTTTTCAATCTCACCGTGAAAACTTAGGTGAAGAGTGAGGTGAGATTTTTACATAATCGACCGGGTGTCGCTACCAAACATTTAATTCTTTAAGTATTTCTTTTTTAAACTTGACTTTGACAGCATAATTGTTATAAACAGTACGTTATTACGATAGGTTTAATTACTATTTTCAAGCGTAGTGTTAGGTCTGCGTTCCACAAAGATGTTAATAATTGTTTAATTGCTCATGTTCAATCATCATTCTTGATTAAAAGCTGACAGATTTGTTCACAATCTTGACTCATATCTAGTTTTTAATCGAGATTTATATCTGATCATCCGTACAGAAGACCTTTTACCGTATTTTATTCAAATGCGTACCGGAACCCTCTGTTCCTACATAAATATATACAGGGTTACCATCCGACCGGATTTGTCCGGAGATGTCCGGCTTTCTGGCTCCCCTTTTGGACTTTGTTCCGCCTTCTCATTCGTCCGGACTTTCGTCTTGGGAGAAGAAGAGAAGAAAATTAGTTAACTGGCGATATGTAGGTGTACTTATTACTAGGTATAGATACACCTCTGCCAAACCCTTTATGGAAACAGGCGTGATGTTTTGTTATAAAAAAGTTAAAAGATTACGAGAAAAACAAAGATGAAAAACTAAAATGATTACGGAAAAAATAATGATAAAAAAAGGAAAATGATTACGGAAAAAAGAATGATAAAAAAGTAAGATGTCCGGACGTTTTACCAAATGTCCCGCTTTTTGTCAGGACTATTTTCGGAATGGTAACCCTATACCTACACATAGCTATATCGGTACGGTCTAAAACCTTCCTACCAATTCGTCTTCGTAAGGATCGCCTTTCGCGTCACGTTTTAAAATCGTTGGAGCTCCGGCACGTAGCCAGACATTTATTGGAGACCCCGACGGAAACCCTCTTGAGGGAAGAGGGAAATTATCTTACAAACACCCAATTTGTTCTGTACATTATCGCTCTTTCAATCGGGACTTACGTTCCTATTTGTTAGACAAAGGAGAGGGGAACGGTGTTTTTTTTCTACCAAGTAAACAGATAGATTTAGTGGCAGGTAGTGGAGCTCCTTGGTTAAGAATCAACATAGAGAAAAAATTGTTTTTTTTCCCCATTTCTGCCACCAAACAGTAGGTGCCTAATCCTGTTTTTCAGTTTGAAGGATATGTTGCTGGTAAAATTACAGACACATGAAACTTTTCGACTTTGTCCTTCTTTCTTATAATCTATGAATTTATCTGTCATCGCAGTGACTTATTGCAGTTGTAGCTATGGATTCCTCTAAGGAAGGAAGAGGAGGAGGAGGTAGGTCATTCTTACGGACATTAGGTACTTACCTACCTATCATCTACTCTTAAAAGTCATATGCAGTTCCGTCCCATCCGTGATTAAAATAACTTTTGTGGATGACATTGCGGTTCAAGTAATGTTTGAATTTGTTTTGGTTATTGATCCAAGAAAGTCGTTAGTCTAGGCCGAAAACAAAAGAAAGCTCGTTGAAAATAAATCTCAATGTAGGCCTTGTATGAAATATCATTATGAAGATACAATACTTGGACTAGTGCCAATATATGTCGCGAAAAACCTCCTGACCTCCTATTCAGATCATAAAATGAAATCGAGACTTCTTGGACGGAGTAGGGTATTTGTCTAGATAGGTTAAATACTTGAGAATTCATAAACGGTTAATTGAAATTGGAATGTTCAAAGGCTCTTCTCATTTGTAGTACAATTTGTTAATAGGATTGGGTAGAGGAATGTCTGCTGGGTTAGAATGGTAGGTAGCAAGGTCGTTTACATTAATATTGGAGAAACGGTCGGAATTGCAGGAGCTAGCGGTGGTAAATCCGAAATTGCAGGTATTGTTTGTGATGTTGCATTGTCATTGCCAAGTCATGTTCAATTTTTATATAAACCTTGCTTAAAATGGATATAAATCAAGATAAAAGGTTTTTATAATATAGTTACACAACTAAGGGCTGATATCACCAAAGTCAGATATCTTTTGTCCGTGGAATAAAATTGACGTCTGACAGTTCGAGTATGGAAAAACTGTCAAAAATTCAAAATTTATTCTCAGGATAAGATATAATCTAGGTAGGTATAAAAGTTTGGTGAAATTCGCTCTTAGTAGCTCATTTATCCCCTTGAATGTCCTAAGACCCACGTGTTGGCCAACCACATTCTACTAGTTTGTTCTTACGTTTCGAAACCTGTAAATAGAGAACAAAGACAATGGTTTTCTAATAGGATGTAATGTAAGGTTTTGTAATTTCACCAACCTTTTATATGTAGAATAAGTCTTATCTTGAGAATAAATTATGAGTTTTTGACAGTTTTTCCTTATTAGACCTGTCAAACATCAACTTTATTCCACGGATAAAAGACATCTGACTTTGGTGAAATCAGCCCCAAATCTTGTAAAATAATACAAACAAGGGGAAAAACACACATTTTGTGGGCAGCGGCAGTGCTTGAGTACGAAAATAGATAAAAAAACAAAATACACTTAAATAAAGTCGTACAAAATTATAATACT
This sequence comes from Brachylomia viminalis, assembly GCA_937001585.2. NCBI lineage: Eukaryota > Metazoa > Arthropoda > Insecta > Lepidoptera > Noctuidae > Brachylomia > Brachylomia viminalis. The sequence continues at coordinate 8,246,164 of OW443300.2, forward strand.
ATGGTTGTATTTCTAACCTATCTACTTCAAAAACAACAATTAATTGCAAACATTCAGACGTAAGTACACCGTGCCACATAAATGTATCGCCTTTCATTATCCACGCGGTGTTGTCTGTCAAAATTGTGATAAATTTAGATTGTGTAGCGCAACGGCGGCACCTTGCTCTTGACAAAAATAAATATGATTTTACAATAGTATGTCAGGTATTATTTCTCTTTATTTGCTTACGTTGATAATTTTAATGTTTTCAAGCCTTTTTTCCACTTGCAGATCAAAAGATCCCTTCCTCTCTATCACAACATTCTTTCCCGTTGCGTGTCAATCTTTTCCAGGTCTTCCCAACAAGATTAATTACTTAGATTCCTATTATTTTCGACCTAATCACATAACGAATTGCAATTATAGGTACCACTACTGGAAATTAACATTGTTATACATTATCGGGGTTACGTTGTACAGAAACAAAATACACCCTGTATTAACACATCACAAACTGTTAATCTCGGCGAATTACAAATTATTCGCGAAGCGCGGCCGCGGAAAAGCCGATAGAATAGAATAGAATTTATTTCCAACGTAAGGTTTACATTGTATACCACAACATAAGACTAAGTATTAATCATAATAAGTACTTACATTAAGTTTCCAAAAACAAGCATTCTTAAAAATGAATCATTCTTAATTAGTAATCATTTCGTACGCTAAAATTATACGTTTTCTTTGGATTTCAACTTAACTAAAACAATAAATCTGATGTTAGAACTATGTATGAACATTTAAACTAATTGGGGGTATACAGATAAGAAATCTTTACCTTCCGCGCTAGTCATAGACTGTGTTACGGCAAGGTAAATACAATACAATACAACAATACACAACAACACAATACAGTACAATATTATTACTTTGTTTAAATCAGCCTGTCTAAAGGTCTCATTGCAGACCAAAGGTGTCTTCTCAAACAGAAATTAACGAACATGAACACTGACTGGCAATTTCAGACTACATAGTCAGTCCAGCCGTTCTATTCTGTAAAACTATCACCGTGAAAACTTACGTGAAGTGAGCTGTCATTCCACCTAATAGTAGGGATTGACACTATTGACAGCTCATTCCACCTGATGGTAGGGATTGACAATATTGACAGCTCATTCCACCTGATGGTAGGGAATGACACTATTGACAGCTCATTTCACCTGATGGTAGGGATTGACATTATTGACTGCTCATTCCACCTGATGGTAGGGATTGACACTATTGACAGCTCATTCCACCTGATGTTAGGGATTGACACTATTGACAGCTCATTTCACCTGATGGTAGGGATTGAGACTGTCGACAGCCCATTTCACCTATGTTTTCACTGTGAGAATTTTACAGAATAGATCTACTGGTTTCCTCGTGATATTTTGCTTCCCGTATCAACAAAGACTCAAAGAGTAAGTGCTATAATAAAATTAACGCAACCATTCTCTCAAGTCCTCAAGAGCGATAACAACAGTGAGATCGTAAGACAGGCTCCTAAATCCCGACGACTTCTAACAATTTGTTCGCCGATGCGGGGATTTTGCGTACACGCGATGATGTTTTCATACGCTGTTTTCCTTCTGTGACAGCTATAAACATGTTGTAAAGAAACGGTGGTTACGTTAGTAAGTAATAATATGAAGAGGGTTAATGATATCGTTAAAGCTGACGTAGACGTTTCAAAATATCTTGTTTGTTGCTGACAAACAAGATATTTAAAAAAAATCTACTGTCTATTAGTTTGTGCAGCACGAAAACCGCTGGGCGGATTTTAATGCTATTTGCACTGTTGTATAGTCACTTGACTGTCTGTGAAGTGTGCACATGTGACAGTCTGTCACGTGCATACAAAAAGATAAAATAAGTAGTGACTGCATAGGAGAAGTTGCGGACAATAGCTAGCTATAAATATTGATTGGAATATTTGTCTTTCAATAAATTAAACATTCGAATAAATCGCTCCCTTGTCTACGATAACCTAGTTCACAACTACGATTGGATGAAACTGTGAAAGTTCGCTCTTTCTTAGAACGTGTTGTTCGATACGGGTAATGCCTTCTTCAAGGAACTGATTACGGAATAGAAGTACTTTCAGGTATACCTATAATTTGATCAAACAATCAATGAGTGATTGAGAGATTACTAACTTCGGCGATTGTTTAAGAATTCATGGCATTACAATTACAGCCACTTGAGTATTGTTCAGGGTGGTTTAACCTTTTTAGTGAGTTTATATGTCAAGATTTGTTCGAAAAAGGTAAAAAGATTACGTATATTCTTATAAAATATTACTTTGCTTGATAGTGTGCTTATAGAATTTTGACATTGAACGGGAGCGGAGGGCCTTGTCGAAAAGAGCGAATATGCTGGCTCGCAGGTTTGCTCGTTGCTCCGATCAAGTTAAGATCACATTTTTCAAAGCATATTGCACCTCACAGTACACGTGCAGCCTGTGGGCTCGCTACACACAAGCGTGCTACAGCGCCCTCCGCGTCCAGTATAACAACGTGTTCAGGGCCGTGTTGGGGCTGCCCCGCTTCTACAGCGCCTCGGGCATGTTTGCGGAAGTGCGCGCCGACTGTTTTCACGCCACCACGCGCAAGCGGTGCGCGTCCTTAGTGCGCAGGGTGCGGGCCAGCTCCAATACTGTCCTGAAAATGATCGCTGAACGATTTGACTGCCCCTACATACGACAATGCAGTAGCAGACATTTATAAGCTGGGGCACTTAATCTAATCAGAGACAAACTCATATTCTTTGATAAAGTTATTATTTATATTTGAATTTAATTTTAATTCTGTGACCCTTATTTTAATTGCATTTGACATAGTATTTTAAGTGACCTATACCTACATATAATTTGTACCTATTTTAATTGCATTGACATTTTATTCTATAATGTGATTTATTTTGTTGCAGTATCGTTAATTTGTATTTTATGTAATAGGTATGGGTTTTGCCTGAATTTTATTTATAGGTAAAAAACAGAGATTTTCAAAGGTAGTCATAACATTTTCGTTACAAGAAGGTTCTTCATAGAACAATTTCAGTATTTTAATGCATTTCTTACCCAACTAGTTCTCAATTAAAAGCCATACCTGGAAAGGAAAATCTATAACCATCGAAGCTCATTAGTGTCGTCGCGTCACTAAACTGCCTCATACGACGACAGTCAACGACCTTGCGTGTGACATATCTACTACATTCCCCATAGTACCTGACTATTGTATGATAATATTTATTTACGAGCAGCTACCTATGTTTAAAAATACATTGCCGCGATCTATAGTGTTCGGGACATCGGGACGGCGACCGGGCAAAACTAGTTTAAGCTGGATTAGTCATTAACGTTTGTTCTGTGGGCAAAATAAATTACTTCGCAGTTGCATTGCTTTATGCTCTAATGGAGCTTGTCTGTCCTTTTGTGCTATAAACAACCGTTAGGAGTCCATTTTCCTCCGCCTTCCCCAAACGGAGGGCGTGAGGATTTACCCTAGAAAATTTGGAAACTATGTAGGTACATGACCTGACCTGAAACGTTGACATATACATTAGAGATGTTATCGAATGTATTCATAAAAATTCAAGGAATCCCTGACATGTGTCACAGCCATGAGTCCTAACAATAAGTACCTACGTGGGCACTGAAAAAGCGAAATTTTAACCAAGGTCAAACAGTTACTGTCGCATTTAGTTAAACAAAAATATTGCACACGTTGTTTATGGCTGTTGAAAGTATGACAGTGAAACGTTGCCTGTAAATAGGCAACAATAATAACAATAATACCCTAATAAAAAGTGAGGAGGGGGTAAAGTGAGGAAAATTTACCAAAGAACATTGGGAAAAAGCGTCCCCACCCTTGTAGCACTTTTTCTCTTATATCAAATGAAAGAACGTAAAAAATACATCAGTTTATTGTATGGCAGTAAATGTGTGAATGTTAAGGAAAAAAAGTTATTCATCCATAAAGATGAAAGAAATATGTTTTGAACATGCTTAAAAATAATAGAATTACGACCGAGAATAGCGCCAGTCTACACTAAAGCCACAGAATAAATAATAATATGTATGTACTTAAAGCGAAGGAAACGAGTATAAGTGTGAAAGAGACAGAATAAGGTAAAAACTATGAGCGTGTTCGGTGGCCGGCGCCGCGCCGGGCGCGCGCGTTGCGCCTGGCTAACTATTGTTGTGCACTTGTCTCGCTCACTTGCGCTCGAGTAGTCAATATGACTATCTCATTTTAATTAGTATTACCACCTATTTGTCCATGCTTAAACAATGCAGGCAGTTGTTGTCTTTAGGGTATATAATAATATGTTCTGTTGTTGTTGTTACACTTCCTTGTAATTCGCATCTTATAACTTCTTTCTTGTTGTGATATCGATTTTCTGACTACTTATTGGCTGTGTTACTGGATTTTGTGAACGCTTTACGATTGGTTTTGTTGACTATGGAACAAAGACAAGAACAGTGTGTTACATGTTCACGATCAGTGGCACGAGACAGGAATCGTCATGTTTTAACTCGTGAATATATGGAGAGCCGTCCAGGATTTACGGAATTCGTAATGGAACGCTTAAACGTTGAACAGGTTAGTAAATAGTGATCGAAGTGGTTATTCCTTTACCTAATTAATACCGTGATCCCTTTACCTACTTATTACCGTGATCAATAAATATAGAAACATACGATTTTAGAACCTCCTCCGTTTTTTTCTTATTTTTTTTTTTTGTTTGAAGATGGTTGAAAAGAGTTTTACTAAGAATACCTTGTTCATCAACATTTTTTTTTTAATTTTCAGGCTGCCCATGCCCTCAATGACGTACAGTTTATGTGCTTCCGCTGTTGGGTTGCAGCTAATCGACGAGAACGAAGACAAAATGAGGAACTAAATGTACAAGAAGGTGGAGAACAATCGCAACCGACATCAATTCCCACTTATAAACGGCTAGCTAATACGTCCCGCCACTGTGTATTTCATTTCTGCTTGAATATGGATCTACATAGGGTACCCTTGTTTTTAAAACGACTCTCATTGATTGAGCACAACCTGTATGTACCCTCAAGTGCACGAGTATGTACAGCTCACATGCATGTAAACGAATGGCATGAATTGTACGAGTTTGCCGAGGAGTCATTCAGTCCCGAACAAATAAAAGAAATGTTAGACTTAATGAAAGATGCATTTAACAGCAAGGGTCAATTAGATTTTGACGAAATTAATTCGATTACACACGAGGAACTATAATTATTTTCGCACAGGGCTAACCAATGAACAGTTTGCTTCTGTTATTAATGAGACGCCGTCTCTTGCAGTGCGATCAAAACGGCCGCAAACGGTTTTAGGTGCGTATCTGATGAAAATAAGGTCTGCTGAGCCTAATGACAGGATCGCATGTCATTTAAATATGACCCGTCGTACACTTGAGAAATACTTAAAAATAGCACGCGAGTGCCTGACAACAGACTTCGTACCCCGGCATTTAGGATTAGACCACATCAGTCGCGATGAAATAATAAGGCGCAATCTCACCGTACCATCTGCATTATTTGGCAATGAGACTGAACCAAAAGCTATACTACTTTGTGATGGAACATACATTTATATTCAGAAAAGCAAGAATTTCCTTTTTCAAAAAAAGACATATAGTCTGCATAAATATAAAAACTTACTGAAACCTTTTCTTATCGTATGTTCAGATGGTCATATTGTGGACATAACTGGTCCTCATGCCGCTACCGCATCTGATGCGACAATAATCAATCAGATTATGGATGAACGGCATGCGCCAATACATTATTTGCTGCATGCAAGAGACGTGTTCGTATTAGATCGGGGCTTTAGGGATGCTATTCCCAACTTAGAACAACACGGGTATGAAGCTCATATGCCGCCATCTAAAGATCGACGTGCGACTCAATTACCAAACGAGCAGGCAAATGAATCGAGAAAAATAACAATTGTACGATGGGTCATTGAAGTCATTAACGGTTGGTTTAAGAGAGACTTTAAAATATTCAGAAACCAAGTTTTTAATAAAAGCCTGCCAAACCTATTTATTGACTTTCGTATAGCTGGAGCTCTTCTGAACTCGTCTATAGACGCTTTAACAGACAGCGTCCATGCTGCCACTTTCGTGGAGATAATTAATGAAAGAATGCATGTTCCTAATAGATTAGGAAGCTATGTAACGGAGCAAAATATTAACCGACAGCGAGCTTCATTCGTGTCATTAACAGACGATTCCATTTATATGCCTTTTCCTGTACTTACAGAGGAAGATATCGTATTGTTTAGTGTAGGAACATACCATATCAGACTCGCACGCTCCTACGTTAGCGAACATATGAGAAATGGTGTATACACAATAGAAGTATGTGTAAATGAAAGTCCAAGAATGACTGAATTTGGAATCAGTATCGACCGATGCATGCTGCTGAGAGGGCGCATTTCATCGCGGCACGTATCAAACAAAATATATTATTCTTATATTTTATTCAGCCCTAACACAGAGGGTAGAGCAGCTATAAAAGAATATTACTGTTCATGTTTGACGGGCATGAGAACAATTGGAGCTTGTGCTCACACCGTGAGTATCGTTTGGTATTTTGGGATCGGCCGACATTTGGAAAACTTCGTTGGCCCTGCTAGTGCTTGGGATGATGTCATCGTAGAGAGTACAAATACTTTTTGAGTGTATGGCTCATAAATTCTAGTTGCTGTTCCACCAATTCGCACTAAGAGTTTCCAAATGTCTTTTATAGGCGCTCAGCAAAAGAGGGATGAGCTCACTCCATCGTAGGCTTTGTCTCTGTCACCTCAGACCTAGACTAGAGTCAAGAGCCAACCCATCATAAATAAAAAAAAAATACAGAATGCTAAACGATAAAAGTGTTGATTGAGAACCGATTTCTGTTTGTTTTATTTAAATGTCCTTTCAGTATTTCATTCAACCATTCGTAATATAATTATCAGTGAGGTTCTTTATCTTATCGTTCGATTCTTCAACATCCATGTTTACATTAGTATATTCATAACCTCTATGATTATTATTGTATTTAAAATAGTATTATTATAAAATAATAATAAATATATTTTAGAAGCATTCATTTCTACAACCATACTGATTATTACTAAGTATACTGAACCATATGTATACAGATTCATTTGTAATATAGTACCTATGTACTACTACTACTATTACTGTACTAGTTTGTTGATGTTTTTAAAATCGAAGAACATGATAATAAATAATCATAAAATAGTAAGTAATCATAGGAGCAGTCTGATATAAAAATAATTAAGAAAAAAATATTATTTGCCATATTTATACATTCATTCGTTCATACTTTCTTTCAATATTTTGTTATTCAGAATAACAACTATTTTTTCACACATGGCCCATAGTGCTACACTGCTGGGGACGGGGTCCATACAAATTTTCCCATTGTTCTTTACTACCAAGTTAAATTGTCCGTGTATTCAAATCACAACTGTCATTCTTTGATAGTTGTATGAATGAAATCAAAAAATCAAATCATTTATTTGTTTGAATATGGGTAAGTGAGTGATACATACATCAAACAATCTTTAAACCACACCCTATCTTAACAGTTGTACGAGTAAATATATATTATAATTTTATTGACGTAGGTAATGTGTCAAATTGATACTAAATGAATTTCCCTGACTGTACATAGGTAATTAATTTACGGTAACTACCCACCTACGAACAAATAAATAGTCGGTATCAAGTTAGCATGGCACAGTACAAAACTGTATGAAAGAAAGCTTCGGTGACAGAAGATAGATGACAGATGAGTGGACAACAAAGGCTATTCATAAATAACAATCAAGTTGTTGTTTGTTGCAACAGAATTGCACAATTGAAGCATCGCGCTGTTCAAATGAAAAGGGAAAATTGATTAAAGGTTTAATCAGTAAAAATGCCATCGTATTGACAAATAACGAGCCTGGTGTGGCCAAGCTGTACGACTGTTTGTTGGCATCTGCAGCTCCCTATTTTTTATTTTTTTACTGCATTAATATGAAAACGGATAATTTAATATACTTACACGTAAGTTCACTTGTTTAGCAAATTCGATTTGATTAGGAACAAAAGGAACTCTAATAAAAATAAAATCAGCTCATCCTACCTCGTATCGTACCTTTCAGGGTATCTATATCTCTCGCGAAAGAGGAGGCGGAACGCGTGTGTGAGAGGCAAAAATTGCGCTCTCACGCCGCTAGCCGGCGCAGAAGACGCCCTGGGTGTTGGGAATCCTAGGCCGATTCCCGGCCAAAGTAGGCGCGGGCTTGCGGACGGCGAGCAATGGACAGCTCGCCGTCCGATAAGGACCAGGCCCGGGTCGACGGCGCGTTGTGTTCCACGCGCGCCCTCAAATAGTTGTCAGCAACAATGACGGGGTCCGCTAGGGCCGATGCCTTGGTTACCGTGGCCCCCGGCACAGGCAACTGAAGGAACACGGGTGGGTGTTAGTCAGTAAGAGTCTGACACGCCCTCCCGCTCCGCCCAGAGCGGGAGAAGTTATTTGATGATTTCCCAAACTCAAAAAAAAGGGTATATCTATATCTACCTACCCATTAATACTACCACGATTGGTAACTACACCCATAAAAAACTTATTAGGCTGATAATCATCACTTTATGAACATCAAAAATTACATAAGACAGTCCTCCAAAACGCCTGCCCTTCACCACTTCCTAGTGTTTTAGTTGGGAAGAAGTGGTTCCTTCAAATACCACTCCAATCAATACATTCCGTTTCATAATACAGTAAATAAAAACCGTAAACCGTTAATAATAGCATATATGCGGTTATTGATCAGCGTGCACCTATTAATAGTCTGTACTGAGGTCGATCACACTCTGCCTGCCCTGCCTGGCCTGCTTGGTAGGCTAGCTTTTATTTAAACATGCGACGGCAACGCTATCGATTCAATTCGAATACGACCGATACAAACGCTTGATCAAGTAGGGTTGGGTTTTTTTGTATCTTTTTGGTGGAGAGGTATAAGTAGAGCTACGTTCTTTGATCAAAGCTTTAGGAATAAGAGAGACAAATGGAGATAGGTGTCAATTGTACTAAGTATGTGAGTTTTTGGCTACATAAACTAAGTACATAATACCCTGCTTAAATACATTTTCATCATTTTATTTATTTATTTATTAAACTTACACACACTATCTTTACAGGATGACCCCAATACAATAGTGGTTTCACAAATAACACCAAATAAATTGAAAAATCCAGTTCCGGTTAAAAATCTAAACTTTGAAAATAACACAATCTGAAGTCAGAATACAGAATTATATGTACATACTACCTACATAATAATTATCAGTGATTTTTTTTCAATATACATAGTCAGACTTAACACAGAATATTAATATTTAAATATAACATGGAAGGGTATATGGCTAAGCAACTTAGGTTTAGTGATAGAGTTTTGTGATAGTGTAGTTTCCACAAATCTAACTCACCGGTAGTGAAAACGTCCATTGCCAATACGATTATCACTGGACGTTTACAATACTGGCAAGCAACGAAGAATTCAATCATAAAAAAAATATACGAAAACAAACAAAATCCCTTAACATAGGTTGCTAAATAGTTTATTCTAATTACTAAATCCAAACAACCTTCAAGTATTTTCATAATGAGCCCTAGGTTTAATTTTATTTCATTCATTTTCTCACATTATATTATAATTATACCCTGCTAGAATAATTTAAATAAGTTATATATTACATTTATAATTTCGCCCACCCTACATACATGATTGAACCAAGGACACGAATGCGGCATTTCGCCCATACCTCAAGCCTCTATTATTCATTTCGCCTATTACTCACTGTACTCGACTTAAGAACTTAACTAGCGTATATTACTGTACTAGCCGATCGATACAAATGGTATAACTAGTTACTACGTTTGTTTAACGGTATGAAAGCTTATGTAACTAGAAACTTTGTATTGTAGCAGTTTTTCTTTCTTCATGGCCGTTTTTATAATACAATTAGGTTAGAAGGATTGCAGAAGTATTATTACCATTAGTAGTAGTAGTAGGTATTTTAAGCCGTTGGTCCCGGCGGTCATTCGTGGATCTTTGACAGTCGATACGGGTTGTCAGAAGCCCTAAAGTCTGACAACCAGTCTTACCAAAGGGTGTCGTGTTACCTAGCAACTGGGTTGTGGAGGTCAGATAGGCAGTCGCTCCATGTAAAATACTGGTAGTCAGCTGCATCAGGTTAGACTGGAAGCCGACCCCAAAAATAGTTGGGAAAGGGCAGGCAGATGATAAGTCCTCGTGGAGGCGATTGTGTGGAGGCCCTGGTCCAGGCCATGGTACGGAGCGAGAGGGCTTGGGAAGCCGTCACCTCCTTCTGCGAAGCAGTAATGTTCGCGAAGGAGGAGGTGGAACGCGTGAGGGAGAGGCAACATTCGCGCCCTCACGCCCCTAGCCGCCGCAGGAGACGCTCTGAGCGTCGGGAATCGCAAGCCGATTCCCGGGTCGATGGCGTGTTGCGTTCCACGCGCGCCTCAAAGAGATATCAGCATCAATGATGGGGTCCGCTAGGGCCGATGCCTGCCGGGGTTGCGGGAAAACCCGAAAGGGATACCGTGGCCCCTGGCACAGGCAACTGAAGGAACACGGGTGGGTTTTAGTCAGTAAGATTCTGACACGCCCTCCCGCTCCGCCCAGAGCGGGAGAAGTTATTTGATGATTTCCCAACCACAAAAAAAAGGGTAGATGATAAGTAGGTATTTTAACACATAACATAACTGTATCCCATCCGCGGTGGGTGCGGCAGAGGTGAACCTATAGTACACACAGATTTCCCAAGTTAAGTATGTTTAAGCCCCATGTAATAGCGGCGAACCTATCGCCATCTACCGGGCACAAATCCAGACTCAGGGCTGCTATTGAGTAGGTAGGTATTCATTTTTTAACACAACATTCTTTTTTTCATAACTATTCCGTTTGTAAAGCTACTAGCTGTACCCCACGGTTTTACCCCATAAGCTTCGATCATATCGAAGCCCATAAGTCTCGATCCCGTGGGAATTTCGGGATATAAAGTTTCCTATGTTTTAATCCGGTTCGTGGACTACCCATGTGCCAAATTTCATCCAAATCCGTTCAGTCGTTTTAGCGTGAAAACGTAACGAACAAACACACGGAAAATCAAATCTTTTCTCATCATTTTAATAAATATATATTAGTTTGGATGACTGTATTTTCAGGAGATTGCTGATGATACAGGACCTAGTTCAGCAAGGTCTCCGCAGAAGTCGTTCTGTCCCACAAATTAGTTCCAAATATTTTGGTACACGAACTTCGACGTAACAGGACACGTTTTTCATTTAAAAAGGAAATAAAGGGAGGAATTTAAAGCGAGACAAAGGTGAGAATTCTGTCGACTCAACAAAATTAATTTGGTTACGCTCGACTCAAAAAGTGCAATTTCGACCATTCCGCATTTCTTTTTGTACCGTTTCGTGTTTTAAAAAGCCACTCAATAGTAATTTGAAATGATGAAAAATACCTTTTGTGTTAAACACCTACAATGAGAGCTACTGATTTTCTCTTTGTTAGCATACTTGCAAAAAAATATTTTGTCAGCAACACCGAGACCTACCTTTATTACAATATAGTTAAATTATGTATCAGGGTTTTTAACTATTTTTATTAGGTACCTTAGAATATTACCATACCATGGTATGCATAAAATTATTTTCATCAAAAACAATATTTTATTTATTTAACCATTTATGTACACACATATATAACATATACAAACAAGAAGAAAAGAACAGAGAAATAGGTACAAAGGTGATGCTTATTTCTAATGAAATCTCTTCCAGCATACCTGCGATAGGATAGTAGATTTAGAGATGTAGACAGCGTGTGTAAGAGTAAAAGAGAAAATAAAATACAGAAAATCAAAAACTATTCACGTAATAAAATAAAACAAATAATATGAGAATATAAGTACAAAAATACAAACATACATACTTCTAAAATAAATATCACTAGAATATTAATATATACGCAACTATGACGAAGTGGAAAGATAGTGTTCTTTCACTCTTACGATTGCCTACCAAATTGGGACGTATAATTGGGAAACCCATTTTCAGCAAAGGGTGTTTACAATTCAATTCAATTTATTTATTACGGATAAAAGAAAAAACATCCATATTGTATTAGTATAAAAACACTTAGAAAAATATGTTAGTAGCATTAAAATCAAAAACAAATTATTATTACAGTCAAACCAGAAATTAAATTACAATCAATATCAAATCAAAATCAAATTTCCTAACAAAATTTAAATTACAATAATAAACCATCAGAATTATAATCAAAATCAAAATTGAAGTCAATATTACATTAGAATTAAATAAAAAAATAAAATAAATTACAAACAAAACCAAATTAAATTAATATCAAATTCAAATCAAAATTAAATTCAAATTAAATTAAAATTAGATCAAAATTATGTCAAAATCAAATTAAAATTGAACTAAACATGACCATAACTTAGCTTCTGTAACAAATATCAATTTAACAATTTAAAATTTTACAGGTTTACAGAAAACGATTAAAAACTCAACATTTCTTTAAGTCCTATACGACCATCAAAATATTCTGTCAAATTACTCTAAAAAGTAATAACTTTATAAGTAAAATAAAAGTATTCTCAATTAATATCCATCAAAACATGGTTCTACGTAAATCCTTACACATTTTGGTAACAACAAAACCACCTTCGAACAGCGGTTTCAGCGAACAGCTGTAAGTAAAGTAACACATGGTAGTCGGTGACTAATCACCGATTCGAACGGATAATTTGCTTTGGCAGGATAATCCGGATTAACCAGTTTGAGCTCACCGCCGAACATTAACTGCTTCCGGTGAGCCGGGTCCGGGGTGAATGCCACGGATTTGGTAAAGGCTAACTGAACGGAGCTTATTTCCTGAAAATCAAAAAAAAATAAATTTTTATGTGGGTTAGTTATAAACTTAAAGGTAGGTTAGTTATACCTTGCATAGATATTTTGGAAATTATTAAGGTGTTTTTTCAGATTAACTTACAGCATTGGATACAAAAAACTTATTTGAAGCAATAATGGGATATACTCGTATTTATCAGACCTTATTCCTTCAGCCAACTAAAAGTGAAAAAATTAAGAAATTCTGTCCAGCAGTTTCTGAGTTATTTTCCTCCAAACACACCTACAAAACAAACTCAGTAGATATTTCTTACTAGGTACAGATTATAACAAAAGTCGTAAAACATTTTTAGATTCAGACATTACTAGGAAATATTCGTAAAGACGTTGGCTCAGTAATTCTGGAGATTAGTCTCCACACAATGACGTAATCTAGCATTATGTCTAATTGATTCAATTGTCACATTGTAAACATTCAATGTTACACTTCCTTACAAACAATACTAAAAATGCTAATTGTTTAACACAATTAATTCCGAGCTTCAGTACTGAAAGTACAAATTACGAAATACAAAACAATACTAATATAATTTTGAAACCTTTTAAATACGGATGAATTTGTTGGATGGATACTAATTTTCTTTAGTAATTGATTACGTAAGAATTTAATCTGAACAGAATTGTTTACAATTTCATCAGTTAGTTTTGAAACAGACCATAGTGTAAAGGCCTCCTTCAAAGAGGCGCGACAAGCGACGCGAATCGCACGCGACACAAGGGCACCGCTTGTCACGCGACAGGAGGTGTCTTAATGTCGCGTGCGATTCACGTCGCGTGCCGCGCCCGTCTGTAGGAGCCTTAACTGTGTGTAGGTACCTACTGAAGTTATAAATAGGGTGAAATTTGCTTTATGTTTTATATAGTGTAAACAAAAACACGATGTTTATTTTACATATTCAAGTACCTGCCTTCGTTGTTTCAATCTAATTAGAGCCTTGTGCTGTAATAGAATAACACATCTGGTTAACTTTTTATTAAATTAATTCAAATATGCAACAAGAACAGAAATGGAATCAGAGAACATGAAGCTGGGAATGTGATGATAATTACCGTATTAACTAAATAAACAGCAAGCGAACGCGTGCTCTCTCTCTCTCCAATGTTGAAGACTTAATTATAGCGGCTAGGTATTTAAATGTAGTATAATCTATTTTTAAGAATTCAGTTTAGATAGAAAAAATAGATAAATAAACGTTTGATAAATGATTTTATCTCTGTAAGTAGGTTTGTACAAACACTTTTACACGTCAATCATATATTTTTTTAAACTAGATGGGGTCGGCGTTTCCTATCTGACTACTCTGAGAAGAAAGGCCGAAACAAACTCAGAGGTCACAGCCTCTTTTAAAGTCCAGACAAAATCTTGGTCAGATCATGTGAAGGCTATGTAGATCGGTGTCTGAAATGATCATTTATTTAGTGCACACAAACTCAAAGCATTCATTTCAATTAAATCATTTACAGGCACTTTTGCCAAAGGAGTCGGTCATTCAGAAAGATTAAGCTAGTTGCCTATTCCAAAGCGTAGTAGGTTCCTATGGAGAAGAATGGGCTAGAAACTCCATGGACACTCTCTGACACAAAATAAATAGCACAACACAAAAGCACAATTCAGAATTCAGGATTCATTTCGGATTTTCTTCTTACTCGGCTTCGATTCAAAATCAAAAGCCATCTATTAAAACTAGGCTGAGAGTCAGTTCGTTTTGAACGTTAAATTACATAACACAGTCCCCCAAAACGTCCACCTTTCACCACTCCCTAATGCTTTAGCTGGGAAGAAGAAGTGGCGCAACAAACTCCCCAGCAGCACAGCTGTCTGTTCAGTTAGAAGAACTGGATTCTATAAAGTAGCAAGTAATTAACAATACGAAACACAAAACATTAAATAAAATTATTGATGTCAGGTATGGTTGTTACACACTTTAACATACGTGTAAATTCCTGTGGTCCGTATCAATTAAAAAATATTCAGATATCTCAACATTCCCAATGTTAATAAACGACTAGATTCTATCTGCGACATCGACTGCGTATAATTTTGGCGCTAAGTATTACTTCGTTTTCGCTCATCGTTGTATCTGACTTTTTTTTCTTTTTGCTCGGCTCCTGAGGGTCCTAGCGTGATGTTAATTAGCCTATAGCCTTCCTCAAGAATTGGGCTATCAAATGCAAAAATAATATTTCAAGTCCGACTGGTAGTTCCAGAGATTAGCGCGTTCAAACAAACAAAAATACAAACCCTTCAACCGTATCCGTAGTATATAAATACCTATAGAAGAGTAGTGTAAATATAGGTGAGTAGTATGTCTCTTCTTTCTTACCAGGTCGGGCAGTGTTATTGGGTTTTTCTATTTAGAATTTCTCAAAAGCAGCCCGGAGTTTGGATTCGTACCTGGTTGATGGTATAGAAGTATGAGGAACAGGGTTTAAAGTTCACTCATACCCATAGTAAAGGGAAGATCCTCCGACCAGACGGGTGTCGTGTCTGGTGGGCAACTGCCCAAAGATTGATGTCGGGGCGTTGTGTTTATGCTAGTTGCGCGGTAAACTCTGCTTGCGCGATGCAGGATTTTGCGTGACGTCAGTGTGATGCGTAGTTTGCATGTGGCAATGTAGATACCGCTGCAATGCCAATAAGCTGCCCCCCTATTACATGGGACTTCAACATAATTGGCCAAATGTTGGTGCGGTAAATATACATCTCTGCCGAAGCCTTCGAGGATTCCAGGCGTGGTGTTATGTTATTTAATCTACTTTATTACGTGTTCTATCTCTTTGATAAAACAGAAATCACTTTAACCATTCCTGAAACTGACATTACAGCAGTCAGTAATAATTAAGAAGGTAAAGAGATAGTAGATGAAGGTAGTGAAATGATACCTTTGATAAACAATTTATTTGTCCCTACAAAGGGAACCCTTTCAGTGCTCATTACAGAGTTATATTCTCGGAATAACAACGCATTTCCTGAGTAACTTACATAATCACTTTGTGACTAGCTTTAACCCACGACTACTTTACTCCCCGTAAAATCTACCATATAGTCAGGGGAATTAATTGTTTATCGAATTCACACACTACGTCAATTTGCGGCGTTATTGTCACTTCTTACACCTGTCAATGAATTACAGTTGTGATTTGTATATACACGGACAATTTAAGTTGGTACACAATTTGATAAACAATGAATTTTCCTGAATTTACATGGAGAGGCCACTCTGAACTGGCCACACTATCCTAGATTTTGGACCTGATGCGTGCATACGAACGAAATTGTCTCATCAGTTAGAACATTCGCTACAAGAGAGTGGTCGCTACAGATGTGCGTATTAGTTTTCAGGTATTAACATCCACAGAGACGGACCTGAAGTTGGCAATGCTATCGAAGGAGTCCTCTAAACACCGTTCACAAAACCGAAACCCGAAAATTTTGACAGTTCAACCAAATAGTCGACATCTATTCTCACAATGCCGACGACTAGGCAACTCAGGCAACCGAAAATGTCTCATATTCGATTCGGAAGCCTGTCGAATGGTTGTGAATAGCTATGCTGAAAACAAATGCTATGCGATATGTTGTAACAGCTCTGGATTGGCGTTTCAAAAAATCCTTTCAGTTCACACCTTTACTTATACAACAATAACTTACAAATGTCATATTTGTATCCTCAGTGGGGAGGGGTGGGGATAAAGCAGGAGGAAACGCCCGGGTGTCACCATTGTGTGGATCGCCCGGAGGACGCGGTGGAGCATACGGTGGAGGTCTGCCCTGCTTGAGCGGAGCACCGCCATGTCCTTGTGGAGGCGATTGGCGGTGGCGATCTCTGACGTCCGGCCCTGGCCCAGGCCATGGTACGGAGCAAGAGGGCTTGGTAAGCCGTCACCTCCTTCTGTGAAGCAGTAATTCTCGCGAAGGAGGAGGCGGAACGCGTGAGGGAGAGGCAAAATTTGCGCCCTCACCCCCCTAGCCACCGCAGGAGACGCCCTGGGCGTCGGGAATCACAAACCGATCCCCGGCCACCGTAGGCGCGGGCTTGCGGACGGCAAGCAATGGGCAGCTCGCCGTCCGATAAGGACCCCGGCCCCGGTCGACGGCGCGTTGTGTTCCACGCGCGCCTCAAGGAGATGTCAGCACCAGTGACGGGGTCCGCTAGGGCCGATGCCTGCCAGGGTTGCGGGAAAGTCCGAAAGGGTTACCATGGCCCCTGGCATAGGCAACTGAAGGAACACGGGTGGGTTTTAGTCAGTAAGAGTCTGACACGCCCTCCCGCTCCGCCCAGAGCGGGAGAAAATATTTGATGATTTCCCACCGTAAAAAAAAGGGGTTTAGGAAATGCGTTGTTTATCAGTCACGGAACTGTTTTATTTGTATACTTAGACGTACACTGACAAATAGTTGGCAAGCTCCCATCATTTCAGAGCTGTGTGATGAATGAAACACTTAGTAAAGGCCTTCCTAACGCAATTCATCAACTAATTTCATAACAAAATGTCCGCAGGGCGGCACGCTTTGTT
This sequence comes from Brachylomia viminalis, assembly GCA_937001585.2. Classification (NCBI taxonomy): domain Eukaryota; kingdom Metazoa; phylum Arthropoda; class Insecta; order Lepidoptera; family Noctuidae; genus Brachylomia; species Brachylomia viminalis. The sequence continues at coordinate 8,263,760 of OW443300.2, forward strand.
CCCCTAATGTCATCGTCGCGTGAACAAATAAATACAATTTGGCTTTCTTTCACTCCACAAGTTCGTGAAGACCGCAACGCGTAACTGTTATCTATGTTAAATATTTTTATAGCAAGTACCTCGCCACGTATAAATTAAATACGAAATTGTTGTAACGTTATAAAGTTGAAGTTTCTCTACCACTACACTCTTTTTGGGTATTGTTTTTGACTTTTGGTAGGTGTCTTCTTGCGTTTTTAATTGTTAACTTCTTTGTCTTCCATTGCCTACAACGCACTACCGTACCTACTTACCGAATTAAAAAGAAAACTCAGTCAACAACGTTGGTAGTTGAAAGCACCTTTATTTGTGGAGGGTCTTTAAAATGCACTGACAACAGCTTAAGCGCGCTCACTCTCGGACTGCATAGAAAAGAAAGAGAAGCGCGATGACACAGAGCTGGTAATGTATTACAAAATATGAAGCGATTCTCTATTTACAAAAAATCTATTGATTGGACTAAAAAATTAAAACACTATCACGTTATTATGTTGTTTGAAGAACAATCTGAAAATAAAAACCAGAATTATTGCATGCATATTAGTATGGTTTTTAATCCTTAAAATCAATTTTTAGAGGTATATTCGTGACTTTTTTCCATCGTTCCAAATTAGTTGTATTATGATTTCAACACACTATCTAACTAGCATATAATATCCTGAAGAATATCATACATTTTTCTGATTTTGTTTAGGTACTGCAGTGGATCATATACTTTTAGGCATTATAAAACTTGCATTTAAATCATGAATGTTTGATAAAGGAAATCCACAGCTGAGCCAAACAAACACACAGCATTTACAGTGTACAACCAAACATCTGTATTATATCTACTTATCAATAATAGGCACGTAGAATAAATGTTATAAAATCGACATAAAATACATGAATCTGTAGAAGCAACAAACCACATCGAAATCCACTCCAGGGAGTTACGACCAACAGTAAATCTATAAAATATAGTAAACTACAGGGAGCTCAGGATGACAGCTTGATATCGGCATACGTTTGCAGATATCTAAATAAAGCTACTTTACCATGCACAAAGGAGTTCTATTTGTCATTACCGTACCGACAACGGCTAGATAGCTATTTGCTTTGATCATAACCGGTACAGACACACAAAGCTCAGATATTTCTTTAGATATTGAAGCGGTTGTATTATTTTAATAGTTAAAGGGAAAAAAGTATTTATTTGTTGCATGGAAGATTTACAGACACATAAAACTCAGACCGCGGGTAACTTAAAATATAAATAGCCAATTTTTTTTTGGAAAGATTTTCACAATACAAAATATTAGTTAGATATTATGAGAGTCACTCGAAATATCAGTTAAAAAAATCCGTTTTTAGTGTGTAAGCTTCACAGACTTAATTAGTATCGATACTTAATTACGATTAAACAAAAGTAAACAGATTTTCTCAGTTTATACTTCAAGTAAAGACACTTCCAGCGGTTGTTGACCTCCCAGAAATACTTCGATATACTTTTCATTTATATTTTATCGTGTTTAGATGTACCTACCCATCACGTCTGAAAAGTTTCGCCAGGAAATTAAGAAAGATTACAGACAGGAATGTAGAAATTTTGCATAAGAGTGCCACAATGGGCGGTCTTATCGCTCAACACGATATTTTATAGACATCCCTTCAACACTCCCACACAACACAACAAAATAATATCAATTACAACAATAAACTAGAAAACAAAGTTGTGCTCCAGAAAACAGTAATCTAGACAGATTGAATAGTTTCAAGCTCACTGCGAGAGGTAATTAAATACCAGCATGATTTATCTGCACCTAACTTCAGCCACAGAGCGACCGGAATGCAATCTATTGCTAGGGTTACGAGTACCTTCGTTATAGATAGGTACACAAAGAAGGTAGTCTGGAAGTGAACTAACTGAAATACTTCTTGTACTTAATTATATTTTTTTGTCAATTTAAGCGCAATATACCTATGTATCTATAAGGAATATTTTATAAGGACATTGTGGTGAGAAAAAAAAAAAAAAAAACTAATATATACAACGTGTAACAGAATAAACGCAAGTCCTGGAAGTAGCTAGTTCATAATTGACTACTGAATCGATTTTAGTAACAATTAATATAGGTTTTTTTTTTCAAATTTTATGTAGGTATTTTGCAATACTGACCGCAAATCGAGCCAAACAAAATTTAATCTTATTTCATGGCAACAATACTCAATTTTAAATGCATAAAGCAATGCTAGGGTCAACACGATTTCCTTAATAACAATATATAGCTTTAAAAAAAAAGGTTTCGATCATTGTATTATGCTTTTAACTCAATACTCTAATTGGGGTGTATGAGGTCTTGCGTTAATTATGTTACTCATTGTATATTAAATACATCATTCATAGCTTAATAGTCGTCAAATAATAATAATAAGACTATGTTCTTTGAGCATAAAGACATTCGAATATGAAACAAAAATGAATAATTATGAAAGAAAATGATGGTGCTTAATCTTCCTCAGGTCAGATATTGAACTTTTATGAGGATAGCCCATCCCGTGCAAGAATTGAACAGCCATTCTGCAAGATGGTTACGTGGCTAACTGTCCAGGGTACACGTACACATATTTAACAGATTGCCACTCGTGAAGAATGTAAAAGTGTATATACTAAGAAAGGGTTGGGTTTTTTTATAAACTCATCCCTAGCAATTTTTGGATGATGTTTGTATAAAAGAAGAGTTACATTCTCAAACACATGTAGATCCAAAGATAACACAAACGAGGCCTCATAGCACGAGTACACAAACGTTTGTACGAGCCCACTCATCCTCATAACGAATTCACTAGTAAAGACGGCCCCCACACGTTACGGTAATCAAGTCCCGCCAAATGCGACGTAATAATATTATCATTGCACGGATTATCTTGAGAATGCGAGGAACGCCGACACTGTTCCCGTCCCTAACGTGTGTCTGTAAGTATTTGGCGTAGATGCTCGGTCCCTAATATATTTTATTGCTCTTCCCTTGAGGACGGCTGTCGTGTATGACATTCGAATTCATTTCAATTATCCGTTCTTGAGTGTGGCTTGGGTTTGGGTTAATTGAGTGTCGTGGGTTTCCGATAGAAAATTGACTGATTCGCAGATTCCAATACAGCAACTCTCAAACTTCGGGGATTTCAAGTCTATAAATATGTATGTATGTACGAGTATATGTGTCTCTCCTACAAAGGTTGGTTATCATTAAAATACCGCTTTGCTATAAGACAGCCCATTGTGTCACCCTATGTAAAATTTCTACATTTATATCTGTAATCCATATGGTGTACATATTAAGAGTAAATATTTTATTCTGTTCTTTTCTATGTACTCGGTAAAAATTGTGGTTAGTGTCCCCGCCTGTGGCATTGGTCCACCGTAGAACGCTACGCATCGTAGGCGCATCGCATACGCTACGCATCGTAGGCGCATCGCAAACGCTACGCATCGTAGGCGCATCGCAAACGCTACGCATCGTAGGCGCATCGCAAACGCTACGCATCGTAGGCGCATCGCAAACGCTACGCATCGTAGGCGCAACGCAAACGCTACGCATCGTAGGCGCTACGCTAACGCAGCGCCTACGCAGAATAAAGACCGACGCGCGACCGACATATGCTCAGGGCACTCCAAATAAATCTGTGTTTCATTGCAATTGTCTTTCGGAAACTAAGGCTCAGATAAAGTGCACTGTTGTCAATCAATCTTAAACACAATAAATCTCGTAGAATGGTAAATCGTGAAACTTGAACAGATTGAGTAAAGTTTGCAATCGATTCCTCCGATAGGCTAGGCTTACCTTCAGCTTGTATCCGACCATAAATTCAGATCTTTTCGATTGCGGCGCTATTCGCCGAATGGGAATTATGTAAAGCAATATTGTTCCAATTTCATCTCTCTTCTAGGCGTAAAAAGATTAATGTGTGAATTTGAAATGTGATCACATGTCCAACATTTGCTGGTGGAATGTGACAGGAAAAGGAGAGAGAGGGAGATAGTGCTGCGGGAGTTAAAAAGCTAGTACGTATGATGTTGGGGCTTTCATTAGAATATTATCTACACCTAATTTGGGAGAAGCGAAACTGATTTATGAAATGGTTGCTGCATCATTATCTCCCTCACTTACGCAATAATATATTTGTATTATTAATATTTTACTTACGTGTACAAATTAGTTAGATTAGGGTACGATGAGGCCGACGTACCTTTGTAAGGTAAAGGCCTCTAAATAAATAAAGATTAAACAAATAAAAATGTGTTCACTATTATGTACGAGTGTACACGTCCTTAACTTAAAACTTAAAGGAAATGTAGAAATAAGTAAGTGTTACGATGTGTGTATTACAGTTAGGGCTGCCAACTTGTTTTACATATATTAAATATAGTATTTTCGAACCCATTGCCTGTTAAAATATAGTAGATGGCGAAAATACGAAAAAATATACACAGTATTAAAAATAAATTCATGTTTTTTGCTACTTTGAGCCTTTATTGAGAGGTTTATTTTAATGTCTCTTATTAAACTCTAAAAAATAAGCTATGGTTACAAAGTACCTTTATTTAAATTTTTCGAGATTAATAGTGGCCCTCTTATGCTCATCTCGCCATTTTGTATTCATCACCGAAAATATGCGCTCATTAAAAGCTAAAGTTGCCGGTATAGAAAAAAGAAATGCTACTATTTTGAAAACATAGGACAAGTCAGGATCGCTGAGCAAGATTTGTTGCCATTTTTCAGCAGTAGGAGTCAACACATTTTTGTTCAGTAAAAGCAATAGCCAGAATTTTATTAGGTAAACTAATCTATTTTTGAATATTGAAAACATTCAAAGAGTGGAGACCGCATTTAGGCAAACCTAGTGAGGGACGCCCAGGTGGAGTGACGACTTGCGAAAGGCGGCTGGCAGAGACTGGATGAGGAGAGCCGTAGATCGGGCTCAGTGGCGTTCACTAGGAGAGGCCTACGTCCAGCAGTAGACGAATGTAGGCTGATGATGATGATGATGAAAACATTCCAAAAGCGATTACGGCTGCGATTCATTTTACACTTATTTTCATCGAAAACATAGTAGATTCGCCAATATTTTTTTAAATATAGGCGAAACTACTATGACCTATCCTACTGGATACTATATTATATAGTAGAGTTGGCAACCCTAATTACAGTAAAGTAAAGTGTCATTTCATGAAAACACGTACTTACGTTTATTTTTAGCTTAATATAAGTTCTTAATTAATTAACTTTTCACTTTTAATTAATTTAGTGGTAGTAACCGAGCTATGCCTACATTTCCTTGTTGAATCAGTGTGTTGATATTAAAAAAAAGATATTTAAAAAATTGCTACCATCAATTGTATTTTATTTATAATTCACTGTACAAAGAATTGTTTTCCTTTGAGATATGTTTAAATGCTTCTTCAAATACGAATAAACTTTAATGAGTCTGAAACCAAAAACACATCTATTTTTTCTGACTTTAATTCCACATTCATATAAACAAGCCATCATAATGACACACAGATTGCACCAAAGTTTTGTTTCTGAGAGAGTAAGATTTTGAATGTCTCACTTATTTATTTCACCCTAGAACGTTCCCTGCCCGAGTCGGTCTTTTATTAAAATATACACAAGCAGAGGGTTGAATAAGACATAACGAGTTGACTCGAGCCTGTAATGAAAGGCCTCTCCGACAACGACCTAATGAATAATAATTGTCGGTGGAAAGCAATGTCACCCGAGACAATCTGAGAAACAGAAAATGATAAGCTCCGCAGATGTTACCAAAAATCTTACAAAATAATGTTCACGCTTTCGGAGAGAAATCGAACGATTTTTGATTCGAAAATACAAAAATCCTATAGCATCATGGTTTATTTTCTTTACGACAAGCTATTAGTAGCTATCACCCATAGATATGAATAAAGTCTTAAAACTAAATAAATATTATGTAGGTACATACGTACGAACGAGTATTTTCAAATTAAGAACCTTTCGAATTTACGTTACGATTACGTCGCGCGTTTTACCTAGGGACTCTGTTAATGTGGCTGAGTTTACTGTAAACAAGATTCGAATAGGCTTTTCTTATCACCCTGTTTATTTTTTTATTTTTTATTGTTCCTAAGCTGTATTTTAGTAAATAAATTTTAGGAAGCTACTGTTTGTTACGTCATTATTTTTATCTAGCTTTCAAGGTAACGAAAAAGGAAAATGTATATTTACCTTAACAAAAGCACAGACTCAAAATATTATACCACAGATATCGAGCTATCTATATGACTTATCGTTGCAGATAAAAATACGCCCAGCAGACAAAATCGATGGCCAGCACTATTTTAAACAGACGTATTCTGTCCACAATTCCAACTCCGAATTTAGACTAGCACTACTTTGTATTCCGGCCAGATCGCAGACTCAAACATAAACATTTTAGATGGCACCCTACACGTGTACATTTGTACCGTAGTATAGTCTGCCTCTTAATTTCTTTACCACCTTAAGCTTGATAGCATATCACTTCGGTCCATCTGCCTATTTAATTAATTTCGGTTGCAGTAGTGTTTTTTTGATATGAGTAAGGCATTTGTTTTTGTGGATCATACCACCTTACTAAACAAATATGTAACATATGCTATCCGTGGTTTCGCTCTAGATTGGATAAAAAGTTTTTTAACAGGCCGACCGCAATGTGTTGAAGTTACTAATTTAAATGTAGATCTTGAATCCACTGTTTACAGATCCTCCTCTAGACTAAATAAATATGGCGTACCACAGGGGAGTAACAGGCTCTCTTGCTATTCTTACGTATAAAAATGACTTATCGCCTCAGTCGTATATATCCGACTGAGAACCTATGTTCGTTTCTTGTTATTTATTACATTGCACAACCGAATTCGTCGTTTGTATTTATTTGTCGATTTAAGAGCTATGCGCTGGAGGCACGGCAATTGAAATAAAACCAAGCGCTCAAAGGGTTAGCACTAACAATTCAACCAATGAAAATAAAATACACGAAGCTGTACAATCTGTAATAAAATGGCTTGAATCTAATAACCTACGTGTAAATATATCTAAAACAAAATTCATTAAATTTCATAGTTACAAAAGCAAACTCTCCTACAATATTAACATTAAAATAAAAGACAAAAACATACTCGTAGAAGAAACAGAAAGTATTAAATTCTTAGGTATAAGTCTAGACAAATTCTGTAATTGGAAACTTCACATTAACAACGTATGCAGTACCTAAACTAAATAGAGTTGTGTATGCATTAAGAAAACTTCGTATTGTGCCAGACGAAAAAACCGCCCGCATAGTATATAGTGGGTATGTTGAATCACTATTAAAATACGGACTAATAATATGGGGCAATTCAATAGACAATGATAAGACATTTATTGTACAAAAGAAATGTGTAAGAGTATAATGCGGTGTCGGCCCACTTGAATATTGTAGGTCTCTATTCAAAAAACTGAAACGATTGACCTTGATTGTATTTCTTTGAGATATCGGTGTTTGTGAGGAAACATAATGAATTCTTTAGATTCAAAGGTGACAATTACACCAAACAGAGACCAAGAGATGTAACAAAGATTTTAGTTCCTTTTTGTAATACAACTTTAAGTAAAAAAAATGTTTATCATATGTGCGTTACAATATTTAACAAATTACCAAAGACCTTATGGGAACTGCCATTCATATATTTTAAAATTAAACTGCGTAGGTAAATGGTTGATAGAAATTTGTTTTTATAGTTTACAAGAATTTCTGCAACACAGAGAAAAAAATATATTTTAAGTTTCCTATAGTTTTGTGGCATGTGTTTATTCAGTTTAACTATTAAAGAATTTATGTTATCATTATTACAACATTTTATTTTAAGGTCTTAAGTTTTGTTGTGTTTTTATTTATTATTATAACTTAAATTTATCTTGATTTAAAAATTATATTAGAGCATAGGTGTATATTTTGTATATATTATTAAAATATGTATCTACCTATGTACCTTTTTATGTTAAACTAATTTGCATACCCTAAACAGGCAAAATATAGACTGTACATTAAACCACCAACTTTTACAACTGGTAACACCTATATTTTCTGCAAATAAATTATTCTTATTCTTATTCTAGCCTTTTCCCAACTATGTTTTTGTCGGCTTCCAGTCTAACCAGATGCAGCTGAATAGGTACCAGTATTTTATACGGAGCTACTGCCTATCTGAATACCACAACCCAGGTACTGGGTATTGGATACCCTTGGTTATACTGGTTGGAAGACTATTGGGCTTTTGACTACCATATCGACTGTCAAAGATCTGTCAATGACAGCTAGAACCAACGGCTTAACGTGCATCCCGAAGCACGAAGGGGTCTCGATGTGTTATGGATGAAAACCCATCCACGACCCGACCGCGGCAACCGTAGCTCGACCCATGCGGCTGTTATTAGTTAATCACGAACCCAATAATATTGAATATCACTTGCATATCATAAAATGACAAGGTCTATTTGACAGTTAGATAGTTTCAACCTAGTGAAGTTTCAATTTACTGGGAATTATTGACAAACGTGGTAAACCAATTACGAGGGCGACTAAACACATGAAAGTAACGTTATAAACATTTTTGTAATAAAAATCAGGTTAACGTGCATAGTGACGTGTTTTGTTGATCATTATTTAGTTTCAAACATCTCTTTAACGTTTTTTGACTGTAAAGTGTAAACACGAGTACGAATATGAGTTTCTTGAACTGAAGACATGTGAATTGTTTTTCGTATTGTTTGTAGATAATTTCTCATTTTATTTAGGTTAAAATATGAGAAGTAACAGAACATTATCGCTGTAAAGATAGTCAATAGACCACCAGAACAAGGTACCTACAACTTTTATCTTCGCGCCAACTTCGTTACAAATCATATCAACCTCCTTGTAGCTTTCAAACTCTAAACATGTTGAGTACACGAACTCGAACTTGCAAGATAGCAGTTTCCAACATCTTTATTAGTAATACTAGGTACACCAAACTCTGAGAAACATAGTTTATATTCATATCAAACTATTGTGTCCCGCCTCTGGGGTGTTTTGTAAAATGATCGCCGCATTGAATATTCATAGAGAGACTGCAGCAAACCGGGTGAAATCCCGACGGCATGCGGTTAAGGTACCTACAGGTGATGATGAAACGAATCTAGTTTCTGGAAAATAACGTAACATCTCGCTTGTATCCCCGAAGGGAAAGGCAGAAGTGTTGAACACACAATTCACCCGTTGTGATTAATAGGAGGCGAACCTATTGCTTTCAACCGGGGTACCTACAACCGGGCTGCTACTAAAATAATACCTGAAGGAAAAATGCAATAGCACCTGGCCTGACCTCGGGCCCCTCCCAAGACCAGCAGTTGCGTTTGCTCCGACTCGACCCACGAGCCGGTCTGCTAAATCTGGGAATAAAATGAAAATTTACAGACTGCAACTGTAAAAATGTTATGCAGCTATCGCAGCCGGGGCACAGGTGAAACTGGACAAATGTCTGCAAAATCTGGGTTTAAAATTTTAAGAAAATTCCCGGTTCAACTCTAAAATTAAATTTTACAGTCGATTTATGGAAATGTGGCGCTATAATAGTGTTTGTAAATGATAGATGAGTTAGTGTCGCCGTTGAGTGCTGTTTGCACGACTTCAATCAATTAATCATGCCCTATAGCAATCAGCTGCTGCACACACATTAGGCTTGCCAGATGGCTGGGAATTTCCGGAATTTCGCGTCTAGTAATTAGACTTTACTATCCTGGATTCCGAACACATCGGTACTAGTTTTTTTCACAAAGATATGAGCACCAGTAAGTAATATTTAGTGTTGATTAGTTTAACAGAACTGCAGACTCGGATACATTTTGACGTGCTTCTTGCTCAGAAGTTTTATCTGTTTTGCAAAACCCTGATGAAGAATAGTACATTGTTACCCTAGGGGCGAAAGTAACTTATTTAGGCCCGAGACGGGGTTTGGCGCCCGAGCGTAACGAGCCCGGGCGCAATAGTTCGAGGTACTAAATAAGTATTTAACCCAAGGTAAACACTGTGCTCTTCATTACGAATACAAGGAAAGTAAAAATAGAAACATGAATTAGCTAAAGAAAAAATGAGCCTCTTTTCTTATGAAATCAGGCGTTAAATCCATATCTGAATCAGATGAATTCATTGTGTTAATACAAATCTCTGTTATACGGAAATATAAACAACAACTCGAAAAAACTAATGAAGATCGGATTTCCGCTTTCCCGCCTATTTCTTTTTTCTGTGGCCGTCTACTAGCTTTTCAGCCATTATTTTTCATTTCCAACATTAATTTTTTTTTAATATTACGCCCAAATGTATGTTATTTTAAAGAAATAGTTGAAAGTAAATTATAATATAGTAATTAAAAAAAACTTTAAATAATCTTAATTTTACGTTATTTAAATTTTACACCGCGCTGTAATTGAGTGGACGCTGTATAGGAAGTTGGAACATGGTTCAATAGAAATGTGAAAATGGAACTAGTTTTTTTTTAATAATTTGACAGCTGTAGTTGAAAACGATTCTCCCTAGGGCTGAAAAGTATTACTTTCAATCCGCTCCTAAGGCAACTTCAGACCTATTTTCCGAGTATAAGTAATGAAAACTAATAAAAATGGCAAAATCCAGTGATGATGATAATAGGTTTTTACCTATAAAGTTGCCGTTTTAAAATACTGGTCATTTGAAACGTAATTTATGTATGGCTGGCAATAAATTCTAAATTCAAATAAATTTTATTTAAAAAAAATTAAATTCTATTTTCATATTCAGTCAGTCAGTTAATTGATTAAGTTTTGTTTTCACTACATTTGTATCTTTTTCATCAATATGGACACGATAAAAATACGAGTAAAATTATGGAATACGAGTTCCGTCGCGGCAGCAATGCCGCATGGGCAACGGCTCGCAATATTAATTAACGGAGTGAACACTACAGACAAACGCACGACTCGTTATCTATTTGAACGTTTTCGACGACGGCATTTTGATCTAAAAAATGAACCCCATGTTCGGCCGAAAACTAAAGTCAACAACGACGAATTAAAGGCGATAGTGGAAGCTGACGATACTCAATCTATGGCTGAGTTAGCGGTAGCTTTCAACGTTAGCATCAAAACAATATTGGTCCATTTGCGTCAAAGCACCAGCATTACTGCGGATGTGTACTGTGAGGAACTGGGCACAATGATGGAGAAGCTCGCAAATCTCTGGCCAGCTTTGGTTAATCGCTCGTCCCCCCTGCTCCTACATGACAACGCTCGACCTCATACGGCACAACAGACGGTCTCTAAGCTACAAGAGCTAGGGTTGGAAGTTTTGAGTCATCCACCGTACTCACCAGAACTTGCGCCGGCAGACTTACACTTTTCCCAAAATTTGGCCAACTTCTTGGCAGGGAAAAAAATATTGCTGGATTACCCGAAAGACAGTAAGTACAAAATGCATTTGAAGAGTTTGTTTGCTCCCGTACACCAGACTTCTTCAAGAAGGGCATTGAAAAATTACCTCTGCGCTGGCAGAGATGCATCGATAGCATAGGTGCATTATAATAATAATATGAGACAACATCCACACATGGTCTTCAGGTCCCGAACTAGGTAGAACCATATTTTGATTCATAGAAATAAAAAATATTTATATAAAAATGACTTTAACTTCCTGTATACTAAACGGCAATTTCATAGGTAAAGACCTAATATTATAAAAATACACTATGTATTGAGGTAGGAAGGTAAATGTTACATGGAAAAAAGAGACAATCGTGAAAATAACTTGCATTTTTCTTTTTCCTTTAAAAATTATAACAACTAAAACATTATTGAGGCTTAATTATATACCTATTTAATAAAAAAAACCGCCCTTTGTAGACTCGTTATCATTTATTGTGTACTACAAAAGAACAAAGCCTACCTGCATATTAATCCATTTTTATTGAAGTTTGTAGTGTGTCATTATTTTTAATAGTATATTTTGAAGAGCAAAAGAATAATTTATTTATGTCCCTTTTAAATTATTTCTACTTTGATGTCTCCACTCTATTCAGCGAACATTGTTATGAACTCTTTGTTACGCATTTGATTTATTGGGTGCATGTCCTTTGTTCAATGGCACAATTGAAAGCATTTGTATAATTATGAAATTGCCTAAGAAATGCCTTACTTTTCGGAAATAGGAACCCAGGATAACTAAGTAACCAGGGTATAACCAGGGTTGCGGGAAAGTCCAAAAGGGGTACCGTGGCCCCTGGCACAGGCAACTGAAGGAACACGGGTGGGTTTTAGTCAGTAAGAGTCTGACTCGCCCTCCCGCTCCGCCCAGAGCGGGAGAAGTTATTTGATGATTTCCCACCCAAAAAAATTATGTAGGTGTAGTTAGATAGTAGATAAGTACTGTATATTTTGTCTAATGTTTTTATTTACGAGCTACTTTGTTACACTGCTCTATTAACCAAGCTCGCTTCTGAGAGCAAAAAAAGGTTGATTGAACTTTGTTTTATATCCGTCGCGGATCCATTAGTGAATTGTGGATGTAATGATGAGTTTTTGTGAACCTGATTCACATGATACAGTTTAAATTAAATCAGTAAAAAATATAGCTTTTTGTACTTATTTTAGGTGTTCAACAGTCAAAGATATGTCTTAACAAACTCATCAGTTTGTTGAGATATTTCTTTCAGGGTAGATGAATTTATCTACGCTGACATATTCTTTTATTTTGTTTATGTTCGATTTAATTTTTGCAAAGTTCATTTCTTCTGGTTATCGCCCTTAAACAAGAAGCTCTTAGTTATTCTACACTAGCCTTATATAGGTCAGTCAACGAAAACACAAATACCGCGTTGGGTCGCTAAAATAGCACTGTAAGGTACTGATTTGTTGGGATGTTGTTAGGATAGCTATAGCAATGCTGTAAAACAAAGTTGGCAGGTTCGAATGACCTGTGCTAACTGGGGGTGCTCGAAAAACCACGAATGTTTCGGACTTCTTTTAGTTTTTAACTTATAACCTCTTAAAGATGCATCGTACGGGCAAAACCATTATTACACTTTAAAGTACCTATACAAAATGTTATACATTTTGAGCGCAGCCGCATCTCTGTAGGTTCAAAAGAACCCGAGATACAGCACTTCAAACAATGGTTGTATTTCCAAAAGAATACAAAATTTCGACCTTTGATGTTTTAAGTGACTGGATAATGTAATACAATATATGCTTCTCTTATCACCTACGTTATAACCACACTCCGAATTCAGCTAAGGCCGAAAATACATAGTAAATTTATCCACCACTAGTGAGTAGATGCTGTACGCACACCTACAATAGCTTTGGAACGCGAGACCTCCACATAATGCGTAGCCTTTCAAAGGACGCGTAACAAGACAGGTCGCCTAACGAGAGCCGTTTGATACAAGGTCCTGTGCCATTACACCGTGGATCGTCGATCGTCTCCCCTATCGTGGAAATCATCGGCGAATATTCATCCTACACATCGGCCGTATTGCGTTCGGGGTGCAGGTGTTTAATGTCTTTATCTTTTTCAATTTTGGGGAGGTTCTTGTAATGTGTTCGCTAAAAAGATTGGCGGTATGGGGTATGGCTATGTATGTGGCTTCAATCTCAACCATACCACCAATCTTTTTTGACCATGTTAGGATTTATAAATTAGCTTTATCAAATTATAGAAAAGCACTAAACTGCTTAGAAGTCATTAATTAATGTATTTATTACGATTAAGTACTTAGTTTTAAATACTAATAATGAGAATTGGTAACAGCTACTTTAGTACAAAATTTTTAGCTGAAATCTGTAATTTAAAGCTTTCATTTTGTCGAACATGTGAGTGAAAACCATTCGGTTAAAGTCACCATTATTTTACTATCCGAAGTCTGTAACGTCCTCAGTCCATTAAAACAGAAAAAAATGAATTCACAGTCGTTTAATTAAAAAAGGTCAGTAAGGGTTCTGGATAAGTCGGCTTTTACTTTAGCAAATATACATTCTATTTGAGCCGCTACGGTTTGTCACAGATTTTTATATAATTTTAGAACAAAGAGAGACCGGAATGGAATCAAATATTTATACCGGGAGGATGAACGCCGATTTATTAATAGCTAAAGTAATTAATTTTTTTGATTGTAAATTCTTTTATAGAAAGAAAGAAAGAATGAAAAATATTTTATTTGGTACACGCACAGGAAATACAAATAATAAAAAAAATATAATACAAAAAAAACAATAAATCTAACAAAATCATGAAAACAATAAAAAAAGAATAAAGGGAAGACCTGTGCGAGGCCAAAAAGGCTATATCTCAGCATGATGCTGCGATATTTGAAAAACAAACAAATACCGCAGCGCTGGTATTCTGATAGGGCCCGTTGAAGACGTTATGACTTATGCAGTCTTCTAAATTGTTCTCTGTGACGTTGCAAAAATCAATAATTAGAGCAACTAGTAGCGGCACGTTTCGTGGGTCTGCTCAAGCTCTTGGCATGTTGGTTTTGGTGAAATTGTGTCGTGCGAATAAATTACATGTTTATTAGTTATTTGAAATAAATAAACATATTGACATCATTTCCCACATTCTATTGATAAACAATGTCTACTAAATTGGAAATGACTACTAGATGAGAATTCTATTTAGTCTGTGGAAAAGGATTTTCGAAGATCATCGATTGATGGTCCTGTCAAAATGGTGAAAGGTGTTTTCCCCTCATGGCGGGACAACGAGGAACACGTTTTGGGAGAGGGGACCAGTTCTGGGATAATCAGACTATGACCATATAACCCGATGGGTTCTCTATGAGTCCAATCAAACCTGAACCTTGTGAGTATTGAACTATTTTCTTTGTTCTCGTTATATAACCTAGGTCTCAGTTGTGATTTTTGCCACGAGGATATTGTTTCAGATCTGGCTGATTATGCTAGCCTCTCTTTTTTAATAGCTCTGATACGAGAGTAAGACGTGATGCCTTGGTATGGCCCCGTGGTCGGATGACTTGGGATTGATCCGGGTGCGGGCAATTATGAGGTTAATTAACCCTTGAGGTGTGGCCATCTGTTAGTGAAGAAGGCTTTACTAAACCGTTTAATGGTAAACGACGGAAGCTCGCCGCTCCAGGTAACAATAGCGTCACTGTCAATACCCGTAGGCCGCGTTTATGCGTGTGAACACAAGTTATTATCCTGTGTTTGACGACAAGGGTCTTGGTCCCGTCATTTGAAAGGAATATACTGAGAGAACACTGGGTACCTATGAGAGAGTTAGGCCTTTTGTAAGATCGAGGTAGTAAAATCAGTTGTTATAAATTATTGTGTCTCTGGTTGGTTTGCATAAGCTATATGTTCCCTATATGAGTACAACCATAATAGGTCGATACTTATTCGATTGAGCTAGAAGTTATAAAGCAGTTCAACTCACAGACTCTCTAAAGCGACTCTGAGTAATGGTTTTTTAGTCTCATTGCAGATGTATTCCCCGATACAACTAGCAACGGAGACCTAGTTTTGTCGGAGTGAAAACATAAGTGTGTGGGAAGGGTTTGGTTAGTGGCTCGCCACAATTGATGTTTTGTACCTTAATTTTCTGTGTATTACAATAAACTTGGTATTGTGTAAGAAGGTACTTGTTCAATTGAATCTTTCCCGTTCAACTTATACCCTATAAATTTACTTTAGCACGGTGTTACATCGACACGATATTATACGATAGATTTTGAAGTATATGTATCAGTTCATTTTTCCCCGGGTTACATCTCTCGTTGAGTAATATCGGCACGAATTTTATGTGGATAACTCGTGCTGTTTTAAATAATATGCCAGTCTGGAAGGTGCTAGTTTCTTGCAGAACTGTACTGATAAGGAGGTTCTCGTTTATCAGTGAATTTGTACAGACTGATAATCTCCATAATAAATATATAAATCTAAACTAATACTAAAATACTAATATATCTATCTATCTACAATAATCTATATATACTAATAATAAAGCTAAAGTGTCTGTTTGTTTGAACTCGCTAATATCTGGAACTACCAGTCGGATTTGAAAAATTGTTTTTAATATTGATAGATCAATCCTTGAGCAAGGTAAGCAGCTATTTAACATCACGCAATGACCCTTCGGAGCCGAGCAAATTGAAAAAAAGTTAAAAACGCGCGGGCGGGTGACGCGATTTAACGCAGTATAGGTCAGGGGACGAACACGCGAGCAGAAGCTCGTAAATAACAATAACATTTAATAAAAATTTATTGATAATAATAATTGATAATGTAACTATAGGTGCCTACCTACTAGGATGTCTAGTAAGTCTTCTTTAGATGGAATGCCTCTAAATTAACCCCTGAAATTTGGCTAGTTAGGAATAGAAAAGTACTGCATCCATATTATCAGTTTGTTATAAAATCTTTTCCTAACATAAGTCTTGTCTGGAAACCGATTAAATATACCACAAAAACCTTTCCGTAAACGCTTTTATTGTAGTTCTACACTAGTTTTCACATTAACCATGTGCTAGTGAGGTCAGGGAGAATGTATAGACGAGCATATATGTACGTATAGGTATAAGTATATTGAACCCTGAAGCCATTCCGTGGCGGCCAGATTGCCTCGCCTCGGTCTTCGTTGTTTCATACATAATATAGCACTCAACTAATAAAATATTTAAATTTTAACCAACCTACTACTTTATGTCTCCTCAGATATCTTGTCTTTCTCTCTTACGTAAAGAGATAGTTACCTACAGGGTATAAAATGAACTTCAGTTAAAAATGCGTCTTGTGCGAAAGAAAATAAATATGTAAATATTATTTGTAGCAGTTCTTTTGAGTTTCTGATTCTGTGCGCGTCCCATCATTTATTTATTTTATATAAGGTAGCTTCACAGCTGACAGTAAGAATAAAACACAGTGAGGGTTTTGTTTTTATATAACCAATTACCGTTGACCTTGAATTCATAATAAAAAGTAAAAAAATATGATTTTTTTGAACTAATAAAAGCACCTATTCGTTGCCATAAGCGTTACGGAAATCAGTTAGATCATTTGCTTACGTAGTGGCCAAGATTACTTCGAAGTAGGCTTCCAACCAGCCAGTAAACATGCTGTCATTGTAACATAAGACGATGAAACAACACAGCCTATTAATAAAACTAGGTCAATGCCCTTTTTTAATAGAAACCACACACTCTCAACTTTCGTTGGCACAGAAAGTTGTCAGACCATAATAAGTTATTCCAAAAATATTCGCCAAGCTCTCTCGATTAATAGAGCAAATCAATTTTCCTAGCCTTTTCCCACCTATGTTAGGGTCAGCTTCCAGTCTGACCGGGTGTTGCTGATGACCAGTATTTTACATGGAGCGACTGCCTATCTGACCTCCACAACCCAGTTACTGGTTAACACGATACCCCTTTGTAAGACTTGTTGACAGACTTTTGGGCTTCTGATTACCCGTTAAAGATCTACAAATGACAGGACAAACGGCTTAACGTGCTTTCCGAGGCACAGAGGGGTCTCGATATGTAATAATAATAATAAAACATTTATTTCAGGCTACAATGGCCCATAGACATATACCTTACAAACTAACATATATAAACTTCTTAAATAAAACAAAACTTGTGTTAATAACAGCTTAAAACTATGTTAGTATCACTTCACTAGCTTGTCCTTGAGCTATCCTGTGGTACTTGTCCGCGGAAGCGACGGAACACCACGTCCTGCGGCCAAAAGTCTTCTTCCATGACGACGGGCAGATAATAATTCGGTACGCGCACCACGAACGCCTTGAAGTTGACGTTGCGGTGCGACTCCAGTAACTGCACCCTCGGCATGTACCTCGTCTTCTGGCGCACGTACTCTACGATGGTCACCCATCCACGACCCGACCGCGGCAAGCGTAACTTAACCTTCAATCAACCCGTGCGGCTGTTATCATTTAGCCACGAGCCCGTTATGCAGCCCTTGAGATAAATCGAGCAAATTAATAAGAAATTGCCGAACGACTTATTGAAGCGAAAATTGATGACTTGCGATACGCTAGTCAACACCAATCAATCAGTTGCATCGACCGTTTGTATAAAAATAGCTCTAATTAAAGCTGATTCGAGCAGAAACTTGTTCGTAATACTCGTAATACGATGACCTAATTCGTTTGGCCACTCTGTTGTGGCGAATTGAAAATTACAGCCGGCTTACGTGCCCACTCGACAAGGCGTATTGAAGTCTTCCACCGGACGCAGGCCTTAGGATTATTAGACAAGTGGGTAATTGATCAATAAACGAGTTTTCACATGAAAGTTATAGGTAGGTACATCGATAATGTCTAGGTACCTACGCACTTTTGAATGGTACTAATAGCTTTGCAATAATAATAATAGTTAAGTATAAGGAAAGCGGTATTTCTGGAGACGGCTCATATTGTTAGAAGGTTCATAAACGGTCTGATACCGATGGCATACAATGTTTTATATTTCTAAATGTTTTTTATATATTTAAAACGGTATATAAATAAAATATAAAAAATATCTATACAATATTAACGAATAAACGAAAGAATAATAAATTATTTATTGGCATAAATACACACACACACTATTATCTACATTTCTTTTTCATTTCTCCTTTCGAGGGTCTGCTGGAAAAAAATTCTTAACAAATAAGCAGTACCTTTCGTGTCGTATCTGTATCTGTTTTACTGTGTGTACATAAATAATAAAATAAATTAATAAACTGGGTTACAAAAAAAAACTGACACCCTGACTCCAGAGCTAGGTTGAGTTACATGTATTTCAGAGGCCTGCTAAGTCAGTAACCTGAAAATTACCATTGCATTTAAGTCCGTAGAGTATGGTTCGTGACAACAAACAGTATTGGTGTTGGTATCGCACGAAGCTATGCATTTTAGATTTTGTAATATTTTTATAATGGTTCAGCACCTATAGTTAGGTATGTCCCTTTACATCATCCACTCATGAATAGAATAAAAACCTCCTAAGAGTAAAACGTTACATCCTTATCTACTAAAATATATAGGTAAAAAATACTGTACAAAGACGGTTTTAATGCCGGAGGCATTTTCTACCAGTCAACCTTATTACGTGTCCTTTAGAAAAAACACAATCCTTCAACTTGAGTGTTTTCGCAATACATTTAAACCAATACAAAAGTGGATTCTGCTTGAAGTCATCCTTTATTTACCTCGCACCCACGAAAAAAGATCTAAAAATGTATTCTTAATTCAAAAACAAAAGACAAAAAGAATCTCATTTTTTTAAGAAAATATTTGAATTGCGTAACAGAATAGAGAAGTAGGTAAAGTTGTGTTTGTAACAAGAACCGTTATTTTCGGAAAACTTTTCACTTTTATCGTCTTGTTTGCTTCTATATTACTTATTGTGACATGTTACGTAAGTAGACAAACAAATTAAATAGAGCTATATAATCTTGGTTTTGCCGATGTCCACCAAACAAAATGGCTGTCGTCTGGTATCATAACCCCGTGTCATTCAGACAGATTTATAAGCTATCTTTTTCATTGCCTTGCGATTTATTGGGATAAGAACTAAGGATAGTTCAGTGGCCGAGTGGGACAATAATAAGACGGGTATTGTTTTTCATTAGTCAGTCGACTTCGCTCAACTTTAATTGGAGGATATAATTTATCTTGAAAAGTAAATAAGATAATTTTCATGGTGTCTGGTGTCCTGTTCCAGCCTTAAAAAACATATAAAAAGGAATCAATCCATATTTAGGGATTACCTAATCTCCACTGATCCCTAAATTCAGTCAATTATGTTTGCTATCTCTCTCTTCCAATGGTCGTCCCAGAAGACTACGTACGTTAATACCCTATGTGACCTAAAAACATTAAGCTAAGTCTAGCTACATCTTACCCCTAACAATTACCCGTCGGGACTAAATACCAGTAGTCAGGAAACGTCGCCTAGGCCAAGGGATTGTAACAAGGCTATCGGCTACTGATCGGTATAATTAAACAGTCCCCGGTTGCCAACTCGACCAGACTGCCCATGACCGACTTGTCTAGTAAGATAGACTATTCTCTTTTTAGCGTTCCGTACTTCCTAATGAAAAAACGGAACCCTTATAGGATCACTCGTGTGTCTGTCCATCTGTCACAACCAATTTGCTACGAATCTACTAGGCTGATTAAGTTGAAATTTGGTAGGTACTGTACGAATTGAAATGCATTTTTGTGACCCAAACACGTACGTGTAACGTAAAGTAAATACATTTTAATAGGGGGGTCACATTTGGGGGCAAACTAGATTTTTTTTAAATGTGATATTGTGAGACATGCAATAAAATTGATGATGTGCAACATTTTCTGATGGAATGTGCTAAGAACAAACATGAAAGGGAATCTTTGGCTAGGGAATTTATACTAAATATGTAGGATGTTGAACTTATCTAAAATATTTTGGCATACCCTAAATTAGAAAGGACTAAACGCATAATTTGTGGCTTAATTCAGAAGTCTGAGCGACGAGTCTCCTTTCAATTTTCATACTATATAATTAATTATGTATAGTGGTGGTGTATAGTAGTTAAATAATAAT
This sequence comes from Brachylomia viminalis, assembly GCA_937001585.2. NCBI lineage: Eukaryota > Metazoa > Arthropoda > Insecta > Lepidoptera > Noctuidae > Brachylomia > Brachylomia viminalis. The sequence continues at coordinate 8,284,458 of OW443300.2, forward strand.
TATAGGTGTACAGTTGTGTGTCAATTGAGTATAAGGTACAATGGGGTTGACGTATCCGTGTGGATAAAAACCCCTTATCCAAAAAGAAAAAAGAAAAAAAAAACGAGAATTTGCAAACTGAACCGTGTGACATATCAAATGAAAGGGCTTGTTGTGAGAATCTCAAATATGTTTTGTATAATTTTAAAATAAACGGTTTTGAAGCTATTTAAGAAAATGTGTGTAAATGTACTATTCCCATCACCACCATTGACCATTTAATTGAGGATCTCCGTAACGACTGAGCCTAAAATGTTGAATAAAATACAATTAGTTCTTCACTTACAGATTACAGTAAAACCTATAAGAAGTATATGGTGAACGAATAATATAATAATGATAATAGAATATCTGACTGAACGGTTGGTGCAGTTTGTAGCGACCCTGCCTTCTGAGCCGCTGGTTCCGGGCTCGATCCCCGGACAAGTCAAACATTTGTGTGCATGAACATGTCTGTTTGACCTGTGTCTGGGTGTGTATTTATTTATTTAAGTATGTATATCGGTCATCAGGTTACCGTAGTACAGGTTCTACCTAGTTCGGGACCTGAAGACCTTGTGTGGATGTTATCTCATATTATTATGGTCTTAAAATAACATGGTAAATCTTTCAATATAATGTGTACAAACTTACGATTGCAATTGAAATGTACGGAAGAACATGTTTTTCAACTTTAAAATGTCAAGTTTTAACTTTTAATGTGAATACAAGATACTGTGATTTGCTTACCTAAAGACCCTATGACTTTATGAGGAGCTCCCGTGACAATAGTAAAAGAGAGTTCCTACCAAAATAGTAGTATCATAATAAAATTAAATTATATGTTTTAATATAAAAATTAAAACACCTGTTCAAAGAGTGTCTAATATAGCATGCTGGTCCAGCGTCATAGGACAATCTAGAGTCTAGAAAAAATCAAACTAGTTGCTAATTGCATTGTATAACTTTTATGACATTGATTTACATTCTGTGATTACTTTAACTCACATACTGACTTATTACTTGTAAAAAAATAAAATAGGAAAATCGTATACTTTTGCAATGTTTGTAAATAGGTGAGCACCGTGTATCTGTCACATAATTAACTTATTTGTCATTGCTACATTTTAAATTATTTTTGCCTATTGTGGTATAGTAAGTTTATTCTAGATGTCTTCACATATTATTATATAATTAATGTATACAAAATATGGTAACACATTTTAAAAGAGTAACGGTGGAGTTTCTTGCCCATTCTTCTCCATACGAAACTACCTTTTGGAAGGGGCGACTAGAATCAATTCTATTTTAATGTAAATGTTGACGTTTAAAAGTGCCGTTTATGTGCCTATTTGAAATAAATGCTTTGACTTTGACTTTGAAAGTCAAACTCCATACTTACATTAATGCGAGGTTGCAGTACCTTTTAACTTCTGTAAATGTTATGCAAAAAAAAAAATATTTTAGGAAAATTGAACATGCGGTCAAGCGCTGTGTGAAGACAGAAACATGAATTACAATAATTGGCTCGATAAAAAAATCATATCTAAGACACTAAATCACTATTTAAAACGAGTACCTTGAAAAGATTCTTTTTAGATAAATTTCTTGAGAAGATTGAAAAGTTAGTTTAGTTTATTATTATTTAGTTAGTTAGTTTGCTTATTGTTTTTAGGGCATGTTGAGAACACATCTTATAATTTCGTTATTATTTTTGAAATTTATACAAATTCTAGGAGTTAATGCGCTTGCACTGGCCAGCCAGTCAGTGCCCGCCGAGACGTACTACAAGACACACCGCATTACACGAGGGTCTGGTTGTGTCATGTTTTTACAGAATAGATGTTTAGGTTAATAATTACACAACAGATAAAAATGGTTTTTGTGGTTTGGTACCACACTAGCACACGGTAAGATGTAATATAAACGGTGACATTTGAATCACAGTTTTGCTAGAACAAACGTTGTTCAGACCATGGCCTACTACCATTCTATAGCATCCAATAGAAAAAAAAACGTCATTGGTTAGTTCTAGCAAAACTGTGATTCAAATGTCACCGTGTATATATATTCTTTGCTCATAAGAAAGATAATGGCACAGACGAATAAAAGTGCCACTAAAACGTCTCCAACGACAAGATTTATCAATAATAGTTATTGCCCATTAATCGAGATATTTCGAATGAATGTCTTATTTAGTCTATTGACGCGTCTATTCGCGAGGACAACCGAACATCTGATCGAGATGTCACCAATGCGCATTCTAATACGCAGTGCGTATAGCGTTAGTCATTTGTTTGGTCTTCGGAATTTAATGAATGTAATGAAAATTAAATGAATTTCATCTAGCTTTTAAAATATTATTGACGTGTAAAAGTGTTTTTACAAACCTACTTACAGAAATAAAATCATTTATCATTAATGATTTTTGTTTAGTCATCAATCACACGATTGTGGGTATTTTTTTATTTTATTTATTTATAAAGGTAAACACACCAACAGCTTCTGTATGTAAAATATCAAATAACAGTCGACAACAGTTGAGGGCTTACACAGTTGGCAATAATAGGTGAACCAACATCCTCAAATACAGTTAAGCCTAAGGTAAAAACGAAATGCATACAAATTAAGTGGTAACAACTATATAAACAGAAATATAAAAATACATAAGTTATAAGATTGCAGAGGTTGCATGAAATACCTACATACTAATAAAATAAAATTAACCTTTAGATTGTGTGAGTTGCGTGCTTTGGGACCTCAAAATTTGGGTAGCCTCATTATTAGTGAATTCCAAACGCTTAGAGCTAAATCGAATACAGTTTAGTTGTGATATTTTCCAAACAATGCAATCGAATTTAGATCCATAACATAACGAACATAACATCATGCCTGGCTTTATAGTAAATTTAATTTTCATGTAATATGGGTCGAGCGTATTGCCATCAAGTTAAGTCGAAGTAAGAAACTAAGTATTAATTATTATTAAGTCCGTCTGTATGAAAAAACTTGCAGAATCAAAATATAATCTTATCAAATCACATAATCAGCCTATACTGTGCTCACTGCTGGGACAGAGGCCTCCTCTCTGTGAGAGGGAGTGGGCCGTAATCCACCAAGCGGGCCCAGTGCGGGTTGGTAGATGTCACATGTCTTCGAATTTGTGGTTCTAGGACATATCGGTTTCCACACGATGTTTTCCTTCACCGTTTTGAGAGCAGTGGTGATGAAATAATTTACACAAAGTAAAGCGCCTGTCTGGGTTCGAATCTACGATCTACTACTCGTAAGTCGCGGCCGTTACCACCGGGCCAACACAGATGCTCTTATTTAAGGTCTCTGCACACAGCGGGCGCGGCGCGGCGGGACGGGACGGCGACGCGACACTGAGCAGTTGTAATGTACTAGATATTACGGACGACGCCACACAGCGAGACGGTTACCGTCGCGTCGAGCGGGACGGCTCTGTGTGGCGTCGTCCGTAATATCTAGTACATTACAACTGCTCAGTGTCGCGTCGCCGTCCCGTCCCGTCCGCGCCGCGCCCGCTGTGTGCAGATACCTTAAATTAGATTTGTCTATTTAAGGAAACGAAAGATATTTCCATAAAAAAACGATCACTTTAATCAACTGATGGTTATCATGAGCCATAGTTACTATTTTAACTAATAGTTGAGTTAACTACGGATCAATAAACCATAATTAAGTATCGAGGTAGTTAATAGACAGATTGATTTTGACTCATGTTTACTAACATGAGTCAAAATCAATCTGCCGAGCTCATTCCTAACTGTGTTGGGGTTGGCTTCCAGTCTAACCGTATGCCGCTGAATACCTGTATTTTACATGGAGCGACTGCCTATCTGACCTCGACAACCCAGTAACTGGGTAATACGATACCCCTTGCTAAGACTGGTTGTCAGACTTCCGAACTTCTGACCCGTAACGACTGTCCAAGATCTATGAATGACAGCCGGGACCAACGGCTTAACGTGCTTTCCGATGCACGGAGGGGTCTTGGTATGTAAAGATGCTCACCCATCCACGTACCAACTGCGGCAAGCGTAGCTTAACCTGCTCGATCGAACCGTGAGGCTGTTATTATTTAGCCACAAGCTCCTCACTTAGGAATCAGCATGCGTATAATGACCAAATTAAACGTACTTACCTCAGTGGAGTTCTATTGTAATCATACGAAGTGCTTATAGTCCTCGATTCTATGTTCCCAAGCCCTAAACAAGACCTTAGTTTATTTTTGATCCTGGGATTGAAGCTGGGAAATTACTGTCTGTTAATTTTTATTCTCTCGTTGCAGATTGCTCTAAATAGAATGGCATAAGCTAGATAGAGTTGCCAGCGTAAAAGTTTAAATTGTAGGGCTGTCTTGATTTTCCGTTTTATTTATTTAAAGATCGATAGTATTCAACACGAAAATATAATAAATTGCTTAGTTATACTGACACGCTAAGCGTGTCAGTATAACTAAGCAATTTCTAAATAAGCACAGCTTAAGGACTATAAATTTGCGGGCGATATTCTTAAATCCAGATCGATTAAAAATGTACAAAGGTCTTCAAAAACCAGAACACTGCTCAGGCAAGAATCAGATTAAAGATTTCTCCTTTTAATTGTAGCCAATTTCCTTTAGGACGTCAAAAATAATAAAGAACCTAAGCTATCTTAGTTTATTTGTTCTTTTGGACGTCCTAAAAGAAACTGGCTGGATTAATCTAGCCCTATGGCTAGATTAATCTATTCAGATCACGAACGGACACTAGAGAAAGGAAATATTATCGGTCAACTAGGTTTCCATTCGAGCAAGCACAATTCCAATCAAGAAACATACCCTTAACCACTGACCATTATTTACTTTCATTAACACTGACGTACGTCACTCTGACGTATGGTTTTTTGAAATAGCCTTTATTATTAATATATTAATGTTTATTTATTTGTTTTATTATTTATCGTTACTTTAGCATAAAGGGTACCAAATTAATAAAAAAAAACACGTTATTTATATAAAAAATATTTACTTAAACTCAAAATACAAAACTTTGAAAAATCAATGGAAACAAAAAACGCCTTCTTTCTTAACGGCTCAAAAACTTAACTTATCAGTCTAAAATGATCACTGAGCTGATAGTATCTTAACATCTAGATAGTACTCAATAATTAAAAAACAAATAAATGGCATATTATTCGAAACTAAAAACTTTTTAACGACATGTGTTACAAGCCGGTTTTGAACACTGCAAACATACGGGTTTCTTACAAACATGACATACGACCGAGGTTTTTCTATGTTTTTGTTTATAACATAAATGACAGTTCTTACGAACGTTGAGCCGACAATTTTCAGATTCTTCCTCTGTTCGAGGTATCGCAGCTGTACCCAAAATGCGTGTGAGTAGGCCTTTGAGTTCCAAGGAAAGTTGTGGAATTATTATGCGCCTTTCTAGTTGCCCACGAACTAAACTTTTTGCAACATTTTTCATGAAAATTAGTCGGTCTTCTGCTTTGTAGTTTGACAGAATGAAGGCATTTACTGCAGCAATGTCTACTATTCTGTAGAATATAACCATGGGCCAACGTCTGGTGCGTCTAGAGCAAGAATATTTAGCGCATTTTTCATCCAACGAATCTACGCCGCCTTTTAGCCATTGGTATAACGATGTTATGAGCGAGGGAGTACGTCGATTTCTAGACGGAGGGTCTTTTGCCCACTTCATACATCTTCGTTTTCCGTAATAATATTTTCTTGTGGATTCCTGTGATGTCGTAGGTTCATCAGAGTCTGAGTAAGGAACGGCTTCTTCTATACCCGTTTCACTCTGTAGTTCTGCTAAGGGGATATTGTCATCGCTATCCGATGAGGAGTCTACTTCAGCCTCCTGTGGAAGGATGTCATCCTCATCAGCTGAAGAATCATCAGACTCCGAAAAAGCAAGGGTTTCCATGACAACTGTTGATCAGTCACGTTGATTCGAGGCTGTTTTCTCGAAGTCTGGCAATGAGTATCCAAATGACGTTTATTCGAAGCCATTTTAACACTAAAACAAAAATTAAAAAAAAAATAAACCTTACATTTACTCTGACGCTACGTCCCACAGACGTTAGGACGGCTATACTTACCTAATCAAGGCGCACCGCACGACTACTCACACCCGCTGCGCGCGCGTCACTGGGTCTTAGGAAGGTACAGGAAAGAACAAGTCCGTGCGCGTTTGGTGTAAAAAGATATGACCGCTTTAATGCGCACCGTACGTCTCTCTGACGTACGTCAGTGGTTAAGGGTTAAATGAAGGAGAATAAAGTAAATTTGCATAGCGAAGCAAAAGTTTTTTAGGGTTCCGTAGTCAACAAGCAACCGTTATAGTTTCGCCTCGTCCGCGTCCGTCCGCATGTCTTGCTGTCCGCGATTTGGCTCAAAACTCCTAATAATAATGGCATGTAATTTGGCATGGGTACTTATACATATTCATCACGCGGACAACGTGGTCAAATATATTTTTTTAGGCCCTACCCGTAAAGTGAGAATGTTTTCTTTTTATCGTCTATCCCACGGTGTGGGGTGCCATTAGAAAGGTCGTTCAAAAATAATGCGGAGTGAAGAAACCATTTCTCGATTCAGTGATCCGTTTGCGAAATATTAAGGTTTATATATATTGCTAATTTGTTAAGAGTCAAGTCCCTCACCCCAGCTAAATGGTTGTTTTTGCTTATATGAAGAAATCCACGGCAGTAGTAAGTATATATATATAACGAAGTTAAAAGGAAAACTTTCAAAACTAAGTAGGCTTTACAAGTTAACGAGTAATAGTTGGCGAACTTACATTTGCAGTTGAACCGTATGGAAGAACATGTTTTTCAACAACAATGTTAAGTTTGTTCATATGATAAATTCAGCCCAACTACGGAACTTCATTGTGCGTCATCCGACAAGCACTTGGCCGGTTTTATTACGTCACTAGAGTAGGAAATGGGAATATATGTGTGATATTTTGTTCCTTTGATCAAAATCTGAAAAAATATTTACCTAAGATCTGATATTGCCTGAGTTGGGATGCCTACCTAAATCAAGCGCTATCTATTTGAGACATTGCAAATTAATTCAGGTGATATTTGCAGAGTGACAAACGTTACGTGAACATTGTAACAGTTTTGACCCTTTCTATCTCAAATGGTACATTTAAAAACATTGAGATATTTAATCATACCTCACAAATCTATAGACTCTTACTCCTACAAAGACGTTTCAACAGTTGATATTAAAAACCATAGGAAATATTCAGTTTAATTTCAATCAAGCCATTTTCCTTTGTTTAAGTTTTCGTGATGCCCCAGTGGTTACATGCACGAGGTAGTGGGTCCGAATACTCCGAATCCCGGCAGGCACTAATGTGACTTTTTCAATTCATATGTACCTACTTTCTGAGTTTATCTCGGACATTACTATCATCGGTGAAGGAAAACATTGTAACGAAACCTGGAATTATCGTTAATAAGTAGGTAAGTCTGAAACTGCCAGCCCGTCTTGAGCAAGCGTGATGATCAATGCTATTCAAGAGGCGTTTGACCTGCAGTATGACAGTATTATCAACTGTGGCATCTTTTCTTTCCATGAGCAACTGTATCCAAGAGTACTGTACTTAAATATTTCTCGATTATTTATAAATGTGTTACAAATACACGATTTTTCTACTTTTGTATGGCTTTGATATTAAATGGCGGCAACAGATTTTTTTGTAAGCGAAAGATCAGATATTTAAGTACCTTTTTTTCACGTGGAAACCTTCAAAAGGCACCCGACCTCCGGGAGGGAGGTCGGGGAGTGTGGGATTCTTAACTCACTAAAACCACACCAGTGACCACCATCAGCACATAAAGGGGGCCCGGTCCGTCTTAAAAGACCAATTCTGAAACCCCCCTGTGCAAGTGTGCAACACCTGTAAAGCACATCCCTGGGGAGACTATACCTTTATAGTCCCTAGGGTCACTCGGTGGGCAGACAGAGTCCCCACTCTGTGCGCCCACGACCCCAAAGGTCCACAGACATTTAAGTACTTACAATACTTATGGGGAAAGTTGTTAATAGAAAGTAAAAATGCCACAGTTGACTGTAGGTAACCAACCACAATTTGTTTTATCTACTAAATACAGAACCACCAAAGACACGCTATATCCCGATAACCAACGCCATCACGAAATATCTTGCGTCCTATGAGATCCGTGACAGCTGATAGCCGCCATCTATGGAGGGTAGAGGTACGGAGAAATATCTCTTATGGGGTAAAAGTTAAAAAAGTGTCAGTAAATAATAGTTCAAAAACCCTCCAAAATGGCGCTAGCGTAGGCAAATGATGTGGTATGAATGTAGCAGTTGTTAACGGACTGAAGTATACCGAGTTAGAACATTATTTTTAGTGACTAGAGTAGTTAGTCACCGTCCGGTATACCATACCTCCACAATTTACGTAGTTCAACATTATTTTGTAAACATAACCTAAAATTATTGTATTTAAAATTTACCCGGTGGCTATTGTAGCGCCACCCTTATGTAGCACATTTTAACGGACACTTTTCATACACAGAGATAGTTCTCCTTACCCTCCATACCGCCATCGTTAATTTTCCACAGACGCCTACCTACGCACCTAACCCGTAAGTTCGCACCCCTCACACATAGATATTTGAGACTCATATTTACCCCTTTCCGCAGTGCCACTGTTATTTCCGGGGCATCAAGCTTAATGCAAGACTCGTAAAGACGGGAGAAAGCTGGACCCTTTTTCACTTAGTTATTGAGAGCATTTGATATTCTGTCACGGTATTTGTGAATATGGGAGTAGTCAAAGGGATAAGATTGGTGAAAGTGACAGTAGGTTGATTCTACCTACTTACATTATTTAACTTGTCATTTTTTTTTTAATTTTTTTTTTTTCATCTATAACTTACTTCATTCTGGGACTTATGTAGCGTGAAACTTGTTTTGATAGGTATCTCTCGATATCTTGGTTATGGAGAATGAAGGTAGGATATTTGAACCTACGTGTGTAGTAACATTTAATATTTATTTATTTATATATTCTTTATTGTACACCACAAAAAACATAACAACAAAAATTAAACTGAACACTACGAGTGATGGTGATGGTGTTTAATTAGTTTTTGGGTGGCGTCTCTGAGTGTGGAAATTGTGACTACATTGTTGCATTGGGTTCCCACCTGTAAAAACATGTGTGAGTGGTAATAGTAAGAGAAAAAAAAAAATTAATTGGCAAATGCTTCTTTGCTGTATTTGTAATTGTCAGAACAAGGTTTGAAAGAAAATTTTGGGAAAATCCACCGGGAAACTCAGACATTTGGATGCTATTTTTGTATGAAATTCACCCCAGGCGGCGCCAGGCGCGAACTTAATAGTTAATTTTATAACTACCACGTTTATTTTGGATACTTTCCACGCAATAAATAAATCTGGATTACAATCCGTTTAAAAGGATTTTAGTTACCTTCAAGTTGCATAGTTGACTACAACAAATAGTTTTGTAATTATATACCTACTTAACATCTTCCTAACGACGAAACCTTCTTCTTAACGAGAAAAAAACGAAATGTATTAAGTTTACGATACCTCATGTTAGACAAGTAGAAACAAGTATTCTCATAAAGGGTGAAGAGTTGAAACCCGAAAATACCACAGTATTCTTAGGCATAACTTTGGATGCCAAGCTTCAATGGGGCCCCCATATAGATAAATTGTCAAAGAAGCTTAGCTCTGCAGCATACGCCGTTAGGAAAATTCGTGGTTTAACTGATTTAGAGACAGCCCGTTTAGTATACTTTAGTTATTTTCATAGTATAATGTCGTACGGTATTCTGTTGTGGGAAAATGCCGCCGATATTCAGACGCTTTTTGTTTTACAAAAAAGGACAATTCGTTCAATTTATAAATTAAGTCCCAGACACTCCCTCAGAGAAAACTTTAAAGAGATTAATATAATGACTGTGCCTTCTCAGTATATTTATGAAAATCTTTTGTATGCACATAAAAATATTAATCTGTTTAAAAAGTACAGTGATATCCATAATTTAAATACTAGGAAAAAGCACAAATTTGTTGTTCCTACTACCAGGCTCAAGAAAATAGGTGGCTCGTTTAGATGCCAATGTATACGTTTTTATAATAAACTTCCTAGCCACATTCAAGCACTAAGCCTTAATAAATTCAAATCTTTTATAAAAAGGAAACTATGCCAGAATGCCTATTATACTGTCAAAGACTATAAGGTAAACGGCCCAGTAACCGTGAAGTTCTGAACTTTACTGACTTTGCTGGTCTGCTATGCTAAAACTAGTAGATTTACAAAAATAAATTTTACATGACTAGATAGATAATTTAATCTAGTTTTATTGTGATATTCTCTTTTTAAATTAGTATAAATGTTCATTAACAATAATACAAAAAAATTAAATAAAGGGCCAATTGTACCAGTACCCGGTAGATTTGTACTAGTAAACGTTAAATTGTCCCCGAATCCGGTAATTTTCACCGCGAATTTGAACTCTGTTGCTGTACGTTAAAGTTCACAGAAATACTAAATTTGTATTTCTGTAAAATAAATAAAAAAGGGCTTATCCAAAGAAAAGACAATATTAGTTATGATTTTTTTTTTAATGTATTTTTAAAAAATTATAGGTAATAGATAACATCAGTTATTTGTATAACTTAAGTTTTTAAACCGATTATAATTAGTAAGTAGTAAATACACACATCAAAAGTGTCTAGGGATCAAGCATTTTTATGCGGATTTCTTGAGATTAAGATGTGGCTTTGTAATAAATTTATGATTTTATAAATTTATATGGATCCTTTTTGGTGCATTTCATAATTTGAATCAGGAACTGTGAATCAAATTCGAGTAAAAGATGAAAATCAGCTGTCAATATTTTCCCTATAAAAACATACAACGCATTGAAGACATTATTAGTGCTACTGTTTCCCTACTACTGATTAAAACCAACGTTATTATGGAGCGGCGACGTCATTTAAGCAGGGAAGAAATGCTCAGAGCCGTGGGAATGATAGAAGCTGGTTCCCGGCAACGTACTGTGGCTTTAGCTCTGAATACAAGTCAGAGTGTTATCAGTCGACTTTGGACACGTTACCGAAGCACTGGTACCGTGGCTGAGCGCCATGGAGGACGGTATCGCTGCACCACACGGAGACAAGACCGATACATTCAAATCTTAACTCGAAGAGCTCCAACAATAACCGCCATGATGTTAGCCGTGAGGCTTCATCACTCTTCAGGGAACTTAATTAGCGAGCAAACAGTCAGAAACCGCTTGCATGAAGTGAACCTTCATTCCCGAAGACCGCTACGGGTACCACCTATAGCAATGCACAATCGTAGGATTCGATATCAATGGGCTCTTGAACACAGAAATTGGGCAGAAGAACAATGGCGTTTCGTGTGCTTTTCTGATGAGTCTCGTTTTGGTATGAGACCGGATACAAGACGTATACGACACTGGAGAACCCCTGGACGCCAACAGCGATTAAAATCCTGCCAGGAAGTCCATCCTTATAGTGGTGGAACCATCATGGTATGGGCGGGTATTTGGATCGGCGGAAGAACTGAGTTGATTTGGATCAGAGGCAACCTCAACGCTCAAATTTATGCTGAGACGATTGTATCAGACGTCATCGTTCCTCTACAAGTGCAAATCGGTCCCTTATTTCAGTTAATGCATGATAATGCACGACCGCACACCGCAAGAGTTGTAAGACAGACTCTCGCCGCAGCTAACATCAATGTCCTGCCCTGGCCTGCTCAGTCGCCAGACTTGAACCCGATTGAGCATGCATGGGATATGCTACAGAGAAGAGCTCTGCCGAATATGGAGGGTATCCAGTCGCAAGAAGACCTTTTTTTGTTGTTGCAACGAACATGGGCGGCCATTCCACAGCGTGATTTGGATGAACTCATTTTGAGTATGCCAAACCGATGTTCTTGTGTTGTTAGTGTTCGCGGTAGAAACACGGATTATTAATTGTTTAAGTTACCCAATAAAATTTTAAAGAAAACTGTTATTTCAGTATTTTTTTCGAACTTTTGTGTTAGTGGTTCAAATGTCAAAAATCCCTTTATTAGGAAAATGGCAAATTTCTTTATTAATGCAAAGGTGACTTGGTTTATCGTTACTGTGACAAACGAAAACACTTTATTTTATGAATCCTTAAAGAAAATTTTAATTAATATCAATCAGGAGAAAAGTTATTGCAAAAATATATGTTGATCCCTAGACACTTTTGATGTGTGTATCATGATGAATCACTTCTTTTTTAAAGTACCTACTCTTTGAAATTATTTGAAGAACATTTTTTTCACCTTTAAGTATCCGCTCGAGTGATTTTAAGAAGACATTTGCCATGTCACGATGACGGTCCAGATCCAAGATCAGAAAACCAGCCCCATCCAACTGCTCAGAGGAGTGAGACAGGGGGATGTGATATCCCCCAAACCATCTACCAATGGACTGGACTGGGTATCAACGTGAACGGCGAGTACATCTCACACGTTTGCTTTGCCGATGACATCGTCATGATGGCAAATTCCCTGGAACAGTTAGACCAGATGCTGCATAGCCTGAATGGAGCCTCCCGGCGGGTTGGCCTCGGCATGAATTTGGACAAGACGAAAGTCATGTACAATTCACACGTCTTGCCGATTCCAATCCACATCGAAGGGTCGCTTCTCGAAGTTGTGAAGGAGTATATCTACCTAGGGCAAGTCATCCAGCTCGGTAGCCACAACTTTGAGAAAGAAGCGGGCAGAAGGATCCGATTGGGTTGGGCAGCGTTTGGGAAACTTTGTCAAGTCTTCTCGTCGCCAATCCCGCAATGTATTTTTTTTTAACCAAGGATTAAGGTCTTCAACCAGTGCATCCTGCTCGTTATGACGTACGGTGCCGAAACGTGGACACTGACTGTTGGGCTGGTCCACAAATTCAAGGTCGCTCAGCACGCTATGGAGCGGGCTATGCTCGGAGTTTCTTTGAAGGATAAAATCTGAAATGAAATTGTCCGGAAAAGAACCGGAGTTACCGACATAGCTTGCAGAGTAAGCAAGCTGAAGTGGCAGTGGGCTGGCCATGTTTGTCGAAGGACCGATGGCCGGTGGAGCAGACGAGTCCTGGAGTGGAGATCGCGTATCGGCCAGCGTAGCGTGGGACGCCCCCCAGCTAGATGGACCGACGACCTCAAGAAAGTGGCTGGGACAGACCGGATGCGGAAGGTAGAGGACAGGGTGTTGTGGCGCAGCCTGGGAGAGGCCAGCAGTGGACTGCGACAGGCTGAGTTGATTTGCCATGTACACTCATAAAATTACTCTCCTGCCATCCAACCCTTTGGCGTAAATCCTAATCCCCAGTTCTTCGTTGCAGTTTTTGAAATGTTGTGTGGCATTGATTGCAGCTTGAACAACACCATCGGAGGTGCCAATTTACCTGCTGCGTTTGCCGTAACCAAGACGGTCACGAACTCTTTTTCACCGCTGGGAATAACGTTGTAATCGTTTTCTGCGCCTCCTTTTGTCAGAACTCTGTTATCAGACGGTGACAAAAAGAAAGCGCATTCATCGCAATTAAAAATCCTACGTGAATCTCTAGTTGCTTCTTCGAGATGTGTCATTGTAAAATAATTTTCCACTTTTTTAAACCATGCTCTTAAATCGGTTCCTTAGATTAAAGCACGGGTTTGTGTCAAATTATTGGCCACTCGTTGACCTACTTCAGGGTGTCGCTTTATGAAAGATTCAAACCAGTGACGACCTGGTCTGTCATTTTTAAATGGGTTATCTCGCTTCATCTTTTTTTCCAGTAAAGTCACGCTATCCAATAACTGCGCCTTAGTTACGGGAAACCCACTATCTGCTATAAAAATAATCCAGTTTCTTAAATGTTCTTCTTCTTCTTTCGTCAAAACTGTAGCTGGTCCCTTGGAGCATTCGACAGAATAGCGGCCGCGTATTTTGTCATCCAACGTCGACCGCGAACCTCCATGGCCTTTAATATGACCAGCCTATCCGTCACGGCTAGCTGAAAAAAAAAATAGAACAAGCAACACACAAAATAACGGAGCAGTAACGCGAGATGTGCAAACATTGGGAAATCATACAGAAAAACAAAAAAAGCAATCAAAGCCACGTGGTTACAATACAAATAAGGAACATAGTACCTACATTCTATTAAGTCAAAGAAAAATGAGACTTATTTCAAAGCAATAAGTATATAATAACGGGTTTCGGTGCAACGTGAATTACCGGGTTGATCGTGTACCAATATCCGGTAAAAAAAGTAAAATTTTAACGGGTACTAGGTCAAGTAGGGGTTTGTGAGTACCAGTAGATGTGATATGCAAAAATATTTACTTTCCAATTAGTTTCACCTCAATTTATAGTTTATATCGCTAAATAATACACTCAAATATTTTAGAAAATTAACACTCTTACCTTAACGTTGTCCGTCGCAGTGTGGCTAGCTGATCAATGCGACGTGGTGGTTTGGCAGTTCACTGACAGAACTTTGAACTTTCCTAAAATTTTCCTTGTGCAAACTTTTCGATCGCACAGTTTTGACGCCATAAAGCTTTTGGTCAATGTTGCCATTAACATTGTACAGAATATTACCAAGAATGTATATCCATTCGCAAACTTTAATAAATGATTGGTAGAAAAGTGCAATAATACGAAATTCGACTTGTTACCGGGTACTGGGACACTAACGGGAATAGGTACTTCTACCTTATTGAGGACAAAAAGGCTTGGGATTGAGTTGCTCCAATAAAGCACAGGCAATGTTAATTTATTTTATTTCGCTAACTATTTTTACTTTTAATCTTTGCTATAAGTATCTATACTTATTTACATATACAATGACACTAATATTTACTGTATAAAGTATTATATTATTTTAAATTATTGTGAATGTGAGGACTATGTGTGTTTTTGTTGCAGTTTTAATCATGTTCTGGCAGTTTGAGTAGCTGATGCGGCCTACCCAAATGTCCTTTCTTTGGTATTGTTCGTCGAATCGTTGAGCTCCTTAAGTTCTGAGTTGAGCTACACGGGTACTGACAAATGCGTGCACTGACTGGACAGGTCCACTCAATCTGTGTGGTTCTTTCCTCAAAAGACCATTTCAGACACAAATCTACATGGTCCTCAAAGATTATTTATTATAATATTATTCTAATTACACACACAACACGACGACACGTTTGGTGTAGTGGCTACAGTGGCTAAGTGTAGTCAGCGAAACCAAATGGTCCTGGGTTCGAATCCCGGTAGGGGCAAATGTTTGTATGATGAATATGGACATTTGTACCCGAGTCATGGATGTATATTTATAATATGTATGTATTTACGAAAAAAATGTATTTAAGTAGTGTATCAACCATCTGGTATCCATAACACAAGCCTTAAGTGCTTAACTTGGAACTAGATGGTGCTGTGTGCAATGTCAGACGATATTTATTTATTTATTTATTTTTAATTATTGTGAATGTGAGCACTATGTCGGTCATTGATTTATTTATATTTATTTTTGTATTTTTCTCAACGTAATCATGATCTGGCAGTTTGAGTAATTTATGCGGCCTACTCAAATGTCCTTTCTTTGGTATTGTTCGTCGAATCGTTGAGCTCCTTGAGTCTAAGTTGAGCTGCACGATTACTGACAATTGCGTGCACTGACTGGACAGGTCCACTCAATCTGTGTGGTTCTTTCCTCAAAAGACCATTGCAGACACCGATCTACATAGCTTTCACATGACCTGACCAAGATTTTGTCTGGACTTTAAAAGAGACTGTGACCTCTGAGTTTGTTTCGGCCTTTCTTC
The DNA here is from genome assembly GCA_937001585.2 of Brachylomia viminalis. Lineage (NCBI taxonomy): Eukaryota > Metazoa > Arthropoda > Insecta > Lepidoptera > Noctuidae > Brachylomia > Brachylomia viminalis. The sequence continues at coordinate 8,300,380 of OW443300.2, forward strand.
TCAGAGTAGTCAGATAGGAATCGCCGACCCCATCTAGTTTAAAAAAAATATGATTGACGTGTAAAAGTGTTTGTTCAAACCTACTTACAGAAATAAAATCATTTATCATCTACCTATTCTAAAACTGAACAGCAGATAAATACTACCAAACAATAGAGTAGTGACAGACATTAATTGACACTGCAATGGCTTTAGGTTAAGAGCTAGCGTCTGTAATGCTGATTGACAGAAACATCCCTCTTTATTGGTGTTGTAAAAGGCACTTCTCGGTAATTTTACGTAACTGATTTTTCCTGTCGAGTTCTATTTTTACCCGACCCAGCCGCGCGATACAACAATGAGTGAAGGATATTTAGGTTTTTTCGTAGTTGAGTTTTTTTTACAAACTTTAATTTTACTTCACGACTCATTATAATTATTATTTATTTATTTGCTCTCATGCACATCACACATTTTACAATTTATTACTGTCGGTTTTTGTACATGAACCCTGTCAGGGAACTGCAATGTACAATCTCGGTTTGCTGTTGAGTTTATAAATTAATATATTGAGTCAAATTATCAAGTTTACACAATACAATTCATTTCGGGAACAAAAATAAAAGTAAAATACATGTCTAGAAGTTGTTACGATGTCCAATTAATAGTAATAAACAATACATAATAATAACACACATAAAGTCATATTTAGTCAGATTGCATTAGTGCATTATTAAGATCTGGCAAGCTAATCATGTTCGTTTATATCTCGACCTATGTAGTAGAAATGACAATACTTACAATAATTAAATTGGTAGGAAATTTTGATTGAACACTTGATTAAATACACTTGATTTATAATCCACACATTCTCAACAGATTAAAGATATAGGACTATATTGCACCATGAATATGTAATGTGTGACTTAAAGCTCTCCCTGTACCTAGTTAGGTATATTCCAATGAGGGTCAAATTAAATTAGATAGCGGAACTCTGCAGCAGACGTGATGGGCACCGACACCTACATGATAAAACAAAAAAAAAATTAATGATTTTTATTGTGGGGTCATCGACCGCATTTACTATATTCACATGAAATATCAGTTTAAAAATCAGTTCTTTTTTGTGTAACCTTCACAGACTTGATTGGTATTAACATCTACACGATAAAACATATTTTCTTAACCCATACTTCAAGTAACAACACCACAAGCGGTCGCTACACCTAAAAAAACCTCAAATCTTTTTTATTTTTATTTTATCGAGTTCAAATATCGATATCCATCATGCCTGCAGGGTTTCGCTAGCTAATTTAATTTGACCCTGTTTTATGTAGTTATTTGTCTACGTCATTGTAGGTACACTGTATGACTGTACAGTGTACTGCCATATATGATTACAACGCCCATCAGTTTCTCAGGGAATACAACAATAGGACATAACTCCCTTATATACGTACCTACCTATATTTACATTCCAGTACATATACATTTACGTACATATGAACTAACAAGGTAAGTGGCAGTAGTGTCGGTTAATTTACCCCGACGGAACGAGTTGACGATTTATATTTATTTTATCGCTTAGTCGACCACAGAGCGGCGCGCCGGAGCTTTTAAAATGTTACTCACACAAAAAAATATGTGATAGAGGGTAAATTAATTTCGGAATTACGTTAATAAGAAGTAGAATATACGGCCAAACAGTTTAAGTGGGCAACGGAAAAAACTAATCCTTGGTTAGTTTAACGTGCTGTAACAAACTCGAATTACATCTAGGTATGCAAAAGAAACAAAAAGGTTGTTCTTTTTTTAAAGTCATGGTTATAAATAGTAGCACCTAAAAACGCACACCCTTCATATTGTCATATAGTACGAAAAGCTAATTAGAAACTGTAATTAACCGATAGAACAAAGTTCTCTCCACAATGGAAGAAATCAGCGCAACCACAGGAACGTGACCGGTATTTCAATAGGGTGGAACTTTACGCAACGTTGGACCACAGATAATCAAGCACACACAACACTAGCGAAACCAAAAGGAAAAGTTACGCGCTTATTACGAATGGATGTGCTACTTTCATCTACTTAAGGGGCTGACAACAGCTAAAGCACGGTCACTGTCGGATTGCATAGAAAAGAAAGAGAAGCGCGATGACACAAAGCTGGTAATTTATTGCAAAATATGAAGCAATTCTCTATTAACAAAAAAATTACTAATTAGACTAAAAATGAAAACACTATCATGTTAATTTATGTTGCTTGAAGAACAATCTGAAAAAAAAAACAGAATGATTGCATGTTCATTAGTATGGTTTTTAATAGTTAAAAGAAGTTTTTAGAGGTATTTCCGTGACTTTTTTCTATCGTTCCAAATTAGTTGTATTATGTTTTCAGCATACTATCTAACTAGCATGTATCCTGAAGAATATCATATATATATATATATATTATTTTTTTTACTGTAGGGAATCATATACTTTTAGGCATTATAAAACTCGCGTTTAGGTCATTTAGCGCCCTTAATTCAATTCTGAAATTCATTCATTTATTTACTGACGGACAACGCAAAGCTGAACATTCCTTATTTGAAAATTCGTCCCCCACAGGGTTTAAATAGGAGATGAAAGTTTGTATGGGTGTTTGTCATTTTTGTAATCTTTTAACTTTCGTATACTTTAAGTATTTTGATAAATGAGGTCCCGTCATTCAACTCACACAATTCGAAATCGAGCTCATTTTTTTTTGTAAATCATCGGGGACTCACCCCTCGACACCTTAGAATCTCGATGTGATGGTCCGAGAATGAGCCTCGAGCCTTCGAGAATAGGCTCTCGTAATTTTGCGGACGGTGAACAATGGGTAGCTCGTCGTCCGATAAGGACCAGGCCCGGGTCGAAGGCGCGTTGTGTTCCACGCGTGCCTCAAAGAGACGTCAGCACCAATGACGGGGTCCGCTAGAGCCGATGCCTGCCAGGATTCCGGGAAAGTCTGAAAGGTTTACCGTGGCCCCTAGGCTGGCACAGGCAACTGAAGGAACACGGGTGGGTTTTAGTCAGTATGAGTCTGACACGCCCTCTCTCTCCGCCCAGAGCGAGAGAAGTTATTTGACGATTTGCCAACCTCAAAAAAAAAGGCTCTCGTAATTATTTGAAATAGCGATAGCGATATATCATTATATTATGAAATTATAACAAAACCAGAATACGTGCATTCGGTCTTAAGATTTCGAAAGGGAGTCTAATTCCGTGTTCAGGGCTGCAAATTCAATTCTAAAACCCCTTTTCAAATAAATATTGTCTCTTATTCCTATTATAACCATTAATTAATCGCTGTCGTCTATTGTAGAACCCGCTACCACTTGACAAATGAGATTTCTCTTGATTCATCTCTGTAGCGGGAAAATAGGTAATGATGGCATCGGTAATTTTATTTTTAAATTTTCTTGTGTACTACTTAATATTAATTAATTATTATCGAATTAAAAATAACAAATACAACAATGTAATGATGATAGTATAGTCTGTACTTTAAGGGTCTTCTTTACATCCTCACTTATATTACAAATGCGAAAGTGAGTTTGTTTGTTGCTCAATCACATAAAACGGCTGAACGGAAATGGATGAAATTTGGCACACAAATAGACCATGGTCTGGGTAAGGACTTAGGGTATTTTCCATCCTGGATTGCAGACGACATCGCGGGCAACAGCTAGTATTTTAATCTGAATTTGTGAAGGAAAACATTATTCAATGCGTATTAGGTGCACACGCATTGATATATTAACGAAAATGACCTGCCATGTATTTTCTTGTACTTTTGAATTGATTTGGAACTTAGTAAAAATGGCTCATTTTTCAAGTTTAAAATGTATGTAAAGTGGTAGAATAGATAGCGTTTAGATTTTCCCAGTAGATAAGCATAAAATACCGTGTCTCTAAGCAAAACTTGCCACAAGTTATCGACCGCTGTCGTATTTATAAACATTTATTAGTGCAGTAGATAGTGGTGGCACAATCCTTTACATACGTGGTTTTTTTTGTAGAAACTAAGGAAAATAATAGATTATTATTAGTCAATAATAGTTATTGAGATTCGACAATATTTATTTTAAGCAGCGTTTTGGTACCTTTATGTAAAGAGTCATCTTTGTCCCTGGCATGGCAACGCATCATCTGGCATTGCACGCAGATGTCCATAGGTGGTGGTAGCCAATTACCACGAGGTGGGCCAACTGCTTGTTTGCCAACCGCCCTTTATGCCTGGAGACTTTTATGTATTAAGTTATATTTATGTTTTTATTTTTATTATTTATTTCTGCTTGAGTATTGTTTTCAATGTGTTTGTTGGTAGGTGTATTGGCGTGTGCTGGCTGACATATGGCAAATAATTTAATTTAATGTTTTGTGTTTCGTAATATTAATTACTTACTACTTTATAGAATCCAGTTCTTCTAACTGAAAAGATAGCTGTGCTGCTGGGGAGTTTTTTTGCCACTTATTCTTCCCAACTAAAGCACTAGGAAGTGGTGAAGGGCGGGCGTTTTGGGGGACTGTCAAGTAATTTTGACGTTGATAAAGTGCTGATTCTCAGCCTAGTTTGACAAATGACTTTTGATTTTGAATCAATAACATATTTTAGAAAATGTTACTGCAATATCCCCGTAGAAAGTGCCCCACGTTACAGTACAGACATAGGTACTTATTACCTTCATATAAAGAAAACCTAAGTTCCCTCAATCTCCACTTTCCTTTGTTATGGGCGCTACATATGTATACATACATAGCAAGCTTACATTAAACACACCCTAATAGAAGAAATTACTTGTTAAGGTCTGGGTTAAAATCGTTCCACTTTCTTACATACAATAAGGGCGTATACCGTTGAGCAACAAATGTGTTACGTAGCAAGACCGGAGAATTTCTTCTCCTTTTGAGTTAAGATTGAATTGAGTAAACTGTTAGTTAAATTAAAACTATTAAAAAAACAACTGTAAAGGAAAACATCATGTCCTAGAACCAATAATTCGAAGACTGACGTCTACCGGGCCGCACTAGGCCCACGTGGTGGATTACGGCCCACACAGGGAGGAGCCTTGCGTCCCAGTTGTTTAAATTTTTTTATTTTGCATAATTAATGTTTTAAAGCGGGAGGTAGCCCTGTGCTTAACAAGGTTCAGGAGCTCTTTAACTCTGTCCTGTTCTTTGGGAGAACTCCAGAAGCGAGGCGAAGGAGCGTGGTCGTTCTCTTCTTTAAAAAGGGAGATAAGACCCTTGAAAAGAATTACGGTCCCTTTTGGCTCCGAAGTCACGTAGCGCGAAGACTCAACGAGTTTCAGCCGCCGGAGCAGGCCAGATTTCAAGGAGGCTACAGCACCATAGACCACATCCACACAGTGATTTGCAGGCTGATGACATCGTCATGCTGGCTGAATCGTTGCATGACTTGCAGTAAATGCTGGACGGCCTAGTTGATACTTCTGTACGCATCGGTCTCCGGATGAACTTGGACAAAACCCAGGTTATGTTCACGTCACTCTGTGACCGATTGCTGTGAATGGAGGTGCCCTCAAGGTTGTTCGAGAATACGTTTACCTCTGGCAAACTCTGCAGTTTGGTAAGAACAATTTTGAGAAGGAAGCTAACAGAAGAATTCGGCTGGGTTGGGCGGCGTTTGGGAAGCTTCGTCGAGTCTTCTCGTCGCGTATTCCGCAGAGCCTAAAGACTAAAGTCTTCAATCAGTGCGTTCTGCCTAATATGACTTACGGAGCCGAAACGTGGCCACTCACGGTACGTCTGGTCCATAAATTCAAGGTCGCTCAGCGAGATATGGAACGAGCTATGCTTGGAGTCTCTCTGAGGAAAAGAGTCCGGAATGAGATGACCCGGTCGGATGGAACCAAACTTGTCGATGTAGCTCACAGAATAAGCAAGCTGAAGTGGTGGGCCGGCCATATTAGCCGAAGACCGTTGGGGTAGACGTGTTCTTCAGTGGAGACCGCGAATCGGCAAACGTAAGGCAGGACGCTCTCAGGCTAGGTGGAGCGACGATCTTCGCAGGGTGGTTGGTAGCAGCTGGATGAGAGTTGCCGAGAATAGAGCTAAATAGCGTGCAATTGGAGAGGCTTATGCCCAGCAGTAGACTGCTGTAGGCTGATGATGAATTAATCTTTTGAAGAACTTTATTTGATATTTAAACTTTAGTGTGACACGTTTTTATTATGTTTCGGGATTTCACGATTTAGTAACTCATCATAACGTTAATCAAGCAAAACAATTAGCCTGCCCCGTCACAGTCTTCAGTCGGACATAATGACATGTTCAACGATATAACACGTACATAATTATTATGTACGTGTTATATCGTTGAACATGCGACATGTTGTTCAACGATATAACACGTACATAATTATTATGTACGTGTTATATCGTTGAACATGTCATTATGTCCGACTGAAGACTGTGACGGGGCAGGCTAATTGTTTTGCTTGATTAACGTTATGATGAGTTACTAAATCGTGAAATCCCGAAACATAATTACTACACCTACAATTATTGCACGCGACACGCGTGTATCACCTCACTAATGAAGGAGGAACAGCAATGAAGGGAATACGCGAAGCTAATACTACAAATTCTAAGAAATGGCACGTTCAACTCCATTCAAATTTCAAACTGAATTACCTATCTCTTTTTCCTTCTCTCCTAGTACAATAGAATCTGTCCTCTCGCTCGGGCTAAGGTATTTGAAGTATTTCCTATTGCGCACCACGTCCGTGCTGTACTGTACTTAATGGTCCATGCCAGATCAATCGAAGTCACCAACTATGCTGTTCCAACCGGTCGGGAATCGGGGGTCGTTGATATCGATGCAATTGAATGACGTAAAGCTCGTGAAGCTGTGAGTCGAAACTGGCAACTTATTAGTTTTATCAAAGAGATACCTTTGTGCAGTTTTCAGCGTTCCTGATTGCTCTGCTTGGGGACTTTGTTTTTTACTTTTGTAAAGAACTTTATCTTTTGGAAAGAATTTAAACAACAATAATGATAGGTAGCGAATTCATGCTGCTAGTAGTAACTACTATTTTCTACCTACTATCACAAATGTCGACTAAGTATCCATCTTCGCATTTCAAAATCACATGTAAAAATATCACTGTTTTTGGCCCCAGTTGCGCGTAGACCTAAAAGCACTCGACTGAAATAAAATTAAAACCTTCAAGTTCCCAACCTAGAATACCACAGTCATGACCAATACTAAAGACGTCGTAAAACTATACTCTCAAACTTTAACGAGATCACTAGATCACTGTTTGAAAATCGAATAAAAAAGTGCAAAAGGTCAAACTCACGTGATCGCAAGTTGAACATTGAACCACAAAAAGGTAATTACGACATTATTGCAGCACTGATTGCTTATTTTTAATCGAACAGTATTGTATTGCAGCCACCACGTGAGCGTTAAGGACATCTACGAACCACGTGAGTGCATGACTGTACCTGCGTGATTTCACGAAACTAATTTTAAATTGTTACATTGTATATTGGCTATTGTTATTAGCTTATATCATTGTTGGTGCAGTGAAAGTATTTCTATTGTAAACAAATGACGATCGATCGGTTACTATATAAAGTAGGTAGGTGCCTAACAATATTGTTATATTTACGTTTTTTTTGGAATTAAGTTCCTTATCGCAAATTATAATCTGCACGCTTGACGAATGAGACCTAGACCGAAAAAAAAAACACTTTTTTGACAGTCGCGCACGACACATTTTTGTCGTGTGTGTGTGTGCGTCATTCTGTGGAGATTTTGGCATCTAATAACTATTTCTTATATGTTAATTTATTTGGTGTTTCCGGACGGTTTTGTTTGTGTATGGTAAATGATAAAATGATAAATGATTTTATTTCTGTAAGTAGGTTTGTACAAACACTTTTACACGTCAATCATATTTTAAAAACTAGATGAGGTCGGCGTTTCCTATCTGACTACTCCGAGAAGAAAGGCCGAAACAAACTCAGAGGTAACAGCAATCTCTTTTAAAGTACAGACATAATCTTGGTCAGATCATGTGAAGACATGATTGATGATGTGAAGATCATGATCACCAGATTGGTGTCTGAAACGGTATAAATAGAATAGTTACGTAATTAGAAACATACGACCGGTACGACTTTGTTTATTTACACAGTGGTGCCGATTCTCTTGTCACAAAATTCTCTAAACTAGACTAAAAATCACCAAAATTTAGTTTATTCCTGTCAAACGACGATTTCCCATTCTGAAATTGACTAAAGTGACACAACTTAACCAAATTTTAGTTTGACAGCACTAAGATGGCACTGAGATTATAATTTAGTGAAAATGGTAATTTTGCTATTCTGAATTTTACGTTTTTCACCAAAAAGTTTATAATAATAATAATAAATCGTTTATTAACCAGCTTGAGTTCTTACATTTCCTTAAAACTAAAGTACAAATGAAATACTCCTAAAATTAATGTTATAAGAGAAACATAATTTTAATACTTTGACTAGTGGACTCCACACTAGGTCGAGCCTGTCTCGTGGAGTCCTTGAGAGATTGGAACAATTTGAAAATTCTGAGTCGACACTGTATTGTTAATGTATTTAAGTATTACATATTCTTCTTAAAAATTTTACGTAAAACAAAGTCAAAAATAAGTATGTACTTAAAAATAAAAAATAAAAAGTTTGAAATACGGTGCTGTGTTGTAAATGTAGGTATTTACACAGAGCATGTAGCCATGGCATCATCATTAATTGAGCTTTAGTAAGTATGTGACCAAGAGAATGAGTAAGAATATGCAAGTATGTGGGGTTAGGGAGGTAGTGTGAGAGTGATATGATTGAGGAAGTGAGTGAGATAAAGTGTTTGTTATAAATGTGATTATGACATTACTCTAACGAAGGCTTCGGTTTCCGAGTAGGACAGATCTAATAGCCACTGTTTAATATATTTTTTTGCTTGGTTGCTTCTAAAATTTTTGATGTCACAGATTTTAGCAATTTTATTATAAATGAAACTGAGCATAAATTCTTGCATATGTTGTGCAAAGGCGGTTTTTACTACAGTAAGTGGGCATTTGAAGATTCGTAGTTTAAGTAGTTCTTGATATTCTGTGGATTGGATTGTTATTTTGTGTTGTTTTATTACTAATTTAAGGATGTATAACTGTCGGACATTGAGTACTGATGCTTCTTTATACAGGTGATCTGTGGGATAACGAAAGTGTTTTCTATACATAACCTTTAGCACTGATCTTTGGGCTCTTTCCAATTGTATCATTGAGGTTATGCCGACTCCGCCCCATACTGGTATGCAGTAGCAGAGAACTGACTCACATAATGCCACATAAACTAGGTGTAACATCTCTTTGTTGGCCGAGTTACGTAATAGTTTAATTACGTGAATCAGCTTTCTAATTCGCTTAGCTACTAAGTCAATGTGGGGTCTGAATGAAAGACGTTGATCTAACAGAACCCCTAAGTATTTTAGAGATTCGACCTTTTTAATTTTCTCACAGGTGCAGGGGGTTGTGCTGCAAGTTGAAGGGTGGATTTGAAGCTGTAAAGGAAGTTTTGGTGCTGATGAGAGGGTTTTATGGAAACAGATGTAGTTCATCAACAGATTTTGATTGTTGTAACTAAATCTGCCTGTTTTTAATCGCGATTAAAAAGGTGTGGAATAAAATTTGTTGTCATGAACTAAAATTCATACCAACACCTCGACTTCAGATGCAAAAACAGTACTGTATCTTTTTTTCTTTTCTTTTGCTTATATCTCGAAAACGGTGTGTCCTATCGCAAAAATAATGAAAATTTCGACCCCCTTTATAAGACCCCGGAACATTTAAAATCCAACGTGTTGGTAAAAAAAATTTTTTTTTTTTCATATTTTCCATACAAAAAGTGAAAAATTCCATACAAAACATGTCGAGGCTGCAAAATAATGCGCGACTCTGGCTCTAAAAAAAATCACGTGGTACGGCAAACAAGTATCACGTGGAGTCGCAATTGCCAAATTTGATTTTAGATGTGTCAAATTTATTTTTAAATTTAGAGATTTTATTTTGCAGAATAGCGTTAAGATTCTCATAGCCAAAAAAGTAAGGAATTTTAGTGATAGTTTAGTTAGTTTAGTTCGGTGTACAACAGAATCGGCACCACTATATCTACAATTGAAATGAATTGAAGCCTTATGTATGCTTACTACCTACCTACTACCTAAACGTACATATAATCATAGCGAGGTTCTTTAGAATTCTTCGTATACTGTTAGTCTAAGTACAGCTATATGCTACAGTATCTTACTCGTCAGTACCTGCTCAAAAAATGCCGCGCTTGCCATTTAATAGGTGTCTCTAGTTTAAAAAATATATAAAATCTTATTTTATTTAATCCATGTTATTCAATTATAAATTTATGAATTTAATTTTAAATTTATTGTCTAACTATGTATAACTTGTTTTAATTAATTAATTGCCGATTAATTTTGATGTGTCACACTGCTATGGATGCCTGGAGACTCGCTTGCGCGAATTCAGATCAACCCGATAATCCATCTTACCAGAGACAGTGGGATAATAATAATAATAATAATTTTTAAATTACAGGAAAAAAAACACAGGAAAACAGGAAAACCGGTTACAGGTTACGGGTTACAGGTTTACAGGAAAATTACAGGGCATAAAAATAAATAGGTACAGTTTTGCTTAATTGTAAATTATTTATATTTGCAGGGTAGTACAGAACAATTTACTTAACACGTCTGCGCGACTGCTTGCTGTGGGTAAGTGGGAGTCAGGTCTTTGGCTTCATGCTTCATGTTCTGCGCATAACGTAGTGCATGTTGTGCTTTTCTTTAAGTAATGAGGCGCTTAGAATGTACAAACTGTAAAGTAACAGTGTACTCATTGTTAAAAACCCTAATAATAAATAAAGCAGCATTTGGCGAGCTGTTGGGCAGTAGCGACCCCACGGACCGTATCTCCCGGGAGAAGTCTTGTTCCTCATCTCTGGCTTTCCTGTATCGGCCGGTTGGAGTGAACAATGACGAGGTACGGAGCTTCCACCTCGTTCTTGCCTTTATTGGCCAGCTTGAGTGAAAACTTGCAAGAGCAAACGTGCTTGGAGGAAGGAAGTATTCCAGTAAAGTCCAGATGGTCCTGATAGCCGTGGAATACCTCTCCACTCCTCATAAGCACCTCAGGACATGTTGCCCCTTGTCGCTACGACACTATGTGTTAGCGACCGTTTTCGGGGCCCATTATTGAATGTGCAAGTCACCCCCTGCCATTTTATCTGTGTGTTTTATATAAAATATTGGTCAGGCAGGGGCCATAGTCTTGCCATGGCCCTAGATAGTAGATAGTTCCAGTCCACTTAAACTTCCCAAATCCATATCCCTACTTATATCTTTGTTTCCATATCCTGCAATAGTCCTGCACCAACTGGGGGTTGTCCTTGGGTGCACTTGCGTAGTGCGTTCAGGAATAATCAGTCGGTTGGTGCCTCATTTAATTAAAAACGTATAACGGGCCTATGCGATTTGGCTTCAGCCTCTCGTACGCCTCCCAAAGGTCCGGGACCCCAGGGCACCGAGAAGTGTCGAGTAAATAAATAAATATAAATATAGGAAGCTAGTTCCCGTAAAAACATGCAATTTTTTTATATTAGAGTATAGTATTTTATAACTAACATTTAAAAATACAGCACAAGACCACAAAATCTTCTAACAAAACGTATAACGGGCCTATGCGATTTGGCTTCAGCCTCTCGTACGCCTCCCAAAGGTCCGGGACCCCAGGGCACCGAGAAGTGTCCAGTAAATAAATAAATATAAATATAGGAAGCTAGTTCCCGAAAAAACATGCAAATTTTTATATTGGAGTAATAGTATTTTATAACTAACATAAAATACAGCACAAGACCACAAAATCTTCTAACAAAACCGTCTAACACCTGCATATGGTATCGATTTGAACCACGAATGCGCTCGTGGCCTGTGAAGTGAACTGGCTAATGCAGCGAGCCGTGGCTGAATAAAAGTGGTTAGGTGGCCATTGTTATCCACTGATCGACCATCGATCGGGCTGCTGAAATTAAACATGGAACCTTTTTAAAACGAAACGGGGACATAGATAAGTAAAACATGAATATTATGGACGCTTTAGTATGACTAACTGAAGGGCAAGGGCAGAGCACCAACATTTCGCCAGCTATGTTTGAGTCCCATGTAATAAGGGGCGAGCCTATTGCCATCAAACCACCACCCAGACTCCGGGGTCCTACTGAGAAATACTATGCAACTAACTCATTTTTTGCATTAGTATGTAGGTACTAACTAGTAGTAGCTAGTACCTACCTAGTATTTTTAGTAGTAACACTGAATTTGTGAAATTGTTTTAAATGCATTTTGTTGCTTGATTATCATCCCTATCCCTTATTATTATTATTTTTTTGTAATCTTTAGTGGGGTTTATAGATGTCCGTATGTCCGTGGCATCGGCAGCGGGCCCTATCAGAATACAGCGCTGCGGTATTTTTTAAATATTGCAGCATTATGCTGAGATTGCCTTTTTGGCCTCGCACGGGTCTTTTGTTTTATTTTTCTTGTTTATTGTTGTTTTTAATGGGAATTTTGTTCGTTTTAAATGCTCCTTTATTTTTTGTTTTTTAAGTACCTGTTTGTATTGCCTGTGCGTGTCTCAAATAAAAAACATACTTTTATTTCTTTCTTCTTTCCATTTCTACAGAATAAATAGCCGATTTACCTAGAATTAACATGATATTATTTTGACAGGATTGACTTTTATTCTCGCTTTTGCTTCGGTAATGATTACCATTAGGTACTATCTGCTACATACAGCATTCATTATTACATTTAGGTACATCACTGCGATATCAAACTATTTGGTTCTTGTTATGCGATTGCATTTAGTTCGTGTGTGACAACCCTGGCTACGTTTCCACAGCAGCTGTAAATTAAATAGAAACCGTTTTTTTTTTAATATATTTCGGTGACACTCAATGCCCATTCACACAGCGGTAGCTAACACTTGAGTTTCGTTCCGGTTTTAATGAACCGTTGAATTTTTTATATTCGTAATAAAAGTTATGGTATGTTATGATCACATAACTTAATTAAATATTTCGTGGCAGTAACAAAAATATTCGTATATAGGTAATATGGACGGAGTTACGTTCAAACATAAGCAGCCATTTATAAAATTCTTACGTAATTGAACGACATTTTCCCGCGATCTCGCCTTAGCGCGTTTGTATAGCGTGCTGCGAAAATTGTAATAGCGGCGATGTTACATGTAAGTCTTCATTAGTTATACTAGGATACCTAGCTAGGCAAAACAGGTATGCTAGCTAACTAGCAAATATAGACTGTTTACTAAATTTCAATAATACCAACCTACGTAAGTAATCTCTCTACATTTAGATGAAAGTCGGTAAGTCTAATTATAGTTATAAATCAGTTTATTCATGTGATTAATAAGTACATGGTACCTACATATTGCTAAAATCTCAAGTTTATCTTTTGCAGGAGGAGGGTGTGTTTCTTTATAAATTATAGCATTTTAAACTTTACAAATTACTATGAAACATAATTTATAATCTTCTCGTATAGTCATCCGTCTAGAATAGATCCAATTACTTATGCTGAATGATGCTTTGTAGGGTAAATAAGTGATTTACATAATCCCGACTCCGGCTAAAAGTAAGATTGAACTTTTACCGCATTGCGCTCACTTTGTTGGCGTTTTATGAGTTTCCAATTTCAAAATAGTCATCGTTCCATTTTTAGAAACTCACATTTTTTAAATATCTTACCTTCAATTTCGCCGTTAGAATAATGACGAATGAATGCGTTCTTCATTTAAATGTCATTCACTGCGCAAAACTAAATGCCGTGCCAATTCATACTTTTTGTAATACCTACGCCTCATTCAAGGAAAAGCTACGAGGCTGCTAATAATAGTAGGTCATGGAATTAGTAGGTACCTATAGATACTAGGTATAGGTAGGTAGAAAATTAAGAAAGTTAATAGTTTAGTTGTATCAGCTGTCTAGAAGGATGTCGCTGCTATAGTAAGATGAATTAAATAGCTACAAGGTGAAATATTAAAAATATTAAAAACACAAAAAGCTCAAAAAAAATTACGTGTCCAGACGGCCAATTAGCTTCAACGTTGCGTAATAAGTCGTTCTGTCTAATTGAGTCGCTTGAAAAATTTAGGTACCCACATTCCCGGGAGGTTGTACGACGCAGATATAATAGGCAAATGAGTAAGGGGAGGTTGCTCATCAAGCACGGACCGCGCTCAAAGTGTTGCCAGCTAAATTATTTAGCACATCTGTTCACACGCATTCTCTAGGGAGTATCTACCTTTGCTTCTTGGAATCCTTTTTGGCATGGAGATTTTGTAGCTTACTTTTTGGAGGTGAGAACGTGTTTCGTGGTTTATTATAGGATTGATCGAGATTTTATTTTATTGTATAAGTATTGTTATATTATATTTCTACTTTCTACTTACAGAAGGTACCCATTGGTATGATTATGAAAAATCAAAGGGAATGACTAATTTCCACTTCGAATTTTTCAGGCACTTTACTTTAAAAACATACGATTTGCATACGAATGCAAGAATTGTACTTTTCATATTCCAGTTATCAATTTTCTTACTCTGGTATAGGTGCCCCTAGTACAAACTAGTATAGTAAGTAGTGTATACTATACAAACTTCTCTTGCCATTTAAACAATAGCATTTTATTTGAAATGCGCCAAGGTAAAACGCTCGGCTTCATTACTTTTGTGAGCAAATAATCTTCAAAGTTGCAAAGCCTGCTTATTTTACCTTTGAATGCTGATCTCACAGAAATTATTTTATTGCTTTGGCTCTCAGTAAAAGCAAACTATAGTAAAGGCATTTTCCGATTAAATCTTTTTACAAAAGAGTATTTTTACTTATAACCGCTGACGGATGAATCGGATTTTTCCCTTGCAATGCAGAAAGGAAGATTGAATGGTATTACGCCTTTTGCCTGTTTGTATTGGCGAATATTTTAACAATAACAACAAACACAAAAATGAAGGAAATATTTATGGTTGGCCGCGTTTTGTTTTGTATCAAAAAGGAATTGATTTTAATGGTTTTCCCTATTGTTTACCTACTGAATGTAGTTATAACTTACTAAACAATAGGTTTATTTTTGGGCAAATTCATACTAATAGACGTGGTGCAGGTCTCACAAACTTTCCGTTGGAAGGAAATATAATTTGGTTATTAATCTCTTGGAAAGTTATAGTACGTAATTCAGATTACGGAACAAACCAGAGAGAGAGAACTGAAACCACACCACAGACTAGTCTTAAAAATAGTAATAAAGTACTTACTCTTGAATTGTTTGCTTTGATTAGTTAGTGTAACTCCAAAAACAAGTTCTTTTTTGGGGTCAAGGACCGCTGGTATACTGTAGTTACTTGAAATATGAGTTAAGTTTTTTTTTTTGTTTATTAATTTACATAATACCTATCACGCCTGTGAAGCATGGACAAGAAACATTTTTTAAAACGAATATTTTAAGCCATTACGCTATCTAGGTCGTAGACCCAAAAAAAATACCATCATTTCAATTTTTTATTTTGTATTATGATATTTAGATATCGATACCCAACGCATGTTTTCGGAGTTTCGCTAACTATTTTGATATGACCCTGTATACTTACAAAAAAAATCTTTTGGTATTTATACAATAAGTAAGAAAATATATGTTCACTTACTTTTAATTTTGCATTCATAACCACAGTACAACCAATGCAATTTAAGTCTATGATAAGATAAGCGATTAGCAACATCAGAGAACTCTTCGCCTAACACGACCGGTGACTGTACAATGCAATCAATATTAATTGATGCCCAATGAGACTTAAGACGGCCGAAGTAATTAATTTATCGTTTATCGCACTGAATCAAACAGCTTTAGGGACATCATCATAAAGTTGACAGAATTAATTTCGTTGATGAATTGGATGTCAAGATAATCCCGGTTTAGGATGTATTGTTCATTTACTTTGCGTTTTTTTATTATAAAATACAAATTTGTAAACCGCAAAACAATAGTTTTGCGGTTTACAAATTTGTATTTCGGGCCCCTCGTCTCATAGGCACACGTGGGCTCGTTTTAAGTTCGACTATAGTACCGCAAAAATCAACATTTTTTTTTTTTTAATATTCTGACAAACGTTGTAATCTTAATCGATATCAAAAATATCTTAAGAGCCTTACCGTCACGAAAGTCACCTTCTTAAGAGCAGTCTTTCACCAGATCTAGGTAGAAAACTGGATTGCCTATGCCTACTTCTTCTTGCCGAGTGCGTGGACAATTGACAGCACTCATGTCACGCCCTGCATGCACTTCAGTCAATTGTAGTCTACGTAGAGTAGATTAAACTTGCGTGTTTTATATCTCTGTAAATAATTACTCTATCATTGTCAAGGGACTTTTACAGTACCTATTCAATCAGTTGTACATCGAAATCGAAATAAAACTTTACTACATTTAGACCACTACAAAATCAACGTATTCAATGTGAGCCATTAATTCTGTAGTTACAACATAAAGGAACGAATTTGTATAACAATATAAATGCTTTTAAAAACCCCTTATAAAGTCGAGCGGCAAGCCATGACCTTATCGAGTTGACTGCTACTAAATGACTAATCGATTCCTGCTGGCACGAAATGTGTAAGGGTGTCTTCACTCCGTTAGACGGGAAAACGTCCGGAATAAATACCGCAAAAGCTACGCTCTGTGGCGACGAGACACTGCACGTTTTAAATTAGCGACAAAAAAAAACATAATTCAATGATTCGCTGACAGACGTCCCCGATGTAAATAGGTTAATGGATAAAAATAAAAACTTTATCACCAAAAAGATTACAGGGGGTTTACAAAAACCCCAAACTAGGTAAGCCTGTAACTTGGGTATTTGGTTTTGGGCATTCTTGCTCTTTCTGTACGGACCTCTCTGTATCTATCTTTTGTTATTATTCACGTAAGCGACGCTTACAACCGTCGTCGTGACAGCCAAAAGATGAATTGAGAATAACCGGGTAATATTATGTTCTCACACGCAGCCACGCGCAGCCAATTCCTACGTCAGTTAGTGCATATCTTAAATCGCCGCTGCAACTGCTTTAATAACAATAAATACCTGAAACTGATTATGCAATTTTATTTAAAATATTATGATGTATTGGGTCAAGTGAGTAAAATTATTGGCAGTTTCAAAGAGCCCAGAGAGTTAATAAACTGCGCTAATGACGATAACATCGTCAAAGATAATTACTATCCACAGTAACATGGTAATTTCTCCAATGTCGTATTTTGCATATCTCCCAATAATTAGCATGGCCCTATTTCTGCTTTTGAATACTTAACAATAGGTAGTCGATGTGTAACGAAAGATTAACAAACCAAATAGCTAAGCTACTCCACAAAAGCCCTTTCCCCTCTGCAAACTGCGCCAAACTAACACAAACCAACTGCGATTACCTCGAACTGCGAAAACTGTCTAATTAACGCATCACATTTAATAACAAATTCCCATTCAAATTGCAAACTATAATAATTATAACTCTACTAAACCTTGGACCCTCATAAATATTACGGAACTTTGCCGCCTTAAAACATAAAACTGTTTTATCCTGATGAATACAAATGGGGAGGGGTAAGTCGCGACTCGCGACCGCTTCCTACCCACGCCATGCTTTGCTTCAGCCACTAATGCGTGTTATAACTGGCCTTGACTTATATTTACTTGTCATACCTTCCTTGGATTTACGTTTTGATGCTTTGAAACCTTTGGAACTAACGTCCATGACAGAAATTTGGTTAGAAGTAAACCATGGACAATCTGACTTTAAAGCTAAAGACATATCGCTTGCAAAAACGTTATATACCGTGTTAGTTATCATTGTGACATTAGTAATAGACAAAGGAAGAAACATGCTCTATTCTTTCATAGGGCCCGAATGTTGGTTATTTTTAGTACAAGACAAAAGAAGAAAAATAATGTCTTAGTCACTTTGGACAATTTGCCCGAAGGAACCCAAAATACCTAAAGAAACTCATTAAGAGTATCATTCCGTAGCAGCTGATCTAATCGAATAACAACGTCTGGTTTGTGTACCATGTCCCGACCAAAAAGGGACATTAGATGATCAAATGGATGATTAGCTGGCCCTACACACATAATTTGTAGTTAGATGAAGAAGTCGGCAAAACAAAGTAATGGAGCTTCCACACAAAACCGACGACTTCCTAGCGCACGTTGCGTGTCATAAAAGTAATGGTCGGAGTCAAAAACCAGTCTATGACTATGATTGATTTGTCTACAGTCACACTCAAATCATGATCCAAATTTTGACCAGTAAACAGACAATAAACCAGTCATTGGATGATTTTGGCAGCCATTGATCCGGCTAAACATCGACTGAACAACCAACATGACGCGATGTTGGTCGCTGTTAGCCAAACGTTTGCCACACGCGTTGTAGCGTGAACACAACCAATGAACACGAGTTAGTAACAGTGAACCGTTTACTGGGAAATGGGGACTGTGTCAGCATAATGTTTGTGTGAACGGAACTCAAATGACATTCGCTTTTGCTTGAAATTGGTGATCATTTGTAATCATAGATGATTGGTTATTGGAAATTCCAAATTAAGTGCCTGTTCACATGAGCGCGGGGATGTTGTTTTATTTGAAGACACTTACAGCCAAAAAAGCTTTTATCGGGCGTTACCGATAATGTCCTTCTGAAGAGGCTCCGAGTTTTAAGTTTCTTTTATGGCTTTCACGTGTCAACGTGTTCCCTTAACATTTATAGAATCCTTTTAGAGGATAAGCTTTCTGTATGTATTATAAATCATGTTAACACTTTCACTCTGCATCCAATCCATATACTGGGTTATTGGTAATGTGTCGGCAATCCATTAAGGGGATGTAGGGGAGGTCCTTTGCAACCAAATGACCCCTTATGACCCAAAAACCCATTAATCCATTAATCCATTTTGCCCCATTATGTGGCAAATGTCACCCATAATGTCACACATAATGTGTCACCCATTTCCGAGTAATTTGACATTTTATATTGTTTCGGCGATATACAATTTCGAAAATGTATGCGTGATTTTTTTTTTCATTATTATTATCTGCTTCTACTTCAATACATAATAATCAACCATAAAATGACAATTATCTTTAATAGTTTTTTTAAATCAGAGCAAACAATTTTCAACATTTTGAGCAGGTTATTTGACTAAAATGGTTGATTCCTGCAAAAAAAACATAGATATATTTTATCGACAGAACATTTCAAAAATAGGTAAAACTTCTTAGCTATTTAACGAGATACAACAAGATACCAGAGGGGCAATTCCCGTATTTTTAAGAACATTCACATTCTAATCTCAGGCTCAAGCTGTCAAAAATTATATGGCGTTTGCCTACATTTTTGACATTTGATTGTCGCTGAAATGAGATTGCGACTCGATTTTGAACGTTTTTAATTACGAGAATTGGCCTCCAGATCTCTTCCAAAATATATAAAATGTCAAATTACTGGAAAATGGTTGATTTTGCATAGAGGTCATAAGGGGTAATTTGGTTGCAAATGACCTCCCCTACATCCCCTTAATGGATTGCCGACGTATTTCAAATAACCCTGTATATTTCATGAGATCAGACAGTGTCATTAAAAACAAAGAATAACGTTCTGTTAGTTTTCCACAATTTCCTTAATTATGCGACGTTATCGACATTCAGTAAACTACCAATATGATGGATAGTATCGAGTGGAACAATTTGTAAATAACTAATGCATTTCCCACCACTTTGACCTTGCAGCTAAAACACAAAATAAAATTCTTCAGAAGGTCAAAGTACTTTATAAGCACGCGATTACAATCTCACGCACACACGACCCTAAATGAAACATGGACAGAAATGAGGGCGACCAATCACGGCGGGTTTATGAAAATATTCACTCAAGATTCGTTATTTATAGTTGTGCTAAATGTTGCCCGTGACTTCGTCTGCATCCAGGATTAAAAGTAGCGTATGTGCTTCTCTAGGTCATGGCCTACCTATGTGCCAAATTTCATCTAAAGCAGAAGCTTGAAAGCGTAACAAACTACATAATTAGGATTACAGTTTATGTTTTGGCAATAACAAATAAAACTTATTGAAAAATGCAAAGTAAATGATGTTATGTAAGTGTACAAATGATCTGCCTGTTATTTCACCGGTACAAAATTATTTGATTTACGTTGTTACTCTATCCCAAATTCGTTATTAAAAAAATATATGTTTGACGTGTAAAAGTGTTTGTACAAACCTACTTAGGGCTGATTTTTCAATAATCAAATAACTTTTATCTGATGAATAAATATGACTTTTTTATCAGCCCTTAGAGAAATATATCATTTATAAAGACAGCAACTTAAACATTCCAGCAAAACAAAAAAAATATGTTAACTTTGTATGTGAACTCGTATTACCGCATTCTGAAGCCTTCTTTATCTTGCCACTGTTAATCTCACTAAAGGTACTTACTTACACCTCTTATCTCGTAATATTTCGTGGTTGCACAGCGTACAGCTGTTTTCTTTTATTCTATTTTTAATTCATAAAACAGCACGCTAGGAGAGGTCCATCTGTCCGTGCACTTTTAGCTCGCCCCGGGGAACTTTATACCGGAATAAGATAAAAAAATAACCAGCTAGATAAATGGCTTCTGACGTAAGTAAGAACAGTACAGAAACAAAAGATTTATGTGGTGCTACAAAGTACTTACGACCGCGTTTCGTAGGAAATGTTAGAAATTTTATGGAAGGTCCTTTATCTTCTCGTAAGATAGAGAGAAACAAAATGTAAATTCCGTTCCACAATCACAGGTTGCCTGATGATTAGCAAAGCCATGATAACCAATGAAAACGTTTTTAGTGGAACACGGGCAGGAGAATACAAATGAAATAATAATAGGTCTTTCCTATGAAGTTGCCGTTTTACAATACTAGCTATTTGAAACGTAATTTATGTATGGCTGGCAATAAATTCTAAATTCAAATAAATTTTATTAAAAAAAATATGGAAATCTATTTTCAAATTCTGTCATTTGTTTATTTATTAGTGTTTTGTATTCACTACAGTTGTATCTTTTTCATAAATATGGAAACGATAACAATACGAGTAATTATGAAATACGTGATCGCCGCGTTAGCAATGCCTCACAACCGGCTCTCAGCATTAATTACGTGTACGGAGTGAACACTACAAACGAACGCCAGATTCGTTATTGGTTTGAACGCTTCCGACGTCGAAATTTTGATCTAAAAAATGAAACCCCCGTCATCGCCGAAAACGAGTTAGCAGCAACTTTCAAAACAATATTGGTCCATTAGCGTCAAATTGGCAAGGCACACTTGATACATAAGTGGGTGCCGCACGAACTGAACGATCGCCAGCGCGACGAACGCGTTGAGGTATGCCTTGCGTTGGTTAACAGACAAAGAAACGTAGGGATTTTGAACTGCATTGTCACTTGCGATAAAAAATGGATTCTTTTTGATAATCGTAAGCGGTCATCAAGTTGGTTAGACCCTGGTTCAGCGCCTAGGCAATGCCCCAAACGAAAAATTACCCCTAAAAAAGTCATGGTCACTGTTTGGTGGTCTAGTGCCGGCACGGTTGGCGCAGTGGTTAAGCGATTGACTGCTGCGTTACGCGTCGCTGGTTCGATCCCCGCACGGAAAAAATGTTTGTATGACCTGCAAGTAGTTGTTCCGGGTCTGGCTGTTTGTGTATGTGGGTTTAAATATTTGTAAACGCACCCACGATACAGGAGAAATTCCAAGTGCGACAAAGTTTAAAAAAAAAAAACATCACGGCTTCTTACCAAATGGCACCAGCATTACTGCGGATTTGTACTGTGATGAACTGGACACAATGATGGAGAATCTCGCATATCTCCGGCCAGCCTAGGCTATTCGCTCGTCCCCACTGCTCCTACACGACTACACTCGACCTCATACGGCACAACAGACGGTCTCTAACCTACAAAAGCTAGGGTTGGGAGTTTTGCGTCATCCACCGTACTCGCCAGACCTTGCGCCGACAGACTTCTACTTTTTCCAAAAATTTGACAACTTCTTGGCAAGGAAAAAATTCAATACCTTTGAAATGCCTTTGAAGACTTTGTTGGCTCCCGTACACCTGACTTCTTCAAGACGGGCACTCAAAAATTACCAGTGAGCTGGCAGAGATGCATCGATAGCATAGGTGCATATTTTGATTAAAATGACTTTAACTTTCTGTAAATAACCAAAATAATGAAAAACAACAAAACAATAAAAAAATACAAAATAACAATTTGCTGGAGAATCGAATCTAAATCAAGCTCAGCTGACCTTAGATAACCTAACTTCCTAAGTAATATTATAATTGCGAAAGTGAGTTTGTTTGTTTGTTACGCTTTCACGCAAAAACGGCTGACCGGATTAGGATTAAATTAGGCACATGGGTAGACCGTGGCCGTGGCCGTGGTGGTAAACGCAGACGAATTCGCAGGTAGAAGCTAGTTTTCAATAATTAAGAACTTCTAACAATTAAAAAAAATATACACAATGTCTACATTTATGTCCACACCATTTCAATGGACTCTCGCTTTTAGTAACTTGATACAAGTTTTTTCTTACTTGCAAACAAAAAATACTACAAACTTACATTGTATTATAAGTTTATAGTTAGTAGATTAAAAAGTTCAAGTTTCCCCACTTTTTACGGCACCATTCCACAACCCACTATAAAATATACGCAAAAAACTTTATTTAGCCTTTGTTTTCAGTCCAAGCAGGTCAATGTTTATGTGCACAGTATCTGAGTGAATCGCAGACGATCCAAACCCATTTCAGCTAAAAGGCTTTCACAACGCGCGTAACTTTTTACAATAACAAATGAAAACCGAAACAGTGTAGAAGTACAGAAGCACCGTTCTGTCTCACTCTCACAATGCACTCGTAAACTCTCACTTCGGTAGGTGTGAAAGATAGACACGTTTTTTCTAGTCTCTTCCGTACTGCAACCTAATGTTGACTGTTAAAATTCTTATGTCCAGGGAATATTAGTATTGGATCATTGAGTTCCCTTCAAAATAATTGAGCTGAATGGTGCTGATCCATACGTCATGTTCGTGAACGGGCGCCGTCAGTAGGCACTGGTCATTTCTTAGCTGCCACGGCTTATTTTAATTCCATAATAGTTTTTTTTTATCTTTTTATTACGGACGCTTTTAACGTGCACGTGTTTCTACGTCGTTCTCACATGTATAATTACAACATGAATGATGTGACCACTTTTTTGTAACAATATTTTGATTTAAAAGAGTGTCCATGGAGTTTCTTGCCCGTTCTTCTCCATAGGTACCTACTAAAAGTGCCTATAATTGGTTTATTTGAAATAAATGCTTTGAGTTTGAGTTTGAATGTTGAAACTCTCCATCATAAATCCCGTTTATTTCCGTTATTTTGCCGAGTGCAATATTTTTTCGTCCATTTTGTTTTTGTAGAACTTCTGTATTTACTTCGTGTGGGAGCATTCCACTCACTTTTAATCCCATTTTAACATTTTACTACGAATAAGACTGCTGCTGTAGGTATTACAATGTAGGTAGGTACTCCGTAGAAACGTAATTACTCGAAGAAGGGTTGTATTTAAGAGCCGCTCTAATTCATAAGTAACGGGATAAGTATACTTATTAATTTTGCAAGGTAAACAAAGACAATATTTTCTATTAATTACACAGCCATTATAATTTATCCACAGTGCAATGAAATGTTTATTTCTGTAAGTCGATCTTTTAAGACACTTTTACAAATCAATATTTTAAAACTAGATGTCGCCGGCATTTCCTAGCTGACTGATCCCTGAGAAGAAATGCCGAAACAAACTAACTCAGAGGTCATGGTCTCTTTTACAGTCCAAACATTGCATTATTAGGATTTTATGTGAGTCTAACAATGCAGGGCCATGTCTGGAAGGGCCTTTTGAAGAAAGAGCCATTGCAGCTTTGAGTTGACCTGTCCTAACAGACGGCATGCATGCATCAGTCATCGTGTAGCTCAACCATATTTTAGGGAGCTCAACGACCCATCACACGACGCTACGAGATCTGCAGGACATTTGCGTAGGCCGTATATAAAATACTCAAAACCGCCAGACAGCAGTATAAAGTGATGTATTCAATCTAGCCTGCATGGTGCTCACATTCACAGTCAGTGAAAGGCATTTTTGTATGGACCATACCACCACTAATGGAAAATGGGACTTGGATTACATAAGATTATGAGAAATAAAGTTTCAATCTATTTTCAACTTCTAAACACGCGGCTACGAAGCGCACGTATTTCTACGCGACGTGCTACGGCGTAGCACACACGGCGTCAGGACCGCGTAGCCTTCAGGATGCAAGTTTGTAAGCCTGCTGGTGACAAAACTATAACGAGATATTTCACTTGTATTTTTTTGTTTTTTAATATTAATAAGTATGCCTACCGTACTTACCTAACCTATACAAACTTAATATATTACTAATATTTTCATTTTTTAAATTATAAGTTTATCAGTATTGCACAGTTTGGCACTAAATAGTCCCAAAGCATCAGCACCATAAGTGTCAGACGTTTAATCATATCAGGTGGATCCAGCACATTGAAAACACTGCGTGACAGCTAGATTTCCCCAAGGGTTTATGTCCATACGGCAGCCATGCCGGTAAAACCGCTATAAATTGAACTGCTCCTGCTAATAGACCGCATCAGGAAATAAAACATGGGAAGTGTATAGTATTAATATTTATTGGGCATACCAATAAATACTAACCTCCATTTTTAATAAATGCAATCATTTTTTTAATATTTTCGATAAATATTGTTTTCATCTCAAGTCCGTTCAACTTCAATAAACATGTTAGGTATTAAAATATAACGAAGTATGTTTATCCGTATGTAAGTCGAAACATTTAAGACATTTTAGGTAATCATAATACTGAAAAATATTTTATTGGTACTACAAGTACCAATCAACCTTGCAATCATTGTAAAATATTTTGTTTTTTTTTTTCTATTTTCATCTCGAGCACGTTCCACGTCAATGAACAAGTTAATTATTAAAATTCCGATAATTAGCGAAAACATATTTCGTCATATTATTTAAATGATCGGAATTTTAATTAATATTTCTATTGATATGGAATGTGCTCCAGGAGAAAACAATTTGGACCGAAAATATAAAAAAAAATATTGCAAGGCACTTTAATGCACCAATCAAATATTTCCACGATTTTGATTACAAAAATGTCTGCAATACTCGTGTATGCTATATAAAACAGGCCACGTACGCAAGCTTGTACACTGAAGTATAAATTCTAAGATATTTTCCTTCGACACGGTAAGCGCTAAGCAATCTGCCTGATGTATCCGCCGCCCTGGCTGAATGCCGATACAATGGGTATTCAATAGAGGCGCTCGTAACACGATGACTGTATCATAAAACACATCAGCCGAGGCGTTTCGATGAAATGAAGGAATACGCATACAAGCATCGCTGTTGTGTGTCATGTTTTGAATGAAAGCTAAAAGCTGGGAAGTTTACTTTCATGTGTTATTCATAAAAACAAGGTTTTGGTATTGACACAAAACAAGCTTTAGAAAAAACAAAAAAGATCTTCTTAGTCGTTTAATCAGCTCTAATTATGCTGGGAATATCAATTAATAACCCTTCGGAAAAACCAGTCGGGAAAAAAGGCATTGCTTTAAAAAGAATTGGGTCCGGTTCCCATTTTTGCCTAATTGTATGAGCGCACAGAGGGCCAAGTGTAACTTTGAGCAACTAACGACATTATCACAGCATCACATTGATATCTATAATTATTTATTTATTTATATACTTATTCTTTATTGTGTACACCAAATAATAATAATTGAACACTACCTACTTAATATACAACGGGCGGCCTTATCGCTTTCTGCGATCTCTTCCAGGCAACCTTGGAATGGACAGTGATTTGCCTGGACATGAAATGGGACTGTCGTTGGAGCAAATAATAAGTATCTATACAATACACTAAAATAGATACACAGATATATACATATCCTAAATAATAGATACATAAATACGTACTCACTAAATATATAAGCAACGAAAATAAATGAAGACTATAAATAATTACAATCTAAAAGATCACAACGACAAGTAATGTTCCTTCACGAGTCTTTTAAACACAAGCAATGACGGCGCCCGTGGGGAAGATTTCCTACAGAAAATGTACACTATTAACACTATTTTATAAGACATCTGACACATAATGACGAATGTAGATTGGTCGTTTTTGATCGATGGGCCTTTTTACAAGGCACTGCGGATGTAGTTAGGGTGGGTAGGGGAAATATCGCAACCTTTCGTGATTAATGTACCTCGGCGCGAAAATCAAGACATGCACACTATTCCTGTGAAAGGAAAAGGTCTGACTTCATTTTATACGATGAGGGGTTGTCGTGACATGGGATAGATTTATAGTTTATTTTATTATGATAGCTCTCTTATTTATGAACACAATACTTATGAAGCGGTGCCTCAAGAAATAGAGCTACAACGTTTTGAAACATGGAAATAGGAATCATATTTCTTTTTTTTCCATTGTAAAGACAAAACTTGCAATCAAAAATCAAAACCAAAACCAAAAGAAAACATAATTGATTTCAAATTGAAGACTATTTATTTACAAAAACTTCTGATACTAAATAAACTAGCAAACTATTAAAATAAAAATATAATGACCTAAACTCACTAAAACTATTAACAAATTAGAATATGACGTCGAAAAATTCCTCCGCATCGCTGTCGACTGGTAATGTACCCAAGAGACTGGCGGCATTGCCACGTTGTATGGCAATGCTTAGCCTCTGGCCAAGGTAAAAGCCAGCCATTGGGTCACGGGAAGTGTCAACCAGCCGTTTGAAGATTGCGTTGAACAATCCGTAAGCACTCGGACCCCACGGCCCGAGGATTTCAACACCAAACGGCTCGAAAATATAATTACCGATAAAGTTTTTATACTTTCGCCGCTTGAGGTTTTCCGCAGCCGCAGCAGCAGCGCCAGCACAGCACGCGGAGCCAGGAAGATGGGATGGCGCAAGAGTATCGTCACACGTTGCGTCCCACACTAAAGGCCTACTCACCTTCCAAGGAAATAAAGACATGCCGTCCAGTCTCTCGCCATCGTCGCGTGCCAAGCCATTAGGTTCTAATACAGCGGGAACGCCGACGGTGACAAGAGCTCGTTGGATGATGTCATTTATGTTAGCGTGCCGAGCTAAGCGGCCCGCACTCATATTTGTGTTGTGATCATCATCCATCCATCCATCCATGTTATCTCTTCACAACCCTTGGTTGACTGGAAGAGAATGCCTGACCTGAATTCCGCCTTTATGCCTTTATTGTGTGCGTAGTTTGATAAATATAAATATACGCAGGTACTGGGTTGTGGAAGTGAGATAGGCAGTCGCTCCATGTAAAATACTGGTATTCAGCTGCATCCGGTTAGACTGGAAGCTGACCCCAAAATTGGAAAAAGTTGGATAAAGACTAGGCTTGTAATAAATATAAATAAATTGGAATGAAAAAACAGGTAGAAGTTAAGAGACTGGATTTATGATAACACTTAAAAGAGAAGTGTAGTATTCCATCATTAAAATTTGGTACTCTTGTAGATAACAAGAGCACAATCTGATGACCTATAAATTTTATCTCATAACGGCATTTCCCGAAAAAATTTCAGAACACTGAGCTTGTACTTATGTGTGTTTTACACAAATGTCTATTTATTTTCATTCAACCTCGGTAAACATCAAGCCGACAATTTAATATTATTCCACTTCCATTGAGTAAGTTCGTACATGCACACAGACATACTTTTGTTTAATTGAATTACAGACAGGTAGGTAAGCCTCGCCCCTGGGGCGAAGTAATATTCTAAGATATTACATCAAGTGGAAAACCACCGCTGTTCACGTGAACAGAGAAATCATACTGCCGGAATCCGGATCCCTGAGGAAAACAGAGTTAAAACAGAAACGTAACAACACGTTTTAAGGAACAATACTTGATATAACAAGGAACAACAAACGTTTTTTTAAGTTGATTTTTCTTGCGATTGTTTCACTTTTTACTGTTATATGTTTTAGCCAGTTGTCTTTTATCAACTCGTACCCTGAGGAAAACCGTGCTAAAACAGAAACGTAACAACACGTTTTAAGGAACAATACTTGATATAACAAGGAACAACAAACGTTTTTTTAAGATGATTTTTCTTGCGATTGTGTCACTTTTTACTGTTATATGTTTTAGCCAGTTGTCTTTTATCAACTCGTACCCTGAGGAAAAGCGTGCTAAAACAGAAACGTAACAACACGTTTCAAGGAACAATACTTGATATAACAAGGAACAACAAACGTTTTTTTAAGTTGATTTTTCTTGCGATTTTTTCACTTTTTACTGTTATATGTTTTAGCCAGTTGTCTTTTATCAACTCGTACCCTGAGGAAAACCGTGCTAAAACAGAAACGTAACAACACGTTTCAAGGAACAATACTTGATATAAAATCGTTTTTTTTATAGTTTGATTTTTCTTGTGATATTTACACCTTTTACTGTTCATAGTTTTAGCCAGTTATCTTTTATCAACTCGTATAGGTACCTCAAATGGGCTTTATCTAATAACCGGTCTGTTGGTTCCGGCTAATCTCTGAAACGGTTTGACCGATTTTGACAGGACTTTCACTGGCAGATAGCTGATGTTATAAGGAGTAGCACTTTTATTTTAGAAAAATAATAAGTCAACGCGAACGAAGTCGCGGGCATAGCTAGTCGACTTATAATTCGGTTATTACTACGCACAGTGGCCACATTTTGTTGTTAGACTTGCGGAAGTTACTCCGTTACCGTAGTCGCCATTTACGACTTCCATAAGAAGAAATGAACTAGCTAATGCCCGGCATGTGTTGCAGTGCCTTTTTAATTATTTCTTCAAACCACCCTTAAGAGCGAACAAAACAAAAAATAAAATATTCAAATCGATGAAGCCGTTTTTGAGTTTTGGCGAGACTAACGAACAGCAATCGATTTTTACACATAAGAAAAAGAAGATTTGAGTTATACCTACATTAACCTACGCCAAGACTCTTCAAAGCATTGTTTAGTGCAATAATGCTTGAAACCTGAAAAAATCTGTTCAAGAATCCCCATTAGGAACCTGTTAGCGAGTTGGAGCATTAGACTAGCCATTAGCACGGTACAACTACATCCCTCATTAGTGAGTTCTACTAGATAACTCCTTAATGAGAACACGGTCAGCAAGTACTCGCAGACAAGAGATGAACACACAAAAATAAATGAAAAAACCAGACAAAGTGCGAGTTGAACTCGTGTGGAGAGCGTTCCGTACGATGAATATGTTACCCGCCAAAAACATTTCGTTTAAAATAGGTTTCCAAGACTTACATAACGCTTTCACTGTTAAAAAATTATCAGATCTAATGTAGAGCCCCTTTTTATTTTATAAGTCTACTAACCACATTTTATCCTGAGAACTTGAGCTCTCTAGCATTATCCAGGCCGAAGCTATGAGGGGATGAAAATACGACGAAACGGTGAGAGAAAAGGTAGGGAGTGCCCCCCTGTTTTTTGGCTCGTCTTCACGGGGGTACTACCGTGACCCCAGATCCCAAGAATGAAATGAACAGAGGCGGACTTAAGGACAAAAGCATTTTCTACCAGTCAACCTTTGTACAAACTTGACATTGTAGTTGAAAAATATGTTCTCTCATACATTCCAACTGATATTGTGAGTTATGAGTTTGTACGCACACTATTGAAAGGTTCTCCATGTTATTTTTTTTTTTTTTTTTTAAAGAGTATACAATACCGCGGACATGGTGGTCCGCGCCTTTTTTTATTAAGTTTTATTGATTTACAGTTTTTTCTTACATTTGTACAGTTACGACGCTCCTGCGTCGGACAAGTTTTCTTATTTCTAACTTAAGTCTACGTGAGTCCATCTCTTAATACATATATTTTTTTTTTTTTTATTTATATGTGTATATATATGTGTGTATATTAATATTATGTAAATGGGTTTTTTTTTTTTTATCTTTTTTTTTTTTAATATATATATTTTTTTTTATTTTTTTTTTATTACTACTTATACAGGCAATACAATTTAATACTATCATGCTACTTGTTATTATTTTCTATGGTATATTACTTATGTGTACATTATTTGGCTATAATTATGTTATACAAACGTTTCGCTACTATTATTTTTTATACTATCTTATTTTGTTACATTTATGATGATACACTTATTTTTTTTTTTTTTTTTTTTTTGACACCATGTTATTTTAAGACCATAGACTTCTGATAGGTTTTCCTGTAATTTGTAAGCGATTAACTAATATCCGTATATTTTTCAAAATTTTAGGTTCAGTAGTTTCGGAAATAAGGAGGGAATGGTCCATTTTCATATATTTTCTATAATAGATAACTTCAAAACTGTTTACTTCAAAATTACACAAAAAAATATTTGAGATCCTCACAACAAGCCCTTTCATTTGATATGCCACACGGTACAGTTTGCAAAACTTTTGATTTTCTAGTTTGCCCCTCAAAAGCTACGCCCATATCCAAAATACATTTATTCACGTTACACGTCCGTGTTTGGGTCACAGAGATTCATAAGTGTACCTTTCAACTTAATCAGTCCAGAAGATTCGGAGCAAATTGGCTGTGACAGACGGACAGACAGACAGATAAACGAGTGATAAGGGTTCCATTTTTTCATTAGGACATACGGAACACTAAAAAGGACTAAGTAAACAAAAAAGCGACATAATGATTTACAGCAATAAAAGTTCAAAAGTACTTTCTGCAAATAACATGGCTTTGAATATTTTTCGCTGTGAATCCGGACACATTTAGCTTCCCACGGAAACGCTATCCATGGTTTCCTCCCCTTCCTATTAAGGGTGGGGTAACATGAAGGTTTTTGCAGACAGTTTTCGCTTTTAGAGACAGATTTTCTTATAAATACGTCACGCCTCACCAGCTACATACGAGTATGTTGTACGTAAAAGCAACGGTTTCTTCGGTTACTGGTATCTTGGGCTTATTGTATGAAACGATATGACATGGATAATAAGAAACAGTTTACACAAAAACAACTTTTTTGGCGTAGAATGTACAATGAAACCTCAGCATGTAAGACCATGTAAGGCGGAATGCGTGAGGGCGAGGCAAAATTCGCGACCTCACGCCCCTAGCCGCCGCAGGAGACGCCCTGGGCGTCGGGAATCGCAAGCTAATTCCCGGCCACCGTAGGCGCGGGCTTGCGGACGGCGAGCAATGGGCAGCTTGCCGTTCGACAAGGACCAGGCCCGGGTCAATGGCGCGTTGTGTTCCACGCGCGCCTCAAAGAGATGTCAGCATCAATGACGGGGTCCGCTAGGGCCGAGGCCTGCCAGGTTTGCGGGAAAGTCCGAGAGAGATACCGTGGCCCCTGGCACAGGCAACTGAAGGAACACGGGTGGGTTTTAGTCAGTAATAGTCTGACACGCCCTCCCGCTCTGCCCAGAGCGGGAGAAGTTATTTGATGATACCCCACGAAAAAAAAAACATGTAAGACCATGGGTATAGATCTTATAGTATAAGATTTGCGCCTTTAAACCCACAATGCAATAATAACGCGAAACACTTTTTCTACTAACCTATTAATAAGCTTTACAACTGTTGCTATACTGAAACCTTCAATTTTCCTAGACTTATTTTAACCTAGAACAACATAGCCGTAATCAAAGAAACCGTTCCATATACATGTAATTAAGGCCAAGTGACCGTGAATTTTAATAATTCATAATAATAACTAAGAACTCGGACCAGCTATTATTATTATTTTCTTACAATTATATAGGCCGGGTCGCGTCGCGCCGAGCTGGATTTAACTGAATTGTAAACAGCTGTTCTGTGTGTTACTGTCCTTAGTAATAAGTTTCAATTACGAGTACTTAAAAAATAAATGAATGGCAAAGCTTGTTTTTCAGTTGTTTTGAATCAAACGTTGCGAATCGCAAATACTAACAATCATTAAGTTTACAGCATTTGTTTATCTTTATGAGCCCGTGCCATATACAGTATGGAAACCACATATATGCAATAAATGAAACCAGATGTAGTAATACTAGTCCACAGAAGTATAGAAAAAAATATTAAATAAAAAAACCTAAATTAAATAAGTGTAATTTTCAAACAAAATAAGTATCAAAATACATTCAGTAAAAGTAAAAACTCTGTTTAGACAACGTACCTTCGTACCCTGTCGTTTAGGTGTACCGATTTTACATTTTAGGCAAATATGTTCGTGGCAACGTCGCTTTTCAATGTTCAAGGATTCAAGTTCATTGAATCATTGACCTAGTGATCCAATTCTACAGAGTGTTCAAATTTGCTCAAAATTAAAACTTTACTTTTTGACCTAATTACTGGACCGATTTCGTAAATTTTTTGTATATCGTCAGCAAAGGCGATAACAATTATGTGGTTTCATTTATTGCATATTATATTTGGTTTCCATACGGTATACAGGTTTATTGGTAAAACACCATCAACCTCTTAACTCTCATTCTTCTCTCATCACTATCAACAACTTTTACTATGGGACCAAATATGAAATCGCGAAAAAGAATCAGCTGGTCCCTTTGACGAGTTCTGCAAACATAAATGTAAGGAACAGCTGTTTTTTCGCGATTGCGTATTTTGTCCCATAGTAAAAGTTGTTCATAATGATGAGTACAATGACCCCTTAAGAGGTTGATGGTGTTTTACCAATAAACCTGTACCTATATATACCTATCTGAAAAACACAAACTGCTGAAAATGGGTCTCACTACCATCTTATGACCATTCCATGAAAAGTCATTATTAGCAAGCTGGGGAATATCCTTATCACAAAGGAGATACCCAAGATCGAATATAATCAACCTTTTGACCTCAATCAATTTGTCTAACCTTTTCCCAACGATGTTGAGGTCGGCTTCCAGTCTACACGGATGCAGCTGAATACCAGTATGTCACATAGAGCGACTGCTTATCTGACCTCCACTACCCAGTTCCTTGGCTACGCGATACCTCTTGATAAGGCTAGTTTTCAGACTTATAAGCATTTGACTACCCGCAACGACCGTAAAAGGTCTAAGAATGACAGCCGGCACCAACGACTTAACGTGCTTTCCGATCCTTTGGCCTCAGGTATATAAAACATTGTTAACTTTTTGTTGTCGTTTTATTATGCAATTACGACCCGTTTATAGTAACGTTTACTACTTCAATTAGGCAATATGTTCTCATACCCCGGTAATAAAATATTCCATTATTATGAGCGTGAATGCTGTGAACGCTTGCTAGATACACTGAGCCGTCATATTTGATCTCGTAAAACCGCTGAAGCGTGCAAAGTATATTGCTACCCGGGTTGGTTCACTGTTCAAACTCATATGTAACGTGTACGTGTCGTTGTAAATAGAAGCTATCTTTTATCAACAGAATCATAATAAAACTCTGTAGATTTTTTTTATCTTTTTTAAGCATTTAGCATCTTAGTATAAGAAAAGAAGAACCTAGAGTGCTACAAGGATATTTTGGCGCCTAAATAATATTGACGTTGTTGGTTTAAACATCTGGAAAATTGTATTGACGAAACAAGATGGCGGCGTTAGTTTCAATTTTGGCCACGCGCCATAAGAACTATGAAGCGTTGTAGTTAACATTTTTGGAATATAGATATTTGATTTAATCATTTTTTAACTTCATTGTTGGGCAGGGCTGTGGTTCTCTAGAAAAAAATTATAACCATGGCCGTCTTTGCGTTACAAACTATATCTGTGCTAAATTACAAGACAATGATCGATTGAGGCGTTTGTTGAATCAGTACGAAGCATGAACGAACATTTTCTACTTTCCTATAACGGAAGAGTTTCGGTACGTTACAGTTTATAGTTGCGTCAGGTCTGACTTTTCAGAAAACTTCTATCTAAAGAATAAATATGACAGTTTAACATATTTTCCATACAAGAACTGTCGATCAGAAATATTTATTCTTTAAATAAAAGTTATATGCCTATTGAAAAATCAGCCCGTAGTAAATGAATAAATAATGTTTTTTACAATTATTTCTTATACATTTGAATTTTTATATAGGTACCTAAACATCGGCTTCTTGTGTTTGTATAGATAACAGCTCAGGCATTCTGAATCGGTTCACAAATCACAAGTCACAAACGTTCATGAATACCAAACATTTGCCCTGACTCAATTATGATTTGTTTACACAATTATAACGGTAACAAAATACATTTAAGAAAGAATCTCATAAACGAGTTGATACAAACAACTTGAACAATATAATAATGTGCGGCGTCAACGTGAATGACAAACGAGGTAACTTCATGAATTTATATCATCCTGTCAAGTCGCGTCTTTTCACAAAAAAACTATTGCAATAAATAACTGTATAATTATTGTGAATGAGAGAAGTTAAAAATACTTCTTAGTTTATGACGTAAGCTACTACCCTTTATCTACACCTTCACCTGCCCTATTATATCTTCAGAGTATTCTATCTATCCCAATTTAGTTGTGGTCGGTACAGCACCTACGACTTATTCTTCCGTACATCAATATGTATCAGTGATCTCAGTATTCACTTCCTTCTTCGCCATATCCATATCATCTTTCACAAAATCTACCTATGACCAGTTATATTCAAAT
Organism: Brachylomia viminalis; assembly: GCA_937001585.2. Taxonomy (NCBI): domain Eukaryota; kingdom Metazoa; phylum Arthropoda; class Insecta; order Lepidoptera; family Noctuidae; genus Brachylomia; species Brachylomia viminalis. The sequence continues at coordinate 8,335,334 of OW443300.2, forward strand.
GTATGATTGGAACTAGGCCATTTAGATGTTCTATGACCATTGTATATAACTACTAACAATCTGTGTGTTTTCACGTCTGCATCCGGAATCTATCATATAGTATTAGTAACCTTATACCGTAACCGTAATATGAGTAACCTTTTGCATTCTTCCAACAAGAGGAAACTGCCATCGCCACTGAGATAAATGGTTTTAAACAACATAAATATTCAATACATAAATAGACAATGCATACAATTTTATTGTATGCATTTTATGCTCACTGACTGTAAAATTGTTTCTTTGATAGATAATCACTAACTTCTATGTTACAAATCACACTAATGATTGGCAGGAGTCAATCAGAACTGTGCACATCTGTTTGTTAGTTCTCTGCATCATACACAAGTTATATGAAAATGAGAATTATTCTCGGTGTAATTATCATCTCTCAACTCCAATCAATTTTGTTCTGCGTAAAGTACAAAATGATTTACCAAGGCATAGAATACTGTCCCAATCCGGATCCACCGTACTATGAACATAGAAAAGATAACGTCCACATTGTCGCAGTCAACAATAGTGATGCCGTTTACTACAATGCTAACATCAGTGTGTACGAGGGCTTATCCGGATATTCATGGAGATTCCAAAATGCATACGAAAAATCAGGAAATATTATCTATGAATTTGATTTTGAAGCATTGTGCAAACCTTCCTCCCAAAACTAATCTTTGGAATTTTGGCAATTAAATATGACCGCAAGACATGCAGTATATTCAAACGGAATAATTATTTTCATACATTGGAAGTATCTAAATTAGATCGACCCGCTAAAGTGATGCCAATGAGACACGTGGAGGTAACTGTCTTAAATCTAGGTTACAACAAACCTAAGGCAACCTGCTTTTGTATGGAGTCATGCGTTTTGTTCATAAAAATGTGTAGAAGCAAATTAGGTAGGTAGAGTTTTTTTTGGTTTTCCGAAGTAGGCACTGTATTCTTAAAATACATATAAATAAAAAAAGAAAATTGAAAAAACAATAACAAACTAAATAAAAAATGCCTTTTGTCTGACTAGTGACTACATAATTTTAGAGGTAAACACGGTCTTCCTACTCACAACGTTATAAAAACTAAAAATAAAATGTGCAGTTATTCAGTAAGCACTATACAGCGGGTGTCACATTCAGGCTGGAGTGGCTGCTGGTACTAACACCTCATTATACAGGGCGAGGTCATCACAAAAACATTAAAGAGAGACTTGAGTTCGTGAAACGACGGAGACTTCACTTGTGCTGGCCTTGACATGAGTTAAATAGGGACACCTGACTGTTTAGTATATTTTATTTTGCAGCACTAATTAGTGGCCTTATTGAATAACAAAGACTAAAAGATTATTTTATCAGATTTGCAAGATCTCGCCACCCCAAATTCTATCCACTCAATAGTTAAGAATTCTATATTTATATAATAAAATTGCAAGTATTATATAATAAAATAATATGAAAAAAATATTTGCTGGTTCCTACATTCTGACGAGTTATGCGAACATAAATGTAGGGAACAGCTGTTTTTTTTTTTGCGATTTTAGGTTTGGTCCCATAGTAAAAATTCTTCATAATGATGAGTACAATGACCCCTTCAGATATTTCGGGTATGAGTAGATATACCGACCTTATACAGGGTGGAAACTTTCAGCGGGGCAGTAAGGGGAAGTACCTTATCTGTTGCAGCTACACGAAAATGGTCTTAGGAGACTATCCATAATTTTTTATGGAATTTAGATCCCCATTCACAGATTTTCAAAAAAAAATACTGTTTGCAAGAAAATAGCCATTTTACACAAAAACATTTTTTGATGCCAATCGATCCTGTTTCTAACTAATACTGATCAAAAACTTCTATGGGACCAACCATCGTTGGAGTACTCAAAAAGTCACAAATTGCAAAAAACTTTTTCCCGTACATTTTGTATGAAAATTTTACGCAAAAGCTTTTTTAGTGACGGTTGAGATATTTTTGTTGACTGAATAAAAAGATAAGTTTAAAAACAATTCAAATTTCGAACTCGTTATTATTAAATAAAAAACTCGCTAACCACAATTTTGTATGGAATTCATACAAATAAATTTTTAAGCAGCCACTAGGTCGGTACAGAAACGAATCAATTTATGTATTCGCCAAAATGGCGGTCACTTCGAGCACTTGATATCGTAGGGCAAGAAACAGCAAGATTTTAAATAAGAATAACATCATCAAGTTATGTTAGTTAATAAAAAAAGAAAATTAATACGCCTTCTTTTTGATATGTGTAAAATTCTACGTGATCATTTGTCTTTTATTTTATTTTTTGTATTTCAGTTACACAAATTCTTTACAAAATATAAGGGAAAAGTTTTTTGCAATTTGTGACTTTTTAAGTACTCCAACGATGGTTGGTCCCATAGAAGTTTTTGATCAGTATTAGAAACAGGATCGATTGGCATCAAAAAATGTTTTTGTGTAAAATGGCTATTTTCTTGCTAACTGTAATTTTTTTTTTTTGAAAATCTGAGAGTGGGGTTCAAAACTCCATAAAAAAATATGGATAGTCTCCTAAGATCATGAGCATTTTCGCGTAGCTGCAACGGATAAGGTACTTCCCTTTACTGCCCCGCTGAAAGTTTCCACCCTGTATATTTGCACTTAGTGTTAAGTTTAAGCATGTACCCAAATTCAAATTACATAAATAAAAAGCTTTACCTGTGTCTGCGTTGACAGCTATGCGATAAGTAAATGCTACTTTATATGTAGGTTTACACTTATAAATACGGAGCAACTGAAGCCAACCATGCCGTAACATATCCCGTCTATCCCGGTTAGAACGAAGCCCTCCAGGTATCAACGGATTTAGACAACGGACAACAAACAAACAAACACCATGAAATATTGTTTGGGTAAAAAAAACATTCCGTGAAAATTCCTCATCCCCAAAATATTTTATTTATCAAAAGAAACAAGGAGATAGTAAAAGCCAAATGTTTATATATCCCATTTAAATATTTATTCAAATTCATCTTCACAACACCCGCGCAATTTTTTCCGTCCAACTTTCTGTTACATAATTTACATTAACAAACAAGGAACTAGGTTTTCTGCTTTTAATTACTCGTTTTTTATTTTAGTATGAACAGTAGGAAATACAGTCACGCACATAATGCCAACGTTATAAATAATTTGATCACATACCTATCCATATTTTTTACTAACCACCGACGTGCGTGTACCACTAGCTGTATATAAAAAAAAACCGTTTGAAAGTAAACGAAGCAAATGGTGTATGTAAATATCGTAGAAGGTGGCGTTCTGTAATCATAATAATTTATTTATTTGTTAACTTATGTGTTTATAAAATATAGAGATAGAGCGCTATGCTATGCCATGAAAAAAAAAAAAGGCGTACAAATATGGTGTTAAAATTTTAATTAGTACAAATTAATTAAAAACTTATTCCAATAAAAATAATAGTTTCTGCCTACCCCATAGGAAGAATTCGTGAGTTTATGCATGTGTATATACTCATAAATTTGACTAACACGTTTTCCACAACAGTCTATTTTGAGCTCCGAACCCTACCAAAGGTTTGAGTCGAGGGCTCTCAGTTGTAAGAGAAAACGTCTGGTAAGTGGCCGCTCATCTTAAAGGGCTTGAGAGCCGTTGTGAAGCTAGTCGTGACAAGAGTCTAACTGGCCTTTGTCTGAAGAATAAGAGACCGCCATCTGCGACAAGCATCCTTAAGATCTAATCAAATAAGTGGAGATATCTGGCTAATACACCGCACCTTGGATCGTTCTTTGTTATACTGGTTACCATACAAATTGGCTTTGCGTATTTTTAATATGCAGTGATGGTTTTGCTTGGTCGGAATTGATAAATTTTAAGGAAAAAAGGCGTACTCTATATTGTTTGCGAATTTTAAAAGACGACCTTTCTGATACTCTTGGAGCCACGGACGGCAAGTCAAGTAAATTGGCCTATTTCTGTCGCAGTATTGGTTTACATAGGTCTCCCCTTCGTAAACCAATTCTGCGGCAGAAATAGGACGTCAAAAAGAAAAATAATTCGACATCTTCCTATACATAGAATAAAATAGTAACGAAGAATTTTTCTTCGTTTGTCTGGATGTATGTTGCGGGTTGACGCAAAAACGGCTGAACGGATTTGGATGAAATTTGGCGCACAGATAGTTTATAGCCTGGATTAACACTTTTATTTATTTTTATTTATTAGCCCCTATATTCTGAATTGTTTTTATTCTGTCGTATATTGTTAGAGTATGTCTCAATTCAGCTTGCCTCTTGGCAAAGGCCTCCTCTGGCTGTTTCCGTTGAATTCTAACACATGCCACTCTCCGCCAGTTAGGGTCCGTCGTAAGTTTTATCTCGTCCTCCGGTTTCTTTTGTTGTTTTCCTTTTTTTCGTTTCAGGGGTATGCCTGCAAAACAGGCAAAATGGTGTAAAGTAATAACTGATTGGTATCAATCAGTTATTACTTTACACCATTTTGCCTGTTTTGCTCTCATATGTCCAGTCCTCCTCCATTTTTGCTGGTCAATTCTGGTCAAGATCTGTGTTACTTTTGTTTTATCTCTTCGGTGTTCATCTCTTATTCGACCCAGTTTACTTGTTCCTGTCATACTTCGTTCCATAGACCTTTGTATAGTAGTTTATTTCTGTGATGTTTTGTAAGTGCCCATGTTTCGCAGCCATATGTCAGATACGGTAAGATACAGGTGTAATTTTTTTTTATGGCTATGCCTTGATCTGAAAGAAAAAGAAAGAAAATGCGTTTATTTGCGGTAAACATGACGCAAAAAATAACACAAACACAAAAAAAAATAAGAAAAGGTTGGGGGATTTCATGACCTCCTTCAATGACCAGTAGTAGTTTTATCCTTCCAATGGCTATTTTTGTGGTTACTTATTTATTTATTTGTTTGGTATTTAGGAGATATGAGCTGACCCAGATATGTGTATTCGTCTACATACTCGTTTTACTTTTGGGTTAGTTAGTAGTTTCGTTTTCGTTGTGCTTATTGTTAATCCAACTTTGCCACTTTCTTCACATAACACTTGGACCATAACTTCCCGGCTATTTGGATTTTCCTCAAATAGAAAAATATCATCCGTAAATCTGAGGTGGTATAATGTTTCTCCCTCTATATTGAGAACCGTTTGCGACCAATCCAGTTTGCGAAATAAGTTCTCTAGAACTGTAGAAAATAACTTAGGGGACATTGGATCACCTTGCCCACACATCTTCTCACCTGGAACTCGGGACCCAGCGTTTCCAATTGTATTCTTGCTTTGCTGTTTGGATATGGTTTTTATTAAATATATGTAAGTTCCAGGAACACCTTGGGTTGCCATACTTTCCCATACGGCGTCGTGGCTTACGCTGTCGAATGCCTTGCTGTAGTCAATGAAAGCCAGATACACTGTTTTGTCGTATTCATTGTATTTCTGTATTATTTGTTTGTGGTCTATTGTTGAGAAGTTTCTCCTGAAACCAGCTTGTTTCATTGGTTGGTTTTCTTCTAATGTTTGAGTTATTCTTTCCAAGATAACTTTGAGAATATTTTGTATATGTTTGACATCAGACGTATAGGCCTGTAGTTTCCAATATCCCCCTTTGGACCTTTCTTGTGTAATAGGATGATATGTGGCGTTTCCCATTATGTTGGTGTCCATTGATTAGTCATCATTTTGGTGAATAGTTTTGTAAGTATATGGACTAGTTCTTCCGCTGTTACTTTCAGTAATTCTTTGGAGATTTTGTCTGGACCTGGTGCTTTTATAACTTCTGATTTCTGATTACTTTATCAACATCGCTTGCTAAGATTTCTGGTTCGGGCTCTAATTCTGATAGTAGACGTAGATAATGTGCTTATTTAGATTTTAGGAGTGAGATGTGATTTGAGTATAGATGTTCATAGAGTTGTGTACCTGTTTCTATTATCTCTTCTCTTTTTGTGATGGTGTTCTTTCCTCTATCAACCTGTGGTATCTATTCCTTGTTTATATGTTGTTGTTGTTGTTTATTTTACGTCACTACGTCAGCGCCGGCTGTTGCTGAAAACCAGCCCTGGGGCTCTGTCTTGCATAGGGTCGCAGCATAATGCTGAGCGATAGCCGTTTTGCGTGGATGATTTCCCCCAACCTTTTCTTATTTTTTTGTGTTTGTGTTATTTTTTGCGTCATGTTTACCGCAAATAAACGCATTTTCTTTCTTTATTACGTTTAATTCTTTCCAAGCTTTGCGTACACCTCCTGTTTTGGTTATATGTTTTTTTAAAGTCTGCAGTCTTTTAATTTTGCGGTCTCTTCTATTGCTTTTTTTCATTTGTTGAGTGTAAAGTGAGTATGAGTGGCTAGTCACGGAAACAATCTCCGAAATTGACGTAGCATTACATCAGGGATTTACAACACATTGGGTACTTTTAATTCCGATAGTATGTTCCCGTGGGATATTTTCCGACATCCACGCGGGTGAGCCGCGGGCCAAAGCTACTCTTCTATAAAAGTATGAGCCCGCCCATCCTGAGAATAAATGTGCCTTTGTCGAAAGATTGTTGATGGGGAAAAACTGCCACAGAACCTTATATTTCGCTAGAATGGGCACCCTTTGTTTTAGGCACAGGAAAAGGTCACAGCGAAGTCATGTTACCAGTTACATTTTCATTGTTGGCAGTATTTTTTGTTGATGAAAAGAAAGTGGCTGGCTTTGAGAGGGCATTGACCTCAAGGATCTTTGCTCCCATAAGATTACATCTTGCTTTGGTGAAATATTTTATGGTATTAGTCTTAGGATGTCTCGACGATTATTATAGTTTAGATGTCGCGTTACTTTTAATAACACATTGTATACAGGGTTATTGGTAATATGTCGGCAATCCATTGAGGGGATGCAGGGGAGGTCATTTGCAACCAATTGACCCCTTTTGATCCCCATGCAAATGTCAACCATTTCCGAGTAATTTGACATTTTATATTTTTTGGTGGTACACAACTTGAAAATTTATAAAAAAAAAAACAATGCATGATTTTTTTAAATTATTATTATCTGTTTCTACTGCAATACATAATAATCAACCATAAAATGACAATTATCTTTAATATTTTTCAAATCAGAGCACACAATTTTCATGATTTTGAGCAGGTCATTTGACTAAAACGGTTGATTTTTAAAAAAAACATGGATATTATTTATCGACAAAACATTCCAAAATATGTACAACTTCTCAGCTATCCAACGAGATACAATAAGATACCAGATGACTTCAACAAAATATATAATATCAAATTACTGGAAAGTGGTTGACATTTGCATAGGGGTCATACGGGGTAATTTGGTTGCAAATGACCTCCCCTACATCCTCTTAATAGATTGCCGACGTATTAGAAATAACCCTGTATAAATAGCAAAGGCCTCCTTTTATGTAAAAATACTCGTTTATTAGGAGACGCTCAACATAAACTTATCATAACATCACGCCTGTGCTACCCGAAGGGAAAGGCAGGGGAGTACCTAACTATACCACCAGTTGTGTTAAGTCCCATGACATAGGGGGCGTGTCGCTAAATATAAAATTATTTTATTTCATTTTAGAACCTTATTAGACGTGTAGGTATGACTGGCACTCTATGCCTTAAAAAGTAAATTGAGACGTTGGTAATAAACCTCAGAACAATACTTTAGTTATTGTTCTGAGTAATAAACCTACTTAAATTTCACTACTTAAAGTATATGCTGTTGGCGTCCTTATTTTAAATAAAAATTAAAATGACGTAGTCTTAGTTTTCTATTATAGAAAAATAAACTGTATAATATTGGCAATTTTACAGCACAATACAGGAATTACGTAAATTGTATGTAATAATTGTAAATAAGTCTTATGTAGTCCACATAAAGCCTCGGGCAAACAGCAGCAGTATTCCAGTATGGAAGCCAATCTAACTGACACTGATGTAAATGGGTACGAAAATTGCAATTATCTCCTACCGCATAACCACTCTGTACGTAATTCCCAGGACAAGCGAAAATAAAAGAAAGAAAGACAATCCCGGAGTTAACATAAAACATGCTAAGCCTACATTGAGTGATGGGACGAATAAATATTTCTTGACGTTAAGAAACGACTCTGTAAGAAAATAAATGTATTCTTGCAAGGTTTTTTGGTTTTGTATTGATACAAATGTAGTCACTTGTCACCCGTTTGTATTTGTTAAAGTGAAGTGGTCATGCCTCCTTTTTAGTGTCCTTACAAATGGCATTAATTTACACTTTCCTGTTTTATTATGAATAACGAAGAAAGTGATTTTGTTTTGTTTTTGTCTTGCAAAAACAACGGATTTCTTGCCAAAAAAAACATCACCAGCCATTGCCAAATTAAATATTAACTTTTAAAACTATTAACCTTTCAATGGACGCAACCTCTCAATTTATTATTTATTCAGCCTCTTTTCCTTCAAAACCCAAGCGTAACTCACACTTGCCACTTTCTAAGATCATTAAAAAGCCAGCAAGTATCTCTGATGCGTCACGTTCACGTCCAAACGTGTGAGACACGTACCTACGAAGTGACCCGACGTCAAAGGACTCGTTTAGCTGAGTTCTGCAGGAGTTCCACTTTACCTAGGCGTAGTCAGTTGGATCGATAGGGAGCAGGTAGCAGTAATGTAGCCAACTGAAGTTCTAGATACCATGAGGTCAGTGAACTTCGGACGGTCTTGTGAACTGACGTCTAGGAATGCCGTAGTTTTTTTACCCGACTAAGACAAAGCCACAAGGAAGGGTTATGTTTTTAGCAGTCTATGTTTGTACATAAATATGCTCCACCGTAACGCTTGAATTAGGTACTCATCCATTTTAATTAATGAGATGTCAATCGATTCACTATTATGGTCCGGGTGACACAGGCTCCATTTTATACGAAAAAAATTAATATGACGGATGTAACATCAAAAAATTGGCCCACCAATTTATTTTTTGTGTAAGTTGCTTTGTAAAGCCTTGCACTGCATAGTTAATATTTATAGTGTTCGTACCTGCATTACTATCTCAATCACACTCATTTGAATGAATAGGAATGTAACATTTTCCGTTAAAAGCGCTGACGTAACATTTTAGGTCGTATACAAATATGTTATTGACAATGAATACAATTTATCATCCCCATTCATTGATGCAAGAAGCGGCTTTCAAATAAATGAAATAATTATGACCTCTATTTTCTGTGAAGCGAGGTTCTACATATGTTCGCAACGTGTCGCTTCAAGATTTGCCGAAAGAGGCTACATGATTTTCATTTCTGGTGTTCACGTCATTCAAACTTAAGGACTGATCGTCACACGTGATGATTGTTTTCCTAATTAACACTGCCCTACGACATTGACTTTTTAATTAAGACAGACGGCGAGGCAACGTTAAGAGAAACCGTTAATGACTGCTATTTCGAGACTGATCAATTGGTGATGTCACACGCGTTATTAAAAGCGTCCTGATTGAAAGATATGATCAGCAATAACATTCCATATCACCAGGAAGTAAGGTTTAGTTTCGTATATGATGGAGATTATTTTTATTATTCTGTATCAATGTATGAACCTTGATTAAATGTTCTATATTTAGAGCGGACGTGAGTATTTCAGTAAGAGGTAGGTACTCTTAAGTAAATCAGGCTTACGACTCTGTATAGAGCGCTCGAGGGAGAGCTAAGCTCACAATTATTGAGATAATTCTCTCCCAAATGTGCACTAGCCTAATTATTTGGAAAGTTTATGCAAAAATATAAGACTCGCTTTTCATAATGGCTCTCTAGGGACACTTGAGCCTGAAGTTTGTGATTAGATTTCTTTGTACACCTACTCTTTTAGGGGGGCTCTTAAAAGGCTCAGAAACAGGATTAAAATGCTCCAACGAAACCCTATTACTAAGCCTCTGCTGTCCGTCCATTCGTCAGGCATCTGTCTACAGTATCTGAACCGTAATAGGTAGACAGTTGAAATTTTCACAGAGTGTGTATTTTCATTGCCGATATAACAGCAAATAATAAAAACAAATTCAAGTAAAAAATTAAAGGGGTGTCTTCATACAAGAAACGTGTTTTTATCGGCGTTTTGTGCATTGTGGTACGGAACCCATCGTGTGCGATTCCGACCCGAACTTGGCCGGCTTATTTTTTATTCCGGTTTTTCTCACTTACGAATGCTTGGTACCTATAGAACTTTTACCTATCTTTACTTTTTACCGACACTAGTATGTAGATAATTAACTCACCAATACAAATCGACTGACCGGTTGGTGCAGTTGGTAGCGACCCTGCCTTCTGAGCCGCTGGTCCCGGGTTCGATCCCCGGACCAGTCAAACATTTGTGTGCATGAACATGTCTGTTTGACCTGTGTCTGGGTGTGTATATGTATATAAGTATGTATATCAGTCATCAGGTTACCGTAGTACAGGCTCTACCTAGTTCGGGACCTGAAGACATTGTGTGGATGCTGTCTCAAAAAAAAAATATATATATAAGGCTTGCTTGTTTGCTACGCAAACGAAGCAAAAGGATCGTAGCAGGTGGTGTTTTGTAGTTTCAGCCTACCCCTATGTGAAAAGGTCGCGAGATTATGAATGTGTATATATTTCTAGCTAATTCATTACTGTCATGGGAAACGAACCCCTGAATACAATAAAGACTCTTTTGTTTTATAATAACTAATATTTTTTAGGCACTAAATAAAAACTGAAAAATTTTGACGTTCGTCATAAGAGTTACGAACGTAGGTTACGAACTTAAGACCATCGACAGCCAGCCATGACAGGTTAGAGATATGCCATTTACATAACCTAGAATTGTCTAAATTATATTTATTGTTGTTTTCGTTATTTTATGTTTATTTTATTACATTAGACAAAAGTGGGCCCACCAAGATACGATCAAATCTTTTGAACCATTTCTGGGTTTCAGCTCATCTTGTTATAAAAATGTTAACCGTTATACAAAACTAAAGTCGTAAGAAAGAAAAAAGAACAAAGAAAGAAATGAAACGCAAAATACCAACGAAAGCAACGAAGTCGAGACTAACGAGACCATTGACTTATGAACGAGACTGACAGATCAGGTGTGATGTCAAATAGCAAAACAAAAAGTATGTTAGAATTTTTCGTCCAGAAGTACCTACTATCAAATCTACAATCCACAATAGTGTTTATTTTTTTATCGACGAATCATACTTTCTTATAAATCAAAAAAGTTGTATAAGATAGCTATCTAACTATCTTATCTTAATAGCACATAAGTACATGCTTTTCATATTTATATATAAAATGTCTACGTGATATTATTATGTTTTAATCTAACATGATTTCATGACGAAAGCAGTATGCAAGTAAGACGACGCCATGATCAATAGAATATGTCAATAATTAGAAAAAAATAGGGGAATATTCAGTAAAAAATATTATTCCTCATTTCGTGGATGTTTTCCTCTTTTTTCATTACCGTACACTTTATGGTCGAAAATGAAACATCTCCTTTAAATAATACACCCGTGCGTGCATATCAATTCCTTAACTAAATTAATATGTATTTACAAAGAACTTGACAGACCGCTCGGCGCTCCTCCAATGCATAAATTAATGGCGAAAATATCCTAGAACGTCAAACATGGCCCTCAAATGGATACAGTCACGCAAACAATCATAGGCCTTGCTTCTACTTGACGCCATTTAATAAGTAGTTGCTTTCGCCATTATTTGACATTGACCTACTATTGTTAAATACATGAATATCATTTTAATTCGTAGATTTATTTGGTGTCAAACAAACGTGTATTTATTTTTTGTGGTTATAATTACCATTCACGTTTAGTGAAACAAATCCTGTTTTATTACCGCTTTCCCTGGAAAGGAAATTGCTAAAATTCTAATTGAATTATAAGAAAAAGTTTTGCAACAAATTCATCTCTTAAATTACCCCAAACAGAGAAGTAGGGTTACTTATCAGGAAATATAGATGTTAATAAAAAAGAACTTTTGCGTTTTTACCAATCTTTATAATAATAGTCCTCCAGATGATATTTCGGGCATGGCGGCCAATCTCAGCAGAGACTAGCCATTGACGTGGGAGATATCTCAAGTGTATGCGCAGATACAGGTGCACTGCACTCTCTCTTTTATCACTGCAGCTATCGTGTCGGATTACCAGTCCTTATAACCAAATCTCGGTTTAGTAAAATCTAGATTTTGCTCTAAATTCGACTTTTCTTAAATGTCACATTTCACATTCGATTTAACTAAACTGAGATTAAGTCAATAATTCATGCGTCGATCGTTGTTTGCGCTCCGTTTTCAAATAAAAACTGATGGCAACTTATTTCTGAGTTTATAGAAAAAATAATTTGATTTGTCAATAATGTCAATGTTAATCAGTGTTGGTTGTATTTGTGTTCTCGTGTTATTTTCTAGTTTTCTTTACCGTCAGTCTAACGTATGAACAGAACTAGAGCACCTCATTTTACCACGGCAGAAATAATGCACTTATTACGTCTTGTGGAAAAAATCCCGATGATAGAAAATAAAAAAACATATGGGGCTACAGCAAGGGACAAACAAGAGGCATGGCAGAACATGACCACCGAGTACAACTCGCAAACGAAGTTTATCTGTTAAAATTACTCGGAAACTTATGATTTTTTTTATCATATACGAGCTTTCTACTCTGTTTACTTAAGCGGAACCGTTTCAAAATATGTCATCTCATAATAAGTATACTAAATAAATCGCTTCTAACGTATACTCTACGAGAGAGAAACGGAATCTCTAAATATATCGATCTCCTCATCATCATCCAATAACAAATCATGATGATTTAGCGAAAAGAAATCCAGTTTCAAAAATAAACAGAACATTTTAAAATAACACTGTAATCACATCTGTCTATAACATCGAGATTTCACAACTCTAAGCCGACCAACTAACGACTTAACTTTGACGTTTATTTAAATCGAGATTTAAGCTAAGTTGATGACATGCAAATCGTTAAATTATGTTTAAGTGTGTCGAGTTTAAATCGAGATTTAAGTAAAAGCTGCAAGTCGCCCTTAGTAACAGATTACTAACACTACTGAACTTAGATATAATTAATAATTTAATTCTGTTCGAAGTGAATTGTACTTACTTTTAACTTTTCTAACTAAACATACCTTTCTAGTAATAAAAGTTAAATAGAACCACAGAGCTGCCATTTGTGAATGAATTTATAAAATTAATTTCAGGAATGTGGTTTAAAGTTCTATGAAGTTTTTATCGGATAGTTCCACCAAACATGAGCAATTCGAATGAAATAATTAACTCAAGTATGAATTACCGTTGACTTCAATTGGTCTCACGTTCAAATAATTGATTGGATTTAAAGAGTACTTATTTATTAAAGTTTATTGCGACTAAAGTTTAATAAATAAGTACTATTTAAGACCGTCCTTTCATTTTAAAATGAAGTGTACATTATCGATGTAATTTTAATGAAAGTGTACCGCCTTATGTAAAATGGTCCTCGTTGTTTTCTAGCAATATCAAGGGGATTCTTGATACGTAGGTAATGCAGCTACTTACGTACCTACGCATCAAAAATCTTAGGGGCAAATTTAAGAGGTCTCATGTGCATGTAACATCGTCCTGCGCTTGCACAGCAGATAGGTACGACGGTGGTTGGAAGTTCTTTTACTCAGAGTGACCTCTATTAAAAGCGGCAATACATCTTTCTACTTTACTGATTTATTTAGCAGTCATTACGAGGTTATCTTGTTATCCGATAAATGAATAATTTTAAACTTTGACGATTTTAGACGGCATTGATACATTCCTTTTCATTCAAACGTGTTTTAATTGATCGGAGTTTTTGAGTACTGTATTTAAATAAAATAAACACATATAACTGATGAAATTACTACCAAAGCTATAAACCAGTCGGTAGGTTACTGACAATGACATAGTGGCGTGACAGACAGTTTGTCATCAAATATTCACAAGCAATTCGATTTACCTTAGCTATGAAAATATTTGACTCACTAGGAATTATTTAATCTATTCCACTGCGACTTAGCTGCTCCTAATAAAGAGTAATTAATGTATAATATAGGAAAATTAGAACATTTTCTTATTCGGAAATGATTAGTAGGGAAACAAAACTTTGCTTAATTCTGTCCTGAAACGGTTCCCATATTATGGAAAGAGGCAAATTCTGACAAGAAGAAAAATTTTCATACAGATTCTGTACCTACCTATCACTACTAGGTACATGTCTGCATACAATATACTCTATGTGTGTGTATAGGATTGTAATAATTCTCGAAAAATCGTTACCGTGAACATTACAAAACATCTTGCATATTTTTTTTGTAAATTGTGTTGTCGTTTCATAGACTGAGTTTACATATTATTCCTATCGAATATCCCCATTCCCATTTGTTTTCCTTCAATATAGAAACAAGTACTTTCAATGAACGTACCTATTGTGAATATCGGGTTTCTCTTTATTGTATACGTGGAAGGATTACGAACTAAATAAGTTTGAGCACGCAATGCTCAAGTCAATGCTCGAAAGGTTATCGCCGTTTCTGAAAACGTTCAGAATAGTGCTTTTAATTAAGCTGAAACTGTAGCTTATGTTTTTATATTTTATTTGACATTTTTTGTTTGAGTCATGTTTTAAAATTCAATTTCTTCAAAATTCAAAAGCAATTTTTGTATTTTTCCTTGATAAAATGCGGTTGTTAGATCGTCTAGTTTTTGTGTTGGTACGTTAATCAATAACAAAACCAAAACACGTTATGTAAAGCAACACAAACAAACCTATAGATACAATTTGGTGACCATCTTCTTTCTTTTTTCAAAGGGTTTTCAGATGGGATGATCAACATTTCTTGTTAGTGTTAAATCTCAAAATTGGAAAAAAGGAACTCGCATCGAATCACTCCAGTGTCCGTCTGTTTTTTATCAAATATTTGCGAATTCTCAGTAACAGGATTTACTGAGAACCTTTTTTGTTTTAGTAATTCCATTATGAATGTTATTAAAATCATGGCTTACTGCTGCACTGACAAAATCGGAACTAATGCCGCCATCTTGCTTTTTCAATACATATCAGAAAACAATTGCGCAAATGTTTACCAGCGGTGCTCCTCTGTCGACGTCAATCGAGCGCCAAAAAAATCCGTGTAGCAGTGTAGATATGGAACTGTACGAAACATGGAATAAGCAATCTAATTCCAGAGTCCGAACTAACCATGCTGTCGAAACCAGCACATATCAAATATTAGCTGTTCAATTGACGCTAAACCGTCAGTTTAATTACTGGCACAGTGTGAACAAGATTTAGAGCAATATTTACATTTTACTGCAGCGGTACGTCGCCTCGTGGCCATCCGACCGAACGTAATTAGTGTGGTGAGGCGACACAACATTATGTACTACTATATTGTATAACTAGTGTGACATGGAGTTGAGAGGACGTGGAGTTATTGATAATGTGAAAAACTGCGCAAACTGAGGCTGCATGATACAGTAGCTAGGACTGCAAACTCATATAAATTGGCATAAATTCAAATGAAGTATGTAATTGGAAAACGTGAGCTCAGTACAGTGAGGACCATTTCCTTATCCACACCTAAAAAGTTCGCTGCACGATTTTGTATTTATCGAATGTTTTACACAGCACATGTGATGTGTGTGTTCCATTTACTGTTTACTCCACGCGTATAGAGGTACACAGTACACACTGTCTATCTATGCTCAGTGAAATTATTGAATGTCGGAAAACTCTCCCGCCGTGTGTTGAAAACATTTTTCAATAACGAAATGGTTCTGCTGGGACACGAACATAACTTCATTTGTTCTTATTAAATTGGACGACGAGCCGCGCTGTTTGTGAACTTTCAGTAAATATTTCGTTGAACTTATTTTTTCCAATAAAGTTATTACGGTTATCGTATTTTTATATTTATTTTGTCTGTATATGCTGACAGATGAACGCGGGCCTCGTATTGGTGGGCTACACTAAAAGTATTTAGAAAATAAAAAACGGAATGATGTAGAAGCCTGTTAATATTTCTATTGCTTTTCGGAGTAGTCTAAGTTCCTTTCTAAGCACCGTCGCATGCGATGGAACCATTGACTGCAGCAGTGGGCCCACTCTTCTTTGGGGATTACTTCCACGTCTTTTTCAAACGCAGCCACGGCCTCTTCAGGGTTCATAAAACGAATTCCTCTAAGTTTAACTTTTATTTTTGGAAATAAATACGTGAAATTAAAAAAGTCACAAGGTGCCAGGCCAGGACTGTAAGGAGGATGACTTACTAACTCGACACTTTCTATAGACAAAGTCTGGCGGAGGGCGCTAGAGCGTCGTCGTGGTGGAGGAGGATCCTGCTTCTTGGGCGCTGCTGTCTAACATTTCCGCAGTAACAGTATTTTTATCTTCTACGACAATTGTTGCAAAATGAGGCAATCATCGTTTTCCCCTGACTTCTGCCCTTCTTTATTTTTGTCAGCAAATCTTCGAATGGAAACATCCATTGCGCAGATTGTCTTTTGGTTTTGGGTCCGTAAAAATATATCCAGCTTTTATCACCTGTGACGATGTCATATACAGAATTCGAGTCACCTCCGTCATAGTTTTCAAGCATTGAGCGGCACCAATCCTAACGACGGCGTTTTTGATCTTCCGTCAAATTATGAGGTTTCCAACTAGTACAAAGCTTTCTGACGCCTGAATATTCATGTAAGACTTTTTGTACTTAACTTATACCAATGCCCAAAGCTGCCCGAATCTGTTGATATGTCACCCTTCTATCAGCTTCTATCATTAGCCGCACAGCACTCACGTTATCTTCAGTAGTCGCCGTAGAAGGACGTCCTTCTCGCGAATCATCAGTGAGTTTGCTTCAACCACGCTTAAACTCACTAAACCAGTTGTAAACAGTGGCACGGGATGGGGCTTCATCACGAAATACTAATCGAAGTCTATCGCAACATTGTTGTTGAGTAAGACCGCAACGACAGTCGTAATAAATCATTGAACGAAAATTTTCTCTAGTGTCTAGTCAAATCCATTTTGACGTACGACAGACACTTTTTAAATTGCCGCCAATTTGTCAAAACAAATGACATTGAATTCATTACCTACACATCTACAGATTCCCAAAGAGTTACTAATTCGAAATTTAAATAAATTTTTCATCGGCTGCTTTTCTTACTGGCCTATTCTAAAAACTTTCAGAATCAGGGGGTCACACCCTTTAAACCGTTGCAAACAAAATTGATTGTCATATTTTTACATTAAACTCAAACCTTTTGCTATCAATGTGAAATGCTCGTAGGTAGGTTATTTTTATGTTTATTTCAACTTACCAAACGTGGGCAATTAATGATTATTGGTTTTCTTTGACAAAATAATATATTGTATTTACAACACTAAAATATTTATTACCAGTACCTTCTGTCATTAATAATCCATATCATCCAGCATATTAATGCCCAATTCATAATAAATAATTAAAGACAAATTCGCGAGTATCACGCCAAATGAGATATTGATTTCATGAATTAGTTTGCCGGTCGCGTTCGAGGTTTGCGGCGCCTGCCCTGAGCCCCTGAGCCCCTAGCTCCCTGCACGCGAACATGCCTCCACTCTGTCTGGTGAAGTATATTACTATTAGAGTACGACTATGGTGTTTGTGATCCCTGGGAAGGCAGAGGCACTATCGCTTAGCTAGGGATCCCAATATTATTATGACTCCGTTTTGTGGGATCACAAATTAATGATCAAAGAAGTCAACGTTGGAAACAAACAAAACACAATCGCTCTTCTTTACATTCAAATGTCAGGATCAACGGGGTATTGCGTAACGCACATAAAATGTCAATCAATCGTAATGCCGTTCATATTGACAGTTCAGCCATCGTTCATTGCGTTAATTAGGTACTTTGTTGAGCTGACGAATTTATGTATCACGCAATGGATTTCATTCAAAACCCTCGGATTGTTATTGTTATTGATAGTGTGTTGCTCAATTACAGATGTAGGTCTATCACCATCCCAGAACAACTTAGTGACAGAAAAAAAAACGAAATAATATTCTAAGTTGGGCAAAAATCCGATAACAGTTGTAGTGCCGAAAGATTAGCATTTACAGTGCCTGTTATAAGAAAACCGTTGCTATAAATATATTATAACTTTTGTTCTAAATCAAATAAGTAGGCACATAATAGTCGGCGATTCCTCTATTTTCATTTTCAGAAAGTAAAATAGCACCCCGAGTCACGATTCAAAGTAATTTCGTCCGCGGCGCGATCGAGTTATTTATTGAATTTTGTAACAGCCGTGTTCTACAAACTTATTACATAACAGAGCTTTTGTTTCATACTAGCTGTTGCCCGTAAGTTTGTTCGCAAATAATTTTGTTATCCTCATTAAGCCGATCCAAAGTATACTTTTGCAAAGTTGTTAGTCTTCAGGGGTATTGACGGGCTCGTGGCTAAATAATTACAGCCGCACGGGTGATCGAAGATAAAGCTACACTTGCCGCGGTCGGTTCGTGGATGGGTGACCATGAATTACATATCGAGACCCACGAATCTCGAGACACCCCTCGGAATGCACCTTAAGCAGTTGGTCCCGGCTGTCATTCGTAGATCTTTGACAGTCGTTACGAGTAAGACGCACAAAGGTCTGACAACCAGTCTTACCAAGGGGTATCGTGTTTCCCAGTAACTAGGTTGTGGAGGTCAGATAGGCAGTCGCTCCATGTACCATGAGTCCATGTGTCCATGTGTGTACTGGTATACAGCTGCAGCCAGTTATACTGGAAGCAGACCTCAACATAGTTGGGAAAAATTTAGGCAGATTGATTAGTTATTCATCAGGGCACCCTTTTTTTTTTTTGAGGTTGGGAAATCATCTAATAAAAACTTCTCCCGCTCTGGGCAGAGCAGGAGGGCGTGTCAGACTGTGAACCAGGGCACCCTACAGCCTAAAAGGAACATAACTTACAAAATAATGATGTTTAGGTTGAGCATCTAAGACAGTCACAGTACCGCTTTCTACAGATAGGTTTTCACGGGTACGCTACATAAATAAGAAAAGCTTTATTCCGTCAGTCACAAATACGAATGTCAAAATACCGATTTTCACAATTCCGAACTATTAAAGATCCCTAATATAGCAACTCCGATTTATCATTCATCCTGTAGCGGTATCTACATCGCCACATGAGAACTACGTCACACTGACGTCACGCAAAATCCTGCATCGCGCTAGCATAGTTTACCGCGCAACTAGCATATATACAATCTCCCGTCAACAATCGTGGCGTAGCTGAGCCAGTAGTTTTACCCATTAATAATAATGAACCCATTTTGATCCAGCCTGTCCCCAACTTGCTGTCCTTCCCCAGCGACACCCTAAGCCGAGGTTCGTACCCCACAGGGGGTGCCCTTAGGTGATGGTCGCTTAGTTTATAATTAATATTATGCCCCTGGCTGGAGGCTTTGAGTTAGCTCGAAGGCACCACAGGATTGACCGGTTAAGCAGTCACGGCCTCTCAAGGCCAACTGCGAGATGCCATACACAAAAAAAAAAAAAAAAAACAATCGTCGGGCAGTTGCCCACCAGACACAACACCCGTCTGGTCGGAGGATCCTCCCTTTTCTATGGAGATATGAGTGAACTTTACACCCTGTTCCTCCTGCCTCTATAATCCTATTTTAAAATTCCAAAATTTCAATATTCTTAACGTTTATAATTACTATTCTCAAAATACCGAATTTCAATAGATCGAATAACAAAAAGTACGACTAAATGATAATTCGAAACATCAAAAGTAAGAATTCCGATCATTAAAGTACCGATTAATGAGAATTCCGAATTAAAAACGCCTTGTAAAACTGAACCAAACCTGACCTAACCCAAAGGATTCAATAACAGTAGATGGTACCCGACGCAGTAATATTAATACACAAATATTATTAACAAAGTAGACGTTTTTAAATTAGGTACATTAAACGTTACGATTTCGAATTTATATGCGTAGCCTAATATTTATTATACTAATTGAATCAGAATCCTAATTCTAGCAGTTTATTTGAAGTATTGAAAATCGGAATGTCGTTTTTCAGACCGAGAACCCATCGAGTATCTGATTCTTCGAACGTATGAAAATCGGAAAACAGACAAATTGCATTTACGACTTTCGGTAAAATAAATATCTTGATTTTTGATAATAGACATAATAATTCTTAGGTATTATGAAATACGAACTTTTGAAAATCGGAACATCGAAATTCGGAATAAAATATTTCGGAGTATTTGGCAGTTCCCGGTTTTCACACACAAAATATAGAAAAACAACCCCACCAAAATCTCGGGTTCATAAGAAAATACTGTCCCTTTTTTACGTAACGTAATTATCCCGAAACCATTCTAACGTACGCCTTTTCCGTTTTTATATCTCGCAAATCCGTTTCAACCCGTATATAAGTGCACTTATAGGAAAACCGGTAAGATCAAGCACCTACCGCTATAAGTTAGATTAAATTGGATGCCGAGTACTGACCTGACTGCATTTTATTGCTATGGCCGATGTTTACTGCACGCCGTATTCTTTGAGAAGACGATTTTCTTTTGTCGTGATACGTCGTGTGTTAAGAAATGACTTTAATTCAGGAATAGAGCACGCTTTCTTTAAAAGTGCTGACATTCTCATGAAATATAATATGGGAACGATTTGGTATTTTTTATCAAGAAAAATCTATACATATAATAAAATAGTAACTTGGAATTTTTGTCCGTTTGTCTGTATGTCTGAATGTATGTTCTGAATTGGCGCAAAAACGGCTTAACGGATTCGGATGAAATTTCACACACAGATAGTTTATAACCATTATACTACTTTTAATCCCGGTAGTACATTCCCGTGGGATATTTTGCGACATTCATGCGGGTGAAGCTGCGTGCAAAAACTAGTATCATATAATTCTTTTGTTTTCTTTCCAATGCCACAGTAGCACTGGTTTTGAAGGTTCTGACTTATCTAAATGAAGTTTTCAGTACCTAAAGATAGTAAAAACACGGTTACTTTATCCATTTCGTTGTCCTTCATTATGAAGCCAGTCCGCGTCGGGGACAATATTACTCTTTGTTTCTTATTTTAAAAGACAGCGCTAGAGAAAACTAGCATCTAGCTTTGACGTAGGTATACAGGCTCAAATTAAATTAGCTAGCGAAACTCCCCAGATGTGACGGGTATCGATATCTAAACACGATTAAATAAAAAATAAAACGATTAGATGTATTTTTTAGGAATCAACGACCGCAGTGAGTGTATTCACCTGAAATATCAGTTTAAAAATCAGTACTTCACAGACGTGATTGGTTTCGTTATCTAAATACGATAAAACATATTTTTTCAACTAATACTTCATGTAACCACAATACCAGCAGTCGAGACCCCCAAAAACAAACATCAAATCTTTTTTATTTTTCTTGAATCGTGTTTAGATATCGATACCAATCACGTCTGCGGAGTTTCGCTAGCTAATTTGACCCTGTGTACTCCGGACAAAACGCCCGCGGCTCGAGTTGCACTCGTCCGGGTTTTATTACTGCTCTTTTTGATCCCGAGATTATCTCGGAAACAACCGTGAATATCCCGGGATTAGATGTATTTTTTAGGAATCAACGACCGCAGTGAGTGTATTCACTTGAAATATCAGTTTAAAAATCAGTACTTCACAGACGTGATTGGTTTCGTTATCTAAATACGATAAAACATATTTTTTCAACTAATACTTCATGTAACCACAATACCAGCAGTCGAGACCCCCAAAAAAAAACATCAAATCTTTTTTATTTTTCTTGAATCGTGTTAGTAATCGATACCAATCACGTCTGCGGAGTTTCGCTAGATAATTTGACCCTGTGTAGTCCGGACAAAACGCCTGCGGCTCGAGTTGCACTCGTCCGGTTTTTATTACTGCTCTTTTTGATCCCGAGATTATCTCGGAAACAACCGTGAATATCCCGGGATTACATAAGAGGATTGGGTTTGTATTCTGACGGTAGTATTATTTAATCTAACTTTAAACAGCAATCGCTTTGTACTACTGTTTTGTTTTGTCACTTTGTATTATAATTTATTCGTTAAATATGTGGGAGCTTATTTATCCGAGCAAAGTTTTGTGAATTAGCACTGCAATCACAAACCGTTTGTCACGAGTACTGTTTATGTCCAGAGCAATCTGCCTACCCTTTTCGCAACTATGTTGAGGTTGGCTTCCAGTCTAATCGTATGCAACTGAATACCTGTATTTTACATGGAGCGACTGCCTATCTGACCTCCACAACTAAGTTACTGGGTAACACACACCTTTGGTACACTTTTTTTGGTGGTCACACTTTTTTGACTAGCCGCAATAACTGTCAAAGATCTACGAATGACAGCCTGCACCAATGGCTTAACGTGCTTTCCGAAACACGGAGGGGTCTCGATATGTAATGGTCACCCATCCACGAGCCAACCGCGGCAAGCGTAGCTTAACCTGCGATCGACCCGTACAGCTCTTATTACTTATTTTTTCATTTATCATACAGAAAGAGTAAGTCAAGTGGTTTAATTTTGTTAAGCTTATGTCTAAAAATATTCGATTGGTTTGTATGTGTCTATACCTCCAACAAAGAAACTTTTTTTTTAATAAAACGTTGCCGCACACTAGGAATTTCTCCTGTATTGTGGTAGGTGCGTTTACAAACATTTAATCTCACATACACAAACAGCCAGACCCTTAACAACTACTTGTAGGTCATACAAATTTATCTGTTCCGTGCGGGAATCGAACCCGAGACACGCAGCGCAGCAGTCAATCGCTTCACCGCTGCGCCAACCGTGCCGACAATTTACGTTCATTGAGTATCCATTAAGTCCAATTATAAATGTGTATGCAGCTGTCTTCGCCCATTCACGTGTGATAATCATTTAATCGCATTTTTACGCTTAGGAAGACAGGTAAATCGGAGTTACACGATTGACATCTTCCGCCTACAATTTGATTTAACGACGGATTTAACTTAATGATATTGGCATTCTTGTTTTTTTTTAATCTTGTTTATTTATTTATTAACACATCAACAACACAAACACAAACATTTACAAATAAAAGAGAACAAAGACAAGGACTAGTGTTTACGTCAATTACAGACGTGCACAGCATTCACAACCAAATAGAAGAAAAAGAAACACAGTATTCACGTTACAAAAATAAATAAAACAACAAAAACAATATAAGAACAAAAGCTCTAGCTAAAATATCGGTAGTAGAGAGAATACCCTCATCGACATAAACATTGACAATTTTTTTATTTGGTGTCAAATCTTCGTTGATAGATGAGAATTACGTAGGTACTTTACTTATGACCCAATTTTTGTCATTAGCTCCCGTTATAACTTTCGATATTTAAAAAATGAATCATTAATCGATTAACGATTGAATTAGTATTTATTCTTCTATTTTATAGTCATTTCCGAGCTATCTATTCCGTATGTTGCACCTGCCATGGTTTATCTCTGCATCACCCTAAGGTTGACTGGTAGAACATGCCTCAGGCATTAAGTCCGCCTTTGTACAGTTTTTTTTTACTTGTGTATAAAGTTTTAATAAATAAATGATCAATTTTTTAATTAAATTTTATAATTACTAAAGCTGTTAAACAAGCACTTAGCACGAGCCATATTAAAAATACCACCCTATAATTGACTATATTGTAGCACGAGCCATATTAAAAATACCACCCTATAATTGACTATATTGGATTTACTTTTAAAAAATTGGGCCAACCAGACTACCTACCCTAATTTCAGCGGGTGGTATAATATTTGAATGGCAAAAAGCCTGTCAGTGGAAGCATTTCTCTTTTTTTCTAAAAGCATTTTGTTTCACATTTCTTTGTTTTAAAACAACTTATCCCGGGAGGTTTTAAAGTAATTTAATGTTACATAATTTAATATTATAAGCCTGATGCCATTTCAGCGTCGAATTTAAATAGAAATTGTGAACAAAGCTCAATGAAGGAACACATTTTAGGAGAACTTTGGCAATTAACCATTACTCTGAAGTAACTCATTCCGCTGGGACTATTGAACTGATCTCATTCCATTTTTATTCTTGATTTATTTCCATCCGGACAATTCTTTTTAAATTATTACTATAAGACCGGATGAGGGCGTTGATTCTCGATCACAATCGATAAACTTACAACTTTTTAACGGTACGTTTCTTGTAGATAAATAATACACTAATTTTATATGTATGTACTTCTTTCGTTTTCTTCAGTGTTTTATAATAATACCTAACACAAAACACTTTTGAATCATTCTTTTATTTTGCTGAAAGCAAGTGCAATAACATCCGACCCTAGCAAAGTTGTGAAAAAGCAAGGCTGAGTACATAAAACTCAATTATTTTGCGGAAAAGCCAAAAAAAAATATGGTACAAAATGGCGGCCAACTGCGAGTCGGACTCGCGCACGAAGCACATATCACCGTATCATATGTAACACTACCAACATGTTTTAACACCATTTAGTGTAAAAAAAATACGTTTCTTGTCTAGGGATCCCCTTTAATTTTCTACTTCATTTTATATTTATAATTTGTCATCATATCGGTCATGGTAGTTCACACTCAGTGAACATTTCAAGTGTCTACCGTTTCAAAAGTTACAGCCCTGTGACAGACGGATGGGCGGACGGACAGTGGAGCCTTAGTAATAGGGTCCTGCTGGCACCTTTTTGGTATGGAACCCTAAAAATCAATCTACACTTATAGATACTTACTTACTTAGCACAGTATTCTGATCAGACCTTGTCCCTCTTGCTGGAGTGTCCTAAGTGCCCGATCACTTGCACCTTGTCTTTGATGGCCTAAAGAATGTCACTGGTGCCGCAATCAACGTGGCCACGTAGTAGGCTCAAACAATATAATAGCAAAGGACCATCGACACGAAAAGAAGAAGAGGAATAACCATATTGAACGCATAAGCTCAAAAGAAACAATTATTTAAGGGGACTACAAGACCTAAACGCAAGTTTTATAATGCCTTTATGTATATGATACACTGCAGTAAACAAAATCAGAAAAATATATGATATTCTTCAGGATCTTATGCTAGTTAGATAGTGTGTTGAAAACATAATACAACTTATTTGGTACGATAGAAAAATGTCACGAAGATACCTCTAAAATTTTTATTATCGATTAAAAATCATACTAATATAGATGCAATCATTTTGTTTTTTTTTCAGATTGTTCTTCAAGCAACATATTAACGTGATAGTGTTTTAATTTTTTAGTCCAATCAATTTTTTGTATATAGATAATTGTTTCATATTTTGCAATAAATTACCAGCTTTGTGTCATCGCGCTTCTCTTTCTTTTCTATGCAGTCCGACAGTGACCGCGCTTTAGCTGTTGTCAACCCTTTAATATAGTGAATCACTCGTGTTGTGCAACGATAAACCTCGTTATCTCCAGGAGGTCCACTTTACTTACTTTAGCTCGCATTACACCGACTAACGTTACTCACTAGACGGTATTTATTGGCGCTCATACTTAAGCTGTCTACTTGGAGTGGCTCTTTTACAATTCAAAGAAAAAAAATTATGTTCATTTGTTTTTTTTTTTACTTTAGTGAGTTATTTATCAGCTTGCCATCATTGATATACAAAATCAGTTAAAGCCGTTGGGAAGCAAATGTCTAATAAGATTTTCGTAGAATTGTTTAATGTATCTATCATTTAAAACCAATACCTATCAAGTAGTGTTGACTTTAAATATCACACATGTGACTCAGTCGCTTTAAATGTCACACAAGTTATTTGAAGAAGCACACAAGTCATTTTATAGTGACTAATATAATATAATCTAATCATGCAAGTTTCTGGGTAGAATAAAAATACGACGTCCATGCACTTGCATTATTTATAGACATTATGCTGACGCTGCCACACTGCTTTACACTGCACTAAAAATAGAACTATTCTCGTCTCGTGGGAGACGGCGACAACTATAACTCATGACATCTCATTATAATGCTACTTGTATGTCTATGCTCAAAGCACAGCTACTTTTCCGTGTAAAATATGGTTCCGGGTTTCTCAAAACATACCAACGAGCAATCGCCCAATAGGTAATTTCAAACGGGCAAACTGATCCAATATTCCAAATGCAGTATCCTACACTTGTCATTGTGTGTGATATAAGTATCCAGCAAATACAGTGCAATATACCACCTAAAACTGTACTTGAATAGATTTAAAATTAATAAATTTTAACCATATAAAAACAACAGAATTACTTACTTTTCAAAAACAGAGAGAGAATTTGATGGGGATTTGGCATAACCGGGCTCTGCACATTATACAAGACTAAAGAATATACCTACCTACTGCATTTTTGATTAATTGTAAAGTAATCAAATAATCTACAACAATCAATATTCCTTGTCGAACTGGCATCCCATAAAGTTTTAACCCTTGATAAGAACGCCCTGTATTAAACGGGTGGGACTTTGAAATTGGAATGAACGGGGTTCGAAGTTTAAAGTTCTTGGTAGCTGCGAGGCGAATTGTATGTGTTTAGGCGCGGCCTGACTTTCGACTTTCGGCCTAGTTGCTAGCAATCTAATTAAAATTAAATTGTAACTGTGTCACCATCGGCAATGCTATGAGGTACTAAAGAGATAGATCGGGCATTTGTCACCACACCGTGCTTGGTCATTGCGTGTTAGCAATTTTTGCTCCATGCTTTCCTCCATCGTAATTCATCATTAAAACCGGATTGGGTATTTTTTCCAGCCAAAATGTAATCTATTAAACAACCTCATAAAGTGTTCTAAACGAAAGCTATAAATAAAACGATCCATTAACATGCCACTAAATTTGAAAACAGCCTTTTAGAAATTAGACTCCACTCACACGGCGATTTTCTCTGACAGAAAACGTTTTCCCATTTTAGTTTAACCCAGAAACTGAAACCCGAAAACTTAAAAGTACTTAACCCAAATATCGCGCAGTGAAATAAAAAGTAAACTGAACACATTTTTGTCATTTAAAACTCGAACGGGGTGAGTACCCCCGTCCTCGTCCCACAATCTGGCCGCGTACCAGCGAGCGCGTCAGTAGCGGGAGGCAGCCGTAATTGCCTGCTACCAGCACTAATAACAAAGTTTATACGCAGCACGAATTCATAATGCGAACATTAAGAGCACTCAGGACATCAGACATCTTAAGCACACGTCGCAGTAAACAGATTTAGGAACTTACTTATGTACCTTTTAGTTATATTCGCCCTCTTGCCTCGTATCGTTATTGTGTCGTATCGTTCTTGTTAGTATAAAACAGGATAATATAAATCTTTGAGGTTAATCCATGGTGTATTAAATCTGAATATAGTGCAATATTTATTTATTTACTATCATCACTTACATTTTTTATACAACAATGTAACTATCAATTTCCACACTCATAGACGTCACCCAAAAAACAACTAACACCATGCTACTAATCTGACATATTTTTGACGTTTTGACGTATTGTTGTTCGTTCTCTATGAAAAAGGAATAATTTAAAAAACATAACGTTTTTCCTGTCGGCTACGGCTATTTCCGTGATTAATGCACTAAAGTTATTCTCCGGTAACGACATCAACCCGTGTGTTTATGTCACACCAACATTTTAAACTTTTTTGTAAATTAATAGTTTTTCGCAACATTTCGTGTAAACCTTCTTATTACGAAACACACCAACCCAACAAAATGACTCACTCCTGCCATAAATTCATATTTTTAAGTGAAAATAACGTTTAATTTTCCCGAAAGAAAATCCGTTTAAAACACAGTTACCTAAACTAAATGAATGTTTCACATAAATGGTGTTTTACTGAGAATGTGCAAACAAAATGAATACCTTCAACATTTATTATTTTTCACCTGAAACAATTGCAGTATTATCAACAAGAGTTCTTGAAAAAGCATAAACCGTATAAAACTACTAGTCAGAGGGGATATGTTTGAAAATTCTAGGAAATGATTTCATGTATTTTATTGAGCAGAAGTATATTATTATTTATAGTAGCAATTGTTAGAACGTGTTACAAGATTAATATGGGTTTTAATGGTTAAAATCTTAGGCACGTAGCTAACTTGGAACTTCTTCGTACTTTTCAAGCCCTTGTTCAATCTGTCATCGGATACTGCATTGGAGTATGGGGAGGTGCATGTAAAACGCATATCGTACAACTAGAGAGGGCTCAGCGAGCTTTGCTGAAGACTATGACATTTAAACCCTACAGATTCCCCACTGGAACGTTATATGAGATGTGTCAAGTTTTCACGGTGAGCACAGATTACTAAATAGTTACTTCGTAACGGTGAGGCAGCTTTTTGTTTATCAGGTTATAATCAAACTGCATGTGTCTACCCATTATGATCCAGATAAATTTAGCAACAAACGTACTATTACTAATGTATTTGACTCCGTAAGAACACGTACTGTACTAGCCAGACGTCAAAGGTTTTCCTTCTGTGCCAATTTACAATAAAATTTTAAACATTTACCTGCTCTCTTTTCACGAATGCAAATCCAAGGCTAAAAACTTGCTTCTCACTCTTGACTATGAAGAAACGAAAACTATTTTATTGGGTACCTTTACCCAATAAAATATTTGGATATAAACGGATGTTGAATGTGGGTGTGTGGGTGAGTTCACTTGAACTCACCCACACACCGACATTCCACATCCACACACTACTTTCACACTGCATTTTAATTATTTAAAGTACTATCTCTGTTGTGATTTCTGCATCCTCAAAATTATTGTGTTCAGTAAAAATCTTAGTTGGTATAAAAATATAATGTAATGAATTGAGAGAAGGCGCTGAAATCCATACAGGTTTTTACCTAGTTTGAGTTTCAGAGGCTTCATTGTTTTGTAACTCTAATTTATTTCAATAATGATTTTATTTTTTATTAATTAGTCACATTAAAATTAACAAGGCATTAGGATCTGGCCAATCAGCGAGTAACGAGTGAAGTGGTTTATGAGATCACGTATAATAAAATGACAACTACGACTTTTGCCTCGTTGGTCTAATGATCGCAAGGTGCTGAGCATGAGGTTTGATTCTCAGGTCGGGCAAAGTGTTTTTGGGTTTTTCCATCAAGAATTACTTAGTACCAGCCACGAGGCTGGATTTTTGCCTGGTGATGGCAACAGGCTCACCCCCTATTAAATGGGACTTAAACATATCTGGCGAAATGTTGGTGTACTGTATTATAAAATCACTTCTGTCTCACCCTTCGCGGATTACAGGCGTAATGTTATGTAGCAACGACTTTTTCCCAAATGAGTCTTTTACCCAAAGGAGTATTTTTCCCAAAGGAGTCTTTTTCCCAAAGGAGTCTTTTTTCCAAAGGAGTCTGTTCCCAAAGGAGTATTTTTCCCAAAGGAGTCTGTTCCCAAAGGAGTATTTTTCCCAAAGGAGTCTGTTCCCAAAGGAGTATAGTTCCCAAAGGAGTATTTTTCCCAAAGGAGTCTTTTCCCAAAGGAGTCTGTTCCCAAAGGAGTCTTTTTCCCAAAAGAGTCTGTTCCCAAAGGAGTATTTTTCCCAAAGGAATCTGTTCCCAAGGGAGTATTTTTCCCAAAGGAGTCTGTTCCCAAAGGAGTCTTTTTCCCAAAGGAGTCTTTTTCCCAAAGGAGTCTTTTCCCAAAGGTGTGTTTTCCCGAAGGTTTTTTTTTTATAAAGGAGGATGTCTCAAAATTGTTCATTTATCATTCATAAATTGGAGATAAGTAAATCTCTTCAAATAACAAAAAAAAAATCGACAATAGAAATAACGAAGGCGATATTTTTATGACTTACAAAATCTCAGATTTTTAATAACGTTACGCGATGCCGCAGTCCTACCAATAAAGAAAATATAGAGCAATAAAAATACTGACACGTCTTTCAGAAATAACAACTGATATTTATTCGTTCGTTCGTTGGTAACAGGATCGCTGACCATACGATATATTTCTTCATTTAAAGGAAGATTGTATCTTTTTATGATTTATTTGTTACCGACTCTTTTTCAAAAAGGAATAGGGAGTCGCAGGTCCACTCAATCTGTGTGGTTCTTTCCTCAAAAGACCATTTCAGACACAAATCTACATGGTCCTCAAAGATTATGATTATAATATTATTCTAATTATTGTGAATGTGAGAACTATGTCGGTCATTGATTTATTTATATTTATTTTTGTATTTTTCTCAACGTAATCATGATCTGGCAGTTTGAGTAATTTATGCGGCCTACTCAAATGTCCTTTCTTTGGTATTGTTCGTTGAATCGTTGAGCTCCTTGAGTCTAAGTTGAGCTGCACGATTACTGACAATTGCGTGCACTGACTGGACAGGTCCACTCAATCTGTGTGGTTCTTTCCTCAAAAGACCATTGCAGACACCGATCTACATAGCTTTCACATGACCTGACCAAGATTTTGTCTGGACTTTAAAAGAGACTGTGACCTCTGAGTTTGTTTCGGCCTTTCTTCTCAGAGTAGTCAGATAGGAAACGCCGACCCCATCTAGTTTAAAAAAAAATATGATTGACGTGTAAAAGTGTTTGTTCAAACCTACTTACAGAAATAAAATCATTTATCATTTATGCATTTTCGTGCACCTACTGAATAATGACTCTGATTTATGTAGAAATACTCATCCATATCCATACATTTTATAAATTAAAGCCGCTTTTCGTGTCTGTCTGTTTGACCGCGATGTTCTTCTAAACTACGCAATGATTTTATATGCGGTTTTCACCATAATTTGAACAATTTATGCGACGAAAGGTTTATGTGCAAATACATTAATATTAAACGAGTATATTATTAAGAAATCTCGATGTTTTGCCAAGTTGTAAAAACCGTGCGAAGCGGGGGATAATAATATTATATATAACACTAACGGTACGATATCTCTCTCTCTCTCTCGATCTGATACGATATATCAGAAATATGAGTAGATATAAACAATTAAACACCTTGCAGTTTTACTAAACTATAGTGGAATAGTGAATCCTCGTGCCACCCGTAATCATTTTAAATCTATTTAAATAAATAACGTATAAAAAAACTGAGCTTTTTATTACTAATACCACCTCTTTCAAACACGCGATTCGTTTATGCATCAGTGAGTCATATTTTCACAACAGGTGCAAAAGGGTTTATCCATAACCTTATGTAGTAACAATATAGCTCGACCTTTTTAGGGTTATATTGGCATCCTATTGATATTGAAAATAATTCGGGTTATGTTGGAAAAGTTAATAAAATCACGCTCCATTGGACTCCGTGCAACGAAACATGGGCATAATTGGGGCTATAAATAAATGCAAGTTATTTTATTGTACGTTATTGTTTTCTATTGTATGCTTTTGTCTAGTTTATGAGTATTACTTCGTATATTGTATTGTGTTAATTGGAGAGGAGATTTCTGAGCTTGTTATTCAGCTAATGGTTTATGAAATCGAGTTGATTTTATATGATTATTGGATGAAAATTGTATCTGCCAAAATAATGTTATATTGATACGTTGCTGTTAGTAGATACACTTCATAAAATCATGAAAATTCATATTTTTATAACATCTACTACAACCAAGTTCAATACACATTCTAAAAACAGTCCGTACTCCAAAAAGTTATCGTAAACTTGACTTGCACCTATGAAACACCAAACGTTCGGAGGCCCTGTAACCTCAGAACTAATCCAACACCCTTTCTTAATTATCCAACATGAATCGTCATTACTCATAATACACAATTAACACACACTTTCACATCACTATACAATACACACACACAACAATAAAAGCTTGACACGGGATACGGGCTAAAACGCCGTGTCCGGAAACGGGCATAAGCGATGCGAGCTGGGATTACGGGATGATGGTACCGGAACGGGCCTGAATAGAACCGGAGGCATCTCACAACTAAGCCCCTGACTCGATCGTACGGTTCAGATGTAATTTTTCATTTTAAAAACAATTTTAGTTGCTCTGTCAGAGCTTAGCTGTTGTATTTTATTTTATTTTATTCGGGAAACTTACAGCTATAATATACAGTGTACTTAAACAGTACGAAGATAGATTAAATTTTCTTAATAATCTATTTAATAATAAAATTGAAGGAAAACCCTTTTTTTAAACCAGCTTCTGATGAGCTCTAAAGTACAAAATAAAACTTATTTAAATTTACTTAAAAGCTTGAGGCTAATCTTAAAGTTTAAGAAGGACGCTCAAGCTTTTAAGAAAATATTAAAATTCTGTATTTACGTAAGTTTTATTTTGTACTTTAGAGCATTACAATTTGTTTATACAATCTGTTCCATCCATCACCCTCACTAGAATGGTACTTCCAACGAAATATCAACGAACCCAAACACGCCTTTACACAAGTCATGTTTTTTTTTCGTTGAGTGTGGTAAATCATCAATTAACTTCTCCTGCTGTGGGCGGAGCGGGAGGGCGTCTCAGACTCTTACTGATTAAAACCCACCCGTGTTACTTCAGTTGCATGTGCCAGGGGCCACGGTAACCGTTCCGGACTTTCCCGCAACCCTGCCAGGCATCGGCCCTAGCGGACACCGTCATTTGGTGCTGACATCTCTTTGAGGCGTGCGTGGAACACAACGCGTCATACTGTGAAGCCAACCGAGTTGCACTATCTGTGTCATGCGATACTTTAGAACAAGTTATCATAACTGAATGCGTAAAACAAAATGTTGTGTCTCTGCTGTTGACTGTTGAGGAGCTCCCTCGACTAGAGCCAATCGTGGGTGCAGCAGCCAGGATTTAGTAAACTTCAGAATGGACTAACATAATTAATTGCGTATATAAAATTTCGTGCCATTATTGTTGACCGTAAAGGAGTTCCCTTGCTTGGAGCCAATCCTGGGTGTACAATCAGGCAACGCATTATGCAAAAATGCATTATCTTTGAAACAGAATCATCACGTAAAAATTCAACTCCGTAAGAGGGAGTAGTTTTAATTCAGCTTGCAAGATTTCACCAATACACACTAACTAACAAGGCAAGTTAAATAAAAGCTTGTAAAAATGGTGAGCACGAAAAATGGATTTTTTTTAAATTCGTCTGCTAAATGCGTTATATAGGGGATGAAAGTTTGTATAGAAAATCGTCAATTTTGCCGATGGGCAGAACCCACCGGGCATACGACTGGTTTTAATTTAATTAGTAAAGATTTTATACTAAACTAGTGTGCCGACAACACTACTGGCTCATGAGACATTTTAATTTTGTCTCTATGAATGAATATGAACACACCCCTTACTGTTGCAGTTCTATAAAAACAGCGGTAACTAGTTTCTATCCTAAGCGTGTTTGCTAAGCATAATCTGCCTATACTGTT
This sequence comes from Brachylomia viminalis, assembly GCA_937001585.2. NCBI lineage: Eukaryota > Metazoa > Arthropoda > Insecta > Lepidoptera > Noctuidae > Brachylomia > Brachylomia viminalis. Next base: position 8,368,871 of record OW443300.2, read on the forward strand.
CCCACTGCTGCGACACAGGCCTCCTCTCGTTGAGAGAAAGTGGGCCTTAATCCACCACGCGGGCCCAGTGCGGATTGGTAGATGTCACATGTCTTCATTTTTTGGTTCTAGGACATGCCGGTTTTCTCACGATGTTTTCCTTCACCGTTTTGAGAGCAGTGGTGATGAAATAATTTGCACAAAGTAAAGCGCCTGTCTGGGTTCGAACCTACAACTCGTAAGCCGCGGCCGTTACCACTGGGCCAACACTGCTCTTGTGTTGTTTGCTATAACTAGAAAAAAACATAAAAAGCAATATTAAAGGATTGCTCCACAAAAAAATTACTGAAAAATAATATAAACGATATAGGCCTTTAAAAACAAATTGCCGTAATTGAGGCTACATTCAGGAATAAAAAAAAAAACTAAAGAAATCGATAACAGACAGTGATGTCTGATGATGGTTGTCCTTAACAATTTGACTAATCACTTACAATGAAAAAGCCATTATTCTTTCGAAGCTTTCAGAGGTATTATTATGGCCCCTGATTTTTAACAAGGGATTAAAATTACACAATGATTATGTCCGCCCTAAGCCCATTATAAAATGTAGGTAACAATTCATATATTATAATACCTACCGCATTTTTTTTTTATTATGAACTAAAATTTAGATCTTATTTTGGTAGAAGTTATTTATTTAAGTCATAATAAAAAATAAAAACGTTTTTTTATCTACGTAAGTCAATTATTTCGCATGAGAAAGTACTTTTGCTTCGATATTTTAAAATCGCTACGATATGTTCTAATCTCGTAGCCGCGTAGTCGCGTAGCCGCTACACCTGCTACGGGAAGCCATAGTTTTTTTAAAAGAAACGTCTTTTGCTACAACACTATAAAATCGCTACGATATTATTATATTCTAATCTCGTAGCAGCGTAGCCGCGTAAGCGATACACCTGCTACGGCCTACGAGGCCTCGCCCTCTCCCGGTCATAATGACATTAACGGGCCGAGCCTCTGTTAAGCCGCGAAACAATACCTTTCATTAGTACCAATGACGGACTCAATTGGTGCTTAATTTTATTAGAACTTTATAATTAAAATTAACAGTCCGGGAAATAAAAGGAAATAAGTAGCATTTTGGGTGTTGTTATTATAATTGCGGTTCTATTTTAGAAATGTGATTTAGAGCAGCTGTTTTGGTTATTTTAAGCTCTTCAAACTACATAGGATGAATAAAGATCAGAACGTTTATGTTTACTAGTATCCGTATCTGTTAGTTCTTTATCGAGAGCGAAAGTTATTAAACCAAATCTTAGGATGATAGTTAAGAACTCTTTTTATAATCTTGTTATTTGAAATTAATGTATAAAATATATTCTTAACTCAAAATGTTACGAGTAATTCCAGTCGTTCCAACTTAATGTAAAGTTCAACGAATCCCGATTCAATTCTGTACGTTCATACTTTGACGGGTAGGTACTACCCAGTGAATCGAGTAATCTCGTTAATTAATTCAAAACTTGGAAACATGGAACACCTCCGTTTTACGTTACCCGCACGTGGAATAGGGTTATACGTAATACTCGCTGTAATTAGCATGCAGCCCGTAGGTATGTATATTTATGGACATATATAACATACGTGCACCCTATACAAGGTGTAACAGAATAAACGCAAGTCCTGAAAGTAGTTTGCTCATAATTGACTACTGAATCGATTTCAGTAACTAATAGAGGTATTTTTTTCAAAAATTATGTATTTTGCAATACTGACCGCCGATTGAGCCAATGAAAGTTTAATCTTATTGCAAGGTTATAAGACTCAATTTTAAATGCATAAAGTAATGCTAGGGTCAACCCGATTTTCTTAATAATAATAAAACTTAGCTTTAAAAAAAATTGTTTTGGTCATTGTATAATGCTTTTAACTCAATGCTCTAATTGGGGTGTATGAGGTCTTGCGTTAATTATGTTACACGTTGTATATGGACATAAATACATACATTTACGTGAGTGGCTTATACATGCTGTCATTTTTGTAATGTTTCAAATTTTTTTAGTTCTTATTCGCTGTAATATACAAAATAGTTATGTACTAGCTTTTGCCCTCAGCTTCGCTCGCGTTAATTTAGAATTTGACAATCAATTCGGGTTGTACTCTGTTTGTTGTTTGGTCGTTACACTCATGGGCTCCGAAATGCAATGATATTCTGTAAAAATCTCACCGTGAAACTTAAGTGAAGTGAGTTTGAAGTAAGCTTTCATCTGATACGAGTACTAGTGATTGACACTGTTGACAGGTCACTCCACGCTCACTTCACCTACGCTTTCACGGTGAGATGGTAACAGAATAGTTTTTTTCTGGACGAAAGGTGGGTATTTTTTTCTGTATCCCTGACAACGTATATGAAAAATGTCACTATGATCAGTTCAGCGGTTTAGGGCGTGAAAAGGTAACAAACAAACAAACTTGCTTTCGCATTTATTTAGTTAGGATTTGCCGGCTTTCTGTAATATAACAATAAGGTAATATTTGGCTACAATTGTATTGGCGTAAACACTTAAGCAATTATATTGTTATCGTTAAAATGATTTACCATCATTTATGTATTTTTGTGGTTTGAAATTCGAAGAGGCTGCTTTATTGAACTTAAATAAAGGGTCCTAGCATACATCTATTCATTGCTATCATTCACTTGTTCTGCTGAACAAATATCCGATCCGTTTTGCAAAAACAGCAAACCGCCCAAGATAAAAATTAAAAACCAACTTCTCGGTCTTTTGACAGGGTTGAGAGCTGTAACTTGTCATGAATGCACGAGCATCAAGCAAACAATTAAAAAAAAACTTCTAGAACTGATTCCAAAGATAATAATACGAATAACATAAATAGACTAAAAAAACCCCACTCAAATTAAAGAAAATTCAAATAAAAGAAAAGAAACATCCAATTCGGGACAGAGTAGGTACCTTTGTGGCGATTTCGTCTCTTCCCCGGGATTTACGAACGAGACTGGAATTAAAATAATGTCTCACCATGACACGGATCTTTTAGGAATGGATGACAGCGTTTTATAAATGCAATGATTTCTAACCTTTTATAGGCGTGTGCCCTTAAAATCCCCGGCCGCTGACAACTTTAATGATAGCTTTAGACAACCTTGAATGCACTCAATTTGTTTATTGTTTTCATTTATATTTTGATTTTTAAACTTATTCGATTGAGACACAATATTAAAATTTCACACACACCTGCGGGAGGTAATTGCGTATCAAACTTACAATGTTAATAAATAAATAAACAGTTATTTCAGAATAAATTCCATATTTGTTAGTAACAATGTAAACTTATAAACTAGTGTTAATAACATTTATTCTAAGCTGCGTCAGGCACTGGGGAATGTCTACTGCAGTCAAGTAGACATTCCCCAGTGCCTGACGCAGCTTAGAATGCATAGCGTGCAGTCGGAGAGTCCCACCTATCAGCCAACGTTCTAAGAATGGTGTTGGGGCTGGAGCGAACACAGCGCGGCGGCGTAGCAGAGATGCGCATCTCTTGCGCATGATGGCTGAAAAACACTATCAACGTCCGCGTCGGCAAAAATGCCGGACGCGCTACAAAAACGCCGATGTTAATGCTTTTCATTTTGGCAGTTCAACGGATGAGCTTTTCAAACATGTGCAATGGATTAGCAATTTCTTTCAAAATCCTTCGGCTTGTGATAGAACGTGTGTTACGTAATGAGGATCTTTACTGCCATCTTTTCACGATAGGTGGCGCATCGTCGGCATGGTCATGAAAGCTGTCAATTCCATAAATTTTTAACCGACTTCAAAATAGGTTCTCAATTCGACTGTATGTTTTTTTTTGTATGTTTGTTACGTGATCATTCCGCCAATTATAAATTGATTATGATGATTATTTTTTGTTTGGGAGGTCATACTTCAGAGGTGGTCCCATATAAATTTTATCGAAATCGATCGTACGATTTAAAAAAAAATCATCAATAATGATTTTAAAATAAAAAAAAAACCGCCTTCAAACGGACGTGGAGATCGCTTCGTGTAGACGATCGTTTTCGAATTGGTGTGGGGTAGGTACCTTAACTAAAAATTTAAAAAAAAAAACTTTTTTACTTAAAAAACCACCGACTTCCAAAATAAAAACACGTCGTCGGTGGAAAAACACACACAGATGCAAAGACACCGACTTCTGAAATTAAAGCTATTTTTGACTTTTTTTTTTGGAACTCGGTTGTTTTTTTTTTTGTAAAAATGTTTTTTACGTATACTATCATTCAGTAAACTTTAATTTTCTCGAAATATGACTGTGTGCTGTACAAGGATATACTAACCCCGGTTTACCTACATTTATTTCCCAAAGACACAACGCAAAATTTACAAAATTTGCCTGTATCATTGGAAATAATTATGTTATGTACGAGTACCTGTCAAATTAATTTTGAATATGTTGTTTGGTCATCTTCGGCAATATGGTGGAGCTATTAACGTCTTGGTAATGTTCCACAGCAGGCGCCTCAATAGAAGCTAGAGAGCTATTAGCGGGCGAATATTTTTTTCTAAGCTTCTAAGCTAAAAAATTAAGAATTCCATCTGTCATTAAAGTAATGTTCTCTAATGATTTGTAAATTTTCCCGCCATGAGTCAAGTAAGAATTAACACGTTATAAAAAAAAAATAGCTAAATTCAGTGCACTTCACTGATAATTTTTTTTTTATGAAAGTCTATCTCTCAATAAAATTTGCTTTCTTTCCAGATATCCTTCCTCCTCGTTTCTTTAGTTCGTCTTTAATTCTTTAAGCTCCCAGGTACAATATTATGTGTTATCGATAACGATGCAGGACCGGTTTCAATACAAAAAATGACGCCTGCTGTAAACGCCTGCTGTAAACAAAGCGAAAATTATTTCACGGCTACCATCGCGCCGCTGGCGACATCTGCGCTGTGCTTTGCGTGTGGATCCTCATTCGGGTGCCGAAGATAATACTTTATTATTATTACGGGAAGAACCACGAGAACATACTGTAGGTACATTGAGTAACACTTGCTAATATCACCCTCTAATATCGCCCTAATCTGTTGACTCTCCACTTAGGGAACAATAAAAAACAAATGCATACCTAAATCGAAAGTAAAAGAAAACAAATGAATGAGGCCCAATGTCAATTTCCCTTTTTCATTCGCAAAACAAAAAACATTCGGGCCCGTCAATGGACTGCTAATGGCAGCAAAAACGCGCTTTTGTATGCCAGTAACTCGTGTCTGATAGGACGAATATATTTTTATTTCGGGGTATATTTATAAAACAAAACACAGCGAGTGTTATTAAAATGGCCCTCAGTTGTTGACTTAATTAAACTGGGAGATGGCGCCAATGAAAAAAGGGTTTCCATCGGCAAATAGAAGAGTGGAAAATGTGGGAACCCTCGACATTTTTGGGGGTCCGCGAAATTAAGATCTAAATTAAAAACCATAACATTTTAACTTATTTTCGCAGAGATGAAGCCCAAACATTTTGCAATACTGTCGCTCTGAATGAGAATATATTTTTATGTCAGCCATTATTCTTGCTACAATGTGAACCGCTCTCGTGAACCTTGTAACAAGTTTTACAAAGAAACGGACGAGACCCTTGGACATAATTCGCTCGTAAATAGAAGTGAATATAAATAACTGATAATGGCTCGTTTTAATTTTCATAATGTGACTCAGTTTTACTTTGTTAAGACCGCAAGGTCGCATGTTGCGCCATCTCGTGGTGGTACGACGTCGCAGTAAATATTAGATACAAGTTGAAACAAATTGTAACAGGACTAGTCAAGCAGTTTAAGGTAATAGGAATTTTCTCTTGTCCTCGAAGTATCAAATTCTAGCTCCGAGCCTCCCGAAATCAATAGGTGTTATATTACATAATAGGATAAAAGAAAGTTTCGCAGTCGTGTTCGCAGTGGCCACATTTTGCTCGAATTTAATGTTTCGACGTAATAAGTGGGACCCCAACCGCTATTTTTCGAGCACGATTTATCTATAAATCTAAAGGCGTATATTAGCACAGCTTTCTCGGGTGAACCTACAATTTCTCTCACATTTTTCGTATTTTCTTCGCGATTGTGGTGGAAAAATAATGTTGGCACTGTAGAAAAAGATACATAATTGTATTTGAAATAAATTACATAGGTGGTCATTAATAATATCGACGGATGTTATTGAGATCGTGATTCTATTTATTTATCTTTTGTTTCTGTTGCCAAATTGGTAGCGTATGTCTTGACTATGTTAGTTTATACCAATAGAACAATAACCTTTTGTGTTTAAGTTTACCCACTCATAAATATCGGGACTTGTATGTATTGTTATGCTCTCAAAACAGTGAAGTGAAACATCGTGAGGAAACCGGCATGTCCTAGACCCAAAAACTCGAAGACATGTGACATCTACCAATCCTCACTGGGCTCGCGTGGTGGATTATCGCTCCCTCTCACAGGGAGGAGGCCTGTGTCCCAGCAGTGCGAACATTATAGACTGATGATGCATTATGCGTGTTCAGATATCTCGTTTCATGTAAGTTTATTTTTGTTGCAGGTATTCAGCGGACATGTGGCGGGTGCAGCGGACGCGGGCGGGTTGATCCATCTCTCCACATGCCGACAAATCTCTGCAGTCAGCAGAAAGGTATACTTTCATGGTTTTGACTTTTATTTTTGTAGCACTTTTAACTTTATTCTCGATAACTATACTAACTAAGAATTGGGTGAAAAAAACTGGTAATTCATGGCTTTAACTTAGGTATATTTCTAACGAAGTTTAACGTAATCCTAATGAGCTTTACTGACTAAGTATTAGTTAAAAAAAAAATACTTCCTATCAATCGAATTATTCGGAAATATTATAAAGCATTGAATATCTCAAGAACTCCCATCTACCGTAAATATCCTCCTATTTGTAGGTTATGAACAGAATCCAATTCCAAAGAAAACATCCAGCGAATATACTTATGCGAATAGCAGTTTGACGGCGAACTCTACAAAGAGCTTCGATCTATCGCTATTTCTAGAGAAAATGAATAGACCGATTCCGTACGTCATGATTTTCCCAATATTACATAACAGAAATATCAAATAAAATATATATTTCTCAGGAAGTACCCACAGTCCCGAAAATAAAAGTAACTTTGATCATTGGGCAGCACAGACACAATCAAAAGGAAAATGTTGTCGGCATCTGCCAGGTTTGAAACAGGAACGAGTATAAAATAGGCCCGAGTCATAAATTTCGATATTTCCCCAGACACCGCGTTTCTAACTTCATACGTCACAAGAATCGGGGGCGATACACCTTTTATAAGAAACTGTTTTTGTCTCGATTGTTTCCTATAGTTCAATTTGTTTGAGTAGGAAAACATTTCTTTGGTAAATATGTAATAACGGTACGGCGCGCGGCGGGTAGCATTCTTCAATAATTTATTTCTCATAAGTCATTTTTACCTTTCTAATTAGTTGATGTTTGGCCAAAGAAACCAATAAAAATAAAAACAGATCATAACACGAAACAATATCCATAACAACAACTGTGAAAATGAAAAAATCCAATTACAGAAAAACACGACAATGTAACCACAACATTTTATTAAAAGTACAACCCTTTTAATAAAGCTGCACATAAAGTTAAACAATATACGTATATAACAATATAGGCGGTAGGTGTTGATGCTCGCGCCAATGATTCGCGTGTCGGTTCTTACTGACATTATGAGCATAAACATAACACAACTTTTGAAAGTAGGTCATGTGTTCTCTGCGCTTACAGCAAAAAAACCGGCCAAGTGCGAGTCGGAAGGGTTCCGTAACACCGTACAATACTTAACACAACATTTTATATTTAAAAATAAATTATAGGTTTCATGTATGAGGCCTTTAATTTTTAAATATGTTTTTATTTATTATTATAGTGGCCATAGTAGTACACACGCTGTGAAAATTGTAAGTATCTACCTATTACGGTTCAAAAGGTACAGGTACCTTGGTGGGTGGTCCCCAAAAGGTACCCTGTGACAGACGGATGGACGGACGGACAGCGGAGCATTAGTAATAGGGTCCCGTTTGCAGGGTGCAAACGGGTCTTTGAGGAGTGGCTAGAGAGGCGCCATGGCGTCCTCACCTTCCGCCTGGCGCAGGTCCTCACCGGACACGGTTGTTTCGGGAGGTTCCTGTTCCGGGTAAGGCGGGAGGAAACGCCCGGGTGTCACCATTGTGGAGGTGGAGGTCTGCCCGGCTTGGGCGGAGCACCGCCGTGTCCTCGTGGAGGCGATTGGCGGTGGCGATCTCTCGCGTCCGGCCTTGGTCCAGGCCATGGTACGGAGCGAGAGGGCTTGGGAAGCCGTCACCTCCTTCTGCGAAGCAGTAATGTTCGCGAAGGCGAGGCGAACGCGTGAGGGAGATGCAAAATGCGCGCCCTCACGCCCCTAGGCGCCACAGGAGACGCCCTGGGCGTCGGGAATCGCAGGCCGATTCCCGGCCACCGTAGGCGCGGGCTTGCGAACGGCGAGCAATGGGCAGCTCGCCGTTCGATAAGGACCAGGCCCGGGTCGACGGCGCGTTGTGTTCCACGCGCGCCTCAAAGAGATGTCAGCACCAATGACGGGGTCTGCTAGGACCGATGCCTGCTAGGGTTGCGGAAAATCCGAGAGGGATACCGTGGCCCCTGGCAACTGAACAGGCAACTGAAGGAACACGGGTGGGTTTTAGTCAGTAAGAGTCTGACACGCCCTCCCACTCTGCCCAGAGCGGGAGAAGTTATTTGATGATTTCCCACCTACAAAAAAAAAAAAAAAAAAAGGTTGCTAACGGGACCCTACAAAATAATATGTGGTGGAGGAGGCCTTGCAACACGCTAGCAAAAACACTGCGTGCGCATGACCCTACTCGTGACTGTATTTTGATACATTTTATTTGCAAATTACGTATGTAAATTAAATACGGATATTTGCTCGCGAACTCGCCAACTATGCCTCTGATAATTTATGTAACTGTACTCTACTGATGCAAACTTACGGAATGGGCTTTCATTGTATTAATGTACGCATACTATAAATTTCCTACTCGTAGGCAAATAATGGGATCTACCAGCTTTATTATGGACATTTGAAAGGGATAACTAGAATCAATTCTATTTTTTTGAAAATTTTCGGTTTCAAGAATTTATTTCTCTAAAAGAATTTTACAAGCGAAACAAAACAAAATATCTTATAGTTAATAAAGGTACAACATCGGGAAGAATGACTATTTAAATAGTTATAACCAATATACTTACAATTATAAGGTTACAGGCTTTTCAAAACTGTTTCTGCTAAATATTTTTTTTGTCTCACTTTAAAGATATTTATAGATTTGGACATTTTGATATCGTTTGGCAAACTGTTATGTAATTTGGCTCCCTCAAATCTTATAGATATTTGCCATAATTTGTTCTTGGAATAGAGACTTCTAGAGTGTTTAATTCACTGCTTCTTGTGTTATACTTGTATTTTTTTCTGAATGATATTTGTGACCGTGTACTGTTAGTTATTATTTTTTGTGTGTATGAATTTTGACGTTTAATAATTGCCTTTTATGTGCCTATTTGAAATAAATGATTTGACTTTAACATTACATACATACATATACTCACGCCTTCTTTCCATAGGGGTAGGCAGAATCTACAGAACGCCACCTGCCCATTTGCTTCGTTTACGTAGGTACATCTGGTCATACACGCACGCCGCCGCCGGTTGCGAATACCTACTCGCCCTAGTAAGGTCAGGTACTAGTACCTACTAGCACCTGACCTTTCTGAAGAGCACCACCAATAAGGTCATTATAATTATGTCCTTCTAGGGTGTCCCGCGTCCCCTCCCGGCGATTCCACTCTATACATTTACACATATCTAAACTGTGGAATCAAAATATTCTTATAAGCAAACATTTTTTGTACCCATACGTGCCAATCTGAAAGGATGAGCCGTTATGTCAATCCATTTTGGCATCTTATAGGAAAATTCCAGGAAACTATTTCCCTCACACGGATACTTCCACTTTTATTTTATTTACCTTCAGTAATCCGCTTTACTCCGCCGAGGGTTTGATTTGTCCTTCTAAACAACTGTCTACACTATTTGCATTGTATTGATAGTGGTAATTCTATAACAAGTACTTACTACTACTCTTACTTATCGTGGACTGCCCATGGTACTCAAGTCAGTCGCAAAGTGACTTTCCATTCGTTGAAATGCCATCTGAGCATCTTGCCCTTGATCACCAAAATCTCTCTTGCTCAAATTACCACCGAGGAGCTTTTAAATAAACTTGAACGTTTGCAAAATGTCTGTGTTCGAAATAAGCATCATCTTTGTACGTAAAGTTCTGTTCCTTATCTGTTTATAATTATGTATGTACATAAATGGTTGATTAAATAAACAAATTAAATTAATAAACAAATAAAATAACATATGGTTTATGAAAACCTGATTCAACAGTAAACCTAATATTGGTTTGTCGTCGAACATAGGCACTTTGTTCGACGACACTACTTTCCGCCTCGCTGCTTCCCTGCGATTATGAGCTCCTTGTTGTTCTCCTCATCGCTGTCACTATGGCGAAGCCGAAGTGCGGGCCGCCTAACTCGGCACGCGAACATAAATGACATCATCCAACGAGCTCGTGTCACCGTCGGCGTTCCAGCTGTATTAGAACCTAATGGTTTGGATCGCGACCGGACGGCATCTCGATACTCTTGCGCCATCCCATCTTCCTGGCCCCGCGTATTGTGCTGGCACTGCTGTTGCGGCTGCGGATAACCTCAAGCGGCAAAAGTATAATAACCTTATCGGTAATTATATTTTCGAGCCGTTTGAAGTTGGAACCCTTGGGCCGTGGGGTCCGAGTGCTCACGGTTTGTTCAACGAAATCTCCAAACGGCTGGTTGATACTTCCCGTGACCCAAGGGCTGGCTTTTACCTTGGCTAGAGGCTAAGCATTGCCATACTTAGCCTCTAGCTAGTCATTACCAGTCGACAGCGATGCGGAGGATTTTTCAACGCCATAAATTATAATTTGTTAATCGTTTTTGTTAGTTTAGGTTATTACCTATATTTTTATTTTAATAGTTCGTTAGTTTATTTAGTACTAGCTTTTGCCCGCGACTTCGCTCGCGTTAAGTTAAGGTATCAAACAAACAAACTTACCGAAAGTAAGTTTGTTTGTTTGATACCTTAACTTAACCTACTTAACCATCTATAATATTAGATATAGTTAGGAGGATGAAAAACCGGTCTATCGACACTCTAGACTCACAAAATGTATTAGGTACTTATTTTTTTTTTATCGATTCTCGATAACATCGATACACTACACGTGGCGCCATCTATTATCAAAAGAACGTTATTGTTGTATTCCTCGGAAACAGTACTTTTTTGGAATTGAAGGTACCTTATGTCCGTTTCTGTACACCTGACAACGTATAAAATTTTGGGATGATCGGTTCTGTGGTTTAGGCGTGAAAAGGTAACAAACAAACAAACTTAATATTAAGTTAGGATAGGGAGTTTTAGTGAATAAAAAAGACGCATGTTGGTTTAGATTTAGTCTAGATATATAAATAGCCTCGTCCTATTTTTTAAGTAGGTTAAAGAGACCCTGCGAAGAACAAAGATAAAGGCTTACCTTCATAGAGCTAACCGAAGCATATTTTTAGGGTAATGCCGAATGCAATCTTCAGAATATCTGCAATATAATAGTTATTTATGCAACTATTGGATAATAAGGGGTATTAAAACTCGAATGCGGGTTTATCACACGAGGCGAAGCTGAGTGTGATAATAGTATCACATGAGTGTTTTAATACCTAATTAGGTATGTACAGTTGCATACAAGACTTTATCTACACCCAAGATATGAATCCTCTATAAAAGATTCTGAAACCATAGGGTGTTGTACAGTGTTGTAAGAGCCCTATGTAAATTATATCATTTTGATTTTTTGCTGTACCTATGTAGTAGTGAAACGCGCGTGCGTGACATGTCCTTTTTTTAAAATTCTTAAAGATTATTACCACGAATTGAGCAGTGAGAATGTGGCTGTTTGATGAGTAAGGAAGGGATCGAGTTCGAGTTGCATAATGAGGTTTAATACAACATTCGTTTGGATGATATTACGGTTATTATGACACTGGTTGTTTTAATGTTCGCAATAAGCTAACTGTTTCAGAAACAGAGCAATTATAGCATGGGTGTAGATAAAAAACTTTATGAATCGGTACTACAGTATTTTATGAGTTCCTTTTGAGTAAAAATAATGCCTGTTCATTTCACAGGCAGTAAGAACGTGCAACAAAACATGCAATTAGCCTTAATAATCCTGGCTTAGCAAAATGGGTTAATTTGAGTGCTTACCTCGCTATCAAGAAAAAGAGGGTTAATCTTAGCCGTTTAAAATAAAAGACTGGACGGTAATTATTGTGTAATAGTTCAAATGTATTTGCGTAGGATGTAAATAATCAAAAGCAGCCAAAGAGGATGATTTAACCAGTCTTACCTTTCAAACTCAAACTCATAATTCAAACTTAAAGCATTTCTTTCAGATAAACCAATTACAGGCACAGTTACATGTAGCCTGCCCCAATTCCAAAGGGTAGCAGTTACCTATGGAGAAGAACGGACAAGAAACTCCACAGACACTCCTTTAAATCAAAATATTGGTGAAAGAAATTCATGTTGACAGTATACAGTTGTGAGAACGATGTAGAAAGACGTGCACGTTAAAAGCGTCCGTAATAAAAAAGCCGTGGCAGCTAAGAAATGACTAGTCCCTACTGACGGCGCCCGATCACGAACATGACGTATGGATTAGCACCACTCAGCTCAACCATTTTGAAGGGTACTTAATTATCCAACACATATGCCACCATCAGGGTGACGTCTGAGTGAAAGTGAGCTTTGTGTTCTTGCCCAAAAAGATCTCAAAAGTCAGCCGGGTATCAGTTTGATTTAACCTAGGAAAAAAATGTATATTTAGGCCCACCTGCTAAGACGATATAACAACTTAAATTCTTAAGAAAAACGTCGTGAACCCGAAAGTGCTAACACAGGTTTAACCCACCTGACCCCTAAGGCCGATCATTCATATCCCAGACACCAAGCCCAATTTTACCTACAATACACACACGATTCACTAGGGATATGAATGATAAGATTAAAGTTGTCACCGGGCGGTCAAAGGGTTAATATTCTAAACCAATCACTTTCAGCCACGTCGTCGTGGCCCTGCTATACACGACTATGGCAAAGCCAAAAGGAAATGTTATTAATCTACGTCACAGGCGTTGGTCAGTTTCAAAATGGCTGTATCCAGGAGTTGCAAACCCAATCGCGTATCACACTTTCTTTGAAGGAGATTCGTAATCCATTGCTGCATATGTTTCAAAAATTCGTCGCGAATAACGCAATGAAGAACCAATAATAACAATTATAGAGAAATGAGGAACAGGGTGTAAAGTTCGCTCATACCTCCATAGAATAGGGAGGATCCTCCGACCAGATGGGTGTTGTGTCTGGTGGGCAACTGTCCGATGATTGACGTCGGGACGTTGTATATATGCTATTTGTGCGGTAAACTCTGCGTGCGCGATGCAGGATTTTGCGTGACGTCAGCCATATTGTTGAATTTTCAAAATTAATGATTATTGGCATTGTGAGGGAGTTACAGATATGTTTTGGTATTTAACGACCTGCAGGGTAATTCCCTGCAGGTCGTTAAATACCAAAGCACATCTGTTAGTAGCTCTTGCCCCCTCGGTTTCACTCGCATCCTAGGGGAACTATTAATAGCATGTACCCGGAAAAAAACGTAACAGACCATCTGGAACTAGGGCTCTCCTAAGTTACGTATGCTATGCGTTAATCCATAGACACGTCTATCTGTGTGTCAATTTTCATCCAAATTCTTTATTAGTTTATGTGTCATTGAGTCGATCTTCTCAACAACCTCTTATTTATTATATTAGCGTAGATATTAAAGAATACTTTGTAATATTTCCAGATGTCCTAATATGGGTTGGTCATGCGTCGTGGCACGCGCTGTGGCCATCTTCCTCATGCTCAGTCGAGCATCAGCTCTCACATCAGACATGTAAGCTAACACTAACACTTTTATTTTACCTTTTAAACTCATTTTTTAGCCTATTTCCTGAAAGGCAAGCCGTCTTATTAAAAAACAAGGTTTAAACCATGGAACCATTTTTAAATGTCGAACTCTATTCTGGCAACATAAAAGTTCTTAATACAAAACTGACTAGTAGGTACCGGACTAAATTTTATGTTTTATATAGTTTATAGAACTGTTTTTCAATGACAGTTACGTTCAAATTCGTATTTAGTATTCGTATTACAAAAACTGGCTCGATCGATGATTTGATTAAACCATGTTAAAAGAAAAACCTTGTTTCGTAAGACTGTCCAGGTACATCCGCTGTCAAATCTCTTGTAAGCTGTTCTGATTGGTTGACCAAAACAACATTATCCAACCTTGTAAATGGACATCACATTAAAATTTGACACCGGACGAAATTGCTATATGAAAACGTTTTTGATGTCAGTTGTAGTTAGGAGAATTAATTTATGATTTTAACTTTGATAATGTTAACCTCTAAACAATAGATTCTTTATCAGCTGTCAGATTTATTAATTGGTTTTTATGAAACTTTTTCATAATAATTTGAAACCGACAAAACAGCTCCCTGTGGATTTATAGTAACGATAGATTTAGATGGTAATGAGTAGAGCGTGGAAGGACACACGGCGAGCGCAGGCGGCGAACCGTATTTAACACGCCAGCCGGCCCACGCCAGCCAAGCGTGAAGTTCCTCGCTCGATTAATACGCCCTGCGGCACTATGCAAAACAAATTGTCTGTGGCGAGGGTTATACCCCCAGTATGTTTATTATCTCGTCTACAATAACACTTTCCCTTGACTTGTGCAAACATAACTTGCTTTAGTTGCTTAGTCTCTACGTTGTGCTGATGTCATTAATTTGATTGCATACAGTCCTCTTGTTTAACTTTGGACTAACTTCCAAATCAGTTTAGCACGAGTGAACAGCTCCATGCATCTCACAAAGCTTTTGTTTCCACGCACAGTTACCAAAAGTTAGCTTTGACGTTTGTTTCGATATGATTCAACTATGGTTCAATGATACCGAACTCGTCAAAATAGTCAGTAACACTGTTGTTCGATATTTTCTTTAATTCGTAGTTAGTTAATGGTTGTATTTTGAAATAATGACACAATACACTTGTTGTTTTTAATAGTTATTAAACAACTCACTATTAAAACTACAACATTTATTATTAGAACGTGACATTGCTCTGTTTATTAGCTTATTGAACGGCTTTTGTAGCAGCAAGGTAATAACATGTTAATCTAAAATCAATACTAAACGTACAGCTATGCGTTTCCACACGCTTAATTTGCCATGATATACGTTACGGCATAAATCTTCTCTAGTACTCGCTTCCACGCCATTATTTTGATGATTTAAAAGGTTCTTTAGAAATGCAAAATTGCTTCACAGTTGTTATATTAAAGTCTATTCACTATTCTCTAGATTTGCAGCGGGAAAGTCAGACAAAGAGATACTGGACAACCTTCTGAAAAACTCCCGCTATGACAAAAGACTGCTGCCACCAGTAGATGGTAAATGTCATCATTTTTTACTACACTTATATCAAATATATGACGAAGTTTTCAAATTATATCATACCATTTCATAGCATCATTGACTTGATACAATTTGAAGACTTCGTGTTGTTGCGTATGAATAAAAGGGTCAAGTAGGTCATTGAAAATTGGTGTGAATTGCAGATCCAGAATTCTGTTGTGGTCTAACTTCGCCCAACGACTCTCTGGCACAAAATAATGTGGGGCTCCCGTCTCTCCGGCCGCGCTCGCACAATCGTGGTGCGTTGTGTTCATGTTTATGAAAAGAGAAATCCTTCCACATGTATCTGGATCGTAGCAACTAAAACCTTGTAATTAATTCCTTGCACGCAACTTCAATCTTTCTCTTACCTCACGCAACTGTAGATACCTGATCCTGTGCTTTAGAATAATTTTATACCTATGTATATGAGTCACATATTATTTCTACCAGTATTGCACCTGAAAACATTGATGTATTAGATTAGAATACACCCACTTTTATTAATAAATTTATTTGAACAGATTATATTTTCATATTCGTCGGTAAGCTACATTAGTCATTACTTTCTATCTCATAAATAACAACACTGTGTTTAATGGTTCAGTCACTCAATATTGAATAACGAGTTTTCTTTTTACGCCAAGCTTTTTGCCTAAAACGATTTTCTCTTTTCACAAACATCAAACACAAATGAATTCTTATCTTTCGTAAATTCATACTTCTTTTCCAATAGAAATCGGATATGCCAACTTTTTATTTACAATTTTCGTTAATAGTGCAACATGTGTAGCCTACGGTTAATTTCCGCAATTTAATTTTATTATACTTACCTTCCAATCATTATCTCTACTACATTCTAACTTATATTTCATAATCGAAATCTCAATACTAAGAAAGGTTATTAATTTGGTTAAGCGAAATAAAAAGAAAACTGCTAGATAAGTCAACATAGGTAGAGCCCTACAGAACTCCAGCACAATTGTTAGCAAGCATGTACTTTAAGTGTGTATCGTTGTTGTGTCTTGTACCAATTAAGATGCAACCAAGTTATGAATGTCATCAATTATGTTCTTTTCAGGTGTCCTCACCGTAAATGTAAGCGTGCTACTTCTTAGCTTAGCCTCTCCGGACGAATCTAGTCTTGTAAGTATTTAGTAAACTAGTCACTTTTCTTCCTGTCTATCCTCCTTCTCTTGTTTCAATTTCTGTCTAACTTGACCGCTTCCAGAAATACGAAGTGGAGTTCTTACTTCAGCAGCAGTGGTACGACCCGCGCCTGCGCTATTCCAACCAGTCTCATTACGACTTCTTAAACGCCATCCACCATCACGAAGACGTCTGGTTGCCGGATACGTACTTCATCATGCATGGCGACTTCAAGGTCCGTATCGAACTTTACCTAGATAAGTTACATTTAAATTATTATCTGAAGATACAGATTACAAAATTAATTTTCATCTAATTTTATACATAATTATTTCCACCATGCTTTCTTCTGAAGGAGTTTTCCCAGCACTCATGGGTATTTATAACTACATACAATGCTTCATGAATCTAAAAGGACCATTATTTGTACATACAGAATTTTTATAGCTGACACTTCATGCTCGCCTCGATTTCTTTCTGGTTTTTAAAATGCAATCTAGACGTTTGGAGTTGATTTTCGTAGATTTCATCGTAACTTTTGGTCCGGTGGTTTTGGTGATAAGTAATATTTGTGAACACCATGTAGGAGTATTTAGGATAGGAGCGTAATTTTATAGTGCAAATGCTTTATTTTGATTACTTCTTACACCAGATGATATTCTTAACTGTGCTTATTTTTCAGGACCCGATAATACCAATGCATTTCGCTTTACGTATCTATCGCAATGGTACTATTAACTATTTGATGCGGCGGCATCTCATCCTGTCGTGTCAGGGACGGCTCAACATCTTTCCTTTTGATGACCCATTGTGTTCATTTGCCTTAGAAAGTAGTAAGTTAATTGGTCCTATTATGCATCTCTCCCTACAAAATACGCACTGTTCCGTTCAATCCATTGAGTACCTAAGCACACATTTTTTATTTCACTCCTTAAATTCATATGGATTTCACGAGTCTAATAATGCTGTAACACATTTTGTATTTGCCAGTATCGTACGAGCAGTCAGCGATCACTTACGTATGGAAGAACGATGAGGACACGCTGCGCAAGTCGCCGTCGCTCACGACACTCAATGCGTACCTCATCCAGAACCAAACCATTCCCTGCCCTATCAAAGCAAGTTGGAGAGGTAAAATATACGATTGTTCATACCTACATATAACATACATACAACATACCAACATCGCTTCTAAAACGTTATATAAAAGAAAGATATCCTCCAAATCATATATTATTTTTGCCCTATACGGTAGCTTAGTAACCAAAATTAGATATTTTGTTAAAGCACATCTTATGTTTTGCACAAGAGATGGTCAAAGGTTGCCTAATTATATTGAAATTCTGATTAACTCTTTTCAGCTTGGTCTTGATTTATGTAAAAGGTTAATTTTTATAATTAATTTATTTTGTGTGTTATTAAAAATATATATTATAGTAGTCGCTTGATAGTGTACGTTATGCGATCACACGTTGTCGAATACATTAGGTGTTACCCTAGCTAACCAGCATGTTCATCTAGGTTGTCCGTCTGTTCATACAGTGTGATCACTAGTCTTTATTATAAAGTGTGACTAATGTAGTGTACAGTCATTGATACAAATTTTGCTATTCCTAACATCTAAATGTATTCATTAGTTTGTTGAGAATGTAGAGTGTAAGAATTTATTAACGTCTTTGCAAGCAGCTGAGGGTAATTCACTTTACGAGGAAGACGAAGAGATGACATGTAATCTTTGCCAGAGACGCTTTGAGGAGCAAGGTACTTAAGTTGCACCGGACGAGGCACCGTTCTGTCCGGTGTCGTCGTATTTCAAATATTTTTTGCTTATGTGTGAGTAAATGCGTAATTGTGTTATAATAATAAAGTGTTGTATAAGGTGTTGTATCGGCCGTGATGCTGGAAAGTCGAAGGTTTGCTCCTTGCGATACTTTTGTTATATTCACCAAACATTCATGTTGTTTTAGTTAAGTGCTCATCACTTTTTCATTATTTTCATGCATGCTCATATAAATTCCATACACGACTGTGAGAGCATGCGTTTGAAATAGTACGCTGTATCGTTTTAATGAACGACATAATGCTACGATGTATGTTCATAAACATGATATGACACGACAACACAACACGCATTACTCATACATACAGAACAGTAGTTAGTATGTTTAGATGATGTTTTGGCTGTTCATATGTATTGTAATTTTAACAAGGCCTCTGAATTGAGTTACTTGGAATTTTGTATCCTGGTTATTTTTATTTTGAAATTAAACGAGAAACACTTCGCGTGCTACGATGCTCCAATTGTACCTAATGATGTTCACTCCACAGGTAACTACAGCTGTCTAAAGGTCGACTTAATATTTACTAGAGACCGAGCGTTCTACTTTACAACAGTATTTATCCCTGGAATAATTCTGGTGACCTCCTCGTTCATCACGTTCTGGCTGGAATGGAACGCAGTACCAGCCCGTTCCATGATAGGTAAAAAGTGGCTGGTATCTGGAATGCTCTCGGTCTTGCATACTGCATACATTTTACTCTTCGTAGATATTGGCTGCGGCTGTTGATATAACACGCTATCTGTTGCAGGTTTCGCTTATAATGATGTAAATAATACTCGTATTAGACAAAGCCGACGAATCATTCTCACCTGCCAATTTTATTTTTGTTTATTTTTAGATTATGCTTGACATTTTTAGGTAATTACAGCTGCCTCAAAGTGGATCTTATCTTCACAAGGGATAGATCATTTTACTTCACCACAGTTTTCATTCCGGGGATCATTTTGGTGACTTCATCGTTTATTACTTTTTGGCTGGAATGGAATGCAGTGCCTGCTAGAGTAATGATAGGTTAGTTCACTGTTTTATTTGCTCAATTTTGATTAAATTAAATCTCATTATCGATATTCAGAATTTCTTAAAAATCACGGTTACCAAATTGACAAAATATTATTGTAAGTAAAAATTTCGTCTAAAAATTTAATCATTTTATGCAAAACAAGCCTTGCTTACAAATATTGGCTATACGTAAGTAGAATTATATGTAATAGTACTTTGGTAATCGCATGATCTTACTACATTTCTCTGTAGAGCTTTACAATTTACATTCTCAATGTCTTAGTATCAGTATCATAAACACGCTTCCTTTTTCAACTAATATTGTTAGCTTAAGGTAATTGTTATATGTTAAATGTTGATAACTGTGATCAGATTCATAAGTTGCTTTGCTTTTTACGCAGGTGTAACAACAATGTTGAATTTTTTCACTACATCGAACGGATTCAGATCGACACTGCCGGTCGTGTCAAACCTGACTGCGATGAACGTGTGGGATGGCGTGTGCATGTGTTTTATCTATGCGTCGTTACTAGAGTTCGTGTGTGTCAACTATGTGGGGAGGAAACGACCCCTACACAATGTTGTCTACCGACCCGGAGAAAATCCAGTCACACAGGTGAATACTCTTTTTTATCTCTCTCAATTTCAGTGTCTAGAGCGTCATCAGTGTTTCTTTCTATCTTATACTTTACGTCAAACGTTACACTGATGACGATCTATGTAAAATATTGAGATTTACGTGTATGTTTTATTGCCACGTTTGTTACCTCTATGTTTCAAAGTTAAATTTCGTCCAGCGTGTTATCGATGTGGTTTTTCTTGTTTTATTTTTTGTACAAAATTCAAAATTTGTTTATCAGTTACTATTGATAGGCTTCGTGGGGTATAGTGAAAAACATATAAATTCCAATACAACATTTGTCCAAAATTTCAGTACACATTTACTTACATGTCTAAAGCCCTGTACATACGCTCACTACATGATTGCGCTACTAAACGTTACCTCTCCTTACTGTGGTCCTTGTAGCCAGCAATTGGTATTAGATTCTTAAAAAAGCACTTTGATATTGTATGGTGGTATTAGGAGTATTTTTTTTAGAAAACCCCGAATATATTCACGAAGGAATTTAAAAGTGTCGCTATACAGCAAACAACATTTGGTATTGAATAACAAATAAGTTTCTTCGTGAATATTTTTAATTTATTCTATCTTTGCAATGTTTTCTTTCAATCTTACAACAACAAGACATGGCATGATAAACGTGTACGTACTTTATTTCATACGTAAAATGGCAATGTCGTGTTGTTTGTTTTCTTTCTACAGCATGATTCACCTCTTTAACGTCTTTGCATGTATTTGGCTCATATATCTTTACTAAATTTAACCGGTAAGCAAGAATTCATCACATGTATCATTTGCAATCGTCACTTCACCAAAATAAGACTATTTTGTGTGGCCATACGTCATAACTTACAGTTCGTGTCTCTAGTCATCATTACTTGCTTTTCATTATGAAATCCATAATTCAGTGTTGAAGTTATGTAGAAAACATTGCAAAGATGCATATTGACATGTATTTTGTGATTGGTTTTACGTTCAAACTTTTATAAAGTGGGTACCGAATCTATTTCAAAGTGCATACCTATCCATTAAAAATTAATGTGGCCACTACAACCTAGTCTACGTTCACAATTGCACATCGTTAGACCATCTGTCACGAGTGAACAAACTGTGTGTGTGATGTGTTCGCAGCGACTGCCTGCAGTCCTGAGCAGAATTGGCATTATACTGGCCAGCCCCTTGGTAAGAACATTCGCCACGTTCATTTGGCACTATCCAGACATTGCCCGCGTATTTCTCTTTTACGTCTGTTCTGGAGGACTGATTCACTGTAGAAACTAGCTTAACAATATTTGCTTCTTTATCTGGGATAAAGCAGGTAAGCTTAGTTTAAAGTTTAGATTTGCAAATATCTGTCGTTTATAGAACATTATTTACATTCTTGACACAAGACAACATTGAAGCACAAACAATAAAATTCTGAATGTTGGTTCTGTAAGTTGAAGTAAAATGGAAATATGCGGAGGTCTAGTCATCATCTTGAAACACATAACGGTTATCGAAAATGCATGGTGTAATCCTATTAACAAGCCAGTAGAATTGGCCCCTATCTAACAATTTTCTTCAATTTGTATTTATTTTATTTCTTTTTCCTGTAATTATTTAATATTATTTTCACTTTCTTTAAGTCCTAAAGGTGATAGGTCTACTTTAGATGCATGCCCACCCATCTTACTAACCTTCCTCTCTTCCCATATAAACTCCGACAATGTTGATACTTCAAGTTGATCAAACTAAAGTAGCAGTAGGTATAGGCCCTTCTATATCAGGGTATTCTAACTTTATTTACTCAGATTTAATAATTTAAAACGTATTTTTGGTAATCAATAGAACGCTTATAGTTACTTCCTTTACATTTAACACTTTGCTTGTATAAACGTTGAGGCTAGGATGATTGCAGCTTCAGCGGTACGTTTGTACGTTACTAAGTCACGCTTCGGCTAAACTCTGGTTAAACATTTACGTAGGAGGCGTTGGCTTTTCTCCAATGGGCTCGACAAGATATGCCCCAAGCGGAGAGTAGCGGCGCTGTAAGTGACGTCATTGAAAATTACACTAGTTAGCCCCACTTCACCAGCATCATCACCTATGAGTCTGATATCATGAAAACTAACGCATTCTTTTATTTAACGCTGCTTCGGAACTCTCCAGCCTGTGAGTATACTGTCATATCAACTATATGTCCCTTCAAATATTCCTGATTACTTTAATATATAGTTTAAACATGTAGAGCTGTATTTAGTTTTGTGATAATCTCACGTATTAACCAATCAGTGTGACTTTCTTTCAAAACTTTATTATAACCAAGAAATATTTTGATGTAGGTAGTTTACTAATTTTATGTGAGTTTCAGTAATTACCTATGTATTGATGACGTAAAACAAAAACGCGTGATCAGTACGTACAGTTTATAATAAAAGGCTTGTAGCTCAATTAATTTATTTTGTTTTCGTTTATTATTTTTACATGCAATGAAAGGACACACATGCACATTGCTAGTGCCAACATTATTTTTCACTTCTGGCGCATCATTTTGTGTGTGTTAAGATATAGTTTATATAGTTATAAACGTTTAGTAAGTTAGTGTATATAGTTTAGTTCTATGCACAGAAGTGGGACAGCATAGGTACTCGTATATCAAACAAAAAAGATATAGTTCAATCCCAGTATGGGTTGGTGAGAACCCACCCCGCGTGGTGGACTACGGCCCGCACACAGAGAAAAGGTCTAAGTCCTAGCAGTGGGATCATTATAGGCTGGCATGTGTTCTGCACGTCTTTATCTAATATACCAGTGGTCATATTTGATCAAGTAAAATAAAAGAAATCAACCAACTGGTGTTACAGGGAGACAAAAAGCGCGAGTCGACAGGCGGCGCCGACCTCGTGTCTTGCACCGCGTGCACTGGTCCGGGGGCCTGTACACACACCGCCAACAATGGCGGAGTCTCGGAGGTAACTGTCCCTCCATCAGACGCTAACATAAACTTACCAATATTTTGCGTATGACCCTACATTACCATTTATTTTAGTACAAATACATTACATATAAAAGCACTTCCTCAGTAACAGCTTGCGAGTAACAATTTGCAGCTTCCATGAAAATAGGGTTGAATACGCTACTTTTTACTTTCGCGCTGATGCGTAGATAGCTATACATCACAGCGAATGCGAGAAAACTTAGTACTGAATCCTTCATCTGCCCTAGGGTTGCTGCGCAAATACCAGTGACACAGATCCACGGTTCCATTAGCCTGTTATACACAGTAGCGGCTTCCGGTATCATCATTCATGTTGCAAAATAATTTCTTTCAGCCATGTTTCGTCCAGGTTCGCAAAAAAGAACCGCCGCACCCGATCCGCGTGGCGAAGACCATCGACGTGATCGCGCGGATTACGTTCCCCACTGCCTACGCTGTGTTTCTCATCTTCTTCTTCATTCACTATAAGGCCTTCTCTTAATGCTGCCTCCACTTACCGCTGTCGCTGGCCGCTTCGTGTGAACGGACATTTACTGTGTTTTTCTACTATTCTTTTACTGCGTCACAAATATGTATGAGATTAAGCTCCTCACTCTATTATAATACATATTTGATGATTGTCAACGGTCGAGAATTGTGATTATACCCGTTTATAGTGATCGTACTGTTAAGATAATTATAGTTTAAGAGACTTGAAGCCGAAAGCTAACGTCGCAGCTTTCCCTAATTTAACGTCAATAAATTGAAAGATGTGTGCGATTTTTCTACAGGTTTTGAAATAGTTTTCTACAAGTTCATAGACGGACGTTTATAATTATATCTACGCGTAAGATTTACTTTCTTGTGAATTCACGAAAACTTATGATAGGATAAAGAGGGATCAACTTATGTAATTGTATGAAAATTCTTGTATCAACGTGATTACATCGGAATTTGTATGAATTTAGAGAGAGATCGTCTACTCTAGATTATGGAACGGTGGAGTTTATAATATGGCGGCTGCCTCCGATGCGCAGGAGAAAGAAATCTATTTCAAACCTAAAGACAGAACTAGCGTTTTTATTGTTTTTAAGTTATTATTACTAATAAGATAGCAAAAGACATGATTAATTTTTATATTTATTATTAGATAATAGACACCATAGTTATTAGTTTGTCCAAACCAACATTTACATAATATGTTGTGATAATTATAATAATATTTACTTATTGCTTTGTGAGGATGAGACGTAGGCATTGTTCGCCGTATCATATGAACTAAAGTGATTAAGTTTCGAAATAATATAATTCGGAGTAATGTAAAAAATAGCTGTAGATGCATAGATGAAGCTCAAGTCATTATTATCTTTAAATTCTAATATAAATATATAATACCAATGAATTCACGCTATTCCAGAGGTTTACGAGAGTGTGTATACCGGTTGTGTTGATATTGTACCATGAACATGCCTTCTACATGTCAAAGAGTTATTTTTGCCTGATATCCTAATATTAGTGGTTAATACAGACATTGATGAATATAATGCCGGCTGTAAATAATAATGAAAATAAATGACACCTATCAATACGTAAGGTATACTAACCTAATGAGATATTGTAACTAGATACGAGTACTTGTGAGTAAGTATCGTGAATATTGTGCTGTGAGACCATACCGTCACCTTATTTGTTGCGTAAGTAGATAACTCACCACGTTAAGATATTTGTAACATTATTATAATATTGTCCTCTATCATCACACCCTAGATATTACGTAGTGTCCACAAATGCTAGAAGCCGTTTGTATTTAGGAATAATTCTATTGAAAAACTAAACCTTTGTCCAAAACCGCAAAGCGCTTTAGTTTTCATATGTCTGTAGGATGTGTGTTATCATTGATTACAATACCTACCTACCTGTGCATGGTCGACGGAACGCGTTACATAATATTGTAAACTGTTACCGGTAAAACGGGGTGAATATGGGTGCAGGGGTGAATCGGGACGAAACTTTAAAATGGATTTTAACGTTAAAATAATAAAGTTTGTTGCCAACAAGGGCACTTAATCGTTAATTATAATTCAGTAAAAACATTACAGTCCTTTTTGGCAACAAACTATATTATTTCAATATTAACATACCTTTCAAAGTTTCGTCCCGATTCACCCTTGCGTCACTATTCACCACGTTTTACTGTAATTATTTTCTTTTTCACAAATTCAGTAATATATCCGATTTAAAAAAACTGAAGTTTGATTGAACACCGTTGATATTATGCCTTTTGCTTGTTAAAAAGTGGACCAAGGAGTCAACTGTTTTGAAACATAGATTTTATATCTAAATTATTATAAAACAATAAATTATAAGAAAAAACGTTTTGGCTGTGCTTTGAAATCAAATTATATAATTGAAAAATGTAGGGATGCCTGATTGAATTAATAAATTATAACTTTATTATTTGATTTTCTTTTGAATCATTGTAACGGGTGGTCAAATGCTGAGTACCTGCGATTGAATAAATATAAAACAACGCTTTTGGCTGTGCGTAACAATTAAATGCATCGATCAATTTCTATTGGAAAACGTCAGGTGTCCATAAATTGTATTTAAATGAAAGCTTGGATGCCTTAAGTACCTATAAGTAAGTGCATGTTGTTTGACACTTACATTATTAAAGACGTGTTAGGTAATAAGTACAGCCAACTACTTATAAAAAAACAGTCAACACGAAGTATTATAAGTACAAATCTCCGCATCAAAGTTTTATTCATTTCAGTGTCACGGCTAACAAAGATAATATTTACTATAGAATCTTTTGCAAATGATCTCTTTTTACCTGATATCCAATTATTACTGTTTTCCTATGTTAACGGTATTTTAAAGTTCGGTAAAATGTTTAATACAATGAGACCATTCCCATAATATTTGGATATATACAAAGTGATACTATTTTAAATTCGCTACGTTTTTATAGGTACTATATTTAAAATGTAAGATAAAAGTTACATATCATTCGCTTTCTAAGATTCAACCTTGTACCTATTGTGCTATCCTGTTAAAAAATATTATATATTCTATGCTGCCTTTACATAATTATATTAGACATTTTATATGGGTAGGTATTATTTATTTATATTGTAAAGCACTAATTCATTTTTGTAAATTACACGTCGAGAGAATGATATCATGCCAAAGTTTTAAAATCGCTGATCATATATTTTGTATATTATTTAGTGCCGATTTCACCAATGGAACTGAACTTGATCAGTACATCTAAACGGCGTTCAAAATCTGTCAGTGACACTATTGAACAATAATGATGGCACTGATAGTTCTTGAACGCAGTTTTAGGTGCTGATTGCGTTTAGATTCATTAGTAAAATCCGCCCTTATAGATCTATCTTTAACACTTGGAACTGACTACTTACTGTTATACTTATTTTAAGGCTCGCTTCCCTCCATTTAACTATGCTTATGGTCACGCCCCTACACCCGGAAACCGTACCCTACATATTACCTACTTCGGTGCTTATTTCTGAAATATCTTGTTAATTTATATCACTTATTATTTGGGCCTAGTCCAAAATATAAAATGTTAATTTTATCTATTGAGTCTAAATTGTTCTACAATATGCTGTTGACTTTATTTTCCTGAAATATTTTAACAAAACTTGTTCTAATGAGTTGTTATTGTTATCGTAAAGAATTGTATAAAACATGTTTATATTTTGTTTAAAAGTATGTTTGTGTAAGGTACAAATTGGGAGACACCTGTTTGTTAAGTGTTTTACGAAATAAGTTTCCTAACCTCCTGTTTAAATTAATAAAATATGATAATAAATATTTATGAACGTTTATTTTTCTAACATATATCTTGGTCACATTTTCTAGTCATTTTTGTCAATGAATATACCTAACTGAACCGTGAGGTTCTGGTGTAGAGCAATTAATAAATGCTTTGCTGGATATAAGAGAATTAGGCGCTTAACAATAAGTATAAAATAAGCAACTTTAATTATTATATAGGAACTTGTACCTATGTACCATATATGCTGTACCATAAAAACAATAATATGAGTAGATACTTCTTTAATGTCTGAAATTGTCATCGCGGTCGTGTGTTGCCCGCTTTAGATTTAGATACATAACGCTCTACGCAAACTGAGGTGAATTTTGTGGATAGTTCAGGTCCCAGACCAGAGTTCTAATTTCAACTAGTGTTTATCGGAGCAGGTTTTTATCCGATTTCAGCAATTATGTAGGTACCTACATCCTATATCTTTTATCAAGCATCCTAGCGCACCTACGTATTTAATAAAATTTACATGACATTTGGCAGTTAAAAATTAAGATTTCCTTTCAGACAATTTACTTCACCATTCATGTTTAATGGTTATTACCTACTGTTAAAAAGCTAATGGTTCTGTTTATAAATGAGTTTGGCAATTTACCTCAGTTTGAATAGTAATACACGAAAGTAGAACCAACAATAATTTAACTGTGCATCTGAAAATATTCGCCATTATTTTATAGTTCATCCTGAATCCTGATTAAAAATTGTGTACATGATTGCTACAGTAGAGTTTTTAATTCGGTGTTTTTTCTTCAGATGTTACTGATTAAAAATAAATTGAACAACACAATTTAAATAATAAATTATAATTGGGTAGGTAATTGACCCCCCACACTCAAAACGTACAAATTGTTAAATTAAGAGATTTTGAAACCAATAGGTAATTAGAGCTAAGACTCACTTTTCTTGCCTCTTATTTAATTAGAAAGTGTTCAAAATAATAATTTGCAAATTATAGATAAGCAAACTATATGAAAAAAAACCTTGGCACATTGCGTTGCTGGTTTTTGCATCTTATAAATATTATGTAGGTATAATATTATTGTAGATACATTGTATAGCCTTTTTTTAATTACCTAGTATACTTAGTGATAATAATTAATTGTCAACATTTTGATGCATGAGAAGACATTAGTGAGATATCTAACAAATAACAATGAAACTTCTGTATTTAAAAGTGATAGTTTGTCATTGTTCTAATATCGAATAAATTGTAAACATAATTACAAATTTTTGGTTTATATCATTTCACGTGATGTGAGGCAACTTTTGACAAAACAAAAGTGGCCTTCGAAAAAAACAACTGACGATAGCAGCTGTTGAAAGTTGTTTTTGTTGTTGTATAATAGCATCCACGTGTTCATAGTACGTAAATAATAGTGCAATGACTACGTAAAAATTGTCGTCAAGAACTACACGAAATCCGTTTTAAATAAAATATTATTGTTAATCTGGCCATTTCCAAAATTATTATTGATCATGGCTGAAGTGTGTTTATATAAATATCTAGATACTATAACTACTAAGCAGAGTGTTCTATAAACCACCTCAAACACGAGTGAGTGCAGGAAAAATAGGCGTTAACAAAATATGTGTCAAGCGCTGGATATTACCATTAGGCCATTTACCTATTATTTCCATTTACCAACGTGTAATATTTCCATTAATCAAACTTATTTTTAAAATAGATAGGTAAAGGTACATAACTACGTTTTTATTTTTCATATTGTGGATTCTGATTGTTTAAAATAACTTATGTAGACAAGTAGGAAGATATTAGATAATCTAAAGTTCATACCTAAGCCAAGCTCGCCCAACACGTTGCACTGCAACATGCAAGCTTAGGTAGTGTTGCAAACTGCGTAGGCACATAGATGACATACAATGTACGTTTGACGTAGGAACATTATCAAATTCTGTTAAGGAGAGGACCGAAAATCCAAATTTAAAATCTCCCTCGTCCATCTTACTGGATATAGGTAGGTCCTACCTAAATACGAAAGGCAATCAATTACCAAGGATTGTGTTTATAATCTAGATAGATTTAATAATATGAGCAAATATTGAAACAGTCAGCCAGATCTAAACTTTCGGAAATACCCACTAGACTATCAATTGTACCTAACTGTTCTCCTATTTTGTTGGCTCTTAGAACTTCTATCAACTTTTAGCTAGGATCTGAATGATTTGTATCCCGGGACCAACATTGTACCTATCATATTCCGATTTTGTTATATAGAACTTCTCTCGAAAGCTATTAGATAAAAATCACGTGTTAAAACAGCAACAATATCTGAATTTCTAATACCTCCTGCAAAATCATTCATGAAAAACCTATGCAGGATTAATATTGGCGACAAAAAAAAACAAAACTAACAGAGCGTACAGGAAAGTATATCGTCTTCCACAATAACGACAACAAACAAAGATTAATGACTGTCTAAGATCAGGGCCCTGATGGAATCGGTGAATAAAGGGCATAGCAAATCAAAACAATATTTTTCCCATCCATCGTTTTAGCCAAGAAAAGCTCAGCTACACTATAATAATGCTAATAAACGTTAATAATCACTACCTAGGTAGGTACTCTTTCCTTGAGTAGAACCATAACGAACAAGAGAGAATAGTATGTGTTCACAGGCTTAAGACACGATCAATATTAGATTAGCTTTTGAAAGCCCATGCATGATTTGGCAATAGGCCTTTTTAAAATCATGGATTTTAATACGAAAATACCTATCTAACAATAAACCTTTAAATTCACACAATTTTCGCAGAAATCAGTGGCAATTTTTTGCAAGTTCACCAGTTTATAAATTTTATTAAGTAGGACCTATATCCAATGATCCACCCAAATAGGAATCCATTCAACATACATTGTAAATGAGGCGTAAATTGTATTGTCATAAGCAATTGTTTCCAGCGGCGTTACACAAGCTACCCAAAGAGTACAATAGGTATACATATACAGGGTGTGGCGTAAGTAGTGGTCCACCGTTCAGGATTCGATGAACCAGATAATTAACTATAACAATTAAAAATTTTAACCATTTTTACTAGTAAGTTTTTTTTACAAAAAACGCTCTTGAACTTGATGGTGTGTTAAAAATTATGGTTAAAATTTGAGAAGAACCAACTTTTTCTTCAAAAGAGCTGAATTTACATAAAAAATCATAATTTATCATGACAGCTCTAGTATTCAGCGGTAATTAATAGAAATAAAAATGAAAAAATAATGGTTTTTGTTGAAACTACAAACAAATTTGTAATAAAAGGTAGAAATTTCGTAATTAAAAGACAAAAAGGAAATATTTTCGGAACCCTTGGGTAAAAATGGTTAAAAAAAAATATTGTTATAGTTATTTATCTGGTTTATCGAATCCCGAACGGTGGACCACTACTTACGCCACTACTTACGCCACATCCTGTATATGAGAAAGCTACCTACCCTTTGCTTCGAATAGTTGGTATTTTGTATCAAGCAAATAATTAGATAATAAATTAGATAAGTACCATTTCTATTAATATTTTCTTATTAAAATCCGTCATGATGCAGTTCTTACGCATTTAATAAGAGCAAAATGTTTTGAGAAAGCGTACCCTGACATGCGTCATGATGACGCATGATTAATTATATTGTACCTATCTTTAAAAATCTTAGCCATCCAAGTCTTTTGGGTAATGAAATTATGTATTCAGTTTGTTCGCAAATAAATTTGAATAAGGGAAGGAGCTAAATAATATTTTTAGATAGGTTTGTAGTTACGTTTAGAATAGATTTGTACCTGCCAGGCTGCCACACATGCCTCACTATTGTTTGTACCTACCTATAGGAACCGACCTAATGCTGTTTCGGTTAACTTTCTTCAAAATAATTAAGTGTGACATTCACCATTGAAACTGATCGCGATCAGCGCATCTAAACCGCGTTCAAGAGCTGTCAGTGTCAATATTACAATGACCCTTACAGCTCTTGAACGCGGTTTAGATCTGCTCATCGCGTTCAGATTCAATGGTGAAATTCGACCTAAGTCCTTAATTACAAGTGTCACAGTTTTGTTACTAGATATAAATGCAGAGTCAATATAAACACCGTTTGCTTTTGTAAATAATAAAATGTCAGCGAGCTGACCGCCCGTTCGTATTGTATTATGGCATTGTAAATAATTTTAATGTAAAATTTATGAATTACAATTTTCATCAAATAAAAACACAAATTCGACTTACAAGAGTTTTATTTATTTAGCTTAATATTCCAGGAAATATTTTCGTACAATAATAAACACGAGGATATGTAAGTAACTGAAGTTGTGGCCCTTGTTGGTGACTCATGCACCCCTTGAGGCGCAATCTTCGTCACTCGAAACTGAAGGGGTAGTCGTAGGGTTTGGCAGTAGGAAAGTACCGTGTGCCACTGAAACTTAAAAATACTTTACATTAATGCTTTCATTATTCAACGTAGAGGTACTGTGTTGGAAGAAAGTTAGTTTCTGACTACCTAACTTTCTTCCTTAGTCCCTCCATGTCCTCCTTTCAGTCCTTCCATGAATGAACAAGATAGTAGTACATATCCAATTTGTTCTACTGTCTGAAAACAGACTGATAACCATTACATCATCCACCTCTGACAAAAACTACATTGGCTACATCCAGATTCCACTTCTAATTATTTCAATTTTAGTGGCTAGCGAGCCGGACATCCGTACCCGTTCCACTTCCGGTCTATTCATATTAAAACTGGCAACTCCAAAACTAGTGGTGGAAATCATCTTTTACAAAGACTGTCAAAATAACATTAAAATCGACTAAATTGATTATTCCATGCAATAAAGAAATCAATAAATTCGTTTACCAAACGAAAAGGTTATAATTTAATGGGTGGTTGTAATTCTAGGTAATTTTTTAAAGGGGACTTTCCTTAATATTAGAGTCAGTACTCGTGTTTTATATACAAAAGATTTAATTAATTATAGGTAAGTTATTTGATCTTTAATAAAAACACAATCATGATTAGATACGACTTTGGCTAAATATGTCTACTTACTAATATTCCGTAAAAATCGAGTATGATAAAACCGTAACATCAACATTTGACAGGCGGATTGTTCGAGAAGGTGCATCACTATTACGAAATATTTAAAAAAATTGTGGTCATGACAACCGATGTGAAACCGAAACGATCGAAAAAATATAATTTTAAATTAACAACTAATAGATACAGCAGTGTCGTGTTAATAGTACAATGTTTAACCTTTGGTCAGTGCTTCAGTGGTATCTGCGACCTTTCATCAAATGGTTTCTCAGAAAAACGACGAAACTGTGTGAACTCCAAAGAATCTGTTACGGCGACAAAGCTGGGGCAGAAAGAACGTGTAATGTGGAGAAATCCTTGATGCTCTCTCGTACACGAGATGTGAAAGAGGTTGTATCTTTTTTGGACAGCGTGGTTTACGAAAGGCGATTCGTTCCTCGTAATTTTCGTGAGTACTTGGACCCATCAATTGGAATCATACTAAGGGTAAAGAAAATAAACCCCAAGCTACATGGATCCTTTGTAGGATCTTTTCGACGATGCTTGGAACAGATTTGGAGCTATAGATGTTTGATAGACCAAGTGGAACACCTGCGACAGACTCAGTTTGATAGCAATAGTAATGAACATGAGGATAAGTTACTGAAGTTGTGGTCGGTGTTGGTGCCTCATGCACCTCTTGAGGCGCGAGTCACGAAGCAATGGCAATATATAGGATTCCAGGTAAGCATTGTCACAACATGGTTGTACTGCTAACACCAATACAACACATAATGTGTCCTTATCTTTCTTAAATGATTTATCTTGCTAGTAAATATAACTATATATCAACTCCTATTTTTAAATACTTCACTTTGACACAGAATAAAGTTCAATCATAAAATAGCATAAAACTTAGTCTTAATACTAGTGTTTATATTATTTCAGGGTGATGATCCAAAAACAGATTTTCGTGGTATGGGCCTCCTTGGATTAGAAAATCTATTATATTTTGCTATGGAGTATCCTCAAGTTTCAAGCCATGTTTTAAGTCATTCACTGCATCCTAAATATGGTTACACCTTTGCCATAGTAGGTATCAATATCACATCAATGGCATATTATTTACTGAAAGATGGATCTGCCAAAACTTATATGTTTAATTCAAAACAATATTTGCCAAATGTAAACCTTTTTCATAAATTTTATTGCTATTTATTTTACGAGTTTGATAAAATGTGGATAGAATCGAAACCGGCGAATATGATGGAATTTTCTGATATCTTTAAGAAATTTGAAAATGCGGTGCGTATTGAACTGGCAGACCCTGCTTCAGTTTTTAGAATAAATGTTGAAGTCGACAATGTATAACGGTATAACCAATGCTAGTATAATTCACAATGTTTAGTTAAAGATATTACACAAAAACATTAACATTTTATTAAGCTCAGCACAGAAGACTGAGTGATAATAAAAAGTGTGATACTTACTCGCCTTATGAATAATTTGCTTAAAGGATTTTAAACAGGCTTACATAATAATTTAATAGGAAAACTTATGGATTTATTGTTTTGCATTAGCATTAGATTACTGTAATAAGTAGTTGATGACGGTAGTGAATTATGTTTTTACTGTCGAAGCCAGTGCTACGTAGTGATGGATGTGTACCTATTTATATTTTTATTGTATTTCTGATTGACACTTTTGTATACATAATAACAATTTTTAATTTCTCAAAGTTAACAATAGTTATTTTTGTAAGAATAGAAGGTATATTTTGTGGACCATTAATTAAGATTAACTTACGTTATATGTTACTGATCTCTCTATTTTATACACAGTGACACAAATATTAAATAAATAGTGCAATAAGTTGAAGGACTGTTAGTTACTTATGTTTATAGTACATTAGGTATTGAGTACATATTAATAGTTTATCAATGCAATTTTACAATTGCTTAATTAATTTATACTCTACCTATTTGAACCGCTTATAGACAAAGAAATACTAGATATTATTAGACAATAGACAGCATCATCCATGTCGAGTCATCTTTAGTCTTAAATAATCTTATGCTCTTTTCTTCTAGTTGCATATTTTATAATGCTCCCTGCACTGCTTATTTGCATAGGTCACAGTGGTACCTACAGGCAGGGCCGTCTTTTCCACTGTCCACTCTGGGCAAGTACCCAGCGCGATTAATGGGGCCCGTAGTAACCGTCGTTCCTGCCAGCGTCGTAGCTAAAAGCTCAAAAAAAAATGCTAAGTAAATCCCAGATGGGGTTCTAAAATTTTCGAGCTTGCATCACTCACTCATAGGTACATCCTGCATTCTCCAAAGCAGCCCCATTATCCTAATGTGCCTAGGGCCTCCAATGGATTAAAGACGGCCCTGCCTACAGTTATATACCTAGAATAACCTCTCGAATTTTACTGGATTTTATCACATTTATATAATGATGTTCATAGGCTAGTTAAGTTAAAAATCAAACCACCTATTTTCAACGTAGGTATATGACTTGTTCTTAGAAAAAATATCACAAAAATTTAAGAATTGTTGTTGGTTAGGATTGTAAATCAACAAAATTAACTAGAATAGATAGTTTACTAGAAATCAAATGTTGTAATATTTAGTGTATGTTGGGTGGATTTTAACTAAATATTAATGCAATAATTAATTTATGTAACATGAGTGTTGTATGTGGCTTTTGCTATTTATTTATTTATCAATAAAAATGCACAAAAATAAAAAAGCATTAGACTCGAGAAACCTTTTTTATTTTAATGACCTATCGCTTTTATGTACATAGCAATAATATCTTATTAGATAGCGCTATGAAATTAACTTTAAACAGTGTAAACATTGGTTTTACTAATTATTATTGATTGTAGGCCAAAGTTTATATCAGCATCGGTAGGCAAAATACGCGCTTTGACGTGGAGTGGCCGTCACCAGCCCAATATTAACTAAGTATAACATTAGGTAGGTAGTGGAGGTATATGAAATTGAAAGAAAACTCTTGTAATAATGACCTTCACATATTTATTATATAGTTTCTTCTAATAAACACTTAATAAATAAAATTATTTGCAACATAATTATACTGATTTATAAATCTACAAACATCTACAGCAACAATTTTGCATAATGATTCAGACCTAATATCACCAAGTTTCTTACTCACAACACAAATTAAGTAAATGCAACATTTTATTTAAAGTATAAAACAAATAAAAGATAAATGCATAAAAAATCTTTTTTCAGTTACACAACAGAAGTTTATTTACTCTTCTTATCTTTTTTGGGGTCTTTGGAAGGTCTTGATCTGCCTGCCTTGAGAAGAGCTATAATGGCAGTTATAGCCACTAAGCCAAATCCTGCAACTCCTATTTGCCAAATCCAAGGATGTTGTGCAAGAATTTCCAGTCCGTAAGCAACACTTATTTTGATCATTTGGACACACCAGTCCACAAGTTCATCGCTGTAACAAAATCATATATTTCATTTATTCGTGAACACAAAATCCATTTATGAAAACAAATTGGTTCATGATCAACTTACAATGGTGATGCCAGCAATGGCACAGGTTCTCCTTTAGAATTCTTATACCAGTCCTGAGCAAAGGTAACAAAAGATTTCACATCTTTCTTGGGCAAATCAAACCGGTACACCTTTCCGAGGCGGAAGCTGAAATAATTTTATTAACATTACTACTTATTTCATATACACTTAATACATTAATAAATACACTTTCGTTAGATCATTTCTACATAATTAATAATAAATAGTAAGTTAATTGTATAATTTAACACCTATTTAATATTCAATGCAATGTGTATGATCACTGTAGCGTAAATAGCTGTAAATTGAATACTAACTAGGTACTCGCTTATTATCACACAAATTCAAAATATCTTAAATGTTGTCCGACTCTGATACCATGTAATATGTTTTGTAATATTGTGGTGAGAAAATAAATCTTATCTTTTCTTATGAACAAACAATGCTGTGTGGCATTACACGCACACTATCGTCCGAAAATTGATAACCTTGCAGCTTATGTAGAATAGCAATATCATTTTAACTGCATCATAATCAGCCTATAATGTTCTCACTGCTGGGACACAGGCCTCCTCTCTGTGAGAGGGAATGGGCCATAATCCACCACGCGGCCCAGTGCGGGTTGGTAGACGTCACAAGTCTTCGAATTTTAGGTTCTAGGACATACCTGTTTCCTCACGATGTTTTCCTTCACCGTTTTGAGAGCAATGGTGATGAAATAATTTACACAAAGTAAAGCGCCTGTCTGGGTTCGAACCTACGACCTACAACTCGTAAGTCATCACTGGGCCACCACTGCTCTCACTTTTTTAACTACATACTACGCGTTTAATCAGGAGTAATAAAGTAAAACTTAATACATACAAGAGGAAACTTGGCAGTTTGTTGACTTTGAATCTCTTGGCTGTGTTTAATCCTTGTTGGTTTGAGTCCATCCGCGCGACGTTGATGCGACCTTTCAATGTGGCGCCCACACTTTCCCACACTGCATGTAGCCTCTGACAATCCACACAGGAAGCTCCGTAGCTGGAAATTGCACATTGTTTAAATTTAGAAACTGTATCAGATTCTGGTTTCTGACTGGACCTGTTGGTTTTTCTGTTGCATGATTTAGAGCCGGTTTTTTGATCCGTAGTTAACTCAAAGCCATTAGCTAAAAATAGTAACGAATGGTTAATTTTTAGAAAAAATGAGTTGATTTGATCAACACATTTTGCCAAACCAAATATTTTTTTTTTAACTAATGGTTGAGTTACTATGTATCAAAAAACCGGCCCTTAGGGTCAAGTTAATCAATAGATGGCTAAATTTTAAACAGCTGTTTAAACCATAAACAACATAACAATATTTTGCTGTTCACCACACACTATAATAACCATCATTGATTAAGTACTGTAATCAAATGATTAACTTATGCAGTATATGCCGCAGTAGCCAACTCAGTTTAACCATTATTTTATACTTCCTACCGCGAAGTTTTTTTTTTTTTTTTAAACGTTGCCCCACACTAGGAATTTCTCCTGTATCGTGGGTGCGTTTACAAACATTTAAACTCACATACACAAACAGCCAGACCCGGAACAACTACTTGCAGGTCATACAAATACTTGTTCCGTGCGGGAATCGAACCCGCGACACGCTGCGCAGCAGTCAATCGCTTAACCACTGCGCCAACCGTGTCCTGTGTGTTAGTTTTGCATTGTGCATCCCGTTTAGGTAGTTATAAAATAAAAATGCAAGACGCTTTGAATTATGTATATCTTTGGAAGAGGATAATGTGTTAGACGATTTTGAAGATATAGAAAGATTTTTGAGCACTCCACGTATATACCAAACAGGGCGCAATTATTTCGAAGAATATGACGAGAAAGCATTTGGTACAAGATTTCGTTTATAGAAACGTACCTAGTGCTTTGGAATTAGGTAGGTACTTGATTTAATTGAAAGTTAGTTGGAATATCTAAGCGATAGGTAGGTTTTGTTTATAAGCTACAGTAATATAATTATGTTTGGGGTAAGTATTATAGGTAGCATAAGTCAAGACACTACGTAGGTAATTTAAGGCTAGATCTATGATGTAATTACTTTTTTTACTCCCTCGAGGTATTACTACCCACCTACTAAGGTTATATTAATTATTAATAATCAGAAACGATTCTCTGTCACCCTTAAGTCAGCTGCTTTTCACCCTGAGGTACTAAGCCACAGGGTGTCACCAGCTGACTATGGGGGAGTATGCTGGTGTCAGCAGATCTACAGCGAACAGGGTGATCCATCGATTGACTGCTGCAATTGCCTCTCGCAATAAGGCTAACATACAATTTCCAGAAACCCGCGAAGATATTCGCAAAACTCAAATGGAGTTTTATAACCTTGCCAATTCCCAAAGTGATTGAGGCATTGGACTGTATACCCATATAAAAATCATTTCACCTGGAGGTAATCATGCGAAAACTTTCAGAAACCAAAAAGGCTATATGTCAATAAATGTCCAGGCTGTATGCAATGCTGGTCTTATAATCTCAGATCTTGTAGCGAGATGCCCAGGTAGTACTCATGATGAGCGCATTTTTAGTGCGTCTCGTAGAAATGCTATGTTCGAGTTGGGCTCATACAACCACTCAATTCTTGTGGCAGACAGTGGCTATATGAATAGCAGCTACTTGATGATGACTCTTGATAGGGTTCAAAGAGCTGAAGAGTCATTACACAATAAATCACAAGTAAGGACTCAGAATCCCATAGAAAGGTTGTTTGGGATAAGGAAGAGACGTGCATTTAAAAAACGGCATTCTAATAATCGTTGTTCTTCACAATATCCTTCAACCAAAGCGATGAGAATGCCCTCCTGATGACCCTGATTTGGAGGGAACTATCTGCTCCTCGAGAATCTATAATAGGACAAGGCAGGATATGGCAGCAACGGCATCTTGACATTGGTACGGAACACTAACACGACACGACGAAAAAAATATGAATTGAGTTTGATTACAGAGTTTGACAATGAAATTTGATTGACATTGACTTTCAACATTCACAAAATCATTGATATAGAATTCCGTAGATTGGGCATGAGAGTGAATGAGAGCTCCCGCTCTTAACGGGACTATGCTGTGTTAGAAAGAGAAAGAAAGTGACGCTGTCAACAGGGCCAAACACGTATTTGCTAGCGGCCCATAGCGGCCCCGGTAACTGTTTACGTGAGCGTTTCGGCAATTATTTAAGTGAACTAGAGTGATAACCTGTGATTAAATAACCATAATACGATGGTTTCTTGTGCAGTACCAGGATGTGAATCTTCCAAAAAGAAAAATCCCCAGGATTACTCGTTTCACCGGTAAGTTTACAAATTATTTACATTGTTATTTCTGCATAAGCAATGCACTAATAAGCCGGTTTTAAGCAAAATATGATGAGAACATTATTTTACTTACGATTTAGATGAATTAGCATGCCTGAAACCACCGTATCTAAGAAATAACAAATAGAGAAATACGAAGGAGTTATAACCTCACTTTTTAGTGATGCGATAGCCTAATTTTTGACTTGTTGATATCGACATCTAAGATAAAGGTAGCTTCGTACAAATGCATATTCTTAGAAAATTAGATTATATGTCGCTAATTGTTGTAACAAACAAAATAAAATGTAGATATATTACAATCTTATATAAACTAATACATATTATAAAGCTGATGAGTTTGTTTGACTTTTAATACGCTAAACTATGGAACTAGCAACCTACCTGATGGTTCGAATTGAAAAATTACTTTAGTGTTGGATAGACCATTTATTGAGTAAGATTATAGGCTGTATAATATAAAATGTAAACTGTGCATTTCATTAATAAATGATTTTTTATAAGTAAATCTTTTTTGTTTCACTATTTTCTCTAAAATGTTACCTTTATGGCCCCTCAGTTAGTGACACAGCGTGGGATGACCTGGCAAAGCATTAATAGAAATATCTAGGAACGCTCGAGAATCCTTCTGGTTAACTTAGGATCCCCTATAAGCCATACTGAGACTCATGAAGAAGGTGCACGGAGGGCTAGGGGTTGAGTAGAAGGGAGGGGAATCGCACAAAAGATCCAAAAGGGTCGAAGCGCTCTGGGCTCTGGCCTAGGGCCAGCAAAACAAGATAAGATAGGATCCCCTGGTATGCCGAGAGTTACCGGGACATACTGCGTTAATTGTGAAGATGTTTTTTTGCCATTGAGTAAGTATATTTTTTTTTTTTATATTTCCAATAGAAATTGCGTGATACTCGGACAAAGAAACATTGTAATCCTAACTAATATTATAAATGTCAGTTTTACCGCTAAATGAGGTTACTGGCTAGTCGCATGCCGATAGTATTTATTGCGTTAGACCCTTAAGACATTTAACAGAATGACTCATTACTCGCATAAATTATCGATAAAGACCAACAAAGGAATAGACAAGTCACAACACTGTCTATGCACACACTTACATTTTACGCATACTTAGATCAATGGTTTTTGGTCTTGTTTGATTGTTGACATTACCGAACTACGGAATTCTACATCTATGCACAAAATAATGTTTACGTAGACAGAGAAAAGTTTTCTCTGTCTACGGTTAAATACCTACCATTCGAAGTTTCGGCCATTTTCAACTCGACTCATTGAAAAACGTTTGGTTATCGTTGAACATTGAACTCGGATAAAACGCGGTTTGTTTAAACAACTGTTAAATGCTAACAGAACGGTTACGTAATCAATGATTAAGTTGTAGTTGGTGAACTCGGGTCTTTTTAGAATATGAGGGCCTTGATACCAGAAAATTAAATAATTTATACTAGCATTTACAATAATTTTTTACAACACACATCTATAATGCAGAATTGGGTGACAAAGTATCTTATGGCAAGTTTTAAGCAGCCAGATGCATGCTTTATCATTTTAGGGTTTTCATTCAGTCTAAATAGTTTGCAATAAATAATGGGCATGGTGATACTTACAACATGACAAACCAATCGCCAGTGGTGGCCCCTGTGGCTGCCTGAGTGATATGTTCAAATATTTTATCTGTGAGCTCTTTGACTGCAGGAGCCTGGTTCTTCTCAAAGAACCCATATATTTCATTCTCATCAGGTTCCCCTATAAAACCATTAATAATCTATGGTTACAAAACAAGTACGACTGAAGGATGACAATGCACAGCCTAAATAACTGAAGATACAGCCGTGAAAATAGGAAGGTTATATTCATAAGGAGGTTCAGACTTTCACAGGTTTCTTTCAGAATGTTTGTTGAAAGTTTCTAGAATTTTGTGACTGTAGCAAGCAAGAGCTAGAATAGTATGTACAGTAGTAGTTTCTCCTTAATACAGATTACTCGGTGATCTAGCTAAGAGAGCTGTGATTCACCCAACAATTTTGTTGTACCTACACCATGTAATTAATAATGCATACTTTGTAAGTTGACAATAACTATCAATGCATTATGGTACTCAAGTGAGACCCAAAAAACAGTAACAAAAAAGCAGTCTTACCACTAAACAGTAGAGGGACACCATGTCTAAAGAACACAAGCGCAGGATCTTTGGCTGGGTTATACAGCCTGCTCAGGTGACTGTTTACAGTCTTGACACTCACAGCGTTCATATGCTTCTTAAAATCATCCTGTAGACTCTCTATGTGAGTTTCAAACTCATCACATTTATCACAGTTTGGTTTGCCTGAAAAATTCAATGAGTTGAATTTGAGTGGGGTCAATCTTGACTCAAAGGTGAAGAAAGTTACCGAAGTACCGACATACAAAAAAAATATTTATAAAAATGTATTTTCTGGGCCCGTTAGACTAAAGCTTTTTTTCAAGGGTGTGTCATAGAAAGTGCATAAACTAGGCTACAATTGTTGCTTCTTATAGTTCCTTTATTTACTCAGCCCCATACACTGCGCGGTTCAAGGCAACGGGAGGGCAAGCCCTCGCCGCCTGCATATTCATGAGAGCTAATGTTGACAGCCACTTTGCTTGTATTGTTCAAGAGGCAAAGGCAATTATGGAAAATTAGATGTGGAGATGAGTGTTCCTCGTCTTACAGGCATGCAAAGCCACAGGGAAAACTATGATCATAATGACAATGCTATCACATATTGGAAAAGAACTGTCTTTATTCCAACACTGTTCCATGTTACCTCTTACATGAGATAATGTTTTGCTGAAGAAAATATTTATAATTTAAAATTCAACATAGATCTGGCACATAAATTCAATCAGTGCTTAACCCCTTGAAGGACACTGAACGAGACACAATAGAAGTTTTATTGTTATTACGTCTAGGGGCGTTTACTGTCCGCCAACGTGTTAACTGAAATTTTATTCTTGGAATAATCACCCTTTGTGATTAAAAAGAGACAAATGAGAGATTCTTTAATACAAGCAAACAAGCGTAGACATTCTTAATGATCTTGATCCTGTTCTGCAAGCATTGTCTGTTTGTCCCAGATTTGACTATCCAACTTTGCGCATGCTGTACAAAATATTTGCTTGTCTACCTGTATCTATTGCTACAGTAGAAAGAAGTTTTTCAACATTGCTGCATACAAAGACATGG
This sequence comes from Brachylomia viminalis, assembly GCA_937001585.2. Lineage (NCBI taxonomy): Eukaryota > Metazoa > Arthropoda > Insecta > Lepidoptera > Noctuidae > Brachylomia > Brachylomia viminalis. Next base: position 8,411,180 of record OW443300.2, read on the forward strand.
CAGAGGTTGACCATGAAGGGGGATTGACTTAGGGCTGATTTTTCAATAGTCAGATAAATTTTATCTGAGGAATAAATATTGCCGTTTGACAGCTTTTGTATGGAAAATATGTCAAACTGTCTGATTTATTCTTCAGATAAAAGTTATCTGACTATTGAAAAATGGATTATTATTTTCCGAGTGACTAATAACTTAAAAGTCGACTAAATGTTTGCAACAAAAAAAAATAGAGTGGGTACCATATATAATGGGTTGGCAGCTAATAAGGAGTATCGTAATAAGTAATAGGTAGCATATTAATATATCAGTAATAAGCTCCGTTTTAATTTGTTACCAGGAGAAACTGGATGCAATCTGGTCTTTAGGGCACCCCGACTCGGACAGGTTAGGTAAGAAGGGGATGGCGGGGTCGACAGACCCCGCCATCCCCTTCGTGGTTATTTTTTTATAAACCACCCAGAAGTAGGAGCCCCGCGAAGTGGGGCTCCGTCGACCAAGCCCTGCCATCGACCATGCATAGAATATTTTAATTAAGGTTTGGTTAGAACTGTGACAATTATGACAAACATGAACACCCATTTTCTATTTTGTTTTCGCCATTAAGTTTCCGCTTAGATATTAATTCTGTTCCCAAAAGAAAAACTTGATGCTAGTTTAAATTAAAACGGAGCTTATTACTGATATATTAATATGCTACCTATTACTTATTACGTAACTCCTTATTAGCTGCCAACCCATTATTATATGGTACCCACTCTATTTTTTTTTAAAACCTATATTCATTTTACTTAGTTGCCGCATTAAATACATGCCATGAAAAATCAGCCCTTAATGGCTTAGCTCTGTTAAACGCTCACCTTGACATTGGCTGTCATATCGACAATGTAACTAACCAATTTACCAGGAAGAATAGGGGCATGGAATTCATTGTCTAAAGAAGAGGCCTCAAATTGTAATTTTTTATATCATCAATCATTGTCTTGTATGTTGTATATACAGTTTTAATAAAACTTTCTTAAACTTTTTATGTGACTTGCTTATTTTGTTATTAGTTATAAACAGAAACACCCATAGCTCAATATTTCTTTTAGCACCCCCCTCAAGTTTTTTCTATATCTACCACTGCCCATTTAGCAAAACGTCTGTAAACACTCTGGTATTACTTAAAACTCATTAAAAAGCCATTTCATTGGTTTAAACTAGTTTTAAGTAATACTTGGCGCTTGAGTGAGGTTCTCTAATACAGGCATAAGTTATTCACGTCATGGTCATGTTTCTACATATACCTAGTTAGTATGATGTCACTACATGCACACTTAGTAGGTAATGGTACAGACTTACAGAGGAAAGCTTACTCCATCACATATCTACAAAACAATGTGTCATAAAAATACCGGCTAGATTTTTACAAAATTCGACTAATATTTTTAACTTCAACTAGTAGTGGAATTCCACCTACGTATATCTACTTAATCTGAATAAGTACTTACTAAATAAGACAATAAGCTTTTCTTTATCTCGAATTAATTCAAGGAGATCATCGTCGCTTACACTTTGCAACGTTTCGCTGCTTGATTTTATCAATGAAAAAAGTAAAACTATGAAACACACTTTGAGCTGCATTTTGTTTATATTCAGTCCTGGTCTGGTAAAAATATCACTAAATGTTTATTCCAATTCTTACAAGTATGTAAAACTCGTAAAAGCATTGAATTCAGTCCATCAGCATCACGCAAGTTCTTACCACCAGAGACAGAACCACAGACTATACAGTATACAGGGTTACTGGTAATTCGACGTATATCCGTCAATGCTCTAAGCCGTCAGGGGCTGATAAGGGGGCCAAAATGCAACAAATTGAACCCCCCATATGTATGGCCGAAATTCAATACTTTTCGAGATATTAGAATTTTAAGGGTTTTTCGATATTTACTCAAAATTTGACATTTCATTCCAAATAAAAAAAAAACTACATATTTGAATGGGTACCATTAAAAATGATGTTGTAGCTGGCACTTCAATAATTATGCTATGGACATATTTAAAACTACTTAATTTAACAAAATAATGAAAATAATGAGCGATATAAGAATAATATCTTACCAATATTTTCATTTTACGCTTCAAAAATGTTGTCTCGTCACAAAAATTTCTATGACATTAATCGTACAAATAACTAAAACAACTTGCTTATTCTGTAAGCTTTCCAGAAAGCTATAAAAGTCAATTTTAAAATACATAATTCGTGCCAAGGCATGTGTTTGAATCGGCGCGGGGAGAGAAAGGGTCATTTGTATTTGTATGAAATAAAATGCATAAAAAAATGTACATGAAATTTTATTACAAATTTTACACATCTTGTTCAAAATGAGCCCCTCGATTACGAATGCAGGTTCGAATTCTCTTCCTAACTTCGGTTTTCGTCACTCTTGATGTGAACGTTGTTCTCATCTGTTGCGCCGCGTTTATTATTCGCTGTCGAAGTTCTTCGACTGAATTTATTGGGGTCACATAAACTAATGCCTTCATATGACCCCAAACGTAAAAATCAAGTGGTGTGATATCAGGGCTTCGTGCTGGCCACGGAATTGACCCTCCCCTCCCAATCCATCGGTTTGGATATCTCTCGTCTAGCCACTGTCGGACAGTAATCCGGTAATGTGCTGGGCAACCATCATGTTGAAACATGAGGTTGTTTTTTATTTCTTCGGGAACATCCGCCAACAAATCGTCTAGGTTGTTTCTCAAAAACTCCTCGTAATTTTTGCCGTTCAAATTTTGGGGCAAGAAATGAGGGCCCACCAAATAATTATCAACGACACCCATCCATACGTTCAGGGAAAATCTCATTTGCGACGCAGTTTCTTTTAGTTTTTTTGGATTCCTGCCTGCTTTAGGTGCCCAAAAATGTAAGTTATGGTAATTCGTTATTCCATCCCGGTCAAACTTTGACTGTCAGTCCACAAAATATTTCTTAGGAAATGTTCCTGGTCAGCGTCAGCGTTTAACATAAACCGAGAAAATTCGAGTCGCCTGGCAGGATCTCCCTCGTGCAATGTTTGAACAGGTTGATAATGGTACGGGTGTCTACCTGATAGATGTACTACCGACCACACTTTCCACTGGGACATACCGAGCTGTCTTGCAACAATGTTCGTTGAAACACTGAAGAATGGTGTCCTCTTCGTCAGCCGTGTACCGTCGAGGTCTGCCAGCGTTGAATTGTGCTCTTTGAACACTGCCAGTTTCAGACAATCGTCGATAGGTGCTCCCGAAAACAGTAACGTGGGGAAGTCGACGATCGGGAAAGCGGCGTTGGTATTCTCGCCGAGCCGCAGCCGCGTTTCCATCGGCAAAACCATTACACAACATTATGTCTGCGTATTCGTTATTAGGATACGAAGCCATGTTATCCGAAATAACAATGATAACAAAAAGAATAACAAGAGAAACAAGAATTAACAATAATGATCGATAACAAATTAACGGGATGAGAGATTGGTAGCAAGATAACAACACACGTGCTTGCGCGGCGGAGAGTCAAAACTTACCAAGGAAGGCGACGCGAGCGCAGCAGACGCCGTGTACTCCCCCGCCCGCACACCCCGCCCTCACACCCCGCCCCATCGCGAAGAATTTCGCTATGAAAATCGGTTGTTTTAGCGAGGATCATAAACTAAAAACACAGATATGGTGCCGATTCTGTTGTACACCGAACTAAACTAACTAAACTATCACTAAAATTCTTACTTTTGGCTATGAGAATCTTAACGCTATTCTGCAAAATAAAATCTCTAAATTTAAAAATAATTTTGACACACCTAAAATCAAATTTGGCAATTGCGACTTCACGTGGTACTTGTTTGCCGTACCACGTGATTTTTTTTTAGAGCCGGAGGCGCGCATTATTTTGTTGCCTCGACATGTTTTGTATGGAATTTTTCATTTTTTTTTTTACCAACACGTTGGATTTTAGATGTCTTGGGGTGTTATAAAGGGGGTCGAAATTTTCATTATTTTTGCGATAGGACACACCGTTTTCGAGATATAAGCAAAAGAAAAGAAAAAAAGATACAGTACTGTTTTTGCATCTGAAGTCGAGGTGTTGGTGTGAATTTTAGTTCATGACAACTAATTTTATTCCACACCTTTTTAATCGCGATTAAAAACAGGCAGATTTAGTTACGACAATCAAAATTTTTGGTGAAAAACGTAAAATTCAGAATAGCAAAATTGCCATTTTCACTAAATTATAATCTCAGTGCCATCTTAGTGCTGTCAAACTAAAATTTGGTTAAGTTGTGTCACTTTAGTCAATTTTAGAATGGGAAATCGTCGTTTGACAGGAATAAACGAAAATTTGGTGATTTTTAGTCTAGTTTAGAGAATTTTGTGACAAGAGAATCGGCACCAATTTCTCTCCCCGCGCCGGTTCAAACACATGCCATGCCACGAATTATGTATTTTAAAATTGACTTTTATACCTTTCTGGAAAACTTACAGGATAAGCAAGTTGTTTTAGTTATTTGTACGATTAATGTCATAGAAATTTTTGTGACGAGACAACATTTTTGAAGCGTAAAATGAAAATATTGGTAAGATATTATTCTTATATCGCTCATTATTTTCATTATTTTGTTAAATTAAGTAGTTTTAATTATGTCCATAGCTTAATTGAAGTGCCAGCTACAACATCATTTTTAATGGTACCCATTCAAATAATATATGTAGTTTTTATTTTATTTGGAATTAAATGTCAAATTTTGGGTAAATATCGAAAAACCCTTAAAATTCTAATATCTCGAAAACTATTGAATTTCGGCCATACATATGGGGGGTTCAATTTGTTGCATTTTGGCCCCCTTATCAGCCCCTGCCGGATATACGTCGAATTACCAGTAACCCTGTATAGAAAACTACAGAGACAGAACGGACAGACAGAACACTATTACTCCTAGCTTACCACAGGCTATTGGTCTGTGCTTACCACAGGCTATTTGGTCTGTGCTTACCACAGGCTATTTGGTCTGTGCCTACCACAGAACACTATTAATTACTCTTAGTTATTGTTCTGAGATTACTCCTAATACTCCTAGCGGAGTAGAGTAGCGAGTTCTTACTAGAGGTGGGCGTTAAATCAATAAACTGTATTTTTTAACGACTTTTCATTCGTCAACGAGATAACTGTTATTCATCAATGAAAAAACAGGGTGAAAATATTAGTTGTTTATTTACGTCAACACACAAGACGCATTCGTTCATTATTTTACTCAGTTCCAAAAAAAACCAGTTGAAAATAAAATGCTACTAATGCTGTTAAATTGTTAATACTTAGTATCTTACTCCTTGTGTGAGTGAACCACAGAGTGAACTAGAGACAACTAATCACAGTAGAGACAAGGAGAACTATCTCATAAGGGGAGAAAGTTGAAAAAGTGTCCAGCATAAACAGTAAATAATAGTTCAAATACCCTCCAAAATGCCGCTAGCGTAGGCAAATTGTGTGGTATGAATGTAGCAGTTGTTATCGGACTGAAGTATGCCGAGTTAGAAAATTAACGGATTGAAGAATGCCGAGTTAAAAAATTAACGGATTGAAGTATGCAGAGTCAGTAAATTTAATATTTTTAGTGACTAGAGTAGTAAGTGATAATCCAATATACCATACCTCAACAATTATCGTAGTCCAACATTATTTTGTAAACATAACTTTAAATTATTGCTTTTATTTATTTAATTTACCCGGTGGCTACTGTAGCGCCATCCTTATGTAGCACATTTTGACGGACACTTTTCATACACAGAGATAGTTCTCCTTGTCTCTACCCTCCGTAGCCATCGTAGACAGAGATAGTTTTCTCGATAGCCCAATGACTAAAGAATAATCATTGCGATAGCCATACTGCCATACTTGTCAAACTTGGGTCTGTGGATCATTAGTGTGCACTTATTGTTCTGAGGTGTGCACTCATCAAAATCGACTAAGGGAAAGCATCAAAAAAATATTGTGTGGTTTGCATTTGAGCAGTAGCCAAGTTTATAGACCCATGAAAAATAGGTTGAAAAAAAAAGTTAAGAGGTGTCGTGGGACACCTGGTTGGTACGAAGTTCCTTTCGCTCTGGCACACTTGGCGAATGAGAGTCAACCCAAATAAAAGCGCGTGCAGCACTGAGACGTGATAGAAGTAAAACTTCTTATAATAAAATATTAAAAGAGAAATACTTAACACATTCTTGTTTTTATTTTCCCATATATAAAGCTGCTGACGATAAGGGTTTGCACAATTTGATACACTGGAGAGAGGTGCCGCCGCCGCGCCGTCCCAAATAATATTGCTTTCAAATCTTCCAATAGTTCCTAATAACTTGGAGCTATGATATAACGGCTAGTTATGTAGCAAAAACAACGATAAATAGTAAAAGTCCTGTTATGTGTTGGTATCAAGCCATACGAACCCTATTTGGTATGGATTTATTAATATTTTCAAAATCTACTATCAAACTTTCGAAACAATAAGTTTGTAAGTAATAAACTCGTCAATATGGTCCCTCCCTACTCTCCCATGAACTCTCTACGTCACTTAGTTATATAAAAGTAAATAAATAGTTATTTAAACCATTTGTACGCAACTGTAACCATCAACATTCATTTATAACACTACCAATTTAAGAAGGTTGTTAATGTACTGTACGGCCGCTTTTATGTAGTCATTCGAATTTATATCGTGTGATTTCTTTTCCTATTGTGTTTTTCATTTTTTTATATCTGAGTAGTTAAAAGGTTTTTTCAGCTGAAACTATAAGGGTAAACAATTTAATATGGGTACTAATTATCGGTAGAATCATAATTACCGTCACATAATAGTAACTCATGTATTGGACCGTTACATTATATCGTAGCCAGATTTTAACTAAAATGGGTTAACGCTTTATGGAATTGGAATAGAACCATCTAATTTCACATGATGCATAGAGTCCTTTTAAGTTTCTAGGGTTTCTCAATGAAGCGCAAGGATCGATAGGGTTTTTGAAAAACAATGCCTAATTTTCCAACGGCATCAAATAGAAAAAAAATAATTGCACAAATTAAAACCCATTGTAGTAAAAAAAATCGTAGTTGTATGTCATGCCGTTTAAGTAATACAGAATTCTGCTAAACGTTACCCCAGCGGCATCTTGAATAACTCGGAAACCTCAAGACGCACAAACGTTATTTTTACAAATCTATATATCTAAGGACTGATTTTTCAATAGTCAGATAACTTTTATCTGACTATACAAAAGCATATTAGCATATTTTCTATACAAAAGCTGTCAAACCACAATATTTATTCCTCAGATAAAAGATATCTGACTATTGAAAAATCAGCCCTAAGTCGCTAGTTTCTATTTAGTTACGGCGACCAGGAAAAAAACATGCTGCTAGGGTAACGTTACTCCAGCGGCATCTGTTTTGCGTGAATATCTTTGGATCGGCTGGACGCACAAATTATAAATTTCGGGCACATTTACATGACATGAGGTAAGTACTAATTATCTGTCAAGTCGAAATCTTGAAAAGCGACAACATGCCGCTGGCGTAACGCACACCGTTCACGAGCGTTCCAAATTGTTAACACAAAGAGTATAGTAAGCTCTTAGTCGTCATACATAATCATGATCGGAACGCAAAATATTGGGCTGCATTCCGGATTAGAACATGAGCGCTCACAGCGTAGAGCGATCACATCGATATTTTGCGTTCCGTATTAGATATCATGATTATGACAGTTTAGAACTGTCATCAATTCGGAACGCTCGTGAACGCGCTCACAGTGGTCGCTCAACGTCAACCTCAAACCTTGCACAAAAAAGACCGATTATTCTTCTGCAAATTAAAGTTTAACGCATTGGCACTTCTATTTTGTTGGATTACTCTATCGACTCGGATAACTCAGATTTTGAGTTTGAGAACGACAATTTCATCCAGGGATGAAACGGACATCGAAGTACTTATATTAGCGTATTTACATGCTCCCGGCAAAGATTTACCACGAAGTAAAATACCATGTTCATATTCATTTAATTATTGTTTGTCACAGGTGAAAAGGCAGTTCTTACAGTTCGCATTATTGTATCACTTTAAAACATACCCATGGGGTTCACATTATTTATATGTGTGTCGATATTATTGGCTATGTTAAAAAGAATTAATAAAACTACAATTACACTCCTATTTGTTACCAAGAATTACAATTAACATAGATGCAACAATAATTAAACATAATGCGCATGAGTTTATAACTAATTTCTGGTATTCTGTTACGTCTTGGATTTTACAGCAAAATTTCGAAAATGCCGCTTTAGTTTACCATCGTTTTTGACAGCGCTCACGGTGATATTAATTTAGGGCATGGTCGGCGTTATCGTAAGATGGCGCGTGTCATGACGTCATCTATGACGATTGACGGGACATCGTTATCGCGTTCACGCTAATTCGGTACGCGTGTAAGCGCGCTCAAATCGATTACAGCGCAACTCGGAACGCAACCTAAATGTGATCGCTCGCTGGAGCGATTATGAATGAATCGGAATGTAGGTATTCTTTTCTTTACAAAATCCTCAGAACAATAAAATCTTCTATGAAGTGTCACTGTCAAAAATGTTTCTAAATTATCTGTGGTAGAGGTCCGGGATTTACACGATTTGAACAAAAATATTATTGTGAGATTTATTGAGCTTGAATATAATCTATACGTGTTTGTTAAAATATTTTGCTATAATCAGTGGATATTTAGTTATTTAACTAAATATTTTTAAGTTAAGGAATTGCAAAAGAACATCAACAGGTGAAGGTTTATTATAATTTCAATGTCACACAGCCTTTACTGACCCACCTCCTCCCTTGGTATATAAACATGATTACCTTGTGAAAGTTCGATCTAACAAAGTAACAACGTATTAGAAATATCACGATTATTTTCCAAGCTATGTTCGGTATCGAAAGCTATTGGCATAAGATTTTCTTGAAAAATAAGAAAGTCATAAAAAGGGAGGAAAGAATGAGTCATAGTTCGTAATTTGGTAGTGCTGATCTAATCCTAACCAGTGTTGTACAGTTGTTGCATTCATTTTATTTTTTGAAGAGTTCTTAAAAAATGGCGGAAGTAGAGGAAAAAGTGGTGATGACACCAAAATGCAAGACTGCTAATTCAACAACCCTGGTGATTGAGAGGAAAGCAGTGGAACCAGAAGTCAGTGATAAGATCCATGTTGCTGGTGGAGACCATACAGGGATTATAATCAATAAAGAAAAAAGCTATGGTATGCTCTTAACTTTTTTTAAATCCTATTTAGCTTGTTTTTGGCAATCTTTTGGAACTGTACTAAGATTTACGTTTCATAAGTCCTTCTCTCATCTTACTGCATGTCAATAGCATAAAAATTAAAGTCGTGTACAGTTGCATTGTAATGGCTGAATTTGGCAAAATAACCGAACTTTGCGCAGATTGGTGTTGGTAAGTATTATTGTATACTTCTAGTTCTAGCATGCTTTGCCTTATACACTGGTCAATGATTTAGTTTGGAAGTAAACCATTCATCTTTAAATAATTGGTCAAAATTTATTTTCTTATAAAGTTAATTATTATCCTATCTCGTAAGATACAGGCCAGACCTAGTTTAAGGGATAGAGTTTAAAATTATTTTAGTCCTATGTTAACGCTTTAATTAGTTATGTCAACTAAATGTATGCAGTACAATGTGATCCTGGTTTATGCAATAAATTATTACTTATTCATTTATTTTTGAATGCATGGTTCAGACAAGTTACTGCTTCCAAATTGTTTCAAGGATTACTCCATTGCAACATAAGAAGAAGAAATATATAAACAGAATATGTATTTCAGAATATTATTGTTTTTAATTTTTGGGAGGAACATGAAAGCCAGTGGCCACAATTACAAATCAGTGTTACATTATTAGCAAAAAGCATCCATACTCCATCCATACTAATATTAGAAATGTAAAAGTAACTCGGTCTGTCTATCTGTTACCCTTTGTTGCCTTAAGGGCTGAATGGATTTTGAGGAAATCTGGCACACAGGTAGACCATGATGATGACAAAGATGACCATGGGGTTAGGACATAGGATAAAATTTATGCTGGTAGTATGTTCCCATAGTATAATTTGAAACCTTCAGGTGGGTGAAGGTTCGCAGACAAGAGCATATTTTTATTATTTTTAATTTTCAAGAGGTGTGAAGAATTTACTATTCCACTGGTCACATTAACAGAACTTTGTTCCATTTACTATTACACTAGTCACATTAACAGAACTTTGTTCCATTTACTATTCCACTGGTCACATTAACAGAACTTTGTTCCATTTACTATTCCACTGATCACATTAACAGAACTTTGTTCCATTTTCGAAAAAAGCTGTATTATAAAAGGAAATACATAACATTTAAATATTATCTTGCCAGCTTCCAGCATAAAAGGTTATCAATATGTTGGCCTTGCTACTTCCTGCTACAAAATCTAAATATAGGTATTTTATCCTTATACAGTAACCACAGTATTTGAGTATAAATACTAGTTCCTGCAAGCTTTCCTGTCATATTTTTAACATGATTTTCTAATTTTATTTTTCTGTTTACTGTGATTCCAATTCATAGTATATATTTATTTTGTTTTTAATTTTATTCTTATGAATCTGGGGTATGCTTTTAAAATGGTGACATCAATAACAATGCCTGCCAAAAGCATAAACACAAAGTAAGTTTTTATTGAATGGTGTGACAAGGGTATAATCAACCTTAACTGTATATGTATTAAGTTTATAATAGCATGCACTATAAACTGACATAAATTGTAAGTCTATGAGTAATACAAGTAGAGAATGAAGCCTATGCCACAACTGCAATTAAAATTTATCATTAATTCAATTTGTCATCTCGTTAATTAAGACAATGACCATTGTAACAATGCTATGTTACTGGATAGATAAGAAAATTAATGTTACTTGTTGATAATTTGTGATGTAAAACAAATATATCAGTAAATAATGGTAATGACTCTTTAAATATTATGGTCATATCAAAGGATTGTGGAGCATTAAGCTCTGGCCAAACTGAAGCGAAGCCTGGGCGGGAGAAAATTCTCTCGCGCCACGTACGTATGACCCCAAGAATGCCACAGATGCCGCAATCAATTTGGCCACCTACTGGGCTCAAAGAATATAAAAGTTATAATAAGTCCCATCGACACGAAAATAAGAACTTGTATGGAGGGGCTCAACCTGCCAGTTTGAACACCTTCACCTAAAGGCCTGCGCACCGGGGACGGCAGGGCAGGGGATTAGGCCACGGCATGCCCGGCAACTACTGAGACATCCCGCGGAATCCGCTGCCAACTACGCAACATAGTCGAAAAGTTGCTTTTGAACGAGTTGGATGCCTCGAAGTTTTTAATTGTGGATTGGGATTTGGTATTACTATTTATTATTGGCAGACGAAGAACAGGCACATGCAAATAGTAATAGGACTAGAAGATTTTGGGTTGAAAATCTGTGGTGGCAAGATGGTGTGCGTGCACCCCCGCTTGCACTGCCTCACCCCGCGATGTTAGCGGACTCCAGTGCATACCGACCCATGCCTTGGCGTCCCTCAGCATGCCTTGGCGTCCCCAAGCATGCCCTTGCATCATGCCGTTACCTCCCGTCGTGTCCCGTCGCATGCCACCGCGGCATCCTCTAGCGCGCTCTTCAATGTCACGAAGGCAAATCCCCTTTGATGAATTGGGGTCGATCTCTAAACATTGGAATTTGTATCTTGTCACCTACTTATAAATTTACGTTCGGTAAAAATAAAATGCTCTGTCCTGCTGTCTGCGGTGTGCCTTTAATGATTAGGAACCAGTTTGAAACAGGTTCCTAATCATAAAAACAATCGACACGCGCAGTTTCGGGCTTCCAAATACCGGGATCCCAGTATTGGCTAATACCGGGATCCCGGGCATTTTTTGTCGTTTTTCAATGCCGGTACTGAAAGCTCTAGTGTGGCCAGAGCTTTACTCGTATAGGATCTCTATGTTGTCAATCTGTATTTCAATTTGCACTTTTATTCTTCCTTCCATCATAATCACCTTTTAAGCCACTACCAACAAACATATCTTCACCCCTACTAACTTTTCCTTTATTTAGTCTATTGCCATGTGGAATAGGCATCCATACTAATATTATAACACGAGTCTGTCTGCCTGTCTGTTACATTTTCTCGCTTAAACGGCTGAACAGATTGTTATGAAATTTGGCACACGGATAAACCATGCATGACATAGGATACTTTTTATCCTGATATTATGTTCCCTAGGTTTCATTTCCGACCACCACGCAGGCGAAACTGCAGACACAAGGTTTTTGGGGTTCCGTACCCAAAGAGAGCAAACGGGACCCTATTACTAAGCTTCGGCTGTCCGTCCGTCTGTCAGCGGGCTGTATCTCATGAACCGTAATAGTTAGACAGTTGAAATTTTTACAGTGTGTGTATTTCTATTACCGCTATAACAACAAATCATAAACATAAATAAAGTTAAAATTAAAGGGGTCCCCATAAAAGAACGTGTTTAAAAAAAAAGGTATGTAGTGTTAAATATTGTACGGTGGTACGGAACCCTCCGTGTGCGAGTCCGAATTGAACTTGGTCTGTTTAAAAAAAAATGACAAATCAAGCGTCTTTAGGATGACCTCTAGGTATGATCTAATGATTACACACTGACCTCATCATTATTGTTAGCACTACTTCATAATAATAAATTATGTATTCATGTTTCAGAGAATGGAGTAACGGAGCCTTGCCATGCCCAGTTAGAATTCTACGTATATTTGGTGTCTGGCGCGACGGGGACTCACACCAGAGAAGCGCGCGCGTTACGATTCTGGTTCAAACCCAACATGACTCCCAATGAAAGGCCTTATGAAGCACAGGCTTTCTTCCGCGAACTTGTCAGTCCACAAGATTTTCCTAAAGGTGAACAACTTTCATTTATAAAAGCAAGTTTGTTGTTACAATTCATTCATAACAATCATAAATTGAATTGACTCGTCAGTCTTACTTAAAAAAAGGGTTTTGCCGACATTGTCCATGTCTATTTACACAAGTTAAAGTAATTCTCAGAGAGAGCAGTGGTGGTCCTGTGGTAACGGCCGCGACTTACGAGTTGTAGGTCGCAAGTTCGAACCCAGACAGGCGCTTTACTTTGTGTAAATTATTTCATCATCACTGCTCTCAAAAACGCCGAAGGAAAACATCGTAAGGAAACCGGCACGTCCTAGAACCAACAGTTCGAAGACATGAGACATCTACCAACCCGCGTAGTGGAATACGGCCCATTCCCTCTCAGAGAGAGGAGGCCTGTGTCCCAGCAGTGGGAATATTGTCGGATTCTCAATGAGAATTATTTTCATCTTCATCATCGGATGATGATGAAAATCATTCATCATCATTCATCTCATTGAGATTCTTTAAACAAGCTTATAACGAATGAGAGTATCATATAGTGGCTTAAGCAGTAATGCTGTATGCTGCATATTAAAATGTCGATAGTAACGACTGTCACATATCCTACGGATAGATTACTTTGTTTTTCCCCACGGGGCAATATAATTATGATAACATACAGGGTCAAATTAAATCAGCTAGCGAAACTCTGCAGACGTGATGGTATTGATATCTAAACATGATAAAACAAAAAATAAATAAATTTGATAATTTTTTTTGTGCGTTTATCGACTGCAGTTAGTGTATTTTTGATGATTTTTTTATGGGGTTATCAACTGCAGTTAGTTTATTTTTGATGTTTTTTTTAATGGGGTTATCTACAGTACTGCAGATAGTGTATATTTAATGTTTTTTTTTTGTGGGGCTTATCGACTGTAGTAAGTGTATTCTCTCAACTCATACTTCAACCAACAACGCCACCAGTATCGCCAGTACCAGTACGCCTCTTTAATTTTATCGTGTTTAGATATCGATACCCATCGCGACTGCAGAGTTTCGCTAGCTAATTTAATTCGACCCTGTATAACAACTATTAAATGCCATTTCAGATTATGTGGGCTACATTAAAAAAATAATGAAATTAATGCAGCATAAGTACAATCAACTAAAACTACTAGAAGTAGAATTAAGACAAGAAGCAGCTGGACCTCCATTACCCGGTAAGTACCTTTAGATCATGTCAAAAGTAAAATAATTATTCCACACATATTGGGACAATTAACATAAATAGAAAAAATATATATTATGTTATGATGCATATTTTTTAATATGGGGTTGCTTAAGTAAAGGGTGCACAAAGTAAAGTTGAACAAATTGTAAAGGTGGGTACAGACCAGACTGATGAATACCAAAGCTGTCTTTGCTTGCACCCCATAATATGGGACTGAAAATGTGGGTCTATTACAGTTCTGCCTACCTTTCGGAGAATTTGAGGTTCTATTAAGTGTCGATTGGTGAGTTCATGTCTAAGAGATAATCTAGTTTCTCGAAATCAAAATCCAGTAAAGACAGAAATAGCCATTAAAATCAGTTGTCATCAATTGTGATTGATCCAGTCTGTACCTAGCCCAAAAAATCGCAATTTATATTATTCTAAGCTTAATACAAATAATAATAAGTATATCTGTTTTTAATTTTATGGTACAGAAGCAAATGGCGTTATTACGAGTAAGAGCGTTATATACGACTTTTCTAATGGCTGTATGTATATTATTTTAGTATGTATTACTATTATGCATGTATGTACTGTATCCTATGACTATTTGAATTATGTATCTGTTCATCTATAATTTCTTGCGTAGTACAGTTGACCAAATCACACAAATATATGTCACAATTGCAACAAAATTGTAAGAAGGGCTGTAAATTCAAAATCAGAATGATTCCAAATTTTAAAAAAATCGGTCAGTTTAAAAACAAAATCGCCAATATACAGCTTTTATTGTATAATTGCATTGCACATTTGTGAGCACTATGCACCTACTTTATAGCTACCATTTGGGTACCTACGTCCGGGGGGCAGTGACTTGAATGTGCCCTGAACTTTGACTTTTAGTATCTCCGTAACCAGAAGGTTCCAAAATATAATCCAGTACAAAAAAAAAAACGAAAATGAGATTAACGGGAAGAACAAATCACTCGGCTTAGTTAAGGGTATTTTTTTCATCCGTTATACACGGTCGCTCTAGGACACATTTTGTTTAGGCAGCTTCGCCAACAATACTCACAGACAGATGTTAAAAAATGTTTCAGACAAAAGTCGTAATATATACCGCGATTCAGGCAAATCAAAAGTCATTTATTCAAACTAGGCTGATAATCAGCACTTTTTAACGTCAAATTACATACTTAATAAAAATCTTAAATTTACTGACAGACTACGCACAGAACAAACCGCTAGGACCAAAAGCGTGAATTTTTGCGCAAGAGTTTCTTATAATTGTAGCGAAAATGAGCACTATCGAAGGATTTTTAAAAAATTCACCCAGTAAAGGTGTTAAACAAGGGTTGAGCGTTTGTATGGAAGTTCGTCATTTTTGCCGATGGGTAATCTCATCGGGCACATGGCTTGTGTATGCAATACATTATTGGCAAATTATATCTAAACTTTAGAATTTTAGAATTTTCGGTATCGAAGCCCTGACAATAACAATAATTAAAGAAACACTGAGTTAGCATCACCTTAGAAATTGGTCAATAACAAATTAACAAAATTGTTTGATTGGAATAAAAAAATGTATAAGATTATTAATACTGCCCGCTTGTTTGAATATAAACAGAATTAAGTTCTTCCAGTATTTTTCTAAAGTTATAATATTATGTATTTTGTTATCAATATTTTTTTTTTTCTTTATCATAATAGGTTATTAATTTATTATGTATGAGATAGCTGCATTCATTAGTATAATTGCGCCATTGATATGAATGTACTCCTAGTAACCATTAGTAGGTCGATTAATTTTAGTGTACACATTTTCTTTTCGAAGCAATCCACTAACGTACTGATTGCATGTATGAGTTTTGTATTGTTTGAACTGAAATTTAGAATAGACTAATTTTAAGATGTGTCTTTAAGGTTCAAATCGTATAATTTTCTTACACCTACTTACTGCCTGTGTTCAGTCGCCAGCACATTAGGTTAAGTATACGAAACTGTCAAATTTCTACAAATGATTTTAAACCTTAAAACGTTGAAGGTTTTATGAGATGATAAGAAATTAAATGAGAAAATTTGACAGTTTATGGTAACTTGACCTGCCGGTCGATGCTGTAAAAATCTCACCGTGAAGACTTGCGTGGAGTGAGCTGTCAGTATCATCCCACTGATGCTAGAGATTGACCAATATTACATTTACAATCATAATCGAGATTTTAATATTATTTTTTATCCAAATTCTATTGATCATTTTATATTATTTCAAAGTTAGTAGGTAGTTAAGTGGCTAAACCACATAAATATTATTATATCTATGGGCTAAACATTACTATTTTCGAGGTTTTAAAATAAAATATCAAAACTGAAATTCAGTTTGAAACACAATGATGTTGTTTTTTTAGACACTTAGATACTTATTTTGAAATAATATAAAATTATCAATAGAATTGGCATTAAAAAATATTATTAAAATCTCGATTATGATTGTAAATGTAATGCTTGGTCAATCCCTAGCATCAGTGGGACGACAGTGACGACACTGACAGCTCACTCCACGCTCACTTCACCTGAGTTTTCACGGTGAGATATTTACAGAATCGCAATGCTGCTGCTGTGGGTACATATTGAATAATGATTCTTAAAATGGCGATGCCAGGATTGGTGTCCGTGTTTCGATGGCAATGAATGTGTGAAAACATAAAGTCAAATGACAAGAACAACAGTGGAGTAGCTGTTTCATCTACCACTCTTTAACTCCTCCCTCTCGGCCTCTCTCTTTTTTATTTTTTTTTATGAGAAAGAGCTATTATCGTAATGCTCAACCGCCAGATTTTTCTGTCTGACATACATACAATTCGTGAGCGGCAGTAGCGACAAGAACGCGTACGTGTGGAACGTGAAGTGCCCGGTTTGCGTCTGGCTGGCTGGCCACTGAGCTGAGGTCAAGTGCGCCACCTGGTGGCTCAAAAAATAACAGAATGCCAACTGAACACCTAAAATCCCGATCAAAATTACCTAATAAGGTTACATTAAACAAAAACAATGAAACAACAAATAAATTACAATCGAACAAATAATGAATGACAGTGTTTAATATTTGATGATTTTATTTTAGCGTATATTGAAGATAGTATACTGAATCAAACCCAAGACCATATAATCTCAGAACAGAGAGTGTTGGACATGATAGAGAATGCATATCCTAATCCATTGAGGGTAGACGACTTTGTCACGTGAGTATTACAAGATTTCTTAGAGGCTTAACTTTCTTTTCTCATTATATAATCATAACAGCTAAAGTCTATTTAAATCCTTGTTTCCAAATGACGCACTTTAACAAATATCAACTTTATACAAGTGTAAACTAAGTAAGATTTCTGAACTACTGGAAGTACCTACTATAAAAAAAAGGAGTTATAGCACCTAGATATTACAGTTATTTTTCCAAATACACATATTTCGGTACATGTTTGGAAACTAAATTGTAAACACAGCTCAGGTTCTCAAGTCTTCCAAACATGTCTAATAGAAAGTATTACTGAAATAAATAATTTCATTCTTATGCAAAAACTTTGCTAAAAAAAAACAAAGCTCTCATGGCGGTGCAGTGTTCTTGAACTTAATATTTTATTTTTTATTGCAGTGTTGGACAGTGGTCAAAGGCAGATGTCAAGGATGCGTTAGAATCGCTAGAAGAGAAAGGTCTGACCCGTGCTATGTCAGAAGGACTTTACGTCCGACAACATAGTGTAGACACACAGGTAATCTATACATGTTATAAATTAAAGTCGCATTTCAAGTATGTCGGTATGACCACGTTGTTCTGCTAAACTCCGCAACGGATTTTGATGCGCTTTTCACCATCATTTAGAGAAATTATTCCGAAAGGTTTTGTGTATAGGTACTACATTTATATCAAACTTACAAATGATAAAGAAATCTCGATTAGTCAAGTCATAAAAACCGCAGGGGCGTGTCTGTATCAATATACATATAGAGGTACGAAGTACATGGTTTAAAGTTCACTCATACCTCCATAGAAAAGGGAGGATCCTCCGACCAGACGGGTGTCGTGTCTGGCGGGCAACTGCCCGTCGATTGATGTCGGAAAGTTGTATATATGCTAGTCGCTCGGTAAACTCTGCTTGCGCGATGCAGGATTTGCGTGACGTGCAGCTCGCATGTGGCGATGTAGATACCACTACATACACATTATATTATAATATGTTTACATATCTCGGGACCATGGGATCCCGGTCCTTTGGGAGTACGAGGGGTCGAAGTTAACTCGCAGACGCCCCTTAGACAATTTTAAATGAAATGTGG
This sequence comes from Brachylomia viminalis, assembly GCA_937001585.2. Lineage (NCBI taxonomy): Eukaryota > Metazoa > Arthropoda > Insecta > Lepidoptera > Noctuidae > Brachylomia > Brachylomia viminalis. The sequence continues at coordinate 8,429,702 of OW443300.2, forward strand.
AGCCAACCGACGACTATCCCTGTATGCACTATGCAAGTGCACTCAAGGATAACCCTTGGTTGATACAGGACTATTGCAGAACATGGAAACGAAATATAACGATATTGGGCTATGGATTTGGGTGACTATAGTGGATTGGTTACCTTGAACTATGGAAGAACTATGTCTCCTGTCTGACCAATACCTTAGTGACGTAGTGAAAAGGGGTCATCATGTCCTGAGGAGGAGATGTTAACTCTTCGATTGCTAGGACGATTTTTAGATAACACGATACAGTCGTGATATAATGTGATGGTAATACCGGTCCCAAAACAAACCATTCGTGTTATTAAAACTATATTGTATTTATTTCAAAGTCAATTTTCCTCTGCGTTACGTTTGTTCTCGTGGTGTCACTACTCACTAGTACACCGTTAAAACACACATGGCGCTACTTATTACGGTTCTAAAATAGTCGCTAATTAAGTATTTCTTAATTTGATCATGCAGGTATTAAGTGAAGTGATATCTAGATCTGACCAGATGGAAAGTGAAACCAGTATGTCGATTCTGTAAAAATGTGACCGTGAAGTGAACACTTAGGTGAAGTGAACGTGGAGTGAGCTGCCAGTAAAAAAACCCGTAAATAGTAATTTTTAACCACTTAAATACTAGCATTGAAATAATATAAAATTATCAACAGAACTAACATTAGAAAACATAATTATAATCTCGATTATGATTGTAAGTGTAATGCTTGGTCAATCCCTAGCACCAGTGGGATGACACTGGCAGCTCACTCCACGCTCACTTCACCTAAGTTTTCACGGTGAGATGGTTACAGAATCGCAATGCTGAAATGTGTAGCTATTGATACGTTCAGGTTTCTACAACAATTCCGAATTGAACTATAATTTGGGACTAAACGTATTCGATGATGCAATTGGCTGAACGCGAGTTTTCTAATCTACATGAAACGCGTTCAACAGCCGCTTGTATAAATATTTGAATGGAAGGTGCTGTTCTGGCTAATAAACTAATAACGTTGTATGTTTCGGAAGTGGTAACTTTTAAAGTTTCTTACAAATCAAACAAGATTTATAATTATATCAGTCTTTTATTCATTTTTAGTAACAAATTAAACATATTTGGTCATCTTTCTTCCTTATTATTATAATTAAACATTTTAAACCGTAAAACCTAAAACACGGAACCAAGAATTATTTATTCCTTTAAGAGGACTCGTTGTTCTAGATAATGTGTTTTCAAGAACAATAAAGCATCTAATATTTTGTCAGAGAGTGAACTTCGTATGCGGTTACAAAAGTAGCCAGCACTGGAAAATACTCTCTCACTCTCCACACTCGTTGGTAGAACGCATAAAATGTACTTACTTGTAAGCTTCTGTCAGATACACGCCTCGGTCTCCTCCGTTATCGTACATAGCTTTTTCTAATTGGAGTAATATCGGAATTCCGATATTACTCCTCTCAATTCCGGAATTCATATATCAGAACAATTGTTACGGAATTCCGGAATTACGAAATTCCGGAATGCATGCCCTAGTTGTGGTACGTGTGTAAGGACCCTTAGATCACCTAAGATTTAACGAAATTCTTCTTTGCCAGGTTGTGAAACAAATGCCACAGTTGTGTTCATCGCGCCAGCCGAGTATAGCTGTGATAACGGCGCTGTACTGTGAGAAGCAAGCCGTCGACGCCATGATGGATAACCAGGAAACGTACGTTCGATACACTACTGTCGGTAAGTCAAACAGTATATTTAATCATTTTGCCTAGCCTTGTCCCAACTACCACGAAATCTGCTTTCAGTCTAAACGGATGCAGCTGAGTATCAGTATTTTACATGGAGCAACTGGCTATCTGACCTCCACAAACCAGCAACTGGGTATCACGATACCCTTTGATAAGATTGGTAGTCAGACTTTTGGGCTTTTGAACCTGTTACTTTTAAAGGAGTAGTTGTGGAGTTTCATGCCAGACCTCCAATAGGTAACGACCAATTGGATCCGTACACCTCGCCTCTTAGGTACCATAGGTGCCCATGTAGGTTTATGTAAAATAAAAATGTTGTTTTTTTTAAATTACATTTTGAATCAGGATAAACTTAAGTTCCACCAATCCATAAATTTTTCAAGGTTTAAGTTCAGCATTATATTTAGTCCGGGTTTATTAATAAGAGGGTAAGATTTTTATTTTAAACGGGAAACGCACAAGTCCCTAACAATAGTAATAAGATCAGGTGGTTAAATTTCAGGGTAGTATTTATATACAACGTGTAACATAATTAACGCAAGACCTCATACACCCCAATTAGAGTATTGGGTTAAAAGCATTATACAATGACCAAAAGATTTTTTTTAAAGCTAACTATTATTATTAAGAAAATCGTGTTGACCCTAGCATTACTTTATGCATTTCAAATTAAGTCTTATTACCTTGAAATAAGATTTAATTTTCTTTGGCTCAATCGGCGGTCAGTATTGCAAAATACCTACATAATTTTTGAAAAAAAAATACCTATATTAATAGTTACTGAAATGGATTCAGTAGTCAATTTTATTATGAGCAAACTACTTTCAGGACTTGCGTTTGTTCTGTTACACCTTGTAGAACAAAAATGTGAATCTGGTCGTGGATAATACAGGTGCTTAGGTCCCATCTCTAAAACTTCTGTGTAATTGTAGAAACACTGTTGCGCACTAACTAGCGGTCTTATCTCCAATATTGTTCGTTTCTAAACACAATAACCGTCAATAAAGGCCTATTCAGATATAAGCGATATCACTATCGCGCTCGTTAGAGATACTGATCCAAAGTGACTAACCAGAAGGCTAACCAGTATCGGTATCGCTAATAGAGTGCGGTAAAATGCTGAACAATGAAAGTGAGAAATTCCACTCCGTATAATAATAATAACAGGTTTAATGCAGAAACTTGTACAACTTTTACATTAAATTTTACGTAGGGACCTCCTTTTAAGGCGCGGACCGACTATGATTTTAATCGCTATTACCGCACTCACACAACCGCATCTGCGCGTTTTACGGTAATTATGCACACACTCGCAAACGCTAACACGGGCGTTTGTGTGCTCAAGGAAAGTAGCATAGTATACGTAAGGAAATCAGATGTTTTCTGTTGAATATACTTACTTATGACGTGCGTTCTAAAATTCGATGTAATTACAGTGTCGGTTCATAATATGATACAATAAATAATTACACATAACAATTTAAAAAAAAACATCACTACTGTTTATTTTTATTACAGTACATGATAAACCGGTCAAATATAAACATTCCGAATTTTACCCGACTGCTCTAGAAGGGGAATTATGCTTTTCGGGTGTAAGTCAGTATCAGGGATGGAAGGGTTAATTAAATGGGTAGTTACGCCATTTCAAACTAATGTTTGTGTTTTAGATAGGTACTTAGTGGGTGCGGTAAAAAAATAGAAAACAAAACCAACATAAAGGCCCTCGGACCACTTAAAAATCACATAAACTCTAAATAAATGCAATAATATCACAGCTCCAAAGTGACAAATGCCATAATGTTTCTAAGAAAATGCGGAGCCGGGACGGAAGCTAGAATTCTGAAAAATTTAGACGATAGAGGGATCATCCACGGGAATGGAAGCTGCTGCTGGCTGAATATTAGTTGGTATTTGCTAAAATTGGTAAAACAGTGCGTGAATTGAACTAAAGTTCTGTGGCGGACTACTAAGGCTACTCACTGCCTAATATTGAAGTGAAAATTCAGTCTCAGTGGAAATATGGGCAATAAAAATAAAATGTTGCGAAAGAGTTTTACAAGAAAAAGACGAAAAACTCGAAAAAATGATGGAATGTTTGGGTAAGTAGGATGATTACGGTATTGTATCATAACATTTGAAATTTGTATTTAGTTTAGTTTACTTACGAAACTGTATAAATCTATAGAAACGGCATTGACAATTTCTACAAACATTTTGCTAAATCCAAAAACAAATAGGTGCACTCTATTTTGATGTCTATAGAATGCATATTTGAATGCGCCTAGTGCAAACGTCTCTGGTCGAAGCAACCATCGAGGCGATAGCCATATTGCAATAGTAGGTATAAGTAACAAAAACAAACTTGCAGATAAATCAGAGTGCGTTCGTAATTATTATAATAATATAAATACTGCACACTAGTTATATATAAAGCATTTTTATTCTTTTGTAAGATTATTTTTATAATATTTATTGAGTCATTAGACCAGTGCCGATAATTTTTGAAAACGAAAAAAGTCACAGTAGGCTGAAACCCATTGGAAAAGAAAGAGAATATAACAAAAATGAAAGGAAAAATAATTTACGGGCGATCCGAGGTCGGGAAGTGGGGGTTTAAGGGTAAAAAGCGGTTTATCTCGATTTCCGGCAAAACTACAAGTCTTATGGAAAAAAGTGTAATAGCAAAGTTGTAGGTAATAAAAAGATCTACAACTTTTGTATTCACACTTTTTTCAAGTAACCTCAAAATTTATGTGAAAAATTCAAATAACCAAGTTCTTGGTTTTTTATTTTTATCTTTTACACAGCAATTATTTTTTTTACCGAGTTTTTAAAAAAGCAGATATTTTCACGTGAGAATTTTCGATTGAAAATTAGGGTGCTTTTTCGATATTAGGTCAAAATAAGGTGAAAAAAAACAAATATTTTAAATCAATAAAAATACAGTGTGCTTGAAACATAAAAAGGTAAGTATTCGGCAAATTTCGCGAAAAAAGAAAATGCTGTGTAAAAGATAAAAATATAAAACCAAAAACTTGGTTATTTGAATTTTTCACATAAATTTTGAGGTTACTTGAAAAAAGTGTGAATACAAAAGTTGTAGATCTTTTTATTACCTACAACTTTGCTATTACACTTTTTTCCATAAGACTTGTAGTTTTGCCGGAAATCGAGATAACCCCCACTTCCCGACCTCGGATCGCCCGTAAATTATTTTTCCTTTCATTTTTGTTATATTCTCTTTCTTTTCCAATGGGTTTCATCCTACTGTGACTTTTTTCGTTTTCAAAAATTATCGGCACTGGTCTAATGACTCAATAAATATTATAAAAATAATCTTACAAAAGAATCAAAATGCTTTTTATATAACTAGTGCGATATTTATATTATTATAATAATTACGAACGCACTCTGATTTATCTGCAAGTTTGTTTTTGTTACTTATACCTACTATTGCAATATGGCTATCGCCTCGATGGTTGCTTCGACCAGAGACGTTTGCACTAGGCGCATTCAAATATGCATTCTATAGACATCAAAATAGAGTGCACCTATTTGTTTTTGGATTTAGCAAAATGTTTGTAGAAATTGTCAATACCGTTTCTATAGATTTATACAGTTTCGTAAGTATACTAAACTAAATACAAATTTCAAATGTTATTATGATACAATACCGTAATCATCCTACTTACCCAAAACATTCCATCATTTTTTCGAGTTTTTCGTCTTTTTTTTGTAAAACTCTTTCGCAACATTTTATTTTTATTGCCCATATTTCCACTGAGACTGAATTTTCACTTCAATATTAGGCAGTGAGTAGCCTTAGTAGTCCGCCACAGAACTTTAGTTCAATTCACACACTGTTTTCAGTCATAAATTACTTGAAAACTACAATCGAATTATGCACAGAGCGTCCGGTGCCAACCATCCAAGTCGAGCGCTGCCCGACGACTAAAGTATGACCGCGTAAACTATTGTCACCACTATGGAGCGTCAATAAGATTGAAAATTGAAAATGATATTTGTGTTGAAATGTGACGTAAGCTGCGAATGGGCATTTATTTTACTGCTTTTCTTTAGATTATTTAAAATATAGACATAAAATTAAATAATGGTTCGGTTAAAGTTTTAAAAAAATGGAAAACCTACTAAATTCTTAAAAAAAAACTGTTGTTATCGCTGGAAATACAGAGATCTTCGACGTCAAAGTTTATTTTTGTGCTACAACTTCCCAATTTTTTATTGGGAATATCAAACTATTATTTATTATTCTGTTCGGTTTAAATTCTTCTTTATACCCTTCTCTGTTCACTGTATTTTTCGCGTTACTTATTTTTATTACATTACGTCATACTCGACGTTCTAAGAAACCAATTTTTGGGAATATTGAGATAACACCCCGCCTTAAGTTAAAGATTTACCTGTGCTAGAAGATCCCGCACTTCAATGACAAATTATGAAATAGTAAAAGTGGTGTATAAAAGAAAATAGAAATTGGACAGAAAATGACAAGTAAAATCTCAAAGTAAACAAAAGACTTGAACTATAACTAAAAAAAGAGAAATAAACTTAAAGATATCCTAAAATAGGGTGTGTGAGAGCGTGTGTGCATGTAAGTGTTTGTATGTGTGTGCGTTTGTGTATGATTTCAAATCATATTGACGATGCTTGCAGCCATAATTCAATGTCATCATAGGTCTTCAGTTTTAGCCATTGAACTATTGCCTTTTTGCAGTCTTTAATAGTCATAGGATAGATGTTAATTACTTTTATTTATTTTATTATATAGGGCAGCGGAATTTGTATTGAATTGTCTTTAGGCATTATGCAGTTTTAACAAAGTTTACTGGTGCAACACTGTATTTTCGTCTTCTTTCCTGATGGTGAGGGTCACAGGGCAGGACTTTGTGTAATTTTAAGACAGCATGGAGTATGTATAATATTCTGACGGTGAGAATACCGCCAAGAGAGTATAACTCATTGGTTGGGAATCTGCACGGTTTGGTATACATGACCTCTGTGCTCTCTCTAACTCCAGAAACTTCGTTTTAGTCGCGCCGCCCCACACGGGTATGTAGTAGGTAAGAATTGATTGACTCAGAGACACGTAGATTTCATTTTACATTTTTTTTGTTGTCACACGTCTTAGGTTCATAAATATCTTGATAAGTTTTCTCATACGGGCCATGGCCATATCTGTATGAGTATGCCAAGATAACGGCTGATCAACGATTATACCTAGGTATTTTATATGAGTCACTTTTTCAATGTTTTTACAAGAACAGTTTGTGCTAGATATATTACTTACAATATTATTATATTAAATATTAAAAATATAATATTATTAAATTTTATTAGTTATTATTATTTGATATTTTTTGTTTGTGCTACAAGTGTGGATATTGAGGGTTACCTTAGGTCCAGGTTGAGTCCCGAGGTGGCGGCGCGTAGTGTTCCACGCGCGCCCCTCTTAGACGTCGCAGGGGGAGTCAAACACCTCACTCCCCCCCAGACCCGAAGAGGCCCGCAGTGGCGGGCCGGCCACCAGTCGGGGGTTGTGGAAGGATCGTATGTTCCCGCGACCCCCGGCGTAGGTGTGAGATGGAACACCGGGGTGGTTTTTAGTCAGTAAGAGTCTGACAGACCCCGCCGTCCGCCCCAGGGCGGCGGACATCTATGAGGATTATCCACCCCGGAAACAAAAAAAAAAAAAAAAAAAGGTCCAGGTTGAGTGTTGATGTAGATTGTAAATGCATTATAATTTGTTTTAGAAATAGTGTAAGAAGACGTGTATTCAAACAGTTAGCAATTTTGGAAAGACCCTTTCCAGCAGATTGATATACGGTTCCCATGTATCACCAGAGAAAGCAATAGCAGTGTCATCATTAGGTATTTATATTATATAAAATTTACCTATGAAATTGCCGTTTAGTATACAGAAAGCACGATGGCACGTTTGGCGCCGTGGTTGAGCGATTGACTGCTGCGTTACGTGTCGCGGGTTCGATTCCCGCACGCAACAAATATTTGTATGACCTGCAAGTAGTTGTTCCGGGTCTGGCTGTTTGTGTATGTGAGTTAAAATGTTTGTAAACGCACCCACGATACAGGAGAAATTCCTAGTGTGGGGCAACGTTTTTTTAAAAAAAAAGAAAGAATGAAAGTTAAATTCTTTTTATATATTTTTTTTTTATTTCTATTAATCAAAATATGCACCCATGCTATCGATGCATCTCTGCCAGCGCAGTGATAATGTGTCAATTAGGGGTCACAAAACCGCAGGTATATTAGAAAACCGGTTTGGCGATTCTTATTTTTGACGACACGTTTGGTGTAGTGGCTACAGTGGCTAAGTGTAGTCAGCGAAACCAAATGGTCCTGGGTTCGAATCCCGGTAGGGGCAAATGTTTGTATGATGAATATGGACATTTGTACCCGAGTCATGGATGTATATTTATAATATGTATGTATTTACGAAAAAAAAAAATGTATTTAAGTAGTGTATCAACCATCTGGTATCCATAACACAAGCCTTAATTAAGTGCTTAACTTGGAACTAGATGGTGCTGTGTGCAATGTCAGACGATATATTTATTTAATTACAAAACCGGTTTTCGTTTTTTTTTTATAATACTATTTTTGAGACTCGTAAAGTCCTTATTTATCCGTCTATGTCTAATGTATCATCATTCAGCGAGGTTCTTAAGTGGTTACATAGGTGACCTGTTAGGGACCTGAAAGAATCTAATCTAATAAATCTAATTAAAAAGACCTAAAAGAATGTAATCCAAATAGGTACAATCCTATCGATGTTGGTAAGCGTATGGAGTGCGCGCGTGTGCCGTCGTCCGAGATCGGTAGCGAAGTGCCGATGTCCCGCACGCCGCTCCTCTCGCCGCCGCTCGCCGCCTTCCACTGTCTCACGACAGCTGCCGAAGATTGCCGAGTGGTCGGAGGCGCCCGAACAGACCGGCTGATGAGAAGATTCTTTCAGAATCGACAGCCGTGGGAGGAACTTTCAACAAATTATTGTAAACCTGCACAAGGTTTTTACCTTTTATGCCTCCATTTTCATAAAGGGCCATCTCTACTTTGATGATGGCAGTTAAATCATTCTCAAATTCCGTATCTATAGCGGTGGACGTCCTGTTAGGTTGAGACTCACACATGGACTTTTCAATTGCTGCTTGCAATTCTTCTTTCATTCCTGCTACTGTAGCGGACGCTGTAGAAGCTAATACGAAGTCATTGTCGTCACTTGGGCTACTTTGACTTCTGGGTGGTAGTGTCAGTCTGGGATTACCCGATCTTTTGTAGGTCACTAATGATATCAGCTAATTGTTGGCCATTAAGACTCGGAAAAGTAGCACTCTCATCTTTCATACTATAATAGTCTGATGAGTACTGCAAATATTTCAGAACAGAGGACAAATTAGTGAGTCGCTGTTTAATGCAATATGTAAGCTGTTCAGCAAATTTGACACTAAAACGCCCCTGGTGTTCCTTTAATTTTGTGAGCATGAAGTTCATAGCTATGTCTGCAGTAATGAGATTTGCGTCGCGGCGACAAAAGCTTCGAATGTCATCTTAGCTATTTGCAAAAATTTGCTTACATCCGTTAGTAGCTCAAAGTCTCTATCCTAAAATGTAATTTCCGAGTTTATGTCAATAAGAGACTTAAAAATGCACCCTTTCAATTTAATAAATCGGTCTGGCATGTCTGTCATTGAACTCCACCGGGTGTTACAGTCTAACACAAGTGCCATCTCTTTTCCGTGCTCCTCCATAACATAAAATATTTTTGCAGTACACTGTCATTCTTAGTTGGAGATTTTTTGTTTATTTTTACTTCTTACTTTCAATATTAAATCTTTACTGACTCTGTTAGTTGGTGTTTCTGTTGACTCATTAAGTGAAAGTAACGATAGTTCAAAGCAATCGCTTTCAGTTTCTGGGGGCTGAATTTCCTGCTGTATAAATGCGGGCTTCTTTTCATTAAAGAAAACATCGAGGATTGCCAGTTGCAAACCACGTGCAAAAAAACACAGTTGATGATAGCAGGGTAAATCCTTTCCAACTCACTAGCACCGTCGGTGGTTATAGCAAGGATGTCATTAAATGATAGTTCGTATGTTGGCAGCACATTTTGCAGGGCTTCTATGCAGGCACTGGCAGGCATGCTTCCAAATATCCTTACTAGTCCAAGATTCTTGAACATGGTATTATCATTAAATGAAGCGTGGATGTTTACATTTAAGTAGCGGTGATTACGAGAAGCAGTCCACTCATCTAAAGTTAGTGCAAAATTTTCGCTATATTTCTTCATTTCAACCAACATGTTTATTATGAGCTCTTAGGGAACCGTCTGTTTTCATTACAATATTTTAATAGTAAATTAAAAAATATGTGTACATTGTAAAAATGTCATATCGCTTAACAAGTTATTATTAACTTGTTAAGCGATATGACATTTTTGGCTTTCGCTAAACTGAAACCCGATTTCTAAAAATGACGTGAAACACGGTTAAGCCGGTTTTTTCGATTTAGGTGAAACCGGTTTTGTGACCCCTAGTATCAATGCCCTTCTTGAAGAAGTCAGGTTTACGGGAGCCAACAAACTCTTCAAAGGCATTTTGTACTGCCTCTCGGGTATTGATTTTTTCCCTGCCAAGTTGTCCAAATTTTGGATAAAGTAGAAGTCTGTCGACGCAAGGTCTGGTGAGTACGGTGGATGACGCAAAACTTCCAACTCTAGCTCTTGTAGCTTAGAGACCGTCTGTTGTGCCGTATGAGGTCGAGCGTTGTCGTGTAGGAGCAGTGGGGACGAGCGATTAACCAAGGCTGGCCAGTTAACCAACGCAAGGCATACCTCAACGCGTTCGTCGCGCTGGCGATCGTTCAGTTCGTGCGCCACCCACTTATCAATTTTCTTTATCTTGGTAATTTGACGCAAAAGGACCAATGTTGTTTTGATGCTAACGTAGAAAGCTGCTGCTAACTTAGCCGTAGATTGAGTATCGTCAGCTTCCACTATCGCCTTTAATTCGTCGTTGTTGACTTTAGCTTTCGGGCGACCACGGGGTTAATTTTTTAGATAAAATTTCCATGTCGGACGCGTTCAAACCAATAACGAGTCGTGCGTTCGTTTGTAGTGTTCACTCCGTACACGTCATTAATGTTGCGAGCCGTTTGTGCGGCATTGCTACCGCGACGAAACTCGTATTACATAATTACTCGTATTTTTATCGTGTCCATATTGATGAAAAAGACACAAATGTAGTGAAAACAAAACACTAATCAATAAACAAAATGACTGAATTTGAAAATAGTAAAAAAAATACTTCTATATTTTTAAAGCAAAATTAATTTGAATTTAGAATTTATTGCCAGCCATACATAAATTACGTTTCAAATGGTCAGTATTTTAAGACGGCAACTTCATAGGCAAAGACCTATTGTATATTAAGAATAGAGTCGAGCCAGTACGCTACCCTGCGGAACGCCGTAGGTCACGTAACACTCCTTACTAATATACTCTCCTACCTTAACCTTTTGCCTACGATCCCGCAGATAATCCATTAGTAATGCTAACGGGTTTCCTCTTACGCCTATACGCTCCAGACTGCGCTCAAGAGTGGGGACAGCAACTGAATCGAAAGCTTTTTCAAATCAAGAAATACAGTTAAGAGCGTTTATACCTTATGAGTGGCAACGTCGCCATTTAGTGTCATATTTCGTGGTTTTCAATTTTTATCATTTAATCGGAGCTATATTTTAAAAATCTATTTAATTAACTTTTTAGAATTACGTGAAAGTCTTTAAAAAGTAAGTAACCGTAATGCTTACAGTTATTTTACAATGAAAATAACGCCCTGCAAGTTTCCAATGTATTATTTGCATATAAATAGAACTGTAAACGCAACGATTTCTTACCTTTTACACAGTTTTCACATAATTCTAAAACAGTTAATTAAACATATTTTTAAAATATAGCTCCGATTAAATGATAAAAATTGAAAACCACGAAATATGACACTAAATTGCGACGTTGCCACTCCTAGGGTATAAACGCTCTTAAACATTTTTTTCCTGAATCTACTAGGTTAACAATATTAGTGGTTAATACTGTAACTGCGTCTCCGTAGATATATCCATATTGAGCTTGTGAAATAATGTTATAAAGTTATCCATGGTCAATAGTAATAGTGTATCTATAGTCTATATATAATCTATATATAGTCAATAGTAATGTAAACCTAGTGTTTTGCGAAAGGCAATTTTGGAGTTTGTCTATTAATTGTACAGATAACGTGACTGGATCATTGATTAAATTAAGTTCAGAAATATTACTTAGTTTTAATAAGGCTGTAATTGTTACCACAATTTTTTTTTTTTCAAGCATTGGTAAGTACTTATTTACGAAATTTGATAATTTAAGGAAGATCATGAAGTGATACGTGATAGTGGTATTGAATACAGCAACAGAAGCTGCATATGAGCCCATAAAAGGTGTCATCATAGTAAAATCATACAATTTTACCTTTTTCCCAACTCACATTCATACGTCATGCGGTTTTTTGCGACGCGCACATGAAGCTAATATCGATAACCGCAAACGTCGGCTTTACGTAAGTGAAAAGCGTGAATAATGAAGTGACGTCACGGCCAACCCTTTAAAAACACTAACTGCATTTATAAGGAATTAGTATATCTGTAATCTTCCGCTAGGCCACGTCACGCAAACTTATGGAATAACTACGCACGAATAGCTTCGATTGCGATATTTTTCAATGCATCACGTCCCTTATCTATGTATAAGTCTATGTTTAGGTTAGGAGATTACTGTAATCAACGGTAATGTAATGGCCACAAAAAAAATTACAATATGAAAACTCATTAAAAAACTCTAAATAAGTTATATAGATGCTTAGTTATTCTTCTGAAATACATTTAATTCTATAGAATTTTAGGAAGATATGTCAATTCAGTAAATTGTCAGAAAATTAAGCAGGTACCCACTGTCTAAATGTCCATGCATGTGTAACATATCACAAACTCGTGAATACATGTTGTGGTTTCTATCATTTTCTCTTATAACTTAAAAGACGATTAGATTAAATACCTATTTTAGAGAGATGGGCACACAACAAACCAAATGTTTATTTATAATGTTTGTGTTACTTCACCGCCTTGGTGCCTTACCATGTGCTAATAGATAATAGTTTATCGTATGCATTATAGACAACTTAAACTGCATTAATCATCCACAATTTATTCGACTTAAATACTGTAGGTATTTAAATTAATGTGTCAGTCTTGAAATGTAGGTATGTTACGTGTAAACTACTTGACACATATCCTTGCGTTATCCTGTTCATGATTCATCTAATGAAATCTTGGGTTATCGCATTTCCAACCACTAACAGGTATTTTCTACGTTTGAGTCACATTGCAACTTTAATGCGGTTTACTCACAGAATAAATGACAGTACGCTATGAGGGCGCGGGAAGAATAAAGAAGCGGGTTCCATGTTAAGACAAGTCGGTACCGATCGATGCGGGTTAAATAGTCCCGTGTTTAACTTACGCGCTCATACAAAATGAAACAGGAAAAACATGGAACAGTCAGGCCCGAAAACAAATTGAAACAGGTAAAACATGGAACAGTCAGGCCCGAAAACAAATTGAAACAGGTAAAACATGGAACAGTCAGGCCCGAAAACAAAATGAAACAGGTAAAACATGGAACAGTCAGGGCCGGAAACAAAATAAAACAGGTAAAACATGGAACAGTCAAGCCGGAAAATAAAATTAAACAGGTAAAACATGGAACAGTCGCCCGTAAACCGGCTACTTTATGCAAGCTCTTACACGCGAATCGAGACACGTATCATGCGAAATTCGAACCGGGTGGTCCCAAAAAACCCAAGTCGTTTTCATCGATTGCGTAGAAGTTTAGCACAAATTACTCAATAAAGGGTCGCTATTTCGATCGGTAAATAAATAATAAAGAATTTATCTGACGACTCTTTTTTTGTTTAGCAATACTGTCCCGCTGCTGGGCAAAGGCCTCCCTAAGTCATTCTAGTAACTCTTTTCCCAACCAGCCCTCGCGGTACGCGTCCAGGTCATCTCAAATCTATTTACTCCAGTCAAATAAATTTTCAACCTCGGAATGCAAATTAGAAGGCAGAAAACGAGAAATTAGATTGGAGAGCTACCGGCGTTGTCTGAACGCTTGGTCAGCTTGGTCGGCTGCCAAATGTCCAAATCTCGTGTTAGCTTTGTGATTTGTTGACCAAATAATAACTATTACCTAATCAAAATATATTATGTTGATAAGCTAACATTGGCAACTGTTTCCAGTTAATGTTTTTAGAACCCGGGGCAATAGACATCATAATAAATAGGTAACTTGAATAGGCATCTTCTTATAAAATTCATGAGTAAGTACCTACCCAGGATTATGTGACCTAAACGAAAACAGGTAAAATGTTATCCTGTTAGGAACTCTTGCATTTTTCACAAACATCCTTTTTACGCATGAACTAAGATATTATAATAAGTAAAACATAACAGGTACCTACGTAATTAAGTAGGTGCTAATTTTGTAACGCCTGTGTCAAGTAAAAAAGTTCAAGACTACATGCGTCCCAGTCACAGGATAGATATTTTACCTTAGTCATTAGACCTCTATCAAGATAGTTTTGTAAATATACTTGACGTCAATTTACTGTACCTATAGTAATAATATTAACTTAGATACTACCCAAGAAATCGTTTATCGATATAGACTGGTATCTATTGAATTGAGTTCAATCATAGTGAATATCAAATATTTCATCATCATATCAAATCATAATCATTTCTCTGTAACTGTAAATTGCGCAGGCCTGTAATGGCAGTCTTTAACTCTTTCATAAACGATACCCTACTCTGCATTAATGATCTTTTTGGTTGGTCAATAACACATTGGTAGTAGAGACAACTGTCACATAAAGAAAGAAAGAAAGAAAGAAAAAGTGTTTATTGCGACTCGTACAGGAAGTGCACAAACTAAATTATAAAATAAAAAACCAAACTATATAAAAACAAAAAGTAACAAAAGAAAAAGGAAACAGAAATTCCTATACGAGGCCAAAAGGCTCCTATCTCAGCATGATGCTGCGACATTTAAAAAATAAATAAATAAATGCCGCAACGCTGGCGCAACATTGCGTTTTCGTTTATAGTTCGGGCCCCAAATTAATCTTATGTCCGTAGGTGACACAAACGCCCGTACTTTGGCCGCAACTACGGATCCCCTGTTTCGGGAGTCCTCCAGATACAAAGAGTACTCAGAATTTACAGAAACTCTTGTGTTGTTTGTTGTCTCGGATATCCACTCGTGTACTGTGAAGTTGAGGATGTTGACTGAGGAGGTTCTGTCAATAGCAGCACAGATTATTATGGGAAACCTAATGGGATAGCACTTACAACCTACAGCACTTGTGGCTTAAAACAGATTTCGCTACAACTACGTATTTTTTTTTATGCGTTTACCCATTTTTGTTCCGCAATTAAATAACGACAGTATTCTAAAAGGAAGGTAAATGATTTGTGATTATTCTTGTAATTGTTGGAACACTTCTAAGTTACAAATAGATACGTGAGTCTGTTTACTTGTTTATGTTATTACTTATTCCTCTTAATTTGTGTTATTAATATCCCGAGTGCAGTTTATTTTATGAATGAAATATTACAGGAAAACCAAACATACAAATATAGGTAACAGACCGTAAGTTCTCATTCATTTAATTACATTTACGTCAATAGCATAATCAGCCTATAATGTTCCCACTGCCGGGACTCATGTGAGACTCTCGATGAGAGGGAATGGGCCATATTCTACCGCACGGGCCCAGTGCGGGTTGGTAGATGTCACATATCTTCGAATTTTAGGTTGCCGGTTTCCTCACGATGTTTTCCTTCACCGTTTTGAGAGCACTGGTGATGAAATAATTTACACAAAGTAAAGCACCATTCGTAAGTCGCGGCCGTTAGCACTGGGCCACATATTAGATGCGATAGTAGTGGGCAAAATCCCACGGTGATACTTTTATTACATAATGTTTGTTTACCTACAAATAACCCAGACTGAAAACAATTGTTTGGAACTTTGCACCTACTTCTCGTTTTATAGTATTTCGAGTAATTAGTCAGCTCTTTGCCATGATCGTGGCACTAATAGATTTGGAAGTAGTAAATTGAAAGGATACTAAATCCTATTACTTGAGTCTAATAACACATTTTTTTTAAGGATGTGAGCCAAGCACTTCTCATGTCAATTTAAGATTTACCTACATTTATTTAGTTAGAATTTATATTAGTTGAGGTAATAATAGAAAACCACAAATTTAGAGATAGTCAAAAATTGTATTTTCATATTTAAACGAAATGCCACAATACATTAAGTAGGTACTATGTGCGTAAGTAAATATTTTCCACTAAGCATGTACACAAACACAACAAAGGTTCATAAACATACATAATAATAACTATGTAAAATGTAAGCACACAACAGTGACTGTTGCATAATGAAATGTCTAAAAGTTAAATGGTGGGATCTTGACGACTAAATATTGAAGACACGTAATTTTCATTATTTATAAAATGTCGCTTCATCAACATGGCAGGCAGTGATTCTCATTTGTTTTAAATACAGCCAAGTCACGAATTGTTACTGAGGATGAGAAAATCAAATAAAAATGAACCATACATAACTAGTTATAAGGTCGAGAGTCAAGTATGTTTATTTAATTAACTTTGACACTCGGGACTCATCCTATGTAGACAAGGTTAGCCATCAAGGTGAGATTTGCAGTTTTTCGACGACTATTATTATATCACCAATCATTGTGTAGCCGCTAGTAAATTATTTGTTATTATTTTATTTATAAGTTAATCAAACTGCCATCAAAATAGTGTTTCATTTAAAAATATCGTACAAAAATTATGTGTCTCTAATAAAACAATTGTTTCCTTATCACAAATCAGGTAATAACCAATTGTATTGTTACACAATTAATGCAAAGTCGGTAAAATAGAAAAATTCTTTATAATGGAAAGATGTACTTGTATTCATTATCAATACAGGAACGTCATTTAAACATAATTATATTATAATAGTATGCACATCAACTTAATAATTCTAAAGCAAAATATCTAAATGCTATATGAGGATACAATTGTTCTTAACCAATTTATTGTTGGCTTCATGATATCTTAATACCATGCTTATAAATACTTCAACTGTTAGTATACACTACAATAATTACTGTTTAGCTGCCATAGTAATTAACATAATAATACATGTACATATAAAAATATGGACCCATAATACATTTTTGTTATGCCAAACAGCCTTAAGCACTTACTAGCAAATACGATAGGTTTTACATTTTAAAATAATAATAATATTGGTAAATAAAAATTTAGATATGCATTCTAGTAAAATTAGATCCCCGCTCTAATATAAATTGATCTCTACTCAAATTGACAGATATCATAATGTATCCATCTGTTTTCAGTAGAGATGAATGCAATGAAAACATTGAATTATCAGTTTTCTTCTAGATCTAGAATGAGGACTTTAGACATTATTTTATCCAAATTGGAAATCAAGTCCTAATACTTTCATAACATCACCATTGACAGTTAAAAACCGTATATTTTGTATATCATGCCTTAGCTGCAGTGTGGTTAAATGCGATTGTCCTATGCGTATGTCCATCCATCCACTGTCCCTCATTCTAAATGTCATACTGAAATTGGTTCCTGAAAAAATAAATGTAGAAAAATAGTTTTTCACTAGACTGTTGCTGATATCAAATTATATATTACGGAAATTATGTTTAGTAAATCACACAACAAAATATAAAAACAAATTAAGATTAATTATTGTGGGAAAGGATGCAAGTGTTTAGAAATAAAAATGTTAAATTACTAAATATTTGAATTGAAAAGTTGTTATTAACAATTTTAGTTATTAGGCGCGTCAACTGACAACCGGTTATCAAGGATTCAGTACATAATTCTAGACCTGAGTATAACTAGTAATACTATGTTCTATGTTAGGTGGTTTAGGTTTCCGCACTTAGTTCTTCAGCGGGGCTAGCACGGCCTCTATGATAGGCTTGAGCCACGCATTTTATCACGGTTTTTGCTCCCCAACTGTGATAAAAATGTGTGACTCAAGCGTATCACATTAGGCCGTGCCCGCCCCGCTGGTGGACCATTCTGCGTGTACTAGGAACTATACTATAATATAACAGACAATAACTGATGAATATTTTCAACACAGGGGGTCTAGAATGATGTACCGAATCCATGGTTACAGGTTGCACATCAATGTCCCTGCCACCCTGTATTTGTATAGAGATTTGTGGCAGAGACAACACTACAAAACTAAACTTTTTCAAAAACTCCCTGTGCTCTATGAGCAGCAACTGTAAATGGTTAAATAATAATAGATGAAGTGGAAACAATAAACAAGAATAATTAACAGCCCTATAATGAGTTACCCTAAATGGCATTCTTATAAAAAACTTCCATTTTGTTATTATCAAAGATTGGGTTAGCTTATGGAGAATAAAAACAAAAAGAGTATTCACAAACCTGTTAAAAATGCCTAAGAAATCAACCAAGAAGTCCAATCGCAACAAATCAGCATGCACTTTAAAAAAAAAAAAATTAAGTACATACTTTTACCTTCATAGTAATTTGCAGCGGAATCTTCTTCATATACAAGTGTAGGTTCCCCATTCTGTACTGTGGTAATTGCCAACTTATCAGAATATTGAGGTGGGAAGTACATCTCTAATTGACAGGCAAGGTTACTATAATCAGGTGTATTAAATCCTGTTACTAATCCAAATCTCAATCTGTAATTAACATCCAATTAATGAGTTATCACATTCCATGTGATTATAGCAGGTTTATTAGCAAGCATTAGTTAATGATCCTTGAATAGTTTGTTTTGATGGAAGGTAATTATCTATTAAAGTCAAGATAAAAGGCACTTTACAATAATAAAAGATTTAAGGAGTCAAAGTTACATACATGCCTGGTTGATTCATTGTCTCGCAGTTGACAGTGATTCTGTCTTGTGATTCCAATTGTTTTGGTAAAAGAAACATTTTTTCGTTCTTTAACTGCGGCGTTGGCCACGGTGGGGCTTTACTAACGTTCCCGACGTTCGTCCCGTTTAGCTGAACACTATACGGCTCTTCAGCACGCGCCCCTTCTCTAACATAATAAAAAAATATGTTACTACAAACAGTAGGTACTACGTCTTATCTCAACTAACATAAAATAACATTTCAGTACGATAATAATGGATGATATGATGAGATGTGTCAGTCAGTGTTTACATCGTATGTTGCAATTAGACTGATCATAACCTAAGTAAACTCGTAACAAGTAACAATGCATCAAAACTTCATGACGCGATGTTGACTCAGGTGGCATTTCACTCCAAGTGATAGGAACGGTGATTAGAATTAAATTCACTTGTAATTTTATTCACTTTACATTATTGTTTCGCATAGCATTTGGGATCAATAAATTTTTGTGTTATTTTCTGTTTGACATAAACTGAGTCTGACATTAGATTAGACAAATAGATGACATTGACAAATAAAAAGCTGCGTCCGGGAATGTTCAAGATACTATTTCGACACGTTCCTTATTCAATTTATTCATGACACGTTTTAAGTTTTTTAGTGTATCATGGTATTCACAGGTCATCTTACGATTAAATACTAAGATACCTAATTAAGTCATACCCGGCTAGGCAATCCCAACACGTTTTGAACATCTTCGGTTATTTTGGTACACAAGATTTTTCTTACACGTCAGACGTTTACAAGCGTCGGTGTTTCATCGTGACTACTGACTTCTAAGATGAATATATCTGAGATTCAAGTTGTTTAACGGTGACGTAATGATGAAAACAAACACAGGCACTGACTGATTCCACCGACCTCGAAATCGTCTCGTAGATCGTACTACGTCGTTTCACGACACGTAGGTTCGCTTCGACATTTCCCTTGATACTGCTAGGTACTCGTTTTCTGTTAAAATACATTCACTCGCTATGTAGGTATAGAAACGTGTAACACTTGGAACAGATGCTGCGAGAAAACTGGTTAGAGAATTCCCCGCTTAGATTTTATATTAGCATCGTGCCGGCACGTGTATTTTATTTCAATATATTATGTCAATACCTACCTATATTGTATTCTATTGATACCTGTAGCTAGAGAGTTGATAAATGATAACCGCACCTATTGGTAACTTATGGTTTATTCTGTACAAATAAGACTCACATTATGAAATAATAAAAAGGTACTTACCTAAAGTTGATTATATACTTAAAAAAAATATAAATCATAGTCTGAATAATTGCATATTATATCACACTTTTTGTTAATTTTTTTGATATCTTATATAGTTTCTTTTCGAAAAAAATTCAAGAGTTTAAAAATACAAATTCAAAAAGACAAGAGTAGGTGAAGTATACGCACACAGTTCGACAGTTATGTTTAAAGTTCCAATATGGGACGAGCTAATAACCGGGCATACATCCAGCCTCCATAGATTTGGTGGTTCTCATGTTTAGGTTAGTTTGGTTTATATTTTTCATAGTTGCAAGCCGCGTACACACGCGACATCGAACAACTAAAACCCCAATGGACACAACAACAAAAACACCAAATTTCATTGTTTTCCGTATCGCAGTAGATAGCGGCCGATGGCTTTTCTTGTTCACGATAAAAAAAACTCACATGATTTCTGTTGTATTCTGCTGTTTCTTTAAAATTGATTTTTCTGCGTTCGTTTTCCCTGCTGTGCGTTTCATTTCGTCTAATCCGATCACAAACCAGACATTGAATAAGTAAAGGCCTCCCAATACATATTGGTAAAGATTTCCTTAAACTGAGTGAATGTGTCATAACTTTATCAGTAACATCAGATAAAGTATATTTTATTTATGGTTTACGAAGTTCGTCATGTTTGTAAATAATAAAATACAACAACGCATTGTGTAATCTAACGGTTACTATTGTCTGAAGGTTAAGACTGGTTATTTTAGTAAGAGACTTGGAGCCTATGGGTAGGTTCGTTTGAATTTGTCTCCAATAACCGTATCGGTTACAAATAGCACTACTTCACCTGTCTCGGATAACATGAAGAAATTACTTACCTGGCATGAAGGGTGATGAAAAGAGATTTCAACCGGTCTTAGGTATACAAAAATAACAAACACTTGACTGATCAGGAAGCAACTTGGTGTTTTAATAGGATTTAAGTAATACTTTCTCAATTAGACAACCTTGTGTTTGAACCGAAGCCAGATCTACCGCATGACTACAGGTTTTGAAAGAAAAAAAAGTTCTGGTAAACATCGATTGTAAAAGGCCATTTGTATGGGCTCCATCACATAAATCTAAATACTATTTAGATTTATGTGGGCTTCACAGTCATACAACCGAGAGGCACATTACGTCACATTAGTCTGGCGGCTTTACGTTTATGTCCATTGGATATTATCCGCTGGCGCCGCGCCGCGCGCCGTAGGATGCTACGAGTCAGAAGGCCCCATTCAACAAGCGTGAAATAACGTGCAAGCGTCGAAGGCGCGTAGTTACTGCGTAGGTTTCGTACTAATACCATAGAGACCTAGATACATTAAATTGTACCTACACTCCATTCACAGTTACTTTACGTTAATTTACGTTACGTTATTTTGTATCACTGTCAAAATCACAGTGATCTCGTAACAATACGGTTGTTGTTGTGTTGCTGCCTCTCAAAAATTTGTCAAGATCTTTATTTTTGTTGCAATTTGGACGGTACCTATTATTATCTTTAGAAAAATATCCTAATACCTATCCCATCCTAAGATGCTTATAAAAGGCAGTTCCTAATATTGAAAGATAAGTATATTCAGAAGTTAAAAATAAAAAAGGAGTATGTACCTATTCAGAATTTCCGATCGATTAGAAATACAAGAAGTGAGAGTGCCAAGTTCACCGAAATACTGAATGCCGACCATGGACTAGAAAACAGAGAGATACTGACTGATGCATCTCCTAGATAGATTAATGATGGTGTTGATGGATTTATGCTTGTTTAGGTAATTGTTGCGGAGGTAGGCTTCTATCACAATTGATCGAAGTTTATCCTGGCTTTTCTATCTGTACTAGTCGACTACCGAATTCCGGGGACCCAACATGTAAATTAAGAGCCAGGTTCCTCTAAGTTGGCTGGATTTTTAAGATCCTATCACGATGACTTTTAAAGATACCTAAGTGTTTAAAATTATGACGATGACGTCATGACGCATAGTTAACCTTTAAATATTAAGAAGTCTTCTCTTCAGCTAAATTGCTTTACGAGTAATTATTTTAATCAGTTCCATAATAGAACATGGTTCATCATGCAATGACAGTATCATGAAATGTCAATGTCGTTGGAAAAATGCTTAGTTACAAAATCAAATCTGCAGATTGATAAATGATAAATGATAAATGATTTTATTTCTGTAAGTAGGTTTGTTACAAACACTTTTACACGTCAATCATATTTTTAAAACTAGATGAGGTCGGCGTTTCATAACTGACTACTCTGAGAAGAAAGGCCGAAACAAACTCAGAGGTCACAGTCTCTTTTAAAGTCCAGACATAATCTTGGTCAGATCATGTGAAGACCATGTAGATTGGTGTCTGAAACGGTCTTTTGAGGAAAAACCATACAGATTGAGCGGACCTGTCCAGTCAGTGCACGCATTTGTCAGTAATCTTGCCGCTCAACTGAGAACTTAAGGAGCACAACGATTCGACGAACAATACCAAAGAAAGGACATTTGGGTAGGCCGCATAAATTACTCAAGCTGCCAGATCGTGAAACTAACTAAGAAATAAAATAAAAAAAGTAATAATCCACATAATCTTCACATTCACAATAATTTAAATAATATAATACTTTACAAAGTAAATACTCATGTCATTGTAGGTATGTATAAAATTCATCAATGTCAATGTGTATATAAAAGTTCGAACATAATCTTTGAGGACCATGTAGATTAGTATCTGAAATGGTCTTCTGAGGAAAGAACCACGCAGATTAAGAGGACCTGTCCAGTCAGTGCACGCATTTGTCAGGAACCGTGCAGCTCAACTCAGAACTTTAGGAGCTCAACGATTCGACGAACAATACCAAAGAAAGGACATTTGGGTAGGCCGCATGAACTACTTAAACTGCCAGATCATGATTAAAACTGAAACAATGACCCACATAGTCCTCAAATTCACAATATTATTAAAACAATAAATTGTACTTCTCAAGGTAAGTATTCAAGTCGTTCTGTTATAATAATTATCAATTTATCAGTGTATGTAACAGAAATAAAAGAAAACATTCAGTATGCAGAAAATTGGAACTTGGATTACTCGCAGTGGTTGGAATGCAAGCTAAGATGAGTCCCAATTATATAAATATTAAGTACAACATTTATAAAAAAATAAATTCAGATATACTATAGGTACCTACTATAAATTATTAGAAGGTGATTCAATATCGCAGCTCGCAGCCGTACTAAACTTGTTGGAACGGGGCCAATATCAATTGTTTTACTATTAATGCATTATCATTTGGAATACTTTCGCTAGATTCCTAATTATAAAAGCAGTAGTGAAGTGAATTTACTTACTTTTAAAATAAAGCAATTATCATAGCATTGCACCGAGTTAAAAAAAAAACGAAAAAACCCAAATTTTTATTTTCATGTGGTCATACCCGTGGGCTCTGATACCCTCCCTGATTATTTATAAATCTACATAAAATATAAGTATGTGTAGTTAGCCTCATCGTCTTATAAATAGGTGAGATGAAAATCAATCAAACCATGTTTTTTAAATAATTTATATTATTGTACCTACTTATGCTAATACAGAATACTACAAACGAAAAAATAACCTTGAGCCGGAACCAGCCGGTCAAAGTTTTTGACTAGAAAAAAATATACAATTAAACTCACTTATTTCTATTTGAGCCTCAATTTTTTGCCTGTAGGGCATTATGTGATGTCCATTTCAACGTCTGCCTATTCTGCCTGACTATTCTGTAAAAATCTTACCGTGAAAATTTAGGTGAAGTGAGATTGAAGTGAACTGTCATTCCACCTGATGCTAGGGGTTGACACTATTGACAGCTCAATTTAAGCTGATTTCTCCTAAGTTTTCACAGTGACATTTCTACAGAATAGATCGACTGGACCACACGAGATATTAAACCTAACTTATCACAAACATTAAGTACATATTTTATACAATTTGGTACTAACAACGAATTATTTGGTCGCTCTATATAAACAGAAAGAAAATCGTGAAAGTAGCGTAGCTAAAACAAAATATGAAAACAATGATGATACATTTTGGTTCAAAAGTATCTACAAAATGTGTTCAATCTGTTTAGTGAGGTGTGCAAGAAACCTTCGACTTATTTAACATTCTAAATAATGATATTCATTATTGAGAATGTTAATTATATTATTAATGGCGTGGAATAGGTATTCATCGTAAAGCTATCAGTACGATGGATATTCCACACCATTTATAAACGACAACGACGAACATTAGGATAGTAGGTACCTAACATAGGTACTTAATGATTTTCTAATGATTTCACTAATACTTCTCTTGTATCGACAATAACTAGTAGTAGGTATAGCTCATTCCGTTGTAAAAATATTAACCAGTCAACTAGATGAAAGCAGGGCTTACAGCCCCCCCACTGTGCCTTGGACGTACATTTAAGGGCAGATCTGGCGAAGCGTAGCGCAGCGTGGTTTTCACTCAATATTCATCGTGTACAAATAAAGTTGAAACTAGATAATCTTAATCTAATTCGAGAGCGCATGAAAGCGGACAGAGGAGCGCGTCTGAGGTTATTTATTTTTGACTTTATTTTAAGACGCGCAGTGTCCATTTTGCTTGGCAGTACAACCCGCTCTGCGCGACTCTTCGCTGGGTTGGCGCCGGCCCTAAGTATCGGGGGGGATGATTTCACTCAAACTCAAAGACTAATTTTTCTACACGAGCGACACCTTTTTCAATAACGATCTGGTTAACGTCGTCAAAGTTGTCGATCTTGCATATCAGTTGTGAACTTTGGCCAAATTCTTGGCTGTAGAAAGTCATGCCAAACATGTCATTATTCTGTTTATCCACTCTTGCTACCAGCGTCAAGGTAAACCATGGTCCTTCTGTAAAAGAACAAATAATAAATTAGAACAATAGGGACCTTATTTTAAGTTAAGATGAGAAGGCTGATAGAGATGAATGTATGGAAGAAGGAGGTCTCCTTCTTCCATACATTCATCTCTATCAGCCTTATATGTGGTCACATGCCGTGCCGACCCTAAATAAATGTGGATAAGGGTCTGGGATGATTTATTTATTTGTTGGATTGCCATGAGAGGCTACACTATTACAAGCACGTTACCATAAACAGGGACAAATAGAAGGGTGCGCTTCCAATTATATACTATAGGAGACCACACCATTCACTTATTATCAGGTAGGTACAACAAGATTGACAAGGACGAAAACATTAAAATACATATATCAAAATAAAATCACGAAAATCATACAATGACGATAATTTACACGAACATACTTTAAAAAAAATATTGACGAAATATATTTGGGATTTTTAATAGGTGGATTAAGGGGCTTACAACAGCTAAAGCGCGGTCACTGTCGGACTGCATAGAAAAGAAAGAGAAGCGCGATGACACAAAGCTGGTAATTTATTGCAAAATATGAAGCAATTCTCTATTTACGAAAAATCTATTGATTGGACTAAAAAATTAAAACACTATCACGATTATGTTGCTTATAGAAAATCCAAAAAAAAAACAGAATGATTGCATGTATATTAATAAGGTTTTTGATCGTTAAAAGAAATTTTTTGAGATATGTTCGTGACTTTTTTCTATCGTACCAAATTAGTTGTATTATGTTTTTAACACACTATCTAACTAGCGTGTATCCTGAAGAATATCATATATTTTTCTGATTTTGTTTACTGCAGTGTATCATATACTTCTAGGCATTATAAAACTTGCGTTTAGGTCATGTAGTCCCCTTAAATGATAGAGAAAAATACCAACCGTTAGATCCAGGTGTAACTTTGAGAACATGTTCCGTACTCTCATAACCATCAACAGCTGGTGTGATAAAAATCATGTCCGTAATATAATTGAATGTGATCTGACAGCTTTCTTTACCACTTATAGAAGGCAACTTCACAATAAACCTGAAATACGGAAAACAATTAATTTTAAACTGCGATAGATCAACCAGAATATGCTATCAACAAGATAGTACTTTAAAATAACATTTAGAAAGTAGAATCTTAATCGATATTGAACTATAAAGAACTTACGTTGAGTCCTTATTGTCTATGGTGCCGTTTATAGTGATGACAAGACCTTTCTTTATAGCTGTTGGAATCTTATATATCGTAGTCTCGCCTTCTGAACTGGATAATCTGCAAAAAAAAAACATTGGTTACTTTGGAGTTCTCACGGATAATGCTTGGTGTACACAGATGCACAAACATTTCTATAAAATTCGCGTTATTATACACTTTTCATAAAAAAAATCGAAACAGTACTGTACGTACTATTTAAGTGGCATTTAAATAAAAAAGAGGACTGATATCATAAAAAAAAAACACGCCAATAAATAGCTGGTAGTTTAGTCTACACAATGGTGTACCACAATCCCAAATTAGAACAAAAATTTTCGAATTTTCATCCCATAAATTAATGTAGAGTTTATTTTCCCATGTGTAAGTATTCCGTCGGAATTTCTGCATTTAACCACATTTTGTTTGCAAAAAAATATTGTTTTTTTTAATAGTAATTGTTAACGAAGCTCTGTGACATCCTACCAAAGAGATTTTGTCCTATCAAATATAGAAACCTTGCCCACGGAAGCCGCCCAAGTCGTGACCTTGCTGGATTCAGGGCATAGTCAACGTGTTGATTGCATCTTAGCCTCTCTGCTATCAATAGAGTATTTCAGCGTTATCGGGAGACTCGTATGTTTACTCGCCGTCCAGGATCTGGTAAATATCGAGTCACGTCTGAGCAAGATGACTGGTATATTGGGTCAGTTTCTCTAAGAAATCGTCACTTTAACTCTATTCAACTGCAGCGGCGGCTCCATGAGGTTCGAGGATTGATTGTGAGCGATTCTACCATTAGAAGAAGATTAGCGGAACGTGGCCTGAAACCTCATAAACCAGCTAATGGCCCAAAATTGACGGTAGACCACCGAAGAGCGCGCCTTAACATTGCACGTGCGCACTTAAATTGGTCATACCTTCAATGGAGCAAAGTTCTCTTTTCTGATGAGAATAAGATCATGCTGTGTGGTAACGATAGAAGAAAGAAGGTGTATCGAAGACCGGGAGAGCGTTTTGCACAGTGCTGCATTGAAGAAAGAGTCGGTCACGGAGGCGCTTCATGGACGGTTTGGGGAGGCATAAGCGGCGATTTAAAACCGAACTTGCTTTTGTATCTGGACCTCGCTTACCGTCATTAAATGGGCCACGTTATATCGAAGATGGTCTGAAGCCTCATGTGGTACCCTACGCACATTTTATTGGCGAAGAGTTAATTTTTATGCAGGACAATGCCAGAGTTCATACCGCAGGCATTGTAAATGAATACCTGAGCAAAGTTGGTATTACGGTTATGGGCTGGCCAGCAAGAACCCCGGATATGAGGAAACATATGTGAGGAAACATAATGAATTCTTTAGATTCAAAGGTGACAGTTACACCAAACAGAGACCAAGAGATGCAACAAAGATTTTAGTTCCTTTTTGTAATACAACTTTAAGTAAAAAAAATGTTTATCATATTATGTGCATTACAATATTTAACAAATTACCAAAGACCATAAGGGAACTGCCATTTAAATATTTTAAAATTAAACTGCGTAGATGGTTGATAGAAAATTGTTTTTATAGTTTACAAGAATTTCTGCAACATAAAGAAAAAAATATAATCTAAGTTTCCTATAGTTTTGTGGCATGTGTTTATTCTAATAAAGAATTTATGTTATCTAAAGACAACCTGTTATTTTTAATAGGTTTTAAGTTTTGTTGTGTTTTTATATATTATTTAAACTTAAAATCTTGATTTAAAAATTATATTCGAACATAGGTGTATATTTTGTATACCTATCTTATTAAAATAAGTACCCTACCTATGTACCTATTCATGTAAAACTAATTTGCATGCCCTAAACAGGCAAAATATGAACTGTACATTAACCACCAACTTTTACAACGGGTAACACCTATATTTTCTGCAAATAAATTATTCTTATTCTATTCTATGAATCCCTTAGAACACCTATGATGTAGGATTTGTTGAAAACACGAGTCAGAGCGAGAGATCCTGCTCCGGAGACGCTTAGCCAGCTTAAAACAGCTATACAAAAAGAGTGGGGTACCATAGCACAACACAAGATTGTAACTCATCCCTTCCATGAGGAACCGCGTGGAAACAGTCATTAGAGCCCGGGGAGGAAATACGAGATACTGAATAAGCTATTTTTATTTTTTTGTGTTATTTCTTTATTTCTAAGATTTTAAAAATTCTTCTTAATTAAAGTGTGAAAACGGTATTGCGGGGCACAGTTCTTACGTTAAGATTTTGTTATAAACTTTGTAATAATAAAAAATACCTGTTGAAAAAAACACGATAGCTAAAGAAATTTAATTTTAATTTGAAACATTAATATTCTTTAAACGATACCTTATAATATCCTCAATTAACTGGCTTTTTATTTAGTTTAATTAAAAAAAAATACATTTAATTCATACAAAACCAAACTTCCGAGGTGTTTCGATTTTTTTGATGAGACGTGTATTAATAACTTACTCATTGTTTGTTATATCACTTGGACGTGCTGCACCTTGGTTATAAGTTATCGCGAGTACAACAAGCACAGACACAACCGTCGTTTTTGTCACAACCATTTTTCTGAATCAAATTAAATCACTAAATGTCCCCACAAACTAACTGAACTGGTCACTTGTGTATGTTATGATAGACGGACGTCAACTAAGGTGATGATTTAACTGCACAATTAATTAATGTGAAAGAAATTACCAATTAATAAAGTTAATTTAGTAAATTAACTTTATTAATCGGTAGTCCCAATAGTAGGACTATTATCAATATACAGTGGTTAGACACTAATGGATCAATTCAATGCTCCTTGTATTTAAATGCTAGTTTAAATGAATCATTAGCAGCGAATAGCATAAATACGTCATAATTAATAAACTCGCCTGCCTTAGGATTTAATTGTCAATATTTGTTGTTATGGCTTTACTATCCTTGTTGGGGAGTTCCCTATAATCCTTTAGGGCAGGATAAAGTTAATCCTAGACACGTAAATAATCACATGCTATTTTCATGTTATTAAATATGTAATAGTTATTTAATAGTTGTGTTTGATAACTAAAATTTTAAAATCTTGTGGGTTTTTTTAGTCTGAAACATCTGAATATGAATCTGGAACTCTAAAATGAAGTACAATAGTTACAGTCAAAATTAGAATATCTAATATTATTGTTTTTCCAGGGGAATCGAACGTGTACACTCTGGGCACAATAGGCAACCACCGGGTTGTGACCACTAAACTGCCGTCCGTGGGTCGCACTCGAGAAGCTATGACCGCTGCTGGCAACACCACCACAAGACTCCTAGGAATCTTCCAAAAGGTAAATATATTTTGCCATTGATAATAATATTGATTTAATCTAGGTTTGCATACACCAAAATACTCTTCAAAATCTATAAAGCCATCAACTTAGCCTTATTATTGGTTTTTGTTTGTCCTTAGTGTTGTTTGGCCTTAGTGAGTAAGTCGGTGAAGTGCCTTATCAATAAATAAACTTAAACTACTGCTGGACATTTGTCTCTCCCAAGTCGCACCACACCTCCTATGAAAAACCTCTATGAATTGAAATTCAAAAGATATGAGAATCACTTTTCTCTGCTCAGTCAAAAGCTGATAGTAAGGCATTACTTATATCTGGACTGATAAAAATATATTCAAATCAGTCCGTCGTGTGCCATAAAGCGTCTCTCTGGGCATCGCTGGTCATAAAAGTTTATGGAAGACGGCCCATTACGATAATGTTAGCTTTCAATAAAGTCTTTTGACACTAACATGAAAATCCCGGCAGACCGTCTGCAGTTACACTGTAATGAATTTTATGGGACACATTAAATGTTTTGCGTTAGTGACTATTTTAGATACTAGCGTGTCGAAGCAGAAACGCTGGGCGAGTATACTCCTTAGCCTACCACCGATGTTCCATACTATTATGTAATATAAATATAATAATAGGGTAATTGTTCCAGTTTTAATCATGTTCTGGCAGTTTGAGTAGATTATGCGGCCTACTCAAATGTCCTTTCTTTGGTATTGTTCGTCGAATCGTTGAGCTTCTGAGTTCTGGGTTGAGCTGCACGGTTACTGACAAATGCGTGCACTGACTGGACCGGTCCACTCAATCTGTGTGGTTCTTTCCTCAAAAGACAATTTCAGACACTAATCTACATAGCCTTCACATGATCTGACCAAGATTTTGTCTGGACTTTAAAAGAGACTGTGACCTCTGAGTTTGTTTCGGCCTTCTTTCTCAGAGTAGTCAGATAGGAAACGCCGGCCTAATCTAGTTTAAAAAATATATATGTTTGACGTGTAAAAGTGTTTGTACAAACCTACTTAAGTACAGAAATAAATTCTTTTGTCATTCATTTATCATTTATAAATGAGAAAGTAAGTAACTCTGTCTGTTAACTTTTCACGCCTAAACCACTCTACCAATCAATCGTTATGAAAGAATGTTGGGTCACTTTGACGAACAACGTCCAACGGTAAAAAATCTTTTTTTTTAAACGGAAATGTGATCTGCGCACAGCCTTAAAAACTATAATGATTTGACAGATGTCTACAGAGCGCGCCAGCGACCGAACCACATATAAAAAAAAGGCTTTCATCTTTAAATAATGTGACAGCGAGTTGTGTATGAGTGCAAACTACAAAGTACACAAGGAGGACGAGATTACGAAGCATAATTGCCGATTATAAGCAATAAGTTGCCATACTTTAGAACTTTATTTGTCACCAGGCCAGGCTTCATAAAAAAAATGCACATCATCTTTGACAGATAGGTAGCCTGGGACCTGGAGAAGCACATAGGCTCTTGGATATTTGGATAAAATTGTATTTTTTTTTCCTTTATTTATTTAAGGGATTTTTGTACACATATAAGTATGTGAAGATATCAATCCCACCGTGCTTTTACAAATAACAACTTACTCCTAAACTAAATAAACTAATCATAGCCACACAAAACTTAATTTAATCTTATATATTATCTAAAGAAAAAATCTATATAGTATTTTTGCTGCTTCAGAAGTAGGTTTAGCTAAAATACCATGGAACATTCCAATATCCATTACCGACAATTTAAACGAGTTGAGAAGTGCGTTTCTCTTGTTAGTATATCGGACACATTCCACCAACACATGATGTGCATCCTCTATTTTACATTAAATATGATGAACTACAAAATACACGCAGACGAAGTCGCGAGCAACAGCTAGTGTTACATAAAGTCTAGTATTTTTCCAACAAGTGGGCCAACTGAATAAGATCCTTGGGGAACCAATCCACCTATCACTAGTCATGCCATACTTAATCACACAGTTGGACTGGTAAACTAAACTATCAGCTCCCCCGAAGAATTTGATAGTTTTTTATAAATCATCCACCATATACTGCAACATAATATTTTATTCGGAAAAGCTCGCCTAGCAGCCGAGCGCATTGTTGGAATATTTACAATTTACAGTATTGGAAAATTTTCGTTGAATCGTTTGACCTTCCCCGGCTTCCCCTTAGCGGAGCCTTCGTAATAATTCCAATGGACTTAAGATTGGATTTATTACTAACGTAGGCTCCAAATAAGGTAGGTAATTTTCTTATTTCATGAAATCATGCGAGAATGAGTTTGCAAAATATCCTTAGGTTACTAAGCCAAAAATACGCTTTGGTTTGATGTGCTCATCATACAGTATGGATTCTACATATAAATTAAACCACATACTTATTATCGCATTTGCTGACCATATCCAAAAAAATAACGAATTGGTCCAGTAATTAGGTCAAAAAGTAGACTTTTAATTTTTTAGTAAATTTGAACACTGTAGAATTGGATCACTAAGTCAATGACTCAATGAACTTGAATTCTTAAACATTGAAAAGAGACGTTGCCACGCAGCGCGCAGTGCAAACTATCACGACGCTGGTACGCACGACTACAGATCAAGCTATACATTTCTAGTATAAGCTGATCTCGCATTGTATAAGATTCTATTACATTGAGAGGTCAGTGTAAACTGGAATTGTATAGCTTGATGTGTAGCCGTATGTACGTCCTCAACATGATTGCCTAAAATGGAAATCAGTACACTAAACGAAGGAACTAAAAGGTACCTACGTTATCTAAACAGAGTGCTTACTTTTACTAAATTTAATTAAATATTTATTGTGTTGGAAAATTTAACTCTTTTAATTAACGATTTTAAATTAAATATTATTTCATTTTGCTTTATTTCTGAGGACTAATAATACTTGTGGTTTAATTTATTGGAGTAGAATACGGAATTTCGACGCACAAAATATCGATAAATGCTAATACGATGCTACAAAACTGCGATGCACGTTACTGCGAAAGACCGTCTCTGCGAAGCCACTACACTTCGATGCACGTTACCGCGATAGATCTTCACTGCGATACTACTTGACTTCGATGCACATTACCGCGAAAAATCATTTCTACAGAGCCGCGGGCAAAAGTTAGTACCTAATAAACGCTTGAAAATTATAAATAAGTTAAGGAATTATTAGGGGAAAATTAGTTTTACTTCTTCTTTTTTATAGCATAATTATGCAAGGCCATCTAAACACATTAAAATATCCATGGCATCTTTTATTTTGAGATGGTTTTGAAGTTTGATTTGTCTGTATTAATTTGTTTTCTGTGCAATAAATAAAATCTATCTAACATTGTATTACATTCAATTTTAGTAAAATGTAATCAATTTTTGTACAGCAATTCATGACACCACCAGATTTTTTGTGAGCAAAGTATTTCCGTGTGTACTTGCTATTTGAAGATCTGTGTTTATCTATCTACTTTTCCCGTAGACAGAGAAAACTATAGACTACTGCTCAGCGTGTCGCTGTAAGGGACAGAAAATCAAGGTACCTGAAACTTTAGGGTTACCCCCTTCAAGGTGATTTTACCCCGAATATTCACATGTCTTTCAATTTCTATTATCTACTTTGTACAAACGCACAGGCTTTATAAATAGAAATAACACATCAAAGTCAAAATAGTTTATTCTTAGTAGGAATTCTTTCACCTACGGGAAAAAGGACATTTAAAGAAAACCTGAGATACAGCATAAAAAAATATTTTTTTATTACCCGATTTACAAAAAAGATGTAACTTGTTATAATAATATGAGACAACATCCACACAAGGTCTTCAGGCCCCGAACTAGGAAGAACCTGTACTACGGTAACCTGATGACTGATATACATATACACACCCAGACTCAGGTCAAACAGACATGTTCATGCACACAAATGTTTGATTTGTCCGGGGATCGAACCCGGGACTAGCGGCTCAGAAGGCAGGGTCGCTACCAACTGCACCAACCGGTCAGTCATGTTTCATTCAATCTAAACAAGTGAAACATATTTTTTTACCGACTTCAAAAAAAGAAGGAGGTTATCAATTCGACACGTATGTATGTCATATTATTGGAATTGCAAAATATTGTCTTACGATAATTTATTAGGGCTTCCAATCAAATGTACAAAATTATATACAGTATGTATGTTTGTACGTTTGTATGTATGTTTGTCCACGCATTTCTCCGAAACTATTCATCGAATTGTGATTGTTTTTTTTATTGGCTTACATTTACTTCAACTTAGGGAACCGTGTAAGTACCGTGTAATTTTGTTCAGTCTCTCTATTGGTACCGTGGACGTAGACGCAACAGTGCTTGCTGATTGTAAGGCCTTTAAATAAAATAATACCACAATATTATCAACAGATGATGATTTTGATGAGTAAATATTTTATAAATAATCGCATCTTTTTCCTACCTCACCTCAACAAGAATAGCTTCAGGATGTAAATATGTTTTATTTCCAACTTTCATAAAAGAAGTGCTATGAATGTGTTGGCTGAATATTTTAGAGCTTTTCTTTTGCACCCAGTTATTTCTTTTAGTTGCTTTTATCCATAATTGCCGTGATTTTGGTTTGGCGGGAAATCTGAAAGTTGTTGACACTTTAATATATATATACTATAAGTACAATATTTTATACTATAAATATATAGTAAAAGGAAACGATGTATTATTACGCCCGGCAAAAAGTAGAACAAATTTGCTGCCAGCGCTATACATTACACTTTAATAAAGCATTTATCTGAAATGATTGAAGAAAGTAATTTATTGTAATATATTTTATTGGTGTACTATTTTCCCCTAAAATGGGGTAGTATCCGAGTAAAAAGTAGGCAGCACTGAGCTTGGAGGTTATGTAAATCACTATATGTAATAAACACTTAATTCAGCACTCATTTTATCTTAAAACAGCTGTACATGTAGTTTAACAGTTTTTAAACCATATTAGTTGAAAACTTCCATGGTCTTCCACCGAATAAACCGAAATATTTAGATACTTACGAATGAAAGGACAATCCGGCAATTTTCTTCCCACTATCACTTTTGCAACCAAGAACACTGCACCGTACCGTTTTGCAGCAATAGCTAAAGTCAATCCTCAACAATAAACACAAAATCGTCCGTATTTTTCGAAATAACAAATTAAATAATTTAAAATATCGTCGCAACCACTTTTGAATGCGTATCAAACGTCAAACTTTGTTTACCATTTGAAGTGCTCACCTTAAAATACGTGACACGCGATAAGGGACAAAAAATATTAGGCTCTGTCTCTTTTCTTTACATGCATCTTGTATATATTTTTCTTTTTCTTGTGTAAGTGAGATAGAAGATGACCAGCAGTCTATAGTTTTCTCTGTCTACGACTTTTCCTAACTGTTAGTCTGTACCATGTATGTACATTTATTATTAATGATCTCTGGGAGTATGCAATGCATTATTTGTTTGTAATAATACTTATATTGATAAGCTATGATACAGTATGCAATTTTTTTGTTATTAATTCATGTTGTTACTTATTCATTTCCATCTTGATACCAGTTGAATGAAGGTATTTGGAGTTTTTGTTCGATTCTGTGTTGACATTTTATAGTAAATAAGTTCGAGGTTAAAATTGTAATCATGGATACTCCTTGTTTGTTTATTAAATCAAGAAAAGGCAAAAACCAGTTGTTTTTGGATAATTTTCTGTACGGTTTGAATAAAAGGTCTGAAAACAATTTTTATTGGAGTCGTGTAAGAAGTGTGCTGCAGCGGTCAAAACCAAAAAGATTGGTGAGCATCACTATGTATAACATAAAAATTGCATAGAGCATAGGCACGAACCTGACCATGACACAGCACGATCTTCCGTATTAAGGAAATCATTAAAGAAAAAAGCAGCCGACAGTTTCGATTTTCCGAGACAAATTATTCAAAAACTAATCCAAGAAGTACCTAAAAAGGCGATGCGAATGATGCACCGCGAAAGAGTCAGAACTGAGCCAGTTTTACCAAAATCGTTAAACTCATTAACCGTTCTTCATCAGTACACTGTAGTTGGTCCTGAACATTTTTTGATTGGTCATTATATAGGCAATGATAAAGAAAATGAATCGATTCTTGTTTTTAGCACTGTACGTAATTTACGTTTACTAAACAATTCAAAATTTTGGATCGTTGATGGCACTTTCAAATGATGCCCTAACTTGTTCTGTCAAATTTTTACTCTGCACGGGATGGTCGGGTCTGAGTATGGTGCTCAAAAAAATGTACCACTTGCGTATGGGTTGCTGTCAAACAAATCAGAAAACTTGTATTTTGTATTTTATTAATTAATAAGAGTTTACTGCAAAACTAAATTGAACATAGATCTAAATCCCGAAATAATCATTTCTGATTTCGAACTCGCTGTTATAAATGCCAGTCTGAGGGTATTTCAGAACAGCAATCACAAGTGTTGCTATTTTTCCATTTATCACAAAATATATGGAAGCACATACAGAAAGCTGGCTTAAGTAATTTTAAAAATACACCAATGACAGCGAATTCGCTCACAAAATGCGACATATTTTAGCATTGGCATTTTTGAAACCTGAAGATATTCCAGCGGCCTTTGAGCTTATTCGGCGAGAAGTGCTACCGAATGAGTCGAAAACATTGGCAGACTGGTTTAGTAAGTACTACGTAAATGGAACATATATCAGTAAGAGATCATCGTCTTCTCCAAATTAACCAAAATTTACTTTACAGAAGAAACCACCTCTATTCTCACCTAGTTTATGGTCTGTTTGGGATTGCTTTGTCACGGGTATACCCATCACGCAAAATGTAGTTGAAACTTGGAATAACCATTGGAATAGTCTACTTAACAATTAGAAATTAAATATATACAAAATAATGAGAGAACTTGTAAAAGAGCAGTAAGTACAAGTACAGAGTATGAAATAGAGAGATTAGCGGTCTGATGGGAAAAAATAGGAAGAACAAAAACGCAGTACTACAAAAAACTCAAAGAGCATATTATTAAGAAAGGTGATATGGATATGTTAACATATTTAGATGGTCTTGCATATATAAAGAAATAAAACAAATTTTCCTCTACGAATTCTTTGATTAATTTATATTTTTGTACCAATCAATAGCATGATATTATTAAAACTTCGTTTATATTTTGTTAAAATATTTTGTTATAACTAACTCTGTATTTTTGTCAAGTTGATTAATTAAACTTATAATATGATTAATAATACATAATTATATTAGGATGGTTTATTATGTACCTACTGTACAAATCATTATGGAGTACATATTATTTTGTTCACTATGCGTTTTGGTTTATAATTTATTAGACCCATTCAATACATATTTTCGTTCTGATAAGTGATAATATTAATACAGACAAATCAAACTTCAAAACCATCTCAACATAAAAGATGGCATGGATATTTTAATGTGTTTAGATGGCCTTGCATAATTATGCTATAAAAAAGAAGAAGTAAAACTAATTTTCCCCTAATAATTTTCATGCGTTTATTAGGTACTAGCTTTTGCCAGCGGCTCTGTAGAAATATTTTTTCGCGGTAATGTACATCGAAGTCAAGTAGTATCGTAGTGAAAATCTTTCGCGGTAACGTGCATCGAAGTAAAGTGTATCGCAGTAAAGATCTATCGCGGTAACGTGCATCGAAGTGTAGTGGCTTCGCAGAGACGGTCTTTCGCAGTAACGTGCATCGCAGTTTTGTAGCATCGTATTAGCATTTATCGATATTTTGTGCGTCGAAATTCCGTATTCTACTCCATTTATGTGGTTTTCATACTGTATAATATGCCTATACATTTAAATAACTATACGACATACAGTCTTAAGAGATATGTTTCCCAATATCGTCAATACACAAAACTAAATGATTCTGGCGCAAATTAAGAGAAAGAAAAATCACATTGCTGGATTTGTAGATCAACGCATTTGAATTATGTAAAATGGACATTATTTATTTATTTATTTAACCATTAATGTACACACTTATATAAACAGACAAGAAGAAAATAACAGAACAATAGGTACAAAGGTGATGCTTATTTCTAATGAAATCTCTTCCAGCATACCTGCGATAGGATAGTAGATTAAGAGATGTAGACAGCGTGTGTAAGAGTAAAAGAGAAAATAAAATACAGAAAATCAAAAACAATTCACTTAATAAAATAGAACAAATAATATGACAATATTACATACATACATACTTATAAAATAAATAGCACTAGAATATTAATATACACGCAACTATGAAGAAGTGGAAAGATAGTGTTCTTTCACTCTTCTTTTAAAAACTGCAACAGTTTGTCAGTCCCTAATGTCAGGCGGAAGTGAATTCCACAACCGCACCGCGTGCACAGTGAAGGAGTAGGAGTAAAAGTTGGTGGAGTGGGGAGGGGACTTAAGGAGGTTTCTAAGATGCGACCTGCAAGGCGCATCTGAAGGTCGGGCGTAGGAAAAACGCTCCCGCAGATAGGATGGCGTTTTAGGATTGTGAAGGAGGTTGAATAGCAGACACAATATCCGAGAGTTCCTGCGAAGTCGAATGGGGAGCCACTTGAGTATCTTGCGAAAGTTGGAAACGTGATCATACTTTTTAAGGTTAAAAACAAAACGAATACATATATTCTGCAAACGCTCAAGTTTATTTAAAAGCTCCTCGGTGGCATCCAAATAACAGGCATCGGCATAATCCATGATGGGCTGAATGAGAGTTTGAGCAAGAGAGATTTTGGTGTTCAAGGGCAAGACGCTCTGGAGACGTTTCAACGAATGGAACGTGTAATGCACTTTGCGACTGACTTGAGCAACATGGGCAGTCCATGATAAATAGGAATCCATGGTCACCCCCAGATTTTTGACCGTATGTGCGTATTCAATCTGAACACCATTCAGACAGACTGGAGACAGCGACGCAACCTGCCGCCGATAATCAAGGCCTGGGATTTCTTAGGGTTGATTTGCAGTCCAAAAGACCGCGACCACTCGCTAATCAAATCCAGGTCGCTGTTCATGGCAGACACGGCGGCTTCTGCATCTTCCCTTAAAAAAATATTGTAGAGCTGCAGATCGTCGGCATAGAGATGGAAGCAGGAAGACATGACACTGGTAATTGAGTTAATGAAAATAGAAAAGAGAAAAGGAGAGAGAACGCGGCCCTGAGGCACACCTGCGGAAAGAGAGCACCAATCAGAAGATGCCTCGCCGAGACGAACCCGCTGCGAGCGGCCCTTAAGATAGGAGTCAAACCAACGAATGGTGGAAGAGGAGAAATTTAAAGATTTAAGGATCCCTAGAAGGATGCAAAATCTGTCAGGTTTCCATGCCTCCTAGAGGCGGGTGAATATTTTACACACATTACTACCTTCTGACCTTTGCTACCCAATGATGGAGAATTGGACTTCTTTAAGTGTATAACTTCCCAAGTTGACCTCTGGTCTCTGATCATTGGGCACGCCACAATTGCGGCGATAAGTCCCCTCTTTGAGGAGTGGCTAGAGAGGCGCCACGGCGTCCTCACCTTCCGCCTGACGCAGGTCCTCACCGGACACGGTTGTTTCGGGAGGTTCCTGTTCCGGATAAGGCGGGAGGAAACGCCCGGGTGTCACCATTGTGTGGATCGCCCGGAGGACACGGTGGAGCATACGGTGGAGGTCTGCCCGGCTTGGGCGGAGCAACGCCGTGTCCTCGTGGAGGCGATTGGCGGTGGCGATCTCTCGCGTCCGGCCTTGGTCCAGGCCATGGTACGGAGCGAGAGGGCTTGGGAAGCCGTCACCTCCTTCTGCGAAGCAGTAATGTTCGCGAAGGAGGAGGCGGAACGCGTGAGGGAGAGGCAAAGTTTGCGCCCTCACGCCCCTAGCCGCCGCAGGAGACGCCCTGGGCGTCGGGAATCGCAGGCCGATTCCCGGCCACCGCAGGCGCGGGCCTGCGAACGGCGAGCAATGGGCAGCTCGCCGTTCGATAAGGACCAGGCCCGGGTCGACGGCGCGTTGTGTTCCACGCGCGCCTCAAAGAGATGTCAGCACCAATGACGGGGTTTGCTAGGACCGATGCCTGCTAAGGTTGCGGAAAAGTCCAAGAGGGTTACCGTGGCCCCTGGCACAGGCAACTGAAGGAACACGGGTGGGTTTTAGTCAGTAAGAGTCTGACACGCCCTCCTATCGATGTCTAAGAAATTCTTATTTTTTTAAATAAAATGCGGTTGATAAGGTTAGTCCGATGACAAAAACCGTTTAGAAATTCTAATGAGTATCTATTTTTTTTTATTATAATTTTAACACTCATTCCATACGAAATTGAAAGGACTTTTTGCAGCCTTGGTCGTACGTTTTACAAACAGTGAGATAAACTTAGTAGCTTTTTACGGGCGATGCAAAGTGCTGGAAAATACATTTGTAACATTATATTTTCAATTAAAGGTGTTATCAGACGTTACTCAGATCAACATAAAATGCACCAGGGCAGCCGTTATACGTAGGTACTGCTAGACGTGACGCGTCAATAACACAATAGACCACTATTTCATCGGCCCCTGTGGGAAAATTGCCTTAAATGGTAATTAGGTGGTATTGTGCAGTTTCATACTTTTTATTGGTGATTTGTACGACTTGCGTGACTTGTGTGACTCTTACTGCCTAAAACCCACCCGTGTTCCTTCAGTTG
This sequence comes from Brachylomia viminalis, assembly GCA_937001585.2. Lineage (NCBI taxonomy): Eukaryota > Metazoa > Arthropoda > Insecta > Lepidoptera > Noctuidae > Brachylomia > Brachylomia viminalis. The sequence continues at coordinate 8,470,052 of OW443300.2, forward strand.
CCTGTGCCAGGGGCCACGGTAACCTTTTCGGGCTTTCCCGCAACCCTGGCAGGGGGATTTACTCCCTAGGCAAAATTTCGGCCAAAATTACGGGCGTTTCGTACTCCGTATTACTTACGGACATAAGATTAGTTCGGGGCTCGAGCTAAGAATTTATGACAACACGATTTGACAGTTGTCCCTAATCCCGATGTGTTTTTGTCCGTTCGTTTTTTTTTGTCACTCGTTTTGACGGCTCAACTACTTCCGGACGGCCGTGTCTTACTTGAGAGACCTGGAGAGTAGACCCCCAGCTACCGTCCCGCTGACTAGTTGACATTTTGCCACGGCATGGGCTACCTCACATGTATAGAACGGTCCGATACAAGAGACGAATGAGGTGGTGTGGTATAGGTACCTACGTATGTACTCTGATAAGCAATTTATGACAATGCAAGCCGTGTGCCAGATGGGATCTCCCATCGGCTCAAACGATGAATTTCTATATAAATGTTAATTCCCTAATTAACCCACTTAAGGAATGAATTTTCAAAAATCATTCCTTTGTGCTCACTTTATTTATACAGCATATATCAGAAAGGTGTGGTCATATGTAAGGATGTGGTACAGACCACCAAACTGAACAACTTTCTCCATGGGGCCAACATTTGATTGTAATCGCGAAAAAATAATCAGCCGTCGCTTACATTTGGGTCGATTAGGTATTGAAGTTTTGTATGCATGTAAGTATGTTTTGCATAGCTGTTTTGAGTAATAGGCGCGCAAAGCTTTTGTTACAACTTGGTTTTTCCGGACTTCTTTTTTAAGTTAAATTAATTGTGATGATTGTAACGTGTAGCCCAAATAAAGCGCTTTTAATTTCTATTTAATTTTATTATTTTTCAGCTTCTTTAACATTATTTTTATATGCCATACGGGTCTATGTATATCTGGATTTACGGATTGCAAAACTGTTGCAGAGCTCACCATCATTGTTTTGTAATTCATGATTTTTATGGAATTGGGCACATACTTCGTATTCCTCATTTCCCAAATAAAAAACATGTTTTTACCGTGAGTTACTGCTGTGTTCAAAATAAAAAACATGCTTCAAGTAAAGCATGTTTTTTATTTTGAAAACAGCAGTCGATATAATTATCGACAGTATACATAGTTACTGCACATAACCTAAGTAAAAGTAAAACCTAAATAATAGAGCTTTACTTGTAAACCCGGGGTAAATATACCTACTTGACTATGGATAAGTAAAGGAAGATTTCTCATTTATTGGACTTATTGCGTATAAACCTTAACGAAAATTACCAGTTGCCGATAATCTATTAAAACAGCTGTCAGCACATCTGGTAGAGCTCATTGCGCTGATTCGGGATCAATATTTTTAACTCATTTTGTCAAAAATTGCACTTACTGCTGATATCGCTAGCGCGGCAGTATGGGACAGTTAATATTTTTTTTCGCGATGATGATGTTGGTCTCATGAAGAAAGTTGTTCAGTTTGGTGGTCTGTACAGTACCAACCCTTACATATGACCACACTTTTCTGATACATGCTGTCAAATTAACTAAACCCTTGTAAAAAAGGCATTCTTCTAGAACTAGCGACTTAGACTGTGTGTTGTCTGTCAAAGTTTTCATTTAAGATTTTTATTAAGTACATTTATTTAATATAACAGTAGTACCTTAGCGTCAGTACAAGACGCCAATGAAATATTTGTGGCTTATTGATAAATGATAAATGATTTTATTTCTGTAAGTAGGTTTGTTACAAACACTTTTACACGTCAATCATATTTTAAAAACTAGATGAGGTCGGCGTTTCCTATCTGACTACTCTGAGAAGAAAGGCCGAAACAAACTCAGAGGTCACAGTCTCTTTTAAAGTCCAGACATAATCTTGGTCAGATCATGTGAAGACCATGTAGATTGGTGTCTGAAACGGTCTTTTGAGGAAAAACCATACAGATTGAGCGGACCGGTCCAGTCAGTGCACGCATTTGTCAGTAATCTTGCCGCTCAACTGAGAACTTAAGGAGCACAACGATTCGACGAACAATACCAAAGAAAGGACATTTGGGTAGGCTACATTCTTTCGGAGAACTACATCCACTGAGATCACCTCATGTTTTTCAATGTTCAATTGGTATTTTAAATGCTGCATGATCATGAATATGTTATATTGTCTTCTTTTATAACGTTGAAGTTCATTTTTCAAATCGAAACAATCTGTACTATCGATGATCCCATTGATTGGTTATTATTGTGGCCTTGAGTTTGTTCTATTTTGTATCCATGCGTGAAATAGCAATGATTGCATGGGATTGGCATGTTGGGTAACCGTAAGCACAGAATTAGCTCAGTCGATATAACTAGTCGAATAGCTTTGTTGCCATATGTTGCGTGCGGTATCTGGATTGGAATATGATTTACAAGTAATTGTTTTCGTTAGGCATTTCCGAGGTGTTCTGTTCTCAAGGAAACTTCGGTCCAACGAGTGGGAAATCATCATCATGAACTTCATAGTACCTACGGGCGGTGGCGTTTGTTTGAACAAGTTATTTCACACCGGCTGAGAATCATGATACTAGTAGTTTGCGTTTAGTGCACAGATCTGAGCATCAGCAGGTCCAGCTGTAGTGGGGGAGTCCAAAGTTAACTGTGGACGGTAACTTTGGATTCCCCTCTTGGGTGCGGCGACTGACTCTCATTCTTGAACTATTGACTATTGAATAATAAACAACTACTAGTAATGTAAATTTGTACGGTATAAAAATTTTGAGCGGAGCGGTACCCCCCTAATAGTACAACCACACCTGAAAATAGTTAGATCTCTCCCACATGCGTTAAAACGCGGGATTGAAATTTACTGTAGTCATCACCTTTGCACCAACCACCATTATTTTTACCATCTATTTAATTTATTTTTATTTATCAATATTATTGTGGCAGCGACTACTTATATTGTTTTTTCTTTTTTATGTCCTTAGCACTTTTAACCTTTAGTTAAAACGTAGACAATGGTGTGGGTTACGTGCTTGTTAAATCTTAGTTTAAGTACTTTTCTGTATTTTGTAGCATGTAACTGTTTTTTGTCCCTAATAAATAAATAAATCTTTATCAGAGGCGCTAAGTAGCGATTTACATGGATAGCATCCTCCATCCGTATTCCTGTAGATGTAAGTAGGTAGAAGTTATATGAACTATAAACAGGTTTATGATTTCCCTGAATTTATCAGCATCAGCCGCAATTATTGTTGTGCATGACAAAACTCGTCACATAGCATCCAGGTACTTATGAGCGTTTATACCTCATGAGTGGCAACGTCGCAATTTAGTGTCATATTTCGTGGTTTTCAATTTTTATCATTTAATCGGAGCTATATTTTAAAAATCTGTTTAATTAACTTTTTAGCATTATGTGAAAACTGTGTAAAAGGTAAGAAATCGTTGCGTTTACAGTTCTATTTATATGCAAATAATACATTGGAAACTTGCAGGGCGTTATTTTCATTGTAAAATAACTGTAAGCATTACGGTTACTTACTTTTTAAACACTTTCACGTTATTCTAAAAAGTTAATTAAACAGATTTTTAAAATATAGCTCCGATTAAATGACAAAAATTGAAAACCACGAAATATGACACTAAATTGCGACGTTGCCACTCATAAGGTATAAACGCTCTTAATAAAAATCTTAGATCACTCACTCACTGCGAGACCACGCACAACCTAAACCGCAGGGTCTAGAAGCGTTGGATTTTCCACCATTAATTCCTTTTATAAGGAAGGTGACCACCAAAGAAGGATTTTGATAATTCATTCCCCGAGGGGATTAATATGGGATGAAAGTTTGTATGGAAGTTCGTAATTATTGCCGATTGAAAACCCATCAGGTGCACGACTCATACTTAGATAAATGGACCAGTTATTTCAGTACTATTGTACAATTGTGTAGTGTAGATATAAATAGCAAGATTGCCTAAGGAAGGTAATTGATTTAGTAGGTTAATTATTATTTCTCAAACATGCTTGGAAATTTGAGCATTATTTAAATAACCTTCTTCGAGATAAATCGAAATTGCTCCAAATACATGCGAGCAGCGGCCGGCAAAAGTTTTAAGAAAATCCGAAAAATCCCTATCTGTCGTGATTTAGCGGCCAAATAAATTACAAAGTAAACTCATATCTATCGTGTAATTTAAAAATGGAACCAACTTTTACTCCGAAACATGGAAACCAAGGAGGTAACTTAACAAAGGTTTTATTTAAATTTCGAACTAGCTTGCAAATAGAAAGCTGTTTATTGAAAGAAAAACAAATGAACACTTTAACGCGGGAAAAAAAATTGTTGTTCGTTGTTCGTCATTGATTTTGAAAAGTACTTAATTGTATTTTAATTTCCGCGCATTGTTTGAGAAAAGTACTATACAAGCCTTGGCCACAACTAGGCATTGATGGACTTACGTATGTGTGCCTCGGCTTCGCCTCGGCCCACATTTACACGTTCGTCCATCAATGCCTCTTTTGCTGGCCGCTGCAGTAATGTACTATAATCACACATTAGGTTAGCTAAATGTACCTAATTGTTATACTTAACCATATTATATTACGCCTCTAAGCGTAATTTCGTGGCTAGATGATCAAGTTTATTATGGCATTGGCTAAACGATTATTAAATGACATAAAGCCCATTTAAACTGGTATTTCCAGTTGTTATCATGACGATAAAAAGTTAGAAATTAATTACAATATTTGAATTTCAAAATGGTTGAGCTGAATGGTGCTGATCCATGCGTCATGTTCGTGAACGGGCGCTGTCAGTTGGGACTGGTCAATACTGGTCATCTCTTAGCCACCACGTCTTATTTTAATTATTTTATTATGGATTGTTTTGTTTAAATGTATATTTGCTGTACACTGGACACTCAACGTGTACGTCTTATTTACATCGTTCTCACATATGATTATACCTATATTCAACATTAATGATGTAACTAATATTTATGTAACAATATAATTTAAAAGAGTGTCCATGGAGTTTCTTGCCCGTTCTTCTCCATAGGTACCTATTACGCTTTGGAATGGGCAACTAGCTTCATATTACTGACTGACCAACCACTTGACAATTCAAAAGTACCATATAAATGCTTTGAGTTTGAGTTTTATGTGAATGAGGAAAATCTCCTCAGGAAGGTTTTGAGTATGAATGTGGATGGCTGTACCAGTAGGGTATATGACGACTAAAAGAGAAGTAAGGAAAAGATGACATGTTGAACACAAATCAATTGGGATTAGAGCAGGAGAATGATGATTTGTCTGCTTATTTATTTATAAGGTATTTATATTTAATAGGTAGTATAATTAAAAAAAACAGTAAAGTTCGGGTACCGGGACCAAATTGACGGTTATCCGGGTTCTAGAGAGAAACCTCTTCATCACGATGCTTGTGTTATCCACGACTTCTGCTTCCTACATGAAGCCCTTGATCCAACCGGTCAATTAAAAGCTACCTGCTATATTGATATGCGTTGCAGAATATTTCCTTCTCTAGTAAATATTGGTCGTCCCTAAATACCAAAGTGACCATTTTAATTCATAATGATTCTTTACAATTATAATGTAAATAGATAACCTACCTTCATTTTCTTTATTTTTCTGGTATAACATGCTCATCAGTAAGCTTATGAAGGAAGCGTGTTTCAGCATGTAGGCAGTCCGTTTTATAGACATGTACTTTCCGAGTTTATTTTGGACATAACTGTCATCGGTGAAGCAAAAACATCGTGAGTATCATTGGCAAAGGCTTCCATTTTGACAGTTCAACAAAATTCATTGCGTTATTTACGTTGTTGAGCAGACAAATTTTTCGAACATATGAGGCAATGGGTTAGCAATGTCGTTCAAAAATTCAGATTGTGACTGATAGTGTTACACAATTAGGGTGCTGGTCTTATAAGTTAATGTAGTTTCTAGTCTAGTTTGAATAAATGATTTTTGATTTTGATTTTTCTAAGTCTGAAACAAACAAACACTGCAAGAGAGCAGTGGTATCCCAGTGGTAACCTCGACTTACGAGTTGTTGGTCGTGGGTTCGAACCCAGACAGGCGCTTTACTTTGTGTAAATAATTTCATCACTACTGCTCTCAAAACGGTAAAGGAAAACATCATGAGGAAATCGATATGTCCTAGAACCAAAAAGTTCGAAGACATGTGACATCTAACAACCGGCACCGGGCCCGCGTGGTAGATTACATCCCACTTCCTCTCGAAGAGAGGAGGCCTGTGTCCCAACAGTGGGAACATGATTATGGGTAAGTCTGAAACCGTCAACCCGTTTTGAGCAAGCGTGGTGATCAATGCTCAAACCTCTGTATGAGAAGAAGCCTTTGCCCGGGCAGTGGGACAATAATAGGCTGATATAATTATTATTGTTCTAAGATAAGTGCAGCGGCATGGATGAGAAACCTTGTCAAATTTCAACTTCCTGATTAAATTGGCAATACTTAGTACTTGCTCACCTTGGCAGCTTGTCCTACTCATATATCAATAGGAGATTAACAGCACGACATTCTATTCACAGGTCGAGTACGTGTTCCTAGTGGGCGTCGGAGGCGGCGTGCCACACTACACCGACTATGCGAGACACGTCCGACTGGGCGACGTCGTCGTCTCCTCACCTGCGCCGGATTTACCCGACAAGTCTGTATTTATTGTATCTTTTATTTTTGTTGCTGAGCAGAGGGCTCCTCCAAATCCTTCCGCCACCTCGAACCAGCCCTCGCGGTACGCGTCCAGGTCATCTCGCCACCGCATTCTGGGCTGACCTTGGCGACGCCGTCCACCTTCAGGCACCCATTGTGTGGAGACTTCTATTCTATCTTATTATTACTTTTTATTTTGTAACCTGGCATTTTGGCTTTCAGAGACTGGCTTTCAAATCCCCTTTGTTAAAATCTGTATAGTGCGTTATGTGCAGCTGTCCATTTCTAAAATATGCCGCCTTTTCAGTTTATAATGGTTTCCGGAATGGTCGATTGCACTGTACCTAACTTGCACAATAAAATTCTTAGATTTACTCACTGACTAAACTACGCAGAGCCTAAATCGCTTAGAATCACCAAATTTAGCCCAAATGTTTCTTTAACAACGAAGGTGAGCACTAAGGAAGAATTTTTGAACATTCACCAAAAATTCACAATTTACATTAAATAGGAGATGAAAGTTTGTATGGGTGTCAATGTTTGACGATAGGTAATCCTACCGGGCTTGTAAATTTATAAAAGGGATATGTACCTCAATGATAGTCATAGACAGACAGCCCGAATACTGATAGAAATTGGGATATAATGTTTTCCAGATACTAGTCCATATAAGAGGTCAAAGGGGATAATAAAAAAATATTAAACACGTTGACGAACTTGCTATCACGGGCGTGAAGTAACATACACACCTCACTTTGAGGTTTGAATTAAACTCTTTCATAATATAACTGGAAGTTCCGGAAGGGGAATGCCCAAGCTAGACAGACGCACACGGTACTGTGACCTCATTGGTACTGACCTATAAAACGTCTCATAGGCGTTAGTACCTAGAACTTAATGCCGCATGTGCATGTTAAAACTTGAAACGTTAAAGAGGTGAAGTATACCTACTTTACAAAAACATAGTAAGTACAAGTGAATAGAAAGTCGGCCACAAAAAAAAAAAGATGTCGGTTTGATCGCATCAAAGTTTATTCGTCCATCCTTCAAACTTGGTATGCAAAGAGCGTACCTATGTACGTAGCACAATGACAATGACATGTCGTTCGGTCATTCGTTTGGTATGAAGTTTTATTTTTGAAAAAAAATTCCCCGCACTAGGAATTTCCCCTGTATCGTGGGTGCGTTTACAAACATTTTAAACTCACACAAACAGCCAGACCGGGACAACTACTTGCAGGTCATACAAATATTTGTTCCGTGCGGGGATCGAACCCGCGACACGTAACGCAGCAGTCAATCGCTGAACCATTGCGCCAACCGTGCCGTCAAGATTAATCGTGTAATCAACGGATGACCAGGATGGCAGGACCGGAGATATAAATGACGTCAAATTGATAGTGTAACCTTCATCTCGTTTAATTTAGGCATAAAAACCAAATAAGCGATTATCCTCGCTTGAAAAGATAAGCACATAATACCGTCTATGTGTTTTACTTGAGTCGATTTCACTTGGGAGTTTGTAATTACTTGCGAATATGCTTGGGGATGAATAGTGGAACATTTTTTATTAATTAGCTGTCCAGTATAGTGACGTTGAAAAACTGCGTCAATTCTTATTTGTCACTGTTTATTGGAAACCTTAGAAATGATACTTTGGACTGTGATGTTACTAACCCACAAATCGGGTTCTTGGTTTGACCATACCCTCTGTTTTCGCTAAAGTAGTTAGTTCAATATAACATGACTATTTTCCTAAATATGCCTCTCCTGTTCCATCATAGGTTTAGGTTTAGGTAAGCGCGACTTCTTCTTGCGATTGACTTGTTGCTTGCAAATCTTGCCCGCAACTTGCCCAATATGAGTGATAATGATAATATCGAATAATGTTGTAAAAAACAGATAGATAGGAAATAAAATAATTTAAATATTTCGTAACGAAGAAAATCATAAGAGCGCTCTTCCCCTCTACTAGTTATTTAAAAGTTTGCCGTGCCCGACAGGGTCCATAATTGTTTCTATTTATTAATACTTACCACCTGTACCTATTAGTGTGTACATTATGGATTGCAATCAAGATTAATTTAATCAAATTGAATATAATTTAGTTTTAAAAGGCCGTCGTATCTCTAATGTCGAAAAATAACCCGTTGTACCAACCCGCAATGGGCCCGCGTGGTGGATTACAGCCCACTCCCTCTCAAAGAAAGGAGGCCTGTGTCCCAGCAGTGGGAACATTATGGGCCTGTGCACACCACGTTTTTTAAACGCGCTGTCGACGCGCGTTTGTAGCGATACAGACGCGATACGCACGCGAGTCAGACGCAGCCTGTAGACCACTGTAGGATAAAAGCGCGCCGTTGACGCACGTTTCTAAAACGCGCGTCAACGGGGCATTTATAAAACGTGGTGTGCACAGGCCTTATAGGCTGAATATGCCATGATGGTAATGTTATCTTTTACAGCGTGATCCAGATCTCGCGTTAATTATAAATCTTCATAACCAGTCTGAGATAACCTGAGACCGTGTAATAGCAACGGTTCTTTTTTTTTCTCAGCCTGAAAAATGAAAAGTGTTGACGTCAGTCGGTTGTTGACTTTGTAACATTAATTCATAAGTAAAAGTGGGTAAATATTTGCTCATCTAGTAACCAGTTTTATTGTTTTTTTTATTTATTTATTTAAAATTATGCAAATAACACCTTAACAGCTATAACGCCAATGCGATGTTACTACCAATCGTTGTGGTTTAGTTAACCCGCACACACCCGATGCCTCACTTTTTTATCGAGAACAGTTGCTTGCGTAGGTTCTAAATGGTTTATTCAACGTCTGGATTAAAGTTTGTAATCCATACGATATGTAAACTATAAAAAAAGCTATGGGGAAATAGAGCTAACAGGAAGTGCCCGCCATGGGCTAATTTACCATAAGAAATCTGTAATAAAAATGACAGAAAACTAAATAGCAAAGCTTTAAAAAAAAAATATTTTAAAGATGGGTTTGCTCTTTACATTAGTCTAGGTCAGTGGTGACAGAGACAGAGTCGACGATGGAGTGAGCTTACCCAGAAGAAGGCAGCTCACTCACATTTTGAAGAGATGAGGGTTGTATGCGTTCTTAAACACAGACGCAGGTAGAGAGTTCCACTCTTTTGCTGAGCGCATTACAAAAGACATTTCGAAATGCGTGAACAATGACATGATTTGTGTCTCAAACCTCTACTGTTCAGGCTCAAATCACAGCGAGATGGCAGCGGCCGGCAGCGAAGCGACGAGCAGTTTCAGTGTCATATAATTTTAAAATTTATCTACTACTACTACTACGCCCGCGGCGCCGCGCGCACCTTTTCAAGTTTCTCAAGCTATACTATGTATTATAGTAATCAAGATAAAGTTTAAGTTTCGCTGCCGGCCGCTGCGATCTCGGTGTGATTTGAGCCTCAATGTTCTAAAAAAAGAACATTCTGGTAATACCAATACTGGTCGTGACTAAACAACCATTTAAACTAAACTGTTATATGGCTAATACATGGTTTACGTGACTTTTGAAACCACGGTTTCTAATACTATTATGTAGTGATATATTGGTTATCCCATGTGTGACGCGTCCATTACGTTTAGACGTGCGCTATTGTTTATCATCTATTTTGCTATTTCGTCCTTGTTCATGATTAGCGTACTACCTAGCCTAGACATACCTAGTTATATAAAGGAAGGAATTTTTCCGGCCTATTGTGTAATGTGATAATTATATCGATTTCGATCTTTTGTATTTTGTTTTTGTCGATATTAAAACTAGACTGTGTACCGGAAGGTGCGGCGTGGTAAAGCTCCCTACGTGATGGATCGATGACGTAGTGAAGGTCTTTGTGGGTATGCTTGGAGGAAGCCTATTGTCCTACAGTGGACGTGTTTTGGCACAGATGACGTTAATGAAAACTGGATTATACTTGTCCCTTGTAAACGATCGATGGATTGTGTGGACGATGATATAGCTAGAAAAGGGGTGACTGCCGAGATGACTAAAATAGAAGTATGAAAGAAAAAGACATGTTGTGCCACCACAAATAAATTGGGACAAGGACAAGAGAATGATGATGACTGATGACTGATAATGATAACCTAAGATTATAAAATACTAGCTTTTACCCGCAACTTCGCCCGCGTGATTGTACCCCCGTCCCACCCCGTCGCGTCGCATCGCCCGCCCGCGCGATTTTTTCGTTTTTGCATAACGTTCTTTCCGACTATTTTTCTTTCTGCTCGGCTCCTAAGGGCCGTAGCGTGATGTTTAATAGCCTATAATCTTCCTCAAGAATTAGGCTATCAAATGCCAGAATACTTTGTGGAATCCGACCGGTAGTTCCAGAGATTACCCCCAAAATATGCGTCGATATTATATTTTGTAATATTATTTATAAATAATTGGTTCAAATAAATGTTTATCGAAAAGTTATGAGGGCGGGTTGTAGGCGCGTAATTTATACGGGTAGGCGATATACAGGGCGTCCCACGGACGCGGTGCCACATGGAGGGAAAGTACCTTGCATATTGTAGATAGAACATTTTACTAAAAGAAGACATTATTTGAATTTTAAAAACAATTTAAACTGCATTCATAGATATTTAAATAATTACATGGTTGAACCGGAAATCGAACCCGTTACATGAGAAAAATAATCACCTGTAGCTTTATCATACCGATCGAAAGGCTTCATCATAAAGACTATTTTTTGCTAAATAACATAGTGTCACAAATAAAAGGCAGACCATGAAATTTAACTTTTGATGTGAAAGTTTGTTCAGAAAAATGAAAAACTGACATTGCCGTAAGGACATACAACTGACATTATCATAAGTACCTACAACTAATAAATTCACGTGAATATTTATGTGGTGGGGAAAATAAATGTACCTTCTAGTACATTTACGTAGCATGTACATATGTAGTTTACACAAAGGTACTTACCGCAGGTACTAACCTACGTAGGTACGTAACAATGCAATACATCTTGCGGTTGGTTGTAGGTAATCACAAGTAGATTTATTAGGAGAAAAGGCAAAATTCCCTCAATATTGAAGGAAATAACCCTTTATGGTATTGTGGAAATGTTCGCATAACCAAAGTTCATTAAATATCTGAAGGCATAACGTGGGTCATCGTTGTATCCCAGATAGTACGGCTCGGCTAATACTGAGCGCACAAGAACTTGCACAGATAGAAACAGTGTGTATGAGCATCAGAGACACTATGAACACCAAACCAACCCACATTCGTGAGAAAAAACATGTTATAGGTAGTCATTGTAGTCAACTCAAAAACGAGAGTTCGAAATTACCTACGACTTGTGAGTCCAATTTCAAACTTCCGCAGATGTGCTGTATTTGGCTTAATTACACACACTTTATCTAAGGCCGCATCACAAGGAAATTGACGATAGTAAAAATTCTATTGACGATTCTACAGTTCTGTATACAGTTATACGCGTGGGAGGTTTAAATTATGTAAGAATGAGTGGGGTGGCGTTCTAAATTGAATGAATAGTTATTGACCACTGACACTTCTTGACCCCTGTCGACGACGTTCAATTGCACTTGATCTGTCTCATAATTTGTTACCATGTTGGTTGTACTAGTCAACACCAGTACATTATTGAATCACTCAATTGCGTGGGAAATTGCTTGCGGTCAAAATTTGCGAAAGCCTTTGTTTTATATAGGTATCATTTTGTAATGTCGTGCACAGAATTCAATTGTTGGTATTATTACCAAAATTTAACCAACACCAAAAATCTTAATAATAGGAATAATTTTGTTTTTTTTTTTACAGTTTTTTCATACAAAGACTGTCTAGACGTTAATTTTATTTTACGGATAAAAGATATCAAATTTTTGCTTTAATCTACGTTTTGATAAAATCTAGCCTTGGCACAGCCTTTTTATGAAAGATGAATGACAAGAATTAAATGAAAGAGGAGGGAGTGAATGAAGCGGCTGACAGAGGAGAATCAAATGGAAGAAGAAATGGTGTTGCGCCAACCCCCATGGTACAAAGACAGGAAGATGATGACAAAGTTATTTTTAATTTAAATATTTGTATTTACAGGTACGTTTACATATTCTGCGAGAAAGCAGAGAAGAATGCGAAAGGAGGGTGGGACTATGAGGTGAAGCCTTACAAGCCCGCTGACTTCCTTCTCCAAGATATTGCCGTGCGTCTGAGCAACGCTAAACCTCTTTGGGACGCGTTCGTTAGCGAAGGTAAGACAAAAATGATATACTTAATGTTTCTACATTGTACAGTTGCGTTAAAGTTTGTACTGTAAGATAGATAATTATAGACGGCCCAATAAAGGCGCCGTTTTAACCACAAGCGGAGTTAAATATTCGTTTGGAAATGCTGCCTACTTAGATGGAGCTCCATTCTATAGTCTTAGTCTAGTAGGTATCTACTGGCCATAATAACCTAGCTGACAAATACCTAGATTGGAATGAAAGTATGCTGATATGCTCACAAGAACTGTTTTTGACGACATCTATGGGTCGTATTTCACGATTTCCATGGAAATGTGGGTGTGGCCTCAAAGTGAAAATCGAATCATTTATTTCAAATAGGCACATAAAAGGCACTTTTGAACGTCAAAATTTACAAAAAAATATATAATTGATCCTAGTTGCCACTTCCAAAAGGTAGTTTCGTATGGAGAAGAATGGACAAGAAACTTCACCGTTACTCTTTTAAAATATTTTACAATATCTTGCACACATTAATTATACAGAGTTGATACGACAGAGGGGCATTAAATTACACTACGCATACTATACATGTCTAGTATTAATTCGATGCGGTATAAAAATAAAAAGCACCAAAAATAAGATTTTTTTTCTTTCAAACAAATTAAATAGCTTACAAATCAGAGTAAAATGCAACCACCCTTTGTAATGAAAGTGCAACTGTGTGTGTATGGATTGCCATCTTTTTAGCGAAAATATTTGGTTGTACTTGTGACTTGCGTCAGAGCGGCAACAACGCATCGTAGGTTATACTTAGATTTATCGTTTTAAGGTGCATGACCTGTGCGTATAGACATAATCTGTCAGCTGTTAGGAAAGATACATCGTGTTCAGACGGGACAAAAACTTAAAAAATCATTTGCGACTAAACTACTGCTCCTATTTAATTGATTTTTGGTACAGAGCTTGAAAATGGCATCTAGTATAGGCAGTTTAAAGGAAAGCCCCTCTGTCGTATCAACTCTGTATAAGTAAGTATATGTGAAACCGAGACACCTAAAATAAAATTACTATACCACAATAGATAAACAGTCTTAAATATAAAGCAATTATAGGTTAATTAATTATGTGATAGATACATGGTGCTCACATATTTACAAATAATGAAAATATAGATGATTTTTCTTATGATGATTCGTGTGTAAGTTAAAGTAATTACAGAATGTAGAATCAATGTCATAAAAATTATAAATAATACAGTTAAATTAGCAATCAGTTTGATTTTGTCTAGACTCTAGATTGCCCTATGGAGAAGGGCCAGCTTGTTATCAAGCATTCTTATCTTGGATATAATCCTCTAATTTGTAATAATTATGCTTGTTTACAAAGTGTACTTTTAATATGAGTTTTAATATTTCTTTCATTTAATTGTAATATATCACAAGGTATTTTGTTGTAAAATTTAACATAGTACTCCGTAAAAAATGTACTAAGTACGTACTTTAGATAAGCGGAAAAATGGTTGATCTATTTTACCTTTATTTCTAGTAGGTACCTATTAAAATTATTTCTATCGCTTATTTTATTTAAAAAATGTAAATGTTTTCTTACATACATAATATTTTCATAAATGAATTGACAAGGTACCGTCCTATTATTAATCTTTTTAAATAGTTCCCTGAGAGATTCACGGTGACGTAGATTGTAAATGGCTCTGACAGCTCTCTTTTCCAAAATAAAAATGGATTTAATGTCAGCAGCGCGACCCCACAGTAAAATCCCATTATATTATGACTTAATGCTGTGGTAATAGCTGAAATAGACCAAACGCACGGTTTCTACATCTGTAACTGTCTTATCTTTCTAACAGCATAAGCGGCCGAGCTTAGCCGAGCGAGCAAGAGAACTTATAATAAAATAAGAGGCCCACGTTGTAATTTCTATTCTAATCATTGTAGGTCTAGCGTAATTCCTAGGAAAACCATCTGATTAATAAATTCTACTTTTTCTACATTCAATATGATTTCACATTCGCAACTTCTAACATTAGGTAATTTAAATCTAATGCATTTGTTTTTTTTTTTCATTTAGTACCAAATTATTTACCGTAAACCAATCTTGGACCTGAAGAATAGAGTAATTCACGTCGTTAAGATTTTGTGACCGTCGGTCTATTTTAAAGATCAATGAGGTGTCATCTGCAAATACCACCATAATCGGTTGATTATGAAGTAATTGGGGTAAATTATTAATGTAAACTAAAAAGAGGAATGGACCCAATATCGAACTTTGAGGAACGGCCATTCTCATTTCAGACCCTAATGAGTTTATGCCGTTTATTTGAACTTTAACCTTTCTATCTTTCAAATGTGATCTTAGTAAATCGAGGGCTGTATTTCGCCGTTGCATTCAACAATGTATGTTTGCGTTAAAAAACGCAGATTGCAGAATATGTGCTACGGAAATATCTTTATGAGCTCTAAACAAAGTCATTAAAGATAACGATGTTTGTTTTAAAATTCTTTGCATATTTTTAACAACGCAAAGAATAGGCTTGGTCTGTTTCCTGATTACTTGCGTCAAGTGTTAGTTGTGAGTATATTGATTACCCGCTTCAAGAAGGTGCTAGCACCGTTCTACCAAGTTGTATCACTTCCTTGCTTGCTTGTTTCTTTACGCTTGCGCTTTTGTTTGCAAATCTATTTCAGGTGAATTGTGCGGTCGGGTACGGGGTACCCTCTAGGTATGATACAAATTCGAAATTTAATTCTGGAGTAGTCTGTTCAGCGCTTTTTGTACGATATCAAAGATGTCGACTCACTTTTTCTACTAACTCACGTAGTTTACATTTATATACTGTATTTATTATACTGGGCTATTGTAGTTTAGTATTGTAACCTGTTCGTAGATTTATTAAATCGTTTTTAATAAAAAAAAAAAACTAGTAGGTAGCTGTTTTCGGGAAATGATTCTTCACTGAAATCTTCAGTCTGATAAAATGATATCGTTATTATCAAAAATATCGGTCTGTGTTTTGATTTTACAACCATAACGCTTATTTTATAGGTTTGGAGCGACTTCGAGGCGTGCCTGGTAGATGGGATCCTCCGGAAGGTGCCACGGACCGCTTGTGTGTGGACATCGGTGAGGGAGCCTTCATCGAAGTGTCGCACCCGGCACCGCAGGGAGATCAAGTGTATGTATACTTACTTATTTTCAACAACTACAGTCTAGACTAGGAAATGCAATCTCGATCGAGATCTCGAGCCATTCTTCCGAGTTCAATCTCGTGGCCAGAAAATCTCGAACCTGAACCCTCGTTCAAGAACTCGAAGGTATTGGTTGAGATTACGAACAAGATTTCGAGATGAGTGTACGCGATTTGGCACACTATGCTTCTTTATTTACAAAATATAACACCAATAGCTGTAGCTAGATGTAGTTGTCTTTCTAATTATATTTAAGCAAAAATACACATTATCTTAAAAAGTAGGCGACAGTTCGACATCTAGCGAGCCAGACCGCCGGCGCCGCCGCGCCGCCCGGGTGAAATCTCGAATGGCCACTCTCTACCCTAGACTTATCACGCGTGATCTCGAGTTTCCAATGTACACTAGAGATTGCCATAACCAAACCGTTTTTCTTGTCTCATATCGGCACGAGCTGTATAGAAAGAGAACGTTCATGCGGACATGAACATATTTGCTAGTCAGCGAGGTCTGATTACCCAGGGTAAGCCGGACTTACTTTACCCATGCATGGTATTTCAATGTACCCCAAAAAACCGTGTAAAATTCATATTAAAGATTATTTGATTTACCATTCGCGGTTACATCATCACTCTTTTGCCCATAGCACAATTTATTCGGTCGTCGGCATGAACGTTAGGTCATCGGCGCAACATGTATTTTTCTTTCATACTTTTCTATTCGATATCTCGGTAGTCGAGACTTCGAGAGGTCACGCACGGCAGGTTTGATGATGTTAACCTCAGAAGCCGCGCCTTATTTTATCCACATGATTCACTAGTGATGTGATAACGCTTTCAATCGCCACTGAGATAAAAGGTTAGTATATTTTTTTTTGCAGAATTTGATAATGCCTTTTAGCGACTTCCTTATTAGATATTTTAAATATTTCATTTACAACAATAAGAGTAACAAGTATAATGATATAAGTATAATTTCCTCATCTAACAGGGTCGAGGTTTTCAGATGCACAATCTGAGCTAATTATGGAATTATAATACTCTCGTGTAAAATTAATCATGTTACAAACTAGTTCCAACATTATGTCACTTAAATGTAATAGTATATAAATATTCCTGCAATTAGGTAAAGAATATCCTGTGAAAACCCATTCATACCAGACGGGATATTCCATACGCTTAAATGTTTACAAATATGGGTTGTTGTTTAAGATAAGCTTGAAATAAACAGGATTTTTCAAAATTAATCATTTACAAAGGAAAATTATATCAAATATTATTATTAATATTGGGGCATAGCGTTGGGATTAAACGGTTTTAGACAGATTTATCCGTATTTATGACGCACTAGGGACAGTTCGCGCGTAGGTTTAAGATAATTGTGTTTACTCAACAACAACAACATACTGAATGAACTTGAGTAGGCTAGTGACCTGAGTAGTAAGAACATAAAGTTACTACACAGGTATTTCCCGAAGGGGTTCAGGTTACACGCTCATTTCGTCAGTTATGTTATAGACTTAATTTATGTTGTTCTTGTTATGTTATAGGGGCGAGCCTATTGCCACTGGGAATCAAACCTAATATGGGCTCTATGCACAGCAGTCGTGCTTACGACCACTATACCAACGAGGCAGTCAAACTGAAACTGCAGTTCTTTCACAGTTATGTTACCTCTGATTTTGCATCACTATCAAAATCACAGGGATCTTTACTGTCGTTGCAACGAGGTTGCTTTCGGGTTGCTGCCATTGACAAGTCTGTCACATTCAGTGATCTTTTGGCTGTAAAAATGTTGCTATAGGGCGGTTGCCACTGACAAGTCTGTCAGATTCAGTGATCTTTGGGCTGTAATAATGTTGCTATTGGGTTGCTGCCATTGACAAGTCTGTCAGAATAAGTGATCTTTGGGCTGTAATAATGTTGCTGCCATTGACAAGTCTGTCAGAATCAGTGATCTTTGGGCTGTAAAAATGTTGCTATAGGGCTGCTGCCATTGACAAGTCTGTCAGATTCAGTGATCTTTGGGCTGTAATAATGTTGCTGCCATTGACAAGTCTGTCAGAATCAGTGATCTTTGGGCTGTAAAAATGTTGCTATAGGGCTGCTGCCATTGACAAGTCTGTCAGATTCAGTGATCTTTGGGCTGTAAAAATGTTGCTATAGGGCTGCTGCCATTGACAAGTCTGTCAGATTCAGTGATCTTTGGGCTGTAATAATGTTGCTGCCATTGACAAGTCTGTCAGAATCAGTGATCTTTGGGCTGTAAAAATGTTGCTATAGGGCTGCTGCCATTGACAAGTCTGTCAGATTCAGTGATCTTTGGGCTGTAATAATGTTGCTAATGGGTTGCTGCCATTGACAAGTCTGTCAAAATCAGTGATCTTTGGGCTGTAATAATGTTGCTAATGGGTTGCTGCCATTGACAAGTCTGTCAGATTCAGTGATCTTTGGGCTGTAATAATGTTGCTAATGGGTTGCTGCCATTGACAAGTCTGTCAGATTCAGTGATCTTTGGACTGTAATAATGTTGCTAATGGGTTGCTGCCATTGACAAGTCTGTCAGAATAAGTGATCTTTGGGCTGTAATAATGTTGCTAATGGGTTGCTGCCATTGACAAGTCTGTCAGAATCAGTGATCTTTGGACTGTAATAATGTTGCTAATGGGTTGCTGCCATTGACAAGTCTGTCAGAATAAGTGATCTTTGGGCTGTAAAAATGTTGCTATTGGGCTGCTGCCATTGACAAGTCTGTCAGAATCAGTGATCTTTGGGCTGTAATAATGTTGCTAATGGGTTGCTGCCATTGACAAGTCTGTCAGAATAAGTGATCTTTGGGCTGTAAACATGTTGCTATAGGGCTGCTGCCATTGACAAGTCTGTTAGAATCAGTGATCTTTGGGCTGTAAACATGTTGCTATAGGGCTGCTGCCATTGACAAGTCTGTTAGAATCAGTGATCTTTGGGCTGTAAAAATGTTGCTATAGGGCTGTTGCCATTGACAAGTCTGTCAGATTCAGTGATCTTTGGGCTGTAATAATGTTGCTGCCATTGACAAGTCTGTCAGAATCAGTGATCTTTGGGCTGTAAAAATGTTGCTATAGGGCTGCTGCCATTGACAAGTCTGTCAGATTCAGTGATCTTTGGGCTGTAATAATGTTGCTGCCATTGACAAGTCTGTCAGATTCAGTGATCTTTGGGCTGTAAAAATGTTGCTATAGGGCTGCTGCCATTGACAAGTCTGTCAAAATCAGTGATCTTTGGGCTGTAATAATGTTGCTAATGGGTTGCTGCCATTGACAAGTCTGTCAGATTCAGTGATCTTTGGGCTGTAATAATGTTGCTATAGGGCTGCTGCCATTGCCAAGTCTGTCAAAATCAGTGATCTTTGGGCTGTAATAATGTTGCTAATGGGTTGCTGCCATTGACAAGTCTGTCAGATTCAGTGATCTTTGGGCTGTAATAATGTTGCTAATGGGTTGCTGCCATTGACAAGTCTGTCAAAATCAGTGATCTTTGGGCTGTAATAATGTGGCTATTGTGTTGCTGCCATTGACAAGTCTGTCAGATTCAGTGATCTTTGGGCTGTAATAATGTTGCTATTGGGCTGCTGCCATTGACAAGTCTGTCAGATTCAGTGATCTTTGGGCTGTAATAATGTTGCTATTGGGCTGCTGCCATTGACAAGTCTGTCAGATTCAGTGATCTTTGGGCTGTAATAATGTTGCTAATGGGTTGCTGCCATTGACAAGTCTGTCAAAATCAGTGATCTTTGGGCTGTAATAATGTGGCTATTGTGTTGCTGCCATTGACAAGTCTGTCAGAATCACAGTGATCTTCAGGCTGCAATAAGGTTGCTATTGGGTTGCTGCAGTCAGAAGTAAAATAACTTTAACAGGACTGGTCTAAACACTAGTTGTAAGTTTTCGGCGGAAATAAAATCGCCAATCAGCATCACCTGTGTGCTTTGGTTTTCTGTTTCTTATCCATTTCTTATATATAATATGCGCTTCGGTAATAACCGTGTTTTCGAATTAGCATGAACGGCGCGTCACAGAGTAACTCCCCCACAGAGGCCGTGCTTTTAAGTTTTGTGCATTATCATTACGCGTTTGAATGAAGTTTTTTGTCTGTTGGGTTACCTACTCCGGTCTCAGGTCGTCATTTGTCACTGAAAAGTATTGAAAAGTTTTTTAGAATTGCATAGAGTAATTAATCTACAATTTTGTAAACATGGTTGTACAAAATAGGAAAGTAGTTCCATGGTTGTAACAGCTGGGCACGCCACAATTGCGGCGATAAGTCCCCTCTTTGAGGAGTGGCTAGAGAGGCGCCACGGCGTCCTCACCTTCCGCCTGACGCAGGTCCTCACCGGACACGGTTGTTTCGGGAGGTTCCTGTTCCGGATAAGGCGGGAGGAAACGCCCGGGTGTCACCATTGTGTGGATCGCCCGGAGGACACGGTGGAGGTCTGCCCGGCTTGGGCGGAGCACCGCCGTGTCCTCGTGGAGGCGATTGGCGGTGGCGATCTCTCGCGTCCGGCCTTGGTCCAGGCCATGGTACGGAGCGAGAGGGCTTGGGAAGCCGTCACCTCCTTCTGCGAAGCAGTAATTTTCGCGAAGGAGGAGGCGGAACGCGTGAGGGAGAGGCAAAATTTGCGCCCTCACGCCCCTAGCCGCCGCAGGAGACGCCCTGGGCGTCGGGAATCGCAGGCCGATTCCCGGCCACCGTAGGCGCGGGCTTGCGAACGGCGAGCAATGGGCAGCTCGCCGTTCGATAAGGACCAGGCCCGGATCGACGGCGCGTTGTGTTCCACGCGCGTCTCAAAGAGATGTCAGCACCAATGACGGGGTTTGCTAGGACCGATGCCTGCTAGGGTTGCGGAAAAGTCCGAGAGGGTTACCGTGGCCCCTGGCACAGGCAACTAAAGGAACACGGGTTGGTTTTAGTCAGTAAGAGTCTGACACGCCCTCCTGCTCTGCCCAGAGCGGGAGAACTTATTTGATGATTTCCCACCCACAAAAAAAAATGGTTGTAACAGCTCTATATTAGATCTTATTATCGCGCGTTCGTATTTCCAAAGATTAACGAAGTGCATACTTTATTTGGAAAGCTCTATGTGTGTTTTGAACATAAATGCTTAAGTATATGATTAAAATCTATTGTTTCATCTTTCAGGGACAGGAAAGACAGCGGCCTGCGCGTGCACTTGTCTCCCGTGGCGGGCGGGCGCGCCGTGAGCGGCTCGGGCGAGGCGCGCGCCGCCTTCGCCGCGCATGCGCGCGCGCTGGCCTACGACTGTGAGCTGGACGCCGTGCTCGATAGTGTCATCGGGAACAGGAAGGACTGTTTTGTTTCTATTAGAGGTAAGCTATACAGGGTCCGCCACTCGAAGTGTTACCAGTTCAAAATGCTGTTATTTGGTCAAACGACATATCCAAATTTCAGGGAGATGTTAGTTTTCAATATGACCTCCTTTAGGATGGATATTGGCATCGTGTGTTTCGACAAAGTTATTAATCGTTGCATAAACGTGGGCTTGTAGGATCCGGCCTATTCTCAACAAAGTGTTGCGTTCAGCGTTTCGACACTTCCGTATATTTAAATTGAATCCCTGCTCTCCAAAATGGTCTATACGAAAAAGCCGTCCGGATTCAAGACCAGTGAGGATGAAGGCCACTCTTCAGCATAAACGAACTTATGAAAAATATTTTGAAAAAAAATGTATCGTCAAGGGAGTTTTGTTGTCTTGTTGGAATGTCTAGTCATCTAGTGGCTTGTCGTGCCTACAATATCAACGCATCATTTAGCACCTTTTGTTCCTAGACTTCCTGGTTTACCGTGACGCCCCGATCGATAAACATGACAAAGTAATCCTCTAGTTGAGATTGAGCTAAGGCGGCCGTTCGAGCTTGGAAAGAAAGATCTTTTATAATTCTGTGGACTGAGATAGGCTAAGTTGTAATGTTGAAAAAAAAACACGAATCGGGGTATCGGCCAGTCTCTAGTCGTTCTGCTGTTCTGTATTGACAAGCGAACTATTTATATTTACATAATCAGCCTATAATGTTCCCACTGCTGGGACACAGGCCTCCTCGGTGAGAGGGAGTGGGCCGTAATCCACCACGCGGGCCCAGTGCGGGTTGGTAGACGTCACATGTCTTCGAATTTTAGGTTCTAGGACATGTCGGTTTCCTCACGATGTTTTCCTTCACCGTTTTGAGAGCAGTGGTGATGAAATGATTTACACAAAGTAAAGCGCTTTGTCTGGGTTCGAACCTACGACCTACAACTCGTAAGTCGCGGCCGTTACCACTGGGCCACCACTGCTCTCCTATTCCTATTTAAAGATTAAATATTTGCTTTTTTTATCCCCAGGAATATCCGACTACCGTGACGGAACCCGCGGGAAGGAGTGGCAGCCGCACGCTGCTCTAGCAGCCGCCGCCGTGATGAAGGCCATCGTAGCCGCCATGCCACCGCCGAGCGACTAAACGCAACGCACACATCACCTTTAAGTATTTATATGACATTTAGTTACAAAATTTGTATGTATCACTATCGGCTGATCTAATCACGGAGCAATAAACAAATGGAGTGATAACATTTTTTTTCTGTCTTTTGCTGGCAGCAGCAGAAAAGTTACCCAGTTTTCGAGACTGACTTCAAATTCAATGTGTTTGATTGGATTAAGTTAAATTGTTTCAATCAAATTAAATTGATTTTTCATTTAAATTGACTCAAGGTATATTTGAGTAGGTACTGCAAATTTTGTTCGCATTGCACTAAATAACTTGCATTCAAGGCCCAGTGATAATGCACTTCTATTCTTTATCTCATAATGGTATGAGATTAAGAATTCACAAAACATTATGGCAATGTACCTAATATGGCCGCCCGTTATCACTCCCAATTTGTTTACTCCTCCGTGTCACCTAATTTTAATATTTGACACGCGTATATTCACGGAAAGCAATTTTTTCTACTCTTTTTATATTGTATACTATATAAATTACAACCAATTGGCGTACCTAAGTATGTAGGTAGCACTAAATGTTCATTAAAATAATATTATATATCTGATCTTGATTATTATCGAAACATGGGAGATATAAACCATTCCAGAAATTAATAAATATCCTAATCTTATTATTTAGAAAAGTATTTATACTAATGGATACAGTTGCATGTTTGAAAGTGTTGCGAGATTTAATAATGTTTCAAAATAAATTTGATGTGTTTAAAATTATAAAGTAGTCAGATTTTTTCATATTTATAACTACAACAATTATCATCACTATGAGTAATGTTTATCATGCGAATTTTAATCTGTGGTAGTTATTTATACGGTATTAAATCTGGCTTTTTAACTAATGTACAGGTTTACTTGCCTTAGCGTTGGCTGTTATAAAAGTAGTAAAAATAATAATATTGTCTTATTATAGATATTTACAAAATAGTAGGGTAGTTTTTAATAGTGCTAAAGTACACATGGTAGCCTTTATGAACAACGTTTTTAGTGTGGAAAACACACGGATCTGTAGTAAAATCTTCCACTTGAAAACGTCCTAAGGACAAGAACAGAATATTCTTAGACTAAAACTAAATGGTTAAAGACTGTAAACAGATTTCTAATTCAATGGTACTATGTCGAATGTCTAGCTTACATAGAATACTGAAAATATACAAGTTTGCTTTTTATGTTGTGTTGTTGTGTTGACAAATCAATAGTTGCTAATTTAAAAAGGGCTCAAATATTTTCCGTCGTCCTCCTTTTAGGTTGAATTTCACTGTTAAGGTATTTTACATTGTTTTCATTGTATTTTACTTGTTAAGAGTTACCAGTTTCCAGATTATTATTATAATTCACTCGTAATATTTTAGATTAATATTTCTCAAAGTATTCCATAAAATTCCAAATCACTTGTAAGAAATTAGTGTGATGCCAATATTTATAGTAAACTGTTCACTTGGCCCGAGCTTAGGGATGTACCTTAGAATTAATAAATTATAAGTATGATCTAATATTTCAACAAGTAACTTAATATAATTATTTATAAAATACTAACTCACTGCCATCAATGGCCTATTTATATTATAAGATTAACTTTGTTATTCGACGACGTTGTATCAAGATAATATGTAACACATATTTTAAAACCAAAGTGTAGACGTTTGGCTGTTTTTTGACAACCTGGTCTAGTCGCCTAAAATGTGAACATTTTGTTGAAATATTTTATTTACAAGTAATTCATAAGAATCATTGATCTATGTATAAATTGTGAAGTCACATAGTTTTATCCTCGTTGATGTTTGTGAAAATGTTTTCATGTTTTGAACACTTCTCTCCATATTTATAATTTTTCTAAACAAACTAAAACATGATTGGGGCCATATAGCTTCAGGATTTTTCAATCCTGATGATTGATGTCTGAGTATGTATAAACAATAATTATTTACTTTTCTTTTGTAGTGTTTTGTGTTATTAAGATAGTTCATTAATGATAAAATCATGTTAAATTATTTTAATTGTTTGATATTATAATTTCTTTCATAACAGTTGTCTGTTATGTTGAAGTACTCTGTTAGCAAGCTACTATACTGTCATTCTATTGTATCGCACAAATAAAGTCTTTAAAAATACTTATTTTTATTTATTTGAACGAAGTGCCCATAATAGCCGCGGCGTCCGTCGGCGTCGCCGCTTTGTTTGGGCTAGTTCGGAGGCTCGCTAAGTGAAAAGCTAAATTCCCCGTCCACATTATGCGTTACATGTTGGTCGGATTGTTGCGAGAGTTTTTGGAGCGAGCCTTTTTTTTTTTTAATTAAAGAAACACCTGTTTATGGTGGCATTCTGCCTGGTTTATTAAAGTAGAATTATGTACAATCAGCAGTGAATGATAACAGACAAGAATTGTGGTAGAACAATAAAAACAAATCATAAAATATTATTGAATTCCACACTTTACTGTCTAGAACTACAAATTATACACTGAGGTTCTGGGTTTAGGTGGAATGTAAATGTACTGTTTTACCAAACATTGTAATTAAAACATTTGACAATTTACAGATAGTATTCAAGAACTGACATGTAATAAAAATAAAAAAAACTTTGTGTAATGATTATTTCTTGATGGAAGTACATATTATGTAGATTTAGTGGTAATACATCATAATTTGCTTAATGCATGAAGGTAACTTCCTTCCAGCCTATCCACTTCTGATTTATTCTGAAATATAAATTATTTATTATCTTTTAATACATAAACTTCTAGCACTAAACCCAATTCATGATCCAGGTTCCATTGCCCAACATTCAGATCATTTTATCACAAAATGCAAATGGGAACAAGGTGATGGTTATTAGTTAGTCAACTTCAAATCCTACATTACAGTGAAATATTATAATGACAAAAGTTCAAACTATAATCATTGGCTTGAATTCATTCAGAATTTTATTCTTAAAAAAAATATCAAGTATATTTGTTTGCAGTTAAAGCTCTACTCATGCGGGAAAGGAGTAACGAGGATCGAAAATATATGTATACAAACAGCATTTTTTTTAAATAGGTTCTTGTAACGGTTACAGTCATACTCAAACTTAAAGCATTTATTTCAAATAACCAAAAACAGGCTCTTTTGAATTGTCTAGGGGTTGGTCAGTCAAAAAGATGAAGCTAGTTGCCCATTCCAAAGCATAGTAGGTACCTATGGAGAAGAATGGGCAAGAAACTCCACAGACACTCTTTTAAATCAAAATATTGTTACAAATAAAATTGTTTACATCATTTATGTTGAAATTATACATGCAAGAATGATGTGAAAAGATGTGCACGTTAAGTCTGTAATAAAAAAGATACAAACAAAAAAAAACTATTCAGAAATTAAAATAAGCGGTGGCAGCTAAGAGATGACCAGTCCCTACTGATGGCACCCGTTCACGAATGTGGCATATGGATCAGCACCATTTTGAAGGGAACTTATTGATCCAACACACACGCCACCATCAGTGAGACATTTGAGTGAGCTCTCAGTCGCCTGGGCATGTTCAAGTCAATGAAAGTTGTACCCACTATATGGTAGTTCTAGATCTTATTTAAACACACTTTTTTAACTTTTAAGCATAATTAAAAGGTATAGCAAAACAGACTGCAGTTTTTTGTAACATATAAAAAGGGTTAGATTACAAGGGTTGATAAAATTACATTAGTTTGTGCAATCACAGAAGCAATGTGTCATAGTCAAATATTGTTACTTGTATCAGTCTTAGAAGCATGGCAGCCTTGTTTGATCATCTATGTTATTGTTGGTCTTCTATAATTTTATAAAAACACAATTATTACATACACACATCATAAATATTACATTATTAAAGTTTCAGACTATTACAACATTCATTATGTAGTTGATTATTCTTTTTTTGAATGGAATTTGATAAGAAACAGATCACATTGTAAATTCAGATAAGTTTAAAAAATAAAATAAAGCATCACTTCAGTTAAGTACTTCAAAAACAAAACCAGGAACCGACTTTTATATGCTTCATTTAACAATTGACTTCTACTCACCAACATATTTAACTTCATCAAACGCTTTTCTAGCTTTCTTGAGTTCTTCATTCATTGTTAATAAATCTTTAACTCGAGCGTATTTACGTTGGTCTTTCCGGACTAAGAAAATGATATCTTCTACTTGAACTCTACCTGTTCGGCCCACTTCCATTGCCCTGAAAATTAATCAGCATCTGATTTAAAAAAAAACCTATATATACCTACAGTAAGGTTTGGTACCTAACAGTTACTCGATTCAGTTATCCTACCTATGAGTCGTGTCTGTTATAAATTCAATTACTAAATCTTCCAAAAAGTCGACACTTTCTGTGTATGGATTCTGGTCGTCTCCAAAACCGTACATCATGCATCTTAGTTCTTTGCTGAATAGCCTTTTCCGCCCTGATGCAGTCGCCCCAAGCTGCTGTTCTGTTTCCTCTTCGTCAAACTGTAAGAAAAAGGAAATTGATTATCAACGTTGCAGTGGAGGAGTAATCTGGGACCTGTTGTACGAACCTGATCATAGTTATCTGGTGCATCTGGAGGGGTCGTCATTGTAACAGCTGTAAAATCTCTCTTCTCTGTTAAATCCAACAAAATCCAATCAAAATCCAAGAATTATTTTGTTGATTTGTGTAAATTTTCAAAGCACGTATCAAACACTCAGAACAACAAAGAGATTAAATTAGTATAATTTAATGTCTTTGCAGAACAATAACTAAAGCAATCAAAAATCAAACATCAACATCGACGTGACATTCGTGATCGTGACATTTATGACATCTCTGAATTTTTTTTTTTTTTTTTTTTTTTTGTTTTGGCTTCGCACGGTTTGTGCATCTGATTGATGAAAAGGAAAGGATGACATTCAAATCACAGAGTCGGATTCAAATCCTTCAGCAATCGGCATCAGCAAACGGATGAATTTTTCGATGCCATAATTTTAGTTCGTGAATAGTTTTAGAAAAAGGTTATTTATAATAATAAATAGGTACCTATACCTAACAAAATTATAATAATAAATATAATAATTGGTTGGATCAAGGGCCTGATTCAGAAGGCAGTACTCCTTGATACGGCTCGTATCGTGAGAAGGTTCCTGTCTCTGGAGCCCCAACTACCGGTAGCTTGGACCCTGCTCCTGATACCGGCGGACCACTATTTTTATATTTTGAAATGTTTTTTTTTAAATGTTTTTTATAAAAATATTTAAAAATGTATTTATATGTATGAAAATAAATAAACGAAATATAATAATATAATTCTTATAATTCTAATTATAATTCTTATTTATATAAAACTTTCGTAAAGGAAGGTTATTCAACAATGAAAAGGAAAACATGTATAAGCGGGTCGCGAGCGTGGCGGTACGGACTCGTGAATTTACGATCCTTCGTCCACGATCCAACTTAGGTCCACTCATATTACTTTCCTTTATGGGTCCACTGCACAGGTTACTCATTTCTAGCAAGCTGGATTTACGATTCACTCTCGGTTACCAGAGTAAAATATGTTCCTTGCTCGGTTAGCGCGGGGCGCAGGCGGGGGAGCACGATCGCGTTTTAGCATTGAGCTAATGCGTTTTAGACATTCGCGCCGCGAAGGCCGCGTTACCCTTTTTTTTTTTTTGTGGGTGGGACTTCATCAAATAACTTCTCCCGCTCTGGGCAGAGCAGGAGGGCGTGTCAGACTCTTACTGACTAAAACCCACCCGTGTTCCTTCAGTTACCTGTGCTAGGGGCCACGGTATCCCTCTCGGACTTTTCCGCAACCCTAGCAGGCATCGGTCCTAGCAAACCCCGTTATTGGTGCTGACATCTCTTTGAGGCGCGCGTGGAACACCGCGTTACCCTAATATTTTTATTTGCAAAGAAATTATATTATCGGCCGCTGACTGATTCACTGCTCACCGACTATCGAATTTAAATATTTCCGTCGATTAAATTTATGATCACCAACCGAGATGATTTTTCATGGATACATCTCGGTTGGTGATGATTGTGATGAATGAAATGGCGGTAGGTTACGGAAACCGTCTTTGACTACCACATTCCCCCCTCATTGAATCCCCTCATGGGCATGTGATGCTAAGGGATGAGGAAAATGTTGCGAGGAAAGTTTGAGTACGAATGGTGATGGCTATAAGAGTAGGGACAGACCAAAAACCCAATGGATGGACTGCCTGAAATATGATATGGCTAGAAAAGGGATGACAACTGAGCTGATCAGCCAAGTATGGAAGAACAAGACACGTTGCGCCGACCCCAAATAAATTGGGACGAACCCTAGATGAACCCATTAGGGTAAGAGAATGATGTATCCTCATTGGACACGTTGTTGCCAATATACCCTCAGACCGCCTCAGACTAAGGAAAAGAAGTCTGAGAAAATTACCAATGACTAAAGATTCTTTAGTCATTGGAATATACCAACCAATTAATCGACAGTGACATGACATATGACATAGGTATGACATAAGATTTGACAACTGACTGGAATAAAAAAGGTGTTTGTTTTGTTTCTCTTTGCGCTATGACTATAGAGTGCTATAGAGGTTATGTTTCGCTTTTGAGCTTTTGTGTTTGGAAATGAAAATATTACAATCATTTCCTTTACTAGAAAGTAGGAACTAGCGTTATACTACAATTATTCTATGGAAGAAGATTTTATAAAACGACAAAATGAATCCTATGACGTAAATATAACTTTTGTTTCTATGTTTACGATAGTATTTGTTGACAGAAATTGTAGTATTTGGATCTCTCTATTTATTTCAGCAATGTGAAGAATGTGCTAAAGCTTAGTGAACGTGAGCTGTCTGGTAAATCTAAGACTTCTTGGCATGACCAGTACAAGGACAGTGCCTGGGTGTTTGTTGGAGGTTTGCCCTATGATCTCACTGAAGGCGACATTATCTGCGTTTTCTCACAGTAAGTAGAATTCTACAAGTTTCCATTATTTATAAGAAGTTCGATTCTTGATGGAAAAACCTGCTCTCTAATTTTGAATATAGGTTTAAAGTGCTCATCATTCTCGCTGCGTCATTGTTAAGTATAAGCCACCATTAACTTTCATAACAACCAACATGCCAACACATTTTTTGCTTTAAGTAAATTGTATTTTGTATTGTCTTATCCAACAATATATATAATATACATTCACAAAATAATTCCAATCTAATATTATTGCAGGTATGGTGAAATAGTGAACATAAACTTGGTGAGAGACAAAGCAACTGGAAAGTCAAGGGGATTCTCATTTATATGCTATGAAGATCAGCGGTCAACAATCCTGGCTGTGGATAATTTAAATGGAACCAAAGTATGTTGAATATAATATAGAAACACTTTTATCATATTTTTTTATGTATTTACAGAGGTATTTGTAACCAATATCATAATTTTGATTATACTCGAGTCGCTTTATTAAGGCAATAGCGGTGATTGATTGACCCACCTATGTTTTCTAGCATTCTTTATTTCAAAAACTGAAATAAAGTCCATTAACTTCCAGAATCATTATCTATTGCGATCTTTAACATGTTCCAAAAACGAAAAACCATATATAGTTTATTCTTTGGGTTCCTACAGAAAGATATTAGGGAAAGGGCAATGCCATGCTAAAACGACTCAGGTACAGTTATCTACTATTCTATAGTATACTATCTATAATATTTAGCAAATCAAAGGATTTTTTATCTTTACTCAGATCTTAGGCCGTGTAGTACGAGTGGACCACTGTGAACAGTATCGTGCTCCAAATGCAGATATGTCAAAAGTTGATGAAGTGACTGCAGCAATCAGGATGGAGGGCTGCGCTCCACAAATCCAACCACTTATTACTAAAACAGAGACTGTTGTGAAACCTGTAAGGACAATCATTTTATATTTGTATTATAAGCAAGCCATGTGCATGATGGGATTTTTCATTGACATAAATGATGAAGTTCTATCTCATATTTAACCCCTTTAGGGAATGGATTTTCAAAAATCCTTTCTTATAGCTCACTTTCGTCCTACAAGGAGTTTTTGTGCACAATTACATGTTTGTAGACCTAGCAGTTTAGGCTGTGCACTGTCTGTCTATGAATCAATACAATCTACTTAATAAAATTCAAATAAATTTAAGAGTTCACCAACTAGATTGTGTTGTTAACCAACAGCTCTAAACATAATCTAAAATATCTTATTGCAGGAAAAGGAAAAAGAACCCAAAGAATCAACAAAAGTTGGAAAGGTAAAGAAGAAAAAAGATAAGAAAAGTAAAAAAAAGAAAAAGAAGAAAAGCAAAAGTTCTACTTCAGAATCAGAATCTAGTAATTAATTATTTAAGGGGAAGCGCTAGGGAAGCCCTCGAAATTCAAATTTTCTTGCGTTCTTTGCAATATGCAGCTGTGTCAGGTTGTATGTTGAACAAAATATGATGCGCAACCGTAACAAGTATGTATGTAACAGAATTATAATCATTAAAATTATCAATTTAACCGTCTAAATTCATATAACACTATTGAATGACTATTTCATTATAATATATCAATCAGTCGAGAATCATATTTTGTTCAACATACACCATAAAAAAAAATCGCGGGCTTCTCTGGTTTTGATAATAAAAAAACAGTATAAAATTATATCTTTTATTTTTAAACAAATACATCACAGTTTACAATGACATGCAACATAGAGATCATTATATTTAAAATTAATTTAAGTAATTGAATAATACTGACTAGATATATTTTAATAAACTTTCATATTACATTCACATCAGTATACAAAAAAATCTTAGTAAAGAACTAACACATTTCACTTACATGCATCTAAACAACAATATTTCGTTAAAAAATTGGCATTCTTGAAATAGTTATTAAAAGTTTAATTAACTAGAATAGTAGAAATGACTGTGAAGAACTTTATAATATTTAGATAATTTCATGACCGCATATGAAACAATATGAGAGAGACCTAAGATTTTATTTTTAATGTATAATAATTTTAAGATATTAGGTACCTCTACATCAACTATTATAGATTTGGGAGATACATAATTTTTTATGTAAATTGTTTAATTATTGAGAATTTTCTTAATCTTTCCTGCTGTGGTTTCATCGCTAAAAGCTATGATGCCTTTTTTGTTGCTATAGTCTTGTGACTCCAGGTCCACTTCATCATTGTAAGTGATAGGATCTTGAGTAGAGTAACTGATGAGATCCCCACCCTTGGCTCTGAGAATAGAGTGGGGGGCACAGGTGTCCCAGCGGAAAGTAGTTCCTTGAGACATTATGTATGCTGCTGCTTCCCCTGTAAAAGAAAAATAGTAAGTACAAAATTATTAAAATTGAAGCTGCATCAAGTGCCGCTGCATTAAGTGGTCAATTAACTTTGTGTGATAATGATGTGACTATGACTTAATTTGTATCAAATAGGATTCACATTCTGCAAAAGTTCTTAATTCTATCTAATCTTTGCCATAAGTCAGTAATACTACTCTTAAAAAAATGCTGTTCTAAAACTAATTAGTTTTCTCACCTAAAGCAACTTTTAGAAGCTTATGCCCAGCTCCTGGTAGAGATTTGACTTCCCATCCAGCCTCTTTGAACTTATCAGCAATTTCTGGTTTCTCAGCAGTGCTTATGAGTAAGATGTTCTTTTCATTGTTCTCCACAACATAACTGCTACCCCACTCATGCATGTCTTTATAATTAATGCCCCACACAACTCGCCCTTTGCCACTGGAAACCAAGAAACATAATATTTTCTTAATTACATCAAAGTACACATGAAAGGAATAGATATTTTATCAAAAATATAGGATAAATATGAGTGTTGATCTAAACTGATGTTATAAAGAGAGAAAATTTGATTTGTTGTATGTTTTTATGCTTCCATGGAAAACTGCTGATCGGATTTGGATGAAATTTGGCACATGAGCAGACCATGATCTAGAGTATGATAAAGGATAATGTAATATTCCCATGGGATTGAGACTTATGCGGGTGAAACCGCAGGGCGTAGCTAATTATTAATACAATGCCAACTTACTTGTCATAAAATGGCTGATTGATAACTCCAAGGATAGGTTCTCCAGTAGATCTTAGATAGGCTCCAATAAGAACTGTCACACATGGAAGACCATGATCTGCATCAGCATGTCCCTGGACACCAGCTATGAACTCAGCAGTAGCATCTAATAACAGGAGAATTAGGTTTAAAATTACTAAGTATTAAGCAAATTATGTTTGAGAAAATACAATAAAATATTTTTTGAAATAAATTAACTGTCGAGTGGTCGCAGTTGATTGATTATATATGTGAAGGATATAAAATATTTAATATTTACCAATTGGATCAATCCAAATGCCTAAATCAGATGTGTCAATTTCAGGAATATCTTTAGGCAAATTGTCACAAAATGTATGATCTGTGTCGCCATGGGCCGCTTCAGCCATTCGATTCGCAACAGCCGGTGCCACTAAATACTGTAAAATATCCGCAGTGCCTTCGACACTGTCGCATAATTCGATTCTGACTCCTCCAATCTCGGAACACTCTTCGCCTCTTACATGCTCTGCAAGCTCAGGGAAATGGCCCGCTATTTCAGTTTTTGCAGCTTCTTGGGCCAAAACATCCGCAATCGTTTTGAAATCTCTCTCAAAACGGGCGTTGGCATCTCCTTCGAATTTTTCAGCGACCAGTAACACTTCGTTTGTCGCTCCTGCACAACAGGATCGAGCTACACATGCCGCCTTCTCTGACGCGTTTATGAGAGTCTCTAAGATATTTTTCATTTTCTCAGGATTATCAACACATTAGATGAAATCAATAATTCAATTTACAGGATCTGTGAGATTCTGAGGTCTAAAAATAGAAATGTCATCTGTCATATCAATGTCAATTTTGTTTATGTTTTTTAATCAATAACAATAGGGTTGCGACAGTGAAGATACGAACCGTAACCATAAGTCGCCTAAAACGGCGTCGTCTCAAACATAACGTCACGCCGTTATGTTTGAGTCGCATGTAATAGTGGGTCCCATGCTTATTGGCACAAACCCAGTCTCCGGGCTACTACTGAGAAATTCCTGATAGAAAAACCCAATAACACTTTGCCAACCTGGTTATCGAATCCAGGCATTCATGCTTAGCAGTAGCACTTGCGACCACTAGACCAACGAGACAGTCTGACCTATTTAAGAGCTATACTGTGGAAGGTAAAGGTAAGGAGAACCGTCTCTGTGTATGAAAAAGTGTCCGTTAAAATGTGTTACATAAGGGTGGCGCTGCAGTACCCACCGGATAAATTTTAAAAACAATAATTTTAGGTTATGTTTACAAAATAATGTTGGACTACGTAAATTGTTGAGGTATGGTATGCTGGACTGTCACCAACTACTCTAGTCACTAAAAA
Source organism: Brachylomia viminalis (assembly GCA_937001585.2). NCBI lineage: Eukaryota > Metazoa > Arthropoda > Insecta > Lepidoptera > Noctuidae > Brachylomia > Brachylomia viminalis. The sequence continues at coordinate 8,504,150 of OW443300.2, forward strand.
TATTAAATTTTCTAACTCGGCTTACTTCAATCCGTTAATTTTCTAACTCGGCATACTTCAGTCCGCTATCAACTGCTACATTCATACCGCTCCATTTGCATACTCTAGCGCCATTTTGGAGGGTTTTTGAACTATTATTTACTGTTTTTGCTGGACACTTTTTCAACTTTTCCCACATATGAGATAGTTCTCCTTACCTCTACCCTCCAAGCTATTATACACTCGGCGTCACAAAAATCGCACCTCTTTAAGAATTCCCTTCAAAGTCATTTTAACCCTATTAATCAATGGTAGACATAATATGACTATAAGGTATCATTGGAAAAGCAATTTATTTAAATTTCAGAATAAATCAATGGATTTGGTTTTTTGTTTACCAGGGAATAAAAAAAAGCAAGCTAATGCAAATGATTAAAAAGTTAAATTTTATTTTATCAGCAAAAAATTACAACAATGTCCTTAAAAACAACTTAAAACCTAGTGTTACCCCCCCTAGCCCTGATGACTGCTTCCATGCGTTCTCTCATGGACGTGTGTGTGTGTGTGTGTCTCTTGAGGAATGTTGTCCCATTCTGCAACGACGGCATCTTGGAGGTCTTGGAGAGTGGTAGGGGCAGGATCACGTGCCCGTACTCGCCGTTTCAGTTCATCCCAAAGGTGCTCAATAGGGTTCAGGTCTGGACTTCGCGCCGGCCAGCGCATAACAGGGATTCCAACTTCTTGCAGGTAGTCTCTTACAATTAAAGCGGTGTGACAGCGGGCGTTATCGTGCATTAACGTGAACCCACTGCCAACAAAACCCGCATAAGGGACAACCTGCTCCTCTAAGATCTCTGTTATGTACCGAGCAGCAGTCAGCGACCCTTGCCCGCGAGCACTTCCAGTCCGAGAAACACACACAAGGTTCGTTTTACCGTCGATTGACATGCCGCCCCAGAACATGCACGAGCCACACCCGTATTCCACTGTCTCTTGAATACAGGCTTGTGCGAATCGTTCCCCTTGCCTCCTATACACTCTTCGACGCCTGTCGTTGCAGAAAAGACACACCCTCGTCTCATCCGAGAAGAGCACAGCCCTCCATTGGTCTATTGTCCAATCCACATGGTCACGGGCAAATTGCAACCGGTCTCTCCTAAGCTGTGCAGTCAATTTTGGCCCTGTAGCAGCCATATGAGCTGCAATTTTCTTCTCCCGCATTCTTCTTCTAATCGTGGAGACGCTTACAGAAGTTCTGCGAGCTGATCGCAGTTGTTGTTGCAGCTCAACAGCATTGGAGAACCGATTACGTAAAGACGTCGAAACAATGAAGCGATCGTCTCTTTCGGATGTGCACCGTTGTCTTCCAGATCCACGTCTTCGGATATAGCCACCAGTCTCTTGGAAGCGTTGGAACACTCGTCGAACGGCAAAACGACTCAAGTTCAGTTGCCGAGCAACATCACATTGCCGCATCCCTGATTGCAGTAGTGCAATGACTTGAGCGGCTTCATCTGCAGTGGTATCCATCTTCTGGGGTATTTTTCTTGCTGTAGCTGTTCACGTGTGTTCACTTCAAAGGTTGAATAGCGAATGACCCACATTTTTTTTTTTTTTTTATGTATGGCATCTCGCAGTTGGCCTTGAGAGGCCGTGACTGCTTAACCGGTCAATCCTGTGGTGCCTTCGAGCTAACTCAAAGCCTCCAGCCAGGGGACCCACATTTAACCCGGGTCGCCCGTTTTATACCCTTGTAGGGAGGTGCAATTAGTGGCCGTTGCAATGCGTATTTTGACAACATTTTTTTTAACGTTACGTGCTATTGAGATCTGTTGTGTTTAGGAGTTCTAACTGTTGTTAATTTAAAGGTCGTTAAACATACTTTCAATTGATACCAATATTAATTGGGTTTAATGTATTCGTTACTGGCGGGACATGTTTTAAACTTATTTTCGAAGAGGTGCGATTTTTGTGACGCCGAGTGTAGTTACATACTCTGTGTATGCTATACTTATAGGTACCTCAGAACAATAACTAAAGACCATTGACCTAGCTCAATGCTAAAGACTTATACGAAGCCAATGTCACAATGTCTCACAGAGATCAAATAGTCTATACGACGCTAAACCATAGATTTCTATAAAAAGACAAACAAAACATAATGGATGGCGGTAAAATACCGAAGCGAAAAGAGATTCAAAAAGAGAAAATGATGAATTTTCTAATGCTCTAAGACTGGAAGTGATTTGTAAGAATTAACTTTTTTTCTTTTTGCTCGGCTCCTAAGGGTCCAAGCGTTATGTTAAATAGCTTATAACGTTCCTCAAGAATTGGGCTCTAAAATGCAAAAAAGAAGTGAAATCCGTAGTAGTAGGTAGTTCCAGAGATTACTACTATACCAACTAGGTATAGTAGTAATCGTCATTACTTTCAGTAGGTCAAGTCGTTACTATGAATATTTTATTATTAGAGCCACAAAATCTCAAAAATAATATTAAGGTATGTACAAACTAGTAATGCACGGAGATTTTGCATTTTTTCACGCTTTTGCGTAAACTAATTCGATACGGTGTTTAAAACGCAGCTCTCAACGTAATAAATTAATTTTTACATAAGTAATAGGCACCAATGTGTTGTTACCTAATGGTGTGAAATCATCCGGGCTACCAGTTCAGTTAGGTGTACCTCAAGGCTCAATACTGGGTCCATTCTTATTCTTGGTGTATATCAATGACTTACGACGACATGACGACACCGGCCGCGGTAGTTGCGTCGAGCTCGAACGACGAGTATTTTTCGCAAAGATCAGCCATTACCCCCCTTGCCATATTAGAGGGAAGGAGGCAACCCGACCCCCGACGCTACCGCAAACATTGACATCTAAGGGAGCATGACGAACTTGCTGCCCGTTGATCAATAACATAATATGATCAATTGTCGAGGTCGCTAGCTAACAATATTATATTGCAAAACATTAAAATGAGTAGATTATGTCAATAATAAATAAGTAATTTATAGTCAAATAAAATAAACAATTATATGAACTCATATAACTTGTCAGTAGGTAAGCTAATTCTGGAGAAAGAACGTAAACATTGTCTTGAGATAATCACAGCGACCAACTACTTTTGTCGTTTAAATAATCGTTGATAGAATAGTATGCCTAACAAAGGTTGGATTTTACTTTAGCTTTAAACGCAATAAAAGGCAAATCTAACAAAGAAGACGGAAGCTTGTTATAAAAGTTCATTGTCTTGAGTTAATCATAGCGACCAAATTTTGGTCGCTGTGATTAACTCAAGACAATGTTTATGTTCTTTCTCCAGAATTAGCTTACTTACTGACAAGTTAAATGAGTTCTTTGTTAATTTTATTTAACTTTATTAGCCAATTTTGTTCAATTTAATTTTCATTTATTATTGACATAATCTACTGATTTCAATGTTATTTTAATGAGTTGTGTTCCAATATGTGGTTAGCTAGCGACATCGACGATTGATCATTTAGTATTCTTTTTAGCAACCGGCAGTAAGTTCGTCATGCTCCCTTAGGGAGGGTCCTTTTGGGTGGGTACATTAATTGTGCGCGCACGGTAATACCTGCGGACTCTAATATATGTATAATAAGATATCTAATAATATTGGTTCAAATAATTGGTTGTTTATGTAGTTTGCTTTGTATTCTAAGTGCTTACTGTTTGTTTTATTTTATTTTGTTATAAGTACTTAGTAACAATCATTGAACCTGACTTGGTTTCCGTACGTCCTTTTCGGGTAACCACTGAAGATCAGCGCTGTGCTGTGGGTCCCCCATAGCACAGCATCATGCTGAGTGGAAGCCTTCTTGTCGCAGTCATGACATGCAGCTGTCGACTATTTCTGTTTTGTGCTCTTTGTTATTTTTACTTTTTTTTTCTATTTGTTAGAGCTAATTATCTTTTTTGTATGCACGTGTTTCTGTGACAAATAAACCTATGTTTCTTTCTTTCTTTTCTTTTCTTTCTTTCTTAGATCAGATGTCAGTGCTTGCAGTAGCGTCCGGGGTCGGGTTGCCTCCTTCCCTCAAATATAGCGAGGGGGGTAGTGGCTGATTATTGCGTTATGCTCGTGAACGGGTGCTGCTTGTGGTGACAGGTCATCTTGCTGACTATGTTATTGTTATCAGTAATTAACGGTTTCTTTAATTTACTTCGAAGGTCCCAGTTTATCATTTGTGATTTCAAGTTACAGCTAAAAGCAAAAACAATGCAGTGTAAGTGGGCACGCCCTTTATGCCTGGGGGCTTTTATTTAGGTAATAAGTTCTGTTTACGTTTTTATTATTAAATTTATTTCTGCTTGAGTATATTTTTCAATGTTTTTGTTAGAAGGTATATTGGCGTGTGCTAGCTGACATAGCGAAAATAATTTAATTTAATGTTTTGTGTTTCTTAACTTACTTACTAAGTTACTACTCTATAGAATCCAGTTCTTCTAACTGAACAGGCAGCTGTGCTGCTGGGGAGTTCGTTGCGCCACTTCTTCATCCTACCTAAAGCAATTGGTAATAGTAAAGGGCGGGCGTTTTGGGGACTGTCTTATGTAATTTTGACGTTCAAAAAGTGCTGATTCTCAGCCTAGTTTGAATAAATGACTTTTGATTTTGATTGCGGTAATCTCACTAATAAGTCAATAGATATGTTTAAAAAAAATCCTAATATCTAAATGAACTTTCGATAAAAATTACGGGTGATTTTGATTGAAAAGGGTTACCCCTTCCGCTGTTGAAAGCTCTAGAAGTTAAATCATCTTCGTGCTATGGAGAGTTCTAAACATGCCTTCTATATCGATATCTATAATTCTATCCATATAAATTAAAGTCGCAGTTTATAGCTCTCTGTGTCTGCATTGTTCTTTTAAACTACGCATCGGATTTTGACGAACATTTCACCATCATTTAGAGACATTATTTCGGAAGGTTTATGAGTATTTTACATTCCTACATAACTTTAACATTTAATGGGCTGACAACAGCTAAAGCGCGGTCGCTGTCCGACTGCATGGAAAAGAAAGAAAAGCGCGATGACACAAAGCAGGTAATTTATTGCAAAATATGAAGCAATTCTCTATTTATAAAAAATATATTGATTGGACTAAACAATGAAAACTCATGTTTTCATTGTCAACAAAACCAGAATGATTGCATGTATATTAGTATGGTTTTAATCGTTAAAATAATTTTTTAGAGGTATCTTCGTGACTTTTTTCTATCGTACCAAATTAGTTGTATTATGTTTCAACACACTATCTAACTAAGTAGCATATATCATGAAGAATATATTTTTCTGTTTTGTTTTACTTCAGTGGATCATATAATTTTATGCATTATAAAATTGCATTTAGGTTATGTAGTTCCCTTTAATAAAGAAATCTCGATGTATGTCAAGTCGTAAAAATACTAAAGTTAGTAAGTAAAGTAAAGCACCAGTCGCTAGTAGGTACCTAGATAATAATAGATTTAAATAGCTGCAATAGCTTCGAATATCCAAACCAAACGAGTCATTGTAAACTGCTGAAATTCCTATGTTGAATCAAAACCATCTTTAATTTTTTTGTAGACGGGGTCCTTACCATGTGACATAGAGTTGAAATATGCCCAGTGAATGGTGAGCAACGCTCGCCGTACCGGCAACTAACACGGTCTACATAAAAGCGTCGAAGTTTTAGTGAGTAGATTTTTTTACTAAGTACACCATTGTCACTAGCATTTAAATACCTACCTACCTGAATATCTTGAGTAATCGTGCAAAAAATTACTACCTATTCCGTAAAGTTCAAACAGACCGTAAGTACTCTGCGAACGTACAATTGCTCCCGATTGTGTTCATTTTAAACATAGGTACCTAAAAAAAATAAGTTTTCTACAAATAAGTGTTCTCAGCTAATAGTATGAAAACGTTTTGTCATATTTAATGAAAGTTCTCAAGGTTGCCAAATATCAGCGCGCAAGTGCAACGGTAGCAACCATCATGAACGCGTGATATTTGTCGTGAAACGGTGCGTGCTTGACCTTAGGGGCGCGTGCCGATCGAACTATTTTGTTAAATCACTAGTAAATTAAATAAAGTACCAAATAAAGTAATATTGTCGAGACATGTCGCTGTTTCAAAGTAGTTCATGAACGCAGGAACGCTATCTATTAAATATTTTCTTTTGTGTTTTGCGTGGGTAATCTTACTTACAACATACTTAAGGGGCCGTGCACGAATTCGACTGATTTTGATCAATTTTGTGAATTATTTGTAGGAATGGGAAAAAATATTTAAACAAAACTTTTTGTGATTCGAAAAATTAAGTTCTTTGTTTTGCATGTGGTTGAAAGGGGTTTTTCAAATAAGTTGAGTATTCATGGAAAATCACGAAAATCAATAAGTATTCCAAAAACTGACGCGAGACTGTCGTTTGATCATTTTTTTACTAGAAACTATGTTTGATTTTGAGCATTAAAAAATATCATCAACATCATTATATTATGGTCTACTTTACTTGCACGTGACTGGACCACCTGAGGAGCGGATTCAAAGTAAAACTTTTCAGCCCTGAGGAGAATCGTTTTCAACTGACACCTGTCAAATTATTTAAAAGAAACTAGTTCTATTTTCACATTTCTATTGAACCATGTACCAACTTCGTATACAGCCACTCAATTACAGCGCGATGTAAAATTGAAAAACATAAATTTAAGTATTAATTAAAGAATATTTCTTTTTAAATGACTTTGTTATAATTTACTTTCAACTATTTCTGTATAATAACATAGATTTGGACAAAATATTAAAAAAAAAATCAATGATGGAAATGAAAATAATCGCTGAATAGCTAGCCGGCCACAGAAAAAGAAGGCGGGAAAGCGGCAATCCGATCATCATTTGTTTTTTCGAGTTGTAGAGTTTTGTCTATACTTCCGTATCGCAGAGATTTGTATTAACACAATGAGTTTATCTGATAATTCAGATATGTTTGATTGTTCAGACATGGATTTAACGCCTGATTTCATAAGAGAAGAGGCTCATTTTTTCTTTACTTACCTAATTCATGTTTTTATTTTTAATTTCCTTGTATTCGTAATAAACAGCAGTTTTAACCTCGGGTTAAACACTTATTTAGACCCTCGAACTATTGGCGCGCGAGCGTAGCGAGGCGAGGGCGCTAAACCTTGTCTCGGGACTAAATAAGTTACTTTCACCCCGTTTTTTTTTTAAGGTGGGTAATCATCAAATACCTTCTCCCGCTCTAGACAGAGCAGGAGGGCGTGTCAGACTCTTACTGACTAAAACCTACCCGTGTTCCTTCAGTTGCCTGTGCCATGGGCCACGGTATCCCTCTTGGACATTCCCGCAACCGTAGCAGGCATCGGCCCTAGCGGACCCCGTCATTGGTGCTGACATCTCTTTGAGGCGCGCGTGGAACACAACGCGCCATCGACCCGGGCCTGGTCCTTATCGTACGGCGTTACTTTCACCCCTAGGGTAACAATGTACTATTTTTCCAATTATTGATCAAACTGTTTCACAAAATAAAAAAACGAATTAAAAATCACACATTAATCTTCAGCTTATTATTAAATAAAATTATAATTTAATTTTATGATAATACAATATGTTCATTAAATAAAACAAAGGCAAATAAACTATAATTTCGAGAGCGCAAAAGTGATAACATAACATTAATAACTTACTGGAGAATCTAACTAATTTAATGTTAAATATAGAAAATTGGATGAAAGAATACAATTTTGAAATTTACTCCTCGAAAACTAAAATGATGCAATTCAGGCCTTACCAAAAAATCCCCTTGACTATAAATTTTACGTTTAACGGTAAGTATAGAATTGGAATGCGTAGATACTTTTACTTTGTTGGGTCTAGACTTAGATGTCAAAAAATGTACAGATTTAAAAACTGCCCTATCCAATTACTATGCTTATGCATACGCATGGCTTAAGTACGGTATAATTCGTTGGGGAAATAGTGTAGATAGCAACGACTTATATAAGCTACAGAAGAAATGTATTAGGATTGGTTTGTAATGACAATGACGTAAGCTGTAGACCGCATTTTAGGAAACTAGACATTCTAACTTTGTCATCCATTTATATTTTAGAATTCAATAAATTCGTTAGAAAATAATTATTTGAAATAAATAATATTATTTTTGGGACTGATTTTTTATTGATTCGTGTTCAGTATCAGTGGTATAGTCACCTCCTACTAACTTACTATTTACGTATTATTCGTGTACACATAACATTTCGTAATATTGTATAACGCAGTAATACTTTGAATACAGTTGTTTCATCTGATTATTATACGTATACTACAGAAGATACGCGTCGAGCGAGCGCGTAGGTACCTACACGTGCGATCGTGTTCGACGTGAGGAGCGGGCAGGAGAGCGCGGGTGAATTCTAAAATTTTACTGGCTTTAGGCGCGCTCTTAACATTACAGACCAACCTCGCCGATATGCACCGCGTTCCCGATTTGAAAACACGCTCGTAGTACCACAATCTAGGCTAAAATTACACAGCACAAGCCCTCATGTAACATCAATTAAAATATGTAATAAAATACCTAACGACATAAAAATGGAACAAAATTATAAAATATTTATTATACGGCTCAGAAAACTACTGGTGGATAAATGCTATTACACATTGAATTATTTTTTTAATGATGACATCAAAATCTTACTATTTTAGACATTTATCTGATTTTTATTACTTATTATAATTTAATTTAATTTTTAATAATATTTTAATCTGTGAAATTATTATTTATTTCTTATTTTTATTGAATTTTTAATGCTGCCAATTATTGTTAGGTATGTTATGTGTTTTCTTCAAACTAGTTAATTTAATTGGTCATGGTATAATTTAATTGATTTTTTAATGGTACAATTTGTAATGACATAAATGACACTAAAATGTGATATTATTTAATTATTTAAATTGATTAAGTTTCAAATAATAACGACGATAATAATATTGACGGCACGGTTGGCGCAGTGGTTAAGCGATAGACTCCTGCGTTACGTGTCGCGGGTTCGATCCCCGCACGGAACAAATATTTGTATGACCTGCAAGTAGTTGTTCCGGGTCTGGCTGTTTGTGTATGTGAGTTTAAATGTTTGTAAACGCACCCACGATACAGTACCCCGAGTGTGAGTTTCTTGCCGTATCACAAAATACGTGACGATCAAGTTAATCGAGCTAACTAATGAGCGATGGTATTTAAAAATGGTCTGAGTGTGAGTCGAAGTATGTCATACGAACCACAGCTCGTATCGTCACTTGTCTGATAGTATGCCGAACGTTTTGTTATTTTTATTATGTTGCCTACATTGAACTTAGAATGGTTTCGGCGAGATAATACGACTAAAATACAAATCTTATCGCAACCAAGTTAACAAGGGTTATGCGTGCCCTACGTAATTTAGACGAATAATATTTTTTTATGAATTAGGTGTTCCTATTTCGTTTTACCGTGTAGTGAGTAAGGGAGATGTGAAATAATGGTGTGATGTCATCATTCAAATGGCGGGCGTCATGTAACTATTTAAAATTCGTTCTGCCATCAGTTTTTCGCGCTTGTGTTTCATTACTTTCGATTTCGATAATATAATAATATCGGGTTTTTGACTGTAAACACCCAACACACTCGCACTATCATTTTACCTCTCCTTGGACTCCACATGCACATTACACACGTATTACATCTCGATCAAATTGTTATGTTTTATTTCCTTCATCAATACATAATTTGTAGTCTTGAGTTTGAAAATTGACCACTGTAATGTTAGTCAGATTTAATGCGCGGTGAGAGCCTGGTGATCCCTCACAAAGGGTATCCTAGTATTATGGACCCGTCTCTCACAAAGGATCATTTATTAGTTTGTGCATTGTTGTCAAAACGCCATAATTTTTGTCTCGCTATGTTTATAACTCTATGAACCTGAAGAAATGTTTGTGTGTGTGCGAAATTAAAGATAAAGACATTAGTAATTATTTTTTTGCGTTTGGTAATTTTATATTGTAAATAAAGGCTACCATTAGTATGTGTAAAGTATGTTTTATTGACCAAATAAAAATTCTATTTGACGTCAGTGTTTCATTATTCTAATGATTTAAATGTGTTATATAGGGACTAACGTAGTTCGGGTATACACATAGGTAGAATTAAACAAACACTCGGAAAAAATATATATGATAAATGATTTTATTTCTTTATGTAGGTTTGTACAAACACTTTTACACATCAATCATATTTTAAAAATTAGATTAGGTTGGCGTTTCCTATCTGAGAACTCTGAGAAGAAAGGCCGAAACAAACTCAGAGATCAGTCTCTTTTAAAGTCCAGACATAATCTTGGTCAGACATGTGAAGACCATGTAGATTGGTGTCTGAAACGGTATTTTGAGGAAAAACCATACAGATTGAGCGGACCTGTCCAGTCAGTGCATGGATTTGTCAGTAATCGTGCAGCTCGACTCAGAACACCGATTCGACGAACAATACCAAAGAAAAACTGCCAGATCATGATTAAAACTAACTGAGAAAACAAAAAAAGTAATGACTCACATAATCTTCGCATTCACAATAATTAAAATAATAAATTATACTTCTCAAGGTAAGTATTCAAGTCCTTGTGCATATAATAATCATCAATAATTGTTGGTGTAACAGAAAATAAAATAAATAAACAACATTCAGAATGCCGAAAATTGGAGCAACTCAATCTCAAGCCTTTTTGTCCTCAATATAATCTTTAACGGTTTAAAAGGCTTTCTGGCACAACTTACATTTAATAAATTCAAAACAGTAATTAAGGCTTAGATTTTGAATGTATGCAGAAATGACCTATGTAATTGTCGGGCAATTTGATCACGCAATGCTCTTCCTCGGATTAAATTGGTGGTTGCTCTTTGATCTCTGTCATATCTGACATTGTCTGTTGCTAGTTGTTCACATTTGTTTTGACCTGAAAATAAAAATGAGTTTGTAGATACACACATCAAAAGTGTCTAGGGATCAAGCATTTTTATGCGGATTTCTTGAGATTAAGATGTGGCTTTGTAATAAATTTATGATTTTATAAATTTATATGGATCCTTTTTGGTGCATTTCATAATTTGAATCAGGAACTGTGAATCAAATTCGAGTAAAAGATGAAAATCAGCTGTCAATATTTTCCCTATAAAAACATACAACGCATTGAAGACATTATTAGTGCTACTGTTTCCCTACTACTGATTAAAACCAACGTTATTATGGAGCGGCGACGTCATTTAAGCAGGGAAGAAATGCTCAGAGCCGTGGGAATGATAGAAGCTGGTTCCCGGCAACGTACTGTGGCTTTAGCTCTGAATACAAGTCAGAGTGTTATCAGTCGACTTTGGACACGTTACCGAAGCACTGGTACCGTGGCTGAGCGCCATGGAGGACGGTATCGCTGCACCACACGGAGACAAGACCGATACATTCAAATCTTAACTCGAAGAGCTCCAACAATAACCGCCATGATGTTAGCCGTGAGGCTTCATCACTCTTCAGGGAACTTAATTAGCGACCAAACAGTCAGAAACCGCTTGCATGAAGTGAACCTTCATTCCCGAAGACCGCTACGGGTACCACCTATAGCAATGCACAATCGTAGGATTCGATATCAATGGGCTCTTGAACACAGAAATTGGGCAGAAGAACAATGGCGTTTCGTGTGCTTTTCTGATGAGTCTCGTTTTGGTATGAGACCGGATACAAGACGTATACGACACTGGAGAACCCCTGGACGCCAACAGCGATTAAAATCCTGTCAGGAAGTCCATCCTTATAGTGGTGGAACCATCATGGTATGGGCGGGTATTTGGATCGGCGGAAGAACTGAGTTGATTTGGATCAGAGGCAACCTCAACGCTCAAATTTATGCTGAGACGATTGTATCAGACGTCATCGTTCCTCTACAAGTGCAAATCGGTCCCTTATTTCAGTTAATGCATGATAATGCACGACCGCACACCGCAAGAGTTGTAAGACAGACTCTCGCCGCAGCTAACATCAATGTCCTGCCCTGGCCTGCTCAGTCGCCAGACTTGAACCCGATTGAGCATGCATGGGATATGCTACAGAGAAGAGCTCTGCCGAATATGGAGGGTATCCAGTCGCAAGAAGACCTTTTTTTGTTGTTGCAACGAACATGGGCGGCCATTCCACAGCGTGATTTGGATGAACTCATTTTGAGTATGCCAAACCGATGTTCTTGTGTTGTTAGTGTTCGCGGTAGAAACACGGATTATTAATTGTTTAAGTTACCCAATAAAATTTTAAAGAAAACTGTTATTTCAGTCTTTTTTTCGAACTTTTGTGTTAGTGGTTCAAATGTCAAAAATCCCTTTATTAGGAAAATGGCAAATTTCTTTATTAATGCAAAGGTGACTTGGTTTATCGTTACTGTGACAAACGAAAACACTTTATTTTATGAATCCTTAAAGAAAATTTTAATTAATATCAATCAGGAGAAAAGTTATTGCAAAAATATATGTTGATCCCTAGACACTTTTGATGTGTGTATAAATAAAAAGCTGGGTGACTGAATTCATTGGCAATCTTTTAGGGGGTGAAAGTACTAATGAATATGAACATAAAAGTTGGGATGGGATCAACCCTGGAATCGCTTTTCCATACCCTTTGTCAAGTTATTTGAACAAAAATCTATGCAACAGCTGATTTATTCACCCAGTAGTATCCAAGTAATATATATTATATTATATATATATATTATTATATTATATATATTCTTACCAAAATCATCCGGTTCAGGTACACCATAATCTAACGCTATGTTATAGAGCACACAACAGGCTTGAATAATTTGTGCACATTTTTGAGGCCTGTAATGTAATACTCTGTCTTTGCATAAGCAACGCCAACAATTTTTCAGTCGACCAAATGTGTTTTCAATCAGAACTCTTGCAACTATATGTTGCTGATTAAATTTTGCTTCTGAAGATTCTGCAGTGGCTTCTAAGTATGGTGTCATTAACCATTGGCGCAATGGATATCCAGAATCACCTGAAATAATGAAATTACTATGTATATGTAACATTAAAAAAAACAATCCCCTAATGATGTTGGTGTTAACAGATATACTTACTATTAAAGTACTACTAAAGTAATACTAGCAAAACACTCCTAGTTGGAACAAATGTCACTCATATAGGAATAAAACACAAGTTCACAACCACAGGTGTATACTTACTAATGTTTAAAAAATCAGTGAATAGGTACATACCCAGCAGCCAACACATTTCACCTTGTGCATGTAAAGATTGCATATAATTGTTGACTTGCCTGTTCTCCCAAATAAATGAATCATGGTTAGCACCACCAAATTTAGGATTAACATTTATTATTCTACTATCATTGTCGCACACCTAAAATATAGTTATTAAAATTAGATTTAAAAACGATTGAATAGGTAGTAATTAGCTCATTATGGCATTTCAAAATAAATCAGTATAAGTAATTATTACCATTTGTACATTTATTGAATGATAATGTTTTCTACAGTAGTATAAATGCTCCTCTTCTACTAGCGGGCCATGTATTCTAAAATGACTCCCATCGATACACCCAATTACTACACCAAGTCATAGCTTGGGTCACTTCATGAATGTACACACTGCACATCTTTTGAGACAGATTTTTGGCTACTCCCACAGGACGTTGATATGAGCCTGTGTCATAAAAGAATAGAGCGACGAGTACCTAAAAAATATGAACAAATTTAAAACTATGTACCTAGTTTCCTAAAAGCGCCTACAAGGAATTAATTAAGTATTTTATTAGTGCGTAGATACAATACTTACCTACCTTGGTTTGAAGTTTAACTCGTTGGGTCGACCTTAAATTAGTCAATTCTTCTAGTTCTTGGCAAAGAAATAGAAAGGCTTCCTTTGATTAACGATATCTATTCCTAAATTCAGGATCGTTGACTGGATTAAAACAGGCACGAAATTCGGCTCTTTGTTTTCGGAGATGATTCCGTTCATCTTGATAATGAGCAGTCATCATCATTTTCCAGGCGAAAAAATTACGTGCTGTCATCATTTAAGGCGCGGACTTCCTACGATTTTAATCGCTATTACCGCACTCACACAACCGCATCTGCGCGTTTTACGGTAATGCACACACTCGCAAACGCTAACACGGGCGTTTGTGTGCTCAAGGAAAGTTGCATAGTATACGTAAGGAAATCAGATGTTTTCTGTTGAATATACTTACTTATGACGTGCGTTCTAAAATTCGATGTAATTACAGTGTCGGTTCATAATATGATACAATAAATAATTACACATAACAATAAAAAAAAAACAAATACTGTTTATTTTTATTACAGTACATGATAAACAGGTCAAATATAAACATTCCGAATTTTACCCGACTGCTCTAGAAGGGGAATTATGCTTTTCGGGTGTAAGTCAGTATCAGGGATGGAAGGGTTAATTAAATGGGTAGTTATGCCATTTCAAACTAATGTTTGTGTTTTAGATAGGTACTTAGTGGGTGCGGTAAAAAAATAGAAAATAAAACCAACATAAAGGCCCTCGGACCACTTAAAAATCACATAAACTCTAAATAAATGCAATAATATCACAGCTCCAAAGTGACAAATGCCATAATGTTTCTAAGAAAATGCGGAGCCGGGACGGAAGCTAGAATTCTGAAAAATTTAGACGATAGAGGGATCATCCACGGGAATGGAAGCTGCTGCTGGCTGAATATTAGTTGGTATTTGCTAAAATTGGTAAAACAGTGCGTGAATTGAACTAAAGTTCTGTGGCGGACTACTAAGGCTACACACTGCCTAATATTGAAGTGAAAATTTAGTCTCAGTGGAAATATGGGCAATAAAAATAAAATGTTGCGAAAGAGTTTTACAAGAAAAAGACGAAAAACTCGAAAAAATGATGGAATGTTTGGGTAAGTAGGATGATTACGGTATTGTATCATAATAACATTTGAAATTTGTATTTAGTTTAGTATACTTACGAAACTGTATAAATCTATAGAAACGGTATTGACAATTTCTACAAACATTTTGCTAAATCCAAAAACAAATAGGTGCACTCTATTTTGATGTCTATAGAATGCATATTTGAATGCGCCTAGTGCAAACGTCTCTGGTCGAAGCAACCATCGAGGCGATAGCCATATTGCAATAGTAGGTATAAGTAACAAAAACAAACTTGCAGATAAATCAGAGTGCGTTCGTAATTATTATAATAATATAAATATTAAAATATATATAATAATAATAATTATTAATAATAATATATTTATTATTATATTATATTTTTATTATTATTATTAATATTAATATATTTATATATATAAAGCATTTTGATTCTTTTGTAAGATTATTTTTATAATATTTATTGAGTCATTAGACCAGTGCCGATAATTTTTGAAAACGAAAAAAGTCATAGTTGGATGAAACCCATTGGAAAAGAAAGAGAATATAACAAAAATACAAATAAAATATAAATACAAATTTCAAATGTTATGATACAATACCGTAATCATCCTACTTACCCAAACATTCCATCATTTTTTCGAGTTTTTCGTCTTTTTCTTGTAAAACTCTTTCGCAACATTTTATTTTTATTGCCCATATTTCCACTGAGACTGAATTTTCACTTCAATATTAGGCAGTGAGTAGCCTTAGTAGTCCGCCACAGAACTTTAGTTCAATTCACGCACTGTTTTCAGTCATAAATTACTTGAAAACTACAATCGAATTATGCACAGAGCGTCCGGTGCCAACTATCCAAGTCGAGCGCTGCCCGACGACTAAAGTATGACCGCGTAAACTATTGTCACCACTATGGAGCGTCAATAAGATTGAAAATTGAAAATGATATTTGTGTTGAAATGTGACGTAAGCTGCGAATGGGCATTTATTTTACTGCTTTTCTTTAGATTATTTAAAATATAGACATAAAATTAAATAATGGTTTGGTTAAAGTTTTAAAAAAATGGAAAACCTACTAAATTCTTAAAAAAAAAACTGTTGTTATCGCTGGAAATACAGAGATCTTCGACGTCAAAGTTTATTTTTGTGCTACAACTTCCCAATTTTTTATTGGGAATATCAAACTATTATTTATTATTCTGTTCGGTTTAAATTCTTCTTTATACCCTTCTCTGTTCACTGTATTTTTCGCGTTACTTATTTTTATTACATTACGTCATACTCGACGTTCTAAGAAACCAATTTTTGGGAATATTGAGATAACACCGCGCCTTAACACAATTTACCACAAAATTACACGCAAATAATACGAACGTAACTAATTTAAACAACGATTCACCGGACACACAGCAAGTGAGTGACTTTACTACAACGTTTACGTTTACAAACGCTTGAACACTGTTAGAAACGTCAAAATTTAAACTCACACTCGCAACAACCCGCGAAATGTTCTTCGAAACGCTACTATGTACGTCACGTTTAAAATACCGAACTATTGTAGTACCGTTAAAAAACTTACACTCGCTGTTTCGGTTTACAATACTTTCCGCCAGGGGCGCTTTTTACGTTTTCATACATTTAGTACCTACTCGATACAGAAACGTAGTAGTAGCGTTTTCTGTATGAAAAAACTCACACTCGGGGTACAGGAGAAATTCCTAGTGTGGGCCAACGTTTAAAAAAAAAATGATAACCGAATAATATTTTTTTTTTATTATGACGTAAGTACGTACAAAGGAGACTGAGCAAAAGTGGTCCGTGAACCAATACACATACCGTTGATGTATCGTTGTAGGAATACCTCAACTACATCCTTGTGCAAAGGGGCATCAAAATCTAACCCGGCAGTTTTGAGAAAAAAAATACTTTAGATTACTATTATTTTGCTACTTTTTGTTTGAAAAACGTTTTAGTTGAGTATTTTTCACTGTATTATATGTCTTATTATTTTCCCTGCAAGTCACTTGCCATCTCAAATGTCTATAATTATACAGATTTTTAGGTTCTTAGTACTAATGTAGGAACAAAAAAGATTTTTTTCAAAATACAAAATGTTTTTGCAATTGTTTGTTCAGTAACATACATGCTATCTGCAAAAAAATTCATTTGCCACCTGAATAGTTTTTTTTTGTTCTCACTTTAGGTACACCTGACTTCATTTTTTTGAGGCTTTTTTTTTCAATTATAGCCTTCATAAATAAATACATACAATACAACTTAAAACCAAAACACGAACAAAAACAATAAAGAACTAATTTTCATGCACTAGAACACAAATGTCTACTAATTGGAGTCGAGAACATAACTTAAAAATAATACAAACCAGACTAATAGAGAACTCTATTTTGCTAGCAGAACACAAGAAAAAAATGTCTACTACACCAAAATATATTTTTATTTCCTAATTAATCTATCTTAGAATCTAAAATACAACAATTTAAAAAATACAAACGAATAATACGAATAGAGAACTCTATTTTTCAAGCAGTAGAACACAAGAAAGAAATGTCTACTGTTAGACATTAATTCTGTTCAGTAAAACAATCTAAATAACATTTTATTTTACAATTCATCTATGTTGGAATCTATAACATAACGAGACAAAAATAAAACTTAAACAATAATGCATAAATGTCGGCTGAATTACTTTTATTTAGATTTTTGGTATTTGCAGTTACCAAGTTAAAAAGTAACTACAAAAATAATAATAAAAATACTTTCACTACTACTTACTAAGAAGTGAATAGGGTTTTTTACCTGACACTAACAATTAAAAATTAAACAATAGCAAGCTTGCAGAGTCGATGACAAATAAAAATATGAAAGCTACAGGCAATGTTTTTGTCTCTGTCACACTTACGTGGCCGGCCGTCCATAGGTCGGCACTTGTTTAGCAGGTATCGGATTTTTAATGCGCACGGGCGGCGCCGGCGCAGTCTTTCGTCGTTTCTCGTTAGTACTGTGCGCTTTCGGGTGTTTTTTTCTCTACGGTCGACTTGTATATATTTAATGGACTACCGATTTTTGCCTTATGATATCAATAGTGCTCTGTATTCTGGACATCTGATTTTTGCTTTGTGATTTGGACAATTGTTGTGTTGGAATCATATTTCAACCCAGAGCTAATGTCGTTTGTTTAATCTGCGACAGCTCTGTTCTAAGAGTTCGCCAAAGAAGACTAATAACACGTCTGTTTGAAGAAAACGTGGCATTGGCTAACCGCATACGAATAAGTGTCGCTCCATATGAGGTTTGTATTTTTTTATAATTTATTTATTTTGTGTTAGTAAGTTTCTATGTGTCAGATTTGCTAGACAAAGAGGGCTTATCCAAAAATATCTGCGATACTAGCGCTACTTCGTATTTTTTGGTAATATTTTTTTATGGAAACATGTTTCCATATTTTGGCTCTATTTATATTTCTTGTTGTTTTTAATGTGGAGACACGGGCTAGTTACATTTTTTTATAATGATGTTTATTGTTACTTACGTGTTTTAGAGACACGGGCTAGTTTTTTTTTATAATGATGATTATTATTACGTGCGTAAAATAGTCTAGTGCGTACCTAGTTATGTAGAGATCCTCGGGTAGGCATTTTTATTTTGTAGTTGTATAATATTACAATTTTTTTTCAGATTACCTTCAATGGTAACGAGTTCCTGTGTCATCGATGCTGGCAAAGTCAACTAATTGCTCCAGTTGCACCTCAAGATGAACCTCCCGCACTAGCGGATGCGGCGGTTCCTATAACTGCTGTACCTCCTGCGCCTTTGCCACCTCCAGTACCCGAAGCTCAAGAACAGCTTGGAGTAGTGACTCTAGAATACACCCGTTCTCCAAATACATCAACTTCATGTGTGTTTTTTGGATGCAATCGTCTCACTCGCAGGCGTATACCCATCACTTTGAAGCGGCGTCTATTGTTTGAGTTGAAACATTATATACCCCCAGCTGCAAGAGTATGTAACATACATTTGGAGTCAGATGATTGGGGTGATTTAATCACGGCACCAAATACTACTCGCAGTTTTAATGCCGACCTAGTGATGGATTTGATAACAATGTATGAAAATGCTCTTCGAAATACTTCCCGTTTAAACTTCGAAAATATTGAGCAGGTAGATTCTGATGAATTACTTTATTTAACTGGCCGGACACCTGAAGAATTCTTAAGAATTATACAGGAAACACCATCATTACAAAATTGTATAACGCCTAATACGGCTTTGGCCATTTTGTTGACAAAATTAAGAACCGGAGATTCTAACGAGAGGCTGAGTCTGATGTTTCACATGAGCCGTCGCAAGTTGGAGCGTCTCATGAAAGATGCTAGGAATGCTCTTACACAAGATTTTGTTCCCATCCACTTAGGATGGGACCATATAAGCAGAGAAGATATTGTGCGGAGAAATCTCTCTGTGCCTGAATATTTATTTGGAAACGCGGACGCTGAACCTCAAGTTAGAAAAGCCATTGTAATCTGTGATGGCACCTACGTCTACATCCAGAAGAGTTCGAATTTTTTATTTCAAAGAGACAGTTACAGTTTACACAAGTACACTAACTTATTGAAACCATTCCTTTTTGTGTGCAGTGACGGATATATTGTGGAAGTCACCGGGCCACACGCAGCGACTACTTCAGATGCAACAATAATACAAAACATTTTAAATGAAGACGTACATCCTTTTCACATTTTATTTAACCACGGAGATGTATTCGTGCTGGATAGAGGATTTAGAGATGTTATTCATGAACTCGAGTCTTATGGTTTTGAGCCACATATAAGAAAGCCTCAATAGAGGCCAAACACAATATACGACTACTCAGGCCAATAAAACGCGTAAAATCACAATGTGTCGATGGGTCGTGGAAGTCGTCAATGGACGTTTTAAGCGTGACTATAAGTTATTTCGTCAAGAATATTTTAACTGCGCGATGACACACATGTTTGAAGATTTTAGAATAGCAGCAGCTATAATGAACGCTTTCCACGAACCCATCAGTGACAGTTTCTATATGCCTTTTTTTATTGATAGAATAAATGAGAGGATGAATGTAGAGAATTTACTAGGGAGCTTTGTGAATTCAAACAATTTAAATAGACAGCGTGTAGCATTCCAGAGTACGTCAGGAGACTTGCCAGCACTTGAAAACTTCCCGCGCTTTTCTGAAAGTGAATTGATCATATTTGCTTTAGGAACATATCAATTAAAACTAGCTCGAAGTTATTATAGCGAGCACGTGAGAAACGGGATTTATAATATTGAATTATACAGAGACCAGGAGCAACTGATCACTGCCCTTGGAGATCACGGTATTCAAGGTTCGTGGCTACTAAGAGGCAGGATTCAATCGAGGCATGCACGCGCGCGAATTTATAATTGTTACATTTTAATAAACGAAAGCGAGCGTGGGTTAGATTGCATCAAGCATTATTATTGTACATGTAAATCTGGTATGCGTACTCTGGGATGCTGCGGGCATATCATGACAATAGTATGGTTTTTATCTTTAGCTAGGTATGAAGAAGTTATATTACGTCCAGCTGAATTCTTAGATTCCATTATAATAGACGAATAAAATACAAGTGTAAAAAAAGTTATTTCATTTTCTTTGTGCGCCACTTCTAGAACAAGTTTAGTACGCTCTAATTATGTATCGTAATAAGTGACTTTGTTGTATTCAGACAAGCACATGTAACAAGTTCCTTTACAACCCAATACAAATACACTTTTTTACAAAAATACACGTGTTTTGGTTTTAAGTTGTATTGTGTTTATTTATTTATGAAGGCTTTAATTGAAAAAAAAAGCCTAAAGAAAAATGAAGTCAGGTGTACCTAAAGTGAGAACAAAACTATTCAGGTGGCAAATGAATTTTTTGCAGATAGCATGTATGTTACTGAACAAACAATTGCAAAAACATTTTGTATTTTGAAAAAAATATTTTTTGTTCCTACATTAGTGCTAAGAACCTAAAAATCTGTATAATTATAGACATTTGAGATGGCAAGTGACGTGCAGGGAAAATAATAAGACATATAATACAGTGAAAAATACTCCACTAAAACGTTTTTCAAACAAAAAGTAGCACAATAATAGTAATCTAAAGTATTTTTTTTCTCAAAACTGCCGGGTTAGATTTTGATGCCCCTTTGCACAAGGATGTAGTTGAGGTATTCCTACAACGATACATCAACGGTATGTGTATTGGTTCACGGACCACTTCCCATACAAATGTGCCCAGTCTCCTTTATTTATATTTACTTAATGATTAAGCATGCTACTTTTCATATTGTGTAAAATTGTTGTGCCTAACAGGGTCCATGTGAACTTCATAATATTTATAAGATCTTGTACCTACACACACGAGATATGCAATAAGCAATAAGCATAAGCTTAATATGCAATAAGATTTGAATTTGATGAAACTATTAACAGGTGCTGTGACTACTGACCCGAATGGTTTAGCGCCACGAAAACTGTACTTTTGTAGTCACACAGACATAATGCTTCAATAATTATTTCCAGCTTTCTCAAAATTGGATAAGATATTGACAAAAGAGGGTTTTTTACGTGCAGGGAGCCTTAATGCGAATTCCGATGCTTATATTAAAATAGTAGGTAGGTATACCACCTAGGTATCTATTAATGATGTCTAGAGCGATTAGCTTTGTAATTATTGGTCTGCTCATTGTATAATTAATTTTAAAGGCCTTATCATTTCAGAGGACAGATTAGATTACTTACCTGTTAGGTACTTAGCTAATCAGATTTGCTCGATAGAAAGCTCACGATTGATTAAGCACAATAGTTAGAAAGGGAGACCATGGACTGGTCGTTTAGATATCTGCGATTTTACTGATTAGCCAAAGATTTTACTGGATTGATAAGTTTATAAATCAGTTTTTTTGGTCCGGATTGGCTTTCAAAAAACCTTGCATGATATCTACTCAGGTACCGTGGGAATATATAATTGGACACAAATGGTATGCAAAAAAGTTAAAGTGTTAATTCAATTTTCTTGCTGTTACCCACCGTATTTGCGCTAGCAACCTAGGTAGTTTATAGGTACCTAGAGGTAACACAAATTACCGAAACAATCCTATCTCAGCATAATGCTGCAATATTTATGTTTTATTGTTTTTTTCTGAATGGTAATAATGACATTATGTTGCCAATTGTAATGATAAATCACGACTTCTGAATAAGCGTGGTTGGTATCTGCCTACTTACTTAAGTAACTACCTACCTATTTCGAGGTAAACTGTGGGTGTGTCAATCTCACTGGTGTCGTGTCGTGTCGTGACTGATACATTTTATTTCAATAAATCGGACCTTAATTCACGTTCTTACAATAATTTGAACAGGTATTACTGCTAAATATATTTCTGTGAATGGTTTTTGTTGCTAACTTCCACTGTCGCACAGGGAATGTTATGAAAGAGCATGTTTACATTTGGTTAGGCATTATTTTGACCGAGTTTTATTTTGTGTCCTTTCTCTCGGAGTTAAAGACCTTGTGACTGCTGCATGCTTAATCATTCGTTTTCAGAGGGATTAAGGCACTGTCAGCTACACAATTGTTAAGTGCCCGAGTCACGTTATTTGCATAAATTGTACTTACCAATATTTTGCAATGTGCGATCTGTTGTACCGAAAACAATAAAAACATTGTATATCCTGTATGTAAGAGCTGTGGTTACCCAGTGGTAACGGCCCCGCTTACGAGTTATAGGTCGTGGGTTCGAACTCAGGCAGGCGCTTAACTTTGTGTAAATAATTGCATCACCACAGTCACTGCTCTCAAATCGGTGAAAGAAAACATCGTGAGGAAATCGGCATGGCCTAGAATCAAAAATTCGAAGACATGTGATGTCTACCAACCCGCACTGGCGTGGTTGATACACACAGCCTTTGTCCCAGCGGCAGCGGTGGGAACATTATAGGCTGATTACGATATATCTTCTATGTACGTAGGCACATGTCCAAAAGTACTTATTTAAACGTAGAAGTAAGAACTAAGGTATCTAAGTCACGACGGTAGAGTACCCAAGTACAAGTCATGAAATCTTTAATCATCATTTATTTAACACGTTAAGTAATTATTATGTTAAAACTATAAGGAGGTGAAGCTCCTATTGATGGTTCTAATAAAAGTTAATAGCGGCAGTAAAACTGCATAACAATCAGTTCTTGCGACAATTTTAATCGTAGCTTATAGTAATAATATGAACGATAATACATCATAATATTATAACATCACATGATTTAGTAAGTACACGCAAAAAGCTACCTACATTACCACAGCATACTGATCTGCCTATGAAAACGAACACTTCACTTTTTTTTGTTTGTGGTTTAGAAAATACTTAGATCCTTCAGTTGAGACTAAGTGAGGTTGAGCAACCGATCGATCAAATAAAATTGAATCCGAAAATTCCTAATTTTAAAGCACTTAATAGGTTTCTATTTATTTATTTCTTTATTCTTTTATGTCCAGTCTCTCTCACTTGCACGATGATGACATCTACCTATGCTATAAATATTTTAACGACAAGCCCAAGCAAGCAAGCAATATTTTAGCGACCTACATGAGTTTAATGTTGTGTATTTAGGTAGATAAATAAGTACCTAAACAAATATCTTGAGAAATACCTACTTAAGAAGTTCATCATCATCATCATCAGCCTATAATATTCCCAGTGCTGGGACAAAGGCCTCCTCTCGGTGAGAGGAAGTGGGCCGTAATTCACCACGCGGGCCCAGTGCGGGTTGGTAGACGTCACATGTCTTTCGAATTTTTGGTTCTAGGACATTTTTTTGAGCCGTTTTGAGACCGTTTTGAGAGCAGTGGTGATGAAATAATTTACATAAAGTAAAGCGCATGTCTGGGTTCGAACCACCACTGGGAAGTTCATAATTTTCCTAAATAATGGACATTACTTTAACGCTAGAGTTTACGCAAGACGATAGTATATCTATGACTTTAGAATAGCTTAGGTGAGTACCAACCTATGTTGTTTTGTTTTCTGAAGGTGTTTACAAAAACTCCTAAAAGCTAGGATTAAGATATATTCCGGGTACCTATTCGCTACGAATAAAATAATGAATTATATTTGTGGCGTAACAAAGAAGTGGCCAGTCTAACGCATGAAGTGGTACCTAACATTTTACGTTTGAACTTTATCGTACGTTTAGGTATTATGTATAACTACTTGAATCCGTGTTCTCTCTAACTTAATTGGGAAAAAATATTTGCTTTCAAATTAATATTTTAATATTGAAGTTCGCCAAAGAAAAGCGGTCAGCGAAGTCATTGTTGAGCAATAGTTGTGGACAACTCGTTACTCGCACGCATTGGATTTAGCAATAACCACATCAAATCAACTTTATTATTACTTTTATTATCTACATCATAGTTTTATTTGTGGCAAACAAATCGTGACATAAATATTATCATATAACTAGACTGGGCCGCAAAGAAAGCGTGAAATTAAGACTGTGTTATAGACAATTTTATAGTCCTTAAATCAATGTCATATAAGTTCAAGATTATGATAAATAATTTTATTTCTGTAAGTAGGTTTGTACAAACACTTTTACATATCAATCATATTTTTTAAACTAGATGAGGTCGGTGTTTCATATCTGACTACTCTGAGAAGAAAGGCCGAAACGAACTCAGAGGTCACAGTCTCTTTTAAAGCCCAGACAAAATCTTGGTCAGAACAGGTGTAGACTGTGTAGATCGGTGTCTGAAATGGTCTTTTGAAGAAAGAACCACACAGATTGAGTGGACCTGCCCAGTCAGTGCACGTCAGTCAGTAGTGGTGCAGCTCAACTCAGAACTTGAGGAGCTCAACGATTCGACGAACAATACAATAAAAAAGACATTTGAGTAAGTCGCATTAAACTACTCAAACTGCCAGACTATGATTAAAACTGAAACAATGACCCATATAGTCCTCAAGTTCAAATATAATACTTTATAAAGTAAATATTCATGTCACTGTATATGTAAAAAAGAGGTATAGATACTTATAGAAAAGGATAAGAGTAAAATAGTTAGCAAAATAAAATTAAAAAATCAACATTCACTGGGTAAACTTATTGGTGCAGCTCAATCCTAAGCCTTTTTGTCCTCAATATAGTCTTGGACAGTATAATAGACTTTCTGGCATACTTTCCGCTTTATAAAAGATTTGAATTTATTAAGGCTTAGTTCTTGAATGTGGCTAGGAAGTTTATTATAACATCGTATGGATAGGCATCTAAACGAGCCACCTATTTTCTTGAGCCTGGTTGTAGGAAAACAAATTTGTGTTTGTTCCTAGTATTTATATTATGGATATCCCTGAATTTTTAAACTTTTTTTTTATGTGCATATAAGAGATTTTCATAAATAGACCCGAGAATTTTTTTTTCTCGTCTTTTCAGTTCACGAAGCGTGATTGGAGGGGAAATTCGCTGGCGTACACGTCGTCCCAGTTCGTCCCAGGCATGCTCGATGGGATTCAAGTCTGGGCTGCGTGCAGGCCACACCATGAGTGTGATAGCGACATCTTGCGTAAAGATGGCGTTTTCCCCAATGTTTACTAAAAATGGGCCAACATACCCATTTAAGATTTCATTCACCTATCTTTCTGCAGTAAAAGTGCCATTTTTTTATCACCACTAGCACGGTACGGCTTTCGGAAAAAAAACCAGCCCACACGTGTATGGAGCCTCCACCATATGACACTTTCTCTTCAATGCAAGCTTGCGATGCGACCTGCAATGCGCTCTCCTGGTCTTCTGTAGACTCTTTGCCTCCCATCGTGCATGTATAGCATGAACCTTGACTCGTCCGAAAACATTACTCTTGACCAGCCATCCAGAGTCCAATTCATGTGTTCTCTAGCGTAATTCAGCCTTGAATTTCGATGCTGCCTTTCGAGTTTTGGACCATTTGCAGGTCTAGATGGCTTCAAGTTTGCTTCAGCAAGACGCCGCCGCCTCACTGTATACGTGCTCGGATTGCTCCCTCCAGCACGTAGGTGATTTTTGACTTCAACAGCCGTTTGAAATCGATTTCTCAACATTGTTGACATCATATAGCAATCTTCCGGCGCTGTTGTGCACCTTGATCGGCCTGTTCGTGGTCTGCGAATATTGGATCCAGTCTCTTCAAATCGCTGGAGAACTCTTTGAACGGTTGATAACGACACACCAGTTCTCGCTGTATAAAGCAGACTGCGCCCGTCTTCAAGCATTGTCAGAATTCTGGTACACTTTTCAGGGGTTACTGCATAGATAAGTATAAGTACTAACGTAGGTTACTGGTTACAAGAAATGCCCTATTTATAAACAGAAACAAAAGTAAAACAAATGGTTTCAAAGTTATTCAAATTAAAAAAAAAACATTATTATTCATTTACGGTTTTTAATACAGTCGCCAAAAACAAATAAAAAGGTTTTACTACTTCTTAAATTTGTAAGGAATAAACTTTTTTTTTTTTTAAAAAGGATATTGCTCAAATATTTTAAAAGTTATCGCATTTTTTATAACCGACCCGCTTTCTTTGCGGCCCAGTGTATTTCTTTCAACTTCATACAATATTGATGCCAATGAAGTAAAAACTTGCAGTCTGTGGCAACATTATTATTAGGCAAATGAAATAATAGGTATACCTACGAAGGTTTGTGGAAAGTATTATATAATAATAAAATGATGTATGATCGGCATGTGTTTTGTTCTACTTACTACCGCTATTCCTCAGTCATCGATCTAAAAACAGGCAATTGATACCTAGAGAGAGCAGTGGTGGCCCAGACTTACGAGCCCGGCCGTGACTTACGAGTTGTAGGTTCGAACCCAGACATGCGCTTTACTTTGTATAAATTATTTCATCACCACTGCTCTCAAAACGGTGAAGGAAAACATCGTATGGGTACCGGCATGTCCTAGAACCAAAACTTCGAAGACATGTCACATCTACCAACCCGCACTGGACCCGCGTGGTGGATTACAGCCCACTCCTTCTCCAAGAGAGGAGGCCTGTGTCCCAGCATTGGGATATTATAACCTGATAAAATAATGTATGATATTTTTAGAACCTTTAATCCACCTAATAATTTAATAAAGTGAGCAGTAATTAAATAAACAAACAGACAAAAATAACGCAGACTTCCTCCCTCGTAGCGGCAACCGTCAACCTCTCTATTATGAAAATTTTAATGTACTTACAATCACCAATTTTCCTACCGGAAATACCATACGCACTACAATTTGTAATAAATTATGGTGTCTCATAGTCATAATATATTGTCTTCGTAAATTAATTTGCGTGTGGCCTGAGGGTCACCACGTTATGGCAATGGTAAAGAAAGTCCGTACCTTCTCAAGGCTAGCGCACATTTGGGGCGGGCCGCGCCACACCGCAACGCGTTGCAAAAATCCTCCTGCATAATTTTCGTACGTTTTCTATTCAAATTAAAATTCATTTAATTAACTTACATATAGTTCTTAACCTAACAAGTAACAAAATAAAATAGTAACTAACGGAAGACTTTTGACAGATTTAACAGCGGGTCCCAAACTGCACGACTTGTATCTTGCTGACCCAAATTCTACACTAAGTTAATAATTTAACATGGTCTGCTAGCGCAATGTTAAAATTCATATAGGTAATTAGTTCAGTACATAAATTAACAAAATTTACAAAAATGTGAGTACAAAGAAACCAATAGATTACTTCTCGGTAGAATTAACTGTGCACCTGGAGTTGATGACGTCATTTCAACGCTTTGTTTGCGACGTGGCGAGCGCGGGGAGGTGAGCGGTGCTGCGGGGGGAGAAATGGCATTCCAGCGAGGTGCACAGTTAACTCGACCGAGTAGTACACATACAAAACAGTTAAGAGATTTTCATATTTGTGATTTCTCATAAGTCCGACCCAGCAACCATTTTTTAATGTAGTTTAGTTTTGGCCTCAGAGTAGCTGTTCGGTACAGTAAAAGTTTTGCTTAAAGCATTGAACACTTGTATGGGCAAGTACGGCGAAAACCCGGTATCAAAGAGGGTTTTTATTTTTGGAAGGAGGATTTTTTCCGCAGTTTTCCTACCCGTCTTACTTACTGCAGCTAGAGCGATTTCCGTTGACTTTTATAAGGTTTAAAAGTGACGCTAGAATGAACAGTTGACGTACGCGTAAAACCTCAGATTCCTTTTAGAGTTCGTCCGTGGAAATACACCGCGGCTTTCCCGGAAACTTAAACAACATGAAAAATATCTTGGATTAAAACTAGACAGTCATCTAAATTGGAAGGTACAAATCGATTATGTCAAATCAAAACTGACGTCATTACTGGGTTCGCTTCGTAAAATAGTAAATTGTCTACCCTACACAGTGCGCCACAAAATATACAACTCCTTGGTAAAACCACAATTACTGTACTTGATTGAAATCTGGGGTAATGCACCTAAAACAAATTTAAAAGACGTACAAGTTGCTCAAAATAAAATTATTAAAATGCTTTTCCACTACGACTACCTAACATCTACAACTAATACAAAGACACAAGTCTCATGAACATCAGACAACTATATACTTACTATACCTGCATACTCATACAAAAAATACTCACAAAAAGCATACACACACAAATTTCCTTTAAGCAGACGATTGTGCACTGAGGCCGTACTATGACCTGAGGGGCAATTCCCGTATTTTTAAGACCGTTCGCATTCTAATCTCAGTCTCAATCTGTCAAAATAACTATCAATTTACATACATTTTTGACGACTTTTATTGTATGTTTTCAAATAACTATATAAACTAACCAAACAAAAATATAATAACCTAAACTAACTAAAACTATTAACAAATTTAAAATATGGCGTCGAAAAATTCCTCTGCATCGCTGTCGACTGGTAAAGTACCCAAGAGACTGGCGGCATTGCCACGTTGTATGGCAATGCTAAGCCTCTGGCCAAGGTAAAGGCCAGCCCTTGGATCCCGGGAAGTGTCAACAAGCCGTTTGGAGATTTCGTTGAACAAACCGTGAGCACTCGGACCCCACGGCCCGAGGGTTTCAACCCCAAACGGCTCGAAAATATAATTGCCGATAAGGTTATTATACTTTCGCCGTTTGAGGTTTTCCGCAGCCGCAGCAGCAGCGCCTGCACAGCACGCCGAGTCAGGAAGATGGGATGGCGCAAGAGTATCGACACAAGTTGCGTCCCACACTAAAGGCCTACCCACCTTCCAAGGAAATAAAGACATGCCGTCCGGTCTCTTGCCATCGTCGCGTGCCAAGCCATTAGGTTCTAATACAGCTGGAACGCCGACGGTGACAAGAGCTCGTCGGATGATGTCATTTATGTTCGCGTGCCGAGCTAAGCGGCCCGCACTTCGGCTGCAAGACAGGCCATGGTGTCCAAGGCTGTTGACAACTTCGCCACAGTGACAGCGATGGGGAGAACAAGAAGGAGCTCCTAGTCGTAGGCAAGCAGCGAGGCGGAAAGTAGTGTCGTCTAACAAAGTGCCTATATTCGACGACGGTAGTGCATGAAGCCAAAGACCCGACTCCCACTTACCCACAGCAAGCAGGCGCGCACGCTCCGCAGTAGTAGCAGACGTGTTAAGTAAATTGTTCTGTACTACTCTGCAAAGCGGCTCATCCCACTTTCTCTGGGAAGATGGATTATCGGGTTGATCTGAATTCAGACAAGCGAGTCTCCAGGCATGCATAGCCTCGGTGAAGCATGGCACATCAAAATTAACCAGTGTGGGGGTTAGGATTTTCCTGATTAATTTTTCAGTGCCATAGACCGAGGATATGAAAGCCGGTAAACTAACACTAGAAATTTTGCGGACGCCGAGGCCTCCCATACGAATGGGAAGAGTAGCTTGTGTCCAAGCTCGGTCGTCCATGGCCACATTTAAAATCGAAGTTAATGTATGTCGAATAATTTGGTCCATTTTTTCTAAAAGGTGAGTGTGCTTCCACAAATGGGAAGCGCGAAGGAAATATGTTAATTTAGGGCCGAAACAGCAATAACGGATTAGGGTTAAGGCCGAATGCATGTTAATTTGGAACAATCTTTCCGAAACGTCTTTGAAATTTTGTATTTTTTCTTCAATAAAAACGGGAAAGGAATTCTCGAAGACAGGAGACCCAAGAAGACGAAGAGAGCTTTTTTCAATAATTTTGATTTCTGGAGCTATTCCGTTAAACTTGGGGAGTGTCAGATGTCTGTCAGTACTGTCCGCCATATAAAGTTCACATTTCGAGTGGTTGAGATCAAGGCCAATGGAATGAAGTTCATTTTCTAAGAATTGTAGATCTTTTAAAACGGTTTCTACATCGCCTCCCAAAGTTCCATCGTCAAGATACCAAATGTTAAATTTGGAATTTAGCTGTCGAATAATTGGGTGAATGGCTAAACTAAAGATCACTGGTCCGAGGGGGTCACCTTGTTGACAGCCAACAGCAGATTCCAAAAGGTGGTCCCGATACATTAATTTAGAAGGATGTCTGTAGCATTGCCAAAGGAAACTATAGATTTGAGGTATATTTTTTGACAGGTTTTTGACATTGATTGTTGCTGAGATGAGATTGCGACTTGAATTTGAACGTTTTTTAAGTACGAGAATTGGCCTATTGTTAACGCCATCATGATTCCGTTGAGAAAAAGAGATAGTGCTATCGGTCATGTATAGCTCCGTCTCTCTTCCACGCTGGAACAATGATGGAATTAACACGTCATAGTACGGCCCCTGGTGTGTTGCACAATCGTAGCAGTCGTAGACCTAGTGAGATTTTGCTTACCCGAGTGCGTACCACCCAAGGTAAAAGAACGCTGACGTACGAGGAGTCCAACTTTATAATAAATTGCCCGAGGAAATAAGGAGTGCAAATTCGCTCAATATATTTAAAGCTAAATTAAAAAAATACGTACTTGAAACCATAACACAAAATTAATTAATAAATAAGCTTAAACACAAACAGTATGGTACTACTATGATTTATCTATGTTGTGACATATTTATTCTATGGTTTATGAATCGTAATTTATCGGGGTACCCTCAATTAATTGAGTAAATCGGTACTACTACATATTTTAAGCACATTATTAATAAGTAGGTATATTTTACAACCTGTTGTACCTACCAGGATAACTTAAAAAACTTGTAATTGTCTATATTTTAATTTTGTCTGAATTCCGAATGCATGCTATGTATGTTTTACCTAGAAACTTAATCTGTTCTCATTTAAGTGAAATGTAGATTTCTTTATGAGAATAAAGTATCTTTAACTACAATTAGCAAATATAAAATGATAATACGCTATGAATAGAGCAAATGAAATATACTTTACCTGACAATTAGCAAATTTTTCGCTGTCCTTAATTAAGTTCCAACAATAAAGACAGTTTAGCTAAGGATGGGCAAAAATTGATTACTAAAAAATTAAATAAGCAAAGCTCCATTAGCAAAATTCTGTATTTTTTTTATTTCTAAGTAATTCATAGAACTAGGTATTTCTTTAGTAAATTTACTTTATATTATAATTTCAGTTTAAATCTGTAAAACATCCTTATTTAGGACACAACTTTTAAGTATATTTTCGATGAACCAGTATTTTAAAGTTAATATCATTATTTATTCGTTAGTATTTTTATGTAACACATTATTTAGGTTAAATATATGATCGTCTATGATATTAGAAATAAAAACGTGACATTTATTTAGTATTTTTCGGTTCTTCATAACTCGTGAAGGGGCAACATTGAGCGCGCGCTGATAGTGTAAGATTATAGACAACAAGTCAAAAAATAAGGCTCAAGTAGTTTTAAAGCAAGACCTGTCAAGACTTGGCCGAAATTGAGCAATTTCGGCCTCATTCCATACAACAAATTTAAAAAAAAATTGAAAAAAAAAATCAGGCAAACTATCAATTTTAGACAAAAATGTTTAATGACAATTATTTGTTAAAATGATAAAACCTATCGATATACAGGGTGTTTGGCGCATGGACCGACACAATTTTTCCAGGGATTTGGGAGGTCATTAGCTAGGTTCTACCCATACACCCTTTGTCCCAAACGTCACGGTTGGATATGATTTTTTTTTAATGAAAAAAAACACCCAAAATATTTCCTTTTATTCGAAATAGTAAGTTTTTTGTTTGTGGGTGTAGTGGCAGTGATACAACTGGTTTCAAGAAAATTCCTTACAAGCTTCCAAAGTTTATTTTTGTATGAAATTTTACAACTTCTAAATTAGTTTAAAAAAAATTGGGACAAAGGGTGTGTGGGTAGAACCTAGCTAATGACCCCCCAAATCCCTGGAAACATTGTGTCGGTCCATGCGCCAAACACCCTGTATATTTAAAAAAATGGAATTTGTAAAAGCTATGGCTCGTAAGCGTTTTGCATTTTAGATGAATTTGCGTGTTTTTTTGCGAGTGTTTGATTTTGGGCTTTAAAAGACAGGTTCTGCTCAACTGTGACGCCTAGATATTTTGTGGTTTCTACTCTGACAACACGTTTGCAGTTCCTCACGTGAAGCGTCTTACACGATGTTAGCAATAGCAGCTGTACAGCCCGATTAAAACTTTATGGCAGCTCTGAAATTGCACTACTAACTGCGCAGTACCTCACCCCTCACCCCCGCTGACACGTGAATTTGTTACTGCGCAGCACCTCGCCTCATGTTCCGAGCCGCCATAAAGTTAGAATCGGGCTGTAGTAGATGTGGACTTACACGATACTGAGGAGTTTGTCGCGAAAATTGGATACTTCTTTCTATTCATTGTTCGTACTTGTTCGTGTAAATTAATATTATAAGTCAGAGCAAGCAGTAGATGAGGTAGGTACCTAACCTACTTTTAGGATTCAGCAAAATTTTGACATCTCTTAAACTTTAACCCGGAGTGTATGTGTTCTAACAAATAGCGACGACTCATTTTATTTATTAGTCTAAGTAATTAAATCGCTTTATTATCGTACTTTCATTAGAATTAATACTGCCCACTAAAATATCAACACTGCTCGTATCTAAAATTTACTGTGGTACAAAACGTGGTTTACAATAAAATGTTCATTATGAGACAATTTCTACAATTTATTTTTTTATTTTTTTGATATGAGACAACATCCACACTAGGTCTTCAGGTCCCGAACTAGGTAGAGCCTGTACTACGGTAACCTGATGACTGATATACATATACACACCGTTGTAATTTATTAAACTCACATTACATTTCTCGCCTGCTTTCTTGCTGTCCGTGCCCTTGATTTGTCAAACCTTGTGCGAGGACATTGACTGAATCAGCATTTTATGATATTCCTGGCAACACAGAGGTAGGATAATAAAAGAGCTTGTGGTTGTGACTAATAGTAATAACTGTGAACCGGATAAATGCACATAAAACCACTGAAGTAATGTGGAAAAAACCCAACGGAATTAAGTGCAAACTCAGTAAAACACACCACCACCAGCATCACCTTTGTACCTATTTTTCTGTTATTTTCTTCTTGTCTGTTTATATAAGTGTGTACATAAATGGTTAAATAAATAAATAAATAAATAAATAAAAGTGTTCATTATAAGTAGGCAAAGTTTGTGATGCAATTTTTGGAGGCTTTTTTTTATGATACGGTGGGCTTCATCAATTGGGTACCCCAGTAGTATTAAAATTAACTTTGAAGGGGGGTACCCACATCGTGACGCTGACTGTACCTATGCCTCAGATATTTACGGGACGGATGGACGGACAAATCATTTTGAATTCCATTCAAACTCAAACTCAAAGCATTTATTTCAATTAAACCATTTACAGGCACTTTTGAATTGTCATTTGTCTTCTAATACCGGCAAACATGGTCTACTGAACAAGTATGAAATCTTTAATATGCCCAATTACAAAGTTAATTGAAATTACCTACCAATACAGAAATGTAGCTTTGTTTCTTTTCGTTTTAAGAAAACCGTCTATGCGCATCTGTAGTTTAAATTAGGTACTTAAGTTTTGTTTTATATCTTATTTCTCCTCGTAAGTGATTTGTAATCTTTGAGAAATAAAGAATTTTAAAACCGTATATACTTGCAGGAGAACATGACTTTGTGATTTCGTTTCATAATTAAAATTTTATAACAATGTGTCACAATCCGGGCTCTACATAAATGACATACTAATTAATAAGTTCCTGCTCGGAACTTATGTCATTCAGTCAATTGTTTATTTTATTTATTTTTAACTGAACCTTTCCCTTCGAGAAGGAAGGATATTTTTTTTTATTTATTGAGGATTTCCCCTCTTAATGTCAATTGCTTGGGTTTTTGGTTCGATATTTACCTATTAATTAACCCAAATAACCCACTGTCTGGCCTGCAGCTTATCAAATAAGATCAGGGTAACAATGTCATTAACTTGCGAAGTACACAATTAAGAATTCTACACAATGAAACCTCAAATTAAGATAATGAATATGCAAGAAAATACCCGAACTAATCATATTATGTAGGTACTAAATAGGTTGTACTTTTATAATTACTGCTACCCACTAAATACATTAATGGCTTATCACAAAAAAAAGGGATACGGAATAATTTGTTAAAAAAGGCGTTACCGGAAACCGTCGTCGCATTATATGTAGTTTTATTATATTATGATAAGATAAGATTTTATTTTTTCACCACAATATTACAACTACTCGTATATTACCACTAAGTACATATCTAACTAACCATAACAAACTAACTATATTTTTATTATACACGGTGACATTTGAATCACAGTTTGTCCAGAACAAACGTTGTTTAGACCATTCTATAGCATCCAATAGAAAAAAAAACGTCATTGGTTTTTGAAAAAAACACAAAAAAGGCAATATTGAAAATGTCGGGATTATCGTAACGCCCTATAACACTGACACTGCGGCTGCGACGCGCGGCGCTCGCGTCTTCAATGCAATATCGCTACCGCGATGAGTAATTTGATGTTACGGTTAATGTTTCAAACATTATTACACGTTTGAGCAACATAAGGCTAATTTGAGAACTCCTAGATTAGATTTTTTAAATTACATATTTGATGTAGTAGACCATGGTCTAAACAACGTTTGTTCTAGCAAAACTGATTCAAATGTCACCGTGTATTGTGACTTGTTATTGTAACATTTTATCGAATACATTCTTTATTATATTTCTGACAATATTGGTGTAGCTGGTCGATCAGGTCTCTCTTTAAATCAAATTGCTTCTAGCGACTTGGCAGATGGATTCGGTCAGCACACAGATGTCGACCTTACAGGTCCAGTAACACGATCAAGTTTAATTTTTTTTATGGAGTGATTGTAATAAAATATTTATTTTATATATTTCGAATATTTACATAATTTAAAAAGCTAAATCTTAAAATAATAAAAGTACAAGTATATAAAAAAATAAATCAAAGGGCATCGAAAAGTTCATCCGCATCGCTATCAACAGGAAAAGTGCCCAAAAGGCTGGTCTGTCTATTAAAAAAAAATATATATCTGTAAAATAAAAAATTGCAACGATTAAGTATCATGTTCAATATATGTATTTCGCAACATTACTTAGATCACGTTGAGAACCAACAGCTTACACAAAAACTGGTTTTATTACTAAAATCCCCTTACGAAATAATTAACGCATTTTTGGTGAAAGTACCAGAACAGCACTTGTTTGGAATACCTCCAATATGTGGATATGTATAATGATATTTAACCTTGTTATAATAAAAGTTGTAATTCCTTGAAAATGGTAACAATCGCTGTTGCGTAACATGAAATTACATGAATCAGGTTTCTTTTAAAGTACCTACTATAAATCGTTAATTCTTTACCTATACTTACCTACATATTTTCTCAATGAAGTTAGTAAATTAACACCGAAGTAATTACAAATAATATATTTGATTAAATCATTTAAAAAAATAATTAAGTATGGATTATTATTTATTATTAATTATGGATGGACTAACAATAAGTCTCAAATGAGACTAATAATTTATTAGTGGATGAACTAATAATTACTCTCAAATGAGACTAATTATTAGTCCAACCATAATTTGTTAGTTACAAAGGTCTTCAAACTAAGAAGTATTGCATCAATTGCAAAAAAATATACAAAGTGTCATCTCGTCACATGAAGCTGGATGAATCTCCCTAGCACTGCGGGATCTCCCTAGAATTATATAGAAATGAACTTTCAAATTAGGAAAATAAAATCTATAATACTTTGGCAAAAAAAGAAGTTCTTTTTCTTATTGGCTTGATTGACTGGCTCGATTGGCTGGATTGGCACTGGCAACACTGCCTGAGTGACATGTCAAAATTTTGTTCCGTATTTTAAAATTAGTTTTATTTAACTTTTAAGTGTAATTATGGTGTAATAATATATCTAAGTGTAAAATAACTACATAAATACTCAGGATTACTGTTTTCCTGCAAATTTACAAAGTATAACATAGTTTTTGGTTACCCACCGTTACCGGCAACCTATTACGAACAGCTGATGTTCGACCTGCGGACTTAAACGGGGAGTATTGTTACTTTTATTCTATAATAAGCAGACAATCGTCACTTAGACTCTTTAACACATTGGTATCACAATTTTTGGTAGATTTGGCACCCTTCACTGGACTTAAGTCACTGCTTACCTACATAAATCTTAACGAAACTTGTTATTGTGAAATATAAAAATAATGTAATTCTAATAGTGTTCTATTGTACATAACGACAAAAGCGTTGACTATCGTTGTTTTCAATTGCAATCTTTATGCAAAACTAGAATTAGAATAGAATTTAAATCTATGCATCCTACCCACATAAGCAAAATAAAATCATAAGACAATAGAATCAATGTAACTTTGTACTTGATCTAATCATATCAGTTGCATTTCAATTAGATTCAGCAGCCTTCCTCATTTACCTTTAAAGTAATACTAACTTCTGCTATTTTTCCTTTCATTGCTAGCTTTCCTTTTATGTTATATTTTTTGTTAGGCTCTCTAATTAGTTCTCACCGTTTACTTAATTCTATTTTCAGTACTTATTCCTGAAACCATGCCTGTGATGACCCGTAAGGCCGTAGCTCAGGAGTTGGAGCTTAAATTGAAAACGACCCTTCAAGACCTTAAGGCTTCAAATAGTAAATGTGAACAGCTGTTGCAGGAAATAGATGATAGTGAGAAGGAAGTCGAGAAGGTCGTTTACAAGAATACAAGCTTAAAGCAGGAGCTAGTAGACCTACACCAACAATACCTGGATGTTGTCGATGAACGGGACAAACTGCGGTTGGTCACGGATGGTTTCAATAACTGCAGTAACTTATATGAGGAGGCTTTGTGTAAGGTTAGGGACCTAGAGGAAGAATTGATTCATGCAAATGTACGAATTGCTAAGTTACAGAAGCAAAAAGAATGTACTCCAGCTAAGGAAACTAATAACTTATATAGTGAATTATTCAATACCAATTGCAACCCTAATTCCTTAATAACAATAGATCTTACTGAAGATTCTATATTGAAACAAAATAATAATAGTTATAAAGTAAGTCAAAATAAAATTAAAAAATATGCTAAACTGAATAGAATAATAAATAAATGCAATAAATTCAGGAAACAACAAAAACACAGTTCCAATAATATTAAACTAAGGAAAGAACGTGTTTTTCTAATAAATAAATTAAAAAACTATGAAATTAAATTAGAGGATAGTAAAAACATTTATCAAATTGACACTCAACGTTTACAATCTGGAATAGAGGTACTTGAAGAGTCACTACATCTACTTTATATTAAGTATGTGAGCTCTCAAAACCAAATAAAGGAACACATTCTTGCTGCTAACCAGTTAGTGGAAATGTGTAATGATGAGACAGCCAGAGTGGACCCGGTGACTTTGAGCACCACTCAATATTCTTGTCAAGAGGAATCCAACCTTGAGGCTCTCCAACCTAAGGCAACGGAGGAGCCGTCCCAGTCAGGAAGTGATCAGGCATCTATTCCCAATCAAGATCCACCAGATAGTGAACAAGGTTCATTGCAAGTAGTTCAGACAGAAGTTAGCTCCATTATGTTTTCTGATAGTTTTGGAAAAGGGTTAGGAAAATTACTTAGCATCAATCTGAGTCATTCTTCTCAAAACTATTGCATGCCTCAGACTTCCTATAAAAAAATTATGTCTTCAATAACTAGGAACGAATTTGATCCAAATGCCATTATTACTGTATTTATAGGTAATAGTTTTAATGTTACAAAAGAAGATATCACTAATAGTGTCACCAAACTTTTGAAGTTAAATTGTAAGAAAGTAATTTTGTGTGCTTTTCCATACTTTGAGCACTTGTCAAATAGGCAAAACAACGAGATTCACATGTTAAATAATTACATGCATTTCCTAGTTAGTCACCATAGTGACAAGTTTATATTTTTTGACACCAACATTTTTGTTGATAAGCTAAGATCGACTAGGGATACTGTGTATCTGCCCATTAGTTTTAGACATCAAATAGCTAGGCTATTAGCTTTTAATATTAACCCAGACATAATTAGTATGTCGAAGTCGTCTTTATTTAGCACCACAATTAGTAATAGTACTAATGTTAAGGTGATTAGCTCAAATATTTTAAACTAGTTTGTAAGACAACAGAAGGTACCACTAACAGTGTAGTTATACAAAATAACAAAAAGGTATTTTCTAGCACTAAACCAGCTATCTGTAAAAAAGGGGCTAAGCAGAAATCCTTGAAATTATTTCATCAAAATATTCAAGGTTTTTCTTCGAAACAATTGGAAATTGAATTGTTTTTGGAAAAAACAATGTTTGACATTGTTTGTTTATCTGAGCATTGGTTAAAAGATTCTGAAATGTTAATTAATTATGAGAATTATAGTGTGGCCAGTTGTTTTACCCGAAAATCAATGCTGCGTGGTGGTTCACTAATCCTAATTAAAAGATGTATTAAATCTAAAACTCGTAAAGACATAGTTGAACTATCGGTTGAACATAGCATTGAACTGTCTTGTGTTGAGCTAGATAAGCATATTATAGTGTGCGTTTACAGACCCCCAAATTATCAAAACTACTCTATATTTGAGTCAGTAATGGAAGATGTTTTGGCAAAACTTGCAACTGGCAATAAATCAGTAATTATCTGTGGTGACTTTAACATTAATATTTTAGAAAATAATTCAAATACCAGTAGATTATTAAATTTGTTTAAATCATTTAATTTGTCAAATGTGTTTGTAGAACCAACCCGAATAACTACAACTACAGCTACATGCATTGATAATGTATTTTGTTGCTGCGACTATTTAGATAAAGCCATCGTTAATTATCTCCCTTCCGATCACAGCGGTCAAACCGTAACTTTTGAGTCCAACATCATAATACAAAAACTGCAGATACAATCCAGACCAATAACATCTGTTAATTTAAATAATTTTAATAACAGTTTAATTTGTAAGTTGAGTAATCAGGACCTTACAATGAACAATGTTAACATTTTGTATAAAGAATTCTTTTCGGTAGTCCAAACAGAGTTCAATTATTCTTTTAAGAAGAGCACTAAAAGTATCTGCCCTAAGTTTTTATTTAGTGACTGGGCAACTAAAGGACTTAGGAAAAGTAGGGAAATACTTTTTGAGCTATATGGCCTTAAGCCTTATATTAACACGGAAACTTTTAATAAGTATGTTGCTACTTACTCTAAAATTTTTAAGAACACTTGTAAGGCAGCCAAAGCCTCGTACATTAGCAACAAGGTCAAATCAGCAGACAATAAAATAAAGACTGTTTGGAAAATTATCAATAATGAAACGAACAGGAACAAAAAGCATAATTCTGATTATACACTGGAGACGACACGTGGTCTCATTTGCGATAGCAAAGAAGTTGCTCAAGAATTTGTAAATTTCTTTACCAGTATCCCAATTAAAACTACTGACACTTTAAATTCCTCGCCCACGCTCGCTTTTGATTTAGTAAGGGCGAACGTTTCGGTCTGCCCGATTGAATTTAACTTTAAGCATATTAACCCCATAACAGTAATAAAAGCTTTTAAGCAAATCAAGATCAAATTGACTGAAGATCTTTGGGGAATGTCCATTAAAGTCTGTACATCCATAATTGACACTATAGCGCCTTACTTAGCCTTCATATTTAATTTGTGTGTGGATCAAGGAGTCTTCCCGGATTTAATGAAATACAGTAAGGTAATACCACTTTTCAAATCCGGGGACAGCAAAGACACCAATAATTATAGACCCGTATCCGTGTTGCCAGTTTTCAGCAAGGTATTTGAAAAGGTAATGCTTAATCAAATGCTCATTCATTTTAACACAAATAAAATCTTACACAATCAACAGTATGGTTTCACCAAGGGACGTTGTACGACTGACGCTGGGGTCACCTTATTAAAACACATATTTACGGCGTGGGAAGAGGCCCAAGACGCCATAGGAATCTTTTGTGACCTCTCCAAGGCATTTGATTGCGTCGATCACGAAACCTTGCTCTTGAAACTTGAGCATTATGGACTTGGAATACTTGCGCTCAGTCTAGTAAAATCTTATTTAAAGGATAGGCAGCAGCAAGTTCAAATAAATGGTGTCAATTCACTTAGTTTAAAAGTAGAAATGGGAGTTCCACAAGGCTCGATATTGGGTCCTTTCCTCTTTTTAGTGTATATTAATGATCTACTCCATTTATTAAAAAATCAACCACAAATGGTGTTATTTGCTGACGATACTTCTTTAATTTTTAAGGTAGAAAGAAGTGCTACAAATTTTGACGACGTTAATAACGCCCTAATGCAGGTCCATAATTGGTTCACTGCTAATAATTTAGTATTAAATGGGAAAAAAACTAAGTGTATACGATTTTCTTTACCTAATGTCAAAAGTAGTGATTGTGAGATAGTATTGAATCAAGAGAAACTAGAATTCGTCGATAAAACTGTTTTCCTGGGGATCACGCTCGACTCGAGGCTTCAATGGGGTTCTCATTTAACATCTCTGGCGGGACGGCTAAGTTCAGCAGCATATGCTGTCAGAAAAATCCGTCAATTTACCGATGTAGATACCGCGAGGTTAGTCTATTTTAGTTACTTTCATAGTATCATGTCTTACGGTATTTTACTTTGGGGACGGGCTGCAGACGTCGATTCTATTTTTATTCTGCAGAAAAGAGCCATCAGAGCCATATATAATCTCCGCAGGCGCGATTCTCTAAGGGAACTGTTTAAGGTTATTAAGATCTTGACGGTACCTTGTCAATATATCTATGAAAACATCATGTACGTAAGAAAAAATGTACATCTTTTTACTAAAAGAGGTGATAGACATAATTATAGTACCAGAAATAGGGACCTATTAGTTCAACCAGGTTTCAGACTGGCTAAAGTGGACTCATCTTTCATGGGGTACTGTTTAAAATGTTACAATAAAATACCTCCCCACATACTTCAACTGAATGAGACGAAATTCAAAGTTTGTATAAAACGCACACTATGCAGCCAGGCATATTATAAGTTGGGGGATTATATCGCTGATAAAAATGCCTGGCTCAATGCTGGTCCTGCTCCACAACCACAACTAATTGATTAACATTTGAAAATACTGTTGGAGCTGCTGAAGATTGTAAGACTACCTTTGCTTTGTATAAACTCAATCTCCTTTGTATTATATAATTGCATAGGACAAGTGTGAGTACTATGTACTATCGAGCTACCATTTACCGGGTAATGTCTTTCATTGACTTGAATGTGTCCTGGCGGCTGATAGATGTCATGCTCACTCAAATGTCTCGCTGACGGTGGCGCGTGTGTTGGATCATTTAGCTCCCTTCAAAATGGTTGAGCTGAATGGTGCTGATCCATGCGTCATGTTCGTGAACGGGCGCTGTCAGTTGGGACTGGTCATCTCTTAGCCACCACGGCTTATTTTTAATTATTTTATTATGGATTGTTTTGTTTGAATTTATATTTGCTGTACACTGGACACTCAATGTGTACGTCTTATTTACATCGTTCTCACATATAATTATACCTATATACAAGATTAATGATGTAACTAATATTTATGTAACAATATAATTTAAAAGAGTGTCCATGGAGTTTCTTGCCCGTTCTTCTCCATAGGTACCTACTACGCTTTGGAATGGGCAACTAGCTTCATATTTCTGACTGACCGACCACTTGACAATTCAAAAGTGCCTGTAAATGGTTTAATTGAAATAAATGCTTTGAGTTTGAGTTTGAGTTATTTAGATTCCATAAAACGGGCACCTTGACCTTTTCTCAAAAACATAATCCGTCTTATTACAAAACACGATCTAACTTTAGCCCCAACCTACACATTCGATTTAGTTTTTGTATTTGGAACTTTATGCCGACTTTAGTAAAGTTCTTAATACAAAATTGACAATCTAAGACCGGACTAAGTTGACAGTTTTGTAAAAGGAACTGTATTTCGATTTCAGTTATGTTCTTATTTCAAAAACAGGCTCGATGGTTTAAACCATGTCAAAAGAAAAACCTTGTTTTGTAATAAGGCCGAAAAGGTTCTAATTATTACGAATGTCGTGTCTCACGCAATATCGACTGTCCGTGCTAAAAGAGAGATAAGGTGATTGTCGTACACCGTCTACGTAACAGAATAATAGAAAAATGTTTAAGTCTTGGTATCCGGCACTTTGAGATAATAACAGAAAAAGTTTTGTGGAGCAAGGGCAACAATAGTTTTGTGATCGAAACTAAGTGGTCACACCGAAATACATCATGTCCTAACTAATATTATATGTAAATAAGAAAGTGAGTTTGTTTGTTTGTTAGGCTTTCACGCTAAAACGGCTGAACGAATTTGGTTGAAATTTGACACACTGATAGACCATGTCCTGGGTAAGGACATAGGCTACATTTCATTGTTTTTTTTTTGAGGTTGTGAAATCATCAAATAACTTCTCCCGCTCTGGGCGGAGCGAGAGGGAGTGTCAGACTCTTACTGACTAAAACCCACCCATGTTCCTTCAGTTGCCTGTGCCAGGGGCCACGATATCCCTCTCGGACTTTCCCGCAACCCTGGCAGGCATCGGCCCTAGCGGACCCCGTCATTGTTGCTGACATCTCTTTACGCGTGGAACACAACGAGCCGTCGAACCGGGCCTGGTCCTTATCGGAAGGCGAGCTGCCCATTGCTTGCCGTGCGCAAGCCCGCGACTACGGTGGCCGGGAATCACCGGCCGAATGGCCGGTGAAGGGTGGGCGTTTTGTGGGGACTGTCTTATGTGATTTTGACGTTCAAAAAGTGCTGATTCTCAGCCTAATTTGAATAAATGACTTTTGATTTTGATTTTGAATCGGCTTGTCATTTCCAACGCCCAGGGTCTCGCCTTCACGCGTTCCGCCTCCTCCTTCGCGAGCAATACCGCTTCGCAGAACGAGGTGAGTGATGAGGTGACGGCTTCCCAAGCCCTCTCGCTCCGTAGGGCTACTTTTCATCCTGGATCGCAGACGATGTCGCGAGCCAATGCTAGTTTATTATAAATGCAAAAGCAACTCTGTCTTTATGTCTGTCTGTTACCTTTCTGATTTCGAATTTGGCACACAGGTAGACCGTGAGCTGGCTTAGGACATAGAATACTTATAATATTATCTCGGAAGTATGGTCTCGTGAGATAATTTCCGACCTTTACGCGGGTGAAACCGCGGGCAAAATTCAGTGCGAACCTTTTTTGGAACAAATTTAATTATCAACATTAACACACGTGCATTCCAACTTCCAACATGCACGTGTGTTAAACACGAGACGATATATAAGTTGGTACCAAAGCTAAATAAATAAAAAGATGAATAACGCGTGTGAATTTTGAATATCCATTAAACAAAAATTAAGTGTTTAAAAACTGTATTGTGTTATTAATATTATTATGCTAATGAAAATAGTTTTAGCGGATGATAACTTTTATGAAGGTTTCAATTAATTAAGTTCATGTACTCTCATAATAAAAAAGAAACTAAGAATACTA
Organism: Brachylomia viminalis; assembly: GCA_937001585.2. Taxonomy (NCBI): domain Eukaryota; kingdom Metazoa; phylum Arthropoda; class Insecta; order Lepidoptera; family Noctuidae; genus Brachylomia; species Brachylomia viminalis. Next base: position 8,548,247 of record OW443300.2, read on the forward strand.
CTCAAGCGATACTAATTAGTTCAGGAAAACCAGACCATATTAAACATTTTGTAGTTCGGATTGGTATCGATATTCAAGAGCTAGATATTTTGTAGTGCCAACTACCATTCTGGAAAACCATGAGATTCGATCCTTAAGGTATGTTATGTCTGACTCTTGCATTCAGAACCCTCCATTTTTCTCAGAAGGAGGCATCCATGAAAAAAAACAATTTTCATTGAACTACAAATAATATATCTAATAGAGTCGTTTCGATGTTGAGTTACTTTTTAAGTGTTGTGTTGACCCTAACTAAATGTTTGTTTTTATTATGTTTCCAAACATGTGTGGTGTTATACCGTAGTTTTGGTTTCCTAATAATTAATTTATTATTCCAGTCAGGTGCGGTGGCTCACTTATCATGTTTGACATTGCCTAATTTGAAATAGTGTACTTGAAAAGATGCGAACAATAGCTTATGTCGAAATTAGGGCATGCAATTAACCGCTCCATTTTATTATCCGAATATGTCGATTACCTCCCGAAAACTATCTGGATACAGCCAAATAATATGGATATTTTGGATACCACTGTAAAAATGGCAAATCACACTATTACAAGTTTCTAATGTAGTAAAACTAATGATATCCGGATGTCATATTCGACTGATATCCGGATAATTTGGATATCCGGATAGCAAGCCCTTTTTTTTTTTTTCTTAGGATGGGAAATCATCAAATGACTCCTCCCGCTCTGGGTGGAGCGGAAGGGAGTGTCAGACTCTTACTGACTAAAACCCACCCGTGTTCCTTCCTTGGCCTTTTATGTTCCGGGTCAGCGGTACCCCTTTCGGATGATCCCGCTTTCCCGGTAGGCTTGGGCCCTAGTGGGCCCCCTCTTCGATGCTGACATCTCTTTGAGGCGCGCGTGGAACACGTACGCGCCGTCCAGCACGGGCCTGGTCCTGATCGGACGGTGAGCTACCCATTACTCACCGCCCGCAGGCCCGCGCCTACGGTGGCCGGGAGTCGTCACGCGGCTCCCGACGCCCGGAGCGTCCACCGCGGCGGCTTGGACGGGAGACTCTCTCCCTCTCCCGTCCCGCCACCTCCTACGCTAGCATGACTGCTTCGCAGAAGGAGGTGACTGCCTCCCACTCTCCCTCGCCCCGGACCATGGCTTGAACCAGGGCCGGGCGTGAGAGGTCGCCGCCGCTGCCGATCGCCTCTACGAGGACACGGCGGTGCTCCGCCCATGCAGGGCAGGTCCTCACCGTATGCTCCACCGTGTCCTCGGGGCGATCATCGCAGTGGTGACACCCGGGCGTTTCCTCCCGCCTGACGATGTGCAGGAACCTCCCGAAACATCCGTGTCCGGTGAGGACCTGCGTCAGGCGGTATGTGAGGACGCCGTGACGCCTCTCTAGCCACTCCTCAAAGAGGGATCTTACCGCCGCTATCGTGGCGTGCCCTGGATAGCACGCCCTAAGCTAAATCTAAGCTACGAATAATCATATCAATATGCAACTTTCTAAGAAAGACATTAATTACCTAATCTGAAAATGCTTGACTTGGACACTCAGTAGATGAACAGTTCTAAGAACCTTGGAGAAAGTAATCGGAATTTTGATCTCTAGGAATAAAAAGTTTCTTTAACGAAAGCCGACGAAAGTAAGATTTTAAAGAGGTTTTGCATCAATATGACTATTGTGACATTTCATCATTTGGCAGATTGGCAGACAGATTGTAAATAAATGCATTCTGCTGTTACAATATTGTAAATTATATTCAGCAAACTCTTACGAAACATTTCGGAAACCCATTTAGATATTCTAACAATACCATTGTGATCTTGTGATCTATCGTAATGTCAATATGTAACTACATTGCAGAACGGCATTGAAGACACAGTGTTAGGTGAAATTTTCTTGGAAATATCAATCAGAAATAAGCTTTACTAGGGTACTTAAAATCAATAAAGAATGCGTTATTGGCGTATATACATCTTAACGAGGACCACGTGTTTGGGTTTTCGCAAGAATATAGGTGGTGAATAATTATGACCTTCGGTAATTCTCAGAGGCGATATATGCAGTTTGCAATAGAATACAGCCTTCGCTTGGTTTCAGAGGTTTGTGTAAGTTGAGCGCTCGTGCAGAATAGACCTCTTTACGAACTAATGTTTTTACTCTTTCAATGTACGGTTTCTCGTGGTGTTCAATATTTCTATTTGTGGACTGTTATTGACGAATTTCGTGTGTGCTAGTGTTGTTTTTTAACGATAATACTTTCAAATGTTTAAAATACTGAATATGTTTACGAGTTGGTAAGTTTTTGTTAATTGTTTTCAATAGTGGATATGTAATAATAACTTACATAATTATGTAGTTAGTTAGTAGAAATATGAATAAATTCATCTGCTCGTAGTAATTTAATGAATTAAGTACTATTTAAGTTGGATAGATTATAATTAAATTTCACTCTTTGATTGATATGGTGACTGTATGTCACCTATTCCTATTTAATAACAAAATGTTATTAGTTCTTATAACTAATCAGGCAGAGACGTGTTGCTGGGGAGTTGGTTGCGCCATTTCTTCATCCCAGCTTAGGTACTCGTATATGCACTAGGAAGTGGTGAAGGGTGCGGTATTTAGATCTATCTATAGAGCTTCAAGAGTGTTAATCCACAGCTCTATTAATTAACAATGCTTGAGTTTCGATTACTCAACTCTATTATCTAGTAATTCTTGAATGTTGTTGACAAAAAAATAAATAAAAATACAAGTGCAAAGATTGAACTTCCTGGGGTTTGGGTGACCACATCTATCTCATATCCAGTCTAAGGACTGTTAGGGACCATGTGTCCTCAAGAGCATGATGCCGAGGCAATGCCGCTGGAACTAGCCGCTCCGTTGTTAGACAAGGACGGTGGCACGGTTGCCGCAGGGAAAGCCGCTTCGTCACGTTTATCAGTTCAAGAGAACTGTTAGGGACCATGTCTCCAAAAGAGCATGGTGTCGACGCATTGCTGCTGAAAAGCCGCTTGCGTCACTTTATGGATGTGTAGTTCTGAGTGTAGATGTGAGGTATCGTGTGAGTTGCGACTGACTAAACACCTGTTACGCTAGCGTATAGGTTGCTCACAAGTTTATATAATAATAAACTTTGCATCCCTGTATTATTTAGCTTTCTAAAATCACATCAAATGTATTTTCATAACTATGAATTCCTAAGACTTATTTGCAATTTATTTCAATTATTTCTTTGTATTATTAAAAGGACAAGGCATCGGACTTCTTCATATTTGGGAATTAATTTAATCGCTATCGGTGGGAGAGTGTCCAGTCTGGAGACAAGCTCCGGGCCGTACGGGTTGCCTTCTCCCCTAAGGGGGAAACCGCCCTTAACACTAATATTAGAATAATTTTAAGTAAAACGAAAATTTGATCAGCCTAGGGTTATTTTGGTTCAGTCGCAAAATCAATGACATGAAAGAAGAAGGGCAGAAGAAACTCCATCGGTAACTAATAGTTACAAAACATCGTTTTACTACTCGACGTTTTAGGAGTAAAGCCTTAGCCTGCCAGGGTTGCGGAAAAGTCAGAGAGGGATACCGTGGCCCCTGGCACAGGCAACTGAAGGAACACGGTTGGGTTTTAGTCAGTAAGAGTCTGACACTCCCTCCCGCTCCGCCCAGAGCGGGAGAAGTTATTTAACGACATCCCAAACTCAAAAAAAAAAAAAGTGTAAAAGAAGTAACTTTTCAGGAGGAAGAAAAAATTGCGTACTGTAAAATTTTTGTACGGCAACTTTTATGTTTTTTATTAATTAATATGGAAATGAACCCGCTTTTATATCCAGAACTGTTCGATACTATAAGATTGCGAGTGCGTTGCGAGATTTTCTTCCTAGAAACGCAATCAAATAAATTTTCATCCTAATTCGACGAACTGTGTTTTGAATAATTATAGATTTATGTAGACGAGTCGTAGACTAATGTAAGTAAGAACTACTGCAGCAGGTACTAACTAATATAAATTAAGCTATGGCAAATAATAAAGGCTCCTTCAAACAGGCGTGACACGCGACGTGAATTGCACGCGACTCAAAGGCACCGCTCGTCACGCGACAAGTGGTGCCTTTTAGTCGCGTCGCGTGTCACGCCTGTTTGTAGGAACCTTCAATTATGATGGTGTCTACATTTAGAAATATTATAACTTTAGGTAGAGCTGGACAGTAATCCTTACTAATATGTATTAGGAATGCGTAAGAGAGATTGTTTGATTGTTACGCTTTCACGATAAAACGGTTTTTTTTTTGAGTTTGGGAAATCATCATAATTATAGCTTCTCCCGCTCTGGGCGGAGCGGGAGGGAGTGTCAGATTCTTACTGACTAAAACCCACCCATGGTCCTTCAGTTGCCTGTGCCAGGGGCCACGGTATCCCTCTCGGAGTTTCCCGCAACCCTGGCAGGCATCGGCCCTAGCAGACCCCGTCATTGTTGCTGACATCTCTTTGAGGCGCGCTTGGAACACAACGCGCCGTCGACCCGGGCGTGGTCCTTATCGGACGGCGAGTTACAGGCGTTTGCCGACTAGATAGGTCCACTCAATCTGTGTGATTTTTCCCCAAAAGACCGTTTCAGACACCAATCTACATGGTCTTCACATGATCTGACCAAGATTATGTCTGGACTTTAAAAGAGACTGTGACCTCTGAGTTTGTTTCGGCCTTTCTTCTCAGAGTAGTCAGATAGGAAACGCAGACTTCATCTAGTTTTTAAAATATGATTGACGTGTAAAAGTGTTTGTACAAACCTACTTACAGAAATAAAATCATTTATCATTTATAGCCCTTAACCGCCCGAAGTTGAGTGGTTAATGTTATGGTTATTAATGGCACCATTTTAACTATTGTTAAAATGGTGCAACCCGTATTTCGCTTAACCGGAGATTTGACAGCTGACAAGGCATTGGTTATCGTTAAAGTTACTTGGTGCAACTCACTCTAGAATTATATTACAACATTTATTTTTCACGTGAATATGATTAAAGAAGAACTATATCACAGCTATATATATTATAAGTTTGAAAATGTTAGTGAGAATGGTTGCTAACCAACTTTATATCGTTATAAATCCCAAATGGTTATTCAAAATTAAAAATTATTAGAGAAACCTAATGATTTTCAAAGACCTATTCAATGATTCCCCACTTGAGATAGTTCGTCGACTTTCAGTTTTTCCTTGTTCACAATATGGCATCTAGTTGTCGCCATATTGAATTTTGATACTGTACTGTCATATCTTTATTGACACTCACAAGATTAAGACAAATCGATTGACGTAAGAATCATCAAAATCAGCCCACGCGTCTGATCGGTAGACCGCCACAAAGGAGCGAACATACATACATAATTATATAGGCTGACAAACACATTACCCTCCTTTGCGTCGCGCAGTTGGGTAAAACAGTAATCAATCACTATTATTTTAATTTTGGGGTTCACAACCACAAAAGCTTATAACTTAATTCCATTGTCTAAATGATGGAAGTAAATCAATCATGAAGCATGCAACAATTGAAATATCAGAGATAAATATCTACATATACATTAATTACCTACATAAACAGGTCAGCAAAACACGCATATCTTGATTACTGTTGCTAAGCTGTTTTTATAAGGTATTTTTGTTGTTTTTATTCATCATCATTATCTACGGTTTTTGCCCAACTCCTGCCGATCTGTTCTCTAAATATATCTCACGGTGAAATCTAAGGTGAACTGAGCTTGAAGTTAACTGTCAATAGTGTCAATCACTAGCGTCAGGTGGAATGACAGCTTACATTACCTATAAAAAAGAAAGAAAAAAAAAAACGTTTATTTGCGGTAAACATGACGTAGAGAATCTATTTCTCAATTCAAGTATCGATTAAAAGAGCATTACCGTTCCTCTTAACCGTGAGAATTTATATATTTTTTATTTTATTTTTGCATCGTGTATATAATTTTATTTAAGTATATGTAATTTTTATTTTTTTATTATTTGTAGGTATATTTAATATTCTATTTGAAGACGTAACAAAACCAAATTCTTCTCCTCTTGTTCTCACACACTATTGTCTACGTAGACAGTTCTCTGTCTACGATTGTCTACATTTCTTTTTCATTTCTCCTTTCGCAGGTCTGCTGGAAGAAATTTCATAAGAAATAAGCAGTACCTTTGTACTCAATACTAATATGTCGTATCTGTATCTGTTTTACTGTGTGTACATAAATAATAAAATAAATAGAGAACGAACACTAAAAAGGAAAAGTTGGGGGAAAATATGCGTCACGTCCATGCAAAATGGCAATCGCTCAGCAAAATGCTACGACCCTATGCGAGACAGAGCCCCAGCGCTGGTTTTCAGTTTTCATCGTAAGATTTTCGTCATAAGGCTCTTCCCGTTTTACATTTTCTTCTATTTTGTGCCAGTCTTGTCCAGCTTAATATGTTGTCGACCTATTTGCAATCCGTTTTACTAGAAGAGAGTCCTCGTGGCACTCTCGGACTTCATGTGAACGAAACGAACTATTGCTATGCGCGTATTTCCAATTCGGTACTTTTCAGGAGATAGTGTGAAATGTTAGGGAATGAAAATTTCTCACTATGTAAAAATATACTAGGGGGTTGGTCTATATTATGAAAATATGTACACACAATTGTTAACTTGTTACAAAACACAACCACTAAATAAAAAGCAAACATTCATGGTCTTCCTTTTATTTTTGACACTTAGTTATTTAGCAAAAAATAATCCTTATGATGAAGCCTACCGATCGGTATGATAAAACTATAGGGTGATCATTTTTCTCGTGTAACGGGTTCGATTTCCGGTTCAACCATGTAATTATTTAAATACATATGAATGCAGTTTAAATTGTTTTTTAAATTCAAATAATGTCTTCTTTCAGTAAAATGTTCCATCTACAATATACAAGGTACTTTCCCTCCATGTGGCATATCCGTGGGATGATCGATATATGCACTTAGAACAAAATTACTATACCACAATAGGTAAAAATTATTAAAAATGAAGCAATGACGGATATATTAATTAAAGATGTGGTGCTCACATATTTACAAAGTTTGTTTAATGTATCTCTAGTTATGTTATGTCTAGGTTGTCTCAGTCTAGCTCTATTTAGACAACAGGTATTAATGATCACACTTTGGAGGTCACGTAAAGGGCCTACAAAAGTCTTGTATTTTATTCGTCTTTAAAACCTCATCATTAAAACCAATTGATGTCGACGGTAGTCTTGTAAAGCGCAGGTAAATATGAAAATGTATATTCACGGTCTACATTATCTAAATTATCAACAAAACGGGTTTTTATTGGGGTTTTCTTGTTCATTAAGAACTAATTTTTGTAATGAAATAGATAATATACATTTCAGTATAGTGTTTTTAAACATGCAAATGGGTCAATTGCGTCTTAAGAGCTGCGTTTATCTTTCAATGTCACCAAAACAAAGAAGTTATCATCAATTTGAGGTTAATTTGAATTTAGCGCAATGCCATAGGGTCACATACTCAGGGTCGAGTATTTAATACATTGCCTTCATAAGGAGGCAATTTCAGGGCAACCCGACTTCCCAAATATCTTGTTATTATTCCCGTTTGTTTTGTTATATAAAACAGTAAACAGTAGGTATCTGTCTATAGACAGGAACTAAGCCTTGTAAAACTCAAAAGTCAAAAATTCTGAGATGTAATCGAGAGTTTAAAGACCGGGCAAGAAGTAAGTTACCAACCTGCCCAGGACCCGCGTGAAGGATTATGGCCCACTCCCTTTTGCAGAGAGGAGGCCTGTGTCCTAGCTGAGGGAACTATATAGGCTGATTATGCAAAGAAATTAGTTAAAATTTGAGAGACTTATGCAAAAATAAATTAAATTTTCAGGAAACAGTGGTGGATCATCTTGGCTATGATATCAATGATGGTATCATCGTATCGACAGGGGCCGCCGCACGTCGTGTTCATCATGGTTGATGATATGGTAATTAATAATATTTGTTAGTTAATTTAGTATACGAAGCTTTTGTGAATAAATAAAGTAAAGTCTTACATAATAAATTAAAGAATACGTAAAAATATACAAGTATATATACAGGGTTACTGGTAACTCGACGTATTCCTTGCACGACGTCATAGTAGGGTTAAAATGCAACAAATTAAGCCACCAAAATATTCTACCGAAGTTCAGTAGTTTTTGAGTTAGTTACATTTTCAGTATATTTATGAAAAATCCCGGATTAAATCATTTGGAGCCAATTTAAAAATGATTTACAGCGCGATTGTACTGAAATTTTACTTAATATCATAGTTGATGCCGTAGCAGATCTTTGTTCATAATTAAAAGTTAAAAAATGCCAGAAACCTTGGCAAATATCACTAAACAAACATAATTTTTTTTTTGATTTTTGCTGTTACTTCATACAAAATGTTGTCTAGTAAAAAAAAAAATTTGCTTAATTTGTTGCATTTAAACCCTACTATGATGTCCTGCAAGGAATACGTCGAGTCACCAGTAACCCTGTATATACAGGGTTATTGGTAAAACACCACACACCTCTTAAGGGGTCGTTGTACTCATCATTATGAACAACTTTTACTATGGGACCACATAAATGAAATCGCGAAAAGAAACAGCTGTTTCCTACATGTAATTTTTTTTAAATGTATTCTTTCATTTATTTTCTAAGACATTACTTTATTTATTTACAATAACTTCTACACTCTACTCTACTTATTATATATATTAAAATAACATAACATAACATCACGCCTGTATACCTTGAAGGGTTGGGAAGAGGTGTACCTATAGTACCTACACCCATAATTTACTGCATTTTTGTTTACATATATTCGTGACATGATATCTTATAGGTATTCGGTTTTTAATTACTATCCCTCAGAACGATACCGACTTGTGTAACGTAAAAGAAGGAACAAATCAAAAATATATATTTTTTAAATATAGTTTTATCGAAACGCAGTAGGATTTATCTCAAAATTTCAATTGAAACATTCGTTTTGGTAATAATCTTACATTTATACTTTAATTTAAATGAATTTATTTGTATGTTAATCCGCATTCATTCAAATAAACTAGCGTCATAAGTACTTGTATAATAACTGTAGTTATTATGATACGTATTTATTTTTAAACAATGCATAGATGGGGACGTATTGAATAGTCAGCCTTTGTGCTGCTGTAAGATGTGTGTTTAGCTGTAGTTATTGTTTAGTGGTAAATGTTTTTTTATAAGTGACGATATAGTATTATATATAAGACTGTATATGGGAGCTACATCTGCCAACAAACTGCTTTGCAGTTTGGCAGTAGTAAAACAAAAAGGAAAAATTTGAATTTCCCACCAAACAAACACTTTTTTTGTGACTTGTAGATACATGCTAAAATGTCCCCGTACTCGTAGTTATTTTATTTTAATTCAATGGTGGCGGTATTTATTTTTAGAGTTAGGTATTTGGTTCACGTGTTGGCATTTAAAGTTTTATAAAACCATTTGATAGGTAGGTAATTTCCCGAGTCATAGCCGGGTGTTGACAAAAGTATGGAAGCCGCACTATTATCACAAGATGGAACACAGGTCTGTGTTTACACAAATGTTTCGCAATTTGTACCGGGCAAATGTTGGTGAAATATTTTTGTAACATTTCCGATACATTTTGGCAAACTCGAATTTGATGCCGAGACCTTGTGCAAAGTGTGTAGGTACAAGGCTTAAGGATGTAAGGATTTCGGTATCTCCCAAAAACTGAATTTGTGGAGGTCACATGGAAGTCGCTCGCTGTAAAATAATGATATTCAGCCGTAAGAGGAACCGGAAACAGTTAAAATAATTTATTTGTTTGAAGGCTTAGTTGTTAATGTTGACATAATTAATAGATTCTACTAGTTATTTTTATGTTGACCTGCAAGTACATACACCTAGCCTAGCACCTAACACGCGATAGTGTTTATAAATCTGACAGCGTAATTATGTCTCTATTGTATGTAAAGTGCATTGAGCTAGGAAAAACAATTATAAGTCAATGGTAAAGTGTCATTAATTATGTGACAAAAAGTTTTCAATCAATTTTGTCAAATTGTCAAATTGAATTAAGTAAGTAATTGAAAGATGGGTTATTAATTTCTGACCTAAATAAAAAATTCAACACTCCGTTTGAACCTAGTAGGATCGAGTCTTCAGAGTGCGACATACTGCCTATATACATACAGCCTGCATACATACAGCCCTATTACTATTGTTCAGAATTTGCCATTTATAAACTTAGTTATAAATGTGACATTTGGCCGGGCAATAGACCCGTTCGAAGCGACTTATCTACTTTTTAAGAAGTCTTTGTTATTTTCGTGTAGCTATCTGAATAGACGTAGTATTTGATGTTCTTAATGACTTAAAGTCATTTTGAACGAAAAAGTGCAAAATTTGTTGCTCACCAAAGGCTCAAAAAAGACATCTAGCCTGAGCGTAGCAAATGGCCAGGACGAATAAGTTTGGAAAGTTGTTTGAATAAAATTAGTTCTGTAGGATGGAGCATTCACTGAAATTATAACTATTATATTAATAACATTGAAACACTAGTTTTTGAGCATTAGTTTGTTAGAAGAATATTCTGCTCTCCATAAGTACTTATCTAATGTTAATTTGTCACAAAATATGTTGAAATGTGAACATGTTACGAACAAAACTATTACCTCTAAACCAACAAAGGTTATTATAATTTGAATCACGATAATAAATGTAGTAAATACAACATTTCTGTTGTTTCGGTCTCTTTCTATCAAATATAATTGTGAGGATATTATGTGACGGCCTACAGGTAAATCTTTCGGCTGAGTTTTACGTATATTCATGCTGATCATAATTTAATAAAAACGGCCTCAATATCGAGATGCTTCGGTTACAAACATCGAATGTTGCACATCAAAAACGGTTGTTAAAACGTTTACAGCAATAACAACACTGACAAGCTAGAATTGAGTATCTCGATTTTTAAAGTCCGTAAAACGGCATTCAGTTGACACCGGCATTGCTCCCTGTTGGCGGCCGTATTGTTCTGTATCGGCGGCCGTTTAGGCGGCCCATTTACTTACCTGTCGTATTTTAAACCACTACGAGTGGGAATGGCAGGCTACCGCTGTTTCGAGCAATAAACAGGTACATTAATCAACAATTTGGTTAGCTTTGAATTATAATTACTAAATGCATAAGATTTGCTTTACCAAATATTAAAAGTTGTGATTGTGACATAGTATTAAATAAAGAGAAACTAGAATTCGTAGATAAAACTGTTTTCCTGGGGATCACGTTCGATTCAAGGCTACAATGGGGTCCTCATTTAACATCTCTTGCAGGACGGCTAGGTTCAGCAGCATATGCTGTAAGAGAAATCCGTCAATTTACTAATGTAGATACCGCGAGGCTAGTCTATTTCAGTTATTTTCATAGTATCAAGTATTACGGTATTTTATTAAGGGGACGGGCTGCCGATATTGAGTCTATTTTTATTATGCAGAAAAGAGCCATCAGAGGAATATATGGCCTCCGCAGGCGCGATTCTCTAAGGGACCTGTTTAACGACATTAACATCATGGCGGTACCTTGTCAATATACTTATCTATGAAAACATCATGTACGTAACGAAAAGTTCTAATCTTTAAAGTAAAAGAGGTGAAAGACACAACTATAGGACTAGAAATAGGGACCAATTAGTTCAACCAGGTTTCAGACTGGCTAAAGTAGACTCATCCTTCATGGGGCACTGTTTAAAATGTTACAATAAAATACCTCCCCGCATACTCCAACTGAATGAAACAAAATTTAAATCTTGTATAAAACGCACACTTTTCAGCCAAGCCTATTATAAGTTGGGGGATTACATCACTGACAAAATGCTTGGCTCAGCGCTGGTCTTGCTCCACAAGGGCGCATAAACTAATTGATTAGCATTCTCAAATTTTGTTGGAGCTGATGAAGATTGTAAAAACTTTCTTTGCATTGTATAAATTCAATCTCTTAGTATTGTATAATTCCATAACACATGTGTGAGCACTATGTGCCTACTAAAGCTTACTGGGTTCATCTTTCCTTGACTTGAATGAGCCCTGGCGATTGAGGTTATGTCATGTTCACTCAAATGTGTTGCTGGTGGTGGCGTGTGTATTGGATCATTGAGTTCCCTTCAAAATGGTTGAGCTGAGTGGTGCTGATCCATGCGTCATGTTCGTGAACGGGCGCCGTCAGTAGGCACTGGTCATCGCTTAGCTGCCGCGGCTTATTTTAATTCCTGCATTGTTTTTATCTTTTTTATTACGGACGCTGACATCGTTCTCACATATATAATTTCAACATGAATGATGTAACCACTTTTTTGTAACAATATTTTGATTTAAAAGAGTGTCCACGGAGTTTCTTGCCCGTTATTCTCCATAGGTACCTACTACGCTTTGGAATGGGCAACTAGCTTCGTCTTTCTGACTGACCGACCCCTTGACAATTCAAAAGTGCCTGTTATTGGTTTTGTTGAAATAAATGCTTTGAGTTGAGTTTGAGCAATTTTCATTAGCCCCTCATCTGTCGATCGAATTTATTAAGTTCGGTAACAATAGAAAAGTAATTGTGTCTCGTTAGCGATAGTTGAGCTCATAGTATAAAAACTTTCCTATTGAGGTCGTAGTTGGTACTGTAATAAGCTCGAGTGTACTATAATAGTAAAAGTTGCTCTACAAATAAGTCTGTAAGTAGCTTTGATGACTTTAAGAGTTACATTGACGCGAATATGATTACTAGGTATTTAAAAAAAAAAAAATTGTCAGTTTGCCTAGACTTTTTTTTCCCAACAATGTTAAGGTCGGCTTCCAGTCTGACCAGATGCAGCTGAATACCATTCCTATTTTGATGTCAAATAAATCAAACTATGCTTGGCTTTCCGTGATAAGCAATCTGAGGGGCAATTCCCGTATTTTTAAGACCGTTCGCATTCTAATCTCAGTCTCAATCTGTCAAAATTTCAATCAATTTACATACACTTTTGACAGGTTTTTGACATTGATTGTCGCTGAGATGAGATTGCGACTTGAATTTGAACGTTTTTTAAGTACGAGAATTGGCCTACAGACCACTGTAGGTCAAACCTCAGTTGACTTTTTCGTCATAGTCTGCTTGCCAACTGCAATTCATTTTCGTATAATCAAATGCTCTATTAGCCACACAACATGCTAGAACTAGAAGCATTAGATATTACATTTATGTAAATATTACATTATATTCATAACTATTAAAATATAACTAATTTCACGCTCTAGCGAATGAAAAGAAACAAAACAATACTATAATTATTTCATAATCTTTCTGTATTTCATTGACCACGTTGTTTTTATTGGCCATGAATATAATATGCTGTCATTGATTCGGTTATCTTTTGCACGATAATCTTTGCGTGCGTAGTAACACTTTCACGTTTATTTATTTATTTACGATATTACGTTTATCAATCCACCATTCACAAATAACTTATCTGTCTGTGTCATTATTTCCTCTGAGTTGGTTTCGGTGTTTCTTCTCGGAGTAGTCGGCTAGGAAACGACGACGACTTCATCGACAGCAAAAAATCGACGTATATTTTTAACCAATAAAAAAACGGACTCTTATTTTTTGCTCTAACTCAGACAAAGAGTTGATCTTTTGATTGGTTTTTGCATTTCTATAATACTTGTGATCAATTTTCGGTGTCAATCTATCTGAGAGAGACCCCTCTCTCAGATAGATAGAAGACAAGCTGTTGTGTGAGAGTAGATAGGTGAAAATCTTACCCCCCCCCATATAAAAACGCCGAATAAAGTTATGCAAAATGTTAACCTCGAAAAATGTATGATTAATCTGAAGTTTATACTGGTTGTAACTTTACTTTGCATTTATTAATTAGGGGTAAATCTCGGATAGCTACATTTAACTGGAGTTACGCTACAAAGACCGTCCTTAAGTAGTCGACTAATTAAGATAACTTTGGTCATGTCTCATGTCAGATAGGAGACTGGCTCATGAGGACGCAAGTCAGATGCGTTTAGCCGAGTGGCCCAGTTGCTAATTGTAGGTACGGATCATTTATATCTCCGGCTTTTAGTAGTCTAATGTTAGTTGGAGATAGTACTCTGCCAAGAGAGCTTAAGGTCTTTAGAGACAGCGTAACCAGGTCATTTTGTGACCAATACATGCTGTAACTTTGACATAATATTTTTTTTATAGGCCTGCATTGCTATTCCAGTGGGTACCTAATACATTATCAATCCTTTCGATGTAACCAAGAAGGCTTTTTAGGTACCCAATGGAATAGCAATGAAGGCCATTCAATTCGAGAGTTAAGAGAAAAGTAATATTTAGTGGCGACTTCTGGGAAATTTTCAAAAATACTAAATCATTAGATTTTTTCGAATCCCTTGAATTTTTGCCATCTCTTTATGGGGTGCTTAATTTTTGCAAATGAGTCACACTATCACGTCCTGGAAGTCGCAAATTACAAGTCACCCTGTATGCACGGAAAATCCACGCTAAAGAGCGATATTTGCGAAAGAGTCTGTCTGTCTGTCTGTTACCTTTGGAAGCTCTAACGGCTGAACGAATATCGATGAAATTTGGCTCTCAGGTAGACCATGAACTGGGTTAGGTCATAGGATACTTTTAATCCCGGGCTCCCGTGGGATGCGTGCGAAGTCGCGAGCAAAGGATAACTTTAATAATAACCTTTATAATTCCATTCACAGGGTTGGAATGACGTATCATTCCACGGGTCAGATCAAATTCTGACTCCAAATATCGATACTCTGGCGTATCAGAGCGTCATTCTGCAACAATACTACAGCGAAGCAATCTGCACGCCTGCGCGAACTGCTCTACTCACCGGGAAATACCCCATGCGATTGGGTAAGAACGTTTAACATTATATTAACATGACCTATATATGCTGCCTGAAGAGTTAGGCTCAGGATTATGTAATCGTTGAGCTCCTTGAGTCTAAGTTGAGCTGCACGATTACTGACAATTGCGTGCACTGACTGGACAGGTCCACTCAATCTGTGTGGTTCTTTCCTCAAAAGACCATTGCAGACACCGATCTACATAGCTTTCACATGACCTGACCAAGATTTTGTCTGGACTTTAAAAGAGACTGTGACCTCTGAGTTTGTTTCGGCCTTTCTTCTCAGAGTAGTCAGATAGGAAACGCCGACCCCATCTAGTTTAAAAAAAAATATGATTGACGTGTAAAAGTGTTTGTTCAAACCTACTTACAGAAATAAAATCATTTATCATTAATTATGAGTCACGTTTAAGCACCATTTTATTGGAAGCGGGCCTTATCGCATCACATCAGCCGTCAGCTGGACATAAATCCAGTCTCCGGGTTGCCACTCAGAAGGAAACCCCCAATAACACTGACAGTTCTGGAAGTCAAACCCAGATTCCCAAGATCGGCAGCTGCGCTTGCGCTTTTTGCGACCACTCTACCACCAAGGCAGCCAACGTTTTAATTTTTACTCTAGTTCGTTTGTACAACTATATGTATAATAATTTCATTTTTCCATTCAAGAAAGTGTAAGCAGTCGAAGGTAAGCGACCGAATGAGAGTTGTTAACCTTCAGTCGTGCTATACACACATAATTGTAGGTATACGCTTTTGCAAAACTAGGGCTGTTGGCAATTAACATATATTGTAATTTTTATACGATAACTAAAGATTCAATTGCTTCATTCATACAACTTGGTTTACACCGGAACTTGGATGATGAAGAAAACGATACAGGTTATTGTAATGTAGGTATCCTTTATCTATAAAAATCAATGCCAGTTTTCGTTGTAATTTTATAACTCAAGAACGGATGGACCGGACCGATTTTGCTAATTCTTTTTTTAGAATATTTCATGAAGTACGAGGATGGTTCATACGGAGAGAAAATAAAAAAATAAAAAATTTTAGGCGGTGCGAAGTTCGCGGGGTCAGCTGGTTATTAAATAAAAGAAGATGAGCCTTTACGACACCCTCATAACGAAGAGGTTAATAATCTTATGCCCCGTACAGATTGTATGAAAATAACACAAATGAGCCGTCCTAACGAATACAATGCAACACGAAATGGAACACATTAACTATGCGAATTTGTTTCAACGTGTGTTGCATTCCATGTAACGTTTCTCCAGTCTGTACCAGGCATTAGCGATACGAAGAGCTGCAAAGTCTCTAAGGCTACGTATTCTTTGATCTGTGCTAAGGCTTAGCTTTATGTCAAAAGTCAAAAAGTTTAATTTTCTAGATGCCTCAATAAAAGCAATTTACATAGAAAATTAAAAATAAATACTCTTTTATTAATGATTTCCATTACTTGATGGACACTACAGAGATTACCGCGGTGTGCGGCCGTCTGCCGAGCCATCGCGTGCAGCGCGGTGACGGGAATAATACCCACTTTTATTTGATTGCCTACTTAAAACGTGGTTTGTTAACGCTAAGATGAGACATTTGACATCACTTTTAATGCTTCTACTTTATCATTAAATGCGCTGAAACTTTTTATGCAACACTCTACGATCTAGGCACAATCAGAGATTTAATACGATAGTGAAATGAAGGAATGTGCAGACATGTGTACCAACATACTTATTAAACAGCATAAAATTTA
Organism: Brachylomia viminalis; assembly: GCA_937001585.2. NCBI lineage: Eukaryota > Metazoa > Arthropoda > Insecta > Lepidoptera > Noctuidae > Brachylomia > Brachylomia viminalis. The sequence goes on from OW443300.2 coordinate 8,564,977, forward strand.
CTTATAATACACTCACTCAATTAACACGTTAACGCTGACTTAAATGTTGTGTTAAATTACTCAATTATATCAAGCAAGAGGCGTGACGGTATCCTTCCCATTTTCACAGGCATGCACGGCCAGCCTTTATTCAACTCTGAAGATCGAGGCATACCATTGTCGGAGCGTCTTCTACCATCTTACATGAAGGAGTTGGGTTACTCCACACATTTAGTGGGCAAATGGCACGTGGGGATGTCCAAACCGGAGTACCTACCGACATCTCGCGGCTACGATCATCACTACGGCATGCGGGGCGGTTACGTCGACTATTACACGTACAACAAAGTCGAAACGGTAAGTTAGCGACATTTGACGGTAGTAATAAGTTCGTCGATGTAGGTAATTAGGTGTGGACACCCAGCAACCGAGCCATGAAATTGTATAAGGCCAAGCAACGCGGATATACAGTCACGTTTTGTTAGACTTGAAAGTACTTTAAAGTGAACGGTTTTAAGCACTATTTGTTTGCAAGAATAAATGTTAAGTTAATTATTACAATAATGTTTGTATTTACGAGATCTTTACTTGTTCGCAGTGGCCGAATGGACGACAAATGTTCGGTCTCGATCTGTACGATGATGCAATACCGCAAGATTGCGAGCAACGGTACATTGTGGACGCACTCACCGAGAAAGCAGTTAAAAGTAAGTTTGTACAGAAGTTTCATTTACAACGCCATTGTATTTTGTATTACCTTTTGCAACAGTCTTTATGAATTCAATAACGGTGGAAAGGCGCAAGATTTCATCTTCAATAGGTACTCAAAATTTGGAACGAGTGGTGTAATGTATGGTTCTGCAACACTCATTTAGGTATGAAACGTACCTCCATGATTGCAGTGTTAACCCACACCGTATGGTTAGAACCTATTGCAATCATACAAATATCCATTACTCAATGTAATCCAAAATTTTGATTGGATTCAATGTCTTTGGTACTGTGATTCAGGCCTATTGTTTGGATGATAAGACTCCCACCGAAAAATTTATTAGATATAGATCATGTGCAAATCGCAATATAAGCGGTTGCTTTATCTTCATCCAGATTGTTGGGATTTCTGTAGAATCGTTCGATATCCGGTGTCCCACTACCTATTGCAGTTGTAGCAATGTCTTTATCTTAGCTCCATTCACTTGGTAGTTATTACCCAAATATAAATCCGGTACAGCCTCTCGACAGTCTCTTACGAGACTTTACACAGATGACCTATTTTTAATTGGTGACGTCAAGAGGGGTCTACGGCGGGTCCCCAGGATAAACCAACATCGATCTTTCTCGAGTGCGATCGCTAAAAGTCGCTGGATATGGATGGTGCAATACCTTTCCTTGTGGCAACTTTTTGGGAGAACCCTATGTCCAACGGCGGACGTCATTCGGAAAAATGATGATTATAACCTAACCAGCCGCAATAATGAATTATTTTCCCATTGTAAGACAAAGACCTCGGTTCACACAGACAAGCCACGAGCATTTATCACCACGCTTGCTCAAGATGGGCTGGCAAAATAATAACTGACTGGCTGGTTAATATACGTTATTAACTATAAGTCCAGGTTTCCTCACCATGTTTTTCCTTCACCGTAATGTCGAAGGTAAACTCATAAAGTACTTTAAATTAATTGAAGAAGTCAATTTGGAAGGTACTTTCCCTGATTTGAACCCACATCCACGTGCATTAGAGGCGAGGCCTCGTACATTAACCACTGAGCCTGAAAAAAAAATATTCATCATGCCCCACATGTTTTTTTTTTAGTACGACATTATTATTTTCCACAGTTATCCACCATCACAACTCGTCTCAGCCCCTGTTCCTCCACGTGACGCACAACGCACCACACGCAGGCAATGATGGCGGAGCGTTACAACCGCCGCTGTACTCATCAGTCAAACATCCTCACATTGCCAACTCTAACCGAAGGCTGTATGCTGGTAATGTTACACATACCTTCTATACTATATTTATCCCTATCATTTGATACCAACATTGAGGGGGTTGTGAAAAAATATGTAACCCGCCATTTTGTGGTGGCGGCCATCTTGGATTAACAATGATTTAAACTAATATTATAATAGAGAAAAGATTTGATTTTTTTATGTTTGTTTGTTACGCTTTCATGCTAAAACGGCTGGACAGATTTGGATGAAATTTGGCACATAGGTAGACCATGACCTGGGTTAGGATAGAGGATACTTTTTATCCCGATATTCCCATGGGATCAAGACTTAAGCGAGTGAAACCGCGGGGTTCAGCTAGTGCACACACACACCCGACGACGCCCACACGACACCCGTCTGGTAGGAGGATCCTCCCTTTTCTATGGAGGTATGAGCGACCTTCACACCCTGTTCCTCATACCTCTATAGGTATACCGATTTAACATTTTAGGCAAATAAGTAGAATACGTAATGCAGCGTCGTGATAGTTTGCACTGCGTGGCAACGTCGCTTTTCACTGTTCAAGGACTCAAGTTCATTGATTTATTGACATATAGTCTTTTCGCCATAAGATGAGTTCCCTGACAGTTCATTTTTTTTCCGTGGCACGCATACTACTTTAGACCAATAAAAACTAAACTGGCAAAAAAATTAAAAAAGAAATGATAATAAAAATATTGCCTTTCGTAAATTACTAAGTAAATTATTGTAGTTTTATTTAACTGTTAATAAATTAAGTAAATAAAATAAAAAAGTATAAATCTTAAAAATGTCTAAAGCGTTGAACGGAACGTCGGCCAATAGAGATTGACACTACTCAATACACTAATCGGCAAAAAAATAGATGAATCGGAGCGGCCATTTTGTAATCGCGATCGCGTCGCGTCAGTTTTTGCTCTGCTCCCGTGATGTTATGTAGCCTATGTCTTATTCTGATGTATAAGCTATATTACTGTAAAGTTTCATCAAAATCCGTACAGTACTTTATGCGTGAAAGAGTAAGAAACATCCACACACACACACACATACTAACTTTCACATTTATAATATTAGTAGGAAGTAGGATAACCAGTTTATTAAAAAAATATTTTGAAAATCTAAAATCGATAATCCGATTCCATTTTCTTTGCCAACTGAATCGATATTATAAAAAAATCGATTATATTTCGTTAGCTCACGTCACTACAATTGTCAGACAAGAACTGTCAGGGAACTCATCATAAGGCGAAAAGAGTATAGTGATCCAATTCTACAGAGTTCAAATTTACTCAAAATTAAAACTACTTTTTGACGTAATTATTGGACCGATTTCGTAATTTTTTTGGATATCGTCGGCAAAAGCGAGAACAAGTAGTGGTTTCATTGATTGCATATAATATATTAATAAAATTATAAAGAGAAATGATTTGAGTTATTGTATGTTTGTGTGTTAAGCTTTAACGCTAAAAAGGCGTAACGGATTTAGATGAAATTTGGCACATGGGTAGACCATGACCAGACACAGGACACAACATGACATAAGACATGATGACATAAGATACTTTTTATCCCGATATTCTCACGGGATCCAGACTTATCCGAGTGGAACCACGGGGCGCCGCTAGTACTGAATATATTCAATTGTATTCTAAAGGTGTGTATCAAATATCAGAGGGGCAATTCCCGTATTTTTAAGACCGTTCGCATTTTAATCTCAGTCTCAATCTGTCAAAATTACAATCAATTTACATACATTTTGACAGGTTTTTGACATTGATTGTCGCTGAAATGAGATTGCGACTTGAATTTGAACGTTTTTTAAGTACGAGAATTGGCCTACTGATCCATCTGTCAACAGGAAAAGGGCAAAATTTCAATGACTATATTTGGCCAAAAAAACAAACAGGGCAAGCTAAATAAAACTGTTTAAGACTATTACACTAAATAAATGAATGATAAATGATTTTATTTATGTAAGTAGGTTTGTACAAACACTTTTACACGTCAATCGTATTTTAAAAACTAGATGAGGTTGGCGATACTACTTAATAACGGCGGACTATATAATTTAGAGTGTAATAGTGTTAATTACAATATAAAGCTAACGCTAAAATAATATACAGTATGAAATCTACAATTATATGCAATAAATGAAACCACAAGTAATAATAGTCCACAGAAGTGTAACAAAATTTAATATAAAATAGAAAACCGTAAATTAAAAAGTGAAGTTTTCAAACAAAATAAATATCATAATAAATTCAGTAAAAGTAAAAACTCTGTTTAGACAACGTACCTTCGTACCTTGTCGTTTAGGTATACCGATTTTACATTTTAGGCAACTAAGTAGAATACGTACAGCGTTGTGATAGTTCGCACTACGTGGCAACGTCGCTTTTCACTGTTCAAGGATTCAGGTTCATTGAATCGTTGACCTAGTGATCCAATTCTAGTGTTCAAATTTGCTCAAAATTAAAACTCTACTTTTCGACGTAATTACTGGACCGATTTCATTCATTTTTGGATATCGTCAGCAAAGTCGAGAACAAGTTTAGTATGTGGTTTCATTTATTGTATATATGTGGTTTCCATATTTTGTATGATGAGTACAATGACCCCTTAAGAGGTTGATGGTGTTTTACCAATAACCCTGTATAATAAAAAATAGGAAAGCGCTTATTAGGCATCAAAAAATTCGTCGGCATCGCTGTCAATGGGATGAGTGCCCAAAAGACTGGCAGCATCGCCATCGCCACGTTAGATGACAATGCTCATTCTTAGGGCTAAAAATAGGCCAGCCCTCAGGGCACGTGAAGAGTCGACCAACAGCTTGGCGATGTCCCGAAATACTCGATGAGCTCTCGGACCCCAAGGCCCTAGTGTTTCAAGCCCAAACATATAGCTCCCAGTAAAGTTGTGTGTTAATAGTGTTAATACACAGAAAGAAAGAAAAGAAAATTGCGTTTATTGGCTCCATAAAAACACTTAAGAACTTATAGAAAAAGGTCGAACCAATGTTAACGAAAACACGTTATGAAAATATACCCAACACACGTCACAGAGACATGAGAAAAGCAGGCGATGAAAAATTTATTTAAATTTCGAATTAGAAACTCTTTGGGAATCTGTAGACGTGTAATGAATTCGTATGTCATTTGTTTTTAAAAATTGGCGGCAATTTCAAAAGTGTCGGTCATATTTCGAAATGGATTTGGCTAGAGAAAATTTTCGTTCAATGATTTATTACGATTTTCGTTGCGGTCTTACTCAACAACAATGTGACGATAGATTTCGATAAGCATTTCATGACGAAGCTCCATCCCGTGCTACTGTTTATAAATGGTTTAATGAGCTTAAACGTGGTCAAAGCAAAGTCACTGATGATTCGCGAGAAGCACGTCCTTTTATGGCGACTACTGAATATAACGTGACTGCTCTGCGGCTAATGATAGAAGCTGATAGAAGGGTGACATATCAACAGATTTGGGCAGCTTTAGGCATTGGTATGATGAGTCAAGTACAAAAGTCTTACATGAACATTTAGACGTCAGATAGCTTTGTACTAGATGGATACCTCATAATTTTTACTTCATAATAAAAAACGCCGTCGTTTGGATTGGTGCCGCTCAATGCTTGAAAGATATGACAGAGGTGACTCGAATGCTGTATATGACATCGTCGCAGGTGATGCAAGCTGGATATATTGTTACGAACCCGAAACCAAAAGACAATCTGCGCAATGGATGTTTCCATTCGTAGATTTGGCAACAAAAGCAAAGAAGAGCAGAATTGAAGGCAAAAAAAAAGATTGCCTCATTCTTTGGACGGACGGGTCATTTCGCAACAATTGTGCTAGAAGATAAAAATAATGTTACTGCTGATTGGTATGTCAGTCATTGTTTACCAGTTGTCTTGGAAAATGTTAGATAGCAGCGCCCAAGAAGCAGGATTCTTGTCCACACGACAACGCTCCAGCTCACTCCGCCAGACGGACTATCGGATATTTGTCTATAGAAAGTGTGGAGTTAAGTCATCTTCCTTACAATCCTGACCTGACACCTTGTGACTTTTTTATTTCATCTATATATTTGCAAAAATAAAAGTTAATCTAAGAGAAGTACGGTTCATCTCGGGTTCCGTACCATGGTCTTTTTTTTTTTTTTTTCCGAGGGTAAATCCTCATGGACTACCTCCGCCTGGGGAACAGGCGGAGGGGCGTGCCGGACTCTTACCGGCTAAAACCACCCCGGTGTCTCCTAGCACGTGCGCGCGGGGCCGCGGGAATCCAAATTCTTCCGCAGCCCCACACTAGTGCTGGCCCGGTCTGGCCGGGCCTCGTCTCCTGCACGGGGTAGTGAGGTGTTTAACTACCCCGTGCATCGCCTCAGAGGCGTGCGCCGACACCCACGCGCACCTCCGCCTCGGGTCCATCGAATAGGGGGCGGGGACTTCCCCAAGTCCCTGGCCCCTGGACCCATTCATGGGGGCAGGAAAAGGGCGTTGTCGGCCCTTCTCCTGCGCCCGGTGCGCCTTCTGCGGCCGGGGAAGGGAGTCGAGATCTCCCTCTCCCGTTCCGCAGTTTCCTTCTGCGACATCACGTCCCCGCAGAAGGACACCACCGCGTCTCACGACTCTGCGCTACCGACCATCCTCCGCAATACGGCCGGCAGCGACAGATCGCCTCCTACTTCATTTGTGAGGACACGGCGCTGCTCCTCCCAAGCTACACACTCGGCGAGCGTGTGTTACGCCGTGTCCTCCCCGCAATGGACGCAATGGTGGCACCGAGCGTCCGGCTCCCTGCCTATGCGGCACAGGTACTTGCCGAAGCAGCCGTGCCCCGACAGCACCTGCGTCACCCTAAACGACAGGGAGCCGTGCCTTCTCCCGAGCCAGTCGTCGAGTACTGGCCGGATCGCCTCGACGGTAGCGAGGCCGGCGGTAGGGCGCAGAAGCCTTTGCCGCCATTCCGCCACCAAGACCTGACGGAGCTCCTCTCGGCGCAGCGCGATCTGCCACTGCACCAGCGTTGAGCCCCGTGCCCGCTCTTCCTCGCGCCATCGATATAATGACGCGAGTACTTTCGCATCTAGGTCCCAGGGCGGGGATCCGGCCAGGACGCAAGCCGCCTCGTAGGAAATCGTGCGGTACCCGCGGACGACTCTGACGGCCATCGCCCTCTGCGGTTTGCGCAGAATCCGTACCATGGCCTGGACCAAGGCCGGACGCGAGAGATCGCCACCGCCAATCGCCTCCACGAGGACACGGCGGTGCTCCGCCCAAGCCGGGCAGACCTCCACTGTATGCTCCACCGCGTCCTCCGGGCGATCCACACAATGGTGACACCCGGGCGTTTCCTCCCGCCTTATCCGGAACAGGAAACTCCCGTGTCCAGAGAGGATCTGCGTCAGGCGGAAGGTGGTTTTATGAACCCTGAAGATACCGTGGCTGCGTTTGAAAAAGGCGTGGAAGAAATCCCTAAAGAAGAGTGGGCCCGCTGCTGAGTCAATGGTTCCATCGCCTTTTTTTTTTTTTTTTTGTGGGTGGGAATTCATCAAATATCTTTTCCCGCTCTGGGCAGAGCAGGAGGGCGTGTCAGACTCTTACTGACTAAAACCCACCCGTGTTCCTTCAGTTGCCTCTGCCAGGGGCCACGGTAACCCTCTTGGACTTTTCCGCAACCCTAGCAGGCATCGGTCCTAGCAAACCCCGTCATTGGTGCTGACATCTCTTTGAGGCGCGCGTGGAACACAACGCGCCGTCGACCCGAGCCTGGTCTTTATCGAATGGCGAGCTGCCCATTGCTCGCCGTTCGCGAGCCCGCGCCTACGGTGGCCGGGGATCGGCCTGCGATTCCCGACGCCCAGGGCGTCTCCTGCGGCGGCTAGGGGCGTGAGGGCGCAAATTTTGCCTCTCCCTCACGCGTTCCGCCTCCTCCTTCGCGAACATTACTGCTTCGCAGAAGGAGGTGACGGCTTCCCAAGCCCTCTCGCTCCGTACCATGGCCTGGACCAAGGCCGGACGCGAGAGATCGCCACCGCCAATCGCCTCCACGAGGACACGGCGGTGCTCCGCCCAAGCCGGGCAGACCTCCACCGTATGCTCCACCGTGTCCTCCGGGCGATCCACACAATGGTGACACCCGGGCGTTTCCTCCCGCCTTATCCGGAACAGGAACCTCCCGAAACAACCGTGTCCGGTGAGGACCTGCGTCAGGCGGAAGGTGAGGACGCCGTGGCGCCTCTCTAGCCACTCCTCAAAAAGGGGACTTATCGCCGCAATTGTGGCGTGCCCAGCGCTGGGTTGCGACAATCGCACTGTCCATGCCGCCCTGAGATCCCGCCGGAGCTCTGTCCGCTGTACCGTGATTTCTCGCGGCAGCGGAGCTACGCCCCGGCGTTTCGCCTCCTCGTGCCACTCCCAAACGTGCGCGAAGACTTTTGCCTCCAGATCCCATGGCGGTAATCCGGCAAGGAGGCTCGCCGCCTCACGGAGACCGTACGGTATCCCCGGACCAACCGGGTGGCCATGACCCTTTGGGGCACGTTCAACCAGCGGGCTGGCCGCCGCCTCAAGGAACGCGCCCACACCGGTGCCCCGTAAAGGGCCATGGACCGTACGACCCCCGCGTAGAGCCTCCGGCAGGAGGCGTTTGGCCCCCCTAGATTGGGCAGGAGCCGCTTTAAGGCAGCCCCGGCCCTGTCCAGTCTGGGAGCCAAACGTCGGAAATGCTCCACGAAGTTCCACCGGCTGTCGAGGACGAGTCCCAGGTACTTCATCGTCGACTCGACGCCAATGTGAACCCCTCCTACCGTTATTTGGGAACCCGACGGTGGCGTGTTCCGAGGACCATGAAAACACATGGCCTCGGACTTGTGCAGGGCCACCTCGAGTCCCAATTGCCGGATCCTCTCGACGATTGTCGCATCCCCGCGTGTCGCTAGTTCGGCCGCCGCCTGGTGCGACCTCCCCTGCGCCAGGACCAGCGTGTCATCAGCGTAACAAACCACGCTGACGCCGCCAGGGAGGTCGGCGCGCAGCACCCAATGGTTCCATCGCCTGCGGCGGTGATTAGAAAGAAACGGAGACTACTTCGAAAAGCAATTAAAATATTAACAGGCTTCTACATCATTCCGTTTTTTATTATCTAAAAACTGTCAGTGTGACCCAACTACTAGAAAAACAAAGCACTGAAAAAATGGATTTGTCGAAAAGGGGCATGTATTTTTAACAAATCCATTTTTTACGTTTGCATAAAATAGTGAAACATTTTTACGTTTATAAAAACGAATTTTATTGTATGAGTATCTGAATATCCGTTCTTTGGCTGTATATGTTAGAGTCACGATATGCATTTCCAGGTAGGTATTGTTTGAGAGCTTACTGCGGAATGTGGATTTTAGCTTAGTGATACCCTGCACAGAGGGATTTTGGCTTACTCTAGGAAACAACGTACAATCCCACTAGTTTCAAGTTTTGTGTACTAATTACGTAAATCGGAAATTATAAAGTCCTAACGTACACCCTATAACTTGTACTTTAGGACATATTGTTCATTAATATACACAAATCTATACTCTACGCATCGCATACGATATGTATCTACTTTCTGCTGAATTTTGTTCTTAGAGTATAAGCGGTGACTTGACATCATTTATGAATGAATTGTTACCAAATTTGAATTAATTTAATATATTTTACTAACCGCATGCATTATTTCCCTTCATTAATTAATTAATTTCTTAAAATAATAATTAAATATGTAAGATTTACACGCCAACATTAAAGGCATAATAAGAGATCGATTATATTATCTTATAAACTTTCTGTACCTTATTTTTTCGAATAAATGAATTTTGTTTTTTGACAAACACGTTTAGAATCTGATTTTCTTTAGTCAAGACATAGAGTCATTTATTGTAATCTAGCAAACAATCGATTTTTTCATTAGAATTCCTTTTGTATTAACATAAGTTATATTTAATATTTTCAGAAATGGTGACGCACGTGGATCGTAGCGTCGGCAAAATAGTCCGAGCTTTAGCAGACAGAGGAGTCCTTGACGACACTATCATCGTTTTTGCTTCCGATAACGGAGCACCAACTGTTGGAGACTTAAGAAACTGGGGAGTCAACTTACCTTTCAGAGGAAAGAAATATACGCCTTGGGAGGGAGGGGTCCGAGTTCCGGCTTTTATTTGGCAGTCCGCAGTCAGACCGAGGGTATGGCAAGGACTGATGCACATCTCAGACTGGCTACCGACCATAATGGCCGCAACAGGAGGAGAAGTCCCAACAGCAATAGATGGAGTCAACCAATGGGACTCAATAATGCAAAATGGATCATCTAAACGCAAGGAAGTCTTAATAGCTGTAGAAGACAGCAGTACCAATTCCTGGGCAGCTTACAGAGCAGGCGATTATAAAATTGTAGTTGGTAATGTAACAGGAGTAAGCAACGGTTACTATGGAGCTGAGTTAATGGTGAATAAAAAGACTCCTCCCGCATATTATCCTGCTTTAAGAACTTGTGAAGTGACAAGAGCTTTCGAAAATATAGGGGTTTATTTAGATCTGGATGATGTGAGAGCGACTAGAAGGGCGGCTACTGTTAAACAAGAGGATACTGCTAGGGATGCTACGCCGTGCCTTCCTTCACCCAGTAAGTTATCTTAACTGTTTAGTAGTTTGTAGATAGATAGCATTTCAACCATGTGAGCCCACGGTTGTTTGTGTTGGGCGTTACATGGCTATGAATACGACCCTTTGCAATAAGATTATCATAAGAGATTAAAAATTGTTGTCGTTGTTTAATGTTCAATTGAAATCAAAGATTTGTTAGGTATTTTGTTTTTTAGATGTTGTCATGCCGTGGTGCGGTTAAAACTTTGAATGAAATATTTTTCACGTTTTTGGAGGGTGCCAAACCCACTAATATAAATCTGCCAAAATTGATACAAAGATTGAAAATGAAAGAGTCGATCGTCACTTTTAAATAAAATTACGACCTTTTCGCTACGTTTCAATCTATTGCACATAGCTGTACGTTTTGAGTGAAACCAAAATGGTGGATGCAGGGTCCCCCGGCCATGAAAAGAACATTAATCGTCTTTTACGACATCTATAGAAATCTTCTGTTACTTCAAGTTTCATGAAATTCCTTAGGTACTTAACCTACATTTCACAATTTTCTAAGAATTTTCCTTTTCAGAAACAAATAATTGTTCTTCATTATTCTTAAAATTGTATATTATTCTCCAATTTAGAATTACCTTTTATTTCTGAAATTACCTCTAAAATTTTAGGCAAATTCGATAAACAATATAACAATAACATGTATCTATTCTAGGGCCTTGATTATTTAGTACACATACAAAATCAATAGTACATTGTTACCCTAGGGGTGAAAGTAACTTAAACGAGGTAAACACTGTGCTTTTCATTACGAATACAAGGAAAGTAAAAATGAAAACATAAATTAGCTAAAGAAAAAATTAGTTTCTTCTCTTATGAAATTAGGCGTTAAATCCATATCTGAATCAGATGAACTCATTGTGTTAATACAAATCGCTGCTATACGGAAGTATAAACAAAACTCTACAACTCAAAAAAAACAAATGAAGATCGGATTGCCACTTTCCCGCCTATTTTTTTTTCTGTGGCCTGCTAAAAAATGACAAATATTTTGCCCAAATCTATGTTATTTTAAAGAAATGTAAATTATAATAAAGTCATTAAAAAAAATATTTTCTTTAATTATTAATACTTAACTTTATGTTATATCAATTTTACATCGCGCTGTAATTGAGTGCTCCGCTCCTCAGGCAACTTAAGATCTACTTTCCGAGTATGAGTAATGAAAAATATTATAATTCACATAAACCTACATGGGCACTTATGAAACGTCAGAAGCTAGGTGTACGGTTCCAATTGGTCGTTTCCTATGGAGAAGAGCTGGCAAGAAACTCCACGGTTACTTAGTTGGCTTTTACAATGTTTTCAAATTACAGTGTATAAAGGTATGGGAGGACAGTGTAGGCCTGTCAACACAGATCCATTAAAATAGTAAAATATTGAATCCTTATTCTGACAGCCCGCATTTGGTAAATGGGTTTTTAGATAAAGCACACTTTTAGACCTTCATCAAATTTTATTTAATATTATCTGCATGAAAAACAATTATAAGTTTCACCCGCATTTTGGCGTAAATTTTTAATTAATTTGTTGCTGTAAACATGATTCGTCCTAATTCCTTCACCAGGATAAGTCTTGTCAAAACAGAGATAATTATGTCGACACAGAATTTCTACAAAAGTTAAAATATAATTTCAGCTCGCGGCTGCCTTTACAACGTGCGTCGTGATCCGATGGAGAGTAACAATCTATGGGGAAAGGCTAATAAGATAGCCACATTGCTCACGAGCCGGCTGAGGGGGCTATGGGCGACTCAGCAAAGACGAGGGGCACCCAACTTGAATGTTGCTTCAGACCCTGCTAACTTCAACTATGTTTGGACCCCCTGGCTTCAACCCAACGTTACCCGCAGTAACTCTAGACCAAAGCCCAGTGATAAGAAAATAACTGAAAACCTCAACTTGTCGTTTAATTTCAACCAGCAAACGACTGGTAACAGGAACACTACGGTAGCCGCCGTCATCAACTGCGATGGTACGACCGGCTTGAGAAACTTTCTGTGTATTTTGAAAAGTGTGTTTTAGTCAGCATTTAGTTTTTAGCACTTTCGTACCAATCGTTACCGTGCCCAGTGGTGGATTACGGACCACTCTTTTTTTTTAAGTTTTTAAGACAGCATGCTTAGGTCCCAGCAGTGGGAACATTATAGTTTGGTTTTGTAATCACTGCCCTAACTTGTCAACTTTTATTCAGATTTGTTCGAGAGTGTTCTGAAGGATTTTTTATTTCTATACTTGGATCTACTATGCATGTGTCAGAACTCTGTAAGATGCCATTTATAATTTTTTAACGAAACGGTTCGATATTAAATATATTATTGACTGACCGGTTGGTGTAGTTGGTAGCGACCCTGCCTTTTAAGCCGCTGGTCCCGGGTTCGATCCCCGGACAAGTCAAACATTTGTGTACATGAACGACATGTTCATGTACATAAATGTTTGACCTGTGTCTGGGTAGTATGTATAACAGTCATCAGGTTACCGTAGTACAGGCTCTGCCTAGTTCGGGACCTGAAGACTTTGTGTAGATGTTGTCTCAGATTATTATATTATTATTATATTGATTGCAAAGAATTTTGTTTAAGGTAAGATACCTAGTACGTTTTTACCGAAAGATGCATCGATATCTTCACTATTTTCTGTATAAATATTTTAGAAGTAACTACATAATATCTTCATTCTTTATAGTATTTTTAATGTTTGTATAAAGTGACCCTCTAAACTTACTGTAAGTACAATAAAGTTTTAAATTCATCAGTATAAGTATTTGTAGAGTTAGTGTTGTGTAGTTGTATTGAATGTAACCTTTCATTGTTGATCTGTTATTTATTATAGATAATAAATAGGTAGATTGATCTAACTCGCCATCAATTCCCAATATTGCAAGGAATTCGTAAATATTTCTAACGTTGAAGGACTTTTCTGTGTTGAAAGTTTTTTTACGTCGAAATCTTTTTAAGAATCACTTGGAAATTTGACATTAAGTGCCTTGTCCACTCACGATTGAACACGAGCTAGAGAACTTTGAGATATATCCATCAATTTCTGTGTGGGATTCTGTAGGAATCTAGTACTCTTCTATAAAACTTCTCTAAGACGAGAGAGAGTCAAAGAAAATTAAGATCAAATCTCAAGTTAGCTGCCGTTATAGGTTGCAAAATAACAACAAGTAATTAAATCACTTGACGTGGTTATAGATTTAATTTAATAGGCTTTCAGAGACCGAATTTTGGAGAACTCTATCTACGTTAAATTAGTCTCCTGTGGACGAGGAGTTTGGAGGTGGCCACAGGTTTATAACAAGGCATGCCACGCGGCGTCAAATAGCGTGCACATTGGTCACATTTCGTGTCGAGAATTATTTCGTCATTTGATCAATGAAGATACGCGTGGTGACGTTCTCGTGTAACATGTGTGCTGCAGATAGGTGTTTCATGTGTAACTGTATTAATATTTGTAATTAGATCGTACATTGTTGTATACTTGTAATGAAAATGTTTGTGATACTTAGCATTAAGAACTAAACAAGTAAATATAAAGTAAACATCCAGTTTTGTCGATATTTGTTTGATTTTCATCCTATTATATGGAGATTGTGTTCTACGAATGTTAGTACTGGAAGTAATTAATATCGATTTATCTGCGCTGTGGCCGATTGTGATAATCTATTGTTGTTGTTTTTTCTATATTTGAAGCTAAAACTCATTTTACTAGACTTATTTTTTTTTCATATCAGCCAGTCATAATAATATTTAACATTTGACTCATATTGATGCAAAGGTAGCAAAATCCAGATAAACCAAAATGGCGGTAAACAATAGTTTTGGTTTTAAAGCAGTGCACTTACTTTTGGGTATTGCTGTTTTTGCTGCAAACCTATAATTTCAACGGTTATTTTAAATGAGATGTTGCTGTTTCTACTACAAACTTAATTAAGTCAAATAATGAAGCTGATTTGACATTGACAGACTGGATTCGAAGTTGCTATCATTGAAAAATCGGATGTGGCTGCCTTTGCATCTTTACGACTCATTTATTAAAATCCAAACTCTGGATTTATAATTTTCTCCCCGTTTCCAAACCCGAGCAAAGACTGGCGAACATTGTTTGCAGACATAAATTAGTTATGCACAAACGCACAGACTCAGATCAAATGAATATCTGAAGTACCTACCAATCAACTTGTTCCATGGGGGGATAGAACTTGTGATCAATGAGCTTAGAAACTAGGAAGCCACATATACCTCTGGCTTTCTAGCTGGCTTAGTTCCCATATCTTCGAGTTTGAATCAAATTGGGATTGATTCTAGTTTGTTAGTGTTAGTACAAATGTCTACGACGACCCCTCTTCTCTCTTGACCTCCTTAGGGTTCCGTACCTCAAAAGGAAAAAACGGAACCCTTATGGGATGACTTCTTTGTCAGTCCGTCCGTCCATCTGTCAGTCTGTCAAGACCTCAGGAACAGGTGAAAGTATCAAGTTGAAGTTAATATCAAATACGTAGGCTTACGGTCCCTTGGAGCTCTAAAATCTAGCTTCTAAGTCAACGCAATAAAAAAATACGGCCATTTAAGTGATATATTTTGATACTCGCAAATAAATCCAAACCTATAGGGTACTTCCCGTTGACCTAGCAAAAAATCAATCATGGAATTTTGCAAGAAGCAGTCTCACAGCACAAGTTAAGGCAAAAGTCTGAAAATCGTTAATTTGTAGATTTATATAATTTTTTGTGATTACGTATTTACTTTTGCAGTTGGAGAATTGACCGTGATGTATATCGATGTATGGGAGAACATTTTTTCAACTACAAAGTTAAGTTTGTTCTTGGGTTATTAAACGATTTCAGCCCAACTACGGAACCCTTTATTATGCGTGGTCCGACACGCACTTGGCCGGTTTTTTTTGGTTAGGTACAGTCTGAGAAATTTATTGTTAAGCAAATTGAGACACTACGCTAAATGGGCGTGCTATACCTACCTGTCCCTCTTCCTACCCATTTCATACAAATGTCAAAAATGACGGTAGGTAATGCTAATGACAACCAACTGAAATTTACCGTATATTCATTTCATATATTCACATACCTACGCTGCCATGCTAAGCCGAAAGGCTCTATCTAACTTAAAACATTAAAGAAAAGAGTATGACGTTTTTTTATATCTCATATTTTTCTTAAATTACTAAGTGATTTGGCGGCATGTTGTTTTTATGATGCTAATCTAGAAACGCTAAAAAAGTGTGAATAACAACTCCATTCTGTTTTCTAAAGCAATAAGCGGTATGTTCATCTTTCGAACTAGTTGTGGAGTTAGCGTTTTTGTGCTAAGTAAAAGTGGGTATTATTAGTTCGCTAAGGTGTGAGATACGGCTATACGTAAGTATGCTAGGTAATTAAAATTGACTTTAATATCATTAGTATTAAGGATTACACTCACTTACATTATTTAACTCTCGCTTACACGGGCTTGTAATCCACACATATCAGAGCGTGATTATCGTTGATTATTGATATCAATTAGTATTATTATATTATTACTCCGTTTATTTGTTTTCTTAGTTATAATAGTAGATTATTAACCAAGGGGATAAAGCAGTGTCTTCTGTCGCGGGTAACGATTTAAATCGCGAGCGTAATGAAGGACTCGAGGTTTACTCCCGAGCGTAGCGAGGGTGTCAAAAACTTAAATCACGAGCGAAGCGAGGGATTTAAGACGAGTCCTGAGTGTAGCGAGGGATTTAAGTTCACCCAAGACTAAGACAGCTTTATCACCGAGGAAAATACTCTACTTTTCGTACCATTTGCGAAAAAATTAACACAATAATAATATGAGATAAGCATTTATTAAAAATAATGACAATTAAACGTATTTTTTAGAACATTATCTTATTTATAAAAATAAATTAAAATAAAATTAACGTTTATGTATTTGAAGAAAACAAAAACGCGGCAAATTCCTAGACTAATATTTTTTTGTCGGAAAAGCAAAGGCATCAAGCTCATACGGCCTCGTCGGTTTTCGTAATTTTATTTAATAATCATAACTGCATAATAAATGCGTATCCCTGTATCAAAAAGATGTATAATGCTTTATATACAAACTCAATGGTGTAAACACAGATGTAGTTCAGTATAAATTTCGGTAAGCATTCCAAATTTAAATCACATTCTCCCCCTAGAGGATGAATGAAATTCAGTACAATTTTCTTTCCCTGTTTTTAACAGATTAAAAATGACTATTGTTATGTTCGCATTTTGTGGCATAGAATGTCACTTTTTTGAGCAAGTGGTACGAAAATACATTTTTAAATATTAAAAAAAAAACATTTAAAAATATAAAAATAGTAGTCCGCCGGTATCGGGAGCAGGGTCCAAGCTACCGGTGGTTAGGGCTCCAGAGACAGGAACCTCCTCACGATACGAGCCGTATCGAGGAGTACTGCCTTCTGAATCAGGCCCTTGATCCAACCGCCTAACGAGAGCCTCGAAAGATGTTGATCGAGGCTTTATATTATTTATTATTATATTAGTGATTTCCTTAACATACGTAGATATAAATTACATTATTATTAATAATGATATTGATTTGATTATTATTAATACTTTTTCCCTATTATTTATGTTTATCATTTAAATATTCATCTATGGAGTAATAACATTAGTTTATCAGTAATTTTTTAAGTTTTTTAATACACATGATTGTTCAACTTTTCTTATTTCTTTTAATAGGTCAGGTAGTTTGTTATATACTTTTATAGACATTACGTAGGGGCTTGTAGAATGCATTTTTAGCTTGGATGTTGGTATGTTTAGCCTAGATCGGTGCCTAAGTGTGTAGGTACTGTGATTGGATGTATATGCGTTTTGTGTAGAACTCCTGATTCTTACGGACAAATTTACATGTTTCGTAAATGTAAATGCTGGGGAGGGTTAGAATATGATGTTTTAGAAAGTAGGGTTTGCAGCTGTCAGTTTGATCAATGTTTACGAAGATTCTAATTAATTTCTTATGTAGGGTAAACAGTGTAGGTGCATCTGTACTATTACCCCAGAGAGTTACGCCACGCGCCGTAGCTAAGCCATGCATTGGCGTACGCATAATAAGTGGTGAGGTCAGTTTGTAGATTGGTTGTCTTTTTGATTTCGCGGAGAGCGTATGAAAATTTTGAAATTTTTGAACGGGTTTGTCGTGTTTGTTCTGTTGGGATTTGAAAAGAATTGTATTGTTCTGTTCTAAATAGAAAGTGGACGTTTTTTCGTTTCTAATTTATATTATAAATTCGGATCAGATCAATGCTGACAAGATTATTGTTAAATACTATGAAGCCGGACACATTTTAAATGTCTGCAGACTCTTTTCAACACAGAGTAGTAGAATTGGCGATGAAGCGGATGAAAAATAAAATATATGACTGATGACTTATGCGAAGCTATAAGCAGTGCTGGAAAATATGTGAATACCAAAAAAATTACGTTAGATGATTTTTATGGATGACAAGACTATAAGACCGAATACAAACCGGCTGTCACATTGTTGAAGTGGAAGTTGCAGAGTCAGTTTTGATATTGGCTACAGAACTGGTTTCGATACCCATTACGGCCACGTTCTTAAAATTAGACAAACTTCCATCCCTAATTAAAAAAACAGTACCTACCAGCAGGAACTTCTCAAACAAAAAAAAAATATTCTAAAATCTCTTTCCAGTTTAATATCTGCTAATAGGATATCTTTTTGCTTTTTTTTTTATTGCTTTAATTTTTTTTGTAATGTGGTGCTACGGATAAAACTGAATGGGTATTTTTAATAAATATAAAAAAAAAATATTTTTGTATGGAACGTTCTATGAGCAGATTAAGGCTAAATGCAGTATCTCAATTTTTGAAGCCTTTCTTTTTAATCAAAATAGCGGTATGTCACACAGTAGGTATAATGTACAATTTATGGATAATTTGGGCAAGTCAATGATATCTAGTCAAGAATACGTATTAATAAGTTTTAACATTTTTAAACAAATACAACAACAAACAAACAAAACAAATATGGATGTAATCTACGGATGAATCTGAAATAAATGATTTATTATTATTATTAAACATATTTGTTTTTGAAGGTGCGAAAATAATATGTACAAAAAGTAAATTTTCTCAAAACTTACTCGGATTGAGATAGCGCTTTCCGGCTTATCAGGGTGGTACGGACAATTAAATTTGCTTAGCAATTAATTTCCCTTTACCTTCTTCAAATGACACTTTGTCCCCATGAGGGTAGACCACGACGGTAGTCAGAATCTGCAAAACGCAGCCTGCATAGATTTTAACTTACTCCTTTTGCTTCGTCCACGTTACGCGCGCCAGGGGGCCTACGCCCTAAGCACAAAGTCCGTCGTTTCGGCCGAAGTTACGGACGTTCTCTACTCCGTATCACTTACGGAAATAAAATTACTCCGGGGCCCGACCTAAAAATTTATGAAAAAACGTTTTGACAGTAGTCCTTACTCGTGTTTTCGCCCGTCCGGAAAAGTTAATCATTTTATTAATCGGGAGTAGGGTTCACTTCTAATTATCGAACTATATCCGGACGGGCCCGTATCTCGTTGACGGACTTAGAAAGTAGGCCCCCAGTTTCGTGCCTGATGTCACCAATAATACACTAATTTGACACTAACTAACTCAGTAGTTACCCCTCAGGTTGTCAAAACTTGCCCTTAATAAATTATAAAACCGTGACAAGCCAAGCGTGAAAGTTTAACGTTGAAATAGGAGTCGTTAGCGGCAGTTCCGGTTAGTATGAAAATGTGCGGTGCCAGCACCACTCAACTAGAACGTTTGACAACTGCATTATGTATGCAAAGTTGCGGTGGGCGGTCGACATGTCCATTCCTATTTCTGCGAAGCGTTTCAAACTGTTACAGGCAAATAAAATCTTTTTCAATCAACGGTGGGCAGACTTTTGTATATTTAGTAGGTGCTCTTTGATTGCGGCAGATCTGGGACATATTAAATGGCTATAGGCTAGCTATTTTCTTATTTAAAGGATATACACTCAATTTGTTAGTTATACAGGGTTATTGGTAAAACACCATCAACCTCTTATGGGGTCATTGCAGTCATCATAATAAACAACTTTTACTATGGGACCAAATATGAAATCGCGAAATAGTTATTTGTTATACAAGAGTGCAAAGTTGCTTTTTAACCGCGTGTTCAATTTTGATGACCGAGCAAGCGAAGGATTCTAAAATTGAATCACGAGCGCAGCGAGTGATTCAAAATTAGAATCCTGAGCGTTAGCGAGGGAATCAAAAGAGCACGAGGTGAAAAATCTTTGCACTCGAGTGCAACACGTAACTTTTCATTCCACCTCAGCGAGGAAATGACTAAATGCAAAAAAAAAACGTTTACAATCACAAGATAGGTACACTTTTATTTCAGTTTAGGTATTAATTACTACATTATGACAGGTAAGTATTACAGAATAATCTTTAAATTATAACAAAATAATACTAAGGTATAATTAAGAAAATTTTAAAGTAACGTTGCTACAGTTATTTAAATTGAGTGTAATATTTTTGTTTGGTACTGTAATATTGGTGTTAGTCACTTGTGTACTGTTTTTCGGTAAACTATCTGTCATACTTAATAGTTGTACCGATTCATCGGATTCCCTTGGCGTGAATGTTGGAGAGAGAGGGAGATGGTTAGGTGTTTCATAACGGCTTATTTTTGATGTAGAAGGGCCAGTCCAAGGATCCGATTGAGGCTCTTTCAGTGTAATGGCTCCTACGATGCCTTCACATATTTTAGACTTATTTTGGATGGAATCCTCTATGTATCCCTCTACAACTGCATTGGACTTCCAGCCTCCGTGGCGCTTAAGGGACAGGAGATCAGCTCCGGAATCAGCCAAAAGTGTGGCTGAAGTTCGTCGGAAACAATGACCCGTGTACAACAGGGGTTCTGGAAGTTCAAGAAATGTTGCTATTTCTCGTGGGATACTGCCAATTTTATTAGTACCCATAGGCTGTCTAACACACTTTCCATTGCGATACTGTAGAAAAAATCGATTGATTGGAGTGTTAGGCGGGCGTAAGGCTTGATATTTCTCAACAATCGTTACGTATTCCTTGCGAATGACGAAGTTGCGGTCTCTTTTTGTCTTTGTATTAGGTAAATTAATTAATAGTAAGTCATCTGAATGTTTCTCAATGTTTTTGACATTAAGTTGTGTTAGTTCATTAGTTCGACATGCTCCGTTTATTCCAATAATAAGAACAACCTGTAACGTAAAGAGTATTGTAGTAGATAAATGAATAAAATTGATATGAACGCATAATTATGCCTATCAACATCTACTAAGTATACTATTTAATTGAGATTAATATACTTAAGTAGATACTGAATGTGCAACTGACTTACTTTTGCCGCCAAATATACGGAATCGGGTGCTTCGTTAAGAAACTTTTCAATATCAGATACTGTGAAAACCTTCGATTTTTTTGGTTGATGACCAGATGAGGCTCTTTTTAAAAATGCCACTAATTTAGGATAGGTATCGATATGTTTGTCTTTTTTCATCTTTATTGTTGCTTTTAGCATCGAATACGTACTCCATAGAGTGCTTGCTTTCTTGTTCTCGGATAATTCTATAAAATATGCCAGCAAAACGTTTTCTGAGAAAGTTTTGGCTCCTTTTGC
This sequence comes from Brachylomia viminalis, assembly GCA_937001585.2. NCBI lineage: Eukaryota > Metazoa > Arthropoda > Insecta > Lepidoptera > Noctuidae > Brachylomia > Brachylomia viminalis. Next base: position 8,586,322 of record OW443300.2, read on the forward strand.
TTGTCGCCACGTGTTGAACATATCGTACTGTTTTAAATACTTCTCGCGTGATTGTTGAGGGAGAAAGCTCATTTGCGCATTATTAACAGTTTCAGTCAATTCTGTTGGCGTCAAGCAAACTTCCTCGTCGCTAGAATCACTCATTTTAGTTTTTTCACTTGTTTTCAAGTTTCTTGTTTTTAATATAAGGTTTAACAATGACGTGAAAAAATGCCGCGTAAAGAACCGCGTACAAAGCAAATTGAAAAAAGAACACCAAGAAGGTTCCGAGTCTGAGTTTTTAACAAATTAAAAAAAAGTTGTATGATATATTCGGCACCATAGAGGTAGCAGTAAATAGGTTTAATGTTTTTTTTAATTCACAAACTTAGTGCACACGATGTTCTAAATTCAATTTACTTTATCCTCTAGAGAATAAAAACGGCTTTTCCACTCAGATATTGAAGATTAAAAATACTCTTTCCGAGATGGTGGGATGAAAAAAATATCTGCTGGTCCCTACATTTTGACGAGTTCTGCAAACATAAATGTAGGAGAGGTTAATGGTGTTTTACCAATAACCCTGTATAGCATTGTAATTTGTTATCGATTAGCAATTAAGTAGAAAATTATTTACTTATTATACTTTATAGCTTATAGCATACAAGCAGGAACATGATGAATGATTTGATAGGACTAGTCACTAGAAGCAACCTTAATAATGTTAATCTAAATTGTATAATTTTAAAAAGCCTTTACCCACAACTAAACTCTCAAAGTTGGCACCGCTCGGCGCAATTACTGAAGTTAAACGTGTGATAATGTTGTTGATGAGTTATTGGGTGACCCACATGTTCACAGCGTTAAGTTGCATAATTATTAAAGTCTAAAGTTCACCACTTACCTCAACTTTAGCCTGCACTACGGTTTTGTCGCCTTTGTTTAAGTTTTATCTTATTTTCCATGCAGTTTGCATAAGCATTGCAGCTTTTTCAGGCTTGGATTTTTTAAGCAAGTAATGCTGGTATCATGCAAATTGTAACAATAGGAACGGAAAGAATCTGAGTTGAAAAAAAGGTATACAGAATGTGGCAGTTGGTTGCTATCCCACGCAATTTGTGAAAGGAGAGCGAGCTACAGTTGCGCAGTTGATAGGAATGAATTGGCAATCCGTCAGCGGAGCAGCAATTTCTTCCCTAACATTCAACCAATCTTTTAAGACTTATTGTTACTTTTATTTTGCTTTAATATTGTCTTTTACGATCCTCCCTCAATAAGGGTTATGTTTTTCAAAGGTAGAATTGTTTTTTTTTCCAGTTAATTTAATTTTGATTATGCCAATATCTATACATACAGAGTGGCGCGTACCTTATCACATTAAATTACATACACGTAGGTATACTACATGCTATACTTAGATATACCACGGCATGCTATATACAAAATTTGAATGAAATCCATTCATAAAAAAATCTGCTGTTCCATACATGTTACACGAACTCGACAAAATGTATGGAACAGCAGATTTTTTTAGTGAATGAATTTCATAAAAAAAAAGTATATCGTCTATGTACTATAAGTGGTATATTTTAATGTAATAAGTTACGCACCACTTTGTATAATAAAATCGTAGCGAAGTCAAACCTGTACATTTTTTAAAAGTAATATGTAATTTTTGCGAGGTCTGGGAACGATTCTAATGCCGAAAATATATAATTCATATTTTTTGAATTTTTGTCTGCTTATCTGTTTGTCTGAATGTATGTTTCAACATCACGCAAAAACTACTGAATATTTTTTTACTAATTTTGCACAGATATTGGCAGTATGGGAGATGACCAACATTGCAATTTATTCGTATTCTATAGTTTTAAATGATTATCATCACGCCCGGACAATCATGACATATGCAGAGTGGATTCTTGAGATGGGGCAAAAAGGGCAGGTACTTTAACCATTACCGCTACAAGCAAACGGTCTTACGAGACTGTTTGTTCCTAACTTTTTGAAACATTTTGATCAGTATTCACATTAAAAAAAAATACAGGCTGCAAAAAAATGGGCAATGTCCATCAAATACATTTTTGATGCCAGTCGACCCTGTTTCGTATAAGGATCAAAAAGCTCTATGGGACCACGGAGGTTTGAGTACCAATTAGAAAACTCAGAAATCGCGGGAACCTGGCCTGAAATGAGACTGAGATGAGAGGGAACACAATATACCAGTTTATGACAAAAGTCGAATTATAATATTACTTCACTGGGCTGAATAGAGAACGAATATAGCAGATAGTTACAGATTTAACCTTTTAAATGATTATTATCCAGCTATACCTACCTTTATGGAGCTAAGCAGTCAATCATGACATAATATAAGAACGGTTATTTTTGTCAACTTTTAACAAAGCTTAAAGTTTCGACTACTTCTTTACAAATCTAAGTTCAATTCCCAACAATAAATTGACATTGTTTGTGCTTCTTTTTTACATTTTGTTATGCTTTTATATGATAGTTCGTAGAACGTACACAGGTAAACATATTGTTTAGGCTTCTTCTGTCATCTTTGCTTATAATAAAAATATGTATATATATATGATTAGGTTAGTGACTGTTAATGAGAAATCCCGTGTGTTTACAATCTACTGTTAGTGTGTTTTAGTGATAGCTGTTCGTCAGGAATAATCTGTAAGAATGCATCAGCCAGTGTATGAGTGTTGTACCATTAAGTAGTATATGCTGGAACGCATACGTTCATAAATTTATTAAAAATGAAAAACTTCGCAAACAATGGGAAATTACTACTGATGGCTTTTTTTTAACTTTGCCCCACACTTGGAATTTCTCCTGTATTGTGGGTGCGTTTACAAACATTTAAATTCACATACACAAACATCCAGACCCGAAATAACTACTTGTAGGTCATACAAATATTTTCGTTACGTGCGGGAATCGAACCCGCGACACACAACGCAGCAGTCAATCGCTTAACCACTGCGCCAACCGTGCCGTCAAAGGCTGCGGGTATCGATCTCAGGACGAGCTGCTTCTCACACGGACAACTAGTACGTCGCTAGCTCCCGCGTCACCAGTCTTGATTCTCTTCATATTTTGGCTGCTGAGACCAAAACTACAAACGTAGTATCCGCTGGAGTGGATGAGGTGACCAAAGTCGCCGCATAGAAAGTGGCGCCGCACGCTAGCGTCCACTCGCGTAACCTTTTAATTAATCGAAATCCGATAAACTTTATTCAATTTTTCATTTTTAAAAGATCTGTGGCACACTGTATCCGATTGCTTAGTCGATTTCGTGCTTAAAAGCCGCGTATTCAGATGTATGACAAAACTACAAGCGTTCAACCAAAAAAATCAAATAATTAAAAAAATATGGCGTCTTGTCAGTGACGTACGGACTCGCGCGTGTTTTGTTTACATGATAAATAATTTGTGTTTTAAGTGGGTTTTCAAGTGTTTGAAGTGCTATGGCCTGTTAAGTGTGTGATAAATATTATAGTGAAGTGAATTACTGCAGGATTTCAAGGTCGGTGAGTGAAAAAATAGTACGTAATTTCGGTTTTATTCCACAACCGGCGCTGACCGATTCATGTTTATTGTTATTACGTGTATGTGTTTTCAGATCCTTATTTTAGTACAGTGTGTTATTCTAATACCACTACTTTTATAACAAAGTTGAAGCATTAAATAAGCTTTCCACAGGTACCAATATTTTTATTCTACGTATCAGATTTATATTTATAAAACAACATTTTGTTTCCATTGTCTTGGCGGCCATTGTTATTTTTTTGCCGTCGGCAAATTTTTTCAACTTTGCACGCTCGTAAATAGTACATATTGTACTAATGCTATGTGGTTTTATTAGTGTTTTGCGTTAAGTATATACACATAATGTATTTAAAACCTTAAACAATATAGGTCAACGCTCGTTTTTTCGAACTATAACCATTTATTTGAAAACAAAGTTACGTAAATACTATCGTACGTACGTATCGTACGTAGTGTTTGCGTAAATACTATCCTATTTCAAACGAAACTCCGCTATCTTAAAGCCCCGTTCCTTACCATAACAAAAAACACAAGTGTTAGCACCATTCAAACAAACCCAAGTCGTAAAAATGCTTTATTTACATTATCGGGCGGCCGAGCGGCGCCCCGCCGCGCCGCGCGCGCCGGTGACGCATCTGGCATTCATCTGGCTCGATTATTTTTCCCGCGCTCTGCGTCCGAGCGGATTACAGGAAAGTTTTATAAAAATTTGGCAGTAATTTTAGCATATTGTAAAAATTAAATGCTGTTCGTTGGTAACAGCATCACTTGAGAACGGCAGGACCAATTTGGTCAATTTTCTTTTTTAATTGTTCGTAATAGTCCAAAAAGGTTTTAAGGGAAATAAAAAATTTAAACGATCCCTGGTGAAATGAAAAATTCGGGAAATACTGAAAATGGTCTTTAGATTTTTTGTATCATCATCAGCCTATAATGTTCCCACTGCTGGGACACAGGCTTCCTCTCTGTGAAGGGAGAATTTATTTTTTGTATGAATTTTCGAAATTTGGACAGGACAATGTTTGCCGGGTCAGCACGGAGGTATATAATATATTGCGAATACACAGCATTGTTTATCGCTTCCAAAATCTTAATTTCATAATTTAAAAAACGTGAAATTTAAAAAAAACTTGAAAAACGTTAACGGATGCTAGGAAGCTTATTCAGAGTTGCTATGAATCAAAATTACAATATAATGGACATTTTATAATAATAATATTACCTACGTTTGCAGATTGAAGATTTCCGAAGATAAATATTTGAGATCAGAGTGAACAGCAGTTATTAATTATTATCCTTTTTTAATAGAACACACAGAGACGTCGCAACAACAAAAAAAACAGTATTCACATGGATTGCTAAACTTCTTCACTAGGTATTCTTTTCTTATCGGTTGACCACTATCTCACTTGCAATTTAAAACTTCTAGATTGTCAACCGCATCGAAAAATAGACGATTGCGTGACGTCAGTGTCAGTTCAAGGTCCTACTGACATTAAAGATCTATAGTCAGAAAATCAAGTATAGTAAAACAACCATTTTAATCACAAACAAAACAATATTTATATATCTTAGTAAATCTTAATTGAACACAAGTTTTGAATCAACATAACAAATATATATTTTAGATTAAAATAAAACTACGACTGGCCATCTCACCCCGAGTGTCCGGGAGTGATGGCCACCGGGCTCGGCGGGAGATGGCCAGTACTTTTTTTGACTTTTCCTTGGCCCTTCCTGTCTCTAATATTCTCTTTTTCTTTATTTCTGCAGTTTGAGCACATGTCTTCAAACTCTGTGCAGTTTTCGTGCACCCACAGCTTGCATATTTTACATTGCAACCAATCTTCGAGTAGTTGTGTCTTATAATAGTTCTTGCAGCAGCCTCGGTAGTTGTCCACATCATTTTCGTCTACTTCACTTCACGATTTTTCTTAAGTCATCAGTAGTCAGGGGAAAGCCTTAAGACTGCTTGTCCATTATGTTGGCACAGTTTATTTTCGTTCTCAGTACCTACCAAATGTACTAAATGGACCCATTGGCCCCTTAGTAATTTTGTTTAATTTGGATCGCCTTTCCAAAGTTATTCTGGGTGCTCTGTACCGATGCTCTGTATCGATGCTCTGCATACAGACATTGCTTTATAGAAGGTATGAAGAACAGGGTGTGAAGTTTGCTCATACCTGCATAGAAAAGGGAGGATCCTCCGACCAGACGGGTGTCGTGTCCGGTGGGCAACTGCCCGACGTTTGATGTCGGGGCGTTGTATATGCTAGTTGCGCGGTAAACTCTGCTTGCGCGACGCAGGATTTTGCGTGACGTCAGTATGATGCATAGTCCGCATGTGGCGATGTAGATATCGCAACAGTCTGTTAATTTACTTCCTCTATCTATGGCCTTTTTTTTTTATTGAGGACGGGTAATCATCAAATGACTCCTCCCGCTCTGGGTGGAGCGGAAGGGAGTGTGAGACTCTTACTGACTAAAACCCACCCGTGTTCCTTCCTTGGCCCTTTATGTTCCGGCTCAGCGGTACCCCTTTCGGATGATCCCGCTTTCCCGGCAGGCTTGGGCCCTAGTGGGCCCCCTCATCGATGCTGAAATCTCATTGAGGCGCGCGTGGAACACGTACGCGCCGTCCAGCACGGGCCTGGTCCTGATCGGACGGTGAGCTACCCATTACTCACCGCCCGCAGGCCCGCGCCTACGGTGGCCGGGAGTCGTCACGCGGCTCCCGACGCCCGGAGCGTCCACCGCGGCGGCTTGGACGGGAGACTCTCTCCCTTTCCCGTCCCGCCACCTCCTTCGCTAGCATGACTGCTTCGCAGAAGGAGGCGACTGCCTCCCACTCCCCCTCGACCCGGACCATGGCTTGAACCAAGGCCGGGCGTGAGAGATCGCCGCCGCTGCCGATCGCCTCTACGAGGACACGGCGGTGCTCCGCCCATGCAGGGCAGGCCCCCTATCTATGGCCTTTAAGTCTGCTTCATCCCACGTGCCTCTAGCAGACATCGCTTTTCGAACTCAGTTGCTTGGCATCTGTAAAAGATATTTGATCTAAGTGGTGAGAAAGATAATGAATTTTAAGGAGGCAAAAGATGTTTATTAGGGTCGTTGCATTTTGGGCACGCCACAATTGCGGCGATAAGTCCCCTCTTTGAGGAGTGGCTAGAGAGGCGCTACGGCGTCCTCACCTTCCGCCTGACGCAGGTCCTCACTGGACACGGTTGTTTCGGGAGGTTCCTGTTCCGGATAAGGCGGGAGGAAACGCCCGGGTGTCACCATTGTTGGATCGCCCGGAGAACACGATGGAGCATACGGTGGAGGTCTGCCCGGCTTGGGCGGAGCACCGCCGTGCCCTCGTGCTGGCGATTGGCGGTGGCGATCTCTCGCGTCCGGCTCTGGTCCAGGCCATGGTACGGAGCGAGAGGGCTCCGTGAGGGATACCGTGGTCCCTGGCACAGGCAACTGAAGGAACACTGGTGGGTTTTAGTCAGTAAGAGTCTGACACGCCCTCCCGTTCTGCCCAGAGCGGTAGAAGTTATTTGATGATTTCCCATCCTCAAAAAAAAAAAAAAGATTCGTTGCATATAGAAATAAAAACCTCTGCACACCCTTCTAGAAGACAGGCGTGAGCTTACGTATTAATGTACAAGCGGTGGACTTAAAATACCACTAAAAATTTGATGGCCATCGCTCCTTTAAAACTTAAGGCTATGTATACCAAATGCACGGGAGAGATGGTCATATCAATTTCAAAAAGTATGATGAAACTCCAACGACCACTTTTAGGTTAGAATATGTAAAAAGTTATTGACTTCTCAATAAAACGTAAAAAAACAAGCGAAATTGAATAAATCTTTTGTAACCCCCTTATCTTAGATCATGCGCCTGTAATAAAAACAATGTGGAATATACTTACTTTACAATTTTTTTTGCAAATAAACACGCAGCATCTTGTCGGCGATCACACAACAAAGCGAACTAAATTAATATTAACGACATTCGTTGTTTGAAACTCGCACTACTTGCAACTGCTCATCTCTCCAGTACGGCCATTTCCCCCGGACTTACCCTATTATTATCTATAGATGTAACAAAATCGAACTAAAGGCAGAACTGTATCTACATTAAATAATTTTGAAAAAAAAGGCTGGTCTGGGAACGATTTTAATGCCAAAAATATAGTTTTTTGAATTTTTATCTGTTTGCTGAATGAAAACAGTCGCGGTCTGAAAATGCTTATCTCCTTAAAGATTTATAATTGCATGCACACGTCTATGTCACAAGGTCGATGATAAATAATATGTGATTTGATTATGTAATTTTTTTTTATTGACACATCGTCTGAGATACATTTATACAAAACATTTTTTGTAGATTTTTTTTAACAAAAACGATAAAATATTAACTGAATTATACGGACATTAACCAAATGAGTACGAACTTACTAAAAATGCAAAAACAGGAAGAAATAATCAAATATTTAAAACATCTTAGTTCTTTTAAGTAAATTTATTTTTTCAGTTCTATTAACAATTTACTGTTTTAATAACTAGTATAGCCTCCATCAGAAGCTATGACGGCATTTAGTCTATCTCGCATAGATGCGACAAGGCGCGCGCATAAATCAGTCCCTTTGATATCACCCGTGCACAATGTGATTTAAGAACTTAAGGGTTTCTTTCGTTCTGACAATCCCAGTGTTAAACCATTACAGATTTTCATTCGGGTGCATATCTGCTGACCAAGCAGGCTTTTGAATGAGACGAATGTCACAGTGCATTTTGAACCACGCTATAGTACACCGGGCCGTGTGTATCGGTGCATTATCCTGACTGAAATCAATTTGTGGGAATTCTGCATCACCTCTTCCAAAACTGACACATAATTTTTCGCAGTAGCCCAACTTTCTAACGACGTCAGTTCTCCGACGCCGTCGTGGCTCAACTAAGTTGACTGTAATGCGACCTCATTTTGTGACACGATATGAGCTTCATCACACCGAGTGCGATTATAACGTCATAAAGTTAATCTTCCGATTTGACTCGATATAAAAGATTTGACGTCGGTTAATATAACAATCGGTCACTTGTCACGCAACATTATGTAGGGCAGTTTTGTGGGTGAGATTTGAGTTTCACTTTCATAGCCAGGATGTCTGTAGTATAGCATTTGGTGTAAAGCTTGTTGAAACGTCCGAGGACTCACATCATACAAAGCAGCTAAATAACTAGTTTGCGTGAAGCCGTGCTCTTCTTAATGTTGAATGATATCAGAGGGACCATTCCCTTATTTTTAAGAACGCTCGCAGTTTAGTCTCAGCCTCAATCTGTCAAAAATACCTATAATTTCCCTAGATTTTTAACAAGTGTTTGATATTGATTGTCGCTGAGATGACATTGAGATTTGAATTTGAACGTTTTTAACTCTTGGCAATGTCCTAAATGGGCGAATTTATTTTTGGATGGTATAGGTCGTCCCGGGGACTGCTTGCCTACTTTTTGAGCGATCTCGGTGAAGCGACCTATCCTATAACTCCTGAAATACTTACATACATTCATGCATTCACTGACAGACAAGGCTCAACATAATCTGCTGAGTCTGGAAGCATGAAATTTTACACGAGAGTTCTCCATGTAACGAAAATGAGCACTATAAAGATTTAAAAAAATCTACCTTTAACACGTTCATTGCCAAGGCAAAATGCTGAACTTACATAGATGGCCAAATTTAAAAAATCGTTAAATGTGTTTTTATTGTGCCAGTAATGCTTTTATATAAGGAATCTACCATTATACAGGGTGTTTGGTAGGGAGCTGTACATACGCCTAGGGTAGAAACTAGGGATAGTCTGCTACCTACCCCCGCCCATTATATTGACCTTGGCCTCAAGGTTTTTTTTTAATTTATTTTTATTTTTTATTTGACTTTTTTGTGATTTTTTGACTAAAACTACCTGTAGCTCAAAATCTATCCATGGGACCGGTCGGCTAATGGTCTTGTTTTAATCGTTAGAGTCTTAGGGTCCTGCAAAAAATTATTTTACACCAGAAAATTGTGGAGAAGAAAAGTTATGGGGCCTGAAGTACCGTAGTAAGGTAAAGAAATAATTTTAAGGTAAGGTAGTAAGGTAAAAAAAACCTTGAGGCCAAGGTCAATATAATGGGCGGGGGTAGGTAGCAGACTATCCCTAGTTTCTACCCTAGGCGTATGTACAGCTCCCTACCAAACACCCTGTATAATATATAAGTTAATATATATATGTGTATATTTTCACCACGCGAAGACATGTGATCGGCCATACGGGACGCATTTATTATATACATATTGCCCACATAGCCGGTAACGCGAATTCGTGTTATTTGTATTTCCAAGGAAAAATAGGCTTTTATTAGTAAAAAAAATATTCAATATGCATTTTGTACTAAACTTTTATTAGAGATCAAAATCACTTCTTATAATAATGTAGAAACATGTAACTTATAGGTAACAATGAACTCATAGACTATGAAAAAAAAAATTACACTTTGGTAGGTAGGTGTTTTTACTTATTACAAAAACCAGCAAACTTGTGCAGGTCAAAAAACAATCAATACAAAACGGGGGGGAATCACGGCATTGCTTACATTCCATAGTAGTATTCACCCTTTTTTTTATTCGAATAACAATTTCGACAATCCTTTCTGGCCGTTACAGTAGCTTTTCTACCAGTACTGAAAAAAAATTCAAGATGGCTACCCGCAGGCCACACATAAAGGCCCACAAATAAATAGGTAATTTACTTCCCTAGTGGCCAAAACTAATACCAGAATCCAATACGCTGCGGCCGCTATTTTGTGGCTCATACATAATTGTAAGGCACCATCACGCGACGTCGCGTGACCAGCCGCATCGTAATAGGCCACTTCGCGCGACGTCGCGTGACGTGGCAATGAACGTGTTAAGAAAAAAAAACAGGATAAAAAAATTGCAGATTTTTTTTTTTTAATTCTACCCTTAGAAGAAAAAAAATCAGGAATAAAAAAATTGCAGATAGTTACAGATTTAACCTTTTAAATGATTATCGTGAATTAGTCAATCATGACAAATATAATATAGAAGAAATAGCTTAGCGGTTCGACGACTGCGTTGAAAATTCGTGTTTGTTGAACATACAAACACGAATTTGCAAAGCAGTCGTCGAACCGCTAAGTTATTTCCTTTGTTGAAAGTTGAATAAAATAGCCGTTTATTGATATTGAATAATAATGATAATAATAAAGCCTCGATCAACATCTTTCGAGGCTCTCGTTAGGCGGTTCAGAATTATACATATTATAACAGATTAAATGTTTTTTTATAAAAATATTTAAAAATGTAGATATTTATATGTAAATAAATAAATAAATAAATAAATATCGTCTGACATTGCACACAGCACCATCTAGTTCCAAGTTAAGCACTTAATTAAGGCTTGTGTTATGGATACCAGATGGTTGATACACTACTTAAATACATTTTTTTTTCGTAAATACATACATATTATAAATATACATCCATGACTCGGGTACAAATGTCCATATTCATCATTCAAACATTTGCCCCTACCGGGATTCGAACCCAGGACCATTTGGTTTCGCTGACTACACTTAGCCACTGTAGCCACTACACCAAACGTGTCGTCGTGGGTGTGTATGTAAGAAAACAAATAAACGGAATAATAACCCCACCGCCGTATCTTTACGTTGACGTCGTGGTGGGGCTTGCGCGCTCCGAACTCTAGGTCTGTGCCGGTAGAGTTTACTTTGCTGGAACAGGTCTAGCGAGAGGAGCCAAACCAAGAGAGATACAGAAACCCGCAGGGCAGCATGTGGCGAGCTGTTAGGCAGTAGATAGCGACCCCACGGACCCTATCTCCCGGGAGAACAAGACTGTTCCTCATCTCTGGCTTGCCTTTATTGACCGGCTGGAGTGAACACTGCCGAGGAACAGAGCTCCCACCTGTTTTTTGCCTTTATTGGTTGGCTTGAGTGGAGATTCGCAAGAGCAAACGTGCTCGGAGGAAGGAAGTATTCCAGTAAGTGCTGGTTGGGATCTTGACCATCTTCTGGGCTCTGGGATTGTCCTGATAGTCGTGGAATACCTCTCCACTCCTCAAGCACCTCAGGATATGTTGCCCCTTGTCGCTACGTCGCTAAGTGCTAGCGACAGTTTCCGGAGGCCCATTATTGAGTGTGCAAGTCACCCCCTGCCTTTTTTTCCCGTGTACAATAAAACATTGATCAGGCAGGGGCCATAGACCTTCCATAGTTCTAGGTAACCACTATAGCCACCCAAACTCATAGCCCAATATGTTTTGTTTCCATGTTCTGCAATAGTCCTGCACCAACCAGGGGTTGTCCTTGGGTGCACTTGCATAGTGCATACAGGGATAATCGTCGGTTGGTGCCTCAACGCTTAAAATTGTCTAAGGGGCCTCTGTGAGTTGGCTTTGGACCCTCGTACGCCTTCAAAGGTCCGGAACCCTAGGGTCCCGAGATATGTCAAAGACATTTAAATAATAATAACTTTATCTTGGGTGGCATAGACCCATAGAAACCTTAACCTAAACAAATATAAAATAAAAAAAATTGCCATGACCTACACAAGACATGACCCACTGATTTTGAAAGGGACAGTCAAAACGTACAGCTTTTGTGTTCAGAATGCCGTTGTTGCTACCCCGTATACTGGCCAGCAGAGAAGCTGTTTTTTTGCGTATGATGGCCTGGAAACCATCAGTGCGCGCTTCAGCAAACATCCCAGATGCGCTGCACCGCCACGGCATACCCAAGAACATCCTGAACGCATTATAGTACTGAGTGCGCAGGGCTCTGTGTATATCTCACAGGTCGCTTGAGTAGAAGGACTGGCAATAAGCTTTAAATTGCGTAACTTTCACTTCTCTCGTTCATCTTGCGACCCTGCGTGTGAGCATATTAGCTCTCTTATATGTATATTAGCGCTAGAGCCCTGCGCTCCCGCTCAATATCCTCATCGTCCCTGAGGTCGCCTGTCACAATGTGACCCAGATATTTAAAAGCTTGTACCTGCTTTAGGGCTTTTCCATTGCGAAATACAGGAGGCACATGGGTAGGCTGTTGTTTGCCTGATTTAAATATTAAAATTTCATTCTTTTTAGAGTTATTGTAACCCATGCGCCCCCGCGTACTTCTCACAAATAGACAAAAGTTTCCTTAGCCCGCCTATGGAAGGGCTCAGCATATCGTCTGCATAGCTAATATTGTTAAAACAAGTGTCATCAATGTGGCAGCCGAACTGTGTGCTACTGAGCCGCTCGACAAGCTGGTTAACATAAATGTTAAACAATAGAGGTGAGCTTAAATAACCTTGCTTAACGCCACATTCCAATTTATACTCATCCGACAGCGCCCCTGCCCACTTCACATAGTTTTTCTGGTTTGCATACCAATACCTCAGGAGAGAGATAACACTCCCCAGGCACACCCGCGCTGCCTAGCAGGTCCCACAGAATGTCGTATGTGACACGATCGAAACCCGACAGCATGCTTTAGACTTAAAATGGCACTCTCAGTAGACAACCCTGATCTGAACCCAACCTGGGCATCATGCAAGTCAACTATTTCCGCGAGGTTCGCATTAAGCATGCTGTCAAGTACCTTGGCCGCAGTGGTGGCCAGTGAAATGGGCCGATAGTTAGCCATGTCATCATGAGTCCCCCGTCCTATTTTTTAAAATAGGTACCACCATAGTAAGCATGAGCGGCTCCGGTAGGTATGAATGAGACATACACTTTAAAAACATTGACAACACACGCGACAAATGAACACCAGCATATTTAAATTGTTCTATGCTGAGGCCGTCATGACCGGGCGATTTTGCACATTGCATATGGTTTATTATGTTTCTGATACCATTAGCAGAAAAGAACGTCTTACACTCAGCCATGACGGCACTTGCATCGTGAACATAACTCGCTGACGACGGCCCCAGAGACGACGGGATTGTAAACTGTTCCTTAAACACGTCAGCAATAGTTTTGTGATCGCCCACGCCGTCGACGCTCACCGGTAGGCTTGTTTTCACATTTAATCGGTTAACATTTTTCCAAAAATCTTTAAAAAAAAATACCGAACCGGTTAGAGGCAAGAATATTCATTTTTAAATTGTTCTTGTTGGTCTTGGTATGATTTTAACTAGACTTAAATCATTTCGTGTGTCTGTCGTTTCGTCATAAACTATACCACTTGTATAACTATACCGGCTAGTACCCACATTTTAAATTTTGTGCGAACGTCTCGATGCGCATCGGCGAAATAATCATTCCACCCAGTTATTTGAAAAGACTTGGTTCTAATCTTTTTACAACGATTTTATTTCATTGCAGCCTCCGACAGTACAGAAACAATTTCATTATACAACATGTAACTTAATTAACGCACATCCTGAAAATAGTTTGTTCAGAATCGTTTACTGAATCGATTTATATAATTTTTAATATAGGTAATTTTTTATCCCAAAAATAATTAAAACTACGGATATTATTGTCATATTAACCCTGTACAATCAAAACAAATTGAAATGGACCGTAAGTCAAAGTAATAAGACTTTTAAAATCGCAGTTTTATTTGTATTCATAAAAATTCCATCATTCAATACAAAATAAAGAAAAATAAACCTTATTCCAAGAACGTTAACAAATGCATTGTAAACTTAGCGATTTGACCGCACGCACACACTAACAGGAACTGGACAAAGGACACAATTGCTCCGTGGATAAACCACCTACTTACTTTCGTTCCCTTTCAAGTTTAGTCAACTTTCAACATTAGTCACGCGCGGGCAATATTAGTGGAAAGAAGTTACGTAGTTAGTGTTATCAAATAATTCTTTCGCGCGCAATGTCTTTCCAATACACTAATGTTCAGTATACCGAAATGGTGAGGACTTTGGCAACGTGTGGTGATAATGTGGCTCTAGCTTGCAGAACATTTAACCAAAGGTATGGTACAAGAGTGGACCGCAGGACAATGTTAGCTGCTACTCAGCGGCTTCGCGACCACGGAACGTTCCGTCCAAACACAGCCATCGATAGGGGAGCCAACGTGCGTACACGTACTCGTCTTCAAAACGAAATCCTGGACTATTTCGATGAGAATCCCCATGCCAGTACCCGAGAAGCAGCGCCACACTTTGAATGTAGTCATATGCATGTGTGGAGAACACTTCGTGGTGATAAAGAACATCCATTCCACCTCAGAAGATGCCAGGAGTTGACTCCAAACGATTACGTACCACGTTTGCAGTTCAGCCGCTGGTTATTAGAAAATTGGCAGCGGAACATAATTTGGACCGACGAAAGTACATTCACACGCGTGGGGATGTACAATCAACATAACACACATTTGTGGATGCACGAAAATCCTCACGCATGCAGAGTGAATTCCTTCCAACACCGTTTCTCAGTTAACGTCTGGGCCGGTGTCATTGGTACACACATACTGGGGCCAGTCTTCTTACAAAGATTAACAGGAGACGCATATTTACTGTTTTTACGAGAAACTCTACCTACGCTGCTAGAAGACATTCCTCTTCATAATTTACAAGAGGTATTCTACCAACACGATGGTGCCCCTGCCCATTTCACTAGAAGTGTTCGGCAGCACCTTGATGAAGAGTTTGGAGAGCGCTGGATCGGTCGCGGCGGCCCTATCCAGTGGCCCCCCAGATCAGCTGATTTGACGCCTCTTGACTTTTTTTTGTGGGGACGAATTAAATCGTTAGTTTATTTTGGTGATACAACAAGTGCCGAGGACCTAAAAAATAGGATAGTGAACGCTTTTGAAATAGTGAGAAATGACACTGAAGTGCTTTCTAAATTAAAACATCAATTAAGAAAACGGGCATTAAAATGTATTGAACAAGGTGGTGGACATTTTGAAAGTGTGTTAAAAAGACAACGTCGTATGAGTGTTTAGGCCATCAGTATGTAAGTTATTTGATTTTTTAAATTACTTTAAATATTTTGATTCAATCTTTTAAACATGCCGTCTCTGAATAATGTTGTCGTACCGCCTCTTATTTTCAGCAGTTCATTGCCGATTGGCATTGTATCATATTCAATAAACGAAATTATTCAGAGTCGACAGTCCAAAGCCTGAAAAGTGTGATGGAAAGACGCAATCATAATGTTTACTAGACATAGACCGTAAATAAACAATTCTTTTCTCGGACGTCGTCGGTTAATGTTTCATAATATTTCTTTAACGTAAACAATCGTGTATCAAATTGTCGGCTTTTTCCGTAGTTTCGTTGTGTTGTGTCGAGCGGCGCGGTAACTGCTTGTGCGACTGTGTGCGCTGCGTGCGTAGTAGTATGACCATAAATTTCTCCCAGAATTGGTATAACTAATTTAATAAATAACAATGCATATACATGTTAAATTAAAAATTAAGTGTATATATTATGATTATAACATAATATTCTAATTGGGGTGTTTGAGGGTGTGCGTTAATTACGTTACATATTGTATATAACGGCATACATAATCACACAACATTGTCCTAATGCTAAGTTTATTGACCGTTCACGACGTTTAGAATTACATAATTCGTGATATTTATGAATTTGATTATGCTGTCTTTCTCCCCAGAATACTTGCTGCCTGAGATCGTCTTTATTTAAATTATGTTCATATTTAATATTAAGTTTATACAAATAACATTCTATTATAAGTGGGAAGTGGTCAGACCAGTACACATCTTCATGAACCCATACTTTATTAATGATGGAAAGTGCAGATTGTGTTGTAATGCAATGATCCAACCACCTCGCGCACCCATGAGCTTCACTACGAAACGTATTAGGTACCCGACACCATGCGTTATCGTTACAGAAAGCAACTAATTCATTAAATAAAATTTCGTCCGGATGTGCATTAAAGTCTCCTAATACATAAAATACCTCAGTTCCATTTTTTTAAATTTTTATTATTTATGTAGGTACCTACACAGTTAAACAGATACAGATGGATACGACATATTAGTATTGAGTACAAAGGTACTGTTTTTTATTTTTATTTAAAGAGTTTGGAAGACTTACAGCTAAATACAATGGTGATAGATAACAGTATGATAATCTGACAGCCAATTACAGGTCTTCGCGTCTAGAGCTTGTCTGGTATAAAAGTACCGTGGAACAAAATATATCTACACACTGCCAAAATTTTGCCAAAAAAAAACAAGACTAACAACATAAATTTACAGGTAGAGCATCACATTTTAATTTGAAAAAAAAACCTAATATGATTGCGACAGGTTATTTCCAATGAGAACCAAGATGTTAGAAAATTCAATTTAAAAAGAAAAGGAAAACAAAGTCTGATGAATTCAAGCTTTAAATAAATTCTTTGCTAAACACTTTTTTGCCGAGGTCACACTTGTTTTAAAAATATCAAAGACGAACTGTTTGCACACCTTATTAAAATGCCTGCTCACACACACAACGCACGAATTTTGTCTGTTGGTGGATTGAACCTTTTGGATTTGCTTGGAACGTTGACAAAGTATCAGAACAATTAATATACTTGTATATTTGTTCTATTTCATGATCAGAGGCAATCTCAATGCACGTCCACACAGAGTCGTTGCAAACAGATTTGCCACAGTTAATATCAACGTCCTACCATGGCCTGCTCAATCGCCAGACTAGAATCTCGTTGACAAGTATGGGATATGCTTCAAAGAAGAACTCTGCCAAATACGGATGCCGTACACACACTAGAAAATCTTTTTCGCCTGCTACAACGGACTTGGGCAGCCATTCCGCAACGTGTTTTGGATGAACTCATATTGAGTATGCTGAATCGCTGCGACCGTGTTATACGCGTTAATGACGGAAATACAGACTACTAATTGTTTATTTTACGCAATAAAAACCTTTAAAAGCTTTTAATTTTATCTTTCTATCACATTTTAATGTTAAAAATCCAGCATAAGCAAAAATCACGCCCTCAAGTCTTTATTAATGCAAAAGCAGAGAGAACTTCGTCAATCTACACATACGAAAACATTTTATTTAATCAATCTGAATAGAATATTTTATTTTATTTCAATCAAATCAAATATTTTATTGGAACAAAAACAGGTTTACAAATTTTTTTGTGTTCGTTATCAGGTACATTAGTTTAAAAACTGTGCTGCAGCCATTAGCGCTCACTTCCGAGAGAGGAGACGTCGGCGTTCCAACATTATAATATTAAAGCAATAAAATAAAAATTAATTGAATTATTTATTTATTTAAACATTCAAAATAATTTAGGTTAAGATGATCCACTTCTCTAGTGTGATATGTGTATGTATGTATGTATGTATTGTAGTATTAATACTACATGTTATTTATTTAACATGCATCATACTTTTTGAATTGCAATCTAATTTTTTGTCACTTCGCTTAACCAGAAATTTTATTTTCTAATATTTTCAAATAAAGATTTGTTTTGACGTCTTATGAGATTGACTCGAAAAAAGGGGCAGGTTGAAAATTCGCTGTTGTATTCATGATCTATTAAATCGGATATGTCCCTCGACAAAATTAGCATGTCGTTGCTTTAGTAAGAAAGCAAAGCATTTTCGATGTTCGTGTTATTTTGGATCGGGAGCGTATCTCTCCTAAAGTCGGCGAGTCGTGGCTCCAGGGAGAGAACCAAGAGTTAAGTTCTACTTGTCTTTTTTCTGGTTTGGGTTCGAAGATTTAGCAATCCGCTCTGCTCCTCCAACCATTTCCATCCAACCTTTTTGCTGGCGGAGGCTGGCTACCTGGTGGAGCTGCAGTAGAGAGCGACTTTTTCCGGAAGGCGGTTTACCAATCCTGAAGTTTCAGATGTCATCAGCGCGACATAGCGGCTACTGACAGAGTCACGAGAGACAGAGAAGCGTCGGAGCTTCCAGGAGAGGATTTGGCGGAAATTTAATGTTTTTTTTTAACTTGAAGTCTAGTTCATCCTAAATAACGATATTGCGTTTCAAAAATTACTACCAGTTTGTGTTTTTTTTTTTTGTAATGACTAATTCAATTCTTTTAATCAAACAGAATACAGCAGGTTCGGTACCTTTTATAAAAACTCCGCCTAATTTCAGTCTCGTGGACGTAGTGTTAAATTTTGGTTGCAACCACATTTTCGAGCTTGTCGCTTTGTCCAATTTAATCTTTATAATTTAATTTATGGTACCTAAACCTATAGTACTTCTTATTGTTCGTAATACTTTATAAACCTGCCGAACCCCGTTGTGTAATGTGACGAATTACTTTTTATTGTATTTTCTACTTTTTATAGATTTTTTGTTTATTCTTTTAAATATTCGATCTTTTTTAAAATACAAATTAAACGTGTTCAGTGGCGAAGAGAATATGTGTTTCCTTTCTTTTTTTTGCTACAGTATGTATGTATATATGTATGTATGTATGCGGGGTGTATCTGTATGTGTCTATGCTTGATTATATATACTACGGAAGATTATTACCACAGACAGCGAAAGGAACAAGAATGTCAGGACATATTTAAATCATAGGTAAGCATGTGTCATCAGATTTTCTAAGTATTCATACGTCAGGCTTTGGAGTCATTTGTCTGTGAGCGCTCTACACTCCCTTGAGGAGGTAAGTGGGTAGATATTTAAAATCTTATTTACTCTGTTGTACAAAACAGGACCAAAGAAGTGATACTGACGTGTCACCAACACAACATTGGCCGGCCCAGTCTGGCACACTATGTCCGCCCTTCGTTTTTTAAACTGTGATTAGGGTCAAAGGTAAGCTCCGAGTGCTTGCGTAGTATAGTGCTTAGGAAAAATGCGTGCCTCACTGTAGGCACTTTACAGAGAGCAGAGAGTACGATGGTATTAAAACGAATAGGTTTATGAGCCATAACCTTAAGAACTGCCCTCGGTGCCCGTTCCAGCCTAAGCAGTAAACCACCAGAGTCACCCCAAACCGCTGTTCCATGATAGAGTGCGCCAAGCAGAGTAAACAATTTTCAGAGTACGAAAGTCTGCAGAAGACCTCAACTTTTTGAATACAAACATTAATTTCCTGACCCGTGTCACCACTAGTCACCAGTGACCCGATCTGATCGTTCCACAACATAGATCATACTGTCGATAAGAACACCAAGATATTTTATATATTGTTAGTTCGCATAATCACATTACAGTTACAAGAAGTGTTAGGTTAGGTTATTGAACAGCAATTGTGTGCAGTTAGGCTGTAGAGTGAAGCCGGTTGGGACGCTTTTCTTGGTGCAAACGTGATAAATAAATTTAGTTTTATCCAGGTTCAAGGTAAGGAGATTGCTAGTTAACCATTTCATAACCACCTGCAAGGCAGATTCCGCGTAGGAACGAGCTTCTAGTCAATCATTGCCGTGTCACACGTGACAGTGTCATCTGCGTACATTATCATTTGCGAGTTTATTAAACACAGTTTATTTATTACAGAAGTCATTTATATAAATTAAAAAAAGGGTAGTCCAAGGACACTACCCTGAGGGACACCATAAATGAGGACCTCTTCATTACTAGTAAAGTTACCTATCTTAACAGCCTGAGAACGGTCACTCAAGTAACTCTTAAAAATATCAAGAGAAGCCTCTAATGCCAATTTGTTGAAGTTTAGTGAGCATGAGGAGGACAGAGACAGTGTCAAAAGCCTTAGAAAGATCAAGAAAGATTGCAATCGTGTTTAGTCTTTCTTTTAGTTTTTTAGCAATAGTACCAGTTAGTTCCAAAACAGCGTCTTCTGTATTGTTTCCTGATCTAAAACCATACTGATTCGCGGCAAGAATATTTTGGGAATTAAGATAGTTTAAGAGTCTAAGACTTATTCAAGAGTCTTTGAAAGGGTCGTCGAAACGGATGACACTCAATTGTAATAAACCATATTTTTTGAATACCTTGATCCCTAGACACTTTTTTATATGTATATTGACTGTATCTATACCCGCTGAAAATATATTTCAATGTAATTGGGAAAACATTAACTTTTTAAATTAAAAACTATTTTACATGTAAAATTATTCGAAAAGTACTGACCCGACATAGAAACCCCAGTCTGGTCTAATGACCTAAAGAAACCTAATATTTAAAATTATACATTTAGACATACCACACACAATCATCAAACAACTTTTTGCTCTTAACCAATCACTTTTCACTTTCTCATTCTCACATTTTTAAAGTTTACCACAAGTACAAAAATGAATCCACTTGACTCAGTCCACTGGCACGTCTGCCACATTAGAATTATTCAAGCATACCCTATAGCCGGGCACTGCCCCCTAAGATACAGGCCTAGCCTAGTTTAGGGGACAGGGTTGAATGTATTGTACTTATCTATATAATACTAAGTTAAGAACTCTTAATCTATATACAGTGCAATGTACTTGACCTTTGTGGTAATAAACAAACAATTTATAAAAACAAACAATATAATATATAAACTCAATAAAACAGGCTTTTCTCAAGGACTAGATAACCGAATGTTAGGTCTCCGCTGCCGCGAGAAATCACGGTACAGCGGACAGAGCTCCGGCAGTATCTCAGGGCAGCATGGAGAGTGCAACCCAGCGCTGGGCACGCAACAATTGCGGCGATAAGTCCCCTCTTTGAGGAGTGGCTAGAGAGGTGCCACGGCGTCCTCACCTTCCGCCTGACGCAGGTCCTCAACGGACACGATTGTTTCGGGAGGTTCCTGTTCCGGATAAGGCGGGAGAAAACGCCCGGGTGTCACCATTATGTGGATCGCCCGGAGGACACGGTGGAGCATACGGTGGAGGTCTGCACGGCTTGGGCGGAGCACCGCCGTGTCCTCGTGGAGGCGATTGGCGGTGGCGATCTCTCGCGTCCGGCCCTGGTCCAGGTCATGGTACGGAGCGAGAGGGCTTGGGAAGCCGTCACCTCCTTCTGCGAAGCAGTAATGTTCGCGAAGGAGGAGGCGGAACGCGTGAGGGAGAGGCAAAATTCGCGCCCTCACGCCCCTAGCCGCCGCAGGAGACGTCCTGGGCGTCAGGAATCGCAGGCCGATTCCCGGCCACCGTAGGCGCGGGCTTGCGAACGGCGAGCAATGGGCAGCTCGCCGTTCGATAAGGACCAGGCCCGGGTCGACGGCGCGTTGTGTTCCACGCGCGCGTCAAAGAGATGTCAGCACCAATGACGGGGTCCGCTAGGGCCGATGCCTGCTAGGGTTGCGGGAAACTCCGAGAGGATACCGTGGCCCCTGGCACAGGCAACTGAAGGAACACGGGTGGGTTTTGGTCAGTAAGAGTGTGACACGCCCTCCCGCTCTGCCCAGAGCGGGAGAAGTTATTTGATGATCTCCAACCCTCAAAAAAAAAAAAGGTCCAGGGCTAGGTCTCGGTCTAGGGTAGGTACCTGTACGCACCAAAAATAAATTTCGGCTATATAGTCCACTTAATTGAGATTATAAAGTCCGGACTTAAGATTTTTCTTTATAAAACCACTATTTGAGGACAATTTTGAGGCTAGTATTATTTAAACTATTTTATATGTAACAAAACAAGAAGTCTGGGTAGACCATAAAGCCGGAGTGACGACACCGTACAAATAGCCGAGGACTTATGGCCCAGCCGGGCAAAAGATAGTGCCATCAGGACTGGAACGGTTTGGAGCAGGCTTTCACTGCAAAAGGTGGCCCTTACACGTAACAATACTAACCTTTGTAATATTTGTACAAAACTAACATTACTAACGAATAAATAAATAATTAGACAACACAAAACAGTAGATAGGAACTACATGTAAGGGACAAAATAAAGCTAATAAATAAAACATAATTATGTGTATGACTTTATGTTAATATGAAAAAACATTACATAATCTAAACTGGTTAGTGACGCATCGTCACGAACATCATAAATCCACTATTATTAAGATTATCTTCATTTTATGATTTTGGCTACGTGCGGCAATATCTAAAATTAAAAGAACTAACGTAAAATAACCAACGTTCATAATCCCTAAAATCTAAATACCTAATGATTGTTTCACTTATCTTATCACCTGCGACTAGATTATTAGACAATGGTAAATACATTTTTATTTCATATGATTCGTCATTTTGAACTGGGTGAAATAGGTTAGGTTAGGTTAAAACTGTGATTTCCATCCCGGAAACAAAAAAAAAAAAAAAGGTTAAAACTGTGAAAAAACGCGCGCGAGCCGAGCGAGTGAAGAGAGCGTGCTGCGGCAGCGGCCGGCGAGTGCCAAAAACGACTAGAATACATTAATAAACTGTCGGCGAGTTGTCCATTAGGTATTTCATACATTGTTGAAATATCCAATATCTGTAATTTTAACGTAAATATAATGAACTAAAGTTAAATGTTGACATTTTCAACTTAGGTACCTATAATGACTATCGATATTTTTAATCATTTGATATTTTATCTCTCGGCATTTCAATGTTCGACATTTTATTTTAAGCTTAGGTATAACAATTTTCGATATTACGATACAATATAATATTTAAATTTTCGTTGACATTGACATTGACATTTTACCCGTAGGTATTTTAATGTTCGACATTCAAATATGTACCCATTTAAACATAGACAACGATCAATTTTATCAATCAGATCTGGTTTCGCGAGTGTAAAAGAGGGTAGCTCTTTTACGCTCGCGGAACCTGATCTACTACTTCATACAAATAGCTCGCAAGTGATCATTTTAGGTATTTTATGGTTTAAGAACTTTATTTCCTCATAAGAATTAACAATAATTCACTTACTGAGAAACAAGATTTACATTTACATTTTGACCATTTGGTATTTCAAATGTTGGTGTATCAAGTTTAGGTGTAATAACTGTTGATATTTTAAACATTAGATATTTAGTCCAATCAGTATTTTAAACTTAGGTAATTCGTAGGTAGGTTTTAGGTGCTTAGGTTTTTAAACACATTAGGTATTTAGATTTTAGGGATTTTGAAAGTAAGTTGTTTTACGTTACTTCCTTTAATTTTAGATATTGCAATACGTACCCATGATTTTATGAGCAACATTATTAAGGGTAACTTCCTATGCCTGTTTTTAATAGTATTATAGGTACCTGATTAGAAGAAAGCACCGTTTTACAGGAATAAAACTATTAAACTACGTTACGATTTTTTAAATGTACAAGTGACAACACCTAATTCAAAAATAATTTATGTTGTGACTGTGTTTATAGTAATATAGTATAATGTAACCATGGATGAATACAATATTTTACTAATAATTATGACTAATTTCGTGGACTATCTAAGTACCTACTAGGCTCTAGGCATATATGTAAATAGAGCAATAAATCTAACATTATCTATTAAGTTCATGGGCAGTTAGTTTTTTCGCTTTTTCGAATCTATTGGTATTGTTATACTTTGTCAGATGTCAAGACATAACATAACAATAATGCAATTAATTATTTAGTCCTATAGTTACATACTAGATTGTCTCGCACGTGGGGTGGTGGCTTAGTAATAACAGCCACGCGGGTCGATCGATCAGGTTAAGCTACGCTTGCCGCGGTCGGTCCGTGGATGGGTGACCATCTTTACATACCGAGACCCCTCCGTGCCTCGGAAAGCACGTTAAGCCGTTGGTCCCGGCTGTCATTCGTGGATTTTTGTGTACTATTCGTGTATTATTGGTAATTTTAGTATTGATTCAGGTGCTGGCACTAAACCTATTTGCTCAATGATGAGCGGAGCGGAAACGCGGCGAAAAATTAGTAGCTATCGCGTAACGAAGAAACATTTTCAGTGTGTTTTCCTTTTAACTTTAATAACCTTTATTTACTTCGAGTTGTTAAGAATATCTTACCGAATCCTGAAAATATGCGGAAGAAAATATTGAAGTAGGTATATTTTACTCAATATTTAAGTAGACGTAATTGAGGAGCTTGTTGCTAAGTCATAACAGCCGCACGAGTCGATCGATCACATTAAGCTACGCTTGCCGCGGTTAGTCCGTGGATAGGTGACCATCTTTACATACCAAGACTCCGTGCCGCTGGTCCCAGCTGTCATTCGTGGATCTTTGACAGTCGTTAGGGGTCGTCAACAGCCCGAAATTCTGACAACCAGTCTTACCAAGGGGTACCGTATTACCCAGTAACTGGGTTGTGGAGGTCAGATAGGCAGTCGCTCCATGTAAAGAACTGGTTATCAGCTGAATCCGGTTAGACTGCAAGCTGACCCCAACATACTTGGGGAAAGCTAGGCTAGGCAGATGATTGTCGCACACATAGCGTTAGTGCTAGATTAGTTATTCGCAGAGAGTCGATTGTAGTTCACTACGTTTTGAGAATACAATCACTTATTACACGTCACTTAGCATCACGCCTGTGTTCCACGACGGGTAACCTATAGTAGGTATCGACCTACACCCACGCTTCGCCAGTTACCCTATAGTAGAATTTACTTTATGCTTTTGTGCAGTCTTATAATTAAAAAAAAAACTAAAATACAAACAGTTTAATTAAGCCGTTCAAGAGATTTTCCGTTGAATTTTTCAACAATCAATTATTTATTGAAAAATCCTTATTCCTAATCCTATTCGCACATACTTACAATATAATATTTTTTTTTTTGCTTAATCGTATAATCAACTTTGGCTTTGTAATAAATCGGTCTATAAATACAAGCAGATGCAAAAAAATTGTGATATCGTTCAATGGTCGTGTCCTCGTGTGGTCACACAGTGTGAACCGTCAACAGTGCACACACGTGCTATGTAACTGATATAAAAATACCTAGACGATAGTTGTACTATTTAATTTATTTAGTCTCATATTGTTATCAAGGTAACTAACTGTTTCTGACCGAGTTTCAGTGATTGTTAAATTTTTCACGTAGTTTTTATTCCTCGTTTTGTTTTAGCATGGGAACCTATAGCGTGTTATCTTTTTTTGTGAGCATCGGAGTCATTGGTTTATCTTGTGAAACGAATAATCCTAATATCGTTTTTATAATGGCTGATGATATGGTAAGTTTTATTTATATTATTTTAAACTTAAACCCTGTGTAATATTCTAATATTCGAGTTTTTTTTGGTATTAATATCACCAGGATTATTATAACTTTTGTCATTATAATTGGTTTAGTGTAATGATCGTAGAATATACAGTACAGTAGTGTAGTGTATGAATCGTCGTTTATTGATTCATCAATAAAAAAGTATATATTGTTGTCGTAATAGGTAGCCGGAAAGCATTATAGTTTGCACCAATCTATCAGAAATCAGTATCCTGAAATAATTAGTCTGAAAGCTGATGAGGATCTTTGGGATATGTCTTGATTTACATTCTTTTTTGTTTGATTCTTAAAAAAAAGTAAAGCCAAGATACCTCTATGAGATTTACATTAAAGACCCCACACTCAATAATCCGAAAAATAATTAAGTTTATTGATGGAAACAATGTTCAATGTTCAACCTGTATGTAATTAACCTCGTGTCTTTAAGGAAAACAATATTAACTACGTAAACCGTATCAACAGTAATATTAAGTATAACAGTATCAACTATGTAAACCGATAACCATTTCTATTTTATTAAACCTAGCTTTGTTTAAAAACAAATCAGAGCTATTGACACACTTATCCATTTTTTATAGGGATGGAATGACGTCAGTTTTCATGGTTCTGATCAAATTTTAACACCTAATATTGACTTGTTGGCGTATTCGGGAGTGGCACTAGGAAGGTACTACAGTCATGCAATATGTACACCCTCTAGATCAGCTCTTCTTACTGGAAAATATTCACATAAAACAGGTAATTCCTTTAGATACACACTATTTTAGATATTATTAGCTTTTCTGTCTAAAACCGAGGTGATGTTATGTTCATTAGCCCGATCATTGACTCTGTGACGTCAATGCTTATCAAGATATTTGATCTGATAAGTAATTTAACAGTAACATTTTAGCCAAATATTAACTGTCTTTTTGTAGTCTGCCTCACTCTTCTACCGTCGTCGTCGTCTCACTCATATACCTACAAAAAATGTTCCACATAATATGTATATTATTTTATTTTATTGCATATTGTTTTTGGAACTGTACTATGACCTAAACTGTGTTTTCTCATCCAGGGATGCAAGGTTATCCACCTCTAACAATGGGTGAGGATCGGGGCATTCCAACAAGTTTGACACTATTGCCTGAGTTTTTCCAAGACGCGGGTTATTCAACCCATTTGGTTGGCAAGTGGCACGTTGGGTCATCCCGGGAAGAATATTTACCAACCAAGAGAGGCTTCGACAGTCACTTTGGACATAGAAGTGGTTACGTAGACTATTACGAGTACACTTATGAGGAGGATGTAAGTATATTTGTTATTGTTTTCAATAGAGTAGCCAACAACAAGGTAAGTAACTTATAAAAACAATATTCCTTCGGAACCTTCCTAGATTTAGCTATAATCTTTGACACGTATCAATATTCCCAGTAGAAAACATACCTATAAATGGGTTTAAGGAGACGATCAAGGACCGTCTCTTGATTGAAACTATGTCTGTAATTAACCACCATTATGCGACCCATAAAAATAAAAACCCATAGAATAGTGGACAATAACTTACCTTCAAGTTAGGTGTTCCCCAAGGAAGTACACTAGGTCCGACTTTATTCAGTTTTCACCCAATACATCGTAAAGGTGTAAGTTTGAACTATGGGTTTATAGTGCATTTATATATCTTGGACACTTTACGAGATGTACTTGTTTTTAGTGGACCGTCGGCCAAGTTTCTGGTCTATCTTTATTTAGAAACCAAACCCCAGCATGGGACGTTGAGGGTTACATCACCGACGTATACACAGAACATGCCAAGTCAGGTAAGTTCTATTACTGATGAAAATGTTGATTACCACACTGGCTAGGCGGAGAGACAAGCCAAATGGCAAAATTTTGCTTTTTCTTTCGTTAATTTTAGCCTCATGCAGATTATATACGGTGGCAGGGACATCGACGCACAACCATGGATTCAACTAGCTTCAAGTTTCTGACTGACCAACCCCTTGACAATTCAAGTGCGTGTAAGGTTTAAATTTGAAATAAATGCTTTGAGTTTGAGCTTGAGTTTGAATTCAGTACATGATTCTAGATCCCCAAGCGTTGAAATTGTTGTCGGTTATTAAATGAAAATCTGCTGTTTCCTACAAAACTGAAATACCTACGCAATCAAAATGTAAGGAACAGCAACTTTTTCTAATAATAACTGACGAAAAATTTCAACGCATCGGTAATCATGTACTGAATCCATATCAGGTCGAGCGGCGATGTCCCAGCTACCCTGTATAGATTGTAAAAAACTTGGAAATCCTTGTATTATGCAAACCAAACTAAAGTTTTCGTCATACATATACAGAGTTGATATGACAGAGGGGCATAACATTACACTACACGTATACCATACGTGTTTAGTATTAATTCGATACGGTATAAAAATAAAAAGCACCAAAAATTACCTTTTTTTTTCAAACAAACTAATTAACTTACAAATCAAAGTAAAGCGCAACCACCCTTTGTAAATAAATTTAACTAACCTTAGATACCTAAGTAACAAAGCGGCAACGTCGCGCGCGCGCGCTCTTACCTCGTGTCAAAGCGGGCGACCGGCGGGGGCGGGCGTGGGCGGCGGCTTAGGCCTCTAGGGTTTTGAAGTACGCGCACAATAACAATCACAACAAAAACACAACATTTTTAAATACTCGATGTGTCCTCCATTCACATTAATGCACAAATTGTACCGACGGAGAATATTGTTATTTATTTTTCTAGTTAAATCACTGTCCGTTGCTAAGCACTTTAATTTGTGAAATGCTAAAATAATCCAATTTTTTAGTTCAACAATTGTATTTACCTCTGAGACATACACTTCAACTTCACCCTTAATGTACCCCCACAAAAACCAATCCATGGGAGTGAGGTCTTAAACTTATTTAGTGTACTATCACAATAACAAAACAAAATCACAATTGTCAGCGCTCGACAAAACAAAACATACGTTCCGAAAGGCTAGCGTCGCCGCGTCGGCGCACTGAGGCCCCACTTACCGATCGCAAGGATCTAGGATGCAACAGCAACACACTGACCTATTTCTATTTCTTTTACGCGGGGGATGTTTTGCTATGGTTGTCACTCTCGTAATGAAAGTGCAAGTGTGTGTGTGTGTGTGTGTGTGTATTTATTGCTTCCTTGTTTGCATTGCCATCTTTTTAGCGAAATTATTTGGTTGTAGGTACTTGTGACTTGCGTCAAAGCGGCAACAACGCATCGTAGGTTATACTCAGATTTGTAGTTTTAAGGTGCATGACCTATGCGTATAGACATAATCAGCCGTTAGGAAAGATACATCGTGTTCAAACAGTGCAAAAATTTAAAAAATCATTTGCGACTAAACTACTGTTCCTATTGTATTGATTTTTGGTACAGAGCTTGAAAATGGTACCTAGTATAGGCAGTTTAAAGGAAAGCCCCTCAGTCGCATCCACTCTGTATACATACATAAACTCACGCCCTTTTGCCACGCGGGTAGGCAGAAACTACAGAACGCCACCTGCTACGATCATTACATACTTCTTTTGCCTCGTTTACGTTCATACTGTTTCTTATATTTATGTTACTCGTTAGGTTAGGTTGGAAACATTCAGACAGATAGCGAAATAAAAGATATTCCGCCTGGAACTCTTACTTTGACTCATTATCATTCAATCGATCAAACCAAAAACCTTAATTAAGTTTTCTTGCACTTAATTTTATTCGTTTTTATCAGTTATCGAAAATCACGACACGTTGTCTCCCCTGTTCCTCTTTGTTGCGCATAACGCTCCGCATTCGGGCAACAAAGGTGCTCCATTGCAGGCACCGCCAGAAGAAGTCAGGGCGATGAGGCACGTCGAGTCACCTGAGAGAAGGATATTTGCAGGTAAATATTGTACATGTGGAATTTGAGGGCTCAGTTATGGTTTGACACCCCTTTTTTTGAGGTTGGGAAATCGTCAAATAACTTTTCCCGCTTTGGGCGGAGCGGGAGGGCGTGTCAGACTCTTACTGACTAAAACCCTCCCGTGTTCCTTCAGTTGCCTGTGCCAGGGGCCACGGTAACCTTTTCGGACTTTCCCGCAACCCTGGCAGGCATCGGCCCTAGCGGACCCCGTCATTGTTGCTGACCTCTGTTTGAGGCACGCGTGGAACACAACGCACCATCGACCCGGACCTGGTCCTTATTATTTGTCACCCTAACACCCTGTTGAATTTTTGTTGTTACTTACCAAATCTCACACAACATCCTCGTGATACTTACAATACATCGAAATTATACTTTATTGTAATCAGGAAATAAAAACAATACCACACTCAAATGTTCACATCCGCGCTATGGCGGCGATTTGCGTTCATCAAACTTATATTTCGCTTTACCTTTTAGCCATGGTTAAGAAACTTGACGATAGCGTCGGTGAGATTGTCCAAGCTCTATCTGACAAGGGAATTTTAGAAAACACGATAATTGTGTTTGCATCAGACAATGGAGGTGTGACAGTAGGCGAGCATAATAACTACGCTTCAAATTATCCCCTGAGAGGGATTAAAATGACACCTTATGAGGGAGGTGTGAGAGTGGTCGGATTGGTATGGAGTACCCACTTAAACAATACAAGTCATTATTGGGACGGGTACATGCACGTTACAGACTGGTTACCTACTTTGTTGAGTGCTGCTGGTGTAAAAGGTCCCACAGATATTGATGGAATAGACCAATGGGACAGTATTGCCTCTAACCTACCTTCTCAAAGGATAGAGATGTATGAAATCGACGATAGCACAGGATATGCTTCAATAATATACGGAGAGTTTAAGTTGGTAACGGGTGACGTTGTTCACAGTTACAGTACATACCTTGCCACGAATCTCACAGGCATGATTGGCAGCCCACCGTCTTACGTGGAAACTCTTAAAGGAAGTACCGTGTATGGTGTACTCGAATCACTTGGCATGCCCTTCGACACTGACGACTTGAGTGTAAGAAACAAAACAACAATAAAATGCGATCCATCTTCGGCTACTATATGCTATCCTGGTAACGGTGAGTTTCGTAATGAAATACGGAGTGGTTTACCAATGGACTACTGAATAGTTCAGAACTTTTGCCTAGAATATTCAGTTGCAGTTGTTTGTTAACACGGTAAAGCACAGTTAAAAACCGTCGTAGTGGTTGTTACAACAACAATACAGAGTGTAAAAAGACCTATCACATAGCCGTCACATGCCTACGCATTCTGCGCATCAAACTAAGTAACTTTGCATTAAAATGATTGCTGGGTAACTACTTTTATTGTTGGTGTGAAAGTTTACCGTTTTGCGGTACTGCGCAATGTAACACACGCAAAACATACAACAACGGCAACAACAATAACAAGCAACGGTACAGGGGTCGTGGAGGTATTTAAAGTTGTATTATAACATTAAAACTTGTTTTCGTAAAAAAAAAAAATGTCAGTAAAAGTTGGAATTTCGACCTCCAATATTTGCGTAACCAGAAGGTTCCCAGGAACGGTACAAAAAAATGATTACGATGACGGGGAGTACAAGTGACTCTCGGCTTTGTAAAGTGTCTTTTTACACCCGTTGAGTAGTGTATCTGTTTTAATCCATTGGCTTACTACTCCTTCATATCAAACAGCTATCAAAATGTGGATGTATCCAATTATACTAAATGTATCATTTTCAGGCACGGTATGTCTTTACAATATAATAGAGGATCCCTGCGAAAGAATTGAATTATCCGCCAGCTATCCGGAACTAGTACCGTGCTTGCAGGCTCTGTTGGAAACAGAGATGGAGAAAAGGATTCCTAGAATTATGCCGGTTTTCAGGAACCCCTTAGCTGCTCCTAGTCTGTTCAACTATACTTGGGATGTTTGGATTAAGTGAGGTAACTCAATGAATCTGTATTATATGTATAAATATCTGATCACCCTCTGTGATGAAGTCTTAAGTATAAAAAAGGGGTAGTAGGGTAGTAGAGGAAATGTACTGAAATGTACTGAATCGTCCTTAGAAGTTATAAAAACTAAAGTCCTTCTTAAAATGTTAGTTTTGATTTTTTGCCATTGTAAGAATGGAAGCGTGGCTATGTAATGAATAATTCTCCTAGTTCTGTTTCACAGTCAGTTCCCGCACAGAGATTGTTCAAATATTTACATACGAGTATATATAAATGGCGAGGTCTTGCCGGAGTTTTGTCCTTATCTTTTTCATTGTCACTGATTGCGTAAGCGTACTTGCCGTGTGTATTGAGACAACGATCTTGCAAAATCTGTTTTTTTTTTACTTAGATATCGCGGAAATCGTGGTTATCTAATAAAATGGCATTTATACAATTAAAATAACCTAAATACAGGGCTGAATTAGCCAGTTTTGACTTATCGTGTTCTTGTTGTCTCAGTAAACGTGGAAAAGAAAAGATTTTTTTAACTCAACAGCGTTTTGCTTGTTTCAATCTTGCAACCTGAATTTTATTTCGATTTTTTTTTTGAGCATGAGTTGTTTTGTAAAAATGTAAGTGATAATCATTATTATTCAAGTGTATTAGAATAAATGTAGGTATGTAATTTTGCAGTAGGTATATTTAACTGTTTTGTAAGAATAAAAAGTGAAAAATAATAATATTTTACAATCTATTAACAAAGTTGAAAAATATCTTGTTATCTTTTCACAAAGTCTAGATAAATGTTGATTGTTGTTGACGTTTTTATATGCGTGAGAAACTGATTTTATACAAAATAATACGCTAAGTAAATGTGAAATCATACATGGTTTGTTTTATTAGATATAGTAACCAAATTTAACCTCTCCGGCCTCCCCCAATAATTAATTCCTTATTTTGTTATTTACAATTTACAATAATTCATAGTACATAATAATTAGTAATACCGAAATAAAATATATATAAAAGAACTACTAAAGGCCAGCGCACACCGGTGTACGGCGGGGGACGGCATCGAGGAGGATTTGCTGCCGGCTAGCTCACACTGATGATTTGCGATGCTGCCAGCGGCCGCCGGCGCCGGCGCACTACTGGATGCTGCGGCATGCCGGCAGCACCCTGCGTTATGCCACGGGGCGTGCCCGGTAGCCCCTCGAGCTTGTTTAGCGACTACGCAACGCAGCCAGAAAGTTTCTAGCGGACTTCGTCGCATGCCTTCGCATTTTGCCGCATTCACAACCTGCCATTACCTCTCACGACATGGTGTCGCGTCCCGCCGCATGGTGTCGCATCTGTGATGCGCTGACATGCGGCATGCGCTGAAGGATACTTCAGCGCACTCTTGAATATCGCAGAGAGAAGATGCTCCGTGGTCGGTCCCTGAGCTTTGGAATCTAAATCTTGTTACCATTAGATACGTACGAATTAACGTTGGTAAATTTAAAATACCCTGATCCGCCGTCCGCCGATGTGCGCTGGCCTAAAGTTTTCAATCATATCCGTGTCGTTATTGCAACGTTTTACAATCAACTTTTCATTGTGACAGCAGTACTAGGTACATCCCTCTAAGTACCTTCGTATACATTTTCCTTTTTTATACCGCGCTGTACGCTGTAAAATGACAGGATATAATATTAAAAAATGATTGAGTGTCCGACTTATAGCGGTAGAGTCAGGACCAAAGAAGGATACTCGACATTTTTACAACGTTATAAAATAAAATGATTGTGCTTATATCCAACAAAATCATACTACTCTGCACCGTCGTAAAATAAAGACAGGATAGACAGAGGCTCCATGATTGATATTGACTAAACGAGTCGATAAAATCAAATTTATGTAAATTAAATTGTTTTGTGGAAAAATACCTAGGTATATGTAGGTTATATTTCAGAGCTCACACGCTGAAATATAGGAAAAGGCACACATAACAAACCAAGTTGACATTTTTGAAAAAAAAAACTCATCTTACTTTTAGTGTTTTAAGCTCAAATTTAACTTCAAAAATACTAGAAACGCGGTCAAATACGTAAGTGCTCTTTATAGATCACACGTTCGCCTTCGGTTTCAGCACGACTTAGTTTTGCTTAATCTGCTAATCCTCTAGTGCTCCATTGCAAGTCGATATCAATTAGGGCTGAAAGCCGAGATTGGCAATGAGTAGAACCAACTCAAAATTCTTTATTCCTGCAAGCGTCATGATTTATGTACGCACATAAATCTTACAGAAGCTAGCAAAATAAAATATGTTAATATCGTTGTTACGACAAGGTTTGCAAGAGAAAAATATTCAAGTTTCTACTTTATTTTAGAAATTCAAATGATGAAACGCAATCATGTAGTAGGTATACAATGAGACAACAATATGACATTAAATTAAAATACTGGCAATACTAGTGTATTTTGAAACTATCAACTAAATCTTAAATATTGAATTTGAAAAATATGTTTTTCAAACAATTAAATAGTAGTGATGGGCTGAATAGGTTTTGCCGATCAACCATAATTAATTCCCTATAGATTACTATACTCTATGCAATCAACCCAAGGTTATAATAAGTGACTAAACTATTGGATGTATTTGAATTTGGAATACATTTTTGTATGCAGACTAGCAACGTCATTAGATATAAAAAGTTTAAATTATTGTCGTATTGCCGTCTCCACATTATATAAAAATATGTACGTTGTTATCTATACTTATATAATATTATAATGAGGTAAAGTTTGTGAGTTTGTGAGGTTGTAGGGGGTAAACTCTGAAACTACCGGTCGGATTCCAAAAAGTCTTTCTGCATTTCATAGCCTAATTCTTGTGGAAGGTTATACGCTATTAAACATTACGCTAAGACCCTTAGGAGCCTAGCAGAAAAAAAATTGGCAGAAAGAACGCTATGCGAAAAGGATGTTATGGCGCGGGCGGGCGATGCGACGCGACGACGGGGTGGGTCGGGGGTACAATAAATTTCACGCTGACGAAGTCGCGGGTCAAAGCTAGTAATAAATAGATTGATACTGTACGATAAAATCTTTGCAAAGACACTTCATGATGAACGCAAAGTAGAGTAACACCTGAGCGATGGCACGAATTTGAGGCAGCTTTCAAATGCTCCTCATTGTACCAAAGGAATTTAGGAGCGTATTATAATAATTTTCTCCAAAAGCGGCTGCTTATTACACGAACAGAATCTCTGGGAAACCTTTTAAGTGTTCCTCAGTGAGCCACTTAATATTTAGCATGAATTTTCACTGTTTACCTGTTAAGCGCTTCAGGTTGGTACAATATGCAGTATCTTATCTTTGTCTACGCTCTCAACTCATCTAATTTTTTAATACGTTTACTTTGCTTTTCGGAGCCGGTGGTAAGGCTATGTTGACCAAGGGTAAGTAGATTATACCAAAAAACCTATTATCGGCTAACAATACGTCAGATGAGCCTGTAGGTCAGGGTTCCCTTCTTCAGCAGTTAATCTATGTTTGTAATTTGATTCAGTTTGTTGTAAAGGGCTTCGGCCACGCTTTTGCGGTTTCACTGTCTTATATATATTTCTTTTATAACAGCTCATGAAATGCTTCGAATGAGAAAGGAACCGTTGGCAAAGAAACATTTGCCATATCACATTTTTACAATACGGACTGGTCGACTTCAAGTCCTAATGGCTGGTGACGTTGCAAAAATCAATAATTAAAGCAACTAGTAGCGACACCTTTCGTGGGTCTGCTCAAGCTCGTAGGATGATAAATGATTTTATTTCTGTAAGTAGGTTTGTACAAACACTTTTACACGTCAATCATATTTTAAAAACTAGACGAGGTCGGCGTTTCCTATCTGACTACTCTGAGAAGAAAGGCCGAAACAAACTCAGAGGTCACAGTCTCTTTTAAAGTCCAGACATAATCTTGGTCAGATCATGTGAAGACCATGTAGATTGGTGTCTGAAACGGTCTTTTTAGGAAAAAACCATACAGATTGAGCGGACCTGTCCAGTCAGTGCTCGCATTTGTCAGTAATCTTGCCGCTCAACTCAGAAATTAAGGAGCACAACGATTCGACGAACAATACCAAAGAAAGGACATTTGGGTAGGCCGCACAAGTTACTCAAACTGCCAGATCATGATTACACTAAGAGTAAAAATACAAAAAAAAGCAATGACCAACATAGTTCTCACATTCACAATAGTTAAAATAATAGCATAATACTTTACAAAGTAAATACTCTTGTCATAGTATATGTATATAAAATTCATTAATGTCAATGTGTATATAAAATCCGGACATAATCATTGAGGACCATGCAGATTGGTGTCTGAAATGGACTTTTGAGAAAAGAACCATACAGATTGAGTGGACCTGTCCAGACAGTGCACGCACATAGTATACAAGAATTACACTTAAACAATAAATGAATACACAACACACACGTTATTACAATATTTTCTAATCAAAGGCCTGCAACGCCATACAAATGTAAGCAATACGAACTTGTTGACATAGTATTTTGACGTCACGTTTCGTTTCAACCAATGGTGTTGCGTTTTACAATTTTGAATTTCCCTCGCTTAATTTGCACTTTTATTTATTAATTTTAAGTAATTAAAAATATATTAATTACTAAAATAATAAGTTGGTTCAAATGTCGGGCCAATAAAGATTCGAAATAAAAATATTTGAGCCAAATTTAAATAACATGCATATTCCCTATTGCCTTACAGAATAGAGCTACGTTTCTAGATAAAAATGTAGGTACTCCAAATCCTTTCACATTTTAGGAAAGAACTCGCTAGCTAGCTCAGCACCGTTCGAAGTGTTATTTATCTACGTCGAATTGTAGCTATAGTACGAGGTACGAGGATATTGCTTAGAGTTTTGCTGTATCGGATAGCGGAAATGTCGTATCTGCTGTAACCAATTTTATTTTTAAAAGCCATTATTGAAATGTAACTAAAATGGCTTATTTTAAGAATCCTTGTTCTCCCTATAAAATACTTTGTTCTTAAAATACAGTCTCCAGATCTGTAGTGAAAAAATGCTTCAATTATGGCACTTCAAGGTAAAAGCAAGCAAGCTTTGAAGCAATGGTTAGCCGGTCAGCAAGGTTGGTAGTGGAATAGGGAGGTACCTAAATATCAGACTCGTGAAGCTTAAATAATGAACCTTGTATTTAAAAATCTTGTTAAGGCCATGGATAAAAAAAAATCCTAAATCCTAATCTGTGCTAGCATTAGGCCCCGCATTTTAGAACGATGCTCAGTCACAAATCTAGGTTTAAAACTGACAGATTCAATACAAATCCCTCCTCTCATCTTATATTGTGTGACCTAAAATGTGGGTCAAAATAAATTCATAAATTATTTCTTTTTTACTCAAACTTTGTTCAGAATACCGGCCTTAATCTACAAAGTTACACGCACCTACTTTTTGCATCCCGGGGTTATGAGATGAACACAGGGTGTTAGTTCTAGATAAAGTCTTGACTCCGTGTAGCCCACGTTGGCTATTTTGTCGGCCACCCTCAACGAAATCTCATTACACCGGCATTATCCTGAGCAGCGTTGAGAAATAATTACCGTCACCAGGACGTTAGCCGATGCTAATGAATAAACATTGACTGTAATCTGTGGAACTTTTGTAATGAAGCGAAAAAGCATCACATAACATCACGCCTTTAAACCTCGAAGGGTGAGGCAGAGGTGTAACCATAGTACGTACAACCACACTTCGCAAGTTATGTTCAAGAGCCATGTAATAGGGAGCAAACTTATTGCCATCAGCCAGGCACAAATTCAGATTCCAGGCTGCTGCTGAGGAATCAGATACAGATCGAACCCAGGACCTCATCCTCAGCAGTACCGCTTGTGACCACTAGACCAACAATGCACTAAAAAGTATGTTAACACGTAATACGTTGCACTTGCCTTTTTTATCTTGACTGTACCAACTTAATATTGGCTTATGTTCCGAGATCCAGTATTCCGTAAAACCAAAATGTCACAGTGAGTGTCTATGCGTTTCATAAATACAAGAAATTGATCTAAGTTCCGATAAATGCTTCTGATATTATGCGTTATCAATTTTAGGTTACCGCCCGAGGTGTTTAGTAGGTGAGGACAGTCATTAGGCTCCACTGCTGCCGCTTCTGAAACTGTTGTATTGTCGAATTCATTTTGTATTTTAGAGATACTGTTGTTGTTATCTGTTGATGGCCTATGTGATGGCCTGTAATTGGTGGTATACCTGAGTGAAACGATAGTGTACAATATTTAGATTTATAAATAAACAAAACAAAATACAGACAACACAACCTTGCAGAAATTCCTTCGATAAAATCTACGATACATTATCTGGGTATGAATAGTTGCGTGCGTATGATATATATTATGGTTACTTAGGTTATAATATTTGTACTGTGTAAGCAGTCTACTGTATGCAGAACAAAGGTGAGTAATATTGGTAGATTTGTGTGTGTGAGCGAGGTAAGATGTGTACAATTGTGTTGAGTATGTGCTGTATATGAGAGTTAAGAATAAAAAACTAATCAGTAAACAAAACAATATAGAAAAGTGACTGCGCAATATAACCTGCAGCGGTGTATATAAACCTACAGGTAAATAAGTCATATAGTTGAAACCAGTTTATTGACCAGTTTGTTGTTTTTAGGTCCTCTTCATAATAATAGTATTCATAATAAGATAATCTGATTGCTTTGGCACCTTCTTCCTTGCGTAAGTATACGAAGCCATGAGCGGTCCAACAGTACCTACTTATAGTTTTGTTATCGTTGGCGGATGTGCGAGCCCTTGCAAAGATTTTCTTGTTTTCCGCGGTGAGTCTTTTTGAAATGTAGATGGGTTCACTAGGACCGTCAATTTTGGCGTGTGTACTTGGCTAATAAGTTTTTGACTCCTGTTTTAAATTTTTCACGGTGTCTAACAAAGCTTCCTTTTATATTACCGTGGAAAACTCGACGACTATGACCATTTTAGACGACGACGTCGAATTATAGCGAAATACGTCCTTGACACATCAGTATCATGAATGTCAACGTTGATAGACGTTCCAATACTTTTCATTATTTTGTTTAAATCTTCTTTTTTACTTAGGAACATTTCGTATCTCAATACAAGACTACCGGGCGACACGTTCCAGATTTTCAACCCTGTCCTCCAATACGGTAATAATATTCCATGTGTTTTTTCCTTTCTTTCTCGCTGTATTCCAATTTAGCCAAAACTTCATCATATTTCACGGACATAAATTCCATAGACTTTGTGATATCGCTATTTTGTTGCTTTATTTCATCTATGGATAAGTGTAATGTAGTAAACTTATAATTTTGCGCCTCCGCCGCGGACGAAAACATTTTTTTTATGTCGGCCATAAAGGTTTACGTCCCCTCGTCTACGCTTTTCTTCTCTGGTTGTTATATTATTCAACGATGTACTTTCACTAAGTCTGATAACTGATAAATCGCTGCATTAGCGGTTCTGCCCCCGATTTAATTGCTGCATTCCTTCGGCGGCGTGCGGGTAAGCGACATAATACTTTAAACACAAAACTCAAACATTCATGCGGTAGGCGGGGGTCAGCCTAAACTGGTGCCATTGGGAATTTAAAACAGCTTGCCAATCTGTCCCGTATAACTTGATCTCCGGTTAGAAATATATTTTGCAGTATTTTGCTTCGCAGTGCAGGTGTCAGCGTAAGTTGGTCGGTGTCGAGCATTTGGTACACTATGACGTACGTCCAGTATAGTTAGAACTCTCGATGACCGCTGGCGCGAGTAATTAGCTAAGAGACACGTCCGAGCTCCTCGGACATCCGCGGGGGAAGAAAGGGGCGTATTTGAAAAAACTATGTTAACACGTAAGACGTTGACCCTGTATTAGATCTGCACTAATTTTAACTCCTATACACTACAGACGCTCACACTAACATACTCACCCATACTCGCCCACTTGACACATAAATACGCGCATTTAGGTCCTTTTCTGTTTCAAAACTAAAGTACCATTTTTTTTTTTTACTTTTTCATTCAATTGCTTATTAATGGTTAATGCTAAGTGAAAGAGCGGAGTCTCCTAACACAAGCAATGTTTTGCTCTCCGAATCTTGTTTGTAAATGCACTTTGTTATAGATATTTTTCTTTTCTTTTTCAAATCATAATTATAATCATAAATTAATAGGTATGCCTAGAGTGTTGAATTAATATTCAACGGACAAATATAGCAAATTATAAAAAACAAAAAAAAAAACCGAGAAGTATCTATTTATGTTTCAACCCTTATTTTGCAGCATAGGTACCCATGTATTTATTGATGTAGTTCCATGTCTGTACAATTATTCGGAAAATCGTCCTATTGAGTTATTAAAGCACCGAAGCAGACAATGCTTATCCTTTTTTAATGGCCATGTATAATTGGAATTTCACAGAATTTATACCCAATTATGACAATGGATGTGTAATAATAAAGTTGACAGTACGATAAGGAATTTATTTCGTATACAGGGTGTCAAATGAATGAAAAACAGAATGTCATGTGGAGGTATATCACCTATAATATATGCATAGTAATTGCTATTGGCAAAGTAAAAGTGTAAGTGCAACTTTTAAATTATGTTATTTCTCTTCTGCCACTCTCTTCAACCTTACTCCCAAGCCGCATTCATCAAATTAAAGAGTGTGTATGACTGACGACACATCTGAAAGCAAATGATTAAGCTTGCATCAAATCAACCTTTTAGTTTAGTAGTATTTAGGTATACTAGTATACGCAAGAGTAAATTACTTCTATTTAAAAACTGTTTTCTTTTATGTAACTTGATAATATTAAACAAAAATCTCTGCCCATTATGGCTGTAGCTCTTTCTGTCAGTCATGGAACAGCACGCAGCCCATTTTCGCACGACTACGCTAAAAGAATGCTGTCGGACAGTAACCTACCTCAGCGAAGGTATCGAGATTAATCACGTAAAACACCGTAGTGATCCCCATGGGGATTCTGGCCCTCATCATCATGAACAACACAATCTGTCGAACCCGCTTGTCCGGACATTTCTCCCAGCTACACGAGTATATCGCTTGACGAAACTTTTCGCTCTGGAAAGAAGATATAATTCGTACAATATGAAAATTTACCTACTTGTTAGTTTCTAACTCAAACTCAAAGCATTTATTTCAATTAAACCATTTACAGGCGCTTTTGAATTGGCGCGCGGAGGCACTACGCCGGGGGCAAACCCCGCTTCCGCGGCAAATCGCGGCGGAGCGGACGGACCTCCGGCGCGATCTCATGGCGGCATGGAAAGAGCGACTGTCGCAACCCAGCGCAGGGCACGCCACGATAGCGGCGGTAAGACCCCTCTTTGAGGAGTGGCTAGAGAGGCGTCTCGGCGCGGGCGTCCTCACCTACCGCCTGACGCAGGTCCTCACCGGACACGGATGTTTCGGGAGGTTCCTGCACATCATCAGGCGGGAGGAAACGCGCGCGCCGCGTGACGACTCCCGGCCACCGTAGGCGCGGGCCTGCGGGCGGTGAGTAATGGGTAGCTCACCGTCCGATCAGGACCAGGCCCGTGATGGACCGCGCGTACGTGTTCCACGCGCGCCTCTAAAAGATGTCAGCATCGAAGAGGGGGCCCACTAGGGCCCAAGCCTGCCGGGAAAGCGGGATCATCCGAAAGGGGTACCGCTGACCCGGAACATAAAGGGCCAAGGAAGGATCACGGGTGGGTTTTAGTCAGTAAGAGTCTGACACTCCCTTCCGCTCCACCCAAAGCGGGAGGGGTCATTTCATGATTTCCCATCCTTAAAAAAAAAGGCACTTTTGAATTTTCAAGGAGTCAGTCAGTCAGAAATATGAAGCTATTTGCCCATTCCAAAACGTAGCGTGGGTTCCTATGGAGAATAATGGTCAAGGAATACTATGGACACTAATAAATAAACTAAATTAAATGCAACAATCAATCAGCGAAGCCATTCAGTTAACTTAACAGCAACGCTAAGTATCGATTTAAAGTTAAAGAAAATCCGATTTTTTACTATCTCTATGATATGAACGCAAAAGATAAGTCAATCCTAACCGAAGGATCTTTCCGATAACTTAAAATTCAATCAATCAATCAACTCAGCCTATCGCAGTCCACTGCTGGACATAGGCCTCTCCCAGGCTGCGCCACAACATCTTGTCCTCCGCCTTCCGCATCCAATCTGTTTCAGCCACTTTCTTGAGGTCGTCGGTCCATCTAGCTGGGGTGCGTCACACGCTACGCTTGCCGATACGCGGTCTCCACTCCAGGACTCGTCTGCTCCACCTGCCATCGGTCCTTCGACAATTCGACAACCATGGCTAGCCCTCTGCCACTTCAGCTTGCTTATTCTGTGAGATATGTCGGTAACTCCAGTTCTTTTCATTTCTGATTTAATCCTTCAAAGAAACATAGCCCGCTCCATAGCGCGCTGAGCGACCTTGAATTTGTGGACCAGCTCAACTGTCAGTGTCAACGTTTCGGCACCGTACGTCATAACGGGCAGGACGCACTGGTTGAAGACCTTAGTTTTCAAACATTGCGGGATAGGCGACGAGAAGATTTGAGGAAGTTTCCCAAACGCTGTCTAAAGCAATCGGATCCTTCTGTCCGCTTCTTGAAACTTGAAATTGTTTCTTCTAAATAACGACTTACCGTTTCCATGAGGAGGTCGCTGTAGTAACAAGGCATGTAGAAATGTAAAATGCAGCCAACAAAGAATGAAATAAACTCGACGTTTATCCGTTTGTCTCGCAAATCCTGCAAGAATTAATTATAATTTATTGTGTATTCATCTTGTATCCTGCGTAGTCGGATTATTTTAATGTTTAGAGGTTGTGTTTCATAACTTTAGAAATTATTTCTTTTTATCATTAAATTAAATAAAAATAAGACTAGGTTTTCTACTGTAGAGTATATGCTGTATAGACATTATATATTATATAAAGAATGTGTTATTTAAATCCTTTTGTCAGACTTTTAACTCCAGCGGCCTGTGGACAGTATATATTATGCGCAAAGGGCTGTCAGTGCTCTGCAATACAAGAACGCATTCAGGATGCTGCTGAGGCTTCCTCCGTTTTGCAGCGCGTCCGCCATGTTCATGGAGGCACGCACAGATGGTTTCGCGGCGATCTTACGTAATAAAGCGTGTGAGTAGCAACAGCATCCTGAGTGTGATAGCGGACAGGTATGACTGTCTCTTCTTCAAAAATTGTATGCATTTATTTGTGAATTAACTTAGTTTTAAGTTTTTTTTTTACTAACAAAATGGATCTTGTTGTCTGAAATGTATATAAATAATATATAATTAAAATACGCAGATCTAATTTACTCACTGCGGCTATTTGGAATGCAGTTAGGGGTAATAAAAATGTAGTCGCTTTCATGTTGTATTCGTATAAAGTAGAAAAGTTATCTTTCACGCGATCCACGAACCTGCAAAATAAAGAAAAAATTTCAATGTTAAGTAAAAACTTGATTCACAACGAACTTGAACAAAACGCCATTGATTGCCGTACTTGTAAAGGTCCTGCAGTTTTGAAATAATCTTTTTCAATCCTTCTTCTATTTCTTTGTTATTTTCGGCTTCGACGAACAATTTACTGATGCGTCGACTCAGCAAATCAAGCTGTCCACATGTATGTAACATAAATATAGGTACCATAGGATCGAAGCCTACGTACATACACGATGCATAAGCATCGAATATAAAAGTTGCAGTGAACAACAGCCAAAAGGCTATAGTTGCATTCTTATAGCCTTCTATCGGTTCAGGATACGTTAGGTCAAAGAGAGGAACAAGAACGAACTCTCCCTTGCAGTAATAATACACCATTAGGTAAAATGCTTTTATTGGGAATATAGCGCTAGTGCCAAAACCGAAAACGAGCCAATATTTGCATACGGTAACACCTCTTTTGGCATATTGAACTACTACATCCATGTCATCTTTAGAATCCTGGGCCATTTCGTAGTCCCTTTCTAGGATGTTAATGAGTTTTTTAATAGATTCTTCGTGATACAGGAGTACAATGTATTTAAGAGTAATTGTACAAGATACGATAACCATCGTGCAGTTTTTGCTGGCTTCAGCAAAATATCCGAATTTAATGTCATGATAAAAGATGGAATGCAAGAGAAAAATACAACAGAAGAATGTATTTGTCATTATTATTGCGAATCGAACTTTCCACCGTGTATCCCGTGCGATTGATGGATGCGCTCCGATTAAGCGCAAAGAAAATGTTGCAATTTTAAAAATACTTTCAAAATTTAAATCAATCTCCTTCATTTTGCCACTACAACTACCACTGCGCGATATTAGCAAATAACAAAACCGATTTGAGTATGCAGTTTTATGATATTGAAAGTATATTGGAAGTTGTAAGAATTGAAGTGATTTCTTTGTGAAAAAGGGAATGCTATTGACAGAGTAATAGCACGTTAATTCGCAAAACAATACTTGATTGAA
Organism: Brachylomia viminalis; assembly: GCA_937001585.2. NCBI lineage: Eukaryota > Metazoa > Arthropoda > Insecta > Lepidoptera > Noctuidae > Brachylomia > Brachylomia viminalis. The sequence goes on from OW443300.2 coordinate 8,630,405, forward strand.
GTCTACCTTCAGTCTGCGGATTTGCTTTGCTTTTGCGTCATGTTATTTTTTGTAGTTAGTAGACTACGATTCTATTAGGCTCTTTAATTCTTTTGAGTTGGTGATCGAATACCAGATCCGCCAAGCAATTTAGTGTCTACGGGCTAATTCTTTTTTTTTTGTAGACCGCTAGCTTACAGTGCAGATGGGTTTAACTTAGTCGTGCCAAAATATGGCAAGCGCGATTTTTAACAGACTTCAAAAAAGGAAGAGGTCCTCAATCACAATCAACAGCCCACAGCAGTCCACTGCTGGACGTAGGCCTCTGAAATTGCACGCCATTTAGCTCGATTCTTGGCAACTCTCTTCCAGCTGCTACCAGCCACGCTGCGAAGATCGTCGCTCCACCTAGCCTGAGGGCGTCCTACTTTACATTTGCCGATTCGCGGGCTCCACTCAAGAACACGTCTACCCCAATGGTCATCGGTTCTACGGCTAATATGGTCGGCCCATTGCTACTTCAACTTGCTTATTTTGTGAGCTATGTCGACAAATTTGGCTCTCTGCCGGATCACCTCATTCCGGATTCCAACCATAGCTCGTTCCATAGCTCGCTGAACGGCCTTGAATTTATGGACCAGGCATACCGTGAGTGTCCACGTTTCGGCTCCGTATGTCATAACAGGCAGGACGCACTGATTGAAGACTTTAGTCTTTAGGCTCTGCGGAAGGCGTGACGAGAAGATTCGACGAAGCTTCCCAAATGCTGCCCAACTCAGCCGAATTTTTCTGTTAGCTTCCTCTTCAAAGTTGTTCTTACCAAACTGCAGTGTTTGCCCGAGGTAAACGTATTCTCGAACAACCTTGAGGTCACCGCCATAGTCAGCAATCGGTCCCGGAGTGACGTGCTCGTTGAACATAACCTAGGTTTTGTCCAAGTTCACCCGGAGACCAATGCGTACAGAAGAACCAACTAGTCCGTCCAGCATCTGCTGCAAGTCATGCAGTGATTCAGCCAGTATCACGATGTCAAACTGCATTTATTTCAAATAAACCAACTACAGGCACTTTTGAACTGTCAAGGGGTCGTTCAGTCAGAAAGATGAAGCTAGTTGCCCATTCCAAAGCGTAGTAGGTACCTATGGAGAAGAACGGGCAAGAAACTCCATGGATACTCTTTTAAATCAAAATATTCTTACAAAAAATGTGGTTACATCATTCATATTGAAATTATACATGTGAGACGATGTAGAAAGACGTGCACGTTAAAAGAGTCCGTATTAATAAAAACATAAAAAACTATTCCAGTATTTAAATAAGCCGTGTCATCTGCAAATCTCAAGTGTGAGATGTACTCGCCGTTGATGTTAATGCCGCGTCCTTCCCAGTTCAGCGTCTTAAACACATACTCCAATGCGATAGAGAAGAATTTCGGGGAAATTACGTACCCTTGTCTCACCCCTCGACGCAGGAGGATATCCTCAGTTCGCTTGTCCTGAGTTTGGACGGTCATTGTCGCATTTTCATATAGACATCTCAGCACATGGATGTATCGCCAGTCGACTTGTCATCGCTGCAGGGACTCCAAAACAGACCAGGTCTTGATAGAGTCAAAAGCCTTCTCATAATCCACACACGCAAAACACAGGGGCCGATTATACTCGTCGGACTTCTGTATAATTTGCCGCAGTGTGTGGATGTGGTCTATGGTGCTGTATCCTCCTCGAAATCCAGCCTGCTCCGGTGGCTGAAACTCGGCGAATCTTCGCGCTAGACGATTCGTGTACTCTTGAAAACTACTTATATACGTGGCTTAGGAGCGAAATGAGTCTGTAATTGTATAAAAGGGTCTAATCTCCCTTTTTAAAGAAGAGAACGGTCACGGTCCTCGCCACGCTTCTGGAGTTCTCCCAGAGAACAGGGCAGAGTTAAAGAGCTCCTGTAGCTTGTTCAGTACAGGACTTCCTCCCGCTTTTAGGAGCTCGGTCGTAATCCCGTCCTCACCAGGGGCTTTTCCATTTCTAAGCTATTTAAGAGCCACCTCGATTTCGTCTCGGCTGACTTCTTCGCAAACAGATAATTATCTGCTCTGTGTATTGGAGCGTCGGAGGTCGCGTCGTATCAACATTCTAATATTTTTATTGAGTGCCCGTTGTTCTGACGAAGTGATGTGTGGGTTTTCACGTCGTTCCGTCACAAGCTCGAGCATAAAAAGCTTCTTTGTTCGTGAACAGATTTTGACCAAATCAAAAATAATTATTAAAAATCTGCTTGCGCTGTAGTCCCATATCAATTTTATTTTAACTTTGCGGGGGTAGTTTATTAGTTAGCTTTAATAATAGCTTTTATCTCATAATTTTTAATTAGCTTTACTTGGTGTATGTTGATGATGTTATAAAACTTCCTGTCACTGTTGTTTACAAAGCAAGTAGTGGTATATGATTTGGTGTGGGCCACACCCACACTCACACACCACAATTAAAAAGGGAATAATAAAAAAACAACTCGCTTCAAAAACAAAACAAAAAATGTTACAAAAAACGAACATATATAACCAAAGACACAGACTTTCGAAATTAAAGTTATTTTTCAGTTTGTAATGTTTTTTGGAAGTTTGCTTTTTTTTGTAAAAAAGTTTTTATTTTATGTAAATATCGTGAACGTAACGAATTTTATTGTATGTAGAGAACAACTAATTTGTTTCCATTCGTGGTAGAGTTGCAAGCTTGTATCATTACCTTGTATCTGACACAATAGTTACGCCCCTACAACGTTACGGCACGCACCCCCGCATTAGGTACTTAATTGAATTATGGCTGTCATCAATCAAGCTTCGGAAACGTTACTGAAACTTCTTACTTTGTCCTCAAACCGATTATGGGAAATTACTTGTTACGGAATTTTCACATATTTTGTATTGTGCGTTGACCGGGTAAATTCTTCCCTGGTTTCAAGAAGCATTCTGCTCAGCGGCGTTCTCTCATATTGGAAAATATATATTATGTAGGTAGGTACTGCGATTATTAATAATACGTTCACCATACTTAGCGATGGTTAGGTACTGGATCTAGAGCAGTGAAATTTTAAACACCAATTTACTGTTCATAAAGTATCCTTTAAGATGTTTTTTCCAACTCGAAGCGCTCAAAATTTTAATCTACAACTTTATAGATATTGGTGCCGATTCCCTTGTTTACAAACTAAACCAAATTTAAGTTCAGTGCATCTTTTTCTTTCTATTTCATTAAGAAAAGGACAGAAGATAAATTTTAGTTTAGTCCTGTCAAATTAATCAGCGCCTGACACTACTCCATACAAGTTTAGACATGATTAAAAAGTAGGCTACTAAAATTACATCAAATTACGTCAGGTGCTGACTAATTTGACAGGACTAAACTAATATTTATCTTCTGTCCTTTTCATAATGAAATAGAAAGAAAAAGATGCACTCAACTTAAATTTAGTTTAGTTTGTGAACAAGGGAATCGGCACCATTGTATGTATAAAGTTAAGGAATGGTAAACATTTAAATGATCGTTCAACCGTCTGTTTTACAATGAGCTAGGCCATCAAAATGGCAAGATAACGCACGAAAGCTTATATTTAATAGGCCAATAAAACTGTATCATGTATTGTAAACACGTAGGTATCGGACTATCATAGAAAAGGCGGCTTTATATTTTTGTTCGTCAATGTACTTGATCAGGATCGAACAGGGCGCTATATTACGTTGAGACCTGAGGATTGAGTATTATGTAGGTATACGTTACCAGCACATAAAAACCTATCGCAAGTTGGCAACAGATTGGCACGACAATGACCCCTGTGGATGATAAAGGGGGCTGTGTCAGTAATCAGTGTAATCACGCTGGTTATTAATACCAAAGGATGAAACAACTGGAGATTCTATCGACATAGCCCGAAGAGATCGCAGAAAGCGATAAGGCCGCCCATTGTATATTAAGTAGTGTTCAGTTTAATTTTTGTTGTTATGTTTTTTGTCGTGAACAATAAATAATATATAAATAAATAAATAACCCATATGGAGACGATGAAAAAAAGTTTTTTTTTTATATGAGACAACATCCACACAAGGTCTTCAGGTCCCGAACTAGGCAGAGCCTGTACTACGGTAACCTGATGGCTGATATACATACTTATATACATATACACACCCAGACACTGTTCAAACAGACATTTTCATGCACACAAATGTTTGACTTGCCCGGGGATCGAACCCGGGACCAGCGGCTCAGAAGGCAGGGTCTCTACCAACTGCACCAACCGGTCAGTTAAGACGATAACAGTGGCCTACTGACATTTTAAAACAAAAATCGGCGTAATGTTGCTTGCCTGTCGGTCTTATTTATTTCTTTATTTATATATTCTTTATTGTACACCACAAAATACATAACAAAAAAAAAATTTGAACACTACTTAATATATAATGGGTGGCCTTATCGCTTTCTGCGATCTCTTCCAGGCAACCTTGGAATGGACACAGATTTTCCTGGACATAAAATGGGGCTGTTGTTGGTGCAAATAATAAGTATTTATACAATACACTAAAAACACATATATACATATCCTAAATAATATATATATATAAATACGAACATACTAAATTTATAAGCAACGAAAATAAATGAAGACTATAGATAATTACAATTACGAGAACAAGATCACAGCGAAAAGTAATGTTCCTTCACGAGTCTTCTACAGACTGTACTTCGAAGGGCGTGAGCAGGAGCTCCACGACCTGATCCCACCATCGCCCTTTTATTACCGGAGGACCAGACGTACTGCAGGACACCATCAACACTTGGTTGATATCCCGACCAGTCATACTCACGGCTGCTCCTCCATATTTATTAAGCGCACGGCCCAAGTGTGGAACTCTCTGCCAGCGTCTGTGTTCCCTTCCAATAATATCCCGTCAGCCTTCAAAGCAAGAGTGAATAGGCGTCTTCTGGGCTGGCTCGTTCCATCATAGACTTCATCCATCGATTTCCACGAGTCGAGATCGAGGTCAAGAGCTGGCCCACATCGCAATAAAAAAAGAGAGAAATTCCACACAAAAGTTAGGACCTTTTTCACAGGCGGTAGTTACAAGTAAGTAACAAATCCCCGGTATTTTTGTATCATTCAGTTGCCCAGTAACAAGTGTAATTTTTACATATACATAAAAATAAAATTGTGTCAACATTTCAAAGTCCATTTTCGGCAGTCCCCGAGATATTCTACTTTATATTTGTTCATTTGTATTCCGGCGCGGCCCAAAAGGCCCGCTGCTGTCTTGAATTCCTTATTTTGAATCTCGACATGTTTTTTTTTGGAGTATCTAAGCCAATTTATGAAAAAGATAACAACATGTACAGTATCTAATGTAAGCATCTGATGTAATTTTCTTATGACGGTTGGGATTACATAGGTTATAGGTACCCACCTACATACTGATAAGGAAGGTGGAAAACCACGTTCTCCTTTGTATTGCTGTTTTAAGGTTAATGCAAAAACGCCTTAAGTACCAAAATTTCGCTAAGCGGATTCGACATTTGCATAACTGGTAATGTCCTTTAAAAGCGACGTGTTCGCGCAAAGTTGGGAAAAATATTTTGCGTTTGCTTTTACAAAGTTTTATTGCCGTTGCCGACCGACGCCTCGCATGTTACCTACATTTATAAATAATATTTCCTGCTTTGTGAATTCGCCTAATGTTGTGAATATTTGAATTTATTTTGCGATTCGAACTCGTACAGTTTTTGGTGTATTGTTGCGCTTTTCTGCTTCAAGATTGTAGCGGTATCTACATCGCCACATGCGAGCTGCGCGTCTTACTGAAATCACATACATCCTCCACCTAAATCCAAAGTGAGTTTACCGCGCGACTAGCATATACCTATACAACTTCCCGACATCAATCGTCGCGCAGTTGCCCAGCAGACACGACACCCGTCTGTCCAAAGGATCCTCCCTTTTCTATGGAGGCATGAGTGAATTTATACCCTGTTCCTTGTACAGCTATAAGAGTTCAGATAAATTGATAAAAGGATATTAGTATGATTCCTGTGCTCGTAACCCTTGGAACAAAAAAGCATTAGTCAAACAAAATCAATTAGACTTGATCCGTATCATGATTCGACTTAGACCTTGTTCCAATTCGCCTAAAGTGACGGTCGTTGACCAAGCAAAATGGGTCATCTCGTCAAACAGACAGCTTGATGGATCGCCTTTAGTCGGTCTGGGAGAGCGGCCAGCAGCTGACTCATTCGGAGGGCATTACCATGCTTTCGCTGTTACATTATTGAGAGAAGATCGTGACCGCAAGGCCAAAAAACTATCGTCTGATAGTTGAATTATCTATTAGCCTTTCGGAATGGCAAGAATTTTCGGTGAGTTAGATTTTGTGGATCGATATTGCGTTATGCACCAGCGCTACATAGGTAGAGGTACCTGCCTATAATAATTTATCAGAACGATGTAATGTTTTAGATTTGAGATATTTTAACCATGTAAATATTACTATCTTTAAGTATACCCATTTATTAATCTAAGTAGTCCTACTTATTTTGTTGGAGAAAAGTTGCAAAAGTAAAATTTTTGCCAGACCGAACCCTTTGCATTAATGTTCTTTTTCTTATTGACCACATGTTTTTTAGCTGCGTAAAAGTATTACCGCAGGCAAGACCTACTCTTCTAAAAAATCCCGAAAAAAAAAATTATCGCCCTGATAGTTTTTTTTTAATGTTTTTTTTTGCTTTGAACACTATACGAAGTGATTGAAAAAGACAAAAAATGGTCATACATTTTGAAACGTGTAACATTGCACCAACAAATGACCTAGCCTACACCCCTAATTCATTTGATCCATACCTCCAGGGACACCCTGTATATTTTCTGAATTAAATGAAACCACCGCCTGCATAACAATGAAGAACGGAAATAATATTTAAAAAACATCTGAGAGTACAAAGTGAATTGAAAAAAGTATAGCTACGTATTTATAGAGCTCAGTTTTCACTTCACTGCATTAGCATAGCACTCCACTATATTCGGAGGTTTCAAAAATCTAGGATGGACTTCGATTAAAAAAAAAAGTCACTTGTTTTTCAGCTTCCAGATTAATGTGAAATATTTAGTTACTGATTGATATCCAAATCCCAGGACGGAAAAATATTTTGTTACAATTTAAAAAAAAAGTATCGCTGAAAGAATTTATTTACGCTGCATACAAATCTGAATAACGCCGATTTCAGTTTCAATCTACATAAATTGTTGCCTAGAGCTGTGTATCGATGCAGGTTGTTGACTGGTCAGAAAAAAAAATATTTGTATATTTGCAATCGTTATTTGCGGAGCTCTTTGATGGATATGCGGTGCGTACATCACAACGGGAGCTAATTGAAGCGGACGCCGCGCCGGACGTCTGACGTCGGGAAAAACTACAATACGATGGGCAAACAAAGAGTAGAAATAGGTTTTTGTAGCTATCGTCTCGCCTGACGAGGGCTGCGAATGGGATGAATTATGTTGCTGTTTTGTTTCAGGGATAGGCTGCACACGTGCTAAATGCACGTCGAAACTTAAAAGGAAACAGTAAAGACTTATAGAAGTGAGTGAATGCAGTGTCGTAGTAATTTTTTTTTCAGAATAGGCAATGAAAATGTATTCTTCTGTCAGTTGGCGTGATTATTGTTTGACTAGCATTTAAAACCTTTTGGTACGTGCTCTGGCCTTTCAAGAAGGAAGTAACAGGTGGTTCGATCTATTACTCTGTTAAAAGAATTTTATAAATAATCTTGCGACTGTCGTAATTTATAAGATAAGATAAGATCATTATTATTATTTTTTTATTGTTTTCATGATTTTGTTAGATTTAATGTTCTTTTTTATTTTATTTTTTCTTTTATTATTATTTGTATTTCCTGTGCGTGTCCCAAATAAAATATTTTTCTTTCTTTCTTTCTTTCTATTTATTTGTCAAAAAAATGAGTATACTAGTATTAGTAGTAGTATAGTAGTATATAAAGCATGCAAGATGTTAAATTAAATTCTATCAGACATGTTTTGCCTCAACGGCGTACAAATATAAATAAGTAAACACCGAGTAATTATAAATGTATCCATTATACACAAAGCAATTAACAATAAAAATTAGAACTTAAAAATTTTAATGTATTACAGCATAGCGCCAACTCGTCATATAAACGTATAATGAAATTAGTCAATTAAATCCAAAAGTAAGTAATATTTTTTTTTTTTTTTCAACTGACACTTTTAAATCATACAAGCGACGATTGTATTCAATAAATAGCGCTGGCGTGTTTTCAAATCTATTAGATTTGTAATAGATAATTCATTTATCAAAGACCCAAACCGCGCGCTCTCTGCAACCATTATGTTGTAGACAAAACAATGCCATCACATCTCACTTATCATTACGCATCAACGTGTATGTGGGGTACATTCTGAATTCCCTGATGACGCAAAGCGTTATTATAATTAGGCACCCGGTTCACATCCGACTCGTATACAACGGAACAGATTCGGAAACGTTTACATGTATCTTGGGACTTCCAACGAGTTACATTTGTTTTGTTCTTATATTTTACGTGAGAGAGTTTGGGGACGTTTAGAACTGCGTTTTAAAGTAAGGCATTCTGAAACATCCGTAACGACAAAGTATCTGTCTCAATTTATACCTCTTCCACAGTATTTATGTTCTTTTGTACTGAGAGGTTGGAGCGAAACATTTTTTTAATTGTGATTATATAGATACTGATACCTAACAAGTCTGTAAAGCTTCGCCATCTAATTATAAAAGACCATGTCACCCCCTACCCATGTCGCCCCGAGCCTTACACACATTAGATACAGACTAATTTTTGATCCGTCGTTAACTCAACCATTAGTTAAAAATAAAAATTATTGGCAAAAATGTGTTCATCAAATCAAGACATTTTGCCATTTAACCATTAAGGGCCGGTTTTTTGATCCGTAGTTAACTCAACCATTAGGTAAAAATAAAAATTATTGGCAAAAATGTGTTGATCAAATCAAGACATTTTGCCATTTAACCATTAAGGGCCGGTTTTTTGATCCGTAGTTAACTCAACCATTAGGTAAAAATAAAAAATATTGGCAAAAATGTGTTGATCAAATCAAGACATTTTGCCATTTAACCATTAAGGGCCGGTTTTTTGATCCGTAGTTAACTCAACCATTAGGTAAAAATAAAAAATATTGGCAAAAATGTGTTGATCAAATCAAGACATTTTGCCATTTAACCATTAAGGGCCGGTTTTTTGATCCGTAGTTAACTCAACCATTAGGTAAAAATAAAAAATATTGGCAAAAATGTGTTGATCAAATCAAGACATTTTGCCATTTAACCATTAAGGGCCGGTTTTTTGATCCGTAGTTAACTCAACCATTAGGTAAAAATAAAAAATATTGGCAAAAATGTGTTGATCAAATCAAGACATTTTGCCATTTAACCATTAAGGGCCGGTTTTTTGATCCGTAGTTAACTCAAACATAAATTAAATCATAAAAAACCATACATTTTGTTTGATCAACATCATGATGAATGATGATGAACAGAATGTGTTGTTTTGATCAACACATTTTTGGCAATTTTTTTTTATTTTGACCATTGGTTAAGTTAACTTAAGGTCAAAAAACCGGCACCAACTGTCTAGTTTGGGGCTCACTGGCAAATAATACTTTGTAACCTAGCTGAAGGTAATATTTTAAGGTACTCATGTCGTCTCAACTTGGTGTTAACCTGTGAACCTGTTTACTGTATACCTGGTCCTGGACAATAAACTATTCTCTGTGTCAGAAGAGAATTTATCGTATAAAGTTCTTATGCACCTACCTATTATTTTCCCGTGACATTGACCTTTATCTTAAAATAATGATAAGAAAACGTTGACATCGTTAACTGTAATTGCAAGTTAATGTTGTGAACTTAATCTGTATGTTTTCATGTTAGTGGCACATCACCTCTATCTTTAGAAGAAATTTCGTTTATTATTTACTTTAACACATCAAAAGTGTCTAGGGATCAACATATATTTTTGCAATAACTTTTCTCCTGATTGATATTAATTAAAATTTTCTTTAAGGATTCATAAAATAAAGTGTTTTCGTTTGTCACAGTAACGATAAACCAAGTCACCTTTGCATTAATAAAGAAATTTGCCATTTTCCTAATAAAGGGATTTTTGACATTTGAACCACTAACACAAAAGTTCGAAAAAAAGACTGAAATAACAGTTTTCTTTAAAATTTTATTGGGTAACTTAAACAATTAATAATCCGTGTTTCTACCGCGAACACTAACAACACAAGAACATCGGTTTGGCATACTCAAAATGAGTTCATCCAAATCACGCTGTGGAATGGCCGCCCATGTTCGTTGCAACAACAAAAAAAGGTCTTCTTGCGACTGGATACCCTCCATATTCGGCAGAGCTCTTCTCTGTAGCATATCCCATGCATGCTCAATCGGGTTCAAGTCTGGCGACTGAGCAGGCCAGGGCAGGACATTGATGTTAGCTGCGGCGAGAGTCTGTCTTACAACTCTTGCGGTGTGCGGTCGTGCATTATCATGCATTAACTGAAATAAGGGACCGATTTGCACTTGTAGAGGAACGATGACGTCTGATACAATCGTCTCAGCATAAATTTAAGCGTTGAGGTTGCCTCTGATCCAAATCAACTCAGTTCTTCCGCCGATCCAAATACCCGCCCATACCATGATGGTTCCACCACTATAAGGATGGACTTCCTGGCAGGATTTTAATCGCTGTTGGCGTCCAGGTGTTCTCCAGTGTCGTATACGTCTTGTATCCGGTCTCATACCAAAACGAGACTCATCAGAAAAGCACACGAAACGCCATTGTTCTTCTGCCCAATTTCTGTGTTCAAGAGCCCATTGATATCGAATCCTACGATTGTGCATTGCTATAGGTGGTACCCGTAGCGGTCTTCGGGAATGAAGGTTCACTTCATGCAAGCGGTTTCTGACTGTTTGGTCGCTAATTAAGTTCCCTGAAGAGTGATGAAGCCTCACGGCTAACATCATGGCGGTTATTGTTGGAGCTCTTCGAGTTAAGATTTGAATGTATCGGTCTTGTCTCCGTGTGGTGCAGCGATACCGTCCTCCATGGCGCTCAGCCACGGTACCAGTGCTTCGGTAACGTGTCCAAAGTCGACTGATAACACTCTGACTTGTATTCAGAGCTAAAGCCACAGTACGTTGCCGGGAACCAGCTTCTATCATTCCCACGGCTCTGAGCATTTCTTCCCTGCTTAAATGACGTCGCCGCTCCATAATAACGTTGGTTTTAATCAGTAGTAGGGAAACAGTAGCACTAATAATGTCTTCAATGCGTTGTATGTTTTTATAGGGAAAATATTGACAGCTGATTTTCATCTTTTACTCGAATTTGATTCACAGTTCCTGATTCAAATTATGAAATGCACCAAAAAGGATCCATATAAATTTATAAAATCATAAATTTATTACAAAGCCACATCTTAATCTCAAGAAATCCGCATAAAAATGCTTGATCCCTAGACACTTTTGATGTGTGTATGTTATGTGCACGATTGTTTGAACTTTGTGCATGGTTTTTGACAGATCGTAACCATGTTTGGGTACTTAGGTACCTATATGGGTTAATTTACGCGCAAAGTAGGTACAAAATTACCACATATTAAAAAAAAAGATAATGTTTTTCAGATCAAACAATTTCAGAAAAAAAATTAAAATTACACGCACTTAAATCTTGATTAACGTAGGTACAATATGTTATTCTCAACAGTTTAGTGATAATATTGTTTCTAATCATAGTGGAACAAATAGGTATATTAGGTAAAAAGTATGTTTAACCCAGTTTTACTTAAGTATGTAAAAATGCTCAAATAACTAGGCATGAAAAAATTAAAACATTTTATCACGTTATCAAGTTACAAACGGTATACCCAGCTACTAACTTATTTTTCACATCCTTTCCCTCCTGGGAATAAGTCCATAAATATAAAGTTTTCTTCGTCTAAAATTCATACTCGTGTGGTTACACCTGACATGTACCGGTATCTACATCAGCACATGCGAACTACGCATCACACTGACGTCACGTAAAATCCTGCATCGCGCAAGCAGAGTTTACCGCGCAAACTAGATATACAACGCAACGACTTTAATCGAAACAAACTATCCTGAGATACAAGTATCTTTTTTACTCAGTTCAGGAGCTAGCTGCTGTTCAACCTGATTTAGTTCACCACTTTTACAACCACGTTTAGTGTATGACTAATACTTGCGTGTTTCTCTTTCTACAATTAAATTATTATTTATTTATCTATGGTCTGAATCGTCGGTCTGAATCCCTTCACCAGGGGTATCAGCCCTGTTCCTCATACCTCTATAGACATTATTTACTTACCTATGTCACACCTGAATTTAAAAATAAACTTTCCACAACCTGCCGTAGCCTTTTTTTTTTTTTTTTTTTTGAGGGTGGGAAATCATCAAATAACTTCTCTCGCTCTGGGCCGAGCAGGAGGGCGTGTCAGACTGCTACTGACTAAAACCCACCCGTGTTCTTTCAGTTTCCTGTGCCAGGGGCCACGGTATCCCTCTCGGACTTTTCCGCAACCCTAGCAGGCATCGGTCCTAGCAAACCCCGTCATTGGTGATGACATCTCTTTGAGGCGCGCGTGGAACACAACGCGCCGTCGACTCGGGCCTGGTCCTTATCGAACGGCGAGCTGCCCATTGCTCGCCGTTCGCAAGCCCACGCCTACGGTGGCCGGGAATCGGCCTGCGATTCCAAATATGAAATCGCGAAAAAAATATTGCTGGTCCCTACATTTTGACGAGTTCTGCAAACATAAATGTAGGGAACAGCTGTTTTTTTTTTCGCAGTTGCATATTTGGTCCCATAGTAAAAGTTGTTCATAATGATGAGTACAATGACCCCTTAAGAGGTTGATGGTGTTTTACCAAGAACCCTGTATAGACACTGAAATGAAATAACACGCAAATGGTGTATGGTATTTTTAATTTGTTGAAGGAGCGTCGCATGGCTTCCTATGAAGGCAGTGTTTCACTTCACTAAATTGGAAAGCTGCATGCTGTGTGAGCACGAATTCAGTACATTGTGGTGTAATATTACTAAACTGTGAGCAGGCTGGATGGAGGAGATATAGAGTGTCAGTCTTTAGAATGTGCACATATCGAAATGAGAGAATCTATGCTTAATTTTTATCAACGGTACCTTTAAAAAAGTACTAAATTATTTTTTTTGGATATAAAAAAGAAATGGTCCGCTTCTGTGAAACTAAATGATCTATCGCGATGAAACAAACTCCACAACGATTGGAAGTAGTCAGGCGTCCTTAGGACATTGAGATAAAGTACTACGCTGAGTAATAATAGTTCTATGCCTTAGAATATGAAAATTGTGGAAAAAAACTACCCTCAATTGAAAATAAACAAGATATTTTTTTGCAATTTTTTTATACTACACCTGCTTGGAAAGTACCTTGATACTTTATCAAATTTACGGTAGAAAGTACGTTATTGCATATCGAACAAATATGCGGGGAGAAAACGCATCTGAGCGGGAGAGAAAAGTGTATGAAAATCCATTTCTTACGTGGTTTTTCTTTTTTAATTTTGGGTAAGACTACGCGCCGGTAACCTAAATATCAAAAGCCAAAAAGTTTTTACAGTGAGTTTTTATCTCCAAGTTCGCAAAATGACACTGGCCACTAGCTGTGTGTTGGATGGTGTCGGGCTGGCGGTGCGACCCTGCGGCGGCAGGATAAACAATTTGAAAAAAGAACATGTGAAAATTGCAGACCCAGTTATTCCTCCTACATTGTCGCAAACATCTCAAACAAACATTAATGGAAAAAGTGTTACATTAAGCTTCACTAACTGCAACAATTTCAATATAAATTTCAATTAGTAAAGATTTAGTTTTTTATTTTCCTCGTAGGTGTAGTATAAAGCACTATGTATCACTCGAGAGAAAGTGTGATTCCCGATCTCGGGTGTTTTAAAGCCCTCGCCTACGGCTCGGGCTTCAAACGACACCCTCGACGGTAATCGGTCACTTTCTCCTCTCGGTGAACAATGTAGGTACTATTTCTCAACGCTCCCATTACTTACTGTTTTTATTACTATAAGTTTTTTTTTTATATTTTTCATCATATTAGCCACCTAATGGCAAAAATTGCATGCTTTTATTTCAATCCCATCATTTCTTATCGACTGTCAAAGAAAGGTAAATAAATAGCCTTTTTTTAATATAAAAAAATATTTAGATTAAAAAAAAACCCTCTCTAAAATTAAGCACAGATTCCCTCATTTCGATATGTGCACATTATAAAGACTCACACTGTATACCTACTGCTACGACAGAACCGAAAAACATTAATTAATATTCGAGGTGGGGCGCGGGAAAAGAGTTCCTGGAAAGATCTGGAGACGGTCTTTGCCCGGTTGAGGTAAAGTGTGGGCAAAAAATAATTATTCTTCTTACATCCTATCCAATTTAATTTCCGATGTCAACCACAATGATTGGTTGTTGGATCAATCAACAACTACCTACAGTGAAGATGACATTAGGCAGCATTTTTTCAGCAGCATTAGCAGATTTATGTTGATTGGACGGCGTTCAGACACACGAGGTGAGAGTCTTATTCATACTATAGCAGTTATAGAGTGCAGGGTCAAACGCCCGTAACTCGTCGTCCGATAAGGCCCGGGGCGACGCATGGCGCGTTGTGTTTCACGCGCACCTCAAAGAGATGTCAGCAACAATGACGGGGTCCGCTTGGGCCGATGCCTGCCAGGGTTGCGGGAAAGTCCTAGAGGCATACCGTGGCCCCTGGCACAGGCAACTGAAGGAACACGGGTGGGTATTAGTCAGTAAGAGTCTGACACGCTCTCCCGCTCCCCCCAGAGCGGGAGAAGTTATTTGATGATAACCCACCAGAACAAAAAAAAAACAGGTTTAAACGCCTCACACCGGAAATGGTACAACAAAAATAATAGGTAGAGATAATATCTTCAAAGCTTTTTCTTTAGCTCTAGAATAAAGAGCATACAAACTAGTGTTACAACTTTCAAGAGAAAACTTTAATTGAATTTCTTTATCCGCGATTGGAAATCGAAGACCACCAAGTCGTAATGCATTTATTGTTCGTTTATCTCCATGCCACACTCGAACTAACCTTTTGTTTCCTAAAACAGGAAAAGCGATGTCTCCAAACGTGTTCATAATCTATAGAATGCGGCGTTGTCTCGGGTATTCGCAAACTAGTCGGATCCATATGTCTACCGACGAACAGAACGTAATTAATCAAAACAGTCGGCGTTCAGTCTAGTGATTAAATTGATGAAGATTGTACGCAGCTGCTCTGTGCCGCGCGTCAGAATGTTGTCAAAGTGAGTCGTGTGCCCGCTACCCCGGGTGCCTGACCTGAAGAGGGTAAGAGGTATCCTTGCAAGCAACTCTATGAATTATTATACCCCGAGATTTCCCTCGAGTCGAGCCTATAATTATTATACAACAAACTTTTACTACACTCACATGTCGTGGTAACCCTCACCACCTAGTGAATGAAAAGGTACATAATATGTGTTTAAGAAGCGATATTTACAATATATAACTATTTAAATTTATATATATATTTACTTATATTTATATATATTTACTTTTCTTATATAATATATATTTATATATATATATATGTATATTTACTTTTTTTACAAGCTTCCCTTTGATCTAATTCTATTTCGGTTTCAAGAATTTTTATTCTCATTAAGAACACAAACAGTTCACTTATTAAATTGGTTATACATAAATCATGCAGATAAAAGGTAACGTAATGACTTCGTGAGTCGATAAGAGCTAAACAGAATGTATAACACTAGGATTCTATAGATTTCAAAAACAATACATACACAGGCATTTTTTTTTGTTCTAGCTGTTTAACATTATTTTGAACTTAGTTTTATTTTTTAACAAAACATAAATTTATTTGTATTCTCGGGAAGACGAGAGTAGTCAAATCAATCATCTTAGAGTAGTCAATTAATTAATTGGACGTGGAACACGTCTCGTTATGCGATGTCACTTGCAGAACGCTATTCGAAATATTGATGAAGTGACAACGGTCGTAGGTGTGACATCGATAGATGTACTGAATCAACCTTAAGCGCTAAATATAGATAGGCAGCAGCGCTTTAGGGGTTAAACTTGTTTAGGCAGAGTATTTTCGAACGGAAAGGTTATTTATTTAGGGAAACTCTTCAAATACTTACTTTAGGTTTAATTTTAAGTAAAATACTGATAAGTATTTTATGATAGGAAAGCTTATACCAATTACCAATTCAGATAAAAGGAAATATGTATAGGCACCTACATATCCCTTCCTTTCAAGAAAAAGAGGCGTGAAGGACATTTTTCATAATCTAGGTAGAATAACTGCGACTGTATCACCGGCGCCGTATGAATTGTACAGAGCATTCGTTAATTAATCGCTAAAGTGTAAAACATTACGTACCTAAAATGTGCAAAAAGGTAAGCTTGAAATTGTAGGACACTTTCAACATCTCATCGTAAGTGTCACTTCGCTCAAGACTCACCAAATTTTCCATTAGATCTCCTAGGCCGGAACTTAGCAACACTGCAAAGGTGTGTTGACCGATGTGTCGTGTGTTGAGCGAAGACCTCACAAAAAATAAAACCCACACGAAGGGTTCCGTGCCACCGTACAATATTTAACACTACATGTTTTTTACAACACGTTTCTTGTATGACGACCGGATCGAACCCCCTTTAATTTTTACCCTTTGGGTACAGAACCCTAAAAAATGGCAAGAATGAGATTTGTTGCTCATAGAAACTGGAAGGGATTTATTGTAAGATGTAGGTAATAAATATTAATTATGTTTCCGGAGTCGATTCAGGTAAACTTGCGTTCACACACTTTCCCGTTCTCATCGCTCAATGATTACAAGCTGCAATCTATTTTTTTATTGCGAAATGTGTCTGCTCTTGACTTCGATCTCGCCTATTGGAACATGATGGATGAAGTTTACGGCGGAACGAGCCCAGAAGATGCCTTCCTTTGAAGGCTGACGTTATGCGTGGATGGGAACAAAGACGCTGGCAAAGAGTTCAACACTTCGGCAGTGCGCATAATAAATGTGGAGGAGAAGCGCTGAGTACCTACGACTACTCAGTATAATCTTCTTCTTCTTCTAATCTTAGTTTTCTGGCCACGCAACATTGAAACGACAACAAATATGTTTATTAAAATAATGAATGCAATATTGTCACAAAATCTACAATACTTCTTAGAAATACAAAATAGCTGATATAGTGTCAACTAGACACAGAATTTCCTTTGAAATGAAAGGTTCTTTTTTGGGCTTTGCTGCTCTTCCTATGAAATGTTTTCCGGGAATCTTTTCCAGCTGTTTGTGTTTCTTCTACGTTTATAAAGTGCACACTCGCCTTTAGAGAACGCTAATTACGATGGGTAGAGTCACCCTGAAATTACTAACCACGTACATTGTCACTCTGTGATGTCAAATTGGATGTTCTGTAATTTACTTGGAATTGGTATAATGCAATGTGTCTGTCAAACGAGTTGGTGATGTTATTATTTATTTATCAGGGAAATAAACATGCTATGACTGGCCGGTTGGTGCAGTTGGTAGCGACCCTGCCTTCTGAGCCGCTGGTCCCGAGTTCGATCCCCGGACAAGTAAAACATTTGTGTGCATGAACATGTCTGTTTGACCTGTGTCTGGGTGAGTTTATGTATATCAGTCATCAGGTTACCGTAGTACAGGCTCTACCTAGTTCGGGACCTGAATACCTCGTGTGGATGTTGTCTCATATTGTTTTATTTTTTGTAGTAGTAGTAATTATAATGGTTGAAGGACAGTGAACGTAACACGATAGAAGTTTTATTGTTTAGTGTCCATAAATGCGTTAAGCTTATAGTAATGACTAATGATTGATGGTTTGCCTTAGCATATAAACTATTGAATGTGTACCTATTCAAATAATTATGGCTCGTGTAACTTCATGAAAACTGAAAGTTAGGTAGGTATACTAAAAACGATCGGTAGCGTGTGTGTTGGATCATTTAGCTTCCTTCGAAATGGTTGAGCTGAATGGTGCTGATCCATGCGTCATGTTCGTGAACGGGAGCCGTCAGTTGGGATAGATCATCTCTTAGCTGCCACGGCTTATTCTAATTATTTAATTTTTATATTGTTTTTTTAAGTGAAAACTTCTTTAGGCGCGTTGAGCACATTTTGGGTGAACAAATATCATGGAACTCGCGTCATCGTCACCGAACGCTTTCCATGAGCTATATGTATACTGTGTATATATGTACATAGATATACCTCCGTGCGTTAAACCTATTGTATCAGTTTTAGAAATTGGCGCTGATGCTGCTGGCAGTGATGATGGTGACAGAGTAATTGTTGAAATTATGGATGAAAGTTGATTTTTTTGAAGTGTAAACTTTTGTACTTATGTAAAATAATTTTAATGATGAATCATATAAAAAAAAAACTGAAATGTATTTTTTTTATATAAAATAATTGTGTACGATATCGCAATAAATGAAAATTTTATTTCATCATATACATGATAGTACATTCTACTGATAAATAAAACAATTCATGCGGAATTATTCCCTAAACATTCTTTGGGGACTGCCGATAGAAGTGAAATCTAATTAACTTGTGAATTGTATCGTCGAGCTATTAGATTATTATTTTCGGAATATTTTTGGTTTATAAAGGTTTATGATCAAGGATTAAACTATAAATTGGTCATTAACACTTCTTTATACAATTCACAAGTTACTTAGTTTTCACTTCTATCGGCAGTCCCCAAAGACTGCCCCGCATGTTTTTTTGAAATTTCTATTTGCTGTACTCTGGACACTTAACTTGTACGTTTTATTTACATCGTTCTCACTTATAATTATAAATTCAACATTAATGATGTATATATAAGTAACAATACAATTTAAAAGAGTGTCCATGGAGTTCCTTGCCCGTTCTTCTCCATAGGTACCTACTACGCTTTGGAATGGGCAACTAGTTTCATATTTCTGACTGACCGACCACTTGACAGTTCAAAAGTGCCTGTAAATGATTTAATTGTTTTTTTTTTTTTTTTGACAACATCCACACAAGGTCTTCAGGTCCCGAACTAGGTAGAACCTGTACTACGGTAACCTGATGACTGATATACATACTTAAATACATATACACACCCAGACACAGGTCAAACAGACATGTTCATGCACACAAATGTTTGACTTGTCCGGGGATCGAACCCGTTACCAGCGGCTCAGAAAGCAGGGTCGCTACCAACTGCACCAACCGGTCAGTCAAACTTTGAGTTTTGATAACATAGATAATAAATATTTTTCAACAGAATCATGCAGGAGTCTTATTTTATAGTCGTTAAGATTTTAAACATTTATGTATAACTATTTCTTTGAAATATGAGCGCTTTGTTTCTACCCGTACCTGTAATAAAAAACTTAAATCTCTGTATAAAATCACTATACAATCATTCTTCGTTCTCGGTGCAGAGTGATAGCTCGCCATTCATTAAATAAAATATTTGAAGTGCTCTATCATAATTGAAATCTGTAAAAGAATGTGCATTTTTTGTGAGCTTCATTTATTCGGAGTGAAAAATGTGTTTTCTATAAAACTTTTGTGAGGACAAAAATAATCTGTACGGTGTGTTGATAAGGTTACCACAGCGTCAATTGTTTTTAAATCACGATATTTTTAATGGAAACATATTATCATATTATTATAAATCATCGTTTAAGTTGTAACACCGCGTAGGTAAATTTTTGGCGGTTTTGGCATTTTGATGCCGTTAACTAGAGAATCTGAAGACGCGTTGTTTCAGGTAATCAGAAACAAACAATGTCCAATATAAACTCATAAAATTAAGTAAAATCTATCATCTATGAAAAATGATGTACTACGCACCTGATCGTTCTGAAGAACATCACAATTAGGTCACTATATTATGTTCTTCTAGGGCAGAGGTCTTCAAAATTTTTTTGTCTTTTAGACCATTTGCCACGCTTTTCGGTTTTGGGTAGACTAGCTTAGCTAACATTGCATTTTATCAAATGTGTTTTGACTGATGTCTACTGTAGTGAGATGTAGAACAAAAAAACCACCTACGACCTACAGGACGTCGTCAACCCCTGAGGGTCGATGTAGACCATTTTGAGGGTGTCTCCTCCCGGCGTTTCCGCTCACATCTGCCTAGTAAATATCTTTTGATTCATACTCTTTTAACTATCATATTCTCATTTTTCATTGATCATGTCCATGATAATTATTAACCAGACAGAACTTAATTCAATACACCAACGCCTAATAATATGTTTTTTTTCCTGAAATTAATTTTTCTTTTTCAGTTCGTTTTGGCAGGTTGCACTTGCAACTAAAATAAATGTATAAACTTACAATACTGCAGATTTAAATCTGCGGTATTATAAGATTATACATTTATGTCTCTCTTGTTGTTTAATAAAACAAACAACGACCTACACTATATCTTATACTAATAACATGTACAAATTAGTACGAGCCCGTATTGATAGCGAATAAGATGCGGCAGAGCATGCAATCACCCAAATTGAGTTCCCTGTTACAGATAGTTTCACGTCACTCCTAGTTTGTCTATCATTTTACACTCCTAGAGTAATTAACACCACCCTACACCGTCTTAGAATAGAGCCTTAATTTATTTAACAACCCCTAAGCTTAATCAATAATGTAATTCACTAACAGTAACACATGCTAAAGGAGTTTAGTTATCTGTAATTAAATTTTGATCAAAAGCCAGAAGTTGTTTGTTCCTGGTTGAGATTTAGCTGGATTTGTTACGAGAGGATGGTGCGGTCATCTAGTTGATTTTTGCTACACTGACAGCATTCTGTGGTTTCCGTTCATGGTGGTTGGGAGCTTCTATATGAGCAGCGCATTACCTGGCTTTCATTCAAGCTTTATCATAAGATAAAAATGAAATGATGTTTATTTATCTAAGCAGGTTTCTACATCTTTTCAATAGAGATGGCTTCGTTGCGTCGCTGTCGTTGCCAAACTGACTATGTCTGGGAAGAAATGCTGTCATATCTTAACGTTGCGAAATTTGAAGAGCCGTCATATTTTATTTTTTTATTGAAAGGAACAGCAAACAGTTACATTATAAGAACTTACAACTAATATTTATAACAAAAACAATTTTAGTAATAATATAACCCACAACGCTGTCCACAGGTAGATATAAAAGTTTAGAACAGATTGTAAGTGTAATCGCTAGGAGCATTAGTGGCAGTACATGCAGTACCTAATTGTATAATACACAGTAGTAAATATATTAAGCATACATTCAGATAAAGATTACAAAGACAAAATTTTTTTTTTTACGAATTTTGTGAGAATTATTTACAAAGATTGACAATTATTACAAATCACCAACCTTGCCAGAATCATATTTTGTATTATAAAAAAATACTTAGCTATGAAGTAAAATGACAGCAAGTATTTGTTCACAATAAGTCGCGTGACATGAGTCGCAACCCGCACCGTAGCGCAGCCAACATTATGCTAACGAAGACGAACATTAAACGCATCATCTGGCTAGCCTTTTTCCAACATGTTGGGGTCAGCTTCCAGTCTAACCGGATGCAGCATAATACCAGTATTTTACATGGAGCGACTGCCTATCTTACCTCCACAAACTGGTTACTGGTTAATACGATACGCCTTATTAAGACTGGTGGTTAGACTTTCGGGGTTCTGACGACCCGTAACGGCTGTCAAAGATCCACGAATGACAGCCGGGACCAACGGCTTAACGTGCTTTCCGAGGCACGGAGGGGTCTCGGTATGTAATGATTGTCACCCATCCACGGACAAACCACGGCAAGCGTAGCATAACCTGGTCGATCGACCCGTGCAACTGTTATTACTTAGCCACAAGCCTAAAGCATCAGGTTAAATAAAAGGCCGTAATAAGTAAACAGTGCGGATATGAAAAGTTGGGGCAATTTGCGAGCCACGGATCATGCGGCCGGAAACGCTAGCAACAAGAGGTGTTAAACTTTTAATTAGTTCGACAACTTTCAAAGAAGCATTAAGGCTTCCTGGCCGCTTGAGCCCGACCTTTTGTTTTTCACTTTGTAATCAATGAGGATTTCTCAATGGGGACACTTTTTCAAAGAGCTTTTTTGTTGTAAAAAAATGTGTATTTTTGAAGTAAATTTTGAAATATCCGACGAAAGGAAAGCCATACGAAATGCAAATGACTGAACACATAGTTATGCGAATTTGAGAAAATAAGATTTGCAAATGTGGCTACGACGGAATTTTTCGAAAATATTCTGTGGCAGCTGTTGCGGGCGAGATTTTTGATGCGGGATACCGTCGTTGAAACTTTGCAGCACTAACTACTGCTAACAACGTCTGAGATGTAGTTTTTAGTTTGTTGGAACTTGATATTTGCTCACTGTTTTATTTGTGTTGATTGAGAACTTGGACTTAATTTTATCTTATTTTTACTGGCTATAAAAACCTGTCCTCGAATTTCGGGGTACTTGTTACCCCATTGTTGAAAACTCATTCCTGTCTCACAGTAGGGATTATAAATGAAGTGGGGCTTGTGGCATAGTAATAACAGGCGCACGGGTCGATCGACCAGGTTAAGCTACGCTTGCCGCGGTTGGTCCGTGGATGGGTGAGCATCTTTACATACCAAGACCCCTCCATGCCTCGGAAAGCACGTTAAGCCGTTGGTCCCGGCTGTCATTCGTGGATCTTCGACAGGTCGTTAGAAGCCCGAAAGTCTGACAACCAGTCTTACCAAGGGGTATCGTATCACCCAGTAACTGGGTTGTGGAGGTCAGATAGGCAGTCGCTCCATGTAAAATACTGGTATTCAGCTGCATCCAGTTAGACTGGAGGCCGAGCCCAACATAGGTGGGAAAAGCTAGACAAATGGTGGAGTAGGAACCATAAGTACTCCGCGTTCTAAGATGACGGGGTCCTCTAAATAAAAGATATATTTAGTATTTAAAGAATAATTATTCCTAGAATCGGTTTTACGTTTTTTACATGATGAACATTTTTATGTTCTAAATTCGAAGTAGTGTTTGTTTCATAATCTTCGATCAACAATACCAACTAGATAACGTTTCACGTACAAAATAGTTTAAAACATTTATAAGTTCAACCTAAATATAACCATGGCATATAGTGATAAAGTAGTGTTTACATTGGCCGTGTTTCAAGCGAACTAAACAAAATAAGAGCTCACGTCTCAAGTGCGCTGTTATTTACTGAGACGTATTTCTTGCGCCGATCCGATTTCTAGTCGGTATTGTTGATCGAAGCTCATAAATTCATAATATATAAATTCATAAATGCCATCAACTTATAAAACATTAATGAAGGTTATAGGGTAAAACAAAGCAGGCTCGTTCCTACAGTACAAACATACCGGTGGGCTTGCGAACTGCGAACAATGGGCAGCTCGCCGTTCGATAAGGACCAGGCCCAGGTCGACGACGCGTTGTGTTCCACGCGCGCCTGAAAGAGATGTCAGCACCAATGACGGGGTCCGCTAGGGTCGATGCCTGCTAGGGTTGCGGGAAGTCCGAGAGGGATACCGTGGCCCCTGGCACAGGCAACTGAAGGAACACGGGTGGGTTTTAGTCAGTAAGAGTCTGACACGCCCTCCTACTCTGCCCAGCGACGGAGAAGTTATTTGATGATTTCCCACCCTCAAAAAAAAAAAGTACAAACATACAGAGCTTATGTAGTTGGACGGATTAAAAGGAACACTATAATGATGACACGGGCACCTAAAAGCCCTTTTCTAAATAAGGTCTATTTTGGTCCATTTACACGAAAGTGCTATTAAAATTGAGGCAGAGTTTTATTACCTTTGTTAATGTATTATTCAGAATTAGGTACGGTCTTATACGTTATTTATTAAGTAATTAATGTAATATGTAGGCGTGAATGGACGTATTTTAATTCTTTAGCTATGTTTTCTAAGAAATTAAAGGGTTTGAGTAAATAAACCATTTTAGGAGGCGATAATACACATATATGAACTTTATAATATGTTGTTAATTGAAATAATAATAAGATTTAAGGCACACCGTAAAATGACCAGTTTTTTGTCGCACAGTTGCGTATTTGTTGGTACGCAGGGCTACAGATCAAGTTTCAGATCACATTTCCAGTATAAGGTGATCTCGCATTGTATAGGATTTCTTTACAATGAGAGGTCAGTGTAAACTGGATTTGTGTAAACTTGATGTGTAGCCATGTGTTCAAAGAAAAGACTTATTCAAAAATATTTTATAAAGTAAAGATAATATTGATAAATAAATCTTAAAACAGAGCACAAAAAATGTTTTCCTAGCATAATTCTCAAAATTTTGAACGTAAACTATCATATTTTATGTAACGATAATAAAGGGAACTCAATCAACTAAGGAAATACCTAAAAAATACTCCACTGAGCCGTGCATTCATTTTTTAATATAATTAAAACTGCCAAATTTGATAGTCATTCGATTCAAGTAACAAACGCAAACACATTTTTTCCTTCATTTGAACCTTATTTGCTGCCACGATGCACTGTTGCCAATTATCTAAAAATTTGCTTCTTACCGCGCTCTAACGATGAAATTTTATGTGAAATGTGTAGGACACGGAGTCATTAACATTATAATATTATCTCTATCCGGCTTGTTTGCTTGAACTGAATCCCTTTTACATTTACCAACACATCACGATTTAGTAAGCCTCTCAGCTGCCTGTATGTAGTACATAATAATCTAAGAAACTCTAGACGTATGTACTTAATACAATTGGATTTTAAACAGCTTATTTTTTGTACTTTATTGCTCATGCACCACACGTATTTTTTTAGATTGGCTAAGTGTTTCCTTTAACAGACAAACACAGACTTGACAGATAATTTCATACAAATTTTGTTTCATTTTTTAATGTATTCGGTTAGGAACTGATTAGTGGCTATTCTGAAATCTTGAAACAGGCCTTTAAAGTAATAATCATCACGAATATATTGGGATATCATGTCTAGCCATAATTCGAAGACACAATATGTGGTGTTCACCGCGTTATAGGAAGTATTCGAGTAGGTAAAAGTTTGACGACACGTTTGGTGTAGTGGCTACAGTGGCTAAGTGTAGTCAGCGAAACCAAATGGTCCTGGGTTCGAATCCCGGTAGGGGCAAATGTTTGTATGATGAATATGGACATTTGTACCCGAGTCATGGATGTATATTTATAATATGTCATTTATTTACGAAAAAAAATGTATTTAAGTAGTGTATCAACCATCTGGTATCCATAACACAAGCCTTAAGTGCTTAACTTGGAACTAGATGGTGCTGTGTGCAATGTCAGACGATATTTATTTATTTAGGTAAATTAAAGAACAATTCACTGTTCAGCAGCAGAGGTCAGACGTCCGCATCGTTCGGGCGCCTGTAAGCAAGTGACCCATCGGATATCGAACAACAGAAAAACACAATGAAAGTAGACGTTTAATAAGAACTAACAAGCACACACACAAAGTACAAACTATCCCTCATATATAACCGGAAGACAGTAAGCCTGACAGGATACATACCTAACGGTCAGTTATCTCGCTAAATACTTGGCATAGTGTACAGTACGCGTCCAGCAAGGCACGTCCCCTCAATAGGTCATGGCTAATCTGACATTTGGCACGCATAAAATGTTGGATTGTGGTTCTACTATAATAGTGATCGCGTTTTAGCACAGCAATGATAAATGATTTTATTTCTGTAAGTAGGTTTGTACAAACACTTTTACACGTCAATCATATTTTAAAAACTAGATGAGGTCAGCGTTTCCTATCTGACTTCTCTGAGAAGAAAGGCCGAAACAAACTCAGAGGTCACAGACTCTTTTAAAGTCCAGACATAATCTTGGTCAGATCATATGAAGACCATGTAGATTGTAGTCTGAGACAGTCTTTTGGGGAAAAACCATACAGATTGAGCGGACCTGTCCAGTCAGTGCACGCATTTGTCAGTAATCGTGCCGCTCAACTCAGAACTTAAGGAGCACAACGATTCGACGAACAATACTCAAGAAAGGACATTTGGGTAGTCCGCATAAATTACTCAAGCTGCCAGATCGTGAAACTAACTAAGAAAACAAAAAAAAAAGTAATGAACCACATAATCTTCACATGCACAATAATTAAAATAATATAATACTTTACAAAGTAAATACTCATGTCATTGTATGTATAAAATTCATCAATGTCAATGTGTATATAAAAAGTTCGGACATAATCTATGGGGACCATGTAGATTGGTGTCCGAAATGGTCTTCTGAGGAAAGAACCACGCAGATTAAGAGGACCTGTCCAGTCAGTGCGCGCGATGCAGCCAATAGCGGTCATTGCCCTCTCCCTAATATCTCTCCGTAGGAACCCAAACAATAAACTATGTATGGTTTTTCGTTATTGGAACATGTTGAAGATCACGATAGATACCGATTCAGGACGTTATCGGACTTTTCAGCTATTGAAATAAAAAAAATGCCACCAAATGTAGATGGGTAAATGACCGCTACTGCCATGCTAAAACGCGACAACTATAGCTATGTGATCCTTGAAACGACGAAACATGATGTACGAACTCAAAGTAATTATGCAAAGTTATGATCTTGTATGGGGCAATTATAGCAAAATTTTGTGAGACAAAACTTAATTTAAAGCCGGGATTATTTGACGTGTCTGGCTCTGACACATTGATGGTTTCCTATGCGGAAGCGTAGATGGAACCCTCAGATCATATGTGTTTATATGATCTGAGATGGGAATGTAATGGGGTTTTCATTGAAATATGACACTAAGTATATATTCATAATGTACACTATTTTTCAGGAACTCAGATTGAGAAAGTGAGACTTTCTTCGACAAACATTAAAAGGAAAAAAGACCAAAGTTTTGTTTCAAAACTGTGTGTAAAGATATACTTAAATAAATTTGGATATGAAGATTATCAGTGATCTTCAATGAAACTCCTGTATCGAGGTATGGTTGTTTAATTTGGTATAAACTGTATAAAAATATATTATGCGTAGCGTACACGTTCGCGATGATGGTGAAAATTTTAAACCTAAAAATGTAAATAATGACAGTAAAAGTAAAACAAAAATCCGTACGGCGCCTGGCTCTTCAGAATAGCAAACGCGACACACGCACACTGGAAATCTTCGTAATTAAAACATAAAGTTTAATACAAGATGTAGATAAAATTGACTGTATAAACTTCGTATCAAACATAGTTGTTTATAAAAAAAAAAACTCTCAAAAACAATGGCTCTTAAAAAGAGAGGGATTCCGAACCTGCAATTGCTGCTTTCAGGATTTATGGGCATAATATACAGGAGTAGAGAGTTAATGCCTTACAGCTTCCAAGGCAAATAGTCATATTATACAGAAAGTTGCCAATCCGTTGTCTATATGTATACCTATAACATGTACACAATATGTATCGGGCATAAGATATTATGATTAGATGGTAGAGATATGAATATAATTTAACCAAAATGAGCTCATAACCCGAGATGGAGTGTAGTCTG
This sequence comes from Brachylomia viminalis, assembly GCA_937001585.2. Taxonomy (NCBI): domain Eukaryota; kingdom Metazoa; phylum Arthropoda; class Insecta; order Lepidoptera; family Noctuidae; genus Brachylomia; species Brachylomia viminalis. Next base: position 8,658,150 of record OW443300.2, read on the forward strand.
CTCTCGCCAGAAAATGTCCCAAGTCACTGTTATAGATATCTTCTAGATAATGAATAAATATCTTAAATTTATTAATTCAATGGCCGACAACGCATAACCGTAACCACTGGGTCTAGTAACAAATTTTGCACAAGAGTTTAAAGGGATTAAAGTTTGTAATTTTTGTGGTGTTGATTGTAATAATAATAAGATTTATTTCTCACCACAATATTACAAAAATACAATTATTTCATGGTATCAAAGTCGGATAACATTTTATTAATGTGGGAGACTGGTGCCTAAACTAAGCTCTAGGCCTGTATTTCAGGACACCAGGTCTCCGCCCTTTTACAAAATGATACATTTTACTTTGTCATGTTCTTGTACATGAATAAAAAACAAAGAAACAAAACATTCTAGAAACATTGGTGGCTCGAGTGGAATTTTAAAACTTACATAAGCTAATGTATTGTTAATGTATTGTATGTAGATGCAGCAGAGAGGATGATTAATTAGTATAAAGATAGTCTATCTGTCAAACATACTCACACCACACTCAATCAAACAACCGCGCTTATATCTATTCATACACTTTTTCAGGTTACTTACACAAACTGTGGTATTTCTATTTCCACAAATCTTTTGTTGTAATTTTTTATATTTTTTTACAAAATTTTATATTTTTGTGTTTATTAATTTTTAGTTCGTTAAGTATCCTGCATTGTTATAATGTCGTGTATCCAAGTTACAGGCATCTAGCCGCGGGAGGGCTCTGATGACCTGTAATACAGGTTTTTGTATAAAGCTATCTCAGGCTCCAATCACTCACAAAGTTAGCTCCCTGTTCGAACACTACTGTCAAAGTCTAGGATTAAGTTCACAACTTGTGTGGAGAAAATAAAAGTTTTATATTATATTGGTCGATGGACAACCCCAAGGCACATACGGCTTGTTCACAACAATATCTCTACACAAATTATGCTGTCATTCATAGAATTCCAAAGTATTCGACATTAATAACTAGGTATTAAGTACCTACAATTAAAATTCATATAACTACATTGCATAATTTGATTGTGGTTTTCTTTTCGATTTAAATATTCAGTGTTACCGTGCGAACAAAGTTCTGAAAACAACAGTCCAGGTGAAATGAACGGATTTATAATTACGTGCCTCCACAGTCCTTACTTGACCTATTTTATTGTGCTACTTAAGCTGGATAGCAAGGGAAATATGTACGTATTTCAGTTTAAAAAAATACATAGTTATAACATTTTCGTGATGGAGTCTCCAGTGTTTTATCTTATATTGTAATATTGTTACTAAGTCCTTAAAAGTGAGTGGAGGTCAAGTAGAAAATTGGTCAATTTTTTAGAAGAAGCTATAGATGATCAGTTGAATATGATTATAAGGTCTGTTGTGAACTCCTACTGATAGCGACATCTCGGGACGATTAATAAAATCAAAATTTACGTCGTACCCACCTCTCGACCGTGATTGGTTTTTGAAAATATTGTTCCCACTCCTCGCTCCTTGAATATTGTAAGATGGCTAAAATACCGATTTTGTTCGTGAAAAGTAAAGCAACGTTTTTTATTACAAAGTCCTCAACACAAACTTAAAACACCTAAGTTGTTACCAAACCTCACAGCTGCTGCTACAAGGTCACAAAACTTTAATTTGTCTTTAGTTCAAGTTTCGGTCTAAAGCAAACTACCATGAGGTGCATATGCTAAACAATAGTATGAATATGAGCCAAAAATAATTAATATAACCCCATTGCGGCGGGGCGAGCACGGTCTACTGTTTACATGTACTGTGTCACAGTTTGGGAGCAAACATTTTGATAAAATGCATGACTCAAGCCTATCATGGAGGCCGTGCTCGCCCCGCTGCAGTAACTATAATCGTCGGCCAATCAACAACCCTTTCATAACGTATTTTAATGTGTTCGAGGCACCTAATTAATGCAGACAGCTGTCTGTAGTTCACGAATTAAACCGAAAGTGGGGAAAGATATAAAGTATTATGTAGATTTATGTATATACATAATATATATATATATATATGAGACAACATCCACACAAGGTCTTCAGGACCCGAACTAGGCAGAGCCTGCACTACGGTAACCTGATGACTGATATACATCCATAAATACATATACATATTATATTTTCTAGTCGCGTATTACTCACAACCGGCAGCGCCGGCGTGCTTGTATGACGATAACGAAGCGAGAGGAGTACCTATGTAAGGATTGTAGCTGGTAGCATTCTGTAGTTTCTGCCTATCAGAAGACGGCGTATGGTTATAATATTTTATGTTCTAAATAATTATTTGTTATTTTACGAGTTTCTTAACTAATTACACTGTCTTCCTGATACCGCATCTGATGGAGCCAGATGTTCTCATTTCTCATGCAAATCGTTGTTTTATAGCAAAAAGTTGGCAAAATCTGTTGTTTTTTATACCGCCCTATTCTTCAAGTTGAAACATCGTAAGCTTTGTTTTTAGTAACTTTTTTATGTCGGTTGGAATTCAAATTACCGTCATAGTGTAAGAGGTAGTACTGGTAACGTAGGAAGATAAGATGATAATGTAGGAATGTCCTTAGAAACTATAAATTAATTATCATTCACAAACACTGCCCAAATGATTTCTTGTTATAATCAAAATGAAGCGGTTGGTAGTTCAAACCTAAAATCGCGAAAAAAATATCAGCTGCTCCCTATATTTATGTTTGCATAACTCGTTAAAATGTAGGGAGCAGCTTTTTAGGTTTGATCCCATAGTAAAAAGTTTTTCATAAATATGAGTAGAATGACCCCTTACGAGGTTGATGGTGTCTAAAACTACAGTCTGTATAATGGTTAAATCCGCTCTACAGAAAGTGGTTCTTGAAATTATTGAATTTAGTCATACATAATATAAAAATAATAATTACCTGCAAGATATATCTCAACGGCTCTCCCTTATAAGTCTTCATTTAATTAACGTTAAAGAAACCGAGTAGGTATTTCGACAACCTTTAAATTGATTCAATATCTATTATGTAACGTAACGAATGTTATTGAATCTGGTAAATTCTGCCATGATATTGATTTCGTTTTGGGGGGACTGTCTTATGTGATTTTGACGTTCAAAAAGTGCTGATTCTCAGCCCAGTTTGAATAAATGACTTTTGATTTGATTGATTTGATAGAAATAAGGATTCCTAAATAAATCATTTAGTTTCCAGTCTGCTAAACCACCACTAATCTATTTCTATCAGACGGGTCATGATGGTCGTAAATAAAAGACAAAAAGGAAATATTTTGGGAACCCTTGGGTAAAAATGGTTAAAAAGTTTAATTGTTAATTACCTGGTTCATCGAATCCTGAACGGTGGACCACTACTTGCGCCACACCCTGTATATAGTCAGTAGTAAACCAAATCTATCTATAGTTATAGTTCCATAGACAAAATTAAGAATATCACTTGCTTTTGTGACATACTTCTGTTTAAAAGTTAATTTATCCGTTTATTTAAAATCTTATTCAAACAAAGCGTTAGTTAAATAATAAATCGTCATGCATCGCTTTTGTTCTTCTACTAGAATTGGGCTGCAAATGTATTATTGGTAATTTTAGTATTGATTCACGTGCTGGCACTAAACCTATTTGCTCATTGATGAGCGGAGCGGAAAAGCGGCGAAAAATTGGTAGCTATCGCGTAACGAAGAAACATTGTCGGTGTGTATTTTACCTTTTAACTTTCAAGACCTTTATTTACCTCTAGTTGTTAAAAGTATCTTACCGAATTCTGAGAATATGCGGAATAAAATATTGAAGTATATTTTAATTGAGGAGCTTGTGGCTAAGTCATAATAGCCGCATGGGTCGCTCGATCAGGATAAGCTACGTTTGCCGGTGCATTTTACATACCAAGACCCCATCGTGCCTCGGAAACCACGTTAAGCCGTTGGTCGCGGCTGTCATTCGTCGATCTTTGATAGTCGTTACGGGTCGTCAGATGCCCGAAAGTCTGACAACCAGTCTTACCAAGGGGTATCGCTTTACCCAGTAACTGGGTTGTGGAGGTCAGACAGGCAGTCGCTCCATGTAAAATACTGGTGTTCAGCTGCATGGGGTTAGACAGGAAGCCAACTCAACATAGTTGACTTTTGACTTTCTCATCATTATAATGATGATGATTTATGTAAGTACTTAGACGTAATTAGGTGGAAGTTTTATTGAAAAAAGATTTACCTTGATGCTAGACATGTTATAATGTATCTTCCACATAACATTAATATAACATCACGCCTGAATTCCCCGAAGGATTAGGCAGAGGTGTACCCATATTTCGCAAGTTTTGTTTAAGTCCCGGCACAAATTCAGGCTCTGGGCTGCTACTGAAAAATTCCCGATAGATAAAATCAATAACACTTTGCCCGACCCGGGAATCGAACCCAGGACCTTGTGCTCAGCTGTAACGCATGCGACCACTAGACCAACGAGGCCATATCTTCCAATACTTGGATAGCATAGTTTCCAATCTTTTGGTGCTGTACGGTGAAACCATACACTACCGACGACTAAGCATTTTTACGTAAGTTCATTGATTAATATCAATTGAACATTTAGTACTCGATTAGCGGTCATCGTGTGTGCTCCCTCGCTCCTTTATATTATAACCTTTGGTCCGTTCAATACATTATTTTACTTTAAAACGTAGCAGTATCATTGACTATCTTCCAATCTTGTACAAGTGCTATCTACGAGTGTATCTCGAGATATTATCGACTCTTGATTGTGCGTTCCAGCGGGGTAATTGCATAATACACGAACAGTAGGAAAGGCTGTCATTTTGACATTTCAACAACATTCATTGCGTTATTTACGTTGTTGAGCAGACAATTTTCTCGAACATATGAAGCAATGGATCAGCAATATCCTTCAAATGATTCAGATTCTGAATGATAGTGTATTACGCAATTAGGGTGCTGGTCTTTCTGGAACTATCCAATCTAAAGAAAATGAAATTTTCCCAGTCGAGGTACAAATCAACTCACGTCGCGGAGTGGAGGTAGTCTTTGATATTCAAAAGGCACTTTAGAATGCGTCCATTCTTGATAATAAAAAATGTGGTCGTTGCCGTTGAGAATTTCATATATTTTCTCCGAGTTTTTCATTCAGTTTGCCCGCTATTTCAGCATTTCCGTCCATACTTTTGCTCCGCTACCCATTCGCTAATGTACCTATGTAGGTACTGAGGTAGGTACTTATAGACAGGTACTATTGTTATCAAGTATTTCATTTGGCTGACGGGTTTCAAATGAAATTGTTTTCGATTAATATGTCTGACCATTTTGTCAGAATGAGGCTAACATTTTAGTGAGTTACCTATTTGTAAAACGAAATTCGGTCTGCTTTACAATGGGCAGACATGTATTCAAAGTTTCTCTTTGTTTCAGTATTTTCACGTCAATTGTGGTTCTAATTAAGTGTGAAAGTAACTCCAAGCCGAATATAGTGTTTATTGTAGCAGATGATTTGGTAAGTAATAAGTATTACGTTGTTGCTAGTCAATAAATTACCTAAGTGTAAACGTGAATGCTTCATCACTTGAAGTGGTTGGTCTCTTATTTGTAGATGAATTGCTATTAAGTGATTAATTAGTGTTGTGTAAACTTAATCCCGTAGACAGTTAACATGACATAATTATTGGCCTCTTTCTTCTCTTTCCTCTTTCTCCTGCTGTGTCTGTTATAAACCCCTCTATTTTGTAGTTCTTGGTTTGATGTAACTGTCACCGTTCAAGTACAAAGGAACAAAGGCGATAATCAATTTCTACACCACGAAGTTGCCATTACTAAAATAATTTATCGTCTAGTCAAAATAGAATAGAATAAATGCAAATTTACAAATACACAGGTATCTATGAGACTAGAATTTAATAATAAAAGACATTATATAAAACATCGTATGGATTAACAGTATACTCGTAAAAGTTTAACCTGTATTAACATTATAAAAGTTTAACCTGTAAATATCCAGTGACAGAGTAATATGCTTTTTTCAGTAACAGGGTTTTTATATAATTTTTAAATATATTTACATCACATATCTCCAGAAGTGAATTTGGTAAATGCTTAATATATGCGTGGAGCCATACATAATATACTTTTATTTAATAACGCTGTTTTATTGCTTGGTAAACATATATTGAATTTGTATTTTACAAAATGTAATTACAGATATAAATATATAAATTTTACATAGGGTGACACAATGGCCGGTCTTATCGCTAAAACCGATCTTTTACAGACCACCTTTGAACCTTTGCAATACAACCACATCCAAAAGTTTTACCTTGAATTTCCAACCTATTTATTTTCCTTATCAAGTTTTTGACGTAATCACCATACAAACTTAACAGGGCTGGGACGACGTGAGCTTCCACGGCTCGGATCAAATAATGACGCCTAACATCGACACGCTCGCATACCAGGGCGTCATAATACCACATTACTATACGCACACGTGCGGCACGCCAGCAAGGAGCGCGCTTTTCACCGGAAAATATCCTATAAGGATGGGTACGTTTGGAAGCGAAGAAAGCGCTTTTATGTACGAAGCTCGGGTGAATTTATCTGTGCAATATTTTATAGGGAGACTGTTTATTTGGCTTTATTTTCATATGGAGTTGACTCTACGGCTTTTGGTAATTCTTTTAATGTCAGGAACCTACATTTTAAAACAATATTAAGCAGAGCAGTACTTTTATTAAGGTAATAATTTTGGCAGAACCTAATTTATCTGAGGTTAGTTAACCTAGAATTTAGTACAGGACTTATTTCCTACCTATATTTTCTGACTTACGTGCAGCCGAGTTGTGTTGTGTTATATTATTTGGCGGTAGCTACGACAAGCTTATTATTTTTAACAGTTTTTCTCTGAAAATACATGTATCAAAATAAAATTTATCTTAAAATGTATATAAGTATGTAGCCTGAGACTTTAGGACCTATTATCAAAAATATTAACCGTACACGTACTTATCACTCCAATTATTTTCATTTACGTCGTCCGAAATTAATCCACAACGAAAATTAATCATAATCATTTAACTAAATAATATAAAGTACTATCTGTTGCCCGGGACTTCGTCTGCGTTCCAGGTTGAAATGTCCTCACCCAGGTCATGGTCTATATGTGTGCCAAATTTCATCCAAATCCATGCAGCCGTTTTTGCGTGAAACCGTAACAAACAAGAAACTTACTTTCGTATTTATAATATTATATAGTTATGATCGTACGGTCGGCTGCAGAGAACTCTCACCCCCTCTCGAGTATGTGTAATATGTCTAGGGGGTGAGGATTCTCTGTACTACGATTTATAATAATTTACTTAATGACTCTTTAGCCTCCATTTGTTATTTATTTCTTTGACGTATCGTAATGCCTCTTGAAGCCTCTTGTGTCCACAATTTTATATTAAACCTATGATTAGGTTGACCTGTTTTTTTTGTTAATCTTTTTACAAACTGGCTAATTTGTGGTAGAAATGAAAGTATATGGCTGGTATATGGTATAAAGTACATATATAATAATATGGCTGGAGGTACCGTGAACTTTTTAAACTTTAATGAACCGTTTTATTACGTTTCCTACGAAATTACGAAAGAAATATTTCAAAAGCAATTTATAATTCCTTAGTAGAACGCTTATTACGTTTCCAAATCGTCTGAAAATACTTGCCTCTCTAGTATTGTACTTAATATTTGCCAATTATGTTACTAGTACCTACAGTCAGAGAAATTAATTGTTAAGCCAATTGACAACCTACGTCAATTCAATTTACCGTGTTATTGCTATTTCATACTAGTTTCAAAGAATCACAGTTTATTAACTGTGATTCTTTGAATTGACAATTTAAGTTGGTATTACATTTGCTTAATAATTGATTTCCCTGATTATAGATACATCTATCCATTCATTAACCTAATCCAATAACCTATACTAATTATACAGGGTAACTTGTAATTCGACGTATATCCACCAGGACCTGATAGAGGGGCAAAATGCAACAAATTGAACCCCCTCATGTCTGGCCGAAACTCAATAGTTTTCGAGATATTTGAATTTTAAGGATTTTTTTTTATATTTACCCAAAATTTGACATTTAATTCTAAAAAAAAGTACATATTGAATGGGTCCATTAAAAATGATATTGTAGCTGCCACATCAATTAAAAGTATTAATTCAACGAAATAATTAAAATGATGAGCAATTTAAGAATAATATCTTACCAATATTTGCATTCTACGCTTCAAAAAATGCTGTCTAGTTAAAAAAAATACTTTGACATTAATCGTACAAATAACTAAGACATTTTTTTTTAATTATTTTTTTATTATCTCGAAAACTATTGAATTTCTGCCATACATATAGGAGGGTTCAAATTGTTGCATTTTGGCCCCCCTACCAGCTCCTGACGGATATACGTCGAATTACAAGTAACCCTGTATATTCACATACAAGGTACGCAAGGAGTCTCGATCACATCTGCGGAGGATCGCGGCCTCCCTCCCACGGAGCGCCTACTGCCCGAACATTTACAACAATTGGGCTACGTCACACATTTGATAGGTAAATGGGGCCTCGGTAAATCCAGGGAGCATTATCTACCCACTAATAGAGGCTTTGATACATTCTACGGCTTCTTAGGCAGCGACGTGGATTACTACACATACAACCACGTAGAGGTACGGATATTTATGTCTTTAAACGTTAAGGTATTTAGAACACAAAGCAGCATTGTTGAACGGAAAAAAGAAATGGAAAGAAATCCTCTTTTGTTTGAACTTAAGGATAGAATGTTCTTTTTTAGAAGTTGCTTAAGATTACCTTGGCTCGTTGTCGAAGAAGAATAAAAACATATTTACTGAAGCATGATACATAACCAGAGACCGGATATTCGGATGCATATTTACCTAAAGTTAATTTTTAGCTATGAAAGTATGCTAGGGGCTTCTTAAATACTTTTTTTTTTAAACCGGGATGTCAGGAACACCGGGAATACATAACTAGTCGGGTGTATAGCATGAAAGCGACTTCTAAAATATTATTTATTAAGAAAAAACCCCGGGATTCTTGGATTGCATAACTATTTAGATGCATATTTATTTAAGATTAATGTTTAACCCGCGATGCAAATAGTTATGTGCATGTAGGGTGTAAGAGGAGGATGGTGCGTGTTAGATAAAATAAAAAAAGAACACTTCATTTGTCGATTCCGGAATTGCGGGTTTTATAGGATCGATACAAAAGTGCATTCCATATAAGCCAACGTTTGAAAGAAAGTATATAATTATCGTCCGATTCTATAATCAGAAACCTAAACTTGTCGACCCCGAAACCGCGGGTTTTTTCGAAGTGACCTTTTTTTTGAAGTTATCTGATATCTTATTGTATCTCGTTGGATAGCTGAGAAGTTGTACATATTTTTGGAATGTTCTGTCGATAAAGTATATCGACCAACCAACCATTCAGAAATCAACCATTTTAGTCAAATAACCTGCTCAAAATGATGAAACATGTGTGCAATTTAAAAAATATTAAAGATAATTGTCATTTTATGGTTTATTATTGTGTTTTGAAGTAGAAGCAAATAATATTAATACAAAAACACGCATATTTTCTTAAAATTTAAAACGTTTAATATTGTATACTGACAAAAAAATATAAAATCTCAAATTACTCGGAAATGGTTGACATTTGCATAGGGGTCGCAAGAGGTCATTTGGTTGCAAATGACCTCCCCTACATCCCTTTAATGGATTGCCGACATATTACCAATAACCCTGTATATACTTACCAATGTGCCAACTTTCATGGTGTTCGGTCAAACGGTGTTGGAGTCCACTCTAGACTCACAAAACGTATTACTTTTTTTTATTAACTCTTAACAAACTACTAAAGTTTCTAATAATATAATTCAATCATGATTTGAAAGACACGTAGCATCTAGCGGCCTAAAGTAATTGTGAGCGTGGAAAGTTATTGTTCTTTCCCTCGGGAACAATACTTTTTTTCTGGGTGAAATGTACCCTATGTCCTTTTGTGTACCCCTGACAACGTATAAGCAAAATTCTATGATGATCGGTTCAGTGGTTTAGGCCTAAAAAAGTAACAAACAAACTTACTTTCGCATTTTTAATATTATTTAAGATTATAGTTGGGATTTACCACTAAGTAGTAGGTAATTACCCGAAACGTGTAATCGGCACCTCATAATAATGAGATCGTTTGAAAAGTGGGTAGTTAGTAGTTACTTAGTTGTTTTGCAGTTAGATATTATTAAGATATTGATATTATTGAACGCAATTTCCTGTAGGAGGATATATTATGAAAACATGAAACTTATCCCTCATTCAATTTACAGACATGGAACGATACTGTTTTCTACGGACTCGATTTCTTTAATAATTTGGACCCGATTGAAGATCAAAGGGGCCACCTCACTGAAGTACTAACAGATCAGGCAGTAAACTGTACGTATGTTTAGCAATTAAAATGTTTGTAACGTACACACATGAATATTTATTAGTTGCACGCGTTTTTATTAATTTATACAGAGTTACGACATCACAGAATTTTAAAGCAATGAATAATATCAAATGGTGCGTGGTTAATCGCTCATTTGATTATTAATTCCCACTCGCAATAAGGTCCCTGATGCCCTATGCATAAATAAAATATTGCAAAAGCTACGGCGATAATATGAGTAAACTTAACTATTGGGGTACTTGAAACAGGTTGGGGTCAGGGCCAGATGCTGGGTAAGTCAATGGGCTGGAATATGACAAGCAGGATTTTGAGTCGCATCAAATGACTTAAAATTAATTAGTGATCTCATTAGTACACAGCTACCTACCTACTTTAGTTTAACTGTCAGTTTGAAATGACAAATGATCCCTTCAAGGTTTTCAGTTATTTTAATTACACCTTGTATTGTTATACTTGGACAGTAACATAAATACACACATCAAAAGTGTCTAGGGATCAAGCATTTTTATGCGGATTTCTTGAGATTAAGATGTGGCTTTGTAATAAATTTATGATTTTATAAATTTATATGGATCCTTTTTGGTGCATTTCATAATTTGAATCAGGAACTGTGAATCAAATTCGAGTAAAAGATGAAAATCAGCTGTCAATATTTTCCCTATAAAAACATACAACGCATTGAAGACATTATTAGTGCTACTGTTTCCCTACTACTGATTAAAACCAACGTTATTATGGAGCGGCGACGTCATTTAAGCAGGGAAGAAATGCTCAGAGCCGTGGGAATGATAGAAGCTGGTTCCCGGCAACGTACTGTGGCTTTAGCTCTGAATACAAGTCAGAGTGTTATCAGTCGACTTTGGACACGTTACCGAAGCACTGGTACCGTGGCTGAGCGCCATGGAGGACGGTATCGCTGCACCACACGGAGACAAGACCGATACATTCAAATCTTAACTCGAAGAGCTCCAACAATAACCGCCATGATGTTAGCCGTGAGGCTTCATCACTCTTCAGGGAACTTAATTAGCGACCAAACAGTCAGAAACCGCTTGCATGAAGTGAACCTTCATTCCCGAAGACCGCTACGGGTACCACCTATAGCAATGCACAATCGTAGGATTCGATATCAATGGGCTCTTGAACACAGAAATTGGGCAAAAGAACAATGGCGTTTCGTGTGCTTTTCTGATGAGTCTCGTTTTGGTATGAGACCGGATACAAGACGTATACGACACTGGAGAACCCCTGGACGCCAACAGCGATTAAAATCCTGCCAGGAAGTCCATCCTTATAGTGGTGGAACCATCATGGTATGGGCGGGTATTTGGATCGGCGGAAGAACTGAGTTGATTTGGATCAGAGGCAACCTCAACGCTCAAATTTATGCTGAGACGATTGTATCAGACGTCATCGTTCCTCTACAAGTGCAAATCGGTCCCTTATTTCAGTTAATGCATGATAATGCACGACCGCACACCGCAAGAGTTGTAAGACAGACTCTCGCCGCAGCTAACATCAATGTCCTGCCCTGGCCTGCTCAGTCGCCAGACTTGAACCCGATTGAGCATGCATGGGATATGCTACAGAGAAGAGCTCTGCCGAATATGGAGGGTATCCAGTCGCAAGAAGACCTTTTTTTGTTGTTGCAACGAACATGGGCGGCCATTCCACAGCGTGATTTGGATGAACTCATTTTGAGTATGCCAAACCGATGTTCTTGTGTTGTTAGTGTTCGCGGTAGAAACACGGATTATTAATTGTTTAAGTTACCCAATAAAATTTTAAAGAAAACTGTTATTTCAGTCTTTTTTTCGAACTTTTGTGTTAGTGCTTCAAATGTCAAAAATCCCTTTATTAGGAAAATGGCAAATTTCTTTATTAATGCAAAGGTGACTTGGTTTATCGTTACTGTGACAAACGAAAACACTTTATTTTATGAATCCTTAAAGAAAATTTTAATTAATATCAATCAGGAGAAAAGTTATTGCAAAAATATATGTTGATCCCTAGACACTTTTGATGTGTGTATGTCTCTCATTACAGTGATAAGGAATCATGATACATCAGTACCACTGTACCTCCACATAGCGCACGCAGCCCCCCACGTCGGAGGGGGCTACGTTAATCTGCAGCCGTCTGTGGAGTTCATAGACGCAAACGACCACATCGCACACTCAGCAAGGAGATTATACGCCGGTAACTAAAGATCATCAAATCTTATGACCATTCATGTATCTAGGATTGGTTCCTGAGGTTACCGTTATGTACTCAGGTGTGATTGCCAATTTAGTTAAGATCAAAGTAGGTACACGGTTCACTTTTGCTTACCGATTTACTTGAAATAACCAAATCGTGTACTGACACATGTACATAAAAGTGAACCCTTCACTATCAGCCACCCTTAATTGTTTTGCCTTTCAATAAAGTGAATCAATTTGGTTGAACCGCGTGATTTTGCCATAAGTTACGTCCACGATTACACTTCTGACGTACCTACGATCAGTTTAATGCTATTTATACGGCAGGTAGAAAACTCTGAATCTCATTAGTGATACTTAAGTATTTGTGGTCTTAAAGGTTGCGCTTAGAGCAGACATCGCATAATTAACTTTTTTGTGGAGCGAGCTTTGTGCTCCTTCAATAGAGGACAATTCGGTCGCTCAGGGTATTCAAAGCTCGAGAAACACTGAATTGAATAACGAGTACCGCTAATCATGAAGATCAGGCTCACCTATTTCCTTTGTAGGTAATTGTTATGTACAAACCTGCTTTGCAATAGCCTCAAAGCTGCTTTGCAATTACAACTAACTGTCGCTGAAAACCAGCGCTGGGGCTCTGTCTTGCATAGGGTCGCGGCATAATGCTGAGCGATAGCCGTTTTGCGTGGATGTGACGCATGTTTCCCCCAACCTTTTCATATTTTTTGTGTTTGTGTTATTTTTTGCGTCATGTTTACCGCAAATAAACGCATTTTCTTTCTTTTCTTACAACTAGACATATGAATTAACGTGTTTCGCTATCTCAACAGGTCTCGTTTGCGGCTTAGACAGGAGCGTTAGTCACGTCATATCGGCACTAGCCGAGAGGGAACTCCTCAACAACACTATCGTCGTTTTGGTTTCCGATAATGGTGCAGCTTCAACTGGATCAAACCGGAATTTCGGGTCGAATTTACCTCTGCGGGGCACAAAAGGCACGCCCTGGGAAGGTGCCGTGCGGACTACAGCGGTTGTCTGGCATTCATCTATACCATCCAACATTTGGCCAGGTCTATTTCACGTAACGGACTGGATGCCAACACTAATTAGTGCTGCAGGTGGCAATTATAGCGAGACAATAGATGGTATCAACCAATGGAATGCCATAACAAAAGATGAGACACCGCCTAGACGCGACGTGTTAATAACAATAGACGATCTTAAGGATTGGGCAGCTTTCAGACATGGCAACTATAAAATAATCTTAGGCAATGTAGAACCAGAAAAAAGTAAATTTTACGGCATGGAGTTAAAGAAGTTAAGACTTACTGGTTATTCATATGAGAATGTGTTGCTGAATTCAGAAACAGCGCGAGTGTTTAAGGAGACATTATTTATAAACCTTGACCTAGATATAGCTGCTATGAAGCGAAATTATTCGAATTTATATAGAAATATAAATGCGACAGCAAGTAAAGAAGAGCTTTGCATTCCAACAAAAGGTGAGTACTTAAGTTTTTGTAAGAATGAAAAAGTTAACATAACCAAAGTGTAGATAAGTTATTTGTAATCCTGAAAAATATTTCATTTACAGTTAAGGGATGCCTGTTTGACTTGAGCTTGGATCCAGCAGAAACTAATGATTTGTGGTTTTCCCAACCGAGGCTCGTGCAGCACATGGTCCTTCAACTTCGAATGTACTGGTCCGCAATAAATCCTCGACAAAGACCAAAGCTAGACCCAAGAGCAAATCCTGCACTTCACGATTATATTTGGCTCCCATGGCTTGATAACGAAGAAAATGTATCAAAGGCTTTACAGGCCTTCCCGTCTTTTCCTTTGCAAGTTTCCGTCGGCGAGCTACAATATTTAGTAGATTTCAATCTCGAAGTATTTAAAGAAAGTTTGACAAATTATGTGAAGAGTTCAGCTGATGCGTTTATGCAAAACATCGCTCGGTTATTCTCATTTTAAGTATGAATGTTAGGTAAAAATGAACAAAATCTGAGTTTTGTTTAAACATCAGTCCCTTAACTTTTATATTGTACAGGTTTTATATTTTTATGAATGAACGGGTTGTCAAAACATGCTTGATGACTTGGATGGGCCGAAATAATGAATTTTATGAGCCGACGAGTTATTTTGTCGTCGCTTCGCCGCCCTCCCTTTGATCAAGGCGTGCATTAAAAAGGAAAATTGGTCAGCTTTTTGGGTTCGCATAGCTGAAAGAGCATCTGTGTTATTATGTTAAAATAAATAACAACATCCATCTACGTCTAAAAGGCGTTAGGGACTAACGAAATAATAATGGTTAGAGGAAGTTTGATCATATTTTCGCCATTTGCCATTACACTGGTTTATAAATATAAATGACGAATGAAGAGGTATTTATTTATAGGTATAGTAATATAAAACAGTGGCTCGTTATTTATAGGAAAATCTATGATTTACGAATCAGCTCTAGAATAATATGTCATGAATAAAATATTGTATAGTCTTCGCTCCAATTGGTGTAGTGTCTATAATTTAAATGAATTCTTGAAGATTTTATTCATAGCTTCGAATAAAAATAGTGCTTCTTCAGACTAATGTTTCTTTTTAATATTCATCACAACATCGTTTCGTAAAAGTACTAGAGTGTGTTAAAACAGAATCACTGCCGATGCAGACATGAAACAATTTATGAAACGTGAGAATATGAGAACGTTACTATGTTTCTTCAATTAATATTTTATTTAATCGAACCTCAAATAATTCCGTTTTGCTTTCCTAAAAATATTATTGAACACTCTATTATAATGGATTTGACTCTTTTTGTGAACCTCGAATAATTCCTGTTTTGTGGTCCAAAAAATACTCAATAGCTAAGTAACTGCGACCAATTTAGCTCGCGTGTGGTTGGTCACAGTTCTATCCTTACCTAATCCGTTCGGTCGGGGCATCCTTTTTTTTTTTTTTTGGTGGGAAATCATCAAATAACTTCTCCCGCTCTGGGCAGAGCGGGAGGGCGTGTCAGACTTACTGACAGGCCGCTGACGGGTCGGAGTACCCTGGCTTAGTTACGCGACCAATTGTGAGAAACGGCCAGTACTTAACTTAAAGAGAGGCTCAATAAATTAAAAAAGCGTAAATCATAACAAGATCAATAAGTTTTTAGAGGATGAGTTAAATATTTCCCAGACCTTGAATTCCTATCCTCTAAATTATCTTTAATTGGAATTATTTACTAATGCAGATGATTTATATCCTCGTAACCGACGAGACCCCCACAGGCTCGTACTGGATATCCTTCCGAGACTAGCTAAATATGATATGATGTAATAAAAGAAGTAACTTTTCAGGAGGAAGAAAAAACTGCGTGCTGTAAAAATTTTGTACGGCGTCTTTTATGTTTTTTTATGAATTAATATGTAAATTTAACCAGCTTTTATCAACGAACAAATTAGTCAGATGAAGACGTGCGTTGCGAGGTTATCTTCCTAGAAAGGCAATAAAATAAATTTGAGTAAAAATGCATTCCCGAGGTTTTCACTCTAAGACGACGGTGTGTGCTTATATATAATATAAGGTACCAAGTAATCTCAAGACATTAATTATGAGATTTTTCAAAAATAAATTGCATGAATGGTTGTGTAGTCATAGTTTCTATAGGGACAATAAATATTCAATATGCTTGTAATAATGTGTACGCTTAACTGTTAAGCAAAAACATGTATGCTCTTGTTATTTTATATTTTACCATCTTTTTATACCATGTGTTTTAAGCAAATAAATATTATTCTTTTCTATTCTATTCTACACAGTAAAAAAAAAATTGCTAATAATCCGCTTCCCATTTGATTATCCGATCAGTATGTAAATTAAAATAGATACGTACCTTCCAAAATCTCCACAAAATTCCCTTTGAATCTGTAAAATTGTCGACTTTGGGAACATTAAATCAGGATTGATAGCACGAACTGTGAGCGCTACCCAAACGTTTTGAATCGACTTAGTATTGGCGTCATAAATCTTTTGACTCGGAGAGCCCTCTAATCTAACACCCGACAAGAAATATACGAGCCTTCGTTTGTACGCCATTCTTATACTGAATAACCGCGAAATGTGAAGGAAGAAAAACGCAAGGAATAGAAGACTAAGTTTTGATGCCAACTTTTAATGATGGAAGTTCACATTATTTATTCATGAGGTTGTCGTTGGAGTTTAATATTCATTTCTGTGGCTTCAAATTATTTTCAATAAGGGAGAGCAATGAAATGTCATGGTTATGGTTATGGCAGTCATCTCAGTTAAGGCAGCATTAATTAATAACTCGTCAGAAGTAAGGAGATCATTATACAAAATATAAAAAGAGGCAAATCACTCATGAATATCTAGATACATTGACTTCTTAAGTAGAAGTAACTTAGAACCATCGATGCTTCTTCAACAAAAATGCACGGATCATTTTGTTGATTTCTGCTCCACCCACGTATTCCTATTTCACCGTTCCCAAAAGTTGTTCATATTCAAGTACTTTCCCCCTACATTATTATCTGTATCATATCATATCATAATGTAAGTAAAGTATGTTTGATTTTATGTTGTGCTATGTTATGTTTGTTAGTATAGCATGGTTACTTACGTCACATAGTGCTATGTGACATGAGTAATTATGTTATACTATGTTTTTGTGATTTTAATTTAATAATGTTGTTAGTTTTAATTTTTATATTCAATGTTCTATGTTATGAGTTTGGTTTCCGCACTTAGTCCTTCAAATGGACCATTGTGCGTAGTTTTTATATTTTGTTTATGTAAGTACTTAACTACTAAACTAATTACCTAAGCTATATAGCTTAGGGTGTTCTTAACTGTCGCATTAGGGTAAACCCTGTCCAGGGTCGACGGCGCGTTGTGTTCCACGCGCGCCTTAAAGAGATGTCAGCACCAATGACGGGGTTTGCTAGGACCGATGCCTGCTAGGGTTGCGGAAAAGTCCAAGAGGGTTACCGTGGCCCCTGGCACAGGCAACTGAAGTAACACGGGTGGGTTTTAGTCAGTAAGAGTCTGACACGCCCTCCTGCTCTGCCCAGAGCGGGAGAAGTTATTTGAAGATTTCCCACCCAAAAAAAAAAAAGGGTAAACCCTGTAATGGTAGTTAAGCTGTTATAAATAAATAAATCTCTATATTGAATAGGTACGTTTTCTTGCAAACCTCAGTTCCCAGTAGAATCTCTAAAGTAAGAAAAAAGAGTACAAGAGTGACGAATCACAGCGTACTAAACTCCTAACACCTTAGCTTCTTCTCGACTGTTATTTATTCGGAACTAAAAGATTGGCGCGGTATCGATAGTGTGAATGCTCTCATTGTTTATCGCGTAAAAACAGTTTATCCGAGCGAGAATATATCGATATCAGCTTTGTAGAGTAAATTTGCGTATTGCAAACAACTGACTAGTTTTACGTTTCTGAGGTTTTTTTTTTAAGTTTGGGCAAAAACATAACTGAATTCTGATACTGTAAGTAATATCTTTCTGGGATTTGATTTCGGTGATGGGTCTACATAATGTCAAATCTGTCAAAATTCATCAACTTAATAGTTGTGCCCGGTAACTGTCATAAGCTTGTCCCCGATATTCATAATACACTTGCGTGCTAAAAATCTGGCCCACCCCATGTTCTCTATTTGAGACCAGATATCTCAAAAATGTTAATGTGTATTTTATTTATTAGGTACTGTGTAAAGGTAGGTAAGATAAAGTTCATTTACATATACCATAGACATTGATAAAATCAATTTTCTTGACCTTATAATTATGAATAATTAATAGCCTCGACTCTTCAGAATTCATCATCACTGCTTGGAAAAACTGCGTGACTTTTTTTGTTAGTGAGAAAGCGAGAGAAAAACTTAATTTTGTTTATTACTCGATTATTGATCACGTACTCGTAACTTTAATTTTTAACCGACTTAAAAAAAAATAGTTTTTATTTGACGCGTAAGTTCGCGATTTTCTCAAAAACGAATGTATCTGTTTTGAATTTTTATTCACAGACGTAATCTACATACATTTAGGGAGATTTCAGTACACAACATAATAGGTTATTGTTAATTAAAGTTGTGGAATTATCTTGTTTCAAATAGAAGAGAATGGAGTAGATCGATTTTTTTGCACTCAAGTGTATTATAACATTGAATAGGTAGTGCAGAAGCCATCTAATGCCATATATTTTTTTTAAACGTTGCCCCACACTAGGAAATTCTCCTGTATCGTGGGTGCGTTTACAAACATTTAAACTCACATACACAAACAGCCAGACCCGGAACAACTAATTGCAGGTCATACAAATATTTGTTCCGTGCGGGGATCGAACCCACGACACGCAGCGCAGCAGTCAATCGTCACTCAGGTCACTGGGCCAACTGTGTCGTCAACTATAAGTAGAAACAGTAGGCACACTTCCGCCAAACTCCCCGAGAACACAAGCGTGATATAAGCCCCCATAACAGCGCAGTTGGCAAATAAATCGTGATTCTATTTGCATGCATGGCCAAGGAACAAAGAAGTGCGGATTTTTGTCCCGAAGAAGTTTATCAGCGGATTGCCATCGGGGATGGCACGCTGGCAAGGCGCCAGCCTGCGTTCCCAACAACTTTATTATGCATTACCGGGTGCGCGTCAACCCTAAATAAGCAACAGTTCACTTGCCAAGTTTTGGCTTTACATTTTCATTAGATGGCGGTCTGTCAACGCGTGTGTGATATTAGAGCATAATTTGCGATAACAGCGGCTCCTGAGATTGGAAAAGTGTGTAGATTGATAAGATTAAAAATAGAACGGATCGTGTTGGTAAAAACCGGTAGAATATACAGGGTGTGGCGTAAATAATGGATAACCCTGAAACTGTCGATTGGCCAGACTATGATAAATATCATTTACCTCACCTATGTCGCCTACATACGCGTACATTTTTTTTTCGACCTATGGGGCCAAAATTGCAGAATTCCGTAGAAAAAATGTTAAAATTTATAAATAAGTATTTTTTGCAATGTTATTTAGATTGTAATAAAAAATCTTGATACTGGTCTGATAATACAAATATTCAGGAGTGACATAAAAAAAAACAAAACGAGAACAAGTCACCAATTGTAGAAATGGCAGCTGATTTTGTAAGAGTAAGTACGATTTTTATTTAAAATATCAATAATTTGGTCATCCATGGGCATATGGCGATATAAGTGGGGTAAATGATAGATAATAATGGGCGATCGACAGTTTCAGGGTTATCCATTATTTACGCCACACCCTGTATAATACTAGCTTCTGCTGCGGGCTTCGCCCGCTTTGGTCTCGGAAATTATACCACGGGAACATGCTACCGGGATCAAAAGTATCAAACTCAAACTCGAAACTTTATTTCAATTAAACCATTTACAGGCACTTTTGAATTGTCAAGTGGTCGGTCAGTCAGAAATATGAAGCTAGTTGCCCATTCCAAAGCGTAGAAGGTACCTATGGAGAAGAACGGGCAAGAAACTCCATGGACACTCTTTTAAATTATATTGTTACATAAATATTCGTTACATCATTAATATTGAATATAGGTTCATATGTGAGAACGATGTAAATAAGACGTACACTTTGAGTGTCCATAGTACAGCAAATAGAAATTTAAACAAAACAATACTAAAATAAAATAATTAAAATAAGCCGTGGCGGCTAAGAGATGACCAGTCCCAACTGACAGCGCCCGTTCACGAACATGACGCATGGATCAGCACCATTCAGCTCAACCATTTTGATCATATCTCCTAACCCAGGTTATGGTCTATCCATTTAAACCTATCGTTTAAATCCATTCAGCTGTTAAAGCGTCAAAAAGTAACAGCCAAGAAGACAGATAATACATGCAGGTCTTCACATATAATTAATGTATACAAAATATGGTAACACATTTCAAAAGAGTAACGGTGGAGTTTCTTGCCCATTCTTCTCCATACGAAACTACCTTTTGGAAGGGGCGACTAGAATCAATTCTATTTTAATGTAAATGTTGACGTTCAAGTGCCTTTTATGTGCCTATTTGAAATAATTTTATGACTTTGACTTAGCAAATTAACTTTTTTTTAATTAAACAGGTTTTTGTGATTCTAAATGTCTAACTTAAAAATAATAATTATTCATTTCAATATTATCACCATCAATTTTAAATACTCTAGTGTCGCCATTGACCACGTAATATCTACATGTTAGCAAAGTTATTTTATAACTTTATGGATATAAATAACTTTTAAGCGGGTGAATCGATGTTAACTAAATAAATACTTTAAAAGTTTGGAAAATCCAAAAGTGCACGCCACATAACGCTCATTTATTTTAATAAAATAATACATACATGGTACAATAAAATTGATTTGTAATATAAAAAAAACATATCTCATACTCGTATACTCAAGAAAAGTTTTTATATTTTAGTAAGTGTCATAACAAAGTGAAATAAAAAAAAAACAATAAAAAAAAACTACGTAAACTAGGCTACTGATATGAAATACGGCACCAGTTCACCGAATTCAGGAACTAATAAAAAAAGCCCAGTCTCGATATATAATTTTTTCGGGAGTTATCGTTGGTAGGTACGCACGGCTACACATCAACCTATACATTTCCAGTATAAGCTGATCTCGCATTGTATAGGATTTCCTTACAATGAGAGTTCAGTGTGAACTGGATATGTATAGCTTGATGTGTAGCCGTGTGTACATACAAACAGCATACAAACATCAGGACATCCACGTAAAAAAAAAATCAAAACTATTTCTTTCAAAGTAGCAACATAAATTATTTTAAAAAGTATTAGATGGTTTAATTTAGGTGTTTTCTCGATGTACATCTACTCATATTATTATATACATGTATAACTGCAATATAGTTGTGATAGAGGAATTTGAAGATCACAAAATTGCTTGACCTTGACGAGTCGGGAGTAAAGCACTACCTCAACCGCTTCGCGTTATGAGGCGTGCAAAAAATATCACCTCAAGAAACGGACTCTGTCAATTTTCAATTCCTTAAAATAATAAAATCTCTTAAAAAGAGGTACATACACAAACATTTCAATGATCACGTGAATATTAAAACCATCCCCTGTTGCATGATTTTACAAACCCTCTGAAACACGTACTTATTTTATTATTTCTTACAAAAAACACGAATTTTCATATCCCTAACTTAAGAAATGCTATTTTTCCCATACAAACTTTCATCACCTATATCCCCCTTTACGATTGTTTTTGAAACAAAAAGTAGCCAGTCTTTCTCCAGAATGCTATCTATCTTCTTGCCAAATATAATCGACATTCGTTTAGTGGTTTAGACGTGAAAAGGTAACATACAGACAGATAGACAGACAGAGTTACTTACGATTTTATAAATGTATTGGTTGCAGTGCGTATTACGTGGTATTACTGCGTATTTGTGTTGAGTCATATAGGCAGTCAGTCACACAGCTAAACATACAAATGGTGGCCGGTTATTTTGGACACACAACAGGTCAAGTTACCACAAACTGTCAAATTTCCTCATTCGATTTTGAACTTAACCTTCGAGATTTTAAGGTTTAAAATCAAAAGAAGCAAAAAAAAAGGGAAATTGGACAGTTTCGTATAACCTAATGTGCTGACTGTACTACTGCGAATAGAGGCCTCACAGACAGAGATGGAACGCGCAGTAGTCACCAAGTTAGGTCATTGTATGTTGGCGATCTCTGACCATTATTAGTTTTCTTACGATTTTTTTTTGGTATGTCTTTTAATGCACACAGCAGCAGTTCAAGTTACCACAAACTGTCAAATTTTCTCACTCGATTTTGAACTTAAACTTCAACATTTTAAGGTTTAAAATCCAAAGAGGCAAAAAAAAAGAGAAATTTGACAGTTTCGTATAACCTGATGTGCTGACTGTACTACTGCGAATAGAGGCCTCACAGACAGAGATGGAACGCGCAGTGGTCACCAAGTTAGGTCATTGTGTGTTGATGATCTCTGACCATTATTGGTTTTCGGACGAATATTT
This sequence comes from Brachylomia viminalis, assembly GCA_937001585.2. NCBI lineage: Eukaryota > Metazoa > Arthropoda > Insecta > Lepidoptera > Noctuidae > Brachylomia > Brachylomia viminalis. The sequence goes on from OW443300.2 coordinate 8,680,939, forward strand.
TTTGGGATGTCTTATATATAGTACACACAGCAGCAGGCCAAGTTACCACAAACTGTCAAATTTTCTCATTCGATTTTAAACTTAACCTTCAAGATTTTAAGGTTTAAAATACACTCACCGACACGGAAACTTGGCCACATGTAAATTTCACGATATTTCGCACTTAAATGTATTTTTGACACTGAAATAAGGGTAGATGCACCCAGTAAGTGTTTCTTAAGCTTTTAGAACTTGAAATTGAAAACGTCACAACACCAATAAGTTTATTTATTAAATTGGGCACTTTTACAGAAACAAAGAATTTTACACTATCAATATTTCAAAACTCTATAGAACAAAAATACCTAAATTTGGTTCATTGTCTCTACGTTTTAGTATCGGGTGTTGTTGTGTGTGTTTAATAGAATATTTTTTGGGATGTCTTATAGTACTAATATACAGAATTACAGACTAACTGTCAAGTTTGGGACTCACGGACAATTAATACTTTGTAGCCTAGCTGTAGTTCATATATTATCAGTTACACTTGTTGTATCATCTTGTGTTTTATTATATCAAAACAACGAATTTTCGATTTCTTTTTTCTACTAAAAAATCTTAAAATAAGCCCCTCCCTGATTGCGTGTTAAAACGTGATCCTAAAGGTCCACAATTCCTTATTCAATATGCATACAATCTACTCCAGCTTCTTTTTAGGGTCATGGGTTTACTTAGTAGAAGCGCACTATCCTGCCTTGCTTAATTGTCAATCAACACGGTTCGGTGGCCGATGCAGGTCACCTTTCGGTAATCAAGTGCCAACCTGATCTGCACGCGGTCAACCATATCGGTAACATAACTATCTTGGGTCATTACTTACAGTCTGGAATAAATTAATTTTAATCTAGGCAGCAGTATTATTGAAGCTAGAGATTGGCGCTTCAGTTACTAGTATTTGGTTGTAACGTGTAACCACGAAGGCTTATTGTAAGGAGAGTTCAACTTTTTGACTAGATATTTTTGTTTCATCTTTGGGAGTTCAAAAATAAATGTCTTAATTAAAATAAATGCTTTGGATTTGGTCTCAGGTCTTAAAGTGAATAGCTGATACGTTACCAATAACAATATTTAAAAAAAAATGGAGGTACGACTGTCTTTTCCTTTCCCTCAAAATGGTTCGCCTAGCAACTAGGGCGTTTATTTATGTATTATTACGCAACAGTTCATTATAGATTACAACATCTGTGTTTAATTAGTTTCTGTTAGTCTAGTAGGTACCTACTATGCTCAAAGTAGAAAATAGATTCTGCTCGCGAACTTTGTAAACACAAAAATGTAAACAAGATACATGATATTGATGTTTTCTTTTTGTTTTGTGAAAAAGTTGCCCCACGGACCACGGTTACTCTTAGTAATCGTAGGAGACTGATAATGATGCAATTTGATATGAGAGTCATATATAGATAGCAGCATCCTCATTGTGTGCTAAAGTCAAGGTACAGCCAACACCAAGCGAAGTCACTGAGTAAGGGAATATAATAATAACATAATAAATAGCATAATTTGGTTTCGATTGATCTGAAAACTCCAGAATAAACAATTCCCTGAAATTGTTCTAGATAATTTTTTGAGAGTAGAGAAACTTGATGACTTATGGATTCAAAACGTGGACATTCATGGTACGCCTGGTCCATAAATTCAAGGTCGCTCAGCGAGCTATGGAACGAGCTATGCTTGGAGTCTCTCTGAGGTAAAGAATCCGGAATGAGGTGATCCGGCAGAGAACCAAAGTTGTCGACATAGCACATAGAATAAGCAAGCTGATGTGGCAATGAGCCGGCCATATTTTGACTGACCGGTTGGCGCAGTTGGTAGCGACCCTGCCTTCTGAGCCGCTGGGTCCGGGTTCGATCCCCGGACAAGTCAAACATGTGTGCATGAACATGTCTGTTTGACCTGTGTCTGGGTGTGTATATGTATATAAATATGTATATCAGTCATCAGGTTACCGTAGTACAGGCTCTGCCTAGTTCGGGACCTGAAGACCTGGTGTGGATGTTGTCCCATATTATTATTATTATTATATTAGCCGTAGAACCGATGACCGTTGGCGTAGACGTGTTCTTAAGAGGAGACCGCGAATCGGCAAACGTAAGGTAGCACGCCCTCAGGCTAGCTGGAGCGATGATCTTCGCCGGGTGGCTGGTAGCAGCTGGATGAGAGTTACCGAGAATCGAGTTAAATCGCGTGCGATTGGAGAGGCCTATGTCCAGCGGTGGTCTGCTGTAGGCTGATGATGATTGAAACTTGAAATTCTGAAAGAATTGACTTACAGAGAACTTAAATATAAACACGTAAATATATACTTAACATGTAATCTTGACAACAAAATATTAGCAGGTCGTTGCCGTTGCTTTAGAAGACAGTTTGCAGGTACATTGATTTCCGACACTCGAACATTAAGAATACTTATTGTTCAAAGTAGCGAGCCCTTATTCTACACTCGTATATAACTTAGACTCTAAAGAGCAAAATAAACTTCTATACATCTCCACATTATCTAATTGTAAGTTGTTCAGTCTTGTTAGAATTCCTCGTGCATTTGAGGTCCTCTCTAGTTAGAAAGTTCTGCGGGACGTGGGAACACCTTACAAACTCCTTTGAACATTCATAACTCGTAATAAAATTTCTGCATTTTAGAAAACCGCAATACCCTATACGGGGAATATGTGGAACTTTTCGTTTTACGCCCGGAATACTAAATTGTAGCCTTGTAGGTTTTATCGTTTTTAGTTTGTAGTTGGTAGCATCTAGCTCGGATCGTAACTAGGGAATGCAGAACCGGTTCTGTTTTAAAGAACCGGGATTTTTGGGACCTTCTGGCTAAAGAACCGGGATTCCCGGTACTCTCGATACTTTACGTAAGCCTTTATAAAATAGTAGTGTTGAAACGGAGAAAGTAAGAGAAAGTCGAAATGACAGGACAAAATCAAATCAAACAAAAAAAGCAAAATCAAATCAATCATTTAAATCAAAGCAAATCCAATAAAAGGTTTTATTTCATGTTTTATAGTCACTCAATCAGTCTTATTTAGTATAATTTTACTGGTAAGTATATTCTACCAGCAACATTTTTATTACATTAAATCGTTTTTGTACTTAATCTTACTACCTACATTACGTTTATTAAACATCTTCAACAAACAAATTCTTTAAATCAACAAGACTTTATTGTAATTCTGCATAACCAAATTATAATTTAAACTTAAGTAATATTGTATATAAATAAAAGAAAAGGAACAGTGAAGTTTTATCAGTCTCAATATTATAGATAACATAATCTTAACCTCTTTTTTAAATTGTATACTTACCAATTTCACCCACAATAGTTTGAAAGTGCAACATCTTCAACTAACGAATTCTTTAAATCACCTCGACTCTAATTTTAAATTAAGAAGAAATTTAACAAAAAAATAACTTTAAACTTAAATTTTGCAAAACTTAAACAAAAATATTCATCCTATAACATTGTAAAAATCTGGAATACTTGCTCAGACCAATATTTATATTGGAATTTAAAGTTCAATAAGGAAAACTTAAAATATCGGGTTATTTACGATTACGAGTTCCACCGTGGCACCAGCGCTGCAGGTACGAGAAAGAATATTAATCATGAGTGTGGGGAAGCTACCGTAAAAGAAAACACAGTACGTTTTTGGTTCCAACGTTTTCGTTCTGGATGTTTTGACCTACAGAACAAACCCCGTGGACGGCCGAAGACCCTAGTTGATAACGAAGAATTAAAAGTGATCGTGGAATCCATCGCAAACCACGTCAGAGTTAGCGACAAGCTTCGGTGTGTGATAAAACAATTATAATACACTTGAAAAAAAATGGAAAAGTGAAAAGCTCGAAAAATGGGTACCGCATGAATTGAGTGAAGCAAACCAACAAACACGAGTCGAGTGCTGCGTTGCATTACTCAACCGTCACAATAACGAGCGGATTTTGAATCGTATCGTTACTTGTGATGAAAAATGTACTATAATCGGAAACGCTCTTCACAATGGTTGAACCCAGGAGAACCGGCCAAATCTGCCCCAAGCGAAAGTTGACTCAAAAAAGGTAAGTGTCTGGTGGACGAGTGCGGGTGTCATCCACTACAGCTTCCTAAGATCTGGCCAGACGATTACGGCAGAACTTAGCGTTCTGCCGTAATGCCGTCAATTGCAAACCATGATGGAAAAGCTAGCCGTTAAACCACCGAGACTGGTCAATTGCTCTAGCCCACTGCTGCTTCAGGACAACGCTAGACCACACACTGCACTGTACTCCCGGACCTTGCTCCAACAGATTACCACTTTTTCCGGAATTTGGGCAACTTCTTGCAAGGAAAAAAAATAAATTCAGATAAGGCTGTCAAAACCGCCTTCAATGATTTTATTGATTCTCACTCCCAAAATGTTTTCAGCAAAGGAATCAATGAACTACCGATAAAATGGTGAAAGTACATAGATAACAATGGTACCTATATACATTAATACACTAATTAAAATTATTTCATTTAAAAAAATCGTTTTGCTTTTTCCATACATTGTATATTATATATATTTAAAGAGCAGCACAAATCACTAAATACGTTTAGCACTAAACGAATTTAAATAATAGTTCTCTTTTTGTCAATCGTTTGAAGAGGACAGAGACAGAATTTTGATTTAATAAATAATAATTATATGTTTGCACTAAAAGTATTTAATTATTTGTGGTGCAAATGTGTGTTGTTTATTGTTGTCTTAAAACATTTATCAAGTACCGGGCGGTGTGTTCATAGTTATCTAATCAGCAACAAAGCATACATTCTTATTATAAATCGATTCGAGTCGAACAATATTTGTTTATTTACAGAATATCGAATACCTACGATTCGCTAACATTAATGTATCGACAATATTATAATTATTTTACAGCCTATTTATTGGGTCGCACCCGTCTGGCAACGCTCCCGTTTGGCAACGCTCATACACTTACATATAGCGGTGTATCGCGTGCACCAGGTACACACGGCTACACATCAAGCTATACATTTCCAGTTTACACTGAACTCTCATTGTAAGGAATTTCTATACAATGCGAGATCAGCTTATACTGGAAATGTATAGCTAGATCTGTAGCCGTGCGTACAGTCAGTATACTAAGACTAATTTATAATGAACGTTTAGTAACGTGAAGTTTGAAATTAAATAAGTACCTATTTAAGATTTTTGTAAAGTACATTTTTTTATGTATCATCACACTCTCCACTATCTTTGGAACCGAACTATAATCATCGCACACACTTTTTTTTGCAGTTTTTAACAAATTCTGATTTTTTATACATATAACTCAAAATCTGGGATACGACGTGACGCGTGTTTAGTTTCATTCTAAATTGTATTTTTCACTGTTGTACTTAAACTACCACTGCACTTTAGTTTTTTATTACGATACCTCCGATCAATAGTCTTTGTTTTTTGTTATAGTATAATAACTATGCCCCGCATGAAACAAAAATTTTATTGTCCACCCCATAATCTTTAAAAAAAAAATTATATGAGTGGGTCTCTACTGCCTCCTGCTTCCGCCATGGTAGCCAAGCGAGTAATGAAATTAGTATATTGTAGAAAATAACGCATTTTGAACTAATAGGTAGTTAAATACTTAATCTTTTCTTTCAAAAAGCTTCTTTTTCGTTTCACAAAGTATTGTCATGAAACGAGTTTTCGTTTACAACTCATATAACAATCACTAACGATAAAGGCGTATTCAGAAACTTTTTGCACCTGCTCTTCTTTTGTTAGAAATGTTTACATACGATTCTTAAAAATATTGTCATATACAACGTGTCGTTTTGCATCCTCGTCAAATTTCAGGAGGCTGTTATGAAAGACATAAATAATCAAATAAAATTGCGATCCTGCTCAATAATTAATACATACTTGTTTTTTTAGATATTTAAGTTTGACAGTATTTCAGAATACTCTACTTTCAAAGAACAGAATCACCCCGTTGCGTAAACGGTAGGCAGTGTCGTACGACTATGTCGCTGTGTGCATGCGTTACAGTTACAGCGCAGTTTCAGGGCGGTATCACACGGACCCTACACATGCCGATTTCCGAAAATTACAAAATTTAAAAATAAATACCTACTTATTTTATTATTGATTCGTGTCGAGAATCATTAGCATAGTTACCTCCTCGAATTTGACGAGGATGCAAAACAACACCTTGTATATAGGTTATTTGTAATCTATGCAGTCCTTAGTAATTAATTTGGTAGTTTTAAAATATAGAAAATGAAACGAATATTAACTAAATAAATTCTGCACACTAGAACTGTTTACTTTGACTTTACTTGAACGTGTGCTCAGGTACGTAATATCTACAAACATAACCAAATGTATATGTTGAGTTGCCAAACAGGAGCGTTGCCAGACGGGCGCGACCCTATTTATTTCAGCTTTAATGATGTTCTCGTCCTTTGATCTGTGCCGTATCATTATCAGACGTGATCTATCTAGGTTCATTAATATTTATGTATATAACGGCGCGCAATGATTTAGTGGATTTATTGTAACACTTTTTTATAGTTGTAATCGATTATTTTTACTCTGTGGTTTAGAATTTTTTTCTTTAGTGGTATTTTGCTACTGGAGCGTTTTATGAACTTCTGTGACCCAAACACCGACGTGTTACGTTAATAAATGATTTTTGAATATGGTCACTTTTGGCGGGCAAATTGGTTTGGGTCCAATCGGGGACGCTTCCGAGTGCGTTAATTTGCTAGTATTATTTTCCAAACACCTGCATGTGTACGCCCATGATGGAGGGCCAACAGATGACGGATCAGCAGCGACACGTGGTGTCCCAGCCGCTCAAACGTCATATATTACAGTACAAAATGTGATGTTAAAAATCTCTTTTCACATAAAACTGAAAATCTTTTTATTAATGAAAATTAGGAATATTTATCTCGAATTTGTCATGTTTTTACATGTAACGTAATAACTATGAACATGAGAATAGTAATGAAAAGCTACGAATTGGTATCTATATACATTCCAGGCATTCCTTCTAATTGGCAAACATCCAGGTACGATGTATTTAACAGAATATGATTGTAATTAGAAAGTTTATCCGTTAGTAACTAATCTATGAAACAGTAACGCTTTTTATTTTTGGTTGGGAAATCATCAAATAACTTCTCCCGCTCTGGGCAGAGCAGGAGGGCGTGTCAGACTCTTACTGACTAAAACCCACCCGTGTTCCTTCAGTTGCCTGTGCCAGGGGCCACGGTAACCCTTTCGGACTTTCCCACAACCCTGGCCGGCATCGGCCCTAGCGGACCCCGTCCCGTCGTTGGTGCTGACATCTCTTTGATTCGCGCGTGGAGCACAACGCACCGTCGACCCGGGCCTGGTCCTTTTCGGACGGCGAGCTACCCATTGCTAGCCGTCCGCAAGCCCGCGCCTACGGTGGCCGGGAATCGGCTTGGGATTCCCGACGACCATGGCGTCTCCAGCGGCGGCTAGGGGTATGAGGGCGCGAATTTTGCCTTTCCCTCACGCGTTCCGCCTCCTCCTTCGCGAGCATTACTGCTTCGCAGAAGGAGGTGACGGCTTCCCATGCCCTCTCGCTCCGTACCATGGCCTGGACCAGGGCCGGACGCGAGAGATCGCCACCGGCAATCGCCTGCACGAGGACACGGCGGTGCTCCGCCCAAGTCGGACAGACCTCCACCGTATGCTCCACCGTGTCCTCCGGGCGATCCACACAATGGATGAAACAGTAACCCTACGTTGTAGATTATAATCGTTTTCCATCGGCATTATTGTCATCAGGCAGAATTTATTCTATACAAAAATTCCGTTAAGTAGGTACCTATTTATTAAGTTATACATAAGAATGTATCATTTCCATTTACATATTCATGAAAAAATGTCTTCGTTGAAGTATCCAATTCGAATTGACGAATAGGAAACTTTCCGTTTCACGAACAAAATTCTAATTACATTATGTTTCTGATTATAAGCTCGGAACGGTCCTTTCATAAGCTCGCAATGTGACATAATCCTTGAATTTAATAAATTACCCCGCAAATTGAGACTTATATAACAAGAACGAAATTAACGAGGGCAAAATGACTTTCAGTAGGTTAAGCTTCTAACGTGTATAAATTTGTTATAGTTAAACGAAAGGAAATTATTTATTTTGAACTTTGGTCTTTTGAGGCACTTGGCACCGGCGTTTCCTGATTACGGCGAAATAATTAAAATACTTCAGGGTTGTCAAAATTACGTGACAACAAAATTTGGGGTCTCAATTTACATTTTGGAGAAGTTTTTATCATATCCTCCAGTAGAGGAATAAGATGCGCGAAATGCTGCGATGCGAATGGCTGACTGATCAGGTTCATCACTATTTTAGAAAGATCAACGAGTAACAGTTCAAACTTACTGCATATGTAGGTACCTACTCCTATATTGCATCAGTGGAACATTGCAAATAAGTAATTATTCAATAAAAAGAATCTCATTTGACATTATCATTATTTATCTTACGAACAACAACATTTAGGTGACCTATTTTACAGACAATGGCACCAATAAAATGAACTTTCAGTGTACAGATAACGGCTCCATTCATTCATTCAGAGCGCTGTACGATTTTTTATCAAACTTTCTTCCATTTTTTGCGAGTTCTTATTCTACTCACTCTTCCGTATCTGCACCCATTGATGAAGTTCATTCTCGTATTTATAAACGTTCCTTGTTAACATCCCTTTTCTTAAAATATACACGGTTATTAATTTCAGTTTCTATTTTTGCTAACAATTAGCTCTGTTCGGAATTATTAGCATCGTCATATCAGTTCCAAAATGGTTCGAATTCAATCCAAATTGGAGACGCACGTATATATTATGTAGTATCCAAACAGGCGAGGGCCGGAGTGGAGCTTGAATCGTCGTAAATACATCACTACTAACTAGCAATCGGATTACCTACAGATTGGACGTGCTAAACGATTTGTACGCATGAATAACGTTACGGTCCAATTCGGCAGAATATACTAGTTTGTCGGGTAGAGTAATCGATAGAGAGCAGTGGTAACGGCCGTGACTTACGAGTTGTAGGTAGTAGGTTCGAACCCAGACAAGGCGCTTTACTTTTTGTAAATTATTTCATCACCAATGCTCTCAAAACGGTGAAGGAAAACATTGAGAGGAAACCGGCATGTCCTAGAACCAAAAAATCGAAAGACATGTGACATCTACCAACCCGCACTGGGCCCGCGTGGTGGGATACGGCCACTTCCTCTCACTGAGAGGAGGCTGGTGTCCCAGCAGTGGGAACATTATAGGCTGATGATGATCTAGAGTAATGTTGAATCATTATAATAATACAATTGTTGCTTTTGACGTTATTGGAAAGTAAAATTCGATCGATTCGAAAATGTATGACATGTCAAGAAAAGAAGTGACAATGAAGAAGCTAAAAAGTCAAACTGAAAGTCACCATGTATAAGTATAAAAATGTAATTTCCGAGCAGATTTAGTCCTAGCTAATCCACTTCTAACTTTGGCTTAAACAGATAAGGTTGGCAAGACTTAACTTGAAAAGAACGCGATGGAAATAAGTTTAATATCGTTAAAGTAGAAAGATAAAAGTTTCTTATGTTGGTAATAGATTTATACCAGATGGAACGTGATAACGGTTTTAAACAAAAGATGTCGCAAACTACGGTAGTCGATTTTAATTATTATGAGATAAATTTGATGGAGAAGGAGTTAAATTGTTCTGCTACTTATTAATATTATATAGTTGATTTCAATTTAGAATTGCTTGACTATTCGTAATATTTTTCAGTTGTTTAAAGTTACATTAGAACCTGGATGGCTTCAATTTAGTCAGAAAGAATACTAATGAATTTAAGAGTAGGTATGTAAGTATCGTAGCAGACTGATGGCGTTCTGTAGTTGCTGCCTACTCCCATGGGAACAAGGCGTGAGCTTATGTATGTGTAATACTCATGATTTTTTTATTGTGATTCTTGTGTAATAAAGAAATAGATTGTCAACAACGTTTAGCAATTAAAACGTATATACAGGGTATATTAAAAAAATCTTTGTCATCTTATTTTTAGATTATAAGATTCAGAAAATAAATCGGAAATACTGACACCCTGTGAAAACTAAGGCAGTTATGTTTTAATTTTAAACTGTAATTTACAGAAAGGTTAGATTACAGAAACAAAATCGAAAAAAAAGGCAATAATTGTGGTAACAGGACTTGAAAAATCGTCACAGGGTATCAGTTTTTCCAATGTATTTTTTGATACTCATAATTTGAAAAGCACATGGCAATGATTTTTTTTCTGATAACTGTCACGACTAAGTATATAATTATATCATCTGTTTCGGGCTCGACATTGATTTCTGGGACACCCTGTATATATATTTATGTACTTACTTCAAGCTTAGCGTAATATAGTTACGTCTATTTATCTCTGTCATCTGCTAACAAACAAAGTTTTGCTTCTAATTCTAAATCAAGTTAACACGGTATTAGTGACGAAGTAATTAGTTTGCAGATAACGAGAGACGCAAATATTAATGAAGCTCGGGACAGGAGCTCTTTCACGACATTCCGCGAATCCTGAAGTCCTATGCTACTCTAGTCACCATTACGAACTTTTTGGTTAGATTTCTGTATTATCTGTTAATTAGTACTCGTCTATTGGTGGTAAGTCCTAATTTGAAAATAAGCGAGTAAATCCAAAGAAAAAGCAAACATTTCTCTGCCTTATGCGTTTTGATGTATTCAATGTTTATGACAAATTTCTCCAAATTATTTTTATACCTTAAACTGTTGATAGTTAAGTTCAAAATCGAATGAGAAAATTTGACAGTTTGTGGTAACTTGACCTGCTGCTGTGTGTACCTACTTATACTCCATTTGTTATAACACTAGCTTCTTCCCGCGACTACGTCCGCGTGAAATATCTTGCCCCCCCCCCCCCCCCCCCATACGTTATAAACGTATTAAAAGCTCCGTGATTTTACGATAAATAACAAAGCAATGTAATCTATTTACCTTTCACTTCAAATAAAATTACTGTCAAGTGCAGGTAGTTTCAACAATATTACACAATAACTGTCGTTATTTTTGTAATGTTATAATAAATGGAGCCGGTGGGTGGTGCCGTGAAAATACATAGACATTAGTAAAATCGACAATTATTTAAGCCTTAAGGGGACTACACGACCTAAACGCAAGTTTTATAATGCCTAAAAGTATATGATCCACTGCAGTAAACAAAATCAGAAAAATATAAGATATTCTTCAGGATATATGCTAGTTATATAGTGTGTTGAAAACATAATACAACTAGTTTGGTACGTTAGAAAAAAGTCACGAAGATACCTCTAACAATTTTTTTTAACGATAAAAAATATACTAATTTACATGCTGTCATTCTGTTTTTTTTTCGGATTGTTCTTCAAGCAACTTATTAACGTGATAGTGTTTTCATTTTTTAGTTCAATCAATAGATTTTTTGTAAATATAGAATTGCATCACATTTTGCAATAAATTACCAACGTTGTGTCATCGTGCTTCTCTTTCTTTTCTATGCAGTCCGACAGTGATCGCCTTTACTAAAAGCCGACAGCAATCTTGCTTTATGCGTACGTAGAATCTATCCCTCTGCTAAGTTCGATTCTAAGGTAGAGCAGAGCGAAAAAACGAAGTCGAAGAGTTTGTTAATTACTTGAAATATACGATTTGACCAGGACATAAACGTTGAAGGGACTGTGTGAAAGATGATATGGCAAGAAAGGGAGTCACTACAGAGATGACGACTACTGGAGAAGTATTGAAGGAAAAACTTTTTCACTAAAAAAAACCACCAACTTCCAAAAAAACACCACAAAGTGAAAAATAACTGATTTCGAAAGTCGGTGTCCTTGGCTTTTGTATTTTCATTGTTTGCCACCGACTTAAGAAATCACTTTTCACTTTTTACTTGTGGTACCTACCCCAAACTAAGTCGTATACCTACCACTACTTTTTTTTTTTTTTTTGTGTGTGGGAAATCATCAAATAACTTCTCCCGCTCTGGGCAGAGCAGGAGGGCGTGTCAGACTCTTACTGACTAAAACCCACCCGTGTTCCTTCAGTTGCCTGTGCCAGGGGCCACGGTAACCCTCTTGGACTTTTCCGCAACCCTAGCAGGCATCGGTCCTAGCAAACCCCGTCATTGGTGCTGACATCTCTTTGAGGCGCGCGTGGAACACAACGCGCCGTCGACCCGGGCCTGGTCCTTATCGAACGGCGAGCTGCCCATTGCTCGCCGTTCGTAAGCCCGCGCCTACGGTGGCCGGGAATCGGCCTGCGATTCCCGACGCCCAGGGCGTCTCCTGCGGCGGCTAGGGGCGTGAGGGCGCAAACTTTGCCTCTCCCTCACGCGTTCCGCCTCCTCCTTCGCGAACATTACTGCTTCGCAGAAGCAGGTGACGGCTTCCCAAACCCTCTCGCTCCGTACCATGGCCTGGACCAAGGCCGGACGCGAGAGATCGCCACCGCCAATCGCCTCCACGAGGACACGGTGGTGCTCCGCCCAAGCCAGGCAGACCTCCACCGTATGCTCCACCGTGTCCTCCGGGCGATCGACACAATGGTGACACCCGGGCGTTTCCTCCCGCCTTATCCGGAACAGGAACCTCCCGAAACAACCGTGTCCGGTGAGGACCTGCGTCAGGCGGAAGGTGAGGACGCCGTGGCGCCTCTCTAGGCACTCCTCAAAGAGGGGACTTATCGCCGCAATTGTGGCGTGCCCAGCGCTGGGTTGCGACAATCGCACTCTCCATGCCGCCCTGAGATCCCGCCGGAGCTCTGTCCGCTGTACCGTGATTTCTCGCGGCAGCGGAGCTACGCCCCGGCGTTTCGCCTCCTCGCGCTACTCCCAAACGTGCGCGAGGACTTTTGCCTCCAGATCCCATGGCGGTAATCCGGCAAGGAGGCTCGCCGCCTCACCGGAGACCGTACGGTATCCCCGGACCAGCCGGATGGCCATGACCCTTTGGGGCGCGTTCAACCAGCGGGCTGGCCGCCGCCTCAAGGAACGCGCCCACACCGGTGCCCCGTAAAGGGCCATGGACCGCACGACCCCCGCGTAGAGCCTCCGGCAGGAGGCGTTTGGCCCCCCTAGATTGGGCAGGAGCCGCTTTAAGGCAGCCACGGCCCTTTCCAGTCTGGGAGCCAAACGTCGGAAATGCTCCACGAAGTTCCACCGGCTGTCGAGGACGAGTCCCAGGTACTTCATCGTCGACTCGGCGCCGATGTGAACCCCTCCTACCGTTATTTGGGAACCCGACGGTGGCGTGTTCCGAGGACCATGAAAACACATGGCCTCGGACTTTTGCAGGGCCACCTCGAGTCCCAATTGCCGGATCCTCTCGACGATTGTCGCAACCCCGCGTGTCGCTAGTTCGGCCGCCACCTGGTGCGACCTCCCCTGCGCCAGGACTAGCGTGTCGTCAGCGTAACAAACCACGCTGACGCCACTGGGGAGGTCGGCGCGCAGCACCCAGTCGTAGCCGATATCCCACAGATGCGGCCCCAGGACCGATCCCTGTGGGACACCGCACGACATCTCTTGCCGGTTCCATACTCCCTGGTGACCGGGGTAGATGACGGCCCTGTCCGTCAAATAGGCCTCGACCACACGACAGAGGTAGGTCGGCATCCGGTGATACCGGTGTGCCTCCCTGATGCAACTCCAGGGCAATACCTACCACTACTGGCAATTTAAATAACAGTGCCAGGAAGTTATTACAACATCATCAACATACACTAAGTGAAAAAAAATACGTTTTATTGAAGATGACTAAACAACCGCTCAAACTCGAGCTTAGCCAAATTTATACAAAGTGTTGTTTTGCATCCTCGTCAAATTCGAGGAGGTAACTATGCTAATGATTCTCGACACGAATCAATAATAAAATAACTTTTTAAATTTTGTAATTTTCGGAAATCGGCATGTGTAGAGTCCGTGTGATACCGCCCTGTAACTGAAACGCATGCACACAGCGACATAGTCGTACGACACTGCCTACCGTATACGCAACGGGGCGATTCTGTTCTTTGAAAGTAGAGTATTCTGAAATACTGTCAAACTTAAATATCTAAAAAAACAAGTATGTATTAATTATTGAGCAGGATCGTAATTTTATTTGATTATTTATGTCTTTCATAACAGCCTCCTGTAATTTGACGAGGATGCAAAACAACAAGTTGTATAGGACCGATGTGAAAGTGGTATACTTTCAGAATTTTTCTAATCGGATTATAAATCTCTGTCATTTATAATCCGCAGTAAGAAAAATAAACAAAAAAATACAGCCGAATTGAGAACCTCCTCCTTTTTTAAAGTCGGTTAATACCAATGTATTAACCGACTTTAAAAAAGGAGGAGGTTCTTTATCCAATGATAAAGGCAGATATATGATGATGAAAAGATGGGATGTGATGTGACTTTGACTCTTTATTCCGTGGATGACAGCCACCTATCCGACAAAATATACAATCGACTGAAATTTATTAGGCCGCATCAGACTTTTTACTTTTGTTCGTAAAACACATCGGTATCGAAATGGAAAAGTTTGCGGCTTCAGAATTGACTGTAAGCTCGCTCACATACTCGAAGTTCAAACACTAATAACGTACAAATAACTTTCCCTAATATACCTACTGATTACCCAAATATTTGCTTTTTGTAAACATGGTAAGGAGGAGGTGGTAGGTATACAGTACGTCTTGGCAACTTTTTGTAACTAATTTCTACCTAGATTGGGAACAGTGAATACAAAAGCCGTACAAACTTAGTTTGTATGACTATCGAATGTTGACATGTAATTTTCTTTTATATTGTTTATTTTAATAATATGTTTCGCAAAATTGTTTTTGTGTAGGTACCTCATTTTTTTTCTGTAGCATCTGTACCTAAGTAGGTACCGTCTGTAAAATGTTTTTCACCATTGTAATAATAGGTCTTTACCTATGAATTTGCCGTTTTACAATACTGGCCATTTGAAACGTAATTAATGTATGGCTGGCAATAAATTCTAAATTCAAATGAATTTTATTTAAAAAATTATGGAATTCTATTTTCAAATTCACTCATTAGTTTATTGATTTGTGTTTTTTTTTCACTACATTTGTACCTTTTTATCAATATGGACACGATCAAATACGAGTAATTATTTAATACGAGTTACATCGCGGTAGCAATGCCGCACAAACGGCTTGTAACATTAATTACGTGTACGGAGTGAACACTACAATCGAACGCACGACTCGTTATTGGTTTAAAAAATTAACCCCGTGGTCGCCCGAAAACTAAAGTCAACCACGACGAATTAAAGGCGATAGTGGAAGCTGACGATACTCAATCTAAGGCTAAGTTAGCAGCAGCTTTCAACGTTAGCATCAAAACAATATTGGTCCATTTACGTTAAATTGGCAAGGTAAAAAACCTGATAAGTGGGTGCCGCACGAACTGAACGATCGCCAGCGCGACGAACGCGTGGAGGTATGCCTTGCGTTGCTTAATAGACACAGAAACAAAGGGATTTTAAGCCGCATTGTCACTTGCGATAAAAAATGGATTCTGTTTGCTAATCGTAAGCGGTCATCGTGTTGGTTAGACCCTAGGCAATGCCCTAAACGAATACTTACCCCTAAAAAAGTCAAGGTCACTGCTTTGTGGTCTAGTACCGGTATAATTCATCACAGCTTCTTACCAAATGGCACCAGCATTACTGCGTGTACTGCCTGTGAGGAACTGGACACAATGATGGAGAAGCTCGCAAATCTCCGGCCAGCCTTGGTTATTCGCTCGTCCCCGCTGCTCCTACACGACAACGCACGGCCTCATATGACACAACAGACGGTCTCTAAGCCACAAGAGCTAGGGTTGGAAGTTTTGCGTCATCCACCGTACTCATCAAACCATGCGCCGACCGACTTCTACTTTTTCCAAAATTTGGGCAACTTCTTGACAGCGAAAAACTTCAATACCCGAGAGGCAGTACAAAATGCCTTTGAAGAGTTTGTTGACTCCCGTACACATGACTTCTTCAAGAAGGGCATTGAAAAATTACCACTGCACTGGCAGAGATGCATCGATATCATGGGTGCATATGTTGATTGATAGAAATAAAAATATTTATATAAAAATGACTTTAACTTTCTGTATACTAAACGGCAATTGCATAGGTAAAGACCTAATATAAAGGCCAATCTAGTAAATCAATACATGTTACAAAACGTAGTACCCTCGCCTCGTCTATCTCTCTGAACTCGAAAAACTCAAAAACTACCGAACGGATTTTCATACGGTTTTTACCAATGTACCTACGGAGTGAGTCATGAGAAATGTTTATAAAGGTGTATTATTCATTAAGGTTTTGTGTAAATAGGCTGAAATATGACAATGATTGTTGAAGATGTCGGAAAAATTCAGACTGGAAGCTTTACTGGCGTTTGTCTGGATGTATGTTCCGGATTGGCGCAAAAACGGCTGAACGGCTTTGGATGAAATGTGGCCATAGTGTTCATCTTTGGATGAAATGTGGCCATAGTGTCCATCTTTGGATGAAATGTGGCCATAGTGTTCATCCCAGTAGTACACTCCTGATAGGGTGTATTCCGACATCCACACGGGCGAAGCCGCGAGAGAAAGCTAGTGTAAATATAAAGTAGAGAAAAAGCAATTTATTTTATGAAATTGTACTATCACTTTATTCATTTCAAAATAATTTGTTTCCTCGTCAACAAAACAAAGAATTTCTAACGAATTTCATAAAAAAGTAATTGTCTATGTCTCGTCAATATCTCGGAAACCTTTGTTAAAATAAATATTGAAAGAGTTTTGTTTTATTAGACCACAAGACTGAAATGGTGAATGGTTATGTCATTTAATTAAAATTAAATCTCTTTCGTAACAGAAGGATTAGAAAATAGCTGTCGCGAAGAAATGGCGTAAATTAAACAGAGTCGGTTGAAATGCAAGGTCATGCACTGCGGTTATTAAATGACCTGCTGTTAATCTGTTCTATAAAATTATAAAACAAAGTTTTTGTCATAAGAAAAAGTAGCAATGCTGCCAGCCTTTTGGGCACTTATCCTGTTGACAACGATGCGGACGAATTTTTTGATGCTCTTTGATTTACTGTTGATAAAATTATACATAAATTATTTTAAGACTGTTAACTTTTAAATTATGTAGATATAATTAATGAAAGTTGCTTTATAAATGTTATGTCAGAGTTTACGTATAAACGGATAAAGTTCAACAGTCTGTTGTAGCTAAAATAATGAAATTAATTAACTAGTTTAATATTGGCTTTTCATACTAAAATGACGACCTTTGTGCGTTTTACGTGACCTGATTTGTTTTAATGTGATAGGATGCTTTAGCTCTAGCCTGTCATATTTACTAATAGAAACTTAATGAGTTATTCAGTTTATTTCAGTTTATTTCTCATACTATATTATTCAGATTATTTCACTGTATTTCTCATACTATATCATCACCTGCCTAGCCTTATCCCAATTATTTTTGGGGTTAGCTTCCAGTCTTACCGGATCCAGCTGAATACGTGGAGCGACTGCCTATCTGACCTCTACAATCCAGTTAATGACTGACCGGTTGGCGCAGTTGGTAGCGACCCTGCCTTCTGAGCCGCTGGTCCCGGGTTCGATCCCCGGACAAGTCAAACATTTGTGTGCATGAACATGTCTGTTTGACCTGTGTCTGGGTGTGTATATCTATATAAGTATGTATATATCAGTCATCAGGTTACCGTAGTACAGGCTCTGCCTAGTTCGGGACCTGAAGACCTTGTGTGGTTGTTGTCCCATATTATTATTATTATTATAATGGGTAACACTATACCCCTTGGTAGGACTGTTTGTCAGACTTTCGGGCTTTTGACGACCCGTAACGACTGTCAAAGATCCACGAATGAGAGCGGTACCAACAGCTTAACTTGCTTTCCGAGGCACGGAGGGGTCTCGTTATGTAAAGATGGTCACCCATCCACGGATCGACCGCGATAAGCGTAGCTTACCCTGATCAATCAACTCGTGCGGCTGTTAATACTAAGCCACGAGCCATTTCTCTAAATACCTACATCGTTAAAATTAAATAATAATTATATCTGAAGCTTGCTCTTCCAAACCATTCGTTTTTTAAATTGAACTATGATTGATGAAACTAAACACTATAAATATTATATAGACAAAATAATAGGCCACAAAAAAGCGCAACAAAGGAGAAAAAGGTAAAACGCAAAAAAAACTAAAAGGCGAATAGGCGACATGATACAAAATACAATGGACCATAACCGTCACGACACGAGCGACGGCACGTATCGGTCGTACGACGGACCGTAGTCGGTAGGTACACCATAAGGTAGAAGGGTACCACCCGTTACACGTCAAATCTTTTCATGTGTCGTAGTTATAACAAGCGCGTTGTGCTATCGGCAGATATCAATTTTTACGCTACTCGCAGATTTTTTTTCTTTTTTTGTTTGCGTTCCTAATTTGAATCGAATTTGACGGGTTGTTATTTTGCACCCGTCACGTAGTCCAATTATCGGACTATGTGAGATGATAAACCTGACGTGTGTTGTCTATGATGTGAATAGAGAAATAAGGTGATAATTCGGAGTAATATTTGCACAACGCACTTATTATTTTGTTATTTGTATTCTGTGTTTCACGAACTGTGTCCAAATAATAGTAGATTGTTATACAAGGAGCTAAAATGACCCATTATATACGAGGTAGTTTTACTCCCGAGCTAAGCGAGTAAATAGAAACCGAGTTTTAATGGGTTTTTAGCGCCGTGTGTTACACTCTACTTTTCACTACGATTGCGAGAAAATAAAACAATCCAATACAATATGAAATACCTATGTAGTTTATTTTATTAAAAATTAAATGTACAATTTGTACAATTCTGGATATTTAACGAGATGTTTTTTCCCGGTAACTTAATTTCAGTCCTCTGTGCAGATGAATGTTGAGTGGTTCTTTTTCTTTCTCTTCTATTTGCAAATTAGGGTCTCCATTCTCACTAGATGATGACTTTTCACTATTGTAAAATTAATTACGGTCACTACCAATTGAATTTGCAATTAGAGAAAAATTATAAAGATTTCGCGCCAATGTCTTTTTTTTGTTTTTTCTTCTGCAGCCGCAACGCATTGCATGCATTCTACCAAAGGGATCGCCGATTTTAGTTCCATTTTCAAAAATAAAATGAATTCTTTTTTTATAAAACAGTAATAAGTCGAGTCTATATTCATGTATGATTCATGATTATTCTACTTATGACTAAAGACTTTTTCGTTTTTGTAGGCTCATTGTCATTTGACACACAAAAATTAAAAAAAAAACTTTTTCCCCTAGAGGAAGAATTGCTATTTTTTCTTCGCTCTGGTACGCCACAATGACGGTCTTTTTGAGCAAGAGGAGTGAAAACGTTATTCTTTCTTTCTTTCTAACGAGTTATATATAGCCAAATAAACAAAACAAGAAACCTTGACTGGTTTTTGTTTACGTTCTGTTTCTGTCACAGACAGATGTAGGTACCTACCTACAGGTAATCTTCAAACACGTAACGGACCGATTGCATCAATGCAGTTTGTAAGAAGTTTGCCGTTGTTGTGTACAAAGGCTTTTGAACTCAACAGTTACAAAAGGCTGTTGTTACAAACAGCAGGTAAACCGCATAAAATGCTAAGTAGATCTCATTATATAACCGCGGAACCTTGACATTGACATCGATCAGTATCGAATGCTTTTCGTGCTTTTAAAGTGAAGTTGTTATGCTAATTATGCTTTTAATAATTTTTCGAAGCTCAACGGTCACGCTGGTGTGATGACCAGTTAGTTGCCGCGCCGGTTGGTGTGTGAGGGAGACGGCATGAGCGGTGCGTCAACGCGTCAGTGCCTCCCGCGCTACAGCCGGCATTTATCGCGGCGCATTCTCGTATACCGCGCGTTCCCTGCTCGGATATCCCGCATATGTATCCCGCGAGTGTATCTCTGTGAACCTCTCTTGTGATCTCTGGATGTTTTGCGTGCTACCATGGAAGCACGACTAGTGTTGTTGTTAGTGATGTGCACGGGCCTCGTGCTCGCCGACAGGAAACTTACCGTTGTCGAGAAAATCAGAGGAGACGGGGACCTCTCGCAGGTATTTCAAACTTTCTAACGAGTACTTAAATAGTTTTAAAAGTCTTTTGTTTTACTTTTAAGGAGTTCTTAAGAGCACTCTTTGGTGCTAGAACTGCTTTAGTTGTTCTAAAGTTAGTTACATTTATTTTATGGAGTAACTTCGACGAGTGAAGGGTTGCGTTGGACCTGCAGTTTAATTACCTTGATGTTTGTATTATTAACGTAATCATCTGGTGTCGCAACGTGAATACTTGATTCAAAACAATTGCTTTACTCTATTTTATTTCAAGGTAGGTGTAAGGTAGGGCTACGACGTACCTACTAGCTCTTCGTATAAGTAGGTGCTTTGCATGATAGAAAAAGTGCAATATAACAAGTACCAGCTTCAAATATATAAATAAATAGAGTTGTTACTGGTCTGTATGTAGGTACGGAACAAGTTGTTTCTTTTTAAATGGCACACTGGACGAGTCGCCATATCAGCATTATAGCTTTGATGACTTCATATTATTATAGTTGTTTTTTATGGAGAAATGTTCAAGCACGTACAAGCATGTTTTGTATTTAATATACTTACTTATTCATTGAGCTTAGTTTACATAATAAGTTAAGTCAAGTAATAATAGCAGCTGCGTTTAATTATTGCGAATGCGGTTTGTAATCGCTGGCCATCTGGCAGGACCGTGGTCCGTGAGTCATGTGGTCATACCCTTAGCTAGTTTTCCACTTGTGACAATGCCTCACTGATTTGTGCTTTTTGACTTTCACTGTCACGATTAGCATCTCCTTTGTTTAGCATAATGCTGTTCTACAGAATAGTTACGATCATTATTTCCTAAAACGGAAGAGGAGTTTGTATGAACTCGCGTAACGCTTGACATTTTCGGCCGTTCAATCATTTGGGTTATAGACAATGGGTGGCCGGCTTTGTTACCTAGTTTTCGCAAACGACGGTATTACGCTTGGTCTAGAGTTTGATTCTCACTAGAAGAACTCAGTCACATTGCCCAGCTTTAGGGTTCTGAATTTAACTGGAGGATGGAATTGAAATCGGTGACCTATGTCAAAATACTACCTATTAACTCTAAGAAAGAAGATGATGATGATGGTCGAATATAATAGAATACTCTTTATTATGGATACACCATGAAAATTACCGGTACCTATAAATGTAGAAAATTTACACAGGGAAAATACTATGAAGCTCGGAGGTGTCCTTCCACAAAAATTTATCTAAATTATTACTTATACCTTCAGCTTGAAATTTCCAGGAAGACAGCCAAAACTAAGATATTACATAACCCTTATAAAGGTTGGGCAGAAGAAGAGTGACGTAAACGGCACACCCAAAGTACCAATTAGCGAATTTGCAATTCATCGATCGATGCCGATATACACAGGAAGTATCTAAAAGTTCTATAACACAACCCAGAAAACAAAAGCAACGGCAAAAGAAACGGCTGATTAAAAAGAGGGGTCAAGAAATTTGGTGTAAATAAGCCGTAGGTCTAGTGTCAGCCAAAATATGTTCGTCATCTTAAGGGCTATTTTTGCCTGCGTATTAGACGTTAGAATCCGCTTTACCGACCCAGCATTATATTGCGTCGTAATGTAAATACCGCAAAATGACATTCAGCCAACTTTTCTGCACGTTAGACCGAATCAAATAATTATGTGCCAGTGACGGACTCCGACATAAATAAAACAAAAAAAAAAATACATTTTTCATAAAATGTCCAGGACATTATAAAGGTTTTTAGTTCGATGTCAACTCGACGTTGGTCAAAGGTGTATGCTATTTGGATCTTTGCTATCAAGTTTTTAAGAAGAGTTTTCTATGCAATAGCCTGCTCAGTGCCGTCGCTTCAAAAGGTATTTTGTGCTGTACTTTTTATAGGAATTAATTTGAAAACTGACAAAGATATAAAAGACTTAAACCTGTCACTACTTCGTACATAATGTCGAGTTCTTACTGGCTAGGTAGCTTCCGTTTTAAGTACGTATGAGTCATCAGTCGACTGTACACAACGTTCAAGTGCATAATGTCAATAAAGTTTGAAAGCTGCAAGGTTCAATTAGAGGGAGGGAGGGCAAGAAGTTAATCTAATGTCTTTTAATTTAGTCTTATGTTTCCTGGTCAGCTAAGTAGAGCTGCAATTGCACTAATTGAGACTTAACTTAATTCCTCTTGAAATCAGCCTAGGCATAAATGTAGATAAAATATATAAGAGATGTTTCTCTTATATATAGGAGCAGAAACGTAAATGAAGAGAAAAAAGCCACAATGCATAGTCTAAATACATCATACAATAAAGTCAGACATTTTAGAGAGTTTAGACGGTCTACGTGATGCAGATAGAAGCTAGTAGAAATTCGGTTGACTAAACACATTCCAAACCATGATATCAAGGGTTATGATAATGAATTACTGAGAATATACCAGTGGATAAGCCAAAACTATTCCGAAAATTTAAGCCAGCTTGCGCGAGCGCCACCACTTGCCCAAAGGATATGACTTGTATTATGCATATAGGCCGGATATATAAACAAATTTATTGTTATCTCATAAACCTTATTCATCCATCATAAGTATTCTAATACAAAACAAGTGAAACGAAAGCCGATTTCAGTGAACCAATCTTGCTTGAAGAGTTTAAAAGACCCAGTAATTTTTTTCTTTTATTTACGAAGCGGGGTGGTTGCTCGAAGCCGATAAGCTAGGACAAAATCTTCTTATTAAAGATATTATTTCGTCACGGTCGAAGCCGGGTTACAGAGGAATTTACATATTTTGTCCGAGAGCGGAAGAAGGACCAAAATAATTATACAAGCTCAATAAATAGAGAGTTCTCTAAACTGGACTTTAATTTGAGCTCGTCATCGACATTAGTGCCGAAGGACCAAAATGGATTAAGCTATAACGCGTAGTACCTCTCCAAGGAATTCATAAAACTCGTTTCTATTTCAGGCCCAAGTGGGAAAACTCATAAAACTTTGCTAATGTCTGTTTTGGTACACATTTTGGTTATAAAGACTTACTTTTAAGTGTTTAATTTCGCTCTACTCGTTATTTCCGAAACAAACTCCCATTTAGAGTTTGTCTGGGGCATAATTGAATAAGCTTTTAGGCCATAATCGATAATTTAATCAATGGCCACGCACTACAAATGTTAATAAAGGACTATTCATAATTTAATCGAACGTCTCAAATGGCTGCATCCGTTGTCTTATGTCGTTTCAATTGTGGTTCAACTTTGTCAAAGGTCTGGTCTTGGATTTATTAATAGGAACGTTTAGCAATTAGTTCTCATAGAGTTGGGGAGAGAGCATCTATTGAAACAGGGTACGTAAGAGGTAATCTGGACCGTTTATGTACTTTTGTTACCAAGCCTCTTCATTGTGAAGTCCTATACAAACATAGAGTTGCGCTCTGTTTTGAGTTGTGGCTTCTATATGTTTGAAATTGAAATGCTAAAATACAGACGACTTGCTTCGAAGCATTGGTACAAAATAATTTCAAATTAGTAAGCGCCAGGCGTTCCAGCAGAGGATCATTTTCGATTCTGATCTCTTTGGATTCTGAATTCTTGCTTATTTTGGGGGCCAAGTACAACAACATCTACTTATACAAAAACCTGAGTGCGTATTCAACAAATGAAAACTTATATTTTCTGAACCTTTCCTTGTTTCAGAGCCACTTAAATACTGGCGCTTATTTAGGAACGTGCCTGTAAACCCACTACCCGCAGTAAAAGATGAAATATTAGATAACTTGTTGTATTGTCTACGTTACGGATGTCTTTATGTACGTACGTACTAGGCATGCATAAGTGGTTGGAGCACGCGACGAGCGCTCATCTTACCCGCTTCCTCCGAGATAATTATTGTGGACAACGGGTCCCTGCGTCAATCAACGAGCAGTTAAATTTCATTTGAGCTTCCTTTGTGAAGGTTACCAGTAGTAACGACTCACGATGAATATTATGTTACCTTCCAGAAAATTTGTCATGTGGGTCGTTATGTTAATTATGGTGGATTAGACGGACATAACAACTGTTCGTTTGTCATGGAACTTGTTAGTAAGGTATTCTTCCATAATCTATTTAAAATAATATTATAGCATGTTTCATTCGACACATACTCTGTAACGTTTAATGCTGACTCACCGTTTTCCGTGAGGGTAGGCCCTCATCCCAAAATGGACGGCAAGAATGGATTTATTGGTAAATATTATCTCTAATAAATCACCAAAAAAATGCGTTTGCTTTTAATTTATGGCATCTGTTTCCTCTGCTTCACAATTGGTGAAAAATGCTTTAATGAAAAATTGTTGTGGGTCGTGGTCGTGAGGTTTCGAGGTTTTAAGGGGAAGGATCCAGTAATGTAGCCCAGAATGGTAAATCTAAAGTATTTCTATTACTTAATCTACCAAACTAGGAAGCAAGCGAACATGTTTTATGCTCAATATTAAATTCTTGAGAATGGACTTGAGCATTTTGTTCTGCCGATGCTCTAGATTGTGTCTTTTTTTTTTTTTTTTTTTTTGAGGATGGGAAATCATCAAATGACCCCTCCCGCTCTGGGTGGAGCGGAAGGGAGTGTCAGACTCTTACTGACTAAAACCCACCCGTGTTCCTTCCTTGGCCCTTTATGTTCCGGGTCAGCGGTACCCCTTTTGGATGATCCCGCTTTCCCGGCAGGCTTAGGCCCTAGTGGGCCCCCTCTTCGATGCTGACATCTCTTTGAGGCGCGCGTGGAACACGTACGCGCCGTCCGGCACGGGCCTGATCCTGATCGGACGGTGAGCTACCCATTACTCACCGCCCGCAGGCCCGCGCCTACGGTGGCCGGGAGTCGTCACGCGGCTCCCGACGCCCGGAGCGTCCACCGCGGCGGCTTGGACGGGAGACTCTCTCCCTCTCCCGTCCCGCCGCCTCCTTCGCTAGCACGACTGCTTCGCAGAAGGAGGCGACTGCCTCCCACTCCCCCTCGCCCCGGACCATGGCTTGAACCAAGGCCGGGCGTGAGAGGTCGCCGCCGCTGCCGATCGCCTCTACGAGGACACGGCGGTGCTCCGCCCATGCAGGGCAGGCCCCCACCGTATGCTCCACCGTGTCCTCGGGGCGATCATCGCAGTGGTGACACCCGGGCGTTTCCTCCCGCCTGATGATGTGCAGGAACCTCCCGAAGCTTCCGTGTCCGGTGAGGACCTGCGTCAGGCGGTAGGTGAGGACGCCGTGACGCCTCTCTAGCCACTCCTCAAAGAGGGGTCTTACCGCCGCTATCGTGGCGTGCCCTGCGCTGGGTTGCGACAGTCGCTCTTTCCATGCCGCCATGAGATCGCGCCGGAGGTCCGTCCGCTCCGCCGCGATTTGCCGCGGAAGCGGGGTTTCCCCCCGGCGTAGTGCCTCCGCGCGCCACTCGTACAGGCGCGCGAGGACTATCGCCTCCAGATCCCACGGCGGCAGTCCGGCAAGGAGGCTTGCCGCCTCGCCCGAGATCGTGCGGTAGCCCCGGATCAGCCTTACGGCTACCACCTTTTGGGGCGCGTTCAGATAGTGGGCGGCTCTCCGCCGCAGTGAACGCGCCCACACCGGGGCCCCATATGTAGCCATGGACCGCACGACCCCTCTAGATTGTGTCTTAAATAAAACAAAAAGAAAAAAAAAAAAAAAATACAAATCATACAAGTGACAAAAAATACCTATAAACTACAATTCAAATGTTTATCTAGATTGTGTCTTAAATAAACATTTGAATTGTAGTTTATAGGTATTTTTTGTCACTTGTATGATTTGTATTTTTTTTTCTACCAAAAATTTCATAATCTCAGGTAGGTATGGGCTATGCGCTATAATATATATATTTTTTAAGAAGTTCAGGTACCTTTCTACGCCAACTATATAGATGATAGAAGTAGAAGTATTTCCTATTGTTTCCCACAAATCCCGGATCCGAATACAATCCAAAAAATAACAAATTTAAAACAAGTGAATGAATTTCAGAATCATTCGATTAAAAATCAAGGAGCGATCTCTCAAACGCTTTTGTTTTTAAGGTGACCGACTTAATTGGAAGGCGGGTGAAGTGTTGGAAATTACATTATGACGTCGATGTAAAATCTATTATCATAAATTAAAGTCGCTTTTCGTGTGTGTTCGTCTAAACTAAGTACTAAACAGACTTCGACGCGGTTTTCAGCATTATTTAGAGAAATGATTCTGGAAGGTTTAAGGCTCCCGCAGACAGGCGCGACGCCACGGTGCGACGCGCCTGTCTGTGGGAGCCTTTATGACATGTGTATATTATTAAACTAAAAAATCGAAATGTATGTGTAGTGTGTTTATCAAGTTGTAAAAACCGTGCGAAGCAGTGGCGCGTCGCTAGTGTTTCCATAAAAGTCACTTATAACAATTGATAAGAGCCGGTAATTTCGCCGTGTTCCCGTTTCAACGCTCAAGTGTTATTTTATGAAAATGGATTTTCTTTTCTACCTTCGTTAACTTTTTTATTGAATAATGGACAATGTTGCTTTTCTACTAGGCTTTCACACCCATTCGTTTAATAAATAGGTTGTTACTATTCGCGGGGAAAATGATTTTCCTACTTTTCCTTTTGGCGAAATTGGAGAATCATAAATGCAATAAAAGAAGTGATTTTGTTTCGTTTGTATTCGTTGTACCTACGTATAGTAAATAAATAAAGGTTTTTATTTCGGAACAAAGAATCCATGGACATTAGTCAAATTAATTATGATGATTTATGTCAATAAAATTGTTAATTTAGACTTAGAAACATACAATCTGATCTTAAATAAACCTCACATACTGCAATAAATAATATCGTTGAAAGGGTCTGTAATTGGCGTTGCCTAATTAGGGACAACATTTAAAATTTTATTATTTACTTACATATAAAATGGGTTTAATGCATGTCAACGTACCTATATAATGTATATTTGACACCCTATTTGGATTTAATTTGTAGCTATTCGTTTATTTCATTTCCACATGTTCTCACATATTGATTTGTTGGTTTTATCGAAATCAGGAAAAAGGTATATTAATTTATTTAACATACCTTCAAAATCACGGCTCGAAAGATCAAAATTGGATAACACACCCAAAAAACTGAGTTCATTGAATTTTTTCTACGGTTTTTAAGTACATACATGCACGACGTGACAATATCTGAGGACACATCCTGTCACCGCTTCCTGCGTTCCTGTAGGTGACGAAGTATCAATTGATAGGGAATTCAATATGTGCGTACCGCATAGTGGTGCGTAGCGCGTATTATGCGGGCCACGAGACGTGCCCAGCGTTTTTCGTATTCCGAACACGTCGCCCTGACACCTCTACCTGACAGGTGTTCCTAATGCCTAAACGAATTTTAACGTATTTTTGCGAAGGTCGACTTAGTTTTTTTTTTATCATTGGTGAGCTATTGTTGCCTGTTGCTTCCTTGGGAAGTGGGTAACGTAGCTATGATTCATGGCGGCGTGCATGAATTCATTAAATATTTGCTTCTGCCTGCCTGCGCCCGTGGTGATGTCGAAAATTATCCCATGGCAACAAGCTACCGGGACAAAAAGTAGCTTTTGTTACTCCTTATAACATCAGCTATCTGCTAGTAAAAGTGGTCGAAATCGGTCCAGCCGTTTCGGAGATAAGCCCGAACAAACAATAGACAAACATTTAAAAATAGTTTTTTTATTATACCTAAGTACTGTAGGCTTTCATAGGCATTTGGCAAAAAGCTGTTATTTTGGCATTACAAACAGACACTTCAATCTTATTTATTTTTATAGAATAAATTATCTACTGGTTTTATTTTTGACCGTAGCTCGTAGGTATGATCTACCATTTTGATTATCTGTAGTTTTTATTAGCTCCCTTATCTCACGAATAAAACTAAACGTTCACCTATTATTATGTTAAATCAGAACTTTATTATACTTAGGTACCTACTTAATAAAGACTTTCAGATATTTTCAGTCTTCTTAAGTCACGGAGCAAGACTCAAGCGCCGTTTGAAACAAATAAAGTTACTGTTCGTGAATAAAACTGTCCGTTCAGCCTTTTAATATTGAATATTCTGTTTGAAAGACAAACTTCCCCACCTTGGAGACCGATACCGATACTCTATCACTATTAGTTAACGTTCAGTCGATCGTTCCGTCTTTAATATCGGTATGGCCGCCGTCAGCTGTTATATTTCACTTCGCAAATAATTACCGCAATTAAAATATTTAACTAGCGTTCCTGACCCTCAGCTGGGGTGGCTATCGGTCGGTGAAGGTACGGTCCCTATAACAAACGACCAGTCGTTTTAGTTACCTACTGATGGTTGTATTTGTTTTTACTGTCATTCGTGATCTTTGCCAGTCTTCAGAAGCCCGAAAGTCTGAAGGGGTATCGTATTATCCAGTTATTGGGCTGTGGAGGTCAGATAGGCAGTTGCTCCATGTAAAATACTGGTATACAGCTGCATCCGGTTAGACTGGAAGCCGACCTCAACATAGTTGGAAAAAGGTTAGACAAAATGATGATGATGGTTGTGTTTGTTTTTACTGTCGTTACGGGTCGTCAGAAGCCCGAAAGTCTGACAACCAGTGTGCAGCCATTTATCGGCCACTAGCAACATCGCCCGAAAATCAATGTCGCACTCTCATTTACCTTCGTGTTTGTAAAGGTAGTTTTTTATCGGGACCAATAGATGGCACTTTTTATTTGAGTTCAAAAATTAAATCGCGGTGTCGAGATTCTCCGCTGATTACATATAGGATTCATGTTTTAATAATGAAACAATTATTGTAAAATAAACATAAACATTGGTATATGGTACCCTATGTTTTATTTTTGAAGTAAGCTCTAGAGAACGTAGGGAACCAAGATAGTGTCAGTGTGACCCTCACAAAGCCCGAGGGTTCGCATGCATGACCTTGACCTATCGCCTGTCATCAGCTCGCAAGCCCGAAGGTTGGTAATAGCCAGTAGTTGGGTTTTCGAGGTCAGATAGGCAGTTGCTCCATGTAAAATACTGGTATTCAGCTGCATCCGGTTAGACTGGAAGCCGACTCAACATAGTTGAGAAAAGGTTAGACAAAATGGTGATGATTTGTATGTATGTATGTATTTGGTACTGTATATACAGGGTGGCAGGGACATTGACACGCATACACCTGGTACCGTGGATTAACTACATGAGGCTCAAACCACAGCGTTGAAAATTTTCGCCAGTTTCATAAAAAGAAAATCTGCTGTTCCATATATTTTGACCGCGACTTAAGAGTTGTAGGTCGTAGGTTCGAACCCAGACAGGCGCTTTACTTTATGAAACTCATTTCATCACCACTGCTCTCAAAACGATGACGGAAAACATCGTGAGGAAATCGGCATGTTCTAGAACCAAAAATTCGAAGACATGTGACATCTACCAACCCGCGTGGTGGATTACGGCCACAGACTACAATATAGTATAGGATAATTACGGCCCACTTCGTTCTCACATAGAGGAGGCCTGTGTCCCAGCAGTGGGAACATTTTAGGCTGATTATGCAGTCATTATGACCTCATAGGTATTGCACTTTTGTAGGAAACAGCAGATTAAAAAAAAAAATGCTGTGATATATTACTAACTATACTAACCTAAGACTAACTTAATTACAATTACCAGAACAAGATCACAACGACAACTAATGTTTTTATAATATAGAGTTGTCTTGATTAATAATATACAGAGTTAGAACATTTGCCGAAAAGGGTCGTTACAATATCTAATAGAAGCCGGAGTGGACTGTAACTTTGTGTTATTTTATCATTTGAGTTCACAAATAACCGGACGCTGAAAGTTTCTGAAACTAATACATTTTAGATTGCTTTCCGACAAGTTACTATCCGGTTTAAAGTTAAGGCGCTGCCCAATCGTAGGACACCGTAAAACGCTCAGTTTTTTGTCGCACAGTTATACGTGTTGGTACATATTACCAGCTAGAAAAACATTGAATGTGTTATCAAATGGTCAAAGAAAAGACTTATTAATTAATATTGCATCAATATAAAAAAAAACCATAAAACAGAGCTCAAAAAAAAAAACATTTTCGTCGCTTAATTATCAAAACCATCATATTTTATGTACTGATAATAAAGGAAATTCAATCAAAT
Organism: Brachylomia viminalis; assembly: GCA_937001585.2. NCBI lineage: Eukaryota > Metazoa > Arthropoda > Insecta > Lepidoptera > Noctuidae > Brachylomia > Brachylomia viminalis. Next base: position 8,711,372 of record OW443300.2, read on the forward strand.
AAAGAAATACCTAAAAATTATTCCACTTAGTCGTGAATTTTTTTTAAATTTAATAAAACTGCAAAGTTACTTTTGTTTTGATGGTCAATCGATTCAAATAACATCAAACGCATCGCTGTTTTGAACCTTATTTGTTGCCGCGATGCGCTATTGTCAATTACTTAAAAAAATGGCTTTCTTACCGCGCCTTAAGGCTGAGCATGTTTTAAACTTAAATTTTTGAAGTATTAAACTTAATTTGAATTAAGACAAAGCCGCGTTAAACTTAAATGCAATAAAAATTATTGCTTTTATTAGCTGATGTTGAGAGAAAATTACAATTTGATGTTCCTTCAGTTAAGTTAGTAATATTATTATGTTTATGATATTGCAGGGGTAGCCAGAGGTAGTTTAGGGATGGTATTGGGCGACTTGTGATCCGGTCGTAGACACAATACGAATCATAGGTCATGAGAGTGTGTTTCCATTAGAAGTTGCTGCCTACTTTCAAAAACTAGTTCACCTACTTATTTGACATTGGCAAGCATTCTGGAAATATCCGAGAAGTGGTAAATTCATCACCATCACCCATAGCCCGAATTCATCCAGAATCAGAATATTTATTTGTAAAACATAGGTATTTACATACATGTGTTAGGTTAACATATTTGGGCGCTATGTTACGATAAGAAGGCGTACAAATATTAAGTAAAATATAATTAAAAACTAAATAAAGCAAATAATAAAACAAGACAAGACTAAACTAAAAAATATTTAAAATTATCATTTTTAAAATCTGGAACAGTATAATATCGTTTTTTCAATTAATAGCGAGGTGAGAGCTTTCTTAAACTTTGATAGGTGCATATTTTTTATACTATCAGGTATTTTATTACACATTTTCGAAGCCATTCCAAAAAAGCTCTTTTTCATCAAGGCGTTAAGTGGCTCTTTTTCAGTACTGTATTCTTGTGCCAATCCCCACGCTCCTGTGGTAGCCTCATCGAGGTGCTGCGTACGCTGGTAACAATGTCGTCCGCCCATCTAGCCGTCTTCCAGTCCTTGGACACTACTCAGTCACTGCCTTACTGCGCCTTGCCAGGTGTCCTGCCAGATTAATTTGAGTTCCATAATTCGTTTTCCGATTTCGAGGTTTTCGAAATAAAAAACTACTGGCGATTATTTATAGGTAATTGACATGAGTAACTTGTGTGGGTTATAATCCGAATACCAAAACAAAACATCTGGTTATCTTCAACCATATTGCGTATTTATCTATTCAATGTCAAACCAATCACAATAAGCAAACAAAATAATCTTGTTTTCAACATTAATAGTAGTGATGACTTCAACAATTTAATCGCGGGCATTTCATTTAAATTCGGGAAGTTCGAGAATGTGGGTAGTCGGATAGGTTTGTAGGTTGATGCAAATAATGGAGGGGTCCGAGTTCCTGACAGTGATGCGGGTGACTCTCAAGTGATATCTCTTATACAGATTTATGCGATTTTTCATATAGACATCTATCTCTCTACATTTTGGTAGGAAAATAAACACTTCTAATATGTTCGTTTTGCATGTGATTTAAACGGAAAACTGTGTTACAGAATCTCTTATCGATATTCAATAATATGTATTTGTAGCCACTGCAAAACAGTCTATTCATATCTTGTATCTATTTATTTCTATTAATTTATATCACTGCTAGCTTCTGCCCACTTCGTCAGCGTAGAAGAAACATAACTATTCTATGGCACTTAATAATAGTGTAGCTTTCTATCATCAGCGAAATATTTGTTGTAATCGAATCAGTGCCTCTAGAGATTACCTCTTACATAAATGATAAATGATTTTATTTCTGTAAGTAGGTTTTTACAAACACTTTTACACGTCAATCATATTTTTTTTAAACTAGATGAGGTCGGCGTTTCCTATCTGACTACTCTGAGAAGAAAGGCCGAAACAAACTCAGAGGTCACAGTCTCTTTTAAAGTCCAGACAGAATCTTGGTCAGATCATGTGAAGGCTATGTAGATCGGTGTCTGAAATGGTCTTTTGAGGAAAGAACCACACAGATTGAGTGGACCTGTCCAGTCAGTGCACGCAATTGTCAGCAATCGTGCAGCTCAACTCAGAACTTAAGGAGCTCAACGATTCGACGAACAATACCAAAGAAAGGACATTTGGGTAGGCCCCATATACTACAAACTGCCTACAAACAAACAATTTGACTTCTTTATAATATTAAATGTCTATATCGTTCGCTTGTGCTCGTCAATATTCTAGAATATACCTGTCAGTGCATCCAAATGATTACAGTGACCTAAGATTATCTTAATGTCAGCGACCTATTACTCTTTCAGACGAGACACTTTGAAAATAATGATTAGAGAACTGTCCTCAATAAAATACATTTCATTGTAATCCGGACATAAACTAGATCAGTTCGTCGCTAACTAGCCAGTTAATGTAACAATCAAATCGATCGATCTCGAATAGAGGCAGAAAATTAAAAAGCGATGTCTGGTCGAAGTTTGTTGAACCGGCTGTTATGATCGTGTTCAAAGAAAAAAAAAAGCACGTAAAAACTTTTGCAAGCGACAATCGCTCTCTGATCAAAAAACAAAGAGGTTGTTTGAAATTAGCTACTTTTGACGCGGGAAAATTGACCCTTCATCTATGATGCCCCGATAATTGAATGCCTGTTATAACACGAAGGAAAATCTTTCACAATATTCCTGAAACATTTATAAAGAAAATTTTCATTATGTTATTATATACTACATCAAAATTATGATGAAAGTACACGGGGGACTAAATTTGAAATAAGCAGGTGGTTTTAATCGGATCAAGTATAACGACTTGGTGAAACGAACCTCGTACCGACACCCTTTGAAATTGTACTGTTTTAATTATAACTTTCGCATCTGCCGTCCAAAATAATTTAAAATGTTGCATAACGAAATTGTAGGTATGGTGATTATGAGATTGTATGCAGACGCAAACTGACCCGAAATGTCTTGATTCTTGAAGAACAAAAATAACAGCGACCCTGCATCAAATTTCCCCAAAAAAAAAAACATGGAAACCAATTCTATAAAGATTGCAATCAAAAGTAATGTGGCGTAACAGTAAGTTTCATCTAAACGTTATCACAAAATGTGAGTAAACGACAAACGAATGAATCCAATAACGTTCGGTTGCCTCGGGAATATCTCGCGTGCGCGACTCGGATGCAGGCAGCCTGCTGCTTGAGAGATAGGCTCTTTTATATTCAGAGCACTGAGCCCACACGCCAAATTGCTTACAGTTCTACAGAATTTCTGAACAGTATCATTGTTCTTGTTTGGATATGGATCCACAGGTACGTTTTAAAAATTCAACCCTTTAAAACGTACACTTTTGAAGTGACTTATACACCCGTAGCGTTGTTATTTCAAACTGGCTGAGTTTTTAATGGTTTCACATAAATGAAAATGGTCAATTCAAGGTACATTTCACAAATTCCAGCCAGTATAATGCTTTTGAGCACGTACTCGTATGTTGCTGTTATATAAGCTACATATTAAATATAGACCTGTACCACTGTTATATTATTGAACAATATTGATTTTTACGAACTTGTGTTGTCAATAAATAAATAATTGGAGACCAACAACCGTTCATAAGAAAAAAGGTGACCAACGCTGTTTAAATCTAAAAAATATATTCAAAAGTATGAGTCTACCTCTGGGTGCTTCACGGGAAATAAATTGAGTTACTGAAACGAACTAATAGGTAGAGGTGCGCTAAGCCTGAAGCGCACTTGAGTCTAAAATGTCTGCTCATCGTGAGGGCCTCGTTTGAACGTGACATGCTAAAGTCAGCGTACACTCTCGTCTATTGTCTACGGGGCATCCGTGGCGTTATCGCGTTACCCCGCCTTCCCCTTTATATGGCTGCATCCCTAAGAACTACACTCCTCGCAAAATGCTTGTTTATCGTACACCCATTTTTGTAAAAGAAAATGTTGCTCGCTTTTTAGACATGTTTTCCAATGGAAGTCTCAGGCTTTGTTATTTTCTTTTATTGTTTTTTTTTCTTTCGTTTTAACTAGCAGGAGCAGAAGTATTTTTGTGAAACAGAGCTCTAAATTGAGGTTATTTATTACACCATTAGAGCCAATTGATTAGACTTTTTTCGTGGTAATTGGAGCAAGTGGCTGTACCTACTGAGCCGCCAATAACTGAATTGACATATATAGGACTGTGCTTGATTAGAATAAATGTGAAATCCGTCGTGTTGTCTCTTACAAACTGATTTTAAAATGCTTGCACGGCCCATTTAATCCGTCATCGTCGTGAATTTATGAGCGTTGTTCAGTGCCCCTCTCTAATAAAAGTCGATGAGCCGTGATCTGTATGCCAAAAGTTCCACAATAGCGCTATAAATTGGTTTTATAACGCACGGTGCGTCTTAATGCACCCGTGAGGGTTGTGAGCTAACATTCCAAATGTCCGATTAATTAAATATTGTATGATTTATTGCATTCCACATTTTTAACGATGCAGATAAAGATTTTTTTCAATCGACAACGTGCTTTGTCGAGTGGCGGAGCTTCCAATTAAATAATTTTATTCGCAAACGTGTGGTGGGCTCGATTTAACTAGTATAAGGTGCATCCTACCAATTATTTTTTGATGTTAATTTTGATGTGTTGGCATATATTTTTAACCGACTTCAAAAAAGGAGGAGGTTCTCAACTCGATTGTGTTTTTTTATATTTATTACCTCAAAACTTTTGACTGGGTGAACCGATTTGAATGATTCTGTTTTTTTGAAAGCTGGTGGAATTTTACCGAAATCGGTACAGCGAGCGGTTTAAAAAAAATCAACAATAATTTATTTTTAAATAAAAAAAAAACCGCCATCAAACGGACGTGGACGTGTAAGACAATCGTTTTCGAATTGGTGTGGGGTAGGTACCATAACTAAAAAGTGAAAAATAAAAAACTTCATAACAAAAAAAAAAAACACTACAAAGTGAAAAATAACTTTAATTTCAGAAGTCGGTGTCTTTAGATCTGTATTTTAGTTTTTTCCACCGACTTCTGAAATGAAAGTAATTTTTGGAAGTCGGGTTTTTTTTTGTTAATTTTTCATATAAGTACCTACTCTATCGCGTCACATCACACGTTGGTATATTTTTTCTATATTATAAACAGCATTATGAGGTTTATCAGGTTCTGCAAATGTAGGCGGAAGCTTTATTCCCATTAGCTGTCATACTTGCCGTCCTCTCGACAGTGACATGGGATATACATTAGTTCCCTATTGCACAGTGGTTAAACAAAAAAGAAATCTTACAAAATATTGACATTCATCGACCGATTAATGTTTACCTTCTCACATGGCATCCAAATATTTTTTTTTAATAACGTTGCCCCTCACTAGTAATGTCTCCTGTATCGTGGGTGCGTTTACAAACATTTAAACTCACATACACAAACAGCCAGACCCGGAACAACTACTTGCAGGTCATACAAATATTTGTTCCGTGCGGGAATCGAACCCGCGACACGTAACGCAGCGGTCAATCGCTTAACCACTGCGCCAACCGTGTCGTTTTTGCCGATTCGAGAGTAAGAAATATAATTTTTTATGACTCTTAAAATATTTTACCGACGGCTGGGTGGGCGACCTACAGGAGATGGCGGGGAAGACCTGGATGAAGACTGCTATTTTTAATGAAATCCTAGCATTAAGCTTTTATCCGTTCGAGTTGATGAAATGGAAATCCCGGACACAGTATTACAATCCCGGCTCTATTAGTTTTGCATTCAAGCCTAAAAAAAAACTAGATTTTGAAGCGCACACGATTCGTATGATTTTTGTCATGCAAATTGACACCTAGCTCGAAATAGTGGTGTGTGGCGTGCCTATGGCAACGCCGATATTCAATAGTTGAAAACTAAATTGGATTTAGATTCACGTGTGGAATTCTGTTCTGAATAGCTTAACAGATTGATAGGTGTATCTATTGACACGTTAGTAGGTATAGTGTATATGTGTGTTCTTGTACAGGGTGGCAGGGGCATCGCTGCGCAAAGTGTAAACATGAATTCAGGACATGATTCTAGGCCCCCTTTTTTTTGGGCGTTAAATCATCAAATAACTTCTCCCGCTCTGGGCGGAGCGGGAGGCCGGACCGGACCGGAGACTCTTACTGACTAAAACCCATCCGTATTCCTTCAGTTGCCTGTGCCAGGGGCCACGGTAGCCCTTTCGGACTTTCCCGCAACCCTGGCAGATTCTAGACCCCTAAAGTAGAAATTATCAGTCGCATTAAAAAAAAAACACGCCTTGCTTTTTCACAGAAAAGTGAACCAAGTGAAGTGAAGTGACCTACGCGGTCAAAATGTATGAAACAGCAATATTTTTTTTAAACTTTTTAGAATTATGTGAAGACTGTGTAAATAGTAAGAAATCGTTGCGTTTACAGTTCTATTTATATGCAAATAATACATTGGAAACTTGCAGGGCAACAAATTCTAAAAAGTTAATTAAACAGATTTTTAAAATATAGCTCCGATTAAATGATAAAAATTGAAAACCACGAATTAAGACACTAAATTGCGACGTTGCCACTCATAAGGTGTAAACGCTCTTAAGTCATGGTGGCCATAGGCACATGGCACACCACTATTTCGACTTAGGTGTCAATATGCATGATAAAAATCACACGAATCCTGTGCGTTTAAAAATCTAGTTTTATTTAGGCATTGAATGCAAAAACGAATAGAGCCGGGATTATAATACTGTATATGGGATTTTCATTTCATCAATTCGAACGGATTAAAGTTTAGTGCTAGGATTCCATTAAAACTAGTAGTGGATCTAACACATATAGACTAATGGCTTTATATTATTTTCCCTGCCGCCCTGTATACAATGTGGCGCTACAACGGTGACTTTAATTTAATACACGGGTAGGGCTAGTGCCCATTAACCATATAAATATTGATAGGTTAAAATAATACGTAAACTGAAAAAAAATTTTTTTCAAACAAACTAAATAATAAAAAAGTCATTAAAATTGGGATCACCCTTGCAAAAATTCATTCATGAAATTACTTACCTAGCTCGCTTACGTTAACTCGGAGCGGCAACGTGTCGGTTCGCGGGCTGGCAACCGCGCATCGCGTCTTGTACCTACTCGTGATCGGTCCGATTCTTTGACGGCATATTATCAAAGAAACCGAGCGGCGCAAGTGGTACAAACACTTATCACATCACCCTCTCTTGTTACTATTAGTAATAACTGTCATCACTAATCACTGCCATCACGATCATAAGTTTACACAAGCACTAATAGCACAAATAAATGCGTCCGTATCGCAAGAGGTGTAAACGTACCTACTAGATAAGAAAACGAAAACCAATCAAAGTGTCTTTATCGCAGTACCATGATCTAATTACTATCCTAATTACACAAAAAGAAATAAATAAAACAATAGCTAAGAGTCTTTTTCGCGACGTAATTATGCGCACTAGAGTAAATAAGTGCGTCAAGGACACGGGTTCGACTAGCACTAGAAAAGCAAAAAAAGAATTCGTGTTCGGTGCGGCGGGTGGGTGGAAGGGAGAGCGCGCGTCGCCTGCGCTGCTCGCCAACAAAGGAAATTTCCTTAAATTCGCCTACTCTATGCATTTGTTTCATCCTAATAGTATTGCTTATTCGTTTTAATTTCATTGATGCGAAGTTATGATCCGTGACCGAGGGAAATGACCGCTGCGCGACAGTTCTTTAAGTACAGGTTGCTCTAAGATGCTATTTCCTAAATTCTTTAATAAATCTGTAAATAATAACGTTTAATGGAAATAAAAAATTGTCATGAAACGAAAATGTGAAAACGTATATGTGTGTTAAATTAAGGTCACCATAGCAGCGCCACGCTGTATAGGATGAAATATTTGTATCTACCGCAAGATCGTAGCAACATTCTCGAGATAACACCGATAGTCCTTTCCCTCTCGGATATTATTATTATTATGTTCTCGAGAAGTGGTAATTAGAAACTTACTGTGCACGTGACACCAGTTTCATTGTTATGCTTCACAAGATCAGAGGTTTTAAAAAAGGTAGCGTGAAAAAAATCTCAAAATCTCTAACAGTGTTTTTTGTTTCGGCTCCTTTTTTTCTGGAAGCGCGATGCTCGAATCTTGAGGCTACCATTGTCGCCCATTTTGAATTAAAGATCGTAAACTGTCTATTTAGAATCAGCAATTTAAATTAATAGTCAGAAATTTTAAATTATAATGTAATAAAATAGTGTGTGTTATAATGAAAATAGGAATGATAAATGATTTTATTTCTGTAAGTAGGTTTGAACAAACACTTTAAACTAGATGAGGTCGGCGTTTCCTATCTGACTACTCTGAGAAGAAGGAAGTTAACAGCAGTAGCTATCCTTTCTACAGTAGCATACATTTATTATTGCTGGATATAAGCACAGTCTATTTGGCGTATGTCGGTTGACAACGACAACGTCAGCGCCGGTTGTCGCTGAAAACTAGCGCTTGGGCTCTGTCTCGCATAGGGCCGCAGCATTATGCTGAGCGATGGCCGTTTCGCGTGGATGTGACGCATATTTTCCCCCAACACTACTTTCAAGTTGGTCGCCTATACCTGATACCAGTTCACAATTTGTCGCTTTGCCATGGACAGATTATAAACTATCGAAAAATAATGCGTTAAATTGAAATGGTTTGTTCCAGTTCAAAAATTTTCGATAGCTTTATAACCTCTCGAGATAGATTATAGCCGAAATCTGCGCAGCTATACGTATTTTTGCCACAGTGAAGCTAGTTAGGTACTAACTTATCCTAATATCTCTTTCCTAGTCCATCATCAGACCCTGATCACCAGCTATCTATAACCTCTTCATAAAGACCATTCCAACGAGCCCAAACACGACACCCCTGCTGTAAGTTAAGGGAGGGGATATCCTGCAATTTCCAGGTGATGCTGCAGCACCAGTTCAGGGTTACTATGTTCTTCTATTATCATTGCAGTAACGAAATACCAAATTTCGACTCATTCAGACTTGTGAAAGATGCTCAAGAAGAGCATGAAGAGCTGATAATCTTCAAACGGCTGAACAGATTTTCTTGAATCATAGCTAAGAACACTCTCGATCAAACAAAATAAAAAAAAAAATGGTTCAGCCGTTTAGGAGGTACGATGGGGCAGATAGAAACGCAGATGCAAATATACACAGACACACAGATACGCACGTTAAACTTATAACACCTCTCTGTTTCCGTCGTCGGGGGTTAAAAAGACGTCTTTTAATTGTTTTGTATGTCTGTCTGTTTGTTTGTTCCGGCTAATCTCCGAAATGACAGGACCGATTTTGATGGGACTTTCACTGGAAAATAGCTGATGTTATAGGGAGTAACTTTTATTTTAGAAAAAGAAAGAAAATCAAAGTTATAAAATGTCACGCGAACGAAGTCGCGGGCTAGTCTAGACATAATTATACAAAAAAAATTGTAAGAAAGAATTTTTGTCCGTTTGTCTGGATGTATGTGGGGCTTGTGGCTTATTAATAACAGCCACACCACACGGGTATCAACCCGTGAATACCCTGATCGGCTATCGGTACCAGGTTTTACATACCAAGACCCTTCCGTGCCTCGGAAAGTACGTCAAGCCGTTGGTCCCGGCTGTCATTCGTGGATCTTTGACAGTCGTTACGGGTCGTCAGAATTCCGAAAGTCTGACAACCAGTCTTACCAAGGGGTATCGTATTACCCAATAACTGGGTTATGGAGGTCAGATAGGCAGTTGCTCCATGTTAAATACTGGTATTCAGCTGCATCCGATTAGACTGGAAGCCGACCCCAACACAGTTGGAAAGAGGCTAGGAGAGGCGGATGATGTCTGGACTCTGGATGTATGTTCCAGATTGACGCACAAAAAGCTTTGGACGAAATTTGGCACACATATTACTGGTAATTTTAATCCCGGTAGTACGATCCTGTGGGATATTCTCCGACATCCACGCGAGAGAAGCCGCGGACACAAGCTAGTTCATTTTAAACTTCGTCCTTCTGCCATTTAAACGTAAATCCATGTCTATTTTCGGTGGAATCTCCCTAGATACTGGCGTTAAATTGCCGATGATTTAATTACAAGAGTTAACTTTGACAATGCTTGGTACTCGTAATGTAATTAATCCGATCCATTCCTCCTTGATTCAAGTTCTTAAATACGAAAGCAATCTGCTTTGGATTCGTGTTCGAACATAAAAAGAAAACTTTAGAGTTTCTGAACACTTGAACTGTGTTTTCAGATTAATCCATGTTTAATCAAAGGCTTTTTGTATTTGCGTTAGTGACGTGAAAACCTGGTAGTTAATTAAGCCAATAATTAAAGTAAATAAATGGACATGTAAGTTACCAGTCTACCCAGATACATAATTTTCACGAAAATTACAAGTGTTGTCGTTTTTACGATTTACAAGGAACCTTAGTTCTAACTTCATTATTATCTAATGAATGGTCTAATTAATGTTTAGGTATTCATATTCTTAGAAACCAGAAGCGAAATATATTAAGAAAAACAAATCACTAAATAACCTACAGTTATATTTCTTACAAATTATTTTTAATTAGCAACAAACACATAGGTAAATAATAAGTGGCCTTGAGAGGCCGTGACTGCTTAACCGGTCAATCCTGTGGTGCCTTCGAGCTAACTCAAAGCCTCCAGCCAGGGGCATAATATTAATTATAAACTAAGCGACCATCACCTAAGGGCACCCCCTGTGGGGTACGAACCTCGGCTTAGGGCGTCGCTGGGGAAGGACAGCAAGTTGGGGACAGGCTGGATCAAAATGGGTTCATTATTATTAATGGGTAAAACTACCGGCTCAGCTACGCCACCAGCTGGCTCTGTGGATCCGATCAAGGGAGGGGAAGAGGAATTTATCGGGGAGGACGCCCGTTCACAGCGCGCCATGCCTTTTTATACACTTTCACTCGGACCGGGTAGGTTGGAAGGGGTAATATCTAAGAATATATTATAATCAGAGATCGGATATTCGGATGCATATTTACCTAAAGTTAATTTTTAACTATGAAAGTATACGGAAGCGGCTTCTTAAAATATACTTTTTGTAAAACAAATCCATGCCAGGAACACGGGGACTGCATAACCAGTCGGGTGTATAGTGGCAGCCTCTTCTAAAAAAATATATATTTAAAATAAAATAACTAGTAGTTCAATAGGTACCTGCATGAATTATTCTAAATATATGTTGTCTGTTATCTCATCTTGACGTCATTTGCTATGGCAGTTTGGTATCTACCTACATACTGTACAATATTTACTATAATTGTATTATTATTATTTTTATTTACTTTACAATTACGTAGGTAGATATGCATCCGATTCTAGTTAGTAAAAACACTAATTTAGTCGATTTCGGAATCGCGGGATTTTTACGATCGATACAAAAGTGCCTTCCATATAAAGCCAAAAGCCAACATTTGAAAGTAATTAAATTCGATTCTATAATCAGAAATCTAAATTTGTCGATCCCGGAACCGCGGGATTTTTTCGATACAAAAGGGTATTCCATATTAGCCAACATCTCAACTTTAAGTGAATATGCATCCGAATATCCGGTCTCTAATACTTATTACCGTGCTAATATTATGTATGATATACAAGGTGGAGAGACAATACAGTGTTATTGGTAAAACACCATCAACTTATAATATCTTATATAACTATGGGACCAAATATGAAATCGTGAAAAAAAAAATCTGCTGGTCCCTACATTTTGACGAGTTCTGCAAACGTAAATGTAGGGAACAGCTGATTTTCTTGGTGTCTTTGGTTTTGTATTTTCTTTTTAGCCACCCCGACTTGGCAATTCGGAAGTTTGGAAGTAGTTTGTTTTTTTTTTGGAAAACAGCTTATGTTTAAAAAAAATAGTTATGTAGGTACTTACTTACCCTACACAACACTTGCTATGTAAATAACAGTGACAACAAGTCATTATAACATCATCAACATAGAATATGTGGGAAAAAAATACGTAACTTACTTACTTACTTTTTTTTCAGTTCGGCGATGTTCCCTTATAAGGGACCATCGCGCAATTGAAAAACTTAAATAACCGGTCCACAATTGACAAAAATATCGATGACGATCCAGAAAAAAAAAACAGACGAATTGAGAACCATTTTTTAAGAAGTCGATTGTGTGAGAACAGGAAGAGAAAATTATGATTAAGTGATTTCTTATAAATAATATAAAACAAAATACTTAAGTAATTAGATAATGCTGGAATAAAGCTTCTTTATAATTAACCAAAGAAAACAAGAGAAAAGAAATATTGAGCACAAACGTATGCTCATATCAATAAACACGGATTTTCTTGAGAAAACAAAGCTGTCAAGAATCAGTAAATGCATACGTACACACGGCTACAGACCAAGCTATACATTTCCAGTATAAGCTGATCTCGCATTGTGTAGGATTTCCTTACAATGAAAGGTCAGTGTAAACTGGAAATGTATAGCTTGATCTGTAGCCGTGTGTACTTGTCTTTTACGGGTCACATAAAGTAGAAACTACACTTGTACCAGTAATACCATTGTTTAACATTTCGAGTATCCTCTTTGGGAATTACAGGCGTTATGGTTATGTTATTGCTTTTATGGTTGTTTTCGAGAAGGAAGTGCGATGTCGTTGTATTTTCTTTGTTGTCGAACAAATACAAAAGAATATTCGTTATACTTGTATGTTGGTACCTACCAATACTTGCATCAATTACTACAATTGCTTGTGTTTAAAAGACTCGTGAAGGAACATTACTTGTCGTTGTGATCTTGTTCTCGTAATTGTAATTATCTATAGTCTTCATTTATTTTCCTTGCTTATAAATTTAGTATGTACGTATTTAGGATATGTATCTATTTTAGTGTATTGCATAGATACTTATTATTTGCACCAACAACAGCCCCATTTTATGTCCAGGAAAATTTCTGTCCATTCCAAGGTTGCCTGGAAGAGATCGCAGAAAGCGATAAGGCCGCCCATTGTATATTAAGTAGTGTTATTTTTTTTTGTTGTTGTTATGTTTTTATGGTGTACAATAAAGAATATATAAATAATAAATAAAATAAATATAGCGGTAAAAAACTTGTAGTAAGTACCTTACCTTGTATAAATTCAATACCTTAGTATTGTATAATTGTTATGTTGTTATTTGATATTTGTTATTAATTGATCACATATTATGTGAGCACTATGTACGTATTATACTTAAAGCTTACTTGGTTCATCTTTCACTGACATGAATGTGCCCTGGCGGCTGAGAGTATGTCATTTATTTATTAATAAAGGTACACCAACAGCTTCTGTATACAAAATATCAAATAACAGTAGATAATAGTTGAGGGCTTATACAGTTGTCAATAATAGGTGAACCAACATTCTCAAATACAGTGATAACCTAAGGTAAAAACAAATAAAAAGTCATGCTCACTCAAATGTGTCGCTGGTTGTGGCGTGTGTATTGGATTACTAAGTTCTGTTCAAAATGGTTGAGCTGAGTGGTGCTGATCCATACGTCATGTTCGTGAACGGGCGCCGTCAGTGGTCATCTCTTAGCTGCCACGGCTAATTTTAATTCCTGAATTGTTTTTTTAAATATTTTCTATTACGGACGCTTTTAATGTGCATGTCTTTCTACATCATTGTCACATGTATAATTTCAACATGAATGATGTAACAACTTTTTTGTAACAATATTTTGATTTAAAAGAGTGTCCACGGAGTTTCTTGCCCGTTATTATCCATAGGTACCTACTACGCTTTGGAATGGGCAACTAGCTTCATCTTTCTGACTGACTGACCCCTTGACAATTCAAAAGTGCCTGTAATTGGTTTATTTGAAATAAATGCTTTGAGTTTACTTACAACGAGGTTTTTTACCGCTTTTCATTTAAAGAATCTGCCTAGAATTTGCCAACTAAGTTGTTTTCAGTTTTTTAGTCTAACTGGATGCATCTGAATACTAGTATTTTACATGGATCGACTGCCTATCTGACCTCCACAACCCAGTTACTGGGTTATACGATACCACTTGGTAAGACTAATTCTATTCTATTATATTCTATTCTTATAAATAAACGCGCAGTGATGTTCCAACCAGTAAAACCTTCAGAATTACCACACATTTTTCTTGGGTTAAGTTTGAAATTACTTTAGGTAGGTACTCCACGCGTATCTAGAACCCTAATTTTGATGTGAAACATCTATAGCCGCACGTAAAACTGATTGCTGGCGTGGCGACGTATGCCGTGGCGACGCGTCGCCACGCTATATTTTAAAAAAGAACAATTTATTTCTTTAAAAAATACTGAATTGGTTTTTGATTATGCCATACTTATTTATTTTCTTTTATTAAACCATTCTTTCATACTTATTTACTATACTATTCTGTATAGTAAATAAGTAGGAAAGAACGGTTTTCGATGTTTCACATAGATCTGCCAAATGTCCCGCGACAGCTCAATTTTTTAAATAAAAAATGTATAAATTAGTTTTCTCGACAAACAAACGATATTGTCGTGGAGGAGAAAAATGGTCTCTGAGAGTCACCTCAACAAAACTATATTTTGCGTAGAACTGTCGAGAAAACTGATTATATAAACATAATAATTATGAAGAAAAAATTAACCTATAGCGACGCTGACCTTAATAAAGTTGCTGGGATTAATCAGAAATCCTCAATATCTGATGCAGAAACATCAGCGGCAGCAATTGATCCAATTAATAAATTAGTGCCGTTAACCGGATTTATCGTAGCGTAACCGCCGTAACTGTGTCACACCCCTACTTGGTGAGTTATTTACGTAATGTATGAAGAAATGCGGAACTTTGTCTAACAAATGTTACAACCTACCCAACAATGGACTTCTTTTCGAGTTGTAAACTTTGCCTCTTAGAACTTTCAGAGACAATTCGGGGACAAAACTTACGATTAAAATTAATGAGTTTCTAAGCGAGTTTCACGTACTTACTTATATATAGCCATAGGTATGTCGATCTGAAGTGGGGGGAATTTACTGATTGTCGTGTGATCCTATCAGTCGTCATTCAAGTCAGAAGTTAGTGAAGTTAGGTCTTGGTAGTAATTGGATTATGGGGGGCAGGTGCCTAGCCAGTTACCTTACCTTGTTCCTGTTCGCCGTTGGTCGTAAGTCGCTAGTCAAACCAATCCTCAAATAACAAACCGGTTAGGTATCCTAACATTTTGAATGAAAGAGCTTTTGCCTTAAATGTATTATGTATGCATAGTAGGTATTACTCTAATGTCCTTCATCCATACGTCAAAAAAAAGTAGATGTTAAGGGAATAAACCATAAAACATATTATAACGCAAACAAAAATTAAATGCAGATGTGCAGATAATAAATCACGAATACTTCCAAAGTCCAAACTACGAGCGGATTACCGTTATTTATTATTAAATGCCAACTACCCGCAAAGTTCGTGCCAAAGAACACGGCATTTTGTATGTAATCCTCCAACTTATTTGTCAAAGCTAATAGTTACCGTAATAACTAATCTCTAGTTTTTTTCCCTGATGTTTGTATTCAAAACCTAATAATGTGTTGTGCAACATGGTTTTTGTGAATCGCTTAGCTGAGAGCATCCACAATAGATGGGGTCCCATTGTGACGGGTAATTGAAAATGCGGGTATAATCAATGCTTTCTATAGTATTGTAATAATTATTTCGTCGTGCGTTGTGATTTTTGGTGTCGGAAATTTATTCGATATGTTAAATTTCAGTACGAATTTATTGAAATTACACGATGCAAGTTTATTGCCTTTAGCATACCTACAATAAATTGAAAAAAAAAAAACAAATGACTTACATCGTCTAAACAGTGTTTAGACGGTGCTAACTGGTAACTTTTATTGTTTCTTCAATCCCCTATTTCAGGCTATAGCAACATTTATATGACGCTCGTTTTACTAGATGTTATACAGTTAATAGAAGTGGAAAATTGTTAGTGCTTTAGTCAGTATATTTCGGCTAGCACTGTTTGCTATAAATTTAGACATTCGAGCAACTCTCCTGTGGCATAACCACTGCTTTTGAAGGAAGATATTCACTCAGCCGGCTAAACAGACTCTAAACTTTGACTCACTAGTTGGTGGTGGTCTCTGTTAACTTAAATTAGGCAATAAACTGTAACAAAATAAAGGAAGACATAGAATTATCTAATTAAAACTCGAAGGTTGGTTACGGCCTTACGGGCTACGGTCTTGGTGTGTAAACCAGGTAAATTGAAGGAAGCACTTCAAGAGCCTGTTCCGGTTTTGAGCGAAATGCCGACCGGCCACCGGTATGGCTTCCGCTCACTGACCGCAGCATGTACCCACTACCACCGCACAGTTTTGTAACATAACTCCGCCCAGACCCGAACATCAAATATAGCAAATAATTTACGCCCGATAAATGAGAGAGTTCACCGAGACGTTCAAAACACTCTCATTTATATAAAGCCATTCATGGAATCTTTGCTTATGGAGAGGACTTTGTTCACTCAAAGTTATTCACCGTACTCGGTCTACAAATCTTAAAGCGTCAAGAATATTTACTAAACGGCGGACTCTAGAAATTCAGTTATATAATTTTCTTTGTTAAAGGTATTCCGTTTAACTGAACACAGTACTACCTACGGGTCTTCTCATTCATGTAAATGCAATGGCAATAGTGTAAACAAAGCAGCCAGCGTTAACAATTAGTTGGTTTGAACACCAGTGTACTGATAAACAATTTGTTGAATTTGTACCAGCATTAACGTAGTTAATCAACAGTTTCCTTGTTTGTTTACAGTAATTAGCATCGATAATAATATAGCGTATGTTTGTATTTACCTTACAGTTCAAGATAAACAATCGACCCTCTCAATTGTACGGATCGCTCCTCAAATGTAAGGATAGCCCAGTCTTTTGAATGTGTCGGGGACATTGATCCGACACGCAAAGGCGCTCTGGAGAATTTTAATTTAAATGAAATGGGACGCTAATGATTACATTACGAAGTCCAAGGCATTCACCGTCGTACAGGAAGAGGCGCTCGTTATGAAATATAACAACAGTTGTATCAAATTAAAACAATTTCCATTGAATAATTTACATACTTTCAAACTTAGGACCGAGCTACCGGAATACCTGTCATGGTATAAATATTACAAACTCAAAATGAATGATCGCAGTTTTCCAACTCCGTTGAGTCTGATTTATTCAGGTCCAGTTGTAAATAAATGGATGCGCTGCCATCAAGCCATCAATAAAAGGTTCACAAACATATCACTCACCAAACTTAAGACAGGTTTTGATAGATATAATGACAATGTTTGAAATTTATTTTTGCGCGAGAAAGCATTTTGTAAATTGATGAACAAATTTTGTTGAAAACAATCCTAAAGTGATTGGAAATTCAGTTTCCGACTTTATAACTTACAGCATAAAGTCTTAAAACGACTGATGTAAATTTTCACTCTGCTTTTCATCAGGTTTCAGGGTAGCCAGTGAGAGAATAACAAAGGTACCTAACTAGGTAGAATCCTTTAAGCTCATCAATAGCAGCCGGATTGAGGTGCATACTTTTTGTGGTAGGTACAGCGTAGGATGCACTGGTTCAAAAACAACCTCTCCTACTCTGCGGGGTAATTACGTAACACATTAACCGTTCAGCAAACCGACAGTTCAACAAAATTCATTGCTTTATTTACATTGTTTAGCAGACAAATCTTTCGAACTTAAGAAGCAATGGATTAGCAATATCCTTCAAAATGATTCAGAATGTGATTGATAGTGTTTTACGCAATTAGGGTGCTGGCTTATTTAATTAAAACAAACTTTAACATTTAAAAAAATGTTTTTTTTGTATAATTCTCGTAAACATACATCGACGACTAACTTCAATTAAACTAGTTTTAGTCATTCTCAACATTTTAGCTAAGTAGCTACTTGTTGTTGCATACAAGCCAGCTTGCTTATCAAAATCTTCAACAAAGCTGTGTATTGTCCTAGCCGGCTCATATTGAATGCAAGCGAGCGCGCGGCGCCGCGCCGCCGCCGCGCCCGCGCTACTCTGCCAGCGGCAAATCAAAAAGTACCCACGCTGGTAGCTGTTACGCAGGAAATTCTCGGTCGGTGGTCTTATAGCTATACCACTTATAGTCTCCGTAATAATCGGATAGCCTGGATCAGATAGCCGCTTTAATATAATAAAAGAGCTTGCAGCAAAGAGCTCGGTCTTGGAGAGCATTTAAAAAATAATTTGTTCTAAACGCTCGCTCTACGTAATAGATTTAGGAATTGAGATTCTCTTCAAGTTACGGTCAGTTGTGCTTGATAGAAGAGTTAAACCGAATAGATGCTTACTTTTTACAGGGTCTTAGAAATGTTATGCAAATGCTTCGTTTATGCAAAATTCGTTTCAACTGTATTTAATCTCATCTACGATTTTTGCGTCAAATGAGGCCAAGCCACAGTCACGGAGGGTAATTAAGAAAATTTCAGTATTTTTGTGGCATCACTGTTGGCCATTTCCGTCAGATGTGCCGACATTACTCTTGATGTGTAATTTTGGGCAGGGTTCAGTTACCTTAATCTGTTCTCTGGTTGTAATAACTAGTCTCATCCCAACTTTGAACTTGAGAATAAACTGATTAATCATTTAAAGTACCCACGCAAAGCTCTCTTCAAAGTCTCTAATAAAGTTAATAGCTTCAATGTACTCTATGAAAGTTGAGAATTTTCTTGTTGGATATGATTTATTAATAATGTTTTCAGTCGCCTATTCCTAAAATAGCTTTATATATCTTGTTGGCTTCGAGGGGTTTTATATTGAGTCAAATTATAACTGACATTTTTTATGTTAATATTTACATCTCTTGAGATTCGGCTTGGCTCATAAAATTAGCATGAATAATATTGTTAGTTGTTCAAATAAGACAACCCTCAAAAGTTCTTTGACAATAAAATGCGAATAAGGCGTAACGAACTAACAATTCAAGCGCAGCGTTTGCAGGGTCAAAACAGTCGTTGTTATACATTGAACATCGACTTCATAAATAATAATAGTCTAGGGATATATCTGATAAGATATCATGAAAACTAAATGTAGCTTTTAGTAGCAAGCTGATCGTAAATTCAAATCCAATACACATGACTTATAGGAGAACGGAGAGCGTCGCGAATACTACTCAGTCACGATACACCTATCAATATCCGTGTGTTATATTGTTTGTAAAGAGGTTTTATCCACTTACATTTCAAATATTTATATCGTGTGTGAAATTTGGTAACGTGCAGTGTATCAAATATTCAGTGACTCGGTAGTTGAAGTCAAATTTCGGATATTTGAATACTTATTCAGTATCATTATTTCAGCCTGTTATCCGAACAAAAGAGATCATCGTACTGAACAACGTTAATTAATTAAACCTTTTTAATTTACAGCGAACATTACTGTACGGACACGTTTTTCAATTACAAAGCAAAATTCGCGTTTATTGCGAATAACGTTACATGTTTATCCGTTTTAAATACTCATTTATATTCAGATTTCGTTATAACAAACTACATATAACATGGCCGAAGGAAATGACTAGGGTCTCATAACTATATAGGAGTTAGAACAGTGGTCGTAGACACGAAATGTCGCGTCGTCAGAATGCGGGTCCCATTGTTCATACGTCCCTCCGATGTCTCTCGTTTAAACACTTGATATTCGCTCTCCTTTTGTCTAGTTTTCGAGACCTCGTTACACATGCGACAGTTTTCAAGTACTTACGGAATTTTCGTGCAATATAATGTATTTTCGAGGGCCGCTATTTGGTTTAATATTTTATTTAGGAGTTCGAATCTGCTAGATATAGACGAGGGGGCGTTATCGCCCACGTTGAGAACCTATGGTCTAGAACCATTGTCAGGTTAGGGCTTTGTTGCCCTGGTACCGGAATAGATCCCAGCGCTTAGTTGCTGGATTCGTTAAGGGTAGATTTAGGTAAATTTTATTGAAATTGGCTTCGAAATATTCTTATTTCGAAGCCAATTTAAATATCAGAATTATTGAATCTAATATTTAAAGGACGATGGCGACTTTGGCACCAGTTGTGTATAGCGACGTCAAATATATATTTAAAAAAAATGCTTTGTTGAAGCTAAATTAAAGAACATAATTCAATATTTTTTAGGACTAGCAGTATGTCTTTAAAATAAATATCAAGATTTATATTTTTTAAGATAAATAAGCTGATATTAATTCGGAACACACTCACAATCTCGCTCCATACGTTCTATTTTACGGTATATTCCTGCCATTGGATGATTAAAAGATTTTTAATAGCCTATCTAGTCATAAAATAATGTTTTGTTTATAACAGAGTTTATATTTTATAACATTGCGTAATGTTAAATACAGATACTGTGTAACATACAAAAATATTTAAAACACGGTGACATTTTTTTTACGTCTAATGAAACGCGTAGTTGACTGACATTGCGACTTGTCAACTGATGTGTCATGGTCACTCAATTCAATACTTTCCCTCGCTTCGTTGTGACAAGTATTGCGCTATCTTCCATGGTTTTGGCTCCTCCTGATTACGATTTCCGATTATTTGACCCACTGCTTTCCTGCGATTTCTTTTTTAAACGTGACCATGGAATTTGTATCTGGACCTTTGATAATCGACAATTAGCTGTGTTATTTGGACTTTGACTATCACCTGAGGGATTCGTTTTGTTTACAATGGAATCATTGTGCATTTAGATCACGATAATGCATGTAACAATGTACAAAAAACTATTTAAAATCAGGTAATTAACTTAATTATTTTTTATCCACGAGTAGGTAATATGTCCGATAATTGGTTCTATTGTTACTATTCCATATATTCCATAGTCAAAATCGACATAACCTACAATTTTTTAACTCCAATAAAAAAAAACGGCATGTTTTTACCAAACATATTTCGTTTTAAAAATAGCACGACAACATAATAATCTAGAAGAATTCGATAGTAGTTGTAGTATACGTTAAAAAAAAAATGGTGCCTAGCATGCTTGAGAGGTCGCCATTCTCCTTTGTGGCACGGGTATTACTGGCAACTGATAGAGATGTAAGGCTACCTTTCTTGCCAATACACACACTCAACATAATATCACGCATGTATTCCCCGAATGGTAAGGTAGGGGTGTACCTGTAGTACACCTACGTTTAGCTAGTTGTGTTTAAAAGTCCCATGTAATAGGGGGCGAGCCTATTGCCATGAGCCAGGCACAAATCCTGACTCCGGCCTGCTACTGAGACATTCCTGATGGCAACACCCAATAACACTTTGTTGGATAATTTTGTTTTTCTTTGGCTTTTTCTTCCCAATAGGTTTCCATAGCTAGGTACAAGTTATGTTTTATTTTTATTTATTAGGGACAACAAACAGCAGTATATTAAATATTACACATGATTGGAGTAGTAAACTAATAGAATTAACAAATACACTACTCCCGACGTTATCCACAAATTAAGTACCATATAAAATAATTAGCATAGGAAATGTTAATAATAACAAAACAATAAGGGCAAACTTAAAGATACTTATAACAAAGTTAACATTATTATTACTCGGTTTGTCATTAAAATGTATCTCGGAGAGCATAAATTAAGTGAAAAAAATCTAATAATATCCGCATCTTAATAAGAAGAAAAATTTATAACACGACTTGTATTTCAAGCAACAGACAGATACTCCCAAAGGGAAAAAGCTACGGAAATCTAAAAACAGAAGTCGTAGCTATTGAAACAAACAAAAGAGGAGCGACATATCGATGACGACGGAATCAGCATACTTATGTTTCATTCAGCCCGGATGCAGGCGGCCGTTAGCTATCCGAGCATAGGACAAAGCTCGATTTTTCATGCAGATTTAATCATTAGCTGGCTATTACCCGCCATGACCGGGTGTAACAGTGTAGCTTTACAAATAAACATACTGTTGGAGCTTCGCACTGCATGCCGCGTTCTGTAATTCGTGGCATATGGCGCATTAATTTCTCAATTGACAGCTTATTGACAGAGATTATAATATTAGAAAGCCCCATTTGGATCTGTGAAGTACAAATGCCAATTAAGATTATATTTATTAAATATAGAAATAGAAATTGAATGCTTTTAGCATCTGGTTGTTCGTCTAGTCTGTTTTGTCATCTGCTGTAATTTTCGATGTAATATTCAGAACGAGAATATTTGATTGTAACCTACTGCTTTTTGTTGATAAGTATCAAAGGTTACTAATTATTATGAAGGGATCCTTTTTTACAAGCCCTTGCTAATCTACAACAATTAATACTCATTCCCTTGATGTTTTTAGTAAAAACATTTAACAAAACACTTTCATTTCGCAAATGAAAGCCAGTTTTCCGTATTTCATTTTATTAACAGATTATTCTAAGAAATCCGTCGAGTGAACAACAAGATTGATGAGAAATATTGAAGATGCTCTTTAAATAAAAAAGGCTCTATTAATATTAATAACTACTGTATTATCTACTTCACGCTGTACAAGAAGGTACTTGTGAATATGTGAGAGCATTTTTCGCATACCTATATTCAAAGTCAGTATTCTACTTTAGGTACAAGTCCTTACCGATGTAACGGCTCGGTGGGCGTATTCTGTAAGTACTTGAAATTGGAATCTTTTATTGTGAAAGAATGATTCAGTCTTTCATGCTACTTGTAACAAGTTTCTTACTTATCTAAACACGTAATATTTTCTGTTTCTGTAAAATTTTTGAAGATGACAGAGACAAAAGATGTTTAAAACTCGTTTGGCGCTAAACGTGTATATAGTGATTGGCAGTGTAAGTGGGCCTTAGTATATCGGTTGATGAAAACTTGTCAGTGTTCGTGAGTTAAGAGCGTTTAAACCTTATGAGTGGCAACGTCGCAATTTAGTGTCATATTTCGTGTTTTAAAATTTTTATCATTAAGTCGGAGCTATATTTTAAAAATCTGTTTAATTAACTTTTTAGAATTATGTGAAAACTGTGTAAAAGGTAAGAAATCGTTGCGTTTACAGTTCAATTTATATGCAAATAATACATTGGAAACTTGCAGGGCGTTATTTTCATTGTAAAATAACTGTAAGCATTACGGTTACTTACTTTTTAAACACTTTCACGTAATTCTAAAAAGTTAATTAAACAGATTTTTTAAATATAGCTCCGATTAAATGATAAAAATTGAAAACCACGAAATATGACACTAAATTGCGACGTTGCCACTCATAAGGTATAAACGCTCTTAATGAAGAATAAATATGAAATATATATTTATATAATATGAAAAAGACACAGAAATAATTTTTTAAAAGACATATTACATCTGCCAAACTGCAAAGCAGTTTGCTGGCAGACGTAGCTATTTTTATAATGACACTTTTTCACATACCGGTTTAATAAGACAATTCCTTCATTTATTAAATAAAAATAAAAAAACATGCATACAATTTTACGTTTTTTTTTAGGTAGGTACATAAATTAAAGATTTATAAGTACCATAACACTCTTAGTAAAACCATTTATCAAAATAGAAATAAATAATGGTACAAATATTTCTTGGTTTTACTCTATATTGTATAAATTGAGGTACTTCATGATATACTTAAACCATTATTTAGATAGGTACATTAAAAAGAACAGATTTTTTTTCCAGAACGTTTACTTTGGGGTCCCACATTAATTAAATAAATAAGGTACCTTTAGGGGAGGGATTAAGCAAATTTGTTCACGTCGATTAGTTCCCGAGTTTAATATTATTGTTTGAACAAAAGAGAGAATGTCAAAAATTTGCTTATTATATCTTTTCTGTTTGATAAGAAATCAAAAAACATTCTTTGTGAGCACTTATTTTGTGAGGAATGAAAATGGTTGGACTGCGATTTTGTGGTACAATCTCTTTAATGGGAAATCTCGTCTTTTGAAAGGCTAGGATTAATCGCTCTACTGGCAGTTTTAGTGCACTGTAAGGATAAATCCTTTTGACAATTCAACAGAAACCATTGCGTTCATTTAAGTCGGCAGTTGTCGAGAAGACAAATTTTCCTCAAGTACGTTTGAATGGACACTTATAGAGCTTACAAAAGCCAAAAATTATTGGCTTTTGGTTATTGGAAGCCACTGTGAGTGTGTTACGAAATTCGGATGCTGGTTTGTTTACATAGAGAGATTCATAGATAGGTGAAGTCAGGGAAATTAATTGTTAAGCAAATTGACTACCAACTTACCTACCTAAACTGTCCGAAACTGTAAGAAATGGCTATAGCCTGGCCAATAAAATCAACGTAGGGTGTCTTGCTTAACAACTAATTTCCTGAAGTGTACCTCAATAGATCAAAAGTCATTTATTCAAACAAGGCTTAGAATCAGCACTTTTTGAACGTCAACTTATAACCTTAAGATAATTACTTATTTCTAGTAAGTATTTTACATAATTTTAATAAGGCGTGGTTACTATAATGTTGTTAATTTGTCTTCAAATTGACAATTCATTTAAAACATAACTCAGCTGGATTAAACTGAAGACTTGTAAAGTGGTCTGCAGTTTGTGCCAGCACAGGACGTCGTTCGTCGTAAGACAAGTCGGGAAAAAGCTAGACAAATTGAAACAGAACTTTATTGTACAATAACTGGAGTTACCCTCAAAAGCCGGTAAAAACTTTTGAAGTTGTTTCTTCTTGAAACAATAACATTAATATTTTGTCAAGGAGAATTGTAATTTTTAAACAATACGTTCTCAGATTTTAATTATTGCAGTAAGCTACCTGTTTTAGGGTTGTCTGTAAACATAATTTAAGCTATTTACTTGAGGCAGGTACTTACCCTATTATCAGCTTACTAAGCAAGGGATGGCCGATTTACGCGAGTAATGAAACTTATATGTATAAACAACAAATTAAACTTAATTATAACTTGACCCTTAAACTCATACCACAGCTTACGTTTGCTTATCAGGAAAGACCATATCTCAATTACTTTTAATGTATAGAAACATTTATAGCAAAACTGCAAAAGACAGATAAAGTCGTTAAAAACAACAATACCTAGAAAGAAAGAAGACTGAAAATACTTTTATTTGCGGTAAACATGACGCAGAGGACGAACAAATACACAAAAAAGAATTAGTTGGGGGAAATATGCGTCAAATCCACGCAAAACGACTCACACACACACACAGTTGCTTTACTTGTATTAACTCCATACATCAAAAAAGCGAGTAAGATGAAATACTTCACAATTAAACCCACTATAAAAATATATTGCATGATGCTACAAAGTCTTGTACATTACTTCAGTTATATAGTTTGTGTGCCAATTCGGAGGTCAGAAGGGTTTAGTGACCCCTTGTTGACGTGTAGCAGACTCGCAGATGTTAATAGTGGCGGTGCCAGCTTCGGATGGCGCCAAGTAGACTGCGAGGGATCCCGTCGTCGCGACGGAGTGGCGCCGGACGCCAGATTGGTCTATCAAGAAACTCCTTTATTTCTAGTGATGACAGTAAATCTGTACGTTGTTGAAGCGATTTGGTTGTTGTTTTTGGTGAAATACTGCTATGTGTATTTAAATTTTAACGGTTACCGCAGTATTACATAAAAGGTAACATGTTTTGGCAATAGACTGAAGCTAAAACTTCGGTTTAAGAACATTCTAGTTACAAAATGGGAGTTTGGTTTGTACTACCGTTAAACTAGGAAAGGTTTAAGTTTAATTCCATTAAATTCTTGAGCTTATAACTTACCTAAACTTACTCATAGTCTTATCTAGAGGTAGGTACTATCGTTAATCAATGTTTTGTAACAAGAGTTCGATTACTTCATTCTACATACTTAACGATACGGGCAAATAATCTATGAAAGCCTCAATGAAAAAGAAAACTCCTGAACTGGAACTGCAAAGGCAAAAGCATTGAATATAATTAAAACACTCTTGTAACTTGTAAAACTGCTTTAGAAACTTTGTGAAAAACGTTCTAAGAAGTTGTGGAACGTTTGAAAACCGACGCGGTAGTTTGATAATCCATGCAGTATTCGCGAACCGAGGCGTTCGAGAACTTTGTTGTATACCGTAATAATGGTCCAGTGGAACTAGGGCTGCCAACCCTGCTATATACTATAGTATTCTTGAGGCCAAAATATTTTAAAAAGAAATTGTAGGCGAAACGACTATATTCTAATTTCAATACAAAATGGCGAAATCAGCGCAATAGGGCCAGTATTAATCTCATAGCCGTTGAATTAATGATACTTTTTAACCTAAATTTAGTTATTTAAACGAATAAAAAAGTGTTAATAAAGGCATGAAGCAAAAAATACAAAATACAACAAAAAAAACTTTATTTTTTCTTCCTCTACCATATTTTTACAGGCAATGGGTTCGAAAATACTATATTTGATATAAAAAAATGCGGCACCTTTAAGTCCAACTGTAGCTAAATGTTTCGGGAAACTAACTGATATTGAAATAACTATACAAATATGATGTAATTGGCAGGGCAGCTAGTTCAAATCAAATCAAATTATTTATTTTTGTAGAAAACACTGTTACAATGGTGATAGTGAGTATAGGTACATGTCTCAAGTGATTCGACCCATAAGGCATGCAAAATTTATCAATCATGGTTTATCAAAATCAAGTTTGACATTGACACTTAAGAAATTAGATAAAAGTATTTTTAAATATTAAATTAATGGAGTGTTAGGGTGTTAAAATTCTCGGTTGACTACTTATTCAAAAATATAGGACACTCACCATCACCAACTGCCTCGTTGGGTCATGAACATGAGGCCCTGGGATAGATTCCCGGTTTCAGCAAAGTGTTCTGTAATTTTTCAGTAGAAGTCTAGATTTGAACCCGGTTGATGGCAATAGGCGCGCTCCTGTTACATGTGACTTTAACATATCTGGTGAAATGTTGGTGTAGGTACTATATTCAGGGTTATTTGTAATACGTCTGCAATCCATTAAGGGATGTAGGGGAGGTCATTTGCAACCAAATGACCCCTTATGACCTCTATGCAAATGTCAACCATTTTCCAGTAATTCGACATTTTATATTCTTTTGAAGATATCTGGTATCGTATTGTGTCTCGTTCTGAGAAGTTGTACATATTTTTGGCGTGTTCTGTCCATAAAGTATATCCATGTTTTTTACAGAAACCAACCATTGTAGTCAAATAACCTGCTCAAAATTATGAAAATTGTATGATCTGATTTAAAAAATATGAAAGATATTTGCCATTTTATAGTTGATTATTATTATTTATTGAAGTAGAAGCAGATAATAATTGTTTTTTTATACATTTTCAAAGTTGTATAGGGCCAAAAACTATAAAATGTCCAATTACTCGGAAATGCTTGACATTTGCATAGGGGTCATAAGGGGTCATTTGGTTGAAAATTACCTCCCCTACATCCCCTTAATAAATTGTCGACATATTACCAATAACCCTGTATAGGTGCACCTCTGCCTTGTCCTTCGGTGAACAGAGGCGTGATGTTATTTCATGTCACCATCTTCTACCTAATATTTAGGGGCCAGCTCATTGCTCATTTCAAATTTCTCATTGCTCATGCCAAACTCATTTACATTGCTTATCTAATTAGATTATTTTCAAAAGCTATCATAAACCACCACAAATGCGAAAGCCTGTAATTATTATGTTTGAACATTATGTATTTCTAACAAAATTAAAGGTATCCGTAATTTATTCCGATTCCTTTGATTGTAAAGTTAGGGCTCATAATTTGTGAAGAGTTTGCAAAGTTTCGTCGCAACCCCACTTGATGAGATTCAAAGGAAAAATACTCGATTTCAGTGAATGGGAAGGCTCTTGCTTAATTTACACCCATACAGGGTGGCAGAGACATTAGCTCGCCATCCGATAAGGACCGCCGGCGCCGGATCAACGGCACGTTGTGTTCCACGCCCGCCTCAAAGAGATGTCAGCGACAATGACGGGGTCCGCTAGGGCCAATGCCTGCCAGGGTTGCGGGAAAGTCCGGCAAGTGAAGTAACACGGGTGGGTTTTAGTCAGTAAGAGTCTGACACGCCCTCCCGCTCCGCCCAGAGCGGGAGAAGTTATTTGACGATTTTGCAACCTCAAAAAAAAAAAAAGTTTGGCTGGGACATCGACGCGCAACCTGTGACCACGGATTCAGTACATGATTTGGAACACCCCTGCAATAAACGCAGGAAAAAAATGTTGCTCTTCCATACATTTTGACCGCGACCTTTTCTATGAAACAGCAGTTTTTTTTGATAACCGACGAAAAATGTCTTCTTTAGGAGGTCTAGAATCATGTTCCATTATGTGTGTGTGTAATGTGTATATTCATGGTTACAGTTTGCACGTCGATGTACCGTAAAACGAGGTTAATAGTGATGCTTTAAAATGGATTTCAACGTTGAAATAATAAAGTTTGTTGCAAACAAGGGCACTTAATCGTTATTTATAATACAGTTAACACATTAAGGCCCGCTTGCACCAATATTCACTAAATACAATTAGTGCTAAACGCATTTAAAATATCGTTTTGTCTCTATCATTTTCGAATGATTGACAGAAATAGAACGATGATTTAAATTTGTTTAACGCTAAATGTATTTAGAAATTTGTGGTGCAAGCGGGCCCTAGAGTCCTTTTTGGCAGCAAACGATATTATTTCAATGTTAACCCCCCTTTTAAAGTTTCTTCCCGATTCACCCCTGCATCCCGATTAACCCCGTTTTACCGGTACTTGTCACCATATATACTGAAATTCGTTCTATAAATAGTAACGACTAGCTGTTGCCCGCAGCTTCGTCTGCATGATGGTCGAAAAAATTATCCCACGGGATAAAAAGATCCCACTAACGGCATAAAAAGTGACCTATATCCTAAACCAGGCCATGGTCTACTTGTGTGCCAAATGTCATTGAGTTCCGTTAAGGCATGAAAAGGTAACAGACAGATACAGGTACTTACTTTCCCATTTATGATATTAATAAGTATGGATGAATATTAATAATGGGTAACGTCACTATTTTCGTTACTGCGCCTGTGATTAACTCAAAAATCACTATTCGATTTTCTTTCTGATTCACTGATATCGGCCTGTTTTTTTTGTCTGGTTAGGATTTAGCTGTACCCACAGTCTCCAGTTTTGTTTAAATTAATCATCAATTTAGGTAGCTTATTTCCAAGTGCGCAGCTTAAATATAAAGCCCAGAGCCAGAGTAAAATCTAAGGAATTATTTAGGCTAGGCGTGTCTAGTGAAAAATTCGTGAGAGGAAATTCTGTAGGATTGATTTCCAGTTAGACGATCAAGCAACAATCTAGCGGACCGCAGCGGAAATTAAGCGGAAGTTAAGATAGCCAGTAGTAGTTCTGTAGCGTTAGCAAATATTTAACTTATGCAAAGTTTTTAGGAAAAAAGATCTTCTTGGGATTGAATTGTTATGCTCATCTTCCTCCACAAGTTACAGAATACTAGCGACCCGGCCATGCTTCGCATGGTTTTTGCGACTTGACAAAACATCGAGATTTCTTCACTAAGTAATGTAAGTTTATTATTTACACACATAAACCTTCCGGAATAATTTCTCTAAGTGATTGTGAAAATCGCATCAAAATTGGTTGCATAGTTTATAATAACAAGGTGGTCACACAAACAGACACGAACAGCGACGTTAATCCTTTATTTATTTTTTTGTGGGTGGGAAATCATCAAATAACTTCTCCCGCTCTGGGCAGAGCAGGAGGGCGTGTCAGACTCTTACTGACTAAAACCCACCCGTGTTCCTTCAGTTACCTGTGCCAGGTGCCACGGTATCCCTCTCGGACTTTTCCGCAACCCTAGCAGGCATCGGTCCTAGCAAACCCCGTCATTGGTGCCGACATCTCTTTGAGGCGCGCGTGGAACACAACGCGCCGTCGACCCGGGCCTGGTCCTTATCGAACGGCGAGCTGCCCATTGCTCGCCGAGCGACGTTAATCCTAACTAATAAAGTAAATGCGAAAGAAAATTTGTTTGTTTGTTACGCTTTTAAGCTAAAACGGCTGAATGGATTTAGATGAAATTTGGCACATGGGTAGATCATGACCTGGAGAAGGACATGTGATACCTACTTTTCACCCAGGATCACAGACGAAGTCACGGGCAACAGCTAATAAGTATACTATATCGATTTTCACGATTTGGTGCAAGATATTCCGATTTTTGCTTCAGATATTATAAAGAAAGAAATATATTTTATTTGGGTCACGCACAGGCAATATAAACCGTAAAAAAAAATAAAAGAGACTAACAAAATTAACATTAAAAATAACAATAACAAGAAAATATAAAATAAAAGACCTGTGCGAGACCATAAAGGCTCCTTCCTATCTCAGCATAATTCTGCAATATTTAAAAAATAAATACCGCAGCGCTGGTATTCTGATAGGGCCCGCTGTGATGCCACGGACACACCTACGCATTTTTATTATGGCATAGCCTTATCAAGAACATTCGTTGATAGCCTAAAAGCGAGAGCTTTCTTTGTACGTCTCATGTAGCGATCGGTTTCGATTCCAGTCTAAGCAGAAATCACGCAATCCTAAGTAGGATACATAAAGTGAGATGCAATTACCCATTTAAATGTTTTATAGTCTTTATTACGCCATATTCGGATCGTTAAACACCAGTTAGCATCGATTAGAATTTGTGCTGACTATCGAATACAGAAAGAGTGAGCTTATCATAAAAAATAAGTGACTTTTTATGGGCGATTTCAATCCAGTTTACGTCTCTTTTGATACCCATCTATGAACATGTTAGAATCGTAAAACATCCCATCTTTCTGCCTTCACTCCAATTTAGGATCAATAATCTCGATCCACCATAGTTTATTTTGTTACCAAGATTTTCAATAATTTTACTAACTGTATTTCATTTAATTTTTTTGTAACGTCAGATGTCATTTAACTGTTATATTATACAGTTCGTGGCCAACCGTCACGAACAGTATATGGAAGTTAAAAGAACTGAAATGATGAATGGTGGAATGAAAATTACCAAAACATACTTCACACAAGCTGTGGAAAACATTCGCACAAAAACAACATTCCCCAATAAACATCAAAATGACTGATTTGACGTCTTACCCATTCTGACACAACACTTAACCCTGCGCCCCAAATTTATTGCCACTAACGTATAATAAAATAAAACTATATATGCTCTCGCCTAGCGTTGGTTGCTTGAATGATTTCTAGATATTTGCTCTACGGCGCTGGCGCCTATTTTATGGGCTGATTCAGCGCAACTTGAACGATTGGCACGTACGACTAACAGCCCTATCGATATCTTTATATCCGATAGGCCTGACGGTTTGATGTTGAACGGTGAAAATGATACCTGTACAGGGTAAAAGCTAAACATGAACTTTTACGTTTACGTTTCCTTCCGTCTTTCAGTAATGTTTGGCTGTAATGAAATAAGCTTGGAAAAGCAATAACCCACACACGGGTGAAAGGTTAACTGTGTAAACCAGGTTCGCCAAACGTCAATCTCACCTGCACTGGGTAAGACAAATGAGGTGCTGTCGACGGATAGATAGCGGGGAAGCTGTTTATATTACCGGCGCAAACTTCAAGCCGGTGACGAACAATGACGTCGCCGCTGCGAACGGTACAACTACCCTATTTTGGAGATGCGAATGAATAGTAGCGGGTGCTATTCATAAGCATCACAGTTTCTGCAAGGGATGAGACTTCTATTCCGAGATCATAATCGTCAGCCTATAATGTTCCCACTGCTGGGACACAGGCCTCCTCACGCTGAGAGGGAGTGGGCCGTAATTCGAGATAATTTTCCCTTTTAAAGAAAAGATTCGGTAAACTGTATCTACATGATTTCAGGTTTTTGTCTATTAGCAAATAACGCTGCTGAAATTTAATAAAAAGCAGGCAAGTGCGAGTTGAACTGAACACGAAGGTTTCCGTACCTCCGTACAATTTTTTTTTTTTTTTTTACAATTTTATACTTTGGTAAAAAAAGCAAGAAAGTTTCTATAGCAATATTAAGATCGAGCAAAAAGCGCCAAAAAAACACGTTGCTTTGATTTTATTTTTATTATTTGTTGTTATAACGGCTTTACACTCTGAAAGTTTCTAGTCTACCTATTACTATTCAAAAGATACAGCTCTGTGAAAGACGGACGGCGGACGGGCGGACAGCGAAGCTTTAGTAATAGGGCCCCGTTGTCACCCTTTGAAAAAAAAAAGGGTAAAAAAGGGTAAATATTTATAAAAAATATTTTTATAAACAAAAATCTTAACACCGTAAATATAACTTATAAAGTTTAGAAAACTGTCATCATACGGTATTATCAAGCATGTTAGAAGATTCCTTGGTTTTATATTTTTGTTAAGAGCAGGCAAAGATTGACGAGCTTTCAAAATTGGACTATTTACAATTATTGCAACAAAACCAAGACACGTTAAAAGGATATACATAATATATACTACTTAAAAAAAAGGCTTGACAGTGATATTTTCGTAAGTCTATTCACGGTTGTGGTTTTATTTCTTTTCTCAATTGTGCCAATAGTGTACGTTTGGTGATATAAAAGCACTCCGTAGTGATTTATTTTACGAGCTCGCGACAGGTGAGACCAGGGTAGGTACATGTCCCCTACTCTTGTATGTACAGGGGACTGAAACCCAACTATATTTTTTCTTGGAAATCACGTACGCACCTTTGATATAAATAATGTAGGTGTATTTTCTTCTGTATGAAGTGTGAAGTTATTTATATTTTGGAGGAGTTCTGTTTGTTTTCCCAATAAAATAAAAATAAAACTACTGTCATTGTGACAAACATTTATAATAATTATGTTCAAACTCAAATTTACTTTTGCAAGAAATAAATATTAGTTATAATTTGTCCAATATTATAAATGGTAAGTTAATATTGAAGTCCGTTTTTAGACAAGTTAAGTATAAGGACTGTCTTATTGGTCTAGTGGTCGCTAGCTACTGTTGAGCATGACGTCCTGAGTTCGATCCCCCGGTCGGGCAAAGTGTTATTGTGTTTTTCCGTCTGGAATTTCTCACTATCCGCTTGCCGCGGTTGGTCCGTGGATGGGTGACTGTCTTTACATACTACGACCTCTACGTGCCTCGGAAAGCACGTTAAACCGTTGATCCCGGCTGTCATTCGTAGATCTGTGGCAGTCGTTACGGGTCGTCGTAAGCCCTAAAGTCTGACAACCAGTCTTACCAAGGGGTATCGTATTACCCAGTAACTGGGTTCTGGAGGTCAGGTAGGCAGTCGCTTCATGTAAAATAATGGTATTCAGCTGCATCCGGTTAGACTGGAAGCCGACCCCAACATGGTTGGGAAACGGCAAGACAATGTCATAAAAAAAAACTGACACGAAAACGACTGTAAATCTAAATCGACTGATTTGGTACTAGATGGTGATTAACTTTGAACAGCAACGTCCAATTTTCTATTTTTTAAAGTTGTAGCAGCCGAGCCATGCAAGTTATTTTTACAACGTGCTATCATTTATTCCAATTATTTTTTCTAATTAAAACGATTATAAGGAAAGTGGCGAAGTGTTGAGTGGCGACATCACACTTTATGAACCACGAAGAAAGCTTAACAAAGTGTGACAGTGCCCCCAATACCGAACAATCAACTGAGGTTTATAATGTTATTTATAGTCGCGAAGATTGTTAGCCATGCAAAAAATAATAGATGAGCGTCACGGCGGTTTTTTAGGAAAAGATGAGATGTCGCTTCTGTAATATTAGCTCGGGGAAAAAGTTTTTTTTTGTATTTTATATAGGTACAAATTCAAGACTAAGAGCTCGTATGGCACCCAAACTTCGACCTTTTTGTATGCCCAGACTTTTTCAAATGGGTTATATCTGTTTTGTGGTCAACCCTAACTCTTCAGCTATGTCGTAACTACTAATATCTGTATCTTGCTCCACGTATTCAAAAACGGCATCGACTTTATCCGTAACAGGGCGACCAGAGCGAGCTGCATCTTTGACATCAAAATTCCCGGACTTGAAACGCCTGAACTAACTTTGTGTTAATCTAACTGACACTGCGTTAAGTACATAAACGTTACATATTTTTTACGCGGCTAGTGTCGCCTTTTTCGCATTTTTGTAAAATAACTTCAACTGTATCG
The DNA here is from genome assembly GCA_937001585.2 of Brachylomia viminalis. Lineage (NCBI taxonomy): Eukaryota > Metazoa > Arthropoda > Insecta > Lepidoptera > Noctuidae > Brachylomia > Brachylomia viminalis. The sequence continues at coordinate 8,745,670 of OW443300.2, forward strand.
AATTTCATTTTGGCGGACAGAATTTAAAACAGTTGAAAAACATATCGTTTTTACTTTTTTTAAATGTCATCTATTTAATTGTATCAAAACCAGCCAGATACAAACAGTACAGCCAAAGTGATTTTACTACAACTTTATACCTATAAAATACGAAAAAACTTTTTCCCCGACCTTCTTTTTTTAAATATTTATATCACATTTTGCTGGAGAAATTTGTAGAAGGTGAGGCTTTTAGTATAATACCTATATCAACTTTCCTTTTTCGAACGCTTTCTCAAAATATTTGCTACGGAAAATTCACAACTGAAGACTTATCCAGCAGCTCATGCCTGCCCATGAGACATTTTTGTTTGTGTTTTCTTTAGTATTGCAACGCAGTTTACATTGCTTCTTGTATTTTAGAATACCAAAGGCGGTCGTGGGAGAAGTAGTAGCCCAGTGGTAACGGCGGTTACTTACGAGTCGTATGTAATGTAGGTCTTAGGTTCGAATCCAGTCAGGCGCTTTAATTTGACTAAATTAATTATTTCATCACCATTGCTCTCAAAACGGTGAAGGAAAACATCGTGATCGATTCTAGAACGAAAACAAAATCCAAGACATGTGACATCTACCAACCCGCACTGGGCTCGCGTGGTTGCCCACTCACCGAGAGGAGGCCTGTGTCCTGTGTTTCAGCAGTGGGAATATTCTTCCATATTATTTGGTATCATTCTCCTGTGTAACCATAACTTATCTGCAGACGGGAGCGGTCCAAACCTGATGGGTAATAAACGTCGCCTGGGCGCTTGACATAACACGAAGGCGCTGTTTTGTTACGTTACCCTAGTCAAAAATCGTGTTGATCTAAATCATGTTGCCTGCTATTGACACAATATCTTCAAAATATTGTAGTAGACCTCCGTGTTTACGCGACAACGGCAAAGCCAAAGGAGGGTTATGATTTTAACAGGCTATGTTTCTATGTATTTTTATCTGTTCGCTCTTAACTCCTAAACTACTCGTCGTATTTCGACAAACGTGGTGTCATTGGAAACATTATGTTTTTCTGAAGGTTGTATGATATCATATAAATTCCAACATGGCGGCTTGTAGCGGATAAAAATTGCAAAAAAAAATTTGTCTAATGAGAGTTCTTAAAGAATTAATGAAAATATATTGATGATCTATAATTATTCATACATGATCCCCAAATGAGAACAAATCAATTATGTTTCACTCTTCTTGGTATGGGAAAACTCATGCTTTTTATATACCACACTACAAACAAAATTGTTCCCAAAATTAGGTACTAGGCTAGGTAACCAGATCACAGTAACGTTATATAAAAATACATAAGGTGGTCACGACCCATCCTCATTAAAATGTAAGTATACCATTACGCTTTTTAGAAACCATAAAACAAGGCGGGATTATATTAATCTACTCCAGAAACCATACGGAATGTTTTTATGATGTATTAAATATATAAGAGGCAAATTTTAAAACTAGTTACCTGCTAGACGAGGACCGAATTTAGAAACCACTCACAGTCAGCAGCTAATGCATAAACCACGTTTTTATAGAGTAGGTTAAATAACTAACTTTTCCTGAAAAATATAATCTTAGCTCGGCTACTAAAAATATATAAAGGATACCTAATACATTATGTAGATACTTATATACAACGTGTAACTTAATTAACGCAAGACCTCATACACCCCATTTAGAGTATTGAGTTAAAAGCATTAAACAATGAACAAAATATTTTTTTTCAAAGGTAACTATTATTATTAAGAAAATCGTGTTGACCCTAACATTACTTTATGCATTTAAAATTGAGTCTTATTACCTTGAAATAAGATTTAATTTTCTTTGTCTCAATCGGCGGTCAGTATTGCAAAATACATAATAAAAAAAAAAATACCTGTATTAATAGTAATTACTGAAATCGATTCAGTAGTCAAATATGAGCAAACTACTTTCAGGACTTGCGTTTATTCTGTTACACCTTGTATATAGCCATATAGTCCTCCAGACCGTATTTCGGCCATGGCGGCCAATCTCAACGGAGACTAGCCTTCGGCGCGGGAGATATTACAATGCACAAGTGTGTGCGCAGACACAGATGTACTCTCTCTTTCCTCACTTTCATAGTCCGATGATAATGGATAATGTAGGTATATTACGAAAGTGTAGCATGTCATCAAGCATCACCACGTTCAAGTTTAAAAATCACTCAAAAAGTGTAAATGACGTACTTTTTCGATGCAGAAATATGTTAAAGCGACCAAGTAGTTATTATCTAAACAACTCCCTTCATAATTAAACGGTCTAACTTTGTGAATATTGCTGAGAAACCGAGCATCTTTTACCACAGTTCGAAATTCGAAAGCAAAGGTTATCTGGAACGTAATTATATTATAATTGAAGTTGTGTCAGTGAATTGTAAAAAGAAAAATACCTAGTACGATAAAGTTTCGGCATCGATTACAGTGTTGTACTCGTAAGTCACGAGCAGTAGACATTTACAAACATATGAAGCGAAAAGTCGTATTTTTCTAACAAATCCAACAGTTGTGTACCGACCGACGTGATTATCCCGCCAACGTAGGTACATGTATTTACTACACATGTACAATTTAACGCGTTGAGACTGTTCCACTTGCAAACTCGATTAGAAGCTCCACTTAAACTAACTGGATTTAGCGGGCACGTCATACATCCGTGATGCTAGACATGAGCATAGTATCTACCCGATTTTATATTTTAGCAACACGTTAACCTCAGTATCTGTACTCAAAAATTATGAAGCTTCATTATTTTGATAGGTAAATGGGTTTTTCTACCGGCCAGGGGCCCTACCACAGATTACTAAATAGTGCCCTACTATGACCTGTTAGCGCCATCATGATTCCGTTGAGAAAAAGAGATAGTGCTATCGGTCATGTATAGCTCCGTCTCTCTTCCACGCTGGAACAATGATGGAATTAACACGTCATAGTACGGCGCCTGTTCCTCACCGCGCAAGCAATGTCAGAACGCCCGAAAATGTTGATATGTTTTAGTGCACTTATACTCACTTGGCCATGTCCGTTGCACTATCCCAGTGTTTATTTATATCTTTTCTGTGTGAAACGAAGTCGTATGAGATTAGAAAAGATACATGCTTAAGTGCACAAGATTCTTTTAGCGCGTGGCGAAAATCGGAACTAACGCCGTCTTTTGTCTATACAACATCTATGACAATTTCACAAATGATTACCAACAACCCAACAACGCTCCCCTTTCAATGAAAAATCAATGAAAAAGATCCATGTACAGCTATATCTAGTTTAATGCAAAAGTAGATGTCACGTACTAAATATCACCCGAGACATAATATAGACATAATAATATAACAGAGACAGTTAACAAATAACTCTTACACAAATAAAATTGGTTGGCTACCCAATATCTGACTAGAAGATCTGGTCCCGACTGATAAATAGGCACTATACCCGAACCAGCAGAACTATTTTTCAAATGTTCGTTCTGTCCGTCCATGTCTCGACCCATGTTGTTTCCGATTAGACCATTTTCTCTCTATCCATCTTCGTGTCTTTAGAGTAGATAACTAAAGCCAAGGGTTCTTGTTTGGAAGCCAGAGTCGTATGGCTTCCTGTACGTCAGCATCGGTCATGTGACATCAGAAACTTGCCTTAAGGATAACTAAACTATAGTTGTCGCGTTTTAGCACGGCAATAGCGGTCATTGACCCACCTACATTTTCTTGCATTTATTATTTCATAAACTGCAATAAAGTCAGTTAACGTCTTGAATAAATATCTATTGTGATCGTGACATGTTACGATGACGAATAACCATGCAAAGTTTATTGTTTTGTTTTCTACGGAGAGATGGGCAATGCCCGCTATAATACCATGCTAAAACGCATCGACTTTAGACGCGTGCTTCATAATGAACGAAATAACCCGTATACGAAACTGACCATTGGGCTAGAAGTTGCCTGTCTATGATAATATATAATTTTACTGTGTAATACTTTTTGCTATGCTGGTGAGAAATAAAGTTTTTTTTTTTGATGATTTAAGGTGACACTAGTTAAAAAAAAATTAAGAGCAAAAAAATTCCATAAATTTATAAGTAGTTCTAGTCTCATTTTAACTCAGCAGCATTGCTTTACAACTTCAGACTTTAGACTGTGACCTATGAGTTTGTTTCAGTGTTTCTTCTTAGAGTAGTCGGATAGAAAATACCGACCTTAAGCAAAGTGTTACTGTACTCACATTATAGACCTACAAGAAATAAACATAATTTGAGTATTATTAACACAGCAAAATTTGGCCGTGAAGGTCCAAACGAGATCACGAATAACGAGACCAAAATGATTGATGAAAATTATACGGATTTGTAGTATTTCACCGTTTTAAATTTGGCTCCTTTTTTAATTAAATTTCCAAGATAATATTTACATAATTTAAAAGCTAGTCTCCTATTTAATTTCTCCGTTTTAAATTACCTAAATCTAAGTTGAACATCCTTGAATTACAAACCCTCTGGCTTCTTAACGGAAGCAGTGAACAATTAATTAAATGGAAAACAGAATAATGCAATTTGAAACAGATTCCTGATACAAATTAGGCTAACAAGCCAGAAAATCCGCGCCTGTTTTCTCTTCTTAATTGAGCATAAAATTTATTAGCCGTCCATGTTTACGAAGTTTATTACAATAATATCGGGAGTCTGGTTGACACTTAATGAGATGATAGTAAAAGGAAGCAAATAAGACAACATACTGCAAATAAGACAACATACTGCAAATAAGACAAAATACTGCAAATAAGACAACATACTGCAAATAGGACAAATAAATGTATAGGTACAAAACAAGACTTTCAAGCTCAAAAAGATGTATACGTCAACAACAATTCATTTTATTGTCTACAATTTGTGTTCCAAAGTACTGTATCAATGAGTAACTACAACTAAGTACCCAATATGCGTTGTGGCTACACAATAATACATTATTATGGAACAGAGACTGTAGACAAATACATGAATTCTGGTCGATGTTTAGGCACATCTTTTTGACCCTTACTGTACCTATTGACGAGTCGTCGCCAACACATAAAGTATCTGTCACAAACTCATGCTATACCTAGGCTACACGTGAACTAAATTACTGTACCTACGTTCTATCGTCTGGGTTCTCACCAGCTCACCACCACTTGCAGTGAACAAGTTTTCCACTATAATCTGTCACAGGAATGATTGTCATCCCCAACTAGTTATACGCTTACCAAACTTCGCGCGAGAACAGTATTTAGGTCACAATTCGCGTGGTTGCAAAAACACTAATTGATAGCCGAAAACAACATGTAATAAGTAGTAGATTATGCACCAAGGGGATAAAGCTGTGTCGTATGTCGCGGGCGCCGTATTGAATCCCGAGCGTAACGAAGGATTCTAGTGTTTTGAGTTAACTCTCGAGCAAAACGAGGGAGTTCCTGTTCAAGAATCCTGAGTGCAGCGAGGCATTCAAGCTCGCCCAAGACGAAGGCACGTTTATACCCGAAGAAGATACTTTACTTTTCACACCATCTACCAGACCATAAAAAGCAATAGTAGGTACTTGAATCGAAGTAGGTATTTGTTAAAATAACAGTTAGTAGACATATTTAGACCAATTAAAATTTAAAGCCTACTGTAAATACATTAGACCAGTTGTGGAAAGAAAACATTATGTTTTTATTCGGTACATTTATTGAAGTAGATGTAGACTTTATTTGCGTGTTACTGTTGAGTAAAGTTTCAGAAACTTGGGTCTGCTGAGCATCATTTTGGATCGTGAAAATGGGTGAAAGTGGTGCTTGAGGCGACGGGCTCGATGAATAGTGTTTTGATGTGGATGGTTGCGTTGACAAAGGTGTCCAAGAATCAGTTATGGACGGTGTTTTTAGTTTGATGTTGTCACCAATGCGGCAGCTTATTTTATCCTTATTCTGTATAGAATTTTCAATGAAGCCCTCCGCTATTACATCAGATTTACATCCACCGTGTCTTTTAATCTGGGTCATGTCTGCTCCTGAATCCGCCAATAAAGTAGCCGATGTTCTCCTGAAACAATGGCCAGTATTTATCAATTTCATGTATTTTGCAAGTTCTTTCGGCATGGTGCTGATCTTATTTTTGTCAATGACTTGCCTGGTGCACTTGTCATTAATATAAGCTACAAAACATCTGTTAGTGTTTATATTAGAGGGGTGTAGATATTGGTACTTTTTGACAATTCTTACATATCATCCACGGACTACGAATGACCGTTCTTTCTTTGATTTTGTATCTGGCAAATTTACCAGCAACTAATATGAATGTTTTTCGATATCATCGATTTTAATGTATATTAGTTCATTTCCACGACAAGCACCATTCACTCCAAAAATCATGGCCCTCTGACACAAAAATAGACGTGTAGCCGTGTAGGTTAGTAAGTAGGAAGGTAAGTTACGTACTTTATATATTAATTCTTATATATTACAAGTTATACACTTTCTTACATTTGTAATAATAAACACATAAACAACATTTCGGCTTGTCGAAACATTACTCAACACTTCAGTAGATCGCATACAAGCGATCGATGCATAAGCGGGCCGCTAGTAAGTATAAGTATCTAACTATGCAGCTATTTTAGTCACTAAAAACTCAATCAGTAGGTAGGTAGGTACCTACTTATTTACTTAGCTGTGGTCAGGGGCTTCATTTACCGGGGCGTAGCTCCGCTGCCGCGAGAAATCACGGTGCAGCGGACAGAGCTCCGGCGGGATCTCAGGGCGGCATGGAGAGTGCGATTGTCGCAACCCAGCGCTGGGCACGCCACAATTGCGGCGATAAGTCCCCTCTTTGAGGAGTGGCTAGAGAGGCGCCACGGCGTCCTCACCTTCCGCCTGACGCAGGTCCTCACCGGACACGGTTGTTTCGGGAGGTTCCTGTTCCGGATAAGGCGGGAGGAAACGCCTGGGTGTCACCATTGTGTGGATCGCCCGGAGGACACGGTGGAGCATACGGTGGAGGTCTGCCCGGCTTGGGCGGAGCACCGCCGTGTCCTCGTGGAGGCGATTGGCGGTGGCGATCTCTCGCGTCCGGCCTTGGTCCAGGCCATGGTACGGAGCGAGAGGGCTTGGGAAGCCGTCACCTCCTTCTGCGAAGCAGTAATGTTCGCGAAGGAGGAGGCGGAACGCGTGAGGGAGAGGCAAAGTTTGCGCCCTCACGCCCCTAGCCGCCGCAGGAGACGCCCTGGGCGTCGGGAATCGCAGGCCGATTCCCGGCCACCGTAGGCGCGGGCTTGCGAACGGCGAGCAATGGGCAGCTCGCCGTTCGATAAGGACCAGGCCCGAGTCGACGGCGCGTTGTGTTCCACGCGCGCCTCAAAGAGATGTCAGCACCAATGACGGGGTTTGCTAGGACCGATGCCTGCTAGGGTTGCGGAAAAGTCCAAGAGGGTTACCGTGGCCCCTGGCACAGGCAACTGAAGGAACACGGGTGGGTTTTAGTCAGTAAGAGTCTGACACGCCCTCCTGCTCTGCCCAGAGCGGGAGAAGTTATTTGATGATTTCCCACCCACAAAAAAAAAAAAAAAAAAAAAAAAAAAAAAGGGGGCTTCATTTAGAAACGTTTCCACATTTTGAGCTGAGTTTTTACAGCACAGTTTTTGATTTCTTAGCACGATGGCCTTCCGATTTCCTGTTTAAAAATGACAGTAATTTGGCGTATGTATTTATTTCAATATTATGTTTAATGCTTATTTTTGACCTGAGCATCGAATAAGGTGCTCCATATGCTACTTGACTTCTTTGTACAAGATAAATGCTGGAAGTAGACTAAAAGCACTGATTCAAATACAGACTTGATGCCTTTTATAGTTTTCCATTTAAAAAAATCGGCGTAGACTTTCATGTACGATTCCTTGGACTTTTCAGGGAGTAGATTGTTGGCAATGCCAATGGCTTCGGATTGAATGTACTCCGGAGTCAAATCACTATCGCCACTCGACGTTTTTGTGAGAATTTGTAGTTTAATTTGTTCTTTAACAGCAAAGCTATTTGCAGTATTCGTGCCTTTTTTTCGAGCTTCGAAAATCACAAGGTTGTCTTCAGGAAGTCTATATTGATATTATGTTGAGTACCTAATTAAATAGTTGTTTAAATATTGCTATATACCAGAGGGGCAATTCCCGTATTTTTAAGAACGTTCGCATTCTAATCTCAGTCTCATCTGTCAAAATTACAATCAATTTACATACATTTTTGACAGGTTTTTGACATTGATTGTCGCTGAGATGAGATTGCGACTTGAATTTGAACGTTTTTTATGTACGAGAATTGGCCTGGTCTGTATGTTTGCAAGGATTGTAATACAGAAATGTTTATGCTGGGAAAGGTGTGTTGATTTCTGAAGTAAAATTATAGTGATCTACGTACCCACACCCAATTTGTTATTTATACCGTAATACTTGTTAGATTATAAATACGAAATTATTAATTTTTTTCCGATAACAGCGTACCTCGATGTAACTTTAAACCTTCATTTGTAACATTTTACTTTAAAATACCATTTTTGTGCTCAAGGAATAAGTAAGAAAGTGTCAACTTATCATCTGTAGTTTGGGACAGGAGCTCTCTAAAAGATTTCCGTCTAAGAATTCCTTCAAAATTTATCCAAAAGCAATATTTGAGAGAGAAAATTTTCTTTGTTGAGTTATCCCTACAGCAACGTTTTCACGGAATTTCTTACGTTTAATTTTCACCGTCAATTATTCTGCCTTGAGAATTCGTCAAACGAAACGAATTTGTCAAATTGAATTACGATTTTTGTGTGGGTGCGTAGATTTTTTACGATTCTGATTTACAAAATAAAGATTATAATGCGAGTGAGAGCTTTATTGTGTCAATTTATTGGGATAAAACGGTGTCCGTTAAAGAGCTGAAAATGCGTACGTAAACAACAGATGGAGTGCGACACGTATATTTGCTGGCCCCTTTAATAAAATTCGGGCACACACACAAAATGGATGGAATATATAAACTGTCGCCAAGTACTTTTTTTGGCAAAAATAACATTAACATTAGAGAAGAAAAATTATGTAAAATGTACGTCACGTGTGTCCGGGGGTCTCATTGAAGTTAGTATATAATGTAATCGGGATATCGAGCGAAAAAATTGTACTTTCGAAACAAGAATTGCTATTTAATATTGCAACTGAATCTTCTAGAAGACGACGTGATGCAAAAGGATGCATTGAATAAGGAAGACGTTGAATATTTCATGTTTTTACGTTGAGAAAACAGTTTTCCTTGCGCGGCGTGAACAAAGATTTAAATATAATATTGCACAAAATGACTAATATCATGTCCATAGATCGCATTTCCATCTAGCATTTAGTTAAAACTATATACTGCACCTTCTACGTTGCTAATAAAAATAGATAAAGATTTTGCAACCGCCATCAAATATTACGGACATTTTCAACTCTTTAAAACTGACGCCAAAAAGTTAAGTCGTTAAGGCTATGAACGCGGACAACGCCCGCTTGTCACAAACGGCTCTGACTAGAATAGAAAACACGTGTCCCTTCGGCATAGAGCCAAGAAGAAATGGTTTGAAACAGACTAATTAGGGAAGAGAGTAATTATATTTGTTGTGTGGTTCCGGACAAAAAAATAGTTCACACTCGGTGTCGTAAAAGGCGACCAAGGCGTTACGTTACGAGAATGGGTAACAGTAACATTCTGCTAATTGCAGCGTAGGTACCATAGTGTACTCACACATCTGTCTGTCAAACGTGATTTACAAGATCTGTTTACTATAACTTGCCGCACTGAAAACATGAAGTTACAAGAAAAGACTTAAAAGGAAAGACATCGTGTAGTCCACCCACACCTGGGTGGACCTAAGCACGAATACGTACGAGTAGATGGCTCGCTGGAGTCACGCTCTTCCCGCCAATGTTTACCCCTAACTCATCCGCTAAAAGTAAAACTGATCGCGGATCAAAACAAAAGAAAAAAAAAATACTATAACTGTGTAAAAAAACAAAACGGTAAGTAGGTAACTCATGTTTAGGGTAGAAATTAATTGGTAGAAATGAGCAAGTAATTGACGATATTTCTACAAAAAGGGTTGAATTACTCTTTCTGCATATCTTACACAAAACCGGACCACTTTTGCGACGCGGCTGCCATAAATATTTTAATGAGAATTCTCGCTACAAAGCTAATCCTACTCATTTGTCGGACACTCATTCATTATAATTTGCCTTTCAGATTATGTACAGGCTTTAAGGCAATTTGTTTTATGTTACCAAGTCCTGACTTCTCTAACGGACTTATAATAACGACTGTATAAGCAAGAACCCGATTAATTACTAATGAGAAAATAATTAATTATGCATTTTTAATCTTTTTTGGTACCTAATAAACTTCTCTTAATAAGCCACCATTGAAATTCGGGGAAAACCGTTTTTCATTATTATATTAGGATCAAAACTTTTTGTTCGTTTTACGATTACTTCGTTTTGCGGTTGAAGGGAAATGTGTACTTTACATTCGATGTTCGGTTTACGGGTTGTTATACACTCGAGAGCAATGAATCCGGGTCACTTAAAGAATCCTAAAAATCTCGGAAACTGAAAATGCTAGGTTAATGAAATAAATTGTATTTAATAGACAATGTAATACTCCTTAAATGAAGGTATTAAAACTTCTTAGTTATTGTAAAGTTATATCATAAAAAAATCAAATTTGAAAAAGGGCCACTTTCGAAGATGGAACTACGAAATTACAGCATTTGGTTTTGCTTTTGTTTGTAATCTGTCATTTATGTGGGTACATAAACCATGTTGATAGTGCTCTATATTCATTATTCAAGCTGAAATTATGTCGCTTACGCCTGAAGAATGCACCAGAATACTTACAATGCTGGAAACCGGCCGGAGTCAGCGCGATACAGCCAGGACTGTCGGTGTGTCGCTGTCAACAGTACAAAGAGTTCTCCGACGTTACGAAGAAACTGGTTCTAACCTACGCAGACCAGGAATGGGCAGAACCAGGTGTACCACAGCACGAGAAGACCGATACTTGGTGAACACCATGCTTCGAAATCGCTTTCTCACAGGAACTGAACTCACCAATCAGTTTCGACGCCTCGGAGGAAGTAACCCAAGTGCATGGACAGTAAGACGTCGGCTTGCTGAATCTAACTTAAAACCCCTTAGACCTGCAAACGGCCCTAAACTGGAGCGTGGGCATCGTATTTCAAGACTAAGATATGCCCAGAGCCACGTAAATTGGAGTATTGAAGATTGGTCAAAAGTTATGTTCTCCGACGAATCAAAATTTATGCTCTACAAGCACGATGGAAGACACAGAGTGTATCGAAGACCAGGGGAAAGATTCAAGCAAGCATGCATCGAAGAAAAAGTAGCCTACGGTGGTGGGTCTGTACTTGTGTGGGCCGGAATTTCTTCTGAAAGTCGCACAGAGCTGGTGATCATAGAAAACGGCTCTTTAACTAGCGTAAGATATGTGGAAGAAATCCTCAATGATCACGTTGGTCCATTTATGGTCAATTTAGGTGAGGATGCTATATTTATGCATGACAATGCCCGACCTCATACAGGTAGGATTGTGAATGACTACCTTCAAGAGATGAACATTACTCGTATGGAGTGGCCAGCGCGCAGCCCGGATATCAACCCGATCGAGCATGCTTGGGACGAGCTAGGCAGATGCGTAAAACAACGAAACCCTCCCCCAATCACGCTTCGTGAGCTCAAAATTGCTCTCACAGAGGAATGGGAGAATATTCCCCAAAATCGTATAAGGAACTTGGTGTACAGCATGCCAAACCGCGTAAACGCAGTAATGGAAGCACGAGGAGGCAATACGAAGTATTAAAATTCAAGAAAATCGTAATAAAGTTCAAAAATTTCATGTTTCCTATTTTTGTTTTAAGGAGAGATCAGCAGTTTTTTTCTTTATGTAATTTTGTGTTAATAAAATGTATTTTTTTTTACTTTCATTTAAGGAGTATTACATTGTCTATTAAATACAATTTATTGCATTAACCTATCATTTTTAGTTTCCGAGATTTTTAACATTCTTTAAGTGACCCGGATTCATTGCTCTCGAGTGTATTAGAGATCCTTTGGGCTTTCATTAAAATAATAATAGGGACATAAATTCGTATTGTAGGCTGTTCACTGTACCTCCGCCATATTGTCCTGTCAAAAGCTATTAACTTCACAATAAAGCTCCTTCTTTCACTAAAACTTCGACCGGGCGACCCTTTATTAAAAAAAATGTCATGCATCTCTCCTGCTGGGTAAATACAATGAATTAAATCAGATTAACACTTACTGTTACAGCGAACGCTTTGTAAGCGCATTCTAATCAAGATTAGGGGTGTCGCAACGTAATTCTTTACATTTAAATTCGTCGTCAACAAAGGGCGCGCTAAATCGGAGTGGAAATAAACAATTTCACACGTTGTTGGGGTGCTGCCGTTACTGCTGAGCTGTCTGATTTTATCGACGATTTCAATGGGTTAACATTTACAGTGAGTCAGGATCACGACGGTTACATATTCGGGGTTATTCTTATTACAACTAATGCTAGTTCACACTTTAAATCATGCGGAGAACTTGTTTTTGTTGTATGTAAAATCAGGCATGTAAATTATGAGTTACTGATCTAAAGGGGATTCTCACAATGTATCAATGTTGCTGCAGAAGATCACAAAAAAAAAAACTACTCCCAGATTGTAATCAAGTAGATGCAGCTTTTTTAAGACTACTTAAATGTTTTCACAACATTTTAAAAGCAGAAAATAAACTACGACATAAAACAGACCCAATCTACTTTAAATATCTCCATGAGAACCAAGCAATCTAGTTGAGTGAAATAAAGGAAAACTATGTCCATTACCGTTGACATAACAGCCCTACAAAAGTTAGAAACTCAGGTCTTTCTACTTATTTCCTGTAACAGCGAAGAGCGAATAAAATGTCAGTTTGAAAGCCATATAACCTGCACCCTGTTTGTGTTACGGCGGCGGTTGGTGACTCACCTTATGTTGGTGCCCTATACCATATACAGGGTTACTTGTAATGTGACATATTCATTTTGAGGGAAGATAGTGTGTTAAAGCTACACTTTCAAGTGTTTGCTTTTGTTCAGATTTTGGATACCTAGAAATCTTCGATGAATTATAAATAAAAATAAAAATGAAAGCTCATTAGTTTGGTATTTCAAGATAAAACGAATATTATATTTATTATTATTTTTTTATTTTTTTTATAAATATGTTTTTTTTTCGAAAACTATGGCGTTTTTCAAGGACCATATTCGGTGCGCTCATTTGATGTACCTACTTATTAATACTTAGGTAAAACGAAAACGACGAAAATGCTTTATAAGAATTTTACGTTTAGTAACAAGTCATCCTGTGTCAGTACCGTTGCCGAAGTGACAATGCGCGTTGTGCATAGGACATCAATGACATGTTTACGTTTTAAAACGTGGGGTTTTTAGTACCCCTCGGTTTTACTAGTCCATTGTTCTTTGATGGATACATTATTGTTTCTACCTGTATTGGGTGTGATACATTTTGAAATATGTGTACACGTGTTTGCATTTAATTGGGAATGAAATAGTTTTGTAAAAAGTGATTCATTGAATAGTATCTGAATAACACAAAAAATACGAGTGCTTGGTGATAGTCCTATGACAGTATTGGATAGGATTCAGTTGTCAAAGTGGTAATAATCTGAGACATGATCTTATATTTGTCATGTTCTTAATTACCTATACTTTACAATATGCAAAACCAAAGTTAGGGTTTAAGTAATTCACGTAATGGACAAGCTTGCTGAAAACTAGTCCCTGGCCTGCCGGTCGATTCTGTAACTATCTCACCGTGATAACTTAGGTGAAGTGAGCTATCATTCCACCTAATGCTAGGGATGGACACTATCGACAACTCACTTCAAGCTCACTCCACCTAAGTTATTACGGTGAGGTTGTTAAAGAATAGCTCGGCTGATCAACATGTTTTCAGATGAAAACCTAATTGATGAACCTACAAACGAATCTCAAACCCAAACTCAAAGCATTTATTTCAATTAAACCATTTACTGACACTTTTGAATTGTCAAGGAGTCGGCTAGTCGGTCAGTCAGAAATATGAAGCTAGTTGCCCATTCCAAAGCGTAGTACCTATGGAGAAGAACGGGCAAGATATTCCATGGACACTCTTTTAAATCCTAACTCTGGTAGCATCTTCGATCAAATCGACAATACTACAATAAAGGAAAACACTGACGATTCTAATGCATAAGAGTATTTTGAAACAATTAATTAAATTCTCAACAGCGAAAAAAAAAAAAAAAAACAAACAAATAGTACTATAGGTTTTTCCGATCAGTCGAATAGTTAGAGAGAATAAACTTTTGGATATATTTGATTGAACTTTTGTATTCAGACTGGGAACGTTAATAGATGTAGAAGTTTTATTTATTGCAGTTTTTTTTTATGGGTTTGCTTTTGACTCTTGTCTCTAGTCTAGGTCAGTGGTGACAGAGACAGAGTCGACGATGGAGTGAGCTTACCCAGAAGAAGCCTGTTCGCTCTCACTTTGAAGAGATTAGGGTTGTATGCGTTCGGAAACACAGACGCAGGTAGAGAGTTCCACTTTTTTGCTGTGCGCATAACAAAAGACATTTGGAAACGTTTAGTGCGAATTGGTGGAATAGCAACTAGGTAAGGATGGTAACTTGCAGTATTGTCGTCTCCACCCGTACAAAGGTTATGATGAGAATCAGAGCAACAATCTCGGTCAAGCTTGGGTTCAATGTATACACAACAACTGAACAGGTGACGAGTGCTACAGGGCAGTTTGTATAGGTAACTAATAAATTAATCGAACGTGAATATGTCAATATAGGCGTGACAGACAAACTGACGGAATAACGTGCTGCAGGCTTATATACATAATGACTGTATGATAATTGTATTGTTATAACTATTATGTTTGTTTATATTTTAATATGTTTTGTTTTGCTATCAAAAATGTTATTGTTTGCTGGAGTTAACATCGCCTATCTGCCTTTATTATTTAGGAGAGCCTAAAATGAAATGAAATGGTTTAGTCTGTAAATAGGTTACAGGAATCACGTTTACACGTCATATTAAAAAAAAAGCTAGATGGAGTCGACATTTCCTATCTGACTACCCTTAAACTTAGGGTATCCAAAATGACGATTTTCTTAGTTAAAAAAAACCTTACAAAGTTACTGTATTGTGATTTTTTTTAATGGTATAAACCGACATGTATCGAATTCGAAATTTTAATTGACATATTGAATGTTTCTCAAATTAGACAGAGAAAAATAAATAATAATGTTCAAAACGTAATATGTAGGTATTCGCGATTAATTGGCAACTACGTGATCGATTCGTTTCCTCTCTTAATTGAAAGGGAATACTCACGATCGAAACCCATTTAAACTTCATCAACATTGAGTCTGGGTTTATTTTTTATGAAACCGACATGCAAATGTATGCTTCGTAATTCTAGCATTTTTTCTTCTTCGTTTATTTATACGGGGTAAGAGAGTGATAAATGATAAATGATTTTATTTCTGTAAGTAGGTTTTTACAAACACGTTTACACGTCAATCATATATTTTTTTAACTAGATGAGGTCGGCGTTTCCTGTCTGACTACTCTGAGAAGAAAGGCCGAAACAAACTCAGAGGTCACAGTCTCTTTTAAAGTCCAGACAGAATCTTGGTCAGATCATGTGAAGGCTATGTAGATCGGTGTCTGAAATGGTCTTTTGAGGAAAGAACCACACAGATTGAGTGGACCTGTCCAGTCAGTGCACGCAATTGTCAGCAATCGTGCAGCTCAACTCAGAACTTAAGGAGCTCAACGTTATGTAATAGATAGATAGTAGAGTAATAGTCTATTTGTAAGATATGCAGGCGCAAGGGTGGAAAGGACGTTGAAATGAATAACAAAATGGGGAGTAAAATCTATAATCGTGAAAACACTGATAACTAACTTGAAACACTGAAGCTAAGGGCAAATGGGAAGGTTGCATCACATGAAAATTAAATTTGACATTTTTATTTTTAGCTATTGACATTTTGTAATTGAATTTCCTTGGTTGTCATTGAAACTTGACAATTGGCAATTTAATTATTTTGCCTTTTGTAATTTGATATGTTGACAATTCTTAATACTTATTTTTTTTTTAAATTTAACATGCTGCAACTTTGCCTGGATTTTTAAGTTTTTTGATCGTATATCTGAACCTATTTATTATTATGGATTTTAATGAGTTTTAGACGGAAAACCGACCTTATGTCTTGCCAGGTAGTAGCCAAATCTTTTTAAATCATCATGTTTCTCCGAATTACAAGCACTCAAAGTCATAGGCAAAGTTGTAGGTAAAAGACGCAACTTTGCCTAGGAGGATATCTCAATAAATAAACAGTTGATCTTATCAGTTTCTTTTTTCCGTGTGCACGAGACACCGTGCTTGTCCACGGCAGTTCGATTATTGCCATAAAAGGATTTTTTTTTCACAGCTAGTAGGCAAAGTTAAGTAAATTATGTCACTTCAAATTTTCACCCACTCGCACCGGTTTTTGTCGCACAACTGACAGAGTAACAATGGAGTTACCATTGTAAAAAAAATAAAAATATGTTGCCCTAATAATGTAAAGTTACTACCAAATGGTACAAAATATGAAACAACTAAGCAAACGCGAAATATCGTAATCGAAACGAAATAGGCAAATTTGGGCTTTCTTGGCAAAGTTGCAGCATTTTACCGGTATTTAATTATTTTGTGTAAATTGATTATATTAAAATAATTAATAATGTCACAAAATTTGCATGCTGAATTTAGTAGGCGGAATAAGAAGAACTATTGTGTGTTAAAATATTTGTAAATTACCATATTTCGTGCAAATAAATGAATCTATCTATTCTAAACTTAACTTAAACTATGTACTGTACTGAGGTAGGTATGACATAGAACACTGCTGACGACGCTTTGGCTGTGACTTACTTCTCCGCGTCTGGAGTTATACTAGATTACATTAGTTTGGAACCGTGTGAACATTTTATTTTATTTTATTAATTTTAGGAAAACTTACAGCTAATACATTTCAACATCAAGTACAATGTGTAAACGATGGCCAATTACAAGCTTCCACTAACGATTAATGTGGGTAACATTAACAAATACGCGAAAACAGCGACGTAAGAGATACGCACATGAATTATCTCATGCTCAAAAAATACAATAAAATTGAGAGAAAAAATAAATAAAAAAATGGTTATACATCGAAAAAACAATTGTTCAAACTTTTCTTTACTTCCTTAACGCTACTAGTAAATAAATCTAAATCAACCTCGACATCCTGACACACCATGTTAAAAGTACGACAAGCTCTTTTCACGTACGAGTTCTGTCTGTAGATAGCTCTGACTTGAGGCACATGGAGAAGACGTGGTCTCCGAACAAAAATGCGCCCGGTACACGAAGCCCGATCCTGCCCACCAACTCAAGAACGTCAGTAGATCCGTTCATGACGCTGAATAACGAAAGCAAGATCTGCAATTTTCCTTCGCTCGTGTAGCGGCAGAATATTAATTTTTTTACACCGACTTATATAATTAGGGAGATAGGTATTTGAGCGATATTGAGTGTACTTCAAAAATCGCCTTTGAATACCTTCATTGTGGACACTATTGTGATCCTAATGGGATTCCAATGATTTTACGAGAAATAACCCACAGTTATTTTTAAAAGATCCAACCATTTCTGAAACAAATAAAATCATTTTATTTCGGGCAACTTTAACATCCATAAAAAGGCTGGAGAAACCATGAAAAGGTATTTTATCAAAACATTTGAAGAAAACCACTTTGTACTATTGCTAAGCTCATATTCTTCTACGTGACTAAAGTGACTACCTATAATTCAGTCTCGAAAAGACTTCAACTGATAAAAAACATCGAAAACCATTATTTCATACTTATTTACTATACAAAATAGTATAGTTTAATAAAAGATAATACATATGGCATAATCAAAAACCAAATATTCCGTTTTTTTAAAGAAATAAATTGTTCTTTATTTAAAATATAGCATGGCGACGCGTCGCCACGGCATGCGTCGCCACCGCACCGTGCGGCTATAGATGTATCACATCAAAAAGCTTACTTGTATTCGGATAAAATCATGCGATCATCAATCTGCCAATTTAAAGAGTCGCCACAGTTTTGTTCGAAAACCAGGTAAAAACTACTGAACTGAACATAGCAGAGCATTTGAAAGCATGACTTGTCCTATAAAAGCGGCTCGCACACGAAGAGTTCCGTACCACCGTACAATATTTAACACTACCTAATCGATTGCGCAAAAAACGCCGAAAAAAACGTTTCTTGTATGGGGACCTCCTTTTATTTTATTTGTTGTTATAGCACATACTATGTGAAAATTTTAAAGGTCTTCGCATTATGGTTCAAAAGATACAGCCATGCGATAGACAGACGGACAGCGGAGCCTTAGTTATAGGGTCCCGTTGGCAGCCTTTGGATACGGAACCCTAAAAAATGGCGCAAATTATCACGTTGTGACAACTGGGGCGAGACGGAAAGTAGGTACGAGTAGGTAATAAAAAATAAATAAAATACAGGTATTAAGTAATTTTATTTCCACAAGGACGCGCTGGTTATGAATTTTTAAAAAGTGTTCACAGACAGGAATATATGTAGTAGAAGTGTAGTAAGTACTTTAGTAATTATTCCTGGGAAAATAGACATAGTAAATAGACGTAGACTAAATGGAGAGATAATCCGATGATTCGCCAGACAATTCGAGGTGGTGGCAGGTTATATTGTGCTGAATAATAAACCCGCTTTATAGAAGTGTGCAATAACTGTTTTCAGCTGTTGTTATAGAGATTTAAGTATTTAATCGTCATCTCTTGTATTGGTAAAAACTGCAGGCTGCTTTTATAAGTAAAGAAAGAAAATGCGTTTATTTGCTGTAAACATGACGCAAAAAAGAACAAATGCGAAAAATAGGAAAAGTTTCAAGTCACCGCAAAACGGCTATCGCTCAGCATTACGCTGTAACCCTATGCAAGACAGAGCCCCAGCGCTGGTTAAATATAAAAGCGGCAAGATTTTAGCAGTTCAGCTACCATCCTGCTAGCTACCTACTAGCCCTTTATAATTGCAGTACTAGCTATTGTCCGCAGTTAAGGGCTCCTTCAAACAGGCGTGACACGCGACGCGACTCAAAGGCACCGCTATTCGCGCGACTGGCGGTGCCTTTGAGTCACGTCGCGTGTCGCGCCTGTTTCTAGGAGCCTTAAGCCCGCGTGGAGGTTGAAATGAAAAAAAAAACTACATACAGGGTGGCAAGAACATCGACGCGCAACCAGCTACCATGGATTCAGAGTACATGATACTAAACCAGGGCGTTGTAATTTTTCGTCGGTTATAAAAAAAAAAACATAGTTGTTCTATACATTTTGACCTCGTAAGTATTGATTGATTGCTTTTTTCTATGAAACAACAGTTTTTTTTTCCTTAGATTATACACAATTTATATGCTAGGGGTCTAGAATCATAGCTCGCCGTCCGATAAGGACCAGGCCCAGGGTCGACGGCGCGTTGTGTTCCACGCGTGCTCAAAGAGATGTCAGCACCAATGACGGGGTCCGCTAGGGCCGATGCCTGCCAGGGTTGCGGGAAAGTCCTAAAGGGTTACCGTGGCCCCTGGCATAGGCAACTGAAGGAACACGGGTGGGTTTTAGTCAGAAAGAGTCTCACACAACCTCCCGCTCCGCCCAGAGCGGAAGAACTTATTTGATAATTTCACAACCAAAAAAAAGGGGGGTCTAGAATTTTGTGTTGAATTCATGATTACAGTTTGCGCATCGATGGTCCTGCCACCCTGTTAAGTTTAGCAGCTCGTAGAAGGTATTTCATAAAAAATACAATGAATCATCCATTATTTTTGTGTCGACAGTAGGTAGGTAAGTACTAAATACTTTACGAGGCTACGTATCTGTAAGATAAAAATCTGTAACAGTACCTACTTCCTTTATATTCTGTTAATGGTGCATGCGATTCTGGCCTAGCCTTTATAATGGCCAAGTATACATTTAATTACGTATGTGTTTATATGTGGACTATTGTGAGCCCTCGATGACCAGTCATTACCAAGGAGTGAGCAGCCTTGTATAGCGTGCTTAACAAAAATATCCATCTCGGACAAAAAATAGAGCAACGAATGGTAGGTAGGAAATTCATTATTTACATAAAACAACGGTAACTTTTCTCTTTCAGTTTCAAAGTCAGAGTCAAAGCATTTATTTCAAATACGCACTTATAATAAGGCACTTTTGAACGTCAACATATATATTATAAAATAGAATTGATTCTAGTCGCCCCTTCCAAAAGGTAGTTTCGTATGGAGAAGAATGGGCAAGAAACTCCACCGTTATTCTTTTAAAATGTGTTACAATATTTTGTATACATTAATTATATAATTTTATGTGAAGACCTATGTACCTATAACAAAATTAACCTACCACAATTTATTTATTTATTTATAACTTTTCGCACAAAAGGTACAAAGGCGGACTTAATGCCTTAGGCATTCTCTACCAGTCAACCAAGGGTGGTGAAGAGATTAGATGGCAGGTGCTTTAATTGAAAGGAAAGGAAAGCATTGATTTTGAGCGATGTTTAACAATGATAAAAAATAAACTATCAAAATAACGTACACAAATACATAAATAAGTCCTATACAAATACATACTATTTACTATACTATATACTTACATATATATATATATATACAAATTCCAGGAAGAGAGATGTTGAGATGACTCTACTCTATTTGTTTCGAAAATAACTCTGCAATTTCCGCTTAAATGCATACCGACTGGTAGCCGTCCTGATATCAAGAGGAAGCGCATTCCAAAGAAGAATGGACTGAATATGAAAGGAAGAATGAACAAAGTCAGAAGTATGAGAAGGACAGAGTAGAAGAAGATTGTTAGAAGAACGTAGATTCTTAGCGTGAGAAGAAAATAGGTATTGGAAGTGAGACACGAGATAAGAAGGAGGAGTGGGAGAGTTGAGAAGGGAGAAAAGCGTGGTCAAAGCACGCATACTTCTTCTTTGGCGAATGGACATCCATTTGAGCTCAGACCTATAGCTCGACACATGATCACAATTACAACAATTATAGGTAAAAAGAATTTAAAAAATGTAGCAATGACAAATAAGTTAATTATGTGATAGATACATAGTGCTCACATATTTACAAACATTGTAAAAGTATACGATTTTCCAAATGATTTAAACAAGCAATATGTCAGTGTGTGAGTTAAAGTAATCAGTTCGTTTTACAACCGCTGATTTTTAGGTTAACATTTCATAAAATTATTTTAAAGAAGTAACTTGTTTTTAAACGAGTTTAATACCATACAATTTCCACAAATTTACTTTTCTAACTTGCAGTTTTCCGAAGAAAAATTCATACCTAGTTTAAAAGGTTCGCAAACAGAAAGTTTGAATTCCTATTGCCTAGTCGCCTGAGATATCGTTATTTAGTTCTCCAAGACCAACATTGAAGTTGATAATATAGAATGCCTGTGTAGCATTCATTCTTCTCCTGGAAAAGTAAATTGTAATGATCAATTTTATCGTCGTAATGTTGTAAAGTTTCAAAGTTGCCATTTCTCACTGAGTTCTCGTTTTTGTTTGAAAGCTCAGAAATTGGCAAGGCAAGAAAAATAAAAGAACATGGGATTTCGATTAATAAGGCAGTCTCCGACCACACAATGCCAACGTGATAAACACAAAACTCTACATCTGCACCCTAAATTTCGAATCATTTTGAAGGATATTGCTAATCCATTGCTTCATATGTTCAAACAATTCGTCTGCTCAACAACGTAAATAACGCAATGAATGTTGTTGAACTGTCAAAATGAAAGCCATTCCTACTTTTAGTGTGTTATGCAATTGCCTACCCCGCTGAGGTATACTAGCAGAAAACTCGGCTTACGGTGCCTTATTAGAACCTATTGTTCAAGTGCTGTACCATTTGTGGTTTCCCTTTTGTGGCCACATGCTGCGGAACCATTATTACGCTCCCTAATTAGAAGGGCAGGCCATGTGTCAGCTATACAGGGACCAAGGCCGAACTATCGCTCGGCCAATCGTAAATAAGTCGTTATAAGGCTAACACAGTGATAGAACACAAAGCCTTTGTCTTTGTGAAAATTATGGCAGCGATAATTTGCAAGTGGTGAATTAGCACTTTATTCGTAAACTCGGGAGTCACTCGGGAACAGTCGGGGAGCTTGGCTCGCTTCGTTAGCTGAACGAGGTCCCATGTTTTTAGGGTCGTAAGAGATTTCGTCTAGACTTTGCGCTGCACATTTTACGAGAATTTTACTCACTTCAAGTTAAGTAGACTGAACGGAATTTTAAGCTCTTTCGGGTTCCATTTTGTGCTTTCTAATAGAACTCCCAGCGTAAACAGTGTACCTACTGTATGCAGGTACATTATTTAGTGAACCTAAGTAGGTAGTAAGTCATGATTTTTATTCCACGGAGCAAAATGTATCCACGATCTATAAAACCTAAAGAAGGAATCGAGTTGGATTGGATCATCTGATCCAATCCAACTCGATTCCAATCCCATTGATGACGTATCGAAAATACATAACTTCATTGAATTAAAAATAAATTCAATCGCTTGTACGAAACCTCAGCAGACCCCCGTGGGTTTATGAACATTCAATTCTGTCGATATTAGAGCAAAAGTATTAAAAGATAATCCGTTAAACGTTGGGAGAATTGAATAGAATTTAGTTTCACCGATTTTCCCATTCAAAGTAAATACTGAAACGGAAAAATATGAATCTTTTATTACAGGATCTTCATAAGAGTTTCACATAAAAAGCGTCATAACTATCTACCTACGTATATACCACACTTGCTTTATAAAATTCTCTTTGAAAATCTCTGTACCTACTCCTTGTTATGAGCTTGGGGATGAGTGTCGTATTAAACCCAGCCGTCATGTCAACATGAACAGGTGTCAGGATTTCTGAAGTAATTACACGAAAAACGTCTACCACCGGCTGGAGACAAAGCATTTTATACACCACCCTACACGTGTAGGTATGTTGATAAATACATTATGTGCACTCATTCATACTGATAAAAGTTGTACTTAACCGCGTAATAGGACCCAAGATAACAATATGGTGCACATTAATGCAGAGCATTGTGGGAGATTGGTCTGTATATTTTACGTATAACGAAGCACAGGTACATAACCCTGAAGACACGTGAAGATACATAGTGTAGACGATGGAATATTGTTTCAGGAACTGAGTTTATTAACAAAGCTGTCAATTGTATCATTTATTTTCACGCATCAAATTTCAAAGTGAAAACCGTAATGAACCGTAATGTAAAGAAGTAAATTTTTAGGTAATTGACAATAGCGCATCGCGGCAACAAATACGGTTGAAAACAGCGATGCATTTGATGTTAGCTGAATCGAATCACCACCAAATTTTACAATTTTAATTAATAAAAAAATAAATTCACGGCTCAGTGGAATAATATTTAGGTATTTCTTGATTACTGATTGAATTCCTTTTATTATCATTACCTACACAAAATATGATAGTTTACGATGGAAATTTTGAGAATTTAGTTTTTTGATTGTTTTATGATGATAGTATTTTATTTTTAT
The DNA here is from genome assembly GCA_937001585.2 of Brachylomia viminalis. NCBI lineage: Eukaryota > Metazoa > Arthropoda > Insecta > Lepidoptera > Noctuidae > Brachylomia > Brachylomia viminalis. Next base: position 8,769,526 of record OW443300.2, read on the forward strand.
GAAATATTTTTGAATAAGTTATTTCTTTGAACATTTCACAATATACATTTATTTCTTACTTCCAATATGTAGCAATACGCCTAACTGTGCGACAAAAACTGAGCGTTTTACGGTGTCCTACGTTTGGGCAGCGCCTTAAGTAGTTATGAAATATTTTGATCTATAATATTACTTCGAAATGCAGTCATTACTTTTGTAACTTGCGTAACACACTCTCTATCACAACGACGGATTTTAAAGCATTTTTTTTTGTAAATTGTTTGCTATATAGTTTCATACCTACCTATATCTGAAAAAATCGTCTGCTCGACAGCTTCAATCACGCAATTAATGTTATTCATTCATATTTAATTGTGAAAATTAAAGGCATCGCTACTGCAAGTGTAGGTAACGCAATTAGATGATTAGTCTAAACCAAAGCCAATTTGATTTACCTGTAACATGATCTAATCAAGTCAATTTATGTGAAAGTTCACAAGTATGGGGTCATTAAACCTCCCCCAAATAGGGCACTGGCTCACCCCCATCGTTGGCAAATCTTGTCGGCGCCGATACCGCCCCGCCGGCGCCGCTCCACAACGGTTTCCTTATTTTGCAAGCCAGTGTATTTGTAGCCTATTTTACGTTGCCAAAACCCGATAAGTTGACCCATATGTTATATAATATTAATAATCATGTTACAGGCAGTGCACCTATGACGTGGAATACCGTAAAACGGGGTGAATAGGGTGGCAGGGGTGAATCGGGACAAAACTTTAAAATGGATTTTAACGTTGAAATAATATAGTTTGTTGCTTAATCGTTAACAATAATAATATAATACAGTAAACACATTAGAGTCCTTTTCTGGCAACAAGCTATATTATTTCAATGTAACATCCCTTTTAAAGTTTCGTCCCAATTCACCCTGCATCCCTATTCACCCCGTTTTACGGTATTTATGATTTTAGGGTCTAACGTCATCGCGCGAGTGTTTTGTTAAAATTTAAGACCCGTTAAAAGTTTCAGTAAACTTAAAAACCGGCTTATATCGATGAGCCACAGAGGACCAAAAACTCTTTAAAACGTAGGAAGGTATTTACTCTTATTTTCTTTAACTTTCTTTGAAAAATCAATTAGTTTACGGTCAGGAAGGATGAAGATGATGATGATCTCTTACAGAAGCAATCAAATTATATAAGGAAATCTTTATCAAATACTGTGATTAATCTTCCAGTCTCTTTGAAGTGACTTCTTTTGCAATTAAATAAAACGATGTGTGTAATTTTCTTACGCAGATGTTGAACAATACTTAAGTACTTGATAATAAAGAACAATTTAATTGGAATGATTTTGGGACTACTAAATTATTCATAATACGTGAGTGGAACGTGAGCATGAGTTGGAAAAGTTCAGAATATTATAACAACCATATCCGTATGTACGACGGATGTACTGTTCACATTTTGTGGATATAAATAATACATGCCGTTGAAACATTACCGGCTGATAGGGACGAAAATATTCTGAATGGACCACGCCAGTCTGTCACGAACACTCGTGTAACCTTTAAATATTAATAATAATTCGTCTGGCAGGTCAAACACTTGAATACGATGGGTTGTAGGCATTCTCATTTGAAATAACCCTATCACACGTATTCCCTAGAGATGAAACGTAAAGGGAAAGGTCACCTGATAAAACAAATCTGGTGGATATTATTATTCTTTATGTTTACGTATCTCGGGACTATGGAGTCCCGGTCCTTTGGAAGGCGTACGAGGGGCCGAAGCCAACTTGCAGAGGCCCCTTAGACAATTTTAAATGGAATGAGGCACCAACCGATGATTATCTCTAAGGTTGACTGGTAGAAAATGCCTCAGGCATTAAGTCCGCCTTTGTACAGTATTATTTTTTTACTTGTGCATAAAGTTTTAATAAATAAATAAATAAATAAATCTCTGTATGCTCTATGCAAGTGCACCCAAAGACAACCCCCGGTTGGTGCAGGACTATTGCAGAACATGGGAACAAAACGTATTGAGCTATGGGTTTAGGTGGCTATAGTGTATTGGTTACCTAGAACTATGGAAGGACTACTTACGGCCGCAATTTTTTTTTACTTTATTGTGACATCCTCCACACAGAGTCTTCAGGTCTGGAACTAGGTAGAGCCTGTACTACGGTAACCTGATGACTGATATACATACTTATATACATAAACACACCCAGACACAGGTCAAACAGACATGTTCATGCTCACAAATGTTTGACTTGTCCGGGGATCGAACCCGGGACCATTAAACATTAACCTTTTTACACCATTCCTCGATTTTATGACCCAGGGTTAATAGAAAGAAAGAAAGAAAAATAATTTTATTTGGGACACGCACAAACAGTAACAATAACGAACATTTGAAACAAAAACAACTAAACTTACTAACTACTACTTAATAATAACTACTTAAAACTAAACTTACTAACTACTGCTTAATAATAACTACTTAAAACTAAACTAACTTAATAATAATAATGACTTTAAAAACATTTTTTTTTACATTGTCTTTGTCTTTTAACTCAATAGGTAGGTACTATAATTGGGGTGTATGAGGTCTTGCGTTACTTATGTTACATATTGTAGGTATATAACTAGTGACCCGCCCTTGCTACGCACGGTTTTTCGACTTCACAAACATCGAGATAATCTTTATCTTAGGCTAGTTTCATATTAATGTACTATACACATAAAACTTTGTGGGACTTGTGACTTAGTAATAACAGCTGCGCGTGTCGATCGATCAGGTTACGCTACGCTTGCCGTGGTTGGTCAGTGGATGGGTGACCATATTTAAAATTAAATACCAAGACCGCACCGTGCCTCGGAAAGCACGTTAAGCCATTGGTCCCGACTGTCATTCGTGGATCTTTGACAGTCGTTACGGGTCGTCAGAAGCCCGAAAGTCTGACAACCAGTCTTATCAAGGGGCATTGTATTACCCAGTAACTTGGTTGTTATGAAGTAACAGCAAAAATCACAAAACAATAAATGTTTGTTTAGTGATATTTGCCAAGTTTTCTGGCATTTTTTAACTTTTAATTATGAACAAAGATCTGCTACGGCATCAACTATTATATTAAGTTAAATTTCAGTACAATCGCGCTGTAAATCATTTTTAAATTGGCTCCAAATGATTTAATCTGGGATTTTTCATAAAAACACTGAAAATGCAACTAACTCAAAAACTACAGAATTTCGGTAGAACATTTGGTGGCTTAATTTGTTGCATTTTAACCCTACTATGACGTCCTGCAAGGAATACGTCGAGTTACCAGTAACCCTGTATATACTCGCTTCTGCTCGCGACTTCGTCTGCGTGAAATCTTGTTGTAACATAATATATCCTATGACACTCGGCAATACTGTAGCTTCCCATCAGTGAAAGAATTTTTGGAATCGGACCAAGAGTTCCGAAGATTACCCCCTACATTCAAACTCACTACTTACCTCTATAGAATATTAGTACAGATTTAGGTATACTTGTATAGATAATTAATGAGGAGATCAATATTAAAGGATAAGTGATATTTATTCTAAAATTATGTTATTGTAAAGACACTTGAATGTTTTATTAATACTTATACCTAATTGCCACTTTTTAGTAATAGAATATTAATGTTAGTACATACATATCGTCAGTCGAAGACAATCAATTTCTTCAAACTATATATGATATAATAGGATAATGAAATCGAAACTAAGGCTTCGTTCCCGGATATTTCCTTTCATAAATAATTTAAACCAAAGCCTACAAAGTTTTCTATAAATTACTTGGACCCAAAGAAATAAAGAAAGTATTTTTCCTGCATTAGTAAGTTAGCTATTATTTTTATTCAAAGGACTTTCTGAACATAGCAACAATGGCTTAAAATAAACCACCTTATTATATCGGGTTTCAGAAAAACGACGGCCACAAAAATTTATTAGAAACCGTCAATGTGCCAACACCAAAGAATCATTTATGCTATGGCAACACTTCGTGTGGCACAAACATAGGGTCAGAAAGAACTTTGTGCAGGGTTAGTGAAACGGACTCGTGTTTATTCGCCAGTGATTGGAGATGGATACGTCAGTTAAAACTGTGTGAGCATCCACTTTGACGAAACTGACGTCAGTGCCCGTCGCCTAGGACACGTTCTTCTTTATGTTTTGGTTGGAACAGGACTTTGGAACACACAGGTGGAACATGTTAGGTGAATGAAACAATTGAAAGAAGCCATTGGAACGCATTGGAACATGCTTTTTCTGTTGGTTGGTTAAATGAATGAAGCAATTAAACGATGACGTTAGGTAGATTTTTGTACTGTTGCCGTTGCTATTTTTTTTTTAAGAAAACGAAGAATTCGAACTTAGCATGACTATGCTTTTATTTGGAGCCAGACACGTACCTAGAGCGAAATAAAACTCATACGGAAAAGCAAACAAAACGATTTCAAAATTCGAAACTAACGCAACTGTGAAACGTGCAACTACCTCGAAAAGCGAAAACAATAATACAAAAATCATTTTGGGTCATTCAGAAACAATTTCACACAACGGGTGCAACCAAACGCTCCCCGCTAACGGCTAAGTACACATCTCGCGAATTTACTTCGAAAGTTCTAAACTTGCGACACTTAAAAACTACAGAAGTGCGCTAAGCGGCGACTGTTGCAGCTTCCAAGATAAATAGCCAATTGACACGGTCGTCCTTTGTCTGCCAAAAAAAAAGAAACAGACAGAAATAACGGACGAAAAATCCGATGGTATCACAAGAGATGTTTCTCATTTCTCAACGCTTATTTTCCGTACAATGCGAACGAAATGAATCCAGCTGCGTTCATTTGTGAATGCAATCATGAGTACTGCGGAACAGCTAATCCTGATCATTATTAATGAGAGTTTTAATTGGTTCACTATGGAATGGAGTAGCATGAATTTTAAATTATAGTCTCCAGGGCATAACGGTTTAGAGGCCGGATGCTGGGAATACAGTGCGTAAATAGATGAAGCACCTGTGCGTTAGTTTGTTTTACATTGTTTGGGAAATTAACTCCGAAATGGTTAGTATTCATAGGCTTATTTGAACTGCACATGGCGAGAACGATGTTGCAATAAATTGAATGTTTTGTGATTGTCCGGTCACCTGTTGCCCGTGTATTTTAGTAAAATGGTTTGCAAATGGATGTTTGGTATTAGATATTGTTATGATTTCAGGTTTTTGCGAAATGGATAGGTAATCAAATGCCTTTGTTTCGTATAGTGCTGAATTCACCGATCTGATTCCAATTTTGTTCTTAGTTTCGAGTCGTCATCACGTCAACGCCGGATGTCACTGAAAACCAGCGCTGGGGCTCTATCTTGCTTAGGGTCGTAGCATTATGTTGAGCGATGGCCGGTTTGTGTGGATGTGACGCATATATTTTCCCCTAACTTGTTTTTTTGTTGTGTTTGTGTTTTGTTTCTCTGCGTCATATTTACCGCAAATAAACGTATTTTCTTTCTTTTTCTAATTCTATTATATTATATGATTCATGTTTAAAAGAATGGACTCATCTTTTTATTTGATGAACTTTTATTACTTATGTGTTTGAAAACGCAAAACATGGTTAGATTAAAAATAATTTCATAGAATAGTTTTAAAAACTCAAGTAAAACATATTAAATAATAAAATCATAACCAGAAGGGTTATGATTTTATTATTTTTGGCTTTGTCGTAGTCTGGTATAAAAGGACACCACGTCAAAGTGTCCGTTCGTTTCCCATCAAGTAATTTTAGTTTCAGTTGAAAACATTTTAACATTTCACATTTGGTTTTACTGAATAAAATATGGACAAATAAAGAAATGTTAGCGGGTTGTGAGCACGGTGAAATTATGGTTATTTCCAGGTGGAATAAGTGTCAGGGCGAGCATATTGTGTGCATGTGACAGGACCATTAGCTGTCATGTTGTGTGGACATTACTGCTATGTACTATGCTCTTGACTGAACACTGAAGCTGCTTCAGAACATCAACATAAATAAACTTTTCACTCCTCTTGCTCAAAAAGACCGTCATTGTGAACCAGAGCGAAGAAAAAATAGCAATTCTTCCTCTAGGGGAAAAAGTTTTTTTTTTTAAATTTTGTGTGTCAAATGACAATGAGGCGTGGGAAGAGGCCCAAGACGCCATAGGAATCTTTTGTGACCTCTCCAAGGCATTTGATTGCGTCGATCACGAAACCTTGCTCTTGAAACTTGAGCATTATGGACTTGGAATACTTGCGCTCAGTCTAGTAAAATCTTATTTAAAGGATAGGCAGCAGCAAGTTCAAATAAATTGTGTCAATTCACTTAGTTTAAAAGTAGAAATGGGAGTTCCACAAGGCTCGATATTGGGTCCTTTCCTCTTTTTAGTGTATATTAATGATCTACTCCATTTATTAAAAAATCAACCACAAATGGTGTTATTTGCTGACGATACTTCTTTAATTTTTAAGGTAGAAAGAAGTGCTACAAATTTTGACGACGTTAATAACGCCCTAATGCAGGTCCATAATTGGTTCACTGCTAATAATTTAGTATTAAATGGGAAAAAAACTAAGTGTATACGATTTTCTTTACCTAATGTCAAAAGTAGTGATTGTGAGATAGTATTGAATCAAGAGAAACTAGAATTCGTCGATAAAACTGTTTTCCTGGGGATCACGCTTGACTCGAGGCTTCAATGGGGTTCTCATTTAACATCTCTGGCGGGACGGCTAAGTTCAGCAGTATATGCTGTCAGAAAAATCCGTCAATTTACCGATGTAGATACCGCGAGGTTAGTCTATTTTAGTTACTTTCATAGTATCATGTCTTACGGTATTTTACTTTGAGGACGGGCTGCACACGTCGATTCTATTTTTATTCTGCAGAAAAGAGCCATCAGAGCCATATATAATCTCCGCAGGCGCGATTCTCTAAGGGAACTGTTTAAGGTTATTAAGATCTTGACGGTACCTTGTCAATATATCTATGAAAACATCATGTACGTAAGAAAAAATGTACATCTTTTTACTAAAAGAGGTGATAGACATAATTATAGTACCAGAAATAGGGACCTATTAGTTCAACCAGGTTTCAGACTGGCTAAAGTGGACTCATCTTTCATGGGGTACTGTTTAAAATGTTACAATAAAATACCTCCCCACATACTTCAACTGAATGAGACGAAATTCAAAGTTTGTATAAAACGCACACTATGCAGCCAGGCATATTATAAGTTGGGGGATTATATCGCTGATAAAAATGCCTGGCTCAATGCTGGTCCTGCTCCACAACCACAACTAATTGATTAACATTTGAAAATACTGTTGGAGCTGCTGAAGATTGTAAGACTACCTTTGCTTTGTATAAACTCAATCTCCTTTGTATTATATAATTGCATAGGACAAGAAGTGTGAGTACTATGTACTATCGAGCTACCATTTACCGGGTAATGTCTTTCATTGACTTGAATGTGTCCTGGCGGCTGATAGATGTCATGCTCACTCAAATGTCTCGCTGACGGTGGCGCGTGTGTTGGATCATTTAGCTCCCTTCAAAATGGTTGAGCTGAATGGTGCTGATCCATGCGTCATGTTCGTGAACGGGCGCTGTCAGTTGGGACTGGTCATCTCTTAGCCACCACGGCTTATTTTTAATTATTTTATTATGGATTGTTTTGTTTGAATTTATATTTGCTGTACACTGGACACTCAATGTGTACGTCTTATTTACATCGTTCTCACATAATAATTATACCTATATACAAGATTAATGATGTAACTAATATTTATGTAACAATATAATTTAAAAGAGTGTCCAGGGAGTTTCTTGCCCGTTCTTCTCCATAGGTACCTACTACGCTTTGGAATGGGCAACTAGCTTCATATTTCTGACTGACCGACCACTTGACAATTCAAAAGTGCCTGTAAATGGTTTAATTGAAATAAATGCTTTGAGTTTGAGTTTGAGCCTACAAAAACGAAAAAGTCTTTTCACTCCTCTTGCTCAAAAAGACCGTCATTGTGGCGTACCAGAGCGAAGAAAAAATAGCATTTCTTCCTCTAGGGGAAAAAGTTTTTTTTTTTAAATTTTTGTGTGTCAAATGGCAATGAGCCTACAAAAACGAAGAAGTCTTTAGTCATAAGTAGAATAATCATGAATATAGACTCGACTTATTACTGTTTCATAAAAAAAGAACTTCATTTTATTTTTTAAAATTGAACTAAAATTGGCGATCTCTTTGGTAGAATGCATGCAATGCGTTGCGGCTGCAGAAGAAAAAACCAAAAAAAGACACTGTCGCGAAATCTTTATAATTTTTCTCTAATTGCAAATTGAATTGGTAGTGACCGTAATTAATTTTACAATAGTGAAAATGTCATCATCTAGTGAGAATGGAGACCCTAATTTGCAAATAGAAGAGAAAGGAAAAGAACCACTCAACATTCATCTTCACAGAGGACTGAAATTAAGTTAGGTACCATAAAAAAACATGTCGTTAAATATCCAGAATTGTACAAATTGTACATTTAATTTTTAATAAAATAAACTACATATTTCATATTGTATTGGATTGTTTTATTTTCTCGCAATCGTAGTGAAAAGTAGAGTGTAACACACGGCGCTAAAAACCCATTAAAACTCGGTTTCTATTTACTCCCTCGCTAAAACTCGGGAGTAAAACTACCTCGTATATAATGGGTCATTTTAGCTCCTTGTATAACAATCTACTATTTCAGAGGAACAAGCTGGGCCACCATAGAATTTATAACCTACAATGATCAAATCAATTCCATGACAGAAATACATACTTTAAAATTAATTTTAACAAATTGTTGTTCACTCGCTTTCTCGCTCTCTCTCTCTCTCTCTCTAAAAAAACAGAAAAAAAAGAAGTAGTTTGATCCGCACAAATAAAACGCACATTACAAAAAAAAAAGACTTAAAATACATCCACTAGAACACTTTTATGAATTACTTACATACAATTAAAAAATTCATACAAGTTTAGCGGTTTTTAAAGACAGGCTTTGAACTGTAGAACTTTACAGGCCTCTTAGAGCATTATGATAAAAAAAATATAATATTATAAAAAAAAACTTTAAGCTCTGCCTAACAAAATCATGTCCCAATAATTCAGTTTTTCTTTAAATATGACAGCTTTAATCCCATTTAAAGATTTCTTTTAGCGACTCAGAATAATTACAAGAAAGCATTTTATACTCGTTCTGATATTCAGCTGCCTACACACTTCAAGAAAATAAAGTTGACAGAATCCATTTACATTTCTCATAAAATAATACCGAGCTTCGCTTATTCACCACTTTTGTGTAACCGTCGTATATCTTAGTTTATACAACATACTGTATCGTTCACAATTTAGATACGACAAACCAAATAATAAGTACAAAACTACTAAGTTCAAAGGGCAGTCTATATTGTTAGTCCCTTAACTAAAGACTTTACAAGTCGAATCGATATAAATATTATATTTTTTTCTCAAACAGGCTTGGAAATTTGAGCATTATTTTTACAACCTTCTTCGAGATAAATCGAAATTGCTGTACTGGCCAAATACATGCGAGCAGCGATCGGCAAAAATTGTATGAAAATCCATATCTGTCGTGGTTTAGCGGCCAAATAAATTACATAGTACTCGTAGTAAACTCATAACTATCGTGTAATTTAAAAATGGAACGATCTTTTACACCGAAACATGGCAACCAAGGAGGTAACTTATCAAAGGTTTTATTTAAATTTCGAACTAGCTTACAAATAGAAAGCTGTTTATTGAAAAAAAAAAAACAATGAACACTTTCACGTGCGAAAAAATATTGTTGTTCGTTGTTCGTCATTGATTTTGAAAAGTAATTGTATTTTAATTTCCGCGCATTATTTGAGAGAAGTACTATACAAGCCTTGGCCACAACTAGGCGTTGATATACTTACTTATGTGTGCCTCGGATTCGCCTCGGCCCACATTTACACGTTCAGCCATCAATGCCTCTTTTTGCTGGCCGCTGCAGTAATGTACTAATACAGGGTGGTAGTTAATTCAGCATATGAATCTAGAACCCGTAGCGTAGATAACTTTCGTCGGTTATGAAAAAGAAAATCTGCTATTTCATATAAAGGTGCAATACCTACGCGGTCAAAATGTATGGAAAAGCAATTTTTTTTGCCCGATGCAATATTTCTGAATCATGTACTGAATCCGAATAATACTGAATCTCAACAACTTGCGCGTCGATGTCCCTGGTACTCTGTATAGTAGGTAGGTACATTAGAGGCAATTGTGTTTCCTCCAATAAAAACTTGCTAGCTGAAATAAAAAGGCTAAAAGTTTTAACGAGATTTGGTAACTTATAAAGAAAGTCCAAATGTTTGGGACTCCTATGTTAAAACATCGTCCTCGAGTACGACTATCTTCAATTTTTATCTCGTGTTAACAATCTTTATTTCTTTTATTCATTCGCAGTGAATATGACTGTGACTTATTTCTACTGTGATTTCATCATTTAAAAATTGTTAAAAAAAAATAACAAGACAACAGTCATCGGTAGCTATTAAAAATAAAAGTTCGTTTGTAATTTTGTCTATTACTGTTTTCTCACAACCGTTTTTAAAAGAAAAGTGCCACAGTTAAAACTGTAAAGCCGGTAGAAGGAACTAACGGTCAACTCAGCGCGACGTCTGTCCGGTCACATTGCGACATTCGTCCTACTTAGTGTCCAAATATAGACCTCTGACTCGACCTTACACTTCTACTGCTTCTTATTATATAATAATGCCGTCTGTGTATAGTTTGAGATCCTGCCAGACAGGATACCGGTATGCCTAAGGCTGGGTACGCACTTTTGCACCCGAACAAAGAATGAACATTGATCAGTGAATGTTTGATGTGCGGTGGCGTAGCTACAGTGTTGTGGCTGTGGTGTATCATGCGATGGCAAGTTTGTTTTAAACACCGTGTACGGCTTATTTGCATAAATTATGTACTTGGTTTCTTCTTACAAAGAGTTCATATAATGTATGTAATGTAGGACAGGTATTGGGGAGAATTTTGACTAGGAAACAAAACACAAAAAACAAACGCAACGAAAACAAATTGATGAGGACAGTAACACGTAAGTAATTGATAGTCAATGTGAAAATATACCTAATTCATATTTATGTAAAAAGCACGATTCTTTAACTGGTAAAGTGTATCTTCTTGCGGTATAGTACCTATTCATGTAGGTACCTACATTATGCTCATCTATTTTACTCTCTTGATGAACGAGCAGCTAACGGCTGTTTATAATCCAATGTGATAATAACATTCTCAACACTACAGGCTCGTAGTAAAGAAGAGCAATAATAGATTGGCTTAAAGATTGCAACTCTGAATTCGTAATGACAGGTTGCGAGCTCGACTACGAGCTGTTGTCTTCGAATAAATATGTATTGCACTACAAATACTAGAGTAGGTACCTTTGAACACTAAGGTACGAAACCCTTAGCACCTATACGTCTAGTTCACAAGAGGTTAAAGCTTCGGCTAAGGCTATGTACAGCTGCATCGATACCGCTTCGCATTTTCGGCTTTGTAATTTTTCGGTCGGCTGCATCGTGGTATCAAATGGCTTCGTCGTAGCTTCCAAAACTGTAGCTTTTGACATGTTTAAAAACAAATCAAAGTAAAACCTTTATAAAACTAGAACTCGCGGCAGTGCACTTTAAACCTTGCGATTGATTTTTGTCGCTACATCCATATTCTAATAAAGACCGAAAAGGTAACAATTTCTAACCCACCACACCTTAAAGTCTAGCATACAATCGTGTATTTTGCCTTTTGTTTCGTTGATGAGCCTATAAAACATGTTACAAAAATGCACATGCCAGACATCAGTTGAGTGCACTCTGCATAAACTGTATTCATTTTTATCACACGTTTCAACTTCAACAATCGACCGGCGGAATTTTCATTAAAAGTACTTAAATGTACATAGGTACATTTGTCGAACCTTTTTAGACTGAAATTCATTTAATAATTTATCGGATATCCAACGTGACATGCTAACAGCCTTTTTGAAACAAATTATATAACGATGGTGGAATAAAAAACTGGGAATTGATTACGATACCCAATTATTTTGCCGTAAACATACTTTGTATAATATTTCGACGAACCTTTTTTATGTGAAGGTAATCCGTTATTCAGTATCCAAAAATAAAGTGGCATAATATCGAGTAGAATTTTGAGGGCCGAATAGAGATTATCCCTGTCGATATTCTGATCCGCTTATGCAGTCTATATTCGTAATAAGTAAAAAACAATGGCTTCCTAGTTTCACCTTCTACGTGAACATAAAGGCCGGTACATACGTCGGTGAACCGTAGGCTCTCGAGGGAACCATTGTTGTAGGAACTACGCACGACAACGTACGACGTGATTTCTATTACCGTTTCCGAGTTTTCTTTGTATGAATTATATTGTTTGAAGTGTTTCACTTTCTTCACAATACGCGTGATCTGGTTGAGTAACTGTGTTGGCACTACCTTCAAATTTTGTATGGTGGGGTTTGTATACTTTAGGTAAACAACATTAAATTCGATACGGTGACCTAAAAAGGCGAATGCGGCTTTGTGTTTAAGTAGACATAAAAAGTTTTTGGTCTCGGCTTACATTATTATATCAAAGACCTTTTCCTAGCTACGTAGTGATAATATAGGCTAATACTATCTAATAATGACCGTTTTGTGGGTTTTTAATTATTGAATTTAACATTCGGGTAGTCTTCTTTCCATTTAACAATTGGCTCGTGACTAGGGTTGCCAGCCGTACTTTATAATAAAGTATTGTACGTTATTTCAGGTAATTGTACTTTATACTTTATGAGAACAATAAAGTGCAAGAAAATACTTTATTTCACATGATTTGATTTCTATGGGATTTTGAAAAGTTTAGTCGTAAGTATTTTTTCGTTAAGAGCGTTTATACCTTATGAGTCGCAACGTCGCAATTTAGTGTCATATTTCGTGGTTTTCAATGTTTATCATTTAATCGGAGCTATATTTTAAAAATCTGTTTAATTAACTTTTTAGAATTATGTGAAAACTGTGTAAAAGGTAAGAAATCGTTGCGTTTACAGTTTCTATTTATATGCAAATAATACATTGGAAACTTGCAGGGCGTTATTTTCATTGTAAAATAACTGTAAGCATTACGGTTACTTACTTTTTAAACACTTTCACGTAATTCGAAAAAGTTAATTAAACAGATTTTTAAAATATAGCTCCGATTAAATGATAAAAATTTAAAACCACGAAATATGACACTAAATTGCGACGTTGCCACTCATAAGGTATAAACGCTCTTAAACGAAATTTATCGATTGGTGCTGAATCGATGTCACTACTCGCCAGCGCCACATCACTTAAGCACTCGTTTTTAAGAACGCAACCTAAGCTCGAAAGTCAACAATACTAAACGTGACATTGGCTAAATGCACAAACCGTGCGAAGCCAAAACAAAAAAAAAATGTCAACAATGCCAGTGTCACTGTCATTGTCACACAATTTCTTGTTAGTTTTGTGCGAAGGATGCGGTTTGAGTGCAAGAAGAATACGAATTACGATTAAAGTTTTACAGATTTGTGTGTGTATTTGTTTGTTGTAATTATGTACAAAACGTAATTTTCAAAGTGAAACAGATCAAATAGATAGTGAGTAGAAATACTAATTTGATACAAACTGCCGAGAGCAATAAAAAATATGTTTTCAAACATAACAATAAAGAAAAATAAATTGTACTTTATTTTTATTCTATGTACTTTTTTATTCTAACCTATACTAACCAATGTACTTTACCTGCAAAAAAAAAGGTGGCAACCCTACTCGTGACTGACGCTGCAGAAGCCAATCAAAACGCTGATCGCAGAACGTTCCGTTCATAATATATAATCTCTATCCCAACTCGATTTTTAAAACGTTCTCGTGAAACCTTGAATAACTAATACATTCTCCGGTTGGTTGCCGAAGTTATCTTTCATGGACGGTAATCGTAAAAGTTAATCTATTCGAATCATCGTGAGAAATTGATGCTTGACCAAAACGACCTCATTTGTAGTCTGAACAAATAAATAATAATAATAATAAAAAAAAAACAAATATATTCTGAATCAAGTTACTGTTTGCCATCCACGAACTCAGGATATTGTGATCTGATTGTGTTAATATTCTAGAAAATTTGCTTTAAATTATAACCGCATTTTTACTGCGATTTTCTTGTACAAAGGGAAAATATCTTAGCGACGACGTCTTTGTTGCATAGCGTACAGATAGATTAAAAAGGAATTACATTTTATTTTATAATGCATAGAGGAATGAAAGAGCTAGGCAGCTCGTTATGCTCAGGCGGGATGGGGTTGTAATCACTAGTCAATATTTGTTTAAACAAGTCCTGACTAGTAAAACAGGATGTTCGGAGCAGTGAGGTTGCTTTATAAAGATGAATAATTATTTATATTTCTCTTCCTTCTTTTAGGACTTGTGTGGAAAATACAAGACCAAAAACTGTTACCTTTTATTGTATTTTAAAATTAAAATGTATTTTTAAAATTTAGAATGTTATTCTTTCCGAGTGACTCTTTATCAAAAGTATGGACATTAAGTACCTAAATAGGTACTTTTTATGAAAAATATACTACCTTTCCGAGCAAAAGTATGGACATTAAGTACCTAAATAGGTACTTTTTATGAAAAATATACTACCTTTCCGAGTGACTCTTTATCAAAAGTATGGACATTAAGTACCTAAATAGGTACTTTTTATGAAAAATATACTACCTTTCCGAGTGACTCTTTATCAAAAGTATGGACATTAAGTACCTAAATAGGTACTTTTTATGAAAAATATACTACCTTTCCGAGTGACTCTTTATCAAAAGTATGGACATTAAGTGCCTAAATAGGTACTTTTTATGAAAAATATACTTCTAAAAATCCCATTCTATTTCCTTATCTAAGTTTCAAGCTACTTAAATGGAAATGGCTTGTTTAGTCTACCCCTAAAAACAAAACATCACGAGGAAGGCAGAATCTCTTACTTTTCATAAACGTCAATGCTTGTGGGAAAAATGTGACTTTTCTAGGCACTAGAAAAAAAAGTACAAAGAGAGTACGCTAATGAGGTAACGTCAAACTTTATGAACACGAAACTCATAAAATGTGCTAGAATAGAAACGATGAAGCCCTTGAAAAACGTTCCTAGACTGGATTGAAACCATAAAACATACATTGATATCTGCTGTTTCCATCTAGCAGGTAGATAAGTACTTGCAGGTACTTGCCAGAGTCGAGTGAAAGGAATTGTTTATTGTGAAGCTCGCAGACAATAGCTACCGTTATTACCCACCGTTGAACTACTTCGCTTTTATAGTTATACAAGCTCACTTTAGTACCTACAATTGAAAGTTTCACTCAACTAGCTGATCCGAGCAGAGTGAAAATAGAATACAAAAATGATGAATTTACTATGCATTGTATTTTTGCTCTCGCAAACAGCTTTTCCATGAAGTGAATTCAACTGGTTGTTGACGTTATTTATTTCATTATTTGCGTTTTCAATCAATTACCTACACCAACCATAGAAGACATACATATGGATAATTTATGTAGGTAGGTACGTACAATAAAATACAAAAAATGTTTAAGTAAGTAACGATAAACACAGCTAACACTAAATTGTTTTCTTTATTTTTGGGATGCCAATATAATTGTATTACTTATTTTGTATGTTTCCTTATTTAAACCAAACACGTAACCATCACAGAATAAAGAATCAAGACCGTCCGCCTGTCTGGCCTTCAAAACTTTTTCCCACGCTCGACGGAAGGATAGACGAATCAAGGATGCCCCAGACGTACCAATTTCCACAACAAATTATTTGTACAATAATTTACAACAAATTTTCTCTTGTCCCCAGTTTCTATCCCTGCTGGAACGCAATGTGGTCGCCAACACAACCCTTCACTACCGACAGATGACTCTGTTCGCGCCAACCAACGAAGCATTCCAGAGGTTCAACGGAGAATTGGACGATTCACTCGTCCTCTATCATATAGGTATGTGGACATTTGTTCCGTAAATGTTGTGGGTGTAAGCGTATGTGTAGGGTGTATGTTGTGCGTGTATATGTGTGTGGGTGTAAGGCCTTTCTATTGAAGTCGTGTGGTCCGCAGATAGTACATTTATCTTTTGTATTTCTAGGGGTGTTATCCGTAAATGGTTTGTGAACGGACTGAGATATGTGTTTAAGTGATAGACACAGTAGAACTTATAAGTATTTGATATTTGTACCAATGGATAAGTGGATACCTATCTAGTAACCAGGGGACTACGGCTACAAATGATGTGTTCTATATTTTATTTTATATATCGCGCCGCCTATTAATGAAAACGTTTCTCTCCTTAGACTTAAAACCATGCTTAACAATACCTTATGATTGTACAACAGACAACCTTTACCCAACCCTCCAAGAAACAGGGACTAGACAGTTATTTTAGGTAATAATGCATCTGCATAAAACATACTCTGAGGTTTTTCGGTACAAACATCAAAGTCGCGTGTTATTTTAACTAAGCTCAAAGACCAAACTTGTGAAACTTATCCTATTAGTCAACCCTCCTTGTAGTTTAGACTAAACTAAGCTAGTTCAGGTACAGCAACTCCTAAATTAAAGCGATTCTGCTAGATTTTCACCTTGTGTAGTCTACGTGAGAACCCAGGCATTCATTAATTTCAACTCCACATGTCTACGAGTCATCGTGATAATTATTATTTAGAAAATTAACTTTGTTTTATTTCAACTACTGGATTAGTTAGCCGAGATGAAAATAAAACTTCGAATGAAATGAAAGCTGAAGGTATAAAAGTAGTTATCGCTCAGTCTAATCGATTCTAGAGAATTGTGGGCGCGTGGAAACAAAACAGTAAGACCACGTTTGCACGGACGTAAAATAATAAAATAAAAATATCGCGGCGGGATGTTATCACTTATCACGCACTGGATTTTGAATTCTCGGTGTTGAACCGAACATTGCGAATCCGACACAGTGCATCCCAGCACGACGAAAAAACATACTGTTGGATTTTCAACTCTTGGCGCTAAGTAGAGCGTTGAAGATCCAGTGCGTGAAAAAATCAGGGCGCGATATTTTTACGTCCGTGCCTACGTGGTCTAAGTCGTTAGACACGTGCCAGCAAAGGCAAGGCAAGATTGAGTCGTCAACTTCTTATAATTCCAAGTCTATCCCTCTCGTAGATTGATAAAGGAGCCGCTCGAATTCAATACTGACTGACATAATCCGATTATAATAGTCATGGAACGAGCTGACTGTCAAACGCGGTTTCGCCCGCGCATTATTTGAATAAAATATTAATAATGGCGAAGCTGTGTCATTTCTCAGGAAGATAAATAGAGTTTGTGACCTGAGAAACGGCACAATATTCTGGAGCGAAGTTTTGTAACAAAGAATGTTTGTGATCGTGAAATAAGCTTTTATTTGCACGACGTGTATGGCCTTAATGGTTTAAATGTATATGTAATAGTTTAATGTATCTGTAATAGTTTAATGTGTCTGTAATAGTTTAATGTATTTGTAATAGTTTAATGTATCTGTAAGTGCAATGTATGTTGGTCTAGTGGACGCATATGCTACTGTTGAGCATGAGATCCTGGGTTCGATTCCCGGGTCGGGCAAAGTGTTATTGGGTTTTTCCATCTGGAATTTCGGAAGGTTCGCCCCTAATTACATGGAACTTAAATACAATTACCTCTGTTTATTCAATTATTCATAATCCATCAAAAATGATATAGTCTAGTAATTAAATAATCAATACCGCGTCGCCTATTGAATATATATAATACCTATAAGCTATCCATAGGTAAATACAATAACAAGCAGGCTCAGCCAGGCAGCTTTGTTGTTTGAATGTAATTATAATCTAAAGCTCCTCGCCATCCTAACTAATATTATAAATGCGAAAGTAAGTTTGTTTGTTTGTTACGCTTTCACGCTAAAACGGCTGAATGGATTTGAATGAAATTTGGCACATGGATAGACCATGACCTGGATTAAAACGTAGGATACTTTTTATCTCGATATTTCCAAGGAATCGAGAGTTATGCGGGTAAAACCGTGGGTCGCAACTAGTAATACAATCAAAAACTCTCAGTACTAGCTGAACCATGCAAACAAAATACATGGGAAAACATAGATCATTTAAAGTAGGCCAATCAAAATATATGTGCTTGTTACCTACTGCCTATAAAAAGGATTCAAGATTTCTTTCATTCGTGAATAGTAGAAGACTAGAGGTCTTCCAAAGAATTTGTTCTTTGCTAGAAAGGAAACCACAGTACTCTAAAAAAACCTCTAGAACGAAAACAATTTTAATAAGACTGTATTGAACATTGCATTGATTGCCATGGGATAGTAATTGATGATGTTCTTGACGACCGCTCTTAGGACAACGGCCAGTTATGTGTCTGACAAACGTTAAAATTTCCAAATCAAAATCGGCTTCAAAAAGGTGTGAAAGAAACTAAACTGCTTTTAAATTCGTAACTTGCCTTGCTTGTGTCCCACTGCTGATCCTTTCTTTTTTTATGGGGATCACAACAGCTAAAGCGCGGTCACTGTCGGACTGCATAGAAAAGAAAGAGAACTGAGAAAAGCTGATAATTTATTGCAAAATATGTAGCAATTCTTTATTTACAAAAAATCTATTGATTGGACTAAAAAATTAAAACACTATCACGTTAATACGTTGCTTGAAGAACAATCTGAAAAAAAACAGAATGATTGCATGCATATTAGTATGGTTTTTAATCGTTGAAAGAAAGTTTTAGAGGTATGTTTGTGACTTTTTTTATCGTACCAAATTAGTTGTATTATGTTTTCAACACACTATCTAACTAGCTTATATTCTGAAAAATATCATTTTTTTTTTGATTTTCTTTACTGCAGACAGTAAAATTAAGACTGTTTGGAAAATTATCAATAATGAAACTAACAGGAACAAAAAGCATAACTCTGATTACACACTGGAGACGTCATGTGGTCTCATTTGCGATAGCAAAGAAGTTGCTCAACAATTAGTAAATTTATTTACCAGTTTCCCAATGAAAACTACTGAAACCTTAAATTCACTCAGTTTAAAAGTAGAAGTGGGAGTTCCACAAGGCTCGATATTGGGTTCATTCCTCTTTTTAGTATATTGTATAAATAATCTACTCCATTTATTAAAAAATCAACCACAAATTGTGTTATTTGCTGACGATACTTCTTAAATTTTTAAGGTAGAAAGAAGTGCTAAAAATTTGGACGACGTTAATAACGCCCTACTACCGGCCCAAAATTGGTTCACTGCTAATAATTTAGTATTAAATGGTAAAAAAAACTAAGTGCATAAAATTTTCTTTACCAAATGTCAAAAGTAGTGATTGTGAGATAGTATAGAATCAAGAGGAACTAGAATTCGTCGATAAAACTGTTTTCTTGGGGATCACGGTCGACTCAAGGCTACAATGGGGTCCTCATTTAACATCTCTGGAGGGACGGCTAAGTTCAGCAGCATATGCTGTCAGAAAAATCCGTAAATTTACTAATGTAAATATCGCGAGGCTTATTATAGTTACTTCCATAGTATCATGTCTTACGGTATTTTACTTTGAGGACGGGCTGCAGACGTCGAGTCTATTTTTATTCTGCAGAAAAGAGCCTTCAGAGCCATATATAATCTCCGCAGGCGCGATTCTCTAAGGGAACTGTTTAAGGTTATTAAGATCATGACGGTACCTTGTCAATATATCTATGAAAACATGATGTACGTAAGGAAAATTTTACATCTTTTTAGTAAAAGAGGTGATAGACATAATTTTAGTACTAGAAACAGGGACCTATTAGTTCAGACTGGCTAAAGTAGACTCATCTTTCATGGGGTATTGTTCAAAATGTTACAATAAAATACCTCCCCATATACTTCAATTGAATGAGACGAAATTCAAATATTGTATAAAACGCACACTATGCAGACAGGCATATTATAAGTTGGGGGATTATATACGGCGATAAAAATGCCTGGCTCAGTGCTGGTCGTGCTCCACAACCACAACTAATTGAATAACATTTGAAAATACTGTTGGAGCTGCTGAAGATTGTAAGACTACCTTTGCATTGTATAAACTTAATCTCCTTTGTATTATATAATTGCATAGAACAAGTGTGAGTACTATAAGTACTATCGGGCTACCATTTACCGGGTAATGTCTTTCATTGACTTGAATGTGCCCTGGCGGCTGATAGATGTCATGTTCACTCAAATGTCCCGCTGACGGTGGCGCGTGAGTTGGATCATTTAGCTCCCTTCAAAATGGTTGAGCTGAATGGTGCTGATCCATGCGTCATGTTCGTGAACGGGCGCCGTGAGTTGGGACTGGTCCTATCTTAGCCGCCACGGCGTATTTTAATTATTTTATTTATGGATTGTTTTGTTAAAATTTATGTTTGCTGTACTCTGGACACTCAACGTGTACGTCTTATTTACATCGTTCTCACATAAAATGATACCTATATTCAGCATTCGTGATGTAACTAATATCTAAGAACTGACTGGACAGGTCCGCTCAATCTGTATGGTTTTTCCTCAAAAGACCGTTTCAGACTCCAATCTACATGGTCTTCACATGATCTGACCAAGATTATGTCTGGACTTTAAAAGAGACAGTGACCTCTGAGTTTGTTTCGGCCTTTCTTCTCAGAGTAGTCAGATAGAAAACGCCAACCTCATCTAGTTTTTAAAATATGATTGACGTGTAAAAGTGTTTGTACAAACCTACTTACAGAAATAAAATCATTTATCATTTATGTAACAATATAATTTAAAAGAGTGTCCATGGAGTTTCTTGCCCGTTCTTCTCCATAGGTACCTACTACGCTTTGGGCAACTAGCTTCATATTTCAGCCTGACCGACCACTTGACAATTCAAAAGTGCCTGTAAATGGTTTAATTGAAATAAGTGCTTCGGGTATGAGTTTACAATCTATCAATCAGTCATTTATTTGCAACGAGTGTAGGTTAGGTTGCAGTGGATCATATACATTTAGGCAATATAAAACTAACTAAGTCAATTTCTTTTAGCAAATCTGGCGACGACCCTCCAAAATATGGATTATGCGATATCGACTGATCTGGACGGCAACCCCCCACTGTGGGTGACGACGCGACGGGGAGCAATGCATGATGACATCTATGTGAACAACGCTAAGGTCTACGTCGCCAGGTCTTACCAGGCCGTCAACAGGAATAATAAGTTACAAGTAAGAGTTGTTTTTTTACTTGCAGGGATGTCAAACATTTGGTTAAAATTTTTCAATAGATATCGTTATAGATAGGTAAAGTCAAGGAAAAATGTTTTTTTGCAAATAGATCATCAATTTAAATTATCCGTTTATTCAAATCACAACTGTCATTCTTTGCCAGTGTATGAAATAGTTACAACAAGGTAAATTGACGTAGGGTGTCAATTTGCTTAACAATACATTGCCTTTACTGTATACCATTGATATAGAATTCCGCTGTATACAATATTGCGTGTTTAGTTCGCAGAGCTGTCAAACGTTTGGTTTCCGTTCATATTTTCAATTTAATTACAGAAATGCGCTTAAAACTAAAAATATCACTGCAGTTTTGAATCAATCTACTATGATTTTGAAACGAACAGCTGAATAGGCCGAAACAACTCCGAAGTATATTTTTGTTCCAAACATTTGGGATCAATACCTACATGACTCAATAAACCAGCCAGTACTGAAAAAGTAACATCCCAAGATAATAAGAATTTCAAGAGTTTTTTCACAAAGCACAAATCTCACTGTATTACGGATACCAACAACATTCCCGCGGGATTCATAGTTTTCGTCAGGTGGCTTCGGTAAAGACATAACACAATTATTATTTCGAGGAGATACTTCGATAACTCCTTTGACTTAATTTAATAAAGTAGCTTAGTTCAATCCGGCTAGATTAGGGTTGTATCTGAGATAATCGAATCGGCCTGAGTTATAATTTAATCAAATAGAGGTTAGTTTAATGACATAATGAAAAGAGAGGCTTTGTCCAAGGGTTTCTTGGTCGATAAACTTTCTGAAAACATAAAATATGGTTTAAGACAGACAGACGCCATAGTAGATAATTGTGTATTCTATTTCATTACCCATATAATATTCGCGCCTCATCTTAATAAATATGGAATACGAAAACTAAAAAAGATTTTTTGAGAAAGCGACACGCGGAAAAATCGATATTTATTACACCTCCCGAAGTTATTATATTGCTGTTAGCCCAATTAATCATCGCTCCAATAACAGAGCGTTTCCCAAATCAGGCAAACATTTGATTTATTCCGGTTATTTGGAAAAATCTAATCTAGTTAAGTATATTTTAGCCCGTTACAAGTATTGTACCAGGGGCTCGTGGCTATATAATAACAGCTGCATGGGTCGGTTTTCAGAGCTAAGCAAGGTGACAGTGACCATCCATAACATACCGAGACCCCTCCGTGACAAAGCGGGATCATCCGAAAGGGGTACCGTTGACCCGGAACATAAAGGGCCAAGGAAGGAACACGGGTGGGTTTTAGTCAGTAAGAGTCTGACACTCCCTTCCGCTCCACCCAGAGCGGGAGGAGTCATTTGATGATTTCGCATCCTCAAAAAAAAAAAAAAAGGAACCCCTCCGTGACTCGGAAAGTACAATAAGCAGTTGGTCCCGGCTGTCATTCGTAGATCTTTGACAGTAGTTACGGGTCGTCAGAAGCCCGAGAGTCTAACCACCAGTCTTGCCAATGGGTATCGTGTTACCCAGTAACTGGATTGTGAAGGTCAGATGGGCAGTCGCTTAATATAAAATACTGGTATCGAGCTGCATGTGGATAAACTGGAAGCCGACCCCCAGAATAGTTGGGAAAAGGCTACGCAGATCAGATAAATTATAACAAGTATTGTGCCAGAAAGTCCCCAACGATCAATATCGCCAGTGAGTTTTGGCACGTTTCTTATACGAATAATATGCAGGGTACATTTGAACCCAGGCAAGCTTGAACGATGTGATTACTTGCCTGATTCGGGAAACCAAAACATTTGGTTGATTGCTGCAAAAAATATTTTTATTAGACCGTGCCATGCGAGAGAAATTCGCATAAAGAAGCGTTTTATTTAACTGCCACCCATTAGTGTGTGAACTATGTGTACCGACATTCTTGAAATTATTTTGCCTGTCGTCTATGCGTTCGCACTTTGCAACCGTGGTGAGTTTGCTTGTTACCAATCAGTAAAAGCCTAAAATCAATTTTCAGTGAATTTTTATTATTATGTCGATAAAGTTTTGAGGTCAGATACAGAAGTATAATAGGATACGATAAAATCATTCAAAACACCAATAGAAAATACGATAAAGCCCAAGTAAACAAAAATACCGAGAGCGAAACAGCAAATAAACCAAATTATCGAAGCAATAACTATCAAGAGCCTAACCCAAATTCCCGCTGGACTAATTAGAGGAGGATATTGACGAAGGAACAACAATCAGGGTCGAAGGTCAAGAGGATCTAGTGCGGCACCGAAGGGGCTTCTGACACGCTATTTATTAACACTATTATAGGCCTGTTCACACGTACCACAGCCACACCACATCACAGCTGCAAAATGTGGGCATGCAGTGGTTACGTGTGAATAGTGTCGCTGGAACTTCTTACAGTTGCGTTGTCGCTAGTAGTTGCGATGTGGTTTGCAGACAGACAGATCTTTGTGTTTGCGATGTGGCCGGCCGCTAGTTTGTGGTCTTGCTGGTGTTGGCGTTGTGGCTACGACGTGGCCTGGATGTGGCCGCTATGTGGCCGCCCGCACAGTTGATTTTGACGGTCAAATGTTGTCCGTTTGATTTTCATACAAATTAGCGCCGTCCATGTCGATACCGGAAATTTCAATTCGTAAATAAATTAAATAATATTTCAAGTCGTAAATAAAATTTTGCCGAAAATTAGTTATAAATATATTTGAAAACAGCGTCGCGAGCTATATCGATTGCTATATTTAAAATAATCCTATCTTATAAAAAAAGCCCCTTACCACCTGGATTTTCAACAGCTTGATTCGATTTTTTTTACTAAGTATATGAGATGTATCGTGAAAAAAATTGGCTCTACTTAAAAGTCGTGTTTTGTCCTTTACGGCAGTTGAAATTTCCAGTATCGACGTGTTGTCGTTGTGGTGTAGTTGTGGTACGTGTGATCGGGCCCTCATGATGACTTTACGCTAAAACCACTTAGAAACTAGGAAACTTTTTCCTTAGAACAAAAACGACTCTTTTCTCAACAGTTTTATTCATACTTGACTGAACAAAAAAGGTTTAACTAACGAGACAGAACTTCATCAGCACAACTTTGTCTTCTTTCTTTCACATTATTCTATTATCTTTGATTTCTTTTGACAAGAGCACGAAAGTTATTATTTTTGTTTGTGCTTCTTTTTGTAGGCAATAAAGTAATTTTATTTTTCCAAGATGATCGATATAAAATTGTTTATTTTGAACCTTGCTTGGGACAAAGACTATTGTGATTATTTACCTTAGTGTTTTATAATTATATTCTAAACCTATGCAATTATGGAATTATAATAGATCGAAGAGAAGTTAAATTGTATTAGTCTGAATATACTGTTCGTATTTAATTGAATATGTGTAAATTATTTCATCACCACTGCTCCGTGCCTCGGAAAGCACGTTAAGCCGTTGGTCCCGGCTGTCATTCGTGGATCTTTGACAGTCGTTACGGGTCGTCAGAAGCCCGAAAGTCTGACAACCAGTCTTTACCAAGGGGTATAGTATTACCCAGTAACTGGGTTGTGGAGGTCAGATAGGCAGTCGCTCCATGTAAAATACTGGTATTCAGCTGCATCCGGTTAGACTGGAAGCCGACCCCGACATAATTAGTTGGGAAAAGGCTAGGCAGATGATGATTTAATTGAATATGTTGGACCCAACACCTAAGTATATCTGGTAAACCTTCACTAATTACATACGTATTGATTTCTTTGTTCTGGAATCTGCGAAATGATAAAGGTTGCTGCATAAAGATACCTGCTCAAACAGGCTTGCCAAGCTTGCAGTTACGTTAGTACGTAGCCACCTTGATAGTATGTCCTGGTTGTATGTTTGTTCAACAATCGAAGTGCTAATTTATAGGTATGAGGAACAGGGTAGAATGTTCCTTATCCTCCGTTGAAAAGAGAGAATTTTCCGACCAGACGGGTGTAGATGTCTAGTGGGCTACTGCCCGACAGTTGTTATCGGGTTTCTGTTGGTATACAGGGTCAAATGAAATTAGCTAGCGAAACTCCGCAGACGTTATGAGTATCGATATTGAAACAATATACTTACAAAATAAATAATAAATATGATGATTTTTTTGTGGTGTTATCGGCCGCATTTCATGTAGTCACTTGAAATATCAGTTTAAATAAACAGTTTTTTGAGTAAACGTCACAGACGAGATGGATATCGATATTTATAAACACGATAAATCAAAATAAAACAGATTTTCTCAACGTATACTACAAATAATAAAACTAGTTTATTTTATCGTGTTTAGATTTTGATACCCATATCTACCGCAAATTTTCACTAGCTAATTTAATTTGACCCTGTACATGTTATTTGCGCCGATAACTCTGCTTGCGCAATGTAGGGTTTTACGTGGCGTGATATGTAATGCATAGTTTGCGTGTGGGGTAATAGATTACCACACTAACTTCTTACTTTATTTATTCATTTAACCATTTATGTACACACATATATAAACAGAGAAGAAGAAAAGTACTGAAAAATGGATACAAGGTGATGCTTATTTCTAAAGAAATCTCTTCCAGCATACCTGCGATAGGAAAGTAGATAAAGAGATGTAGATAGCGTATGTAAGACAAGTACATAAAATCAAAAACAATTCACGTAATAAAATAAAACAAATAATAAGAGAGTACGCTTATATACAAAAATACATACATACCTACTTCTAAAATAAATATCACTAGAATATTAATATATACGCAACTCTATAATGAAGTGGAAAGATAGTGTTCTTTCACTCATCTTTTAAAAACTGCAACAGTTTGACAGTCCCTAATGTCATGCGGAAGTGAATTCCACAACCGCACCGCGGGCGCAGTGAAGGAATAGGAGTAGAAGTTTGTGGAGTGGGGAGGGGACCTTACTTATTTCTAACAAGCAAGGAGAAAGAAATTGGCATTATTTATTTAAGTATTTATTCTTTATTGTACACCACAAAATACATAACAAAAATTTGAACACTACTTAATATACAAGGGGCGGCCCTATCGCTTTCTGCGATCTCTTCCAGGCAACCTTGGAATGGACAGTGATTTGCCTGGACATAAAATGGGGCTGTGGTTGGTGCAAATTATAAGTATCTTAATTATATCCCTTTGTTTTAGGTCCTGCACGTGATAGACCAAGTGTTGCTGCCGTTGCAACCTCATGGACCCAGTTCTATTAGCTCCCCGGTCTATAACCCTAACGCCTACCACTTCCTGGAGCATTCAGACCTCTTCAATATTGGACAGCATCGACTCAGGTAATTTATGTATAATTATAATGGTGCTGATTCCCTTGTTTACAAACTAGACCAAATTTAAGTTCAGTGCATCTTTTTCTTTCTATTTCATTAACACTTTGACAGCCGAAGATTTTAAAACGTGACCAAATTTAAGAAACAAACTAGACCAAATTTAAGTTCAGTGCATCTTTTTCTTTCTATTTCATTAAGAAAAGGACAGAAGATAAATTTTAGTTTAGTCCTGTCAAATTAATCAGCGCCTGACACTACTCCATACAAGTTAAGACGTGATTAAAAAGTTGACTACTAAATTTACATCAAATTACGTCAGGTGCTGACTAATTTGACAGGACTAAACTAATATTAATTATCTTCTGTCCTTTTCATAATGAAAAAGAAAGAAAAAGATGCACTCAACTTAAATTTAGTTTAGTTTGTGAACAAGGGAATCGGCACCATTATCTACTTTATTTTTAAATTAGCTTCTACCGCGTGAAATTTCTTGTTCTCCCGACCCACCCCGTCGCATCGCATCGCCTGCCCTCGATTTTACTTCGTTTTCGCTTAGCGTTCTTTCTGACTTTTTTTATTTTCGCTCGGCTCCTCAGGGCCCTAGCGTGATGTTAAATAGTCTATTGCCTTCCTTAAGAATTGGGCTATCAAATGCAAAAAGAATGTTTATATTCCGATCGGTAGTTCCAGAGATTACATACAAACTTACAAACAAATTTTTCCTCTTTATAATATTAGTGTAGATTAACATAAAGCTTACTTTAAAGGGTCATAGAAGATTATCTTGATAAAATTATTAGAATGGTTTCTTTTGCTATTAGTTCATTTTCTTTAGGGTAAACAAAACGCTACTTTTAAACAACAGGTATAATGTCCATAGTAGGCAGGGACCTACGTCATTTTCAGGCAAAACATAAAACTACCTCTAGTTGAAATTATGCGATTATTCGTCGAAAATAACGTGCAAATTGGCTTTTAATTGGAACATAAAATTTCCATTTAATGAACAATTACACGAGCCTGGTTTGCATCATAATTGTCCTTAAACGTAAAGTACACTCGTACTACATGAAGTGCTAGTAAAAAGTCGGAAAAATAAGCCTGAAAATGAAACAAGTTGAAACTTAATTACTTCGCGAGTGTTTCAATTACCGCCAAACTCGCGGTGAACCGAATTATCGTTGCATTGAACTTTTGCACGTTGAGTTCGCGAAACTAACAACACAATTACTGGGTACTATCTGTAAATGCAATCGCTTCTAAGGCTGTAATACACGCAAGAAATCCCAATTGGATTCCGTAGTAGATTTAATAAATTTTGAACTCAGATGTCGTGAAATATTGCGAGCGGGTCAAGGTTATATTAAAGTGTATTACACACACCTTTTACACACTTATTTTATGTCTGATAACATGCGAATTAAGTCCTTCCGAGAGGATAAGTGATGTTTATATTTCGATTTGCGACTTATTTATATACAGCCTTGTAAATAGGTACAAGACAAGTGATTAACCGTCAGTTTTCGTCATTTGTGTCTGGCACATGTATGTATCTGAATCAGTTTTGTTCCATTTTTCATTTTTGTGCCAAGACCATGTGCCCAACCAAATGCGTGTGTGTAAATACGGACAAGTCTTTAAAAATCACAGCCTAGAATGCAGACTCATTCAGTGGAATAAAACAAGCAATAGGTACATTATAAACGTTATACCAAGATGTATTTTTCCACAGATCCTTCAGACAAAAAGTGAACCAGCTTAAAAAGAGCAAAGTATTTGACTCCGACGGCAGGCATACGTTCTTTATCCCTGTCGACGAAGGATTTAAGGTAAAGGTATAATTCTTTCCGATAATAGACTGCAAAAATCGTCGTAAGGATGGAACTCACCACGAGCATACGCGTCACGATTTCACGAATGAATGTCCGTTGCGTAACAAAAGCTCGCGTATCGAATGTTTGCAAAACAAATTCACGACGCAAATGCTCACGGTGAGTACCGTGGGCATAGAAATACCTAAAGTTTGTTTTCTTTTCTAGCCGACGACTAGATCCGATTTGATAGATGAGAAAGTCATAGATGGGCACGTGATTCCTCACCATGTGTTGTTCACTCATGCCACAGCTGATACCAAGGAGTTTGAGACCCTGGCCTTCGGGGACAATGTCAAGGTCATCATATCGTTCAGCACCGTCATGAATGGGAACGATGAAATAAGTAAGTAACTATTGATAAGGACGAGTTTATCGTAAATCCACCTTTTCTTTCGTCTTCCTTCTTCTCTCTAAGACCAAACAAAACATGGATGGATTGTGTCAGGGATGATAATCATGAAAGGAAAATGAGTGAGTGATACGAGGAACAGCTGCCAGGGGAGAATGGAAGAAAAGAAAAACATGTTGCACCGACCCAAAATATTTTTTTCATCCCACCATCTCGGAAAGAGTATTTTTAATCTTCAATATCTGAGTGGAAAAGCCGTTTTTATTCTCTAGAGGATAAAGTAAATTGAATTTAGAACATCGTGTGCACTAAGTTTGTGAATTAAAAAAAAACATTAAACCCATTTACTGCTACCTCTATGGTGCCGAATATATCATACAACTTTTTTTTAATTTGTTAAAAACTCAGACTCGGAACCTTCTTGGTGTTCTTTTTTCAATTTGCTTTGTTTGTACGCGGTTCTTTACGCGGCATTTTTTCACGTCATTGTTAAACCTTATATTAAAAACAAGAAACTTCGAAACAAGTGAAAAAACTAAAATGAGTGATTCTAGCGACGAGGAAGTTTGCTTGACGCCAACAGAATTGACTGAAACTGTTAATAATGCGCAAATGAGCTTTCTCCCTCAACAATCACGCGAGAAGTATTTAAAACAGTACGATATGTTCAACACGTGGCGACTAGCAAAAGGAGCCAAAACTTTCTCAGAAAACGTTTTGCTGGCATATTTTATAGAATTATCCGAGACCAAGAAAGCAAGCACTCCATGGAGTACGTATTCGATGCTAAAAGCAACAATAAAGATGAAAAAAGACAAACATATCGATACCTATCCTAAATTAGTGGCATTTTTAAAAAGAGCCTCATCTGGCCATCAACCAAAAAAATCGAAGGTTTTCACAGTATCTGATATTGAAAAGTTTCTTAACGAAGCACCCGATTCCGTATATTTGGCGGCAAAAGTAAGTCAGTTGCACATTCAGTATCTACTTAAGTATATTAATCTCAATTAAATAGTATACTTAGTAGATGTTGATAGGCATAATTATGCGTTCATATCAATTTTATTCATTTATCTACTACAATACTCTTTACGTTACAGGTTGTTCTTATTATTGGAATAAACGGAGCATGTCGAACTAATGAACTAACACAACTTAATGTCAAAAACATTGAGAAACATTCAGATGACTTACTATTAATTAATTTACCTAATACAAAGACAAAAAGAGACCGCAACTTCGTCATTCGCAAGGAATACGTAACGATTGTTGAGAAATATCAAGCCTTACGCCCGCCTAACACTCCAATCAATCGATTTTTTCTACAGTATCGCAATGGAAAGTGTGTTAGACAGCCTATGGGTACTAATAAAATTGGCAGTATCCCACGAGAAATAGCAACATTTCTTGAACTTCCAGAACCCCTGTTGTACACGGGTCATTGTTTCCGACGAACTTCAGCCACACTTTTGGCTGATTCCGGAGCTGATCTCCTGTCCCTTAAGCGCCACGGAGGCTGGAAGTCCAATGCAGTTGTAGAGGGATACATAGAGGATTCCATCCAAAATAAGTCTAAAATATGTGAAGGCATCGTAGGAGCCATTACACTGAAAGAGCCTCAATCGGATCCTTGGACTGGCCCTTCTACATCAAAAATAAGCCGTTATGAAACACCTAACCATCTCCCTCTCTCTCCAACATTCACGCCAAGGGAATCCGATGAATCGGTACA
Organism: Brachylomia viminalis; assembly: GCA_937001585.2. Lineage (NCBI taxonomy): Eukaryota > Metazoa > Arthropoda > Insecta > Lepidoptera > Noctuidae > Brachylomia > Brachylomia viminalis. The sequence continues at coordinate 8,800,198 of OW443300.2, forward strand.
ACTATTAAGTATGACAGATAGTTTACCGAAAAACAGTACACAAGTGACTAACACCAATATTACAGTACCAAACAAAAATATTACACTCAATTTAAATAACTGTAGCAACGTTACTTTAAAATTTTCTTAATTATACCTTAGTATTATTTTGTTATAATTTAAAGATTATTCTGTAATACTTACCTGTCATAATGTAGTAATTAATACCTAAACTGAAATAAAAGTGTACCTATCTTGTGATTGTAAACGTTTTTTTTTTGCATATAGTCATTTCCTCGCTGAGGTGGAATGAAAAGTTACGTGTTGCACTCGAGTGCAAAGATTTTTCACCTCGTGCTCTTTTGATTCCCTCGCTAACGCTCAGGATTCTAATTTTGAATCACTCGCTGCGCTCGTGATTCAATTTTAGAATCCTTCGCTTGCTCGGTCATCAAAATTGAACACGCGGTTAAAAAGCAACTTTGCACTCTTGTATAACAAATAACTATTTTACTACAAACAATATTTGAAGGTATCTGGCTGAACATAGCCATCACAATGAACGGTCTTCCTTTATAACTTACATACATATTATGTTCATCATCGTTATGTGACATCACTCTTGGCACTTAAAAGAATGCTTAACCATCATCATTTTGTAATATGTCCCAACTTCCCTTGTACGATACCAGCGGGAAAAAAGACGTTGTATATTCTCTATCGCGGTCGCGAACCACGAGGAACGAGAAATCCAGTCTTAAATAATAGATTGAAAATCTGTGACCTTTTAGCTGAACCCAACTACAGTCATAGCTAGACACAAATGCAGGCAAAGGGCAGGCTTCCAAGCGTTCCTCGCGATAACAGCAACTGACATTTGATCGAGTTGATAGATATAATTTGCATACATCGCTAGACCTAAAAGCCGATATTAACTAACTTCTGGAAATAGCTTTCTGTATTCAATTTTTTATTAAGATTTACCGACATTGCGGTAAAAACTTACGAGTAGTAGTATTATGTCAACTAAAATGATGACGACGATGACGATGCGTTTCCAAGAAATATGGCTTTGAACTTTTTAAGGAAAACATATTCTCATTGTAATGATGTAGGAATTAACTGTAATTTAAAGGAAAATAGAAACGTCATCTGAGAAAAGACACCACGAGAATACCACGGACATTTTTTTTTATGGACATACCTTAATATATAATAGAGTAGGCACTACGGACAAAATTAACAATTTTTATAGAAATACCTTAATAATAAGTTAATCGCCGAATCATTTAGCCATCCAAGCCATATTATGAAATCTAGTGAAGACACTGCCTTCAACACAGAACTATTTTGACAGGCTTGCATCGTGTTCACTGTTATGGATCAATTATTCAATGATTCAAACTCTGACAGGGTAATTGCTTGTATAAGGGAACACAGAAGGAATACGTTCGAACGTCTGTCAGGGTAATCTAAGTTCTCTATTGTGATGTATGACGCTAATTGGCATGACGAATTTAAAGGGGGCAGCCAAGGATCTGCCTTGCGCGTTTAAACCTCGTATAGCGAAGAATATTTTATATGATACCTATAGATATTTAATTCTAGTACAGAATTTTATTTTCCTTGTGATTTGGTGTTTAGAATTTAAGATAGGTACAGCTACTAGCTTTAATGGAATTCTAGTACTTATGGCATTAGGGTTAAGAGAGAGGTAATAAATCAACTCCAGTTTTTGAAATCCTCATCAATATTCTGATCTCCAAACAGTAATGATTACTGACAAAGAAGACTAAACAAAATTACAACAGCTATTTCAATCAAGTCATACCTAACAACTTGACTTATAATTCGACAACATATTTGTAATTGTAACATTCAGAGCAGAAAACTTTTAGAAAACAGCAAGTAATAAGTCTATTTTTCCATAGCCTACGTAAAGTCAAACACCGTTGCTGGCGATGCAAAACATGCCCGAGGAGTGGTTCTAGCAGACATCGTGAGAGCCAACATCCCAGTGAAGAACGGAGTGGTTCATCTCATTCAGAGACCACTCATGGTCGTAGATACAACCGTCATCGATTTTCTCAGGGTGAGTGGACTTTGAGAAAGCTATCGTAACTATTCTAACATTTCTATTGTTAGGATGGCCGTCAATTTTAATGACTACCATTGGTGGAGGGATTGCTGAGTAAGATACTGCTATTAACATCATGGCTAAGGAAAGAGCTAGCAATATTCACTTGACAAAATAATCTAGTTTTACTATTTCTAACTCTTCACTTCTTGTATTGTCCACATATTGATGTACTGCTACTTGACTCATACTCTACACATCACCTAACATTTCTTCAACTATACGAATAGTTTTGTAAGCTAATAGAAACACAATTTCAATCACATAATTGACTTTCCGCTCCATTTTAATGGGAACCAGGCCATGAAGGTAAAATGAAGCGTTTTATTTCTTTCTTATTTTATTATCCATTTTTGTGTGTCCTTTATTTTTATTACATACTTTTCCGTTTCATAGAATCTACGGTATAATCAATTTGAGCACGTTCTTAAAAGTTTTTGTGTGTGCAATCGAGCGTAAGTTTGAAGTACTGTGATAGTCTGGTAAGCTTCGTTTGATGCCATAGTAATATTGTTTGGTAGACTCCAACCTAACATTGATTTTTAAGTAATTTGTCCATTAGTTACAACAGTTTAGGACCCAACTCATTAGTTACCGCAGTTTTAGTTAAGTAATGAAGATAAAATGTAAAAACGTTGGACATAACTTGCGTAGAATTTAGAAGTATTTATTGTTAATGCGTATTTTGTGTGTAAACTTTAAACATTACGATATTACGTCTTTACATATACCGATAGAACCCACTAGTGCAGGTAGGTATATAATGAATATTTGTTATTATCTTTTTTGTTTTTGCATCCCCGCTCCGTTGGATCCTGCCGTCCCTGCATGACCTTGACAACTTTAGGGAATTGTAAGTACTGTCGCCTTATACGCATGCGTTACCTACCTAACATACCTCACTTGTACACCTTCTTTATAATATATTTTCTCTAATCTATCTTTCTAATTAATATATTTCGTAGATTTTATTACCATTGTAATGGAAAACTCGTAACAAAGGTAAAGTACGATCTGTATTTAAATGTAGACGTAAATATCTTAGTACACAACAATATTCAGTGACTTACAGCTAAAAGAGTGAAGTTAATTACGCATTTCATTACAAAGAACAGTACGTAAATTAATTACAACGGTCACTTGATAAACGTTGGCTTTAATAAGGATCTTGGAAACCTTTACAGCGTTATCCAGATAAAAGATAACCAAGATTGTTTTGGTGTACTATTTATTTCCTCTTAAAGTAAAATGAAAATTGTTCAAACAGGAAAAAGAAGACGGACCTCTTTGTAAATTCTATGAAGTGATCATGGACTTGGGAGCAAACAACCAGTATTACAACGAACTCACTTTGGCGAAAGACATCACTCTATTTGCGCCCTCAAATGAAGCGTGGGCCGACTTCAGCGTGCAAAATATCATTAGGTTATTTACTTCACTTTACTTTTTACGAGCTTTTTGTGTTGATGTGATTGCTGCCATAATGTTTGGCTCTGATGAGCTTTTACTGGGTTTTAAATATTGGACTTTTCAGGGCGCCAAAGTGCGAGATTATTTTCATGTTAGCTTGTGATCGAATTCAATTGTGTTTTGTTCGTAGGAACCATCAAAAGCTGAGGGAAATTCTGAACTTACACTTGGTTCGTGAGAGGCTGCCATTGGATGCGATAATTCACAACAACATGAATCAGGTAAACATTGAAATGTTAATTATTGCTGTTTCCATTCGAATATTTAATTTATGAACGAATACAAAATTGTAAGTGTAGATCTGGAATTGCGATGAATTATAAAATTCGATTCGAATTAAAATTAATGTCGTAGGTATATGGGTTTTAATTCTCTGGTTTGGTTGCTGCTATTTGGAATCAGCTACCCGGAACTGTATGTTGAATCATTTTTAAATATTATAATTAGTTTCACAAATGTTTTAATCGGTTACAGGTTTAAACGTACATATTATTTTTAATGAATGTACCTCGCTGTTCATTTTATTCCATCGTTACTGTGGTTGCATGGTTGTAAAATGAATTCATATTACGTGATTTATTTTATTGATGTATTGATGTTCTCTTTTTGATAGATTTTCTAGGAATGTGCCATCTGTATTTTGAATGACCCTATAGATATTGTTGTAAATGCATCATAGCATGGGTGTCGAATGCAACGACAAAGTTTTGAACGTACGCATTTTTATAATCTGAATTATGTTTTAGATCTACCAAGCACCGACAGCTTTGCCTCGCAAGTACCTGTACTTCAATGTTCTGACGCATGGTCAGAATCAGACCCTGACGGTGGAAGGTGGCGGAGTGAACGCAACCGTGACACTTCCCAACATTGCGGCAACCAACGGCTTCGTTCACATCATCGATAGAGTACTGGGAGTCCCTTACACAACCGTCTTCGAGAAATTGAAAACTGATCCCATGCTGAAGTAAGCAAAGACACTATCGCTCGCTACTAGCGAGCTTCATATTTGTACATATCATGTTTTAATCAGCCAGAAGTACGAACACGCAGAATAAGGAACAAACCAAACTTTTAGGAAGAAAGTATGCAGATGTTTCTCTTTTGTTTTAGCATCACATACAACCTGGGCAAGCGGCAGATGTTCAACCAGCAGCTCAATGATATGGAACATCGTTTCACATACTTCGTCCCTCGCGATCACGCTTGGCTCAAGTTCCAAATCAAGCATCCTTCTGCCTACAAATCTCTGTTCAGGGAAGACTTTGGTTATTTCGTAAGTTTCAAAATTCCATAATAATTCTGAAGTTTATTTTACGTTTGGTGTTTAATCATTATTTTATCTCGCTTGTCATTTTGCAGACGAAACAAATTTTAGAGCGACACGTTATCCGGGCCGGGCGCGCCTACACAGTATCTGATTTAAAACTTCTCGCGAACGAAACACATCCCTTCGTTCTGCCGACTTCACGCGATCCACTCCGGCTGCGTGTCAAGGAATCTGATAAGAGTAAGCTTTTAGCGGTTCATTTACATTATTATCTGTTTCCCTTTAGAATGTTGGGATTTTAAAGACTGTTAAAGTCAAAATTCGTGATTAAACTAATTTGATATTTTCACAGACTACTACGTCGAGTGGAACGGCCATTGGATCCACGTGTTCAGGCCAGACGTGGAGTGCACCAACGGCATCATCCACGTGATTGACGAGCCCTTTGTGCTTGAGAGTGACATCCGCGCCACCGGCGGAGCTCAGAGAGTCAGTGTCGCCTCCACGTACTTCGTACTCTTCCTGTCCTTCTGTTTTGTAAGAATTTTGGAAAATTAAACGTCCATCGGCTATGTTAAGTCAAAAGCGTTCGTATTATTAGCCAAAGAGCTATGAATTTCCGTTTCAAATTCACTTTTATCGGCAAAACAATATTATTTGAACAATGTTCGCTAATGATTGCATTGAATGTAAATTAATGAATTAGTTTCAGGTACTTTAATTTTACGTTACCGTAGTTTTTGATATAGTTTAAGAATATTATGCGGGATTTGAACTGATTCGTTGAAAATATAGAAGTCCGTTGGAAGATGTTAACCAAATGACTCGAGATATACACTGCCATCAATATTAGAACTTTAGTAAAATAAAAAGGACATTTTAAAAATTATATATATTGGTAGGTATTTGCATTTTAAATCGAAACTGTTGTTGTATCAATCTAAATTGAAATGTCTGTAATCTGAAATATATATTATATTTAATAAAATAAATATTTAAGTAAGGCATTATAGTCGTATAGGTATTTATTTCTACAATAACCGTTGTTAAAGTTTTTTTTAGATTAATTATATTGAATGAATGAATCTTACGCTCCTCTTTTAAATTTTGGGTCCCTTGTGCCTTTTTTAAAACCAAAGTACTAAAATTAATTCAAAATATACCTATCCAAATTATTATTTACAAAAAGTATATAATATTTACTTTAAACCATATTACCTATACATTCCATGTTATAAGTATCTTAAAGATCTATTATAATATAAATATTTATCGTTGTTACCACTGAAGTATCCAATCTAACTTTCAGTTGTAAAAATATCTTCGACTGAAAAATTATAATTGTAGAAAATTTAATTCGAAAGCATTAATTTACGTAGGTAGAGTTATTCATTCGTGTCAAATTAATTGGTCTATAAATTAAAATGTCTGGAGTGAAAAGATTATCTGAAAGCGTATCGAGAAGCGCCTGCTGCGATCATTATTTTAATAAGTTCATTGAACATATTTCCAACTTACGATGATTTGAATTTAAGAACGTATTTTAAGATGGCCGCTTTAGCATGCACGTTGCGTCGGAGCTCAGCAGGTCTTTCTATCATTATTATAAGCAATGGAAAGTAAAGTATTTAATAGAAGTATTCTTAAATTGAGAGCGATCATATTATAATAAATGTATATAGGAATGAATGGGCTTATAATTATGATGGTGCATTTGTGATTCTCTTACGTTTACTAAGCAGATGTAAATAATTTATATAAGTTATCATAATTCATTATAGTTATTGTATAATTTAGTAGCTATTACTTGAATACGACTGAAATTTAATCACGTTGTCATACATAACTATTGGAACATTTGAAAGGTGTTAAATAAAACAGAAATGCTGCTTCCGCGATTAAAACTTTAATAAAACGTTGAAGTTTTCTAAAAAAGTGATTTACTAAATGCTGTTTATGTACTTAACATTTACAAAGGGTCACTTTATACTGAATATACATGAACCATATTTGGAGTAGATATTTACAACCGTAAATCAGCATTTATTATAGAATTCTTACTAATTAATATACTCGAGTATCCTGTTAAAATCAGTTTAATAGATACATTGTCTGTCGCTTTATAGATATATTTACATTCATAACTTTATAAGCAAATATTCAAGTGATGTCTATATTGAGCCAAAGCTAATCGCTACTCCAACTGATATCATATTACCTTCCTATATGTACTGTGTAAGGTTTTAATATTACCTAACAATAGATCTTAGATTGACATATAGCCGATACATTTAAGGTTTGAATGTTCATGAAAGCGATCATTATAAAATTGCATTTTTAATACTTATACACTAGCGTTACGTGGGGCGTGTTGACCCAAGACAATATAATTCTGACCAAATATTCAACCAAATATTTGGTTAAGTACGAAATTGGAATTCAATTAATTAGTGGATGTTTTGGTGTAATAAATAAAATCTATGTCAAATTAGTGAAGACGTTATGAGGAAGTGTTTAATGACAAAGAATTGATGTGTAAAATATACATATTGAACTTCTCGTGTTGGTTTTATTGTCGACTTAAAATTTTCCCATATTCTAGTCACGTGCAGGGTAGGTGTCCAATTAAATTGGGGTAGGTACGGCAATGTCAGCGGTATTAGCGGACCCTGCGCCGCGCTGCCTTAACAGTCTGCAATAATAATGTTAACAACAAAATTTAAATCCAAATTAACAACAATAACAATTAAATGTGTTGAGATGTACTCTCATGGAATCGTTTCAGCAGCTGCTACAGTTTCATTAATTTTCAGCTACACGAACGAATATCTACCTAATTAGCCGATCTGTGGTTGCACTAGAGAGGTTGATATGAATCCAATTTCACCTATAAATGTTAATGCTATAGATGTCATTAGGGATTTTGTCAGCTTTGTTTCATCTACTTACGGGGAAACAGGTATTTGGAAAAAAGTATGTTTTTGTTTGTGTTTCGGCATTTTTTGACTAGCGTCGCACTCAAGAGAGCTTCCGTCGTTAAAATATATATGAGTTCAAAAATTGTAGGGCAATCCCGAAAATTACTCTCTTCTTCTCTCCTCTTACAAAAAGCCAGAAAAACGTGGGTATCAACATTTTGTGTCTCACGCAAGTTAATATAGGTAAATAACACACTTATCGGATCAAAACTATAAGTATTGATTTCCACCTTAATTAGCAAAATTTCGAGTGTCAAAATAGTTACTGTGTTTGAAAGTACTTATGAAAATGGTGTGTAGGGAATGTATTTTATGATGAATTTCACAGAAAGACAAGACAATTTCGATTATCAGCTATTATAGGTATCGTTGATAAGAAAACTAGTTGTCCGTTCGCAAAACTCAGTCTTAGTGGAGAAGAAGGACAAGAAACTCCATGGCAGCTGTTCTAAGGTATATTATCAATACATTTTTACATTGGGACATTAATCTTTTGGACAGTTTCTCAAAGTTATAGCAACTTTTTATTAGGAAGAAACTGAACATGAATACTCCATGATTCGGTTTAACACAAGCAATATATATATACTTTCATACCATAGAAACGATCATACCTACTGACAATACGGAACGTTACGTTAAATACAGTTATCGACGATGAAGTATCAATATCTTCTATCTATTTTTAGAAAATTTCTACTCAATAACATAGTAGTTATTTCAGTTATTTTTACTTAGCGTTAGTAGGTATCGCAGCAAAATTGGCGTCTCATAACTTAGAAGTTATGTCTATTAGTGTTTAATGGGATAAACAGTCAAATATCGTGGTAGGAGGTTTTGCCAGATACGCGAAATAGCATTTCACGTCGATTGGCATTAAAACCTATAATCGAAAAAAAAATAGTTAGGAAGTATTGGTAGTTCAGCGTCGTTATAAAATATTTAATATCATTCAATAGGTTTATTTCGACTCCACGTCACACCAAGTTGTAACAGCAGTGTGACGACGAATATTTTTTTTCCTCGTCGTCACACCGATAGTTTTACTACACCTTTTGTATCAAAACATTAGTGTTGTGCTTGTAATAGATAAATCTCACATCTACCTATTTTGTTTTACTTAGGTACTTAATTTTGATTAAACTAAAATTAATCGCGATTAAAATTAACGAACGATTAATCTTATGATTTTTTTAAATAATGGATAACTATGTATGAAACACCTAATGGACAACTCGCCTACAGTTTATTCATACTGTGTATTCTAGTTATTTTTGGCACTCGCTGCCCGCTGCCGCGGCACGCTCGCTGTCGCTGTTCTAATTTTTATTTTATTTTTTCCGGTCGGAAAATCCTCATGGATGTCCTCCGCCCTGGGGCGGGCGGAGGGGTCTGTCAGACTCTTACTGACCTGTGTTCTCTTCCCACATTTGCACCGAGGATCATGGGAACTTGTGCATCTTCCACTCGCTGTTCTAACCTAACCTTTTTACGAGTAAAGATATTACGATAGAAAAAAATAATAGTCAGATGGGAACAAACAGTCCGAAAAGTGATAGGTACAAGTATTTTAAAAGATACATAGGTACCTCACTATTATTTATAAAAGGTTTTGTAAAACCAACGGTGTGGCGATGAGGAAACAAAAATGTTTATTGCAATTACATACAATTATAACACACAATGAGTTTGGAGATCACCTTTTAAGCAAGAAGATATCTGCTTGTGTTAGGTGATATCCGCTCTTCCGCTATCATAAATAACAGGTATGCAATCGATAAACTGAACCAAGAATAATAAAAAAATAAAAATAGTCTAATTTAAATTAAACAGAAAAATAAAGTAAAAAGGAAATACAAAAGGAGGGAGCGCACTTGTGTGATGTGATGTATGAGAGTAGGTTTTGTTGTGTGTGTGTGTGTGCGTGAATAAGGCGTGCGACTCGTCGTCACACTGGTGTTACAACCTGGTGTGACGTGGAGTCGGGCGCTGTTTATTTCACGTCTCGTCTCTTCAGCTCAGTCAGCGTTCTGCGAACAGAAAACAAAATCAAAAAAATATTTCCGCAGTTTCGCGTTGGCACTCGGTTTTAACTGAATAATTGAACGCAATGTTGCAAAGGTCGTAGTCAGTCTCTTAATCCCATTGGTGCGACGACACAGCTACCCTCCCTGCCTTGCTAATCCCCTTGATGGATGGCAGGAGTAGCTCCATTCTATAAGGCCATCATATTACAAGGGACACGCTTACCCGACGCAGTAATGTGTGCTGTGGTTTGTAATTACCTCCCATTTAAACAGAAACAATGAGAATAAACAATTTGGTATTTTAACAGCCGCGCTTATAAACAATAGGCGCAGATTGAATGCAATTAAAGTGTAATTCGACTGAAATGTCCACATGAAGTGAGTTACAGTTAAGCCAGGAAATCGAGGGTTTTGCCGAGGGCGACCCGAATAAACGCGAGACCATTTGAATAGTTTAAATTTGGAGATCTATTTGCATAATAAGAACATATTTTGTTTGAAACACTGCTATATGTAGCTAATAGTTGTAAAAAAGTTTATTTGTTTATTTTTAATTCGGGAAAACAAACAGATACACAAAAATCTTAATTATGCAGGTACAGAGAATAAAAAAGATTACATATTATTATGTGTAGCTCACGACGTTATCCACATCTTAAATACTACATTATTATGAAGGAACTATATATTTGCACACGAGTGAAACTTAAAAGGAAATTAAATTCTTAATTAAATGAAAAGAATCGACAAACACATTTTTTAAACAATAAGAAAGAAAGAACAAAACAAAACTGCAGTTCTTGTTTTAAAAATCTGACTCACTAATTAATTTTACGAACGAGCTTGCTAACTTATAAATTATCACCGCACAACGCGACAATGTCAGCTAAAACAAAATACAATAAAAATCCCTGATCTACCTAATTTTCTGTTCTCCTTCGCCGGTGCAGAAAAGCTTTATTACGACTAAAGTTTAGGGAATTTTCTAGAAAAACTTCCATATTTGTGTCTACTTTTCTTTTCACCTGAGTTAATCCTCGGCAGTCGTGAAAACATTTTACACAAAAGAAAATTCGCCTGGATTTTTCGGCAATCGCATGTACATGAACAATACGTATTGTCAGAAAATAAATGCCTCCTCACTATTTTCACTAAGTAAACAGATTTGTTTCTTGGACATCCCTTACAAAAAATAATATAAACAGGTGTGTCCAGTTACATTTTTACTCACGCTCGGTGACCCAAATATTCTTTTTTGTGAAAGGTCAACAGTATGTTAAGGGATTGCTTAAAACTGTTCATCTTCTATTTCCGTATCTACACATATTATAAATTCAAGTCGTTTTTGTTGTCTGTCTGTGTAACCGCGTTGGTCTTCGAAATTAGGTACGCAGCGGATTTTTATGCGGTTTTCAACATCGAGAATCAACTCCAGTAGATTTATGTCCATGACGGCGCAGGCCCGTTTTGTTACGAAGTTACTAAAATCACCGAAAAGGTCGAATAAGAGAGACACTGGTTGGTGACAGTCACTCTAGCAGAGCATCACATCGATAGTTGCGTGGCGGCTGTCTTCTAATGACCACAGAACCCTATTACTCCTAGAGGAGCTGATGACAGAGAAGATGCCAGGGGACCCGCCAGCTATCATATGACGTCCACGAGGTAATGCTATATTTCGGCACAATCCTGATGATATTTAAGCTGCTGAATCACTAATATGAAGACTATTTCTCTTTATAATTATAATAATGGGTATATTATTAAACTTTTTTATAAAACAAAATGTAGATGTTTTGTCAAGGCATACAAAACGTGCAAAGCAGACGCGGGTCGCTAGTTAAGTACCTTGGTATAAAGTAATTTTGAAAACACCTAAATACAAAATTTTATTTCGAAACAAAACGCAAATGAAAGATCACTTTTCACAGCTCGCGAATAACGTGGCAAATGTAGATCATTAACTTCTGTAAACCAAACATATTGCTTTTAAAATACATATATAAATTTTCACGAGAAATATGAACTGGTGGAACACATAATTATTTAGCGTCGCTGTCTGTAGACCACATCCTCTTAAATCTCTCACAAAATAAATTCAAGCTGTTACGACCTCGTCCGAGCGCGAAAAGAAAAAATAAAAGTTTTTATGGACTCGGATTTATTATAACGCTCCGAGCAGAAATACAGAAAACGATCGAAATCAAACACAGTTATTCTATTTCAAACTGCATTGATCTGATTAATGTTTATTTTTTGTTTGCTCAATCAAAGTCTGCAACTGACCCGTCGCATTTTGTTTTCTCCAGGGTAGTATTTTATTTTAAAGTACTAGTTTAGCTGCGCCATCGGTCTAGTGAAATAGTGTGGAAATGACATGCCAGGAAGCGGAATACGTGTTGACGGGTGATAGAAAGATATGTGGTAGGAAAGAATATACCTACTGAGCTAACTCTAAGAGCTGAGTTTACCAAACTCAGATATCTTTTATCCGTAGAATAAAATTGACGTATAAAAGTTCTAGTAACGAAAAGCTGTCAAAAATTCAAAATTTATTCTTAGGATAAGACTCGTTCTAGGTATAAAAGTTTGTTGAAATACGCCCTTAATGAATTAGGATAAGCCAAGAGTAACGAAATTAGAAATTAGTGAGGGTGCGAAGCGAGAATCTTGGATCTTCCTAAGTTGGGAATGAAAATTTCACTTTCAATTCGTTAGAAATTCTATCCGACTACCAGAAAATAGGCTCTACTTTGGGTGCCATTTGTAGCAAACAATTGATATACTAGCCTTCAACAAAATATATTGTACATCAACAGTGCAAGACTTCAAACCCTTTGGGAATTTAGTGTTGCGCCTGTCGCTAGACGTGAGACGCATTTTTATTAAACTAGCCTCTAGAAGAACCCTGAAGGGTATAAGTTATTTGCATATCCTTGACACACACTTGATCTACCAGGATCAAAATCATCCTATATTGTCATCTTCACGACAAGCCTATATGTATGCAAAATTCATGGAGATCAGTCGATCAACCGAGCCGTGAAACTGGCATATGACACAGGTGTATCTTGAACTTTCGGGGAATATCACGCAGGTGATTGAGCAAGTGATTCTGTTCTTGTATCAACAGAATTATATTAAAAACTAGCGACCGACCCCTGCTTCGCAAGGCTTTTACGACTTGGCAAAACATCGAGATTTCTATATTATATTTCAAGTTAGGTAAGTATATGTACCTAAGTTTAATATTATTGTGTTATACACTTAAAACAGTGAAGCGATACTTTACGCCTGGACAGCTTTTGACCCTTTACAAAGCGCAAGTCCGATCCTGCATGGAGTATTGCAGCCACCTTTGTGATGGCTCAGCAAAGTACCAACTTGCCGCACTTGTCTCAGTGGAACGCAGAGCTAAGACGCTCATTGGCGGCTTCAAACTGGTGGATGGCAAGCTTCACAGCTTGGCTCATCGCCGCAAGGTCGCCTGCTTGTCGGTCTTCTACAGATTGTACTTCGGAGAGTGTGCCCAAGAATTCCACGACCTCATTCCACCGGCCCCCTTCTTCCATCGGTCATCTAGACGCACTGCAAGTTATCATCCTTACCTAGTTGCTATTCCACTAATTCGCACTAAACGTTTCCTAATGCCTTTTGCCATGCTGTAACCCGGTTTTTTTGTAGTTTGTATGTTGTGAACAAGATGTTGCTGGTTTTAATATTGTATTATACTACTTACCACCGTGCTAAAGTAAATTTATAGGGTATAAGCTGTACGGGAAAGATTCAATTGAACAAGTAGCTTCTTACACAATACCAAGTTTATTGTAATACACAGAAAATTACCTAAGGTACAAAACATCAATTGTGGCGAGCCACTAACCAAACCCTTCCCACTCACTTAGGTGTTCACTCCGACAAAACTAGGTCTCCGTTACTAGTTGTGTCGGGGTACACACCTGCAATGAGACTAAGACAAAAACTCAGAGTCGCTTTAATGAGTACGTGAGATAAACTGCTTTATATATCTTCTAGCTCAATCAAATAAGTATCGACCTATTATGGTTGCGCTCATATAGGGAAAATATCGCTTATGTAAAGCTACCCGAGACACAATAATTTATAACAACTGGTCTTACTACCTAGTTCTTACAAAAGGCCTAACTCTCTCATAGATGAAATTATAACAATGTAGTTTAAACTCAGTGTTCTCTCAGTATATTTCTTTCAAGTCAATTGACGGAATCAAGACCCTTGGCATCATACACAGGATAATGCCTGTGTTCACACGATTGACGTGGCCTACGGGTTTAGACAGTGACGTTATTGTTACCTGGAGTGGCGAACTTCCCTCATTTACCGTTATCCGGTTCCGTAAGGCCTTCTTCAATAACAGATGGCCACACCTCAAGGTTTAACCTCTAAATTGCCCGCACCCGGATCAATTCCAAATCATCTGACCACGGGGCTACACCAAGGCATCACGTCTATCCTCGCAATAGAGATATTAATTAAGAGCTGGCATAATCAGCCAGACCTGAAACAACATCCTCGTGTCAAAACTCACAACTGAGACCTAGGTTATAAAAACGAGAACTAAGAAAATGGTTCAATACTCACAAGGATCAGGTTTGATTGGACTTATATAAAACCCATTGGGTTATTTGGACACAGTCTGATTATCCCAGAACTGGTCCCTATCCCAAAACGTGTTCCTCGTAGTCACGCCATGAGGGGAAAAACCTTTCAGCATTTTGACAGGGCCATCAATCGATGCTTCTCTCTCCCACAGACTAAATAGAATCATCACTAAAAAAAGTACTCTGTGATCATCACCTAGTAGTAATTTCGTATTTAATAGACATTGTTTTTAGATTGAATGTGGGAAATTATGTCCCTTTGTTCATTTATTTCAAATAATTAATAAACATGTAATTAGTTCGCATGACACAATTTCACAAAACCATCATCCTACGAGCTTAAGCAGACCCACGAAAAGTGTCGCTACTAGTTGCTATAATTTTTTATTTTTGCAACGTCACAATGCGCACAGCAAAAGAGTGAAACTCTCTACCTGCGTCTGTGTTTCCGAAAGCATACAACCCTAATCTCTTCAAAGTGAGAGTGAACAGGCTTCTTCTGGGTAAGCTCACTCCATCTTTGACTCTGTCTCTGTCACCACTGACCTAGACTAGAGTCAAGAGCTAACCCGTTTTAAAATAATAAACATAAAAAAAAACATCTGGATTAAATTCTCTAAATGATGGTGACCACATCAAAATCCGTTGCGTAATTTAGAAGACCTACGCGGTCACACAAACAGACACGAAAAGCGACTTTAATTTATGATAAAATGTATAGATAAAGTATGCTTTTAAGAGCTTGCTACGCCGCGCGCCGCCGCGCAATGTAGGTACGTCGTAGCTCACCTAATGTCCACGCCTGTAGATTTTTCAGAAAATATAACATGTGTTATTAATAAAATTCAAGTTCATCATTTCTCCATGCGGTATTTAATCATTGAAACAAGCGAGGAACTATAAATACCTCGGGTAGCACTTATCAATGCATATTTACACCGTCCGTGCAAAGTGGGACAATTGCAAAAAAATACAAGTCACATACTATGTACTAGACATTTTACTGAAGTCAAGCCCTTCTGCGATTAAAGGCGCAAAGGTATTACATAATACAATTTATTTTTTAGTAACAATTTTTTCTACTCCTACGACAATTCTCTTCAGGCGTGCTATTACGTTATTGCTATTTTTTCTTTACAGGCGCTTCTCTTGTTTGGAACAGTTCTTGGAACTTTATAAATTCCATTAAGCTCTTTTCAAAAGGCAATATCAAAAGTGACCCGCTTCCTTTTAGGATAAAAAATCATTATATATTCGGCCATTACATTCTTAGAACGTACAGTCAAGCGCACGTCAATACCGCGGAGTAAGTTAGTAGGTACCTATGATAGTAGCCACAAAGTAAATATAAAGAGTATCAAAGGTTCAGTGGCGAGGAATTTAAGCAAATATTTCAGTAATCTAACAAAACCAGAAAATTTCTCTAACTCAATACAAAGCAATCGCAACGGTAATCCGAATCGATTCAACTGATTCTGTTTCAGTGAATTTAAGATTTAAATGTTACGAAAACAAAAAAAGATTGTGACTTGAATGAATGGCGGCGGGAATTTGCAATTTAAACGAGACTTAGGCGATACTAAATGCGATTCCATTTCCTTGATTTTCATTACTGGTATTGTTACGAGTACATTCTACTGTTAGAACTAACTCCACTGCATTTCCACATTAGTATCTATATATAGGTATTATACATGTATGTATAGATGTATATACACACATCAAAATTGTCTAAAGAAGAAGGGATTAAAAAAATGTCTATTTAGATATTGATTGAATGTTTTCGTATGTGTAGATCACCGAAGTACTCTCTGCTTTGGCGTTAATAAAGACCTTTCGCGCGATTTTTGCTTATGATGAATTTTTCATTCTAGTTAATCCTGACATTAAAATGTGACAAAAATAAAAGGTTTTAAAGGTTTTTATTGCGTACAATTAGTCTGTGATTCCGCCGTTAACGCATATATCATAATCGCAGTAAAACTCATATTGAGTTCATCCAAATCACGTTGCGGAATGGCCGCCCACGTCCATTGTATCCGGCGAAATATTTTCTGGTGTGTGTACGGCATCCATATTTGGCAAAGCTCTCCTTTGAAGCATATCCCATGCGTGCTCAATGAGATTCAAGTCTGGCGATTGAGCAGGCCATGGTAGGACGTTGATATTAGCTGCGGAAAATGTGTTTGCAACAACACTGGCAGTGTGTGGACGTGCATAAGCAGAAATGAAGCACCAAATTGGGTCAGCAAAGAAATGACAACATCTGATTCAGCGTAAATGTGTGGAATGAGATTGCCTCTGATCCAAATCAGTTCGGATCTTTCGCCGATCCCAAATACCCGCCCATATCTACTTAATGGTTCCACCACCATATGCACGGACTTCCTGGCATGCTTTGAAACGTTCGTGGCGGACAAGGGTTCTCCAAAAACGTGTACGTCTAGTATCTGGCCTCATACAAAAGCGGGATTCGTCAGAAAAATAAAATATAAACACACAAAACGCCACTCTTCTTCTGTCCCCTTTCTGTGTTCAGAAGCCCATTGTAAACGGGCTCTGCGATTGCGGCACGTGTCGGCACGATTTGGTAAGGTGCCCAAAGTAACCTTATAATACTGCGTAGAGCCCAGAGCGATTGCCACAGCACGTTGACGAGAACCAGCTTCCAACATTCCCACGTCTTCTCTCCATAATAACGTTCATTGGTATTGATTCCACTTAGAAGTATGGCAGAAATGTTACTGATTTGGCCTCAAACCCGTTGCAGGAATAAATAGGAATACGACTTGCCAGATTTTCATATCATTTGACCGAAATTCAATTCCCTTTTCAAATGACGAAATTTACTAAAAAGTATCCATAGGAGTTACAAAAAATATAATTAAAAAATCATTTTTTTTAGTAACTAGCAAAAACGTGCTTGACCCCTAGTCACTTTTGATTATACATGTTGCAGCGTCAGAACTGTTCCGCTATCCTTATTTTAATAATTAAAATTTAGATACCTAATATAACGGTATCTAAATTATTACTAATCGGAAACGTCAAGTAGTGCACTTGGATGAGGTCGAATTATAGGAAGTGGCAACAAGGAAGTGACGGCTGTCGCTTGTCGGATGACATTTGATATTTTTGAAGTTATGGAAAACGTTAATGTCAGACGTGGGGGCTGCAATGACTAAAGACCTGAGCTAAAGACTAACAGAGGACATGAACTAAAAGATCTATATAAATTATACATTATGGAAATATCATACGATTCTATACAGAAATAAAAAAATATACATGTTTCTTTCTAACTTATGCAATTCTGCAAGTGTCAAAAAGAGAAAACCGTATTTTGTCAGTTTTCTAAAATTGCAATATTGAAGTATGACGTCACGGAAGCCCTGCCCATCGGCCGGTTTGCCATTTTAGTTTCTGGTTTTGAGTGTAATTTGGCGTTATCGTGCGACTAAATATTAAGTTTTTTTTTCCATTTTGAGAACATTTTGATTGCTGTAAATTTGACTGAGGCTGTCTGTGATAGAGGAAACCATGCCTAAGTGTTGTGTGAGGGGCTGTGGCTCGAATTACAGTAAAAAAGCGCCTCTGATATCCCTGCACAAGTAAGTCGAAAGAATTCATAGATTATTAAGTTTCCTATATAAATTTATACCAATTTCTAGTCTCAATTCATGTTTATTACTGTTCGGTCATAGATTATTGCCTATTCATAGTCTTTCGAACGATATATTTCCTTATTTTGGTTTTGTTTACTACGTATTTTTATTGACAAATATAGTGTTGTGATTGTGTAATTTGCACAACGAATCGATTTTGCATCGATAAAAACCAAATTTCGTTTGAATATTTAGCATGAAAGAATATACACATTTATGTTAGTTTGCGTGTTTTGTTTGTGTTTTTAGGTTACCAAAAAATGATAAACTTAAAAGTAAGTGGCTTGAATCATTGGGTCAAGAAAATATCGACTCCAGCCAGGAAAAAGTATTTGTTTGTTCACTACATTTTGAAGAGTCTTGTATTAATAGAAGTCTTGATATAGTGAGACTTCACGACAATGCAATACCGACAAGGCTCCCTAAGGTAAATTATCACATTTTCATTGTAAGCCTACATTTACCCATATATTCGAAAATAATGTTGGAGCTGATGAAGATTGTACAACCTATCTTTGCATTGTATAAATTCAATCTCTTAGTATTGTATAATTGCATAGCACATGTGTGAGCACTATGTACCCACTATAAAGGTTACTGGGTTCGTCTTTCATTGACTTGAATGTGCCCTGGCGGCTGAGAGTATGTCATGCTCACTCAAATGTGTCGCTGGTGGTGGCGTGTGTATTGGATCATTGAGTTCCCTTCAAAATGGTTGAGCTGAATGGTGCTGATCCATACGTCATGTTCGTGAACGGGCGCCGTCAGTAGGCACTGGTCATTTCTTAGCTGCCACGGCTTATTTTAATTCCATAATTGTTTTTATCTTATTATTACGGACGCTTTTAACGTGCACGTGTTTCTACATCGTTCTCACATGTATAATTACAACATGAATGATGTAACCACTTTTTTGTAACAATATTTTGATTTAAAAGAGTGTCCATGGAGTTTCTTGCCCGTTCTTCTCCATAGGTACCTACTACGCTTTGGAATGGGCAACTAGCTTCATCTTTCTGACTGACCGACCCCTTGACAATTCAAAAGTGCCTGTAATTGGTTTATTTGAAATAAATGCTTTGAGTTTGAGTCATAATACATTATTATTTCCCTGTACATTTATTGTAGACAGGCAGACTTTATTGTATTTCACATTATTGGTGTACTTAATACTAATTACAAACTGATATTATTGTATCTATTTGAAATGAAACGGTTCTCCCATTAAATGCATAATATCGATTTCTGTTGTTTTATTTTGTTAATAATCGGTGTAGTTTTGAATTCCTTGTTGCAGTTTAATTTACTCTTCTTCTAGCTTGATTATCACGAGCAACTATTAATCATAGAGTAAATAATATCAAGTACAATTAATTTTAAATGAACCGCCAAATTGATGATTTTTGCAATTTTTCAGTCAGATTACGCAACAACAGGCTTTTTTGTACTTAATCCATAATGCGACGTCCTAGAATGAGAATCGAATAACACCCTACTTACCTACTATCTACTTAAAATCAAAAACCTTATTTTAATGTACCTATGTGATTTCGATTAATCGATTTGTAATCAACACGATGAACAAAATCATTGCAAAGAATGAGCAGAGGACAACACTAGGTAATGGGCGGAGCCTACGCCATTTTACTTTCCACGCGCGCACGCGATACGATCTTTTAGTTCATGTTATTGTTCTGAGGTTCATGTCCTCTCTTAGTCTTTAGTCATTGGGGGGCTGACCGTAGACCATAGATATAGAAAATTCTACATCTATGCCGTAGACAGAGTAGTTTTCTCTGTCTACGGGGCTGACTGTGCTTTAGTTATTATTCTAAGGACTG
The DNA here is from genome assembly GCA_937001585.2 of Brachylomia viminalis. Classification (NCBI taxonomy): domain Eukaryota; kingdom Metazoa; phylum Arthropoda; class Insecta; order Lepidoptera; family Noctuidae; genus Brachylomia; species Brachylomia viminalis. The sequence continues at coordinate 8,820,205 of OW443300.2, forward strand.
AGCCGACTTTGTGTGGAAACCACAAACGCAATTGCTAACGTTGTCATGCCATCCTATTTCGAATTCACCGCGTTTCCATATTGTAATCCGATTGCATCTGCCTAATCAAAGGATATCTTTGTAATTAGTGAACTTTAGGGCATTAATAGACCTCTGTATTGTTTTGACTATTATTTCGGTTACTCCTGGTAACGAAGAAATCCAAATGCCTTCGTCATACATGTTATAAATTGAAGTCGTTTTCTGTCTGTGTGACCGCGTTATTCTTCTAAACTACGCCACGGGTTTTGATACTGTTTTCACCGTCATTTAGAGAATTTATTCCGAAAGGTTTATGTGTATAAAACACTTATATTAAACTTATATATAATAAAAAAAATCTCTCATGTTTTGTCAAGTCGTAAAAGTCGTGCGAAGCAGGGCGGGTCGCTAGTCTAAATATAAAATAGACTTGTAAATGAAGCTTGTACGTAGTGTAACACACAGTCCCCTAACAAGATTCAATTTAATTAATTTCGAGATTACTAAAGAAAAAGAAATCCTTCTAATCTTTGTGTCCATTTATCTTTGTCTGTTTACCAATCTTTTATTTTTAAAGACAACCACTTTAGTGGATAGAAAAGTAAATATAAATAAAAAATAGGCTATCTCTTTATGTACGTGTCGGGGACAAAGTAGGGTGTCGTAGTCCATTAACAAATCTCGAGGTTATTCGTGCTGTGTCAAATTCAAATATTTTTATTTATAGAACATAGGTAAACAAAAGGTACAGATGTCAATATTAATAAAAATGTACGCGATGTCTTGCCGTCAACGGCGTACCAATATTCTAATAATTTCCAATTAATAATTGTAAAAGTAATAAAAAAAAACATTCAAAATTAATATATAAAACTCAATTACTTATAACAATACAAATAAAAAAAAATTGCCAAATAACAAAACATTAAAATTAAATTAGATTAAATAAAACCATTAGACTAATACCTAACAATAAATGAAAATAAAGAAAAATGTTATTAGATTACAATGTGTCTTCTAGGTACTCATTGACTGTTTAGTAAGCTTTCTCGCTCAATAAATTAAGAAGAGCCTTTTTTAAATGGTGTATGCTGTCAAGATCTTTTATTTTTAAAGACAACCACTTTAGTGGATAGAAAAGTAAATATAAATAAAAAATAGGCTATCTCTTTATGTACGTGTCGGGGACAAAGTAGGGTGTCGTAGTCCATTAACAAATCTCGAGGTTATTCGTGCTGTGTCAAATTCAAATATTTTTATTTATAGAACATAGGTAAACAAAAGGTACAGATGTCAATATTAATAAAAATGTACGCGATGTCTTGCCGTCAACGGCGTACCAATATTCTAATAATTTCCAATTAATAATTGTAAAAGTAATAAAAAAAAAACATTCAAAATTAATATATAAAACTCAATTACTTATAACAATACAAATAAAAAAAAATTGCCAAATAACAAAACATTAAAATTAAATTAGATTAAATAAAACCATTAGACTAATACCTAACAATAAATGAAAATAAAGAAAAATGTTATTAGATTACAATGTGTCTTCTAGGTACTCATTGACTGTTTAGTAAGCTTTCTCGCTCAATAAATTAAGAAGAGCCTTTTTTAAATGGTGTATGCTGTCAAGATCTTTTATTGCAGTCACGCAGTGGGTAGCTTGGTGTCCTGTCACCAATAAATAAATTACTGTTCAGAGACAAAAAAGTAACGAGTAAGAATACTTTCAGGTGTATAGTGTAGAAGGTCTACGTTTGCACTTCAAAACAACCAGAAAATTGCAGTTTGGATGCGGGTTTTAAGAATTTGATATAACTGCATTAGACCAGGACAGCAGTGGTGGCCCAGTGGTAACGACCGGGACTTACGAGTTGTAGGTCGTAGGTTAGAACCCAGACAGGCGCTTTACTTTACGTCAATTAGTTCATCACCACTGCTCTCAAAACGGTGAAGGAAAACATCGTGAGGAAACCGGCATGTCCTAGAGCCAAAAACTCGAAGATATGTGACATCTGCTATCAACCCGCATTGGGCCCGCGTGGTGGATTACGGCCAACTCCCTCTCACCGAGACGAGGCCTGTGTCCCTGCAGTGGGAACATTATAGGCTTATTATGCTATGATATGCATTAAACTGTCGATGATTGTGTAGTTCTCTTGCAGTCAGCGTGCAGTTTTAACGAACTAGGTACTGCAAATTGCGTAGTTCGACACAAATGTTTTGAAACCTAGAAGTTTCGCAAAATATTTTAAGAAAAGAACCTGGTATTATATTAAAATTCTAAGTAATTTATTTAAAGTGGACTAATTTTAAAGTGCTTCCTGAATTCTTTAGTCGTTGCTTGTAATGGTATATCTCGCGGGAGATGTAGGTATCTTCGATGTCTATCTACATTTCGTTTTAAAGAAATTTTGGTAGATACCGGAGGTACGAAGGTATAGCCGTTTCATGGGGCATAGGTTTAAGTATAAGACTGCCGTAAACTTTTTGTAAATAAAGAAACAACGACCACATTCAATAGAAGAATGCTTGCCGTGGGAAAATCGCGTAAAACTATTCCTCATTTATCAAAGTTTTCAGTACTTTAGGCTAGTTCTTATTCACTACTGCGTGCATTGGAGCCTATGGCTAATGTTTGTCCTTCGGAAAGAGTCAATTGATTTTGCGTTTTAAGTTTAATCTTTGTTGAATCAAATTGTCGAGAAATAAAGAGCTCATGAAATAATAGTTCACTTCCAAATTTTAGTTAAAACGAGCCATATTAACAATGCCAGTTTATTTACCCGCCCCTCGCCGCGCTTTGCACGGTTTTACGACTTGACAAAACATTGAGATGTCTTTATTAGGTATATAATTATATGTACACACTTATACCTTCCGGAATAAATTCTCTAAATGCACTATCATTTAGAGAATCGCGTCAAAATCCGTTTAGTAATCTATAAGAATAACGCGGTCACACAGTCAGACACGAAAAGCGACTTTCATTTATGATACGGCGTGTAACATAATTAACGCAAGACCCCATACACCCCAATTTGAGTATTGAGTTAAAAGCATTATACAATGACCAAAAATATATTTTTTAAAGCTATCTATTTTTATTAAGAAAATCGTGTTGACCCTAGCATTAGTTTATTGCCTTGAAATAAGATTTAATTTTCTTTGGCTCCATCGGCGGTCAGTATTACAATATAGGTACATTTTTTTTTATACCTCTACTAATAGTGACTGAAATGGATTCAGTAGTGAATTATGAGCAAACTACTTTCTGGACTTGTGTTTATTCTGTTACACCTTGTATATAAAAGTGCCCATTATGCTTCGAGAGCTAAATACCTATTACTATCCAAACGATTGACCTACTTCCAAAGTTTAGAAGGATAGGTACTTTAGTCTACATAAATTACTTTCAAACTAAGCTGCTATATATCAGGGCTAAGTGCGAAATGTTGTATTTTATTTCTTTTTATCGCGACCTGTCTATATTCATTTCATAAATTCCTCACGGTAAGCGGTTTTTGATTCACAAGATTATGATTCATGAGCGTTGTGTCATTTTATCTTATAAGAAAGAAGAACCAGCTGCTGCACAATGAAGATCTGATCTTATATGTATAATTATTTATAATCATAACAGACAATTATTATGTACTGATCTCGATAAGTAAAAAATATTGTTATAATTTACTGCTTGTAAATAACTATTAACGTTAATTAACACAATAATTGTATCACAATTTTTAACCGACTTCAAACAAAGAGGAGGTTCTTAATTCGGTTGCATTTTTATTATCATGTTTGTTACCTCATAACTGCCTTATTTATAAACCGATATGAAAAATTATATACTTATAGAGTGGTCCCATATAAATTTAGTCAAGTTGTGATGAGTGGTTTTTGAGTTAGCTTCAATAATAAGGCTTTTTTTTTCACTTAGTGTATGTTGATGACGTTATAATAACTTCCTGACACTGTTATTTACTTAGCAAGTGAAGATATACGAATTTGTGTGGAGTAGGTATCACAGCTAAAAAAAAGATGAAAAAAAATATTATTATAAAAAAATAAACCAACTTCCAAAAAAAAAACACTAAGTACCTAAGTACCAAGTGAAAAATACCTTGAATTTCAGAAGTCGGTGGCAAAAAATTAAAATACTAAACCTTCCGAAACTTCCGAAATTAAAGTTAATTTTCACTTTGTAGTGTTTTTTTGGAAGTCGGTGTTTTCTTTTTTTTATAATAAACTGTTTTTTTGGTTTGTCCATAGAGGGGCTGTGATTGTACCTTCGATTTAAGACATCGTTAGGCGCGAATTATACAGAAACGGCGTACGGTGAACACGCGGCGCAGGCGCAGAGCAGGCGTGGAACAGATAAGGCACGGACGCGATTTAAATTTTATCAAAGAGGCGAAGAGACGCCGCAACTAGTAATTATACAGGCTGACTTTATCGTGATAGCATGTCTTCCTCTTCAGACAACGAAGATGCGCTTGCTTTGCTGCAACTCATTACTGTGCAGAGACACCGAAGATATTGAGTGCACCCTGTGTGGAAAATGTCACAAGAGCATAGATATTTTAAAATAATGGAAACATTATGCGAATATCCTGATCATTTTCCTACAGTGTATAAAGTAAAACACGGTCTTCAGAAGAAGGATACAACTTGGAGAGAACCGGTCTGTCCTGAAGAAAGACTATTGATATCATTAGGGTTAGTAAAACATCTTTGGCATTTTTCTGCTCCTACTGTATGACAAAACGTCGTGCTGCTTGCGCGCCACTCCAGTCGCGACTGCTAGCGACGCGGAACAGGCGACGAAACGACGTGCCTGCGCCACGCCGCTTGAGTATAATTCACAACGTGTCGCCTACCTACAATTTGTATTGAAACGTTTTGAAGCGGCAAGATGCCTGCGCCACGCCTTCACCTTACGCCGTTTCTGTATAATCTGCGCCTTAGATCTCGCAAATACCAGGCCATGGTACGGAGCAAGAGGGCTTGGGAAGCCGTCACCTCCTTCTGCGAAGAAGTAATGTTCGCGAAGGAGGAGGCAGAACGCGTGAGGGAGAGTCAAAATTTGCGCCCTCACGCCCCTAGCCGCCGCAGGAGACGCCCTGGGCGTCGGGAATCGCAGGCCGATTCCCGGCCACCGTAGGCGCGGGCTTGCGAACGGCGAGCAATGGGCAGCTCGCCGTTCGATAAGGACCAGGCCCGGGTCGACGGCGCGTTGTGTTCCACGCGCGCCTCAAAGAGATGTCAGCACCAATGACGGGGTTGCTAGGACCGATGCCTGCTAGGGCTGCGGAAAAGTCCAAGAGGGTTACCGTGGCCCCGGCACAGGCAACTGAAGGAACACGGGTGGGTTTTAGTCAGTAAGAGTCTGACACGCCCTCCTGCTCTGCCCAGAGCGGGAGAAGTTATTTGATGATTTCCAACCCACAAAAAAAAAAAAAAAAACAGATCTCGCAAATAAAGGTATGAATATGAGACGAAGACGAAATAACTGCCACCTTCATTTTCGTATGCTTGACTCACTTGCAGGGTTTGGACTATTGATAATACCTACTTTCCATTCGTCTGTGCTCGAACCAGAATCTCCAATCCTTTCTCCAAATTGCTAACATTTCATGTGATCACGGGGTTACTTCTATACCTACTGTTTTCAAGGAATACAGCCCTTTTCGTATTTCGGTATACCTACATAATTAAAGATTCTCTTGAAGTTTTTCCAAAGATATTCAGGGATAAAGGTAATAAAAGTCGGTGTTCTGCGAAGAATCTTCTCAAGTCGTTAGCAGTTTAATTAAAATGACGCCGTCAACGAAAGATCTCGAATTTTCGATATCTACCCTTTGTCAATTCAGGGAGTTGTAGATAATGGTGTGTTAACGATGTTTTAACATTTAATCGATTGGATTATTTTATCTTAATCTCAAAGCAGATTGTTTTATGAAATATTTGCCCTCGGCTTCGCCAGGGTGGGTGTCGGAAAATATCCCACGGGAACGTACTTCCGGGATTAAAAGTACCCTACGTGTTAATCCAGGTCATAAACTATATGTGTGCCAAATTTCATCCAAATCCGTTCAGCAGTTTTTGCCGCATCCATCCATCCATCCACATCCACACAAACAGACAAACATTCTACAATTACTTTTTTTAAATATATGTGATGTACAGTTTTGACTTCGTTACTGTTTATTATGTGTATAAACATAGATAGGTACGACGACGGTCCGTACCATATGGCTGAGTCCGATATCCGGCTTTGTCTTAGCATTGATATTTCGCAGTGACTCCGTTACCAAAATCGACGTGCAGTTGCTACGTGTAACTACACAACTGATTAAACTGGGAACTGACCCCAACATTGCCGAGAAAAGTCCTAGGCAGACAGAAAATGACAACTTGTAAGTTTCAAGCTCAGATCATGTTTAGGTATATGATCTGAGGTTTCAAGTTACGCACCGGTGCGTAAAATCAAACGCACCGATCAGGCCCTGCAGTCTCGACATAGTTAACAATCGTTTTCGGTTGCTAAGTCCTAACAATCCAGATGTAAATTTTGATGTTAATGTTTGGTAGTCTCAACACTCAAATGATGATGCCAGAGTTTCTATGAAATCTGGTCCCACCTTCCAATAGCTATGTGTGTTACATCGTTGGATAGGTATTTTTGAGATGAATAAAAGTTACTATGGCGCCAAGTTCCAAATCTTAGTCCGTTCAGAGTTATTCTTTAATAAACATGGTAGTTTTATCAGTAGCCAAGTAATGCTATTTTTACGTAATAATTACATTTGTGCTTTATACACGTAGTGTAGATACTAACCTACGGTTATCAATTGCGTCACTGAGTCGCAAACCTTATGACAAAAAGTTAAACAGATGTCAACATTGACAAAATGCTTTTTTTTTACAAATAATACACGATAGCGTATTTTAAACCTATACATTTATTTAATCATCGTTGTCTACAATGAAGTTGTTTAAAAATAAGGCTGGGCCTACAAATCCCTCATGCCTGGCGTGCCCTAGGTACCAAACGATTGAAACGATATGCGCACACCTGTGCGCATATCGTCACACAGACTTCGTCGTCGTACAGTACGTCGTCCCGTCATGCAGGTACAATATCTTTGGATAATATCATTATTGCGAACTAATAAGTAACAGTAGTACTTTCTAGCTCTCACGTGTCGCGACTGTATACGACCACATAAGAGCCAAGCATACTCATCAATGCCAAAATCAGGTAAATCCTCCAGTGCAGCTTCTCGGTATATTTCTATTGTATACATTCCATTTTGTAGATGTTCGCTGCAGTAAGATTTCGCTAACTTCATTTGATAGGTTCCCAAACCTAACAAAATGATTTGTTCTTCACTGAATCTCGGAAAATCAATATCACTTTCTTCTATTCTTGTAAAATCAGCTCTTCTGCTGTTTAAATGTTTCCGTTCCACATATTCATATTAAATTATTAGGGGTATGTAACTTCAGCCTTATTTCGGTGACGATAGCTTCTGCATATTGACTATCTTCGATGGGTATATGAAAGTGGTAGATATCCTAAACTCAGAAAACATATTATGCAGCAACGCATTGTTGAAATATTTTTGGCGAAACAGTTTAAAATCCCGTTGGAACCTGCCGTTAACCACTTCCACTACCCAGCGACAAATAGTGACCAATCGAGATTCGTTGGCTTGGTCAGTAGTAAGTTGGGATTCGTGTCTATCCTTTGAAGGCGGGACATGGTATTCATAACCACAGGCTTCTACATCATCCAAGCTGTCCCTAAATCCGCGATCTAAAATAAATACGTCATTAGTTTCAAGGAGACAGTGAATTGGATGTTCGCCATTATTCATAATATCGCTCATTATGTTTTCGTCTGTTTTTGTAGCAGCATGGGGCCCTGTGACGTCAATTATATAGCCATCCGTTGTGACTATAACAAACGGCTTTAAAAGATTTTGATATTTGTGTAAGCTATAAGACTGTCGTTGAAACTGGAAGATTATTACGTAAAAATAGCATTACTTGGCTACTGATAAAACTACCATGTTTATTAAAGAATAACTCTGAACGGACTAAGATTTGGAACTTGGCGCCATAGTAACTTTTATTCAGCTCAAAAATACCTATCCAACGATGTAACACACATATCTATTGGATGGTGGGACCAGAATTTGCATCCTCCTTTTGTTGTTACCTACCTAAAATACCAGTAACAACCGATAAATTTGAGTGTGGAGACCACCAAATATCGTTACATCTGGATTGTGACGATTGCTAACTATGTCGAGACTGCAGGGCCTGATCACAGTAAATATTAGATGGGTATATAAATGCTATTGTATAGTTTCACGGAACGTCGGCTCGGTACCCTCGAATGGTCCCGAATGCAGTGTGCACGATGAACAAATACAAGCACGGGTAACGAGCCTACAGACCCGCCGGGAATTCGACCACGGCCGCGTTGACATTTCAAAAGCTCACCAGATTTTTTCAAATATCTATCTCCCTTTCGAAGCTTCGTTAACACGCTGTCCTATCAAATTAATGGTGAAATTTTACATATGTAGGTTTGGATGCATGGCTCTGTCTATTGTAGACAATGTGTAGACAGGAATAGGGGAAGGAGATATGTATGAACCTCCCTATTTTTCGATGACATTTACTGAAATCTTTGTATTTTCGTTGTTTGCCACCGATTTCCGAAATGAAAGTTATTTTTCATTTTGTTGTGATTTTTTTGGAAGTCGGTGGTATTTTTTTTGTGAAAATCTTTTTATCTTTCACGTTTTAGTTGTGGTACCTACCCCAAAAAAAGTCGGATAATACTATTTGCAATGTAAATAACAGTGACAGGAAGTTATTACATCACCATCAACATACATTAAGTGGCAAAAATACGTATTATTGAAGCTGACTCAAAAACTATTATTCAGAAATTGACCAAATTTATATAGGACGAATCTGGAAGTAGGTATATCCTTTCAAACCAAAGAAGAATTTTTCAAATCGGTTTATAAATAACGGAATATTGAGGTAAAAAACAAAAGAAAGAAAATACAGCCGCATTGAGAACCTCTTCCTTTTTTTTAAGTCGGTTAAAAATTAAATGTTGTTCGTTGGTAAGCGCACTTGAGAATGTCTGGTCCGATTTCGCTATTTTTTGTTGTAAAATGTTCGTAACAGCCCGAATTAGGTTTCCTGAAATTGGAAAAGTTTTTAAATTCGGGAAAAACTGAACGTCCTCTTTTCTATGGTATGAGTTATTTAAATGACAGGACTAAGTCTGTCGGGTCAGCTAGTAAATAATCTATTAGGTCAGGGAAACGCTTTTTCTCAAAAATGCTTGGAACTTTGAGCATTATTTTGACAACCTTCTTTGAGTTGTACTGACCAAATACACGCGAGCAGCGGCCGGCAAAAGTTGTATGAAAATCCATATCTGTCGTGGTTTAGCGGCCAAATAAATTACAAAGTAAACTCATATCTATCGTGTAATTTAAAACTGGAACGATCTTTTACTCCGAAACATGGCAACCAAGAAGGTAACTTATCAAAGGTTTTATTAAAATTTTGAACTGGCTTGCAAATAGAAAACTGTTTATTGAAAAAAAAACAAATGAACACTTTAACGCGGGAAAAAATATTATTGTTCGTTGTTCGTCGTTGATTTTGAAAAGTAATTGTATTTAAATTTCCGCGCATTATTTGAGAAAAGTAATAGACAAGCCTTGGCCACAACTAGGCATTGATGGACTTATTTATGTGTCGTTCGTCCATCACTGCCTCTTTTGCTGGCCGCTGCAGTAATGTACTATTTTCGTATTTTATGGAAAGTTGTAGTAAAATCTCTTGGCCTGTACTGTTTGTATCTGGCTGGTTTTGATAACAATAAAAAGATGACATTTAAAAAAAAAAAAAGTAAAAACGCTTGCCCGCCATTGATCAATTGTTTTTCTGTTCGCCAAAATGAGTGAACCTAACGAAGAAATTCGGTGCATTTTGATGTTTTATGACATAAAAAGGAAAAATGCGGCACGAGCCGCGCAAAAGAATATGATTGTGACGTTTATGAACTTAACGCAGTGTCATAAAGAATAGCACTAAGTTTATTCAACCGTTTTCAGTCCGGGAATTTTGATGACAAAGATGCAGCTCTCTCTGGTCACCCTGTTACGGATAAACTCGATGCCATTTTTGAAAAAGTGGAGCAAGATCGGTATACCTATTAGTAGTTACGACATATCTGAAAAATTAAGGATACACCACAAAGTAGTTTCGACCCATTTGGAAAAGTTTGGGTAAGTATACAAAAAACCTCGTTATTTAGGTGCCACTTTTTCCCCGACCTAATATATTAGGCCTTTGTCTAATAAAGTATAGCGCTACAACTACAAGGTTATTTTGGCCCTTGTCAAAAATCGCAACTAACGCCGCCATCTTGTTTTTTGAAATGACGTTCACTAAGTGGCAGCGTTGTGGCCACAAGGGTGCTTGCTTTTAGTGAAGTAAGAATCCCACACTCCTCGAAAAAAAAAATGACTTTTTAATCAACTATAACAAAAAGGTAATGATAAACTGAGGTGATGATGGTAAGGTGGTGATGATCTCGTAAACAAATATTGCAACAATGTCTCTAAACTTTATGTGTACTAAGTATTGTACACATAAATTAATATAACTAAGCTACTTTTCTTTTTTTATTATTTGTATTCTTGACGATATAATATGAAGGTTCAGAAATCAAATCCTGTTTAAAAATTCGAAGTATTTTTATTATCGACGATATATTATGAAGGTCCAGAAATCAAATCCTGTTTCAAAATTCGAAGTGTATTTATAACTATTTTTATGTGTAAAAAAATGGGCTGCCCAGGGGCACGGTATAATAAAAGTGTTACGTTAGTGTCAGGATCGATCTAATAAAATATTTACTAAAAGGCTACACGAATAATATATTTTCGATATTCTCGTAATTGAATCATTGGAAAATCAGGATAATTCCAATAGTGAAAAATTTGGTAAAATTAACGACATTTCAAAATGTGAAAACAAAACATTATTCTGCCTTCAACGGTTACTGCTCGGCGGTAATGAAGTTCCAGCCAGTAAGCCATCCATTTCAAGTTATTTTATAGATAACTAGCTTATGCCAGCAAAACGACCGCGTGAAATTTCTTGTTCCCCTGACCCACCCCATCGCATCGCATCGCCTGCCCGCGCTATTACTTCTTTTTCACTTAGCGTTCGTTCTGACTTTTTTTCTTTTTGCTCGGCTCCTAAGAGTCCAAGCGTGATGTTAAATAGCCTTCCTCAAGAATTGGGTTATCAAACGCAAAATGATTTTTTCAAACCCGGTCGGAAGTTCCAAAGATTGCCCTTACTTATAAACCTACAAACAAACAAACGACAGTGTCGATCCCTAGCGTCAGGGTTGAATGACAGTTCACTTCATCTAAGTTTTTGCGGTGAGTTCTTTACAGAACAGACCGGCAGAATTTTAATTTGTGTCCTACTTATGGTAATGATGTTATGGTATTTAATATCGGTTTCAAATGATTGCAAAATCGAACTCATGCACACTCAATAGAGATTTTGATGAAGTATCGTCGAGTTTAAATTCAGAATTCGTACATGTGGCAAATATTGTTAGACGCCGGAAGCGCTTGCCACCGGAAACACGTCACCGGAGGCGCACGCCCTCTACATCCGGCCGACAGAGGCAGAGCTATCCGAGCGACTTACTTGCGCTCATTTCTCGCCGAATGGATTCCAGGGAATCGCTTTTCAATCCGCCCAAGGTATTCTCAAAGAGCCTTTAGTTCACTATCGAACACAAAAGACAGCGTCTGTCCAATTATGTAGGTACGTCTCTCTATTGCGTGTGACGTACGATAGGGGGTTGCTGAAGCTTGCAAATCTGAAAACCGAATATTCAACACAATAGATAAGATTAAGCATCAGTTATATTATGTTCTAAAACCTGTACTCGCCTTAGTGAAGGAACAAAGAAAAAGCTTTTGCTCAAGACCTTTCTCGCTTAAGTAGAAAGTGGGATAGCCTAGGTATAACTTTAAGTCAATGTCATGTACACTAATGTCCTTACATATGAATATCATATTTTTTCCAAAGCTTCGAACCAATAGGTTTAGGCAGTATTTTTATTTAAAACTAACACGACCCATTTTTAGAAAATCCCACAATTTGTTATTCAGCACGTTTTCATATTGTCATATGTGTTGTAAGGTTTCGTGGATGGATTTCAATTGATGCCAGGTGTGTGCCTACACGAAATAAAAAACACGTGTCGTTCGTTCTATGACATTCTATATATTCACTTGTTATTAACTTTTCCCGCTTGGAAAAGTGTACTTAAGTTGTAATATAATATTAGCTACAAGTAACTATATATTATAGTTTCTTGTAGTGTGACGTTATAAGATTTTTCTAACTAACTTGTAACGTTTCCTGGGATATGCTCGTAGGTAACACGAGTATTTCTGATCAATAGTCACAATTCCTTTCATTTAGAATAAAAATAAGAATAAGTCATTAATTTGCTGAAAATACAGATTTTACTAGAAATGTTGAAGGTTGTGGCATTAAGTCCGCCTTTATCCTACAGTATTTTTTTTACTTGTGCATAAAGTTTTAATAAATAAATAAATGTTTAATTTGTGGTTTATGCGCGCGCAATCCATGTTTTGCCTGTTTAGGGACAGGCAAATTAGTTTTTCATCTCCTAAACAAATAAAAAAAAGCGTCTATTTGTAATGGTCAAAATAAAAGTTTTTTACTAAATGCATATGAAAGTACCTATATACGCTAGTTATAAACCAACTACCTATTTTAATTGTTTTGTCTGTCTCTGTTTGTTTCAGCTAACCTATGAAACGGCTGGACCGATTTTGACGGGACTCTAACTGCCAGATAGCTGACGTTATAAGGAGTAACATAGGCTACTTTTTGTTCCGATAACACGTTCCCGTGGGATAATTTCCGACATCCACCCGGGGGATGAAGCCGCGGACAGCAGCTGGTTAATAATACCTGCTTAGGTACCGGTAAAATGCTGCAACTTTGCCTGGATTTTTAAGTTTTTTGATCGTATATCTGAACCTATTTATTATTATGGCTTTTAATGAGTTTTAGACGGAAAACCGACCTTATGTCTTGCCAGGTAGTAGCCAAATCTTTTTAAATTATCATGTTTTTCCGAATTACAAGCACTCTAAAGTCATAGGCAAAGTTGTAGGTAAAAGACGCAACTTTGCCTAGGAGGATATTATCTCAATAAATAAACAGTTGATCTTATCAGTTTCTTTTTTCCGTGTGCATGAGACACCGTGCTTGTCCACGGCAGTTCGATTATTGCCATAAAAGGATTTTTTTTTTCACAGCTAAGTAGTTTCACAGCTTAGTAGGCAAAGTTAAGTAAATTATGTCACTTCAAATTTTCACCCCCTCGCACCGGTTTTTGTCGCACAACTGACAGAGTAACAATGGAGTAACCATTGCAAAAACATAAAAATATGTTGCCCTAATAATGTAAAGTTACTATCAAATGGTACAAATTAAGAAAAAACTAAGCAAACGCGAAATATCGTAATCGAAACGAAATAGGCAAATTTGGGCTTTCTTGGCAAAGTTGCAGCATTTTACGGTACTAATATTTTTTAGAAAACAACATCAATATTAAAATTTCTATTAACCATTCCTTGGATAAAGACCAGAGGGCTAATTCCGTTATTTTTAAAAGCATTCAAATCTCAGTCTCAATCCTCATCTCTATGAGACACCACGCGGGCCCAGTGCGGGTCGGATAATGTCCAAGATAAATTAGTTCATTTAAAAATGAATAAAGAACAGTACTTATAAAAATAAATATTGTAACAATAAAATGCAAACGTTACATGTCAAACCATGTATCGTCGATTTTACAAATCCTAGTAAGACAAAGATTTCAGAATGCAAACTTGCAAACGCCTTGGGTGACATTCGGAGCAACTTGTCGCTTTTCATGCATCTTTGCAATCTTTCTCGGGTCATGTTGCGGACTCGCGTTAGATACATATTTACATTTAAGCATATATTTTGTCCTACCGCAAGTTTTATCAAACGGCTGTTTTCATAACTTTTTTCGCAAAAAGTTTGAAATTCCTCTAGTGTTAAGTCATTGTTATGCTTTTGTTATATTCTACTTCAATGAAATCTTAAAATTAGTAATGAAACTTCTTCTAAGAGCTAAGTCATTCATAAGCTTTTGTTATATTCTGTCTTATCCTTTAAACATAGTAGGTATATTCATTCAAATTCTTCTAGGGTTAAGTCGTTATTATGCTTTTGTTTTTTTCTATCTTCAACATAATACAATTCTTAAATTCATTACTGTTGTCACTGAGGGAGAACACACGTAAACCGCTGCATAAACGCTGAGGCTTGAAATTTTACACAAATAACGTCCCTCATAATGAGCATGAGCGCTAAAGAACGATTTTTTAAATTTCATCCCGAAAGGGGGTTAAAATGTAGGATGAAAATTTGTATCGTATTTTTTTCCGATTGGGAAATACCATCTCATTGGGCCTTATGGCTGTTATTAAGAAAATACCTATTACCTGCGCTATCAATTATCTATCTAACTACATGTGGCCTTTATTTAAATGACCACCAAAAAATCTTTAGTGAAACAGTAAGTTACTGTTTACCAGAATTGCGGTATGCACGCTTCAAACTTACCCAATATTGTTTATACAGGAGAACTCTAAATCCCGCGGCTAAAGGTGCACCACAACAGCGTGTTTATTTTAGGAAGGTGCCGCAAAACTTTCAGTTTTCAAAAACAGGGATCGTGCAACAGCCTGACGTCAAAAATAGAGATATAAAAATGCACAGGAGCATCGACCTGTACACTGGAAACGTTCAGTTATTGTAGCTTAAAAAATATATAATTTCCTTCTTATAGGAAATGGGACTTAATTAAACAACACAGTGGGTATAGATACTGCCTACACATAGGTACATCTCTGCCTATCATCCCTACGAAAAAAATAGGTTTCATTGTATGTTATGTTGAATGATGTACTTTTGGGAGTCACATGTTTATAATTAGTAATTATGTAGTAAGCTGTTAACTGATATTATTATGATAATTCACAAAAGACACAAAAACCCTAAAAGGCTTTATTTATTTACTTACTGACAGAGTTTTCCACCAAAATTAACATAACATTTACACAGTTTCTATCTTATAGTTTAGTATTCATTGTTTTATTTTATGTGGGCTATTTATTACGTCTATCTACTACGTCACAACTAAATATACTCAAAGTACATAAAAACAACAGTGAAACAGAACCACAGAAATTCCACTGTGCTCATGACAGAACAATTAAATTGAAGAACAATAACTGAACAACAAAGGGACTTAGTCTCTTTGATTGCAATAACGCACATCAAAGAACGTTTGTAATGCAATATCCATGTACGTAGCCTCAGGGAAAATCAATCCTGACTCGGAATCCCCGATCAAGCATTTCAGGAAGATTATAAGCCGCTCCTTTCCTGAAGTAGGATCCAAATCATTGAGTACCTTCTGTCACGAACTCGGAATTCACGAAGTCTTGACCTCGAGATACGAGTCTCTAATTTTAGTTTGAAGTATATACATAATGCTAAGTGCCACTTCGTCGAACTTCGAGTTTGTATTTGGCAAGATCTGCACTTTATAAATTCACTGAAGTTTAACAGCGAACTTGATAGAAAAAAAAATGAATTGGCTAGTTAACAGAACACTTTTGGAATTAACTGGTGTCTTATCTAATATCTGTCTGATGCAGGCATATTTTTGACCTAAGTATTCAAATCTGGATGTTCTGTGAGAGTTACTGTCTGTCCGACGACGTGCTCTTTGTTTTAACGGAGTTCATATTTAATGCTCATAAAGTCACCTCAAAGTTAAAAAAAACATCATAAACTCACACGAGCTCCCAGTGAGAGCCACCCTTTAGCAAAATAAACACATTTTTTATTAGTCCGAATCTACTTTATTTCATAAGCTTTTCCAAATAACACCAATTTGCTAAACAAACTAAACAATGTACACAAATGTTCTTTTTTATTATAGATAATAAACTTATCTGTTTTAATTAAATAACAAATTACTTATCAGCGGTTACCAATCCACAACTGCAGTATTACATATTATAATAAATGTAAACTAAATTAACTTAATAACATCTAGAAATCAACGAGGATGAAGATAAGAGGTTTCTAATCAAAAATTAAGTAAGTACACGTTGAGTATTCAACGTCTACGTTGGTGGGTAATTAATAATTATTCACACAACTGCAGTATTAAAATTTTCAGTGGAAACTACTTCAAAAGTCTACTTCAAATTAACAGAATATAATATCAAAGGCGAGCGATATTTCTCTCAAAACAACTTTAGTTACGATCATAAAATTCATGAGGACGCAAATTTTGAACTGGGGTCGGTGGCACGAAAAGAAAACGGTTGGACTATCAAATTGTTTGTTTGCCTCTATGGGCCGGCGGCGTTAGTATCTCATCTCATGCAATTTGCATTTGTTTAGCTACACAAAGGGCAACAAACAACCTATACATTACGACTTTTACGACCCACGACCTACCCATCTGTCCTTGAGATTGCAAGCTATTTTGATGTGGCACTCATTTTGTCCCTCTTTGCATATTATTTTGTTCGATATCTATAGCCTGTCACCTCCTTCTGTAAGTTAAAGCTTAAGGGGATTACCTCGCTCAAATCCCAAATATACTGTAAGTTTAAAGAAGATTGTAGATGAATCCTTTTGTGCGTTTTCCATGTAAAAAATATATGGTATACTTAAGGTCATCACAAATACATTGTATTGTTTAAAATTTTAATTAACTTTCCTAAATTTTGGGAAAAAATCTTATTAAATAGGTCCTTTTTCAACCTAAATTGTAAATTTTCTCTGTAACGGCTGAATAGTTCGGCATGAATTTTGTACCAAAAATATGTAATGACGTATTCGACATTTTGTATTGTTTTTTTTTTGTTATTTCTTTTAATATTTTAAAATAATTAATAAAAAGCCGAAACTTCACCAGTACCCCACTGAAGCACCCCCGCTAAGGCCTGTGACGCGTACTCGGGACGCGAACGTCAGTGTCTTGATGACTCTTGTGGCGGGTGGACTGTACGCGCGTTATTTTTTCCAAATAAAATCTAAAAGTTAATGTTTTCCATGATTTTTGAATGAAATCATATTGTAAATAGTACAAATATAAATATTTCGTAAATCAACAATACAAATTAAGTTTGTAAACATATGTAAAGAAGTTTGTAATTTCGTTTTGTTTTTTGAACCCATCATAGAGTAAGCCTGACTATGCCTAAATATAAGTATAAATGTAAGGTGAAGCGTGGCCGAGCTCTCCAATACTATTGGTAAGTACATACCTACCCTATTGAGTACATTATTTCTAGTGTGTTTATTTTTTATCGTTTTTAGTTAACTTGAGAATTTCGCTTGACGGAGGATGAAGACCGATGGTGTCTAGATGACTGATGATGTCACTTACCTGATGGTGGACTCCGAAGGTGGGTATAGGATCTAATCGATGGCACTACGTAGAACCATCGTGTTTGGACTCATTTGAAAGGTCTCATGGAGACCTTGGTGACTGATGATGTGACCTACCTGATGGTGGACTCCGAAGGTGGGTATAGGATCTAATCGATGGCACTACGTAGAACCATCGTGTTTGGAGTCATTTGAAAGGTCTCATGGATTAGTAATAGGTGACTGGGAAAATGACGCGTCTGATTGTAAGAAAAAAATACCTAGTTCAAATACTTTTTAGTTTTTTTGTGGTATACGGCTTATTACGAGACTGTAATAGCAAAAACATTACCTTAGCTCACTCACGCTTTGCTCATTACTTAGTTATTATTTTTCAGGCAATTAAGAAACCAACAAAACTCCGAATTGCAAAATCAGGAACCTCAGCCGTTAACAGAAACATACGCTCTGTCTAGTATGGCAGTCGATGAGGGGGCACAGCAAATGATGCCGGTAACTTATTCTGTTTGCTTACATTGCGGTCTTTGTTAGATATTAGATAGTTTCCCTAGCTAATATTTATATTTGATCCCGTATTGTTAAAACGTTTGTTTTAGGTTGAACAAGATGAAGATTTACCAGATTTGATTATTGAAGAAGAAGAATCACAAGCAGAAACAAAAAAAAATATCTGGAAGACGAGTTATAGATATAGCTTATTTTTTTTCCAAAATACAAGAAATAGGCGGCCATGGTGCTTTTAACTGTGGTATACAAAGTTTGAAAGTTATAGGAGAGAAACGTGTTGGACTTGCTTCTAAGTTTACAGTAGAATGTTTGATGTGTAAAGAGAAGTCTTCTCTTTGTAATGTCACTGGCGACTTAGATATTAATACAGCAGCGGTCGCGGGTGCAGTTTCAGTTGGTATAGGGTATTCGCAATTAGAGGAACTGTTATCAGCATTTGACTTGCCCGTGATGACTGAACCTGTATATCAGAAACGGCACGACATTGTTTCCAACGCCTGGGAT
The DNA here is from genome assembly GCA_937001585.2 of Brachylomia viminalis. Lineage (NCBI taxonomy): Eukaryota > Metazoa > Arthropoda > Insecta > Lepidoptera > Noctuidae > Brachylomia > Brachylomia viminalis. The sequence goes on from OW443300.2 coordinate 8,838,868, forward strand.
AAAGCACTTAGTAAATATATGAAAGAAGCTGCTGAAGAAGAAAAACAAAATGCTTATTTGGAGTATGGTTCAGTGAGTCAAAGCCTCTGAAAACAGATACAATTATTCGGGACGATGATTTTTTCGAAAATAAAATGAAAATTAAATTATGTACATTTTATTTAAATTGTATTTTGCCCGAACTTTTGGATCCGCGGCATAGTCGAAATATGGCAATTAGAAATCCGCCATATATTTTAGACGCAATAAAGAACAAGGAAAACCGGAAAAAGGTGCATAACCTACAAAAACCAGAAGTCGAAAATATGTGCGTACTTCAAGAAAGCCTACATGCACCATCATCACCAACACCAGTACCGATTAATGACAAACCGACCTGCTCACGGTATTTGAATTTCAGTGAATTTTAAAATAAATTTAACGGGAATCAAGAGTTTGAGACTGTGTTATTATTGTACAATTAATTAAGCAACTTAGGAACAGTCACAATGACAACATTAAAACAAAATCAAAACTTAAATTATTTTTTTATTTATACCAGTCGTTATCAGACATCCCTATTTATTACTGGTGGGAATGATGGAACATAAATGGTCAAATTAATTAGCCGGCGATACCCATCACGTCTGCGAAGTTTCGCCAGCTAATTTAATTTGATCTTGTGAATAAGGTGTAAACAAAATACCCAGACAAACTTTTATCAAACACAGTACTCATGAATATGAGCAACTTTTAACATGGATGGGACCAACTCAGAAATATTAAAAAAAAACAGCTGCCCCATACATTATGATCATGTACCTATTGCACTTTTGTATGGAACTTCTGTTTATTTTTTAATATTTTGTTTTCACAGACAGATAATATTGTTTATTGCTCACATACAAATATACCAATACATATGATATTACAAATAAAGAATAGGGGGGTATAAACACCTAGCTATTCCCGTTACGGAGAACCAATAAGCACATATCCGGTCATCATCAGACCCTCAGAATGTATAATGTAGTAGCACCCGTGCTCAATTAGATAAATGTTGAAAACTAGGTCATCCTAACTATTCCCGTTACTGAAAACCGATAAGTACTTACCTGGTCATCATCAGACCTTCGGAATGTATCACGTAGTAGCACCCGTGCTCAACTAGATAAATGTTGAAAACTAGGTCATCCTAACTATTCCCGTTACTGAGAACCGATAAGTACTTACCTGCATCAGACCTTCACAATGTATCATTTAGTAGAATGAAAGCTATGTCAGCAGGCATAGTGCATCGTGTAGTTCAAAATAAATATAAAATTATGATGTGGTAGATACTCGTACCAGACTATAAAAACTAGAGGAACAAAAATATTTATTAGAAGATCTCTTAGAGAGCGAATAAAATAGGCAAAAACAATGATAACTCTGTGACACATCTGTGTTCTTCCCTAATCTTCAGTCCGTTTTATTGTAGTATGGTCATTGGTCGGTAGGTGGCGCCAAATTAACAAATGCTAGTACAGAGGTCAAATCTTTAAGGTCAACGGGCAAGGTAATACCCTTAAGTTTTTTCTGATATTTTCAAACTAATTCTGTTCCATTTTTAAATGTATTTTTAGCTGTTATTTTAATAACACCATACGTTAAGCGACGATGCGGTCACCAGCAGTATGTACATACACGCTGGCCTCTCTTCTCAATCACTCTCTCACTGCTGAGAATCGTGACTCAGTTTCAAATTATCAACGGTCTTTTTCCATCTGTTACGATCAGCGGCCTGGTGGAGTGCGGCGCTGATGGGTACTTCAAATTGCTCGGATATTTGATTCGACCTTTTTGGGCTTTGGCCGCTAGGTCTTTTGCCCTCTATTTTTCCAGTCACCATTAGACGTTCATGTTGTTGGTACCTCTGCGGGCAATGTGGCCGAAGTATCTCACGACACGACACAGGTAGGTTGAGGACAGCTGTTGCGCTTTCTCTAATTTTATACGCTTGCCTAGGAGCAACCTATTCACTCGTGACTTTAACTCTCATAAGCTATAGCTATCTATACGGTGGAGGTCTGCCCGGCTTGGGCGGAGCACCGTCGTTTCCTCGTACAGGCGATTGGCTGTGGCGATCTCTCGCGTCCGGCCCTGGGCCAGGCCATGGTATGGAGCGAGAGGGCATGGGAAGCCGTCACCTCCTTCTGCGAAGCAGTAATGCTCGCGATGAGGAGGCGGAACGCGTGAGGGAGAGGCCAAATTCGCGCCCTCACGCCCCTAGCCGCCGCAGGAGACGCCCTGGGCGTCGGGAATCGCAGGCCGATTCCCGGCCACCGTCGGCGTGGGCTTGCGAACGGCGAGCAATGGGCAGCTCGCCGTTCGATAAGGACCAGGCCCGGGTCGACGGCGCGTTGTGTTCCACGCGCGCCTCAAAGAGATGTCAGCACCAACGACGGGGTCCGCTAGGGCCGATGTCTTCCAGGGTTGCGGGAAAGTCCGAAAGGGTTACCGTGGCCCCTGGCACAGGCAACTGAAGGACCACAGGGGAGTTTTAGTCAGTAAGAGTCCGACACGCCCTCCCGCTCTGTCCAGAGCGGGAGAAGTTATTTGATGATTTACCACACAAAAAAAGGGCTTTCTATCTGGAAACAGCTTTTGGCAAGGATTTTCATTCCTTAGCAGTATGCACAATATTTTCATAAAGTATCAAGTTGTCTGGATACTGAAACAGTTTTATTGCTCCAAGTATTTCGTAAAAATCAATGAATATTTTTATTCCAAAATCAATCAAACAAAATAAACATTACCATGAATACCAGCTTGCATACTAAACGACAACATCTATCATAACCATAGACATTTTAAGCTCTCTACTTTCATGTACCTAGTTATTCGCTGAAAAACAGTTTTTTCAGAACATTACTCATGCAAAGAGAAAGATGGATTGCTCCTCGTTTTTAAATATAACATTATGTCATTTGTTTTTCTAAGGAAAAATATTGTTGAAACTTAAAATGAGGGTTTGGCTCTACTATGACAAGAAGTCTTCCGTTTCGACCAAAGACCTTATACCTAAAACTAGACTGTGTACCAAAAATTTTTGTTTAGCTAAAATTAGATCTATCGTCTTACACTTAGGGTAGCTATTTTCTTAAAAGCGGTAGCTAGCTAAAAGCGGTCCGAGCGAGAGGGCTACCGCTGGTAGTGTGTCCTTGTCTGACATCTTGCCAGCTCAACTAACCATAGGGTTTGGTAGAAATGGTAGAAAAAAAATATTATTCTTTTTTATGTTTTACCAAAACGAACAATTCATAAACTATAAAACATATATCAATATTTTTATAGTCCATAAAATTTATGATCAGTTCGTTGTATTATAAAAAGAAAAAAAAAATACTTTGTTAACAGCAGTACAAATGTTTGGGCCTGGTAACAATAAATGCAAGATGGTGGTGATTTGCTCATTGGTTGTTTGGTTGATTCTTGTGCTTCGATTTGCGATTGTGTAAATTGTCATATTAAATCTGTTTGTTTTTCATGAAATATGGTGAATTCTTGTTGTGTGACAGGGTGCAAAAATGAGTCTTATCTCTTATTCTTTAGTCATTGCTTATCCCGGTAGCCGCTTTTCTTTCCACGGGTAAGTAAAAACAACAATCATAACATTTAGGGTAACCATGAATTTTGTTAATCAAAGATTTTTTTGACGTGTTATTATTAATTATATTTCTTGTATTGTAGATTTCCGAAAAATGAAAACCAGAAATTGAAATGGGAAAATGCAGTAGGTACCTGGAAAAATCTCAAAGTCGTCTGTTGTTTGCAGTGAGAATTTTAAATGTGACGACTTTATTCCTAGATACACTAGGAAAATGCTGAAACCTGATCATCAATCAACCTAAATAAAATAAACTAAAAATAAATTAAAATAAAATAAACCTGACCATCCAAGCTCTGACGAATCTCACGAATTGGAACTGATTAAATGTATTGGTAAAAAATACTTAAATTTAAGACTTAAAAGCTACGGGAAGTCTTTAACCCTCAAGCACGTAGAAAATAAGGCTACATTACGACAAAAATTACGTAAAACTGTATTGTTCAGCAATGTATAAAAATAAATCAATATAAAAAAAAATCAGTCTTTTTTTCCGTCCACAATGTTTTGCATCACGTTCATTTAACCTAACACTCATTTAATAATAATAATCCTCCTCATCTCATATTAGCGAATAATATTAGGTATCCCGGTTACATGCGCAAAGCTTTCACTTTGGAGCTTGCCAGGGTTCGCCGAACATGATCCTGGAGTGGCGAGTCTGATAATTACAGTAAAGCGATTGCCATCTGACTTTCATAACCACAAGGGGAATCAGACTCATTTTTCGGATCATGGTTACACATTAAGAAATCTGGATGTGCAAGTTTCCTCACGGTATTTTCCCTCACCAAAATCATCATTCTTATTTAATAATAATAATATGTGGGGATATCTCACATTTGAGAAACATACCTGCCTTTTTTAAATGGAGCGAAAGGTTTATTAGGTTGTTGTCAAATTAACGTTAGGTCAGATGATACCTAAAAGGAGGAAAAAAGTACTTTCAACCCTTACCCACGTGTAGGGTTATGTAGATATACACACGTTTTGGTTTAATTTAATACTTACAATAAATTAGGTAGGTGAAATTATGCTAGTTAAGTAGTATCAATATATCAGAGGGGCAATTATTCTACTAATTTTAAGAACGTTCACAGTCTGATCTGTCTCAAAAAACAAAAATACCTCTAATTTCCCATACATTTTGACAAATTTTTGGCATTTGTTTGTCGCCGAGTCGAGACTGCGACTAGATTTTGAACGTTTTAAATTAGTAGAAATGGCCTTCAGGATACAATTACACAATCGTTTTTACAAGCAATTTGTCCCGTGTTCTGTTGGGTCATGGTGACCTCATTAGAAAGGGACATACTACCAACGGGAGCTCTCTCGCGCGGACCGGTTTTTGCGCCATAGTGCACAGTCTAGTTTTAGGTATAAGGTCTTTGGTTTCGACAGTGATTAAAAATTACATAATGACGTTCATCTTCCGTTTCATTCATTCGTTCATCATTCAGTCATGGCTAAAGAAAATTGAGGCGGTTTGAGACTTTTGATAGATGCCCGGACCTGACGTCTCAGTGCTGCCAGCCACCTAGTGGACGTCATATTTCAGAAAACCCTCATTTGTATCTATCCACATTTCTGCTGAAAGAGGATCCTTCAACAAAATCATACCTAAAGTAAAACATTTCGAATAATCGATAATCATTGAATTAGCAGAGTTATCAGGGTTACAAGGAACAGGGTGTAAAGTTCACTCATACCTCCATAGAAAAGGGAGGAACCTCCGACCAGACGGGTGTCGTGTCTGGTGGGCAACTGCCCGATGATAGATTTCGGGAAGTTGTATATATGCTAGTCGCGCGGTAAACTCTGCTTGCGCGATGCAGGATTTGCGTGACGTCAGTATGACGCGCAGCTCGCATGTGGCGATGTAGACACCGATACAGTTTTATTCTTTTTAGTCGTTTTATCATCGACTTATAGTTAAATGAGTTTTTTGTGCTTCTGGATCAAAATTGTATTTTAATTAACCATTAATTTATTATCCACCAATACATTACAACCTAACCTGCTATACTATAAAGTATATAGGTAGGTAGGTACTTACTACAACTTTCAGACTACTGTACTACGTAGGTACATAAGCTTTGGTGCTGTAATAGCTTGAAAAGAGGATTCACTTGGAACCCAAGTTGGGTAGCAGCCAGGAAAATTCTGCCATTGTACAACTTTCAACTTATATGTAATATACATAAATAAATAGTTACGTTGACAGAACATTTAATAAGGTTCTTGGCACACGGGAAGGTCTTGCCACCAGATTCAGAATAACAGTAATATTATCGATGTAACATCGGATTTATGCCCAGTTACTGGTAATACCCACAAAGGCTTTCAACATAGCTAGAAAAATGTGGACGCCTTTGTTTCGGGGATACAGGAGTGATTCTTAGTTAAGGGGCTGACAACAGTTAAAGCGCGGTCACTGTCGGACTGCATAGAATAGAAAGAGAAGCGCGATGACACAAAACTGGTAATTTATTGCAAAATATAAAGCAAACCTCTATTTACAAAAAATCCATTGATTGGACAAAAAAGTGAAAACACTATCACGTTAATATGTTGCTTGAAGAACAATCAGAAAAAAAACCAGAGTGGTTGCATGTATATTAGTATGGTTTTTAATCGTTAAAATACATTTTTAGAGGTATCTTCGTGACTTTTGTCTATCGTACCAAATTAGTTGTATTATGTTTTCAACACACTATCTAGCAAAACGGCGAAAGTATAATAACCTTATCGGCAATTATATTTTCGAGCCGTTTGGGGTTGAAACCCTCGGGCCGTGGGGTCCGAGTGCTCACGGTTTGTTCAACGAAATCTCCAAACGGCTTGTTGACACTTCCCGTGATCCAAGGGCTGGCCTTTACCTTGGCCAGAGGCTTAGCATTGCCATACAACGTGGCAATGCCGCCAGTCTCTTGGGTACTTTACCAGTCGACAGCGATGCAGAGGAATTTTTCGACGCCATATTTTAATTTGTTAATAGTTTTAGTTAGTTTAGGTTATTATATTTTATATTTTTGTTTGGTTAGTTTATATAGTTATTTGATAACATTTATTCAAAATTTAATTTAAAATAGCTATCTAGCATACATCCTGAAGAATATCATATATTTTTCTGAATTTGTTTACTGCAGTGGATCATATACTTTTAGGCATTATAAAACCTGCGTTTAGGTCATGTAGTCCCCTTAAGTTACTGTTTTTGGAACGAAGTTCGTTATCGCGCGTTGTGAAAGGGGGCTAGACGGAAATAATTCTTACGAAAAGTTGTCACGATACTTTTTGCTATAGTAAGCTATTGTAAGCTGTGCGGCGTGCGCATGTTTTTCTGTCTGTCTGTCTCTCTCTCTCTCTCTCTCTCTCTCTCTCTTATATATAATTTTTTTTTAATAATTTTATTACAATTCCTTCACTAATTAATCGAAAGGAACTTCGTTCCATACGGGTGTCCCTTGACACCTCTCAAGTTTTTTTGAAGAGCGGTGGTCGTCACGTGGTGTCCGCAATATATAAAGGAAAGCTAGATCCACCACCATTGAGCTGCGTAATGTGCCGCAAGCCCCATCGGAGACCAAGGATGACATCACGCAAGTAGTGTGTAAAGTTGGTGAAGTCTTGCAGCAGCCCTTACAGCCTGTAGATATCCGTGATACGTATAGATTTAAAACCAAAAATAATACTATGTCTCCCATCATTGTTGAATTTGCATCAGTAAATATTAAAGAAAATATTATTCAGAAAGTTAAATTGTTTAATAAAAGCAACAAAGAGAATAAATTAAATAGTGCGCACCTAATGATTAATGGCCCAACTAAACCAATTTATATCTCTGAGTCTCTTACTCCATCTGCTAAGAAACTTTTTTATCTAGCTCGTCAGCATGCTAAAAAATATTCTTTCACGGGTTGCTGGCATTCTTATGGAAAAATCTATATGAAGAAAAGTGATGATCTGCCATCCATTCGTATAGACAATGAGGAGGATATTCTCAAACTTACCCAAGTCTGACTAGTCCGAATAAGTAACAGTATTGTAAATAATTTTCAGTTGATAATCCTACATTATATTTTAGTTTTTAATCTTAATCATAAGTATAAAATTGTTGTATGTCATATTGTTATTGTCTTGACAAACGTTTTATTTACACACACACACTTTCACACACACGTGCAAATTCTGATGAGCGCAATATCCGGTCTAGTTCTACTTATATCTAGTACTTTTTTCCTCCTTATCTCCTTTAGAATAACATCTGCTAAAAAACATAATTCGATAACTTAAATAATCTTAATAACTTATCTACTGACATTGATTTAATAACCGTGGCTAATTCATCTACTTGTGTCATTGATGAATGCAAAAATCTAATTTCATCCGCTGATAAATCTCTGAAAATGATTACTCAGAATATAAGAAGCATTAACTGCAACTGGCTGGTATGGTAACTCTCTTAGCTAGATCCTGTGTTGACTGGGATCTAATAGTGTTAACGGAGTGCTGGTTAACTGGTATTCATAACCCACCTACGTTGGATGAATATACATATTATTCAACTGCTAATAACCGAACACAAAATGAAGGGGTAGTTGTTTATATCAAAAAGGGTATTCAAGCATGTGCGGAGGAGGTTTCTATCATGGACTGTAATAGTTTATTAATAACACTAGGGAAACATACTGGGATTTTAGCTGTTTACCGGTCACCCAGTGTTAGGAATGTGGATAATTTCTTGGAAGGTTTACATAGTGTATTGTTTAATTTTGCATCTAAATATATAAACTTTATCCTAACTGGTGATATTAATATCGACATCTCTGAAGCAACACTGGACACACGAAAACACAATTATTTGAATCTTATGGCTTCGCATGGTATGCTTCCAGCTCACTTATTTCCAACTCACTCAAAATCATGTATTGACCATATCCTACTCAAAACCAAATTTCCAGCATCATGTTTGGTAGCTGAAACTTCGCTGACTGATCATTACAGCGTCATCCTTTCTATTGATATGTCTATTCCTACTAAACGCCAAACAAAAACCTTAAAGAAAACTGACTATGCTTCCCTTGATGAGGTAATCATGAGTATTGACTTTGCGCCTCTCTATTCATTAAATGATGTAAATGATGCTGTAGCAACTTTCACTGGTTCTCTAAATACTGCTATTGAGTCATGCACTAAAATTATAACCCTGCCAAGAAGAAAGAGAATCCTAAAGCCTTGGATAACTCCAGGTCTTTTGAAATGCATGAGGAACAGGGATAAACTGCACCTTAATTCGAAAAAATCTCCAAAGAATATGACACTAAAACTAACTTACACTAGATACAGGAATTTTTGTAATAATTTATTAGGAAATCTGAAAATAGAATATGAGCGGAATGAAATTGAAAATGCAGGAACTAATTCTAAAAAGCTTTGGAATGTCATCAAAAAAGTCACCAACTCCACCCAATCAAGAGAAGTTGCTTCTGAACTGATATCACCTAGTGATCCTCAGCATTCTGTTGACACTATAAATGCATTCTTTGCAAATGTTGGAAAATCATTGGCTGAAAAGCACTTATCTCCAAAATAGTCGTCAAACTCTCTGATACCTCATACACCCATTTGTCCCCATTCTTTTGTATTACTTCCAGCAGATGAAAATGAGATAAATACACTTATACTAAACCTAAAAGTTAATTGCGCTGCTGGACGAGATAATATATCGGCAGCTGTTCTCTCCCGTTATAGACCTACATTAGTTACCCCACTGACCTTTATTTGTAACTTAGCGTTTCTAACTGGATCTTTCCCTCAAGCTTTCAAAATATCACAAATCCTACCTATACATAAGTCGGGTGACAGGGATTGTGTCAATAACTATAGACCTATCTCTATACTACCAACTTTGTCAAAGATTTTGGAGAAACTCATGAATAAAAGACTGCTAAATTATCTAGAGAAATACAATCTACTCTCAAATTCTCAATACGGTTTTAGATGTAATAAATCCACTAGCGACGCTGTTCATGAAGTTACAGACTATGTTGTAAATAACATCGATAATAAAAACAAAGTTCTGGCTATATTCCTCGATTTGGCTAAGGCATTTGACACAGTCTCTGTCCCCAGACTGCTTAGCAAGCTTGAAGGTATGGGAATTCGGGGATTACAGCTCAACCTCTTCACTGACTACCTTTCTAATAGATTCCAGTGTGTAAAAGTTGGCGATTGGATAAGTGGTGATCTTCCCATTACCTATGGAGTTCCTCAAGGAAGTGTCCTTGGACCTTCTTTATTCCTCATTTATATTAATGACCTCTGTGACCTTGAACTTCCCAATGGAAAGATTGTTGCTTTTGCAGATGACACGGCACTCGTATTTAAAGGCACCTCATGGAACGAAACATTCCAACATGCTCAGTCTGGCTTTGATGCAGTTAACCAGTGGCTAAGATTTAACCTCCTATCGCTAAATGTAGACAAAACCAAATTTATAAAGTTCTCTATCCGCAATGTCCCCCAAACGCTGAATAATAATCCTGATACGAGTACTATTATCGCACACTCCCAGAATTGTTGTCGCATTACACCCTGTGACTGCCCTCTGCTTGAGCAAACGAGCACTATCAAGTATCTTGGCGTCCTAATTGATAGTAGACTTAACTTTGCTCCACACATTGATCTCGTTTCTTCTAGGATTCGCAAGCTAATATATACATTTAAAAAGCTCAGACATATAGCTAATGCAAAGTTGATAAAAACAATTTATTCTGCCCTATGCCAATCGCTATTGATCTATTGTATAACATGCTGGGGCGGAGCATGCAAAACAATAATTTTGAAACTTGAGCGTGCACAAAGAGCGCTGCTTAAAGTAAGCGCTTGTCTCCCATTCTTTCATCCTACTACTCATCTTTACCAAACCTGCGGAGTATTAACAGTGAGACAGCTTTACGTACTTCACACTGTTGTCAGAATGCATGGTCTCCTGAAGTATAACCCGACAGCTTTTCTCCAGAAACGTAGAAAGCATACAGTTTGCATATATAAGGCTTGCCACACTCATTTTGCACAGAGATTCTTCAATTTCATAGGTGGCCTTATGTATAATAAAATCAATGAAATCTTAAAAATATATCCCCTAACCAAACAAAAATGTAAAAAAGCAGTCACTAAATGGCTCATGACACTTGATTATACCAAAACGGAACTAATCCTAAATATTCAAAAGTAGAATCATGTCACCGGATTATACCTAATTGCATTAACTTACACTTTTACCTCATAATCTTGAATTCACAAACCAATATAACGCTCAATCACTCACTTACTCACTCACTCACGCTCGAACACAAGTACACCGTCGCACACACTCCCTCACACCCTCACGCATACATACACACGCAAACATACACGCATACATACATACATACACACTTATTAACATTAATCTGTCAAGTACAATATACAACATAAAATCTTACTTACCTTAATTTTGTTTTCTTAAATTTTCTATCAAACTTAAATTTAAAGAAAAGGGAAAAAACACCCTTAGTTTGGCCTAATCAAATAGTTTCTTAAGTGTTGTAAATGTCTTTTTTGTAATGTTCAGCTTTTATATTATATTTCCGCCATGGAAGAGCCCTGATTTCTGAGATACAGGATTAACCTAGTTCGGAAGTCAGGAGTTCATTTAGTTTAGCTGCCTAATTCTTTGTTATCTAAATGTTTTTACTAGTTCTTGGTAACATTTCTGTATTAGGCTATATTATTTGGTCCAAATAAACGTTATTATTATTATTATTATTATTATACCGGCGAATGATATCACTGAAATGTTATTTATGAAAGTAAGTCGTGTGTTTTTCAAGAGAGTGTTTTGCATCAGCATCACCGTAAAGTCAAACCCCGCTGCCATCATTTTCATGACAGCCGTCACTGCGGTCGTAATATGGCGGCCACCGCCATTCAAAACCGCAGCTTTATGGTGAATCGAAATTGGCGCCACACTGGACGAATAACAAATCATTGTCACGGTAAGATATGAGACTTACCATTTGAAATCGATTTGGTTCGTTATCGAAAAAAAAATTGAATCGAAGACTGATCGGAATTATCATAAATAATATCCCCATAGAAATTACATTAAGTAGGTACTCGGATTTATTAGCGGTCAACGCGTGTTCGAACAATATTAAACAGGCCTGCGAATTTTCTTTTTCTCCCTTCAAATAACTATGTTATTTTTTTAAATATCTAGATATTATGTTAAATTAGTATACAGCTATGTTTTTTTTCTAGCACGTCGTGATTTATTTTTATTTATGACATGCATATTTTAGAATTTTTTAACAATTTTACATGAAAATACTAAAAACAATTAATTTAAAATTAAATTTTTATTTAAAATACCAACAGTATTAGTTAAATATAATGTAAAGAGACTAAATAAAGAAAAATAAAAAAACTTATGGTATCTTTTTCTACTTCCTTCAAAACTCCTGTTCAATCTTTTTCTCTTATGCTCACTATCCCGTTCATCTCTCTTCAACATCCAGCAGTAGTCTGCCACCATGTTTGCGTCCCATCTTCCTTGGTATCTGCTCTCCATAACCTTAATATCTTGATGGAAGCGCTTACCTCCGGGTGTCACCACTGCGATGATCGCCCCGAGGACACGGTGGAGCATACGGTGGGGGCCTGCGCTGCATGGGCGGAGCACCGCCATGTCCTCGTAGAGGCGATCGGCAGCGGCGGCGACCTCTCACACCCGGCCCTGGTTCAAGCCATGGTCTGGGGCGAGGGGGAGTGGGAGGCAGTCGCCTCCTTCTGCGAAGCAGTCATGCTAGCTAAGGAGGTGGCGGGACGGGAGAGGGAGAGAGTCTCCCGTCCAAGCCGCCGCGGTGGACGCTCCGGGCGTCGGGAGCCGCGTGACGACTCCCGGCCACCGTAGGCGCAGGCCTGCGGGCGGTGAGTAATGGGTAGCTCGCCGTTCGATAAGGACCAGGCCCGTGCTGGACGGCGCGTACGTGTTCCACGCGCGCCTCAAAGAGATGTCAGCATCGAAGAGGGGGCCCACTAGGGCCCAAGCCTGCCGGGAAAGCGGGATCATCCGAAGGGGGTACCGATGACCCGGAACATAAAGGGCCAAGGAAGGAACACGGGTGGGTTTTAGTCAGTAAGAGTCTGACACTCCCTTCCGCTCCACCCAGAGCAGGAGGGGTCATTTGATGATTTCCCATCCTCAAAAAAAAAAAAAGCGCTTACCTTGTACTTCACTTACGGCACCAAGATTCTCAGGAAAGAAGTCCACTATGAGAATGCAGAAAATGTAACTTTATACTCATATTGGAACCCAGTTTATGGAAATTGCTGGGCAAATTATTCACCATATATTTTCATAATCTTCGCTTTTTTAGTTTCCAAAAAAATTCAGTTCCGTCCAAACCATTGGAGTTTTCAAAATAAAATTAAGTTAGTAGTTCACGAACACAAATTGAACACATTTTATGCAGCACTGGTTTCTTGTCTTTTTATACCTTTCATACAATTCTTCGATAGATTTAGAAATATTTTGTATTTGTTTCCCATTAACATCCACTTAAGTAAGAGAAGTTATCTGGAGAATTAACACATCTGCGAGAAGCTATTTGTCTAATTTATTATCACACAAACATATCGTACCACAGCAGTGTATAACTTAAATCGTAATATAATTTTAACCACGACAAACAATGAGTAATGAGGGTATAATATATGAATATTTATATGTCGTCTATTAGCATGCACTGTTATCAAAGAAATTTGTAGTTAACGCTAGTAATGCGCGGAAATACCCGGTCGTATGAACCCGCGCGCGAAAAAAAAAAGACTGGGCTGAATGCCAGATGCGTCACCGGCGCGGCGGGGCGCCGCTCGGCCGCCCGATAATGTAAACAAAGCATTTTTACGACTTGGGTTTATTTGAATGGTGCTAACACTTGTGTTTTTTGTTATGGTAAGGAACGGGGCTTTAAGATAGCGGAGTTTCGTTTGAAATAGGATAGTATTCATGTAATCAAATCGTTCGTTAGTATGACGCAACCATAAATCATAACTTTGTTTTCAAATAAATGGTTATAGTTCGAAAAAACGAGCGATGACCTATATTGTTTAAGGTTTTAAATACATTATGTGTATATACTTAACGCAAAACTAATAAAACCACATAGCATTAGTACAATATGTACTATTTACGAGCGCCCAAAGTTGAAAAAATTTGCCGACGGCAAAAAAATAACAATGGCCGCCAAGACAATGGAAACAAAATGTTGTTTTATAAATATAAATCTGATACGTAGAATAAAAATATTGGTACCTGTGGAAAGCTTATTTAATGCTTCAACTTTGTTATAAAAGTAGTGGTATTAGAATAACACACTGTACTAAAATAAGGATCTGAAAACACATACACGTAATAACAATAAACATGAATCGGTCAGCGCCGGTTGTGGAATAAAACCGAAATTACGTAATATTTTTTCACTCACCGATCTTGAAATCCTGCAGTAATTCACTTCACTATAATATTTATCACATACTTAAACAGGCCATAGCACTTAAAACACTTGAAAACCCACTTAAAACACAAATTATTTATCACGTAAACAACACACGCGCGAGTCGTACGCCACTGACAAGACGTCATATTTTTTTAATTATTTGATTTTTTTGGTTGAACGCTTGAAGTGTTGTCATACATCCTAGTACGCGGCACAGAGTCAAGAAATCAACTAAATACACGGAATGTGTGTGTCCGACCTTATAGTAAAGCAATAAAGGTTGAAATAAAATAAAATAAAATTAAATTTAAAGGGAACTCGCGTTCACTCGTTCGTTAAACTTAATTGTTGGAGGGGGGCCGACGTGACCAGAGTACGTTCAAGCGGATACTAAGAAAAATTAAAAAAGTAATTTTGTCATATACTTTGCGAGATGGATTTTTTTCATTTTTTTCGTAGCTTTAATACCTAATACCTACCCAAATCGCTAATATTGTTTTAAGGGGAAAACCATCGCAGTCCTGTATTATTAATAAAATCCTGAGAATTTGTTTGTTCTAAGCGTAGTGAAGGAAGAATACGCCGGTTCTGTTTTTTCATTCGGATGTACGAACCACTTTTTTTTTTTTTTTTTTGAGCGTGGGTAATCATCAAATAACTTCTCCCGCTCTGGGCAGAGCAGGAGGGCGTGTCCGACTCTTACTGACTAAAACCCACCCGTGTTCCTTCAGTTGCCTGTGCCAGGGGCACGGTATCCCTCTCGGACTTTCCCGCAAACCTAGCAGGCATCGGCCCCTAGCGGACCCCGTCATTGGTGCTGACATCTCTTTGAGGCGCGCGTGGAACACAACGCACCGTCGACCCGGGCCTGGTCCTTATCGAACGGCGGTTCGCAAGCCCACGCCTACGGTGGCCGGGAATCGGCCTGCGATTCGCGACGCCCAGGGCGTCTCCTGCGGCGGCTAGGGGCGTGAGGGCGCGAATTTTGCCTCTCCCTCACGCGTTCCGCCTTCGCGTTCGCGAACATTACTGCTTCGCAGAAGGAGGTGACGGCTTCCCAAGACCTCTCGCTTCGTACCATGGCCTGGACCAGGGCCGAACGCGAGAGATCGCCACCGCCAATCGCCTCCACGAGGACACGGCGGTGCTCCGCCCAAGCCGGGCAGACCTCCACCGTATGCTCCACCGTGTCCTCCGGGCTATCCACACAATGGTGACACCCGGGCGTTTCCTCCCGCCTTATCCGGAACAGGAACCTCTCAAAATAACCGTATCCGGTGAGGACCTGCGTCAGGCAGAAGGTGAGGACGCCGTGGCGCCTCTCTAGCCACTCCTCAAAGAGGGGACTTATCGCCACAATTGTGGCGTGCCCAGCGCTGGGTTGCGACAATCGCACTCTCCATGCCGCCCTGAGATCCCGCCGGAGCTTTGTCCGCTGTACCGTGTTTTATCTTCTGATTGTATTTTTGTGTGTTGTGCTGTTTTTTGTGTGCACCAAATAAATGGTTTATCTATCTATCTATCGATTCAGCGTTATCCAGCGTTTCGCCTACTCACGCCACTCCCAAATGTGCGCGAGGACTTTTGCCTCCAGATCCCATGGTGGTAATCCGGCGAGGAGGCTCGCCGCCTCACCGGAGACCGTACGGTATCCCCGGACCAGCCGGGTGGCCATGACCACCCAGGACTGCACGATCGAGGCTTTCAGGAGGAGCTCCCGGTTCAGCTGCTTCAGCGCCCACCGTGGACCACTCGGGGTCTGTCAGACCAGCGCGCTCAAGGTCTGGGCGGGGACGTCAAACCGGATGTACCGGTGGTCGGAATAGGTCTCCACCCCTTCTATGACGCGCCAGTCAAAGACATGCGGCGACAGAGCGGGGCTGGCGAACAAGATGTCCACCACCGATTCACCCCGCATCCGCACGCACGTGGGGACAGAACCCCGATTTAGGAGGACCAGGCCTGTCTCCAGGGCCCAGTCCTCCACCATCCTGCCCCGTGTGTCCGTATACCGGGAACCCCAAGCCACATTCTTGGCATTGAAGTCCCCGAGGACGAGCACGGGGAGGGAACGGTACCCGACGACGACGACGTTCAACCTTGCAAGGGAGTTGTGGAACTCGGCAAGAGTTCGGTTCGGGGAGAAGTATACCCCAACCACTACGATCTCCCCGAACCGTGCTGCCACGCAACCCCGTCCCCTCGTGACAGCCTCGAGGGACGGAGTACCGGCGGCGGCCGACGAAATTAAGGTCACTGAGCCGCTCAGGTCCTCCACCCAGTCATCCATGTACGGCTCAGCGACCACGGCGATGTTAATCGACCACTGCGCCATGCTCTGGAGCAAAAGATCCTGAGCGGAGGCGCAGTGGTTGATGTTCGCCTGGAGGAGGCGTAATGGGGCCGTTATTGGCACTCCATGTCAGCCTCCTCCCGAGTCCTCTGTGAGGGCCCTGCCGCAGTGATAACAGCGGCAACGACGGTGCCCGGTGATCGGGCGGCTTGCCAGCTGCCGCACATACGGTGCAGAGTGGCGCGGCATTACAAGAGCCGGCCTTGTGACCAGGCTGACCACAGCGGAAGCAATGGTGGCTGCGGTCCACCTCCGAGGTGCATTTAGCTCCCACGTGGTTGCCCACCTGGCAACGGAAGCACCTCAGAGGTCTGGGTTCCAACAGTTTCACCTGCGTGGAAACCCAGCCCACCAGTAGCCTTCGGCCCGCGGCTATTTTTTTGGCCGCCGACAAGGGGCAGCTCACCGTAAGGGCTCGCATCCCCTTGAAGTCAGGACGGATGGTGCCTGCTCTCACCTGCTCGGCAGAGCACCCCCCAGTCCTAACAACGGCGGCCATCACCTCTCCCTCCGTCACAGAGTTGTCCAGGCCCAGGATGCGCATGTCAGCGCATTTGGTGGGCTTGGACACTAGGGCCTCGTCCGCATTTAAGGACGCCCTAAGCCTTTCAGCCAGAGCGTCAGCGGCCGGGCCGCTGGCCGCACCGGGGATCTTGAGCATCCGGGCCCCAGTCGCCGTGAGCCTCACCTGGATGCCTTCGGTGGCGCCGATCCCCTCGAGGCTCACCGCCTTCCCCACCTTAGCTAGAACGTCGATGTATGGACCCCTAAAAAGGTGATCAGCAATAAGCACATTATTATCGTTATTTAATTCTATGTGGAGTGTTTTCTTCTGAGGTGGTTACAGAATAGTACATTGTTACCCGAGGGGTAAAAGTAACTTATTTAGTTCCGAGACGGGGTTTGGGGACCGGGGTTTGGGGGGGACGCCAATAGTTTTAGGGACTAAATAAGTCTTTAACCCGAGGTAAACATTGGGCTTTTCATTACGAATACAAGGAAAGTAAAAATAAAAACATTAATTAGCTAAAGAAAAAATGAGCCTCTTCTCTTATGAAATCAGGCGTTAAATCCATATCTGAATCAGATGAACTTATTGTGTTCATTCAAATCTCTGCTATACGGAAGTATACACAAAAATCTACAACATGAAAAAACAAATGAAGATCGGATTGCCGCTTTCCCGCCAAAGTTTTTTTTTCTCTTGCCGGCTACTAGCTATTCAGCCATTATTTTTAATTTCCATCAATGAAATAATGGTAAATATTTTGCCCAAAACTATGTTATATTAAAGACATAGTTGAAAGTAAATTATAATAAACATTTAAAAAAATATATTCTTTAATTAATACTTAACTTTAAGTTATTACAATTTTACATCGCGCTGTAATTGAGTGGCTGTATAGGAAGTTGAAACATGGTTCAACAGAAATGTGAAAATAGAACTAGTTTTTTTTTTTTATAATTTGACAGGAGTCAGTTGAAAGCGATTCTCCCTAGGACTGAAAAGTATCACCAAAGAGTATAGTGAGTATCACTTTCAACCCGCTCCTCAGGCAACTTCAGACCTACTTTCCGAGTATGAGTAATGAAAATATAATTCACTAAGCTATCTTGAATAAATTATATTATTATCGTTGTTACTTGCTACCGATGTCTAATCTAGATAGGAACTGTTCTTGTTTCAGAATTAAATACATTAATTTATACCTGTGTAGGGTAAGTACACACAGCAGCAAGTCAAGTTACCACAAACTGTAAAATTGTCTCATTCGATTTTGAACTTAACTTTCAATATTTTAAGGTTTAATATTATTTGGAGAATTTTGAAAGTTTCGTATTATAACCTGGTGTGCTGGCGACTGTACATATTAGAAACAAAGTTCTATACTGATATTGTTAATGATAAAAGTTTATTACGTGTCTATAATAAACATAAGTTTGGACCTACATTACAATACAATCTCCTTACACAAACTTTAAAACTTAGCAAAATGACTTTTCGGTACTTTCCATAATCGATAACACTTGTGCTGTCACAGTTGGCGCAGTGGCTTAGTGATTGACTTCTATGCTATGGCTGCAACGGATCGCGGGTTCAATACCCCCGGAACAATTTGTATGGCCTACACCTACAGACACAAGAGACAATAAAATGGTTTCTACGAACATAATATTACCACTGTCTCAACGATTCAAAATCAAAAGTCATTTATTCAAACTAGGTTGAGAATCAGCACTTTTCAAATTTCCGAATAGAACACAGTCACCCAAAAACGCCCGCCCTTCACCACTTCCTAGTCAGATGTCAATGTCAGATGATCTTCGATTTTCAGATAGAGTGGTTGACGTGGGAAGAAAGACATAGGTTTACGCTACTTAGGTCTACAATCCCATAAACCGCTTTCGCTGTATGCACCCCTAAAATACGGAAAGAGACATGACTTGACATGGGAAAAAAAAAGTAAGAGTTACTTATTTATTCACGTAGGTACCAGCCTATATATGAGTCAATAAAATTTAAAAGCAGTTTTGGATTAACATTTGTGTGTAATCATCACAAACTAGTTTAACAGGGCAGCATGTGGCAGTAAGGCTTTCGCTGGTTATATACGTGAACCCAAATACTGAATAATATCACTGAAATCTTCTTACCGGCATGCCACCGGCCGGGAGAATCAATCAGGCATATCATCTCCGGGTGTTCTCGTCTAGCTAACGGAGAGTACTTGCATAGACACAACCTTGTAGCCAGGATAATCCATCAGCAGCTTGCTCTGAAATACAACCTTGTGGAATCGGAGGTACCGTACTAACCTGTAGCACGGTACCTCCGATTCCACAAGGTCGTCCACCACCACCATATTACCATTTTCGAGAACTGGGTCGGGCACAAGGTATGTGCCCGACCCAGTTCTCGAAAATGGTAATATCACATTGTACTGGGATCGATCCATCATCACTGACAGGACTATTGTTGCCAATAAGCCTGATATAGTGGTGGTGGATCGATTGGAGCGACGCGCAATGATTATTGACATAACCATCCCGCATGATGAGAACCTCGTGAAAGCCGAGAAAGATAAACAAATCAAGTATCTTGACTTGGCTCACGAGGTTGTCGACATTTGGGATGTGGACTCAGCGGTCATTGTGCCGATAGTCGTGACAGCCAATGGGCTAATACCCAAGAACCTCGACCAACACCTAAGGAGGCTCTCGTTAGGCAGCTGGATCAAGGGCTTGATTCAGAGAGCGGTACTTCTGGACACGGCCCGCATTGTTAGGAAGTTTCTCTCTCTGGAGCCCTGACCGCCGGTAGCTTGGACCCTGTTCCCGATACCGGTGGGCTACTATTTTTTATATTTTTAAATGTTTTTGGTATCTTTTTGTTTATAAAAATATTTAAAAATGTAATTGATGTGTATATAAATGAAATAAAGGAAATATACTCTAAGAATTTCATAATAATTACGTACATTATTCTTATGCAATACATAAAAATTTAAATAACTAATATACTAGAGGTACTCACCTATAAACACACACCTAATAATATATATATATATATATATATATATATATCCTGGAACCTATCTGACGTCCAACATGGCACTATTTGCATTTAAAGTGGCGACCACCGACTTTTGACGTCCGATATTCGGACGTCAGATTAATTTTCTTGAATTTTTACACTATTTGATCATAGATGGCACTAGGGAGACCATATCAATTTTTGTGCTGGACACCGAATTGCCTCGGATGCGTATGAAAATGAATATTTTAGTTCACGGTGATGCCGCTAGGGGGCCTATATACTGGGCACTGTATATTCACTTTTATTTTCCCGATCATTTTGCTACCGATTTCTTTCACCGCATGTTGCCAACTCGTGCCCTTGACGGCGCGACGTTGCCACTGTTATTGTTTTCGCTTCGCAACGCAAATCAATTACAGCACAGACAGATAGATCGTTGACCGGCCGGTATAAAAAATCGTTTGTTTACTTTTCATGATAATAAGTTAGTGAATTAAAGTGAAAGAGTTGAAGTGTTGTGTGTATCTTCTTCTTCTCTTATCTTATCTTCAACTTCTATCGTTTAGAATCTCGGAGGTACTTAGTGGGTTCGATTTCAATTCACTTGGGGCACACAAATTAGGAAATCATTTTGTCAGATTGTTCTTTAGTGTTTATTATTAAAGTATGTATATTATACTAACAAAATTACCAAACCAAGAGTAGGTTACGCTAGATAGGTAGGTTATGTCAGATACGCAACTATTATTTTGAAAAACTTGTACTATCCGTTTACTAGAAGTTTGCCATTTTTCCCGCTCCCGCTTCGTCTCACCACCCACCCGCGCTCACCCGCGCTGTACCGACAGCAAGCAAATTCAAATTTCAATAAATAATGTAAGTCGAAAAGGAAAGTTTATCACAGCGGATTTTATGAAGTATCTTTGTATCTTCTTTCTTTATGATATCATCTATGACGATTCATTTAAGATTTGTTGCAAATATCCTTTAAAGATCCTTAAAACATTGACATTATTAGATGAAAAATTTAGATGAACGTTTATTAGATAATTTATTAAGAGTTTTTGTTTTCATAACTGAGAAATGACGGATGTTATAAACGAAATACCTATGAAACATTGTCACCATTTTACACCCTCAGACCAAAAACTTAAAATTACACCTTTTTATGTCAACTGTACTTTTTAAATTTCTAACGGTCACGGATGGCAAACTTCTAGTAAACGGATAGTACATTAGAATTACAGGTAAACTTGTTTGAAAAAGTACAGTCTGAAACAAAAGTACTTAGGTAAATGATTAAGTACCACAAAATAGTTTCTTTTTAAATCATATTATTCATAGCATTGTTTTTGTTATGTTTATTTTCTTAGTTATTAGGAATTTGTAAGAACGTGACGTCACCATAGGGTCAAAGGAGTTATTAATTTTATGGATATTTAAAAGTTATCTTTGACTTTTTCATAAAATGATATTCTTATTTCAACACGGTCTAGTTTGTGCAGATGGTAGATGTTATGTTTGCGTATTTTATGGGTTCAGTAGTAAAAAACAAGGAACCCTTATACATAATTTCACCAAATTTGCTCTGTTCCTAGTTTAACTTAAAAATAAAACCATATTGAAGGTTAAAACTTATAAATACATACCTTTTTATATATTTACAGAACTTAGAAAATGTTTGTTTGTCAATAACAGTTACATAATAATATTCACTAGATAAATAATTCCAAATTGATATTTTTTCTGAGCGTGTTGTGATTTTTTTCAAACCCACATTAATATAGATCTTTTACTTCACGAGCGCGGTCGGCCCTTGGTTGTGTTTAGACGTGTACATGCATGGTGTGATAGTGCGCGTGCCTGCATACGCCCCGCGCGCACACTGTACAGTACACGTCTAAACACAACCAAGGGCCGACCGCGCTCGTGAAGTATAAGATCTATACCAATAGGTACTGAAGATTTTAGTCTACCATGCATGACAAATTGAGGTTCATGTTTTTGTTTATGTTATTAGTTTTATTTGAGTTAAATTGGTTCGAATCTGTACCAATGTGATTATCCGTGGTTTATAAATATTAAATTAAAAGACACAAGAGACGAAAGTTTAATTTTTATCTTTTGTCCTCTTTATAACTTTTTATCCTATTATTTTTTAGGCAGGTAATTTCTTTATATTGTGGCGGTAACGTTCCAAATATTATTTTATAATTCAGCTAGTTACCAAATGTAAGAATATGCTGTTTTTTGAATTTTTCTTTTCACTTACTGAGATTAATAAAAGTGTTTTAATTAATGATGATCTTTTTATTCCTTTTTCCTTTCTTATTGATTCATAATCTTCTTCTTCTGGTGGAATGCAGCCATATTTTAACGTACGTCGCGTTGAGGTTGTTCATTTCGGGTTCTAGCATTACTGTCATGCCATTTCGCGGTGTGGTTGAATCAAAAACTGCTCACTTCGCGGTCTGGCATTTCGTCAATACCACTCCGCGGATTGGTCGTTTTACATACTTGCCAAACCCCGAATTCGGCAATTGGCTTTTTCGTGTTTGCCAGTCCGCGAAATGGTTGTTTCAAACTGTTGTAAAACGCTCAATGGCCGAAACGAAAGAACATTTCGGGGATTGCGCGTTTTGCATTTGCCAATCCGCGAAGCGTGCCTTTTTTCCGGCCAATGGGCGATTTCGGGGATTGTGCGTAACAGATATACTTCAGCATTTGACAGACGGACTGACTGTACCTTATATTAACTGTGAATTAATGTGCAAAGGGTTTATTTTTCGTGTTCATCCCGCCATAATCCTCATCTCAAAAATCATACTAGAGTAGGACTATTTTTTCTACAATGTGAACTAATTATGACTATATGTGGACTATTTTTTGGCATTGTTAAAATTGATTTTCATGATGATTTTTAAGATGAGGATTATGGCGGGATGAACTCTATTGTTCGCATTTTTTCGTTTTGGCGATGAAATGTGAGAAGATGAAATGTGAATAACATATTGTTACTGATTCGGTTAATATTTTTGAGCTTGATGGTACTTTCCGGATTCCATATTACAGTCCGACTGAAAGGTAGCATGTTTGCTAGCTAATTAAACGTTAATATACGGTTAGTATAATAAGGCGTTAAAAGTACTCGTTAATGGTAGGATGCCCAAAGTACTTAGGAATTAGTTGACAATATACTTGAAAATACGGAAGTAGTATTTATGTAAGTATGAACGGTAGGCTTATCTCTTTTAAAATAACTATAAATATACATCAATATACATGGACGGAGTAAGTATAACAATATGGATTGGTTGTCAAAAGTATTGCGAAAAATATATGTACCCGTATAAATTTATTTTGGAGGATATTGCAACAAGGTCAATTTTAAGTAATAGTCTCAGTATTATAGCTTGTAGTAAGTTAATATTCACAGCTTTTAAAGCCCTAAGTCTGCTGTAACTCGTGGTTGCCAGAAGGTTGCAAAATGAATGGTTGCCAAAACTGTTCCTGGATTTATATATAAATCCAGGAACAGTTTTGGCAACCATAAATACTACTTCCGTATTTTCAAGTATATTGTCAACTAATTCCTAAGTACTTTGGGCATCCTACCATTAACGAGTACTTTTAACGCCTTATTATACTAACCGTATATTAACGTTTAATTAGCTAGCAAACATGCTACCTTTCAGTCGGACTGTAATATGGAATCCGGAAAGTACCATCAAGCTCAAAAATATTAACCGAATCAGTAACAATATGTTATTCACATTTCATCTTCTCACATTTCATCGCCAAAACGAAAAAATGCGAACAATAGAGTTCATCCCGCCATAATCCTCATCTTAAAAATCATCATGAAAATCAATTTTAACAATGCCAAAAAATAGTCCACATATAGTCATAATTAGTCCACATTGTAGAAAAAATAGTCCTACTCTAGTATGATTTTTGAGATGAGGATTATGGCGGGATGAACACGAAAAATAAACCCTTTGCACATTAATTCACAGTTAATATAAGGTACAGTCAGTCCGTCCGTCAAATGCTGAAGTATATCTGTTACGCACAATCCCCGAAATCGCCCATTGGCCGGAAAAAAGGCACGCTTCGCGGATTGGCAAATGCAAAACGCGCAATCCCCGAAATGTTCTTTCGTTTCGGCCATTGAGCGTTTTACAACAGTTTGAAACAACCATTTCGCGGACTGGCAAACACGAAAAAGCCAATTGCCGAATTCGGGGTTTGGCAAGTATGTAAAACGACCAATCCGCGGAGTGGTATTGACGAAATGCCAGACCGCGAAGTGAGCAGTTTTTGATTCAACCACACCGCGAAATGGCATGACAGTAATGCTAGAACCCGAAATGAACAACCTCAACGCGACGTACGTTAAAATATGGCTGCATTCCACCAGAAGAAGAAGATTATGAATCAATAAGAAAGGAAAAAGGAATAAAAAGATCATCATTAATTAAAACACTTTTATTAATCTCAGTAAGTGAAAAAAAAAATTCAAAAAACAGCATATTCTTACATTTGGTAACTAGCTGAATTATAAAATAATATTTGGAACGTTACCGCCACAATATAAAGAAATTACCTGCCTAAAAAATAATAGGATAAAAAGTTATAAAGAGGACAAAAGATAAAAATTAAACTTTCGTCTCTTGTGTCTTTTAATTTAATATTTATAAACCACGGATAATCACATTGGTACAGATTCGAACCAATTTAACTCAAATAAAACTAATAACATAAACAAAAACATGAACCTCAATTTGTCATGCATGGTAGACTAAAATCTTCAGTACCTATTGGTATAGATCTAATACTTCACGAGCGCGGTCGGCCCTTGGTTGTGTTTAGACGTGTACTGTACAGTGTGCGCGCGGGGCGTATGCAGGCACGCGCACTATCACACCATGCATGTACACGTCTAAACACAACCAAGGGCCGACCGCGCTCGTGAAGTAAAAGATCTATAATAATGTAGGTTTGAAAAAAATCACAACACGCTCAGAAAAAATATCAATTTGGAATTATTTATCTAGTGAATATAATTATTATGTAACTGTTATTGACAAACAAACATTTTCTAAGTTCTGTAAATATATAAAAAGGTATGTATTTATAAGTTTTAACCTTCAATATGGTTTTATTTTTAAGTTAAACTAGGAACAGAGCAAATTTGGTGAAATTATGTATAAGGGTTCCTTGTTTTTTACTACTGAACCCATAAAATACGCAAACATAACATCTACCATCTGCATAAACTAGACCGTGTTGAAATAAGAATATCATTTTATGAAAAAGTCAAAGATAACTTTTAAATATCCATAAAATTAATAACTCCTTTGACCCTATGGTGACGTCACGTTCTTACAAATTCCTAATAACTAAGAAAATAAACATAACAAAAACAATGCTATGAATAATATGATTTAAAAAGAAACTATTTTGTGGTACTTAATCATTTACCTAAGTACTTTTGTTTCAGACTGTACTTTTTCAAACAAGTTTACCTGTAATTCTAATGTACTATCCGTTTACTAAAAGTTTGCCATCCGTGACCGTTAGAAATTTAAAAAGTACAGTTGACATAAAAAGGTGTAATTTTAAGTTTTTGGTCTGAGGGTGTAAAATGGTGACAATGTTTCATAGGTATTTCGTTTATAACATCCGTCATTTCTCAGTTATGAAAACAAAAACTCTTAATAAATTATCTAATAAACGTTCATCTAAATTTTTCATCTAATAATGTCAATGTTTTAAGGATCTTTAAAGGATATTTGCAACAAATCTTAAATGAATCGTCATAGATGATATCATAAAGAAAGAAGATACAAAGATACTTCATAAAATCCGCTGTGATAAACTTTCCTTTTCGACTTACATTATTTATTGAAATTTGAATTTGCTTGCTGTCGGTACAGCGCGGGTGAGCGCGGGTGGGTGGTGAGACGAAGCGGGAGCGGGAAAAATGGCAAACTTCTAGTAAACGGATAGTAACGGACGTCTAGTAACCAATAAATGATTTGATTTGATTTTTGATTTGATTTAAACGGATAGTACGAGTTTTTCAAAATAATAGTTGCGTATCTGACATAACCTACCTATCTAGCGTAACCTACTCTTGGTTTGGTAATTTTGTTAGTATAATATACATACTTTAATAATAAACACTAAAGAACAATCTGACAAAATTATTTCCTAATTTGTGTGCCCCAAGTGAATTGAAATCGAACCCACTAAGTACCTCCGAGATTCTAAACGATAGAAGTTGAAGATAAGATAAGAGAAGAAGAAGATACACACAACACTTCAACTCTTTCACTTTAATTCACTAACTTATTATCATGAAAAGTAAACAAACGATTTTTTATACCGGCCGGTCAACGATCTATCTGTCTGTGCTGTAATTGATTTGCGTTGCGAAGCGAAAACAATAACAGTGGCAACGTCGCGCCGTCAAGGGCACGAGTTGGCAACATGCGGTGAAAGAAATCGGTAGCAAAATGATCGGGAAAATAAAAGTGAATATACAGTGCCCAGTATATAGGCCCTCTAGCGGCATCACCGTGAACTAAAATATTCATTTTCATACGCATCCGAGGCAATTCGGTGTCCAGCACAAAAATTGATATGGTCTCCCTAGTGCCATCTATGATCAAATAGTGTAAAAATTCAAGAAAATTAATCTGACGTCCGAATATCGGACGTCAAAAGTCGGTGGTCGCCACTTTAAATGCAAATAGTGCCATGTTGGACGTCAGATAGGTTCCAGGATATATATATATATATATATATACATAATTATACACCCAGCTAAACAAATGTAATAATTTATAAAAATATTGAATTGCTTGAATTGCTACTTAGCCCTCTTCCTCTCTCCTAATGTTGCTGTGCCCGACAGGGTCCATATTGATCTTTAAATCTGTTATACCATCTATGTAATACATCTGGAATGCAATAAAGAATTGAGTATTGTATTGAGTAGGTACCTTTCCATGCCAACATGTGATTTCAACTGTATAACTAGATGTGTTACATTTAAAGGATCACAATCATTCTAAATGTCTCCCTTGTTACCAACTAAATTAAGGGATTATTTTTAGATTGCGGTTACCGGACTTGCCCTAGTCTAAACCGTTACCCTCCGGAGTGGTTACCGTAATAGGTTCGCTAGTAACGTATCAAATCCAGGAAACGGTTAACCTGAATCTAAGGGCAATCTACTGAAGTGATTTGAAACAATATGCCAGTAATTAGTTTTGGTACTTGGCTTTGATGGCGTGCACGGTTCCTGAAAGGTACGGACTGTTATTGCTAAGTACAATGTCTCGTTAATCATTATCTGACCGATATGTATGGACTTTAAAAGAGACTGTGACCTCTGAGTTTGTTTCGGCCTTTCTTCTCAGAGTAGTCAGATAGGAAACGCCGACCGCATCTAGTTTTTAAAATATGATTGACGTGTAAAATTGTTTGTACAAACCTACTTACAGAAATAAAATAATTTCATTGCCTTACGACCAACGACACTTACGAAATGACTCAATATGATATCAAAAAAATTGTTAGTTCTTTATTCTTTACCAGAAACAACCAAATCAAGGGTTATCCAAAAATTAAAGAAAATAATTTAACATTTGAAACGGAAAAGTTAAGCACAAACAAAATCAAGTTCGCATCAACAGCCTAAAGATTAAAGGTACCTACTGAGTGAGTACTTTCTGCCTGCTTTATTTATTTCTCGTGACTTTTAGATATTTTCGCAAATGATGCTGAGGTTCAACATTCTTTCCTAGCCGTTCGTGTGGAAAGAAATCAAAGGATCTCTGCGTTTTCGTAGCCAGCTAGGTAACTAAAATTTCACGGGTCGTTGAGCAACGTTTTTGGTCAAAAAGGGGATGGAAACCTTTTAAAGTGTTCTAGGAATATTATCTTTCTTTTTGTTACGTTGAAATACTGAAATGTTTAATTATTCAGGGGCTAAAGAGTAGGTTTTCTTTATTTAGGGTCGTTATTGAAAGTATGTTGACATACACAGAAGTTGAATATTACTGACGGCGGTGAAGGAAAACATCGTGAGGAAACCTGGACTTATAATTAATTAACTTCTGCCCGCGACTTCGTTCGTCTGGAAGTCGTAAGACACCACAATAT
Organism: Brachylomia viminalis; assembly: GCA_937001585.2. Taxonomy (NCBI): domain Eukaryota; kingdom Metazoa; phylum Arthropoda; class Insecta; order Lepidoptera; family Noctuidae; genus Brachylomia; species Brachylomia viminalis. The sequence goes on from OW443300.2 coordinate 8,867,109, forward strand.
AGTAAAATAACATCCACATTTTATATAACTTCCCTGTATGTTTGTTGTTTTATGTTTTCCCTTTATGTTTGTTGTTACGTTTATAGTTTTCGTCTCACCAACTAAACTATGAAGAGAGAGAGAAGGACTGGTAACGCAAGTAACGTACAGTTGTTCGTGTGAGAAGCAGCTCGTCCTAAGGCCGACACCCGTAGCCTTCAGTAGTAATTTACTTCTTTTTTTTCCTTAGCTAGTTGCTATTCCACCAATTAGCATTAAACGTTTCCAAGTGTCTTTTGTTACGCGCACAGCAAAAGAGTGGAACTCTCTACCTGCGTGTGTGTTTCCGAACGCATACAACCCTAATCTCTTCAAAGTGAGAGTGAACAGGCTTCTTCTGGGTAAGCTTACTCCAACGTCGACTCTGTCTCTGTCACCACTGACCTAGACCGGAGTCAAGAGCAAACCCACAAAAATTATAAAATAAAAAAAAATCCAGTGCTTGCGAAGTATTTCGTTCTTTATAACTTAATGAACGCTTCCGTTCCTGTATATACTACCTATTGGCCCCAACACTGATATTGATACATGTTTGCAGATTATTCCTGTCGAACAGCTAGGTATCACTAAAATATTATAATAACAGTAGATTGTAAACACACGGGATTTCTCATTAAAAGACATCTACCCTAATTTTTATTATAACCAAAGATGACAGAAGAGCCTTATTCTCCTTTGAAATTGAGATCATGGTTCCTTTGACCACTGTTTCCTACTATCCATAGTTCCGAATTTAGCCTGATGTGCCATCGCAACAATCATGTTCATTATCGTTTTTTATCTTTTTCTAACTAAGGTAACTATCAAGCATCAATAGAGAAAAGCTTGTGACTAGATTCTGTTATCTTGTCGTGGAACAGAAGCTGTTTTTTCAGTTTGTTTGTCACAGTTACAGTCTGTTATCATAGGTAGGATACCCGTTAAATTTAGCTGTTACGATAAATAAGCCTCACTCCTATTTCGAGCTTCTGACGACCCGTAACGACTGTCAAAGATCAACGAATAACAACCAGGACCAACGGCTTTACGTGCTGTCCGAGGCACGGAGGAGTCTTAGTATGTAAAGATGGTCACCCATCCACGGACCAACCGCGGCAAGCGTAGCTAAATGATAAATGATAAATGATTTTATTTCTGTAAGTAGGTTTGAACAAACACTTTTACACGTCAATCATATTTTTTTTTTTTTTTAAACTAGATGGGGTCGGCGTTTCCTATCTGACTACTCTGAGAAGAAAGGCCGAAACAAACTCAGAGGTCACAGTCTCTTTTAAAGTCCAGACAAAATCTTGGTCAGGTCATGTGAAAGCTATGTAGATCGGTGTCTGCAATGGTCTTTTGAGGAAAGAACCACACAGATTGAGTGGACCTGTCCAGTCAGTGCACGCAATTGTCAGTAATCGTGCAGCTCAACTTAGACTCAAGGAGCTCAACGATTCGACGAACAATACCAAAGAAAGGACATTTGAGTAGGCCGCATAAATTACTCAAACTGCCAGATCATGATTACGTTGAGAAAAATACAAAAATAAATATAAATAAATCAATGACCGACATAGTTCTCACATTCACAATAATTAGAATAATATTATAATAATCTTTGAGGACCATGTAGATTTGTGTCTGAAATGGTCTTTTGAGGAAAGAACCACACAGATTGAGTGGACCTGTCCAGTCAGTGCACGCATTTGTCAGTAACCGTGCAGCTCAACTCAGAACATAAGGAGCTCAATGATTCGACGAACAATACCAAAGAAAGGACATTTGGGTAGGCCGCATCAGCTACTCAAACTGCCAGAACATGATTAAAACTGCAACAAAAACACACATAGTCCTCACATTCACAATAATTTAAAATAATATAATACTATAAATAGTAAATATTAGTGTCATTGTATATGTAAATAAGTATAGATACTTATAGCAAAGATTATAAGTAGAAATAGTTAGCGAAATAAAATAAATTAACATTGCCTGTGCTTTATTGGAGCAACTCAATCCCAAGCCTTTTTGTCCTCAATATAGTCTTTGACAGTATAATAGGCATTCTGGCATAATTTCCTTTTTATAAAAGATTTGAATTTATTAAGGCTTAGTGCTTGAATGTGGCTAGGAAGTTTATTATAAAAACGTATACATTGGCATCTAAACGAGCCACCTATTTTCTTGAGCCTGGTAGTAGGAACAACAAATTTGTGCTTGTTCCTAGTATTTAAATTATGGATATCACTGTACTTTTTAAACAGATTAATATTTTTATGTGCATACAAAAGATTTTCATAAATATACTGAGAAGGCACAGTCATTATATTAATCCCTTTAAATTTGTCTCTGAGGGAGTGTCTGGGACTTAATTTATAAATTGAACGAATTGCCCTTTTTTGTAAAACAAAAATCGTCTGAATATCGGCGGCATTTCCCCACAACAGAATACCGTACGACATTACACTATGAAAATAACTAAAGTATACTAAACGGGCTGTCTCTAAATCAGTTAAACCACGAATTTTCCTAACGGCGTATGCTGCAGAGCTAAGCTTCTTTGACAATTTATCTATATGGGGGCCCCATTGAAGCTTGGCATCCAAAGTTATGCCTAAGAATACTGTGGTATTTTCGGGTTTCAACTCTTCACCCTTTATGAGAATACTTGTTTCTACTTGTCTAACATGAGGTATCGTAAACTTAATACATTTCGTTTTTTTCTCGTTAAGAAGAAGGTTATTAACATTAAACCAGTTAACTACTTTTGCGAGGGCACTATTTACATTGTCAGTAACCAGCTGCTGACGTTTGAGTTTAAATAAAAGTGAAGTGTCGTCTGCAAACAGCACTATATCATGTTCATCCTTTATGAGGTAAGGCAAGTCATTTATATAAATAAGAAATAAAAATGGACCTAGAATTGAGCCTTGAGGGACCCCCATTCTTACTACCGATCCGGGAGATCTTTTCCCGTTAACATCAACTCTCTGAATCCTATCACTTAAATAAGAAGTAAGAAGATCCAGAGAGGCGTTCCGGATTCCGTAGTGGTGCAGTTTCCTGATTAATGTTGCATGAAGAACACAATCGAATGCCTTGGACAAATCGCAAAAGATGCCCAACGCATCGCATTTGTCCTCCCATGCATTATATACATGCCCTAGAAGTTCAACTCCGGCATCAGTAGTTGAACGACCCCTTGTAAAACCGAACTGTTTGTTATGCAGTAATTTATGTACATTAAAAAATCTTTGCATTTGATTTAAAATAAGTTTTTCAAAAATTTTACTAAATGTAGGTAGCACTGAAATAGGTCTATAATTAGTAGGGTCTGATGTACTACCCGATTTAAACAACGGTATAATTTTACTGTTTTTCATAAGATCAGGAAACTCACCACGGTCAATACAATTATTAAAAATAACAGCTAAAGTAGGGGCTACAATATTTATAGCTTAACCTGATCGATCGATCCATGCGGCTGTTATTACTTAGCTACAAACCCCACTACATAGTGCTCAAACATGTGCTATGCAATTATACAATACTAAGAGATTTAATGTATACCATGCAAATATAGTCTTTATAATTTTTTTTGTTCATTAATAAAGGTACAACAACAGCTTGTGTATACAAAATATCAAATAACAGTTGAGGGCTTACACAGTTGCCAATATTAGGTGAACCAACATTCAAATAATCTTCAGCAGCTCCAACAATATTTTCGAATGCTAATCAATTAGTTTGTGCGCCCTTGTGGAGCAGGACCAGCGTTGAGCCAAGCATATTTGTCAGCGATGTAATTCCCCAACTTATAATAATTATGCTTCGCAAAATCTGTGAATGCATATCAAAATGTTTCAAAAAATTATGAACAGTGTCGTAAGACCGTTTTCTTTTAGTGATAACGGTTAAGGTTCCTGACCTTGTTGCCTAATCTCAAAAATACACTCTGTATATGTCGTGATTGACTGCTTAGCTCCATAAATGTATAGCATGATGATAATCATCTAAAATGTTCAATCATCTAAAATCTGTAACTATCTGCAATATTCTAACCGTTTGGCTCGTCGCCGCCGTTTTACAATTTGCGGTAAACTATGGAGGAATACGAATAAATTGCAATATTGCTCATCTCCCATAGCAAATAGCGTGATAATGTAAAGCTTACAGTCTGACCAGACTTATAGGAAATCTCTGTGCAAAATTTGAATAAAATATATCTGGTAGTTTTTGCGTTATGCTGGAACATACATTTAGACCAACAGGCAAATTCTAACAAATATTTTTTTCGGCCTTCGAACCGTTCCTACACCTCACAAAATTACGTAAACGACTTTTCTACGATTTTACTCTAAGTATAGATATAAGTCTGAAATAGCCAACCCGTCTTGCGCAAGAGTGGTGATCGTGCCTTCTCTGTTTGAGAATAGATATTTGCCCTACAGCGGGACATTATTAATAATAATTATAGTCTGATTCAATTTATTTATTAATAGCTGACCCCGCGAACGTTCGCCGCCGTCGTACCGCCTAACATTTTTTTTTTTTTTTTCCTCTCCGTATGAACCATCCTCGTACTTCAAGGAATATTCTAAAAAAATTAGCAAAATCGGTCCATCCGTTCTTGAGTTATAAAATTACAACGAAAAGTGGCATTGATTTTTATAGATAAGGATTTATTGAAAGAGTATGAAAGACTGCCATGCATAATAATATCTTAAGCTTATTAATGGCCATCAATAAAAGTTAGTGTAAAAAATGTTTTATTATGTTCCGGTAATATAGTGAAATGAACACACCTTTTCCGGTATAAACATTTCTGCATTTCAATTCATGCACACACACAAACCTGGTACTTAAATAGCACCATAATTGACCAACTATTTAATTAGGTACCATGATATCAATACAGACTTCTTGGAGACAACCTTTTGATTTCGAAGCTCGAAGAGAACTAACTTAGAAACTAGGCGATGCTCCAAACCGGTTGGTGCAGTTGGTAGCGACCCTGCCTTCTGAGTCGCTGGTCCCGGGTTCGATCCCCGGACAAGTCAAACATTTGTGTGCATGAACATGTCTGTTTGACCTGTGTCTGGGTGTTTATATGTATTTAAGTAGGTATGTATCAGTCATCAGGTTACCGTAGTACAGGCTCTTCCTAGATCGGGTCGTGAAAACCATGTTGTCTCATAAATAAAAAAAAACATCATATTTCCTTTGCGTTTTGTTATAATACCAGTACTTTTCCCGTAACTATCAAATGAGATACTTTTAAACTTCATGACTACACTGATACGAAAATCATTTGAGGCTAATCACATACTTTCAAAAGGTATGTTTAGTATTAAAAATGACTAAAAATCTTATTGAATTAATGACTAAAACACGACAATAGTAAGTAATACCGAGCTACTTTTGCCTACACGTAGGTATGTCAGAGTTACTGTTACTATTTTACGAAGAGCGAGATTAAATTTCAGGAATGCGAGGAAGTAAATTGGATTTTACCGCGACATATCGTATTCGGGTATATTTGCGCGTCACTCGTGTGGATGTGGGTAGGTATCATGTGTTAGATTACGAATTTATTATGAATTAAAGGCAATTGCTTTGGGGGTAAACTTAATTAGAGACGTTTCATAAAGGGGTGCTATGAAACGAGCTAGTTCCGATATTAGCTCCTTATGTTTATTAGCTAGTTATTACTCACAACCGGTGTCTTTGACAAGTTGTATAAACGAAGGCTAAATTAGAGGAATAGAGAGGATGTTAGTAGTAGTACGTGGCATTCTGAAGTAGGTACCTAGACATGTGTACCAAGAGTAGCTTAGTACTAAAAATAATATAAGTACTACTTAATATTATAAATGTGAAAGTTTGTGCCTGCATGTTCGGATGTTTGTTACTCAATCACGCAAAAACGGCTCGACGGATTTGTATAAAATTTGGTACACAGATAGGATGTAACCTGGATTACACCTAGAATACGTTTTATGCCGGTACTATATTTCCGTTGGATAATTTTCGACCTTCACGCGGGCGAAGTCGCGGGAAAAGCTAGTAATTTATAAATCACCGAATTCATTCTTAAGGCTGATGTTGTTAGGGCACGCCACGATAGCGGCGGTATGACCCCTCTTTGAGGAGTGGCTAGAGAGGCGTCACGGCGTCCTCACCTACCGCCTGACGCAGGTGCTCACCGGACACGGATGTTTCGGGAGGTTCCTGCACATCATCAGGCGGGAGGAAACGCCCGGGTGTCACCACTGCGATGATCGCCCCGAGGACACGGTGGAGCATACGGTGGGGGCCTGCCCTGCATGGGCGGAGCACCGCCGTGTCTTCGTAGAAGCGATCGGCAGCGGCGGCGACCTCTCACGCCCGGCCCTGGTTCAAGCCATGGTCCGGGGCGAGGGGGAGTGGGAGGCAGTCGCCTCCTTCTGCGAAGCAGTCATGCTAGCGAAGGAGGTGGCGGGACGGGAGAGGGAGAGAGTCTCCCGTCCAAGCCGCCGCGGTGGACGCTCCGGGCGTCGGGAGCCGCGTGACGACTCCCGGCCACCGTACCAAAGAGATGTCAGCATCGAAGAGGGGGCCCACTAGGGCCCAAGCCTGCCGGGATAGCGGGATCATCCGAAAGGGGTACCGCTGACCCGGAACATAAAGGGCCAAGGAAGGAACACGGGTGGGCTTTAGTCAGTAAGAGTCTGACACTCCCTTCCGCTCCACCCAGAGCGGGAGGAGTCATTTGATGATTTCCCATCCTCAAAAAAAAAAAAAAAGGCTGATGTTGTTTACACCAATCGTGTTTAACAGCGATCTGAACAGACTAAACATAATTGGAAATTAATTGCTCGGGATATTTGACTATTTTATTAGGCAAAGCCACAAATAGATACCTAATAGTAATGCGAACTCATAATCAGGAACAGGAAGTTATTCCTGTTAAATTCCGGCATTATTCTAGTCACCTTCACATTCTAAGGGCTGATTTTTCAATAGTCAGATGGTCTTTTATCTGAGGAATAAATAGTGTGATTTGACAGCTTTTGTACTTATAGAAAATATGTCAAAATATCAGATTTATTCTTCAGTTATAAGTTATCTGACTATTGAAAAATCCTCCCTTAGAATCCCGAGAATTCGATCAAAATGTATTAAATTTTCAGCGAAATAAAAGTAGTTTACCTCAGTTGTAATTTACGAAATCCCCTTTATTCTGGCGCTTGTCAGAGTTATGGTAATTCTGTCCACTGTGAACGCGTTACCAATCATTGTACCTAGTTATATTCCATTTAAACATACCTAATTATAATAGAATAGCAACGAAGCAAAACGGTGAAGGAAAACATCCTGAGGAAGCCGGCATGTCCTAGAGTCAAAAATTCTAAGACATGTGACATGTACCAAACCGCACGGGGCCCGCGTGGTGATTTTGACCAATTCCCCCCTACAGAGAGGAGGCCTGTGTCCCAGCAATGGGAACATTATAGGCTGATTATAGCAACGAAGTCAAAACTCTACATCGAATATTTTTGTCAAAAAGTAGTTGCTACGAGGTTTAGGAATGGGTCTGATGCTAAATTTTATTAAAAAAAAAAAAAAAAATAATAATAATTTTGGTCTGTTTCTGTTTCTCTGGATGTTTGTTCCGGATTGGTGCGAAAACGGCTGAACGGATTCGGAAGAAATTTGGCACACAGATAATTTATAACCTGGATTAACACATAGGGTATACTTATAATCCCGGTAGTACGTTCCTGGGGCATATTTTCCGACATCTACACGGGCAAAAGCTAGTGGTAAATAATTTGACTACTTACTAAAAATGTAAACAAAGTCATTATTTTTTGGGAGTCGTTTATGATGTTTTTTTTTATTCTTGCTCGATTCCTAACCAAACTAAATTGTTGAAAGTAGGCATCGATTATGAATTTGCTTTACAGACATTTTAATAAACCGATCAATTAAACATTTTAATTTGGCAAAAGCGATTTGCATGGCCGGGAAAAACTGGCCAACCGTTACCACTGATATGATTTAACACCCACGAACGCAAACAAATCATATGGATAAACAAAACAAATAAATCAACAGTTTTAGAAAATCCGTAATTTTTTCGTAACATGATTTGTATTTGGCCTTCCGGTAAAAAATGGCACTAAGTCCGCCTTTGTAAATTTTGTGCCTATAGTATTATAGGCACAAAATTTACAAAGGCGGACTTTACAAAGGCGGACGGAATAATTTATGAAGTTTGAAATATGAAATTTATGAAAAAAATAAATGAAATTAATACTTAATAATAATTTTAAAAAACATTATGGATAACAGGGTATGAAAGTTAAAAGGGGAAAGTCTGAAAACTATGCGGACGAAGTGGATGGCAAAGTGCTTTTATACAGAGTTGATACGACAGAGGGGCTTTCTTTTAAACTGCCTATACTAGGTACAATTTTCAAACGCTGTACCAAAAATCTATTAAATAGGACCAGTAGTTTAGTCGCAAATGATTTTTTAAGTTTTTGCCATGTTGGAACACGATGTATCTTTCCTAACAGCTGATTATGTCTGACGCAAGTCACAAGTACAACCAAATATGTTAGCTACAAAGATGGCAATGCAAACAAGGAAGCAATAAATACAAACACACTTGCACTTTCATTACAAAGGGTGGTTGCGTTTTACCTTGAATTGTAAGCTATTTAGTTTGTTTGAAAAAAAAAACTCATTTTGGTGCTTTTTATTTTTATACCGTTTCAAATGAATACTAAACACGTATAGTATACGTAGTGTAATTTAATGCCACTCTGTCGTATCAACTCTGTATAATTAAATTTTAACGTGAAAAGTTTCCTAAACTGATATCCTGATAAGATTCTACTTTAACATCAAACTCGCTTTACATTACTTGCATTTAAAAACTCATTAAATGTATGTCACAAATGTTTCAAAGGTCAATGAATTTCATGTTACAAATGTCAGTCACGCACTCAAGTAACAGTGAATATCAATCAACGTTTTATAAAAACAGCCACACAATGGATATTTCTATACAACAGAGTATTTGATGATTATCTCAATATATAATAACATAATACATATACTCTATAGATACAGTTTGCCGCTGACTTAAACAAAAAGTACACAAATCACACGTTCCACACCAACATTCACACCGCCACCTCACACATACTTTTCCCCACACACACTTATCACTGTGCGCATTCCTTATTTATATATTTTTATATTGCTGAAAACCTTTGGCATGCGTTCAAATTTATCTATTGTTTATTCTCTCACAAATTTAGGTATAGTTAATGTAATCTGGAAGAGCGGAACCACCTAATACAAGCAAATCTTTGCTGAAAAGTCGATGATATCACTCTGTATTAGGTACTTATAGTCCCTCTTCACAGTGACCGGCGACAGCGACCCATACTAATTTTCTTTCCTTTCGTGTGCTCTCTGATTACTAGCAAAATAATGTAACGCGAGCGAAATAATGTACAATTGTTTGTTTTCCCTAACAAAATAAATAAATAAACGCAACATTCTTCAAAACCTCCTAACTAATCAAATGTGTCTATAAATATATTACAAAATTCAAAACTTAATCATTCAACTAAAGCTTTAATACAAACCTCACGCATACACGGCGAGGACATGATCGAACACTTATTAAAAAATAATCGTTGATTGAAAATTAACGTATATGCACATATTGCACATACCACAAACGATTGCCTGAATATTCATGATCAAATTATTAATCCCAAGAGGATTTATTTTAACTGAATGTTCGCTCTGTCCCTCTCCATCAAAATTTTATTTTTGTACCATTTGTGCTGCTGCTGCCGCTTTTCTATTTGATAAATGATAAGAAATATTATATAACACATGTTCTTGGCTCTTGAGTACACCTAATCCGTCCTTTTCGTACGAGAATTAGTAACGTAAGAGCCTTTCACAGAGGCTTAGATGCCGAATGCTGAAGCTTATCACTGCAGTGTTGTTTTATTTAATACATTAGCCTTTTACGAACACGAATAAAGCTTTATATGAACAATGCTGATTTAACTTTATACATTACTGTAATTAAGAAGAAGTGAGCAATTCAGACAGACAATTCAAAACGATGAGGGAAGCCGGTATGTCCTAGAACCAATATATCGAAGAGATGTGACATCACTACTAACCCGCACTGGGCCCGCGTGGTGGAATACGGCCCACACCCTGTCACAGAGAGGAGGCCTGTGTTTTAGCAGTGGGAATTATAGGCTGATTATGAGCAATTTTATCAAATAAATCTACGTTCGCAAGCCCGGCAAAATGACAAGGCGAAAAAATGTCGAACCATTTTATTTCCCTAATGTAAAACATAATATTTACAGCTTAAAAACGATTTTTTTTATCTTCGCTGAGCCACAATAGCAACCTTCGAAAACACGGAATGATAATATTGTTCTGACTGTTTCAATGAAAATGCAACTTGTGACTTGCACATAAGGTTTGTATTGCAACGATTGAACGAGAACATTTTTTAGGTGACATTACGTTTGGTTAACCGAACCTGAAAAGTAGATGTACATTCAAAGTCCGTTAACTTTTATCATAGAAGATATGATAATCTAATGCGGAATCCAGTTATTAATCCTTTGATTTAAGTCTGCTTTAAAAGACTGTTCTTTATCAGTCTTTTAAAGCAGACTTTTGTTATCATCAACGCATTATGCAGACTGACCAACTGCAGTAAATCACTTCTTGGGGTATTTGCAATAATCAACACGGTTGGGTGATATATTCGAGATCGCAGCACAGCAATTGATGCAAGATCATTCTACTCTATCATCCCTTAGTGGCCTTTAACGTACATGATAGAAGAGGGCAACCTGCATTTGCACAAACAGTATGCTACTCGCAAATAAAAATTTAATATGACATAACTGAGATGCTAGAATATGAATAAAATTCTGTAGAAAATGTATACGAGCTTGTTGAAAATATTTGCGAGACAAAAAAAATATAATCTCTGCATACTTTTACAGACGAGTATTAAGCTAAACAGCATTTTTTTAACTACCCACGCTCTCGTCACTAAAAAATTAATGCGGGGATTTTAATGAAATTTTCGCCGTTGTGATTCTTAGCAGCGCCATATGCGGGCCCTGCTTTACGTGCTCTATGTAATTATTTTATTTGAGTCTCTTTGTAGATTTAGTTTTCTTGTTTTGTTATTATACTTAGTAGTGTTTTTGATGCAGTATTTTAAATTAGTAAAAGAAGCATCCGTGATGTAACTGTTTCCATGAAATACAGGGTCACAGATGAGGAATATGATATTGAGGATATGAATTACTGTGCGGTTTGCTCGTAGTTTTTTGTTTATGTTACGGGCTACAGGGATTCCAAAATTTTCATGAACGTTTAAAATAATACAACTTGCTTACGTAGGTAATGAAAACAAAGATGACTTAAATATTGAAATAAGATTCGTTCAGTAAAGGCTTAAGTGTTTATTTTGGACCGAAATTACGTTTCCAGGACTACTTATTTTTAATGTTATTACAAGCAAATCATGAGACCTCGCTTCAGCCTTCTACAAACAAATAACTAACACAATTCAGGCCATGTCTTGCAAATAACCATTCAACAAAATTTATGAATAAACTTCACAATATGCTCCATTTGCATTCGCCTTACCCTAAGGGATATGCCATCAAAAGTTGTTCTGTAGGCGTTCAAACTTATCGTCACACATGCCAATATAGCAACGCCTTGTGAAATCGAAGAAGGTACAGTCCACCCCACGTCGATGGTAACACTTTGTCCTTGAGCTGGCCTAGCTTAGTACGGAGCTTCAATAGAATGACGTGTGGCCTACTGTACCTAAGTTCGGTTATTAGTATGCATGCCTTCACTCTGATGTTGCCATGTGTCACCAAACATTGTTATGGAATGTATTAGATATAATTAATTACAGATAAATCCTCTGCTTTGTTCTGTATTAGGATTGGTTTGGCATGATTATGATTCATTAATTTTCCTTTTGATAGTTAAAAAGAAGGACAGTTTTTGACAGTCGTTACGGGTCGTCAGAAGCCCGAATGTCTGTCAACCAGTCTTACCAGGGGGTATAATATTACCCAGTAATTGGGTTGTGGAGGTCAGATAGGCAGTCGTTCCATGTAAAATTGGCACGGTTGGCGCAGTGGTTAAGCGATTGACCGCTGCGCTGCGTGTCGCGGGATTGCTTCCCGCACGGAACAAATATTTGTGTGACCTACAAGTAGTTGCTCCGGGTCTGGCTGTTTGTGTATGTGAGTTTAAATGTTTGTAAACGCACCCACAATAGGAGAAATTTCTAGTATGGGAAGTTTAAAAAAAAAACTGATATTCAGCTGCATCCGGTTAGACTGGTAGCCGACCTCAACATCGTTGAGATTAGGCTAGGCAAGCAGATGTTGATGTCAAAAAGAAAGAAAATAAGTAATAAAAGTCAAATCCACCACAACAAAATTTTTTTGGTTGGTTGCTACTAAAATTAAAATCTAAATAAACAATTTGAGTTCATTTTGGTCGTCTCCGAGTGCAGATTTATCTTTGAGGTACTGTGCATATAAGATTGGTACCCACACGTAAAAAAAACCTGCATTCGCTTACGACTCTTTTAATTATGACATGACGTGACACATGTTGATATGTGATTTATTTTTTTTCATGTTTTCAAGTTGTGATTTAATTGAAGTGGTTTTGTAGCAGCATCTACATCACCACATACGAACCACACATCACACTGACGTCACGCAAAAATCCTGCATCGCGCAAGCAGAGTTTACCGGGCAACTAGCATATATACTCGTACAACGTCCCGACATCAATCGTCGGGCAGTTGCTCACCAGACACGACAATCGTCTGGTCTGAGGATCCTCCCTTTTCTATGGAGGTATGAGTGAAGTTTACACCCTGTTCCTCGTACTTCTATAGTTTCAGCGTTATCTATGTTATTGACAGAAAATAACCGTCATCAAGGAAAAACGATGAACCGATCAAATTGATTGATCGATGGTCAGCCCAGAGGAAATGCTCAAAGTGCTCGTCCATTTGAATAACAGGAAGCATATGGTCCGTCACAGGAAGTGGCCGTGATGCGGGATAACTTCTGGTTCCGGTGAACGTGCCTATCCAGTGACATATAGTGGGTAGCTATGTCAGGAGCCGTATTGTGTGGACGTGATGTACATGTCACATGTCTTCGAGTTATGTTTAGTATGATAAGAGCAAGCAATATTATGATTTAAAAGAGTGTCCACGTTGTTTCTTGCCTGTTCTTCTCCATAGGTACCTACTACAATTTGGAATGGGCAACTAGCTTCATATTTCTGACTCACCGACTCCTTGACAGTTCAAAATTGCCTCAAAAATTAAAGAAATGGTTTGAATTTGAGTTTAGTTTGACCCACCCTTGCTTTGCATGGTTTTTGCGACCTGACAAAACATAGGGCTTTCCATAATGTATGTTAGTTTAATAATAATGTGTTATATACATAAACCTTCCGGAATCAATTTTCTAAATGATGGTGAAAACCGCATTAAAATCCATTGCGTATAGTTTTATGAACAGCGCGTTCACACAGACAGCGACTTCACTTTATAGAAACGAGAAGTGACTCCAATTTACTTACATATAATATGTATAGATATTAATACATATAAGATATTAATACATATAAGATATAGATTATAATATTTGAGGTTAGATATCAAACTATTTATACAGATAGCACAGGAAATCTTATTTATTGCGAACGACCTTTAGTAAGGTATAAGTACAAAACTCATCGTTTAAAACGGGTGGCGCAGTGGCCAAGTCATTGGCAATGTTTCGGGTTGCAAGTTCAATCGAACAAATATCTGCGAAAAGGTGTCCAGGTCTGGCTGCTTGTGACTGTGTAGGCTCTATCGTAACAGGATAAATCTTTTAAATGGAGTTAACAGTTAAAAAAAACATGAACGCTAGCCAAATACGCTAAGTCACTGTTTATGTCACACATGGAAAATAAAGGAACTGATATTTTCTCCATCTCCAATAATGAATTAGCCCAGGAAGACATCAGAATCGCATAACAGCACGAATGTACTAACAAAGTAAAAAACTGAGGCACGCTGGAACGTTACGTCGCCGCACCGAACGTTGTCATGTCTAATGCATAGTAATGAACTTCGAAATCCGAAACCCGAACACACGTTGACCACTAAGAGCAAAAGATACGAAACTGCACGGCTATTTCCCGATTCTTATAACTTACGGACAGTAAAATGCTTAGTTGCTGCTCGTTTGCAACAAGTAAATAATAATTATATATAAAAACAGGCGTGTAGCTGTTACTGTCCCATTACAAAGCAAAGGCATCTTCTACATGGAAGGCTCGAGCATTAATCACCACTCTTGCTCAAGGCGGATTGGCGATTGATAAATGATAAATGATTTTATTTCTGTAAGTACGTTTGTACAAACACTTTTACACGTCAATCATATTTTAAAAACTAGATGAGGTCGGCGTTTCCTGTCTGACTACTCTGAGAAGAAAAGCCGAAACAAACTCAGAGGTCACAGTCTCTTTTAAAGTCCAGACATAATCTTGGTCAGATCATGTGAAGACCATGTAGATTGGTGTCTGAAACGGTCTTTTGAGGAATTACCATACAGATTGAGCGGACCTGTCCAGTCAGTGCACGCATTTGTGAGTAATCACTCACAATCACTGATATTAACAAATAAATACTGCATAATCATTTCTACAGCGTAGCTGTTGTCTGTCAGTCAATGAAAGATATAATTTGTATTAAGTAGATCTTAGGAATGTGTTACAATTTCCTTTGGAGAATCATCGTATGCACTGTCATCCATCCGGTGCACTGACATGTAAAATGAATACTTTGCCCAACGCTGGGACCTTACTCTTATATTCTCGGGATTTCTCTTCCAGTTACCAGACTATAGTATAGTTAAAATCTCGCTGCAGACTCGGTCATAAATTCATAGTCATTCGAGTGTTTCGCTCTCTTTCCCACTCACGGGCCTTATGGGCAGGCCACGCCCACACGTAGTCCTGTGTATTACTGCAGTCGATGAGTGATATCGATAGTTTTATATATTTATAAATGGGTGATAGAAATAAATACACATTTTTTTTTATTTTATTACCAAATTTACTACAAAGCATATTAAATATATAAAACAAAAGAACGTATATATAAAACTAAAAATAGAAAATTAAAATTCTTCGTCTGAGTCATCATCGATAATGGCCTTGAGCGCGCGCAACTAGCGCACATCCCTACTCCGATTATGATTTATGACCGAGTCTGCAGCGAGATTTTAACTATACTATAGACAGTTTCCTTACCTTGATGATCTAGGGTTGTGTTAAATAGAAAGGAATGGCCATTGTTTTAAGGAACACAAATAATCAATGGACCATTGTGTATCATGTAACGGTTCTATTATATTTTATTCATAGTGATACAGGATATGGTAACAATATCTTTGACAGTCAAGCAACAAACAATACAGCCGTAGTGATCTGTTCCCACAGGAATGCAGAAGTCAGAGCTCGCACGATAGCGTCTTCGTTTATGATTGCTGTTTTTAATGGTGTTATTCTTGTTCAGCTGTCGAGACCTTTCAGTATTTAGATACTACGGAAACTTTTGTTGGAGTATTAGCGACTAAAATCACTTGTTATTCCTCAAACTGTAATCCAGGCTTCGTTAGCACATTCTCTGATTCTTCGGCAAGTCTAAATTGTCTTGTCAGGTGATAAATAGGTGCTTCCTCATCTCCACACATCACAGAACAGCACAACTCACACGCCAGTTGATCTACTCGTGCTAGTACTGCAGAAGATTTTATTTCGTACTTCTTGTTTTATGTCTATTTACATTTATAAAGTAAAACAAATTGCTGACGCTTTAAAATGCGCGCAGTAGTGAACGTTGGGTATTATCGGTAATTAAATTAGACTTGCAAAACGAAGAAGTATACTATACATAAGTACGTTTACTGCCAAGCATTTATTTCCTTTACGCACAGCGAAAATTTAACGTATTTCACGGAATATTGTTTCCAGTTTGTGCAAGCTCGAATTCATCAAGTTTCGGGTTTCCAAAACATTTTTGCTTTGAGCGCAACCTGAATGAAATTGTTTTCATCTCCGAAAGATGAGATTATTTTTATTTTAGAAGTCTTTGTGACGTTTCATCAAACTGTCGAGGTTAATAAGATTTTAATAATGGATGCGAAGGTGTCAAGCTTGTTACGTGCGGGTCATTCAGTCTATTGTATCGAGTTTACGAGCAAGCAAGCTCGTAAAGCAAGTATTGCTGAAGGTTCCGCTATCAACAAATTTTATATTGTTAAAGTTGCAACTGTTTTGTGGATAATGAACCACAAGCCTTAGATTGCAAGACGTACACGGTTTGAAGGTACTTTTGAATCAATATTCAGACCTGCATTGCGATTCTGTAACCATCTCACCGTGAAAACTTAGGTGAAGTGAGCGTGGAGTGAGCTGTCAGTGACATCCCACTGATGCTAGGGATTGACCAAGCATTACATTTACAATCATAATCGATTTTTAATTCTGTTTTCTAATGTTAGTTCTGTTGATCATTTTATATTATTAATTCAAAGCTAGTAGATAAGTGTCTAAATATTATTATTTAAAGTTTTTTTTTATTAAACAGCAACACAGAAATTCAGCCAGAAACTAGTTTAGAAGATCAAAATAAAATAACTTATTTGAGTTTCTAACTGAATTTCTGTTTTGCCGTTTTATTTAAAAAACCCGTAAATAGTAATTTTAAGCCACTTAAATACTAGCCTTGAAATAATATAAAATGATCAACAGAATCAGAATAAAAAAAAACTCGATTATGATTGTAAATGTAATGTCAATCCCTAGCGTCAGTGGGATGGCACTGACCGCTCACTCCACGCTCACTTCACCTAAGTGTTCACTTCACGATCACATTTTTACAGAATCGACATACTGTTCAATCTTCACCTTTCAAAAAGACCTTTCACACGTGACAGCCACTGCACTCAAACAATCTGTCAAGTATTCTCCAAACTATGTAGGCGTCGGCTTCCAGTCTAATCAGATGCAGCTGATTATCAGTATTTTACATGGAGTGCCTGCCTATCTGACCTCCACAACCCAGTTACTGGGTAACACGATACCCCTTGGTAAGACTTTTGGTCTTCTAACTACCCGTAACATCTTTCAAAGATCTACGAATGACAGCCGGGACCAACGGCGACGCTCGGAGGGGAAACGATATTTAGTGGATGGTAACCAATCCATCAACTGACTGCGGCAAGCGTAGCTTAACCTTCGATAAACACGTGCGGCTGTTATTAATTAGCCACGAGATAGACACAGCAGTCTACTGAGAACTTCATTGTTCTAAGACGTGAACTATCAGAAAATGGTAACTCTGCACTTGGGGTCGCACACAAAGTTGTAAGTTTAACTAGGTACCTATTCATGAAGCCATAATCAATCATTTCTCGGTCAGAAACTTTTGAGTTGGGAGCTTGATCTTGTTACATATTGTCTACCATTTCAAGTTATCTATCTATCACTCCTACACTGTTCAGAGTTTACTCGTAGTTTTGGCTTTCGTATTGACTAAGTTTTAGTTGCATCTGGCACTTACCTACAGTTTGTAAATTTTTCAGTATTCTTTCTTCTCTTAATTATAATTTAACGAGTTTATTTGCATATCCTGTTGGTGTCGTTTTTAAAATTGTGTCTTCCAATTTATCAATATTTAAAAGTAACAGAAAGGTTAAGTAACAAAAGGCTATCCTTATATATTTATTTCTATAATAATTGCTTGCCGCACTTCAGTAGACACCAAAGCGCGCAGCAAGCCAACAACATAACATTATGAGACATAGCCATAATGTCTATGTTTTGTATCTGTAAAGATAGCATCAGTGATTCACCCACCTATTTTTGCTTCTACGTGTTCCTGCTCAGTACTTACGTAAGTAAAGTTATCACTTTACTCCATATTTGTTCGGTCTCCCTAAGACAACGTATTTGGAGTTTGGCCAAAAGTGTGTACTGGCCCCTCACCACGCTGTAACTTCATAAACACAACCATATTCGAGCCACTTCACCCACCTACTGAGAATACTTGTATAGTAGGTCTCGTAGTATACAGAAGGTGTCGTTTAGGAATATCATTTTCTTTTTAGTATTATTAATTACGTATCTGAACTTCGGAAAAAGAGAATACTTTTTGAGCAAAAATTCAAGCTTAGTAAGGCTGTAATACATGTTTTTCGGCTCCATATCAATACATTAGTTTCTTCTCCACTTTGTAACGTCTACATCATAAGCCTCTCATTAAAGCCTATGCCTCCAACTCCAATCTCGAAATTAAACCTGGCTCCTTCATGCTTCTGGCGAGTGTGTCCCAATTGATCCAAATCTACGATTGATCTTCAGTTGTACTGGCTACACGAAGTATCAAGCTTTAAAAATCTGTAAAAGATTTTCGAAAATAGACAAAATAACACATGTTATTCTGCGACGTTCATCATAATTACTTCGGAAGAGCAGCTCAAATGATATACTAGTTTTATAATCCCTCAAGGCTTTAATCAAAGGACAACACTTAACTCCATCTGTCCAGAAACATTTAGGTAAACGTTAGTGGCAAGAGACAATTTGAACCGCTCTTCGTAGTGGCTCCGTGCCAAACTTTGTGGTTACTTCCCCTGAGTTTTCGGAACCTCCTGTGTATTAACAGTCGCTATCGATTGACCGCTTAACTATT
Source organism: Brachylomia viminalis (assembly GCA_937001585.2). Lineage (NCBI taxonomy): Eukaryota > Metazoa > Arthropoda > Insecta > Lepidoptera > Noctuidae > Brachylomia > Brachylomia viminalis. The sequence continues at coordinate 8,885,989 of OW443300.2, forward strand.
TTAACTACCAGGAGATACTTACGGAAACTTTACAAGAATTTCTAATAACTTAGAATGTTTCAGCAGGAACAATTTGGAAGTGGCCATCTACATAACACTACGTAATATATATATAGTCTTTCTTTGTAGTGCTTTTGGGCATTTGCCTTTGATTTATATTCAATCTTCTATTGTCCTTTTTATTCGTGTTACAAAAACTGGTCAGTCAAAAGAGAATTTGAATTGCGCACTGAAATTTGCATGCCTTCAAAAACAAAAAATAGGACCAACGTACTCGGTAAGTGAACGCCGCGCGGAACGGATGAACACATGAGTAAACTTATATTACTTCAGTTTTTCTTTGTGGGTTGTGAATCCCTTAAAACTTATAATAAACTTACACGCATTCAGATTTATTTTTCCACCTGAAACATCTATCGGGTTCATTGATCCCCAGGGAGAAAACACCCGGAATAAGGCTTTTGGACGACACATATAGATAGGTACAAATACATTAACAATATCAATGGGGACTTCGAACTGTCAAGACTTAAGACCGCAAGGGATTCCACCTTTTGACCCACAAGTTTCAAATCTTGAAATTGTCCGATAAAAGAAAAAGTAAAGAACCGCCACCTTACGAGTATATCCCTAGAGGGTTGCTCGGGGATACTTGATAATCAGTCAGTGACGTCACGCCCTCGATTCTATCTGCTGAAGAAATGCGTTAGGTACTCGGATTTTTTTCTTCTTCAATCGTGTTGGGAAGAGTATTACGTAGCTTGATGGTACATCTGCTGTTTTTTATAGATTTATTCAAATAGTCACATGTAGAAGTAGAATGGAAGATCATTAATGAAAGGGTAAATCATTTATTAGGAGCACCTTGGTTACTCCTAATAAATTATTGATGATTTACCAACCTAAACAAAAAACTAAAAAAGGGAGCACCTTGGTTGTAGTATACATCTCATGGTCTATCGATCGCCAAAAACGCCACTATCATTTTAGACTCAATCCCAATTCGGACGGTATATTGAACCTAATTAGTTACCAAATACCAAGACCTAGATCCAAGATAGACTGGTTGAATAATAATATTATTATACGCCACAGGCACACGCTGCAACGCTGGTGTTTGATTGTGTCAGATGGTTAATTGGTACGATCTTCTCTGGTCGCCCGAAGGCACCCCAGGGTATTCGGATATACGGAATCGGTTATGTTCGGGTCAAACCACGAGAGTCGGCGATTTTAGTTATTGGACGTAAATTACTCTAAGATTCATGCCTTATTCAGCTACAAAACTGTATATAAAGTACCTATATAATAATTATTCTGTACGTGAGTATGTCACTAAGCTCCTCCAATACGGCTGGACCGATTTTGATGAAATGTTGTGTGTATTTGAGTGGGTCCCTGGGTGGTCTAGATTTACAATAGGACCCGGTAGGTGGCGCTGTTGAGGCAGGAGAACGTCAGTCAGATCCATTAGTAGTTTATAAGCTTCCTTCCTTGAGAATGAAACAAAAAAGTAAGATATAATCCGCTATAATAGAAGAAATTCCTTCTTCATCTTTAATTCTTTTAAAGTTATACAGATAAAGCGACTGATGCTTTGCTTAACTTACTGAACGCTCTTAGTATGTAATAATTTATGACAGTTCAGCAGGTAAGCAGACCAAAAGCAATGCCAGAACGACGTTATACTCGATATTCACGTGCGCGATCTCTAGATCAACGAAACCGGGTTACAAAATATGTATTCAGTTATTAAAATATACACACGGAATTCTATTTTTGACTCCGCAACAAAAAAACCGCCACTCCATTTTTCAGAATCACTGAAATAAAAACTACGGGCAATCGTACCTACAGCCAGATATTTCTGCCTGGTCAGTGCATAAATCAGTTTTTAATACCATACATTTAATACACTTGGGCACGGGGTAAACAGTGCGCAGAATCAGCAGATAACTGTTCAGGTTCGCCCCAGATTCTCCCCAAGGAATCTTGGGAAGAAAAACTGTAGATACATATGGCGTTTTTACGGCGAAATGCGCTGTGATTGATAATAGTAGTAACTGCTTACCGGTGTGAAAAATCATTTCTGAGCGTGAGGATTGGTTTAAAAAATGATGATTGATGATTTTTCCACGACACTGTGGAGTGCCTTTTTCTAGTAAGGCACCTTTCAAATGGATATTTTTTTTAGTATTAATGTCTGGTTGATGCAGTTTTTATTTCATAGAAACCTACTCCTTGTGCATCGGGTGAAGACATAAGAAGAGATTTAAAATCGACAAAATGAAGACGTTCTTAAAATAACAAGGAATACCTTTTTCCACAACTTAAAAGGAACATTTAAAACTAGTAGGTCTTTCAAAGCTATTTTAATTTTTAACAAGTCAGGTTGCGGAACCATGCTCTCCTAAAGAACCCTAAAACTATTTTATTATGATGCTCTCTACTCTCTACTCTATCTCTCTCTATACATACGATATCACTATGGTCACTTAAAAGTCTAATGGAACTGCTACGGTAATCTGAACAAACAAAAGGAGGTCTGCCAACCCTTTGTACGAAAAAAAACGAAAGTACCTTAAGGATTAAATATCCCAGATGTTTTTTCAAGATTTCCCCACGTGTAAACTTAGGGCTTTTAAGTGATTTTGGGGACAATGTGGACACAATATGTTTGAAATATGCTCCTCTACCCACGCAGTTTTTGTTTGAACATAATATTCATATTGATATAGGCAAAAATATGGATTTAATCTGTAAACAATTTTCCGGGTAGATTATATTTCCTAAGGCTTTAATACAATGTACCTACAGAGAAAAAAATATTATGGAAGAATGGTAATAAGCTCTTGTTATCGAAATGAAATACTTATAGCTAATATATTTAATAAGTAAGCTTTCTTCAGCCTTAGAAAAAAAATGGTTGTGAGATACTTTTTCACTTCAAATTATTTTAAGACCGCGTTTCCCAGTATCGATTCCCACGACGTTCTCATTAATTCCTTCATCAAGCTTTCAAGTTAAATCCTTAAATGTAAGGTCTTAAATGATAAATGATTTTATTTCTGTAAGTAGGCTTGTAAAACACTTTTACACGTCAATCATATTTTAAAAGATAGGTGAGGTCGGCGTGTCCTATTGGACTACTCTGAGAAGAAAGGCCGAAACAAACTCAGAGGTCACAGTCTCTTTTAAAGTCCAGACATAATCTTGGTCAGATCATGTGAAGACCATGTAGATTGGTGTCTGTAATGGCCACGGAGTTTCCGTGGTTTATATAGTTTTTATCCTTTTCAAGAAAACCCACACATATTGAGTAGACCTGTCCAGTCTGTGCACGCATTTGTCAGTAATCGTGCAGCTCAACTCAGAGCTTAATTAAGGAGCTCAACGATTCAACGAACAATACCAAAGAAAGGACATTTGGGTAGGCCGCATAAATTACTCAAGCTGCCTGATCATAATTAAAACCAAATGATCAAAAAAAAAAAGCAATGACCCACATAGTCCTCACATTCACATGTCATTGTATATATACAATCTCGTCACCCGCAATTGCATACTTTTCATAATTTCTATTTAATTTGCTAAGCTGTGAGCAAATTAATTTCGCACCGTAATTTGAATGCACCGTTTTTCCCGAAAGCGGTGAAGGAAGTTGTCGTCGGAAGTAGTTAGGTCTAGCGGAAACAATGCGGCGCGCGGTGGCGAGAAGATGGCGCGGTTCTATACTTAATTTGTAATTTATACACGTGTGTAAAGTGCTGACTATGCTCACGAGTAATTTTAATTATAAAGTAGGTGTTTTAGAATCTTTTGGCAATAATAATCAGGGAACATTGTGTCCTAGTTAAGTTATAGAACTCTTCGAATGGGAGGTCTAACCCATCTAAATATTGCCAATCGGATAAACTATTCGTAGTTCAAGAAGTGACCAGATATTCATGATAGCCTCTGATCTGAAAAGGTCCATTAGAGAACCCACGCAGGCCATAAGCGAAAACGACATTGTTACTCATAGTTTTACTAAGTTACAGTTATAATTCACTTACGACGAAGATCTCATTCAGGGAATTTTAAGCTGTCGGGAGTCGTAATTAGATTCAATTGTAAACTGCTATTAAGTTATAATTGGATAAATGTAATTTTGTAAAGTAATTTAGGTCATGTTTCTTTGAGTAGGTAAACGTTGTTAATCGTGGTCACAGTTTGATGTTTTATCTCGGCAATTTTTTCCCCGAAACAGTAATTTGGAACTGACTTTTGACCTTTCGTATTTCGGTCAGAGAACAAAAAAGCCTCCCGTTTTTGTGAGTTTAAAAAGTTACATCTAAAACTTGAAAAAACCTCAAACTTTTCTCGTGATAAATCACCTTCTTTTGGTTTTGTAAATCATGAATGGGGCTGAAAGAGTGAATAAAACTAGTTCACCGGTTTCCTGAATTAGATGCTCCATAGTTCACTGGTACCTACTGTACCTAAGTATTCGGAAAGGTCCTATTTGGAAAGTCCCAGTTTTTCATAGGAATTGTTAGGTATCCCCACCCCCTCACCCCGCCCCCTATTACAAATGATATAATAACTGGCGATATGTGGGTATACTATAGGTATGCCTCTGTCTAACCCCACGGGGGTCACAGTCGCCATATCATGTTATTTGTGTTAGACGTATACTGAACTTATCGTTTTTTAGGGAGAAGCTCAAACCAAATACACAATCAAGACATAGCGTTGCGAACAGTACAGTGAAGCATGCAAAACTACACCTTGTTCTGTGTATAGACGCTCAAATGCACACATTTACAACTAAACTACACCTCACTAAGTGCACACATGTTTACAAAACCGGCACTCACGTCACGGTTGACAGCGCTGTCTTGATTTTTTATTTGGTCTGAGGAGAATAGCATCAAATCCAACAATCTGTCTAAGCTGGATTAGGTATTTCCTGGATAGATGCAATGGATATTGTAATGACAGTAACAACTAGGACACGAAATGTACCTAGCACTGTGTGTCAGACTGAGAACCAACCTCAATAAAGTTGGGAAAAGGAAGGCTCCTGATTCCAGATAAAACTTTGCCTGGACTTGGCGCGGCCAAGACAACTGATAGCTTAGACTTAGCCCGCCAACTTATCACTTGATGGTTTCCTGTATCCATCAGCAAATGTAGACTAACGCATAGTGTGGTACTTCGTATAACGTTTGTACATTAGTGGCATGTCTAGGATTAGCACACAGTACCTTTGCATTCTGCATTCCGGTGCAATTGCCACTGAGGCAACGGATCTCGCCACGAATTAGGTTCCTCTACACGCAAATAGCTAAATGTGAAGTGGAATTACGAGAATGCAAACTGTAGTGCAGTGAAGATCTTGTATAGAATTTAGGTTATTAAGTGATTATTGACATCATTTAATAAAAAAAAACATGATTGCGATCAGAAGAGCAAGAAGAAGCGAAAGTGAGATCATTAATTCAGTAGTGAAGTTTTTGTTTGTATACGAGTATTTTGACATGGACAAGGCATAAGTATGGTACCTAATAGGTAATTAGATACCTAATTATTAAAACTAAGGGTTCAAATCTGGGCTAGTACCGATGTGAATTTTTCAATTCATTTCCGCGTTTAGCTTAGATATTACGGACATAGGTAAAGGAAAACATCGTGAGGTGCCCTTTTTTTTTACTTTTTCTGCTCTGGGCAGAGCGGGAGGGGTGTCAGACTCTTACTGACTAAAACCCACCCGTGTTCCTTTAGTTGCCTGTGCCAGGGGCCACGGTATACCTCTCGGACTTTCCCGCAACCCTAGCAGGCATCGGCCCCTAGCGGACCCCGTCATTGATGCTGACATCTCTTTGAGGCGCGCGTGGAACACAACGCGCCATCGACCCGGGCCTGGTCCTTATCGAACGGCGAGCTGCCCATTGCTCGCCGTTCGCAAGCCCACGCCTACGGTGGCCGGGAATCAGCTTGCGATTCCCGACGCCCAGGGCGCCTCCTGCTGCGGATAGGGGGCGTGAGGGCGCGAATTTTGCCTCTCCCTCACGTGTTCCGCCTCCTCCTTCGCGAGCATTACTGCTTCGCAGAAGGAGGTGACGGCTTCCCAACCCCTCTCACTCCGTACCATGGCCTGGACCAGGGCCGGACGCGAGAGATCGCCACCGCCAATCGCCTGCACGAGGACACGGCGGTGCTCCGCCCAAGCCGGGCAGACCTCCACCGTATGCTCCACCGTGTCCTCCGGGCGATCCACACAATGGTGACACCCGGGCCTTTCCTCCCGCCTTATCCGAAACAGGAACCTCCCGAAACAACCATGTCCAGTGAGGACCTGCGTCAGGCGGAAGGTGAGGACGCCGAGGCGGCTCTCTAGCCACTCCTCAAAGAGGGGACTTATCGCCGCAATTGCGCAATCGCATTCTCCATGCCGCCCTGAGATCCCACCGGAGCTCTGTCCGCTGTACCGTGATTTCTCGCGGCAGCGGATCGTGAGGTACCCTGCGAGATAGTTGCGTAACACACTGACAGTAGGAATGGCTTTCATTTTGACAGTTCAACAACATTCATTGCGTAATTTACGCTGTTGAGCAGACAATTTTTTCGAATATATGAAGAAATGGGTTAGCAATATAGAAAGAAAGAATAACGTTTATTTGGACACAGTTTCTGAAACAAAAAATAGAAATAAAAAAATTAAAAGGGAAAATAATCTTTTAACAACAATAGTGTGTGCCTCACGGCTGCGCCAAAAAGATTAATTTCAGCATTAATGCCAGACAGATGCTGTCTGACGTTGGTTTTCTAATGAACCTTTAGCATTGACTTATATTCCTAGCTTAATGACCTTTAGGGACAAGTGACGGGGAGTACAAACCGTTTCGGCATTGGTAAGTACCAAATATTTATTTTACTTCTATATAAATAAATTAACTAGTAGTCAAATATAATTACTTACAAAAACAAACAAAAAAAAAAACGAAAACAACAAGAAGATTCCTTCAAAATGATTCAGATTCTGGTTGATAGTGTGTTCCGCAATTAGGGTGCTGGACTTATAGTATACAGGTCAAAATGTATGGAGGCTAGTATTACTATTAAAACTATTAGTGAACTGCTTACAAAAAAAGAGAGCGTCATCGTCACCATGTAAATATTCAGGCATAAATAAAGCATGTTCTATTTATTTTCCCAAATATATTAATAAAAAATTCTAAATAGAATACGTGAAAAGGGTTGGGGCTTTCATAGTCTACCGTCACCATTTTATACTATAGCTTTTCTCTCTTTCTCAAAATGTCTAAAAAGGCATTGTAGTTACTTTAGCGATTTGTCTATGCGTCACAACCACTGAAAAGAACAGTTTATTATTTATAAGAATACTTCTAAGGTTTCAATATGAACAGGCAAACGATTGTGTTCTGGTACAAATGTGACGCTTGGTGTTATTTTAGTTTTATAAAGTGAAGAAATAATACCTTGAATAAACCTTGAAATAACTGTTACTTTTCTATATTTTTTTGTTTATTTAATTCGAATACCATGATTGTAATGCAATACAATTCATGTAGGTATGTTAGATGTTATAATTATTAGATTATCATTCAACGCAAAAAGGGTAACAAATTAGTACCATGTTTCCTCCGGTAAATCAGATAACCAGAACCTACTGTTTTACTAACATATAGAAAGAAAATGCGTTTATTTGCGGTAACATCATACCAAAGGTCTGCCCCGTGGGTCTAGGTCACAAGAGTTACTGCTGAGCATGAAGTTATAGCGGTATCTACATCTCGATAGCGAACTACGTATCACACTGACGTCACGCAAATCCTGCATCGCGCAAGCAGAGTTTACCGCGCGACTAGCACATATACCACTTCCCGACATCAATCGTCGGGCAGTTGCCCACCAGACACGACACCCGTCTGGTCGGAGGATCCTCCCTTTTCTACGGAGGCATGAGTGAACTTTACACCCTGTTCCTCATACCTCTTTATAAGGTCCTGGTTTCCCGGGTCGGGCAAAGCGTGTATTCCCGTTCGTCCCACCGACTTCGTCCTCGACGTGGGACGAACGGGAATTTACAAAAATAATATTTTTGTTCCCGATTATCCCATTCGGGATTTTAGAGGGACGAATGGAAATATGTCCTAAAAATCCTAAAATTAGTGCCGTTCTTCTCACTAAATAATTTTGTGCGTGAAATGTTTAATCGTTGTTTCGAGAATTTTAATTTGCTTTAATGTTTAAGTGTATGATTATTTTGATACCTAGATACGTAATGTTGATTCTGTGATTATAACTGTGATTTTTATTCCTTGATAAACGACTGATTTTTGCATTTTTTTGCAGTGGTGGCCCAGTGGTAACGGCCGCGACTTACGAGTTGTAGGCCGTAGGTTCGAACCCCGACAGGCGCTTTACTTTGTGTAAATTATTTCATCACCACTGCTCCGTGCCTCGGAAAGCACGTTAAGCCGTTGGTCCCGGCTGTCATTCGTGGATCTTTGACAGTCGTTACGGGTCGTCAGAAGCCCGAAAGTCTGACAACCAGTCTTACCAAGGGGTATTGTATTACCCAGTAACTGGGTTGTGGAGGTCAGATAGGCAGTCGCTCCATGTAAAATACTGGTATTCAGCTGCATCCGGTTAGACTGGAAGCCGACCCCAACATACCTAGTTGGGAAAAGGCTAGGCAGATGATGATAAACGACTGATTTTTATTTTATTTGTTTTTTTTTGTTTAATTACAACCAGTCTATAGTCTATTTATTGCGACCAATAGGGACTAAAAAAATAATTGATAAATTATTCCCGTTCGTCCCATAAAAAAATTGTGGGACGATCGGGAAAAAAAACGAATTCCCGTTCGTCCCACGAAGGGGACGAAGTCGATGGGACGAACGGAAATACACGGGGCAAAGTGTTACCCAGTTTTTCCATCTGGTATTTCTCAGTAGCAGCCTGAAGTCTCGATTTGTGCCCCATTGATGGCAATAGGCTCGCCCCCTATTATCAACTCAGCTCATCACAGTCCAATACTGGACATAGGCCTCTCCCAGGCTGCGCCACAACACCCTGTCCTCCGCTTTCTACATCCAGTCGGTCCCAACCACTTTCTTAAGGTCGTCGATCGATCTAGCTGGGGGGCGTCGCTCGCTACGCTTGCCGATACGCGGTCTCCACTCCAGGACTCGTCTGCTCCCACCACCCATCGGCCCTTCGACAATCATGGCCAGCCCACTGCCACTTCAGCTAGCTTACTCAGCAAGCTATGTCGGTAACTCCGGTTATTTTCCCGACAATTTCATTACTGATTTTATCCTTCAAAGAAACTCCGAGCATACCCCGCTCCATAGCGCGCTGAACGACCTTGAATTTGTGGACCAGCTCAACTGTCAGTGTCCACGTTTTGGCACTGTACGTCATAACGGGCAGGAGGCACTGGTTGAAGACCTTATTCTTCAAACATTGCGGGATAGGCGACGAGAAGACTTAATAAAAACATAACTGGCGAAATCTGGGAGTACACCCACATTAAGTAGGTACTCCTCTGCGTTACTATCGGAGAATACAGGCGTGTTGGTATATATTCATACCGTAGGTAGATATTTGATTAAGGCGCTGGTTTGTTTTTCAATTTAATTAGCACTAGTAGAGACGTAATTACCTCCAAACACTGTTTTTGCGACGTAAATAGCAGAAACACCCATTTCTTTCGCTAAACAGTTTTAACTCCCAGATCTCCTCACCCAAGAAACGGTAATGGTTCTTAAGGCATCGTTTTATTAACATAATGTCCTAGTAAAAGTACAAAATGTACTAACTGAGGGCACGCGGTCCAAACCAACGGAAATAATAAAGGTGTATATGAAACTCCTTGGACAAAGCCCTTTTGTCTTTCGAGTACACTGTTCAAATTAAGTGAAAAATAATTCCGGCCCTGTAAATTGTCTGTCCGGAAAACTCACAGGATAACGGATATTAGACGGTGTAGAATTTTCAACATAGCCATTCTTTATAGAACGTAAAAGTTTTATCATTTTTCTTTTACGCTGATGGAAATAGTTGCTAAATTTATTTTGTTCAGTAATCATTCATTAACATAGACAATGGGACCACTAAAGTAGAAGCTGCGAGAAATTGTTTTTCACACCACCTGCTCGAAAATGTCAAATTATATGTCAAGCAACCTTAACCTAAAGTGAGTCATTAATGGCCGGGGGCACAGCCGGTCAATAATGTTGTACCGGATTTCATTATGACCCGCTGGTCAATAATGTGATTTGAATTTGGAATCTCACATGCTCAGCTAAATTGGCAGTATAGTACTAACAAACACCCTTTGGTGCCAGAAAGAGGAAAGCTATTCTCGAAACCCTTACTACGCGTGGATGATATTCTCGATTTCCTACAAAATCATAACGACTGCTTCTTCATATCGTTGCCATGTTTTCGAAGACATAATATTGTAAGAATAATTAGATAACTACGAACCATTTTTTAAAAGGAATGGAATAACATTAAAATTATTTTCTCACAGTAGGTGTAAAAAGTAGAGTATCCTCCTCTGGGCTAAAGGTGTCTTTGCCTTGGGCTAGCTTGAATCCCTCGCTGCATTTAGGATTCTTGTATTAACTCCCTCGCTTCGCTCGTGAGTTAAATTCTTAACTCCCTCGCTGCGCTCGGGAGTTAAATCCCGAATCCTTCATTGCGCTCGAGATTCAATATGACGCCCGTGACATAAGACACAACTTTAGCCCCTCGGTGCATAATCTACTATTATACTAACGCCCTTCAGAGGTGCTCTTGCCATCCTGTCAGTAATCTCCAAATATTCCAGTTGATGATATCTTGAAGATAATAAGGTATTTAAACAACAATTAGAAACGCATTAATTATCACATCATAGTGTATTAATGGAGGGGCTTGTGGCTAAGTAATAACAGCCGCGCGGGTCGATCGATCAGGTTAAGCTACGCTTGCCACGGTCGGTGCATGGATGGGTGAACATATTTACGTACCGAGACCCCTCCGTGCCTCGGAAAGCACGTTAAGTCGTTGGTCCCGGTTGTCATTCATGGATCTTTGACAGTCGTTACGGGTCGTCAGAAGCCCGAAAGTCTGACAACCAGTCTTACCAAGGGGTATCGTATTACCCAGCAACTGGGTTGTGAAGATCAGATAGGCAGTCGCTCCATGAAAAATACTAGTATTCAGCTGCATCCAGTTAGATTAGAAGCTGACCTCAACGTACTTGGGGAAAGGCTATGTAGATGGAGTGTATTAATGACTGATTGCGCAATGTGTAGGTACCTATAATTCTTATGTAAAGTTAATAGTAAATTAGAAAAAGAAGATATTATACCTACTTAGCATAAAAATAAGTTTCATACCCTTGCGCCCTGTTCCTTTGCAACAAATTACAAACTAGTTAGAAAAATACTCTTTTTCGCGAGCTGTTTATGCTTCTACACAGAAATGTCTATCTGTCAACAATCTGATAATCTATCCGTCATTGAGCTCGCGTGCAAGCGAGCACGAACGCTAGACATATATTTAAATGTAACGTTAATTCGAACGATTGTTTAACCGAAAATACAACTATCTTGTAGCATTTTGGTTTAAGTTTTAGCGCCAAGCATAAAAGTTATTAATAAAACAACACCCATTATTAATAAAGTCTTAAAACTAAGTAAATATTGGTGCCGATTCTCTTGTCACAAAATTCTCTAAACTAGACTAAAAATCACCAAAATTTAGTTTATTCCTGTCAAACGACGATTTCCCATTCTGAAATTTACTAAAATGACACAACTTAACTAAATTTTAGTTTGACAGCACTAAGATGGCACTGAGATTATAATTTAGTGAAAATGGCAATTTTGCTATTCTGAATTTTACGTTTTTCACCAAAAATTTTGATTGTCTTAACTAAATCTGACTATTTTTAATCGCGATTAAAAAGGTGTGGAATAAAATTAGTTGTCATGAACTAAAATTCACACCAACACCTCGACTTCAGATGCAAAAACAGTACTGTATCTTTTTTTCTTTTCTTTTGCTTATATCTCGAAAACGGTGTGTCCTATCGCAAAAATAATGAAAATTTCGACCCCCTTTGTAAACCGTATACCTATAATTCTCAACATGTTGGTAATATTTTTTTATATTTTCCATACAAAAAGTAAAAAATTCCATACAAAACAAGTCGAGGCCGCACATAATGCGCGCCTACGGCTCTAAAAAAAGATCACGTGGTACGGCAAACAAGTACCACGTGGAGTCGCAATAATTGTCAAACTTGATTTTAGATGTGTCAAAATTATTTTTAAATTTAGAGATTTTATTTTGCAGAATAGCGTTAAGATTCTCATAGCCAAAAGTAAGGAATTTTAGTGATAGTTTAGTTAGTTTAGTTCGGTGTACAACAGAATCGGCACCTATGTGGGAAAAGAATATTTTAAATTAAAACATCCTTCGTTTTTACGTTCCGTTTACTCCGAGCATTTGTGCTAATAAGTATTAGGTGCCTACTTCGTTCATAATTGCTGTTTACCTTGAACACAGTAAAAAACAATACACAATCATTTTAAAGTTTTTGATAAACGAAGACCAGGTACCTAAGTAAGTGCGTTACCTACCACATATTTTTTGAGGGTTGGAAATCATCATATGACTTCTCCCGCTCTGGGCAGAGCGGGAGGGCGTGTCAGACTCTTACTGACTAAAACCCACCCGTGTTCCTTCAGTTGCCTGTGCCAGGGGCCACGGTATCCCTCTCGGACTTTCCCGCAACCCTGGCAGTCGTTTCCTACCACATGACTATTCAAAAGTGCTTGTAAATGGTTTAATTGAAATAAATTCTTTGAGTTTGAGTTTCCGATTTCACATTGAGTTCCTCATGATAGGCCACGACACAAAACTAACTGGATTTTCCATTTCTGGATACGCTAACATTCCAACAGTTCCAACCATAGTATCAATAGAAATCTATCAAAACGTAATCTAAAGCTCTAATTAAATTAATATATAACGAACCAAAACAAATGGGTTGGAAAATCAAGGGTCTTTCTAATAAAGATTGACTTGGTTGTCAGGAGACCCTGTGACAGATGGACATTACAACATCGTAGACTCGTAGAGGTTTCTTTAGTTTACAACGGAACTCTAAACAACAAATTAACAATTCTGCTCCACATTTTGACGTTTTTAGGACTTTTTATCAGGACCACTAACAGCTAAACAATTTCCGTTCGCATAGCACTATTCGGCAATACTGTGAATACTTACAGAAACAAATGAAATTCATTTTAATCGTAGTCACAGTTAAACGACCAGATACCGGCGCTGCTGCTTTTTGTCGCCTCAATAAACTATCGGATTCACGTGAAAATGGCGCACAAAAATTTATTTGCAACCATTTTCGTATTTGCCTGTGTTTTGACCTGTAGGGGCGAGGACTGCGAGGCCTACGATGAAATGGGATCGTGTGAGTTTTAACTGGATCTTAATATAGTAATATTTACCTTAAGGCGGATATTTCTGGAAAATTTTCAAAAAGGTGTTTTTTTAAAGCAGTGAAGCAGTCTCATAGGCCATGAAAAAAACCATGATATTATTATCAAGTATTTTTTTAATAATGTGATGGAACTCAAAACATAACTATATATACAATAATGCATCAAAAAATTCAAACACACCTCTTAAATGACTTTAAAAGCAGTTTATCCATTCATCAACAATTATAATTTTATTTAAAAATATACCATAAAATGTCAAATGCCAAACTTCATGCAGTGATGGATTATTTATTATTAAATAGTATTTTTTTTTATTTTATACGATTTTATTTGCATTTTTACGACATACGCTTGCTCATTTCCTTGATTAACGGCGTGCGTGTATGACCTGATGTTTAAACGTACGAGAAAATGAAGCAAAAAGAGTAAGGATCGTAGCAGGTGGCGTTATGTAGTTTCTGCCTACCTCCTTAGAAAAAGGCGTGTGTGATCATAATAATCAAAATCATAAGCATTTAAAGGTCAGACTCTTGCATTATTATGGTCTTACATATTTTAATTTAAGTATCATTTGTTTAAGTTTCACCTCAATTATTCCGCGCTAATCCCCTAAGTCTTTTTTTTGTGGTTGGTAGATCATCAAATAACTTCTCCCGCTCTGGGCGGAGCGGGAGGGCGTGTCAGACTCTTACTGACTAAACCCCACCCGTGTTCCTTCAGTTGCCTGTGCCAGCGCCCACGGTAACCCTTTCGGACTTTCCCGCAACCCTGGCAGGCATCGGCCCTAGCGGACCCCGTCATTGTTGCTGACTTCTCTTTGAGGCGCGCGTGGAACACAACGCGCCGTCGACCCGGGCATGGTCCGTATCGGACGGCAAGCTGCCCATTGCTCGCCGTCCGCAAGCCCACGCCTATAGTGGCCGAGAATCGACTTGGGATTCCCGACGAATCTCCAAGTCTAAGACTGGAATAACTCTTTCACGCGTGAAAAGTACCTACCTTTACTTTTTATCATTGCGTCATTTACACAATCATCTCGTGTTATAATTTTTAACGCGCCTCCAAAATAATTAATTAAATAATTGTTTATACAATACAACACACAAAACATAATATTGTCACCTGAAAATGTATACAGTTTATTCAATAAACCACAATTTGAATATAAACAACAATAATGCTTTGCTGTTTTCAATTAAGAGTGTTATTTTAAAATATGTATTGTCCTATCAGAACATCGCATTGTTTTAAATTGAACTAAATTGGATACAGCTCAATTATTTAAATTGCAAATCCTTTTGATCCAGTTATTAATAATGATAAAACTACACGAAACATTTTATTACGTATTGTTTAATATGTACTATCGAGGAAGTTCATATCTATGCACCTTTAGGACTATTTTTCCCTGTAGCGCTCGGGCGCTAACAGTAACTAACGTAAAACAGATGCGGTCATCGTGTTCACGGGATTTTGTTCTAAAACTGCTTAGATATGAACTTCCTCGATAGTACATAATATTTTGAATATGAAATGACTAACACAACATTTTCAAGAAGTATCTGAACAAAACATTATTCAGGTGTCTGATTGGAATAGCTAGTGGACCGTAGGATCCTGGGTTCGATCCTCAGATGGCCAATTCCTGTAATTAAAAACGTTCAAATTCAAGTCGCAATCTCATCTCAGCGACAGTCTAATGTCAAAATTGTAGGTAAACGCTATACAATTTTTGACAGATTGAATTCCCGTATTTTAAAGAACGTTCGCATTGTAATCTCAGTGGAGATTAGAATGCGAACGTTCTTTAAAATACGGGAATTATCCCTCTGGTCGAATGGTGTTATTATTTAAGCTTTTCCATTAGAACATTTTCAGTAGAACGTATGCCTCGTTAAATAAAGACAAAAAACTCGCTCCATATTACACTAAATGGCCAAACGTGGTGTACAAAACACATCTGCATACGCTTTCCTGTGCCAAATAAAATATTTTCCTTTCTTTCTTTCCCGGAATACAGGTGTTACATAAACATACATAACACCACGCTAGTATACCCCGAGGGTGCGGCAGAGGTGTGCCTATAGTACACCCACATTCCGCCAGCTATGTTTGAGTCCCATGTAATAGGGGGCGAGCCCATTGCCAACAAGCGGGCACACATCCAGACTTCAGGCTGCTAAAATTCCTGATATAAAAACCCAATAACACTGCCTGACCTGGGAATCGAACCCAATTCCTCATGCTCAGCAGTTGCACTTGTTACCACTAGACCAACGAGGTATACAAACGAGGTATACAAACGAGGTATACAAACGAGGTATACACACGAGGTATACAAACGAGGTATACAAACGAGGATACAAATGAGGTATACAAACGAGGTATACAAACGAGGTATAAAAAACGAGGTATACAAACGAGGTATTACACACGAGGTATACACACGAGGTATACAAACGAGGTATACAAACGAGGATACAAATGAGGTATACAAACGAGGTATACAAACGAGGTATAAAAAACGAGGTATACAAACGAGGTATACAAACGAGGATTCAAACGAGGATTCAAACGAGGTATACAAATGAGGTATACAAACGAGGTATACAAACGAGATATACAAACGAGATATACAAACGAGGTATACAAACGAGGTATACAAACGAGGTATACAAACGAGGTATACAAACGAGGTATACAAACGAGGTATACAAACGAGGTATACAAACGAGATATATAAACGAGGTATACCAACGAGGTATACAAACGAGGTATACAAACGAGGTAAGTATACAAACGAGGTAAGTATACAAACGAGGTATACAAACGAGGTATACAAATGAGGTATACAAATGAGGTATACAAACGAGGTATACAAACGAGATATACAAACGAGGTATACAAACGAGGTATACAAACGAGGTGTACAAACGAGGTATACAAACGAGGTATACAAACGAGGTATACAAACGAAGTATACAAACGAGGTATACAAACGAGGTATACAAACGAGGATTCAAACGAGGTGTACAAACGAGGATACAAACGAGGTATACAAACGAGGATACAAACGAGGTATACAAACGAGGTATACAAACGAGGATACAAACGAGGTATAGAGGTGTTCTATTCTGTTTATTCAGGTACCCCACCGTGTTCTTCCGACATGGTGTTATACAGCGCCGGTTGTCTCGACCCAACATTGTCGGAGCGAACGTGCCGGCAACCCAAGGCTCGCTCCCTGGGTGTCCGCTGCGACTACTCGCGGTGTGAGTGTCCCGACCCGAAGGTGTGGGACGAAGCCGCTAAGCAGTGCGTGACCGTCGACCAGTGCTCGGATCAATCGAGTGTTAATAGTACCAGAAGTGACTGAATAATGTGTTTGATGAATAAATATTTATTTGATGCCTTGTTATTCAATCAATCCTTCTTATTTTTGTTTCTGACAACCAGTCTGGGTTGTGGAGGTCAGATATGCAGTCGCTTCAAGTAACCTTAGTATTTGGTTACACCCGGTTAGACTGACGATGACGTAAATGCCCCACTCGCAAAAAAAAATGCCTAATTGACATGCAAAGACAGAACGAGAATTAATCACCACGCTTGCTCAGTGTGACGCTTGCTTAAATCAATATAATGATTAAGAAGAAGAAGTTTAAAATGATTCAGGTTTCTTCCTTCACCGTTAGTCAATGCTGCCTGAGATTTCCTAATAAAGTTCATAATAACAATTTGATCCTTGCAACATACAATTTTACAACAGAACAATGTACGGACGTTTGTCAAGTGCCTGCCTCATTCGTAATAGTTCGTACAGAGGCAACGGGGTGTGAACGGCATTCGGACGAAACGCAAAACTGTCTGACCACTTGTGTCATGTCCGTGACATGTCGACTCTGCCTTTGATAAATGAAATATAGAGTCAGTCAATCTCCCAGTAAAAATGATATCACTTACAGCAATGATATTCTTACAGACTCAAACCCGAAGCATTTTTGCATCAATAAAACCTTTTACATGCTCTTTTGAAGTGTCATGGTTTGCTCGTTCCAAAGCATAGATTGCTATGGACAAAAATAGGATAGAAACCAATTAAAATAGGAGAAAAACCAATGGTTACCCTTAACAATAGGAGAGAAACCAACGGTTACCCTTTAAAATAGGTAAGAAACCAATAGTTAGGACAATTCAAAATCAAGTTGCAATATCACAGGACAACAACAATCGCACTTTCGTTATTAGCTCTCAGCGAATTGTAACAAAACCTCACCCTGAAAGTTTCAACGGTTTTTGATCACAACTGGGTGTATTTACGCTACTAGAAACTCCAAACCAGGTCAATTAATTATTCTTATTTGAGGAGATAGAATAGTTTATCTACCTGCCGGACCTCTGTTTACTTTTCAACAGAAACCAGAGCTCTGCGCCGTGCGATTGAATTGTACGAGTATTGAGATACCTAATAAAAGCCTCGAATGAATATCCCTACAAGCTACAACGATATCGCAGTGAAGATCGAATAACTGTGTGTTTTATTAACGCGAGTTTAAATAAATGGAAATAATAATATTATACGCGAAAAAAGAGAGAATTGTTCGGGGTTTTTTGTATTAGTTTACTATTATTCGTTTCGCGGACTGATGTTCAAACATTATCATCAGCCTATAGCCGTTCACTGCTAGACATGGGCTCCAATTGTACGTCATCTAACAGATGATGGCCCACCTTATAGACATCTGCAACTAGGAAATATATTTTATGATGCATTGTTATTCCAGGATATCCAGTTTTGCAAGGATGTTTCGATGCACTTTGTTTTCCATTGCAGTAAAGATCCCAGAGATCTTCCTCATATGATAGGACTGCCATCATCTGGTTTTAATCGGAAGGAATACGACATGCTTCGAACGAAAACTATCGTCAGCATTTCCACAAAGAAAACGATCTATCAATCATGCTTTGTTCAATAACAGTCACCGCAAATAGGAAAAAAGTAATATAAATGAGACGTACGTTTCTCTCAGTGATCGAAGATATTTGATCCCACGTCAGTGGTTGCTGTGCGAATGTGCGTGGCATTCGATATATTATCCCCAGTTTATCCCGATCTGTTGTTATGTCAAACGTGACAAATAGCTCGAGATCCTCATGGCTCTTGTACTCAATGGCCTATCGTGAAAATTTATCACTGTACAGCGCGCTGTGAAACAGGTAAAAAGAAAAAATGTAAAATAAATATTGGCGGAAGCGCAAAAAAACGACACGGTTCCCTTAAATACCCTAGGCCTTGTTCCCATATACATAATCGGCCTATAATGTTCCCACTGTTGGGACACTGGCCTCCTCTATGTAAGAGGGAGTGGGCCGTAATCCACCATGCGGGCCCACTGCGGATTAGTAGATGTCACATGTCTTCGAGTTTGTGGTTCTAGGACATGGCGGTTTCCTCACGATGTTTTCCTTCACCGTTTTAAGAGCAGTAATGATGAAATAATTTACGCAAAGTAGGTAAAGCACCTATCAGGATTCGAACCTACGACCTACAACTCGTAAGTTGCGGCCGTTACCATTGGCCCATTGGCCCACCACTGCTTATACAAAAACAAGCAACTATCTATCTTATAACTTAACAATGACGACGACAACCACGGACGACAACGAATGATGACGACACGGTTGGCGCAGTAGTTAAGCGATTGACTACTGCGTCACGTGTCGCGGGTTCGATCCCCGCACGGAACAAATATTTGTATGACCTGCAAGTAGTTGTTCCAGGTCTGGCCGTTTGTGTATGTGAGTTTTAAATGTTTGTAAACGCACCCACGATACAGGAGAAATTCCTAGTGTGGGGCAACGTTTTTTTAAAACAAATGGGCAAAAAACAATAGTCTGATCACTGCAACCAATTTAGAAAAATGATTTCCAAGAGGACCATTAATCAGGATCACAAGCTTATAAGCCCGATTTCAGCCAAGTCCCGTAAAACGTGCTCTTTAAAATTCAAAAGAGTTCGGATTCGATATCATAACAAGAAGTTAACCTAACCTAACCTAACGTCATAGGTCGATTGATTAGCGCGCCCATCGAAGGAAGTCAGCTGATCGGTCCAATTATCATCTATCAGCACTAATATGAGGAATAAGGAGTTTCCTAGGTCAGATTTCTAGTGATAACCCCACATTAATTGGCCAGTCACGCTTCACATAATTATGTACTAAACACGTGTTGAGTGCATATTACACGTTATCATTTTTCGATAAGCCACAATGTCATACTTCATCTTGAAATGAACACACCTTTTCCAGTATAAACATTTTTGTATTTACAATCCTTGCACACACACACAAACCTGCTGTAGGTATAGCAATATTTGACCAACTAGTTAGTTAGGTAGGTACTCAATATAATAATCAATACAGACTTCTTGAAGACAACTTTTACATTTTATTTTTTGTTTAATCCTTGAAGTACATAAATGTACAGGGGCGGACTTAATGCCATGATTTCGTAGCTCAAAAAGAACTAACTAAGAAACTAGGCGATGCTCCAAACAACATATTTCCATTCCGTTTCGTTATAAAACCAGTACTTTTTTGGTAACTATCAAATGAGAAACTTTAAAACTTCATGACTACACTGATACAAAACTCATCTGAGGCGAATCACATACTTTCAATTTTATATTTAGTATTTAAAATCACAGCAAATCTTATTATTATTCCGAAATCATGACATTCGGCCATCCGACACTGTGTTGTCTCCTCGCATTCACACAACAATCATACATTTAATTTTTTCAAATACTTAAATCGTGACAATCTGTTTATGTCCTACAACAGGAAATGACAATCATTTAGCTGTATTACTTTGGAACATTCAACTCAGCCTATAGAAGTTCACTGCTGGCGCCACCACACCCTGCCCTCCGCCTTCCGCATCCAGTCTGTCCTAGGTGATTTTTTAAGGTCGACGGTCGATCTAGCTGGGAGGCGACCCACACTACGTTTGCCGATACGCGGTCTCCACTCCAAGGAATCGTCTGCTCTACCGGCCACCGGTCCTTCGACTTTAGTTAGCTTACTCTGCAAGCTATGACGGTAACTCCGGTTCTTTTGCGGATAATTTCATTTCTGTTTTTTTTTTACCGAAAATACTTATTGTTTCCGCGGTTCATTATCACTATCATCATTAACCTAGAAGTCCACGGATGGATGTATACTTCTTTAATTGCCCTCCATAGGTAACTTGGTAAAGCGCTGATGTGGAAACCTGAAGGCAGTAGATCTATGCACAACATTTATTATTAAGTCGCGTTAATCAGTCTGAAAGCCGATATCAAAATGTAAACTGTGGAGCAAGAACTTTAAAACATCGTCTGTCTCTACGAATGTCCTGATTGCTCCCATTAGTTCATGTCTTGACACGAATAGAGTGGCAATATTTTTTGTAACCTTGCTTAAAATATGACACTTATAAAACAATTTGTTGACTTTTGCCAATATTATATTAACCTCATATCGAATAAATAATAATATCAGGAATAATATCGGTAATAGTGTCAGAGAATTTATACTCTCCCATTTTGAGGCATTTCGTGGAGAGGATGGCCAGGTGAGAATCTTTTACCTTACGTGGTCATCTTCTGTGCAAATTTCTTCAAACTCAAATAATAATAATGCCACTTACTAACACTAGCTATAAGGCATTACTAACATTATGGATCATTGTTGTCCCAAATAAATAAATAATTTATTTATTTATATCGTCCTTGGACAAATATGACCACGATATTAAATATGTTATTCATAGGTACCTATAATATGATGATCTTGTGAAGGCCACAGGAATCCGGTGGATGCGGGAAGCATATAACCGGTCGAAGTGGCGGTGCTTGCTAGTGTCCAGCAATCTTTCTTCTGAAATGATGATAAGGTGCCTACAACGTACAGGTATAAATAGGTGATTTTTTTGTGTGCCTTACCTACACTCATAAGATACCTGGCTAGTTGAAATAAAACCCTTCCGCACGCGAAGTAGTATTTAATAAGTACTAACTTTCTTTTACAGCCCATTTATAAAGTCGTAAATAACCTTACCTACTATAAAACGCCTGATTGGGTATTGGAATGTTCTAACTTTCCGCAGTTTACGAGTAGTTTGAACTAAAACATACTTAGGTGAAATTAAACTGGAGCTCGAGTACGCAAAATATTACTGAAATGAATGAATTGATCATATTTTTGGAAAGTTAAATTAGCCGTTACAAGGTCAAATTTTTCTTTTATTTTTTATTTTCATTGTCAGATGAAAATACACTCACCATCATCTATTCCTTCTTACTGACGACCAATAGTCAATGTCCCTCATTTTTTTGTGTGATTCTTGGCCTTTCTGTTTGATGTGTCTAATTTTATAAGGTACGTACACATCAAACTCAAACTCAAAGCATTTATTTCAAATAAATCAATTACATACACTTTTGAATTGTCAAGGGGTCGGTCAGTCAGAAAGATGAAGCTAGTTGCCCATTCCAAAGCGTAGTAGGTACCTATGGAGAAGAACGGGCAAGAAACTCCATGGACACTCTTTTAAATCAAAATATTGTTACAAAAAAGTGGTTACATCATTCATGTTGTAATTATACATGTGAGAACGATGTAGAAACACGTGCTCGTTAAAAGCGTCCGTAATAAAAAGATAAAAACAATTATGGAATTAAAATAAGCCGCGGCTGCTAAGAAATGACCAGTGCCTACTGACGGCGCCCGTTCACGAACATGACGTATGGATCATCGGTAGGTATACAGCATTTTATAAAACACCCAACACCGAAGACCTTTACCTATCTTTACGTACATTTATGAAAATGTTCAGATTTTCAGAAAAGATAATTTGAAACACGAAACAATGTGATATACTATTAAGCTTACAATACGTTGGAAAATTCCCCGCGACCTTTCTATCAGTAGAGTTGATGACCTGATAGATTAGAGTGTATAGTATTAGATACTTATCTATATTACCGTTAACCTTTACATTAACTTTATGGGCAATTAACGCATTATATTAATAATAGTTTATGCATTAGTGAAGTGCCATTGCAAATAGATATTTACGCCTGGTAAGTCGTTTTGTTGAACTATTCATAGTGAAGTATTCACATCCCTTGTTCAGCTTTAAATAGTTTAATGAGCAAACGTAAGGAATGTAACAAAGCGTAGTTGACTTCAAATGTTCCGTCTTTTGTTCCAGCTCCAGAAATTCAAGATGTTGTGTAAAATGAAAATAGCAACTTTGCTAGTTCTGGCAGTCGTTACCCCTAGTTTTGAAGACCCAGTTGGTGACTCCAAACACGAGGAATGTAAGAAAATATCTTCGTGTTCCTCCTGTATATCAAAAAGTTTTTGCACCTGGTGCGTCACCAAAAGTAAATGCACCAAGCAATCATGCGGCAACGATAACATAATTTACCCTGAAGGGAACCCGGCCATACTGGCAGGGCCGCAATTCTGCCCCAGCGTCGTGGAACCGGAAGAAATATTGACTCTAAAGAGTGGTGTGAAGCAAATTATTGTTGTGAAAATTACGCAGATACATTTGTATATGGCCTTTACTCCGTGGAAATGTAAAATAGATTATAACGGTGCGCAAATGACTGTGGTGGCGGTGTTGCTGGGTGACCAAGTATATTGTGAATCTGTGCTACTCACTAACGAGACCCACGAGCCTCGCACAAGTGGCAGAGTGTCGGTGCTGTGGGACTTCAGTAAATCCTTTGATGGATCTGTTCCGTTTAAAGTGTGCCGCTGTGACTTAGATCCTTATTGCCCCGCTTGTAATAAATTAACTTTAGAGCAATAGATTAAGTTGCTACTATATTAAGTGCCTATCTCATATTCACAAAGTGCATTTTATATTACTATACCTAGGAGTTTTCTCAGTGTCTTATTTTAAAAACGTTGGAGTTTTCTTACTTTGAAGTCTAAAAACTAAAAGGGAAATTCATACACCGAATTTTAATCACAACTTCGCGTTTCAATAGCGTTTTTTAGTAAAGAATCAAAGGGAATAGAAACAAAGGGAATATTGTTACAAAAAAGTGAGTAGTGTGGTGAAAATACGTTCATGAAAGTGGATCCACCGGTACACTGTATGGTGAACATGGTTTACTTGTAATTCGACGTATATCCGTCAGACGTATATACGGCCAAAATCCAACAAACGGAACCCCCTATATGTATTGCCGAAATTCAAAAGATATTTGAATTTTAAGACGTTTCGATATTTACTCAAAATTGTACATGTAATTCCAAATAAATAAAAAAACTACATAATGAATGGGTACCATTAAAATGATATTTTAGCTGGCACTTCACTTAAGCTATGAACATGATTAGAAGTTAAGTAGGTACTTATAATTATGTTCATAGCTTAAGCTCAAAAACTATTGAAATTCGGCCATATTTAGGGGGGGTTCAATTTGTTGCATTTATTTATTTAGGCAAACCAACTAAATAAACACATACACAACTAAATACAGACATAGTACATATCATTTACAAATACAATAGCATTGCGTGCATCTAAATTAAAGGTAAGCACAGCATTTTATTTAGATCTCACTATTACAATAATAATTAATATAAACATGGACAACAATGTAAATAGGACTAATACCAATAATCTGTTATACTTAAACTAACTGGAATTCAATTAAATGAGATTGAATTAAATAACATATTAAAAACATAATAAAAAAACACAAAATAAAATTTAAAAAAACATAAACATTATAGAGCAAAAATTACATATTATTGAGCACAGCACTTTTAAACTTAGTGATGCTGCCTGATATCCCTGCACCTGTACTGTGTGTATGTGTGTGTTTGTGTACCTGCTGGGCTGATTTTGGCCCCCCTATCATCTCCTGGCGGATATACGTTGAATTACAAGTAACACTGTATACGGTACTCGATAAAGTTCCAACAAGCACTCGTGTCCCTCACACCAGTTAAATTTGATCAGAAACTAGTTGAAAAGTTCGTTGAAGCAATAACGTTAGGGCAGTTTCCGCTTCTAAGAACAAACAAATAGTGAAAGCCTTTGCTTATTACACTGTAAGCAACTTACTTAATTGTTGGTTATGACAGTGTTAGAAATAAAACAAAGAGAGAAATTAAAATATGGATTTCACTTTTATTTTAAGTTCGTTACTCTTAACGTATTTTACGGAATCAACAGAAAAAACGTGTGTTGCCACACCACATAAATATTTTCAAGGTACATTAATGTTGCACACATAAAAAACAAGAACAATATGTATACAAAAATATTAAATTTGATTCTGAATTATTATAAAGCACTGCAATTAATTACATTAATTTATAATATTTCAGAATATCAAAATACATGTTCACATTGTATTGAACAATAGCGTTGCCTCGTTGTGTGGAAATATTATTAATTGTTCGCAACCTGTTACTTCTTCGCCGACCGTTGTAACCAGATACTAATCCCCTAGTTATTGGACCAATATCATGATAGCAATATTATGCTGAGCATGGGAAATTCTCCCATTCTTTAGGGGTAGTTAAGAGGACTACATGACCCAAATGCAAGTTTTATAATGCCTAAAAGTATATGACCCGCTGCAGTACCTAATCAAAATCATCAAAATAAATGATATTCTTCAGGACATATGCTATTTAGATAGTGTGTTGAAAACATGATACAACTAATTTGTTACGATAGAAAAAAGTCACGAAGATACCTTTAAACATTTCTTTTAACGATTAAAAACTATACTAAGAAGTGTACACACGGCTACACATCAAGCTATACATTTCCAGTATAAGCTGATCTCACATTGTATAGGATTTCCGTACGATGCGAGACCAGCGTAAACTGGTTTTGTATAGCTTGATGTGTAGCCGTGTGTACATGCAATCATTCTGTTTTTTTTTCAGATTGTTCTTCAATCTATTTACTAACGTGATAGTGTTTTCATTTTTTAGTCCATTCGATAGATTCTTTGTAAATAGAGAATTGCTTCACATTTTGCAATAAATTACCAGCTTTGTGCCCTAGCGCTTCTCTGTCTTTTCTATGCAGTCCGACAGGGACCGCGCTTTAGCTGTTGTCAGCCCCTTAAGTATTTTCACGTGTATTTTTTGTTTTGGTAGGTATTTCGGTTGATCTTTTAATATCCATCTGAAACTGCCAACCCAGTCTGCACTAGCATGGCAATTCATGATCACTCCTACTCTGTATCAGGAGGCCTTTGTTCTGCAAGGGCACCTACACATATACCTCGATAAAGATATTGAAACCATATATTATCTACATTTAAAGTTTGTGGGGCTTGTGACTAAGTAATAACAGCCACACGAATCGATCGTTCAGACCCCTCCGTGCCTCGGCAAACACGTTGAGCCGTTGGTCCCGGCGGTCATTCGTGGATCTTTAACAGTCGTTACGGGTCGTCAGAAGCCCGAAAGTCTGACAACCAGTCTTATCAAGGGGAATCGTATTACCCAGTAACTGGGTTGTGGAGGTCCCAAGAGGGTTACCGTGGCCCCGGCACAGGCAACTGAAGGAACACGGGTGGGTTTTAGTCAGTAAGAGTCTGACACACCCTCCTGCTCTGCCCAGAGCGGGAGAAGTTATTTGATGATTTCCCACCCACAAAAAAAAAAAAAAAAAAAAAAATGGTAGGCATTCGCTCCATGTAAAATACAGAGGGGTAATTCCCGTATTTTTAAGAACGTTCACATTCTAATCTCAGTCTCAGTCTGAGATTGCGACTTGATTTTGAACATTTTTAATTACGGGAATTGGCCTTCTGGTATTCGGCTGAATCCGGTTAGACTGGAAGCCGACCCCAACATCGTTTAGAAAAGGCGAGGCAGATGATGATGACCTACATTTAAAGTTTCTGAACCATGACAAAAGTATTACTTAAAACACACATTGTAGTAACTATCGACCGAGTATCGTATCAGAGTGTATGATTTAAAACGGTTGAACTTTAATTTCCTGTGTTGGTTTTGAGACGGCCGTAAAAGCGATACTGCGAATATGAAAGTCGCTTGGAATAATGTAGGTACCTACCTAAGGAAACCATTTTTGTGAAAGTTGAATTGATTATGTCTCTGTTTGGTTTGGGACTGGGATTGAGTTGATTAAAAAGACTGGAAACCAGGGCCAGGTGCAGCTTGAAGAGGCGTGTCTAGAGAGGATAAAGCAGCCACCGTTTTTCCACAGTCATAGGAACTTACAGGCTAAGGGAAACGATTAAATTGTGTTAGAACACGCAGCGAAAATAATTATAATATATAATTGGCGGAGCATTCAAGTAACTGTACACTTTCCTCCGTATCAAGTAGAATTGAAATATAATGATGGGTATTTATTTCTATATGGTGTGTTTTACAGAACTATATACAGAGTTGATACGACAGAGGGGCTTTCCTTTAAACTGCCTATACTAGATACCATTTTCTAGCTCTGTACCAAAAATCAATGAAATAGGAGCAGTAGTTTAGTCGCAAATGATTTTTTAAGTTTTTGCCCCGTTTGAACACGATGTATCTTTCCTAACAGCTGATTATGTCTATTTTCTGTTCCGTGGTCTATACGCATAGGTCATGCACCTTAAAACGACAAATCTGAGTATAACCTACGATGCGCTGTTGCCGCTCTGACGCAAGTCACAAGTACAACCAAATATTTTCGCAAAAAAGATGGCAATGCGTACACACACACACTTGCACTTTCATTACAAAGGATGGTTGCGTTTTACTCTGATTTGTAAGCTATTTAATTTGTTTGAAAGAAAAAAAATCTCAATTTTGGTGCGTTTTACTTTTATACCGTATCGAATCAATACTAAACATGTATTGTATACGTAGTGTAATTTAATGCCCCTCTGTCATATCAACTCTGTAAACAAGATCGTTGACTTAAAAAACACGGATGTAGCTAAAAATTTACATGTTTTTAAGTAAATGTTCTTGTATATATGTATAGTTCTGTACTCAAATAATTCAGTTTATCAACGTTTTATATCATTTGTCGTGTCGGTCTAAGGGGTCCGACACGCACTTGGCCGGTCTGTTTTAAACTCCCATTTCACGTGCATTAATTTGGCTTTTGGAATGATAAGTACCAACCAGTGCCAACAGACTTTTCATATAAAATGCGTAGTTTCACATACTATCCGAGGACATCACACAAATGTCCCTCAATTATAAGTTGAATATCACCTCGTTTAGAAACAATGGCAGTTTGTGATAGTGCAGTCTGAAATAGAGTAGGCTTGCTTTTTCCATTGTGCGGCATTATGAATTGTTGCGAGATTCCTTAATTAGCATAGCTACTGTAGAGCTTGGATTTCCAGAGATTAATAAATTGATCGATCCATTCATTCATTCGTTCTTTAATCAAATTGGAAGAATTTGAGTATATTTTAGTATTTTTCTTTTTAAAATTATATAGCTGAAAGCTATGATAGGCTTAATGAAAATTGACATAATATTTTTTATTTTATTTTTATTACTGTAACCTGGACGACATTTGACATTTTTGTATTATTGTGATATTTTTACTATAATTGAAAAAAATAAATGAAATTCAAACGATTTGACATGAATTTGTATTTTGTGTTATTTTATTTTCCTAATTGTTATATAAAATTATAATATCTTTAAATTTGTGTAAATTACATAATAACCTGAGTGGCATGCCCATTTGACGGTAGAGCATGGAGGACTCTTATAATAAATCATCTATGATGTTTGCAAACCAATAAATTATTTACGGCACGGTTGGCGCAGTGGTTAAGCGATTGACTGCTGCGCCGCGTGTCGCGGGTTCAATTCCTGCACGGAACAAATATTTGTATGACCTGCAAGTAGTTGTTCCGGGTCTGGCTGTTTGTGTGAGTTTAAATGTTTGTAATTCCTAGTGTGGGGCAACGTTTTTATAAAAATAAAAAAAAATGATTTGATTAGATTTATTAGACGATGAAATCGTATATATAATGTTTTTTTTTTAACAATTTGTGCCCGGTTGATGGCAATAAACTCGCCCCTTTTACATGAGACTCAAACATTACTGGCTAAATGTGGTATGCACTATAGGTACACCTCTGCCCAACCCGTCGGGGGTTACAGGCGTGATGGTATGTGTGTTGATGTGTTTCAACATCAAACTATTACATTTCACATAAACTTACATGGGCACTTATGATACGTCAGAAGCTAGGTGCACCGTTTCAATTGGACGTTTCAGGAGAAGAGCCGGAAAGTAACTCCACGGTTACTCTTTTAAAAATAATTGGCTTTTACAATGTTTTAAAATTACAGTGTTTATAGGTATGGGAGGACAGTGCAGGCCTGTCAACAGGTACCTGGTACTTAACAAGATAGAAAATGGTCTACAAATCTTAAGTTTACAAGTTCTCACATTCACAAAATACAAAGAATCTATAATAAAAGATAAATCAAATAATACAACATTAAAGCCTATTTAAACCAAATGACATGATTGCCATTACAGCTATAACAAATCTGGACTATATGAAAGAAGTATATAACAAAAATATCGTAATTTGGGAGCAGTTAATAGACATTTACATAGTGATGCGGTAAATGAGGTACCAGGGCAGCCACATGTCGATCTCTCGCGTCCGGCCCTGGTCCAGGCCATGGTACGGAGCGAGAGGGCTTGGGAAGCCGTCACCTGCTTCTGCGAAGCAGTAATGTTCGCGAAGGAGGAGGTGGAACGCGTGAGGGAGAGGCAAAATTCGCGACCTCACGCCCCTAGCCGCCCCAGGAGACGCCCTGGGCGTCGGGAATCGCAGGCCGATTCCCAGCCACCCCGTAGGCGCGGGCTTGCGAACGGCGAGCAATGGGCAGCTCGCCGTTTGATAAGGACCAGGCCCGGGTCGACGGCGCGTTGTGTTCCACGCGCGCCTCAAAGAGATGTCAGCACCAATGACGGGGTCCGCTAGGGCCGATGCCTGCTAGGGTTGCGGGAAAGTCCGAGAGGTATACCGTGGCCCCTGGCACAGGCAACTGAAGGAACACGGGTGGGTTTTAGTCAGTAAAAGTCTGACACGCCCTCCCGCTCTGCCCAGAGCGGGAGAAGTTATTTGATGATTTCCCACCCTCAAAAAAAAAATAAAAAAAAGGGAAGCCACATGTCTAGAAGGAATTATTGCCAGATTTCCTTGTCTTCAACGTAGTCTTTAATCTTATAATATGCTTTTTTGATAAGGATACGTTTGATGTGGGTTTTGAACTGCCCATCGCTAAGTTCTGTATCAGACTTTGGCAACTTGTTATAAAAGCGGATACTAGAAATGACTTGTTTGTTTTAGTTAATCAAAATTTGGGTATCACAATTTCATTTTTACTACGTGTATTTATATTATGGAAGTCGCTTCTTATTTTGAAAAGTCCTAAGTTTTTGCCAACATACAAAATACTTTCTAAGATATAAAGAGAATGCAGAGTTAGTATATCAATTTCTTTGAATTTGTTTCAAAGAGACTCGCGTGGACCTATTTTATAGACGGCGCGGATTGCCCGCTTTTCTAAAATGGTAATTGAATCTACGTCAGCTGCCGATCCCCACAGCAGAATGCCATAAGACATAATATTGTGGAAATAAGCAAAGTATACTAACCTAGCTATGACTATATCAGTCAACTGCCTTATTTTTCTTACTGCATATGTAGCTGAACTTAATCTACCTGAAAGAGCTCTAGTGTGGACGCCCCATTGCAATTTATAATGTCTGTTTGTTTTAGCAATCTATGTAAAGAAGTAAGCATTTATTTTATTTTATTTAAAATGGGTTTGCTCTAGACTCTAGTCTAGGTCAGTGGTGACAGAGACAGAGTCGACGATGGAGTGAGCTTACCCAGAAGAAGCCTGTTCACTCTCACTTTGAAGAGATTAGGGTTGTATGCGTTCGGAAACACAGATGCAGGTAGAGAGTTCCACTCTTTTGCTGTGCGCATAACAAAAGAAACGTTTAGTGCGAATTGGTGGAATAGCAAGTAGGCAAGGGTATGGTGCAGTGCGTCTAGATGACCGATGGAAGAAGGGGCCCGGTGGAATGAGGTCGTGGAGTTCTTGGGCACACTCACCGAAGTACACTCTGTAACAGATCCACAAACAGGCGACCTTGCGGCGATTAGCCAAGCTGTGAAGCTTGGCATCCACCAGTTTAACGTCGCCAATGAGCCTCTTAGCTCTGCGTTCCACCGAGTCAAGCGCAGCAAGTTGGTACTTTGCTAAGCCATCCCAAAGGCGGCTGCAATACTCCATGCAGGATCGGACTTGCGCTTTGTAAAGGGTCAAAAGCTGTCCAGGCGTAAAGTATCGCTTCACTCTATTTAGGATGCCCAGGTTTTTGGCCGCTGTTTGGGCTTTGTACTCGATGGTGGCACTGAAGTTGAGGCCTGACTTCAACTTCATGCCTAGAGGAGCTCGAGCCGATCAGTTACAGGAACAGATGTACCCCGAAAAGAAAGAGTTTGGTCGAAAATACTCCTTTTAGCGGTAAAAAAACACGCCATCACGCAAGCATTTACCTATATAGATTATATATACATGAGTAATTTTGCTATATGTTTACAATTATGTATTTAAGCAGTGATTACCAAGTTCCTGGTTGTCTGTAATTGATGTTGCTACCATTACCTAACTACAACGAACTGATTACTTTTGTTACAAAGCTTACTCATGTAATTGTGTTTTAATAACATATATAAGTACCTACCAACCTAGATTATTATAATATAAGTAGGCGTTTCCTGTTATTTCTGTAACAAACCTATGTCATTTGGTGTGTTTCTTGTTGTATTTTGACCTTGAATAAAAACGACAATACTTATATTAAAATTAACATACATTTACGACGCCTGTCAAAGGCTTGATTCTGTATAATCGCAATATTTACTCACCGGAATGTCGACATTTTGTATTCGATCGGCTTGATTAGCGATTCGATCCTGAAGGCAAAATAATATGTAGCCAGTGACAAGTTCATCCTGTGGTTATTTAATAATCATTCGATCATAATTTGAGTCTTAATACTATAATTCTACTATAGATAAGTATTTCAACACCAAACTGAAGTTCTGATCCAGTGTCTGCATCATAAAGCACGGAAACTCTGAGTTGGCAGCGTTTATAGACGCCAGTACTAATAAAAATTCGAGGCACACCGAAAGTGCATTGAGCAAAAAAAAATCACGAAAGGCATTACCTATTAAGTACATGAAATAAAATAACAATTTTTTTTTTCCCAGAACTGTTACTTTCTTTACGTCATTAGTGTCGTAGTGCAGTGTGAGTTTTAGTCGGTAGGTATGCTTACTGAGAGGATCAAAAAACTGACCAGCGAACTAGTTTTCAAATCATGTTACCTACAAACAGTTTCAATTATCCAAAATAATAACCATCCAGTAACCTGACACGAATTCGGGCCCCATTTGCGCGATGCAAGTTTCTTGCCTGTAGCATACAATAAAATTGAAGTAACAATAATGACTTGCAAAATCTGAACACTTTATTGACGCCTACAACTTTTATTGTTGCTTCAACTTATGGTACTTATACCACAGGCAATTAAATAGTGTAAATCAGGCTTTAGATATGAATGTAGAATGTAAGACTTAAGTAGAACTATAATATTACGTAGCGTAATACATAAACTCACGCCTTCTTACCACGGGGGTAGGCAGAAAGGACAGTTTTTTTTTTTTTTTTTTTGGGAAATCATCAAATAACTTCTCCCGTTTTGGGCGGTGCGGGAGGGCGTGTCAGACTCTTACTGACTAAAACCCACCCGTGTTCCTCCAGTTGCCTGTGCCAGGGGCCACGGTATCCCTCTCGGACTTTCACGCAACCCTGGCAGGGATCGGCCCTAGCGGACCCCGTCATTGGTAATGACATCACTTTAAGGCGCGCGTGGACCACAACGCGCCGTCGACCCAGGCCTGGTGCTAATCGGACGGCGAGCTACCCATTGCTCGCCGTCTGCAAACCCGCGCCTACGCTGGCCGGGAATCGGCCTGGGATTTCTGACGCCCAGGGCGTCTCCTACGTCGACTAGGAGCGTCAGGGCGCAAATTTTGCCCCTCCCTCACGCATTCGGCCTCCTCCATCGCGAGCATTACTGCGTCGCAGAAGGAGGTGACGGCTTCCCATGCCCTCCCGCTCCGAACCATGGCCTGGACCAGGGCCGGGCGCGAGAGATCGCCACCACCAATTGCCTCCATGAGGACACGGCGGTGCTCCGCCCAAGCCCGGCAGACCTCCACCGTATGCTCCACCATGTCCTCTGGACGATCCACACAATGGTGATACCCGGGCGTTTACTCCCACCTTATCTGGAACAGAAACCTCCCTAAGCAACCGTGTCTGGTGAGGACCTGCGTCAGGCGGAAGGTGAGGACTCCTCAAAGAGGGGACTTATTGTGGCGTGCCCAGCGCTAGGTTGCGTCAGTCACACTCTCCATGCCGCCCTAAGATCCCGCCGGAGCTCTGTCCGCTGTGGCGTGATTTCTCGCGGCAGCGGAGTTACGCCTCCTAGCGCCACTCCCATATGTGCGCGAGGATTTTTGTCACCTGCTACGATCTTTACATACTCCTTTTGCCTCGTTTGCGTTCTAACGTCTTTAGCGTTCTTACATCTGGTCATACTCGCAGGCCGGTTGTGAGTACGACTGCGTGACGCAAACTTACACACATCCACCATTACGTTTGCGCATATGTGTTTCAACGTATGTTACATTTAATGGAACGTTTCACATAAATATGTGTTTTGTAATCTAAAATACATAGTTATAACATTTTGGTTAATTTTTTTGAGAAAACACGATAAGTATCACCGGATTGAAATGAACAGTCTTAAAACAATGTAAGTAGGTAAATATTGTGTGCGAAACGAGTACTTATTTTTTTTTAATGTTCGAATTTACGTTACGTTTGTGCTGGCCCACTATTTGGCACATTTAAGTGAATTCTTAATAACAAATTCAAACCATTTATTTCAAATAAACCAATTACAGGCACTTTTGAATTATCAAGGGGTCGGTCAGTCAGAAAGATGAAGCTAGTTGCCCATTCCAAAGCGTAGTAGGTACCTATGGAGAATAACGGGCAAGAAACTCCGTGGACACTCTTTTAAATCAAAATATTGTTACAAAAAAGTGGTTACATCATTCATGTTGAAATTATACATGTGAGAACGATGTAGACAGGCGTGCACATTAAAAGCGTCCGTAATAAAAAAGATTAAAAAAAAACAATTCAAGAATTAAAATAAGCCGTGGCAGCTAAGAGATGACCAGTGCCCACTGACGGCGCCGCGGCGCCCGCAACATAAGAAATATTCATCAGTATGATTAATGGTTTAGTAACGGTGCGAATTCGAAACTGGCAATGTATTATCTTATAAATAAAATAAAATTAATATTAAATGTCTAAATAAATAATATAATTATAAATTTTCTATCTTGTATACCTCCGTCTTACAGTGAAGGAAAACACTCTAGGCAAGACCATTTTTTAAACTTTTATTGAACTGTTATTCATCCTACATATTAATCGATAATTCATAGAAGTTGATATTTTCTTTATTTGCTAAATTCGTGGAACAAAATATTATGTAATGTTTCTATAAGTTTTATATGATCTGTGGTTTTACCTGAAAGATTTTTTACTCCTCAACATCCTTTTTTTTTTTTATTGATTCAGTTACCTGTGCCAGGGGCCACGGTAACCCTTTCAGACTTTCCCGCAACCCTGGCAGGCATCGGCCCTAGCGGACCCCGTCATTTGTGCTGACATCTCTTTGAGGCGCGCGTGGAACACGACCTCGACCCGGGCCTGGTCCTACTGACGCCATTATCATTTACCAATACTCATGCATAGACTTAACTCTCACTCTCGAAAAAAAAAAATTATATTATTGTGAAATTATTTTGTCTATATTTTTAAGCGCTTCGGTACGACAGGTTTCAGGTACAGCCATTAGGCTAAACCAATATTCTAATTCTAAATTGATGACAGTCCACTCTATTTGTAATTCTAAATTCTCTGAATCCAATTTATCGCATAAATGTTTTTTTTTGTTTGTTTGTTTATTTAACAGCGGACACGGTCTGTCAATCTGTTTTGGTAACGACGCTTATTTTTAATTACTTTTGGAAAGGTATCGATTGCGAAAAGAGAGAATTTCCTTATCCACTGAAAAGCTTGATACCAACAAGAGCCTTCTAATTATCATTTGATTAGACCTACCTACTTATCAACTTATTTTTAAACAAGATTTTTACGTAATTTATAAGATAATAGTCTTAAAATAATATTATAGGTATGTATAAAAAAGGGGAGAATGAATCGTAGGACATTAAACAGCTCGTCCGTATCGCTGTTAACAGGAAAAGTGCCCAAAAAGATGGCATCATTGCCACTTTGCATCGTATCTGGGTATCTTAAATTTGTACTGCTTTAAAAAAAGGCCATCGTTTTGTTATCACATGAATCTACGGAATACGTGGACCGTGTACTTTGAAAACACTTTTTAAAATTCTACTCTTAACTTGAGAATTTCTTGCCAGACATAAAAAGCGATGTAGTTTATTTATTATAACTTTCAGTCGCTTCTGAAAGCCACCCCTGCTCTATCTCCATCTAAGCTATCCGCTAATCTAGAGGAGTAAGTTGCTCTTTTCAATTAACAGACGTCACGGGCAATTTTTCTTTCTCCCAAGCAAGAATACGTTCTGAGAGAAAAAGGAAGAAAAGGTGTGCTTTGTAGTTTTATTCTATTGCTAGAGTTTACATTTTAGAAGAGAGAATAACTAGTTTGTTTACGAAGTCGAATAAAAGATTTCTATCAGGCAATCTTTTTTGTATTTTAGAAGGTATTATCAGCGTGACAAAAAACTACAAACTTGTAATGCTTCTGTAATAAACTTACCTTTACTTGTACCTACTAAAACCGAAGTTCATCGCCTCGTAATTCGAACTTATACCTTCGAAATTGCTGATACAAATTATCGTTTTCACAATAACCTTTTTGTTTTATTTGAGGGTGGGATATCATCAAATAACTTCTCCCGCTCTGAGCGGAGCGGGAGGGCGTGACAGACTCTTACTGACTAAAACCCACCCGTGTTCCTTCAGTTGCCTGTGCCAGAGGCTACGGTAAACCTTTCGGACTTTCCCGCAACCCTGGCAGGCATCGGCCCAACTGGACCCCGTCATTGTTGCTGACATCTCTTTGAGGCGCGCGTGGAACACAACGCGCAATCGACTCGAGTCTAATCCTCATCGGACGGAAAGCTGTCCATTGCTCGCCGTCCGCTAGCCCGTGATTCACCGTGGTCTACGTAGGCCGGGAATTGGCTACGCAATAATCTACGTACTTGGGTGTCCTGTGATCCTGATATAGATAAAGGGTGTAAAAAAACACTTAACGAAGTTGAGAGTCACGTAAACTCCTCGTCATAGAGCAGTTATAATTTGTTTGTACTGGACCATACCTGAGAACCTTCTGTTTACGGAGATATTGAAGGTCAAAAAATCAACTTTTACTGACGTTTTTTTTACGAAAATAAATTTTCTATGTTGCAATACCCCCGCGACCCCTGTACCGTTGCTTGCACCCATGAGCACAATGTTTTGCGTGCGTTACTTTGCGCAGTACCGTAAACAGCGATTTTTCACACCAAAAATAAAAGTTGTTTCCCAGCAATTATTTTAGTGCTATGTTACTTAGTTTGATGCACAGAATGCGTAGTTGACGGCTATGTAATGGGTTTTTACACCCTGTATAGTACCTATTACCAAATTGATTGATAATTAACAGACTAACATAAAATCCTCAAATAATTCCTCGAAGTTTAGTGGTAGAGATATATTATAACACAGTACACCCCCATTTTCCTTTAATGTTTATGTACCATGTAATGGGGGGCGGACCTAATACCATAAAATTATCACAAACCCAGGCTCCGGGTTAAAACCTAGAAGTTTCTGGTGGACAAACCTATTAAAGCCCCATTTACACGACGCAAGTTTCATGTCTGTAGCACAGAGGTCCCCAAACTTTTTTGTTTCATAGACCACTTGCCATATTTTTCGGTTTTGGGTAGACCCCTGCTTAGTTGATATTGCATTTTTGAAAATTCATCAACTTCAAATGTGATTTGATGATGTCCTACAAATCGTCGTCGACCCTTGGGGGTCAATATACCACTTTGGGTATCAAAGTGTCTAAACACTGTTTAGACGGTGCAAGTTTTATTGTTGCTTTAATTTACGGTATGCCACGGCAATTAAATCGTACCATGTAGGTAACGGCTCTACTTACGCGATGTGACTCACACACATGTTTAATTCTAGATTCTTTTTGCTTTTTAATAACAATGCAACCACCTAAAGATCATGACATTTTCTTAGAATATAAAGAATGAGGATTTTGCGATAATTATTTAACCCCTACAAAAATTTAAGGTCCCAATAATATTGGTACAATCATTCTCACACGTTATTGTTAGTTTTTGATGAAACTTAACAAAACTGCACCCTAATTGCGTTACACAGTATCAATCAAACATGATTTTTACGACTTTCATTGCGGTCTTACTCAACAACAATGTTACGATAGACTGCGATTAGTATTTCATGACGAAGCCCCATTCCTTGCCACTGTTTACTACTAGTTTAATGAGTTTAAGCGTGGTCGAAGCAAACTCACTGATGATTTGCGAGAATGACGTCCATCTACAGCGACTACTGAAGATACGTGAGTGCTGTGGGGCTAATGATAGAAGCTGATAGAAGGGTGACATATCAACAGATTCGGGCAGCTTTAGGCATTGGTATGAGTCAAGTACAAAAAGTCTTTCATGAGTATTTAGGAGTCAGAAAGCTTTGCATTAAATAGATGTAACCTCATAATATGACGGAAGATCAAAAAGATCAAAAACGCCGTCGTTTGTATTGGTGCCGCTTAATGCTTGAAAAGTATGACGGAGGTGACTCGAATGCTGTATATGACATCGACACAGGTGATGAAAGCTGGATATATTATATAAACCAAAAGACAATCTGCGCAATTAATGTTTCCATTCTAAGATTTGCCGATAAAAGGAAAGAAGGGCAGACGTCAAGGAAAAAAGATGATTGCCTCATTCTTTGCACGGAAGGGTCATTTTGCAACAAGTGTCCTAGAAGATAAAAAGCCTACCTATTACTGCAGATTGGTATGTCAGTCATTGTTTACGAATAGTCTTGGAAAATGTTAGACAACAGCGCCCAAGAAGCAGGATCCTCCTACACCACGACAACGCTCCAGCTCACTCCGGCAGACGGACTATCGAATATTTCGCGATTTCATATTTGGTCCCTTAGTAAAAGTTGTTCATAATGATGAGTACAAAGACCTCTTAAGAGGTTGATGGTGGTTTACCAATAACCTGTTTATAATTTGTCACGCGCTGTGTAAAATGACCCTACGCATAGCACTAGTATTTTTTTTACTGATAAGCGTTTTGGAGGTACCGATATAGGTAGTTATTGTTTTTGGCTAAATATATTACAAGACATTTAATGATAAGTACTGTCAATATTGATAAATGTCTTTGTAAGTACAGACGCCAGCAGGTCAAGCTACCCGAAACTGTAAAATTTTCCCAATCAACCTTGAACCTTAATGCTTTAGCGATAAAGTTGAAAATCTATTAAAGAAATTTGACAGATTGTAGTAGCTTGATGTGCTGGCGTCTGTACATGCTAGCAGCGATAAATATCAAGTTAGATCCCATTGCTCCATATCTATGACTTCTGCATTGCATTTTTTCTCTTCTTATTTTCGTCTAGCCAAGAATTTGGGTTTCGATCGTGATCACAATAATGCCTGTAGCACACCTCCGCTGCGAAACTCAAAGGGCGAAACCGCCATAGTTTCGCTATGAGTTGTGAGTTGTTGGGCGGCGAAACAATAGCGAAATTCCCTGCTCTAACGTACAAAACAGACTATGATGTTGTCTCTTTCTAACATGATTTCGCTCATTTGCTTAGGCGCCGTCTACATCTCCGCCCGTTGTCCGCCATTTTGGAACGGTTCCGCGTGTATCTCGGACGCGTCTGTAGCAATCGACAATTTTTATGAGCGAAATAGGAACAATGGATTTGGAATTTACTGAAAAACTTATACAAGCAGTGAGAAATAGACCTGTTTTGTACTTACTAAGTCACCCTGACTACAAAAATAACACAAAATAATAATAATCTTATTTCTCAACTGTTCTAGTTTTAGGTTTCGCTCTGTTTCGCTATTATAGTTTCGCGTAAGTGAAGTACTGTTGCACAGCGAAACTCACGCAGCGGTTTCGCAGTTGTTGTTTCGCAGCGGAGGTGTGATATAGGCATAAAGGACTATGGTGATCATGATGGTGGCCAGTTACGAAATTCTAGGCTTGTACGATATGAATACGTATCATTAAAAAATATATAATTATGTTTAAATAGGGATACTATGCATTTTATTACTTTTAACCCTATTATACTGCAGTTCTGAGCTTCTGCATATAATAATGTAAATCAAATCATTACATTATTTCCATTATCAGTCACCCGATGCAATTTTCGATAAGTTCACTAGTTTCACTCGTCTTCAAATTAATAATAATGAAATTGGGTTATCCATTTATCGCAACTGATTCATAAATGATAACAATTATCTAAATTACACTAAAGTCTTGCCTAAAATCACTGTTTGTTAATGCCTTGAAACAATTCCAATGTGGCAATATTGATCTGTAATCTCCACTTGAGAATTCAGGGAGCGTGGAATAGCTGGCTATTGACAATGTACTGAGCTTACTAAGCTCACTTGCACCTGTGCTCAGCCGTCAGCTCTCTAGAGTTTGTATATATATACCTGGCACATCACTCACGTTAATGACAAATGAATCCATGCTAGCCATC
This sequence comes from Brachylomia viminalis, assembly GCA_937001585.2. Taxonomy (NCBI): domain Eukaryota; kingdom Metazoa; phylum Arthropoda; class Insecta; order Lepidoptera; family Noctuidae; genus Brachylomia; species Brachylomia viminalis. Next base: position 8,925,542 of record OW443300.2, read on the forward strand.
CATACTTATACTAACATTATAAATACAAGCTGCTCCCCGCGACCTCATCCGCGTGTTTTAAACATAAAACATATCGAATGGCACTCGGCAGTAGCGTAGCTTTCTATCAGTGAAAGATTTTTTGTTTTTGGGTGGGAAATCATCAAATAACTTCTCCCGCTCTGGGCGGAGCGGGAGCGCGCCCACCCGTGTTCCTTCCTGTGCCAGGAGCCACGGTAACCCTTTCGGACTTTCCCGCAACCCTGGCAGGCATCCGCACTAGAGGACCCCGTCGTTGGTGCTGACATCTCTATGAGGCGCGCGTGGAAAACAACGCGCCTTCGACCCGGGCCTGGTCTTTATCGGACGGCGAGCTACCCATTACTCGCTGTCCGCAGGCTCGCGCCTACGGTGGCCGAGAATCGGCCTGGGATTCCCGACGCCTCTCCTACGGCGACTAGGGGCGCGAGAGCGCGTATTTTGCCTCTCTCTCACGCGTTCTGCCTCCTCCTTCGCGAGCATTACTGCTTCGCAGAAGGAGGTGACGGCTTCCTATGCCCTCTCGCTCCATACCATGGCTTGGACCAGGGCCGGATGCGAAAGTTAGCCACCGCCAACCGCCTCCACGAGTACGCGGCGGTGCTCCACCCAAGTCTGGCAGATCTCCACCGTATGCTACACCGTGTCCTCTGGGCGATACACACAATTGTGGTACATCCTAAGACCACGTTCGCAAGGGCGTAAAAGTATCGCGTACTGGACTTTCAACTCTCGGTGTTGAACCGAGCATTGAGTTAATTTATAATTTACAAGAAAGACATACTATAATAAAAATGTAGGTACATTTAATACTATACAACGTGTCGTTTTGCATCCTCGTCAAATTTCAGGAGGCTGTTATGAAAGACATAAATAATCAAATAAAATTACGATCCTGCTCAATAATTAATACATACTTGTTTTTTTAGATATTTAAGTTTGACATTGTTTCAGAATACTCCACTTTCAAAGAAATGAATCGCCCCGTTGCGTATGCGGTAGGCAGTGTCGCACGACTATGTCGCTGTGTGCGTGCGTTACAGTTACAGCGCAGTTACAAGGGCGGTGTAAGACGGCCCCTACACATACCGATTTCCAAAAATTATAAAAAATAAAAATAAGTACCTACTTATTTTATTATTGATTCGTGTCGAGAATCATTAGCATGGTTACCTCCTCGAATTTGACCAGGATGCAAAACGACAACTTGTATATTAAATACATAATTAAACAAATAAAACAACTAATATAATTATTTCGAAAATACACAGTAAATAACAAATTTTTAATTAAAAATAAGTTCTAGTCATTAATAAATAATGAATCGTACAATAAATTAAGTTTATTAGCCGATTATCATAGTGTAAACAAATACTAAACAACAGGAATAATTAACCAACTAAAAATATAAATACAATTACCAGAATACATAAAAAATAATACAAACACAAATAGGCAAGCACTCCCCCTCCCCACGTCTCCGGCTACGCTGTGCCCGACAGGGTCCATAATTTTATTGTTCCATTAATTTTAAGCCACCAACTGTTTTACCAACACTAAGGAATGCAATAAAGAATTGAGAATCGAACAGGGGATGCACTCCGTCGGATTTTCAGCCCTCGGCGCTAAGCAGTCTGTTGGCGATCCAGACGCTGGTTATCAACTGGACCTTATGTTACGAGAATGTCTTACGGATGTAAATTAGTTTTATAGTCAGTGTAAATATTAAATTAAAAATAGATAGACATGTGTAACAAATAACAATAGAAACGATTAGATATTTGTTAAAAATAATTATAGTTAATCATAGAGTGGTGTTTAAAATAGTAGATTGTTATACAAGGAGCTAAAATGACCCATTATATACGAGGTAGTTTTACTCCCGAGCTTTAGCGAGGGAGTAAATAGAAACCGAATTTTAATGGGTTTTTAGCGCCGTGTGTTACACTCTACTTTTCACTACGATTGCGAGAAAATAAAACAATCCAATGCAATATGAAAAATTAAATGTACAATTTGTACAATTCTGGATATTTAACGAGATGTTTTTTCCCGGTAACTTAATTTCATAAAGATTTCGCGCCAATGTCTTTTTTTTGTTTTTTCTTCTGCAGCCGCAACGCATTGCATGCATTCTACCAAAGAGATCGCCGATTTTAGTTCCATTTTCAAAAATAAAATGATGTTCTTTTTTTGTAAAACAGTAATAAGTCGAGTCTATATTCATGATTATTCTACTTATGACTAAAGACTTTTTCGTTTTTGTAGGCTCATTGTCATTTGACACACAAAAATTTAAAAAAAAACTTTTTCCCCTAGAGGAAGAATTGATATTTTTTCTTCGCTCTGGTACGCCACAATGACGGTCTTTTTGTGCAAGAGGAGTGAAAAATAAATAAATAAAATGGTATGGTTGCACAAAAAAACAATAGACTGTCGTCGATAAGGTAATAGATAACTATATCATAGTTCATATCAATGAAACATTCAAACTCTACGGTGACGAAGCCGTGGGCAAAGGCATAGGTGCATGGTGATCGATCGGAATACGCGTTGTAACCTCAACCTGAGAATTCTTGCTGAACATGTTGCGCTTAGATATGAGCGTGAGTAAACTGAGCATATTTTGCTACTTAAAAAGTTTGGTTCTGAAATAATAAGCCAGACAAAACACGTCTAAAACTGACGCCCTTGTCCTTTCAGATTTGGCAGAAGTTACAGAATATCATTTGTGGCAATACCATATTATTACCTACTTATTCTCCTACTACTCTCAATATTATATTCTGCAACTTTACCTAAATTTATAACACCTCTATAAACATAAACCTGTCTGAGTTGTCGCGCAGTCGGGTAAAAAGTAAGGAATCTCCTCTAATAGACGAATGAATTGGTGTTGTTAGTATAGTCGATGGACTTATAATTTATTTATTTACTATTTACATATGTACCACTTCAATATGTTTTACAGGTGGGATGGATGATCTCATAATTTAGAAATAAAGGGGATTGCCCATCAGCCACACAAAAAAATGCTTGAAATGAACAACAATGAAATATACGCCAAATTGCACTACAAATCATAGGGAACGCAATACAATTTCAATAATTATCAAAAAGCTAGATGGAAGCCAGTTCCAACCATTTTTTCTAAAATATAGGTTAAGGCAAGGCCAAGTCATATAAATAGACAAGAAAACAAGGGAATCTCAATTCTTACATCTTGTGGTGTTATCCATGCTTGCACTAAACAACTTACTTCGTCATTTTGCCCTGTTATGAGATTACGTCTCATCATTGCAATATCAAGATAGCAATTAACATAGAGTACATATTATCTATCCATTTTTAAATATATACAGGGCATAAGTCCAACACAATAGCAGCGTCGTATGTAAAAACAGATTCGGTCCGTCGTCAAAAAGCAGAGTCGTCGTTTAGGCGGGTCCAAAAGTCCGTGTTGAAAAATGGGTAACGTGTGCAGAAGTAAAATCAAAATCCTTAAAAAATGGCCACAGTCGTCGTAAAATATCATAAAAAGCAATCTGTATTGTTTTATACAGATTGCTTTTTATGATTACTTGAGTTATATTTAACTCAAGTCGCAAACGCAAAATCATGATCGATGATCATGATGATCGAAATCGTAATCAATCGCAACGGCACAGAGTACCTACTTTTATCGAAACACTGAAATGCAGTAATGTCAAACTGTCAGTAAGGCAAAGGACAATATGATTCATACAGCCTATGATAAGTTTTCCATTTTGAAAATAATTTGATTATTATTGGCACGCATAATAATATTATTTTAAATAAATTTACGGTATAAATAGGTCGAATTATATTAAATTCAAGGTTACTGTGCAATAACTCTATAAAATAGTTCGATGGATTATTCGACGATTCCTGTTAGGCTGAATGTCGATCACTCATGTCAAATACACACTGACTCCATAAAAAATAAGAATGGATTAGACGGATAGCAAGTTAACTATTTGGGTTGTTCCCAAAGTACTCCAAAAAGAGTTCCCAAACTAATCCACGAAAAATATAATATTTTGAATTAAGTTTCATTCTATTCCATCATATTATTAAAATGTTCTCAAAGTACTCCACCACATTTTAATCAAAAATCTAATTTAAATATGTACCGGATTACTATAAAATGGTTGCTGACATACAGTCAGGCTCAAAAGTTTTGCAAATATATATTTTAAATAAAAAGACATTTTTTTTTAAATAAAATACTTTATAAGTAATATAATTCAACAATCATTTTGAGTCGTATATTTTTTTTATTCAACTAGGTACCTACTTATAAAAAAAATATTCAAAAATCAACTGACAACATTAAAAAAGTGGGGGCTCTGGGTTCAGAAGTCTAAAAAAATTAAAATCAAATAACATAAAATATTTAAAAAATTCAGCCAATAATCATTTGAAATTTTACATAACTTAGTAAAAATACTTATAAATCTAAAAGTCACAGTCTTTCTGTCATAAACACAAATTTTGAATCCTAATAATTATCAAATCAAGTTACTACATTTAAACATAAAACTAAGGTAACGTAGTATAATTTCAAATAATATATGTGGAATCAGACTTAAAACTATTTTGAGACATGTACAATCAAATTTCACTGTACTATTATAATACTGACAGTAATGAAATATATGTATTTTACAGGTAATTATGTAGATGATGCAGTTTGAGAATCGATAACAAATAATTGGTGGAGTACTTTGAGAATAATTCCAGATACCTATGGAGCAGAATGGGACCAAAAAATAAATATTTTTATATAATAATAATTCCTTGGAGTAACTTGGGAATTAATCAAAATCAAAAGTCATTTATTCAAATTAGGCTGAGAATCAGCACTTTTTGAACGTCAAAATCACATAAGACAGTCCCCCCAAAACGCCCACCCTTCACCACTTCCTAGTGCTTTAGCTGGGAAGAAGAAGTGGCGGAACAAACTCCCCAGCAGCACTGCTGTCTGAGAATGTATGAGATTTCTTGAGATATGAGAATATATAGGTACCTACCTAAATATCTGAGTTCGATTGGGACCTTTGTAGAAGAGAAATTATCGTAAAGCTCTTGACTTATCTTTCTCTTCTTTAAAGATCGTAATCTTTTCCGAAAGTGGTCTCTATCTATAAGTTTTTACAATCTTCATATATACAGGTTGTGGCGTAAATAATGGAAAACCTGAAACTGGCGATCGGCCAGATTATTATCTATCATTTACCTCACTTATATCGCCATATGCCTATGGATGACCAAATTATTGATATTTTTGATATTTTAAATAAAAATCGTACTTACTCTTACAAAATCAGCTGCCATTTCTGTAGTTGGTGACTTGTTCTCGTTTTGTTTTTTTATGTCACATCTGAATATTTGTATCATCAGACCAGTATCAAGATTTTTTATTACAATCTAAGATAACATTGCAAAAAATACTTATTCTTAAATTTTAACATTTTTCAATACAATTTTGGGCCCTATATCGAAAAAAAATGTACGCGCATGTAGGCGATATATGTAGGGTAAATGATAGATGATAATCTGGCCAATCGACAATTTCAGGGTTATCCAATATTTACGCCACACCCTGTATATGGTCATAAGTTTTTAAAGTGTAAAGCGACTACAATAAAGTGAGCAACACTCACACGTACGCTTCTATCGTATCTTTTGTAACAAAGTTACGAGTTGTGATAAGTATGTTTTACTTTGTATAGTTCCAAGCGAGTGTTCTGTATCAGATTGGAGTATTACAAGACTTCAGTAAGTTGGAGGCACTAGTGTTAGCCTGTACGCTTCGTTATTGCGTAGTAAGTACCTCATTTTCTTACTTTTTATTGAAATTTTATCCGAGGTTCGCCTACTGGCTGCAGTGAAAATCGATTGAGGTCAGTTTGTTTTTTCTCTGGTTAGGTTTGGATGTTCATTCAGATGAAAAACGTAGACTCCTAACTGCAGTGGGTTTTTAATTTCTATAAACACTTATATTATTTTAAAAACGCATTAACAAATCAAGTACCTACTTAAATATTTTTGGAAATCTTTTTGTACTACTCGTATGTCATCGAAACCATTTTGATGTGTAATATCTTTCTTCTCGCTTTCCTGCAATCTGTGGGAGTGATTTCGTGAAATGCAACGGAAGTGTGTAACAGGAAGCCGGGGAAACGCGCGCTATTTGTTTTGACCAAAGAGCGCGCGCGGTGGTAGAGTTGCCGTCAGATGGTACCAACCCATTTTACTAGAGGTTGGTACTGTCAGCCAACAGTTGCGTGTGTGAGACGAGAAAGGGAAATAGAGAAGGCGCCTCTGGAAAAACGGAGAATTCCTCAATATACAGGCATTATTAACACGGTATATATTATATTATATTTAATGACTTCGTTATGATGTTACCTAACTAGTTATACTATTCCATAAGCAAATAAACCTAACCTCACAGTGATGTAATAATTATGTTTTAATTTTGATAACTTTCACTCACATAACCTTCAAACTTTATCACAAATTTATATCGAATTCACACACACATTCACCCAAAAGCACTTTATTATTTTAGGATATAATGTCATTAACATTTTTTGCTTATTACCATGGTGAGATATCAGAGGTTACACATCATATACGACTACTGTAAGGCTCGCTCTTTACAAGACAGTGGCCCCATGGCATTTCCCATCGGAAATACGACGAACTTCCATACAATTTTCAAAAATCCTTCCCATGTACTCGCCTTCGTAATAAACGAGGTTTAGGCTGTACATTATCAATCAGTGCATTTAAGGGTCATCTTCAGAACGACTGATCCGATGACGACGCTGTTGCTATGGGAAGCTACAGTATTTACGAGTATCATAGGATATTAAATCTTTATACTAATGATAAAGCTGAAGCGTTTGTTTGTTTGTTTGAACGCGCTTATCTCTGGAACTAGCATTCGGATTTGAAAAATTATTTTTGCTTTTGATAATTATACGACGCCGATGACTGTTAGGAGTCCAGCAACAAAAAAATCAGAAAGAACACTAAGCGAAAACGTATTAACAGCGCGGGCTGTGGGATGCGACGCGGTGGGACAGTGCCGAAATTTCACGATAACGAAGTCGCGAATAGAAGCTATAGTATAGTTAAAATCTCGCTGCAGACTCGGTCATAAATCATTCGAGTGTTTCGCTCTCTTTCCCACTCACGGGCCTTATGGGCAGGCCACGCCCACACGTAGTCCTGTAAATTACTGCAGTCGATGAGTGATATCGATAGTTTTATATATTTATAAATGGGTGATAGAAATGAATACACATTTTTTTTTTTATTTTAGTACCAAATTTACTACAAAGCATATTAAATATATAAACAAAAGAACGTATATATAAGACTAAAAATAGAAAATTAAAATTCTTCGTCTGAGTCATCATCGATAATGGCCTTGAGCGCGCGCAACTAGCGCACATCCCTACTCCGATTATGATTTATGACCAAGTCTGCAGTGAGATTTTAACTATACTATAGTAGATAAATTAGTACCTATTAGTACCTATAGCTACTACTAGTAAGTAGTTGACGTTGTTGAACATGATGGATGGCTAAGAAATAAAACAATACAAATTTATTTTTATTTATTTATTCACAAATTTGAGACAACCTTAAAGAGTAATTCAAAAAATGAAAACAATTTAACAGTTGTTAATTATCAGACACCTAATTATTTACTTTATGATAGTATCAATTATAAAATGCACACAATGCATTAATCGTGTGGACTATTTCATTTAGAAATTCAACAACAAACTATTCGTCAGTAATTATTTAATTTGTAGGTACCAAGTTGGTACACAGTTTGATTGGGCCAATACAATGTCCATGAATTCGACTGTCCATGAATATAATACATACCTACAAACTCACAAATTAGACCTCTTTATAATATTCGTATATGTAGATTATGAATATCGATATGACAACTTAATGTCGACTAGTTGTTGTCCGCGACTTCGTTCTGTTACGGTTTCCCAAAGCTAAGAATAACCCGTATTAATCAACAATAATCGATTACTTAGATTTCCTATAAATTGCAGTGCCTTGTCATCTCATCACCTTAGGCAGTCAGTCTCCCACTTCCCGCGACACGCCAGTCTCGTTCCGATCACTGAACCTCTACCATCTCCGTTTATCGTTGTGTCTGCCAGTTCTGACTTATTGGTAACCAAAATTGTAACAAGGTCAAACCCCAAATTAAACTATTTATTTTCGTGTATAACAAAGTGTTTTTTTTTTTAAACAATATTTACTTGGTCCCGTATAACAGTTCACATTAAAACCTCAGCCAACTTATGGATGAAAATTCTACAAATCCTTTCGTAATGTACAAAAAGAGATAAACTGTATATCTAGTTGAAGTTTAGTAAGAAACCGATGGCTGTTTTCCAATTAAATTAAATTTGATGAATGAACTGTTAGTTTTCTATTCATTTTATTTTATTTTATTCAAAAATATCCATCGGTTTCTTATTATACTTCAACTATATCCGACGATCCTGGTTATTAATCACTTTTTCAATTAGTGTTACATACAAAATATTGTAACACATTTTAAAAGAGTAACGGTGGAGTTTCGTGCCCATTCTTCTCCATACGAAACTATATTTTGGAAGAGGCGACTAGAATCAATTGAGTCCCCACTATGTGCACCCGCGACCCCAAAGGTCCACCTACTAGCAGTGTTCCTGGTAACTATTTTGGCAAATTGTCATTATGTTTCTTTGTTATTTGCGAATATTTGCGTTGTGTTTCTAATTAGAAATAATATCGATACAGTAATAGAAATTGGCTAACTGTGAGGTTTGTTGGAATCAGAACTTACTATTGATATATCATATTATAGTTTTTAAGGAGGTGCAGTTTAGTAAACTAACAATAGTATTAAAATGAACTAATAATAGGTAGGTAGGTATCACTGCTTCACTCGGTTGTTATTACGTTACTACATGAAGCTCTGCATATTGTTTTTTTTTATGGAAATAATCGGAAGACCGAAGATAACGTATCCCCTACGTATCTCTTTTAGGTGACCATTCACTATCCTTTTACGGATCCCCTATATATGGACAATATATGGCCTACATTGTCCAATGTTTGATGGTCATCGTGGCAAAAGTTGTTTTACCCATATTCACGATTCAGGCTTATAAATAGCTCCCTCTCAAGCGAGGTCACTGTATTTTCGCCGTTCCAGTCTTCGCCACAGTAATCTAATTTCAGAATAACGAGGTTTCACAAAATATCGTAGCCTGCTCGTTTCGCATGAAACTTGGCCTTCTTGTCGCTGAATTTTTACATAGTCATCTCTAGGAGAAGCTGTTCTTAGTTCTTGTTTAGTGTAGGTACTTGTATCTAGAAGAAGTTTATGGGTGTGTTTTGTGCGCTAACGTGCCAGGTCGCGTGGTCGTAAGTTGTGGTGGGGCAGGGGAAATTATGCGAGGATTTTCTGAGAGGAAATCCTCCAATTTCTACTTCAAAGTGCATTGTGATTCATTTTAATTGGTGTATTAAAGATGGTGTAGTGGACACCCCTGCGTTTTGGATACCGAACAAATCTTTAAAAAAAAAATACATAATAATATTTTCTAACTTACTGGGGTTACTCACCTAGGTACTTCTAACTCTGTTAAGCGGGTTATCAAATTAATATAATAACTAGCTTCATATTTCTGGCTGACCGATTCCTTGACAATTTAAAAGTGCCTGTAAAAGGTTTAATAGAAATGAATGTTCAATAAAAACCTTTTGTTTTTTTATTTATTACGCGGTTGGATGTTATTCGTACGAGATGTTACTAAACGTTTAATTTTTCTAAAAGCTTGACATTCAGCTAATGCTTATATTTCAAAAGAATCATTATGTAAGCACGACAAAAAAACGAAAGGATATAAAAAATGGCGTCTAAAAAGTGAATAAAATAACCACAATAGTTAAGGATGAACAAACAAAGGATAAGCTCCTAAGGCCATGATAAGGTTTGAGTTTGGCTCAGCTGAGCGGAATATGCCTGCTTAAAGCCGTCTAGTCGCGGATTTCAGCGTATGTCGCGAACGTGGGAGGAATTCCTTGCAGTTTCGGCGCGGGCCTTTGTTTTGTGTCTATTATATCGGCATTAAGCCTCAGCCTTCGCCAAAATGTGAACTGTGAGATTTTTCACGTGTTTCTGAGTATAAATATGTTGATACGCTATGGGTACATGGGAATTTGATGCTCTTGATCATTATGTTCCTTAGTCTATACTAAACTTTAGCTTACGAATATTTCTCACTTGATGCGGCGTAATGAGTGTTCAAGAATCCGGACAAAACAATCAGCTCATCAAGATTACAGAAGCCTAAATACAAACTCATCAGAACAAAATACCATTTTTTTTTACAATTTCATCTCTGAAATTAGAGGTTCAATTTGTAGGAGTGCTTAATAGACGTGTTGGTGGCACGGCGGCTGGTGGCTGGCTGGCTGCAATTAATCAGCCCGCCACTTTCCCCAGCCAGGATTATAGTTAATGGCACGGATTAGAGTCGCTCGCGTTTTTCCTCCTAGATTTTTAACACACGATTTATCGCAGACCTCTCGAGGATACAAGCTGACAAGTTAATCTTCAAGCAACCAGCTACTTAATGTACCTATAGTCACCAGTCGAGATATTTATGTAGGCGAAGCGATCTTTGGGATGTTTGTGACTTTGTGACTCGATCTGCGTAACGACTGGATAGATTTACATGAAATATGGAAAGTATAATGGTAGAAGATTTCTTGCATGATTCTTCTATAAGGTAGACGTAGATTGAAGCCTAGCAATCCGGGATATAATTCATGTCGGGGTCAAAAAAATATTGAGGCCATCTTAACAATCTGTGCTGGCACGTAGAGTGGAGAAGGCACAAACAATGAGAGTCATTATGCCCAGCGGTAGCCAAAATCGGACGGCGAATGATGATATTGATAAAACCATATTCTGAGAGATGACTTAGGCAGCCAAGGTCGGACTGCGGATGATGATATTGATAAAATCATATTCTAAGACTTACTACCTATACCTACCTACTCACTGAAAAGTATTGATTTTGTGCCTTTAGTATCAACACTCATGAAGGCTCTTTCATGAAACACTAATAACAAATGACTGCGATCACTAATTTGTCTACCGAGCGTGATGATTTTAACATTTCTTTGACAAACATGTTTCATCTCTCCCCTAACAACTACTCAAGGCGATAATGTAACGAACGTTCATAAATAAATAAACATGCTTGTCCCTACGTGATTGGTAGGTCGTGTGTATTACTATTTATATTTTTATGGTTTCCACGAGCTTTCCTCCCATCTCTTTCTAATAAATATGTATAGCGGTCGTGTTTGGTGAAGACGCTATACAAGGGACACTGCCCTTTACGGGAATTATTTGACCGAACTAAGAAGTTGGTTCAAATATTTTTAAGTATGCTGAAGAATAAATTGATACAGGGTCCATGTTATTTGTTTATTTATCATTTGGAATAATAAATCTTTATCAGTAGTAGCAATATGCCAATATTTAGTCTTCATGACCATTTTTACATTACATTCACTGGAATGCGGTAACGTAGAGGGGAAAACAACGAAAAAAAAAAAATTTTTTTTTTATAAGTATACACATATAATATATTATTATTAAGTATTAAATGTAGGTATATATATATTAGTATAATAATAGTAAATAGTATAAATAGGTAATACCGTATTACCATACTTCGTACAAAATAGACCACTAATGTAACCCACAAAGTCGCTAAACTTAAACGGGACTGGGTCGGACATATCAGTCGCATGTCAAATAAACTATGAGTTAAAATAACCACAGAGTTCACAATATACTGATCGGAGATAGCAGGACGTGGTTGGCTTCTATCGAAAGGCGATTCTTTATTGATAGTACCTACCTCAGACCAAATATAAAATCAAGACATAGCGCTGCGAACAATGCAGTGAAGCACGCAAAACTACACCTTGCTCTGTGCATACACGCTCACACGCACACATTTACAACCCAATTTACAACTAAACTACACCTCACTAAGTGCACACATGTTTACGACACGTTTGGTGTAGTGGCTACAGTGGCTAAGTGTAGTCAGCGAAACCAAATGATCCTGGGTTCGAATCCCGGTAGGGGCAAATGTTTGTATGATGAATATGGACATTTGTACCCGAGTCATGGATGTATATTTATAATATGTAGGTATGTATTTACAAAAAAAAATGTATTTAAGTAGTGTATCAACCATCTGGTATCCATAACACAAGCCTTAAGTGTTTAAGTGCTTAACTTGGAACTAGATGGTGCTGTGTGTAATGTCAGACGATATTTATTTATTTATTTATTTACGAAACCGGCCTCACGTCACTGTTGACAGCGCTATGTCTTGATTTTTATTTTTTCTGAGGTATCTACATTCTCTTTTAACATTGAACAGAAGTACCTATACGAAAAGGAGGACGTTGCCCTTCAGTAGGACTTAATATTATGTCAAAAAAAGAATTGCTTTTTGTTTGCTAACGGAAGTACGAACCTACCAACTTTATTATTTAGTAATCTCCACTATAATATATTCATTTTATATTATATATTAATCTTGTCGCTCTCATTATGCGCTTGTTGATTCACTAGGTTGTTAGAATAAGAAAGTGGATTTATAACTTTTTTAGACGGACAGACGATCATTTAGCGAGACAGAAAAGATAGAATCATAGGTGAGAAAAAAGATGAAACTCAGTCGTGGAAAAGATCAAACCAAAGAGGTTGTATCCTGGCAGTTACTTAAATGGAAAAAATCGGAATTCTACATCTATGGAAAAAATACTACTAATATGCTTGGGCCTTGCTTGGGCCCGTAGACAGAGAAATTCTCTGTCTACGCTTGGGCCCTTTAAAAAAACATTTCGACTGTCAACAAGGCAGCTGTTACTGGCTGTTACTAAAATGTTGGTAAACTTTGTACACACAGAGCATGTAACCTTACATTTAGTATATTATCTATGGGTAAACTTAAAATAAATAATATGGTTCTGGCCAAAATATTAAAACATTCGTCCGACAATCGAAGAGAAATAATTATATTGAGAATTTCATCAACATGATTATTCTACCTGAAAAATGTATCAGTGGTGGCCTTTAATCTTTCTTTCAAGAGGATAATCGAATTTCTAAGAATCGATAAGTTTGGAGCACCTTCTGAAGATCGAATTAATGCAATCATTGTGGACTACGAACAGGTTACCATGGCAAAAGTCTTGTTATCTAGTAGGTAAGTATCTCCTATATATAATAAATAGTGTTCACGTTTCTTACGATATTACCTTTGCTGTTGGTTTGACTGTTTATTACATTATAGAGGTAGGTACGTGGAACCGGTGTAAAGTTCACTCATATCAATAGTAAAAGGAGGATCCTCCGACTAGACGGGTATTGTATCTGGTGGGCAACTGCCCGACGATTGATGTCGGGTCGTTGTATATATGCTAGTTACGCGGTAAACTCTGCTTGCGCGATGCAGGATTTTGCGTGACGTCAGTGTCATGCGTGGTTCGCAAGTGGCGATGTAGATACCACTACACCATGATAAATAAATCTTTCAGGAATAGCTAAGGTAAAACTATAGATGGAACATTCCTTTCTAGAACATTTTGAGGCTTTTTCGTTCAACATATCTGAACAAAGATTGCTGTCAAGCAAGTCAAATTCGTCTGAAAATTTGATACCTACCATATTTCATTTTAGAAGTGCACGATTGGACTATTTTGCAATCTTAAAACTCAAGGATTATTTTCCCTGTTGATAGAACCACCTTATCCCTTGTTTTTATAACTTCGAATATCATTCGGGGGCAAAGTTATACACATAAATATATTCCGAACGCCATAACAAATAACGAATGCAATATAAAAGTATAAGTATTTTGTTTTTCTTGCTTATCTATTATGTGCATCGTTTAAGATAAAATCTAAAGTGGGTCTTAGGGTGTTGCTTCGCTGATAATATAATCTACATCTTGTCTTGCCAATATGTTTAAAAAATATATCTTTGTTTTTTTTTCCAAGGTTTTTTGGCTTACGTACTTAAGCACTTACTGGCTCTTTTGTCTATTGGCTGAAAGTTTGGCTTCCATATAGGCAAACACAGGATTATCTTTTAGCTTATGAATTTCCAAGAACCATCGATTATCATCATCATCATCATCAGCCTATAATGTTCCCACTGCTGGGACACAGGCCTCCTCTCGGTGAGAGGGAATGGGCCATAATCTACCACGCGGGCCCAGTGCAGATTGGTAGATGTCACATGTCTTCGAATTGTTGGTTCTATGACATGCCGGTTTCCTCCAGGCTACCAGGCTCCAGGTTAACCATCGATTATTAAGATTTAATTAATTTTATTTGTTTCCTCCAGATGTCGGTGAAAGTTCTTAGTTGGTGAATCCCTCTCTAGTAGGAAAAAAAACAGAATATTTAGAACAAGGATAAAGAATAAAAAATGAGCGAAATAAATAGCTCTGCTTGTTGCAATTTCACGAACAAGGAAATTGAATACAATTGTTTGTAATGGCGTATGATCGCATGGATTATTTTATTCGTTGAAGAGAGGCTATAGTAATCTATGTTGATATGACAGTGTCACCGAACAATCAAAAAATAATAGAAGCCAAGATCATGCAAGCCCATCCGAAAACATTCGGTTCTAGTCTCTCCGCTTGGCGCAAAACCACCTGGCGTGGAATCCTGTCAGAGTTCCTTTCCACTTTGGTGCTGGTTCTTGAGGCCATGTGGTACGAAGTGGCACATGGCCTAGGGTACAACTCCAAAAAAGTGAACTACTTGTGTTTAAGGCGGGCAATAAAACTCCCACTACCATTCCACCGGTCAGACTTGGAGGAATTCCGCAAAGTAGGGTCACCAAATTCAAGTACCTGGGGCATTGGGTTACTGAGGACCTTTCTGATGATTTGGACAATGAGAGGGAACGTAGGGCTTTGGCAGTGAGATGCAATATGCTGGCACGCAGGTTTGCAAGGTGCACAAAAAATGTTAAAATTACTCTGTTTAAGGCGTACTGCCAGACATTGCAGCCTGTGGGTCTGCTATACTGTGTTGTTGTCGCAATACTGTAGTGCATCGGGGATGTTTGCGGAGGCCAACACTGACTGCTTTAGAACAGTAGTTCGCAAGAGAGTGGCCTCCCTGATGCGTCGCGTGCACCTCCAACGACCTTCTAAAAACCATAATGGATAGGGTGGAGTGTCCTATTGTGGGGCACTGGAATAAGGTACACAGTTCTGGTGGTGTTCTTTTTCATGTAAGGTAATGACCAACATGAATTAAGTAGATGTAAGGTACTAATATAGTTTTAAGCTACACTAACAATTTTATATGGAATTATGTTCTGAAATAAAGTTATAAATAAATAAATTACTTGGCTGCATGTCATGTGTTCCCGTTCAAAGAATTGACACAAGCATTTATGCGCCTTTTGCATTTGGCTGCGTGGTCATGTTCAATGTTCAGATATTTGGTCACATATCTGGAGCATTTATGAACCCGGTGGGCGGTGACATTAGCATCTGTCATCTGGGGCAGTACGCCCATCGGTCTGGGAATCATTTATGTGATTATTGAATGTGTTGGAGCAATCGTTGGTTATGGGATTTTAGATGCATTATCTCCGATTGGCTTAGTGACGCCAGGTGTATGTGTGACCAGACCGTCTCCAGGAGTGACTGTCTTCCAAACTTTGGGTATTGAAATATATCACGGCAGCGCTTTCTTTTGTGTCTGTGAGTGTGTGGGATCCAGTTAATGAGCATACACAGGACAGTACCTCATTGAAGTCTGGAGTGACGATTTTTGGACTTTCTGTCGTGGCTGGAGCGCTGACTGGAGCGAGCATGAACCCTGCACCGAGCCTGGGACCTGCGGTTTGGACCGGCCATTGGACCCAACATTGGGCTTCCTGGGTTGTACCTTTGGTTGGCAGTGGCCTGGCAACCGTATTATGCAAGTACGTATTTTTGAAGGGACATGCAACTGTCAGTAAATTGGATTTGACCAACAAGACGAATGTAAGTACATTAAGTTTAGCAAAATGACTAACAGTTCACAATTTAAGCATTTTGTTAAGGATACACACGGCTACACATCAAGCTATACATTGCCAGTTTACACTGACCTCGCATTGTAAGGAAATCATAGACAATGCGAGATCAACTTATACTGGAACTGTATAGCTTGATCTGTAGCCGTGCGTACCTACTGGTATAAAATATTTCAATGTTGATAACTATAAAGATGTAAATAATAACGATACTTAATGCTGTACGCCAAAAATAATACCTATTTGATAAATACATAGGTACGTACCTATAAAATATGGATCATCATCAGAAGCCTTTATTCATCCACAAATGGACGTAGACCTCTCCTAGTGAACGCCACTGAGCCCGACCTTCCGCTCTCCTCATCCAGTCTCTGCCAGTCGCCTTTCGCTAGTCGTCACTCCACCTGGCCGGCGCGGCGGGTGTCTCACACTAGGTTTGCCTAAACACGGTCTCCACTCTAAAACTCGTTTTCCTCAACGATTTTCGGTTCTGCGAGAGATGTGACCAGCCCATAGCCACTTTAGCTTGCTTAGTCTTTGGGCTATGTCGGTTACCTTGGTTCTATAAATAGTAAATGAAAAAGGTTACAAATAAGACAACTGATTTATTATAAAGGCATTTTCTTTCGACATAACGTAATGTCAGACTTTCAACATGAAATATAATCCCCTTTAGAAACACCAAACACGCTGACTCTGCGAATAGAAATAGAGTTGAGCTGCACGATTGCTGACAATTGCGTGCACTGACTGGACAGGTCCACTCAATCTGTGTGGTTCTTTCCTCAAAAGACCATTTCAGACACCGATCTACATAGCCTTCACATGATCTGACCAAGATTCTGTCTGGACTTTAAAAGAGACTGTGACCTCTGAGTTTGTTTCGGCCTTTCTTCTCAGAGTAGTCAGATAGGAAACGCCGACCTCATCTAGTTAAAAAAAAATATGATTGACATGTAAAAGTGTTTGTAAAAACCTACTTACAGAAATAAAATCATTTATCATAGAAAACCTTTTCCCTCGAGTTTTTCGGGAGTCGGTCAAATGTAAGTTGTCGCTTAGTGGTTATGTCAGGACAAGATTACTCAGATGTTGATAGGTACATGGGGATCTTTATTTGAAGTGGCTTTACGACAGTAGCTGTCGTGGTAAAGTATTATTAAATCAGCGGGGCTGCTCAGAGTGCGTTGGTGAACATAGATACAGCTAAAGAAATTAATTGCTTAACACCCTGATTACCCGCTATTACCCTAATTTGACGTGTTATAACCATTTCATACAATTTTGAAAAAATGGCAGTTGTGAGTTGAATATACGGATAATTGAAGTTGGTAGTCAATTTGCTAAACAATTAATTTCATTGACTACATAATTATGGTCTGTTCCAAAATTATCTGATGGAAATGTAAACAAATGGATCAGAAAACGTACCTGTGGTCCCTGTGGATGCCAATTTGTAGTGTTCCTTACAAACTGAGTGTTTTGATTCGATTATTTGAAGATTATCATTCTTATTTGAAATCACCTTATAGATGTTTTTCGTTTTCATTATAGTTCAGGATAATTTTACAATCATTGATTTCATTGAGATTTATCAATTTAATAATGTTAAGTATTCAAAGAAAATTTGTTGGAAAAAGTGGTGTAATACAAAGTTGACACTTTCTAAACACAGACGAATGTATAAATAATTTCCTTTAGTGCGTGATTACGTCAGAATGTATAAATAATTTCCTTTAGTGCGTGATTACGTCAGAATGTATAAATAATTTCCTTTAGTGCGTGATTACGTCAGAATATATAAATAATTTCCTTTAGTGCGTGATTACGTCAGAATTTAACCAGACCAGGGTTTGTTTACACTTTTATCAGATACTTTTGGATCAGACTATAGGTACCTACGTAATACAATGGGAGCTCTAGTATTATTACCAAACCATATTGTTGTATATTATGGACAAATATTTTGATGTACCTACCTATGTGTGAATTTTAAGTATCTTTGTCAAACTGGCGTTAAGTAAGCCTTAAGTTTACGATTAAATGCAAAACCTAATACTTGCGCACGTTTATTGTTTCAAAACTAAAGGTAAAAAGAGAAACTGTTGCAGTTGTTAGTAATAACGTTTGACAAAATGGGAAAAGACTAGATTTTACTATTTTACAAACAATTTCTTTAAAATAACTGTATACTTTTGTATTTATTTTTATTTATAAAGTAGCTTCCGTCCGCGGCTTCGCCCACGTGGATGTTGGAAATTATCCCACGAAAACGTGGTATCGGGAAAAAAAGTCAATGCTATTTCTTATAAGGTCAGCTATCTGCCAGTGAAAATCTCGTCAAAATCGGTTCAGCCGTTTCGGAGATTAGCCGGAACAAACAGACAGACAGACAAAATATTTTAAAATTGTTTTTTTTTTTGTTATAAGTACTTACCGTATATGCTTTCATTATGCATTAAGTAAAAACCTGTTATTTTCAATTTTATTTATTTGTATACACGGCGACATTTGAATAACAGTTTTGCTAGAACAAACGTTGTTTAGACCATGGTCTACTACCATTCTACAGCATCAAATATGTTATTAAAACAAACTAATCTATATGTTCTCAAAGTCTTATGTTGCTCAAATGTTTGATACATTAACCGTAACATCAAAGTACTCATCGCGGTAGCGATATGGCATTCAACTACTTAATGAGACGCGAGCGCCGCGCGTCGCGGCCGCAGTGTCTGTGTTGTAGGGCGAAACGATAATCCCGACTTTTTAACATTGCCTTTTTTGTGTTTTTTTCGAAAACCAATGACGTTTTTTTTTCTATTGGATGCTATAGAATGGTTGTATACCATGGTCTGAAGAACGTTTGTTCTAGCAAAACTGTGATTCAAATGTCACCGTGTATATAAAACTAAAGAGGTAGCTAATAAATAATAATACTGATTTAAAGATTTCTTGTTTACTGTCGGCTTTTGAAATGGCATAACATGCATTTCGCCAAATCTTATCAACGTTATGTAGATACGTCGTTAAAATTTAACTGCTACGTATATTAAAGTATAATAAATAAATAAAATAAGCATTATATTTCGATAGCAATATCCACTCACATTAATCTGAATTCGAGAATACATAGCCACTATTCACAAAACGCGATAATAAACAATAATCGGATGTTTTATAGTAGGGCTGAAAACAATAGATAACGGTCGCTCTATCAGCATTAATATCATTTTGTCCGTGTGACTGTGCGCGGGAGATATGTATATATTTTTACCTCGAACCTGACGCAAAACCGTCGCGTCCATCGGCGGATCAACACCACGAAGTCACAGTGAATTATTGATCTGAGTGCAATAAAATAATGAGTGTTAACTGTTGAGAAACTTGAGCAAAGTGACGTGCAGTTGAACCAAGTTATTTATTTATTTTGTGACAACGTGAAATAGTGAACAGCTATGACAGTACCAGCGATTCCTCAATTAATGACAGAACTCAAGATGACGCATGATCATGATCCTGCGAAATCCACCTTACGTTCATGGTGGAGTAATACCTGGCGTCGCATCGTGTCAGAATTCCTTTGTACCCTAATGCTCGTTCTGTTCGGCTGCATGACATGTATACCTATGGAAGGAATCGACATGAGCATCTATGCGCCGTTTGGATTCGGCTTCGTAGTTATGTTCAATATCCAAATCTTTGGACACATCTCTGGAGCGTACATGAACCCTGCGGTGACATTGGCATCTGTCATCTGGGGCAATATTTCCATCCCTGTGGGGATCAGCTATGTGATCGGGCAATGCGCCGGAGCTTTAGTGGGTTATGGAATCTTATTAACATTATCTCCAGTGGACGTGGTGACAAATAACGTTTGTGTGTCGATCCCGCATGTGGGCCTGAACGACCTTCAATCGGTGGGTATTGAGCTGGCGCTGACAGCAGCACTCATTTTCATTAACTGTGGCTTGTGGGATCCAGTGAACGCTACTAAACAAGACAGTGCCCCAATAAAGTTTGGTTTGACAATCGTTGGGCTGTCCCTCGTGGGGGGTCCGCTGACCGGCGCGAGCATAAACCCCGCAAAGTCTTTGGGAACAGCCGTCTGGACAGGCTACTGGACCCACCATTGGGTATACTGGGTTGGCCCATGTGTAGGCAGTCTTATAGCAGTTGTGTTTTACAAGTTAGTTTTCTTAAAGAAACGTGCAATTGATTAAACTAAGGCTAGTGAATTAAAGTGTATTTAATTTAAGATTTAAATGTATGGTTATGAAAATATTATCTTAGTATTATTTTCTCGACAGTCATCTTAATTTATACTGAAATGAAGTTCTAAAATACCTATTAAATTAAAACATTGAGAAAATCTTTTAAAATACCGATGCTAAAATATTTTTGAATATTTTTTCTATACCTACAATATAAATATTAGATTGAATGTAGTCATTTAAATAATACTCTTTTAACCAATAACTGTGTTTCAATAACTACATGATTAAAAAATAATCAATGATGATCGCGTTGTTTTATACAGATTTTCGCTATTCTCCATAATAATAATTTTGCAATTATAAAAAAACATAGTCGTTCTTTAATGCATACCATTTCATTCTTTAATTCAAAACATTCAACAGCGTAGTAGGTACTTATACAAACTAGTTATTAGCAATAAATACTTCTTAGAAAACAGACTGTTAATTGGATTCTCCATATTACCTACTGGAATTCCAATAGTAATTAGATTAAGAAACCATTGACTGAACTCTCGCACAATATCGTGTGAGGATAATAATTTAAACAAAATAGTAAAAAATGTAAAAATATTTAACATATTTATTTTAATAAAGTTCCGTTTTGTTACGGGCAATATTATTGTGACATAAATATAATATAAATTTTAATAAAAGTTTTAAATATGTATTTCTTTCTTGATTTATGGGTGTACAGTGCACGCGTCTGCTTTTCCGTTCGGGGAAGACAGGCGTGATGTTATATGTTGTGTATTTTATCCTAAAATAAAGCTATGGCCGCTGTCCACATTGAAAGTAAATGTATTGGTGCGCCAATGAGCTCTAAAATAAGGAAAAACAGGTGCCAAATTAATAAGCAATACCAGCCAGTCTTGTTGTAGCAGTTCAAGACCATGTGAGCCCATCCATACCTAAGTACGTACCTACGTAAGTATGTCTATGTATTTATGTAAAGTCAATGTCACTACATACAACTTTTTACTCAATTGTAAGCCTGCGTGTGCTGTTGAGCAATGAAAAAAAAAATGTTTATTGAACGCATATTTGTGCCTTAAATTGCAGATGAAGAGCAGTGGTGGATCAGTGGCCGCAACTTACGGCAACGGTCATAGGTTCGAACCCAGACAGGTTCTTTACTTTGTGTAAATTATTTCATCAACACTGCTCTCAAAACGGTGAAGGAAAACATCGTGAGGATACCGGCATGTCCTAGAACCACAAACTTGAAGACATGTGACATCTATCAATCCGCACTGGGCCCGCGTGGTGGAATATGGCCTAGTCCCTCTCACAAAGAGGCCTGTGTCCCAGCAGTGGGACATTATAGGCTGATTATGATTGCAAATGGGCAATGAAGGGATGACATGACTAATGTAGGTACAAATAAACAATCGCGGAACAAAAAGGTTAAACATCTTTTTGATTTTTTATAACGTGAACAGTGCAAGAAAATTTAAGAGGATTTTAATGCGTTGTAAAAGTATTCGTGATATTTACGAAGAAATTGGCTTTTCAAGAATTTCATTTGTTTCTTCTCATTAGATCAAATTATGATTCGATTCCCGACGTAGATTTTAATTACCTAGGTAGATTGAAGCCCCTATTTCATCGCAAACCTACGATAATTCAATAGAAACCTACTAGTTCGAATCGAGAATCCTTAACAGAACTAATTAATGGTTAATTTACCTATCTGAAGTATTAATTAACAATTATGCCGCTCGACATTTGCATTTGTAGTACTAGTCCTGTCAGAAATATCGCGGTTCAATGGCCTTAGTTGATCTGCATAATTAGTTCTAAGCAATAGTTGTAAGCTGTCGCCCTTAAACTTAGCAAGTGAAATTAATCTTTATGTTATGGGTATGCCTACTCGCAAACACAATACGGGTCAAGGTATAGTGCTTTTTAATAAATTTTGCTATACTTTTAAATCCACATACCACTTACTTACATACAACACCACTATGTCCACCGCAGAGAAGAACCAATTAGCAGAAAGACGGCGCGGTTGGCCCAGTGGCAAAGCGATTGACTGCTGCGCTGCGTGTCGCGGGTTCGATTCCCGCACGGAACAAATATTTGTATGACCTGCAAGTAGTTATTCCGGGTCTGGCTGTTTGTGTATGTGTGTTTGTAAGCGCACCCACGATACAGGAGAAATTCCTAGTGTGGGGCAACGTTCAAATTCAAATTTTCCCTATGCAAGGTTATGCAAGATCGTAATTACGAGTAATTGCAGTGGTCAAATCGATGTGCACTTTGAAAGTGGGCAAATTGAAAGCCAAATTTCTTATATAGCTTCCTAAATATATGTGCGTCTTAAATTATATCGTTATTGTCATTATTTACACTTTTAGATACTTAAGTTATTTATTTATTTTATTATTTATGTACACACAGTAAAACAGATTATACAGATACGACATAATTAGAATTGAGTACACACGGCTACACATCAAGCTATACATTTCCAGTTTACACTGACCTTTCATTGTAAGGAAATCCTACACAATGCGAGATCAGCTTATACTGGAAATATACAGGGTGGCCCAAAAGTCGTGGATTTAAACGCAACTAGGGCTTAGGTGGGGTCATCAGCTGCAAAAAGTTGTTCTACGGGAGGTCCTTAAGGTCAACCCCTGCAGAGTATAATTTATTTTGAGTTTTTATGAGAAAATTGACTTTTTTTAACTAATTCTTATTGAAATTCGAAAAAATCTACACCTGTATCTTTTTTATAATTTTCACTAGATTGGTACTGATGAGTACTTGCCTTAGACATGCTATTTATGGTTGTTTATTGGGTGTGTTGAAGATAATATTAAGTTTTACGAAATTTTTTTTCTCAAATCATAACTTTTCATTTACTTTGGACCCCACTGTGAAAAAAAAAATACTCTACCGAAAAGTGACCCTGTGTTACAAGTTTTGGCGCATTTAATAGGGATTCCGAAAAGGTATTACACATGGCCATGAGTGGCTCTAATATCTTTCTAGGACGAAAAAACAAGACAACGATTGTGAAATAATTGTTTTATTAAGCAAAACATTTTACAATAAATGCTCAAAATTCCTGCCTCTGTCTGTCCTAGAAAGATATTAGAGCCACTCATGGCCATGTGTAATACCTTTTCGGAATCCCTATTAAATGCGCCAAAACTTGTAACACAGGGTCACTTTTCGGTAGAGTATTTTTTTTTTCACAGTGGGGTCCAAAGTAAATGAAAAGTTATGATTTGAGAAAAAAAATTTCGTAAAACTTAATATTATCTTCAACACACCCAATAAACAACCATAAATAGCATGTCTAAGGCAAGTACTCATCAGTACCAATCTAGTGAAAATTATAAAAAAGATACAGGTGTAGATTTTTTCGAATTTCAATAAGAATTAGTTAAAAAAAGTCAATTTTCTCATAAAAACTCAAAATAAATTATACTCTGCAGGGGTTGACCTTAAGGACCTCCCGTAGAACAACTTTTTGCAGCTGATGACCCCACCTAACCCCTAGTTGCGTTTGATCCACGACTTTTGGGCCAGCCTGTATAGCTTGATCTGTAGCCGTGTGTACAAAGGTACTGCTTATTTCTTAAGAAATTTCTTCCAGGCCAATACTTTTTTTTTTGTTCAACTGCTTTATGCATGCGGAGTTTGCCTGTGATTGTTTCACTGTTGCATTCACACTTTCGCATGTAAACTTTAGCATAGAACCTGTGTGACAATAAAAATAAATAAATACTCGTACTTACTTTGGCAAATTGGCAAAGAAAAAGTACCAATACATTAAAAAAAAAATTATCAACTTACAACGTACTACAGTGTTTAAATTTGCAAAAAAAAATCGCGGGCTACCTTGACGTACGTGACCTTAAAAAAGGGACAAGGTTATGGGGGGTTCTAGGCATAAAGCCTAAAATAGTCACCAAACAAACAAAAGTGTTTGTCACAAGTAATAAACAAAATTCACCTCACAGACACTGTAGTTGTCGTAGACCGGTATCGCTTGTTATCAGCTGTCGTAATATCAATATGCATCACGTTTTGTATATACCTAGCTAATATACATCAGGGCTATTCCGTAACAAGCACATTTATTTAAAAAAAAACTCTCATTAATTTACAAGATCAATTTGACACCACAGAAATAATAAAAAGGGTATTCAATACGAAGTTCTACGAAATAGCCCTCCCGACAGACTGTTCACGAGGATACTCAGTTCCCTTAATCCTGAACATCTTCAGCGGGTCTATTCTGTAAAAATCTGACCGTGATAACTTTGGTGAAGTGAACTGTCAGTAGTGTTAGTCACTTTTTTTTATGGTGGGAATTCATCAATTAACTTCTCCCGCTCTGGGCCGGAGCGGGAGGGCGTGTCAGTCTTATACTGACTAAAACCCACCCGTGTTCCTTCAGCTGCCTGTGCCAGGGCCCACTAACCCTTTCGGACTTTTCCGCAACCCTGGCAGGCATCGGCACTAGCGGACCGCGTCGTTGGTGCTGAAATCTCTTTTAGGCGCGCTTGGAACACAACGCGCCGTCGACCCAGGCCTGGTCCTTACCGGACGGCGAGCTACCCATTGCTCGCCATCCGCAAACCCGCACTTACGGCGA
The DNA here is from genome assembly GCA_937001585.2 of Brachylomia viminalis. NCBI lineage: Eukaryota > Metazoa > Arthropoda > Insecta > Lepidoptera > Noctuidae > Brachylomia > Brachylomia viminalis. The sequence goes on from OW443300.2 coordinate 8,950,638, forward strand.
CCGGGAATTAGCTAGGGATTACCGACGCCCAGGGCGTCTCCTGCGCGAGGGCGCGAATTTTGTCTCTACCTCACGCGTTCCGCCTCCTCCTCCGCGAGCAATACTGCTTCACAGAAGGAGGTGACGGCTTCCCATGCCCTTTCACTCTATACCATGGCCTGAACCAGGGCCGGACACGAGAGATCGCCACTGCCAATCGCTTCCACGAGGATACGGCGGTGCTCTGCCCAAGCCGGGAAGACCTCCACCGTATGCTCCATCGTGTCCACCGCGTCAGTCCCTAGCATCAGGTATAATGACAGCTTGATTCAAGCTCACTTTACCTAAGTTTTCAGTGTAAACCCGTTCCCTCACCAGCAAACCTAATAGGTATAGCCTACTGCAGGAAGTATGCCCCTCCAATAACACGCCATTTATCTTGACCCTCGGACACAGGTGTTAATCCATTGCATGTCAACAAAATAATAAAAGTGACATGAAAATATTGCTGTTATTTGTCATTTATTTATTAAAGTATGCAATAGAACTTAAATACCTAAACTTGTAATTGGTGTCGCCTACACAAAAAAAAAGAGGAAACATATTGAACTCCTTGTTATATTTTGTACATCAATTACTTTGTTGACCGTACATTGAAACAGATATTTATTTTATTTTTACAAAAAGGTGAGAACATTTTACTCGCTACCGACGTACAAAATGGAATGTCATACATTTTTTATTATTATTTATTTTCATTGTATGACAATACGTTAGACCCATTTAAGTACCTACGTGTTTATCGAATCAAAGAGGTTACAAATAAATCGAATGAAAAAGTACATAATCTTGGAGAAAAAGTAATCGGAGTCTCGTTCTCATACAGCGTTCTTTTTTAATCGTGAAAAAAGTTATGGAACCCTTTAAAAAAATATGTACATAGGTACATATCTATGCGTTTGTTAATCACAGGTAAACATGACCCACACTATTGCGTTTTAGTATTTACCTGCCTGTGGAAACAAACAGGTATTTTTTCGTCGAAGTAACTAGTAATTCGAATTTAATTACAAATACGAGATAACGCTCTATGTGTGTCAATCTGATAAAAAATAAACAAGTTTATGGCTTCTAAAACAACATGGCGTTATTAAACTAAGTAAATTGGTAAAACCAGATTCTTATAACTTTCATCAATAGCAAGCAATAACATGAAGATGATTTTATCAACATTTAGAAACCTTGATTTTTGTAGGGGTTAGGTAATTAAGATCATTGGTTGCCTATTGCATTGTTATTCAAAAACAACTTTTGGAACCTTGAGTCTTGTATGGGCAAATTAAGACGATGTGTCATCTTTGGATACCTATTGCATTGTTATTAAAAAAAACAACCGAGAATTTACCACGTGTTTATCACTTCTTGAAAGTAAAAAATGACTAAAAAGTTTCACGCCATGAACGGATGTTCATGGCTTTTTCAAATTAACTGGGCCATGAGCACTGATGCCACCCAAGCTGCAGCCGAACTTTAAAATGCTCAGCAGTCAAGAGTTAGCCCACTCGAAGTGAGACTCTTGCATGGAAGCTTACATGCAGAGAAATGCAGGCGTTTGGATTAAATACTCGTAGACTCGTAGACAACGCTTTAGGCCATTACGGTGTTGAGCGACTAGTAAGCAGGCAATGCAAGCACCTGATGGTAAGTGAACACTGCCTATCGTAGACATCTGCATCGCAGGAGCGTTGCCATGCAGACAGAGCTAGAGACGAACTTCTGTAATTAAAAACGTTCAAAATCTAGTCGCAATCTCATCTCAACGACAATCAATATCAAAAACTTTTTAAAAATAGAAGTATTTTTGACAGATTGAGACAGATATTACATAACAGCCTGTGCCCCCGAACGGTTGGGCAGAGGTGCACCTATAGTACCTACACCCAAATTTTGCCAGGACAATCTAGGGTCTTGACAAAATTAAAACTTGTTGCTACTTTAATTGTATGGTTTGTTATTATTATGACATTGGTTTACATTCTGTGACTACTTTAACTCACACACTGACATATTAATTGGTTACATAATTTGGGAAATCGTATACTTTTACAATGTTTGTAAATATGTGAACACCATGTATCTATCATTTAATTAACTTATTTATCATTGCTACGATTATTAAATTCTTTTTACCTATTTTGGTAGTGTAATTTTTATTATAGGTGCATCGTCTTCACATATAATTATATAATTAATGTATACAAAATATTGTAACACATTTTAAAAGAGTAACGGTGGAGTTTCTTGCCCATTCTTCTCCATACGAAACTACCTTTTGGAAGGGGCGACTAGAATCAATTCTATTTAAATGTAAATGTTGACGTTCAAAAGTGCCTTTTATGTGCCTATTTGAAATAAATGCTTTGACTTTGACGTTGACTTTGCCAGTAATGTTGCAGGCCCATGTAACCCTGTTACATGGGACTGAAAAATTACTGGCAACAATTTCCTATTGGCCAGCTTATTGCCATCAATGGGGCACAAATCCCGACTCCAGGTTGCTATTGAGATATTCCAGATGGAATCGGCTTTCGAACCCAGGTCCCCATGCTCAGCAGTAGTGCTAATGACCACTAGTTACAGCTATATACATATAAACATAATGCAGCATTGCATATGTAAGCGGGCACGCCCTTTATGCCAGGAGGCTTTTTATTATGTATTAAGTTCTGTTTGCGTTTTTGTTTTTATTATTTATTTCTGCTTGAGTATAGTTTTAAATATTGGCGTGTGCTAGCTGACATATGGCAAATAAATTTAATATTTTTGTGTTTCGTAATGTAAATTACTTATTACTATAATGTATAGAACCCAGTTCTTCTAACTGAACAGACAGCAGTGCTGCTGGGGAGTTTGTTCCGCCACTTCTTCTTCCCAGCTAAAGCACTAGGAAGTGGTGAAGGGTGGGCGTTTTGGGGGGACTGTCTTATGTGATTTTGACGTTCAAAAAGTGCTGAATCTCAGCCTAATTTGAATAAATGACTTTTGATTTTGACTAGAGCGACGAGGCAGTCAGAAAGATTAATATAAGGTAGCGACCATCCTTAAATTGTTGTTGTACGAGCGGTGGGACCTGTCCCTGATACAGAGGTGGATGCAGCTTCATGTTAGCGCGTCTCCTCGTATTATTTGACATGCGTTTAGTTTATTTTTTAATGTGTAATGTTCTTTATATATTTTATTTAACTGTGACATTGGATAAGTAATGTAATGTGTATGTGTAATTTTATTTATTGCTGTTTATTTTAATGTAATTTGTTTTTATTTGGTTGATTTTTTTTATATAATCTATGGACATGTCATAAATAAAAATTAAAAAAAAAAATACGGGATTTGTCCCTTCAGAGGTGTTTCATGTTACTTGCGTTTACGCCGGGCACCCACACCTACCCTTCAATCTGGACCACAGCCACGGTGTTTAACAGCAGAAATAGCATCACATACAATCATCGATGGCAATCAATGAGTTTCACATAAAAAGCGATATTACCTACTATGGGATAATATCCGCTTTCGACATGCTGTGAACGACGGGCAACGGCAAATGACAGCGATTGCGTATGCGGTCTTTCGAAATCGCCGAGACCTAGCCGCAACACGTACTAGCAGGATACATTTTATTAGCAAAATTGCGACAACCGCTCAATGGGTGTGTCTTGAATAGGCATAGCATAAACCATATATCATTCCCACTACTAAGACGCAGGCCTCCTGTCTGTGAGAGGGACTGGGTCACAATCCACCACGCGCACAGAACACGTGGGCCCTGGTGGAAGTCACGTGTCTTCGAATTTTGGTTCTAGGACATGGCGGTTTCCTCACGATGTTTTCCTTCACCGTTTTGAAAGCAGTCAAGTTCATTTCATATTTGTGTGCATGAACATGTCTGTTTGACCTGTGTCTGGGTGTTTATATGTATATAAGTATGTATATCAGTCATTAGGTTACCGTAGTACAGGCTCTACCTAGTTCGGGACCTGAAGACCTTGTGTGGATGTTGTCTCATATTATTAAAACAATAATAAATAAATAAAATTATAAGTGGTGATGAAATAAATCAAAGTAAAGTGTCTGTCTGGGTTCAAACCCACGACCTACGACACGTAAGTTGGGGCCGCTACCTCTGGGCCACCACTGCTCTTAATTAATCAAATAACCAAGCCTATCAGACAGCAATATAGGCAAACGTACCTATACCAAAACCTGAAACATATTCGACTCCTTTTGACGCTCTTTAATTTTAAGTTGTCACATAACTTCTCCCTGGCTTACCTGCAGATGCTGTTTGAAATGGAACCAAAAAAGGCTTGCCTAACGACTCTAGAAATTGCTAATTAAAAGACTGAGCGTTAATTTAAACATCTACTGAGTTACAACTACAACTGTTACATTCTACCCCCCTCTACCGTATGTGACTATGAGGTTCGTTTTTAACACGCTTTTATTAGCTTGATATGTATCTATGCATATATGTGACGGGATTTTTGAACTCGATTTTCAATTTTCAAATTTTCAAAATTCACAGACCGACTGTGACCACAGTTTGGTTGGGCACAGCTTAGTTTTTAAATTACTATAATCCTTCCTTCCTTATCTATAAAAATCAATGCCACTTTTCGTTGTAATTTTATAACTCAAGAACGGATGGACCGATTTTGCTAATTATTTTTTTAGAATATTCCTTAAAGTACGAGGATGGTTCATACGGAAAGAAAAATTTAAAAAAAAATAGTGTTAGGCGGTACGAAGTTCGCGGGGTCAGCTAGACTTTTATATATCGAACTGGTACCGTGGTTGTTACGACTTGACATCGAGATTTCTTTATTATACGTGTGGTAAGTTTAATATATATAAACCGGAATTCCGGAATAAAATATCTAAATGATGGTGAGATCAACATCAAAATACATTGCATAGTAATTTAGATTTTTAGAAGAACAACGCGGTCATACAGACAGAGGCGGAAAGCGATATATGTATAACTCAAACTCAAAGCATTTATTTCAATGAAACCTTATACAGGCACATTTGAAGTGTCAAAGAGTCGGTCAGTTAGTCAGAAAGTGGAAGCTAGTTGCCCATTCCAAAACGTAGATCTCTATGGAGAAGATCGGGCTAGAAACTCCAAGGACACTCTTTTAAATCAAGATAAGCACTAAGCGCTTCCAAATGTCTTTTGTAATGCACACAGCAAAAGAGTGAAACTCTCTACCTGCGTCTGTGTTTCCGAACGCATACAACCCTAATCTCTTCAAAGTGAGAGTGAACAGGCTTCTTCTGGGTAAGCTCACTCCACCGTCGACTCTGTCTCTGTCACCACAGACCTAGACTAGAGTCAAGAGCAAAACGCATCTTAAATAAAATAAAAATTACAAAATCCTGGGTACACTATTCTTGTTGCTTCAATAAGTGAGAACAACGTAAATAAAAGAAACAATTCAAAATATAAGATTAAAAATAAGCCGAGGTAGTTATGAGATGGCCAGTCTCAACTGACGGCGCCCGTTCACGTAGAAGGCGAGTGGATCAGCACCATCTTCATGTCATGTCATACATAAACACACATAGGTAGTGGAGACACAAACAGATTATGTGTGCATCTGAACTGTACCTTCAGAAGGTAGGTATATACACATTAGATACACACTTAAAAATCTTCTCGTGGGTCGTCTTTTATATTTATATTTATTCATATATTCTTTATTGTACACCACAAAAAACATAACACCAAAAAAAAAATTTAACTCTACTTAATATACAATGGGCGGCCTTGTCGCGCTTTTCATCACGATTATTTATATTACTTATCCGTGTTTTTTCATGAATTGGTTAGTTCTCAGCATTTTTCGATTAGTTTTTACCTACAGCTTAAATTATTGGAAAATCGACTAATTTTGGGAGACATGCACTGCTTTCTCTTTTAATGCATTTCTCGAATTAACTTACTATCAGCATTTAGCTAGCTACATACACAATGCTAATAACCTATTAGTGATAAGAGATCTAATTAGCATTCCTATAATTACATCGGTTAACCTTATCGTGGGATTGTGTTCAAACGTTGCGAATAGCAAACTGCAGCAGATTGTTAGGAAATTATTGATAACTACAAATTTGTAGGCGTAACCTAAGATTATTCTAAGATGATTATCTTATCTTGAAACTTATTATGGATCAAAATGGTTCTTATCAATATATCTGCAGTCTTATTGTTGCGTAATATTGAATGAGATCAATGAAATTTTTCATTCACTAGGTATCTAATGCCATTATCTCCTCGATTCCTCTTGTTCAGTGATTTATTCGAAACGAAAAAGTTTCAAAGTGAGCATTTTATTGGACGTACAATATAAATCGCCTCCCTTCGTTGGCATTATAAAGATTACCCGACAAAATAGTCGGGCTGTGTGGGGCCGTCGAGCCCTTCCGTTCAATTTCGCAAATCGTGTTGTGTTGACGGTCGGCCGGTCTGACGTATCGTATGGCGCCTTCAAATTTACTTCTGCTTGATGGCAAATTGGATTCATTTACAAAGGTTGTCGTTGGTTTATATGTTGGTGGTATTTTGGTCCATTCTAACCGCGAACCGATATCAATGTAATGGAGACACTTATATAAACTCACACCATTAAAAAAAAAAAGTCTATCATGATTGACACCCGTTTTACTTCTGCTGCTAAGTATAGACCCTTTCTCTCTTCAGTTTCAAACTTCCCTGGTTGTATCCAGGTCTTACCCACGGACAGACAACCCAATAACTGTTGGTCTGCACAAATTTCTATACAACAACAAAAAATGCCTACTGATTTTGAGAGTTTATTAAAAAATTTATTAACTGTACTGCATGGCCGTATTTATGTCTTGGCTTGGTTAACTAATCAGGCTTCGCGTTTCTTCAGAGCCTTTCCCTATTTAAATTTTCTAAGAAAACCCACAAAGTAAATGAATATTTATTCTAAAAAACTGCGCACAAATAAAAAAATACCGTACAAAGGCGGACTTAATGCCTTAGGCAGTAATATTAAAAATACTTTTTCCAGTCCACGAATAATAATGTTAATCTAAATCCTTTGGTTTGTGATAACAACTGCGTGCCAACAACACAGCCATTATTATCATCTCTAAATATATCAATATTTTTAAGTCCACCAATAATTTGTGATAAAAAACAGATTCATAAACGCTTAACCGATAGCATTATCCGGTCAACATAATAATATGCCGTCACAAAACGTAACGCCTCTTTGTACGTCTGTCTGTGCGTTTATTTCATAGGAAACACTAACTCGGAAAAACTATTGTCAATCGGAAAAACAAGTAGGGTAGGTACCTAAGACACAGCTATAGTCCTTTCACACTTCTTTACCTCGGACAGCTCTCGGCTAGCAACCTAACAGCAACATTATTGCAACAAAATTAGAGATCATTTTGATTTTGACAGTGATGCAAAACTAAAGGTTAATTAAAATACTGTGACTGAGCTGTGTGTGTAATCGTTAGTCTTAGATTTTTTTTTTTTTTGCTAGCTTGTAAATCCTACGCTTTATCAAGTAGACGTGAAAGACATGTCGAAACTGTAAACAATGAAACCAACTACCAATGATATTCATAAACCAATTTAATAATACGCCTGAAGCATTCAGAATTCAATTATATATTCCATCATGATAGTAATTGGCATGTCTCGTTTGATATAGGTACTTACTCACATTTGAAAGTCAACCAAATACTGTTACTATGCAATTATTACAGACAGGGTCATCCACGCGCATGGATTTAGTACATGATTCTATTTGAAATGTTTCGTCAGTTATCAAAAAACAAATCGGCCGTTTCGCTGTCAAAATGTATGAAGGAACATTTTTTTTTTAAATAACCGATTTTTTTTAGAATCGTTTGCTGTATTCATGTTTACAATTTGCGCGTCGTTGTCCCTGCCACCCTGTATGTTTAACCGGCTTCAAAAAAGGTGGAGGTTTCTCATTAACCGACTTCAAAAAAGGAAGAGGTATACTTTTTATTTGTTTATGTGTGTTTTCGGATAACTTCGTCGTTTATGAACCGATTTTGATGATTCCTTTTTTGTTGGAAAGGAGATATCCCAAGGGTGGTACCATGATAAGGAAACCAGGATCTGATGATAGCATCCCAGAGAAATCGAGGGGAACCTTCGAAAATCGTAGTGTCGACTAGTGCGTTTGTGAATTTTTTTCATTAAATATTTTAAAGCACTACTATTTAATGAAGGTCTGTAGTCGATCTGATGATGGAGCCGAAAGACAATCGAGGGAACTCCTCAACGGTTTACAGCAGATACCTTTTGTTGGGCTTACTTCATACGGTTCAATATGCCAAAATGTTCAGGTCGTACAAAAACAATGCCTAATTAAGATTGAAGTTTTACATAGGAATACCACTACCTACTAGGCATGCTGATGCGTCATATTGACACTGAATTTAAGTTGCGTAATCGCGTCATCTCTAGCAATGCACTTTCGTTGTGTGGCTTACTCAATCATTTGTTTGAACCTAAGTCAGACAACGCTATTCCTTCCAAGGTTTTAACACGACTCAGAGCAAATACACCCGTCCTTTAGCGATTTTTTTCTTGCCTGCTTTTTCTTGTGTGATATACATATATATATATATATATATATATATATACCCTCTAACGTGTGAACTGTAACTGCCCAAATTAAAATCAAAGGTAACATTCGGTAGTATTCGGCGCTCGACATCTCCGTATCCTTTTGTTGCCTGAAATGTTGCAACAGTAGGAGTAATCAGTACCCAGCCATTTTCACCTTTAACTCTACTTCCAATCGTATCCTTATCGGAACCGCTTACTCGAAGACGCCTGAACCGATTTGGAAAATTCTTTTTTCTTTCAACGGGTATACTTACCAGGTGGTCTCATTAAAATTTCATCGAAATCGTACGAGTCGTTTAAAAAAAATCAACGACAAATTATTTTTAATTAAAATAACCGCCTTCGAACAGCCGTGAACGTGTAAGATGATCGTTTTCGAATTGGTGTGGGGTAGGTACTATAACTAAAAAGTGAAAAATAAATAAATAAAATAAAATTGATATGTTTTTATTTAAGATGGGTTTGGTCTTGACTCTAGTCTAGGTCAGTGGTGACAGAGACTGAGTCGACGATGGAGTGAGCTCACCCAGAAGAAGCCTGTTCACTCTCACTTTGAAGAGATTAGGGTTGTATGCGTTCGGAAACACAGACGCAAGCAGAGAGTTCCACTCTTTTGCTGAGCGCATAACAAAAGGCATTTGGAAACGTTTAGTGCGAATTGGTGGAATAGCAACTAGGTAAGGATGGTAACTTGCAGTGCGTCTAGACGACCGATGGAAGAAGGGGGCCGAAGAGGGGGGCCGAAGAGGGGGGCAGAAAGGGGCACACTCACCGAAGTACAAACAATCATTAATTATAACGGGAGTAAAAGACGCCTAACAATGTACTCTCGCGGGGTAATCGCGTAACACAGTAGAAGCATCAATGTCTTTCATTTTGACAACATTCATTGCGTTATTTTCACACGTTATTGTCACATTTTTCGAACATATGAAGCAATGGATTAGTAATATCCTTTCAAATGATTCGGATTGTGATTGATAGCGTGTTACGCAATTAGGGTGCTGGTCATTCTGATCATTTTATTTGTACCTGCTGGAGCATAGCTGGGAACGTTCCAGTTCCAACTTTTGTCACGAAAACAAGTTCAAAATGTTATAACTTTAAATACCCCGACACCTCCTGTACCGTTGCATGCACCCATATGCACAAAGTTTTTCGTGCGTTACACTGCGTGCTGCCGTAAACAGCGATCCCCAAAAATAAAAGTCGTTTCCCAGCAATAATTTTTACTCAATCTTACTCGGTTGGATGTACAGAATGCGTAGGTAACGGCTATGTGATGGAGGTTTTGACACCCTGTAGGTATTGTGCAGACAAGCAGACAGTCTGATTGCAGCGTTCTGACTTACTTTAATTAACCAGCCATCCCAGTCTTAGGACTAGAGTGGAGTCTTAGGAGTGAGAAACTCGGTGTGGGGATTTATGTTTTGGGTTTACATAACATTTATTTATTTAAATTACAATTATAACACCTTCATAGACTCATCCAAGGCGATGTTATAAGTCACATTGTCTGAGAAGGTACATAAATTTCCAAAAATTAAAATGACCCGTGAGCAAAATTACAAAGAATTTATAAGCACTTACGTACTAACATAAAATCAAAATCAAAAGTCATTTATTCAAATTAGGCTGAGAATCAGCACTTTTTGAACGTCAAAATCACATAAGACAGTCCCCCCAAAACGCCCACCTTTCACCACTTCCTAGTGCTTTAGCTGGGAAGAAGAAGTGGCGGAACAAACTCCCCAGCAGCACTGCTGTCTGTTCAGTTAGAAGAACTGGATTCTATACATATAGTAATAAGTAATTAACATTACGAAACACAAAAATATTAAAATTATTTGCCATATGTCAGATAGCACACGCCAATATTTAAAACTATACACAAGCAGAAATAAATAATAAAAACAAAAACGCAAACAGAACTTAATACATAATAAAAAGCCCCCAGGCATAAAGGGCGTGCCCACTTACACTGCATTGTTTTTGTTTTTAGCTGTAACTTGAAATCACAAATGATAAACGGGGACCTTCGAAGTAAATTAAAGAAACAGTTAATTACTGATAACAATAACATAGTCAGCAAGATGACCTGTCACCACAAGCAGCACCCGTTCACGAGCATAACGCAAAGATCAGCCATTACCCCCCTCGCCATATTTGAGGGAAGGAGGCAACCCGACCCCCGACGCTACCGCAAGCATTGACATCTAAGGGAGCATGACGAACTTGCTGCCGGTTGCTCAAAAGAATAATATGATGAATTGTCGAGGTCGCTAGGTAACCATATATTGCAATACAACTCATTAAAAAACATTGAAATGAGTAGATTATGTCAATAATAAATAAAAATAAAATTAAACTAAAATGACTAATATAGTCAAATAAAATAAACAATTATATGAACTCGTATAACTTGTCAGTAGGTAAGCTAATTTTGGAGAAAGAACATAAACATTGTCTTGAGTTAATCACAGCGACCAACTATTTTTATCGTTTAAGTAATCGTTGATTGAATAGTATGCTTTTGAACAAAGGTTGGATTTTACTTTAGCTTTAAACGCATTAAAAGGCAATTCTAACAAAGAAGAGGGAAGCTTGTTATAAAAGTTTATACCAAGCCCAACAAATGAGTTATGGACCTTATGAAGCCGGTGAAAGGGAGCACGTAGTTTCTCCTTGTTTCTAGTGTTAATATTATGAACAATTATTATAAAAACAATTATTATACAACATAACAATTATTATAAAAAATTACAACGTTTATAATATCAAACCTCCCTCAATTATTATTTGTGCCATTTGATTTAATTTCGGCATGTTTTGCCCAAATACTCGTATACCCTCCGACACAGTCACAACATTAATAATCCAACTTCTGTAATTAAAAACGTAAAAAATTTAGTCGCAATCTCATCTCAACGACAATAAATGTCAAAAACTTTTCTAAAATTGAGGTATTTTTGACAGATATTACATAAAATCACGCCTGTGTTCCCGAACGGTAAGGCAGAGGTGTATCTATAGTACATCCACATTACGACAGTTATGTTTGATGTATGTAGACATTTATCATTTGACTGATCGGTTGGCGTAGTTGGTAGCGACCCTGCCTTCTGAGCCGCTGGTCCCGGGTTCGATCCCCGGACAAGTCAAACATTTGTGTGCATGAACATGTCTGTTTGACCTGCGTCTGGGTGTGTATTATGTATATAAGTATGTATATCAGTCAACAGGTTACCGTAGTACAGGCTCTACCTAGTTCGGGACCTGAAGACCTTGTGTGGATGTTGTCTCATATTATTATTATTTCCTTCATTTCATTTATACACATATTAATTACATTTTTAAATATTTTTATAAACAAAAAGATACCAAAAACATTTAAAAATATAAAAAATAGTAGCCCACCGGTATCGGGAACAGGGTCCAAGCTACCGGCGCGGCGGTCAGGGCTCCAGAGAGAGAAACTTCCTAACAATGCGGGCCGTGTCCAGAAGTACCGCTTTCTGAATCAAGCCCTTGATCCAGCTGCCTAACGAGAGCCTCCTTAGGTGTTGGTCGAGGCTCTTGGGTATTAGCCCATTGGCTGTCACGTCTATCGGCACAATGACCGCTGAGTCCACATCCCAAATGTCGACAACCTCGTGAGCCAAGTCAAGATACTTGATTTGTTTATCTTTCTCGGCTTTCACGATGTTATTATTATTATTATTATGTAGAGGGTGAGCCTATTGGCATCAACCAGGCATACATCCAGAATCAGGGCTGTTAAAATGAAATGAAATGTTTATCTCTGTAAATAGATCTTTTAAGACACGTTTACACGTCAATATTTGAAAATAAGATGGCGGCGGCTTTTCCTAGCTGACTGATCCCTGAGAAGAAATGCCGAAACAAACTCAGAGGTCATGGTCTCTTTATAGTCTAAACATTGTATTATTAGGATTTTATGTGAGTCTAACAATGCAGGGCCATGTCTGGAAGGCCCTTTTGAAAAAGAGCCATTGCAGCTTTGAGTTGAGCTGTCCTAACAGACGGCATGCATGCATCAGTCATCGTGTAGCTCAACCCTATTTTAGGTAGCTCAACTAGGTTACTAAGAAATTCCAGATGGAAAACCCAATCCAATGCAGTTTTTAAAAGAAGAGTGAAAGAACACTATCTTTCCACTTCGTCATAGTTGCGTATATATTAATATTCTAGTGTTATTTATTTTAGAAGTGTGTATTATTATTATTATTTTTTGTTTTTTTTTTCTCATATTATTTGTTTTATTTTATTATGTGAATTGTTTTTGATGTTATGTGTTTTATTTTCTCTTTTACTCTTACACACGCTGTCTACATTTCTAAATCTACTATCCTATCGCAGGTGTGCTGGAAGAGATTTCATTATATGGCATCTAATAGAGGAAAACTCATTTGCCATCGTAGGGTGTGTTGAAGAATTGGAAAAATATACAGGGTTACTTGTATTTTAAATGATAAATGATTTTATTTCTGTAAGTAGGCTTGTACAAACACATTTACACGTCAATCATATTTTAAAAACTAGATGAGGTCGGCGTTTCCTATCTGACTACTCTGAGAAGCAAGGCCGAAACAAACTCAGAGGTCACAGTCTCTTTTAAAGTCCAGACATAATCCTGGTCAGATCATGTGAAGACCATGTAGATTGGTGTCTGAAACGGTCTTTTGAGGAAAAACCATACAGATTGAGCGGATCTGTCCAGTCAGTGCACGCATTTGTCAGTAATCTTGCCGCTCAACTGAGAACTTTAGGAGCTCAACGATTCGACGAACAATACCAAAGAAAGGACATTTTGACACACATTTTGACGTATATATATCCGTCAGGAGCTGATAGCGGGCCCAAAATACAACAAATTGAACGCCCATATGTATGGCCGAAATTCAATAGTTTTCGAGACATTTGAATTTTAAGGGTATTTTTATTATTTGAATTAAAATAAAAGTGTAAACAGTTTCGTGAAACTTCGTTAACCTTTAGTTTTGTTCACGGTAAAAACATTAAATGCACTATTTCGGTTTGCGCGTCTCAAAATTGCATTAAGTGCCGTCGCAGTACTTAGTCGCATCTGCGTTGACATTTTAACGTGGCCGCTCCAGCTCCTTACAGATTATTACATGAAAATGTTACAAACGCCCTCTGTTTGCTAAGTCGATAATATACTCGAATCGCTTTAGCGTGGTCATAGCGGCCATTGCTCTTTCCCTAATATCTCTACGTAGAAACCCAAACAATAAAATATGTATGGTTTATTTATTTATATATTCTTTATTGTACACCACAAAAAGCATGAAACATGAACAGGTTTTTCATTATCGGAACATGTTGAAGATCACGACATATATTGATTCAGGACGTTAACGGGATTTATTTCAGTTTTTAAAAATAAATAATGCTAGCAAATGTAGGTGGGTCAATGACCGCTATAGCCACGCTAAAGCGATTCGGGTATAGTAACAAGTAAAGTTCAACTGTGAACAAATTAGTGTTACTGTTTATTTAAGAAAGTTATGACTGGTCTAGACTGGGATGAACTAGTTACTTAGATTCTGATTTCACTAAATCAGAATTTATATAACCAGTTTATCTATACGTCCTCCCGCTCTGGGCGGAGCGGGAGGACGTGTCAGACTCTTACTGACTAAAACCCACCCATGTTCCTTCAGTTGCCTGTGCCAGGGGCCACGGTAATCCTTTCGGACTTTCCCTCAACCCTGGCAGGCATCAGCCCTAGCGGAACCCGTCATTGATGCTGACATCTCTTTGAGGCGCGCGTGGAACACAACGTGCCGTCGACCCAGGTCTTGTCCTTATCGGACGGCGACCTGCCCACTGCTCGCCGTCCACAAGCCCACGCTTGCGGTGGCCGGGAATCGGCTTGTGATTCCCGGCGCCCAGGGCGTCTCCTGCGGCGGCTAGGGGCGTGAGGGCGCGAATTTTGCCTCTCCCACACGCGTTCCGCCTCCTCCTTCGCGAGCATTACTGCTTCGCAGAAGGAAGTGACGGCTTCCCAAGCCCTCTCGCTCCGTAACATGGCCTAAACCAGGGCCGGACGCGAGAGATCGCCACCGCCAATCGCCTCCACGAGGACACAGGGGTGCTCCGCCCAAGCAGGGCAGACCTCCACTGTGTGCTCCACCGTGCTCTATAGCAGCCTGGAGTCTGGACTTGTACCCGGTTGATGGCAATAGGCTCGCTCCCCATTACATGGAACTTACACATAACTGGCGAAATGAGAGGTGTACCTGTACACCAAGTACTATGGTACCCAGTACTAGATGCACCTATACACCCAGTACTGTGGTACTCAGTACTAGGTGCACCTATACACGCAGCCTCTGCCTATCCCTTCGGGATTACAAGCGTTATATATGGATATGAGAATAATCATTGTAGGGTCATTACAGTTAAAGTAAGTTAGAAATTACGAGTACGTTGTAAAAAGCTATTCACGTCTTAAGGAATTATGAACGAACACATATCCCTCCACCCCTCCGACGGGTAAGTATAAGACGGGCACGTTTCAGGTTAAATAAATTTAAAAAAATATGTTTTAAATAGTATATTTCTTTTTTATTTCCGTGCGGTCCCTGCCAATACATAAAACAAGCTTTCTTTTATCGTTGGTAATAAAAAATATATAATTTTTAGAGATGTGCCGACTATGACTTTGGCCGACTAGCCGACTAGCCGACTAGTCGGCAGCAAAATGGCCGACTAGTCGGCAGGCCGATCATTACTTTCGGTAAAATCCGGGTGACGTCAGAAATGTTAAAAAAGAAAAAACAAAAAGAAATCGATTGTTGCCAGAAAGAGCAGAAGCTCTAGTCTTTCTGCATCATAATTTGCCCCTTATTAAAAAATATAAAAACTAGAGGAATACTCTTGTCAAACTTTAGTGTTTATTGCCATTGTTTGATTAATGATGAGTAGTACATTGTTTTGTTTGTTAACTAGATTCTTATTAGGCTATAGTATAATAGTTATTTTTTGTTGTTGAAGTTTATTTTACTTGATTTCTAGATCTCAGTACAATTTATTATATTGAAATAGGAACTTGTTTTATATGTATAATATATAAAGTACACATAGAACAACTTCCTATTTCTAGGTTGTAGTGTAAAGTAAACCTACCTACTTATTTCTAATATTTTGTTAAAAAAGTTTGTTGATCCAATTGATACTTACTTACTATACTTAGATACTTCTAGTATTGTTTTATTTTATTAATTTCGAGATTGAATAACTTGGGGATGTCAAAGGAAGAGTTCCTATTTTTTATGTTATAATTGAACCTACTTATTAGTAATAAGTAGGTTCAATTATAACATAGTAATAAGTTATTACCAATAATTATTTGCTTTAACCTATATTTTGTTATTTTATAAAAGACTAAAGGAAGAGTTCCTATTTAAATTTTCTACCAATTATTAAATTGTATTGTAAACTGAAACTGTGATTCTTATAATAAAAAATAACAAGAGTAAAGATACAATTTCATTTCAATCACTCTATTTTTTAAGCATATTAACATGAGTGAGAAGCGGGCCGACTAGTCGGCGGATTTAGCCGACTAGTCGCCGACTAGTCGCCGACTACAAAAATGGCCGACTAGTCGGCTTTACCGACTAGTCGGCGACTAGTCGGTACATCTCTAATAATTTTTTTTGAGCCCGGACTTTCAGTTAGAATCCCGGTGAATGTCCATAATTATTAACATCAACGTTTGAGGTCATTGAACCAAAATAGATAACCTACTCCGATAACTGGTCATTATGCTCCAGTGAGTTACGGCCGGTTTGCCGATACGTAGTCTCAATCATTAGTTAAAAATTATATTTTTTTGTTGATCAAATCAAAACATTTTGCCAATATTGAATCATTTGTTACTATTATTTTATCTACGAATCAAAAACCGGCTCTTAGTGCTCTAGCGCAGTCGTCACCTCTCAAAAGTCTAATCAAATTGCGCTGAGTACAGTAGACTTCGACTCCCTAATCGCACAAGTTCCTACGTCATAATAAAATAACTAGCATTATCGCTCGATGGCGTGTTAAACACTATGAATTTGAGCCACAAGTAGGTACTTTAATAAAATAATCTATTAATAATAAAGTTACTAATCAGTTTCGAATTGAGGGTTTGCATGAATAATATTACCTAAGTACTAGAATATACAAACAAAAAAATCTTACCCTTTTTTTTGGGTGGGAAATCGTCAAATAACTTCGGAGGGCGTGTCAGACTCTTACTGACTAAAATCCACTTGTGTTCCTTCAGTTGCCTGTGCCAGGGGCCACGGTAACCCTTTCGAACTTTCCCGCAACCCTGGCAGGCATCAGCCCTAGCGGACCCCGTCATTGGTGCTGACATCTCTTTGAGGCGCGCGTGGAACACAACGCACCGTCGACCCGGGCCTGGTCTTTATCGGACGGCGAGCTGAAGAAAATCATACCCTAGTAATTAAATATGGAACCGGCAGGCAGCCTGATTGCGTAATACACTCCCAATCACAACCCTGTCAATTTGACAATTCAACAATATTCATTGCGTTATTATTACGGTGTTGATGTCGGGCAGACGTATTTTTCAAACAAATGAAGCAATGGATGGTAAACACATGTGCTTTATACTTTTTGGCGAGTTCTACTCACATTGTAAAGAGAGCAATGATACTTTCGCACATTCACGTCCACCTCTGAACTTACAATGAATATACCTGCCACCATCTTTCACTTTTAAGAGTCATATTTTTAATTTATTTCCCCAAAAATTAAACCAATGGCCATTATGTTCCATTTCTTAAACATTGAACACACTAAAACGACAATAAAAACAATTTACCGCCTCCAGGGCTATATTTGCGAAGCACTTACATACAATAAGTATAGTACAGTCGCTGCCATTTACGTGAACGACACGTATTATGTTGCATTCTGGTCCTTATGAAAGTTTAGAGGGTTATATCGTGAACATCTTAACCCTCGTCACGCACCAGACGCAACTGAAATGTACTGTGTGTGGAAACTGTCGTCCACCATCTTGAGTTACAGCCGCGTACACTCGTGTTTCAAACACCGCTGGTCGGGATTGTACCTGAATATTTTAATGTACACACAGCAGTAGGTCAAGTTACCACAAACTGTAAAATATTCTCATTCGATTTTGAACTTCACATTCAACATTTTAAGGTTTAAGATCATTTGGAGGAATTGAACAGTTTCGTATAATATGATGTGCTGGCTACTGTACTTTGATGTTGTCTTTGAAGCTTGTTTTCAGTGCCGTCATGCGTAGGTACACGAAATAATATCAAGTTTGTGCTGTAATTATTTGTACTAAAACGGTTTGTAGAAAGTTATTGTAGTTTTGTTTTGAGTTACTGAGAATTTGTACTCGCTTTTGGGTCTTTTTCTTTACCTATAAAATAAATCGTGTCTATGTACAGTCGCCAGCACATCAAGTTATACGAAACTGTCAAATTTCTCCGAATGATTTTAAGCCTTAAAATATTCAAGGTTAAGTTCAAAATCGAATGTGAAAATTTTACAGTTTGCGGTAACTTGACCTGCAACTGTGTGTATAATTATTAGTATTACACAACTATCTAGATATTTACACTAGATACGAAACTAAATGACTAAGGGCTCATTTTCTTTTATCCGTGGAATAAAATTGACGGCTGACAGCTCTAGTAACTGTCAATAATTCAAATTTTATTCTCAGGATAAGACTTAATCTAGGTTTAAAAGTTTGATGAAATTCGCCCTAACTATACAAAAACAAAAGAGCACTTAGATGTCAAAGTAGGTACTCGTCCGCATCGCTGTCAAACGAAAACGTGCCCAGAAGACTGGCAACATTGCCACGTTGAATGGCAATACTAATCGAATTCTTTGGCCTCGTAACGAGCCAGCCAGGCCAAAATAAATATGATTTTACCAAAAATATAACATGTCTACAAAGGAAAAGGTATGCCTACGAATAGATACATAAATCTACTAGCTAAGTACCTACATACGCAGATCATTAATGCTAAGTACCTACAGTTCTATCTGTTCAATGATTACACCTACTTAGGTATCTATAATAACGTGTCAAATAATTCAAAGATTTATGCGATTTCCGTGTTTCGATAATTATGCGGTAACTACTTAACGTGACAATGATAAAGTAAATCGGAAACGTCATTGTCCGCGTCACGCTAGAACAAGAGATGCAGTACCTAAAATGACGATAAACTTAGTAATTATCTCATAATTCATAATGATGACAGTGTTAAACTTTGTCATTAACGTTAGTTTTATTTATTTTATTTAAGGTAGCTTCACAGCTGACAGTAAGTATAACATTTTGAAATTGTAGGTAATTTATTTATTTGCCAGAATATAGGTAAGTACATAAAATAATAACACGGTAAAATAATTTTAGTCTCACAATATTCGACTTATCAGTCGTGCAAATATTTCTAGTACAGTATGCATAATAATATCATGAAATTACATCAATGTCATGAGTCAATACAATTCTAATCTTAATAAAATTTACAGTCTTGTTTCGCTAATATTAATTAGGCAAATTTCATCATCATCATCAGCCTATATTCGTCCACTGCTGGACGTAGGCCTCTACTGAACGCCACTGAGCCCGATCTTCGGCTCTCCTCATCCAGTCTCTGCCAGCCGCCTTTCGCAAGTCGTCACTCCACCTGGCCGGCGGGAGTCCCACACTACGTTTGCCTAAACGCGGTCTCCACTCTACTAAAACTCGGTTTCACCAACGATTGTTGGTTCTACGAGAGATGTGACCAGCCCATTGTCACTTTAGCTTGCTTCGTTTTTGATTAGTTTATTATTATTCTAAGCATTACGCCAATAACAAGGTACACAGTAAAATAAGAATGGCAGGGAATGATGTGCAGCATCACCACCAAGCCCCATCAACCTCTTACCTACCATTAATTTTCTGATATCATTAAGGTAACAGATAGATTCTTCTATAAATACTCGGTACGAATAATGTTGCTTTAGCAGTTACAAAAAAAAACTAAATACCTCAAAAAAAATTTCCTGAATGAAAGTAGTCTCCGTCTTTCTTCAGGTCCCAAGCTACCTATTTGTTACTTTTCATAATGATCGGTTCAGTGGATTAGGTGTGAAAGATAATAGACAGACAGTTACTTTCGCAGTTATAATATTATATGTAACTACGAGTACTTTGTGGGTATCGTCTCAAATCACATGCAAAAACATTCAGACTTAAAGGTTCTGTAAATCGTAAACGTTATACCCACGCCAAATGCAAGAATCGAACGCAAACATTGAATTCTACGAGCACAAGACATTTTCACATTTATAACGGTACTCACAGCCGTTTCCCAAGAATCGAAAGAATGAAACGAAAGCTCTACTAGAGCGATCATGGCTAGAATTCCATTAGATATCTGGGGGGCGGACTTGCCAGCACAGCTGGCATTAGAGGCTTTGTTTCTAAATCGATCGGCGACTCGCTTGCATTCATCCTGATGGCATATACAGCAAAACCTCATTTCGGCCTGGTACAAATGATCCGGATGGCGATATAATGCCCTAAATACGGGCTCTATTGACAATTATGCGGCTTTGTTGTTACTTTCGGTAATCCGAGCGATGTTTTGTTTGTAATTACTTGCTGTGTAGGCATATAATGAACACACACAACACTTTTAGGACGTATTTATAGCGTTATCACGTCTGTATCAACAACTTTATCGGTATTTGGGTCTTCAGCGTTCAGTTGTAGATTGATTACATATACTTATGCTTTTAATGAGAAAGCATTATCATCCTAATCGTCTTGAACAAAATTATTATCAACTTTATTGGAACCCAGATCCTTATATATATTAATATTAATCCTTTATTTCAGGCAACTAAGGCTCATAAAACACAATACATATATAAGCATTTAACAATAACTATAAACTATTATCTATCTAAAAGTAAAGACGAACGAAGTAACACAAAGTGTGATATTTATTTATTTATTTAGGTTAACCAACAATTGTTTACACTATATACATTTCTGATTTAATGACTAGAGTAACATTTACAAGTGCAACAATCAATTACAGGTTAACACCACATGCACAGAAAACGGCTTCACATAACATATTTATAAATTATTGAAATTAGAACTTCTACATAGGTACAATAAACTACAATATATATACATATATATGATATATATGTATATATATTTATATATCTTATAGCACGATACACTGTGCTGTTGTGCACACTTGACGAATGAGAGCCAGCCCGAAAACAGTTGACCGTTACGACACTTTGGTTTTTTATAAATGATAAATGATTTTATTTCTGTAAGTAGGTTTGTACAAACACTTTTACACGTCAATCATATTTTAATAACTAGATGAGGTCGACGTTTCCTATCTGACTACTCTGAGAAGAAAGGCCGAAACAAACTCAGAGGTCACAGTCTCTTTTAAAGTCCAGACGTAATCTTCGTCAGATCATGTGAAGACCATGTAGATTGGTGTCTGAAACGGTCTTTTGAGGAAAACCCATACAGATTGAGCGGACCTGTCCAGTCAGTGCACGCATTTGTCAATAATCGTGCCGCTCAACTCAGAACTTAAGGAGCACAACGATTCGACGAACAATACCAAAGAAAGGACATTTGGGTAGGCTGCATAAATTACTCAAGCTGCCAGATCGTGAAACTAACTAAGAAATAAAAAAAAAAGTAATGAACCACATAATCTTCACATTCACAATAATTAAATAATATTATAATACTTTACAAAGTAAATACTCATGACATTGTATGTATAAAATTCATCAATGTCAATGTGTATATAAAAGTTCGGACATAATCTTTGAGGACCATGTAGATTGGTGTCTGAAATGGTCTTCTGAGGAAAGAACCACGCAGATTAAGAGGACCTGTCCAGTCAGTGCACGCATATTAGGCATACGCATATTAGGTATTATATACGTAAATATATATTATAAACGTTGTTAATTTATTTCATTGTTCCGGTTATTTAATACATAATATACAGCAAAAGAAACTTCGTTCCAACCGGGTATCTCACGACAATTCTCCACGATTTTTTTTTTAACAAATCACAATTCTAATTGCGCCGATTCACACATGTGAATCGTAAACCAGCGTTGCATAGAAAATCTCGCTTTCGAGGATTGTTCATCTCTGTGTTGTTCATTTAATCAAATCTATTTACGATTTCCATACCAATAACTAATCTTATTCAACCATAATAATTATAACGTTTTAAGGATATTACACCGCACATAAGTATCTAGTTGAAGCGAACCAAAATTTTGAAATGCTGACTCGTAATTGAAATGTAATTATTAAGCCCACCTGTAATGCATTGTGAATGATAACAATCTACTCTGACACATTTTCATAATTAATTATCTATTCGTTATTCAGGACATAACACAGAGTCCCATAGTATTATCAATGGAAACCTGTCATAATTATTTTGTTGGTAATACAGTCGACATCAAAAGTGATTATTGATCAATTTTCGGAAGGATTTGACGTAATTAATGGGAACTTTTATAAATTAAATGGAAAATAAGTTTTATGTCAAACTAAGTTGCTTTTGCTCGCGGCTTCGCCCGCGTGGATGTCGGAAAATATCCCACGGGAACGTAGGTACTCATCATCATCTGGCTAGCCTTTTCCCAGCTAAGTTAGGGTCGGCTTCCAGTCTAACCAGATGCAGATCAATAACAATACATATTTTACATGGAGCGACTGCCTATCTGACCTCCACAACCTACTTACTGGGTATTACGATACCCCTTAAACCTACTTGCTCCCACGAGGACTAACTACCGGGATTAAAAGTGGCCTATGTGCTAATGCAGGTTAGTAACTATCTGTGTACCAAAGTTCATCTAAATCCGATGAGCCGTTTTTGCGCCAGTCCGGAACAACAATCAGACAAAAATTCTAAAAACTATATTTTTGGCATCCGACTCGTTCGACCTTGACTTCGTAAAAGGTTTTTTTTCCAAAAATATTCAATATACAGTTTTGACTTCATTAGCCTATTTTATTATATGTATACATGGTTCCAGTAGGAGGTAATGAGAGTTATGCATGAGCAACAAATTAATCACATAAAGGATTTGTAAGTACATACTTCATAATAATAAAATAATTAATGAAAGAGTAAATCGATTAATTAGTGTAGGTAGAGACAGATCAAAGATACGATGAATCGTGATGAAGCGAAATCAAAGATGGATGGATTTTGTGAATGATAACCAAAGGCTGGAAAAGGGGCATAAAAGGGGTGACATTTGAGACGACAGTTTGACGGCTAATAGAGATTTTGTTATATCTATTACGGAACTAGTAGACAAATATGGTGGAAAAAGGCACAGAGATGACATTAATGTATAATAAGTAAAATATTGTGTATTTTAACAACTCTAATCTCAATACCCCGTGACTCCATTGTTTCTCCGAGCTCACACATCCGCAAATAAGCCGGAGGAGCTTAATCTCAAACAAAAGGCACTCGTGAAGTTGAACTAACTCGTGTGGAGTGCCGCTTATTGAATCGTACGAAAGTGTAAGACCAGTATTTGGTAAACATCGAGTTTAACTCTGAACTGCCGGGCAATTAGAAACTCCGAGTGTGCCCGACTTCAGTTCGGACTGAGGTCAAAACAATTATCTACAGGTGAGTTTGCTTTGCTAACTAACCGTGAATTGTTCTTACCAACAAATACACAGACAGCTGTATACCTCATTGCTATCTTCTCGTTGAATGGCTTCGGGGTCTGTTGAAAGTAAATAAATCTTAACTGCGGAGAGGGTGTTGTGGCGCAGCCTGTGAGAGGCCTCTGTCCAGCAGTGGACTACAATAGGCTGAGTTGACCGATTAGGTAGGACGCAGGAGGCGAGTTGTGGGCTCACGGACGAGTTATCGTTGCGCCCGTGGGCCGGGTTATTGGCAGTGAAAGTGTAGTAGGACCTCCGTGGTGATATGAGAAATTACATTATCTTCTGTTTTGAATTGTATTTCTGTATCAACGATACACAAATGTATACCCACATAACACTTAATTTATTCTTTACGTAGATTTACATTCTATGATTTTATTGAATAATAGGTTACTATGTAGGTAGCTATAATTCAATAAAATCATAGAATAACAAACATAATCGCCAAGTCTTTTTACATCTAATAACGAGCTACGATCCTTTATTTTTATTTTTTTTGAGGATGGGAAATCGTCAAATGACCCCTCCCGCTCTGGGTGGAGCGGAAGGGAGTGTCAGACTCTTACTGACTAAAACCCACCCGTGTTCCTTCAGCTGCCTGTGCCAGGGGCCACGGTAACCGGATGATTGACTAACACGTTAACCTCATATGTAGGTCACATATTGTAGTTGCCTCTTAAACTAAGTAGTAGCTAGATAGTAACATGAACAAAATCTCTTATACGCATCTGGATTGATTTGTATTGTCAATGTCACATACTACTCGTACTTAGAGATGTGAACTAAGGTGTCTTGTCTTTGGTCTCTGGCACTGACACATCAAGCAATGGCATTTGAGATCAATTGTCTTTAGTCATTGATTGAGATAGATCAATGACTAAAGAATAAGAGAGGACATGAACTAAAGGATCGTATCGCGTGCCCGCGTGGAAAGTAAAATGGCGTAGGCTCCGCCCATTACCTAGTGTTGTCCTCTGCTCATTCTTTGCAATGATTTTGTTCATCGTGTTGATTACAAATCGATTAATCGAAATCACATACATTAAAATAAGGTTTTTGATTTTAAGTAGATAGTAGGTAAGTAGGGTGTTATTCGATTCTCATTCTAGGACGTCGCATTATGGATTAAGTACAAAAAAGCCTGTTGTTGCGTAATCTGACTGAAAAATTGCAAAAATCATCAATTTGGCGGTTCATTTAAAATTAATTGTACTTGATATTATTTACTCTATGATTAATAGTTGCTCGTGATAATCAAGCTAGAAGAAGAGTAAATTAAACTGCAACAAGGAATTCAAAACTACACCGATTATTAACAAAATAAAACAACAGAAATCGATATTATGCATTTAATGGGAGAACCGTTTTATTTCAAATAGATACAATAATATCAGTTTGTAATTAGTATTAAGTACACCAATAATGTGAAATACAATAAAGTCTGCCTGTCTACAATAAATGTACAGGGAAATAATAATGTATTATGACTCAAACTCAAAGCATTTATTTCAAATAATCCAATTACAATTACAATCTTACTGACGGCGCCCGTTCACGAACATGACGTATGGATCAGCACCATTCAGCTCAACCATTTTGAAGGGAACTCAATGATCCAATACACACGCCACCACCAGCGACACATTTGAGTGAGCATGACATACTCTCAGCCGCCAGGGCACATTCAAGTCAATGAAAGACGAACCCAGTAACCTTTATAGTGGGTACATAGTGCTCACACATGTGCTATGCAATTATACAATACTAAGAGATTGAATTTATACAATGCAAAGATAGGTTGTACAATCTTCATCAGCTCCAACATTATTTTCGAATATTATGGGTAAATGTAGGCTTACAATGAAAATGTGATAATTTACCTTAGGGAGCCTTGTCGGTATTGCATTGTCGTGAAGTCTCACTATATCAAGACTTCTATTAATACAAGACTCTTCAAAATGTAGTGAACAAACAAATACTTTTTCCTGGCTGGAGTCGATATTTTCTTGACCCAATGATTCAAGCCACTTACTTTTAAATTTATCATTTTTGGTAACCTAAAAACACAAACAAAACACGCAAATTAACATAAATGTGTATATTCTTTCATGCTAAATATTCAAACGAAAATTGGTTTTTATCGATGCAAAATCGATTCGTTGTGCAAATTACACAATCACAACACTATATTTGTCAATAAAAATACGTAGTAAACAAAACCAAAATAAGGAAATATATCGTTCGAAAGACTATGAATAGGCAATAATCTATGACTGAACAGTAATAAACATGAATTGAGACTAGAAATTGGTATAAATTTATATAGGAAACTTAATAATCTATGAATTCTTTCGACTTACTTGTGCAGGGATATCAAAGGCGCTTTTTTACTGTAATTCGAGCCACAGCCCCTCACACAACACTTAGGCATGGTTTCCTCTATCACAGACAGCCTCAGTCAAATTTACAGCACTCAAAATGTTCTCAAAATGGAAAAAAACTTAATATTTAGTCGCACGATAACGCCAAATGACACTTCATGTACACTCTGAGAAGTACTCAAAACCAGAAACTAAAATGGCGAACCGGCCGATGGGCAGGGCTTCCGTGACGTCATACTTCAATATTGCAATTTTAGAAAACTGACAAAATACGGTTTTCTCTTTTTGACACTTGCAGAATTGCATAAGTTAGAAAGAAACATGTATATTTTTTTATTTCTGTATAGAATCGTATGATATTTCCATAATGTATAATTTATATAGATCTTTTAGTTCATGTCCTCTCTTGGTCTTTAGTCATTGAGATAGATAAGTCAATGAGCAATGGACAAAATTGTCGGCAATATGTATGCTTGAATATGAGGCTTTTGACAACGTTGGTTGTGTATACTTGTCTTTTTTTATTTTTTTTATTTGTAATGTGCGTTTTGTTTGTGCAGAATAAACATTTTTTCTTCTTTCTTCTTCTTCTGTATAATCGATTAGTATTAAATAAAATATACGATATACGTTTATATAAAGTGGGGCGATTAGGTTATCACATTAATTGAATTATTACGTATTTTAAACAAACACAACATCATCTGCCTCATCGGCCTAGCCTTTTCCCAAATATGTTGAGGTCGGCTTCCGGTCTAACCGGATGCAGCTGAATACCAGTATTTTACATGGAGCGACTGCCTATCTGACCTCCACAACCTACTGGGTAATACCAAAACCTTTTGGTACGACTGGTTATCAGACTTTCGGGCTTCTGGCGACCCGTAACGACTGTCAAAGATCGACGAATGACAGCCGGGTCCGAGGCACAGAGGGGTCCCGGTATGTAAAGACGGTCACCCATCCACGGACTAACCGCGACAAGTGTAGCTTAACAAGGTCAAACGACCCGTGCGGCTGTTATGGCTTAGCCAAAAGCTAACATACAAGCAAGCTAACATACACACAAGCTAACATACAAGCAAGCTAACATACACACAAGCTAACATACAAGCAAGCTAACATACAAGCAAGCTAACATACACACAAGCTAACATACAAGCAAGCTAACATACACACAAGCTAACATACAAGCAAGCTAACATACACACAAGCTAACATACAAGCAAGCTAACATACACACAAGCTAACATACAAGCAAGCTAACATACACACAAGCTAACATACAAGCAAGCTAACATACACACAAGCTAACATACAAGCAAGCTAACATACACACAAGCTAACATACAAGCAAGCTAACATACACACAAGCTAACATACAAGCAAGCTAACATACAAGCAAGCTAACATACACACAAGCTAACATACAAGTAAGCTAACATACACACAAGCTAACATACAAGCAAGCTAACATACAAGCAAGCTAACATACACACAAGCTAACATACAAGCAAGCTAACATACACACAAGCTAACATACAAGCAAGCTAACATACACACAAGCTAACATACAAGCAAGCTAACATACACACAAGCTAACATACAAGCAAGCTAACATACACACAAGCTAACATACAAGCAAGCTAACATACACACAAGCTAACATACAAGCAAGCTAACATACACACAAGCTAACATACAAGCAAGCTAACATACACACAAGCTAACATACAAGCAAGCTAACATACACACAAGCTAACATACAAGCAAGCTAACATACAAGCAAGCTAACATACACACAAGCTAACATCCAAGCAAGCTAACATACACACAAGCTAACATACAAGCAAGCTAACATACACACAAGCTAACATACAATCAAGCTAACATACACACAAGCTAACATACAAGCAAGCTAACATACAAGCAAGCTAACATACAAGCAAGCTAACATACACACAAGCTAACATACAAGCAAGCTAACATACACACAAGCTAACATACAAGCAAGCTAACATACACACAAGCTAACATACAAGCAAGCTAACATACACACAAGCTAACATACACACAAGCTAACATACAAGCAAGCTAACATACACACAAGCTAACATACAAGCAAGCTAACATACACACAAGCTAACATACAAGCAAGCTAACATACACACAAGCTAACATACAAGCAAGCTAACATACAAGCAAGCTAACATACACACAAGCTAACATACAAGCAAGCTAACATACACACAAGCTAACATACAAGCAAGCTAACATACACACAAGCTAACATACACACAAGCTAACATACACAATTAAACACAGCTAACATTCTAGCCGTAGCACCTTTTTTTCGTTTTAGTATTTAATATCATTAAACTGAATTTGTGATTATTTGATAACAATAACATAAAGTTTGATTTGAATTGTTGATACCATCGCCCCGCGCGTCTGTAGTGCCTTATTATCAAGGGTGGTTTATTTTTATTTCGTGCAATTTTTTACGCTATTAATTTTGTTTGAAATATAAGTTTTTTTTTTTTTGTAACAAGTCACAAGAAATTTCTGGTGTGGGGCAACCCACACCAGGAATTTCTGCTGTATCGTGGGTGCGTTTACAAATATTTAAAGTCACGTACACAAACAGCCAGACCCGGAACAACAGGTTGCAGGTCATACAAATATTTAATCCGTGCGGGGATCGAATCCGCGACACGTAACGCAGTAGTCAATCGCGTAACCACTGCGCCAACCGTGCCGTCAAATTGCTTATTTTATTATTTTAACTAACTGATTGTCAACTTGTAATAACCGCTGAACTATTTAATGTGTGTGTGTGTGTGTGCGTGTGTGTGTGTGTGTGTGTGTAATCGCCTTTCTGTATAATAAGTTTAAAAGCAAATATCTTATAAGTTTTATATATAGGGACACCGCGACGCAACTCTAGTAGAACAATAACTATGAAAATTTCATGGAAATTGTTCTACAAGAGTCACGCCGCGCTGTCGCGTCGCGCCTGTCCGTGGGAGCCTTTATTGTATATTTTATTTATTGTCTCAGGCCAGCGGAGCGAGCATGGCCTACTGTGAAAGGCTTGAGTCACACGTTTTTATCACAGTTTGGGAGCAAAAACCGTGATAACATGCGTGACTCAAGCCTATCACAGAGGCAGTGCTCGCACCCCAGAAAAAAGAAAAAATCACCGGGAGAAAACCCGAGTAGAAAAACTAATTTCAAACACAACAAAAATCGTAAACAGGTATAAGTATTCCTTTCCATTCTTTCTTTTCTAAAAACATACAAATAAATATCGTAAGTGCCTACAAACTACACATACGTACACAGAGAACACAAGGGTAGTAAAGTACGTAGGTAGGGTAAGGGGTAGGTAGGTACCTATTCTTTTATGTTCGTGAGCAGAGAGTAGAGGCCCCGCGGTGTCGTAGTATTCAATTACCGAAGAAAATAAAATGCTAACAGAGCCGCTTCTGTTTGCTCTATGGCACGCAAATTTATATATAACGAGGTTGACTTTAGCTCCGTGTTTTAGACGTTTTGTAATGGAAAAACAATCAGTTTCTGTAAGGTTGAATGAACTAGATCATTCCGAAACCGGGCTTATTTAGGCGGATCTCACACCACCACGTGCCACGCGCCAAACGCGCGCGAAGCTGAGCCAAATGCCCCGCGCGGAAACCCGTTTTTACAAGCTTTTATTAAGTTTCACCTATCCGGGGGTGTCTGTCTGTCTGTAATTAAATCTTGCAAGTTAAATTTGTCCCACTTCCCGGTCACTGATTAAGCTGAAATTTTGCATGCAGATGAAATAACCAGAGATCGTAATTAGGTACCTAATAGTAGATTGTTATACAAGGAGCTAAAATGACCCATTATAAACGAGGTAGTTTTACTCCCGAGCTTTAGCGAGGGAGTAAATAGAAACCGAGTTTTAATGGGTTTTTAGCGCCGTGTGTTACACTCTACTTTTCACTACGATTGCAAGAAAATAAAACAATCCAATACAATATGAAATAATTATGTAGTTTATTTTATTAAAAATTAAATGTACAATTTGTACAATTCTGGATATTTAACGAGATGTTTTTTCCCGGTAACTTAATTTCAGTCCTCTGTGAAGATGAATGTTGAGTGGTTCTTTTCCTTTCTCTTCTATTTGCAAATTAGGGTCTCCATTCTCACTAGATGATGACGTTTTCACTATTGTAAAATGAATTACGGTCACTACAAATTCAATTTGCATTTGAGAAAAATTATAAACATTTCGCGCCAATGTCTTTTTTTTGTTTTTTCTTCTGCAGCCGCAAGCGCAACGCATTGCATGCATTCTACCAAAGAGATCGCCGAATTTAGTTCCATTTAAAAAAAAAAAAATGTAGTACTTTTTTTATGAAACAGTAATAAGTCGAGTCTATATTCATGATTATTCTACTTATGACTAAAGACTTTTTCGTTTTTGTAGGCTCATTGTCATTTGACACACAAAAATTCAAAAAAAAAAACTTTTTCCCCTAGAGGAAGAATTGCAATTTTTCTTCGCTCTGGTACGCCACAATGACGGTCTTTTTGAGCAAGAGGAGTGAAAAGTTATTTATGTACTTGCATCGAAGTGTTGATATTAATATGGATCTTCCCGGGATTACCTATTGGACAATCCCGTGTGGCCAACAATATTACAAATAAATAATAAAAAAAAACCTCAGAGATAGACAGACAAATAAAACAAAGATAATTAACATACAATTTATATTAGTATTCACAATACAAATTATTAATAGTCTTATGCAAATTCTTATACTCATACCTTGCCTTTTTTATAAATAAGAAAATACTTTTGCTTCTAGCCTAGACTCGTGAGGGTTTGATTATTCAAACGGCCCATCAGAATCATTTTCCTTGTGCGATTCATTCAAAGTACCACTAAGATTTGAAGTGTTCGCTTCCGGCATTACTGTATAACTTTTTTATTTAATAAATCACGGGATTTTTCTGCTCTTTAAAATTAATCTCGGGATTTGAGGCATGTCCACTTTATTCTTTCGCTGTATGAAATCAGTGTAAGTACATAAATAACTCTACCTAATTCCGACCTCTGGTGATAACTAATTCAATAACGATGATCAAATTGTTTTATCCTCAGTTTACATAATACTATTAAGAAGTAGTAGGTAATTCTAAAAAAAACAGAAAATTAAATGGCTGGGTCCACGATCCAGTGCGCTCCGATCGGGCAGGAACGCGATCCCGATGCGCGGTCGATGTGGCCGTGCCGCGGTATCCGAGCACACGCGGTGGAGCTGCCGATCCGACCGCTGTCGGTGTTTGTTTTGAATGCTAAATGGACTGTTTTCGGAAATTACATCATACGAGACATTTTAAAACACATTTTACTTTTAAAATCAGATAAATTACAGAAGTGCATTTTTGAAACGTATGCTCTACTGAATGTATAATTAATCACAATTACAAGAAAAATTATATACTTACATTGTTTTTTAAAGTTAACAAGCTACTTACTCATTTTTACTTTGAAGACAACTTACAGAAAATAAATCCCGACAGAGGTCTAGTTCTTTAAATGCTTTTTGTCATTGAAGGTCCATAGCAGTTTTTGGAAACACCAATTCCACAATTTGTTTTTATTTTTATCATGAGTCGAACTTTTGTGGCTATTAAGTTTGAGCAGTAATTTTGAACTTTCTACTCAATTTCAGTCATGTTCCATAAAGCTTAGGTAAACCACAATTGCTCAGGTAATCTTCGACATTATGGTGATGAATTATCACATTAAGAAACATCCACAAAAGTTTATGGGCTTTTTAAAGAAAAAAAAGTTCAAAACCGATGTCAGGTGAAAATTTTGCGGACGGCGAGCAATGGGCAGCTCGCCGTTCGATAAGGATCAGGCCCGGGTCGATGGCGCGTTGTGTTCCACGCGCGCCTCAATGAGATGTCAGCATCAGTGACGGGGTCCGCTGGGCCGATGCCTGCCAGGGTTGCGGGAAAGCCCGAGAGGGATACCGTGGCCCCTGGCACAGGCAACTGAAGGAACACGGGTGGGTTTTAGTCAGTAAGAGTCTGACACACACACAGCGTGATATTCAACCATGATAATGGTTCATCTGGAAACCGACCCCTAATTACTGCAACTAGCGACTTACAAAAGAAGGAGATCCCTACATAGGTATTTAAAGTGTTTTAAGTTCAAACTGTTTAACAGAAAACAAATTAAATCTCGCTCAAAGTTCAACGAGCAAAGAGAATTTGTATCTAATTTGTCACATCACTTGCGAAAAAGCAACTCCTCGAATTTGTATCTAACAATAAGAGACTACTTTATATAAACCGTTTTTCATTCTAGAAAGGTTCTATATACAAAAAAAAAGGTTTGTATTGTTATTCCATACGTAACTTAGACTCAACGCAAAACAAAGGTACACTCAGGGGCAGTAAATGTGGCCCAAACCCTAAACGCGAAATTGTGAACAAACTAAATAATGAATAATATTTTTAATGAGAATAGCTTTTTAGTTGGTTAAAGTGAATAATTTCACTTTTGGTTAGTTTTAAAACAAAATATGTGTAAAAACCTCGTGCTGGTCTCTGGGTGCATAAATCATGTTCCATTTTCTTTCACCTGGCTTTTTATTTGCTAAAATTGCCTCCTTGTCCCACTTGGAGCCCCTGACAGCGATGAGAATACGGTTTTTTAACACAGTCATTTTTTTAACTAACCATAATGTCAAATGATTGCTTGATGGTTTACTTTGTTCACAATTTCGCGTTTAGGGTTTGGGCCACATTTACACCGGTAAGTGTACCTATTTGTTTTCGCTACAAGAAAATATTTATAATTTTATGCACTAGTAAAAAAAAATACTGTTCAAAGGCAGACTTAATGCCTGAGGCATTTTCTACCAGTCGACCTTAGGGTGATGCAGAGATAAAACATGGCAGGTGCAACATACGGGAAAATAGATGGCTCGCAAATGACTAGAATACAAGAATAAATACTAATAGATAAATACATACATACATATAAACAAAATAAACCTTCTCAGTAGAAATAACGACCGGTAGAGGAGAAAACGCATCTAGCAACTGAGCGCTAGGAAGTTTCGGCCAACTTCTGACGGATATTCACGTGCCTTCAATTTAAACTATAACTAACTGGTTACCGTCCTGATGTTCAGAGGGAGCGCATTCCATAGAAAAACCACCTGGACAAAGAAAGAAGAATGAATGAAGCCAGAACGGTGAGAAGGACATCGTAGAAGACAATAATTGTTGGTGGAACGAAGTGTTTTACTATGGGCAGTGCATACTGCATACTCATTGAATTTGGGAAGTCAGGTAAGAAGGAGAAGTGAAATATAAACCTGCCTTCTTCGACATAGCATTAAAAAAAAGCTATTGTGTTCTATATACACGAGTATGCATAATTTCTTATTCGAAATTTTCACGGGTTTTTCGCATTTCTTAATAAAGAAATTGATGAGCAGGTACTCATCAATTTCTTTTGCCTAAAAGACTCGGGTTTTATGCCCATTCTCACTAGTGTCTATTTAAGTAATGCCTAACGTAAGTAGATTCCTAAGCAACTACTCCCGTTTCACCGATCATTTCTCTGTTAGTTATACAAGGATGTTTTTGAGCGTGGCCAAAATTGTAACTAACACCGCCATCTTGTTATTTCAATACCAATTCACAAATGTTTGCCAACAGCGCCCCCTGCAATGTTATTCAGGCAACAAAAGATCTTGTAGCACTGCACTGTACTTCAGTTACTAAAGTTACTTGTAAGCTTTGAAACGTAGACAGAGAATTCTCTGTCTACGCTTTGAAATCTACATTTTGACAACAATTGTCTGTGTTTTTTTATAGTCGAGTGAAATTAAGTGAACCAAAAATACTCAAAAAGCAGAACCAAGTTTATAGTGGCCGGATTTTCATGGGACTGTTTTTGTTGAGTTCCTAGAGGTGAGGAGAAAAATTCTTCTGTTTGTAATGCTTGCCTAAAACAGAACATGACCACTACGTCCCCCCGAGTCTACGACCACGACATAGTCTCGGCAAGATTCCCAACTTGCACTTTGTCTTGACTTTACTTTGCTTAATAAAGTAAGCGTCTCATACTATTGTGAACTTTATTAGTGTAAGTTTAATGTTGATATTCGTACGAAACGCTTGTTCACATTCACTTATACGTTTATGAACATTAAACCTATAATAAAATTAAAGAAACGAATCGTATTCGTATGAAACGCTTCCTTAGAAAGATAAAGTCTTGGTGCGATCTGTGAATTTTGCGCTAAGTTTATCAATGCATCAATCAGGTCAAAGCTGCCGAACCAATTATGGTAGATCAGACACCTAACTATTAAAATTAAACAAAACTTTAAGTTACTCATAGTTTCATTCATCTAAAAAAAAACTAAATATGTTTTATTGTTGGCTAATTAAAAATGCGTTCTTAGGAAGCAAAATATTTTTTAGACCTGGTTTGAAGTCCTGAAATCAGTTCTCAAAAGACGTATCTCCAGCTGCAGCAGCAGCAGCCTTTGGCGGGCCTATTGAAATACGTGGGCGGCCCACTTGGTTTCCCGCGGGCCTGTGTTAAGCAGCATTGCGGTCCTCAATCATTTATTTTCACAGTCCAATATCAATTTATTAATTGGAATGACGTTCAGTATAGGCGCGGCAAAACGTACACCATTCGAACGCCTAACCACATTAGTAAAGAAATTTCTCATGTGGCCCTAAACAAATAATGAATCATATGTTTGTGTAAACACTAAAGACAGTCTCCATTTTATTTTGGTAACAATGCAGTTGGGTGAAACAATGTTTGAAGGTAAAATTTTTGGTTAAATCTTTTTGTGGCGAAGCTTTTCAGCTGCAATTAAATAAAGAGCCCGCTTAGCGTAATCATTTGTAACTAAAGTAACCTTTTAATTGTATTCGCCAAATCTGCGCCTTAGTTTCTGTTCTGTGGTGCCCGGGGCAACGATCTGTTACAAAATTTTATTTCGAATATTTTAAACTTGAACACGATCCTTGGTTATCAGTAATTAATTGAGTGCACGAATTGTAAATATTAAAATAATAATTATCTTAAAGTCTGTCGAAATTATAGAATTATTTATAAAATTTCACTTAGTCATAAATTTGAATTTCTAGTACCAATAGGGCTCTATTGGTACTAGAAATTCAAATTTATGACTAAATATTGTTTCAATGTCCTATTTTAATAATGAATCAGTGGTAAATTACATTCCGACTTTTTACTAAGTACTTAAAAATCTCATTCAAAGTCCATTTAGATATTCAAATAGCTTTAAAACGTTTAAAAAGTCGCGCAGTCGCGTTGGCTAGCTAGCTGTCGTTTATTGGACAACCTTTATCCTTCAGCCAACGTGTCTAAACCGACATATTCGATACACGACAAGCTCGGTTTTGTTTGTTGATGACACGATCATTCTCCAACGGGTGTATAGCGTAGCTAGGGATTTTGTATAGGGGGGGCAGCCGCCCAGCTGAACTTACCACAGTCCACTGCAGTAAACAAAATTAGAGAAATATATGATATTCTTCAGGATATATTATGCTAGTTAGATAGTGTGTTGAAAACATAATACAACTAATTTGGTACGATAGATAAATTTGAAACAAATAAATTTGAATTTGAATTTAGAAAAAGTCACGGAAATACCTCTAAAAAAATCTTTTAACGATTAAAAACCATACTAATATACATGCAATAATTCTGTTTTTTTTTTCAGATTGTTCTTCAAGCAACATATTAACTTTCATATTAAAATTTCACGCGGACGATGTCGCGGGCAGAAGCTATAGTATAGTTAAAATCTCGCTGCAGACTTGGTCATAAATCATAATCGGAGTAGGGATGTGCGCTAGTTGCGCGCGCTCAAGGCCATTATCGATAACAGAATCATTAAGGTTATCACGTAAACATACTGTTTTAGTTTTATATATACGTTCTTTTGTTTATATATTTAATATGCTTTGTAGTAAATTTGGTAATAAAAAAAAATGTGTATTTATTTCTATTTTTTTCTAAATATATAAAACTATCGATATCACTCATCGACTGCAGTAATACACAGGACTACGTGTGGGCGTGGCCTGCCCATAAGGCCCGTGAGTGGGAAAGAGAGCGAAACACTCGAATGATTTATGACCGAGTCTGCAGCGAGATTTTAACTATACTATAGTTATTTATAAAACAACTGTTAAAAAATGTTCTCCCATGCGTCCACACGTCACAGTCAATTCTCTAACAAGTTAGAAATCACAAAAAAATAATGTGATGAAACTACAAATTAACGATTTTCGGACTTTTTCCGTTACTTGTACTGTGTAACGTTGCTTCTTGCCAAATTTTATGATTCTAGGTCAACGGGCAGTAACTTATAGGTTTCGATTTATTTCCGTGTATCAAAATATGTCGCTTATGTGGCCGAATGTTTTTATTGCGTTGACATAGGACCTTGATTATTTTAGAGCGCCAAGGGACCGTAGACCTACGTATTTGATATTAATTTCAACTTGATACCTCGTTAAAAAGGTCTTGACAAACAGACAAAAGGACGGACGGACAACGAAGAGGATTCCGTTTTTTTTCCATTTGAGGTGCAGAACCCTAACAAAAAGCGTTTAAACAGTAAGTAATTCTTCAATACCATCGAATTATCTAGGGTGGACAATGAAGTTTCTAGGGTGGGCGTTGCCCATCCTTGCCACCCTCTAGCTGCGCCCATGGTGTTCAGCTGAACTCTTTCAGTTTCAGATCAAGTGGATGGATATTTTTTTTTTTCTCACTCCATCGTCGACTCTGTCTCTGTCACCACTGACCTAGACTAGAGTCAAGAGCAAACCCAGCTATAATAAACAATAAAAAAAAGGAATTATTCCTTATTTCGCATGAATAGGTCTTGCAACTATCAGTCGATGTGAGGTTGATTTATACCTGTGTCTGGTTGTAGATTTTATGACTGATCTTTAAACACGAGCTGCACTGAAATTGAGTTCTTGTATGTTTTAGATGTTATTAAATTGATTGTTCATCATGCTTTGAAAAACAGTAGGGACTGAACAGACAGCAGTGCTGCTGGGGAGTTCGTTGCACCACTTCTTCTTCCCAGCTAAAGCACTAGGAAGTGTGAAAGGCGGTCATTTTGGGGGACTGTCTTATGTAATATTGACGTTCAAAAAGGATTCTCAGCCCAGTTTGAATAAATGACTTTTGATTCTGATTTTGATTGGACCAGAACAATTTTTAAATAAACGTACAAAAAACCGATCGTCCTAGGTCTGCAGTCGCCTGGTCTGCCGTCTCAAAACTGAAGTTGGAACATACTTTGATCGCTGACCAACTTGCTGGGTTTGTTTACAAAAATATCTTTATTTTCTCGCAATTTGTTGCCCATTGAAAAGCAGTGTTTATTTTGAGTTTAACGGCCCTCGTTTCATGCAATATTCATATATAACTATGTTTGCTTGGAGTTAAATCCGGTGAAAAATGGAGGCGTATTTATAAAAGCGATTCGCTTGGGAATATTTTAAGAGGACTGGCCCTGCAGTCTCGACATAGTTAGCAATCGTTTTCGGTTGCTAAGTCCTAACAATCCAGATGTAAATGTTGATATAAATGTTTGGTAGTCTCGACACTCAAATTTATCGGTTGTTACCTACCGGTAGGTACCTACCTAAAATACCAGTAACAACAGATAAATTTGAGTGTGGAGACCACCAACTATCGTTACATCTAGATTGTTAGGACTTAGCAACCGAAAACGGTTGCTAACTATGTCGAGACTGCAGGCCCTGGGGTTTAAAGTTTTTTTTTATTTCATCGTAGTCCGAGCATAGCATGTGCTTTAAGGCTTTCAACAGATTCGTAGGTGGACATTAAAGCTTCAACGTTCTTGACTATCATCAAAGTATTCACGAAAAATGTGAGGCATGTTTACGGGTGGATGTACCTTCTGTTCAAAAT
This sequence comes from Brachylomia viminalis, assembly GCA_937001585.2. Lineage (NCBI taxonomy): Eukaryota > Metazoa > Arthropoda > Insecta > Lepidoptera > Noctuidae > Brachylomia > Brachylomia viminalis. The sequence continues at coordinate 8,988,554 of OW443300.2, forward strand.
AGAATTAATAGGTAAAATGTATCAGCAGTGATAGTAGATCAGAAACGGAAAATTACATGGCAGATTATTTTATGACGTCAAAATAATGTTATTAGAACCGACAAACAATCTAGTAGTTTCTTTACGTAGAGTGCTACAAGGACCTTTTGGCGCTCGAATGACGTTGTTATAGGGGCGCTGTTGGTAAACAATTGTGAAATATATATCTATAAAAATCAATGCCACTTTTCGTTGTAATTTTATAACTGATGGACCGATTTTGATAATTATTTTTTTAGAATATTCCTTGAAGTACGAGGATGGTTATACGGCGAAAAAAATTTTAAAAAAAATGTTAGGCGGTACGATATTCGCGGGGTCAGCTAGTTATTTTATGAAATGTACTGCCAAAACAAGATGGTGGCATTCGTTCCAAATTTGGCCACGCGCCAAAAGTAAGTACTTACTTTTGGCGCGTGGCCAAAATCAGAACTAGTGCCGCCATTTTGTTTTTACCGGTGGACAGCCGTTATTATGTGCAATCACCGCTTTCTTAAAGCGTTACGCATCGGCGAATCGGTGTCGTATCTTTAGTGATCGCTTAGTGGCTGGTGACATATTTTTTGCGCTTGGCCACGCAATACATTTAAATGTCGCTAAGTATTAGTGAAAACGGGCATTAGCTTCAGTCAATTCAACCAATCCTTTGTCAATGTTAAAGACTGCAAAGGAATTACTGTATAAAGACTGCTAGTTACATGAAAAGCCACGTCTGGACTGAATCGTAAAGCAAAACCGTGTTCAGTCATCGAGTCGTGAACATTCAGTCTATAAAGTCTAAAGCTGCGGTCAACTATGTACATATCTATTGAGAGAGCAACTGCTTTAATTAGTGGTTGCAAGAAGAAAATTACACTTTTAGCTGAAACTTTTTGATGTCGAATCTCTTGATGTTTGTAGGTAAGTATTTATGAACACAACATACAATTTACATCGAGTTTTTGGAAAGATAAGGAATACCACAAACATAGGTAAGTTTGAATGACAAAGACGACGCTCTTTAAATCAGAACTTTTTCTAAAACTCGTTCAGCCTTAGATTGTGCCAATACTATTTTATCTTTTTGGGAAACAAAACTTAAAAGCGACTCGTTTTTTTCTCTTAAACAAGTCACTTTTGCACAAAACATTAGCTTCATTTGCCGTTAATGTTTTCTGTTCGCTCTCTAAATATATTTTTCGGGAGCCAAGTTAAATTGCTTGAATGTTTTTTATTGGATAAAGTTTTAATAAGACGAAACAATACTTCATCCCGACCAATAGATAAATGTATTGTTCTTTGTTATATATTTTCTGGTGTACAATAAAGTATATATAAATTAATAAATAGATAGATACGGTATTCTTCTGAAAACGTGACATTTAGTTATTTTCGTGTTATTGCTTCTAAAACGTAGCAGTATTGTGTATTTCATAATTTTTTTAATACAAATATCCAGGACTAGCTTCACCCGCGACTTCGTCAGCCTGGAAGTAAACTACTCGTATCTATGTGTTCATACCTTAGAGCATTTAGGTAAATGCTCTAAGGTTCATACACACGAGCGGCACGCGCGAACGGCACAGGCAGGCAACTGCAGCCGTCAAAGCGTTGCGCGTCGGTGCCAGCCGTCGACAACCAACGTGCCGCTGTGTATTTGAGTACGGTGCTCAAATAAGAGCAGTGGTGGTCCAGTGATAACGGCCGCGACTTATGAGTTGCAGGTCGTAGGTTCGAACCTAAACAGGCGCTTTACTTTGTGTAAATTATTTCATCACCACTGCTCTCAAAACGGTGAAGGAAAACACCGTGAGGAAACCGGCATGTCGTAGAACCAAAAATTCGAAGACATATAACATCTACCAACCCGCACCGGGCCCGCGTGGTGGCTTACGGCCCACTCCCTCTCACTGAGAGGAGACCTGTCCCAGCAGTGGGAACGTTATAGGCTGATTATGCTCAAATACACGAGCGGCACCTTATCGACGGCTGCAGTTGCCTTTGCCGTTGAGGTGTACCGTTCGTGTGTATGAACACTATACTAAAAAAATATACCATATGGCACTTAGCAATATTATAGTGTAGCTTTCTGTTAGTTAAAGAATTTTCAAAATCGGATCAGTATTTCAAGAGATTATCCCCTACATCCAAACTTACAACGTTTACCTCGTTATAATATTAGTGTAGATAAAAAGTAAATTACCTACATATCACAAACGCAAACATAATTACTTCGAAACCCCTGTCAGGTTTCTTCATCTATTCAATGAAACGCGATATTGCCAGTACATTCTAAATTTGAATACAGCCAATTAGCTACCTAAGTTTTGTTTTGTTTCAGCAAATATTGATATTGGAAAACTGAAATCCGTTAATAAACCCAATTAGGGTTCCCCTCCGTTAATACTTACCTACGTATTTTTCAGGATACCTTAGTAAACATTATCATGCATTTTACATTCATTATAGCTACGTGGTTTAACAGTTGCTACACTGATCCATCTACGTTACTGGGATTTGTTTTAGAAAACTGGCTTTGTTTGCTTTTTGTATACTGTCCGTAGAGGCATGGCGTTGAAAACATTTAGCAATCCGTCTTATCTTTAGCTCACACCAGTCGCGATGCTAGGCCACTTATGGATGGAAATCGGAAAGGCCAAATCACAATAAAAATCTTTTTGCAAAAAAATAACCAGCCAATCGCAATAGCCGTACGATGAAAATGTTTCGATGGAACACCCCGTGATTGATCTACAGGATGTTTTAAAATATTGATGGTTGACATGTATCATGTAGATAGCGGACCCTGTCGCCCGGTCGCACGAAATAAAACGAGTCATCGCCAGGCATTACAATGCCGATACAACAAGTCCGGTCATGTGCGAACCCTACCGGATAACAAAACAGGGATGTTTTAAAGCTTACTGAGCTGTTTAAAAATCTTGTATGAAAGCCGGTTATTGTTAATTTTCTATTGAAATGTGATACAACAACGCCTGTGGTAAATAAAATGTTTATTAATCTCTCACCTACAATCGGGCGCCTAGTTTAATATTGGTTTTGTAAATTGTGTGTCTGAAAATTACGCAATTCATATAGGCGTCTACACTTTCCTATACCTACTATCTTAATTGTGATCTTATCGTAGTCACTGGGTCAATAAAATCAAATAGCAGCCCTTAATCTATTCTGTTAAACGCTCACCTTAGCTTGTTCAACAACACTACAAATCATAAAACCTCATAAATCATATATTCTTTCAACTAAATAGGTATCACCATCATCATCAGCCCACAGCAGTCCACTGCTGGGCATAGGGCTATCCGTGCCGATATTGTCGTGGACGTCCACGTCTAGTCCGTTAAATGTTTTGGAAATTCGTTGTGTTAAAACGTTTTATTCTTATCGTGGACGGAAATTTAATAGCGTATTCATATATTTTTTTAAATTTTACTTCTCTGTGTTATCGTGATGCGTTGACGTGAGCGTGGAAGTCCACGAAATTATAAAAGCGCACAATTGCACGCCATTCAGCTCGATTCTTGGCAACTCTTGTCCAGCTGCTAACAGCCACCCTGCGAAGATCGTCGCTCCACCTAGCCTGAGAGCGTCCTACCTTTGCTTGCCGATTTGCGCCCTCCACCCAGGCCAAGAACACGTCTACCCCAACAGTCATCGGTTCTACGACTAATATGGCCGACCTATTGCCACTTCAGCTTGCTTATTCTGTGAGCTATGTCGATAGCTTTAGTGCTCTGCCAGATCATTTCATTCCGGATTTGACCCCTCAGAGAGACACCCAATATAAGCAAATAGGTGTACAACAGTTCTATTATTCTCAAATAAACAACTCTTAAACTCTTGTTCCTGACATTTTTCAGGAAACGTTTGACTAAAGTATAAGTTTTCCAAGTCAATGTTATAATAGCATGTCTCTCTGAAGCAATCACCTTAACGGCAAGAACAATTTCCTTTTGTGAAGCTTCGTAGTCAACAGGGATGTGATTTCACGCTCCGTTTACTAGACATATCAGCACAAGTGCGGTGGCGGTTCAGCGTAACTAGTAATTTTATATAACTTCTCATCATTGTATTTACTGGAGCATGGCGATTAGCTTTAATGTTATATTTTGTATGTTATTTATTTATCTAGAATAAGCACACCAACAGCACAGTCACTTACAATTCAAATGAAATAACAATATATTGTAGGTATGTATTATTGTGTTACTGTTGTGAAATGTTGTATTTTATACGAGACTAGACGAGTTTTTGTACGAGAATTGGCCTTAGATCTCAGCAACAATCAATGTCATAAATGTAGACAATGTAAACAACTTTTTGACAGATTGGGACTGAAATTAAAATACGAACGTCATAAAAATACGGGAATTGCCAATCAGGTTTCAGCAAAGGATATTAAAAATATATACAGGGCGTCCCACGGATATGCCACACGGAGGGAAAGTACCTTAAATATTGTAGATGGAACATTTTACTGAAAGAAGACATTATTTGAATTTAAAAAACAATTTAAACTGCATTCATAGATATTTAAATAATTACATGGTTGAACCGGAAATCGGCCCGTTACATGAGAAAAATAATCACCCTGTAGTTTTATCATACCGATCGAAAGGCTTCATCATAAGGATTATTTTTAGCTAAATAACATAATGGTGCCGATTCCCTTGTTCACAAACTAAACTAAATTTAAGTTGAGTGCATCTTTTTCTTTCTATTTCGTTATGAAAAGGACAGAAGATAAAATAATATTAGTTTAGTCCTGTCAAATAAGTCAGCACCTGACGTAATTTGATGTAGTTTTAGTAGTCAACTTTTAAATCACGTCTAAACTTGTATGGAGTAGTGTCAGGCGCTGATTAATTTGACAGGACTAAACTAAAATTTATCTTCTGTCCTTTTCGTAATGAAATAGAAATAGAATAGCGTCCGCAATTTACCGGCGAATGACGTTACTGAAACAAAGTAAGTTGGTGAGTTTTCCTAGAGAGCATTTTTGACACCGTAAAGCCAAACCCCGCTGCCCAAAGATTTAAATCGCTAGATTTGCCCTCACCGTAATTAGTCACGCGAGCGTGTCAATACTGAGAGGAGTGAGCTCACACATTATTATACAATGTGTAACTGAATTAATGCACATTATGAAAGTAGTTGGTTCAGAATCGTTAACTGAATCGATTTTGTCATTTTTAATATCGTATTTAACATAAATTCGTAAATTACAGTCACACTTCCGCTGAACAATCAAAACAAACCGAAATCGTAAAAAAAAAATGTTAGTACAGGTTCTACCTAGTTCGGGACCTGAAGACCTTGTGTGGATGTTGTCTCATAAAAAAATAAAAATGGACGAAGTGCCTACTAAGCTAGACCTTTATACGTGTGCGACTGTGTGCGTGCGTAGATTTGTAATGTTACCAAAATTTTCTCCCACAGTCAGTTTACCTAATTTTATAATGTTTTATACATAACAGTAAAAAATCAGTGTATGTATTATGAATATAACATAATATTCTAAGCGTTTGATGGTGTGCGTTAGTTCCGGGGCATGTTGTAAATATAGCGTTTCCATGACAATCAAATCAAGTCACTGCGGCATTGTGTGTCAGAGGTGTCAAAACGAAACAGAAACGCGACTACCCTTTGACGCGGTATCTAACGATTTAAATCTTTGCCGCTGTCACCATTTTCATGACAGCCGTCATTGCGGCCGTTATGTGCGGTCACTGCTTTTCTAGGAAACTCTGGAACGATCAAAGAATGGTACTCAAAGATTAATTTCAATAAAGTTCTGTTTCCGTTGTTTGAAATTCATTAATATACTCGTATATTGCTGTTATATCTGAAAAAAATACCACTACAAAAATATTATCATTTTTCGTTTTATGAATAAGGCTTTCAGCATACTAAACACGCGTCACGAGTAAAGTGATCATTTATTTATTTATTTTTTTATTTATTTATTTAAATGCCTTAAAACTATCATTACAGGTCTTACAAACCTAATGCGATAGCTAAGTCACACACACAAAATTAAAAATAAGTCACAACTACATCTCAGGATCATAAAAATCATTGTTTGTAACATAATGTAAACAATAGTACTTTTGCGAATTCACCCCAGTGACCTGTAAATATATCCATTTCGACCTGAATATAGTTGATGGTGCGAATTGCTCGAGTTAGAGGGGTTTTGGCCAGCAAGTTGGTCCTGGCTGCTGGCACGACCAGCAGTGGCGGGGGCCGTCGCCTCCACACATAACGATCGGGTACGTACAAGTGCAACTGCTGCAGCACTCCTGGGTTGTGCTCTATGCCTCGGAGCAGTTTCACCATGTACGAGACCAGAGCAAATTCCCGTCGCACCCCGAGTTGATTGTACCCCACCATACCCAGTACGAATAGAGTGGGGTACATCAATGGGTAAAATGGGTATACCCCATAAAGCTTCCTATACAGGTGGCGCGTGAATTTGTACTGGATTCGCTCCAACATCACTGAGTACTTAGCCTCATGTGGAGCCCATATGATAGCACTATGTTCCAGATGGCTCCTGACTAATGCGTCATACAGGACCCTGATGGCTGTGATGCTGGTAAAGTCTCGCGTCTGTCTCAGAACAAACCCCAAGTTTCTAAATGCCTTTTTGCAAATCTTAGTTATATGACCGCGAAACGATAGTTCAGGAGTGAGAACAACCCCTAAATCACTCACCTGGTTGACTCGTTGCATCGGTACTGCATCCACTACGTACTCGTAGAGTAGAGGTGCACGTGCGCGGGTGAAACTTATCACCGAGCATTTGGATACGTTGAAGTAGAGCTTGTTCTCATGACTCCATTCCACTATCCTATCAATGTCATCCTGCAAACTTCTGCAATCAGACTCCGTCCTGACCTCAGACAGCAATTTGAGGTCATCTGCGAATAACAAACAAGATCCATTTTTGACGACTTCTGGTAAATTGTTTATCATTATTATAAATTCTAGAGGCCCCACGTTGCTGCCTTGACTCACACCGGACCAGGTGTAATACGGATCAGATTCACAGCCGTTGCAGTCAACATACTGCTGTCTGCCTTGGATATAGCTAGCTAAGAACTGCAGTAGATGTGGTGTGCCCCCGATTTCTGCTAACTTGCGTAATAATATGTCATTATCGACGGTGTCGAATGCTTTTTTGAAGTCAAAATAAGCAGCGTCAACCTGCACACCAGCATCCACCGCTGGCACCACCTGTGACATGAAGTTAAGGAGATTGGTAGCAGTGCTGCGCCCCGGCCGGAACCCGTGCTGCGCATCCGATAGCTGAGCGCGGACCTGCTCCTGCATGCTGCGCTGGATAGCGGACTCGAAAACCTTGGCCGGCGTCGACAACACGGCCACCGGTCTATAACCACTGATGTCCGATTTTGCCTTACCTTTGGGGACTGGAATAACACGCGTTAACTTCCAACGAGTTGGAAACGTCGCTGATTGGAGACATGTATTAAATATATAGTGCTGAGGTTCCACCAATACCCTACTACAATCCCTGAATAGGAACGCTGGTATGCCATCCGGGCCTGCTGAACGCTTAGGTTTTAGGCGCTCAAGTGCCTCTCTAACGTCATTAATACTCAAAACTTAACTTAATACAATGCCCAATCGTAGAACTGACACATGACGTTACGCCTGACTGATTTTGTAACATGGTCATCATTTTATTATCATCATGGTTATCATTTTATTTTATTTTATAATTTTTTTTATTTTTTTTTTTTTTTTGGTCTATGGGTCTATGCAACCCGAAATAAATAATTTGATTGATTGATTGATTTTCTTTGACCGCTCTCAACACACTGCTCGAATGACTAAACGGCTATCACCGGATGGTGGAACCAATACTGTCAACGCGCCTTCTATGCTGTCTTCCACGCCACATTAGGTACACATGCTCCGCAGCGAACACATCCCGCGTTCAATGTGCCAACGCGTTAAACAGTAGTCCGCAATTTCATCCACGGTAATCCACAGACGTTTATTGTGAACATGTATGAATATAAATACCTACCTTACACTTACGCAAATTTCAAATGCGCTTTTCTCGTGAAATAACGATTGCAACTTTTAGAAAATACTTATTTCATAATTAAATTTGTAACAACAGTTTAGGAGAAAATTATTTTTGAATCTTGCGTTAATATAAGGTACCTATGTTGGTGACTGTAGGCACGGTTCACAGTGCGGCGCGTCCTGCGGTCGCCGCGATTCCAACGAAATTAATTGAACGCTTATTTGCACGCCATCGCGAATGCATATTGAACGCGCTGATTTGGCCGTCCTTTAATTCGAAACAAAACAATCGCGATAACACGACACCACTGCGGTATAATTTCTATGAAATTGTGACAGTATGACGTATCATTACTGTGTTCACAATAACTGATTAAAAAGCGTTCGTAAAGCGTGGTGACCATTTGGTTGCGTTATTTTATGTTACTCGTACAATATCATCTCGCCAATTACGTAGCGCTTCTATGGAAAGATCGCCGACGGACGTTGCAATTACGCCAATAGTGGTTGACAATATCAAATCGCCGATGCAGAATTGCGGTCAATCAATTGTGCAAGCTAATTTTAATGATTCATTTTGTAAGAATACGCATTCGATATTCCTACTTCGACGTGGAATCAGTATTCGTAGGATAATTAATTGTAATTCATATAATTATAAAAATAATTTCGTTTTTTTTTCAATCCTTCGGCTGTCTTTAACGTAATTCGCCTGTGTTCTCCGAAAAGATCTGCATTTTCACCTCTTAAGTAGGTATATCCTCAAAGAGATGTCAGCATCGAAGCGGGGGCCCACTAGGGCCCAAGCCTGCCGGGAAAGCGGGATCATCCGAAAGGGGTACCGCTGACCCGGAACATAAAGGGCCAAGGAAGGAACACGGGTGGGTTTTAGTCAGTAAGAGTCTGACACTCCCTTCCGCTCCACCCAGAGCGGGAGGAGTCATGTGATGATTTCCCATCCTCAAAAAAAAAAAGTAGGTATATATTGTAGCGTAAAAGAAAGGAAAACACACTTTTTCTTCAGCCACTGAATACGTATAATTTTATCTTAAAGACCGAATATAAAAACAAAAATATATATAAAAAATAGAAAATACAAAATAGGAATTTCGTCACATTACCCAACGGGCTTCGGTAGGTTTATCAAGTATTAAGAATGAAAATACTGAAGGATTTCGTACCTTAAGAAATTTAGAATTAATTGGATAAAAAAAGAGTTTGTAACTGTGGTTGCAACCAAAATTTTACTCTAACTGAAATTAGGCAGATTTTTTTAAATAAAAAAGGTATCGAACCTTCTGTAATCTATTAGAATAGAAACTAAGTTTAAGGCTAAATGGAAACAAGGTTTTTTTAAAAAAAAAAAAAAAAAAAAACCGCCAAATCTTCTCCCGGAAGCTCCGTGCCGTAGCTCGTGTCTCTCACGACCCTTCGAATAGCCGCTGTGTCAAGCTGATGATCCCTCTGACCTTAGATCTGGTAGATCGCCTCAGAAAAAATCACTTTCTACTGCTAGAAAGACTCCGTCAGGTAATTAGCTTCCGCCAGCAAAATGGTTCGTTAGAAAGACTCCCGTCAGATAATTAGTCTCCACCAGCAAAATGGTTTGTGGAAAGATTCCGTCCGATAATTAGCCTCCACCAGCAAAATAGTTTGTGGAGCAGAAAATAAGTGAATCGTAGATTATAATACTTCGGACACAATCCAGAAAAAAGAATAAGGAAACTTAACTCCCCTGGTGTCTCGAATCGCCGACTATCCGCTTCTGATCCAGAATCACACGAACAACTTGTAGCAACTTGTGCCAATTTTGTATGGGAATATTTAGACCATGAATACTTTAATGTATTAATTCCAAAAGCAATAAAATTATTCTCCGCCCGTCGGCAGTGACGAATCTTCCTTCAATGCCATTTTTTTTGAGTCAATCTCATAAGATGTCAAACAAAAATCCTTATTTGAAAAAATTTGAAAAATAATATTTCTGGTTAAGCAGAGTGACAAAAAATGAGGTTGCATGTTTTCAAAAAAGGAAGGATGCATATTAAATATGTAACATGTAGTATTACTAATACTACAATATGTATACAAATATTAGTCCAATTAGTACATAATGAGAGAGAGGGGCAGGGAAAGAGGGTTATTGCCAGGGAACAAATCTAGACTCCAGGTTGCAAAAATACTCGTCGTCACACTCGTGTGACGTGGAGTCGGGCGCTAACATTTTGACCATCGCGACACTTTTGTTGCACTTTTTTCGGTATAGCTCTCATTCGCCAAGTGTGCAGGAGTATAACATGCGATAAGGAACTTCGCTCCAATAATGTTACGTAGTTCCCAAGTAGGTACTGTACATTAGAAGCAGCTGCATATAGCTTCAAAGGTTGCTCGATTTCTACTGCACAGTGACGTCACTTGTCAGATCGGTACTGAAGATTAGGAACACGCCTCGCCAGTCGCCAGTCAAATACGATATTCCTCAGTAGTCTAGGGGATTAATTTCAAATCGTTTCGAGATAGAACTAAGATTACTTTGCTAAACCATATTTTGATACCCGAATTAGAATTTATTGAAGTCTGGTCATTAAGACAAGTTTAAGGTGAGGTTCGTAGCGCGCTACGAGTTTTCGTAGCAAGTTTCGTAGCAAAAATACTTATTCAGGTTTTCTTTGATATATATTATCTTCTTCTATACGATAAGATTTACGAAGTAAAATTTGTAGCAAGCTACGAGTTTTCGTAGCAAGAAGACTAGCTTATACAATTTTAGTAAAAATTACAAAAAAAATAATGTGACGTCTGTAACCCTAAACCCAAGTGAAAAGAAAATATGTAACTACTTACACTAGGTGCATATTATTATGAAACCAGATGTACTAAGTATTAACAAGTAGATAAACAGGAACTGACAATAAAACCGACTGCCATTATATTTTTTTTTTCTTTAATCACATTTTATACACAGGTACATATTTTTACCGAAGGTATATTGTTACTTTGTTGGAAGTGGCCATGTGAATCTGTGCGACATATTAAGGGCACTATTACACGGTTAAACAAGTTAAGTTGTCATATGCCTGCCTTTTCCCAACATAATTGGGGTTGGCTTCCAGTCTAACCGGATGCAGCTGAATACCTGACCTCCAGAACCCAGTTACTGGGTGATACGATACCCCTTGGTAAGACTGGTTGTTAGACTTTTGGGCTTCTGACGACCCGTAACGACTGTCAAAGATCCACGAATGACAGCCGGGACCAATGGCTTAACGTGCTTTCCGAGGCATGGAGGGGTCTTGGTATGTAAAGATGGTCACCCATCCACGGACCAACCGAGGCAAGCGTAGCTTAACCTGGTCGATCAATCCGTGCGGCTGTCATTACTTAGCCACAAGTCCCTCGGTTAAACAAGTTAAGTTATTTGCTATAAATATGCGAAAGCTACACGCCCGGTTAGCACGTGCAATGCATAAGTCACAGGTGATACAAGTAACAAAAGCTTCTATAGTCAAGGCGTTTTATCACCAAACTGTGATATAGTAGGCCTATAATGGTAACCATTGTGACTGCTTGTACTAAAACTAAAACTAAAGGTTTTTAACAGAGCGTTTTGGTTCTTTAAAATTAAAGAGCATTTAAGTTCTATAATTTAGCTCTTAGAACGCTTACAGGACTATACAATAGAATCTATAAAGTGTTGCACTGTAATAGATATGAAAAAAGCGATTATGGTACTATTTAGTACTACAGACGAACTTACTGACACTTTTATGTGTCTATTTTGCACTAATAATGCGTAAAAATAACTTTCACAATTCTAGTGTTGTAGCAGTATCAAAAACACTATTACAGGATCAATCTGCACTATAAAAGTACCTTGCACCACCATTACGTAACCATTTAGCTTCTTATAAGCTCACTCAATATCGCTATGCGGCTAGTTCTGTAAAAGTCATGAAAACTCTTCTATAGTACTAAATAATACCATAGCGACTCCTGGTGCAGTTGCTAAATAACTTAAATTGTAAATAGCTTTGTAAGTGAGTTTGTGTTACTGCTACGAGACTAAATCGTGACATAAAAGCACTAGAATTAATAATTAATGGACTAACTAGATCTACACTAGCTTTTCAGTATAAATTATCACTATACACTATTTTATATTTGGACAACGAACCCTGAATTGTTTTCGGTAAAATATGGCTGTTGTTATCTGCCATGATAATTGATAACACATTAGCAGCACGGTTGGAGCCAATGCGTACTATAACAGGCATAGTCGGGACAAATCTTTATTTTATTCATTTAAATTTAATTAAAACACGAAAAATATGAGGGCGCACTGTGAAATTTGAAATCGACATAATGATTTTATCGATACAATTATTTTCGCAAGTGCAAGTTATGGCAGATTTACGGTCCATGAGTGTTTTGTAGTATTTCCTTTTTATTACATGTTCCGTTAAGCAACAATGGCAAATGACATAAAGCATAACTAACCTTTTTTTTTTTTTGGAACACTTACGACGATGCGATCAAAGTGGTGAGCAAAGTGGCGAACAAGTGCGATAAAAAAGATCGCTCGAATCATTTACGGTGCAAAATAGCACTATAAACATGTTTCGGTTACTTTTATAGTGCAAATTTGTGACATAAACGTTGCAGACAGCAGTGTTTTAGTAATGAAAAAGCGTTTCTCGTCACTTTTACATTTCAACTATAGAGCTGGTTTATCTCCGTGATAGCCTTTATGTAATGTTTATAGAATAAATCAGCGATAAAACTAGGGCCTTTTCGGGGTTCTGTAAACGTTTACAACACCATTATAGTATTAATCATGAACACTAATTAGCACGTTCTAAAACGTTCTCAGGCCTTTTATGGTATCAAGTTTTGTTACGACTAGACAAAGCAGAAAATTTACATGTTTCAAACAACCTACAATTTCATGGAATTCATTCTCGAGGAAACCCGTCGTCTGACGAGAACGAAGGGATGTATCGGACTGTAATCGACTGAAACTCACGATGTTTCTCCTGTTCGGATCATGAGTTAGTTAGATTCTAATAACCTGTATGAATAAAGTACGCAGGGCGCGGCTAATACATCAAGTTTTGTAACAGAGTATCTGTGGCTTGGTAGAGCGTCATTTCAGTCTTAAGCTAAAGTTTCCTAAGACAGCGGTGGTCGCCATGTAACGGGCACATTGACGGCCGTCATAAAAACGATGGCACCGGGGTTTGACTTTACGGTGTCAAGAAACGCTATCTAACAAAATACATCAACTTACTTTCATAAATTAAGTTCCAGTGACGTCATTCGATAGCTTACTTAACACTTTCCGGGACAGACCGCCTCTAAACGTTATCTCGGTATATCGTTACGTGACGGTTGAATTTTATTTCATGTAATTTGGCAAACCGTCGATAGCCGTTGCTTGCCCATAACATTCCTAGGAAGCACATGATCTAGTGTCACATCACGTGACTTTATTCGTTTGTAGGTGTCACCGCAAACTCTTTTCCAGTCATTTTTCAACACATACATACGCAGAGCTTGTGCACCAAACCAACACGTTCACACCGCCGACAGGCGTAGACATACCATACAATCTGCCCATAGGCGTCAACGTCTGTGGCCGTGTTTGCTGTATCAAGAAATTAAGAATATAATGTAATATGGTACTACGACTGTAGACGGTATGATAAAATGTATAGCATTTTGAAGTGTCGACATTTGCAAAATAGTCAAAGTGTCCCAGAACGTGTTAACTGCTAGCTTTATTTAACTGTAGGACAGTCTATTTCTAATACTCTATCACACTTGCATCATGCATGGACAAGACCACTAGCACTGATGGCATTAGCTTCCACTAAATTCAGACAATTCTAACCCAACGACAGAAAATGATTTGTCCTCAATACCTATTGTTACCATTTTCGCGTGTCATTTGTGTGTACACCCGCTTATTATAATAACCGACAGAGGTTCGCCAAATCGTAGCTAAACAGGTCAAATTAAAATGATTAATTTGTTTTGATTAATTAACGACATTTGTTTTCAATTTGTACAGTCATTTGCGTTCAACACCATTCATTGAATGGCAATCGAATTTGCTTATTACCTAATTTGTTTTACTAGTTGAACCTAACACTAGATACACAAATAGCATTAAAATAGAGTACCTACGAATTAAAAGTTACAAAATAGAACTTTGTGCAGCTCTTCATAATGAAATTGTTAGAACGTTGGGCCCTTGTGATCTGAAATTCCTAACATGCCTCTTTTCCGTTGCCTGAGAGCTATTTGATTTTATTGCATAGTCCAAAATCCAAAATACAAAAAGTAGTAAACTAATATACTAAAGAGATCAAATTGATTTTAAGAGGTAATGTCTGGAACTACTGATCAGATTACAAAATTCAATCACTGATAGAAATCTACCTACACTATTGCCGAGTACACTAGGATATGTTTTATGGTATAGTTATATAACTTTCAGGCGGACGGAAGTCGGAGGAAGAAGCTAGTTTAATGTGAATAAGTGGCTTCAAAATCTTTTATTTCATCTCGATCGTTCGCAGCAAGATACTTCCACTATAAAATTACGAGAGCTATAAATTGTTTGAAACCTCTGCCACGGTCGTGAACCGCAGTCTCGGTGTTCATTCTCAACTTTGCGCTCTCGACATCTCGAGACCTCTCGATATGAGAGCAATGCAAACAGATGGCAAATAGTAACGGAATTCTCGCGATTTAAGGGACGCCATCAAGTCATGCTTGTACGTGTATGTATTGGCTGTCTAATGATCGGTAAGTATCTTCTTGCACTCTATAATTAATACAATTACCCTACTATGTAATATTATAAATGTGAAATATTTTATGTTCGGATATTTGTTACTCAATCATGCAAAAACGGCTTAACGGATTCGGATGAAATTTGGCACGCAGATAGTTTATAGCCTGGATTAACACGAAATATACTTTCTATAAATAGTATTCTATAAAGACGTCATACGTAGTTATGTGTTGTGTTTAAAATTCCTGTATGCAGGATATGTCTCGGCGTTTTTAAAATTATCAGAAATGGAAGATTTTCAAGTGATCATACGCATTTTTTTACCATAAATGCATGTGTCATAACATCTAGGTACGTACTAGGGATACAATGCTAAAATCAAATACCTACTTCTTGACTTATCTTAAATTGGTATGTTGAACTCAGTTAAATCCGATGGTAACGGATAGACATAGGTTTAGGTATATGTATAGCATGAAATACCTGGTGTCTATATTATAATGGTAGTTTCGGGAAATTTTGCACACAGGCGCATCACTGAAAAAGTATAGGTAGGACTACTGCTTCTTCTCGAGAAAATATGTAGTTTTCGTACGCTGATATAAAGTACCATTCTACACTGACGAGCAATATAAAAGCCACTTACAAAGTGCCTAAAATCAAAATACATTTATTTACATAAATAAGGAACAGACATTTCGTAAGATATTGTAACCGATCTCTTATTATGCCTCTAATAAATTTTACATATTTTTTTAATTAATAAATAATTTTAATAAAAATTATAAAAAGATTAAGAAATTAATTAAGTTTAATAATGCATGCGATTAGTAAAAAATATTAAATTAATTCAAATTTGGTAACAATTACTTCATAAATGACGTCACAACTTATACTCTAAGAACTCAAGTACACTGTAGAAGCATTTACCAATGAGTAGTTTTGCTAAATTAAAGAAATCTAAATATCTTCTAAAACACACAAGTTAGTATCATGACGTAAAAAATCTTGAAAACAGTATTATAATGCACATTCAAATCTTATAACATACTGACCTATTCGAAGTCAGCGATAGAAAATGTTTTTATAAAAAATGTCACGTTTCATAATTTTTTTATTACATTTTAATACTTTTATTTTCACGTTGATTTAATAATTGTTATTACCTTTGCGTATCGATTTTTTAACTTAAAGTGCTTACGGCAAGCGTTGACTTGTAAACATAGGTATCATCATGCCTTTCACACCCGACGAAAATACGATCATCATCATTACTGATGTGTGATTAGTTTCTTGTATGCACGTGTTTCTGTGACAAATAAATCTATTTTTCTTTCTTTCTTTCTATTACGGTGCAATTGGGGAGATCCCAGAGACCAACGGCCAGAACAATGGGTGTGAGACATTCTACTGTCCAACCAGTGCTTCGAAGTCTTAGGGAGACGGCTTAAACTAAGAAGACCACGCAATGGCAAGCCAAGGTGCACGACGGCTCGAGAAGATCGATTCATTGTATCAACGATGTTAAGAAATCGACATCAGACGGGAGATGCGATCCGTGGGACCCAATCAGTGAGTGGACAGTCAGGACACGTCTTGCAGAAAGGCCGGTGGGCCAGCAAATGGCCCAAAACTCGAACGGCATCATAAAGTTGCAAGATTAAGATATGCCCGTGAGCACATCGAATGGGGTGAGGACGAATGGGGCAGAGTAATGTTCTCTGATGAATCGAGATTCGTGTTATATAATCATGATGAGAAACGTCGAGTGTACAGACTGTCGTCGAGTGCCAGTGAGGCTAGGAGAACGTTTTACACAAGCATGTTTCGAATAAAAAGTCTCATACGGCAGAGGTTCACAGAGGTCGCACGGCGCTAGTGCCAATAGAAAATAGCAATCTGACCGCTATGAGATACGTAAATGACATTCTCTAAGAACATTCCGGTCCGTATTTTGTCAATATGGGCGATAATGCATTGCTTATGCATGATAATGCCCGGCCCCACGCAGCTTATGTTCCAAACGAGTACCTTCAAAACGTGGGAATCCATCAAATGGAGTAGCCAGCGAGAGGTACTGACCTAAACCCTATCGTACATGCCTGGGATGAGTTTGGCAGACGTGTTAGATGCAGAAATCCACCTCCAGTCACACTTCACGCCCTCAAAAATGCACTTATTGAAGAATGGGAGAATAAACTTCAGGTGCTCAGCATCGTGCAGTAGCAATCGTGTAAGAGCTGTATTTAGACCACGCGGAGGCAATACGAAATATTGAATGATAAAAAAAAAACGATTCCGTAAACCCGCTTTAAGTGTTAATTGTTTTTGTCCCTATTTAGTTTTTTCCTTCTGTAACCCCTTAAAATAATGTATTTTGTTTCAATTTGATGTTTTTTAATGCGTCATTAAATACATTTGAATGCTGCTTCTCAATTCAAGAAGCTATTTTACGTGGTTTCGGAAATAGTTCATGAATAGTTAGTGACTTTTTTATATTGCTCGTCAGTGTATTATTTTGAATGTAATTTTCTTCGCTTTTGTTCGCTTAGCTTTGCCTTCTTTCTAAAATGATTGCAAAGGAAAACAAACACAAGAAAAATCTCATACTGAATAATTACTCTTTCATTCTGCAGTTTTTGTTGGACTGTCCGTTGGTCTCGTGGTCGCAATCACGACTGCTGAGCGTGGGGTCCTGATGGGTTCGATTCCCAGGTCGGACAAAGTGTCATTGTGTTTTTCCATTAGGAATTTCTAAATAACATCCCGGAGTTTGGAAATTGGCAGTGTTATAACCCCGTGCCTCGGAAAGCACGTTAAGCCGTTGTTCCTGCGCCTGATCTCTCTCTGGTTGTGTCGGATTGCCGTCCCAACGGACTATAAGCGTGAGGGAAGAGAGAGTGCACCTGAGTCTGCGCACGCCCTTTTGCACTAAAACTCGTAATATCTCCCGCGCCGAAGGCATATTAGTCTCCGTTGAGATCGGCTGCCATGGCCGAAATACTGTCTGGAAGATTATTATTATTTGTTGAATAAAGCCAACCCAAAGCAATTACCGACCCAGCTGGGCCGATTAATCTCGATCCGAACAATTTTAGTGCTCCAACAGATAATATTATTCCTATATATATTTAAAGTTCAGTTAGTGCAGCAAAATTGTAATAACAAACTCATAAAAATTAAACTAATTCGGTTATACGCTTTTTATTCCTAATATTAGGAATAAAAAGTATATAACCGAATTAGTTTAATTTTTATGAGTTTGTTACATAATTACTCAATTTGATTTAATATAAACGTTAACAAATTACTGGAGCATACAGTACGAAATCAGTGGATGGCCTACTGTGGAATAATTTTTAATAACATTGAAAAATATAATAAAACGTCAGACAGCGTTGTTTTCAAGTGCTCTTATGACAGTATCCTGCAATAGACGAATGGCCACTCTCCTCTCTATCTGGACATTAGAGAAATATTGCATTAGTATTACGGGTGTAAAAACAGTAACTTGTCCTTTTCACAGAACGCGTAATGACGGGTTCGTGAACAGTCGGGTTACACCCTGTATTTTCAGTCAAATAGGGAGTCTGAATCTAAAACCTCCGTGAGAAACATTGCAGCACTTATTTCCAACAAAGACCAAATATATTCCGTACATTCAGAGTCGTTCCATTTTACGGAAACGCGCTGCTGAAATCAATGAGTGGTTTTTGATGTCATATTGATTCCGCCCGCTAGACTAACAATGTGAACATAGTTTATATGAAATGCTTACTGTGTTCTGCTTCAAGACCTCGGTTCAAAGGAACTAGGTTTGTGGAAGGAATTTCAAATGGACTTATTGAAACGTAGACAAAGAAATTCTCGGTCTACGTATTGAAATATTTATGACGTTAACTTTGTTGTTTTAAAAGGCGGATTGATGTTTTGGAGTGTTTAAGAGGGCGCAGCAAGACAGAAAAAAAACAAGTTTTACACGCACCTCCTTGCCTCAAACACGACGAAAAAAACACAATCCCTTCCCGCCAGCAGAAACTTTTCGCCCGGCGCGGCGTATAAGTATCTAGGTACAATGAATTTGAATATTCTGTAGTAAGTATACGCAAAATTATCAGATGAAACCGCTCTATTCAATGTACCTAAAGTAGGTATATTATTCATTATTATTTTATGTTCGTACCTAAATCTGTTACCGATGCTGGTGGGTTATTAGATTGGATAGTAGACCGACTTGAATCAAATAAAGACTAAATGTTACTTCAAGATACGGCCTATAATTTTCAAACTTAAAGTAGCTGACAAAATATTCTCTCATATCTTTACATAGTATAAAACAAAGTCGCTTTTTTTGTATGTATGCTTAGATCATTAAAATGACGCAACTGATTTTAATGCGGTTTTCATCAATATACAGACGTTTTCATGTATAATACATGCATACATGTGTGCAATATGTGCATGAACATGTCTGTTTGACCTGTGTCTGGGTGTTTATATGTATATAAGTATGTAGGTATATCAGTCATCAGGTTACCGTAGTACAGGTTCTACCTGGTTCGGGACCTGAAGACCTTGTGTGGATGTTGTCTCATATTATATTATATTATGGTAGAGAAAAGCAGAGAATTTCAAAGATTTGTATTGTGATGACCATGATCTTAAACCACCTATCTTCAATTTGATTTTGCAAAAAATGATAAGACTTAGGTATAAAATAATAATAATATGAGTAATTAAATGATATTTTTAAACTTTTTGTGGAATAGAAACTTTTGACACACTGCGCTCCGATAGTTACCTAAACTAGTAGCGCGCCGAAATTGTTAGGGGCTCTTAAGAGCGGGTAGTAACCAAAGTTGCCTAACTTTGGTTACTACTCGCTCTTAAACCATGATTCAGTTGTATTCTCGGAAACGTTTAGGAATTAAGAAATGTTTATCCACCGAACTCAACTACCTATCTAAACAAGAATTCTCAAAATTCTATGAAAGAAAATGTGCCTAAACTCATTCAGAAGTAATTTTAAGTCAGTCGGTTGGAGAGACGATTAGTCACGGCCACTTGATAGCTATTAGGCGTACTTAGAACGCTCCTAGAAACTTGCGAATTTGCGATAATTATAGGAAGCCTCCCTTATCTGTAACGAATAAGCGTATCTACGTAAGATAAATTGGTGTGATAGGTTACTTACCTAATCATGAAGTCTTCCTTAGGGTAACATAAATATTAATCGAGCCTCAATTGAAAATAAGGTATGAGGTTCTAAATGCTTGTTCAAATTATGGCTTGTTCTAAAAATGTAAACGTAATAATGTAAAATATAAAACTCATTACTATTAAAAAATCACCGTAATTGTTATTCATTATTTAGTGATATTTCTATTAACAATACAGGCTGTAATTTTAAACACCATCAAACTCTTATGGGGTCATTGTACTCTTCATGATGAACAACTTTTACTCAACTGCTTCCTACATTTTGACGAGATATGCAAACGTACATCTTTGTAGGGAGCAGCTGATTTTATTTCGCGATTTTAGGTTTGGTACCATAGAAAAAGCTGTTCATAATGATGAGTATAATGACCCCTTAAGGGGTTGATGGTGGGCACGCCACGATAGCGGCGGTAAGACCCCTCTTTGAGGAGTGGCTAGAGAGGCGTCACGGCGTCCTCACCTACCGCCTGAAGCAGGTCCTCACCGGACACGGATGTTTCGGGAGGTTCCTGCACATCATCAGGCGGGAGGAAACGCCCGGGTGTCACCACTGCGATGATCGCCCTGAGGGCACGGTGGAGCATACGGTGGGGGCCTGCCCTGCATGGGCGGAGCACCACCGTGTCCTCGTAGAGGCGATCGGCAGCGGCGGCGACGACTCACGCCCGGCCCTGGTTCAAGTCACGGTCCGGGGCGAGGGGGAGTGGGAGGCAGTCGCCTCCTTCTGCGAAGCAGTCATGCTAGCGAAGGAGGTGGCGGGACGGGAGAGGGAGAGAGTCTCCCGTCCAAGCCGCCGCGGTGGACGCTCCGGGCGTCGGGAGCCGCGTGACGACTCCCGGCCACCGTAGGCGCGGGCCTGCGGGCGGTGAGTAATGGGTAGCTCACCGTCTGATCAGGACCAGGCCCGTGCTGGACGGCGCGTACGTGTTCCACGCGCGCCTCAAAGAGATGTCAGCATCGAAGAGGGGGCCCACTAGGGCCCAAGCCTGCCGGGAAAGCGGGATCATCCAAAAGGGGTACCGCTGACCCGGAACATAAAGGGCCAAGGAAGGAACACGGGTGGGTTATAGTCAGTAAGAGTCTGACACTCCCTTCCGCTCCACCCAGAGCGGGAGGGTTCATTTGATGATTTCCCATCCTCAATAAAAAAAAGGGGTTGATTGTGTTTAAAATTACACCCTGTATATGTATAGTGATTTAATTTAATACCTACCTAGTGTAAATAGTTAATTGTATAGTAATCAAAATTAATTAATTGTTGTTGTACAGTCTCGAGCTTTACCTGATTATTAAAAAAAATATGCTATCGCAACGTTGCGGTTTAAAAGAGTATACTTAGAATAGAACAGAATACTCTTTATTATGTACACCAAAAAATTACAGATATAAATGTAGAAATTTTACATAGGGTGACATAATGGGGCGGTCTTATCGCTAAAAGCGATCTTTTACAGACAACCTTTGGATGGATTAAAAGGAAAAGGAGAGACAATACTGCAGGTAGTCAGTGGTGTACCAATTACATATACAATAAATACATATATACATAACACATATACTTAGTTGGTTTTGTCATGTTGAGACGATGAATGAAAGGCGACTGACCAAAGGTATAAGGCACATGTGAGTGGAAACGACGGGAGGGGACGCACTAGGCGGACACATAGTTACCTTATTGGGGATTTTCTTCAGAAAAGTCAGGTGCCTAGTACTCTCAACCGTCGTCCGTGTATGACCAGATGTATTGACGTTAACGAAACAAAAGGAGTAAGTAAAAAAAATAAAAAAGTATGTAAGGATCGCAGCAGGTGGTTCTGTAGTTTCTGCCTACCCTCAAGAGATAAAGGCGTGAGCTTATGTATGTATTTATTATAGTCTTAAATGACAGAGAAGGTAGGTAGATACAATCTGTAAAAAGCGTTTTGTTTTATAGAGGTACGAAGAACAGGGTGTAAAGTTCAAACATACCTCCATAGAAAAGGGAGGATCCTCCGACCAGACGGGTATTGTGTCTGGTAGCCAACTGCCCAATGATTGATGTCGGGAAGTTGTACATTATGCTAGTCGCGCGGTAAACTCGGCTTGTGCGATGCAGGATTTGTGTGACGTCAGTATGACGCGCAGCTCGCATGTGGCGATGTACTATACCGCTACAGTTGAATATTGCTGGTCTCTGGATATTATACCAGGTTTATAATCTACTACCTATTAAAATCCCAAATCCACCTGTATTGGTTGGAAGAACAATTAGTTACTGTGAATTTAATTCTAATTGGGTACAGGAAAATTATATTCCTAGCGATAACTAAAAGAAAGAAAGAAAGAAAAAATGTTTATTCTGCACAAACAAAACGCACATTACAAATAAATATAATAATAAAAAAGAGACAAGTATACACATCCAACGTTGTCAAAAGCCTCATATTCAAGCATACATATTGCCGACAATCTTGTCCATTGCTTGAACTATTTATTGTTCGTAATAGAACAATAAATATTAATCGCTGTACAGTGCGAGGTTGTGTTACTACAAACCAAATTCGGTGTAAAACTTTATCAAAGAAACCTGAAATAATCCGTGCATTCATATTCGAGTTTTCAGTAGCATACGATTCCCACTAAATTGAAACTTCACTATGGTTGCAATTATCTAACTGTCAAATAAATCATAACCTTGTCGTTTTATGACGACAAAGTGAGTTTCAACATTAGGATACTGATGCCCGTTTTCACCAATAGCCCCTAAACAGTAACTTATGTAAGGTTCCCCTATTTTAGGGGACCCTTCAAATCATCCCCTTACCTAAATTCTGTTTCACCATCCTATGGGCTACTTACGTAAGAGTCCCCTAGATAAGTGACGTATAGTGCGGAGGTACTGCGGAAACGTTTATCGATAAATTATTCGAGTTGACGATTTTATTGATATTTATCTGAAAAAACAAGAAAAAACACGTAATTTCACTCAGATTATTTGAAAAAGTAGGATCTGCACCGTTTAAATATTAGATAAATAATAAAAAGTTAAAATTTCTTTTTTTGGCTGTATGGCGAACGCCATTGCCTAATAAAGTCGCAGTGAAATTTTGAAGTCACGTGACTTGACTAGACATAAGTGATGAATGATGATGTGACTTTTCGTTAGTTTGTTGTGTTTGTGTGATTGCGTGTTCTTTTTCTAGTATTTTGTTACTTATATATAATGGCAGAAAAGAGGAAACGTGGACAAAATTTTTCATTAGAAGATAAAGATAAGTTGATAAAGCTCCAGCACAAAGAAACTATTTTAAATTTAATTAAATTAAATTTATTTATTTGATTCAGACACATAGTCCATACTGCAATACAATTTCATTTAAAATAAAAAGACAGATGGGGCCACAAATGAGGCGAAAAACAGTGCGTGGATAGCCATCACAAATTCTTTTAATTCTACTTCAAACACACACAGGTATGAGAAATATACGTTCCTTAAGAGCGTTTATAAAATTATAATTATTATTATTATTTATTTATTAATTATATATATTTTTTAGAAATACTGATGCCGTTTAGATCTGCTACTGATAATAATTGATTGCCTGTCGCCTTTGTACCTATTTTTCTGTTTTTTTTCTTCTTGTCTGTTTATATAAGTGTGTACATAAATGGTTAAATAAATAAATAAATAAAATCTAGGGGAACACAGTAGTTGGTTCATCGGTGCCACACATTTATTTTTGTAAATAAGATACAAGTAATTATGTACAAAGTTCCATAAATACAAAATTAAGCAAGTAGCTACCTACACGTAAGTAGTAGGCACTTTACCCAATTCACTAGAGAGGTATCTAGGTACTTACCTGTGGGTATCATTTAAGCTATTACCAATTTAATTAGTTTTGTGTTTCTTAAATAATAGGGTTTGTCCTCCAAATAGTAGATCTGTCACCAAAATGAAGTCACCAAACAATGCAAAATCAGTTCCACAATAAATCACCTAAAATCCTGAGATATAAGGTCTAGTACCAAATAAATGTTTTTGTATGTATTATAATAGGTGTGTCCTAATAAGTATTTAAGCAAACTAATTTAAAGAGATCACCAATAGTAGTAGTTTTCTTATTCACCACGGATCGATTGATATACATAATATGTCGACGGTAGGGCTTGGTCGACGGAGCCCCGCTTCGCGGGGCTCCACTTCTGGGTGGTTTATAAAAAAATAACCACGAAGGGGATGGCGGGGTCTCTCGACCCCGCCATCCCCTTCTAACCTAACCTGTCCGAGTCGGGGTGCCCTAAAGTCCAGATTGCATCCAGTTTCTCCTGGTAATTTGTCTCGGGTATCATTTAAGCTATTACCAATTTAATTAGTTTTGTGTTTCTTAAATAATAGGGTTTGTCCTCCAAATAGTAGATCTGTCACCAAAATGTAGTCACCAAACAATGCAAAATCAGTTCCACAATAAATCACCTAAAATCCTGAGATATCAACCTGGGAACAATTTTTGTTTATCTGAGAACGAAAATATTTCGTGGCGATAGATCTATTTATTAGGTGATACAACTTGATGACAAATATAAATTTTGGTGATAGAAAATATAGTTCCCCTTACCTGTCATCGTGGAATTCTAATAAATGTTAAATTTTTTGCAATATAAATAAAACACTCTCCTTAGATAACCTATATCTAATGAAAAAGTCTTTGTCATCATATTTGCTAAAATCCTTCGATCTTTCGCGGTAAATACGAGGTCGGCATAACAAGCTTCGGTTACTTAAAAACTCTGTCTTCAATTATTTTGCTTCTAAAGCTTCATATACATCGTTGTCACTATCCATTTTATCTCGTTAATTATGAGTAATCTTGGTCGGTCACAAAATAACCTAAAAATATGTGTCACCTAAGTGTTACGGGGTCGTCAATCCATCCCCTAAATTAAAAGGCCACCTTAATGCTTTAGGTGTCACTTAAACGTTGGTGAAATTAAAACTTGCGTTAGGTGCCCCTTACATTTGTTTAGGGGACACTTAAATTTTAGGGGCTATTGGTGAAAACGGGCATAAAGCCTTATGGTCGGCTACAGTTACCTACATAACCATAGATAAATACCTATATAATACCGAGAACACCCTTGTGCCAGAAAGGCTGAAAAGCCGAAACAGTTTTTTAAACTGTGTCGTCCCACTCAATGGCAAACGATCAAAAGAAAGACTGAAGCTGTGGCGTGACAGTGCTCCCTTACCCAAACCATTCGTTCCATTCGTTGAAGATCTCCCACCTGGACATGAGTTGCCTTGAGTAACATGAAAGCCTTTAGGCAGACTCCGGGCCCAGGTTGGCAAAGCAAGGAAAACCTGTCCAGTTAAAGATTCATAGACGACTCCGCCTTGGAGTGTAAATGTGGTGGTGTTGTTCCACAAACGATGAGACATTTAATATCATATCCTACGTGTCCTGTCGTCTGCACATCACAGGAACTGATGGGCGCTAGTGATAGCGCTAAACACGTGGCTGAATTCTCGACCGAGTCCATTTACATTGCCATCGACACGCTAAGAAGATAGGTACCTATATTTACATAACCATAGACCAATTCAATACCTAAAGTTATGTACGTACATATATCTAGTCCCAAAATTACAGATAGCTAAACGTGCTGCCATTTTGATGAAGTGTAAAGAGAGTCGATTCTATAAATTCATTTTCCTTCACTGATACTCGGTCTCTGAAACTTGATGAGTCACTGTTCAGTGCTTGAAAACATTCCCTCAAATATTTTACCGAGGAACATGGAGCATCTACTCAGCAATATATTTTCTATTGATTGTGGTGATTTATCCAGCTTTGCATGGTCTTTGAGGCGTACCATTCATGCTCTGCAGATTCACTTTGACCGTTGAAGGATTATGGAGGCAATCGAGCTAATGCATTCAACACATATTGCGAACATCTTTCAATATGTGCTCGTTACTTGACTATGCGCATACAACAACAACAAAGGCCCTAGCACGAACGAGCGACGCATACCTGCGTTACGTTAATTCGAACGATGTTAGAATCGTTTTAACCGATCCAATACAACTAGTAGCAAGTGGGCTCCCTTTTGCGCACTCACGGCCAATATCTCAAACAAAAATGAATGTGACAAATTGTCAAGCACGGGTAAACTGCTGTGATTGGTTGAATGATTTTTCAACGCCCAACCGCAGCAGTTTACTCGCGCTTGACAATATGTCACATCAATTTTGTGATCATTTTCGTTCGAGAAACAGCGGGGTAATTGCGTAACGCACTAATTACAGTGGGTATGGCTTTCGTTTTGACAGTTCAATAACATTCATTGCGTTATTTACGTTACTGAGCAGACAATTTTTTCGAACATATGAAGCGATGGATTAGCAATATCCTTCAAAATGATTCAGATTCTAATTAATAGTGAGTTATACAATTAGGTTGCAGCCGGTCGATTCTGTAAAAATCTCACCGTGAAGTGAACACAGGTGAAGTGAGCGTGGAGTGAGCTGCCAGTGTCATCCCACTGATGCTAGGGATTGACCAAGCATTACCTACATTTACAATCATAATCGGGATTTTAATTATATTTGTTTAATGTGTGTTCTGTTGATCATTTTATATTATTTCAAAGCTAGTATTTAAGTGGCTAAACATTACATTTGTTTATGGGTTTTTAAATAAAACAGCAAAACAGAAATTCAGTAAGTAACTCAAATAAGTTATTTTTTGTTCCTAAACTAGCTACTAAACCAATGCGCATGGACATTGTTTGTTGTTAGGGACCCATTGTTTAATATGACTATTGTCGTCGTTTTCATGGTTTTCGAGGTTGCTAGAGCCGAATGTGAGGCCAAAATGAAAATCAAAGTTGGCTTACCGCCATCTTTGATTTTCATTTAAAAATAAACAAAATTGACTTTCTGTGTTGCTGTTTTATAAGAATAAAACTCCAAAAATATATAGACACTTAAATACTAGCTTTGAAATTATATAAAACGATCAACAGAAATAACATTAAAAAATATAATTTAAATCTCGATTATGATTGTAAATGTAATGCTTGGTCAATCCCTAGCATCAGTGGGATGACACTGACAGCTCACTCCACGCTCACTACACCTAAGTTTTCACGGTGAGATGGTTACAGAATCGCACTGCTGGTCTCTCATTTGGAACGTTGTACGTGTTCGATACAACTACCCTATACCTAGCAATTATATTTTGACTGACTGGTTGGCGTAGTTGGTAGCGACCCTGCCTTCTGAGCCTCTGGTCCCGGGTTCGATCCCCGGACAAGTCAAAAATTTGTGAGCATGAACATGTCTGTTTGACCTGCGTCTGGGTGTGTATATGTATATAAGTACCTATGTATATCAGTCATCACGTTACCGTAGTACAGGCTCTGCCTAGTTCGGGACCTGAAGACCTTGAGTGGATGATGTCAAAAAAAAATGGTTTCTTTTTTCGCGAAAAAATAAGACAAAATGCTATTACCCATAGAAATGAATTAAGGCTTAAAACCATATAAACTTTGCGTGCGAAACGGTTATTTTCAATTTCAAAATCGTTCGAATTTACGTTACGTTTACATCGCGAGTTCGTGCTAGGCGCACTAGACATTTTCATTGTTACAAAATTTAATATTTGTTGTGCTTCTAACTAATGTACTCGGTATGTACCTGTTTTGTTCGCAAACGCCCCATGTGTCAGTCAAATGTCTAATTATTGTAATAGAGACAAAGGCTCTCGCATTATAATGAGGCAGGGAACAATATTTGGACTGGTTATGATGGTGATCCGATTTAAATATGAACAAATAGGTACTTTTCCTGCTCTGTCTGAAATTCCAAACACATAATTAAAAGCGCAATAAGTATCTATTTAGATAAAAATCAATTGCCGCATATTATGAAAGATACTCATTTGAGAACGGTTCGAGATTTTTTTTTGTGTTGTGTTTGTAATTGTCAGGGCAAGGTTAGTATTTGAAAGATTTTTTTTGGTAAATCCACCGGAAATGTCTGAAATTTGGATGGTATTTTTGTATGGAAATCACAAAAATTCATGTATAGCTGTCGTTCATTAAAGAAAAAAAAACATGTATTTCTCCTCTAACTCTTTTTATATTATGTAGGAATTATTCAGGGCATCATTTTAAAATCTACATAATTTAGAGACCATAATTATCCATAATCCACTCTAGACGTAAATATGATCAAATAATCTTGCTTTTCCACTTTGAGGCACAGACAGGGTGGCCCAAGGGAAAAACAGGAGAGATTTTAATAAAGGAAGCAATGAGCGTACTTTGTCTAACGAGGCATTTCCTGTAGTCCTCTAGATAGTTGAGATCTGATGCTTTCGTACATCTACTTATTGATATTTCGTCTCTATCTATTGTATTTCTTGTGAGAAAATATGTCGTGTTTTTATTTTTTTATTGTTAGATTTTTTTTTTCAATCAATAGCTGGTCAACCTAAATACAATATACAAGTATATAAAAGAAGAGGAAGAGCTCATTGGCTATCAAAAAAATCGTCCTCATAGCTGTCAATGGGATTACCTGATAAGTGCCCAAAAGGACTGGCAGCTGTCGTGTTTAAGTCTAAGAATACTAAACTTTAGTTCTTTCACCTTTAGCCCACATCCCAGTCTTCTGCTGATTAGTGAAAACTCGCTGTACTCACCTCGCGACTACGACTTATGGTTATAGGATCGAGAATATGTAGGTTGACTTTACTTTAAACCTTTACACACAACATTGTTCTTTGTCATTGACACATGAACACATGATCTATTATCATATACAACAAAGACCTGCAAATAACGCTAACAAAACCGCGTCAATATTTTTCATCGTTAAAAAACTCAGCCATCAAAACGCTTATTTATTTTATTTATTTAACCTTTTATGTACACACATATACAGGGTGTGGCGTAAGTACTGGTCCACAGCTCAGGATTCGATAAACCAGATAATTAACTATAACAATTAAAAATTTTAACCATTTTTACCCAAGGGTTCCGAAAATATTTCCTTTTTGTCTTTTATTTACGAAATTTCTACCTTTTATTGCAGATTTTTTGTAGTTTCAACAAAAACCATTATTTTTTCATTTTGATTTCTGTTAATTACTGCTGAATACTAGAGCTATCATGATAAATTATGATTTTTTATGTAAATTCAGCTCTTTTGAAGAAAAAGTTGGTTCTTCTCTAATTTTAATCCTAATATTTAACACACCATCAAGAGCGATTTTTGTAAAAAAAACGTACTACTCGTACTAAAAATGGTTAATTTTTTTTATTGTTATAGTTAATTACCTGGTTTATCGAATCCTGAACGGTGGACCACTACTTACGCCACACCCTGTATAAACAGACAAGAAGAAAAGAACAGAAAAATTGGTACAAAGGTGATGCTTATTTCTAATGAAATCACTTCCAGAATACCTGCGATAGGATAGTAGATTTAGAGATATAGACAGCGTGTGTAAGAGTAAAAGAGAAAATAAAATACATAAAATCAAAAACAATTGACTTATTAAAATAAAACCAATAATATGAGAATATACATACATACATACAAAAATTCATATCACTAGAATATAAGTTAAGTGCTTGTATCTAATTCATCACCATCTTCATCATCGACTCCGAACTGCTAATCATCGGCTTCTTAATAAATTACTCCAATTTAATATCAAATGGGCAACGCCTTTGTTCTTGCCAGTACTGATTATCATAAACCTACCTCCATGAGCTCTTTGCTGAGCATATTGTGCATTGTTAGGCAGATGCACCTTTTATAGGCCCCTAACTACCTAAGTTCTCTATAAACCGGCAAACAAATCTCGGGGACAGCACACTTTTGTAGCATCGAATGCAGATCGCAGGCGTTAGGGTGTAATCATGTAGAACGCTGGTAACCAGCCGCAGTGCCGACATGACAGCGCTTTTCACTGACAAGCGCTGGTGGTCAACGCTGATAGGCACAGACAGTTTGCATACTTTTTGCCAAATCAGCGCGAAACGACCTTAACTAATCAGTATAGGAACTTATCGTCGCTTCGGCAACGGTTCGCGCTGATTTGGGAAAAAGTATGAAAACTGCCAGCACCAACCAGCGTTGACAATCAGCTCTTGTCAGGACCGCTGTCATTTCGACTCCGGTTACCAGCTTTCTACATGAATACACCTTTAGTTACCTAATTACTTTCAAATTACGCTTTGGCTATTCAAATGGTGAATGTGCTTTATGATGCTGTTAGATGTGAAATCAATACCACTCACGTTTGATTGCACAAACCTGAGCTAAATCGACGCCTGAAAAGTGAGATAGTTGCTAATTGCAAGCGTTACTGCACATCAACCCTGCATTTTTAGGGTTCCGTAGTCAACTAGGAACCCTTATAGTTTCGCCATGTCTGTCTGTCTGTCTGTCTGTCTGTCTGTCCGTCTGTCCGTCCTCGCTTAATCTCTGTGACCGTTAGCACTAGAAAGCTGAAATTTGGGACCAATATGTGTATCAATCACGCCGACAAAGTGCTAAAATAAAAATTGGAAAAAAATGTTTTATTAGGGTAGCCCCCCTATATGTAAAGTGGGAAGTGTTTTTTTTTTTAATTTTAACCCTAATGCGTGATATATTGTTGGAAAGGTATTTAAAAATGAATAGGGGTTTACTAAAATCATTTTTTGATAATGTCAATAATTTCGGAAATAATCGCTCCAAAAGTAAAAAACAAAGCGTCCCCCCCCCCCTCTAACTTTTGAACCATAAGTTTAGAAAATACGAAAAAAATCTGAAAAGTAGAACTTTATAAGGACTTTCTAGGAAAATTATTTTGAACTTGGATGGAAACAACAGATGGAAACTGCAGTTAACCAATATAATTTGGTCCCTGAATCGTATGAGCGCCTATACAATCCAGAGGTCAAGTTTCATTTGCCCGTATTTTTTTTTTAACTTCGTTTACATAATATTTTATTATCCTGAACGTATCTTTTTTCAAACAAAAAAATAATTATTAAAATAGGTTCTCGCAATTCAAAATTACCATCGAAAACTTCTGGCACGTCTATGTATATACCCACCTTTAAACTCATAAGTGGGAACACTTATTGTGACGGACGGGAAACTACGGAACCCTACACTGAGCGTGGCCCGACACGCTCTTGGCCGGTTTTTATTAAATTAGGATTCGCCTGTAATCAATGACGTCATATCCTACGGGATCGGGAACTAGTGCGGTAATAATATAAATACATCCCTACTACTATGGGTTACGAGCGTGCGCTCTGATGCGGCCTAAGTAAGTGTGAGTAATACTGAAGTACAATTTATTCACACAAAGACCACTGAATACAAAAAAAACACTACGAAGTGAAAAAAGACTTCGGAAGTCGGTGTCTTTGTTTTTCCGTCTTTGCCACCGACTTCCAAATTCAGTTTTTTTTCACTTTGTAGTGTTTTTTTTTTGGAAGTTGGGTGTTTTTTTGTCACAAAGTTTTTGTTTTTCACTTTTCAGTTGTGGTACCTACCCGAAACAAAGTAGTATGCCACTACTTGCAATGTAAACAACAGTGACAGGAAGTTATTACAACATCATCAACATACATTAAGTAAAAAAAAAGTATTATTGAAGCTGACTCAAAAACCACTAATCAGAACTTGACCTGAACAAAATAATTTTCCAAATCAGTTCAGGCGTCTTCGAGTACCTAATCGGTGCACTAACATAAAAAAAAATATTCCGACGAATTGAGAACCTCCTCCATTTTGAAGTAGGTTAAAAAGAGAAAAAAATGGTTATTGTTAAAAGCCATCAGAATCACGCGTCTCGGAATTTAGATGAATTTCCCAGGAGATAATAAGCCCCTGTCTGTAGATACTGTTCAGCCTTACAAAGTAATAGGGAGTTCATTAATTATGTCTCAGGTACAAAGGTATAAATATTTAAACACGTAATAATGTAACATTTATTATCGCTATCGACGTTAATGCGTTATAACCGCAGACAACGTACCTACGTGATATGGTTCTGATAACAAGAGATTTATACTAAAATAGGTACGACTGAGGAAAACCATTAACTGATAAAGTATGAAATAACAATCATCGTGACGTCTAATTACTAGATTTTTCTTTGAGATCGTGTAGTTGGCAAAACAATTCAGGAATTAAAATAACCCGTGGCAGCTAAGAAATGACCAGTGCCTACTGACGGCGCCCGCCCGTCCACGAACATGACGTATGGATCAGTACCATTCAGCTCAACCACTTTTTTTTGTTTTTGTTAAACATTGCCCCGCATTTGGAATTTCTCCTGTATTTTGGGTGCGTTTACCAACATATAAACTCACATACACAAACAGCCAGACCCGGAATAACTAAATGTAGGTCATACAAATATTTGCTCCGTGCATAATCGAACACGCGACACGGAGCGCAGCAGTCAATCGCTTAACCACTGCGCCAACCGTGCCGCACTTTGAAAGGAACTTAATGATCCAATACACACGCCACCACCAGCGACACATTTGAGTGAGCATGACATACTCTCAGCCGTCAAGGCACATTCAAGTCAGCGAAAGATGAACCAAGTAAGCTTTATAGTACGTACATAGTGCTCACATATGTGCTATGCAATTATACAATACTAAGAGATTGAATTTATACAATGCAATGATAGATTTTAGAACTTTCATCAGCTCCAACAATATTTTGGAATGCAATCAATTAGTTTATGCGCCCTTATGGTGCAGGACCATCGCTGAGCCAAGCAATTTTGTCAGTGATGTAATCCCCCAAATTATAATATGCTTGGCTGTATAGTTGCGTTTTATACAAGATTTAAATTTCGATTCATTCAGTTGTAGTACTCGTATGGGGACGGGGAGGTATTTTATTGTAACATTTTAAACAGTACCCCATGAAGGTTGAGTCTACTTTAGCCAGTCTGAAATCTGGTTAAACTAATTGGTCCCTATTACTAGTCCTATAGTTGTATCTTTCACCTCTTTTACTGAAAAGATAAAAAGTTTTCCTTACGTACATGATGTTTTCATAGATATATTGACAAGGTACCGTCATGATGTTAATGTCTTTAAACAGGTCCCTTAGAGAATCGCGCCTGCGGAGGCTATATATTGCTCTGATGGCTCTTTTCTGCAGAATACAAATAGACTCAATATCGGCAGCCCGTCCCCATAATAAAATATCGTAAGACATGATACTATGAAAATAATTGAAATAGACTAGTCTCGCGGTATCTACTCGTACATTAGTAAATTGACGGATTTTTCTTACATCATATGCTGCTGAACTTAGCCGTCCTACAAGAGATGTTAAATGAGGACCCCATTGCAGCCTTGAGTCGAGCGTTATCCCCAGGAAAACAGTTTCATCGACAAATTCTAGTTTCTTATTATTCAATACTATGTCACAATCACTACTTTAAAAATTCAGTAAAGCAAATCTTATGGATTTCGTTTTTTTCCATTGAATACTAAATTATTAGCAGTGAACCAATTGTGTACCTGCAGTAGGGCATTACTTATCTTATAGATTAAGGAAGTATCGTCTGCAAATAACACCATCTGTGGTCAGTTTTTTGATAAATGGGGTAGATCATTAATATATACTAAAAAGAGGAAGGGACCTAATATCGAACCTTGTGGGACACCCTTTTTTACTTTTAAATCAAGTGAATTGACACCATTTATTTGGACTTTTTGTTGTCTATCATTTAAATAAGATTTTACTAAACTAAGCGCGAGTTTACCTAGTCCGTAATGCTCAAGTTTTAAGAGCAACTGCGTGCTCAACGCAGTCAAATGCCTTGGAGAGGTCACAAAAGATCCCTTTGGCATCTTGGACCTCCTCCCACGCTGTAAATATGTGGTTTAATAAAGTGACACCGGCGTCAGTCGTACAACGTCCTTTGGTAAAACCATATTGCTGATCGTGTATGATTTTGTTGGTGTTAAAATGATTAAGCACGTCATTGAGCATTACCTTTTCGAACACTTTGCTGAATACCGGCAACACGGATACTGTTTTATAATTGTTGGTGACTTTGCTGTCCCCAGATTTAAAAAGTGGTATAACCTTACTGTATTTCATTAAATCCGGGAAGACTCCTTGATCTACACACAAATTCAATATTAAAACTAAGTATGGTGCTATAGTCTCAATTATTGATGTACAAACTTTGATAGACATTCCCCATAGATCTTCGTTCAATTTGATTTTAATTTGCCGAAAAGCATTTATAACTAACTATCGTAGGGTTTATATGTTTAAATTGAAAGTCAACCGCGCAGCCTAGAACGTTCGCTCTTAATAAATCAATCGGATGAGGAATTGAAATCGTCCGATGTTTTGGTGTATTTTTTTTAAACGTTGCCCCACACTATGAATTTCTCCTGTATCGTGGGTGCGTTTACACACATTTAAAGTCACATACACAAACAGCCAGACCCGGAACAACTATTTGCAGGTCATACAAATATTTGTTCCGTGTGGGAATCAAACCCGTGTTGACTGCTGCGCTGCGTGTGCGTGTGCGTGTCGACACGTGTGTGATATAATAGTAAAGAAAACAAATTCTTGAGCTACTTCTAAGTTAGAGCTTGTGGCACCACGTGAAGTCTCCAATGTATAACCAGTGCTACGTATTTGTTTCCTACTAGTTTCGTTATTTATAACTTTCCAAACTGTTTTCATTTTATTTTCTGCTGATTTAATCTTGTTGCTAATGTACTGGGCTTTAGCTATCTTGCAGGTATTCCAAAAAAAATTGGAATATGTAGCAACATACTTGTTGAAAGCTTCAGTGTTAATGTAGGGCTTAAGGCCGTACAGATCGAACAGTCTTTCCCTACTTATCCTAATACCTATAGTTGCCCAGTCACTAAAAATAAAATTAGGTCAAATATCTTTTGTTGCAGCAAGATTCCGTTTGACCTTTTCTTTTAGATACTTTACTTACGTTCGTGAAATAGTAGAACCAAATAATAAATGACTAAAAACCAAGCAAAAAGGAACAAAAAAATATTGAGTTTGTTTTGTGAAATTTGTAGAAATATTTAAGATACTTACTGAATTGCTTAAATTTCTTTTTCTCACAATAAAATGTACCGGTAAAACGGGGTTATTCGGGACGCAGTGGTTAACCGGGACGAAACTTTAAAATGGATTTTATCATTGAAATAATATCGTTTGCTGCCGAAAAGGACTCTTAATATGTTTACTGTATTATAAATTACGATTAAGTGCCCAACGTGGCCAACGACCACAAACTATATTATTTTAACGTTAAAATCCTTTTTAAAGCTTCGTCCCGACTAACCCCTGTGTCCCTATTAACCCCGTTTTGCACTACCTACTTAACTTACTTTGGTTTTTTTGTACCTACTTAAATTTAAACGTGCGTTTACCTAAACCAAAACAGGACTTTTTTTTTAATTATAGTTCTGTTAAGAAGCTTTCATTCTGCTCGGTTTTTTACTCATGTGCTAATAGTGCGAGGCATGCGGCGCATATGATTTTTTTCATGTCAGATGCTTCACAAGCGTGGTGTACCATTCGAAGCAGATATGCCTCGCATTATCTTGATGCACTTTTAAATCTGAGTAAACACATCGATCGGTATTTGAAGATACTCTTTTATATGAGTAAAAAATCACATAATGTTCGTGTTTATGAAATACTAAAGAACATTAATGATTCAGGAAGCATCTCTGAAATCTGAATTTTAATCTCAGCTTGCGAGCAATTTAAGCTTTGTGCGGTCGTGTGAATACCAATGACAGCAGTTCCCGTCCAGTTCGGACAGTAGGTTGTGTCTAATTTTACATAATTATAAATGACTGCTGACATAAAACAAACATGCTGCGGCTTTTTATTTCATAAGATTCTAATCACGATTGTTAAATAGTGGGTGGGTGATCGGTTTTCGGGTTCTGCGCTTAATGAATTATACAGGATTATTGGTAAAACACCATCAACCTCTTAAGGGGTTATTGTACTCATCATTATGAAAAACTTTTACTTTGAAAACAAAATCTGCTATTCCCTACATTTATGTTTGCAGAACTCGTCAAAATGTAGGGACCAGCAGATTTTTTTTCGCGATTTCATATTTGGTCCCATAGTAAAAGTTGTTCATAATGATGAGTACAATGACCCATTAAGGGGCTTACAACAGCTAAAGCGCGGTCACTGTCGGACTGCATAGAAAAGAAAGAGATGCGCGATGACACAAAGCTGGTAATTTATTGCAAAATGTGAAGCAATTCTCTAATTACAAAAAATGTAATGATTAGACAAAAAAATTGAAACAGTTTCACGTTAATATGTTGCTTAAAGAACAATCTGTTAAAAGAAACAGAATGATTGGGTGTATATTATTATGGTTTTTAATCGTTAAAAGAAATTTTAAGAGGTATTTTCGTGATTTTTTTCTATCGTACCAAATTAGTTGTATTATGTTTTCAACACACTATCTTACTAGCATATATCCTGAAGAATATCATATATTTTTCTGATTTTGTTTACTGCAGTGGATCATATACTTTTAGGCATTATAAAACTTACGTTTAGGTCATGTAGTCCCCTTAAGAGGTTGATGGTGTTTTCCCCAATAACCCTGTATAACACACATACATACATAAATTCACGCCTTTTAACCATGGGAGCAGACAGCAACGACAGAACGCCACCTACTATGATCCTTACATACTCCCCTTGCTTCGTTTACGTTCCTAGATCTGCTCATACGCGCACATCGGTGAAAAATTTGTCTGCATGATTAAAATTGTTAATAATTAATTATTAAATTAATATTGACGTGATAACGTCTTATAAATCGATGACACCGGCTGCATGCACGAAAAAGTGCAAACGTTCCGTCTGAGCCTGAGCGTGCAAGCGAGAGCGCGGAACAAGCGATAGAGAGGCACGATCAGCCCTTTCCCTTTCGTTGGCTTTAGCTTGTGTCACATTTATCTCTCTTCTCGCGTGACGTCAGAGCTAGGTATTCCGAATAGTACAGTAGTAGTAGTGGTGGTTCATCGATGTTTCTTTATGACGTTATCACGTAAAACTATCGTCCGTAAACCGACTTTACAGACAACTAATATTTTTTTTTAAACTATGTTTCGGTCTGCTTCTATGAAACACAACGACAGTGGTATTATAAGAACAACTATAAATATTCTAAAAACGACTAAAACATAAAGAGCAAGAAAAGCTGTGAACGTGCATACGGAGCTATGAACATATAGTGCAGTAAGTTGAGAGAAAGTTTGTAGAACAAACTTAAGGCGTGTTGTTAGTACTCTGTCTACGACAACTTCACTTATCTCATTTGTCGCACTCAACTGAATGATTTACTAATTAATGGACAAGCCAGTTAAGTCA
Source organism: Brachylomia viminalis (assembly GCA_937001585.2). Lineage (NCBI taxonomy): Eukaryota > Metazoa > Arthropoda > Insecta > Lepidoptera > Noctuidae > Brachylomia > Brachylomia viminalis. The sequence continues at coordinate 9,026,101 of OW443300.2, forward strand.
GGGAAATTTATTGTTTATCAAAGGAGAATGGCGAAAGTGGTATATGGGCCAATTGCGATACGGTTTTGATATTTGTGTAGAGATACCTCATCTTTACCCTTGTGCAAAGTGGCGTCAAAATCTGACGCGGCAATTTTGAATAAAACACACGTTTTTAAAATACAGGGTGGTTATTCGGGCGGGTAGTTAGGGCAAGTACATTAACCGTTGTACCTACAGGAAAACATTATTCGGAGACTATCCTTAACTTTTTAAACAAATTGACCTGCATTTAAAAATAAAAAATAAAAGTACAGCTAGCAAGAAAATTGCTAATTTACCTACTTAAAAACTTTTTTTGATGCCATTCGATTTAATTATTCATAAGGATCAAAAAACTGAAAGAGAACTACCGAGTTTAGAGTAGGTAAAAGAAATGTCACTAATGGAAAAAAACTTTGCCGAAAAACATTTTGTAGTGATTAATCATCTCAACCACGATATTTTATAACATAAGTACCGTCTTTTCAAACATAACTTATGAAAAACGATAGTCACCTAAAATTGTAAGTATCAAAATAAAAATCATCTTTTTTTCGTTCAACTTTTCCTGGAGGTTGCACAAACACTCAAATACAAGAAAAATTGTGATAGCCCTCTGAACAGTCAGGCAGACCGTCATAGTCTTTGACAGTTGTATGAAATGGCTATAACACGGCAAATTGACGTAGTATGTCCATTTAGTGAACATTTAATTTCCCTGACTGTACATATTTGTATTATAGGGCCTCGTGGCTAAAATATAATAACAACCGCATAGGTCGATCGAAGGTTGAGCTATGCTTGCCGCGGTTGGTTCGTGGATGGGTGAACATCCCTTACATATCGAGATCCCTCCATGCCTCGGAAAGCACTTTAAGCTGTTGGTCCTGGTGGTAATACGTTCACCTGTGGCAGTCGTTACGGATAGTCAGAAGCCCAAAAAAGTCAGACACCCAGTCTTGCTCACGACGCTATATGCTTATATATTACATAATTGTTAAGGAACTATTTGCATACAATTGAAACTTAAAAGGTAAAATCTATTTTTTTTTAACTAAAGGCTGATTACCTATCCTACACGGACGAAGACACGAGCAGAAGCTAGTGATAAATAAATGAAATATACAGGAGAACAGGTTACTTCGGGAGTATTGTGCATCGATATAAGAATTCATCATAGTTTGTCTGTAGCGGTATCTACATCGCCACATGCGAACTACGCATCACACTGACGTCACGCAAAATCCTGCATCGCGCAAGCAGAGTTTACCACGCAACTAGCATATATACAACGACCCGACATCAACCGTCGGGCAGTTGCCTACCAGACACAACACTCGTCTGGTCGGAGGACTTTACACCCTGTTCCTCATACCTCTATAAGTCTAGAGTTTTACGTGCGATTCACGAGGACTGGAGAATCCTAAAACAATACGTTTCTAAGAGTTCGTTCAGTCACCCCCCTGTACACCGCACTTGTACCTTTAACAAAGAAGTTTCGGCGCGAAGTTTTGGGAACTCCTCCCGGTTATTATGAACGATATTCACGAATAGGGTTGCCAATCCTACTATATAATATCGTATCCTATTATATTAATAATAATAAAAATAATAACTTTAATTCCGGGGAGCAAAGACCCATAGAAACCTTAACCTAAACATACAGGGTGTCCCGTAAATAATGGATCAAACGTAACGGGTAGGTAGCTTACCTCATTTCCAACAACTAATTTGAAAAGTTTAAAAAAAACCGGTAAGGTAACCAAGAATTTTTTTTTCGATTTGAAAAAAAAAATCAATTGAATATTTTTTTTCTAAGGCAAATAAAATTATATTTGAAAAAGAAAATATTAACAATAAGCTATTCAGAAGTTTTTAACAAAAATCAAACCTAAAAATGTTATTAGTTGCAGCGACAGCATTAAAAACACTGAATGCTGTTAGAGAAAATGGTAAAATTCGAAAAAAAAAAATATCTTGGTTACCTTACCGATTTTTTTTAACTGTTCAAATTAGTTGTTTGAAATGAGGTAAGCTACCTACCCATTACGTTTGATCCATTATTTACGGGACACCCTGTATATCAAAAAAATTTAAATGATTATTACTTGCCATGACTCGCCACACCTACCCTAGACTGCTAGACATGACCCACTGATTTTGAAAGGGACAGTCAAAAATTTAAATTTAAATATTAGAGGGCTAAATACTAGATATAAAAAAATATACAACATGTAACATAATCAACGCAAGACCTCATACTGGCAGGCTGTAACGAGGGGACGGGGTTGGGGTATACTTCTCCCCGAACCGAACTCTTGCCGAGTTCCACAACTCCCTTGCAGGGTTGAAAGTCGTCGTCGTCGTCGGGTACCGTTCCCTCCCCGTGCTCGTCCTCGGGGACTTCAATGCCAAGAATGTGGCTTGGGGTTCCCGGTTTACGGACACACGGGGCAGGATGGTGGAGGACTGGGCTCTGGAGAGAGGCCTGGTCGTCCTAAATCGGGGTTCTGTCCCCACGTGTGTGCGGATGCGGGGTTAATCGGTGGTGGACATCTCGTTCGCCAGCCCCGCTCTGTCGCCGCGTGTCATTGACTGGCGCGTCATAGAGGGGGTGGAGACCTATTCCGACCACCGGTACATCCGGTTTGACGTCTCCGCCCAGACCTCGAGCGCGCTGGTCCGATAGGCCCCGAGTGGTCGGCGGTGGGCGCTGAAGCAGCTGGACCGGGAGCTCCTCCTGGAAGCCTCGATCGTGCAGGCTGTCCGAAATATGTGACGTGGCAATGCCCCGGGCCCAGCCCGGACGCGCCCAGCGCCAGGTGTTCTGGTGGTCGCCAGAGTTAACGACTCTGCGCAGTGCGTGCGTCACTGCACGACGCCGGTACATACACCAGGCACCGCAGGCTCCGTATTCGCCTCCGGATACGGAAGCCATTCAGGCGGAGCTGTACGAGGGGTACAGAGCGGCGAAGACCGCCCTCCAAGCGGAGATCCTGCGGGCCAGGGGACTGGCCCGCGAGGAGTCGCTGGAGACTCGTGAACAGGGACCCGTAGGGACGCCCCTATAAATTGGTGCGGGAGAAGCTCCGCCCATGGGCTCCTCCGCTGACGCAGAGTCTCCGGCCCCAGCTCGTGGGGGATGTGGTGAGCGCTCTGTTCCCTTCTAGAGGGGAACATATCTCCCCGCCCATGGCTCCGCCTACTGCGGTGATCAATGCGGACCATACCGCCGACGACAACGACGATTCTCCGGAGCTGACTGAGGTAGAACTGCAAGTGGCGGTACGTAGGCTGAGTGCCAAAAATACCGCCCCAGGACCCGACGGCTTACCTGGGAAAGCCTAAGTCCTGGCCTCGGAGGCTCTCGGGCCTCTACTAACGGGGCTCCTAAGCGCATGCATGGAGAGGGGCCAGTTCCCACTTCGGAACGCGCCACCGTCCGGGTTCCCAAATAACGGTAGAAGGGGTTCACATCGGCGTCGAGTTGACGATGAAGTACCTGGGACTCGTCCTCGACACCCGGTGGAACTTCGTGGACCATTTCTGACGTTTGGCTCCCAGACTGGAAAGGGCCACACTTCCCATTCGTCTGGGTGGTCTCGGTGTCCGCAAAATTTCAAGTGTAAGTTTACCGGCCTTCCTCTCCTCGGTCCACAGTACCGATAAATTAACCAGGAACATATTATCTTCCTCACTGGTCGATTTTGAGGTACAGTTTTTGACAGATGCGTTGAACGCTTGGAAAATAGCTTGTCCCAATATGGATTTGCCCGACAACCCGTCCTCCCAGAGACAGTGGGACGTGCAGCTCTGCAGTACTACACGAAATACCCTTTTGAGCACGTCTTCTAATACGGTTGAGCGTGCCCGTCTGCTGGCTGTGGGAGAATGGGAGTCAGGCTTGTGGCTTCAGGCGCTCCCGTCATCCACCATAGGCACTATGATGGATGACTCATCGTTTCGTCTCGCTACGTGTCTCCGCTTGGGCACGCCTTGTGTCGCTCCGCACCGGTGTCACTGTGGTGAAACTGTCGACAGCCTCGGGCACCATAGCCTGTTCTGCTGCAGGATCGCAGGTCGTATAGCACGGCACGCCAGCATCAACGATATTATTCGTCGAGCCCTTGTCACCGCCAGCGTACCAGCGGTATTAGAACCAAACGGCTTGGTTCGTGACGATGGGAAGAGACCAGACGGCATGACGTTGTTGCCTTGGAAGGTGGGTAGGCCTCTGGTGTGGGACGCAACCTGTGTCGACACCCTTGCGCCATCTCATGTTCTTAGCACGGCGCGATGTGCTGGTGCCGCTGCTGCGGCTGTTGAGACCCTCAAGCGGCGCAACTACTGTAACCTTATGGGTAACTACAGTTTTGAGCCGTTTGGTTTGGGGGTTGAAACGCTCCGTTCATGAGGCCCGAGTGCGCGTCTCCTTTTAAAGGAAATTTCTCGCCGACTCTTCGACACTTTACGTGACCAGAGGGATGGGTTGTTCTTCGGCCAAAGAATTAGCATTGCCATTCAACGTGGCAATGCTGCCAGTCTTCTGGGCACGTTTCCGGATGACAGCGATGCGGACGAATACTTCGACGCCTAAGGTTCCTTTTGTTTTTGTATTTTATTAGAAAACTTTTATATTCCTTCTTTCTATAGCAGCAACTTCAGCTTTTACTGAGCGCATATTTTCAGTGATGAATACAAAATGGCGAGATGAGCGCAATAAGTAAGCCAGTATTAATCTCGTAAAAGGTGTAATAAAGGTATTATGTAAGCATTTTTTTTTTAGTTTATAATAGAAGAAGACGTTAAAAATAAACCTGTAAATAAAGGCTCAGAGCAGCAAAAAAACTACCTTTTTATTTTAAATATACCAATTTTTTTTTGCCGTTTGCTATATTTTTACAGGCAATGGCTTCTCAACACTATATTTGATATAAAAAAGGTTGGCAACCCTATTCACGACGTCTCTCAACTTTAACACAATACTTACAATACCTTGATAAAATCGGTGTTGCCGCACTAAAAATACACGGGAGAGCGAGATTTTTAATCGTGCTGTGTTTTAATTATAAGTTGTAATTTTTGAGCGATACGAAGATTATGTTGTGTTTGACCCAACAGCTAAAGATAAAACTTTTACCTCTTCAACCAATGTCAATCTTTGTACAAATTGCGACGTTGTTTAATACTAACGTAGTACATTTGTTTTTTCACCATTCGCAACCCATGTCACATAATTTTCCAGAGATTCGAATTGAATTTTGAAACAAACACATTTTTTCTTTAGTATTTGTAAAATTACATTAACAAAATTATTTGTTGGTGATAGCACATAATTATATGAAGCAGTTATAAACAAAATAAAAAACAATTTCGTTTATAGAGATTGCAGCCAATTTAGTTAAAGACAGGTGTCAAATTTTCAAAACATCATTTAAAAAAATTGATACCTGTGGTAAGAAATGGTAAAAATTTTGGTATTCACATCACAGCATAATATATGGTGATTCGACATTCGGCGTAAGGTTGGACCACTATTTACGCCACACCCTGTTTACTCTTTGTAAATTCAAAAGCGATTAACTCGTGGAATACCGATTGAAACTTTTATATAAGATAAGTTTCATAGTAGTAATTACAGGTTCTAAAATAGTACGTTCGGAAACATAAAATTATGTAATTGTAATCAATACAGCAGGAGAAAATCGCTTTTAAAGTTGCTACATACATACATGTTAGTGCTCGTGACTTCACAGCTTTTTACCTGTCAATAACCACATTAGTAAATAATTTCAATCCTGTGGGCCGTCTTTCAATGACCAGTTACACAGATTCCATCAATGTTCGTAATAGGTATGTTGTCTGCGAACTGCGCAAAAAGTAACTACAATTTAGCACAGGTATTATGGTTTATTTCTTACTAAGTTGTGAGTGTACATCACTCATAGAAGTGCCACCGACTTGAAAGGGACTTGCAAAACTTAAATCGGGCAGAAGGGGTACTTACATTCTGTTTTCGTACGCTCGCAATTGTCTTGGTACGAAACAATGTGAATGTGTAAACGAAGGTCATTGTAACCCCGCGTTTACACCCATACATATGTACCATATTATTAAAACATGTCACATATAAAAAACGAAAAACATCATGTATTGACGTTGTTTCGGACATGAGTTGACAATGTGGGGTTACCGCACGTTGATACCATGTTCAAACATGTCCGAAACAACGTCAATACTTAAGATAGGTACGTGTTTATTGTACAAGACTTTGTTTTGACAAGTCTTTTTATAAGGCTTGTTGACAACGCACGTGGTTAGGTAGATTGTTGTATGTTGTTCAAGTCATTAACAATGTTCGTAAAGAATATAATGCAATCACCCATATTATTAGTTTTCATGTGGTTTAGGAAAGGTGTACCTACTGTTATGCAATTATTTGTTTAGCATAGTCTTGTATTGTCTTGCTTAAGACCATTATCACACTTGACAATAATTCATTGATGATACACGATTTACTAAAATGTCTTTTTCGTGACAGTCATGAATAAGTGTCGTATAAATATTGACAAACACATACACAAATTATTTATATGCTGGGCCAAAATAAGGTCTAAATATACAAGCTTGTAATTGCATACTAAATAAATCAACAACAACAAATGTATAAAATTGTCCGTTCAGCACTATCGTAGATTTTGCTTCGGCAATCGAGTTACGGGTCTACGGCGTAGGCCGGAGCCGTAGCGCCGTAGCTCTTCATCACTGAAGTAATTACCGTAGAACACGGCGATGCAGCGATGCCGTAGCAATGTGCAGCGATATTAAATTCATGTCCTGGATGGAATAATAAGTTGTCGACGTTTGTATGGCTGCGGCAATTTCATGGAAATACTGGAAATACTTTGTTTTAAGGCTCCCGCAAAAAGGCGCGACGTGACTCCAGCCGAACAATTTCTATGAAAATTTCATAGAAATTGTTCTACAAGAGTCGCGTGGTGCCGGCGCGTCGCACCTGCCTGCCTTTTGCTGCTGGAGCCTTTAAGATTAATAGCAAAAATAAGAAAGGAAACGTAGTCTTTGTTATTTATGTTGTTATATTTTATTTCTATGCAAGTTCTCATATCTTTATGTAACGTGTGGTTTTGTAATTTGATTTGACTTTATTTTAGTTCACTGGATTTGACGTCATGAAATTATATTTGCGACCCGCCCCTGCTTCACAGGGATTTTAGCGGCTTAACAAAACATCGAGATTTCTTTATTATAGGTAAGTTATTGTATAAGTAATATAATCCTAAACCTTCCGGAATAAAGTCTCTAAATGATAGTGAAAACCGCATCAAAATCCGTTACGCAGTTTAGAAGAACAACACAGTCACACAGCCAGACACGAAAACTGACTTTAATTTATAACATGTATAGATGTAGATATATGAAGCATGTGTTTATTATCTACACTTATATTGTAAAGAGGTAAAGTTTGTGAGATTGTGAGGTTGTAGGGGGTAATCTCTGGAACTACTGATCAGAATTGAAAATATCTTTTCACCACTCCCGCACGAAAGAAGTGTCTTTCCTCTACGAAAACAGTGAGGAAAGTAATGATCCCGTTCAGAAACTAACCTTGCCTGATTTTTTTATGTTAAGTTTTAAAGATATTTTAAAAAATAAATAATTTTATTGATTAATTTTTAATTATTTGCTTTGTGACTATTTAATTTATTTACCTATGACGACTGAATACTTTCTTGCTGGGAGTGGTGAAAAGTTTTGTATGCAACATGTGAGCAAGTTCATTTGCTATTCGTTTTGTTGAGTCTTTCACTTACTCAGGATTGAAATTTATAATCACTCGCTGCGCTCGTGATTCTATTTTTCAATCCTTCGTTCGCTCAAGACTCAGAATCAAAACTCATAGGAAAAACGAACTTTCCTCACATGTTGGATAAATAACTATTTTGCATGTGATAGCCCAATTTTTAAAGAAGGCTATTTAACATCACGCTATGACCCTTAGGAGCCGAGCAAAAATAAAAAAAGTCAGAATGAACGCTAAGCGAAAACGAAGTGATAGTGTGGGCAAGTGATACAATGCGACGGGGTGGGTCGGGGGCACGAGAAATTTCAGGCGGACGAAGTCGCGGGCAGATAAATTGGTAACAATCTTATCTTAGGTAGGTATATATTTCATAATAGGTATAGCCGTGTGTATTCTTATAGCCGATAAATAAATTAAAACAGAAGCAAGACAATATTAACGTGGACGGTCACGTCGCACGTGCTGTTTGTTCATTTAGAGTAGTTACTTAACGCGAGGTTTCAATACTTTTTAAATTTCTTAAACCTCTGTTAATCTAGCGAAATGTAAATGTTGCCCAAAAAAATTATATTTTAGGAAAATTGAACATGCGGTCAAGCGCTGTGTGAAGACGGAAACGTGGATCATAATAATTGGCTCGATAAAAAAATATCATAAAGATGACACTAAAACCCTATTTCAAAAGTGTACCGTGAAGAGATTCCTCCATGAAGCCATGTAAAAGTTATATCAAAAGATAAGGCTTATTGTTTTTAGGTCATGTTGAGAACACATTTTATAATTACATTATTATTTTTAAAAAGATATACAAAATCTAGCAGTTCAAGCACTCGCACCGGCCGGCCAGTGCCCGCCGAGACGCACTACAAGGGGGCCTTAAGATTTGATGTTTCATCGACAGATAGCTCCGATTAGATAAGAAGCGGACCAAACACACGTACTTAGGAAAAGGCTAGGCAGATGTCGAGCTGTGATCGCGGGATTGTTTTTTGGTTGTTTGGTAGGTAATTAAACGTTTTATCAGGCCTCCGTCACTCCATGTACTTGCGCGCTATAATTACCTACCGCTCGAGCGAGCGCTCTCGGACCGCTTGCGGTCCAAATTCGGTTCCCTGCGATTGCTGTAGGATCGCGCGGTGCGAAGCAATCACAACTGTACGCTTGAGCATTTAGGCACATTTTAGCATGCAGTGGTTGTTGAGGCGACGGAGTAGGCTATTATCTCAATAGGTATTGGAAATTTTCTACTGAGTGAAGTATCTGTTACGTAGTAACTATTTAGTAATCTGTGGTTTTATTTTCTTGTACCTATAACTGAGCCGCTATCGACTTTTATCGCAGTGTTCTGAGAAGGCCAATTAACTGATGCTAGCGATGTGTAATGACCTCAAATTGCAAAAAATACTACTTACTGATTAGTAAGATAATATAGATGAAAACAATATAGATCATAGATGAAAACGCACCATCGCACGTTGATCGGTTCTATTAGGAGACTGCATAGTAGAAATAAAAAAAACAAGGAGGGCCTCATTTTTTTTTTGTTTGATTGCACTCACATTATATTCGAAAGCTTAGTATGTCGATAAAAAAGTAGCCTATGTCCTTCCCCAGGGCACAGATCAAAGAATACAAGTACCCAGGGTTTAAAGTACCATACCAAATTTCATCAAAATCGGTAGGTACTTATAGCATTTTCAGAGATTAACTGGGTCAAACAGACACCACGACAAATTATTTAAAATATTTTTATTTTGTTATAAGTAGAACCGTATATACTTTCATATGCATTTAGTAAAAAACTGTTATTTCGACATTACAAACGCAAACTTAAATTTTATTTATTTGTAAGTATGTATAGCGCAGATATTTTTTAAGTCCATAGTGTTCCCTCTACGTGTCACGATTAAAATTCGTACACTGGAACATTGAAATTGTTCAGTGAATTAACAAAAACTCCTCCCGCTCAGCTGTGGCTGAAAATTTCAAACATTTTTGTAGTATAGTTTCTAACCCTATAGTAACAGTTGGGCAAAGGAATTACGAGCTATTTATGTTGGCTAGTTGCGTCCTTGTTTTGGGTTGAACGTGTAAATAGCTCCGTGGTAACATTGTTTGCATCCTTAGCTGGAAGCACTCGGAGTAAATAGGTGCTTTTTGCAAGCTTTTTTTTATGATATAAATACCTTTAATAGGTATCAAAATTGTGAACTACATAGCTTCACATTTCTGACAACATTTATTCAGAAAAGATATATAGGCTAATATATACAAGGTGTAACAGAATAAACGCAAGTCACGAAAGTAGTTTGGTCATAATTGACTACTGAATCGATTTCAGTAACTATTAATAGGTATTTTTTTTTAATTTTATGAATTTTGCATACTGACCGGCGATTGAGGCAAAGAAAATTAAATCTTATCTCAAGGCAATAAAACTCAATTTTAAATGCATAAAGTAATGCTAGGGTCAACACAATTTTCTTATTAATATTAGTTAGTTTTAAAAAAAATTTTTTGGTCATTGTATTATGCTTTTAACTCAATACTCTAATTGGGGTGTATGAGGTCTTGCGTTAATTATGTTACACGTTGTATAAGCTAACAGAAGCCAGCTGTTTTAGAACCCATCGGCTTAGCACGTGACGATGGGAAGAGACCAGACGGAATGATCATATTGCCCTGGAAGGCAGGTCTTCGGTGTGGGATGCAACATGTGTCGACACCCTTGCGTCATCCCATCTTCCTAGTACGGCTGGCTGTGCTGGGGCGGCTGCTACAGGTGCGGAAAACCTCAAACGGCGAAAACATTCCAATCTTATTGGGAGCTATAATTATGTTCGAGCCGTTTGGGGTTGAAACACTAGGGCCATCGGGTCCGAGTGTCCACTTGGTTTTTGGAGACATCGCCAAGCGGTTGGTCGACTCTTCACGTGAGCAGAGGGCTGGCCTATTTTTGGGCCAAAGAATCAGCATCGCCATACAACGGGTAATGCTGCCAGCTATTTGGCCACTTTTCCTATTGATAGCGATACGGACAATTTTTTTGATGCCCTATGATTATTTTCTTTCTTTTTTTGGTATACATGTACATATTATTAATATTATTTTAAGTCTATTTCTGACTGACCATCTCCTTGCCAATTCAAAAGTGTCTGGTTTAATTGAAATAAGTGTTTGACAGTGCTAGTTGACAAAGGGGGAAGCGCCAAGTTGCCCGCGAAATTCAAAGTTACAGTTCATTTAAATTCTATTGATTGATATTTTATCAATGAGATTATATGAACTTAGGTGGTTGTATGATGATTTTAGTGATTATAATAATTCTGTAAATACATAGTTGTTACAGTCGCGAATCATATTTTGTTCAACATACAACCTGACACTGATCTGCAAATTGCAAAAAAAAACTTAAGAATATTTGAATAAAGCCGGCAACCTGGCGCTTTCCACCGAATGGTTTTTGTTGAAAGGACACGTTTAATTTTGATTTTGTTTAGCTTCGTGTGTGACACTACGCGTTTATGCATCAAATATATTGTGCTGTTTCTTGTTTAGAAAATAGGCATGATGACTGAAGCTCGCCGTTCGATAAGGACCAGGCCCGGGTCGACGACGCGTTGTGTTCCACGCGCGCCTGAAAGAGATGTCATCATCAATGACGGGGTCCGCTAGGGCCGATGCCTGCCAGGGTTGCGGGAAAGTCCGAGAGGGATACCGTGGCCCCTGGCACAGGCAACTGAAGGAACACGGGTGGGTTTTAGTCAGTAAGAGTCTGACACGCCCTCCCGCTCCGCCCAGAGCGAGAGAAGTCATTTGAAGATTTCTCAAACTCAAAAAAAAAAAAAGTCATGATGATTGAAATGAAAACAATGAGATAATGGTGCCGATTCTGTTGTACACCGAACTAAACTATCACTTAAAATCCTTACTTTTGGCTATGAGAATCTTAAAGCTATTCTGCAAAATAAAAACTCTAAATTTAAAAATAAATAACACATCTAAAATCAAATTTGGCAATTGCGACTCCACGTGGCGTGGTAATGTTTGCCATACCACGTGTTTTTTTTTTTAGAGCCTGTGGCGCGCATTTTGTGCAGCCTCGACATGTTTTGTATGGATTTTTTTACTTTTTGTATGGAAAAAAAAAATTACCAACACAACCGGTCTTATTACAAAACAAGGTTTTTCCATCGAGCCTGTTTTTGAAATAAGAACCTAACTGAAATCGAAATACAGTTCCTTTTACAAAACTGACAACTTAGTCCGGTCTTAGATTGTCAATTTTGTATTAAGAACTTTACTAAAGTCGGCATAAAGTTCCAAATACAAAAACTAAATCGAATGTGTAGGTTGGGGCTAAAGTTAGATCGTGTTTTGTAATAAGACGGGTTGAGTTTTAGAGGTGTGGTTTATAAAGGGGGTCGAAATTTTCATTATTTTTGCGATAGGACACACCGTTTACAAGATATAAGCTTAAGAAAAGAAAAAAAGATACAGTACTTACTGTTTTTGCATCTGAAGTCGAGGTGTTGGTGTGAATTTTAGTTCATGCCAACAAATTTTATTCCACACCTTTTTAATCGCGATTAAAAATAGTCAGATTTAGTTAAGACAATCAAAATTTTAGGTGAAAAACGTAAAATTCAGAATAGCAAAATTGCCATTTTCACTAAAAATTATATTCTCAGTGGCATCTTAGTCCTGTCAAACTAAAATATAGTTAAGTTGTGTCACTTTAGACAATTTCAGAATGGGAAATCGTCGTTTGACAGGAATAAACTAAATTTTGGTGATTTTTAGTCTAGTTTAGAGAGTTTTGTGACAAGAGAATCGGCACAAACGTCTACATCAAAGCCAACACGCACCTTTATAATAAAAAGGGCTTCAAAGACATTAAAAAACATAGTCGCAAGAAATAAATTATTGACCTAGGTATCTAAAAAATGAATATACCAAAGAGTACATGATTTCGTTTTCTCGGGATACAATAATTCAAAAAAAAAAAGATTTGATTCCATCAAGATAATTTTATTCGAGTTCTTTCAAATCTAGTTTCAACAAATGTATTGCTACATAAGAAATGAAAAAATAAGTTTTTTTAGATGTTGTAAATAGAATGTGTTGAGTATTTCAATTTACTTATACATGGTCGCTGAAAGGCTGTTTGACGTATTTGCTTCAGCGGTCAAAAGTTTAAAGAGCACGTTGCTCTCCCAATAAAACACAACTGAAAGTCAGAAGAGCTACTTAAATAATTGGGTACTTCGTTCTAAACCATCTCCTAATATATTTTTTACCTGTTTAGAGCAGCGAGTATACGAAACAACACTTCTTTTAGCAAGATCTAGTCGAGCGGAATAAGCAACAGTTCCCTTCAATTTTCTATCCATTTGGTGTGAAAGAGTTCAGCTCAACACCCGTCGGAAAATGATCCTGTCATCGACGAACAACACCGAGCTTATCGTGTATCGAATATGTCGTTGTAGACACGTCGGGTGAAGGATAAAGGTTGTCCAATAAACGACAAATGACAGCTGGCCAACGCGACTGTGTACGGACAGTCTGGCACAAACGCATGAGCGCGTTACGTTTTCCTATGGACGTATATTCTGATGAAAAAGTGTTTTTTAAACGAGGTATTTGAATATGCAAATGGACTCTCGTTTCAACACTGTGCGGTGTGATGTTCGAACAATAAAATTAAATTCCGTGAAAATACCTGAAAAAATAAGATAGCATGGTGTGGCCCTACGGCGGATCGGATAAAATGAAATTTCCGATGACTTTGTGGAATATTATTAAATCTGAATTTATTTCGCTCACCGTTAATACAATGTGCATTGAAATGAAAATATTATTACTCATTCATTGATAACGTACGAGTAGTAGTTATCAAGTTCTAGGTACTTAATATATTTATTTATTTAACACTTTAAGCACACAAATGTACAGAGGCGGACTTAATGCCATAGGCATTTTCTACCAGTCAACCTTTGGGTGATGCAGAGACAAACAGTGGTAAGTGCAATTTATAATGATAATTTAGGATTAAATAATTTTAAATATATAGACACGTAAAGAAAGAAAGAAAGAAAGAATAACGTTTATTTGGACACAGACACGTATAGACTTATTTAGTCTATAAACAAAGTCAGTCAGTCAGTCGCTGTCTACATCTCTAAATCTACTATCCTATCGCAGGTATGCTGGAAGAGATTTCATTAGAAATAAGCATCACCTTTGTACCTATTTTTCTGTTATTTTCTTCTTGTCTGTTTATATAAGTGTGTACATAAATGGTTAAATAAATAAATAATATATATACCTAATTATATATAAATATAAGCACAAATAAATGTACATAAATACACGAGTATGTTAAAAACAAATAGGACACACAATGAGAAAACATTACTTACCGCTGTGATGATACTGCTAGCTTCTTACGAATGTGCTCGCGAACTTTAGTTTTAAAGGATAATCGGTTGGTTGCCATCCTGATTTCCTGGGGGAGTGCATTCCACAGTGAGATAGATTGAACAAAGAAGGAAGAGTGAATGAAGTCTGTGCGGTGAGTGGGACATTGAAGAAGACGATTGTGTGAAGAACGTAGATTTCTATTGTGGTTGGCGCAAATGTACTGAAAGTGGGGGGCTAGATAACCAGGGGAAGAGGGAGAATCAAGAAATGAAAACAAGGTAGTCAGCGCCCTTTGCTCTCTGCGCTGGCGTATGGGCAACCACTTTAGAAGCGACCGATGCGCAGAGACGTGATCATATTTATGAATCGAATGCAGTTATTCAGAAGACGGTCAAGTTTGTCGAGGAGATCTGCATTCAGGTCATAGTAGCACACATCACCATAATCGATGATAGGGAAGATTAAGGATTGCACAAGCATTGTCTTCGTACTTGATGGTAATAAATTTTTCAGTCTGTACAGAGCCCGCAGCGTGCCGGTAACCTTCTGGCTTACCCTAGCGACTTGAGTACGCCAGTTCAGGGTAGGTACTATCAATGTGCAAGCCTAGCCTATAATTTTTATTGAAGACATAATTACATATTATACCTAACATAGGAAATTAGTTTCTTCACAATCATTACCTACACAAATAAAATAAATTACCTACTGTAAGACAATAATAAAATTCGTTATTATTATTATCTTACAGTAACTTATTGTATTTTTATATAAGTAAGTATACGCACTGTAGCAAAAAAAAGGAAACACAGGATTCTCTTCGCCACTGAACACGTTTAATTTGTACTTTAAAAAAGACCGAATATTTCAAAGAATAAACAAAAAAATATAAAAAAGTAGAAAATACAATAAAAAGTAATTCGTCACATTAGGTACACCACGGGGTTCGGCAGGTTTATAAAGTATTACGAACAATAAGAAGTACTGTAGGTTTCCGTACCATAATAAAATATATTATAAAGATTAAATTGGACAAAGCGACGAGCTTGAAAATGTGGTTGCAACCAAAATTTTACACTACGCCCACGAGACTGAAATTAGGCCGAGTTTTTAAAAAAGGTATCGAACCTGCTGTAGTATGTTTTATTAAATGAATTTACGTATATTATTAAAACGTAATTACAAAAAAAATATCACAAACTGGTAGTAATTTTTGAAACGCAAGATCATTTGCTAATATAACCTAGACTTTAGATAAAGTTAACAAAAAAATACATTAAATTTACGCCAAATCCTTTACCGGAAGCTCCGACGCGACTCTGTCAGTAGTCGCTGTGTCACGCTGATGATCTCTCCGACCTCATCATCATCATTATCATCATCAGCCTATAATGTTCCCACTGCTGGGACACAGGCCTCCTCTCGGTGAGAGGGAGTGGGCCGTAATATACCACGCGGGCCCAGTGCGGGTTGGTAGATGGCACATCTCTTTCGAGTTTTTGGTTCTAGGACATGCCGGTTTCCCCTCGATGTTTTCCTTCACCGTTTTGAGAGCAGTAGTGATTAAATATTTTACACAAAGAAAAAATCGCTCTCTACTGCGGTTCCGCCAGGTAGCCAGCTCCGCCAGCAATATGGTAGATGGTTGGAGGGGCAAAGCTAAATGGGTCGGATTGCTAAATCTTCGGACCCAAACCAGAAAAAATACAAGTAGAACTTAACTCTTGGTTCTCCCTGGAGCCACGATTCGCCAAATTTTAGGAGAGATACGCTCCCGGTCCAAAATAACTTTCTTAATAAAGCAACAACTTGCCAATTTTGTCGAGGGACATGATTATGAATACATCAACGTATAGATTCCAAAGAAAAAAATATTTCACCCGTCGGCTGTGACGAATTTTCCATCAGGCCAGTTTAAAAAATAAACAAAACACTGTTTAAGCAGAGTGACACAAAAAATGAGGTTGCATGTATTCAAAAAGAAGTATGCATTTTAAATAAACACTATGATGTTGTACCAATACTACAATACATACACACATTGCAGTATAAAACTGATTTACATCCGTCACCTCAACCAGCGTCAGGCACAAGTTGTCTTGCATTTTTGCTGAACTGGGCCGCGCACACATTCCTGCTAATTTCTTCACAATGCACTTTACACGTTTTATTTGTTTTCTTTATTTTTATATTTATTTTTTTCCTTGTATTATGTTGTGTTGTGTGCCTTGTGGTCTGTGCTAAATAAATGTATCTTCTTTCTTTTCTTTCTCTCTTTCATTTATATCGTACACCAAATTTTGAATGACCACAAATATTCAATCAGTATGATACGTGAACCAAGAATATTTATGGGTCTCAGGTCACTTAACAATTCAAAACTCGGGTGTGAACCTATAAGACGGGGTCCGCCAGGGCCGATGCCTGCCAGGGTTGCGGGAAAGTCCGAAAGGGTTACCGTGGTCCCTGGCACAGGCAACTGATCGAACACGGGTGGGTTTTAGTAAAAAAAAAAGGGTGTGAACCTATATCACATCATAACCTTATTACAGGGACGAATTACGACTAAAGCCATAAAGAATTTACGACAGACACGTTATTATGAGAGAATAAGCACATCATTAAAGACAATTATAACGACTATAATGTATCCCAACTTTGTGTAGCTGCTTTGTTATACGTAACATCACGCCTGTAATCCCAGAAGGGTAAGGCAGAGGTGTACGTAATTACCTTTTTTAATAAAAATAATCCATTAAACCAAAATGTGGTTAATATTTACTGATCTGCTTTACATAAGGTACATATTCATTAGAAAGGTTCAAAACAAATCTCTCTCCCACTTGGCGCAAACGCCAACCACAATAGAAATCTACGTTTCACAATCGTACACGTATACGATTACGTCACACAATCGTCTTCTTCAATGTCCCACTCTCCCACTCACCGCACAGACTTCATTCACTCTTCCTTCTTCGTTCAGTCTATCTGTCTGTGGAATGCGCTCCCCTAGCAAACCCATCGATTATCCTTTAAACTTAAAGTTCGCGAGCACATTCGCAAGAAGCTGGCAGTATCATCACAACGGTAATGTTTTCTCATTGTTTGTTTTTAGTATTTTCGTGTATTTATGTACATTTATGTGTGTTAATATTTATATAGTAAGGTATATATATTATATTTATAGTCTTAATAGGTTTATGCGTATCTTTATATTTAAAAATATTAATTCCTTAATTTTCATTATAAATTGCATCTACCACTGTTTGTCTCTGCATCACCCAAAAGTTGACTGGAAGAAAATGCCTGTGGCATTAAGTCCGCCTCTGTACATTTGTGTGCTTAAAGTATTAAATAAATAAATCACAGCTTCGTCGATTTAAATCGTCAGTTGATTTACATGATAAGCAACAATAGGGAGACAATACATTTATATTAGGTATTTCTTTACCTATGAAATTACCGTTTAGTGTGCAGAAATTCAAAGTCATTTTTATATAAATATTGTTTTTATTTCTTTCAATAAAAATTTGCACCCATGCTATTGATGCATCTCTGCCAGCGCAGTGGTAACTTTTCAATGCCCTTCTTGAAGAGGTCAGGTGTACGGGAGCCAACTAATTATTCAAAGGCATTTTTTACTGCCTCTCTGGTACCTATTGAATTTCTTCCCTGCCAAGGAGTTATCCAAATTTTGGAAAAAGTAGAACTCTGTCGGCGCAAGGGCTGGTGAGTACGATGGATGACGCAAAACTTCCAATCCTAGCTCTTGTAGCTTAGAGACCATTTCTGTTGTGCCGTGTGAGGTCGAGCGTTGTCGTGTAGGAGCAGCGGGGACGAGCGATTAACCAAGGCTGGCCGGAGATTTGCGAGCTTCTCCATCAGTGTGTCCAGTTCCTCAGAGTACACATCCGCAGTAATGCTGATGCCATTTCGTAAGAAGCTGTTATGAATTATATCAGCACTAGATCATCAAACAGTGACCACAGCTTTTTTAGGAGTAAGTTTTCGCTTGGGGCATTGCTTGGGCGCTGAACCAGGGTCATATGGTAAGTGGTCATCATGTTGCTTACAACATGATGAACGCTTACGATTATCAAAAAGAACCCATATTTCATCGCAAGTGACAATGCAGCTTAAAATCCCTTTGTTTCTGTGTCTATTAAGCAACGCAAGGCATACCTCAACGCGTTCGTCGCGCTGGCGGTCGTTCAGTTCATGCGGCACACACTTTTGAAGTTTTTTTACAGCCGTAGATTGAGTATCGTCAGCTTCCACTGTCGCCTTTAATTCGTCGTTGTTGACTTTAGTTTTCGGGCGACCACGGGGTTCATTTTTTGGATTAAAATTTCCATGTTGGATGCGTTCAAACCAATAACGAGTCGTGAGTTCGTTTGTAGTGTTCACTCCGTACACGTAATTTTATTAATGTTGCGAGCCGTTTGTGCGGCCTTGCTACCCCGACGGAACTCGTATTCCATAATCACTCGTATTTTTATCGTACCTATCCATATTGATGAAAAGGATACAAATAAAGTGAATACAAAACACTTATCAAGAATTTAAAAATAGAATTACATGTTTTTGAAATAAAATCCATTTGAATTTAGAATTGATTGCCAGCCATACATAAATTACGTTTCAAATGGCCAGTATTGTAAAACGGCAACTTCTTAAGGCTCCGTGCACACAAAAAACCCTCTTTTGTCAATTCCTTATCTAATTGTGACAAAGCTGGAAATAATTGAAATATTATGTCTGTGTGACTACAAAAATACCTACAGTTTTCATGGCGCTAAACCATTCGTGTCAGTCACAGCACCTGTTAATAGTTTCATCACTTTTGCGCTCTCGAAAATATAGTTTTTTTTGCCATTGATTTACTAAATGAAAATATTGTATAATCATAAAATGAAATTTTAATTTTATTTTAAGATTAGTTGAAGATTAATGTGTGATTTTTAAATTACTTGAAACGGCTTGCTCAATAATAGGAAAAAATACATTACTACCAGGGTTTGTTTCGAAAAATGGGTTTTTGCAACATTATTTTTCTGCTATATTTTGTATCGAAGTTGAAAAAAGTGGTCCAGCTACATGCAAGTAGACCATATAATGATGTTGATGATAATTTTTAATGTTCAAAATCAAACGTAGTTTCTAGTAAAAAAATATCAAACGTCAGTCTCGCGTCATTTTTTTGAAAAAATGTAGCGAATATTAGTGATTTCCCATGAATACTTAACTTATTTGAAAAATCCCTTTCAGCCACATGCAAAACATAGAACTCAAGTTTTCGAATCACAAATCATTTTGTTTAAATAATGTTTCCCTTTCTTACAAAATAATGCACAAAATTGATCAAAATCAGTCGATTTCGTTCACGGCCCCTTAAGTAAAGACTTATTATAAAACATATGAGTACTTTTTTTAGGAATCGACGTGACCATGGTAGCTACCTACCACACAAAAAAAAAATTGTACGAAGATAAGTAGTACCTACCTACCTACTTAAGCTAATGCCTCATACTTTAGTCACAAATAGTAAAGCTTAGTATGTTCTTGATTAAATGCAGCTGTAAAACCTTTTTCATACAAAGAGATGAAATCAAAGTTAAAATAGAAAAGGTAGTCAAAATAGAATTTATGCCTCAAATATTTGCTTAAATGGAATGTTGTGTTAGTTGATCAAATAATCAGAATGTTAGGTATTAATCAAACTATGATTATGTTCTTTCCAAGTTTATCTTGTAGCCACCTATATTACCGACACACGGTGAAGGAAAGCCTGCACGTGAGGAAATGTGGACAAATTGAGCAAGCATAGTGATGAATGTGGGTCTCCCTTGTTTCATCGAAAAGAAATTGCCAAATTATCACTTCCCAAACAATTTTCAAAATTTACAAAGAATATTATTACTTAGCAAAAAATCTCTTCACAAATAATAAAATTGTAACGCAAACCTAATGTTTAGCAAGTGAACGTTTAAACAATAACATGTTTACCAACTAGTACCTATTTTTACCAATTTTTATGTACTCAAATATGTCAGTTGGAATACGCAAAATAAAATTTGCCAAATAGTAATATTAGGTAATATCAACTATTCTGGTAGTATTTTTTTTAGTAAGTAGCATTTTTTTTTAATAATTATCTCGGCTTACTAGTTCAGTTTCAGGTAGCCTGTTTTTTTCTCCATTTTTTTTCTATATTATCTAGTAGTTTCTGGCACTCGCCGGCCGCTACCGCGTCACCGCTCGCTTCACTCGTGCGTAGGAGGTCACAGTTTTAACCTATAGAACCTTAGCATTTTTTTTAATAAACTCGTCCATCTAGTTCGGTTCTCGATAGCCTGCTAAAAATAATATTTTTTTCTATATAATCTAGTCGTTTCTGGCACTCGGCGGCCGCTCCCGCGGCACCGCTCGTTTCGCTCGCTCGGCTCGTGCGTAGGAGGTCACAGTTATAACCTAACCATTTAAAAAAAATAATTAACCTAATCTAACTAGTTCCTTAAGTAACCATAAATTTGACTTGTTTCAGACAAATTCAAGCACATAAACTTATAAAGAAGTACGCAAATGACATAATTTCTTTTTGACTAAATATTGTTTGCTGTAATAAATCATTTTTTATTAAAGACCAAATGCCTAAATGACATTATCATCATTGATAATATTCGGCCAACTAAAAATTTGACCACATGAAAATGTGCGTACTAAAATCATTCCAAACATTGCATTGGTTTATAAAAAGGTTGCTATATTTTGTTTGGGTACCTAGTGGAATTTTGCCAAAATCTTTTCGGCAAAACGGCAGGATCCCTATAGTATGAAAAGAGGCCTTTACCTTGCAGTGGGAGAATCTAGGGAGTCGATAATGATCACACTCTTGCCCTTCTTATTTTTCTTCCATACCTACGTCTATATTGGTCGTCTTTTCAGTAGTCACCATCATCCATCTCATCTAGCCATATCATCTGTGTACATCCATTGTTTCTTTGGTCTTCTCACTCTTCTCTCTCACACAGCCATTATACTAAAAACTTTTCTTACGACATATCTCCTCATTCCTCCGCATCACATGGCCATACCATGACAAACGGTTTCCACACAATAATCGGAGTCGATAATATTAATTCAAAAACGCTGTTTTCGTTTCGGCACTCCTCTTCAATATCACCTAGAAACTGAAGACCGTCTATTCTAAATTAAAATATCGGCACATGGGTACCTACTTATACATGGCGCACACTATGCGGAATGCGACTGCAACAGCTCGGCGACTAGACGCAGCGACAGGCTGCGGCAGACAATTGTCATATATTTTGTTCAAAGCTCCACTTGGCGTCTAGTTGCAGAATCGCAACAACAGATTAGGGGAGTCGCACGCTCTTGATACTTGTCGTAGCGACTAGACACACTATGCACGCGCACAGCCGACGTCAGCGTTTGTCTTGCTGTGAGAGCTGAGGAAGATGCACGTGTGTTTGTATTACGAAACTCCACATGAATACGTTCGATGTCAATGTTTTCCATCACGTGATGACATCAAATAGCGAAGAGTGCTGGTACTCAAAATAAAAATGATCGCTTCCTGCACGACGTCTGCCGTAACGACTAGTCGCAGACGCAAACGACAGCTCTGCGTCTTGTTGCAGCGACTAGACGCAGCGACAAGACCTACAGTTTGCGCTGGCTCTTATAGGTAGAGCACTCGTGACTTTACCTGTTTACCTGCTCACGTTTGGCTCATTGATTTGATAATCAGTTGAATAATATTTTATGCTGATTTAGTTTACATTCAGTCAATAAGAAAATATTCGTACGTATGTAGAACTGGTTGAAAAATTAAGTTTTGAAGCATAAACATGATTTAATAGTAGGTAGTATACAGGGCGTCCCACGGATATGCCTCATGGAGGGAAAGTACCTTGAATATTGTAGATGGAACATTTTACTGAAAGAAGACATTATTTGAATTAAAAAAACAATTTAAACCGCATTCATAGATATTTAAATAATTACATGGTTGAACCGGAAATCGAACCCGTTACATGAGAATAATAATCACCTGTAGCTTTATCATACCGATCGAAAGGCTCCATCATAAGGATATTTTTTTGCTAAATAACATAGTGTCACAAATAAAAGGAAGACCATGACCCAGCCCCAACTGGACCGGGGGCTCCTCCTGGAAGCCTCGATCGTGCAGGCCTGGGTGTCATCACCGGACAGGCCTGCTGACACCAACGTCGAGGCGGAGTGGTTCCGGGAGGCCATGTCCGAAATATGTGACGTGGCAATGCCCCGGGCCCAGCCCGGACGCGCCCAGCGCCAGGTGTGCTGGTGGTCGCCGGAGTTGACGACTCTGCACAGTGCGTGCGTCGCTGCGCGACGCCGGCACTCCAGGCATCGCAGGCTCCGTATTCGCCCTCCGGATACGGAAGCCATTCAGGCGGAGCTGTACGAGGGGTACAGAGCGGCGAAGACCGCCCTCCAAGCGGAGATCCTGCGGGCCATGGGACTTGCGCGAGGAGTTGCTGGAGACTCTGAAAGGGACCCGTGGGGACGCCCCTACAAATTGGTGCGAGAGAAGCTCCGCCCATGAGCTCCCCCGCTGACGCAATTTCCGGCCCCAGCTCGTGGAGGACGTGGTGAGCGCCGTCAGTAGGCACTAGTCATTTCTTAGCTGCCACGGCTTATTTTAATTCCATAATTGTTTTTGTCTTTTTATTACGGACGCTTTTAACGTGCACGTCTTTCTACATCGTTCTCACATGTATAATTACAACATGAATGATGTAACCACTTTTTTGTAACAATATTTTGATTTAAAAGAGTGTCCATGGAGTTTCTTGCCCGTTCTTCTCCATAGGTACCTACTACGCTTTGGGATGGGCAACTAGCTTCATCTTTCTGACTGACCGACCCCTTGACAATTTAAAAGTGCCTGTAATTAGTTTATTTGAAATAAATGCTTTGAGTTTGAGTTTGCTCTGTTCCCCTCTAGAGGGGAACATAATATCTCCCCGCCCTTGGCTCCGCCAACTGCGGTGCTCAATGCGGATCACACCGCCGACGATGACGATACTCCGGGGGTGACCGAGGTAGAGCTGCAAGTGGCGGTACGTAGGCTGAGTGCCAAAAATACCGCCCCAGGACCCGACGGCTTACCTGGGAAAGCCTGGGTTCTTGCCTCGGAGGCTCTCGGGCCTCGACTAAGGGGGCTCCTAAGCGCATGCATGGAAAGCGGCCAGTTCCCACTTCATTGGAAGACGGGGAAACTGGTCCTCATCAAGAAGCCGGGGCGCCCAGCGGACTCTCCGTCCGCTTACCGGCCCATCGTGCTGCTCGACGAGGTGGGCAAGCTCTTTGAAAGAGTCATTGCAGACCGCCTCATCGGGCGGCTGGTGCGGGTGGGGCCGGATTTGTCGGAGAGCCAGTTTAGCTTCCGCAGGGGGCGCTCTACGGCGAACGCCATCATGCGTGTGCGGGTCCTCACGGCGGGGGATGCTGTGGCCCGGGGTGGGGTCGTCTTGGCGGGGTCTCTAGACATCGCCAATGCCTTCAATACCCTGCCCTGGAGTTGCAACAGGGAGGCACTCCAGTATCACCGGATGCCGACCTACCTCTGTCGTGTGGTCGAGGCCTATTTGACGGACAGGGCCGTCATCTACCCCGGTCACCAGGGAGTAAGGAAGCGGCAAGAGATGTCGTGCGGTGTCCCACAGGGATCGGTCCTGGGGCCGCATCTGTGGGACATCGGCTACGACTGGGTGCTGCGCGCTGACCTCCCTAGCGGCGTCAGCGTGGTTTGTTACGCTGACGACACGCTGGTCCTGGCGCAGGGGAGGTCGCAGGCGGCGGCCGAACTAGCGACACGCGGGGTTGTGACAATCGTCGAGAGGATCCGGTAATTGGGACTCGAGGTGGCCCTGCACAAGTCCGAGGCCATGTGTTTTCATGGACCTTGGAACGCGCCACCATGGGGTTCCCAAATAACGGTAGGAGGGGTTCACATCGGCGTCGAGTCGACGATGAGAAGTACCTAGGACTCGTCCTCGACAGCCGGTGGAACTTCGTGGAGCATTTCCGACGTTTGGCTCCCAGACTGGAAAGGGCCGGGGCTGCCTTGAAACATGCTATGGTAACAATCCTAGAACAAGCCTACGTCCAAGCCCAAGTACTTAATACCAGGAGTAAGAGTTTTATTTTAACTTACAAATAGTTCGCTGACACCGATCAGCTGACTTACTGCCAGTGATGTGTTTATTTCAATTTGAAAAGTTCGGTTTCTGGTATCATTGTATTAAAAATTCTCAGTTCCGAACATGTAGAGATATCAGATAGGATTAAAAAAACCCTTGCCATATCGTTTGTTATCATCTAAAGAAGCCGTGCCTTTAGTATGTACATATATATACCCATTCCGTTACACGTTGTATAATATAGTGGGAAATAAATCAAACAATGTGTTTGTCCTCTTCTATCTATATTTCCAAATAATTAACTCTTATCTACTTACGTAGTACATCTTCACTGTAAAAAGCAGTATCCTCAGCATTTATTTCTAATACAACACATATTTTGAAATAAATCAATACATATACAAAAATAAAAATTTAAATCAAACTTACATTTAAGTATGCACATTTAACGTAGACAGAAACTTAGTAATACCATTCTGAGATTATTCCATGTTGACAATACCTATGCAGATTCAATTGTTTTCTTCGATATCCTATAAAAGAAAAAAAATATGTATATAATATAATCTGGAGCCTATTTTTACTAAAGCGTGGGCCATGCGAAAATACAGGGTGTAAACAGACCCATCATGATGCCGCCGTCATCTACGCATTCTGTACATTCAACTTATTAACTTGGTGCAAAAGTAATTGCTGGGAAACCAGTTTTATTTATGGTGTGAAAATTCGCGGTTTACGGTAGCGCGCAATGTAACAGACGCAATACATTGTACTTCCGGCATGCAGCGGTACACAGATCGTAAAAGTAGGTATTGAAAGTTATAAGATTTTAAAAATTACATGTATTACGGAAGAAACTTCTTCAAAAAAATATTTGGAAATTTGATCTTCACTTCGTAACCAAGATATTTATGGTCCCATATAAATAAAAATATCACAATGACGAGAAGAACAAGTGTGTCTCGGGTTCGTTAAGCGTCTTTTTACATCCGGTATAATAATATTTTAGGCGCGTGCTTATTTTCAAAGATAAACAAATATCTAACAACCTGCTTACCTACCTACTTAACCTGGTAATCTAAATGCAAACCCAAAACAAAGCAACCGAAAATATTTATAATCGTCTTAGATAATTTTACGGCGACTACAACAGCATGATAAATCGATTGATTTAATCTGGCTTAATTTATTCGCTAGGTCATCGTCACAATGCAGACAACAACCGCCAAATCTAGTTAATGATGTAAGTACCTATAATGTTATAACAATAAAATAAACGTTTCTCTTCCTCGTTAGGTAAAAAAGGTCTTTATTAATATTAATTAGCTGGCGAAACCTCCCGATGTAATGAGGTGATGACTATCCGTATCTACGGGATTTTTTATTTTTTTGGAAATGATTATTTGTCGTAAACAGCTGATCACAGATGACTCCGCCCTGGAGTGTAAATGTGGTGCTGTTCCACAAACCCTAACTAAATATCGTGTCCAGCGAGCCTTTTTGTCCGCACGTTACAGGAACTGATGGACGCTACAGAAGGTGTCAAAGTCGTAATCAAATTCTGGGCTGACTGTATTTACATTGTCATCTACACGCTAAGAGAAGACAGGATCGACGCTCTCATGTCACGCGTATTTAGGTACATGAATGTGATTTCATTAATTACTTATTTTTTGTTTCTGTGAAGTTTTGCAAGTTAATTTAAAAAAGACCATCTACAGTGTGCAATAAGGACTATTGTCCTGCGGCTAGCGACTAATATTAACTTGCTTGGTAAGAACATGCACGGAAGCCATTACAGCATAAGAAAATATATAAGGTAAACTACTTTTACTTCTAAAACTACTTAATACCAAACAAGTGTAGTTTCTAACTTACAGTAGGATCGCAGTCGGCGCAATGCCACGAGTAGCCGCGCTTCTTTGGATTCTTGTTCAGCGGCGGCTCTAAACACGTGAAGTGGTACCTTTTCGAGCATTCATCGCATCTACACAAAGATACGGTTATAAGTATCAACTAATGCTTATATGAATCGCGATCAGCACTGCTAAGCCGCGTACAAGAGATTCCACCACAATTTTGAAACCAACTCCAACCATTGAACGCGGTTTAGAAGTCCTGATCGCGTTCAATTTCATTGGTGAAATCCGTCCTAAAGTGTTCACTCATTGCTGTGCAATGGATGGATAGACTAAACCATGCATCGTTAATCAGTCGCAACTATTTCAACTTTCCACAAATGGCATAATCTTTAGATTTACACTCTCACATCTAGGCCACAGTAGCTTGGTGGGCCTAATTTATCAATTAATAACTATCCATATTACAAAGCAAATTAACCATACATTCTCATAAAATAATACAAAATAATTTAAAAAAAATAGAATTCATAATCACATAGTAATTAATTATAAAAGTTTATCACACCTTATATGTAGATCACACAAATATTTAATACGTGCAGGAATCGAACCCGCATCCAGCAGACGACAAACATTAATTTGTTGATCCAGAAAAGATTGTTTCACACTACATATTTAGGTATAATCTACTACCCTCCACAGAATTAATGATAATGAAATAATGTGTTTTTTTTTTTGGCAAGTCATGGGATATCAGAGAGACTTTATTTCTTGATAGTTTGAGAATATGGTAAATATTAAATAATAGATTTGCCCGATAAAACCAAACATGACAGGAATCTTATTTTTTTTAGACAAAGTAGATCGTTTTACGCTTAATAATGCCGCGCAAAAAGTGTTACCGAGTGGATACCAGGCTTAAGAGGAAACGTGGTCACGTGGTCGTTGGCGTTAATTCCTTACAAACGTAATCCTCCATTTTCTCCCTGTTCTCCCTGTTTTTTTTTTGCGATATAATGTACCACTGCCATTTCCCTATATTTTGTCTTTTGGGGTTCCTCTTAAAAGGACAATAGGACAAAAAGTATCTGTCTTTTCCGACTCGAAGCTTTTGTGCGCTTTTTTAGAGCTCGTACAAATGAAAAGTATACATGAGCGATTTTGAATCTCGCGCTTTCATCGTTATTTTCAGATTTTCATTCATCGCCCTAAGTAGATCTATTTTCTACGTAACACAGATTCATAGACATTGGCTACCGCCACGAACATTTGCATGTGCTATAAGAGATGAAGGGCGTACGGCTAAGCATGCCCTAGAACGAACGCGCGAGACGTAAACATCACATAAATCGAACGATTTTTTAAACGATAATACAACTATTTTGGTATATATGTCATCGACAAGCACAATTAGATATGAATACAGTTTTAAAACCAAGTAAATATTGTGTGCGAAACGAGTATTTTCAATTTTAAAATAATTCGAATTTACCTACTCCGCGCGTTCGTGCTAGGCCTATTTCAATATCAGGAGCCGCTAACGCTCAGGACTATACGCAATGCCTGCCGTACGTTTTTGTTCTCCGTCATTCTCTTAACTGCTGTGCATCACGACCACGCGCCTCCAACTTAGTAAGTGTGACTAAAAATATGTGATGAGTTTTATGCTCGCCATACTAAGGCCCAGCACCACAAATCACTAAATGCATCATTCTGTCTTTGTCGTCGTCAAACGATTAACAGATTTAGAACGAGGTTTATCATCGTTTAGCGCTAAGTGGATTTAATGATTTGTGGTGCAAATGGGCCTTAGTGTTTAATATTAGTTTAAAGAATGATTTAGGGCTCACCGTACGATGTTGGTGTAGTCTCCTGGCTGCACGCACACGTCACAGTGTGTTAAGGGCGAGGGCGCGGCCGTGGCGCCGCTATTGTTAACCCCTGAGTCGCCGCGACGAGACCGCTCGGTACGACTTCGCTGTATTCAGACATGAACATCTCTTTACATAAATCTTGGATCAAGAATGCACTACATACAAGACCAAACCCTCAATACCCAACTGGGCGCGATTAATAGTACTGTACATTTGTTTATGATTAAAAAATTATATAAAAAGTTAGGTACCTATTTAAATATCATGAACTACGGATTTCAGAGAACGACGTTAATAGTCGAATATCAAGTTGAATTATGGTTGCGATATATTAATGTTTAGGATTGTCTGTCATCGGAGAAAATAAAAAAAAGAATTAGCTTGAAGCTGAAAATAAAGTAATTTTGACATAATTACAAAAATATTTATGTAAAAAAAAAATCTTAGAATATCATCTTAACTCATATAATAAATGCGAAAGTAAGTGTTTTTGTTTTGTTTGTTACGCTTTCACGCTTAAACGGCATAACCAATTTGGCACATGGGTAGACCTTGACCTGTAGAAGGACATAGGCTATTTTTCATCCTGGATCGGAGATGTAGTCACGGGCAACAGCTAGTCTATTAAAAGGTTGAAAAAATAAGCTTGTTACTGGTGCTTATTATATTTTGATAGCACAACATAATGCTACGTTGCCTTACTTTTCGGGCCGTTTTTATGGCGCTTAGCCTCAAAACCGGAATCTAGTGGATTCTTAATAGAAGGCATAAATGAACATCACGTCTGGAAGAAAAGGCAAACGTCAGCCAATGAAGACCTTAGCCATACGTAGAACCTTGTCATATTATTTTGATACTACACTAACGGCGTCGTCAAAAATGATGGCGGGGACGACGACACAAGTTAGTGGCAATAGTACATTACTGCAGCGGCCAGCAAAAGAGGCATTGAAGGACGAACGTGTAAATGTGGGCCGAGGCGAAGCCGAGGCACAAATACGTAAGTCCATCAATGCCTAAATGTGGCCAAGGCGTGTATAGTATTTTTCTCAAATAATACGCGGAAATTAAAATACAATTACTTTTCAAAATCAATGACGAACAACGAACAACAATATTTTTTCCTGCCTTAAAGTGCTCATTTGTTTTTTTTTTTTTCAATAAACAGCTTTTTATTTGTAAGCCAGTTCGATATTTAAATAATACCTTTGATAAGTTACTTTCTTGGTTTCCATGTTTCGGAGTAAAAGATGGTTTTCCATTTTTAGGGTTCCGTAGTCAACTAGGAACCCTTATAGTTTCGCCATGTCTGTCTGTCTGTCTGTCTGTCTGTCTGTCCGTCTGTCCGTCCTCGCTTAATCTCTGTGACCGTTAGCACTAGAAAGCTGAAATTTGGGACCAATATGTGTATCAATCACGCCGACAAAGTGCTAAAATAAAAATTGGAAAAAAATGTTTTATTAGGGTAGCCCCCCTATATGTAAAGTGGGAAGTGTTTTTTTTTTTAATTTTAACCCTAATGTGTGATATATTGTTGGAAAGGTATTTAAAAATGAATAGGGGTTTACTAAAATCATTTTTTGATAATGTCAATAATTTCGGAAATAATCGCTCCAAAAGTAAAAAACAAAGCGTCCCCCCCCCCCTCTAACTTTTGAACCATAAGTTTAGAAAATACGAAAAAAATCTGAAAAGTAGAACTTTATAAGGACTTTCTAGGAAAATTATTTTGAACTTGGATGGAAACAACAGATGGAAACTGCAGTTAACCAATATAATTTGGTCCCTGAATCGTATGAGCGCCTATACAATCCAGAGGTCAAGTTTCATTTGCCCGTATTTTTTTTTTAACTTCGTTTACATAATATTTTATTATCCTGAACGTATCTTTTTTCAAACAAAAAAATAATTATTAAAATAGGTTCTCGCAATTCAAAATTACCATCGAAAACTTCTGGCACGTCTATGTATTAATTAGTAACCCAATTCATGAATTTATAGTTTTCAAGAACTTTATCATTATGATCAAGAATGAGACATGCAACGACATCTATCAAAGGAATATGGTACTTGGTACTTATTAATAAATGCCTTCACAAGATAACTTTTAAAAGTTGTGATAGCAAAAGGTAGAAATGGTTTTAGTAAATCGAAAATATTTAAAAAGAAATTGTAAGGGTGCTACTTAAAGTATAACCAACAGACAATGACCAACAGACGCATTTTCAGCATTCTTGGAATGGCTGTCTGTTGTCTCTTTCGATAGATGGCGTTGTGCATCTGACGTCATTTTCCTGAATCGCGGTGTTAAGATTCTCCGTGACTGAATGACCCTCTCCCATGTTTGAAATCAAAGCGGGTTAGATAGAGTGTTGAAATTATTAAAAGTGTCGTTAAAAGTCTTGATCGTTAATCGTTTGGTTGGAAGATTTGGTTTCGAACAATTCGAACTTTGATTGAAAATTTTGAAGTACGAGCACGTACGAGGTAGTAAAGGTTCTAAAGGACTTATTTTAGACGCATTTTAGTTTTCGATAACCACGCGAACGAAGTCGCGGGCACAGCTAGTCGTAGTCTTAGGAGTCCTAACTAATATTATAAATTCGAAAGTAACTCTGTCTGTCTTTCTGTCTGTCTGTCTGTCTTTGCTTCACGCAACTACTGAACTGAACCGATTTGTCTGAAATTTGGTACAGACATAGTTTGGAACTTGAGAAAGGACAGGATAGTTTTTTTTTTTTTTTTTTTTCGCGAGATAAACCAAAAATCTGCCGGAAGTCACTATTCCACGCGAACGAAGTCGCGGGCAAAAGCTAGTAATATAATATAATTACTATTAATTACTTATTGTCCGGTATTAAAATGTTCTCGTATATTTTGAACAGTAATCATCATGTTGAGGACGACGCTGTGCGCGCCTTTCATGATTTGTTAGCCCAACACACATCGTTTCGGCCTAGAGAAGTGTCTCTTTTTCTTTATCCGGAACTAATAGAGCCTGTGCCTCAAAACGAGTCTCATTTACAAATTATATATGGCGGAGAAGTCGGGTTTGTGGGGCATTGGATTTGCATTTATTACATCAATGGAATATTACGGGTCTATGATAGTTTATATAATAGTTTAAGTCATTCGCAGCACGTTTACGTTAACGCTCTATTCCCATACTTGGATAATAATAAAATACAATTCCCTAGTGTCCAACGTCAACCAAATAATAGTATTGAGTGTGGGCTATTCGCCATTTGTTTTGCCACCGCTTTAGCTTTGAAAGTTAATCCATCCTGTATCAATTTCATTGCCGAGGACATGCGACGTCATTTGTTTGATATGTTATCTCGAGGTGTATTAGAACTTTTCCCATCAACTAACACCGCAAGAAGAGCTGGCCGGCCACCAGCAAATTTGTTTGCAGTATTTAAATTACTAAATGACGCTGGTTATCACTCCATGTTACAACCCCTACCCACTACTCGTGGTGGGACTCAAATAGACAACATTTTCTCGAACTTTCCATGTGTGGTTGGAATCTATAACTCTTTTTTTAGTTATCACCGTCCTTTGTGGGCCCGTTTTTAGTGTTCCGTAATTATTAGAGTTCCGTAACAAATAGCCTTTTTAAGTTGGGTTACCACTATGTTCATGCTCCAGCAGCGCTCCGCGCTCCTGCAACTGATCCAATGGATCTGTCGCGCGCCCTTTACATGCGCTCCCCTTTGACACACTGCGCTCCCCTTTGTGTTCGCGCTAAAAACCGTCACGAGTCGGAACGACTGCCGCGGAGCGTGCAATATTGCACGCTCCGTGTTCGCGCACGTACCCACTACCGGGAGCTGTTGCAGGAGCGCGGAGCGCTGCTGGATCGCGAACATAATGGATAGTATGGATACCCACCTTTAAACTCATAAGTGGGAACACTTATTGTGACGGACGGGAAACTACGGAACCCTACACTGAGCGTGGCCCGACACGCTCTTGGCCGGTTTTTTAAATTACACGATAGATATGAGTTTACTTTGTAATTTATTTGGCCGCTAAACCACGACCGATATGGATTTTCAATACAACTTTTGCCGACCGCTGCTCGCATGTATTTGGCCAGTACAGCAATTTCGATTTATCTCGAAGAAGGTTGTTAAAATAATGCTCAAACTTTCAAGCATGTTTGAGAAAAGATAGTTACATCATTTGGCAAGTAACGATTCTAATGTGACAAACTCAAAGTGATCAAAGGGTTTTTCGTCAATATAACGATGTTATTATAAGGCCTAAAATTGAACGCGATCCATTTGCGACTACAGGGCACAAACCCTGACACCGGACTGCTAATGGTTATTTCCTGATGGAAAAACCAAATAACCCTTTTCTCGGCCAAGGGATCGGACCTAGCAACCCAAGCTCGGTTAAAGTCGCTGTGCAACTGTGCAATATATGACCAACAAGGAGGACACTAACTTCTTTGCACTTGTGTTATTTAATAAAAGTCATTATACTAGAAATTGAATTTAAATTGAAGTAAGTTTACCTTGGGTTTGGGTTCAATAATTTCAGCAGATTTATCCTCCACAGGTTTAAGCTTGCGTGAAAAATTACATACACAAATTTATGACAGTACTACATAGGGTGGCAGGGACGACATATAAGCACCACTTGCTACCATGGATTCAGTACATGGTTCTGAACTGCACTTTTTTTATATATATGTTTATGGGAAATCATCAAAAAACTTCTCCCGCTCTGGGCGGAGCGGGAGGGCGTATCAGACCCTTACAGACTAAAACCCACCCGTGTTCCTTCAGTTGCCTGTGTCAGGGGCCACGGTAACCCTTTCGGACTTTCCCGCAACCCTGGCAGGTTCTGAATCCCCCTGCGTTGAAATTTTTCGTCAGTTAATTTTTTTTTAATGCTCTGCCATACATTTTGAACGCGTAGGTATTGCACTTTTCTATGAAGCAGCAGATTTCTTTTGATAACCGATTCAAAATTTCTACTCTAGAACCATGTGCTGAATTAATGGTTACAGTTTGCGCGTTGATGTATACGTTTGTCATGCAAGACATTTTTGAAATTACATTGCAGGTCCCACTATAACAAAGCAGTGGGAACTGCAATGTAATTTCATGATGGCAATACAGAATTCGATGCTCACGCGCACAAGTTTTTAATTCCGGGGAAACCGTATTATTTCGTATTAGACAAGATATTCTTTCCTCGTACGGATGCACTTCACAATCGTACGTTTTTTCAATAATAGGCGACCTTAGATCGCGCATAGAACTAGAAACGTCACAAAGCATTTAAAGCTACTACGGCCTGGGATAAATGAAGAAAGCCAATAAAGGCACACAGACGCGGCGCGACTTTTGTAGAACAATTTCCATGAAGTTTTCATAGGAACTGTACTACTAGAGTCGCGTCGCGTCTGGTTGCGGGAGCCTTAAATCTATTCGTAATAAAAAAAAACAATTTGCACTACTATTGAACTACACTAATTTGCACTACTATTGAACTACACTACATATGAACTTCGGTTGTTCGCGATTCCGTGTGTAGCGGTATCTACATCGCCACTTGCGAAGTACGTCACACTGACGTCACGCAAAATCCTGCATCGCGCAAGCAGAGTTTACCGCGCAACTAGCATAGATACAACGTCCCGACATCAATTGTCGGGCAGTTGCCCACCAGACACGACACCCGTCTGGTCGGAGGATCCTCCCTTTTCTATGAAGGTATGGGTGAACTTTACACCCTGTTCCTTGTACCTCTATAAGTGTATGGGTGACGACTGAAACCCTTTATGGCTAACTATGGTGTGCGTAGTCCTATAATCATGTCGTGCGGGGGCATTAAACTCTACAATAACAGCACGACTGTTACATCACATACATGTAACACGGATCCCACAGGTTCAAACACTAATTTTAGAGTACTAGTACCATTCATTATTCTCATTGGCCACGCAGATGAGACACTTTTTGTGCGCTCGAATCTGGGAGGTGTTTTGCTTTGCGTTGCGTGAGTTTGATTTAATTAACTCAACATTATACTGTTCATTTTGACAAACAAAAACGTGCTCAGTGTACTGTTTTTTGCAAGGATACAACATATTTAAAATAATCAACATTGTCTAGGACAGCAGGACAGATGAGCACAAATACTAGCATCGATCGAATGTGTATAGTTAGAAATTAAATACCATTGTAATATTAATTTAGGTGTTTACAATATTTGCAAACATATTTTGTTGGGTTTAAAATAAAATAAAAAGTCATCATCCCTATTAGAATAGCCAAATCCAGTATTGATATCAAAAAGTTTGTTGCACTCACATTGGCTGCTTCAGCTGTTTCTGTCATAGGAGTAACGTCTGCTTCTACCGGTGGTGGAGGTGGCTGCCTAGCCGCTTCATGGTCTATGTGCTAGCCATACACAAATAAAATGTATTAAATATAAATTGTAAAAAGAATCGAATCGTTCACAAATCACAAGTCTTGTATGGCAATATGGATTATCCTACCATCTACCATTGCCATACTTATGATCATTTCAACAAATATTAGATCCACTTCTGAGAATTGATACCACTATTGTGTATTAATATAACATAATATCACGCCTATATTACGCGAAGAATTAGGCAGAGGTGTATAGAACACACAGCAGCATGTCAAATAACCCCAAACTGTCAAATTTTCTCGTTCGATTTTGAACTTAACCTTCATAATTTTAAGGTTTAAAATCATTTGGATTTGGTTTTTGGTGGTATATCCCACCCCCACATTTCACCAGTTATCTTTGTAACAAGGGGCGAGCATGTTGCCATTGTAGCGGTATCTACATCGCCACATCCAAAATCACGCAAAATCCTGCATCGCACAAGCAGAGTTTACCACGCAACTAGCATAAATATACAACGTCCCGACGTCAATCGTCGCGCAGTTGCCCATCAAACACAACACTCGTCTGGTCGGAGGAACCTCCTTACCTAAACCTACTTACAGAAATAAAATCATTTATCATTTAACGGACGGAAGTTTTGATATCAACACATAAACCCGTATTACAGATTCTGTAGGATAGAAAAGAAAGGGAAATACTTAAAAAACTAAAGTCTAAATATTACCTTGGATAATTTCTTCATAACTGCCGGTGGCGGGCCATCGTTGCTGTCCGTGGGTACGTAGAACATTTGCGTGTCCAGCGACCCATCTGGCTTTGGAATAGGCTTGATCTACAACAAATGAGAAAATTATCCTAAATTATCGCTAGGCTCTTTTGGCGCGTGTCCAAATTCGGAACTAACGGCGTGAAATGGATCTAAAAAACAAGATGGCGGGCCTTGTTCGATACATTTCACTAGACAATTGCACAAATGTTCACCGACAGCGCCCTCCTGTCAACGTCATTCGAGCGCCAAAAGATACTTGTATCAGTGTACCAATATCACACACACTAAGCGATTCTCTTATGGAATGTTCTAGATAAATGATTGTATTACCTTGATAGTAATTCGAGGATGTGGGACGTCAGGATTTTCCATATCTTGCGTCTTCTTCTTCCTTTTATGTTTGTGCGATTTCGACGGCGATCGCAAAAGGTCCGGAGAATATCGAGATCTATGCTTCTCTTTCCTCCGCTTCCTGTTAGCTTTGTACGTCGCTATATCCGACGATAAATTCGCTAACGTACTTTCTATAGAACTCTCGATGGCTTTGCTGTCTCTTTCTTTCCCTTCAACAAGAAGGGATGAGAACGATAAATTCTGTGGCACAAAACTGTCTTCTCGTTTGCTGGAAGCTACGTTGGTGGAAGCGTTCGAGTTTTCATTGTGAGAGTCATTCGGACTGTCAGCGACGATCGGCGTTATTGACATCAATGGAGTGTTCGTTAAAGTAGGTGACGTGAAACTACGTTTGTGTATCTTCTTGCAAGGAGAATCGCCTTCTCCTGCAGAGACCGACACATGATCTCTTTGCTTCGACTTCTTTATTTTCTTCTCCTTTCTGAGTTTAAGTTCTGAGCTCTCATTCTCGCTGCTAAATTCAAACGGCTTGATGGTTACTTTGATTGGCGATATACTTTCAGGGGATGTCAGCTTAGATGATTTTTCTACTTTGTGATATTTTTCCAAGCCTGGTTTAGGTGGCGATGATGGGCTGTTAGGTTCGGTGATGATAGCACCGTCTTTACTGTAGCGGATTCGAGATCGTCGCGGCGCTTTCTTCTCCAACAACTCGGGTTCAGAATCGGTGGTCTTGTCGCATTCCGAGCATTGCCTGCGAAACATTTGTGTCAGTTCATGGGAATATGTGAGTGTTAAAAGATACATTCGATCATAAATGCATTGATGGACATTGATTAAAACCGTCATAAAACAGTAAAATAAATGTAATGCTCTTGATGACTAAAAGTAAGTATTGGTTTGTCTTTAAGCTATCGTCAATGGGAATAATTTCGATTAGGTATAATAAATATATAAATACATAATACTTCGACCAGGAAACTGGTTGAAAAGTCAGTACTTGGAATTTCTCAGCCTTTGTTTAAAAGTATGCGCAATCATACGTTATAATAACTTATGAAATTTAATACCAATTGTTTACTAATCCAATAAAACTGCCACTCATGACACATTGCGCAATATTAAGAAAATACAATATACAGGGTTATTGGTAAAACACCGTCAACCTTTTAAGGGGTCATTGTACTCATCATTATGAACCACTTTTACTATGGGACCAAAAAGGAAATCGCGAAAAAAAAAACAGCTGGTCCCAAAATTTTGACGAGTTCTGCAAACATACATGTAGGGAACAGGTGATTTTTTTTTGCTATTTCATATTTGGTCTGGTAAATCTTTCTAGTATTGGCATAAGCTTTTTTCAGCAGCCTGCCAGCAGCCAATTAATGGCCAGGGTAGGCCCTTACCAAAGAGGACCGCTGACTTGGTGAGGGTCGCGGAAATCCACTAGATGCAAGAAGCATATGAACCGTCGTTGTGATAATGCTTA
Organism: Brachylomia viminalis; assembly: GCA_937001585.2. Classification (NCBI taxonomy): domain Eukaryota; kingdom Metazoa; phylum Arthropoda; class Insecta; order Lepidoptera; family Noctuidae; genus Brachylomia; species Brachylomia viminalis. Next base: position 9,063,328 of record OW443300.2, read on the forward strand.
GGGCTTATATCCAGCAATGAACATCCTTTGGTTTAATGATTATCATATGAGCTTTTCTTTTCTCAAAAAACTCGTGCCGAAAGAATAAAAGATATAGGAGGATAGGGAAAAAATATCAAAATACATGATCATACCATCCATAGAGCTTGCTCTTCTTCGGCGGTCTTTGCAGCGGCGGCTTGAGGCAATGCAGGTGGTAGTGCTGTCTGCACGTATCGCACGCCGCCATCAGATGCCGCTCGGAGCTGCGTCCGCAAGCCGCGCACTCGCGCCCCGCCAGCGAGCCTGATGTGGCTGACGCAACCACACACTTAGCCCAGGTACGCACAGGCGATTTTTTATCGCACATTGGATTTTCAACTGTCGGTGTTAATCCGAGAGTCGAATTCAACAAAGTGCATCTCAGCGCGTCAAAATAACACACTGCTGGTTTTTTAACTCTCGGCGCTAAGCAGTGTGTTGGATTTTCAACTCTCGGCGCTAAGCAGCGTGTTGGATTTTCGACTGTCGACGCTAAGCAGTGAGTTGGATTTTCAACTCTCGGCGCTAAGCAGTGAGTTGAAAAGCCAGTGCGCGATAAAAAAAACGCTGCGGAAAATTTTTACCCGTGGGTATGACGCAACTATACATCTACCTAATCCTTAGCTCAGTCTACTCCTTACAGTTAGTCAATGAGCTTTTAAGAGCAATCGTTGCTTGGGTTTCCTAGGAAAGCTTTGCCACCGCATAACGGCCGCAATATGCGCGAACGTTAATAGACGGCCATGATTTAGCGGTACTGTCATGTGATGACAGCTGTCGTTGTGGCCGTCATGCGACGGCCACCACTTTCTTAGGAAACTCAAGCTGAAGGAGAGAAGGGAGCTTACGTCTCTAAACTAAACTAGGCAAACGGTTCTTCTGGTGGTTAGTGTTCAACGCCACCCCTGCGGCAATAGATACGTAAATACATCCTAGAGCCCTTCAAATCGAATGCGAATGGTTTATGCGTGTCTTTATATTTAAAAATATTGATTCCTAAATTTTCATTGTAAATTGCACCTACCACTGTTTGTCTCTGCATCACCCAAAGGTTGACTTTATTAAGTCCGCGTCTGTAAATTTGTGTGCTTTAAGTGTTAAATAAATCGATTCGCGCAATACAGCTTGCACCCTCGCTACCTATGTTAACATAAAACTAAGGTTTCCTATGCATTCACTAGCAAAATTGATTGCGCTAGTTAACTTCTGTAAGTCGAGCTTCAAACACCCTCTATCTAACAGTCGGATCGTGTGACCGACTCTACCCACTTTCCATAATCCGATTAGTTTAAAATATTGCGCAGTAGTGTAAATACAATGACAATGCAATATTATAGTGTCACGTAGAGTATTTAAAGGTTAATTTAACTATTTTTGTGATCAAGCAAATTGATATTGATAGTAAAGCAAAGCATACCAAGTATGCAAAGCGGTTGCTGTAGTCACGCAATAAGGATAGCTGCACGTATCCGTACCGTGACAGGGACGTCGCTGGACCGTGCGACTTTGGTCAAATTTACTTTATAAGTGCGCCGCAATTATCTTTGCCGCACACTTTTAAATTTGGAACATCTTAGTGTTCAGCGCCAAAGAAATCGAACGAAAATATTGTTTGAATAAAGACTGGCCGGTACGACGGCCCAAGTCGCGCCGCCGCGCGCCGGCTGAATAGAAGAAACAAATAAATCAATTTAAAAACGCGCGAACTACAACTCGCGTTTTCGTCAATTTTCACGGATTGTTAGAAATTCATGGTTTTGTTTGAAAAATGAGTTCTTCAAGTGACAGTGAAAGTATAGAATTAACTCCTGAAAGTATTAGAACTAACGCAAGAAATGTCATGGATAATCTATTACCTGCAAAATCCCGGGGGAAATATACGAAAGCCTATGGTAATTTTATTGAATGGAGAAATGCAAGAGGCGCCAAGAATTTTTCAAAATCTGTGTTTTTGGCCTACTTAGTACTTCGACAAAACTAAACAACTAAACTCTTTGGAGTACCTACTCAATGCTAAAATCAACAGTCACTTCTAATAATGACGTAAAACTGGACACATGTTCGAAATTAATAGCGTATCTGAAGAGAATGTCTGATGGATTTAACCCTAAAAAATCCAAAGTGTTCTCAGTCAAACACGTTTTTCTTAATGAGGCACCCGACGATGTCTTTCTTGTCGTAAAAGTAAGTAACTATGTATATGGTGGATTAGTAAAGTATAACCATAGTGTTTTAAAATGCGCATTTTATTGTAACCTGTACTTCGATAGATATAACTTGTCTTATTCAAATTCGGTTTTGTTACAGGTGGCTTTAATGTTCGGAGTACATGGGGCTTGTCGTGGCAATGAACTTTTAAAACTGTTGAGTTTGTCGAAAATCACTCAGATGATTTACTGTTAGTAAAGCTGACAGACACAAAAACGAAAATTGACCGATCCTTCGTAATCCGAGGAGAATACATATTGTAAAAGGAGAATACATACACATATTGTACAGAAATACCTGGACCTGCGTCCTGCTGATATGAAGACCAATCGGTTTTTCATCCGTTATTAAAATGGCAAGTGCTTCATACAAGTTATAGGAAAAAATTAAATTTCTGACATGCCACAAGAAATCGCTACTTATTTGAAGTTACCAGTAGGCCAATTCTCGTACTTAAAAAACGTTCAAATTCAAGTCGCAATCTCATCTCAGCGACAATCAATGTCAAAAACCTGTCAAAAATGTATTTAAATTGATAGTAATTTTGACAGATTGAGACTGAGATTAGAATGCGAACGGTCTTAAAAAATATGGGAATTGCCCCTCTGATATCAAGCTGTATACAGAACATTGTTTTCGTCGTACTTCTGCTACTCTTTTGGCAGATTCTGGAGCGGACTTAACAGTTCTCAAGCGACATGGAGAATGAAAGTCGAGAGCTGTAGCGGAGGGGTATACATATAGAAGATTCCATTGAGAATAAGGCGAAAACATGTGAACGCATCGTGGAAACATTAAATTGCAACCTTCGGTTAATCCATCCATGCCACTGTCGCCGCGCCCATCTACATCCAAACAACGAGATTCACCGTCACATTTTCCTCAAAATGAGCCACATTCGGACATTATTTCAAACACGCAGAATATAAAATCTACAACAATCTCTATTCCTAATAAAACTGTAACAAAAAATTTTCAAAGTTTTTAGTTATTTTATTATTAGATACTATTTAATTTCAATTTCTATGTTTTATTAAATAATAATATTATAATAAAATATGTGGCGCCTTTTATTTTCTCATAGTAGGTGATGAAAAGTAGAGTGTATCACTCGGGCGACGTACTTTGAAACCCTCGCTACGTTCAGGATTCTACTAAAGAATCCCTCGCTACGCACGGGGTTCTACTCTAGAAACCCTCACTTCGCTCTGGATTAAAAAAAGCGCCCTCACCATAAAATTATTACTTTGCTCCCTTATGATACAATCTACTATTGTCGAATTCATGGTTACAGTCTGTGCGTCGATGTCTTTGCCACCCTGTATTTCGACAACAAAGTATTTGGTAAAACATTAATTTGTATGATCTTTTTATGCAGAAATTTTGTCATACCTATACCGTAAAATCTTAAAAGTTTACGAGATATTTGGAAATGTCTGAGTTTAATGTGACAAAAAGTGATCAACATTTTCGTAAGGTGATCGTACGGGGCTAATACAATGGAAAACGGGTCCCTGAATGCGGCACGGCACGTTATGGACATTATTTTTTATAAAATACTGTGATGCCTTATATATAATACATTCAGATAACTTTTCTGTAAGAGGTAATATTTGTACAGTCCCTTGGGGAACCTAACATAGCACAACATTTGACCGTTTGTTATGGTGTCTTTAGCTGTAGTATTTGCTGTAGTATTTGGCGCAGTCTTGAGGCACACAATACTATTTTAAGTACTTTCTGTTTGTCTGTTTTTGTGTGAATATTGTGTGCTTAACCTGGGCCAAAAAAAAATATTTTCTTTCTTTCTTTTCAGTAAGGGCAGGTTTTTTGACCCGTAGTTAACTCAATCATTAGTTAAAAATAAAAAATTTGCCAAAATGCGTTGATCAAATCAACACATTTTGCCAAAATTTAACCATTAGTTACTATTTTAACTAATGGTTAAGTTAACCGCGGATCAAAAAACCGGCCCTTAGGCCCACTTGCGCCAAGCTAGGTTATCACAGCTAACTCGGAGGTAAATGCTACTTTGTAGTTAAATTCTAATGATGTCTTGCACCATCAAGAGTTAGGGGATAACCATGAGTTTAATTTTTACATTTTTAACCGACTGATGTGGGAGGGTTAAGTCAACTAACTCTGGGTTAGTAATGTCAAAATTTGCTTTGTTTGTGTCTTGTGTTTGTTGCATTTAGTGATATCGGTTTTATTTTGTCCTGAAAATGATAAATCAATGGCTGTTGTCTGAAGATGATGAAGAGATCATCGAATACATTAGTTCAGACTTTTATAACAGAAGAATTGCGGAACGGACTGATCATTTTTACTCACAAAGAGACAAAGATTTTCATAGAAGATTTCGTCTACAAAAAGAAACTGTTCTCTATTAATTGGATAAAATTGAAAATGGATTGCAATGTGCGAATGCGAATAAAAAGTAAGTACCTACATGTGACCGACATTACGTTTTTAGTAATTAGTGTGAAATAGACTGGATATTGGATTTAAGTGCAATGATAATGACCTACTGTGTGTTGCTACGCTGCTAGTGTATCATGTGTAGGTACAATACAACTAATAATAGGTACCTATATAAAGTATTGTTTAATTTTATTTTTCCAGTGAGGCTGTATCACCTATGAACCAACTACTATGTACATTACGGTTTTACGCCACTGGAAGTCAATTACTGACTTGCGGAGATGTCATTGGGGTACATGAGTCAACAGCATGCAGGATCATACATAAGGTCACTGATGCTATAGCTCGGTTATATCCACAATTTATATTTATGCCAACTACCGGTGAAGAGCAAAGGCAGGCGGCATTGGAATTTTACCAGATTGCGCGATTTCCACGTATCATTGGGGCAATAGATTGTACTCATGTGCGAATGAAGTCGAATGAACCGCGTAACCGAGGTTTTTTTTTTCCATTTTGAAGATCTTCCGCGTCCGCCTAATTTATTTTCACAAAATAATAAGTATAAACAACAATGCAAATGCAACACGCTCAAGTCACGACAGTCAATATAACGCGACAAAGAACCATGTGTCATTTCTAATCTGACATAAAGGAATAGACTTATTCAAAGTACTGTGGAGCGAGAGAGAGCAGTATACTAATTCATTTAGCATTCCATCTACCATATTTTGCCGGATGTAAAAAGAATGAATGAACATAACAAATGAACATGACAAGACTCGGGTTAGTTGACTCTGGGTTAATTTTTACTGGTGCAATTTATACTGTGAGTTAAAAATTTAAAACATTAACACTGAGTTAGTAAACCTCGAGTTATTTATTTAACTCAAAGTTTTGGTACAAGCGGGCCTTAGTCAGCTAACACCGAAGTTTAATGCCTATATCACACCTCCGCTGCGAAACAACAACTGCGAAACCGCTGCGTGAGTTTCGCTGTGCAACAGTACTTCACTTACGCGAAACTATAATAGCGAAACAGAGCGAAACCTAAAACTAGAACAGTTGAGAAATAAGATTATTATTATTTTGTGTTATTTTTGTAGTCAGGGTGATTTAGTAAGTACAAAACAGGTCTATTTCTCACTGCTTGTATAAGTTTTTCAGTAAATTCCAAATCCATTGTTCCTATTTCGCTCATAAAAATTGTCGATTGCTACAGACGCGTCCGAGATACACGCGGAACCGCTCCAAAATGGCGGACAACGGGCGGAGATGTAGACGGCGCCTAAGCAAATGAGCGAAATCATGTTAGAAAGAGACAACATCATAGTCTGTTTTGTACGTTAGAGCAGGGAATTTCGCTATTGTTTCGCCGCCCAACAACTCACAACTCATAGCGAAACTATGGCGGTTTCGCCCTTTGAGTTTCGCAGCGGAGGTGTGCTACAGGCATAACTATGGAAGGCCTTAGCCTCTTCACTCAATGCCAACAGATTTAAAATTCAAGTAGTGGTGTTTAAAAAAAAATGTTTTTCTCTATTAACACAACCCTCACGATGATTCTAATTTTTTTTAACGGTAGCGCGAGTTTTGCGCACAGGTTTTTTGCTTGGATCTTGTTTACTGGCCGATAGTATTGATATTTAGCATCGGTTTGGTGCACTTAACTCATTTTCGACCATGTTGTGGATTGGATCCTTTTCGTTTAACTACAAAAAAAAAGTCAGAAAGAAGTATTAGCGCGAGCGGGCGATGCGAAGCGACGGCAACGCCTTTATTTAATACTTCTCATAACTGTTGCACTGCGCAATTAAATTACTGCCTTTATAATTACTCGAAATTGTACGACTTAATGACTAGATAGTAGGATGTATTTACGTAAATCGCTATCAGTTTAAGAAAGTTCGGCGTCATTGTTATCCTAGAAGTTTTACACGTTATTTCGTAGCCCTACCTTGCTGTCTATTATTTAGTAATGGGTAACAAAGCACAAAAAAACTTAGATTTAACTCAGATAATAACACATGACAGGTCAATTATTAATAGATGGCACTCATGACTCAGAATTTTGTCTCTTTTTAGAACATAGGCTCGTCTTACTCTGTCATCTGAAAGACGCTGTAAACCTACGGGTTCTGAAAGCCTTATCAAGTGACTGATTAGTAAGTCTGTTGCCCAAATCTCAAGTTAGGTGATCATAAGCATGACATGACATTTGACAACAGATTAAACTAAGAAGCCTTTCAGAAGCCATAGATAGGAATGCCATAGTTAAATAATAGACCTGCACCAAAAACAATGACGTAGAATGATACTTACCTTCCAAAGAGGTTGATAAAACTTTTCCATGGCGAGCGTCCGGGTTGTCGCTAAGAGGAAAACCAACGCCCATCTTAAGTGCAGCCGCGGTTGGCACAGAGATTGACCTGCTGGTCGACCCTCGATACAGTACATCATGTATAACATATGGTTGGGGTAATCATGGGTACCCCTAGCACGAACATAGAGCAAAGTATAGTCACTGTAGCTGCGTCACCATTGACAAAGATGCAGATTGAGCAAAATGACTCTATGAACCAATAAAGATTACACTTAGTATATTTTAGGAAGACATGAACATTTAGAGAAAAAATATCGTAAAAATTATGTTTTAACAAAAATATGACCATAAATCTTCATTGGTGTAGCTATTGTATTCGCAACCGGCGTGCGTTTATGGCGGCTTCCGGAATCCCCCTCAAGGGGGAAATCTGGACCCTAATATAAAAAAAATTAAGAACGTCATCTTTTTATTTTCAGTTATTCCACTATTCCCCCTTGAGAGAATCACCCTCAGGGTGGAAAACTGAACCCTAATGTAAAAAACAGCCACAAATTTCAGATATTCCAGTTTTCCCCCTGAGGGGGCACTTTCAGGGGGGGGATCTGTGGAATAAGTATTATGTTTGATTTCAGTTTTCCTCCCTAAGGGGGATTGGCAGGGGGAATTACAGACTTTTTTTTAAGATTCCACTTATCCCCCTCAGGTGGACTTCCAGGAGGGATTTGTGGAATAAGCCGTGTGTGGCCAGATGTGAACGTAAACGAAGCAAAAGGAGTAATGTAAGGATCGTAGCAAATGGCGTTCTGTAGTTTCTGCCTACCCCCCATGGGAAGAGGGCGTGAGTTTATGTATGTATGTAAAGTAAAGAACTTTCCGTATAAGTATGTGTCTTCATTGGTTCGTAGACCCAAGTAAATTTACCCAGTTGTTCTTTACAGAATTTATAAGTGTCACGGTGAACCTTTTCTATTTTGATTGTACCCCGTGAGCGTGTTTAGAACTAAACAAGGATCTTAATAAAGCAAACGAGAATCATGTGACAATAACTTTACGCAAGGCGGATGTTCGTGCTAGGGGTACGGGTGTCTTCAAATGCATGCTAATGAAACTGGCCACATTTAATTTTAAATTGACTTTCGTACTTTAAAACGAACATAACTAAGACCATCAAAAAAGTTTAGCACCACCTTGGTATATTTTAAATTGACTAAAGATATTAATATTTTTTTGGCTTAGTGACTCCGTAACTAATATAATACAAACTCTCAAGTATGTAAGTAGGAAAAGTCCTCCAAAATTGCACGATAATAAACCATAATTAATCAGCCTATAATGTTCCCACTGCTGGGACACAGGCCTCCTCTCGGTGAGAGGGATAATAAAGAAAGGATTAATTATTATCATTGAAGTTTCTACACCATTTTAGTAATTGTACGCTAATGAAACTCATATAACAAGTGCTGCCATTCTTTTTTTGATAGGTAATGAGTTTATCAATTTAAGGACAATTAATTTTATAATTTTTCAATAAATTATTAAATAATTTTATACAGGGTGGAAACAATTTGAAAGGTTTCGAATTCCTACAAACTTCGAAAGCTAACCAACAAGAGAGCATTTACGAGCATTCGTTCGCGAGCACGATGTTAGCTTGGTAGGGACGTTTCAACAAGCACCGCCCTTTCAAATTAATTTATTTATTCGCTAGCGAATGATTGACGCGTAATGGAGTTGTGACAATACGTGAATGCTCGCAACCGAATGCTCGCGGTGGAGATGTAACTTTTTCTCCCTTAGATCAATCCAAAAGTTCGCTTAATTAGACTGACACATGGGCGAAATAGATCTTCGATCCAAAAGTACGCGTAGGTACTTGCTCGTGCATCTATCAGGAACTTTAGGGTGATATTAGGGCCGAGCCAGCCCATCCGCCCAAATTCACACTTACACGAAACTATTCCTTTTTGTTGATCAAAAATATCCTTTGAAAGATTGAAATGGATAGTTACTGGAAAGCCTGTATCTGGGCGGATGTTTGGCCCAGCCCTTACACTCCCAATCATTAATAATGAGGCCCTTCCAAAGAATGCCTTCCAGTTACCGATAACGTGCACTAACCGTGTCTGCAGCTGTAGTGGTGTTACTTTGGGCGTCGACCGCGGCAACTCAGGCGCAACCAACGGTTTATCCTCCAGTATGGGAGGCGCGGTCCTCTTCGGACACAACGCTGTTATAGCATCGTAGATCTTCAGCAACGCTTGTCGTGTTGATGTTAAAGCTGCTAGGGCATCTGTGTTTTCTTTTGAAGCCTAGATGTTTAATAGACATTATCAGCCTAACCTTTGGTCAGCAACGTTTGATATTGATTTAACACGATAACCTAATTAGCCTATGTTTCCACTGCTGAGACTCACGCCTGCTCGGAATAAGAGGCTAGATGTAACCTACTAAACGGGCTAGAACATGCCTTCGAATCTTGGGTTATAAGACAAGCCGCTGGTTTTCTTACGCCGTTTTCATTCCAGTTTAAGAGCAGCGGTGATGAAATAAATTTCAGAAATAAATGTGCACGGCTGCCTGGGTTCGAACCCTCGACCTACTAGTCGAAGTCGGGGCCGTAACCACCAGGCCATCACTGCTCTAATAATGAAATTCTAATATCGATTTATCTATTGAAAACATTCAAGTACCAATAACAATTTATCAAATAAATAAATCATTTATTTCACCAAGCATTGTTCATATTTTATAATAATCCTAATCGCTAATCCTGCCAAACTGCGTGGCAGTTTGTCGGCAGGATTAGCGCTCGTCTTAAAACATTTGGTTTACACGATCTAATTAAACATATAAGTATTTAGGTACATAGTTTAAAAGGACGGCAAGTTTTTTTTTTTTGTAGTTCACTTCCCTTAGATATCATCAAGGCTCTAAGTAATTAAGTATATCGATATCATTAGCAGCAAGATTATCCTGATTCTTGATAACAACATACTGCGATAAAATCAATCCATTCGCCAAGCTAGGTGACTCGCAACTTTTAACTGCATAAATGCCCAACGCCATCTCTGGGCTGCGTCAGGCAGCTTTGCGATGAGTAGTACTTACCACGCGGCAGCACGCATCTAGTTCAATACACGTATTTTGAACCACTTAATAGTTACAAAAAAAAACAATCGCATACGATCCCTGGCTGCGTCCTATCACATACCTGCAAACACTACATCAAGTATGACTCGAATTCGTGTAAATAATTGACAGTTATTTTACGTTAATCTAATCACCATACTCAACTAACTGAATTCAAAAAAAACTTCTCAAAGTTGTCCTCCTAAACTAAAAGTATGCCAAATATACAAAACACTAGCGTTTAAGTTGTATAGGTATGTAATGACGAACTTAAATGATCTGGGAAATAAATGATTAATATTGTTAAAAGTTCACCTTACCTCATCATAGTCCAACCTCAGTTTATCATCGTCTCCCAACAATTTCTCGTTCTCTGTCGTGAGACGTTCGAGGGACTGTCGTAGTGATGACACTCGAGTGTTTCTCTCGAGGTAGTAGCCGACGAACTCGACCGAGAACGCGGGCGGGACGTGCCAGCGACGGGACACGTCTTTTAGAGCTGCCATCTAAGATTAAAAGCAAAACATAATCAGCCTAGAATGTTCCCACTGCTGGGACACAGGCCTCTTTTTGAGAGGGAGTGGGCCGTAATCCACCATGCGGGCCTTATACGGGTTAGTAGATTTCACATGTCTTCGAACTTTTGGTTCTAGGACATACCTCACGTTTCCCTTCACCGTTTTGAGAGCACTGCTGAATAAATTATACAAAGCAACGCGCCTCACTGGGTTCGAACTCACGACCTACAACTAGTAAGTCGGGGCCATTACCACTGGGCCACCACTGCTGGATAGATTAAAAGTATCGCGCAAATATTATTTATATTCTCTTTTAATCATTCAATACACAGAAAGATGTTTTTTTTATATATTAGAACATAAAACGTATTTTAAAAAAATAGTAGGCCACCGGTATCAAGAACAGGACCAGGCTTAATTAATTATGTTATTATTGAATTAGATAATACCCAAAGTGGCTTCTGCCAAAAAAGGATATCCGATGCTGTCATTATCTCGTAAGAAACAAAACAGTGTAAAAAAACTTAGGGTGGATCTAGTGTGTGTCGTGAAAGTGCGAGTGGGACTTTCACGAAGGGTTCTGTACCACCGTACTATATTTAACACTACATTTTATTTCAACACTTTCAGTGTATGGTGGTGTGGTAGTTCCATTTAATTTTTAACTTTATTTTATTTTTATTATTTAATTGTTACTAATAGCGCCAATAGAAATACAAAATCTTTGAAATTTTCAACTGTCTATCTATTACGGTTCATGAGATACAGCCCGCTGACAGACAGACATGATGGCGGACGGACGGACGGACAGGCAGACAGACGGACGGAAAACGGACCCTTTGGGTAGGTACGGAACCCTAAAAACAAGTCGCGATTTCGTGTACAAACATCGAAGGGCATGCCTCCCTCAGGGTTTAGGTGATACCATATCAAACACACACACACACACACACGCACATAATTATGTATATGTATATGCAGTACACCACAAAAATTAAAAGAATTCCATATTAAAGCAATAACCTATTGTGTAAAGCGTCACGTAAATATATAGTTCATTCTTGAATCAAAGTGTTTGAACCCCTTTGGGTGAGTTATTATAACCAGAAGAATAAATAAAACAAATAGAGTGGCAAATATAAAACCGGACAATTTGCGGCCCTTACCTGCGCATCCTGAAACTCCAACGCGTGCGTATTGATACCCATACATTCGGCTTTCCGCTGGAACTTCCTCATAGCTGACGCGCTGCTGTAGAGCAGGCGTGCCATCTTCTGTGTTGGCACTGTATAAACAAATAAAAATAAAAACAACATAATATATTATAAACCAGTGGCTAGGTAATAACAGCCACACGGGACGATCGATCAGGTTAAACTACGCTTGTCGCGGTCGGTCCGTGGATGGGTGACCATCTTTACATACCGAGGCCCCTCCGTGCCTCGGAAAGCATGTTAAGCTGTTCGTCCTGTTTGTCATTCGTGGATCTTTGACAGTCGTTACAACCAGTCTTACCACGGTGTATCCTGTTACCCAGTAACTGGATTGTGGAGGTCAGATAGGCAGTCGCTCCACATAAAATACTTGTATTCTGCTGCATTCAGTTAGACTGGAAGCCGACCCCAAAAATAGTTGGGAATAGATTACGCAGAATACTATAAAACAGTTCACATCTATATTGAAATATAAATTAAGGTCGCATTTGTGTCTGTCTGCGTGACCGCGTTGTTCTTCTAAACTGAGCAAAGGATTTTGAAGCGATTTTCAACATAATTTAGTTTTTTTTTTCGAGAAGTTCATACAATAATTACTACTACTTAATTATTATTACTACTGAAGATTTAGTACATGAATCAATCAATCTAATGTAGTTAATAAAGTCATATATTTATAATTATATTTATACAGACTTATATTAACGCAAGTTTTCATCATATTTATCTCTCACTCAACACATACAAATACCCCCCACATAGGTACTTTAAAAGGCCACATTATTTACTAGTAAGTAGTTACCTTAATAATAAGCTGTGCTCCTCCTACAACTACTGATATATGTTCAAATTATAGGTGAGGATGCTGGAACCCTAAACACAAGTTAAATCATACTTTGGGTGCCAGACTTCATCGAAAACACTCTTTCCCTTAGTTGTATTGTAACGCTGCGTGGTGTTTAGATAAGAGATTTTGTACAACTGAAGGTAATAAAAAATCATTTTTTTTTTAATAATGTTTAACTTAGATATACTTACTTATATTTACTTTAAACCGTCCGAAACAGGGGCTGGTTGCTAGTATATTATAAACCAGTTCATATACTTAATTTGTTCCCATAACTTTCGTTCAGTATTTATACACGTGTTAGGAGAGCATCCCTTTGTTGCTCTCCCAAGTTCACAAACAATGCTTAAAATTCCGAAAAGCATTGAGACAAGATAAAATTAGTGTTAATAATAAAATTTCCGTTAAACTTACCCCATGGAGGATTCCTATTTTCCTTCTGTATCAAATACTTCTTCCGATACTTCACTAGTTTACGCTGAATTCTTAATTTCTCTTCTTTACTTAAATTATTTGTTAACTCCAATTTCCTAAAACAATGGAGAATACCACTATATTTGTACCTTTAGGTAAGGCGCTGTAGCGGTGTCTACACCGCCACATGCGAACTACGCCTCACACTCTTCACGTCGGAGTCACCAGCATAGAAGGCTCCATAGAAAAGGGAGAATCCTCCGACCAGACGGGTGTCGTGTCTGGTGGGCAACTGCCCGACGATTGATGTCGGGACGTTGTATACATATATGCTAGTTGCGCGGTAAACTCTGCTTGCGCGATGCAGGGTTTTGCGTAACGTCAGTGTGATGCTTAGTTCGCATGTGGCGATGTAAGATACCGCTAGAGCGCCATCTACACGGGCGAAAGTATCGCGGCGATAGTCACGCAGTGATATCTATTTCTCTAGAAACTATATGGAGCAATCTTCACACGACGATATCATTGCGGCGAGAATTTGAGGCACGGCGTCACTATCGCCGCGATTCTCTCGCACGTGGAGATGGCGCCATAGGGTAGGTTAACAGAAAATTGATTTTATATAAATTCTCCATGATTTACCTTTTTTCATTCCTCAGCTGCAAAGCAAGCCAGTTCCTCTTGCGTTTCTTGATTAAAGTTTTATCAGAATGTAGCTTGCAATGAGCGTAGAATGGATCTGCTTGTTCCGCCTCTTCAGAATGAGCCTCTGCTAATAGTCCCGAGCGTTGACCACTGTAACAAGCGTTATTTGAATTAAACCATGTTTTGAGAACTAGATAAGGCCTATAGGCATTATCTAGTACCTCCTTCTGCGAAGCAGTAATGCTCGCGAAGGCAGAGGCGGAACGCGTAAGAGGCAAAATTCGTGCCCTCACGCCCCTAGCCGCCGCAGGAGCCGCCCTGGGGGCCTAGACAAAATCCAAGCGTTTTCCGTGCACGCGTTTTCCGCTCACGCTAAGGACTTGACGTTAGCGTGTTGAAAATGGTAGACAAGTTACACATGAAACGCAGAACGCCCATTCCGCAGCGTTACCCGAAACACTCTATAATTAGTTTATGGAATAGTGTGTAGCAAGTGTCACAGTGACACTATCGCGTTTAACATTCTCTCTGTCACTGTCAAACGCAATCGCGCGCTAACAATAATATTCAAAAGTGTTGTGTGTGTTGAAAGTAATTGAAGAGTGTTTTAATACAAATAAAGTAAGTAAACGGCTTTAAATAATATTTTAAGTTAATGTAAGAATTGTGATCTAATTAATAGGTATCTTTGAAAAGTTTAATATTTAATATTGTTGATAGGAAAAATTGTTTTTATTGCGTTAAGTAATCAATAATTTTTATTTTTATTTTAGATGGATTCTAGACTTCGTGCGAGTCCCGAGCAATTTAGTTTGCTGATAGAATTTATGGAAAGGCAGGTTTTTTACAATATTCTTTCATTTATTTCAAATTCCTATCCCATTTTTAATCAGTATTGGGCCTACTTGAGATTATGGAATGCATAATGTAAACAAACTCTCAATGGTGCATTATATGATTGTGGTTCTTACATTTGTTATTTCTTTAAAGATAAACTCGATTCCAAACCTTATTATTTGTTTCTTAGATAGGGTATTAGAATGATAGTAGCAAACTTTATATTTACTGGCTCTTATTCTCACTGTACACTAACATGAATAATTATTTTTAGCCATGGTGATCTTTCAAGGCTACAACCTGGACTTCAAGGAAAGGTAAAGAGTGAACGTCTGTGGCAGGAGATAGCTGAAATTTTAAACTCAGTGGGTGGAAGTGGTGTTAACAAAACAGCTGACAAATGGAAAAGGGTAATAAGCTAATAATAGCTGTTGCATAAGATACCTATATCAACCATTTATTTCAATGTATTGTTTTATTTTTTGCTACAGGTATGGTCTGACTGGAAAACAAAAACTAAAAAGAAAGCCTCCCTTATAAATCGGGACATTCATGGCACTGGTGGCGGACCTGGTAGGGGGAAACCATTAAGTCGACTTGAGGAAAGGGTGTTACGTGTAATTGGGGTCACCTCAATTACTGGAAATCAAGCCATACAAGAAGCAGGCTTTCAAGTAAGTGAACCCTTGATATATTAATGTTTTTTCTTAAAAACTAAATGCTATATTTGTGGTCAATAAAAGTTTATTTTTTGTACTCAAGGAATCACCCCAACCTCAAGTAACGCATGCAGCTGATACAGCAGAAAGGGTACCGTCACCAGTGGAAATAGATTATTTTGAAATACCACCAGCTCCAGAAGACACACTCACATCAGTGCCAGCAGATTTATCTGCTTCACCAGCCCGTCCTGTCAGTCCTGTGCCAGGTCCTTCAACTACAAATACTAGACCTATACAAGGAGGTAATTGGTACAAAATTATTATTGTAAAACTATTAGGATAACAACTACAAAACTATTTAATAATTATTATTGAAACTAATTAAATCATTAAATAACTTCACTTCCACCACATTTTGTTAGTTTTCGCCCCTTTAGATATTCTATTATTCAATAAATCTTTTGTTCACAGAAAGGTCGCCGGTATCCGCCGGCCCTTCTACTCCGCGTCGTCGCCTCAGACAGCGGAGAGTCCGCCAAACACCATTCGACCGAGCCACCAGTGAGTTTGTGGCTATCGAAGAAAATCGGCTGCGATTTGAAAGGGAGAGGGATGCTCGTCTTCATGACATGGAAACCGAGCGTCTCAGAATCGAAGCACAGCGCGTGCAACTCGACAGAGAGCGAGTAAAAGTAGAGGCAGAGCGCGTTCGGGTCGAAGAAGCCCGCACCCGAATAGAAGCAGACCTACGCGACTCGAACCAAGCAATAAGTGTTCAGCTAAGAACACTAATTGCACTATTGGAGACTCGTGATTTGAGACCAAATTAGCATTTAAGTATTAATATTTGTTTTAGACATATTTAGTGTATATTTTTTTTCATTTAGTTGTTAGTTTAGAGTGCATAGTGTATGTAGTGTTTATTAATGAAACATATTTTAAAGAAAATAACACCTTTTAATCTTGACATAAGTCCAAAATCAAAAGTCATTTATTCAAACTTGGTTGAGAATCAGCACTTTTCGAACATCAAAATTACAAAAGACAGCCCCAAAACGCCCGCCCTTCACCACTTCCTAGTGCTTTCGCTGGGGAGAAGAAGTGGCGCAACAAACTCCCCAGCAGCACAGCTGTCTGTTCAGTTAAAAAAAACTTGATTGTATACAATACTAGGTATGCAAAGTAATTAACATTACAGGACACAGAAAGTTAAATTAAATTATTTGCCATGTGTTAGCTAGCCATGCCAATATTTGGTATATCAAATACAATTAAAACTATACATACTCAAGCAAAAAAATAATACTTAAATAAAAATTAAAAATGCAAATATAAACTTAATACCTAAATAAAAGCCTCCAGGTATATAAGGTGTGACAGCTTACATATTATTTATGCAATGCTGGGTTCTGTTCACATAGCTGTAACTTGAAGTCAAAAATGATAAAAGTAGTTTATACTAATAACAACAATAGGCAAGAATAATATGATCAATCATAGAGGTCGCTAGCTAACCACATTATTGCAATCAACTCATTAGAAAACATTGAAATGAGTAGATTATGTCAATGATGTCTTCAATTTGGAACAGAGCCTATGTTACATTGCTTTCACAAATCACTTAATATACCATAACACATTAATAACTAAGAAAGACTATAAAAGACTATGCCTACTAAAACTAAGACTGTTAAAGTCTGGATAGAAGATTATTCAGTGCTGCCCTGCCTTGGAGTAGCTCACTCTGACTACTAGCAGCACCAACACTATCAGATGCATTATGAGGTTGAGCATCATCTTCATCTACTTCCATAACAGCTGGAGGAGGTAAATTAGCCTCTAAAGCCATATTGTGTAACACACAACAGGCAAGGACAATTTTCCCAGCAACCATAGGATGGTAATGCAAGGTCCTGTGTCTTAATAAACACCTCCAACGTGACTTCAGCAATCCAAAACAGCGCTCTATACAGTTCCTTGCTTGTACATGTCGCTGAGTGTATGTATCTTCAACAGAGCCAGGAACTGCATTTAATACAGGAATCATCAGCCACGGCCGCTGAGGATATCCAGAATCACCTAAAAATAAAGCAATGTTATGTAATAATTAATTGCAACACAACAAGAATCTATTTGTCAAATAGTGACATAAATTTTTTTGTGAATAAAATGTTTTCAAACACAGACAAAATAGCTGCCTGTTGCTGCTGAATAATAAAGTTTAAATGTTATTTTTTTATTATGTTTATAGGTGCAAAAACTTCAGTCATTAAGATTGTTAACAGGGCACACCAGTGTGCTCAATTACAAATAAAAAATAATATACTATATATTCATTTTATTAACGTACCTAATAACCACACTTGTTCTCCATTTTGGTGCAATTCTCGCATAAATGTTTCCATTCTGCTAGATGCCCATATGAATGAGTCATGAGTGGCTCCACCAAACTTCGAGTTGACATTTATAACTTTTAAATTACTGTCGCATACCTGTAGACAAGGGAAAAAAATATATAGAACACATAATAATCCTATAAATATGTTTCTATATGCATTTATAGCAATAATATTATTACATAGTTTAGCCACAAACAAACAACTTACCATTTGTACATTCAATGAATGGTAACCTTTCCGATTAAAAAATAAATGTTCTTCATCTGATGGTTTGACAATTGCCACATGGGTACAGTCTATGCATCCAACTATACCTGGGAGTCTAAACCGCCTCTGAAACCTGTTGTTTTGGAAAATATAATAATATTTTAGTTACTAAAAGGACAGATATTTTACTAGTATTTAGAACCTAGTGTGCATACATGGCTCCATGAGGTGTTTTCTAAGTACCTATTTAAAGAAGGTATATTGTTTAGTGTGAAGTACCTAGGTACAACATCAGGAATATGCTACAAATAAAAACTACTTAACTATTATTTATATTACTTAATTAACTATAATTAATATTATAGTTGTAATTTCATAACTTACTCAAGTCTTATTTGGGCTCGTTGTTGTTGCGACCTCGGAAACACAATCCATTTATTTATAATGGCTGGATGGCTCAATGCTTCAACAACTTGACGTATGCACCTACTAGTGGTTCTTTGTATCAATTGCTGCGACAGTCCAACAATGCGTTGATAAGAACCCGTAGCTAAAAAGCTAAGAGTACACAAAACCTGAAACATGATTAATTCATTGAGAAATGACAATGGGCACTTTATATCTTAAGTAAGGTTGGAAGTACAAAACTTACCTTGATTTGTAAACTAATTTCCCGGGTGCCTCTTAATGAAGTTAAACGCCGAAGATCATCACAAAGATGCCGAAAACTTTGTTTATTTAATCTAAAACGATGAACAAATTCCAATTCCGACATCTCCTCAATTTGCTCCATGTTACGACGATGTATTCTTGTTTGACGTCTTTGCAATGCTGCTTCATTATTAGCTGCCCATAACAATCTCAAACTATGCATTTCCACTAATTAATTTGAACGAAATACTCAAAAATTGTTCACTGATTACTTTTTTTAAGCGTTAGCGTGAGGGTACGATCTGCCGCTAATAAAGCGTGTTGCGGAAACGTCAAAATATCATTAGCGTTTGTCAGAAATGGCGCTTGTCTACCATTTTGATGAACATTTTTGTCGTTTATCTGTCACGCTCGCTTCGACGTTCCTTTCCGCATGAGGAATAATGACTTTGTCTACGAATTTAGCAGCAGTCACGTGACATCTCGTAAACAACTGTCAACTCCATACAATTTGATTTTTCCGTTGGCGTTAACGCTTACAGAAAAGGGATTTTGTCTAGGCCCCCTGGGCGTCGGGAATCCCAGGCCGATTCCCGGCCACCGTAGGCTCGGGCTTGCGGACGGCGAGCAATGGGCAGCTCGCCGAGCGATAATGACCAGGCCCGGGTCGACGGCGCGTTGTGTACCACGCGCGCCTCTAAGAGATGTCAGCATCAGTGACGGGGTCCGCTAGGGCCGATGCCTGCCAGAGTTGCGGGAAAGTCCGAGAGGGTTACCGTGGCCCCTGGCACAGGCAACTGAAGGAACACGGGTGGGGTTAAGCAGTAAGAGTCTGACACGCCCTCCCGCTCCGCCCAGAGCGAGAGAAGTTATTTGATGATTTGCAAAGCTCAAAAAAAAGAGGCTTTATCTAGTACATAACCGTTAATACATACATAGTAGTTAATAGTTAAATTAACTATTACGTATATCATTCAATAGATCATCGCTCTGGAAATGCATTTAAAACTGAATTAATGCTATAGCAACATGAACAATGTTGTGATGGCCCAGTGGTTAACGCGCTTCCTTGAGCGAACGACCTTGGGTATTCGGTCCTTCTCTGTCCCGCCGCTCTGCCCCGCTCTGTCCCGCTCTCTCCGCACGCCATTCACTCATTTTTGGAAGGATTTTAATAAAAAAAGAAAAGCGATCTTTTGTAATATAATAAAACGTGAAATATTGAGATTTTTTCATTAGATTAATAATTTTAGGCATTTTTATTAGGAGGAGATTTTAAATGTATTTTTATCACATAAAAACTAATAAGAATGTGCAAAGTGCTTTTAGATGTAGTTAATTTCTCTTAATTAAAGAATTAATAGCCTCTGAATTACGCACTGTCGCAAGGTTTTGCCCGGGATAGCGCCTAGGGCTCGCCTGACATGCACGAGGTTATGGGTTCAAATCCGGGCAAGTACCAATGTGACTTTTTCAATTCATATGTACATTATGAATTTATCTTGGACATTACTGACATCGATCGAAGTCACCAACTCGTCTTTAGCAAGCGTGATGATTAGAGATCGGATATCCGGATGCATATTCACCTAAAGTTGAGATGTTGGCTAATATGGAATGCACTTTTGTATCGAAAAAAGCCCGCGGTGCCGGGATCGACAACTTTAGGTTTCTGATTATAGAATCAGATGCATATTTACTTACTTTAAAATGTTGGCTTATATAGAATGCACTTTTGTATCGATCGTAAAAATCCCGTGATTCCGGAATCATCAAATTTTGAGTTTTTTTTTTCTGACTATAGAATCGGATGCATATCTACCTACCTAATATTGTAACGTAAGTAAGTAGATACGAAACTGCCATAGCAAACAACGTCAAGATAAGATAACGGACTACATATTTATTTAGAATAATTCATGTAGGTACCTATTGAAATACCTAGTTTTTTTTTTTCAATATTTGTTTTTTTAGAAGTCTTTTCCATACTATACACTCAACTAGTTATTCATTCCAGGTGTTAATGGCATCCCGGGATTTATTTTACAAAAAATATATTTTAAGAATCCGCTTCTATACTTTCATAGCTAAAAATTAACTTTAGTTTAATAATTATGCTTCCGAATATCCGATCAATGCTTATACCTTATCTAAATGAGAAGAGGCCTGTGCCCTGCAGTGGCACAATAATGGGCTGGTATTATTTTATTAATACCAACATAAGCTTGCAGGGATGTTAATTACTCTGTGGTGGTTTTGGTGCGTGTTTGTGTTGCGTACAAAACAGGTGACCAAAGCAGAGTGTGTGTCAATACCATCGGGATACAGTATTTATATTACCCGGTAAACAAACTACGTCACCGTTAGGAACCATCATCCTAGACAAAAGGATCGCAGGCGGCGGTCGTCCGTGTGTGCGCCTCGCTACGCACACATAGTAACAATCCTTATCTTAGAGGCGGGGCTTAAAGGTGGCTTGATTTTCGTGCTGCGTTCTAGTATGCGAGTTTACTTGCCTAGTCGCCACAGTACAAAATATTTCAAAGATGCATTTCGCGGATTGTCCTTTAATTAAAGTTGTCCATTCTATTGTATGTGTATTCTACTTTAAATCTTATATTAATATTTTTTAAATAAAAAGGGTTTCTTACCAAGTGACATGAAAGAAGGTCTTGCACAGTCCAGCGTCGCACCCGACACAGACACCCGTGCGAGCTAACGTGCCGTCTTCACATAACGCACACGACCGCGCTCCCCAGCGGGAATACGCCATCTCGAACAGCGTTACGCCCGACAGACGCTCCACCTTATATACAATGTAATGTAAATGTAAATAAATGCCTAAAAGAAAAATATCTAGCAGTCAAAGTAAAAGTCTCGACCGCGCTCCCCAGCGGGAATACGCCATCTCGAACAGCGTTACGCCCGACAGACGCTCCACCTTATATACAATGTAATGTAAATGTAAATAAATGCCTAAAAGAAAAATATCTAGCAGTCAAAGTAAAAGTCTAGCAGCTGTACACATCAAAACGTTTCCTCACAGATTTTTTTTCCCAATAATGTTACCTATCATCATTTTATTAAAAAGTATTAAGTATATTGTATTAATCATCATTGTTACTAGGGTACAGTCGCCGGCACATCAGGTTATACGAAACTGTAAAATTTCTCAAAATTATTTTAAACCTTAAAATGTTGAATGTTAAGTTCAAAAACGGATAAGAAAATTTGACAGTTTGTGGTAACTTGACCTGCTGTTGTGTGTACTTAAACATAGCTGCCGAAATGTGGGTGTACGATAGGGTTACATCTCTGCCTAATCCTTCAGGGATTACAGGCGTAATACTGTGTTATGTATCATCATTGATTTAGATTTAATTAATAATAATATGAGACAACATCCACACAAGGTCTTCAGGTCCCGAACTAGGCAGAGCCTGTAATACGGTAACCTGATGACTGATATACATATACACACCCAGACACAGGTCAAACAGACATGTTCATGCACACAAATGTTTGACTTGTCTGGGGATCAAACCAAATTAAATAAATTAATTAAACGGCTCGCCATTACACAGATAAACCCTGAGAGGTTTTCGTTGTGTGGCTTAAGAGGGCTATCACAATGTTTCTTATATTTGAGTGTTTGAAGAGTCACACACTCAAATACAAGAAAAAATGTGATATTTATTTAGAATTTAGAACACTCCCGAGAGAAATAATTAAACTTTCTCTAGCATATATTTTTTTTAATTTTGTGGCCATATCTAAACCATAATCTAATCAGTTAAGATAAGATAACAATATATAGAATGCCTGATCAAAAAAAAAAAGGGCGGGTACATATTGCGCACGCCATGTGTAGTGTACGCAATGTGTTCAATAATGCAGTATAGCTAACAAATCAAGTTCTTAATTACTCCAACATGTGTTTGATTTGTCTTGCCAATTTTATTCCTTACCTCTGAAAATGCCACTCCAGGTACATAAAGTGCACATACTAAATGCACCCAAGCACCAACTTCAGTCTCCTTGAAAATGCCACCTGTAACATGAAAATGAAATTAATACCGTAATACAAATCAAACTTATTAAATTGTGGCTTTATCTATCGCACTAGTTAACCAAAATATGATTCACAAGCTGCGGCTCGCGGTTTCACTCGCATAAGTCTCGATCTCGTAATCCAGCGCATGGTCTATGTAAGTGCCAAATTTTATCCAAATCTGTTCAGCCGTATTAGTGTAAAAGTGAAACAAACACAACAAATCAAATATTTTCTTTATATTAATATTAGTTTAGATAATGTAAGAAGCATGTAACTTTATTATAGTTAGGGGATCAGACTGTTTCTCAGATTGATTGATTGATTGATTGTTTGTTGGTGATTGTTTCACAGATTTTCAAAACCTAGCTAGGAGAGCAGTGCTCACCCAAACAATTGTAGAGAAATCACTTATTTTGTAAAAATGAATTATTTATTTAAATATACTTTACTGTACACCAGAAAATAAATAACAAAAAATACATTTGACACTACCAAACATGCACTGGGTGGCCTATTATTGTATTATTATTAATTAATATGAACTACAATCCTTAGTTTGAGTAAATAAATATATTATTATTCAAATAGTAATGAATCTTACCTTTATTCGGACAAAGCTCACAGCTGGGGTCAGTAACACCTGCCTTGCAAGCTTCACAAAACCAGGGTTCTGTGGATGCTGAGCTGACTGTGCTTGACTCACTAGTTACGTCTGACACGCCGTAACAACCTGAAATTTAAAAAGTATTCAAATATAGTTTACAAATAAACATTTAAGATTCAAAATGCACATTTCTACACTAAGGATAGAAGGGGTTTTAAGTTTACACTAAAATATGAATAAATTATTACTTTTAGTGTTTCCCATTTTAGGATTATTCTAATAACAAACACAGGGTATTATAAAAATATAATATGACAGGGGTGATAAAGCCTTTACTTAGTCATTTTGGCTTTAGAGACGTAAAATTGACCTGATTGCATAATAGCCTTAAATATTTGTATGTGGCCCATACAAATATTTCATGGGCTTACACAAACTGAGGCAGGAGATCTTACTGTGGGGAGGGAGAAACAATTAGTAAGTAGCTATTATAATATTAAGTAAATAGTTCTTCAAATACCTTCATGAACTGTGACACCACAGCCATCACACTCAACAATTTCATTGAAGTCATCACTCCTGGAACCGAGGCACCCTGCGCAAATCAGCAAATTCGCCAATTCAACTGGAAACTGAAGGAACAAAATGAGTTTAAATTGATTATTTCTACAAAGGTAACAAAATAAAATTTGGGAATGAACAACTATAATTAGATATAATGATATACATATTGATTTCCTTTCATATGAAATAATTTAATGGTCTGATAAAAACGAGCACCAAAGCATGCATACCTTAAATTCTTTATGTTTGGATTTATCCAGGACATCATTAACAGGTTTATCTTCTCCAATCTTGTTGGAGTTCTTGAAATCATCATCATCATCAGACCCTGATTCTTCTGAAGATTCACTCCGTAACGCTGCTCCTGGAACCAATAATATTAATACATAAGATTGATGTTGAACAAGGTAAGAGAATGTGTTTGAATACAACTGTAGTATGTAAGTTTGAGAGAGCAGTGGTGATCCAGTGGTAAAAGCCGCAACTTACGAGTTGTAGGTTGTAGGATTGAACACTGACAGGCGCTTTACTTTGTGTAAATTATTTCATCACCATTGCTCTCAAAACAGTGAAGGAAAACATAGTGATGAAACCAGCTTGTCTTCAAACCAAACATTCAAAAACATGTGACATCTACCAACCCGCACTGGGTCCACGTGGTGGATTACGGCCCACTCCCACTCACAGAAAGGAGGCCTGTGTCCCAGCTGTGGCAGCATTATAGGCTGATTATGCTATGTATGATTAAGCTTAGATTCGAATGATTACAGACCATAATAACAATAGCCGTACCGCTAGTTGCTTATATATTTTTTCACGTCTGTGCTTTCTATGAACTCCTACATATCCTGAGCATTTCTAGATACAATTGATTAAGAATATTATGTTTATTGAGGCCTTTAAAGCTAGAGCTCACAAACAAAGTAGCCAGCACTTGACAGTTAAACAGCATAGGGACAAAGACATCATTTCAGCTAATAACTGAACATATGGAATGAGTAGTGGTAGTCATGCACATGTTAGGAATACAGTGAGATATTAGCTCAATGAGTAATACACTTAAAAGCGATGAATGGGACCAGAAATACGTACTTTTTTCTTCATCTTCGGTGTTTATCGAACAATCGTCGCTTTCATCGGGGTGGTCCTCTATCCGAAAGTCCGAGTCATCCGAGCTCTCGCCTTCAAGATCAAAATCTAATAGCGACTGGGGCCCTACTGGCCTCACTTGGCGCTTAGCCGGGCCTCGGATCTCTAAAAAAGTAACATTTTGGTTGCATTACAAATGGAAATGCAATATGAATAATGTCGGTCCAGTTGCAGTACGAAACAATAATAAACGGAAAATACTTACGATTGCTCATTTTTAATAAAGTTATCCGAATTGACACACATTTAGTTCAACAAAATCATTATTTCTCGAATTGTAGAGACACAAAACAGATTTCGATACTCCATGAAAGAAATATATAATGTTGCCAGCCCACAGAAAATATCGGCAAAGCAAAGCCGAGCTGGTTTTTCCATTATTCTAAGGTTTTTCCATTGACTTATGATTTTTCCCATAGATTAAACAGACATAAACGCATAAAAGGTTATTCCGTTACTGACACAGACGTCTCATCCATCAGTGGTAAATCAGAAAGCTACGTCACAGTATAAATGTGGCTAAGTTTTCCTAAAAGAGCGGTGGCTGCCATCTTCGGCCAAGTGGGCCAAGCACAGAACACCAGAACCAACCAGAACATTACTCCTAGCGGGGCCAAGTCCGGAGCGTTTCGACCAAAGAGTAATATAAATAATACAGGGTTTCGACGCTCTAGAGGTAACATTGACTATGACTTAGCAACATTTTGGGCCTTAATAAGTTATATTCATAGTTCGAATAGCCTGATTTTCGCTTGGTCGAACTCACATCTTTCGGCGACGACTTTAGATAATATTGCTTCTGCATTTTGGATTTATACGAATTTTTATTTTTTTTTGTCTCAGCGACGACAGTTTTGACCTTTTTTATGAAATGGTGGTTGTCGTAGAGTTCGACCCACGAAAGTAGTCTCGCGGCAATAAGTTGAACTGATTACTTACTAGTTAGCAACATTCCTACCTGACACACTTTTCTCTATTTTTTCCACCCTTTGTTAAACGTTGGTAGTATAATATGAAATTAATCAGGAAGTACCTTTTTTAAATTTTACAAGCGGTCTTAGTTACCTATTAGCTATATTCAATCAATAAGTATAATGGCTGAATGAAGCTCAATACCGTTTTTTTTTTGTCATTCCTGATTATAATAATAATCCAAGTTTCGAAAACAAGAGTTTCTAAGTTAAATTTACAGTGACACGTCAATTTATTTAAAGCAGTTTCCCAACCCTTTTTTATTTTAGTAGGTTATTTTGCTTTGTTATCATTTCGTTATATTTTCTTATATTTTAACTACTTTTCCAGGTCAACGCTTGTTGGTAAGTACCTACTTATATTTTTCTCGTTTCTATTTTCGGGTAAAATTTACTAAGTGTTTTTGAATAGTTGTTTACGCCACGATGTAGAGTATAAAA
Source organism: Brachylomia viminalis (assembly GCA_937001585.2). NCBI lineage: Eukaryota > Metazoa > Arthropoda > Insecta > Lepidoptera > Noctuidae > Brachylomia > Brachylomia viminalis. The sequence continues at coordinate 9,089,613 of OW443300.2, forward strand.
TAAGATTTCCAAAACAGTAAGAATTACGCCTCGCCTGTTGGATAATTATGATTAAGTATACGAATTTATTTACTTATTTAACCATTTATGTACACACTTATTTAAACTGACAAGAAGAAAATAACAGAAAAACAGGTACAAAGGTGATGCTTATTTCTAATGAAATCTCTTCCAGCATACCTGCGATAGGATAGTAGATTTAGAGATGTAGACAGCGTGTGTAAGAGTAAAAGAGAAAATAAAATACATAAAATCAAAAATAATAATAATAAAATAATATAAAAAAAAATAAAAAAAATCTTCTCAAAAATTCAAACCTTGAACTGTTCTCCTGTTAAGTTAGCCCTATGTCGCATACGGTTTCCTAACTTTCCTATAAAATCGGTGAACGCCATTGAGGTAGGAAATTATAACGGCCATTCCCAATATCCTATCTATCTTCGGTTTGACATTACTAGAGATAGAAAATGCTATCTATCTTTTGTTTTCGCGTCCCAATAACCTTACTAGCGATAGGCTAACCTATCTCTGACCGCTATCTATCGTCCGGAGGACTAACTGCTTACTAGTGGTAGATTTCTCTATGAATTTGTCAATTTGAGCGTCTCAATAACGTTTTGACAGCTGTCGGTCAGTAAGTTTTGCCATCTCTAGTAATCGATCGTGCTATCCTCCGATTTTGAGGGATAAGACTACTAGCTAGGTATTGTATTTATTACGTATTTTTCGTTTCTGTACAATAAAGTGTTCATCTATCTATCTAAAATATGTCGGAATCAAGTGAAAGTGATCTTGAATTACTGGACCAAATTGTCAGACTGGGATAATGACGACGATATGCAAATTAGCGGCCGAATTTGATCATATAAAGATAGAGTGAATTACATGGACAGTTATCCAGGTGATGATTTTATATACAGATTTAGATTAAACAAAAGCGCCGTAAATGATTTGCTGTCTGAAATATATCCATTTTTAAGAGTAACCTCAAAAAGGTTAGTGCACATAAAATAATGTTTTCGCTGGTTGCTTATAGAAAGAATATCTATTTTTAAATACTATCTACTTATTATTCATACTGTGCCAGTCATTCCTTTCATTTTGCAGAAATCATGGAGTTTCACCCCTGCACCAACTGCTCCTAACCCTAAGGTTTTATGCCTTGGGCACAATGTTGGTGTCTGTAGCCGACTATATAGGTGTCTCGAAATCCACGGCAGGACGAATTAATTAATAGAAAGGTGTTTTGGGGTTTGGACAAAAAGATTTCCTGTCCTCTCTTTGAAAATACGGCTTTCCCTAGAAACTACCCAATCAGTAATAATTGCCACGCTGTACTGCATAACATCTGCAGACAAAGGAATTTACAGGATGTTGAGCCTGAGGTAGATATACCTAACCACAATATATCATTTGAGGTGCAAACCATCCCTATCTCTCATAATGATATGCAGGTGCGACAAGATTTAATTAATAATTATTTTAGTGAGTAGGTTAATATTAAGCAAATTTGTCTAATTTTATCATAATAAAAACTTGTGATATTAAAACCCAAAGATTTTTTTTCTGAGAAAAATATGCATACCTATTACAAATATTTAAATTGTGATATTAGAATATAAATTACTTCTTCCATTGACTCAACAACCCAACTTTATTATTTCTTTATTACTTAGTTCTGATATTTATGGATGATTGATGAGATAATTATTAAAACAAACATAAATTGATGCCCGGCTATCAATTTATGTCTGTTTTAATAACCTACTCCCAACTGTAGATAGATGCAAGCTACTTTCGTTATTGGGACGACAACAAAAGATAGATAGAATCTTCCCAGCTATCGGAGATAGCTGTCTATCTATAACTGTAGTTAGAATATTGGGAACGGCCATAAGTCAATGGTGAACGCACATAACGGCCGCAGTAACGGCCGCAGTGACGATTTAAATCGCGTATAGATACGCCCTACCGCGACCAAAAACAGTTGCGTTTCTGTTTCATTTTGACACCTCTGACACACAACGACACAGTGACTTGACTTGATTCATTGATTGCCATGGCAACTATAATATAATAATGTGTGAGCTCACTCTTCTCCGTATCCAATGGACACTTTTTCACGTGACTAAGTACAGTGAGGGCAAATCTAGCGATTTAAGTCTTTGGCCAGCGGGGTTTGACTTTACGGTGTCCAAAACGCTCTTTAGGAAAACTCATCAACTTACTTTCATATTTTTCATAAACAACGTTTCAGTGGCGTCATAGACGCTATGTGAGCGATCACCAGGGTTGCCAACTCGATACTACGGTTAGGTGCTAAATGTAACTTCAAAAAGTGCTAGATTTCTATATGTATCCAAAAAGAGTGCTAAATTTGAAGGACCATCATTTAAATAATAAAATCACATAATCAATCATATCATTTCTTATAAGAAAATAGTTGTGGTCATTATTTTAAAACTAGGTAGGTATATCCAGTCATCTTCACTGTCTCTGTGTCTGATGCTCGAATTCCTTCGCCTTGAATTGAGGCCGTTGAAGTAGATGGTTGTTCAATTGAACGTTGAGCTTTTGAAGTTCAAAAAGTGCTGATTCTCAGCCTAATTTGAATAAATGACTTTTGATTTTGATTTTGAGCTGACTTTTTCAATTTAAATGTGTACATATTATCTATCTTGCCTATTTTTTTAAGAATATCGTGGGGAATTTCATAGGTGTAGCATGTTTTGTATTTTTTTTTGAGTCTTGTTCGAATATGAATAATTAAATTTAGGGTGTCCAAGTTCATTTTATTCCTCAATTTATTTTTTTATATGTTCATTAAGCTGAACACGCGTTCAACTTTTTTGCTTATATATGAATTTTGAATATTTTGAATATCCATTTTCGTAGTTTTTCTAACTTACTGAGCACTAAAAACAGAATTTTTCGTATTCTCTAATGTGTTTATTACGCATTATGTCGTGATAGAGTCAATACGAAACTAATATTTAAAAAGCAATAAGCAAGACATAATTATATAGTTATAATCACGGAGCAGAAACAAAGAGGAGGTGTTGTAAAGTCATTCTCCATACAAAAGTAGTGTCGCAGCCTCGCGGGGTGCGGGGGGAGCCCAAACAGCAGAAAGCCATCTAGTGGCTAGTAGCAAAATCAACTCATAGGCAAATTAGACAGATGTCCTAAGATGTCGTAAGAGTTCTGCTATGTTTCATTAAATGTCACTTTTATTGTAAGGAGCCGGATTCAGGTTTAATAGTTTTATAATATACCGATATAGTTTTATTTCTATTATGTCCGACCGAAATACATTTTTTGACTGAAACCGAAACCGAATTTCGGCAGCGGTTTCAGATTCGGCCGAAACCGAAACTTCCAGAAATTAACAAGTGTCAGGGAAAAATAAAGAAAACGTTTTTATAATCATAGTTTTATTTTTTTATCTTTAAATCTTCTCCTCTTCAAAATTTTTCTTCTGAACTTAGTTACCGAAACTAAACCGAATTCCGTTTTTTGCCGAAACTCGACATCTATTTGACTTCACTTTTCATATAGCATATATGTAGGTATGTGCTTATCAAAAAAGTCTGAGTGCGGACCTGCAATTTGTCAGTACTTCCGCTACTTGCCGATAGGGGGCGGCAATTACCGAACATTCGAGAAGAAATAAATTACAAATTTAATTTTAATTTTACTTAAGAGTGGAAAGATATCTTTATTCCGTTTGAATTTGATTGATCCGTATAACTTCTGCAAGATAAAACAGCATTTCATGTTAATGCAATGAGTATGGGTCGGGAATACTTTTTAATCGTTTAAAAGACTAAACAAATACATGACAACCTATCCGCTTCACAACGACAGTTGTACCACAGAGTAGAATAATATACCTATACAGGAGAGTTGTACTGACGAAAGCGCCGCCTGGTCGCAAGTAGTGCAACTACCGTGTGACGTAACGACTACATTGGTGGCTGATGGACTACTTTGATTGCAACACCTCCTCTTTGTTTCTGCTCCGTGGTTATAATAAAGTTACATGCTCTGTGGTTATAATACCACACGACACGTTTGGTGGCTACAGTGGCTAAGTGTAGTCAGCGAAACCAAATGGTCCTGGGTTCGAATCCCGGTAGGGGCAAATGTTTGTATGATGAATATGGACATTTGTACCCGAGTCATGGATGTATATTTATAACATGTATATGTATTTACGAAAAAAAAAATGTATTTAAGTAGTGTATCAACCATCTGGTATCCATAACACAAGCCTTAAGTGCTTAACTTGGAACTAGATGGTGCTGTGTGCAATGTCAGACGTTATTATTATTATTAATACCTCGTCTGACTTGTTTACGGGAAATACACACTTTGTTAGGCAAAGTGTTGTAAACTATAAAGCCTATTGGTTACTGCTCGTGTAACTGCGTTTTGTTCTGCAGTAATAAAAAAATAATCAGCATTTTTCTATATAATGCTAGATTTAGTGCTAGGTGCTAAAAGCCAGATTTCAGTGCTAGACTCACGAAAATATTGCTAAATCTGGCACCGAAAGTGTTAAGTTGGCAACGCTGGTCACTGTGTCATTGTGTGTCAGAGGTGTCAAAATGAAACAGAAACGCAACTGTTTTTGGTCGCGGTAGGGCGTATCCGGAATTCTATATCAATGGGCGTATCTATAATACACGCGATTTAAATCTTTGCCGCTGTCATTATTTTCATGACAGCCGTCACTGCGGCCGTTATGTGCGTTCACCGATTTTATAGGAAAGTTAGGAAACCTTATGCGATATAGGGCTAACTTTACAGGAGAACAGAAGGCCAATTTCCGTAATTAAAAACGTTCAAATTCAAGTCGCAATCTCATCTCAGCGACAGGCTTATGTCAAAAATGTACGTAAACGCTATACAATTTTTGACAGATTGACACTGATATTAGAATGCGAACGTTCTTAAAAAATACGGGAATTGCCCCTCTGTTCAAGGTTTGACTTTTTGGAAGAAACAATATATAAATTCGTGTACACACGGCTACACATCAAGCTATACATTTCCAGTTTACACTGACGTCTCATTGTAAAGAAATCCTATACAATGCGAGATCAGCTTATACTGGAAATGTATAGCTTGATCTGTAGCCGTGCGTACCTATAATCATAATTATCCTACAGGCGAGACGTAATTCTTACTATTTTGGAAATCTTATTTTATCCTCTACATCATGGCGGGGGCGTAACAACTATTCAAAAACACCATTATTTCAAAAGTGAAGCGTCGCTTAGTAAATTTTACCCGAAAATAGAAACGAGAAAAATATACTTACCAACAAGCGCGTTGCTCTGGAAAAGTACAGTTAAAATGTAATAAAGAGAAAATATATCGAAATGATAACAAAGCAAAATAACCTACTAAAATAAAAAAGGGTTGGGAAACTGCTTGCTTAGCTAATAGGTAACTAAGACCGCTATATGTATGTTACAGCAATAATGCTAACTGTAAGAACTGTCTTTTCACCTGTGACAAACATAAATAAATGAGTATGAATATGGTGTTTTTCTTCGGGGTAAATCTTTGCCGAGAGCATGTAAATATACTAATCTAAGCACTTCGTCATCTGTTTCATCCTGGACGAATTGTCGTTCTCAAACTCGTAATCTCAGTTATCAGAGTCGATGGAGTCGACTAACAAAATAGATGTGCCAATGCGTTGAACTTCAGCTGACATAATCATTATATCTAAATCGAAACGCAAATTGATGTGATAGCTGCTGTCTGTGGTTTCTCTGTCTACGCTGTGAGCCGTTGAGCCGTGTGAGCGATTATGGTCCAATTCGGAATTTAGCGTACCTACTGTTCTGTGGTCAAGTGTCAAGTGTCAATGTCATTTCAAACAAAAGCATAGCAAACATTGCTACACTGTACACTAACAAAACTATAGCAAAATATTGTTTTTGTAGTTTACTGCGTGAGTAATCCTGAAATTTATGTTTTATTATCCCATAGAAAAAGTAATAATTGTCAAAGTTAACTTTGTCAAAGTTTCTTTGACCTTAATTTTAAAACGTAAAGTTTTGATTTCAGCACAAGGTATTTTGAAAATGGTTGGGCTCGATACCGATATGAACCGGGACGATGAATGCGACAATATTGGCCTGGGTTGCGCTTTGGAGCACTTTTCAGAAATAGAAGATGTGTTGAAAATGATCGACAATGTTAAAAATATCTATAACACGCCAGCTTTTGAAGTAGAATACGATAAACTTTATGCTATCTTGAAGCAATACTATGAGCAACCACACTTGCTTGATCCTCACTTGGAAAAAATGTTATCAAAGTTTCTAAGCTTGATCAAAGATAAGGACTCACCATTTGAGTTAAAGCATGCTACATTTGATTACATGTATCAAATTATCAGAGTAAGAGGGTACAAAATTGTTATTAGGCATCTTCCGCATGAGGTAAGTTTTTTTTCAATAAGTTTTAAACCTATCTTTATCTATAAGGTTTTTTACCTATGAGGTTGTTTTGTGATATATTCACCTAGCTGTGCACAGACGTTTATATATTATGAAAAATAACAAATTTGCCATATAAAGCATACCATCCATTCTACAGCAATGATGAATTTACAGTAAAACTTAAATGTCTCTTCACATTTCAGGTTTCAGATCTTCTGACAGTATTAACATTCCTGGAGGCTCAGGACCCAAACGACAAGGAGACTTGGAGGAGCAGATTTGTTCTGCTGCTTTGGCTCTCTATAGTGGTCATCATTCCTTTCCACATGAGCCGGCTTGATGGCTTTGCACCCGGGCAACCAGGTAATTACTGTCAGATCTTTTAAAATAGAGAAGTTGCAACAGAAAAGTCACCCTTTTGTCAATGACCTGTCTTTGTTCTGATGCCTAAACCATTGATTGATGTCTGACCCCAAGATACAGGCAGATGCCTAGTGTGAGGGTCACCATCCAAACTGATCTGATGTATAATATGTGCAATTTGATTAAACAATAAATAATATTTTGGCTAATCCCATTTTGACAAGTCAGTTGCATTTGGCTAATCCCATTTTATAGTGACAAGTCTGTTGCACAAGTTTATGTATGTGAGTCAGTTGCTGATTGCAGAATTACTAATTAACAGACATTTTGAACCAATAACATTGATGGAGTTACTTCTTATAGATGTTGCTGAGGGAGCAAAGAAACTGACAGTGATGGAAAGAATTTTCAATATTTGCAAGACTTATGCAATGAGTAAAGACTCTTGTGCTGAAGCCAGTGCTTATTTAGCTTCCAAATTCCTTATAAGGTAATGTATTTATATCCTAGCGCACCTTAGCCATTACAAGTTTTATGGACACTGTTTTATAGATAATAGTGCCCTTTAGACTTCAACAAACCATATTAAAAGCAACTTATTTATAAATATTATAGTTACAATGGTGTATTGCCATTGTCCTTTCATTCAATTAACTTGAAATAAACCTTACATATTGAAAAGTCCTAAATGCAAATGGTCCTAATACCAAAACAACCTATAATCACAACAACACTTTAGTAATACATCCTACTAGCAAATGATCCTAAAAATAAAAGAACAGAAATGGTACAGTCATACCACAGATATATATATGAGTTTTTAAAGTAATTATTTTAATTATACACACACTAGACACTTTACATTAAAATAAAATAAGCTTTAAAAAATGTGTTTTTCTTTTGCATTACTCAGACGACAAGGTAACATTATATTTTTAAGGCATAGCAAGTGACTACAGCATAGTTCTAATTTGCTGTCACAATTTATCCATTCCTTATCTCCAAGGATTATAAGGAAGGCCAGGGGCCGTACTATGACGTGTTAATTCCATCATTGTTCCAGTGTGAAAGAGAGATGGAGCTATACATGACCGATAGCACTATCTCTTTTTCGCAACGGAATCATGATGGTGTTAACACGTCATAGTACGGCCCCAGGTTATTCTACCTCCGCCCCAGCGAATTTTGCGCGACGTGTTTATTTATCGTCGCCCACACATTGTCGACCGTCGACCCATCGCACTTCTAAGCCACGAGTACAAGCTGTTCTGGAGAGAGGTGACGAACCGTCTCGCCAGGAGACTTGACGAGTTCCAGCCGCCACAACAAGCCGATTTTCGAAAAGGCTTCAGTACCATAGACCACATGCACACTGTTCGACAAATTGTACAGAAGACCGAGAAGAGTGCAATCAGCCGTCGTATGTGGCATTTGTGGACTACGAGAAAGCCTTCGACTCCATCGAAATTTGGGCAGTTCTGGCCGGCCGCAAACACAATGTGGAAATAGTGAGTCGTGTCGTACATATTGGATTCGTGCAGAAGCAACAATAATTATATAAATGGGACAAACATAAATTATAATGAAACAAAAAACAAGCAAATAGAATAGTAATAGCCCATTTCTGAAAGTTATGTCGGAACACAAATACGGCAGGATACAGGCGAATTAAAGTAACTACTCTTTTTGAAATTGGTTTAAAAAACTAAGTGTTCTTCAAAGTTTTAAATAAATGTTATAATTAGCCATGAAGATAAAAACCTATATGTAGTGATTTCTCAGTATTACTATACTTTACAAATAGGACATCTGCTAATCGGACATACAGCCCATAGGACGATTTGCTAATAGGATGTTTTGCTATAGTGTCATTTAGAATATAGGTTGTTTTGCTATTAAGACCATCCGCGTGTAGGACTTTTCGATACAGAGGGATAATAACTGTGTCCAATCCCGTTATTTTACAATTATTTTTAAGCATAGATTTTACTTTGGCAATGTGTCCTGACTTTAAAAAATGGCTAAAGTCTTTGTCATAAATTGGCAGTCTTATATTTATTTATATCTTCTTGCAGATCTGATGTAAAAGAGCTTTACATGGGTGCATTCTTTGACTGGGCTTGTGATCTACATTCTAATCTTCAAGAAGAAGAGAACATTCACTATGGAGTATTGGCTGCAGTTGCTGCAGTATTAAAACATGGAAAAAGAGATGATCTTCTACCACTAGCCCCTAAGTTACTGGTTTGGGTCACCAACCAGAATTATCAGCAACACAAGGCCATGTTGGTTAGGAAGTATGGTGTGAAGATTGTGCAAAGAATAGGTGAGATGTTGGTGAAATGTAGTTATCTTGTAGCTTGTTCCTAGTATATTTACTACAATCATAAAGAAAATCGGCATATACCTTGCGTGACCCGCATGCACTTCGGGATATCCTGTAATATTAAGTTGATAAATAAGTGTTGAAATAACACTTATATGTTAAGGCTGTGCAAATGCAAAAGAAGTGCAGTCTAAATGTATACTCAACCTAGTAATTGCCTAACTCTAAGTTTGAATGTCACTTGAACCTCATAAAACAATAAGCTCTATTTGACATTGTGACAATTAGATAGTTTCAACATTAGGGCCGGTTTTTTTGATCCGTAGTTAACTCAACCATTTGTTAAAAATAGTAACTAATGTTTACATTTTGGCATTTTTTATTTTTAACTAAGGGTTGAGGATCAAAAATCCGGCCCTCAGTTAAGTTTCAATTTAGTGCTCATACACACGAGCGGCATTCGTCAACAGCAGAGGCAACTGAAGCCGTTGACACGGTTGTCGGCGGCTGCAGTTGCATCTGCCGTTGACGCGTGCCGCTCGTGTATATGAGCACTTAAGGCGGGGTGTTATCTCAATATTCCCAAAAATTGGTTTCTTAGAACGTCGAGTATGACGTAATGTAATAAAAATAAGTAACGCGAAAAATACAGTGAACAGAGAAGGGTATAAAGAAGAATTTAAACCGAACAGAATAATAAATAATAGTTTGATATTCCCAATAAAAAATTGGGAAGTTGCAGCACAAAAATAAACTTTGACGTCGAAGATCTCTGTATTTCCAGCGATAACAACAGTTTTTTTTTTTAAGAATTTAGTAGGTTTTCCATTTTTTTAAAACTTTAACCAAACCATTATTTAATTTTATGTCTATATTTTAAATAATCTAAAGAAAAGCAGTAAAATAAATGCCCATTCGCAGCTTACGTCACATTTCAACACAAATATCATTTTCAATTTTCAATCTTATTGACGCTCCATAGTGGTGACAATAGTTTACGCGGTCATACTTTAGTCGTCGGGCAGCGCTCGACTTGGATGGTTGGCACCGGACGCTCTGTGCATAATTCGATTGTAGTTTTCAAGTAATTTATGACTGAAAACAGTGTGTGAATTGAACTAAAGTTCTGTGGCGGACTACTAAGGCTACTCACTGCCTAATATTGAAGTGAAAATTCAGTCTCAGTGGAAATATGGGCAATAAAAATAAAATGTTGCGAAAGAGTTTTACAAGAAAAAGACGAAAAACTCGAAAAAATGATGGAATGTTTGGGTAAGTAGGATGATTACGGTATTGTATCATAATAACATTTGAAATTTGTATTTAGTTTAGTATACTTACGAAACTGTATAAATCTATAGAAACGGTATTGACAATTTCTACAAACATTTTGCTAAATCCTAAAACAAATAGGTGCACTCTATTTTGATGTCTATAGAATGCATATTTGAATGCGCCTAGTGCAACAGTCTCTGGTCGAAGCAACCATCGAGGCGATAGCCATATTGCAATAGTAGGTATAAGTAACAAAAACAAACTTGCAGATAAATCAGAGTGCGTTCGTAATTATTATAATAATATAAATATTGCACTAGTTATATAAAAAGCATTTTGATTCTTTTGTAAGATTATTTTTATAATATTTATTGAGTCATTAGACCAGTGCCGATAATTTTTGAAAACGAAAAAAGTCACAGTAGGATGAAACCCATTGGAAAAGAAAGAGAATATAACAAAAATGAAAGGAAAAATAATTTACGGGCGATCCGAGGTCGGGAAGTGGGGGTTATCTCGATTTCCGGCAAAACTACAAGTCTTATGGAAAAAAGTGTAATAGCAAAGTTGTAGGTAATAAAAAGATCTACAACTTTTGTATTCACACTTTTTTCAAGTAACCTCAAAATTTGTGTGAAAAATTCAAATAACCAAGTTCTTGGTTTTTTATTTTTATCTTTTACACAGCAATTATTTTTTTTACCGAGTTTTTAAAAAAGCAGATATTTTCACGTGAGTATTTTCGATTGAAAATTAGGGTGCTTTTTCGATATTAGGTCAAATTAGGTGATAAAAACAAATATTTTAAATCAATAAAAATACAGTGTGCTTGAAACATAAAAAGGTAAGTATTCGGCAAATTTCGCGAAAAAAAAAATGCCGTGTAAAAGATAAAAAACCAAAAACTTGGTTATTTGAATTTTTCACATAAATTTTGAGGTTACTTGAAAAAAGTGTGAATACAAAAGTTGTAGATCTTTTTATTACCTACAACTTTGCTATTACACTTTTTTCCATAAGACTTGTAGTTTTGCCGGAAATCGAGATAAACCGCTTTTTACCCTTAAACCCCCACTTCCCGACCTCGGATCGCCCGTAAATTATTTTTCCTTTCATTTTTGTTATATTCTCTTTCTTTTCCAATGGGTTTCAGCCTACTGTGACTTTTTTCGTTTTCAAAAATTATCGGCACTGGTCTAATGACTCAATAAATATTATAAAAATAATCTTACAAAAGAATCAAAATGCTTTATATATAACTAGTGTGCAGTATTTATATTATTATAATAATTACGAACGCACTCTGATTTATCTGCAAGTTTGTTTTTGTTACTTATACCTACTATTGCAATATGGCTATCGCCTCGATGGTTGCTTCGACCAGAGACGTTTGCACTAGGCGCATTCAAATATGCATTCTATAGACATCAAAATAGAGTGCACCTATTTGTTTTTGGATTTAGCAAAATGTTTGTAGAAATGGTCAATGCCGTTTCTATAGATTTATACAGTTTCGTAAGTAAACTAAACTAAATACAAATTTCAAATGTTATGATACAATACCGTAATCATCCTACTTACCCAAACATTCCATCATTTTTTCGAGTTTTTCGTCTTTTTCTTGTAAAACTCTTTCGCAACATTTTATTTTTATTGCCCATATTTCCACTGAGACTGAATTTTCACTTCAATATTAGGCAGTGAGTAGCCTTAGTAGTCCGCCACAGAACTTTAGTTCAATTCACGCACTGTTTTACCAATTTTAGCAAATACCAACTAATATTCAGCCAGCAGCAGCTTCCATTCCCGTGGATGATCCCTCTATCGTCTAAATTTTTCAGAATTCTAGCTTCCGTCCCGGCTCCGCATTTTCTTAGAAACATTATGGCATTTGTCACTTTGGAGCTATGATATTATTGCATTTATTTATAGTTTATGTGATTTTTAAGTGGTCCGAGGGCCTTTATGTTGGTTTTGTTTTCTATTTTTTTACCGCACCCACTAAGTACCTATCTAAAACACAAACATTAGTTTGAAATGGCATAACTACCCATTTAATTAACCCTTCCATCCCTGATACTGACTTACACCCGAAAAGCATAATTCCTCTTCTAGAGCAGTCGGGTAAAATTCGGAATGTTTATATTTGACCTGTATATCATGTACTGTAATAAAAATAAACAGTAGTGATGTTTTTTTTTTAAATTGTTATGTGTAATTATTTATTGTATCATATTATGAACCGACACTGTAATTACATCGAATTTTAGAACGCACGTCATAAGTAAGTATATTCAACAGAAAACATCTGATTTCCTTACGTATACTATGCAACTTTCCTTGAGCACACAAACGCCCGTGTTAGCGTTTGCGAGTGTGTGCATAATTACCGTAAAACGCGCAGATGCGGTTGTGTGAGTGCGGTAATAGCGATTAAAATCGTAGTCGGTCCGCGCCTTAAGTACTGGAATTGTTGTCTAAAGTGGCAAAAAACAATTACGAGGTCGACTACACCTAATTATTCCTCAAAATTAGCGTAATCTTTCCCTGTTGGAATGAAGTTGTTTAACGCAGCTTGCGGCAGAAATAAATTGTAGAAATCGTTACGGAACGAAAAAGCGTTAAAATGTAGCATGGAAGGGCTCCATGCTACTTTTTATCATAAATTTATTATTAGAAAGAGATGAAGTGAGAGAGAGAGATAGTTTTCATGCTTTTTGAGAGGGCTGAAGCCGATAGTAAGGTCAAAATGAAAATTTAAGATGACAGCAGCAAAAAATTAAAAAAAATTAATCATGGGTGTCGTTTTCATGATTTTTGTGGGTGCTGAAGCGGATAGTGAGGTCAAAATAAAAATCCAAAAGGGCAGCTGCGAAAATTTTAAAATATTTCATCATATAATTTAAATCTCCAAATCAAACTACATTCAGAGTTAAAGCGTAGAACTTCGTTTCTGACGGGGGTCCCCCGACCCTACACTTATTTTTTGTAAATAATGAACTTAAAACTTAATTTATGGCTGTCTTGTTTAGTCCGCGTTTCAATAGTCCTTTTATTTTTTATACTTTTTCCCAGGCTTAACATTCCTCCGCCCGCGCGTGGTGTCATGGCGCTACACGCGTGGTTCCCGCTCTCTAGCCGTGACTTTGGGTGGAGTCGCGGCCGCTGGTGATACTGAACCCATCACCACGCCTCCTGATGATGATGATCAGGATATACCTCAGGAGGTATCACGTGTTTTGTAAAAATATAACATTTCGTGAACTGGAGTCTGGATATGTGCACAGATGATGGCAATAGGCTCACCCCCTATTACATGGGACTTAAACAGAACTGGCAAAATATGGGTGTACTAAAATGCGGGTGTACTAAAATGTGGGTGTACTAAAATGTGGGTGTACTAAAATGTGGGTGTACTAAAATGCGGGTGTACTAAAATGCGGGTGTACTACAATGCGGGTATACTAAAATGTGGGTGTACTAAAATGTGGGTTTACTAAAATGCGGGTGTACTAAAATGTGGGTGTACTAAAATGTGGGTGTACTAAAATGCGGGTGTACTAAAATGCGGGTGTACTAAAATGTGGGTGTACTAAAATGTGGGTGTACTAAAATGTGGGTGTACTATAGCCTATGGGTACACCTCTGCCTAACCGTTTTGGGTTATAGGCGTGATGTTATGTTATAGATAGGCTACCCATGTTGATTTTACATCAAGCTAGAGAAGAGTAGTAGAGGTAATTAAAAGCCCCGATAATACATTGCCACTTACGATACGATTGTCACGGGACCAAGGGGTAACATACAACAGAGTAGGTGCAATTGTGGGATCGTAAGAGATTCGTGTATTATGGTAATGATGCAAAAATAAATAGAAATCAGATCAGATCATTATGCTATGTAAATAACTTAAAACTGAAATAACATTATCTATCTATCTAAAGTTGGTTTTAACGGTTTTTTATTCAACTTATTTTCAGGTAGAAGACGTAGTAGAACTCTTACTATGCTCTCTGCGTGACGACGACACAGTGGTCCGATGGTCGGCCGCTAAAGGCGTGGGTCGCATCGGCGCAAGGTTGCCAGCTCTCGCGGCGGCTGACGTGTGTGACAGCGTGTTGTCGTTGTTCGCCGAGAACGAACGGGAGACCGCCTGGCATGGAGGGTGTATGGCGTTGGCTGAATTAGGTAATGTTATAGATTATTATAGATAACATATTTTGTAAAGGGATAGGACTAATTTTTCCTGAAATTCATAAAGAATTTAGATGTTTTTTTTTATTATATTAGAAAGAGTAAAGTTTGGAATAAATTAAATAATTATGAATGAAAAATGATATCGGATAATAATGTCCACCACCGCCACACTCACAGATGACGATTCTTTCATCAAAATTTTCAATCACTTTTTGGCAAAATGGCGGGTCTATTTCGTTAATTGCGTCACGGATTTGGAGTTTTAAGGCTGCAATCGATTCAAGTGGCTCCCTATAGACTCTGTCTTGAACATAGCCCCACAAAAATAATCCAGTAAATAAATAAAAAAAAATAAAAAAAATTAAACCACGCGATCGGGCCGGCCACTTAACAGCTGAAATTCGTGAAATTATTTATGCGAACGGGAAATTTGCTTTGCAATAAATTCATTGTTTCGTTGGCTGTGTGACTTGTGGCTCCGTCCAGTTGGAACCACATGTCAGTGATATCCATATCATCAATAACAGGTTAAAATTGAGTTGTTAACATCTCTCGATAGCGTAATCCATTGACCGTAACCGCATCTCCACCCGCATCTTGGAAAAAAACGGCCCAGTCAAAGTCAAGTCAAACAATTTATTTCAAATAGGCACATAAAAGGCACTTTTGAACGTCAACATTTACATTAAAATAGAATTGATTCTAGTCGCCCCTTCCAAAAGGTAGTTTCGTATGGAGACGAATGGGCAAGAAACTCCACCGTTACTCTTTTAAAATGTTTTACAATATTTTGTATACATTAATTATATAATTATATGTGAGACGATGCACCTATAAAAAAAATTACCCTACCACAATAAGTAAAAAGAATTTAAAAAATGTAGCAATGACAAATAAGTTAATTAAGTTATAGATACATGGTGTTCACATATTTACAAACATTGTAAAAGTACGATTTCCCAAAATCATGAAAACAAGTAATATGTCAAGTGTGTGAGTCATTGACTTATAATAGTATGGACTGGAAATATCAACAAAAAAAAGGTGCCTACTTACCACTCATAATGTCTCATAAAATGGCTGCCATTGCTAGGGTTGTGGCAATCAAGGAATATTGGTGTTACTATAACGAGTATCGATACGAGTCTTACTTGATATCACGTTTGGTTCATAATTATATACTTACTTAAAATCTGTTTTAACAGAAAAAGATGAGTAGTTTACTTACCGTCTGTTATCTGAGGATAAAACTCATATCAAGTGTTTTTTTTCTGTACAGAATTAAAAACTTGTGTATACAACATGTCTGTGTAACATACCTAACTATTTATTAAAGAGTGAGTTGTGGAGTAAAAATAAAAATAATTATTTTTTTACTTAAAATATGTTTATTGGTGTGATAATAATTATAAATGATAAATGATTTTATTTCTGTAAGTAGGTTTGTACAAACACTTTTACACGTCAATCGTATTTTAAAAACTAAATTAGGTCGGCGGCGGCGCTTCCTATCTGACTACTCTGAGAAGAAAGGCAGAAAGAAACTCCGTGGTAATACGGGCTGGTGTCCGCAACTCCACGTCAATGCGCGTATTTTGCGTACGGTAGAAACTCCGTGGTCACAGTATCTTTTAAAGTCCAGACAAAATCTTGATCGGCTAGATCGCTGTCGGAAATGGTCTTTTGAGGAAAGAACCACACAAATTGTGTGTACCTGTCCAGTCAGTTTCTTCAGAGTATTTTTTTGGTGCGGGTAAACCTTTAGACTTATTAATTTGTCTTTTTAAGAAGTTTATTGGTCCCGCCAATTCATCTATTACAACAGTCTGTTCCATATTGATACAATTTTTTCTTCGAAGGTCTTCTATAATATCTTTCAAATTGGCAATTTTTTTTGTTTTTCTTTCGAATCTTTTCGATAAGGCGTTTAACTTTTTGTTGTTGATTGACACATTTTTCTTTTAAAGCCTTAATTTTTTCAATTTGTACAACCTGAAAAAATAAATGAAAATTACTTCAATCATCAACTTGCGTCGAAAATGCTGCTTTGTAATATTTGTTTCATGCTAATTCTATAGATCCTAAAAAATCCAATTGTATATTTATACTTTAGCACGAAGATCAGAAAACGTGCTGATAAATCACTGACAGGTGGACCTGTAGTACAGCTACGGAACAGAGAGGATACGTCATTGGTACCGTAACCACACCTTAAATAAGAGAGAACTCAGCTCATTTCATCGCCACATTTCATTTTTGATAATTTATCCCCTGTGGGTAGATTTTGTTCCAAAAATACTTTATTTTTCTACTTTGTAAAAATGTCTCATTTGGATTTCAATGTTTTCTCATTATTATCGTAATGTTATAAAATTTTAATTTTCGTAAGAACCTCCTGTAATTTTCTAGCATCAAAAACGTTTGAGTAGATACACACCACTTTGTGCACTGTTTCGTCTGTTTCCACAATTCGGTGGGGAACTGTAATGGAGGCATTACAGTAGATGTGATGATACGTGGAGAAACGTCCGTGTTTTGAATGTTTCTCGTTTAACATAATACAGATGACTCGTGACGTTGCTTTTTGCCAGGTGCCTGAAAAAAATAGATACTAATAAGCAATAAGCAATTTACAATATGATTTATTTATGTAATTAATTATTGTAAACAATTATTATTTACATTTACCGAAAATACTGTGGGAACAGAGTAATCATGTAATCTCATTACATCAAGTGTTCTATTGAAACTGCTTTCTTCAAAGTGAAGTGAACAGAGGTACCATTCTTTATGTCGCGGATTAATATTTTCTTCACCAATAGCCTCTAACCACTTTTTCTTTAATCGTTCATTTTTAGGAAACCTATAAAAAAGGTAAGTATTTTGATCAATAAATCATTTTGGTTAGAGTTGCTGCTAATATCTAACTAAAATAAATAACTAAATGTCGATGTCTTATTAATTTATCATCATATAAAACTGTCTCCCGGTGCTGTGACCAAGCAAAGTCACTCGGACCGATTAGGACACGCAGAACGATTTCTGTTAACATCGCTGATTGTACCGATATCGTTTCAGCGGAGGAACTAGTTTCGGAAACTATTACAGCAACGGTACAACACTATTCCACTATGACATATTATTGTAAACAAACGAATGAAATAATAAATAGGTCTGTTATACGAAAATGACCCCAAATATACCTTACCAAATATACTTTAGCCTTAAAATCACGATTGAGTAACAATTTGTTCATCGAACGTGTATGAATTTATGTAATAATGCATGAAAACCGGCTACTAACCTATGCAAAGACAATTGAGGTTGATTTCCAATCTTTCTTGCACCACACTTCACAATATAACACATAGGCATGTTGGTTTGCTGTTTTCCAACATTTACATTCATTTTTAAAGGTAAACTTCTCGTAATATTCTCGCAAATCTCAATAACACAAAAAATAAACAACCATTTGACAGCACAACTACCACGAAACTCGTCGCCACAGACTAAATAGATGTCGCATAAGATGGCTGATAGGGCACTTACCTACAACTGTCCCTACGTCACGACAAAATGTTACCATAATGAGCAACAACTTAAATATTGTTGTCTCTTTTATCACATATGATTATTTCATTAGAAAGAATAAGACAAAACGATATTTCACAGTCTGTATCGTATTTCACTCATATTTGTATGCAAAGTGTATGTCAAATATAACGCGGCGCCTCCATGTTTTTCCTATCTCAATGGTGTGAGTTAAAGTAATCACAGAATGTAAATCATAAAAATAATAAACTATGCAATTAAAGTAGCAACAAGTATGATTTTGTCTAGACCTTAGATTTTCCTATGGAGCTGGACCAGCATGTTTCCAAGCATTCTTATCTTGGATATAATCCTCTAATTTGTAATATGCTTGTTTACACAGTGAACTTTTTATATGAGTTTTAAATTTTCTTTCATTTAATTGCAATATATGACAAGGTATTTTGTTGTAACATTTAACACAGTACCCCATAAAAGATGTATATGTACTTTAGCTAATCTGAAAATGGTTGATCTATTTTATCTTTATTTCTAGTATTAATATTATGTCTATCACTTATTTTAATAAAAAGATGCAGATTTTTTCTTACGCCGCGCCGCCAGGCCACATAGCGCCTGCCAGGGTTGCGGGAAAGTCCGAGAGGGATACCGTGGCCCCTGGTACAGGCAACTGAAGGAACACGGGTGGGTTTTAGTCAGTAAGAGTCTGACACGCCCTCCCGCTCCGCCCAGAGCGGGAGAAGTTAAATGATGATTTGGGTAATCACCCTTAAAAAATAAAAGACCACATAGCGCACCATGCAGTGACACGTTGAGCATGCAAAGGCTTCTCAACAATCGCTCTTGGATTTTCAGAAGCCCAAATGCGGCGGTTTTGCTTCTTGACATATCCTGCCTAATGAAAATGGGCTTCGTCTGAAAAAAAATTCTTTACAGAAAAACCAGTGGGTGGTTCTTGAATGGATTGAGCGAATCTACGGCGATGTGAATGGTCAGTCGGCTTCAATCCTTGCACCAGTTGCACCTTGTAAGGCTTCAAAGCCAAATCCTTACGTGAAAATCGCCATGTGGTCGTTTTGGATAACCCCAGTTGTTGAGAACGTCGAGGAATTGACCAATTCGGATCTCCTTCAACACTGGCTCACGGCTGCGATGTTTCCACTTGAACGACCCGGTCGAACACGCGTTGGTGTTTGCACATTATGTACCGAACCTGTCGACTCAAATTTATCGACCAAATTCTTGATAGTGGTCTCAGAAGGACGATTATGTTGAACAAAAATATCACGAATTTTACGAAATTACCATTTTCGTAGTGGATTTTAATTATTTTATTTCGATTTTTGGGTGAAACAATTGCCAAAGCATCTACTACTGATATGTAAAAAAAAGTAAATGTCAAAACTGTCATGTTGTTGGGTGTTGCCCCTATTGAAAAACAAAATTCTTGTTGAAACCCCCTTTATTTAGGCCCGCTGCGACAACACAAACAATTTTTTCCTGTTTTTCATTCTTGACAATAGTTTGAATATGATAGAGACAGAATGATGTTTTAAATAGGTATGTGCTTTAAACATTATTTTGTTTTGTATGTTGCGTGCATTATTAATTATTTTGTTGCATTTTGTCTAAAAGACGATATACTCGAAAATATATAACCATAGTTTAAGTTTTGAAATTGTCATCTTATTGGTGGAAATTATTTTGACTGGTGAATAAAATTATTGGTAGCTAAAACCTTCGATGTTAGTTCTGTTTTCCTCGATAACGCTTGCTTACAAACGAGCAGTACATTACTACTTTACACTCCTGATGCAGCCGGGTCAAATTCCAAATTCGTGTTACGAATCCTATCTATAGCGATTCCAAACACAAAATACTACGATCTCACGTCACATTCGTTACTATCCCCAGCCCGTCGCGGCCTGCTGTCGCCCATCCAAGTGGGTAACGGCATCGCGAGCGTGGTGAGCGCGCTGCGCCGCGACGAGGCGCGCGCGGCGGCGGGCGGCGGGGGCGGCGGGCGCGCGGCGCGTGACGCGGCGTGCCACGCGGCGTGGGCCTTCGCGCGCGCGTACGACGCCGTCGCGCTGCAGCCCTACGCCGTGGCGCTCGCTAATGCCCTGATCAGTACTGCGTGTTTTGATAGAGAGGTAAGATTTGTTTTATCGTTACATTAGCACTATCAGCCTATAACGTTCTCCCTGCCTGTCCCTCTGCTGGGACGCAGACCTTCCGGGTGGCTATAGTTTCATAATTATTATAATGAAAAAGTCTCTCTGTGAGTATGTGTCTGTCTGGTACTCTGATCTTTGACAGAAAATTGGATTACATTTTCGACGAAACTAGTTTCTATTTTCTCCACATTCGCGCTCATGACATGAGCGCGAATGTGGAGAAAATAGAAACTAGTAGTAAAGAGGGAAATGGAGGGAAAGCAATATTTGCTTTCCCTCTTTTGTCAAAAACTTTCCATTGTCTATTAAGTACTTCAAAACTCCTAACGAAAACCCGCATTTTTACAAAATATAAATCTTTCTTTTGCAGATCAATTGCCGCCGAGCAGCATCAGCCGCTTACCAAGAGAACGTGGGCAGACACGGCATGTTCCCTCACGGTATCGACATACTAACAACAGCTGATTTCCAGTCAGTAGGTCCTAGGAACAACGCGTACTTAGTAATAGCCCCGCAAGTGGCTTCCTACAAAGAATATACCCAACCGCTCATAGACCATCTTGTTGATTTGAAAGTGGAACATTGGGACTATGCCATAAGGGAAATCGCCGCTAAATCGCTTAATAAGCTGACTAATAAGGTTTGTATGTTTAATATTTTATTAAAAAACGGTGATAAGCAAGTGAATAACTAACTTGTTTGTTATGCTCATTCTACTCTCTGAGACTGCAAGACATAAGAACAACAGTAATGGACCATTTACACGAGGCCAATTGACGAGCTATTCCTCTAAGCCAAGCCATTATTGACGTTGTGTAAATAGAGACAATCTATTACAATAGAGTGTCTTCTGGCCAAAAACGATCCATTAACTAGAACGATTTCTATTTATTCGGCGCCAATACCTCCCCCACCACTTGCGCATTGTATTGGCTTGTGTAATGGTCTTGTGTGAACGCATTCATTCTTACTACCTATTCCACTCCACTCATTGTTATCCGGGCGCACGGTTTACAGTATTTGTTTTTATTTTTGAGTGATAAGTTATAAAAGTGTTGTACTGTATTAAAGTGTAGTAAATTCTACCTAATGGTAGTAAATTCAATGAGGATAAAAACTGCCACTTGCTCACTTCAGATGGCGCTGCTATCCAATGTCCAAGAATTTGACAGCGACTTCTTTTACGCATAATTACATAATTAATATTCTCCGTTGCGCAGCTGTTGACTGCGAAAAAGCGGGGATCCATGTATTTACTAAAGATTTTAAAAGACGAAAATTGTGGGAGAAAGCTCTCCGAGGAAAATTTGTAAACCCGATATTTTGTCGAGACTGTGCTATTCTTTTTAAACCTGAAGATTTTAATGGCAGAAATTTGTATACAGGTGATGCTCCCAAGAGAACTGAGTCCGTCTTTATTACCTACAGGCACTTGTGGTGTGATATTACGTAAATTATAGTAAAGGTGTGTCTGTATTTATATATATAATCATATTAGATCAGTGCTAGAATTAACATCTTTGAAGTTTTTCACTCGGGAAGATCATCCTCGAGTTGGCTTTCAACTCAGATCAGGTTATTCCTGTCGTTCGCCTCCAGTCTTCACCAAAAAATGAACTTCAAGTTAACAAACACAAGATAACCTATAAATTATAAAACATTCATAATTTATTGTCTTTTGCACTAAAGCTGCTTTTTTACTAGCGGTAGACGCTTCCCTTTTCCTTAGCTCGTATTTTAATAGTGTTACACTCGCAAGTTTCATACATATTTATCGAGTTTTCGTTTAATTTGTGATCGACACAAAAGTAAACATTGATTTTTAGACGTTGAATTGTGCTGCCACCTATGACGAGCTTTCAGTTTTTAACCCCATTTTAATTTTACTAGGGCAGTGATAGAATCACGCTTCATCGTATTCGATTTTGGTACACTAGGTCCGACAATGCCAAGCAGGGTTTCTAACATTTCGGGCGACATTCTTATACGAATTCTGTATTCTTCGGGATCTTCCGCTTGCAATTCTCTTAAGATTTGACATGATTGACCAAATGTAGATCTACTGGACATCTATGGCCTGGTCCAAACATCTTCTTTTGAAAGTCAATTCTTCCTCTAAAATTTCAAGGACCTCTATGCTTTCAAATTAATTCATTTTTTTAAGTAGCTCATAATGCTACTTTACGCCTAACCATTTTAAGCACCGTTTATACAAACGTTTAATAAAGAATCTTGTTGAAACTGACTGTAATGGCTTACGTTTAAATGAACGACGTAAATTTTAGACTTTCCATTCTACTGGCCTACTGGCTTGGCCAAGTGGAATGGCTCGTCAATTGGCCTAGTGTAAATGGTCCATCAATGTCCTGACACCAGTGTCCAGTTGAACACTCATTCGTATGGTTTTTTTTGCCAAATTCGGTTATGTTGATGAACTTTACTAGCCTCGCTGTAAAAAGAGTTTTATATGAGTTTTTGCTCTTGCTGGCCATCTACAAATTGCTGAAGAATAATGTTCTAATTCAGAATTATTGTCAAAATGATAGCTTGACAGTTTTAATGTCATAATTTCATTTTCTGTGCTGCTTAGGTTAAGTAGGATTAGTTTTTATTTTATTATTTTATTTAACTTCTTTTAGTATATTTGATGTCGGACCCGTTATTCCGTGCCATAGTTTATTACAAGCTGTTCACAACTTTTTGAAAATCTATAAATCCAAAGATGCGTGATGTAAGATTATTTATTTGTTTATCTCATCATCATGATACATACTTCCATTCTAATATTATAAATGCAAAAGGAACTCTGTCTGTTACCTTTTCACGCCTAAACCACTGAACCAATCGTTTGATATTTGAAATTTGACAGATAGGTGGCCGGGGACCTGGAGAAGCACATAGGGTACTTTTCATCATGCAGATTTGTATCGAAATAGATAGGGAGAACTATATATACTTACTTGTACTAGCTTCTGCCTTCGGCTGCGCCCGCGTGAACGTGCTACCGGGATATTTATCCCGGTAGCACATTACTATTACTCTATTACTATTTAGTAATCCTATCATCCAAATCCATTCAGCCGGTAAACCGTGAAAAGGTAACAGACAGACAGACAATAAACGCAAAATATGTTCTTTTTACTGGAGTCGGAGTGTTCTCACACGACCTCAACATAAACATATCCTGTTGAAAATAGGTTGGAATCGTCATACGTCCCATAGAGTTTGTATTTTATAGTCTTTACTTTAGTTGCTAGGTAACAAGTTGTTTATAGATTTTTCAGTGTCAGTCAGATAATTTATTCTAACTGTAATGTCTTACTTTAATACAATGATCTTATATAAACCAACTGCGTGTTAACTCTGTTATTTAGCTCCCTTTAGTATACCAATTTACAAAAGGTTATGGGCCCAGAAGCGTAGCCTCGTTGATACAAAATTTTAGGGACAGTTATGTAAGTATTGAGAATTAAAAGATTAAAAAAATGACGTCGCAAAATACAATGCAAATTTCCAAGTTGTCGGGGCAAGAAAACTACGCTACATGGTCTTTTTCTATGCAAATGCTCCTTATCGACAATGATCTGTGGGATTGTGTGCAAGATACGTTCAGTGCGACCTCAAATGAGTTGGTGAAGCGTGATGCTAGAGCAAGAGCCAAGATCTGCCTGATGCTTTCGGAAGGCATCTACCCCCTTGTGACGGAAGCAAAGACGGCACGGGAGACTTGGCTGGCACTAAAAAATGCCTATGCGGATGCTGGACTAATGCGGAGGCTTTCCTTGCTGCGAAAAATGTTTCGCATCAAGTTAGAATCATACCCAAGTATGGAAGCCTACGTCACGGAAGTTCGAGGAATTCAGCAGCAGCTGCGAAGCATTGGTGCCGGACTTGACGATGAATTTGTCGGAATAATAATGCTGGCGGGATTGACGGACAAATACAATCCGTTAGTAATGGCCATAGAGCATTCCCGCTCGACAATTACCTCAGAACTGGTTATATCAGCACTTCTGAAGGAGGGTCAACGTCAAGAGTCGAATCAGGCCCCAAAGGATGATTCGGCGTTAGCATCTAGCGCTGGTGGTAGTGGGGGAAGAGACCACACCAGAGAGATTGTTTGTCACTTCTGCAAACGGAAGGGCCATTTCAAGTGGCAATGCAAGCAGTTCAAGGCCAAGCAGCCGGATAAGAAGAAATCAAATGCGCATTCGGCCATGGTGACCAGTGTGAACGCGAACTCAGACTTTTTGACCTTGTTGTCATCTGTAGGTAGCAGTGATAACTGGGTGTTGGATTCAGGAGCCACGTCCCACATGACACCGGTGAAATCCCTCTTGAACCCCACGAAATCTTGCTCCAAAATGATAACTTGCGCGAATAGCGAAAAAATTGTTTCAACTTCGCAAGGTTCTGTGGAGTTAAACCTGCGTAATGGGGAACGTGACACTGTAGTGAAGATGAATGATGTCCTTCACATTCCTGAACTAATTACCAATTTAATGTCTGTAGGAAAGTTTGCAGATGCAGGAAATATTATTGTTTTTGATAAAACCAAATGTAGTGTTTTTAACAATAATGTAAAAATAGATGGTAAGGCATTGTTTACCGCACCGCGCCAAAACGGGCTTTATGTTTTAGGTTCCGGTTGTAATCAGGCGACAGCTTTTTTAGGGGAAGATAATCAGAACAAGTTTGAATTATGGCACCGGAGATTGGGCCATTTGTCTCCCGCGCAAATGCACATTTTGAAAAGAATTGTCAAGGGCCTCGATTACGGCAAAAAGGGTGATGGAGCCCCTTGTGTTCCTTGTAGTCAAGGAAAGCAGTGCGTAAAAAAGTTTCCTAAACGGAAGAAGTCTTTTAGAGCCTCCGGCATGCTGGACCTAATACATAGCGACCTAGCTGGTCCAATAGATGTGGAGACTTGGGGAGGAAACAGATATGTCCTCCTGTTCATTGACGACTTTAGCCGAAAGGTTTTCGGTTACGTCATAAAGCAAAAGACTGAGGTGTTAGAGAAGTTCAAGGAGTTCAAGCGTCTGGTAGAGAACCAAACCGAAAAGAAAATTAAACGGTTTAGAAGCGATAATGGTACTGAGTATACCAATAAGGAGTTCCAGGCTTATTTGGCCAAATGTGGAATTGCGCACCAGACGAGCGTTACTCATACTCCTCAACAGAATGGAGTTGCGGAAAGGACGATCCGCACCATTACTGAAAAGGCAAGATGCATGCTCCATGACAGTAACCTAAGTAAACGGTACTGGGGAGAAGCGGTGGGGACTGCGATCTATTTGAAAAATCGCTCACCCACATTAGCAATCGCCGGGAAAGTTCCCGAAGAAGTTTGGACAAATCATGAGGTGGATCTTACCAATTTAAAAGTTTTTGGTTCCACAGCTCAGGTTTTGGTGAAAGATAATAGCCGAAGGAAATTTGACTCCAAGACCCGTGAGCTTGTCTTCGTTGGGTACAGTGAAGTGCAAAAGGGATACAGATTTGTCGACCCGGTCAATCCGCGCCGCATAATAATTGCTCGCGACGCCGTGTTTGACGAGCGGTCAAAAGTAATCAAGGAGATTAAACCCCCTGAGCGCAGTGCACAGGTTTCGAGGGAGAAATCGAGGCGAGAATATGTAGAGGTACCAATTTTTGGTGAGGCAGATACTGCTCAAGGCACTTCTAGGGCTGCGGCGCCTGAGGATGGCCCAAGCCAGAGTAACATGGTTATGACACCAAGTTCATCGCCCACTATTGTTGAAGAAGAGTTTCACGACTCTTTCGAAGAACCGTCAACAGAGCCGGTTCAAGCTGTAGAGGAGCCTGAGGAACGGCGTTATCCTCTAAGAAATAGAGTCAGAAGAATAGATGAAGACATGGTATACAACTTCCATGTCACGAATGATCCTGACCCGATTTCGGTTATGGATGCTATGAAGCGTTCTGATAAAGACCTGTGGAAGAAAGCTATGAAGGAGGAATACGACTCTCTTATGGATAATCAGACTTGGGAGCTCGTCGATCGTCCCAGAGACGCTAATGTCGTCAAAAGTAAATGGATTTTTAAGTTGAAAATCGGAGCAGATGGAAAGGTTCAACGGCATAAGGCTCGCCTTGTTGCCATGGGTTACTCTCAAAAGTTTGGAGAAGATTATACCGAGACCTTTGCTCCCGTAGTCAAGCTCTCTTCCATTAGGCTTCTGCTGGGATTATCAGCAGAATTGGATTTAAATGTACACCAAATTGATGTCACCACAGCATTTTTAAATGGTGATTTGGATGAGGATCTGTACATGGAGCAACCTGAATCTTTCATAAAAAAGGGAAATGAAAAGAAAGTATGCAAGCTGAAGAGAGCCATCTATGGTCTCAAACAAGCTGCACGTTGCTGGAACGTCAAAGTACATGATCATATCATTAAAAGTGGTTTTACGAGATCGAAGTATGATCCGTGCGTGTACATTAAAAAAGGAAATGATAATACCTTGATTGCAATCGCACTTTATGTCGACGACTTCTATATTTTTGGAAGTTCAGTGGTGGACATAGAAAGAGTCAAAAGGACAATCGCAAAAGCGTTCAAAACTAAAGATTTAGGTGAGGCCAAGGATTGTTTAGGGATCCATATCACGCGATCCAATGGGCAGATATCCCTATCACAGGCAAGCTTCGCCAAAAGGATTCTAGAAAAATATGGAATGCAAGACTGCAAGCCGGTAGCTACTCCAATGGAATTGAATCTACGACTTGCAAAGGGGGAAAGGCGTGAGGATTTTTCTTTCCAAGAAATAATAGGATCGCTCATGTATCTATCCTGCGGTACAAGGCCTGATTTGACATTTGCGGTCAGCTATTTGAGCCAGTTTAATACATGCTGGGATGAACAGCACATGACTGTGCTCAAGCGGGTGCTCAGGTACTTAAAGGGCACCGTGGACTATAAACTAGTCTATAAAAGAACAGGCAAACCCCTGGTTGCATACTCGGACGCTGATTGGGGAGCCAACGCCGATGGGCACTCATTTACTGGTTATGCCCTTATTTTTGGTGGAGGTGCTGTGTCCTGGCAAGCTCGCAAACAGCGATGCGTAGCCTTAAGCACAGCTGAGGCTGAATATATAGCCATCTGCGAAACCTCAAAAGAAGTAGTCTGCGTTAAAGGCTTATTGGAAGAGCTAGCTGGAGTCAACGACTGCGTTACAGTGTTCAGCGACAGTCAGAGTGCAAGTAAATTAGTGTACTCTTCTGTGATTGGTAGAAGGTCGAAGCACATCAACATACGCTACCATTTCATAAGAGAGTTGGCTGAAACTGGTGTGATTCGTATAGAATATTGTGATACGAACCAGATGCCAGCTGACTGTCTTACTAAAAGCCTGGCTCGCGTTAAGCTAAAGTATTGCATGGAGCGTATGGGGATTCAGTGGGGGTGTTGAAAATAGGTTGGAATCGTCATACGTCCCATAGAGTTTGTATTTTATAGTCTTTACTTTAGTTGCTAGGTAACAAGTTGTTTATAGATTTTTCAGTGTCAGTCAGATAATTTATTCTAACTGTAATGTCTTACTTTAATACAATGATCTTATATAAACCAACTGCGTGTTAACTCTGTTATTTAGCTCCCTTTAGTATACCAATTTACAACATATCCAGACCCCTGGGAATGCTCAACACGGTCTATCAGGCAGAGTGTGTGGGCATAATACAGGCGGCTTATGCCATAGCAGCCAGAAGAGTTGCGGACACCCGAATCCGCATACTCTCTGACAGCGCCTCAGTCCTCCAATCCCTAGGGAAAAAATGCATTACTTCGAATCTAATACTAGAATGTCACAATGCGCTTGAACGGGTAACCGTATCAAACCGCAATACAGTGACGCTACAATGGATAAAAGGACACAGTGGATCGCTAGGTAACGACGCAGCCGATGAGCTGGCCAGGAGGGCATCCAGCACGTCGGTCTGTGGACCGGAACCTATCGTGCCCATCCCCTTCAACCAACTACGCAGGTGGCTACAGGAGTACACCCACACACAAGCAGAGAGCTGGTGGACGTCGTCACCGGGCTGCAGGCAATCCAAGGAAGCCATGCCATCACTAGACGGCAAGCTAACCAGGCGGTTGCTACGCCTGGACAGGAAGGGCATGCGCCTGGTGACGGGGACCATCACGGGACACTGCTCGCTAAACAAACACTTTCACACAATAGGCATAACGGACAGTCCTCTATGCAGGGCTTGCATGGAGGCTGACGAAACTGTCGCGCATGTGCTCTTCGAGTGCACAGGCGTCGCCCAAATTAGGTCAAAAACCCTCGGGACACCCAGATCTTACACAGATGTTCTTAATAGACCAGGAGACCTAATCAGCTTCTGGAGGGAGGTGGGCTGGTTGGAATAACCACCGACGGCCGACATGGCTCACGCACAATGGTCCACTGTAGGACTAAGTGCGGAAACCAAACCCATAAAATAGAACATAGAACATGTTCTTTTTTGTTTTTATTAATTAGGTTTATAAGATTCTAAATGTGTTACGTAAAAATAATAATAATTCATTATAATATTATCATCATTAATTTGAAACACTAGCGCCGCCATTGACCACAAAGCAAAGTTCAAATTGCATTAACTACTGATTTAAATGAAGTAAGTAAGTAAATACTAAAATAAATAATAAGGACCTTAAGATACTGGTTTTGACTATATTTCCAATTCCGTAAAGCTCTTAATAAGAGATAAACAAAAATGTCAATCATGTGAATTTTAAATTCATCCCTATTTTACCCCCTTGGGGAATGATTTTACAAAAATGCTGAACAAATACCAAGTTTTTATTTCTTACCAAAAGCATAAATTTAAACTTTCATGTCCCTAAGTTATGAAATGCTAAGTTTCCTATACAAACTTCCCCATCCCCCTTTTAGGATTATTTTTGAGACAAAAGGTAGCCTATGTCCTTCAGGATGCCATCTATCTCCTTGCCATATTTTATCGAAATCCGTTCAGTGGTTTAGGCGTAAAAAGGTAAAAGACAGACAGACAGATCGAGTTACTTTCTAATTCATAATATTAGTATGGATTAAAAAAACAGCTAGTTAGTAGCAACGTGAAACAGCGAGTTGTTCACCCATAAAATGAAAACTCCACCCCAATGTTATTATTGTTTTAGATCCCTGATTACGTGGCGACGGAAGTGCTTCCTAAGTTGGTGAAAAAGACCGAGTCAATTGACTTGAACGTGCGACATGGAGCTATTCTAGCTATCGGTGAAGCTATCTATGCACTGTCCCAGGCAAAACTGGCAAATGGTAAGCTGTCTACCGTATTTTTTTTTCTTCTTGCCACTTGCCGTCATTTGCCCCAAACTATCACCAAATATATCGCTAAATTGTTGTGTAGCTAGAAAAGAGATTAGCAATAGAAGTATTTTATAGAAAAAAAAAAACTACTAAGTGAAAAATAACTTTAATTGCGGAAGTTTCGATTATTTCATTTTAAGTTAGTTTTATTATTTACTTTGCTTAGGTAGTTTTTGTGTTAGCTTCAATAATACGTAGGTATTTTATCCACTTAGTGTATGTTGATGATGTTATAAAACTTCGTGTCGCTGTTGTCTACATAGCAAGTAGTGGTATACGAATTTGTATGGGGTAGGTACCACCACAAAAAAGTTAAAGCTAATAATGTATTCCAACAAAAAATCACACTAAATTTTCATAACAAAATACACGACAGACATTACACATTTTCTTTGCAGGCAAGACCGCAGACACCATAATATCGGAAGAGGTTTCGGTATCGGTGCGCGGCCTGGTCGCGTCGCTGCGGTCGCGGCAACAGTTCCGCGGCCTGGGCGGAGAGCTCATGCGGCAAGCGTGCTGCCACTGTATCGCGTCACTGTCGCTCGCCAACGCGCCTTACCATGGACATCAGATTATTGGTGAGATATTTTCAAGTGATTTGCAAGGCCTTATAATGCCAATAACAGGTCACATGTCATTCGCTCATGTTTTGTCACGACTTTACGTATTAATACGTTTAAGGCGCGGTGTTATCTCAATATTCCCAAAAATTGGTTTCTTAGAACGTCGAGTATGACGTAATGTAATAAAAATAAGTAACGCGAAAAATACAGTGAACAGAGAAGGGTATAAAGAAGAATTTAAACCGAACAGAATAATAAATAATAGTTTGATATTCCCAATAAAAAATTGGGAAGTTGTAGGACAAAAATAAACTTTGACGTCGAAGATCTCTGTATTTCCAGCGATAAATAACAACAGTTTTTTTTTAAGAATTTAGTAGGTTTTCCATTTTTTTAAAACTTTAACCAAACCATTATTTAATTATATGTCTATATTTTAAATAATCTAAAGAAAAGCAGTAAAATAAATGCCCATTCGCAGCTTACGTCACATTTCAACACAAATATCATTTTCAATTTTCAATCTTATTGACGCTCCATAGTGGTGACAATAGTTTACGCGATCATACTTTAGTCGTCGGGCAGCGCTCGACTTGGATAGTTGGCACCGGACGCTCTGTGCATAATTCGATTGTAGTTTTCAAGTAATTTATGACTGAAAACAATGCGTGAATTGAACTAAAGTTCTGTGGCGGACTACTAAGGCTACTCACTGCCTAATATTGAAGTGAAAATTCAGTCTCAGTGGAAATATGGGCAATAAAAATAAAATGTTGCGAAAGAGTTTTACAAGAAAAAGACGAAAAACTCGAAAAAATGATGGAATGTTTGGGTAAGTAGGATGATTACGGTATTGTATCATAACATTTGAAATTTGTATTTAGTTTAGTTTACTTACGAAACTGTATAAATCTATAGAAACGGTATTGACAATTTCTACAAACATTTTGCTAAATCCAAAAACAAATAGGTGCACTCTATTTTGATGTCTATAGAATGCATATTTGAATGCGCCTAGTGCAAACGTCTCTGGTCGAAGCAACCATCGAGGCGATAGCCATATTGCAATAGTAGGTATAAGTAACAAAAACAAACTTGCAGATAAATCAGAGTGCGTTCGTAATTATTATAATAATATAAATATTGCACTAGTTATATAAAAAGCATTTTGATTCTTTTGTAAGATTATTTTTATAATATTTATTGAGTCATTAGACCAGTGCCGATAATTTTTGAAAACGAAAAAAGTCACAGTAGGATGAAACCCATTGGAAAAGAAAGAGAATATAACAAAAATGAAAGGAAAAATAATTTACGGGCGATCCGAGGTCGGGAAGTAAAGAAATTTCGCGAAAAAAAAAATGCTGTGTAAAAGATAAAAATAAAAAACCAAGAACTTGGTTATTTGAATTTTTCACATAAATTTTGAGGTTACTTGAAAAAAGTGTGAATACAAAAGTTGTAGATCTTTTTATTACCTACAACTTTGCCATTACTTTTTTTTCCATAAGACTTGTAGTTTTGCCGGAAATCGAGATAAACCGCTTTTTACCCTTAAACCCCCACTTCCCGACCTCGGATCGCCCGTAAATTATTTTTCCTTTCTTTTTTGTTATATTCTCTTTCTTTTCCAATGGGTTTCATCCTACTGTGACTTTTTTCGTTTTCAAAAATTATCGGCACTGGTCTAATGACTCAATAAATATTATAAAAATAATCTTACAAAAGAATCAAAATGCTTTATATATAACTAGTGCAATATTTATATTATTATAATAATTACGAACGCACTCTGATTTATCTGCAAGTTTGTTTTTGTTACTTATACCTACTATTGCAATATGGCTATCGCCTCGATGGTTGCTTCGACCAGAGACGTTTGCACTAGGCGCATTCAAATATGCATTCTATAGACATCAAAATAGAGTGCACCTATTTGTTTTTGGATTTAGCAAAATGTTTGTAGAAATTGTCAATACCGTTTCTATAGATTTATACAGTTTCGTAAGTAAACTAAACTAAATACAAATTTCAAATGTTATGATACAATACCGTAATCATCCTACTTACCCAAACATTCCATCATTTTTTCGAATTTTTCGTCTTTTTCTTGTAAAACTCTTTCGCAACATTTTATTTTTATTGCCCATATTTCCACTGAGACTGAATTTTCACTTCAATATTAGGCAGTCAGTAGCCTTAGTAGTCCGCCACAGAACTTTAGTTCAATTCAGCCAGCAGCAGCTTCCATTCCCGTGGATGACCCCTCTATCGTCAAAATTTTTCAGAATTCTAGCTTCCGTCCCGGCTCCGCATTTTCTTAGAAACATTATGGCATTTGTCACTTTGGAGCTGTGATATTATTGCATTTATTTAGAGTTTATGTGATTTTTAAGTGGTCCGAGGGCCTTTATGTTGGTTTTATTTTCTATTTTTTTACCGCACCTACTAAGTACCTATCTAAAACACAAACATTAGTTTGAAATGGCATAACTACCCATTTAATTAACCCTTCCATCCCTAATACTGACTTACACCCGAAAAGCATAATTCCCCTTCTAGAGCAGTCGGGTAAAATTCGGAATGTTTATATTTGACCTGTTTATCATGTACTGTAATAAAAATAAACAGTAGTGATTTAATTGTTTTTTTTTAAATTGTTATGTGTAATTATTTATTGTTTCATATTATGAACCGACACTGTAATTACATCGAATTTTAGAACGCACGTCATAAGTAAGTATATTCAACAGAAAACATCTGATTTCCTTACATATACTATGCAACTTTCCTTGAGCACACAAACGCCCGTGTTAGCGTTTGCGAGTGTGTGCATTACCGTAAAACGCGCAGATGCGGTTGTGTGAGTGCGGTAATAGCGATTAAAATCGTAGTCAGTCCGCGCCTTAATCATTACGATTTGTTGATTTACGGGATCCCGGAATAATATTTAATATAATAATAATTGATTTAATAATAAAAATAAAAACGTTTACAAAAGTGTACATTTAGCCAAACAGTAATAAATATCCTATACAATTCTAATAGGCCTATTAATAAACTAAATCTAAACTATTTCTAATACTGGTGCAATTAATAATGGTTCGGAATTAGTTTAAATTAGCGACCCACCCAATCTAGGTATATTCAAACCTGTGTTTCAGGCCATCACTTAACATTACCATTAAAATGGGACATGAAAGTTAGAAGTAAAACTAATATAAAAATAATCGAATTAAGAACTATGAGAAAAAGTATATTGGTAGTGGTACATTATTACCTAAAAGTATCATCAAGACAAAATTTCTAGAAGTTTTTCTGTGTCTGTGTAATTGAGCGTCGCTAAATATTCTGATAACATTATACTACATTTTGTATAGCTTACACTATAGAGGCTTAGTACCTTGTTCAGCCTATTATACAGGAAAGGTCCTAAAAATGCATAAAATCGATTAGCAAACGCATGTTTTGTTTGAGGCTTTGTGCAAACCAAGTCCTTCCTTCTCTTGTGTGAAGGTACTGGGTCAAAAGGAACTGCAGTGTGCTGGTGTAGTATTACATGCTATGTAAAGCAGGTGCGTAGGAAATCTAAAAGGGCGAAAAGTAGCAACCTTTAGAATTGTTCTTTGAGCACGGTCTAGAGGGACTAAAATAGTTTTTGCAGCACCACCCCAAGAAGTTATGCAATAGGTAAGAATGGATTGACACAAAGCTAAATAAGCCTGTTTAATTGTTTTATAATCTGCTATGTTCCGTAAATTCTTAAAAACGTATATTAATTTGCGCACTCTAGTACATAGCAAGTCGATATGGTTACGGAAATTTAGATTGGAATCAATAGTGACACCTAGATACTTCAAATGTTCAGCTTTAGCTAAAGTGGGGCACGAACATACAGTGTCAGCGTACGAGCTACAATTATGTGCGTAAATGTTTAGATTAGTAAGCGGTATGTTAGTAATTCTCATTGTAAATGAAATGTATTTTGTCTTTTCTGAATTTAATGTTAGGAGATTCTTATGGAGCCAATCTGACACAGTATTAAAACCATTCTGAGCATGTTCATAGACCTCAATTCTTGATTTAGTTGAGAACACTAGAGCGGTGTCATCCGAATAAGACATTATGATACCATTTTGGAGCGGCAGGCTGCATAGTTCATTTATATCGATTAAAAATAACGTGGGGCCCAAAATGCTGCCTTGTGGAATTCCAAAACAACAATTTTTAAGTTCAGAACTTGTATATTGACCTATTTTTACACATTGATGACGATCACTGAGATAATCAGAAAAGAGAAGAAGTTGTGCACCCCTTATCCCAAGTGTTTCCAGCTTGTGTCAAAGTAAAGTACTAGAAATAGTGTCAAAGGCCTTGGCGAGGTCTAGAAAAATCCCAATTGTGTGCATACCATTATCCAAATTGGTAGTAATATAGTTAGTTAATTTGTGCACTGCTTAGTTAGTTGATCTTTTGGGCCTAAAACCAAATTACCTACAACAAAAACAGTAGTTTATGTTTAACAAGTCCAACAATTAGCAGTGAGACATTGCTTAAAAAACTTAAAAGTTTAGATATTAACAAAGGAGCTGGCCCTGATGGCATACCGCCAATATTTATTACGTCTTGTGCAGAGGAGTTAGTGTGCCCTCTTATTCTTATATACAGCAAATCCTTATCTTCTGGCGTATTCCCTCAAACATGGAAAGGGGCTAAGGTGGTGCCTATACATAAATCAGATAGCAACGATGACATAGCTAATTATAGGCCTATCTCAATCCTTTCTACGTTCGCTAAAGTGTTTGAGTCACTGCTCCGTCCGTATTTCCAAAACCATCTAAAATTATTCATTAGCGATCATCAGCACGGTTTTGTTGGGTCACGATCCACAAGTTCTAATTTAGTCCATTTCACGGAACTTTTAATTGAAGCCGTTGACTCTGGTCGCCAGGCTGACGTCATTTATACTGACTTCAGCAAGGCTTTTGATAAAGTTTCCCACAAAATCTTGTCTTGTAAGCTACGTGCTTATGGTATTGCTGGTGGCTTGCTTGAATGGGTGATTTCATACTTGAGAGGTAGATCTTTTTATGTTGTGGTAAACGGTTATCAATCTAACGTATATAACATCTCATCTGGAGTCCCACAAGGCTCTCATCTAGGTCCAATATTGTTCAACTATTTTATTAACGACATTCCAAATTGTTTACGGCACTCTAAAATTTTTATGTACGCGGACGATTTGAAATTTCTTAGAATCGTTGAATCTAACAGAGACGCTTCACTCTTGCAGATGGACCTTAATAGTATTATTCAATGGTGTAAAAGTAATGAAATGTACTTGAATTCGAAGAAATGTTACCACGTAAAATATACAAGAAAAAATAATCCAGTAAAGACAGTGTATTACATAAATGAGGACAAACTAAATGAAGTAGACACTATTCGTGACCTTGGAGTTCTGTTTGATCAAAAACTAACCTTTGCACCACACTTAGATTCCATTTCTAAAAGAGCATCCAGGATGATGGGATTTGTCGTAAGACAATGTAAGGGTTTTCGTCAAATTAAAACTAAAAAATTACTTTATCAGAGTTTAGTACGTAGCATATTAGAGTATTGTAGTGTGGTGTGGCGGCCACACTACGCTACAAATAGTTTGCGTCTAGAACGTGTACAAAAACGCTTCGTTTGGCATCTGGCCTTTTCTGTGGGAATAACCAAAAAAGTGCGTTCTTACCAAAAGAGATTGAAATACTTCAACATGCACACCCTGGAAGAACGAAGATGTCTGAATGACGCAATGTTCGCTTGTAAAATCCTGAAGGGAAATATCGACTCGCCGCCGCTGCTCGCACTCGTTAACTTTCGTGCTCCGTCGAGGATTCCGCGCAAACCTATTACTCCCCTCTGTCCTCCAATGAGAAGAACGGTGTTAGGATCTAACTCCCCATGTGCTAGGTTCTGTAGGCTTCTGAATGGTTGTAGTGATGTGGTTGACTTTCACTTTGATTCTATCAATAAACAAAAATCTAAATTTCTGAACTGCTTATCAGATTTGTTAAATAGTAATAGTTTTTGGATTATGTACAGTCGCGAGCATAGGTATGTATGCGGTTGGCTTTATTCGAAGGCGATTTTGTCCTTTATTTTTGAATGTAATTGTATGTTATACGATATATATATGTATTACGAACATAGTATTTTCGAATCCATAGAGCAGCTTTATGTAAAGTGTCGTATTTCAACGTTGCATTCATTATTTCATGAGGGAATCGCAGTTGAAAATTGCCAAGTGTTGGCATGTTGGTGCTCGTGACTGTACGTAAAATGGTTTTAAAGAAACGATGCTTTTAATATTTTGCATTTAGTTATGTTATTTATACATAGATATATATGTAACTTAGTTTAGTTGTGCAATATGTAGCTTACGAAATTACTTTTTATTGTTTTCTTTTTTGTA
This sequence comes from Brachylomia viminalis, assembly GCA_937001585.2. Lineage (NCBI taxonomy): Eukaryota > Metazoa > Arthropoda > Insecta > Lepidoptera > Noctuidae > Brachylomia > Brachylomia viminalis. Next base: position 9,126,358 of record OW443300.2, read on the forward strand.
CATGTGGTGTTTACCTTTAAGTAATTGTTGCACTGTGTAGAGTTTAAACGCATGTTTTATATTTGTTTGTAAATTAGTGTAAACAATTGTTGGTAGACTTAATAAAATAAATAAATAAATAAACAAATTGATTATCTGAAAGTAGTCTGTTATCTGGAAGATAACAGACTACTTACAGGAATACCGGTATTGTAACCCGCCACACACATACTGATCCTAATATACACATGGTGCACAATTTTTAAACAACATCTAATGATAGCATGCAAAATTCTCCTCTACTTATACTATTTTGTTTCATCCCCTAAAACTGATCTTACTATCGCTCTTCTTGGTTTACAACAAACCATACTTACTATTAATTTTTATCTAATTTTATTTTAAACTAATTTGTTACATATTTTTATCATATTTATTTCATACACAACATTAGAGTTCCAAGTTATTGCACAGTTAGAATTTCAATAAAAACAGACATATTGACGAAACGGTTGGCGCAGTGGTTAAGCGATTGACTGCTGCGTTACGTGTCGCGGGTTCGATCCCCGCACGGAACAAATATTTTGTATGACCAGCAAGTAGTTGTTCCGGGTCTGGCTGTTTGTGTATGTGAGTTTAAATGTTTGTAAACGCACCCACGATACAGGAGAAATTCCTAGTGTGGGGCAACGTAAAAAAAAAAAAAAAAAATTACCATAAGGAAGGAATAACAATTAAAAATAATACACAAAAATAACTAACAAAACAACAACAATTAAAATATTGGCCCAAAAAAAGCAACCTTATTGTGACCATTTTATAGATCTCTGTGAATTTGACAGACTAGTCAATATGGCAGTAACCCAACAGCAACCTAATTGCAACGGCAATAAAGATCACTGTGATTATGACAGTGATGCAAACTCAGAGGTAAAATAATGTAATGACTTTAATACTTTAATTCTGTCAAATCAGCGAGTTTTTTTTAACCTTTATTTATTACTTCTGTCGGAATATTATTATTTTTGGTAGTCTTAATTAAAAACGTTTTAAAATCCCCAAAAAATAATATTTAAAGCAGACAAATAATTACTTGTGTTAATGTTTACAGGTGACAGTCGAAGGTAGACAGTTTCTATTCTCTGATTATTTATGTGCCTGCACAAAATTTCACTTTACTACTTATTTAGCAGAAGAATAATGAACACTGCCACATTGTGCGAGAGGGACACTACCAATCAGTGTTGTTTCTTTGAAGAGCATTAATTTCTCACCTCTATTGTTAATGCAAAAGAAACTTTGTCGGATGCATAAAGTTTATTTTTTACAATTTGAAACAGTCGTCTGCAAGAATTGACATGCCGCGCGCTGTTCTCAAAAATATTAATTGAACTAAAATTATTTACAAAATTTTTGATATTTTTAGCTCACTAATTCTGCAAGCAAAATTCGTAAGGTATTTTTCTAAGTATCAAATAGCCTATTGACAGATCGCGGTTTATGTTAAAGTAGAAATAAAATCAATTTATTCCTGTGACATAGGTACAATTCACATCTATACATACAAATAAATAAAATTTAAGTGTCGGTTTGTAATAACAGCAAAATAACAGTTGTTTACTAAATGCATATACAAGCATATACGGTACTTTTATCAAAAAAACTAATTTTATAATTTGTATCTGCCTATCTCGTCTGTTTGTTCCCGGTAATCTCCGAAACGGCTGGACCGATTTTGACGGGACTTTCACTGGCAGATAACTGATCTTATAAGGAGTAACACCAGCTACTTTGTCCCGGTAGCACGTTCCTGTGGGATATTTTCCGACATCCACGCGGGCGGGCGGGCTAGTTCAAAATATTTTTCTAATCAAATTCTCCCTATTTCCAGACGAATGGCTCAGTTTAATCGAAGAATGTCTATCTCACGAAGTCCAAGTCATTCGCGAGAAGGCGATCTACGCTCTGCCTTTAGTCTTCGACCATTACTTACGTGACGACAACTTGAAGTACGGAGACCTGACCGCTAAGGAAAAACGCAAGCAACTGATGGATAAGTACTGTGAACAGTTGAGCAATACTGGTGTAAATGGGCTGGTTTTGAGGATGGGATATGCTAGGGCTGTTGGTAAGTATTTTTGTGGTTATTTGTGGTGTTTACCGAGGCCAATCTCGCCATTATTTTCCTTGAGGATATCAAACGTAAAATGTAGTTAAACCACTGTCGATATTCAATTAAACGTCCTCAACTAGAAATGCATAATTATGTGAAAAATAAATCTGGGTTTTGCTGTTCAATAATGTAAACGTCAAATCATTTATTTAATGGCAATTAAAAGGCACTTTTTAACGTAAAAATGTACAAGAAAATAGAATTGATTCTAGGTGCCCCTTGCAACATGTTGTTTCGTATGAAGATAGTCATATAGTCCATAAATTATTTTATTTCTGTTAGTAGGTTTGTACCAACACTGTTACACGTCAATCGTAGAAACTTTTGGCTTGCTAAGATTATTTAATTCTTAGCCAAGTATAATAAAATGTAGCTAAGTCTTACAGACTGCGCTTCCCCTGGCTGGAGGCTTGGAGTTAGCTCGAAGGCACCACAGGATAGACCGGTTAAGCAGTCACGACCTCTCAAGGCCAACCGCAAAAAAAAAACTGCGCTAGAAACACATAGTGATATCCAAAATAGAATATACACACTGCTCAATTTAACACTTTCCTTAAAAAAATCCTTCTTTCAGGCTCCCTCCCAAAATTTGTTCTAACAGAACATCTACCTACAGTGATCCAATCACTAATAAAATGCACGAAGCTGATGGAAGGCACTCAGAAATGGGCCGAAGGACGTCGCGATGCAGTCGTCGGTCTCACCGAAGTTTGTCAAACTCAAGGAATCGTTGGGGGGGTGGAGAATTACGTTGGAGAAATAGTAGCGGCTCTTTTAGACTCGCTGTCTGAGTATACCATTGATATGAGGGGCGATATCGGCGCGTGGGTTAGAGAGGCTAGCATGACAGGTCAGTGCGCTTGATATCTATACTTTATAGGCAGTTGGTGCCTCCAGTAGTAACTTTTAAATTTTGAAAACCTGCTACGGAATAACTGACGCTTTCAAGGTTAAACTGTAAACTATCGACGTGCTGTTGACTGTACTGCTACAATCAAATTGCTGAGAAATTACCGATATTGTAAAAGACAATTGTCTTATGTTTTGGGCTATTGACAAGTCGTAACGACTCACAGTATACGATTTGACCAAACTAGAGGACAAAAGTCAAAACTCATAATGTTAAAACAAACCGTTTTTTTACTATTATTACCCACTTAGACGAACCCTACAGCCGATAATGACGTCAGAATATGCTGTTGTGTAGTGATCCCTTCAATAACAATGCGCGAAGTTACCGCGTCGAACTCAGTTAGCCGCCCGCACGGTCAGTGCATTTGTGAACGGTTCCGTTTGTGCATGTGTTTCGAGGTTTTGTGCGATTTAAAGTATTTTCTAGTCATGGATTCTGTAACTCGAGGTAATTATCTGTATATAAATTGATTTTAATTCATCAAATTGTTTTAAAAGGCGTAGTTATAATGTATCTAACTAGATCGATTATAAAACAACAAAAAATAGATATGATCTAAGTTTACCCAATCTTAAAGTAGGTAGTCAAGTTGAGTCAAGGTGTAATTACGCTTTTAACATATTCTCTTAACATTTAAGTTTGTTAAAATCATAATTTGGAAATGCGACTTTATGCGATTCTAAATATTTCTTATTATTTCTTTAAAGGTGCCCGAATTCAGCGAAAATCATTATTTGAATTTAGGCGTTCTACACCGCCTAAAGGCAAATTAGATCAAGTTTTGACATTTATAAAGTCAAGATTTGTTGATCTGAATCTCCCGGAAGATCAGGAGAAGCCACTTAAGGCGATTAACACACGGCACCGCGCACCGCCGCGGTTGGCGGTGAATCGAAAGGAAAATCCATTTTCAAAAACGTACGGTCGGGCGGGGTACGTGTGTTAGGCATCAACGAATTACATACATGCCAATGCGACGTAAGAACCGCTTCACCGCCAACCGCGGCGGTGCGCGGTGCCGTGTGTTAATCGCCTAAGGCCTATTTGAAGAAGGAATGTGAGACGATTCGTTTGAAATGGCTTCGCAAACAAAGGCGATTAGATTTATTTTTAATTGATTACCAAGAATGGTTAAATGAAGAGTTGGTGCTCACAATGTTTCGTGAACAGCCCCCAAAACCGAGTTCCAGTTTTGGCAGACCAAAAAAGAGTTTTGAAGATAGTTCCACGAAAACTAAAAAACGTAAAGTTCAACATTTGTTGGAAGAATAATAATATGACGTTGAACAATTATCTTTTGCAACTCTGGCTATGAAATTGACCCGATATAATTTGATTCATACTGCTCAGAAACGAGAGGCTTGTACCTCTCCTTATACCCATGGTATAACATGCCAGCTACATTACATAAATTACTAGTTCATGGAGCAGAGATAATAAGACATTCAATCATACCAATAGGACAAATGTCCGAAGAGGCTTCGGTGGCCAAAAACAAAGAAATTCGTAAAGTCAGACTGGGCCACACTTTGAAAACTTCTCGTGTCCGCACAAATTTTGATTTAATTAAGTATTTACTCGTGTCATCTGACCCTTATATATCATTGTTGAGAAAATTACCAAAAAAAGCAACTTAAAACCTTGTATTGATTTAAAATCGCTTTTAAAGTCAGATTAAAATTTACATAATTGAAAAAATGTGTTTAATTTGCTACCACGTCATCACATAACTTATAAGTTATAACATTGACCCATTACAAACCCTTTAATTGTCTTATAGACTTTTGTCCCTCTAGTTTGGTCAAATCGTATACTGTGCGACTGTTGATATGTCCGTGTGTGACTGACCGGGACAGACTCCACGTAGAAGTTGCAAACCCACGTTTTGTGTATCGCAACTAGGGAGAAACCTATATCCAGCAGAAGACTGAGACGGAATACGGTGGTGATTTAGTCACCTGCATCTGTCAAGGGGGTGATTCTATACGATATTCTACACAACTCTCTCTCTTTTGTACCAATCTCCACGCTCGTGTACATGTCTCTTGCAATACCAACTTATTCGCATCTCACGAACCGATCAATATATGATATTTATCAATTACCTTCATCTCATCATCTGCCTGTCGTTTCCAAACTATTTTCGGGGTCGGCTTCCAGTCACCGTGTGCCTATCTGACCTCCACAACCCAGATGCTGGTTAGCTGTACTTACCCCTTGGTAAGACTGCTGGTTGTCAGACTTTCGGGCTTTTGAAGACCCGTAACGACTGTCAAAGATCCACGAATGGCAGCCGGGACCAACAGTTAAACGTGCTTTCCGAGGGACGGAGAGGTCTCGGTATGTAAAGAAGGTCATCCATCCACGGACCGACCGCGGCAAGCGTAGCTTAACCTGATCGATCGACACGTGCGGCTATTATTACTTAGCCACGAGCCCTTCATCTACTACTATACTTAATAATTATCATTTTCCTCGTATGTAATCCCCTAGGACTCCTCTCCATCTGTCGCCAATGCGCCGTGGAAGCTCCTCAACTAAACTCTCCGCAAGTGATCAAAGAGATCATGTGCGGCGTCGCACAACAAGCCGTCGAGAAGATAGACCGCACGCGCGCGCATGCCGGCAGGATATTCACGTCTTTGATTTATAAGTAAGAAATACGTCCTTTATTTATCTCCTTTTTTCTGAAAGGCATCTTATAGGTCAACCTAGGAGGTTGTCAGCTGCTTATCCAGGCTATCCTGTGGATGCCTCATTTGATTAAGGCCTCCAGGGCAAAACTCTTATAAACCAAGAGAGTATGCGCTTAGGGCTTAGGGCGTCACTGGAGGAGGGGGCAGCAAGGGACAGGCCTTTATTTATCTTTTCACTTTTATGATTTTACTACGCTGCAACGTGATTTGGTGGCTCTCTGCGTTCGGTCACAAAAGCAAACTCGCCAGTTTCAACAATTGCTTCGATGAAACATCGCGTTTTGGCGGTCCGCTGCTTTTGAGCGCTGTAATAAAATTCTGAAAAGCGCCTACGTCGCTGATTGGTGATGCTAAAACAACCATGTCTGGTACGGCCCGAAGTGATAATAAAGAATTGCAGGTTATTATAATAAACCGCGTTTAGGCAAATGTAGTGTGGGACGCCCAACGGCCAGGTGGAGAGACGACTTGCGAAAGGCGACTGGATGAGGAGAGCCGAAGATCGGGCTCAGTGACGTTCACTAGGAGAGGTCTACGTCCAGCAGTGGACGAATATAGGCTGACGATGATGATGATGATAATAAAAAAAGGTCTGACCATAAACTTTTTGTTGCAAAAATAATCACCCAGACCTTATCAAAATAACAATTTTCTTCTCCACAGCGATCCACCAATATCAAACATTCCGCACCACGAAGCATTAAAACGCATCTTTCCCTGCGAAGAGGTCGAACTGAAACCAACAAAAGAGGTCGAAGATATTGATCAACCAATCACGAGTGAGAACTCCAACGTGGTCCTATGGCTGTTCCCGGGACATACTATGCCGAGATTCGTGCAGTTGCTGAACTACCCGGACTATAGATACAACGTTATCAAGGGATTGGTCGTCAGTGCTGGCGAGTTGACTGAAAGTTTGGTATGTCATTTTCTTTTTTCGTAATAAAATTACAGCTACATTTTTAATTTCAGACTTATTGTGATAAAACTTTGCTGGAAATCCACGATGGCGATAGGGCCTCCATAAAACTGTGACGTTTCTGACAAGTACTGCCCACCGAGTCGATTCAGAATCATCTAAACTAAACTGACGATTTTATAAGGTTTTGGCCATAAAACGATGCGACATTGTTGTGGTCATTGGCTCTCGTACTATAAAGACCCAGTATTTATTTATTATACTCGTTTTAACTTCCAACAATTTTGTACGAGGGTACACAATTTGTATCTTACTTACTAAAACACAAAATGTTTCAAGATTGTTTGAATCATTATTAGTCATTTATCGTTATATGGATAACAAAGCCAATAATAAAAAATAAAATAATAATAATAAAGTCTACTTACTATTTGCCAACTAAACTTTGACTTTGAAGCAATGGATTGGCAATATCCTTCAAAATGATACAGATTGTGATCGATAGTGTGTTACATAAACAGTTTATCTTGTGGGAAGTGGTGTAGACAACACCCAAAGGGATTGCTGACGACAAAGTGTCTTAAACTTAATAAACCAAGCTAAACTAGGTCTCGATAGATGTGTATGCCCCCCCTCCCATCTTCCCTTACGCATATTTAAGCTTATTTTATTTAAGCTTCCTTTTTTTTTTTTTTTTTTTTTTTAAGGCAATGCTACGGGTCGACAGAAATGCTAGTCTATATTGAAGTCCTTAAGCTACACGATTACTGGCACATGCGTGCGCTGTCTGGACAGGTCCACTCAATTCTGTGTGGTTCTTTCCTCAAAACGCCATCTCGGACACTAATCTGTATGGTCCTCACATGATCTGACCAAGATAATATAGAGGTATGAGGAACAGGGTGTAAAAGTTCACTCATACCTCCATAGAAAAGGTAGGATCCTCCGAACAGACGGGTGTCGTGTCTGGTGGGCAACTGCCCGACGATTGATGGCGGGACCTTGTATATATGCTAGTTGCGCTGTAAACTCTGCGCGATGCAGGATTTGGCGTGACGTCAGTGTGATGCTAGTTCGCTCGTGGCGATGTAGGTACCGCTACAATAATGTCGGGACTTTAAAAGAAGACTGTGACTTCTGAGTTTGTTCCGGTGTTTATAATCTCAGAGTAGTCGGTTAGGAAACACTTAAAATATTACTATTTCCATTTGAAGTGTAAAAGCGTTTTTGTAAACCTATTTGCAGAAATAAAATATCATTATACCTCCATGGACGAAGCATTTCGTCTTGCAACTTTTTAAATAGCATTATTATTTTGTTCACAGGTAAAACACACAACTCAGTCTCTCTACGCATATCTCAACACACTGCACAGCAACAAAGAAATGCTGACATCTATCTGTGACACTATCATCAAAGTGTTCGCAGACAACTTGCATGTCAAGAGGATTACTGGGCCCATCTTCAATTTCTTGGATCGGTTGTTGAGTTCAGGTAAGGTTTAATACTTCTGTATCTATACATACATAATTATTATTTTGAATTAGTCTCTTTTTGTGTCTGTCTGTATGACTGCGTTGTTTTTTTATATTTCGCAACGGATTTTGATGCGGTTTTCACCATCATTTAGATATTTTCTTCCGGAAGGTTTTATGTTTATAATACGTTTATATTAAACTTAAACCGTCTTATTACAAAACACGATCTAACTTTAGCCCCAACCTACACATTCGATTTAGTTTTTGTATTTGGAACTTTATGCCGACTTTAGTAAAGTTCTTAATACAAAATTAGAAAACCTTGTTTTGTAATAAGGCCGAAACTGTTTTATTACAAAACAAGGTTTTTCTTTAGACATGGTTTAAACAATCGAGCCTTTTTTTGAAATAAGAACCTAAGAGAAATCGAAATACAGTTCCTTTTACAAAATTGACTACTTAGTCCGGTCTTCGGTTGTAAATTTTGAATTTAGAACTTTATAAAGTCGGCATAAAGTTCGAAATACAAAAACTGGCACAAAGTTTTAGGCTCGGGCTAAAGTTAGATCGTGTTTTGTAATAAGACGGAAATAATCTATATACAAGGTGTAACAGAATAAACGCAAGTCCTGAAAGTAGTTTGCTCATAATTGACTACTGAATCGATTTCAGTAACTATTAATATTGGTATTTTTTTTCAAATTGTATGTATTTTGTAATACTGACCGCCGATTGAGCCAAAGAAAATTAAGTCTTATTTCAAGGCAATAAGACTCCATATTTTAAATGCATAAAGTAATGTTAGAGTCAACACGATTTTCTTAATAATAATAGTTAGCTTAAAACAAAATGTTTTGGTAATTGTGTTATGCTTTAAGCTCAATGCTTTAAGTAATTGGGGTGTATGAGGTCTTGCGTTAATTATATTACATATTGTATAAGTAAGTAATAAATGTACCGTCAAGTCGTAAAAACCGTGCGAAGCAGAGCAGGGGAGGGTCGCTAATTTGTATATAAACTGTAGGAAGCTAAATAGCTAGATAGATCGAAGATATTGCTGCTCAACATTCAGACTTATGTCAAACTGAATCTAACAATAACTAAAGTTTAAACAACTTTGGTCACTTCATCATCATCATCTGTCTAGCCTTTTCCCAACATTTCTGGGGTCTGCTTCCAGTCTAACCGGTTATTGTAGATAATTATGAGTGTGAGTAAGACTGTCTGGCCAGAAAACTGTTTGCATTAGGAAGAGGGACATGTAAGATACGTTGTGAGAGCGGGCTTTGAAAGTCAGGTCTGTTTTAATAGATTTGTGTGCGTGCTTTGCGGCACTAAGTACATATAGTTGACGTACTCGTAGAACCGGAAATTCGTTGTATAGCAGATCTGTCAGGAACCTAAAGGGCTTTCCGAGCATCACTTTAATTACGGCTCTTTGAGCTCTTTCTATTTCAATAAATGCGCATTTCCCGGCTCCACCCCAGAAGGAGATTCCATACTGAAGTACTGATTGACAGAGACCTAGGTATATTGTTCGGAGAATTTTAATAGGTGTGCAGTCTCGTAGTTTATTGATAACGTAGATAAGTTTACTGACGCGGCCCGCTAGTAAGTGTATGTGAGGTTTAAATGATAAGCTTTCGTCTATTGTAATACCTAGATATCTGTGGGAAGAAATGCGGTCTATAGGAGTACAGATACAGTTCGTGAGTAGTGGATTCTGATCGTTGCGGTATGTGTGGATTTTGAGTGTCAATTGGCGAGGAGGACTGGAAGCTATGGTTTTGATGAAAGCGATGAGCTTAGTTTTTAACTTACTATGTAACACTGTACCCCTTGGTGAGACTGGTTGTCAGACTTTCGGACTTCTGACCTCAGACTAAGGAAAAGAAGAATATACATGACATACCTACGAAAAAACGTGCCTACATATACTGTGAGTCTGGCACAAAGATGGCGGCTTGCGGTAGAGCTGCGCGCATTATAATATCAAAATTTTCTTCAAAACACTGGAAAGAAACAAGTTGCAATGACAACTGATGTACTTGTTGGCTGTGACAAAACATAGCGACCGGCCGCAGTGAGATATGCTGTATACTGTTCGTTATGCCAAGTCCTTTCTTTTCCTTAGTCTGAGCTTCTGACGCGTAACGACCGTCAAAGATCCACGAATGACAGCCGGGACAACAGCTTAACGTGCTGATTAAGTTGATTAGTCACTTCTAGATCATAATAGTTATTTATGCAACTGTTGTATAATAAGGGGTATTAAAACACGAATGTGGGATGCCGAGTGTGATAATAGTAACACATGAGTGTTTTAATACCTAATTATGTACAGTTGCTTACAAGACTTTATCTACACCCATGATATGAATCCTCTATAAAAGATTCTGAAACCATAGGTGGTTGTACACTGCTGTAAGAACCCTATGTAAATTCATGGTAAGTTTAATTGCTGAGTATCTGTTACAAACAAACTAAGAAATATCTGGTGATGTGTTATCAAAGCTTGTGTCACTCATTTTTGTAAACAACAAAGTAATAATTTTTCGCAATACCTAATATCGAACTAAAATGTCGGGATACGCCGTGAATTCGAACAATCTATAAGTTTTTTATTTTTATTATTAGCTGTTGTAGTGAAAGGTGCGTGCATCACAATGTTCTTATTTTGAAATTTGAGTTGCATAATGAAATTACAACATTATAACATTCGTTTGGGTGATATTATGGTTACTATGACATCAGTGTCATAGTAACCATAATATCATCCAAACGAATGTTATAATGTTTGTTTGTTTGTTTTAATGTTGGTCATAAGCTAACTGTTTCAGAAGGTTTTATACAGGATTTATAGCATGGGTGTAGATAAAACCCTTTTTCCGTGTACATTTCAAAGAGCAACTCGAAGTTATAATAAAATGGTTGTTTAGAAGATTACAGTGCTCTGATCACCAATCGCTTGTCAAACAGTTATCTTAAGTTTGTTTTGTTTGCTTCTGAACATTCGACCTTATGAACTGGTATTAAGATACCAGGTAAAAAGACAGAGAGGAATTCAAAGTTTGCTCTTATTCTTTTTTATTTTTTAGGTTCTATTTCGCCGATTCTGGACGATCCTGAATCTACGTTTGCCATGGATATATTGAAGCACCTACAGTTGGAACTGCGTGGAGGGAAGAACATTTACAAGCTCTTGGATTCCATCAACGTTTTGTGTCAACTAATTCAGGTAATGGCTCCAGATATTCTTCTTTCAATCTTTTCTTTTCAGGCAGTCGGAATGAATCTAGATTTTGTGGCGAGGATTTTGTGAATGTAGTCACTTATATCGCAGAGATTATTATTTTTAATTTCAACAGGAGCTAAATGAGAAACACGAATATTTTAGATATTCGGGCTCTAAGGCTACCCCATGTTCCAGCTTCGGGAAAATTGTCTCTGTAAAGAAGCTCGTGTTGATTAATCTATCGAGACTAACTAACATCAATATGCCAACAAATCTTTTCTCCAGTGATTAACTAACATCAATATGCCAACAAATCTTTTCTCCAGTGATTAACTAACATCAATATGCCAACAAATCTTTTCTTCAGTGATTAACTAACATCAAATGCCAACAAATCTTTTCTCCAGTGATTAACTAACATCAATATGCCAACAAATCTTTTCTCCAGTGATTTGATTGGTTGTTGCATTGAATGGAGTTGCGATTTCCGTAGATTTAAGAACGTTCTCATTCTAATTTATATAATAATACTGTGGGATCGGGTTGTAAAATAATAGAATCACTTCTTTGTCAACTCCTGTATTTTTTTCGAAATGGCATATAAAAACTTGAGAAAAAACTTCAACACTCAAAACTCATTCCACAATACCTATAATTTTTGTCAACTTTTTGAAGTTGAGACTTGATTGTGACTACTCGTAGATTTGAACGTTTTTAATTACGGGAATTGGCCTTCTGATCAGCGTTTCAATAACCTTCTGATATAATCTGACTACATGGTTCCCTATACTTTTTCTAAACACTTGTGAACGTGACTAGGGCTAGTTTAGTGTCATGCTCTGCCGCAAAGCCACCATTTTAGAAACCGATCAATTATATCTTAAAACTGATGCTAATGTAAACTTTGTTCTAGGTGGGCGGCGTAGTCTGCAGCAAGTCTCTAGGTCAGCTGGTCATCTACCTGTGCTATGCAGACCGCTACGTACGACGATGTGCGGCCGCGCGTCTGTACGAAGCGCTCACGTTGTATGGAGACGTGTGCTCGGTGCCGCCAGATAACATCGACCAGGTAACACTTTATAGAGGCATGAGGTGAGGACCAGGGTGTAAAGGCCGCTCATACCTCCATAGAAAAGGGAGTATCCTCCGACCAGACGGGTGTCGTGTCTGGTGGGCAACTGCCCAACGATTGATGTCGGGACGTTGTATACAGGGTTATTGGTAAAACACCATCAACCGCTTAAGGACTCATTGTACTTGTAAAAAAAAAATTTGCTGTTCCCTACATTTATGTTTGCAGAACTCATCAAAATGTAGGGACAAGCAGATATTTTTTCGCGATTTCGTATTTGGTCCCATAGTAAAAGTTGTTCATAATGATGAGTACAATGACCCCTTAAGAGGTTGATTGTGTTTTACCAAAAAACCCTGTATAGGCTAGTTGCGCGGTAAACTCTGCTTGAGTGATGTAGAAATTTGCGTGACGTCAGGATGATGCGTAGTTCACATTATGGCGTTGTAGATGCCGCCAAATTTTTTTTTTAGTTGCATCTCGCAGGTCCACGTAGGAAGTTGTTGGGCTGCTTAACTGTGGATTAGACGGGGCATAAAACTTATAAACAAGGCAAGCTCGAATTAAGGGCACCCCTGTGGGGTGCGGAGCTCGGCTTAGGGCGTAGCTGGAGGAGGGCAGCAAGAGACAGGCTGGATCGGATCAATCGGGTAACACTGTGATACGCAAGTCTCTTATACCCGGTTTCTGAATTAAGAATTTGAAGTTGAAGATTGGCAAAGTCTACTTTAACATTACTTAAAGTGATTCCTTCAATGTACCCCGCGAAATTCAAAATTTCTTTGAAACCTATCGCTAGCTATCTATCACCTTGACCGTCTTCCGGGCTCTGGGGTTGTTCCACGGAGCAGAAACAAAGAGGAGGTGTTGTTAAGTCATTCTCCATACAAAAGTAGTGTCGCAGCCTTGCGGGGTGCGGGGGGAGCCCAAACAGCAGAAAGCCATCTAGTGGCTAGTAGCAAAATCAACTAATAGGCAAATTAGACAGATGTCCTAAGACGTCGTAAGAGTTCTGCTATGTTTCATTAAGTGTCGCTTTTATTGTAAGGAGCCGGATTCAGGTTTAATAGTTTTATGATATACCGATATAGTTTTATTTCTATTATGTCCGACCGAAATACATTTTTTGACTGAAACCGAAACCGCATTTCGGCAGCGGTTTCAGGTTCGGCCGAAACCGTAACTTCCAGAAATTAACAAGTGTGAGGGAAAAATAAAGAAAACGATTTTATAATCATAGTTTTATTTTTTTTATCTTTAAATCTTCTCCTCTTCTAAATTTTTCTTCTGAACTTAGTTACCGAAACTAAACCGAATTCCGTTTTTTGCCGAAACTCGACATCTATTGTGCTTATCTGAGTACGGACCTGCAATTTGTCAGTACTTCCGCTACTTGCCGATAGGGGGCGGCAATTACCGAACATTCGAGAAGAAATAAATTACAAATTTAATTTTAATTTTACTTACGAGTGGAAAGATATCTTTATTCCGTTTGAATTTGATTGATCCGTATAACTTCTGCAAGATAAAACAGCATTTCATGTTAATGCAATGAGTATGGGTCGGGAATACTGTTTAATCGATTAAAAGACTAACAAATACATGACAACCTATCCGCTTCACAACGACAGTTGTACTGACGAAAGCGCCGCCTGGTCGCAAGTAGTGCAACTACCGTGTGACGTAACGACTACATTGGTGGCTGATGGACTACTTTGATTGCAACACCTCCTCTTTGTTTCTGCTCCGTGGGTTGTTCTGATAGCCGTGGAATACCTCTCCACTCCTCAACTCAGGACATGTTGCCCCCTTGTCGCTACGTCATTAAGTGCTACCGACAGTTTCCGGGGGCCCATTATTGAGTGTGCAAGTCACCTCCTGCCATTTCGTCCGTGTATAAATAAAAATGTATCCGGCAGGTGCCATAGTCCTTCCATAGTTCTAGGAAACCAGTCCACTTTAGCCACCCAAACACATATTCCAATATCTTTGTTTCCATATCTAATAAGTCTACACCAACCGGGGGTTGTACTTGGGTGCACTTGCATAGTGCATACAGGGATAATCGTCGGTTGGTACCTCATTTCATTAAAAGCACTAAGGGCTCTGCGAGTTGGCTTCGGCCCCTGGTACGCCTCCCAAAGATCCGGGACACCCGAGAAATGTCAACAAAAAGAAAATTGCTTTATTTTCAGCCAACTAAGGCCCATAAATAATATAATAAACTAATGCATAGTAAAAACATCAATCCAAAATGTAATGCTAATGTAGAGTTTGACAAGTTCTCAACTTCAAATTCTCTAATCAGGAACCTGGTGTTTTTTTTTTTTTTTTTTTGAGGATGGGAAATCATCAAATGACTCCTCCCGCTCTGGGTGGAGCGGAAGGGAGTGTCAGACTCTTACTGACTAAAACCCACCCGTGTTCCTTCCTTGGCCCTTTATGTTCCGGGTCAGCGGTACCCCTTTTGGATGATCCCGCTTTCCCGGCAGGCTTGGGCCCTAGTGGACCCCCTCTATGATGCTGACATCTCTTTGAGGCGCGCGTGGAACACGTACGCGCCGTCCAGCACGGGCCTGGTCCTGATCGGACGGTGAGCTACCCATTACTTACCGCCCGCAGGCCCGCGCCTACGGTGGCCGGGAGTCGTCACGCGGCTCCCGACGCCCGGAGCGTCCACCGCGGCGGCTTGGACGGGAGGCTCTCTCCCTCTCCCGTCCCGCCACCTCCTTCGCTAGCATGACTGCTTCGCAGAAGGAGGCGACTGCCTCCCACTCCCCCTCGCCCCGGACCATGGCTTGAACCAAGGCCGGGCGTGAGAGATCGCCGCCGCTGCCGATCGCCTCTACGAGGACACGGCGGTGCTCCGCCCATGCAGGGCAGGCCCCCACCGTATGCTCCACCGTGTCCTCGGGGCGATCATCGCAGTGGTGACACCCGGGCGTTTCCTCCCGCCTGATGATGTGCAGGAACCTCCCGAAACTTCCGTGTCCGGTGAGGACCTGCGTCAGGCGGTAGGTGAGGACGCCGTGACGCCTCTCTAGCCACTCCTCAAAGAGGGGTCTTACCGCCGCTATCGTGGCGTGCCCTGCGCTGGGTTGCGACAGTCGCTCTTTCCATGCCGCCATGAGATCGCGCCGGAGGTCCGTCCGCTCCGCCGCGATTTGCCGCGGAAGCGGGGTTTCCCCCCGGCGTAGTGCCTCCGCGCGCCACTCATACAGGCGCGCGAGGACTATCGCCTCCAGATCCCACGGCGGCAGTCCGGCAAGGAGGCTTGCCGCCTCGCCCGAGATCGTGCGGTAGCCCCGGATCAGCCTTACAGCTACCACCTTTTGGGGCGCGTTCAGATAGTGGGCGGCTCTCCGCCGCAGTGAACGCGCCCACACCGGGGCCCCGTATGTAGCCATGGACCGCACGACCCCCGCGTAAAGCCTCCGGCAGGAGGCGTTTGGACCCCTCAGGTTGGGCAGGAGCCGCTTGAGGGCGGCCCCAGTCCGTTCCAGTTTGGGGGCCAAACGTCGGAAGTGCTCCACGAAGTTCCACCGGCTATAGCGAGCACGAGCACGAGTCCTAAGTATTTCATCGTGGACTCGACGCCGATGTGAACCCCTCCTGCCGTTAGTTGGGATCCCGATGGTGGCCTGTTCCGGGGCCCATGGAAAGACATGGCCTCGGACTTGTGCAAAGCCACCTCGAGACCCAACTGCCGGATCCTCTCCACGACTATCGCAACCCCGCGTGTCATCGCGTCGGCCGCCGCCTGATGCGACCTCCCCTGCGCCAGGACCAGCGTGTCGTCAGCGTAGCACACCACGCTGACGCCATCAGGGAGGTCGGCCCGCAGCACCCAGTCGTAACCGATGTCCCACAGGAGCGGCCCTAGAACCGATCCCTGTGGGACACCGCACGACATCTCTCGCCGGTTCCACTCCCCATCGCGACCGGGGTAGATAACGGCTCTGTCCGTCAGATATGCCTCGACTATTCGACGGAGGTAGGTTGGCACCCGGTGATACCGGAGTGCCTCCCCAATGCAACTCCAGGGCAGGGTGTTAAATGCGTTGGCGATGTCGAGTGACACCGCCACGACAACCCCGCCCCGAGACACCGCGTCCCCCGTCGTGAGGGCTCTAACGCGCATGATGGCGTCCACCGTCGAGCGCCCCTTGCGCAAGCCGAACTGACTATCCGCAAGATCCGGCCCCGTCCTCACCAGGTGCCCGACGAGGCGGCCTGCAATTACTCTCTCAAAGAGCTTGCCAACCTCGTCGAGCAGCACAATGGGCCGGTATGCGGACGGAGAGTCCGCAGGGCGCCCTGGCTTCCGAATGAGGACCAGCTTCCCCGTCTTCCAACGGAGTGGGAACTGGCCTCTCTCCATACATGCGCTTAAGAGCGCCTCCAGTCGAGGCCCAAGAGCCGTCGAGGCCAGGACCCAGGCTTTCCCTGGCAGGCCGTGGGGTCCTGGGGCGGTATTTTTGGCCTTCAGCCTACCTACCGCCACTCTCAGATCTACCCCGGTCACTTCAGGGGTGTCGTCGTCGTCCGCGTGGTCCGCTTCAGGCACCGCGAGCGGCGGAGCCATGGGCGGGGGAGTATGCTCCCCCCGTGAAGGAAACAGAGCGCTCACCACCTCCTCCACCAGCTGGGGGCGGAGACTCTGCGTCAGCGGGGGGGCCCAGGTGCGGAGTTTATTCCGCACCATTTTGTAAGGGCGCCCCCATGGATCTCCGTTCAGAGTCTCCACCAACTCCTCGCGGGCCGTATATTTGGCCCGCTGGACAGCCTCTTGGAGGGCGGTCTTCGCCGCTCTGTATCCCTCGTACAGCTCCGCCTCCGTCGCTTCCGCATCCAGAGGGCGGATGCGGAGCCTACGGTGCCTGGAGTACAGGTGTCGCACTGCGACGCACGCCTTGCGTAGCGTCTCCAGCTCCTGCGACCACCAGTACACCTGACGTCGGGCGCTTCCTGGACGGACTCGGGGCATTGCCACGTCGCAAATCTCGGACATGGCCTCCCGGAACCACTCCGCCTCATCGTCAATATCGGCAGGCCTGTCCGGTGATGACACCCAGGCCTGCACGATCGAGGCTTCCAGGAGGAGCTCCCGGTCCATCTGCTTCAGCGCCCACCGCGGACCACTCGGGGCCTGTTGGACCGGCGCGCTAGAGGTCTGGGCGGAGACGTCGAACCGGATATACCGATGGTCGGAGTAGGTCTCCACCTCCTCCATGACGCGCCAGTCAATGACACGCTGTGACAGAGCGGGGCTGGCAAACGAGATGTCCACCACAGACTCACCCCGCATCCGCACACACGTGGGGACAGAACCCCGGTTTAGGACGACCAGGCCTGTCTCCAGAGCCCAGTCCTCCACCATCCTGCCCCGCACATCAGTGTAACGGGAACCCCAAGCCGGATTTTTGGCGTTGAAGTCCCCGAGCACTAGCTCGGGGAAGCGATGGTACCCGGCGACGACGACACTTAACTCTGTTAAAGAGTTCTGGAACTCGGCGAGAGTTCGGCTCGGAGAGAAGTACACTCCCACTACTACTATCTCCCCGAACCGTGCTGCTACGCACCCCTGTCCCTTCGTGACACCTTCGAGGGATGGGGTGCCGGCGGCGGCCGACGAAATTATGGCCACTGAGCCGCTCAGGTCCTCAACCCAGTCATCCCTGGGCAGGACAAAATACGGCTCAGCGACCACGGCAATGTTAATCGACCACTGCGCCATGCTCTGGAGCAACAGGTCCTGAGCGCAGGCGCAGTGGTTGATGTTCGCCTGGAGGAGTCTCAATGGAGCCGTTACTCCTCCATTTCAGTCTCCTCCCGGGTGGCGGCAGTGGCGGCGGCGGCAACAGTGGCAGTGGCACTGGCCGCGGTGACGGTGGTAATGGCAAAGGCGGCGGAGGGCCTGCCTCTCCTCCTGGTTCCGGTGGGTGGAGCGCAGGACTTACTGCCCGCCCGGTGATCGGCCGGCTTGCCAGCACCCGCACATGCTGCGCAGTGCGGCGCGGCTTCGCACGAGCCGGCCTTATGTCCGGAGGAACCTGGTGTTAGGCCCACTTGCACCGCAAAACACTAAATACGCCGTGTTTTCAAACATTATTCAATATTTGTGAACTCAAAACAATTGAATGAAAAAGCACGATTATTTTAAATTCGTTAGCCTACGTATATAGTGATTTGTGGGCTTTTAGATTAACAATTTAAAAAAACACTAGACACAACAGCACGTACAAATTCATACTCGAAATGCTTCTCCATACAAACAGATCTGTTCACAAAAACCACCCATATGTTATGTGTAGATAAATCTAAATTTTCTGATAATAAATCTTAACCTTTTGGCTGCCAAAATACGCGTGATTGCTCCTTTTGATGCGTCGATGTTGTATCTAGTGTTTTCTTAGGTAAGGCGTATATGGAGTATGTACGCCCTTTGTAAGGTTGAGAAAGTCTGGGGATTATTAACATGAACAATATTGAATGAGGGAGGGTAACTATTCAATAATTTACCGGAGAATTTAAAGAAGTGTGATAGTTTAAACATATTTAAAAAAAAGCTCAAAAAAACATGTATGTACCCTGTAACGTCGCCAACATCCTAGAGGCAAATATTATATATATTATTATCTATGTAGATATAAGCACTCTGTATGTCATTTTAAGTGAACTGATAATAATTAAGTTCTTATGAGAATAACATTATTTAAACCTAAACCCCCAAACCTTAATTCTGTGGTAGACGTTGACTCCAAGTAGGCACTGAGTTAATGCGTTTACGCTGCATTAACGTCGCGTAAACGTGATTGTTAACGAGAATGATGCTATACAGTATGGAAACCACATATATGCAATAAATGAAACCACAAGTAATACTAGTCCTCAGAAATATAGCAAAATTAAATATTTCATTTAAAACCGTAAATAAAAAAGTGAAATTTTCAAACAAAATAAATATCAAATTAAATTCAGTAAAAGTAAACTCTGTTTTGACAACTGCCCTTTTAGTTCCTTCGTTTAGGTGTACCGATTTCCATTTTAAGCAAATATGTTTTTATATAAGTGCGTAACAGCGTCGTGATAGTTTGCACTGCGTCGTAAAGTCTCTTTTCAATGTTTAAGAATTCAAGTTCATTGAATCATTGACTTATTTATTGATCCAATTCCACAGTGTTCAAATTTACTAAAAATTAAAAGTCTACTGTTTGACCTAATTACTGGACCAATTTCGTTAATTATTTGGATATGGTCAGCAAATGCGATAGCATATAAATGTAGAAACCATACTGTATAATCCTATGCATCGACCTAAATACTGACGGTGCCAGAGGGCTGAGTTTTATAACTGTTTGTAAATTCGGGAATCATTTCACATTCAATGACACGTTCCAGTCTGCTGTCGGTCCCAGAAGTAATTAGAAATAACGTGCACATAGATTGTTGTGAATATTACAACAACAAAAAATAATATTTTGACTCGCCAAAATATAGCTAATCACCGGTCTAAAGGTTACACGCAAAAAAATGGCGCATTGTTTATGTATTCGTTTTTATTTACGTATACAAAAAAAAAATTGCGTATAAAACTTACATTTGTTATGTAATGTGTCAATGGCTGGTGATAAAATAATCTCGCTAATGAACCAGTATACATTTTTAACCGACTTCGAAAAAGGAGATCCTTTAGCGTTTTAAATAGTTTGGGACCCTGTGAAATGTAAAGATTACAACTGCAAAATTATCGGCATCATGTGGTAATTTTATTTTATTTTATTTTATTTTATTTTATTTTATTATTTTTGGAAAACTTACAGCTAATCAGACACAGTGGTTACAAATATCATAACAAAAAGATGGCCAATTACAAGTTTTCACATGTAGAAATAACAATCAACTATGATGTACTAGGTAGCAGACAGTGTTTGTTACATTCGCGTTCTGTTTAATCGTATATAATGCAAGGACTATGTTATTTTATCGAAGAAGTGATTGCAAAGAGCCTTCTTCAATTTAGGCACACTGGTATGGAAAAGATCTATTTCAACTTCCTGGCAGGTTTCATTATACATGCGGCTCGCCCTAATCATGTAGGAATTTTGTCTGTAGATAATTCTTGTTATTGGTACGTGCAACAAACGAGGCTTACGCAAAAATGTAGAACATACACGCAGTCCAATTTTGCTCAGAAGCTCAGGGATGTCGTTGGATCCGTTTGCAATTTTGAATAAAAATGCTAAATCAGAAATTTTTCTTCTTTCACAAAGTGGAAGAACATGAAATTTTTTACACCGCTTGTTGTAGTTAGACAGGTATGTTTTAGAACGAAATTGAATGTACCTAAGGAATTTTCTTTGTATGCCCTCTAAACGATCGATATAAGTATTATAGTTGGGGTTCCAGACTTGAGAGGCATACTCGAGGTGACTACGAACCAAGGAGCAATATAATATCTTAAGAGTCTTGATACTTCTAAAATCAGACGAGACCCTGCAAATAAAGCCTAGTGCTTTCGACGCTTTGTTGACAATGTTATTAATGTGGGTGTCAAAAATAAGCTTTGTGTCAAAAGTAACCCCGAGGTCTTTGATAGCATTGACCCTGGTAATTGGGGTATCCAAGAGTTTGTAAGGGAAATGGAGAGGGTGAGGTTTGCGACTGAAAGAGCACACATAGCATTTAGAAACGTTTAGGTCCAACTTATTAATATTGCAGTAGGATTGAAAGGTGTCAAGATCCTCCTGCAGTAAGAGAGCATCTGCATGGGTGGAAACCTGTTTCATGATCTTCATGTCATCAGCATAAAGCAGTAGTTTAGAATGACGAAAACAGGAAATCACGTCATTAATAAAAATATTAAATAATAGAGGCCCCAGTAACGACCCCTGGGGAACTCCCGAGGGAATACGCATAGCTCTAGATGAGTAGCCGTTCAGCACCACAGTTTGACATCTACCCTCAACATATGACGTGAACCACCTGAATAGGTTACCCCGGATACCCATGGATAAAAGTTTACGCATTAAGATTACATGGTCAATTCGATCGAAACATTTGCTATAATCGGTATATATAACGTCGACCTGGGACCGAAGGGACATGGACTCAGATAAAAAATCACTACAGATAACTAGGTTGGAAGTGGTAGACCGACCTCTTAAGAAACCGTGCTGATGATCGCTGAGACTGTGTTTGACAGCCGAATAAACTTGTTTATAAACGATTTTTTCCAGTATTTTTGCAAACACACACAATTTGGAGATCGGTCTGTAATTTTCGACGGAAGTCTTTGGCCCCTTTTTGTGTATCGGCGTTATATATACCGACTTCCAGATCGTGGGTACCATACCCGTAGATAGTGATTTTTTGAATAGTATCGAGAGCGGGACAGCAAGACTATTAGCGCAGTTCGCGATGAAAACCGGCGGAATGTGGTCCGGCCCCGCAGACTTATTTAAGTCGATTTGTTTTAGTAGCCTGTGAACCTCATCCACACTAATTTCAACAGAACTAATATCAGCTGTGCACTGAGCGGCACTGCTATGGTCCACATCATATGAAATAGGACCATCACTAGCACCAGTGCCTAAAAGAAAATTGGAGTGAAAATAGTCGCCAAACATGTTGCAAATTACGTCACCGTCGCTAGAAGACAGCTGCCCAAAGTGTAGAATCGAGGGATATGAGTTTGATTGTTTCCTTGCTTTAACATAACCCCAAAAGGCCCGAGGATTATGAATTATGTCTGACTCAATTCTTGTTATATAGTCGTCAAACATAACCTTTTCTAGGTCTTTAACCCGCTCTCTCAATAAAACAAAACATTCTAAATCTGCTAAATTCCCGTATTTTTTATATTTAGTATGATACTTAGCCTTTTCTTTAATAATTTTAATCAACGGGGTTCTGTACCAAGGCGGATACTTTGATTGAGAAATTACCGTTTTTGTTGGTATATGGGTATTACGTAGCCTGTCAATAACAGTGTAAAAGTATGCGAGGGCGTCTTCTAACGGCTGACAGTTTAAGTCGCTCTGCCAATCCACCAGATTGAGTTCGTCACATATTGCACTGTAGTCACCCAAGTGATACAAAAATTTTACGTAGGGACGAACAGGAAGACTATGCAATTGAACAAAGTCCGCAGTAACGCATAATGCTTTGTGATGCAAGTCCTCAGGTACAAGTGGATCACCACACCACGTGACAACAACTTGGTCATTAGATAGCACTAGGTCCAGAATCCTATCATTGTCATTTGAATGACAGTTATACTGCGAGAGGTTACAGGTATTGAAGTCATCAATTAGGTTCGTTTGGACAGCGCCCTGCAGGTTAGTAGGGCGTAAAGCATACCCGTCGGCAGTCGGCTGCCACTTTATGTTTGGTTGATTAAAATCACCCAGAATAATAAACTTATCGGCAGAATGCTGAAGGACAATATCCGATAAGTTATTTGAGAAATTACAAAGCTGAACTGCTAAAGAATTGCCTAGGTTCTGGCTACAAATATAAGTTACGCAAATGTGCATTTTATAAGATATTCTTGGTTTCTTTCGCACTAGTGACAGTGTAACCCACAAGTCCTCGGCACTCGAGCACCACTCACTGCGAACATCGGCCACAAGTTCACGCCTAACCGCAATTAAGACACCTCCTCCCATAACTTGATTAGTGTTAGCATAGTCCCGGTCCCGCCTCCATACGAGATATCGATCGTCAAACACTTCAGAATTAGATATCCCGTCAAATAACCATGACTCCGTCAAACAAATAATATCAAAGCTATTGATGCATACATTTCTAAAGAAAACTCCTGTTTTGGTTCGTAATCCCCTCACATTTTGATAATATATGCTAAGGGACGCCATCAAAAATGATCGAAAACGTAGACACAGCATGAATAGCAGAAATGTAAGGTACATTCAATTCGCGGAAACTGATATTATTTCTAAAAGCGAGGTTAATTTCTATGAATAAGAAAGATAGGACTTTAACAACATGTACATAAAGTACAATTAGCATACTGCAACAAAAGGTGCTGTAAAAAATAATATGGTCAAAAAAAAACACGGTATTTATAATATAATAACAAGCTAAATGGATCCTTAGGTGTAGGAAGATAGCAATTAAAAACGTAATGCAAAAATAGTGCGAACCGGCCGACACCGAGCGATAAGCAAACAATAGGCCGGCGAGAATGGAATGCGTAGAAAAAACCAGTGCATCTGTTTCTCAATCTTAATGAGCCGATGCAATAGATATACAACCTGCCAGAATGATGAATAGGTAGCGTTAATATAAAAACTTCTTTAGATCATGTTCTGACTTGATGTGGAGTTTAGGAGACGTGGTGTTTTTGCGTAGCATAATTTTGCATCCCCTGACCCAAACATACTCAAAACCACGTTCTTTGGCTCTGGCTTTGGTCTTATTCAGAAGCATTTTGTTTCCGAATGTTAGGTGGTCGTTAACGTAGACCCTATTTTCACCACGTAGCCCCAAGTCACCAGCATTCAGGGTCTTGTGCTTTCTCGCAGCAGCTACAAAATCGTTTTTCAGGTAGCTGTTGTGCACCGAACAGATTATGTTTTTATTTTGCTTGTCGTTGCGCATCGGCACCCTTGCCACATAATTAATCTGTTCTTTTGGAATATGACAGCCAATGACATCCCCGATCTTGGCTATTACTAAAAATAGGTTTTCATCGCTGGACAACGGTACTCCCTTGATCTCGATGTTATTTAACCGGGATCTCTGCTCACTCTCACTTTGTTGATTCTCAAGCTTCTCCACACGGCTCTGCAGAAGAAGAACATCTTCCTTAGTCCTCTTCATGACCTCAATTTCTTGCTGTAGTGACGATACCTTGCATGTCAAGGCCTGCATTTCCTCATTAACAGTATCCATAGATGACTTCACTTCAGACAATTCAGATCTGATGGCCTTTATTTCCATGAGCTCTGATTGGATTGCTTTTACACTTTCAACCAGCGCTGGTAATGCCTCCATTTGGGTTGACAGCCGTTTCAGCTCAGCTAAGATAGTCTCCGAGTCAGTAGTTGATGCCTTGACAGAACCGATGCGGGGACTGGCTGCCGCTGATGATTTGCAGCTAGCACATTTCCATGTCCCTTTACGGTCCCCGAGCTTTCTCCATCCAACTTCAGTTATACCTGCGCAGGGAAAGTCAAACTGCCCCCCACATAGGGAGCATGTCACGCCATCTCTAGCTTCAACCTCACAAGCCTTACACGCAAACATAGTGAGTAACTTGAATAAAAGTTTGAGAAACGTAGTTCGTGTTCATTAACGAGTGACAGAAACAGTAAGCACGCGCGCGTTCGGTTAGCTGTCTACCGAAGTACTGAATATTATAACACAGTGAACGGTTTTCTCTCGTATTAAAGCACTAGGAAGTGGTGAAGGGTGGGCGTTTTGGGGGGACTGTCTTATGTGATTTTGACGTTCAAAAAGTGCTGATTCTCAGCCTAATTTGAATAAATGACTTGTTTTTTGATTAATCTCGGGGTTTCCTGGTCGCCCAGTTTTTTGAACGGAGCTTAGTTCATATACAGTGGTGGTGGTCATATAATTAGAAACACCGACCATATAAAATAATTTTAACGTGTAAAAGGAGGTTATTTATTTATTTATATATTTTTTACTGTACACCACAAAATACATAACAAAATAAATTGAATACCACAAAATATACAATAGGCGACCTTATCGCTTTCTGCGATCTCTTCCAGACTCTCTCTCTCTCTCTTCTCTTCTTCTTTTCTTTGGGGTTCTTAAGTATTAATATAAATGTATCTGCTTGTTTATAGTATTAATAGCAAACAATGGTATTAATTATTTTATTTAATAATTATACTATTATTTTATTGAAATTGCAATAAAATACAATGAACGACGCCAAACAACTAATTAGAAACACAAGAAAACAACACTACAAACATAGACAATACTCCAATAATTTGGATAAATCGTGAAATGGATACTATGAATACCTTAATATTCATATCCGATTGCTACTTGGTTTGGGTAGCTTCTGTTGTCGATTACTGCTTAACAACGACGTGGCATTGATTCTATAAATGTTTCACTCGTTTCCAATGGAATACCTCCCTAAACTTCAACAAATGCGACATTAAGTTGGTTGACGTTAGTGATATGTTTATCCGACAGTGTTTTATTCACGATGTGCCAGAAATTGTCTATCGGACTTAATTTAGTAGGCCACTCCAACATTTTCACCGATTGTTATCTGAGAAACACTTACGCTGTTTGCTTTGGGCCATTATCGTGTTGAAATATCCAAGTCACTGGCAAATTTTCATCGGAATATGGGATCATTGTTTCCTCTAAGATGCCTCTGTATTGATACTGGGGGCCTAATCTCTAAGTCCGTTAACGAAGAAACCAACCCGTCTGAAAGTAGTTCGCTACTTCGGAATTAACCCTACACCCGATTGGTTACCCTTGTCGGACAGGCAGTAACACATCGGGAGTAAGGACAACTGTCAAGTGGTGTTGTCATTCATTTTTAATTCGAGGCTCGAAGTAATCTTATGCCCGTAGGTGATACGGAGTATTGACTGACCGGTTGGCGCAGTTGGTAGCGATCCCCTGCAGAGCACCTGCCGCACTCTGCAGTATGTAGGCTTACCGGGCATCTAGGCTCTGCCCGGTGGACATAAAAAACCTATATCGACTCGTGGGACTACATATGGACAACAAAAAACAAAAAAAAACAAAATTGCCGATCGTGCTGGTCGAGCAGATGGGTGTCCTGTCAGGTGCGGTGTCAGACTCTGACACCGCATCTGAGAGGATGAGTGTTGCGAGTGTGGCGAGCGTAAGCTCAAAACGCTCGCGGACTGAGGAGGAGATGATGGAGCGTCCTTCAAAATTTTGGAGGAAGTGCTCTCACAGAGAGGACGAGAGGCAAGCGGGGTTGACAGGCCTCTCTTCTAGCGAGGAGAACCTGCCAGCCAAGGTGGGCAGAAGAGGGCGAGGTCGCGCAGTTGGTGGAGCGTCAGCTCGTTCGACGTCGCGCGACTCTCTAGGGCGCTTTCTCAAGCGCCCCGACATGCCGGCACCCAGCGGAGGAAGTGACCCGGGGGACAAGCAGGTGGAGTGCGCTTCTAGCCAAAGCTCCACCTCTTTGGTCACCACAAAGGGGAAGAGTGACCTGGAGCCCCTGGTGTCGGACCTAAGCGGGGGCTCCACTATGTCTCTGTTGGGAGCCAACAGAGCGGAGGCAAATGCTGCAAAGCGGTCGCAGCAAAAGACGGTCGCGGCTGACGAGGTCAGCGAATTGGCCAGACAGGCCCGAGAGCGGCGCTCTGCCCGGATAACTGCCGGGGGGAGCCTTACAGCGGTGGCACTCAGTCGCCAAGTTTTGGACGGCGTGGATGTGGTCCTGAAGGTTGCCACCAAATCGGGCAACCTGAAGGGCACATTCACGCGTGCTTTAAAGGAGGCAGCGGAGGGTATTAAGGAGGCAGTTGAGGTCCTCCTTAATCGCACTAGCACGGAGGAGACGGCGAAGCTATGGGAGGAGAATGGCCGTCTCCGATCCGAGTTGGAGGACCTCAAGCGGCAGTTCGCTGCCCAGAGGGCAGCTCCCACGGCCTCCTGCTCCACCTCCTCCGCAGCCTTGCCGTTTTCTTCGTTGGCTTCTTCGGTCCCGTCGTCGACACCTGCACTTGCGGATGCGGAGATCGAAAAGATCGCGCGCATCTGCATGATGCAGTGTGGAAAGATGGTGGGTGCCCGAATGGAAAGCATAGAGGCTAGGCTCCTCCCGGCTGAGACCCTCCGCCCACCGCTCGCTGCGGACAAGCGGAGGAAGGAGGGGGCCAAGATGCCCGCTAATGGGCCCAGAAAGCCCGTGGAGCGCACGTCCGCGCCTACTTCCCGGGCAGCCGCGCCATTGGCACTCGCACCCCCGCCGACCGCACCATCGGTGACCGCATCCGGGTCCACCAAGGAGACCTGGACGACGGTCGTCAAGAAGGGCCGCCGCAAAGGGAAGACGGCGCCGCCGGTACTCGCTAGAGCACCGGCACCGAAGAAGGCCCAAGGATCGCCTAAGGTCAGAGCCCCACGCTCCGCGGCTGTAGTAATTACGCTGCAGCCCGGAGCCGTCGAAAGGGGCATATCATATAAGGCGGTCCTAACGGAGGCGAGGGCGAAAGTCGCGTTCCCTGACCTTGGCATACCGTCCGGCCTCAGAATGAGGCCGGCGATTACGGGGGCGCGACTGCTGGAGGTGTCGGGTGCCTCTAGCGGCGAAAAGGCGGACATCTTGGCCGCCAAGCTGCGAGAGGTCCTCAACCCAGAGGACGTCCGGGTGTCCAGGCCGATGAAGACCGCTGAGCTGCGCGTCGATGGCCTGGATGACTCGACGACCGCGGCTGAGGTCGTGGCAGCTGTCGCCAAAGTCGGCGGATGTCCGCCTGATGATGTGCGGTCTGGCGAGATTCGCGTCGACGCTTCCGGGCTCGGCGCGATCTGGGTGCGGTGCCCGGTGGCGGCGGCAAACAAAGTTGCCGACGCTGGGCGTCTGTTGGTGGGGTGGGTGGCAGCGAGGGTGAAGCGGCTGCAACCCAGGGCCTTGCGGTGCTACCGTTGCTTCGACATTGGGCATGTCAGAGCACGGTGCACCGCTGAAATAGACCGCAGCGAGCAGTGCTATCGCTGCGGTAAGGCCGGCCACAAGGCGGCCCAGTGCTCCGCGGCGCCAAACTGCAGCCTCTGTACAGCTGCGGGGAGGCCCGCTGGGCACAGAGTGGGTGGAAAGGCTTGTGGCGCGCCCGCCAACAAGAAGAAGAAGAGAGGGGCTGCTAAGGCTGCCGGGGGCTCTTTACCCCCCCCTCAGCCTGGCTGCCCTTCGGCCGACTCCCGGCCTAGGAATGGTGCGGAGGGAATGGATTGCGCATAATTGCGCTCTACCATTTCCTCCAAGGCAATATCAACCACTGTGCCAGAGCTCAGGATCTCTTGCTCCAGAGCATGGCAGAGTGGTCGATTCACGTGGCTGTTGTCGCCGAACCGTACTTTGTCCCCCCCAGGGATAACTGGGTGGGAGACCTGGACGGTTTGGTGGCCATCATTGGCGGGGCTCTTGTCAACCCGTCCCGAGGTCACGGCTGGGTAGCCGCCCTCGTGGACGGCATTGGTATGGTTGGGCCGTATTTTTCGCCCAACAAGAGTCTCGCCGACTTCGAGAGGTTCCTTGTCGAGTTGGGTGCCGTCGTGGGCCGACTCCACCCTCGCCCTGTGCTGTTGCTGGGGGATCTCAACGCCAAGTCTGTGGCGTGGGGATCTCCTGTGACCGATGCTAGGGGCGAGGTGCTGGAGGAGTGGGCGGTCACGACTGGCTTGACCGTCCTAAATCGGGGCTCGGTCCACACGTGCGTGCGGCAGCGGGGCGGCTCTATAGTGGACGTCTCGTTCGCTAGCCCTGCTGTCGCGATCCGTGTCCGCGACTGGCGTGTCGCCGTGGAGGTGGAGACGTTGTCGGATCACCGTTACATCCGTTTCGACGTCTCCGCCCAGACCAGCGGCGGCCGCAGTTCGATGGCCCCGCGAATGGACGGTCCGCGCTGGGCGCGTAAGCGCATCGACAGGGAGCTTCTCGAGGAGGCCGCTATTGTCCAGGCCTGGTTCCGGGAGTCGGCAACAAACGGACCCGTCGACGTCGAACAGGAGGCGCTGTGGTTCCGCGGGGCGATGACGCAAATCTGCGACGCGTCCATGCCCCGGGTCCACGCACAGTCAGCAAGGCGCCAGGTGTACTGGTGGACCGCCGAGATCGCGCAGCTGCGCGTCGCTTGCGTGGCGGTTAGACGCCAGTACACCCGATACCGGAGGAGACGTCGTCGGGTCCCTGACGAAGAAGCCGCGCTGTATGAGGTGTACCGCGCGGCGAAGGAGGCTCTGTGGCTGGCCATCGGCGAGGCGAAAACGCGAGCCAGGGAGGAGATGTTGGAGAGTCTAGACGGGGATCCGTGGGGGCGCCCTTATCGCGCGGTCCGAGGGAAACTTCGAGCCGCGGCGCCCCCACTTACGGAGAGTCTCCAACCCGAGCTGCTGGAGGAAGCAGTCGCAGCCCTCTTCCCGGTGAGAGCGGAGCACAGTCCGCCGCCGATGGCTGTGCCCACAGCCGCAGAGCCTACAGGAGAGAACGCCATCAGTGTCCCAGAGGTGACACAGGCAGAGATGGGGGCAGCCGTGATGCGGCTCCGGGCCAAGAACGTGGCTCCGGGGCCCGACGGGATCCACGGCTGCGTGTTAGCCCTCGCTCTGAAGGAGCTTGAGCCCCAACTGAGAGGACTCTACACAGCGTGTCTTGAGCGGGGCCAGTTTCCCACTTTGTGGAAATCTGGTCGTCTGGTCCTGCTCAGGAAGGCGGGGCGCCCTGCCGACTCGCCGTCCGCGTACCGGCCCATAGTGCTGCTAGACGAGGTGGGCAAGCTGTTTGAGCGTATTATCGCAGCCCGCCTCGTCGGCCACTTGTGCAGAGAGGGGCCGGACCTGGACGACAGCCAGTTTGGTTTTCGGCATGGGCGCTCCACCATCCACGCTGTGTCGCGGGTGAGAGTCCTGGCGGAGGAAGCGGTGTCCCGGGGCGGGGTGATGTTGGCGGTGTCCTTGGACATCTCCAACGCCTTCAACACCCTGCCCTGGAGTTGTATTCGGGAGGCACTGCGCTATCATCGGGTGCCTCCCTACCTCCGCCACATCGTTGGGGCTTATTTGTCGGAGAGGTGTGTCACCTACGTGGGACGTGATGGCGGAAACCAGCGCCGCATGTCGTGCGGTGTTCCGCAGGGCTCGGTCCTAGGTCCGCTCCTGTGGAACATCGGGTACGACTGGGTGCTGAGGGGTGAGCTCCAACTGGGCGTAGATCTGACGTGTTATGCGGATGACACGCTGGTCACTGCCCGGGGGAGCTCGCACAGGGAGGCAGCGTTGCTGGCGACGGCTGCGGTCTCACAGGTGGTGGGCCGCATACGTCGCCTAGGCCTGGAGGTGGCCCTCAGCAAATCGGAGGCCATGGTGTTTCATGGCCCCCGGCGGGCGCCGCCGCCCGGCTCACACATCGTGGTCGGGGGGGCTCGGATCGCTGTCGAGTCCACCATGAAGTATTTAGGATTGGTGCTCGACAGCCGGTGGAACTTCGAGCCCCACTTCCGACGGCTGGCGCCCAAGTTGCTGGGCGCGGCTGGCGCGCTCGCAACGCTGCTTCCCAATCTGGGGGGCCCGAGCGCCGTCTGTAGACGGCTCTACGTGGGGGTCGTGCGATCCATGGCCCTGTATGGGGCCCCGGTGTGGGCCTCTGACCTGACGGCCGGCAGCATCGCTGTTTTGCGAAAGCCGCAGAGGGCGATGGCCGTCAGAGTCATCAGGGGGTATCGCACGATCTCCTACGAGGCGGCGTGCGTACTGGCCGGATCCCCGCCCTGGGACCTCGAGGCGAAAGTACTCGCGTCGTTGTATCGGTGGCGCGAGGAAGCGAGGGCGCCGGGCGAGGGACCGATGCAGCGACACATAGAGCTGCGTCGGTCTCAGCTTCGCGAGGTCCTGGTGGCGGAATGGCGGGACAGGCTTTCGCGCCCTACCGCCGGCCTCGTCACCATCGAGGCGGTCCGGCCGGTGCTCGAGCGCTGGCTCGGGAGGAGGCACGGCTCCCTGTCGTTTCGGGTGACGCAGGTGCTCTCGGGGCATGGCTGCTTCGGGAAGTACCTGTGTCGCATAAACAGGGAGCCGGACGCCCGGTGTCACCACTGCGTCGACTGCCGGGAGGACACGGCGCGGCATACGCTGGCAGAGTGTGCCGCTTGGGAGGAGCCGCGCCGTGCCCTCATCTCAGAAGTAGGCAGTGACCTGTCGCTGCCGGCCGTAGTTGAGTCGATGGTCGGCAGCGACGAGTCCTGGGACGCGGTGGTTTCCTTCTGCGAGACAGTCGTCTCGCAGAAGGAGGCTGCGGAAAGGGAGAGGGAGATCTCGTCCACTCACCCGGCCCGCAGAAGGCGCACCGGGCGTCGGCGGAGGGCGGACAACGCCCTCTTCCAGCCCCCCTAAATGGGTCCAGGGGCGACGGACTCGGGGACGTCCGTCGCCCCCCACACACCAGGACCCGAGGTGGCGGCGCGTAGTGTTCCACGCGCGCCCCTTTTAGACGTCACGGGGGGAGTCAAACACCTCACTCCCCCCCAGACCCGAAGTGGCCCGCAGCGGCGGGCCGGCACCAGTCGGGGGTTGCGGAAGGATCGTACGCTCCCGCGACCCCCGGCGTAGGTGTGAGATGGAACACCGGGGTGGTTTTTAGTCAGTAAGAGTCTGACAGACCCCGCCGCCCGCCCCAGGGCGGCGGACATCCATGAGGATTTTCCACCCCGGAAACAAAAAAAAAAAAAAAAAGTTGGTAGCGATCCTACCTTCTGAGCCGCTGGTCCCGGGTTCGATCCCCGGACAAGTCAAACATTTGTGTGCATGAACATGTCTGTGTGTATATGTATATCAGTCATCAGGTTACCGTAGTACAGGCTCTGCCTAGTTCGGGACCTGAAGAGCTTGTGTGGATGTTGTCTCATATTATTATTATTATTAGTAGCAAACGACCGTTACTTCGGCTGAAACTACGAATTTCGTACATAGAGAGTAGACAGACATCTCATCCATAAGCCCTTCATTCTTTCACGGGACCAACCCCGTATCCCGAAAAACATCCCCACACTTTAACACTTCCACCGCCGCCGCGCCGTGCCGTGCTTGACTGTCTTTTTGGTGTACTTATTATTCAAAGGGTCGTTAATTGATCGTTAGTACATATCGTTTTCCGTCGGAATTTACCAAATTTATTTACGTTCATTCGTAAACAAAACTTTTCCATTGATGAACAGTCCAACTGCCATATTTTTTAGCGAAGGCTAGACGATTTTCTCGGTTACTTGGTAAGAAGTGGTACTTTCCCAGCAAGTCCACCAAACAATTTCCCTTCACCCAACCGCCTACGGACTAGTCTTGCGGGGGACAGGTTTCGAGGGTCGTTCTGTGAAAATACTTCTTTTCGAATAACATTAGAACCTTTGAAGGGGGATCCGTCTTCGCCAAACGAATCATAAGCCTGTCTTCTTGAATTTTGGGCTTCCTTGACCGAACTTGAACATCCGATGTTGCATGCTGTTTGTAATGTGCAATGGCGTTAAATACCATCTTTACGGAACACTAAGTGAGCGGCTATTTTTCTTCTGTAAGTCCTTTTCGTTTGAAATTAAAATTTGCAATATTTTTTTCTGGTTGCCGCATCACAGCGCTTGTTTTTAACCATTTTTAATAATTAAATCACTCAGAATGTATCTTAACTATGAATAAGAAAAAGGCGGCAAACTGCCTTATGATGAACTGATGTCATTATGGAACGATGTATTGTAAGTTTCAAAATTATAATTAGTTTTCCGACTGCCAGTACTAAAAATATTTATAAATTTTTCCATGTTATATTTATCTATTATTAGATAACAAAATGTTTATGATCGTTAGTGATCATTTTTAAAGCAGAGTTACGAGTGTACATTTGAATGTGGTAAAATTAATCTTTTACCTCCAATTAATTGCAATAATAACATAAAAAGTAATGCCAAATGATTCTGCGTTTCTAATTATATGACCACCAGACTTATTCCGCGGCAAAGTCGCGATTCTATTACTTGAGTCGTATGCCCCGAGTCGCCAACCTACGTTTGGTAAATAGGAAATATCCATTATTCGTTACTTAAAAAGAGACCTTGACCTCTGAGTAGGTATTCCGTTTTTTTTCTCAAATAACAAAAACCACCGTTGCTTGCGCAAAAAGGTTTATTACATACAACTTTACGTTCATTGATTTCTAAAAGTGTGTTTTAAAGATGTAGGTACTTACTACTTAGGGCCTGTGCACACCACGTTTTTTAAACGTGCGTCGACGGCGCGCTTTTATCTTACAGAGGTCTACAGGCTGCGTCTGACTCGCGTGCGTATCGCGTCTGTATCGCTACAAACGCACGTCAACGGCGCGTTTAAAAAACGTGGTGTGCACAGGCCCTTACATCTTTTTTTCTTATCTCATGACGCCATTTAAAATAGTAATATTTTCAAGATTTTTTACATAAAGATTTATTTATTCTCAGATAATGTCAGTTCTGGCTGAAACAGACTGGGAGAAGGAGGTATCCGAACTAAGGCCCATCAGAAACGATCTATGTGACCTCATGGACATCAGGCAACCAGTCATGAAACAAAAGGCGGGCGCTTAAAGTTTTAGGAAACTAGTAATACGGTACCAACATTACTAACGCTTGATAGTAGCTTTATTGTAGAGGTCTTGGTTGGAGACTGGATTATATTATTATTATGGATAATGCGTATTTTGGCTCTCATGTTACATTTAAGGTTGTTCTGAAATCAGTATTCAATCAATCTAGTATATTTTTTTTTACGTAATTCGTCCTCTGTTTTTGCACTTATCAATTTAGATAAAAGTCTAGGTCAAATATGTAGATTTGCTAAGTCAGTACGAAATAGCTGAGTAATATTAAAAATATTATTTTACAAAAGGCGTAATAATTTTCTCGTTACGTTCGTTTCTCGCTATGGCGCAAATGTTTCACAATTTTCATGAATATTTTAGCAGTTTTTTTTTTTGTTGTAAATAATCCGGTCTCTAATGATGATTGATGATTGCAAGCAGTTACTTCAGTGGCTGCATATTGTTCTCTTTTTATTGGTAAATAATTATTAACTTGCTAATGTGATAATAAAACTTCTGTGCTATGGTACGTTTTTACTGACAGAACTTGAGCGAGCTAAGATTTATTTACGATCGAGCGACTGCACGGTCCGCATGTCTTTCTTCTTTCCAAATAAATAAAAGGAGAAGATTGACTGACATGTTAGCGCACAGCCCAAACTACTGAGAGTAGGAACGGGAAACTTTTTGCAATTGGGAATTTAACTCTTAAGGCGGTGACAGCGGAGGAGTTGGTTTGTATTAAAAAAAAATATCCTTTGAGTTAATAAACTTGAAACGTGGCACGATTATACTTATCTAAGTAATTAGGGGGATTTAGGGGTTGTTAAAGTTTGTACGCAGACGATGTCGCGGGTAGACCTAGTTTGATACAAATGTGCGCTTGCTCGTTTCACCGATAGCCTCACCGTGCTCTTTTAATATGCGATCAAGAAACGTGGTCAGGATAAAATCCATTCGAAAAGTAAGCTGTTTTTGAACTAACGTATAAATAACAGTCTAGCCAGTGAAAACGTACCTTTACAGAAGTATGAGATTCATATTTTTATACAGCTTATCAGTAACGACATTTGACACTCTAATGATATTTTAACACGTTGTCAGATAATGATTAAACACGTTTTGCTAATTTGTGATAAGTACGAGATTCTCACTCAAATGTATTGGTTGATCTTGATATGAAATGATGCATTTATGTTACTCAATGTAATATTCTAATAAACTTATCTATTTATTTATATTTAGTTTTATTTACAATTATTTTTAGCTTACGATATAGTTTTACACATGTGGGTTTAAAGCAACAACTTTCGAAGCAATTTGAATTGTTTTCAAAAGTAAATCAGTGGATATTTCCGACTGTTAAGTTTCCTTTTCAACCAAGAACTTGGAGTTGTGCTGGATCCTGTGGCGCGTCAGCGATGAGGTTCGACCAAAAAGTACCGTAATTCTTCAGGATGGTGCCTCTGTAAACAAAAATATGTTATTGCAAATCATTATTATTCATGCAAGTCATACAAGGAAAAATAGAGTTATGGTGAATGTTTACAGAATCATTGAGATTACATGCGACAGCAAGACAGATTGTTGTTTAGGCCGAGATGACTACTAAAGCCTCGCTGTGTTTACTTATCCACGTGACGCGTGTATATCGTGCATCACATCTGCGTAGTCTTTTCTCAACAAAGTTGTGGTCGGCTTCCAGTCTAACCGGATGCAGCTGAGTACCAGTATTTTGCACAGAGCGACTGCCTATCTGACCTACACAACCTAGTTACTGGGTAATACTATACCCCTTGGTAAGACTGGTTGTCAGACTTTCGGGCTTCTGACGACCCGTAACGACTGTCAAAGACTCGTGGTCATTCGTGACCAACGGCTTAACGTGCTTTCCGAGGCACGGAGGTGTCTTGGTATGTAAAGATGGTCACCCATCCACGGACTAACCGCGGCAAGCGTAGCTTAACGTGATCGATCGACCCGTGCGGCTGTCATTACTTAGCCACTAGCCTTGCATCAGAAGACTTGAATTAAATTAGTCTATTGCATTATCCGCCTTGGAATTGTCGATTACAGGAGATTTTAAGTACCTAATATGGCTTCACCTGCTCTGCCGTCATAAGAAAGAAGGCCGTAACTACGTCAACGTTGATTCCGTAATAACTGAAGTTTTATCTAAAATGAAGGCCCGCAGTTTACTGAATGGTTTTAGTTTGTGATTCTTGTTTTATAAGGCGTCAAAAAATATAGGCTTTATTTTGAACCATAAATTGACACAAAGGCCGTTATTGTGTCATAAGGGTTTTCAGATTCAAAAACCAGAACTTATGTCGCTGTTAAAGCTAAAATCCTTATCATATGTCTAATCTAATACGAATTGCAGCTTTGTGTGTCAGACCATAAGATAGCATTTTCTTTGCTGATTCCGAATATGTTAATATCACATTTTTAACAAAATTGTCAGTTACGGCCTTCTTTCTTATGACGGCAGTGCTATTGTCATCTTTCTTATGACGGCAGTGCTATTGTCATACATTATGATGATTAGATTAGAAATCACACTAGTAGATTCTATGCATCAAATTGTATAGCACTCCTAAACAATCAATCAATCGGCCTAACCTTTTTCCAACTGTGTTGGAGCCGGCTTCCAGTCTTACCGGATGCAGCTGACTATCAGTATTTAGCAACCATAAGCAATACGACACAAATACAAACGAATACTGCATTAGTTTAATTCGGGGACGTGGTTAACACGATGATACATGTTACAATTAGGCGAAGGCAGAGGTGTGCCATGAAACACTAAGTCTAGTCTGTAAGGGCGAACCTAATTCTCATTTATCAGGCATCCAATCTTTATAATACTAATTTCAACACAAAATCGGAACAGTTTTTTTTTTAGCCTTCTAGGGACACTTTTCCCGCACCGCCATCATGGTACGCGTCAGTCATCTCGCCACCGCTTCCTGGGCCGACCTCGGCGAACAAAGATTTATAATTATTCTTTTCAAACGTACACAGCAGTTGACCTATTACACCAGTAACACACTTGTTTAATCTAGTTTTAACGACAATGATCCTCGGGTTATCAATTGTGCAAAAAGCTTGTGAAACACCCAAGGTACGTTTCAATATCATAAAAACTTGCTGATTAATGTCCAATAATCGGAACATTGCAAAACTGTGTGTCATATAAACATGGTCATTATTCAAAACGCGCAATTCACCGGATAGCCGACATCGCAATTACTTCAGAATAATCAATTCAAGGCTAATTATGTCTACGCTTTAAAATGATCTAGCGTAGTATGATACATTTTAATTGATACACATTCTACTTATACAGGGTTTATCTTAAGGTCAGTTTACGTTAACTAATGTTCACGAGAGCTCATTGATGTTACGAAACTGCACATATGTATCTGCAGTGAAAGGAGTAGTGTTCGGGCATGGGTCGATAACCTCATTGTCACGCTTTGCCTCAAAATCCAAGTACCTACGGCCGGATAGTACCTACTTCAATTAACTTGTTTGTATTAGATTGACAGCTATAATTAAATCAAACTATTTCAAAACGTCCTCGGAAGATCGTAGGTTTTGAAGTTTAGATGAGTCCTGACTCCTGCATAATCCTGCAAAATTTTACTTTAACGTTCCCGGAAGGTCGAAGTGATGGAACGCACCGTTGCGTGTTCCATTTACCTCTACGAATTCAAAATTCATTTAAAGTGCGTGCAAGTAGAAACTTTAATAATATGTGTAAACAGCATAATTTTGATCCTTTCTTAAAAGGTGTGTCCTCGGCCAGAAAGTGCCTGAACCTTAACTTGTACTTATAATTAAGGGTTTTTATTCTAGTACTTATTGAATATAATAATAATAATATGGGACAACATCCACACAAGGTCTTCAGGTCCCGAACTAGGCAGAGCCTGTACTACGGTAACCTGATGATTGATATACATATACACACCCAGACACAGGTCAAACAGACATGTTCATGCACACAAATGTTTGACTTGTCCGGGAATCGAACCCGGAACCAGCGGCTCAGAAGGCAGGGTCGCTACCAACTGCGCCAACCGGTCAGTCAAAATTGAATATGAATTGAATTTAGTTTAAGCTTGAACGTTATACTGCTTTTTTCTCTTTTTTTTGGTAGCTGTGTTGTTTTGTTCACACTCTTTCTTTCCAATCTGTTTTTAGAAGTGAAGTCTTTTAATTGGCTGGCAGTCTCACATACTATTTTTTATTTTGTTTATTTTAGCTGTAAGTCTTCCATAATTAATAAATAAATAATAAAATATCCGGCGGAAGTTGAAACTAAGGAGGCATTTAGTCATTTTGTTTTTCGAAGTATAAAACAATCTTTCCCAAAACGTATTTTATAACTTGTGAAACGATTTCTTTAAGTAGGTACCTATATGGACAGTCAAGAAACATCTTCTAAAAAAATGCAAATGTTGACGACATTCTTCGGTAAGCTCGACTTGATTCAGTACTAAAACTTACGTGAAATATACCCTTCCTTGGCCATCAGGCGGCGCTCTCCACAGTAGCGTGGCCCTTGTCTTGAACTCAGGGTCGCCGTGTGTGACGGACGAACATTCTGGATGCACGGTGGTATTGGGGGCCGGTTCCCACGCCCCGATCCAGTCGTCGTGCTCAACTGAACGCGCTTGTATGAAGAACCCTTTGAAGGGCTCTGATCCTTCTATTGTAACTGGAAAGTGAGGGTTAAGCTTTATTTATTTAACACTTCAATCAAGCCTTCGATTAATAATAGTAGTATTATTGATCGAAGAATCAAGCACACAAATGTACAGAGGCGGACATTAATGCCACACCTAGGCATTTTCTACCAGTCAACCTTTGGGTGATGCAGAGACAAACAGTGATCGGTGCAATTACGAAAATTGAGTAACAGTTATGTATTTTTGTTTGAATGTTCAATGAAGATTTGTGAAGTTTTCTAAACTATCTATCCTACTTCATCTCATTATCTTGATCTCGCTGAAAGTTCAATTGAATTAAGTTTTTGTTAGGTACCTAAATGCAGCGTAGTTTAGGATAAGCTTTTATGCTGTGCAGTAGTAGCTGTGAGAGACAAACATCTCGTGAACTCAAACCATTAGTGCAAATACTTAATAGTAGATTATTAACCAAGGGGATAAAGCAGTGTCTTCTGTCGCGGGTGACGATTTAAATCGCGAGCGTAATGAAGGACTCGAGGTTTACTCCCGAGCGTAGCGAGGGTGTTAAAAACTTAAATCACGAGCGAAGCGAGGGATTTAAGACGAGTCCTGAGTGTAGCGAGGGATTTAAGTTCACCCAAGACTAAGACAGCTTTATCACCGAGGAAAGTACTCTACTGTTCGTACCATTTGCGAACAAATTAACACAATAATAATATGAGATAAGCATTTATTAAAAATAATGACAATTAAACGTATTTTTAGAACATTAACTTATTTATAAAAATAAATGAAATTAACTTAACGTTTATGTATTTGAAGAAAACAAAAACGCGGCAAACTCCTAGACTATTTTTTTTGTCGGAAAAGCAAAGGCATCAAGATCATACGGCCTCGTCGGTTTTCGTAATTTTATTTAATCATAACTGCATAATAAAGGCGTATTCCTTTTTCAAAAAGATGTATAATGCTTTATATACAAACTCAATGGTGTAAACACAGATGTAGTTCAGTATAAATTTCGGTAAGTATTCCAAATTTAAATCACATTCTCCCCCTAGAGGATGAATGAAATTCAGTACAATTTTCTTTCCCTGTTTTTAACAGATTAAAAATGACTATTATTATGTTCGCTTTTTGTGGCATAGAATGTCACTTTTTTGAGCAAGTGGTACGAAAAGGTACTTTTCAGTTGATTAAAAAAAGTCTCGCCGATGCATTTTTAGTAAATAAAACTTCTATAGGTAACATTCAAAATAGGGTCCTTTCATTCTTTGATACTTTCCCAACCCTTTCAATCCGCAGCTGTTCATCTACACACAGTTTTCAAGATCTAACTTTGGTACCCTGTACCCTGTTACCCCAATTCGTTGGGGACAAACCGGTCGAACCGCCATCGCCATAAGCCGTCTGACCTACAATACCATACGCATACGGTTTGCGTAATCGAACTTGTGAGTATTACGCACTCGTTGCCCGCCGGTAGATTTTATCAATGGACTACTACTAACTACTTAACAGTAACATTATCGTCTGATCTTGTTTTATCCTTTTTATTATTATTTTGTAATAGATTTTAAGAGTTGCTTGCCTACAAAAATAATTAGGAGATACGAAATAACGAACGAAAGTTTACATGATGCGATTGTGAAACGCTGTCTACTCATTTTAAGTTCGTATTTAATGAAATGATGAATGAAATATCGAAGCAATAAGTGTGTGCCGACAATCAAGTAATTACTGGCTATTATTGATAAACTTTTTGCTGGAGCATTATAAAAACGCGTCTGGAACCGGAATAATGTACCCTGGGCGATACCTTAGCAGGCATTCAATAAAATATTTAAAAAAAAAGTGCCTTACGGTAACAGGGTCAAATTAAATTGCCGCGCAAAACTTCAGATATGACGGGTTCCTATATGCTTAAAAAATATGAGTTAGGTAAGAATCAGAAAGAGAGAGGATAGGATATTTTTTGTGCGCTTACCGCGGGCGTTATGAGTAATCTAACAAACTATTCAGGAAAACGTGCGGGTAGTTTTGATTTATATCGATCGAAACTCTTTTATTTAGGTTGTTAGTTGAAGTAAATCAGAAGAGAGTAGGTACATTGAAGGTACGGTTAGCAACGAACTGTAACTTTTATAATATAATGTAAATAACACAACATCATAATTACATATTTTTCTATTTGTTTTACGTGTCTAGTGAATAATAATAATAATGAAGTGTTAATAGTCTTTCATTGCTAACTGTATCCAAAATATACTTAGGTATAAACAAAAGTAGCATTTTTCATTAACGTTAATTCCTTAGTTAGATATTACTCACACAACTATTCATACAAATTACCTATCATCCTGAATAATCTTTAAAAAAAAAAAACAACAACAGTACAGTACAGTAATGAGAAAAGTGTATTCACCTGTGACCGGAGTATTTGGCCCGTAAACTAGCGCCGATGCGGCGACCCGATACGGCAGAGTGGACAAGGGTTGTGTCCTATGTTGCCCATGATTAGGCTGGTTAGCACGGCTCTTCACACACGTGTCTATCGGTGCCCCGTCCGGGAAGCTTTGCACACCCCAGCACAAAATTAACCCTAAAATTAACTTCGCCAACATTTTGACTCTGTTTATTTGTACGTTTGATTTGATAGGTAACACTGCACACCTCGCGGTCGACTGTGCGTGAGTATGTTGCCGCACTCAGTTTTGTAAGCGGAGTTCGAAAGGATCTAGATCTTTGTACAAGTTGATAGATCAATTAATGTTGTAGGATGTTGAGGTGTGGTGTGCCGAAATAGGCATAACTATCGTTACCGTGATTGCACACATGACGCATGTTCTGAATGACCTGCTTGCGTATGAAAATTGAAATAAAATTAACTTTGTGTCATTTAATTTTTATTTATACAAATGTAACTTGCTACATTACGAGTAGTTGTCTTTTACAAAACTTTTCATGAACTTTCGCTTACACAGACTCCAGTACCTATTGAAATATATAATAGCTGATGAGGAGCGGTGAATAAAATTAGCACCAATAAGCTGTTGCAAAAGAGTGTGACTCGTTTTGCTAAAATTATTTGTTAGCTATTTATTAGTTACATTACAAGTCGTGAGATGAATTAATAACGAAACCGAATTTTTAATGTGCTAAGTAATTTTGGGCGATGCAATTACAAAAATAATTGTGTAGTTCTGATGATTTCGATTAGGAAATGATGATAAAAATATTATCATGAATAATGTTCACACGTCTAACTATAGATAGGTACAAAAACATCGTTGATTTCATGATAATGTTAGCAAGGTGTGAGGTATTATTCATTTAAAAATACAATCCTATCTCCATCGGGCCTATTTGGCGCAAGAACGTTCGGGTCTAATGAGACTTTAGCTGCAGTATCCGTGGTTTCGATATATTGCATTATCTCCTCGAGCATGTTTTCACAGTCATCGTATTC
The DNA here is from genome assembly GCA_937001585.2 of Brachylomia viminalis. Classification (NCBI taxonomy): domain Eukaryota; kingdom Metazoa; phylum Arthropoda; class Insecta; order Lepidoptera; family Noctuidae; genus Brachylomia; species Brachylomia viminalis. The sequence goes on from OW443300.2 coordinate 9,168,302, forward strand.
AGCATCGTCTTTCGTCTTCATAGTGACGGGCTCTTTTTCAGGGCCAGTCTCTTTCTTAACACCTACATAAGGTGAATCATTTCTATATTCCAAACAATCCCAATTTGCTATTATCTGATCAGAATTCTTTTCACGAACTTCAGAAATGTCGCGTAGTTTGGAATGGTTTGGAAATTTCTTCTCAAAATATTTTGTTTCGTAATCATTCAAGGAATTGTTGTAAATGCTGCTGGATGGTGATGAAATGCACTGGATCCAGTCTTGGCAATTGATCGAAACGCTTGAAGCGTTCGTGAAACCGTAGCAATCTTCTACTTTGCAATCTCTGTTAGCTATGAAGCCGGAGTCGTTGTCCAAGTCCGACCTATCTAATGAGTCATATCCTTCGTTAGTGACACCATTTTGTATAGTTTCGTAGACTGGTTCTAAGATCTCGGCCAGTCGTTCGCTGGCTTGTATCGATATGATTTCAGCGACATGTAACTTTGGTCTTATAGTGGCGTATTGGTCTTTGGCGTCGTCTGACGCGTTAGGTAGAGCGGTACTGCAAGTAATTCTTCTTTCGGAGTTTATGCCTATACTCATTCTGGGGTACGTGGAATCTCTTCTAATACGGGACACTACTGCATTTTCTGTTTTTCTGTATGTTGCTTTGATTAACGTGTGGACCTGAAGGAAATAGAATTCGAACCACTAAATACCTTTTACAAACTCAATATTATTTATCATCATAAAGATATTGAAATCGTACCTCTTTATTAACATAGCAATAAAGCATAGCCACGACGAGTCCCTGCAGCCCCTCGACGGTGTATGACGCGTAGTAATAGATCTGTTCTTCAGTACAGTTAGAGGTGGATGGCCTAAACGCAGTCAGCAAGAATTGTGTTCCAAATAGTGGCATCAGAAACAATGTTGCTTTAGCTGTGCTCCTGCAAAATAAATAGCATACAGAACATGACCTTGTCCTTTAGGCGCTAAAGGATTGTGTTTTGAGAATGGAAAAGCTAGCTTCTTCTCCATAGTCATCTTGTATTGGGGAGCTGTTTGCGCCAACATCACTTTCCAAGCTCAAACACTGGAAAGCGATGAAAGAGTAGTTTAGGAGCTGTCTCTTGAAATACAGTAGTTAGCAAAGTGTTGACTGATTTTTAAAATTATACTTTCTACTTGTAAAATATTGCTTAATAAAATCTTTAAAACGTAATTTTCAGCAACGAGATGCAGTTTCGCTCTAATTCGTTCAGCCGACTATTATTTATTTATTACTTAAACTGTTATAAAGAGTGCCATAAATGTAGTGTCTAAATTATAATACTTATGTATATTTTGGTATCTAGACACAGAAACCTTATTTCTGTTATCTTAATCTGGCTTTGGATAATCTCTGCATTACTTAAAATTTGATTTTCGATCATAAAATACGTGATATCAACTAACATACCCAGAAATACCCACATGTTGTTTGGTGTCAAAATAGCTCTAGATCCTCACTGGGATTGTGCAATGTTTTTAGCCAACAGGAGACGTAGATTGTTGCATTCCAAGAGCGTCAATCATTGCACTTCAAACCTTACCTAAATGTCAATAACATGAAAGTCACATGACGCGCTCTCGTGATTTGCAACGACTTTATGCACTATGATAATTTAAAACAAGCGAGGTTAAGATTCTTCCACAAAAACTTAACAAAATAAAAGCTTTAAGCACTCACAGTTGATTAGCATTCTCTGAGTTCCTGATCTTCGTTAGCAAGACCCTCAGCACATCAATAAAGAGGCCAGTGTTGACCAGCAAGATGGCGATTCGTGGCGCATCCAGTATCCACTGCACGTGCTGCACCGTGTATATCAGCCAACAAGAATGATCGTTGTGCACTGCCATTACGGCCGCCCAGGCTATGGCAGGCGCTAGAGCTATTACTGGGGATTGAATGAGGTTTACATTATTTCCTGTTGTCTTTAAAATGAATGGACCTTTTATACACGGTGACATTTGAATCACAGTTTTGCTAGAACAAACGTTGTTCAGACCATGGTCTACTACCTACTATTCTACAGCATCAAAATATGTAATCAAAACAAACTAATCTAGGAGTTCTCAAATTAGTTATTAGTTTAGCGTGTGTGTGTTTTATGTTGCTCAAACGTGTAATAATGTTTGAAACATTAACCGTAACATCAAAGTACTCATCACGGTAGCGATATTGCATTCAAGACGCGAGCGCCGCGCGTCGCAGCCGCAGTGTCAGTGTTGTAGGGCATAACGATAATCCCGACATTTTTAACATTGCCTTGTTTTTGTTTTTTTCGAAAACCAATACTTAACGTTTTTTTTTCTATTGGATGCTATAGAAAGGTTGTAGACCATGGTCTGAACAACGTTTGTTCTAGCAAAACTGTGATTCAAATGTCACCGTGTATAATTAACTTGCTATACTTACTCAGATCAATAAAAAGGTAATTATGCACCTAAAGGGTAAATCCTGCGCTTAAAGGTCGTGAGTTTCTATAATAATTCGTCTGGTCGTCTGTAGGTCCAGATCACAAAATATTAGTTTAGCGCGAGTAATAACGTGATAAGTACTTGAAAACTTTTTGCGATACGCCTAAACTACAAGTTAAAGCAGTTTTTAGACGAACAACGGTTGGTACAAGTCCCGTCACCGACTTCCATGCAAGTAAAATAAATTTTTAAACGACTGCCAAGTTTTAAAGTCTTGCCTGTTTTATTAGAAAGGGTCTTTCAATGCTTAAATTAATTAAACGCTAAAAAGCTCCCTTAAATAAATATTTGTAAAAGCATACATACCAGTAGCAATACTGTACAGCCATTTCATGTTCATCTTCTGCTTGAACACTGCAACGATGGAGCGATGCAAGAACAAGCCTTCGACCAGCATGCACACAAACACGGCATTGCCTGCAACGCGCTCAGCAAACGCCAGAATACGGCATGCAACACCATGCGATGACATCACCGTCTCGCCGGCACTCGTCAGCTCGTCTATGTAGATCTACAGGTAAGTAGGTAGGTATTAGAGGACTTGAAATTTACACTAAATGTTTTTGTATAATGTAATTTAGAAACTTAGCAAAAAAACGCACAGGCTAGGCAAATGGAACAACCCAAAAAAGCATGAGGTTTCGTAATTGTGACCCTTGCAGGGTCATTCTCTGAAAATTCTCAAATTTATGAGGACTAAAAGAAGGGTGGATCCCACGGTACCTACTCCTATATTTTGGTCTTAAAACAGAAACATAATAGGTTGGGTAGGTACGTAACTGGACTTTGATCGATACCAAATTCAAATCTAAACAACAACAATTCAGTCAATATTTTCGCTTCACAATAGTATAAACACCAAATAATTTAGATCGAACCTTCAATACAATTACACCATACATGATGCCAGTCTATTGTCTCTGACTTACCTCACTTCTGCTGACGATCACAAGCGCATTTCTGATTACGATAGCAATGAGAAGATTCCTGTGTAGTGCCACACGAGTAATTCGGAGTCTTTTGTAGAAGCAAAAGATGAAAACTGCGGGTAGACAGGCGATGATGGAGATGGATAGCACGGTGATGTAGAACTGGTAACGGCGAAGCAGGCGTGGGGTGATGCTGCATGTGCTGTAGTCTGTTTGGAGCTCCCATGTGGCGTTTGTGTGGCATTGTTTGCTACTAAAGTCTGGAGAGATGGACAATTAAGTTTTGCCAATAAAGGTAGTAGATACTAAAATCTAAAAATAATAAATTAGTAAGTGGCTAATATGCTATATAATATGCTGCAGTGTTTACTTTTTAGGTTACTGACCCATTGATAATTCTACCTAGCAAAACAAATTAATCAAAGGGACGTTTAGCACGTGAGCGATAGGTAGTGTAACGAACGTAAAGGTCGAATAACTAATTATGTATGTAGCTTGGTTAGTCAATTTAATAAGTCTACAGATTGACCTGCATTTATCACAAGACTTAAGAAAATAATCTTTTCACTCCTCTTGCTCAAAAAGACCGTCATTGTGGCGTACCAGAGTGAAGAAAAAATTGCAATTCTTCCTCTAGGGGAAAGTTTTTTTTTTAAATTTTTGTGTGTCAAATGACAATGAGCCTACAAAAACGAAAAAGTCTTTAGTCATAAGTAGAATAATCATGAATATAGACTCGACTTATTACTGTTTCATAAAAAAAGAACTTCATTTTATTTTTGAAAATGGAACTAAAATCGGCGATCTCTTTGGTAGATAGAATGCATGCAATGCGTTGCGGCTGCAGAAGAAAAAACAAAAAAAAGACATTGGCGCGAAATCTATATAATTTTTCTCTAATTGCAAATTGAATTATTTTCTCGCAATCGTAGTGAAAAGTAGAGTGTAACACACGGCGCTAAAAACCCATTAAAACTCGGTTTCTATTTAGTCCCTCGCTAAAGCTCGGGAGTAAAACTACCTCGTATAATGGGTCATTTTAGCTCCTTGTATAACAATCTACTAATTCTTATACTTAGATCTATACTAATATTATAAAGAGGTGCAATTTGTGGGTTTGTATGGTAGGGAGTACCTAATCTTCGGCACTGCTGATCCGATTCCAAAAATTCTTTCAGTCTCGGGAAATGGGAAGCTACAGCTTTACTGAGTGTCATAGGATGTTTTATTATAAAGCTAGAAGATTTACGCGGACGAACTCGTGGGCAGAGGTTACAGGCTATAAATCTAAACTATAGTATTCTTTTAGAATTAAAAGATTAAAAAAAACAGAACATACGATCGCATGAAGGTCCGGTGCTAGAATAGGCGAATTCTGAACAAACGTCGGTGGCCACAGCCCCCGTAAACGCTTCCTCCCAGCAAGTCCAGCCGTCGAATGTTGCTTCACACTGGTCCACTAAAATTAAATGTTTATAATGTGTTATGTCCTATGCCTATATTGTAAAGAAACAATATAGAATCGGAGTAGGTAGTCTAGAAGTCGGTTGGTCTTCTCTTTTCTGCCTTTTTTTATCTCGATGCGAAATCCAAATGGATGCTGTCCGTTTTGGAAAGGCCGGAGGGTTTATGTCGGTCTTCTAACGACTAAAACTCTACCGCCTGTTTCACTCGCTGCCATGAATCGGGTCGGGAGTGCATAATTCGTTCACGCATGTTCCGCACCCCCGACGAGTCATAGCTACCTAGAAAACCATATTTTGCTGGATCGGTAGATCGCTGCTTTTTTTGCTTTTGCTGGATCGGTACTTCACAATTTCACAAATCAGAGAATTCTTGCCGAGTTCCAGCTCAGGTATAATTATTAAACATTATATAAAATCATTAAGTTTACCCGAAGCATTGTGGGTTTCTGGCATATAGTGGCTGCAGCAGTCGCTTGCGGCATAGAAGCATCGCTCCCACCTCCCCTGTGCCGCCGGTATCAGTGCTTCGTGCACTACAGCGGCCACCTCTTCCAGACCAGGGTCGAAAGGATAGCAGCCACATGAACCGTCCCCTTTAGCCTATAACGACATAAAAGCTAGAAAACTGACGGACGCAGAACACAAGTCTTTGCTTAGGCTACACTAAAACGGGCTAAGGCGCTTTACAGGAGGATTTGTTATTGTACCCAAGTCTAAAACGAAATCTAAAAATGCGTCTGATTAGATTGGGTCTTACGGAATCGACGACATTTCACATTTTGACGGAGTCACTTACATAATTACTATAAATAAATATAAAACTTTATTGCTTCTAAGAGGTGTTGCAGTAAATACAATAAAAACAGTTGCACTTTACAAAAAATGAACGCTGGTATACAACATAAGTAAATGGTTGGGGTACTGTCCTCTAAGATAGACTACATAATCCTGTAGTAAAGAGAAACAATGCCGTATCCCTCAAGAATGGAGAAATTATTTGCATAGTGATTAAAAAGAAAAAAAAATTTAATAACATAAAACAAACATAATTATGGTTGCATTTTCATAATAAGCCTTCGGCATCGTACACTTACCTACCTCTACCGTAGATCTACTTGACTTCAGCAAACCCAGCTGATTTATGTTTTGGGTACAAGGTAACATATCAAGATATCATAGGTACCTACCTAAAATATTCAAGACTATCACAAGTTCATATCTTTGGCAGTGATCCACTATCGTTACGATATTCATCGCTACAATCGCTTCTACGCTGATGGCTCGACGTAAAGAGTGGATGACTAATAATAGGTAATCGAATACAACACTTAGTAGCTAAGTATCATTAATTTTGGTAGATTTCAGGGACAGATATTTTAAACTGCTTATCGGAGACTTTTCTTACAGATTGCTAGAAAGCACTTTAATTCGATACCAATACAATTTTACGTCCATAAACGAGGTCGTGTGGTCTCTAAAAGGGGCAGTAAACCCAACGTAGGCGCAACACACAGCTTGCACAGTAAGCTGAAGTAGCAGTGGTCTGACCAACTGACCATACCGTTCATATGAACAGGAGAATCAGTGCTTGAGTTGTGTGAAGTTCGCGAATCAGTAAACGTCGCGTGGGATGCCCTAGGCTGAATGGACGACGAATGGAAGACTGTTTGCGGAAGACAGAGACTGGTGCAATTTAGGAGAACATTTTGTCAAAAGTGAACTGCAAATTGCAAACGAAAGAGTAAGTTTTGGACAAACAGGTAGGCTATGGATTGTATCAAAAACTGCGTTTTAGTTATCCAGCTATGCGATAAGCCCAAGATTGGCATCTCAGAGCTGTTGTTCTACGGCTAGGGAAGCAAATCTACAATCGATGTATATAGGTAAGTAGATAGCTACGCCGGCCGTAGATATGTTACGTCTGAGAAAAAGTTCGATTTTATAGGGCATTGTTGTTGTAGAGCCTCTTTCTAAAAGTCTAATCTAGGTACACTGCTACATGGATCTTTTGGCGCTCGTATGGCGTTGACAGGGGGGCGCCGTTGTTAAACATTTGTGCAAATTGTTGTGTGAAATGTATGAAAAACAAGATGGCGGCGGTAGTTCCGATTTTGGGCACGCGCCGATAGAACCTTTTGGCGCTATAGGTACAAAATATAACTCACAATCTCCAGACATGGCGCGAACCAGTTCCCGTAGAAGCATCCAGCGTTCAGGTTGATGGTGTTAGAGCCGGCCACGTAGAGGAAATCGGGGGTATAAAGCAGGCATCCTCGACCTGCCACCCAACGGAAGACCTGCTCGTGGTAACGCACGTTGCGGTAATTGCAGGTCTTCCTTGCATCTGGAGGTACGGTGTTTGGTGGCTCCTGAAGATAAGTGTTATGAATTAAGAAAACCTTATGTTTTCGACTATGTAATAATGCTTTAACAGACAAACTGAAAGCAAACAGAAGGTACAGCACCCACGAAAAATTTGCCTACTCTATGTGCTATCAAAAGCCGTATATTTTACGAAGACTATGTTCGTAATTATATTTATTCTAGACTACATCGACGTCGTGCAGTAGAATGCTGGCCTATTCTATTGGCAGATCGAATATCTACCAATCAATCTACGAATATCTGTCGAACGGGAGTACCTTTCCATTTCCAAAGCTCTTAGCTGATTATATTGGAACGTAGCTAGCCGCAGCTTGTGTAATGTGCACGTTAGGGTATATGTACCTATACCCTATTGTAATGTAGGTACTTACAAGTGGTGCAATACTAGGGGATGGAAGAAGGTATAATAGATCCATACTCGTATATCTTTAAGTATCTATCTAGGTATAGGTGGATATTGACAGGGTAGTTTTAACTTTCTGCAGCGTCGAAGGGCGGTTGCTTCAGTTTCTAAGCCCAATTGAAGTCTTTATGTATTCAATTTGGTAATCGATGTTGCTTTGAGGGCAAAATTTCTGTCCAACTATTTTCTATATTTCTTCCATTTCTTTCAAGACTCACCTCACAAATGTAGATGTTGGGCCTTTCGCAAGCGAGGCGGTCATTATTGGCTCGGATGGCGACCCTCGTATCGCGCTGGTGCCACACGTCGAAGTCCACGTTTACAGGGTTCAGGACATCATTGAAGTGGGCGTCCACCTACAAGCAAACGGTAGGTCACCTAAGTCTAAGAGATGGTTAACAAGAGACTAGTTGGCAAGTAAGTAAGTACTAATTATTATTAGATAATCAGCCTTTTAAGCTCACTTGTACTACAAATAATTAAATGCATAGCTCTATTCGAATTTAAAATGTGGTTCTATTTCTGTCAATGGTTTGAGGAAGACCGAGACATAATTGTGTTTTAAATACGCTTAGTGATTTATAGTGCAAGTGGGCAAGCTACCTACACCAGAAGGCCAATTTCCGTAATTAAAAACGTTCAAAATCAACTCGCAATCTCATCTCAGCGACAGTCAAATGTCAAAAATATCTATAGGTAAACGTTATACAAAACTTTACAGATTGAGACTGATATTAGAATGCGAACGTTCTTAAAAATACGGGAATTGGCTTTCTGCTATTTGTAGGTATTCAATTTAATATCAAAATTCAAATCAGCACCATAATAAAATTCAATATCATATTATGTGGCTTACAATGGATTTGACGATTTTACTGTAAACCAATTAGGCCATTAGTCCTTTCTAATACCAGAGAGTTGATAGAGCGACAAACAAGCATCGAACCCCAATTGGCTCTGCACCTCCTATGATAACATGATAACGGTAATACACGTAAAATAACCTTTTCTTATTATTGTGATTTATTTTGTATGTGTATCCCTTCTTGGAGATCCTAAATAAATAACATGACATACAATATTCGAGGCATCGCAATGGCGTTACTCGTATTTTTTTTTGCTTTTGGAAATTCTCATGGATATACCCTCTGACTGGGGAGAACAGAGAGTTCTTTACGTATGTCAGACTCCTACCGACTAAGAGCCGGTTTTTTGATCGGTAGTTAACTCAACCATTAGTTAAAAATAAAAATGTGTGCAAAATATGTTGATGAAATCAACAGATTTTGCCAAAATTTTACTATTAACTCGACCATTAGTTAAAAATAGTAAGTATAGTAACCATTAGTTACTATTTTTAACTAATGGTTGAGTTAACTACGGATCAAAAAACCGGCCATTAGTGCTCATATACGCGAGCGGCACGCGTCAACGGCAGAAACAACTGCACCCCCTTGTCTGCCTCTGACGAGGGTCGATGGCTGCAGTTACCTCTGCCGTCGATGCATGCTGCCGTTGCCTCTACCGTTGACGCGTGCCGGTCGTGTGTTTGAGCACTAAAACTCCACTTCTAAGAGTCGGAGACCAGAGAGATACTCGTACATTCGATGCTCTAAAAGTGTCTCAATAATTGAATTTTCCCTTGCTTTGGTCTAGGCTTCTAAACCCGTCTACTTAAAAGGACGTAATTAGTATCCCATGTTTTGGTCGTTTTATAGCAGCCGTACACTCGTCCCTTTGTGAAATACTAGATTTTGCCCGCAGTTTACCTACGTCGTTAATTATCCTACGTGAACGTAGGTACTACTGGGAAACAAACATCACAAAGGAATAATAAAGTATCCTTTGTCCTAACTCAGCTCATAGTCTACCTGTGTGCCAAATTAAATTTAAAACCGTTCAGCTGTATAGGCGAGAAAAGGTAGATAACAGATAGACAGAGGAACGCCGTGGATATAGACTTAGGCACTACGTCACGAGTATTGTATACTATTTTCTATCTCGTGTGATATAAACCCGCCATCTCTTTAAATAACGGTAAAAAAAAGAAAATAAAAGATGATGTTGAATGAATTGATAAAATGATTAGGTGTGTTGTATGCTGATGTAGGTATACAATATTTTAGATTTATTAGGCAACAAATTCAATGTTAAGTTTTTGGCCATTTCTCTAATTGCTTCTGGGACAATGTCACCACTCTCATCTTCACTTAATTCACTTCCTGAGTGGTTCTGAGGTATTCAGTACAACAAACTGGCATAAGATAATATTACAAACTGAAAACTAAACCTAGAAGTGGTAGGTTAGCGTTTCTGAAATTGCGTTGTCACTTTTTCTACAGCATGAAACTGTTTTTAGGCAAAATGTCAACCTACCCCTCTTTTGACATTTGTGTGCTGTCAATTGCTAAGTGTCAAAGAACATTTAAAATAATCTATTCTTGTTTACTATGCACATGTGAACTTATTGATTGATTTTCGCATGGTGTAAAAAGGGAATGCGGTCTAAGGTCACACACAGTGCTATACAATATACCTATTCAGTGACGAGATTAATATTGATTTCCTGTCGTACCTACGTGTATTTAATTAATCATACCTCTTAACGTATACTTTCAGACGTTCCTAATTACGGTGGGCGCTACTAATAAGCCTTATCTATAAAAAATACAATGACCTTTAGGAATCCTCCCATCCGAAAGATAAAAAATCAATCGATTATTTTTATTTGTGTAACTTCAATTTTAACAGGTGTTTTATCAGTTTTAAATTATTTATTTGTTCTCAATCACATCACAAAATTTACAATAAAGTACGGTCGGTTTTTGTACATGAACCCTGTCAGGGCACTGCAAAATTACCTACTACCTATGCACGTTCATACAATCAGTACCTAGATAAACTAGGTTTTTTTTCAATCAGCACTTTGCTAGTTACTTACCTTATATTGTAGACGACCCGCTGACCTTTAGTACCTACTCTGCATTATTGTCTCTTGAACAATATTTTTGGTACATACTAAACAAGCTCTATAAAATCAACCAAAAAAAATTGGAACGCATGCTGCACCTACATATAACTACTTACTCTAAATTAATTAATCTGGGTATCCAAAAGTTCTTTAGTACTTAGTCGGTAACTTCATATTTATAACGTATCTTACCGTCTTACGTGTCCTATGTGTATAGGTACATAAACCTTCTAAAGCTTAGATTCTAAATGTATAACATAATCTAGGAAATAAAATAACCTGCGTCTCATGTAAAATTAAAATCCATATGATAAAAATATAATGAACCAAGTTCAATATTAAATGTCGTTCTTGCATAATTTCCATAAAGCACTCTTTTTGCACTCGTAGAACATAATGGATAATTGAAAATATTTAAATAGATATCAAAGCACAATCACAAAAAAAAAACCAAATTAAGTCACTATTGAATTAAGAACGTCCATTCGACAACACGAGACACTGCACGAAAGTGTTTGAAAACCGAATAGCGTCAAACATTCCGGCACGAGGAAAATTCATAACAGCTTTGTTGATTGTCTTCAGCACTGAATGTATTTTCATTCGTCGCGACAGGCACACTAATTATTGTGCTAAACAACCCACTGTTTACAAATTATCTGCAGCCAATTGCTACAATCAATTGATAACTATATTAATCACGTCATGGACCTATCTCTAAATTCGGCTGTGATTGAAATTGGTGAGAACCTGTGTTATTCTGAAATAAAGCGTGTGAGATCATTCGCTTCTACGTCGAATTATATGAACTGGACGAAGTTATTGATTGAATTAGGGTAATTAGTAGTAGGAATGTTTAGAGCTTAGAATAATAACATTCTAAGGTTTAGAGAGACTAATAGAGACTGAGACGGTGTGAATGTTCTCGATTTACCTGAACAATGTTGATATGGGAAAATTTAATAGCGTTTTTTAATTGTTTTACGGAGGCGAGCTGCGTGCCGTGATTTGCGTCAATATCTTATCTTGGAATTTTAAATGTTATTCATTATCATGATAACTTTTTCAACTGACGGGATATTAAACACGATATGTATTAGAGTAGGTACCTTCTTAGTACCATGAGTTACGAATGCGGAAAAAATAGTAAAAAATAAATACTTAGTTAAAAAAATTTGGTTCATATTTTTGTTTTTACTTTTTAGTCTACATTCTTCATTTAGTTAATAAGTCTAAGTCAACGAAGTTATGATTTGAGTGGCTTACTAGTAGCCACCGAAGAGCTCCACTATCCACATCCTGGCTACATCATCGGACCCTTGTTGCCTAAGCCTGCAATGTATTGGACTCGTCAAAGCGAATCATAATATGAGCTCGAAACTCGAGGGGTTTACTAGTAGTCGGTGAAGAGTAGGTACCTACCACTATCCTCTTCCTAGCTCCATCACCAGAACAGCTTCAAGATACCAAATTATAGTTTTGTCATCCGAACTACATATACATGCAAAGTTCCATTTGAATACGGAAATTAGAAGTAGATTAAAACTGACTTCTAAGATTTTATTACATTGTTTGTTAGTTACAAGTGAAGCTAATATAAAAGCGTGTTAAAAAAGGCAACCAGATAAATAGTAAGCACCAAGTTAGATAGCATAGGATAGATGCCTACTTAAGTTATTTAAGTTTTTAGTTTGCATATCTCGAAGATTTACCCACGTATAGTGTGCTTCACAAATTCATAGCTGATTTATTTGACTGTGGCTAATAGGTACAGGTTGTTTATTTAAAACCCAAACCACTAGTCTTTTATTAAAAATGTAATGTTGCCTAAAATGTGTGCCATTACTTGTAAGAATTAATTCTATGGGGACAAACAGGAATAAAAAGTTTCTTCTGTCCCCCTATCGCTAATAGGAGTGAATAAAGTTCGAGCTGTCCCCTCGTTGCTAACAGGGGGACAGATTTTTTTTTCCGATCTGTCCCCCTAACGGGACAAAGCAGTGTGACAGATCGGAATAATTCGCTACCACTGCTTATTTTAAATTATTTTATTTTTGGATTGTTTTTTTTAATCTATATTTGCTGTGCTTTGGACACTTAATTAACGTATACATCATAATTACATCGTTGTCACGTATATTAATAAATAATTCATAATATTAATAAATTCAACATTAATGATGTAAGTACCTAACTAATATTTACGTACGTGGGTCACACTGAATGTTTTTAGAAAATAAAAAACGGAATGATGTAGAAGCCTCTTAATATTTTTATTGCTTTTCAAAGTAGTCTCCGTTCCTTTCTAAGCACCGTCGCATGCGATAGAACCATTGACTGATTCAGTGGGCATTCAATTCAAACATAGCTTATAAAACGAATTCCTCTAAGTTTATCTTATAATTTGGAAATAAATAATAAAACTCACAAGGTGCCAGATCAAGACCGTAAGGAGGATGACTTACTAACTCCACGCTTCCGTTAGGAGGATCCTGCTTCTTGGGCGCTGCTGTCTAACATTTTCCAAGACAACTGGTAAACAATGACTGACATACCTACCAATCTGCAGTAGATAACAGTTTTTTTTATCTTCTAGGACAATTGTTGCGAAATGACCCGTCCGTCAAAAGGATGAGACAATCATCATTTTCCCTTGACTTCTGCCCTTCTTTACTTTTGTCGGCAAATCTTCGAATGGAAACATCCATTGCGCAGATTGTCTTTTGGTTTTGGGTTCGTAACAATATACCTATCCAGCATTCGAGTCATCTCCGTCATACTTTTCAAGCATTGAGCGGCACCAATCCAAACGGCGGCGTTTTTGATCTTCTGTCAAATTATGAGGTATCCATCTAGTACAAAGCTTTCTGACGCCTAAATATTCATGTAAGACTTTTTGTACTTGACTCATGCCAATACCTAAAGCTGCCCGAATCTGTTGATATGTCACCACTGACCTCTATTAAAATACGCTGGACTGGCTATCCCATACAAAATGACAGCTATTTGCTGTGCCGATTCAAAGCGCCCCCAGTGACAGACGTGAGAGTTCTGAGAACTAATAAGATTGCAAATGGCCGTTGTTTGTTGATTTTATGCTAAGTGTCTCTGCGGAATAAAAAGTTTTCTAAAGTGTTTACTGTGATATAAATTAAAGTGTTATAATAGTGACAGTGATTGTATCATAGCTTGTATTGTTCGTCCAACATGAAATCGTGCGTATATTGTAAAACACGATACGAAAAGGGCAGTGGTGTCAGTTTTCACAAGTAAGTGAATCTAAAACATAAATACTTATTAGAAAACCGCTTAAAACACTGTATTCTTACAATAATAAACGTAAACTATTCGAGTTTACGGGATTTTACGAACATTTTTATAATCAATAACTTTTGTTAGGGATGTCAAAATTCATATCGATACTTTCGTAATATTATGATGTAAAACAAAAGTCATGCTCATCATTGTTAAAATAATGATACGCACATTATAATGATCTCTAATAATAGCAAAACACTTCAAGGTTTATTATTATTACAGTCAATAACAAATAATTTAACACTTATGATTCATAATTCTCATTAAGTGTTCTATATAATTATAGATATATGTATATAATTTTTACCCATACCTACTATAATGTTTCCTTTAATTACAGGTTCCCCTCCGATTACACTCTCAAACTTTGGTTAAAAAATATGAAGGTTGTCAACTGGACTCCGACAATGTATCATTATCTGTGTTCTAAACACTTCACGGAAGCCTGTTTCTTAAAACATCAGTCACGGACTACGTTGAAAAAATGGCTCGACAGTAATTTTTAATTTAATAAAATATGTGATTTGAGAATGCTTTTTTTATTTCCCTGTCCCCCTCCCCTGCGGTAATTAAGTTGTTACAAGTTAATTACCGTAATCACAGACCTAATAGAAAGTTATTGTGTCTCTTATCACATGGCAACATGCGGTATCTGACTAGTAATAATATCTTATTGTGCACTCTTTATAGGAAGGGATTATCTTATTAATTACTATTTCTATCTTAGTAATTTACTATTTTACAAAATTTTACTATTTATTGATCCTATAGTGAACTGTTATCCGATTAAGGAGAACAAGGAAGGAAGGGGTCAACCGGACATGTGATACTTATTATTACAGTCCATAAAGAGTACTAGATACTGCTATTTCAAGTTATGTTTTCTACGTAAAATATCTGCTTATTACGACTATCTATAGTTCATTAGTTTAGTTAGGTACTCAACTAGTGCAGACATGTCTTTTTATCTGTGTTTTAGTAACATTTAACAAAATATATGCCTATATTGTTTTAAATCAATTATCTACAATTTTAGTAAATCTTAACATATGTTATAAAACGTATTTCACGTTTTTAAAAACATATTACGTATAAAAGACAACACGAATGTTACATGTTAATAATTACCTAAACCAATTTAATTTATAGGAAATCTGTAACAATACAATTTAATTTATAGGAAATCTGTAACAATAGCGTTGGTAATATTTCTATCATTGTGGTCGATATCAGAAAAGTTTTTATCGATAACAAACCTTTTGTTATACATCACTAGTATTAGTTCCATTCCCCCACACTGCTGCCGTCAGCGCCAAAATGGCGATTTTCAAATAGGCACATGAAATTGATAGCGATAGCCAGTCCAGCGTATTATAATAGAGGTCAGTGTATGTCACCCTTCTATCAGCTTCTATCATTAGCCGCACAGCACTCATGTTATCTTCAGTAGTCGCTGTAGAAGGACGTCTTTCTCGCGAATCATCAGTTTGCTTCGACCACGTTTAAACTCATTAAACGAGTAGAAAATAGTGGCACGGGATGGGGCTTCGTCATGAAATGCTAAACGAAGTCTATCGTAACATTGTTGTTAAGTAAGACCGGAACGAAAGTCGTAATAAATCATTGAACGAAAATTTTCTCTAGTCAAATCCATTTCGACCCATGGCAGACACTTTTTAAATTGCCGCCAATTTGTAAAAACAAATGACATATGAATTCATTACACATAGATACATAGATCTACAGATTCCCAAAGAGTTTCTAATTCGAAATTTAAATAAATTTTTCATCGGCTGCTTTTCTTACTGGCCTATTCTAAAAACTTCCAGTGTGACACCCGTAACAATATAATTTAAAAGAGTCTCCATTGAGTTTATTTATTTATTTATAACTTTTCGCACAAAAAGTACAAAGGCGGACTTAATGCCTTAGGCATTCTCTACCAGTCAACCAAGAGTGGTGAAGAGATTAGATGGCAGGTGCTTTAATTGAAAGGAAAGGAAAGCATTGATTTGAGCGATGTTTAACAATGATAAAATAAAATTAACTATCAAAATAACGTACACAAATATATAAATAAGTCCTATACACATACATACTATTTACTATACTATATACTTACATAAATATATATATATATGTTTACATATATACAAATTCCAGGAAGAGAGATGTTGAGATGACTTTACTCTATTTGTTTCGAAAATAACTCTGCAATTTCCGCTTAAATGCATACCGACTGGTAGCCGTCCTGATATCAAGAGGAAGCGCATTCCAAAGAAGAATGGACTGAATATGAAAGGAAGAATGAACAAAGTCAGAAGTATGAGAAGGACAGAGTAGAAGAAGATTGTTAGAAGAACGTAGATTCTTAGCGTGAGAAGAACATAGGTATTGGAAGTGAGACACGAGATAAGAAGGAGGAGTGGGAGAGTTGAGAAGGGAGAAAAGCGTGGTCAAAGCACGCAAACTTCTTCTTTGGCGAATGGACATCCATTTGAGCTCAGACCTATAGCTCGACACATGATCATATTTTCTGAGGTTGAATATGAACCGGATACCATAGTTAAGCAATCTGTCGAGTTTCTTGCCCGTTCTCCTCCATAGGTACCTACTAAACTTTGGAATGGGCAGGGCTACTAGCTTCATATTTCTGACTGACCGACCACTTGACAATTCAAGTCCTCAACTCCTGTCTCAGGACAGGTACAGGTATTCAGGTGATACAGGTATTCCCTAGTTTAAGAGACAGAGTATCTAACGTAAATTGTCAACAGATGTACCATGTAATTACATCAACATTTGTTCTACCATATATTGTAGTAAGTAACGTACCTACTTTGTAAGTATACCTCGCTAGTGACTAAGTAGTATAAGTTTTGTTTTCTCACCATCTGTACCTTCTTGATCAATAAACAATTATTATTATTATTCAAAAGTGCCTGTAAAAGGTTTAATTGAAATAAATGCTTTGAGTTTCAGTTTGAGATATATTTAATACATACAGCAGGGTTACATCAGGGGAAATGGCGAAATACATTATAAGTTACATGTAAAATCTGGAACTGGAAAATAAAATTTTACATACGGTACGATATGTAATTCTAATTATATTGTGTACCTATTTCTATTTTAAATTTTTATTAAATGTGTACACTGAAAGCAAATAGGCATGATGAACACATTCTTTACCAGGAACAGAATGATCACTATTATCTGTGACCTTACCGAATCAAGGGTCAATGTCTTGACTCTCCGTTTTCTTCAATCGAAAATCACGTACTGACCAATATTCGTCATTTTAGATAACAAGTTGATGTGTGCAGAACCTAATAATAATTGTTAGTAGTGTAGTACCTACTACTAACAATTATTATTAGGTTCTGCTTTAGAAGGCATTTAAAATAACTCTGATTATATGGAACAAATAAACAATTAATTATGACATGTAGGTATAGGTGGGTAAAGTCACGTAGATAATATTACCGTGTTAATGTGCTGAATAAAGTCTAACAATTATTTTCTTAGAGCTGATAAATACCTACTACTTCATAGGGCTGATTTTTCAATAGTCTGACTACTTTTATCTGAGGAATAAATATTGTGGTTTGACAGCTTTTTGAGCTTTTGTATAGGAAATATGTCAAACTGTCAGATTTATTCTTCAGATAAAAGTTATCTGACTATTGAAAAATCAGCCCTTATCTCAGAACAATAACTAAAACTAAATGTTCTGAGGCCCTTATTCTAATTTATGTCAGGTCGAATTACTTTTTAAGTGTTTTTTTTTTCAAAAATTAGTTTGTTCATACAGGGTGGCAGTGAAATCGACCCGCAACATATTACCATGGATTTAGTAGGTACCTACATGATTCTGAACGCCCCTGCGTTGAAATACTTCGACGGTAATTTAAAAAAATTCTGCTATTTCATAGAAAATGCAATACACTGCACTACGCGGTCAAAATGTATGGAACAGCAGTTTAAAAAAAAAATTACCGACAGTGTATTTAATTACAGCATAGGCGGCAAACAGCATGTATCAGAGATTGTGGTCATATTATAGGGTTCATCAAATAATTCAACAACTTTGTCCATGGGACCGACATCATAGCGAAAAGTTATCAACTGTCCCATACAAGACTTCAATGAAATGAAATGTTTATTTCTGTAAGTAGATCTTTTAAGACAGTTTTACACGTCAATATATTATTAAAACTAGATGGCGCCGGCATTTCCTAGCTGACTGACCACTGAGAAGAAATTCCGAAACAAACTCAGAGGTCATGGTATCTTTTAAAGTCCAAACAATGCAGGGCCATGTCTGGAAGGGCCTTTTGAAGAAATAGCCATTGCAGCTTTGAGTTGACCTGTCCTAACAGACGGCATGCATGCATCAGTCATTGTGTAGCTCAACCCTATTTTAGGGAACTCAAAGACCGGTTACACGACGCTACCAGATCTGCAGGACATTTGCGTAGGCCGTTTATAAAATACTCAAAACCGCCAGACAGCTATAAAGTAATGTATTCAATCTAGCCTGCATGGTACTCACATTCACAGTCAGTTTTCTCTTTAATCAATACCTACTAGGGGTTTCGAATACCGGATTTTTTCAATACCGGTATTAATACCGTATAGAAAGTTTCCAATACCGGGATCCCGGTATTAAGACTGTATTTTTATGAAATAACTAATAAGTTTTACTACAAAGCAATAAAACACCGTTTTTTAAATATAACTAAGTTACACAAAATCTCTTTACAAAAATTTGTCTCTCTTTATGGTTAACCTGACACATCAGTATGAGAAAACTAAATAAACTAAAACGTTTGAATTTTAATGATCAGCGACTAAGTAATTAAAATTTAGCGATCTATTTATTTTTTTTATAAAAGAAATCTCTTTACAATCAACATACAGTATTGTTTACTAAAATCTCACAGTTGTTTATGCTGCTTTTAAGGCTCTTTCTTCCTGACTCACTACAGCTACTGACGGCGATATATAAGTATCTATAGCTATAAAGTAATATAATGCAGATAATCTCTGTAACATCAACCATTCAACAATAATATAATATATTTTTAACTAAAATCACATAGAGCAGTCACAAATTCACAGTTGTTCCGGATCTTTCTTCCTGAAAATTTATTTGTAAGAAGGAAAGAGCATCTAAACTTTTATCCGAGAGCGACATTCTTAATCGGATGCACAAAATAATGTAACCGAGGAAAATGTTCTCTCTGCGCTCGTAGTTATAATGCTTAGTAAATAATTATACGCCATGTCAATATAAATCTCTCGACCGCTTCCATAAACGCCCGTCTCAACTCTTACAATAGACTATATAAGTGCTGGAAGAAGCTTAGGGATTAACTTCCCTTTGAGTTTTAGCTTCTATTTCTACCTCCAGATGTTTTTCAATGATTAACTTATCATTGGAATGCAGGCGTGACAAAGGAATCCCTCACTATCATCAATAAAGGAGTGCCGTCTCTGCTTTATCCGCATTCTGAGAGCTGAGGCAAGGTTTCATCTAATGACGTTGTCTGCTTGATCTAGTTTTCGCAGCATGAATTTAAGACAAGCATCAGCCGTCAAAAGTGTGGCATCACAGCAAGAAAGTGCAGTGTCGGTTGATTGATGACTTGAGAAGTTGAGACTTGACTTGAGGAGTCTCAGGATAGCACTTCTATTGTTCTATGTACCTCTCGCTAACACAATACCGTATGTGTGAACGAGAGGCAAATACAAAGACCACCACTTTTAATCCCATTCTTTACATGCGTAAGAAGTAATTAAATGTATCTGTCTATATAAATGAGATAATTAAAATATGCAGTTTCTAAACCTTACCAAGATAAAAAAATTGTTGGAAATATAATGTGCAATAGAACGAAATTGAGTCACTGTAGTACCTACATATTGAACAAAAAAACAGCGATCCTACCGGGATCGCGGAATTAGACATTTCAATACCGGTATTGAATAATGCCAAAAAATGTCCGGGATCCCGGTATTGGAAGCCCTAATACCTATGGGACCTAATACCTCTAAATGTATGGGACTGTTCATTATTTTCTCGCGATTAGGATGTTGGTCCCATGGAGAAAGATTTTCAGTCAGAAAGTCTGTATCACACCCTTAAATGTGACCACACCTTTCCGATACCAATTTTTTTTTGAGGTTGGGAAATCATCAAATAGATTCTCCCGCTCTGGGCGGAGGGGGAGGGCGTGTACTGACTAAAACCCACCCGTGTTCCTTCTGCTGCCTGTGCAAGAGAGTCTGAAAGGGTTACCATGGCCCCTGCACGGTACCCCTTTCGGACTTTCCCGCAACCCTAGCAGGCATCGGCCCTAGCGGTAATAGTCCCGTAATTGGTGGTGACATGTCTTTGAGGCGCGCGTGGAACACAACGCACCGTCGACCCGGGCCTGGTCCTTATTGGACGGCGAGCTGCCCATTGCTCGCCGTCCGCAAGCCCGCGCCTAAGGTGGCCGGGAATCGGCTTGTGATTCCTGAAGCCCAGGGCATCTCGTGCGGGGGTGTGAGAGCGCGAATTTTGCCTCTCCATCACGCGTTCTGCGATTGCGAGCATTACTGCTTCGCAGAAGGAGGTGACGGCTTCCCAAGGCACCTTTCTGATACCTACGAGTTACGACATATAAAGTGCAGACATGACCCAAAGGCCCCCTCTCTATTAAAGTAGATACGTGTATCAAGAATGGGAACTGCCACTTTGTTAAGAAAGATTCCTTATGAATATAAGTTCCTGAACTCTTCCATACTGTTCGCTCCAGGAAATGCAAAGGATAAATAAAGAAAAAGTGCTGAGAAGGTTACCTATTATGCAAAATTTTACGTTACTTTGTAACGACAACAACGCGTTGTAGTACCTATAATGCAAATGCAAGAAGGCTTGCATAAGTAGTTTATTTTAAACCCCATTCAGCTACGCGTGAATACCCTTCTTCTGCTGCTTCAACTACCTACATAAGCCTATTTTTGTTCGATCTAGATCTGAAACTCGACAATGTAACTACCTACCTACATTCTTATTTTCATTCTAATGACCGACTAAAAGTAAATGCCTCAAGGAACCATTGTCTATTGATGCCTATCTTTGTGTGAACAACTATTACATTGTAGGTGTATGCAAAAGAAAAACTACGTTTCAAGATCAGCAAGATTATAATAATATGAAATAGACAAACTAAAGTGGAAATGTTATTTTAAAGATTAAATACAAAATAGAGACGCATGCGTGTTAGCAGGAACCTTTGACCTGACTTACTATTATGAGAGAAAATTATCTGTTTTCTTCATTATTTAGTAGGTATCAATCATGGTTTCCATTATTCAAAGTTTTGAAAGTACACACAAAAGCAGGCCAAGTTCCATAAACTGTCAAATCTTCTTATTCGATTTTGAACTTAACCTTCAACAATTTAAGCTTTAAAATGATTTGGAGAAATGTGACAGTTTCGTATAACCTACTATGCTGTACCCGCGACTGTACCTACTTACTTACACCTAATGTAGGTTGGTTTTAAAGAGCTTCTAATGAAACGAGAGCTCGATTTTTAATGTAACGTGAGCTCGATTTTTAATGTAACGTGAGCTCGATTTTTAATGTAACGAGAGCTCGATTTTTAATGTAACGAGAGCTCGATTTTTCAGGAACTAACGACTTGGTTACGCCTAGTGGTCGTTTACACTTATTAAAATCACTCTGTGACAAAGAATGACCAACTAAATATGGATCGATAAATAAATATATGTTTTAACAACCACTATCTTTAACTGTTTTTTAAACAATGATAATTACCTGTTATAATGAAATTATATCGAATATTGCAATATAAATAATATATTATTTATATATTGATTATAAAATTGCAAGTTAAAGTGCGAGGTCATGACTTTATTATTGTTCATCATTTTCAGTTTTTTCCTATAAGTAGTGGAAGTTAAATAGGTAAACATTGAATAAAATGCTTGCTTTAATAAAATATAATGTTCAATGTAGTCGTTAGTAACTTAGCATTCATTACTTAAAATTACAACCATCTTTTAACTTTATTTAAATACCTACATAAGTAATTCAACGACACTAGACACACTTATTCTACAATGTTAAAAATATTGTGAATTGATCAAAACATTATTTTATTTATTTCTACCAAGTGATGCCAGTCACTACCTACTTACATACTTAGATAGGTATCCCCGCAGGCTCTTCACATACTTAAAATGATGATATTCATTCAGTGCTTAAAAACCTATCAACTAATAAATTAAGTACCTATTTAGATTTCTGTGGTACCGTAAAACTAGCCCCGTTTTACGGTACCACAGAAATCAATCGGGGCGCCTGCATGCAAGTTTCGTCCCGATTCATCCCTGGGTGAATCGGGACGAAACTTTAAAATGGATTTTAATGTTGAAATAATATAGTTTGTTGCTAACAAGGGCACTTAATCGATGATTACAATGCAGTAAACACTTTAAGTCCTTTTTGGCAGCACGCGATATTATTTCAATGTTAACATCCCTTTTAAAGTTCCGTCCCGTTGCACCCCTGCGTCCCTATAACCCCGTTTTACCGGTACTGTTGAACCGAAGTGCGTTGTACAAACTCCAAGCGCGCGTAGTCGTCACATAATCGTGCTCGTGACCGCGTAGCCCGTACCACAGAATAAGTATACTGTGCCCGTACCTACGTCACAATTTTCAGGAACCACGTTATCTACTAAAATGTTTTTTTGGAATTGTAACTGCGGAATCATTTTTACTTCTCTTCGATTTCGGACTAAGTAGTTTGCGTTCAATTTTTACTGAGACATAATTTAATAAGACGCACTTTATTATCGAGTGTTCAAATGAGTCTTTGTAGGCCAAGAGTTCAAATATTTGTAATATCGCCCATACACGTAATTTGCATCAGTTTGTTCTAAATATTTCCTTGTGTCCTAAGGCCTTGTCCTAATATTAGCGATCGTCGCGTTCGTTTTGTTCGGCGAACCCGATTGCGTCGACGCGCCGGGTTCACCGAACCAAATGTCCCATACGATCACATTATGTCTGTATCTGACATAACTAACCCACCAAAAACAATTAATGTAAAGTAGGTTGTGGCTTTGCCGTTCCATTAAACTATTGCATGACATAACATTAAAAAACAATGACTTAATTTCTATCCATAAGCACATAGCAGTGTCTATGTGACGGCCGCGAAACGGCCAAGTCGTACATTTTGACCAAGATGTAGGGTTTGTAGAGTTAGGCCTTGTAGAGCTAACTCAACAAGTTATATTAGATAGATAGATAACTTTTAACAGTGAAAGCGTTATGTAACTCTTGGCAACCTACTTGACAAATGAAACTGTGTTTTATAAGCTGCCAACTATATCTTATCCTAAGAATTTGAGCTCTCTACCATTATCCAGGCCGAGGCTGACTGCTATGAGGATTTGAAAATACGAAGAAACGCTAAATGCGAAAACGCGAGAAAAGGAAGGTAGGTAGTGCCCCTGCTTTTTGATTTTGGCTCGTCTTGCCGGCGGCACTGCCGTTCCCCTAGATTTGATATAGGTCAGGTAGAATTCGATTTTTTTTAATAGATGTGAGGTAGGTACTTACTTACAAAACATAAATCAATTCATGCAAAAGCTAAACAGCCAAACCATTCGACCCATTCCGCATTCGACAAAAATTAAGAATCACCATGAATTGAACACTCACAGTTAAAATTAGGCAAACGTATACACCGACGGAGTGGCCCAACGTCATATTAAAATACATACCTAATGCTTACGCACTGATTAAATCTTGATAACAACGTGTGAACCATAACAAAAACTTCATATTACGATTAGAGGAGCCAGCTAAGAGAAATAAGCACATGACAACGCTGATGTAATACAATATTATGATTTTAGTAACCCAACCCTTGCAATAACAGCTCCAAGCGATAACTTACCAAAACTATTATGTATGTACATATTTATAAGAAAAATAACTATATATACCTAGATCATATAAAAACTTATTTTTAATCAACCTGTACGTTTGTCTATTAATCGGTCGATTAATAAAAATAGCAAATGTTCCACAGAGTACTTTTTTTAAATGTTCCAAAGTGGCAATGTTTGTTTTCGTGACAGCAGTCATCTATTCGAAAAAGTGGAAAAAGTGCGTTTATATCAAGTTTCAGTGCAACCGTATGCGGCTGAAAACCAGTGTATTAAACGAACTGATTGCCTTCAGACTGCCGTCGCCGTGGGGATACCGACATCCTAAATTTATATCAGTAATCAGACTAGAGTTGAAACTGCCTGCGCCTGAAGATAGCATGTCAAGCTTGAACGATAGGTTCCCATGCTCTTCAAACCGATTGCAGTGGACACACTTCTGTTGACCGACCGAGTAGCGCAGTGAGTATCTTCACAAGGGAAACAGTCAAAATTTTGCTTCCCCAAAAGTCAACCTCGGTTTGTTATTGATCAACGCGGTCAAGAAGACCATAAGGCCTCGTTTATGGAGACGCGGGGAGTCATGTGTCGCGTGCGGCGTGGCTTCTCGCGTCTCTCTCACTCTCATACAGCGTGGTCGGGAGCGAGAGAGACGCGAGACGCCAAACCGCACGCGACGCGCGACGCCCCGCGTCTCCGTAAACGAGGCCTAAGGCCTAGGTGTTTCAGTGATCTGATTCATTCAGTTTCTACATCGATCAGCCATTATACAAACGACGGGCTGCTTCTGCAGACTCTCTACCGCCTACGTACCTATATTATATTGAAACCTTTCTGAACTTTCATGATGAAATTCAGCTCAGTTAAAGAGCTGGTAATTCTCCGAACATTGTCAAAAAAGACCACTTCAAACAATAAGCCACGTTTATATCTGCTCCACAAACAAAAATGCTTGTCTCACACTATGGTTTTAGCACTATAGGCAACCCGGGCGACCCAGTCTCGGATAGGTTAAATTTGCTTGGGATCATAATCATTTCAGCCGAAAGACGGCCACTGCTAGACCTAAGCCTCCCCCAAGTATCGACACTTCGACCGGTTCTGTACTTCTCGCATCCAGCGGATTCCGGCGGACTTCACCAGGTCATCGGTCCATCTGCGGGAGGCCTTCCAACTCTACGTCTTCTGGTACGCGGTCGCCACTCCAGACCTTACCTTTCGGCCCCATCAGCCATCTGTTTTGCGGGCAATGCCCGGCCCACTGCCACTTAAGTTTGGCAATTCATCGGGCTATGTCGGTTACCTTGGTTCTCCTACGGATCTCTTCATTTCTGATTCGATACAGGCTTACACTACACCCGACCTTGTCGCACCCCGACGATGAGGTGGAGACCGTGTACGATGATATTTCTAGAGCCATGGCACTAAAACTCATTTCACCGTTGTCATGGGGGAATTCAACGCAAAAGTGGGCAAACGAAACGATGATGAACTGCAGGTGGGGCAATTTTTAGTTGGACGTCGGAACTACCGGGGTCATCCAGTTTTAAGGAGAAGGAAGGCCTCTTTATGATGAACTCCTTCTTCAGAAAGCGTGAGCACAGAACTTTGACCTGGTAGAGCCCTGATGGTACAACCAAAAATGAGATTGACTTCATTATGTCGACGAAGAAGCAAATATTCAACTGTCTCTGTGATCAACGTGGTGAAAACCGGAAGTGACCACCGCATGGTAAGAGGCACATTGAATCTAAATATCAAGCTGGAATGAAGTCAACACGCTCCATCCAGCACCTATTCAAATCCAAAACCCCGAGAGGTTTCAGCTCGAACTTTAGAATCGTTTCGATTGCCTAGGGAGCTCCGTGGACGATTATAACGATGGGTTCGTATAAACTGTCCACACGGTCGGGTCTAAGATCTTCAAAACGCGTTTTACAAATGGAAAAAGAAGCTCTCCGATCCTACATTACCGCTCATGGAGGAGAGGCGCAAGATGATCATGCAGCCTTAAGACGACGCTCTCAAGTACCGGCAGCTCAATAGACGGATCTTTAAATCCTTGAAAAGCGACCTTAGCCGCTTTAATACGGACCGTATTAAGGCTCCAAGGTCTTTGAAAGAGATTCGTCTAAAGACATCTATCTATTAGGTAGAGCCAGCTTGCTGCAGAAGACCAATGATGGCAGGATCGTATCCGCCAAACTTGAGCTGTTGAGAGAGACCGAGTGGCTATTAACAGTTACACGTCAACCAGTAACCCCGTTACGAATCTGGCAAATGACCAATTAGCTAGATTGACCCGACATTATACCGAAGACATCCCGGACTACAGCTTGTACGACGATAGGATTAGGATGGCTCTGAAGCAGTTTAAAAACGGTGCCGAGTGATGACGGAATTGCGGCCGTGCTCCTGAGGGCCGGTGGAAACCCCGTTCTTAAGGCCCGCCAGAAGCTGTTCAATTTCGTCATAGTCGAGAGTAAAACGCCACAGGCATGGAACGACAATGCCCCTATGCCAATGGGGACTGCTTAAGAATTATAGGCCCATCTCACTTCTGAGCCATGTCTACAAGCTGACTTCTAGCCTCCCGAACGAGGCGGATTCCGTAAAGGCTTTAGCACCGTACGTAGACCACATTCATACGCTGCGGCAGGTTATACAGAAGACAGAAGAGTATAACCTGCCTCTGCTAAGTGTTTATGGACTACGAGAAAGCCTTCAATTCGATCGAGACTTGGGTTGTACTGTCTCTCCAACGGTGCCAGATTGATTGTCGGTACATAAAGGTGCTGAAGTGTTGCACCCTCCTCGGTTAGGTTAGGTTTTGATCATTCAACAGAAATAGGATTTACGTAGTCGACTTATGCAGAATAGGTTGAAATATTAGAAAATGTAGGAAGTAAGAGCGAGTGTAGCGAGCTTGAATATTTTAGCTCCCTCCCTACGTTTAAATTTTCCATATTAAGTACGGAGGCACGTAGAACGAGAAACGGCACAAGAACGCCAAAATGAATCTTATCTATTTACTAAACATATTTTGTGCTTGTTAAGAATTTGATTAAAAAGTAAGTACGGTATTCGGCAGGCGCCAGAAGTGAATATTGTAAATATCTGTATGGAATCAAAAATTCATAAGTGTTGGGCACTTGTCGGTGAAACAATAGCACTCTTCATTTTCTCATTTCTACTACCCAATGCCAAACCCATAGATATCCTTATTTTAGTGGTTATACTTGATTGAAGTTATAGGTCTTAGTCAGCTAAACCTACCAAAATTGGGTAGGTTTAGCGCCAAAACCTAAATAAACACAGCACTGTGTTTTTTTTCGGAAGCTAAATCTAAATTAAATGTGACAGGTCTCATTGTAGATACCTATATCTCTAAGCATCCATAAATGTCGTAAATCATAAAAAGATTAAGCAATCAGAATTCTCCCACCATGCATTTCAAGAGTTTTGCAGAAGGTATAAAATGGTCCTAGATTTTTTTAGGAGGTAGGTACTTCGGGTTTTTAGTGGTCGATAATCTCTTTGCAAATAAAGTAGCGTCAGAATCAAAATATTTAATTATCGCGATAGCTTTGTATTTGAAAGTTTAAAGTTAATCGCTGTTGACTTTAATCAATGACCCGTATTTTGTTTTTGCGTGAGGCTAGATTATCTGTGATGCCCCTATTCTTGAGGGTGTGATTGCCAGCAGTGAATTATACAATCACCATCCTTCATAAAACTTTGTTTAAAAAAACAATATACATATTATGTTTTCAAATCGAGTAGATGATAGGTATCTTTCCGAGGCAGGCTACGTATAAAAAAAAATGAGTTAGCCACGAGTTTGCGTGATGCTCACTATTCCGTGATGTCGCGATGTTCGAAATTCAATTTGTTGTTTTACCACCCTAGTTCCCATTCTTTCCACTTTACACTTGGATACTCACTAGACGTTTCAAAAGTAAAATTTACTGCTAAGCAGGTACCTACCTATTTATAAGGCAACAACAATGCTCATAGGTACTACTAATTACCTACTAATAATAATAGGAGGTGTTCAACATGTACCTATAACCCGCCCTATAACAAGGTTGAAGGCAATATCGTTTGTTATTAATAATAGGTAGGTACTTATTCGTCAGCTTACCTATTGATTTTCGCGACCGACGCGGTACCGATTTAGGGTCAGCTCACACCGAGACGCGACGCGACGCGACGCGACGCGACGTGACCAGTGATTTCGCGCTGCGCCGCGCGGCGCAGCGCAACGTCGCGAGGCGCATCTTGAAATCGTTGGCAACACGACGCCTCGCTGCGCCGCGCGGCGTCTCGCTGCGCAGCGAGACGCCGCGCGGCGCAGCGGAACGTGTAGCTGCATTCGCCACGATCACCCGCCCCGCCCGTCCACCCGCACTCTACCATTTGCAAGCGCATGAGAACGACGTATATTTGGCGGGTGCATTATGGAGTATCATTAGAGACATTAGAGACATATATTAGTCTATCATTATAATTTCACTCGAGCACTCGACCGAACTGCATCAATTCTACACGAAGTCTGGACGAAAATAGTTCGCCACGGTGACCTCGGCTGCGCCTCGCGGCGTCGCGCTGCGCAGCGCGGCGCAGCGCTGCGCCGCGAGGCGCAGCGCCGCTCCTGCACGCCGCGCGCACCGGCTGCGTCGCTCTACGCCGCGAGGCGCAGCGCGGCGCAGCGCGGCGCAGCGCGGCGTAGCGCTGCGCCGCGCTGCGCCGCGCAATTCTCACAATGAAATGTGTATCTTTTCGTGTAGAAAATAAAGTTGTATTTTGAGTCGCTCTTTTAAAATGTGCGCGCAGCGTCGTGTCGCGTCGCGTCTCGGTGTGAGCTGACCCTTAGCTTCGGCTTCCAGACCCTGCAAATAAACCTTTTAGTAGGTATCACATAAAATTGGGATCAATAAAAGTAGGTCTACTACCTCTTAGTATTTATTTATAATTTAAACAAAAACAACTAATTCTAGGTACGTAACTTCTGCCTTGATAAAACCGGAATAAACCATTTTTTTTAACAAACTGCTTATCTATTGAATAACGAACGCTAGTAGGTACCTAGATAGGTACTTTTGTGACAATTACGCTTAAATACATTCTGAATGATTAACATAATATGATGGAAGTACCTACTACTTTAAGACATTAGAAAGGTGAGAACTAAAATATCACTTATTGGCTAGTATTTAAGTGCAGGAACCCATTTAATTGCGTTTATAGTGTCTACCTACCAAATGTTAAAAATACCTATTTATATGGTTGTACTTTTGTGATGCGAATAAAGTTATTATTTATTTATTATTCCATGTAGTTTCTTGCCCGTTCTTCTCCATAGGTACCTACTACGCTTTGGAATGGGCAACTACAGTCGACTCTCGGTAATTCGAAACTCGAGGGGCTCTTAAAATATTACGAATTATAGAGTGTTTGAAATATCAAATAGTTCGAAATTTAATGATGCAATGAAACATCGCGGTTTCATTGCTTTTCCTATCACTAACGGTTTAAGTTTTTCCGATCTTTTCCGATCTTTCCGCCTCTTTCTCTCTGCAACTTTGAATTGTCGAGTGTTGGACGCCGATGAGTTCGAATTAACGCGTCGTTTTGTTATATAGCAATGATTTTTTTTTTTTTTGTTGAATTACCAAGTGCATAAAAATGTATTGATTTAGTTCGAAATATAAAGAGATTTTGTAGGGAACTCGTGATAACTTTGAATTATAGAGAGGTTCGAATTATCGCAGGTTTGAATTAACGAGAGTCGACTGTAGCTTCATCTTTCTGACTGACCGACCCCTTGACAATACAAAAGTGCCTATAATTGGTTTATTTGAAATAAATGCTTTGAGTTTGAGTTATAATTCGTGTAAGTTTTACAAGCCCGCCACACTCACTACTCAATCAGTCCCAACCGCTGCAAGGTAAGTTTAAAAAGATCAATAATCTCTCACCTGCAGGCTGACAGGAAAAAGACAACGTTTTCTCTGTCTATAGGCACTCAATTATTATTCACTAGGCCGTAAAACAAGCCTAGGGTTTTTCTGCTACCGCGGCGCATCACTGCAATACTTATAATAGAAATAATAGAACATAATATATTGTTTTCACGTTTTAAAGCAATAAACTCTTTGAATCCTTCGCAGAAAAAAATTACTTCACATCATTCGCAAATAAAATACCTATACAGGCGTTATACCTAGTTATTATAAATCAAAATATGCTGAATAATCATCTCTACCTATTACACTTTTAGTGTCGGTGGCTTGCAGGTAAGTAGGACAAAAATCATAGATACAGAGTGGCATCCCACATGGATGCACAACCTGTTAATGTGGATCCAGCACATGATAAGTAAAGCATTTGTTGAAATAGCAAGTCGGTTATTTAAAAAAAATTGCTCTACCATACATTAGGACCGCGTAGGTAGGTATTGTATGCACTTTTCTATGAAACAGCTGATTTTATTTTGATAACCGATGGAAAAATTCTGAGTCTAGAATCATGCGCTGAATTCATGGTTACAGTTTGCGCGTTGATGTCCTGCCACCCCCTGTATACATGGTTTAACGGGCTGGTGTCTTCTTAATTCAAAATACCTACAAGTCTTTCCCAAAGAATGCATATAAAAATACCTAAAAAGAAACATAAAATATGTAGCTAATTAAATGTTTATAAATTATTATTTCCATCAATGCATTTTTTATTTGCCAAAATTTTCACAGAACCATTTTTTTTTCTAGAAGCAAAAGATTTTTAAAATTGTTGTAGGTATGAAAAAAAACGGAATTTATTCAAATAAAATAATGGTACCTACTTACTTAGCATTTATTGTCACTCGCAATCAAAAATCATTTATTTGCATAATAAGGTATCTACAGAAATTTCGTAAGGTATTCTCTCTAAAAATTTATCTCTTAGTACACATTTTACTTAATTAATTACTATTTTAAGAAATTAATTAATTAAGTTTAATGCATGCTATGTTCAAAATTAGTTTTGTTTTGTGGAGTTGATTAGGACACTTTGTTTAAGTAATTAAACTGTTATGTTCAAAATATCTTGAAACAGCTCTATATACGAACGTTATGCAGAACATATAATAAATTACATCAGAAATTATCGTGGATAATTTATGCCCTCGTTCTGGTTTATCTCTAATGTAATGAAAGCTAACAATTTTTATTTTTTCCATAACACGTTATTTCTAGGACGCTAGAAACATACAGATCATGAAAGATCGGTTTATTGGTACACTAGCATCTGCCCGCGACGTCGTTCACGTGGTAGTCGTAACACACCAATTTACTTACTTACTAAAATAGCAAGCCCATTTTTATAAAACTTTCCTGTAGGTATCTACGTTTGTAGTTGGTCTCAGCAGCCAAGATATGAAGAGAGTCAGGACTGGATGATGATGCGAGAACAAGCGACGTACAGTTGTCCGTGTGAGAGAAGCAGTTTGTCCTTTTTATTTTTTTGAGTGTGGGAAATCATCAAATAACTTCTCCCGCTCTGGGCGGAGCGGGAGGGCGTGTCCAGACTCTTACTGTCTAAAACCCACCCGTGTTCCTTCAGTTGCCTGTGCCAGGGGCCACGTTAACCCTTTCGGACTTTCCCGCAACCCTGGTAGAAGCAGTTTGTCCTGAGGTCAACACCCGCAGCCTTCAGTAGAAATGAGTAATTTCCCATTGTTTGCGAAGTTTTTCCTGTAATACTACCTAATGACACAACACTGATACACTGACTGATGCTTTCATAGAGATAATTCCTGACGAACAGCTATCACAAAAACAATATAACAGTTGGTTGTAAACACACGGGATTTCTCATTAACAGTCTGCTAACCTTACCTACATAATTATTTTTATTGTAACATAAGATGACAGAAGAGGCCTAAACTTTTTTTCTGTGTAGGTACGTTTTACGAACTATCATAATATATTAGTATCGGTAGTAGGTGGTCTTTTAACCCTCGACGGAAACAGGGGGATGTTATAAGCTGAACGTGTGTATCTGTGTGTCTGTGTATCTATGTATATGTGTGTCTGTCTGCGCCAATGACTATAAAGTTTAATTCTCTTTGGTCTGCGCCATCGTAGCTCCCAAACGGCTAAGCCAATTTTGTTTTAGAAGTGACTTGATCGAGAGTGTTCTTAGCTATGATCTAAGAATATAGGTATGTGCAGCTGTTTGAAGATTATCAGCTCTTTTCTAGTTGATGAATGGAAGTGAGCATCTTCCACAGGTCTGATCAGGTCGAAATTCAATCAATTCATCAATGATATTAAAATAACGTTTTGCAGGATATCCAACTCCCTTTATACCTTACAGTACTTAGAGGTATCGTGTTTGGGCTCGTTGGAATGGTATAAATGAATAGGATATAATATATAGATGGTGATCGGGGTCTGACGATGGAGTAGGATAGAGAAATGAGGATAAATTAGCTGCTTAAAATGATTAAACAGTAAACAATTCGGTTTTAAAAGTGTCGCTCGACTACCGACGCTGGTGTTGAGCTTCTAGCACATATTTTTGAGGCCTGGAAGAAGTCGCATGGTGCCCTAGGTATCTTTTGTGACTTGTCTAAGGCTTTCGATTGTGTTTCTCATGATACATTGGTCAGGAAATTGCATCATTATGGTGTTAGAAACACTGCCTTGGATCTTTTTATTTCTTATTTGGATAATAGGATCCAAAGGAATAAAAACCGGGGGATCGCTTGCCGTTAACGTCCACTACGTTAACGGCAAGCGAACCCCGGGTTCTATTGTAAGTACTTTAGTTTAGATCAAAGTTCTGGCGACAAATAACGAACTGCGATCGCTTCATCTATTGCAGATAGGTAATTAGGTAAGTACCTATTTCTGGATAAGGTATCCTTTTGTTGATCAATAAGAAAAATAGCAAGATTTAAGCGTTAAACCGAAAATAGTTACAAAATACAAAACCAAGTTACCAAAAGCTGTTTCTTTTTGTTTTCAATATCCTGGATGGTCAAAATTAAACTTATATGGTTCATTACGACATTGGGACATGAGTACGTGACTATTCTATACATCTGTGCTAACTTGAGGAGTACGGGCAGCTTTTACTCATTTAGTTTCAGAGAAAACCGTCTAAGAGAGACAAACCTACAGACAGTTTCAATGTGTCCCGTTTTGCTAACTTCGACACGGAACTCTGAAAAAATACAATCATAATAAGACAGCCGTTTGAAAAAAAAACAGAACTGACAAAATACCTGTGGAGGCGATTGGCGGTGGCGATCTCTCGCGTCCGGCCTTGGTCCAGGCCATGGTAAGGAGCGAGAGCGCTTGGGAAGCCGTCACCTCCTTCTGCGAAGCAGTAATGTTCGCGAAGGAGGAGGCGGAACGCGTGAGGGAGAGGCAAAATTTGCGCCCCTAGCCCCTATACGCCCCTAGCCGCCACAGGAGACGCCCTGGGCGTCGGGAATCGCAGGCCGATTCCCGGCCACCGTAGGCGTGGGCTTGCGAACGGCGAGCAATGGGCAGCTCGCCGTTCAATAAGGACCAGGCCCGGGTCGACGGCGCGTTGTGTTCCACGCGCGCCTCAAAGAGATGTCAGCACCAATGACGGGGTTTGCTAGGACCGATGCCTGCTAGGGTTGCGGAAAAGTCCAAGAGGGTTACCGTGGCCCCTGGCACAGGCA
Source organism: Brachylomia viminalis (assembly GCA_937001585.2). Classification (NCBI taxonomy): domain Eukaryota; kingdom Metazoa; phylum Arthropoda; class Insecta; order Lepidoptera; family Noctuidae; genus Brachylomia; species Brachylomia viminalis. The sequence continues at coordinate 9,201,962 of OW443300.2, forward strand.
ACTGAAGGAACACGGGTGGGTTTTAGTCAGTAAGAGTCTGACACGCCCTCCTGCTCTGATCAGAGCGGGAGAAGTTATTTGATGATTTCCCACCCAAAAAAAAAACGCGCGACAGCATCGAACGCTACAAAAAGTCGCCGTGGGCGAGGGCTCTACATTTTTAACACAATGATGCGACAGACTCGCGGGCTCTCGAACAAATAAATAAATGCATACTCGTTAGTATTTAAGTACAGATGAATCAAAAAACTTGCCCTCAGTTGACGTCGAGATTTCATCTGGGAAACTACCCAGCTTTGGTATCTACTTATTCCTAAGCAAAGTAACAATTCTTATTACAATATATAAATACAATATTACATTACCTACGAATATTGAAAAGTGGTGCCCTGTTTTCAGTATTAATTTGTGGTGACCAGTGAATCTACCAAGCTTACATTTTTAAATAAAGAGGTATTTGAACATTTTATTATTTTTTATAATCAATTTAAATAGAGCAATATTATGATTTTGTTAATAAATTATTATTAGCTAGGCAATCATTTTTACTTGGTACCTAGTAGTTGTGGTTGTGAGTGTTGTGACAGCAGATGTTTTCTTTCCTTTAGGAAAATTTATGTAACTTTCCTCAATTAATAAAATAGAGAGAGAGTTACATAAGTGTGTATTAATGAAACTTAATCATTTTCTTTAAACAACGCATAAAAGGGGAGAAGATCTCGATAGAGATGAAGTGCCACTATTCACATTACTTTGAAAACCAATGATGAAAACAGAATATAGTTCATTAGATAATCTTCGACCTCACACGTGTGTACGATTAATATTCTCGCACGATCGATCTAAGTGGCATTCTATGAAATAATACTTGCGCCTAGGGCCTGAAACTTTGTCTTTGTTTGATTTTAACCACCAAGCAATCGTAATAATTATAATATGTTGCGTACGTAGGGAATGATTGTGTACATAGGGAATGATTGTATAATAGTTGCTACTCATCAATTGACTCAAATAAATCAGGTGTTTTATCAATCAATAGGTAATAAGACCATATGTTTAAAAATAAATTTAAAACAAGAAGGTCTTGCCACTGTTTTTATTTTATTTTAAGGCGTTTACTGTGCTTTCTATAAGAAATGAGCATACAATAATTTGTAACAACATATACCTGTTATTCTAAATTCCCATTGCGAGCAAATTCGTTAGTTTGATTTAGATAAAAAATGTTTAAATATATAAGTCGCAGTAGCGTATGTTCAAACTTACCGCGTTTGCATTCCAGATTATAAGAAATCAAAACAATATATTTTAACCAATAGCAGCATTCAGCACCATCGGCTGCGAGAATTCTGATTGGCAAATAAGAATTGCTCTGTGGCGCCTCTCCGACCTTATAAATATCGGCGCGATCACAAACCAGACCTCTTTTCCACAGTGTTAATTCAAGGGGACTCTTTCGGGTTATTTTTGTGAGCTAACTCTAAATTCAGAATGCCGGAGACCTCAAAAATGAATGGATACGCAAAAACAAACGGACATAGCTATGACATGGAAGAAGGATCAGTATTTTTATTCACATCAGAATCCGTCGGCGAGGGCCACCCAGGTTAGTTTTCTTCAATATCTCTAATGCAGGAATTGTTCATCGAAAAATGGCCGCCTTAGCATGTGCGTAGATAAAGTATAAATAGGATTCCATTTGTTTACAATATTACTTGTACTAGTTCTCGAAAATCATTGATTGTCCGGCAATAACACAGGGACAGGCATGCTTTATTCGATGGCAATGTTTTGTTACATCATGGACCTCGCAGCTATTATCGCAATTTACATTTGTCAAAATAATCGCAACACGTGGTCTGAGCCAAACAACGTTGAAATTTATGATAATAGCACACTTGCACTTTTATTGTATTTACAATTTATGATGTATCTTTTATTTCAGACAAAATGTGCGATCAAATTAGTGATGCTATCTTAGACGCACATCTGAGACAAGATCCTGACGCAAAAGTGGCATGCGGTGAGTGTCATGAAATAGCATGATGTCGGTGTGTAATTTCTAGAAATAGCGATACTTTTTGCTAACTACAGTGCTTTATTATCAGAAACGGTGACAAAAACCGGAATGGTGTTATTGTGCGGTGAAATCACTTCCAAAGCTAATGTTGACTACCAGAAGGTTGTCAGAGAGACAGTGAAACACATTGGCTATGATGATTCCTCTAAAGGTATGTAAATATTATCCTTCAATTACTATCCGTTGTCTGAGGTATACAGATGCAGCTCTTTGGCTTGAAGCCAGTACTAGACAAGCTCTAAATTCTAATTTAACTTCCCTCATAGTAATGGATGAATATTATTCCGTGCACACTAGGTTTTGATTGGCGTACACTAAATTTACTAGTGGCTATTGAAGAGCAAAGTCCAGACATAGCAAATGGAGTTTATCAAGATAGAGAGGAATTAGATGTTGGGGCTGGAGACCAGGTACAAATTGTATAAGCACTTGCTGCACGGAATAACTCTTGGGTCTATTGGCTTTTTTGGGGACTAAACTTGAAGTTTACATTCAGCATGTTTTACAGAATGGAAAGTGTTATCCACAACTATGGATTTCCATTTCACTGATGTCATAAAATTCATTATTGCCAATCTCTAATGCATCACAGTGGTCAGACACAGAGGTCACATTTACAATGGTGCATGAATATTTGAGTTATCTTTGTTACAATGTCTGATTGCCCAGAGTCACTTGATCCTCTATAATCATAGTCAAATGTCTGCCATTAATTAATACTAAAATAAGCATGTTGGGATCAGGGTTTGATTACAAGACCTGCTGCGTGATGCTTGCCTTGGACCAGCAGTCACCAAACATTGCCGCGGGAGTGCATGAGAACCGCAATGATGATGAAGTTGGGGCAGGAGATCAGGTATGTTAAAATCATCATGTCTAACTTCAAAATTATTCTTGTCCATATTTGAGTAAGTAAATGGTAAATTACAGCAGCTGTGCTTTTGTTTATTTATTTTTCATTTCATGGGACCACATTAATATTCCATTACTACATTTTTTTTATTACTGTATTACCTTTTGCCTTGATACAATTCCAAACTATAGGATAAAGGTTCCACAAAATTCTTATCAGACAATTATCACTCAATCACAAGTCTGTGAAATACTCAATGGTTGCTATTTCATTACACATTTATTTGAAAACATAGTTAATGTGTTTGAGCATGACTCACAGGTATGTTTTCTTACATCAACTTGGGAAAAATCCATGTGATAATTGTATTGCTATGAATTGTGCAATGTTGAGGATAACTTAATTTCCTTATTTTTTTACAGCATGTCTTTGAAACTTTCTTTAGTGCAGTATGTTTTTGACTACAGCAGTTTTTTGACCATTTTTTTACAATATTTATTAGTCTTTAACAATATAGGTACCTAAAAATTTAAAAACTAGAATTCAAGATCATATTCTAGAAATGCTCCATTGTCAATCCCAATAATTTTAACAATATCATGAATATCAATATAAAAGACAAGAAACTAGTCAAGATTAAAAACTTGAGTATTTCTTTACAATAGTCTAGAATACTGACCTAAATTGTGTGGGAAAATATGTTTTATTTTCTTAACATTAATTATATTTTTTATTCCCAGGGTTTAATGTTTGGTTATGCAACAGATGAAACTGAAGAATGCATGCCTCTGACTGTAGTACTTGCACACAGACTAAACCAAAAAATCGCTGAACTACGACGAAATGGAGAATTCTGGTGGGCTCGCCCAGATTCTAAGACACAGGTAAATTTCACATGCAATACTATCCGTACCTCTGCCTAACCCTTTGTTGGGGATTACAGCCGTGATGTTATGTTATGTGTATTACCCTTTTACATACAGCTAGGCATCCACTTTGTTTAGTAAACTTGCTAAGACAATGACTTAAAAATATTTCTCAATAGATAATATTAATTACATAAATAATTGTAACAAATGGACTGATTAACTTAAACAGATAGTTTATCTGACCATTGCAACTATTTGACATCACTGAGCATGCTCAGTGATGTCAAATGCCAAATGTTATTTCATTTAAGATTATTTTTATTTTTGTAAACCTGGCCTATGGTTTATCTTTACGAAAACAAGAATGAACTGTAGGCAGATTACACTTTCCAGTATTGCCCTTTTTAAGTATTTCTATAAAGTAATTGTATAATATTAGAATAAATTAGACAATCCAGTGTTACAAATCTGTATCAATAATTAGAAAATGTCAATACAATTTAAAACTAGTATTGAAGATACAGTTGAGTTTTGTCGAGGCTTCTAAAATGGTTAGACCTCCAGGTCATTTCAATAGACAGGCTGCCAATCTGCTACAATGTGACGATACATTGTTTCGATCTTTGACCCAGTGATGTGCAACATTATATGTAGCTTTGATTGATGCGTATTGTTGTCGAGACTGTTAGGTATTCTCCACGCCAATTAACCCTTGTAAATCGGTACAAGCATAAATGAAACGCTTCAATGTAGCCACCTTGTTAGTTTGCCGGCGGCAAGTGATCGTGTGGCCAACCGTGATATCCTTGCCATATGAAAATGAATTGGTTCAGAGCGTTTTCCGGTAAAAAGGCTACTAAGTCTCCTTCCTACGCATAGAGTCAAGCCCACGCCAATCGTTAGTTAGGCTGTTTCATTCTAACAAATCTTTTGTATAATGGCTGAGTGTTGCATATGGTAGGTAGGTATAGGTAAGCTGAGAAAGAACTCTTTAAGAAATATCACTTTCAATACTGTTCCTGTTCATTCTGAAGATCGCATGACGTAATCTACGTCTAATATATCAATTATTATTGTTTAATTACTGAGCGATAAAACTGACACCAGTGTCAAGCGACATTTGAGATCACCGAATTAAATGTCTGTTGTGCATTATAAATTTATAACTGTGAAACGCAAGAACGACATTTTTTTAGTCTTTATAGGACTAACATTGTTTCGTTCTCAAAGCAGAGATTACAAAATTGAAGAAATTATCCAAGTTGTTATCTCTGCTTCATTCATTTGGGTGTTTGGGGACTTAATTTGTACACATTTTTTTAAATTCTTAGTCATTGGTCTCATATTATTATATTTGCATATCACGTCGCTAACTAATTCCTTATCACAATCAAGGTTGCCAGGTGTCTGGTATTTGGTATTCATTCACCCAGGTGGTTAGTATTTAATTTTCTGGATGCAAAATGAGTAAAATGCTTAATGTCGCATTACAAATAAAAATGAAATAACTAATTGTAATCAGGCACATTTATTATGAACATGAAAAGAGTTATCATATTGTGTGGCTTTCGTAATGTTACCACTACCAGGAATTATAAAAAAAAACAGTCTATTAAGAACAATAGTTCATTAATTTTTATTGGTCTACATAAAGATATGGGTAATGAAAATGATTTACTTAATAAAGCCATTGATAATAAACGCAACATCAACTTAAAAACATAATCCCAATATGTAAATAAACAGCTTTTTTTTAGGGACTAATAAATTAAACTGGTAATTTCCAAGTCCAGTCTCGGAAATTCGTGGGAATTTGAATTGATGTGGAACTATTGTGTAGTCTTCATTATTACAATATCTACTTGGGGGGTCTGATTAGTACCTACGGGCCGCGCAGATAGGAGATTGTTGGGTCGAATTTGAATCACGTCGTGTAGCTATCATGGTTTAGATAGCAACAATTTACCTACCTATAAGTAGCTATATCCTTCTATGCCAACAAGAAACAACTTTAGAAATAAAATTTCATAATTTTATTTGATGATTGGTTTCAGGTGACATGCGAGTACGTCTTCGCTGGGGGCGCCACAGTGCCGCAGAGAGTTCACACACTAGTCGTCTCACTGCAACATTCAGAGAAGGTAAGCTTCCCAGTTCCCACCCTTCATTCAACTTTTCAATACAGGTTCATGTAGTTCTTGAACATTCTACACAATCAAGACAAGGAACATTAAATAAAAATCAATTCTTCCTTTATGACATACATGCTACGGCATTTCATTAAATATTTCGTCATAATTATGTTTTATCATGTGTGAATAATTTTCTTAGCACACGAGTAAGTTTCTTGATAAAACATAGGCACAACTGAATCATAGCATCACTAATGTAACCATTTCACGGAGATAAGTTTTTTTATTTAAGTTCCATATCAACGAATGACGTCATGCTTGTATGTAATAAAAAATATATATTTTTTTTAGGTAATATTGTACTTCAATACTTTAATGCTTGATAGTATTAGGCCGTTACCTATGACGACATAGTGATTCGTATTCGTTAATTATTAACTTTAATTTGTAGATAACTCTGGAAACGTTGCGTGAGGAGATCAGGGAGAAGGTTATTAAGGAAGTGATCCCTGCTCACTACATCGATGAGAAAACCGTGATCCACATCAACCCTTGCGGTCTATTCATCATTGGTGGACCACAGGTAAGGACAATTATTGATTTAGATAGTATAAAAAAACACTGGCTGGCCACTGAAGACTTTTCACATAGATGTCACAGAATCCTCAGCTTTTGCTATCACCAATCCAAATACCAAGCAAGATAATGGTGCATTAATTTTCAAAAAGTAAAATATCTTCTACTTCACTGTCATTGACGCGCGAAAACTCATTTAAAAAAAAAATACAATAGAAGATGAGAAATAACTAAGTTTTTGTGTACTGAAACCTCAAGATATAAAATATATTAAAAAAAAAACTAACAACTCAATGTCATGCCTGGAACGTCTGGTGTTAGGCATAGGTATACCTATAGTACACCCACATTTGGCCAGTAATGTGCGTGTTGTGTGTAAAAAATAAAACAATATTTTTATTATTTGTTTCTCCCCAGTCTGACGCAGGTCTGACCGGTCGCAAAATCATCGTGGACACGTACGGCGGCTGGGGCGCGCACGGTGGTGGCGCCTTCTCCGGCAAGGACTTCACCAAGGTGGACCGCTCCGCCGCCTACGCGGCCCGGTGGGTCGCCAAGTCACTCGTCAAGGCAGGACTCTGCCGTCGCTGCATGGTTCAGGTGAGAAATGCTACTGTTTATTTTAACCAAATGTATTGGGACAAAGGGTTCGTTCACATTTCGTCAATTATGTTTAAGCCACATGTAATAGGGGGCGAGCCTATTGCCATTTATTAACCTGCCGCAATTCCTGACTGGGCTGCTACCTAAAGGAAAAACTAAGTAACATTGCCCGACCGGGGATCGGACCCGAGACTGCGCTCAGCAGTGGCACCACGCGATCACTAGACCGACGAGCCAGTTGTTGTATTTTAATAACGCAAAACTCGTGGTAGGAAACAACCATTTTCAGACTACAGAGCCTCACGAGCGCATCATGCTGCAAGCTATCTACAAAATGTCCTTCCAAAAATGGTTCCTTCCTAATTGGTCACACCTACTTATTTACAGCTTACCGAACCCTAATGTCCAAAACCGACTGAAATCGCAAGAATCTTAATAAAATTTCATGTGTGCGTTACCCTAGCAGGAAAGTGGTTCCTTGAGTGATATGACTGAAACATATAATTAGTACATAATCTGCTGTGTATGTGCACCACATAAAAAATTGTGTGCTTTGTTGTTTTGGTAAAAAACGATTCCTGCTATAGTAACGTTTTTCCGGCAGGAAAATTCTTAACGAATGATTGGAGAGAGAAATATTGTGCATGGCTAGAGAGCTTATATTTGTGTAAAAAAGTGCAAGTTGGACGTCTTCAGGGTTTCGAGATACATATTGCATTTCCTGCTGAAGTAACGTTTCGCAGAATCGTGTACCTCTAAAACCATTGCATGTGCGCCTGTAGAATAAACATACACGAGTAGCTCTTTATTTGTGCGTATTTGTGACAGAATGAGATTTAAGAAAAAAAATATTATTTCCAAGTAATCGCGGTTAATTGAAACCCCGAAAAAATATCGCAGCGCCTAAATGAGAAAACGTATAAGCTCGCTGAAAACTGTATTCGGTCCTTGACGCTTATAATAACCATAAAAAGTTTGACGGCAAATTACAAGAAACTGGCTCAACCCAAGATGTGTAGGTGTAAACCAAAAAATATTGTATTTATTCAAAAATATATAGTGAAAATATTCAGCTTTGAATGGTTTGCATTAAGTATATAAACAAAAAACAAAACATGTAAACAACGGGTGGTTATCCGACCAAATTCGGACGACTACAAAAAAGCGACGGATTCCTACTTATCAATGACCTTTTGTACTTTACTCTCGACCCGATTGTGCCCGAGTACACTGAAGTAGAAAAGTAGTAATAAAATATTTTTTTATTGGATTATATTATTCTACTAGCTGTAACTGTGACTTTGCACATGAATATGTACATTATAAAAAATTGCTTAAGTGCTATTCCAAGTTAAAATTTCATGACACATTCAGTATTTCGTGTGTGAACGAAGTACATATACTTCCAGACATTCGCATTTATAATATTAGTAGAAAATTTATAAAAATAAAATGTTATATTTTTTACACAATATATATATTATATTTAATTACCAATATTATACTTATAACTGCTCTGTGATTTTTGTGATTTTGCTAATTAACTAGTTGTATTTTTACACTTAAATGAAAAACTAATCTGATTTTAAATAATAATGACTAAGTACACAAGGTACAATTATTTGATAGAACTATTTGTGTTCTAATATTTATAGGTAGGTAATTTGATCTGTGATTTGATGCTACAATTACTTTAAGAATCAAAATTAAGGGAATAAAAATAATAATTTCCACATCAACAAGCTGTTTCCTTTGTTATGGTCACAAGGTGCATTTAATATAATAATATGTATTTTTAAATTAGCCCCCAAAATTAGGTAATATCATTGCCAACCGTTTGAACGCGACTGTACGGACAACAGCTTAGGTTTAATACGGCCAATAAAGGTCATCGATATGTAGGAATCCGTCGCTTTTTTGTAGTCATTCGAATTTTTTGTTTTTATTTACTTAATGCGAACCATTCCAAGCTGAATATTTTTGACTAAATACACTAATTTTTGGTTTACACCTACACATCTTGGGTTCAGACGGTTTCTTGTATTTTGCCGTCAAAGTTATGACACTGTCGTTTTCACTTTTTGCAATATTATTCAATAACGCATGCATGCACACTTTTGAAAGTTTATATGGTTATTAGCGCACATGCAATGGCTTTAGAGGTACACGATTCTGCGAAACGTTACGGAAATGCAATATCTCGAAAACCTGAAGACGTACAAATTATATTTTCGGTGTACTTTTTTACACAAATATAAGCTCTCTGGCCATGCACAATATTTCTCTCTCTGATCATTTGTTTAGAATTTTCCTGCTGGAAAAACGTTACTCTAGCAGAAATAGTTTTTTTCCAAAACGACAAAGTGCACGAATTTTTTATGTGGTCCACATACACAACAGATTATGCACTGATTATATGTTTCACTCATATCACTCTTGGAACCACTTTCCTGCTAGGTAGGGTAACGTACACAAACACACATTCAAGTCGACCAACACAATCATGTGAAATGTCATTGACACCTTTATTCCATTGTCATGAAAATGTTTCTGCCCCACTCAGCATAAATGCTGAGTTGACAAAAATAAATAAATGTGCATTTTTCTCACATTCATCTCGACTTGCACAGCAAACTGAACTTTCTACTCTCAGAATTAGTCACCATCCCCATCTCTTACCTATAAAAGTATAAAAGAGGTAGGCGACCCAAATAAATGTTCCGCGAAGTTGACACGATGATTATCGTACGTCACGATGACGCGTCGGCGGCGCCGTCTTTCCGTTGACGCATGCGTCGCGACTGTCTATTAACGCGACTTGTACTTTACACCGCTCAATCATCTGTCTTTTGACTCGTATTCATTATGCCGACGATGATCTCGAATTTTCTTCTATTCGCTATTTGTATCTATAATAAAATGTTTTTTTTTCTTACGACATACTAAAGCATTAGAAAGTCCTTATTTACAGCAATCTGTGATGGATTGTGTGAGGAATGATTTGAAAGAGAAGAGAGTGAATGATACCGATACGGTAGACAGGGAAGAATGGATGTAGAACACTTTTTGCGCCACAAGTAACATGGGACAAGGGCAGGGTGATTTAAAGCGATCTGTGAGATGACGAAAGAATTGACATTCTTCCACCAAAGACAGTTCTTAGTCGACGCATCATCTAAAAATGTATTTCATTATTTTACAGGTCGCATACGCCATTGGTGTGGCTGAACCATTGTCTATCACCGTATTCGACTACGGCACCTCACACAAGACCCAGCAGCAACTGCTCGCTATTATAAAAAAGAACTTTGACCTGCGACCCGGCAAAATTGTCAAGTAAGTTGTTATGGTTATATCATTCTTTTGCAATACTATCACGTCTAGCAATTCTGTTTTATGTTATTGTGTATTACTGCTACTAACATTTACTTGTTTCTGTTTCAGGGAATTGAACCTTAGAGCACCAATTTACCAGAAAACCAGTACTTACGGTCACTTCGGACGGGAAGGCTTTCCGTGGGAGAGTCCTAAGCCGTTGGTTGTAGAATGACTTGCAACATAAGCATTAGAACATTGTAAATATTTTCACCAGTATGTTATAAACACTTAATCTACGTGTGTAATTGTAGCGAGGGCGCAGGGAATGTCGCTGATGTCTCTCTTTAGACATAATATGTACGTGACCGAACCTCGCCAGTGGAACTGTATGCGGCGCTGTACGATCACGTGACGGTTGCATTTACGAGGTTCACTCTATATTTAAGTATTCTCTAGATTATTAGACACATAGGTTTAACATGGTGCCGTCATTTCTGAATTTGAGTTAGTTCAGGGGTTTTATTAATGGCAGTCCTATTTATTTAAGATAACATATTCTGTTTCCTATAAATAAATTTGTTTTCTTTTTACACTGCCTAATTGTTTTTATAGTTAAGTAAATGAACTTTCCAGTGATTATGAAGTAATATGATTTTATATTTATGTACAACTTAAATTGTGGACTGCCTCCACTCTCGAATGTTCTACACTTTACGCTTTACGATGTAAGTGCTATGATTTATCGGTAGAGTAGACTACTTTTCTGGTCGCGTCACAGTAGAGCGAGCGCCGGGAGAACGCCTCTAACGGAGTTGTTCCACTGTCCTTCGCTTCTCTGCAAATATATTTATAGTGCTGCGTGGAGAAGTTTCACCTAATACCTTTATTAGAAGTTCCCATTATTAACTGTATTATACAGCTTTACTTGCTGTGGATAGTTAGTACATGAGAATGTTGGTTACCATCTCACGCGCAGCACAATTTGTGTTGTGTTTCCGAAAAGGATTGCCGTGGAAAAGAGCCATTTTGAAAACACACCGACAAGACCAGGGCAGTAGTGCACTGTGCATTTACTCCTTACTGTAATTGAATTTCCGCCGGTAGTTTTAATTAGGCGAAATGCTAACCGTACATTCGACATTAGGAATTAACATAGTTTTAAACTATTGCTTAGGATGGTTAGCGAGTATTTCCGATTATATTTTTTGATCTGTTTCGTCTTCAACCTGTTAAAAGTTTCTGATTAACTTCTGTGGATTATCAATTTGTCAGATTGTGGAATTTAAACTTAATAAAATTATCCTCCCGGTTTAATAGCGGGAGAAAAAAATCTTTTTGTTATTTTAATCATCGAAAAAACGACCTATAAACTATTTCCTTACAAGAAAAGTACAGCCCAAAACTACGTTACTATGTAAAAGAGTTCGTGTTTGTCCATGTGGTTTACGTTGCTTTGAAGTTGTGGTTTACATAACAGCGCCGCGCCGCACAGTGGGCTGAAATTCGATTTTCATAGACATTCAAATATTTTTTTTTAAGTGACGCTTTTTTGGCTTGGGAACGATAGAGAATACCTACTATATGCTATAATAATGAACTTTCAGGTTTATAATCGTAAACAGCGCACTCAGATTTTTTTTCGAAAAAAATTGTATGGAGTCGGCATAATAAATGATGATATCTCCATTATCGCACAATTGCGCCTAATATCCTCTTATTTTGGATTTTTTGACATACCTACTCCATGCCAAGGTCCAACATGCGTTTTTTTTTAAATCATTAAAAAATTAACAATTTTTTTATTATTAATTTTATTTTTTCGTTTTTTACTAATATTAAGCTTAACTCATTAGCTTAAATCTGAAATAGTAATTATCTAATCTAATGATTCTCAAAATTCACAAAAAAAATCAGGAAATTATTGTTTGTTAGTGCTCATTCACGTTGACTCGCGGGCGCGGTCGCGAAATATCAAACATATGGCGTAATATCCAAGTGTTCACATACGAAACGCACGTAGCGGGCAAGCTAGCGACTGGCGCGCGCGCGCCGCTCGCGGCAATATCAAACGCGTGAGATGTTTGTGTGTGTTCACGTCGAACTAGCGGCGGACCGCGCGATTCACTCGCGACGTCGGTAAGTTTCGTCACACTCGCGCAAACGCCTGGCGGCCAATGTGAACACGAACTCGCCAAGTCACCGCGCCCGCACCCGCCGCCGCGCCCGCGCGTTCCTATGTGAATGGGGCCTAAATGACATTTTAACTATCTACCGACTTTTTGAATACCTAAATCTATTAAATAATTGGGTTCTCATTAGTTAGCAATTAAGAGGTTAGATAGTAAATTAGTTTTTCGGGCACATACATTAAAGTCGATCGCAATAAACAGGAGCGTAATAAAAGAAAATCATTTAGTATTCTTCAATCATTGAAAGTACAAATATCATGGCAAGCATCGTAACAAACTTAGATTTGAAAAACGCTCACAAACTCAGTGACTATAATTTTTTCTTTCAAACCGTGCTATCTCGTTTAAACAACTTACAGTGTATCTGAAGAAGATTGTGTGACTTTAAAAGAACTTTGTTGGAGATTCACTACCAGAATCAATCGAAAAACTTCAAGATTTTATTAAAAAAACCAACCAGTAAAGAAACGTTTTCACCCCAAAAAGCACTGATATCTCTGAAATTATCAAAGTGGCAATATATAACTCTGCGAGAATCAGCAATTCGAGACGGCCTTAAGCACTTGTACCCTTTGTATTACTGCGTGCAAAAAGAGAAAAATGTGTGCTTTCCACCTGAACCGAAAAATTCAATTACGGTGACAGATTCCTCAGCAAAAATTTCACTGCAAGCTTTGCTAGATCTGACAGCAAAAAGAATAATTAAACCTTTGCCAGAAAGTATACAAAATAAAGAACTCATTTTAATATCAAAATACGGTTTCGACGGAGCATCCAGCCTAAGCAGATACAAACTGAAGATGGATTCTACACAAGAATACTCTAGTATCTTCATGACTTCGTCATCACCACTGAAGATGACATGTGAAGACACAGTTTGGGAGAACCCGAAACCTTGCTCAGCAGCGTATTGTCGCCCAGTACAGTTCACCTTTGTTAAAGAAAGTGAAACAGTGGTGAAGGGAGAAAATGAAAGAGTCAAACTGAGATATCGGCTCTCCAATCATCTGATTGTGATAGCAATATGGTGAGTCATAAGCTAATGCTCACCATGGTAGATGCTAAAATAAAAACATACCTTTCTCCTAACGTAAGATTGAATGCAGCGTGCTACATTTGTTTGGCGAAACCTTCGGAGATGAACAACTTGGAAGAAGTTAAAAAGAAATCAACAGAAGATGACTTGATAGAGCTCGGACTTTCTTCACTACCTACATGCACGCATAAACATGATGAAATGTCTTTGCATATTGCATATAAATTAGATATTAAGAAGTGGTCTGCTAGAGGGGATAGTGAGAAAGCTGCAGTGGATGCAAGAAAGAAAACTATCCAAGCCAGGTTCAAAACGGAGCTCAACCTACTAATCGATGTCGTAAAACAAGGTTATGGCTGGCACAACTAACGACAGCAACACTGCACGACGATTCTTTGAATTTCCTGAAAAGTCTGCGGCTATCACTGGACTAGATAAAGATCTGATCCGAAGATTTGCTGTAATTTTGTAAATATTCAGGAGAACCCATCAATATTTCGAAATTTAAAGAATATGCGTACATATCTGCTGAGAAATATGTTGAATTGTACAACTGGTACTACATGTCATCAACAGTGCACACGATACTGCTTCATGGAGCCGAAATTATTACTTATAAATAACGCAATAGTACCGATTGGAAGTTTATCTGAAGAAGCAAGGAACAAGGACTTCAGAAGATTCAGAGAACATCACTCACCGTAAGAAGAGCAGAGTGAGTCCCAGTGAAGATATTTTTTATTTCCTTCTTTCGTCCGATCCGCTTATTTCAGCAGTAAGACCAACAATGGATGCAAAAAAAAAGAAACCTTTGTTTGATGAAACATTGGATCTGCTGATTCTTCAAACACCTGAATTCGAGTTTAGGGATATTGCTCAAATATCCAGTCCAGTCATCCTGATGTAGACGATTTATGACGCATGCTAAATGGCAACATACACTGCCAATATGTTTTGCTTCCTCCAAATTGTTAGGTAGGTTAAAAATATCCATAGGGAAAATAAATAAAGAAAATAATTTTTTTTAAAGACGCATGTTCAAAATCTTACAAATACTTTGCTAATTGCTTGGTATGTAGTCTTTAGTTTGACTCAGACAGCCAAGAAGCTACAATAGTCCTTGCTCTTTGCTGAACGGCCGTCATCTCGATAGTGTCTGACGCAGACCAACTTCGCATGTCGAAGCAATGGGATGCCCTGAGGACAAAATAAAGAGATTTAAATGATAAATTTTATTATATTTGTCTCTGTAAATTGTAAGAAAAACCCTTGCCCATCAAAAATAAATGATGGTTTAAAACTAGATGAATTCGCTGTCAGTCTCTTTTAAATTCCAGATGTAATCTTGGTTAGGCCATAAGAAGGCCATGAAAATTTAATGTCCGAGAGGGTTTTTTGATGCAAGAACCACACTGATTTGAGTGGACCTTTCCACTCAGTGCATGCATTTGTAAGTACCTACCTAATCGTGTAGCTCAACTCGCAACTTAAGGAGCAGCTCAACGTCTCGACGATCAATACCAAGGACGTTTGGGTAGGTAAAGTACTCAAACTGTCAATTCCGTTAAAAACTTAACTGAAGTGAAAAAAAAATACATATTACACTTACATTCAGATCAGGGATGTTGCGAATATTCGCATCCGCATCCGCATATGCGGAACATCTGCATCGATTTAGACATCCGCATCTGCATCCGCATCCGCATAAATCAATGCGGAGCTGATGCGGATGCGGATGTGTAGCAAGTCGCGACAAGAAAGAAAGGGGCGGGCCCGGCGAGTGGCACGTGTCGATGGCGCGTGCTGATTGACCAATAGGAAAGCAATAATTTTGTTTTGGACGGTGACGCGCCTCGCAATTGTTTGTTTATTAACTTATTTCCGCAATAAGAAGCGAATTAATTTAAATGAGTGTCCTCTTAAATGGTGGAGTGTTAATCATAGCGATTTCAAACTGTTATCTAAAATAGCACGCAAATTTTTATCAGCTCCACCAGCCAGTGTTCCAATTGAACAGAACAGTTATTTAGTAGCGCAGGATTAATATACGAAACCTTGCGAAATAGACTGGATTGAAAAGGCGACCATTCTCCTTTTCATCATTAAAATAATATAATGCTCCAATTTTCAAATTTAATTACTAAAATAATTAGTAATAGTAATTCACTTACTACTTTATGAATAAATAAAGAAAGGATAAATATTACTCTTTTTTACCCAACCCACACTTAGTTTTTTTTACAGATCCGCATCCGCATCCGCATCCGCGGATGTGAGCCTCTTAAAATCCGCATCCGCGGATGTGAATAAATCTGCATCCGCAACATCCCTGATTCAGATCATAAAATACTTGTATTATAAAATTAAACTTCATATAAATAAAATACTATAAACATGAGTCGTGTAAAAAGAATTAGAGAATTACTAGACCGATTCGTATTCATGAGTTAATACGTTAATTCGATCTTAGTTTGGTTGTCTCCGTCAGGGGCGTCAGGATGAACGGTCACTAGGCGTAATTAACGATGAATTTATGCCTAACAATTCCTTCCTTATTGCTTCCATCGTATTCTAGAAGAAAAAAATCATTTTAAGAGTGACCGAAGAAGAGTGAAAAAATGTGATATTTATTTAGAATTAGAACACTTCCGAGAGAAATAATCAAACTTTCTCGCGATATTTTTTTTTTTAATTTTGTGACCACATCTAAACCATAATCACACTTCAAAACTCCAAGTTTATAAGTGTGATTATGGTTTAGATATGGCCACATAATTAAAAAAAAATATGTCCAATAAGTTTGATTATTTCTCTCGGGAGTGTTCAAAAGAAATATCAAATTTTTTCTTGTATTTGAGTGTGTGACTCTTCAAACACTCAAATACAAGAAAAATGGTCATAGCCCTCTTCATTCTGATGTCAGGACGGCCGGTCACCGAACCGTAGTGTCCTTGTTAATAAAATTATTGAAATTCACGGTGGCCATTAATTACTTCCCGTTTGCTTCTCTCAATGTTTTACAACGATAATACTGTAACCATCACGACAGTAAAGATATCGACAAAAGTGTTGTTTACCAATATTTTTAGTACCTGACAAAAAAAATAAAGGCAAAACTCTTATTTAAGAGCGTTTATACCTTACGAGTGGCAACGTCGCAATTTAGTGTCATATTTCGTGGTTTTCAATTTTTATCATTTAATCGGAGCTATATTTTAAAAATCTGTTTAATTAACTTTTTAGAATTATGTGAAAACTGTGTAAAAGGTAAGAAATCGTTGCGTTTGCAGTTCTATTTATATGCAAATAATACATTGGAAACTTGCAGGGCGTTATTTTCATTGTAAAATAACTGTAAGCATTACGGTTACTTACTTTTTAAACACTCACGTAATTCTAAAAAGTTAATTAAACAGATTTTTAAAATATAGCTCCGATTAAATGATAAAAATTGAAAACCACGAAATATGACACTAAATTGCGACGTTGCCACTCATAAGGTATAAACGCTCTTAACAATGCAGATAAGCTTGAGTAGGCGATAAATCTATGGTATTGTACCGGTGGCCTACAGCTAAGTATTATGTTATTAAAAAGAAGTGCCTATCGTATTTAGTGACAAAAATTCATACAAATGTAATAAACACCTTTAAATATTTACCTATAAAATGCGTGGTCAGCTAAAACTGGAAATGTATAGCTTGATGTGTACAGTGGCTAGCGCCTATAAGAATACTCCCTAGGAAGTTAAGAATTGAAATACTATCTTTAAAGGTGTTTATTACATTTGTATGAATTTTTTTAATAACATAATACTTAGGTACATATCTGTAGGCCACCGGTACAATACCATAGATTTATCGCCTACTCAAGCTTATCTGCAATGAATATACCTAATAAGAGTTTTGCCATTTTTTTTTCAGGCACTAAAAATATTGGTATAAGTACAATTACACTTTTGTCGATATCTTTATTGCCGTGATAGTTACAGTATTATCATTGTAAAACATTGAGAGAAGCAAACGGGAAGTAATTAATGGCCACCGTGAATTTCAATAATTCTATTTAACAAGGACACTACGACTCGGTGACCGGCTGTCCTGAGTCCTGACATCAGAATGAACGGTCACTCTTAAAATGTTTTTTTTCTTCTAGAATACGATGGAAGCAATTGTTAGGCATAAATTCAACGTTAAAAAATACGCCTAGTGACCGTTCATCCTGACGGAGACGTTTGGTTGGCTGTCTATCATTCTGTGTCCAAATGCGGGTGGGATTTGGCATTTCCATCGTTCACGATTATACGTTTGCTTCATAGGTACCAAATGCTAAGGAAAAGACATCCAAATCGTACCGCCATGTCCGTAGGTAGTCTATCGCGGTCCCTTCTAGATAGTGATCAAGCAGTTCTATGGCAACCATCAGCGATACGAGATATATAATAATATGTAGTATTTACAGAGTATGTGTATTACAGTAGGTACTGTATGGCTACTATTAGGATGGATAAGTATAAAACATGTGATCAGACTACTAAGAAATATTTAAATTGAAATGGTGAACTTCAACTCTGTGTTCTACTATGGCTAGTAAATTCGTAAGCTATAAAATGTATACTCAAGTCTCGTCCTCGAGATTAGTAGGTTTTGCACGTTTGTTTCCAGGGTGGCAGGCACATCGACGGGCACCATGATTGTTAGGTTGGTACCATGAATTCCATTACCATATATGTCACCATGGATTGGATTGGATGTGTATAGTTCCACATTATAAAATTATACCTTACCTGTTTACCGTGTAGGTAGGCGAGGTCTCAGAAATATCGTCTTTGTAAACTCCGATCGCTCGCCACGGGTCGATGTAGCCGTGGATGTTGATAGTGTTGTTCACTACTGGCTCGAGGCCGCCGAAAATCAAGTTTACCCGATCAGCCCCGGCTTTCACGAAAGCCAAGTCGAACCTGTTATAGGAAATAATGTTGCAGGGAAATAAATAAGATTTGGTGATATACTCCCCCCCCCCCCCCCCTACCATCATCTGCCTAGCCTGTTCCCAAGTATGTTGGGGTCGACGCCGGCATCCAGTCTGACCGGATGCAGCTGAATACCAGTACTTATTTTACATGGAGCGACTGCCATGTGCATGTGGATTGAGTTATCCTTTCTTCAATCTTAACAAAAATCGAGGAAGATTTAGTAAAAAATAGTTAAAACATTATGACGAAGTTAAAAATTTGTTATAGGTACTTACCTGATATAAAAATTATAATGGTCAATACATAAAGTGGAACTCTCAAACCGTCATTGTACCGATATCTCAGAATATACTTATAGCCTTTGCACTTATTATTTCATTAATGATAAAATGTAAAAAATAGTTAAAAACTATTATCAATTTGAGAATTCACTTGCACGTCCCCCGTTCAAAATTTCTTACGATCACCTAGTTTGGATCACTCATTCCGCACACGGGCCGTATGAGTGCTCATAAAAATCATTATAGGTAGGTAGGTACTGTATAAATACGTAGGTATTATTTTTTTGTGCATTATGACATTTATGACTAAACATAAAGAGTGAATTTGTTAAAGAATGAGTGTGACAAAACTTATAAGCTGAAGGATTATGAAAAATATAAGGTCAGGTGGGGTAAGAGGGACATACTTTATTTTCAGTAAAATATTTTGACTGCTAGGAAGAACAGCTAAAGTCTTTTAAGATCTTTGAAATACACAAAACTTGCCTTTATGTATTAGCTTCCCGTGGGCTAAATGTCATTACGCTAATAACATTTCTTACGACGATATTGACGTAAATGTCAAGATTAAACAAACGTTCCTCTTCCCCCTTAGACGGGGTAAGAGGGACAGTCATTGTATTTCTTAAGATTGTAGTTTGAATTAAAATATTCGTTGCTAAATGTTTGTGAATTTGTAGTTAGAACTGGATTTTAATGACGATGAAATAAGGTATCATTTGGAATGAAAAAGAAGAATAAATCAATTCGGGGTAAGAGGGACCTACAGGTTCAATCAGGGGTGGCAAACTAAAAAGAAGTCGACAAGTAATAATTCTATATTTATTTAATCATACAAACAGTACCTAATAATAAACAGTCTCTCCCTAACTAGTTTTCCCTAGTTAGTCACTCTTTAAAAATAACAATGGCACTATGTAACGAGATCAACATAGCGAATCAGTCTTTTAATTCATCAAAAAAAAACACCAAAACTATTATAAAAAAAACTATTAAAAAATAACACCGAAATTATTATAAAATATGTGAAATTATTTTTGAAGCAAGGCACTTGAATCAATTAAATTGGCGTACAGCGCCTCATTTTATATTTAAGAAAAATATAAATGATATTTGTAATGATGTATATTATAAAGTTGCGGCGTATGCAGATATTGTTCCATTTTTTACTGCACTAACAGCCTCACTTAATTTATCATTATCCTGCTTCTATCAGATTTTCTTATATATTTTCGCAGCATGTTTTATCATATATCATTCCTGCAACAGTCAAACAACAACAAAATATTACAATTAAAAAGAAAGGGACGTATACAAAACTCATGAAACTTTATTTGTCTAAACAATTTTATTCTAATAAAAAGAAAAGATTTGATTTTTTATTTGTTTGTGATATGATTTAACTCAAAAAGTACAAGCCCAATTTAAAAAATCTTTAACACATAGAATGCTGCATTGTCCCTGGGTAACACAGTCTATAAATTATACGATAAAACGGCAATTTACGGGAAAGTTAAGTTACACGCGGATGAAGTCGCGGGAAGTTTCTAGTTTAGGTATAATTTAAAATTGTAGTAGGTACAGAACAATCAGTCAATTCTTTTCATTTTATCTACCACCATACAGTATTTAAAATGTTGGTCACCACTGACATGGGGGAAGAGAAACATATGTTCCTCTTTCACCGTAAATAGTGAGCCTCTTACCCCAGCTATTGTTTTTGTAGGTAAGGATTTTCAAACGAAAGAAACTCATATTATTAGTTGTTTTTAAACTAAAATGATTAATAATAAGAAATACTTACAGTTTTCTCCGCTTATCATTACATTTAAAATATTTCCAGCACTCTTTTTTCACCAAAATATTGGTTCGCAAAAAAACGTGCCAACTTTGTGCTCGTCAAATTCACAACTGTCAAACGTGTCTTCATTTTTTGTGGCTTCTGAGTCACGTAGCGACATCTAATGAAAACCGTTCAAACTGTATCGCCTTCACTGTTTTATTGACGGAAAGTTCATAGTCATAAACGCTTCGGTTTACTAGTTATGGTCCCTAGTCCCTCTACCCCCGGTGTCCCTCTTACCCCACCTGACCTTAATAGATTAACGGCCATTCCCAATATCCTGTCTA
This sequence comes from Brachylomia viminalis, assembly GCA_937001585.2. NCBI lineage: Eukaryota > Metazoa > Arthropoda > Insecta > Lepidoptera > Noctuidae > Brachylomia > Brachylomia viminalis. The sequence goes on from OW443300.2 coordinate 9,223,004, forward strand.
TCTTCGGTTTGACACTACTAGAGATAGAAAATGCTATCTATCTTTTGTTTTCGCGTCCCAATAACCTTACTAGCGATAGGCTAACCTATCTCTGACCGCTATCTATCGTCCGGAGGACTAACTGCTTACTAGTGGTAGATTTCTCTATGAATTTGTCAATTTGAGCGTCTCAATAACGTTTTGACAGCTGTCGGTCAGTAAGTTTTGCCATCTCTAGTAATCGATCGTGCTATCCTCCGATTTTGAGGGATAAGACTACTAGCTAGGTATTGTATTTATTACGTATTTTTCGTTTCTGTACAATAAAGTGTTCATCTATCTATCTAAAATATGTCGGAATCAAGTGAAAGTGATCTTGAATTACTGGACCAATTGTCAGACTGGGATAATGACGACGATATGCAAATTAGCGGCCGAATTTGATCATATAAAGATAGAGTGAATTACATGGACAGTTATCTAGGTGATGATTTTATATACAGATTTAGATTAAACAACAAAAGCGCCGTAAATGATTTGCTGTCTGAAATATATCCATTTTTAAGAGTAACCTCAAAAAGGTTAGTGCACATAAAATAATGTTTTCGCTGGTTGCTTATAGAAAGAATACCTATTTTTAAATACTATCTACTTATTATTCATACTGTGCCCCTGTGTAATAGTCATTCCTTTCATTTTGCAGAAATCATGGAGTTTCACCCCTGCACCAACTGCTCCTAACCCTAAGGTTTTATGCCTTGGGCACAATGTTGGTGTCTGTAGCCGACTATATAGGTGTCTCGAAATCCACGGCAGGACGAATTAATTAATAGAAAGGTGTTTTGGGGTTTGGACAAAAAGATTTCCTGTCCTCTCTTTGAAAATACGGCTTTCCCTAGAAACTACCCAATCAGTAATAATTGCCACGCTGTACTGCATAACATCTGCAGACAAAGGAATTTACAGGATGTTGAGCCTGAGGTAGATATACCTAACCACAATATATCATTTGAGGTGCAAACCATCCCTATCTCTCATAATGATATTCAGGTGCGACAAGATTTAATTAATAATTATTTTAGTGAGTAGGTTAATATTAAGCAAATTTGTCTAATTTTATCATAATAAAAACTTGTGATATTAAAACCCAAAGATTTTTTTTCTGAGAAAAATATGCATACCTATTACAAATATTTAAATTGTGATATTAGAATATAAATTACTTCTTCCATTGACTCAACAACCCAACTTTATTATTTCTTTATTACTTAGTTCTGATATTTATGGATGATTGATGAGATAATTATTAAAACAAACATAAATTGATAGCCGGGCCTACCTACTCCCAACTGTAGATAGATGCAAGCTACTTTCGTTATTGGGACGACAACAAAAGATAGATAGAATCTTCCCAGCTATCGGAGATAGCTGTCTATCTATAACTGTAGTCAGAATATTGGGAACGGTCATTAGTTATTTGTAGGTACGATTAATGTCATAGTAATTTTTTTAGCAAGACAACTTTTTTTGGAGTTTAAAATGATAATATTATTCTTAGATCGCTCATCGTTTTAATTATTTTGTTGACTTAGGTACTTTTAATTATTTTCATCGCTTATTTGAAGTGCCAGCTACAATATCATGTTTTAATGGTAGGTAGGTACTTACCTACCCATTCAATTCGTAGTTTTTTTTTTTAATATTTGGAATTAAATGTAAAATTTTGGGTATATATCAATAAACCCTTAAAATTCAAATAACTGGAAAACGATTGAACTTCGGCCATACATATGGGGGGTTCAGTTTGTTGCATTTTGGCCCTGACGGATATACGTCGAATTACAGTAGGTAGGTAGGTACCTAACCCTATATGCATGCATAGGGGTTCGTCGAATAACCTCCTTGGGATTTTTGGTAGTCTTGTGGTGGCATCTACATCGCCACATGCTAACTAAGCATCACGCAATCAAAGTTTACCGCGCGACTAGCATATATTCAACGTCCCGACATTATCGTGAGGCAGTTGCGCACCCAACACGACACCCGTCTGGTTGGAGGATCCTCCCTTTTCTATAGGTAGAGGACGAGTGAACTTTACACCCTGTTCCTCAAACCTCTATAGTCTCTTTATTTCTGGATGTCTGTTTGTGACTGTTTGTGTATGCGAGTTTAAATGTTTATAAACGCACCCACGATACAGGAGAAATTCCTAGTGTGGGGCAACGTTATAAAAAAATAAAATACATAATCTATTACAAATAACAATCTTCCAGCCACTCATGACCCTCTTGACTTACTGGATGTGACTTGATGTGGATGCTGTTACTCTGCATGTATTTAGCCTGGTCAGTTTTGATTGAACAATTTGTTTCCTGCTGCTGTCAATTATTATTGAGATGGGCAGCTGAATAACCTCCAATCCTTTAATCCGTAGATATACATACTACCAAGTGCACAAAACCAAAATACGGTTTAGGTACAACTACTCACCTTTCATCAAAAATCTGTTTGCAAACATCAACATAGAAATCCAAGCTGAGCCACTTCAGACTGTCGAAAACTGTGCCAGAGCGTGGCGCTGTTTGATAATAACCGTATTCGGTGCATGTCTGATAATACCAGGCACGTGCTGAAAACAAGTGCGATTTTCAATTATTAAGGGGTAAAAGGTCTCGCCTCTAATGCACGAGGTTGTGGGTTCAAGTCCGGACAAGTCCATCAATATGACTTAAAATTCCTTATGAATTAAAGAAGTATTTCTTAGTGTACCTTGGACATTCCTGGCATCGGTGAAGGAAAAACATCGTGAGGAAACCTGGACCAATACCTAGTTAATACATATAGGTAAGTTTGAAATCGCTAACCCATCTTGAGCAAACATGGTGATCAATGTTCGTGCCTTCTCTGTTTGAGAAGAGGCTTTGATGACCTTACTCACTAAATCTTTCTTCAGTAACAGTTTCTCCGAGGTCCTCAGTTATGGAGATGTAGGTTGGCCGAACGTTCTATAAATGTCAGGACGTCCGGCCATACCTACATAAATGCTTCTAACTTTCGAACTGTTCTGTCACAAATTATATGGCTGGCAACTTTATGCGGCACCAAATAGTCACTAAAAACTGGAGTAGCAGCCAGCTCCCTACCTTGATTGGCCGAACGTTCTGATGTAGGTAGGTACATGCAATAATAGACTGGCATTATGATCAAAGTCGACCGGTCACAGATGCTTCGCTATTCTTTTGTGTGCGAGCCAAGCATCCGCGCGTAGTTTAGTGTGGGTATTTAGGTATCCAAAATAGGGCGTGCAAACCCGGTATTCCGGTTTTGCTAAAAACCGGAAACCGGCTAAAATTACCCGATTTTTGAAAACCGGGGTTGAGAGAGAAAACCGGAGTTAGCTCCGGTTTTCCCGTTATTGGATTACGTATTTACATTTTGATTTAAATCAACTTTTTTCGAACGCAGTCAAGAAATATTCAATTTTGACTCAACAAATATATTCACACCCACTTACACTCTTCCCTCCGCGACCCCCGCACCCGCTACGCGACTCCTGCGACCCGCGTCCCGCCTGCTTGCGTTGTTGCCCAAATACACTTGCAAGGAGTGCACGTGCGTGCCCGCTGCCTACGAGTGCGTCACTAGGACAAAATGTGAGTACTTACCTATTTATTAATTGTATTATATTTTTGTGTACTCATAAGTAAGTAGGTACCTATAGGTTTTTGTTGAGCCCATGGGTAAAACGACACGAAGTAGTCAGTCTTAATTTTTAAACTTATTTTACCTTATTTCCGGCCATCATTACTTTATTCCATAAATAAACGGGGTTTATCATTCCTACCCTACCCGTGTACCAATTTTCCCTAGTTTATTTGATCTGATCATGGACTTCGGAGATATGGAACGGAAATCTTCAATAATAGACAGCAAATCTGTCGTGATTGCTGCAATCGATTGGATGTTAATTGTTTACACTGATGTATTATAATGTTCGTAACATAACATCACGCCTGTGTGGTCTGAGGGGCTACGCAGATGTATACAGTAGGTACACCCATATTTCGACAGTTAGGTACTTTAAGTTTCATTTTACTGGCGATAAGCCTATTACCATGAAAGCAAATATTTATACAGAACATGACAACTAAAAATGGAAAATAAAAAAACTTTTTGCAAAAGATAAAACCGACTTCAAAAACAAAAAAGTGAAAAATAAGTTTAGCTTCAGAAGTCCGTGACAAAAACTAAATCGAACAAACAAAAGTCACTGACTTCTGAAGCTAAAGTTATTTTTCACTTTTTTTGTGTTTTTGAAGTCGGTTTTATGTTTTGCAAAACAGTTTTTTCTAGTAAAAGCGCTTAAAGGGTAGTTTAAGGGTTTAAACATCTTTTACACTTCACCATCACCAGATTCTAATTCCTATTTTTTCTTTTAGGTTCATAAAAACTGGTGGTGGTTCCACTTCCGCTTTTACACACGCATTTTCGGTCAGTACACTCAAATATGCCTTCAACTGATTCTACACCATCAACATCCAGCGCGGCTGACATTCCAGGAACTTCGAAAGAAAATCAACCGGTAACAGAAACAAAGAAGCGAAAACTGATGACAGACTTTTTACACACTTACACAGTTGATTTGATCTCGTTTTATAGTCAAATATGAATCCTTTAATAATTTAGTTAGTAGAAATTGTGACGTATAGTAATTGTGGTAGTGTTTAGTGTCTTTAGATGATGAATGTGTTTTGTATGATTAAAATATATCATTCTTGATAACAGAATTGTTAGGTATCCACTAAAGGTACCACCATCTTACTTGTTGTTGATTTGATCGCAATAAGTTAATTTTTATTATTATTTTAAGTTCATGTTATCCAAACTATGAATGTGTTCGACTTGGTATTGGGGTAAGGCATAAATGGTTGATTAAAAAGAGGTATATAATACAATTTGTTTTATTTGTATATTTTGTGGGTATCTAAGGATACTGTTTTCTTGTTAAAATTTTACTAAGTATATAAACAATATGAAATTGTTGCCGAAACCGGAGCCAACACCGGTTTCCGGCTTTGGGCCCTCAAAACCGGAATTCAAAACCGGTTTTGGGGACTTACCGGCTTTGCACGCCCTAATCCAAAACCGCCAAAAAATTGGCTTTTCTAAATCCTTCCTTATCTATAAAAATCAATGCCACTTTTCGTTGTAATTTTATAACTCAACGGATGGACGAACGGATGGACCGGACCGATTTTGCTAATTTAATTCTTTTTTTAGAATATTCCTTGAAGTACGAGGATGGTTCATACGGAGAGAAAAAATAAAAATAATGTTAGGCGGTACGAAGTTCGCGGGGTCAGCTAGTATTAAGTACTACATAGATTTTTATTTCTCTACGTGGTGAAATGGAGGCGTGATGTGGTAACGGTTAATGGTTGAGGATATTGAGCGTTATTAAAAAGATAATAATACTGGAAACCTTTGTAACCTTGAGGTATTTCGTGGAGCTAAATAAATGAGCACTTACAATTTGTACGGGAGCCGTAGTTGGTCAGGAAACTATTGTAATTAATTTGCCAACAGCCGGTTTCGCTTAAGTTACGAATTCTCGCTATGTATCCGCCAATTTTCTCCATTGGTGTTGAGCCTGTAACGTGACAAAAAAACGCTGGTAGCACTTAAGTCGCCTGAATCGAGTTCTGTTATAAAGATCTTAAGTAAAGTACTTTCAACAACATGACAAAAAGCAGAACTCCAAAATTGACGAAGGCTTTTTAGAGCGCTACAGTTCAGTCTCGAGCGTGAATACCTTACAGTTATCAAAACTACTCTATATTTGAGTCAGTAATGGAAGATGTTTTGGCAAAACTTGCAACTGGCAATAAATCAGTAATTATCTGTGGTGACTTTAACATTAATATTTTAGAAAATAATTCAAATACCAGTAGATTATTAAATTTGTTTAAATCATTTAATTTGTCAAATGTGTTTGTAGAACCAACCCGAATAACTACAACTACAGCTACATGCATTGATAATGTATTTTGTTGCTGCAACTATTTAGATAAAGCCATCGTTAATTATCTCCCTTCCGATCACAGCGGTCAAACCGTAACTTTTGAGTCCAACATCATAATACAAAAACTGCAGATACAATCCAGACCAATAACATCTGTTAATTTAAATAATTTTAATAACAGTTTAATTTGTAAGTTGAGTAATCAGGACCTTACAATGAACAATGTTAACATTTTGTATAAAGAATTCTTTTCGGTAGTCCAAACAGAGTTCAATTATTCTTTTAAGAAGAGCACTAAAAGTATCTGCCCTAAGTTTTTATTTAGTGACTGGGCAACTAAAGGACTTAGGAAAAGTAGGGAAATACTTTTTGAGCTATATGGCCTTAAGCCTTATATTAACACGGAAACTTTTAATAAGTATGTTGCTACTTACTCTAAAATTTTTAAGAACACTTGTAAGGCAGCCAAAGCCTCATACATTAGCAACAAGGTCAAATCAGCAGACAATAAAATAAAGACTGTTTGGAAAATTATCAATAATGAAACGAACAGGAACAAAAAGCATAATTCTGATCATACACTGGAGACGACACGTGGTCTCATTTGCGATAGCAAAGAAGTTGCTCAAGAATTTGTAAATTTCTTTACCAGTATCCCAATTAAAACTACTGACACTTTAAATTCCTCGCCCACGCTCGCTTTTGATTTAGTAAGGGCGAACGTTTCGGTCTGCCCGATTGAATTTAACTTTAAGCATATTAACCCCATAACAGTAATAAAAGCTTTTAAGCAAATCAAGATCAAATTGACTGAAGATCTTTGGGGAATGTCCATTAAAGTCTGTACATCCATAATTGACACTATAGCGCCTTACTTAGCCTTCATATTTAATTTGTGTGTGGATCAAGGAGTCTTCCCGGATTTAATGAAATACAGTAAGGTAATACCACTTTTCAAATCCGGGGACAGCAAAGACACCAATAATTATAGACCCGTATCCGTGTTGCCAGTTTTCAGCAAGGTATTTGAAAAGGTAATGCTTAATCAAATGCTCATTCATTTTAACACAAATAAAATCTTACACAATCAACAGTATGGTTTCACCAAGGGACGTTGTACGACTGACGCCGGGGTCACCTTATTAAAACACATATTTACGGCGTGGGAAGAGGCCCAAGACGCCATAGGAATTTTTTGTGACCTCTCCAAGGCATTTGATTGCGTCGATCACGAAACCTTGCTCTTGAAACTTGAGCATTATGGACTTGGAATACTTGCGCTCAGTCTAGTAAAACCTTATTTAAAGGATAGGCAGCAGCAAGTTCAAATAAATGGTGTCAATTCACTTAGTTTAAAAGTAGAAATGGGAGTTCCACAAGGCTCGATATTGGGTCCTTTCCTCTTTTTAGTGTATATTAATGATCTACTCCATTTATTAAAAAATCAACCACAAATGGTGTTATTTGCTGACGATACTTCTTTAATTTTTAAGGTAGAAAGAAGTGCTACAAATTTTGACGACGTTAATAACGCCCTAATGCAGGTCCATAATTGGTTCACTGCTAATAATTTAGTATTAAATGGGAAAAAAACTAAGTGTATACGATTTTCTTTACCTAATGTCAAAAGTAGTGATTGTGAGATAGTATTGAATCAGGAGAAACTAGAATTCGTCGATAAAACTGTTTTCCTGGGGATCACGCTCGACTCGATGCTTCAATGGGGTTCTCATTTAACATCTCTGGCGGGACGGCTAAGTTCAGCAGCATATGCTGTCAGAAAAATCCGTCAATTTACCGATGTAGATACCGCGAGGTTAGTCTATTTTAGTTACTTTCATAGTATCATGTCTTACGGTATTTTACTTTGGGGACGGGCTGCAGACGTCGATTCTATTTTTATTCTGCAGAAAAGAGCCATCAGAGCCATATATAATCTCCGCAGGCGCGATTCTCTAAGGGAACTGTTTAAGGTTATTAAGATCTTGACGGTACCTTGTCAATATATCTATGAAAACATCATGTACGTAAGAAAAAATGTACATCTTTTTACTAAAAGAGGTGATAGACATAATTATAGTACCAGAAATAGGGACCTATTAGTTCAACCAGGTTTCAGACTGGCTAAAGTGGACTCATCTTTCATGGGGTACTGTTTAAAATGTTACAATAAAATACCTCCCCACATACTTCAACTGAATGAGACGAAATTCAAAGTTTGTATAAAACGCACACTATGCAGCCAGGCATATTATAAGTTGGGGGATTATATCGCTGATAAAAATGCCTGGCTCAATGCTGGTCCTGCTCCACAACCACAACTAATTGATTAACATTTGAAAATACTGTTGGAGCTGCTGAAGATTGTAAGACTACCTTTGCTTTGTATAAACTCAATCTCCTTTGTATTATATAATTGCATAGGACAAGTGTGAGTACTATGTACTATCGAGCTACCATTTACCGGGTAATGTCTTTCATTGACTTGAATGTGTCCTGGCGGCTGATAGATGTCATGCTCACTCAAATGTCTCGCTGACGGTGGCGCGTGTGTTGGATCATTTAGCTCCCTTCAAAATGGTTGAGCTGAATGGTGCTGATCCATGCGTCATGTTCGTGAACGGGCGCTGTCAGTTGGGACTGGTCATCTCTTAGCCACCACGGCTTATTTTTAATTATTTTATTATGGATTGTTTTGTTTGAATTTATATTTGCTGTACACTGGACACTCAATGTGTACGTCTTATTTACATCGTTCTCACATATAATTATACCTATATACAAGATTAATGATGTAACTAATATTTATGTAACAATATAATTTAAAAGAGTGTCCATGGAGTTTCTTGCCCGTTCTTCTCCATAGGTACCTACTACGCTTTGGAATGGGCAACTAGCTTCATATTTCTGACTGACCGACCACTTGACAATTCAAAAGTACCTGTAAATGGTTTAATTGAAATAAATGCTTTGAGTTGAGTTTGAGTTACGCAACATTCAAAAGCGTTTTCCAAGTTAAATAAAAACTGCAACATAGATACAAAATCAATTTCTTGTTGCCTACTATGTTCGTAATCAACATAAAATATCTGTCAATATCGCTTTTGAATATTGCGTAAGCGGGCGGTTTTTATTCGTTTTTTCAGCCTTTTCGTTAGAAAATGGAGCTTACCATAACTAGTAGAATCGATGAAATTATTGCAAACAGCTTGCAGCGTCCCAGGTCTTGCCTGCTGAACTGAAGTGGAGAACGTCCAACTGATAAGCCCCGCGAAAACGCCTAACTCGTACTCATTGTCATAGTCCAGTGAATCGCACAACCTGCAGGAAAGGAGAATATAACATGTTTGTCTAAAACCAGAATATGACGTAATTACACAAGAAAAGGACTGACCTACTCATGGATTACTAGTTACAAGGAAGAGTTAAGAGGATTTTGATGGAATGGAGTTAAGTTACGGTTTCTGGTACCAGTATTTTTTCTTTTTCTTTCTCAGTTTTAATGGTGGTCTGGTAGATTTAGTACTTTATGCGGCCTACCCAACTGTCCTTTGTTTAGTATTGTTCGTCGAGTCGTGGAGCTCCTTGAGTTCTAAATTGAGCTACACGATTACTGACAAATGCTTGCACTGGCTCGACAGGCCCACTCAAACCTGTGTGTTTTTTCCTCAAAATACAATTTCAGAGACCAGTCTTCATGATCTGACCAAGATTATTATGTGGACATTCAAAGAGACTGACCGCTGAATTTGTTTCGGCCTTTCTTCTCAGAGTAGGCAGATAGGGATCGCCGACCTCGTCTAGTTTTTTAAATATCTACTATTGACGTGTAAAAGTGTTTGTAGATATGTAAGCATACCTACTTACAAAACTAAAATCATTTATCTAACGTTATTTAAGAAAGTAAGTTTGTGTTTTCCTAGAGTACGTTATTTGAAGCCGTAAAGTCAAACCCCGCTGCCATTATAGTCATGACAGCCGTTATGTGGCGGCCACCACTCTTTTAGGAAACCGACGCATAAGGTAAAGGGCATTACTGCGACATCGATCAACGTCGCCAGACATCTTGTATCACGAACGTTTTCATCGTATTCGATGTCCCCAGACAAGTGTGACGTCGCTCGACTTCGCCCGACATCTCAACGACAAGGGCAGGGACATTTGTCTCCTAATGCATACGAGGCTTTATGCTATAACATAAGAGTAATAATTTATAAATTATGGAGCTAAGACTCGCCTGTACGATTCTTCCAAGAGGCGCCTTCCGCTTTCGGTGTGCATAGCAGCGACTGTGTCGTCTATGCCTTGTCTGATGTGTCCCATGCACTCCTCACCACCCTCCAACATGAAAGCTTCATGAACAACTTCCAAGTATCCTAAAATATAGATCCAGGTGTATTTTTTAAACATTTAGCAGTACCTAATTCTTGAGCTTGATTGCTATAGCGGCACAGAAAGTCGCCCAACACTGTATCGATCTAATTTGACACAAACATACTCGATGCATTGCTTTTATAGCATTTCATGTAATAAGTTAGTGAAAGTCAGGACCGCGGAACCAAATCAAGAGTTTAATTGATGAATAGCATAAATAATTAGTACCTAAATAATTTTTACGTAATAGCATTTTCAAAGTGGCCTGGCAACCTTCTACGCCATTAAAGAGCCTTAAAAGAGAAGAACATTAGATGCCATTTTAATTTAATTTGTTTTATGTTGGTAGTCCCTCTACCTATACTGTGTTATTGAAATATTATAAAATGTTGACGATCGATAATAATAATAGCATTCAAAATAATGTCACAGTACACATATAGGTACACACTATACATTTCCATGTTTTATACTGTGATAATGTCCTGACGTTCACATGTTAGTGTTTTAATTTATTATCTATCGATCTTCTATATAACTGCTAATAGGTAATAAAAAAATCTATTTGCATTTGATAACCCAATTCTTGAACCTTCTTTCAATTCTTGGCTATTTTACATCACGCTATGACCCTTAGCCGAGCAAAAATAAAAAAGGTAAAAAATAACGCTAATTGAAAACGAAGTAAAACGAATAGCGCGGACGGGCAATGCGATAATACACGGGGTGGGACCCGGAGGAACAAGAAATTTCTCGCAGGCGAAGTCACGGACAGCAGCTAGTAATATGTGCAGATATTTTTGATATTGTGTTAAATATTTAGAAACATTTTTTTTTTCAAAACTTATTACTTATTTAATTAAGCATTGTATAGGAACCATGAAACAGCTTCCTACTTTTTTGAATGCCTAGGCAACCTATCTTAATTTAGGTACAATTAATTATTACATGTTGTTTTTATGACGTGTGACGTAAAAATAAAAATTCATGTAAATTTATCTCTATTGTTTTTCTAGTTTGTCTCTAAATCTCACTAGCGTAAGTAAATGCGGTTTTTGCTTTGGTAAAGCACAAAAAGCCATTTAATTATGTGATTTGGGGCTAAAAAAGAGAAACAAAGCAGTATCGTGGGAAATGACGCCACATCATGACCACGACAGAAATGGACGTTTGAACTGTCACGTCGTACAAAACTGTTGTAGTTCAATATTTTTTTGAACAACAAGCAGTAGTTAGTAGAATTTAAATTTAAATTCATTTAACGATTTAGTGAAAAAAAACTAGGCATGCATATTCCCTATTTGCAAGTGTACCTACCTAAAAATTCGGTCAGCAACAGTCCATAAGCTAACTTATGCATACGCTAGCTTAGATTCTCGACTTTTGTGGCTGACCTACCGTAAAATGCTGCAACTTTGCCAAGAAAGCCCAAATTTGCCTATTTCGTTTCGATTACGATATTTCGCGTTTGCTTAGTTTTTTCTTAATTTGTACCATTTGATAGTAACTTTACATTATTAGGGCAACATATTTTTATGTTTTTGCAATGGTTACTCCATTGTTACTCTGTCAGTTGTGCGACAAAAACCGGTGCGAGGGGGTGAAAATTTGAAGTGACATAATTTACTTAACTTTGCCTACTAAGCTGTGAAACTACTTAGCTGTGAAAAAAAAAATCCTTTTATGGCAATAATCGAACTGCCGTGGACAAGCACGGTGTCTCATGCACACGGAAAAAAGAAACTGATAAGATCAACTGTTTATTTATTGAGATAATATCCTCCTAGGCAAAGTTGCGTCTTTTACCTACAACTTTGCCTATGACTTTAGAGTGCTTGTAATTCGGAAAAACATGATGATTTAAAAAGATTTGGCTACTACCTGGCAAGACATAAGGTCGGTTTTCCGTCTAAAACTCATTAAAAGCCATAATAATAAATAGGTTCAGATATACGATCAAAAAACTTAAAAATCCAGGCAAAGTTGCAGCATTTTACCGGTACCTACTTTAAGAAAGACTAGGCAATCATTGACTAAAGTTAGCACGTACCCGTAAAGTCAACTTTCGCCAGGATAGGCCCACTAGAGGCAACGGTGCCAACCACCAAGTGTGGATACCTCTTCTTGAACCACATGACCATGTTAGCGGCATACGACCCCCCGTACAGCACCACCTTGCTGTCAGCGAACCGCGGCTGTTTCTTCATCTCTACGATGAAGTATGCAAGGTCGGCGAGCGCCTGGTCGATGTTCAAGAAACGCAGGTTTTCTGCTGTGAATTCCCTGTATAAAAATATAGACGTAGGTAAAGGTTCTGTCGCAACGAAAGATTGGGGTGAAACAGTATTCAACGGAAAAAAAAAAACAATGTTACCTACGTTTATATGTATTTAGCAAGCGTTAGGGGGCCTGCAACTATAAACTGCCTTTTACTTACTGAACATATTCTGGTCTTGTATAACCAATATTTTTTTTTCGAGTTTCGGGGCCCCCAAGGTCCATGGGACAGGGTGGACCGCACCTGCCCCCCCCCCCCCCCCCCCCTCCCTCCTTTGTCTACCAGTGTAGGTAAGTTACTATGTCTACTTACTCGAATATTTTAGTTTCTCCATAATACCGATGTTCAGTGTACACTTGGTACCCCTTGTTCTCTCGCGCCATCTCGTACATGTTACCACCTAACAACCAGCCTGCGGCAATGTCCCATTCTCCGCCTACCAAGATGAATATCGGAGAACCATCACCGCCGAAGAATTCTTCATTATACATGAAACGCTGCAAAGTAATGAATAATAACAAAATGTAAGTATTGAATTTCCCGCTTATCATGGGTAAAGAAGGGTGTGATTCCTAACCGTAAGCACACAGTACCTACTACGTAGTAGGTAGCTGTCTTCGTCGGTAAACATAGATAGGTACCTATTCAAAAATGTAGTAGGTAGGTAAACGTACTTACTTATAAACCTATAGGGCAAGAGCTAATTAATAAAAAGTTTTTGAACAATACTAAAAAATTAGACACAAGTTTTAAAACAATTTCATACGAACCATAGAAAAATTTGTAGGATTCTGCGGATCAAAATGATCGAGAGGCATCGATATCCAGGTGACGGAGACTTTTCTGGAAAACAGTTCACTGAACTCTTCTGGTGGTTTCATGTCCACCTCTGTCATCTCCACAACCCTGGGTTCCTTCGCCCATGATGACGAGAACAAACTCAAGAATAATAGAAAGACAATCTGAAAAGATTCGAGTAACAATAAGCATAACCTATAATGTTCCCACTGCTGGGACACAGGCCTCCTCTCAGTGAGAGGGAGTGGGCCGTAATCTACCACGCGGGCCCGATGCGGGTTGGTAGATGTCACATATCTTCGAACTTTTTGGTTCTAGGACATGCCGATTTCCTCACGATGTATTTTTCACCGTTTTGAGAGCAATGGTGATGTAATAATTTACACAAAGTAAAGCACCTGTCCGGGTTCGAACCTACGACCTGCAACTCGTAAGTAACAATAAGATACATTTAAATTGAAGACTAAACGCGCTCTCCCATCGGAAGTATTCATCTGTAATGTACCTGCGCCTTTGCCTTACGAGCAGAGTTTGAAAAGTATCAAGTTATAAAACTCCACTTACCGGTAAAACGGGGTGAATAGGGACACAGGGGTGAATCGGGACGAAACATTAAAATGGATTTTAATGTTGAAATAATAGTTTGTTGCCAACAAGGGCACTTAATCGTTAATTATAATACAATAACATATTCGAGTCTTTTTTGGCAAAAAACTATATTAACGTTTTAAAGTTTCGTCTCGATCCCTGCCTGCACTATTCACCCCGTTTTACGGTACCCTTTTATATAATATAAAACAAACACGAAAAAGGATGTTTACTTACCATTTTTGTTATATTTTTATTAGACTATTTAGCACATTTATAGTATAATATTACACATACCTACATCTAATAGCCTAATTGAGCTATCTTTACGAAATTATTTGATATTCAATGCTTGCTTATCGTTATCAATGTTATCATTAAAGCCGATTAAGATTGTCCTTTTCAGTATCGGTTTGTACAGGGTGCGCTAAACGTGAGCACATTCTATACTCATAGATACGCAGTAGGCAGATTAATTGACTCACTTCATGCCTTATTAGTTATTTACGAAACTTATTATCCTTAACAAAAGTAGTTATACAAAAAAGGTCGGCTGAAAATTCAAAAAAACTCCCGTGAAAAGGAGCTTCAAATCTATCAAAAGGTGACAAACAGTGGTTCAGCCACACAAATGGCGTATGCGACCTGTAAAATAATAAAATACATTATTTGCATGATGCATCGAGTAAGAACCGTATTGTTGGAAGAATGTCAGTTCTTTCGTCATTTCACAGATCGCTTTAAATCATCATAATCATCTTCCTGCCCTTGTCCCTTGTGGTCGGCGCAACACGTTTTCTTTTTCCAACTTAAATTCTCCCCTGTTAACCATCACGCTATCATTTACTCCCTTCTCTTTCATATCATTACTCAGATAATCCATCGATATTATCTTTCCTTTGGCCTTTCTCTCCCTCTTCATCTATCAATATTTATACCTATTAATTACTCCTTTAGTCACTATGTACTATACCTTCGTAATTAACCAAAAAGGTTTCATAAAAATGGTAGGTGTAAAACAGGCCAAAATAAAAATAACAATCTGAAAGCCACTTTTTAAGAAAAGTAAATTATATTATGTAAATTAAATAGTTAGTATTTATATATTGGCATTTTACAATTATCACAGAGTACTTACAATTATTTTAACTGCAAGCAGCCAGTAGCTATCACTTATTGCCTAGACCAAATAAATTGTATTTAAAAGTATTTTAATGTTTTAATTTAACGCAATTAATGCTGATATGCATTTAATTAAAAAATTATCGATATCATACCATAACATCACGCCTGTATATCCCGGAGGGTATGATTACACTTATAATGAAGTAAGAACATCATGTATAACCAGTATATTTGTTTGTGTGTGATACAGTATTGAAATTCATACAGGACTTCAATAACGTAGGCATAGGTACTGTCCTCATTTTAATAATAACCCAACAGATTGATTTAGTTAATCAGATTCTGTAGTAGTATTCATTTAGTAGTATATATTAATATTTTTAAGCGATTAACGGGTAATGTGCTACGTGCTACCCCGTTTGTACACGAAGCCCAATAGCGTAGGCTCAATGAAAACCAATTTCGTAAATAATCATGCAAATAGTAGGTACAAGTATTTTTTTTTTTTTTTGATAATGGTGTCTTGCAGTTGACCTTGAGAGGTCGTCGCTGCTTAACCGGACTATCCTGTAGCTGCCTTAAGCGGACTCAAAGCCTCTCAAGGCAATACTCCGAAACCCTTTTAGAGTCGTACCAAACACACACCAGCTTGCTAATTTTGCTCATCCATGCACATATGGACAGAATCAGAGAGCCCGGGAGCAAGCTCGTGCCTGAACAAACCATCCAAACGTCACCTGCGTGTGATTGCTCAAAACCACGGGCATATTTAATCCGACATAAAGGGCCACCCACTACTTGCCCTATAGTTTCCCTATATAAACCAAGCCAAAATGTGCCAAATTGAATTTCCTCCCCGATAAATTCCCCTTCCTCTCCTTTGATCGGATCCGCAGAGCCAGCTGGTGGCGTAGCTGAGCCAGTAGTTTTACCCATTAATAATAATTAACCCATTTTGATCCAGCCTGTCCCCAACTTGCTGTCCTCCCCCAGCGACGCCCTAAGCCGAGGTTCGTACCCCACAGGGGGTGCCCTTAGGTGATGGTCGCTTAGTTTATAATTAATATTATGCCCCTGGCTGGAGGCTTTGACTTAGCTCAAAGGCACCACAGGATTGACCGGTTAAGCAGCCACGGCCTCTCAAAGCCAACTGCGAGATGCTATACGCAAAAAAAAAAAAAAACAAATTGAATTTGGCACATTTTGGCTAGTTAGTATCATTAGTACTACAGTCACTACAAGACAGTTCAGTATTCGCTACCAACAAATAGTCGTTCAGAAATAAGTACCTAACTATAAGTGCCTGTATAATTTTATTATTTTTCATTGTGTGTATTTTTGTGCTCTTATATTCTGTGTCTTTAAATTATATGATTCCTCCACGTGCATGTGTTCTTGATTACCTGTATGTAACTTGTGAGATATTTCCTGTGTATTTCGTGTGCAAAAGAGATTACCTGGTTTCAATTTACTCTATCGTCAAGGGAACACCATCACCCCCGCCTACATCACCTGACTCCCGTTTACCTTTAACACCGTTGCACATTACATTCCAGACGTCATAGTTAACCCTCCAAGCTTAATATTTAACATATAAGTATTCACGAACAAGTAAAAAAGTTATTAATAAGCAAATGTTATTATAGTGTCAACGAATATTTAAATGATAAATCCTTAAAACACATAAGTATATAATACTCGTAAGCTAAATGTTAAATTATTATTATTATAAAAAACAATTATTTTGTAAAAATGTGTTGAGAATAAGTTTGATTATAAGTTATGTAAATGATAAGACCTCTTCTCCATATATCCTTCTTTTGCTGTGCCCGACAGGGTCCTTAATTGTTTCTTTTTGGCAAATATTTACCACCTAATCCTACATTGTGGAATGCAATAAATAATTGAGTATTGGGATAGTTATAATTAGTTTCTTTGTTTGTAAAAGGCTAGACAGGCTAATTATTTGTAATTATGATACCAACCTACTCTACCGTGAATCGTGATTTCTGTTCACAACCAACTTATCAATCGCTTGACAGCTGTGATGACAGATCTGCAATTGATAATCGATTTGTAAATGATTACCCTCATTTATATCATTACCAGTAGAGGAACTTGTATAAATTAAAACTAACTGGTTATATCGGTTACTTACAATAGTTTTCCTTATCGGATAGCGTGCTAACGTGGTAAGGTCAATGCCTGCCAGCACTAAAAAAACTTAAGTACTTGGTAAGCTAGATGCTTCATAATAAAATCACCAGTGGTGTCGGTCCCGACTAACTAATAATTAAGGTCTCGTGGGCTCGAACCCAAGCAATAAGTAAGCAGGCACTTTACTTTGTGTAATTTATTTCATCATCATTACCTACATCTTTATCTATTTTTTATTTATATTTTAAAGAAAGCTTAAGACTAATAACAATCATAAATATCGTGCATAAGTAGTGACATTTGCTAACGACAAGCTTCCACATGTATATTTCTAATTAGTTATGAGTTACTTGCGTTGACTAGTTACAGCAATTTGTGTAAGTGAACAGATTACAATGTAGACATATTGGTATTATATGTGTCGAGGTAATATATTAGGTATGTCAAGTCGTGCCATATCATAATCAAAATTAAAAGCTATATATTATTACGGTTATTGGTATTTACATACCAAGACCCCTCCGTGACTCGGAAAGCACGTTAGGCCGTTGGTCCCGGCTGTCATTCGTGGATCTTCATGACAGTCGTTACGGGTCGTCAGAAGCCAGAAAGCCCAATCCCGTAATAATATAATTGAGCCGTCGCGGGACGCCTGGCAGATGTGAAACATCAAAAATATTTTGTATAGTTAATATGTATGAAATAATGGTTTAATAAATATGGCTTGTAATCAAAAACCAAATATTATGTATTCCGTTTTTTTAAAGAAGTAAATTGTTCTTTATATAAAATACTTATCATATAGCGTGGTGACGCGTCGCCACGGCATGCGTACCCACGCCAGCAATTGGTTTTACGTGCGGCTATAGATGTTTCACATCAAAAACGTTCAAAATCTAGTCGCAATCTCATCTCAGCCAGCGACAATTAATGTCAAAAACTTGTCAGATATGTGGGGTAATTAGAGGCATTTTTGACATAATAATAAAGAGATTAGTCTGCGAACGTTCTTAAAATTACAAGAATTACCCTTCTGTTAGCTTTAATTTATACAAACTCCTCTTTCCGATATAGGCACATGAGTACTCTCTAAGCACGAAATCTGTAGTTTCGGCCGCAGTTCCGGGCTTTTTCTACTACATACGTATTACCTACGGAAATAACATTAGTTCAGGGCCCGAACTAAGAATGAATGACAACACAATGCGACAGTTGTCCTGTTGTCCGTACTCCTGATGATTTTTGCCGGTCCGAAAAAATTAACTAATCGGGAGTAGGGTTCATTTCGAAGTATCGAATTACTTTTCGACGGGTCCGTATGTTCGTTGATGGCATCCGGGAGTAGGCCTGCTGAATCGGACTGTGAAAGAAGATTACCAGAATTATATTTTCTTTGCATCCTGCGCGGCCTGCTTCAGTCAAATAAAAATGTGTCCCAAAATCAGAGTGTACGACTAAACGCCGACAGACAAGACTACTTCGACGGGACTCTTCGGCGACAGGACAACATTTCTGTGAGCAACTCTCGCTTCGCTCGCTCAGCTCGCACGCGGTTGGTTGTGACCAACCGAACTGAAAGTAGAACTACTGTTGTACTGTGTGTACTACTGTTAGAACTGTGGTTCTAACCTAAACTAACCTATTTCGCATAATCCTAGTACCTACTAGTATACTAGACTGAAGAAGACACGATCGCAACAGCTTCACGTAAAGCAAGATGAAATAAAATCCTCAGAGCGTGCTCAATAATATAGGTACAAGAAGCGAATACGTTTGTTTAAATAAAATAAAGTTAAATTAAAAACAGATTTCCTTCTAGATTAGGTTGGTACCTACTTTATTTGATTAAATTACATTTTAGGCTTAATTTAAAATAACAGCATTTCTTGAATAAATAAATAAATATTTAAAATTATGTAACGGATGCCGGTTACGGCATCCATGCATTATAAAGCCGTCTCCGCAAAATTAAGAATTTTTCGTACACTTGGATCCATAAGGACGGTTACAACTCTTAGTGCCGCATATTAGCTTGTTGCTGCGGTCACCACTGCTCTTATATGGTTTTTCCCCCATAATATTACCTCTGAAAAGATAAGAAACATTCATAAAATAAAGAAAGAGGTAGGAAAGAGGGTAGTAACCCACATTTCGCCAGTTATTTTGATGTCGCATGTAATTAGGGGGCGAGCGTATTGCCATCGACCGGGCACAAAGCCTACTCCGGGCTGCGTGTCCGGGCTGAAGTGAGAAGTCCACGATGGAAAAACCCGACAAAACTGCCCGACTGGGAATCGAACCCAGGACCATAAGCTCGGCAATAGCGCTTGCTCAACTCAACCAACAAGGGAGTCAAGAAAAATAGGATAATCTTTTGATGAACCGGCCCTGCCTGCAGCTCCGGAACGAGCATTGATGATCAGTCTTGGTCACGAGTCGGCAGTTTCAAGAAACCAAGCGTTCCAGGTGGGATTCAATACCAGGGGAAGGCTCTATGTCGCCGGAATTAAGAATAGTTAGTCCCTAAAGAAAAAAAAATAGCTTCGTGTATAAATAACAGCTGTAAACTTACGCTGGGCCGTAGTTACAAACAACGAAGAATTTATTCCATCCGTTCTTGAATGTTTGTGAGATAGCGCAACCTAGGTACACGCTATCGGACCACACCATCTGTAAATAAATCATCATCATAATCTGCCTTGACTTTCCTAATTACGTTGGGGTCGGCTTCCAGTCTAACCAGATAGTTGTCAGACTGGTTGTCAGACTTTCGGGCTTCTGACGACCCGTAACGACTGTCAAAGGTCCACGAATGACAGCCGGGACCAACGGCGACGGCTTGACGTGCTTTCCGAGGCACGGAAGGATCTTGGTATGTAAAGATGGTCACCCATCCACGGACTAACCGCGGCAAGCGTAGCTTACCCTGATCGATCGAGTCGTGCGGCTTATTAGTTATAGCTAATTAATTCATTATTACCTTATTACTTAGCCACAAGCCCCTCCGTCTATAAATACATTTTGATGTTAAAGTACAGTCGCCAGCACATGGGGTTAACCTTAAAATGCTGATAGTTAAGTTCAAAATCGAATGAGAAAATTTGACAGTTTGGAGTAACTTGACCTGCTGCTGTGTGTACTTTAACGTAGTTTGATTTTTACAGCGGTTTAATTAAACAGCGGCCTGCTACGGGGAAATACCAGATGTAAAAACCAAATAACACTTTGCCCGACCTACAAATTGAACCTGATCACTGGCGCTTGCGACTACTAACAAGATCAACTGGCGCTTGCGACCACTAACAAGATCAACAAGGCAATCAAAGGGGGAGTGAGAAAATTTTTGCAGGCAGCTTCGCGTGGGGGTCGCAGTTTTTGTGTACGGAATACTGCGTTAGTTTAGTAACTGTGTCGCAGTTATTTGCGCCCACCCCAGGAGCGAAACACTGCTCAGTTCCATAACAACCATTTTAGTTATACTTATAGGTAGAAACTAGGCATAAACATTTATTATAATAATAAAACTAGAACTAGACTTTTATAAATAATAGTTGTAGCAGTATACGTGGGTGAGTGTGTGTGTGTGTGTGAGGGAGGGAGGGAGGTGCGTGCGTCTGCGTGTGTGTGTGGGCACTGTGGGCAGGATGTGTGAATGTGTATGCGGAGGATGTTACCTATTAAGTTTGTATGATGAGGCTGTCTGTTTCCTCATACGTCAGATTTTGGAGAAATTTATAAATTTTCAGTTTACACTCTCGTAACGAGAGCGGATAGATATTTAATTGTATATCCACAATATCCATTTTCATTATACAACGTGTTGTTTTGCATCCTCGTCAAATTTCAGGAGGCTGTTATGAAAGACATAAATAATCAAATAAAATTACGATCCTGCTCAATAATTAATACATACCTACTTGTTTTTTTAGGTATTTAAGTTTGACAGTATTTCAGAATACTCCACTTTCAAGAAATCGCCCCGTTGCGTATGCGGTAGGCAGTGTCGTACGACTATGTCGCTGTGTGCATGCGTTACAGTTACAGCGCAGTTACAGGGCGGTATCACACGGGCCTACACATGCCGATTTCCGAAAAATACAAAAAATAAAAATAAATACCTACTTATTTTATTATTGATTCGTGTCGAGAATCATTAGCATAGTTACCTCCTCGAATTTGACGAGGATGCAAAACAACACCTTGTATATACAATTGATTAAATTGGCTTTGGTATGTATGATTGTATGTATGCAGTATCAACAAGTAACACAAACCTGAGTGTAATGCCCAATATCGTAGTCTTTCTCAAAGTCGCTGGCCTGTATCCGTCCAAATGTGAAGTTGACATTTTCACTGAACCAAGGCTCCAGGGCTGCATTCGGCTGAAGTTCATAGTTGGGATTGGTTGTTGAGTACCAGTGTAAATTCTCACCCGACGTAAATCTGTTGGAACCTGCAGAAATCGATTTTAAGTCAAATTCAAAATATTTTATTTCACACTAGCGTTTTCCCGCGAAATTATCCACAGGAACGTGCTACCGGAATTAAAAGTACCCTATGTGTTAATCCAGGTTACAAACTATCGGTTTGCCAAATTTCCTCCAAATCCGTACAGCCGTTTTTGCACCAATCCCGAACATACATCCAGACAAACAGACAATAGGAGAAAAAATCTTCACAAACTTACACGAGCATTTTATGAAATGTCAGAAGCTAGGTGCACGGTTTCAATTGATATTTTGCTATGTAGAAGAGTCGACAAGAACTTGGTTACAGTTAAATAAAAAGCTCTTTCTAGTTTTTCAAAATACCAGTCGCACCGTGAGAATAAAAGGGACCTTACACGAATTTTGCATTTTGTGGGAAATCACAAAATTGTGTTCGCATTTTAGGGTGTTTCTATTTCATACAAACATAATTATATATTTTATTGGAAACACCCTAACATCCGAATACAATTTTGTGATTTCTCACAAAATGCAAATTTCGTGGTAGGTCCCTTTTATTCTCACGGTGCGCAGTGTCAATCGGTCTGGGAAGACAGCGTGGGTCTGTCAGTAAGTAAGTAGGTAGGTACTTAACAAAACAAAAAATGGTCAACAAATCGAAGCATCTATAAGTCTGCATATTAGTATCATACAAGCAGGGGCCGTACTATGACGTGTTAATTTAAAGAGAGACGGAGCTATACATGACCGATAGCACTACTTATCTCTTTTTCTCAATGGAATTATGATTGCATTGCGATGGGTATTGAGTGGACCCCAGTCATCGAGGTATACGATAAAATAGGAACTAACGCCGCCATCTTGTTTATTTTTCAAGTGACAGTTCGCAAAACAATTGCAATATTTACCAACAGCACCCCCCGTCAACGTCATTCGAGCGCCAAAAGAACCTTGTAAGAAGTAGTGTAGACCGTAGTTTGGGTATCCGGACCGCTAGCCTTAAAACTAGCCGGTTGCCCGTGAAATTCAAGCAGAATTGCAGGTCAGTGTCCATCAATGCCTAGTTGTGGCCAAGACTTGTATAGTAAGTACTTTTCTCATACTTAATGCGCGGAAATTAAAATACAAATTACTTTTCAAAATCAATGACGAACAACGAACAGTTCGAAATTTAAATACTTTCTTGGTTACCATGTTTCGGAGTAAAAGATCGTTTTATTTTTAAATTACACGATAGAGATATGAGTTTACTACCTATGTAGTTTATTTGGCCGCTAAACCACGACAGATATGGTTTTTCATACAACTTTTGCCGGCCGCTGCTCGCATGTATTTGCCCAGTAGGTACAGCAATTTCGATTTATCTCGAAGAAGGTTGTCAAAATAAAGCGCTTTCCAAACATGTTTGAGAAAAATATGATTCGCAATCGTAACAAGTATGTATTTACAGCTGTTTTATATAAAAAACAAAAACTTGTTTTATTTTTGTATATTGTCCTAATGCTGGCCAAAGGTCTCCCCCATATTTTTCCACTTTTCCTTATGATGTGCCTTCTCCGTCCAATTGGAAAGGAACGAGTCCAAATTGTCACGTCAGCGTTTCTTAGGCCTGCCTCGGTGACGACGCCCGTCTTCAAGCCCCCACTGTGAAACGATCCTGGCCCATTTGTCTGGATGCATCCTATAGGTGTGACCCGCCTAGTCCCACTTCAGCCTCGCTGACTTACATAACGTGAACATCGGCGATACCTGTCTTGGAGCGTATTGTGGTGTTGCGAATTTGATCGGTGAGTTTGATTTTTTAGATGCTACGCTCCATCTCTCTTTGGCAAACGTTGAGTTTGGACTTCTGAGCCTCGGCCATAAACCAAGTCCGACAAAAAATTTCAACGCAGGGGGTGCAGAATCATGTACCTGCTGAATCCATGGTAACGGGTTGTGTGTGCGTCGATGTACGAGTATGTGAGGCACCGGCAAACTCAGCCAATGAAAATATATATGAACATTACTATTGAAAAACATAACACAGTGGACTACTTCCAAGCTAAAGGAGGGTAACCTCATTACCTCCTCTCATTGTCTTAATTTTTTTTATTAACAAATGAAAGTAGACAGGCAGGTGACATACATTGGGAGCTAACATCTTGACTCTAAAGACGTAGACAAGTACATCGTCAAGATTTTAGACACCACAGTCTAAAATCTTGACGATGTACTTGTCTACGTTTTTTTTAGCAAAGCTACAAGAGCGGCCTAATTTTTGCCAAACTAAGTAAAAGATCGCTGTTTTTAATGAAAGAAAGAAAGAAAGGAAATGCGTTTATTTGCGGTAAACATGACGCAAAAAATAACACAACACAGAAAATATGAAAAGGTTGGGGGAAACATGCGTCACATCTACGCAAAACGGCTATCGCTCAGCATTATGCCGCGACCCTATGCAAGACAGAGCCCCAGCGCTGGTTTTCAGCGACAGCCGGCGCTGACGTAGTGACGTCGTCCGGTGAGGCAAACAATAGTTAGGACGCTGTACCAGTACAGCGTACTTACGAACGTTGCACTTAAATAAAAATAATATAAATGTTATAGAATATACTAAACAGACATGTAAAAGGAAATAGACATGCTACGAGAATATCATCCTCAATAAACGTTTTACGCTTTAAGGCAAAATTTATCAATGCTTTAGCTCATACCCTGCTTCCTATCCGAAAGCGTCTGTCGGGCGAACACGCAATTACGTCTGCCTGAAAACTTACGTAGTTATACGCGACGTGCTGCGCGAGTTTGTCATATTCTAAACGAGTGCGACGATCACGTACTCGCGCGACAGTTGCTTTCGGTTAGGATGCGGCCTTATTATTGAACGCTACATATTTTAATTAATCATAATAACAAATCTTTATTTATCTCGACATCTTATTACAGGCAGGGGTTAAATAATGCACAATCTTAAATATGGAAGGGTGTCCGATGTACCTACGATAGTCCCGAATTACAGATTACCCCGCTCTAAGACATGTTCGAATCGGGATCAGTCGAGCAGTGTAGTGTACCTAATTTATTGGAGTTACCACTTCTGTTTGGCCACAAATTCGAATTCGAAAATTCTAATTTGAATTTGAAACATAGGTACGAAAAATTCTTAGATGGAACAAAGTTCCAAAGCTTGACGATTGATATGAAATTTATGATTATTAAATATATCATTTCTTCAGTCCATAATCGCATTTTGATCAACATTTGACGTAAAACAGAGCTGCAATTTGCAAAAAACCTAAGAAAATTTGAATTTGGCGTAACATAGAATAGGTAGGTACTTACCAACAGATCTATCTGGGTTGTGGTGATGCATGTTTTTTTTTGCCCACTTAGATGCCTTGGCCTGCAACTCCTCATCCCACACCTGGGAACCAAGAGCGAATTAGGAAACAAATAATGTATACATATAGGTAGATCTTTTCTTTTTTGAAACTTGAATTTTGCGTTGACTGCTTCCACTTAACATATTTACTAAGTTAATAAAATAGTTATTCTAAGAGCCGATTTTTCAATCGACAGATAGGTAACTTTTATCTGAAGCATAAAATGACGGTTTGACAGCTCTTCTATAGAAAATATGTCATACCGTAATTCCGACTAAGAAATTCAACTACCGACATCGACAGTCCGACATAAACAAAGTAAATTATGTCGAGATTGGTCGAGATACCTCTGCAATACTATACATCTTAATTGCATGAACGGCTCATAGATATTGTAAAGGATTTTTGGTCAGTGGGTCGTCCAAAGAGTATAGTAATATAGATGGGGTCGTCTTAGGGCGGAGTTGTAGCATTGCAGTATTTGCTGTAAGTATACGCTTAGAGGCACTATGAGCAGCAAAGAAAACAAGGACCATGCAATACAAAAGCTAATTGGTTTCTATAGACAAGGTTAACCCGATACTGCATAAAATTGGTAAATTTCCAGGAAAAAAAAATAAGTCCTGCTCCCGAGTTTACGGTTAGGTACTTTTTTTATCAAAAAAAATTGTGATAAATATTGTTACTGACTTCGAACTGGCTATAGAAATTGTAAAAATAAATGTTATAACTATAATTTTGTAACAGTTGTGTAAACATGTTGTAAGTACCTATTTGCATTTATTTAAATAATGACTGTTTGACTGACAATGTTATTATTAATGCTAGTTACATATTTTTAACTTATTTCCTTTAAAATATTTGTATGCCAGTCCATGGCGAGACATCTATAATGTATCATTATTTTATTCTCTCTTCACAAAGCTGACTTAAAGCTAATGTGTAAAAAAAAACTGCTGTATTCCACCTTTGTGAGAGACTGGTGCAGTGATGCGTGATAAAGGTTTTTTGGAAAAACCTGTGTTACACGTCACCAAACTACAGGTCACCATCTAGATCATAACCACATAACCCTAATATAAAGACCATTATTGTACCATGTTTTAATAAATGCCACTAAAAATATTCTATTTAATTCTGTTCTGAGCGAAAATATTTTTGGTTGTTCTGATTCCTAAATTTACCTATGGATGACAAGGACCTACTTTTTAAGGATTTTGACATTCGTGACGAGTAGTCAGAAGCCCGAAAAGACTTTTGGTTAGTACGATATCCATTGGTAAGACTGGTAAGCAACTGGGCTGTGTAGGTCAGATAAGCAGTGGCTCCATGTAAAATAATTGGTATTCAGGTGCATCCGGTTAGAGTTAAGCCGACTCCAATAGTTGATGATGGCTACAATTATAGTTACTTATTATATAGTATTATTAATGAAGCTACAGACCACCATCTTCATTTCCGAAGCAGCAGGCTGTCCTGCAACTTTTCCTTTGGCGGCAAGGAGACGACGGGAATTGTGCCCATCCACGAACGCACGTATTTGACGACAAGATAACGATATCACTGAAACCAACAAATTTCGTTTAAAACACAATATAAAGAAAAACGTTTAATTACGTAAAAAGTTACAAATTCAAACAAATCACCGCTATTGATATCATGAACTCACATTTGCATTGTGCGACAGCTACGAAAGCCAAAATAAAAAGCACTTTTAAATCCATTGTTCTATAATTATAAGCAGGACAACTGGCAACACCGTCTGTAGACCGACTAATATTCGAGAACGCCGTTTGATTGTAAAACAACGCTACTTCTGTTTTATACTACTACTATGTAGTCCAAACGTAGATCAAACACTTGTGAAAGAAGGCAGGGTTCCGTATTTTGACTTTAGAAAAAAAACAAGAATCATCTATTCAAAACTGCATGG
Source organism: Brachylomia viminalis (assembly GCA_937001585.2). NCBI lineage: Eukaryota > Metazoa > Arthropoda > Insecta > Lepidoptera > Noctuidae > Brachylomia > Brachylomia viminalis. The sequence goes on from OW443300.2 coordinate 9,250,071, forward strand.
AGGTCAAGAGCAGAAAGCACAGATTAACCGTCTCTACATACCTACCGCTTGTTGAACATTTTATACTGATTCGAGTTCGCCAAATTTTGAGGTGCGGTACCCTGGTGCTAAGATTCAAATAATTAAAAAAAACGTTCCACTCTGTACTGATGGGACGACAAGAAATATCGACAATAGATATCGATAAATATTCAGCCTAGGCAACGATTTTTTATTCTACTTTGCTACACTTTTTTTTTAAGTTTATAGCAATTATTAAAGAAACCGTTTAAAATAAAAATAAAATTATTGTTATGTAGGCGAAAACCTATAAACAGTCTAAGACAACAGTTTTGAAACAATTAACGATCCAAACTCCAGAATAGCCATGGCTCAGTGTAGTGTAGAATAGAATATAATTTTATTTTGCAATTAAGGGTAACTATAAAATACACAATTATTGTTGTTGTTGTTTGACGACACGTTTGGTGTAGTGGCTACAGTGGCTAAGTGTAGTCAGCGAAACCAAATGGTCCTGGGTTCGAATCCCGGTAGGGGCAAATGTTTGTATGATGAATATGGATATTTGTACCCGAGTCATGGATGTATATTTATAATATGTATGTATTTACGAAAAAAAAAATGTATTTAAGTAGTGTATCAACCATCTGGTATCCATAACACAAGCCTTAATTAAGTGCTTAACTTGGAACTAGATGGTGCTGTGTGCAATGTCAGACGATATTTATTTATTTATTATTATTATTTTATTTATATGACATATCAAAGCTCAGCCATATTTAACCATTCGGCATGCAAACATTTAAGTACCTACATTATATTATATGAAACATGCACTTATATTTCGATTATATTATTATTATTACAATTATCATTCAATAGATCAGTTATTAAATTATTAACATTTTCATTATAATTATCATTCAATTAATAAATTATCATTTTCATTACACCTAAATCAACAAATTTATAATTTATTAACAAATTAATGCACCCGCCTATCACTCACGAGGTTGGGTTCGAAACCGGACAATTATTAATGTGACTTTTTCAATTAATATGTTAATTAATTATATAAATTCAATTAATATTGTACTAGTTTTTCGAGACATCGCCAAGCGGTTGGTCAACTCTTCTCGTGACCAGAGGGCGGGCCATTTTTTTGGCCAAAGAATCAGCATTGCCATACAACGTGGCAATGCTGCGAGCCTTTTGGGCAGTTTCCCTGTTGACAGCAACGCGGACGAATATTTTGATGGCCTTCGATTTTTTTTTTTTTGTATACTTGTACATAATATTAATATATTGTACATTTTAAGCTTATCTTAGACATCACTGACATTCGTTAAGGAAAACATCGTGAGAAAACCTGAACTGAACCTTAGTATAAGTCTGAAATCGCCAATCTGCTTTGAGCAAGCGTGCAGATTAATCTTCATGCCTTCTCTGCGTGAGAAGAGGTCTTGCATAGGGGCAGTTACAGGCTGGTATTATTATACTCTATAATAAATCACAAAATCATGTTTTTTTCTAGGTTTAAATAACGCTAACCAAAATAAACCTACTAGTCCTACTCCATCCGCACTGAGCGCTATCCCTAAAAACTTCAGCGCGGTACTGCATTAGTCCAAATAACTGAATATGTGACAAAATTTATGCGCAATTAACGAGGTTATCTATTGGGCCTTTGTAGTTCTGTAGGCCATATAAAAAATAAAAATATTCACCACCGATACGAAAAGAGGAACAAATCATAGAAAGTAGGTACTTAGTCGGAATAGTTTATAGGTCAAAATTCTACATTGAATTACAAAATATAAAAAACAAGTCATTTTTGCTAGGTAATGCGAACGATACGAGCTGATCATATTATAATATGATCTGAGGATAGGAGTTTATGTAGTGCCAAAAACATTATTTTTTAAACTTTTGTCCGTTTGTCTGAATGTATGTTCCAGCATCACGCAAAGACTACCGGATAGATTTGGTTCAAATTTTGCTGACTCTGGTCAGTCTGTAGACTATAATTATCACGCTATTTGCTATAGGGGACGAGCAATAGTGCAATTTGTTCGTATTCTTCTATAGTTTACCGCATATTGTAAAAAGACGAGCCAAAATATTGCTTAGGTATCTACCTACAGATTTAACCTTTTAAATGATTATCATCACGCTAAACCTTTATGGAGCTAAGCAGTCAATCATGAGTGCATGACATAATACAAGGTGGATTTTTGAGATAGGGCGATAAGGGCGGGTAGGTACCTTAATCGTTGTCACTACAAGAAAACGGCTTTAGAGGAGAAGGTTCTTAACTGTTTGTAACATTTATCCTGTTTCTTATAAGAATCAAAAAACTCTATCGGTAGGTACTAAGTCAGAAATCGCAAATAACTTTCCATACATTTCGTAGGAACTGAGACTGAGATGAGAGAGAAAGAACACTTTAAACCAGTGTAAGACAACAGTCGAATTATTCCATTACTTCACTGGGCTGAATAGTGAATAGGGAACGAATATAGCAGATAATTACAGATTAAACTTTTTAAATCATTGATTGAATGATTAGGATGATAATTATAATCCCGTAGGTACAGATTTAACCCTTTAAATGATCATCATCCCGATATACCTTTATGGAGCTTGCATTCAATCATGACATAATAATAAGATCAGCTAATTTTAGTCAACTTTCAATAAAGTAATAAAATTAGCTTAGCGGTTCGACGACTGCTTTGCAAACTTAGGTTCGATTCCCAACAGTATCTAGATACTTTTTGTGCTTCCTTTTTTACATTTTGTTACATTGGTATACTATAAAGATAGTTCGTAAAACAAAGTTTAGGCCTCTTCTGTCATCTTTGGTTAGATTAGGTAAAAATAAATATCTATGGTAAGTTACTGTTGATGAGCAGTCTCGTGTGTTTACAGTCTACTGTTATATTATTTTAGTGATAGCTATAATAATAAATAATAAGTCAGGAATAATCAGTAAGAAAGCATCAGTCAGTGTATTAGTGTTGTGCCATAAGTTAAGTAGTATGTACAGGAACGCAGGCGTTCATTAAAATAAATTTAAAAATTCATAATTTTCACTAAAAACGAAAACTTCGCAAGTAATGGGAAATTACTACTGAAGGCTGCGGGTGTCGACCTCAGGACGAGCTACTTCTACTGTATCTACGCCGCTTGCTCCCGCGTCACCAATCCTGACTCTCTTCATATTTTGGCTGCTGAGACCAAAACTACAAACTTAGTACCCATACAGGAAAGTTTTATAAGAATGTGGTCGTTATTTTAGTAAATTGAGGTGTCTTACGACTTCCACGCGAAGAAAGTCGAGGTTGGAGTGTAGCTGCGAGGACTCAGGTTTTTTTTCTATCCAGTTTTATTGCACGAGGTACCTACCTACCTATCGGGTTAAAGTTGTCTATAGAAACCATTTAGCCTCCAAGAAGCATTCGTGACTCGAGCTCTGCTGGAGTAGGACATTAGCGCGAACCCTCTTGCGCCAAAAGTCATTTCCGCGACTGATGGAATTTTGCGCGAAGGGACATTTGCTCGAAAGTCATTTCTTTGGTAGATATTTATTGTTCGTCGAATCGTTATGCTTCTCAAATAATTTGAGAAGCATAACGATAATCGTGCAGCTCAACTCAGAATTATTCTGAGTTGAGCTGCACGATTACTGATAAATGTGTGCACTGACTGGACAGGTCCGCTCAATCTGTATGGTTTTTCCTCAAAAGACCGTTTTAGATACCGATCTACATAGCCTTCACATGATCTGACCAAGATTTTGTCTGGACTTTAAAAGAGACTGTGACCTCTGAGTTTGTTTCGGCCTTTTTTCTCAGAGTAGTCAGATTGGAAACGCCGGCCTAATCTAGTTTAAAAAAAAAATATGTTTAACGTGTAAAAGTGTTTGTACGCACGGCTACAGATCAAGCTATAAATTTCCGGTATAAGCTGATCTCGCATTGTAGAGGATTTCCATACAATGAGAGGTCAGTGTAAACTGGAAACTTATAGCTTGATGTGTAGCCGTGTGTACAAACCTAAATAGAGAAATAAAATCAATTTCGTAGCACTTGCTCAAAAAAGTGACATTCTATGCCACAAAATGCGAATATAACAATAGTCATTTTTAATCTGTTAAAAACAGGGAAAGAAAATTGTACTGAATTTCATTCATCCTCTAGGGGGAGAATGTGATTTCAATTTGGAATACTTACCGAAATTTATACTGAACTACATCTGTGTTTACACCATTGAGTTTGTATATAAAGCATTATACATCTTTTTGAAAAAGGAATATGCATTTATTATGCAGTTATGATTATTAAATAAAATTACGAAAACCGACGAGGCCGTATGAGCTTGATGCCTTTGCTTTTCCGACAAAAAAATATTAGTCTAGGAATTTGCCGCGTTTTTGTTTTCTTCAAATACATAAACGTTAAGTTTATTTTAATTTATTTTTATAAATAAGTTAATGTTCTAAAAATACGTTTAATTGTCATTATTTTTAATAAATGCTTAATCTCATATTATTATTGTGTTAATTTTTTCGCAAATGTAAGTATTTTCCTCGGTGATAAAGCTGTCTTAGTCTTGGGTGAACTTAAATCCCTCGCTACACTCAGGACTCGTCTTAAATCCCTCGCTTCGCTCGTGATTTAAGTTTTTAACACCCTCGCTACGCTCGGGAGTAAACCTCGAGTCTTTCATTACGCTCGCGATTTAAATCGTCACCCGCGACAGAAGACACTGCTTTATCCCCTTGGTTAATAATCTACTATTATCATTTATCAAAGACATTTGCGTGAAAATACTTTTTAGCGCAACTGTCCTTTCGCGCACGTGGATTCACGCAAGTGTCCATTCGTGTAAATGTTTTTTCGCGCAATTGCATTTAGCGCAAGTGTCCCTTCGTGCAAAAATCCATTCGAGTCCATTCGCGGAAATGTATTTTCGCGCAAGTGTAGTACCGGATTCCTGCTGGACGGCTCAGTACAACTTTCTTTACTTAAAGGTGGAATGTTAGGCCATAATTTTGATACTTGAAGTCTTATACGACTTTCCATATCTTTTTACAGCATAAATTCACATTCATACAGTTTTACTAGATTTTTGGATTTTTTCGGAAAAATAAAACTTAAATTTCAAACGAACCTCGCAGATCTGATGTCAAGATGGCACTGAAGATGTAATTATTTTTTTTGTGAATGATATCTTGCAGGTCAGCCCAGGGGGTTGTCGGCTGTTGCGGAAGGATCCTACGTTCCCGCGACCCCCAGCGTAGGTGTGGGATGGAACACCGGGGTGGTTTTTAGTTAGTATGAGTCTGACAGACCCCGCCGCCCGACATCCATGAGGATTTTCCACCCCGGAAACAAAAAACAAAAAAAGGAGGTTGTCGGCTACTTAACCAGGCTATGCTGTGGATACCTAAATTATTATAGGCCTCCAGCCAGGGCATACTGAACATGTCAATCATAAGTGCTAATAAATCTATCAATGGCTTATGAAAATTGCCTGCAGTGCGTTATCAGGGTTATCTGTGGCAGAGAGTGAATGGACAGTTATGTTTTGCTCGATCATCTCGTTAAGCAGGGTACCGGGTTAAGTGCATTGTTGATTAGGTACCTACTGATAGCAAATACTAAAAACTATACACCTACACCGGAGAAAGTTTATTTTGCCACATCAGCCCGTTTCCATCCACTGCAATGTATGGACGTCCAAACATTTTAAGTTAGATAGTTCAAGAAGCCTCTAAGCTTGAATATAAATATTTGGCGCTATTTTCATCGAGATTATTGCATGACTGCCACTACCCAAGATTCAATAGGTAGATACTTATTGCAGTCTACAACATCATTATCTTCTTCCCATGTTACTTGTTATCGTCACACAACACCCCTGTCAACCGTCACGCTGCCATCTTTCATATCATTCCTCACACAATTCATCCATCTTGTATTTGGTCTTTCCCTCCTCTATTCGTCAACATTTACATTCATCACTCTTTAGTCGCGTGCGTTTCTTCCCCATACCAAGCAAAACGATTACCTTTCAACTTTTCTGTCAGTCTCTACATACCAAGGTTGGATTTTTAATTAATAGTAAGGTATCTGTAATAAGGTAAGGTAAGTATCTGTAAGGATCATTTAGCTCCCTTCAATATGGTTGAGCTGAATGGTGCTGATCCATGCGTCATGTTCGTGAACGGGCGCTGTCAGTTGGGACTGGTCATCTCTTAGCCGCCACGGCTTATTTTTAATTATTTTATTATGGATTGTTTTGTTTGAATTTATTATATTTGCTGTACACTGGACACTCAATGAGTACGTCTTATTTACATCGTTCTCACATATAATTATACCTATATACAAGATTAATGATGTAACTAATATTTATGTAGGTAACAATATAATTTAAAAGAGTGTCCATGGAGTTTCTTGCCCGTTCTTCTCCATAGGTACCTACTACGCTTTGGAATGGGCAACTAGCTTCATATTTCTGACTGACCGACCACTTGACAATTCAAAAGTGCCTGTAAATGGTTTAATTGAAATAAATGCTTTGAGTTTGAGTTTTTGAGGTAGGCTTTTAGAGTGCCTTAATAGTAGCAACAGTGTTTAGTTGTCCGTTTTCTTGACCATGGATTCAATCAAACAATCGTGTATTACAATATTCTCTGTTTGCGCTATAAGGAAGAAATGTCTAGGGGCGATCCCACGCTAAAGTACTACCTACATGTACAGACGCCAGCACATCAAGCTACTACAATCTGTCAAATTTCTTTAATAGATTTTCAACTTTATCGCTAAAGCATTAAGGTTCAGGGTTGATTGGGAAAATTTGACAGTTTCGGGTAGCTTGACCTGCTGGCGTCTGTACCTAGTAAACTGCAGGCGGTGTTTCAAAATCCACCTCATATTTTCTTTAGGGTCCTCCTACACGATAAGTGACGCCTGTGGTAATCCTACTTACCTAATTGACTGACCGGTTGGTGCAGTTAGTAGCGACCCTGCCTTCTGATCCGCTGGTCCCGGGTTCGATCCCCGGACAAGTCAAACATTTGTGTGCATGAACATGTCTGTTTGGCCTGTGACTGGGTGTGTTTAAGTAGATATATAAGTATGTATATCAGTCATCAGGTTACCGTAGTACAGGCTCTGCCTAGTTCGGGACCTGAAGACCTTGTGTGGATGTTGTCTCATATTATTATTATTATTAATAAGACAATAGGGTAGGGTATTAAAATTTTTATAAGCTGAAGTTGATTAATCCAAAAAAAACCGGCTAAGTGCGTGTAGGACCACGCACAATGAATAGTCACGTAGATGGCATGAATTTATGCCAACGACAAACTTAACTTTGTAGTTGATTAAGTGTCCCCCCATACCTACATCTATTTATAGGTAGGTATGTGATAAAACTATAAGTAATTTATAGCGTCCGAATTATCGATTTTCGGATTTTTCCTTTACTTGTGCTGAGACCTTGCTTCTTGCCAACTTGCATTCTAGGTCATCAGGAAGTTCCCTATAGGTTTTGATTTATTTGCGAGTATCAGATTATGTCGCACAAATGGCCGTATTTTTTTAGAGCTCTAAGGGACCATATACTATCGAGGAAGTTCATATCTAAGCAGTTTTAGAACAAAATCCCGTGAACACGATGACCGCATCTGTTTTACGTTAGTTACTGTTAGCGCCCGAGCGCTACAGGGAAAAATAGTCCTAAAGGTGCATAGATATGAACTTCCTCGATAGTACCTACCTATTTGTTTGATATTAATTTCAACTTGATACCTCCACGCGTTCCCGAGAAAAAGCGTTTTTTCTATAATTGATCCTATAAGGGTTCCATTTTACGGTAAGGTACGGAACCCTAAAAAAAAAACATTTTAGCTCTAATAAAAACATCGTTATGTAGGTAGGTATGCAAACTTTATAATGCTACGGCTACATTGTCGCAATAAAGCGAAGATTTTCGTTGTCACGGCGGCACGTGTCGGACAAGCAATTTTTCACATCGCGAATCATTCAGGCGAAATCAAATGCCCAAACTGCGAAGTGTTTTAGCAATGTAGCCAATTTGCCAATGTAGTTCGTCGTAGATCGAACACAAGGTTTTATCGTGACGCGACACGAATCTTTGCGCGACAATGTAGCCGTAGCATTAGGCCGGCCCTAATAAATTAAAATATTCCTAATATTCCGCATTCTTCGTACCTATCTATTGACTACGATAAGATTTACACTTTTTGAATTATTAACTTTTACTTGGCAGCCCTAAGTAAATTTTTTCTTTATCCTCAGCGTCGCAATACATATGTATAAACAATAACTGATAATAAGAATGAGTAGGTATGACGATGACTGAAGATGGACAGCGCTTAAATATTTACGAGCGGAACGTGTCGTTTACCTACTCAACAAAAGGTATCTTTTGTTTGCACTCATTACAAAACATGTTTTGCTCATTTTTGTAATCATGTCACCGACTTCCTGACGCTACAGTCAAAATTACACATATTATTGTAAAATAATGTCCACTGCAGTTAGGAAAAACTATCATACTAAATTAGCAGTCCATAAGAAAAAAACAGCATGCTCTATTAGCAAATACCTAGGTATTTATGTTGGAGTCGGTTTCCAGTATAATCGGATGCTGCTAAATACCAGCTTTTGACATGGAACGGCATTATTGTTATTATTCCGGCAATTCATATTTTTTTAACCCTGTGTCACTAACCATTCGTCAAACGTCATACCGGACACTATGCTTAAGACACAATACTGTAGATTCTGTGGACAGCCCAGGTCGGAATCCGAACTGAGCGTCATGCAGAGAGTCATGTTGGCACACCATCCAGCACCTTACCCAGGGTCGTGGCCAGAGATATAGGTCTATAATTTCCCTTTTCTGATGCGTCACCAGTCTTATTTTTAACTATAGGCACTACTATGGTCTTCATAAGATCGTCTGGTAGGTAGTTATGATGAAGACAGAACGTAAACAACATGGATAAGACCCTAGGCAATAAGTGAACACCCGCATGCTGCAGATGCTCGATGCTGAGACCATCGTGGCCCGGTGACTTCCCTTTGGTCATTTGCTTAACAACCTTATCAACCTCCGCATAAGTTATTTTAACTGGCAGGTCACCGGTACCGCGCCTCCCAGCATCGAGCAACATTTCGCCATCTTGCCGTTTCAAAAGAGGTTCCACTCTAAAGTGGGTCCTAAATAGGTTGGCCACCTCACGGGGAACACTAATCCCCCCCACACTGACTGGGAGACCCACCTTTGGCTTAAGTTTATTTGTAGTCTATATTACTATACTCTTTGATTTGTAGACTTCCAAAACTGACTGAAATTATTAGACTTATGATGTTCGGCCATTATATCCACCTTTATGGTTAAGGCAATACTTCGGTTTGGCTTTAAAATCCTTTCTAGAGTCATGCATGGCCTCATAGAGCCTATCCGATTTAGGCTTAGGTACCATACGAACACCTCTCTGGAAAATGGAACCTAGCCTTTTGATGTGCATCCCGAACATGTTTATTCCAACCCGCGATGTGGCGCCTCCTCACAGGTTTGCTTTTATGGCTGTATACAGAGGCTTCTGTAAGCACCGTTAATTTTTAATTTCAGCGCTGACGTCCTGCACCTGTAGTTCAGGATGATATCTTCAAGACGATAACCTGCTTCTATGTAGGTACAGTCAGCATCAAAAGTCGATGATCACATTCAGATTTTCAAAATCACTGTACACTATATCACCCATAAATCGCTCAACAAGATAGGGCGCCAGTATTGAATGAACATCATTGAAGTTCAAAATTAACTGAACACTACTCGTCAAAGGTCACTGTACACCATTTTGTCAAAAATTGCTGATCGTCATAATCTATAATATATCCGAAAACATCATAACATTCAGTTTTACAATAGTCACTCAACCATATAAAATGCTTGTTTTGGTTATCTAAAGACGACCCACTGACCATCTAGTGTAATCACGGCAACGTCCAAAAATAACTTAACATCATAAATAACAAAAATCACTGAACAATAAAAAAATATAAAATTTATTTGCTGACGATACTTCTTTAATTTTTAAGGTAGAAAGAAGTGCTAAAAATTTTGACGATGTTAATAACGCCCTAATGCAGGTCCATAATTGGTTCACTGCTAATAATTTAGTATTAAATGGGAAAAAAACTAAGTGTATACGATTTTCTTTACCTAATGTCAAAAGTAGTGATTGTGAGATAGTATTGAATCAAGAGAAACTAGAATTCGTCGATAAAACTGTTTTCCTGGGGATCACGCTTGACTCGAGGCTACAATGGGGTTCTCATTTAACATCTCTGGCGGGACGGCTAAGTTCAGCAGCATATGCTGTCAGAAAAATCCGTCAATATACCGATGTTGATACCGCGAGGCTGGTCTATTTTAGTTACTTTCATAGTATCATGTCTTACGGTATTTTACTTTGGGGACGGGCTGCAGACGTCGATTCTATTTTTATTCTGCAGAAAAGAGCCATCAGAGCCATTTATAATCTCCGCAGGCGCGATTCTCTAAGGGAACTGTTTAAGGTTATTAAGATCTTGACGGTACCTTGTCAATATATCTATGAAAACATCATGTACGTAAGAAAAAATGTACATCTTTTTACTAAAAGAGGTGATAGACATAATTATAGTACCAGAAATAGGGACCTATTAGTTCAACCAGGTTTCAGACTGGCTAAAGTAGACTCATCTTTCATGGGGTACTGTTTAAAATGTTACAATAAAATACCTCCCCACATACTTCAACTCAATGAGACGAAATTCAAAGTTTGTATAAAACGCACACTATGCAGCCGGGCATATTATAAGTTGGGGGATTATATCGCTGATAAAAATGCCTGGCTCAATGCTGGTCCTGCTCCACAACCACAACTAATTGATTAACATTTGAAAATACTGTTGGAGCTGCTGAAGATTGTAAGACTACATTTGCTTTGTATAAACTCAATCTCCTTTGTATTATATAATTGCATAGAACAAGTGTGAGTACTATGTACTATCGAGCTACCATTTACCGGGTAATGTCTTTCATTGACTTGAATGTGCCCTGGCGGCTGATAGATGTCATGCTCACTCAAATGTCTCGCTGACGGTGGCGCGTGTGTTGGATCATTTAGCTCCCTTCAAAATGGTTGAGCTGAATGGTGCTGATCCATGCGTCATGTTCGTGAACGGGCGCTGTCAGTTGGGACTGGTCATCTCTTAGCCACCAAGGCTTATTTTAATTATTTTATTATGGATTGTTTTGTTTAAATTTATATTTACTGTACACTGGACACTCAACGTGTACATCTTATTTACATCGTTCTCACATATAATTATACCTATATTCAACATTAATGATGTAACTAATATTTATGTAACAATATAATTTAAAAGAGTGTCCATGGAGTTTCTTGCCCGTTCTTCTCCATAGGTACCTACTACGCTTTGGAATGGGCAACTAGCTTCATATTTCTGACTGACCCACTTGACAATTCAAAAGTGCCTGTAAATGGTTTAATTGAAATAAATGCTTTGAGTTGAGTTGAGTTGAGTTGAATGCTTGTTTTAGTTATCTAGTGTAATCACGGAAACGTCCAAAAATAACTTATCATAAATAACAAAAGTTACTGAACATTACTTTGTTTCGGATACGTAGCGTGTAAACTTATACTATCAAAAGTAGCTGAACTGCAAACTAAAAAAGTGCTCGTTACTATCTTCAGAGTTATAAATCCAATCTTGTCCTATCCAAACTAAATCGTGTAAAAAAAAAATTAAATGGATGTTAAACGAATTATATATTATTTCCAAAATAATTTTGTTTTTTTTTCATAGTATCAATGAGAAATATTAGAAGTGGGTGTTCAAGCGGCAAGCACATTTTTAAGCCTATTTTTCAAAATAAGCTCGCAAGCACGATTATAAAGATAAGCATATTCCGCTTAAAAATTATTCCGGTGACGTCATCTAAGCTTTCTATATTACGATTGAATATAGTAACCTTATTTGTATAGCTATAAGACTCACTATCAAAAATCACGCAGATTCTGTTCAAATTCATACCGTCGACTTAGTTTATGATTTTTATAGTTCGATTGAATTAGAACCTAATCTGTATACGTATAACACTCATTTTCAAAATTCACACAAGTTCCGTTTTAATTCAATTCTTTGGGAAACATAGCTTTTAATTTATATACCAAACACATACCTACCGTAAAAAAAAACAAAAAAACTTCATTTTGTTCATGGACTTTAGAGATAAACGATGGTATGCTATTTTTGTCAAAAATTTGTTCAGAGACTTTAGAGACGAAGAATGTTATGCTTTTTTTACTATAACTTTGTTTAGCGACTTTTGAAAAGTGATGGTCACCTACTTATGCCCTTTTATGATAATCATTCATTTCTGGCGCTTGTCATGTTGAGCGATTTAGGTATAATACGGTGTACAGCGATTTTATTTTATCTTATTAATTCATATTGCACCTTTCCCCCTTAACGTTTATACTGTTCGTCCCAGTGAGCTACGTCGTAAACTACCCTATGATTCTCTTTATTGTGCTTGACAAATTATGTTCATACATTAGTATGATAAAATCACATAAAATACATTAGAGACCCCATAGAAATCACTGTACTTTATCACTAGAGATACCTCTGTTACGTTTAATCACCAAATTAGAACCTCTCTATGAAATTAATGTAAAAAACTGGATTTACAATAAGTTGACAATAGTACCTACCCTCAAAATTTTATAAACTTAATTTTGTTGTGTTTTCCTTTTAATTGTTGAATATTATTATCTCAATTAAGACATATCTACAAACAATACAAATTTTATCCCATAATTGAGATTACACACTCTTCATAACTTTTATTCCTTTGTTTTGTTCACTTCTAATTTTAACTTCATAGTATAGCCCTTCAACCTAGTACTTACTATCCACATATCATCCCTCTCTCTTATTCCTTTCAAACACTTAGCTTTCTCCTCTCTCATTCCAGGGTGCCTCTAGTGTTGGTCTGTCAATATGTTGACCCGTAGAGCTGCATCCTTGGAGGAAAAACTGAGGGCTACGTTAAATGAATTGGAATCCAGCAAAAACCAGTGCAATCAGCTGCTACAGGAAAGAGATGACAGTGAGGTGGAAATACAGATAATTAATAATAAGAACGCTGAACTTAAGAACCAGTTGGCTGAACTGCATATACAGCATATGGACATACTTGACCAACATCAACACCTCCGTCAACTTGTGTCAAATTTCCAAGAATGTAGTGACACCCACGAACTGGCTTTGGGACGCATATCAGAACTAGAATTGGAATTGAGCAGGGCCCACAGCACAATAACCCGTTTGGAATCTCTCAAAGCCAGCGAAGAGTCTGCGATCACCTGCAGTCTTTATGATGAGTTGGTTGGTAACGGGACCGGTCCCATGTGTGTTGAGCCAATAACCATAGACTTAACTGATGATACTGTCATAAAAAGCAAATTGTTTGCTAGTCACAATAAGTTAAAAAAATATATTAAAATTAATAGATTAATTAGAAGATATCAGAAATCTTTAAAATGCCATAAAGTTAACAAATTAAACACAATACTTAGGCATAAATATCTCAATTTAATAAAAGAATTAGAGAAGTGTAATAGTGAACTAGAATTATGTACTACTATGTATGACACTGACACTCAGCGCCTTCAGGATGAATTGTTTGTTAGGGAATATGCTCTAAAAGATATCTTTAGCAAATATGAGGCTACTCAACAAGACCTGAGTAAGCGCATGCAGGAGGCTAATGAGTTAGCTGACCTGGTCAAGCACAATGCAGAGAGGTATGAGTCTCTGACAAATAACATGTCTTTTAGCTGTGCATGCTCCCTGGCACCCCAGCCTCAAATTATTACACCCACACCCTCAGTGGCTCTGCCAGTAGGTAGCTGTAATAATGTTGGTAGTAATAGTATGAATAATTTGATTAACACTACTTATGTATTTTCTGACAAATTTGGTCAAGGTTTTGGTAGTATATTTAATCAGTGTTCGAATCAATATGTAATTAATAATTGTTTACCTGGTGCCAGTATTAGCCAATTAGTTAATAATATTAGATTGACAAAAATAAACCCCAGTTCAACTGTTATTTTATTGTATGGGGATAGTTTAACTGTAAGGAAAAAGGACATAATTGAATGTGTCCATTTGATGTTATATCTCAATGAGACCAATAACTGTAAATTTATTTTATGTGCTCTGCCTTATTCTAGATATTTGTCTGATGAGCAAAATAGGCACATTTATAATTTAAATATGTTCATTTATAATAGGACTTGTCGACACAGTGACACTATTTTATATTTTGATTGTAATCAATTTATTACTGATTACAAACTGACAAATAATACAATGTATTTGCCACCTAGTTGTAGGAGACACATTGCTAACCTATTAGCATACAATATACACAGTGACACCGGTACCTGTAGGTTACCGTCGATTACTGTTAGTAGTGGTACTAACACTACTATTGATACGCCTTGTAGTTTAAACTATTAGGTGCGACAACGGGTCAGCCGCATATGTTGAATGTTGTACATCAAAATATGCAGGGTCTGTCCGGCAAAGAGTTAGAGTTAAGTTTATTTATGGAGAACTATGATGTTCAGGTGCTATGTTTGACTGAACACTGGTTGAAAGAACATGAAGTAGTGTTTATCAATGATGATAATTTTACCATTCAAAGTGCATTTGTAAGGAAAAGTGCTATTCGCGGTGGATCTTTAGTTCTTGTTTCAAACAAGTTGAAATGTAAACAACGTTCTGATTTAGTTAATCTTTCCATCGAGCGCACTATTGAGTTGTCTTGTGTTGAACTCGAGCGATACGTTATAATTTGCGTTTATCGACCCCCCTCTGGGGATTTTATTCGTTTCGAATCGGTAATGGAGGATTCACTGAATAAATTAAAATCAAGTAATAAAAGTATAATTTTATGTGGTGATTTTAATATTAATATTTTAGAGGTTACTCCACTAAGTATTAGACTTCTTAATCTGTTTAGGTCCTTTAATTTAATTAACTTGTATTTTGAACCTACTAGGATAACAGCATCTTCATCGACTTGTATTGATAATATTTTTAGTGATTGCGATGCCAAAAATAAATTAGTGTTAAGTGACTTACCGTCTGACCACTGTGGATTATTAGCTAGCTTCCCTATGCCAATACATAAAAAGCCACATAAAATAGAATGCAGGCCTTATACAGCTAGTCGTTGCAACAAGTTTAAAAATAATATAGCCCTTAGAATTAAACCGTCGATTGTAGAACATGATAATCCTAATGTAATCTATGGAGCCCTTTTTGATGTTGTGCAAAAAGAATACCAATCTACTTTCAAGGCCAAAACTATTAATATTAATGGCACCTCCGCTGGCTTCAACCAATGGGCTACTCCAGGTATTTATAAAAGTAGAGCGAGACTATACGAGTTATATGGTTTGAAAAATTACAGGTTTGATACTCCTTTCCTAGAGTATGTCAAAAATTATTCAAAATTATTTAAAAAGATTTGTGTTTTTGCTAAATCTAAATTTTTAAGCGATACAATTAAAAATTCGAATAACAAAGTAAAAACCACCTGGAAAATTATTAACAATGAGACGGGTAAGTCGGTTAAACAAGAAAAACAATTAGAGATTATGGTCGACAACAAATTAGTTAATACAGCAGCTGACGTAGCTGAAGCATTTAATGAGTTTTTTGCCAACATACCTATAACTACGACTCGCTCCTTAAATTCGTCCCCATCTGAAGCTGAAAACCTTTTGCATAATAGTGTGCCTAAATGTAGTCGCTTATTTAGCTTCGAACATGTAACACCTCGTGATGTAATTAGTGTTTTTAACACACTCAAGTCAAAAAACACTGGTGATTACTGGGGCATCTCAATTAAACTTGTAAGTAATATAATCGACATCGTAGCCCCCTATCTAGCTGTTACTTTTAATAAATGTGTTGATTTAGGAACTTTTCCTGACCTCATGAAGAGTAGTAAAGTCATACCATTATTTAAATCGGGTAATAAAAATAACGTTGCCAATTTTAGGCCTATTTCTATCTTACCTGCATTTAGTAAAATATTTGAAAAATTAATACTCAAGCAGTTGGTAAGACATTTTAATTTAAATAGCCTCCTTCATGATGAACAATATGGCTTTACAAAAGGTCGTTCGACTACAGATGCGGGTGTTGCTCTGCTGAAACACATATTTAGCGCATGGGAGAGCTCGCAAAATGCTATTGGAGTTTTCTGTGATCTCTCCAAAGCCTTTGATTGCGTGCACCATGACACGCTTTTGCGTAAACTAATTCATTACGGTATTCAAAACGAAGCTCTTAACGTATTAGATTCATATTTACATAATAGGCACCAATGTGTAGATGTTAATGGTGTGAAATCTTCCGGGCTATCAGTTCAGTTAGGTGTACCTCAAGGCTCTATACTGGGCCCATTTTTATTCTTGGTGTATATAAATGACTTACCATTCTATTTAAAGGGCATCTGTGACGTTGTACTATTTGCTGATGATACCTCTCTTATCTTTAAAGTAGACAGGAATAGACAAAATTTTGACGACGTAAACAGTGCACTATCAATGGTTACAGATTGGTTTACCACAAATAACCTAGTTCTCAATGCCAAGAAAACGAAATGTGTAAAGTTCGCCTTACCGAATGTTAGAAATCTAGGACCCAACATCGTCTTAGATAAAGAGGTACTTGTAACTGTAGACTCGGCAGTATTTCTGGGCATAACAGTTGATGCCAAGCTTCAGTGGGGATCACATATATCATGCCTAGCGGGAAGGCTCAGTTCGGCCGCCTATGCCGTCAGGAAAGTAAGACAATACAGTGACGTTGATACAGCTCGGCTAGTCTATTTCAGTTATTTTCATAGCGTCATGTCCTACGGCATTCTGCTGTGGGGCAAAGCCGCTGATATTCAAAATATATTTGTTCTGCAAAAACGAGCTGTACGAGCAATTTACCAGCTAGGTGCTAGAGTTACTCTGAGAGATTTTTTTAAAGAGATTGGTATTCTCACGGTGGCCTCACAATTCATCTTCGCCAACATCTTATATATTAGGCAAAATATACACTTATACACAAAAAACAGTGATATTCATAATATTAACACTAGAAACAAGGAGAAACTACGTGCTCCCTTTCACCGGCTTCATAAGGTCCATAACTCATTTGTTGGGCTTGGTATAAACTTTTATAACAAGCTTCCCTCTTCTTTGTTAGAATTGCCTTTTAATGCGTTTAAAGCTAAAGTAAAATCCAACCTTTGTTCAAAGGCATACTATTCAATCAACGATTACTTAAACGATAAAAATAGGTGGTCGCTGTGATTAACTCAAGACAATGTTTATGTTCTTTCTCCAAAATTAGCTTACCTACTGACAAGTTATACGAGTTCATATAATTGTTTATTTTATTTGACTTTATTTATTAGTCACCTTAGTTTAATTTAATTTTTATTTATTATTGACATAATCTACTCATTTCAATGTTTTTTAATGAGTTGTATTGCAATATATGGTTAGCTAGTGACCTCGACAGTTCATCATATTATTCTTTTGAGCAACCGGCAGCAAGTTCGTCATGCTCCCTTAGATGTCAATGCTTGCGGTAGCGTCGGGGGTCGGGTTGCCTCCTTCCCTCAAATATGGCGAGGGGGGTAATGGCTGATCTTTGCGTTATGCTCGTGAACGGGTGCTGCTTGTGGTGACAGGTCAGCTTGCTGACTATGGTTTTGTTATTGTTATTAGAAATTAATGTTTCTTTATTTTACTTCGAAGGTCCTAGTTTATCATTTGTGGCTACTAGTTACAGCTATATACATATAAAAAAACATAATGCAGCATTGCATATGTAAGCGGGCACGCCCTTTATGTCAGGAGGCTTTTTATTATGTATTAAGTTCTGTTTGCGTTTTTGTTTTTATTATTTATTTATGCTTGAGTATAGTTTTAAATATTGGCGTGTGCTAGCTGACATATGGCAAATAATTTTAATATTTTTGTGTTTCGTAATGTTAATTTATTTATTACTATATGTATAGAATCCAGTTCTTCTAACTGAACAGACAGCAGTGCTGCTGGGGAGTTTGTTCCGCCACTTCTTCTTCCCAGCTAAAGCACTAGGAAGTGGTGAAGGGTGGGCGTTTTGGGGGGACTGTCTTATGTGATTTTGACGTTCAAAAAGTGCTGATTCTCAGCCTAATTTGAATAAATGACTTTTGATTTTGATTTTGATTTTTGAAAATCTAAATGTGGTCATCAACTTTTGATGCTGACTGTACCATGGTTTTGTTTGACAATAAAGGGTTATGTGCCCACTGTTAAAGGATGTTTGTTTTGACGTCTGTTAAAGGATTACCGTTACCAGATACCATTGAAATAATAACACAAGTCTTCATAACTGTTCAGGAAGCAATTTTCGGGACTCTTCATGACTACTACTTGAAATTAAATGATTAAAAAATATACCTTGCCGATGACTACAAATGTTATAATTTAGCATGTGCGCCGCAAATTACTTCCCATTTCTATATATCTCTTAAATAATAAAATACATAAGGCATGTTACATGTCATCGGATTCCTTATAAAATTCCCTATCTCCTGAAGTAGGTTTATGTATCAGCTATATTTGTTTTCACTGAAAACTTATTTCAGTGGAAACAGAAAAAATATTATAATTTTTAATAAAAAATGTTTTACAAGTTATTTTTCTTGAAAACTGCTGAACCTATTTTAAAACTATTTTCAGATACTTCAGGCTGGTCTAAAGACCCAAAACAACTGCATAATTTAAACTTTACAACTATATTTTTCAGGGCGTGACGCGCCCTGAAACGATGATAAACAAAACAAAATATCAACAATTAGAATTCTATCGCAGTATGACACTCAAACCTTAATTAAATGGGCTTTTCAAAAGGATTAGATATGTTAAAGTTACGTCCAGGGTAAGGTCTTGATCTAGGTTACCTGGACGCACTAAAAAAACTATAAATTACGGTTACCTATCCCACAAAATTGAGGTTGATAGGTGTCGTACTTACGGTATGATGTAGCAAACACTATTTTTATTACTGTTTACCTGCATGTTTAAAATAAACTTAAATTCGGTGTTCCCTCGTGAGTTTATGTAAGTGTTTAGTAAGCTTCTGCGTAACCTTATAGAGGTACGAGGAACAGGGTGTAAAGTTCACTCATACCTCCATAGAAAAGGCAGGATCCTCCAACCAGACTGGTGTCGTGTCTGTTGCACTATGAATTTAAGTTTATATAAAAGAAACCTTAGAATAATAATAACGCAAACGCGTTATTATTCTAAGAAAAAAACACTTAAGTATATTATCACTGTTTGGTGACGTATCGTAAAATGATATAATTTGTAGCATTTCCTTTAGCTATAATATTTTGAGGTATGTCATGTAACAACTTCAATATTTACCATTTTTTTTTGTTACTTGGAAGATGCTATTATTATTCACGATTAGGAGAATAAACGATCCAGAAAATGCAATGAATTAGTTGAATTTACTTATACCTTATCAAAAATAGTAACATTATTAAATGGTTTGAATTAAACACAAATGAAGTAGTTACATGACATACCTACCTACCTCAAAATATTATAGCTAAAGGAAATGCTACAAATTAATATCATTTTACAAGATTTATGCTTTGCTACAACGACAACGAAAGTAAATTACCTATCGTCGCCTTAGAGTGAAAACCTCGGGAATGCATTTTTGCTCAAATTTATTTTATTGCGTTTTTTTTTTAATAATAACGCGTTTGCGTATTTATTCTAAGGTTTTTTTTATATAAACTTACAATTAACAAATTGTGAAAATGTTTATTATATGTAAATAATTAAGAAGTACATAAGTAATAAAACTGCGAAAATAAAAGAAAATAATATACTTTTACACTTTATTTCGTTAATTTTTCACTAACAAGTATACTTAATTTTTTTCAGGTCATAATTCTATTGGAATATTTGTTCCACAGCATTAAGAAATTTGTTTTTTTTTTTACAATACTAACATCTTTCGAGCTAGATTGTTTATTAGTATTAAATCTATTCTTAGCGTTAAGACTCGCGTGACATTACAATAAATGGACAATAATTTATTGATGGCATCAAACGTTTTGGTATTGATTTGATCCATATAAAAATTGATCATATAACTTTTTGTCTACAAAGAAAATATATTCTCGCTTGAGTTTATCGTCTTAGTAATAAATAAAATTACTGAAAAAGAATTATTTTGTTTGTCAGCCCAAATATTTAAACGTTTTCCATTTACTTACATAGCTTTTGGTGATGTTAGTAATGATCACACAATTTTCATATGTGAACATTACAGCTGAGCGGCATATTAAGTTTTAAATGTTTTTTTTAAACCAACGTATTAGCGCTATACACACACATAATGAGACAATTATGTAAGCATGCGTGATGTGTTCTATGGCTGCTCGTACGTACAGCCAGAGTTTGGTACCTATGCCGACAAACTGAAATTTGACTACTCAACAAACGCCGCATTATGGATTGAAAATCAGTTTTAACTTACTGTCTGCATACTTATCTCTTTTGTCGAATGTACCTTCTCTTCTATGGAGACACCCATTGATTCACAGATAATTATAACAAATTGAAAATTTTCTTCAATTTATTTACATTAATTTAAAATATTTGTCGCCATTGTGCGTCACATATTAAGTTTACTTGAAAACGCAAAAAAAAATTATCACATCAAAATGTTTCAAAAACAATATCACACCTTACAGCTATTGAATTTGTGATATTTCAATACAATAATCGGTCAAGCAATACTCGATTTGTATTACTTGAACTCTTGTCTGCGTCAGGATGACTGGACCAAGAGATTTTGGAAGTTTGACCAATACCAAGTTTTAGTACCTATTTGGTACCAGACATCAAATAATTGGTACCTCGCTAAAAAGGGAAAACCATTACGAGGAAAGTGGCCACCCATTCTAACTTCAGAATGGCTGGACCAAGCCGGTTTCACCTAGTTGTAGGCGTTACAGCTAGTTCATCTTTTCGTTAAAATTTAGTACCTCATTGGTACCTCAACATATGTTTTTCATTTATTTTATCGATAAGCCAAAAAAAAGTTAAAAGAAGTAATTATATGCAAAACTTCTAGTAGCTCCTTTTTGGCTTATCGAAAAAATATAATAAAAAATATAATTATATATAATTAGGTATATATATTATATGTATTTATAGACTAAATAAGTTTTTACGTGTCTATATATTTAAAATTATTTAATCCTAAATTATCATTATAAATTGCACCTACCACTGTTTGTCTCTGCATCACCCAAAGGTTGACTGGTAGAAAATGCCTATGGCATTAAGTCCGCCTCTGTACATTTGTGTGCTTAAAGTGTTATACAATGTGGGGAGGACAATATGATCATAAATGAAACTTCGTATAAGTCATGATATTCCCAACCGTCACACAAAAAATCAAATGAATATATCCAGTAGTTTAGCCACAAGACATTATTTTTCATTTTAAGTATTTTCTACATGATGTATTGTAAACAGGAGAGCACGCGACAGGGTAATGACACACGTTGCCAGCTCGCTACTTTAAAAACCTACGCCTTTTCTTTCAAATTTATTTTCTCAATGCAAATTATACTTTATGCCCGAGCCATAAGAGTCATAAAGCGTGTCATCACAGCTAGATAAGAAAAAATGCATGCGAAAGTTATTACTTTCCTGTTACGCACTCATGTCAAACGCAAAATATGTATGTGCGAAAGAGATAGGTAAGTTTGCTTGTTTCTACTTTGCTTACTTGTCGACGTGTCTAGGTTACGCGGTCAGTGTGTCACCGGACCTCCTTCCTGCCAGTGACGCGTTTTGTTTTTCTCTGGAATTTCGGATGCGCCCGCGCCCGTTTGTAGTCGCCGCGCGATTGTTATCGTATCTTTGTTGTTGTGTTGTGCGAAATTTTACGCTTTGTTTTAACGCTGGACGTGTACAGGCAGATGTGGTACCAGTTAGATGGAGCACCAGCTCATTCAGTGGTGTCTGCAAGAGAGCGTTTGACTCAAATGTTCGGACAGCAGTGGATTGGCCGTTTTGGACCAGTGCGGTGGCCAGCGAGGTCACTAGATCTCACGCCCCTGGATTTCTTTCTGTGGGGTCACATAAAGAATGAGGTATACTCAACAGAAGTTACTACCGTTGAGGAATTAAAAAATAGAATAATAATATCTTTGAATAAATTGAAAGAAATGGCTGCTAATGGTGACCTATTATCAAGAGTGAGAAATAACATTATACGTCGGTGTAGTTTGTGTATTCAAGAACACGGCGGACATATTGAAAATAAAAAAAAATAATGACTGGCGACATAGTTAAGTGATCGAAAAGTGATTGTGAATAATAAATTGATTAGTGAATAATTCGCGGGTGAATGATGCCCGACTATTTGGTCAATATTCTGTGATTTGATTTGTGTAATTGAGCATTAATAATAATAAGAATAATGGCGCCAAACATTACGTCGCTGCGTCGGCCACAGCTTTATTATGAATGAAACCAAGCTGCGTTGCCATTCTTATCGCAGGTCAGTGTACCAATTTTATAAATGGTGTTTTATTTTGTTTGCAGTTTTAAGCTATTTAGTTTGTTAGAAAAAATTGTTTTTTTAATTTTGATGTTCGGATTTATTTGATAGTTTACAAATGTTTCTATAAACCAGTATTGCCAGTGTTTTCATTTAAAGTCATATTGTCATCTCCACATTGTATAAATAAATAAACTAATTATAACGCCTACAATTAGGTGAAATCAACGTGCTCTAAATTACATGCAACATTTCTTCTAGGAAAAAATATAAGAAAAACATATGTTGAGGTACCAATGAGGTACTAAATATTAACGAAAAGATGAACTAGCTATAACGCCTACAACTAGGTGAAACCGGCTTGATCCAGCCATTCTGAAGTCAGAATGGCTGGCTACTTTCCTCATAATGGTTTTCCCTCTTTAGCGAGGTACCAATTATGGAGTATGGTACCAAATAGGTACTAAAACTTGGTATTGGTCAATCTTCCAAAATCTCTCTTGGTCCAGACATCCTGACGCAGACGAACTCTTAGCAAAATAAGGTTGCTTTAAAATGAATTCTTTTTGTATAAATATAACAGCTTATTAGCCAACGTTTAAGTCCTGCTCATTGTAGATATTTGCAAATTGTTCTAAATTATATATTTACCTGTAAAAATATAAGGGCACAATATGTTTCTTGTAGTTGGTTATTCCGATTGTATGAATAAGTCTTAATCAATATTTATTTTGTGGGTGAATCAAATGTGTCACATTCATTTGTTTTTTTTAATTTTACTAATTATTTAATTGTATTTATTTAACTGTAAAGTACTCTACATCTTTCACACACATACATGAAAACTAATTCGAATCAAACTGTATACTCATAAATTATTGTAAACACTGATATGAAATATTTATTCAGTCCGGGATTTAATCACATTAGTTAGGGTGCGCACACATTGTTAAACACGGTGCTCATTTTAATGCCGCGGAGTGTACCATCAATAAGTATTTTTAAATGGCAATGTGAACGCACCAGTACAAAAAGAGGTCAACAACGTTCAAGTAGGAATAAAATTGCTATAAGCTTACAGAATTATGCAAAATGTCGCGTACAGTACGACCTATGAATCGCGGCCGGTCTGAACGTAGGCACTATAGTAAGCGCGTTATCAACTGAGTCGTCGGGCCATAAATCGTTAATCATTATCCCTATATCTATTTCGCTTGCACTTACGGGCCTTATGGAGCCGCTTAGTGAAGGGCGTAACAATAAAATAAATATATCGATAAGTAACGTTTATTATCGTATCCTGTTCATACAAGCGTACATATCGTTAGTGACTCATCGACACCACGTGAGCAGGTAGCCGTTTACCGATAACGGTTTCGGCGCGCTGCACATTCCTGTCTCTATTGACATTTATGGCCTCACGACTCAGTTGATAACGCGCTGACTATACACGAGCTTTCTCGCGTATTCTCTCACTTAGACTCGCCTCATGTCACCATTTTCATCGGCCGTACTGTATCAACCTCTTTCCTTCCATCGGACTGACATAATTATAATAATATAATTCGCACACATTTTTTTTTGTTTCCATAATTTTCCTTTACTTTACATTAATACACTTATGTCAATAATTTATTTTTTGTATTCGTGAATACAAACTGATCTACCTATTAGGTATACACTACGTTCATTGTCACAAGACTGTAGAACTACTTAAAAAATAATAACAAGAGATTAAAATGATACAAAAATAAAAAAAAAATGCGATATGATACAGATTATTAATTAAGATTTAACATCTTAAAAACAGAAAAATAACCTAAGAATTAGGTTGTGCACTATTCTAGCCTATGTTATTTTCTATTAACGATTATGATACGGTTTATAAAACATTGCTAAGCTGTTCAGTTAGATGGAGAAGACAAATGAAATATTTTACAAAAAATAATCTCCAATTATTATCATCATCTCTTTGATAACTGAGTAGTCATAGACTTAATACCTTTTAAACCCGCATCAGTTTATACACGTAACAATAGTTTAAGACGCTATTGGCTAAATTAATAATAATGTACTTTAGATAAAACAGTACGATAAAAACTTTCAAATGTTGCATAATAAATTAAAAACTAACATGTCATCGAATTGAAACCTACTTACGCTTATCATTATAAAAAATCTACAAATAAAATCATTTGTAGAGTAAAAAAATAAGAGGAAAATAGTTTCCATTGTTTTTGAGTAATTTTCCTAGAAATTAATGGTATTAGGGTGACATTGTTCTAGTTGGTGCTCGGGCTGTCTGTTCCACTACCGCTATTCTCAGTATTAGCTAGAACTATTTTAGTGTTTTTATTGTTTTTTTTAGCAGACTTGCTCAGTGTTGCCACCTCTTTTAGAAGATTCTGTATTTTACTGTTCATGAGGCCGAATTTTGTCTCGTTGAGTCGATCCTTGTTTTTCATTTCATTCCGCAGGTCCTGTGTGTTGTTTAGGTGCTGGGCTTTAAGCTCCGTGATCTGAAATGATGAAAACGTGTTTTGATTGAACCCGTACAAGCTTAGCAAAAAGATTTTATAAACATCACGGGCGATTGGCGTGTGCTGTTTCGACGTGGAAGTCAAAAGCGCCGTGATCACACCAAAACGCGGTATTTTGGGTTACAGCTATGTCATTACAATCTGTTTTTACGTTTCTATAATTATGAATTATAGACGCTTTTCGTGTCTCTGTGACCGCAATGTTTTATAAACTACGCAACGGATTGTTATGCGGTTTCGATTTTAAACTTACATTTAATAAAGAAATATCTATGTTTTGGTAAGTCGTAAACATCGTGCGAAGCAGAGGCTAGTCGCTCGTTAAAGTTATAAATAAAAATAAGTTTGATTTTAACAGTAAGAATTCAATAATACATACCAATTTATCTTTGGAAAGTAATTCGTTATCCTTCTGTTGTACTTTCTTCTGTAGGCTAGCAATGGTTTCCTTGAGCTGAGTCATCGCTACTACATGGTCAGAACTGTTGGGGTCCAGTTCACCTATGGAGCGAAATATAACTAAGAACAAAAAAAAAACAAGAAGATTAAAAGATTGTTTTTAATTGTATTTACAGCCTGGATTTTATAATTTTGCTTTTGTCGTTACTGATTCATCAGTTTTTTTGTTGCGAATTGCCAGTTTAGGTTACGAGAAGGTTGGATACAAGTAAATCATTTATTTTTGTATATTTTTAAACCTATTATTTCAAAGCTGCTTCGATAGGTATTCCCAGCGATCAAACCACACCACAGACCTTACTTAAAAACGATGACCACTGAACTCTCCATTGCCCTCTCACTTCATTAAATGAAGTGGTCACGTGAAAATGACAAAGACAAGACGAAGTATTTCAAAGGTTAATGTTACTAAGATTAAAGGCTAAAGGCTAGGTTAAATGCTTTAGTTCCGTTACACTTACAGTGGCACGTTTAGTGTGACGCTTTCCGTTGTCCTTAGGATGCACACCGCGTCGCATCCCCTAAGTGGGTACTAGGATCCGAACAGCTTCGACCAACAGATGTAATCCACTCTTGCCGTTCCAGCACACGGAACAAATGCATGCTCCGTACACGTCGAAAGAACTTTCATATGCTCATTATTAACAGTCTACCTATACACTATGTAAACACCGCGAGCATTTTCGCAGAGCAGCCATGTGAGAGAATGCGGCGAAGAGGGACAGAACTTCTGTACCAGACTCCCATACTTATGCAGTTGAAGTGGTATATATACTGAGGTAGTATTGCACAAGCGTGTCCAATAAAAGCAATTTTAGAGTGCGCGAAAGAGATAGAGAATGCTCTGTTCTGCATATACAAGAGTGAGTGAGCGCTATTCTTAGTTCAATCACTCAATACATTAGAGAATCTGCTGGCTGCTAGAAATCAATATTATTTAAAATTCTGTCATTAATAGAAAGGGCATATAAAAATGTGATGCTTACCTTGCAACGGATTCATCTTAGATTTCTTCTCTGACGGCTGTGAATCATTGAGGGAAGAGTCATTGGAGTTCATTGATTTCATCATGTCCGACTTACGCTTCTCTTTGTGACCACTCCTAGACCTACAACAATGGATAAGAGGTTTAGAACAGACCAAGAGGAGCACTTATTAGAACAGAAGGTCAATTCCCGTATTTAAAAACGTCCATAATCTAGCCATAACCTCATCTGAGCGACAATCAATGCCAGAAATCTGTCAACATTTTTGTAAATAATAATAATAATGAATTTATTTATTCAGATAACTTTGATCCATACATGAGACATAAACTAGTACAAAATAGTAAGCAGGGACTTGGTCCGCTGTACTAAGATCCATGTCAGGGGACCATCGTGCCTAGCAGCAATGGCACTCAAGATGCTGTGGCGACTTCCACGCAAAGGGCTAATGAATGACGCTGTCTGTTTGCGCCATAAAGCTGCAAAGCCATCTGTTTGTGCATCAGCAAACATTGCTTGATACGCTACAGAAACGTGGAAGCCGCAAGAGCGCCCTGAACGCTTTATTAACCTTTTAAGCGCGTGGCTAAATATCAATGGACGTGCCCCTAGCGCGCGGCTACAAATCGAAAAAAAAATTTTTTTCGTTTTAGTTGTACCACACAGTTATTAGGACGAAAATAGAACGAAAAAATCATGCATGTTTTCTGTCGCAGAAATACGACACGCGCGATAGGGACACGAAAATATTTGTCGCATATATGCGACACGCGCGGTCAAAGGGTTAAATTGGACCAAATTAGAGGTATTTTTGTCAGACTGTGGCTGAGATTAGAATGTGAACATTCTTAGGAATCCTGAATTGCTCCTCTGGTCGGAAGCGCCTGTTATTCAGTTTATCCACCCTAAGCCTATAAATTCCGTTTATCCAACTAGGACTAGGGTGGATCAATAAAAAAAGAAAAAA
Organism: Brachylomia viminalis; assembly: GCA_937001585.2. Classification (NCBI taxonomy): domain Eukaryota; kingdom Metazoa; phylum Arthropoda; class Insecta; order Lepidoptera; family Noctuidae; genus Brachylomia; species Brachylomia viminalis. The sequence goes on from OW443300.2 coordinate 9,277,813, forward strand.
AGCTCCATCTATTCACGAATAAATTACACGCTTTCTTCCCATGGGGGTACCATGGGAAGAAAGCGTGAGTTTATGTACCCTATGTATGTAAAGAACTTTCCTTTTATTTAATTATTTTATTCTAATAATCCACCACTTGTTACATTTTTTTTTTCTTATTTTTTATCAAACTCAAACTCAAACGGCCTTATTACAAAACAAGGTTTTTCTTTTGACATGGTTTAAACCATCGAGCCTGTTTTTGAAATAAGAACATAACTGAAATCGAAATACAGTTCCTTTTACAAAACTGTCAACTTAGTCCGGTCTTAGATTGTCAATTTTGTATTAAGAACTTTACTAAAGTCGGCATAAAGTTCCAAATACAAAAACTAAATCGAATGTGTAGGTTGGGGCTAAAGTTAGATCGTGTTTTGTAATAAGACGGCCTTATTACAAAACAAGGTTTTTCTTTTGACATGGTTTAAACCATTGATATAGAATTCCGTAGATTGGGCATGAGAGTGAATGAGAGCTCCCGCTCTTAACGGGACTATGCTGTGTTAGAAAGAGAAAGAAAGTGACGCTGTCAACAGGGCCAAACACGTATTTGCTAGCGGCCCATAGCGGCCCCGGTAACTGTTTACGTGAGCGTTTCGGCAATTATTTAAGTGAACTAGAGTGATAACCTGTGATTAAATAACCATAATACGATGGTTTCTTGTGCAGTACCAGGATGTGAATCTTCCAAAAAGAAAAATCCCCAGGATTACTCGTTTCACCGGTAAGTTTACAAATTATTTACATTGTTATTTCTGCATAAGCAATGCACTAATAAGCCGGTTTTAAGCAAAATATGATGAGAACATTATTTTACTTACGATTTAGATGAATTAGCATGCCTGAAACCACCGTATCTAAGAAATAACAAATAGAGAAATACGAAGGAGTTATAACCTCACTTTTTAGTGATGCGATAGCCTAATTTTTGACTTGTTGATATCGACATCTAAGTTAAAGGTAGCTTCGTACAAATGCATATTCTTAGAAAATTAGATTATATGTCGCTAATTGTTGTAACAAACAAAATAAAATGTAGATATATTACAATCTTATATAAACTAATACATATTATAAAGCTGATGAGTTTGTTTGACTTTTAATACGCTAAACTATGGAACTAGCAACCTACCTGATGGTTCGAATTGAAAAATTACTTTAGTGTTGGATAGACCATTTATTGAGTAAGATTATAGGCTGTATAATATAAAATGTAAACTGTGCATTTCATTAATAAATGATTTTTTATAAGTAAATCTTTTTTGTTTCACAATTTTTTCTAAAATGTTACCTTTATGGCCCCTCAGTTAGTGACACAGCGTGGGATGACCTGGCAAAGCATTAATAGAAATATCTAGGAACGCTCGAGAATCCTTCTGGTTAACTTAGGATCCCCTATAAGCCATACTGAGACTCGTGAAGAAGGTGCACGGAGGGCTAGGGGTTGAGTAGAAGGGAGGGGAATCGCACAAAAGATCCAGAAGGGTCGAAGCGCTCTGGGCTCTGGCCTAGGGCCAGCAAAACAAGATAAGATAGGATCCCCTGGTATACCGAGAGTTACCGGGACATACTGCGTTAATTGTGAAGATGTTTTTTTGCCATTGAGTAAGTATATTTTTTTTTTATATTTCCAATAGAAATTGCGTGATACTCGGACAAAGAAACATTGTAATCCTAATTAATATTATAAATGTCAGTTTTACCGCTAAATGAGGTTACTGGCTAGTCGCATGCCGATAGTATTTATTGCGTTAGACCCTTAAGACATTTAACAGAATGACTCATTACTCGCATAAATTATCGATAAAGACCAACAAAGGAATAGACAAGTCACAACACTGTCTATGCACACACTTACATTTTACGCATACTTAGATCAATGGTTTTTGGTCTTGTTTGATTGTTGACATTACCGATCTACGGAATTCTACATCTATGGTTTAAACCATCGAGCCTGTTTTTGAAATAAGAACATAACTGAAATCGAAATACAGTTCCTTTTACAAAACTGTCAACTTAGTCCGGTCTTAGATTGTCAATTTTGTATTAAGAACTTTACTAAAGTCGGCATAAAGTTCCAAATACAAAAACTAAATCGAATGTGTAGGTTGGGGCTAAAGTTAGATCGTGTTTTGTAATAAGACGGAAAGCATTTATTTCAATTAAACCATTTACGGGCACTTTTGAATTGTCAAGTGGTCGGTCAGTCAGAAATATGAAGCTAGTTGCCCATTCCAAAGCGTAGTAGGTACCTATGGAGAAGAACGGGCAAGAAACTCCATGGACACTCTTTTAAATTATATTGTTACATAAATATTAGTTACATCATTAATCTTGTATAATTATAGGTATAATTATATGTGAGAACGATGTAAATAAGACGTACACATTGAGTGTCCAGTGTACAGCAAATATAAATTCAAACAAAACAATCCATAATAAAATAATTAAAAATAAGCCGTGGTGGCCAAGAGATGACCAGTCCCAACTGACAGCGCCCGTATCGCGCAGTATCTTCTGGTTAACTATATCAGCAAATGATTAAACAAGCTCTTATTATTTAAATAATAATTAGTAGTCTAAATATTTATATGGCAACTTTACAAATATGTGCAAATACATAATCATGGGCCATATTAAAAAAACAGTTTTAATCATCAAATTATTTATTTAATTATCCTTACAAAATATATTAAAATTATTATAAACATCCACATTCAATCATCACTAAAACTGCTTGAACCAGCTGTATCATTATTTTCATTATCCAAATATTGTAAAAGTGGAGAATGTTGAGGCTGTAATGGTGACACACTTGGGGCCGTTGAATATAGAGTCTGAGTGTGTGCTTGAGTGGAAAAGGGTTGAACATTTTGCTGATTAGATAAAGTTTGAATGTGTGGCTGAGTCAAAAGGGTTTCAGCGTGTTGCTGATTAGATAAAAGTTTGAGTATGTGGCTTTGAATGTGAGTATGTGCACAAAGGTTGAATGAGTGGATGATTACAAAAAGTTTGATTGTGTGGCTGATTCGATAGGGTTTGAGTGTGTGTGTGGCTGATTCGAAAAGGTCTGAGTATGTGGCTGAGTGGAAAAGGTAGTGTTGGTAAATTCACACTTTTTCACAGAGTGTGAGGTGGTTAAGCTACCCATTTCTGCTGAGTAGTGCTTTATTAATTATATTTTCTGCAAGAATTCTTTGCTCTCTTGGTAACTCTTGCAGTTTCATACCAACATTTCTTCCGTATACTTCAAGACGATTGTCTGGGACCTTGAGACGTTTCAAATGTTCATTCAAATTTTTTTGTAAATCTTCGTATGTACTCTTTGCTGCTCTTGACTGACGTGCCAGTTTAGGTGTATCGTTTTTGCTATCAGAACGACTCGGTGTTGGTGTGTCTCGAGCGCTATCTGATTCAATGTATTGCTGAGGAGATTGCGATTGTGAACCAATGCCGACAGAGTATTGCGATGTTTCACTGGGCCTGCTCCTGTAAAAACGAAATAGTTTAATGTTCTACATACAATCGAATGTTGCGTATATTTTTGTTTTAGTTACCACTAACAGAAGACGAAAATAATGGCATGGGAATTCCCATGCCATTATTTGCATGGGAATTCCAGGAGTGATGGAACTTTCCTCATTGCTTAGGTCCATTGATGCTAAGCACTTTGAAATCGTGCCTCCAAAGAACAGTGGTTGGTCAGTAGTTGGTCATTTTATTATAACTGTAAATATAGACATAGTAAGGTCCTGATGGGCCATCGTTGATGCTAAATACAGATTCCTGTTATGATTTCGGAACAAAAGGGAGATTTTCAGACAGAGGAGCGTCATTGAATAAGATTTTATGAAAAGCTGGAAAACAACACCATCAATTTCTCTAAAGATGAAAGATTGCATAATAGTTCACGAACATTTCCGTATGTATTCGTAGCTGACGACGCGTTTCCTCTTAGAAAAGAGATGATGAAACAGTTAAGGCAAATTTATTTATAATTATTATCGAACATCGCGAGCACGCCGTATAGTTAGACAACGCATTTGGCATACCTACTTGCAGCGAGGTTCAAAATTTACAGAACACATTAATTATTATGTCACCTGAACATATTGACTTGTTCATAAGAGGAACCTGTGCTTTGCATACTTTTTTTATGGCATCGTAGTTTACGTCATAAGCTCCTTCAGAATGTTTTGATAAAGGAAACTTTGAAGAGGGTATGTTACTTCATTATGCTCCTTCAGAATGATCAGATAAAGAAAACTTTGAAGAGGGTACGACATCGTCAGGATTCACAACAACACAATCGACGATGGAACCATTACAAAGTACTCGTCAAGGGGATGCCCCAAGAATGACAAAAGTGAATTCATGAGTTATTTTGTGAACGAAGGAAAAGAATCTTGGCAAGATAATTTTATTAACTGAGATATATACTTAGCATAATCAGCCTATAATGTTCCCACTGCTGGGACACTGGCCTCACTTTGAGAGGTAGTGGGCCACATAATCCACCATGCGGGCCCAGTGCTGGTTGGTAGATGTCACAGGTCTTCGAATTTTTGGTTCTAGGACATGCTGCTGCATGCTGCTGGTTGCTGGTTTCCTTCACCGTTTTGAGAGCAGTGGTGATGAAATAATTCACACAAAGCGCCTGGCTGGGTTCGAACTCCCGACCTTCAACTCGGTAAGTCGGGGCCGTTCCCATTGGGCCACCACTGCTCATATACTTAATAAAACTTAATAAAAAAATCTTTGAAAAATAAAGGCTTACCTCATTTATATTAGATATAGAAGGCCTTGGTACAGCCCGATTCAAATTTTATGGCGGCTCGGAACATGAGGCGAGTCGCTGCGCAGTAACGGATTCATGTGACAGCGGGGGTGAGGGGTGGGGTACTGCGTAGCGAGTAGCGCACTTCAGAGCCACCATGAATTCTGAATCGGGCTGTACTTCTTGATCGTATAAAAAATGCAACAAATCAAAGTTACCATAAGCTAGGAGTGTAAATCTAGTCAGTTCCTGCTCCGGATTTATTCGATTTCTTCATTTTATTTAGCTCTTTCTTGTACGCAGTTCTAAGATTATTAATCTTCTTAATCGCTATCTCCCTGTTGGCATTTATATCAATAGATTCATACGTTTCAACCAGTCTGTTGTAAACGTCATCTTTTCACCGATCATGGTAATCTTTGGATTTTGTCTTCCAAAGGCAAATTTCGCTTTTGTAGCTTTGGATGAACTGCTCCAATAGTTCACGGTGTCCACTTCAATCTTTTTCCAAGATGTTGCGACCTGCGCAAGACGCGAACGCCGTCCGCCTACAGGTAGCGCCTTCATGAACTGACTGATAGATCAATGCCGACGCCTTCGTCCACACGCTACGGGTAAGTTACGAATTGCATTGTAATCGATTTGAGCGTGCTTAAGCACACCCTTTTTTAATAAGCGTGAGCGCGATATCGATGCCCCGTGAATCGTCATTGATGGCGTCATGTCATGCGCCATCTTGCGATAAAGCCGACCATGCCTAAATTAATATCACCGTGAGCGCTGTCAAAAATGACAGTTGTGCGGTTTTGTTTTGAGTCGTTCATCATGCCTTTAAACTAAAGCGGTATTTTCAAAATTAAGCTGTACATCGAAGACGTAACAGAATACCTGAAATGAGTTTTAAACTCATGCGCATTATGTGTAATTATTGTTGCATCTATGTTATTTGTAATTCTAGGTATTGTTCTTCGCGGTAAATCTTTGCCCGGAGGATGTTAATACGCTGAAATAAACACTTCGTCATCCGTTTCATCCCTGGACGAATCCTCGTTCTCAAACTCAAAATCTGAGTTATCAGAGTCGATGGAGTCACCCAACGAAATAGAAGTGCCAATGCGTTGAACTTCCATTTTCAGAAAACTATCCAATCGGTCTTTTTTGTGCAATATTTGGGTTTGACATTGAGCGAGCACTGTGAGCGCGTTCCGAATTGTTGACAGCTCTTAGCTGTCATAATCATGATATCTAAATCTAAACGCCAATTATTAATGTGATCGTTGTCAGCAATTATGGCCTAATTCGAAATCTAGGGTACTATAAAACTGTGCAAACGTAATCTGCAACGATATATAATTTACGCACGTTCAATAAAATTGCGCAAACGGACTGCACAGATAATCGCTACGAAAAATCATTGCCAAGTGTAGCCGCCATAAGTAATCAGCAATATTCCGTATACAGGGTGTCCCGTAAATAATGGATCAAACGTAATGGGTAGGTAGCTTACCTCATTTCAAACAACTAATTTGAACAGTTAAAAAAAATCGGTAAGGTAACCAAGATATTATTTTTTTCGAATTTTACCTGTTTCTCTAACAGCATTCAGTGTTTTTAATGCTGTCGCTGCAACTAGTAACATTTTTAGGTATGATTTTTGTCAAAAACTTCTGAATAGCTTATTGTTAATATTTTCTTTTTCAAATATAATTTTATTTGCCTTAGAAAAAAAATGATCAATTGATTTTTTTTTCAAATCGAAAAAAAAATCTTGGCTACCTTACCGGTTTTTTTAAACTTTTCAAATTAGTTGTTGGAAATGAGGTAAGCTACCTACCCGTTACGTTTGATCCATTATTTACGGGACACCCTGTATAACAAACAATGGTGCCGATTCTCTTGTCACAAAATTCTCTAAACTAGACTAAAAATCACCAAAATTTAGTTTATTCCTGTCAAACGACGATTTCCCATTCTGAAATTGACTAAAGTGACACAACTTAACTATATTTTAGTTTGACAGCACTAAGATGGCACTGAGATTATAATTTAGTGAAAATGGCAATTTTGCTATTCTGAATTTTACGTTTTTCACCTAAAATTTTGATTGTCTAAACTAAATCTGACTATTTTTAATCGCGATTAAAAAGGTGTGGAATAAAATTAGTTGTCATGAACTAAAATTCACACCAACACCTCGACTTCAGATGCAAAAACTGTACCTACTGTATCTTTTTTTCTTTTCTTTTGCTTATATCTCGAAAACGGTGTGTCGTATCGCAAAAATAATGAAAATTTCGACCCCCTTTGTAAGCCCGTAAACCTATAAAACTCAACGTGTCGGTAATATTTTTTTATATTTTCCATACAAAAAGTAAAAAATTCCATACAAAACAAGTCGAGGCCGACATAATGCGCGCCTACGGCTCTAAAAAAAGATCTCGTGGTACGGCAAACGAGTACCACGTGGAGTCGCAATAATTGTCAAATTTGATTTTAGAGGTGGCAAAATTAATTTTAAATTTAGAGATTTTATTTTGCAGAATAGCGTTAAGATTCTCATAGCCAAAAGTAAGGAATTTTAGTGATAGTTTAGTTAGTTTAGTTCGGTGTACAACAGAATCGGCACCAATATCACGCTCGAACCTACTAAACCTTTAATGACAGAACTAAAGAATTATAAATGTCAATCTTGCAGTTCCGCTGGCACATAAAACGCGATTAGACGATAAAACGGAGTTTTTTGTCGTAGAACCTTATTTTTTTTTTTTACTATTTATGGGATAGTTTAGAAATTATACCACTAGAATGTACTACCGGGATAAAATATCCTATGTTCTAAAACAGGTCGTCTATTCGTGTGCCAAATTTCATCAAAATCCGTTTAACCGTTAAGGCGTGTAAAGGAAAAAGATGGACGTTTCTCTCGCATTTATATTAGAGTATTACTATATAATGTATATTAGTATTAGAATGGATAAAACGTTCACCATTCTAAAACCTAGACAAAACCTGGTCATAAGCCTTGTTGCTTTGTTTTGTAACAAGACCAAATGGGTTCCTTGTTTAACTTCAAATTTAAAACCATATAGTTTCGACAACCGTCACCCTTTTATTGTGAATAAATATTGGCATCGCGTATTCGCGTTCTAGCCCACCGATCAATAAATAAATGTGTAACGCTAAACGAATTTAAAACATCATTCTGTGTCTCATCTTTAAACGATTGACAGAGATTAGCGATAAACGCATTTAGTGATTTGTTGTGCAAGCAGGCCTTAGACAAACATATTTCTTTACAATAACTTACTTGTGTCCCCTGTGCTTATGTTTGTCCACAGATGATAGATGCTGTTTGGTTCTAGCCAGTGCCCTTTTGAGGGACTGGGTGCACAGCCAACATAATAGTTTTCCATCCACCTGCAACAATATTATTCAATTTTTCATTTTAGATGGTACTGTGCAATTAACATTTAGCATACAGGCAGATGAGCATAAGCAACTAAACTTGCACATAATATTTATGATTTTTTCTCAAATGGCAACATTTGAATTCGACGTGGTTTTTTTTATCATTCATGATGTAGAACAATCTAATCAGCGACTCAAATAAATAAACATTTCAAAATCATGCATCATTGATTCAAAGCAATTCAGAGAAATAATATTTGTCTAGCATAGACAAACTATTCTGGGTGTAAATTAAAGACTGGATGATGATTCAATGTGCATAAGAGGGATTTGATCCTTATGACCCATAGGGATTTCCTAACGATTAGTGACAAAAAAAAAATACAGAGTTAAATGTTTAAGCATTTTTGTCGGTTCGATTCATTGATCTCGACCAGAGAAAGCAAGCAACTTAAAAAAAAGACATGTTTCAAATATGATAATGTTTCCTTTGAGCAAAATCTGCTATCAATATTTATAGTACATTACTGCAGCGGCCGGCAAAAAGAGGCATTAATGGACGAACGTGTACGTAAGTATCAATGCCTAGTTGTGGCCAAGGCTTGTATAATACTTTTCTCAAATAATGCGCGAAAATTAAAATACAATTACTTTTCAAAATCAATGACGAACAACGAACAACAATAATTTTTCCCGCGTTAAAGTGTCCATTTGTTTTTTTTTTCAGCATAAACTAACACCACGCCGATATTCCCCGAAAGGATATGCAGAGGTGTACCTCCACATTTCGTCAGCCATGTTCAAAACGCTGTTGTTAATTTAAATACATCAAACATTTAATTAAGTATTACTTTGGCTAAAAAATTCACGAAAGGTTGAACACCATCGGAGCGAGCGATGATACTTTTTCTTCATTTTTATCTGACACTTGCTGACCTCGCGAACTTCGTACCGCCTAACATTTTTTTTTAAATTTTTCTCTTCTTATGAACCATCCTCGTACTTCAAGGAATATTCTAAAAAAATAATTATCAAAATCGGTCCATCCGTTCTTGAGTTTAAGAACATTTTCCTTATTTCTCGCTCTGTTCATAAAGTTAAACAAAGAATTTACCTTTATGAAAAGGAAGAAGTATAACATAGGCTTTATTCTTTCCCTACAGACTTACACCCTAACTGATGGAATATTACTTAAGAGGAAACACGGTCACGTGGTTGTTTCCTCTTAAGTGTTATGTAACGTCACCATTATGCTAGCCATAACAGCTATCATTTATTTACATAGTTGCACAAATGAAAATATGTTATTTTTATAGCTGGGAATTCCCCAATATCATATATTTTGTTTATTTTGTCGAATGAAATTGACTACTCACTGACTTGTCCAGATTATTATTTTGTTGTTGCACAAAGGGACTACTAATTAACTACTAATTGACTCAGGCTTGTTCCAATACTAAGAATCACAGTTGATATCACCATGAACCAAATTCTGTATGTAGATATTTATTAAAGTGAAATGTGTGTATTAATTATTATGATGACTTACCTACTGATTTCATCTATATTGACATGCATGCACAAACAAACTCTTGACCATAGTAAATGGAATATTTTTATAATTTTGTATTTTGCAGAACTCTTGTATTATTTATTTCAATTTGAAACAGTAAATGATTAAATTAATTCAAATGGTCAACATCTACAATGTAACGTGAAATGCTGCAAGGTTTCAAAACATTCTAACTTTTTTTACAGCATTGTTCATGCGCCTAGCCTTGACTGTAATCAAGCTTCTAGGTCAATACTTAAACAATCTAGCACTAAGTAGGTAATATTGTTTACGTAACATCAATTAATAAACTAGACCTACTGGAGTACAATGCTGAACAAGAACATTTTTATTGTGATGCCTGAGTTGAATGAGATATAATAGTTTTCGTTCAAAAACTGGTTTTCCTGTTTTTATGGACACTAGTTGTCGAAGTGGACACTGGTGGCGCTAAAGGTCGACAATGGCGAACAATACGTCATTAAAAATACCACATGTTCTAGGAACAGACATATTTACCAAGTCCATCCAATATTTAATCACTAAACAGTTTCTAAAACATCTATACAGTTTTCTAAGAGTTATGTTTTAAGAAAAGACACTTTATTGAATTTAATACCTTTTTAGTATCGTCATGGCGGTCAAACGCGCAGCGTTGTTTGCACTGCTCACACGTGACAGCTGATCCATACTTCCGCTCGGAGTTAGCACAGCGTTGGCATTTGTTACCTAATGTTTAATGAAGTGTCAGTACATATTTTTCAAACTGTAATCAAAACATATTCTGCAACATCTACTTGGATTACAGTTTTAGGCTAAAGGTATTTACACCCTTAGGTCTATTCTTAAGTTTGTATTTGTGTGAACCACTAATCTATTTATAGATACTACAATGTTAATGAGTTTAATAATAATGTCTAAAAATATAATAACAACGAAGGACACTGAAAGAGTCACAATAGGAGTTATTATGCCTATGGGTATTTAATTTCCCTCAAAGTGTTGCCAGCTATATGGCCAGAGTAAATTAAGACAGTGCCGTCAAATTGAAAAGGAGAAGAACATAATATTCCTACTTAAGACGGAAGATGTGTAAATGAGATTTATGCACTTGCTTGTTTGTATTTGGTGTATGCTTGTATTTTTGTCTTAAAACTTTTTTATTTTATTTATATTCATCATTTCATTAAAAATTGTTATTCATATTAAAACTTTTATAGTGTTTGTCAATTACACTCCAAATAGTATTTACAGCAAGCTGTGCACAAATATTTTCCATAAACAGAAGAACAATACAAATGTAGAATAATAAGCTTACCAATAAATGCAGCAATGATGTTGCAATATTCACATGCTGTAGGCTTGCCGTAGGCCTTAACATTGGCCTCGCACTTCTTACAAATTGAAGAGGTATTTGACTTGCTACAAAAATAAAGTGCATCTTAAGATTTTTATAGTAAGTACAGTAAAGTAAAGTGATACTAATAAAAATCAATAAGCATTCTTTATTAGTAATGATTCGTAGGTATCATATTGAAACTGGAGCAGTAAAGAAAATAAATTAATAGGTCAGTTGCTTTGTCAGCTGATTGCAATGTGAAGTGAGAACACTGTTACGTGTGTCAGGGTGAAAGTTATGATAAATATTTGTCATTTTGATTTAAAGTCTACATCATAGTACGCAGTTCTTTCATGCCTTGGCAGCTGCCACTGACCTTGTTTGTTGAAACTCGGAACGGCAGTACGTGCACTTGACGACTGGGAATGATCCGCGACATTCCTGAAATATCACACAACGAACGCGTCACTTACTGACGTCAAAATAACAGTAAAGTATGACGCACACTCGTAATCCCCGTTCAAAAAAAAACAACAATAAACATAGTAAATAGTGATCCGATCAATATTGTATTTTATAAATTCAATAATTGTGACGTACCTTACAAAGTTGTTCACCAGTTGATAATTCCTCGAAAGGCTGTCTGGAGAAACAACGCGAACAAGCGAATAGCGGTGTTGATGCCGTGGTACTCATGGTTAATAAAAACAAGCGACACTGATGCTACTAAAAAAAATTATAAAATTAGATCCAATGAATTAGTACAAAATTACAAACGCGTAAATTTAACAACTGATATTGAAAAATGGCTTCCAGTTCCAATAGCAAATATGGCGAATTGGCGTTACAATTTTTTAATGCCAATGTCAGTTGTCACTCGGCTGTCAGACAAATTTCTGAAAATAGACAATTTTGGAAATCGACTAAGTTGTTAAAGAGTTGTCAATAGGGAGTCATTAGTTATTAATTGTGAATTTATTAGAGTCTTTTGTGACTGGGTATTTAATACTGGCTTGGTAACTCATATTATGTACACACTGTAGGAAATTATAATTTCAGAGAGTCGCCGCCACCGAAGTCGATAAGGAGGACTACACCAAGTTATAATGCATCTACTTTTAAATTAATGGCTTAACGTGGTCACCTGTTTATAGATGCTTCTTCATGCCAACTGTTGGGACAGGTCAACTCAAAGCTGCAATTGCTCTTTCTTCAAAAGGCCCTTCTAGACATGTCATGGCCCTGCATTTTTAGACTCACTTAAAATCGTATTATTATAATGTTTGGACTTTAAAAGAAACCACGACCTTTAAGTTTGTTTCGGCATTTTTAGTCGGGGATCAGTCAGCTAAGAAATGCCGGCACCATCTGGTTTTAAAATATTGACCAAAAAAAATTACGTGTACAAGTATAAACATTTCATTTTATTTCATTTCAACACTTGTACAGGGTTACGCTAAAAGAGTTTTCAGGCAGACACATTTTTAATACGAGCTACATATTTATGCTTCTATGAGCCAACCCGTAAAAAAGGACAAAGCAAAGAAGGACAGGTGTTCTGTTTGCAAGTAAAAAAACGAGCTAGCCCTTACAGTAGTCGCATGTGTAACATTTTCTGACATCTCACCTTGGTAATAAGCAAAGCATTAACATTGTATCCTAAGAAAATGATTCAGGTATTATTTGAAATGATTATTTGAGGTTAAGCTCACAGCTGATGCGTTCACATTCTCTATCTCCCTTTCTAGTCATACACACGCAACTGTTGGCTGACAGTACCAACGTTTCGGAAAATGGGTTGGTAACATCTAACGGCCAACTCTACCACCGTGCGTGCTCATTGGTCAAATCAAATAGCACGCAGTTCAGCGGCTTCCTGTTACACACTTCCGTCGCATTTCACGAAATCACTCTCACAGATTGCAAGAAAGCGAGAGGAAAGATATTACACATCAAAAACGTTAACAATTACTGCATCTTCATGTCAACACTGTACACTGATACTGTGCCGGTGGTGTGAGACACGTAACCAAAAATGATCATCACATACCCCCAATATTTTTGAAAGACCTATCAAACGCCGACATATTCGTAAAGCGGGGATGATTTGTTTATCTTGTTTAAAAAAAAAATTGATTTTATTTCACAACTTTGTGGGCGTGATTAATATGTATGCCAAATTACAGCTTTTTAGTACGTACCAAGGGTCTCTGAGGTAAAACGCGGATAGACAGGCATACAGAATACTGACTCGGTTTTTTTTATGGAACCCTATAAGCCACACAAAACGCTAGTAAGTTTCTTGGGTGCATCTATATTTCACAGATTACTAATATATTTCTGTGGAGGAGTCGTAGACAGAGGAGGAGTTGAGTAGTTCAGTCATAGTTCAGTGGGCGTTCGGGTGTCGTAGTTCTCTATGTAGTCTGTGGTTCGGGTTTCTGTTCACAACCGTTAGTCTGTCTGTGGTTTATCCTCATTCTTCAAATCTTCATTCTGTGTGTTGATAAGTTGTATATTTTATGTTCTGTGCCTGTGTGTTTTTGTGTTTGTGCACGAATTTGGAGCGAGTGTTTGGAGTGCACTGTTTATTATTTGTGATTTTCTTAATCACCTACCTTAAGTTTAATGTTGTTTCTAGTGAATTAAATCGTGCAGTGTTCCTATTTCGTGTAAAAATGACGCTACCACCATTTCCTTCACAAGATTTGGCTAAACTAGTTCTTGGTATGTTGACTATTTGGCGGGAACATTGCGATCCCAATTAACGGACAGGATGATGATTGCGTTCTTTGTTTTGTGTTTTAGGATATCTTGCTGAGGAGCAGCTTATGACTGCTTATGATGAGTTTCTGCAAGCGAGTCCTTACTTGGACGCTCTCAGAAACGAATATGACAGAATATTTATGACATCACTGAGGAATATTCTGGCAGAATATAGGGCTGTAAAAATATATGGTTAGTACCGTGGGGTCTCCCTCTCCGTGTTCATTGTTGTTTTTATTAGTTCACGCATTGAATGCTCGCCCCTCATGATATCATTGATCTGCTTTTCTGCCTCTGTCTCTAGTCAGTGAAACATGTTTTTAACACGCAGTTTGTTCGTTATGTCACAGACATACCAGTAGTACCTACATAAAATTGTAACCCACTGGCTAAAGCTATCCATGGTTCCATGTGAATTTTAATGTTTGCATCCAGCATACTACCACAACACAATGTCAATGCCTATTAGAAAGTGTCTGTTTTATGCGAACAATATCTAAGGGGCAGAGGGTCATAGTAGGATGTACTCCCCATGTGAAATCAGTGGCAGACACAAATTCCACAAACACAACTTCATCTCCAGAATAATTTTGAAGTTTACAATGAGCAATGCTTTCTCATTAGCTATAAAACTGAATAGGCAGCCACTCAGTCCATTGCTGAACAAAGGCCTTTTTGCAGACAAGTAAATTGAGGCTTGTCAGTCCATAGAAGACTATGAACCTTTTCACAGTATATAGCCAGGTTGCTTACTTACACATGTGTGAATAACTATGCTTGGTAATTTGATTGATGATTAAAATATTTCTAAAAGCCCAAGTCAGGATTCAGATTGCCTATTTAATTATAATTTGGCTTTGATTACACTCACAATAAAGCAAGGACTGGCTAGGTCATGAAAGATAACCCAATTCTTAGATTTGTGGTGCTTGATATTATTAAGTAATGTGTTAATTACCTATGTTGAACTTTTCAGTGGAAACATGTAAACCTATTGTTTTGAGGAAGAAGCTAGTGCAATGTACTAATTTGTTAGATGTAGTCAAGTTTCTAGCGAATAATGCAGATATTGACAAAATACAAATGCAAGACACCTCCATTGAACATATCAGGTAACTTATTGCATACAATAATCTACATAACTTTGCAGTTCCACCATTTTCCTATGGCATTCATATTAAATTTAGATTCTGACAAATTGTAATGCTAAAGTTTAGTTTAATTTTAGGTTATATATGAAATGTTAATTACAAACTTATGATGCTCAGATGAATTGCAGTGTTATGACAGTTATTTTGTTTCTATATTAAATCTCTCTAAACTACATGGTATTTCTCCCTTTTCAGCCTAGTCAAACAAAACACATCACAAACTTCCAAACAAAATGTTTGCGAACTCTGCAGCCCATCGAGTTTGTCAGGGTGTTCCTGCAAAAGTAAGCATAAAACAAATGTTTCAGCAAGCTTTGTGGAAACAAGTGGCTTGGAGACATCTGTGGAAACCACAGCTTTGGAAGATTTACCAGGTTTGTGCTTTATATTCTTATTACTGCCAGTTTTCTAAGTTCAAGATAAGTTGTCCTTGTTGATAATTCAACTTTCACCTCTGCTTGACTATTAATCTACTGAGATTGCTTTAGTATTAAAATCTATAAATTAGTCACAAATATCACTATTAAAGAGTTTGTCAGAATGAAATTAAAAATGAAGTCTTTTTCCTCACAGGAAACCATCTTACAACTCGAAAGAAACATGTTCGAGTGCTAGAAAAGGAAACTATTTCAGAGTCCAACATAGGATTAAGTGAAAGTACAAAACAATCATCAAGTGTCTTGAATAATAGTGCCAATGGACTGAATACATTAAATTCTAATACTCATTGCTCTGAAATAAAATCTAGTGACAATTCTTCATTACCTCTGAGTTCAATCGTAAGTATATTTCGTCACTAAAATACTAACAAAACTTTGTGTTTACATCTATGATTCCCTAAAGCTAACCCTTTGTGGTGTTGAGCTCCACCTTTTGTGATTTTACAATACAAATGGGTCCCTTCATGGGCCCCATGGACTTTCAATCGCAATTAGCTTTCTATTCATGATTTATATTAAGAGGGCTATCACAATTTTTCTTGTATTTGAGTGTTTGAAGAGTCACACACCCAAATACAAGAAAAAATGTGATATTTATTTAGATCACTCCCGATATAAATAATCAAAAGTTTCTAGAGCATTTTTATTTTTAATTTGTGGCCATATCTAAACCATAATCACACATCAAAACTCCCAATTTATATGTGTGATTATGGTTTAGATATGGCCACAAAATTTTAAAAAAATATGCCCGTGATAGTTTGATTATTTCTGAAAATTGTGATAGCCCTCTTAAGTTAAATTTGTCTTTGCTCTGCTCCCAAGCTTTGTATTATTGTACAATATTGTATTAGTTATCATGAGTATGACTATAGTACAGTAAAAAAACATATAATAATAATTGGATGAACTAGACACTTATAAATACTTAGGTTATAATCAATCCCGTCAGATACACTACAAAGATACTAAACAAAATCTGAAACAACAATTTCAACACAGACTTAATACAATACTAAAAACACAGCTCTATTCACGAAACACCATAAAAGCAATCAACACCTTTGCTATACCTGTGCTCACCTATTCATTCGGGATAATAAACTGGACCAAAACGGACCTCAAAAACTTACAACGGAAAATCAACACTACAATGACTAAATTTCGCAAACATCACCCAAGATCGTGTACACAAAGGTTAACGTTACCGAGAAAAGAAGGAGGCAGAGGACTTATAGATATCCTAAACTTACACAACAGACAGATCACAACTCTTAGGCAATACTTCTTTGCCAAAACTGAATCTTCCCCACTCCACAAACTAATAGCACACAACGACAAACACTTTACACCTCTTAATTTAAAAGACCCTACACAACAAAAAAACGAGAAAATGATAGACGACCAAACCAAATGTCAAGAGTGGACACAGAAGACTCTACACGGGAGACATCGCCAAGATTTATGCCAAATAAATGTCGACAAAGATGCGTCGAACGCGTGGTTAAATCGAGGTGAACTATTCCCGGAGACTGAAGGGTTCATGCTTGCAATTCAAGACCAAGTTATTGAGGCCAAAAACTACAGAAAATATATTATAAAGAATTTAACAACCGATACCTGTAGAAAGTGTAGTACTTCTCCAGAGACAATCCAACATATAACTGGCGCCTGCAAATCAATAGCCCAGACAGACTACAAACATCGACACGATCAAGTAGCCAAAGTCATACACCAAAAACTAGCTCATAAATACAAACTTATAGATACCGTAGTACCTTATAAATATAACCCTGAAACGGTATTAGAGAACCCCACAACAAAACTGTACTTCGACCGAGCCATACTCACAGATCGCACAATTCACTTTAACAGACCCGACATCACATTAATTAATAAAATAAACAAAATTGGGTTCCTTATTGACATTGCCGTGCCAAATACGCATAACTTACAGACTACAATAGCTGAAAAATTATCCAAATACACCGAACTAAAAGACGAAATAACCCGACTTTGGCATCTTCAAAAAGTCACAATAGTCCCCATAGTGCTATCTACGACAGGAGTAATTCCTAAACAGCTTCATCAGTCCCTTAGTTCCCTCAACCTGCCATCTAACACCTACCACCTGCTGCAGAAGGCAGTGATTCTAAATACATGCAGGCTAGTTAGAAAATTTCTTCAGTGTGAGTCGGACAATGTGCACCAATACTCCCACTCAAATATAGTTTCGTCTACTATACAGGCTACTTATAATATTACTCCCACACTTAACCCCACGTGAATAATTTGGTGTAGAAATGTGTAATAATCTGGGTTATTTAGCAATACCTATGTGGCAACATATTATCTGTCACTATTTGTGTATTATTGCACACTAGTAAGTTTTGGAGCTTTGCCAGTAACAGGAAAATTATGCATGCATTTCTGTAAACACTACTCTTGAGAATGACCAGTTTTACAGACCCACTTTCTTGTATGTTTCCTACTTGATGTGCTTTTGATGTGCACAATCAACTGATTGCAAGCACTTGAAGCATTATTATTTAAAATGGTAGTTGTACTCAACTACCAGTTTAAATAATAATGCTTGAAAATTGAGCAATACTGAATATGGCCCCTATGGGCATTCTCACAAGGAAGGTTTTAAGGAAAATATTTCCAATCAATCACAACACACATAGATTGGTTACTGCAGCATGTCAAAATTAGCACATATCCTGATAATGCTGTCTATTCACATAATACAGTATGCTATACTCACGAATCAGAGGGTGTGGCCTACTTTTTTTGTAATATACCCACTTTTATTATTACTCAATTCAAAATATTGTAAACTCTTGCATTTAAAATATTAGTGGCATTTATCATTGCAGGCCAAACCCCCCGATACACCAGAATGCAGAGAGAACATTGAAGAATTTAACACTATCCTGAAGAAAGTTTGTAAGAACAAGTCTCGAACTGAAAGTCTGAATAAAAGTATCCCCAACGCAAGCTCATTCCAAGACTTCGCATCGGGAGTTGGAGGTATGTATGCAGGGTGGCAGAGACATCGACGCACGACCTTCTGAAGCCCCTTGCGTGTAACATGTGGTGTGGCATGTAACAGCATCCTACCTAGCATCCTCTTTGTCAGAGGAGGCTAGGATGTTGTGTCAACTGTTGTTGGTTATTTACCAAAACAAATAGGGACAACACTATTAAGTAGGTCATAATTATAATAATGACTGTCTATTACCCATTGCCTAGTTTTAAGTTGTTAAATGTTTTCTGGTACAGGGGTGACATTATCACTAAGTGATCCCTTTCAAATAAATACAGAATTTAAAAAAAAAATAAAGCACTGCTATGGAATATTTTGTTGGAAAAGTTAAAAATAAAAATTTGCTCTGCCATACATTTTGACTGCATAGGTATTGCCCTTTTCTATGAAACAGCAGATTTTTTTTTTATAACCGACGAATGATTTTATCAAATAGACCATAATATAGACTATCAAACTTAACAAATTTCTCAATGGGACCAATACCGTAGTCGTGAAAAAATAATCAGCTGTACCACAAAAAACCTCAATGGTGCCGATTCTCTTGTCACAAAATTGTCTAAACTAGGCTAAAAATCACCAAAATTTAGTTTATTCCTGTCAAACGACGATTTCCTATTCTGAAATTTATTATAGTGACACAAGTTAACTATATTTTACATTGACAACACTAAGATGGCACTGAGATAATAATTTAGTGAAAATGGCAATTTTGCTATTCTGAATAATAATTCGTTTTTCACCTAAAATTTTGATTGTCTTCACTAAATCTGACTATTTTTTATCGCGATTAAAATGGTGTGGAGTAAAATTAGTTGTCATGAACTAAAATTCACACCTACACCTCGACTTCAGATGCAAAAACAATACTGTATCTTTTTTTCTTTTGCTTTTATCTCGTAAACGGTGTCCTATCGCAAAAATAATGAAAATTTCGACCCCCCTTTATAAAACCCTCAAATCTCTATAACTCGACATGTAGGTAATAATTTTTCATATTATCCATGCAAAAAGTGGAAAATTCATAAAACATGTCGAGGCTGCACACGATGAGCGCCTCCAACTCTAAAAAAAAAAACACGTGGTATGGCAAACAAGCACCACGTGGAGTCGCAATTGTAAAATTTGATTTTAGTAGTGTCAAAATTATTTTTAAATTTAGCGATTTTATTTTGCAGTATAGTTTTAAGATTCTCATAGCCAAAATAAGGAATTTTAGTGATAGTTTAGTTGGGCACCACTATCTACTCAAACAAAATGTATGAGATAGCTGAATAAGTTTTCGCGATTACGATGCAGCGTGTACTTTCACATCGAGTTTTAGAGATAGTTTGGCACTCATGCCTGTGGCACTTCCTAAAGCTCATGTATCATATTTGTGCCGGGGTACTTACTGTATGTATGTTTCTAAAGGTAAAAACTTTTATTTAAACTCAAAGTTCACAGATAAAGTTTTTCTTAATTTCTTTTATAGGTCACGAAAATCGGAGTGTTCCTGTGCCAGATTCGAGCACGTCGGAAAACTCAATAGTTCTGTAAGTTCTGAGTTTTTGTTTGAATTTTGGAATACTTTTTTTGGATATGTTTCCACTTAAAATGCTGTTAATTGAATTGTGTGAAAGTTAATGGGTTGTGGTAATTAAGTTCTTCAACTTTCTATATTTTCAGGGCTTCAGTAGCCAACAATACCAATACAGATTTCGGTAACAATTTGAATGAGGTAGCAAAAGGTCCTGAATTAGAATCTCTTCAGTATAACAACTATCCATATCCTAGAATAAAACCTAAATGTAAGGATCAAAAAATTAAAATAATTTCGGACATAAAAGTGGACAAGCAGTTTCCGCCAATGGGCAACGCTAAAGCAACTACTTCAACACCATTGATGCAAACGATTGTTATAAATGGAACGCCGGCTTACAAACAGAAACTTCCTATCGTTAACAACAACTTCACGAAAGATGAAATTATGGCAATGCCTACTATTATAGTTGTGCCTGCATCAGGTAAGATGTCGATTTAAGTAAATATGTAAAGTATTATGGTTTGCAGTCAGCAGTAAAGTCTGATGTATGCATTATTTATTTCAGGTCCTCCAACGAACAAGTCTCAATCTAAACCTGTTGTAGCACACAAGTTGCAGAAATCGACAACAAAATCTGATCCTCCCCCAAAATTGCTTGGTCCTCTCGTAATTGATATTACGTCAAGTAGTGTAGAAGAAACAAATAAACCTGATGATGAGCTGCCAAAAATAGACCATGAACAATCTGGTCCAGATTCTGGTTTAATAAAAACAGTTGATATTATAAAGAATGCATCTGTTCCTAAAGATAACGTCATTGCTGGTTCTCTTCAAACAAATACTCCACAAGTCGTGCCGACCGTGAGGAAGTCATCGTCCACACCTCGCAGAAATTCGCATATCAGAGTGTTGGACTTTGCAACACCAAGGAGAATATTACACGAGACAAACAATGAAGTAGTTCCAAACGAAACTGATGATAAGCCTGTTGAAGTTGTCGTCGCTAGAAGTCCTAATTTGATATTCTCTGAAACAGGGAATGGTGAAAATAACTTCGTTGATATGAGCAATGTTAAAGTTCATAAAATAGGATCTTGTCATTACAGTAACCTACCAATGGATGCTGATAATAAGCAACCAGTGGTAAATAAGAGGAATAATTGGGACGCTGATTTGCGTGCCTTAGCCACAGCGAGTGGATATGCTAGCCAGCCTCCAGCAAAACCCAAACCCAGACCTAGAAAACCGAAGAATAAAAAGGCTGCAGATACTCAGTCGGAACAAGATAAAACCACCGATAAAGCCGATATAACAACTGATAAAGCCGATATAACAACTGATAAAGCCGATATAACAACCGATAAAGCCGATATAACAACTGATAAAGCCGATAAAACTACTGACAAGGCGGATAAAACTATTGATACAGATAAAACCTCGGGAAAAAAGCCGCGTAATAAAAGAAAACTATCTCCTAAACCTAAGAAATTAAAGAAGAGACGAAAACTAGAAGAGGAGGAAGAACAGTATGCACTATCAGAAATACACACAGAAAGTAAAACTGCAGTTAAACCAACTTTCAATATCGTGGCTGCTAATACTTACAAAGAACCAGCAGATAATGTTCCTGAAGTCAACCAGAATCAAAATAAATCAAACAATGAAGATATTAATGAAACTCCAGAAGCAGAAAGGTTATCCCTGCACAATGAAATTGGTGCAAGGTTAAATATATCAGAATTCCTAGAAACTCCTTATAAACAAGTTCTCTATGATATCCAAATGGAAACGCCAAAATTCTTAAATTCTGTTCTGCCTGATGAACCAATATCGGATATTAAAATTATGAATATTCCTACCCCCCGTTTCTTCGACACTCCAAAACCGCTAGCTACGCCTTCTTCATATTCATCGCGGCCTACCGATTACTCTAGCGGCGGCTCTTACTACAAGCCAGATGACCAAGATTACCTGCGAATCACAGATTTTGAATGTCCAGTTACATCATCAAAAGAGGTGGAGGTTGAGGTGGTAAAGCATGTGGTAGTGCCCAAAGAAACAGCAGCAGCCAGCAAAAGGAGTTCTAGACCAGTAAGAAAGTGTACGAAGAACGTGTCATATGTTAGTAGTTGTAATGTAGGTAATAAAACTAAAGAAAAAGTGATAGATGATAAAGTTGAGATTGCGTCATCTAGTAGCAATACAACAATTCCTAATAGTTCTTTTGACACCGATAAAGAAGTTAATGTAAAAACACCGAAAAACAATAAACTTAAATCAGCTAGTAAATCTGAATCTACTAAGAAAAAATTAGAATCTTTTAAAAAGCGTAAATCTCCATTGAAAAAAGATAAAGCACATTCATTTATGAAAATAAAACCAAGACGTCTCACACCAACGAAAGAAAATACGAATAAAAGATCTAGATGGAAAAAAGAGATATTTTCGACAAATAAATCACAATCAAATAAAAAAATTACTGCGAGAGAAAAGAATATTCACATAACCCCCATTGTAACTCCTGCTCCGACGAAGTCGCGTAGAAAATCATCAACCCCCAGAAAACTACATTGCACTAAAACATTTAACTCGGAAAGTTCTGGTCACGAATCTCCGGACATCAGCGCCAGTGTTAAACAAAACTTAATCCGTGATCAGAACACAGCTTCAATGCTTTCTCCTCTTGACTCTGATACAGAACAAATAGCGTTGCGTTGGTCCGATGACGGCTCCCAAGAATCAAAGCCAAAAGAAGCTGAAGTTGAGGATATATCAAAAATACAACAGTATATTGACACCACCGTTAATAGTAAACACGATTACAATGTTAATGCGGGCTCTTTGCATGGGGATTTAATCAAAAGAGGATTTGACACCGAAACTGCAAAAATAATAGAACGTGACTTGCTGGATCCGCCTTCTGCAGAGACATCGCGTCCCACTCATGTTGAGGAATCGAGGAAAGAAGAAAGTATATTAGATAAGAGTGTTGAAACGAACACAAGTGTTACAAGTGAATTACATATAGTGCAAGACGCTGAATCAGATGACGAATTTGAATTATCTGTTTATGAATGTAATGAAGATAGTCATAATTATATTAAATGTAACAGTGACGCCAAAGATAGATGGAAGCAACAGCCTATAAAATTAAAAGATAAGTTTAGTATGGAAGTGTGCATAGATGACGGAGTAGCAATTAGATTAAGAGCAACAAACTACAATATGTTATTCAGTAATGATCCGGAAAACGAAGGAGAATTTGGATATAGTTTCAGAGAAACAGAAGTAGCTGTCAGTTCAATATCAAATATAGATAAACTATACACGCCAATGAAAGAACACAAGGCGCAGTGCTTCGAAATATTTGATTCTACTCTGACAAGTTTGGATACACCATTAAAGATAAATAGTCCAAGCAGTAAAGAACATAAAATAACTGAAATAGAAATAGTTTTAGAAGAGGAAACAGTTGAAGTTAAGGATAAAGCGAATGACTTGAAGAAAAGAAAACGATTGCAAGGTAGTAATAGCTCTGAGGAGGCTTTGACTGAGAGCAAGAAGACAAAGCCAGAAGCTCAGTATTTATTTAATTCTACAAATATTCAGGATATTGATATTGAATCAGTGCTGAAGAAACTTCATGGACCCTAGTGGGCTTGTTATAATACTTGTTAGTTTACCGACTATAGCTTGTGGGCAAGTGTTATGTTAATATTCATTTGTACTAACTAATCAAACAGTTTAATGAAAGTATATTATTATTGATATGTGTATGACACATACATTAGTCCATTCTGATTGTACAGTTCATTGTAAGTTTATGTAAATATGTTTGTGCTAGACACAACTTTTGACCATGTTTCTAATTAAAAAAAATATTTTGTAAGGACGAACTCTTGTTTGTATTTTTTTTAACCAAATACGAATATAAATATGTGTATGAATTTCTAAACAACTACGTAAATCTAGCTTAGCTGATGGCTTTTTAAACACGCGGTTACGGTAAATTCAACTATACATGAACTTATTAATTAATCAATTATCCAGTCTACGAATGAGTGCGTCTAATTTACCGCCACCAACGCCGGTGTGAGCCGCGTGCAATTATGATGATATTCAGTTTAATTAGATATCACAATTAGAGGCTATCGTGACACTGCCATCGTCGGTGCGAACCGTCCATTATGAATGCTAATTTGAACCGTTAGCTCCGACGTACCGGCGCAAGCGCATTCTACGTAAAAGTGCATTTTGCCACGATTTTGTAGAAGACTTGTCATTTTCATGATTCGGGTGCAGTCAGTAGTGAAAAATCCGGGTGTTTTTCGTGGACCTACTTTTATGTCCTATCAGTAGGTCCACGAGGCTACAGGGCCCATCACGTAAAGAGAACGCCGAGCGACATGGAGGGGATGTGTTATAATGTTATTACTATTTCTACATTATAGCCCATCTTACAGTATACACTATAGACAACACTGGACAAGGCACACGCCCAATTTTCTGAACAAAAAACTCTGTGACTCTTGGCGGAGGACGTGGTAGCTACCACAACAAAAACTAAAGCTGCTCGCCCGGAAAGAGAAGTCCATCTATTTTATTCTATCGATGTCGATATTCATTTGGAGTATTCTGAATCCATAAATTAAAACAGCCTATTTACAGAGTTGATAATTCGTATTAAGAAATTATTGACATTGTCAATTTTGGTTTCAAACATGACCTCAAAACTTCGGTAGTCTCGTTAGCAATTTTAAGACATATTATCGGTTAACAAGCGCATGTAAATTTTGTTGATTTGATGTATATTTACATAATGCAAAAGTGACGTCCAAAAGCAATTTGCATAAATACTCGATTCATGTCATGTTTTATGTTGAATTATGGTTGAATCGAATGAAAAACCAAAATGTATTATGAGGTTAGGATTTTGAATTTCAATAAAAATTACTAAATATTATAAAAAAATATTTAAATATGGAAGGTTATTCCGTCTATGTAAGTTTGACGTATTTTAACGCTTTTTACAGGATCTAAGAATTTTCGCGGAGCTCTGCGTGTCTTGAAAACGATTTACGAAGTGCGTTAGAATCGATTTGAAAGTCATTTTTATGAACGTACTAGAACATTTGTTCTTGTACTTTTACAGAGGGGGAATTAGAATTAGAATTTATTTATTTGTAAGAATGTAATTTTACATAGTATGGTGTTAATATTTCTTACGTTCTATACATTCTACCACAATAATTTTCAAGGTCATTCTTAGCTATTTAAGTACAACACAATAAATTTATAGATTTGCGATTTACAATATAAGTCCAATATGAATCAATATTATTATAATTAGGTAATCGTTAGTCAAAATTAAGTACTTACATGTCATTTTAGATTTTTACAATATTCCATTCGGCAACGTCATAAAAGCAATTATCAAATAACCAACTGGTCAGCTTTTTCTTGAACATGGGGATCGGAAGTTCTTTGAATGAGTTAGGCCACTTGTTAAACACCTGAAGTGTTTGTAAGGCTTCTCCAGTGTTATATTCTCTAAGTTGTCTATTGTTTTATGATATAAGTGTAGAGCCACGGCCACATTACTGTGTCGAGTTGTGTCTTAACGCGGGATACATCAATCAAATTGATCTGTTGGACTAGGTACGTCAAATCACACCGAGTTTTGATTGGCTAACACTGCGTCAGAAGTCGTCACGACTGCATAGTACCTAATGTGAATCCGGCTTAGTTGTTTTATTGTAGAATCATAATAGGTACTTTACTAGCTACTTAGTACTTTGGAATAGGTTGAAATTAAATTAATCGCCCAGTGCGCAGTTACACTCCAGCGTTCTTTTTACGTGACGGGACCTATATATTATTTCTGTTGGTCCCACTGAAGTGTTGAAACCAAAAAGTACCTCCTGTAATTAGAAATCGTGGACACACTTAGGTATAGGACAAAAATGTAGGTCTACGAGAAAACGCTAATTTCGTACCACCAATGCATTAATGGGGCTAAATTCAGTTTTGTCTAATGGGGAACACCTCAGAGTTTGTGAAAAGATGGCCCATTATGATTTTACAGGTGTTTTTTTTTTTTTTTTGAGGATGGGAAATCATCAAATGACCCCTCCCGCTCTGGGTGGAGCGGAAGGGAGTGTCAGACTCTTACTGACTAAAACCCACCCGTGTTCCTTCCTTGGCCCTTTATGTTCCGGGTCAGCGGTACCCCTTATGGATGATCCCGCTTTCCCGGCAGGCTTGGGCCCCAGTGGGCCCCCTCTTCGATGCTGACATCTCTTTGAGGCGCGCGTGGAACACGTACGCGCCGTCCAGCACGGGCCTGGTCCTGATCGGACGGTGAGCTACCCATTGCTCACCGCCCGCAGGCCCGCGCCTACGGTGGCCGGGAGTCGTCACGCGGCTCCCGACGCCCGGAGCGTCCACCGCGGCGGCTTGGACGGGAGACTCTCTCCCTCTCCCGTCCCGCCACCTCCTTCGCTAGCATGACTGCTTCGCAGAAGGAGGCGACTGCCTCCCACTCCCCCTCGCCCCGGACCATGGCTTGGACCAAGGCCGGGCGTGAGAGGTCGCCGCCGCTGCCGATCGCCTCTACGAGGACACGGCGGTGCTCCGCCCATGCAGGGCAGGCCCCCACCGTATGCTCCACCGTGTCCTCGGGGCGATCATCGCAGTGGTGACACCCGGGCGTTTCCTCCCGCCTGATGATGTGCAGGAACCTCCCGAAACTTCCGTGTCCGGTGAGGACCTGCGTCAGGCGGTAGGTGAGGACGCCGTGACGCCTCTCTAGCCACTCCTCAAAGAGGGGTCTTACCGCCGCTATCGTGGCGTGCCCTGCGCTGGGTTGCGACAGTCGCTCTTTCCATGCCGCCATGAGATCGCGCCGAAGGTCCGTCCGCTCCGCCGCGATTTGCCGCGGAAGCGGGGTTTCCCCCCGGCGTAGTGCCTCCGCGCGCCACTCATACAGGCGCGCGAGGACTATCGCCTCCAGATCCCACGGCGATTTTACAGGTGTGACGTGGTATTTTCATCTTATTCTCCAATTTAGAGATTCTAATAAACCAAAACAGTTATAGGTAGATATAAAACCCCGGTAGTTGCGTGAAACAAAACGGAAGTGCGAATCATTTGAAGGATATTCCGTTTTCAAAGTAGTACCTAACAGAAGTTTGTGTTATCAAATGAATGGCTGATTCCTAGATCGGGTACATTAATAGCTTTTAATTAATTATATATCGCCACCGTTTGATGTCAGCATTATACGGGTGGTCAACAAATTCAAGGCTTTTGCTAAGCTAGCTTTGAAACGGGCCATGCTTCGAATTTCTCTTGAGGGATCGAATCCGGATCGAGATGATCCAGCAGAGAACCAAATTTGTCGACAGAATAAGCAAACTGAAGGGGCAATGGGTCGGTCATATTAGTCGTAGAACGTATGACCGTTGGGGTAGACGTGGTCTTGAGTGGAGTGGAGTGGAGACCGCGAATTGGAAAACGTAAGGTAGGACGTCCTCAGGCTAGGTACAACGATGATCTTCGCAGGGTGGCTGGTAGCAGCTGGATGAGAGTTGCCGAGAGTCGAGCTGAATGGTATGCAATTGGAGAGGCCTAAGTCTATCAGTGGATTGCTGTTCGCTGATGATGATGATGCTAAATTATCTACCTATATCGTTATCCTTGGATCCAATGTGGAATTGTGGATGTAGTAGATTAGTAGGTAGATATCAGGTACGTACCTTCAAAAATATGCAACCATGGCAGTTCTGAATTACCCTCTATTTACCAAAGTATACTGTTGTTCAATGTCGCTCTTTGAACGTTGAAGACTTAAATTATAAATTGTTCGAATATACTCTTCGATATCGCGTAATAGTTGTGTCCTCTGCATTTCATTTAGATACCTACAGGTACTTAAATAAATAAGATATAGATACACTGAAAATTGGGTGCGCCAAAGTTCACCTAAATTTTCAACTCCGATAATTGGAAATCCGAAAATGTTCTTCCTAACATTTTTCATCCTAACAATCACTATTCCTAACTACTCTGTCTCTAATGTTCATAATTCCGAAGCATTCAACTTCATAATGTCAGTAGCAATAAACATCTATTATACTTTTATTTGTTTCCCTATATTTTCTCAACATAACCATCTTTTATACTATTATTCAAAGTCATATCTTTTTTGTTTAGATTTCTTTTTATTCATAATAATCAGTATTTTAAACATTAATCATTGTAAGCCCTAATTATCACATGCCATAATTATTATGATATGCCATAACATAATTTGCCATCGACATCGGGTGTGTAACGGTTGTTTATATCAAGAGAAATTGGATGCAATTGGGACTTTAGGGCACCCCGACTCGGACAGGTTAGGTTAGAAGGGGATGGCGGGGTCGTGTGAGCGAGCGAAGCGAACCTACCGTGTCGACCTAGCCCACCATCAACCATGCACAGAAAAAAAAACCTAAAACTATAAATATCATCTTCTACCCACATATATTTTTATAACACTTGGTAAATGTTTCTTTCTGAGTATGAGTGAAAATATTATGGTAATTATGTTTAGGGATAAAAGCGTTATGATAAAAAACAGTAGGAGTTTAAATATATTTACATTAATGATATTATTAATTACAATTTTCGGAAACATGAGTGTTATGAAAATCGCCGGTAGCACTACAAATAGTATGAATGAAAACTTTAGGATGAAAAATTTTAGGAAGAGTGATCATTCGGATTACAAATCGTTAGGAAGAACAATTTCGGGTAAAGAACTTTAGTTGAGCCAATATGGACCCCTGAAAATTATTATTAGTTGGGTATATAGAGATATGAGGAACAGGGTGTAACGTTCGCTCATGCCTCCATAGGAATGGGAGGATCCTCCGACCGGACGGTTGTTGTGTCTGGTGGGCAACTGCCCGACGATTGATGTCGGGACATTGTATATAATTATGCTAGTTGCGCGGTAAACTCTGCTTGCGCGATGCAGGATTTTGCGTGACGTCAGTGTGATGCGTGGTTCGCATGTGGCGATGTAGATAGGGTAAGGTGGGGCACAGTGTTACACGGGGTACAATGTGACAACGCACATATCTCCGTCCCTGTCTTTTAGTTTTATGATGTTGGTATACACGTTTGTCAAGCTCACAAGCAGCCATCTTTAAACAGTTGTCATCGCCACAGTTTGTACCGTACTTGAAAAATAACAAACAAAAAAGGTTTTTAGGTGATTAAACGACGAAAAAATAGTTTTAAATTTTTTAATTTCTTTCCGGACGTAATATATTAAGGTATGGTATGGTAGTTTTCCTTTATTTAATGTTTATTTAGCTACATATTACCGTTAACTAGTTTGTTGTAAACATAACCAAAAATATTTATTTAATGTTTTTATTTGGTTTGCCTCTCCGGGGCACTGTGTTACGGGGCACTGTGTGACAGTGTAACAGTCAGCCCCAATTAACATATTATTATTGTCTATTTGAAGGGATTGCAAGAAAATGGTGCGAAATCGTAAGAGGAAGACAGATTACGGTCTTCATAATGAAACTGAAAACAAACGAAAATATTAAAAGAGTTTTATTTAGTGATGATGAGACTGATGTTAAAAACATCTCGATATCTTCCTCTGATAGTTTAACATCTGAGGACGAACTGCCACTAAACCACTTCGTGAAACCGAAAAAGAACGATTTTGTAGTCGTCCAATTTGATGGAAAACAACTAGTAAAGCATTATGTTGGACAATTACTGACAGATATTGAGGATAATGAATATGACGTTAGCTACTTACGTAGAAGTGGGAAAGTTGACAATCATTTCCATTTTCCTATTGAACCGGATATGGCAACGGTATCGTTAGACGATATTAAAATTTTGATAATGTTGCAAAAAGAAAGACTAAACGTCAGACTGATGTCTATACTTTCCCAAAGAATATTTTAAAGAAGTTTAATATTTATTATTAATTTCTCATTTTGTTAATTTTACATTATTTTATGTTGTAACATTGTGCCCCTTACCCTGTAACAGACTACCCCAGATACGGGGCTCAGTGTTACGATCGGCTGATTTTTTTAAAGTGCAATTTAAATTAAGTAGTTGCTAATATTGTTCATGTTTGATTAATTTTAATTAAAGAGAGATTGTTAAAGTTTATGGCCATGCCAAAAAGTAGCTGATTAATACAATATTTTTCTCATTATATTCCAGTATATTTTTTTTGTAACATTGTACCCCACCTTACCCTACCGCTACAATCATGTGAAATAATAAAGAGGCACCTTCGTAAGGGTTCGGTGAAGGTATACGGTGCGCTAATGCCTCGTCAGCGCCGTGTGTTGCCGTTTTTTTTGCTAGAGCAGAGTTTATGCGGCGTCAAAATGACTACAAACAACGCCAGAAGTGACGGCACCCATTAGATGTTTTAGTACTATGAGCCCCGCGCTCTTACGACAATAAAAGGCGTATTTTATATTAATTTATGATAATTACCTATAACGTAATAAACGTAGTAATAATATAATAGATAATTATCTATCAATGAGACTACGAATTTTACATCATCACGTGAGCTAACCTGACATCGCGCGTGATCCAGGCTAATCATTTATTCTTTTCTAATCTTCCGGACAATAGGTATCTACCTCTACAGTAGGTACCTACTTATTAGGTATGTTAATTGATTTAAGTTGGTGCCGTGGTGGGTACCTGCATATTTTCTTGACTTTTCCAATCTCTTAAAGAACATGCACTGCTATTCAACTTCCATCGCACTTCCAACACATTACCAAGAATAACATAAAACACTGTAATGGCGGCAATATAACTTGACATAACCTAGACCAAAATATACGGCAGTGTCGGGTACTCGCTATTCGCCAGTACGCGGCAGTAGGGGTGTTTGCAAAGTGGGTCACGGGTACAGTTCCTGACACAAATAGCTACGTCGCATCTCACCACGTGGCCTCGTGTTGCCTCTCAAATGCTGTCAATGTGCAATCGTACCTATGTAGGTACTTGTGTGGAGGACGGTATATAGATGGAGGGTCGATGTATAAACTTAGGTACCTAGGTACGTTAAGTTAGGATTTTTGTATTAAAACTTAAAGTTGCGCTTAGGTAAGCGCGGCGTGATAGTTTCCTTCTTCTAGCGTCTGCTTTAAAATTGGTTGTCATGAACTTTTTTTTTAACTTTTGTTTCTGGAAGACAAAGAAAACCAGCCAAGCACCTAGGTTATCATAAGTATTTTGTCTTTTAAAGTCAAATATGGCCATGGCAATAGTACCTACCCAGGAGGTACTTATTTAAAAAAACGTTTATTTCAAACATCACCATTCAGCCAGAAGATATTAAGTTCTGAAGTCATGTCCACCAATCTCAATAGGCTTCCAAAACTTGCCTTCTCACTATATGTTTAAGAAACGGTAAAAAAATATACAAAGGTAGGTACCTCACGTAAATTACACGTAGTAATGAACAAAACACAACAGCAAACAAAGGCTATCTTCAGGCAACCGAATAACTCCCAAGAAATAATATTTCTTATCAATTTCAATTTTATAGGTACTGTAAGAGAAAGCCATAATAAAGTGGGTGCAAGGG
Source organism: Brachylomia viminalis (assembly GCA_937001585.2). Classification (NCBI taxonomy): domain Eukaryota; kingdom Metazoa; phylum Arthropoda; class Insecta; order Lepidoptera; family Noctuidae; genus Brachylomia; species Brachylomia viminalis. Next base: position 9,309,497 of record OW443300.2, read on the forward strand.
GGTGGTGTCGTGAATTTAGTGACGGCTAGTAATTCTGCAGGCAGTTCGGGTATAAATGATTGCGGGTGATTTTACACCACCCACCACCCCAATGTCTGTGCCTCCACGGCCCTCACCCAAAGTGCAGCGCCGACGCGACGTCGCTCCGGACAATCTGCGTGCTCTGCTTATTTTCACCAGTAATTCCTTTTGCGGAAATTGCCTTTATAAAGAACAGAGAATTTAGTTTTGAGAAAAGCGAGATAAAAGGAATTGAATGTGGTGAGGATTAGGTAGGGTTAGTAACGTGATTTTAGTAAGGTCTGTAAAGTATAAAAAGTTTAATGAAAATAACATGCAAGTTAAACCGAACTCGGTGCAATACAAAAATATTTATGCGATGTTTGTTTCATTTTCAGAATATCTACTCAAATAACAATTTTACGTAAGTACATACCTTTATCTATAGAATATAATGAATGTAGCTATAATGTTGCCATACTAGACCCATTTGTCATGTTATCGCTTAACAGAAGCTTGATATTAACACAAAATAGTATTACAAGAGATGATTACAATTTGCTGAAACAAAGGTACCTGAAGCGCCGGCTTGCGAATATGCAGACGGTGGTTAAGGTGTTTCAGCTACTCGTATATGCACTCGGCTTTATCTAGTCATAGGTATAGAAGGGTAGGTATATTTCTAGCTAGTGGTATTTATACCGAAAATCTTCCTAATAGCATGTGTAGGAACAGGTAGGTACCTATAATTCCGAATCTCAAAAAAGCTACCAATTACCTACCCATCTTCTGTCTATTTGTATATATATATATATAAATTGTATAATGTTAAATTGATGAAACTTTAGAAGTGTACCTACGAACCATCGAGGTTGATGAATTTTATCAAAAATACTGGCTTTACGAGTGAAATCTAACTGTAGCTTCAATCAAGAAATCCATAGAAACTTAGTTTCATGAGAAATAAGTCTCTATGTTGCGGATGCAAAAAATAAAATTGTGGGTAGTTCTCATTTTTAAATCGATACAAGAACATTTCTCATGTCATTTATCAGAACCTAGTATGCAGTAATCACGTTGCAGTCTTAGGAATGCAGAATAATTTGTTTACAGTTCTCCAAGGTTAAATAATATAAATAATATCTTCTATGCAAGTGCGCGATGTTCCGATGTACGGGCGGGCTGAGCGCCAACTGGGTCGAGCTTTCTGTAATTTTCAGCTACTTCTGCTACTCTGCTAACAATAATCGTAGATGCAATATGATTCGCGTTATCTGATTATTTTTTGAAGTCACTCGCAGTTTCTTTGTTCCCGATTTCTTTATTTTCATCTAGCTGGCGAATGTTTCGGTATTGAAGTAGTTTGGCATAACGGCATTGTTTCCGCTGGCCATCAGTACGTCGAGGCGACATCGTAAGTGCCAAGTATTACCTTAAGTGTGTCAATTGGTGGCTCGATGTGCGTTGCTCCCCACTTCCCACCCTTTTGGGAGGTAGAGCGTGGGGTAGGTCGTCGGATCGATACCCGACGTCTGGCCCACGACCTCGCCTTTCTTACCACCTTCCTAAATACTAATTACGTGCTTTGACACAGCCTGCACCGGCTCGTGCCGAATGAAAAGAGCTATGGATGGCAACGTGAGCGTTATTAACGTTACCGCGCTGTTTTGACGTGTTTGTTTTTGGTAACGTTGATGATATGTTTACGTGTTGAATGCGCACTCCATTTTAGTGTAGCACGTTAGTTTTGTTGTGAGGCAGCAAGTACTTGCAACACGTTTAATGAAAGGAAACTTTTCCCTACTTTATATTTGATGCAATTATATTTTTTGAGGTTATTTTATACCTACCTCAAAATTCAGTTGCAAAGTTAGACAGTAGGCGCCTTCTTAGAAAATCTTTTCTTCCTTATCGTAATCAGATTACAAATAGGTATGATATGAAATTCGTAATTTCCGTCTAGTTTTTTCAAACTCGTATTTAGGAACGTAGTTTTCAGTGGTGCCCTACCTACCTACCCACCGCTTTCTGAGCCGCATGATATAAAGGAAACAAGATTAAAAATGTATTCCCTACACGTGGGCCATAATGCGATTTATCGGTGCAGGGGCATGTCGTGACTGGGGTAGGTACTTTTACAAAATATGAGGTAGGTAGATAGGTACTAATGTCATTGTGTGTGGAGACAAGGATAGTGTTCAAGGATTGAATTATTTTGGAAAATCCATTGTCGTTTTAGGAAGCTCAGCAGGTAGACATACCTGCATGTACGAGGTACCATATACGATGGTAGTACAGTATAGTACAACGGGCTGGTGTCCGCAACTCCACGTCAAAGCGCGTATTTAGCGTACCATGATGATAAGTCAATACGTACCTAGATACTATGTAAACTCGTACACGTAATTAAAACATTAATTACTTAGCCTGATTTTCGAATGTAGTGAGCTTGCAACAGACTCAAAGGCTTGCAAAACATGGCGAAATTTCAAGAGAAATCAATAGCTAACATATAGGTACGTACTAAATAAAATGGAGACGAAATTCATTACCATTATATGCAGCGGCAGTGCGGTTTCGTCCAGAAACTCGATGCATCTTTGGGTGTGAGCGAGACACTTGCCACCCCGCACTTTCGGCAGCCCCCAGTCCCCCCACTGGGTGGGGGGTAATGGACGCACGAGGCTCTTCGGCCGTGCTGCGCTCACTCTTTATACCCGGCCCCGCTTGCACGCGTACACTTGCTAGTTTCTTTGACGTCCCTTTGTTGTGGATTCCAATTTTGGAACAGCAAAATGTTGCCGATATTGCCTTTAATTTATTGCCGTACCGATGTAAAAATTTGATGTACTTATTCTGTTGTACGTTATTGGATTTTAGCCTTTGAGAATTAGGCATTCCGTTTTGTTGTAACCTTTACTTTCATCATTGTTAGAAAAAAACCTGCTACCTAGTTTAATTTTCCTAACTGTATTGAAACACGTATTCTTGAGCTTACTTATGGTTTGTTCTAAAGGTACCTACCTAATTTAGTTCAATCTACTTTACTTAAGTTCTTTTAAGGCAGCACGTTTAATCATGTAAATTTTCCGAGACGGGTGGGAGAGCGCCCTCTGCAACTGAAACTGAAACTTGAACAACCACCCTCCTCGAAGGTCGTTCAAAGTTCTTAGAAGAAATGAATCTGCTGCACTAAAACACTTTCATTTTGTATTACGTTTTGTAATAATATTATGACACCTATGAGAAATTTCCATTTTACACTTGTAATGCTGAGTAAATACAAAGCAGGTGGTTTCTACGTTTTCAATGTGCAAGTAATTTCATGTTAGAATAACAAGTAGACAGGTTAAGCAATTGTTAGAAACCTGGTTATTATTCGACGTTACTCCATTAGAATAGCTATCTTATCGACTTTTTAGTTGTGAAAAAAACATACCTTCCTATATTGTAATGTTAACTTTAGTGTGTAACCTATCAAAATTTGACTAAAGAGACACAATCTATTGTTGCGCGATCCCCGGGATGCCAACGCGCATTGTTATGTTAAATGTATATTATATAAGTAACATTTTAAAACAAGGTAGATAAATTACTAAATGTAATTTCAGTAATGTCTTCGTTAATGGCGCCCAACATGAAAAAATAAGTTGGGCGCCAATAAGGCCTTGTATAAAAAGCTTAAAACTCGTCATATAAATTCGAAACAACGTTTATAATAATTAGCGACGCAAAATACTTATCGAGAGCAAAACTTTTTAATTATCGCGGCGCATGATGAGGTTTGCATGAAAGGGCATACTGGGTGGGTGCACTATCGATCTCCTTTGAATTAGTGTGCGGATCGGTCGTCGTCTTTGTGTGGCGGCCGTCCTCGGCCCAAACAGACCAAAACAAGCGAGCCTCCCCACGGATCGAGCCTCACCCGAACCCATCGCGCAAACGATGCTTGTCGTTACCTTGTTCCGATAGTCTCGTGGTACGGGGGACACTCCCAATTTATTTGTTAGATACCTAATAATAATAATTGCTGTTCGAAGGCTTTGCTGAAGCTTTACATACTGGAATGTTAGGATAATGTTTTGAACGTGGAACGGGGATTTATTAATTATGTTATCGAACGGATAGTCGAAATGGTGTTCTCTGTTTCATCTGCTTTTGAAGTTTTTGTGTGATTATTTTTGTATCCAAAACTGTTTTATTTATCAAATACCTACATATCTCGTCTATCGTCTACTTTGAAGATGGTACCGTCCTTGTGTAAGAACACAATCATTGATAGGAAATGGATTAGAAATGAAATGTACTAAGAAGACGTTTTCACTTTCATGTTGCAAACGGATAAGATGTTTTCATACTAGCAGAAGATTTTAGGATCGCTGATAAATTATGTTGACATAAGATTTGATTCTTGCTGTTTTGCAAAAAAAGTTTCAAAACACTTATGCACATAGTAGCTAGATACAGGGGAAAGTACAGCCTAACAGAACTTCCTGCATTATGTCTAAGAATTAAAATATAATTGCTTTTTATGAGCTGCTGCTGCTGACTATGGATCCCAATTCCGATTTCCTGTCTGTATATTCCAGTCACCAGACCAGGTTTCAAAAGAGCAGACGTGCGTCTGCTCTTTTTAAAATAACCTTCATCTATGAAGGGTAGAGACAAGGAGAACTATCTCCTATGGGGAGAAAGTTGAAAAAGGGTCCAACTTAAACTGTAAATAATAGTTCAAAAACCCTCCAAAATGGCGCTAGCGTCGGCAAATTGTGTGGTATGAATGTAGCAGTTGTTATCGGAATGAAGTATGCCGAGTTAGAAAATTAACGGATTGAAGTATGCCGAGTCAGAAAATTTGATATTTTTAGTGACTAGAGTAGTTAGTGATAATCCTATAAACCATACCTCAACAAATAACGTAGTCCAACATTATTTTGTAAACATAACCTATAATTATTGCTTTTAAAATTTACCCGGTGGCTACTGTAGCGCCACCCTTATGTAGTACATTTTTCATACACAGAGATAGTTCTCCTTGTCTCTACCCTCCATACCTTCATCCTATAGTACTTATTTGCTTTTTACAGGTTACAGGTTTTGCCGAGTTGGTTCTTGTTGTTTTCGTTTTGTAAGTAATTATATTTGATTACTAGTTCATTTATTTATTTATAAGTATAAAAATATCTATTATTTATTAGGTATTTACCTATGTTGAAACTGTTTGTACTCCCCGTCACTTGTCCCTAAAGGTTCATTAGAAAACCAGCGTCAGACAGCATGTGTCTGGCATTAATGCTGAAATTATCCTTTTTGGCGCAGCCGTGAGACACACACTATTGATGTTAAACCGTTATTTTCACTTTTTATTTTGTTATTTGTATTCTGTGTTTCACGAACTGTGTCCAAATAAACGTTATTATGTAAATTATGTGTATGTGTATATATGATGTTAATTATGTAAAGCTCTTGATCTAAACTAGATGTACATACATACCTACAATGTTTTTCCATCGAATACAGTAACAAAATCGGTAATAACAAGTAATTCCTAGATAACCGAATACAGTACTGTGCGGTAATTTCGTACGTGCTACCTACAATAAAGCCGTAATTTGACGTCACACCATGCCCGTGTGTCGTACGTTGTAGCTACACCAATTTACTTGAACAAATAGTTACAACACCGCTGCAGATACGACTATTAGATTACTCGTTCTTATAATTCGTTGTTTTAGTGTGCTCTTCATGAAATGTTTGTTTTATGTTGATAGGAAACCTATATAAGTACCCTCTATTTGCTTTGTTTTAGCCATTATTTTGTAGGTTTTTGGTATTTTTTTTTTACCTACAGAAAAATAGAAAACAAGTTTAAATCTACTTTATCTACATAAAATATATAAAACTATTTTTACTTAACTACAATTAAACATGTAGGTAATTAGCGTGAGTTGTATACAAAAAGCTGTATCTGCAAATTACAAAATAATTACAATATTCAATGCTTCACTGATTAACGTTCTATCTAATAAACAATGTATCTCATAACGTAACGCAAAGCTAAACAAAGTCTATAATTATGTAACGGAAAGAGCCGTGCCACACAGCGTCCATCTATTGAATTAGTAAAGTCTGTCAAAGTGCATCGCCGAGGCACAAAGGTCGTTGCGTGGGAAATAGAGGGTGGTGGGGGCGTCCACCCCACCCCATCCCCCTTTCCGCCGGTCTCGTGGGCTTGCACCAAGTTAGCTACGGCTCCAGAAATTTGTTATGACGCATCCCAATGCGTCAAAGACAAGATATATTTTGTCCAGCGTTTGTTTTAGGAGAGAATATTTGGATGTAAAAGAGTCCAAAAGTTATATAGCTCTGTTTTCGTGTATCGTTTTCACATTTACATGCAAAATTAGGCATGTTTGAGATTTTTTTTGCCCTTTTACGCCCACGCGGGGCAGGGTATCTTTTTAATCAATACCCGTTCTTTCGTTTGAGATGAGGAAAATTTCAGGCTGATAATATGAAAATTACATACTTAATTGTTTTACCTTTTTATTTTTAGTTCGATTTCAGAGTTTGCACAAAGAGAATAGGTACGCACGCCGACATATGAAGCTATAAATTTCCAGTATAAGCTGGCTTCTCATTCTACGAAAAGCCTAAACAATGCGAGTTCAGCTAAACCATAAAAAAACATAAAATAGAGTGGTGTGCTATGCATGAATGATTAATTGATAAGACCGTTTTTGTACATTTATATAATCCTTTTACTTTCATGTCGTTGCATAACGTTTATGGATGTGCAGTTTCTTTTTCTTTACTGTTTCTTTTGAGTTATGCGCTGCTTTATAAGTGCTACTGAATATTGATCAAACATACATACTAGGTGGTCAAACGAAAAAATACGTTCTGTTTACTTGTACCCGTACAATTAGATTGACTTAGTACTTAGTTGTAAGTACTAAAATTAACTTATTTGAATGGAATATGAATGAGAAGTCCCCATCGTAGTATTTCATATCTTTACATACACAAGTACAGCGATAATCATTTATGTTTACTAGAAGCGCACAAAAAGGCGGAGAGCGGTTATTTTCAAAGTGTTGCGTGTGAGCGAGGGTGACGCATGGTTGTAGTCTGTAGTCTAGACATTATATTATTATAAGTGAAGTTAGAGGGCGCGCCTCATTGCACCGCAGCTGTTGACTTGTTTACCACATTAACACGAACCACTTATTAATCCCTTATCACCATTGTTCTTAATATACATACGTACCATCTAATAATTTGCGATCAATTTGTAATTAAATATTTTGCACTGCATACGCGCTCATTAATCATTTTGACAACTTTCTAGCTTAAAGGTTTTTGCCGGCATGGTGACGGTTTTTGCGACGCATGCAAGTAGCCGTCGTTGTTGGTTAAACGTGTCATATAAAAAGTGTTTTTGTGTTTTGCACAAAAGAGTTCATTGATCTCTCTTTAGTTTAGCACCTATTCCGTATTGTTCGGTATACGTAACATCGTCTGCTTAGTATTGTTGAGTTGACAGGGCAATGACGTTGGCGGTTCGGTGCAGCGGTTCGTGCCCCCCCTCGTCTCCTCCCCTGGCCCCCTCGTAGCCGACGGTCGACGCTCTCAAAAAGGAAAAAGGAAGCTAAAGGATAATCTATCACGCCCGAGGCCCGACTCGATAAAAATGAACGATTAGAACACACTCACAATCGATGGTTTCAGGATAGTAGTAGGTAGTGATAAGTGATGTTTGTCAAAGCATTCTTTTTAGACAGCACTTTGATTGGGTTGATTACCAACCTAGTAAAATATGAATTTTAGATGCACGATAAGTTTATCATTTGTTATACAGTTTAGTTGTTATGTCTACGAACAGACATCTACGCCGAATCGTGTCTAGTTAAGTTCATATTTCTATAACAATTATCGTCTACGAATTTATAAGGGATAGAATCGAGTACATTAGTCTTTGACCTGCGCAAGTTAAGGTGTACTAAGTTCAGAAGGGTGCATGCGAATTCGGCGCCGGCACGTTGGGTTCAACGGCCGGACGTAGACCTGGAACTACGCCGTAGACCAGAGCACCCGACTCCCGTGTGGACTACACACGATTAAACCTCATCGTAAACACGCTGATTTTGTGAGTCGTACCTACCCTTTGTGTAAAGGATGTAGGAAGATTGGAGTTATATAATTTACGTTTGAGTAAGAGTGCTACATGGATATTTTGGCGCTCGAATAACGTAGACAGAGGGGCGCTGTTGGTAAACATTTGTGCAATTGTTTGTTGAATGTATGGAAAAAACAAGATGGCGGTGTTAGTTCCGATTTTGATCACACGCCAATATATCCTTATAAACTATATTTTAGAAAGTTCTGTGATTTTGGTTGTCTTTTGTCTGTAACGTGGTCTGCACAGTCTATTCATAGTTATTTTGTGTCAATATCACAATGAATGAATGATGTGGGGTTGCTGCAACAGTCAAGTCTGCCAATCTTTATTGTTGTTGAAATAAGTTTGCTGTTGGGTTGCAGTTGTCAGAGGTTAAATTACTGTGAAAGTACTGTAACGGTGTTGGCGGAAAACTTTTCTTGCACATAGATGGCCATCATTTATTTTTCTGTTTTTTTTTTATGATGACATAAACACTATTTCGTATTTAGGATAGATTCATTATCTGACAAACAAAGCACTTCTGACAAACAATTCATCCCTTATAGGGGTTAAATAGGGGATGGAAGTCATTTTTGCCGATGGGAAATCTCACACACGTCTTGTTTCAATATAAAAGTGCTTCTTTTAAATAATTATATGACCAACGAAATATCGGAGTTTCATTCTAGTAACTAAGGGCCGGTTTTTTTATCTGTAGTTAACTCAACCATAGTTACTATTTTTAACTACTGGTTTTTCACCAACACCGTTACAGAAATAAACTTGAAGAGATTAGGGTAAATTTTTATTATAATTATTAATTATAATTGGATAATCTTTAACGAAACATACATATTTTGCAGGATTAAGACATACCTATGCTGATAGGAAGTGTTGGGGCCGTAGACAGAGAATGCTATCTACGGTTGCGGCAGATATCGACGTGACGTTGATCGTTTCTGTCATCAATGTCATTGTCATGTTTATTTTAACGCTGCTTGAAGTCGTCGGGACACAAGAAGAGATGGGAAAGTTTCGATTGTCATAACTGCTGGCTGTGTACACAGCAGCAGGTCCAATTAACACAAACTGTCATATTTTCTCATTTGATTTTGAATTTAATTTTCAACATTTTAAGGTTTAAAATCATTTGGAGAAATTTTACAGTTTCGTATAATCCGATGTGCTGGCGTCTGTACGGTTTGAGAAGATGTTACTTACCTTGGACTACACAACTGTTTAACACCCACATTTCGCCACATGACTTGCGAAATGTGGGTGTAATAAACAGGGTAGTCCAAATAGTGACGCCATGAAAAAAATGATTTTCATCATGCCCGAAATTCTGTATCCGACATTCCTTCTTTTCGAAAAAAAATGTTTGTATTAAATTAATGATAGGAAGATGATTAATTTATGTCTGACATTCCGTATCAATGAAAATTGCAAAAAAAATATATGAAAAAGCCGTGTTAAAATTAAGATTTTTTGAAAGCGGTTCCGGTATTATTTTGTAGAAAATAAAAATTATAACTCGACAACTATCAAGAATCGTGGAACATATATGGGGTATTTTCGGATATCCCTGGGCATGAGGTATCCATTTTTTTTTCTGAACTCTCTATTTGTACAATTAGATATACATATAGCCTATAGTTCAGTTCTGCTCAACCCTTCGGGGAATCAGGCGTGGTGTTAGGTTAGTTTGGTTCACAGACTACAATATAGTATAGGTAGGATAGTTTGGTTCAAACACATGTAGTTATTCCCTGGTAGTTATACTGAATTCAGACTTCACAGTTTTCATCACGTTAGTTATAGATTTTTCGGGCGTTGCTATTAATAAAAATAGAGTGTGCTCTGCTGACGTATTTTCAGTTCACCCAGACTGAAACTTATCAGTTTTTAACCATTTAAGTTGCAGCGTGTTTATGAATATTTTGCTTTAATAGTTTGTACTTTATTCTTTCTATTTATCAGTGACTGCGACTTATTAAAGCAATTTATTAAACCTTATATATTTATGTGTCCAAATTAAGCGTAATGCGTATTTGTTTTTAAAGATCGCTGCGCAGTTTTCTTTCACTGTTTACTTTGCTATTATATATCTTATTCTGCAAATATCATATTTCTGTGTAAGTACTTTATTATTTCCATTTATCAGTGACTGCAACTTATTAAAGCAATTAATTAAACCTTATATATTTATGTTTCCAAATTAAGCGTAATGCGTATTTGTTTTTAAAGATCGCTGCGTATTTTTCTTTCACTGTTTACTTTGCTATTATATATCTTATTCTGCAAATATCATAGTTCTGTGTAAGTTTTGCAGTAAACGGCGTAGGTGGTTAATTACTTCAGTGCCTACTAACATTTGTAGTACCTATAATTTTCCCTATCTGCTGTGTGTAGGTTTCCTCGTGGGATTCATAAGTTTTGAATTAAAAATAAATTAAGTTAGTAAAATTAATGAACAACGCAACACTATAATTGTTTATAGTACCACGTTATATGCATATTTGTTTTTTCAGCAATACTGCGTAGCTTTGTATCATACAAAACTTGGCTGCTAAATTTGCCTTGGTTCGATTTTACAGATTATCTGGATGTTTTTAATCGATTTTTGCTCAATTTTCCTAAGTTCTAAATTAATAGTTTTCTGTATAATTAAGTAAGTACCTATACGATATTGAGTTTGAGTCGATTAAATAATGGCAAATGTGGAAAGACTCTTCAGGAAATATAAGAATACCTACACCTAATTATTCAATAATATACCTAATATACAGGTAGGTGAACAGTTTAACCCATGTTGTAATTTTATTGATCAGTGTTCCTCGTAAATGCAGGGAGGAAAATATGAAAAAGGTAGATATATCAGCCACTGTAACGGACGTGTATCGCTTTGGACTACACTCACCAAATTGGCATGTTTGCGGGCGGAGTAGCTCGAAACTCCACGAGTTAATTACAGTTTTCATCTGAAAACAATTCGTAAATAATGGAGGGTAGGTACCTACCTACTATAGTTGATTTAACGTTGGATTTAACATTCCTAATTACTATAACGTGTTAACTGTCTAATACTAATTACTATGACGTGTTAACTGTCTAATATTTTTACCATGGCACGGACTATTATCACATACTTTGTATGTGATAATAGTCACCGATTCGGACCCGTTGATCGGAGGCAGGAGCTCGCTTGAAATCGAGAAAGATGGCGCGTTTCAATCCACAAAGCAACTGAATGCCAAGAAACATCGTACCTAATGAAGACCTAGACAAGAAGCGCTAAATACGTAGAAGTAGCCCAAAGCCTTCATATACCACATAAACAACGATGCTGATACTTCTGCGTATTTAGCGCTCTTCTGACCGGGTTTTATGACCGGGTTTTCAAGAGCAAATTTGGTTTTGCTAGTCATCGGAGAGCTCATGAAAGAAAAGAAAATTAGTCTGGTGGCTGTCGCCGGATACGGTGAAGAGGACTATAAAGGGTCAAATTAAATTAGCAAGCGAAACTCTACAGACATTATGGGTATTGATATCTAAACACCATGAAATAAAAATAATAAAAATGATTATGCAATATACCGATTCGAAAGAAGAAGTGCCCATATCTACTTAATAAGTAGTTGAGCACGAGAATAATGACGTTCTATTAACTTTATTATGATAAGTTATTATGAAAACGAAAATCTTGAGGAAAATTTACAATTGTGTGCCAGCTTTTGTCACGACAGAAATGCATCAAAAGTCGCTGAATTATTTACAGGAGCATTTTTTGTTCATCACTTTTCGTGATCTCTGTTCTTTGTTCATTGTTGACTTAGATAAAATCTGGTGGCCCTTTGACTGTTGCTACTCACGAATAATATTTTTATAAGTTTATTGAAGCATGACTCCCAAAAAACTAAAATAAGTAGGTACCTATCTACAATGACATTTTAATTTATCCTACCTTATCCAAAGTATGTTTTTTATTAAAATATCTTTTAATTAACGTTGTTGTCCGAATTTCGTCAGCGATCCGTGATGAAAAGTAGTCTATGTCTTTACCCAGGCCATGGTCTATCTGTGTGCCAAATTTCATCTAAATCTGTTCAGGCGTTTTAGCGTGAAAGCGTAACAAACAAACAAACTTACTTTCGCATTTATTATATTAATAATTAGGGTGCAGATCTGGGTATTCGCTTGCAAAATATTCATTAGGCTATCCGTAATTGTTACTACAGAAACCAACCATTGTTCCAACCAGAAAACCTGTGGGCAGATTTGTTAGACAAGAAACAATACAACAAAGAAGTATCTATCCACTTATTCATCCGTCATAACACTCATTATAACGTGGTCCTCGAGGCAGCCTTAGAAGTGCATTCTAACTAGTTTCTATTCATCGTCAGTGCGATGACAAAAAATAAATCACTTTAACAACAAAAAAAAAACCCAAAAAAGTTGTCTAGCTTGTGATCACTTCTTAATACCGTCGGAAATGATACCAGTTTGATTAATTTATTGAACCAGAGGATTAATAACCAAGCTGGCTTCTTTTATTTGCTTTTTGCCTTTTTGTCAAGACTAACATTAATTGAAAACGGTATAGTCTTTAAATATATATTTTTATTGTGATTATCAGTTGCGTCTTAATCAAATGGATGTTTCTACACCTACTTTTTTTCCTATATTTACGTGATTTATTCAGAAGTGAGTGTAGTAAAATAAAATTTAAAAAATCTCCAATTCGAACTTCCTAAGTCAACTGACAGAATTATTTCCTGGCGAGGTTTTAATTTATTTCCAACTATTCCTCGAATAACTGCCGAAAGTTCCGTTACTGCGTAAAGCGGTGAAGCCTATTTTAGTGCATATTTGCTCAAACTTTTATATGCCTACGAGAATTTCCCTCAATCATCATACATCTAAAGGTACACTCACACAATCACACTGCATATCGCACGTTCCACAGTTACGAGAAATATGAAATATTTTAATTTTAATAGTAAGGAAGCCGCAGGGCAATGCTTTAGGAGGTTCATAAAACTAGTCGTGTGTCCCAAGTTTATGATTATCGCTGCGACGCGGACGGTATTTGAAGACAGATAGCCTCGACAGTTTTACATACGAATATTTTAAGATATATCTATTGTGGAACGAAGCCTGGTTATGACTAGGATGAGTTACCTATCCATTGGCAAAGTAATAGTCCAGCGTTATAACTAGCCTTATTGCTAACTTGCAATATTTCTCATATATTTCTTGACTTTTATTCTTAGTAATCATTATGATTCTGTGAAACTTTACACACTTACACAACTTTATACTTTGGATGCTTACCGTAATTAATTATCCGTCTTCTAAGGCATTTTGATGAGCGAATGCTGGCGCCTACTTATATGTTTTTTTAAACCTGTCAAAAGTTATTAGCTTTAAGCTTAGCAACGCATGTTGATTGCGGTTTCTGGGTGCAATTATCCAGAACTGTTCTTCTAAATCTTCGGCTCAAGATTAGGTCGATCGCAGACTGCTTGCACTACGTGCCCGCTTACATTTTGGTCTGCCTCGCGTGTCTTATTCTATTAACGTAAACGGTTTTTTAAAGGAGTTTTTTTTATTAAGTGCTTTAGTTATATTTATTGGTATAAGTTGAATTCTAGTGTTGATTAGTTTACTTCATAACTGATTCTTTTTCAATCTTTTTCCAACCAAAGCTCGGGGCTCTACTGTACTTTATGGACTGCGCATGAGTAGCTTCCATTTTTTTTTGCGTATTGATGTGTTCACGTAGAATGCTTTTGCAACATGTCACAGCTAGCAAACGCCAAGATTTCGAGTTTTTTTTTTTTTTTTTAATTATACTTCTTTATGTAATAAAATTGTCATTTTACCACAATTAATGTACGAATTTCAATCTTAGGTTGTTCTAGAGATGCGCCATGGCGTCCTCACCTTCCGCCTGACGCAGGTCCTCACCGGACACGGTTGTTTCGGGAGGTTCCTGTTCCGGATAAGGCGGGAGGAAACGCCCGGGTGTCACCATTGTGTGGATCGCCCGGAGGACACGGTGGAGCATACGGTGGAGGTCTGCCCGGCTTGGGCGGAGCACCGCCGTGTCCTCGTGGAGGCGATTGGCGGTGGCGATCTCTCGCGTCCGGCCCTGGTCCAGGCCATGGTACGGAGCGAGAGGGCTTGGGAAGCCGTCACCTCCTTCTGCGAAGCAGTAATGTTCGCGAAGGAGGAGGTGGAACGCGTGAGGGAGAGGCAAAATGCGCGCCCTCACGCCCGTAGCCGCCGCAGGAGACGCCCTGGGCGTCGGGAATCGCAGGCCGATTCCCGGCCAGCGTAGGCGCGGGCTTGCGAACGGCGAGCAATGGGCAGCTCGCCGTTCGATAAGGACCAGGCCCGGGTCGACGGCGCGTTGTGTTCCACGCGCGCCTCAAAGAGATGTCAGCACCAATGACGGGGTCTGCTAGGACCGATGCCTGCTAGGGTTGCGGAAAAGTCCGAGAGGGGATACCGTGGCCCCTGGCACAGGCAACTGAAGGAACACGGGTGGGTTTTAGTCAGTAAGAGTCTGACACGCCCTCCCACTCTGCCCAGAGCGGGGTGACAGCGGATTTTAATGGTTTTTAGTATAAATATAGTTAGTTTTTAAGTTAAATTCGTTTTTAAATAGCTGCTACTGTAATGAACGAAGCAGAAAATATAATGAATGAAATTAAAAATAACAAAGTTTAACTTGTACTCTTAAAAGATCGTTGGTAACGAAACGTAATCGAATGTAAGTGACGCTAAAGTTTGACATTTGTTATTTTTTATGTTAACTTATTACACTGCACACCAACATTAAAGTATACAAAATTAACACATATTGACTTAAAGTGAAGTAAAAACGCAATGAGAACTTAGCATGCAAGAACGAGCCTAGCGAGCTTTAGACTTGGGGCACCCCGGCTTGGTTACGAGCGAACAAAGACCTCGCTATCCCCTTCGAACCAAACCTGTCTTTTTTAAATGAAACAACGCAGACAAAGTACACGTCCAAGGCAATGAAAACTTAGGATGCAAGAGCGAGCGAAGCGAGCTCGGGACTTCGGGCACCCCGACTCGGACAGGTTAGGCTCGAAGGGGATGGCGGGGGTCAAGTGAGCGAGCAATGTGAGAAAACGAGCCCCCGTCATCTCTCCTTTGTGTTAGGTTACTTTAAACCCTGTAGACAGAAATAGGATCCCGCGTTCGCGGGGCTCCCTCGACTACGTCTTACTTCAGAATTTTATATTTCCCATATAAAATTAATTTAATTTAATTTGATTTTGACCTTCGAGACGTTTGATATTGACCTTGAAAATGTCCTTGACCTTAGAGCTTGTTACAAGGTTTTATTCCCAGATTTGAGCATATTTTGGTTTGATCCTAACTTTTGGGGTGTTCGACCTTGACTTTTGGTTTGTTGACCTTGCAGGTGTCATTGATCTCTATTGCCTGGAAACTCATTTAGACCCACCAATCTCGAAATTTTTCTTTTGGCGACTTTTTCTCGGCTCTTATGATTTTACTAGGTTGGGCTTTTGGAAAATACACTAAAAAAGTTTCTACCAAAACACAAAATAACTGCTAAGAAAAATCCATAAAGTACCTATAGTGCTTCCAAGCTCGGCGTTTGTAGGCGTCCTGCTTTATTTTATTTTATTTTCCTTTATTGGCCAACCAACAATTGTTTACACTGAAAATATTAAAAGTAACTCTCCATAATCTAGGGTTAGTGTAACAATTTCTTACAGGTTAGCACCCCATGCCCCATAAAGATATTAGGTGAGCCACAAGCACTGTACTATAAAATTAAAATTAATATCTAATTATCTAGTATTTAAAAATAACAAGTTTAAATTAACATTACGTGATGGAATATAAAACTAAAGCAAACAGTAAAAGTAAATTAATAGAACTAAACAAACAGAGACATAACAAAATGGAAAAAAAAATTAAACATTACTAAGGCCCGGATTCCTCTGTCGCTGACGTCGGTCGCGTACCGTCAGTCGCGTAGCGCGCTGACCATCAGCGCCAATGAAAACATCCGTAGTGCGATACTGACCGCTCCAGGGTACAGGCGTCTCCAAGTGGATTTGTTGTGGATTTGTGAAGCGGAGTTTGAATTTGGGATATTATTATGAACCCGTTTATAAATTGTTTAGTTGCTGCAGCATACTTACGCAAGCGGAGACGGCGTCAATGTAGAAAAAAAAGATATCACATTCACCCAATTGTTGCTGATAGGGTGACGAATGGTGAATTTTCTACTTTATTTGAAAAGCTACGTCAGGACGAGGAAAAGTTTTTTAATTATTTTAGAATGAAAGTAAAAACAACGTTCATGGTGGCGGGCGACTGTACGCGCGCGTGCCGACGACGGTCGGGAACAAAGTGAGGACGCTCATAGCGTTCTATAGCGCGTCAGTCGACCGACGAACGCGGCGTTGACGAGCGAGACCGACGCGCGCCATCAGCGGCGCGTAGCAACTCGCGCGCCGCTGATGTCAGCGTCACAGTGTGGTGCTTCATAGAACACAACGTATATTCGTACGCGCGACCGACATCAGCGACAGAGGAATTCGGGCCTAATTGTTCTATGAAACTTGGCATATGAGTCAAAATGCACATCGACAAGATCGCTACAACCATTTATCAATTTGCAAAGACGAGGAACAATAGAGAACGCTTTTCTATGCGATGATTTACCTATATTAGGTATATCCAGTCTTATAAAACGATAGTCACGATGTTTTCAGCCCCTCTGGACTTATTTTTCTACACATTTCGCTGTGACACACATCTATTCAGCTGCTTTTAAATGCATAAATCGTCAAATTAATGCAAACCAAAATAGATTTGTCAAAGGCTTTGCTTATGTCGACCTAACATAACTTGCAAGTGCACTAGCTTCCACAAAAGGCTTCTCAAAAAGTGTGTAAAATAGAAAAATAATGATCCCCAATCTTCAGACTTCTATTTTCAAATAACGACAACACCTTGTCCGTACTTCACGTTCCGTTACCAGAATCCTGCGAACAGAGAGAAGATATACAACGTGTTTGTATTATCAACTACTAACTTTCAGAATACAGAACGAACCAGAAGGCGCAAACCAAACACAATAAACATCTTGGCGAACCTTAGACAACGGCCGAGCTATTCTGTAACAATCTCACCGTGATAACTTAGGTGAAGTGAGCTTGAAATGGTTTGTCGATAGTGTCCATCCCTAGCATCAGGTGGAATGATAGCTCACTTCACTTAAGTTATCACGGTGAGATTGTTACAGAATCGACCGGCAGACCCTACTCTTATAGGGGCTTATTTTTTCATCGTCAGATAGTTTTTACTTTCTGGAAACGACCTAGGTATCTATTTAATCGCAGCTGATTAGACAGAAATTCTATTGCGAAAACAACATGTTAAGAAATAAATATTTTACTTGTTTTTTCCATGCCTTTGATGACATATCATTGTGGTCTCGAAGATTAACAGTAGGTAATAACCGAAAAGACTGCAATGTTAAAACAGTACCTATCGGAATATTGAATAGTAATATGATGATTCTAAAATTCATATTTATTATTGAAATATTTATGTTGTTTTAGGAAATAAATAGTCATAGTCCGTAACGTGAGGTAACATTTCGTTATTTTTTCATTAAATTTGGTCCACTCGGTCAAAGTTTTATGTTAGTTTCCCCTTCCTTCCCTTCCCTTCCCCCCCTTCCCCTTCCCACCCCCCTTCCCCCCCTTCCCTTCCTTTCTGACACACCACAAAAACACGAAAAATTGGACGCGAAATCATCAAGGTTCTTAGCCTGGCTCTCACAGTGGCCTGATGCGAACTTTTTAATCAGGTTAATGTAGGCAGTTGTGAGACCCCAGCTTTTTTATTTAATTGAAAATACTTAACCCTGTAAGCAAAGCGGAAAGTTTGACTTTATCAGTGTTTTCGATACATGGCGTTGTGGAACTGACGCGATTTTCTGCCCGCGGCGTTGTTGTTTCTGCAGGAGAGTGAGTTTTATACGTGTGCAAAATGTTATTATAGTATATCCAGCAAACTCAATCTTCATGTTCTAGCAAAGGATGGCAAAATCAAAAATGTTGTTTATAAAACATTTACATTTCAATACGTATGAATCCATGAAGGAATACCACACGAATTTATTTACTTCCATATTGTCCATACTTCCATCCTACTAATATTATATATGCGAAAGTAACTCAGACTAATACCTCTTCACGCCTTAACGGCTAAACGGGTTTGGATGGAAGGCATACGGATAGAGCATCACCTGGATTAGGACATATCTAAGATACTTTTCGTACCCCGGCAGTACGTCCCCGTTGGGCACGCCACAATTGCGGTGATAAGTCCCCTCTTTGAGGAGTGGCTAGAGAGGCGCCACGGCGTCCTCACCTTCCGCCTGAGGCAGGTCCTCACCGGACACGGTTGTTTCGGGAGGTTCCTGTTCCGGATAAGGCGGGAGGAAACGCCCGGGTGTCACCATTGTGTGGATCGCCCGGAAGACACGGTGGAGCATAGTTTAAAAGCGGTAATTTAAAAAATTATGATGTTCATGATTTTTTTTATTTAAGTCCATATTTTTTTGAGATATGGCATATTTTCGTTAACAACAGCAGTAATAATTTCATTTTTCATAGTTTTTTCGAGAAATACAAACTTATTTTTGCGGTTAATAAAACAATACTGTGAATGCGTAATTATTCAACCCCAATTCCCAACTACGGAACCTTTTATTTTGCGTGATCTGACACGCAGCTGCCAACTTTTTACAATCGGTCACGACTGACTGTTCCGTACAGTATAGATAATTCACTCAAAAAGCAGTATCTTATGTCACGGGCACTATAATTTTTAGATTAGATTCAAACCCGCCCAAGACGAAGACACCTTTAGCCCCGAGGAGAATATTCTACTTTTCACACTTTCTGAAAGGTATTATTAAAATATATTTTTAGTTGAGGTTCGACATTCAAATCACTTTATTGTCCCCACCGGGTTATAATGAAATTCAGTACAGTATTATTACTCAGCTAGACTATAATGAGTAATGACTTACTTCAGGTTAGGTTTGCATGACATACAATTTGACATTATGGAGCGGGTGGTGTGAAAAAAATGGTTTAGGTACACACGGCTACACATCAAGCTATACAAAACCAGTTTACGCTGGTCTCGCATCGTACGGAAATCCTATACAATGTGAGATCAGCTTATACTGGAAATGTATAGCTTGATGTGTAGCCGTGTGTACTACCATGAAATTCGTTTAAAAACGTTACAAAAATTTCGTGCTAATAAAGCCCGTCGACAAATAATGTTGTCCCCTTACTCAACAGATGGCGTTGGCATCTAATTATATCTCGCTATGATTTCGTTACCGCGCCACATAATTTTCTAATGGATAAGCATTACCTAATAATAAAGTTGGTTTTGACAAATTTATTCGAAGAATCGGACCGAAAGCGGTTCGATTTGTATATGTTCTAGTTCTATAATCAAGGCAAGTAATGTTACGTTTTGCTCCTTGATTATTTACTAGTCAACCGATACTGACAGAGTTCGGCGTGCTTACGCCTTCAGGACCTAATACCACGATTGTGATAATACGATATTATTTTACAGTAGGCTTAGCACGAGAACTGTAGAGAACTAGAGAAGCGTTTTGTCGACGGAAGAGTCATACATAAGAGTAGACAAAAATGACGGTTCCGCGTAGACAGTGGAAAGTTATTATTTATTTATTTATATATTCTTTATTGTACACCACAAAAAACATAACAACAAAAATTAAACTGAACACTACTTAATATACAATGGGCGGCCTTATCTACTGTCTTTAGCATGGCGATTACAAAATCAAATGTAAAACTTCACTACCCTAGACAATTGTCAACAGCGTCAAGCATGACCTGCATGACGTACAATTTTTCTCCAATTTTGTCAGTTTGGGATAGAAATCTTTCTTCCGAAATAGTCTACCTACTCTACATGAAAAAGGACCTAGATAAAGATTCGTTAGTGGTTTTTTCGTTAAGGCGAATCATTTCAGGCGGTGCTTTGTTGCTTTTATCACATAGTAGGCTAAAATAAACACATAGGGTTCAAATCACCGATATTATTAAAGTTTTTAAATGAAAACAAGCGTTTAAAAACTTGAGCGAAGATGGGAAAACTCCCCGTTAGCGAAGTGTTGATGAGTAGACATATAGGGTGGCAGGGACATCGAGTCATCGACGCGCCACCTGCCATGTAACCATGGATTCAATAGGTAGGTACCTACCTACCTGATTCTGAAGGGTCCATATTGGCTCAACTAAAGTTCTTTACCCGAAATTGTTCTTCCTAACGATTTGTAATCCGAATGATCACTCTTCCTAAAATTTTTCATCCTAAAGTTTTCATTCATACTATTTGTAGTGCTACCGGCGATGTTCATAACACTCATGTTTCCGAAAATTGTAATTAATAATATCATTAATGTAAATATATTTAAACTCCTACTGTTTTTTATCATAACGCTTTTATCCCTAAACATAATTACCATAATATTTTCACTCATACTCAGAAAGAAACATTTACCAAGTGTTATAAAAAATATATGTGGGTAGAAGATGATATTTATAGTTTTAGGTTTTTTTTTCTGTGCATGGTTGATGGTGGGCTAGGTCGACGGAGCCCCGCTTCGCGGGGCTCCTACTTCTGTGTGGTTTATAAAAAAATAACCACGAAGGGGATGGCGGGGTCTATTCGCTCGCTTCGCTCGCTCACACGACCCCGCCATCCCCTTCTAACCTAACCTGTCCGAGTCGGGGTGCCCTAAAGTCCCAATTGCATCCAATTTCTCTTGATATAAACAACCGTTACACACCCGATGTCGATGGCAAATTATGTTATGGCATATCATAATTATGGCATGTGATAATTAGGGCTTACAATGATTAATGTATATAATACTGATTATTATGAATAAAAAGAAATCTAAACAAAAAAGATATGACTTTGACTAATAGTATAAAAGATGGTTATGTTGAGAAAATATAGGGAAACAAATAAAAGTATAATAGATGTTTATTGCTACTGACATTATGAAGTTGAATGCTTCGGAATTATGAACATTAGAGACAGAGTAGTTAGGAATTGTGATTGTTAGGATGAAAAATGTTAGGAAGAACATTTTCGGATTTCCAATTATCGGAGTTGAAAATTTAGGTGAACTTTGGCGCACCCGATTCTGAACCTCCTGCATTGAAACTTTTCGCTACTACCTACATAAAAAAAAAATGCTTTTTCATACATTATGACCGCGTATGTATTGCACTTTTCTATGAAACAACAGATTTTTTTTTTAACCGCGAATAATTCTCCGTTAGAGGGGGTCTAGAATCATGTGCTGACTTCATAGATTGACTTTGCACGTCGATGTCCCTGCCAATACCACCCTGTATAGTATTTGTTTTGCTTCTAAGGCTGTAAATAATAGATTTGGTATTAACAGTAAACTAAGAACAACAAAAGATTCTACAGCTTTTACACTTAACTTTAACTTTGATTTATTAAATACATTCACAGGGAATATAAATAACTTAATAAGAGCCAAAGTCGTCTCATTTAACACTGACTAAGTACATCAGTTTTAAATGGAGATTATACTATTATATAAAATATCTAAAATCAAATGATATCATTTTACATAAACGGATACCTACAACAATAAATAACAATAAAATAACCTAGTAAACTACTTACTTACTTACTTTTTGCGTGACGCCATCAAAATAGTATAATTATGGCACAAGATACGCATTACACAAAATAATGTGTTTTAAAACATAGTTGGTGGTTTTATATTTTGCGCTTACCAGCCTTAAGTCAACATTTTATGATTGATGATGATGATTGATAAATGATTTTATTTCTGTAAGTACTCGTAGGTTTGTACAAACACTTTTACACGTCAATCATATTTTAAAAACTAGATGAGGTCGGCGTTTCCTATCTGACTAGGTACTCTGAGAAGAAAGGCCGAAACCAACTCAGAGGTCACACTCTACTCTCTCTCCACTCTCCACACTCTACTCCTTCACTGTGCACGCGGTGTGGTTGTGGAATTCACTTCCGCCTGACATTAGGGACTGCCAAACGGTTGCAGTTTTTAAAAGAAGAGTGAAAGAACACTATCTTTCCACTTCGTCATAGTTGCGTATGTTTTTTATTATTTTAATTACATTATAATTCTTCTAGTGATATTTATTTTAGAAGTGTGTATGATTGTATTTTTGTATGTTTGTATGTAAGTATATTCTCATATATCTTGTTTTATTTTATTAAGGGCTGATTTTTCAATAGTCAGATAATTTTTATCTGAGGAATAAATTTTGTGGTTTGACAGCTTTTGTATAGAAAATATGTCAAACTGTCAAATTTATTCTTCAGATAGAAGTTATCTGACTATTGAAATATTTGCCCTAAGTATTTGATTTCATGTATTTTATTTTCTCTTTTACTCTTACATACGCTGTCTACATCTCTTACTATTTTTTTGTTTTTTTCTTCTTGTCTGATAAATAATTATGTGTGTATATAAATGGTTAAATAAATCAATAAAATATATACATATTATTTTCACATACACATAGATAATATTAGAATGTAGCTTAGAATACAATTAGTAATCTACTGACACGGATAGAAATAAAAAGTGTCCATATCAAATTAGTTCATGCGGCGATCATGTGTTTTTAGGGTTCCGCAATAAAACAAGGAACACTTATAGTTTCGCCAAGTCATACGGAATTTTCTGTCCGCGTTTTAACTCAGAGACCATTGGTTCTACAAAGCTGTAATTTAATAATATGGTTACACACAGTAGGCGTGAGCCTACAAAGTAAAATCATGATAAAATAAAAAGTAGGGTAAGCTTAATTTTTTAGAGTTCTAAGGTACCGTAGACCTACATATTTGGTATTAACTTCAATGATGAAACGAAGTGATCCTATAAGGGTTCTGTTTTTTCCTTTTTGGTACGGAACCCTAAAAAATCATGCATATAATCTTGTGGTATCGTTGGATCGCACAATTAAAAAGATAATGATGTTTTAACTGTTTTTTTGCTAAGTAAGTCAATCGTTTTTTAGATATTTTCGGTTACAACCACTGAACTAACTTTGTTTTTCATCGTTTTTTTCTAAAACTAGGTACTATTAAATACAAACTTATTTTTGCTCTCGACAAAAACAATACTGTGCACGCGTAAATATTTATTGCTACTACGGAACCCTTCACTGTGCGTGGTCTAACGTACATGGCCAGTTTTTTTTATATTAATTTCTGTGTTTAACAGAAAGATGAAAAAAAAATCTCAAAAATTGTAAAATATTCGCAAGCTAGCCGTATAACGGGGTGTGTAGAGAGGCAGGTGGGGGATTTTTGTTTTGTGCCACATTTAGCGGCATTCAATTATGAACGTAGGTGTCTTCTGGTTTGTTCTGTATTCGGAGTACTTACTAAATTTAGGGGTAGGAAAGATGTAGGGTAGCGGTACAGTTGTCAAAGTGAGCTCAGGTTCACAGTGATTAAAATTATATCGAAACCGTGCAATCTGGCTTACGAATAGAGGTGTCCATTGTCCGGTAAATTGTTGTTGCAGGCTATTGAGGCGTTGATTGACAGCGCCTGAGGGGTCTATCGTCGATGTTAGCTTACGATTCAATTTGAGTCCCATATTGATGGTGCTTCAGAATAATTAGATATTTATTTTGGCTAATGATGTGGTCCAATCTCTAGAGACTGGAATGGGCTGCAAGCAAACCTGCCATATTTTTTGAGTGCGTTGGATGTGATTAAAAAAAACTTCAACGAAGCAATTATGAATCTACTATTATTCCCTAATATCACGGTAACCTAACATATAATTTCTAACATATTAAAAGAAATCTTCGTAAATTAGAAAAAAAAAACATACCTATCTACCCACAGTTGTCTTACCTCTGCACAGCTCTTCATTAATACGCCATCACGTGCAGTATAAAGACATGGACGTGGAGTAACTGCACAGTGCACACAATGCTATAACCGATGCACGGTGTAAGCTTGCACTTTGCGGCCACTTACCAGCCTACACACTTGTTCGTTTTTGCATGAGTCCCGTGTAATCAAAAGTAGGGGCGTTTCACACAGGTGCAGTTGTGGCAAGTTTTTTCGGAAACTTTCCGGTATTTGTCTGCCTTTGCGTTTACCACTGCCGATTTCTTGTAAAACTATTGAAATGAAAAATTGATTGACATTGAACAATCTATCTTCAAAAATGTATGATACCTTGGTTGGATTGTAGTGGTTAGCTAAGATACAATACCAAATAGATGTGAAATACGAAGCCTTAAGGCGACATTAACTGCCCGCGCCCTTGAGCGAGTGAGAGGAGTTTGCGTCGCGCCCCGCGACTAAAGTCAGACAAAATCAGCGATACACTGCCGCCCGTCGCCCGCCAGAGCCCCGCTTCAACGCGCACCAAGATTATTCGAAAAAACAACCCACCTTGATTTATCAAACACAATACAAATAAAAGCCGTATACTAAAATATGGGTCATTAAATTGTCTTTTATATGATTAAAGTTTCATGTAAATACGCCCCATAGTTTTTGCGTGATTATCGTTTTTTTGTCCACGTTAGACAATACTTTGCAAATTAACTACACTATGTTATTAAAATATAATTTCACATTTTCACATATCAAATTATGAATAAAATTGTCTAGTATAACATATATTTTTTTCAAAGAAATAAGACTAGAATTTTAGACGTGATGTTCAATATAAAATCATTAAAAGTCGTTTATCTGCGCCTTAATGATTACAGGTTGATTTGATTACTGGTAAAATTTTTGGAACCACATCAAAGTAAAAAAAAAAAACAATTAAAAAATTATACGAGAGCAACGTTTTCTGTTTGTTGAATTGATAATTCACTTGAAAAGTAGTTCGTTGACTTGAACGAACGTTGACTTTGTTCGTTCGTTATCATCATAGGCCACCCGGGTGCCGAGTCGGTATAATTAAAAGTAATGACAATGTCAGATAATTTATCATTAAGCCTTAAACATTATATGTCTCTATAGGCATAATGATGTAACAGTGATGCGCGAAGTGAGCATAATTATTGAGGAAGATTTATTGATTTGGAATCATTTTCTCAACTCATACTTCAAGTTTATTTTATGGATAGTTTTGTTTTAATTTCTATTTACTGTACTCTGAATCACAACATGTACGTCTTATTTACATCGTTCTCACATATAATTATACCTATATTCAACATTAATGATGTAACTAATATTTATGTAACTATATAATTTAAAAGAGTGTCCATGGAGTTTCTATGCTTCATATTTCTGACTGACCGACCATTTGACAATTCAAAAGTGCCTGTAAATGGTTTAATTGAAATAAATGCTAAGAGTTTGAGGTTGAATAAGTACCTACCGGTCGTTATCTAAAAAAAAACCTTATATTTTGTACTTTCTTCTAAACATATCGATACCCATGACGTCTGCGGAGTTTCACTAGCTAATTTAATTAGACCCTGTATATGTTATTATAAGAATAAGTTTAGAAAATCCTTAAAAATTGTCTATGTTAATTGCTCGTTGATCATATTCAAAAATAATATAGGCTAAGAAATTCCTATGCGAATAAAAAAATCTAGTCTTAAAAAATACCTACTTAAATCCTCCTTTATGAACTCACCCTAACCGATTCCTACAATCAATAATAAGGGAATTACACGCACGCTCCACAGCTATTTGTTTTTACCTTTCTATGCCTGTGTTTAGGAATCCGGAATTTATTATCTAGTACATAAAGTTTGTATGGGAAAACATCGAAACATTATGATCTGTGGTGAAAGCTCTCATGGTAAAGTTAACTGGCGTAGGTAAACAGATATTGTTTGGTTGAAGTTACAATGTTATGTAGTGCAACGTTCTATACATTGTATAATGAGTTTCGTTTTGCTTGTATGTATGTACATGTTGGTATATTGTAATATGCAGATAACTTTGATACAGGGTAAAACACTATAAACCTCTTAAGGGGTCATTTTACTCATCATTATGAATAACTTTTACTATGGGACGAATCTTTAAAACGGATACTAGCATTGTAGTCCCGATTCACCCCCGCACCCTCTAGCTTCTTTCTGCGATTCCCAACATTGTTTCCATATTACCTATCTATCATCTCCTTTAAATTAAATTAAATAAATTTATTTGACTTAAAATTTAAATAAATTTATTTGAAATAAAATTTAAATTAATTTATTTGAAATAAAATTTAAATACATCTATTTGAAATAAAATTTAAATACATTTATTTGAAATACAATTTAAATACATTTATTTGACATAAAAAGGTACACAGATACAGAGTGACACTTAATTTGTAAGCTAAGTATCTGGATCAGCTGTGAACAGGTTCTACTTATATTAAAATAGACATGAGGGTTGTAAAGGACACAAATAAAATCTTTACTGTTCCAGAAAAATAACATCAGCAATAAATTAGTCTAGCCTCAAAACTGGGATCCCATGTGCCATGAAGAACTAGTCTTAGAACCAATCCTCAAAATTAATTCTCTATCAAAATATTAAACTGAAAATCTAATCACTAAACCAGGTTCCCACAGCTGACAAGCTCACAAGAATGTTGGCTGTTCGGGAATCCTTTTCCAAATAATTAATGCGATAAAATAGTGGTGTGCGCTTGCGCTGGGCGGGACGCGTGACGAGAGCGCGCGCGCGGTCACGACGCATGCGCGCCGCAAAACGACCACAGAGGCCGCACGCGCGACCCCACCCCTACCACCATCACTTACGACGATGTTTTGTTTAGAACTTTATACATTTCTGCTGGATTAAAAGTAGATTTGATGTTATTAGAAATAAGTCAATTAAATTTGCTTTTCGTTATAGTGAAGTCCCTGAATATACTTAGGTATCTATGTAGTATTTGAAAATATGTTAGTAATCAAACGGCGCTACGGCTTGTGTCTTGTGATCTTGTCTTGTAACACGCCGAAAATAGTTTGCTTTTGTTTTGTTGAAGATTCCGCATCAAAACTCCCCCCTGTCCCCGCACGAAAACTCAGTAACAATATGAGGATTAATCAAATAAATTATTAAGTGTTGTAGCCATCAATGTAAACAACATAAAACCAACGAGTCACTAGAACAAAATAAACGGAAATACGCGCGAGTGCGACCGCACCGTGTGTCTCTACATCTATGGCCCTCTTCTATTAAATCAGGACGCTGCGCTGGCCAGCTATGCATGCATCTTTTACGTACGGAGCGCTTTTTGCGATTCATGCTATGCAAAGTTATTCCAGATTTGAGGCAGAAACAAGTAAAATAGGGCTCTCACTTAAGACTTTGTTGGTGGAGTATTAAAACTACGCAAGCACTGTATCTAGCACAAGAGTTTTGATTCATGATTAATTTTATATTAAACTAGTGACCCGCCCCTGCATTGCACGGTTTTTACGACTTGACAATAACATTGTTTCTTTATTATACAGGGTGTGGCGTAAATAATGGATAACCCTGAAACTGTCGATCGGCCCGATTATTATCTATCATTTACCCCACTTGTATCGCCATATGCCCATGGATGACCAAATTATTGATATTTTAAATAAAAATAGTAGTTACTCGTACCAAATCAGCTGCCATTTCTACAATTGGTGACTTGTTCTCGTTTTGTGTTTTTTTATGTCACTCCTGAATTGTATTATCAGACCAGTATCAAGATTTTTTATTACAATCTAAGATAACTTTGCAAAAATACTTATTCTTAAATTTAAAAAGTTTTTCTACGGAATTATACAAATTTGGTCCCCTATATCGAAAAAAAAAATGTACGCGTATGTAGGCGATTTATATCACCTACATACGCGTACATTTTTTTAAGTGGGGTAATCTATCATTTACCCCACTTATGTGGGGTAAATGATAGATGATAATAATCTGGCCAGTCGACAGTTTCAGGGTTATCCATTATTTACGCCACACCCTGTATATACGTTTGATAAATGTTTATTATACACTTATGTACGCCACAACCTGTATATACGTTTGATAAATGTTTATTATACACATAGATATTCCGGAACAAATGCTTTAAATGATGGTGAAAGCCGCATCAAAATTCGTTGCGAAGGTTACAAGAACAACTCGTTCAGACAGATGAACACGAAAAGCGACTTTAATTTATTTTAGGTAGAGGGGACGGCTATAAGCTTCGTCTGTTTGGCGTTTTCATTAGCCGTCCCCTGATGCGACGACGCGCGACGCTTGGATCTAAATACTACTTACCTACGCCTTATATTAAACTCAAAGGGCCAATACATATTATTAGTTTAATTTTTAGAGGTTTTGGTTTGTGTCGGGCGTTTCTAAAATTTGAAATTAAAAAAAAAAAAAAATATTTATTATTTCCTGCTTTTTAAACTTTATAATTATGTAACTAGTAGACACCCTACGATCGACACGTGCCTCGTCGAAATCTGCTCACTTGTACGTATTTTTCTCACAGTGAAGCTAGTTACTCATTTATTATCTTTCCTACTCCATCATCAGACCCTGATCTATAACCGTCTATAACCTATTCATTAAGACCATTCCAATGAGCCCAAACACGATACCTCTGTTGTAAGTTGGTGAGGGAGTTGAACATCCTGCCAACTCCAAGTGATGCTGCAGCATCAGTTCCAGGTTACTATGTTCTTCTAATGTCATTTAAGTAACAGAACACCAAGTTCCGACTCGATCAGACCTGTGGAGGATCACATCCATTTATCAACTAGAAAACAGCTGATAATCTTCAAACGGCTGAACTGATTTTCTTGAATCATAGCTAAAACACTCGATCAAGTCGCCTTTCAAACGAAACCAAAAAAATCAAAATCGTTTCAGCCGTTTGGGAGCTACGATGCCACAGACAGACACATTATGTTAAACTTATAACACCCCTCTTTTCCTTGGGGGGTTAAAATAGAAACGAAAACCTAAATTAAAAATTTTGGATTTCATTCAAATTACACAAATAATTTAGTAGGAACATAATTATCCGAAGAAGTTTTATCATTTTAGTCCAGTTTTTTAATGGAGAGCGGGTATGGCATGAACTTTGGTAGGAATTCATTTTTAATGGATGTAAACCACGTGTAACGGTAGGTATCTATACCATGTACCTAGCTAGTTGTCATTCTAGAATCTTCCTAAGACATTTACGACTGGCGTCGGTGGCGGGAATCCCCGATCAAGTTGTAGTGATGTCACTTTCATTGTCACATAGTACTTAAATCATGAATATGAATAAATTAATATTATTCACCATAATAATAATATAATATTTTATGTCCGCATCGTTGTCATTAAATCAGTAGGCCAATTCTCGAACTTAAAAAACGTTCAAGTCGCAATCTCATCTCAGCGACAATCAATGTCAAAAACCTGTCAAAAATGTATGTAAATTGATTGTAATTTTGACAGATTGAGACTGAGATTAGAATGCGAACGGTCATAAAAATACGGGAATTGCCCCTCTGGAACTGGTTTAAATTTCACAGAGATATTTATTTCAAAGATGGAATTGATGGAAACCATGAAAAGTCCTGCCACTTTTTTGTAAAAACAAACAAGAAAAGACAATTAATCGGCACTAAATCCTTTAATTCATTAGCCTATAGGTACTCGACATATTCATTCATAAAGTACGTATTACAAGTGTGGTCATAAGGCTGGTTCACGACAGCTGGCGGCTTCTCAGGCTCTATTGGAATGTCAGTCGGGGTAACGAATGCCGCATGCTGTCTGTTACTGCCCTAACTGACGATTGTGCGTACACGTGCCGATGCGCATCTAATGAACACAACCTTTATATATTTCATTTAATTTAGTATTTTTAAACGATGTTAGGTTTAATTGCGTCACGTTTTCTAGGATGTAGGTAATCATTTTCGTTGTGTTTGTGAATGTTTCTGTTGTTGCTATTTTTGCTTGTAAATATAACTAAGGAACGTGTTCCATATAGGTTAATTATGCAGCCTCGATGCAAGGATATACCACTGCATTCATTGTATTGTTTGCATACTGAGATACATATACCTAGAAAGACGGTTTTAGTCGATGTTTTTCTATAAGTATTTAAGTCTTCTCTCATCCATAACAAACTTATTAATTCCTTCAATAAAATGCAACGAGATCATTTCAATTTGAAAACCTGCATATCGAAATATGAGGAAGGTACTGATCATTTAATGATAAGGTGCCTAAAAATATATTTCTTACTAAATATTTGTAACTCAAGCGGTGCTGCGGCAGCGACCGGCGAGTACCAGAACCGAATTCTACCTATTTTACTTGGTCAGGGAAGTGTGTATTTTAGATTAGGTTAGAACTACTAGTAGTTTATAGAAAAATCCCAACAAACACGTTATTTGAGTTACATCACTTTATTATTGAGGGAGCGATATGTTGAATACTGTCAGCGCGGGTTGAGGCGTGTGACATCGGACAATGCAATTCAATTCGCATGTCAGTCTGCGGCTTCATTTCTGATGAGATTTCTGTCCACCAGTCAGACTCGCGTCCCCACCGACAATACCTAACAACGCATCATTTTAAATTCGTTACAAAATACGCAACCGAGATATTCAACCATTCAACCCCTAATTGCTGAACCTCCGCTAATTTAATTTACATACACATTTTGTGCACTTAAGGGGCTTACAACAGCTAAAGCGCGGTCACTGTCGGACTGCATAGAAAAGAAAGAGACGCGCGATGACACAAAGCTGGTAATTTATTGCAAAATATGAAGCAATTCTCTGTTTACAAAAAATCTATTGATTGGACAAAAAAATTAAAACACTATCACGTTAATATGTTGCTTTGAGAACAATCTGAAAAAAGAAACGGAATGATTGGATGTATATTAGTATGCTTTTTAATCGTTAAAAGAAATTTTAAGAGGTATCTTCGTGACTGTTTTCTATCGTACCAAATTAGTTGTATTATGTTTTCAACACACTATCTAACTAGCATATAGGTATCCTGAAGAATATCATATATTTTTCTGATTTTGTTTACTGCAGTGGATCATATACTTTTAGGCATTATAAAACTTGCGTTTAGGCTGACATGTTCTCACAAGAACAAAAGTCCCTAAAACAAAAGATTAAAAAAAAAAAAATGTCAGTCTGCGGCTTCATTTCTGATGAGATTTCTGTCCACCAGTCAGACTCGCGTTCCCACCGCCAATAACAACGCATCATTTTAAATTCGTTACAAAATACGCAACCGAGATATTCAACCATTCAACCCCTAATTGCTGAACCTCCGCTAATTTAATTTACATACACATTTTGTGCACTTAAATACGTCTCAATTAGTCACAATTAATTATACAAATGAGCACGTTCTTATCGTACCATTATCGACGTAACTTTGAACCAGTCTGCGGACAGACGCGGCTTTCTACATGCGAAACGAGAAGCTTTACTCACGGCCCGTCACACCGTCCCGCATTAATTACTGAACAAATTATATGTTCTTTATCACCGTTCTTTTTTTTTAATAACAGGCATTGTTGTCCATTCGTGCCAAGAAACGATTGTTTACATCCAGTGACTGATTTAATTCGATTTCCACACGACTCGCGGCTGACGTATGGTGGAACGTCTTCATCACTCCTGCAAGACGGCTTAATTTTTAAATTCTTTGAGCTTTGTTTCCCAGTAATCGGTGGCAAGGTAAAATAAAACGTTACTGGGTTTCCGGTCTGTCTTTATGGGGTTCCGTTCGACTAAAAACCATAAAAAATCTTGGAATTTCGGTACAGATATTGATATAGGTAACTGAATATATAAGCCTGCGGTTTTAACGTTTCAGAGAATTGACCCTTTTATCACCACGTATATTACACACATAATCTGCCTATAGTGGGAACATTATAAGTTATACCGAGAGGAGCTTGGTGAGAAGGAGTGGACCGTAATCCACCACGCGGGCCCAGTACGCGTCGGTAGATGTCACATGTCTTCTATTTCTTTTGTTCTACGACATGCCGGTTTCCTTACGATGTTTTCCTTCACCGGAGCAGTGGTGATGAAATTATTTACACAAATTAAGCACCTGACTGGCCTGTGTCCCAGCAGTGGGGACATTATAAGCTGATTATGCTAAACGCCTGACTTGGTTCGAACCTACGACCTGCAACTCGTAAGTCGCGGCCGTTACCACTGGGCCAACACTGCTCTTGCGTACGTACGTCCACGTCCAATTTTACCTATTTGATCCAATCCATGCGTTTTCGGTCACATTTTACCTATTTGATCCAATCCATGCGTTTTCGGTCACATTTTACCTATTTGATCCAATCCATGCGTTTTCGGTCACATTTTACCTATTTGATCCAATCCATGCGTTTTCGGTCACATTTTCCAGTTTATTTTCGTAAACTTTCGTGTAACAAGACATTGCTGAAAATTGTAACAAAATTTGATCTTGTTTGCGAAAGGGTAAGGTGTGACGTGACTACTAATAAATTGGTAATATAGATTCTAATTTTAAAGAAGCTTTAGTTACATAAGTAAAAAAAAACACCCTTAAGAAAATGGGGGTGTTGTTTTATCTATGTTTATCTTGTGAATGAAAAAAAAAAACAAAAAAGCAATGACCCACATAGTCCTCACTATGTGGGTCATTGATTTTTTGTTTTTTTTTGCTCAGTTAGTTTTAATCATGATCTGGCAGCTTGAGTAATTTATGCGTCCTTACCCAAATGTCCTTTCTTTGGTATTGTTCGTCGAATCGTTGAGCTCCTTAATTAAGCTTTGAGTTGAGCTGCACGGTTACTGACACATGCGTGCACTGACTGGACAGGTCCACTCAATATGTGTAGTTTTTCCTCAAAAGACCATTTCAGACACTAATCTACATAGCCTTCACATAATCTGACCAAGATTATGTCTGGACTTTAAAAGAGACTGTGACCTCTGAGTTTGTTTCGGCCTTTCTTCTCAGAGTAGTCCGATAGGAAACGCCGACCTCATCTAGCTTTTAAAATATGATTGACGTGTAAAAGTGTTTGTACAAACCTACTACCACCTACTTACCTACCGAAACCTACTTACAGAAATAAAATCATTTATCATTTATTAAATTAAAGTCGCTTTTCGTGTCTGTATGTTTGTTTCCGCATTGTTCTTCTGACCTACTAAACGGATTTTGATGCGGTTTTCACATCATTTAGATTAGATAAATTATTCAAGAACGTTTATCTAAAGTACATACATCTTTTATGGGGTACTGTGTTAAATGCTACAACAAAATACCTTGACATATATTGCAATTAAATGAAAGAAAATTTAAAACTCATATAAAAAGTTCAATGTGTAAACAAGCATAATTATTACAAAATAGAGGATTACATCCAATATAAGAATGCTTGGAAACATGCTGGTCCATAAGACAACCTAGGCAAAATCAAACTTGTTGCTACATTAATTGTATAGTTTATTATTTTTATGACATTGATTTACATTCTGTGATTACTTTAACCCACACACTGACATATTACTTGTTTACATAATTTGGGAAATCGTATACTTTTACAATGTTTGTAAATATGTGAACACCATGTATCTATCACATAATTAACTTATTTGTCATTGCTACATTTTTAAAATTATTTTTACCTATTGTGGTAGTGTAATTTTTATTATACATATGTGCATCGTCTTCACATATAATTATAATTATATAATTAATGTATACAAAATATTGTAACACATTTTAAAAGAGTAACGGTGGAGTTTCTGGCCCATTCTTCTCCATATGAAACTACCATTTGGAAGGGGCGACTAGAATCAATTCTATTTTAATGTAAACCTTTGCCCTCGACCTCGACCTTTGCCTTTGGAGCCTTTTGGCCTCGTATAGGAATTTCTGTTTCCTTTTTCTTTTGTTACTTTTTGTTTTTATATAGTTTGGTTTTTTCTTTTATAATTTAGTTTGTGCACTTCCTGTACGAGTCACAATAAACACTTTTTCTTTCTTTCTTTCTTTCTAAATGTTGACGTTCAAAAGTGCCTTTTAGGTGCCTATTTGAAATAAATGCTTTGACTTTGACTTTATGTGTTTATTATATTAATGTTAAACTCACATCTAATAAAGTGATCTAGATGTTTTGTCAAGTCGTAAACACCCTGCGATGCAGCATGCGGGGCGGGTCGCTGGTTTCATACGAGTATACCTAATTATCAAATCTTCAGGACCGAGGGGCGCTAACGCAATAGACGATATGGAACGGATACTTTACTCTTACAATACCAGACGATTTTTGTTTATAGACATATAATAATTAGAACATCCCTTACTAAAACTAATATAATATCTAAAGGCAGACGCCCGCGCCGCGCCGGTGCGATTGTTAGACATAGACAGATTGCTAATTAACTGGTAAACAGTGTTCAAAACGCTAATTTTGTTTACTCCATTGGTGATACGGCGTTCAAACTAGGTGCACTTAACTAAATGAGTATGCCGACGCACCTGGGAGGCACCTGCATCTTGATTAGTGATTGCACTTAGCTCCTTCAACTTGCCACACTGGATTAATACTTACGTATCAGCAAAAGTGAGGTTATAATTAATTAAATGACTCCGCAAGGCTCGCCAGCGCCCTCTGCAAAACGATTATTATCATAACTGTCATTTTTAGACAGGTTCTAATAATAGTTATTAAAACGACCACTTTTAAATTCATGCAATTTTATGTGTTACGTTTAGGTCAATTATTTAATTTAATCTGTGTACTTTATCTCATTAATTTGTTCTACGATCGTATTATATTACTTATTGAAATGAATACTGTAGGTATTAAAGACGAATTAATTGTTAATTGGAAATGATGTAGGTAATTAAATGAAGATTGGTTGTAGCTACTTAAATTATATTATACCTAACTTAAATTGCTTCGTTAAAGTATAGTTGCATATATAGTTATAGTTTATGTAATGGTCACATAAGAAGATACTAAATCATCTGCCTACTATGTTTTTCCAACTATGTTCTAACTTGTGTATGTGGGTCGGCTTCCAGTCTACCCGGATCTCAGACTAAGGAAAAGAAAGGACTCGGCATAACGAGCAGTATACAGCATATCTCACTGCGGCCGGTCGCCATGTTTTGTCACAGCCAACAAGCACATCAGTTGTCATAGCAACTTGTTTCTTTCAGTGTTTTGAAGAAAATTTTGATATTATAATGCGCGCAGCTCTACCGCAAGCCGCCATCTTTGTGCCAGACTCACATTTTAGGTATGCACGTTTTTTTCGTAGGTATGTCATGTCTATTCTTCTTTTCCTTAGTCTGAGACCCGGATGCAGCTGAATACCAGTTTTTTGCACGGAGCGACTGCCTATCTGACCTCTACGACCCAGTTACTGGATAATACGATACCCCTTGGTAAGACTTTCGGGCTTCTGACGACCCGTAACGACTGTCAAAGATCCACGAATGACAGCCGGGACCAACGGCTTAACGTGCTTTCCGAGGCACGGACGGATCTTGGTATATAAATATGGTCACCTATCCACGGACCAACCGCGGCAAGCGTAGCTTAACCTGATCGATCGACCCATGCGGCTGTTATTACTAAGCCACAAGCCCAACTGAAGAAGATACTAAATATAAATAATAATTATTTATATAAGAAAATAATTTCATCGTGTACCTACCAGGTTACATGAAGAAAGCAACATAGGTTGAGCTGTTGAAACGACGAGTAAAGTTTTCTGATAGGAAAAATATAAAAACACGTGCAGTTGCCCGCGACTTCGTCTGCGATCCTGGATAAAAAGTGGCCTATGTCCTTACTCAGGTCATGGTCTAACTGTGTGCCAAATTTCATGCAAATCCGTTCAGCCGTTTTTGCTTGATTGAGTAACAAACATTCAAACATACAAACTTTCACATTTATTAAGATTAGGTTTATTGAATGGAAGACATTGTTGCACGTCGAGATGATGAAAAGGCCGATAAATTAGACTTTACCGTTAAAATTATATTTA
Source organism: Brachylomia viminalis (assembly GCA_937001585.2). Taxonomy (NCBI): domain Eukaryota; kingdom Metazoa; phylum Arthropoda; class Insecta; order Lepidoptera; family Noctuidae; genus Brachylomia; species Brachylomia viminalis. The sequence goes on from OW443300.2 coordinate 9,345,857, forward strand.
ACTTAATTGTTTCAAGTATGAACACTTGCAAAGAGCAACATACCAATTATCTTATAAAAATATTAAAAATACAGATGTTAACAAACTTATTCAAATGTATATTAATTTCATACTAGTTTTTAGTTAGTAGAGATATAAAAAGGCATACCTAATTACTAAATTGCTAATTCAAAAATAAACATAGACTTTACTACGCAAGGTGTAATTTTAAGTAAGAATTTAGGTACGCATACCTATTTTATATGATGTGTTAAATATTACAATATTAATATTACAAAGTTTATACTTAGGTAGTTTTATCTCAATGCTCTTCACTGATTTCAATAAAAATTCTTTTGAATATTCTGTGTATCATCATCATCATCGTCAGCCTATAATGTTCTCACTGCTGGGACACAGGCCTCCTCTCGGTGAGAGGGAGTGGGCCGTAATCCACCACGCGGGACCTTTCGAATTTTTAGTTCTAGGACATGCCGGTTTCCTCTCGATATTTTCCTTCACCGTTTTGAGAGCACTCTGTGTATAAATTCGCGATATTAAAGCTTATCGATACTTTCTACGTACCTAGAAACCCCCCTACCTTTGTTTGTATGTTTTTCCATTACCCACCACTGGCCATCACATCGATTTCATGAACTTTAATACTAAGGTCACTGTAACTGACGTATATGCATATATACAATGTGGGGATGACAATACTACAATACATTAAACTGCGTATGTTTATTTATTTATTAAAACTTTATGCGCACAAATAAAAAAATTCTGTACAAAGGTGGACTTAAAGCCTGAGACATTCTCTACCAGTCAACCAAGTCAGTATCTATTCTAATGCCGTTCCCAGTCTACATACGAGAATTCAATCAAATTTTCCCAATAGTTTAGTCACTATAGCTAGACAAACATTGGCGAAACCCAAAGTTGGCCCATCACTAGTTCACTACTATTAAGTTTGTTTGAAAAAAATCACTTTTTTATTTCAATGTTACAATTTATTTGATAGTTCCAATATACTATGCATTTGTATTGCCAGTGTTTTCATTTATTGTCGGATTGATGTCTCCACGTTGTTTATATTGTACATCGTGTATGGATGTAGGAGAAAATACAGAAAACGTTTTCTCATCTGGAGACACTCATGGAAACAAATACCTAGACCAATCAGAACTCCAGTCCTAATATCAAATACTGTCTATGTAATTGCGATCGATTTTATATTTAAGAATAGGCTCTTGAAAATGCCAAGTTTTGATCTACCCACATTGCAGGAAGCGTAAGCGACACACTTACAAAGTCAGCTCGAAACGAGTTAGTTTCGCAAAGGTGCATCGATTGGTATAGCGAAATAATCTAGGGGATCGGCGCGTGCCTTACCATCGCGCCGGCACGCCCACAGCTGCGGGCCGAGTTTGTTTTAGCACGACGTCGGCTTCGTCCTGTTTGACACATTTTGTTGTAGGTTATGTCCGTCTTCAGATAAAACATGTAGCATCTTTTGTTTTTGGTGTTTGAATCTGAGACTGATCAGAGAATACTTACCAATACATTTTGTTTCAGTTTTTGTCAAGGTAATAATTATGGCCACATTTAGGCTATGCTGTCAATAGCAAGACGAAATTTTTTATCTGAATGAGGCCTATGAGGTCGGCTAGTAAGGGGTTCTTGAGGACAGTCCTTCTGTGCCGAAGGACTGTCCTAGATTATTTATAAGCACAGGCTTATCATAAAAATTCTCAAGTATTTTGTTTGCTAAGGTATGTGGGCTACGACTTCTGGCTTTTTTGGGAGAGTAGGTCGGTGCTAAGTATTGCTTTAGCCAGAACTGAATATTATTATTGATGTAGTCAAGGAGTGATTATGTTAGTATCTGAAAGTACATGAAAGCTCAACTTGCAAATTTAATCACCCCCAATAATATCATCACCCCAGTGGGGTGATGAAAATCTGGTCTCTTTTAACGCCACCAAAACACAAGCGTGTCTTTTTACCGCTAAAAGGAGTCGTTTCGACCAAACTCCTTCTTTTCGAGGTACATCTGTTCCTGAAACTGATCGGCTCGAGCTCCTAGGCATGGAGTTGACATCAGGTCTCAACTTTAGTGCCACCATCGAGTACAAAGCCCAAAAAGCGGCCAAGAAACTGGGCATCCTAAATAGAGTGAAGCGATACTTTACGCCTGGACAGCTTTTGACCCTTTACAAAGCGCAGGTCCGATCCTGCATGGAGTATTGCAGCCACATTTGGGATGGCTCAGCAAAGTACCAACTTGCCGCGCTTGACTCGGTGGAACGCAGAGCTAAGAGGCTCATTGGCGACGTAAAACTGGTGGATGCCAAGCTTCACAGTTTGGCTCATCGTCGGAAGGTCGCCTGCTTGTCGGGCTTCTACAGCTTGTACTTCGGAGAGTGTGCCCAAGAACTCCACGGCCTCATTCCACCGGCCCCCTTCTTGCATCGGTCATCTAGACACACTGCACCATACCATTACCATTCTTACCTACTTGCTATTCCACCAATTCGCACTAAACGTTTCCAAATGTCTTTTGTTATGCGCACAGCAAAAGAGTGGAACTCTCTACCTGCGTCTGTGTTTCCAAACGCATACAACCCTAATCTCTTCAAAGTGAGAGAGAACAGGCTTCTTCTGGGTAAGCTCACTCCATCGTCGATTCTGTCTCTGTCACCACTGACCTAGACTAGAGTCAAGAGCAAAGCAATTTTAAATAAATAAAAAAATTAAAACGCCTAGTAAATATCTGAGTTGGGACAAGACCGAGTTCACTAAAGCGATACTGATGGCCAGATGACGAACAACTAACTTTCTTGATGACAGCAATCTTAACTTTCAGTGGTCAACAACATTTGTTGGATGTTGAACGTAGAAGAAATCACGCAATATTTTTAGTAGAATTATCTTGAAGTTTTATTATTGGTGTCAAATACTTTAAATACTTAAAATTTTGGTTGTGTTAAAGTTTTTTCAAATAATTTCAGTTTCAGATTGATCTGAGTGTTGTCTACGCCTGCAACAACGGGATTTCATAGTTTACCTTTATTTTCCGACGCACTGAGATTCGATGTCGATTATTACGGACACCGACAGAGAATCGAAAATAATACGAGTTATCTACGTAACGAAGTTTTATTACAGGTAACCGCTGCGTTGGAAAAGCGGTATGGCTTACGATCGCATTTGGGTGAAACAACTGTCGGTCGATCGTTGTTTTTTTCTGTATTTATTGGTTCACCGCTGATGCTTTGTACACTAGTGAAGCTTTTTTCAGTTACGTATGTTCACTTTAGCGCTAAGAATTAAAAAACTTTCGGTATTCTTTCAGTATTAATTTGTGTGTGACCAGCGGAAAATCTTAAAAAAAAACTTGGGAAATTTACAAAAAACTCTGAGAAAAACTTGATTAAACGACTAAAGGTGCCAATTGTTAGTTTCAAGTCTTTGTGAAGTCATATCGTCATACAAACTGAAAATAAACCACGAAGTTTGTACTTCTTTGTTCTAAGTTTTGTAAAGGAACCAAACGCTAGCAATAATTTCCACACCACATACTAAAACGTGATGTCTTGATAGTTCAGAGGCAAAGACTGCCTAGTTAGAGGGTATAAAATGGCAGGTAATATTTCCTAGCCGAGATCCGATGTTAGGATTTTTAGATAGGTTCCGTGATAATGTGTGGCGATAAATCATTGACGATCATAGCTTACCTTTCTCTCATGGAGAGGAGAACATTAATTTGTTCAATAGTGAGCATTTATGGGCAATAATATAATGTATAGATGTAGTGGAATAAAAGCGCGCGAAACTATAAACTGGTCCATAGATCAGCTAATTGTTGCAGAATGGTACAAACCCGGGTAATGGCGCGTTCGGTCGGTGCAGCCGCTTCGCAATTTAAACGCTAACGACTTTTATGGCCAGCATGTATCTTTCTTTAACAAGGTTATAATGAAGCTTTATTTTATTCTTAGTTTTTGTTATCTTTTTAGTACTCTAGCGTATTGGTTGAGAAGTGGAAACGTTTTAAGAATTGCAGTGATTTGTTGTGGTAACATTTAGTCTCTATAATAATAAAGTTTCTCGCTGATCTTGTGAGAATATTGTAATGAGAAGAGAGGGTACAACGATATGTTTGTACAGAAGAATATAGTCTGATTTTAATGTACCTACCTACTGAATTGTAGGACATCAAACACTTTGAACGTGAATTCTCAAAGTTATTGATTTTCAGCCGATACTTTTAGCCAATATGTATAGTTAAAGATTTCATATAATATACCAAGATACACTTCACTCTGTATGTATAGATTATACCTAGTTATAAGCAGCTACATTACAACGTGTAACGGCAAAGAATTCTTCTACTAAACATCCTGTCATAAAACTCATCAAAAGATGATAATGAAAACTATGACACCATACAATGAAGTAAGTGTGAGAGATATCAAAACGAATGAAGACGTTTAATACCAATAAGTTCAAAGAAATGAATGAATGAATAAATTAATTGAAAATTTTTATTAAGTACGACAAAATGGTGCACTCATCAGGCGGGTTTGTCTAGTAAAACAATTATGTAGTTCTTTGTTTGTCGAATTGCATATCAAATAAATGTTCTCTCACCAATAATTCGTAAACAATATACACTTAGGTAGGTATATCCCAGAAGTTATTTTTTTTTAAATCGTTGCCCCACGCTATGAGTTTCTCGCATTTAAAACCCACATACACAAACAGCCAGACCCGGAACAACTACTTGTAGGTTATACAAATATTTGTTCCGTGCGGGAAACGAACCCGCGACACGCAGCGCAGCAGTCAATCGCTTAACCACTGCGCCAACCGTACCGTTAAATCAATTAAATTATAACAATTAATTCAATGATAACTACTGCAATCTTCCTTTTGCTAAACCTCCGCTGTCCCTCCGTCCGTCTGTCGGTCAGAGGGCTGTATCTCATGAACCGTAATAGGTAGACAGTTGAAAATTTCACATAGTATGTATTTCTATTGCCGCTACTACAACAAATAATAAAAACAAAATAAATTTAATAATTAAAGAGGGTATCGACATAAGAAATGTGTTTGTTCGGGCGTTTTTATAAAGTATGTATTGTTAAATATTGTACGTTGGTACGGAACCCTTCGTGTGCGAGTTTTATACGCACTTGGCCTGTTTTAACAATTAAATAATGTCACAGCACAGCTGGTTATTCCTAGCCTAATAGAGTTGTAAATAATTGGCAATTTAAATAAGATAAATTAACTTTTTTACGATCGCGATCACCGACCCATATCTCTTATTACTGTAAATGCTCGTTATTTAAATAATTGAAAAAACAAATAGCCTCTGTCTAATAGGCCGTTTGTTTTAATGAATCTTAACGAGTATTACTTAAATTATTATGAACAATTATTTATTGTATGTGGAACTGGAAATAGAATTTTCGTTTAATTGTTTCATCATCCTTGTCGATTTTGTTTAATTTTTTATTGTATGTTAACTGTCTCGAAAATCGAAAATAATATCCCATAGTAGGTACCTGAGGTAAAAGATAGTAGGAACGAATTCCTAAGACAGAAGCCAAGACGCATTTTGAGTCGCTGAGTCTGTGAAATGAATTTTACATAAAAAAATAGGACTCAAATTAAACACAAAAAAAAAACACAAAAACAACAGAAAATTAAACTTTTATATGTAGGTATTTATTATAAATTGTTTCACTAAGTGCAAATGCAAACATAATCACTAAGTATTTTGATAAAAAAAAATATTATTAAAGCAGTCATGTCAATCTATACTTTTGAATCAGCGTTTTGTGAAAATTAATTATAAACACAACCTATATTACTGCTCTATTTGCTAAAAGCACTATTTTGCAACAAAAAAAAAGGTTAGTTTGTTAATTATTACGTGGGTAGGTATATATAATTATGTAGTCTGACTTCAGATTGTGTTTTTAATAGAGTTTAGTGTTGCTTCGTATTTTTAAAGTTTAGATTTTTATGTATTAGCAATAAGTAGATTTTTCAATTTATTTGGTGTTATTTGTGAAACCACTATTGTATTGGGGTCATCCTGTAAAGATAGTGTGTGTAAGTTTAATAAATACATAATAAATAATAACTATAACTAACTAATTTAGTAAATAATAATATATTGCACCAACATCAGCCCCATTTTATGTCCAGGAAAATCTCTGTCCATTCCAAGGTTGCCTGGAAGAGATCGCAGAAAGCGATAAGGCCGCCATTGTATATTAAGTAGTGTTAAATTTTATTTTTGTTGTTGTTTTTTGTGGTGTACATTAAAGACTATATAAATAAATAAATATTGTATTTTACCGAAGTTAAAAAAAAACATGTTTTTCCAGAATTCGTTACTATAATAAATCTGGATTATGGACGCTTATTTTAATTTTCATTCTCATTTTCACTTATTAATTGGAATTTCCTATTCTTTATGAAACTGGCTGGAAATACACCTGCAAGTATTGTAAGAAAAATCATGGCCACGAAGGAAGTGAATTCAGACATGAAGGCTCTTATAGATGAAGGGAAGAAAAAGACGCGCTGCGACGACCCCAAATAAATTGAGATAAGAGCTCATGACACAGCAAGTGGATGAACATACTCGAATCTTGAAGAGAAAATGTATAAAAAAAACTTTGTCTATAAACTAAACTCTACCCAAAAAATTCACGTTAGAAAGGTTCCAGCTCTTAATTTGCGTTATTAGGGAAGCCAGAAAAATAAATGTTATTAGATTAGCGAAACCAAGTGGAGGTTTTAATTGGCGGTTAAATGGCTTTGCAAATAGAAGCTCGCGACCAACTAATTGGTCCACAATGGGGTAGCGTTGGCTTCACTGTAAAAGTATTAATATACCGGGCATCTAGTTTTAAAAACAGTGTCAAAGCATATATTACTCTGTTCCCGTCCTTGCTGAGGTAATAAATGTGTATGGTACCCAATTTTCTCCTGTTCACAGTCTAAAACTTGATTCAGTTAAACAGATATACATCCTATTATTTTTAATTTTTTAGCTATCATCGTTTCTATTGTAGTTATGAAAATTTGTTATTGTGCCAAATAGAAAGAAATAATTTTACTAATTAGAAAAGATCGGGTTTTGCTCCGTATTCGTCACTTATTTCAAACTGATTGATCATTATTATTGTTTTACCGGCTGTAGGTATCCATCGAAAAACGTTGTTAGCCATTTTTAAAGCAAAAATAGCTCTATTTATTTTTTGCCAGTTAGCGATATAAGCCTTTGGGCTAATTGTAGTTACTAATAAGTGTACCAAAAACTATGGTATAAATTCAAACAAAAATATATATTAAAAATATATATATTTTTTTATTTTATTCTGGCTAAGTCTGACAACGTTTCTTTGGTGGGTGGCATTTTATGTTTTGTTTTCTGTCAAGATTTTATATCTACCGTTTAATTTATGATATCTTTAGTTTAAGTTTCATATCTAGTTTTTCAGACTTCTACAGGGTGTCCCAGTAATCAACGTCAAGCAGGCAACAGGTGATATAATAATAGTCGTGACAGTTATCAGACAAATATTAAAAAAAATCTTTGTCGTGTTCTTTTCAAATTATAAGTATCAAAAAATTAGTCGGAAACACTGACACCCTGTGAAAACTAAGGCAGTTATATTTTAATTTCAAACTGTTATTTACAGAAGGTCATGGTTACATGCCAGAAAAATATCGAAGAAACGTTAATATTTGTGGTCACAGGACTTGAAAGTACATCACAGGCTGTCGGTATTTCCGATTTATTTTTTAACACTTATAATTTGAAAAGTACATTACAAAGATTGTTTTTTATATTTTTCTGATAACTATCACGACTATATATATTACCAGTTTCGCTTGACGTTGATTTCTGGGACAGCCTGTATATTTTTTAGTCACTTTTAACTTAGGTACATAACGACACACCTGTATATTATTCGAAGGGTTCGGCATAGGTGTACATATAACACAGCCACCTTAAACATAATGGCAACATTATGTTTAAGTCCCATGTAATAGGACTAGTTGAACCCTATAAAAACACGTGCCGCCATTGCACAAAGTATAAATAAACACTTTTATCGACACCATCAATCATATTCAAATGTCTGTTCTAAAGTGTTTTAAATAAAAACCCTATACAAGAGACGCCCCTCCTACTCCTCCTCAATCGATTTAACGCTAATATTAAACAAAAACTTTCCTTGTCCATCTTAGTATGGTAATTCCGGCGTCATAACTGCGTTTATTAGGCGCAGTGGAGTGTGGAGCGTGGGCGTCCTATGTGCGCGTGCGCCGCCCTCTACGCCCTTCTGCGCTATCGCCCATCGATGCATGCGCACCACGCTCGATGTAGGCTTTAATTGAACCTAAGCTGAGAAAAATATTGGTCTGCTACAATTTAAGGACTGATATTATGACTGCTATTGTAAGACCTTGTCTTCACAATAGGACGCGACCCTAAAGTACCTAATTCTAAATGCGATTTATATCAAGAATGGAAGAAAAGTAATCAATCAGTAATTTAATGAAGGACACAAAGTAGTGAAAGACATCATTCATGTTATTTACTCTTGATAAAAATTGTGTAGCTTCAAATGCACCCGGCTTAATAATGCACTAGATTACATTAATAATCAACAGCAACATGAACTAAATTAAAACCATTGAAACCAAATAAATAAATTTGAATTTGAATCAAATACTACGATCACAACACAATAGAGTCCATATTCTATGAAACAGTAACGTTAACAGATAAACATCTCGGTAAATTAAATAAATATTATTTTATTTAGGCCCCAGGCGCGCTGGCCAGTCGTATTTTGTGCGCAGACGCAGCCTACGATAAGACAAACCTAACTACCGAGTGGTGAGCTTATTAATTTATTTTATTTACTGCTTTAGACTGGCCTGCTAGGCTGCTACAAACGATATCAGAGATTATAATTTGTTAAGCTAGTGTTTAGAGTTGCTGAGATAAAGTCAAGAGCATTTGATAGATAAGTAAGATAGTTAAGCTTTAGGGTGCAATGAAGACAAGCTGATCAAAAAATCTAATGACGATATATTCTAGTTTTTTTTATTGTAGGTCCCTGGACATTATCATTATCGTCTCATGAAAGGATGTTTATCATCTTCTTAGTGTGTCGATGGCAATCTAAATTGACTCGGCCCAGAATTCGTCTATGTGTTTGGCGCCACCAGTAGCGTCCATTAAATCCTGTAACGTGCAGCTGACAGGACACTCAGGACATGATATTAAGTGTCCCATCGTTTGTGGAACAGCACCACATTTCCACCCCAAGGCGGAGTCGCCTATGAATCTCCACCTGAACAGGTTTTCCTTGCTTAGGCAAACCTGGGTCCGTAGTCTGTTTAAAGACTGCCAGGTTACCCAAGGCAGCTCATTTCAAGGTGGGAGAACTTTAGCGGGGGGAACGAATGGTTTGCGTAAGGAAGCACTGACTTGCCACAGCTTCAATCTTTCTTTTGAACGTTCGCGGAAAAACGTTGAAACGGTTTTTTAATTGTGTCCCACTCACTGGATTGGACACACTTTAAAAAACCGTTTCGACTTTTCAGCATTTGTGGCACAAGGATATTGCCGTGCAAAAGGTGTCGTGTGTCAGAGACCATTTTGGCCCTTTCGCTGGAGTTTGCCAACGCTCTGCGAACTACTGGTGGCGTTATTGCGGCTAGTGGATACAGCATTTGTACCGGGGTTGGAATTAGGCAACCAGTAATGATCACGTTTCATTAAAATCGGCAGAACGATTCCACACGGGGCACGCGAATTCACCCGCAGAAAAAGACAGCGCCAGCTCAGTAGCTCGCATAACGTCAGCGAAGCATCCCACTTCGATGAGACTAGTCGCTGAAGAAGACTGTTATGTTTGTGCACCTTCTGCTTGATGTTCTTGCTGTTTTTGCCGAATATTAAAGACCTGTCCAGAGTAACACCAAGATAGTTAGGGGATGTTTATGATAGACTAGATAGGGTTCAAAACTACAAGGTCAAATAAACTTAGCAAGCGAAACTCCACAGACATGATGCGTAACAGCGTGACAGGGTGGCAAATTTGCTGTTCCATACATTTTGACCGCGTAGGTATTGCACTTTTCTATGAAACAGTTGTTTTTTTTTTTGATAACCGAGGAAGTATTTCTACGCTAGGGGGTCTAGAATCAGCAGGAGACGCCCTGGGCGTCGGGAATCCCAAGCCGGTTCCCTGCCACCGTAGGCGCGGGCTTGCGGATGGCAAGCAATGGGCAGCTCGCCGTCCGATAAGGACCAGGCCCGGTCGACGGCGCGTTGTGTTCCACGCGCGCCTCAAAGAGATGTCAGCACCAAATGACGGGTTCCACTAGGGCCGATGCCTGTCAGAGGAAAGTCCGCAAGGGTTACCGTGGCCCCTGGCACAGGCAACTGAAAGAACACAGGTGGGTTTTAGTCAGTAAGAGTCTGACACGCTCTCCCGCTCCGCCCAGAGCGGGAGAAGTTATTTGACAATTTCCTAAGCTAAAAAAAAGGGTGGCAGGGACACCGACGCGCAACCAGTTACTATAGATTCAGTATATGACACTATGCAGAAAAAAAAAATTTTTTTTGGGTACCGATGAAACATTTCGCTGAGGGTTCCAGAATCAGACTACATATATACAATACAGAATACAGTTTGCGCGTCGATGTCGCTGCCACTCTGTGTAATGAAGACGAAACCATTTTTTATTAATTCATACTTTCTGGTAACATAACTCTTTCAAGTCTAAAATTTCCTCACTATTAACTTTGATGTTACAAAACTTTATTGAATCGCCCTATGTTTCTCTCAGGCTAAAGGCCTTAGTGGATATCCTGTAATTCTAAAGGCAGAGTATCACATCTCGCTGTGCATTAACGACATCAAAGGGTTTAACAGGAAGTAGTTAGTGCCCGGATGACTGACCGTATATTCCTATAAGACTTGCTACTTGCCCGTATGTGAAATACGTAATGGTCCTAAGAGATGAAGGTAAGGAAAATCGTTGTCTTATATTTTTACAGACATTAAATTAATATTCTTATTTTTGCTCGCAGAAAAATGGAAACAGCTCACACAGAGACATACATATCATTTTTAGTTTGACAGTTAAAATCAGTCAATTTTACAGATAGATTTATAGAGATGTATCCTTTTTCGGATATTCGAAAATTAGATAGAATGTAAGTTTTGAGAGAGTGCTTGGCTTCTGTAAAGGTGAATACTGTTGACCATTCCACTGAAAACTCAATCATCTTATGCACCACATGTGGTTTTTGTCTTCGCTAAGACCCTCGCTTCAAGACTTTATCTATATCTTCAGGTATTATTTGCATAAAATCCCGTAACGGATATTAAAGTTTCTTTCCCAGACTATCTTCCTCATGAAGCTTTTATAATCACGTCATAGACACTAGATCATAGCCTACAAAAGCTAGCAGCCAGTACACACAGTCGTGGTCCCGCGCTGGGTGTGCGGTCTTGTCACGATTCACGCAGCGCCGACGCAGCCTCGCTATTTGTTTTATATCCGAGACATATCGGTGAGAGGCACCCACGCCACGCCGTGCGTGATACAAACGAGAACTTTGCTCTTTACTTATTTATGTTCTACGATTTATTGTACTTCCTTAGTTAACTGTGTTTCAAATGGGACAGGCTGTGGTCTAGTTTTCTGTTTGTGCTCGTTAATTTGCTCTGTCATTATGTGGTATCGTCTTTGTGACTGTAACTTTTGAATTACTTTCTGAATTAAATGAGAGTTTATGTTTTATGCAAATGATAAGCTTATAAAAGCTATTTGTGCATACCATTTTATTCTAGGTTTCAGAATTCAAGGGCTCGTGGCTAAGTGATAACTGCTGCACGGGTCGATCGATCAGGTTTTGCTACGCTTGCCGTGGTTGGTCCGTGGCTGGGTGACCATCTTTACATACCGAAAACCCTCCGTGCCTCGCATAAGCACGTTAAGCCGTTGGTCCCGGCTGTCAACCGTGGATCTTTGACAGTCTTTACGGGACGTCAAAAGCCCGCAAGTCTGACAACCAGTCTTACCAACAGAGGGGCAATTCTCGTATTTTTAAGAACGTTCGCATTCTAATCTCAGTCTCAATCTGTCAAAAATTGTATAGCGTTTACCTATGGTTTACCTACATTTTTGACATTTGACTGTCGCTGAGATGAGATTGCGACTTGATTTTGAACGTTTTTAATTACGGGAATTGACCTTCAGGTATCGTATTACCCAGTAAAAGTCGCTCCATGTAAAATACTGGTATTCAGTTGCATCCGGTTAGACTGGAACACGACCCTAACATAGATGGCTAGGCAGATGATGAGAACGCCTAGAAATATAAATACAGGAAGCTTTGTAGTGATTGGTTGCAAAATATAACAACAACCCAAAAATAACATATGTTTCAAATATTCGATTCTTGCTATCTCATTATAATTCACTTGGCTAACTTACGAGAAAAGTTCTGGCACAATTTATAAATCCTTCCACATTTTAAAAAGCCATTACCCGATTCAACTATAAGTGTATCATCAAAGAATAGCTCGTAATGTATGGGCGGTGCGATGAGAGTCTAGAATCTAGATTTTCGTTCATAGCTTAGAGCTAGACTTTTGCTGCGAGCACATCACGCGCTATTACGCGGGTCGGTCGTGAGTACGCTTTGCATATTTCAAGAACGCCTGTATGCGCGTACGCCACAGTTAAGTGAAATGGATCGACGGTTATGTTATGACGTTAAGACTGCTCTGTTCGTTCCCACGTTGGTGCGGTTCCTTGAAGTTCATTGTTGCGGTACTTGATTAATATTTGGATGGAAATTATGCTGTTTCTAACGGGATCTTGGTCTGTTTTCTGAAATTAAGAGAGAGACACCAGGTCGTCAGGCCACAAACCATATGGAGACTAGCTTTGTGGCCTGACAACCTTCTGACAGTAATTAAGGTAGTCTGAATGCAGGCTTGGTTGTCCCGAGTAGCACCATTTTGGGGACATTTATTTCAGGCACTGGTTAAATAAGTGCCCATTTATTGAACCTATCACGCTTAAAAAGAGCAACCACTGCACATTTTTTTAACTTTACCCCACTTTAGGAATTTCTCCCGTATTGTGGGTGTGTTTACAGACATTTAAAACTCACATACACAAACAGCCAGACCCAGAACAACTACTTGTAGGTCATACAAATATTTGTTCCGCGGGAATCGAACCTGCGACACGCAGCGCAGCAGTGCCGTCAAGTTGAAAGTTAGTGTTAAAAGTTAAAAGTGCTACAAAGGACACGGCACCAACTTTTGATATTTGTCGAACATTGGGGCTGCATTTAGCGAGTTTTCTTTTTCCGGATCGGATTTAGTGCGTCTTCTACGATGAAAGTTTTTGAGTGACATGCATTAAAACTTTGTCAAACTTATTATAAGCCTATTTCGACTGCATTAGAATCATGTGGACTGTTTTAAGAGGTCTTACCAGGGGGTAAGTATTGATTTGTATTTTATTTTAGGTCAAATGGATTAAAATTCCTTGAGAAAGAACGATAAACGCTCTGTTGAAAATCATGTCACCGCATTTTGATAAGATATTTCGTGGGGCTTGGCATTACCATCGGAGGATTGCCAAACAAAATTAACAACAGGAATATAATTCTTCATGATCGATTAATGTAGAGAACGCCTTCAATCTCCACTGAGTGTTTTCTTTTGCTACACAAAAAAATTAAACACGCACAACCAATTATAGCCAAACCAACTTACAGCATTGTCTTCTCAAGGAAGAGCCACAATAAATTGGACTACGTATTATATAGTCGTCTGCGTTAGCTTTGTGAATTGTGGCAGTATGGAGCTAGCACGCTTGACCTGCGTAATTGTGTGCCGAGCCGAACAGCCGAGCCTATAATACCTTACTGCTCTGTAAGGGCCTTTAGAGCTCACGACTCCTTACGAATCCCAGGTCAGATGATGTTGTTGGCGGTACAGGGGTGTACAGTTGTGATAGATTGGAGTGGGTTTGGGAGTTGTAGTAATCCAGGTGTGGTGATGGTTTATGGTTAGTGTTTAGTTATGATCTTTATGACAAACGAACATAAGTTATACAAGGTGTTGTTTTGCATCCTCGTCAAATTCGAGGAGGTAACTATGCTAATGATTCTCGACACGAATCAATAATAAAATAAGTAGGTATTTATTTTTATTTTTTGTATTTTTCGGAAATCGGCATGTGTAGGGCCCGTGTGATACCGCCCTGTAACTGCGCTGTAACTGTAACGCATGCACACAGCGACATAGTCGTACGACACTGCCTGCCGCATACGCAACGGGGCGATTTTGTTCTTTGAAAGTGGAGTATTCTGAAATACTGTCAAACTTTAATATCTAAAAAAACAAGTATGTATTAATTATTGAGGAGGATCGTAATTTTATTTGATTATTTATGTCTTTCATAACAGCCTCCTGAAATTTGACGAGGATGCAAAACGACACGTTGTATAAAATAAAAAAAAAACTAAGTATATCTGTACTTTTAGTGCCGTGTCTCCCGAGAAAATCAAGACCACGTCATCGCTGAAGGCCTGGCCGTAGTCGCCCCTGTCTTCCAACTCCTTCAGCAGGGGGTCCAATAAAAACGGGCTAATACTAAAAAGCTCAAATTAAAAACCGTATCTATCAACCCCTGAAAACAACGACCTACCTAAATACGTAATTATTTTGAAACGTCAGTGTGGATTGCTTTAAGACGGGAATATGTATCTCTTATGAACATCGTTTAAGTACAGCATGTGCACATGTAGATTGCTTTTATGCAACAATGCGTAAAAGGTGCGCTTCCCTCGTGCGCAGGGTGTGGGGCGGCTCCAACAGTGTCTTAAGCATGGTTGTGAGTCGCCTGGACTGTGTATACATGGGTAGCTGTTGTGCCGTCTCTCATGGGATATCGCAACGGTGACCAACCGTTATTTCTTGAATTGTTTTCCTTGTTTTTGTTTAGTGTCTGTGCTTACTAACATAGTCGTAAGTTTTCCTAACAATCGTGTTGAGTCCTGGTTACTATACTAAAGAAAATTCTATTATATTCTAGTCTATTAATAGGATAGTTGGCACTTGCATACCTTCCTAATCATCAAAGAGGATCTTTAGTATCTAAATGCCAGAACAATAACTAGAGTGTCAACGCTAGTTGACAGTAACCAAACCACTCAATACTGCAACTGACCTTTCATTCTACAGATCACGCACACATTACATACGTACATCAATTCCCGCCTTTTTCTATCACATGCCTCGTTGTCCCGTGAGCGCATGCGCTACTGTTAATCTTGAGGTTCTGGTTTCGATTCCCAGATCAAGCAAAGTGTTATGGGTTTTTCCATCAGGATTTTTTTAGTATCAGCCCGGAGTCTGGGTTTGTGCCCGGTAGATGGCAATAACCTCGCTCCCTATTACTTGGGACTTAACTTACAACATAACTGGCTAAATCTTCGATCAACAAGACCAACTAGATAACGTCACGTACAAAATCAAAGGTAAATGCTGTCCGCGTGAAAAGAGTTTAAAACAGTTATAAGTTCAACCTAATTACAACCATGGCACCTAGTAATAAAGTTGTGTTTACATTGGCTGTGTTTCAAGCAAACTAAACAAAACAAGAGCTCACGTCTGGAAGTGCGCTGTTATTTACCGAGACGTAGGTATTGCTACGTATACGTAGGTACGTATTTATACGTATTTCTTGCGCCGACCCGATATCTAGTCGGTATTGTTGATCAAAGGGCGAAATGAGGATGTACAGAGGCCAGCACATCGGGTTATATACGAAACTGTCAAATTTCTCCAAATGATTTTAAACCTTAACATTTTGAAGGTTAAGTTCAAAGTCGAATGAGAATTTTTGACAGTTTTTGGTAACTTGACCTGCTGCTGTTTGTACTATAGGCACATTGTCAAACTTTTAAATTTGAATACGAGGATAATGGCTACTTTGTATTAGTGCGTGTATCTTGTCTATTTTTTTTTGTAATGTGTGTCTGCTTTGTGCAGAATAAACAATTTTCTTTCTTTCCTGTTTTCTTTTCTCAGCCTAACCCTTTCGGATTATAAGCGTGACGTTATGTTTGTATGTATGTCGCCTCTTGTAAATGTCTTCAAACCAAGTTGCCTATTAGTGTTGGGGCAAAAACGTGCGGAAGGCAGTGCAGACTAATTGGGCTGTATTGAGACCGCAACGGCACTATCGTATCGATATTTCAGGTATTGTGAGCTTTTATACTTATTTCATTTGCTGAAGTCGGTGACCTGTCACTTAATTGCACGCCTCATAACGCGAAGCGGTTGAGGTTGTGCTTTACTCCCGACTCGTCAAGGTCAAGCAATTTTGTGATCTTCAAATGTCTCTAAATTACAGAATTATTTAAAATTTAATTTCATTAGTGGTTACTCGAGTGTAGTTTTTATAGTTTAAAATAAATTATAGATAAAAAATGTTGACGTTTAAAAAAAAAAAAACTATTGTTGTTGCCTTAACCTGTCTTTAAAATTTTGCATGCTATGTTTTATCCTAGCTAAACATGCTTGTGCCTCAATTTGTATATTTAACACCCTTGTATACGATGTTTTACGCAAATAAATAATGGTATTCTATTCTATCACAACTATATTTCACTTATACAATAATAATATGAGTAGATGTACATCGAGGAAACACTTAAATTAAACCATCTAGTATACTTTCTAAAAAGCATTTTATGTTGCCACTTTGAAAAAATAACGTTTAAAAAAAAAAGTTACGTGGACGTCCTGAAGATGTCTCTACGCTGATTTTGTATGTACCAACGATAACTCCCGTAAACATTGATATATCTAGACTGAGCTTTTTTTATTAGTTCCAGAATTAGTTGAACTGGTGCCGTATTTCATATCAGTAGCCTAGTTTACGTATTTTTCATTTTATGAATTTTTATTATAATTCACAATGATACAAAACACGTACAAAAATTTAAGAACTTTTCTTAAATACAATCATGTTTTTTTTATATTACAAATCAATTATACCATATATTATTTTATTAAAATAAAAGAGCGTTAAGAGGCGTGCACTTTTGGATTTTCCAATCTTTTCTTAATTTTCGATGAAAGGCGGTGATGCGGTTTTGTAGGCTTTCTGTGTGAGAAGATTGGATGCTCTTTTGTGTTCCATTTTAATTTGATTTATGTATGGCTTTAAGTAGTGTGATGGCTCTATGCTTGATAAAAGAATTAATAACGGTTTCTTTAACTTTATTGGTCGATATTATTGCTTACAAGATTACTCGATTCAGCACATTCCATGTATATAAAATCCTCACTAATACGGAGCAAATGAAGTTGAAAACTCTCAATTATAAAGCATCAGACGAAAAGTTAAATGCCAAATGATTTTATTTCTGTATGTAGGTTTGTACAAACACCTTTACACGTCCATCATATTGTTTTAACTAGATAAGGCCGGCGTTTCCTATCTGGTTACTCTGAGAAGAAAGACCGAAACAAAACCAGAGGACATTCTCTTTTAAAGTCAAGACAAAATCTTGGTCAGATCGTGTGAAGACTATGTAGACCATTGTCTGAAATGGTCTTTTGAGGAAAGAACCAAACAGATTGAGTGGACCTGTCCAGTCAGTGCACCCATTTGTCAGTAATCGAGTAGCTCAAGTCATAATTTAAGGAGCTCGACGATTCGACGAACAGTACCAATGAAAGGACATTTCAATAGGCCGCATAAATTACTCAAACTGCCAGATCAGTTCAATCCTTTTCCAATTTTGATTCCGTAGTACTTAACTTAGGCACCTACTTGACTTCTATAATTGACCGACATTCTCGATCCACATAACCTGCCATACCTTTCTTGCCCCCCTCTTTTCGTTAATCGCATGACGTGTTGACCGGACCGACAAAAGGACAAGCGTGACAATAAACATAAATAAAGTCAATAAGAACTTGTGCTAGTGACACCTGTTTCTCGAAACGTGTTAGCTACACGTTCTATTATGAATTTCAACTGTTGATGTGCGCATGCGTCTATAGCAGTCTCCGTTACAAATGGAGAAATGTCACAAAAGGGCAAATTCCGAGGCTTCGCGTTTTGAAATGAGATCGTTTTTTTTAGGACCGATGACATTCGTATCTAGAATCTTTAGTTGGCGGTACATCCATAGTTAGGAGACGGTGGCTATATTAGGTCTCGTTTGACATATCTGTCAAAGAAAACGGTTACACCCGTGGTGCATCCGCCCTTTCTACTCGTTTTTACCGAACATAGCACTGAAACTGTAGCCAGTATTAGTAATTACTGTACCTACTATTTCGAACTGGCAATCGAGTCAAACAATATAAGCGGTTTTCACATCGCTGAGTAAAGGCTTTTTTAGATACAGCGAAGAAATGCGCATTTCTAACTAGCTTGTGCACTGCGTGTTGGCAACTTCAGAACATTGATTTCAAATACAAAATGTTACTTTCGTACTTCCAGAATTTCGAACCGAAAATGTAGTGCTGTAAGCATAATTGTGCGTGCGAGCTAGCGTTAATCTGCCATAGAAAAAAAAGCAATTATTTTTTTAACTACTCTCATTATTCAGCCTCATCATAAACGAAAACTTCACACAGTTCGCACTGAGTAGTAAAGCACGGAAGCTAGTTGCAACGTTCATCGCACGCAGGTCGGGCGCGTTAATTTTTCACGGAGCTAACTCGGCCCATTGTGAGGTGTTGAAATAGCCATTGTTTCCCTGACAATGGGCCGACAATGGCCCGTATCTCTCAAAAGGCCGCGAGCTCCCGACCTAGGCACTGTGTCTTGGGTACTTCGATAGCAAGCCGTGAGCTTTTGCTAGTCATGCCGATAATATGTACCTATATGTTTATTGGGGACTAGTATCGACTTGTGTAGGTGTTGGAGATTAGTTTAAGTTTTCCAAGGAAATTAGGGTTCATTAACTAAACATTTACGCGCGGCTTTCTTTCTTTAAAATTATAGCATTCCACATATTGATCATAGACAGTCCTCTCCCTGACCCTCTCCTTGACAACCTCTACTTGACTTGTATTTTGTATTTAATTTTTTATATGGTTTCACTTTTTACCGGAAGCGCAATTCTTAACTTAATCCGATTGAATTTAATTTAGCAATAGTACTTATTGCTTTAGCTATAATTTTTGCAAGTGCTGAGCACTCCTGTAGGTGACAAGTTTGCCCTCCAAAATTAGTTTCTATATGTGTATCTATACCCATAACTACACGTAATAAAATCGTAGCGAAGTCAAAACTGTACCTACATTGTATTTTTTTTTTCAATTATAAATGTGGCGTGTATTGCTTTGGCTATAGTTTTTGAAAGTCTCTTGTAGGCAGCACTCTTGTAGGTGACAAGGTGACCCTCCAAAACTAGTTTCTTTATGTATATCTTTATCTATGCATATAATAAAATGGTAGCGAAGTCAAAACTGTAGTGTTTTTTTTTAAATACGTTTTGCTTGGTCTGGAGACGATTCTAATGCCGAAAATATATTTTTTGTCTGTTTGCCTGTAAGTTAATAACTTGAACAGTCTTCCAAAAACCTAGTAAGCGTACCATCTACTTAATTTGCTTATTGAGATAACATAGATCAGTTCTGAGTTGAAGTACACGATTACTGACAAATGCATGCACTGACTAAACAGGTCCACTTCTGTGTTGTTCTTTACCCAAAGGCCATTTCAGACACTAGTATAATGTATATGGTCCTCACATGATTTGACCAAGATAATGTCTGAACTTTAAAAGAGACTGACCTCAAATTTTGTTTCTGGGTGTCTTCTCAGAGAACTCGGATAGGAAACACAGACCTCATCTACTTATTAAAACATGGCTGAGTTGTAAAAATGTTTGTATGAACCTACTTACAGAAATAAAATCACTAACACGAAAGACACACCTTCTAAAACAGCTAAACAAGACACCCGCATTGCACTGTCTTAAACGATTGGCCGTTCAATTGAATTCACCTACAGGCGGGATAACGAACATCTAATCATTTCTCCATTAGGCGTCTAGCAGCATTCTAATCTGTGTTATTGGCATACCAAGCGTTAGTACGAGCCATTTTACATCAAACGTCTCGCCACTGGCACTTCTGCCAATGGAATTTTATATTAGCGCCTAAGGAATGCCGGATTTGGATCCTTTCTAACTGGGAATTAATGTCTTCAGAACAGCTGGGAAGAATGCTTGGCATTAGAATTTAATGAACGTGGAGACGTGTTGTTTGTTAGAATGTTTTGTGTTTGGCGTGCAGCAAGAGAGTTGAGTTTTGTAGTGTTACTTTAGTAGTCTGGGTCGGGCTGTTGACTGCCTAATGCAACTTTGAATATAACTAAAAGTTACCTACATAGTCAAAGTACAGAAAAGTCAAAAGAAAGTTTGAAACTGAACCAACTCTTATTAAACAGAGATAAGAATAACATTGATATCGACTTTCATTGCAACCACGAGGCTGATTACTCACAAAAACCTATCAGCTCCCCACAAAAACATTGGCTTACAACCAAATTGGTTTCGTGATACATTTAGAGAAATTTCAAAGCAGGTGAAAGAGAATATCCGCATCCGTTAGTGTACGCGTTCCTTTTACGTCATACCGCCATTAAGCCCCACGGTGGAATGGTGAAATCGATCAATTATTTTTCGCTCGGCGTGCACTAAAAAGACGGCAGAGACGGCCGTTCGGATATTAAACGCCCGCCCGACGTAGAAGGATGAAACGTTCGCTTGGAACCAGCGATCCCTTTGACTGAGAGTTCGCGATCTGTCTGCGTCCTTATCGGGGCTCCAATTTCGTTTTGGAATGATTTGTTGGAGTCATCTATCTTTGATGGGTATTTTTTATTAATTAGTGATAGTTTTGTGGACCACGCCAACCACCTCGGTATCATGTATTGAAAAAGCACCTTGTTCAATACAAAAAAAAACGAGTTTCGAGTTTTTTGTTTCAACTTTTCAATTTGATAATGTAACTGGCAATTATAACCGATGTTGTTTTAACAGCCAAAATTCTTCTACAGCCATAACAATTTTATCATCCAAACCTACTCAAAAACCACAAAACACAAGCAGTTTCGTTTCGCATATCACCTAACTATAAAAAACCCTGTTATCTATTAATTCGCTAGTTTCGGCTGTGTAGTCTTGCGGTGGGGGGTGGTGATCGTATCGGTGTGATCGATGCACGCTTGCGACGCCCCCCCTAGCCCCCGTCTCCCCGCCGCATCCGAAACGGCTTCGGTAAAGCGCATTAGCTTTATTACTGTAACCAGGCCTTGTCTGTACGAACATGTCACATTCGATACTTGAAGTGGTAATAACACCGTTATAGGTTAATATGGCGTCGTACTGTGGGTGTTGGTTGATAAAGTGCTTATCTATACCTAATGAGTTGCTATAGCATTCTATTAATTGCACAGTACAATCAATTAATCTGAATATTGTTTAAGCCAGAGATTGCATAGGTTATTGGTTTAACCTTTATCAGTTTCGTGAATTAACTTAATCAAGCTTCATCTACGCAGCAGTTGAATTAAATGAAAACAGAAAACAGGTCTTTTCAATTATTGTATTTTTGGAATTCGGCAACTGATGGTCCACACGAAATAGGTAAATCTATATTTTTTCCTCTTAAATCTGGCCTACATTTCATGCAGTAAAAAAATGATTAGTGCAACCTGCCAAAAAAAACCATCTTCAATAAAGCAAGCGCAAACATTCTCCCCTGAAGCATTAGCGCCATATCATTTGATATATAATTCTCGTTAGAACCGGGAGGAGTTTCCAGGCATGCAAGTAGGTAAATATCATTTTCCTTCTTAAATTTCGCTTTCACTCCAAGCAGTCAAAAATCTTTATCCACAACCTGCCAAAACGAAAAACCATCTTCAAAAAAGCACTCACAAACATTCTCCCCTGAAGCATTAGCACCATATCATTTGAAATATAATTCTCGTTAAAACCGGGAGGAGTTTCCAGGCAGGCTAGGTTTTCAAGGCTTGGTCTTAGCCGCCATTAGTATCGGTCGGCGGGGCGACGTTGATCGATGGACGCCCTGCCACGTTCAGATGCACGGCGCACTGCTACCGTGCGTCAGCTTTTGTGCAACGATATTTTTGGAAAAAAAACTAGACGTAATTACAACTAAACGTAAAGTGGAGAAGATTTTTTGGTGGTGTGAGGGGTGATAATAGGTTGTGCTGCGTATTTAGTAGGTAGTTAAAAAGCTACCTGACAAGTTTAAAAATCTAAGGTCTCTTTAATAACTAGTGTTTTGCTCATTATGGCAAATTGGAAATAAAAACATGGCGTTTTTGTAGTAAAAAAAAAAAGAAACCATAATTTTTACACTGTATCTAATTAATAAAATCAAATCGCAAATACCGAAAAAATGCAAATAAACCAAAACATATTATAATCATCGTTATGATTACCCAAACTAACAAATGAGCTACATTTCGGTGGGCTATCAACCCACAAAGAAAGTTGGGCGGCTGTCGGAGTTAGCTGAAGTTGTTTGTACCGTCTGAGGGCGGGCGGGGAGGCGGCCAGGGCCGGCGGGGGGCGCTCACACCGTGCGAACAAAGCCTTCCGTGAAAGCCTTCGGACGTTGATAGATGCGATAAGCTCGGATGCAAGTAAGCTGCATACATTTCTCGCTACAGTTTCCCGCTAGCATAATCTTTTCGTTTTTAATAGATTGTCTAATTGTAGCGAGTGATTAAGCGATCGTACTTAATTGTAGTTGGAACCTATTTAGTAATAATGAGAAAGTACGCGTGTTCATGTCCGTTAGCAGGTAAAATGCCGATTCCTAGAATACTTTTCGTCTGGGAAAATTGAAAGCCATTTAGAGCGGGTCGAGTTTTGGGCTGTTGACATGTTTGATACCAAAGTAAGTGCCTTTAAGAAAGCTCAGACCGTCGGGAGTTTTGGACAAAATAAAATACCATGATTATTTTCAAAGTATTCCTTTTAATGATATCGTAATTAAAGAAGTTGCAATTAAACATGATTTTAAACGCTCAAAAATTTACAATTAAGAGGCTGGTCAACATGTTTCGTAATGTAATGCATGGATAAGCTCGCGGATTTTTCAAATCGAAAGTCGGAACTTTTCATACCGGGAGTGTGTTTGTGTCGTTAACACCGTCTTATGGCGAGCTGTGTCTTCGCTGCAAATACCAAACTTTTTCATTAATTTCGGTTAGAATGTCCATGGTTTTCGCAGTTCGGTTCGCTAACCTTGTTGTTATAACATTCGCTCGAGATGCCTCGAGACTTGTTCAAATTAACTGATTTATTTTATAGTTGGACAAGGACGGTGTGTTCTAAGGACGACGACAGTGTGTTCATACTTGTCAATATCCTCCAGAACTATTTTTTCAATCAATCAATCAGTTTATTTGTGAAGCATAGGTGTTTACATAAATAGGTGCGCTATGTTTTGTCATATTATTAAGACATACAAATTTATAAGTGACATATTAGGTGTCATTACTTTATGTGATTTAGAAAATAATAATATTTAAAATTAATTAAATACATGAACAGAAAAGAGAAAACAAAAAAACATCAAATGCAATAAAATCAATAAATAGTCACAGTACTTATTAATAAAGGGTAAAAATGCATTATTATAATAAGTAATTGGTCATTCAAAAATTCGTCTACAGTATAATAACATTTGTCAATTAATAATTTAGTAAGTGCTTTTTTAAACTTAATATAATGTCATGTTTTTAATGTCATCAGGAATTTTATTAAACACTTTAGGTGCCATACCAAAAAAACTTTTTCGCATCAATGCTGTCTTACATTTTTGATGACATATTTTATTTACATATTGGGCTCGTAATGGAGTTTTTCTAGTGGAAGTAATGTTTTCAAAAAATTGTGAGTTTCTTTTCACAAACAACGCAGTTTCCGAAATGTATAATGCTGGAAGGGTCAGTATTTTTAAAGACTTAAAATAGGGTTTACAGCTATCCGTTGTTTTTATATTAAACATTGCTCTGACACATCTTTTCTGCATCCTAAATATAGCTCACGGTCAGTCGACTGCCCCTAAAAAATTACGCCATATCGCAACACAGAAGCTACAAGTCCATGGTATGCCACCAGTAACGTGTCTTTATTTACCTATTTTGATAACTGAAAGAGTGCATATGCAGATTTACTCAGGCGTTTACAAAGTTCTTATATCATGGGTTTCCCAGTAAGCTTACTGTCGATGGTAATACCTAAAAACTTAGCATTATTATCTCCTTCTATTTTATGGTTATTATAAGTTACACCAATATTTTGATGTGGTTGCCGTTGATGAAATATTAAAGCAGTAAAATATTAATATTACAGTATTATATTTGTATGTACTTGTATGGTATTACCTATTACGATGGAAACGAGTCACTCGACATTATTTATTTGCGAGTTCAATTTACAATCGTCCAATGACACCTTTTAGTAGTAAGTAGTTGTAGAGCTTTTTGTGATTGAGTTCGTCCGGGAAGGTGCATGCCCTGCATAACCCGACCCCTCTTCCCCTCTTTTTCTTTGTAAGAGGGGTCAGGTAATGCAGAGAACTGACCGTGCAACCATAGAATAACACCTATGTGAGTATTTTTTGTAAGTAATTTTTTTTTGTGAAAACAAGCCCTTAATGAACTCAAAAGTAGAAAATAAAACTTACGTGAACATAGAACGAAATATTTTCATAAAAGCTTGAGGCATGAGCGCCTCTCTTACACTTCAAAATCTATGTTTACGTAAGTTTTATTTGGTACTTTAGAGTTCATTAAAAGTTTGTTTTTAAAAAGGTTTTAATAAAATTTTATTTTGTACTTACTTTTTAGCGTTAGCATTTGTTTAAATATGTGTTCTGTCGATTACCCACACTTGAAAGGTACTTGTAAAGAAAAATCCAACGAACCCAAACACGCCTTCACACAAGCTTCGCTTCGCTTCATGTTGTGAAGCCAACCGACATGCAGTATCCAAGCCATGCCATACTTTAGAACGGGCTATCAGAATTTAAACATCATCGTCATCTGCCTGCTTTTCCTAACGTTGTTGGGGTTGGCTTCCAGTCTAACCAGATGCAGCTGAATATCAGTACTTTACATGGAGCGACTGTCTATCTGACCTCCGCCCCGGCTGTCACAATTGAATGTATATACAAAGTTTCGTGCCTGTGCTGTTGATCGCTGAGGAGATCGCTCGTATGGAGCCAATCCTGGGGCAGCAGACAGGTCATGGTGTATGAATGCGTAGATTAAATTTTGTGTACTTGCGGTTGACCGTTTAGGAGTTCCCTCGTCTGGAAGCAACCTTGGGTGCAGCAGCCAGGTCATGGTGAATTTTAGAACGAGCTATCATTATTTAATGCGTATAGCAAAGTTTTGAGTTGGTACTGTAGCCCCTTGGAGAGTTCCCTCGTCTAGAGTCAATCCTGGGCTGCAGCAGCCAGGTAATGGTGGACTTTAGAGCGGACTATCATACTTAATTGCGTATATAAAATTTTGAGTTGGTACTGTAGCCCCTTGGAGAGTTCCCTCGTCTAGAGTCAATCCTGGGCTGCAGCAGCCAGGTAATGGTGGACTTTAGAGCGGACTATCATACTTAATTGCGTATATAAAATTTTGTGTCTTTATTGTTGATTTTTAAGGAGTTCCTTCGATTGGAGCCAATCCTGGGTATAGAATCAGGTCATGCATCATGCAAAAAGGTATTGTCTTTGAAACAGAATCAACAAGTAAAATTTCAACTTCGTAGGATAAGAGGAAGTGGTCAACCATCTGGTATCCATAACACAAGCCTTAATAAGTGCTTAACTTGGAACTAGATGGTGCTGTGTGCAATGTCAGACGATATTGATTTATTTATTTTTTTATTTATTTTTATTTCAGCTTGCAAGATTTGACCAATACATACTAACTAACCCACAAGGCAAGTTAAATAAAAGCTTGTAAAAAGTTGAGTACTTTGTATTGCCGCCAAGAAGCATTGCTGTGTTCTAGTTTGAAGCCTATGGTGATGTAAATACAGGCCTTGAGATGTTCCAGCCTTATCTGTGATGGCAACTCACTTTCGTCTCCTCTGGTATTCCATACCTATGTCCAAAGGCAGTGATGATGTCTTACCATCAGGTGGGCAGCATGCTTGATTGCCACCCGAAAATAAAAATAAACCTACGAATACACCATTCAGACAGCGTCAGACAGTATCTGTCTGGCATTATTGCTGAAATGAACCTCGGTCGCGAGGTACACATAACCCGATACAGGGATATTGTTAAAACACCATCAACCTCTTAAGGTGTCATTGTACTCATCATTATGAACAACTTTTACTATAGAACCAAAAAAAAAAAAAAAAAATATGGAAAAAGCAATCGCGAGAAAAAAATCAGCTGGTCCCTACATTTTGACGAGTTCTGCAAACATAAATGTAGGGAACATCAGATTTTTTTTCGCGATTTAATATTTGGTCCCAATTTGTTTTTTTTTTTGGAATAGAAATTCGTTCCTGGATGTACTTGGGGAAAGCCTTTGCGTAGCAGTGGGACAGAATAGGCTAATTTAAGAAAAAACGTAAATTTTGAATTTTTCATACATTTGAAAAAATCTTCTTTGCGTACGGTACCTACTGTTCCAATTAAAAAAAAATCTGTTTTTCTTTTTCTTATTCATTACACCTACAACATATTATTGCGATTGACAAACTACGAGTGTCCTTGAAGGCCTCTACACACCCTCCATTGTCAACACGCCCTTGCACTGACCTTGACCCGAGCACCCTCGAAAAATATTCGTAACCTTGACTGAGTTACCCAAAGTCGTGTCCAAGGTTCAAGGGTAAGGGCAAAAGTGGTGTCGATTTTTGGGGTGCCGTAGGAACTTTTTAAATTCGTTTTATCGCCCAACGGACATAATTACGTCTGTGCACGTCCCTGTAACTGTGTTTGAAACCCTTTGAATAGTAAACTAAGTTGTTTACTTTGTTATATACCTATTATCACAACTTTAAACTTACTTAAAATAACGTTTTTATTCATAAATTACTAAGTAACGATAAAATCGAATTCAATTAGGTATTCAACATAGGTAGGTAAGGATAGCAAAAAAGTATAGAAAAATAAAAGTAAAGTAGGTAAATGTCCTTGAAACCTTTTGAATGGTGAATTAAGTTGTTTACTTTGTTATATACCGATTATCACAACTATAGACTTACTTAAAATAACATGTACCTATATTCATAAGTTACTAAGTAACGATAAAATTGAATTTAATTAGGTATTCAAATTAGGTAAGGATAGCAAAAAAATGTAGAAAAAGTAAAGTAGGTAAATGTCCTTGGGTAATCCAGATAAGCTCCTAAGAAGTATAAAAACTTAAAACCTGATTATCAAGTCTTAGACGAATGTAATAACTGATTTATCTTGCAGTTCAGGTGCGTAGTGTGGGTGAAGCAAAAATTATAATAGGTACTTATTATTATCATGGTCCTTTATTTTCTATAGATATGAGGAACGGGGTGTAATGTTCACTCATATCTCCATAGAAAAGGGAGGATCCTCTGACCAGACGGGTGTTCTGTCTGGTGGGAAACTGCCCGACGGTTGATGTCAAGACGTTGTTTATATGCTAGTTGCGCGGTAAACGTCAGTGTGATGCGTAGTTCGCATGTGGCTTTGTAGATGTCGCCTCAGTTTTATGCAAAAAAGCGGGAGAATTCGCGTCGGACTCGCACACGAAGGGTTCCTTACCACCGTATAATATTTAACACTACCTAAATACTTTTTTGAATACTTAATCACGTTTCTTGAATGGGGACACCTTTCATTTTTTATTTTACTTTATTTTTGTTGTAGCGGCCATAGTAGTACACAACCGTATAATATTTAACACTAAATACTTTTTTGAATACTTAATCACGTTTCTTGAATGGGGACCCCTTTAATTTTTATTTTACTTTATTTTTGTTGTTGTGGCCATAGTAGTACAAATTCTGCAAATTTCATGTGTCTACCTATAACAGTTCAAAAGATGCAGCCGTGTGACAGACAGACGGATGGACAGCCTTAGTAATCCCCCCCCCCCTCCCCTCTTAAGGTCTCGTTAGCACCCTTTGGGTACGGACTCCTAAAAATGTTAGTATCATGGATGTAGAGCAAACCAACATGATGTGAAAAAAATTTAAGCCCCATCCATATTACATTTCGCGATCGCTAATAAGTCCGAATTAGTTTAAATCGAAAAAATCTGAAATGAGATTGTCCGGAAAAGACCCCCTCTTAAGGTCCCATTTGCACCCTTTGGGTACGGACTCCTAAAAATGTAAGTATCATGGATGTAGAGCTAACCAACATGATGTGAAAAAAATTTAAGCCCCATATTACATTTCGCGATCGCGATAAGTCCGAACTAGTTTAAATCGAAAAAATCTGAAATGAGATTGTCCGGAAAAGAACCGGAGTTACCGACATAGCTTGCAGAGTAAGCAAGCTGAAGTGGCAGTGGGCTGGCCATGTTTGTCGAAGGACCGATGGCCGGTGGAGCAGACGAGTCCTGGAGTGGAGACCGCGTATCGGCAAGCGTAGCGTGGGACGCCCCCCAGCTAGATGGACCGACGGCCTCAAGAAAGTGGCTGGGATAGACTGGATGTGGAAGGCGGAGGACAGGATGTTGTCACGCAGCCTGGGAGAGGCCTATGTCCTGCAGTGGACTGCGACAGGTTGAGTTGATGAGCTTAAATTGCATCTGAATTATCGATTAAATTGTAGGCTAGGTACAAGTCTGCGGCCACTCTTAGGAGCAGATGTGAAATTACGCGCTTATTCGCAACTATGTGATAAGCGCAGTCATTCCCATATCATTATGTTAATTATTAATTTAAACGAGTATACAGGTTACACGTGCCGAAGATTTACATAATTTTTGTTTCTATGCATACATTTATGATAAGTACCAATGGAAAGTTTTAAGATAATATAATTTTTTTTTCACGTTATTTATTCTGTTTATAACTAACTAGAAGTGGGGTCTAAAAAGGCCACATTGAGGAAAGCCCCTGAACTTAACATGGCGAAGTATCTTCGAAGTAACTTTAATATCTAGGTATGTGATATACAATTCACATGAATCATGTCAGTCAGAGTACCTAAAACCCACCGAGTAGGTACTAGGCACGAAAACGTGGTGCCGTCTGCTCTGCGGCAGAGCATCGTAAATGCATTTTCTTATAATTCAGAAGCGTCACGTAGACTGTACGTAGCGCGCGCGGCCCCAGACGGAAAGCCCGGCTACACAAGACCGCCAGCGAATTTGCAGTTACCTCTTTTTATCTGACGCCCGCACCTATAAAGCGAGGTAAGAAAATTGGTTTGAATTCAACGTTATATTTTTAATCTTATAATATTTTTTAAAATATTGTGTTTATGAACAAATATTTAATTATTTTAGAGTTACTCAATTTGCGTTAGGTTCATCGTATTTTGTAATTATTCTATACTTTCAGTTACTCTCCTTAAGTACTTAAGTTTGTTTTTCATACTCCTTTGAAGGTTTTCAATATGTTAAGTGAAAGTTACCGCAATTGACTGCTATCAAATACACATTAAAGTTCATTCAAACTTTCTAATAATTCATTTCACTTAATCAGTTAATGCTTTTTGCTTCTGTGTTTAAATTTTTCAGTTCAACGTTATTTTGGCGTACCTACTGAAAACTAAATTCATGGTTTTAATAAAGACCCAAACGCCCACCTCCTATAGGTACATACTAAGAGCTTGGTTTAATGCTCTAAGGGTACATAGTACCTTCCACAGGGTAGCCATAAAGGCTCTGAAACTAAGTTCAATATAAAACGAATCAACTAATACAATTTGTCATACATCAACTTTGACACGTGACAACGGGTGTCACATCTAAGCTTGCAAGTGCACAGAGCGCTGCGAATATTTTATTTGGGCAGTGCGGGGACGTGTCGCCCCGCCGCCCAGTGCCTCCCCGCGCCTATCTGGGGGTGGCGCCCCCCAGGGGGTGCTGAGTACGACCGGGGGTGCGACGTTGATCGATGCACGTCTTGCGCCGGAGGCTGCACCCGACGTAATTCATTAAACGCTGAAACTCCAAGCGGATTTTGAGTATTAAAACGATTTCTCACGGGGTTGTCCAGTTTGGCTGCTCCTTTATGTAAGAGAGGTTTAAAGCGGTTTGCTTAGTTGATAAAGTGAATAGGAATTAAGTTTAAAAGCTGCAAAGGATTTTGCAGTCTGAGTCAGATCGTCGCCGTAAATAAATTAACAAAGGTAAATGTTGAGGACTCGTAGGAAATTAATTCTGGGAATTAGTACGGTGTTGGTACTTATTATAGGTACTTACGCTTGCGTTATATCCAAGCAAAATTATTAATTTAGCACCGAGATCCTTAGGGTTTTCTTTGTTCACCGAGTATCTAAAACAAAAATAATGTAGGTACCTATACAAATGAATATTGTCTGGTAAGTTTCTCAATGTAATTAGAGAATGACCTAATCCATTTACCTATTGAGCTTGGTGCCTGAAGTATGAAGAGTGATGAATGTTTACAAGCTAAACATTTAAAACGTGGCAAGCGGCTCGGACGCGGCGCAAATCTCTAAAGAAAACGAAAAAAAAAATTTAAAACTGACTACCTGCCATTTTTATTTTTTTAGCAAACTTAAAATCAGCGAAATTTATCTAAAACTTTTACTCAAGTGAGAACAGAATGAAAAATATCTCTAGAAACCCACCACCGACATCATTAGATTACCCACTTACACAACATGTCCCATAAAAGAGTTCAATCCATAATAAAATGGTGATAGTTACTTACTTTTCCACTTCGTACGCTTCGTCTTCGACAGTTTGACACCTATGACGTCACTCCTTTCCGCCTCCGTCGTCGACAAACACCGCGGTCGCATCACTACCCTGACTGTGCATACGTCGTATACAACAATATAAACATGCACCCAACTTTCTTGAGAATATTCTTCATACAATAAACTTTGAATATAAAGGTTGCAAAGTAAATGAAAAGTTTCAATTGAAAGGGAAAGTGTGGAAGTAAATTAATGGAAAGTTTTGAATTATAGGTGTAGACATGAATATTGTATTATTGACTGTCTAGCGATTGTGTCTTATATGATAGGATAGATATTGTATTAAGTATGTTATATAGGTACACGCAATATGTAGGAGTGTTGATCCTTGATTCCTATTGTTAGGGACAGAGTTAATATTTTTTTGTATAATTTCTAATCAATAGGGGTTTTCTATTACCATATCAAACTTTTAATTTGTTAATTATGTTGAGTAATACACGCTTGTCAACTAGTTGTGTATTCGAATTCGCTCGTGTGAAATGCTCCAGAGCTTTTCCGAACCTTTTCTCGTGTTTAGTGACAAACAGACAGACTTACAACTGCCTGCTCGTATAATCATTATATCTATGACTAAAGTTTTAAACGCACAAGTAAATAATCCGTTACTAAATCGGATTGAAATATTTTTTTACATATTTTTTTTTTTTGTACTATCGGCACCTACACTGGAAGTGGTGTTTTGTAACTTTCGACGTTCAAAAGGCGCTGCTTCTCTGCCTAAAATTGTACCAATGATTTTGAAATTTTCAATATCTTTCAGGCGCAATTAATAATGGCTGGCTCCGTAGGTACCTAACAACATCTAAAATAATTGCGTGTTCATTAAGGAGTCTGTCGGGCCACCGTCTGAGTATCACATTCTCAAAGACTTTGTGATACGTCAAGCGTTGTCAAAGCTGGACCTGCCGTGGCTTTCTGCTTTGTTCAGACTTGCGGGACACTCTGTGGCTTGCAAGTATTCACTACAACATTAACATTACATTTAATATTGTTGTTATAGGTACTGGTTTAAGCTTTGGTTTATGCATATTTGAATGTACCTGCTTAAGCATAGATTAACTGAAGATATAGGTTTATTAGTAATCAATTGTTTTTACCTTATAAAAACAATTGATTACTTATAAACCAATGCTATCCTGGCAATGATTGCCAACAGACTGGGCTGCCTTTATGTCCGGCATTGCTGTGGTAGGCATGTTGCTGTTCCAATGCCGGTTAGAAAATTATAATTATTGTGTATATTTTTATTTATTTTTGATGACCAATAATCTAAATGTGATTATGTGAGTGAATAAGTTTAATTTCATTGAATGTCTTGTAAGTATGTTTGTGTTGTTATTGTAAATGTGTGCCTAATAATTAGTATAACTCTTGTGTTACTTGATTATGAATAAATTATAATAAAATTATTAGTTGTGGCTGTAAACCTGGAAGAGATCACAAATATGCAATAAGGCCGCCCATTGTATATTTTGTAGCGTTTGATTTCGTTTTGTTACGTGTTTTTGTGGTGTACTTTAAAGTATACAGGGTGGCATATATCGACGCGCAACTTGTTACCATAATTGTTTTTTTTTTTTTTACTCTGATATTTATTTTTAGGTTATTAAAAAAAAATGCTGTGCCTTACGTTTTGACCGCGTAGGTTTCACTGTTCTATAAAACAGCTGTTTTTTATTTTGATAATCGACGAAAAGTTTTAACCGTAGCGTTAAAACTTATCGTCGTTTATCAAAAAAAAAGGCCTAGAATTATGTTCTGAATTCATGGTTACAGTTTGATATAAGTAAGTAGAGAGGTATTGGGACTCTTCTGTAGATTGCTTAGATACATTAATTATCATGGCAAAACATTGTATTAAGGTTCTTAGACAGTAGCTAGATGCTGATTAGTTACTTCGAAAAAATCTTTTTATAAGTTATTGTATACCACCAATTAAAGAAATACCCTTAACACGTACCGTATATTTAATTACACAAAAACGCAACGTTTTCGCGCAAACAGCTTGAAAGTTGGCTGCTGTTCACGTTCAGGAGTAAAGGCATTTCTTGTACACCTGCATCGATCAACGTCGGTGGCGCGGGACCCGAGAAAGGCGAGATTACGGAGAAAAACTGGCCCGGGATTTTTCTTGGTGCTCCACGCCATGTAATACTTGGATTAACGATCTTTTTCGTGTTGGATAGCGTTTTATGATGGAAGTTAAGGAGGATTTGAGTGTGTGAGTATATAGCAGTTTCTTCATGACCGACACTAGTGTACGGGTAGTGCTCTGCATTATCTGACCCCTCTTACAAAGAAGAAAAAGGGAAGAGGGGTTGGGTTATGCAGGTCACTTTTTTTTGTGGGTGGGAAATCGTCAAATAACTTCTCCCGCTCGGGGTAGAGCGGGAGGGCGTGTCAGACTCTTACTGACTAAAACCCACCCGTGTTCCTTCAGTTGCCTGTGCCAGGGGCCACGGTATCCCTCTCGGACTTTCCCGCAACCCTGGCAGTATGCAGGTCACTGACTTTACAATTGGCTGAACGGAAAAAAACATACCTAATTGTAAAACTATACATGTATTTGCTGTCGAATACTGGTGCAAAATAACAGAATAGCCAACTTTTTGGTCCCAGTGTGTGTTTGAAGTTGATACAATATTCTAATACATGTACGTAAGTAGGTACCTAGTCAAAATGCTAATTGTATTGCCTTCACTTTAGTTAAATGAACTTTAATATAGCTAAGGAAATGCTCGTTTGAATTTACAAATAAAACAACGAAGTTTTGGTAATCGAATTTTTGGGGAATCGACACTTTTAAATAATAATATTTACTATACTATATATTATTTAAAAGTGTCGAATCGCCCGTTACGGGCGAATAAATTCGTGCGAATCGTATAATAAGCTGGATTTTTTTCATTCATGCTGAGAAGAGTAAGAAGTATGGTAATTGCGCCGGAGCACTCGTGAAAACAAGCTTCCGATTTGATTTATTCGGAAAAACTAGGTATCTTGTTTGGAGTTATTGAATTTGCCTGAATGATGTATGAGAGTAAAGTAAAACTAGAACTTTTTAAAATAATTACCTATCTTTAACTATTTGATTGTGAAAAATAAAAACTGTCACTGTGCATCCACGTTTTGTGGCTCATAGAAATCGCTTAAGATTGCTGATTCGAAAAACAATAATTATTCTATTCTTTATGGTGAACTAGGAACTACCAAGTCCACCAAATAAATACATACTGATTGTAATTAAAATAAAGATTTACGCGCATTTCGCAATCATATTCATAAGTCCCACAAACACACATACAAGTTTAGTGAAATGTATCCTAAATGAGTGGAGGCGGTAACAAATATGTCTTCTGCAAACAGTATTAGTCTTGTCGCGGCGAGCGCACTTCGGAAGCCTCGGAACAGATGCTGCTCGCACACTGACCATGTTTCATGGAAATCTTCATAAATTACTATTTCACTGAATACTACGGATGCTTGCATTATTACTTACCCCCCTTTTCCTGGAAATTTTGGTGTGTCAGGGGTAGCTTATTAATGCAGGCGACTTTGTGTAATTTTTATGATGTATTTCCTTGTTAAAATTCGGAATTACCCGTGTAGTTAGAACGATAATGCTAATATTTCAAGTGCCTGATGTAAATTACCTACCACACTTTGAAGAAGCATATTTTTAACGTTACTGAGACGATGATGTTTTCCAGGCATTATCAACGACTATAAGAGTGTATAAGCACCTACCAATAAATATATTACTAACAACGCTCCGTTATCTAAAACTAGTTAGCTACGTTTATTTATTTATTTATTATCAGAACACCAATAGCATACACATGTAACATTAGTTTACAAAAATATATTCGTAGACAGTCACGAGAAACGGTTGGAAACCCGTTTAACTTACGCAAGCGGCAAGACTGACTACAAAGATGATCCAAAATGGACATTTGAACATTTATTGAACGTGTAGTTTATAGATAACGTGACCATGACGCGGAGCATCTGGATGACACAATACGTTACATTAGGTGCATTGTGATGTCAACGAACGAGTACCTACGCATACACAAGAATCGCCTATATATTTTTAGAGTTATAGTCCTATAGACTACAGGCGTGGATATAAAATTTTATTTCAAACACGTGTAACATTATAGCTAGTTGACGTAGTGTAGGTATTTATTTGTATTGTTGATAATTGTGAGCTTCGATTGCGCGAGATGTGTGAATCAGTATCGTGTTAAAAAAATAAACTAAGTAAACAACTTCAATTTAAAAAAAAAACTGACCATAAATATACTTTACCGAAATCTGGAATTTCTTTAAGATGTTATCTGAAAAAAAGCAACTCTGATTAAAAATAACGCAAAACGGTTTCAGTAAAAAACGTTGATCAGTCAGAGATGTCCCACCTTCGGTCTCCCGAGATTAATTTAGCGGGCAGCGAGCAGGGCGCCAATATAGACGTCTAGATGGCGCCCTAAGCACCTTTACACGTGGCGCTCACACCGACTGTCTAACTTCCTTCGATAAAATGCCCCGTGGCGTGCAGTGACACAACTGACGGGAAAATATTGGGGATGACAGTGTTGAAGTATTAGGAAAGAGAAAACTTTGTAGGTACGTAAATCAAAGATCGGGAATGCAAAAATCTTAAACAAAAGAAAAGTCAAGAAAGAGCTTGTTAAATAGTAGATAACGTCTAATGTCGTCCCAACGATTTGTGTAGGTACCTACTTATTGTTGTTTGTGAAATGAAACTTCATAGGTGACGATTCGATACTTGGACGAGAATTCTCAAGGACGCGTCAGGTTTAGGCACATTTCGTTACACGAGAGAGAAGAAAGATAATAACTCTCTGTCTCTCACATTAAATATCTCTTATTCTTTATTTTTATATATTTTTGTTTGAATTTTTAGTCTGTGCTCTTCCCGTGCGAGTCACAATTAATAGTTTTTCTTTCTTTCTTTATTTCCTTTTATATAGTAATTGAAAGTAAACATTAAAATATCGGAATCATGTTGATAACGTATTATTTTATAACGTCTTATTGCTATAGACTACTACATGTATTTGTATAATGCATTTATTTATTTATTAAATCTCTTTAAATCTTTAGATCAACATTAATTCATCTTTAAAATCGATAAGTGTCAGATGGGTTTCAGTTTGTGTCTGATAGTGGCGCGAAAAGTGCCGTGACTTTATGAGATCGTGACTATCTTCTAGTAAGTTCCTGTTCATTTAAGTATTGTTTGATTTTGAAGGTCGCTGCTAGAGTATGTGCCTCATTCACATATTCGTTCCTAATTATGTAGGCACTGTAACGGTTGTCTGCTAAAGGGAAACACATCATTCAGGCTGGTAGAGTAAAATTTCAATTTGAAAAACCCCGACACAAACAAAAACCTCAAAAAACGGCCGGACCGCTGTCCTTCTTTAGTTTTTTTATTCTAAGATATCTCCATAAGTCATCTTTTAAACACAACGAGACAAAAAACAAAATCGGTTCAGCCGTTTGGGAGATACGATGCCGCAGGAAGACGCACAAATTCACACGTTAAACTTATGACACCCCACTTTTTCGTCGGGGGTTAAAATTAACTCTGGTTGCAAACGATCACTCAAACCAATTAGTTTACAAAATTGGATATATGGCGATTGTTTTCAAGAAACAACAGTTATGTGACAGGCGCGTAAAATACAGCACGTCCTGTAGAAATAAAAGCGAAACTTTAATATTGCTTCTTATTTTCGTATGTGGCTCCTGTCCCACGTAGGGTTCCGTTACGGGTAACGTCCACAACGCTAACAGTAGATATCCAATAACTTCATGAGATTTCTTTTTTCTTGTTCACAATGGCTGAAGTTTGAGGGGCTTGTGGCTAAGTAATAACCGCCGCACGGCTCGATCGAAGGCTAAGCTGCGCTTGCCACGGTTGGTCCATGGATGGGTGACCATCTTTGCATACCAAGACCTCTCCGTGACTCGGAAAGCACGTTAAGCCGGTGGTCCTGGCTGTCATTCGTGGATTTTTGACAGTCGCTACCGGTCTTTAGAATCCCGAAAGTCTGACAACCAGTCTGACCAAGAGGTATCGTGTTACCCAGTAACTGGATTGTGTAGGTCAGATAGGCAGTCGCTCCATGTACTGGTACAGCGTCCTAACTATTGTTTGCCTCACCGGACGACGTCACTACGTCAGCGCCGGCTGTCGCTGAAAACCAGCGCTGGGGCTCTGTCTTGCATAGGGTCGCGGCATAATGCTGAGCGATAGCCGTTTTGCGTGGATGTGACGCATGTTTCCCCCAACCTTTTCATATTTTCAGTGTTGTGTTATTTTCTGCGTCATGTTTATTTATTTATTAATAAACAACAAAAATTAAACTGAACACTACTTAATATACAATGGGCGGCCTTATCGCTTTCTGCGATCTCTTCCAGGCAACCTTGAAACGCATTTGCTTACTGCAAATAAACGCATTTTCTTTCTTCTTTCTTTCTTTCTTTCCATGTAAAATACTGGTATTAAGCTCCATCCGGCTAGACTGGAAACTGACTCGAACATAGTTGGGAAATGGCTAAGCAGATGACATTCACGAAGGCTGAATTATATTAGGTGCTTCTTGATTAGTCAATTCACGAATAGGTTGGTTCGTCTAAAAAGTAAAATCCGTCCTATTATGCCTTACGAGGAAAAGCTAGGCGTAGGGTGGATTTTACTTCGAAACGAATCCCTTACAAGGAAGTCTTAAGACGAACCGAAAGTTCCTGGAAGGGTCCCTGGTCCATGAAAATGCTGAAGAAAGTAATCTTCCTCTGTCACTCAAGCGAAAAATTATGGACATGTGCATACTTCTCATTTTGACCTCTGGATCCCAGACTTGGTCTTTGACAAGCATTCAAAAGTCAAAACTCAAGGTTTGCCAACGTGCGATGGAGGATGAAGCGCAGTATTCTAGGCGTGAAATTAACAAACCATATTCGGAATACCACACTGCGCTTCAAAACACAGATTAGATACTGAAGTTGACGTGGAACGGGCTGGCCACGTCTGCCACATGCTCAATGAGCTGTGGGCCAAAATAACCACTATAATATAGAGCCTGAGACAGCTAGAAGGCGTCGCGGTAGACCTTGTAGAAGATGGGAGGAGCTGGATAAACCAAATTTCCACTTGAACACTGGATCGCAAGCACTGGAAGACACGGGAAGAGACCTTTGCCCAGCAGTGGCCTGTATCATCCTACAGGCTAACAGTAACTATTTCCTTTATTCAGCAGTAGTAGACAACACCGATATCCCGGTTTCATGCTTTTGGGATTTGGATTATCAGTAAATACCTTCAAAGGTATTATGGCCTGGGACCTATAGCTACACGTGTAACTACAGACAAAAACGCCAATTAACGTTCTACATATTTTTTAATTAATTGCATGGAAACCAACGCATATTAAAACAATCCGGAGACGATTAGTAACGCCTCAGGACTCCACGAGTTTTGCTTGATGGTTGGAGCTACGTCTACTTACAAAACGTAAGTAATTATGTAATTAGGTCCGTGTAAACATAGGTTACAACATTCGATGGCCTTCGAGCCTTGTTGGGCATCCCTACAGGAAAGGAAATGTAATGGGAAAATACTCCCGCATAATTTAGATTCAAAATATTCCTGCAAGATTAATTATTCCGAAGGCGTTGAAACGTATAAACTACATATACGTACATACAATATCCTTAACTAACCATAATTATCCTTAGTCCATTCCATTTTAGGCGCGAATCGGCACGCGATTTTCTGTAAGTATATTTTACGGATTGCGTGTTGATACGCCTGTCATACACAGTCGTTCCCTAGTGCACTGTTTTTGTCACATTTTGTCAGTATCAATTGTCGTAGTTCTTAGTTGAAATACACCCCCTCAGTTTACAATCCACCAATAAATAGGCGGCATTCGTGTCCTAAGTCATCGTCTAAACCTATCATCAATTATGTAGGTACCACCTAAACTTAAATCCACAAACTGCAGCGCATTCGGGAATTATCCTTCCTATTTCCCTACTTAATGGGAGACGAATGTCATTAGAAGTCGCGAGTGCTCGTAAAATCCGGCAGTTTTCGTATTGTCCACAATGGTAGACAAGGAAAGTTGTAAGACCGTAGAAGGAAAATGTACACGGTGTAAAATTAATATCGTTGTTGGCCGTCGTCGTACTGCAAATAATTCTACTGTGTTGGTACAAGTTATTTTGTTCTGTGGCGGTTGCTAAGCGTTTAGCAGCGCAATCTGAACTGTAAGCCAAGTTGGAATGGGGGGTGGAGGCAAGTGGAGCGGAGACGACTAATTGACCATCGACTACATGCAAATCGCTAATTACCGTCGTCGGTAGCCGAGCTTCGTATATAAATAATGGTCGATACAATTATTTTCTATTACCCGACCCGCGAATATCTGATAGTTATGCTAATATTAAAACTATGTACGGGCCTGTAACATCGGCATCGTAAGACTTGAATTTTTTGCGTGACTTGGTACATAAATGTTGCAAACTATTGTTTATTTATTACTGCGACTTCGCCTTGGGAGCGTTCAAGTGTTATCTTCAAAGGTTACTGTGTACGTGTAGTTCGTTAGTAGTTTCAGTACTTAAGGCTGCAGGTGTGATTTTCAATACATTGTTATAAAAATACGTGTGTAACGTTCGTGAGTCGTGATTACACATTTATTGTTTATTTTACTTTGTTGAACTTCAAACGTGTCAAATTGCTTGAAAACAATGCCTAATGCTCTTGCGCACCAGCTAACGTTTCTTGTTACACATCAATTAACTCTGCATCTTCTTCAGTAAGCGAATAAATTCTGTCAGCATTCTTGTCAGGGTTATTTGTGTAAATAATGTAGGTGCTTACTTATTTAAAGTGACCTTAAACTTCGGTCAATATACCTAGGCGGATGGAGCTGCCTCGCTTCGCAACAGTTTTGGCACGAAATGAAGCTGTCTATTATTATACCTCTTGGACTGGTGTAATTTCAACATGGTTCAATTTCAAATAAAACAGGAAAAGTCATTCAGGTACATTTTTACAGCCCTGCCTCTAAAAATGGATTATACGATGTAACTAAAGTATAGTCTGTTCCAAAAGTACGTATCTGATGAAAATGTACTCAAACTCAAAGCATTTATTTCAAATAAACCAATTACCCGCTCTGGCCCGTGGTAGTCAGAAAGATGAAGCTAGTTGCCCATTCCAAAGCGTAGTAGGTACCTATGGAGAAGAACGGGCAAGAAACTCCATGGACACTCTTTTAAATCAAAATATTGATATCAAAATATACAAATTGATCTGAAAACGAACCGCATCCACAGGTACATTTTGGTGTGCCACTTACAAGTTCAGTTATCTGAATACTTAAATCCGAAATTCTAATTTTAAATCACCCTAGAGGTATTTTTCGTTTGACTGTTGAGGTTAGCTGTGTAACATCAATTTTCGTCGATGATTTTTCATTTACAATATAATTATAATAATTTTATTCAAACAATAATAGTCGGGAAATGTGGAGATATAAAATTGAAAACTATTAAATACAGATAAATGTGTTACTAATTCCCTTTAGTGAGTGATTGCATAAGAATTTACCCTAAACAGGGTTTGTTTATACTTTCATAAGATACTTTTGGAACAGATTATTTTAACAGATTAAAATTCGTTTGGGATATCGTAATGGAAACTTATTAATTTAAAATAACACAATACTGAATGAGATGGAAAACATATATGATATGAGATATGCACCAAATGATTGGGTACCATCAACTTATTAATTTTTATTGTACCCAGCTGGTAAGGACCAATAAATACTTTTGATAGTAGCGTATCTAGGTGTATGTAGGTATACATAGTATTCGGTTATGCAGTAGGCATGATAGAGCCGTGCATGTCCAATTTTCATAATTGCTGGCGCACCTCAAATTCACCTGTAAATTGAACGTAAGTCCTTGACATTTGCAGTTCACCCACAACATGTAAAGCTGCGTGATTGCTTACTGCAAAATAAACAATGGAATAATAAACTAGGTAAATGATAAATGATTTTATTTCTGTAAGTAGGTTTGAATAAACACTTTTACACGTCAATCGTATTTTAAAAACGAGATGAGGTCGGTATTTCCTATCTGACTACTCTGAGAAGAAAGGCCGAAACAAACTCAGAGGTCACAGTCTCTTTTAAAGTCCAGACAAAATCTTGCTCAGATCATGTGGAGGCTATGTAGATCGGTGTCTGAAATGGTCTTTTGAGG
This sequence comes from Brachylomia viminalis, assembly GCA_937001585.2. NCBI lineage: Eukaryota > Metazoa > Arthropoda > Insecta > Lepidoptera > Noctuidae > Brachylomia > Brachylomia viminalis. The sequence goes on from OW443300.2 coordinate 9,387,220, forward strand.
AAAGAACCACACAGATTAAGTGGACCTGTCCAGTCAGTGCACGCAATTGTCAGTAATCGTGCAGCTCAACTTAGACTTAAGGAGCTCAACGATTCGACGAACAACAACAACAGATGACTAGCTCTTCGGCTTAGTTTTTTTTTATGATGGGTTTGCTCTTGACTCTATTCTAGGTCAGTGGTGACAGAGACAGAGTCGACGATGGAGTGAGCTTACTCAGAAGAAACCTGTTCACAAAGTCACAAAGATCAAAGTTTTGTGTGCACAAAGACGGTCTTCTTCCCAGCGTGTCTATGGCAATCTAAATGGACTCGGCCCAGAATTAGTCTACGTGTTTGGCGCCATCAGTATAGTCCATTAAATCCTGTAACGTGCAGCTGACAGGACACTCATGACATGATATTAAGTGTCCCATCGTTTGTGGAACAGCACCACATTTACACTCCAAGGCGGAGTCGTCTATGAAGGCGGTTTGTGAGCTTGACGTCAGGGGTTGATTTCCACACAGGAAAAGTGAAATAGGGATTGTCTTAAAAGGGCTTTCATGATATTCTGGATTATAGCTGATGATGCTGCTTCTGATAACTTTTGCAGGGCCAACATGGCTAGAGATCGTACAAAACAGGGAGGTTTGGACGGAAAAAGGGGAGTCCTCTCCCCAGCAGCGGGACAAAAGATTGGCAAAAAGGAAATTGCATTAAGGCTTGCTTTTTGTTAGTTTTGGTTAAATAACGACACGTAATAGAAATACATAAATACCTTTGCCAACACCTGCACAGATTATACCTAGGCATTGCATTGTAGAAACTATAAGATTTGTAAACTAAAATCCGACTGAACGATACATACTTTTATATAAAAAGTACACAAAACAATGTTGAAATATGCAATGTATAGTATAAAGTAGCTCAGTAACGAAGGATAACTTGTGCACAGTGGCGCCATCTAGACGTCTACATGGATGCTTACCTAAATTAATTCGCACCGAACAAAATGCATCACGGCATGTAACGAATAGATACAGAATACATGTTTATTATGTCTACTATGATACAGACAAACATTGTAGTGGGTACAGTGAGATATGAGGTATTAGAGAAGACAAAGTATTTTTTTTTAAACGAAAATTCATAGTCGTTCCCATATTTAGAAAGAAAACCAGAAATAAACGTGCCTTTGCTTCTGAAAAGAAAATCGTGTTTTTGTTTATTCAATCTTTATTGTCCCACTGCTGGGCAAAAGGCTCACCCATATTTTTCCAATTTTATTTATGTTGTGCGTTCTCCGGCTAATCGGTCAGAAACGAGTCCAAATAAGAAAATAGGTAACGCTGGTGTGACGAAAACATGAATATGAAGTTTATTTTCTACACGTAGGTACCTACTTACCTATATTTTCTTTTCTTTTTTGAGTTTAGGAAATCATCAAATAACTTGTCCTGCTCTGGGCCGAGCGAGAAGGCGTGTCAGACTTACTGACCAAAACCCACCCGTGTTCCTTCGGTTGCCTGTGCCAGGGGCCACGGTAACCCTCTTGGAACTTCCCACAACCCTGGCAGGCATCGGCCCTAGCGGACCCCGTCATCGGTGCTGACATATCTTTGAGGCGCGCGTGGAACACAACGCGCAGTCGACCCGGGCCTGGTCCTTATCGGACGGCGAGCTACCCATTGCTCGCCGTCCGCAAGCCAGTGCCTACGGTGGCCAGGAATCGGCTTGGGATTCCCGATGCCCAGGGCGTCTCCTGCGGACACGTAGGTACCTAAAAACATATTCCTGATGAAAGCGTTAACTGTAACTTACAGTTAAATCTTTTACAGGCTAGATAAACGAGACAAGTAAGGAAATACAAATATTTTGATCCGACCGAACTTATACCCGGTTTCTGAAATGAGAATTCATTCAATGTTGCCAGTGAATTCCGAATTATTGCAGTCCATTGCTGGATATAGAGAGAGCGGTGGTGGCCCCGACATGAGTTGCAGGTCGGTGGTTCGAATTTGAACCCAGCCAGGCAATTTCATTTGTGTAATTTGTTTCATCACTGCTGCTCTAAAAACGGGGAAGGAAAACATCTCGAAGAAACTGGCATGTCCTAGAACCAAAGATTCAAAGCCATGAGACATCTACCAATCCGCACTGGGCCCGTGTGGTAGATTATAGCCTACTCCCTCTCCAAAAGAGGAAGCCTGTGTGGGAGCATTAGATTATAGCCTATTCCCTCTCCAAGAGAAGAGACCTGTGTGGAACATTACAGACTGATTATACTGGACATAGGCCTCCCACAAACTGCGCTACAACACCCGATTCTGCACCTTCCGCATCTAGAGAGCTGCTTTTTTAACGTCATCTTAATTAATAATCAATTCTTAGGCGAACCAAGAACCTAACGTCATACAAATCTGTAATCAGAAATGAGTAGTCAACTTAAAGTCTTGATATCTTAATTGGTTTTATTTTGGAATCTATTCCACGACAAAACCAATAACGATAACAAAACTACACATGTATTGTAATTTTGAGAATTTTTATTTGAAGCACTTAGTAATATTTATAGGGTGTCCACGGCACAATAGAATATGTCCACGAATAAATTTACTTAATTTATAAATTTGTGTATCGTTGTTAAAAAATATTTTATAATAAAATTCATATTTAAAAATTATTATAATAAATTTAAATCAGATCAAGATGCAGATTATAATTAAACCAGATTGCAGATTGTATTGGAACAAAATCTATATTCCAAACGTCATCACGTAAATGTGACGCAAAAAGTACCTACGAACAATCTTGAACAAAATGATCTTAGCGTATCGATGGCAAAAAGTTCAAATATCTTTGGCCCAAAATTCAGCTGCGCGAATTTCGCTCACTGACGCAGTCATAAGATCTGAGGGACAATTCCCGTATTTTTAAGACCGTTCGCATTCTAATCTCAGTCTCAATCTGTCAAAATTACAATCAATTTTCATAGGTACATTTTTGACAGGTTTTTGACATTGATTGTCGCTGAGATGAGATTGCGACTTGAATTTGAACGTTTTTTAAGTACGAGAATTGGCCTACTGATATAATGACGAAAAGAAGGACGTAAGTACCTACTTTAATTTGCTTATACAATTCTAAACATGTACTTATTTCCCGGCTGCCCACGATATGGAATACGGTAATGTTAATAACTATTTATTGGAAACTGAATATAAGAGTATTAAAATAAACATGAATAACCAATTATGGTGTTGTTATAAATATTTACAGGCGAATGCAAACGGCTTCATTTTGTAAGCATTGAAATAATGTTACGTCCAATTTCATTGAATTTTAATATCGTATGAATGGTACTTGTACAAGTATGTTCGGTTTTTCCTTCTGTTTGCAAAAGCTTAAAAAAATATGTAGGTAATAATACCTATCATTCAGTGGGTAGATAATTTAAAAGTGGCTTGCATTGTTTGTTTGACGAGTAATTGAATACGCAGTCCAATATTATTTGTGAATTCAATTATAAGTGGGCTTTACGTTTTATAAACACATCATTTATGTACAGTCTAGTCTTTTATATCTTCGTCAGTTTTCAAATTGTTTCCTTTATCAAGTCAGCACACATAATAACGTTTGAAGCGACGCAGCGACGGCACTGAGCAGACTATTGCATAGAAAACTATATTTAAATAACTGGATAGCAAATATCAAAAAAACTTTTTTACAAAAAAAAGAACAACCGACATCAAAAAAAAAAAAACACTACAAAGTGAAAAATAACTATAATTTCGGATGTGGGTGGAAAAAACTAAAACACATAATTATGCAAAGACACCGAAGTTATTTATCACTTTGTCGTGTTTTTTTTTGAGTCGGTTGTTTTTTTTTTGTAAAAAAGTTTTTTATTTTTCAATTACCACTAGTTATGGTACAGATCAAGCTATACATTTCCAGTATAAGCTGATCTTGCATTGTATAGGATTTCCTTACAATGAGAGGTCAGTGTAAACTGGAAATTTATAGCTTGATCTGTAGCCGTGTGTACCTACCCCACACCAATTCGAAAACTATCGTCTTACACGACGTCCACGTCCGTTTGAAGGCGGCTTTTTTATTTAATAACCATTATTGTTGTTTTTTTTTAAATCGCTACACCGATTTTGATAGAATTTATATGGGACCACCCCTGGTCCCATATAAACCTACCAAACAAAAAATAATAATCAAAACCAATTCATAATTGGCGGAATGATCGCGTAACAAACACAAAAAAAATACATACAGCCGAATTGAGAACCTCCTCCTTTTTTGAAGTCGGTTAAAATAGTGTACACCTTTGACCAATTTCGATTTGACATCAATCTAAAACCTTTTTAATGGCCTGGCCATTTTATGATATTTTTATAAAATAAATAATTTGACCGTCACATTTTTTATTCGATCTGACATTTAACGAAGATGGCGGAATGCCATTCAATTAAATATAAAATTCTGAGTCGGTAAAGCACACTCTATCGTGCCATGAGTAGACAAAAATAACCCTTAAGGTGAACATATTTTGCATGTGACTGTACCCGTACTAGGGCGTACATACTCTACCTGTCTTCCAAAAATGTCATCCAAGCCCGCCCCGCAGTTTCGGCGTGATTTATATGATAGATGTTTTTATTTCTGTAAGTAGGTTTGTACAAACACTTTTTCAAGTAAATCATCTAGATGAGGTAGGAGTTTCCTTTCTGACTACTCTGAGAAGAAAGACCGAAACAAACTCAGAGGTATTTTTTTTAGTTAATACGTTGTCCCACACTTGGAATTTCTCCTGTATTGTGGGTGCGTTTACAAATATTTAAACTCACATACACAAACAGCAATTACAAACATACAATACGACTATGGCATTTCTGTCTTCGTTCGGATAAAGAACGGCTTAGTCAGCTTAAAACTATTATTAAAAAATATATAAAAGTACTTGTCTTTTTGTCGTCACATTAAGCGGGTGCTGGGGGTGTCTCAGTGCTGTCATGCAATCCTGCAATCATAGCGTGCATTGCGACCGACGTTATTTCTCCACTCGAAAAATAACCAGCTATAAACCTATATATTTATATATCCTTTTCGGAACGTTTTGGGGTGGCTTTAGTTTTTTTTTTACAGTTTGAAATTCTTACTTATTGTTGTTTGTTTCATTACCTACAGTTGTATTGTTATGTAGTTTCCAGATAAATAATTTCTCATAAATAAAACAGTTATATATACCTAGGTACTTGTCTACATATTCTACAGGTACCTATTTTAAAAAATACATGAGTCAGACAGCACTATAAATAGTATGTTATTAATGTTTATTGTAGAAGAGTTAATAAAAGAACGATATTAGTCACTACATCATAATTATGTAGTATACATAATTATTGCACAAAGGTATCCATACCTATCATTTAAATCACATACTGCGAGGACTAGTTTAGATGACGCATTAAAAGAGTACCTGAAAGAACATGAGGGGGGCGTTTGCGCAGTAGTGGGGCCACAGAACACAGAGACGCTTCGGCGGCTGCTGCAAGAGACGACGCATGAACCCGGGCGGGTCACCGTTTACTCGCTCTTCGACACCTATGACGTATAGACATTCAGGCTTTGCGGTCTATGACAGAAGTTGTGCGCTCAACGCAGTTTCGGTGTCACGAATTTCATTAGTACCTACCTACTGTCCTACTGCCGTCTCAAGGCGCTGGCCAGCGCTGCGGCGATTCCGTGTTCTGTGAGTAGGACAGTGAGTTAAATAACAAAAAGATGTTTTTGGAATTAACAGATTTAGAATGATTCGATTTTCAAAACGGTCCACATTATAGCTGGCCATATATACAACGTGTAACATACGTAACGCAAGACCTCATACACCCCAATTAGAGTATTGAGTTAAAAGCACAATACAATGACCAAAACAATATTTTATAACGCTAACTATTTTTATTAAGAAAATTGCTGTTGACCCTAGCTTTGGCTCAATCGGTGGTCAATATTGCAAAATACATAATTTTTGAAAAAAAAACCCTGTATTAAGTTACTAAAATGGATTCAGTAGTCAATTATGAGCAAACCACTTTCAGGACTTGCGTTTATTCTGTTACACCTTGTGTATAATATATTCCGGTGTATAGAACAAGCTTATCCTGATAGGTTAGTGCGGCAATTTTCACTATAGCGTGGTCATTAAAATAAAAAAGGTAGCTGAAAAGCCCGAAGTTCTGTGTGCATTAGGTGCATTCAGAGTCACGCACGGATACCACGACACGCAATACGGCTGTTGTCACGTGATTTTGATGGAAAATGTATTATATTTCAGGACCTGTAACTAATAATTCATTACTTAATTTTTTTCAGAACGAGGAAGCCTCCTAACCACGAACAAAGATCTGTAAAATCATTGTTATGAGAAAATAGTATTTAGGTACTTAGCTGTTGTGTGAAAATTAAAGTAAAAAAGACAAGAAAAGGTTCGCTGAGGCACGTATAGATGACTTCTAACCTATTATTCGAAAGCGTATCGCATCCTTGATGTCGCGGGTGCGTGCCAGCGCCAACAGTCTCTTGATGACGACCGTATCGGATAGGATTGATGGCCTTATATGGAAGCACTGGACGAGGACGATAGTGTTGCTTTCAAACCGTGCCTAAAAGTAGTGTGTTAGTGTGTTATTGTGAATGCACATGATGAATTATTATTATCGTCTCTGACATGTTTTTTGAATTTATTAATTGATAGAGGTATGTGTAGTTGTGTGATGTCCTAAAAATATTGAATTGTACTGATCTGACAAATAAATACAATGAATAAATGAAAAACCTTTTAATTTAACATAAAGATGATTATGAGTCTGTTCACATTTGAAGCATTAAACCTACACCTACAAAAATAAATATAAACAAATAAATTTCTCTGTTTGTTTATTTTCACAATTAAACGATCGTATGAAATACCAAATACGGAAATAATGATAAAATAACGTTTTTACATTCAGCCATGAGTGAGTATTCATTGTACTGGTTTGTGGTGTTATTCCGTTTTCAATTTAAGGGGCTGACAACAGCTAAAGCGCGGTCACTGTCGGACTGCATAGAAAATAAAGAGAAGCGCGATGACACAAAGCTGGTAATTTATTGCAAAATATGAAGCAATTCTCTATTTACAAAAAATATATTGATTGGACTAAAAAATTAAAATACTATCACGTTAATATATTACTAATATAATACTATGTCTTTGGATCTGTATTTTAGTTTTTGTCACCGACTTTAAAAATAAAATTATTTTTCACTTTGTAGTGTTTTTTTTTTGGAAATCGGTTGTTATTTTGTAAAAAAGTTTTTTATTTTTCACTTTTTAGCTATAGTAACTACTACTACTACTACTACAATTCGAAAACGGTCATCTTACACGTTCACGTCCGTTTGAATTCGGTTTTTTTATTTAAAAATATAATATTGTTCATTTTTTTAAACCGCTCGACCGTTTTCGATAAAATTTAAATGGGACCACCTGGGACATATATGTACCCTTTGAAACAAAAAAGAATTTTCCAAATCGGTTGAGGCGTCTTCGAGTAATCGGTTCCGATAAAGGATACGATTGGAAGTAGAATTAAAGATGAAACTGGCTGGGTATCGATTACTCCTACTGTTGCAACATTTCAGGCAACAAAAGGATACGGAGATGTCGAGCGCCGAATGTTACCATTTGAGAATGAATGTTAGATTTTAAGTTGGGCAGTTACGGTTCACAAGTTCCAGGGAACTACACTATAAAACCTATTATAGATCTAGGCAAGAAAAAAAGTATGTTGCTCTGAGTCGTGTTAAAACATTGGAAGGAATAGCGTTGTCTGACCTTTTTTTTTTTTTTGTTTTCGGGGGGAAACCTTCAAAAGGCACCCGACCTCCGGGGAGGGAGGTCGGGGAGTGTGGGATTTTTACCTCACTAAAACCACCCCGGTGATCACCATCAGCACATAGGGGCGGTCCCGGTTCCTCTTAAAAGACCAATTCCGGAACCACCCCTGTGCAATGCCTGTAAGGCACATCCCTGGGGAGACTGTAAAGGGGCCTCCCCTGAGCCTCGCTATGTTCGGCAGCACGTGACCACTGTGCCACCGTCCTCCCTGGGGTCACTTGGTGGGCGGACAGAGTCCCCTTTCTGTGCACCCGCGACCCCAAAGGTCCACTTACCTTGATTGGTAAGCAGACCTCGGCGTATCAGGCGCCAAGGCGGTTGCCTCCCCGACGCCTCCTTATCCGAGCAGGATCAGCCCTCTCCCGATCCCGCTCGGCGGCCTTCTTCTGGACCATCACGGTCTCACAGAAGAAAGCTACTGCTGCCCAATTCTCTGTCTCTGCCAGCATAGCCCTCACTACTGCCGGCAAAGACAGGTTCCGCCCGATCTTGGCAACCAGGACCCGCCGCTCGGAGGCCCACGCAGGGCACTCCTCGAGCGTGTGTTGTGCGGAATCCAGGCTGCCTCCGCAATGGTGGCAATTTGCCGTGGCCTCTCGCCCAATTCTGTTCAGGTACTCACCGAAGCAACCATGTCCGGTGAGCACCTGGGTGAGCCTGAAGCGTTGTCTGACCTATGTTCAAACAAATGATTGAGTAGGCCACACGACGAAAGAGCATTGCTAGAGATGACGCAATTACGCAACTTAAATTCAGTGTCAAATTGACGCATCAGCATGCCAGCATCAGTAGGTAGTGGTATTCCTATGTAAAACTTCAATCTTAATTAGGTATTATTCTTGTACGAACTGAGCATTTTCGCATATTGAACCGTATGAAGTAAACCCAAAAAAGGTAACTGTTGTAAATCGTTGAGGAATTCCCTCGACTGTCTATGGTCTCCATCATCAGACCTGTAATGGCACTTATAACCCATATGGGTGCAAAATTCCCAACAAATTAAATGAATTAAGTCCAAACACAAGGTGGCTACTGTAAAACGTTGAGGAGTTCCCTTGACCGTCCTTCGCCTTCATCATCAGACCCCCAATGACAGTCACAACCCGTCTAAGTGTACAGTTTTCATCAATACAAATTAATCAAGCCCAAACACCAGGTAATTGCTGTAAATCGTCGAGCAAATCCCTCGACTGTCTTTCGGCTCCATCATCAGATCGACTCCAGACCTTCATTCAATAGTAGTGCTTTAAAATACTTAATGAAAAAAAATAACAAACGCACCAGTCGCCACTACGATTTTCGAAGGTTTCCCTCGATTTCTCTGGGATGCCATCATCAGATCCTAGTTTCCTTATCATGGTATATCTTCTTACTATTACTTGGGATATCTTCATTCTAACAAAAAAAAGAATCATCAAAAACGGTTCATAAACGACGAAGATACCCGCGATCACACATAAAAAAAACCTCCTTTTTTGAAGTCGGTTAATGAGAAACCTCCTCCTTTTTTGAAGTCGGTTTTTATGAGAAACCTCCTCCTTTTTTTAAAGTCGGTTAAAAACCTCCTCCTTTTTTGAAGTCGATTAAAAAACAAAACCAGAATGATTGCATGTATGGTTTTTTATCGTTAAAAGAAATTTTTAGAGGTATCTTCGTGGCTTTTTTCTATCGTACCAAATTTATATATTTGTTATTCACAAAATCCACAGCTCTTTGAAATTTTATCTTCCTTTATCTATAAAAATCAATGCCACTTTTCGTTGTAATTTTATAACTCAAGAACGGAAGGACCGATTTTGCTAATTCTTTTTTTAGAATATTCCTTGAAGTACGAGGATGGTTCATACGGAGAGAAAAAAAATAAAAAAAAATAATGCTAGACGGTACGAAGTTCGCGGGGTCAGCTAGTAATATATATAAACTAGTCTTACAGCCAAATACGGATTTACAATGTAATAGCGATACAACACATGCAGCAGAAACAAACATACAGAATGCAGTGAATTGCTAGCACCATCTAACATCAAGCATTAGTTGTGTTGAGTTTGCAACACACTATCTAACTAGCATAATTATCCTGAAGAATATTATATATTTTTCTGATTTTGTTTACTGCAGTGGATCATATACTTTTAGGCAATATAAAACTTGCGTTTAGGTCATGTAGTCCCCTTAATTGGTGTCTGCGTGTCCCACCGTTACTCCGGCGAGGGTGCGCTTGCACATGTCACATGTAACCTTCACTGACCTTTATCTTGCGTATCGTTAGTGCGTGCACATATATATCATATTTAATACGAGCACATAAGATTTTTTATATCGCAACATGGAATATATGAGATTCTTTTACTTTATTTAACTGGTATGTCGTTAACGCGTTATGGACGACGCAGTGTCACGCGGCCACCAACGGGTGTCATGCAATATCGCCATTTTAATGTGGATGCCTGCATAGGGGTGAAAACACATTCATGATTGATCATAGCAATTAGTACCGTATAAATTATAATTATTGAATTGTGATGTTCTATATAGGGTATGCTGTAATTCTCTATCTCTAAATAGATAAACATGACCCTTTTAAAATATAAATTGAGTGATTAAACTTCTTTACAACGAAGCAATGGCAGTTATGTGGAATTGTTACAAAAACTTCATACGTTAAAAGATTAAGAATAAGTCTATCATCAAAGTTTACTAAGCCTCATTTGCTTATTTGTATCTAGTTTGATATTTTAGAAGACATGTTTGGGTGCGTATAAAACTGGTCATAAACAATCAAAATTAAATTCTACTAAGTAAGTATTTCAGTAGAACCTGCAACTACTTTGGGGAGAATGAACTTTTTATAACGAGGACGATGTACGATGTAGAAATTACTTAGTTTACAACATCTAAATTAAATTTAAAATAAATTAATGTCTAAAGCGTAAATATTTTCATGAAAATAATTCACCTCGTTCAAAGCTTCTGAAGTGTAGAAAATGTAAAATAGAGCAAGAAAATAATAAGTTATCGTGGAGCATTCTAAGCGTAGGTAGAAGTCAACGCACTCTCCTATGTTAGGAGCGTCTTCCACATAATGTTCTAGAAAATCCCTGCAGCATTTGTGCGCTACGGGGGTGGAAGTAGTGGGAGGTATGAAGTTGATAACCTGGATCGGGAGCGAGGGTGCAGGGTCGCGGACCCTGCCGCACGACCGCACCCAATCTAAACCTTACTACCCTCAGCTCTAACCACCCAGAGGACACAGATCCGACAAGTTCTGATAGAACAGTATTGTACCTATTTGTTGAGATTACGAAACCAATTTGATAAGATTTATGATGATTTTCATTTTAATACTGGAAAAAAATGGCTTTCGATTTTTTTGATTTTTTTCCCTCTTCTTTGGGAGAGGTTGAATTTGTCGCACCTTACCAGTTTGGGTCTATAACATAAACTTTTGTTCAGAGAATAATCTAAGAATGTTATTTTGTTGCCAGGTTGCTGAACCTGAATTTTCAAAATACATGCATTTTCAGACTTACATTACAATCTTTAATCAAAAACTCCCCAAAAAAAAAACTAACTAATTAAACACTTTCGTATATCAAAGCAGTGTAACTTCTGCCCCGTCCACATTTCCATGTTAGTTAATTTTTACATGAATTTTTATACGGTGAGGTGAGGGCTGTTATTAAAAGTTGAGATAAGATTCGACACGATGCGGTGCACGCCATCAAATAGCTCATGACGGGTTCTGTCAAGATATTGTACGCCACACGAAATAGAAATGAGGTCTCTCTGAAAATGGTGGAGAAAACTTTCTTAATTTCGAAAGTGTTTAGCTGGAAAATTGAAAAATGTGTTGAGAATAGCGAAGTCCAGTGTTGTATTACCCTGGTGTATCAGATCGTCGTTTGTGATGCAAAGTTGTACAAAGCTTAAGGTAATGAAATTAAATGTTTATTTCTGTAAGTAGATCTTTTAAGACACTTTTACACGTCAATATTTGAAAACTAGATGGCGCCGGCATTTCCTAGCTGACTGATCCCTAAGAAGAAATGCCGAAACAAACTCAGAGGTTTCTTTTAAAGTCCAAATATTGTATTAACATTGTACATACTTAGTCAGCTAGCTAATTTAAAGTGCTCATTGTTGTTACTAGTACATACAGGCTGATTGTTAACGAATGAAAGAAAACAATTTTATTCTCGACTTATCCTCAGACAAGTGGATTGGAAGGCTTGCGACTTCAATGTCATCCAAGAACTAATGCTCCCATGGAAGCATACAAAGGCGTGGTGCAATGTATCCTTTTCAAAATGAAAGTTTTGAATTAAAAGTTTTTCGGAAATTCAAGTGACAACGACCTGAACGAAAATCTCCTTTTAAAGGGCAATACACAACTACACGGATAACTTTAAGTTCGTTGCCCAGGCTGCAATTGGAACGACGTTCTCGAAACATAAAGGCATTGACACAAGGGGGGGGGGGGTCCAAAATTCCTGCATAGGGGGCAATACCACCCGATAGAGTTGCGTGCAAGGTGAACGGACCTAGACGCTCAGTTTAGGCAAGCTGACATCTATATTCAAAGCTATGCCTTATATAACATGCAACCTTTGTGTTAAAGGGCGAATAGATGTGAGGAAAATTTTGAAATTGTTAGTTTAGTATTTTGGGTTCGAGGTAAAAATAATGTTGGTTGGATGTTTATTCTCTTAGTTGTGTTTTAAGATCTGTGTGAAGTTAACGCTTTTATGCGTATGTTTAGGACAATCAACTCGCTGTTATTTATTTCATTTAGTGAAGTTTTTCTTACAGATTTTTATATACATAAACTCACGCCTTCTTCTGATGGGGGTGAGCAGGAAATACAAAACGCCACCTGCTACGATCCTTTCGTAATTTCTGGATAAGACATGTAAGAGTTTGTATTAAATTATCTGCCCAGGAAGTGGATTTCCTCGAAAGGGTCAAACAGGCTATAAGTCAACGTTCAAATTACCTTACTTATCTTTTTTATATGCACACGTTTCTGTGACAAATAAACGTATTTCTTTTTCATTATTTACCCTTTCTTTATCTGAGTCACCAATCGATCTATCGTTATATATACATAAGATTGTTATATTCAGTTGAATCTATAGACAGACGCTTAGATGCCCACCGCTTTGAAGGATGTTAACCTTTGAGGATCGGAGACTCGTAAACTAATCGATACTAAGGTTGAAAGGTAATTGAATACGCCTGTTTTGATATCAAATACTTTGTGACGTAGTATTTTGTGAAAATATTCTTTACTGAGTTTAGTGGGAGTCATTTTATCATAGAATTAGGCGGAATAAATTGCTGAGATTATATGCCATTTACTGAACACAAAGTCGAAAATGGAAGTATTTATCAATTCTAAACCGAGAATTTCCTAACTTAAGGGGACTACATGACCTAAACGCAAGTTTTATAATGCCTAAAAGTATATGATCCACTGTAGTAAACAAAATCAGAAAAATATATGATATTCTTCAGGATATATGCTAGTTAGATAGTGTGTTGAAAAAATAATACAACTAATTTGGTACGATAGAAAAAAGTCACAAAGATACCTCTAAAAAATTCTTTTAACGATTAAAAATCATACTAATAAGTATAACATGCAATCATTCTGTTTTTTTACAGATTATTCTTCAAGCAACATATTAACGTGATAGTGTTTTAATTTTATAGTCCAATGAATAGATTTTTTGTAAATAGAGAATTGCTTCATATTTTGCAATAAATTACCAGCTTTGTGTCATCGCGCTTCTCTTTCTTTTCTATGCAGTCCAACAGTCACCGCGCTTTAGCTGTTGTCAGCCTGTTAAATGAACCCAGAAAAGCTCGATCAGTAGCCGCTCTTACCAGCATTACACCATTGACGAAACTAAGCTTATTCTCTTTTAAATCCATGTGTAAATATCATGCACGCAATTTGTTTACATCAAGCACCTGTCCCATTATTTAAGCAAAATCTCTCTAATTTATCCATACCCTTACTAACAACACGCACATCGAAATCATTTTCAAATAATTATATTTCATTTCGTAGACCCTTAGACTCTAAACAAGATAGGCATATCCATGATTGAATCGGTACAAATTGTAGGCCTGAGGTCCGGATAGCAGCCATAATGTTATTAGAACTTGGCGTAAACTGGCTTAATGTTTGACCTGCGGGCATCAACACTGCAGTGCCTCTTCATGTCCTGTTCTGGCATTATGAATCGACTATTCGTTTTCGTGACGTATATTTAGGGTATAACAAATAAAATGATCCGATGGAAGTGTAGTAATCATCAAAACTATAATCCTAACTATTATTATAAATACGAAAGTAAGTTTGTTTGTTTGTTACCTTTTCACGCCTAAACAACTAAACCGATCATCATGAAATTTTGCTTATACGTTGTCAGGGGTACAGAAAAGGACATAGGGTACCTTTCATCCAGAAAAACAGTAGGTACTGTTCCCGAGGGAAAGAACAATAACTTTCGACGGTCACAATTGCTGTAGGACGCTAGATGGCGCTACGTGTCTTTTGAATCATGATTTAATTTTATTATATTTATATATTAGAAACTTTAGTAGTGTGTTAAGAGTTAATTAAAAAAAAATATAAGTAATACATTTTGTGAGCCTAGAGTGAACTCCAACACCGTTTGACCGAACACCATGAAAGTTGGCAAATAGGTAAGTATAGGTATATTTAATATGACGTATAATGTATTTTTAACTGAGAAGGATTTACAGCATTTTTTTCGACCTCCACGCGGGTGAAGTCGGGAGCAAAAGCTAGTAACATTATATAAAGAAAAGATTTGATTTTTTGTATGTTCGTTTGTTAAGCTTACACGCTAAAACGGCTGAACGGATTTGGATGAAATTTGGCACATAGATAGACCATGACCTAGGATACTTTTGTATCTCAATAGTCCCACGGGATCGAGACTTATGCCGGTGAAATAATGGGTCGCAGCTAGTCATCTATATGTATATACATTACAAAAATACGCTTTTCTAGTCTGTCTGTGTGACCGCGCTTTTCTTCGAATCAATTCGAAAAAGATTTATTCCGGAAGGTGTAAGTTCATAATACATTGATATTGAAGTTAGTTAGGCTCGTTGTTTGGACACATCGATACATTAATAATGTTTGTAAAACATATAACTCGTTAAAGTAGATTACACCCGTGGCCAAGAATGTGCTGGGCTTAAAATGGAAGTGGGCTGGATACGTTCAACGAGTACCTAACAGACGACAGATGGACAAAAATCATCACGAACTTGTATCCTTACACCTTAAACGCAGACCAGGTAGACCACACAAAACATGGCGCGACGATATTGCAAAGATAGCAGGCAGAACATGGAGCAGAAACGGCAGAGACGGAATAACTTGGAAACGGCTGGAGGAGGGCTTTACCGCTATTCGGCCTTTCGTCTCAAAGTAGTCAGATAGGAAACGCCGACCTCATCTAGTTTTTAAAATATGATTGACGTGTAAAAGTGTTTGTACAAACCTACTTACAGAAATAAAATCATTTATCATTTATCGATAGCGGTCCTTGTACACAAAAAAAAACAAAAAAAAAATCGGTTGTCTGTAAAGTCGGTTTACTAACGATAGTTGAACGTGACAACGTCATAAGAAAATACTGATGGAATGGTTGCATTTTTCAAAAGAAAATTTTAATTTTATTTGTTTGATTGATATTTTGTATGGATATAGAGAAGGAGGTAAATGGAAATAACAATTGAATTGATCAAGTTACATTTACTTGTACGCATAAATACAATTATGTAAATTTTTACCTTTATCGCCGCAATTATCGTTGCTATAAACAATTGACACCACATTTACTTTTCACTGCACTTCATACTAGACGAAAACATGTAAATGTACCTATTATTGTATAGCAGCTGTCCACGCGGACGCATCGCTCACTCAATTAGGAGAGAGACAGATGTCGAACGCTGCCGAACGCGGAAGCCGATTGTGCCTCTTTGTCGCTCGTTCCGCGCTCTCGCTTGCACTTCAAGCCTTAAATGGAACGCCTCAGAGCGAGGTAACGCCGCATGAGTCATGTTTTTTCGTGCGTGCAGCCGGCTCCATCGAATTATAAGACGTTGTCACGTCAAAAACAAAAACGTTAATAATGCCACTTACGGTTTTATGATGATTATTTATCTATCATTAAAAAAACTAAGTCTTAAAATAATAATATGTAAGTACAAGTATATAAAAAAATAATCATAGGGCATCGAAAAATTCATCCGCATCGCTGTCGACAGGAAAAGTGCCCAAAAGTGCCCAAAGAATCAGCATCGCCATTCAACGTGGCATGCTGTCATGCCACGTTGAATGGCGATGCTGATTCTTTGGCCAAAAAATCGGCCAGCCCTCTGGTCACGTGAAGAGTCGACTAACCGCTTGGCGATGTCTCGAAAAACTAAATTTAGATTTTATTAGACTGTCACTAGAAATATTAGAAAATTTTGTTTAAGTAAAATAAAGCTATTTTATTTTATTTATTTTACTAACAGCCGTGCCAAACAAGGGTGGGTTTTTAGTAAACGAATAGGTAAGTAATATATGAAAACTGGGAACCTCAAGGAATAGGATTTGATCCAGACAACGGATGGCTCCAGTTTCTGAGATAGTTAAGTACAACTGCACAGTGTTTTCTGTATTGTCAGCCTTTTGAGAATGTTGTCGAGGCTTCTGTCTATTCAGCTGGTCATAACGAATATCGGCGTTCAGATACAATCACTAAAAATAATTTATCAACGTCTAACTGTGAACTTGATAACTCAAATTCAAAGCATTTATTTCAACTAAACCATTTACAGCCATTTTTGAATAAAATTGTCAAGTAATTGTGGTTATAGCAGGATATTATATGAAAATGCCAATGTTTTGATGTTTATGTCTGATGGTCTCTCCATGGACAAAAACTAAAGAGCGTTATTAATTAAAAATCTGATAAATCTGTGACAAATCAGTGAAAATGAATAGATCTTGTATGTGAATAGGAGTTAAGGTACATGAAAGCGGACAGTCAGGTAACGCTAGTACAGTGGCCAGCATATCAAGTTATACGAAACTTTGAAATTTCTCCAAATGATTTTAAACCTTAAAAAGTTGAAGATTAAGTTCAAAATCGAACGAGAAAATTTGACAGTTTGTGGTAACTTGACCAGCTGCTGTGTGTACAAACGCCAAGATGAAACATTTAAAAGTCTTGGCCTCAAGTTTGTTTTAGCGTTTCTCCTAAAGCGGTTAGGTCGCGAGGAAAAACAGGAGTCCTCTGCGGTGATTTCCTAGTGAATCGGGGTGGCGCTGCTTTATGCTCCAGTGCGTCGGATGTGGTACAGCGTTGGGTTGAGGCTGATTGCTGGCGTCGACCAGGAGAGGTGTGAAGGGCTCTGCTTGTTGACCGGCCGAAAGTGCAGTGTGTGCCAAGGTTGCTGATGAGGCTGAGGGTGTTGACCAGGAATGCGCGTTCGCTGCATGGTGGTGGTCAGGATACCCGTTTGATGCCGTGGGTGCTGGCTGGCTGAGACTCGACGCTCGAAAGCTTGAGGAAGCAATGGTGATGACGTCACGCTGAACTAGCTGCTTGAAGGCTGCGTCAATGTCCTTCATTCGGCCGATTTGGCAACGTTGTCGCGCGCCCTTTTTTTCTTAGGAACGGTCAAAACTAGGTAAATGACCGCTAGCTCAACGCGTTGCCAACTTGCTTCATGTCGTGAACGCGCGAACTAAAATTGACACTTTAATTTTTTTATTTGTTTGTTTTTATTGAAACGACGATAGTTCGTGTCTACTTGAAGGCAATAACTTAGTTTGCACTAACTTTATTTTTATTTTTGAGGGTTGGAAATCATCAAATAACTTTTCCCGCTCTGGGCGGAGCGGGAGGACGTGTCAGCCTCTTACTGACTAAAACCCACCCGTGATCCTTCAGTTGCCAGTGCCAGGGGCCACGGTAATCCTTTCGGACTTTCCCGCAACCCTGGCAGGCATCGGCCGTAGCGAACCCCGTCATTGGTGCTGCGCGTGGAACACAACGCGCTGTCGACCCGGGCCTGGTCCTTATCGGACGGCGAGCTGCCCATTGCTCGCCGTCCGCAAGCCCGCGCCTACGGTGGCCGTGAATCAGCTTGTGATTCCCGATGCCCTGGGCGTCTCCTGCGGCGGCTAGTTTGCACTATACAACGTGGCGCTACAATGGTGACTTTAATTTAATACACGGGTAGGGCTAGTGCCCATTAACCATATAAATATTGATAGGTTAAAATAATACGTAAACTGAAAAAAAAAATTTTCAAACAAACTAAATAATAAAAAGTCATTAAAATTGGGATCACCCTTGCAAAAATTCATTCATGAAATTACTTACCTAGCTCGCTTACGTTAACTCGGAGCGGCAATGTGTCGGTTCGCGGGCTGGCAACCGCGCATCGCGTCTTGTACCTACTCGTGATCGGTCCGATTCTTTGACGGCATATTATCAAAGAAACCGAGCGGCGCAAGTGGTACAAACACTTATCACATCACCCTCTCTTGTTACTATTAGTAATAACTGTCATCACTAATCACTGCCATCACGATCATAAGTTTACACAAGCACTAATAGCACAAATAAATGCGTCCGTATCGCAAGAGGTGTAAACGTACCTACTAGATAAGAAAACGAAAACCAATCAAAGTGTCTTTATCGCAGTACCATGATCTAATTACTATCCTAATTACACAAAAAGAAATAAATAAAACAATAGCTAAAAGTCTTTTTCGCGACGTAATTATGCGCACTAGTGTAAATAAGTGCGTCAAGGACACGGGTTCGACTAGCACTAGAAAAGCAAAAAAAGAATTCGTGTTCGGTGCGGCGGGTGGGTGGAAGGGAGAGCGCGCGTCGCCTGCGCTGCTCGCCAACAAAGGAAATTTCCTTAAATTCGCCTACTCTATGCATTTGTTTCATCCTAATAGTATTGCTTATTCGTTTTAATTTCATTGATGCGAAGTTATGATCCGTGACCGAGGGAAATGACCGCTGCGCGACAGTTCTTTAAGTACAGGTTGCTCTAAGATGCTATTTCCTAAATTCTTTAATAAATCTGTAAATAATAACGTTTAATGGAAATAAAAAATTGTCATGAAACGAAAATGTGAAAACGTATATGTGTGTTAAATTAAGGTCACCATTGCAGCGCCACGCTGTATAAGACGATAATAAAACGTTTTAATTCAAGAATTTAGATTTGGAAAACGACAATTTATAATGATTATGTAACAGTTACTGAACCTCCTATTTCAAGTTGGCGCAAGTTTTCAATTTCATCTGTATCTGTTTTGCTTAGAATACTACGTTCTGCTAATATTCTTGTTAACCTCTCCAATAACGCAAGTGTTTGTAGCATCACTGGGTTCGGTACATTAGTAAGGTAGGATTGAAACTCAAGACCTCTCGAAGTTCAGTCCAACGCCCTAGGCCGGTAACGCGGCTTATTTGTGCTTAGCGACAGGCGTGGATTAACACCTACATAAATTGGCCTAGCACTACCGTGCTCCGGGTGACAGATCCCGGCGATAAACGTAAGTACAGGGATGTGTGGCCGGCTTTGGGTTTCATCTCGATGGGTCGAACATTGGGACGCAGTATGTACGCTAGTAACGGCGCCAAACACGTAGACGAATTCTGGGCCGAGTAAATTTTATATGGCTATCGACACGTTAAGAAGAAGACGAATTGGCCCAGCAAAACTTTAACTGTACTTAAAACCGTGTCATATTAAGCCTATGATGCAAATGGAGAATTTTATAAACCAGTTAAAGATAACGATATCATTTATGAGTTGAATCTTTAACTCACAAATGGTCACTTAAGGCGTAGGTAGACTCGAAGAGGGGGCCCACTAGGACCCAAGCCTGCCGGGAAAGCGGGATTGTCCGAAAGGGGTACCGTTGACCCGGAACATAAAGGGCCAAGGAAGGAACACGGGTGGGTTTTAGTCAGTAAGAGTCTGACACTCCCTTCCGCTTCACCCAGAGCGGGAGGGGTCATTTGATGATTTCCCATCCGCAAAAAAAAAGGCGTATGTAGACGCGTAGTAGGTATCTACTACGCGTCTACCTACGTTGTATGGCGAACGTGTACGTTGTACCGTTGTGCTTCCAGTCGCATTTCAGGCTAATCAAGTTAAACTATTCTGGAAAGTTCGTTAAAGAGCCAGACCAGACAGTAATCTACATTGTTCTCATATAAATTAGGCAGAAAGAAAAAACTTTGAAGATTTTGGACTATGTTTTAGTTTTAGAATGTTTTAAGTTTCCTTTGGATAAGGAGGATTTTTTTTATTTCTGATGCCTATGTTAGTACATAGGCATCAGAAATAACCGCAATAGTTTGCGGTCACGAACGGTGAACTGTTTATCGGACAAAATGATTTGAACTACCTATGTAACGTGCATTTGAGCAGTATAAGCCCACCCATAATTAATTTTGGCTAATCGCAAGAAGCTCCCAAAACTTCACTCATAAAAATCTGCACTCGCCACTGGCTCATCTTTTTGTTCTATTGTTCAAAAGTAAAACCGGATCGGTGAAACCAATAAATGGAGATAAAAGCAATCCTATTTCAAAGCATTAATAGCGAGTTATAAATGTATATTGCAAACTTAGATCAATCGTGAGTTGTTTGTTAGTTCTTGGGCTTTTTTTTCTTAGAATTGAAAAGCATGGTAGACTTGGTAGGCTTGAATCACGCACTCAAGCCTATCACAGAGGCCGTGCTCGCCGCGCTGGTGTTAATGTGACAATGTTGATGTTAATGGACTGACCGGTTGGCGCAGTTGGTAGCGACCCTGTCTTCTGAGCCGCTGGTCCCGGGTTCGATCCCCGGACAAGTCAAACATTTGTGTGCATGAACATGTCTGTTTGACCTGTGTCTGGGTGTGTATATGTATTTAAGTATGTATATCAGTCATCAGGTTACCGTAGTACAGGCTCTGCCTAGTTCGGGACCTGAAGACCTTGTTAAAAAAATAAATTAAAAAAAAATGTTTTTTTTAATAATAATTTATGATATTGTGTAACACTACTTGTTTTGAAATTGTCATAAGTATATTGATTTGGTGATTATGATAGAAGATTAATAATTCGTTTTGGAGTTTCATAATGGCAATTAATTGTGTTCTTTTTTCAATCAATACCATAGGTTATTACTTTTAGTTTTGTAATAAATAGTAATTTTTATTAGCGTGTATAAATCTATTCATATGACGCATTTTACTATTACTATTAAAATCTCTGTTTTAATTGCTGCTGGCTGTTCATTGAAATCTATGTTTTAATTTTGATATTTTGATGGATACTAATAGAGCTGTTTCCTTTCATAATTTAGTGATCTCATTGTTATTTATGTTTACCTAGTCTAGCTTACCTATCTATTACGAAGTTACATTGTTAATTAGTGAATTACCAATTTAATTGCTAGTTATTAGTTTAAAAATGTGATACTTATATGGAAGTAGGTATTTATTTATTTATTTGTTTCTTCAATCTACAGCTTTTATTACTGATCCCATATGATCTCAATATAAATAATAAGACCGAGATAAGAATAATAAAGAATTAGATATTGTAAAATGTCCTTTATAATTTGTGGAATACTTAGTGGTTCAAATAAAAGTAGGTGTGCATTTAATTGTTTGTAAATTATGTGGAATAACATTAAATATAAATATCATTTTGACACTGTTGTTTTATTTATCACTATGTTGATAGTATTATCTTAGTTCCTGAGACATACGGCTAACGGACAATAAAGAAATTAACAAACGAACATGTTTGTGCAATAGGTAGTTAAATCTGCACCCTTTCAGATAATTATACATTTATTTGCGATTTAAAGTAATTATGTAATTAAAGTATGGTTATTAAAATTTTATTAAGCACTTATTTAAGTACATAAGTACTTACAATTTTTTTTTATAATTTAATATTGTTTTTTTTTTAGTATCGCTTATTTTATCAGAGAACCTCACCCCTACAATCAGTAATGCACTTAATTAATTAAATATATCTTTCAAATATAACCTTAATTGTCTATCTCGAAAATGTCATCTAATCCAACTAGGCTGAGAATCAGAGCATTTTTGAACGTCAAAATTACATAAGACAGTCCTCCTAAACGCCCGCTCTTCGCCACTTCCTAGTGCTTTAGCTGGGAAGAAGAAATGGCGCAACAAAATCACCGGCAGCAAAGCTGTCTGTTCTGAGAATAACAGGATTCTATACAATAGTAAGTAATTAACATTACAAAACACAAACACATTAAATTAAATTATTTGCCACATGACTGTGAGCTAGCACACGCTAATATACCAACAAAAACAGCGAAAACTATACTCAAGCAGAAATAAATAATAAAAACGTAAACAGAACTTAATCCCTAAATAAAAGCCTTCGGCACGCGTAGGATGACCACCGCAGAAACCTCGGACCAATTGACAGATTGTTGACAGATTTAAAAAAAAATAAACTACAATCTGTAAATTTTGTCTATTCTTCTTTCGACAAAACCCGTTTCTATGGTGGTCATGCAACACGTGCGTAAATAAAAAAATAAAGGGCGTACCCGCTTACATAATAATTATGCAATGCTGTATCTAGGTACTACTTGTATCTATCCAAGGATCCTATCTACTCACCAACATAATTTACAGGATAATAATATGAATTGTAATCTGTTGGTACCAAATTTTCCTTATATTTACTTACTTCATTTAACTGCTGTTTGTCTCTCAGTTTTTAGCTATATATCCTGAAGTACGACATCACGCGGCGATGCAAGGACTTTTAATTTCCTAGTCCATTCGGTCATAAATGAGGAATGAAATTCTTCTCTAATAAAGAGCCGGCGGCGGCGGCTCGGGTAGCTAAAGTCCGTGGCTTTGTCCGCGATGTAGTTTTCTTTTACATTTTCGTTTTCGAGCATTTTTATTTTTAGAAGACTCCCATGACTGTCAAGAAGTTGCATGCATGGCGTAAGTCGGGCAGTCAACCTCGCCCCTTTACCAACCTTATTGACTGCCTAATTGTTTTATCACGTCAATAGTTAAAATCATGAAAATCCACCCACGTGGCCTGTCTGATGCACCAACAACCCAGACCTGCACCCTAATTGCGTAACACACTACCTATCTATCTAAATCTGAATCATTTTGAGGGATATTGCTAATCCATTGAAATTTGTCTGCTCAACAACGTAAATAGCGTAATGAAGGTTGTTGAACTGTCAAAATGATAGCCATTGCTACTGATAGCAATGTACTATTTTTATTGTGTGCTGATACGCATTTACCTCGCAGGCTCAGTCTGTAGATCGGCAGGGCTACAGAGAGGGCTGGGTTTATCACTAACGACATTTTTACCTAGCTACCTAAAAAAGTTACAAAAAATAAATGAACAAATACAGAAAAGCGCTCTAAGATTTCCAAGAACTCAATACCGGGTAAAGTTTCTTGACACTGCAGTTTGAGGTCTAACAGAAATTGGAGAAGCCACTGAAAGTGCTTATCTCCTTACGCTTTTACTATGAATGACACTGCTGATAACGCATCGCCGGCGGCAGACATCGAGTCGTCACGTAGTCAACGATACTTTATATGCTGAGGCAAACTCGTATTATTACATAAAGTTTGGAATTATATTGTTGGGATCGATTGATAAATTCATATGTACACATGTATGAAGAAAAAACCCACCCTCGAACTTATTGTGTGTCGGTATTGTTAAAAGCGATGGAGGGGAATTAGGTGGATAAGTATAGTCGCCAACGTAAGTCCTTTTTTCACTTTTGACAACAATTCCCACTAAATTGAAACTTCCCTAAGGTTTGCATAATCAGTCTATAATGTTCCCACTGCACAAGGACACAAGCCTCCTTTCTGTGAGTGGTAGTGGGCCTTGGTCCACCACGCGGGCCCAGTGCGGGGTGGTAGATGTTACATGTCATCCAAATTTTTTGACTCTAGGCCATACCGGTTTCCTGACGATGTTTTCCTTCACCATTTTAAGAACAGTGGTGATGAAATAATACACAAAGTACCTAAACGCAACCTACAAACTCGTAATTCGCGGCTGTTACCACTGCGCCACTATTGCTCGTCGGTATCACTAAGGTTGAAACTATCGAACTATCACATACACAAGTAGACCTTGTCAACACAACTATACATCGGTAGGTTCATGTCTAGATACAAACAACAGATTCTTTCTATGAAAATAATACGAGTAGGTACAATAGAACAAAGCAATATTTGGAGATCATCAATTATACCGTTTACTTTCATATATTATAATAATGACAAAATACAATTTGGTTTTAAATTCAGAAACAAGTTCAAAGATCAATCCAAAAATAAAATCTATCCAATCAGACAAGGCCAGGGACAAGGTTAGAGCTGCTCCAATAAATTTACACAGTCCATGTTGATTTTTATTATATTTTGTTAAATATATTACTTTTATTCTTTTTTATAAGTATCTATACCTTTTTACATAAACAATGACATGAATATTTACTGTCTTTAATACTGTATTATTTTAATTATTGTGAATGTAAATGAAAACTATGTGAATCAATGTTTCAGTGTTAATCATGGTCTAGCAGTTTGAGTAGTTTATGCGGCCTTCCCAAATGTCTTTTCTTTTGTATTGTTCTTCGAATCGTTGAGCTCCTTAAGTTCTGAGTTGAGCTGCATGGTTACTGAAAAATGCGTGCACTGACTGGACAGGCTGTGTGGTTATTTGCTCAAAAGACCGTTTCAGACACCGATCTACATAGTCTTCACATAATCTGACCAAATTTTGTCTGGACTTTAAAACAGACTTTGTGAGTTTGTTTCGGCCTTTCTTCACAGAGTAGTCAGATAGGAAACGCCGACATCTAGTTGAAAAAATATGATTGACGTGAAAAAGTGTTTGTACAAACCTACTTACAGAAGTAAAATCATTTATAATTTATCATTGATGTAGGTAGGTATAGGTCTACCGAAAGCTTATGGCAAATGGGGAAATAAAAATTTGTTGTGGGCAATACTGGGGAAATTGGATTAAACGATCTTGATACTGTTTAATTTTTATTTATGTCTTTAGTATTAATTAACATGAAGTATATTAGGTATGTGTATGAAGAATGTTGTTATACATCGGGTTCTTAACATAGGAAATATGTCATGAAAAATAAATCAATCGTACATTACTTTATGTACTAATTTATTATATATCATTTAAATCATACTAATAACTGAACACCTCATTCAGAACTAGAATACGATCCCAAGAACTCCAGTTGCATTTCTTGTTCTTCATCAGATAAAGAGGTATATATTATAAATCGCTCTTCTAGCATTTAAACTATTCTATCTTGCTCCATGAAATCGTTTTAAATTTTCTTTACATGTTCACAACATTTTCGCCATTCCTCTGCACCAATTTGTGAGAAAGTTTCTTCTGTTAATAATTTAATGTCACATGCAGGTTTATTTACATTTTTATCAGCAAAGTTTAGCTTCATTATACCCCAAATAATTTCTATGGGATTCAATGTGCAATTATAAGGTGGGAGCCTTAAAACTTTGTGACCGTGCGATTTTAATACTTCATCTATCTCATTGGCGCAGACATGTTTTCTTTCACTACTTCAAGTAGTAGAAATTTCCGCCAAAGATCATCTTAATATACATCATATTCACAAAGCCATTCTTTATATCAGCTATACGATTGGCTTGTGATGGCGGTTTGTACCGTATGGAATGTCACCCATTTTGTAAAATTGTCCTTATACATATCGTGGTGTTGGTCAGCAGATACATTTGTTGAGCTGTACACAAGACAACAATTCGGTACAATGCAATTTTCTCCACCAGCGTTTACAATGATCCACCTCGCTTCAAGTGAAATACTTTTAGATAGACTTGCAATATGGTTGCTTTCCCAGCACTTGTTCACAAAACATGAACCGTGAATGTAAGTCTCATCTAAATACATCACATCCAATTTATTATGGTCTCCAGCATCAAAATGGTCCCTTTAGATTGGCACTTAACATATTCAAATCCAATCTCCTTAAGTATAAGTCTGTAAAACGTTTTATAATTTATCATGTTACTCAAACGATAGCTTAGTCGTTCATCATCATCATCATCAGTCTATATACGTCCCACTGCAGGGCACAGGCCTCCTCTTACGAGTGAGAGTGAGAGGGATTATTACGTAATATTTTTCTTACTTCAAAGATTCTCTCTCTCCGTTGAAATCAATATCTTGTCGAAGAATTTGTAACAGTTTAATTACTGTTGGAATTTCCTTCCGAACTGTATAGAACTCATTTACTTTATTCCTAATCAACTCTAAATCGAAACTGTCCGAGTTGATTTTCTTCTTCCCCCCTCTCCTCTTTTTACCAGGCATGGAAAATACAACATCATTCGGTGTGCCCTCACCTTCGATTCGCCGTACTGGAAACGCCTATAAAGAAGCTACAATTAAGTAAGAAAAATATAAAATAAACTAAAAGTATCAAAACAACTCAGTCCAACTTACCGGTCAACTCTACGACGCGCTTGAAAATCAAAGATTGAGTTTGATTTACGCCTTCTTCTTCCCTTATTTTACGATACAGATTGAAAACAATATTTCTCACTTGAGATCGAAGTGGCTATTTCGACGTTTTCACAATAACAATAAATTGTTAAAAAGATATCACAAAATCTCAGCAGCGGTTGACAAGTTTCGTAATTTGATTTGACAGGTGACAATTCACATTGCCATATGAAAATCTTTTTTTTTAATGCCATGTTTTTCCTGTAGACCTACCTATACCTACATCTATAAATAACGTATATTAAAAATGTCACTAAGAAAATATATAATAAATTATCATGCCAACCTGTAACTTTATACTGCAGCTTGATATATCTCCGTTGTTAAATAGGTGCGCAGAATGGCTGGTGATAGCTACGAGTATGTGCTGAAGTGAATAAATGTGACTATAAAACTTTTTCATAAAGAAAACCACTGATTTTCAAAAAAAAAAAAACACTACAAAG
Organism: Brachylomia viminalis; assembly: GCA_937001585.2. NCBI lineage: Eukaryota > Metazoa > Arthropoda > Insecta > Lepidoptera > Noctuidae > Brachylomia > Brachylomia viminalis. The sequence continues at coordinate 9,414,299 of OW443300.2, forward strand.
TGAAAAATAACGTTATTATTTTTCACTTTTTAGTTGTGGTACCCACCCCAAACAAAGTAGTCTACTACTTGTAATGTAAAGAGCACCGACAGGAAGTTATTATAACATCATTAACATACACTAAGTATTATTCAAGAATTAAAATACTTATTAAATTACTGAAGCCTTGACCAAATTTATTTGGGACCGATAGGGAAGTATATCCTTTCAAACAAAAGAAGTTTTTTTCAAATTGCTTTAAAAATGACGGAGTTCTGAAAAAAAAAATGAAAAAAAAACTCGAATTGAGAACCTCCTCCTTTTTTTGGAGTCGGTTAATAATGCTGTAGGATATTTGTATGTTCGATAAAAAAATCATTTGAATTTACGTTATGTTTTTTTTTTTTTTTTCGCGCGTTCTTTCTACGGCGTCTGTTGTAGAAAGAAAGAAAGAAAAATATTTTATTTGGGACACGCACCAATTTGTAGGTAGTAGACCACAATGACATTTTTACCCTTTTTTTATTAAAGTTGGGTTTGCTCTTGACTATAATCTAGGTCAGTGGTGACAGAGACAGAGTCGACGATGGAGTGAGCTTACCCAGAAGAAGCCTGTTCACTCTCACTTTGAAGAGTTAGGGTTGTAAGCGTTCGGAAACACAGATGCAGGTAGAGAGTTCCACTCTTTTGCTGTGCGCATAACAAAAGACATTTGAAAACGCTTAGTGCGAATTGGTGGAATTGCAACTAGGTAAGGATGATAAGTTGCAGTGCGTCTAGATGACCGATGGAAGAAGGGGGCCGGTGGTATGAGGTCGTGGAGTTCTTGGGCACACTCACTGAAGTACAATCTGTAGAAGACCGACAAGCAGGCGACCTTGCGGCGATGAGCCAAGCTGTGAAGCTTCGCATCCACCAGTTTTACGTGCGTCGCCCTAATGCGTGTGCTGAGAAGTCAAGTCATTGGCAGTGCTCGTCTGAATTTGTACCTACTAAATATACGTTCACTATAACGTGCCCACTGAATAGTTTTCTTCCTGAGATTCCAAATATCGTTTTACTTTATTTAGGAGCCAGCTGTTCAGTCTGTTGGCCACTGCTTTTAAGACCATGCTTAGTGTTGGTAGGTGTCTAACTTTTAGTGTTTTTAAAGTACAATAAATAAATTATTATTATCTCATTTATTCATTGAATATACAAATGAATTAAAGTTTTAAATATAAAGACCATGGATGAACAAAAATAAGTTGGACAGATTGTCGGCCAGCTCGCTGTACGTACAGGCTGCTGTACGCACACATTCACACATCAGTCGGCCGACCACGGCGACGCCCGACGACGCTGACGGCGCGGGCGACGCGGACGGTCCGCCATTCCGCGCGCAAACAGCAACACTCACACATAAACAGGCCTCAGTGTTGTCTTACCGGAGTTCCGTCCGACTGTTTTTGTTCGTCCACGATAAAGACATAAATAAAAATAAAAAATATCGGCGAAGTGCGTGCCGGACCACGCATAATAAGGAGTTGAGATGAATTTATCCGTTGACTTAGAAGCTTGATTTTTTTAGAGCACCAAGAGACGGTATACCTACGTATTTGATATTAATTTCAACTTGATAACTCCGCGCGTTCTTGAGGTACGGAACCCAAAAAGATAGTGGCCCACTGGTATCGGGAACAGAGCCCAAGCTACTGGTGGTCAGGGCCCCAGAGAGAGGATCCTCCTAACGATACGAGCCTTACATTTTGTATCGTAAAAATATACATTCATAAAACGAGTTTTTATGTCGCTGATTCAGAGCTGGTCCCATAGTAAAAGTTGGCTATACTTATGAGCACTTTCACCCCCTGAAGAATTGCCTGCTAATTGAAAGTCACCCTGTATAGCCTCTCTAGCTGTTCGTGAATCGTCTTGTATAAAGCTGTCTCATTCTTTTGTCTACTAATAGCTCTTAGCTGTATTCACGAATCAGCGCTAATTGCGTAACACATTTTCATTGCTAATCCATTGCTACATATGTTTGAAAAAACCGTCTGTTTAGCAACGTAAATAACGCAATTAATGTTGTTGAACTGTCAAAATGAGAGGCAGTGACATTGTAAGTGTGTTATGCAAAAACCCGCAGTTTTCTAAATGTCGTTACGGCACTTTTCCAATCATTTAATCATTCATTTTTTTTTCATTAAATGGGAGGTCTATGTTCCGTAGACAGAGAAAACTATCTGTCTACGCTATGTTCACAAAAAAAAAACATAAAACTATGTACCTAGACGTCAAATTCGTGCCTGCCAAATTTATAGCCTCCTTAGTTATAAGCTACAAATTAAAACATAGATACTAATTATGTTACTAATTAAAATAAACCTAAGTACCTAAAAAAATTACATTTGTAAGTTAAAATAAGGTCCCCAGTCCCTCTGTGTATAGAAGTTAACGGAACACTTTTATTGCGTAATGAATGAGAGGTCGGCGCTCGGGCCCTGGGGGTGTATGGAGTTGCATCGGGGTGGGGTGCAATACCACCCCCGAGCCTTATTTCGGGTCATCGAGCCCGACCTCGCAAGCAACGAACGCAGCTTGAAACGCCTTGCAAAATGGAGTTTTCATCTTGGATTATTAATTTTAACAAAGTGTTAGATTAAACTAATTCTGTAAAAGCTCTCACCTTATTACATGCATGAATCATGTTTTTGCATTTTTGTAATACTTATAGTTTTGTTAATACTTCAAAGGTATTTCGTGTCTTATTTTATGCTGACTAGCTGTTGCCCGCGAGTTCCTCCGCGTGAAATTTCTTGTTCCCCGACCCATTCCGTCGTATCGCATCGCCCGACTTCGCTTTTATTTCGTATTCGCTTAGCGTTCTTTCTGCCTTTTTTCTCTTTGCTCGGCTCCTAAGGGTCGTAGCGTGACGTTTTATAGCCCGTAACCTTCCTTCGGCTATCAAATGCAAAAAAAAATATTTTAATCCGACTGGTACTTTCAGAGATAAGTATAGAGATATAGCGCGTTCAAACCAAAAACAAAACTCTTTCTGTCTTATTACAAAACACGATCTAACTTTAGCGCGAGCCAAAACCTTCAAGCCAGTTTTTGTATTTCGAACTTTAAGCCGACTTCAGTAAAGTTCTTAATTCAAAATTGACAACCTTAGACCGGACTAAGTTGTCAGTTTTGTAAAAGGAACTGTATTTGGATTTCTGTTAGGTTCTTATTTCAAAAACAGGCTCGATGGTAAACCATCGAGCCTGTTTTTGAAATAAGAAGCATGTCTGAAGAAATACCTTGTTTTGTAATAAGACCGATTAGCTTTATTATATTAGTATAGATTATTAGATAAAATAAGTATTCGGGCCAATTTTTAAGATCGGTGTATTCCACTGATCTTAATAAGATTTTTCAAATAAACAGTGTCCTCCATTTTCACCACGGCAGTGCTTGTTTTAACAAAATTTAAAGCGTTTGTTACTTTTCCATTGTACGATTAAACATTATACCCATTTTCGAGTGAATTGAAGCAAGCAGTAAAATCCAAACTTCATTACCCTTTTCCACTCATCTAGTTGATTTTTGAAAAAACCTGAATTTTTATTTGTTGACCGTTTATTTCTTGTTTTCAATATTAGTACAGAGTTTAATCCAACAGCGCTTTTGGTTACTACCTTTGACACCTTCTATTTATAATATTATTTATTAACTGAGGAAAATATTGGCAAGTCTCAAGTTTATTAACCAAAGGAATTAGATTTTTCATGTAAACTGTAACCCCTCTTCGGGGCACAAGGATGGAATTTTGAGAGACGAGAAACTAAAGATTATTCATACCAATTGTTGAGTTAATAGAGCTATGCAGTAAAATCCTCCCCCTAAAAATTTAATAACCCCATTGCCTTCTGGGGACGATTTTAGAAAAACCTTGATGAACTTTTTTCTTGGGCTTAACGTTGGATGCTAAGCTTTAGTGGGGCCCACACATAGATAAATTATCAAAAACGATTAGCTCCGCAGCATACGCTGTTAAAAAAAAACGTAATTTAACTGACATAGAGACAGCCCGTTTAGTGTACCTACTTTAGCTATTTTCATAGTGTAATGTCGTACGGTATTCTGTTGTGGGGAAATGACGCCGACATTCAGACTATCTTTGTGTTGCAGAAAAGAGCTGTTCGATCAATTTTTAAATTAGGTCCAAAACACACTCAGAGACAAATTTAAGGAGATTAATGTAATAATGGCTGATATATTCATAGATCGAATGATATATTCAAATCATTCATCCAACGTAAGTTGTGCAAGAATGCCTTTTATATCGTTAAATATTACATTGAGACCAAAAAGGCTTGGGATTGAGTTACTCCAATTTTCTGCATACTGAATGTTGATTTTATTTGTTTTTTTTTCTTTTACATACTCTGACAATTGATATATAATGCACAACGACTTGAATACTTACGTTGAGAAGTATAATATTATTATTTTAATTATTGTGAATGTGAGGACTTTTTTTTTTTTTTTGAGTATGGGAAATCATCAAATACCTTCTCCCGCTCTGGGCAGAGCAGGAGGGCGTGTCAGACTCTTACTAACTAAAACCCACCCATGTTCCTTCAGTTGCCTGTGCCAGGGGCCACGGTATCCCTCTCGGACTTTCCCGCAACCCTAGCAGGCATCGGCCCTAGCGGATCCCGTCATTGGTGCTGACATCTCTTTGAGGCGCGCGTGGAACACAACGCGCCGTCGACCCGGGCCTGGTCCTTATCGAACGGTGAGCTGCCCATTGCTCGCCGTTCGCAAGCCCACGCCTACGGTGGCCGGAAATCGGCCTGCGATTCCCGACGCCCAGGGCGTCTCCTGCGGCGGCTAGTTTGCACTATATAAGACGTGAGTGCGCGAATTTTGCCTCTCCTCAATCGTTCATCTAATAAATTCATCTCAACTCATCTTTTTCTCAACTCATCGTTTTGAAGTCTAATCTACAGAGTTGATCCGAAGTCGACTCGGTCTGATCCGGCTCGAAGGACCAGAACTTGGATGGGAAAGGCACTCACAATGGATAACTTCATCGACAGTTCGGTAGCTTGGTTCTTAATTTGTGACTTTCTACATCTAATAAATTTTTAATCACCACACAACACCGGTATTAACTTATTTGCACGTGTTCAGAGAGAGTTTTTGAGAGTTTTGAGTCCGTATTCGAGTCGTATCTAGTAATTGCGAGAAGATCCTATCACTTTTTGAGTCCTGTTATCTATAATAAAATTAATGAGAAATTAAATATCTATCCGCTCTCGTTACGAGAGTGTAAACTGAAAATTTATAAATTTATCCAAAACCTGACTTATGAGGAAACTGAGAGCCTCATACAAACTTAATATGTCAAATTTTCCGCATACACACCCTTCCCACACACACACACATACGCACGCACCTCTACACCCTCCCTCACGCTCACACTCACTCACACATACCATCTTATACTGCTACAACTATTATTAATAAATGTCTAGTTCTAGTTTTATTATTATTAATTAAATGTTTATGTCTAGTTTCTACCTATAAATATAACCAAAATTGTTGTTATGGAACTCAGTTGTCTTTCGCTCCTGGGGTGGGCGCTAATAACTGCGACACAGTTACTAAACTAAAGCATTATTAACGTATACAAAAATTGTTATATGTTTTTGTTCCAATAAACATATTTGTTTTGTTGTCTTCGTGTAATCGATTTTGTAACTTACGAGCCGTCACTGTGCGTTTTCGCCGGGCACTTAGCCGGATGTACCGATCCTCGCGAACAGTTGTAATGCGAACTCTATCCGAACCTGTTGGAAGCGATTCCAAGCATTTTGGATAGATCTTCGAGAAAAGCCGAGTTCCAAACCCACAGAACGCAGCGAATTTCCTCCTTGGATAACGGCTCTGGTTGCAGTGATTGTGCTCATATGTCTTCGTATTTGTGGCATATTAACACAAGATGTCCTTTTAACAAGATAACTAAACAAAATTATGATAATTTTCAGGATACCAAGCGGCTAATCGAAACCAAACTTAAAGAAAAATCAAAACAAGACTACAAGAAAATCAAAAATTCAATTTTTTGCATTTCATCAAAGAGGTTAGATAACGAAGAGTTCGTAACATCAATATTTTGCTACTTAGCAATTAGTTAATGTTCTTTAAATTAATAATTAATAATAATAATAAATCTTTATTTATCCAAAAACATACAGAGTTTGAAATACAGTTTGATCTTTGGTTTAGAAAAAACATTTTATAGTTTGTGTTGCAAAGTCTGTACAGAATAATATTCTCTACCTATACCTGTATTATAAGCTCGTAGTTTACGGTCAATAATCAATAAAAACTTATATCTCAAGTGGACTGTGTCATTCTACTGTATGGTAGTAAGAGTAGAATTGTATGTTGTGTGTTAGTGTTTGTGAGTGGTGTGTGTGTGTAGGTGTGAGTGTATGTGTTTGTGTGTAGGTGTGGGTGTAGGTGTGCGTGTATTATACAAGAAAGGTGAGTAAAGACTCCGTGTAAGAGTAGGTAATCCTTAAGGCCACTCTGTTACTTTAGATTTTAGTGCATGTGAGTTTAGATTTAGAATATTGAGATGTATCTACATTACACGGAAATGTAAAAATACTCGTAATAAGTCGCTCTTATTTTGTTGTGAGTTAGATTAAAATAACATTACTACTCATTTTGAATTTAATTAGACTCTTCCTGGTGTTAACGTGCAGAAAAAGAAAAATAAAATAATTGTATAAAATAGGTTACATTAAAAAACCAAATAATGATTAAATTAATAAACCACATTAACGTCCGAGCTAGAATATTAATAACGTACCTAGGTCGCAAGTACTAGGCACTAAATGATTGTTAAGTCAATATGAGCGTGCAACACGTTAGCACTAGGACCTCGAAGAAAACTAATAAAGATCTCAAAGCATCGATAAGTAGCATATTTAAGCTATTAAAAGAAAACTTAAATTAAAAGGGGATAAAGCAATCAATTTCTTTTCCGTCACTCCTCATTAATCTAGAAGTCACGTATACAACTTCTTCAATAAAGCAATTAATGCCTTCTCAGGTGTACATTTTCGTCAATTGTATGTGGGAAAAGTTTGAAATTTGTAACAAAAGACCTTCTATATACATTAGGAGTTCGGAAACGTTACTCATTAACACTTTAATCTTTGTAATGTTGTAAATAATAATGCTACGGTTGAAGTAGGTAAGGTGGAATCTAATCACGTCAACTTTGATTCTCTCACGTGCCGAAACAGTTTCTTTGATGTTTGTCGAGGACGTTAAAGTCCATTATTTTATTTATTTTAACACGCTCACGTGAACCTCCACTAAATGTTGTAAATGCACGTGACACGGGCGAAATAACTATTTGTATGTAATGGGAAACATTTATGGGGACAGAAATGCGAATAATTTTTTAATCAGTATGTACGTACAGTTAACAACCTTATCATGTCCGATTTTTATATCTTTAACGTAGGTATCGTTCTGGTTACCAATGGTAAGTTTTCTAAAAACCATGAAACGGACACGTTTCTTAGAACAGATTTATTTAATCGCCTAATTACTTTCTTCGTTTTAAGAAAAATATTTTGACCCTTCGTACGTCGCGTCATCTTGCGTTTACAAATATTTAAACTCACATACACAAACTGCCAGACCCGGAACAACTACTTGTAGGGCATACAACTATTTGTTCCGTGCGAGAATTGAACCCGCGACACGCAGCGCAGCAGTCAATCGCTTAACCACTGCGCCAACCGTGCTGTCATTATCCTGGTGATAATCATAATAGTTTGTAAGATAAGGTTTACACAAAAAATGGATTGATCCATTTTCACACAGTGGCAACAATTGAACACGCTTGTCAAAGTTTTTTCAATCATCTTTATATAGGTAATTTGCATAAATTACCGACGAAAAAACTGAATAAATAATTAAAATCTAGTTATTTAGCCTCAAAGCCTTGAAATCTAAATGCATTTTTGTGACATTGAAACACAGACTGGCATATTAAAATGACAACCGCATCTTGAACGAAATGTATTTTCTATGCAAAGTGATACTAATAATTATCCGTCACTACAAAATGCAGTAGACATTCAAGGCTGTCTAATTGTACAGTTTTCATTAATCACACGTTTAGTAATAGGTCTTTACCTATGAAGTTGCCGTTTTACAATACTGGCATTTGAAACGTAATTTATGTACCTATGGCTGGCAATCAATTCTAAATTCAAATGGATTTAATCAAAAAAATATGGAGTTCTATTTTCAAATTCAGTCATTTGTTTATTGATTAGTGTTTTGTTTTCACTACGTTTGTATTTTTTTCATCATTAAACGATAAAATACGAGTAATAAATATGGAATACGAGTTCCGTCGCGGTAGCTATACCGCACAAACAGCTCGCAACATTAATTACGTGTACGGAGTGAACACTACAAACGAACGCACGACTCGACGTGCGACTCGTTATTGGTTTCAACGCTTCCGACATGGAAATTTTGATCTAAAAAATTAACCCCGTGGTCGCCTGAAAACTAAAGTCAACAACGAATAATTAAAAGCGATAGTGGAAGCTAACGATACTCGATCTACAGCTGAGTTAGCAGCAGTTTTCAACGTTAGCATCAAAATAATATAAGGTAGAAGTACCTATTCCCGTTAGTGTCCCAGTACCCGGTAACAAGTCGATTTTTGTATTATTGCACTTTTCTACCAATCATTTATTAAAGTTTGCGAATGGCTATACCTACATTCTTGGTAATATTCTGTCTTCAATTTTAATGGCAACATTGACCAAAAAGCTTTATGGCGTCAAAACTGTGCGATCGAAAAGTTTGCACAAGGAACATTTTAGGAAAGTTCAAAGTTCTGTCAGTGAACTACCAAACCACCACGTCGCATTGATCAGCTAGCCACACTGCGACGGACAGACAACGTTAAGGTAAGAGTGTTAATTTTCTAAAATATTTGAGTGTATTATTTAGCGATATAAATTAAAAATTGAGGTGAATCTAATTGGAAAGTAAATATTTTTGCATATCACATCTACTGGTACTCACAAACCCCTACTTGACCTAGTACTTAAGTAGTAATATCTAGTAAAAAAACTTGATACGAACTGAACGATCGCCAGGGCGACGAACGCGTTGAGGTATGCCTTGCGTTGCTTAACAGACACAGAAATGAAGGGATTTTGAACCGCATTGTCACTTCCGATGAATAGGTAATTGATTCTTTTTGATAATCGTAAGCTGTTATCATGTTGGTTAGACCCTGGTTCAACGCCTAGGCAATGCCCCAAACAAAAGCTTACCTTTAAAAAAGTCATGGTCACTGTTTGGTGGTCTAGTGCCGGTATAATTTATCACAGCTTCTTACCAAATGGCACCAGCATTACTGTGTGTGTACTGTGAGGAACTGGACACAGTGATGTAGAAGTTCGTAAATCTCCAGCCAGCCTTGGTTAATCGGTCGTCCCCGTTGCTCTTAACACGACGACGCTCGACCTCATACGGCACAACAGACGGTATCTAAGCTACAAGAGCTAGAGTTGAAAGTTTTGCGTCTTCCACCGTACTCACCAGACCTTGCGCCGGCAGACTTCTACTTTTTCCAAAATTTGGACAACTTCTTGGCAGGGAGAAAATTCAATACGAGATGCAGTACGCCTGAATTTTTATAAGAAGGGCATTAAACAATTTATCACTGCTCTGGCACAGATGCACCAATAGCATGGGTGCATATTTTCATTACAGAAACAAAAATATTTATGTAAAAATTACTTTAACTTTCTGTATACTAAACGGCAATTTCATAGGTAAAGACCTAATATTTAAAATTTTAAATGTTATATAAATGTTTTTGCAAACCTCTTTCAGTTGCGGTTCAGTTATTTACCTACTAATGTCAGTATTAAGTATTTATTAAATTCTTCAATTAGTTCCAAATTCCGGTATCGAAGTTTTGAAACTGGGTCCAAGTGACCAGTCATTAGTTAATTAGGTACTCGTATAAGTGGTGGCTTCCAAATAAGTTCATATTAAACCCTCTACCACAACCTTTTTCAAAAGATGTTTGAGAAACATAGACAACCGGGTTTTCACGGGCCCGAATAAGGTAGGTACCTACTTTAGTTCAAATAATAGATGTTACCAAATATTATTTATAATGTTATTGGATCATCGTCGTTGTGCTCCTTAAGTTCTCAGTTGAGCGGCAGGATTACTGACAAATGCGTGCACTGACTGGGCAGGTCCGCTCAATCTGTATGGTTTTTCCTTAAAAGACCGTTTCAGACACCAATCTACATGGTTTTCACATGATCTGACCAAGATTATGTCTGGACTATAAAAGAGACTGTGACCTCTGAGTTTGTTTCGGCCTTTCTTCTCAGAGTAGTCAGTTATGAAACGCCGACCTCATCTAGTTTTTAAAATATGATTGACGTGTAAAAGTGTTTGTAACAAACCTACTTACAGAAATAAAATAATTTATCATTTATCATCAGCATCTAGGCTCAGTAGCAAACTTCGGCTAAGTTTAGTAGGTAACTATACATACTGTTGTAAGTTATAAGTACGTAATAAACAAAATAGGTAGCGGTAGTGCATAGTGCAGCGAATGTTGCCCACACGCAGTTGAATGCGACGCTTATTGCATTTGCCATATTTGAAATCTTTATAGACGTGTCTCTGGAAACGTTATAGCATTATATTACAAAGTTATAGCTATTATAATCGCATATCGGTATTAACATGGTCGCTTATCATAGTTATCATAAAAAACCACGTCTAGGGGAGAAATATACTGCAACCTGATAAGACAGAAGGCCATACCTAATTGAGAACAACGGGTAACCAGGTGGATTATAGGATTAACTTAACTTTTAATTAGAGGGTGGACCCAGTTGGAGGTCCATATAAAATGGTTTTAATCTTTGACTGTATAATTATTTTTTAAATATAATCGCGCCTTTCACGTTTCATTACACTCAGTCACATATAGAGAAATCCATGAAAATAATATAAAAGACAGGTCGTTAAAAACGTAAAGATTAATTCAACCGATATAGTCTGCATACACGCATTGCATAGCAATTCTTGCAAATGCATTTTTTCTTCTAACGAGAATATTTAATAATAACTAAACGCTGTTTGCGCTTACCGCGGGGATGCGCGGGCGGCGGCGGGGCGGTGAGGTGGTGTGCAGACTGCAGCTATTAATCCAATGCGCGCGCCCCGACAGGTGAGCCGCGATAATCTTGCGGACTTGCGCCTGCGCTTACAAACAGCGTGACCTTTCCGTAATTGAATAGGCGTGCGCGTTTCGAGCGCCGCACGCACGTTCTAAACGCACGCGAGCGATTAACTCCTATAATGATAAAAAATATCATCTTCACCTATATACAGCTGATTTTTGCTACCCAAGTACTCGTGCAAATGCATTGTTTGTATGTCACTCATAAATTTTGTAAATAATAAAAATGTGGGTTTACACTGTCCCCTATTCAACAACATGTACAAGAAAATAATGTAAAATGTATAGATGCATCGAGGACTATCTAAATCATCTTCACGTAGGTACTAGTGGTGACAAAAACATAATTTCCACAAAGTAGGTACCGTCAAACGGGGTGAATAGGGACGCAGGGGTGAATAGAGACGAAACTTTAGAAGGGATTTTAACCTTGAAATAATATAGTTTATTGCCAAAAAGGACTCTTAATGTGTTTATTGTAATATAATTAACGATTAAGTGCTCTTGTTGGGGTCAAACTAAATTATTTCAAGGTTAAAATCCCCTTTAAAGTTTCGTTTCTATTCACCCCTGCATGCCTATTCACCCCGTTTGACTGTACTTAAAATGTTGATACATTTTGAAATGACTTAACAATTTCCTTCCACTAATAAAGCATTCTGCTGACTTAATTCTGTTTGCGTACCGATGTGGACGGCTGGCTTCTTCACATTTCCCTATATTACCTATAATGTATGTAAAACTACCCTTACAACGAGAGAGGATGTAAAAAAATGTGAATGTTCTCTCATTGTTTCGAGTTTTAGTGGCTTATTAATATATATCGTTATAACATGCAAATGGCTATTTCTTGGTATCGAAGCCATTTTCTTGCTTCATTGGATAAATGTTTGAGAACAGATGCAGAGATAAGTGTTATTTGCTTAGCGTCTATACTGCTTACCATATAGTGTTATCTTTTCCGTAATAATACAATGTGTTTTTGTGATATACAATAGTTTTTTTGAGTTATTTTGGAGCCTAATTTAGATATATTAGTCTAATTATGATTAATTGGGCCCGAAAATAGAGTAGTTTTAGAGGGCTGGGTGCTGTGCTGTGTCGCAGTAAGATAAATACCCTGAATAAGGGGTGTTCCACAGTTGTCCGGGTTGGTATGATTCGTCGTAGCCAAGACAAAATCGAATATACAGGGTCAATTACATTAGTTAGCGCAACTGGGGGTCAACTCCCTACGCACGAAATACGTAATTTCGGCCGAAGTTACGAGCGTTCCATTCTCCGTATCACATAAGGAAATAAGATTACTTCGGTGCCCGAACTAATAATGAATGACAGTACGATTTGACAGCTGGCCCTACTCGCGATGTGTTTTTGCCCGTCAAAAAATTTAATTGACACTAGTTTTGTCTGATCAACTACTTTCGGTTGGGGTCGTACCTTCGTTGACGGACTCAGATAGATGATGGGTAACGATATCGACACTACCAGAGCAGCGGTCGGTGACCCCAAAAAAACATCATAAAATCATATATTTTTTTGTTTTATTATGTTTAGGTATCGAAACCCATCACGATCTAGTTTCGCTAGCCAATTTAATGTGACCCTGTATACAGGGTGGCACAGACATCGAAGTGCAACCGGTTACCATGTATTCAGTACATGATTCTGAGCCCCCCTGCGTTGAAATTATTCGTCGATTACAAGAAAAACAAAATTTGCTGTTCCACATATTTTGACGGTGTAGGTATTGCACTTTTCTATGAAACAAATTTGCTGTTCCACATATTTTGACGGTGTAGGTATTGCACTTTTCTATGAAACAAATTTGCTGTTCCACATATTTTGACGGTGTAGGTATTGCACTTTTCTATGAAACAAATTTGCTGTTCCACATATTTTGACGGTGTAGGTATTGCACTTTTCTATGAAACAAATTTGCTGTTCCACATATTTTGACGGTGTAGGTATTGCACTTTTCTATGAAACAAATTTGCTGTTCCACATATTTTGACGGTGTAGGTATTGCACTTTTCTATGAAACAAATTTGCTGTTCCACATATTTTGACGGTGTAGGTATTGCACTTTTCTATGAAACAAATTTGCTGTTCCACATATTTTGACGGTGTAGGTATTGCACTTTTCTATGAAACAAATTTGCTGTTCCACATATTTTGACGGTGTAGGTATTGCACTTTTCTATGAAACAAATTTGCTGTTCCACATATTTTGACGGTGTAGGTATTGCACTTTTCTATGAAACAAATTTGCTGTTTCACATATTTTGACGGTGTAGGTATTGCACTTTTCTATGAAACAGATGATTTTTTTTGATAACCTACGAACAATTTCTACGCTAGGGTCTAGAATCATGTACAGAATTCATGATATAAGTTTGCGCGTTGATATCCCCGCCACTCTGTGTTTTGCCACCCGGCAGTTCTGAATTATTCCGACCCCTACAAGTGTGAGGCACGCCTAATGCATGTTGACGATAATTCTTACACAGTTATATAGTTTTCTCAAACATGCTTGGAAATTTGAGCATTATTTTGACAACCTAATCAAGAACCTAAGTTAAATCGAAATTGCTGTACTGGCCAAATACATGCGAGCAGCGGCCGGCAAAAGTTGTATGAAAATCCATATTTGTCGAGGTTTAGCGGCCAAATAAATTACATAGTAAACTCATATCTATCGTGTAATTTAAAAATGGAACAATCTTTTACTCCGATACATGGCAACCAAGGAGGTAACTTATCAACGAACTGGCTTGCAAATAGGAAGCTGTTTATAAAATACAAATGTAAAAAAATACAAATAAACACTTTAACGCGGGAAAAATTATTGTTGTTCGTTGTTTGTCATTGATTTTGAAAAGTAATGGTATTTTAATTTCCGCACATTATTTGAGAAAAGTACTATTCAAGCCTTGACCACAACTAGGCATTGATGGACTTCGTGTGTGTGCCTCGGCTTCGCCTCGGTCATCATTTACACGTTCGTCCATCAATGCCTCTTTTGCTGGCCGCTGCAGTCATGTACTATAACAAGCATAATCAGCCTATAAAGATCCCACTGCTGGGACACTGGCCTCCTCTCGACGAGAGAGAGAGTGGGCCGTAATCCACCACGCGGGCTGTGCGGGTTCATACATGTCACATGTCTTCGAGTTATTGGCACTATGACTTGTCAGTTTCCTCACGACGTCTTCCTTCGCTAGATTTAGCAGATTAGAATAAAGGATCGTAATCAGGTTGTTTGCAAATGACTTTATCGACTGGTTTTTAATCTCCAAAATCGGCTTAATTAGCAGGGCAGTGGTGCCCCACTGGTATCGGCTGTATTTAATACACAAAGTAAAGTGCCCGCCTGGATTCGAACTGGGGGGACGAACCGGGACCGATACCAGTGGGCCACCACAGTCACTGCTCTGCTAGTTACCAAGATTTTGGAGATTTAAAACCAGTCCATAAAGTAAGTTAGTGCAAACCTGATTACCATCACCTATTCTAAGCTGTTAAAATTATAACACAAAAAGATAATATTACAAATACATATTAATAAGCTCGTTATAAGCGTCATTTGCGGTCAACGTGTGATCATTTATAATACCCAATTAAATAAAGATGATAAAAAAAAGTATTTAATTGGACAATTAAAACGCTATATTGGCCATACCACCTTTCATAAGTAATTATACCTAAATATAGACTATGAAGTGTTTATCATTACTCGTACTTAGCCATTAGATATTTTTTAGATTAGTGTCTCTTCAGAGTCATAAAACAGTCAGTACCTATCTAGATTCATATTTAATTCCTCTTTAATAAAATTTGTAATCATTTTCCTTTTTCATTACGTCTGACGCTTTGATAGATTGCTTACTCGTACTTGCCTATCATAATTTATACGTTAGTCAATTGAAAACAATTATTGTAATTGACAGGAGACTCATAATTCTTCAGTCATCATAAATATTTTTCATTTGATAGACTGATACGTATTTAGCGACTGATCTATGAATTTATTGATTTTTTTCGAACATATGAAGCAATAGATTAGCTATATCCTTCAAAATTATCCAGATTGTGATTGATAGATAGTGTCATGTCATGTTCGTGAACGGGCGCCGTCAGTAGGCACTGGTCATTTCTTAGCTGCCACGGCTTATTTTAATTCCATAATTGTTTGAATCTTTTTATTACGGACGCTTTTAACGTGCACGTCTTTCTACATCGTTATCACATGTATAATTACAACATGAATGATGTGACCACCTTTTTGTAACAATATTTTGATTTAAAAGAGTGTCCATGGAGTTTCTTGTCCGTTCTTCACCATAGGTACCTACTACGCTTTGGAATGGGCAACTAGCTTCATCTTTCTGACTGACCGACCCCTTGACAATTCAAAAGTGCCTGCTTTGAGTTTGAGTGTGTTACGCAATTATGGTCTTAATTTGTTTGTGGTCGACGGACGCAACGAAGTCTTTTTCTTCCAGACTTCTCTATTAATCGTCATCTCATTAGTCATACCCTGTTTAGGCATATCATCTTTCACACAGTACCTACTGTAGTAAAACTTAACATAACACAGTTCTCCCGCAGCAGACTACCTTCATTCAAAAGCACAATTTCTTTCCACTTACTAGGTACTGTCGCCGATTGGAGCTTAAGGTGGTCTGGCGGGATAAGTTGTTTGATGATTTCCCACACTCAAAAAGAAACGGTAGCCCGCGAAATTCAAATTTACTGACGGGTTTTACGATTTGCTGGTCAGTGTCAGGTTGTATGTTGAACAAAATATTATTCGCGACCGTAACAATTATGTATTTACAGAATTATAATCAATAAAATCATCAATACGGGTTGTATTGATGATTTTATTGATTATAATTCTGTCTAAATTCATATAATCACGAAATATTCGAATACCCGGGCGCTTCCCCATTAAGACTGCCTATTGCATTAACCTTTTAATAGGATTAATGTACCCCCCCCCCTCCCTAATTTGGTGGGAAAAAAGGAGTACCTATTCTATTGATCTATTAAACTAACAAATTATAAATTAAACTCGCTTTTCGTGTCTGTCTGTGTGACCGTTTTTATTCTTAACTACGCAACGCATTGTGATGCGGTTTTTAACATCCTTTAAATAATTTAATACGATATAACGTTTATTGTGTTTATTACATTAATATTAAACTGACCTGTAATAAAGAAATCACGATGTTTTGCGAATACGTAAAATTCGTGCGAAGCAGGGCGGACCGCTTGTGTATTTATAAATCTGAGGGGCAATTCCCGTATTTTTAAGAACATTCGCATTCTAATCTCAGTGTCAATCTGTCAAAAATTGTATAGCGTTTACCTACATTATTGACCTTAGACTGTCGCTGAGATGAGATTGCGACTTGAATTTGAACGTTTTTAATTACGGGAATTGGCCATCTGTTCTAAAAGTTTAAAGGCGTTGCGCGGGGGCGAGGTTGCACATGATAATTGATACATCCGTGTGCCTCTAATCGGCCGGAAAACCGCTTCACTATCCGATGCACATTTCGATTTTTCTCCTTTGATGTGTTTAATAATGCATGAGCCGGATCGGCGCTCTCGTAGTATTCACGCGGCAGAGCAAATTTACGGACACTCTTGGACACGAGTGGACACCGGCGGACACACACGACCGAGCCGCATTTGTTTTGATCCTAGGATCGATGTCTAATTGGGTTAGAGCACGTTGTGATTATAGGTCAGTCGATCAACATTGTGGGTGAGTTAGAGTAGTGTTGTCCGATGTAGCGATGTGCGATGTAGATGTAGGTAGGGGTATGTTTGATTACATTCAGAATTGCTTAATAGTAAAAGAAAATACGGAGTTTTGATTTTATTTTTTGTTGCACTCAGTTTTAAATGTGTTTAAAGGATTCGGTAATGCAATTATATCGAAATAATTTATACAGATCATGCATTTGTACATTGGTGACATCTCTATCTTTTAACACAATAAATATTAAAAATTATGCACTAATGCATATTTCTCGATTCATTTCTGTGAAATTAGTACCTACATATATGTTTTAACTCATTATCATAATAGCTTTAGCACATTATTTTACCATTCGTAGTAAGTTAATTATAATTTTACTACAAAATAACTATAATTTTCTTCAGTAATCTTATAACTACATGCCCATAATTAGAGATACTTATTTGCTTCACTATTATTATCCACATAAAAAAAGAACTTTATGGCTTATTGCTTACATAATAAAATTAAACATCGATTGCCTTATTTGTTGAGTCGAGGATGAGGTCGAGGATTGATGAATTTTCAATTTATAGCGGCCTGAAGTTTGGATTTGTGTCCAATGAAAAGGAAACAGGATAACTAAGTCATTCTTTATTTTGTAGGTTTCTATTCTGCGTGCCACATTGGTCTAGCGGTAGCAAACGGTAGTCATGAGGAAGAGGTCCTGGATTTGTGCCCGTTTGATGGCAATATAGTCGGACTTAAACATAACTGGCGAAATACGGGTGTACTATAGGTACACCTCTGCCCTACCCTTTGAGGAACAGGCTTGATGTTATGTTATTACGGGGATCACACTGAAAGTTTTAAGAATAGGCCAGTAAGAAATTCAGCTGATGAAAAATTTATTTAAATTTCGAATTAGGAACTCTGCGAGTCTGTAGATGTGTAATATTTTAATTCATAAATATGTCATTTCTAAACTTGACATTGGCTGAATGCACAAAACGTGCGAAGCCAAAACAAAAAAAAAAAAAAATATGTCATTTGTGTTTACAAATTGGCGGCAATTTAAGAAGTGTCTGCCATGCGTCGAAATGGATTTGACTGGAGAAAATTTTCGTTCAATGATTTATTACGACTTTCGTTTGCGTTGCGGTCTTACTCGACAACAATATTACGTTAGACTTCGATTAGTCTTTCATGACGAAGCCCCATCCCGTACCACTGTTTACAGCTGGTTTAATGAGTTTAAACGTGGTGGAAGCAAACTCACTGATGGTTCGCGAGAAGGACGTTATCTACGGCGACTACTGAAGATAACGTAAGTGCTGTGCGGGTAATGATAGAAGCTGATAGAAGGGCAACATACCAACAGATTTGGGCAGCTTTAGGCATTGGTATGAGACGAGTCAAAAAGTCTTACATGAACATTTAGGCGTCAGTAAGTTTTGTTGTCACATAATTTGATGGAATATAAAAATCGCCGTCGTTTGGATTGGTGGCGCTCAATGCTTGAAAAGTATGATGGAGGTGACTTGAATGCTGTAATGACATCGTCACAGGTGATGAAAGCTGGATATAGTGTTACGAACCCGAAACCAAAAGACAATCTGCGCAATAGATGTTTCCATTCGAAAATATGCCGACAAAATGAAAGAAGGGCAGAAGTCAAGGGGGGATAGAGATGATTGCCTCATTCTTTGGACGGACGGGTCATTTCGCAACAATTCTCCTAGAAAATAATAATACTGTTACTGCAGATTGGTATGTCGGTCATTGTTTACCATTTGTCTTGGAAAATGTTAGACAAGCAGTGCCGAAGAAGCAGGATCCTCCTCCACCACGACAACGCTCCAGCTCACTCCGCCAGACGGACTATCGAATATTTGTCTATCGAAAGTGTGGAGTTAGTAAGTCATCTTCCTTACAGTCCTGACCTGGCACCTTGTGACTTTTTTATTTCACCTATTTATTTGCAAAAATAAAAGTTAAACTAAGAGGAATACGTTTTAAGGAGCCTTTTTTTTTGAGGGTGGGAAGTCATCAAATAACTTCTCCCGTTCTGGGCGGAGCGGGAGTGTGTCAAACTCTTACTGACTAAAACCCACCTGTGTTCCTTCAGTTAGGTACCTATGCTATTTCATAGCTTAATTGAAGTGCCAGCTACAATATCATTTTTTGCTGGTACCCGTTCAATATGTAGTTTTTTATTATTTGGAATTAAATGTACAATTTTGGGTAAATAAAAACAAAAACATACATACGCGGGTTCAATTTGTTGCATTTTGGCCCCCCCTATCAGCTCCTGACGGATATAGGTCGAATTACAAATAACCATGTATAAGTACAGCGTATTAAGAAACTTACAAACGATAAAACAAAAACATCAGGTCAAAATAAAAGCTTTCCCATGTTCGTATCGAATAATAACTAAAATTCAAATGGGCATTGGAATAACATTCAGTTTGCAGACGAAGCTGTTTTATTTATAAATAGTATCGTTCCAGTTTCATTGCACTGGGCCAGCGGTGGCAGTGGAGTCTGTTTATTGATTTGCTAACGGCCCCGGTTAATATTGGGAAGGTGGGCCAGTCGGCAACTCATCTCGATACCGAGCACAATGCATTTTTTGAACATAGTTAATATACTTATATGTAGTTTCAGAGAATACTTGGTTTCTTTGTTTCTTTTTATTGCTATCTCGTAGAGTGGTAGATAAAACGAGTAATGAGGTCGCATTATTGCATTTATGCCCACAAAAAAAAAAAAAAACAATTGAACAACGCGCAAACGTTAAAACACTTATGCCTTACCGAACGCAATTTGATAACAATATGCAAATCGGATGGAACTTTAATTACAATGATTACGAGAAAGGCGGTTTGCTTACAACTATGCTTAAAATGTTACAAAAACAGGATGGCCTACTCTAATAGGCTTAACCTTTTGAATTTCACCATAAACGCAATTAAATGGCCGCGCATGCTCTGCACGCACCCTTACCTCATCCACATACATACATAGAATTATCTTTGGAATATTAGCAGCTCAAATTGACGCACACATTGTCGAAAAATATGCGAGTAAAACATGATCACGCTCGGAAATATAATGACAGCTGCTGCCACGTGTCATTTGACAGCTTTTAATGAACACAGACAATTAAAAATAGTTCACATACTTAATTTTGTTCATCCCGTTACGGCCTACTTAATTGAATTTAGTCCGTGGCTTGTTTTTGGGATTGAATACGACCTTTAATGTATGTGTCAAACAAATGCAAGGACAATTAATATGGGCTAGTTGGCTGATGGGTATCAAACTCCAATGAGGTCAAACACTTCAGGGTTAACCTTTCCATCAGCAAAGGCTCAAACGAATAAAAGGTTAATTCTGAAGGGTCTCCTCCCTAGGTTAATGCTTAGAGTGTAAGGGTAACGACATGGTAGATGAAGTATATTTAAAAAATAAAATCTACACGCAACTGAGGTACCATGCTTTTATTGGTATCCTATACAACGATGGCGTGTCACAATAAAAAAAGTTTCCAGAAATGGTTAGAAAAGGTCAACCAAAATTGTTAATCAAAATGTTTCTATAGAAGATGCGTGTTTTGTATAATTCGATACGGTATAAAAATAAAAAGCACCAAAAATAAGTTTTTTTTTTCAAACAAACGAATTCGCTTACGAATCAGAGTAAAACGCAACCAGCCTTTGTAATGAAAGTGTGTGTGTATTTATTGCTTCCTTGTTTGCATTGCCATCTTTTTAGCGAAAATATTTGGTTGTGCTTGTGACTTGCGTCAGCGTGGCAACAACCCATCATAGGTTATATTCAGATTTATCGTTTTAAGGTGCATGACCTATGCGTATAAACATAATCAGCTGTTAGGAAAGATACATCATGTTCAAATGGGGCAAAAACTTAAAAAATCATTTGCGACTAAACTACTGCTCCTATTGATTTTTGGTACAGAGCTTGAAAATGGTACTTAGTTTAGACAGTTTAAAGGAAAGCCCCTCTGTCGTATCAACTCTGTATAATCTCTTTTGTTTCTATAATCTTCTTTGGTAATCAGTCTTTATTATTTATATAATTTTAGGGAAAATTATAATTGAGTAGGGCAAGGTTGGGTACCCCTTGGGGGTAAGTTGGGGTATAGCAATTACCCTACTGTCCCATGCAAAATTCGCAGGTGAATGTTGCTTCATCATCCTCATCATCCACGCCAGCACAGGAGCAATGTGCCCAAATGCCACAAATGGAACATGCCAGCCAGCCTTCATTTGAATCCATTACATTCCATTTAAACGCCACTACAATACAAGCACGGGGTATTTTCAGTGTCACTATCGCTGTCGTTATTTAATGATCAGCGGCGAACCATCATTTTCTTCTTTGTTAAGACTCTACTTTTTTCTTCCCGTCTTTTTTCTTTCTTTCTAGGGTGGTCTAAGGAACTGTAAATTCTTCCTTCTATAACAACACACACAGCTTTTGCCATACTCTCTTGTTATCACCATTCTAAAAACAATACACCATTTATTAATTATACAGCCAACCCAGACTCCCATACATACGCACACACACCTCTATATACACTACTACTACACTACTACTACACTCTATATACACACTACTACTACTACTACTACTATATACACTACTCTATATACCCTGTATACACCCATAGAGAATGAGACATACACGTAATAATCATAGAAACCCGCACCATAATCAGAAACTATGAGCGGGCAACAGGGGGTACCCCTTAACTTCGAAGTTAATATAGACTACTAATATTTCCGTCGTAAATACGTATCAAACAAATAGAAAAAATAAGAAACAAACTGCCCAAAATTTGTTTTGTCTCGATAAACAAAAAAGCGGCCAAGTGCGAGTCGGACTTGCCCATAAAGGGTTCCGTAGCAGCAAGTGTTTTTTTATTATATTTTTATATTTGAGTTGATTGAATGAAAGGTAAATTGCAGTTTACGATCTATGACATATTAAAAAAAACTACTCACTAAATTTCGTTCAAACCAATTTTCGGTGGAAGTTTACATGGTAATATACATCATATATTTTTTTTAGTTTTATCATTCTCTTATTTTAGAAGTTACAGGGGCGGGGACACGCATTTTACCACTTTGGAAGTGTATGTTGCGCAAACTATTCAGTTTAGAAAAAAATTATATTAGAAACCTCAATATCATTTTTGAAGACCTATCCATAGATACCCCACACGTATGGGTTTGATGAAGAAAAAAAAATTTAGTTTAAGTTATAAGTATGGGGAACCCCCAAAATTTATTGTTTTTTTTTTCTATTTTTGTGTGAAAATCTTAATGCGGTTCACAGAATATATCTACTTTCCTAGTCTCAACAGCATAGTTCTTATAGTGACATACGGACGGACAGATAGACAGACAGACAGGACGAATCCATAAGGGTTCAGTTTTTTGTCATTTGGCTACGGAACCCTAAAAACACGTGTCGTAGTGAATGACTCAACGGGCGCACTGACAGCCACCATGGCGCCGCCGCATCGTCACGCACTAGAATGATCGTGATTGGCCCGTTAGAAGTTCGGGTACCTCGTCTTGCCCGCCACTTCGTCTTGCCCGTATCTCCCTTAAAATAAAACCAAAAAGAATCGTTAATATCTAACCCTTTCCTATCCTTCTTATCTTAAATATTATCTATATCACTTATTCGATCGGCTTCTATATCATCATAATATTGTGATCATCAGTCGACTGACCGTGGCGTGGTGGGTTCAAGCCCGTTCTCTTTAACGGTGTGTGGGAAAGACCCAACTACGTAGTAGACGTTCATTGACTAATGTTTTGTTAGAAAAAATCCGTAACCACACCCGAACATTAGAAAATGTTACTTTTGTGTTTTACGGAACGTTAAGAAGCATCGAATTAGTTTAAACTTAGGCAAAGGTATAATCATATTGTGGTTGATCTAGTGAGTGGTATTTTGGCTTTTAATTAAGTACGTTTTGTGGCATGGAGTATGTTTATAAGTGGTGTATTAACTGCTCGCATGTTTAGACACATAAATACATTAAAAATGTCCACTGTATTTACTTAGAACCACGCACATAATATGCAGTTTTTCAGGTGTTTAAAATAATACGTACGTGTCAATTTACATGACATGCCATCTTATCTACTCATTTACTTAGAACAGAGATGATTTTTGTATCGCGATTATAACTTTTTAAAGCTAATGCTATTACCATTTTAGTCAGTGCCAAAAACCCAACAAACATCCCATTCTCACAACCAAAACCAACTTTAAAACAAAATAAACAGAAACATAAAATTAATTCATTTCCATAATAAATAAATCATGAAGCGTTCCCGTCAATAAACTAAGTAGTGTGTGTCTCGAGCTCGACGCAGTTGCGTGAACGCACGCGCCGCCCCGCGCAGGCGGCGCCAACTTCACGCCTTTCAATCATTCGCTCGCCTTCATTACACAGAACATCGAGTTAAGAACACACATGTCATATATTAAAGGCTTATTAGTTCATAATGGAATGAGAACAGGAAAAGAATGATTATAATGAATGAAGGAATGAAAATGTAATAAGTCGATTGTAGATTGTTGTGTGTAATAAAATACTGATTAATTTGATAGCAGTAAAATGGTAAATATTCCTTTCGAGTTCTTTCTTATTTGTTTCGATTTTAAGGGAATACCCTGATATTGATGATATCCTTACTCAAATAAGATTCAATAATATACTTTTGATTACCTATTCCATTTTCTTCTGCAACTAAAAAGGTTTGTAACATGAATGTTTTTTAATCTTGGTCGCGTACTTCATTACTGAAGGTCGTGTCCCTGAAAGGTTCTGCCTTGCCCATCACCAGCAACTTTTCAAGGTTATCTGGTTCCCGACGTGCAGTGTGACCAAAGTAACCGAGAATCCTTTGATCGTGGATAGTCTATTTCTTATGTGTGGTTGTTCGAGGATAGATTTGTGCGTTCTTGGCGGTCCATGATATGCTGATAATTTTTCGGCAACACCACATCTCAAGAACTTCTGTCTTTTTCCGTTCTATTGCCCAAATCGTCCAGGACTCTGAGCTGTAAAGGAGTTCTCCTGTTCTGGAGAGCTGACCGGTTCTGTCGATGAGCATGACTTTTGTCTTCGACATAATGATAGGGAGTCCAACCAGTCCACTCTCGTATACTACTCTGCGAACAAGATCAGCTAGCTCCTTTTCTAAAGATACAAAGATTCTGGTGTCGTCCGCTTATCTCAAGATACTGATCTTTATTCCCTCGACAGAGACGCCTCCCTCCCATTCTTCTCTGGCTTTCCTCATTATGTTTTCACCATATATAGTAAAGAGAATAGGAGAAAGAATACTCCCCTATCTTACCCATTTTCTGGCTTGGGAGAGCCTGATATGACGTCATTAGCCCTTACCATTCATATCGTCTTGGTACAGATTAGCGATCAACGAGACGAGGTGTTGAGGTACGCCTATCTCTTGCAAAATGGTCCACAGGCAATCCCATCTCACAATCAAACGCCCTCGAGTAATCAATGAAGTACATTAATATCGGCGTGTTGAACTCTCGGCTTTTCTCAATTATTTGCCTCAAATTCATTCACAAACTGTTCTTTTGTGCCTTGACCTTTCACAAAACCCAGTTCACTGGATATCTGCCACTGAAGGTGCGATTGTAGTCGTCCGTTGATTACGTAAAGTATTATCTTGCTATCATGAGATATATGTGCGACTGTCCGGAAGTTGCCGCGTTTTCATGTTGAGCCTTGCTTGTGCAGAGGAATTAGTATGGACTCTTTCCAGTCAGTACACCATCAGCCTATTTTCCAGAGTTGATTGCATAGTTCAAGCATTATCTTTACCTCTCGATCCCCTAGGTACTTAAAATATTCAGCAAAAATGTTGTCTCTAGCGGCTAATTTGTTTGATTTGAGTTTGTGCAGGGCACCTCGGATTTCAGATTCGAGGATGTCGGGTTCCATGCATTGCTTGTCTACAATCGAGGTACTTAGAGCTCATGCTGTGGAGTCTTTCATAGTAATGATCTCCATCATAGGCTTTCAAATTATGATCACCATCTTTCTGTAACTTGATCTATCTCGGTCAACAGTCATCCCTCGTCATTTTCTAGATCCCTTTCTTCTTTTGGAGATCCCTTGTCTGGAATTTTTGCGCATGATTTTCTATGTCCGGACATGGAAGTCTAAAGATTTATATATAAACGTTGCTTAAAGTTAAGTAATGATTAGCGACTGTTTAACCGTTACATTTTTGACGTTTAAAAGTCCTTTAAATTTAAGACACGCTTATAAATACGTAAAAGAAAAAAAAAATTGTGGAACACACTGGCAAGAATTTATGTCACTTTTCAGAGCTAAATGCCTATTAATCATAATCATGTGTAATGTAGTAGGCCTTCGTTACTCCACGTATAACGTTTCTACTCCGTTTTCGTTCTGTTCCAGTGAGAGTTAGACTAGAACATCATGATGCATGCATTGCTCACGCAAAACATCGATAAATTATGTTAATCTTTACGTCGACATTTACCTTCTACCACTTACCTTGGTAAAAAGAAACCGTCGGTAACGCATTATTGGCAGATTCGTATAATTAACCAACTGTTATGCGTTAAGACTAAGGATTGCGTGTATTTATTTAACAATAAATAGCTTTTACCCGCGACTCCGTCCGCGTGAAATTTATTATACCTCCGTCCCACCCCGTCGCGTCGCATCGCCCCCCCGTGCGATAATTTCGTTTTCGCATCGCGTTCTTTCTGCCTTTTTTTCTTTCTGCTCGGCTCCTGAGGGTCGTAGCCTATAACGTTCCTCAAGGATTAGGCTATCAAATGCAAAAAGACTTTTTGGAATCCGACCGGTAGTTCCAGAGTTTACCCCCTAAAACCTTACAAACTCACAAACTTTACCTCTTTATAATATTATTGTATAGATGAAGTAATCTTTACCAATACATACACACATATCGTGAGATTGATGAATCAATCGAACTAGTCTCAGAAGTAATATTAGTGTAGCACTAGGTATATAGCGGTCTGTACTTTTCTCGAAAACTTCAGGACAGTCTCCTAAACCATTTTCCTGTAACTGCAACGGTTAAGTTACCGGTCCTTACTGTCCCATTTTAAAACTCGGCCTGTATATTTACAAACTCGATTTTGGCAACATAAAAAGATTTACCGCTGGTAACTAAAACGACTCGTTCCTAAATAGTAAAAAGGTGAATTAAACGAATTCAATTCGAAATAACATGATTTGAATCCATTCTGCTTTAAGAATCACATTCTAAGGAAACTTTCCTAATTCGATAAGATTTGTGTACCTACATTGAATACAATTTCTTTTGATTCCGACATATCGCTGAATGGGCGGCAATTGAGGCTAGACGTAATAAGTTTATTTAAAAAAAATACTTCTTATCGATTGATTTGATTCTAACAACAGAGTAACGGGAAAATCGCATTAGTTATCTGCCAACTATCTTTTATTATATGCTTTGGTTATTTAAGAAAGTATGTATGTATAGAAGTAGTTATGTAATAGCTTATCAAATTGGCTGACGACTCACCAGGTGAGTCAGACCTGAGACCAGACCGAGTGAGATGGCCACCCAGGTCCTAGTGGCCAATAGATTGCCCCACTATTTTCAATCTGTCCATTCAGCCAATTTATTCTGATGTGGTCACTGCACGCGCACATCACCTAAGCCTTCACGGGGAGATTTTTACAGAATAAATCGGCTGATCCGATCCGTTGTTAATTGTATCTACTGGTACATATTTGTTATGTGGACATTTTATTTGGCACCCTAACCTTTAAACTGGAACACACAACACCAATGCTGATAATATACATAGTTAAAAGTTCCTCGTGGTGTAGTTTTTTTTTATCTCACGAAGCGACGCGCGCTTTACTTGTGGTTACCAAGTGTACAAACACGTTGTCAATGTCTGTGTAAGCGCAGGAGCTCGTGGTACCGTCAAGTGTGTTCGAGTGTGCGTGCGTTCGTTATGTGCTGCCGTTACTCATCTTTACGCACAAATTCACAGCGAGTTTGTACACTTGGTTACCACAAGTAAAGTGCGCGTCGGTTTGTGAGATAAAAATACTGTACTAGGTACTTACTTTCCCGAACTAACACTTTCACAAATAAATCTTATTGATCTCATAACATCTTTTTATAGAATAGTTATTTTTAGGCTTTCTGAGAAATCAGTGTACTTTTATAAACATTCAATTAGTTTTTCAGTGTTATTCAGTTGTAGGTAGTCGACCCCAACATGGTTGAAAAACAGCTAGGCAGAGACGATGTTGTTACTCCTTTACAGCCAATTCCATTTGTACGAGTAATACCTTAGCTTTTCCTAGGCTTTCATGGTGTGGGATGTGATGCGGAAAATTGTCGTGAGGATACTTTTGAGTATGAATGTGGATGGCCATAAGACCAGGGGAAGACCAAGTAAACGATAGATGGACTGTGTGAAAGATGATATAGCTAGAAATGGGGTTACAAAGATGACGACCAATAGAGAAGTATGGGAGAAGACATGCTACGCTGACCACAAATAAATCCGGGTAAGAGCACGACAATGATGATGAGTCAGCTGTTAATGCACATAAGCCCGTGACCCAGATGAAGAGCAATAGGTGGTCATGCTTGTGGACAGGGCGAAAGTGCAGTGTGCTGTACCAAACTTGCTGATGAGGCTGTGGGTGATGACCAGGTATCCGCTCGCGCTGCATGCTGGTGGTCAGGATACAGCGTGATTACGTCACGCTGACATAGATGCACGAAGGCTACGCTGACGTTCATGTTCGGGGTCACCAGTATTATAGAGGTTTGAGGAACAGGGTGTAAAGTTCGCTCACACCTCCATAGAAAAGGGACGGGTGTTGTATATGCTAGTAAACTCTGCTTGCACGATGCAGGAATTTGCGTGACGTCAGTGTGACGCGTAGCTCGTATATGGCAATGTAGATGCCGCTACTGTCATAAAAAAAAAATAAGGCGTCATCAATATAATATAGACTGAGGTTTTGTAATCTCTGTTCGTTGAATGATGATTGGACAAAATCTCTCATTACGGAATTCGGTTCTAATGATTTTACATTAATTCATTTGACAATCGCTGGAAATCGATTTCATTTTAAGGCACCTGTTCCACCGCCGACGAGGAAGCGACTAGCTATCAACGATTTTCATAAATAAACATGTAGTTTTTTATTAATCAGCTAATAATCCATATATATTAGTACCTTCTTCATCCAACAAGATTTACATAGTAAATTACTACAGTAAATACAATTATCATGGCTTTTTCTAATAATTATGTAGTTGACCTGATTAACCTACGGATATTTAACGAAAAAAAGTGCAAACTGCTCAAGTTAGAGGCATTGTAATAATTATGATTGAGATTACAATGGCTAACAAGAAACTGAAATTAAATTTTCCTAACTTTAACTTAGTCGACACAAACAGCTGATAATTTTACTTATTCATTCATTTACTGACGGATTGCTGTAGTTAGTACACCAATGTGTGATTTGTAGTCGATAAAACTCATAATTTATTGCTGTGCTAGGTAAATACAGTAGGATAGTGACAGAGTCGCTGTTCCCAGGTAAGACTAGGTCGATTGGGTTTTCTTTTGTAAAAACTATCGTATTATCCAATAGATAGGTACTATACAAACCCAGTCATGGCTGTAAGGTTTAACGATTGTTTTTTTTAGGTGTTCATGTAAACCCATTTGACAAACAAGACCATTTAGGTACTCTAGGTGAATGAGCCTACTTAAAGAGACGGCAGCGATCAAAGGATAACAGTATTGCCAAGTAATTATTACATTACCACCCTTTCAATTATTTTCACTCCATTGATGTCACCTTCCCAAAACGGACCCAACCAGCTGGTATCATCATCTTCATCCATTACCTGATAAAAGAAATAATGTAATTAAAAAATTACACTCGATATAGGGCACGTGATCTCTGGTGCAATGAATCAAGCGCAGGTGTTATGTCACTCGATTCCTCAGCGATCCGAGAATGTATCGAGTCAGCATCTCTGTATCGAGAATCGAGTTGTGGCGTATGTGAACGCGGCCGCACATTGCGAGTGACTCATGTTCGTGTGAACGTCGAATTAAGTTACGATAAAAGTATCGAAAGGTTTGTAATGTAAGTGTCCGGTAAACGGAAGTTGGGTACTATGAATGACTGGTAGCTGTACTGGTAATTTCAGTGATAACTTATTGCTTTCTAAGCTTGATGCGGAAGGTGATTTGATAAGTAGGTATAGTAGAGTAACTAGTAAAGTTTTTATAGTTACTGATGATTGAATATGAGGCATTTTATATATCTACTACAAAAGTTTAAGCTACTCTTTCCCCATGTCTGGGGGCCAACTCTCTACTTCCGTCTATGAAGATACGGGCCCGTCCGAAAGTAGTCCGAGACTATAGAATGAATTCTACTCCCGATTAATTAACTTTGTCGGACGGGCAAAAACACATCGGGAGTAAGGACAACTGTCAAATCGTGTTGTCATCCATTCTTTGTACCAGCCCCTAACTAACATTATGCCCGTAGGTGAAACGGAGCAGGAAATACTGTTAACTTCGGCCGAAACTATTGATTTTGTGCTTAGTACTGACCGGTTGGTGCAGTTGGTAGCGACCCTGCCCACTGAGCCGCTGGTCCCGGGTTCGATCCGCGGACAATTCAAACATTTGTGTGCATGAACATGTCTGTTTGACCTGTGTCTGGGTGTGTACCTATATGTATATCAGTCATCAGGTTACCGTAGTACAGGCTCTACCCAGTTCGGGACCTGAAGACCTTGTGTGGATGTTGTCTCATATTTATTTATTTAGCGAGTAAACCCCCTGTCTATCGAATAAGTCTTAATTTCGAAACTTTGTGAATAGTAATTTGACCCAAAGCACTAATAATTTGAGACCTAATACACAAGGACTACCAAGTTCAGTACCAACAGAACATTCTTTCGTTCAGTCCTACACAATGCAGCAGGTGTAAGAATTTAATTATATATTTATTTACATAAATCAACAAGATGAAATCCCGTAGGCTTGCTTGGGACCAACATAATCGTGTCCCATGTATTGTATGCAGATTCTCTTTTCTTATAGGCGTTAGCATTACCGCCTTCGGGTGAAATAATAAATTTATATCCTACTTACATGGCGCGGGGTAACAATGTTATGATATCATTATTTCGTGGCTGTAGATAAGAGGAACTGATAATGTATATTGTTTGGTTCACACTCTCTTTAATAATGTTGGTATGTAAACCTGTTTTCAGCAGATATTATTTTAAGTATACGTGATGTCGCTTGTTTGAAGGTTAAAGTGTTTTGTTTCTCTCCACAAATTACATTCTTCTATGTGGGTATTTTGACTATTTGTAATAAACAATCGGTGTACTTTCGTTTTTACTTTAGACGCTTTGTGAGCTTTCCAGATGCCACCGTCTTAGCCCGGAAATCAAACCCAGAACCATTCACCACCAGAACCATATGAAGCCACTGAGAGACTCTTGGAAGTCATCTCATAAAAAGCAGCTCGACATGTCCCAAGTAGTTATACCATATTAAGACAAGTTTTGAATATCACAGACACACTCACTACGCACCCACCCCCATACACCTACACCCACACACTCACTCACACACCCACACACCCTACTTTGCTGTCTCGTTAATTAATTATTTGCTTTGTATTTTCCTTGTTTTACATTATTTTAGTTTTTTTTTTACTTTATCATCTGTTAGTAGACGTGATACAAACGTCTTATGTGACTTGTCCGTGTAGTATGGAGGCCTGGAGACCTGTAACACAGGTATTCCTAGTCTTTACTAGGAATACCTGTGTTTCAGGTCTCCAGGACTACACAACATCAATGTATTTTTTGTATACACATTTATGTATTGTACTAATGTTTTATTGTGTGGTGGAGAAAATATACGTTTTTATTATTTATTTATTTATTATTATTCAGATCAGTGGGTGGGTATATTACTCGTAATTCACACTGTCTTTAATAACGTTGGTATGTAATTGTAAACCTGTTTTGAGGAGATATTACACGTGATGTTGCTTGTGTGATGGTAAAATATTCGCTGTTCTTTTGGTTTCATTTTCGTCACTTTGAGAGCTTTGCACACGCCATTTTTCTAGGCTGTAAATCGAATCCAAAACCCTACAGATCAGAAGGAAGTTATTGATTCACACTCTCTTTAATCATTTTGTGGGGCTTGTGGCTTAGTAACAACAGCCGCACGACGGCGATCAATCAGGTTAAGCTACGCTTGCCGCGGTTGGTCCGTGGATGGGTGACCATCTTTACATACCAAGACCCCTCCGTGCCTCTCCATGCCATCTCCGTGCCTCGAAAAGCATGTTAAGCCGTTGGTCCCGGCTGACGTCGGTGGATCTTTGACTGTCGTTATAGATCGTCAGAAGCCCAAAAGTCTGACAACCAGTCTTACCAAGGGTATTACCCAGTAACTAGGTGGTGGAGGTCAGATAGGCAGTCGCTCGATGTAAAATACTGGTATTCAACTGCATCCGGTTAGACTGGAAGCTGACCCCAACAAAGTTGGGAAAAGACGGGGCAGGTGATGACTCTCTTTAATAATTTTGCTATGTAAACCTGTTTTTAGTTGCTCATAATTATTATTCTGGGTGAGCTTATATGGTTAGAATAAACAATTAGTATACTGTGTTTCCGTCGTTAACGCGTAGGTATAATACAATCACAGCGATTATGAGTTCATCCAATTCACGTTGCGGAATGGCCGCCCATGTCCGTTGTAACATGCGAAAAAGACTTTCTGGTGTATGTACGGCATCCATATTTGGCAGACCTCTTCCTTAAAGCATATCCCATGCATGCGTGCTCAATGTGATTCAAGACTGGCGATTGAGCAGGCCAAATGACGTCTACTCTTTAAAATAACATTCTTTTGTATTGATTCCACTCAGTAGTATGGCAGAAATTTAACTGATTTGGCCTCAAGCCCGTTGCAAGATTATGTAGGAATACGACTTGATAAAAGACTTTCATCTTTTGAATTTTTTTTTTTCAAAACCAAATTCAAAATTCAAAACCTAATCCCTTTTCAAATGGCGAAATTTACAACAAAGTATCCGTAAGAGTTACAAAAAAATATTATTAAAAAACCTCATTTTTAGTAACTAGCAAAACGTGCTTGATCCCTAGACACTTTTGATGTGTGCTAACTGAACTTTGAAAATAAGAGTCACTTTTGGGGGGCAAATTAGAACATTAAGAACAAAAGTTTTGCGAGCTGAACTGTGTGACATATCAAATGAAAGAACTTGTTGTGAAAGCTTCAATATTTTATTTGAATAATTTTTTATAGTGTAGTTTAAAAGTTATTTAAGAAGATAGATGAAAATTTACCATGGCCCTTCCATTATCTCCGAAACTAATAATCCTAAAATTTTGAAAATAATACAGAAAATAGTTCATTACTTAGAGATTACAGGAAAACCTAAATACATAAGATGTCTTAAATTAGCATGGTAAATCTCTCAATACGGTGCGTACAAACTTACACATTCAGTTAGAATGTATGTGAGAACATGCTTATCAACTACGATGTTAAGCTTGCCTTACAGTCCGGAATTGAATCGGCTGTATCACTTGCCAGGTACAGCTTTAAGACAGAACCCTCAGGGCGCGAGTCCTATTCGCATTTATCGCTTTTTTTTTGTTTTTTTTTGTTTTAACGCTGGCCGCTTTTCAGACGCCATTGTACTAGCCTGTATTGGTTTCTAACCCACCGATCCGATAGGAGGCTGTTGAAAAATATACGAATAGCTGCTGTGATTAATTGAGACAGTAAATTATTACATAGCAGTTCACTTTTAAAGTTATTATGTAAACGAAATTCAAACTGAGTAGAAGTCTTAGCAAACGTAATAAAAACGATAAACGTTCATAGTTTTCAGTTCAAGTTGAACCGATATTAAAATGACGCATATATTTACAATGGCAATGGTGTCAATTGTTAGTTTATTAGGTTTGTTAGTAAAAAGCTGTCAAGTCTCAAGTCTAATTACGTTTGTTGTGTGCAAATTACTTGAAGAAAAAATCCGCATCCGATTTGAAAGGAGGCTGTTTAAGTCTATGGCTATTTCATGGTATTATTGGAACTGAGACATGCTTATGAATAGTGAAAGCTAGCACAAGTACGTGTTACTGAAAACATAATGAAATAACGAACGGTTTTTAGATTTTAGCTTTATTCTTATTTGTTATTTTCAATATTTGTATCTTTTAGGGCTGATATTTAAATAGTTAGTTAGCTTTTAGCAGACGAATATATATTGCGATTTGACAGTTTTTGTACTTTATAGGAAATATGACAAATTGTTATGTCAGACTGACTATTGAAAAATCTGCTAATAAATCCTTAACATTTCAGGACATCTCTCGGTATCAAACGCACAAGCTATTCCTAGTAAATTTCTATGCTACCAAGTAACACATTTGATTACACATAAACGCACTGAAAATTGCCGCGTAAACGTTTTCGTCACGTCAAAAATGTACTTGTAATCATTAGTCGGTCCTGAACGAGACGATTGCGTGCTTGCTAGGTGGTCGAGGTCGTAACTGCAGTGGACAATCGATTCATGGTACCAATGCGGCATAGTATGCGACACTATAAATTGAAATCGAACACAAACTTTTAAATTCACTCTTTTACTGTACATTGACGACACAACTCAGCCTTAAATAACACCCTGCGTAGAACACCAGCGATGTATCCGACGGAACACGACAACTCCAGTGCAAGGTTTGTTTAAGTTTCTATATGGTACCCGTCATCGCACGCGATCGACACTTAGATCGAAAGAATCGAATGACAAATATGTTTGAGTTATTGGCTGTAGCAGAACTTTCTATGGGTCTATTGGTTTCCGATCGACTAATCGTGATATGGTCACTCGAGTTGCAAATTTCGCTTGAAGCCTCCATTCTGTCCACTGATCTGATTCCATTTAATTTGATAGGTTAGATAATAAGAAAGGATATTGCATTCACTTATGCAGTATAATTAAAATATAAGTACCTACTTAGTTAGTATTCTATAAGCCATGTCGGTAACTTTAACGCTCAACTGAACGGAAACATATTTATTATCATAATCTTTAGCGCGTTCATTAAACGTAATAGCTCTAATTCTTTTAATTGCTGCTGTATAAGCAGAGCCACTCACGCATAATTGCGAATTACCGTGAAAAAATATGACCTTTACGTCTTTTATAATTAACTTAGGTTGTGCAAGCGTCATTGGAGGTCTAAATAAATACTTTTTGCTGTCGAATGTCCCTTTGCCTTAGGCCCTTCACACACAAGTCGACCCAAGTATCTATCCCATACTCGACAGTGTAAGTAAGTAAGGCTCTTGGCGCCAATTGCAAAACAGTTGATTTCTTGCATCGCCTGTTGTCGAAGGGGCCAAAAAAACAGCGCGAGGAATGTCTAATTGTCAGTAATTTTCTATGACTTTGTAATCTATTATTCAAAGGATTAGAGTCGCTATTGTGTGACAACGCGTAGGTACCTATCACACGTACCTACGTGAGCAACCATGAAATGTTCGATTATTTGTTGCTAAAGGTTAATGAAAACATAGGTATGATACAATGTTCTGCCGTTTGATTATGATATCTCCTCTACCAATCAATATTTTATGAGCGTCTAGAACATGCTAATTTGTCCACTTTAATACGTACTTACTAGTACATGTTAAGAATAATTTAATCGTGGAGCCGCAATTGTTTTTAAGAGCTGTTTCTAGAATTGCAATTCACATTTTTCGCTCATCAAAAAGAGGAAGCGAATAAAACTGACGAAGAAAATAAACAAGTCTGGGCTAATTACGAAATTGTCATCGAGGAAAGGTTCGCAAATTACCCTCCAATTTAGACGTAAAATGTCGTCGACAGACGGACGGACGGACGGAGTGACGTTTTTACAAACACTAGTAATTGGCCATTGTGTACAACTGCTTTCCTACCTTCTAATTGAAAACTATGCACCACTCTGCATTCTAGACATCTGTGGGAACGGCATGGGGTCTGCCAGTGGTATATTTTTTATTAGACAAATTATACATTTTGTAATGTAATTTTTCAGCGGGAACACGCTAGAGAAAGGAACTTTGAACTTATTGAACTAGCTCTACACACTACAGATACTTTTTATAATGACTTAGATCACATTTTTGAGAAATAAGTTATGTCAAATGCATCAATTTTGTATTCAAAATAGCAGTCATGTCCTACCCTAACCTTCAACATGGTGTCCGTCTGGGATATCGTGCCTACCTGTAAAAAAGCCTGAAAACCCTAATTAAAGCCCCAAAAATCATTATGATCTCTATAATTATTTAATCCGCTAATCACAAGTTCCGTTGAGCTAGGTTGAGCTTTACCGTTGAGCTATTATCATAGTTATGTAGTGGTTAAGCGTATCCTCGGTCGTGACATTGTGGCACCACGCATTTATCTCGAAAACTAATCATAGCCGGAGCCCTGAGTGAACTGATTTACTCAGCCTATTGGCTGATAGAGTGATAGTCATCATGGCGGTCTCTACGTTTGCTATATTTACTTTTTTCTTCATAAAATCTAGTCTTCTTTAACTTCCGTATGTTTAATAAGTATGCACTGTGAGCTTGCTGCGAATTTAGTTTAAAAAAAATGTAGATGAAGACTTTTTTTATTATAATTTACGCATGGTCATGAATGAATGGAGACTAGACGCATTCATTTGTTTCTGCAGATCTCAAAAACCCAAAGCTTTCATGAAACCTCTACCTTCTCTTTCGTTCCTTTTTTTAAAATGTTTGTATCCTAATTACTGTTATTGTTGTGAACTTCACTCTGAAAATGATTAAATCCGCTAATTATAAGCTTCTTTACCCTGTACCTGTATCTATCGTTATTGTTAGCGTTGGTAGGCCCGCTCGTGACGCTACGCGACCTCGCACTTATCTGGCGTGCTCTCACGACGCTGCGCAGGCGCAGCGTGGCACGACCACGCGCCGCTTTCGGATGCTAGTTGCTACGAACTACGGGTTTGTGCGGATGGATTAGGAGAACCTTTTTTGTACTTTTTGTGTAGGTGTGTTTTGACTGTTGATTGGGGTCTTGGACGTTGCCTAGTAGTAGAGGTAGTGGATGACTGTAGATATGAGCGTACGACGCCGACGGAGCCAATATTTGACCAAAAATAGTAAATGGCTCAAATAAATCTGATTGCCTTTTTCTATGTTGTTGGCCTAGAATCTATCATACAACTATATCTCTTCAAAGTGAGAGTGCACAGGCTTCTTCTTGGTAAACTAACTCCACCGTCGACTCTGTCTCTGTCACCACTGACCTCGACTAGAGTCAAAAGCAAGTCCATCTTAAATAAATAAAAAAATCATCCTGTTTGAAAAATAGATTGATGAAAAAATGCTTCATACAGGATTAACAATAAGATATTAATAAATGAGAATATAATGATATATCTCATACCTACAGTGATTCCAAGTTAGTATGAATTTAAAAAATAATTCTTTGACTAATCAATGTAAAACTGATTCATTTGTATGTACTTATGCATTATTGTATATTTCTAACTACAGTAAAACCCCTTCAAGTAAAAGCTGCAAAATAGTGTAAGTGTGTAAGTGTGTGTGTGTGTGTAGTGTGTGTAGTAAGTGTAAGTTATGTTTAGTTCGAAGCTTTGTTCGAGAGATAACCAGAATATTGTGAGCTATAAACAGAGATTCGATTTTCGAGATTTATTTGATTAAAACTGGACTGTTCGCATTTTCTTTCATAATAATATTGTTTTTAGCAGCATTATTAAATACGCCGAACGAACCCGAAGTACACTGGGCCACAAAGTAAGCGGGCCGGTTAGAACGAATGCGATAACTTTTAAAATATTTGAGCAATCCTTTTAAAATAAAAACTAAATTAAAATTTATTTCATTAAAAATATAGGAAGAAGCAAAACCATTTTATTTATTTTTGGTGATTGTAATAAGAATTATAATTAAAAAATAATGAGGATTTTTTTAATTGAAAAACTTTGGAACCATTTGTTTTACTTTTGTTGCTGTTTATAAATATGGCATTTCTTGTGAAGAAATTCATTATTCGGATCAAATTCAATTAAAAACATGTCACTAACCCCTGAAGAGTGCACCAGAATTCTGACAATGCTTGAAGACGGGCGCAGTCAGCCTTATACAGCGAGAACTGTTGGTGTGTCGCTATTGACCGTTCAAAGAGTGCTCCAGCTGCAGCGGTTTAAAGACACTGTATCCTATATTCACAGGCCAGGAACAGGCCGAACAAGGTACACGACAGCGCGGGAGAATCGATATATGGTGTCAAAAATGTTGAGATATCGATTTCAAACGGCTATTGAAAAAATCAAAAATCACCTTCTACGTGCTGGAGGGAGCAACACGAGCACGTGTACAGTGAGGTGACGTCTTGCAAGTAGAAGCAAACTTGAAGCCATTTAGACCTGCAAACGGTCCAATACTCGAAAGGCAGCATCGAAATTCAAGGCTGAGTTACGCTAGAGAAAAAATGAATTGAATTTGACTGAATTTTTTTTTTTTGGGTAGCCTCCACCGTCGACTATGTCTCTGTCACCACTGACTTAGACTAAAGTCAAGAGCAAACTCATCTTAAATAATAATAAAAATAAATAAAAAAGCT
Organism: Brachylomia viminalis; assembly: GCA_937001585.2. Lineage (NCBI taxonomy): Eukaryota > Metazoa > Arthropoda > Insecta > Lepidoptera > Noctuidae > Brachylomia > Brachylomia viminalis. The sequence continues at coordinate 9,452,192 of OW443300.2, forward strand.
GCCACTAAAACTGCGCTTTCACAGTCCCTTTGCTTCCCATCCTTGACTACGCTGATGTCAGTTATCTCGATCTCACTGAGGCACAACTAGATAAAATTGAGCGACTTCAAATTTTTTGCATATGATTTATATGAGCAATTATAGGCGCAAATATGATCACATTTCTGAATTTCTTACAAAGCTCAAGTTGCTTCCCTTATGTCTTCGCCGGAATTCTCACATCTTGTTTCATGTTCAACTCTACAATCCCCTCTTATCTTAAAGAACGTTTCAGTTTCTTCATGAAACACGTAATCGATATCTGAGGTCATCGGAAAACTTAAGACTAGAGATGCCGATGCATTCCACCAGATTTGATGACAAGTCTTTTACAGTTCAAACAGTACGGTTATGGAATGCCTTGCCGGTGTCGATAAGGCGTGCTCAATCTTTGTCCACTTTTAAAATTCTGGTTAATAAACACTTCCTCTCTCCATAAACATCATCATTACATAATTATGGTTTCCTTTCTCTTGTTTTATGATTATTATTGTGTATATGTCTAATTATATACGTATTTCACACTGAAAGTTTTTAGAAAATAAAAAAACGGAATGATGTAGAAGCCGGTTAATATTTTTATTGCTTTTCGAAGTAGTTTCCGTTCCTTTCTAAGTACTGACGCATGCGATGGAACCATTGACTGAAGCCGTGGGCCCGCGCTTCTTTAGGGATTTCTTCCACGCCTTTTTCAAACGCAGCCAGCAAAATCTTCAGGGTTCATAAAACGAATTCCTCTTAGTTTATCTATTATTGTTGGAAATAAATAAAAGTCACAAGGTGGCAGGTCAGGACTGTAAGGAGGATGAATTACTAACTCCACACTTTCGATAGACAAATATTCGGTAGTCCGTCTGGCGGAGTGAGCTGGAGCGTTGTCGTGGTGGAGGAGGATCCTGCTTCTTGGGCGCTGCTGTCTAACGTTTTCCAAGACAACTGGTAAACAATGACTGAAATACCAATCTGCAGTAACACTCTTTTTATCTTCTAGGACAATGGTTGCAAAATGACCCGTCTGTCCAAAGAATGAGGCAATCATCGTTTTCCCTTGACTTCTGCCCTTCTTTACTTTTGTCGGCAAATCTTCGAATGGAAACATCCATTGCACAGATTGTCTTTTGGTTTCAGGTTTGTAACAATATATCCAGCTTTCATCACCTGTGAAGATTTCATATACAGCATTCGAGTCACCTCCGTCATACTTTTCAAGCATTGAGCGGCACCAATCCTAACGACGGCGATTTTGATATTCCGTCAAATTATGAGGTATGTATCTAGTACAAAACTTTCTGACGCCTAAATGTTCATGTAAGACTTTTTGACTCGTCTCAAACCAATGCCTAAAGCTGCCCAAATCTGATGATTTGTTACAGCAACTAACGTAAGTACTTACGTATGTACGTATTTATTGTATATGTAATTGGTACACCACTGACTAGGTACCTGCAGTATTGCCTCTCCTACTCTCTTTAATCCATCCAAAGGTTGTCTGTGTTGTGTGTGTTGTAAAAGATCGCTTTTAGCGATAAGACCGCCCATTATGTCACCCTATGTAAAATTTCTACATTTATATCTGTAATTATTATGGTGTACATATTTAAAGAGTATTCTATTCTATTCTATTATTTGCGCCCAGTGTAGTTACAGCTTATAAGTGCTGCTTATTAAGATGAACTTGTCATTGCTTTCCTCTTATCTTTCTCTCTCTTTTTTTACCTATACTTACATAGGTAAGTATAATAAAATAATAACGAACTCAAAACTGTACATTGAAAATTTTTTTTTAAAGTAAAAAAAAAAATATAGTTTTTAGAATTTTTGTCCGTTTGTCTGTTTGTCTGGATGTATGTTTCGGACAGGCCCAAAAACGGATGAACGGATTTGGATGAAATTTGCCACACTTATAACCTGGATTAACACAAAGGGTACTTTTAATCCCGGTAGTATGTTCCCGTAGGATGTTTTCCGACATCAACGCGGGCGAAGCCACGGGCAAAAGCTAGTTAACTATAAATAGAGAGAAAGATAGATAAGGACAAGTTGTATTTAAAGGAGTTCAACTCATCCTACCGCCGCGCAGGCGACGTCTTCTAGGTTTCCATGGTTTCGCTTGATAATATATAGGATGGTTCCATCATGATAGCTTGCATAGTATGCTTGAAAAAAAAAAATACTGATTGGACAGTTTTAGGTGACTTAACGACGGTGAAGTATCCTTACGAGTTGTAGGTCGTGAGTTCGCACCCAGGCAGGCACATTACTTTGTGAATTTAATTTCATCACCACTGCTTTCAAAACGGCGAAGGAAAACATTGTAAGGAAACCGGCATGTCCTAGAACCAACAAATTCGAAGACATGTGACATCCGCCAACCTGCACTGGGCCAGCGTGGTGGATTTTGGCCCACTCTCTCTCACAGAGAGGAGTCGTGTGTCCCCGCTGATGATTATGAGGTGAAAAAAAAAAATGCCTCTATAGTTTTGTTCTGAAGGCGTTTTAGTGTTAGTGTACCTAACAGTAGGCCAATTCTCGTACTAAAAAAACGTTCAAATTCAAGTCGCAATCTCATCTCAGCGACAATCAATGCCAAAAACCTGTCAAAAATGTATGTAAATTGATTGTAATTTTGACAGATTGAGACTGAGATTAGAATGCGATCGGTCTTAAAAATACGGGAATTGCCCCTCAGGTCAAAAGCATTGTTGTATTCATGTCGAAAGATTACTTACGGGTGCCATGGAAATTATATAGACACATGAGATTTCTGCCGTCTCGTCTCTTAGGCCAACTACGCATAGACAAAAAGTTTATAGGCATTAGTAAAAACTTCCCACGATATGTGCAGTCGGCCAGTGCAAACTTATGTAATAAAAATAAATTCCAAAGCTTATAGAAATATAAAAAGCACTGTTACCTACTCAGTCAGGCCTTCTGTGGTGGCAAATGGAAAATAACTAGTTACTATGATATAAGTTTTACAGTTCAATCATTTATTCAATTAAAGCTTTATTATATCTTATTGAATTTCGTGATGGCTCATTGATTAATGCCTCGCCTCTCATACGTGTGGTTGTGGGTTCAAATCCGGGCAAGTCAGTACCAAAGTGACTTTATCAATTCATACGTACTTTCTGAATTTATCTTGGACATAACTGACATCGGTGAAGGAAAAAGTACGTGAGGAAACCTGGACTTATACTTATATTTAATATACATCTGAAATCATAAATAATAAAATAATAATAATAAATCATAACGCTTACAACACTAATCTCTTCAAAGTGAGAGTGAACAGGCTTCTTCTGGGTAAGCTCACTCCATCGTCGACTCTGTCTCTGTCGCCCCTGACCTAGACTAGAGTCAAGAGCAAACCCATCTTAAATAAAAAAAATTGCAATCCCGTCTTGCGCAAGCGTGGTGATCAATGCTCGTCCTTTCTCTGTGTGAGAACAAGTCTTTTTCCTGCAGTAGGGCAACAATATCCTGGTTTATTTATATCTGATTGATCAGATGACATTTATTCACTCTTCGATTCAATTTACTACTCAAAAATATATTGCTATGTTAGATCCTTATGGTAACATGTGACTTTTGCCACATTTAGTCTAACCTCTTTGTATATAGGGTGGCAGGTACATCGACCGGCAAACTATGGGACCCAAATAAAAAAAAAAACTGCTGTTACGCAGGCATGAGGTTCGGCGCTGGCTCAAGGTTCGGATCTAGCTGTGCTGGCTCGAAGTTCGGTGCCGGGTCGCCTACTGTCTAAGTCCATCAACGAGGATACGGGCCCGTCCGAAAGTAGTTCGATACTTAAAAGTGAACCCTACTCCCTGTTAATTGACTTTTACGGACGGTCAATAACACATAGGGCGTAAGGACAACTGTCTAAACGTCTTGTTATTTATTTTTAGTTCGAGCCCCGGATTAATGTTATGTCCGTAAGTGATACGGAGTAGGAAACGTTCGTAACTTCGGCCGAAACGACGGACTTTGTGCTTAGGGGGTAGGCCCCCTAGTTGCGCAGGCTCAAGGTTCGGAGCTGGCTGCGCAGGCTCAAGGTTCGGAGCTGGCTGCGCAGGCTCAAGGTTCGGAGCTGGCTGCGCAGGCTCAAGGTTCGGAGCTGGCTGCGCAGACTCAAGGTTTGGAGCTGGCTGCGCAGGCTCAAAGTTCGGAGCTGGCTGTGCAGGCTCAAAGTTCGGAGCTGGCTGCGCAGGCTCATGATGATGATGATGCAGGCATATAATCCACTGCAGTAAACAAAATCAGAAAAATATATGATATTCTTCAGGATATATGCTAGTTAGATACTGTGCCGAAAACATAATACAACTAATTTGGTACGATCGAAAAAAGTCACGAAGATACCTCTAAAAATTTCTTATAACGATTAAAAACCATACTAATATACATGCAATAATTCTGTTTTTTTGTCAGTTTGTTCTTCAAGCAACATATTAAGGTGATAGTGTTTTAATTATTTAGTCCAATCAATAGATTCTTTGTTAATAGAGAATTGCTTCATATTTTGCAATAAATTAACAGCTTTGTGTCATCGCGCTTCTCTTTCTTTTCTATAAAGTCCGACAGTGACCGCGCTTTAGCTGTTGTCAGCCCCATAAGCTTGGAGGCTTGGTACATTAGGTTACATTCTAAGGCGAGTTTGTGACAATAAGACACAACAAACAATTAGTCAGTAATTGAGACATACTTGTCTCAAATTGCAACGAATAGTATGAAGTACGTGTGTGGGACGTGCCCTTAATTAATTTTCAAGTTTGGGGTCTCATACAAAATTATTTTCTAGGTCTTTTTGTCACAAACATGCTTGTTGATCTTTCCTTGTTCGACGCAGTCAAAAATGATTAACACATAAACCACAAAACACGTACATCGTAAAATGTGAACTTAAATTTTGCGACGAGGTTCAAGTGTCTGAAGAAGGTTCAGTTCTAAAAAAAATCGGTCTGCAACACTCACCATCATCAGATTCAATCACGGAATCAGCTTTAACTATTTAATTTGATAATTTAATGGTTACGGATCAATGCAGTTGTAGTGTGCATCAAGTGTATCATTTAAAAACATGCGCTTTAATGAAATGATCTTGATTCATGAATTGATCTCGAAAGGGAAAAAATCCTTAAAAGCTAGCGTAAACTAAAACTGGTGAGAGTACCCAATCCTGGTAGGTACTGATTTCGCGAAGCTCACATCTGCTGGACCTACCTATCGCAAACCGCAAATAAACGTATTTTCTTTCATTTCATTCTTTTCTTTCTACCTAATACATGATTTACTGTACCTATAAATGAGTATTTTTTTATGTGATATAATAATCAATAATACTGTTCCTAGAGTTAGAATTTCAATAGTTAAATAACAAAGTGTTTTATTCTGTTGACGATTGTTTAAATGACAAACTCAAAACTCAAACTCAAAGCATTTATTTCAAATAAACCAATTACAGGCACTTTTGAATTGTCAAGGGGTCGGTCAGTCAGAAAGATGAAGCTAGTTGCCCATTCCATAGCGTAGTAGGTACCTATGGAGAAGAACGGGCAAGAAACTCCATGGACACTCTTTTAAATCAAAATATTGTTACAAAAAATTGGCTACATCATTCATGTTGTAATTATACATGTATTGTGAGAACGATGTAGAAAGACGTGCACGTTAAAAGCGTCCGTAATAAAAAGATAAAAATTATTATGGTTTGAGCCGTGGCAGCTAAGAAATGACCAGTGCCTACTGACGGCGCCCGTTCACGAACATGACGTATGGATCAGCACCATTCAGCTCAACCATTTTGAAGGGAACTCAATGATCCAATACTGTGAGTACTGACAGTTTTTGAGTGTGAGTTTGACTGAATACTGACAGTTTTTAATTATAACACCTGTTAGCTAAATCCAATCTGTTCTTATGAGGTGACATACTAAATAATTTTGTTAATTTTGATGATTGTTTTATTAATGAATTAGTGAAATAATTTTTTGTAAGTACTTTAGTTTACAATGATATTTTGTATACCTTTTGGCGGGACACACCTTCTGTACGTACCCTGTGTTCAGGAAATAAATGAATTTGAATTTTGAATGTTAAGATTTATATTTGTTTTTTCCAACGTGACCTTCTGTAAAGTATGTTCAGTGTGGTCGTCATGCCTACAACGCGTTGCAAGCTCTCACGCTTTTCTCGTTGACATTGATATTATCAGTAGGTACTAGTTAGCTGATTTGCTAGTAATAACAATGAAACAACTGCATTTTTGAATATCCTGAGACCTACATCATGCTCTGTCTAACTTTATGTAATTTGAGACTAAGTTAAATAACATGTCTAGAGTATTTGTAACGTGGGATAAAATTGGGCGGGATAGAGGTATCTTGGTCTCTTCTGACAAATTACTCTATGGCTCTTTAGATAGGTTTACTAACATACTAAAATACATAGTCCTATTAAAAAATAAGACTGCGGTAGGCTTTGGAAAGAAGGAGCTCTAAAATTTGAATGCAAGTTTTGGCGACACTATTCAAATAAGAGCAGTGGTGGCCCAGTGGTAACGGCCGAGACTTGCGAGTTGTAGCTCGTAGGATCAAACGCAGACAGGCACTTTACTTTGTGTAAGTTATTTCATCACCACTGCTCTCAAAACGGTGAAGGAAAACATCGTGAGGAAATCAGCATGTCCTAGAACCAAAAAATTCGAAGACATCTACCAACCCGCATTGGGCCCGCGTGGTGGATTATGGCCCACTCCCTTTCACCGAGAGGAGGCCTGCGTCCTAGCAGTGGGAACATTATAGATGTAGCGGTATCTACATCGCCACATGCGAGCTGCGCGTCGTACTGACGTCACGCAAATCCTGCATCGCGCAAGCAGAGTTTACCGCGCGACTAGCATTATATACAACTACCCGACATCAATCGGCGGGCAGTTGCCCACCAGACACGACACCCGTCTGGTCGGAGGATCCTCCCTTTTCTATGGAGGTGTGAGTGAACTTTACACCCTGTTCCTCATACCTTTATATAGGCTGATTATGCTATTCAAATAAGAAAAAAAATATTACAGGCTACCTTTATGTATATTGAATTACAGACTTGCGTGTGTCATGTGTTAGAACCATTATTACAGCGCTCAATGTATTGCTAGACTTACGTGGTAACGTGGCCCTATTTGCTCTCCCTGTCACGATAGCTTGTTCCATACTGCGTGTTCATGATTGAAAGCATGGAATTATATGGTGGCCTGGCCCTAATCACTTTAACATACAATTGACAAGTTTTCTTCATGTGTACAATTGACAAGCTGTCAACTGACTTGTTTGGTATTTTATGTTACAGCCAAATTAATTATGCTCAGTACGGGTCGGAGAAGAAGAAGATTGCACAAAAATAACACATAAAACAACATCACGACTTGTTACCCCGATGGGTTGGGCAGAGGTTATTTTGCCAGTTTGTTTCAAAATAGTACTGCGGAAAATAACCTATGGCTGGGTTATTGATTAAATTATAATATTTTTGACCATCAACGTACATACTAGAGCATTATTAATATAACTATGATCGTAATACGATTGTAATCAGACTGAATTTACTCGCAAATTAAGTGGGTACTTAGCAGGTCTTAGCACATACCACCTAAAAAAACTAGAAACTCATAAATATACAAAGTAGCAGCCACCCCTATAAGCCTATAAGTATGTCCTATGTGTATGCCTGTAAGTGGTCCTATAAGTATTATCATTATATTTCTAATATTTAAATGTCTCGTAAAAATGTTTTAATTTAAATAGTTAGACGTCATATCAGATGGCTGCTTAAGCCCTGTAAGGGCCACCGCACACGTTTCTGTCTGAATGCACGCGGGTCGCGCGGTATCTCGCGATCTTGCCATTTGCATCCAACGTCTTGGCGGCGAGAGAGCGAACTATGCTTCCTGTGTGATGCGCTGAACTCGATTACGTTTTTTGTACGACTGTATTAGTTTAAGCAGACGGCGCGGCGTTCCCGTTATAAGAATTCAGATGCAAGTGAAAAAAACTGTGAAACCTAATTGGATTCAACTTTGCAGGTTCGTTTGCAATATACAAAATGTGTTGTAAAGCCTAATGATAGGTGTTCCGAGACTAGATAATTGTGCAAACTTCTTGGACCTTGTTTCTTCCTGTCTTCCAAAATATTGATATTTCATAATGTTCCAAGAAAATCTTAACATTTCTAAAATTACTACTTTACAAAAAACCAGAGATTTTAACGACATCACAATTATACTGTTTCTTTTAGGGAATAGGTTAGTTGCTCAACCATTTCCGTCCTACAAGTTCGCAACATCTCCATTCTCCATACCACGGGGTTGACTATACGCATCCCTGTGCGTGGTCGTGCACTGGCAGTAATGACAGGCCGCACGCGCGCGCGCCGCCTAATTGATAATGGTTGCGGACGTGCGCGCTTGCCATGCACCATGGGAACTGCGCACGACCATCTTCGCTGAGTTGGGGTGGTGCGGTATTAGGTATGAGTATTCTGTGTTGTTTGGAACACAAGCCCATGATATAATTTTTTCGTACAAAAGTCTAGAGCTGATCATGAGTCTTGCAGTGACCGCTATATTAGACGGTAAAGGATATGCTTAAAGAGCACAAAATTATAAGGATGTGGCAAAATATTCGTGATTGCTATGCACCAAGGAAATGGTGCACGACCATCTTGGCTGACTTGGGGTAGTGTGGTATTAGGTAATGAGTGTCTGGTGTCGTTTTAGAAGGTGAGGTGAGGTGAGTATCTTCGGTAGAGGCCAAAATATTATTTGTTCGTTAAAGTCAACTCACTTCATGGAAGTTCCAGCGATCGCAATAAAGGACGGAGATATAGGATATTCCTATATAGAATATGGCGAATGGATGACGATGATATACATTGAGGTTATTGGTAATACGACGGCAATCCATTAAGGGGATGTAGGGGAGGTCATTTGCAACCAAATGACCCCTTATGACCTCTATGTAAATGTCAACCATTTCCGAGTAATTTGGCATTTTATATTTTTGGGCGTTATACGAGTTTAAAAATTTATAAAAAAAACGAAGCAGGATTTAAAAACAAAATATTAATATCTGCTTCTACATCATTACATTTGTATCAATTTTATATCAATCATAAAATGACAGTTATCTTTAATATTTTTAAATGAGAGCACTTAATTTTCATAATTTTGAGCAGGTTACTTGACTTAAGTGGTTGATTTCTGCAAAAAACACAGATATACTTTATGCACAGAACATACCAAAAATATGTACAACTTTTCAGCTATCCAACGAGATACAATAAGATACCACACATCTTCATAAGAATATAAAATGTCAAATTACTGGAAAATGATTGACATTTGCATAGGGGTCATACGGGGTCATTTGGTTTCAAATAACCTCCTCTACATCCCCTTAATGGTTTGCCATCGTATTACAAATAACCCTGTATATGGCGATGTTGGGAACTGCACACGACCATCCCCGTTGGTTTAGGGTGGTGCGATGGTAACTACGTCATTTAACAGAGACTTATCATATGAGTGTTCTGTATTGTTATATGGAAGGGCTCGTGGCAGCCGCATGGGGTCGATCCATCAGGTTAAGCTACGCTTGCCGCGGTCGGTCCTTAGATGGGTGACTATCTTTACATACTAAGATACTCCATGCCTCGGAAAGTACGTTAAGCCGTTGGTTCCGGCTGTCAATCTTGAGACCTTTGACAGTCGTTACGGGTCGTCAGAAGCCCGAAAGTCTGACAACCAGTCTTACCAAGGGGTATGGTATTACCCAGTTACTGGGCCGTGGAGGTCAGATAGGCAGTCGCTCCATATAAAATTCTGGTGTTCAGCTGCATCCGGTTAGACATGGTTGGGGTACGGCTAGGCAGATGATGATGTTCTGTATTGTTATAGAAAGTGAAGAACCGAGATATCCACAAACCCTCATACCGCCATCTCTGTTGGGTGAGGTAGATGTGACGGTATACCTACGTCATTTTACTGTGACTTATGACTGTTCAACTCCCTGGTTTCTGGCCCGTAAAAAAGAATCGTATTGCTTCCTAGTCGACATTTCCTTGAATGAACAAGTGGAGAAAATTCTGAAGCTAACTTAACAGAAAACGCATCTAAAAGATCAAAAACGTGGCACACTGATGAAGCTTATTGCATGAAACACTATTGTTGAAAAAGTTTAATGTACTATTTTCCAAGTTGTAATTCTAAAGTATGCGCTACTGGAATTAAAAACCAGACGGGTGTCGTGTCTGGGCGGAGGATCCTTCCTTTAGTATAGAGGTATGAGGAACAGGGTGTAAAGTTCACTCATACCCACAGTAAAGAGAGGATCCTTCGACCGGACGGGTGTTGTGTCTGGTGGGCAACTGCCCGACGATTGATGTCGGGACGTGGTATATATGCTAGTTGCGCGGTAAACTTTGCTTGCGCGATGCAGGATTTTGCGTGACGTCAGTGTGACGTAGTTCGTAAGTGGCGATGTAGATACCGCTACATTATTATAAATGATAAATGATTTTATTTCTGTAAGCAGGTTTTTACAAACCCTTTTTACACGTCAATCATATTTTTTTTAACTAGATGACGATGGCGTTTCCTCAAATCAAGCTCACAAACTTTACCTCTTTATAATATTATAGTAGGTATAGATGAAGTAATCTTTACAAATAAATAAATGATAAATGATTTTATTTCTGTAAGTAGGTTTGAACCAACACTTTTACACGTCACTACTCTGAGAAGAAAGGCCGAAACAAACTCAGAGGTCACAGTCTCTTTTAAAGTCCAGACAAAATCTTAGTCAGGTCATGTGAAAGCTATGTAGATCGGTGTCTGAAATGGTCTTTTGAGAAAAGAACCACACAGATTGAGTGGATCTGTCCAGTCAGTGCACGCAATTGTCAGCAATCGTGCAGCTTAACTCAGAACTTAAGGAGCTCAACGATTCGATGAACAATACCAACGAAAGGACATTTGAGTAGGCCGCATAAATTGCTCAAACTGCCAGATCCATTTTAAATCTAAGAGAGAAAAATACAAAAAAAGTAATGACCGACATAGTTCTAACATTCTCAATAGTTCAAATAATTTTATAATACTTTACAAATATATTCATTTATTATGGCAGACTGATTTTCTTGCTTTAATAATATAGTATCATTAACAAATGTTTATTTCTGCCTTTACCAGTTGGTTGTGTGGGTATCTCTTCCACCTTGTGCTCTACACAGTGTTGCATCAAGATTTATATCGCCCTTATCCGCACTTTTTATGTTATACCTATAGTTTTCGCAAAAACACGAGTGCTGACTTACTGTTTACTGTCAACATTCCTGTGCACGCATTACAAATATTTACTTAAGTACTAAAGGCTTAGTGTAATGAATGTTTAGAGCGAAGAAAATACTAAAGGAACATCTAACTGTAACAGAATAAACGGGCAGGTGGGCCAAAGATCGTTATTGATGCGTACGAAGTAATTCTTTCGCACAGTTATTTCACATACTCATAATGTAAAGTGTGTTAAAAAATATGAATTAGTTTAATTGCATATTTTATTTATGCAAAAGCGTGTAATTTATTGATCGATCTAAACAAAAAACTTTTCAAGTCATGTGCTAGCTCCGTAATTACAGAACGCGACAGACCGGAACATAGACGCATGTTTACGTACTTATGCGCTATTAAATAAGGCAGTTTTTAAGTAAACAAACAAACAAGTTGTGCAATGGAACATCGTGAGGAAACCTGGACTTATGATTAATAGAAGTCTGAAACCACGCTAGCTCAAGACGGGTTGGCAAGATCAATGCTCGTCCCTTCTCTGCGTGAGAAGAGGCCTTTGCCATGCAGTGGGATATTAATAGGCATTAATGGAACATAGAGCCAAACAAAATAGCCTTTAACGGCATCAGAGGCAACTTACTGCGTTGGTTCTGTTCATATATCAGCAATCGTAATCAAACTGTAGTGAGCAATGGTTACAAATCAGACTCATTTCTAGCGACTTCAGGCGTTCCCCAGGGATCTATTCTTGGCCCATTGATGTTTATTTTATACATTAACGATATTTGTAACTGTTTTCAAAATAGTAACTTCCTACTTTACGCTGATGATCTTAAGGTATTTAGAACAATAAAAAACACTGTTGATAGCAGCCTATTGCAAGAAGACCTGAATAGATTATCTGATTATTGTAATGAAAATAAATTAATACTAAGTATCCCTAAGTGCAAATACATAAATTTTACTAAAAATAAGAATGTAATAATGTATGATTATTCACTTTGTAATAAGACTCTAGATAAAGAAACCTATATCTGTGACCTGGGCGTTCTTCTTGATTGCAAACTTCACTTAAACCTACATGTAGCTAAAATTACTTCTAAAGCATTTCAAATGTATAATTTTGTTATGAGAACCACGTCGGATTTTAAACGACCAACCACATATCTGTATTTATTTAATTCTTTAGTTCGCCCACAAGTTGAATATGCTTGTATGATCTGGGATCCCTATTATATAAAATATGAGAATGCAATAGAGCGAGTTCAGCGTAAGTTCCTCAGTACAATGCAGTACAAATGTCGCATCGAACGCTTATCCTATGAGGACGCATTGAATAAGTTTAAACTGTTAACACTGCACTCTAGACGCTTGTTGCTCCAAGGAATGATGCTTCATGGACTTGTACACAATAAATTTGACTGCTCTAATTTGATACATAAAATTTACTATACAGGGTGGTAGGGAAACGCTTCCGAAAACGAAGACAGGTGATAGGGCTAGTGATTCTCGATACGATACCATAAAAAAAAACAGTTTTTTTTTTTTACAATTTTACTAATTTTTTTTAGCTTTTTCGTACACTATGCGGTGAGAACAGTTAAATGAAACCATTATTTGCCATTAAACAATTTTTTTTTCTTTACAACTCTATCAAGCAATGTATTCGTAAATAAATATCAGCTGACAATCGCGCATAGCCCCGAGTTCAAAGTGCGCGAGCGCTTGCCGACAGCAGCGCGGCCAACGACCCCTTTGTTCACGCGATTGATGTGCGTCAAAGTTGAAGCAAATATCTTTTCAGTTCACTATTACCTTCTGGGATATCTACTTTCGGATTCCATTCATGCAAGGTTCGTAATGATTTTCCCCTTGAACCGGGTTACAATTTTGATCCGAATGTTCGCAAATTATGTTCACAAATCAGAAAAATCCAGATGTTTATGCTTAACCTTGAGATCCATGTCGAATAGAGATAATAAGATACCTACTGTGATTGGGAAAGAGCACTTTCGTTAATTCGTTCAATAAAATTTTGCACAGTAAGAAAATTGAAATGTTTACCTACCTACATCATGGTCAGATTATCTCTAGATCTGGGGTCGACGACTTCATATCGGCAAACTTAACAATAACTATCTAAAATCAAAACAATAATAATACAAAAATTAGCAAAATAACGAGACGCGTATAAGTAACGAAGAGGCTCACCGTACTGAGGCGACGGCCGACGAGTCACGCGACGAGGCTAACACGGGGAGGTGAAGGGGGAAGCGAGATGGACCATTCCAGCGAGGTACAGAGATAATTGTGACATTCGGTCGAATTCTGATAATCAAGGTAAATGATTACAAAAGTCATTGGTATTTGGCCGCGATTTGAATCCGGGTCACTTCACTTGATAGAGAGAAGCTTCGACGACTATTGCGCGGCGTGGGCGGCGACCTAGACATCCTTTGTAAAGCGCCGCCAAAATAAAGAAAAATAAACATTACAGAGGCTCCAAATGTTTTAAATTAATGGGCCGTGTCGTGCATTTAATAACAGTTTTGTATGTAAGTCGTTAATCGATAGTGAATGAAACAAAGTAAAAAATCGCCGACTTTACCTGTGAATGACTAAAAAAATTTCATCACGTGCACCGTTTCAAGCAAATAGCGCGCGTGAATCAATTAAATTTGAACTTTATGTCAATGTAATTACGGGTCACACGACGCGCACTCGTTTATTGTTATAACTGTATCCTTCATTAAGTAGGTATGTAATACCAATCAATTGAAAGTGGATAATTTAATTAATTTAATCTAAAAAACTCGTTAAAACTAATTTAAAAGTTAGAAAATGAAAACAGCTTGTAATTATAAAGCATTTAAAGTACAATTTCATATCAATTAAAATTAATTGGTTTCTGGTTATCATTATTCTTCTAACATTTTCTGTAATTTGTTGATCTTTGCACATGAAAACACACCGCTACCTATGTGATTCCCCGTCCACGCACACACGCGTGGCGCGCGGCGGTACGTTTGTCGGCCGGCGCCGCCGCACGTGGCCAGGCGGCATGTTTGATGTTCTTAGTACTTCTTAGTAATCTAGTTAGTTCCTTTCAGACTCAGTTCGTGAGCGAACGCGCGTTACGTTTAATCGGTCGATAGGTATTGAACCGTATTTAATACTGTTTTGTTAGTTTTAAATTTGTATTTAGTTATTATTGTTACGTTTTTAGTGTTGTTTTATTGTTTTTTAGTTATAGTACAGTTTTGTTGTGTTTAACAATGCCTGATGCATACGTGTACAGTGCTCGTGAATACGGCAACATGTTAATGTGTTTAGGAGAAGCCCGTGGCAATGCTTCTCTTGCGTTGAGAATTTACCGAGACAGATTTCCGAACGTCCGGCATCCGTCTGATTCTCGCATGATAACGGCAGCTTTTCAGCGAGTTTTAGAAAATCGACCGATGCGAGGCGCCGGGGCGAACCGACAGTCTCTCACTGGACAGTTCACAAAGTCTTGCGCCGGAACAGAATGCGGCCCTACAAAATACACAAAGTACAAGCTTTGCTACCTAACGATCACGTTCGTCGTCGTGCGTATTGTCGTTGGCTGCTAGATCAACAACAACGTGCGCCTGGCTTTATTGAGCACATTATCTGGACGGACGAGTCCACTTTCACGAGGAACGGGATGTGGAACAGGAGGAATGCTCATGTATGGTCAGACGTGAACCCGTCCGCCACTCAAGAAACCGGTCATCAGACCCGATGGTCCGTCAACGTATGGGCTGGTGTTTTTAATGGACGAATTCTAGGACCAGTGTTTCTACCGCAGCGCCTCAATGGATCAGAATATCTTATTTTTTTAAACGAACATTTAGATGATATGCTAGATGATGTATCGTTGGCTGAATTTCGTCGAGCATGGTTCCAGCACGATGGTGCTCCACCGCATGTTACGCGCCCTGTCCGCGAGCGTCTCACTGAGCTATTTGATGACCGCTGGATCGGAAGAATGGGGCCGCACGCCTGGCCGGCTCGTTCACCTGACCTAACACCTTTGGACTTCTTTTTGTGGGGTTATGTGAAAGAAAGAGTTTTTAATCGGGAATGTGACAGTGCTGATGAAATGCGGGGCAGAATAGTGAGTGTTTTCGATAGACTTCGTGCAGAATGTGTTGAGGATCCTACACTATTGCCTCGTGTTCACGGGTCGACACAACGACGGGCCCGACTTTGTATTGAAAGGGATGGAGCGCAGTTCGAGCCAAACCTCATAAGGTCGCAAAGGATTTAGACAGGTACGTAAAATGCCTCTGTCAGCTTTAATGTTTAACAGTGGGCTACGAATAATGCGATTAAAATTCATAATTTTTGTGAAGTGTTGTAAAGGTAGGCATTTTGAAAGTGATGTTTGTAAATTCCGTATAAATCCCGTGACTCGGCCGTACGGAGCGCTCGGCGCCCGAAACACGCGGACGCAAGGTGGCGCGTATGTTGCGTTGCGTGTCAGTGACCTCACGTTTTGGACGGTTTCCATTGCGTGTTTACGAAATATGAAGTCTTGAAAATAACCAATTTAAAGTGAAAGGTTATTGGTATCCGTTTGCATTTAGGTAGTATATAATCTACGTTCTGGCTTCGGAAGCGTTCCCCTTACACCCTGTATTGTACCTAGAACAGTAGTGAGACGAGAGGCGCGCTCTTATCCACTGTTTGCTACAACTCCCTGTCGTACAAATGCAGGAAGGAGAGCGCCGCTCGAGAGATTGGTTCAAGCTTACAATAATAACTTTAATGATGTCGATGTATTTGCCCTATCTAAACATAAATTTAAAAAACAGATTGTTATGCGCCTTGCTCAAAACCTTTAATTTAATTATTTCCTTTTTTCATTATTTAACTATTAGACAGCGAAAAATTGTATTGTTGTTTTAAATTTTTATTACTTAAGTTTACCAAAACTGTATCTACTATAAGCTAGTAATATGTGGAAACGTAGTGGATTGTACATTTACTTACAGCATACTGTTTATCTAGATGTAACACTCAGTGTATGATTGTTTGTTTCCCAAATAAAAAAAAAATAAAAAAAAAAAAAAAAATAGAGGCTTGAAGACCTGTAAAGTTATGGAAAATTAGAAATATAGTTGAGTTTCCCCTATAGAGGCACGAGGAACAGGGTGTAAAGTTCACTCATACCTCCATAGAAAAGGGAGGATCCTCCGACCAGACGGGTGTCGTGTCTGGTGGGCAACTGCCCAACGATTGTTGTCGGGACGTTGTATATATGCTAGTTGCGCGGTAAACTCTGCTTGCGCGATGCAGGATTTTGGTGACGTCAGTGTGACGTAGTTCGCATTTGACGATGTAGATACCGCTACACCCTACCTACTTGTTAGCAGAAGCGTAGAAAAATTTGTATAACTCATTTTTGTAAATGAAGAAAATTACGCAAAAATGCATGTTTACATTAACTGTAGGTAGCACGACTACATATTAAGCTATACATTTACAGTATAAGCTGACTTCTCATTGTACGAAAATAAAACTGGAAATGTATAGCTTGATATTCGTCGTGTGTACCTAGGACACTAGCCTTTAAGCCCCATCAAAACTTATCTATAATTAATAAGTGTCAAACAATATTGTCATGAAACACAACAGAAAAAAAAACACCAAAGAGTATAATTACCTCATATAAAATCCATCTTTGACCCGGTTGCAACCTAAATGCAAACATTAGGCACACGCAAGTTGGCTGCGCACTGCGTGTCGGCCCAGCCGCGGTTCGCATGCTAGCCATTACTACAACACACCTAATGGACGCAGACGTGGAAAAGTAAAAGAAGCGTAATTATTAGTTACGACACTCTATATTATAATTATTATTGATTAAAAACTTTTTTACAAAAAAAAACAAAAGACAACCGACTTCTGAAAAAAAACACAAAGTGAAAAATAACTTTAATTTCGGAAGTCGGTGGAAAAAACTGAAATACAGATCCAAAGACACCAGCTTCCGAAATTAAAGTTATTGTTCACTTTGTGGTATTTTTTTTGGCAGCCTGTTTTTTTTTTTTTTTTTTTTAGAAGAGTTTTGGTTTTTCACATTTTAGTTATGGTAATCGGTGAAAATACATAAAAAAACCTCCTTTTTGAAGTGGGTTAAAAAGATATTTAGACAGAAACCCTAGTTTTCTACTTTGTAGATCACTGATACAGTCAGAACGCTTTGCAGTGTACCACGTAAAAGATGGTGATGTGAACCGGATGAAAACAACAACAAAAAAAAATTTCAAAAACTATAAACTGACTGCTGAAAAATTACGCTCTAAAAATTATGAAACAAGAAAATATTCTCATCTGAATCTTTAAAATTCTGTTATGTGCAAACTATTCAATATTTACCGTCTATTAAATAAACAACTGAAGCTTATGATCGCTTACTACTGTTAGAATATATTGTTTTGTTAGGGTAGGTGGCATAAGACCACGGGTATCCATATCACATATATATTTAATGTGACGTCACATAGCCTATAACCAGCGGACGATCAAGACGCAATGATATCTGATTTGAGAAATTATGATAAGCACTTTAGAAGTTATGAGGGAACAGATGAACATACATACATACTGGTCAAAATCGTAAACCTTCTTTTTGCTTCGCTGTAGTCCGGACAAAAAATGGTCCACATTGGCCATGGATTGAAATAACTGGAAGTCTTGTGTAGAGCCTCTTCCCAGCAGTGGAATGATGTAGGTTGACAGTAACCAGTGACTTAATATATTCTTATACATTTTCTTTTCGTCGAGCGAAATTCTAATCGGAGCGAATAATCTGTTTAAAGACTTTCAGTGCAACCCGGGACTTGATTAAGGTGTAAGAACTTTAAATATTAAAAGAAGAACTAAACTTAAAAGGTGGATGGATGCTATAGAGGCGGACGTGAAAACTAAGAAAAAAAATTAAAAGCGCTATCGGTATTTACTAATACGATGTTTTTGTCAGTACCCTAGCTGTTGAATAAACAGGCTAGGTAAAGAAAGAAAGGTAGGTATATATATACTGTTTGATTGACGAAAATAATGACAATCAATCATGCTCTCCAAAGTTGACACAAGATTTAAAATTAGATTGAATTGATTGAATAAAATTTCACTAATACGAGGGAGATTCACTTTAAAGAAATGAATCATGGATGAACTTACAGTTGTATGGGATTTATCTCAGACTTAAGGCTGATTTTACCAGTCAGATATCTTTTATCCGTGGAATAAAAATTACGTCTGACAGTTCTAGTATGGAAAAACTGACAAAATTTCAAAAATCTTGTTACTTGTAGACTTATTCTATGTATAATAGTTTGGTGAAATTCGCCATATGGAAGAATATATATTCACAAATATAATACCTACGACTTTAAATCCGGTTTAACTGCAACAGTATTGCCTTATTAGCCATGTCTAGTCGCGGGTCATCCATCTGCATTAAATGTTGCAATTTAAATAAATTATTTCCATAATGATGTCGAAAGTTAAAATTGAAAAAAAAACCGGACAAGTGCGAGTTAAACTCGTGTGGGTTGAACTCGCGTGTTGAGGGTTCCGTACGATGAATATGTTATCTACCATGTTTTGACGTGAATCGACTTCACACCGAAACATACCAAGACATGCTAAGAGGCTCATTGGCGACGTAAAACTGGTGGATGTCAAGCTTCATAGCTTTGCTCATCGCCGCAAGGTCGCCTGCTTGTCGGTCTTCTAAAGATTGTACTTCGGAGAGTGTGCCCAAGAACTCCACGACCTCATTCCACCTGTCCCCTTCTTCCATCGGTCATCTAGACGCACTGCAAGTTACCACCCTTACCTAGTTGCTAATCCACCAATTCGCACTAAACGTTTCCAAATGTCTTTTGTTATGCGCACAGCAAAAGAGTCTCTCTACCTGCGTCTGTGTTTCCGAACGCATACAACCCTAATCTCTTCAAAGTGACAGTGAACACGAGGCTTCTTCTGGGTAACCTTACTCCATCGTCGACTCTGTCACTGTCACCACTGATCTAGACTAGAGTCAAGAGCAAACGCATTTTAATAAAAAAAAGATAGAAATGTGAACAGTAATGAAACGGTCTTTATTGTCTTGCCTTAATAATGCCAGTAAGTAAGTAAATAGTCAGCTCGCTGATACGGCCTTGATTTTCCGACGGGTGCTGGAGGCACTGCGCAGATTGACCAAAACCTGCGCTTTCGCTCCTTTCCTTTCAATGCAGCTCATGACTCAGATATGATTGCGCGGTGATTCATACGTGTTTGTATAGAATTTATCGAGACAGATTGATTTAAGCAATAATAAAAGTATTTTGTAAAAAAAAATGAAGTACCTATAAATAAAAATAAGTCCTTAAAAAAATATTAAAATTCTCAACTCGGCCTCAACTTAAACCCGTGCAAGAAACAGTCGAAAATATAAAATATAAACTAACTAATATAAACAAAATATAAACGCCTGTCGTTGGATAGAGGAGGCTATGAGCCACACACAGGAATCCCAATGACTGGCACCGAACGACCGAGACGGTTACAAGAGCGGCGCAAAACTGGCACGGTACCTCTACCGCTGATAAACAAATGATTATGAGGAGTGAAAATTCCACCCATACATCTCCGAACTAAGGGATATGAACATTAGTCGAAGGGATGCGTCGCAAGTTCATTGACGTGCAGCGGATGAACGCTACAAAAACATTATTGTTCACCAGAAACATTGAGGTTGACATTATGCCTTATGTATATTATTTCTCACTAGCTTCTGCCTACGAATTCGTTCGCATGGATGTCGTAAGATACCACATTTTTATAAAACGTCCCCATATACGTTTGTAGTTTTGTTCTCAGCAGCCAACATATACAGATATTCAACCCTGGTAAGACCAAGCGACGTATGAACATTGTTGTCCGTGTGAGAAGCAGCTCGTCCTGAGGTCGACACCCGTAGCCTTAAGTAGAAATATCCCGCTGTTAGTGAATTAATGAACTCCTCCGTTCCTGCATATACTATCTAAAGGCACTACACTTATACCTTGACTGACGCATTCTTACAGATTATTCCTCATGAACAGCGATCACTAAAATATTATTACAGTAGGCTGTAAACTCACGTGACTTCTCAATATCATATAAAAACATGTTGTACCGTACATTCCAACTGCACATGTCAGTTTGTATGCACTATGTTATGAGATTTACCGTATTATTTTATAACCATAATTATACTTACTTCTTAAAGCTTTTCCTGTAATCTATAAGTAATGAAACATTATCTGTATTTTTTTTTATATTTTAGGTTCGCCGGTTTTGGTGATAAAGAGGGGGATCAGGGGGATGATCAATTTTCATACATAACTTCAAAAACATTAATTTCACATTTATAAAAAATATATATTTGAGACCCTACTAGTCGGTTTGTTTGATATGTCACACGGTAGGGTTTGCAAAACTTTTATTTTATCTTTTTTCTTTGCCCCCCAAAAGCGACTCCCAAATTCAAAATTCATTTATTTACGTTACACTACGGTGTTGGGGTCACAAAAATTTCACATGTGTACCAAATTTCAACTTAATTGGTCCCGTAGATTCAGAGTAAATTGGCTGTGACAGACGGACAGACAGACAGACACACGAGAGATCCTATAAGGATTCCGTTTTTCATTCGTACGTACGGTACCCTAAAAACGATTAATAACAGGACAGTGGGTTATTGACATTTAATAAAAAAAGACTTGCTTTGCCACTGTAACATTAAAAGCTAGGGCTGCTCTAGTAAGAATACATCCGTGTTTAAAGCGATCAATTAAAAATAATGCTAACGACACTATTTGACGTCATTTTACATGCTTCATAGGTACTGTATGAAAATCAAATAGAATCAATAGGGTTTATTGATAGCGGTTTATTATTGATAGGACACAATTGACGTCTGATCATGTCTGATTAGAAATCCGAAGGCCAATTTTCGTACATAAAATACGTTCAAATTCAAGTCGCAATCTCATCTCAGCGACAATCAATGTCAAAAACTTGTCAAAAATGTATGTAAATTGATTGTATTTTTGACAGATTGAGACTGAGATTAGAATGCGAACGGTCTTAAAAATACGGGAATTGCCCCTCTGATGTGTAATCTCATGCCTAGCAACAGCTTGGCATGAGATTATACAGGTTGTTATCATTTTTGACAAGTACCAACCGATCACCATAATAAATGTGGTTGGTTGGTACTTGGCAAAGATAACAACGGCCAAAGAAAATACTAACTGTTGAGGTTTATGTGATGTTTCAGTTTATGTTTTGTTTTATCATTTTTTATTTAATTAACTACCAACACGCCCCTGCTTCGCACGATTTGATGTATTGACAAAACATCAAGATTTCTTTATTATAAAATAAGTAATAATAAATATAATCTGTTGCGCAGTTTAGATGAACAACGTGGTCACGCAGCCAGACATGAAACCCGAATTTAATTTATAATTTGTTTATATATAGGTAAAGATAGATATAGATTAATACAAAAAAAAACTAACATAGTATTGGAAAAAGAAAAAGCCAGAAACGCGAAGGCTAACTTTTAAGCTCGACTTAAGGGGACTACATGACCTAAACGCAAGTTTTATAATGCTCAAAAATATAATTATGATCCACTGCAGTAAAGAAAATCAGAAAAATATATGATATTTTTCAGGATATATGCTAGTTAGACAGTGTGTTGAAAACATAATACAACTAATTTGGTAAGATAGAAAAAAGTCACGAAGATACCTCTAACTACATAGCCAAACAGTAGACGAACCAATTTTCCTTTATGGAACGCTAGCCTTAAAGATGTCCTAAAAGTTATAAAAATACAATAACAGCAACAAAGAGACTGCTTCAAGGTCATGCAGTAAAATACGATTAGGTTTTATTGAAACTAGTAAAACAAAAAACTTTTTTACAAAAAAAAAAAACTTATATTTTAATACAAAATATTTCATTGTCACGAGAACCAAACACGTATGCCAAATTTCAGCAAGATAGCTTCAGTGGAAGTGGGTGAAATATTGATTGCAATATTCCAGGACACACATACAAGTGAAGTTAAATAAAAGCTTTTACTTAAAAAACTTCTTTTAACGATTAAAAACCATACATCATGCAATCACTCTGTTTTTTTTTCAGATTGTTCTTCAAGCAACATATTAACGTGATAGTGTTTTAATTTTTTAGTCCAATCAATGGGTATATTGTTTGTAAATAGAGAATTGCTTCACATTTTGCAATAAATTACCAGCTTTGTGTCGCCGCGCTTCTCTTTCTTTTCTATTCAGTCCGACAGAGACCACGCTTTAGCTGTTGTCAGCCCCATAATCTAACTTCAAACACATAGATAGGTATAATATGTCTGGAAAACGGAGCCAGGCCTGGGATTTTATTAACATTTATGGGTACTAAAATTACAGAACCCAACGCCGCCGCCGTACGTATTTGCTTCTACCGTTTGGGGACGCATATTCGGATCCCACAAAGGGACGAACGTTTGTGTACCTACCTATGAATGTAGGTTCCGACTTCCAAGTTCGATGCTTCTGGATTATTCCTGTGTACGTTGGCACTCACATATGTACCGGAAATTCTAGTTTCTGGTAGCCTATCTAGAAGGCTTGCACAAAGTTTATCTTTGGTAAGTACCTTTGCTTTTTTTTTTCCGGGAAACCTTCAAAAGATATTCCCCGACCTCGACCCCGTCCCGGGGAGGAAGGTCGGGGAGTGTGGAATTTTTACCTCACTAAAACCACCCCGCTGATCACCATCAGCACATAGAGGGGGTCCCGGTTCCTCATAAAAGACCAATTCCGGATCCCCCCTGTGCAACGCCTGTAAGTCACATCCCTGGGAGATAAAGTAAAGATATATTGGTAAAGTACCTAGATGAGGATAGTTCGAAAAGTGGCACTAGGTTACTGAAGTCCGTATGAGGGAGGTCCTTGCCGATTACGACGTGCATATTGCACGTCCGATGAAAATGGCTGAGGCGAGGATCATGGACCTCGACGACGCTGTCACGCCAGCAGATGTGGCGATAGCGATTGCCGAAGCAGGTGGTTGTTGTTCCGGGGACGTAAAGGTGGGTGAAATCCGACGCCCACCTACCTCTCTGGGGCACATCTGGGTTCGTGGTCCACTAGCGGCGGTAAAGAAGCTGGCGTCCGTCGAGGTCAAGTCGTATGATGTGCTTCCGTTGCCTGGAGCCCGGGCACGTCCGTCGCTGGTGTACCAGTGCGGTTGGCCGGAGCACTCAGTGCTACTCTTGCGGAGGACCCCACAAAGCAAGGGAGTGCACGTCAGAGACTGTGCGGAGTCCTCTGTGTGCGGATCAAGGTCGTCCAGCTGACCACAAGCTGGGAAGCAAGAAATGCGTTCCACGCAAGAAGGGGGCCTCACTTGCCCCGGCCACATTGCAGAGATCGGCGCCGGCACCACTGAGTGCAGGCTCACTGGAGGAAATGGATACTTCATCTTCCCAGCCCTGAAAGTCCTTCAGTGCAACCTGAACCACTGCTGCAATGCGCAAAATCTTTTTTGCAGACTGTTGCAGAGTGGTCGGTTGCCTTGGCGGTGGTAGCAGAGCCCTATGGTCTCCGGGATCATCCTCGCTGGTTTCGGGACACTTTGGACTCTGTTGCTGTTTACTGGGCTGGTGGAGGCGGTGGGCCTCACTGCTCCCTTCTCGATAGGGGGCAGGGACATGTCGCAGTCGAATGGGGACATCTGGCCGTAGTGGGCTGCTACGTGTCTCCCAACATTTCCCTCGCCCAATTTGAGGGATACCTGGATGGGGTCGAACTGCATTCGAAGCAAATGCTTACCCCGTCCAGTGCTTGTCCTGGGTGACTTCAATGCTCACTCCAGAGCTTGGGGTCATACCCGGGATAGGCCGAGGGGACATGTATTGCAGGATTGGGCAGCTTCGCTTGACCTTCGACTACTGAATCGAGGATCCGTTGCCACATGCGTTCGATGGCAGGGGGAGTCAATCGTGGATCTCTCATGGGCGACTCCTTCTGTAGCACGCATGGTGTCGGAATGGAGAGTAGCAGAGGAGATGGTCACTCTTTCTGACCATCGCCACATCGTTTTTGATGTGATTTGATGTGGCTCTCCGTCCTTCTGGCGGCCCGAGCCGTTCAGGCTCAAGTCCACCGGCGCGTCGTTGGGCCCTCAAACAACTTAACCGAGATTTACTCGTCGCAGCTGCCAACGTCGCGGTGTGGCCAGATGATGGTGGATCCCAGGGGATCTCGCTCGATCCAGAAGAGGAGGCGACCTGGTTCCGGCACACAATGACGTCAATTTGGGACGCTGCCATGCCCCGGGTCAGGTGCGTCCAGCGTCTTGGTGCAGTTTACTGGTGGTCGGAAGACATCGCGCAGTTGCGGATTGTTTGTCTTAGAACCCGGCGCCAGTTTCAGCGCACCCGGCGCAGAAGGCAGCAGAGAGCTACGGAGGAGGAGATAGCCAGAGTTTATAGAGCTTACCGAGTAGCGACTATGGCGCTTCAACACGCTATCGCGGATGCTAGATCTCGTCGGTCCTGGAGCGAGCTTCTCGAGAGGCTTGACAGGGATCCGTGGAGAAACCTTATAGGATGGTCATGGGCAAATTACGCCCGTGGGTCCCCCCATCACGGAGACCATGGAACCGGCTCTGCTGGAGAGAGTTGTAAGCACACTCTTTCCAGTAGCCAGGGACAGTCCCTCGCCGCCCCCGTCATTATCAGACTGGTCTTTACGACGAGTTAGGAGTGACGGAAGGGGAGCTCGACCGAGCCGTGAAGCGCTTGGGGGCTCGCAATACTGCGCCAGGTCCGGATGGTATCCCTGGCCGGGCGTGGGTTCTAACTCTGGCTGCTCTGGGTGACCGCTTGAGACGGTTATTTAATAGCTGTCTCCGTGCAGGCGTGTTCCCCTCTGGTTGGAAGGAAGCTGGATTGGTTTTATTGAAGAAGGAAGGCAGGGCCGCAGAGTCTCCCTCTGTATACTGTCCCATATGCCTGCTTGACGAGTCTTCCAAGCTCTTTGAAAGAGTGATTGCTGAAAGGCTCGTCGAGCACCTGTCGCGGGTTGGTCCCGACCTGGCTGATAGCCAGTATGGCTTCAGGCAGCGGCGTTCAACCATAGATGCGATACTTCGCGTCCGCGCGCTGTCAGAGCAGGTGGTGTCCCGGGATGGGGTGGCGTTGGCGATAAGTTTGGATATCGTCAATGCCTTCAACTCTTTACCCTGGGGTGCAATTAGGCAGGCACTGGTATATCATGAGGTGCCTCCTTATCTGCAAGGCATTGTCGGGACATACCTACGCGACCGGCAAATTCGCTATGTGGGCCGGGACGGTAGCGTTCAGCGGAGGGAAATTCGGTGGGGGGTTCCGCAGGGGTCCGTTCTAGGTCCTCTCTTGTGGAACCTAGCATACGACGTGGTCCTGCGTGTCGATCTCCCCGTCGGCGTTAATATCGTTTGCTACGCAGACGATACTCTGGTGTTAGCCGGCGGGGACACCTTCGAGGAAACCATCCAGCTTTCCGAGCTCGGGGTGGCAAAAGTCGTGGCGTCAATCCGCGGGCTGGGTCTTGAGATAGCGCCTCAGATAACTGAGGCGTTATGGCTCCATAAACTGCCGAGGGGCAGAGAGCCACCCAGCTCGTTGGTCCATGTCGGAGATGCGGAAGTCCAGGTGGGGCGATACTTAAAGTACCTTGGCCTCACCCTGGACGGTCGGTGGGGCTTCGACGAGCACTTCGAGCGCCTGGTTCCCCGGATCGAAAAGGCAGTGGGTGCTTTGCATAGACTGCTGCCCAATCTCGGGGGACCTCGGGAGGAAGTTCGCCGCCTCTACGCGGGTGTCGTGCGATCGATGGTCCTTTACGGGGCACCTGTTTGGTCAGGTAGACTATCAGGCTTCCGGCGCTGCAGGAATAAAGTCAATAGACTGCAGCGGAAAATGGCCATTCGTATCGCGCGAGGATACCGAACGATATCCTTTGAGGCGGCAACTCTCCTGGCGCGCTTTCCGCCGCTGGACATCCTGGCGGATATGGACGCGAAGGTTTACGACCAGATTCGCGATATCCGCCAAAGCGGGAATAGTATGCCAGGAAGCGCATTCGTAAGGCTGAGGCAGTGGGAACGGCGACACGCGCTCGAGCGGTGGCGCGAGCGGCTACAGCAGCCGCAATATTCATGCAAGCGCGTTGTCGAAGCCGTCCTGCCGCACTTCGAAGCCTGGCTGAAAAGAGAGGAGCGCATCTCCTTCAGGCTCACCCAGGTGCTCACCGGACATGATTGCTTCGGTGAGTACCTGAACAGAATTGGGCGAGAGGCCACGGCAAATTGCCACCATTGCGGAAGCAGCCTGGATTCCGCACAACACACGCTCGAGGAGTGCCCTGCGTGGGCCTCCAAGCGGCGGGTCCTGGTTGCCAAGATCGGGCGGAACCTTTCTTTGCCGGCAGTAGCTCACTACTGCCAGCAGAGCCTGAGGGCTATGCTGGCAGTAGTGAGCTACTGCCGGCACAGAGAATTGGGCAGCAGTAGCTTTCTTCTGTGAGACCGTGATGGTCCAGAAGGAGGCCGCCGAGCGGGATCGGGAGAGGGCTGATCCTGCTCGGATAAGGAGGCGTCGGGGAGGCAACCGCCTTGGCGCCTGATACGCCGAGGTCTGCTTACCAATCAAGGTAAGTGGACCTTTGGGGTCGCGGGTGCACAGAGAGGGGACTCTGTCCGCCCACCAAGTGACCCCAGGGAGGACGGTGGCTCAGTGGTCACGTGCTGCCGAACATAGCGAGGCTCAGGGGAGGCCCCTTTACAGTCTCCCCAGGGATGTGCCTTACAGGCGTTGCACAGGGGTGGTTCCAGAATTGGTCTTTTAAGAGGAACCGGGACCGCCCCTATGTGCTGATGGTGATCACCGGGGCGGTTTTAGTGAGGTAAAAATCCCACACTCCCCGACCTTCCTCCCCGGAGGTCGGGTGCCTTGTGAAGGTAACCCCCGAAAACAAAAAAAAAAAAAAGGTTACTGAAGTACCTGCCCACTCATTGTCACTATAGTAGTGACGAAGAGCCTAAGACGTATATATTGGTGCAAATACATCAGACCTGATTCTTTAGTGGCGTCACTAACTAAGCAATAGTTCCATGTCTGTTTTTGGGGGTAGAGGGTACACAGGGAAGAGCTGTGGCGGCCCAGCGGTAACAGCCCTGACTTACGAGTTGTAGGTCGAGGGTTTGAACCCAGGCAGGGGGTGCCTGGGTTCAAACCCTCGACCTACAACTCGTAAGTCAGGGCTGTTACCGCGTTACTTCGTGTAATTTGTTTTAATCACTATTGTTCTCTAAATGGTGAAGGAAAACATCGTGTGGAAACCAACATGTCCTAGAACCAAAAATTCAAAGACGTGTGACTCTTCCAACCCGCACTGGGCCCACGTGGTCGATTACGGCCCGATCTCTCTCACAGAGAGGAGGCCTGTGTCTCAGCAGTGGGAACATTATAGGCTGATATGCTCATGCTTAGAGGGTAGGTAGGTTATAAAAAAATTTCTAATATGTTCGCAATCGTAACACGTAGCCACTCGTTAATATAAAATTATAATAAAATTCACAGTAGCCGTAATTACTTAACTGACAAAAAGTTATATAAAAATGCAGAAATTAATAATTCAGTATGACAGAGACTCGTACCGTTAATGAAATCCAATACGATGCTTCAATACACCGGTAGCTACTGAGACATTTATGAATTGTGTAATGGTGGAAAAACTAGGTTTTCCCAACTGTGTTACTTATGTAAAAAATATTTAAATATCTTTAAGGCTTGCTTTATATACCTACAATGCACAATTATTGAAGTGAAAACTTCTCTAGCCGCGTTGACCGATTTTTGGTAGGGGCAATACTTATGGGTTCACGTCTCCGACATGCTAACGTCATCGATAATCCGCTAATGTGACTTGTTGCGCCAGACTGGAGACGTGCAGCGGCCTTTGTACATTTTGGGGTTTTCACTTCTGTCGGCAGTCCCCATGACAACCATTTTTTCTATGTCTGAATTTGCATCACTGTCGAAATCACAGTGATCTTTATTGTCCTTGCTATAAGGTTGGTGTTGGGTTGCTGCCATTGACAAGTCCGTCAAATTCTGAATGTTCTATAAAATCGCTACAATACGATTGCTATTGGGTTGCTGCTGTCAGAGGTAAAATAACTGTGAACGGACTGTACAAGGATCTTTTAGCGCTTGAATTAAATTGATAGGAGGGCGCTGTTGGTAATTATTTGTGTTATTACAGATGGCGGCGTTAATTCCAATTTCGGCCACGCGTCAGAATTGTTCAACTATATAGGAAGTTGCGTTCGTTTGTTTTTGGGACCTCAGGGTCTATTCTATTGAGCTTTTTTATTAAGCTACTTATTAGAGCTGCGTTTTATTTTATATCTATATATTTTTTAAACATTTTGGAGTCAACAGAGAATCTATGTACCTATGTTAGGAATTTATAAAAAAACGCGTTTTCGTTTATAATCGCTTAAAATATTCTTTTCAAGTTGCCTTAACGGGTGATCCGGCTATGCAAAAACTTGATGCAACGACCGGTCTTGTGCGTTAATAAGAATATTTTTAAAATCTATGATATTAAACATTTGTGGCGTAGCTATTATATTTTTTGCCGCAATAACGATGCATTTTATTATATTTCCTGCTGTCGAGTATTTGCTGGCAATTATTTATTACAGTTTTATGCCAATATTAATTATGTAACTGTATAATGTTTCTACAGAATTTAGTCGAGGATTTTTATGGTCACCTATACTCAACGCGGACGGCGAAACCAGCGGGATATAGTGCAGACTGTGCAGATGACCATCGAGCCTAATGAACGCGCCACTACATAGAAGGCATCCCGCATTTCGACCAGTGCGAGATTAGGGTGGCTCTCGAGCACGCACCTCGGTCGGCACCAGGGGCTGCCGAAATAACGACTGAGCTCCTCAAAGCGGGCGGTGCTCCAGTCCTGAGAGAGCTAGCGAGTCTCTTTAACTCCGTGATCCAAGAAGGTACAGCGCCCGAGGCAGAGGTGAAGCAGAGGTGCGGTGGTTCTGTTCTTAAAAAAATATGACAAAACCTTGCTGAAGAGTCCTTCAGCAAGGTTTTGTCATATTTTTTTTTAGTTAGATGGGTCTACAGTCGTAGACCCATCTAACTTCTGATCCTCGCATACAAGCTGTTCTCGAGAGTCGCCACAAACCATTCCGCCAGAACAGTCGGTTTTCGAAAAAGCTTCAGTACCGTAGACCACATTCATACTGTTCGGCGAATTGTAAAGGAGACTGAGAAGTACAACCAGCCATTGAGTATGGCGATTGTGGACTACGAGAAAGACTTTGACTCCATCGAAATATGGGCAGTTCTGGTCTATCTGCAACGATGTTGAATTGACTGGGGCTACATTTAAGTATTGAGATGCTTGTATGATGCTGCCACAATGACTGTCCAGATCCAGGAACAAAAAAAAACAGCCCCATCCAATGCTGAGAGGGGTGAGACAGGGGGATGCGATATCCCCGAAACTGTTTTCCAATGCGTTGGAGGACGGCTTCAAGATGCTGGAATGCACTGGACAGGTTATTAACGTGAATGGCGAGTACATCTCACACATTCGCTTTGCCGATGACATCGTCTTAATGGCAGAGACGCTAGAACAATTAGACGAGATGCTTGACAGCCTACATGGAGCAACCCACATCGAAGGGTCGCTGCTCAAAGTTGTGAAGGAGTATGTCTACCTAGGGCAAGTCTTCCAGCTCGGTAAACACAAATTTGAGAAAGAAGCCGACAAAAGGATCCAGTTGGGTTCTGGAAACTTCGTCAAGTCTTCTCGTCACCTGTCCCGCAATGTTCCAAGACTAAGGTTTTCAACCAGTGCGTCCTGCCTGTTATGACATACGGTGCCGAAATGTGGACACGGGCAGTTGGGCTAGTCCACAAATTCAAGGTCTCTCAGCACGCTACGGAGCGGGCTATAATCAGAGTTTCTTTGAAGAATAAAATCTGAAATTTCATTTTCCGGAAAAGACAGACTGTATGCGGAAGGCGGAGGACAGGGTGTTGTGGCGCAGCCTGGGAGAGGCCTATGTACAGCATTGGACTGCGATAAGCTGAGTTGATAATATTTTTTAGGTCTCGAAGAATGTAGTTACCGAATGGAAGCTCACTGGCCATTGTGAAAAGTCTTTCGAAATGACAAGAGCTTAAAATTAGAAAATGACGTACCATCGTGGGCAGAACCCTCAGAACAATAACTAAAGCATAGAAGGAAGCTAAATTTAACTAATATAGTCGTCTCTGTTTTCTTATACACTCATAACAGCATTAGAAAGAGACAGATGTAGGTTGCTCAAAATGCAAAGCGTCACAAAGCAAACGTCAATTTGGCTACCTTGGCTACCTTTATGATACTAAGTTTAAAAGCTACTTAACGTCTCAGGTTTTGTGTATGACTTTGTTCATCGCATTTTTTCGTATAATGCTTATGGGCGCATGGGAGTTGAAGTGCTGATTTTACGTGTTTTTATAAAAATAGTACAAAATTAATAGTGATTTAGTGTAAATCGCAAAGCTTAAAGATTAAATAATGTCCTGCATTATAGTGGGATGTAAATCACATTCATCCCGCAAAGAAAATGATGCGGAAATCATAAGCTTCCATCGGTAAGTAATCAAATATGGTCATTTTATCGGTTTTGTATTCTCACTGTAGGTTATTTTGGCATTTTTTCAAATTATTTGAGTTTAGTGTACTCGGTAGTGTTTTGAAATAAATATTTTATGTAATTAAATAATTCGATTCTAGGGAAAATAGAAATTTTAAATCGGCATAGAAATTTTTGCAATAGTGCTTGCAAAAATAAACTATCGATAGAATATCGATAGAACTAGCGTCATCTAAATTATTACTTTATTTTTCTTTACACGTAGTTTTGGGAAGGATTAAATATTTAAGAGTGAAATAAATACCTAAATACCTACGGTCTTGCCAGCCAATCATACGTATGAGTAATGAAATGACAGTGGTCAAAAAGCCGTGTGGCTCATGGTATAATAATTTAAACTCATGTGTAGCTATGATTTCTTTTTTAATTTTCAGATTTCCCTCCGATATTGATATGAGGCAAACATGGATCAACACTATTGCACGTAACTACTGGGAATGGAAAAAACAACATCGTAATTGTTCCAAACATTTCAGCGATGACTGCTTTATTAAAATATTGCTACCAACGTCAATTTTTGATGATTTACTCGAACATTCATTCGATAATGATGTATTGGATGAACGTAGAAATTTGTTGATTAAATTGATAAGCAAAGAATATTTAACATTAGAATTAATTATATCGCGAAAGAATTATCTTCTCCTGTAGAAAAAGTAAGGACATTTCTAACAAAAACTATATTTTTTAAAGGACAGTGATTAAAATTTTTTTTTACTTGTTCCGGTGCCAATCGCTCTTTAAAAATTATTTAAGCGTTTTCTTGGTAATTTCAATTTGTTAATAATTTATCCTGTGTTTATAAATAAATAAGTTAATCAGACAGAAGTGAGTTTATTTCCCCTTAGCATATTTTAGATTTAAATGCCAAGGAGCGATACCATAAACTAAGAAGTCGATATCGGTATTTATTTTATGCATAGTCACATCACTAGCTAATACTCTTTTGTCTATGACAGCGTACACTTCAAATGTCCTAAAGCGCCTTCTATGCTTTAGTTATTGTTCTGAGGCAGAACCATAGAACCAAGCAAGTCAGTTTGAAGTGAGCTGTCATTCCAGCTGATGTTGAAGATTGACACTATTGACAGCTCGGCTGAATGATGCTGACACAGGATCGTGGAGATTGGCACAAACAGAGGCCGACGCCCAGCAATGGATGAAGTCGGGCTGTGGATGGTGTTTGGACCTGTGACGGGCGTTCAATGTATTCCTGGTATGAGGGTGATTTACTAATGATCTGGGCAATTTGAGTAATTAATTAATTAATGACATTAAATGTAAGGGTATAAAGGTAAAATTTCACAAAGTTGTGATCATTAAGTAGTTTGCTAGTTATCCTTTGTCAACGATAACTGGAATGGCTAACGTGACAACGTTGAAGAAAATCGAGCTCCGCGCTGTTATACCAAACAAGGAAAAAGTCAAAAAACTATTTACGCAGAGATGGTGGTGGATCAAGATTCTGCACCCTCATTATCTACGGTTCAAAAATGGTCAAGTGAATTTAAAAGGGGCAGATAGAGTATTGAAGACGACACTCGCTCGGGCGGCCAGGTTACTGCCTCTACGGAAGAAAACGTGAAAAAAGTTGAGAAGGATGCCCGAATAAAGATGAGAATGATATCAGAGATGACCCACCTCTCCGTTGGTACCGTGCACACTTTTCTTCATGACCTTATTTAGCTTTCAAAAGTCAGTGCAACATGTTTGCCGCGAATGCTGACGGCCCCTCAAAAACAAGTGCAAATCGAATGCTGTAGAGAGTTTTTGGAGCTCTGGCTTGAAGTTCCAAAAACTCTCTCCAGTAACAATTTAATTCCTTCAAAGAGTACCTATAGTTTATGAAATGAAATGTTTATTTCTGTAAGTAGATCTTTTAAGACACTTTTACACGCCTATACTTTGTTGGTCAATATTTTAAAACTAGATAGCGTCGGCATTTCCTAGCTGATCCCCCTGAGAAGAAATGCCGAGACAAACTCAAAGGTCTTTTTTTTTATTCAAACATTATAGTATCAAGATTTTATGTAAGTTTAACAATGCAAGATCATGTCTGGAAGGGCCTTTTGAAGATAGAGCCATTGCAGCTTTGATTTGACCTGTCCTAACAGGCGGCATGCATGCATCAGTCATCGTATAGCTCAACCCTATTTAGGTCAACGACCTGTCACACGATGCTAGCTGACCTATGACAGCAATTAAAACGTTTTCTTTCGTAAGCTATGATGTGAAAAGGTCAATCTACATCTTATAATCCGTTCATAAAACTACAAGTGACCATTTGATTCACATAAATTCCACGTGTTTAATGTGTCTGGTATAAGTATATTAATGTGTTCTTGACCATTTAATTAGGCCGGCATCCAATTTGCAATCTATTGTATAAATTATATTCTGTATGGCCAAGTAAATTACAATATTAATTGCTGTATTTTTTATTAGATATTATGGTGAGGTATTTAATGACTAAGACATACAGACCTACATTATGCTTAAGTTGTAAAAAGTTGTCCTAATTATGCAACTGTGCTAGAATTTAGATTTTATAATGATGGAGATAAAACCTCCCAGAAGAAAAAAAACAATTTCCGAAGTTGATCGAAAAAGGAAAGAAAGCATCTATGAAAAATCTCTTTTTACCGGCCTGCGCAATAGAAAAGACAGGGTTACGTTTTACAGCAGATAATCAAATCAGTTGCTAATAGGGCTGCCCACTGTGTGCCAGACGAACGTTATTATCGTCATCCGTGGAGGCTCTTTTTGTATGTAACTTAACTATCGTATTAATGTCTACTCAATTTGACGCTGTTTGACACAAATCCAAGTTTGATTTTAGAACGTTGTTGCCATTACTTCTATTTTTTTTTTATCGGTTGTCTGTAAAGTCGGTTTACTGACGATAGTTGAACGTGACAACGTCATAAGAAAATACTGATGGAATGGTTGCATTTTTCAAAAGAAAATTTTAATTTTATTTGTTTAATTGATATTTTGTATGGATATAGAGAAGGAGGTAAATGGAAATCACAATTGAATTCATCAAGTTACATTTATTTGTACGCATAAATACAATTATGTCAGTTTTTACCTTTATCGCCGCAATTATCGTTGCTATAAACAATTGACACCACATTCACTTTTCACTGCACTTCATACTTGACGAAAATATGTAAATGTATTATTGTATAGCAGCTGTCCACGCGGACGCATCGCTCACTCAAGTAGGAGAGAGACAGATGTCGAACGCTGCCGAACGCGGAGGCCGATTGTGCCTATTTGTCGCTCGTTCCGCGCTCTCGCTTGCACTTCAAGCCTTAAATGGAACGCCTCAGAGCGAGGTAACGCCGCATGAGTCATGTTTTTTCGTGCGTGCAGCCGGCT
The DNA here is from genome assembly GCA_937001585.2 of Brachylomia viminalis. Taxonomy (NCBI): domain Eukaryota; kingdom Metazoa; phylum Arthropoda; class Insecta; order Lepidoptera; family Noctuidae; genus Brachylomia; species Brachylomia viminalis. The sequence continues at coordinate 9,486,828 of OW443300.2, forward strand.
CCGTCGAATTATAAGACGTTGTCACGTCAAAAAAATGCAAAGTGCCACTACTGTCACTTTGAATTTTTGCAGACCTACGGGTTTTATATAAAAAAATTATATAATATAAATAATGTCGTATATTAATAGTAATATAAAAGCAAAACCTAACTTTGCCTGTAACTTTCACGCCTTAACAGCTGAGCGGATTTGGATGAAATTTGGCACATGGATAGACCTACCATTTATGACATATTTGTTATGGCGTTAGTATGTTCCCGTAGGACGATTTCCGACCTCTACGCGGGATAAGCCGCGAGCAGAAGTAAAACAAAACGTAAAACGTCGAAAAATGTGCGATTAAGCAACATTTATAAATATATACTTATAAGTGTTTAATTATGAACTCAAAAGTCTAGCGAATACAATCATTTTTATACAGTACCTCAGTTAATATACTTAGGTATAAATTGAAAAGTCTGGGGAAAACAATTAAGTATTCATAGAATTAAATTACTAGGTACTTACCCACTAAAATAATAATATTTAGTCGGACTAAAATTACGTAGACAAATTGAATTGGTTTGAATAATTAATGTTTTGTATAGATACAAAATCCTCATACGCAATTGGTTTACTTAACTTATGTCCTAAGGTAGTTACGTAGGTGACGGTATTTTTTTACAAACCCATTCGGTCTTATTACAAGACAAGGTTTTTCTTTTGACATGGTTTAAACCATCGAGCCTGTTTTTGAAATAAGAACCTAACAGAAATCGAAATTCAGTTCCTTTTACAAAACTGGCAACTTAGTCCGGTTTTAGATTGTCAATTTTGTACTAAGAACTTTACTAAAGTCGGCATAAAGTTGCAAATACAAAAACTGAATCGAAGGTTTAGGCTCGGGTTAAAGTAAGATCGTGTTTTGTAATAAGACGGATTGTGAACATTTTCGTAAGGTTTGTAATTCAATTATTCTCATACATCAAACACTTTTGATGGTGACCGTAGAGGCGTAGACCAATAGACCAAGTGATTCTAATTTGAAACATCTAAATCTAGGAAGCAATCTATCTGCCTAGCCATTTCCCAAATATGTTGGGGTTGGCTTCTAGTCTAACCAGATGCAGCTGGATACCAGTATCTTACATGAAGCGACTGCCTTTCTGGCCTTCACAACCCAGCTAATGGGTAACACAGTACCCCTTGGCAAGACTGGTTGTCACTCTCGGGCTTCTGACAACCCGTAACGACTGTCAAAAATCTACGAATGACAGCCGGGACAACTCTTTAACGAGCTTTCCGAGACACGGCGGCGGCGGTGTCTCGGTATGTTATGGATGGTCATCCATCTACGGACCGACCTTAGCAAGCGTTGCTTAACCTTGAAGATCGACCCGCGTGGCTGTTATTATGTTGCCACAAGCTCCCCCACCCCTTCTAAATCTAGGAAGCAAGAATAGTTAAATCCTTGAAAAATATATAAATCATTCGTCATATTAAGTCTTGAGAATGGAACTCTGCGAAACAATTGATCAACGTCAGAGTTCTTTCAATAACCTGCAAAATAAAACGGCGTGTTTATACAACTGTTCTAACTTTAAATCATACGCCACGAAAACTTAAAATTTGTTACAAGTTTGAATATTCCTAAAAAACCTTGAAATATTTGACTCATACTTTAATAACCGTGTATTTAATATTCATTAATTGTCAGCAGACGAACACACTCGTAAAACTGCAGAATGTCTCACCAAATCGGAAAATCTTTATTTGCTTATTAACATAATTAGTGACTGCTTTGGAGAATGTCGGCCTTTTTCAAATGACACACTGAGACACGCTAACAAACCATCGCACGTTCTGGAAAACCAAATATGGGAGCTAGCTAACACAACTGTTAGCAATAATTGAAACATAAATGTATTTTGAAAAAAGCGTGTGGTATAACCGTTAATCGTCCTCATGCCGTCCAGTGGCCTTTGCCAACATCTGCTGCCTATTAAAAGTCGAAAAAAATAACGCTCGAGTATTCGATTGTACTCGTAGTTCCGTCGGAGCAACTGCCAGCTCAGTGGTATCTTGAATTATGTCATTAGACACGTACAATATTTGAGGTATAATAACGTACGTAATTTAAGAAAACCTTTTTTTTTTGTTTTTGCGTTATAGTGAAGCGTCAAACTTACAAAATGTTTAAGAGTTGTTCATCCCATGAGCTCGTGAACGTCTTTGATATGGAGTGTTTATTGAACTTCCAATGACCGCTACTGCCAACAAACGGCCAATATTGCCCTAATTATTGTCAGGGACTCTTGTCATCAGTCCTACAGCATTTTGTACGAAATAAACCCATTTTTGTAATGAAAATAGTCGAAAATTGTACTGACGTCTGACTTTTATTAGGTATAAGTTTAAAGTTAAATAAACTAAAAGTAATAATCTTTTTAAAATAAATATAAGCTTTTTGTTTAAGCAAATAAAACAATCTTATCTTAATATTGGTGCCGATTCTCTTGTCACAAAATTCTCTAAAATATACTAAAAATCACCAAAATTTAGTTTATTCCTGTCAAACTACGACTCCCCATTCTGAAATTGACTAAAGTGACACAACTTAACTATATTTTAGTTTGACAGCACTAAGATGGCATTGAGATTATAATTTAGTGAAAATTGTAATTTTGCTATTCGTTTGCTAATCGCGATTAAAAAGGTGTGGAATAAAATTAGTTGTCATTCACACCAACACCTCGACTTCAGATGCAAAAACAGTACTGTATCTTTTTTTCTTTTCTTTTGCTTATATCTCGAAAACGGTGTGTCCTATCGCAAAAATAATGAAAATTTCGACCCCCTTTATAAGACCCCCAAACCTCTAAAATCCAACGTGTTGGTAATCATTTTTCATATTTTCCATACAAAAAGTGAAAAATTCCATACAAAACATGTCGAGTCAGCAAATAATGCGCGCCTCCGGCTCTAAAAAAAAAAGTACCACGTGGAGTCACAATTGCCAATTTTGATTTTAGGTGTCAAAATTATTTTTAAATTTAGAGATTTTATTTTGCAGAATAGCGTTAAGATTCTCATAGCCAAAAGTAAGGAATTTTAGTGATAGTTTAGTTAGTTTAGTTCGGTGTACAACAGAATCGGCACCATTATCTTAAAAACAAGCTTTTGTAACTAAAAGTACTAAATAAAAATTACGTAAACATAGAACTTTAATATTTTTCAAGCTTATCTTTAAGTTATTTAGTGCCCGTGACCACATTCAGGCTACATCATAAGACCCTGAACACCACCTAGAGTGATAGCACTTGTCAATACACACCCAATGAGTCGAAACACGATGGTGCTATCTTGTTTGATTGAGGAGTTCCTATGGCCACTTTCCGGCTCCATCATCACCCCTGGACATCATCTGAGGCTTGTCAAGACAAAACCAACTAATTTAAACTCGACGACGCTATCTTATATAGTTGAAGAGTTCCTACGCCCACCTTCATGCTCCATCATGAGACCAGCTCCATGGTCTCATATTTTGCGTTGTCACCGAAGTTATATAAGTATGCCAAGTTTCAGCTCAATCGGATGCCAGGAAGTGCTTGAAAAATGGATGATAATGCGAGTAACCATAAAACACATGCGAACAAAGCAAGCTAACATTAAACTTGTAAAAAGAAGGATAACAGAAGACTTTAAGTAACTAAAATACGTATGTTACGTATGTTGTTTGGTATGTACGTTATGTTTACGTTCGCATAACTCGTCAGAATGTAGGGAACAGCTGATTTTTTTTCCGCGATTTCAGGTTTGGTACCATATTAAAAGTTGTTCATAATGATGAGTACAATGACCCCTTAAGATATTTCGTGTATGAATGGATATACCTTATCTAAGGGAAAAAACCACCTTTTAAATTACTGCCGCACTTCGTGCCTACTAAGACTTTATAGGATACATTCTATTATAGTACTAGGAATACATGTTTATATAGTTTCGTGCATTTTCTAGCACAATTTCACTATCGCTAGATTAGTGATCGATGACATTTTTGTGACGTTTACATGTTCTATAGATTATAATAATAAAATATATCATGTATTAAAATGTATCTCTAAATTATCAAATGTATTCTTCGACAGGATCCTAAATAATATTATTTGTAAATGCGAAACTGAGTTTGTTTGTATGTTACGCTTTCATGCAAAACGTCTGAACGGATTTGGATGAAATTGGCACATGGGTAGACGAGGACCTGGAGAAGGACATATGCTTCTTTTTTTCCTAGATCGAAGACGAAGTCGCGGGCAACAGCTAGTTGAATAATAAAATGGCTTTTAGTATTCGGGGGTTTACCTATCAAACTAAATAATCAGGTTAATTATTATGAAAATAAGCGCCAGACACAGAGCAGGCTTAATTTGACCGGAAACGGATGTTGATATAAATAGCCGAACATGTCTGGCTAGAATTGGATATCCGGGAAACTAGGCCTGTTGGGCTTCTGTGTCGCACATCGAGGCGGATAAAAACTAATAAAGAATTCAGAAGGTGGTTTTTTTTTAATGAGACTTAAATTACCTCGGTACATAAGATAACCCGATTTCATTGTCGTTTTAGTCGAGCCTGAAAATACTGAAACCGTTTCAGTTTTTTCCCAATTTTAGAAAAGTAATTATTATGTTTTTGTATGAAGAGATCCGCAGGAGCACCAAGGTAACCGACATAGCCCGAAGAATTTCTAAACTCAAGTGGCAGTGGGCATGGCATATTGCTCGCAAAACAGATGGCCAATGGGGCCGAAAGGTTTTGGAGTGCTGACCGCGTACCGGAAGACGTAGCGTTGGAAGGGCTGCCACAAGCTGGACCGATGACCTGGTGAAGGCCGAAGGATTCCACTGGACGCGAGAAGCACAGAACCGGTCGAAGTGGCGATGCTTGGGGGGGGCTATGTCACGCAGTGTACGTCTTTTGGCTGAAATGCTGATGATGAATGATCATGTTTATTGCAGTGCATTAATAGAGTTTTCACGGGTTTACACACTTTTGTACGCCCACTGCTTCCTATATTCAGCCATAAGCCTTATACACCAAGTCACCAACCCAGCTGCCTTGCTAATCTTGTCACCATACCAAAGAAGAAATATGAAGAAGGGAGACAAGGCAATTTACTAGATAACTTAGTGGCAGTCTAGACATAGGTACAAAGGGACATGTCAGGGGTAATAAATCAGTATAAGCTGGCCTTCTATTCTATTGAAACTCCGTACTGCGTTAGACCAGCTCAAGGTTACCAAAGTCAGGAGTTACCACTGGTGTGCGGTCGGTACCAGGTTTGTACACAAAACTTCCACTAATTATAATTGGACTTTATTAATGAAGCAGTCAAGTCTATTGGAAGAGCAATTAACCTTTTTCTACGAGAAATAGCTCAGATGCATTCGAAATTTTAATTTTTGATCGGTGCCGTAGCATTCTTAGGTAAAAAAGTAAACTGGCCTAGGTTCAGACTGGTTAGTCTAGAATCATTCGAACCGACAGAGAAGGTCATCAGCTAGTCGCCGAAAAACAGAATGTATACAATTATTTTTAGATAAGTATAGAGTAGTGACACAAATATTATAGAGTAGCAAGTGTAACGGGAATAGTACCTATAGTTTTGTACGACAGACCTTGAAATTGAATTAGTACCTATAGTTTGGTACGATATACCTTGAAATTAGTACCTATAGTTTGTACGACAGACATTAAAATTGAATTAGTACCTACAGTTTTGTACGACAAACATTAAAATTGAATTAGTACCTATAGTTTTGTACGACAGACATTAAAATTTAATTAGTACCTACAGTTTTGTACGACAGACATTAAAATTGAATTAGTACCTATAGTTTTGTACGACAGACCTTGAAATTGAATTAGTACCTATAGTTTGGTACGATATACCTTGAAATTAGTACCTATAGTTTTGTACGACAGACATTAAAATTGAATTAGTACCTACAGTTTTGTACGACAGACCTTGAAATTGAATTAGTACCTATAGTTTTGTACGACAGACATTAAAATTGAATTCGTACCTACAGTTTTGTACGACAAACATTAAAATTGAATTAGTACCTATAGTTTTGTACGACAGACATTAAAATTGAATTAGTACCTACAGTTTTGTACGACAGACATTAAAATTGAATTAGTACCTATAGTTTTGTACGACAGACCTTGAAATTAGTACCTATAGTTTTGTACGACAGACATTAAAATTGAATTAGTACCTACAGTTTTGTACGACAAACATTAAATTGAATTAGTACCTATAGTTTTGTACGACAGACCTTGAAATTGAATTAGTACCTATAGTTTGGTACGACATACCTTGAAATTAGTACCTATAGTTTTGTACGATAGACATTAAAATTGAATTAGTACCTACAGTTTTGTACGACAGACATTAAAATTGAATTAGTACCTATAGTTTTGTACGACAGACCTTGAAATTGAATTAGTACCTATAGTTTAGTACGACAGACATTAAAATTTAATTAGTACCTACAGTTTTGTACGACAGACATTAAAATTGAATTAGTACCTATAGTTTTGTACGACAGACCTTGAAATTGAATTAGTACCTACAGTTTTGTACGACAGACATTAAAATTGAATTAGTACCTATAGTTTTGTACGACAGACCTTGAAATTGAATTAGTACCTATAGTTTTCAACGACAGACATTAAAATTGAATTAGTACATATAGATTTGTACGACCTTGTAATTGCTCAGATACTGGATGTATCTGAAAAAAAATAAAAAACACGCTTTTACCACGCACTAATAATTGTAAAATAATTAAATTGACATGTATCAGCTCTTCTTTTATAATTATACAATGATTAAATCAAAAAGCGTGGAGCGATTTTTAGTTGTGTGTACTTTAAATTAATTTATACAAATTTAATTATTTTGTAATTTATAGTGCGTGTTAAAAGCAAGTTTATTAGTTTTTTTTAACTACATGTTTTTATTTTTAGTCTAGTATATTCTTCATTTAGTTAATAAGTCTAAATTCAAAGAAGTTATGTGGTTTTCTAGGAGCCACTGAAGAGTTCCACCATCACATCTTGCCTCCATTATCAGACCCTCATTACCAAGCCCAATCTATTGGACTCATCAAAATGAATCTTATGAGCCCAAACTCGAGGGGTTTACTAATAGCCACTGAAGAGTTCCACAATCCACCTCATGGTCACCATCAGATCAGCTCCAAGATATCAAATCGACTATGTCATCCGAACTACATATACATACAGAGTTTCATTTCGATACGACGGTTAAAAGTAGGTTAATATTGACTTCTAAGATTTTTATACATTGCTTGTTAGTTACAAGTGAAACTAATAATAATATAAATCATAGTTATATATTTTTTTGGTAATCACTGTATTCTTATTATAAACTTATTGAAAATTATTTTCTACTTTTTAGTTCGGTTTTTATTAGTTTTTTTAAAACTATTATTTATTTACTATTTTTTAATTCGGCTAACTACAAAGGCGTGTTTTTGTTTTGGAACGAAGTTCTTTTTCGCAGCTAACAGTAAATTTAACTGGCAGAAATCGTCACGTAACGAAAAAGCGTTATACCCCCTCCAAGCGACCTTCCTCTCTTTCTCTTTCTTACTGTCTCTTTCTATTTTATACGGTTGTATGTGTAAGTGTGTGTGAGTGTGCGAGTTTTGATATTATATCGTTGACCGTAAGCAGTGTGTACGGTCAACGATATAACCTTAATTCTATACACATGTAAATATCATTTAAACTAAAAAAAAACTAAATATAAAATAACGAATTATAAGTTATATATCTTATAATTCGTTAATTTATATTTAGTTTTGTATAAATTACTATTTTCCTAAAATGTTAAATTAAATTTATTGGTTTAAATCCTTACTTAAGGTAGTACATACCTCCTCCGCACACAATAAAGCGCGCTGAATATGGTATAGTTTTTGCAATTTCTTATTCTCTCGTTTACTATCTCTCATCCCTATCATCATTTTCCTATTTTTCTCTCCCTGAGGAGTATTTTCGGATACTTAACAAATTTATTAATCATATCTCCGAAATTATATTGTTCAAAAATTTCATTCTGCACCAATCGATGCAGGTTTATTTGAAGTTTAATCTGTCCAAATAAAAAAAAACCTATGAAAACGCCTTGGTGGAAGTACTACCTTAGCATATTTTTATATATAAAAATAATAAAATATACAAATTATAGAGAGAGTTGAATAAAGGAGGACTGCGCTTTTTAGTGTGACAAGAATACAGTAATATAATCAATGACAATCTACATTTGAAAACAAGTTTTTAAGTTGTAAAAATATCGCAAAGAACTTAAAAAAATCGTTAATCCTGAGGATTCTAGCAAGGATAATGGGACAATCTATTTACATTATTGCATTGTCATCGGTCCTTGATAAGTGTGCAAAGTTTCAAATCAATCCGACGTTTTGAAGGGGATGAAAATCGAGTTCAAAAATTCCGTTACTTAGCATAGATACGTACCAAGGTAATAAAAGCGTGTTAAAAATTGTAATTTTCTATCAAAATCCTTGTTTCTTTATTTTTAGCAATTGTAAGCCCATTACTAAAAGTAGGTAGGTAGTAAGTACCTACCTTCCTACTATAAAAAATAAAAAAAAAACTAATTAAAAATACGAATTTAACACGAGGATTTTTCAAATAAACGTAGTCAGTTACATAGGTACCTACTTATTTAATTATTAGTAGACCCAGACAGACACTAATTTGCATTTTAAAATGTCGCTATTTTCAAGGTTCTTAAAACTAGCGATAGACGCAAAATATGCAGCCACTATCGTATAGCATTTATATTTGCACAATGCATTTTGTTTTCAAAAAAATATTTTTTTTTGGTAATAAAATTCAATGTCATCTATTCGTGAGAAAATAATTCACAATGAAAATTTGCTTTGAATGTGTTCATTTAATTTTAAATGAATGTTAGAGAATGTATCTGATCATGTTGTGGCAACAGTCTGTTGGTGTTATTTTGTCCCTCTCTTGACATAAAAGTGTAAGGCATAATATTGTTGGGAATAACGTTTCTGTATTTTTTTTTTGTGAGGTAACCCACACTACACACGTTTACAAACGTTTTTATTAGCTTATTAATACTGGCATAATAATTAGCTTATTAATACTGGCATAATAATAAACTGGCTTATTAAGACTGGCATAATAATACTTTGGCATAATGCAAAGGTTAGCATAAATCTATGGTCTAATTTGGTTTGCCATAATTTGGAGTTGCATACATTTTTAAGGCATAATATTTATTGGTCTAATAATCATGAGCCATAAATATGAAAAGTCATAATTGGGCAATTGGGTGTATGTAGCCAATAATTTTATATTGAATGTTCGGTATTATGTAATGAGATGGTTTGTGATAATTTTTTGTCAAATGACTGGCATTTGACAAAAAATAATCACAAATTTTCATTTAAAACATATCGTAGGTAAAATACTTGATAAAGTTATCACTTTACAAGCTATTATTTCTGTGAATAACTCATTTCACAAAAATGATTGAAAGACAACATTTCATTACATCAAAACATCATTTGACAAACTAATATTTTTATAATCGTGTTAATTGGTATAACAACGCAAAGCATAAATAACGTTTGACAAAATGCATTGCTTGATAATTTTACCAAAACATATTTTACATACAGAAATATTTCCTACACAGAAACAAGAATACGAGAATATACTTTAGGTTCAGGTATGGAAGTCTAAGGAACTCTAAGCTCTAAGGTAATTAATTAATTAATCTCTAATTACTCTTTATTAATTACACCAAAAAAATACAGTTATAAATGTAGAAATTTTTCATAGGGTGGCAATTAATATTTTTTTACAATGGACGGTATTATCGCAAAAAAAAAGAAGTAAAACTTATTGATTATTTATTTTATACAATTCCCCCTCTAAAAATCTTATTTTATTAACTGAAAATAGTGAATAAAAAGCACTTTTACTCACTGTTATATCGCTACACAAGTTGACCATCCTAATAATAATAACAAGAAAATTACTCTTAATTTTAGTAATTCATCTGCCTAGCCTTTTCCCAACTAGGTATGTTGGGGTCGGCTTCCAGTCTAACCGGATGCAGCTGAATACCAGTATTTTACATGGAGCGACTGCCTATCTGACCTCCACAACCCAGTTACTGGGTAATACAATACCCCTTGGTAAGACTGGTTGTCAGACTTTCGGGCTTCTGACGACCCGTAACGACTGTCAAAGATCCACGAATGACAGCCGGGACCAACGGCTTAACGTGCTTTCCGAGGCACGGAGCAGTGGTGATGAAATAATTTACACAAAGTAAAGCGCCTGTCGGGGTTCGAACCTACGGCCTACAACTCGTAAGTCGCGGCCGTTACCACTGGGCCACCACTGCCACTTAATAATTAATTTTAGTAATTGATCCAATTTTAATGTGCATTTTAATTAATTTAAGCTTCCTTTTTCTTTATTAAATGTTTATTTTCGCTTAAATCTTTCTTTTTCTCGTAGTCATGGTATAAAGTATAGTATTCAACTCTTGAATAAAACGGATTTATATCGAGGGCCATGAATCACTCGCGTCGCTCAAGATTCTAATACCTGAATCACTCGCTACGCTCGTGATTCAGTCGTTAGAATCCTTCACTAGTTCGTGATTCATCTATGGCCCTCGCTTTAAATCCGTCCTTTATTCACTAATTGCATAATATACTATTAATAGCTTTCTTCTGAATAATTGTCTTTCAGCTTTAATATTCGGTCGATGCGATCATCCTTAGCGGCATATTTTTTTTCATTTTTTGCTGGAAGAGCACCAGTAATTTTTTGTTGTATTTTATTTTAGTTTCCTGAATTAATTCTTTGGTTAAAATATATACGCTCGGATGATGTTTATCAGTGATTTCATTTATTTTATAGAGAATTAGAAGCTCTGGGTATTTTCATGTTATTATTTTCGTAACTACTCCAGTATTCTGAAGTATACTTGGGTGGCGAATTGGTAGTCCCACTCACATAGTTCTCTTCAAACCAATAAGCAATGGACTTGCTACCTTCATAGGTCAGGGTTTCCAAATACTTATTGAAATAGACTGGAATATCATTCTGTTTCCTTTAAATATCTAATTGTTAATAGACATTTGATGTCCTTATTAAATTGTAAGGTCTAATTTAATAAGGTCAATTGAACAGAAATGGCTAGGTTTAGGTTAGGTTATAACTGCGACCACAACGCACGAGCCGAGCGAGCGAAACGAGCGTGCCGCGGCAGCGGCCGGCTGGCGAGTGCCAGAACCGAATTCTACCTATTTTACTTGGATAGGGCAGGTATATTATTGAGTAAATTTTAGGGTTTATAACTTTTATACCACCTTTACCTACCTTTTATTATGTGTAAATATTATATTTGCACTATGCTTTATAAAGTTATGTTTTTTTTTTTTTTGGTGGTGGGAAATCATCAAATGACCCCTCCCGCTCTGGGTGGAGCGGAAGGGAGTGTCAGACTCTTACTGACTAAAACCCACCCGTGTTCCTTCCTTGGCCCTTTATGTTCCGGGTCAGCGGTACCCCTTTTGGATGATCCCGCTTTCCCGGCAGGCTTGGGGCCTAGTGGGCCCCCTATTCGATGCTGACATCTCTTTGAGGCACGCGTGGAACACGTACGCGCCGTCGAGCACGGGCCTGGTCCTGATCGGACGGTGAGCTACCCATTACTCACCGCCCGCAGGCCCGCGCCTACGGTGGCCGGGAGTCGTCACGCGGCTCCCGACGCCCGGAGCGTCCACCGCGGCGGCTTGGACGGGAGAGTCTCTCCCTCTCCCGTCCCGCCACCTCCTTCGCTAGCATGACTGCTTCGCAGAAGGAGGCGACTGCCTCCCACTCCCCCTCGCCCCGGACCATGGCTTGAACCAGGGCCGGGCGTGAGAGGTCGCCGCCGCTGCCGATCGCCTCTACGAGGACACGGCGTTGCTCCGCCCATGCAGGGCAGGCCCCCACCGTATGCTCCACCGTGTCCTCGGGGCGGTCATCGCAGTGGTGACACCCGGGCGTTTCCTCCCGCCTGATGATGTGCAGGAACCTCCCGAAACATCCGTGTCCGGTGAGGACCTGCGTAAGGCGGTAGGTGAGGACGCCGTGACGCCTCTCTAGCCACTCCTCAAAGAGGGGTCTTACCGCCGCTATCGTGGCGTGCCCTGCGCTGGGTTGCGACAGTCGCTCTTTCCATGCCGCCATGAGATCGCGCCGGAGGTCCGTCCGCTCCGCCGCGATTTGCCGCGGAAGCGGGGTTTCCCCCCGGCGTAGTGCCTCCGCGCGCCACTCATACAGGCGCGCGAGGACTATTGCCTCCAGATCCCACGGCGGCAGTCCGGCAAGGAGGCTTGCCGCCTCGCCCGAGATCGTGCGGTAGCCCCGGATCAGCCTTACGGCTACCACCTTTTGGGGCGCGTTCAGATAGTGGGCGGCTCTCAGCCGCAGTGAACGCGCCCACACCGGGGCCCCATATGTAGCCATGGACCGCACGGCCCCCGCGTAAAGCCTCAGGCAGGAGGCGTTTGGACCCCTCAGGTTGGGCAGGAGTCGCTTGAGGGCGGCCCCAGTCCGTTCCAGTTTGGGGGCCAAACGTCGGAAGTGCTCCACGAAGTTCCACCGGCTATCGAGCACGAGTCCTAAGTACTTCATCGTGGACTCGACGCCGATGTGAACCCCTCCTACCGTTAGTTGGGATCCCGATGGTGGCCTGTTCCGAGGCCCATGGAAAGACATGGCCTCGGACTTGTGCAAAGCCACCTCGAGACCCAACTGCCGGATCCTCTCCACGACTATCGCAACCCCGCGTGTCATCGCGTCGGCCGCCGCCTGATGCGACCTCCCCTGCGCCAGGACCAGCGTGTCGTCAGCGTAGCACACCAAGCTGACGCCATCAGGGAGGTCAGCCCGCAGCATCCAGTTGTAACCGATGTCCCACAGGAGCGGCCCTAGAACCGATCCCTGTGGGACACCGCACGACATCTCTCGCCGGTCCCACTCCCCGTCGCGACCGGGGTAGATGACGGCTCTGTCCGTCAGATATGCCTCGACTATTCGACGGAGGTAGGTTGGCACCCGGTGATACCGGAGTGCCTCCCCAATGCAACTCCAGGGCAGGGTGTTAAATGCGTTGGCGATGTCGAATGACACCGCCACGACAACCCCGCCCCGAGACATCGCGTCCCCCGTCGTGAGGGCTCTAACGCGCATGAAGGCGTCCACCGTCGAGCGCCCCTTGCGGAAGCCGAACTGACTTTCCGCAAGATCCGGCCCCGTCCTCACCAGGTGCCCGACGAGGCGGCCTGCAATTACTCTCTCAAAGAGCTTGCCGACCTCGTCGAGCAGCACAATGGGCCGGTATGCGGGCGGAGAGTCCGCAGGGCGCCCGGGATAAAGTTATGCTTAATTATTATTATGCCAACAGTATTTATGGCAAAACATTTATGCCTCATAAAATTATGCGTAATGATCATTATGCTGAATTTAGTTATGACAATATGTTTAATTCTTATCATTAGTAAATCTATTTTGTTCCATGTCTATAGGATTTCATTAGGCACATGAAAAAAAAAACTACGCAATCAAACAATTTCATCCATTTTCAAAACTAAATCGTTAAGTTAGGTTTCCACCAATAAAAGTTCAACGAACAACTTTTTTCAGTTGAAAAAATAGTAAATTATAATATATGCAAGAACTAACGCATAGGTATCAGTAAAATTAAAGGTGCCGTTACTCCACCTACTTAATGCATGTCTACGTAGATGCGTCATGCAACACAAGTAGGTAGACAAGCGTATGGATGACCAAGGTGGGTGTTTGGTCGATATAAATTTAATATCCGAACAGAATTTTGTTCGTAGCCTCTGGCTAGTGGTCAGTGAAGTCTGTATCTCGTGTAAACACAGCCGCGTTTAGTCGGAGCATTGGGCCACGACTAGACCGTACTCGTGAGTCGCATCGTAGGGCTATAGTGGGGCCATACCACGCGTGGATTTGAATTTGGAAGCCTTTTTTTTTTTGGAAGAAATCGGCCGGTAATTGGAGAGTAGCTAATTATGTGGTTTCTTAAATTGAATTTTTATAAATGTGAAGATATTGAGCGATAAAAATTAGGGAATCTAAATTATAATAGTATGAGTTCCAGAAGAATTAAAATTACAGTTGTATTAAATTTCTCAAACTGACACAAAACCTAGGATAGCTTAAAAAAATAGGCCTTAATCATTCTTAATCGCCATCATTACAATTTTTTTACACAAAGTCGTAATGTATGACCTAAAAACATGTATCTTAATATCTTTTAATCATCGTGTAAGCCACGCCCCGTCTAGATTTGGCCTAGCATTGACCTCGCTTAGTGCGCTAAACAAAATATATGAGCTTAGCTATGGCAATGGCCGCAACCTGTGTCTGATGCACATTGGCGATTCAAATAAACCTGTTATAATAATATTTTATTCTACATTCATTAGTAAGATATTTTTCTAGTCTAGAAGAATAATGCGACGCCTACACGAGCATTAACTTTCATGAGTAGATATCTACCTACCTATCTTTCTACGTGTTAGGAAGTGGTGAAGTATAATTTTAGGTAATGTAATTAAGAGCCGTTTTGTAGTTACTTTTATTTTTGTCAATACAAGACAAGTTTACCCACAAGGTTGTATTTAACCTCGACAGTAAACTTTTGATTTAAACCATTGCCTCAGACAATGACAATAAAATCGCATCGCACAACACTACAGATCGCTGCTCGTATAAGTTTAGTGGCTCGCTATAAAGCATGAAGCGCGCGTGCACCGTTTTCAGTCAAAAACAACGCTATGGCCACGACTGCGAGTGTTGCCGCGGTTTGACCGACCGCTGCACCGTCTAGCCGAGAGCACAGCGAACACGTGGAGACGCACTCCAGGATGAAGAATAAGACAACCTATAGAGCACCACCTCTTCTTCTTAGCGTATCGATCGCAAAAAGTTAATTTAACATGTTTGGCCCAAAATTCAGCTACACGAACTGCACTCACTGACGCAGTCATGAAGTCATTTAGTGCACAGGTGGGCAGAGCACCACTGAATCTAATTAGGACTCCTGCTTCTCTCTTGCTCGATCATTGTAAGTGGAGCTGCAACTTGGTGAATGTAGCCAGCAGGCAGTGGACAGGTCAAATAGCCAGCTATGGTGGCACCAGATAAATAAATAAATAAATAAATAAATATCGTCTGACATTGCACACAGCACCATCTAGTTCCAAGTTAAGCACTTAATTAAGGCTTGTGTTATGGATACCAGATGGTTGATACACTACTTAAATACATTTTTTCTTCGTAAATACATACATATTATAAATATACATCCATGACTCGGGTACAAATGTCCATATTCATCATACAAACATTTGCCCCTACCGGGATTCGAACCCAGGACCATTTGGTTTCGCTGACTACACTTAGCCACTGTAGCCACTACACCAAACGTGTCGTCAGATGTATTAATTACTTGGCTCTTGAATGAGTAAACTCTTGTGCCCGCAAATGCTGTGCTAGAAAGCCTAGCTAGCCTAGTGAGCAGGTTGAAAGTGCGTCCAGGATATGTGCTGAAGAACGGTTAGTACCGTCACACGTGGAGGTTCTGTTACTGCACCTTCTGCACTTTTATTAAAGTCTCTTTTAATGCATTTAATTAAAGGTAATCTGCATAGCAAAGTTCGAATAATTCTTCATTGTAATTTCTAAACTTAGTTGTGATCGGCTCATTTATACTTTTAGGCTTCTGAATTTCAGCGACCACAACACATGCCTTCCGCATTGCAGTGTACGGCTAAGAAAAAAGGAGCCATTATTATCGATCAGCGTTGTAATCAGTACAATTTTATTAGCCAAGAAGCTATAATTAAGGTGCTCAATGAAGCGGTTAGTTTACTACGCCTAAGTTTGATGTGACCGTTTACGACATGACGATGATAGACCGATAATGGAAATGCAGCCTCTATTAAGTGAATTTACAGTTTTTATGATGATGATGATGTGTATTATTGCTTTTTACCTCTAAGTCTAAACGTCATTTCATATTTCTGCAGTCGGCAAAGGACTTGCGTGTTCATAATCTTTACGACACCACTTTTTATAATAATTTCACCGTTATGTTATCAAATATGGACGTATAAGGAACTCTTAGGCAAGGTTTCCTTAAACGGTTTGACTATTGTTATGTGTGCTACGCATCATTTCGCGTAAACCTGCCAAACACGTATGTTATTGAAGAAATTTAAAAGTCTATCACCCTCTTAGAAAAATGAAACTAGCTACTAGATTACGAAAAACAACACATCGACAATAACTGTCGGGTTATGCAATAATATGTAGGTTAGTATGCATACAAACACGTGAGCAAAGAATAGAAAAACATCTAATTCTAAGAAAACTTATAATGCTTCAAGAACAAAGTCAGCGTGTGCATGAATAGAATAGTGACAACCGGTATTTTTGCAACGCTTAAGGCATTGCAGTGTGCAGAGTGCAGATAAATATTATTCATTAGCCTTCAGACGGTGTTGCATGCATCGTTAGAGCACTAAGCAAGGACAACTTGTAATGTTACGCATGAAAACGCTTATTATCGACTGCATAGTTTTTTTGTTCTACCATCGGTGGGGGCGTGGCGGGAAAAGTTGCACATTATTTACGACGGCCACGAAGGCGATGCGGCGATAAGGCGCGTCGCAGTCGCCGCGTCACGATCTCCACTATCTCCCGATGCCGATATTGGAACTATAATATTATTAAATACAACCCCAGTGTGCACTCGGCGTTTGCGACGTAAAGACTGTTGACCTAATACGGATCAGTCTAAATCGATTTCCGTCCGACGACGCTGCCTGGGGATGTTCGCCTCGTAATTATATTATTATTCAATTTGTGTTCAGATTCGCTGACAGTTGAATGCTTTCTATATAATTTGGAGTAGATGTATGAAATGATCTAGGTGTTCTAGGTGTTACGAATGTCTAGACAAGTAAGTCATAGTCATGTCTAGACGGTGCACGTTACCTAATGATGTTGCTCTGTTATCAGGCGTGGATAAAGCGGAGTCTAGCCGACATGAATGTTTCGGCGGGCATGTTTTAATATATTGTAATGAACGGGTCTTTTTTAGACAAATCTAACAGAACATTTTTGTCTACAGTTTCGTGTGCATTGTTTTAGCACTATGTGTGGGCGTTGTTTGGCCGTCATCTCTCATTTCTTATGAGTACGAGTAACTTAATTTATGTTGTCTTTCATGCAGTTTGACATGCAGTATACATTATTGTCCGCTGATTATCAAAGTTGCAACTTTTTTATTAGTAGGTAATTGGTACCGGCAAACTTATTTTCAATGAAGGTGTTTATAATTTCTACATCATTATCAACAGTAGGTACCTAAATAAAAACTTGGAAGTACAATGTCAAATCAGACGTCACAGCCAGGAATACACACTGAAATTCAAAGTCAAAAGCATCCAACAACTTAGGACACGTTAGAAACATGCTCACTGTCTTCCTACAAAACAAATCGGTATCAATTGACTGCAAATTATAAAGTGAAGCTGTAATCATTAGGTTCCTACTTCGTCATATAAAAACCTACTATACCTAAAACATAAAATCAATAACAGAAATAAAATAATTAATCATTAAAGATATTAAAACAAAGTTACAACTCTACTTAGATTACCTTTGACCTTTACAATCGTGTGATTTTTATAATAATATCTAATCTATGCACCTGCCCACACACTTCCTATTAACTAACTAAATAATGAATTAATAAAAATGAAAAAAATAAAAATTGAGCACACGAAGGCATAATGATTTACTAATATGCGTTTAGTGCAATTATAGTCATCCACAAGGAGCAATACCCCATGCCTTTGAAAGAACGCTAAGCCGTTGGTCCAATTTGTGATTTGTAGATCTTTGATAGTCGTTACTGGTCAGACGCCCGATAGTCTAACAACCAGTGTTGCCAAGGTCTATCGTGTTACCCAGTAACTGGGTTGTGAAGGTCAGATAGGCAGTCGCTCCATGTAAAATACTGGTATACCTACTATCCAGGTGCATCCGGTCAGACTGGACGCCGACCCCAATAGCAAAACTACCTTCTATCCTCCGCAACCCAATTCCTTACTATGCAATATTTAATAGTCAGAGCAGTAAGAAGATAGTCACGAATTTTTCGACTTCTGACCACCGGTAACGACCGACATAGATATTCGTATGACAACGAGGACTGACAGTTTTTACGTACTCACCAAAGCATGGAGGGTGTTAGTGTGTAAACAATGCTAATGGTCACCCATCCACCGATTGACCGCGAACAAGCGCAGCTTAACCTCACAAAATTCGCGCGTCTGTTATTTAGCCAAAAGCGCTCAATCACCAACAATATCGAAGATTGCAATTAAAATGTTATCAAATGCATTGAATCAGTTAAGGAGTTGAATACGATCGCGTGTTTTTGTTAGTTAAACAGCAGCGAAGAGATGTGACCGATAATCGGGGTCGAACCGGCCTCCAATAATCGAGAACATCCACAATTGCCTAGTGAATGTCCAAAAGAACGTCTTTTACTTCCTCGGGGGATTCCCCACGGACATTTTCAAAGTAACGGTCTTTGTTTAATCAATTTTATCACAAAAACGGCGTTCAAATAGTTTATTTTTACGTTTTTGAAATATTTATTTTGACCGTGTGTTGTTTTTGTTTCAAAAGCTTTCTTCTGCCGCTTGAGTGTCAATGTCACTACACTTCATGTTTTTTTCTTGTTTCAAAAAGCACCATTTATGCTGCGGTTTCCTAGAAAAGCGGTGGCCGCCACATAGCGTCTGCAATTTCCCAGCGAATGACGTCACAGAAACGTTATTTATGGAAGTAGGTTAGTGTGTTTCCTAGTGAGTGTTTTTTTACACCGTATAGTCAAACACCGCTGCCATCATTTTCATGACAGACGGTACTGCAGCCGTAAAGTGGCGGCCGCCGCTCTTCTAGGTAACCGTAGCTCTAAGGATATATATTTGACATTTTATTTTTTATACGATTCTGACATTTTATAATTTTTATGACTTTTTTTATGTGTTGTATAATTAAATTTAATTAATCACAATTTTATTTTGGATTTGTATCTGTTTAGATTTTAAAATAGTTTTTTAAATGTATGAGTTTAAACTATGGACTAGAATTATGTCCGAAATTAATAAAAATAAAAAATGGATTTATGTAGTTGGATACGGTGGAAAAACGCGTTCTTTCGAAAAAGTTTTGGTCAAAATCGGACTAATTAAGTTCCGTGATGATTATTATAGTTAATGTATCATTGAGCTATTTTTATCACTTTACGACAATCTTTATTTTCTTAGTCCCACATTTGTTGTTTATTTTACCCCCTGAAATGAATATTGGCAAGAATCTTGTAACATACTCGTAATTTGAAAACAAACCAAATAGCACGTACGTATCAAATAATACCATAATAAAACAGACATTTTCAATTCGTTTCATAACTTCCAGGAGATCCTGTGTCTTATTTTTGCTACACGTGGAGTTATAATTAGGAGGCTGTTAGTAGGTTGATAATCTTGGACTCGGGTAGACGGCTTATTATTCGATTCGCACGAATCGATTAATAAGCCGGGTAGACAGTCGTTGACCCAAGCTTTACTAGATCAGGGTAAATCCTAACCCAGCGGAGCATATCTATCCATGCCAAATAAAAACTCGCTCTTAATGATAGAAATAAGTCTGGTCAAGTTCGGATTGGCCTTGACCGCCGATGGTTCCTTACAAAAAGCAAACATTTGATATAATGTTTTGAAAAATGCTCTCAAAATCTAAAACCGGGTCGATTCTTGTGGCCATCACTTTACTTTTTCAACAGGGACTTTCTGTTTGATAGCCGGACGCACTATAATTCTGGTTCAGAATATTCTAATTATAACTACTAATCAAAAAAACATCGAATCTGCATTCAATTCTTCAGTCAACGAGATCCCAGACAAATTATTCAACTTACGGAGGGAAAGTTCGACCACAGAAAGATGATAATGAAAGTTCTTTTGGCGAAAGCGTAACGTATATAGCAAGTATGAATAGTCTACAGACGTAGGTACCTATCTCATTAATAATATTTTATGTATCGATGAATACTGCTGACAAGAGGAGTCTGCGAGTGATTTGTTTTTAATTTACCTGTCATAGTTTTAAAAATGGTTGTTTTCCACAATCCTGATTGTATTGTATTTCTAAAGCGAAGCTTTATGAAGCAAAAGTTGACTGGTACTAGTTGCAAAAAGGGAAATCAATTTGCCTTAATTATTTTTACAGGATTTTGTGAGCGGAACCCTAAAATCTAAAATAAATAGGCAGCTTGCGACTTCTTTTCGGAAGGCTTAAATTAGGTTACCGTATGGATGAGCAAGGCATCTCTACAAGTGCAGATTTAGATAGGCATAACCACGTATACACCAAATGGGATCATATTAAATTATGTAACGCAAATGCTTCATGTTCCGGAAAAGGTAATCTTTTCTTGAGTACCTCTTCTAGGTAACCTTTTTTGAGGAAAAAGTATACGTAAATAAAGTTAGGTACAGTTCATTTATTATATTGTAAGGGGTGAAATAGACGTCCATTGGACTTGAATTGATGATCAACATTTTAAGGTTATTAGGCGTTATTTACACGTGGAAGGTTTAATGATTATTTACTGTGAGACACTACTTACACGGGTCGTGTTGTTTTAGTTTTAGAAAAACATTTATTTTTCCATGCTTATTTATGTTATTCTTTTATTACTCAAATGAACAAGCAAATCCCTGTACCTTTTTTTTTTTTTTTTAAACGTTGCCCCACACTAGGAATTTCTCCCGTATCGTGGGTGCGTTTACAAACATTTAAACTCACATACACAAACGGCCAGACCCGGAACAACTACTTGCAGGTCATACAAATATTTGTTCCGTGCGGGGATCGAACCCGCGACACGTAACGCAGCAGTAAATCGCTTAACCACTGCGCCAACCGTACCAACCTAACATAACTATCTAATACCAGCCTATTTGTGTCCCACAGCACGACAAAGGCCTCTTCTCACACAGAGAAGGCACGGGCGTTGATCACCAAAATCGCTTGCTCAAGACGGTTTAGTGATTTCAGACTTATATTTCCGTATTACCTAGTCAACGCAAATTACTAGTAAATATATTATATTTACATGTGGAAGCTGGTAATTATCAAATTTTTCTACATTTTTTTTTTTGCGTGTGCGATGTCGTCAAATAACTTCTCCCGCTCTGGGAGCGGGAGGGCGTGGGCTCTTACTGACTAAAACCCACTTGTGTTCCTTCAGTTGCTTGTGCCAGGGGCCACGGTAACCCTTTCGGACTTTCCCGCAACCTTGGCAGGCATCGGCCCTAGCGGACCCCGTCATTGGTGCTGAAATCTCTTTGAGGCGCGCGTGGAACACAACGCGCCGTCAACTCGGGTGCTTATCGGACGGCGAGCTACCCATTGCTCGCCGCCCGAAAGCCCGCGCCTACGGTGGGCCGACTAATGTATGATATTTTAGTTTGTTATTAGTACGTAAGCTTTCTTTAAAAAAAAGGATAATCAAATGTGTATAACACTTTCACTGGATGGGTTAACAGAGATAGTAGTTACTTCTAATTTATGCATATCGAAGTATAATACAATAGAGAGATCTAACACAAATAAGCACCGAATGAAGCGCGCTCTATTCAGGTAGTCGTTTCGTAACTCCATCATTTATAAAATCTACAAGGCGTACAAATATTAAGTAAAATGTAATTAAAAACTAAAATATTTAAAAACTAAATAAACCAAGACTAAAATAAACAATTTTTTTTTCGAAATGTTCATTAATATAATCTGGAACAGTATAATAAATTTTTTCAATTAATAGCGAGGTGAGGGCTTTCTTAAACTTTGATAGGGGCATGTAACTTAATTTATTTTTATTTTTAAGTGTTGGTAGCGGTTTAGTTTACACACAGTATACATACTCGTACAAACGCGTCTGTACATTATGACTATTTGTCGAGTAAAACAGTGATCCAAAGAAAGGTTTAATCCAGCAGAGGATGTCGAACAAAACTCACCCTAAGTTTGTCTTAACTAATAAGTAGGGCCCCTAAATATGATCGGTTAAGGCGGAACCTAAAGCTGTTAAAAGCTAAGCTGTCCAAGCTTATAAGAAACCATAATGAGACTTTATTACTCAATGACATAGAAAAAATTAAGTGAAGTGGAAAATCCGTCTTTGTTAAATGAACATTGGGTACGATTGAATTGCGTAAAAAGTTTTTAAGTGATTGAGGAACAGATTGTGTATGCACATGTTTCTTTTGATATAAATATAATGACAATACGTTAACTGTTGAGATGGCACCATCTCAACACTTACCGTATTGTCGGGAGTACTCCCGTGTTTAAAAAATCTGAATTAAAATTGAATGGATATTGTTTTTTTCTTCTTCTTTGTCGTATAGATGATTCCATTTTGTATTTTCTAAATGAGCTTCGACCAGAATTCGGCCAATTCGACAGCGTTAGCGTTGGCCTCGCAAAGGTCTTCCATAGTGCAGGTGTTATAGTGCACAGAGAGCACGACAATAGGTGGGGATAGTTTCCGATGTGGCTCTACAGTGACACTCAGGCTCATTGGAGTACCCCCACCTGACTAAGTTGTACCTACAGCAGACCCACCTGGCTTCTTAGTTGGTTAACAGATTTCCAGGTGGGCCATGGTTGCCCCCTGGAAGCTTTTCTGCTGGCTCAATATATGTAGTTAGCTGGAAGGGGTTGTTTGGGAAGCCACAGTTTGTTTGGAATCGTGCCGCACTAGAGCTACCATCATGTAGTGTGGTGGTTGCCTTGAGGACACGGAAACAAAAATTTTTAATAATCGAAACAAACTGGGCTTATAGTAATATTTCATGACTGGAAAAATACCGCAACTGAAAAGCTAGGGAAAGCACTAAACGTTATCTATCATGATGCTTTGAGCTGCATGATGGCTTTGTCACTGGCTCGAATATGAAATACATCCAAAAAGAAAAAGAAGAAGAAGAGCCAAGCCTCCCAAGAGCTTCTATCTCTAGGGAGTTTGGTAAAAGCATGCTGAGGACTTGAGATCACACATTGTTCAATTCGGCTCTGACGTAATGTAGGTTCCACCTACAGGTCTCGACAGTGCCAGCAAACTAGCTACTTTTCCACGAAACTGGGACCTCTTATTAAATTATAGCATAATCACTAATCAGCCTATTTTTATCTAGGGAGGCAAACTGTCTCTCCTTAATACAGGTTGCTCAACTACCTAGCTAGGAGAACAGTAGTTCACCCCGTACAAATATTTGTTAGTTTAAGTAGGTACTACGCTTACTTACTTAGTTATTTAACTATAATATGTACGAACTACAAATACTCTATATGCAATAAAATATTATATTCTTTCTTTTCTTTTTTTTATTTATTATATATAATTTACCCACTGCTGGGACACAGTCCTCCTCTCTGTGAGAACGAGTGGGCCATAATCCACCACGAGGGCCCAGTGCGGATTGGTTGATGTCACATGTGCTCGAAATTATGGTTCTATTTTAAATTAGAATTATAGGAATAAATTGAGTAATTGTTAATTTGCTTATCTAATTAAAGTTTACTTTTACTTCCTGACCGTGAATAAATTGTTGTTCCGAAGATTTGGTCTAGCTGTCGGTATTGTCAACCGATTTTTACAGTAGCTCCTTAACTAATTACGTTTTGGTTTCAAGTAAGTAGGTGCTGGAATGAAAAAATCAAGCTGTGCTCATTAATTTCTTAGAGAGTGAGAGAGTAGATGCCATATATTTGTCAACCCCGGCTTACTTTTCTCATTTGCAGTTCAAAAACCTAGTCTTTAAGTAATAAAATTATGATTAAGTATAAGTCGTTAGATAGATTTTTCTGATTACTGTAACATTCTAATTACTCAGTGTTGATGGTCGGTAGACATCTTAATCGCGAATGAAATTAGACCAGACATTTGGTTATTTTATTTTAGCTATAAGAAGTAGCAGCCGCAAGGTCACAGCTGTCTGGGTCGACGTCGCGTTGTGTTCCACGCGCGCCTCAAAAATATGGCACCAATGACGGGGTCCGCTAGGGTCGCTGCCTGCCAGGGTTGCGGGAAATTCCGAAAGAGTTACCGTGGGCCCTGGCATAGGCAACAGAAGGAACACGAGTGGGTTTTAGTCAGTAAGTTTCTGACATGCCCTCCAATTTATTTGACGATTTACCAACCTCAAAAAAAGAAAGGGTAGCAGCTGTCTGATCTAGGATTATCGAGCGTTAAGCCTTGGGTTCGATATTCATGTGTAGCGAGGTTTTACTTTTACATTTTGTAAGGCACGTATAGCCAAAAAAAGTAGACTACCACCTACGGATTCTTTTAACACATTGCCTCTCTAAGTCCTTCAACGAAGATACGGGCCCGTCCGTAAGTAGTTCGCATTTTCGAAGTGAACCCTATAGCCGATTAATTTACTTTTACGGACGGGCAATAACACATCGAGAGTAGAATCTTATGTCATAGGTGATACAAAGTGGGCATCGCCCGTAAATTCGGCCGAAACTACGGATTTCGTGCTTCGGGAGTAGACTTCCTGAGCTTTACAAAGGTGTATGTATGTAAAAAATAATTACACACCATTGAAAATACGTATAGTACTGTAGCGGTATCTACATCGCCACATGCGAGCTGCGCGTCATATTGACGTCACGCAAATCCTGTATCGCGCAAGCAGAGTTTACCGCGCGACTAGCATATATACAACTTCCCGACATCAAACGTCCGGCAGTTGCCCACCAGACACGACACCCGTCTGATCGGAGCATCCTCCCTTTTCTATGGAGGCATGAGTGAACGTTACACCCTGTTCCTCGTGCCTCCATAGGCCGCAGCTCAGTGGTAACACTTTGACCTTGAGCTGGTCTAGCGTAGTACGGAGTTCCAATAGAATAAGAGACCAACTTATACTTGTTTTGTTACCACGGACGTGCGGCCTAATCTATCTAGAAGTAATTTATTTCTCGTCTGTACAGCAGCCTCCTGAGGTTGGTTGTTGTATCTAGAAATTATATACACCTACTGGATTTGAATACATAGGTAATCAGCCTACAATGTTCTCACTGCTGGGACACAGGCCTCCTGTGAGAGGCGGTGGGCCGTGCTCCACCACGCGTTGTCACATGTCTTCGAATTTTTGATTCTAGGACATGCCGGTTTCCTCACGATGTTTGAGAGCAGTGGTGATAAAATAATTTACTCGACCGTTCGAACCTATGAGCTACAACACGTACGTCGCGGTCGTTGCCATTGGGCCACCACAGCTCCTGGATTTGAATGGTGGCCCTCATTCACTTACAGTAGGTGGGGGTAGTAAAAGGTGAATAAAGAGCTTATGGTAACACCGTGATAAAGTCCAACGCTCATGTTTAGTGTGTAATAACCTAGAAACAGCGAGCCATTTGTAATGACCTTAATATTGTTGACCTAAATTAGGGGTAAGGGAAGTACACCCCTACCTACTCTTTTGGGATCCAAACTCCACCATCTCACAAAGTTATAGGCTCTATTAAATGACATTAAAGAAAATAAGATCTAACCTAGACCCAATTCTGAATTCAAATCTAGTCGCTACCGTTCAAATATTTTAAAGTCACGAAGCTCTGTCATAAACTTGGTATTGTTCCAAAAGTATCATATGAAAGTGTAAACAAACCATGTTAAGTTAAATTCTTACGAAATCACTTACTAAAGAGGATTACTAACTAGGATCACATTCATCTGTAATTATAAGGTTTCAACTTTTTATCTCACCAGAAGGTTCTTCCAACAATTATTGTTCGAATAACCTAATTAAATTGTAATTGAAACACCATCAACGAAAATTTAGGTTATATACAATTATCCTAAATTTTCAAATGAAAAACCTCTTTAAAGTGATTTCAATTAGAAATTCGGATTTAAGTAATCAAATAATCCAACCAAAGCACTCAATTTGTACGTGTCACTACAAATGACTGCCAATTTGTAGTGACACAGGTACATTTTCTGATCAATCTGTTTACATTTTGATCAGATATTTTTGGCACAGACTATAATATATTTCCTTACACACGCCGGCGCCGATGTCTTACATTGTTTTCTTTTAATTTATTTTTTGTGACGCGTAGACAGGTAGCTAGTTTTTGTCTGTTTGTCGGTTTTTTACACTTCAACTGCCAAAAAGCTCAATTGTTAAAGTAACGGCATTCGCTTGAGGAAAATGTTTGAAATACGAATGTTGTATGGATTTTTCAAGCGCCTACTGTAATAGATAGAACTGTAATAGATTCTGTGAATGGTTTGAATTCTTCCTTTATCATTTAATGACGTGTTGGCTACTTAGATAGTTTTCTTTTTCAGCCGAGGCAAATTACTTTTTTGGCGGCAGTGCGATTGAATTTGATTCAGGTATCATAATGTTGAATTCAAATCTTTTCGATTTTCTATGCATTTTAATGGAGATGTAGAATTCTATACCTATTATAATTGTTTTTTTTTCATAAACAACAAACCTTAATTAACTCCTAACCTTAAACTTCGCCGTGATGGATATCGATACCTAAACACGACAAAAGAAAATATAAAAATATTTGATGTTTTTTTTTAGAGGTCAATGACGGCTGGTAGTATTGTTGCATGAAGTATGAGTTGAAATAATATGTTTATCGTGTATAGATATCGATACCAATCACGTCTGTGAAGTTTACACAAAAAAAAACAGATTTTTAAACTGATATTTTTAGTGAATACACTAACTGTATTAGAAGATAACCCAAAAAATTCTTGTTTGTGTCATCATGTTCAGATATCGACACCCATCACGTCTAAGTACGGTGTTTCGCTAGCTAGTTTAATTTGACCTTGTGTAGTTTTCTTTATATTATTAACTTTTTGCCTGAACATGAAAGAAAAAACGAAAACGAAACCAAACAACAAAAAGACATTTTGAAAAAAACAATGTTAGGTATTCTTTATAAACTTGTTTCTTTTTCTAAGTACGACGCCGCATAAAAACTATTTCAAAGGACCTGCATAGGCGGCGCTGAGGTCGGCGTTCGTTGATAGTTTGCATAAACGCGGGACAGGAACATTCTCCGAAGTTTGTTTTTCGAAGAGGTAGTGTAAGAGCGATAGATTTACGGGGGGTAAGGGGGGGAAGGGTTAACAAGGGTCCCCGAGGACTTTTTTGTTGGTCGTCCATTTTATTTCAGACTCATGAATATTCTTGTTAGTCTTTTTTAGCTAAGTATTAGAAATTCTGTGAAATTCAGAAACGGCTTTTTTAGATTATGTTTTATAAGTGAGCTGGTTTTGTTGAGCATATTGTATGTAACCTTTGTACTAGAAGTTTTCACAATGTCTTGACCGATTACATACTATCAGAGTTTAATGACGTAGATGTTAACTAAGTCTAGATTCAGACTACAATAGGCACAGGTCAATAGGGCATTCAGCTCTTTAAATAATACCTAGGTACGCATAATAACCACGGAATAGTTAAAACAGGTCGTTTGGTATGCTAGGTAAGTAACTAAATAATAGTATCGTCAAAATCAATAGTCATAACATGAAAAGGTAATTAGCATCAACGCTTTTACAAGTTTCAATGTTGGCAGTGCTGCCAAAACAGGCCACGCAATTTTACCTTTTCATATTTCAGTTTTTTAGGGTTTGTATCCAAAAGGACCCTATTACTAAGCATCCGCTGTCCGTCCGTCCGTCCGTCTGTCCTTCTGTCTGTGAGCGGGCTGTATCTCAAGGACCGTAATAGGTAGACAGTTCAAATTTTCACAAAGTTTGTATTTCTATTGCCACTCAACAAATAATAAAAATAAAATAAAGTTAAAAATTAAAGGGTCATGCAAAAACGTGTTTTCTTCGGCGTTTTAATATTTTTATGGTACGGAACCCTCTGTGTGCAAGTCTATCATTCAAATAGAGTAATCTCATTAACCTAGCTTCAAATAAAATGTGCACAAATGCTCAAAGTTTGAGAAGCAAAAATTATCAAAATATAAACGAAAAAGAATGTGATGACAGACAGGACAGTGACGCATTTGGTTGACATTCTTATAAGATTTTGAGATGAAATTTTAAACAAAGGCCGTTAACTAAATCGTGAAAAGCCCGGAGTTGAACAATGAACTGGAAAATAAATCCGTGGACAAAAGATAAACGTGGTATACCAAATAACTCCAATTCAAATCTTGCTTACCTAAAAGCAAGATTTGAATTGAAATTATTTGGTTTTCATTTTATTGAAAGCTTGTCTCGTTATCTAGGCTGCGCTCGGTCGCCTGTCTGCGTCAGGCAGCGAGCGTTGCATGGCATGAAATTCGTCTGGTGTCTCTTACGTAACGCCAGCCGCGCGGCCGATTGATCAACCCTAAATTAGTGGATACGGGGAGAGCGCGGCGCGCGGAGGGTTACGGCAAACTAGGTTGGCCGCGGAAGCACAGTAACCCCTAGAAAACTAGGGGTGCGAAACTCCTCCCCCTTTTCTGGTCACGGGAGCACAGCGATTGGTCCGTCCGCCTCAACCGCTCGCCCCTCACCCAGATTACAATCGGTGGGGTGCGCTCATAGAAATAGTGCTATGTGCTTATCTATGTATACCTATATACCGCATGAGTACATAATATATGGGGCTCCCAATTCGTGACATTGAAACAACCCCGCACTGTCGCTACCATCGCCATATTTTTTGGTTTAAGTCAACGCAAATGTTACATCATTTTATTGACCCTTGATTTTAAACTAGCCTCATATAATTTATTGCCTTAACTATCGGTAGTGAATCGACAAATTATCAACCACGTTTAACTTTGAGTGGGCAGTGGCACTGACGTCTGGTGCATTAATTAATTATTATTCTTCATTAATTATGTTAGTAGATTTAAGAACTAAACAATTTACTCTGGTATATAATTTACACAAATATTTATGCACGTCTACCCTATTGTCAAGGGGTTCAATACAATGCCCAAAAAAACTTAATTTAAAACAGTTGCAAGTAATTTTAATGATAGAGTATACATCTATTTACATGTGTGGTTTTTCTTTTGCTCTGAGTATACAAACTTTTCTATAGTTTTATTACAAACGAGGTCATGTTGTAGCTGTAGTTGTTTTAAGTGCCAGTCCCGAAGACATGACTATTTCAATTCCCTAAAGTACAATCTAAAACATAGACACACCCTGGACAATTTTATTTTTACTTTCTCCTAAAAGATTTAATGTAATATTTCAAAATCATGTGCCATTAAGAGACATCCTCGTGAATTCAATATGGTTATCTTTAACGCAGTGTCTTTCTCCTTCTAATCATGACTTTTAAATACGTTATACTTAGGGCTCTTTGTCGATTCAATTTTAGAAGCTCATGGTCAGCAGTAAACGTTTACGAGTAGTAATATGGTACGATGACACGGTTGGCGCAGTGGTTAAGCG
Source organism: Brachylomia viminalis (assembly GCA_937001585.2). NCBI lineage: Eukaryota > Metazoa > Arthropoda > Insecta > Lepidoptera > Noctuidae > Brachylomia > Brachylomia viminalis. The sequence goes on from OW443300.2 coordinate 9,516,541, forward strand.
ATTGACTGCTGCGCTGCGTGTCACGGGTTCGATTCCCGCTCGGAACAAATATTTGTATGACCTACGAGTAGTTGTTCCGGGTCTGGCTGTTTGTGTGTGTGAGTTTAAATGTTTGTAAACGCACCCACAATACAGGAGGAATTCATAGTGTGGGCAACGTTTAAAAAAAAAAGATCTTTTTTCTCTCCCTATCACAGTCCCAATGCAAGAAAAAGGCCTCTTCTGATACGGAGAAGAAATGTGCATTCATCACCACGCTTGCTTGAGGCAGATTGGCGATTACAGGCTTAACTCAAACACAAACTCAAAGCATTTATTTCAATTAAACCATTTACAGGCACTTTTGAATTGTCAAGTGGTCGGTCAGTCAGAAATATGAAGCTAGTTGCCTATTTCAAAGCGTAGTAGGTACCTATGGAGAAGAAGAAGAAGAGCTTAGGTATATGATAATTCCAAACCTGGACTTATAATTACGCCCAGCAGAGTAAGTGCATAACGCACTAACAGTAGCAATGGTTTTCATTTTGACAGTTCAACAACATTCATTGCGTTATTTACGTTGCTGAGCAGACAAATTTTTCGAACATATGAAGCAATGCATTAGCAATATCCTTCAAAATGAATCGGATTGTGTTAGATAGTGTGTTACGCAATTAGGGTGCAGGTTTCCTCACGATGTTTTCCTTAAACAATGTCTGTGTTATCTATATATATACTTAAGTAATAATGTGATTATCTAAACTAATATACCTATATCATATTATTAATTATTATTATTTTATAATATTGTAAAAAGAGCAGATTAGATTTTTAGTATGTTTGTTTGTTACGCATTCACGATAAAACGGCTGAGCGGATTTGAATGAAATTTGGCACATGGATAGACCATGACTTCGATAAGGACATAGGATAGTTTTTATCTCAATATTCCTCCGAGATCGAGAGTTATGCGGGTTAAACCGCGGGGCGCAGCTAATGATAGTTAGAGGGATCATTCTGCACTTAGTAAAAATATTTTATAGGTTAACTCATAAGGGTGTACCCACGTATTTAATCACTTCGCGCTGGCTTCTTCAAATCGTATCCATTATCTGTAGATTTCTTTTCCCTGATAATGTTGTTTTTTTACTTTCATCATCATCATCGTCTACCTATATTCGTCCACTGCTGGACGTAGGCCTCTCCTAGTGAACGCCACTGAGCCCGATCTTCGGTTCTCCTCATCCAGTATCTGCCAGCCGCCTTTCGCAAGTCGTCACTCCACCTGGCCGGCGGGTGTCCCACACTACATTTGCCTAAACGCGGTCTCGACTCTAAAACTCGCTTTTTACTTTATCAATAAGTTATCCTACTCCGTAACATCAACTGGAGCACTAGGGCAATGCAGACGCAACATTCACAACTATAATTTGTTGGCGGTTTAATAAACAGTAAGTTAAAGTCTGGCAAAGTTTAGTTACAAGGATGTAGGAAATGCTTGACTCGGCTTTGGGAACAGAATAAGTAGAAAGTTTTTTTTTTAAGGATTATTATACTTACATACTACGTCATCTAGTTAGGTAATAATAACGAGTATCTTTAGCTTTTCATAATCACGATACGTTAAATTTTTCAGTAAAATTGCCAAAGAAGGGTGTCACTGAACTCATCATCTGCCTAGCCTTTTCCCAACTAGGTATGTTGGGGTCGGCTTCCAGTCTAACCGGATGCAGCTGAATACCAGTATTTTACATGGAGCGACTGCCTATCTGACCTCCACAACCCAGTTACTGGGTAATACAATACCCCTTGGTAAGACTGGTTGTCAGACTTTCGGGCTTCTGACGACCCGTAACGACTGTCAAAGATCCACGAATGACAGCCGGGACCAACGGCTTAACGTGCTTTCCGAGGCACGGAGCAGTGGTGATGAAATAATTTACACAAAGTAAAGCGCCTGTCGGGGTTCGAACCTACGGCCTACAACTCGTAAGTCGCGGCCGTTACCACTGGGCCACCACTGCTCACAAGGGTGTCACTGAACTATAATAAAACAATTGGGTTTTACATAAGGATGGAAAACAGGCTTCTATTCGTGAATATTTTTCATTGTTTATATGCGTAAATGAGTTCAAGGTAAACAGCTTAATCATCAATGCTAGGATAATTGGTGTGTTGGTTAATCAGTGCCATTGTTCACAGGTTGGTTTACGAATTGTTTGATCAAAACTGGTTTTAAACAACCAAAAGCTTCATATAAACCATTTCTATCGTAGAGTTCTATTGTATTTACTTTGTTCAAAGAATGAATAAAAAAACACCGCAAAAACCATCATTGTTGACCTAGAAAATTATTCTTAGAAAATCATACCCGTTTCTTGGAAAATAATCGTTTTTTTGGTTTTTTCGGTGGCTTTTTGTTGGTTTATTTTGATTGATCGGATTATTCTGTTACCGTAGCGAATTATCTGGTTCGAACTTCCAGGAATTTCTTCATCTATTGAGGCTGTAGGTTTCCTAAGAATTTTGCATGTTTCAAACACTCAACCCCACTGAATGATGTTATAATAGTAAGTAGCCTTTTCTAAGCTGCTTGTAGAGTTAGAAATTCCATTAATTAGAACAGACTAAAATTAATCAATTAATCGAAATTATCAAGATACCTACACAAATTAATTATCTACAGTCAGAGTAAAAGTATATCTGGGTTAACATCATTTAATTTCATAATTTTTTTTTGTAATTTCTTTTCTGTATTTTCATCGCAGCAAAAAGTGCTAAATAGCAAGAAAACGTATAGCAATGATTTATTGGATAGGATTAGATAGGTACCTTTTTTTTTAGATGCTCGTTGCTTAGTTGTAACGGCCGCATGGATCGATCGTTAAGCTAAGCTTGCCACGGTCGGTCCGTGGATGGGTGACCATCTTTCCAAACCGAGACCCCTCCGTGCCTCGGAAAGCACGTTGAGCTGTTGGTCCCGGCTATCATTCTTGGATCTTTGACAGTCGTTACGGGTCGTCATAAGCCCGAAAGTCTGAAAACCAGTCTTACCAAGTCTTCTTATCGTGTCGAAGTGTCTTGTTATCCAGTAACTGGGTTGAGGAGGTCAGATACTCAGTCGCTCCACGCATTCGGCTGCATCCGGTTACACTGGAAGCCAACCCCAAAAATAGTTGGGGGAAGGCTAAGCAGATGAGGAAGGTACTTTCTTTTTCATCAAGGGTCATCCACAAATAGTATGACACAAGGAGCGAATCTAATCTGTTTAGTATTGGGCAGTCAGTGGAGATTGATTTTCAGGTTCAACCATGATATTGTATTATTAAGGCGTGGTATCCACACCTATTTATTACAAGGCTACGGAGGTAATAAAAAAAACAATGGAGACACGCATGGATTGGAGATTTTATTTCAGAGTTAGTCGGCTTGCATTTCAAGTTAGGGAGAGCCCGGAAGAGTGTGGTCAGCATCCTAATTGCGTAACACACTATCAACCAGAATCTAAATAATTTTGAAGGATATTACTAATCCATTGCAGCATACGTTCGAAAAATGTGTCTGCTCAACAACGTATTACTTGGTCGAATTAACTGTGCACCTCGCTGGAATGCCATTTCTCCCCCCGCAACACCGCTCATCTCCCCGCGCTCGCCACGTCACAAACAAAGCGTTGAAATTACGTCATCAACTCTAGGTGCACAGTTAATTCGACCAAGCTATACCTGACTACGCAATGAATTTTGTTGAACTGTCAAAATGAAAGCTATTCCTACTGTTACTGTGGGGTGCCCGTGTACGCACGGCTACAGATCAAGCTATACAATTCCAGTATAAGCTGATCTCGCATTGTATAGGATTTACTTACAATGAGAGGTCAGTGTAAACTGGAAATGTATAGCTTGATGTGTAGCCGTGTGTACGTATGAACGAGTCGCGCATAAACGAGTCTAGGAGGTACGTTCTCGTCGACTCAGCTTACATCAGATCTGATGCACATCGTATCTTATGACATCAATTGTAATGTAATTTCGGTGAATTATTTTGGAAGATACAAATTACTCTACGTCTACACTTTCTACACAATAAGTCTACACTTTCTCCTGCATTCTGTGTAGCATTACTGTCTTTGATTTAGGATCTGTTTTATATGCCAACGTGAGTTTTATTTACCACTATATTTACCTCTCTGTATGAAAGCTTCGTTTTCACAAAAATAGCACGTTCTTTAAAAAAGCAATCATTTCTAACGTTACTTGTCGTTCTATCTTCATTTGTAAAAAAATAACAAAAATGCAAGCAGCTTCGTTCAAATCTTGACGCGGTTGCAGACTGAATATGGATGGGTGAACATAAATTACTGCTAAGGCCGCCATTTTGGTTTGAGAGGGGGGGGGGGGGGGGTTGCTTGTTTATGGTACTCTGTGTTAGTTCTTTGTCGAGTCCAAGAGATCCGTGCGCTCAGTTGCTTCCAACATTGTCGTTCAGCAGCCGCGAGCGAGCCAACTTCGCCTGAATGAAACTCGCGTCGAAAGACTTTCGTTTTCCATACGAGCGGCTCACATGTTCGCAGCTTTGCATTTTGTTTCCCGCTTTTTCACTTGTGACGTCACGCGATTCATGAGCGTGCTTTTAAAACCATATCTGTGATGCTGCGTTACGCAATTAATGGCAGCCATTTCGGAGTTGGATTATCGATTTCTGCATTTGCGCTATGCATTTTTGTGTGACGCAAAATGGAAACACATTTTATGAGATGTTGAAACTTTTGAAAGTTAAAAATAGGACTTTCGAAAGCGCACGAGTCGAGAAGAAGCCACTTAAGAAATTACCTTAAGACGCTGCATTCGACATAGCATATGCAAATATTGCAAATTCCTATCAACATACATACATTACTTAAACTCACACCTTCTTCCCACGGGGGTAGGCAGAAACGGGTGCGTCTCATAGCATATAAAGTTATTTGATATATTTACATTTCAATAACGTTCACAGGATGTAATAAACGTGAGATATACCAACTGTTGATATAATTTCTTTCATTCATACACTCTAAAACTTATTTCGTATAACGTTATTGGATATAACTTTTATTTAATCGAAAATCATTAGATATATTAGTATATTATATATATATATGACGGCACGGTTGGCGCAGTGGTTAAGCGATTGACTGCGGCGCTGCGTGTCTCGGGTTCGATTCCCGCACGGAACAAATATTTGTATGACCTACAAGTAGTTGTTTCGGGTCTGGCTGTTTGTGTATGTGAGTTTAAATGTTTGTAAACGCACCCACGATACAGGATAAATACCTAGTGTGGGGCAACGTTATAAAAAAAAAATAGATATACACTTAACACCCCGATTCGAAGACAGACTCAGGTTACTAACTATGAAATTACAAAATGGGTCAAGGCGTTTTATCATATTACACTAAATAGGTTTTATGTCTTTTGAGTGGTATATCTAACGATTTTATATATAATACATGTTGTGCATAAAAAAAAATATTTTAAAATTATGGATCAATGTAATCTGACATATGAAATAAAATAATAAAAAAATATATTAATCGTTTATTATATCAACTGATCATTATATCAAATAAAATTATAGATTCAGTTGTTATATCTTCTAAATATTAGAGATTTTGTAATTATATCATATATTACTTACCCGGCAGAAACTACAGAAGACACCTGCTACGATCCTTACATATTCCTTTTACTTCATTTACGTTCATATATCCTATCCACCCAAAAACAACCAACTAACCATCAACAACATCAAAACGACAACAACCTATCAACATAGAATCAATAAATTCAACGTTGGACTGAATTTGAAGGGTCACCGAGGACTGCGCTTAAAATTGGAGGTGCACGAATTAAGAGATAGCCAGTCACGACAATGGCAAGGTGAGCCGTAGTGCGACATTTGCAGTTTCTGGAATCTCTAAATAATGATTTTTGTTATATTTGTAATAATTTAAATGTATTTATTTTTATTTAAGGTCTTATAGCATCGTTAAAGAAGAACTCAGTCTTCAAAGGCAACCCTTTTTTTTTCTTTTATTGAGGATGGGAAATCATCAAATGACCCCTCCCGCTCTGGGTGGAGCGGAAGGGAGTGTCAGACTCTTACTGACTAAAACCCACCCGTGTTCCTTCCTTGGCCCATTATGTTCCGGGTCAGCGGTACCCTTTGGATGATCCCGCTTTCCCGGCAGGCTTGGGCCCTAGTGGGCCCCCTCTTCGATGCTGACATCTCTTTGAGGCGCGCGTGGAACACGTACGCGCCGTCCAGCACGGGCCTGGTCCTGATCGGACGGTGAGCTATCAAAGGCAACCCTTGGAAAGGCTTGAGAAATTTGAGGTAACTTAGGTTACAAGTGTTGGGCCACAAGGAATCAGATATGAGGTGAATCATAGGAGTCAGTTACGCTACCACCGCTACGTTATCTTGCCACCGCGTTTTGACAAAATTCCACTTCCCAAGATTCAAATGGAGTATTCGTACTTTAGGATCCAAAATTTAATCCATAAGTAGCTATGGATAGAGAGACCTGAGTTCCACAGCGTTTATGGCGCAACTTATAAACCTAAGCTTATTAAAGTAGTAAGAAGTTACCCAGAATATTCATGGAAAAATGTTGAAAACAACTTATCAGAAAATTCTGAAGGTGCTATTGGCGCAATGGCTAAGTGACTGGCCCTTACACTTTGGCGCGGTTTCGACTCCCGCTCAGAACAAATGTTTATGTGGTCTACAAACAGTTGTTATGCGCCTGAGTGTTGTATAAGAAAATTGTGATTTTAATCGTTTATAATATAACTGTGCGAAAAACCATTAAAACCTTCATTAAATCATTGTGATTTTTTGTAAAAAAAATATTGTTACTCAATCATGCAAAAACAACTACACGGGTTTGGGTGAAAAGCTCGCAGATAGGCCATAATATTTTGGGCAAAACATATGATAGATACTTTAAAAAAACAGTGCACCTAGAAAGCGAGCTAAACCGCGGGAAACTACTAGTAAAATAATAATAAAGGATTTTTTTTTTATTCTCTCTTACTTATTAAAGCATCCGAATATAAAGAACATAGTTTGACAGAACATCTTTTAGTCCAGACAGCTCTAGACCTCGACGAGATATCCAAAGTTAGTTACAGTAAAATTGTTATGCTGGCGGACTAGACCGAGTCTGCAAAGTTGCATATCTGTACACAATAGGAGCTAGGACACAATATTGAGCTACGTTTTCTTACAGACGAGGCCAAGTTAATATATTTTTATTTTAAAGATGGTAAGCTGTTTGCCCGAACGAATTTCCTCATCGGAAAAAATGACGAACTTCCATACGATTAAAAAAAACATTCTCTGGTGCTCACCTTTGATATACCAACGAGTACATATAACCACTCTTTTGCAAAGTTTATGCTCAAAGACCTAGCGATTTAAGCTGTTCGTTATTGAATTAAAGATTTTTATTACGTAGATTTAATAAGTAGATGTTGGACTCGGCTGCCAGTCGTAGATCTTTAATAGTCGTTGCGGGTAGTTGAAGCCCGAAAGTCTGACAACCAGTCTTACCCAGGGGTGTGGTGTTACCCAGTAACTGGGCTGCGGAGGTTCAATAGGCAGTCGCTCCATGTGAAATATTGGTATACAGTTGCATCCGGTTAGACTGGAAGCCGACTCCAGCATAGCAGGGAAATGGCTAGGCCGATGACGGTGGATGTGAAAAAAGAGGAGAAAAAAAAGCCTTATTGAACGCTTGGCGACACCGTGGCAGACCAAGATGAGGATTGACGAGCTCGGCTCCCACCGAAAGTACTGGCTTGCATTAGAAGCAAACGTTGGTGGAAAACGGAGAGGGGCACTAGCACGTGCCTTTGCAGTGGGGCAATACAAACTAGATACATTGATATATTAGTTTGAAGGTTATTAATTAGTTGAAAATATTCAGATTGAAATTATTAGTGGCATGAAACCCACGAAATTGTATGTCTCTTCTAGGCCAAGGTAGCCAAGATTTATTTGGAAGTGTCAAGTGGCTTGCAAATGCAAAGAGTGTCAATGCAGTTTCTTGCCCGTTCTTTGTTATTTGAAATGGGCAGCTATAATTTTCCGACTGACCGACTTCTTGAAAATTCAAAAGAACCTGTAAATGATTTTGAGTTTGAGTGTGTGATAACAAATTAGGTACATCAAGTTTGTACACTAAGTAGATTAATTAAGTACCTACTGCACCGATAAAATCTTTGCGTTCGTTCGATTACAAGACCACGTACGCACTTCCAAATTTTCACCGAGGTCGAAATATTTATCTCTCTTTTATTACCATTCTCTTTAAACAGCTGTCAATACATTCGTTGCAAAATAAAAGTAAACTGTTTGCAAAAGACTATACCTATATCTGGAACTGAAGGCCTATTTTGTTTGTACAGGCTTGTATACTTTACCTACTCGTGGATGCGTGCCATTTATTCTTTAGATAATTCGCGAACGCTGCAGGTGTCACGATATTTTATCATGCTCCGCGGCTATTTTAGTGACAGTCAAGCCAAACTCGTTGATAACACTCACTTACCTACCAAAAGATACGGGCCGAATCTTACGTAGGTATTGCATTTACCCAGATAATGCAATAGATCAAGATTATCATAGAGAGGTAGGAAGTCCGTTAATTCCTCTTTCATTTATCTTACTCAATATTTCTACTGACACCTGTCGTTAAGACAAGTTTCACATTTTTCGTACTGTTCAAATAACAAAAGAATTTATCTAAGATTTTTGTTATCCTATTTGCAATTCAGGCGATAAAACAAATGCATATTGAAGAGGCACCTAATGATTTCCGTCTGGGAACTAGCGTCTGTTTCATTATTTTAAAATATTATGCCCGACAGGCATTCGAAATATTTATCTCTTTCAAAATAAAAAATCTGTTATTTTCTACAGTCCACAGGTAAGTCGTTGATCATGCCTTCTAATTACTTCAGGTTTTGCGTCGTATTCGCTTATGTAGATGCCTTAGAGTGTATTCACACATCGCCTGGCTGCTGTAATAATAAGATGAATTCATTTTTCTTATTATATTATTCATCATAGTTTTTTTTACGATAGAAACAGGTTACACGCTTGCAAAATACATGCAACCGTCTGGCGCATACATTATTTTTAGTAGTTATTTCTTTTGTGAGCACTAGAATCCCTCTACGCGACGACCGTTACGTATGACAACTTCGCGTTAGAATAATTATGTTAGTCCTCCGAGTACAAAAAGCCAAGCTTTTCTTAGCGGGCCGACGACGTGTGAGTCGACCTCAAGGCTTTGTGGCCGGCCAGACATACCGAAAAACATCTAACAAAAGAAGCCATATGAACACGTCTAGTCAGTTTTAGGAATTCGCGCTAATGCGTCTGGCGACCCACTTGAATACATTTGCAGCCAGTCGTACGTTATAAAATTATTTAATAATATAGTCTATTAGATGCGTCTGCGGTGGCGTCCGCGTCTGCAGCGCGAACTAGATGCAAACTTACTTTATGGTCATTGGATATCTTAATTTGGCTAACTGTAAACAAATGCATCATTCGAGAGTGGACCGGCATTAAAAACCTGAAAATTAACTAGAATGGCGACGCGACGGGGCTGAGATACATTTTAAAGCTTGGAACCTCCATCTCTAATCAGCGGGGTAATCGCGTAATACTCAATCAGTGACAATGGCTTTCATTATACGGTTCAACAACATTCATTGCGTTATTTACGTTGATGAGCAGACAGATTTTTCGAGCATATGGAGCAATGGATTAGCAATATCCTTCAAAATCATCAGATTGTGACTGAACAAAGTGTGTTACGTAATTAGGGTGGAGGAAGGCACATTTAAAATAATACCTTATATTTTATATGAAGTGCAAATGTGTGTATAAGTAGTTAGTAAGATAATTAAGTATAACTTGTTATTTGGCACATAAATCGTAGGTACGTTGTTAAAATGTACAATTACAATAAACATATGCAATAGTGCAAATTCACTGTATGTAGTTATTACCTACTAGGGAACGTAATCGAATTATAATAATAATATTTAGTTTTGTTGTTGCAGATTGCATTTACTTATCGTCACGGAGTTACCAGGCAAGCAGAAGATTACAAAAGTGTCAGTTGGACACGTGTATTTAGTAGCTACATGAGCATTTCATAATCAGACTCAGGCGGAGATCTTTAGAGAGAACTTCGACTTAACTGAAGCTAAGAAAAAAAGCGTTTCGTGGGGAAATGGGCCTTTTTACCTCAGCTTGAGTGAAGTCTAAGTTCGTTTTATAGTGCCTTATATAAGAACTTTTATGAGCAAAATAAAAAAAATATAAAAATTATATTTATAAAAATTCAAATAAAAATATTATATTAAATTAAGGGCTTAGGTACCGATTAAGGGCTGAATTTACCAAAGCCAGACCTTTTATATCCGTGGAATAAAATTGATGTCTGACAGTTTCTGTATGGCAAAACTGTAAAAAATTCAAACTTAGGTAGGTATAAAAGTTTTGTCGAATTCGCCTTGAATTTAGAATATTTCGAATCAACATTTCGTGATCAATTTTGGAGAACACAAAAAAGCAACCGTTCCTTTAGAAATTTACAGTAAACATGGGGAGATATTGTTTCTTTTTTTCGCTTACAAGGTCGACCCTGGGAAAAACTAAACTTGTCTCACAAGACGGCGGAAGGGAAAGAATTTAACCTTTCATTTTTTTCCTTTTTCTTACATTTCTCTAGCACCAAGTCAAGTCGTCCTTACCCTCAATACCAATTAAATTTTATTGAAATTGCGAAAGCCAACTTTTTTCTACAAAGACTTTTTTCTATTTTGTAAGCAAGCCAATTATAAGTTATCCTATTAGTTCTAATTAATTATAAGGTCATTGCATGGTGCAGCGAGTAGCCGACAAGCTCAAATTACCGTGATTATTAGATCAACTAAGCTAGACAAGCTTAAAGTTTTGCTTAGCGTATTCTTTAGACAATTGGATCAGCTACAATTTTGCTTTAGTAATAACTAATGCCATGCACATGCTGCATTGTGTGTTTATTCAGTTTAACTATTGAAGGATTTATGTTGTCTATAGACAACATGATATTTTAGGGTTTTAAGTTTTGTTGTGTGTTTATTTATTATTTTAACTTAAATCTATCTTGATTTAAAATTTTTAAATCAAGATAAATAATAAATAAGTACCTATTTATTCATGTAAAATTAATTTGCATGCCCCCAACAGGCAAAATATGGACTGTACATTAAACCACCAACTTTTACAACTGGTAACACCTATATTTTCTGCAAATAAATTATTCTTATTCTGTAGTTCCTATTATAGGATTTAATGACTTAAGTCTCTATGTATACAACACTTAAAAATGTGTAACTTTAAGCATCAATAACCATACTACGAGTAGGGGAAGACCAAAGATACGATGGATGGACTCTGTGAATGATGATTTGCCTAGAAAGGGCTACCGAGATGACGACTACGAAAAGTAAACGAAACGAACGAACGAGTGTACGAAAGAAAAAAGACGTGATGCGCCGACCACAAATAAATTGGTATAAGTACAGGAAAATGAAGCATCAATAGACAATAACCCGAATAACAACTAACAAGAATATCTAGTTTTCTAAACTTATATCATACATACAGGTAATAGTTATTTGTTATACAAGAGTGCAAAGTTGCTTTTTAACCGCGTGTTCAATTTTGATGACCGAGCAAGCGAAGGATTCTAAAATTGAATCACGAGCGCAGCGAGTGATTCAAAATTAGAATCCTGAGCGTTAGCGAGGGAATCAAAAGAGCACGAGGTGAAAAATCTTTGCACTCGAGTGCAACACGTAACTTTTCATTCCACCTCAGCGAGGAAATGACTAAATGCAAAAAAAAACGTTTACAATCACAAGATAGGTACACTTTTATTTCAGTTTAGGTATTAATTACTACATTATGACAGGTAAGTATTACAGAATAATCTTTAAATTATAACAAAATAATACTAAGGTATAATTAAGAAAATTTTAAAGTAACGTTGCTACAGTTATTTAAATTGAGTGTAATATTTTTGTTTGGTACTGTAATATTGGTGTTAGTCACTTGTGTACTGTTTTTCGGTAAACTATCTGTCATACTTAATAGTTGTACCGATTCATCGGATTCCCTTGGCGTGAATGTTGGAGAGAGAGGGAGATGGTTAGGTGTTTCATAACGGCTTATTTTTGATGTAGAAGGGCCAGTCCAAGGATCCGATTGAGGCTCTTTCAGTGTAATGGCTCCTACGATGCCTTCACATATTTTAGACTTATTTTGGATGGAATCCTCTATGTATCCCTCTACAACTGCATTGGACTTCCAGCCTCCGTGGCGCTTAAGGGACAGGAGATCAGCTCCGGAATCAGCCAAAAGTGTGGCTGAAGTTCGTCGGAAACAATGACCCGTGTACAACAGGGGTTCTGGAAGTTCAAGAAATGTTGCTATTTCTCGTGGGATACTGCCAATTTTATTAGTACCCATAGGCTGTCTAACACACTTTCCATTGCGATACTGTAGAAAAAATCGATTGATTGGAGTGTTAGGCGGGCGTAAGGCTTGATATTTCTCAACAATCGTTACGTATTCCTTGCGAATGACGAAGTTGCGGTCTCTTTTTGTCTTTGTATTAGGTAAATTAATTAATAGTAAGTCATCTGAATGTTTCTCAATGTTTTTGACATTAAGTTGTGTTAGTTCATTAGTTCGACATGCTCCGTTTATTCCAATAATAAGAACAACCTGTAACGTAAAGAGTATTGTAGTAGATAAATGAATAAAATTGATATGAACGCATAATTATGCCTATCAACATCTACTAAGTATACTATTTAATTGAGATTAATATACTTAAGTAGATACTGAATGTGCAACTGACTTACTTTTGCCGCCAAATATACGGAATCGGGTGCTTCGTTAAGAAACTTTTCAATATCAGATACTGTGAAAACCTTCGATTTTTTTGGTTGATGACCGGATGAGGCTCTTTTTAAAAATGCCACTAATTTAGGATAGGTATCGATATGTTTGTCTTTTTTCATCTTTATTGTTGCTTTTAGCATCGAATACGTACTCCATAGAGTGCTTGCTTTCTTGTTCTCGGATAATTCTATAAAATATGCCAGCAAAACGTTTTCTGAGAAAGTTTTGGCTCCTTTTGCTAGTCGCCACGTGTTGAACATATCGTACTGTTTTAAATACTTCTCGCGTGATTGTTGAGGGAGAAAGCTCATTTGCGCATTATTAACAGTTTCAGTCAATTCTGTTGGCGTCAAGCAAACTTCCTCGTCGCTAGAATCACTCATTTTAGTTTTTTCACTTGTTTTCAAGTTTCTTGTTTTTAATATAAGGTTTAACAATGACGTGAAAAAATGCCGCGTAAAGAACCGCGTACAGGGGTGCATGTTGAAGAGCCTCCACGTGGCGCACCCTGGGCAACGCCGGGCTCAAGTGCCCACCAGGCTTTTGGGGGGTACTTGGGGCCGGCGGCGAATCTTCAACACACGGGGAAGGGTCACGGTTCCAATCACCGATCATCCTTGATGGTTGGTGAAGGGAACCGGGCTATATACGGATACGGCCACTCCTTCCTCTGCTTACAGAGGAAGGTGCGTGGTCGTGGACGGGGGGAGGAGCGGTTTGACCGCCGTGGAGGGAGCGGGCTCGGTGTGCACTAACCCTGCCGCCGGGCTGGCACGAAGAAGTCTCTTCCTGCCACCGCTTTAATCTCGTAGCCCCGAAGACTGTCCAGGTCATGTCTCTGACTTTTGACGGGGGTCGAGGGTCTTGGCTTAACCGCCCGGACCGCGAGGAAGATCAACCTCTATAAAAAAATCCCCAAACCTCTAAGCGGCGGCGCACCGTGAGGGAGGTTGTAAGCTTGGCTGATGGGTAGCTTGATTCAGTCGCTAGTGCGAACCACGTTAATTTTGAGTCAATACAAAAAGTTCTTACTCGTGGGATCAAATATGAAAAAACTTAATTCAAACCTACAAACCGAAGAGGGGAGGAGTGGTGCGGGGTCGGAGTCCGACGCCGCGCCGAGTGGCGCGAGAACGGGAGGCTCATTGAGCAACCGCCGCGCGGAGGAGTTGGCCGCTGAGAAGAAGAATATCAGGTTCTTCAGTAAGCGGCCAAGATCAGTGGACGGCCAGGGGTCGTCCTCTGACGGCGAGAGAGCCTCGGCTCGAAAGATCCCCACCGGTAGGCGGGGAGGGGGGGTCCAAGAGCGAGGCAGGGGGAGGGGGCTCACAGCCCGGGAGGCAGCGAAGCTGGCGGAGGAGCCCGCAAAGGAGGGGGTGACTGGTCGTGCAGTCGCTTCGGGGCCCTCAAGCGACGAGGCGAGCCTGTCGAGTGGCCCCGACAACAACGACAATGAGGCCTGCACAACCAGCCTCAAGGAGGTAGTGGAGGCTGAGGTACGGAAGGTGACCTTGAAAAAAATCAAGTCGTCGAAAAGCAGGGCCGTGGTCGCGGCAACGGCCTCCATCATGGCTGCGGTGGAGGCGGCCAGAATCGACGGGCCTTCGGGCGGCGAAGTGGCCGAACTGCGGGCGGAGGTCGCTCGCCTGACGGCCGCCATGAAACATCTCCGGGAGGAGAATGGGAGGCTCAGGGAGGACCTGGCTGGCCTGAAGGCCACCGGCAGCGGGCAGGTGCAGGCGGAACAGGAGCCAAGCCAGCCCGTTCGGCCAAGCCAGCCCATTCCGGAGGAGAACCAGGTCCTCAAGCTGGTTCGGCAGGAGCTGGCGGCCTTCCAGGCGCGGTTCTCCGTCCTGGAGGGCATAGTCCTACGCCCACCACTAGCGGGCAGGACGGCACCGGGGCCGAGGGTGGCCTCGTATGCGGCCGCTGCGGGAGCCGCCACCCCTAAGCCCGGGCCGTCTGGCCGGGCCCAGCCGCCGGCCAAACCGGCGTCGGCAGGCGGAGCCCAGGCAAAATCGGCGTCGGCCGGTGGAGCCCCGGCGCCGGCAACGCAGACGCCGGCCAGCAAAACACCAGCTGGGGCTAGGAAAAGGATGGGCAGGACGGCACGGGATGCGCAGGCCCCAGAGCCTACTTCCCGGCCTCAGGTATCTCCCACGACTGACGCCGGGTGGCAGGTGGTCGGGGAGAAAAAGGCGGCCAAGGCGGCCAGAAAAAAGGAGCAAAGGCGGCGCCGCAAGGAGCGAGCCGTCGCGGCAAGGCTCCGCGCCCCAAAGACCGCGGCTGTAGTGATCACGCTACAGCCGGACGCGGTTAAGAGGGGCGTGACGTACCGCGACGTGCTCACCAAGGCGAGGGAGACGGTGGACCTCCAGGAGCTGGGGATCACCGGGGGCCTCCGGCACAGGGTGACCGCAACTGGCGCCCGCATGCTGGAGATCCCCGGTGTGACGAGTGGCCCCACCGCTGACGCCCTAGCTGAGAAGCTAAGGGCGTCCCTCAATGCGGACGAGGCTCGAGTCTCCAGGCCCGTCAAGTGCGCAGACATGCGAGTCTTGGGCCTGGATGACTCCGTAACGGAGGGAGAGGTGGTGGCCGCCGTCGTCAGGACGGGCGGGTGTCTGGCCGACCAGGTGAAGGCGGGCACCATACGTCCGGACCCCGCGGGTATGCGAACCGTAATGGTAAGCTGCCCCGTGACGGCGGCCAAAAACATTGTGGAGGGCCGAAGGCTTCTGGTGGGCTGGGTTTCGGCGCAGGTTAAACTGCTGGAACCCAGACCTCTGAGGTGCTTCCGATGCCATGTGGGGCACCACGTTGGCGTCCAGTGCACCTCGGAGGTGGACCGTAGCACTCTGTGCTTCCGCTGCGGTCAGCCCGGACATAAGGCCGGCTCGTGCGAAGCCGCGCCGCACTGCGCAGCATGTGCGGGTGTTGGCAAGCCGGCCGATCACCGGGCGGGCAGTAAGTCCTGCGCTCCACCCACCGGAACCAGGAGGAGAGGCAGGCCCTCCGCCGCCGTTGCCATTACCACCTTCACCGCGGCCAGTGCCACTGCCACTGTTGCCGCCGCCGCCACTGCCGCCACCCGGGAGGAGACTGAAATGGAGGAGTAACGGCTCCATTGAGACTCCTCCAGGCGAACATCAACCACTGCGCCTGCGCTCAGGACCTGTTGCTCCAGAGCATGGCGCAGTGGTCGATTAATATTGCCGTGGTCGCTGAGCCGTATTTTGTCCTGCCCAGGGATGACTGGGTTGAGGACCTGAGCGGCTCAGTGACCATAATTTCGTCGGCCGCCGCCGGCACCCCATCCCTCGAAGGTGTCACGAAGGGACAGGGGTGCGTAGCAGCACGGTTCGGGGAGATAGTAGTAGTGGGAGTGTACTTCTCTCCGAGCCGAACTCTCGCCGAGTTCCAGAACTCTTTAACAGAGTTAAGTGTCGTCGTCGCCGGGTACCATCGCTTCCCCGTGCTAGTGCTCGGGGACTTCAACGCCAAAAATCCGGCTTGGGGTTCCCGTTACACTGATGTGCGGGGCAGGATGGTGGAGGACTGGGCTCTGGAGACAGGCCTGGTCGTCCTAAACCGGGGTTCTGTCCCCACGTGTGTGCGGATGCGGGGTGAGTCTGTGGTGGACATCTCGTTTGCCAGCCCCGCTCTGTCACAGCGTGTCATTGACTGGCGCGTCATGGAGGAGGTGGAGACCTACTCCGACCACCGGTATATCCGGTTCGACGTCTCCGCCCAGACCTCTAGCGCGCCGGTCCAACAGGCCCCGAGTGGTCCGCGGTGGGCGCTGAAGCAGATGGACCGGGAGCTCCTCCTGGAAGCCTCGATTGTGCAGGCCTGGGTGTCATCACCGGACAGGCCTGCCGATATTGACGATGAGGCGGAGTGGTTCCGGGAGGCCATGTCCGAGATTTGCGACGTGGCAATGCCCCGAGTCCGTCCAGGAAGCGCCCGACGTCAGGTGTACTGGTGGTCGCAGGAGCTGGAGACGCTACGCAAGGCGTGCGTCGCTGTGCGACACCTGTACTCCAGGCACCGTAGGCTCCGCATCCGCCCTCCGGATGCGGAAGCGACGGAGGCGGAGCTGTACGAGGGATACAGAGCGGCAAAGACTGCCCTCCAAGAGGCTGTCCAGCGGGCCAAATATACGGCCCGCGAGGAGTTGGTGGAGACTCTGTTGGTTACGACTGGGTGCTGCGGGCCGACCTCCCTGATGGCGTCAGCGTGGTGTGCTACGCTGACGACACGCTGGTCCTGGCGCAGGGGAGGTCGCATCAGGCGGCGGCCGACGCAATGACACGCGGGGTTGCGATAGTCGTGGAGAGGATCCGGCAGTTGGGTCTCGAGGTGGCTTTGCACAAGTCCGAGGCCATGTCTTTCCATGGGCCCCGGAACAGGCCACCATCGGGATCCCAACTAACGGCAGGAGGGGTTCACATCGGCGTCGAGTCCACGATGAAATACTTAGGACTCGTGCTCGATAGCCGGTGGAACTTCGTGGAGCACTTCCGACGTTTGGCCCCCAAACTGGAACGGACTGGGGCCGCCCTCAAGCGGCTCCTGCCCAACCTGAGGGGTCCAAACGCCTCCTGCCGGAGGCTTTACGCGGGGGTCGTGCGGTCCATGGCTACATATGGGGCCCCGGTGTGGGCGCGTTCACTGCGGCGGAGAGCCGCCCACTATCTGAACGCGCCCCAAAAGGTGGTAGCCGTAAGGCTGATCCGGGGCTACCGCACGATCTCGGGCGAGGCGGCAAGCCTCCTTGCCGGACTGCCGCCGTGGGATCTGGAGGCGATAGTCCTCGCGCGCCTGTATGAGTGGCGCGCGGAGGCACTACGCCGGGGGGAAACCCCGCTTCCGCGGCAAATCGCGGCGGAGCGGACGGACCTCCGGCGCGATCTCATGGCGGCATGGAAAGAGCGACTGTCGCAACCCAGCGCAGGGCACGCCACGATAGCGGCGGTAAGACCCCTCTTTGAGGAGTGGCTAGAGAGGCGTCACGGCGTCCTCACCTACCGCCTGACGCAGGTCCTCACCGGACACGGAAGTTTCGGGAGGTTCCTGCACATCATCAGGCGGGAGGAAACGCCCGGGTGTCACCACTGCGATGATCGCCCCGAGGACACGGTGGAGCATACGGTGGGGGCCTGCCCTGCATGGGCGGAGCACCGCCGTGTCCTCGTAGAGGCGATCGGCAGCGGCGGCGATCTCTCACGCCCGGCCTTGGTTCAAGCCATGGTCCGGGGCGAGGGGGAGTGGGAGGCAGTCGCCTCCTTCTGCGAAGCAGTCATGCTAGCGAAGGAGGTGGCGGGACGGGAGAGGGAGAGAGTCTCCCGTCCAAGCCGCCGCGGTGGACGCTCCGGGCGTCGGGGGCCGCGTGACGACTCCCGGCCACCGTAGGCGCGGGCCTGCGGGCGGTGAGTAATGGGTAGCTCACCGTCCGATCAGGACCAGGCCCGTGCTGGACGGCGCGTATGTGTTCCACGCGCGCCTCAAAGAGATGTCAGCATCATAGAGGGGGCCCACTAGGGCCCAAGCCTGCCGGGAAAGCGGGATCATCCAAAAGGGGTACCGCTGACCCGGAACATAAAGGGCCAAGGAAGGAACACGGGTGGGTTTTAGTCAGTAAGAGTCTGACACTCCCTTCCGCTCCACCCAGAGCGGGAGGAGTCATTTGATGATTTCCCATCCTCAAAAAAAAAAAAAAAAAAAAAAAAGAACCGCGTACAAAGCAAATTGAAAAAAGAACACCAAGAAGGTTCCGAGTCCGAGTTTTTATCAAATTAAAAAAAAGTTGTATGATATATTCGGCACCATAGAGGTAGCAGTAAATAGGTTTAATGTTTTTTTTAATTCACAAACTTAGTGCACACGATGTTCTAAATTCAATTTACTTTATCCTCTAGAGAATAAAAACGGCTTTTCCACTCAGATATTGAAGATTAAAAATACTCTTTCCGAGATGGTGGGATGAAAAATTACTTATTTCTAAGAGATCATTTTGGAAGCACAGATCCGCGGGGTATCTTCGTAACACACTATCAGTGGGAATGGTTTTCATTTTTACAGTTCAACAACATTCATTGCGTTATTTACGTTGTTGAGCAGACATTTTTTCGAACATATGAAGCAATGGATTAGCAATATACTTCAAAATGATTCAGATTTTGATTAATATAGATTGTTAACCAATTAGAGTTCCGATTTAAAAAAATATTTCACTTATATAAAAGTACACTATTGCGGAGTGCCATAGTATATGTTTTATGGTATAGATGACATCCATGTAGACGAAGTGGCCGGTAGAAGCTAGTTTCATAATGTCTTACTCAACACTCATTTAGTTTTCTTAAGACATTTTGATGCTAATATAGAAAACATTTACCTATTGATTGAACCTTTTTTAATTATGTCAATCGTTTGCGCAGTTTTTGACCGATGATTGATATTATAGGCACGAAAGATATGACTAGTTATGATTCTACGCCGATAGCCATAGTGCTTTGTTGTCTGCTGAGTGATATAAAACATAGTAACTAGGTACTTATTGTTATTACTTATAGAGCTATGGCGACACTACCTTCTGCCAGCGGCTTCGGCTGCGTTAATGTCGGAAATTATCTCACGGGAACTGCCACGGGCGATACCGGGATAAAAAGTATCCTATCATCCAAATCCATTCAGCTGAAGGTAGCAGACAGACAGATCTTTTTCATTTTATTCAACAGGTTTTTATTATTCCAAATGTCTATTTAAAAAATAATGATAATTCATTTTAATATTATGAGTTATCGCCATTAATTTGAAATACTCTAGTGCCGCCATTGACCACGTAATATAAGCTCAGTTATTTTGTAACTTTAAACTTTTAATGAAGATACGGCAACAGACTATATTTCCAATACCTAGCTTACACAAAAATTGCAATAATCATGTGAATTTTAAAATAATCCCCTATTTTGTCCCCTTGGGGGATAACTTTACATAAACGCTGAAACACGTAAGTTTTTATTTCTTACCAAAAACATAAATTTAAAGTTTCATATCCCTAACTTGCGAAATGCTGAGTTTCCCTTACAAACTTTCATCCCCTCTTAAAAATAATTTAAAAATTGGTCTCAAAAATTATCCTAAACATGGTTATGTTTAGGATTATTTTTGAGACCAAAAAGTAGCCTATACTCTTCTCCATGATGCCATCTATCTCCTTGCCAAATTTTACAGCGTGAAAAGGTAACATACAGACAGACAGAGTTACATTCGAATTTATACAATTTTTCAATTATTTTTAGTATGGATTAGCAAATGTTTAGGTGTTTTAAGATACGCTGACGACGGTATTCAATTGATGAAATATAAGTAGAGTGAAAAAACTTAGGGAGAGCTTTTTCAAAAGTGATGTTTACGTAAAATTCACGTACAATATTTATTTCCGTATCTTTATTTCCAGGAATGATTATTGTGAGTTTACAAAATAATGAGCGTTCCATAGAAATAGTTATATTTTTTTACATGAAAAATAATAATATTTACTTATTCATCGCCGATAAAATAAATCATGAAACAAGCCAGTCTTACCTAATTAGCCAATTGGCGTAATTATTTTTAGTCTTAAACAAATAATTTCGGCTTCAATGCAGACAGTTTACAAACTTGCGCTTTTTAATTCTTTTTTTACTTAACGGTTGCCTTACAGACGTCGAAACATGAGGTCATTGACCAGCAAATATAGTCTGGCCTTGTGCGTCTGTCTATGAATTCGTCTAGTGCTACCTATACATACGTAGTATTTAAGTGTCTATAGATACGTACAACGCATATTCGTACTGAACATATTATTTCAATTCAAAGCTGCGTGAAGAGTTTTTTTGTGAAGAAATAAGAAGTGATTTTGCGATAGGCAAAGCGAATTTCTAGTTCAGTATCGGTTGTTATTAAATTATTATGTTCATTAATAAATATTATATAATATTATTTTTATTGTTTAATATTATATATATATTTTTTTATATCTCTTACGGTATGCACAGCACCACATTTCAATCAATGCTTTAGGGAAAATTGTTGTTTTCACCACCAAGTGTGTGCATATTTCTACAGCAGACTGTGTGTACATGGAAAATATCTTACCCTTAGCAACATTCATTTTCTGTTAACATAATTACATTTTATATAACAGATTATAAGTATCGTAGCAGGTGGCGTTCTGTAGTTGCCGTCTGTCTACCCCCATTTGAAGAAGTTTATGTTAACTATAACTAAATAGGAAAAAAAATTACACTTTAACGTTAATTTTTATAGTTTCTGTATCAATTTTACGTGAATTCCCGCTGTGTGAGTCATCAAGAAGCAATTCATGCCATAGTGCGAAATCATCAGCTTCGTCACGTAGATTTAATGCTCATTATAGACAAGTATCCGAGAGTTTCCTCAATATGTCATTGACTTCTGGTTTGTTAGTACTGGGCCTAGTAAAAGAACTTTTGTTAATAACCAGAAAATCGATACCAATAAATTGCAGGTTGATTTTGGTATCAATATGAAAAGTTTGAAGTTAAATTTTCAAATAAGTGCATAATTTAATTTATTAAGATTGCTAAAGCAATATTTTTGCTGAAGTGGAAACTCAAATCGAAATATTTCGGTATTGTTTTTTTGCTTTTGCAATTTTTACGATACTTAAAATATAAAATTATTGCTGCCGATTTATTCGAAATAATGTCTTGAAAAATTTAAGAAGGCGTCTGCATAGAAAAGATTTAAAATAAAATAAAAAACTACCTATTACCTACTAGCATTTGTATAAATTATTTACCTATGTAAATTCATGTATTTTTTTCTGAACATTTTTATTAGAAATGTTAATAGAACAAATTTTCTAAGAATATCACAATTAAAAATGGCATATATTTTGGTAATGGATCGATGGAAGGTAAGTTTCGAATTCCTGTCTAAAAATGCAGTATGATTTTTGACAATGTTCACTTTTTTTATTTCAAAATATGTCATGATTAATTATTAACTTAAACAATGTGGGTGCTTGGCTTAATACTTAATTTTATTTTATTCGAAATATTTTTAAATTCATATTTATTTAATTAATAAACATTGAGTCTTTCTTCTTAGGCATTGATATTAATATTAATTGGACTATACATTGGCAATATCTTGCCAAAAGGATAGTACCGACAGCTAGTCTGACCAAAGGCTTAACCAGCAGACCAAACAGACGGTAACTTTTTGGGATTAAATTGGACAGCTTGATTCTCGAAAACATTGCTAAAGGATTATGTATTGTGTTTTATGGTTATAGCATAATCTGTCCATCTGAAAACTAAAAAGTAGTGACACAAAAAATATAATTTTAACTATGAACTTATCAATTCTTACAAGATACGTAAAAAGAACCTGGAGGGTCGTGAAAATCTTAAATCATGTTACCTATAATTTGCGCATATTTTATTCTTCAGGGCAAAGTAGGAACGTCTCTATTAACGGGCATATTAGGACTCGGAGAGCCGAACAACTATAGCTAAATAATTGCTGGAAATACCCCCTTTTACAAAATAAACAATCTGAAGATTCACTCTTTTGCAAAAGACAAAATGTGTACCTATCAATTACGACGGAATCGAGAACAAGACAGGAAATAAGGAAAAATAATACCAAGGCCGTTTTAAAACGACACGTTACCATCGAACAAGCCTGAAGTCTAGACCAACCCGTGAGCGCTTGAAATAATGAATGTCAAAACGTGAAGCAACAAGGATTATAAGGAAACGTCTACACAAAGACTCCACAGACACAGACCTTTATTTTTCTGTCTGCCGTAGAAAGCGTCTGTTAGGACAGGTACACATTATATTCGGCTCAGACGGCTAGTGATGTGAAAGAAGACGTCTGAATCTCACTGATATGGAGACGAGACATCTCACAAAGCTTGTTTCAGCAGAAAGTGGCACGTGTGCGCAAGGCATAACCATTTTTAATGTCAGCCGAGGTCAAGACGCGACTGGCTAGTAGAAAAAACGATGCCTAACACGCTTTTTAAGCGGTTAGAAGTAGACACGCCGCAAAAAATGATTCCGACAGCGTCCGGCGGTGCAGCGAGAACGTCAGACGCGACCTACACACGGATTTATACGAATAACCAACTTTTATTGTATTTGCCTAGGTTATACCTACTTGAAGCAAAAAGATTATTATGTTTGTTACGACTACAATAATGACTGAATCCATTTTGTTTGAGGTAAAGAAGTTAACTGAACCGATTTTATGGCTGTGGTTAATTTATTAATTATATTATTAATCACAGTACGACGTCTAGTATTGGCTTATAGCTGTGACCGACATTTTACAAACATAACGATTTTTTGTGTAACTAATACAATATAAAAGGATTATTAACGAATTTTAATTATAGCCTTAATTATATAATTAAGGCTATCATATATTTTAATTTTACACTGTATTATAAAGACTAAAATACTACCTACTCGACATTTATGTACTTATTACAATAATTTAAATTTTTCTTTTTTCTATCTTTGCTTGGTGTAGAATTAAATGATAGCGAGCCAAGCGTAGTCTACTTGTACGGTATTAGTGTTGCATTTTTAAAATGGTCTCTTAGATACTGAATTATTTGCATAACGAAAGTAAAAATTTCGGTACCTATTAGTTTTTTTAAATTTGATATTCTTGAAGTAAAACTTGTGTGTTTCGAGTGTTTTTTATTGAAATTATTTGGTTAATTGCACGCCTCATAACGCGAATCGGTTGAGGTAGTGATTTACTCCCGACTCGTCAAGGTCAAGCAATTTTGTGATCTTCAAGTGCCTCTATGTAAACTATATTGCAGTTATACAATAATATGAGTAGATGTACATCGAGAAAATACTTAAATGAAACCACTTTATACTTTCTAAAAATCATTTTTTTCGGAACGTTTTTTTTTCAAAGTAAAAGTATTTTTTTTTACTTTAAAAAAAAACGTTCCGAAAAAATTTTTACGTTGACGTCCTGATCACGTCTGTACGCTGATTTTGTATGTACTTAACGATAACTCCCGAAAAAAATTATATATCGAGACCGGGCTTTTTTTATTAGTTCCAGAATTCGGTGAACTGGTGGCTGTATTTCATATCAGTAGCCTAGTTTAAGAAGATAAAAAAAAATATATTTTTTTTTAAATTCACTATGATAATAATTATGGTAAGGTACAAAAATATAAAAACTTTTCTTGCATGCATGATTTTTTTTTATATTTTTATATTACAAATCGATTTATTATTTTATTAATATAAATGAGCGAGGGATATAAGGCGTGACCTTTTGGATTTTCGAAACTTTTTTTCTAATTACATTGGTTTTTAAGAAGCCGTTAAAAATAAGATTTTAATATTAGGCAAAACAGACTACAAACACATGATTTTAAAGAAAAACAAAACATATGTATATCTACGTATAGATTCATTACGTGTAGTACCTAAAGCTGCTACGCAATGTGAAGTGCTACGACACACACACACACACACAGATTCAATCGCTAACAACTTTACTTGAATTACATGTAAATGCAAACCACACGATAATTTTAATTAGCAGGAAATATATGCGTTACTTCGATAATCATAGTTTGTAAGGATACGTTTTGTAGGTACCTACAACCATGCCTACCTTTTTTTTTTTTTTTTTTGAGGATGGGAAATCATCAAATGACTCCTCCCGCTCTGGGTGGAGCGGAAGAGAGTGTCAGACTCTTACTGACTAAAACCCACCCGTGTTCCTTCCTTGGCCCTTTATGTTCCGGGTCAGCGGTACCACCTTTACCTTACCTTTTTATAGGTACCTATCTTGTTCATTGTTGAAAAGGCTCTAGAAAATACGCATTATAAATTGCTTTTAAAAATAATGTATCTCCCAAGTGGGCTTACTTTTTTAGGAATGTTCCTCTCAAGTGGGCTTACTTTTTTTTAGGAATGATCCTCCCAAGTGGGCTTACTTTTTTAGCAAGGTTTTTTTATTTTTTTTTTAAACTGCCCCACACTAGGATTTTTTCCTGTATTGTGGTGCGTTTACACACAATTAAACTCACATACACAAACAGCCAGACCCGTAACAACTATTTGTAGGTCATACAAATATTTGTTCCGCGCGGGAATTGAACCCGCGATACGTAGCGCAGCAGTCAATCGCTTAACCACTGCGCCAACCGTGCCATCAAATCATCATCGTGTTCCTCCCAAGTAGGCTTACTTTTTTAGGAATGTTCCTCCCAAGTACGCTTACGTTTTTAGGAATGTTCCCCCAAGTGGGCTTACCTTTTCAGGATCGTTCCACCCAAGTGTGCTTACTTTTTTAGGAATGTTCCTCCCAAGTGGGCTTACTTTTTTAGGAATGTTCCTCCCAAGTGGGCTTAAATTTTTTGTAAAAAAAATCGTACTTCGAAATATAACGTTTCTCCCTCACGGACTTCCAAGCTTAAAATAAAAATGAGTAGCAACGCTCCTCCCTTAACGGAAATGGGAAATAACTGAGCAATCTCAAATCGCCAAATAGATTCACCAACAAATATTTATTTTATCTAGTCTATCTAGAAGACGGATTTTGCCATTTTGGTGCTTTTCAATTTCGAAAGAGGCAAAGTAATCAGGATTATCTTATATAACTAAATACAATCTGGTCCGTGCCTTCAAGTCTCACGTCTGGGTTTCTTTGAAGCTGCTTTGCTGACTTAGCAGGTGGTACCGCCACCACCTATAGAAATGGCCACCACGCCTTGCCACCCACGTCACTGCGATTACGTAAACTGCATCGTGCAATGACTGGGACAGAATAACTGTTGTTTTTGCGAATCAGTTTACTTAGTATTGAGTTGTTGAGAATTCGAAATTCACAGGGGAAGGTTTTATGTTACACAAACAGAGTTTTGTTTTATAGATAGGGTCTTGAACTCTTCAACCTTTTCTCTCTTTTAGACAGGGTCTGTAGTGAGATGATTGTTTAAAATTTTTATAAAGTGTCAATCATGTTAGCATGATTTGTCTTATTGTTAAACAACGGATTTATTTTACAGCTGTTGTTGGCTCGACAGTTGAAGATTCATCAGCCATGTTGCTTTTTAAAAACAGTCCAAGTTTTTAGGATATTATTATGGCTGTGAAGATCAGTATTTTACATGGATAGAGTGTCGTCTGACCTCTACAATTCTACATAATTATGCAGGAAAAAAGAGCATTTGACACAAAAACCATTCTCTTTTTCTTTTCAGAAACCTTCAAAGTCCGAAGCCCTGCTTGCAATATGCAATGAGCCGACTTTTTCAGTTATCCTTTCATCTGTCGATTGAACTTATTAAGTTCAGTAACAATAGAAAAGTAAATGTGTCTCATTAGCGACCGTTGAGCTCTCTTGCAATCCATACATACTAGTAACTCTGTCTGTGTGTCTGTTACCTTTTCACACCTTAATTTTCTACAATTAACTCTGTAATTTTCATCGTGTAGGTACTTATTAAGGAGTATTCTATCTTTGTGTCTATCATGTTAACGGCTG
Organism: Brachylomia viminalis; assembly: GCA_937001585.2. Taxonomy (NCBI): domain Eukaryota; kingdom Metazoa; phylum Arthropoda; class Insecta; order Lepidoptera; family Noctuidae; genus Brachylomia; species Brachylomia viminalis. The sequence continues at coordinate 9,543,112 of OW443300.2, forward strand.
TACGGATTTCAATGAAGGCACAATGTAGACCATGATTAGGGTTAGGAAAAAAAAGGATACTTTTATCCCGGTAGTACTTCACGCGGCATAATTTCCGACCTTCACGCGGGTAAAGCCACTGGCAAAAGCTTGTATACATATTATACAGGCTGTAAAAAGCTAGTGTACATGTTGTACAGGATGTAAAAAAGGTAGTGTACTTATTAAACATGTTGTAAAAAGCTAGTGTAGATATTATAAAGGTTGATAAAAGCTAGTGTAGGTACATGTTATACAGGATGTAAAAAAGGTAGTGTACTTATTAAACATGGTGTAAAAAGCTAGTGTAGATATTATAAAGGTTGATAAAAGCTAGTGTACATAATTATTATACAGGATGTAAAAAGCTAGTGTACATATTAAACAGGACGTAGAAGGCTAGTGTACATATTATACAGGACGTAAAAAGCTAGTGTACATATTTGTAAAAAGCTAGTGTACATATTATACAGGGTGTAAAAAATTTGTGTACATATTATACAGGGTATAAAAAGCTAGTGTAGATATTATACAGGTTGTTAAAAGCTAGTGTACATATTAAACAGGACGTAGAAGGCTAGTGTACATATTATACAGGACGTAAAAAGCTAGTGTACATATTATACAGGGTGTAAAAAATTTGTGTACATATTATACAGGGTATAAAAAGCTAGTGTAGATATTATACAGGTTGTTAAAAGCTAGTGTAAATATTATACAGGATGTAAAAAGCTAGTGTACATATTATACAGGACGTAGAAGGCTAGTGTACATATTATACAGGACGTAAAAAGCTAGTGTACATATTATACAGGGTATAAAAAGCTAGTGAAGATATTATACAGGTTGTAAAAGCTAGTGCACATAGTAGAAACGATGTAAAAAGCTAGTTTACATATTATACAGGCTGTAAAAAAACCCATCACATAGCCGTCAACTACGTATCCTGTACATCAAAGTAACAACATTGCACAAAAATAATTGCTGGGAAACGACTTTTATTTTTGGTATGAAAATTTGCTTATTGCGGTGGTAGTGCGCAATGTTGCTCACGCAATACATTGAGCTCATGTGTGCATGTAACGGTACGGGGGTCGTAGGGGTAATTAAAGTTGTTAAGTAACATTAAAAACATGTTTTCGTGAAAACAACGTCGATAAAACTTGGAATTTTGACCTTCAATATCTCCGTAACCAGAGGGTTCCCAGGTATGGTCCAGTACAAAAAAAATATTACAATGACGGCAAGTACAAGTGACTCTCGGCTTCGGTAAGTGTCTTTTTACACCCGTTATAGTATTCTAGGTATTTTTGTTATCCATACCATATAATAGGTGAAGCTTGTTCCCATTAGCCTTATTTCTTAAGTAGCTACGCTGTACCGTGGAAACTTATACCAGTGTTAATGACGGCAAATGCTTGGCATGCCAGGTATGTTCGTAGCGCCGCCAGTTCGTGCGCACTATGACAGGGGGCGCCTTTTTGTCGCTGCAATATGGATGATGAACTTTCCTTGTACTTATTCAAGAGAAATATCATCTGATATTATTTAAAACTGTTGTTTTTGGCAAACTATTTTATGTTGTCAAATAACTACACGAAGAGATTGTTATTGCATTATTACTAATTAACATTTTATTAACCTAAAAAATAATGAGCTCTAAACGGACCTACACTGTCAAAAATAGATTTTTCCTTACATTGTATTATTTAAACATTTTATTCTGTTATTGTTAAACCCGACCTAAGTTTCCTATATGCACTAACAATGCTTAATATAATCGTACCTAGTGGTAAAATATTTATTCACGAACTTTTAATGCACACAACATTTTTGTTATTATTCCGTCACGATTTCATGAATAGTTAGCTTATGATTGATAAATGTTTTGTTAACAGAAAAGCAGGCTGCAGGAACGAACAACATACTTTTTATGGTATTGACAAAACTTTCACGACTCGTACACGGCTTTCAGTGACTACGCCAAAGAATTCAGGAATAAATTGGTATTTTGAAAATACCAATTTATTCCTGAATTCTTTGGAAGAAAATACTATTTTCTTCATTTCCGTTTCCATTAGTACAAATAAGATGGCAATGAAGCGACGTGTTATCTTAGATTTGTATATCATACAGTCGTACTATAGTCCTCACACGTATGTGTGAGAGAGAGAGAGGGGAGGTCAAAAAGTTCGCGGAATAAAAAGGAAGGGAGGTGAAATTAAACATGAAATTATTTTTCCTTTTCAATATATTCTACATTAAGCCTAATATACTTCTCAGGCTTTTGAAATAATTTTTTTATACCTTCGAAAAAAAATAATTTGTCAATGCCCTCAAAATAGGCAGAAATAGCCGACTTCACTTCTTCGTCATCAGTAAATTTCTTTCCACAGAAACTCTTTTTTCATGTTTGGGAACAAATAATAATCACAAGAGGCCAAATCAGGACTGTAGGTTGGAGGGTCAGAGATTTGAAGCCGCACTTGTGTCACTTGTGTTGCCATCGCAACATCTCACTCTCGTGAACGGGTGCGTTGACGTGCAAAAGGAGCATACCACGAGACCGCTTTCCCCTTCTCTTTACTTTAATTGCATTTTATTATTTTTCTAGTAGCGTAGCGTAGTATTTCCCCGTCATATTGACACCTTTATCTTTATAATCGATCAACAAAATCCCCTCTGAATCTCAAAAAACTGTAGCCATAATATTTCCAGCCGATTGTGACACCTTGAAGTTCGTAGGTGGTGCTGCGCCTTTTTTGTGCCAGTGCATGGACTCTTGTTTTATGACAAGTTCATAATGATGAACCCAAGTTTCATTCCCAGTCACAATTCGATTCATAAACTCATTCCTCTTCTCACAACACAGATCCAAAAACTCGCGAGAACACTTGACGCGCTGCTGTTTTTGAAGCGGTGTGAGCATTCTCGGCACCCATCTTGCACTGACCTTAGACATGGCAAGATGCTCATGGAGAATGCTCAAAATAGTCGTAGACGATATTCCAGTCATCTATGCGATCTGTTTTTTCTTCAGACGAGCATCTTCGAGAACTAGTTTTTCCACTTTTCCAACAATGTCTGAAGATGTTGCCTCAATAGACCGACCAGAGCGCTGATCGTCTTCAATCGAGTCTCTGCCTTGCTTGAAAACACTATGCCACTTGTAAATCATCGATTTTTCAGGGCAAGAGCCCCATAAACAGATGACATCTCTTCCATAATTATCTGAGGCGTTTGCCTTGCTTAGTAAGGAACTTTATCACGGCACGAAACTCAATTTTCTCCATAGTCAGTGTTCTCTTCCAGATTTACTGGTTTATACAGCGCAATCTCAAAGGCTTATGAACCGATCGGGTTGAAACTTAGTATTCTTAGTTGTATTAAGTCACCAAGTAGTGATAGGTAAAAAAAGTCCTCCACTCCCCACTCTAACCCATTCCGCGAACTTTTTGACCCACCTTCGTATCATCACCCATATTCTAACTAATATCATAAATACGAAAGTAAGTTTGTTTATTTGTTTATCACCTTTTCACGCGTAAACCACTAAACCGATCATCATTAAATTTTGCGTATACATTGTCAAATGTACAGAAAAGGACATAGGGTACCTTTCATCTTCAACTGTCAGTGGTCACAATTGTTTTTGGACGCTAGATGGCGCTACGTGTCTTTCGAATCTTGATTGAATTATATTATTAGAAACTTTAGTACTGTGTTAAGAGTTCTTTTTTTAAATAAAAATATCACGTTTCGTGAGTCGAGAGTGAACTTCAACACAGTTTGACCGAACACCATGAAAGTTGCCATATATTATAATGTTTTTAATGGTGAAGGATTAACAGATTTTTTGGAAAACAACGCGTGTGAAGCCGCGGGAAAAAAAAGCTAGTAATCTGTACAGTACAGCATCATTTCACCAGTATTGTCTAAGTCTCATGTAACAGGGCTAGAGAGGACGAGCATATTGCCCTCAACCGGACACATAAGCTGACTCCGGATTTGTGCCCGGTCGATACTGAGAAATATCTGATGGTCTATGGTGACGTAAGAATACATCTTACCCACGCAGATATAATAATAATAGTAATAAGTTTATTTACAGAAAAAAATGTACATTATTTCACAAATTAAGTGCTTAGTCTATAGTTACTGTACACAAAAGTATTAGCATTTGGGGCCGAACTAGGCAAAGCCTGTATTTCAGCCCTCTACGCCGATCCCCCTGAGTTACATATAAGTGTTGAAGTTGTGTATTTTAATGAGCCCATGTTTTAATGTGTGCATAATATAATATCGAAAAAAATAAAAGAATTAAGAAATAACTTAAAAGTTAGGTAACATAGTATGCAAGTGTGAGATATAAAATATACTTACCTACTTCTTAAGTACCTATTGTACATTACAGGATGTTAATATCGTAGCACGTGGAGTTCTGCTGATTCTGCCTACCTCCGTGGGAAAAGGGCGGGACTGTGTGTTGTTTGCCGTTTTATGTTATCTTCGCCTGCAAACTGTGGAAAGCTTACTGCACTTACTAAGTCTCGTTCAAAACTTTCACTGAGGAATGTTATCTGAAACCGCGTCGTGTTTTTTGTTCATAATCAACATTCTTGATAGTTGCATTGGTGATCTGTGTGTTGTTATCAACATTCTTGATAGTTGCATTGGTGATCTGTGTGTTGTTGGTCTACCTAACTTACTACCTACATTTCCTAATATAATCCATAGCAAACAGGGGCTATTTAAACAAGACAGTACAATATTACTTCAGATAGATTACGTTAAATACAAAAATATTAAAAATATAACAGCGAAAAAAGAGCGTTGATAATTGTTTTACAAAAACATCTTGGTACTCTTTCGCCTCGTTAAAAGAGCTCGAGCAAGTTCGATGCATCGTGTTGTTATATTATAGGTAGGTAGGTATACCTTTCTATTTGTCAGTTAACATTTTCGAATAATGAGTACTAAGTGGGCGAGAAAATAATATCAAAATAGACGTTATAATTTTCCTTTCAAATCTAATCAAAAGTCATTTATTCAAACTAAGCTGAGAATCAGCACTTTTTGAACGTCAAAATTACATAAGACAGTCCCCCAAAACGCCCGCCCTACACCACTTCCTAGTGCTATAGCTGGGAAGAAGCACTGGCGCAACAAACTCCCCAGCAACACTGCTGTCTGTACTGGATTCTATACAGTAATACCTATGTAATTAACATTACGAAACACAAAAACATTAAAATTATTTGCCTTCAATCAGTTAGCACACGCCAATATTGAAAACTATACTCAAGCAGAATTAAATAATAAAAAAGAGGCAGAGGCAGAGGAGTCGGTAATTATTTAAAGTGGGTATTGATTAGATACTTAGAGGGATTCCTTCATGTAGGTACTTTATAATGTACTTTAAGTATAAGGTCGAGGTCTCGAACAAATCGGAAGATTTTTTTTCTTGCCCTGTAACCTCTTACCAACCAAGTGCAATTTTAACTGTTTTATACATCATTATTACTCACAGCACTCAATATCTGAATATTCACTATGTTTTTTGAAAGCTTTGGGTAAAATTCGTAGCTTAATAAGGAAAAGGCTTCGCACCGCACCTGTTAAAGACAGGCGTCAGCGACAATTGCTGAAGTCGATTCTCTACGCACTAGCATCTGGGGGCCTACTTTGTGTGTCTGTCAACGAAAATACGGGCCCGTCCTAATGTAGTTCGATACTTCAGAATGAAGTACCCTACCCTCCCCCCACCCTACCCTACTCCTGATTAATTAATCTTTGTGGACGGGCAAAAACACATCGGAAGTAAGGACCACTGTCAAATGGTGTTGTCATTCATTCTTAGTTAGGGCCTCGAAGTACCTAATCTTAGGTCCGTAGGTGTTACGGAGTAGCAAACGCCCGTAACTTCAGCCGAATCAATGGATTTCGTGCTTAGAGATATGCGAGCGAGTGCGATGTTTGAATGAAAATCTACGGACTGGTTTTAAAACTTGTAGCGTAGTGTGGTGGTACACCTATGAAAGAAAAATATTTTTCATTCCATCTAATCGAAAAGGACGACTTGGTTCGCCTTTAAGTGCACCCAAAGGTGGTGTTTTCTATAAGAAAACGTTTAGCGGGCAGTAATGAGTTTTTAATCCTCTTTATAAGTGCGCCGCAATTATCTTTGCCGCGCACTTTTTGAAAAAACAATAATTTAAAAACGTGCGAACTACAACTCGCGTTTTCGTCAATTTTCACAGATTATTAGAAATTCATGGTTTTGTTTTTAAAAATTAGTTCTTCAAGTGACAGTGAAAGTACAGAATTAACTCCTGAAAGTATTAGAACTGACGCAAGAAATAATAATACATTGGAAACTTGCAAGGCGTTATTTTCATTGTAAAATAACTGTAAGCATTACGGTTACTTACTTTTAAAACACTTTCACGTAATTCTAAAAAGTTAATTAAACAGATTTTTAAAATATAGTTCCGATTAAATGATAAAAATTGAAAACCACGAAATATGACACTAAATTGCGACGTTGCCACTCATAAGGTATAAACGCTCTTAATGTACCAGTGCGGGGCCAAAAAGGCTCCTGTCTCCTCTCTAATGACGTCATTAAGCAGATCAGCTCAGAGTAGACGATAACTGTAAAGAAATTTATAGAACTTTTGAAAGTGTTTTTTGAATTATGTGTGAATGCATTGTTTTTTTTTAATATTTCAAAGTGTACAATGTTTGATATTTTAAGGAGGTAGGTTAAATCATTAATTCATTGGCGAGTGAAAGATTTAAGACTCAGACTACTAAATGTTTTAGCAATAACAAAGGTTTTTTTTAAATTGGTATTTAATTATTTTGTGTAAAATGATTATATTAGAATCATTAATAATGTCACAAAATTAGCATGCCAAATTTAGTAGGCGGAATATGAAGAACTATTGTGTGTTAAAATATCTGTAAATTACCATATTTCGCGCAAATAAATGAATCTATCTATCTATCTAATATGCTTTAATATAAGGGTGCGTAATGTCTTTTTTTTTCTGCATTTATATTTTAAATTGTTTTTTTTTCACTCATAGTTACTAACATTAAACAAAGTATAAATATAACTAACATTAAGGTAGGTAGAAACTAAATACAAAACATACGTCTGTAGCTTCTAGTTACCAGGCGAACCACCCCATCTTTTCTCATGGGTGTCTTTAAGGGTGTAATACTGGCTGGGGTGGCTGCAGCATCCACCTGTGAACTAATAATATCATGTACAGCGATCGTCAACCCTGTGACTAAACCATTAAGTATGGGTTACGTAAACAGGGGTGCACAATGTGTATATATATAATATAGCTACACTAGCTAGAACGTGATAATCGTAGATCTGATTTGTGAACTCACAATGAGAAGTTGTTATGTAAGATTATGTTTAGGTATATTAAATCAAAGATTTGGAAGAGTTTTTTTTTTGTTATAGATCCTTATGTACTGTCTGCTGATTATAGGATGGAAATGATTAAAATTTTTTTTTTATGAGACAACATCCACACAAGGTCTTTAGGTCCCGAACTAGGTAGAACCTGTACTACGGTAACCTGATGACTGATATTCATACTTATATACATATAAACACCCAGACACAGGTCAAACAGACATGTTCATGCACACAAATGTTTGACTTGTCCAGGGATCGAACCCGGGACCAGCGGCTCAGAAGGCAGGGTCGCTACCAACTGCACCAACCGGTCAGTCAATTGAATTGAAGCTTAAAAAGAAATGCTTTTTCAATGTTTACTGGTACAGACAACAAAAGAGTTTGGTGTTTGGACAAGAATTAAACAACTTGCAAAACAAGGCTATTTTTTAGCAAGTGTGACACGAAGTCTGGACTTCTAAAGGCCAGTTTATTGGTCTGTAGTTAACTCAACCATTAGTTAAAAATAGTAACTAATGGCTCAATTTTGGCAAAAGTTGATTTGATCAAAACATTTTGTTTAAATTTAACTATAGTTACTATTTTTAATTAATGATTGAATTAATTGTAAAATTTTGGCAAAATGTGTTGATCAAATCAACATTGGGCAAAATTTAACCAAAAACTCTACCATTAGTTAACTTATGGTTCAATTTTGGCAAAATGTGTTGATATGATCAACTATTTTTGACAAAATTTTTAATTAATGGGCTGGTCACATCTCTCGTAGAACCGACAATCGTTGGGGAAAACGAGTTTTAGAGAGGAAACCACGTTTAGGCAAACGTAGTGTGGGACGCCCGCCGGCCAGGTTGAGTGACGACTTGCGAAAGGCGGCTGGCAGAGACTGGATGAGGAGAGCCGAAGATCGGGCTCAGTGGCGTTCACTAGGAGAGGCCTACGTCCAGCAGTGGACGAATATAGGCTGATGATGATGAGGATTATTTTTAAGTAATAGTTGAGTTAACTACGCATCAAAAGACCGGCTCTAAGCACTACTTGTGGGTTAAAAACTGGCTCAATTGGCCATCCTTCATACATACTCTATTGTAGAGTGTGCGTACTAAGTCGCTTGCATGAAATTATTCAGTTGGGGCGCCGGCAATTCGTCCCCTAGAAATAATAATCGACCCACGTTCTAATAAATAGGATGGGGTGTTTAGGGTGGGTTTTTATCGAATCAGATATTTACCAGAATGTGGGTTAATGTATTTAGGTACAAGTATATGTATACCTACTCATTTAAAATGTTAGTCTGCTGAAACTTTTTAAATAGTCATGATATGAGAATTGGATAAGTTTATAACCCTAAATGTTAATCATTCTCAAAACCTTTATTTTCAGTTTTACTCTATTTTTTCTAGAGATGTGCTCTTATTTAGGTTATGTTTATTACTTTTTATACTGTTTCATTAAGCGCCATGTTGCCCGCGTAATTCAAGTTTTTTTGCAATTTGCAGGTCAATGTCAGGTTGTATGTGGAACAAATATGATTCGCCACCGTAACAAGTATTAATTTACAGAATTTTAAATGAATTATTTGTAATGAAAAACGGATGTTATTCAGCATTTATAATTTTGGTTGTACTATTAAAGATCCTCGGCATGATGATGACCAAATAGCACTGGATTTGAGAGATGTGGTATGTTCAAAGCAATGGTGGCCCAATAGTAACGGCCGCGACTTACGAGTTGCAAGTCGTAGGTTCGAACCCAGACAGGCGCTTTAAATACTGTAAATTATTTCAACACCCTTACTCTCAAAACGGTGACGGAAAACATCGTGAGGAAACCGGCATGTCCTAGAACCAAAAAAACCGAAGACATGTCACATCTACCAACCCGCATTGAGCCCGCGTGGTGGATTACGGCCCACTCCCTCTCACCGAGAGGCCTGTGTCCCAGCAGTGGGAACATAACGGGCTGATTATGTACTGGAATTGAACATAGTAGCTAGGCTCAGCAGTACCCAACTAACCAATCAGTAAATACTAATAGTAATTTTAAGTTTACTAACTTCCGTTCATAAACCCACGCCTTCTTCCCAAGGGGAAATAAAAACAAAGAATGAAAATAAAGAACGTCACCTGCTACTATTCTGTATACTCCTTTTGCATCGCTTACGTTCATACACCAGTGGTTATAGTAAGTTAATTAAATGTTTTAGCTCTTAGACTGGTTGCAGTACTTATAGAAACCTTTAAACAATCGATAGTACTTACACAGAAATTAAATTGTGCACTTATAAACACCTCGTTACCTACAAAAACGAAACACAACACCGAACAACTGTTGTAATATTCTTAGAATTTGAAATGTGCTTGCCTTAAATTTATGACTATGTTAAAATTTTGACGCGAATCGTTAGGTATGATGCAAAATAATCATACCTAACGATGGCACTCTTACGTAGTATTTTAACTGTTATTTCCAGGAAAGGATAGAAATGGTGCAATTCTTACTTATTTACATAATGCTTCTTTAATAATATTTCGTAAAGGGCATTTTTTGTGCGAGTTGCAGAAGCATTGGTAATCTAATTAACAGTTTTATGAAAAATATAATAAGCTAGTGAACCCGACAGACGTTGTCCTGCCCGAAATCGATCGCAGCGCCACCGGGTCCAATTGAAATCTATACCTTCCAGAGACCCCCTCAAACACACACAAAAATTTCATCACAATCGGTCCAGCCGTTTAGGAGGAGTTCAGAGGCATTCACATGTACAGAAGAAATATACAGGGTTATTGGTAAAACACCATCAACCTCTTAAGGGGTCATTGTACCTACTCATCATTATGAACAACTTTTACTATGGGACCAAATATGAAATCGCGAAAAAAAATCAGCTGTTCCCTACATTTATGTTTGCAGGACTCATCAAAATGTAGGGACCAGCAGATTTTTTTTTCTGATGGTGTTTTACCAATAACCCTGTTTATACAGGTTGGTAGAAATAGTGACGTCATAAAAAAATTGGTTCCTCATGCCCAGGGGTATCCGAAAATACCTAAATAGTATGTTCCGCGATTCTTGATAGTTTTCGAGATATAATTATTGTTTTCAATTTTTACGCAAAGCTTTCAAAAAACGTAGTGAATATTAAGATATTGAGGGCTGTGAATAATGATGATGTATAAGATAGTTACAATGGCACTTAGTTATTTTACACTTTTAAGTGTCGAACTACTTTTGGATGGGCCCGTATCCTCTTTGACGGATTTAGAGAGTAGGCCCCCCGATCCCATCGATCATAACATAACCGGTTTTTCGACCCAGTTTCACTCGGACTTAAATTCCTTCTTTTCAATGTTTTTTTAATATTAATGATTCAAAGATGATTATTTTATGTCAACAATGAAAATTGCAGGAAAATAATGTAAAAAAGCCATGTAAAATTAAGATAGAATTTTTTGAAAGCGGTTCCCCTAACTTTTACAAGAAATAAAAAAAAATATTATAACTCGGAAATTATCAAGAATCGCGGCACATACATGGAGTATTTTCGGATACCCTTGGGCATGAGGAATCAATCCTTTTTTTATGGCGTCACTATTTCGGCCACCCTGTATAAAGATAATTATGGTCATCTTGACACTTTTGTTTCAAAAGCTTCACCTGAAGACACACTAACGAGTCAACACTCAACGGTTAACAGCACTGTAAAAACATTGTAACAATTGCTCTTGCAAAACAAAGATTCATACTAATATCTATTATAAATGCGAACGTTACAATGTCCGTCTGCTTGTGTCTGTTAATCTGTTTGCTCGCGCGTTAACTGCGGATTTGGATAAAATTTGGTACTCGGATACATGGCATGACCTGGGATATACCTACGGTACTTTTTATCCCGGGTAATACGCACGGCTACAGATCAAGCTATACATTTCCAGTTTAAGCTGATCTCGCATTGTATTTGATTTCCTTACAATGAGAGGTCATTGTAAACTCAGGTCAGGGATAATTTTAGATCTTAGTACAGAGCTTGTTTTCTTCCTCTTTAGGTTTATTTTATTTTTATTTTATTATTTTTGGAAAACTTACAGCTAATCAGACACAGTGGTTACAAATATAATAACAAATGATGGCCAATTACAAGTTTTCACATTATCTACTTACTTTTGCTTATTACAAAATAACAGTCAGTTACCGATGTACGTGGACAGCGACGATGCAATTTTACAGGCGGCGCGGCGCTGGCGCAAACGGTGTCGCGATAATTAACAAATTAACTTTATTTATTGAGTGAGGAAAGAGAATTTTAAATAAGTCAAAGTTTTTATGCAGTTACGAAACAAATCTTGTTTTTGTTATTGTATAAAAATGTGTACAAAACTGTTTAGCACACTAGTCGTTGGTCTAGTGCTGAGCTTGGGGTCCTGGGTTCGATTCCCAGGTCGGGCAAAGTGTTTATTTATTTATCTTATTATTTGAAAATATGCTAGTCGCGCGGTAAACTTTGCTTGCGCGATGCAGGATTTGCTTGACGTCAGTATGACGCGCGGCTCGCATGTGGCGATGTAAATACCGCTACATGTAAACACAGTAAAACAGTTACATATATGACATATTAGTATGGAGTACAAAGGTACTGCCTCTTTCTTAAGAAATTAAGCAAAGATAAGTGAGCTTAAAGTAAGCGTTATTGGGTTTTTCTAACAGGAATTTCTCAGTAGCAGCGTAGAGTCCTGATTAGTGCTCGGTATATGGCCTATGTAATAGGGCAGGTAATAGTTTCGCCCCCTTTGTTATGGGCCATCAACCCCACCTCTGCCTATCCCTTTGGGGTTACATGTGTTATGTAAGAATGTCTGTGGACGTGGCTGTTGTGTTGTTTAAATAATATAGAAGCTGATTAGACTCTGATTATGGTATTACAGTCTAATCAGCTTCTATTTTATTTTTGTAAAACCGGGAAAGGTATAAAATAAAAATAAAAACGAGCGAGCCTTATAGAAGTCGCTTATGATGTGTAACAATGTGATATGTCACCTTGGTAATAAGCAAACCATTAACATTGTATCCTAAAAAATGATTCAGGTATTATTTGAGGTTAAGCGCACAGCTGATGCGCGCGCTCATTGGCCAAATCAAATAGCGCGCGCTTCCCCTGCTTCCTGTTACACACTTCCGTCGCATTTCACGAAATTACTCCCACAGATTGCAGGAAAGCGAGACGAAAGATATTACACATCAAAAATAGGAACGATATTCCGCCGAGACACACTTCTGAAAATCAATGGTCATAATAATTCAAACCTGCTTGCTATTTTGGAAGCCTATCTACTATTTCAATAAGTACTGTCATAAGTACCTGACCTCTATTTTTAGTAGCACTGCTGAAAACTTTTGTTCTAGGAGTTGTATTTCTTGTTCTCACTAACAGCCTTTAAACTCCTACTACTAAATGATAAATGCTTTTATTTCAGTAAGTAGGTTTGTACAAACACTTTTACACGTCAAACATATATATTTTTTAAACTAGATGAGGCCGGCGTTTCCTGTCTGACTACTCTGAGAAGACAGGCCGAAACAAACTCAGAGGTCACGTTCTCTTTTAAAGTCCAGACAAAATCTTGGTCAGATCATGTGAAGGCTTGTAGTTCGGTGTCTGAAATGGTCTTTTGAGGAAAGAACCACACAAGTTTGAGTGGACCTGTCCAGTCAGTGCACGTAATTGTCAGCAATCGTGCAGCTCAACTCATAATCACCAGGCTTAGGAAATGGATTGATGATCGTAGAACGTAGTCATAACACTCATAACACATGGGGATGCTATGGTCTGTCTTGACCACAGGGCCTAGACAATTGAAAATAGTTTTCAAAGCGTACGTCATCGTTCTGAACGACAGCATTTTTCAAACATAATTCACATTATAAACTTTTCAGTGGCTTATGTCAGTCCCATACTTACTATTTTGAATTTTCCATCTTATATCGCTGATAAAATGTCACTTTGCCTAGTCCCTCTGGCCACATTATCCTCTTCTACGGAAGGAAAGAAAGAGTGTTCTAATTTTAAACAAGATTCCAAACGCAAATGCATTCCTTTTCAGTTTCAGCCCCTGTTACCTCTGCCAACTAGAGAGATATATGGTTAAAAAGTTTTCTGGCACCCATGCAAAGCGTTATACACAAATTAATGTTATGTTGGACAAAAAAGAGGAAAATAATCAATTCTGGCACCAAATGTAAGCCAAATATCGATGCAATACGAACCTCTCTAAGCAAGGCTGTACTAGTCGCAGCCCTACGACCTTCATTTATGAGGCATTCTGTCTTCATCTTATTTGCTGTCGGTGCAGCAAGTATTTTTCTTCCGCACGTATCAACCGTCATACTCACCATTCCCTACTTCTCTAGTCACATCATCATAGGATTTAATTCTATGAATATACTCAATACAAAATCCAAGGACTTGGACCTTATCGTCACTAACTTTAGAATTCCTGTTATTTTGTCGTTCAGGAGATAAAGTTCAAAGATTGCAGTAGCAGGTTGTTACCGTCGTTTACGAGTACAATTTCCTTAACCCGCTTTTTACTCATTGCACGTAATAAAGTACTGATATACGTGTTTTTCTTTTTAATTGTTTTGTTATACCCAACTTACATAAGTTTCTTATGCAAAGCATTTCTGAGTGTCCTATGGATCAGGCGCGTATAAGACAAGTGAGTATACCACACTGTAGCCTGCTTGGGTTTAAAGACATTTATATTTCGATAACGTGAAAGTCTGCTGTACTTACCGCTTTTTAAAATAATATGATTTTGTTGTAAAAGAAAAATGAAAACTTAGTTGTAATGCAAATCATTACGGCATAACTAATTTTAAAACTAGTTTTTGACTATGTTGAAATTCGGTTTGGCTGACTCCCCCGAACAATAAACGTGTAAAACAAAAACATGCAAAGCATTGTTTTGAAGGATTCTTCCTGTTGCATGATACAGTTTATTTAGCCATGATGTTGGTGGCGCCAGTAACAAAATAATTATAAATTATATTACAAATATATAGTATTGACGCTACCTAAATATAAATTCAACTGAAATATGACTATTGAATGCACATGCACAATTTTGAGATAGTTTATCTTCGGGTTTTTGGTTGCGATAAAAATTATTTCGTTTTATATCTTAGTGGCTTTTTATCTAACCTTGACAATAACATGTTTATAATTTCAGTGAAATTATTTAAACGAATAGTGGTGAGAGAGAGATTGCACAGCAGCTAAGTGGCGGCGGGCATTGTGCGGCTCGGCGACGTCGCACAGTGAAAGGCGATGCGCTTGACCGTCGGCGGCAGCGCCGCCGCCGGCCGCCGGAGAGGACGCAAGGGCGCCGTGCGTCTTGCCGAAATTATTCGGGGCTCGCTGCACAATCGATTTTTCCCGCCCGATGCGGAAAATTCTTCGGGGCGGGGCGGGTGTAGTGCGACGGGAGGAGGGGGGCCGAGCGAGGGGGGCATAGCGCCAGGGGGGCAGGCGGAGTGCAGCGGGGCGGTGCAACGCGCGCCGCCGTCCCGGCCGTCGGGCAGACAGTAGGACGGCGACGCCACTGAGAGTCGGTGACCACGGCGCGAGGAGCGCGCTCGCCGCACAGTGACATGTAGCGCGGCCGCCGCGCCGCAGCCCCGCGACACTCCGCCGGTGGCGGCGCGCCGATGCGCCTGCCGCCCGGCCGCACGCCGACGCCCGCGCCGCGACACTACCCCGCGATCCGCAATATCCTCATCAGTGTCACTTTCACTGTTACACCTGAAGCGAGCCCTTCAGCCCGTCTGTATTGACGACAGTCGTCGGATGGAACCCGGAGTGCGCCGATTCGCATCAAGGTTAGACGAATATTTGAATGTGAGTGTTAGTGCGCCGCCCGCCGACGATCCAGCGCGCCCTAGCGCACCCCTGTACTTCAGCTGTTCGCGCACACTACAGTAACACATAGGTAGGTTGCAAACACGTGAGAACCCACTCGTCGCTGACTCATGTAAAATTCCAACAGGCCGTTTTCGGTGAAACAGTTTTCCCGAAAACTTCTTTTCATGCACCCTGAAGGAAATCAAGATCGAATCTTACAAGTATTTGAATCGCTGAAAAACGTTATAATCTAGAGCCTTTCTTAGATGATTTTGAGTCGTTTTCCCGCCTTTGTGTTTTTAGCGCCAAACTGGTTATAGTATTAGATCGTGTGAGATTTTGTTTTTTATACTTAGTCTGTATCAACATTTATGTAACCATAGACTACGAGTTTTATATAAAAAATTGTTCGTGAGTCAGTGTTGGACGACAACGTGACATCGCACCGGGCCGAGCGTGCGGTGAAATTGGATTGTGTCTAGTTTATTTATTAACTAAAATATGTATTTCATTGTTGTAAATAATTGTCAATTAATTAGTTTGTTATGAGGAGAGTATAAACGGAATACAGAAGGTGCATGCAGGTGGAACCTGGCGTGTCGCTGTGCGTGTGGCTCATACTTACGAGGGTACGATGATCGCACGTAAAGTCAATATTTAAAAAGCAGCTTTTGTCCGCCGCATACATCGCGTGACATTAGGAATTGGAAAAAATACTACCTTCCCGTCTATGTAGCGATGGTTTTACCCTTTGGATAAACGATTATAGCGATGAATATTGCATTGTATTGCCGGGTCTAGCACCCGAAATTTTCAAATCTTGTCTCTTTCAAAACAGGAAACTGAATTTCCTTGGTCTACCCTCAATATTGAAACACAATCTTTGTTTTCTTAGTAATAAAATATCAGAGATGTTTGAAGGCGGTCATCTCAGCTATCATTACGTCTTAATTATAAACTTCACATGTAATGACTTGAAGACAAAGCCTAATTGCCGCCATAAATAGTTTTGTAATTATTATTTTCGACTCAAAAGCATTAACTTTTGATTACAACTGAGTAACTAATTAATGGGTTAAACAAAAGTCTATGTAACTATATTATTACCTACCGATACAAATTGACAAATTGATGGAAGGATAAGGACACAATGCGCCGACCACAAATAGGTACATTGGTATAAGGCCAGGAGAATGATAACTTAGTGACTTAGATATAACGAATTCATTTAATTCTGTAAGCTTTAAGAACATTGTGCTGCCATCGATTCCGAGCACAATTCTGAGTTTCCGACTAACCGTTGATAAGTTGTCAAAACGTTGGCATTTAAGTCCTAGACAACCCGCTTTTGTTTTAAATAATGAAGTTGGAAGGATGATGGTTCGGTTACAAATGATAATTGACGAGGATCAAGTTAATAAAAAGCTGGCAAAGACAAAGTCTTTGTGACAAATAAGATACTAATGAAAAGGGGACAATAAAAGTACTTAACTAATTATGTATAATGTAAAAAACTCAGCGCAAATAGCAAGTAGTTTGCCGACGACGGATGCTTTGGAAATTGGTATTTTTTCCCACCACTTTCTACACAATTCTGCCTACCGATATTCTTTTACGTATAGTTACAAATAATTGTTCATTTAAAACGGGAGAACACTTAGAAGGCTTCGAAGCTTTGAGTTTTATTATTCACTGTATTTAACTAGCATTGGTTCAGTTTAAAGACTTCTGCCATCTTAAAATATGTTATAACTTTACTTTCTTTTAATTAAGTTTAACAAAGCTGTTATTTTTTGTCTACCTCATCCAATTTTTTTTTTTTTGCAAAAGAAAAATACACATAAGTAAAACAGTAGCTATCTGTTATACTTATAACTTATAAGCAGTGATCGGAATAGGTAGAGCTACTTTACCTAAAGTTCGAAAAAGAACAGAGACAAATTGGAGACGCCTTACGACAAAAATTTTTTTCGGGACTGATGCTGTTGCGGGTTGCGGAACATTACTTAAGTACAACTAAAGTTTACCAGTGCCAAACATAAGATAGAAAGCGACCGCAAGTTTTGGCTATTCTGGGAAACGAAAACACGAGGCGGACCCTTCCTTCTTTACCTGAATTAATAACAATAGAAAACGTATCTACTGGTTTTTTGAGAAAGTTCTCCTTGTTGTTGAAGTCGGTTGAAAAGGAAATTGAATTCAATTAGGTAGTTTACTGTAATAATTATAATGATAATAATGTTTAATTTAATAACATTAATATTCAATGTACTTGGTTGATAAATAAAGTGATGTCCCGAAACTAGGAACAAATATTCCGAAAAAAAAAATTGTCGTACGGACGTCTCCACTTTTATTGTAACTGTTTTTTGAACTTTAGGTATATTAGCTCTACCTGTTCCGATCACTGCTTGTAAGCATTGGTAATCAACGTGGAATCCAGAGCATATTTCCGTTTACAATGATTAAATAGTTTTACTTAAAGAAAGGCACACAAAAACTTTCTTTGTATATCGTCGGTTGTAATTCTTAAATATCTGCTGTAGTAGCTTCCTTGTAGCATGCCTCTGGTTAACGTACCTAATCTTTCTCAGAACAATTTGCTATGAAAACACCGTAGACGTGTGATTTCTTTATTATTGCTGAAGTCACAGAATAGATAAAAGAGGTTGAAGTCATGGAGTTGTGTTTTGTTTTTTCTTTTGCAGGAACTTTGACTTAAACTTGGTAAGGTGATTAAGTACTTATTTATTTAGGTAATAATAAAGACAGGGCCCCATTTTAACTGACGAAGCGACATATTTGTCGAAAACAAACCAAAATGTCACATTTTCACGATAAGTTTAAAAATAAAACAGGAAATGTATGAAAGAGTCTTATAAAATTTTCGAATTGTCGCCTGACGCTTTTGATGAAGAGGCAAAACACAAATAGAAAAACAAATTATTAAATCTTGCTTTAAATAATTTAAATATACTTATAAAATAATAAAAGAAAATACAACATAATTTAAAACTTAGTTAAAAAAAATTACTCCTACCAAAAAATTTATTTAAGGAATTTTTTTTTTGTGTTTTTTTGCTGCTCTTAGTGCCCCCAACCTACAACTCCGCCCCTAAGAGGACCCATTGACCTAAATCAGTTCTCTTTGTCAAGAAAAACTAAGTCATATAAACCTATTACAATAGACAGTTCTAAGTACTTTATCAATAAATAAATGTGGGGTGGTATAGTGCTAATAAATGTTACTTGATTATATCACATTAGTACCTATTTTATAATTGTTACGTAACAGATAATGAACACATTATCAGATAATATTTATTACGACATACGATTATAAATATGCTGGTTTATCTCATACAAGTCTGCAAGTTCATTTCATCAAATCAATACATCGGTTATCTTTGTTAGTATAATCAGCCTATAATGTTCCTACTGGTTGGACACAGGCCTCCTCTCGGTGAAAGGGAGTCACGCCACGCCACGCTGGCTCAGTGCGTGTTGGTAGATGTCACATGTCTTCGAATTTGTTGGTTCCAGGACATGCCGGTTTCCTCACGATGTTTGCCTTTACCTTCGCCTTTGTTAGTATCATATAATTAAATAGAATTTAATCACCGCTTACCTGAATTCATGCAGAAGGCTTACGAACTTTATTTAATAATTTACCTATGCGTTTAGAAATTAAAGTCGCTTTTCGTGTCTGTTGGTGTGACCGCGTGTTTCTTTTAAACTAAGTACGCAACGGATTTTGATACGGTTTTCTATTAGCTATTTCGATAATTTCTGTGGTGTTAAGGTAAAAGGGGATAAGTCATAGACGCAATAATGAGATGAGTAAACTTAACTTTTTAAACCCTTTTTGAATTTTGCTGTTTCCTGACTAGACTCGATTTGCATTTTGTGTTGTACGAAGTTGTAACACAAATACTGACTTCTCTCCTTTTTACGTTAATAGATTTTAATGTTTGATATCGAATTATGCAAATAACTCGTTTTTCAATATTTATTATTTATCCCCTTTTACCTTAACACCACGGATTTATTTCAGAAGGTGTATAGTACGTTAATATTCAACGTGCAACAACGTACTATCGAGGAAGTTCATATCTATGCACCTTTAGGACTATTTTTCCCTGTAGCGCTCGGGCGCTAACAGTAACTAACGTAAAACAGATGCGGTCATCGTGTTCACGGGATTTTGTTCTAAAACTGCTTAGATATGAACTTCCTCGATAGTACATACGAGTACAATAAAGCAATCTCGATGTTATGTCAAGTCTTGAAAACCCTGCGAAGCAATGGCGGGTTACTTTATTTATTCATAGAATGATATAAATAGTACCTATATCTATTAACTATGATATGGGGTTCGTGGCTAAGTAATAATAATAACAGCTGCACCGGTCGATCGATTAGGATAAGCTACGCTTGCCGCGGTCAGTCCGTGGATGGATGACCATCTTTACACACCCCGACCCCTTCGTGCCTCGGAAAGCACGTTAAGCTGTTGGTCCCGGCTGTCATTCGTGGATCTTAGACAGTCGTTACGGGTCGTCAGAAGCCAGAAAGTCTTACCAAGACCCGGGTGTTACCCAGTAACTTGGTTGTGGCGGTCAGATAGGCAGTCGCTCAACGTGATACTGGTATTCAGCTGCATCCGGTTAGACTGGAAGCTGACTCCAAAAATTGTTGGAAAATGTCTAGGAAGATGGTAATCTATTAACGGTATGAAACCTTATGTCCGTACACTACAATAGCCTAGCCAAGCCTTTTATTTCATACATCGAAAAACATTTTTACATAGGTACATAACATCGATATTCTAGAACTTTGTAAGTATTGTTCAAATTGAGTAAATATTATAATCTTCAATATTATAAATTGAAAAAACAGTTAGAATAAAAAAGAAATAACAAAAACTGAATGGAATTTATCATCAAATACTGCGATTAATTCATTGAAATAATTTCCAAATAGGTAAATAGATTGCGTATTTAAAAATAAAATAACAAAACATTTTACAATTAGTAATTATTAAAATTCTATTAAATGTCATGCATCAACCTCTCACTTGCTGTCGAGTTAGTGAACATTAAATTAGCAGAATTTGAGTCAAAACTATTATCAAAAACACAATATTATAATATTTTGGAAAAATATATGTCTAGATGTCGTTATGATGTCCATTTAACGGTTTTAAACAATATAAAATATACATTTATAAAATACACAGCATAACTAAGTATATCTGAAAATCATGAAAAGCTTCTCTTTTCATATAATTAGTAATACATCTTGTACTAACTATTTAAAACTAACAATAAGAGTCATAAATACAAATTGTCAATAAAAAACAACTAAACGTGAAAACAACACACAAAGAACTGAAGAATCAGTGAAATCTCGCCGTGGCTAATTGAAATTTAGAAAAAAAACTTTCGGAACATTAATTAAGTATATTAAATAAACTAACACAGACTTTCAAAAGAAAACAATCAACATTTTAAATAGTAATAAGAACAATAGGCTATTTTAAGTACTTACCATAACTCAGAAACTCAATTACTTCACAAAATACATATTTTGCGATCAATTTATTAAACCATAAACACACCTACCTTTAAAACAATTTGTCACTTGCTTGCTTGTACAAAGTTATGTAATTAAAGACGAAGTTCACTTAATAATCATGTGAAACAACTTAAGAAAACTGTCATAAAGCGGAGATCTATAAATCTTACATAAGTGGTGCTTTGATTTAGAAATGCTTCCGTCTTTAATATGTTATTTATTTGACTGTTGCGCGACTGTGACAGGAATAACGCCTAGCCTCAGTAGGTGCATAGTAACGTTTATAGATCTCGACCTAAGCATGAACTGAAAGCTAAGTTCATAAGTTTACCGATTAACTCGTGAAAAGGTCACCAGTTTCTTAAACGAAGTTTAAATAATCGACGGCTATCAGTTCGATGTCTTGACACATTGCGTTTCTGAACTTTTGTTAAGGCGGATGTTCGTTTTAATAGATAACTTTGTTGAATCAATAATGATTAAGGCCTGCTTGCACCAAGAGTCACTAAACGAATGTAACCCTAAACGTATTTAAAACATATTTCTGTCTCTGTCTTCTTTAAACGATTGACAGAAACAGAACGATGTTTTTAATACGCGTTCATTTTGTAAAACTCTGCTTAGTGACCACGTTTTATTTGTAATAGGAGATTTTGCTCACACATCACGTGATCCACAGCCCGAATTCAGTCAATGTTGACCACAGGCCTCTCTTTTCTTGTGCCAATCCCCATACTCCTGTGCCAACCTCATCCTGGTTTTGCCCGAGATGGCAACAATGTCATCGGCCCATCTCGCCGTCGGACCGACATCTCGTCTTCCAGGTGTCCTGCTCAACTCCAACTGAGTTCCATTTTCGAATATCGAAGACCTTCGTACGTCTTCGTATCTCGACATTGAGTTACTATTTAGTAAAATGTCAGGCTAGTCATAAAATAGATGTAAGACCAATACTAATTTGTATAGCCGTTAAAATTAATAGGGACCTGCCAAATGAACACAATTTCCTATGGTTGGACATTAGTTTTTTGTTTGTAAGTATATTTTTTTAAGTACTGAGTACCAAAAGAGATACTTATACACGCTAATTCAGAACATCCTGTCTGTATGTGAACAGCCGCGGTTTACATATAAAGCAGTAATAAACTTCATGCGTACATACAACGGAAATTTTCATGATAGGACTAAATAATGAAACATGGGTACATGTAGGAATCTTCAACTTCGTCTAAAAGGGAAGTATCGGAGAAAAGGACATGTTGCGCTGACCACAAATGAATTGGGACTTACTTGTACTCTAAATGAGAGTGATGATGTAGGAAACTTCAGGGCAACTTACGTTTCTAATACTTTACCATATTTTGACACGATTTTATTTATCTTTTCTCCCGTTAATCCAACAATCATTATGATATGATCGAGTTTTCAGTCACTTTCAACTGTGAACCAGAATTATACAAGTGTTCGTTTTTATCTACTGGAGGTAAGCACACTTGTATAATTCTGGTAACAAAATAATTATCTATATGGTGTACCTAAGATGGTCTGATGGTCAAGAGCTTCATGAACAGAAAAAGTTGTTTTTTTATTTTTATTTTTTACGCTCATATTTGAATAGAACGACATTATTAAATCTAGTTGTATTACGTGTCTATATCTACTATCTACATAATATCTGTGTATTTCAGACACAAACACGTAGGTGTGCTTACAATACTCTGTGTAACTTATTCAAGTAGAACATTGCGTTCGTTGGACTGTTTTTTTTATTGATCGTTTCAAACTATACCTATTATATTATCGTCCGTGTATCGGTCGATTACGTTTCTTCTGAGATTAAACGCAGCCGCGTTTCACGTAAAATTAACCATGTAATTAAAAAAAACTATAGAGCCGACGGCGCGAATCTAGACTCTTGCATTCTTAGCATTGATTTAAAAATGTCTATGGATGATTAAGCTGAAATACACGAAACTTTTAGATTGGTTAATTGTGCTGTTATAGCTAACTATATCAGCACAATTAACAAATCTAAAAGTTAAAATCTCAGTCAAATCTTTTAGGCCAGATTATTTATTATCACAGAACATTTTAGAACTCTACTTTGAATACAGGGTTACTTTTTTTACCCGACTACGGAAAAACCCCGGGTTAGGATTTTAACTAGCTATGTATGTATGTAGTTCATCAGCTGTTCCCTCATAGCTAGTAACTTCTAGTTGTATTTAGGTAGACGATCGTTGGAAGCGTCGTGTTGTTCCACGGGTTATAGGCTATATGACGGCACATAAACGCTACCTAATAAAATAACATCGGATTTTGTATAACCAGAGTCACACGTAGTCTATACGATTTATGCCTCTTAATCACGTGTGACTCCGACTATTTAAACCGATTTTATTGTGTTACGATGTCTTGTTTTTATACCTTTTTATTAGTTGGCGTTTTTGTCGTAGTTGCTTTTTAGTTTTTATCTTTCTTCTTTTTTTTAGAAGAATCTGCTGTGGGTAAGTACTTCCCAAAAACCGAAACTATGATAAATAAAGCAATGGTTAAAACAGTTATCGTCCAATTTCGGCTAATCGTTGTTAAATTCAAGAAGGACATCACATATCTACCTAAACAAACCACGTATTTCCTTAAAAATATTGTATACACGGCACATACAACAAACAAGTACATATCACATAGGTACATATCAGCTATACATTTCCAGTTAATGTATAGCTTGATATGTGGTCGTACGTACGATCGCTACTTAACACAGGCACATTAAATTGTAAACATTAGAAAACGCCATTAACATACAAAACTATTAGTTACATATTATAATACGCATGACTGTCGAACATTCGTATGCGTAGATTGATAAACCAGTGGCTAGCTTTGTTTCGTTTCCAGACATTACTATTTCAGGGTTAACATTTGGCATTAAACCTGTAACCTAAAACAAATGCAAATTGGTTAGTCATACGTCAAATAAATAGTCGGTACCTAACATTAAAAAAACTTACGAAAAATGCATTTTACTTAGGTGGGAAAATAGAAATAGATGGATGGATTGTTGAATTTGCAGTTAAAGGATTTTTGCTTCTAAATTACTCATCGTATTTCATTATTTACATCATGTACCTAAGTAGGTATACTAGGTATAATTTTTTTTATATAAAGTTTGTCTGAAGTACCCCTTTTTTTTTGTGGGTGGAAAATCATCAAATGACTTCTCTCGCTCTGGGCGGAGCGGGAGGGCGTGTCAGACTCCTACTGACTAAAACCCACCCGTGTTCCTTCAGTTGCCTGTGCCGGAGGCCACGGTAACCATTTCGGACTTTCCCGCAACCCTGGCAGGCATCGGCCTTAGCGGACCCCGTCATTGGCGCATTGAGGCGCGCGTGGAATACAACGCGCCGTCGATTCGGGCCTGGTCCTTATCGGACGGCGAGCTGTCTGACGTGCCCTGCGGGGTAATTGCATAACCCAATTACAATAGCAATGACTTTCATTTTGACAGTCCTACAACATTCTTTGCATCATTTACGTTGCAGAGCAGAAGAATTTTTCAAACATATAAAGCAATGGATTAGCAATATCCTTCAAAATCATTCTAATTGTGATTGAAAGTGTGTACTCAATATATATATATATACAAGGTGTTGTTTTGCATCCTCGTCAAATTCGAGGAGGTAACTATGCTAATGATTCTCGACACGAATCAATAATAAAATAAGTAGGTATTTATTTTTATGTTTTGTATTTTTCGGAAATCGGCATGTGTAGGGCCCGTGTGATACCGCCCTGTAACTGCGCTGTAACTGTAACGCATGCACACAGCGACATAGTCGTACGACACTGCCTACCGCATACGCAACGCGGCGATTTTGTTCTTTGAAAGTGGAGTATTCTGAAATACTGTCAAACTTAAATACCTAAAAAAACAAGTAGGTATGTATTATTTATTAATTTTATTTTATTTGATTATTTATGTCTTTCATAACAGCCTCCTGAAATTTGACGAGGATGCAAAACAACACGTTGTATATATATATATGTATATAATTACTGCAACTAAGGTGACATTAACGTTTACGGTACTTATGTGTCTTGTCGAACATGATTTTAGATGGCAGATAACCCTATAATAATTCAGCTTGAAGTAATTCTTACTACTTCGAATGATACAACAACTACAAAGCAATAAGTATACAGGATGAAAGAGCCTCAGTAACAAACACAATGCAATTTACCTTATTATCCAAAACTATAAACTCTACATGCAACATGCAAAAACAATACATTTTCATGAACAAGTTTCTAACTTACAAACAATGACAAATAGAGGAAAAAGTAATTATGTTTATGGTTTCTCGAGATGTAAGAAACCAATCAAGTTTTAAAGAACAATATATTTAATAACAAAAAAAGAGAGATAAATCTCAATAACTACCCTGTATAATAATAGCCGGTCTCTAAGTGTGTTAAATAAAGTACATTTAAATAAAATAAATTTATATTCATCGATTTTAATATAGCTAGGGACAAAATAAAAGCAAAAAAAAAAAAACCAAACTGAGTAGGTATCTAAGGTTCGGAATCAAAATAGGGTAAGGGCATCAAAATTCGCGCCCTCACGCCCCTAGCCACCGCTGGAGACGGCCCTGGTGGTCGGGAATCACAAACCGATTTCGGCCACCGTAGGCGCGGGCTTGCGGACGGCGAGCAATGGGTAGCTCGCCGTCCAATATGGACCAGGCCCGGGTCGACGGCGCGTTGTGTTCCACGCGCGCCTCAAAGAGACGTCAGCACCAATGACGGGGTCCACTAGGGCCGATGCCTGCCAGCGTTGCGGCAAAGGACTGACACGCCATATTTGATGATTTCCCGCCCTCAAAAAGGTTAGGAGCAGATGGCGTTTTGAAGTTTCTGCCTTCCCCCTTGGGAAGAAGGCGTGAGTTTATGAATGTTTTATGTATTAAATATAAGTATCAAATATAGGTAGGTACTTCAATAGAATAGAATAGAATAGGTACTCTTTATTATTGTACACCAAAAAATTACAGATATAAATGTAGAAATTTTACATAGGGTGACATAATGAGCGGTCTTATCGCTAAAAGCGATCTTTTACAGACAACCTTTGGATGGATTAAAGGGAGAAGGAGAGACAATACTGCAGGTAGTCAGTGGTGTACCAATTACATAATATACAATAAATGTAAATAATGTACTTGCCATAAAGAATACTCAATAATAATAATTGTAAATTGCCATTGTGCAATTGCAAACTAAAAATTATTTTGCAATTAATGTCACGCGTAGATTAACTTAAGGAATTGATACTTAAACTGGCTGATAACAACATTGTGACATATACCTACCTTTATCAGTCTTCAAACCATTTCGCAGATTGATCATGAATACATTTCTGAACAATTGTCTCGTACACGACGACATATCATGCTTTACATTTCCAGTTCTAGCTGACCTCGCATTGTTTAGGGTTTGCGTACAGTGAGAAGTCTGCTTTTACTGGAAATGTATAGCTTGATATGTCGTCGTGTGTACAACTATTCAACATTCAGAAAATATGTATTCATGATCAATCTGATTCACCTACCCATATTGTTAGTTTTCAGGCAAAGTAAGGTTACATTTTTTCAGTGTAATTTTCATAGGCTTGGTTAACGCTGGGTGGCTTCACTGTACCGGGTCGAACAAATATAAGCCTTTTCATTATTAACTAACTGCGCCTCACGGTTTCACCCGCATAAGTCTCGATCCCGTAAGAATATCGGAATAAAAAGTATCCTATATCCTTCTCCAGGTCATGGTCTACCCATGTAACAAATTTCATCCAAATCCGTTCAGCCGTTTCAGCGTGAAAGCGTAACAAACAATCAAGTATATTCTCTTTTATGTATTACTTTAGAAGAATAATTATTCCTAGAGTCGATTACACATTTTTAGGATTCCGTAACCAAAAAGTGCCAACGGAACCCTGTTACTAAGCCTCCGTTGTCCATCCGTTCGTCTGTCTATCCGCGGGCTATATCTCATGAACCGTAAAAGGTAGACAGTTGAAATTTCTACAGTGTGTATTTCTGTTGCCGCTATAACAATAAATATTATAACAATAATATCACCCGGGTTCGATCCCCGGACAAGTCAAACATTTGTGTGCATGAACATGTCTGTTTGACCTGTGTCTGGGTGTGTATATGTATATAAGTATGTATATCAGTCATCAGGTTACCGTAGTACAGGCTCTGCCTAGTTCGGGACCTGTAGACCTGTGTGGATGTTGTCTCATATTATTATTATTATTAAATATAAAAAGAAAATAAAATTAACGATTAAAGGGGGTCTCCTTGTTTTTTTTTGGCGTTTCTTTGCCTTGTGGTACGGAACCCTTCGTGTGCTAGTCCGACTCGCACTTGGCCGTTTTTTTTACACGATGCCGCGCTCTGTCAGACCCTCAATGTGAGTCTCTATTATTGTGTTTCTTCTAAATTCAAAATAGTGTTTAAGTACCTCATAATCTTATGCCGTTATCTTATAAATACTCCTGGAGGTTACATGGAAACGCCAAGCAGGCTAATGTCACTTCGGTACATGGAATATTAAATATATATAAAGTACATATTTTGTGTATCTTTGGAGGAATTTTAAATGATTTCTCATAGAATCATATAATATATGTTTTTTTTTTTATAAATAGGGTGTTGACTTACAGCGTAGCCAAAATAATGCGAAATGCATGAAAGATATCCTTTGAATATATGAATTTAAATGTGCTCCGATGAATTTAAATACAAAAAACTTTTTTTTCTATTTTCACAGGGAAAAAAACATAAAATTATCATTCTTTTTCCTCTCTACGCAAGGAAAATACTTTGAAATAATTTTTAGGTAACTACATTCAAAAAGTGTGGTTTTAGTGAAAGTCTTTAAACTGATGTGAAATGAGAGGTCTTAATTATAATATTCTTGTCTCGCATTGGCATAAACATAAATTACTATCCAAAATATTTCAATTTTGTAATTGTATATAAATCTAATTTAAAAGCTACTTGATAACATAAAATTGACTAAACGAGTTAAAAATATATTCATAAGACTTTAATAATATCATTATTTCGTGTAACATTTCCTATTGCGTCAATGTCACAAAATGCATTTAGCCATTTAAATTTCCTATAAGCGTTAGAATTTTAAGGGAATTATGTAAGTGCAGTAATTTTATTATACACTTTTCAAAAATGTATAATAGTAAGTAGTTTGTAACTATTTTCAGTAATGTATAAATTACATCATAGCGTTGTCGTGGGACAGGAAAGGTGCAGACGAAAACAAACATTTGTGATGAAGAGCTCATCCGCTAATAGAAACACCTTATTATATACACAACAATACATCCTATTATATCGGTAAATACCTATAATAATGTACTAGGCTAGGAACTGTTAGTAGACACAAGCCGCTAGTTGTAGCGACTGGTTGGTAAATGGCAAAGTAAAACCACACATGACAATGACATACCATTTTTGCTCTAAGCAGAAACTTGATGAGAAATATTTTTCATACATTTTTATCTAAGATAATATAACATCTTTATTAATTTTAATAATAAAATATTATTTAGGTAGCTAGTCTAAACAAGTAAGTAATGTGGGACCCAATAACAAAGAAAATTCTTGGTGTAAATCATCATAAAAGCGGAGTGTGAGAAGTTTTTAACTCCTTATTAAAACAAATTCATATGAAATCAATAAGATAGATCAGACAGACAGAAGTAGCAGATATAATATAAATATAAAATCGCAGCGCACACAATAGTTTACGTACATTATTTAAAACGCGCGGGTAGTGCGCTTGCGCCTACCGTCGAACATCGGCGTCGCCGCCGCTCAGTGTAATGCCTAGCAATTAACATTGACGCGAAATTCATCCGTGCTATATTTCGGGCATAGCAACTAAATCTGCAAGCGAAAAAGTTACCCGCCGTCGCTGACGCACGCACACTAGCAAACACTAACACATGTGCAGGCACCGCACAATAGGCCTAGGTATATAGGTATCGTTTGTGCCAGTCTACACACATACATCGTCGTGTATGCACATGTGTGCGTCCGGCCACAGACTTTACCCTTGAACGCATGCGAAACGCTAGATAATTCCGCACCGAATTGGTGCATTGATAAAAAATGATAACCTGAATAAACCGTTGCCAGGTTTCAGCGATGACATACCTACTTTAGAATTTTTTAGATTTTTATAGCTATACGTGGCATACAAAATGCTGTAAACTGTATTAGAATTACATCTAAAGCAAGACAAAGAAATGCCAATTTGCTCATGTTTTCAGCTTGACAACCATTATTACAAAGTTCTTTTATCCGTCAGCGGACTTGTATTATGAACAGTTCTAAAGATTTTATCGAACGAAAATAAAATAAAAAATGTTATGAAACTGCAATTACCGTTTTGGCAGTACTACATGCGATAAATGAGTCGAGTCTATTTATCTCGGAGTACCATTTTATGATGATGTTTTCAAAATCCAGTAATTATAATTACTTATGTCCGATTTCCTTTTACATTCTTTCAAAATTACACAAGTCCATGAAACAATTTATTTCAGCATTGTCTACGCAAAGGTGTATTCTAAGTTATAATGAAATTCTAAACAACATTTTTTTTTCACACCACTTACGCAACACGTCTGGCAACGTCACGACGACTGACAGCGAACAAAGTGGTAGACTTCAAACGCATTAGTCAGTCTAGAGTGTACACAAACTTGAATCCGATTGTACGATCGCATGCCGTCTAAATTGCCTTCCCTGTATTAGATTAATTCACTCTACACCATCTTTATCAAAACTTCCTTGTGCAAGTTCTAGGTAACTCGTAGGCTTTTTATGTCTTCCCTCTATAGTAGATAGTTAGTTGAAGTAACCGTTCATTTTATTGCTAAGTAACAAAGTCCCAGGATTCAATGGAATATAACACTTTATTGTTAATAACAAGGCGGGTTTAAGAGGAGGATCTTAATGAACTTATCAGTAATATTAGATGAAGGAGAAAAAAAAATACATGATGTATTTGACTACAAGATGTATTTTTTTTTCTAAACTATATACATAACTATAGTATAATACGTTTCCTAATTACATTAATATATTAAGTACTTGCCACACAATTTTGTATCACTTTTCAGTTTTGTATACTTAAGTGCAGAAGAACGCAAGAAATGTGGAAAATAACCGAAAACTACGAGTAGTTCTAAAAATTGTTGAATCCGCCATTTTGATCGTAATTTTATTCGTTGAGTCAATTCAAATGAATATATTTTATAATTTTGACACATTCGTATATTCACCTCGCTGTTTTTTAATATTATTTTTAAAATTATATTTTTTGCAAGGCGATTCTTAAATAAAGAAAAACATAATTATTACGATTAGGTACCAGCTTAATTTACACATTTTAATTAAATCATTTAATTGAAATCGCGCTACATAATGATCATACTTTGTTTTTAATAAATGGAGTGATTGGTTTTTTTTGGCCTAGTTATTTACTAATTACGAATTTTTAATATAATTTATAGTATTTACAGGGTTATTGATAAAAAACCATCAACCTCTTAAGGGGTCATTGTACTCATCATTATGAACAACATTTACTATGCAACCAAATATGAAATCGCGAAGAAATAATCTCCTGTTCCCTACATTTATGTTTGCAGAACTCGTCAACATGTAGGGACCAGCTGATTTTTTTCGCGATATCATATTTGATCCCATAGTAAAAGTTGTTCATAATGATGAGTACAATGACCCCTTAAGAGGTTGATGGTGTTTTACCAATAACCCTGTATATCAAAATTAAAATCTACAAAATAAATTGATTTACATTTACAATACAGTAAGTTACGTACAGTTATCTTTGTGTTCTTTTTTCAATTTTTATTTATACTAGGTACACACTACTTTATTTCACTGTCCAAAATATTATAGAATCTGCATCTTATTTATAAGAACAAGGTCTTATACCAGTCTAACGTTACAACCTCTATGTTTAGTCTACTAGTGACGTAACCAGACGTCACTCAAGATGTCCGGTTTCGTTTTTCCATTAATGAACACCTATCTGTATTATGCATACTAATAAAATAATATCGATTTTTGTGTCTGCCTGTGTGACCACTTAGATCTTCTTAACTTTGTTTGTTTTTCACCATCATTTAGAATATTAATTTATTCCGGGAGATTTATGTGTATAATTAATTTATACACTTGGGAGTAAATAAATCGAGCCGCTTCCTTTTTTCACGTGTAATGGTTATCATTTCTGGTAATATGGAACGTATCAATTCGAAATAAATACCGCCATAAACTTTATTTATTAACCTTTATAATTAGGGTACTTTGTTGTCAACTTTTCATTTTAAATTAAAGTTAGACAATTATCGCATTTGATTTGCTTATAACATTTTGATTGTACTCCAATAGGAAAAGGTTAATTAGGTGTGTTTTTTTTGTTTTATTATTATTTATTTTTGTTCTGAATTGTTTTTTTCTGGACTGTTTTAACCCTACAATTTTATATTTATTTTCGGAGCAAATACTTAATCATTCAATAAGGTTATCATTCAATAATTTACCCTCATTGTAAATGTTATTAAATAACCCTCTTAGGCGATACAGGTTTTAAAAATAATAACCATTATACCTACGTGGAAAAAGGAAGTGACTCGATTTATTTGCTCCCAATTGTATTTCAATTATAGTCGCCAATGCACCCGTGCGAAGCACCCGCAGAAGAACCCGTCTCGCTAGTTCAAAATTAAAGTCAATCTAGGTTAACTAATATTCGACGAGGCGAATAAATTTGACTTCATCTGTCATGCATAACCAGTAGGTTTTAAGTGTGCTTTGTTCCGAAAGTAGAAAATATTGACGTCATTATACACGTGATATGGGTTTTACATCACATGTACACACACACAGTAACTCACTTTACACTAGTCTTCATTTGTAGGCATGTAATGAATGGCCTTGCTATTTGAATTCCATAAAAAAAAATGCAAATACCTGTATTCTAGTCGGATTTGGGCAATTTAGAATTTATATAACGAAACTAAAATAATATACCTAATGAATTCGTAATTATAATATACTTAGAATGTTTAATTGAGTAAATAAATTACCTACATTAAGAATACGATGCATTTCCTTATTTAGATTATTATTTAACATGGGCACTTATTACAGTGATAGAATTATGTATTTATTTTACACTCATTTAATCATTGCTATTTTACAAGATGTTACTAGACCTGAAAGACTTGACTTGAAATAACAGAATTTAAAAAGAATTGGATGCTACTAAAGAAACTTACCCTCTGCGTCTTAAAATCGGGAGCTTGCAGATAGGTAGAAGCTGTCGAAAGCAATATCTATGTCGCGTCAAAACATGTTCCAGATATGTAATCGATTACTAAAAAAAACATTTTTCTAGCCATAGCGCCGAAAAACACAAAACGATCTCAGTCGCACTAGGAATATATTATCTATAAACGCATTTCAAATTCTTGTTATCGACGCGTTTGCTTACATTACCCATCGCTTTAAATCGCTATCGTGTACCAATTCCTAGCGATGTAAATCGATATTGGCGATGTCTGTCTCAAGACATCGCCAGATTTCACCAAAGTATAATTTCAGGATTTCGATAACGGCATTGCAAAGAATTTCTAAGCTTCAGGTGACATTAAACTTTACAGTAGAGCAGGAAGATTTGAAAATTTTTACAGAATTGTATAAATGCATATGTATTATACAATTTTGTATAATTATGCTTTATACGTGACGTGCGTCAATAATAAGTTTGCATTAATTTAAGTGCCAACAAAATTAGACAACAGCGTTATTTAATAAATATTTTGTATTGTACGGAAGAGTAAACTTGTATAAAGTTTTGCATAAATGAACATTATAATGGCATGCCTTTTTTTTTTTTTTTTTTTTTTTGTGGGTGGGAAATCATCAAATAACTTCTCCCGCTCTGGGCAGAGCAGGAGGGCGTGTCAGACTCTTACTGACTAAAACCCACCCGTGTTCCTTCAGTTGCCTGTGCCAGGGGCCACGGTAACCCTCTTGGACTTTTCCGCAACCCTAGCAGGCATCGGTCCTAGCAAACCCCGTCATTGGTGCTGACATCTCTTTGAGGCGCGCGTGGAACACAACGCGCCGTCGACCCGGGCCTGGTCCTTATCGAACGGCGAGCTGCCCATTGCTCGCCGTTCGCAAGCCCGCGCCTACGGTGGCCGGGAATCGGCCTGCGATTCCCGACGCCCAGGGCGTCTCCTGCGGCGGCTAGGGGCGTGAGGGCGCAAACTTTGCCTCTCCCTCACGCGTTCCGCCTCCTCCTTCGCGAACATTACTGCTTCGCAGAAGGAGGTGACGGCTTCCCAAGCCCTCTCGCTCCGTACCATGGCCTGGACCAAGGCCGGACGCGAGAGATCGCCACCGCCAATCGCCTCCACGAGGACACGGCGGTGCTCCGCCCAAGCCGGGCAGACCTCCACCGTATGCTCCACCGTGTCCTCCGGGCGATCCACACAATGGTGACACCCGGGCGTTTCCTCCCGCCTTATCCGGAACAGGAACCTCCCGAAACAACCGTGTCCGGTGAGGACCTGCGTCAGGCGGCCTAATGCAATAATGCCTAAGGCCTAATAATGGCATGCCTGCGTTGTAATTTTTACTAAAGAACCTAACTCAACACGTTCTCATTTGGTTTTGAAAAGCATATTTGAATTTACGCAGAATTACTACGACACTTAGAAATACACGTTCATAATTTTATATGTAGATAAGTTGTCTGTTCGTCAATATTTATGCGTTAAATTTTTATCAACTGAATTCTTTTAATAATAATTTTTATCCGGTATATCCGCCAATTGGTCATTTTCCAGGTAGGTATGTATTATAATAATTTATTTGAATTATTGCAAAGGTCCCAAATCATCGTCATTCTCTTCCTGGAGCCGTACTATGACGTGTTAATTCCATCATTGTTCCAGCGTGGAAGAGAGACGGAGCTGTACATGACCGATAGCACTATCTCTTTTTCTCAACGGAATCATGATGGCGTTAACAGGTCATAGTACGGCCCCTGATCCCAAAATATTTCCGTTCGGCGCAGCATGTCTTCTTTTTCTACACTTCTCTATTAATTGTCACCGTCGCTTTCTAGCCAAATGATCTTTCACACAGATTATAAAGATACAAAATCAATGGAGTAGCTTCATTAATTCAGCAAGAACTCCCAACGCCTTTACGAGGTAGGTACCGATAAGGGCATCGATGATAAATATTTCAGTAGTCACTTTTATCGATACCTTATCGAATCAATCACTAAGTTGGCGATAGTGGAACTGCATGTTTCAAAGAGGATTGCGTGCGCGATTTTTAGATTTTCCAATCGAGTTTAAAAATACGCGACGCATCTTTGATTTTTGAACATGGTGTACCTAAAGACTGTACTGTTTATTACATCGTAATAAATACGTCAACCTTGTAGAAAGAAAGTTTTGAGAAAACTTGGAAACTAAATTAATTATTAATTACACTGCTTTTTAGCACCCCCAAACTTATTATTATACTGGTTTAATATCAAGAAGCTCGAAAAAGTTTTGTAAAAAAAAAAAAAAAATATACATTTAATTTTGCTACAGACAAGTATTGATATTTATGAATTAGAAAATGTTTAATTATGACGCACCTAAAAACAAAACTGAAAATAAAGGTTAAAAAAAACATATTATTTTTGTGCGCCCGTTGATGTCTATTGAAGGGTTGCGTTTATTCCTTAAGTAAGGAGCGAAAGCGGGCAAAGTTTTGAACTAAGTACATTTTTTGCATCACTTTTTGTTTCTATTTAAAATTACCGTGATTCTGTTCTATTGTTATGCTAAACATCATCATGTAAGTACCTGAGATTATTTTTAGAACACTTATTTACGGCTACTTTTCTAAAGGCTGATTTTGCAAGTCAGTTAACTTTTATCTGAAGAATAAATCTGACAGTTTGACATATTTTTCATACAAAAGCTGTCAAACCACAAAATGTATTCCTCAGATAAAAGCTATCTTTCTATTGAAAAATCAGCCCTAAGTAGAATAACATAACCATGATTGTCGGTTAATAATAATTCGTCACAACTCACGTCAGATTTGGAATTCTCGTAGAATGATCGCTAATATGCAACATTACAAACATTACCTAATAATTTGTTAATTTATTGACCCAAAATGACGTCAAATACTTTAATCAAATAGTTGCTCCAAAAATTGCAAAAAATATTTGCTTGGAGAAACCAGGTAAATTCATGATAAGTCATTAAAAAATCTCAAGGCTAGCAGGTCGAGATGCTGTCGGTCGCAGATCTACAAAAAGCCTATGACGTGAAATACTGACCTTCGATTGTTACATCTAGCGTGTGCGTGCCCGTTCATTGTATTCTATAGATCTACGTTTTGTGTGCGTGTACGCAGTTTTTGCAGCATGTTATTATTATTCGTTTGACATTAAGATTAGCTTAAATATAAAAGGTACAGCGTTTAACACAAAGATAATAAAATGTGGAAAAATAACCGAACACGTTCCATTTTCCGTATTATTTAAGCACGTTTCGTTGTTACCAAGGCTTGCAAGATTTGACACAAGAGTTCTAAATGAAGCTTTAACAAACTTAGTTTTACGTGGAATTTCTAAACTTTCCCGTTTGTTTTCCAGCCTCTTCAGTGGCTTTACGATTTGCAATCAATCATTAATACACCAGGAACTGCATGAGTATTAAAGTTTAACAAAGAAACATTGAACTAGAATAGTCAGTTCGTTCTAATATATACATATACTTCTTCCCGCGACTTCGTCCGCGTCCCACCCCGACGCATCGCATCGCCCGCTAGCTCTATTAGGTACTTCGTTTTCGCTTAGCGTTCTTTGTTGATTGTTATCTTTCGCTCAGCTCCTAATGGTCGTAGCGTGATGTTAAAAAAACTATAACCTTCCTCAAGACTTGGGCTATCAAATGCTGAAAGAATTTTCAAAATCGGTTCAGTAGATCCAGAGATTACCCCCTACAATCTCACAAACTTTACCTCTTTATAATATTATATTATTTAAATAAGTAAATAATAATAATCTAGCATATAGATAATGGATTTGTACGATGGTGTTTTGTAAACAATTGTTCTAGGATAGTTTTATTCCAATTAAAGGTTTTTCCAAAGACATCATAGATACTTACTTAGGAAAATTCATGACACTGTCAAGTTCAAAATAAACCTTTATTAACACTATGACTGTTATGTAACTTAGATGATGGGAGCTTTAGTTAATAATGACGACTTATTTTCTTCAAAAATTAATTTAAGTTATTTTTTTAAAGAATTTTCTGTAGAAATGCATTACGCCAATTGCGTTACACAGATTCAATAACAATCCGAAGGATTTCGAAAGAAGTTCCTAACCCATTGCGTTGTGACTCCCGCGCGACGCGACTCTAGTAGATAAATTTCTATGAAAACTGCATGGAAATTGTTCTATCAGAATCGCGTCGCGCCTGATTGCGGGAGCAAGTATAGTTTTGAAAGATTTGTCTGCCCAACAACATAAATAACGCAATGAATGTTGATGAACCAACAAAATGAAAAGCATTTGTAATTACCCTGTTGGTTGTTCACAAGGATTATAAAGATAAGTGTCGGTATTGGCAAAATTCAACGATTTTGATTTGTGAAAAATATTCGATAAATAAACGATTATCCACGAATGACCGCTATTTGACTGGCTCTTTATTAGGTTAAAAAAAAAAAAGGCATTTAGGTCAAAGCATTTATTTCAAGTAGGCACAAAAAAGGCACTTTTGAACGTCAAGTTTTACATTAAAATAATAATTGATTCTAGTCGCCCCTTCCAAAAGTTAGTTTCATATGAAAAAGGTACGCAAGGCTACAGATCAACCTATACACTTCCAGTATAAGCTGATCATCTCACATTGTATAGGATGGCCTTACAATGAGAGGTCAGTGTAAACTGGATATGCATAGCTTGATTTCTAGCCGTGTGTACCGCATCAGACCTAATATTCTCGTACAGCGAGCCGATATAAGAATTTCCACTTAATTGTTTAATACGGCCATGTTGGTCTAGTGGTCGCAAGGGCTACTGCTAGCACGAGGTCCTGGTTCAATTCCCAGGTCAGGCAAAGTGTTAGTACCAATGACGGGATCCGCTAGGGCCGACGCCTGCCAGGGTTGCAAGAAAGTCCGAAAGGGTTACCGTGGCCCCTGGCACAGGCAACTGAAGGAACACGGGGGGTTTTAGTCAGTAAGAGTCTGACACGCCCTCCCGCTCCGCCCAGAGCGGGAGAAGTTACTTGATGACTACACACCCACAAAAAAAATGCGAAGTTTTATTGGGTTTTCTTTCTGGTATTTCTCAATTGCAGCCCGGAGTTTGAATTAGTACTCGGTTGATGGCGATAGGCTCACCCCATATTACATGGGACGAAAGGTGAGTGTGATAGAAGTACACTTCTGCCCATCCCTTCGGAAAAACAAGGCGTTATGTTATCTAGATTAAGAATCGCCAAAATTGCACATGTTCAAACCGAAACCGACAGGTGGCCATATTGGCCATCTCTGTCCTATCATTAACCTGTGACTTTTATAGTCTTATCTTCCCTTTAAGGGGGAACTCAGGTTGCCCGCGAAATTCAAATGTTCTCATCGGGTTTTACGTTAAGCAAAATGTGATTCGCAACGATTACAAGTATGTATTTAAAGAATTAAAATTATCAATACAAGCATCTAAGTTCATATAATCCTATTGAACGGTCATTACATAAAATACTTATGAATCAATTCAACATATAACCTGACACTCACCTGCAAATAGCAAAAAAAACCTAAGAAAAACTTAATTTCGCGGGGAAAATGGCGCTTCCCCATTAACAGCTGTTGACAACGTTATTATTAGCTCGCCGCCCGTAATTATCAACTTGAATTATTACCGGATTAGATAGAACAATTATACGCAGACTACTGGTCGGTAAAAACTCTGTAGGGTCCTAGATTCCTTCTACAACTGTAATTTTTAATGTAGAGAAAACTTTTTTCGATTACGTTGCCACGAATGGCGCATCACTAGTTTCAACAATTGAAAGTATCGAACTATCACGTTCTCAAACGATGAACTTTTATTTGCACTATTACGGTTTCCT
Organism: Brachylomia viminalis; assembly: GCA_937001585.2. NCBI lineage: Eukaryota > Metazoa > Arthropoda > Insecta > Lepidoptera > Noctuidae > Brachylomia > Brachylomia viminalis. Next base: position 9,581,344 of record OW443300.2, read on the forward strand.
CGTGTTCCCTCGTAATAATGCAAACTCTAGGTTCAACACGCAGTAAGCGAACTCACGTTATTATAATGTCATAACATTAAACATGCAAATCGAGTAAAATAAGATTCTAATCGATCCAGTGCTACCCGATACGTGAATATATAAAAACGTCGCTGTTCTGGTTACTAATTGCCCGACACTAAATCGTCCTTAACGTGCTCATTACACACGCACTGCGTATAATTGCAGCGACCTTTAACGTTTAATTAGCCGACGAAGTAATAAAACGGCGGAGCTTTGTGCTTCCCCTTTTAATTCAAACCAGTTCAATAGTCACCCTCATGGGACTATACAGGGTGGCAGCGACATCGACGCGAAAACTGAAACTATGAATTCAGCACACGATTCTAAGCGTAAACTGTTTGGTCGGTTATCAACAAAAATTATCAGCTGTTTCATAGAAAAGTGCAATCAATACCATTGTAGCGGTATCTACATCGCCACATGGGAGCTGCGCGTCATACTGACGTCACGCAAATCCTGCATCGCGCAAGCAGAGTTTACCGCGCGACTAGCAAATATAAAACCTCCCGACATCAATCGTTGGGCAGTTGCCCACCAGACACGACACCCGTTTGGTCGGAGGATCCTCCCTTTTCTTTGGAGGTATGAGTGAACAAAATGTACCTACGGCAGAGCATTTAAAAAAAAAAATACGAAAAATTTCAACGCAGGGGTTTCAAAATCCCTACCTACCTAAAACCTACTGTATCCATGGTAACAGTTTGTGCTTCGATATCCCTGCCACCCTGTATATGTAATAAAAAACACATAACTGTTATTTCTACGAGCGCCTATTCGCATCACTATAACAACACCATCACGAGGGCTGTGTGTGTGCGTGAGTCACGAGCCTGTATTTTTCTTGTCTTAGACGCACACAGGCACACCTCGAGAACATCTGTACTTCTCTAGACTATAGTTACATAATTCTTTATGCAGTAACGCTATGTATTGTTGAGCGACGGTTAAAAAACGTGTTGATGCTGATGTTGAGCTAAATCATTATGGGGTCATGAGCTTATCATTTTTTTTTATCGCGTTACTGTTATTTTCATATTTGCATCAAATGTCGCTATCGCTACGATTTTGCTGTTTTAATTCCTGTTTTTAATGTTATTTTATCAAAATGTTTGTGTGTAGCTAATTCAAATTGTAGATTAAACTGGACAAATTACACGTAAAAAGTTTCAGTCATCGTAAGCTGCGTATTTTAACAAAGATATTAGTAAAATAAAATACTCGAGTAACGGGAGGAACAGGGTGTAAAGTTCGCTCATACCCCGATAGAAAAGCGAGGATCTTCCGACCACACGGGTGTCCTGTCTGGTGGGCATCTGACAATTGATGTCGGGACGTTGTATATATGCTAGTTGTGCGGTAAACTCTGCTTGCGCGATACAGGACTTTGCATGACGTCAGTGTGATGCGTAGTACGCATGTGGCATTGTAGATGACGCGACAAGACAAACAAAGTTACAGACAGAGACTGCTGAACTTAGCCCCTCGACAGTGATGATGCTAACGACCCCTAAATTATAATGAATTACTAATTGGATTCAGTAGTCTAGGTGATATTATGTTAAATACGAGGTGGTTGAAAGAAAAAGCTAAACATTTGAAAAGGACTTGAAAGATTGGTAATAAAAAATATCTCGAACGCTCTACCACCGACTTCAAGACTACATATTATTTAAGTTAGGTATTAAACAAATAATCATTGACAGGTACGGCCAGTATATCAGACTCATCTCAAACATAGATTATCTACTCCCAGTAAATAAACTTAGTTCCTTTTATTGCTCATGATGGCATAACTGGCGCGACGACCTCGCCGGCGAATTTTTTTGCCGTTCTCATAAATTTTGGGAATCCCACCTCTGAGCTGCTGTTGATCTATAATTTAGATATAATAACACACTTACTGCTAAAGAAGCCATAATCACCTTTTTTAAACCCACAAAGCAGATATTTGATTTGTAGAATGAATAAACTGTATTTGTTAAGAAAGTTGAAATTGTGGCTATTTTTTTTCGAGTTTGCAACGTTTTATCTGCAAAAAAACAAATGAAAAACATGAACAAATAACATAGCTTAAAAATAAATGACTGTCTTCTATATTCTTTCAGTACTTAGCAGCCTTAAAACATCTAGAACATACGCTGCAACAGAAGCTGTGTATACTTCCGCGTAGTCTTAATTCATTATACCTATATATACTATATAAGACTTATCAAATCTGTTTTTCTTACAGATTTCAAATGTACCGGACTTAACTGCTAACGTTTAGTCTAAGTCTCGGCTGGCTAGACAGGTTTTACGCGCCAGAATATAAACAAAAAAACCAGCCAAATCTTAGTAGTTATATATTTCGACGTTTTTGCTAGATTTTAGCCTCGTACGACCGATGTAGGTGCATTAATTGACTGGAGATTTGCATGAGTGATTTGCACCAGATTTTCAAATTCAGTTAAGGTTCAAGTGGTTATTTTTTTTTGCAAATGGAAACAGCATCGATAACGTAATACTTATTGGATTGGATATGGATTGTAGTATATTTTTATCCAATGAATATTTATCAACAGATGCACCATTTCACAGCATATAAAATGATACCTCTTTACACATTCACCACTGGCCACTCTGGGCATGTTCCCAGGGCCCCGTCATCCGCTGGATCCCCTAGCTGCTGCCAGTGTCGTAGCTAGAGACTGCGAAAAAAAACCCAACTGCGGGGTAACTGCGTAACACACAAATAGTAGGAACGGCTTTAATTTTGACAGTTCAACAACATCCATTGTGTTATTTACATTGTTCACCAGACAAAATTTTCGAATATAATATAAAGTAATGGATTAGCAATATCCTTCAAATTGATTCATGTTGTGATTTATAGTGTGTTACGCAATTAGGGGGCTGATCCCAGGCGGGGTACTAAAATCTTCGAGCACGCTTCGCTCGTTCTTGCATCATCATTGTCTCTAGCTTTTCTGCATTTAAAGTCGATAAAGTATACTTCAATTTCGGTATGAAACGTCAAAGAAAACCTAACTTATCAGAGGCAGGGTGCTTAAAAATTTGGCGCCATTTTCCTAAAGAGCCCAGGGCCTCCAATAGGTTAAACACGGCCCGTTACACGTGTTGTAGAGAAAGAAAATCTCAGTCACCTGTAAATATTTTTTTGTTCAACTTAGAACACGAAGATTCATGCACACTAATTTAGCGAATGACTTTAAATCTGTCTGCCACCCAGACATGGATACCGACATTTAAGATTTTTATTACAACTACTTATCTGTCTGCAACTAGAAATCAACTTTGAGAATGCAGTTATCTCATGAACTTTCACGGGCTGGGCTTTAAGATTAATTTATTAGATTACATCTTTTGATTTTCATCTTAAACTTATTATTTTTTTTAAACATCTCGATTTGTTTTTTTTATGAATAATGCGTAACCTACCAAAGAGATCTCGGATTCCATTAATAAATAAGAATTTTCACATAGAAAACTTTAAGTTGTACCTTTAGCAAAATCTTGGAGGACCTAAAATTAAATTTTAAATTAAATTTCATTTATTTCAGGTACCACCACCCATAGTTTAGAACATCTTTAAATTATTTAATTACAAATACACCTGTAATAATAGATCAGATTAGATCTGGACTGGACTGATAATGGACTGACCGGAATTTCTTTTTTTTTTGTTACATATTAAATGTTTTTATCTGAAGGTAGTAATAGCGATCGGGCACTATGATGAGTATATCACGCTTCCGAAGGATATCGAAGAAGCCAATTATTGTTTATACAAACCATAAGCAATCACTGCTTGTTGCTTTAGATTCCCAAGTAAACCCTACTTTATTTAAGACTTAAAAGATCCAAGTTAGTTATATAGGCATCTTTACTCCCAACCAGGAAGTGATTTTTCCCACGCTTCAGCTTCTGATTTACATCGGCTTATCTCAACATTTTTAATAAGCGTATGTGAAAGCCGTTTATAGACATAATCACACACATAATGTCCGATCTAGTGTCGATAATTCTACGAATACGAACTAGACTTCCTTCGCTTATTTCTCTCTTCCGAAGTACCAATATATCATTGGATATTCAGAACAATATCATGTGATTCATCAAACTGTAACCGTATCAATATGGGGGGACATAAATCGGACATTGCGCAGTGTCACGCCAAAGCCTGTGACATGGTTTCCTACAATAATACTGAATTTATTGCAACGATGTCGGATAGGCGGCGTTCCGTGCAAAAATCTTGCGTAGGCGCAACATATGCTCCGCCCGCGCTATTTGTGTACCCCATCACTGAACTCGTACGCATAGTAATATCTTATTTTAATGTCGCTCCTATGCCTCGACTTAATTTACGTGCACCGATAAAAATGAGTGCAGCAAAATCAACAATTTCATCTTAATTGATAAGATTTTGTGGAAGAAAAACGTTAATCTAATTATGAATTAGTAAACCTTATCTATCAGCCTTTCGTGTAAGATAGTGGTCAAACGCGAGCCTATAGTTATGTGTAAAATAACGAGATTCTGCAAACTCATTGCTTCGTGTCCTTTTTTTAAAACAAAACACTCGTTTTTTCAGTATATTTTAAAATAAATAAAAAAAAGTCATTGATTATTCAAAAGAGTATCAATATTGTGCAAATGTCATTATAATTATATGCGAAAGTTTGTCGCCGAGTAAAAGTTTTTAGATGTTCCGACCCGTGTAAAAACCAAAGCAAGCCAAAGAAATTAACAAAAGAATCTCGGTGTTATCATTAATTCACAATACAACCTATCTTTTAAAATTGAGATGATGGTTCAAAAGAATAGCTACTTAACGAGAGCTAAAACACAGTTTAATCCAATTAACATAAACGCAAGTTTAACGCCCGGTTTCAGTGGTTTTAGCTGAGTCGTGTCTGTCAGTCAGTCAATCATTCACTCAAGAGATACTTTTAAATATTAGGTTTGGTTTTAAAAAGCACTTAAATTGATAGTTTTCCTTTCCACGTCAACATTGCATTGATCTATTTATCTATTATAGTTAGGTACATTTTATGGTAAACCTTCCACAAATAATGATCAATAATGAATAAATATCGTCTGACATAAATAAATAATAAAATAATAAAAATGAAAAAATGAATGTATCTTTAAATTTGTATTACCATTTTCAGCCCCTAAATATTTAATATAAAAGGTGTTTACTTTTTATATTAAATATTTAGGGGCAACTTATAACTTCTGATTGTATACTTATAATAAAAAAAACTAAAGTAAATAATTTCTCTAGGACCTTGTATTTTGTTGACCTCTCGTCCGACCACTGAGCTCTTGCATAATAGCTTGAAAAAACTTAGCAGGTACCTACAAAGTATTTGGAATAGTTTAAAAATATTTAAAATTCTTATCATAGATTCTATGAAATAAAACATCACGCAGCCATTTTAAATTTGTAGATTCCTAAAATATACTCAAATATCATTATTTATAACATACAAATTGTATGATGCATCCATTTGTGACATTCAACAAAAATAGAACGACCTTTAATATTATCGCAATTCGTCCAAATGATTAGCATAGGCTTTAATTTTCCGGCCAGTCTATATTTAAATTGTTTATCAACGAACATAATACCTATGTACCTTCATACTTAAATTACTTACATAAATTAATAGAATAATATTTGCTACGCACGCTCTACGAAAGTGCTACGAGAAAGTTTGAACGCTCAATACGCTACGGCATTTAAAATGACAACATAATAAAATGACATACGAGTATCAACCAATTGGTTGACCGTCCCATCAGTAGATAGTGGTAGTGCTTTTTTTTAATAGTGTTGTGTTTAGTCTAAACGTTTTGAGATTTTAGCTCCCTTCAAAATGGTTGAGCTGAATGGTGCTGATCCATGCGTCATGTTCGTGAACGGGCGCGTCAGTACGGACTGGTCATCTCTTAGCCGCCACGGCTTATTTTAATTATTTTATTTGTGGATTGTTTTGTTTAAATTTCTATTTGCTGTACTCTGGACACTCAACGTGTACGTCTTATTTACATCGTTCTCACATATAATTATACCTATATTGAACATTAATGATGTAACTAATATTTATGTAACAATATAATTTAAAAGAGTGTCCATGGAGTTTCTTGCCCGTTCATCTCCATAGGTACCTACTACGCTTTGGAATGGGCAACAAGCTTCATATTTCTGACTGACCGACCACTAGACAATTCAAAAGTGCCTGTAAATGGTTTAATTGAAATAAATAAATCATAAGTTTCTCAAATTTATTTATTACGTACTTACTTAGTTTAATTAATATTTTTGTTACCTTAATTTGTTTGTTACTATTTTGTTTATGTTTAATTTATTACTAAAGATGTAAGACGGTTACTTAGCATTATATAAAATTATATAGGCTATATTACCTGTATACCTATTACCAACTGTGTAGTAATATTTGTACGCCTTGCAAGGCAAACATAGTGACTCAATATTTTTCTATTTTTATATCATCGTGTACCACTACATTATACCTATGTGTACAATTAAATACATTTCAATTTGAATTTTGAATTAGAAATGCTTTGAGTTTGAGTTTAATGGGATATCGTGAAGTAAGAAGGAAGATAAGTATAAGTACTTAAACCTTATTCGTCACAGGCCTTATAATTGTAGAGATGTGCTGTAGAAAAATACGTTTTACAGTGAAATGGTTACTTACTTCATATGAAATCAGTTCGTTTTTAAATAAATCGGACGTCATTGCTTCAATAAATCAGCCTGATGTGAACGACATATATATGTTGTAGTTATTTTTTTTTTGTATCTCAACATTAAATATATTTATTGACCTTTGATTATAAGAACCACATTTTTATATTGTGACAGAATGGATTGAACAACAACAACAATCCCCCCTCTTTCTTACCAGAAGAAAAAATGGCTACGCCCACTTAATATGGCCTGTATATAATTCATAATCACTTCACATACAAAATAAAATGTAAATAAGGTACGCGTATCGTGCAAGTTCGCCTCGCTCTGCTGGTGAACAGACCTCCCCTAGAGCGGTGCGTGATCTTGGAAGGATAGTGCCAATAATCACCAAGCTGGGAAAACAGATAGGCGATCTCTTTAGGTACCTACTTTGAGTAAAAGCGCATACACTTGGTCGTCGGCTCGAATTCGGTTACCCGAACGAATTTACCCGAATTCGGGCACTCTGGTGTCTTTGGAAATAGATAATCAGATAATGTAGCTGGACTTACTTGCCCGAAGACAGGTCTACTCGATATATGGTTAAAGAAATTTTTTCTCAATAAGACATAACAAAGATTTCGTTTACTTGAGAACATTTTTAAAACTTAAAATATATTAATATGACAACTTTGACACACAAACTAAGCAGCTATCGTTTTCGTTTACAGCAAATCATTTAAATACCTACGTAATGTGATATCGTTAATTTACGCTTGGTTATTAGCCTGAATTCAAAATGAATTAAAAATGTTAAAATTCATGGTCTTCCTTTTATTTGTGACACTATGTTATTTAGCAAAAAATAATCCTTATGATGAAGCCTTTCGATCGGTATTATGAAACTATAGGGTGATTATTATTCTCATTTAACGGGTTCGATTTCCGGTTCAACCATGTAATTATTTAAATATCTATGAATTAAATTGTTTTTTTTTAATTCAAATAATGTCTTCATTCAGTAAAATGTTCCATCTACAATATTCAAGGTACTTTCCCTCCATGTGGCATATATGTGGGACGCCCTGTCTATACACAAGTGCGGTTTTAAAACAGAAAATATTCTTAGACATTTTTGTTCACCTATAAGCAAATATGTAAACGAAAAGAGCACCCTTGAATAAAAGAACATGTTTTTTCCAACACAATTTGTACATCAGTCATTTTTCTGTTCTTGCAACTGTCCGTCTACAAACTATGTAGGCCTATTTTTAGTCTTCACAGACGGCGACTCACACTTGCCCATTTTTTATTAGATACGCGTATAAAATGAGCAACCTTCAGAAAATGCAAATACCGCCAACTGCATGTCAGTCGTTGCCCGACTAGTCTGGGAGTGATTAGAACCAAGGCCATAGTGCTAGCTTCCAATTTTAACAAACTACTGTTGGTGTTTTTTTTTTATGAAATTTATATAAGCTTATATTTAATTTTGAATATTACTTATAATATGGGTATTTATAGATACACCTAAGGCGTCAGTCTGGCGACAAGGATGCAGATGTAATTTGATGTCCACCTGTTGATAGTTTGATACAGTATCTAAATCTCAGTATGTATTAATTGGGCCACCTTGGTGCCTCTGAAATAAAGGGGTCAACATGAATGTAAGGTTTATCAAACACAGAAATGCTTGAATCTGATTGGCTCGAAAGGAGATTATAGACTTTTTCTCTCATTCTTACATTTAATTTATACATAAAACAATATTATTATATTAATGGCACCTTTTTCTGTCTACCTGTCAAAGGCGAATAAAAGCCGTAGCGTCTATGGCTGGACTATCCTGCCAAAGTGGATCATTACTCACTTAGGTACCTATGAAGTCCGCATCGACTTTGGTCCAGTTTCGTAGCCACTATAAGGACCTTTTCACACGTTCTGGCTGACTCGGTACTCGGCTGGGAATGTATGGCTAACTCCGGTGAAATCAACTAGTACCTACGTGTGAATGCTTCTGGTTCATAAGCTACCCGTGCCGGTCCAGGGCCGGTTACCCGGCAACCTGGGCGAGTGAAAAGGCGGATGAGATGTACTCACTTACAAAACTGGGAAACTTTGTCGACAAAGCGGCAGCGTCGCGCTGACGTCGCTGCGTCGATTGGAGCTGCACGTTTTGTATTTAAGCAGAAGCAGGCGTACGACAAGAGATGGCATTACGCGTCTATGAAGCTACGCTTCCGTGGACAATAGGCCTTATACTACAGACGCTGTCGGTGTTGGACGTCTAAACTACGCAAATCATTATTGGCCTATAAATGTCCTTTGCTGAACATGGGACTTCCTACGACGCCGACGGATGCAATGAACGACCGAAGACGATTTTCCATAATCGCGTGGCAGTTCATTTCTGTTGCAGGCAGAGGACGAATGACGTTAACTCTTTACTTATGAATGACATTTAGTGTTTAGACACTGTACCTACAAGTTTAACGAGGGTTTGCAATCATCAGATAACTTCTCCCGCTCTGGGCGGAGCGGGAGGGCGTGTCAGACTCTTACTGACTAAAACCCACCCGTGTTCCTTTAGTTGCCTGTGCCAGGGCCACGGTAACCCTTTCGCACTTACCCGCAACCCTGGCAGGCATCGGCCCTAGCGGACCCATTCATTGTTGCTGACATCACTTTGAGGCGCGCGTGGAACACAAAAGTTTAACGACCTGGAACAACTATGAATGTGAAGATATTCTTTGACATAGGTATGAGCGCTTCCTTCGGAACATTACAATTCATTGAAACATTACCTTAACATTTTCCGTAAATTTTCAAATAAATAAATGCTATTTCATAGAAAAGTGCAATACCTACGCAGTCAAAATGCATGGAACAGCATTTTTGTTTTGTAACCTAGCAAAAATTTCAACGCTGGGATCACGATCATGATTCAGAATCATGTTCTGAATCATGTATGTCCCTGCCACCCTGTAGGTATACTGGGCAGCAAACCTTGGTACCTAATACTGCAGTCCACAATAATTTACAGTTCAATTTTGAAGACTTAAAATAACATCATCAAATTTATCACACTTCCTTGTTTGACTCGTTCCACCCAAACGTAATACTTACGTAGTTCTTTAACTACATAATGTACTTTTACATTTATCGACGAGGAAAATAGGTGCAAAATGGAACCTAACCAAGATTAGAAAACCACATTTAAATTGAAAAGTCCTGAAATACCTAACATGCTTATACTAAATGTAGTGGTTTTTGAGGCAAATTTTACAGTAGGTTTAGGTAATTAGATATATCAACCATTCATGGAAAAGTAGAACTTTACGGAAATGGAATTTGGGTGCATTACAGCAAACGTAGTTGTCAAAAAATATCCAGAATCGATGGCATGAATTTGATAAGAGCTAGCTGGTGTTAGGTATAGATTTGGGCGCGACCGGATGCCCATGCGTTGTAGTCGTCGGGCCGAAGATATCGCGTCCGTCGGCTACGCGCGCGCGACCTGCACCGGGTATAATGCGTTATTTCGTGCGACCTTGATCCCCACGCCGCGCAGCTCTATCCGCGCGTGTTATGTAAGGCCAGTACCACACACTGCAGTTTCAGGACAACGCGTGACGTCACCCTATTGATTGGAGACCAGAACAAGAATAGAAAATGTTTAATGGAATTATTTATGAATAATGAACCTATGTGTGCGTGCGCACGCGTTTCACGTTTGATTGTTTTGTTATAGAATTCTATAATATTTTTTATTTTGCGTTGGTTATTGATGAGGTTTGAGATCAATGGGCAGTAAAAGTGGAAAGGAATTATCGAATTGATAATCACGTGCACAATGTTAGTCCCACATTCGATAGAATATAATAAGGAGCTGATAATTATAAATTATAATATCAATGTATCTATTGAACAGCGGATTTTTTACTGTATAGGTGACATTGCAAATAAATATTTAGAAAAGTCAAATGAAGAGTTAAAAAATACTGTTTCATTTTTTAAAAACGAACTCAAAAATAAGAGTATGCCAACACTAATATTGACTGATCACCTACCTACCTACCTATCAAGGAAGACAAAATTCTGAGCACTATTGGCACTAGCGACTTTAGTCAAGTCTATTGGTCATACCTATATCTGCGCACATGACAACATACTTAGGTACTAGTATGCCTAGGCTATAGGAAACGGCAGAGTGCACACGCAAAACGTATGAAGTGACATACAAGTGTGAAAGAGACCTAATGTACCATTAAATTAACATAGACCAGCTCATGCGAGCTGCATCGTTAAGCCAAGGGTACACTGATTACTACAACAAAAACTTTGTCTGAACATCTACCTAAAGTTTTTATTTGTGTTTTTACTTTATATGTGTATTTTATTCAAGCATTTCGTAATGCCGTGCGATTTTCTTGGTTTTGGGCCATTTTTCATAGTGGACCTAATGTTGCCATAAAAGGGGCTATTCTCAAAAACTGCAGAAATTTGGTCATGTCCCCTTTCGTGTTTGGTTGCCCTGAGGAGTTCAAGGTTTCGAATTTAAATTTATTCTTAACAGAGTTGATTGGAGATGAGTTATTTAGGATAGCATTTTTCCGAATTGGAGTTATTCTGGAGACATTTCTTTGGAGATTCTGTGATTTAGACTCAATATGTAATAGGAGAATAGGAAAACGAAGGCTGCACTAGCATGCAAACCTTCAGAACTACAGACTTTCAGTAACTATACTTATAATAATAATAATTATACAGTTCCAAAAACAGTGTTACCGATTATTTCTCCAACAGTTATTGATAAGCAAACCTATGCAATACAGTACTCAACTTTAGTGGAAAAGATCACCTATAGCCTGTACAAGTTAAAAAACTGTATCAAAGGAGACAGGGGCTTCCGTTTACAATGAGTCAAGAGTATTGACAATGTACTCGTATGTAAGCTGATGTTTGTTGGAAAAACCTAATAAGTAATAAAAGGATACATGAAGAAGTAGGAACAAGTTGGTAATTAGAAAACCGGAGAGTAGGTGTGTTGTGTGGTGTGTGAGTAAGTTGGTGTAGTGAGCGTGTGCGTGTGATTGTGTATGAGTGTACAGATTTTACTGTAGAACTAGATCGGTTGTACAAGAAGATTTTCTGACTGACTGCGATCACCGTCTTTTTGACAAGCGTGGTAACAGCCAATACTTCAAATGTTAATTTTCACTGCTCGATGTAGGTAGGTACCTAGGTAACCGATTAGTTGACTATACCCAAAAAATATGCTATTATTTTTCAGCTTTGAATAAAAACTTATTTTGGCAGACTATTCTCATAACTCAAAAATTATATTTCCTACAAATGCATGTATACAATCATATCATTTATTGCATGATCTATCATGACTCAAAAATAATAAACGACCTCTTAGCTACAACTTCAGTTAATTAAACCTCTAAACACATAAAAGACACAATGTAACGTTCGTCCGTGTGTCCACTCCTTTATACGTGTTAGCTAGACTATTGTGCTGCGAAGGTCGGCCATAGCTATACCTAACTAGGCTTACTTTGTGCGCTAGCATTTGAGCTAAGCACTTTAATCTTACTTCCTATTCGATTATATTGACGACTTGTTTTGTCCTCTTTTTTTATTGACATGTTCTGTTTCCATTTCCATGGCATCGCTGAATTAACAGAACTGAATAAGAATAGCCAAAATAAAAGCTGCCCTAAACTGCCAATCAATAAGCACCCTACCACGCTTGATAAACGGCTTGACCGAGAGATTTGGTAAAATCCCTGAAATCACCGATCAAGAAGAAAATTCATTTTATATTTCTAAACAGGGTTAATTTCTCAAATCATGACAAGAAACCAACACGCGGACATTTCCTTCAAACTTAAACCAGCCATGCGAGGGGTTAAAGGTTATCAATTGGGATATTCGACATCTTTCATGATTTAGTGGCATAGCATCCCTAAAGATTTCAAGAACTCCTTGGTCCTCATTTTCCTGAGACATACTATACAAAACGATTCCATTCGGCTGCCCTACAAAATAACAATTACCAGTGTTAAAGTACACAACACAAAACCAACAAATATAAGTACAGGTACCTATCCTGAAAGAGTAAGTTATTGCAAAGAATTCCAGCTTCTTAGCAGTAACAAGAAATACTTACCGAATTATTTGTTCAAATGTATGTTCATTGGTCGATGTCTAATTGGTAACCTGTAAGGGTACGTGCCTTTAAGAAACAGGTATATTGCCACAGGCTAAGATGAGAAAAAAAGGTTCTATTTTAATTATGGTTTGTAGTTATTAAAGAATTAACTACTCCGTAAAATAGTGTAGGGTTCTTTGTGGGAAGATTCTTCACAGACATTTATTACACGCAGAGTCCAATTTGAGCTGTTATTTTGATCCTGATGATACGAAATAATAGTTTTTTTTCTTTCGGTTTAAATGTTTGTAAACACCCGCGATACAGGAAAAATTCATAGTATAGGGCAACGTTTAAAAAATAAACTTTTTATGTAAGTGACTAGCACTATACCAGAGACATTAAAGGTCTCAAAGACCTAGACTTTTGAAGAATAAGTCTCTACGTAGGTAAACGAAGCGGAACAAATATTCCTAGAATTTTCCGTTGAATAATTTATGAATAAAACGCATGAATTCGCGCCATTAGTTGATTGTATCTGAAGAGATAACATCAAAATGCCTGCGTAGCGTGTTAGCAACGGCAATCTATTGCATTTTTATCAAACAGTGCATTTTAGGAAGGTCATAAGATTGTACAGCCAGTTATATCACGGAAAATATTGTGCTGATAATATGATAGATTAGTTTTGTACTATCATGAAAATAGCTAGAAATAATTTACTTACAGGAAATAACATAAAACTGCTAGTGCAGGTACGTACCTACTGTTTAGTCGTTCCTGAATATTACAGCAAATTGTTCAAGATAACATCAACACAGCAGCTCATACCTCATTATATTCTGCAGCCATTTACAAAGTCTAGAACAATGATATGTCGTTTTTCTGAGAACCAATGGATGCGATGAGAAAAGGATCCAAAGGCTTTTGGGAAAAAAAAAGATCTAAACACAAAGCGTACGGTCAAAAATTTAAAATAGCATGTTCCGCGTCCGCGGCCTTTACAACGAGCGTGTGATGAAGTGAGGAGTGGGGGGAGACAGACGGACCGATGACATCACACCGAGTTGCAGTGCGGTGCGACCGCCAACTCTTGCGCAATCGTGCGCCCTTGATCTTGACTGCGTCGCGGCCGCACGCGTGTGCGCACAACACCTACGTTTAAATACTAGGTACACTGGCAGTTATATTTATCTTCGCGCATGTAGGCGCGAAGCGGTAATCACAGAATAAAAAATAATACACAAGTGGCGTTTTGTACTTATTAGCAAATCTGAGTGTTCCGGCTGCTGCGTCGGGTAGGTAAATTAATGTTGTAATTAGTGGTGGAGGCGCGCGAAATTTGATTTTAAGTTCACCTGCAGCAATGCAATTCAACGTGAACTATGACGTGATCTTCAACTAACAGAAGTCACAACAAATTATTTAAAAGGACATTTAATCACATGGCAACTGAAATGATGGTTCAGACGAAATAAATATGCGCACATTATAAGGACTTATCAGCGAAGATTAAACATTTTTAACATACCTATAGAGGCAGTGTTGAACAAAATTAATTTATATTGTTCCATGATGTTTTCAAGGTTGCAGACTAAAACCGTTTATACGACATATAAATTAGTATTATGCCTAGACACAATACCTTTTGTATACAATATGCGACGGTTCGTGGATGATTTAACATATATCATCATGTGTTGAGGGTTACATACTGTATCAGTTAATAAGCGGTAAATGAATAATGAGTCGTGACTGGTGTTGAAAATAGGCCTTAAAATTGATAACGCATAAGTCTGTGGCAGACGTAAATACACGTGTAACGATAACCATGAGTACTACATAACTATAGGGCTGGGACTACCTACGCGACAGCTGGATTTAGATCCGGTTACCGACTTCCCGTACCTATATTCCAGGATTTAAATCATAACTGACAGTCCAAATAGGGTTGGAAAAGGAGTCACCAACGAAAATACACTCCTACATCGAACCACTGTGCAATTTCATGTGAGCTTAAAAGGCCTAAAACATCAAAATAATGCAACTGTCATACTGGGTATCATTTTTGGTGTCTTCGTTGAAGCGAATTTGAATTTCCGACCATTTAAAAAATTATAGACTTCTAACCAAAAAGTGCACTAGGCTAGATTTAGGAGTCCGGGAGTTCAAAAAACAGAAAATGATTATACTACGAGGGGCGTTCAATGTATTCTCGGTATGGGGTGATTTACTAATGATGTAGGTATTTACTAATTAATTAATTAATGACATTATGAGGTATAAAGGTAAAATGTCATATAGTCGTGATCATTAGTTTGTTAATTATCGTTAGTCAACAACAACTGGAATGGCTAACGTGACAATGTTGAAGAAAATGAAAGAAGACTTTTGGGAAACGATTTTCCAACGATGAAGAACTCAAGGCGGCAATAAATGCGCATTTTTCTGAAAAAGAGTAAAGTTATTTTTTACAAGGTATTGAAAAGTTAATTTCGAGATGTAATAAAAATAATTTAAATAGAATTTACGTTTTTTTCATGCCGATACCGAGAATACATTGAACGCCCCTCGTACATCCACATGGCAATAGAACTCCTCATCTCGGTTTAGAGATTATTGGCAGCACTTGAAAACCCATAAACGCTTGAGCACATGAACCTGTAAAAACTCGAGTTACTGCAATTATTTTTATTTACCGCTATGAGAGTCGCGTTAACGACATGTAATAACACACGTTCCGATTTTATGTACCTATGTATGCAAAAATTGTTTTGTATTATTTACCAAAACTTGGGTCTGCTATCGCCAGCTGAACATTTCACCTAGATAGAACCATTCTGAACTGCGCAATGTTTTTTTAGGTATTTTTTTTTATCTGTGCTGAAGCGGATACAAGGTGGACCGTGAGATAATTTTTTCGTTTTGGTTGTCGTACTGATTGTGTCTGGACTGGGTAAAGGTACCTGGCCAACAAATATATTCTTCAGTGGTGGTTTTTACTTGCTATCAGTAATTAGGTAATTTTTAGCAGTGGAGGTCGACTGGTGTATGACAGGGGTGGTCTAATAAAAATTAAATATTTTAATGTCAGTTTATTTCGACATTTCTTCTGTTCAATTTTAATATTAGATAGTAGTGAAGGATGTGCGTTTAGGGGGTAGTCCTACAAAAAGTGCTGGTTCTCTAGTAATAATAAAATAAAATATCTATTTTAGAATAAACAGTTTATACTTGGAGCAGAAATAGTGAGCGAGAATTTTGGAATTCGGGAGAGGTCGTTGGTGCGTTATTTCGAAAATACATTATGAAACTTGGTAACATTTTTTAGGCTCTGGAAACAAACCATAAAGTTGATATGAACACAAAAAAACTCCTAAGGTCTACCTAGGAGTTTTTTTGTGTTCATATCAACTGGATTTTAGACATGGTGTTTTGTGTTGTGAATTTTACCGGTAGAAGAATTTTACCATAATATTTTTTTGTTCTTTTTTGCAACTTGACGCGTTCACATCTTGTCTAAAGAAAGAAAGAAACATATTTTATTTAGGACACGCACAGGCAATACAAACAGTAAAAATAAAAAAATAACCTTTAAAACTAACAAAATTAACATTAAAAATAACAAGAAAATATAAAATAAAAGGCCTGTGCGAGACCAAAAAGAAATGCTCCTATCTCAGCATAATGCTGCAATATTTAAAAATAAATACCGCAGCGCTGGTATTCTGATAGGGCCCGCTGTGAAGCTACGGACACACCTACGGAGATCTATAAATCACACTAGGGGAATACAAAAAAAAAAAAACATAAAAGTATGTACACCCACGCCCGACGCTCCAACATCACTTCATCATTCATCATCATTGTCTAATTGATCTATCATCATTGATTGTCTACTTCATCATCAATTGTCTAATTGATATGGACAGGTTAAATATTAACTCTAGCGCTTTTCTAATTTACAATGGATGTGTAACTAAAATGTTCCTATTTACGTGTTACAGCGGCGGGAGCTAGCTCAGACATGGGAAGTGAGCACTATTGCCTAAGGTGGAACAATCATCAGAGCAACCTGCTGGGAGTATTCAGCCAGTTGCTGCACGACGAGAGCCTGGTCGACGTCACGCTAGCCTGCTCCGAAGGTGCATCCATTAGGGCTCACAAGGTAAACATCAACACTCAATTCTATATTTTTTTTTTTTTTTTTTACTGTTTCACTTATACTTTCATGGGTACCTACTTATGAAAACTCAGAATCTAGGTTCAGATTCAGATTCAGATAACTTTATTTGCTCAAACATGTGTGTACATACCATTAAAAAAATGCATGCAAGGTGTAATACGTACATGGAGTTGTGCTAACATGTTTACCATAATTGTCATGGTGTGCAAATAGTAATAAAATTGGAATTAAAAAAATTATAAGAACATTCATTAACATTGACAATGCTGACATAAATAACAAATAAAAATAAATTGATTGATTCATAATTAATTCTTAGACAAAATTGTCAAATATTCAATTATCAAAAATAAAAAACATAATAATGTCAACGTAGGTCCATATTATTCAATACAAACATCATCATCAATCGGTCGTTTTCCATGGAGAAGAGCCGGCAAGAAACTTAGATACCTACTCTATAAAAAATAATTGGCTTTTACAATGTTTGTAAGTTACCTACACTGTGAATAGATATGGAAGGTCAGTGCAGGCCTGTCAACAAGTACTTGTACATGTAGGTACTAGTAAACTGTACCTATTTACTTTTAAAACTGACGCAGATTAGGGTTATAATAATAAATTATGATGCGGAGGAATAAGGGACGTATTATGACGAAAGTTTTGAGTTTGACTGTGGATGACAAGGTGTAGAGGAAGACCATATAAACCAGACTAGAAAGGGCCTGATTAATGAAACGGCTCATAAAGACTTGTATATTGTAAGAAGAGGAGGTATTTGGACTAATTCAGTACGAACTGAATTAGTCCAAATACAGGGTGTCAGGGACATCGACGCGGAAATTGTTACCTTGAATTCAGCACATGATTCTAGACATCGTAGATATTTTTCGTCGCTTTTTAAAAGTCCACTAAATATGTGCACGGTCACAATGTAGGTACGTGACAGCAGTTGTTTTTTTACCGCGGTAACTACACCCTGTATGCGTTTATAGAAGGGCAGGAGGACGATAAAACGTGGCGTTCTATGTCAAAGATAGCGGGAGGAGCAAACAGTGAATGGAGCGGGAATCGTTTTTGTCCTGCGTTGGGATAGGCATTAGGCAGATAGTTGATAGGAAATGGTTAGATACTTAACTTTAAAGATCTGATCCCTCCAAGACTTGAAAACACATGTCACTTTCGATTTTCGTTTACAGTTCTCACATTTTGGACGATTTGCATAGAGCGATACTGAATCCGTATAAGTTTAATGACTTCTGTTTAGTTACGGCACGTGTTGAAACCTCTCGTTGCGCCTCATTTCATTATCTATTGTTAATCTGCGCGCTCTTAGGGCCCATTTACATGCCACGACTTTTGCTTGCATCACGCCTAAATACATACTTTGCTATGAGGTTTTCTTGTCTACCGATTTTTCTCTGTTTGTATAGGTGAAAAGACGGTGTGTGTAAAAGCACTATTATTTATTTATTTAAATAACATGGGAGACTTACAGCTAAAACAAACAGATCAAGGACAGTAGGACATTAGTCTGAAAGCCAATTACAGGTCTCCACTTATAAAACACAGAGAAGAAAAAATAAATTCTAAGGACATTCACACCAAACTACTATAAACTACAGCATAATATTATTATGTTGCTCGAACTGCTTAGCAATCATCATAACAAAATAAACTACATGAAAAAGTTATAAGCAATACGAAGGGAATCTTTGGGTAGATAGAGAGAGAACCTAATTTAAAGTGAGCTCATGCTGATAATGAAAAATAAATGTACTTACTAGGTAAACAGGGTGTGATCGTGGTTATCAGATGTATTTATATTTTTTTAGTAAGGGAATTAAAGTACTGAATTTGTATGGATGATTTGAAAAGAATCTATAAGATACTTAGAACTGTTTTGGGCTTGTCTTTTCATCTAACAGAACAATCGTTAGCGTTATTATATTATTTCTAACCGACACTGCAAGTGTTTCCTGTCGCTGGACAGTCAGCTTTATTACCGAAAATCAATATGGAAAAATTCAATAATAATAATAATACATTTTTATTTCAGAAACTTGTACCACTTTTACAGTAAATCTTACATAGGGACCTCCTTTTAAGTAAAAGATATACCTGTGCTAGGAGATCCCGCTCTTCGATGACAAATTTTGGAATGGTAAAAGTGGTGTACAGAGAGAAAACAGAATACAAACAAAAAAATCACAACGTAAATCTAAAACTAAACGAGACTTGAACTATAATTAATAAAGAAAAATAAATAAAGAAAAATAAACTCAACTTAAATTTAAAGATATAATTATCCTAAAATAGTTTATGTGAGTATGTGTGTGTGAGTGTATATGTGCCTGTGTGTGTGTGTGTGTGTGTGTGTGCGTGTGTGCATCTGTTATGCTTTATATTGACTATGCTTGATGCATTAATTCAATATCATCAAGTTTCTCTGTCTACGATCATAGGACTTTAGTTTTAACCATTGAACTATTGCCTTTTTGCAGTCTTTGGTACCTACTCATAGGATAGATGTTAATAATTAAAAATTAAAATTAAAAACAACTTGGCAAGGATAGTGTGATTTTCTGTCTGAACTTTTTTTTTTTCTCAATATTCTCTTCTATGCGCCCAACTGGGCTTTGGTATTAAAATACCGGACCTAACTCGCTTTTAAGTTACCGACTTTTGTTAGTATGCACGTCTCAACAGCACGACATTGTCACTGCAAGCATATTTAAGCATATAATTGCATCAACAATGCGATTAAATTATTATTAATTGCATCATAATTTTGTGTCATCACGCACTCTGCGATCACCGAATATATTACTTATAAGTACTGACCATCTTTTGTTTCATGTTAGGCATAGGAAGTTGTTAGTTAATCCCACTCTGGTTGGATACCTAAGGATTATCCTAGCTGGTTGTTCTGGATTGTTAACTGTAGGTGGGGCTTATGGCTAAGCAATAACAGCCGCACGGTCAATCGATCAGGTTTTAAAGCTACGCTTGCCACGGTTGGTCCGGGGATGGGTGACCATCGTTACATACCAAGCAAGAACTCCGTGTCTCGGAAAGCACGTTAAGGCGTTGCTCCCGGCTGTCATTCGTGGATCGTTGACAGTCGTTACGGGTCGTCAGAAGCCCGAAAGTCTTACCAAGGGGTATCGTATTACCCAGTAACTGGGCTATGGAGGTCAGATAGGCAGTCGCTCCATGTAAAATACCTACTTGTATTATATATACAACTTGTATTACATACATGTATTATATATATAACTTGTATTACATAAACGCGAAAAGACTAGACAGCATTAGTCGCTAAAGCAACGTTATAATTTATCGTAAAACTTTAAACCGAGGTTACCGAACGGTAAGTTAAACACCAGTTGAAGAGTCGACTGTGGTGGAAATGATGCAGTCAGTCCCGTTTAAGATTTAGTAGCCATTAATCGGGTATACGAGGAAATACTTTCATCTTTAACACGATCAGTTTCTGTGAAGCGAGATAGGCTAAGACGTTTTACCGCGTAGGTATGCGGTATGCCTATCTATTTAATTCTAAGTAGGAAAGTAGGTGGACGAGAGGATTCGAATGAACTGAAGTCCAATGAAGGAAATGAAAGACGAATCACGAGTGTGAAAACTTAATAGATTAGCGGTTGATAAGTTTTTTTTTACATGTTTTTGTCTCTGCTTCGGTTTAGTTTTTAGAACTGCTTAGCCTTGTTTTTCTGAGTTGAACTAGAGCTTCGAATAGGTAATGAGCTACTGTAGGTACCCGTGTAGGCCACGAGGATACAGACCGAGTTTACCGTGAGCCTATGTTTTTTTTTTGTTAAAGCGGGATTGTCCGAAAGGGGTACCGCTGACCCGGAACATAAAGGGCCAAGGAAGGAACACGGGTGGGTTTTAGTCAGTAAGAGTCAACACTCCCTTCTGCTCCACCCAGAGCG
The DNA here is from genome assembly GCA_937001585.2 of Brachylomia viminalis. Lineage (NCBI taxonomy): Eukaryota > Metazoa > Arthropoda > Insecta > Lepidoptera > Noctuidae > Brachylomia > Brachylomia viminalis. The sequence continues at coordinate 9,602,415 of OW443300.2, forward strand.
GGAGGGGTCATTTGATGATTTCCCATCCTCAATAAAAGAAAAAAAAAAGCCTATGTTTGTTTCGATGGTGCAATTTCGCACTGGCCACATTATTCACATAGATAACCTAACCGGCCGACGCATCCAGCAATTAAAATAAAAGATAAAGCAACACGCTTGAATCGTTTCCAGGTAGTGCTGTCTGCGTGTTCATCGTACTTCCGATCTCTGTTCGTGGACCACCCGTCGCGTCACCCCATCGTGATTCTCAAGGACGTGGGTCTTGAGGAACTACGGACTCTGGTAGACTTCATGTACAAGGGCGAAGTCAACGTCCAGTACTGTCAACTGCCTGCCCTCCTCAAAACTGCTGAGAGCCTCCAGGTACCAACCTATTCTATTTTTTAAATATGATTGACATGTAAAAGTTTTTGTACAAACTTACTTCGGAGATATAGACATTTATTTATCGATTTTGTTAAAGATTTTTAGGTCACCTTTACCAGCTATCTTCCTTATGCACAAGTTACTGTCTTGGTAGCTACCTACACGAATATTTAAACTAGGAATCAACATTTTAAAACTAGCTTCTATCGAAACTAGTTTTCAGCCTGCCTGCTATCGCAAATAAAATATTAAGGTCAAGACTATTTCAATTACTGAGTGAGCACACATCGCCTATTTTTTTAAACTAGAATACCTACCTATTTATGTAGTAGGCGTCTACCTATTATGTAGGCAACTATTAGGTTAGCTAACAGTGATATAAAATATTTTTTATTTTATTTTCCAGGTTAAAGGACTTGCTGAAATGACTACCTTAAGCGCCGCCGGCATTGAAACAAGAAAAGTTCAAGAACCAATGGAAGAGTGTCAACCACAAGACACGAGGGAAAGTTCAGAATCACACGAGAAGTTGGATGGCAGAGATCACAGGGAGAAAGAGGATCGGCGCGAACTAAAAGACACACGGGAAGTCCGTGAAAGAGAAAACAAAGAGACTCGTGACGTAAGAGAAACTCACGTAAGAGAGATTCACACAAGAGATTCTCGAGAGTCGAGAGAACCAAGAGAACACAGAGACAGAGAAGTTAGAGAACCTCGGGATTTAAGAGAATCTCGAGACATTAGGGAACCCAGAGACCCTCGAGACTTGAGGGATCCCCGCGAACTGCGGGAACACAGAGATTCCAGAGAATCTAGGGATATTTCACGAGATTTGAGGGAGGTTCGAGATCCTAGGGACTTACGTGAATCTCGAGAAACTCGTGATCACAGAGAAATGCCCGAAGCGTCGCCCCCGAGGATATCCCCGTTACTTTCAGTTCGGCGATTTAGGCCAGACATCACGGGCGAGACTCCAATCCTCTCACACCCTCCTATCCCTAAAGACGAGCCTCCTGATGAGCCCATGCGATCATCGTCACCAGAAGACGATATGGTGTCGATTAGATCAAATGGAGCACAAAATGAAAGTATCGGTACGTAACAGTTACGATACTTAAGTTAGTAAATCTTTCTAGCGCTAGGTTTAGTTTTTATTCTATTATTTGTGGCCACTCACGGCAACGATACCTTAGACTTATTTCTACTATTTATTATGTAGGTACCTGCTACAGTTACTGGCGATATCTGGCCTGGCCTGTAGGGTAGGTAGACCCTTCTAAGCAAAATCAATTTAAATTTCAGGTAGTAAGGCGGCTATTACATAAAAGCACAATTGAGCGATTATTACGATTTTTCTAGAAAATTAATTACTTAGTAAATAGACAGCAGTTTATTTATTTATTATGGTACACGAACAGCAGTTTATACAAAGAGTTAAAACAGAACAATATCATATCCTAATACTGATAGGTATGCTATAGGTATACACGTATAAATTAAAATTATAAATACATTCACCTTACAACATCGTATTGTTTTTTTAATAAAATTATAGAAATAAATTAAAAAAAAGTGGATTATTGTGGTATTTAATAAAATTATGTAAAATGCTAAAGAAAGGTGAAGAGTGTGAATGATATCTAAGATTTATTATGAACATACACATTAAACACATATTACAAATTATATTTATTTATTGGCTCATTTATGCATTTTTCCAGTTAGTTTATTAGTATCTCTTCTTTTCGTCAAGTTAATTTTACTTAATATTAATTTTAATTTATTTAAATTACCATCAAGTTTTATTAATACACTGTTTCCAAAAAATATTGTTTTTTTTAGTAATGCGCAAAGTTCGAGCAGAAATTATTCCTAGTAAGCTAAAGTTTTCCTACTGGATTACAGTTTCAAATTAAGTGAAAACAACCGAAAACAGCATCTTTATTTGCAATCGACTACTAAATTACGATAAGGATGCACAATCGACTAAGAAACAATTACGTTTAGCGTCGGGTGCATCTCTAGTTTGTTTTGACTTTTGAGTTTGACGTTTGTCGTTCTTGAATACGAAGTAACGAATTGCTTGAATACGATACGAAACAGGATTTAAACAAATAAATGGAAAATCCAAGGAAATTTTATATAGTACAAGTTATAACAACACACATAAACATGATATCAATGAATTCTCTCACTCGAAACTATGCAAAACATAGTTTATCATCAATGTTTAACTTGGGTGCAGTAACTTGAGAAAAGGTACTTAGAACTTGTGCATTAAAAAGTGAATAACGAAACAAGAAGATATGATATACCACGTCATTATACCTTTTCATGATATGTGGTGATTAATATAACTTAAAACATTCTAAAACTTTCACGGTAAAAATAAAAAACAAGTTTAATTCCTCAGTATAGTTGCTAATAATTATTTAGGGTCCGCTTGCAGAGTATCGGGTCTGAGTGTCGTCTTAGATAGCAGATTTAATAAATATTAACATCTTCAGCATAAAAGCTTTATGGTTCATTTCACCTCAACATTACCTAAATATTTCTGCCTTGCTTTTGATGTTATTAGAACAGCAATAACACATATTTTATAATCCGTATTTTCAGGATTAAACATGACGATAAACAGTCACAGCAGTAGCAGTGTACTAGGAGCCCATTACCCTCCAGTGGAGGCGCGGCTAAGTGTGCTGAACACTATATCGCACCCTGGATTGACCCACCCATCGCACGCATCAATGCCTAGTCCGAGGAGTGAACCTATTGCAGGCCCCTCTGGACTCCCTCCTGTTCAACAAGTACCGCTGGTATGTATCTTCACAAAATCAGCTAATTTTCAAACCTAACTAATGAAATAACATACCCACTTGACAGGAAAGTCCGAAATAAAACTTACAAGTTTAAGACTTCATAGTCTGCCAACTGCTCTCCTATAAAGTTGTGTTTTTGCACTTGCATTTTCTTATCTGTGGGACCTGTTGGTATACGAAAAGTGTACACTAAATAAAAAAAAAGATGTACAATCCATTGCAGTCAAGACCCAATACTTATCCAAAATTAAAAAATGAATCAAAATTATCACATTTTCTTCATGAAATTGATCAAAAGCAGTAAAAATAAACAGAAATCGAATGTTAATCCCGCAAGTACTAATAGAGAAACAAAAATATTCCAGTCTTTGAAGAAAGAAATTGACTGGGACAGGAGTAATGAAGAGAAGGTGGGTGGAGAGTCATCATCAGAGTACCGAATGCAACACGAATCTGTGAGTAAAGTAACTGTTTTTATTAAATGTCTAAAGTTGTAATCTTATGTAGATAGAACACACTTTAAAGCAAGTAAGTATTAATTTTTTTTTTTACTAATTCTTTGGCTAAGAGGTAAAGAAAAAATAATAGTTACAAATTATTATTTGCTTACTTTTTAATTGGACTTAAGACTAATAATTATGATTTAGATGGTTTAATTGATTTCTACAGATTTATTTACATATCTAAAAAAACTCCGCATAAATTATTAATTTTATTTCCTAAAATAGTAAGAATAATAAAAAAAAGGAGGATCAAAATAAATCTTGTAGCTAGTTTATCAAGACTGCATTGTGTTCATATTGATGAATGTCACTATATAATTTTTATTGAGACATTTGCCAATATTTATGTATTAATATAAAGTATGTAGATAATAATGCATGCGCGTATAAGTAGCTTGTTATAAATGTCTCTGTATATAATGATAGATCTGTGTTGTACTGCATGTTTCACTTATTTTTCCACAATCATAAAATATTTGATGTTTATTATTAAAAGTAAATTCCTTAAAAATTGTCAATGTCTAGCAAAACAAGCCAGTATTTTTTATGTCCATACAGTATCTTACTTTTCTACAAAAAAACATATTTGCCCAATTAATTTAATGTTCGGACTGCCTTGTGCTAGTCATCATTCCAATAAGTTTATTTACTTTGTTTAAAGACTTATATTATGTTGTGTGGCTGTTTGATTAAAACAAAATTATAAGTCAGGAACATTGTTGAGTACGCCTACTAATTTAAGTGGTGGCACAAAATAAAGAACCCAAGTCTTGTAAAGATCCCGTAACTATGATGTACAATTTAATTTGGCGTTGATGTTTGTGTTGATTGATTAGTTAAACGCATGCTTGCTGCTCTACTTAAAACATCGAGTATTATGCCTTGCTGTCAAGAAGTTGACCTTCATTTTGTTGGCCATCATTTTTATATCCATTCATTTTGTTTGATATATATTTTGGGCAGTTTTTTATTTTAAATTTTGGCCATATTACATGCATACGTTGTTGTACGAATCTGTAATTCAGTACGCGTGCGCGTTGCTAAACAACAAGGCATTACGCGTAGCCGGCTCCCGGGTCACTCCTGCACATTTTTGGGCAAAAATGAGCGTCAACTTCTTAATTAGATAGTGGAAATTAAAAATATACCGAGACTGCATCTCAATTTAGAAAGTAGTGATAGAGATATTGCACACAGTTTGGTCCGTGTCAAATGGAACAAGAAAAAAGAAGTTGATGTTCTTTTTTGTGGTTGCAGGAGTACGATGGGTCCGGTAGGGGGCGAATTGATGAAGGGGAGAGGGGGTATCCTTGCATACACTGCGGTGCGACGTTTCCACATCAGAGCAAACTGACGCGGCACATACTGACGACGCACACGCTCGACACGCTGAAGTACCGCGACGTCTTACTGGGCAGGCCGCTCGGCTTGCCCATGATAGGCCAGTTCAGTGACCCCACGTACATGGGCATGCACGCCGAGGAGTCCCCCATAGAGCTGGACATAGGAGCCGTGGAGCCCGGGAATGTAGTGCTGTGCAAGTTCTGTGGGAAGAGCTTCCCGGACGTGTCGTCGTTAATAACACATTTACCTGTGCACACGGGGGACCGGCCGTTTAAGTGTGAATTCTGTGGCAAGGCGTTTAAGTTAAGGCACCATATGAAGGATCACTGTAGAGTTCACACAGGTAAGCATTGACTTTGTGGTATCTTTCCTACTTCTACATTTTATTATCTAATTAATATAATTATTTCTCTTCTCAAAACTTTAAGAGTTCATTAGATACTGGGATAAATCTTGATTCCTAGAAGTCCTAGTGGTTTTCTAATAGAAAAGAGACATTTTTACTTCTTTTCATTAACAGCAATTCCGTCATTTAGGATTATGAAATTAATTTTCACTAATTCAATCAGCATTTGGCTAGCCTTTTTTGTAAAACTTTTGAATATTTTTCGGTTCTTATATGATTACTTGATTAGGCATAACATTATTTCCTGTCTTCACAACTAACCATACTATGCTACCTATTTCAGGAGAACGGCCATTTCGTTGCGGGCTCTGCGGCAAGACGTTCTCGCGTTCGACAATACTGAAGGCGCACGAGAAAACACACTATCCGAAATACGCTCGCAAGTTTCTGTCGCCCAGCCCCGTCGACACGGAGGAGGAGAGCCCGCATCAATGAGCCTCGGAGCCCCATAGTGCACAATTAGCCTTCCACAATATATTCACCAGTAACACAAACTATTACTGGAAATAGTCAATGTGAGCGAGAAGTGATAGTTGAATGAACAAATGGAGGACAATATGTTGTAATTAGTTAAGAATGTGATTAAAACGCCGCAACTGTGATCTGAATGATATGAATAATATTTGATATTTCACTAATAGATAATTGACACACTAAAGTTGATACTTCTTAAATTTATTTGAACAATTTTCGGTTTCGTTCTGTTTGCTTCATTTCTCTGTTAGGAGTTTTTTGAAGGTTAGGTGCTTTCTTTATGCTTTAGTTTATAATAAAAAGTAAACTCACTCTATGATGAGTCATTAGACGGCATAGCCAAAGTTAGCTAGAGAAGTATGAATTCTTTTAATAACGTTACTTTCGAAATGGAGATAATAACAAATGCTTTTTAGTTTAATTTGCTTGTACAAAAATGTTTTTTTAATGATTCGCATTGGTTGCAATTTCGAAAATTATCGAGATTAATGAAGAAATTGTAAAATATCATATTAATTTAGAGCTGGCATTATCTTTAGAGACTTGCATATTAATTATAGTAGTATCTTGTCAGAGTTCATTTTATAAACAAAATTAAAGATTGATTAAGAGTGCTTTAATATTATTATTAGAGATCATACGAAAATTGCACTCAACATAGTTGGTAACAAATAAGAAGTTAGGGATTTGAGATTTTTACTAATTTTATGTCTTTCGAAGTTAACGACGCACGCTCCCCTGAGGTAATTCAAAAGCAATATTATGACATATAAATGTAAATAACATATAGTTTGATAATATCGGATTTTTAGGAAATTTATTAGAATGTAAACGCTTCGGTAGTTCTGTATTCGGTATACACGGGGAGGGTTGTGGATGTGATCATGGGAATCAAAGCTTTAAGCGCTATTTCTGTTCTGTCCGAGTGTCGTGCCTCTTGCTGCGTGCGCCATGCCACTCTGGTCACTCGATACATTTATTTTAAAAGCCGTTACTGTCAAATATAAACTTGTAAAACCGTTGGAACCACACCATGTAAGAGGCATGCCATATACATATAAATATATATCAAATTTTCTATCTATTTTCATACTGCAGAACCACGTTGATTTATGATTATTGAAAAGTTTCAAACCCTGCGGATATCGACGTTTATTATGAAAGCACCGCTCTTTAGATTTTATCGTCTGAAATAATCTCTTTTCCATTAGTTAAATATAAGTAATCAGACAATCACTTGATCATTCGATCCTGACGGATGTGCCCAGAGTTTGAAACTCCTCACAATAATCGCAGTGTTCAGTAAATTCAACAGAGTCAAATACAGGGATATTTTATTGATTGTAAGATTCATTATTTTTCAACACCACCATATTTTTGTTGAAGTACGGTTTTAGACATAGCCTTTATTTTTTGGGCTCAGTATTTATAGAAAATATTTGTTTGTATTATACAAAGTTTCATATTTTGACATCACAACCGAGAAATTTAAAGCTTTGATTTGGAACCGATTGGATGTTGGCTCATAATATAGTCTGTAAGTTCAATGGAAAATTACTTATACATAATGTTGATCTGCCCACGGTACTCTCTGGCTAGAACTTGCTAATATCTTTATAGAAATTTATATCATTATCTTAATGTACCTAAATGGTTTACGTAATGTACTAGTAGATAGACTGAACTGCCTAATCATTTCATAATCTTTTGGTCATGGGACATATCATTTTTGTATATAAATACTATAAATTTCACGGATAAAATAAGGGTGACTTACACTTATTTTATAAATATTTATACTTATTTAAAAGTAGGATATTAAAAATTCTTTGTAAACGTTTCGTTCTGAATGTAGGCGTTTAAATATCTTTGATTGTAAATTAGATATTTAGTGATTCATAATTTTGGGTTCACTCAAAAGAAAGTATTATGGTAATATAGAAAAAGATCTGTGATATATTATGTCTAATACAAGTAAGAGTATTACATCTGGGAATTTATGATGCGATCTCAGAATGTGATTTCAAATATTTAGGATTTTAGGCCACATCGTTGAGATCTTAAATCTTAATAATATGATGAATTAAATTATTGAAATTTCTTTTTTTTAAACAATGGAAATTAGCTTCTAAAGATTAAAGTTGCGACCTGAATTATTTTATTAACGTTAGCAACATTTAAATTGATAAATTCGTTATTGTGTAAATTCAAATTAAAAGTGCAAAGGAGCGCATTACTGTGGGACGAGAATCATTAAAATTAGGAAACAAAAATTCTGCAACAGATCTCATTGCTATTTATAAGTTGTTTAGGCATCGTGTAGAAATTAAGGCCAGTATGCTATTCGTTGATTTAATTTTGGTATATCTAAAGTACTTATTTTAACTCTATACATAATTGGATTGCAAACGCCTAACATTCCAAAATTATTCCAGTGTCAACTTGGTTACTTTGAAGTAGCAAATGCCACCGATACATTATAGGTAAATATAATATGAGCTATTTAATATATAATGTCTAAATTCATGTAGTATGGTCGCCGTGAGTACCGGGGCATTTCAAACTCGTTTATAAACTAAGTTTATTTCGTTTGAATGGAATGTTATGATAATAGTTATTGAATTAATGATGTGGTAGTGTTCTTAGTGGACGCTCTTCCAGAACGTGGTAATATTCACACTTGTTTTCCGTGTATTAAGTGATTGTTTATATAACATGGTTGACGAGAATCTGTGTTTTATATTGATCAAAGTGATTTGAAAAATTGCTACCAATATAATTTACATTCCATAAACCAGTCAATTGTATGTCTACGCGTTGAGGATACCAGTCAATGTTTAAATTTACTTGGGCGTTTTGATATTGTTTCTGTTAAAGTGTTTCCTTATCTGCTAGAACTTGGCGATGTCTTCGTCGTTTTAACCTATTGACCGCTTGGTTTTATATCAATTGCCGTGCTCCCAGCGTCCAGCTCATCAATCGACAATTAAATATCTACGATGAATAAGGTCGCGCAATTAACTAAAAAACGAACATAGAGGCCGCACGGGCACGAACTTTTTGTTTTTAGAATAGAATAGACATTTATGTTGCAAATATAGATAATACATAATAAGATACATTAAAGCTCAGCCATATTTCACCATTTGGCATGCAAACATTTGTTTGTCATTTACCTACTTAAAATAAACCAAAAGCCAGATCCATCAAATCCAGAGCAATTCAGCCAACTTTTTTCTCTGATAAAAACTCAGTCACACTGTAGTACGTTTAATCCATTAAAAACTTACGCAGTATAATCTTAAACAGCATTGTTGTCAAGTCTGTCCAAATACTTTTTTTTTTTTTGAGGTTGGGAAATCATCAAGCAACTTCTCCCGCTCTGGGTTGAGCGGGAGGGCGTGTCAGACTCTTACTGACCAAAACCCACCCGTGTTCCTTATTGTAAATAGTTGGGGCCATACAGTAAACACTTCTGCGCGCCAAAGTAGTTTGACACGGTAATTGACATAATTTACTGTTGTCACGCCTATTTCTTGGGAATACATCAGCTAGACGTTTATTTGTCGTATTAATCCGACAGGGGCGGTCAATAGGTTAAGTAAATTTAAACATTTATGAACGATGATATGAATGGTTTGAATACATATTATTTCGACCACTCCTGTGTAAAGTTTAGCGAATTTACTATGAAAATAACTTGGGAAAGTAAAAATTAATGTTGGTCTATTGTTAAAACTCACACAGTATATAAAATGCATTTTAGATAATAGATTGGTAGATGCGCTACTTTCCGGAGCTAGAAATGAGAAATGAATAAAATTCAATAAAAATTATAAAAAAATGAGACACCAGAATGTTGCTATTTGAAAAGCTGCACTCGTTTTTGTTTTATCAGAGTCGAACGTTACCAAACTGTATAGCAATATTGAAACCTTGATTAATGTTCCTCTTCTTATTTTAAGAAAGATTAAATATTTACAATTTACAGAAATACTTAATAGCATTAAATAAATGGTTAATAATGATGCGAATTAACAAATTTGTACGAGTTTTTATCGAAATAGTTTTTTATAATAATACAGAATGCAGTTTAAAATACTATTTTGTTTCCTAACTTTCAGAGGTAATATTTATTATTAAAATAATGATATTCAAATAGATTTATATCTATCTATTTACGTGTATATAGGCAATGTGGTAAATGTTGTTAGTGAAATATAAAGTAGGTACATGAACAATAGATTATACAACCCCCAAGTGCAGTTATTCAAATTTTAACATTTGCCAGTTGTTGCCACGTCCCCGCAGAGTTCACACGCCGTTAGCACAAATAAATGATACATATATTATAATTATATATATATATATATTGATAAACTTTATTATAACTATATTTTAAAATTTACGTAGGTAACTTTCTAAGTACCTACAGAGCATGATAACTTATAAGAAAACACTAGCACGAAATATTTCATGTGTTGAAATAGATACGACGTAGATTCATTTTTATATTATCATAAATTGTGACCACAGTTTTATATTTAGAGTGCCTCTTGCCTATACAAGACTTATATAAAGGCTGCAAATCACGGATTAAACATAGAATATGTAGCAGATAGAGAAAAACTGTAATTTTTATGGTGAAAATTGTAAGTTGCGTTATGATATGTGACTTGCGCACTCTACTGTCCTATGATTTGTAGTCAGCGTGACAGCTGCGCCCGAGGCGATCCTATCTCAGCTAGCGCATTCCAGTCGAGTGGTGATTACAACCAGTGCTAGATTATGTTCTTGACCAATATTACCACAGTTGTGTGGTCTAGTGTTAGATAGTATTGTTAAGTTTCGTCCAACATGATCGAGCTAGAGGTCGCTGCAGCCTGAACTGGTTCACTGTCATTTAACTTACCATTTTTTTTTTAAGTGGCATGCCTAAATATAGAACTTATATTGCAATTTTTCTAAGTTCCTGTAGGTGTATTAATTATTGTATATCGGTACAATTTGTTTTAATAATTATAATGTGTTTATTATAAATTATTTAGAGTTAAACTTTCGTGACTAGTATTTGTATTGGCATAATATACGACTACGTTTTAGTCGCTTCTGTTTCCGTAGTGACTAACAAAATTTTAATCATTGCTGTTTAAATTTTTGGACTTAGGAATGTCTTTAGGTATATAATAAACTTCGTATATTATGCTGGTATAGAATATTTTCAGCACAAGTTCAAATAACGTAGGTCCACTTTATTTATAGAGCTTAAAAACTTGTCGTTTCTTCGTCAGTGGAGCGATAATTGTTTCCCCATAAGCTCTTTTATTTAACATACATTGTTGACATTTTAGATTAGAGAAAATCTGTTTTGCCTTAACATTATTAATAGTTCATAATGTAACAAAGAGCAGTACAGTTTTGTTGAAAAAGTGTTACAGTATATCAGAACGGATCAAGGATCAAACAGTGAAATGTTTTGTCAATTTTGCAACAATCTAAACAGATACCCATCGCTGTTGATCATTGTAACTTTTGAAACAAATAAAAGCATATCATAGCTGTAAAAATACAATTTTGACAAATAAAAGCTCTACAATCATTACAGACCTATTCTTTTATTGAAAACATCGTCCTGCTTCATGGATTGTCACAGGTATAAAATACGCATACTTAATACACTTTTAAAAATCCTTATTTGATTCACGCATAATATGAGTTCTGCTTACAATTACAGATGTGTCTGGACATGTCGTGCGTATCCCCGAGCATCCCGAGCCCTATTCCGGCGCGCTCGCCCACGGCGCTCCCGCTGTGGTCCCCCTTGCTGGCGCTGCAAGCGTGTCGCCTGCGTCGCTACCTCAGCGACGACTGCATGATGTACCAGCACCGCCACATGCTGCACTCCGAGAGGCGTCGCTGCGGCGTGTGCCTCGCCTCGTTCCCGTCCGCCTGGCTGCTCGAGCGCCACGCTGCCTTGCAGCACGCCTCGCAGACCCCCTGCGACGACAAGCCCTTCGTCTGCGAGCAGTGCGGACAAAGCTACAGGTACAGGTCTGCCTACGTCAAACACCGCGAACAAAATCACCGCGCTCGACTCCCCGCCGACAAACTCTTCACATGCGATGTCTGCGGCATGCAGTTCCGCTACCTCAAATCGTTCAAGAAACACCGCCTCAACCATACCCTAGAGCGCCTGCATACTAAGAACACAGACACACCCGAAGGCCCAGATCAAGTCTCCAGCACAAACGAGGCTCTGATCGGCCAGTGCGGCGAAATGGACCTGTCCATGAAGAAAAAGAATAGAAATGATGCAACGAAGACACCCGATGAGGTGATCCGGGACGCTGAACAAGACAGCACCGTCGACTCGAACGGCGCTACAGATTCCGTGGTGACCGTAGACGACTCAATAGACTGTCGTACTTCGGGCGCTGAGAGCGAAAGCAAAAGGGATGAAGACACGACTTCCGAGAAGAGGCGAGTGCCTGTCTCGTTCGCTAGCATCAGCTCGATGGCAGACAGCTCGGAGAACGAGTCGCGTGCAGACAGCAGCAAGCACGAGAGCTCAAGCTCGCACTCGGGGATACTAAGCTTCATGCAAAATGACGAAAGACAGAGGGACAGGGAGAGGAGATTCGCTTGCCCGTTTTGCGGGAAGTGCGTGAGGTCTAAGGAGAACTTGAAGCTGCACGTGCGGAAGCACACGGGAGAGCGTCCGTTCGTGTGTCTGTTCTGCGGACGCGCGTTCGGCGGCAAGAGCGACCTGACGCGCCATCTGCGCATCCACACCGGCGAGCGGCCCTACCACTGCGAGGCGTGCGGCAAGTGCTTCGCCCGCGCCGACTATCTCTCCAAACACCTCACCACGCACGTACACAACACACGCTGATCTACGAACGCGCCGTCCTTTTCTCGATCTTCGCATACCTCTGGCACAATATAACTGAACTCCATACAGTATAATTGCAGAGTAATCGTGCTAGGTTTGCAGGATGAAATGGTCGAGGCTGATGTCTCATCCGGACCTCTCAGGACTTGACCTTTAGGCTGGCGCGTTCCGATTTCGTACGAAGTTGCGACAGTTATCGACGATCGTTTGAATTTATTATTTGTGTCTTGTGGCGCCTCTGTGCATATTCCAGGGGTCGGTCACTATACAAGGCGGTGACTACTGTATGGAGTCGGTAGTTACATTGTGCCCCTATAGCTAATGACCGAGTCATTTTATAACAGTAAATGGGAATATTTTTTAAAAACGTTTTTAAACTTTACAACATTGTTGATATAAGCAGGTTTAATTAGATTTTTACAGGACTATTTTTCGTTTTGGAGTGGTTTATGTATATTTATGACATAATTTTCCATATTGAAACAAATTGTGAATGGAAACTATTTCTGTTAACCGCAGAGCAATAATAGTAATTATAACGCCGCATCTTTTTCATGCTGCAGCTATATTTTTGTGTTAAACACATGGCTTGGACAGAGTGCTTACATATATTTAGATTTGCTATTTCAGGGCAAAATTAATTATTTCAGTTTGTGCAGATTTGAATCCTTATCCGTAAGAGTTTTGCATTACTTTTGTTTGCTTGTCTCTCATCATGCCAGTAATTAGCATCGTTTTGTATAACTTAGTTGTGCAATGCAGCGCATTTGTTTAAAGATGAGAGACAATGTCTGTTACCCGCTTTGCATGAACACGAGCATTTGACTACAACCTCTATGTTTGTCTATCGACGACAGTGTCAGTCCAATCGATCACAATGAACATTCACATGTGATGACAAGACACACCATTTGCGTTTTAATGAAGGCTTAAACATAGTTTCTTTTGCCATATTTTTGTATGCCTACGTATAATAAGATTTTTGATTAACTCATTCCATTAAAGAGGAACTAGAAAATTGGTAGTCGTGACGATAGATTATTAGGAGAATGCAAAAACTGTGATTCGTACGATTAAGACCAGTCAAACAAGTTTTAGAACATCGAAAAAATGTTTTATGTAATTTAAAATAATATTATCTAACAATTAATATACCTATGTATTAATTAACTATAGTTTTAAGAAATCTCTCTGTGCCAAAATATGTACCTCATAAAAATAAACACTGAAGTAGATAAATTAATTGTCAATAATGATTGTTTGTACACATTTTGTTTTAGATTTGATGTTATAGTACAGAATACCAATGCGATATATAATCGACTACAAGATTTTTAATAGACAAACCGATTGCTCAGTCAGCTACAGAATCCTACGAGCCTTAGATTATATTGTCTATGAATTTTATTCAGTTGGAAAATATTCGTCCGCAATGTTTCAGGAAATGCGTCCCGTATGCTAATTCGCGCCATTTCAAATTATAAGATTCATATATTTATATCAATGTTTTCTGATTTGTAAGAATATAAATCATTACTTATTTTACCGGAAATATTCAGTAAATATTTTATTCTAATAATAATAATTAATTAATATTAATCTTCTCAAAACGAATTTTAACTGCCGATCTTGTGATATTCTCTATACAATACAGTAGTAAGTGCCGGTTTTATTAAATGTTTACTATTTTATCCGTAAACAGACACCTAAGAATTATAAATTGTTCTGAGTTTATTCTGACATTCAAATGTCATGACATTTTCCGTAACGTTATTATTCATACATACATAATCGGCCTATAATGCTCCCACTGCTGGGACACAGGCCTCCTCTCGTTTTGAGAGGGAGTGGGCCGTAATGCACCATGAGGGCCCAATGCGGGTTCTTAGATGTCACATGCCTTCGAACTTTTGGTTCTAGGACATACCTACCGTTATCCTCACGAACTGTAATATAATATGATTATATTTGTTCTTATGAGTTTATTACATACTTATATTCAGAAAATATAAATATTTTTATACTTCCTTTTATAATTTAATCATCTAAAATATTATTTTAGATATATTCTCTATTTCAGTGACACTCAGTGTCCTATCAATTCTTAAGAATATCCTCAATTTGTAATTGAATCCAATCCTCAAATGTTAAATGTACAACTGTGAGCTTTATTCTTTAAAAATAATTAAATCATTCTCATTTATAGTCTGTCCGGAAAGCCTATAATGATACTGTATAAAATACTGTCAATTAAATCTAGGATAAGTGACACGCTGTCTATATAACCGTACAGTAATCAGATATTTTTATTGAATAACACTGCGGGCGAATGTTTCCAACACTTATTAGGACCGAGTGTTTAACTACTCGTGTCCATAGAATGCCTACATTTTACCACAGTTATATAGAAAGTCAATGCAACGAAATATTCAGGTACAGGAAATGTTCATCGAAACATTTTAATATAGCGTAATTGATTAAGTTAGTACTTTAACATAAGCCGGTTTTAACTGAGAATATTAACTTTTTTTTATATAGTTTTATTTTTCAATGTTATACACGATACAGTTAAAATAAAGTGTATTAAAATATAATAGTGACTTCGCCAGAGGGATATAAATAAGTAAGATAGGTAGTCGAAAACTTTTAGTATAAACGAGAAGCAATACTCTGAATTCTTATTTTTACTACCGAAATACTCTAATTGCTAGAGGAGCGAATACGGAGACTCGTCACCTAATATATTAACGGAAGAACTCGATTTTTATAAAGTACAGCTACAGTGTTTCAAACATTGCCATCTAATAATCCTTCATAGCCAGTTTTCGTATTCTCTCTCGACGAGTTTATACAATACTATCAAATAAACAATGTAATGCATTCACATTGTGTATAATGTAGATATTTTGCCATTACTTCAAATTTAAAATATAAATATTATTCAAAATTGATGTTGACTGTTTTTATAACTATATCAGCGGTAGTTACTTGATGTTGTGGTGTAATTTAGTGTCTTATAGGTTTGAGGTCATAAACCACTCAAAGTATTAATGTTAATGTCTATGTCGGATGTGTGTCAGTGGCCAGTTTTAATATAAATGTCGTTTCGGTATTCCAAAAATGTTTCCCTTACTTTGAGTGGTTCATCATTTTGAATTCTCGTAGTGTTAAAATTGGTGTGGTATTCTTTATATCTGTTCTTGTAAAATACTTTTTAACTCTAATATATAATAGATAATTTAATATTAAATCAGATTCTAAAATATAGAGAGCACAGCAAACGTTATGTAAATATGCATGTGCTAACCAGGTCAAATGTGATAAATTAGGATTTAAGTGATCTTTCATTTTGTCAAGAACTAAAGATTTTCAAATGAAAACATTTTACCATTATGAGTTGAGCTCTACCATATTATCTTCAGTTCTGGTAAAAGAAGTGGGCATATAATATTTTTGAATATTTTCATTATACCTATTTTAATCGTCGACTGTGAGGTTAACGGGCATTATTTATTGTACTACTTTTTTATAGTCTTCGTGTTAAGAGAACTTCCACGAAGGGAGGGTAGATAGACAAGTAGGATTGCGCCAGTCAGGAATAATGTAAGAACGTGCAGTGTTACACAGTGTTACAGTGACGCACAATTTTGACACTTTTTAAAGCGTTTTATATATTATCTCCGTCCACTAAATATTGTGTGTCTTTGATTCATTATTTTCACCGACTGATGGCATTGTAGTGTCAAATTCTGATTAAGTACTGATTGTTCCAATTAATGTTTATTATTTCAACATCTTTCATATAGGATTAATGGTTATAAAATACGGTTACAACGACTATTTATTACAAGTTTTTACATGTTTACGAACTGCAATAGGGAAACAATATCCTGACGACCTTGTGTAGCTGATGTTATCTGGTGGGTTTAGTTAATTATATGATGTGAGGCAAACGGTCACGTCTCTGTCTGTACCGAACTTTATTTGTGGAAGTCTGTTACAAGCAAGGGTCGATACGAGCCAATGCGGAGGCTGCCACCACACGCAACCAATGACGTAGATGAAGAGTAGGATATTGAATGTAGGTAGTAATGTTTACGGAGAAGGAAACGAATGTGATATTATTGTGAGGATGCCAAGAAAGAGAGGCACCGGCCTCTCACAAAACAGCCGACGACGATCGAACGCAGATAGACTGATTTTCGGGTAGAAGTAAAGTAGGCCAGAAGTTTGCAGTCAATAAGTAATATTTATAAATAGGTGTTGATTTAAAAATGTTTTACAAGCCAAAACACAGTCTCAATAGCTTACGACATAAAACAATAAGAGAGTTTATTTAATTTTAAAACATAATTATACAGAATCTTTTATATACCAATCTTAAATTATTTTTCAGATGTATTGATTTTTGTACATCTCCATATACAACAATGAATAGTGGTAAGTGTAGAAATAGATGGATCTATTAACCGCGTGGTGCTACAATGTGTAATGATATGTGATAGAAACTGTTCTTCAGAGACATTTTATTTATTGAAGCTTCCATAGGTAATAATGTAGTCACATTACACTATGATATACCCACATCAGCAATAATTTGGTTTAGGTAATTGCATAAGGATTTATTTTGTCCAGTATTTTAAAGGTGTCATGTGGTTGGTCGAATGTGTCTCTTAGAAACCAAAGTATCCAATAATGTAAGGAATTGTGTTCGTAAGACTTTGTTGGTGTAACCATTCCACAATTTTAATATCGTATCTTTCATTTGTAATTTATTTCTATGAGATTTAAGTCGACCAAATGCCATCGACGGGGCGGTGCGAGTTTTAAAATTGTAGGTTTTTAATTAATTCATTCTTATAAATACGTCCAAGTCTTAGTACCATTCTTAATAAGGCGAGATCGTTAATGTATTTAAACGTAATGCAGACAATGCTAGTTAGTAAATTTTCATTAGGTTTTGGCTGGTCAGAAGTATTGGCTCTCAAACAGTACTGGAATATTATGTGTAAATTTATTTATGGCCTTATTAAAATAAAGTTATCTCGGAATAAATTGTATGTATAAAAATAACATAAACTTTCTTACATGTTAAAGTAATGACAATCGAACAAAGTAGTATTTGATTGGTTTCAGTTTTTTTATTTCTTATTCGTTCTTCCAAATATTCATAGTGTGTACGTGCCGATGGCGGGCACAACGATGAATATATTGTATATAGGTACCTATCTATGTATATCTTCGACGAACGGTTTTTGTTGACAAGCTTAATTTATGTCTTGGGTAAGTTAATCTGAAACCTAGTTGATAGTACATACATAATGTTACATAATATATTTTTTTTACTTGTATATTTCAGATAATTATTATTGTTATACAGATCGTTTTATATTTTTATCGTGATTAACTATTACTTGTTTTCAAGATTTTTTATTTTGCAATATGACTATTCGTCTTTAAAATAGTCCATTTAATTTATAATATCTTGTCCATTGTCCAAACTAACTTAGGTATAGTTCCATATTTTGGATGTGTATTATACCACAGTCTAAATTTAAACGCTATTGTGTATATTATTTCATTTTAATATCGATGTGCAAAATTATAGTAAATGTCTTGGATCTCTAAAAATAAGAAAAAAAAAGACAAAAATACTTTACGAAATTTCTAAATGTGCAATATATGTGTGTTGTAGGGTTACCATTAGGCGTAAAATTTTTAGCTCTGCAGGTGTGGCCACGCGTAATATATTGGACGATGCTGTCGTATCGGCCACTTTATGTTGTTTAATATTACAATGATCTCAAAATATTACATGCAGTCACATTTGCACAGCATATTAAATGAATATTTGGCACTTATAAAAAAGGCACATTTCCCTATCATATTGAAAATGGTTTGAAAACGTGTTGAAAATGGATTTGTTGGTAATTAATTTCATAATGAAATATATTTGTTTCATTAATAGAAGTTCTTTTATTTTTCCTTTAAATATGTTTTTGCTATCTTCCCGGTTAATTCCCGAAAATTTTAAATTCCTGAAAGTGGTTTTCATAAAAGCTGAGTGATGCGATGTCAATGACACTAATGATATATGTTTTTAGCAGAAAAGCTTCTCATACTATTATGGATTAAGGAGCTTTGAATTTGGGACGATAGAAAGAAAAAGAAAAGAAATACTTATTTTCAGTCTTTACCTATACCTAGGTACAACCTACCGCCATCTTGTGTGTAAATATGGCGGGATTAGTGTTTTTGTTATTCTGTAAACACATAAAGGTACCTACTATTGTTTTGGTTTAGATATCCACCTACCAAATACTGATCAATAACAATATTTTCAAGAAACTAGTGATCCCGCCATTTTGACTTTCAAGTTTATTGTAAAAGTTCTAAAACGAACGAAGAAATATTGGTAAAGACGAGTTTTCAAGAAACAGAATCAGACAGATACCTAGGTAACAAAGCAATAAGTTATTTTTATACTCCGCTGCGAGTAAGACACGTAGACGTAACGATAGGCAACTCGTTTTCTAGTGTTCGGACGTAATGGTTATTATGCTTTTGACCTACTTTAAATGATACGAACATAGTGTTAAGGCTCTTTCAAACAGGCGCGACTTGCGACACGACTCGAAGTCACCGCTCGTCGCGCGACAGGCGGTGCCTTTGTGCCGCGTCGCGTGTCTTGGATCAAAGTTAAGCTAAAATCTAAATGGTGTGGGAAATCGATTTATTAGATTTAAAGTAGACTCATCCTTCATGGGGTAGGTACCGACTGTTTAAAATGTTACAATGAAATGTACAAATACAAATTACAGAACGAAATCTATTTGCTGACTCTGAGAATAAATCTAATTCTGTAGTTTCTGAACAAAAATCATTATAGTTTTTGCACAAGCGACGTAGAGGCGCCCGCAGACCAGCACTGGTGCGGCAATGGGACACAGCAAAAAGAGGACGTGCCCGCACCTCTCGTCTAATAACAGTTCTTGGGACACAGTAGCATATTTTATTAGTAATCTCAGAGCAGTTATACCTGTTATAGCATACCTACGTCGAAAAGAAACATAATTTCCGGATATGAGCGTCAGCGTGAGCGTTCAGGCTCATTAGATTGTATTTATTAAGTAGATTTGTATAGGTTGGGAAATTGTGGGAGCACCTATAGTGCATCGATCTGAGGAATTTGCGCTGCAGTTTTTCTAGCATCTCAACATATTTATTATAAAAAGGGTTCCATACTACCACTGCATATTCGAGTTGAGATCTAACTGGTGCTTTACCTATAGAGATGAGAATAAGTGCTTGCGTGTTTAAATTCAGTAGCTGATCTCATATCGAACCCGTACATACCTACGATAAGCCTTTTTGGTGACGTTATCAATATGTTGATCAAGGTGAAGTTTGTTATCTAGCAGTACCCCTAGGTCTCGCACGGATGGAGCTTTCAATAGAGTTACATTGTTTAGATTATAATTATGATTTAAAACGTTTTTATTTTTTGTCAATGATAACGTTAAACATTTAGAAATACTAAGGTAAAGTTTGTTTTGAACACAAATACCTCCCCACATACTCCAACTGAATGAAACGAAATTTAAATCTTGTATTAAACGCACACTATACAGCCAAGAATATTATAAGTTGGGGGATTACCTACATCGCTGACAAAAATGCTTGGCTTAGGGCTGGTCCTGCTCCACAAGGGCGCGAAAACTAATTAATTAGCATTCGAAGATATTGTTGGAGCAGATGAAGGTTGTACAATCTATCTTTGCATTGTATAAATTCAATCTCTTAGTATAGTAGGTATAGTTGCATAGCATATAGTAGGTACATAGTGCTCACACACTATGTACCTACTAAGTATAAAGGTTACTGGGTTCGTTTTTCATTGACTTGGAATGTACCCTGTCGGCTGAGAGTATGTCATGCTCACTCAAATGTGTCGCTGGTGGTGGCGTGTGTATTGGATCATTGAGTTCCCTTAAAAATGGTTGAGCTGAATGGTGCTGATCCATACGTCATGTTCGTGAACGGGCGCCGTCAGTAGGCACTGGTCATGTCTTAGCTGCCACGGCTTAGGTATTTTGATTCCTGAATTGTTTTTATATTTTTATTACGGACGCTTTTAACGTGCACGTCTTTCTACACCGTTCTCACATGTATAATTTCAACATGAATGATGTAACCACTATTTTTGTAACAATATTTGGATTTAAAAGAGTGTCCATGGAGTTTCTTGCCCGTTCTTCTCCATAGGTACCTACCTACTACGCTTTGGAATGGGCAACTAGCTTCATCTTTCTGACTGACCGACCCCTTGACAATACAAAAGTGCCTGTAATTGGTTTATTTGAAATAAATGCTTTGAGTTTGAGTTTTGACACGCCCTCCCGCTTCGCCCAGAGCGGGAGAAGTTGTTTGATGATATCCCTCCCTGACAAAAATAAAAAAAGATATTTCAATTAACTTATAAAATGCAATGAAATAGGTAAATCATTACCCAAATCCCTTCAGTTATTAATTCTCAAGACTGGAGGAGTTCTACCTACCTACATGTCTACGTGTCTATTCGAAATTGATGAGAACGTTATAATTTCGCAGCACGGACGTGATTCTGAGTAATTCAGTGTCATGAATACAAATAGTGGCGAAACTTGGATATAAATCGAGGGTGGATGTTCAAGAATAATAATAATAATAATAATAATTTAATAATAATTTTTATTCATAAGTTCACATAATAAATTACATAAAAGTTACATGATTACAATTTTACAAATTAATATTAAGAAGAAAAAATTAAACTATGCCTAAAATTAATCTGGTGTAGGTATAACTTATACCTATAAATTGGTTAAAGGCCTAATGAATACGATAGCGACCTGCCTGATGTAGGTTTATTCAAACCTGTGTTTCAGGCCATCGCTTAACAACGCTGAGTGCTTGAGTGGACTATTATGTCACTGTACATAGAGCTAGTGTTGATACCTAATAACTATATTTTTAAATAAAAATGTATTTAACTTAAGTAAACTTATTGCATTACTTCTAGCAATTTTTCTGTGTCTGAGTAATTAAATGTCGCTAAGTATTCACTCAACATTTCACTACATTTTTTATAATTTACACTATAAATATGTAGAGACTTATTAATTTTATTATATAAGAACGGACCTAAAAATACACAAAATTTATTTATAAAAGTATGTCTAGTTTGCGGCATTATGCAAACTAAGTCTTTTCTTCTCTTATCTATAGGTATTGGCGTATACGGAAGTTTGCTATGCTGGTGTAGTACTATATTCATTATAAATAGTTGACGCACGGTTAAAACCTTACATGCCGCGTAAAGCTCGTGTGTCGGAAATCTAAATGGGCGAAAGGTGGCTACCTTAAGGGTAGCTCTCTGCGCACGTTCTAATGGCAGTAGGATTGATTTAGCAGCCCCACCCCATGAAGTTATACAATAAGTGAGAATGGATTGACAGTATTGACACAAAGCTAAATAGACCTGTTTAATTAATTTGTAGTCCGATATATATCGTAAATTCTTAAAAATGTATATTAATTTACGCATACGAGTGCATAACAAATCAATGTGTTTACGGAAATTCAGATTTGTGTCAATCGTTACACCAAGATATTTCATATGATCGGTTTTTACTAAAGTAGGACAATTACATGCAATGTCAGCATACGTGCCGCACTTATGCGCATAAATGTTTATGTTAGTAGTAGGCAGGTTAGTATTTCTCATAGTAAATAAAATGTGTTTGGTTTTCTCTGCATTTAGTGTTAGGAGATTTTCATATAGCCAATTAGACACTATATTAAAACCGTTCTGGGCCTGTTTATACACCTCATCTCGAGATTTGTCTGAAAACAATAGAGCTGTGTCATCTGCATAAGACATTATGACACCATTATGGAGTGTTAACCTGCACAGGTCATTTATATATACTAGGAATAAAGTAGGACCCAAAATGCTACCTTGTGGTATTCCGTAATTACTATTTTGAAGCTCAGAACTGACGTACTGACCAATTTTGACACATTGTTCGCGATCACTAAGATAATCAGAAAGTAATGCAAGCGTTGTACCTCTTATTCCGAGTGTTTCAAGCTTGTCCAATAATAAAGGACAGGAAATTGTGTCAAAGGCCTTGGCGAGGTCTAGGAAGATCCCAATGGAGTGCATGCCCTTATCCAAATTAGTTGATATGTAATCCGTCATTTGATGTACTGCTTGAGTAGTTGATTTTTTGGGCCTAAAGCCAAATTGTCTGTCTGAAAGCAATTTGTTATCTTCTAGGTATTTCATAAATCTAATATTAATGATTTTCTCTAGGATCTTGGAGAGCCCTGTTAAAACTGAAATGGGTCTGTAGTTATTAACACATTTTTTGCCACCAGATTTATATACAGGAGTAACCACTGCTTTTTTAAGCAACTTAGGGAATATACCATTAGTTAAGCATAACTGAAAAATATGAGTTAGCGGCGGAGCAAGTAGGTATTTGAAATGTTTAAGTATATTGTTTGATATGCCGTCCCACCCAACCGCGCAAACGTCCTTTAGTCCAGAAATAATTGTTAGTACTTCATCGACATCCGTATCTAGTAAGACAAATGATTTGAGTCTGGGGAAAGTTTTAGGTCGGTTTTGAGGGAAACAACGTCTAGATTGTATGGTCTTTTCTGCTAAAGTTTTGCCTACGTTAGAAAAATAGAAATTAACTTTATTTGTTGATTCGATTGGGTTGTTCTCTATTGTCAATAAGTCAAGTGGAGGTTCAGGTTGTTTTGTTCTAAATGTATTAGTTTTTATAAATTTCCAAATAAGTTTACTATTTTTGCCTGCTTTCTGCAGTTCTTTTCTATCATATTCATTTTTTATTTTTTTCAGAAGGTTGTTGCAAAAGTTTCTATATCTTTTATACGTAATAGAAAGAATTTCATTTCCAGGCTCAAGTTTGGACTTTATGTGAAGTTTGTCTCTCTGCCTAATACATCGAACAAGTCCGGGTGTAATCCAAGGCTTAATACACTTATACTTCCTTGGCGTTATTTTAGCGACTGTATGTTTTATTATTGCAGAGTGAAGTGAATTTATGAAATAATTAATAGAAATGTTTGCATCGTTAGAATTATAAACTGGGAAGAAGATTGTACATAGGTACCTACACCTTAGGGAAGACTCACAGGTTTTTGGCAAAGAGGGGGTTTTACTGTTTTTCCTCCTTTAAGGCGAAACCGCCAGAGTAGCCCGTAAAATTTAGCTGTGTTCTACCAAAGATCCCGAAGTCTCCTTATCTATTGAGAGGGGTGGCCATTGAGTGGTTTTATTTGGAAAGTGACATATCCTTGATAAAATAATACCTACTTAGTGCTAAAATAAAGATTCCTTCTTATATGACATCAGTCTATAATGTGTTACGGGTACCTATTCTTACTTACTTGTTGGTATGAATAATACATACTGCCTAGCTTAGTAACAGCTCAGAAAAAATATTAAAAGGTGTAGTCGCATTTTTCGGCCATCGAGATTAGGCCTGTTTTCCTACTGTAAAATGAGTAGGTAATTCAGTAGGAAATAGACGTAGGTAGGTACGCCGAAACGAGACGAAAGTGACACGGTGCTGCCTTAGACACCACACCACAGATAAACACATTGTCTTTAGTGTTCCGAAACTTGAAATGAAGTGGTTTCAATTTAAAACACCTGCTTTTTCTCAAGAGAACGACGGCTGAAAAGTTTGCTCTGTGATGGCGTGGCATTATGTCTTAGGAGGTACCTATTCTATATTATTTTCGACATCAGAATCATTCTCTGGCATAGCAAAACAATACGTTGAAAAAATCGAGATGAGGAATGATCAGTAGGTACCTACGAAATATAGGTAGGTATCTATTGGAAAAGTTTTTGCGATGTGTGAGGCTTTTCACCTCATTTTGGTCTAGAAAAATCTTTTAATCTTTGCACCTGCAACGATTGCCATCTTAAAAATAAGACGTGAGAATTGACGTTTTTCTAGCTGACGGTAGGTAACATTTTACTGTATGTACAGTTGACAGCAAATCTGTTTATACGGAATTGTAAATTTTCTCCAAATGATTTTAACCTTAAAATGTTGAAGGTTAAGTTCAAAATCGAATGAGAACATTTGACAGTTTGTAGTAACTTGACCTGCTGCTGTGTGTACATAAGTGGCAATTATTCAAAAATTAGAAAACAATCTCCTCAGAACATTTTCCTGCGGGGCGAGCACGGCCAATGTGTTAGGCTTGATTCACGCATTTTATCACGGTTTTTGTTCCCAAACTGTGATAAAAATGTGTAAACTTAAGCCTATCACAGTAGGCCGTGCTCGCCCCACTGTTGATACAACGGTTAAGGTACCTTCCTCTATTCAATAATATAATATTAATATTCGCTTATTTATAAAAAGGGGTACATTTACAATAAGTAACTTAACAATTAAAATTAAAGAGCGCAGGTGCTTATTTGGTTGAACCTGTGCTTCGGGCTAGGAAGTTCATAAATACCTTATGTAATAAATTAACAATGAATTTAAAGTAAAAACTAAATTAACACTAGGAAACTAAAAGTAAAATAGCATGTCTGTTGTTCTATTTGCAGACAACAAGTAGGTCTTCAGTGTTTGCATAGGCGATGGTCAGTAAATATTTAGGTAGGTATTATTTTTATCTAAAGTAATTTTAATGTAGGTATAGATACTAAGTTTTCTATTTCATTTGTACGCAAATGGGCCTAAGAATGTAAAAAAATCATTCTACAAAGACATGTTTAAAGGTTGCTTATATGTGCATACTATATCATTCCGTCTCTTGTTAGTATTGTCAGCTGTGTAGATAAGAATGGTGTGCTGTTTTAATGCTAAGTGCACAATGAAAAGTTGGCGAACAGTTAGCACGTTGCAGGATTTATATAGCAGATCTGTGGGAAAGAAAAAGGGATGGAAGTTTGCTAGCTTTAAAATTGCTCCCTGAGCTCGTTCAAGAGGAAGCAGATTCGCTTTTGGAGTGCCACCCCATGAAGTGATGCGGTATTGACTTATTGATTGACATAGGGCTAAATAAACTTGTGTGATTAATTTTTTATCGGCAAATGTTCGCAATTTTTATTAAACATTTTTAATTTGCACTTTTTTGACTAGACTTACAATATGTTTTCTGAAAGACAGAATGTCAGCCATTATTACATCGAGGTATTTTATGTTGCTCGAATTGATAATAAAAGGACAATTACACATGTTGACTGAATGGTTTCCACGTTGATGGACGTATAGATGAGGGTTAGTAATATTAAGTTGAGGCTTGCGCATTGAGAAGTGAATATATTTTATCTTGTCCGTATTTAGTAAATTTCTTTGAAGCCAATTCGTCACATTTAAACCTAGTTGTGCGATTTCGAACAGTTCGCTTCTGGTTTTAGCGGCAAATATTAATGGTATGTCGTCGACATTTATGATATAATTATGCCGTCTTTAATATTAATTAAGATTACACAAGTCGTTATTATAAACCAGGAATGGCGTAGTGCCCAGAACACTTCCCTGAGGAACACCAAAACCAGTAGTTTCTACTCATCGCTCGTAATTTTATCTATTCTAACACATTGGTACCGGTCATCTAAGTAGTCAGCAAATAGTTTCAGCGGCGTTCCCCTTATTCCTATAGTCTCTAATTTGTTTACAAGAACAGAAACAGACACCGCGTCGAAGGCCTTGGCTAAATCAAGGTAGACTCCCTGGGTCTGGTTCCCTTTGCCGAGTTCTTCTGAAACGTAATCGGTCAGGCTATGCATCGCATCGGCTGTGGATAATTTGGCTCTAAAACCAAATTGCGCAGGGTATATATAATTATTTTCTAGATAGTTAACTAGTCTACTGTTTATAATTTTCTTTAATATTTTTGATATTGAGAGGAGTGACGATATTGGCTTCCGCTGGTCAACTAAGTCTTTACTTCCAGATTTAAAGACATGGATAACAACTGCCTTTTTTATACAACCAGGGTTAATTCCTTTGGAAAGACAGATTCGAAATACGAGTATATGCGTTATGGGAGGTAACAACATAATGTTTATAGAGTTTATGGATCTTATTGCTTATATTATCCCACCCAACTGCACAGTCGTCTTATGAAATGAAATGATTTTTATTTCTGTAAGTAGTTTTGTACAAACACTTTTACAAGTCAAACATGACATATATTTTTTAAACTAGATTTGACCGGCGTTTCCTATCTGACTACTCTGAGAAGAAAAAGAAAGAAAACTCAGAGGTCACAGTCTCTTTTAAAGTCCAGACAAAATCTTGGTCAGATCATGTGAAGGCTATGTAGATCGGTATCTAAAATGGTCTTTTGAAGAAAGAACCACACAGTTTGAGTGGATCTGTCCAGTCAGTGCACGCAATTGTCAGCAATCGTGCAGCTCAACTCAGAACTTAAGGAGCTTTTAGTCCAGAAATGATTCAATCAACCGGCCGAGCCTTTTCCCAACTATGTTTGCTATGTTATGCTGAATTCCAGTATTCATTTTACATGTAGCGATTGCCTATCTGACCTCCACAACCTAGTTACTGGGTAACATGATATGCCTTGGTAAGACTGGCTGTCAGACTTTCGGGCTTCTGACAACTACGGGCTAATATCTACGAATTATATCTGGGACTAACGGCCTAACGTGCCTTCCGCAGGAGGGGGTCTCGATATGCAATGGATGGTCATCCATCCACGAACCGACCGCGACATGCATAGCTCAACCTTTGATCGACCTGTGACACGTTCGAAAAACATAGCTTCGGGATTTTATGGCGTAGGTACTGAATATTTAACTCTTAGTATTGAGCCGAGCATTGAGAATGCAAAAGAAGCATCCCAGCGCGTCGTAAAAACACACTGTTCGGTTTTCAACTCTCGGCGCTAAGCAGGGCGTTGAAGATCCAGTGCGTGAAAAAATCCCGCCGCGTTTTTTTTTACGTCCGTGCGTACGTGGACTTACTGCCCCGTCTCAAAAATGTATCCTGTGTGTAGGTATAGATAAAAGAAGCAGGTTGACAGGTTCGTTTGTCTGTGCTGTATAAGATTTCAGTTTTTTATATTTTTTTAAGTTGTGCTCTAGTTATGGACAACGTTTACCGCCTCATTAGCCTACTATTCTACAGCGTTTTAGGTCAATGTAAAGGTTTTCTGCATCCCGACCCTTTCTATTTTAAGAGCATCTTTTAATATTTCTGCTTTTAGCAACGGTTGTTTAGCTTGTGGCATTGGGGGGTGATTTCGAATAATTAAAAATTTAAGTGAAGGGCACATTTCGGTGGTTTGGCGATTTGATTTGATAATCTACTGTTTAAGCTTTCCGGGGCTTAGGTAGGTAAATAATTAAACTACTATTAGTGTATTAGTTAATTTTGTTTAAAATTGTGTTTATATCGTAGCGCTACAAAAACTTTTAATTGAAATTAAATGAAATGGTGTTTATTTCTGTAAGTAGATCTCATAATTTAAAAAAAAACTGAAGTATTTATCGACTTTTGCTGCTGACAGTACTCATCTGTCTAATTATAGCAACATGTCGAATTTCTCGTAAGCCCACGTACGCACGGACGTAAAAATATCGGGGCGAGGTTTTATCGCACGGCCTAGCGTCTCGTCGTCGTACAGAGTTTCAAATACTGATTTTGTTACCGGTATTTTTTTAGGATTCGTGACGCGCACGACTTATGAGGGGCTATGAAACAGGAAGTTTTTTTACAGTCCACGCGGTGGCATTATGGAGACATGAGGAACAGGGTGTAAAGATCACTCGTCGTGTCTGGTGGCAACTGCCCCACGCTTGATGTCGGGACGTTGTATATGCCAGTTGCGCGGTAAACTCTGCTTGCGCGATGCAGGATTTTGCGTGACGTCAGTGTGATGCGTAGTTCGCATATGGCGATTTAGATACCGCTACAGCATCATGTGCAGAATTCATGGATACAGTTTGCGCGTCGATTTCCCTGCTATCCTGTATAAACGATTGGAGATAAATAAACATCTGGATAACATACGATTCGTCCTTGTGTTACACACAGGTGTGTGTGTGTGTGTGTGTTGTGTTGTTGATGTACTGTGGTCACACATACGCAACTGACAACCACTCAGAGTCCTCCATTGTTCGATTAAAAACGCAAAAAATCTAGTACTTACCTACTTAACTAAATCAGTTCAATGCGAACAGAAACCATTTATTGATTTATTGATATATCCTCCTACTGGGACGCCATACAGCAATCACACCAACAGAGCAAAAAAATACTTCATGGGCTGCTTTCCATCTAACCTGTGCGCGGTGGACATCGAACGGGCAGCGATGGATCACGCCCGCTCGCGCAGCGTCAAGACACTTCTCCATAATTCTTCATCCATATTGCGCACATTCTATTGCGAATCAATTCTATTTAAATGTAAATGTTGACGTTCAAAAGTGCCTTTTATGTGCCTATTTGAAATAAATGCTTTGACTTTGACTTTGATTCTTTGCGATTTATTTATTTACCATAACAACCCTCGAGGGTTAAACTGTGTCAGACAAAGGACGATAGGCTCGCTCCTATGCCATCCTATTGGGAAACTAATAATTATATTGGTAAACTATAACTACCAGGCTACCATACATAATTATGTAGGCACTATATCAATCATTATGAACGTTACCTTGTCTCATTGACAGCTGTACAGTGTAAATTATTCTCTAGGCAATTGATTGTTGCGGTAAGTAAGTACTATAGAGGTTTTATCGGGTTGGCTTTGCCAACAAACCGCCACAAATGTTTGGTTAAGAGAAAAACGTTATTTTTCAATTAGAATCATATAGGGAAAGAGCCATAACCAGCTATGAAATTACCAGTGCCTACTGACGAAATCCCTACTAATTAAATATCTAAAGGAACTTATCGAGCTTATAGACAAGACTTTATCCGTAGCCTTAGATACAAAACAATTAATTTCTCTACCAAATTATCCCAGTTAAGGTGAAATCGTTTCTAGCAGCAGCATTTCAGCACATACTTACCACTGCAGCACAAGGGCTAAACTTGATTAAAGATGTACACCACAGATACCTCTGTCGTCGAAAGCGTAAAGTTAAGGGGACTACATGACTTAAACGCAAGTTTTATAATGCCTAAAAGTAATAAATGATCCACTGTATTAAACAAAATCAGAAAAATATATGATCTTCTTCAAGATATATGCTAGTTAGATAGTGTGTTGAAAACTTAATACAACTAATTTGGTACGATAGCAAAAAGTCACGAACATACCTCAAAAAAAAATCTTTTAACGATTAAAAACCATACTAATATACATGCAATCATTCTGTTTCTTTTTCAGATTCTTATTCAAGCAACATATTAACGTGATGGTGTTTTCATTTTTTAATGCACCCAAAGATTTTTTTGTAAATAGAGAATTGCTTCATATTTTGCAATAAATTACCACCTTTGTGTCATCGCGCTTCTCTTTCTTTTCTATGCAGTCTGACAGTGACCGCGTTTTAGCTGTTGTCAGCCCCTATAAACGCTTTTCTATTTCGAAAACGATGCCGATGGCTCAACGGTCGTAATTTGTTGTAACAGAGCTAAGGATGATGTAAGGCTTTCAATGCATTTCGACACGGTTTTTCATTTTATCTACCTGTTACGAATACTTTTCCATGGAGTTTCTTGCCCGTTCTTCTCCATAGGTACCTACTAGGTTTTGGAATGGGCAACTAGCTTCGTCTTTCTTACTGACCGACATCTTGACAGTTCAAATGTACCTGTAATTAAGTTTGTGATTACTCATCAGTTGAAACCACCACAAATGTTTGATAAGATATAGGAAAAGAGTAGACTGACAGTCCCCCGTCTTGATCAAAGTAAGTAGTTTTATTTATATGAATAGTTATTACATAACACATAGGTAACTTAACATCATGCCTGTAACCCCCGAAGGATTAGGCAGAGGTGTATCTATTAGTACACCCACATTTGACTGATGCAGTTGGTAGCGACCCTGCTTTCTGAGCCGCTGGTCCCGGGTTCGATCCCCGGACGAGTCAAACATTTGTGTGCATGAACATGTCTGTTTGACCTGTGTTTGGGTGTGTATATGTATATAAGTATGTATATCAGTCATCAGGTTACCGTAGTACAGGCTCTGCCTAGTTCGGGACCTGAAGACCTTGTGTGGATGTTGTCTCATACGCCGACTGTTTCACACCACCATGCGCAAGCGGTGCGCGTCCTTGGTGCGCAGGGTGCGGGCCAGCTCCAATGCTGTCCTGGCGATGATCGCTGGACGTTTGAACTGCCCTTATATTAGGAAGTGCTGCAGTAGGCATATAGCCAGAGCATGTTAGCGACCAAGTTGAAATGATTTCTCAGTTTTTATTAATGTATGTTATTATATTTTATCCAAAATGTGCCCTAAACCCTTATTTGTATTTGTATTATATATTACTTATTAATTTAATTTCTGGTTATTTTTTTTATTGACTTTGATTTGATTTCCTTGACATTGTAGTTACATTTGTTGACATTGTATTTATTATTATTTTATTTTTAAATTTTTATTTATTTATTATTTATGTACACACAATAAAATACATGAGATAAGACATAAAAATTAAATAATGAATAAAAATAAATAATAATAATAATATAATAATACTTTATTTAATTAATTAATTAATTAAATTATGTAATTAATTAATTTAATTATGTAATTAATTAATTAATTATTTTTATCTTAAATTATGATTTGTATTTATCTCGTGTGTTAAAGTCCCTTGTAATTGGAGGCAAGCCTATTGCCATCAACTGGAAACAAATCCAGTCACTGGGCTGCTACTGAGAAATTCCTAATGGAAAAACCTATTGACACTTTACCCGACCTGGGAATCGAACCCAGGACCTCATGCCAAGCAGTAGCACTTGCCACCAGTGGACCCACAAAACAATGGTTACTAATTATACCTTCATACGTGTTTTATTAATACGAACCCAAAGGGACGAAGGATGTCTAGGGACTGTAATATTAGAGTACTTAAACTGTCCTAATATGAAAAAAAATACATAATAATTTATACTAAACGATTAAGTCAAAGTCAAAGCATTTATTTCAAATAGGCACTAAGGCACTTTGAACGTCAAAATTGACATTAAAATAGAATTGATTCTAGTCGCCCCTTCCAAAAGGTAGTTTCGTATGGAGAAGAATGGGCAAGAAACTCCACCGTTACTCTTTTAAAATGTGTTACAATATTTTGTATACATTAATTATATAATTATATGTGAAGACGATGCACATATAATAAAATTACCTTACAACAATAGGTAAAAGTAATTGAAAAATGTAGCAATGACAAATAAGATAATTATGTGATAGATACATGGTGCTCACTTACAAACATTGTAAAAGTATACTATTTCCCAAATTATTTAAACAAGTTATATGTCAGTGTGTGAGATATGTGGAAGACCTAATATACCTGTACGTATATAAATGTTAAACATAAGGGTAGGCAGAAATGCTAGTATGTGCGTGAACCGACACGTGTTCCTTTTGCTACGTCAGTGTTCATACTTACTTAATACTTTGATTTATAAGAGTGTCCATGGAGTTTCAGCTCGTTCTTCTCCATAGGGAACTACTACGCTTTGCAATGGGCAACTAGCTTTATACTTCCGATTGATCGCCTCCTTGGCAATTCATAAGTGCCTGAAATAGTTTAATTGGAATAAATGCAGTGGCCCAGTGGTAACGGCCGCGACTTACGAGTTGTAGGTCGTTGGTTCGAACCCAGACAGGCGCTATACTTTGTGTAAATTATTTAATCACCACTGCTCTGAAAACGTTGAAGGAAAACATCGTGAGGAAACTGGCATGTCCTAGAACCAAAAATTCGAAGATATGTGACATAATATATACCAACCAGCACTGGGCCCGCGTGGTGGATTACGGCCCACTGAGGAGGCCTGTGTCCCAGCAGTGGGAACATTATAGGCTGATGATGAGGAGGGAGGAGGAAATGCTATGAGTTCGAGTCTGATACAATATCTTTTCAAAGTAGGTTCACTTAGTAGGTACTACGCACTGCTATGAGAGTCAAAACAGCTAGAAAGGTTTAATGACCGTCATCAGCTCACTTACTGTCCTAAATAAAACCAGAACCTACCCATGATCTTTTACTCCTATTAAAAATATTTGTACACGCTGCAATCTACTATGACACTTTCTTCAACTTCAATAAAATGTAAACTTCACAATTCTCCAAAGCGCACTTTACAACCTGCTTATTCTCTTAGGAGTTGTGACTCTCAGTAAGTTTTCGTCCCTATGAAACTGTCCATGAATACAAAATATACATGAATAAGTACGTTAGTATACACTCAGCGTGGATCGGTGGATGCAACGAGTAGGAGACGCGCGACGTGGCGGGTCGTTGCGCACGTACGCGGCCCTACAATGATACTCAGAGCGTGGCCTGCAACTAGCAAATTTAAATCTAACGTTCTATACACATTTTGTACGGAACGTGGGAAAAATATGAATGAGCGAAAAACACAGGCGTTTTGATCCAGTTTTTGTTGAGCTACTCGTTTACTCAAGCCAAAGGAACATACCTACTAACTTTTTGAATAAAATAAGCCAATTGACCTACCTTAAGATCTAAATCTTTATAAACGCCGCAAATAAGAATTGAAAACAAAACCCTTCGAAACCACTCCATTATTTATTCATTAAGTTCAAAGTAATCACGAAACTTCCCACTGAATGCCCCAATTTCGTCTAAATTTCACGAAAGAGCCGAACCATAACCGCGGATCTGCAATTATTTAATCGTTTTCGAGGTGTTGCTCCACGGAAACTGTGGATTTATAACAATAGCGGCGATCCCTCGAATAATCCAACTAGTTCGTTATACATTGGAGTTCGGTAATGGAATAGTAAATGGTGCAAGTTCATGAAACGTGTAATGGAAGTGACGCACGTCGGGCGGGGCGTTGTATATGGAGCAAGTAGTGAGAGGTCATCGTATGGGGTGCCCCGGGCGCGATACCGTTCGGGGAAGAGTGATCATCCGCGGCGAGTGGAAGCCAACGGGGAGAATTTCCCCGAAATGAACAAAAATTTAACCGTTTAGTGCCTCTGTGACCTGAATGATTCAAGGGTATTTTATGAACCTTTATTAAAAGAATTAAGTGCTTATTGAATCAAAATAAAATGTACGGTTATAAGAGAGTTCGATGGATTTGCAGTTTGATGGATGTGCTTATTAGTGTCTATACTTAAATAAACGTTTTAAGTACAATTAAAGCAGAATATTATGTGTATTATTTTCTATTAATTGGTGACTAATTAAATCACAAAAAAGAAAACAAGCTCTTTAATGCTACACCTTTAAAGCCAAATAACACTATTATACACCGCGCATCAGATATCGATAAAAGCGAAAAGCTCAACTTCTGATTTATTGGAAAAGTGGAAAACGTATCTGAGAGCTTGCAACCCTCGGAGGCACCGGGCCAATTTCACTACGGCGCTTAGTCTACTTTGATACGTCGGTGGAGACGCATCGCGGTCGGGCTCTCCCAAAAAATATTACTTTATTATTATATAAAACGCGTGTGAGTGCTTGTGAACTTATACCAACTTTAAGTGTCGGTTCCACGAGACCCGTTCCCTTCGAACCGCCCAGCCAAGGTCATCCATCAGCAATTTGACACCTGTTGTGTGGATATACTATATGTATGTAATTTCATATGTAATAAAATAAACAGTAGTATTGTGTAACATTGTAACTGTTAACTTATGTTTATCTACACTTGATTTGCGGACGTTAATTGACTAATTAATTAAGTTATCGCGGTTACGTGACAATTAGCTAATTAGTGCTTAACGTGTGTCTTGTAGTTAGTATGATTGAAGCTTTGGAGTTATGATTGGTTTAATTAGACGTCGTTTGAATATTTAATTTTCTGTCCATCGATGTTTTGTTTTATTCCTTTTCAGGCTTTGATAATTCGACAATTACGTGACCTTGTAATTGTTATCGATAGTATCGTAAGTCCCATTATTTTGGATTTAATAGTTATATCGATTTACCATTAATTATAGGACAGAAGGGACAGCTCTTATACATATAACTATATTGGCATTAGCACTATCATTTCTACTTTATTTTATTCGTCAAGATGCAAGATTCCTTTAATTTAAACTTCATAAGTGGACTCTCTTTTATTGGCTTTTCAAACAGGGCTTATTGGCTTATAACACAAGGTTTGAATAAATTACTTATAGTTTTAAACGGTTGAGACAAAACAAAAGCTTCTAAACATTACAGCAACCAAATTCCAGGTCACTCGAATCATAACTCACATTATACCAATCTTCTGCCAACGATTACATAACACCATCCAAAATCGCTCTTAAATCCTCATGTTTATAATACGTCACACAACTCGTGTATCACTAAACAAATAAACAGAAATACATATTTTGTAGTGGCAATTGGTATATCCTGCACAGTTGGCCGAGCGAGCGCTGGCCCGGCGGAAGCGTCGGGCTGATTCAAATAATTAAATTAAATCTCGTGTTGAGCTGAGGGCAGTCTCACTTTGTGCTGCTCCGGAATAGGGATGCCTAAACGTTTTTGTTTTAAATGCTCGGTAATTATTTTGTGAGCTAGAGCGGTAGGGCGTGCCGAGACAGCGTTCGATTCTTGCGTCGGACAAAATAATGCCGGCTCTTTCGCACTTACAACTATTGTTACAGGAAATTAGTAATTTTATAGTACAACTGTACCATAAACATGTATGTATGTGTGTAAACATTATAAAATATAGACTTAAAGAATATTAGGCTATCAGTGACCCTTCAATATTATCACAATTTGTCACTGTTAGGTAGCCAAAAGGGCGACCTTATGACATGGGACATAACATGGTCTTTAGCGAAATAACACCTAACAAAAATGTATCTCCAGTTGCCCGTTTTGGGAAACAATATTAGTTTTATAGATTGAGCTGTTAGATTCTGATGTTGATCACTGACATTCGTTCATAAAGGTCAGATGTACCCAATCTCACATTTACTAGTTCATTCTGATACAATGCTTCGATTAGGCAATACATTAATTTAGCAAGGGGTCAGCTAATGAATAAAACAGACCATATAAGGGGCAAAAGCCATCATTCCTCTACCCTTTTAGGTCGTTAGGGGCAAATAAACTAATTAGGTGATCAATAGAATTTGCTGTGGTTTCCCTTGTATCTGGCTATATATTTAGGGTTGGCTTGGGATTATGATGACATAGAGCTGTCATCATAATCCCAAGCCAACCTTCATCATTGACTGACTTCTTTTATCATCTGTGGTATTGGCCTCCTCCCTCTAGTGCCATGTTTCCCTGGTGACTGGTGGTGGTTTGATGACATTATGACCTTCTAAAGTTTTATTCTTGAGTTCTATGGGAAAACACAACTCTTCTTTTCTTTCTGATGTGAAGGCATGTATATTTATTAACGTCAAGATTAAAGCTTTTATTATTATATGACATTCAAGAAAATCCTTTTTTCGTATTATTTCCCTAGAACCGAAACAAAGTTTTCGTTACAATGGATTCCAAGCTGTTTCAAAGAATTTCGTTATGAAGAAACCTTCTTTATTGTATTTTTAGGGTATATTCACATTTATTTTGTAAAATACGCGTGCATGGTCTTCTCTTTTTGTATTTTTATCAACTTTTTTCCAAAAATCTTTACCCGGGTTTAAATCATTCTTGAAATTTTAGTCTATTTCAGTGTAATATTGTACTCAGTGATAAGTTTTGTTTTTCGATTTACCCGATAGTACGAATCATCTTCAGTTAAAATTACACAACCCATCCACGTTCTCATTGACTTGACTCTTCCCTTACTGTTAAGCTTTAGTGGATGTTCTCGGAAATAATTAGACGCTTACATAAGTTTCCATACAATTAACACTAGAACTCACATAAATTACCTAAAGACTGTAAAAATCTTGCTTGTTATAGGATTCTTGTTCTTCTTCCTCTGGTGCCTCTTCAATTACTGAAGTTTTGTCATCAACTCCGAATATTTCTACTGGTCCTTAGACCGGTAACTTATCAATAGTCGTAACTTCGTATGTAGAAACTAGGATGTTGTAATCAATTCTTTACATATCGTTCCCTATGTTAATTTACGTACTATCCTCTACTATTTCGGGGAACGGGTCGTAATAGTAGACTGCACAAAACACAGGTTAATTTACAAGGCAATCTACTAATGGAGTACTTAGCTACTCTATCCCGAAAAGAAGATTTTCTTCGCGGATTTACAGGTTCCCGAAAATGTTTTCTTAGCCCCTGATAAATTGATTCCATTAATGAAAGCCAACTTCAATAAATTCCACGTTCGGTTCGCCGCTATTGAAAAAAAGGTTTTCTAAGCGAAAAATTCTTCTTTCAAAAACTTTGATGATGTTTATGGAATCCTTGAAAAGAAAATTATATGTATTCATTACGTATCCTTATAAAATAAAGTTTTATAACTTTTTTTTTTCGAATGTGAGAATCACTTCAAGAAGTCGCTGGTGTAACAGCTACGGGTAAATCTGGAACAAAATAATTTGTAACAAAATAAAATATTATAGTGAACAAATATAGTGTCCCAGCACTATGCCTGCATGCGGCTAGGACGTGAGTCAAGCTCACACGTAGTGACGTTGACAGAAATGCATCACCACCTCGTAAACTCGTCAAAGATAAATAGAAATATACACTCCTAACACAAGGATATTTAGCTTTGTTGGAGGGGTCAACATGCGGGTACCCGAAATATGGGTTGAATTAACATTATTAGATCCACGTTGACCTGTTGTTGTTGTTGTTGAGGGTCTATCTATAGCGTGTCATTAGCCAAGCAAAATCTTCTGTTATATCTAGCCTTTCTTACTGGACTTTTGCAACCTTGAGCCAATCCTTTATATAGGAATTTGTTCACCTGCTCTGTTCATCCTGAAATCTCTTTCTGTGTCTGTTGCGATATCGTTTCCTGCTGTTTTGAAAGCCTCTGTGTGGTTGCTTTTACCCATAGAGACCAGCCCAGCGGGGTAATTGTGTAACATACTATCAGTAGCAATTGCTTTCATTTTGACAGTTCAACAACATTCATTGGGTTATTGACGTTGTTGAGCATACAAAATTTTCGAACATATGATGCAATGGATTAGCAATGTCCTTCAAAATTATTCAAACTGAGATTGATAGTGTGATATGCAATTAAGGTGCTGCTCCATGTCCTAGCTAGTAACGTGTTTTTAAATCCAAATAGTAAAGACTACCTATATTGTTTGTGGTTCACCATATTAATACTACTTCTTCTTGCGCATTTCCTGTGACAAAGCCCTAAGGAGTACCTAATTAATATTGCGGTCAGCAACAATACACAATATAACGAGTAGGTAGCCGAAGCATTTGCGCAAACAAATCATTATCACTCCGTCGTTCTATATTATATTGTTGGAGCCCGGCCCTTCGGGTACAGCTGGCAAGTTTGCGTGACACGTAAATTAAGTTTAAACTTTAAAGTTTCACGGGCATTAATTTTTGAAGCAGTAAATAACAAATGTTTTATTGATTATCAAGCAGTATTACCTATAGCTAAATGTTGTTCGAATAAACTATACATACACTGCTGCACTACAAGGATCTTTTGGAGCTCGAATGACGTTTACACGAGGGCGCTGTTTGTAAACATTAGTGCAATTATTTTGTGAAATTATTGAAAAAAACAAGATGGCGGCGTTAGTTCCCATTTTGAACACGCGCCATAAGATTCTTGTTCAGCCTACAATAACCGTTATTGGCTGGCTGGATGGATTGTATGAGATGTGATAGATATGACTTGGAAGGAAGTGAACACTCAGATGATGACTAACACAAATAATATGCGGGAAAAAGATGAGCTATGGAGAGCCCAAGTAATTGGGCAGGAGGATGATTATGACACATGAATTATTTTAAAAAGAACAGGTAGAAAAAACGAACATAAATATGCTCCCTAGAATTTAGCAGAGTCTTTGCCCACATATAATTATAAGAAAATACAGTTAAAATTCTTTTCGAAATAAAACCGTAGCAGACTTGAAGCTAAAAGATATACATTTCCAGTTAAAATAATGAAGGTAGACTGTAAAAAGAAAGAAATAAACTGGTTAAAAGAGTTGCAAAGGGATTGCAGTTTTAATTTTAAATTCTAGCCTGTAGTTAAATACATTTATTAATCGTGGTGAGGGTTGATTTTACATTCAACTGTTTTATTCCTGATGTAATTTTTCCTTAATTTATCCAAGGGACACTTGACTTGTCTTCACTTTATAACTATTTCTTGTTCCAATGACAATCATGTTCAGTTCCCTTGTCTTCTTCAACTGGCCAGTAGGTACTTTTTCATGGTCTGCCTTGTCATTCTTGCCTCTGTTATTGGATATAACGTTATCGTGTCGAATAATTTGTGATATTATTTTCACGTGTTCTGTTAAAAATATGTTTAAGCATCTGTCATTAATTTTTTGTTTACTCTATTAAGTATCACTTCTTCAGTCACATTTCCATTGGCACATTGTCTATAGGCGCTAGCACCACATTTAAGATTTCGATTATGGCAACGCTTCTAATTAGAGACTTGATTAGTCAGGTTTATTGCGAATATGTAAGGTCTGCATTATCTCATATTATAATAGATTATTATTAAATATATCACCCGTCAAAATCTCCAAGCTAATGTACTTAAGATCTCTAATTCAATGTTCAAATTTATTATTTAACATAACCAGGTGCTTCTTCAACTCTGAGTAAAGTACATTAATATTAGTACTCCGAGTTTTAATCAGATGATAATTGTCTTGAGCTACAGTTAATAAAATTACTCATACAACTTTGTAATTTAGAGCGCTCAAATGGTATGAATAATGGGTTTTGTTTTAAAAGAATAACTAAGTACCTACTTAGCTTTTTCGTGAGATGACAGATTTTCTGGATATGTTTCAGAACTTATAAAAATTTTACTGGGTATGTAAGTACACACGGCTACACATCAAGCTATACAAAACCAGTTTACGCTGCTGGTCTCGCATCTTACGGAAATCCTATACAATGTGAGATCAGCTTATACTGGAAATGTATAGCTTGATGTGTAGCCGTGTGTACCGACTGTCTCAACTATGGAAAAGATTTAGATAATTATAACGATACATAACCCCATCATTTATCATCAAATTCGACATCGTTGGTTTTGACTTGATCCAGACAGTGTCCTACACCATATGACGGCAAAGAGAATTCATAATGGCAGACACTAGACAACGGATGGTTTGAAATTGATTTCATCCCATTGAATTGAAGAATATACTTAGTCAACGCAATATGACTTATTACAACGCTGTGACAAATCATCAAGAAATTCCACAAGCAAGAAAATAACAGAATTAGAATCATTTATTTGTCAAACATGGGTACCAAATAACATTATAAAGATTTTACAAATAGTACAAAGTGAGCTATGCTTTGTCAACAGTGACATACAAATATGTTAATAATTTGTTGTGTTGTTTCTTGTATTGATTCATGCTTTTTCCCGCTCTTAAAATGCAAAATACTTATTTATATCTGTAAATATTAGAAATCGAAGTCGCTTTTCATGTCTGTCTGTGTGACTGCGTTGTTCTTTAAAACTTCGCAACGGATTTTGTTGCGGTTTTCAACATCATATAGAGCATTTTATTTCGAAAGGTGTATGTGTATGAAACATAAATATTAAAATAACATAATAAAGACATCTAAATTTTTTGTCAAGTTGAAAAAACCGTTCGAAGCAAGGGTGGGTCGCTTGTTAAATGAAATGCATGAGTTCTAAAATACCAAAAAATACCACAGATAAGAAAACACTAGCGGTGAAGCAAGGACGAAACTTTAACGGTCTTGTTTTTTCCTCGTAAAAACAATCTAATAATATCAGAATAAAATTCTTCACCCATTAAGAACCGGTTTCTCTGTAACACAAGGTTTTTTATCCCTACAATTAGCAGTTTAATATATACCTACCTTCCTTAAAAACGTTACGAATTTTGAACTGTCATGGTAAAATTGTTAAATATCAACACTAGTTCTTGCTGATTTAACCGTATAATTATAGGAAGGCACGCAGTTTATTACGGCCGTGGTTGTGGAACCCCTGATAAATTCTAAATTCTAAACTTATGTTATTGTTGCGTCTGCTTTATTGGATCACAGTTTTTGTTTTGACAAACTATTGTACCACTGTTGGTACCAGAATTTATGTTTTAGCATTTATTATGAGCCTATTTTTGGATGTAGATCATTATGCCTATTTTTTTTTAAGGTCAGTAATCATCAAATAACTTCTCCCACTCTGGGCGGAGCGGGAGGGCGTGACATACTCTTACTGACTAAAACCCACCCGTGTTCCTTCAGTTGCCTGTGCCAGGGGCCACAGTAACCCTTTCGGACTTTCCCGCAACCCTGGCAGGCATCGGTCCTAGCAGACCCCGGCGCTGGTGCGGATATATCTTTGAGGCGCGCGTGGAAAACAACGCGCCGTCGACTCGGGCCTGGTACTTATCGGACGGCGAGCTACCCATTGCTCGCCGTCGGCGAACCCGCGCTTGCGGTGGCCGGGAATCGGCCTGGGATTCCTGACACCTAGGGCGTCTCCTGCGGCGACTAGGGGTGTGAGGACGCGAATTTTGCCTCTCCCTCACGCGCTCCGCCTCCTCCTTCGCGAGCATCACTGCTTCGCAGAAGGAGGTGACGGCTTCCCATGCCCTCTCGCTCCAGACCATGGCCTGGATCAGGGCCTAACGCGAGAGATCGCCACTGCCGATCGCCTCCACGAGGACACGGCGCTGCTCCGCCCAAGCCGGGCAGACCTCCACCGTATGCTCCACCGTGTCCTCCTGGCGATCCACACAATGGTGACACCCGGGCATTTCCTCCCGCCTTATCCGGAACAGGAATCTCCCGAAGCA
Source organism: Brachylomia viminalis (assembly GCA_937001585.2). Lineage (NCBI taxonomy): Eukaryota > Metazoa > Arthropoda > Insecta > Lepidoptera > Noctuidae > Brachylomia > Brachylomia viminalis. The sequence goes on from OW443300.2 coordinate 9,644,331, forward strand.
TCCGTGTCCGGTGAGGACCTGCGTCAGGCGGAGGGTGAGGACGCCGTGGCGCCTCTCTAGCTACTCCTCAAAGAGGGGACTAATCGTCACAATTCTGGCGTGCCCAGCACTGGGCTGCGACAGTCGCACTCTCCATGTCACCATGAGATCCCACCGCAGCTCTGTCCGCTGTGCCGTGATTTCTTGCGGCAGCGGAGTTACGCCCCGGCGCGGCGTTTCGCCTCCTCGCGCCACTCCCATCTGTACGCGAGGACTTTTGCCTCCAGATCCCACGTCGGCAACCCGGCAATGAGGGTCGTCGCCTCACCGGAGACCGTATGGTATCCCCGGGCCAGCCGGGTGGTGATGACCCTATAGGACGCGTTCAACCGGCGGGCTAACCACCGCCTCAAGGAACGCGCCCACACCAGTGCGGTGCCCCGTAAGGGGCCTTGGACCACACAGATCATTATGTTTAACAGTTAAAGTATTTGGGAACGCCTTACTTGTCTTTTGAAAAGACTAAAAGGCTCTTTTTATTTTACACCGGGTGGTTTAATTGCCTTTGGGGCATATATTAAGTTGAAGCAACAATAAAAGTTGCTTCGTCTAAACAGTGCTTAGACAGTGCGAAAACGACGAAGTTTGTTGCTTCAATGTGCTACGGGCAAGAAACTTGCACCGCGTAAATGGGGCTTAAGAATTATCTAGTCTAAATTATATTAGTCTCTAATTACTACGCTTTTTTAGTTGAAAAGATGCACCAAAGTTATTATTTATAAATATCTTTTTGTATAATAGTTCGCTTTGTCTTCTTCATTTTATGAGTTCCAAGAATATCAAAACAGAGCTCGCTACAGCTAAATCCACTAGAACAGTAATTATTTATCGGGTGAACATGAAATTTACGAGCTGTCTTCCGTCGACCGCATACCTAGGCTCACTACGAATTACGATGTGTGTACATACGTCCATAACTCCTAAATCTTGCCCAGTTGTAAGGTGTTAAGGAAACAGGGCAATAATATTTAGCATTTATCCTTCACAATAATTTGGGTATTTCAAAATATTCCTGGTTTATCGATTACACAAAGGCGAAGGTCCAATTTTATCGTTGACACATTCTATTTTCGCTTCACCTTTACACCAGTCCCAAAATAAGCACACGACGGAAAATCAAAATAAGGTTGACCGGACAAATTTTCAAATAACTAACCTTTATATCGTAAAATATTGAATCAGTGGTTTCACGGTATATTTTTTCACGCGAATGAAATCAAAAACGTATAATACCAAGAATTACTATCGCTACTCTTGCCATACCTTGGTTGATTTTGTGGCTATGCAAATAGTTCAAGGGCCGTTGGTTTGAAAGCGATTTATTAGAAAATGTGGAAGGTCATGAAATTTTTTTCTTTGGATGATGTTTACACTATGTTAAAGGCGAAAGACGGGTTTCACAACTCCCGGCAGAAGAAAAAAAAAACGTTATTTTAGTATTGAATGAACGAAGAATTTGGATAGTAAAACTATTTCCAAAACCTACTTTAGAAGTGAAACAAAAATTGGAAAACATCCAAGAGAATTTCTCATCATAGCTAATTTAAAAAACCCACAAAGTAGGCTCACCATAGACCATTTTTTTGTATAATCTATATGAGTAAATAAAATTGAAGTGTCGGTTTGTAATGTCAAAATAACAGCTTTTTACTAGTATTTACGGTAAGTACGCTAAGTATATACGGTGCTTGTAATAAAATATATTTTTTTTTACATTTTTGTCTGTTTGTTTGTTCCGCTTAAATCTCCGAAATGGCTGGACCAATTTCGACAGGACTTTCACTGGCAGATAGCTGATGTTATAGGGTATTTTTATAAGTAAGGTATATTTTGTCCTGGTAGCACGTTCCCGTGGGATATTTCCAATATCCACGCGGGGTAGCCGCGGGCAGCAGCTTCTATAAAATAAAATGAACATAAGGGATATGTAACGAACCATCCAATAAGATTTCCTCAGAGACATTAAATGCACAACATACTAGCGTAACTGAAAATAAAGTCAACAAGCAAGGAAATTAACTTACTACAATTCTTCATCAATTAATTTCCGAAGACATTGTTCACGTAATTATCGAAGCCGATCCAACGGATACGATTCGACAGGTCGTGTTAGAAAGGATAATCAATATTATGAGGGGTGGCGCAACTGGGCCCTTATAACGAACTAAAAGGTTCCTCTACCCACAATTTATTACATAGCCTCTTATATTTCCACTTCAAGCGCTCTTTTCCTATTAGTGTCTTTTGAGTTACGTAATCAATAACAAAAGACGTTCGAATTTTCGTGGAGAAAAGTACATCTGCGGGCCGACGTTGTTTTGTTTTATCTCTTATTACGGCGAGCAGTATTGTCAGTGCCTTCTGTTTCTAAGAAAACTGTCTGTCCTTCTGATAATTTATTCCTTAAAAATCCTAATGCATGAGCACTTATATGTTGTGGTAGTTTTTTTTATTTATTTAAAATCGTAGCATTGTGCAAGATAAAATTAAATATTTGCTCACCATATGTAATGGTACAATGTAAAGGGGCCATTATAGTTTTAGTATAACTACGTTGTAAACCTGAATCCTTGAAAATAAATGAATTTGAATTTGATAAATTAAGAAAAAGTGTTTATTAAGAATTTCCTTTTATCCAATTCATCAATAACGCAAGAAGTACGATACACAACGTAGTTAGTAGGAACATAAACTATGGTCTATGGCCTGATCTGATATCTGATAGAGTATGCTGAAAATGATGTATTGTATAATTCTAGTTGATTTTTAAACTAGAATTACCGACATCCAAAGCATCTGCCGCTATTCCACACCTCTTCAGTCCTCGTCAGCACCAATGACGGGGTCCGCTAGGGCCGATGCCTGCTAGGGTTGCGGGAAAGTCCGAGAGGGTTACCTTGGCCCTGAACTCTCCCAACTGAAGGAACACGGTTGGGTTTTCGTCGGTAAGAGTCTGACACACCCTCCCGCTCCGGCCAGAGCGGGAGAAGTTATATTATTATGATGATTTCACAATTTTAAAACTGTCTTCTGGAATTTTTTTCAGTAGCCAAGGCCGAACCCCAGATATTTATTCCTGAACCATTTGTATAAAAACCGTCGACCATGATTTATAATCAAACTTTGTTTTAAATAGAACGTACCAGTACAGCAGTCAGTGGCTGTGTCCTCTCAAACTGGAAGTTACTAATAAGAACGAACTACTAAATTGGAGTTCCATTATAGTTCCAAGACGTCATATCGACGCACTGAAATACCTCTCAAGGTCACGGTAAATTACCTAATGGAATATTCATGCTGCAGAAATCAATTCCATAATGAAAATAATTATAGCTGCATAGATTACTGGAAAGTACCTTTGAAATATGTTAATTTTACAGTTAACTTACTGGATTTATATTTACTATTAGTTTATTATGCTTAGTTATTAGTCAAATTAAATTAATTTGGATTAGGTTTCAAACGGATTTTGGGTCATTTGAAGTAATCTATGAACAAAAGCTGACATCGATTGTAAGTACGTTATGAAAATATATCTTATTAAAAGATCCACGTAGCATTTTTTTATGATAACTAGCGTATAATGTTCCCACTGCTGGGACACGCGTCTTCTCGGTGAGCGGGAGTGGGCCGTAATCCACCACGCGGAACCAGTGCGGGTTGGTAGATGTCACATGACTTCGAATTTTTGGTTCTAGGACACGCCAGTTTCCTCGCGATGTTTTCCTTCACCATTTTGAGAGCAGTGGCGATGTAATAATTTGCACAAAGTAAAGCGCATGTCAGGGTTCTAACCTATGACCTGACTCGTAAGTCGCGGCCCTTACCACTGAGCCACCAATCTGCTGCATTTTCTTTAATATTTGTTATTTTGAAGGAAGTCTACTTTTCCGATTTGCGTTACCATGAAAGCGTTGTTTTCACTATAGCGTAACAAGGTTAGAAGATAGGTAGTCTAACTAGTAGCTAACGTAGGTAATTTGTTGTGCCTCCCGGTGCAGCTCATAGGATAGTCTTTGAGAAATTTTCAGTACTGTAAATGTCTTTATAATAATGTTTTCAATTCATATAAAATTCGTTATAATATAATTTTAATATTAATGTATTGTACTCATAAACCTTCCAGAATGAATTCTTTAAATGATACTGAAAACTGAATGAAAATCCGTTGTGCAGTTCAGAAGAACAAAGCGGACACACAGACAAACACAAAAACGACTTTGATTTATAATAACTATATGTACTAGCTGCTGCCCGCGACTTTTTCTGCGACCCAGAATGAAAAATAGCCTATGTCCTTACCTAGGTCATGGTCTATCTGTGTGCCAAATTTCATCCAAATCCGTTTAGCCGTTTTGATGTGAACATACTGATACATACTCGTAAATATGGATTTCTTGAACTAATGTTTTAGGATGCTTCAATATTGATATCAATATTTTTTTTGTGTGATACTATTAAATATCCTATCCTTCTGTCCTTGTAAATACTTCAACTAATACATCCACTGGTAAAGTATCTACTCGTAATTATGTACAATGAGTCTTCCATACAGCTGTGTTTATAATAACATTTCACTGTTTCCACTATGAGCTGGTCATTTTTGTCAGTCGATTTTTATCTTGAATAATTAGTTGATTACCCTTACCATTCATTAATTAAGCACTCACCCTCTTTATAATTTGTTCCCCTATCTAGCTTAATATCTAATGCTAGGCATGTCTTTGAGAGTGGGTCACGGACACTGGCAAGAAAATTGATTATTTATATTCTATTCTTCAATCTAAATAATGGAAAAATACATAAATTGTCCGTATTTTCAAATTTTAACTGTCATTCTTTGACATTTCTATGAAATGTCTCTAACATCATGGCACATTGATGTAGGGGTCAATTTGCTTAGTAATTAATTTCTCTGTCTATAGTGATGAAAGAAATTCCATTATCATTAGTAGTAGTAAGTACTCCTTAACGAATATAGAATAGGAATATGCTGACCGTTCTCTTTAATTCCTTTCTAATGTTTCACGACGCCAACGACTAGGTAGCGCTACTTCCACCATTTAATACGACAAGCGAAAAGCTCTTAATTTGTGGAATAGAGCCGTAGATATTTCTATTATTATATAATTATTATTATATATACTACCTCTACGTGTGAGATCTATATCGTGCTACCCTACACGGAACTCAATGAACCGCGGCGATTATCGAGCAGTCGGACTCCGGAAACTACACTTATTGTAACAGCTACGTTTCATTAACTCATATTTTTATAATCTAAAGCGATTGGTTGTTATAATTTATTAATACATAACTATGATGAAGTTTTGTATAGTTTATTTCAAATGGGGTTAATTTCGACTTAAGGGGCTGACAACAGCTAAAGCGCGGTCGCGGTGACGGACTGCATAGAAAAGAAAGAGAAGCGCGATGACACGACGCGACGCTGGTAATTGATTGCAAAATATGAAGCAATTCTCTATTTACAAAAAATCATTTGATTGGGGTAAAAAATTAAAACACTATCACGTTAATATGTTGCTTGAAGAACTATCTGAAAAAAAAACAGAATGATTGCATGTACGAGTATATTAGTATGGTTTTTAATAGTTGAATGAAATTATAAGAGGTATCTTCGTGACTTTTTTCTATCGTACAAAATTAGTTGTGTTATGTTTATAGCACACTATCTAACTAGCATATATCCTGAAGAATATCATATATTTTTCTGATTTTGTTTACTGCAGTGGAGCATATACTTTTATGCATAAAACTTGCGTTTAGGTCATGTAGACCCCTTAAATAGAACGATTGAGTTGCTGCAGTACCGTGAAACAATGGGTGCTTTTTTATTTCTAAAGTGCCTATAGCATCGTGGACGTCCACGGCATCACGATAGGTAACATACGGAAGTAAAATGTATAGAAACATGTGTATGAAGACTCTTTTTCCGCCTACGATTACGTTATAGCGTGCGCTTATTTCGATTCTCTTTATTGACGTGGACGCCCACGATAATATTAGCGTTAAGTTATAAAAGCGCATATTATCGTCAGAAACCGCTTTTTTTATAAAAAAAAAAACGTGCGTTATTGAGTTTTTTTTAGTTACTGTTGTTTCAAGAAAATACTCTTTTGACGGTTTTTAGCATAAACTTTTTGGAACCATTTTGGATGCTTTTTAAGCCCCATTTACACGATGGCGACGCAAGTTACTTGCCTTTTTTTTTGAGGATGGGAAATCATTAAATGACTTCTCCCGCTCTGGGCAGAGCGGGAGGGCGTGTCAGACTCATACTGACTAATACCCACCCATGTTCCTTCCGTTGCCTGTGCCAGGGGCCACGGTATCCCTCTCGGACTTTCCCGCAACGCTGGCAGGCATCGGCCCTACTGGACCCCTTCATTGATGCTGACATCTCTTTGAGGCGCGTGTGGAACACAACGCGCCGTCGACCCGCAAGTTACTTGCCTGTACCTTCAGTAAAATGAATCAACAGATGACTTGCATCGTCAAATAGGTACTGTTTAGTCGGTGCAACTTATGTTGTTGCTTCAACTTATTGCATGCAACTAAATCGCACCGTGTAAATTGGTTCTTATCTCTTTTATATAAAGAAATCACGTTGAGTTTTATCTACTTTAATAATCTTCAGTTAATCTTTAGTTTCTAATAGTAGAAAGTCCTATGATCGTTTTAATTGAAGTACCTGTAAGCTCTTTGGATGAATTTTGCGTGCGTTATAAATTTTCATTGACGTTCCCTAAGAAATGCTTGAGGAAGTTTCAAACCTCGCGTTACGGTTAACCGACCCTGAGGAAATATTCATAATTTTATTAAACAGACGCGTGGGTAATGCATTTTTTATAACTTTATGACAAGATTGTTAACTGTTACAAAACAACGAGAGCATTAGCCATTTACGAGTGGAACTCTTTTGTGTTGGCTGTTTTATACTAGAATTGTGTGGTCATGGCAGGATTTCCTAACAACTGTTTGTTTTAGCGACCTTTTTAAGTGGAAAATTCATCAGTTTCAACATGGTGTTGTTTTTCTTCTATTTGCTTACCGGCAAGAAAAATAGCTCAAGAGTATCGTGATCTGTAGATCTTGGAAAAGTGACAGATCCTTCAGCAATGTTGTTAGCAAGTAAGTAATTGAGGATTTTCTATTACTATCCAGGCAGGATTGTAATAGAAAATTAAGGAGCTTTTTATTATTATTGGATAAAGTCAAAGCATTTATTTCAAATAGGCACATAGAAGGCACTTTTGAACGTCAACATTTACATTAAAAGAAAAGAATGTCATCAAATTATTACATTATTCAATTCAATTAGCAACCAGTTTGATTTTGTCTAGACTCTAGATTGTCCTATGAAGCTGGACCAGCATGTTTCCAAGCATTTTTATCTTGGATAAATGATAAATGATTTTATTTCTGTAAGTAGGTTTGTTACAAACACTTTTACACGTCAATCATATTTTTAAAACTAGATGAGGTCGGCGTTTCATAACTGACTACTCTGAGAAGAAAGGCCGAAACAAACTCAGAGGTCACAGTCTCTTTTAAAGTCCAGACATAATCTTGGTCAGATCATGTGAAGACCATGTAGATAGGTGTCTGAAACGGTCTTTTGAGGAAAAACCATACAGATTGAGCGGACCTGTCCAGTCAGTGCACGCATTTGTCAGTAATCTTGCCGCTCAACTGAGAACTTAAGGAGCACAACGATTCGACGAACAATACCAAAGAAAGGACATTTGGGTAGGCCGCATAAATTACTCAAGCTGCCAGATCGTGAAACTAACTAAGAAATAAAATAAAAAAGTAATAATCCACATAATCTTCACATTCACAATAATTTAAATAATATAATACTTTACAAAGTAATTACTCATGTCATTGTATGTATAAAATTCATCAATGTCAATGTGTATATAAATATTCGAACATAATCTTTGAGGACCATGTAGATTAGTATCTGATATGGTCTTCTGAGGAAAGAACCACGCAGATTAAGAGGACCTGTCCAGTCAGTGCACGCATTTGTCAGTAACCGTGCAGCTCAACTCAGAACTTTAGGAGCTCAACGATTCGACGAACAATACCAAAGAAAGGACATTTGGGTAGGCCGCATGAACTACTTAAACTGCCAGATCATGATTAAAACTGAAACAATGACCCACATAGTCCTCAAATTCACAATATTATTAAAACAATAAATTGTACTTCTCAAGGTAAGTATTCAAGTCGTTCTGTTATAATAATTATCAATTTATCAGTGTATGTAACAGAAATAAAAGAAAACATTCAGTATGCAGAAAATTGGAACAACTCAATCCCAAGCCTTTTTGTCCTCAATATAATCCTTAACGGTATAAAAGCCTTTCTGGCACAACTTACGTTTAATGAATGATTTGAATTTATTAAGGCTTAGATCTTGAACGTGGCTTGGAAGTTTATTATAAAAGCGTATACATTGACATCTGAACGAGCCACCTATTTTCTTGAGCCTTGTTGTAGGTACAACGAAGCTGTGTTTGTTCCTAGTATTTATATTATGGATATCACTGTATTTTTTAAAGAAGTTTATATTTTTATGGGCATATAAAAGATTTTCAAAAATATACTGTGAAGGCACAGTCATTACATTAATCTCCTTAAATTTCTCTCTGAGAGTGTGTCTCGGGCTTAACTTATAAATTGATCGAACAGCTCTTTTCTGCAAAACAAAGATAGTCTGAATGTCGGCGGCATTTCCCCACAACAGAATACCATACGACATTACACTATGAAAATAGCTAAAGTACACTAAACGGGCTGTCTCTATGTCAGTTAAATTACGAATTTTTCTAACAGCGTATGCTGCGGAGCTAAGCTTTTTTGATAATTTATCTATGTGTGGGCCCCACTGAAGCTTAGCATCCAAAGTTAAGCCCAAGAATACTGTGCTATCTTCAGGATTCAATTCTCTGCCCTTTATCAATACATTAGTTAACACCTGTCTAACGTGAGGCAGCGTAAACTTAATGCATTTGGTTTTTTTTTCATTAAGTAGTAAATTATTAACATTGAACCAGTGAACTACTTTTGAGATCGCGCTATTTACATCGTCAGTAACCAGCTGCTGACGTTTAAGTTTAAACAAAAGTGAAGTATCGTCCGCAAACAACACTATATCATGATTATCCTTTATGAGGTAAGGCAAGTCATTAATATAAATAAGAAACAAAAAAGGACCAAGAATTGAGCCCTGTGGGACTCCCATTGTTACTATAGATCCGGGAGATCTTTTACCATTAACGTCAACGCTCTGAACCCTATTATTCAAGTATGAAGTAAGAAGATCCAGAGCGGTGTTCCGGATCCCGTAGTGGCGGAGTTTCCTGATTAGCGTTTCATGAAGAACGCAATCGAACGCCTTGGACAAATCACAAAAAATGCCCAAGGCATCGCATTTATCTTCCCATGCATTATAGATATGTCCTAAAAGTTCAACACCGGCATCAGTAGTTGAACGACCCCTTGTAAAACCGAACTGTTTACTATGTAATAATTTATGTTTATTAAAAAATCTTTGCAATTGGGCTAAAATTAATTTCTCAAAAATTTTACTAAAGGAAGGTAGTACTGAAATAGGTCTATAATTTGTGGGGTCTGTAGTACTAATACTAATACTACTAATACTAATATACTAATACTAATACTAGATAATTAAAAATAGAGGATTATAAATATCCAAGATAAAAATGTTCACTTTGTAAACAAGCAAAAGCTTGTTTACAAAGTGAACTTTTGAGTTTTAATAAAGTGTTTTCGTTTGTCACAGTAACGATAAACCAAGTCACCTTTGCATTAATAAAGAAATTTGCCATTTTCCTAATAAAGGGATTTTTGACATTTGAACCACTAACACAAAAGTTCGAAAAAAAGACTGAAATAACAGTTTTCTTTAAAATTTTATTGGGTAACTTAAACAATTAATAATCCGTGTTTCTACCGCGAACACTAACAACACAAGAACATCGGTTTGGCATACTCAAAATGAGTTCATCCAAATCACGCTGTGGAATGGCCGCCCATGTTCGTTGCAACAACAAAAAAAGGTCTTCTTGCGACTGGATACCCTCCATATTCGGCAGAGCTCTTCTCTGTAGCATATCCCATGCATGCTCAATCGGGTTCAAGTCTGGCGACTGAGCAGGCCAGGGCAGGACATTGATGTTAGCTGCGGCGAGAGTCTGTCTTACAACTCTTGCGGTGTGCGGTCGTGCATTATCATGCATTAACCCTTTGACCGCGCGTGTCGCATATATGCGACAAATATTTTCGTGTCCCTATCGCGGGTGTCGTATTTCTGCGACAGAAAACATGCATGATTTTTTCGTTCTATTTTCGTCCTAATAACTGTGTGGTACAACTAAAACAAAAAAAAAAATTTTTTTCGATTTGTAGCCGCGCGCTAGGGGCACGGCCATTGATATTTAGCCACGCGCTTAAAGGGTTAACTGAAATAAGGGACCGATTTGCACTTGTAGAGGAACGATGACGTCTGATACAATCGTCTCAGCATAAATTTGAGCGTTGAGGTTGCCTCTGATCCAAATCAACTCAGTTCTTCCGCCGATCCAAATACCTGCCCATACCATGATGGTTCCACCACTATAAGGATGGACTTCCTGGCAGGATTTTAATCGCTGTTGGCGTCCAGGGGTTCTCCAGTGTCGTATACGTCTTGTATCCGGTCTCATACCAAAACGAGACTCATCAGAAAAGCACACGAAACGCCATTGTTCTTCTGCCCAATTTCTGTGTTCAAGAGCCCATTGATATCGAATCCTACGATTGTGCATTGCTATAGGTGGTACCCGTAGCGGTCTTCGGGAATGAAGGTTCACTTCATGCAAGCGGTTTCTGACTGTTTGGTCGCTAATTAAGTTCCCTGAAGAGTGATGAAGCCTCACGGCTAACATCATGGCGGTTATTGTTGGAGCTCTTCGAGTTAAGATTTGAATGTATCGGTCTTGTCTCCGTGTGGTGCAGCGATACCGTCCTCCATGGCGCTCAGCCACGGTACCAGTGCTTCGGTAACGTGTCCAAAGTCGACTGATAACACTCTGACTTGTATTCAGAGCTAAAGCCACAGTACGTTGCCGGGAACCAGCTTCTATCATTCCCACGGCTCTGAGCATTTCTTCCCTGCTTAAATGACGTCGCCGCTCCATAATAACGTTGGTTTTAATCAGTAGTAGGGAAACAGTAGCACTAATAATGTCTTCAATGCGTTGTATGTTTTTATAGGGAAAATATTGACAGCTGATTTTCATCTTTTACTCGAATTTGATTCACAGTTCCTGATTCAAATTATGAAATGCACCAAAAAGGATCCATATAAATTTATAAAATCATAAATTTATTACAAAGCCACATCTTAATCTCAAGAAATCCGCATAAAAATGCTTGATCCCTAGACACTTTTGATGTGTGTATTTATTTAAATTTCGAATTAGGAACTCTTTGGGAATCTGTAGATGTATAATGAATTCATATCGGATATCTATGATTCATATCATGTGCGTTTTTACAAATTGGCGTAAATTCAAAAACTGTCTGTCGTTCCTGGAAATGGATTTGACTAGAGAAAATGTTGGTTCTATGATTTATTACGACTTTCGTTGCGGTCTTACTCAACAACAATGTTACGATAGATTTCGATTAGCATTACATGAGGAAGCCCAAGCCCGTGCCACTGTTAACAAATGGTTTAATGAGTATAAACAAACTCGAAGCAAACTCACTGATGATTCGCGAGAAGGACGTCCTTCTACGGCGACTACTGAAGATAACATGAAGGCTGTGCGGCTAATGATAGAAGCTGATAGAAGGGTGAGATATCAACAGATTCGGGAAGTTTTAGGCATTGGTTGGTATTGGTTGGTTTTTGTGGCATTGGTTTTTGTAAGTCAAGTACAAAAAGTCTTACATGAAAATTTAGCCGTCAGAAAGCTTTTTACTATATGGATACCTTATAATTTGATGGAAGATCAAAAACGCCGTCGTTTGGATTGCTGCCGCTCAATGCTTGAAAAGTATGACGGAAGTGACTCGTATGCTGTATATGACATCGTCACAGTTGGTGAAAGGTGTATATCGTCGGCTTACCGCAAGAACTCATTAAGTGACCAAAACTAAACATTGAGAAATCATTTAATTACTTTTGATTTCATTAGATGTCCTATAAATAATATAAGTTTATAATAAAAAAAAACAGCGTTAAAGAGTTAAATATATTTATTAATAAAATCAAACAAAAGAAGTAAAAAATGTTGACGGATATTTTTTTTAAAGCTTAAAAACCAAGTTAATGACTTCTTGTCATTGAAACTCTACACTAAGAGTGAATTAAACATTTCTTAAATTAGACTAAGTACTAACACTAGACTAGTTTCTCAAAGGAACCAACTGTTATTAATCAGTCTTAAAAGTTAACATAACAAGTCTTCTTTATCCTCATAACAAATTCTTAAAAAAAAAACAATCTATAATTGCAAAATTTCACAATGGCACCTAAATCAGTAAAAATAAAAGTTAACATGGTAACTAAATAAATGAAATAAGTAGTAAACATATTTCTACTACTCAATCATTTTCTTCTTCCGAATATTCTTCTTCTGGTAACATATCTCGACCTTCCCTATCTGGTAGGTTCTGGTACCAGTGATGCAGCTCAGGGGGTATAATTTTTTCTGTGCACATTTTCATCAAATCCTTTTTCTTCGCTTTGGTTATAGGAAGCTTTTTGTTGTAAGCTTTTTTCAACACGTAAGTGTCGTAATCAAAATTTTTATTTAAAGTTTCTACGTTCGCCAATTTGCGCTTTCGCAGATTAATCTGGGTGGCTGTTTCAGTTGCTCCCTTTTTCGACACATCCAGTTCTTTATAGTTTGATTTAAAGTCATAACGGTACTGAACGATGTTAGGCTTCTTTTTTTCAAACCTAAAGCTTTTTACTTTTAGCCACTGAACTTTTTCGCCATCCGGCCCAATAGATCGATTCAACATTAAATTATTTCTTAAATCCTTCAGGTCTATTATAATTCTTTGTAGTCCATGACCACAGGTTCATAGGGTTTCTTTGTAATGCTGCTTTTCTTTAATTTTCTGTTAGACCTGGCTAATCTAATGATATTGCAAAGATCGATCATCGACAAAACTGGCATATAGCGCATCTGATTTTCAATTGCGCTGTGCATACTGTCCACCTCCATGTGAGTATGGCCAGATTCGAGGTATTTGTGTTCAATAACCTCAAGATGTGTTGTCTGAACCAAATACAGCTGCAAACATAACAGAAACTGATTTCTATTTTGGCCTGCGCAGGTATCAGAAAATATAGAAATTTCTGTTACGGAAGATGGTAGACGTTTAATCCAAAGGTATAATGCTGTTCCCACTTCATCACTTCCTTTCTTCCCATCAACTTCAGACCACAAGTAACAGAGGCCATCATTTGGAGAACGAGCTTCGTAAATAGTAGCATTATAGACGTTCAATTTCCTTAGGTAGTACAGAAGTGAGACGTTACTAGATGGCATATGAAGTACCTTTTGTAAGTCCAACGTAATAGACATAAAGTTTGCATCTTCGTTAGCCCGAATTTTGTCTGCCTCTTTAGCTTCACGGCTTTGTTCTTTTAAAGATATGTGCTCGTCATATTTTTGTTGCCATGTAGCAAGGTCGGGTGAGCCCTGTGCTTTGGCGAAGTTATATTTGTGACATAATAAGCATTGGTCCTTCTTTGGTTTATAAAAATCAAAATTATACTGTGTACAAAATATATTTCGATACACATTTATTGAAACAGGAGATTTGAGTGCTGTTTTACATTTTTCCTCGTACAGTTCGTACATTTTTGAAATAGATAGGGCGTTATCTAAATAGTATTTAGATGAAGTTTTTCGACAGTAGTGTGACTCCATAGTCGGAAATGACTCGATGTGTTCTTTGATAAAGTCCACATCTTCCTGCTTTGTTTTGTTATGTGCCGCGTGCTTGCCACGTCTATCTACCCCTTCGAAACTACCCGAACTTCCAACATCAGCAAATGCTTTGTTAATAGGGCCATTAGATATGCAAAGAGTGCTCTTAAAGAATTTTTCACAAACTTTGATATTTTGCTTATCTGTTTTTAAAAAATAAGTGCGCGATACAGTTCTTTTCCTGGTAGCATTTACTAAACGTCTTTGAGGTGTATTAACTGTAACATTCATAAGTATAAAATCTTTCTGACGACTGTAATCACCTAAACCCCAGTAAGATTTGCAAATTTGGATACGATCTTCCTCTGTGAAATTCAACAAACAATTCAGTTTACACTTACAATTTCCGTCCTTAGGAGCTTTGGGTGCCTGTAATAGTTTTTTATAGTTTTTGTACGGTAGGCACTGTGACCGATTTCTTTTTTGTATATTTCTATCATAAGTATCTTCTTTTGTCTTGTGCCATCTAGCTGTCTTAATTTTTTTCGGTATTTTAATTTCCGGTTCGACATCGTCACTGTCAACTTCCGCGTTTTCAGTAGTTCTATTATCTTCTGGACCTTTCCAATCTGGATCAGCAACGGAGTCATCCTACAAAAATATTTAAAAAAATCAAGATTGCCCTAAGCAATACCCATCTTTTAGTTTTTCCTTACATACAAATACGTAAAAAAACATTTTTATAATATCTTTGATACTTACTGATAAGCACAAATCCTCTTCTAGACGGACGAGTTCGTTAGAATAATCATTAATCGGTCGTAAAGATTGTTCAATTGTTGCTATTAAGCCTTCCGGAAGAATTATCTCTGAATTATTAAACAATATCTGCAATTACAAAATTGACGTTAATTATATGTTTAAAGTTCGGAAGAACATAAAATAATTAAATTATAATTCATAACGAAACCACTTACATTGAACGACCCACTGTCCGCATGTTGCTCGAGTTTCTGGTTACCGTCTTGTGATACCACCGTCTTTTGTGAAAGAATGTTTCTGGTGAGTGTCGGCGGAGATGGTGATCCTTCAATAATATCCGGTGAAGTCTGAAATAGGAGAATTATGAAGTTTATTTTTTTGACTTATAGGTAAGAGTAGGTTTTAACAAGCAATCATAAACCAAAAATATTACATTGAACGGATCTCCGTCAATTGAAGTCTTCTGATGTTGTATAGGGTGGTCTTCCTCATTACATTCTTCTACTGTGGATGGCAAAAACATCTAAAAAAGTACAATATTAAAATCATGGTAAGTACATAATTAACATAAGTACAATTATAATTCATAGCGAAACCACTTACATTGAATGACCCACTGTCTGCATGTTGCTCAAGTTCCTTTCTGGTGAGTGTCGGCGGAGATGGTGATCCTTCAATAATATCCGGTGCAGTCTAAAATAGAATAATTATGAAGTTTATTTTTTTAACTTAAATGAATAGGTATTCGATAAGCATTTAATATAATCATAAACCAAAATATACAAACAATGTTTGTGGTCTTCCTAATTATATTAATCTATTGTGGGTGGCAATAAAAGCCAGGCCATGCCGAAAGGACGAAGGAACCGTCGTCGTCGATTAATGGGCCTTGGGACCGCAACTTTTGGCGTCCGCGGTAAACAATACGCAGCAAAGTACCTACTAATAATAAAATAAGTAGACACTTACATTATCCATTATGTCCTTCATCATAATATTTTCCTTATTTTCAAGTTTCTCCAACATCTTACTACCTCGTCCCGGCTTAAAGTTATAATTTCGTTGCATTTTTCCAGAAGTCATTAACTGTTAGTCTCTAACTAAACGCACATTATTCATCGATGCAATCCCGCGGCGAAATGGGCACGCACGCCCTCGTGCCCCCGCGCGCTTTTCGGCCGCTTGCCGCTCGGTTCGCAGGGACACCCTGCCCCCTTCTACCCGCAGCAGTGTTCCGACGCGCGGTAGCATTACGCGTGTGTCAATTGCGCGCAATCTTACATATTACGCAAATATAAATTCATTAAAACTAAAAAAGAGTGTTCACCGGAGTCAATCAAAAGTAACTAACTGCATTTAATTTGTATACAAATGAATAGATTGCATTTGCCTCAAAATACAAAGAATCGCTAAGAACCAATAAGTATTTTAACCAAACTAAAACTGTAAATAATAACCGTCCCTTGTTGTAACAAAAGTCTTTAAAATTATTTAATGATTTTTTGTCATAAATCATAGATTTAAAGAAGTCACTAATTGCACTTAATGAACTTTAACCAAATGCCGTTCTAAAGTGATGTGCATAATGCGTATCTTAAAAAAGTATTAAGTCACATAAATGACTTTTATTTTATATTAAAATGTGCCATTTCGTGTTTTTTGTGTATGTTACAAACTATTACTGTACTTTACCGAGTTCCGAACAATCAAGTAATTCAAAATGGTAATTATCGACTTTATACCTAAGGCATAACGTCCAAATTTGAAAAGCTAGAATTAAATGCGTTTTTGCTTTTTAAAGATCTAATCAAGACGAGTTTAGCTGTATTATTATCTGTACTTAATGATTTTTTGTAGTTAGTGAGTTCTTGCGGTAAGCCGACGATATATTGTTATGAACCCGAAACCAAAAGACAATCTGCGCAATGGATATTTCATTCGAAGATTCGAAGTCGGTGTCTTTTTGTATTTTCGTTGTTTGCCATCGAATTCCGAAATTTTTGACATTGTAGTGCTTTTTTTGGAATTCGGTAGTTTTTTTTTGTAAAACGGTTTTATTTTTCACTTTTTTTCACGGTGTTTTTTTTTCGCCATCCAATATGATGCCACATTCGGTACTTCTAACATAGGTTAATTTAAATCTAATGCATTTGGGTTTGTTTTTCATTTAGTACCTAATTACTGTAAACCAATCTTATAACGTTATAACGTATTCACGTCGTCAAGATTTTGTGACTGTCGGTCTATCTTTAAGATCAATGATGACTCATCTGCAAGTAACACCAACTTCGGTTGATCTTAAAGTATAATAAGAAAAGGATAAAAGGATTAAGATTATGACAATGTATAATGTCTAAAAATAAACGTCCCCGTTTCTTCCCAGTGACGTGGTAAGGGAAGCTAAAGGATATTGCCAGGTGACTGGGCACAGCGTCCATGATAATGTCACAAAGAGAAAAATGAAAAATGGTTCTGTTAGGGTTCAATGACTTTACGTGCAGTCAATTCGCTTAAAGACAAAATGGATGATCTCATAGCACGCCCACTCGTTTCAAGGAAATTCGAGGGAGGTTGAGATGGCGAAGAATACAGTGGACTCGGAACTAGGAATTATCTTTTATTTCTTACAGTAACGCAGAAAATTCTTAACTTATTAGGTACGATATATTTTAATGTATGTAGGTAGGTTCGATTTTGGTAACTTAATTTGGTTTGTATTTCATATAACGCAATAATTTTTGGAATCGCCTTAACAAAAAAAAATCTTCACGCTGATAACAACGACTTGTCAAGATTTTGTTTCACGACCACAAACGATTGAGATGAGTGAACAGGTCAATAGTTATTTGTGCAACAATAGAGCAAAGTTGGTTTTTGCTGCGAGTGTTGATTTTGAATCTCGAGTAAGCGAAAGATTCTATAATTGAATCACGGGCGTAGCGAGTGATTCTAGGTCCTGAACGCAGCGAGGGATTCAAAGACGCGAGATGCGAATAACTTTTGTCTCGTGTAACACATATAATATTTCACTCAGCAGCGAGATCATATTACCTAAAGATAAAAAAATACAACATGGTAAAAATTAAACCACATGTGCATTTGTGAAGCAAACAATATAAAAAAATATATAAACCTTTACAGATGATTTGCAATTTTACGTTTATATGTGTATCCGATCGTTTTATTGTTTGTTTCCTTTTTGGGCCTACTAGGTATGGAATTTTATAATCAAACTTCGAATCGACTTGTTTCTATCTCTCGCTTTTTTCGTGTCGAAGTGAAAGTGACACAATAGAGTGAAGTTCAAATCTTTCGAATTTTGCGAGTGCACCCAGCACTGTTCTTGGCTTTTAAAAAATTATAATCAAAAAGTTACTTTGTCTTACGCTCGCAGCAAACTCAATTTCGCTCACTGTTTTTATACAGCAGACCCTGCTTGTTTGAGGTGCTGATGTGAAAAATTATTTAAACAACCTCTTCTATTATCATCGATATTTATGACCACTATACTGGTCGCAATGATGCAAGAAATTTTAAGAAACCCGTGTGATAATTGAAAAAACTACAGTTTTTATTTAAAAATTTTGTAGTGACCAGTTATTTTAATAGGTAGGTAATAAGCACGAATTAACCAAGAAAGCGAAAAATAAAGTGGTCTAAAATCAGGTTACAAATATCTAATTATTTCCCTATGTTATGCCGCGTTCTCACGGCCCGTTACAGTTAACGGGCGTCAATACGGGCCGAACCAGGCGTCGCACGTCGTTACACCTATCGAAGCCTGTCGCGGCCCGTGCCGAGCATTCCCATATAAAGAAAGCAAAAAGAAACGCGCCCGTACAGGCCGTGACAGTCGCTCCCGCGCCGTGCCTCGCCGCGCCTTTGAACCTACTGACTCCCGACGGATCGGACGGGCGGCGACGAACACGGGCCGCCGCAGGCTTCATCGGATGCGACGGTTTCCACGGCTTGTCAGCCTGGCCTAGCGCCGCGTGGCCTTCAAGAAAGCGGGCGGTGGGAACGCGGCATTGGCATTTTTTTTTCTTTTAAGAAGTATCAGGGTTGGTAATACCTACTTAATTCACATAACGTGTTGATGATGTTTGTGTCCATGAGCTTCTGCATATTTTTTTATACTATGTTTACCAAATCTATCTTGAGGTCCGGGCAGATCTCGCTGTTTCTAATGTACCACGGTGCATTGACCATAATATCCCTAAGTACTTTTTTTTGTGAATCGTTGTAGGATTCGACTATTACTGTGGCTGGTGCAGCCCCACAGCTGAATACCATAGGTCCATAGAGGCTGTAGAACATGTTAATATACCTAATAACAATTTGTTAGATATTGACAATGGCGACTGTCTACTAAGTAGCCCATGCATTTTTTGTATCTTAGAACTAATTCGGCTCTTTTCTTTTTGACATGCTTTGCATCCAGAGTCAGGCCGAGATACTAAGCAGTATTCTCGTAAGGTAATATTTGGTTGATCATTCATGGACACCAAGAAGTATTGCGGCTTTTTATTGGTGAAGTTAATGTGGATAGACTTGCTTTCATTAAGTTTGATATGCCCTGTTACAGTGCACTCATAGAAACGATTTATGGCCTCTTGAACCTTTTCTACAGCATCCTCGTGACTATTTCCTACAACCATAGCTTTGTCGACAGCAAAGGTTGCAATGA
Source organism: Brachylomia viminalis (assembly GCA_937001585.2). NCBI lineage: Eukaryota > Metazoa > Arthropoda > Insecta > Lepidoptera > Noctuidae > Brachylomia > Brachylomia viminalis. Next base: position 9,663,804 of record OW443300.2, read on the forward strand.
AAATATTTTCTAGCTCAGGAATATCGCTGGTGTATTGTAGATACAGGACCAGACCAAGTACACTCCCCTGTGGTACTCCAGCTTTTATCTGCCTAAGGTTTGAATAAGCGTTGTTTGATATATAGAACTCTATAATGTCTGAAAATTGTTGAGGCAGCATTGTTCTTAGTTGATAAATGGGGTCATCGTGTCATACTTAATCGAAAGCCTGTGCAACATCAAGGAAAACCGTGGAGCACACCTTCTCCTCTAGTGTTCTTTCAATAATATTAGTAATTCTGTATACTTTGTCAAGCATAGAGCATTGTTCTCTAAATCCGAAATGGATCTCTTTAGAAATAATTTCTCAAATCGTTTTGACAACACACGTAACATTGAGATTGGTCTGTACGATGTTGTTTCATGAAGTGGCTTCCTAGGCTTAAATAGTCATAATAACTTTCCACATGACTTGAACGTGTTTTAACCGAAATATAGCATCAATGATCTTGGTAAGCTTGATTAGGGCATTGCATGGGACATTTTGAAAAACTTTTCCTGTAATGTGGTCGTAAACAGGGGATTTTCTCCAATTAACATTACACTTAATGTCTCTAGATACTTCTTCGGGGGTAACCGACTTTATATCTGAACTAATTTGTACACCCTGAATCATGGTCGCACTGTGAGATATTTTTACGAGTAAAATGTTTGTTTGTAAAACAAGAATATTAAAACATTTTTACAACAAGCTTAAGCCCTCATTTGCTCCAAATATAACAGTTTTTTTTGTATTTTATTAAATAATAATAATAATTTTAATATCGTAATTTTGACTCCCATGAAATCGATATGTTGATAAGCCTAATTATTGGAAATCTTTCTGTGGTCATGTTTTATTTCGGGATTCAACATACACAAGGATTAATATCGGCAGTTTTTACGTCCCGCTGAGGTTTACTCAATTAAAGCATAATGATCATCAGCCTTTTCCCCGCTATGTTGGGGTCAGCTTCCAATCTAATCGGATGCAGCTTAATACCAGTATTTTACATGGAGCGACTACCTATCTGACCTCCACAACCAGTTACTGGGTAATACGATCCGTCCCTTTGGTAAGACTGGTTGTCAGCCTTTGGGGCTTCTCGACTACCCGTAACCCAACTGTTAAAGATTTACAAATGACAGCCGAGACCAATGGCTTGATGTGTTTTCCAAGGCACGGATGGGTCTAGATATGCAATGACCCAATTTCAGCGTATCATAAATATTTACACAAAATAACAACAACAACACAACAAATATTTCGATTTCAGAAAGAAAAGTCGACATCTCTTATAAAAGTTAGGTACTTTAAAAGTGTAGATAAATGGCGCGTAAGCAGTCAAAATGAATTTAATTTCTCTTTTGTGGCCCTGAAAGTTTTTTACCAGCTTGACAATGACAATCATATCAAAGCGACTTTAATTTTTTTTTTAAATTGATGGAAAGAAATAAAAAGTTTCCGAGATCAAAACAATTTGCTTCACATAAATAACAAAAATTGTGTCAGAACCTTTAGGTAGGTGGTACCTTTTGTATTCCGGGATTTAGTATGTTACCATTCGTGCGTATGTTACAATATTTACGAATGTGCTTGGTCGTTAAATTTTCAGGAATAATGCAAAGGGTGCGTGCAAAAAGATGAAATTTTTTAATAATATGTTTGAAAAACTTTGGTAGCCATATTATACTTCTTGCAAGTCTGGTGACCTAATAATCCTTAAATTAAAACATTATGTTCAATGGAAATCATGATAGTCTTACAATTTTCTTCTAGTTATAGGAATTTTGCTTAATTTCTTTAGTTACCTACTTTAGCAAAGTCTAACCTAAGTAGTCTAAGTAATTAGTAATTAAGTACCCGGTATCTGTATTCTCACATAGCGAGCTTCTCGTTTTAGGTACTTAGGTAGGTACAACTTATGGCACTAACCTTTAAAAACTTACTTACTTTAAAAGTCAATAAATTGGCCTGATTATTGTAAAGATGGGATTTAAAGGGTCGCAGCGGTTCTTTTTTGTCTGACCAACTTTTAAAATTTATTCTCGGTGGGTTAGAAACTTGTTTGAGTAAAAGTTATGTATAATAGATGGTCCATGTGATATAAAGCACGACCTTCTGATAGGTCACCAATTAAGAGTCTCCATGGAGCATTGCATTGGACACTTCACCTAAGTAGGTCATTCACGATAATTACGATCGACGCCAAACCATTAGTAAGTCTTTTCTCGGTAAGGTAAGGTATAAATTAGAATTATTACCCAGTTTTTATCAAATTCACGACCATCATTCTAATTTAAACTTTAAAAAAAGGAGATAAGAGTTACATTGCAATGACTTACTAGGTTTCACGTCATCGAAGTTTGGTCTTGAGTGAGCTATTTAAGACTCCATGGTTGGTTGAAGATATGGAGCATGGTGAAGCTTACCCGGACGATGTTTAGTACAGGGACCTTCACTACAGCTTGCATAACAACAGTAAAATTATCATCTTTTAACAATACTTAGGTATCAGGAATAAATAATATTTGTGTCATAGTGTGTAGTGTAGTGTGTGTGTGTGTGTGTGTGTGTGTGTGTGTGTGTGTGTGTGTAGTGTGTGTGTGCTTCATGCATTTCTATAGGCTCATAAATTTGTTGCGCGGTGCAAATTTGTATTAAAACATCAAATCAATCAAATCAAAATATGTATGTATTTGCTAGAATATGGTACATAAGGTGTTACAGTAGGTTTGTTTCAGCATATCCTGCCATAACTTGACGTGCAAATGTATTCACAATCAGCGATGATAATTATTAATCTAACTTACAAATTACAGATTCTATTAACTTGTCTTCTAAATAGTCTTTAATGGTATAATATCTTTTAAATACTAATAGTTTGAAAAGTGTTTTTTTAAACAATGTCAGCGGTAGGTCTTGAAGAATATTTGGTAAATGATTGTAAATAATAATAGACATGCAGTATACATTTTTCTTAAATAATTTTAGTTTTATTCATACATTTTATTGATACAAAAGAAAATGATCTGGACTATATTGTATCTGTAATAAATTAAAACATAGTTGTTGGTGACACATACTAACACAGTGATTAGGTAATCAAGTTGATATAATGGAATGGACACTTTGTGAGTTGACAGCGGCGACACGTGAAATTAATTACTTACGATTTGAAAGCGACAAATTAATATAGCGGGCATTGTGTAGTAAGTAAACCTAGTAGTACCTAAGTTGATAATTTACTAGTACCTTACTAAAGTTTTGAATACTTGACATAACATCGAAATATCTGTATTATAAAAAAAAATCTAATATATCAGCGGGATGTTGCGAATTACGTCATGAAATTCAGGATTTTATATCAACTTTCAGCATTCGAATTTATTAACACGTTGAACGCCGTATGAAATATCGAGTATTTCCATTCAGGCCACGGGGGCTCACCGGTGAGCCTTATCTTATTGATCGAATCCAGCCATGGGGGTCACCCGTGAGCCGCGTGAGAGGTCCAACATAAACGCTTCCTATAAGCCACAGATAGCAGCTATCAAACGAAACGCGCATGGAAGTGAGCCGCGTGGCTTTGTATCCGAAACGGACGCGGCGGTGGCGTGGTTTTCAAATCTAACAAAAAACTTGTAGTTGTTATCAAGGTTATTGCAATGATGATGATCATTCTTAACGCTATGGTAGAAAATATGATTTCGATTTCATGGCGGTTATAAAATTATCAAACAATAATAAAATTTATTTATTGAAATACAAAGAACAACATTTTCTTCATTACCAAGTAAATATAAATCGGTGACATTATTTATTCAATACAAACTTTTATAATATTATCAAAATACTTTATGAATTTCAACAAACATACTTTTTTTTTGAGGTTGGGAAATCATCATATAACTTCTCCCGCTCTGGGCAGAGCGACTGACTCTTACTGACTAAAACCCACCCGTGTTCCTCAGTTGCCGGTGCCGGGGGCCACGGTAACTAACAATGGCACTTCTTTTTAATATCACATTAAAATAATCAGACTAAATATGAGACAAAAAAAATAGTGGGTGAATCTTGTTAAAAAAAGTTAAACACAGGAAAGGTTTAGTTAGACAGCTTCGGCATTAAGTAGGTACTTTTCTCGACTTTGTTTTAGCCTGTTTGCTTCCCATGATTGGTACGTTATCTGCATAACATTGGCGATATGTTGTTCTGACTTTTCTAGCCAAACCCTCTTTTAATTCCAAAGAGTGTTTCATTCTCTTCGGCCTCTGTACAGGCATATAATTTTTTTGGACTTTGCAAAGATTCATCATTCATCATCACCTTCGGAAATCTACCATTTGTATGTTTTTTTTGTTACTGACTTGTACAAAGCATTTACCATCGCAGTATTTAATAATAAATCAACAACCAGCTTTTTGTACCACTAATCATCCATTTTTGGCGGGAAAATCGTAACAGATCGTCACTTGCCGAAGCAGCGTGCGATATTATTCGGCCGGAGAATATCACTACGGTCACACACCGCGCGAGCGGGGTGGGCCGTAGCGTGACCCCGCGGCCCCCGCCAACGGAAAAACACATAATCCTTTATACGAGACCACGGGAACCACCCGTGAGCCTTTTACAATGTCCAAAAAAATTTACAGTAAAAGTCACAAATTTTTATTTTCCGTACAAATTACCGCTTTAAACTTTGGAATGAAAATCTCAAGTTTAAAAAAAAAAAATACCGATTTCCTGATTTTGGCTTGGCCCAAATGGTATAGTACGTTAGGCCCACCGGTGAGTCAATATAGTAACTAATAGTTACATTTTGTAAAAATGTATTGATTTGATCAACACATTTTGCCAAAAATTTTATTTTTCACTAATGGTTGAGCTAACTACAGATCAAAAAACCGGCCCTAAGGAAGCATTTATGAAAATTTATAATTTATTAATATCTTTCCTCTCGCTTTCCTGCAATCTGTGGGAGTCATTTCCTGAAATGCGACGGAACTGTGTAACAGGATGCCGGGGAAGCGCGCGCTATTTGATTTGACTGCGCGCGGTGGTAGAGTTAGCCGTCAAATGGTACCAACCTATTTTCCGAGAGGTTGGTACTGTCAGCCAACAGTTGCGTGTGTGTGACGAGAAAAATTGCATTACTCCTAGTTTTAATTTAAAAAAAAATATATTCTACGTTACGAAAAATCATTTCAAATAAAACCCAAAATTTTTATTTTTTATTTATTGTTAACGTTTTGCTTATTACCAAGGTGAGATGTCAGAAGCTACACATCATATGCGACTAAGTACTGTAAGGCTCGTTTTGTATTTTTTATTTTATACGTTGTTCACACTTTTGTCGATGGAAAATAAGAAAAAAAAATTACATTGCCAAACCATCCTGAGTAATTAATGTAAGCCTTTGATAAACAATTCACAACTAATTAGCAAGTCTCTAACATACTGAGCCTTTGACACTCGTAGCCCTAGACGGGAGGGCAATGTAATCGCTCCCAGATATCTAAATGTGCTGTCACTAAAACCGACTTTCGTGATTTCAATTTCCATTACCTACCCTCTCCGTTATGTAATACCGAGGAAAAACCGTTATCCCTTTCTCTAAGAGATTTATCTAGCGTTTGATACAGATAGGCTGAGGGCAAGATTCTCAGACCGCACTTTGATTTTACTTTGCCAGGTAAAGCGACGTATACGAATATGACCTTTCCGTCATTATCATCATACTCCTGCCCTTATTCTAATTTATTTGCGGTCGGCGCAACATGAATTTTTCTTTCATGTTTCTCTATTAGTCGTCATTTCGGTAGTCATTCCCTTTCTAGCCATATCATCTTTCATACAGTCCATCCATCGTTTCTTTGCACACTTTAAACTTTAATGTGAACTCTATTCGTATAAAATAATATTGGTATTCGTACCAAACGCTTGCTCACGTTTGCTCTTACGAATATGACCATTAAAAGCATGAGAATAACATACAAATTTGTGAGAAATGCAGCGTACCTACTTTACTTGGAAAACTAAAATCAAAGTGCGACCTGAGAATCTTGCACTAAGCCCACTTTATAAAGATTTACAATATAAAGGCAGAAGTTACATAAAATCCCAATATCTCTTGTTCTTGGAAATGCCCTCTAAAAGTCAATCTTACGTCAGGTGGAGTTGTGTCCGCCCACGATCCAAAAAGTACTGAAACTGAACACAAGGCTCGAGATTACGTAAAACGGTGATAGATTCCGAACGATTCCCCGAGGGCGGTTCGATGTTTCTTATGAAGAAGTATTAACTCGCCGACGAACTCTGTTTAAGTGGCTCATTTACAGAAAAAGGTTTCTAGTATTAAGGCAATACACAGCATGTTTAAAACATGTAGGTAATCTTGAAAAGGATATGAATAAATATGATATAGGATTTTTTTTCTAATGTATCTTAGGGCTCACGGTAAAAGTAGGCGTCGCGTGATGAGTTTGGCTCCTCAGAATACGAAGAAAAAGGATGTCTTCCACATAAAAAGTACTCGATAAGCATTCCGTTCACGAATGAGGGGTTGGGACGAGTGTCCCGGAGTCCGAATTAGCTGTGATTTATTACTTTTATGAGCCACTGTAGCCTCAAACCGCCTTATTTGCGTGAGTGAGCGATCTACTTTTACAATGGCTAGTTTTGACTGATGTTATTCTTCACTGTCATTTGTTCAATCATTCTAATGAGCAGTGAATGTGATCAGCAACCATAGTTTGATGATAAAGTTCAAAGCATAGACATAGATCAAAAGATAATGAATACTAAAGATTATAAAAAAAACTTAAAAGACAACATCGCGACTGCGTCAAATACATTGAAATATTTTCAATGTATTTGACTCTTAAACTGATACTGAAGCCTACAATAGTATACTCTTCATCGATTAAATTACAAAGAGAAGAAAGCGACACGTACCTAAATTGTATTTAAAATAAAATCGTAATTTGTAGTGATAAGAGCGGGATTGTATTCCGTCATCGAAAATGTTCTGATATCATGGATCTGGCCTGCTATCGAGCCCTCCTCAAGTATAATAATAATGGGCACGCAACCTCGGCACACTTTTTACTTATTTACTTATCTACAACCTTTTACAGACCGAATAGAATTATGGGTATAAACATTAAAAGCTTGGAGGTTCTCAAAGAAAAAGTAGGAACAAAAAAAAATCAATTTAGACTCAAGGAGCAGCACAAACACTTTGACCTAGTTCTACTTTATTTGTAAATCAAATGAATTAATGTATTTCGTTACATTCAGTGGATTCGGCGGAACAAAAATAAATGACAAAGAAAAAATGATTTACCTGTCCCGGGGAAATTAAATAAATATAGGTGTAAGGTGTTAGTTTATGTGTAAGTAAATATAGGTGTCAGGATTTCGATACTGTAATGAGAGCGGAAAAAACACTGTTTTATCCTGCTGTCTTTCTAATTCATGGTATAAACGAAAAATTACATTTAATGTATTCAATATTGGACTTTCCTCCTGAAAGTAGGCAAACCTATTTATTTTCTTATTTGTGTATAGAACGAGTCGTAGATGTATAAATTTGATCTGCACGAGGTATCAATGTAATCGTAGGTGTTTCAATTTATTTCATCTCTTATAAAAAAGGTGATGTTTTTTATACTCATCAAAAGCACCTGTCCTCGAAGTTTGTATTTACATTATCTTACTATGCAACGATATCTGTATACAAAGTTTTGGTTAAATTCGAATACACGCGACACGTGAGAAATAAATTGAAAACACAACTGGACAATCACTCTTAGTGCTAGATTAGAAAGATAGACATTAACTGGACGATATGTTGTCATAATTTGACTAAAAAAGGTAAAATTGATATTTAATCGAAGCACCTTGACACTTCTTGGCCGTAGTACAGAATTGCAAAAGCCTTCATAGAACTTTCAAATAACCTCTTTTAAAAATACTTTTGGGAAACAGGATTATCATGTTTTTATCAATCATATTCACACTAATTGCTGCACGAATTTATCTTTTGAATTTAAAATAAGAGTTACAGCCTGCATTTTAAATAATTTCTCGAATATTAATTTAATCAGTGAGGCTTCCCTATATGCCTCGTATGGCGGTAAATACGTTTACAGCGTAATCGTTTATATTTTACGAAACCCGTTTGTTTCAACGGAACATGAATTAAATTTTCGAACGTGTTCTTTATTCAGTGCTTTGTTCGGAAAGTAACGAAGTTAAAACTTTGGTAACTTTGTGTTCAACAGCTTGTAAACGGTTATTGCTAAACATTGGCAAACTCGCAAGTTTGCTGTTTTCATAATTTATTTTGTAGGCAGATTGATGGACTATCGAACGTGTTGCGCCGACCGACCCCATGTCATGGGACAAGGTCGGGATGATAATGCCGCGTTACTGTTACTGTTAGCCTGCATCACCCCGCTGCTGGGCAAAGCCCTCTACCCATGCCTACCAGCTCTTTCAATCCAGGGCTAATATTGTGAAGTACTGGTCCTTTGTTTTTTGGCCAGCTCGTCTCGCCATCTTCTACGGGGATGGTGATCGTGGACTATCGAAATCTACCGAGCTGCGGGCTGCGGGAGCCGCAGCTCCCATGTAGGGCCGGCTGTGGGTATCTTCCTATGTAGGGCCAGCAGTGGGTATCTTCCTATGTAGGACAACCTGTGGGTATCTTCCTATGTAGGGCCAGCAGTGGGTATCTTCCCATGTAGGGCCAGCTGTCGGTATCTTCTTATGTAGGGCCAGCTGCGGGTATATTCCTATGTAGGGGCAGCTGTGGGTATCTTCCTATGTAGCTCCAGCTGTAGGTATCTTCTAATGTGGGGCCAGCTGTGGGTATCTTCCTATGTAGGGGTAGCTGTGGGTATCTTCCTATGTAGCTCCAGCTGTAGGTATCTTCTAATGTGGGGCCAGCTGCGGGTATATTCCTATGTAGGGGCAGCTGTGGGTATCTTCCTATGTAGCTCCAGCTGTAGGTATCTTCCTATGTAGGGGTAGCTGTGGGTATCTTCCTATGTAGCTCCAGCTGTAGGTATCTTCTAATGTGGGGCCAGCTGTGGGTATCTTCCTATGTAGGGGTAGCTGTGGGTATCTTCCTATGTAGCTCCAGCTGTAGGTATCTTCTAATGTGGGGCCAGCTGTGGGTATCTTCCTATGTAGGGCCAGCTGCGGGTATATTCCTATGTAGGGGCAGCTATGGGTATCTTCTAATGTGGGGCCAGCTGTGGGTATCTTCCTATGTAGCTCCAGCTGTAGGTATCTTCTAATGTGGGGCCAGCTGTGGGTATCTTCCTATGTAGGGGTAGCTGTGGGTATCTTCCTATGTAGCTCCAGCTGTAGGTATCTTCTAATGTGGGGCCAGCTGTGGGTATCTTCCTATGTAGGGATAGCTGTGGGTATCTTCCTATGTAGCTCCAGCTGTAGGTATCTTCTAATGTGGGGCCAGCTGTGGGTATCTTCCTATGTAGGGCCAGCTGCGGGTATATTCCTATGTAGGGGCAGCTGCGGGTATATTCCTATGTAGGGGCAGCTGTGGGTATATTCCTATGTAGGGGCAGCTGTGGGTATCTTCCTATGTAGCTCCAGCTGTAGGTATCTTCTAATGTGGGGCCAGCTGTGGGTATCTTCCTATGTAGGGGCAGCTGTGGGTATCTTCCTATGTAGGGGCAGCTGCGGGTATATTCCTATGTAGGGGCAGCTGTGGGTATCTTCCTATGTAGCTCCAGCTGTAGGTATCTTCTAATGTGGGGCCAGCTGTGGGTATCTTCCTATGTAGGGGTAGCTGTGGGTATCTTCCTATGTAGCTCCAGCTGTAGGTATCTTCTAATGTGGGGCCAGCTGTGGGTATCTTCCTATGTAGGGCCAGCTGCGGGTATATTCCTATGTAGGGGCAGCTGCGGGTATCTTCCTATGTAGGGCCAAGGCGTCGTCGCTAAATCGAGAAAGAATAATTGATAACTGCTTTCAGACCATTGTAACTATTCAATTCCCCTCGCGATGTTTTCTTTATATGAATAGAGGCATTAGGTTCCTAACAGGTGCACCTACCTAAACATTCTCTTGACCTTAAACACACACACCTTCACCTACTTTGATTATGACATCAAATCAATCAGTCTGCCCAGCCTTTTCTCAACTATATTGGGGTCGGCTTCCAGTCTAACCGGATGCAGCTGAATACCAGAATTTCACATGGAGCGACTACCAATCTGACCTCCACAACCCAGTTACTGGGTAATACGATACCCCTTGGTAAGACTGGTTGTCAGACATTCGGGCTTCTGACGACCCGTAACGACTGTCAAAGATTCACTCATGACAGCCGGGACCAACAGCTTAACGTGCTTTCCGAGGCACGGAGGGGTCTTGGTATGTAAATATGGTCACCAATCCACGGACCAACCCCGGCAACCATAGTTTAACCTGATTAGGTCATATCCTGGTGATTATTACATTACCAGTCCGTCACTAATCTCTCTCTAACTCTCTCACTAATCAGTCTCTGCGACTGTGAATTTGGCGCACCAAAGTCCCCTATTTTTTGCCATCGAGCATTGGAATCTACTCTTATTAATATTATTTAATGCGTAATAAAAAGCCCTTTACGGGCGCGTATATAAATTGTTTACGCTAAACAGATGCCACGCGATTTAATCTAATACAGAACCATTGGTATTATGTACGTAGGAACCCACTTATTTATAGCATTGTATAGCCTTTCAATACTAAGGGCATTGTTTTAACCCGCTGTTGTGTTAGGTGTATTCATCATTCTGCTTTTTGTGTGGGAATTAGGGCGCGTCATAATTGCCTGCTGATATCCAAAGTAGGTATGTTAATTTCTTTTTCTTCTTCGTGTCGCTGCTTTTCTCCGGGCCAACACTTCACCACTTCCACGGCAACGTCGGTGGCAGCACAGATGCCACTTTGTTTGCAAGTTTTGGGACACAGACGGCAGGATGTAAGGTGGAGCATCGTTTGCGAGATAGCTCCACATCCACACCCTGCCGCCGCTCCGTCGCGATACCCGCACTTTACCAGGTTGGAGTTACATCTTCCTACTTGTGTCTGGAGACGGTTCAGGGATGGTCCAAGTGGACCACGAAATGTTACACCCAGCAGGGATATGCTCCTTTGGAGGTAGTAGGAAGGGTGTTTACACATAAATATGTACTTGGACTGCCACAATGCTTACTGATTATGTAATTGTTCCTAAATGCCACATTAGGCGTAGCAATTTATTTGAATTAACATGTTAAAATAAACAAATAATGCTATAAAGATCGTGGCGGGATTTACTGTTTGACCCCATCCTGTTGGCGCTCGAGAAGTTAGTAATAAGGGGGTGATTTTCACAAACACTTCCTCTCTCCTTAAACATCATCATTTCATATGGCTTCCTTGCTCTTGTTTCATGTTTATTAGTTATATAAGTATATGTTTTGTGTATAGGTACATTTATTGTATATGTAATTGGTACACCACTGACTACCTGCAGTACTGTCTCTCCTTCTCTCTTTAATCCATCCAAAGGTTGTCTATATATCGCTTTTACATTAATATCCGTAATATTTTGATGTACATAATATAGAGCGTTCTATTCTATTATATTTTCTATCCTCTAGAACTTTCCGTTTAACCGGAAAATAATTTTAGACAAATTAATAATAATAATAATATAAACTTTAAAAAACTGGTAATAGATAGGAGCCTTAGGTGTCTGTTTATATACTTGTATATAATATACACAGTGGCAGAAAATTGACGCAGAATTTGTTACCACGGTTTCAGTTTGCGCGTCCATGTCCTTGCCACCCTTTTTTTTTTTTTTTTTTGTGGGTGGGAAGTCATCAAATAACTTCTCCCGCTCTGGGCAGAGCAGGAGGGCGTGTCAGACTCTTACTGACTAAAACCCACCCGTGTTCCTTCAGTTGCCTGTGCCAGGGGCCACGGTAACCCTCTTGGACTTTTCCGCAACCCTAGCAGGCATCGGTCCTAGCAAACCCCGTCATTGGTGCTGACATCTCTTTGAGGCGCGCGTGGAACACAACGCGCCGTCGACCCGGGCCTGGTCCTTATCGAACGGTGAGCTGCCCATTGCTCGCCGTTCGCAAGCCCGCGCCTATGGTGGCTTGCCTTCCTTGCCACCCTGTATATACTATACTAGCTTTTACCCGCGACTCCGTCCGTGTGAAATTTATTGTACCCCCGTCCCACCCCGTCGCGTCGCATCGCCTGCTTGCGCAATTACTTACTTTTCGCATAGCATTCTTTCTGCTCGGCTCCTAAGGGTCATAGCCTGTAACCTTCCCCAATAATTAGGCTATCAAATGTAAGAAGACTTTTTGGAATACGACCGGTAGTTTCAGAGATTACCCCCTACAACCTCACAAACTCACAAACTTTACCTCTTTATAATATTATAAGTATAGATTTCAGTGTAAGCTTGCTTGTATGATTTGTCAAAATAAACAAAGTTGTAATTAAAAACCCTTAATTGCATATTTTTTACAAATTCCCTGTACCACACACAAGGGACTCCGAACTTCCGTGGTATTTTTTAAATCTGCCAGATGCTTGTGCCTATCCAGAGGTGCGTATTAAAACACCTCATTTCTACACATTTTGTTTCAAATAATGTAAATTACCCGTATACATATGTGAGAGCTTTTGTTAAATAGTTTTGCTTATGTGTAAAGCTGTATATCACTTGTTACTACAAAACATGATCTGACTTTAGCCCGAGCCGAAACCTTCGAGCCAGTTTTTGTATTACGAACTTTATGCCGACTTTAGTAAAGTTCTTAATATCTAATTGACAACTTAAGACCAGAGAGAGACTAAGTTACAAAACAAAACAACAACAACAAACAAGCTCTTATTACAAAACAAGGTTTTTCTTTAGACATGGTTTAAACCATCGAGCCTGTTTTTGAAATAAGTACCTAACAGACATCGAAATAAAGTTCCTTTTACAAAACTGACAACTTAGTCCGGTGTAAGGTTGTCAATTTTGTATTAAGAACTTTACTAAAGTCGGCATAACGTTCGAAATAGAAAAATTGGCTCAAGTGTTAGGCTCGGGCTAAAGTTAGATCGTGTTTTGTAATAAAACGATTTAGTTTACGTAGCAGCTGATTGAAGCAACATCTATTGTTGTTTGAAACCCATTTTTTACGTTTCATGTCTTTGTACTGTACTTTAGATCTGGACTGTGACCCCTGAGTTTGTTTCGCCGTTTCTTCTCAGGGGTAGTCTGATAGAAAATGTCGACTAAATTTTGCTTATTTTTTTTTTTTTTGTAAGTATGACGTGTTAATATGATTTTGATGCCCTATTTACGGAATAGACAATTACATTTCATTTCCCGTTAGTGCTGAGTATGAAAACACACTTGTTAGCAATCTCCTCAATTACCTACATATTATAGAGAAACTTTACATGGCTGTAATCACATGTAATACATCTTCATAATACCTAATAAACCACAAAATAATAACATATTTAGCATTACTTGTCGTGACTGCGCGACACAAGTCACGGCGCCACGCGGTAACTCCACGGCTCAAAACTGAACACCCCTATTAATGTCAAGGGAAACAATTATCAAGGTCGACTTTTATAACCGACAACCGTATCGTTCGTTAACTTTATCGTTATTTATTTGCTAGGTATTATTTACCGTTTTTCGGTATCGGTTGTAAAAGGTGCGTGGTGGCTGTTTAAATCATGAAGTATTAAATTTTGAAATTGGCACCGGTGACTGAACGTCGAGTGGAAATCCTTTGTCATGGTATGGTAATGCGGAGGTGAGGACATACCGTGAGAAAAGTTTTGAGTATGAATGTGGGTGGCTAATAGTAGAGAAAGACCTAAGACACGCTAGATGGACTGTGTGAATGATGACATGGCTAGAAAGGGGACTACCGAAATGACAACTAATGGAGAATTATGGAAGAAAAAGTCATGTTGCGTCGACCCCAAATAATTTGGGATAAGGACAGAATGAGGAAAAAAGTTAATGAATGAAATGAATGAATGAATGAATGAGGAATGATGATGAAGTACCTATTGAGTTGATATTTTAAAATGGTTGCTTGTTATAATAATATATACTAAATAATCTATAATAATTAATAGTATCTCAAACCTGTACCTACATTTTTAGCAAATAAATATTTCTGATTCTGAAAAAAACAAAGTCGCTTTTCGTGCCTGTCTGTGTTCTGACCACGTTCTTTTAAACTGCGTAACGGATTTTTATGCTTTCATCATCATTTAGAGAATGTGTTCCAAAAATATTAAGTGCATAATACATTATTATTACGTCTCTTGACATTTCTCGGGACCCTGGGGTCACGGACCTTTGGAAGACGTACAAGAGGCCGAAGCCAACTCGCAGAGGCCCGTTAGATGTTTTTAATGAAATGAGGCACTAACCGACGATTATCCCTGCTCGGACTATTGTGGCTGTTGCGTGGGCAGTAGCGACCTCAAGGACCCTATCTCCCGAGAGAAGTCTTGATCCTCACCTCTGGCTTGCCTTTATTGACTGGCTGTAGTGAACAATGACTAGGAACGACTCTCACCTCTTTCTTGCTTTTATTTGCCGACTTGAGTGGAGATTCGCCAGAGCAAACGTACTCGGAGGAAGGAATTATTCAAGTAAGTGGTTGGGATCATGACTGTTCTTCTGGAATGGTCCTGATAGCCGTGGAACATCTCTCCACTCCTCATAAGCACATCAGGACATATTGCCCCCTTGTCGCTACGACACTAAGTGCTAGCAACCGTTTCCAAGGGCTCATTATGAAGTTTGCAAGTCACTCCCTGCCATTTTATCTGTGGTATATAAAACGTTGGTCAGGCCGTGGCTATAGTCTTTCCACAGTCCTAGATAACCAGTCCACTTAAGCTACCCAAATCCATAGTCCAGTATCTTTGTTTCCATATCCTGCACCGACCGGGGGTTGTCCTTGGGTGTACTTGTGCATAAAACATTATTATTAAACTTACATAATTTAAATGAAAGAATCCTTATTTTTTTTTATATTTGAGTATTTGATGAGTCACACACCCAAATACAAGAAAAAAATGTGATATTTATTTAAAACACTTCCTAGAGAAATTATCAAACTTTCTCGGGCATATTTTTTTTTTACATTTTGTCGCCATATATTTGGTGAATTTCTCTCGGGAGTGTTCTAAATAAATATCACATTTTTTCTTGTATTTGAGTGTGTGACTCTTCAAACGCTCAAATACAAGAAAATTTGTGATAGCCCTCTTAATATTCTGTCAAGTCTTAACAGCTCTGCGAAGCAACTAAGCAAGGCCGGGTCGCTCACAATACACACGCCTTGTGTTGAAAAAATATTTAGCCATTACACCACCACCACATCACCACACCACCATACACCACCACCATCACCACCACCACCACCACCACCACCACCATCTTACATCAACATATCATATACTTACACAAATTAAAGTAATCTCATTAACTTTAAACGGATACTCAAAAAAGTTACGTACAGACGATAATCATAATGAAGCAGTAGTAACATATAATTACGAAGCCATTTTGTGCGGTAACCATACTTACTATGGAAGCGATTATATTGGCATTAAGATGTTGTGTTTAGTCTTGCCTAGCTGTTATCCGACTTTGCGAAGAAAGGGATTATTAAATTTAATGTGTTGGACTTGATTTTTGAGTTATCAGTATCTATCTACCTACTACTTAAAATTATTAATTTAATACCTGTATATCGTTTTTGTTCAAAATTGTGCAGCCGGTTTTAGCAAAATATCAGAATGCGTGTTTTCTCGAA
This sequence comes from Brachylomia viminalis, assembly GCA_937001585.2. Classification (NCBI taxonomy): domain Eukaryota; kingdom Metazoa; phylum Arthropoda; class Insecta; order Lepidoptera; family Noctuidae; genus Brachylomia; species Brachylomia viminalis. Next base: position 9,679,701 of record OW443300.2, read on the forward strand.
AAAATACTCGCTTTTTTGTACCTTTACAGCTTGCACACGTTCATTGTGAAATTTTTAGGCAATTTCTGTGTGTGTATTTAATCGTGTCCTTTTTGCTCTTGTTAAAAACTTCATGAACAAATTATATGGCTGATAGTCTGATCGTCTTCAAAATACTTAGATGCTATAACCCGTGAAGGCAAATATGTGAAAAATTAAAAGGCGGAAAAATTCCATAAAACCAATGACAATATATTAGTCCGGCATTTTGGCTATTTAAAATATCCTGAAACACCTATGTAGATTGTTTTGTTTCTATAGAAACCTCAATATCAATAGTGTGTAGTGTGATTATTGCAATAAGCTGTCTTGTGTTGGAAAAACAAAGATTAGAATAATAATATGAAATAATAATAGTATATATAATATTAATTTAATTTAAGCATATACATGTGAATAAACAGAATCACATCTGAAATCATATTTGGCACACATAATAATTTTACTTTAATTACATAATTAGCTGCGACATTGAAATTAATTTAGGAATTATAAAACAGTTAGGACTTATGCACACGTTGATACCTGTTATCATCTTTCACGGTGCTCTATTGTGTTTCCTGATTTCATGCAAAATTAGGAGATTCAATTATTATAGTACTCGATATTATGACAGAATAGTTTTAGGAGTAAAGATAATATAATTATGTACAACAAAATTTCGAATTTTTGAACATTATGGTTACTGAAGTTATTAAAGTGTTATTTGTTATCCGTTAGCAAACGTGTTATATATAATGATTTTCGGACAAACAATTTTAGTAGATGAAAGGGACAGTTCTTTTTCACAGACTGTAGGTGAATACTTGTAGACTGTTGTGCACTCGTTGAGAGCTGCACGCAGACTGCGGCGATCACCTCATGCAAAACGTTTAACTAAAGTTCGAGTGGTGTGCGGCCGGCTGTCACGTGGCGGACGTGACGTTATGAAGCCTTTTTCAATGAAAGAAAATGCTGTCGATACCACTTGTCTGCATGGGATTTATCAGTTTCAGATAAATTTGGTGGAAAAGATAATAGACGGCCCTTTGGGGAAATACAGGTGGCACATGTAGTAATCTTATAAGTTGTATTAGTATGTAGGTACTTAGTTAAAGACATTGCTAGGGAAAACCAACTATATAATAATAAAGGGCGAGAGTGGTTAAGGGCAGATTTCTGCTTGGATTTATTACTAATTAGATCCTTCTAGGATAATCTGGTAGGTACTAATAAAATGTTACAAGCTGTCCCGAGAAAAAGAAAATCTGTTTGAGCTTAGAACCGAAAATAAAAACTCAATAAATAAACACAGCGAAGAAAAGATGCCTCTTGTGACGATATCATAAAATTCCTTGTAATGAAAACAAACATGACAGTCCCAATTTGTAAGTTGATGCCTTTTTGTTGTTTCAATGTGAAGTGTTCAAAGTGAACGTGAAAAGTTCCCTAGCAAAGCTGACTATTGTCTAAAACCTGAACACCGAACTCACTCTTGGCTCACTTCTGTGTCCGTAGGTGTCAAATTGGTGGGTGAATTTTTTCGTATTTCATCACGCTGTTACAGAATTGAACTCGATAGTGCTTAAAGAATAGTACCGCTGTTCAATATTTTAGGATATTTTTTTAAAATAATCTTTGTTTGCGACGTTGCCACCATCTGTCACCATCGACCTAGAAAAGCATAATTTACTTTTCGTATTCAGTAAACATTTTCTTTAAGAGACTGTTATAGTATTAAGATAAGCAGTGAGTAGGACCCTTCAGAGATCGTGATACGAATTTTATATTCCCTTACAACGGGACGAAAATACTAAGCAGTGTACCTACCACGAAGGAGCCGCTACGTGATGTAACCCACAGTTTTACATATGAGGCGGCAGGACTTGTAATTATAATATTGTACTGTTAAAGTATTTATCAGTAAGTAAGAGCAGTGGTAGCCCAGGGGTAAAAAAAAATAAAAAAAATAAAGGGGGTAACTGCTGCGACTTACGAGTTGTAGGTCGTAGGTTCGATCCCAGACAGGTGCTTTACTTTCTGTAAATTATTTCATCATCTGCTCTCAAACCGGTGAAGGAAAACATCGTGAGGAAACCGGCATGTCTTAGAACAAAAAAATCGAAGACATGTGATGTGACATCTATCGATCCGCACTGGGCCCGCGTGGTGGATTATGGCCTGTGTCCCAGCAGTGGGTAGGTACATTATAGGCTGATTATTTATTAGTCTGGCAAGGTAACTAAGATGTATTAATAACTAAAATGTAGGTATATGACGTTGCGGCCTCGTCGCCCCGGCCTTGCTGCTATTTCTAACCAAGTCAGGCTTTGAAGGACTTTTCCAGCTCAAAATATCTGATCTAAATGCAAATATGGTTATTTCCACAATGTGCATATATTGCTTTTGTTTATGCCCGAGGCTAAACGTGTACCCATCGATATTGTTCAAAATAAACTGAACTTTGTTGACGTTTTTTTAAATAAATTGGTAGTTTAGAATTGTCTGAACAAATGGTTCTGTATGAAATTGTCGTGTTGTTTGAATTGTTTTCAACCATTCAATGAAAGACAACGAACATGCCACGTACCTGAATTCACAACAGATATAGCTGAAAAATAAAATGGACATAGTTAATATCATTTTTGTTCCCAAAAGAGCCACAATATTATATGATATGATGACAGTATTTTGCGAACATATAATTCGCTGGAGTTACAGAAGCGTGTATCATATTCCTAAGGGAATAAGATATTATTACGAATAGATATCATCTTTATCGTCAGATAGATTTACAGTTCCATCCTTTTACGCGAAGAAAAACGATTTTACTGTAACAAAAACTGTATAAGTACATATGAGACAGTAATCCCTTTTATTTAGTCATGAATTTGTGGTATAATTAATTTAATACTATGTTATAATAAACACGCAAATATGCAAGCCACGGTGGTAACCGTTACTTGGCTTGCAAATTCACTTGTGTAAATATTACAGCAAAGAGATTTATTAATCAGATAATATTATGTTTATCATGAAGGGTTTACGAATCAGTAAGTATGTTTATACCTAGACACGATGTCGTAAATGGAAAGGCTAGACTTCTATCGGATTCTGAATGAATAATAGATGAGGCAGATGCATCAGTGTGTATTGATTTACTAAACATAATCAGACATAATGTTGAATAAAGGTCGTATCTTTGAGGCCGCTTTTATAAGAAACATGTTATATTTTACTTACAGAAAAACTTGGAATGGTCGCGCTGAAAGCTCTTGGTCTCGAGCTTTTAGCGAACATTTTTGTGGTGTTTCTGTGACTTTAGTCGTGTACCGTAATAATCTTGTAAATATACTTGGCACCTTTTCAAATTCATATTTTGGTCTAAGAGATTTTTGAACATGCAGAAAATTCCACTTTTCTGTTTCTTTTATTTTTCTCCCGCCGTCTTCAAATCGATATATCTGTAGGTATATTTTCAGAGAGATCATTAATTGCAATTAATACAATCTATGTTCTTCCTAAATCAAAATAGAATTGACGACAATAATATTTATTATACATAGTCGTACTTCAACAACAACCGTTATTATTTATGAATGTTTAACTTAATTCTAAGTAGGTAATACCTCTTCCAAAATAAGCACAGTTAAGTGTATTTAAAATATTTGTGTGTCCGCAGACTGACAATAGGTACCTACCTATGCCTACGTCTTTCCTCCTGTGGGTATCTTATGCAACTTAAGGATTATTTTCCTGCATACTGTGAATAGGTACCCAATCTGTCTGGTAACAACATCAACGGTTCTCGCTAAGTCTTTTAGAGCTAGCGTTTATATAAACTTAAAACTATGTACTTACGCATCACATAAACTAAAGTCATAATTTAATATTTAACTTCGAGTGAAGCATAAATGCTTTAAGGGGCTGATAACAGCTAATGCGCGGTCACTGTCGGACTGCATTGAAAAGAAAGAGAAGCGCGACGACACAAAGCTGGTAATTTATTGCAAAATATGAAGCAATTCTCTATTTACAAAATATCTATTGATTGGACTAAACAATGAACCTTAATATTTTGCTTGAAAAACAATCTGAAAAAAAAAAACAGAATGATTGCAGTTTCTTTAGTATGGTTTATAATGGTTAAAATACATTTTTAGAGGTACGAGTATCTTCGTGACTGTTTTCTATCGTACCAAATTAGTTGCATTGTGTTTTCAACACACTATCTAACTAGCATATATCCTGAAGGATATATAAGTTTTTTATTTTGTTTACTGCACTGGATCATATACCTTTAGGTATTATAAAACTTGCGTTTAGGTCATAATAGTCCCCTTAAGCATTTATCGTTATGCTCTACAAAGTGTCTACTATAAACGCACTTATAATAAGTGCTGTAAAATGGAATAAATATGAAGAAAATCGCAACATTTGCAGTCCCAAAATGACTTTGTAGTTTTCAGCATTTAACTTTGAAGTTAAAAGCGAAATAATAATGTTTAGCGAAATAATAAAAAAGTTTCTGAATTATTTGAGTGCTTACTTGGTGTTTGGTAGAAAAGAATATAAAATTGTTTTAAGAAAACATAATTCTCAATATCGCAATGAGATGGAATTGCGTCTAGGGCTGAAACTTTCACACCACGTTTTGTTTACGCTTTGAAAAGTACATAAAACTAATCTTGACTAAGAAGAAGTCGGTAAGTGACTTTCTGGCTTCATAATGAGGATCTGTCGATATCGATCTTGTGACCTTTCAGGGTTTTTGTTGTTATGTGTTATGTGTGTTATTGACGGGGTCCACTAGGGCCGATGCCTGCCAAGGTTGCGGGAAAGTCCGAAAGGGTTACCGTGGCCTCCCACCCTCAAATAAAAAAAGGTTTTTTTCTTATTCTTTTTTTTCAAGGATTTTGTCCATTGAAAAAAAAATATACTTAGCAGATTGTGTGTGTGTATTAGTTGTGTTTCACTTGCAACGCTTTGGCATCTACTTTTATATTGTTTGTTTTGTTTTAACTTGATGGTTATCGTCTTATCCAGTAACTGGGTCGTGGAGGTCAGATAGGCAGTCGCTCTATGTAAAATACTGGTATTCATCTGCATCCAGTTAGACTGGAAGCTGACCCCGACGTAGATAGGAAAAGGCTAAGTAAATTGATTGAGCCGGTACTGCCCCACTGCATCACAAAATGCCTCCTCGGGCTCGGGCTAGTCTAGTTGAGCCGCCGCAGGAGACGCCCTGGGCGTCGGGAATCCTGAAATGATTCCCGGCCACTGTTGGCGCGGACTTGCGGACGGCGAGCAATGGGTAGCTCGCCGTCCGATAAGGACCAGGCCCGGGTCGACGGCACGTTGAGTTCCACGTGCGCCTCAAAGAGATGTCAGCACCAATGACGGGGTCCGCTAGGGCCGATGCCTGCCAGGGTTGCGGGAAAGTCCGAAAGGGTTACCGTGGCCCCTGGCACAAGAAACTGAAGAAACACGGGTGGGTTTTAGTCAGTAAGAGTCTGACACGCCCTCCCGCTCTGTCCAGAGCGATAGAAGTTATTTGAGGAGGAAAAAAGGGCTAGTCTAGTCGAAAGTAGTCAGGCTCTTTGCTTTGTTCTGCCACGACATCACTTCGCGTTTTGTGGAAACCCTCTTGGTGGTTCTCTTAGCCGAAAGCTTGTGCTCATTAAGGTTGACAGAAGGCAGTCACCTTTTGCCGTCATGCTATCCTACAGTCCCTGCAGTTATTTCGCCTCTGACAGCAGTAAGTCAACATCAACTTTATCGTAACGAGAATAAAGATTACTGTGAATTATGACAGTGACAGGACTGTACTGCTGAACTTTAACATTTCCTTGTGTGTCGTTATGCCAGGTAGTCATCAGTACTGCCTTTCTGAAAGGGAGGCTCGGTTAGCGCGCGTGTCATGCATATTATATATAAATTGTTTTAATTTATTTATTTGCTCTCTCGCACACCACACATTTTTTATTTACATCTCTCCACTACGGTAAACGCTGGTACAGAGGTTCGTTGGCAGCTTTTTATTTTGTGTCTGAAATATGACTACAGAAATTGTGTGTTGGTTTATTTCATCTGAATACATTACATTTAGTAATAATATCCATTGTTGAAGTGAAACGTTTTAGACGTCGATTTGATAATTGAACGAGAAGCAAGACTGAAATTTCAAGGACGCAGCACGTTTAGGCAAATTTCGTTACATGAGAGAGAAGAAAGACACAACTCTCTCGGTCTCTCACACTAAATATCTATGTGTGCTCTCTTTATTTTTTAAGAAGTTTCATCTTTATCACGTGTACCGTGCTTATGAAACTCTGAAATAAAATAATAAAACAAAACAGAGCGTTTACTAACGACCACGGATTCGATACAGATGTGGCGGTATCTATGTCACGTCATACTGTAGGCCAATTCTCGTACTTAAAAACGTTCAAATTCAAGTCGCAATCTCATCTCAGCGACAGTCAATGTCAAAAACCTGTCAAAAATGTATGTAAATTGATTGTAATTTTGACAGATTGAGACTGAGATTAGAATGCGTACGGTCTTAAAAATACGGGAATTGCCCCTCTGATGTCACGCAAATCCTGCATCGCGCAAGCAGAGTTTACCGCGCGACTAGCATAATTATAAACTACTTCCCGACATCAATCGTTGGGCAATTGCCCACCAGACAGAGGTATGAGTGAACTTTACACCCTGTTCCTCGTACCTCTATACAGACGAACGGTGTAGTTTCTACAACAACCAATGGGTTGCATTACGTGGTACATAAGTTTTACTTGCCATATTGTAACCAAGAGGGCCTAAGCAAGCGACTGTCAACGGAATCGACATAAGCTTTTCGGTAGCATTTTTGACTATTCCGTCATCGTTATCGCTGATAAATGTTACTTTGTATATATGTATCTTGATAGAGACTAGGTATAGATTTATATCTAGTTTATAAAGAATGCTGTAGATAAAGTTTAATTCTACATATCGATCATAAAAAGGCATGAACAATTTTCAATCGCATCTCGTAAATGCCACGTTTTTGATAAAGGAACGAGCAACGAGACATAATTTTTTGTAAGCCAAACTGGTTCTGGAAGTGAGCCAAAAAAACGGTTTATCGAAGAGAGAAGAGTATTATTATTTTAAATATCCTTCTTTTACTCGTATGTATAACATGAAAAAGATGATCTGTGGCAAGTAGATCTTTCTATTACCAAAAAAGTCTTAAATTTTTTTAGTATGTAATACCTATTGGCTACTTTTACGAAGATCATAAGATTTTAAGCTCTTAAGACTATACAGGTTGGTCCTAAAACCATGAAAGGTTTTTCATTGATTTGGAGAAGCAATATTTTCTTACTGATCGAAATTGTAGCTTTGCCTTCGCATTGTATAATTTAATAAGTTTTTATTCTTCATTTTTCATTTAAATTTCTTTAAGTAAAATAAAATTAATTACCAAAAACCGTCACGGAGAGGTATGACCAGATACAGCTGAATACCAGTATTAAGATGGAGCGACTGCCTATCTGACCTCCACAACCCAGTTACTGGGTTCCACGATATCCTTGGTAAGACTGTTTCTCAGACTTTCGGGCTTCCGACTATCCGTAATGACTGTAAAACGTATATAACTGCTGCCAGGACCATCGGCTTAACGTGCTTTCCGAGGCGCTGAAGGATCTCGATATGTAATAATAATAAATAATAATAATAATAAACATTCAAACAAGTATAAAGTACAGCAAAAATATGATTTACATTAATTACAATCAAGGAAAGTTAAGTTCTAACTGTAATGTAGACCTGCCTGATCTAGGTTTATGAAAAAATGGTGAATGGTTTAATGGGTGGATCTAGATTTTTATTTTTTGTATTACTTATAATTTTTGCATGCCTTGAAGGTAGAATGTACAAGGGACCCTAATAAATGTGACATCTCATTTATATACTGTACTTACATTCTTTGCAAATAAAAACATTCTATTCTATGGTCACCCATCACCGGACCGACCTCGCCAAGCGTTACTGGTACTTGAAGATCGACCCGTGCGGCTGCTTTTATTTAGCCACGAGCCCCTCCCTCGTTAATAGAATGTATAAAAGTATTTTACTTATTTATTTTTAAAACGCCTTATAAAACCGATATCCAATGTAGGTCAGCTACATATTATTTTAATTGCCAGTCGGAAGGATGCTTGTCTACCTCTTGACATAATCCGTTAGTCGCTGCTTACGACATCTCCGGTACACGACGGGTGGCCTTTTCTCAGCAAGACACGGCCATTTTATGGAATACGTATTATGTAACTACTGCTTATTTTCTTAAAATAATGTTAGAGAGAAAAGGATAAGGATTTTGACGGAGACGCCACTCAGTGGTTTTTTTTTCGACCACTTTATATCATTCATCATCGCCATAATTTCAGCCAAAAGACGTATACTGCTGGACAACCCCAAGAACCGCCACTTCGACCCATTATGTGCTTCTCGCACCCACCGGATTCCCCTGTACAACTTCCATTCCAAGACATTTCTGTCTTCAACAGTCCTTTTGTCCATATTTTTCTTGTTACAAACATTTAGTTTGTTACTCAGGAATCTATTAGTTATTGAAAGAGTAGCAGATTTTTTCTCCATTTCATATTATTATAGGGAACAATCATTGGTTTAAATAATAGCACTTTGTTAATATTTTTGTACTCACGGTTCGTGATCAAACCCTAATGAATTTTGGCATCATAATTATACTTAAGCTAATTTATTTTTGTTTTAACAAAATAATCATAGTTTTTTAGTTTGTTGTTTAATTTATTTGAATTATACAGGGTCAAATTAAATTAGATAGCGAAACTCCGCAGACGTTAGATATCACGTCTGCGGAGTTTCGCTATCTAATTTAATTTGACCCTGTATAATTCAAATAAATTAAACAAAAAACTAAAAAGTACATGATAAAAAAATTGAAATTAGTTTGATGATTTTTTATGGGGTCTTCTATCGCACTTTGTGTATTCACTTAAATTATCAGTTTAAAAAATCTCTTTTTTTTGTGTATCGCTGACGTGATCGGTATCGATATCTAAATACGATAAAACATATTTTTTCAACTCATACTTCATGTGACAAAACAACCCGCGGTCGTTACCCTAAAAAAAAAAACATCAAATAATTTTTATTTTATCATGTTTAGATATCCCCATCAGGCCTGCGGAGTTTCGCTAGCTTGTTTAATTTGACACTGCAGTGTTTAATGGAGTCATTCAATTTAACTTTTTTAACAATTCAAAATGCAAAATACAGGGTTTCTTACTTTATTCTTACTCATAATCACTTGACTAGCGTTTTCCCAAATCGACAGGAACCCGAAACTTAAAACTTTACTTATTTTACTTTTTAACTTTGGGGTAGAAACGGATGCAGCTGAATGCCAGTATGTTACTTGGAGCGGCTGCCTATCTGTCACTACTTATTTCTTTTGATGCAATAGAAAATAAACCTTTCAACCAATACTGTTTTTTTTTACTTGAATAATTATCTATTAGGTATCATTATTTATTTAACACTACCTACTGTACTTCGTAAGTTTTCATGTATTAAGTTCTGAATAACTTGTATTTCTCATTATACAGAGTTGATACGACAGAGGGGCTTTCCTTTAAACTGCCTATACTAGGTACCATTTTCAGGCTCTGTACCAAAAATCAATTAAATAGGAGCAGTAGTTTAGTCACAAATGATTTTTTTTAAGTTTTTGCCATGTTTGAACACGATGTATCGTTCCTAACAGCTGATTATGTCTGACGCAAGTCACAATTACAACCAAATATGTTCGCTACAAAGATGGCAATGCAAACAAGGTACCAATAAATACACACACACTTGCACTTTCGTTACAAAGGATGGTTGCGTTTTACTCTTATTTGTAAGCTATTTAATTTGTTTGAAAAAAAAAACTTATTTTTGGTGCTTTTTATTTTTATACCGTATCGAATTAATACTAAACACGTTTAGTATACCTAGTGTAATTTAATGCCCCTCTGTCATATCAACTCTGTATAAGTGAATTGTATTCTTCTTTGAGAAATAAATGTCGTAAACCTTAACACTAGCTTCACCCCGCGGTTTCACACGCATGTCTCGATCCCGAGATAAAAAGTATCTTCTGTCCTAATCCAGGTCATCATCTACCCGTGTGCCAAATTTCATCCAAATCCGTTTAGCCGTTTTAGCATGACAGTGTAACAAACAAACATACAAAAAATCCAATCTTTTCTCTTTAAGTATAATATTATTACTAGCTTCTACCCGCGACTTCGTCCGCGTGAATTTTTTCTTTTTTTTTTCTTTTTTTTTTATAGGCTTTTTTTTCAGAATTGTACTATCAACTGCAAAAAATCTATTCAAGTCCGAACGGTAGTTTCAGAGATTACCCCTAGGATTGTCAATTTTTTATATCAAAAATGTAGTATTTTCCAAGCAATTCCCTGTAAAATTACAGAAGATGGCAAAAAAAAAATTACAGGATTTTTTTTTATGTCTCGTAACTAATATTAAACTCTTGCAATAAGTTATGGCTACAAAGTACCTTTATTTCACCATTTACGACATTAATAAGGGCTATATTGCGCTCATCTCGCCAGTTAGTATGCAGCACTGAACATATGCGCTCAGTAAAAGCTGTAATTGCTGGTGTAGAAAGAAAATGATACTTTTTTGAAAATATAAGGAAAGACAGAATCACTGAGCATAGAGCAACACTTGTAGCCATTTTTCAGCAGTAGATTTAGCAATACAATTTTAGTTAGAAAGAGCAATAGGTAGCAAGAATTTTATTAAAACAATTTATTTCTAAATAAAAATTTCAAAAACAGATTACGGCTGCGTTTCGTTTTACACTTAATTTTTTTTTTATTATTTATATTTTGATCGAAAATATAGTAGTTTCACCTGCAATTTTTTTTTTAATAATAGTATTTAGGCTTCTAATATAGTAATATACTTTATTACATAGTAGCGTTGGCAACCCTAATTACCCCCTACATACAAACTTACAAACAAACCAATTTTACCTCTTTATAATATTAGTATCACGGAGCAATTGCTCCGTGATTAGTATAGATTATTATCAGAGGTCGGTTAGGTAGAGTTATTTATGTAAGTACTTGCATTGATAGACACAAATAAAACAAAGATAATTTACACACAATTTTTATTAGTAGGTATTTACATTAATTCGCAATAGGTACACATTATTAATAGTCTTAAGCAAATTCTCATACTTATACCTCGCCTTTTTTATAAATAAGAAAGTACTTTTTCTTCTCGCCTAGACTCGTGAGGGTTTGCTTATTCAAACGGACCATCCATCAGAATCGTTTCCTTGTCTGATTCATTGAAAGTACCACAAATAAAAAAAATGCTCCTAAGAAAATCCTAGAAATCCTTCAAATCTTAATTTGAAGTGTCCGCTTCCGACATTACTGTATAACTTTTTTATTTAATAAATAACGGGATTTTTCTGCTGTTTAAAATTAATCTCGGGATTTGAGGCATAACCATTTTATTATTTCGCTGTATGAAATCAGTCTAAGTACATAAATAACTCTACCTAATTCCGACCTCTGCTTATTATTATAGTTTAGAAAATGCATTAAATGTTGTTGATATTTTTGATGACAGATGTTTGCTTTATGTATTAGTTTATATTTTATGTCACCTGCTTCAAAGAATGCTGCAATTTATAGAATGTCAGGCTGCTTAGAGACGTTTACAAATGGCCGCTCACTTGTTAACGTTTGCTCCTGTTAAAAGAAAGCAGTGAACACTATTTTATTTCTCCAATTAATTTTACTGAAACTGAAGACAGAGCTGTGTAGAGTTGAACTATTTCTCGTCGTATTTTATTAACATTCCAACAAAAGCCATTATTGCTGTTTTAGAATATGCAATAGTTTGTACCTACACTAGCACCGAATTTATATCTACTTATTTTCATAGAAATATCATAATAAGTACAGTCAAGTAAATTAATACTTTAGCCTCAGCAGATTGATAAGCTACGCCAATTTAAGTACCTGATTAGAAACATTTTGTTACGACTGTCAAAGAATTACAGTTGTGTTTTGAATTTGCGGACAATAATTTTATTTAAGTTGATAGACAACTTATTAAAGCACTAAATTTCTCTGACTTTACAAACTTAAAAAAATATGCATATGTAGGTACCGTCAAAACTACAAGAAAAGGACTCAAATTACATATGCCCAAGCCGCAATACGGCAACTCAGGCGCCGAGCGCGTGGTAGCACTCGATCCAATCACCTACCGTAGCACGAACAGTAATCATGCGTCAGTGAGTAATTAGGTCAGATGATATTCATTCGTTGCCGAGTGAAGACGTCTCGTTGGTAATGAACTTGAAAGTAGAACGGGGGTGTGTCTTGCAGGCTGCAAGCTCCCAAGGCCGTCCCACCGCATAGCATTGTAGTACCCACATCGATTTATCGAGCGGCGCGCGCCGACCTCTTCGTTACCTCCCGCTCCCCGGCCACCTCTTTTCCCCACTATAAGGTAGCGGGCACACAGCTGATGCGATAGCGGTAACCGACTCGAGAATGTTAGATATAATCTGTGATGTAAGACGTTTTGGTGTAAGTGTTGATGGCACGAAAGGTTGTGAACTCGGTTTGAGTATGAGGTCCAGTATTAACTTAGATGTTGATTGAAATCGTTACGTTTTTGCTTTAAGGGGCTGACAACAGCTAAAGCGCGGTCACCGACGGACTGCATAGAAAAGAAAGAGAAGCGCGATGACACAAAGCTGGTAATTTATTGCAAAATATGAAGCAATTGTCTATTTACAAAAAAAATAAAATATCGATTGGATAAAAAAATTTAAACCCTAACGCGTTAATGTGTTTGCTTGAATAACAATCTGAAAAAAAAAAACAAAATGATTGCATGTATATTATATTAGTATGGTTTTTAATCGTTAAAAGTCAATTTTAGAGGTATCTACGAGGTTTTTTTCTATCGTACCAAATTAGTTTTATTAGGTTTTCAACACACTATCTAATTAGAATATATCCTGAACAATATCATATATTTTTCTGATTTTGTTTACTGCAGTGTATCATAGGTATACTTTGAGACATAAAAATCGCGTTTAGTTCATGTCATCATCCCTTAACGAAATCCTTAAAATTAAAAATAATATTCACACACACAAATACAGTCCTTATATCCCCGACTGCCCTTTTGTTTTTGACTTATTTCTGAAAGTAATTTGAACAAATATAAAAGCACAAAACATAATCATAATTTCGCACTTAAATATTTTATGAAGATTTAAAAAATGGTAATATTATTACAAACGTGGAGCAGCCACAAATCAATTTTACGACACTCATTTTTCAGTGTCTCGAAATACGGTTACAATTATTTTTTTGTACATTTTACAAGAAAAGACGTAATAATTTCAGGTAGAGCATTTTCTCAGCCACAGTTACATCAGAGAGAGCAAAAAAGTGAGACTTGATAAAAAGTAAGGCAAGAGATATTCTCAAAACGGATTACTGGAACTTTTAGGGAAAAGAGAAGCATCAAACTGGAAGTCAACACGGAATAATGAGCTCATTCATTTCGCGACGTTGAAAAAATATTTGGAAGGCACTGCTTGTTTCACAGACTTCGTGACGACTAACTTTAAATGGAATTATTATACTTATTTGACAAAATCACGTTGAATAATAAAATGTACAGTAAATCAATTTTGAAGAAACATAATAAGTTGTTGTTTGTTGTTTGTTTGAAGTTCAGAGAAAAATATCGTATTTAATGAAAGCGTGGATTGGTTGCCAAAAAGTACCTAATCGGAGACTTTTGAGGTCAGAATCTCAATTTATACGATTAGTTTCGACTTTGAAGTCAAACCAAAAATTATTTTCGCTTGAGAACCTGAGAGACTACATAATACGTAGTTCGCTTAAAGTTTGATGACGGTAATAATTGCAGACGTTTATTCACAAGAGGTCTCAGAACTCTCTCCCCTTTAGGACCCGAAAATTTAACAGCGATGTACGCTATATATGTAAGTTAGCGGCACATTGTCGTTGGCAAACTTGTACAGCCGTCTCGGACCTCGTTAGATGACACGACAGTCTGCATACATAGCGAGTACAAGTTAATTTAGAGCGACTACTCCCTAGGGAAGCCGCTACTGATCTCCACAAACGAACTTTAATATGCGCTACCGTCATACATGAAAGGAATTTATTCACAACCTTTAATGTTCAAGTTTAAGTGGTTTTCGTTTTGCATGAGCTCTTTGGTCTTGCGGGGTTTCTTCTGTTTGATCTTTCGTTCCTGCGCGTCAAAGTTCTTCTGTAACTCATCTAATCTTGTATCGTAAGTCATAAAACACAAAGCTTTGCTTATTGACCTTGCCATAGTTGTTAACAAGTAAAAAGCCTTGATATAAACTGTGCATATAAAAGTCGCAACTTGTAAGCATTTTTATTGCAATTGTAAAACTGCTGGATTAGAGCGTTGATGATCTAGTAGCAATAGAATTTTAATCATTTATCATTTCTGTCATACATATTTTAAACTAAATACCGATGTTGATTCGCACAGCATCATAAGTCTAACATACAACTAGGTCGCACCCATCAGCTGATCCGGGATCCGTACCGATCGCGTCATCATTAATTCATTGCTCGCAACCGACCATAACGTTTCTACAAACATTCGTGATAGTCCTCAAATATTTGTACCAATTATGAGTCTAAAAGGTGACCCTATGCCCTTTTTATTCATCATGAGATTTTATCTGTCTTACAAAGCAAACCCATTTTTTTCTTAAGTGAATGCGGAAACAGTTATTTATTTTACATGATCGAATCGATCGGCTAACGTGGTCTTTCTTTTAAAATAAGAAATTCCTCCTTATTCTAAAACATGGTCACCATAAATAGATAGTCACGCATTTGATTATGAAACTAGACTTTTATTTATTTCAACACTATGATGGTAATTAGGGGTACCTACCGTGATACCCAGTAACTGGATTGTGGAGGTCAGATAGGCAGTCGCTCTATGTAAGATCAGCTGGATCCGATAGACTGGAAGCCGACCTAAACATAGTTGGATAAAGGTTTGGTCCAATGATGTAATCTGAAAATATAATTAACATCGGAGACATGGATAGGGAGAGGGCCGCCATCTCGTTCAATGTTATCTGGCGAGTCTTCCCAATCAAACCTGAATTTACCTTGAGAAGTGATGTCTATAACAAAGTCTGGCGCACCCTGGGCTGTTAACATCGCCATTATCCTCACTGACTGACTTAATCGTTTATGCCCTTTAAGACAATAGAATAAGAGGATCAATAAAAAAGCCATTATCACTTAGTTGACTTCTTAGTCTCGGCTGTCGCGCCTACGGCATGTAGATCAACGAAGCACTATTCGATATATCTGTTTGCTAGTAATTTTTTTCCTGTAGTTCTGCTCGCGTTGCTATAGTGAATTATGAAAAGTTACTATTGTCAAATTACGTGGCAAACACAATAATCGAGGGAGCCTAAACAGACAAACGAACAAACAAATTCATGCTTTAATCGTGGACGGAAATTAAATGAAGGTACCCTAAAAAACAAAATTACCTCCAAAGGGCTGAAATGAGCTGTTAAAGATTTTAAAGGAAAAATCTAAAAGTTCCCTATGAACGTCGTGAACAAATCGTCGTGCTTTAATTAAATAACAGATAAATATTCCATCCAACCAGACAGCAACACTGACAAGTCTTTAAAGGAACAACGACCACATCATCGATTCAGTGCGGGTTCAAGTAAAAGTTATCGGAAAAGTTTTTCTTCACGAACGTAATGTTTTCCTAAAAATCCAATAATATGGTTTTCTCGTGCGCCCTGAGCCCACATGTTATCGTTTGTAGATTGCCTTACAAGTTTACGTGCTCTTTGTATTCGACTCACTCGCTGTAAATAAATAGCAATAGAATTTCCTTCGAATTGAAAACTTGTGTTATCGAAGCGGTGAAATATACGACGTTAAACGAATAGTTTTTGTCGGCTGAGCAAATTGTATAACCACTGAGTGTTGTACATACATTGTTTGTGATTGTTATACACTGTTCCCTTTTTATTGTTCGTCTTATTTACGGATGGTACCTACTTTTTCAATGTTGAGGCTAAACATCATAATTATGTTTAGGTTAAGGTATTTATCAAAGGGCCGGTGTCGCCTGAAATAAATGGCATTATTATGTTGTTTACATCTGCTACATTTTTTAAATAAAAAAATATAAAAATCGTTTAAGAATATAAGAAATAGCGGTCAGCCGGTGCTAGGATCAGGTTCCAAGTTACCGGTGATCAGAGCTCCAGAGACAGGAACCTCCCTCGTGACGCGAGCTGTATCGAGAAGTAGGTACTGCCTTCTGAATCCCTTTATCCAACCGTCTAATGAGAGCCTTGAGATATGTATTATTATTATAACGGGTGCTTACTACTATAAATTACCATTCGGTTGGTAATAGGAACCGACCACAAACACGTGGTTTCCTTTACATATGGATTTGCCAACACAATCACTTCCGTCGCTAAAGCCGACTAAGGGATTACACGAGTAGGACGGAAGCACAATCAGGGAATCTGACCGAGTATTAACACCGCCCGTACTGTGTTCAGTAATCTTCTGCCCACACGTGTTGATTGAGAGCCTGTTTCTAAATAGAAAGGTGCGTAAATAAATGTTAACCCATCGCAAAAGACCTAAGAATGTTGGTGCCAGGGTGAGTAAATGATTTTTTTTTTCGATAGGTTTGATTTATGTTTTAATGCAAAATCTAAGTTACCAGGGGCTTATAGGCGATAGGTACCTGACAGGTGACGAGCTGTAATATTAATTGTAAAATAATATTAACTGATAAACCGACATATTTGTCAAAAAATTACGTAATTGTCACATTTTCACGACAGGTGCAGTTTAATTTCACAGGCCGATTCCCGGCCACCGTAGGCGCGGGGTTGCGAACGGCGAGCAATGGGCAGCTCGCCGTTCGAAAAGGACCAGGCCCGGGTCGACGGCGCGTTGTGTTCCACGCGCGCCTCAAAGAGATGTCAGCACCAATGACGGGGTCTGCTAGGACCGATGCCTGCTAGGGTTGCGGAAAAGTCCGAGAGGGATACCGTGGCCCCTGGCACAGGCAACTGAAGGAACACGGGTGGGTTTTAGTCAGTAAGAGTCTGACACGCCCTCCCACTCTGCCCAGAGCGGGAGAAATTATTTGACGATTTCCCACCCACAAAAAAAAAAAAGGTGCAGTTTAATTAAGTAGAAAACTATGAAAAAACATTACAATGTGGTCCGATTGTCGCCTGTAGGTTTTATTAAATAGGGCCCAGGCCGTCAAATACCTAAGTAGATAGATACCTAACATTACTCCAATTTTCTATACGAAGATATAGTATTGTGTTACTTATTTATAGCACGTTTATAAAATTCGAGTCAAAGCCCTTCTTTGCTTACTATATAAATATACTCTACAAATCTTTGTGGTAATTAGTCGGCATTTGTTTACAAATTACTGAAGCTTCGGCAAATCGCTCTTTCGTCCTTTTTCTGCTCCGTAAAACAAAGCTTGCGTTCGCGACCCTTGAAATGATACCTTTCTGTTAATCACCCTTTGTTTCGTGCCGCTGATTTGTTGTTGCTACGTTAATTTCTAAAGGTTCTACTTACCTTTCTTTTTAAACAAAGGCAAGAAAAATAACAGGCATAATCGTAGATAATGCAAAAAATTAGGTCAGGCGAGGCAGCGTCATACGTCATGTTGTTATGTAGAACAAAACCGCAATCCATTCAAATTCTCATTACAGGGGTTGACAATAAAAATCACCATGAAACAAATATTATTACTGGCCGTTATTTCAATCGGTGCGGTCGGTGCCCGCAGCCAACGGTTATGTGTCCCCTGCGGCCGATCCAAGCGGCCGATGAAATAATGATCACCCGATCGGCGCCGAGATCGACGGATAAGCGCGACCTCATAGCCAAGCGAATAGAAAATAACCCTCGATTGACTATCTGTTGAATGTTGTAACTATGTGTTAGCTGAACGATATTGCGCCTAATATATAAGTTTATGCTCTTCGTGTGGAACCACGGTTATGAAAGCTAGAAAAATGTTGGCTTTTTACGCCAAAAATGTTTCGTTTTATTTGTCAACTTTTATACTTCGTATGAAATGTGACCGCATTTTTACCGCTATTTTATGTGAATAAAATTACTGTATCTTAACAATGGTGTGGAGATGATCCTTTAGCTGTTTCCAAAATAATAATCAAAGAAATCGTTAACGGAGACTTGTTCGTATTCATGATTAATAAAATAAAATCATTTTTATACCTGTCGTAAAAGTGCCATCTAAATCCAAACGGACGTGTTGCATGACCTTGGTATCCAAGCTTAGAGAATCCGGTTAAGGCATCCTGTTTTATTGATTGAGGGTCAGAAACACGTGAAAGCAAACGTGACCAAGCGTAACGAAAGCAGACAAAACCTTTAATAATTCACATTCTATAGCCGCATTTTTAAAGTCCTCTGTCTGTATACTTCATCCACAAAGTAATATTAAATTTATAAACCTCTTTTGAAACTTTAAACAAAGATCATTTACTTTTCATGCTGTCTGTACATTCCTTCGTTCAAACAGGGGCAAACTCCTTCAAATGTCCACGTTATCTTTTATGGTGAACATATCAGGAGCTACGCGTTTAGTAGTATTCCAGCCAATCACCATTGCATCACTGTAAGGTGCTTCTTTTTAATATTTTTATAGCGTTTTTCTGTTAGTGGATTAGGGCTATACACCATCATGTTTTTTGTTCTAATGGTTCCGTAGGAAGCTGATGATTGACAATTATAGATATTAGGACCCATTTGCACCACAAATCTCTAAATATATTTAGTGCTATACGAATATAAAGCATCGTTCTTTTTCTGTCAAACGTTTGAAGTTGATATACGTAATGATCTTGTAAACATATTTAAAGCTAAACGTATTTAGTGATTTGTGTTGAAAGTGGGCCTAAGTAATGACGGTTATTAAATCTCATATTTCTCTTGACATGTAGGTAATTTTCTCTTTAGTAGGTGAGCAATTCTTCTCTTGAAATCTGTGTTGATTTTTCGCTCCTATGTATTACTCATTCGTGAACCAAACTATTTGCTCTTTCGAAACACCTTAGATCCAATTTAGGTGAACATTTTTAAAGTTTTCAGCTTTCCATTATTTTAAATCTTTTCAATAAAGTTGATGACGGCCAGCCCTGCAGTAGCCATCACATAGATAGCGTCATTACATTCACAATCCACTCACGATCAAACATTTGATTGTGATTGATTTACCATTTCCACGACATGTCGAGTCTTTTTGTTTTAGAATCAGCTAATGGCTTTAAGTAAACACATTTTGCTATCCATCTTCTCTCTTGGTTTATGGAAAACAATATGATATTATGACATTAACGCTGCGATATCGACATTATTGTTTACTGGGAAAGATGGGTGGACCATGGAAGGCCACTGTAACGATTTAACAGTTTTTATTAGTTCATTTACGGGATAAATGAAAGAAACAAATGATTAATTAACACTTTGTTTTATTGTGTAACATATAAATTACTTTTTTTTATTCTAGACGTAATCACTATTTATTAAACTTAACATTGAATAGCCTCTTCCAAACGGCCTTGCAAGGAACAGGGCTCCATACAAGGCCAATATTATAAATCAGTCGTTCATCTTAAAACTAGAGTTGTAATAATCAAAATATCCGCTTTTACCAAAACTACATAAAAAGCTCTTCCATTTAAACGAAACATTAGACGCTTAACATATTACGATCTTCGTTAAAAAACTCAACGAACATTCCTTGAACACCATCGTATAACTAAGAATATATTAATGGAAATAATTAAAAAATTATAGTGGGTAATGAGTATTATATCGATAACAAATAAGTTGCCAAAGCGTATTAGAATGAAATTATAAAAAAAAATTACCAATAAAGGCCTTACTAAGGGTCCGTTCTTTGTAAGACCAATAATATGTTCCTATGAAAGCCAAACTAACAATTATCATCAATGACAACCTTTTATATATAGAAGAAAAAAGAAGAAGAAATCTCTATTCAGTCTGAGTTAGAAATAATAATAATATTATAAACATAAAACATTGTTTCAACTTTCCCGGTACGTGTATTTATAACTAAAAACTAAGTGTTCATATTTTCATGATTTGTAAATGATCCTAGTAAGGCCCATGTACCCTAGCAAGGACAACCGTCAAATTTTTGATTGGCCTTATAAGGAACCATCGGCTTTCATAGGAACACTACCGCTATTTTAACCGAAATAGAAGCAACTTTTTTTTTTGTTTTAACCAATCCTTATACTTAGACAATTTACGTTAAAAAAAAAGGTAATAATAAAATCAAAATCAAAAGTCATTTATTCAAACTAGGCTGAGAATCAGCACTTTTTGAACGTCAAAATCACATAAGACCACGGAGCAGAAATTCTGCTCCGTGTAAGACCACGGAGCAGAAAAGACAGTCCCCCCAAAACGCCCACCCTTCACTAGGTCCTTCAATAGGTTATTTACGTGAAAACTTAGCTCTTGCTGTGCGTGCGAATTACAATTTTAATTTCGACGACCGAAGTCTATGTAGCGAGGCACCGCATTAACAAACTAGCAACGCGAGCGACTCGCCGCCGCGTCTGTGTCCTTAAGTTTGATGTAGCTTAGTGTGAGTGGGAGGAATTTGTCATCACAAGACAATAACTATGACTTTTTTATAGTTAGTCTTCAAAGGAGCATGGCCTTCCATGGTCCAGTACCTTACATTGAACTCGATACTGTTGTTGAGATCTTCTAAGAGTTGTGCAACATGCAATTAGTGTTATTTGTCGTGGAAATCGATAGACATTGGTGCCGATTCCCTTGTTCACAAACTAAACTAAATTTAAGCTGAATGCATCTTTTTCTTTCTATTTTATTATGAAAAAGACAGCGATAAAATATTAGTTTAGTCCTGTCAAATTAGTCAGCACCTGACGTAATTTGATGTATTTAAGTAGTCAACTTTTTAATCACGTCTAAGCTTGTATGGAGTAGTGTCAGGCGCTGATTAACTTGACAGGACTAAACTAAAATTTATCATCTGTCCTTTTCTTAATGAAATAGAAAGAAAAAGATGCAATGAACTTAAATTTGGTTTAGTTTGTAAACAAGGGAATCGGCACCAATGTCTGTAAACTTATTTCTTATTTTATTTCTTAGTTCTATTAGTTAGTGTATTTTATTTGAACAAAAAGTGCTTGGGCCGTCTATTGCGGTGAAATCCTAATCTAAATTAATTCAAACTACACTGTTTTGTACCCGTCTTGGCTATACTGTTCCTGCTGTTTTAACGATATCATAGCTCTATCATAGCTCTTCAGTTACAGTATAATTTTGTACAGTTTGTAAACACAAAACCCATCTAAAGTAATATTATAAAGAAAAAAGATTTGATTCTTTGTATGTGTGTAGGTTAGTTAGTTACGGTTTTACGCTAAAACGGCTGAACGGATTTGGCACATGGGTAGACCATGATCTGGGTAAGGAAATAAGATACTTTTTATCCCGATATTCCCACGGCATCTCGAGTTATGCGGGTAAAACCACGGGGCGCAGCAAGGTTTAATAAAAAGAGCAGATTATTTTAGTGCATCCGAGTACAATGCGTTAATGAACTGGGCACATTAAAGGCTGTCTTAATTCTACTTATTTCATCATAATCCATATTTTATGACGAAGAGCCGCAAAGCAACAGGTTTTATGATAGCTATATCTGTCTATGAATCACGTATTCCATGTTGCATGTCGGCTGATTGATTATTTGAATTCAGCCCAAAATGTGGAGGAAATTTTGGGTTTGAAAATTCGCCGTCAACACCCCGTGAGCCCGGGTTGGAATTGATGTATTACAGTTATAGGCAACGGCGCGTGTAAAACAAATACTCTTCGGTATAACCCTTTAGGGAACGTAGGGGAGTAATATATCTTTGTTTACGTAATTTTGATCCTTCCAGGCTACGAATCGATCATTTATTTATTTGTTCATCTCCTTTCAACATACCTAGGCCTAGGCATTCCGTTTGTAGTTTTCAAAGTTATGTAATTACTAAATGATAAACGATTTTATTTCTGTAATTAGAGTTTTTACAAACACTTACACGACAATCATATTTTTTTAACTAGATGAGGCCGGCCGTTTCCTATCTGACTACTCTGAGAATAAAGGCCGAAGCAAACTCAGAATTCACAGACTCTTTTAAAGTCCAGACAAAATCATGGTCAGATCATGTAAAGACTATTTCCTCAAAAGACCATTTCAAATACCGGTTTTACAAGATCGGTGTTTGAAATGGTCTTTTGAGGAAATAACCACACAGATTGAGTGGACCTGTCCAGTCAGTGCACGCAATTGTGTAGCTCAACTTAGAACTTAAGGTACATCGACTAACTACGAATTACTAGTACTAGTAGGTACATCGACTCAAGCTTCTTTATTACCTATAGGACATATACGTTTCCGTGGGGAAATTCTAGGTCCAAAAACTACCAATTAAGGTTACTTAATTGAATATAATGGGATATTCCGATGTCAGCTGATTACCAAATGCTTTTCGTAATGTAGTGTTTAGGTTTGTGTTTATGATAGAACAATAAAGAATATTACTTAGGTTTAGTATCTATTTGATAGCGAATGACAGGCACATGACTCTAATGATAATTATGCTTACCTACAACGATGGCCTAAAAAAAATGTTTAGATAAATGTCTAACGTTGACATGTTTTTTGTACGTCATAAAACGACTTTCATTTTGCGTGTTATTTGAGAGAAGCTCATGCCGATGCTGTAAGACTAAAGGCAGCAAGGGGAACACCGTGCAATCTCAATCGGTAGGAGTCTAACCCAAGACGAGGGTATCCATGAAGTCCACGCAAATAAAGAATCAGGTCAGCAAGTCTGTTCCATGTACAGTGTTTACATTTGGTGTACCAAATATATACGCCACATTGTTGGAAAGAAAGATTAAAGCCAACAATCTCGACAAAAACTACTTTAGTCAGCGTCCTCAACGAATTTCTCGTACCGATATTTTAATTACAAAGGACAATAAACTACAAATCACTTTCTCAACCAACAACCCCATACATCAACCCTACCCTATTATTATCCAAATCGGGTCTTTGTATACAAGTGCCCCTCAATCAATTTCTGTCGCTCAATGGTAAATCGAAGGACGTAAGAGCTGTCAGAATACAAATGTAGGGTTAAAAGAAAATGAACGATTTATACGGTTAACCCCTAGATATTAGGGTAAGCCTAGGTAGTGTTTTGTCAAGGGTAAAGTTATAGAATTTTAAGGTGATCTTGTTGTTGTCTTGTGCGTTTTCTTTTTTTTTCTAGCCTTTTGAAACTTTATATTCGGGGTAAACTAATTGCTAATAAAGACTTCGTAAAGCTTTATCGATTTTTAGATTCTTGTTTAATTAAGCAGAGGTTTATACTTTTTTTTTACATACATACATAATAATCTTAAACTCACGCCTTCTTCCCATGGTGGTAGGCAGAACCTACAAAACGCCACCTGCTAAGATCCTAACACACACTCCTTTTGTTTTGTGATATTTTTATTTAAATATTAATTATAGCATTGAATGCTCGCAAAATTTGTTAAAATCCTTTGGGTCAACACCAAGTCTTGACAAGTATTTTGATTTACGATGATTATCTAGCGTAATACCTACTCCATATATTTTATGTTCCTAGTAGTATTTTACGACACTGAAGGGATTAAGAAGGGTTGTCTATTTGGCTTGAGTATCTTACAACAGCCGTTAAAGTATCCTACTTACTCTCAAACACCCATTCAAAAGTCCATAAATTACCGACATAATTCAATATATTATCGATTCGATCAATTATATTCGTTAGGACATTTGTTGATAATTTTTAAATGTGTAATTAAAGTTAATTAGTTACTAACAGTTAATCAGGTATAGTTTCCACAATATATATTATTATGTTTTTATTTTAATTTTAATTGAATAAAAACCTCTTATTATATTTAGAGATACAAAACTGCGAAGAAACTCAACCAAATTTATTATATAAGTTACCTACAGTTTAATCATTTATATAGCAAATAACAATAATTATCAATATCCCAACCAACTTCATAGGTGTACGAGTTAAGAGGCATAAATTTGGATATCCCTAAAGCCTTGTTACTTTAATCCGGCTGTATCGACTAATTAATTAATCTGCGCTACCGTTTAGGCTGTAAACGATACGTTATTTTACGGTATAAGTAATTTTGTAAAATTAACCACGGAAATCATATAATTTACGAGACGCCCTACAACACTATTTACTAGAAACAAAAGGCATAATTGGTTCAAAAACTTTGAATACAACTTTGAATTGAAATACCGACAAAATAATAACAGTAATTTTAAACTTGAATATTATTTACTGCTTTAAACTATAATTTCACTTGGAAAGTTCCACTAAAACGAAATGTAAACTATTGTATCTACTTTGCACCAGACTTAACTTTTTTTTCTTTTTCAGGTACGACCACTACAGCAAATTGGGTGCCACTAGAAATGTGTTTCAATAAGTACCTCATCAAACTGGCGGACTACTTCCGATTGTTCTCCGACACGTCTCGTTAAATCTTGTTAATAACAACATTCGAGATGATCAGCAACACGAAGATTGTGTTCACCAAACTCCTGCTCTGCTGCCTCGTGTCAGGCACCTGGGCGCGGTCATGGGCCAATCACCACGACACCACCACCTCCACCACACAAACCACCCCCACCACTAGTCCAATACCAAAGAATTTCCACAATGATCCCCTCATTGTCGAAACAAAAAGTGGCCTCGTCAAAGGCTACGCTAAAACCGTTATGGGCAGAGAGGTACACATCTTCACCGGCATTCCATTCGCAAAGCCTCCTCTAGGACCATTAAGATTCCGCAAACCGGTACCCATCGACCCGTGGCATGGAGTACTTGAGGCCACAGCGATGCCAAATAGCTGCTATCAAGAACGGTACGAATACTTCCCTGGATTTGAGGGAGAAGAAATGTGGAATCCAAACACAAACATATCAGAAGACTGTCTCTATCTTAACATTTGGGTTCCTCAACATTTACGAGTCCGTCATCATCAAGATAAGCCTCTTACCGAGAGGCCCAAAGTGCCAATACTAGTGTGGATTTACGGTGGCGGCTACATGAGTGGCACGGCAACACTCGACCTATATAAAGCAGACATAATGGCATCTTCCAGTGATGTAATAGTAGCATCTATGCAATATAGGGTTGGAGCGTTTGGATTTTTATACTTGAATAAATATTTCTCGCCGGGAAGTGAAGAAGCTCCGGGAAATATGGGCTTATGGGATCAACAACTTGCTATTCGCTGGATTAAAGATAATGCTCGTGCTTTTGGTGGTGATCCAGAATTGATAACTTTGTTTGGAGAGTCGGCTGGCGGCGGCAGCGTGAGTTTGCATATGCTTTCGCCGGAGATGAAGGGATTATTTAAAAGAGGTATATTGCAATCGGGGACGTTAAACGCCCCGTGGAGTTGGATGACAGGAGAGAGAGCACAAGACATAGGAAAAGTTTTAGTGGATGATTGTAACTGCAATAGTAGTCTGTTAGCGCCTGATCCGAGCTTAGTGATGGACTGTATGCGCGGAGTTGATGCAAAAACTATATCAGTACAGCAATGGAATTCGTATACTGGTATATTGGGATTCCCGTCAGCGCCGACTGTGGACGGCGTGTTTTTGCCCAAAGACCCAGACACAATGATGAAAGAAGGCAATTTCCATAATACCGAAGTGCTTCTTGGAAGTAATCAAGACGAAGGTAAGTTTTTGCTGTTACTGACGTGCCTCCGGGTAGTTACAAGCGTTATTATTATTTTATAAATTACAGCGCTAGCCATTATCTCATTAGGGTAGAATTAATAGAATATTTACAATGAACATTATTATTTTACTTATTTAGCTTTTCATGTTGAATTATATTTGGTGTGTACCTAAAACTTTGGTGCTGGCACAGTATAAATAAATCATAGTTAGAACTGTTCTAGTAATAATATCAAAGAGGGTTTTTTTACTTTTTATTTGGTAGAACAAACAATTGTACATTTTGTCTTACATCTAAGTAAGTATACAATAAAGTGGGTTAACGTACAATCAACAACGTCTCCACATATTACTTTAAGTATTAATTTACTTAGATACAGTATGGAAGAAAGGTAGGGCTTATTAACACTTTTAAAAAGCCACAGCACGTCCACACTGTATTAAGTCGCAGGTCACACTTTTGATGGATAAACATCTACTTAAACAAAGTGGCTAACTTTACTAACTAGCTAGCAAAAAAAAATCGCCAAAACATACCTCAGTACAGAAAATGTAATAAACAAATCAAGAAAACCCAGTCACACGTGGCGACGTGACTTTCATCACGAGTTCACGACATACGTAGTCTAAGGTGGTATAGAAGTTGCGCTTATCCCGACGATACGTGTTATGGAACACTGACAGTTCAGCCAGACACATTTATAAAACGAACGAATAAAAGCTTAAGTACGACTTATCAATATTTGGTGTGGAGTTCGAGGTTGTTCGTGTAGTCCGCACATCGGTACGTACTTACGTAGCGGGCGACGCGCCTGCGCAAATCTATGTAGACACAACAACAACACGCTGTAGATGTGAGTCGTACCGTTCGTACTACCAAGCACTACAGACTCGCCCACGTAGCCGCGCCCGCCGCTCCCCCGCGGCCCTCCACCCCTGCTCTGTTGCCACGCACCCCGCCACTCGAGCGACTCCTAAGGACAACTTGTAGAAAATGAGATATTTTATTGCCACCTGGAGCTTTGCCTTAAACTAGTCGAACAAATCTCAGGTTTTTAAGTTTCCCTTTTATTTTGTCTGAGCTTCGTCTTAGTTTGCTCGTCAAATTGGAAACAGAGCGTGATGATAGGAGCTTTGAAAAGAAAATTATTTTTGAAATTGCGGTACCTTTTTATACTACATTAGGGCATAATAACACTGAAGACTTGATAAGATTTCCGAAGCTTTTGTGGAGCGGGTGGTTAACAAACTACCAATGAGTTAGGGTTATGAGCAACATTTTGACTAGTTCGACGATCAAGTTCGACCATGAAGTAGCAAATGAGTAAATAAAATGTAGTAAATATTATAAAGAAACTAGCGACCGGCCTCGGCTTCGCACGTGTGTACAGTGTATGTGACGGAGGTCGTATAACTATAGAATGTCTTTATATATAAATGTTTAGAGCTGTTTTTTCGGGTCGCCTTAGTTTCACCAAAAAGAACTTGCCAAATTATCACTTCCCAAACAATTTTCCGCATAGTTTCATTTGCCAAATTATTACTTAGCAAAAAATCTCTTCACAAATAATTGTAACGCAAACCTAATGTTTGCCAAGTGAACGTTTAGACAATAACTTGTTTACCAACTAGTACTTTTACCAATTTTTATGTAGTTAAATATTTCAGTTGGAATAACTCATTTTCGCAAAATAAAATTTGACAAATAATAATATTAATATTAACTGGTAGTATTATTTTTTAGTCAGTACCATTTTTTTGAATAATTAATCTTGTCTAACTAGTTCAGTTTCGGGTAGCCAGTTTTTTTTCCGTATTTTTTTTCTATATACCAATCTAGTCTTTTCTGGCACTCGCCGGGCGCTGCCACAGCACCGCTCGCTTCGCTCGCTCGGCTCGTGCGCAGCAGGTCACAGTTTTAAACTAACCTAACCATTTTTTTTTTAAATAATTAACCTACTCTAACTAGTTCCATATGTAACCATAAATTTGACTAGTTTCAGACAAATTCAAGCACATAAACATACAAAGAGGTACGCAAATAACATCACATTTTTGTCTAAAGATTGTTTGCATAAATCATTTGATTAAAGACCAAATGCTTAGATGACATTATCCTTGATAATATTCTGCCAAGTAAAAATTTGGCCAAATGAAAATGTGCGTACTAAAATCATTCCAAACATTGCATTGGTGTAAAAAAAGGTTGCAAATTTTTTTTGCGTAGTGAAATTTTAGCAAAATCTTTTCGGCAAAATGGCAGAATCCCTGTTTTTTCCGGCCGACAGCCCGTTTCGCTGCCAGCGATTAATAATTTTTAATCTGTGACATCTATAAGATCTTCATTTTAATGATATACCTACCTACATCTTCATCATTTTAAGGGCAACTTTGATGTACATTAAATGCACAACGTATATCTAACATATTTAATTGGATACAGATTAATACTGTATTGTTTAAAATAGCTTCGTTAGTAACCCTATATTTTTTGTTTGTTTGGTGTTAATAATAGAAATGGTTACTGTGGGTTATCCTTAGGAGACAGATATGTACCATTACCATTTACACATGTTTTAAATTAAACCCATCTGGCCCTTGAAATTGCGTCTTCACCATCACCAACAAGATTCGAGTGCTGTACCTTATTAAATTGAAAGCCTCTGAGACTAGATCTAGGTCTTGCTTGATCATAAATTCGCCTGAGAGCTTTCTGTGCTTACCAGTTCCCGGTGAAACAGTAAATCCGAAGCAACCTAAGATCTACGGATCAAGGAAAGGTCAGCGTGTGATAGGTGGATCGTAAAAGGCAAGAAGTTTTGGTTTTTCTCCTAAGAAAAATTACAACTAGGATACTTAATATTAAGCTGATAATTTAACGAAGAAGTTCCTTACAAATAGGAGATATTTTGTGTATGGGGAACGGGTCCTCTACAATCGAAAATATATTGTTTATGAAATAGTTGTTATTTTGTTCCTAAAATTATATCCAATTGACAATGGAGCTCTAAGCATCATGTAGGTAATCGGAAAACTGAGAAAACATTTAAATGCTGTCGACGGTGATTTAATTAATGAGACAATAGTATGATAATTGCGAAACGAAAGACCGCCCAATCTGTTATTTGTGCATTAAATAAAATAAAATTAACACAGAATAATACCGGCATTGCACACTTGCACAGATCCACGAAAATCCAAACGTATGTAGATTTTTCCTGATGAATATCGACGATGAACTACCAATACCTCCTAACTACCTTTTTTATTTTTAATTTTGAATGCCGATCGACGTAAAATGCTATTTCACGTGTGTACTTGCAAAATTTCTTAACACGATATTTGACTATTTATCCCATTAAACACTAATTGAAATAACTTCTTAATCATGAGATGGTAATTTGGCTGCGAATACCTCGTAACTTAAAGTAGAAATGACTACTATTTTATTGTGTTGACATTTAAAAAAATTACATAGAAGAAATTGGTAGTTTTTTTTTAAATTTATTTATTCAAAATCTGTAAACAATAACAAACATAAAGTCTGCCAAACTGCATAACAGTTTGTCGGCAGTTATTGTCGTTAGTTCCATTTTGCCAAGTTAACTACCAACGTTCATTAGTAAAACATCATAAAACGTTACTACAGACGTAGACTTAATATTCTGCAGCACGAAGTCTGAAATCTGTGCAGAAAGCATAAAATCATATCTTCGAGTACTCGAATAAGCGAGGAAAATGCAAGGAGAAGCGTTATGCAATACACAGCCGGTTTTAAAACGCAGTATACTTATTCGTTGAAATACTAGTCGGATATTGCAACGAGCACGCTTCAGTCTTGAAAGGATTTGCCAGTACTTCTCGCTACTGGAATTCTAAATAAAAGACGACTGGGCGAACATGTAATAGTGCGCACCCTCTATAAAGATAGTACGGGGGGTGCAGATGATAGGTCATACCATCCAGTTTCTAGTACTTTTGTATGACCCTTATGCTAGAACGATGTTCAAGTATTGAATCTCGATTTAAAACTTGTTTAGATTAGTATGAACTCAGAAAGTTTTGAATCAAGACCTAGACATAGAATACAACCGCCTTTTATCTATTAAATTGATCTTTGGATTGAATATTTACCAACCGAAACAACAAATCCATTATTTAAGAACAGACTTTAAACTAGAATTTTGAAAGAACTACTGTTCATTGCTGTTTATAAAATACTAGCCACAGACAAGATAACAAGTTCCAGACTTATGCTCGCGGGGTGTGCCCCGCGATTTCACCGTCATACTAAGTCTGAAAATACATAAGTCTGGATCTTGTGGGAATGTCGAAATAAAAGTATCTTATGTCTTAATTCAGGTAATGGTCTAGTCTACCCTTGTGCCAAATTTCATCCTAATCCGTTCAGCCGTTTTAGCGCGGAAGCGTAACAAAGAAACATTAATAAATCAAATATTTTCTCTTTAAACTCTCAAAGCTCAATCAAATAACACAAAGTCAGTATTTTCCCGTTCATTTGTTGCTTTGGTTCCTGAATTTCCATTCCAAATTCAATCACGAATGTTGGTACTCGTCGTGAAACGCAGGTTATACTGGTACCGTGCAAATATTCTCCTTTGATATGAGAATTGTTATAAAGCGATTTTCTAGAACATTCCACCCCGCGTGCCACTTGTCCTTGACCTTGGCCGCGCGACGTGGATTGCGAAGTTCCAATGTCGTCCGCCATACGTATACCGCCGTCGGCCATTTTTACGTGATTATCGCCGCGTGTGTAATACATAAATCATGGTATAATGCGCTAAGCGTTTTATTATGAACTTGTGTTCAAGGTATTCTGTGAACTTCGTTTGTTTTTTGTTCTAGATTATGTTGTATGAACATTACTGTGACTAAATTGTCTCGGTTGATCTAGTGGTTGCAAAAGCTACCGCTGAGTATGAGTCCTGGTTCGGGCAACCTTGCCATCTGAGCTGCTGGTCCCAGGTTCGATCCTCGGACAAGTCAAACATTTGTGTGCATGAACATGTCTGTTTGACCTATGTCTGGGTGTGTATATGTATATAAGTCATCAGGTTACCGTAGTACAGGCTCTGCCTAGTTCGGGACCTGAACACCTTGTGTGGATGTTGTCTCATATTATTATTATTACTTCATGATCATCTTCCTAGACTTTTTCCAACTATTTTGGGGTCGGCTTCCAGTCTAACCGAATGCAACTGAATACCAGTATTTTACATGGAGCGGCTGCCTATATGACCTCCACAACCCAGTAACTGGGTAATACAAAACCCTTCGGTAAGACTGGTTGTCAGACTTTCGGGCTTCTGACGACTTGTAACGACGGTCAAAGATCCACGAATGACAGCTGAGACTAACGGCTTAACGTGCTTTCCGAAGCACGGAAGGGTCTTGGTATGTAAAGATGGTCACCTATCCTCGGACCAACCGCGGCAAGCGTAGCTTTACTTGATCGACCGACCCGTGCGGTTGTTATTACTAAGCCACAAGCCCCTTATTACTTAAATGGGGCTTAAACATACTATCTGACGAAATTTCGATGTATAAAAGGTGCACCTTTGCCTTACCCGTTGAGAATCCAGGCTTGAGTTTATGTTACTTTCATCATTTCTGCTTTTCATTGAGTTGATTTATTTATTGTTTTTTTTTTTGAGTGACGAATTCGAAACTTGTAACCTTTTTATTATTGATGCTGTGTGTCCGTCTGTCTCTCACAGTTATAACTTGGAATCGAATGGTTCAAAAGTTAAGATTCTTTGGCAGATTTTATTATGGTTGAACTTAATGTGTCAATCGTTTTGATAGCTTTTAATACAGGTTTAATTTAAATTTGCTAGGTAAACTCCGCAGACCAGATACCTAAACGCGATAAAATAAATATAAAAAGATTTGATGTTTTTTTTTTTTGGGAGGTCAACGACCGCTTGTTGTGTCGCTACTTAAAGTAGGAGTTGAGAAAAAACTGTTTTATCGTGTCTAAACAGGGTTACTGGTAACTCGACGTATTCCTTGCACGACGTCATAGTAGGGTTAAAATGCAACAAATTAAGCCACCAAATGTTCTACCGAAGTTCAGTAGTTTTTGAGTTAGTTACATTTTCAGTATGTTTATGAAACATCCCAGATTAAATCATTTGGAGCCAATTTAAAAATGATTTACAGCGTGACTGTACTGAAATTTAACTTAATATCATAGTTGATGCCGTAGCAGATCTTTGTTCATAATTAAAAGTTCAAAAATGCCAGAAACCTTGGCAAATATCACTAAACAAACATTTATTTTTTTGTGAATTTTGCTGTTACTTCATACAAAATGTTGTCTAGTGAACCAAAAAAATTTATAAAAAAAAATGGCTTAATTTGTTGCTTTTTAACCCTACTATGACGTCCTGCAAGGAATACGTCGAGTTACCAGTAACCCTGTATATGGATACTCATCACGTCTGTGAAGTTAACAATAAAAGAACTATTTTTGAAAATTATATTTCACTGCAGTCGATGTCCGCACAATAAAATCATCAAATAAATAGTTTTTCTTTTGTTTTTTCATGTTTAGATATCGATACCAATCACGTCTGTGGAATTAGGCTAATTAATTTAATTTAACCCTGTATGGCTAAAAGGGGGTGACATTATTACCAGTCAGTTAATTAGGTAATGTTCTCGTATTACAATTTGAAATGAGTAAACTTAAACTTAACTAACCTACTTACTTTTTATTTAATTTATTATTGGATTCAAAGTAATGTCTTTGTTTTTTTTATTTAATATTTTTTTTCTTCAATTAACATACAATTGCGCAATAATGTTTAATATTTAGGTACAGATATTACACAAAACACTTAAGTAGTCACGCAACCAGTAACGTTATCCACAAAGTGGAAACAGTTTGAGTAAGGTCCAAGCAAACTTAGCAAAGAATTGTCTAATGTCTATCGTAGATTAACTATTGGGTCTTGTGAAATAACGTGTAACAAACTAGATATGAGAATATAACAACTGAAATTAGGTGGTATTTAAAAAGGGATTTTTTATAAATACAATTTTTATTGACGTGTAAAAGTCTGTCTACAAACCTACCCAGAGAAATAAAATCATTTATCATTTTTCATTTATACTTTGAGGTTCAAAAAGTGCTGATTCTCAGCATAGTTTGATTTTGATTTTTATAGTAACTTAGTCAGTCTTTTAATTTGGCACCTGGTGTTTATCGTAAGTTATACATTATGTAATATGCATAAAATATTTTATTTAACGTTTAGACGGTTTGCCCTTTGCTTGACATTTTTCGTTTGAAGAAAACTTTTGCCAAAGTTCTTTCAAAAGAAACCTTTGACTTGACAATTCTTTCATTTACTTATTTAACTTCTTTTTCGCTCAACTTCTGAATACGATGAAATGAAATCTAATTTCCTTAGACCAAATGTAGGTACTTTTCTATTCTACCGAAAGAAAAACTATTTTCTTGTAGATATTATGATACCTAATACCGATTTGCGATGTTGATGGATAGTTTTCAAACATAAATAATTGATTCAAATATTAAGGCACTGCAGCGGCCAGCAAAAGAGGCATTGATGGACAAACGTGTAAAGTCCATCAATGCCTACTTAGTTGTGGTTTTCTCAAATAATGTGCTGAAATTTAAATGCAATTACTTTTTCATTCATCATCATTTCATTAATTCAAAATCAAAGACGAACAACAATAATTTATCCGGCGTTAAAGTGTTCATTTGTTTTTTTTTTTCAATAACCGTCTTTCTATTTGCAAGCCAGTTCAAGATTTAAATAAAACCTTTGATAAGTTACCTCCTTGGTTGCCATGTTTCGGAGTAAAAGATCGTTCCATTTTTAAATTACAAGATGGATATGAGTTTACTATGTAATTTATTTGGCCGCTAATCCACGACAGATATGGATTATCTCGAAGAAGGTTGTCAAAATAATCCTCAAATTTCTAAGCATGTTTGAGAAAATATAATTACTTACCTACAATCTGAAATGTTTTTGCTAGCAGAAAACCGGTACCTATCATTATATGTTCTTATTTCCTATAAAGGAATTTGCTGTCCTTTAGATCACGAATGCCCAAAACGACAGCAACTTTTAGCTAACCGTGAATCAAACAGCATTCAAAAATCGAACGTGATTGGCAGATACGTCAGTCGGTTCCACGTTCAAATACTAGAGAGCCATGTTGTCACCGAGGTCCCCAATTTGCCTTTGAGAAGAAACTAGCGTTTACATGGCATTCGTATTGGTTTGTGGGCAGCTCGAATTCCACATACAAGGCGAAATGTTACAGAGGTGGTTTGGCAAAATAGAACACGATGATTTGATAGCGGCAGGCTTTAAATGGTTCGTGATTTGTATTGTTTGTTAAATTAATTAAATTGATAGCTGGGCATATTGCCTAGCTATCAATTTAATATAATTTTCCTGTCATATGATAGGAAAATTATATCTTATTAAGGTTCCGTACCCAAAGGGTGTCAACGGAACCCTATTACTAAGCCCCCGCTATCAGCCCATCTGTCTGATAGCGGGCTGTATCTCATGAACCGTAAGATAGACAGTTGAAAAAAATAATCACAGAGTGTGCCAATAACAAATAATAAAAATAATATAAAGTTAAACATTAAAGAGGATATCCATACAAGAAACGTGTTATTTTCGGCATTTTTTGCCTTGTGGTACGGAATCCCTCGTGTGCAAGACCGACTCGCATTTGGCGGGCTTTTTTCTTTTTAAAGTCCACCCACTAGTTACTTATATAACAGGAAACATTAAATAAATAAAACCATGCGTAATGTTACCCTAGTAAATTGAATACCTACTTACTAAAATAGGTACTTACAATGATACATAGGTGAATGTATAAAAAACAGTTAGCGTGTGAAAGCTCGCTAACTTTTAAAAACGGTGAACGGTCACACAATAACGGCTGTCCAAATACAGAGCATTTTTTAACACCTTAATGACAAATACTGGTGAAAATGATAGATATTCATGACGGGCGTTATAATATCACGGTCACTGCTCTTCTAGGAAACGCAAACAAGAGCACGACCGTAAAACAAATGCTATACAGTTATAATTTTCAATGATTTAATAGCCGTCAATTTATTATCGAACAAAAATGTCATCAATCAACTTGCGTAAGAGACCACAAAGCATTGAGCTAGGATTATAAGTCAATGCGTCAAAGTCGTTGTTTGTTTGTCAAATTCGTCAAACAAGGCTTAAAAACTCGTATAACACGTAACCATGTAGGACAAACATGATTTTTTTACATTGGCAGATTTTAAAATATATCTAAATGTGAAAATCATGTTTCTTAGGTTTAGAAACGTACTGAAATGGGATTTTTCGAGATCTTTCTTAAGTGTTAATTGAGTTGAGGGCTCATGGCTAAGTAATAACAGCCACGGGTCGATCGATCAGGTTAAGCTTTGCTTGCCGTGGTCGGCCCGTGGATGAATGACCATCTTAGCATGCCTATGGTCCCGGCTGTCATTCGTGAATCTTCGAAAGTCCTTTTTTTTTTTTTTGAGGATGGGAAATCATCAAATGAACCCTCCCGCTCTGGGTGGAGCGGAAGGGAGTGTCAGACTCTTACTGACTAAAACCCACCCGTGTTCCTTCCTTGGCCCTTTATGTTCCGGGTCAGCGGTACCCCTTTCGGATGATCCCGCTTTCCCGGCAGGCTTGGGCCCTAGTGGGCCCCCTCTTCGATGCTGACATCTCTTTGAGGCGCGCGTGAAACACGTACGCGCCGTCCAGCATGGGCCTGGTCCTGATCGGACGGTGAGCTACCCATTACTCACCGCCCGCAGGCCCGCGCCTACGGTGGCCGGGAGTCGTCACGCGGCTCCCGACGCCCGGAGCGTCCACCGCGGCGGCTTGGACGGGAGACTCTCTCCCTCTCCCGTCCCGCCACCTCCTTCGCTAGCATGACTGCTTCGCAGAAGGAGGCGACTGCCTCCCACTCCTCCTCGCCCCGGGTGCATGTTGAAGAGCCTCCACGTGGCGCACCCTGGGCAACGCCGGGCTCAAGTGCCCACCAGGATTTTAGGGGGTTCTTTGGGCCGGCGGCGAATCTTCAACACACGGGGAAGTGTCACGGTTCCAATCACCGATCATCCTTATTGGTTGGTGAAGGGAACCAGGCTATATACGGATACGGCCACTCCCCCTCTGCTTACAGAGGAAGGTCAGTGGTCGTGGACGGGGGGAGGAGCGGTTTGACCGCCGTGGAGGGAGCGGGCTCGGTGTGCACTAACCCTGCCGCCGGGCTGGCACGAAGAAGTCTCTTCCTGCCACCGCTTTAATCTCGTAGCCCCGAAGACTGTCAAGGTCATGTCTCTGACTTTTGACGGGGGTCGAGGGTCTTGGCTTAACCGCCCGGACCGCGAGAGAGATCAACCTCTATAAAAAAAATCTTCGAAAGTCCTTACGGGTCGTCAGAAGTCCGAAAGTCTGACAACCACTCTTACCAGTAATTGGTTGTGGAGGTCAGACAGTCCTATTCAGCTGCATCAAGTTAGACTGAAAGCCGACCCCATCGTTGGGACAGATGGCTAGACAGGTGTTGACTTGACTGTAACTGACGGGAATACAGGTTTAACAAACGGAGTTTCTGGCAAAACATTTCGACGTTTTATCGTGGTTACCTACGCACTTTGACAAACTCACAAAGACTTAAGTAATGGTTAAGTTAGGTAATGGTGTCGAAGCTGCTAATAATTCATCACAACATATTAGACTGTTCAATGTTAGATGGCAATTGGGTAAACTTTATCTATAACTCTGAATTAGATCCTAACTACACAGTCTTATTGTTAGTTATCGTTGGTTTAGCTTCTCTTGTTTAAGGCGAATCGGTTCTCCGACCAATACAATATGGAGGATCTTTATTTATTTATTTATTAAAACTTTATGTGCAAATAAAAAAAAATACTGTACAAAGGCGGACTTAATGCCTGAGGCATGTTTTAACAGTCAACCTTAGGGCGATGCAGAGATAAACTGTAGGTCCAACATACGGGATGGATAGCTCGGAAATGACTATAAAATACAAGAATAAATACTAATACATAATTATATACTTATACAGAGTTGATATGACACAGGGGCATTAAATTACACTACGTATTCTATACGTGTTTAGTATTAATCCATTAATGTATAAAAATAAAAAGCACCAAAATTTTTTTTTTTTTCAAACAAACTAAATAGCTTACAGATCAGAGTAAAACGCAACCACCCCTTATAATGAAAGTGCAAGTGTGTGTGTATTTATTGCCATCTTTTTAGCGAACATATTTGGTTGTACTTGTGACTTGTGTCAGAGCGGCAACAACTCATCGTAGGTTATACTCAGATTTATCGTTTTAAGGTGCATGACCTATGCGGTTAGTATAGACATAACCAACCGATTATCCTCTAAAACTAAAGTTCGCGAGCACATTCGTAAGAAGCTGGCAGTATCATCACAGCGGTAATGTTTTCTCATTGTGTATCCTATTTGTTTTTAACATACTCTTGTATTTATGTACATTTATTTGTGCTTATATTTATATATAATTAGGTATATATATATTATATGTATTTATAGACTAAACAAGTTTATACGTGTCTATATATTTAAAATTATTTAATCCTAAATTATCATTATAAATTGCACCTACCACTGTTTGTCTCTGCATCACCCAAAGGTTGACTGGTAGAAAATGCCTATGGCATTAAGTCCGCCTCTGTACATTTGTGTGCTTAAAGTGTTAAATAAATAAATAAATAAATAAATCAGCTGTTAGGAAAGCTACAACGTGTTCAAACGGGACAAAAAATTAAAAAATCGTTTGCGACTAAACTACTGTTCCTATTTAATTGATTTTTGGTACAGAGCTTGAAAATGGTACCTAGTATAAGCAGTTTAAAGGAAAGCCCCTCTGTCGTATCAACTCTGTATATAAACAAAATAAACCGAGGCCAGGAGAAATAACGATCGATAGAGGAGAAAACGAATCCAGCAACTCAGCGCTGGGATGTTTCTTTAGTCTTCATTAGGTATTTATGTCATCACTTTGACACAGATATTCGGATTTAGATGGAGGACGCTTTTCTGGTCACATCACAACAAGGAAAAGTTATGATTGCTTTAAAGTTTTACCACTTACATCAAAACATTTTGCGTCACATAATATTCGGATTTAGATGGAGGACGCTTTTCTGGTCACATCACAACAAGGAAAAGTTATGATTGCTTTAAAGTTTTACCACTTACATCTAAACATTTTGCGTCTTACGAACTGGCGAAATGTGGGTGAACTAGGTGCGATGTTATTATGCTAAAATAATCAGTGACTGTATTTTGTGTTGTTCAAAGTGCAGCCCATCAGCATTGGGCACGCCACAATTGCGGCAATAAGTCCCCTCTTTGAGGAGTGGCTAGAGACGCGCCACGGCGTCCTCACCTTCCGCCTGTAGCAGGTCCTCACCGGACACGGTTGTTTCGGGAGGTTCCTGTTCCGGATAAGGCGGGAGGAAACGCCCGGGTGTCACCATTGTGTGGATCGCCCGGAGGACACGGTGGAGCATACGGTGGAGGTCTGCCCGGCTTGGGCGGAGCACCGCCGTGTCCTCGTGGAGGCGATTGGCGGTGGCGATCTCTCGCGTCCGGCCTTGGTCCAGGCCATGGTACGGAGCGAGAGGGCTTGGGAAGCTGTCACCTCCTTCTGCGAAGCAGTAATGTTCGCGAAGGAGGAGGCGGAATGCGTGAGGGAGAGGTAAAATTTGCGCCCTCACGCCCCTAGCCGCCGCAGGAGACGCCCTGGGCGTCGGGAATCGCAGGCCGATTCCCGACCACCGTAGGCGCGGGCTTGCGAGCGGCGAGCAATGGGCAGCTCGCCGTTCGATAAGGACCAGGCCCGGGTCGACACGACGGCGCGTTGTGTTCCACGCGCGCCTCAAAGAGATGTCAGCACCAATGACGGGGTCTGCTAGGACCGATGCCTGCTAGGGTTGCGGAAAAGTCCATGATACAAAAAATAAAAAACGGTTGTGGGAAACATGTGGTTCTGTGAGATTTGTGTACTTACTAGCAGAGCCCCGCGGTTTCACCCGGATAGTTCTCGATCCCATGACAGTAATTATCGGGATAAATAGTATCCTATGGATTAATCCAAGTTATTAACTACTTGTGTGCCAAATTCCATCTAATTCCATTCAGCCGTTTTTGCGTGATCGAGTAAATAACATCTAAACATACAAACTTTCACATTTATAATAATGGTAGGATTAGAAGGATTATTTCGGCGAACAAAAAAAATACGTGAGCGTTGAGCCAGAAATCTGTACTCATTTATATTATTTCCTTTAGCAACAAGCCCGTATTTTCTCAGTAGCAACAAGTTTTTTTCCGGTTTGTTGGGTCGCTGTGTACGATACTTCGTTAGTTTCTGCGACGACGCAGTGACAAGCTCATTTCATCTAGTTTATTAGTTCAGGTGTCAACGCCGTCTACATAGAGCCAAATATTAATATTTCTCTTTGTAGCGACGCGACCTACTTATCGACCCAGATACTATAAACACTACAGGCACTACGGGTCCTTCAGTCATAATTGTCACACTACCAAGGCCTCGTAAACACAGCTCATTTAAAATTTAAAAGGGTCGGAATAAAAGGTTTTCATGTTGCAACGGATCGTCATGCCTTTTTTCAGAGTTAAGATTATATGTCAGTAATCGTTAAGAAAAGTGTTTTAATATGTTTATTAAGAGTCTGTGATGAACACATAGCTGGGAGAAGCTCTCTTCTAATCTGTGTGGTTGATGAAAGCTTGACTGTGTATTGTAGCTATGTCTCCATTTGAAATTAGTAGGTAGGTAGTAGATATGTAAATGACATCTAGGTATTGCATTGGATACAATTGATTAAAATAATCGTTTTATTTATTTATTACAAATAAATGCACAAGTAAAAAAAATACTGTACAAAGACGGACTTAATGCCTGAGGCATTTTCTTACAGTCAACCTTAGGGTGATGCAGAGATATACCATGGCAGGTGCAACATACTGGATAGATAGCTCGGAAATGACTATAAAATACAAGAATAAATACTAATACATAGATACATATATACATACATATAAACAAAATAAACCTTGGTCAGGAGAAATAACGATCAGTAGATGAGAAAACGAATCTAGCAACTAAGCGCTGGGATGTTTCGGCCAACTTCTGAAGGATATGTTTACGTGCCTTCACTTTAAAACATCCTGAAGTTCAGAGGGAACGCATTCCAAAGAAAAACCGCTTGGACAAAGAAAGAAGAATTAAAGTTTTGCACATTTTATTTATTAATTGAAGTGATCGTGGCTCATTAATAATAGCCGCACGGGTTGATCGATCAGGTTTAGCCACGCTTGCCGTGGTCGGTCCGTAGATGGAGTTTTACAGACCTAAACACCTCCGTTCCTCAGCACGTTAAGCCGTTGGTCCCGGCTGTCATTCGTGGATCTTTGACAGTTGTTACGGATAGCCAGACGCTCGAAAGTCTGACAATCAGCCAAAGGGTATCCTACTACCCAGTAACTGGATTGTGGAGGTCAGATAGGCAGTCGCTCCATGTAAAATACTGGTATTCGTCTGCATCCGGTTAGACTGGAAGCCGACCCCAATATAGTTGCGAAAACATTGGGTGGATTGGATTGGGTGATACAAATTGTGCTTGACACAAATAATTAAACCAAGATGCTATAGGACAGATGTATTTTCGATAAAAAAATCTTTCGAATTTAAGTTACGTTTTTGTAGTGTTCTGTGTTCCCATATCGCAGTTCAGCTTTAGTATTAACTTTACACGATACTGATTATTAGAAATTAATTAGACGAGTGGAAACTCCATCGCGTACTTATACGCTTTATAGTAAAAATCTTCGTTCTACCAACAATCGTCTTCTACGATGTCCTTCTCACCGTTCTGGTTTCATTCATTATTCTTTATTTGTCCAGGCGGTTTTTCTTTGGAATGCGCTCCCTCTGAAAATCAGGACAGCAACCAGTCGGTTATCTTTTAAAGTGAAGGCACGTGAAAATAATATCCGTCAGAAGTTGGCTGAAACATCCCAGCGCTAAATTGCTGGATTCGTTTTCTCCTCTACCGATCGTTATTTCTCCTGACCGAGATTTATTTTGTTTATATGTATGTTTCTATGTATCTATATATTAGTATTTATTCTTGTATTGTATAGTCATTTCCGAGCTATCTATCCCGTATGTTGCACCTGCCATTGTAGGTATATCTCTGCATCACCCTAAGGTTGACTGGTAGAAAATGCCTCACGCATTAAGTCCGCTTTTGTACAGTATTTGTTTTACTTGTGCATAAAGTTTTAATATAAAATAAAAATTCAACATAAAATAGTGAAAAATTTCCTCAAGTAAGCTAATTTTGCGTTAAATATTCATACAAACTAAGTCGGCTTGCTTACCCGTGCGTTATTACTCGCTCGTGCGAACCGTTACTTAGATCCGTCAAAGTACTTAAGTACGCGTACTTGTTTATTACTTTTACAACATTACATAACATCAAGTCTGTATGCTTCGAAGGGTCAGGCAGAGGTGTGCTTATAGTACACTCACATTTCGCTAGTTATGTTTAATTAAGTTAATAGGGACGCACAATGGTCCACCTGGACTAAGTTTAGAATTTTTTTTGATTATGTTTTTTTCCGTTTTCCCCCAACCTTTTCATATTTTTTGTGTTTGTGTTATTTTTTGCGTCATGTTTACCGCAAATAAACGCATTTTCTTTCTTTCTTTCTTTCTAAGTGCGGAAACCAAAACCCCCTAACATAGAACATAGGGAGTGAGCCTATTGCTATCAACTGGGCACAAGTCCAGCATCCGGACTGCTATTGAAACATTCCTGATGGATGAACTCTATAACATTTGGCCCGACCCGGATATCGAACCCAGGACCTCATGCTCCACGTTGTCATGCTCATGAATGTCAAGCGTCATGTTCCACGCGCGCCTTAAAGAGATGTCAGCATCAATGACGGGGTCCGCTAGGGCCGATGCCTGCCAGGGTTGCGGGAAAGTCCGAGAGGGATATCGTGGCCACTGGCACAGGCAACTGAAGGAACACGGGTGGGTTTTAGTCAGTAAGAGTCTGACACGCCCTCCCGCTCCGCCCAGAGCGGGATAAATTATTTGATGATCTCCAACCCACAAAAAAAAGGACCTCATGCTCTGTAGCGTTTGCGACCATTTGAGCATCGAGGCACTCACTTATTAGTTGTATTACTAAGTTACTTTGTTACTTGGCTTTTCTCAAATGATGTTTCATTGAACAAGAAAACCCTTTTAACCGAGTTCAAAAAAGGAGGAGGTTCTCAATTCGTTGGAATCTTTTTTTTTATGTATGTTTCCTGATTAATCGAAGACGCCTGAACCGATTTGGAAAATTCTTTTTTTTTGTTTCAAAGGTATACTTCCCAGGTGGTCCCATATAAATTTGGTCAAGTTCTGATTAGAGGTTTTTGAGTCAGCTTCAATACCTACTTATTTTTTTTACTTAGTGTATGTTGATGATATTGTAATAACTTCCTATCACTGTTATTTACATTGCAAGTAGTGCTATACGACTTTGTTTGGGGTAGGTACCACAACAAAAAAGTGATAAATACAAATATTTTCACCAAAAAAAAACAGCGACTTCCAAAAAAAAACACTACTAAAAACTTTGACTTCGGAAGTCGGTGTCTTTTTTTTGCCTAGTTTGCCACCGACTTCCGAAGTCAAAGTTTTTTCTCACTTTGTTGTGGCCTTTTTTGTAAGACTGCCTGGTTGGTCCAGTAGTTGCAAGCTTGACTGTGAACATGGCTCCTGGCTTCGATCCTCGATTCGGGCAAAGTGTTATACAATTTTTCGTGTAGGAATTTCTCAGCAGCAGCTCGGTGTTTGAATTTGTGTCTGGTTGATAGTGATTGGCTTATTTACAAACATTACTGTCAGATATACAGATATACTTGTTGATAAATGTTATTATACTGAGGACGAATACTTAGATGACAAACTAATTTAAAATGACATTACTATAATGTTATTATATTTCTTTTTCATTGACTACCGATCTGTAAGAGTGACTTAAAATAATTACATTAATCGTAGCTATTTTTAAATTTACATTTTTATTAAAATATGTTTTAATTAATTTGTACTAATTTGAATTTGAGCACCATATTTGTACGCCTCACAGCATAACATAGCGCTCTATCTCATCTAAGCTAAGATCTAAATTTTATAAACACCAATGTTACCAAATAAATAAATGATTATGATTATATTTAAGCTGTCAGAGATCAAATTTTTTGCAATATGAGTAAGTATACTTATTCTTCATACTTATCTAAGACGTGACACATCTTTTTGAAGCTGATGCAGCATTCTATATATTGCGTCGCTTGTTTCGCTAGATAGTTTTGGTGTTCCTTCTATTCCACTTGCCTTCCACAAATGATCACATGTATTTGCCGTCATCTTGACTACATACATTATTGGATGAATCATGAAATCAGATATTGTTGCCGATCTGTCCATTGTAATATATTTATGTTCGTGGCTGTAAATGACCCTGTTAGGGCGCATCAAATTAAGTTATACCTAACTAGGCCTTTAATGTTCTAATTGTATGATAGTGCTAAATTGAATTGTTTTATGTTATAATAAGTATAATTTATTAAATTAGTAGTAGTCATCTCCTTAGCGTAGGTCTCCCACGTTTCTTTCCAGTGGTGTCTGTCTCAGGCTTTGGTCATTCAGTTCGGGCATAGTCGTGGGTTGCAGCTGAAAATCAGCGTCAGGTGGTACACCTTGTGTTGTCATCTGACATTATGCTGAGCTGAGGCCCGTTTGGCAT
Source organism: Brachylomia viminalis (assembly GCA_937001585.2). Taxonomy (NCBI): domain Eukaryota; kingdom Metazoa; phylum Arthropoda; class Insecta; order Lepidoptera; family Noctuidae; genus Brachylomia; species Brachylomia viminalis. Next base: position 9,723,722 of record OW443300.2, read on the forward strand.
TATAATTTTTGTATTCTGTTTATATAGTATTAAGGTGTATTTATTTTGCTGTAATGCCAATAAACGCATTTTCTTTCTTTCTTTGTAAAAATAGGTATGTCCATCTTTTCCATTGGCTTCCCCGAGACCTTGTGCCTTCTCTTGGGGTCCATTCTATAATTATTTTTGTCCACCTATTATTAGCCATCCGACATATATGACCCGCCCAGTTCTATTTTTGTGCCCTGACCATGTGCCTTCTCTTGGGATCCATTCCATATTTTATTTTGGTCCATCTATTATTAGCCATCCGACATATTATATGACCGGCCCAGTTCCAATTTAGTGCTCTCACTCTCTCGACAACATCGGGCACTTTAGTAGTTTTTTTAATTTTGTCTGATAGTCTGATTCCCGAAATGATACTTTCCGTTTTGGGTTGACATATTGCTAGCTTGTCTTCCTCACATTTTATTAGCGACCAATCTTGACAACCGTACGTCAGACACGGTAGGATTGCTATTTCAAAGAGCTTCCTGTACTAATAAGTATTGATTATTTTTTTCATTATTTTCTTCATAACTCAGTATTTTTTCCATGCTATGGCGATTCTTCTCTGCACTACATTTTCAGTGGGATTATCAAATGAAACTGATTGACCTAAATAAATGTATTCTTTGACGAATTCTACATTCTGACCATAGACCGTTATAGGATCGTTTTCTTCGTTGTTTATGATTATTTTGGTTTTTGCCTGTCTACGGTTTTTGTAATGTTGATCGACAGGCCCACTGTTTTACTCTCTTCTGTCAAGTCGTTTAACATGGTTGCCAAATCTGTCGTATTTTCTGCGAAGATGACTATGTCGTTCGCGAAGCGGAGGTTCCATTCTCCGTTGACTCTCAATCCTTTTCTTGTCCAATCAAGTTTCCTGAGGATGTTTTCTAGAACAGCTGTAATATCTTGGTCGATATTGGGTCACCTTGCTGAATGCAAGCTGTGGACGCTTCTTAGGGGTAATTTCTCACCGCCCCGATCCAGCCAAATTTATGCACAGCCCTTCCTCTAAAACATATTTCCTGTAAAACAGTTACGTATTTTGCATCGACACCTCTTTGTTGTAGTGTTCCCTTAATGAGGATGTGATTCAATGAATCAAAAGCTTTATTGTAGTCTACAAAACATATATAAAGTGATTTGTTATTTAGCTACTCTTTAGCTTTTACTTTTGACTGACCGATTGGTACACTTGGTAGTGACGCTGCCTTCTGAGCCGCTGGTCCCGGGTTCTATCCCCGGACAAGTCAAACATTTGTGTGCATGAACAAGTCTGTTTGACCTGTGTCTGGGTGTGTATATGTATATTAGTATGTATATCAGTCATCAGGTTAGCGTAGTAGGCTCTGCCTAGTTCGGGACCCGAAGACCTTGTGTGGATGGTGTCTCATATTATACTTAACTTTACCACTTGTATGTGGTCCATTGTTGAAAAGTTCTTCTGATAACCTGTCTGTTCGCTTGGCTGATTTTCATCCGAAGCCTTTGTAATCCTATTGAGAATTAATTTAGAAAACACTTTGTACAAGCTTGACATCAGACTGATGGGTCTATAATTGTTAACCTATAACTAAAATATTTATATAAATAATAGTCAATGAAAGTTCCTTATCTATAACTATAGAGGCCTTCTTTTTTATATCCTGTATTAAAAAAAACAGGTTCTTAGTAATTCATTACAATCTAGCTTATAAGACTAATAAGCAACTATAATCTAACTTAGCTTTTTACGTGATAATTATTTTAAAACTTAGAATAGTGCTGATTGTACTTTACACAAGTACGTTCCACTTTCTTAGAGTCTGATAATTATGTTGATGTAAACACTTTGTTCATGTTTTATTATGCGTGTTACTGTCACTACTATTTCTACTCTTATACACTACATTATCTCAAAAGTCATATGACTTTCTTTTATTATTATACGCCTGTGTTAGGTTATGCGGAACGTGAATCAAACCACAAGCTCCAGTAATGACTGCCATATTTAATAGTTCACTTTTAATACACCATCATCGCAGCCTGTGTTGCACAGTCACTGCAAGGCAAAAGCCTCCCTTCTCTCTTTTCACTTTTCTCGGTCTACTGCGATTGTGGGCCAATCTTTGAAGGAGTCCAGAACTTTATTCTATGTAATTCATAATTATAATAATTTATAACATACCTACATATATACTGTCTGGCATGTACACACAGCAGCAGGTCAAGTTACCACAAACTGTCAAATTTTCTTATTCGATTTTGAACTTAACCTTCAACATTTTAAGGTTTAAAATCATTTGGATTTTTATTTCAATTTCGTATAACCTGATGTGCTGGTGACTGTACATTGACGCTCATACGGTAACCATGAATTAAGCACATTATTATATACCCCCTAGAGTAATTTCGTCGGTTATCAAACAAAATTGAACAACAAAATCAGATGTTTCATAGAAAGTGTTAACATACCTACGCGATCAAATGTATGAAGAAAGAAAGAAAGAAAATGCGTTTATTTGCGGTAAACATCACGCAAAAAATAATGTAAACACAAAAATAAGAAAAGGTTGGGGGAAACATGCGCCACATCCACGCAAAACGGCTATCGCTCAGCATTATGCTGCGACCCTATGCGAGACAGATGGAATTCCCTATGTATGGAACAGCAATTTGTTTTTTTTATAACTGGCAAAATTTTTAACGCTGGGTGTTCAGAATTTTCTACTGAATTCATGGTAACAGGCTATGCGTTACCCTGTATACTTTCTGCTTTATTTTAACTTCTTATCTTCCATAAATTCTGTTTGTTTTATTTTTGCAAGGGCCACACTGAAGCTTGGTGCCAAGCGGTATGACACCAAGCACAAGTCTTAGCTGTGTGGCTTCGACCTAAAAAATAACATGTGAAATGCTTGTACAATAAACCTCTGCCTTTCCTTTCGGAAAATACAGGAGTGATGATAAATAAATATACGAAAAGTACTTATGACTACTCGAAAAGGTGGTTCTTGTTCTTTTGGTTTCAAGTACGTCCTTCCTAAGAGTTCTAAGTGGTTTGGAATTGTGCCCGGGAAATGTCAACAGCTTCGCCTCATTATCGACTCACACTAATAAATAAATTAGCATAAAATGTACATCTTTGCGAACTTCTTTAAGGAAAACCTGAACAGACCTTATTTAATATCGTGTATATATTAAAGTATATATATTATATATACAGGGTTATTGGTAAAACACCATCCACCTCTTAAGGGGTCATTGTACTCATCATTATGAACAACTTTTACTATGGGACCAAATATGCCAATAACCCTATAAATGCGTTGCTCAAACAAATAAAATTAAATGTGAGAATCAATCGGAAAGAAATAGGGAGGGAGGGGCTCGTGGCTAAACATTAACCTAAACCCTAAAGGTTAAGCTACGCTGGCCGAGGTTGGTCCGTGGATGGGTGATCCTGATCATACATTACATATCAAAACCCCTCCGTGCCTCGGAAAACACGTTAAACCGTTGGTCCCAGCTGTCATTTGTAGATTTTTCAGATGATTTAGTCAGAAGCCTGAAAGTCTGACAATCAATCTTACTAAGGGATATCGTATTACCAAGTAACTGGGTTGTAGAGGTCAGATACGCAGCAGTCGCTCCATGTCAAATACTGGTATTCAGCTGTATCCGGTTAGACTGGAAGTTGAACCCAAAAAAGCTAGACAGATGACGATGATACAGAAAACCGAATCGAAACCAGCTTTGTAATAATCATGAACGATTGTTGCACATAAATAATCAATGTGACCGCAAACGAATATACGAATGAAACTGCCCCACATTTTAATATTATAGGTAATAGATAGGAATGTCAGACTAACATCGATAATAATGTCCTAAAGAATATTGTAGGACTAGGTTCAAAAGACCAACCGCGGTGTGACTGGGATACAAAAAATATGATTAAAAATGAAGTAAATATTGGTGAAAGTACTATTACAAAAGTGGGTAAAGAACGACATAAATTAACATAGAGCAAGACTAAAGTAATAGCTGGAACCAAGTCAAAGCTAGAACTTTGAACAGACGTCAACAAACGAGAATGAAATGGACGGGAACCTAATCTTATTTGCTCTCCAACGTTGATCATTTCATTAGTGTTAGACGGCAAAAGCAGGATAACTCAGTAGAAATCACGTCTGTATCCTATATTCATTTAGTCTTAAGAATATTTACAAATTATGCCACTAATAATCAAATATGCAAACATTTTTCACCGTTCCATGTCCCTAATGGATCTACATCTTCATCTTCAACATTTGCATAGCTGGTTCGTCTTTAATGCAACATTAACATAATAAATTATGTATTTCTCGTTCCAGGAACGTATTTCTTGCTCTACGATTTCCTCGATTACTTCGAAAAAGATGGACCCAGTTTTTTGCAGCGGGAGAAATTTCTAGAAATCGTCGACACTATTTTCAAGGATTTCTCAAAAATTAAGCGAGAAGCCATCGTTTTTCAAGTAAGTGAAGTGTAAACATAGCTATATTCATATTTATGATGAAAGTTCACGTTACAATGCTCACGTTGTTTAAAATTAAACAAAGTTTCTTCATTATGAGGAGGGTCAAGACCTTTAATACAGTATGTAATTGGGGTACTATGTGGACCATTTATTTCAAAGACAAACAATGAAAGCGGTGTACTTATTACTTATCTTTGTATCGATTGTGTGAAGACAGTTTGAATGTTTAATGATGTGTCTGGCTCATGGTCGAGAGATTACAAGGTTCTATATTTACAAAGAAGTTACAGTATAAAAAGTGACCAATTATGAACTTCATATTATACAAGGTGGCAGAGACATCGATGCACAATCATGAATTCAGTACATGTTTCTTTCAGCGTTGACATTTTTAGTAGGTTATTTTCTTTTTAAACTACTGTTTCCTACAAAAATGCAATGCCTACGTGGTCAAAATGCATGGAACTGCATTTTTTTTACTATAGTTTAATTTTTAATAATAATGTACCGAATCTATGGTAACAGAGCGGCAATTCCCGTAATTTTAAGAACGTTCACAGTCTGATCTCAGTCTCAATCTGTCAAAAATACAATCAATTCCCACACATTTTTGACAAGTTTTAGACATCGATTGTCGCTGAGATGAGATTGCGACTTGAATTTGAACGTTTTTTAAGTACGAGAATTGCCTCTCTGGTTGTGCGTCGATGGGATGATGTCTTTGTGATCTATAAATTTCTACGAGATTAAGAGCCACACGAATCCAAAAAAAACCCTGTATATTACTTTACTGTTGTACTGTCTTTTGCCATCAGTGTGACCACGTGACAGGATGCAAGTTTAATTTGGGGATAACGTCACTGTATTTCCTAGTTTTTATATCTGCAATCTGAATCATACCACTTAAGTGCACGCTCCAATACTTTGTTCGTAGAAATTGGTGTGATTTCATCACATCCCGAGTCCGGACCACTAAAAAGGATGTCCATCTCAAATTACCGTCAGTAATGCGAAAATTCTCTTCTCATTTCTGCACTTTGTATTCCCCATTTACTCGTTATACAGATATCGATGTTGATGAACAGCCTTGAATGCGGAAACATACGAAGGCAATTAATAATAATAATAATAATATGGGACAACATCCACACAAGGTCTTCAGGTCCCGAACTAGGCAGAGCCTGTACTACGGTAACCTGATGACTGATATACATACTTATATAGATATACACACCCAGACACAGGTCAAACAGACATGTTCATGCACACAAATGTTTGACTTGTCCGGGGATCGAACCCGGAACCAGCGGCTCAGAAGGCAGGGTCGCTACCAACTGCGCCAAATAAAATAAAATAAATACTAAAAATAAAATAAATAAAATATAATATAATATAATAAAATACGCCAAATTAAATACTAAACGGTGCTTTAATGATGATCTATTATTTAATGTGATGGGTTTAGACAGAGAGTCGCTGAATGTGTGACAGCTTAGTGCTAGAAAGAGATGAAACGTCACTGGCTCACCTGTCATAAATTATACTGTGGTGCACTGTTAAATGACCACATAATAGAGAGCAGGAATTAGTATAAAACTTTTCGTAAACTAGTTTTAAAATTTTTTTTAGGTCTGGTCCAATTAAATGGTGTTCAATTGTTTTGTTCCGGTTCTAATAGATTGTTTCTGTTCTAGTATACGGACTGGGAGGAAATTACTGATGGCTATCTGAACCAGAAAATGATTGCTGACGTTGTTGGCGACTACTTCTTCGTGTGCCCTACTAACTACTTCGCAGAAATACTGGCTGATTCAGGAGTCGACGTCTACTACTATTACTTCACTCATGTAAGTGCATTTTGTATTTGGTGAATTTTCAGGTACCTAAGCTGTGCCCAGAAAATGATCTCCACGTTTTGTGAAAATTCTTTTTTTTTTTTGTTAAACGTTGCTCCACACTAGGAATTTCTCCTGTATCGTAGGTGCGTTTACAAACATTCAAACTCACATACACAAACAGCCAGACCCGGAACAACTATCTGCAGGTCATACAAATATTTGTTCCGTGCGGGAATCGAAAACGCGACACGCAGCGTTTGAAATGTTACAGTCCTAAATTAGCGAACCATAACTAACATGTCATGAACAAGACAGGGGTTCATTTATACACAACCTTCATTACTGTGTAACAAACGGAGCAACGAAACTTTTGATAACTCAAAATGTCTACCTATTTATCTAACCCTTTACTACGTAAAATGAAAAGATTTCGTTCAAATACCTAACTAAACGATAACGTCAAAGTGTAGTGGCCGACAGGCATGCAGGTTAAACATTTCAAAGGTATTCCTGTGACGAAGACGCGCTTGAAACTGCAAAACCGGTGTGGGGCTAACACGTTAATTTGGCTAACGAACCAAACTCGAGTGCCCTTATAGCTCGCCAGGAACATCTGCTTTTTGCTGTAGCACTACTTTTGAATAAAGAACGGGTAAGCGCGTTTGCGTAGTGTTTAAAAATATGAAATAAATGATGTGGGTTGGAATTCGAAATTGAATATAAAATAAATCCTACCTGTACCTATGGGTCAATATCTTTGTCCGTAACTTAAGAGTGTTTATACCTTATGAGTGGCAACGTCGCAATTTAGTGTCATATTTCGTGGTTTTCAATTTTTATCATTTAATCGGAGCTATATATTAAAAATCTGTTTAATTAACTTTTTAGAATTAAATGATAAAAATTTAAAACCACGAAATATGACACTAAATTGCGACGTTGCCACTCATAAGGTATAATAATAATTATATACATACATACGCCCTTAATAATAATTTTAGTATAACGGTTTTGATTTCAGTTTCAAAGTAATTTGTTTGTCTCGTATTTTGATTGTGTTGTTGAAACTGCGTAGCGTGAAAAAAAAAAAAAAAGTACTTAAGGTGAAATCGTTTAAATCAATAGTAATTAATATATAACATAAATAACTAAGACTTTCAGCACGATTTTTAAACAAAAATTCTTAAGAAGGTACTAATCCAAGGCTCTGAAATCGTTAAAGGGCGTGGTTTTTATACTCGTAGTACTCATGATGGGTGTGGTTTCGTAAGTAACTTTCAAGGATATTTAAAAGTAAAATATCTATCTACGTGTTAGTTATTGTTTGTCTGCGTAATTTGATAAGTATTCCTTTCATGGGCCTCTGGCATGTTCGCGGTTATTAATTCTAATCACCCGTTATGTTATTAATGTTAATAATAATTTAAACTTTATTTAATTATGTTTACTTAAATGTTTACTATAATTTATAATTACATACCTAACTGCTGTCTAAAATTTAATTTCGGCATCAATTTACTCATTGATACCGAAAATAATTTTTTAACAGCAACATTAGGTATTAATGATAACAATTATTATCTTTATGACGCCTAGCTACTTTCTCCCAATTTAATCATAAGCTGAATTTGATTTACTAAAAAAAAACGACGACACAACTAAACTAGGTGGAAAGTATTTGTCATTCATTTTTCACTGGTCTATCGTCAGCTAAAATCGATGAAACGTTGCTAAATATGCAACACTGCCTCCACTAGATACTAACATTTTATACAAGGTTCGAATTTAACAGGAAACCAGCTGCATAGCCTATATTCGAACCTCAAATTGGGTCATTCTATTTAATAATTTGAATGCAACTTACATTATTCACTTTGATATTATTATTGCGGTTGGGAAACAAGAGCTGCACTGTCCTTAATGAGACACAATTAGTTATCTGTTGTTACCGAACGTAATATGTTCGATTGACAGATGAGGGGGGAAAAGTGAGGAATAGAGGATAAAGACTCAATAATATGGATAACTGGTAGTAGGTAGATCATCATGAATCATGGATTCCACAGTTGTAGGTTGTGTATAGTCCAAGTGTTGTTTTATTAATCTAATTAATATTCTGGCTGACAGGGTCATCACCGCATAACGTGTTACTATGGATTCAGTTCATTATTCTGAACCCCCCCTTTTTTTTGAGGGTGGGTTATCAGCAAATATCTTCCCCCTCTGGGCGGAGCGGGAGCGCGTGTCAGACTTTTACTGACTAAAACCCGCCAGCCCCCCGCCGCTGTGCCAGGGGCTACGGTAACCTTTTCGGACTTTCCCGGAACCCTGGCAGGCATCGGCCCAAGCGGACCCCGTTGGTGCTGACATCTCTTGGAGAACACAGAAAGCCGTCGACCCAGGCCTGGCCCTTATCGGACGGCGAGCTACCCATTGCTCGCCGTCCACAAGCCCGCGCCTACTATGGCCGGGAATCGGCTTGGGATTCCCGACGCCCAGGGCGTCTCGTCGTCGTTGTTATTTTATTTTTTTATTGCGTTTCCATTCATTTACACAAAAGTGTAATAACTACCTACACGGTCAGCTTAGATATTGCACTTTTGTGGAAAAACATCATACCGTTCTTTTTTTGAATAACCAACGAAAATTTTCAACTCAGGGGCGTCCAGAATCAAAGTCAAAGTCAAAACATTTATTTCAAATAGGTACTAAAAGGCACTTTTGAACGTCAACATTTACATTTAAATATAATTGATTCTAGTCGCCCCTTCCAAAAGGTAGTTTCGTATAGAGAAGAATGGGCAAGAAACTCCACCGTTACTCTTTTAAAATGTGTTACAATAGTTTGTATACATTATTTATATAATAATATGTGAAGACGATGCACCTATAATAAAAATTACCCTACCTCAATAGGTAAAAATAATTTAATAAACGTAGCAATGATAAATAAGTTAATTAAGTAATAGAAACATGGTGTTCACATAATTACAAACATTGTAAAAGTATACGATTTCCCAAATTATGTAAACAAGTAATATGTCAGTGTGAGTTAAAAGTAATCAAAGAATGTAAATCAATATCATAAAAATAATTAAACTATACAAATAAAGTAGCAACAAGTTTAATTTTGTCGAGACCCTAGATTGTCCTATGGAGCTGGACCAGCATGTTTCCAAGCATTCTTATCTTGGATATAATCCTCTAATTTGTAATATGCTTGTTTACACAGTGAACTTTTTATATGAGTTTTAAATTTTCTTTCATATTGCAATATATGACAAGGTATTTTGTTGTAGAATTTAACACAGTACCCCATCAAAGATGTATGTACTTTAGCTAATCTGAAAAATGGTTGATCTATTTTATCTTTATTTCTTGTATTAAAATTATATCTATCACTTATTATATTAAAAAGATGTAGATTTTTTCTTACTTACATAATATTTTCATAAATGAATTGGCAAGGTACCGTCATAATATTAATCCTTTTAAATAGTTCCCTGAGAGATTCGCAATGACGTAGATTATAAATGGCGCTGACAGCTCTCTTTTGCAAAATAAAGATGGATTCAATGTCAGCAGCCCGACCCCACAGTAAAATGCCATACGACATAATGCTGTGGAAGTAGCTAAAATAGACCAAAAGCGCGGTTTCTACATCTGTTAATTACTGTCTTATCTTTCTAACAGCATAAGCCGCCGAGCTTAGCCACCCCGCAAGAGATGTTATATGAGGTCCCCATTGTAATTTCTCGTCTAGCGTGATTCCCAGGAAAACCGTGTGATTAATAAATTCCAGTTTTTGTCCATTCAACATGATGTCACGCTCGCTACTTCTTACATTCGGTAATTTAAATTATTTGGCATTTAAGGCATTTGTTTTTTTTACCATTTAGTACCAAATTATTTACCTTAAACCAATCATGGACCTGTAGAATAGAGCTATTCACGTCGTCAAGATTATGTGACCGTCGGTCTATCTTAAATATCAATGATGTGTCATCTGCAAATAACACCATCTTCGGTCTATTTTGAAGTAATTGGGGTAAATCATTAATATAAACTAAAAAGAGGAATGGACCCAATATCGAATCTTGAGGAACGCCCATTGCCATTTCAGACCCTAATGAATTTATGCCGTTTACTTGAACTGTAAGTTTTCTATCTTTCAAGTATGATCTTAGTAAATCATGAGCTGTATTTCTAATCCCATAGTGCTCAAGTTTCAGCAGAAGTGTCTGATGGTTTACGCAATCGAACGCCTTAGAGGGGTCGCAAAAGATTCCAATGGCATCTTGTGCTTCTTCCCAGGCATTAAAAATGTTCTTTATTAGGGTGACACCAGCGTCAGTGGTACAACGCCCTTTGGTGAAACCGTACTGTTGTTCATGAAAGATGGAATTTTTATTAAAGTGACGTAACATTTGATTGAGCATCAACAGTCGATGCTCAATCAAATGTTACGTCACTTTGAAAAGTTACTTTTCAAACACCTTACTGAGAACTGGCAGAATTGACACAGGCCTATAATTGATGGGTTCTTTACTATCACCGGATTTGAAAAAAGGAACTATTTTACTATGTTTCATCAGATCCGGAAAGACTCCTTAATTCTACACTGGTGTTAAATATGTATGCTAAATAGGGCGCAATGGTTTCAATGATAGATCTATAGACTTTTACAGACATTCCCCAGAGATCTTCAGTGGATTTAATTTTTAGATCTTTAAAGGCTTTTATAACAGCCTGGGGGTTTGTATGCTGAAACCTTAACTCCAAAGGGCATGCCTTTACATCCGTTCTAAGTAAGGCAGCAGAAAGCGCGGGCGAGGATTTTAAAGCTTCAGTTGTTTTGAGGGGAATAGGTACTACCAAAAAAGTTTTCAAATTCCTGAGCTATTACTACATCTAAGCTGATGAGGCCATGTGCAGTCTCTAAATTAATTTCCATATAACGATGTTTTTTCCTACCTGTTTCATTATTTATTATTTGCCTGGTAGTTTTTATTTTATCATAAGCTGATTTTTTTGCACACACTTTTAAAAGTTTTAGAATATTTTGCAACATACTGTTCAAAGCTTGTAGGTATTATTTATGTGTTGCTTTAGGCCGTAAAGTTCAAAAAGTTTCCCCCTGCTTTTACGAATACCTGGAGTCGCCCAATCACTAAATATGAACTTTGTATAAATACTTGTAGTCTTTAGTGGAAAAGTGTTATTAAATTGCGTGTTTAATAGTGAAAAGAACTCGGCGTAGAACTCATTTGGGTCACATACTCGTATATTATTAAAACCATGAACACATAATTTATTGGCCAAATAATTATTTATCATGTACTGGATCCATGGTATCAGGTATGTGTATCTATGTATGTCCATACCATCCTGTATAAATACTGAGTTACAAAGCTTCATTTATGAATTTTATTGGAATTATTCTTAATTATTTCATACTGTTGACTTTTAATCAACATTATGAAATAATTAAGCAAAAACGGAGATGACGGTTGATGAGAGATGTAGGTTGGAAAGAAAATACTTATTGCGTCGTCCCCGAATAAATTGGGATAACGGATGATGGATGATAATAACGAACATTGCTTAATTATGTTGACAATGAAAAAACAAGAAACGTGGTCGCTAGGTATTTACGCAATATTAACTATTCTTTATTTTATAAGATACTACTTTACTCAAACGTAGTGTCAAGCTTTTTTCTCGGTAAAGAATCTTCATTATTATATCTAAATGATTTTCTTTTAACACAAAGATACTAGATGTCGGGAACCCCGTGCACTTTAAGATATATAACGAAAGAAAACAAAATAAAGAGAAGCATTTAAGAATGTCTAAGAAAATTTTAATTTATGCAGGAATCTAACGGAATAGCCCACAATCACAGTAAAATTTATGAAAACGGTCTAGACGAAAGCACCTGGCACATAGGCACAGATTATAATAGTTACTACGACATAGGCAGACAATACATAGACGGTTACGAAAACTTTTCTCTCCAAAAAACTTAGGACGAAACGAGCAAACTAGTCTCTCATCATATAACATAAAATTAGATTGTTTCAGAAAGGTATATTAAAACTCTTTTAGGGACTTAAACTCGACGCAATTTTCTGAAGGGCTCGCTTGCTTGGAGGATACGTAGCTCTCGTAGAATATACTTATAAATGTAGGTACTGTCTGTTCCAGAAAGTATCCGATAAAAAGGTTCAGGCTAAATTCTTACACGATCACTCAATCCAGGGAATTAGTAACGCATTCACCTGTATTTAGAACAACAATTGTTGTTTGAATAACATTAAAAATCTGAATTTGAAAAAATATAGTCGAAAATTAAATCTCAACTGTCAAAAATGTCCAGGCAAATCACTGTCCATTCCAAGGTTGCCTGGAAGAGATCGCAGAAAGCGATAAGGCCGCCCATTGTATATTTTGTAGTGTGCGATTTATTTTTTGTTATGTATTTTGTGGTGTACAACAATGAATATATAAATAAATAAATGAAAAACATCTGTAAGGCGATTTAAAATGAGAAATTCTGGTGAAAATATTCAAAAAAATCAAAGCACTATTTGTAAATGGCACTACAAATTGGCATGCAAAGATGCCTACATTTTCTGATCCATTTGTTAACATTTTAATCCGTTACTTTTGGAACTGACCATAGGAAAATTCTACGCTTGGTTTTCACGATGCGGTGCGCCTACAGTCGCAACCGAATACCAAACCGGGAAAACCTCACACCATAACCAATGCTCCTTAAATAACACATCGTGGGCATGCCCGTAACCAAGTGTCCGTAACCAAGCCCCACTTATTCCAACCACTACTGACATCAAGAATGAGTCCAATACATATTTCATGGGCGCATCAAGTGCGGTATTCAATTGCAGTGCCATCTGGCTATTGTCCGCATCTCTCACTCTACCCTCGCGTAGTTTTACTCCCTTTGTCATTCAATCCTGTGGAATAACCATTCAACGTGCCCCTTTTGTGGAGGGCATTGAAATTTTCTCACGTTTGTCTTTTGTCAAAACGTTGGTAGCTAAAGTTGAGCGTGTGAGATGGATTATTCCAATAATGGTTGACGTCAGATACATTAATTTACCGTGCTCAGGCAATTGTATATTTTTTTTTGCAATCAGCAGAACTTAATAAAAATTATGGTCTTATAACCAGAGGTCGGAATTAGGTAGAGTTTGTTTACTTTCACTGAGTTCATAATGCGAAAGAATAAAGTTGATACTTATGCCTAAATCCCGAGATTAATTTTAAAGACCAGAAAAATCCCGTGATTTTTTAAATAAAAAGTTTTGCAATAATGTCGGAAGCGAACACTTCAAATCTTAGTGGTACTTTGAATGAATCGGACAAGGAAAATGATTCTGATGGGCCGTTTGAATAAGCAAACCCTCACGAGTCTAGGCTAGAAGCAAAAGTATTTTCTTATTTATAAAAAAGGCGAAGTATAAGTATGAGGATTTGCTTAAGACTATTAATAATGTGTATTGTGAATTATTGTAAATACTAATAAAAATTGTATGTTAATTATCTTTGTTTTATTTGTCTGTCTATCTCTGAGGTTTTAATCATTATTTATTTGTAATATTGTTGGCCACACGGGATTGTCCATTAGAAATCCCGGGAAGATCCATATTAATATCAACATTTCGATGCAATTACATAAATAACTCTACCTAATTCCGACCTCTGCTTATAACACTGCAATAATACAATGTTATTCTAATTCATGTTTTTCTTGTATCGGAAAAGTCTTTTATTAAGTTTTATAATTCAAATTTTTGCAAAAACAAGAATTAGGTAGGTACTTATAATATTTATTTTCTATCATGGTTTCATTATTATTGATAAGACACAAGCAAAGCAACCAACCATTGTTTCAAACTGTGCCGCAAATATTTACCAACAAAATAATAATATCTTTATCAAATTATTATTCGCGTGCGACCACTAATTCATTAACCGACCGTTCAGAAATAAAACCAACTGATTAAGTATTAAATTCACAAGATCGATGCTGAATCCCCAACGAAGAGCTGCCGTCTACATGAATTGTGAATTTGTAAATTGGAACCGAGGCCAACGCAAATAATAATTTTAAAATTAAACAGACTTTGTTGTTGTAGATCTAGGATTAGTCTTTAAATGAATCTCAGACCGATCTTGTTGCAGATCGAGATTCCTGTCTGAGTATCGTCCTAGAATAAGGACCTTACCATCTTTACCATTTCAGGTATATTTGGGCAAATGGCTACCATTTCTGATCAGTAGGCCAATTCTCGTACTTAAAAAACGTTCAAATTCAAGTCGCAATCTCATCTCAGCGACAATCAATGTCAAAAACCTGTCAAAAATGTATGTAAATTGATAGTAATTTTGACAGATTGAGACTGAGATTAGAATGCGAACGGTCTTAAAAATACGGGAATTGCCCCTGATATCGGGCTATGAGAGGTGTCGAACAAATTATTTATTTATTTAATTAAATTAAAAAGCGTTGAGCGCTTTGTTTAAATTAATTAAAATTACCCACATACAACTAAAACGCCCTCCACGTTTTTGATTTAATCATTGGCTATAAAAGAAGAACTAATACAAGGAATTGAATTTAATTTTCTTGAATTTGTCAATTTAATTATTTTATATTTTTTTGAGCCTGATAAAAGCGTGTTTTTTTGATATTTTTACTCGACATATTAATTTTTTTTTAGTCTTGTATATTCTTTATTTAGTTAATAAGTCTACAGTCAATAAAGTTATGACTTAAGCGGTTTACTAGGAGCCACAATAGAGTTCCACTATCACCTCTTGGCTCCATCATCAGATCAGCTCAAAAGTACCAAATTATAGTTTTGTCATCCAAACTACGTATACACACAAAGTTTCATTTCGATACGACAATTAGAAGTAAGTTAAAATTGGCCTCTCAGATTTTTTTACATTTATTGTTAGTTACAAGTGAAGCTAACTAAAGTGTGTTAAAAAAAAATTGGTAGTTGCCAACTCAAATATTGCTGGAAGATAAGTAGCCACTATATGTGAGGCGACCTTTACGTTTTATCGTTTAAACCGGTCAAAACTCTTTGGGGTGACTTTTTTTTTTTTATTTTTTTTTTTTTACGCTTTGATAGTTACTTATTTGCTCGAATGATATCGCGAAAGCAATGAAAGGATTATCTTGTAACCTGTTCGTGTGTGATGCTATTTTATTTGTAGTAAAAATCCTTTGCATAATTTTATTGACAAGTTTTTAAAAAACATTTTATATCGATAGGTACCTACTTCAGTCTTTTTAACTATCATTTATATTGCATATCTACATTGTCTACCGCGTCATTCCTATCCGCGTTATCTAAAACCTAAACACGGCTACACTAAAATCGAAAATCTCAAAGAAAAATATGAAAAATGAGATCCCATCCATCTGCACGCTAACTTAAAATGCAAAAGGTGTCTACAATGATCCGATATAAGAAAATCGAGATAAATGGCAGACTATAAATCAGGAAGTTAGCAGGACGGCACGCTCGAACAAGAGGAGCTCGCGATTTGTCGGCGAAATAACGATTTGACGGACAGTGGTGGCATCAAAATCGCTTTGTAGGTCAAGTCACGACGCGGCGACGTACAAACAAACTAGTCCTCTGGCTTCTGGTATAGAGCATTATGAATACTAAATAACTTGCTTTGAAGTCTGTTTGTAGAAGCTACATAATCGATTATGTGCTCTCATAGAAGATGAGTAAATGGTTACCTACTAGTTTTCTGTCGCGTTTATCGAATGTTACAATTGCGTCAAATATGATTAAAAAAACATCTATAATGTTGCTTTTTTCAACGTTTGGACTAAAATTAACATGATAAGTAACAAACCAGACGATGTGTAGATGCCGGTAACAAACGGCAGTAGGCACCTTTAATAAATTAAGCATGGGTCAGCCCTGGTCGTCGAGCCAAAGGTCACAGATTAACAACAAGCTATTTTGGGTTGTGACCCGTCGCCGTTCCATTTCTGCTCCCGACAGTGCGTCTATTCCTTTATAGCTTTATTTCCTCTAAATCTTAGATGGGACCATTAAAACAATCGATTTGTGTCCCACGCTTCGGTGTACAGAAAGTGGAATTGCCTTTTCGTCCTGTACATAGTTGAATAATGGATTGTCTGCGGAGTTTATTCAAAATAGGTTGCTTTTTGCTTTAGATATGACTCAGATCTATTGCAATCTACTTTTTAAACGACTTCCAAAAAGTCGGAGCCTATCAATTCGTCGGAATCTTTTTTTTATGTTGTTCATCGATTACTCGAAGACGCCTAAACCGATTTGGACAATTCTTTTTTGTTTCAAAGAATATACTTTCCAGGTGGTCCCATTTAAATTTTATTAAAATCGGCTGAGCGGGTGTAAAACTAATCAACAATACATTATTAAAAAAAAAACGCCTTCAAACGGACATGGACGTGTAAGACGATCGTTTTCGAATTGGTATAGGGTAATTGGGGTAGGTACCATAACTAAAAAGTGAAAAAAAAATTACAAAAAAAAACAACCGACTTCCAAAAAAAAAGAGCCACAAAGTGAAAAATGACTTTAAATTCGGAAGTCGGTTGAATAAACTAAAATACAGTTCCAACGACACCGACTCACAACGACTTGTTAACAAGAACTACTACTAGGTACTTACCTACTTGCGATGTCAATGGTAAAGTGTTAAAGTCGAAGTCATATCATTTGACGACACGTTTGGTGACGACACGTTTGGTGTAGTGGCTACAGTGGCTAAGTGTAGTCAGCGAAACCAAATGGTCCTGGGTTCGAATCCCGGTAGGGGCAAATGTTTGTATGATGAATATGGACATTTGTACCCGAGTCATGGTTGTATATTTATAATATGTATGTATTTACGAAAAAAAAAAATGTATTTAAGTAGTGTATCAACCATCTGGTATCCATAACACAAGCCTTAAGTGTTTAAGTGCTTAACTTGGAACTAGATGGTGCTGTGTGCAATGTCAGACGATATTTATTTATTTATTTATTTGTTTCAAGGTACATAAAAGGCACTTTTGAACTTCAAGATTTACAAAAAAAAAATTGATTCTAGTCGCGCCATCCAAAAGGTAGTTTCGTATGGAGAAGAATGGGCAAGAAACTTCACCGGTACTCTTTGAAAATGTTTTATAATATTTTGTATACCTACATTGATTATCTATATAATTATATGTGAAAACACCTAGACTAAAATTATTATACCACAATGGTACATGGTGCTCAAATAATTACAAACAATTGTGAAAATAGATGATGACCCAAAAAAATTAACAAGTAATAATTTAGTGCGTGAGCTAAACTAATCACGAAATGTAAAATCAATGACATAAAAATTATACAATTAAATTAGGAACGAGACTGATTTTGTCTACACTCTAGATTGTCCTATGGAGCTGGACCACCATGTTTCCAAGCATTCTTCTGATTATAATCCTCTAATTTGTAATATGCTTGTTTACAAAGTATAATTTTAAGTGAGGTTAAAATTTTCTTTCATTTAATTGCAATGTATCACAAGTTATTTTGTTGTAACATTTAACACAGTACCCCATAAAAGTTGTGTGCACTTTAGATAGCTGTGCTTTCAAAAAAGAAACTGAGCCATAATTTTATCATGTAGCACAGGTACATGGCATTTCCGGTATATGGATGCACGAATTCCTTTCAAATCTGTCTTGTCAAACAAAAGTTGGTCATGTTTTAGTCTTATACCATGAAACCTTTTTTTGTCTAGCATTTTTCTACACATTTCTGCAGCACCCACTAACATATTTACAGCAGACTGCAAGCAGGCAACGCTTGAAATTAATGTACATTATGTACTTTCTGTTTTATTACAGTAGTTCACGGAATTAAATTTATAGTGTTCAGAAACGTTAACGTTTGAATTTTCAACGTTTAAACAACCTACATGAGCTGCACAATATTACTACTAGTAGAACCTAAGTAGACATCTAGGTATTTGTGACACAAATTGGATGGTGAATATTAATTCTAACACAAACCATATTTACTGTCATTTCGTACTGCACAAAACAAAAATCTGTGGGCCAGGGCCTGCAGTCTCGACATAGTTAGCAATCGTTTTCGGTTGCTAAGTCCTAACAGTCCAGATGTAACGATATTTGGTGGTCTCCACACTCAAATTTATCGGTTGTTACCTACCTAAAATACCAGTAACAGCCAGCATTGTATTATCCCTTGTGTATTATATAATTGCATAGGAAAAGTGTGAGTACTATGTACTATCGAGCTACTATTTACCGAGTAATGTCTTTTATTGACATGAATGTGCCCTGGCGGCTGATAGATGTCATGCTCACTTAAATGTCTCACTGACGGTGGCGCGTGTGTTGGATCATTTAGCTCCCTTCAAAATGGTTGAGGTGAATGGTGCCGATCCATGCGTCATGTTCGTGAACGGACGTCGTCAGTTGGGACTAATGATCTCTTGGCTTATTTTAATTATGGATTGTTTTTTTTTTACTTCTATTTGCTGTACTCTGGGCACCTAACGAGTACGTGTTATTTAAATCGTTCTCACATATAATTATAAATTCAACATTAATCATATAACTATTATTTATGTAACAATATAATTTAAAAGAGTGTCCATGGAGTTTCTTGCCCGTTCTTCTCCATAAGTAACTACTACGCTTTGGAATGGGCAACTAGCTTCATCTTTCTGACTGACCGACCCTTTGACAGTTCAAAAGTGCCTACAAATGGTTTAATTTAAATAACCATAGATGTTGACTTTGTTTTATCATTCTAACTTACGGAAATATTTGTTTGGTACCGGTACCAATCGAACAGGTACTACGTCTGATACCGGTATCAATATTATAGTACAGGTACTACTCTGGCACCGGCATCACACGAAGGCCAATGGTACTGGTTCCCAAAAATACCGGTATTTCAAGCCTTAAGTACTTTGGGCACGATATTCTTGCTGAGATTTCTTAATATAAAACAAAATCGCCTATTGCCTAATATTGCTAAACCTGGGACACTTGATGGATTGCAAACTCAAACTCAAACTCAAAGCATTTATTTCAATTAAACCATTTACAGGCACTTTTGAATTGTCAAGTGGTCGGTCAGTCAGAAATATGAAGCTAGTTGCCCATTCCAAAGCGTAGTAGGTACCTATGGAGAAGAACGGGCAAGAAACTCCATGGACACTCTTTTAAATTATATTGTTACATAAATATTAGTTACATCATTAATCTTGTATATAGGTATAATTATATGTGAGAACGATGTAAATAAGACGTACACATTGAGTGTCCAGTGTACAGCAAATATAAATTCAAACAAAACAATCCATAATAAAATAATTAAAAATAAGCCGTGGTGGCTAAGAGATGACCAGTCCCAACTGACAGCGCCCGTTCACGAACATGACGCATGGATCAGCACCATTCAGCTCAACCATTTTGAAGGGAGCTAAATGATCCAACACACGCGCCACCGTCAGCGAGACATTTGAGTGAGCATGACATCTATCAGCCGCCAGGACACATTCAAGTCAATGAAAGACATTACCCGGTAAATGGTAGCTCGATAGTACATAGTACTCACACTTGTCCTATGCAATTATATAATACAAAGGAGATTGAGTTTATACAAAGCAAAGGTAGTCTTACAATCTTCAGCAGCTCCAACAGTATTTTCAAATGTTAATCAATTAGTTGTGGTTGTGGAGCAGGACCAGCATTGAGCCAGGCATTTTTATCAGCGATATAATCCCCCAACTTATAATATGCCTGGCTGCATAGTGTGCGTTTTATACAAACTTTGAATTTCGTCTCATTCAGTTGAAGTATGTGGGGAGGTATTTTATTGTAACATTTTAAACAGTACCCCATGAAAGATGAGTCCACTTTAGCCAGCCTGAAACCTGGTTGAACTAATAGGTCCCTATTTCTGGTACTATAATTATGTCTATCACCTCTTTTAGTAAAAAGATGTACATTTTTTCTTACGTACATGATGTTTTCATAGATATATTGACAAGGTACCGTCAAGATCTTAATAACCTTAAACAGTTCCCTTAGAGAATCGCCTGCGGAGATTATATATGGCTCTGATGGCTCTTTTCTGCAGAATAAAAATAGAATCGACGTCTGCAGCCCGTCCCCAAAGTAAAATACCGTAAGACATGATACTATGAAAGTAACTAAAATAGACTAACCTCGCGGTATCTACATCGGTAAATTGACGGATTTTTCTGACAGCATATGCTGCTGAACTTAGCCGTCCCGCCAGAGATGTTAAATGAGAACCCCATTGAAGCCTCGAGTCGAGCGTGATCCCCAGGAAAACAGTTTTATCGACGAATTCTAGTTTCTCTTGATTCAATACTATCTCACAATCACTACTTTTGACATTAGGTAAAGAAAATCGTATACACTTAGTTTTTTTCCCATTTAATACTAAATTATTAGCAGTGAACCAATTATGGACCTGCATTAGGGCGTTATTAACGTCGTCAAAATTTGTAGCACTTCTTTCTACCTTAAAAATTAAAGAAGTATCGTCAGCAAATAACACCATTTGTGGTTGATTTTTTAATAAATGGAGTAGATCATTAATATACACTAAAAAGAGGAAAGGACCCAATATCGAGCCTTGTGGAACTCCCATTTCTACTTTTAAACTAAGTGAATTGACACCATTTATTTGAACTTGCTGCTGCCTATCCTTTAAATAAGATTTTACTAGACTGAGCGCAAGTATTCCAAGTCCATAATGCTCAAGTTTCAAGAGCAAGGTTTCGTGATCGACGCAATCAAATGCCTTGGAGAGGTCACAAAAGATTCCTATGGCGTCTTGGGCCTCTTCCCACGCCGTAAATATGTGTTTTAATAAGGTGACCCCAGCGTCAGTCGTACAACGTCCCTTGGTGAAACCATACTGTTGATTGTGTGCATTCTTGCATCATCGAGGTGGTAAGCAACGATTGGTTGATATTTATTCCTCAATCACGCTTGATCTTGCATTAGATGATGACATCGAACGTGAACGCAGAGCGCTGGCGGTCCGGAGTAATATGCTCGTTGCTCATCTGAAGTCAAGTTAGCGCTATTCAAAGCGTATTGCCAATCTTTATACACGAGCAGCCTGTGGGTTAATTATACTCAAAGGGCATACAGCGCTCTGTGGGTACAATACAATAACGTCTTCAGGATGTTGTTGCGGTTGCCGCGGTTCTGCAATGCGTCCGCTATGTTTACCGAAGCGCGTTCGGATGACTTCTACGCAATAGGACGCAAGAGTGTGACGTCGCTGTTGGGCAGAGTACGTGGTAGCAGCAACAGCATTCTGAGGATAGTTTCGAGTAAATGTCAGTGTCCGATACTCTCGCTCTGGGTAAGCATCGTTGTTGGGAGGGTAAAATAAAATGTTTCGATTGTTGTTTTTTTATTTAAATTCTTTGTCTACTAACATAGTTTATTTATAAGCTCCTTTTGTTACTAACTAGAATGGATCATGTTATCTGACATATAAAATAAATAAATAAATTAGTTGAGTATCGAGTTTAGTTTAAGTAGCATGTGTCCAAAAGTCAGTCCAAAAGTGACAGTTGTTCATAGTGAAATGTCACAAACATCATTGTAAGTCAGCCTCTAGAAACAGAAATATCAACTATAGTAGAAAGTTTTCCTTTCTTCTCGGTTTAAGAAGAAAATTTCCCCGAACGCATCCGCGGCGACAGCTAGTATCTATAATTCCATAAAAACGACATACAAGTATGTAGGCGGACGGTAACAACGTTTACTCTGCCAATAAAACGCTTGACAAGCGATAACCCAATTTCAAGTAAAAATATTACCGAGAGGCGAACTTGATTTCCGCTAACAAGTTGGTTAGCAAAATTTATACCCTCTCCACGTTCTATGAACTGTAGCTGTATCTCGTATTTGGTTTATATTAGATTGGATAAACATTTGAAAAACTCATTCCCCCTTATTGATAAACGCGTGGTTAAGTTTTCCATCCGTAAAACTCAAAATACGTATGGGCTTTTACTGGTTGTAACCTTTATTAATTAAGGGGATTAAGCATAGCCGACGATTTATGAACATCTACTGCTGAATACTTATAGGTCTCTGAATAGTATACTAAAGGCTAAAATAATACAATTTCGATGATGATTTTGATGAAAGGCTACCGAACACCTAACACTTTCACGGTTGGAGGTGATTCAACTGGAGAATTCAACACCTGTTTCACTCTTGGTCTTCTGGTTTAGTTGGTAGCCTCTGCAGAAGACATCATTGGCCTTCTTTCCAAGATCTGTTGATGATAGAACTATTTCACAATCATTTCCTGGTAAATTACCGAAAGCCGGGAACAAGACCTACCAAACAACAAGACAATATTATTATAGGCATAATTATAAATTATCAGTCACTAGCTGGAAATTACCCATTATACATTTATCTTTAACCATTAGGAGGTCTAACATGTTAATTTAACTAAAATCGACTTGAAATCAGATTATCTTCTTAATATAAGCTTGTCATACCAAACCCTGAAACATATTTCACGTATCTTGCAAAAAGGAAAACTTGAAACACATAATATGTAGAATTCGCATTCATTATTCAATTTTGTTCGACCTTGCCGAATTTTGTTCGTATTTCCCTCGCACGGCGAGACGATTAAGACGTCGTACAAAGACTTTTCAGCGAATATGCCTCCAGATTACACACACTCCAGAGGGATTTTGGATGTTCAATTTGTTTTGTAACCAAATCTTGTTCCAGCATAATCTTTTTTTCCTACATATAAAATATTATGTAATTCACAGCCTAGATTATTTGGGGATATGTCCCTAAAATAAATCACAGTTATTCCTCGATACGCATTGTTATGACGTGTGCGTAGGTTGGCCATTTGTCAGGTGATAAACATTTTTCTACGTTAATTCTGTACAATCACACCTGTTACAACATGCCGTCGGTACAAATTCGAACAATACCTATCAAATGACATAGTACGACATCTGATTCTGGATTAGACAGTGTTATTTTAAGTGCGAGAGTGACCCTATAATTGGTAGTTCCTGTGAAGTTATGTAAGGCCTGTTACTTTGTGTAAGAGCTGACCTTTTGCGGGCACATGGTCGGGTAGGTTTAGGTGGCTACCTACGTCACACTCATGCATGACAACGCATAATGTTGGCTGCCGACCGCGTGCATTATTAATCGGCCTCGCGTACCAAACGGCCGCTTTTAATTTAACGTTTGTGTCTAAAAACGTTTATTAAGCACGAGAGAATTGTTTCCAAGGTTTAAATTAGGGCTGTAAAGGAATTTCGCCTCCGCCTCCGCAAGAACTCGTACCTCCGCATCCGCATCCGCCTCCGCAAGATTTCAAAGGAGTTGTTACGGAGGTCTCATAAAGAAAATTGCCTGCAAAACTAAAAAAGTATTTAATGCAGCTCGAATAACCCGAAGTTTTAAGTTATTGCTCTTATGTCACCGCCACCGTCAGGTCCAGTACCAAAATGAGCAACTGTTTAGTGGAACCCGTTTTATTTATGAACCACTAAGAAATCACCTACAAGGCAACACAGGTGGAAAACCGTTTAAAAAAATATAGTTTGCCCTTCAAAATGATTGATTTTTTTTTTCTAATTATTTATTGTTTATTTATTTTTCCACCTCGGCCTCCGCGTCCGCTAAGACGGCCTCCGTTACATCCCTAGTTTAAATCTAAAAGTTAGCATTGTTTGTGGGGTATTTCGGATATCCTTTGACTGCCAAACTAATGTGGCAACAATTAAGGTCCCTCGTTAGTGGACCGAAACGGGGCAATTACCTTCTCTATTAGGTGCGTGTGTCTCGTGATAGGGGTGTGATTTTCCTTATCTTTGATCTGGGGTTTTGACTTAGATTATAGCTAACTGCTTGATTGTTTGATTGATAGTTAGTAAATATAAATAGATGAAAATGACTGTTTTCAGTAATTTCTAAAATTATGTTTAAAATAGTTGTATTAAATTAATGGTTTTGGGTATCATGTGATTTGTAGGTTTATGATTTAAAAAATATCAGGTACGTCCACAGCCGAACATGAACATTTTAACGACCTCTACAATGAATAATCAACATTCTCTTGCCCTATTCCAATTTATTTGTGATCGGCGCAACGCGTCTTTTTCGTCCGCCATACTTCTCCATTATTCGTCATTAGTAGGCACATAAAAGGCACTTTTGATCGTCAACATTTACATTAAAATATAATTGAATCTAGTCACCCCTTCCAAAAGGTAGTTTCGTATGGTGAAGAATTGGCCAGAAACTGCACCGTTAATCCTTTTAAATGTGTTTTTATTTTGTTTAATAAATAATTATAATTATATGTGAAGACGATGCACCTATAATAAAATTACCCTACCACAATAGGTAAAAATAATTTAGAAATGTAGCAATGACAAATAAGTTAAGTATGCTCAAACATTGTAAAAGTATACCAATTACCAAATTATTTAAACAAGCAATATCCATCGTTCCTATTATTTTCCCTCTACTGTTGAAGCCATCGAAATGCATACTCAAAACGATCCTCACGACATTTTCCTCATTCCTCCGCATCAAGAATGAACAGTCAAAGAGAAAATTGCATTAATCAAAACAATTAGCAGACGGTAGATGGAAGTAATTGCAGTTTGTCTTTAGTGCACACGACGGTGCTGCACATCCTCTTTTACGTACCTAATCCTTTAGTGGGCTTCTAAGACACCAACGAGTTGGAAAAAAACAAACAACTTTGTAAGAACGGGAGGTACTGCCATTTAACAACTTTATGACCTTTTGATTGAATTTGAACTTAACAATGTCAATAAAACTTTCTATGATGGCGTAAAGGGCATCGTGGCTGAACAAACTTTGTCTTAACATTACAAGAGTTTCCAGTAGGTTGAAGCAAATACAGAGAACCGGGCTAGAAGGAATCCTACACTTAAGGTTTACTAAATATTGTAAAGTGTATTATTCTTTGTGACGCTACCACATGGAACTCAAAAGGCTAACAGCCTAAGCTGCTTATCAGTTGATTCTAAGAAGCAACAATTCACTTTATTTTTATTTTTACTTCATATTCTTCGCTATTTATTTATGTTTTTTTTTTCTTCGTCTTTGTTTTGTTCTTAGTACTTCTTGACTGCACCACTTCGTCCTATAAAGTAGGTTTCTTATGTCGAGTACATATACAACACAACTCATTCATCATCATCATCATCAGCCTATAATGTTCTCACTGCTGGGACACAGGCCTCCTCTCGGTGAGAGAGAGTGGGCCGCAATCCACCACGCGAGGCCAGTGCGGGTTGGTAGATGTCACATGTCTTTCGATTTTTTGGTTCTTGGACATGTCTGTTTCCTCTCTATGTTTTCCTTCACCGTTTTGAGAGCAGTGGTGATGAAATAATTTACACAAAGTAAAGCACCTGTCTGGGTCCTACAACTCGTAAGTCACTGGGTCACCACTGCTCTCAACTAATTAGTCGTCCTAATTTATTCAATTTAAAATGAAATTTTACAGAACAACTAGGCTAATTGGTTTCAACGTATCTGAAATTTTATATTACGTTTCACCAAACTGTGCCTACCCGACATTGAAAGGACTCTTATGTAAAGCCGATGGGGTTACAATATTCTTTGACAAACGGTTAGAATCCAGAATTTAGACCTGTCCTGAATAGACACATGTCATTTAACAAATTTATTAATTTGCTAAATGTGTCCATTTTGGCAACAGTCTAATGTAACCGTTCGACCGTTCAGTGGAATGTGCGAACATAATGTCTGATGATGCGCTCACTCACTTGTCACTTATTTTGCTGCCGACGCCCGACAGGGTCCATGTGATCTAATTATAAGTTTACCACCTAAGAATACCTACATTTGGAATGCAATAAAAGTAGATATTGAGTATTGATGCAAATCCATGAAGGAAGAAGAGGACTACGATGGAATCTAGAATAATAATAATATGAGACAACATCCACACAAGGTCTCCAGGTCCTAGGTAGAGCCTGTACTACGGTAACCTGATGACTGATATACATATACACACCCAGACACAGGTCAAACAGACATGTTCATGCACACAAATGTTTGACTTGTCCGGGGAGCGAACCCGGGACCAGCGGATCAGAAGGCAGACTGCCGGCCGGCAGGCAGGCTACTACTACTGAATGATTTATTAGCAGAAATAACAGGTATTACTATTTGTTAAAGTTGGTGGTTTAAGCACAGTCCATATTTTGCCTGTTTAGGGCATGCAAATTAATTTTATAGTAGGTGATACCTAATAGTATTACATACAGTCACGAGCACTAATAAGTATACAATTAGCAACATTTAAAAGTGAATTTCTCGCGGAATCTTGATTGAAACTTTGAAATAAGGGCTATTTCATAACAGTATTGGTCCCAAAATACTATATTCGTAACAACATAAAATTACAATCAATACAGTAGGAGAAAATAACGTTTAAAAGTTGCTAAGTGTATACATATTAGTGCTCGTGACTGTACGTACATAAACTCACGCCTTCTTCGCACGAGGGTAGGCTGAAACTATAGAAAGCCACCTGTTACGATCCTTCCATACTCCTTTTGCTTCATAATAAAGGGTTAAAGACCCGCCATTTTGCCAAAAAGTGATTGAAATTTTTGATTAAAGAATCACATCTGTGAGCGTGGTCGTGGTGGACATTTGTCCGATATAATTTTTTATTAATAATTGCCAAACCTTACTCTTTCTAATACAATAAAAATTTGAATCATTTTCATCTAAATTCTTTGTTTTAAAAAACAAAATTCTTGTTGAAACACTCTTTAGTTTTTTAAAAAGTGAAATATACAAATTGTTCCATTATAAATTGTAACTCAAACCATTAATAAATACCTACCTAAATATACACACTACAAAACTATAGGGACCTTAAAATATAATGTAAAAAACACTATGAAGGCTTCATCGTTTCAGAGAACTAACCATAGTCCATTCATGTAATTGAGAGCCTTCTTGTAAATAAATAAAAATATCGAATGAGGTCAGACCTACAAAACTATGTTAAAAATCGTTTTCTAGTCCAAGCTGAAGTCGGATAGCCACTAGACTAAACTTTAAATTGATCAAGGCGCTTTCTAGATTTAAAATTAGATTGCTCTAGTTTGTCGGTCGATCGATTAATTAAGCTCTTGTTTCTATCAAGGTTCTGTCAATTTGTAGGCTTTAGGTTAAAACTGGTGTATTTTAAGCTACAACAGTAACTGGCCTACTGACCAAGGCTCATATACTTTATGCTCATACTAGCTCGCGACTTCGCTCGAGTGATATTTCTTGTTTTAACATAAAACATATCCTATACCACTCGGCAATAATGTAGCTTTCTAACAGTGAAATATTTTTTTGAAATCGGATGAGATCTCTCGGAGATTACCTCTTATATTCAAACTTATAAACTTTACCTCTTTATAATATAAATGTAGGTTTAGTTTACTTTTTTTTTTAAAACTTTGTCCCACACTAGGAATTTCTCCTGTATCGTGGGTGCGTTTACATACAAATATTTGTTCCGTGCGGGGATAAATATTATGTGCCTTTAGTAAGTAGAGGTCGATATCAATATCTTCGTACCTTAAGAAGCCATTTATTAATGACGCACAAATAGCTCGTAGTTCCGCGAAACACCAATTATTAAAAAAAAAGAGCTTTCTTACGAACCAACAGATGTCGTTGTGAAAAAATTATGGTATCTTACGACTTCCAAGCGAACGATGTCGCGGGCAGTAGCTAGTTATGCGTATAAGTATTTATTGACTGTCCGTCTTATTCCAAAGTGTCAGACATGTACCGTCTTATTACAAAACACGATCTAACTTTGGCCGGAGCCTAAACCTTCGAGCCAGTTTTTGTATTTCGAACTATTATGCCGACTTTAGTAAAGTTCTTAATTAAAAATTGACAACCAAAGACCGGCCTAAGTTGTCAGTTTTGTAAAAGGAACTGTATTTCGATTTCTGTTAGGTTCTTATTTCAAAAACAGGCTCGATGGTTGAAACCATGTCTAAAGAAAAACCTTGTTTTGTAATAATACCGATTATGTATACTATTTTGGTAACCTTTTTGTCCAAGTTTGTACCCAACTAGTCTTCAACTTGTTTTATGTGTAAACGAAAAACGAAAACATTAGAAACAACATATAAAATACATGCTTTATACCTGGTTGTAAACACCGGGTCCTACCTACACGGTTAGTCCAGCCGTAACTTTTAACGCACATTCCCGTACTTTATTTCAAGCGTGTTAGTTTCGTTCATTTAAACTGCCTTTACAAACACCTAGTGTTATTTCTACCCGAAATAAAACGTACTGTTGGAATGTCAGAATGCGTAAAAGCTATGTTTAAGTACCTACCTACACACGATGTGCGAGTATTTTAGTACCCCATTAGTACGTAAGTAGCTATGTATGTTTGCATATGGCTATTACTGCGGGGCAATTGCTTAACACACTTGCAAAGTCAATGCAATTCATTTTGACAGTTCTACAATATTCATTGCGTTATTTACGTCATCGAGCAGACGAATTTTTCAAACGTATGAAGCAATGGATTAGGAATGTCCTTCAAAATCCTTTTGATTGTGATTGAAAGTGTTTCACGTAATACAGTAATTGACTACTATGAAAAATATACATTAATTAATACTTATTTTAAAGATGTTACTAAAAAGGTGATTTGTAAAATATCATAACATCGGTGGAAAATGGAGTAGTTACCCACTTTTGTAATTATTCTTCTATCCTTGTTACGCAAAACGATCATTGTACTGAATGGCGCGAAGTTACTATGGCGTTCCTGTGTTGTGAGATCATGATGCTGTCTCTGTCTAGTATGGCTTTAAAAACACATTTTTTTTACTGTGTTTATTTATTTTTCTAGGTTTCGAAAACCAAATTAAAGAAATACAGTCAATTATTGTATTGGGGTCCTACTTAAAAATGATACATTTTATAGCAAAGCAATCATTAATATATCCATTAATTTAATAAGCAGCATATTTTGGTTAAATATGTTGAATCGAAAATCTGAAATTGGCTCGATTTCCACAGAACTGCATTTAAAAATAGCTCATCAACAAATGTTGTCAGACGTTTGTCTGTTCTGATGTGCTGTTCATAAGGATTATTTTATTTCAATATTATGCTAACGTTTCTTCAAATAAGATCCATGTCTGATGGTATGATAATTTGTTGTTAGCTTTAAATGTTATTTACTCTAATTTAGTAACGAACTCTCAAACACAACATTTACATTGGTACCTACATACACAAACACACGCCTTCTCCCCATACATAATCAGTCTCTCAGATCATATAAACACATATGATCTGAGATCAGCCTATGATGTTCCCACTTCTGGAACACAGGCCTCCTCTCTGTGAGAGGGAGCGGGCCGTAATCCACCACGCGGGCCCAGTGCCGGTTGGTAGAGGTCACATGTCTTCGATATTTTTTTTTTTGGTTCTAGCACATGCCGGTTTCCTCACGATGTTTTTCTTCACCATTTTGAGAGCAATGGTGAGGAAATAATTTACACAAAGTAAACACCTGTCTGGGTTCGAACCTCGTAAGTCGCGACCGTTACCACTGGGCCACCACTGCTCACTCCTTACCATGGGATAGGCAAAAACTACAGAACGCCCCCTGCTACGATCCTTACACATTCCTTATACCTCGTCTACGTTCATACATCTGAAGGCCAATTCCCGTAATTACAAACGTTCAAATTCAAGTCGCAATGTCATCTCAGTGACAGTCTAATGTCAAAAATGTAGGTTTATAAACGCTATACATTTTTTGACAGATTGACACTGAGATTAGAATGCGAACGTTCTTAAAAATACGGGAATTGCCCCTTTGGTCATACACGCACTCCGCGCTGGCCGGTTGCGAGTTATACGATTCTGACCTTACTGAAAAATATTCACATGCACAACATTTAATTCAATTAAACCGTTTACAGGCACTTTTGAACTGTCGAGTAGTCGGTCAGTCGGAAATATGAAGCTAGTTGCCCATTCCAAAGCGTAGTAGATAACTATAGAGAAGAACGGGCAAGACATTCCACGACACTCTTTTAAGGGGACTACGTGACCTAAAGTTTTATAATGCCAAAAAAGTAAATGATCCACTGCAGCCAACAAAATCAGAAAAATATGTGTTATTCTTCAGGATATAATTATGCTAGTTAGATAGTGTGTTGAAAACATAATACAACTAATTTGGTACGATAGAAAAAGCTAGAAAAGTGGAAGATACGAGTACCTCAAAAATTTTTTTTTTACGATTAAATAATATACTTGCAATCATTCTGTTTTTTTTTCAGATTGTTCTTCAAGCAACATATTAACGTGTAATATAATAAAGCCCCATTAAATAATATTGTTACAAAATATTAGTACCCCGTAATGTGTTAGTATATGGTACGTTCCGCATACTGCCCTGGCTTCGTGACCGGCCGAAGCCGAGCCCGAGCCGAACGGGCTCGCCGAACCGCTTGTCGTCTGCAAGCCGTTCGGCTCGATTTTCGAATTTGACATTTAATTTGCTCATACTAATAATTTATCTTTAATCTCTCAATATTAGACCCTATTTTTAACTTATCTGCCGAAATTGTTACTATTGAGCCCTCCTCTCCAGAAATATTTTATTGCATAGTAATTCAAGCAGGGATATCGTTGAATCTCAATATCTTTCAATGAGAATATATATACAACGTATTGCCATTATTAATTAATACGAGCGGTATAATAGGGCAACTCGAGATATGGAGAAATTGGATCCGTTTTGATTAGTTTCATTCGCAATCGCCCACACTAATTGAGAACCCTCGCGTCGATTGATGATCTACGCAACCTTTCTTTGTTTATATAAAGTTCTGAAGTTTCTAAGTTCTGTTCTATATTAATAATAAAGGATCCTCCTACGCACTCTTCTTAAAGTTCGTTACGCAGGATAATATTCATCAGGTACAAATCTTTTTATGACTTTGGTATTCTACTTCGTTTGAAGGAAAACGACCTTTTAAGAACATCAATATTTTTTTGACATTTGTGATAAATTACGGCACGGTTTCTTTACGGTACGGTAGAAAAAAAGTAAAATGTCTGTCAACAAGCTTCCATAGTGATCCACACAAAATTGACGACGCAACACACGGCGAATAATCCGTAGTTTTTACGGCAAGAAAAACGTGTGGGTACAAATGGCCTTATTACACTTGCGTGCAAAAAAACTGGCCCACCCCATGTCCTCTATTTGAGACAAGCTGTCTCAAAAATGTTAATGTATATTTTAATTATTTGGTACTGTGTAAAGGTAGGTAAGATAAAGTTTATTTACATAATGCCATATACTTTGATAAAAACAATATTCTTGACCAGATCGACTCAATTCTTCAGATTTCGTCTTCACTCACTAATGCTTGGAAAAACTGAGTGAATGTTTTTGTCAGTGAAGTTGATAAAAACTTAATTTTGTTAATTACTGATCGATTATTGTTAATGTAACTTGAATTTTAACCGATTTAAAAAAAGGAGGTTTTTATTCGACTCGTATGTTTTTAGGTTCACGATTTTCTCAAAAATGAATTAATCTGTTTTGAACATTTTTTCACAGACGTAATCTACATACATTTAGGGAGATTTAGTTCACAAAATATTAGGTTATTGTTAATTCAAGTTGTTGAATTATCTTGTTTCAAATCTAAGAGAACGGAGTAGATCGATTTTTTTGCACGCAAGTGTATTTAATTTATGACATAACTTTAATCCAAGTTACGTTTCGAAGAGAATGCGATACAAACAATAATTTTGCAACGTCTCGTCATGGTACGAATAAACGAAACCACGGTGCAGTTTAGTTTGGGACGCTATTAAGGCTCAATCTAAACTCGGTATTTCACGACGTCGACGCTAACTTCGAAATTAGCAATTTACAGTTCGGTTAGGTCCTAAATAGTGTTGCAATCAAAGGAAATAATATACTTAGGTATTGTTCATGGCAGTAGCTACTGTGGTACTTTAGACGTTCAACATTTTATCTTGACTGCTTGTATTTTCTATAGATTTCCATAATGTACTTGCAGTGATAACTGAAGAGTAAATAATATTCCGTTTGGAGAGTAAACATGAACGTGAGTAGACGTCGACAGTATGTTGCATTCGGTTCCATACAATATTGAGTAGAACGAACAATTTACACATAATGTAAAACAAAGAATCATAATAAATGGGGTTACACAAATTTGTAACCAACAACGTTCTCCACAGATTCACAAAAATACAAAGACCACGTTGATAACGTAAAAGTAAAAGTTGGATAGAATAGACACATTGTACATGAAATGAAATACTCATAAAGTTACAGTTACTGCTAATTTCGTTGAACGTTCCCTAAAAAAATACAAGCAGTGTCAAATACTCGCCAAAATATGTACCATTTTATGCTCATCTAAAACCATGACGACATGTTTTTAATACACCCATGCGATGAGTCCTTTTCGCTTACATTTCATGAATAGCTATAAAAATGTACTGAAAGATAAATGCATGGTGGTCGTAAACAGACGAGCTCAACCCTTCCATAGCCTTAATACGTTTAGTTAATCTTTAATTCCAGCGTATGTACCGGAGGCCAATATCTTGACATGCCATGGTGGCACTGGTTGTTAGGGAAAATGTCAAGAGACCGTCAAACTCAGTACATTTTGAATTTAGTTTAATAATTCGCCACCCGCAAAAAAATACTGGTTATAAGATGTCTCTGGAAGAGTTATGTTTACCAAGCGATGTAGGAGAAGTTTATGTATAATGTGTTGGTGAAATGAATTTTAACGACTTTTATAGGTGCTTCTTTGGTACTCGCATTATAGGTTTGGAAGAAGACATGAGCAGAAATATTGAAAGGCGTGAACATACTTGTATGCCAATGCTAAAAGGGTTTACCTCGACTCCGCACATGTGAACACAGCCGTAAACTTAATTAAATCAACATTCCCAATTCAAAGGTTTATCTAAATAGTTTTCATATAATCCTAATCCTGTCCTGTTTTAAAATAAAAACATTCAAGAAGATTCCATATAGGTACCTTTTTTTTAACCGAATCTTTTCATACATTTCTAGCGCACAAGTACGAGCCTCTGGGGTGAATGGATGGGCGTGATGCATGGCGACGAGATGGAATATGTCTTCGGGCATCCACTGAACATGTCTCTTCAGTACCACACCAGGGAACGAGACCTCGCTGCACACATCATGCAGTCTTTCACTAGATTCGCACTTACTGGGTAAGAATACTTTTGTTTTGTTTTTCTAGGGTCTGGGGGCACGGCTACAACCTCCATACAAGTAGAAATAACTGGGACCACTTTTAAGCCCTTTATATCCCATTATCGCTAGAGTCTTTAGAGTCGTCAGCAGAAAACGATTGCCAGTTAAGTTTGCCATTGAGAGATTTTTTGCAAAAACAGCAGTTTTGCCCTTTTCGTCATACTCAATGTAGTGATGCCTTGACGGTATCGCGTGCGATGGGTTTCTATTAATTTAATAGTTTTAATCGCTAGAGATGATTCTCAGGAATCGAAAATAAAGTCAGAAAATACTTGGAACCGCGGTAGGATTGTGATGCAATACTGACATAATATTGGGCCTCAATCCTCTGGCGAATGGTGGGTATGCAGTAGTAGGAACTTACGTAACAAGATATTTTGTTCGATTACTAAAATCACAAAATATTAATTCCTTCGTTTTTTACATTCATACTTCCCTACTACATGATCGTCTGTCGTCACACAAAATAATA
Organism: Brachylomia viminalis; assembly: GCA_937001585.2. Taxonomy (NCBI): domain Eukaryota; kingdom Metazoa; phylum Arthropoda; class Insecta; order Lepidoptera; family Noctuidae; genus Brachylomia; species Brachylomia viminalis. Next base: position 9,758,075 of record OW443300.2, read on the forward strand.
ACCTAACCTAACCTAACCTATACACTCACGAAACTGTTCGACGCAGTTCCCTCCTCCCGTGAACTTCAATCTATTAAGGTGATGTTAAACAGAGCTTGATTGAGATTTATGCCAAATTATTGGAAACTTCTACACGTTCAAATGTCAGCCTATCGATTTTAGTCTGAAGATGAATTTTCTGGAATATTGATCTGAACTTTTAAGCGGCTATAAATGTCCACTGACCGCTGTTCGTTTTAATTTTCTGGGGTCAGTTGGATGTGAATATCAAAGTTTAGGTTATATTTTTGAGATTGGCTTCCAAATGGGTGTCAAGTTAGCTGGGCTTAGGGTTCGGTAATCTTTTGGTTCGATAAAGCCATTCATCAGCGTACCCGATGGCGCTCTGGGGCCTACCCGTGACACAGTTTCTAACTACCGCGATATCGCCTAGATATGAATAGAGCAGACCTCGTCCTAAAAATGCAAATAAAATATTGAGTATTGAGTAAATATTATTTATCCCTTACCTAAGTAAAGAAATGTTCCCAAGTTCACAATCGATCAGATGTTTAATGTCTGCGTTTGTGTGAATAAGTAGGTAACTAACGACACGCCCCTGCTTCGCACGGTGTACAAAACATCGAGATTTCTTTAATTACGTGAGTTTAATTATTAATATGAATTAATAATACGCCTAATCTATTTCTCAATTCAAGTATCGATTAATAGAGTACCTTTCCTCTTAACTGTGAGAATTTATATATATATATTTTTTTAATATGTTTATTTAATTTAGCAATACGTAGGTATTTATTTAAACTTCTGCTTGTTCTCACATACTATTCTCATCTCTACATTTCTTTTTCCTATCTCCTTTCGCGGGTCTGCTGGAAGAAATTTCTTAAAAAATAAGCAGTACATATTAGAATTGAGTACAAAGGTACTCAATTCTAATATGTCGTAACTATATCTGTTTTACTGTGTTAAACACACAGTAAAACAGATATAGTTACGACATATATAAATAATAAAATAAATAAATAAATCTTCTGGAATAAAATCTCTAAATGATGGTGAAAACCGCATCAAAATCTGTTGCGCAGTTTAAAAGAACAACGCGGTCATACAGACAGACACGAAAAGTGACTTTAATTTGTAGATTGTTAGTGTTATATATATAGAAATTCATCATGAATTAATGCAATTACACGCCGTCTGGCGTAATTGCATTTTTGCCGTTTTGTAGTTTACGTGTTGGAATAAGGCAATTAATCTTCACAACTTCATTGTTGTGATAGGCTTGCATAAAACACGACCACAAGGATTTCTCGGTTTCTTATCTGTAAATATTTAACAGTAAGAGCTAATTCGAGAATGGGTTATGTCATTGTCCACCGACCACTACAGCGTCATTATAAGCCTTTATCACATGAGCTCCTCACGCCATATTTCAAAAACAATAAAACGTGTTCATTATCCATCCCTAGACGAAAAAAATAAAACTATAGTTTTGACAGTATTTGCTCTTTACTACTGGGCTTACTATTTACTCTTTACTACTAATGGACTAATGAAGCTGTATCTTTCTTCCTTAAGACCCTAACCACTTTGATGATTAATTGGACTAAAAAGGTCACTGTTCCGAGACGTAAGCGATTAATTAAATCCTGGACTACTACGATGCATGCGAAATCGAGACAATCTTCATCTTAAGTCTAAAAAGCATCCCAATGACAAAGTTACAAAAATAACCTACACGCGTTACCGTAATTTTTGTAATAATGTTCTAAAAAAAGTTAAGCAAGAGTATGATAAGGTAACACTAAGAAATTGTGGAACACCATCAAAACAATCACCTACACCACTAAACAGTAAAGTCCACCCATGGATCTAATTGATCCAGATCAGCCCAAAAATTCTGTGAATGAGGTTAATCAATTCTTTATAAGAATTGGTAAATCGCTAGCGGGTTCTAATACAGGGTTTGACTCTACTTTATATCAGACTTCCTCTCTGCCGACTTATCCCTTTTCTTTTGTCCTTCTTCCTTCCTGCCCACTGATGTTGATGAGATCAAAATCATCATAGCATCTCTTAAAACCACTTACGCCGTAAAGTGTGACGATGTTACCAGTGAATTAATAAAAAGATACAGTAATTTATTATCAGCTCCTATCGCGTTTATTTGCAACCTGTGCCTTTCCACTGGTGAATTTCCCTCGGATCTCAAGAAATCCCTAGTTCATCCAATTCATAAGTCTGGTACCAGGGACTGTGTCAACAACTCCCTATATCCCAAATATCTTTGTATACAATCACCTATGTTTGACAAATAAATTATTCTATTCTAACTACCGCCCAATATCCATTTTGCCTACACTATCCAAAATTCTTGAGAAAGTTATCAATAAGCAATTAACCAATTACCTAGAAACAAACAAACTTTTATCGGACAATCAATACGGTTTTCGTAAAGGTAGACCAACAAGCAATGCCGTGCACCAACTAACTGATACCATAGTTTCTAGGTTAGATGAGAAAAAGGTTCTTACAATTTTCCTCGACTTAGCGAAGGCTTTTGACACCGTCTCTGCGCCACTCCTACTGAAGAAGCTTGAGCACCTCGGAAGTCGTGGCGAACAGTTAAAATGGTTCGAAAGTTACCTGAATGGGAGAGCTCAACGTGTCGTGGTTGAGTGATGACTCCGAAGTCAATATCGGTATTCCCCAGGGGAGTATTTGGGGGCCTACCCTCTTTTTAATTTTTATTAATGACCTTTGTCAGTTAAACCTTATTAACGGCAGGATTATTACTTTCGCGGACGACACAGCTCTTACTTTCTTTGGAGATACTTGGGAGGAAGTGTACCACTTGGCTCAAATGGGGATCTTGAAAAAGTGGACTCTCTCAAGTACCTCGGGGTGACTATATACAAAAGCCTAACCTTTAATTCCCACATCGATCTGTTGTCCAAGAGAATTAGGAAGCTTATATTCGTTTTTAAAAGTATACGACGTGTTGCAGATGCAAAACTTCTTAAAACAGTAGGTATACTTTGCACTCTGTCAATCGGTACTAAGCTATTGCATTTCTGTTTGGGGTGGTGCCCCTAAATCGTACATGATTGAAATCGACCCAACACAAAGAGCAGTGCTTAAGGTAGCCCATGTTTTACCGTTTTTTCACCCTACCACTGAACTCTACGATAAGTGCAAGGTTCTTACTGTTCGACAACTGTTTATCGTCCAAACAATCATGCGTAAACACCTTGCACGCTCATAAACGCATTAAGACAAATGTATGTACTACTCAACTGGGTAAAAGTAGTCTTTCGCGCCGCAACTTTTGTTTACCTTGGCAGTTATTTATACAATAAAATAAACTCTACTTTAAAAATATACCCTCTTACTAAAGCAAAGTGCAAGCAAGTACTCAACACGTATCTATTGGACCTTGATTACGATAGCACTGAAAGCCTCTTAATTGTTTTAAGATAAATGTGCTGTCAGCCTACCTATCACTCCACAGTACATCAAGGTACACCACATTTACAGCACACCACACCACACCACACCACACCACACGACACTACTCCACACCACACCACACGACACTACTCCACACCACACCACACGACACCATACCACACCATACCGCACCACACCACACCAGACCTTAACATACTTCACTAGTACCCACATTGTCGATAATAATTGTAATTTTGTAATTATAAAAAAAAATCCCTTAATTTTCTCGTACCAAAGGTTGAAATGATTGTTATCAATAATTTAAGATTACTCAAACACTGTTTGGGGGGAGGAGGCGGGGCTCGTAATCTGTGTGACAGGTTTTTCCTAGTGCAGATACCAGTCTCCCACAAAGGATTTGTCAAATGTTTAGTGTTTAGGCACCTTTGTGGAAGAAAAATAAATGTTTATTTATTATTATATTATTATTGTGCCCGAAACCATTGTTGTCATAGTAGGCAGACTATTAGAATCCACCGTATGCGTTTTAGTGCTATCTAGCACCACTATTTTAATGCACCCCGCACTCACAGGCAATTTACGAAAATCCAGAGGAGCTCGTGCCTAATCGAAGGTTAAGCTACGCTTGTTGAGGTCAGTCCATGGATGGGTGACCATCCATTACATACCCAAACCCCTCAGTGCCCCGGAAGGTACGATATGCGGTTGGTCCCAGCTTTCATTTGTTTTTTCAGTCGTTACGGGTAGTCAGAATCCCAAAAGTTTATCGACCAGTCTTACCAAGAGGTATCGTGTTACTAGTAACTCAGTCGCTCCATGTCAAATAATGATATGCAGCCGCAACCGGCTAGACTGATAGCCGACCCCAACATAGTTGTGATCGATTGAGGCAGTTGATTAATTACGATAATTCACCGAGAACTTTTAACTAATATGAGTCCCTAATATTTTTCCAGTAAACCACACAAACCGGACGAGAAATGGCCGCTGTACTCGCGCTCATCGCCCCACTACTACACGTACACCGCGGATGGGACCAGTGGACCCGCCGGGCCTCGCGGACCCCGTGCCTCCGCCTGCGCTTTCTGGAACGACTTCCTCAACAAGCTCAATGGTGAGAAACTCATTACTTTCCTCAACATTATAATCTAACCATACAAGTCGGACGAGAAACAGCCGCTGTACTCGCGCTCATCGCCCTCACTACTAAATGTACTATCAGAGAAATATTGACCTGGCCACCTTAAGTGTAATTATTGCTTGCACTGCCCGGCCGGTATAGCAGCGTCTTTGTTTCTCATCGACCAATAGCAACCGTCATCAACACGTAGTGAGCAAACCTAACGGGTTTTTAGGTTTTTAGCTGATAGCTTTCTCTTCTCCGATCCTTTTGTTTCTATAGTAGGTAAAAGAAACCCAAATGTCCAGATGTTTTTGGCTAACAGCCCAAATGACCAGATGTGCACATGAGCGCAAAATCTTTTAAGTAAAAAATTGCCGTTACTTTTTTCGTCCCTTTTTATTCCAAAACAAAACAAAATTTTTAGAACAAAATTTCTGTCATTGGTTGATGCAAAAGGGGGCAGAAATCAGTCTTAGTCATCTATGCAAAGGATTTTGTTTTAAAATTGGCTAGGTCAATATTTCTCTGATAGTACACCGCGGACGGGACCAGCGGCCCCGAGCTCGTCCGAGCGTTCCTCAACAAGCTCAATGGTAAGAATCAGTCATCATCATTTCAGCATAAAGTTGTTCACTGCTGAATATAGGCTTCCCAAGCGTCGCCACATCGACCGGTTCTGTGCTTCTCGCATCCAGCGGATTCCTGAAGCCTTCACAACGTCATCGCCAAGAAACTGTACATTGTATTTATTTCATGGTCTTAAAGGAATATCGTTGTGTAATGTCGTTCCCTTACTCAAAATACAACATCCTCGATGAGAAACTGACGTTGTTTTCCCCCAGCTGTCACCACAAAAGGTGAAATTTAACAAGTTTAATGATACAACAGTAGTTTAGCATAGTTTCTCCTACCGCTGGACGTCATCGTATTTGAAAAAGATTGCAGCTATCCTTACCCAGCACTCCGCGTTTCCAGCAGTAGGCACAGAGTCAAAATCTTTGGTAAATTCCCTTCGATCAACAATAGCACTAGATAAAGGATTAGGAACAAAAACACATCGCTCAAGTGGCTGCGATTGCATAAAGCTTGATTATAAACCTTAACACACAAACATAAAGTTTATAACCGTTTGCAATGTATTTACTACATCGAATGAAAAGTAAATATATTATTTATGGAAAAATAAAACATATTTTCTAAGTAATAAGGCTGTAAAAACTATGTTGCTTATTAAGACCATGACGGCGCGGCGACGTTATATTTTGTGGTCTTAATTTTCCGGCCGTTTTTGATGCTGTCTTCGGAAATCTGGCACTATTGTTGATCGAAGTAAATTCCGGTGAAAACGATAGTACGCAAACCCTCAAAACAATATCAGGCCTGTTTCAACCGAACCTTGCACCTTTAGGCAAAGTATAGTTCACCCACACTTAGCCATTTATGTTTAAAGTCTCATGCAAAAGGGGGCGAGACTATTGCCATCAACCGGGCAGAAATCTAGGCACCAAGCTGCTACTCTGAGAAATTCTTGATGGAAAAACCCGTTAACACTGCCCGACCTGAGAATCAAACCCAGGACCTCATGCTTAACAGTAGCACCTGCGATCACTAGACCGACATGGAAGTCAGCTGAAACATTCATGATTTTGAATAATGGTATATAGCCACTTTGTGTGCTGAAGTCCTTATCAGTGTCGTTTTACAATAACTTTTTATTTATTTAACCATATTATGTACACACATAATTATATAAACAGACAAGAATAAAGGAACAGTAAAATAGGTACAAAGGTGATGCTTATTTCTAATGAACTTCCAAAAATCTCTTCCAGCATACCTGCGATAGGATAGTAGATTTAGGGCTGATTTTTCAATAGTCAGATAACTTTTATCTGAAGAATAAATCTGACAGTTTGACATATTTTGCATACAAAAGCTGTCAAACCACAACATTTATTCCTCAGATAAAAGCTATCTGACTATTGAAAAATCAGCCCTTAGAGATGTAGACAGCCTGTGTACCAAAGAGTAAAAGAGAAAATAAAATACATAAAATCAAAAACAATTCACTTAATAAAATAAAACAAATAATATACAAACATACATACATACTTCTTAAATAAATATCACTAGTATATTAATATATACGCAACTATGACGAAGTGGAAAGATTGTGTCACATTCACTCTTCTTTTAAAAACTGCTATTACGATCATGCGGAAAAGTCCCCCTAATCATAATATCAATTTTACTCACTTATCTACTTCTTGGCAGAGTTCTCTACATTTTCCTTCGTTGCTATTATTATACAAATGGGTTTATCCTTGACCTACTTCGGCCTCAAGGATTTCACAATGTCTGATGTCATGTGCATATTAATTATTGTGATTCGTTTTATCGCGATAAAAGTGTGTGCTCTTTCTTAGGTAAATTAAATTCTTCGATAAATAAGGACAATTCGAATACCGTTACAGATAGGATGATTTCATGTTAGCAATCTACCTAGACTTATTCTAAAACGAAAATGAACAAATTAAAATAAAATCAAATCAAAATATTTTGTTTCTCATAAACCTACACGGACACTTATGAAACGACAGAAGCTAGGTGCACGGTTCAAATTGGTCGTTTCCCATGGAGAAGAGCCGGCAAGAAACTCCACGTTGACTATTTTAAATATAATTTGGTTTTTACATTGTTTTTACAAATTTTCGGTGTTTATAGTTATGGGAGGACAGTGTAGGCCTGTCAACAACTGTAGATCTCAACTGGAACGTGATGGGAAATTATTGAAATATCCTTTCAGCTACCACACAAAAATTCATTAATCTTTGAATACTGTTAATATACTAAGTTTTAAACCATCCTCGCATCTTTTAATCCTTATATAATATGTGTGTCGGTTAAGTTTAAGACTATCGTCCGAGTGATTAAGAAGTTATAACTTTATAGGTGACCACTCAACAAGGACTTAAAGCTGTCGGGTAATTAGTAATATTGTACATTCAACGCAATAAAACTTGAACTAACTGTAACTTAAAGTAAGTTAAGAACTATAGTGGAGTTTTATTATTCACTTAAGTATTTGTTGAGGCCAGACTTTATGGCGACGACGGCGACCGTTTTTAACTAGGCAATTAGTTAAATTAATACTGTCTTCTACTACTTTCACAGTACTGTCGGATATAGAAAATCTTTAATTTTTTCTCTTTAATCTTTAATTTTATTTTTTTGTCGGCAATATGTATGCTTGAGGCTTTTGACAACGTTGGATGTATATACTTGTCTCTTTTTTATATTATTTTTATTTGTAATATGCGTTTTGTTTTTGCAGAATAAACATTTTTTCTTTATTTCTTTTCTTCTTCTTTAATAAAGTTTTTGGAACATAATCATTATTTGATAATTTTGATATTTCTGATTCTGGTATTTCGGATTCTGATATATCTGATTTTTTAACTGCTGTTTACGTGGCTTTGACAATCTAACAACGGTGTAAATAAATAGAAAAGGTATAGGATTCTTTCTACTCCCCACTGTTTGGAGCCCAAAAGGAAGGTACCCACCAATACCACAATATCCGTTATATTTCCTGTCTTCGTATTGCTATTTATTTTTCCAGAACTGGAGCACATGCCATGTGACGGGGCGGTGACCGGTCCATATAGCAGTGTCGCCGGCACCACTCTGCCTATAATCCTGCTGATGACGCTCGCCACTACTGTCGCGTTGTAAACGAGACACGGCAGCGCACTTGTACCAGTCAAGTGAATATTTACGCAGTAGGGAAGAGTAGACAAATTATTTATACAAACTAGAACAATAAAAATGCAAATAAATGTTTTACTTAACAAGTAATTATAAAATGAAAGTTTCATTGAGAATATTCTTGAGATACATATTTGTCTTATTGAAATTGCCATTTTTTAATTGACTGTGAAGACCTAGATGAGTATTGCAGAATGGCATTTCGAATTTTAATACCGGATACTAAAGTTCTAGTACATTAGTAGCCGGTATTAAAATTCGTTACTTCTAGAAGTAATTGTTGTATCAATAAAATATATTTTATCACAATCTTACATATCACTGGCGTGTGGAACGTGAATCGAAGTAAAACTGACAATGCAAGGAACGTTAAAAAACTGAACTTTTAAAAGTGAAATCGTGAAGTGAATTCGTACGTGGAAAATGAAGAAAGGACATTATTAACAGCAAATTATTTCTAATTATAATAATATAAATAATAATTTTTGATTATTTCTTTCTCTGTATCATAATAATGTTGTAGCAAAAGTATGTTGAATGTTAAATAATTTAGTTTACGATGTTCCTGTAACTAGTTGTTTCGTATGTTTGGTGTTTCATATATTTAGTTAATGTGTATATCATGTTATAAATGTCGGCGGATTAATATAATACCTGTGCGTATAAAATAACGTTAGTTATACTTAGAGAAAGTATTTATACGTCGGCTTTCATTGTTAAAGCGAAGCTTTCACTCACGACAGTTTGATAAAAATCACTATACATATCAAAGTGTGCCTCTGCTTAAATAGCAAAATGACATATCTTATTCGTAGCAAAATTTTACGATTTTATATATTAATGGTAATAATATAGAAGTCGAGTGTATACTGTGAGATAAATTTTTATCAATATATTTACCTACTACTATTGTATTTAGGACGCTAATAATTCGTACCACTTGAGGATCTTATGAACTCCAAATTCTTATGACTTCGAACAGATAGTATATTTTGTGAATAGTCCCTTCTTTAGAATAGACTGCGATATTCTGAGCGCTGAGTAGACTTACCTGTACCTTACGTATTGTATTGATAGGCGAAGCACAAGATACCGTAAATCAATTAGTACAACTAAGTCACACGATTCTGACACTTATTGTTAGCACAGGATGAGTATTCTTTCCTTAATAATGTCAAAATCAATATACATTTCGGTAATGTAAAACTTATATATGAGGAAATTATATACAGGAATCTAATCGTCTTCACAATGGCCGTGAATTCAGAAACAGTACGTAATTCGTAGCTTAATAACGCTTTAAGTGAAAAATTATCTTATGAACTTAGTAACAATTTTATACTTTTAACATAATATTTGTACTAAAGAAACGTTAGCGGTAATAAAATATTTATACCTATGCGATCGTCAATTACTATCCTTGGACAAGATGGAGTAGCGGTGGATATTGAATTGAATAAAGTAACCATGCTTACACAAAACGACAAAAAAAATTGTTTAGTACTGAATAGTATCGAGATTCCCCTTTCCCTAACAGAAATGTATTCCGAACTATCCTAAACACACTTGTGACCCTTTTATAAGCACGAAGTAGTTTTATAATTTGTTAAAGTTACGGCTTCCTAGAAGAGCGGTGACCGCACTTAACGGCCGTCGTGAGGGCTGTCATGAAAATGATGACAGCGGCATAGATTTAATTCGTTAGATCCGCCGCGACAAAAGATCGTTGCGTTTCTGTTTCTTTTTGACAGCTCTGACACACAATGACGCAGTGACGTGACTTGATTGTCGTGGAAACAACGCTATCTAACAATTTGTGACCTCACCTTTCTCAGTACGGCCACTTTTTCGCGTGACTATTACTACGGTGGGAGCAAATTAGCGATTTAAATCTTTGGGCAGCGGGGTTTGACTTAATGACGAATACTGATTTAAATGAAAGATTTTCATGACGGCCGTTATAACACGACAGAACCGCTTTCCTAGGAAAACAAAGCTGAACCAACCTTTTCATTACTCCCACAATTCGTGACAGTTTTTATTAAATTTACAAATAGGAAACATATCTAACATTGGCAAAAGTTGCACACACTCGCTTACTTGTTGAACTAAGCACAATTTGAGAAGTTGTATGGGATAGCTTTAATTAGTAAGAATAAGGTGTAAAGTGATCTAAATAAGGATTGTATTATAAGTAGCAATTTCAAATAATGTTAAGATCTTTTAACCAAAATATAATTTTTAAACATGTTGTAATGATATGCTTCACCAAATGTAAACTGTATACAAATATTATTTATATTTTGTAGAAGTTTATATAGGAAAAACTTTTCATTCGCATTATTTCCTTTGTTTATAAATGTTGCTTAAAGTGAAGTAATGATTAGCGACTGTTTAAACATAAATTTAGACGTTTAAACGCCTCTGAACTTTAATCAACGTTTATAAATAAACCCCCACATTACAGAGGGAGTATTGCACTTAATTTAAACACGGTTTAACTTTTGAATGTAACTGCAAAAAGTATTTACTAAAAGATATTCTTGTTATTTACTTGTGTCAAACTTATATGTGCAATTAGACCATAAACTGTACGACATCCAATAAAATAAAAAAGCATAATTAACACTGATCTTATTGGTAAAAGTTTGAATAAATATTTATCACGAAGTAAAATAATTGTGATTGTGTTATATATTTAGTTGAAAAACAAGTGAAAAAAAATAGATGATAATATAATATATGAACCGACTGTAGTTAGAAATAATTTCTTAATCGATTTATGAAACCTGCACCCTAATTGCGTAACACACTTTCTTCCATCACAATTTCATGAATTTTAAAAGAAATTTCTAATCCATTGCTTCTTATGTTTGAAAAATGCGTCTTTATTTTAAGTGTTAACACGCAGATTACGCAATGAACGTGGCTGAACTGTCAAAATTAAAGACATATTGATCAATTGTCATGTTATGTGTGTTATTGACGGGGTCCTCTAGGGTCAATGCCTGCCAAGGTTGCGGGAAAGTCCGAAAGGGTTACCGTGGCCTCTGGCACAGGCAAATGAAGGAACACGGGTGGGTTTTAGCCAGTAAGAGTCTGACACGCCCGTTCTGACAAGAAGTTATTTGAATATATCCGAAGCAAAAAAAAAAAGTGTGTTACTCAATTACCGCACAGGTCATTATTTGTTTTCAATAGGCCTAAATTTTGTTTTCACTCATAGATCTATGATATAAATGTGTAGGGTCAACCCTACATTCTATCGCTGTATGAGACGATATCAATACGTACTGTTTGTTAGTATATATTTGTTGAATAAGCTACTCATTAGGCGTAGTGTATAGCATAGGATGTAAGACTTAGATTTGATGTGATTGCCATTAGAACTTTATGTACCTAACTAATACTGAACTTTCTTATTTTCTCTAATCTGCAAATACGGCTATTTAGGCAGACTATCCAAATTATTGATCGGGAAATATCTATAAAATATATGCGTAAAATAAACAATAATCATTAACACTGTATGTATGTAAAACAGCTCTTAAATGTGTAGTCAATTAGAGAAATCTACAGTGGTATTATTTGTTAGATCAAATAAATGTTTAATGTTATTTATGTAAAAGCTTATATCTGTTATGCAAACGATAATAGTAGCTACTGCTTTACAAATTAGGTGCTAATTTAATGTGTGTATACATGAGTGTGCACTTATTCGTTTTATCACTGGAAACTAAATGCGAATGACGTCGACAATATGTGTTTAATATGTTGGACCCATGTGTCGTGTGCTCTTAGCGCTTTCGGTAGGAAAAAAAAACAACGTTTTAATAACTTGTTTTTCTTCATACGTTCATATAATCGTAATGCTAAAATTACTATCAATATTAGTTATTATTGTCATAGAATTTAAATGTCGAAAAAAAATCTTGTATATTTTTATTATTACGTAAATTCGTTTGTACAGTTGCACGAATATTTATTTCACCGTAGCGGGAATAGACTATTTTTGTCAGAGTACTGTAACACAATAGTGGTATTAATTGCTTTTAAATAAGTATTTGTTTATTATCTCTATCCAAAAAATTACTCAATAAAATTTAATTAAACGTTTGTTTTTTATTCTGTCGTTATTTAAAAAAAATAAACAGGCTCCCCTCGGTTTCTGAAAGCACATTGAAATAAATTTATCAAATGGTTCAAGAAACCGTGCGTAAACCCCTGAAACTCTTCACCAGACTGCAGCGACATCTATGATTTTCGAACGTCACTTTATATAATACTCAGTTTTACAAGAACGGTTTGCGACGACTGGGATCATAAGCAGCGTGAACCAGTGAAGGTGTCTCATTCAACAGTTTCGGAATAAATTATATAGAGGTCGTTATTTATATTTAAAAAAACGTGGCTTTGGCTGTGCTTTACCCTCACAAAGTCATTATTAACATGTTTATGCGATTGGTTTGTACTAATCTTACATATTAGTTCAACATATTGTAAGCGCATTTAACGGGCTTACAGAGTACCTACCTACAGTAAAAAAACTATAAGTGGGGGTAGCTAGATATTTTTATGGCACGTGTTTTCATAGTCTATCCTTTATCACGTTTAACACGTTCAGTACCGGGAACCCCCCCGGAGGGCTCACTCATGTCGCACATTGGATGCCGGGAGACTTCGCGGAGGGCTCATTTAAAAAGTTAGTTTTTCTTAGATAATACAACTGTGAAAATAAAATCAGTTGTATATTAAAACAAGATTTATGTAATAGACTCGTTGGTTTTCAAATGCAAAGCACTTTATTTATTATCTATTATTATTTTTTAAATGGGAGTCACGATGCACGTATTTCAAGGGTGTTAAACCATTTTACGGTTACGAATATTCACTAAAAAGCCAAATAAATATTTTGTGATTATAAAACACGATGATGAGTTTAAAAATCGTGGCTTTACAGGGTTCCGTATCAAAATGGTAAAAATAACACTTACAGTGCGACTACGTTTGTCTGTCACAGCTGCTTATTTTAGGTACCTACTACGTGTGCTCTAAACTTGAAATTTGGAATAAACATAAATAATGCCTGTCCATACGAATAACAAATGAAAAAAAAAATAAGTTTCATTGCAACAGGTAACTAGGTCAAAATAATGGGGCATCACATGAAAGTGCTCCGTTAGCACATAATAAATCATAAATCTTATTTTCATAACGAAAAAACACAAGACCGTACAGAAAGCAAAGTCGACGCTGAACTTACTAAAAGTAAAACTTCAATCTTTACTTATACTTGTCACAAATCGTACCGTAAAACGTTACCCCTTGGTAAGACTCGTTGTCAGACTTTATGGCTTCTGACGACCCGTAACGAGTGTCAAAGATCCATGAATGACAGCCGGAACCAACGGCTTAACGTGCTTTCTGAGGCACGGAGGGGTCTCGGTATGTAAAAGTATACACCCATCCACGGATCAACCACGTCAAGTGTAGCTTAACCCAGATCGACACGTATGGCTGTTATTACTTAGCCACGAGCCCTTTTACCCTCCCGCTTAAAATGTTTATAGTTCTAGGGGCCACCCTCTAACCGACTAACAAAAAAATAATGAGCCTAACAATATATTCATCATGCATGTCGCGTCATTGTGTGTTGAGAATGTTCGCTAGTGTGATTGAAGAGCTTAACATTTCATTCGAACTTGGAATCCCATTTTTTATAAAATAATATGAAATTTTTATCCCCGATGAAATCCCATTCAAATTATGCAGAACATATTGGTCACTACGTCAGGAGAGATGTTGGCGTGTTTATTGGGACGCAGCTTAACAAATTAATAGCTCCAACCGTCATAGCAACATCGTAGCACCGTCGTAGCAGGGTCGTAGCGGTGTCGTAGCTGAGCGTAGCGGTGTCGTAGCTGAGCGTAGCGGAGGCGTGTAGTGGTGACCCAGCGCAGCGAAGTGGCAACGGAGCGGGGTGTCACAGCAGCTTCGTAACAGCATTGTGGGAGTTGGTTGGCATTTTAAAATTTAATAGGTACAGAAGCAAAGGGTAGGTGTAGTCCTTAAGAATGTATTAATATGAGTTGATTAAAATTTTGCGTATTTTTTTTTTCTAATACTGATTTCTGAATTTTGACATAATAGCAGGCTTCTGACGTTGACTGTATTTAATGTAGGGAGTAAGTAGGAAGGTAAAATAAAAAAAAAACAACTTGTACATTTATTTATTGACAAATAGCTAGAGCGTTAACATTTAACGCGATCGTCTTAATGCATGACTAGATAGTGATACTGAATTTGGTAATAAACTTTTATTTTTATTTCGTTAACACACGAACTACGTAACATTATGGAAAACTTATTACCAATTAGTTATTTAACGCTAGATTAAGATGTGATGGTATGCAGTTTGTATTAACTTATGTTTATACTGACACGGTTTTGAACAAAATTTGTGGTTAGTTACATAGTTTTGCTTAAATTTGTGGCCATCGTTTCCACTGATCCCTTGATTGGATGCGAGCTCGCGTCCGGGGAAGGGTCCTGTCTAAATCTGGCATCGACGCTGAGTAGCGCGACTTACCTCTAACAGAGATGAATTGTTTGATTGAAGTTTGCGCCTACGACGACATTGACAGGCTAGTCCATTACGGCGCAAACTTTCACCGATTAATCGATTGATTAATTTAATCTAGGATTTACATTTTCTAATACAGATATTCTACCGTCATTACAATGATAAGTATAGACAATGACAGACAACGTCAGCTTTTTAATCTCTATTCTATCTACATTCAATCAGTAATTAATTACGAATTAAGAAGAATTTAAATAACACAAAATTCAACGGTCAGTTTATGAACCATCACGTGCGTAAATGATTGAACTCGTTGAAGTCAACGTGAAATAAATAAATTGCATTCAGACATCATCCCTGGGCCGTAGTCGAGAGGCTACTGAGAGCGCGTGTTTCCATTTATAGGTCGTTTAGGCCGCACATGAGGTCAGCGTTTTCAAGGTCCTCGAGGGGAAGGGGGGCAAAGGCGAGGGTCGCAGAGTTGTGGTAGCGTCCACTGGACACCAGCCGGACCACCGTGTCTTCACAAGCAATGAACGCCGGACGCCGAGCTGAAAAATACCCTTCGAATTAAGACTACTTAATAAAATTCTTGAATTCATTCACTCACTGACAGACAACCCACGCCATAGACCGCTGGGTTTAGAAGCAAGCAAGCCTGAAAGTTCCTTTTGTTGTGAAAGTCAGCACTGAGGAATGTATGTATGTAAGATCGTTATTTTTTCCGATGGGTAATCTTTTCGTGCACACGGCTTGTTTTACCCTTAATTTGCATGTTACAACATGCAATAAGCTGTTTGGGTCTTTCATGTTTCTGTTTGTGAAGATAATGAAAAGCAATAAAGAGTGAGCTCGGACAGAAAAGCAATTTGGGTGCCATTCCCCTTGAACATTATTTGGAAAAATTCACAGTTTTTTATTTATTTTTTAAATATCGTCCCACACTAGGAACTTCTCCTGTATCGTGGGTGCTTTTTCAAACATTTAAACTCACATACACAAACAGCCAGACCCGGAACAACTACTTGCAGGTCATACAAATATTTGTTCCGTGCGGGAATCGAACCCGCGACACGCAGCGCAGCAGTCAATCGCTTAACCACTGCGCCAACCATGCCGTAAATCAACCAAATAAATAAATAAATATGAGACAACATCCACACAAGGTCTTCAGGTCCCGGACTAGGTAGAGCCTATACTACGGTAGCCTGATGACTGATATACAGACTTATATACATATACACACCCAGACACAGGTCAAACAGACATGCTCATCCACACAAATGTTTGACTTCTCCGGGGATCGACCCCGGGACCAGCAGTTCAGAAGGCAGGGTCACTACCAACTGCACCAACTGGTCAGTCAAGTAGTATGCTGAGGATTAACTGAAATCCTACAAGTAACTTTACGACAAATTCTTATTTATAACGAGTTAGGAAATGGAATTTAAATTACTGCTTATTTTTGAAACTCCCACAAATATAACTTTCGACTTGTACATTATTAATAACGTCATTCAACTGTTTAAATAAGCCAGTATAAACAGAACAAAAACTGCTTAGCATACAACAATTAAATAAATATAAGTCGTCGTCCTTATGTAATGTTTGGCCATGTGTAGCTACGGAACGCATATAGTGTTTCTAATTTTCCGGGACGTAGGACACTTCGTCCCGAAAAATAATATAATAATAAAAGGTTTCATAGTCTGATATATTCTACCTTGTCAAATTTCATCAAATTTGGTTTGGGAACTTGACCGTGAAAACGTATGACACAGACAGATTTACTTTTACGTTTTCTTGTGTTACTTTTGCGGAAAATCATAATAAATAATAAATAAATATCGTCTGACATTGCACACAGCACCATCTAGTTCCAAGTTAAGCACTTCTTAAGGCTTGTGTTATGGATACCAGATGGTTGATACACTACTTAAATACATTTTTTTTTTAGTTAATTCATACATATTATAAAATATACATCCATGACTCGGGTACAAATGTCCATATTCATCATACAAACATTTGCCCCTACCGGGATTCGAACCCAGGACCATTTGGTTTCGCTGACTACACTTAGCCACTGTAGCCACTACACCAAACGTGTCGTCAAAAAATCATAAAACAATATATTCTTATGAATAGGTCCTACCTAGCACTATTTATAAGGTAATCTAAAATACACTTCGCTTTGAGAATTCCTTTTTTGTCGCCGAGAATGGGAGATGAAATAGCCATGTTTTCTTACAAAGAACTGTAAGTAGGTAGGTACCTACTTATTGTAGCTACACTTTTCTTTGAATACCACACAAGGGAACACTATATTCCAATCAATAGTGAATAAAATAAAACATTCAGAAGAGTGAGTAATACGTTTTTGGCTTGTGGTGTTTTAAGCCTGGGCTTAGATAGAAAGTCAAGTACTTTAGGTATCTCACGAATGGGACAAACGACCTGTGCTTTAATCCTTATTCGGAATTTGAATTTTCCTACTATCCTCTTAGGGAATATTTTATCAAAGCAACACGTTCTTTATGGATGTCTAATCTAAAAACATGCAAATAAAATTTGTTTTGCTTTCAGAAACAACTAGAGTATATAATCAAGTTTACACAGAGTAGCGATGAAAGGACTATTTATTACATTGTCCCCATTTCTTGGAATGTCTAAGTGTGCTTAGCTCAGTAAGGGCATTATTCAATTTACTGTAGTTACCATACAAGCTTTTAAACCATTTGACTATATTATTTATTTTATATAAGGTAGCTTTACACCTGACAGTAAAAATAACAAAATTATTATTCCAAACATTAGGCCAATTACGATGTACACAGAAAATAAGAAATACAGAGAGTGACATAATTATTCATATTTATAGTTTGCGCGTGCGTGTATCTGTGCGGTGTGAGTGTTGTAAATGTGTGTGATGACATGTATGTATGACTATGAATGTATGACTAATCTGGCACTACTTGCGAGTAGTTAGCTGAGTATCCGGCGTTTGGTGGAGGATTTGGATAATCTCATTTTTAAGTCTGTTTCGTGTGGTATTAAGAGCGTTTATACCTTATGAGTGGCAACGTCGCAATTTAGTGTCATATTTCGTGGTTTTCAATTTTTATCATTTAATCGGAGCTATATTTTAAAAATCTGTTTAATTAACTTTTTAGAATTATGTGAAAACTGTGTAAAAGGTAAGAAATCGTTGCATTTACAGTTCTATTTATATGCAAATAATACATTGGAAACTTGCAGGGCGTTATTTTCATTGTAAAATAACTGTAAGCATTACGGTTACTTACTTTTTAAACACTTTCACGTAATTCTAAAAAGTTAATTGAACATATTTTTAAAATATAGCTCCGATTAAATGATAAAAATTGTAAACCATGAAATATGACACTAAATTGCGACGTTGCCACTTATAAGGTATAAACGCTCTTAAAGGGTCCAGAGATGGGAATTTATCGTTATGCTGGTAGACGAAAGAATGGTGAGTTCTTTAGATAATTAGTGGAGGTCGATGGTACTGATAGCAAAGTTGTATGTCTGGTACGTCTAAGTGGAACGTTAAAGTCTATTCTGAGCAGTTGTGGACAGTCAATTTGATTGTTAAGTATATCGTACAATAACATCATATCATTTAACAGTCGTCGCTCTTCCATGTATGTATGAATGTGGATAGCTATACGAATAGGGGTAGACCAAAGAAACGATGGGTGGACTGTGTGAAATATGGTGTGGATAGAAAGGGAGAGTGGAAGAGAGAGAGAGAGAGAAAGAGAGAGAGTGTGGAAGATATATACATGGGACGCCGACCCCAAATTAATTGCGATAAAATCTTTCCTAGGTCTTGTAGGGTATTACAGAAAATTTATTAAAGACTTTGCTAAACTGACAAAACCATTGACATCATAGGCAAGACAATGATGATGATTTATGTTTCAAATAATACATTATTACCTTCAGCTGAATCAAGTCCACACACGCTATCTTGGACCTCCATTTTGGTGTGGTCGAGTCCGTTGGCGCCTCCGATGTCCACGTAATCAGATAAGCCACGCTTTGTGCACTGTGAAAGGAAAGAGTTCGCTATTAATTTCTACAAGGTGTTGTTTTGCATCCTCGTCAAATTCGAGGAGGTACTATGCTAATGATTCTCGACACGAATCAATAATAAAATAAGTAGGTATTTATTTATATTTTTTGTATTTTTCGGAAATCGGCATGTGTAGGGCCCGTGTGATACCGCCCTGTAACTGCGCTGTAACTGTAACGCATGCACACAGCGACATAGTCGTACGACACTGCCTACCGTATACGCAACGGGGCGATTTTGTTCTATGAAAGTGGAGTATTCTGAAATACTGTCAAACTTAAATACCTAAAAAAACAAGTATGTTTTAAGTATTGAGCAGGATCGTAATTTTATTTGATTATTTATGTCTTTCATAACAGCCTCCTGAAATTTGACGAGGATGCAAAACAACACGTTGTATACAAAGATAAATAAACAGTCTGAAACAGTCATGTCGACCGACCACTGCTATCGGCAGAGGTTTGCCGTGTTAGCTGCACGGGTTATTTGTTCACCAGTCGCGGTTTGTAGTGGGCGAACCTCTCCAAATTCTTCATGTAAAGCGAAGCTACGTAAAAGAGCCTAGCTTAGTCGTAAGCAGCTTTAGATTCTAAGTAGGAAAATTTTACAACGTCTAAATGTGGACTTCAGTGATAAATATCCCTTTCCATTTGTTTGATTTTGTGAACTAGTAATATTATAAACTACCATTGATGTCTAAAATCAAGACTTTTACATCACTCCAGGCAAGCGTCTGAACTTACGAAATGTATCTAACTAATTTTAATTAGGTATTAATCAATCAATAATAATAAAAAATAAGTAATATAAATAATAATATTTAAATATTATTAATTAAATATTTATTTGCAATGAATGTAGGTTACATTAAATGCAGGTGGAGTACATGGGAGTGAGCCATGTACATTCTGCCTGGAAATAGGCACGCAAAAATTATAGAAATTGTTAAGAAGCTATCCAGAAGTAAAATTACAAATTAAAATGTCACAGTCAGAATGATTACAATTTTACATACTCGTACATAAATTAATATTGAAAAATGTCAAATCAAAATGTTACTAAATAATAAATTTTAAAATAAATGTATAATAAGTCCATACGTTCAAGATAATATTAATTATATTTACTATACCTACACATTGGTGCCGATTCCCTTGTTCACAAACTAAACTAAATTTAAGTTGAGTCCATCTTTTTCTTTTTATTTCATTTGAAAAGGACAGAAGATAAATATTAGTTTATTAGAATTACATCTTATTATTTTGTACCTATGTTTTACACTACTTGACTTAAACTAAAATTAATAATATGTACATATGTATAGTATATCAAAGAGAAAGAAAAGAAACATAGGCTATCAAAGAATTCATCCGCATCCGCTGTCAACAGGAAAACTGGCAGCATTGCCACGTTGCGTTGTATAAATATAAATATAAATATCGTCTGACATTGCACACAGCACCATCTAGTTCCAAGTTAAGCACTTAATTAAGGCTTGTGTTATGGATACCAGATGGTTGATACACTACTTAAATACATTTTTTTTTTTCGTAAATACATACATATTATAAATATACATCCATGACTCGGGTACAAATGTCTATATTCATCATACAAACATTTGCCCCTACCGGGATTCGAACCCAGGACCATTTGGTTTCGCTGACTACACTTAGCCACTGTAGCCACTACACCAAACGTGTCGTCGTGTATGGCGATGCTGATTCTTTGGCCAAAAAATAGGCCAGGTTTCTGGTCACGCGAAGAGTCGACTAACCGCTTGGCGATGTCTCGAAAAACCAAGTGGGCACTCGGACCCCATGGCCCTTGTGTTTAATGTTTATTTTAAATAAATAATTTGAATTGAATTGAAAAACATTACTATGGAAGTAAACAACTATATACCCTATATTTGTAGTTGAATTCCAGTTCCCATAGTTCGCCGATCATTACAAATTTCAAAGCCTACACACGTGTCCTAGTTGATTTGCGGTTTGAATTACAAATTCTGAATGCTATTATTTCGTGTAAAACGGTGTTGTTTAGATATTCATGGCTCAATATCCTGTAGCTGAACATGATAAAGATTATGTTTTAATTAATATTATATGCCAGGAAAGGGTGGTTCATGTAGGTATCCTCAAAAAGATGTAAGTCATCCTCAAAAAGATGTAAGTATACATTGAGAAAAATTCATTTAATTATCTACAATCTTTGTTCTATAATATTGTATCAATGTGTAGCCACAAAACATAGTACCCAAAGGATACGTAATAATAGCTACAAAATAATAAAACACAATTTGTAGACAGTCAAATGAATTCTTGTGGATGTATAGGTATATCCATTTGAGGCTGACTGTGCTTCAAAAGGATTGTATCGCCTTTTTTCCCCGTGGGTGTTGTTTATCGTGGGAGGATTTGATTGGATTGAGAGCAACATCCTGTGTTCAGCTAATAAAACTTATTACGAACATACCCTCTAACCAAGCTTAGATAATTACTTATTGAAACATTTTTTTTCCTCGTGAATTCAATGTGTTGGACATTGAGGCATGATTGGCTGGCAAAATAATTAAAGTTTGAAGGGACAACTAAGAAAAAGTTATGAATAGCGCAGAATGTAGGCGGCGTATGGAATAGAAAATCCTTTATTATTTCCACCATAAGAATTACAGATTTAGATGTGAAATTGATATTGTGTATTCCCCTAGGTTTCAAAGATGTATGGGCGGTGACTGTGACATCATGAAGCAAGTAAGTACTTTTCAAAATAAATATTAATTTGTAAGCAACGCAACTGGCAATACTAGGTACGAGGAACAGGGTGTAAAGTTCACTCATAGCTCCATAGAAAAGGGAGGATCCTTAGATCCTCCGACCAGACGGACGTCGTGTCTGGTGGGCAACTGTCCGTTGATTGATGTCGGCAAGATGTATTTATGATGCTAGTCACACGGTAAACTCTGCTTGCGCGATGCAGGTCGTCAGTATGACGCGCAGCTCGCATGTGGCGATGTAGATACCGCTACAGTACTTTTTGTTAGACTGAACAATTTTTAAACTGTTTTCCGAAATATCAAACAGCAAAAATAGTCTCCTATTAAAGTGACTAAGAACATAAATTGGTTTACTTTGACGAGTCTTTAAATGAAGTTTAACTTGTTTGTCTCTCAATTTTGTCGAAATTGTATCACTAGAGGTAATCTCGCGACTGTTATTATGTAAGTTATAGCCTTCAATGTCGTTATAGCAATTTTTGATACTAATTCTATTTAAAGTAGACTAACAATTAAATTCAGAACTTCTAATCAAAAACATTTCAAATATCGTTTCTCATGTTCACCTAATAAGTGCTAATCATTGGTCAACTAAATATCATTAGAAAATGATTTGGAACATAAAGATAAATGTTCGTACATGAGCATTAATTAAAAAAATATTTATAAGCCTTGCCATGGAGGCAGGAATTTCCGTCCAGATTAAACCATTAATCTTGAACAGTCTTGTTTTATATACCTACAAATATCTCTAGTCACCCATTTTCCGATTGTAAAAGCGTTGGTTTCTAGTCTGACTCGTAATCTACATCGCAGCTTGAATTCCACCTGGATATTCGATATTTCTACAGATATGTAAAGTAGTTCGAAGCAGTTTCTACCTAGTAGGTACTGTTACGGAAAGGTCTGTCTCGGTTTCATATAGATCTATCTTCTAAAAATGCCAAAATTAGTGGGAAAACGCTGGGATCATAAAGAGATCCTATTTCTTCTAGTAGCTCTACATTGTAGCTACATTTGTAAAAATGTGTACTATTAAATTACTGTAATCCACAAGTGGCGATAATAATATTGGGAATGTTCAGCGGTGCTATTCTCTAAGGATACAGAGCCTGGCTCGCAGGCGCCGCCACAGCGGCGACACACGCCGTTTTACACGTGGTTGCATGCGCGCAAGGCTGTATTCTTAGAGAATAGCACTCGGGAAGTTTGCTTTGCTAGGATTAATACCAATCTGTTTATCACGGCTTGAACAATTATCATAAAGACCGAGCAATGATGATTTTGATGTAGGAAAATGATTCTCCTCTCATATGAGAGAAGAATCATTTTCCTACATCAAAATCAAATCCACATTTCACCCACACATCTGCCAAGCCTTTTCCCAACCATTTTTGGGGTCGGATTTCAGTCTAGCCGGATGCAGCAGGCCTATCTGACCTCCACAACCCAGTTACTGGGTAACATTTTATCCTTGGTAAGATTGCTTGTCAGACTTTCAGGGTTCTGACGACCCGTAACGACTGTCGAAGATCCACGAATGACAGCCGGGACCAACAGCTTAACGTGAGTTTTGAGGCACGGAGGAGTCTCGTTATGTAAAGATGGTCACCAATCCACGGACCGACGGCGCGGTGGCAAGCCACACCCGCACTACATTATAATTAGTGATGCGCAATTCCATGAAACAGTGCTCCCAGCCGCGTCTGTCTATCATTGTGTCAGACAGAAAGCCACTGGTGGCCACTATTTGTTTAATAAATTATGTAGTGTAGTGACGTATGCTGTAGCTAGGAGGCCTTTTATCACACTGTTGTAAAGATAAATTGTATGAAACTTCTATAAAAATAGGAGTTAAATTGTTTATTCTGTAAATGGGATAACGGAACTTTTAAACGATATATAAAAAAAAATATTGAGTCGAAATTTCCTATCTGACTACACCTTAGAAAAATGGCAAAAAAAAACCCTGGGGTCATAGACCAGACATAATCTTGGTCAGATCCTGTGAGGAACATGTACATTAGTGTCTGAAACAGTCTTTTGAGGAGAGAACTACTCAGATTTCAGTGGACCTGTACATGCAGTCAGTGCAAGCATTTGTAAGTAATCGTGTAGCTCAACGAGCTGAACGACTCGACGAACAATACCAAAGAAAAGAGTTTTGGGTTATATATGGCAGGATGATTTTAGTAAAAATCTACGCTATGTCAAAAAAGTTTCCATTTCATTTTAGACAGAAACATAAAATTATTATTTTATAAATTGAATATTAACTAAGTTTCGTAGTCAAAATTGAATAAGAATCCTAAGTAAACCTTTCTTGCCGACCGACGTAACGTAAATTCGAACGATTTTATGTAGGTAAAATACTCGTTTCGCACACAATATTTATTTAGTAATAAGACTGTATTCATATCTATGGGTGATATAATTTAGACCAAAATGCTAAAAGTATCTTTCTAATTTACGCAGCGTTTACGTCGCGCGTTCGGGCCTCTGAAACTAAACTAAGTCAAGTGGTCAACAGATACTTGAACTATCAAACTTACGTGATGAATGGTGCCAGTCTCCATTTCGATGAGGCGTCCCTTCTTGATGGTCACTCCTACGTTGAGGTCTAATACATGGACAGTGGCCGGGGACACGGCCAGCATGGAACAGTTGCCGGTCTCACCATGGTTGCGCAGTGTGTACACGCCCTCAGCGCCAAACAGCATCACGTTGCAAGCTGTGGAAAACGGACATATTATTTTCTGTTTCGTTTGAGAATTAATATCTTTACTTATCTGTACATATTATAAATTAAAGTCGCTTTTCCTGTCTGTTTATTGTGACCGCTTTGTTCTTCTACACCACGCAACGAATTTTGATACGGTTTTCAGCATCATTTAGAGAATTTATTTCGGAAGGTTTATAATTATAAGTATGTGTAATTCCAATTAAACTTACATATAATAAAGAAATCTCGATATGTTGTCAAGTCTACAAGCCGTGCGAAGCAGGGGCGGGTTGCTAGTCTTTTATAATTAAGTCAGTATGTTCCGGGAAATTAAACTGAGCTTAATAACCTACAGATGTTGCACAGGAAGATTACATTTTACACGTGTTTCTTCCTTATCGTATTTTAAAGAACGTTGCTACAAATGAACTTGCTCGAAATATGCCACTATACGGTCTAGATTTTCTAGAACATTATAACCACTTCCTTCCACTCTGGTGGAGCCTACAGTTTGTTCAAAACTTTACGTTGTGACCTCCAACCTTGTGGAAACTAGAGTCTCATAGTTATGAATGATATGATTATGTTATGGGGTTATGAACTTTGGTAACGTATGCTACTGCTCATATTGGTTTGCACTAATCCTGGAGTAAGGTTAGCCTTTTTTTTTTTTTGTTTTGCGGGGGGAAACCTTCAAAAGGCACCCGACCTCCGGGGAGGGAGGTCGGGGAGTGTGGGATTTTTACCTCACTAAAACCACCCCGGTGATCACCATCAGCACATAGGGGCGGTCCCGGTACCTCTTAAAAGACCAATTCCGGAACCACCCCTGTGCAATGCCTGTAAGGCGCATCCCTGGGGAGACTGTAAAGGGGCCTCCCCTGAGCCTCACTATGTTCGGCAGCACGTGACCACTGTGCCACCGTCCTTCCCCCCGAGTCCCCTCGGAGTAAGGTTAGCCTAGTCTGCAGTTAATACTTGTTGCCCTGGTACTTTTGGTGAAACAACTTGTTGAATTTGACAAATTAGCCTAATTAAGAAAGATGTCACTCTCAAGAACTCCCCCTCCCTCACCCTCCCCGCTGACACCGTCGGTTGCAGGAGAGAATGCACGGAACACCGCGCTATCCTTTACAAAAGCGGTGATTGACTCACAGTTGCACCATAGTGAGTCTGAACCTGATCTCCACTCACTTGCGGTCAATATTACGGAACGGAAGAAGAGGAAGCACGATGATGAGAAGACTGAGGTCACGACTTTTATCAAAGATATGTTTGCGTCATTTTCTAAGGAACAAGAAATGCGCTTCCAACAGCTTAAAACGAGCATGGACTTAATGTCAAGTAAATATGACGAATTCCTTTCGAAGATAAATGCTCTGGAAACCGAAAAAAAGGCTGATAAACTGCTCATTAAAGAATTAGAAGAAAAACTGGAGGCAGTGGAGCGAAAATCACGTGGTACCGGTATCGAAATAAGGAACATCCCGAAGCAGAGCATAGAAACAAAAGAGACTTTGTGTCAAGAAATTATCCAACTAGGAAAAATTATTGACGTTGGTATAGATTGCTCTAGTATAAGGGATATCTACCGGCTTAAGTCAAAGGATGAATCAAACCCGGTTATTGTTGACCTGTCAACGGTTATGCTGAAAGACAAAGTCCTCAAGGCTGTCAAGAGTTTCAACAAGTCGAAAACAAAAGATAATAAACTTAATTCCACCCACTTGAACCCCAAGTGCCAAGCAAAACCCTTGTATCTAGCTGAAACCCTCACGTACAAAACCCAAAAGACATATTATATGGCGAGACAGTTTAAAAACAGCCATGGTTTTAAATTTTGCTGGACGGCAAACGGAATTGTTTATCTGAAGAAAAACGAAGAATCCTCACATATTCCTATAAACAACGTTAGTGACATGGATAAGCTAAGAATGTCAATATGACTACCAGTCACTGTTCTCGAATATCTTTGTACTTTAATTTTAGAAGTTTTTATATTGCATGCTTTTCTATATTTTAAAAACTTAAATAACTCTTTTTGTATACAGTGTAATGTGATTTGCAAAACACATTTATCCCACTCTTATAAAATATTATCACATACGAGTACACCTATATACTCACTACTTAATCACATATTCTCAAAACCAAAACACATCCTAATAACACATCACACCATTCACATCACATATATTACAGCATCCGTGTATCACACTTCTCGTACGAGGCTGTTTAATCTTATCATACGCGATTATAAGCATACATTCACTCACGCCATAACTAAATACTACCTGCCTGCAATTCTAGTAGAATACTTGCTAAATTATAAAATTCTCAGATATTAACCACTTACTAAATAATATAGATAATTACAAACCAAGTGAAGTATATATCTGTGACCCATATCAGTGTAAGGATATAGTAAAAAACCCACAATCTTTTGTTAAAATTCTACATCAAAACATTCGAAGTATTAATAAAAATTACGATAGTTTGTGCGTTTTGCTAAAACAAATAAAAATAGAGTGCGATGTTATAGTTTTAACGGAATGCTGGCTGTCTTGCGTCACTAATCTCCCTGCTTTGGATGGCTATGATACATACAGCAGCACTAAGCATCATAATCAAAATGATGGAATTGTCTTACTCATTAATAAATCTGTTTGCCATAAAATTGAAGAACCATCTTGTTTGGATGCCAATTGTTTAATTGTTAAGCAAGGAAACGATACAGTTATTGTCTCGGTATAAAGACCACACTGTTTTAAGAGTATTGATAATTTTTTAAACTCGCTGAATACCATTCTGACAGAACTGTCATCTTTTAGGAATATTTTCATAGTTGGTGACATTAATATTAATATTTTAGATAGGAACACTAACACTTCGTGCTACCTTGAACTACTTTCCTTTCATGGATTGATCCCTGCCTATGATAATGCAACAAGAGGCAGAAGTTGTATTGATCACATTATTTTGAAAACAACCTTACCTTCTTTGTCAATAATAGTCACCGCGGCTGTCACAGATCATGAGCCGGTTTTATTTTGTTACAAAAATAAAATAAATAAATTACCAAATACCAGGTCAGCTAGCAAAATTAATGTTGATAATGTTATACTAGAATGTAAAATCACAAACTTTGATGAACTGTTGCCCTACCAAGATCCAAACCTGGCAACTACTATCCTCGTGGAACTCTTGCAAAAAAATATTATTGCTAATACAATTAATATAAAAATACCACGTATGAAGGCTACTATTAAACCTTGGATTTCTTCTGGCTTACTAAGATGCATTAGAAACAGGGATAGGATGCATATGAGACTTAAAAGCGAACCTAATAATCAAATACTTGCCACTACTTACAAAAGATACAGAAACTTCTGTAATTCAATACTTAAAAAATGTAAAATTACCTACAACAAACATGAAATTGAACTAGCAAAAAACAATAGTAAAAAGCTCTGGAATAGTATAAAAAGTATCACAAACTCGCATAAAGTTAAGCAAACAAATCAGGAACTGTTGACACTAAAAAAACTCTGCAGTCGAATCTGTCAATACTGTTAACGAATTTTTTGCAAATATAGGCGAAAATTTGGCAAAGAATATTAGACCGATGCCAATTACATCAAACTTTATGTCGGAAACTGTCCCAAATATGTATTTTGCCCTATTGGATACAGACTGTGATGAGGTAGACGAGATTATAAGCAATCTGAAATCACGAGCCAGTACCGGTTGGGACAACATCTCGAGCGAAATATTAAAAAAGATTAAAAAGTTTATTGTCCCACCTCTAACAAAGATTTTCAACAGCTGCCTGGCTCTCGGAGTTTTCCCAGATGCTTTCAAGCGATCCATACTGATACCCATTTACAAGAATGGGAGGAGAGATTGTGTCAATAATTATCGTCCGATATCTATCCTGCCATCTTTGTCTAAGGTTTTAGAGAAAATTATTAATATGAGGCTGACAAATTATTTGGAAAAGAACAACCTCTTATCTGACGCCCAATACGGCTTAAGACCAAATAGATCAACTGATGCTGCTGTGCACTATTTCGTTGATTTTATCGCAACTAACCTGGACGAAAAAAGCAAGTGCTTGACAATCTTTTTAGACCTGGCAAAAGCTTTTGACACAGTCTCTCTTCCCAACCTATTGCTTAAACTCGAATCATTGGGTATCAGAGGGAATCAACTACGTTTATTTAAAAGTTACCTCTCTGATCGGATGCAGCGGGTAAGGATAGGTAATAATCTTAGCAATGAACAACCTGTTAAGCTCGGAGTACCACAGGGAAGTATTTTGGGTCCCTCGTTATTTCTGTGCTACATTAATGAACTTTGTCAACTAAAGCTCAATAGTTGTAAAATAATTTCTTATGCTGACGACACAACCCTCACTTTTTATGGGAAATCGTGGCACAACGTCTTCGCAAATGCCCAACAAGGTAATAAGGTCTGTCAATGGTTAGCATCTAACTCGCTAACCTTAAACGCGGATAAAACCAAAATATCTAACATTTACTTTAAAAAATTATAATATGAATAATTCTGTCCTTCTGCAGCACCAAATAATAGCTCATTGTTGTAA
This sequence comes from Brachylomia viminalis, assembly GCA_937001585.2. Classification (NCBI taxonomy): domain Eukaryota; kingdom Metazoa; phylum Arthropoda; class Insecta; order Lepidoptera; family Noctuidae; genus Brachylomia; species Brachylomia viminalis. Next base: position 9,787,229 of record OW443300.2, read on the forward strand.
CCAAGTACCAGATTCGATCTGCGATTGTCCACACATTAACTTCACAAACTCTATAAAATATCTGGGAATAACAGTTGATCGAAATTTAAGTTTTGCGGAACACATAAGTAACGTAGCTGCAAGAGTCAGAAAGCTTACTTATATTTTCAAACAGTTAAGACATGTGGCGGATCCCGAGATAATGAAAACTGTTTACCTAGCTCTCTGTCAATCTGTCCTTGCTTACTGTATCTCTTCTTGGGGTGGAGCAGCTAAAAGTCACTTAATAGAACTGGAGCGGGCTCAAAGACTCGTATTAAAAATAAGCCTTTCCAAACCGAGACTTTTTCCGACAGTGGCACTTTATAGCTTAGCTGAAGTTCTATCAGTCAGACAGCTTTATATACTTGTTGTTATCTTAAAACAACATAAATTTACACAGTTTGACCCAAACAACGTAGTTCTTACCCGACGTCGGAACTACCAAGTTTGCCAAATAAACTCAACCAAAACAGCTGCTAGCGCAAATTATTTCTTCTTTCAAGGACCGACACTTTATAACCTTGCCAACAAAATCCTGCAAATTTACCACAAAACCAAAATGGAATGCAAATTAAATATCACAAAATGGCTTCTCACTCTTGACTACCATGAAACAGAAACACTCTTAAACAGACACAGAAACATTTAGACTCACCACAAAACCATAGTTTAGAGGATGGCATACTCAAATATACAGTAACTCTCCCACTCTCTCATAAACACACACTCACTCTCACCCTCACCATCCAATACTCACCCTCACACCTGCCCATACGCACACACCCTCACACAACAATACTCCTATACAGACACTCACACCCACGGTACTCGTCCAGTTTTACTCCCATATACATCTCTGATGTATTAAATAAGTAGCGTTAAGATCTTCGGTTGGGGCCAGGAGACCCAAGACACAAGCTTTGCTTAGTTTGGGCTCCTGTCTCTCTTCTAATTCTGTATTGACTCAAATTGTAAATATGTTTTAAGGGAGAAAATAAACGAATTTATTATTATTATTAATAAAATAAAATAATCTATTTACAGAGATATGAGATGTCATGATAGATGATTATGTTTCTGTAAGTAGGTTTGTACAAACACTTTTACACGTCAATAATATTTTAAAAACTAGATGAGGTCGGCGTTTCCTATATGACTACTCTTAGAAGAAAGGCCGACATAAACTCAGAGGTCACAGTCTCTTTTAAAGTCCAGACAAAATCTTAGTCAGATCATGTGAAGACCATGTAGATTGGGGTCTGAAACGGTCTTTTGAGAAAAACCATATAGATTGAGCGGACCTGTCCAGTCAGTGCACGCATTTGTCAGGAATCATGAGTGTTGAGGTCTTCGTTTTGTTTGAATGAGCGTATTCAATGAATAGTAACTTCACTGCATTTAAGTCACCTAAAGCCCGCTCAGTGTGTATGCACACAAGAGCACGCGTCAACGGCAGAGGCATCTGCAGCCGTCGACACGCGTTGACGGCAGCCGTGGACTAGATTTGAGCACCATACTCAAATACACGAACGGCATGTTGTCGGCTACAAACTCAAACTCAAAGCATTTATTTCAAATTAACCAATTGCAGACACTTTTGAATGGTCAAGAGGTCGGTCAGTCAGAAATATGAAGCTAGTTGCCCATTCTAAAGCGTAGTAGGTACCTATGGAGAAGAACGGGCAAGAAACTCCATGGACACTCTTTTAAATCAAAATATTGTTACGAAAAAGTGGTTACATCATTCATGTTGAAATTACACATGTGAGAACGATGTAGAATGTCGTGCACGTTAAAAGCGTCCGTAATAAAAAGATAAAAACAATTCAGGAATTAAAATAAGCCGTGGCAGCTAAGAAATTACCAGTGCCTACTGACGGCGCCCGTTCACGAACATGACGTATGGATCAGCACCATTCAGCCCAACCATTTTGAAGGGAACTTAATGATCCAATACACACGCCACCACCAGCGACAGATTTGAGTGAGCATGACATAACTCTCAGCCGCCAGGGCACAATCAAGTCAATGAAAGACGAACCCAGTAAGGTTTATAGTAGGTACATAGTGCTCACACATGTGCTATGCAATTATACAATACTAAGAGATTGAATTTACACAATGCAAAGATAGATTTTACAACCTTCATCAGCTCCAACAATATTTTCGCTCGTGTGTATGCACACTTACAAAACTAATCATTTTCGTACAAAATAACGGGCACATATTCGTTACTTAATAATATTACATTTTCATCATAAAATTTATAAAGTAATACTCGAGTAAATGTTAACAAGTAACAAGCCACGGGTGCTTATAATGTTATAAAAAAACTCGATGTATTACAATTCTGCCAGCCATAATGATGTGTCAAACGAAAATAAACAAATAATGGAACGAACCACAAAATTTTTATACGGTACTACACAGTATATCTTTATACGGAATAATAAAAGCATTACAATTTGCGTGGGACCCTTTTAGATGACATTAACGTTTTCCTAGAGTAAGCGAGAATATTAAATTCTTTATGTAGTTTTATTTTCAGGATGGTCGGGGATAGTATTCATCTTCGCAAAATGTTAATGTGAGTCATAAAACAAACCAAGAGCTACGAGAAAACTACCAGTAAAAACATTTGCTTATCGCTAAGAGCGAGTTGGTTGGCTCCGACAGGAGTTAAGAGCAGTCGCCCACGGCGACTTTTTGCAGCGATTCAGTAGCGATACAATCGCAAAAAGACTGCGATACAGTCACAATACTGTCGCTGGTCGTATACCTTCACCCAGGTGATCTCGACCCATCATATATGTTCTATGTTAGGGGGTTTTGGTTTCCGCACTTAGTCTCCATGTTACTTGGAGTCGGCGCAACACGTTTTCTTCTTCCATTAACCATGATAGTGCATCCCTTTTTTTTTTTTTTGAGGTTGGGAAATCATCAAATAACTTCTCCCGCTCTGGGCACAGCGGGAGGGCGTGTCAGACTCTTACTGACTAAAAATCAAAAATCTCTTTGCTAAAACCCATCTGTGTTCCTTAAGTTGCCTGTGCCAGGGGCAACGGTATCCCTCTCGGACTTTCCCGCAACCCTGGCAGGCATCGACCCTAGCGGACTCCGTCATTGATGCTGACATCTCTTTGAGGCGCGCGTGGAACACAACGTGCCATCGACCCGGTCTTTATCGAACGGCGAGGTGCCCATTGCTCGCCATTCGCAAGCCCGCGCCTACGGTGGCCGGGAATCAGCTTGCGATTCCCAACGCCCAATCCCTAATATCACGATTCAGCATCGATACAGAACTGTTACAGACGCGATGCAGTATCGATACAGTCGTACTTCTGTAGTGACTACTTGTGAATGCCTGTGGACGCTACCGTAGCAAAATGAACTCGTAATTTATGTAGTTTTATTGTCGGGATGGTGTAATGAACTAACCCTCATCTTCGTATAATGTTAATGTAAGTTTATATAATAACATAATAGTTATTTATGCAACTGTTTTAATACATAATTATGTACATTTGCATACAAGACTTTATCTACACCCATGTTATGAATCCTATATAAAAGATTCTGAAACCATATTGTTCGTACACTGTTGTAAGAACCCTATGTAAATTCATGGTAAGTTTAAATGCTGAGTATCTAATACGAACAAACTAAGAAATATCTGGTGGTGTGTTATCAAAGCTTGTATCACTCGTTTTTGTAAACAACAAAGTAATAATTTTTCGCAATACCTACTAATTTCGAACAAAAACGGCGGGACACGCCGTGAATTTGCATAGGTAATCTATAAGTTTTTTTTTTAAATTATTAGCTGTTGTAGTAAAACGCGCGTGCATGACAATGTTCTTTTTTTGTAATTCATAAAGATACCACGAATTGAGTAGTGAAAATGTAGCTGTTTGATGAAAAGGGAAGGGATCGAGTTCGAGTTGCGTAATGAAATTTAGAACAACATTATAACACTCGTTTGGATGATATTATGGTTACTATGACACTGGTTGTTTTAATGTTGGCTATAAGCTAACTGTTTCAGAAACTTTTATACAGGATTTATAGCATGGGTGTAGATAAAGGGGTAAAGAAAACTACTCGTAAAACCATTTGCTTATCGCCCAGTGCTAGTTGGTTGGGTCCAGTGGGAGCTGTAGTTAATGCACCGATTCGCAAAGGTATTAGTGACGGGGAGATTGTGCACTCGGGGCACTTTGTGTTCATTAAAAGTGCGATGTAGTTACCTAATAGGAAATTTGTAATTTGACTGATATAGTAAGTTATGATAAATAGACTTATTGGTTTTTCATTATTTATTTCTACAAATCAATGAAGTACCTACTGAAAGCATAAATGAACTACGCTTTTAATTCAAAATGTGAAGTTGTTACATTCCTTCACAAAAATGTATAGCTTTCAGAAACAAATTCTGTCGAGTATCCTGTGTAAAAAATTCGATTCACGTTCACTATGCATACGAAGTTACACGGATGTAACTAAATATATATTTTATTCATCGCCGTCGTTTCATTCACAATTTGATCAATTCAGCGAAGAAATGGCGCACATATATTTTCTATTACTGCAAACAAACATAATTCATACGATTTCCATAAGCAATATCAGCCAGAATTCATATTCTACAAACGTTTAGCCACTGCTCACAGTTCCGGTGCCAGAAATACCAGTTATTTGTTCTCATAACTTATGAAAACTGCTACGATATTTGAACTAACATTAGAAATGTTACATGGATTTTCCGGAATTCATACAAGCTGTTTTAATAAACTGAGCTTTGGGCATGAGCAACACGCTCAAGCGACTTGATTCTTGCGTCAGCGACTGCGGGGTAAACAAATGAAAGAGGTTGTTTAGGATATTCCATGAGTCACCGCGACCGCGCCACTTGAGGAGCGACGATAGGAAAAAGACGGTGTCGCACGCGCGTGTCGTTTGGAGCAAGTCGCGTCGCAAGTCGCATCGACGTGGGCCTTAGAGCAGTGACATTAATGTATTTACAACTATTTACTACAATCGCAACGAAACTTCACTAACCCCATTTTTTAAAAAAACTCTTATATTTAATTTGTTGCCAAATCATCGAGTGATTTCATTGGTTTTTCCTTACTCGATCATCAAATCTACAGAGATTTGATAGCACATGTTTCAAACCTCATATTTATCCGGCTTTTAGCAAACTCCAAGAGAAAGGTAAATTAATTTAGGAATGTAACTTATTCACTGTATAATCAATATACATTATTCAAAATTACTTTCACTAACCAGCACCATAAGGATAAAATTCGCCATGTTGCCAGCATTTTATAAGTAAAGTTTTAAAACAAGTTAGCAACGCGAAGATACTTGAAAACTAATATCTTCTGCTCCCAGGTAAGGTTAATACTTTACACGTCAAGTTACACGTGTTAGTAAATCTGTGTTTATAGCAATGTCTGAATTAAAGTGATAAGAAAGTTAAATAACATTCGTTTTCGTGATGCGTTGTAGCCTTTTATGACACATGATAAGGCTATTTGGCTTAGTGTTAGCTTTTTGGTTTAACTTTTATTAGGTACTTACCTACGGTTAGATATTAGTTTGTTTGGAAGTCGTTTGGTACTTAATATTTGTTACACAGGATCTATTATTTTAGGAAAGATAATTAATTAGTTAAAAAAAACGCGCTTTTATCACGAACTAAAAATAAAAAAAATATTTAATTGACTTCTTTGATTAGTTCTTCTTTTATTATCTATAAATAATAGATCTTTACCTATGAAGTTGCCGTTTTACAATAATGTCCATTTGAAACGTAATGTATGTAGGTATGTAAATTCTAAATACAAAGAAATTTTATGTAAAAAATATGGAATTCTATTTTCAATGTCAGTCATTTGTTTATTGATTAGTGTTATGTTTTCACTACATTTGTATCTTTTTCATCAATATGAACACGATAAAAATACGAGTAATTAGGGAATACGAGTTCCGTCCCGGTAGCAATGCCGCACAAACGACTCGCAACATTAATTACCTACTACGCTTTGGAATGGGCAACTATCTTCATATTTCTGACTAACCGACTACTTGACAATTCAAAAGTGCCTGTAAATGGTTTAATTGAAATAAATGCTTTGAGTTTGAGTTTGAATTACGTGTACGGAGTGAACACTCGTTATTGGTTGTAACGCTTCCGACATGGAAATTTTGATCTAAAAAACGAACCCCGTGGTCGCCCGAAAACTAAAGTCAACAACGAAGAATAAAAGGCGATAGTGGAAGCTGACGATGCTCAATCTACGGTTGAGTCAGCAGTACCTTTCATTCTATATTATATAGCATGAAAGGTATATATATATATATATTTAACGTTTGTTAGCGTGGAATGCTTTGTTTAAACTAATTAAAAGTACCTACACACAACTTAATAGCGCTCCACGCTTTTTGATTTAATTATTGGATAAAAAAGAAGAAACACAATATATATATATACAAGTTTTTTTTTTAACGCGTGATGAAAGCGTGTTTTTTTTTTATACTACGTTTTTTGTTACTTTTTAGTCTAACGTATTCTTCATTTCTGTAGTTATGACTTCAGGGGTTGTGACTCGTCAATACGAATCATATGAACCCAAACTCGAGGGGTTTACCTACTAGTTGCCACTGAATAGTTCCAATATCCACCTAGATCCATCATCAGACCCTTGTTGCCTAAGCCCAATGTATTGGACTCGTCAAAGCCATATGAGCCCAAACTCGAGGGGTTTGGGTATATAATAGGGTGTACTAGAAGCCAGGACTAGGAGCCAGGAGGAGGAGGTTCCACTATCCACCTCCTGGCTCCATCATCAGATCAGCTCCAAGATACAAAATTATAGTTTTGTCATCCGAACTACATATACATACAAAGTTTCATTTCGATACGAAAATTAGAAGAGGGTTCATTTATTTTTTATTTTCTTTATGTTAAGTATCTTTATCTTAATTAATAAACTTATTACCCTTTGTGTAACCTTCCAATGCAGATATTTAGACGTGTGAAAAAATGGAGGCAATGCAAGGATGGCCCGACTTACTAACGCGTTATTAATAGTTGGTTGCGTCGTGTACGGATCTTCATTGAAATACTAGTGTTGAGACATTCTGGCTACTCAGTGGTGATTTGGGCTTAGAGTACACACAGCAGCTGGCCAAGTTACCACAAACTGTCAAATTTTCTCATTCGATTTTGAACTTTGCCTTCATTATTTTATGGTTTAAACTCATTGGAGAAATTTGATAGTTTCGTATAACCTGATGTGCTGGCGACTGTACTTACGCAAGGGACTTACGTTTAGCGTTCTTCAAATGTCGTATAGTAACAGCAAATCCCTTCCCCCTTGCTGGTACCCGGTATTGCACGAGGGCAGCATTTTGTCTGGAGATCAGCTTACGTGACGGTCTCTGGTCACAGGACTCCACCACTCGGTCATCGTCCCACGCATCTGCTGGCCATACCTGGCCATTCAACTCCCAGCCGTCCACCCACTGGAATAAGGTTCTTTTTTAATAATATTGGGGCAGATTTTTTACTTATTATACTACTCGATGATTTGATTTTGCGGCTGCCAGCAATTTTGGAAATGCTGACGAATTCGCGCAGACAGGTCGACTAGGGTACAAGTCTTCGCACAAATTGTCTTATTTATTTAAACTTTTCGCACAAAAGGTACAAAGGCGGACTTAATGCCTTAGGCATTCTCTACCAGTCAACCAAGGGTGGTGAAGAGATTAGATGGCAGGAAGGCGGAGGAAGTATCTGCCACCACAGCCTTTAGGATGCTATTGTGACTGCCTCTTATTCTGCTCAGGAGTGAGGCCGTTTTTTTTGCAAATGATAGCATAAATCCATCTGTATGGATTACCGAGAACATTTCTGAGGTACTGCAAAAGCGAGGCAGTCGCAACATCATCCTAATAACATTATTTTATTTAACGCGGAAAACATCCAGCGACCTTTTAGAATAGTTGACCCAAATATTACCGGTGTAAAAACCCTAACAACGCGTTTAAAAAGCGTAATCTTTACTTGATCAGTACACCGAGCAAATCTTTGTGCCACATATTACTCCTGACAACCAGAGCCCCATGCTCCCTCTCAATGTCCCCATAGTCACTGAGGTCGTCGTCGGCAAGAAAATGACCAAGGTATTTAAACTTTGTAACTCTACATATTGGCGTACCGTTTATGGCAAGTTCGGGTGTATTTGCCTAGCACTTAACAGCGACCCCAAATACCATGTACTCATAATATTAAACTCTTACAATAACACCTGATTTAGGGTAAACTAGAACGTGGTAACAATAACTAACACTAGACTCTACACCCAGCGAAAAAACTCCATTAAAGTTTCCTTCACCACTAGATTATTATAAAAGTTTACGGCAGTTAATTTAACCGTTTTGGAACACGTGTTATATTAATTTACTTTATGTTTCAGAGCCTTGCAAATCTTGGTCCCTTAGGATTATGTGGGGTGGGATTTAAGTGGAGTGAATTTTACACCAACTGGTGTCAAAATTTGGATGGTACGGACTAAACAAGCTATACCAAACTGTAAATGAAGGAGTTTTCTATTTTTAGAACGAAAAATATTAAACCAACATTGCTTTAGGCGGTATTGAAATTTTTAACATACTTTTATTTTAAAGAGTATCGGAAAAGTGACCCTTTTATAATTCATTCCTGGATAATGTTTTTAGTAGGTACCTATAAACATAAAATCAATTGGCGCATGTATGAAAGATCATCTCTTGAGAACGGCTTGACCGATTTGGCAGATTTTTTTTTGTTATGTTCGTAATTAATTGTCAGGACACGGTGTGTATAGAAGATTTTTATTTAAATTTTCACCCGGGCGACGCCGGGCACGAACAGCTGGTATTGTATAAAATAATGTTAGAAAACTTACTGCAACCAATCCTCCATTCTCGCAGGGTACATCGAGGTAGTTAAAAATGACCTCGATCCTCTTATCAGGGTCAGCTATCATGTAGATACCACACACGACCGGATCATCCGACGGTGACTTAAAAAACAACTCTCCTTCTTCTGACGTCACCAGGAAGCAATCTGCGAAAATGACTCCATTATTTTATTCAAATCAAGCAAAGGATTCAATTTATTCCGACAATTGTATTATGCTTAACTTGATGTCAAAGTTAATTGCAAGTTTAAGCGGAAATTTCTAACCTTGGAGGCAACCGAAATTATAGACAAGAAAGGTTTAAAGGAATACATACTCGTAACAAGGGGCGGACACAGTAAGATTTATACTCTGGTATTAAGTAATAATGAAAGGTCTTTTTTCCTGTCCATTAAAATTAAAGCCTCTTCTGGTTGTTAATTCTAATTAATTTCTACTATTTTGTTATATTTGTAGATAGGCTACATAATATTCAGTATTCAAATGAGATACTTAAAATATGCAAGTATTCCAGGAATGGCTTTCAGTTATACGAATATTTATGTTATTATTTATTATTTAGTTAATATGAATATTTGTGAAGCTCACTCGTCACAAACGTGGGCATTTTAAAGTAAATACAATGAAGAAACATTATTCTTTAGCCTTCTGAATATTTCGTAAAACAGGGCTTTGTGAAATACCAAAAAAAAGTATTTAATTAATATTTGTGAATACTGTGTGACCATCAAAAAAAAAAACATCAAAAACCTTAAAAATTCATAAGTTTTTTTTGTCTGGTTTTCAGGTTAGTGACAATAATCCGATTTCCTATTAGATTTTTCCTATAAATACAGGCAATAAGTAATGCATAGAGATTTACCTTCTTTGGGATTTATGACGCGATGTGCTGGTCGAGGAAGTCGCCGTATCCTTGAGAAACGTGATAGTGCTGATGTAGAACTCCTTTGCCCATACTCATTGCCCTGATAACAAAGAAAATAATAATACACTTTAATCAATATTAACATTTAGGACTTTCCATTTATCCAACTTTGTCATATACTTCTCCTAACTAAAGAAAGACGGCTTGCCTGAAGTTAACCGCAACTTTTGGGAAGCCTCGTAGTGACCGTTTATGTGAAAAAGCTAATCAATCAACTCAAGTACCCGACTGTCAGTGTCCACATCTCAGTAAAGTATAGTCTAAGGACAGGACGTAGTTGAAGACTTAATAGTCTTCAAAAATATGGATCTTACGCGACGATAAAATCCAAAAGTGCCAAACAAGCTAGTCTGTAGATATTCCTTATGAAATGTTTGAGCGCAAATTCCATGTTAGTCCAGTTAGGGTGACTGTGAAATCTTATGATTTATGTATTAACTATAATCTACCAGGGAAGCATGAAAAGGGAGGAGGCATAGACTCAGCAGTCGGTGGAACAAGGCTTCCAGTAATGATGATGATAATAATCTACCAAATATTAATAACGATCTATCCAAGGAACTAATCGGTTTAAAAAATGATATAAAGTTAAGTTTAAACAGTTAGTAATCATACGTGGTGTTGCTTCTTAGCCTAATTAATATTTGCATGTCCAAAGTGATTAGACCGTTTGATGTCCTCCCTTTGAGACTGTCATGACACAAGTAAGCATTGCCACTAATTAAGAAGTGAATTGAAGATATATAAACAAACGGATAAACAGTAGGTAGGTTTGATACAAATGGTAAACCCCGCTCAGTTGGTGCATTAAAGTGAATGAAGAGATTAGGGAGCTGGAAACTTAGAACCTACTAATTTTGTGGGAAATTAATCACAAAAACGCCACTCATAAGTCAAGATAAATGTTCGTATCTGAGTGATTTTAAATGTAACGTAGCCGCACTTATGTGCCCTCTACGTGAACCACATACAAACGGTCCTTGTGGCGAGAAATTCTTTTCATGTCCACAATGCATACAATGCTTTGAGGTGGACTGAAAACATTGCGAGGACCGCGGTCCTAGATATATTTAGTTATTTTGAAGTTAAATATGGTTTTTTTTTGTGTTTTTATTCCAAAATCCGATACACAGGGCTGAAAAAAACCTCGTTGAATGATGCTTCGAAATAAAATTGAAAGTTTGAAAGTAATTATCGGACACACAATGGCTTCGGTTGACAGGACACGGGCGATACCTAGCATATAGTTTATAAAGCCTGTTGTGGTAATCAAGCAAAGCAATTTGTTTTCCAACCCACATGTTATGCTTTTAGAATATTGAAAAATTCTAATACGTTTTTTGATTTACCAACGAGGTTTTAAAATGCAAAATGAATCGAGACATTTAGAAATGATGAAACAGACAGAGAATTGACAGCAAAAACTTTTTATCATGAAACTTATTTGGTTTTTTATCCGTTCTGGGTCTTTCAAAAACAATTAGTATAAGCTTGCTCTTGCATACCCGTAACTCAAAAGCACCTAAATATTAACAAAAATAATTCTTCATGGTTCAATGCTCAATTATTGTACGGGTAGCTTGTATTACAGTACAATAGGTATTGTTTGCGAACATCAGTGTTGGTAGCCTTTACATATGAAATGATCTTAATTAATGTACCTACAAATCTCGTTACAGGATGCTCGTGGAGTTTCGGTTCGTAGTCTAATACAAAATACTCTACAGGTACGTCGACGTAAATGATCAATAAAAACATTAATAATTAAAAATATGTTTTGTGTTTATTTGCTAGGTCTTACCTAATTTTGGTGATGGTATCACTTTTTGTATGCGTACTTTTAGGTTAGTTTTTGTAATAAGACCGCAGGTGGGGTCAAAATTAAAATTAGAGAAAAAATATCCTAGGTGCAGCACCAAATTCAATTATTCCATAGAAATAAGTGCTGCTTATTTCTATGGAATAATTTAATTTGGTTTTCTTCTTGTCTTAATTAAACGTACATAGATAGTTTTGTGGTGGATAACATTTTCATGCTAATTAAATTAAAATAAGCAAAGTCTACAAGTCCGGCTTTTGATAGTAAAGTTATTTTAGAACAGGTTGTGATCGTACGGATGAGAATCTAGGTAGAACTTTATAGAACTAAATTGAAAGGCACGTCATCAATACACTTATTTGTTTTATACATATCATTGCACCACCACACACAAATCGCATACACACACACTCACCATACACACATCACACATAATTATACACTCATCACATACACATCACACATTACACACACACACACACACACACTCACCACACACATACCACATAATACCATACCACACCTGTGGGGCGAGCATGGTCTACTGTGATAGGCAAAAACCGTGATAAAATGCGTGACTCAAGCCTATCACAGCGGCCGTGTTCGCCCCGTTCCCTTGAAATCACCTATCTAGTCTCCCCTTCGCACCCGAGGCCCAAGATACAGAGTAACTGTGTAGTTTGGGGCTCATCGGTAAATTGTACTTTGTAACCTCAGACCAATAAAACTTATTGGTCTGCGTTTGTAACCTAGCAGTAGGTAATATTTTAAGAAACTCTATCGTCTCAACTTGGTGTTAGCCTGTAAACCTGCTTACTGTATTACCTGCACAATAAACTATTTTCATTTTCTATTTAAAATCGACAATTGATACCACTAAATAATAAAACAACAAACAAACAACAACAAAAAAATTTGCAAACATATAATAATAATAATAGTCCTCCAGACCGAATTTCGGCCATGGCGGCCAATCTCAATGGAGACTAGCCTTCGGCGCGGGAGATATTATAATGCACAAGTGTGCGCGCAGACACAGGTGCACTCCTTCTTCCCTCACTCACATAGTGCGATGGGACGGCAATCCGATACGACCAGAGAGAGACGAGGCGCAGGACAGGACCAATGGCTTAACGTGCTTTCCGCGGCACGGGGTTATCAAACCGCCAACTTCCAAACTCCATGCTGCTACAAAGATATTCCTAATGGAAAAACCCAAGAACACAAAACCTACAAACAAATACGGAGTACACAAGGTACGTTTGTGTCACTAAAGTTGAAATGGGCAAGCGTTGGTGCCCAATAAACTATTTATACGTCCATTATAATTATGGTCAGTTTATTGGGTTACAAGGGAAATGTCCCACATTAGTGGGCATTTGTGGAGGCTTTGCAGTACACAGATTCCGAGTTGACAGGCATTATGGTTGGAAATCTGCGGGAAAAGATTACAGTTTAATTCTTTTAACCTATTGTGGTAGTTTTATTCTAGGTGCATAGTCTTCACATATCATTATATAATTGATGTATACAAATATTGTAACACATTTTATAAGAGTAACGGTGGAGTTTCTTGCCCATTCTCCTCCATTTGAAGCTACGTTTTGGAGGGGGCGACTAGAATCAATTCTATTTGCTGTCGGAGTTAAAATTACTAAGATAGGACTGAATACATAATATAATTCCTTGTTTTGAATCCAATAAAAGTAAATCAATAATTTGATGACAGCAGTTTATACGTTTTGCCTTCATTCTGTCAAAATAACGTAAGAATTACCTACTTGTCGACTTGCAATACCTATACCCAGGATCATTCTTAAGTATCTCCATTGGTTGAGTGGACTTAAGTACCTCTGCGGAGCAGTTCGTCCCATATGGTTCCACAATATAATAATTTGTGTAATTGTGTTTCCCCATTAGAAATGATTTAGTTGTAGGCAATAGTGCCCTGTTCCTGGCTCCTGGTTCCATTGTACACTTACGTGAGGCATAGTGCAGTTTTTATGTAAATAAGGCTGTGCTCACAGTGAGTTTCAAGACTATCTGTTAAACCAATGTCAACTGATTTAAATTTGCTTTAGTTTTTGTAGGATTGCGAGTTAAGTTCAACTAGGAAGATTTGTATCAAAACGTCAGCTCAAAATTGAGTTTTAAGTTTATCATTGTGAAACGTAACGTATAGACGTCAAGGAGCTTAACACGTTGTAATGAAAATCGGCCTTAAGTCAAAGTTGTCAAACTGTACTCAAATATCTAGTTTGACATAAACTGCTAGCAGACTTAATAGGTTGGGGAAAAAAGTATCTTCTCATTTTTTAAGAAAATTCAAAACATTTTTTAATATAGTTTATTTACATTTAACGAAAGTATGTAGGTACCGTTTTGTTGGATAACTTTTTGCCATCTTGTAGGTAGGGACATGATCCCATTGCTATAGAAATTTTGGGACTTCTGATCAAAATACCGCGAGAAGTGGTTTTGGCAGTCCTCTCGTGATGTTAACCTGACACTGCCTAAAGAATGCTGAAGAGACCGAAACAGGTGGAAATCTGAAGGTGCAAGGTCAGGACTATACGGCGGATGAATTAACACCTCCCAGCCTAACTCTCTTAATTTTTGTTGAGAGGCTAAAGATGTGTGAGGTCTAGCGTTATCATGATGAAAAACCACACCCCTTCTGTTGATTAATTCCGGCCGCTTTCTCTCAACTTCTTGCTTTAATCTCATCAGTTGTTCGCAGTAAAGGTCAGAATCGATGGCCCTGCTTGGTGGTAACAGCTCATAATGAATAATGCCCTTCCAATCCCACCACACACACAGCATCACCTTGTTGCGAGTTAACCCGGGTTTCGCCACAGTCTGTGAAGCCTGACCGGCTTTTGACCACGACCTTTTTCGCAAGTTTTTGTCGTACGTGATCCACTTTTCATCACCAGTTATCAGCTTCTTCAAAAATGGTTCGGTTTCATTACGTCGTAATAAAGAATCACGAATGAGTACACTGTTCATTAGGTTTCTTTCAGTGAGCTCGTGAGGTACCCAAATATCGAGCTTTATTGTGTACCCAGTTTTTTTCAAATGCGCCAAAACTGTTTTGTGGTCAATTCCCAGTTCTTCAGCTTAGTCGTAACTACTGATATGCCAATCTTGCTCCACTTTTTCAAAAATGGCATCCATTTTATCTGTATTAGGGCGACCAGAGCGACGTGCATATTTGACATCAAAATTTCCGGATTGAAAACGCTTAAACCAAATTTGTGCTACTCTCACAGACACTGCACTAGGTCCATAAACATCGCAAATTTCTTTCGCGGCTTGCGTTGCATTTTTACCTTTTTTGTAGTAAAATTTTAAAATGTATCGAATTTCTTCATTAGATTCACTCATCTTGACGGTACGAAAAACAAATGAAAATCACACATTTTCCTAATTTGAATTTGGAACTATGTTCTTTAAAATTTAAACTTTCAATGATACCAAAACCAGCCAGATACAAATAGTATAGCCAAAGAGCTTTTATTACAAGTTCATACATACTATAATGCGAAAAGACTTTTTCCCCAACCTAATATTATAGAAGGTATAAGGAAAAGGGTGTAAAGTTTACTCATACCCATAGTAAAGAGAGGATCCTCCGACCAGACAGGTGTTGTGTCTGGTGGGCAACTGTCCGACGATTGATGTCGGGACGTTGTATATATGCTAGTTGCGCGGTAAACTCTGCTTGCGCGATGCAGGATTTTGCGTGACGTCAGTGTTATGCGTAATTCGCATGTGGCGATATAGATACCGTAACAGACACAACCAATATTTATATTGACAGCAGCTCGGAGTTATCAATGTTCAATACTAAAACTGTCTTTGTAAGCATAAAACAAACACTATTGTGTGATTTCCCCTACGAGAAATACCAGAAATAATAGAAACTCTCGTGACGCGACACATTTACTTATTTACCGCTATCCAAACTAGATGATTCAGCGTGGGACTTAATAGGCGGAGCTTTTATTAATACTATCAAACTCGTAGTTATAGAATTGTAAAGATTAACTATCATACCATATGAGCTAGCGAGTCTTTGGCAGTCACTTGTAGACTGGTACTATCTAATATAATCGGGTAAAACTTACCAAATATATCGTAACGTGACAGTCGTGTTGTAGGGTCCCAGTTGTAGGCTAACAACTGGGGCCAGACAAAAACTTTGCATATGCGAAAGGATACAGAAAATATATTTCTGTCTCGTTTACGTTTACTCTTTCTACGCTTTCTCTTGTTTCTTTCTCTCTCTAGTGTGTCCTTATGTCATTATTACAAGCTTTTTATTAACTTGCTTCGTTAGAATGATTGTTTCTGGTTACTCCATTTGTATTCCATTTTTAAATAATCACTTAGTGACTTGTCTACTCGCCGTCTATGCCTACGACCAGACCGATCAGACCAATTATGTTCGAATTTGAATACTCCCCACGTAGTAAATCAACGGTTGATCCGAAGTTATGTCTGTCCGGAATGATTGACGTGGACAATTTGAATCGCGCCGCCGACTGACAGGCAAGTTACCAATGATTTAGCAAAGACGACAATGCTCGGTCGGGTAAACGTGACCAAATTCCAATCTGACAGTCATCCTCGCTAATTGGAGGTTTAGGGGAAATGTCTGTTTGCTGGACGCAATTTGGATTCAGTGTTTTAGGTCGGGGAAAAAGTTATTTCGTGATTTATACCTACATATACATATTATCAAACAAATATCGAATTTTTATGACTACCCAGTCTTTTTCAAATGGGTCAAAACGGTTTTGTGGTCAACCCCTAACTCTTCAGCTATGTCATGAGTTCATAACTACTAATATCGGCTGAAAACGTTTGAAACAACTTTGTGCTACTCTTACTGTCACTGCGTTAAGTTCATAAACGTCACATAACTTAACATAACTAAAAAAACATAACGACACACACTTACTAGTGTGGGGGAACGGTTAAAAAAAAAAATTCGTGGCTTGTATCGCATTTTGCCCTTTTTGTAATAAAACTTCAAAATGTATCGGATTTCTTCGTTAGATTCACTAATTCCGGCGGACAGAAAAACAGTTGAAAAATGGCGGGAAATAGGTTTTACTTTTTATTTTTCTTTTTTTAAATTTCACCTGGTTAATGGTATCGAAATCACCCAGATTAGTACAAACAGTAATGCCAAAGAGATTTTACTAAAGCTTTAAACGTATCAAATACGAAATACTTTTTCCCCGACCTATTATTTAATTGGGTATGTTGTTAGACCATTTTAAGAGAAGTTTTTTAATTGAAAAGCCAAAGGGATTGTGTTCAATTTCCATGATTGGTTTAGGTATGGGTTAAGAAAACAACAAGTGAGTATTTTTTAAATCTTTGCGTTGAGATAGGTACCTACTATACTTACGTAATTATAACATTATTGGTTATTTATTTCGTTAAATTATTTTGAATGTGTGCGAAGATTATAAGCAATGTACCAGATGAATTATAAAAGACAGAATTTCCATTTTCCTTACGAATTAGCAGTACCTTTAGTTTGCACGCAGTACATGTCATATTGTATTAAATCTATTTTATTTTGTGTACATAATAAAATAATTTAAAAAAAAACTTTTCTCAAACGTCATATTGCAACAGGTCAGCAAAAAAAGAAACAATGAACGTTGTTTTAATGAAAATAATATAGAAATAGATTTTACTTTTCCTGCTACCTACAAATGTAGAAATTAACATTCTAAGAATCTGTCATCCGCAAATATTGTAAACGTGGTTAATTAAAGAGCTAACGAGGTACTAAGTTAGCATAATAATAATACGCAAAGTTCTTCTACAAACTGAGCTGCAACTTGATTATGTATGGAGTTTCGAACAGTCCAGTAACTCTTCCTTCATAATGTTTTAATTACAGCTTTTCCTGCGGTATTACGAGCAAATCCTTTACTCTGCACAATAAATAATGTAGCACATTTTACCTGCGTGTAGCTTACAGGGATTCAACAAAGAACTCTTGATTAGAAAACAAAGAGAATACCCTAGGTATATGAAAAGATTGCGGAATGTGGATTGGATAAATGAGAATTTACAGTTCACCACCTATTCCTAACTAAGTTGAGGTTGGCTTTCAGTCTAACCGGATGCAGCTGAATACCAGGCCTTTCCAATATCAGAATTCTCACAGAACAGAATCCACAATCCAATCCGTAATGCATGGAGGCTTTTATTTTTGTTTGTAGTAATTTTTAGCTTCACTATAGTTTTCATTGTATTTGTTGGTATATTAGCGTGGCTAGCTGACATATATATGATATAGATAATTTCATTTAAGGTTCTGTGTCTCGTAATGATAATTACTTTGCATACCTACTATTGTATTGAATCACTGGTCATTTCTTAGCTGCCACGGCTTATTTTAATTCCATAATTGTTTTTATCTTTTTATTACGGACGCTTTTAACGTGCACGTCTTTCTACATCGTTCTCACATGTATAATTACAACATGAATGATGTAACCACTCTATTGTAACAATATTTTGATTTAAAAGAGTGTCCATGGAGTTTCTTGCCCGTTCTTCTCCATAGGTACCCACTACGCTTTGGAATGGGCAACTAGCTTCATCTTTCTGACTGACCGACCCCTTGACAATTCAAAAGTGCCTGTAATTGGTTTATTTGAAATAAATGCTTTGAGTTTGAGTTTGAATCAAGTTTTATTCTAACTGAACAGACAGCTGTGCTGCTGGGGAGTTCGTCGCGCCACTTCTTCTTCCCAGCTAAAGCACTAGGAAGTGGTGAAGGGTGGGCGTTTTGGGGGGACTGTCTTATGTGATTTTGACGTTCGAAAAGTGCTGATTCTCAGCGTAATTTGAATAAATATCTTTTGGTTTTGATTTTAAATGGAGCGACTACCTATCTGACTTTCACAACCCAGACGATAAGTACCCCTTGGTAAGACTAGTTGTCAGACTTTCGGACTTTTTACTACCCGTAAAATCTGTCAAAGATGCTTGAATACTGCCGGAACCAACGGCTTAACGTGCTTTCTGAGGCAAAGAGGGGTCTCGGTATGTATCTATGAATTTAGAATTTACATGAGTTTTTTTTTTTTTTTTTTTTTTTTAATTGTGTATATGTGTGTGTGTGTATATTTATATTGTGTAAATGTTTTTTTTTTTTTTTATTATTTTTTTTTTACATGAGTTAGGTACCTACTGGTCGTAGTATCTGGTCGTTCAGCAGTGGTGGCCCAGTGGTAATAGCTGTGACTTATTAGTTGTAGGTCGTAGGTTCGAACCCAAACGTGCTTTAGTTTGTGTAAATTATTTCATCACCACATCTCTCAAAAGTGTGAAGGAAAACATCGTGAGGAAACCGGCATGTCCTAGAACCAAAAATTCGAAGACATGTGGTGACATCTACCAACTCGCACTGGGCCCGCGTGGTGGATTATGGCTCATTCCCTCTCAACGAGTGGAAGCCTGTGTCACAGCAGTGGGAACATTATAGGCTTTGTTATGTGTAAAATTTTGTACATCAAATTAGAGAAAAGTTCAGCTGCGTAGAGCTTCGCTTGTGTCACTCAAGCCTGCGGTTATAGTCTGTTTCTAAATTTCTGTGCCATACATAATTTGAGTTCGGCTTATACTATAGTTGCTATGTATTTTACATTTCAGATTAATTTTGAATTTTGCATCAAATAAATTAATAAAATCACGGCACGCTTGGGTTGGCGCAGTGGTTAAGCGATCGACTGCTGCGCTGCGTGTCGCGGGTTCAATTCCCGCACGGAACAAATATTTGTAAACGCACCCACAATACAGGAGAAATTCCTAGTGTGAGCCAACGTTTAAAAAAAATGTTTCGTTTGATAAAAAACGGCACATTCTTTAAAGATTTTTTATTACATTTTAATTCTTTACTTTGTACGGTTTTGGGGGTCAGATAGGCAGTCATTCTGTGTAAAATACTTGTATCCAGCTGCATCTGGTTAGACTAGAAGCCAACCCCAACGCGGTTGGGAAAATGTTAGGCATATGATGACTTTGTCCGTGAGCAATATTGATGTGTCCCAAGTGAATTCGTTATAAATAATATACTTAAAGAAAACTAAATGAATTACCTACGCCAAGAAAGTGAGTCTTCTTATACCTAATTAATGTCGAAAGATTCGCGTAGGTACGAATCCTAATAACTTAATCTCTCTTTGTTTGGTACCTAAATTACGTATTCGTTATATAAAAAATACTAATGCTTAAAATATTTCATCAAACGAGCAGACACCCAGCATATTTTACGCCAATCAAAGTAAGTCACCGAAATTAGATTGCATTCGATTTCATAAGCTAGCTACCTATTGCGGTAGACGCAAAATGAATGAACTCAATTGAAGAGATATAAATGAACTTAATTTTAGGGACGTAGAATACGTGACGTTTCGGTTGTCTGGCCACGTCCTTAGGGATCAATATATATCACAATTTTCCCAATAAACTGATAAACTTAACAAATCAGTAGTGGTTCAAAAACTGATTTGGTAGATCTTAATTTAATAAGCCTACCCACGTCAAGATCAACCTTTTCGCTTATAAAATAGGCAGGTACATGTAGTCGTATGTAATTTTTCTAATCTGACAGAAAAGCTGACCTCAATATTGCGATCCATCGAAATATTGAAAATAAATTATATGGAAGATGTAAATTCGATGGTATTATGGCATTGACCTTTTGAGTATGAATAGTTTTATGAATCTTTTCGTAGTTCGCCTTTACGCATTTTTTGTTCAAATGATAAATGATTTTATTTCTGTAAGTAGGTTTGAACAAACACTTTTACACGTCAATCGTATTTTAGAAACTAGACGAGGTCGGCATTTTCTATCTGACTACTCTGATAAGAAAGGCTGAAACAAACTCAGAGGTCACAATCTCTTTTAAAGTCCAGACAAGATCTTGGTCAGATTATGTGAATGCTATGTAGATCGGTGTCTGAATTGGTCTTTTGAGGAAAGAACCACACAGATTGAGTGGACCTGTCCAGTCAGTGCATGCAATTGTCAGCAATCGTGCAGCTCAACTTAGACTTAAGGAGCTCAACGATTCGACGAACAATACCAAAGAAAGGACATTTGGGTAGGCCGCATAAACTACTCAAACTGCCAGAACATGATTCAAACTGGAACAAACACACATAGTCCTCACATTCACAATAATTAAAAATAATATTTAAATTCTTGATACTTTGAAATCTTTTCTTTTTTATTGTTTATTTAATTTGATGAAAGAATGTTACTTTCTAAACAAACCTAATGAGCAATCAAATACGTTGATTGGAAGCATAATTACTGTTTTCTGATTGGTTTCATAATTTGGAAATTGTACTTCGACCACATTATTGAATATTAATGTAGTTAATGAACCGTAAACTCGTGAAATGGGGTGTTAACTCAGCGGACGAGTCATGTTTGTGACACAAAACAACACTCGCGAATCGTATTGGGGACGACACTCATGTTCCCTGTTTTATAATCATAATTGTTTTAATTGCACTTAATGCAGAACTTTGGCTTGTCATGAGTTCTATTTTAATTGAAACTGTCTAATTAAATATATAGGTACTTTAGGTATGGTCGTCCTCGAAATAGCTTTTTTTTTGTAGTATTGTCACTTGCAATTCATATAACGTCGAGTTCTATTTATCTACGTGACAAATCGCGGCCCGCGCTGTTATAATGATAATATTCTTACTATCCATTTAAAGTATTGGTGTCTACCTACTTAGATGTTTAAATAGATTCTATTTTCTTTCTGTTAGTGTTGTCGACCTCATAATATTGTTTTACTCATAATCGTTTGTGTTGCTCAGTTCGGAACATATTATTTGAATAAAAAAAATTAAAATAATTTATTTTGGACCAAACACTCGTACACGTTTCTCAAACCTACTAAACTGCGTGTCAGTTTGTCGCCAGGACTTGCGCTCATGAATCTGAAATGAAGTATAACTGCAAAAGGAATAACCGTGAAGTTTCTAGCCAAATAAAATACGTAGCCATTTTTATCAATATCTTTAAACACGTCTGAGAAATGTACGTGAAAATATTCTTCTAGAAACGAATGCATAAACCTATTGGAGTGTTAAATGCATTGCTCTCTATTCTGGGTTTGCGTACGCCAGCTACAGATCAAGCTAAAATTCCAGTATAAGCTGATCTCGTATTGTATAGGATTTCCTTACAATGAGAGGTCAGTGTTAACTGGAAATTTATAGCTTAATGTGTAGCCGTGTGTACCTGACTCAGTTTCTTTACGGTTTTAGGGTTCCGTATCCAAAGAGTGTCAACAGGACACTGTAACAGGCTCCGTTGTCCATCCGTCTGTCACAGGGCTGTATCTTTTGAACATTAATAGGCAGACATTTGGAAACTTCATAGAGTGTGAACTACTATGGCCGCTTTAACAACAAATTAAATCAAACAAATAAAATGAAGTTAAAAATTTAAGGGGTCCAAGAAGCGTGTTAAAGAAATATGTAGTGTTAAATATTCTATGGTGGTACGGGTACCATACCGTGTGCGAGTGCGACTCGCATTTGGCCTCTTTTTTCCAACAAGTATTCAAGTGGAAAAAGCCGCCCTAAAAGGTTTGGGTGTACAAAAGCACCACTTTATAAAATAAAAATAAAACAATTTACGTTTTAAAATGTTTGTAGAGGGCATAGAAGTTTTGTTGGACTTTTTAGAGAGTTCTTCGATAAAGGATACTTGATTAAATCGGCTAACGGCAATTCAAACTCTTGATTCGATCCTTAAAGGTATCTATTGAATAAAATATTTAGTGAGGTCTGTGAAAAAGATTGTTTCTTTTTTGAAGTTTAACTTTTTGCTAACGTTTTTTTTTTTGCAATTGATCCAGATAGAAAGATTCGATTTACTTTTGATAGCATTGAATAATTTATTTTATACGATTGTTTTATAAAGATTTAAATGTTTTTCCCATAAAACTATTTTTCTGCAAGCTGAAATAGTATTTCTTCAAGTTATTTTGGTCTAAGTAATAAAAATCAAAGACGCATAAAAATATCGTTTCATAATAATATCAAACAATTTAATCCTTACCTATTTACCGAACTGAATGGGGAATTTTGTTATTAGAATATTCTTTTAAATATTTTATCATAAGTTAACATAATAAATAATGTATTATTTGTGGTCCCTTTAACGTTCAGTTCCAGAAACCAAATTGTATATCATTACATCCATTACCTCTGATTCGGTTCACCTTTGTCATCTCCATTTTTTAAGGCCGAAGCAGCTTAGCTTGTAGCCACGCTTAGTGAGTAGCGTAGCTCG
Organism: Brachylomia viminalis; assembly: GCA_937001585.2. Classification (NCBI taxonomy): domain Eukaryota; kingdom Metazoa; phylum Arthropoda; class Insecta; order Lepidoptera; family Noctuidae; genus Brachylomia; species Brachylomia viminalis. Next base: position 9,810,327 of record OW443300.2, read on the forward strand.
ATTAAGTGAGAAACGGTCATGTAGCGTGGCACCAAGCATTATGCCTGCCTTCCACTACGAAAGGGAGTAAATAGTCCTCACCATCCATTAAGAAAGAGTTTCAGTGAATAATGGGTTTTGCCTTCTATTGCCGGCGAGTTTCGAGGAGTGAGCTAGGCGGGAAATGAGAGGAGTCATATGAGCGAGTTGTTTGCCTTCCATCGTCAGCAGCCATGAGCGAGGAGCCGCAGAAAAAATACCTCAGTGCCAGGCGGTCCGCAGAGGAAGCAAGTCGCGCGGTAAATTTTGCGATAATGATGTACGACGATTCCTAGAAGAGGACTACGTAAATATTTAAATAAATGCTTGCTACTCAACCGTTATATTAAGAAAAAGAAGCGTAACAAACTAAGATTTTGGATGCGATTTTGGATTTTGTCGCAAGCGCAGGCGTCCTGAACTAACTGACAAAGGACGAAAGCGGGCGAGGAAAGGGACAGGGACGGCGAAAGGGGCGGAGGTGTAAGCAGAGTCCGTTAAAAACTACTGCGCGACACAATGACACAGCGGACCCATTTTAACTCGCTCAGTCCGCTTCGCTTACTCGTTCACAATGGAAGCATTTCTATGAAATTCTGCGTTGCTCGTCGAACGGACTCCTTATGGAGTCCGTTTGAAATCCGCTCAGCTTTGTGACCAGTTTTGTAACTCTTTGTACTCTTTTGCTCCGCTCTGTTCTCTCATTCACAGTGGAAGCACTTCTATGATGATTGCCGTTGCGAGTTTAACGGAGTCCGTACGAAGCTCGTTCCGCTCGCAGTGGAAGGCGGGCATGTGTGGCCATTGCAAGTAAAACTAGGCATCGGTTCATCGGTTTGCTAGGAGCATGCCACCATGTCACTTAGCACGCGGCGCATTACTAATTACTACAATAGCGGCACTGTATGATGGCTTGTGACGTTAGCACGTTTTTTATGGATTTCCGTATAAAACTGCTAAATTTGAGGAAGTAAATGCCATGTTACATTTTTTACGGGTCGTTTACAGGACCGATCCCTGTGGGACACCGCACGACATCTCTTGCCGGTTCCATTCTCCAATGACGTACCTCTGAAACTTTTATTTTTTGAACAGATAATATATAATATTTTAATCATTTGTAAGCTGTCACAGGCGCCGTTATACAGTGCTATCTGTGTGCCCTCGCCCTAATAGTATAAGATGTCGAGTAACTGAGACGTTTCAAGTTACTCATTCTAGAGTTGAAGAAACTTCTAACACAAGTCGAAGTAGGAGTAATAACGATATCTTATTTAGTAGGTAGGTACGTATTTTAATGATGTTTAGTGACTTTTGATGTGTAGTAAGAAGGCACTTACTTAAATTCCTGAAGGATACCTATTTCATTTGAGTTTCAATTTCGTTTTAATTTCAGTGAAGTACCTATATTCTGTTTTTCACAGTAAGTACTTTTTATTTTTATTCATAAAAGTGGAATTTATGTAGGCACCTAATGAATGAATAACGTTTAGTTTTCTTAGTATTTTTCACCTTTGTCAATTTTATGAATTAATTAATTATGCATTAATTTGTTATCAATTCTATGAATTAATTAATAGCTATTATTAAACATTATTCTCACAAATTAATTAAATATTTACAAAAGGTGTTCCGTTTTCCACGAAACACCCTCAATGCCTAATTATTATTTATCAAAGTGAACAAAGTATTTTATAAGAACTCCGTCTCATAATCTACCCGGATCAACTGTGGCAGAATTTTTATAGTATCCAAGTAAAATCATATTAAATCTTATCAACTGCTATCAAATTTCGTTACAGGAAATTACAAAGCTTTTCCCACACGGATTCAATTTTCATATAAATCTTCTCTCAAATATTAAGAGCGGTCCTAATATTATTTTCCGAATAAGTTGGAAAGTCACCATAATCGATATCAAAAAACACCCGATCGTTCCGCATTTATCGAGAGGATTACACACACATCGTTGTTTGACTCGAACAAATACTAACACCAATAAACGCACGTCCAATATTTGGGACCAACCTATTTTGGAACCAATAAAGGTTAGTCACAAATATTTTTCCTGTTTCTTTGGAATTCATTTTATTACGAAAAACTTGATGCATAAATGATAAATGATAAATGATTTTATTTCTGTAAGTAGGTTTGAACAAACACTTTTACACGTCAATCATATTTTTTTTAAACTAGATGGGGTCGGCGTTTCCTATCTGACTACTCTGAGAAGAAAGGCCGAAACAAACTCAGAGGTCACAGTCTCTTTTAAAGTCCAGACAAAATCTTGGTCAGGTCATGTGAAAGCTATGTAGATCGGTGTCTGCAATGGTCTTTTGAGGAAAGAACCACACAGATTGAGTGGACCTGTCCAGTCAGTGCACGCAATTGTCAGTAATCGTGCAGCTCAACTTAGACTCAAGGAGCTCAACGATTCGACGAACAATACCAAAGAAAGGACATTTGAGTAGGCCGCATAAATTACTCAAACTGCCAGATCATGATTACGTTGAGAAAAATACAAAAATAAATATAAATAAATCAATGACCGACATAGTTCTCACATTCACAATAATTAGAATAATATTATAATAATCTTTGAGGACCATGTAGATTTGTGTCTGAAATGGTCTTTTGAGGAAAGAACCACACAGATTGAGTGGACCTGTCCAGTCAGTGCACGCATTTGTCAGTAACCGTGCAGCTCAACTCAGAACTTACAACATAAAAGTTGGAATATAAATAAACCAATGAATGCTTTTGCAATTCTTATTATTGATTTGTAACTTATGAATTGAACGTGTGCAGGTACATCTATGTAATGAATACGCCGAGATGATGTATCGGTTAAACTCGCGATGGTTTGTGTGGTATATTTTTTTGTCATTAAACTTATATTATAACATGTTTTTAATAATAAAAAAATTACAAAAATATTAGGTAAGTACCTACTTAATGGAATCAGATGTAGCTGATTAACTGCTTTGACTAGGTAGCTGGATTGCAGTGACGTGGCGCCTGCAGGCTTAATTAAAAGCAGGGTAGATTAAAAAAAACATAAACTTAACAAAAAAGACTCATTCAATTGATTTATATCGGGCTTTTTTTATTTTAATCAGAATTTATTGATTTTACTAATAACTTAACGTTTTAATTTAGTATTCTGTTTTTAGAAAAACACTATTATTATGGTTTTTAATCACTTTTACTATAATTTAACCGAATGTCAACGATATTAGTTTGATTTTCTTAACATTTTTAAACATAAAACTTAACTTTAGCTTAAGGCGCCGCCGCCGCGCCGTGTGCGAATCAACTCATTTTTGAAAAATTTTGATTACTATTTGTGAGAAGGGGAAAAAGAATTTAAACTAATTGTTTGTTATTATTAGCGTCAACTTTTTATTTTTTTAATGTGGCTGGAAGGGATTTCATTCTCGGTACTATGCCCATTAATTCTTTATTACAAAGTATAAACACTGCTTTGATAAACTTGCCGCAAACGGATTCTTTTATCATTCAAATGCAACATTTTTTTTTCACCCAGTCATCTTATTGCATTGCAATTTTTGGCTGGTTTCTGTTGTTGTTGAGGTGCACAAAACAAGTGACTTAAATCAAGTCGTTTAAAAAAAAACATTTGATTTTAATCATCTCAACCCTGATTAAAACTGTTTATTTTCTTCTTCATTTGCGAGAGATTTTTGTAAAAGGACGGCCGTTAAGTGGGATAAGAGTAATCAATAGATAATATAATAGAATACTCTTTATTAAAAACAAATTATTATTATATATGTTGGGACAGGAGGCCGATTACAGCTGGATTCTTCACCGTTGAACATTATTACTGGACGTAGATGTGTGATGCGGGCGAGAAGAAAAACTCTGAGGATGATTATTGATTTAGATAAAATTGAACTTCACAAAATGTATAAAACGAAACGTTGGACAGTTTCTAGGCACTTGTTGTCTGTACGATGTCCGATGGTCAAGAGAGCTGCGCCACGCCGCTGTAGCGCTCTCGTCGACTCGCACGAACGTCAGGCTAGACTCTGTCGAAGCGCGCCAACTTCACACTTGCGTTTCGTTGTCAATCGACATCCCGTACTCATGACTCTTCCGATATAATATTACCGTTACCATTACCATTACAAAAAAATGTATAAAAAAAATGGCTTAATTTGTTGCATTTTAACCCTACTATGACGTCCTGCAAGGAATACGTCGAGTTACCCTGTATATATTAATTAATTATTATAATAATTTCCTTAAGGTAGTAAAAGTAGGTAAGTATACCTACTTCTTTCTGTTTTAAAAGAGAAACTGACCTGCATAAAATAAACTCATGTCACCCTTTCAATTATGTAGGTACTAGTTCAAAACTTCTAAAACTGCAAATCTGAACCAGTAAATAATGTATTTAGAGTTTCAGAGACCGCGAAGTAAACGTAGCGTAGTTTCGAACGATTTTTTACTCAAAAATACAACTCGTTAATTTGTGAGAAGCTTGAGATCCTAATTAAAAAAGAACAATTTTTGGGTATGATGATTTAAACGTTTCAAGTAGCGGTAAGAATGCGGCAGGCATAAAGTCACAACCTCTCTAGCTCCTTCATTCTTAGGCTTAGCGTAATGTCATTTTTGTAGCAAAAACAATAAAATTTACCACATTTCCCTCTATATTTTAATAAACTGAAAATTGCAGATTTTTTAGTTAGTCACCCTTCCTGCCAAAGAGCGACCTATTCTAAAGCATTTTGGTTTAAGTTTACGTGGCAAGCACAATAAGTTACCCATAGATAAAGTCTTAAAACGATAGCAATATTTGTGGAAAACTAGTAGGTATGTTCAATTTTAAAATCGTATGAATTTATTGCCTATTGCTTCCTACGTTATTACTAACTCTTGCTTTGCAGTATCTGTACGCGTTACACGGACTTTATTCGCGGAATAAGTATGTAATAAATATGATAATTTTATAGGATGAGTATGTTTTCCGCGTGTGTGAAATATCCTCGTAAAGTGATGATGTCACACCTGCCTCTCGGTAATAATCGCCTCCTACTTATTGATACGAATAAATTGTATTTGAGTGACACAGGACCAGGAAAAAATCCTTATAAATATTAAAGAACTGTAAAGATATTTTGGAAGAAAAATGTTTAGAAACGGAAAGTTATGAAGTTAAAAGGCCCCTTGTTAGGAGAAAGTCTATTACCTACCTCACAGACGAATTTCTAACTGATAAATTATCCTGACTTGTGTGAAATATCTAGATTTTCGGCGGCGCCGCCGGCCTACAGCGCTTTGTGAGTGCATCGTGGATGGATCAATCTAGCTAGGTAATCGCTAAGAACAGGTTTTGCTGAGTTGGTTCTTGTTGTTTTCGTTTCTATTAAATCATTTTTGTAAGTTATTATATTTGATTACTAGTTCATTTATTTATTTATAAGTATAAAAAATATGTATTATTTATTAGGTACTTACATTATGTTGAAACTGTTTGTACTCCCCGTCACTTGTACCTAAAGGTTCATTAGAAAACTAGCGTCAGACAGCATCTGTGTGGCATTAATGCTGAAATGAACCTTTTTGGCGCAACCGTGAGGCACACAGTATTGTTGTTAAAACATTATTTTCACTTTTTATTTTGTAGTTTGTACGTTGTGTTTCACGAATTGTGTCCAAGTAAACGTTATTCTTTATATTTTGTTCTTGTATAGTTTGACATTTAATTGGCTAGTATACCCTTTTTTTTTTTTTTTTTGCGGGTGAGAAATCATCAAATAACTTCTCCCGCTCTGGGCAGAGCATGAGGGCGTGTCAGACTCTTACTGACTAAAACCCACCCGTGTTCCTTCAGTTGCCTGTGCCAGGGGCCACGGTAAGCCTCTTGGACTTTTCCGCAACCCTAGCAGGCATCGGTCCTAGCAAACCCCGTCATTGGTGCTGACATCTCTTTGAGGCGCGCGTGGAACACAACGCGCCGTCGACCCGGGCCTGGTCCTTATCGAACGGCGAGCTGCCCATTGCTCGCCGTTCGCAAGCCCGCGCCTACGGTGGCCGGGAATCGGCCTGCGATTCCCGACGCCCAGGGCGTCTCCTACGGCGGCTAGGGGCGTGAGAGCGCAAATTTTGCCTCTCCCTCACGCGTTCCGCCTCCTCCTTCGCGAACATTACTGCTTCGCAGAAGGAGGTGACGGCTTCCCAAGCCCTCTCGCTCCGTACCATGGCCTGGACCAAGGCCGGACGCGAGAGATCGCCACCGCCAATCGCCTCCACGAGGACACGGCGGTGCTCCGCCCAAGCCGGGCAGACCTCCACCGTATGGTCCACGGTGTCCTCCGGGCGATCCACACAATGGTGACACCCGGACGTTTCCTCCCGCCTTATCCGGAACAGGAACCTCCCGAAACAACCGTGTCCGGTGAGGACCTGCGTCAGGCGGAAGGTGAGGACGCCGGCCGTGGCGCTTCTCTAGCCACTCCTCAAAGAGGGGACTTATCGCCGCAATTGTGGCGTGCCCAGCGCTGGGTTGCGACAATCGCACTCTCCATGCCGCCCTGAGATCCCGCCGGAGCTCTGTCCGCTGTACCGTGATTTCTCGCGGCAGCGGAGCTACGCCCTAATACTACTACTACTACGCCTAAATATTTTATGTGATAGATGATACATGGTGCTCACATATTCATAAACAATACAACACAATTTTCCTAATTTTTGAAACAGGAACTAAGTCAATATGTGAGTTATAGTAATCACAGAATGTAAAAAAAAAATCATAAAAATAATAAATTATACAATTAAATTAGCAACCACTCTGATTTTGTCTACACTCTAAATCGTCCTATGGAGCTGGACCATCATGTTTCGAAGCATTCTTATCTTGGATATAATCCTCTTATTTGTAATATGTTTGGTATTTGTTGTAACATTTAATATAGTGTCCCATAAAAGATGTATGTATAGTCGCCAGCACATCGGGTTATACGAAACTGTCAAATTTCTACAAATGAACAACAACAATGTTCAACATTTTAAGGTTTAAACCATAAAATGTTGAAGATTGAGTTCAAAATCGAATGAGAAATTTTGACAGTTTGTGGTAACTTGACTTGCTGCTGTGTGTACTGTGGCTTAGGTATATATATATATATATATAAACATATAGGTAGGTACAGTCAGAGAATTGAATTGTTTAAATTTACACACCACGTCAATTTGCTGTGTGATAGCCATTTCATATATTTATCAAAGAAAGTAATTGTCATTTGCATATACGGCATTTTATTAAAGAGTTAATTAAAAAAGTAAAAAGTACCAACTGCTTCTTCCACTCTTTAAAACACTTATATTTCTTAGACATAAACGATAAAAGAAATAGTTTATACAAATGGAAAGTGGTAATATTCTAAAATAAAACCATAAACTAAAAGAGAGATAAAACAACGAGAGTGTATTAAACCGCCTTGAAAACTTACATCCAATAAAACACCTTTTCAATTTGAAAATATTGTAAGTAACAGGAAAGTATTACTTCCAACAATAACCTGTGAACCACTATTCAAGATTAGTATATAGATATAAATTAGATATAACTTTAGGGGCTAGTTTTCGAAGGAAGTGTCCTAGGTAATTTCGTAGAAACATTATATATACAGGGTGTAAAAATACCCTTCACGAAGCCGTCATTTACGCATTTTGTACATCAAACTAATTAACTTTTGTGCAAAAATAATTGCTAGAAAACGACTGTAATTTTTGGTGTGGAAATGAACTGATTATGGTAGTGCGCAATATAACGCACGTAAAACATTGTGCTTACAGGTGCATGCAACGGTACAGGTATCGTGGGAGTAATTTAAATTATAACATTTAAAACTTTATTTCGAGACTTATTTAGACGATATAGACGAGAAATTTATTTCGTTAGTAGAAGAATGGACCAATATCCCGCAACATCGCATAAGAAACTTAATAAACAACAAGCCCGATCGCCTGGCAGCTGTGAGAAGAACCAGTGTAGGTAATACAAATTGTTATTTTGGTTTTAAAGTTCGTTTTTGTGTTGTATGTTGAGTTATCAACTATTATTTTTTCAACGTAAAAATTATTAATATTTTGTTTTTTTTATGTTTTGACAGTTAAATAATAATGTTTTCAACCTTTGATGTTGTCTTATTAATTGGTAAATTATCCAAAACATACAGTTTCATTCATGCCGCTTGCTCTATTATTTTACGAGTAATTTTAGTATTGCGTACTGACTCGTATTATTTGCCCGCAAGTGTATGTTAGGAAACTTAACATTAAAGTTTTTTTTTTTTGAGGGTGGGAAATCATCAAATAACTTCTCCCGCTCTGGGCGGAGCGTGAGGGCATGTCAGACTCTTACTGACTAAAACCCACCCGTGTTCCTTCAGTTGCGTGTGCCAGGTGCCACGGTAACCCTTTCGGACTTTCCCGGCACACATAACCTAACACTGCCATATACAGAGTTGATATGACAGAGGGGCATTAAATTACACTACGTATATTATACGTGTTTAGTATTAATTCGATACGGTATAAAAATAAAAAGTAATAAAATAAAATAAAATAGGTTACAAATCACAGTAAAACGCAACCACCTTTGTAATGAAAATGCAAGTGTGTGTGTATTTATTGCTTCCTTGTTTGCATTGCCATCTTTGTAGTGAAAATAGTTGGTTGTACTTGTGACTTGCGTCAGACATAATCAGCTGTTAGGACATCGTGTTCAAATGGAACAAAAACTTAAAAAATCATTTGCGACTAAACTTCTGCTCCTATTTAATTGATTTATGGTACAGAGCTTGAAAATGGTACCTATTATAGGCAGTTTAAAGGAAAGCCCCTCTGTCGTATCAACTCTGTATGTTAATGATAATCCCTGCTATAAGCTCAACACCGATGTGGAAAGCTTGCAACAGCGAATCACACACAAGCAGTTCAGCCTGCTCGCGATATACCGCAGTATTATGTTAGGCTGGCCCGCACCCGGCGCACCAGAAAGGCGCACCTTTTTCGCATCGTAGCGTAGAAGCAATCGACACGAGTTTCAGCAAACATCCCTGATGCGTTGCAGAAGCAGAACAGCCCCATCAACACCCGGAACGCATTATTATATTGAATGCGAAGGGCGCTGTACGACTTTTGAGTGTAATCTACCCACAGGCTGCACGTGTATAATGAGGTGCAATGTGCACGAAATAAGGTTTTTTCAGTTCTTTAAAACAAAGTACAAACCTGCAAGCGATCATATTAGCTCTCACCGACAGCGCCCTTCTTTCTATTTCAATATTATCATCGTCTTAGAGGTCAGCGGTCAAAAGATGTCCCAAGTGTTTCACCTGATTATACCTTATGGTGCTGCTGAGCGCATCTGTCTGTGGTGTGTCAAGGCTGATTGGCATTGTGAAAGGTATGCTGAAGAACATAGTTTGTTGTATAACACGAACAAGAGCGAGTGCATGGTCTTTCGGGCCAAGAGGGGGTGTCCTGATTACTTACCGGCAATTAAGCTCAACGGATGCCCACTTAAAAGAGTTGATAGGTTTAAGAATCTTGGACATTGATTGGAAGGAAGACATTTGACATTTATTTTCTTTGATCTGGAAGACGATACAGACATTGAAAGGGAACGTAGGCATTTTGTACGTTTTTAATACTGGCAGTCTGTGGATGGATTACACGCAGAAACAGTACAGCGCTCTACGCATCCAATACAACAGAGCGTTCAGAGTGCCCTTGGGGTTTCCTCGCTTCTGTAGCGCATCGGGGGTGTTTGCCGAGGCGCGTGTGGATTGTTTCCAGACACAATCATGCGCAAGCGGCGCACATCCCTGGTGCGTAGGGTGCGGGCCAGCCGCAACAGTATCCTGAACGCTTTTGCTGAACGTTCGGACTGTCAAATGTTAAGAAAGATACTTATTGTGTGTTGAATGTTAAGATATTATTTTAATTTTGTTATTTATTCTAAAATCAATTTTATTTTTTATATTAATGTATTATTTTGCAATTTAAATGTAACTCATTATTAATACTTTTTAATTTAGTTTAATCCAAAGTTTACTGAAAAATAATAATTTAGACCCTTACTAGCGATATTCCGTTCAACTTGACTGGAGGCATAGTATCAGAACATCTACCGCTGACACCAAAGACCATGACTTCATTTGTAGTGACGCTGTAAACCAATCCATGAACTAACGCATACTCTTCGCAAATGGTCACCAATCTACAGATGCTGAAGTCACCAGGGAAATCATGGCTTCGTGTAAGACTAATGGTGACTATTACTTGGCCAAGAATTTTAACTTTTGACAGTTTTAACTTCAAGCAATTACTAAACTATAGAATAAAAATCATTACTTGAGTAATTTCTTTTACTTGTTTATAAATTTTACATCTATGGACATGTCTGAAATAAACAAATAATAATAATAAATACGGGAGTGAGACAAGACTTCTGTGTCCCCAAACAACAACATTTTCCGCATAATTAAAATCACATCGCTTTACACAAACATTTTCAAATAAACATAAAATAAACGTCAAAAAAATATTGGAACCTTGGCCTTCAATATCACCATAACCAGAAGGTTCCCAGGTATGGTCCACTTCAAAGAAAAATATCATTAAAATAACGGGAAAACAAGTGACTCACGGATTCGGTACCTAACGATATTTTTACACCGGTTTTTGTATGATGTTTTAAATTGCTGTGATTGTAATTTTATTGTATTCCACTAACATATCATCACGCCTGGCTTCCCTACAAGGGGTTAGGCAGAGGTGTACCTATCTACTCAGATCCCGTGGCGCGGCGGTTTTTTTACACTTGATGAACGCGCGAAATTACGTCATCGCGGCTCTAGTGTTAACAATGGGTTTTTCTAAGTATTCAATTGTTTTAATTAAAGCTGATAACAGGCCGCGCATCCAGGGTACCCAGGGGCATTGACGGTAGTTTGCTATTAGGAACGAGAGCTTCCCGCGGGTCATTAGCGGCTATAGTAGGTACACCCCATTTCGCCAGTTATGTTTAAGTCGGCAATAAGGGGCGAGCTTAGTGCCATCAACCGGACACAAATCCAGGCGCCAGGCTGCTACTGAGATGGGCACACCACAATTGCGGCGATAAGTCCCTTCTTTGAGGAGTGGCTTGAGAGGCGCCACGACGTCCTCACCTTCCGCCTGACGCAGGTCCTCACCGGACACGGTTGTTTCGGGAGGTTCCTGTTCCGGATAAGGCGGGAGGAAACGCCCGGGTGTCACCATTGTGTGGATCGCCCGGAGGACACGGTGGAGCATACGGTGGAGGTCTGCCCGGCTTGGGCGGAGCACCGCCGTGTCCTCGTGGAGGCGATTGGCGGTGGCGATCTCTCGCGTCCGGCCTTGGTCCAGGCCATGGTACGGAGCGAGAGGGCTTGGGAAGCCGTCACCTCCTTCTGCGAAGCAGTAATGTTCGCGAAGGAGGAGGCGGAACGCGTGAGGGAGAGGCAAAGTTCGCGCCCTCACGCCCCTAGCCGCCGCAGGAGACGCCCTGGGCGTCGGGAATCGCAGGCCGATTCCCGGCCACCGTAGGTGCGGGCTTGCGAACGGCGAGCAATGGGCAGCTCGCCGTTCGATAAGGACCAGGCCCGGGTCGACGGCGCGTTGTGTTCCACGCGCGCCTCAAAGAGATGTCAGCACCAATGACGGTGTTTGCTAGGACCGATGCCTGCTAGGGTTGCGGAAAAGTCCAAGAGGGTTACCGTGGCCCCTGGCACAGGCACCTGAAGGAACACGGGTGGGTTTTAGTCAGTAAGAGTCTGACACGCCCTCCTGCTCTGCCAAGAGCGGGAGAAGTTATTTGATGATTTCCCACCCACAAAAAAAAAAAAATACAAAAAAAAAAACAAAAAAGGCTGCTACTGAGAAGAACGTGTCATGTGTCACTTTAGCTTGGCTTTTCTGTGGGCAGTGACGATGATGCTGAATCAGCCTTTAACGTTCCTACCGGGAACCCGACTAGGCGACTGGGAGGCCCCCTCTCTGTGTGAAGGAGTGGGTCATTCATAAACCACCACGCGGGCCCTTTACGGTGACGATGATAAAAGAGTGAATATAACCCATGAATTATATGCATTATAATAATGTGAACGCAAAATGTCACCGCCTGAGTGCCCGAAAAATGGAAAAGCATGGTCGTCACAGTTGGTACACGCGTGACATCAGGCCATAAAAAGTTTAAGTGCTCCGTGAGTGGTAATGTACATAGGTACTACTATATATACCTTATATTCTTCGCCAGTTTTATATGGCTCATATGATTATTAAATCATCTCGCTTGTTGAATATTAAATGAGTTCGTCAAAAAAATCCGGAGCTGGGTTAACGCAAATTTTACGTTTGTTACTGGGAATGAAAATAAGTAACGTAATCATATATAGAAATCTGAATAGGACCCTCAACTGTCTGTAACTCACTTTACCAGCAGATAGTCAACAATATTGTACACAGTTAATTTGCAAAAACTTTGTCAATTTGGTATATACCTAAGTAGTTAAATCTAACAAAGTTTGCCATTTTAGCACTAAGATAACAACTCCACTATCCTTCTAGAATATAATAATTACACATTTATATAATTTACTACCTTTTTTTTGACTATCTAATATTCACCCTACTAAACATTTATAAGAGTAATTTCATTTTTGCCTAACATGCAAGAGCATTTCTGCAGTGGCAGTCAAATAGAAGGAACGTAATATGGCCGCGTCGAATTGAATTCACGTTTGTAAGTCTTCGTCATTCATTAAATGGATCGGTATTGAGTTTTACTCATAGAAGGATTATTTGTGAAATTGCAGGATCACGTTTTTTTTTAAGATTCTGGAAGCTTTTTTTATTTTATTAAATATGGGTTTGCTCATGACTCTAGTCTAGGTCAGTGGTTACAGAGACAGAGTCGACGATGGAGTGAGCTTACCCAGAAGAAGCCTGTTCACTCTCACTTTGAAGAGATTAGGGTTGTAAGCGTTCGGAAACACAGACGCAGGTAGAGAGTTCCACTCTTTTGCTGTGCGCATAACAAAAGACATTTGGAAATGCTTAGTGCGAATTGGTGGAATAGCAACTAGGTAAGGATGGTAAGTGGCAGTGCTTTTAGATGACAGATGGAAGAAGGGGGCCGGTGGTCGTGGAGTTCTTGGGCACACTCACCGAAGTACAATCCGTAGAAGACCGACAAGCAGGCGACCTTGCGGCGATGATCCAAGCTGTGAAGCTTGGCATCCACCCATTTTACGTCGCTTTTGGGTTCCTGAGGGGCTTTTGTTAATTCTATAAAATTAAATTACTGCTTCTGTGCAAATTTTTTTTGTAGTTTTGAGTACAACATTTTTAGGTATCTATCTGCCTACTAATTAACTCAAAAACTATTTCATACTGTTTTTGTTTCAGCCGACCTTTAAATCGGTCGATACAAGACCGATAGCTACTGGAATACTTTCATATAAAACGCTCATACAATAAATTATTCGGCCTGAAGCGTTCAAGTCCCGCTGATTTTCCATTGATGGCGCTGACAGGTACTGGATTTGACGTGTGACGGCGGTAGTTAAGAGATGCATGGGTAGCCAGTTTAGTCATCTGTAACGCTGTGCCTAACAAAGCCATTGATCAGATACCTTTAGCTTTTCCCCCACAGAGTTCTGAAGATTGTAATTCATCTTTTAAATGATTTTCCGAGTAATACTTTTGCAAAATGTGCAAAAATTATAGGATAACTATTTTTCACTCAAACCCACCTCATCATTATTCATTAGAGACACGTAATTATATTTCCGTAAGCGAGAACTAACTTATGTTGGCATCTACATTGTTTACAGTAATCTTAAATGGTGTTTAGTTAGACAAATATTAACACGGGTAATTTAATTCAGAAGGTTCTCCGCCTGTGTTATTTAATTCTTAACATACCTTTTTTTTTATATGTTTGCTTAACGTTCTACTTTTAACTTATTTAATGCACGTATCTACGTGCCTACTAACATAGAAGAAGAAGCAGAAGCACAGCACCCTAAGCTGTACCCCGATGACCCCATAACCCTCCTCCAGGAGAGTTATAGGGCCACCAGTGTAGTGCACAAAAAACACCAACCGTCATTCCGACCTCGCCGCCGAGGTCCCTTGCTCGAAGAAGTGCCAGCTCACGCTGTAGCTGAGCCTGTAGCTTTAAATTACCCAGTTAATAATAATCATCCAAATTTGATCCAGCCTGTCCCATCTTGCTGTCCTCCCCCCAGCGACGGCCCTAAGCCGAGGTCCGTACCGCACAGGGGGTGCCTTTAGCGTGCAGCCACTTAATAATTTAAGAAATTAGCCTCTGGCTAAAGGCTTTCAGTCCTCTTAAGGCAGCCACAGGATAGTCCGGTTAAGCAGTGACGACCTCTCAAAATGCGAGGTGCCATACATAAAAAACCCTAAAGTGTGAGATTTTAATGCGTACAATACGTTTAACCACCTAAGAGCGCACGCAGCGTCCGGTACAATCTTCACTGATTTAAAAGTGTCACCCTGAAACTTTTACATTACGTAGGTAAATAGTTGCGCCAATTTATTTATTAATTGACAGTTTCACGTGTAAATAGATAATTATATACACGTGAAACTATCAATAATTAACTATGTAAGTTAGCGCAACTAGTTTCATAATGTAAATTTAGCAAAATTTTGAACGCGTTAGTGGCGGAGTTTGACCTATACTTATATTCGTTCGTTCGCAACTACATGGGTAGGTACCTAATATATAATGTTTATTAAGGACCTACCAATTAAAGTCATCACTAGCTACCTTTGCCTAAACACGTTGGGGCCGGTTTCAAAACTATTCTGCTCCGGAATTTTCAAGATGGATATCCCTGTTCTAAAATTTGATCGGTTGATATTTTGTTCGGTTTTGTAACTTTTGTGTGTCGGAAACAGCTGCTAATAACGAGGGACTGACAGCGGGCTTCTAACTCGATGCTGAGAAATCTAAAGGCTCCTACATTATCATGCCAGCTAGTGGCGGGCATGCCGCCGACAAGCCTGACGGCATTGCCAGCGGCTTGCCTGATAATGCCCGCGCGGCAAAAACCCGCCGGCAGTGCCGCTGGTAATGTGTGTACGTGCCTTTACATATCAAATATTTACAAACTAAGGTACATGTATTAACGTGTGATTATTCGCAACTGTGTGACATGTAATTAATCCCGAGGTAAGGCTTTCTTCAAAAAATAATGAGTGATTAGTTCTCTTTCAATTTTCATTAGGATCTTGCTCACGGCGTTTTGACAGTTTCAGAACATTGCCGGGTTTTAGGGCCTTTCAGACTAACGAAGGGCCTTCGCACTCTTGCGCCACGGCACGGCAAGCGCATTTTATGCGATGATTATGAACACTCTACACTTGGCTCAACGCTGACTTTTTTAAAGTGTATGCTTATTGTATTTTAGTTTTATTTTATTGAAAAGGAACAACAAACAGCTGCAATATAAAACATGAAATATGAAATATACAAAACTCATAGACGATATTGCAGCCCATAACGCAGTTCAAACACTATCGATGGGATAAATATCAGTGTTTCAGACGGTTTTCACCGATGGACGGAGTGGCTCTAGAGGTAGGCTATTTAATATTACGTTACGACCCTTGGCAGCCAATCAAAACGAAATAAAGTCAGAAAGAACGCTAAGCGGAAACGAAGTATCTAAGTGACAAACGCGGGCGGGCTTTGCGATGCGACGCGGTGGATTGGGGGCGAAATTTTACGCGGACAAAGTCGCATGCGGTTGTATCTATTTGCAAGTTTTAAAATCAGCAATCTTGAGAATGTTAATAAATGTTGCATACTATATCAAAATAAATAAATACCTAACGTAAAATATAAATTTAATTAATCAGCATGTAACTTCAACCTTACAAAAATAGTGGGACCATAAACAACATCATATTTCTATGATAAGTGGAATTAAAGAGAGTAGACAGTTGATTTCAATGCGGTGGGATAACAACGTCCACACTCGAGTTGGTCCTATTCGTTAACGACTCGAGGTTTCAAGAGGAGTCGATAATAAGGTCCAATATGTCCGCTGCTTGAAATATCGTCTCATGAGATATGTATTGGTATTGATAAAGACTGAGGGCACTGTCTATATAATAAATAATAAAATATTCAAACATTGGCCGGTGTACCTATTCTGTAAAAATCTTATTGTTAAAAATTAGTTGAGGTGAGCTTGTAGTGAGCTGCCATTCCACCTGCTGTAAAAATCTCACCGTGAAAACTTAGGTGAAATGAGCATGAGATGAGCTGTCATTCCACCTGCTATAGAAATCTCACCGAGAAAACTTAGGTGAAGTGAGCATGAAGTGAGCTATCACTCCACCTGCTATAAACATTTCACCGACAAAACTTTGGTGAAGTGAGCATGAAGTGAGCTGTCATTCCACCTGCTATAAAAATCTCACCGAGAAAACTTTGGTGAAGTAAGCATGAAGTGAGCTGTCATCCCACCTGCTATAAAAATCTCACCGAGAAAACTTTGGTGAAGTGAGCTGTCACTCCACCTGCTATAAAAATCTCACAGAGAAACTTTGGTGAAGTGAGCATGAAGTGAGCTGTCACTCCACCTGCTATAAAAATTTCACATAGAAAACTTTGGTGAAGTGAGCATGAAGTGAGCTGTCACTCCACCTGCTATAAAAATCTCACCGAGAAAACTTGTGAGCATGAAGTGAGCTGTCAAATCCCTAGCATCAGGTGGAATGACCGCTCACTTCTACCTCACTTCGCCTAAGTTTTCGTGGTGAGATTTATACAGAAAAGATCGGCCGATGCTAGTAATTGACACCATTGACAGCCCACTCGGCTGATGCTAGGAATTGACACCATTGACAGCTCACTTCGCCTAAGTTTTCGCGATGAGATTTTTACAGAATAAATCAGCCTGTACTTTGTATGGATACTGATGTCGTACAACTGGCTGACCAATTATATTATTAGTAGACTGGATAGTCTAATTATGGCCAGTAATCGTCCATTGTTAATAATCAGGCAATCGCGAAAATTGCTATCGATGGATAAATTAATTAACAATTATCTGTTTATAGCAATGCTATACACATTAAAGTTATGTATTATTGTGTCGTGTAAGAGTAAGGCCTCAAAAACGTATGATGTAATTATAAAAACACTGCAAAACTACTTTTTGGTTTTAAAACTATTATGTGTAGAAAAAAAACAGCATAGGTTATAATATTGATAATAAGTAGGCA
Source organism: Brachylomia viminalis (assembly GCA_937001585.2). Lineage (NCBI taxonomy): Eukaryota > Metazoa > Arthropoda > Insecta > Lepidoptera > Noctuidae > Brachylomia > Brachylomia viminalis. The sequence goes on from OW443300.2 coordinate 9,827,673, forward strand.
GGCACAAAAAAAACAAATTAATTAATTAAGTCGTAAAAAGTTTGAAGTACCTAGTCCATTCATGGTTGTCTCTTAAATTCAAACGCACTTAATAACTAGGTACTTACTTACACGTTTTTTTCAGTCAAGTTCCGTGCTTAACAAAGTTAAATGGACTTTTTATTTAAGTTGAGTTCCTTTCACTTTTAAACTTGGTAACTGAAGATGTTGAGTGGAACATTGTCACCTCGCCTTATTTCTCACAAGGGAAGCAAAGTACTTATAACCCACTTTTTAGAAGATGTTATTTGTTGCGGACATCATAATATATTGAACTATCGCACGTAAAGCTTTTACTCCTGCAACGTGTAGAGGATATTTCCAAATTTCTGTTAGGTATTCGTTTGAGCTTATGATTTTGTACTGAATTTGGAAACACTCTGTATAATTATATCTGAAAGAAACTCTACCAAAATGGTAGGTTAATACTTCTCTCGTACTTTTTTTGTTAATTATGCGATTTTACTAAAAAAAATTGATAAATGAAATAGTCGCACAATGAGTTTCGATTCTACAAAATTTAAAACAAGAAGCACTTGCATTTAAGCCATGAAAAATACAAGGTAGAAAACTTTTGCAGTCAATCAGAACACAAAAATAAAGAAACAACGACTAGTGAAAAATTCAAAACAAATAACTTTATTAATAACTGACTGACCGGTTGGTGCAGTTGGTAGCGACCCTGCCTTCTGAGCCGCTGGTCCCGGGTCCGATCCTCGGACAAGTCAAACATGTATGTGCATGAACATGTCTGTTTGACCTGTGTCTGGGTGTGTATTATAAAAGTTTTTTTTTTTTAATGAGACAACATCCACACTAGTATTCATCCATACTAGTTTCGCACATATTATTTACTAAGTTTTAAAACTTTATCTATGGCTGATATGGATGATAATGAGAAAGAAAGAAATAAAGAAAATGCGTTTATTTGCGGTAAACATGACGCAAAAAATAACACAAACACAAAAAAATTAGAAAAGGTTGGGGGAAACATGCGTCACATCCACGCAAAACGGCTATCGCTCAGCATTATGCTGCGACCCTATGCAAGACAGAGCCCCAGCGCTGGTTTTCAGCGACAGCCGGCGCTGACGTAGTGACGTCGTCCAGTGAGGCAAACAATAGTTATGCAGTGCAGTGTGTTGTGTAGTGTAGTTGTGCAGTTATGCAGTGCAGTGTTAGTTATGTAGTGGTGTAAGTTATGAGGGGCTTGTGGCTATATGATAAAAACCGCATAGGTCGATCGAAGGTTAAGCTACTCTTGCCGCGGTCGGTTTGTGGACGGGCGTCCATCCATTACATATCAAGAACCCTTCCGCGCGTCAGACAGATTGTTAAGTGGTTGGTCAAGGGTGTCATTCGTAGATCTTTGACAGTCGTTACAGCAAGTCAGAAGCACAAAGGTCTGACCAAGAGGTATCGTTTTACCCAATAACTGGATCAACCAACTATGAACCAACTAGGTTGGGAAAAGGCTAGGCAGCTTCGAGTGATAGGCGATACTAATAGTGATTGTCGTAAACGTTTAAACCAAAATGATAAATGCAAAAGTTTACCGATATTTTTATTTTTATTCACAGTAGCACAGTAGTGTTCAGATAGGCAATACCCGCATATGGACTGAAATTTAATAGTTAGTTAAATGGAAACAGATGAAAATTTTAATATTAGAACATTGTAAAATACGACGTCCTCTCTAATTTTTAAATTAATAAGAATATCCCAGTGATTCATACCTTCGAAGAATCTCTACGACTTGGGCTAGTTTTTCTAATACGTGGTCAACATTCGCTTTACATGAAAACCACTCAACAATTGAGTAACATTAGTAACATTTTTGCCAGACCGAAGCTTATGCAGTAAATGTTTTTTTCTTATCGAACACATGTTTTCCAGCTGCAGAAAAGTATTACCACAAGAAAGGCTCACTCTTCTGCAACGTCTTGAAAAATAAAAATAAATAAATTGATAGCCCTGATAGTTTTTTTTATGATTAATTTTTTGAGCAGTATGCAAAGTGATTGAAAAAAACAAAATTTGGTCATAACTTTTGAATCATAAAAAATTGCACCGACAGTTACAAAGTTTGGAAATGACCTTGCCCACGCCCATATTCGATTTGGTCCATACTTCCAGGGACACCCTGAATAATAAAATAAGTACGAAAGTGAACAGAACTGAAGAGAAGTGTAAAACTGAACGGATTTAAATGAAATTTGCCTCATTGGTAGACCATGACTTGAATTAGGACATAGGATACTTTTTGTCCGGCTAGTACGTTTCCGTGGGATGATTTCCGACCTCCATGTGGGCGAAGCCGCGGGTAAAAGCTAGTATTATATATGAGGCAAAAAGCATGCTTTTTGACTCATGCTTTTTTGAAATGTCTCCTATGTGGTGACCATAATCAGATGATGAGGCAGATAGACTCTGCCATACTGGAACTGAAATGTCTCCCTGTAAGTACACGTGATAGCATAGCAGCTGTACCCTAGAAATCAGAACATAGCAACGCTGCTTGGTGGCAGACATAACTAGATAAAGCTAGGGTTTCCTATGACCGCGGTGGCCACCACATAGCGTCGGTAATTTAGCGTCGAATGACACCACTGAAACTTTATTTTTGAAAGTAAAGCTATGGATTCCTAGAAGAGCGGTGGTTGCACATAACGGTTGTCATGAAAATGATCACAGCGGCAAAGATTTAAATCGTTATATTCGCCCTACCGCCTCAAAAGATAGTCGCGTTTCTGTTTCGTTTTGACATCTCTGACACACAATGACGCAGTGACTTGATTGTCATGGAAACGCTATTTAATAATGTGTGAGCTCACTCTTCTCCGTATGGACACTTTTTCGCGTTATTAGGTACGGTGAGAGCAAATCTAGGGATGTAAATCTTCGGGTAGCATGGTTTGACATAATTAATACTGATGTAAATGACAGATTTACATGATTATATAACGAGACTATTTCATGCTGTTATTATTATAACAACATGAAATAGTCTCGATGCGTCCAATTTTCTATGCAATCAAAGCTTAAATTGATGTTTCCCTAGACACCGTTTTTGACACCGTAAAGTCAAACCCCGGTGCCACCATTTTAATTTTCCGTCATTGCGGCCATTATGTGGCACTCATCGCTATTCTAGGAAACCGTAACTTACGGGATTGGTCCTTCTTGGGACGAGAAGCTCCTCTGTCAGTGCATCTATATAGCACCTAATTTGATAAATACCAAAGCATGAGATTATGACAGTAACGAAAAACCAAGTTAACGACTGAAAAAGTTCAAATTAAGGCACAATTTACCCTTTTTGGAAATATTCGTCTATCTTTAGAACAACTAAAGCAATCAAATTAGGTGTTATAGCCTCCAAAGTAAAGAATTACACGACTTATTCTATTTTAAGACCTTCATTGAGTTGAGCCTGAATGAAATAAGCAAACTGTCGTCACGAACGTTCTATAAATGGTTCGAAGAGTGGCGTGCTGAAAACTTAATGAGAAGATCTAGTAGAAGTGAACTTATATTGAACAATTTTTAAAACAGCTGTACCTTTTTATTCGATATCGGTTTCTAAGACTATACTGATAGTAGAGCTTTACAGCATACCAATTATCATTTGGAGTTTGTGTTTGACTGAACTTTTGTAGGTTGCTAAGCTTATCTAACAAATCAGCTTTTAGATTCCAGTTTACTGCTACTCAGCCGTGAGCGGAATGAGGTGGCCATTGTTGATGATGTGTTCAATAACTGTCAAAGATATAAAATTTATAGAAATAACGCCGTCCGATCTATGTCTATACATACAATAAAATAGTAACGATGTGAGAACTGTACATATTTTTTTTTTTGAAAAAAGTAATTGCTGCGAGGTGTGGGAACGAGTCTGATGCCGAAGATGTAGTTTTTTGAATTTTTGTCTGTTTGTCTGGAAGAATTCTCCGTATTGGTGCAAAAACGGCCGAACGGATTGAGATGAAAGTTTGTACACAGATAGCTTATAACCTGGATTAACACATAGGGTGCTTTTAATCTCGATAGTACGTCTCCGTGGGATATTTTCCGACATCCAAATGTAAGTAAGGTAAGGGCAAAAAAGCTAGTGTTCAACTATTATCATATAATACCTAACAGAAAATAGTTGTTACATTAAAAAAAAAAGCTATCTATTAGGAAAAAGACAGAATAATTTTGTCCTTACTTGTCGGTCGGTCAGTGTTCGTCTTAATGACGGATAGCAATCCGTATAATCATCCGTATAATCAATATGAATAGCCCGAACTTTGGTATATCTGACGAGGTGATTATGGGTTATAGTATTTGAGATGAGTTTCTTTTATATTAATCCTATTGACATAATAATGAGGTAATACCAAAGAGAGAGATTCTAACGAAAAACTGGTTCGCATTAGAATGTACGGTCACCAAGAAAAGTCTATTAACATTCATGGACAGGTCCACTCAATCTGTGTGGTACTTTCCCCAAAATACCATTTCAGACACCAATCTGCATGGTCCTCAAAGATTATGTATAGATTTTTATATACACATTGACATTGATGAATTTTATAAAATACAAAGACATGACTATTTACTTTCTAAGGTATTATATTATTTTTTCCTATATTTCATCTACATACATATACAAAAAAAATACAAAATAGTTTATTGTGTCTTTTAGAAAATACATTACATGTTAACGTGTTTGGAGCCCCCATTTAAGCAAAAAATGCCTGTGTTAGGAGGCTCCGCTCTTTCAACATCATTGTCGTACATATACCTAATACTAACACAGTTAATATTATAGTGTACTGAGACATTAAGGGTCGATAAGCAATGTAAGTACATTTTTGTTTTAGTTACATACTAATCTTTTTATTTTAAAATATTAGTATATGAAAGTAGATATTAAAAAATTTAAAAATATATATAAAGTTGCAGTTTAATTATTAACAGTAAAATAATAATAAACATATCAATTACATTTTTAAATATTTTTATAAACAAAAAGATACCAAAAAAATTTAAAAAAAAATTTAAAAATATAAAAAAATAGTAGCCCACCGGTATCGGGAACAGGGTCCAAGCTACCGGCGGTCAGGGCTCCAGAGAGAGAAACTTCCTAACAATGCGGGCCGTGTCCAGAAGTACCGCTTTCTGAATTAAGCCCTTGATCCAGCTGCCTAACGAGAGCCTGCTTAGGTGTTGGTCGAGGCTCTTGGGTATTAGCCCATTGGCTGTCACGACTATCGGCACAATGACCGCTGAGTCCACATCCCAAATGTCGACAACCTCATGAGCCAAGTCAAGATACTTGATTTGTTTATCTTTCTCGGCTTTCACGAGGTTCTCATCATGCGGGATGGTTATGTCAACAATCGTTGCGCGTCGCTCCAATCGATCCACCACCACTACATCAGGCTTATTGGCAACAATAGTCCTGCCAGTGATGATGGATCGATCCCGGTACAATGTGATATTACCATTTCGAAAACTGGGTCGGGCACATACCTGTAGTACGGTACCTCCGATTCCACAAGGTTGTATTTCAGAGCAAGCTGCAGATGGATTATCCTGGCTACAAGGTTGTGTCTATGGAAGTACTCTCCGTTAGCTAGACGAGAACACCCGGAGATGATATGCCTGATTGATTCTCCCGGCCGGTGGCATGCCCGACAGATGTCAACCGTGCCGTCTTTCACAATAAATCTCCGGTAATTGTTCGTCATCATAACTTCGTCCATAATTGCACAGACATAACCTGTCCGTAATATTAATATAAATATTAATATTATTTTTATTATTGTGAATGTCAGGACTATGTGGGTCATTGCTTTTTCTTAGTTAGTTTTAATCATGATCTGGCAGCATGAGTAATTTATGCGGTCTACCCAAATGTCCTTTCTTTGGTATTATTCGTCGAATCGTTGAGCTCCGTAAGTTCTGAGTTGAGCTACACGATTACTGAGAAATACGTGCACTGACTGGACAGGTCCACTAAATGTGTGGTTCTTTCCCCAAAATACCATTTCAGACACCAATCTACATGGTCTACACATATCTGACCAAATTTTGTCTGGACTTTAAAAGAGACTGTGACCTCTGAGTTTATTTCGGCCTTTCTTCTCAGAGTAGTCAGATAGAAAACATCGACCAAATTTAGTTAAAAAATTATGTTTGACGTGTAAAAGTATTTGTACAAACCTACTTACAGAAATAAAATAATTTATCATATATCATTGTCATTTTTGCATATATATAATAAAACCAACTTAGTGTGAGTCGGTCTCGCACTCGAAAAATGCCGTAACGGAAGGCAAAAAATGCCGAAAAAAACACATTTTATGTATAGCCCCTTTAATTTTTAACGTTTTTCATTTTTAATATTTTTTGTTATAGCGGCAATAGATACACAATTACACACTGTGTGAAAAATTCGACTGTCTACTTATTACGGTTCATGAGATGCAGACAGACAGACGGACGGACGGACAGCTGAGGCATTGGGTATGAAACCCTAAAAATTGAATGCTGTTCGTTGGTACGCGCATCACTTCAGATCGGTTGGACCGATTAGACTGATTTTTGTTTAAAAAAGTAGTAGTCCGAATCAGGTTTTCACGGAAAGAAAAAATTGAAAAGTCGCAGGAAAATTGGAAAAATCGGGAAAACTGAAGTGCATTTTCTATGGGAATGTTGTATGAATTATTGACATTTGGACAGGACAACGTCTGTCGGGTTAGGTAGTAATATCATTAAATTGACACAAAATGATATAATTGCCACGAGTTTAATATTCTTTTAATGTAAGTAACATTGTAACTGTTCCGACTTTAAATAAACATTTAGCTTAATAAATAAGATTTAAAAAAACTGAACTACTTTTGTTGCTGACTGTATCTATTTCCCCTATTACATGGTACATCATAACTGGCGAAATGTGAGTGTACCATGGGAATACCTCTGCTTAACCTTTCGTGGATAGCAGGCGTGATGTTAAGTGTACATATTAAATTTTATTTTAGACGAAAATAAAGAAGAATATAAAAGGCGCAAAGTATTTTTTTTTTTTTTAATAAGAAATTGGTTTGCTCTTGGCTCTAGTCTAGGTCAGTGGTGACAGAGACAGTGTCGACGACGGAGTGAGCTTACCTAGAAGAAGCCTGTTCACTCTCACTTTCAAGAGATTTGGGTTGTATGCGTTCGGAAACACAGACGCGGGTAGAGAGTTCCACTCTTTTGCTGAGCGCATAAAAAAAGACACCAAGACAAGAGTACCTAAAGATTGTGGAAATGATGATATTCTGACTATAAGCATAATCAGCCGATAATGTTCCCACTGCTGTGACAGGCTGTGACACAGGCCTCCTCTCGGTGAGAGGGAGTGGGCCAAAATACACCACGCGGGCCCAGTGCGGGTTGGCAGATGTCACATGCCTTCGAATTTTTTGGTTCTAGGACATGCCGGTTTCCTCACGATGTTTTCCTTTACCGTTTTGAGAGCACTGGTGATGAAATAATTTACACACAGTAAAGCGACAGGCGCTTCACCTTCGGGTTCGAGCCTACGACCTGCAACTCGTAAGTCGCGGCCATTACCACTGGGCCACCACTGCTATCTGATGATATTCTGACTATAGGAAAGGTGGTTAATATTGAGACGAAGAAGAATATATGCTGCGCTGACGTTAAATAAAGTGGGATAAGGGCCAGAGGATGGTGATTATTACTTCCTAATATCTACATAATAAAAAAAAAATTGCCGTCGCGGGACGCCTGGCAGATGTGAAACGTCGAAAACAAAAAAATAATATATATCTATAGGTAATTATTTTATTATTATAATTGGTAAAATGGTTTAATCTAAAGAAAAAAAATGGCATAATCAAAAACCAAATATTCCGTTTTTTTTTTAAGAAATAAATTGTTCTTTATTTAAAACATAGCGTGGCGACGCGTCGCCACGCCAGCAATCGGTTTTACGTGCGGCTATAGATTTTTCACATCAAAAAAAGAACACTCTAGGTGATAGTACTCCAGAAGTCCGTTAAAATCATAAGCTCCATCTGTTTTAACGCCAAAATGTTATTTGAATTTCATCAGTTGCCAATAAAACTGTCAAGCATGTTGTCTATGGAATAATTTTATCATAATTGTTTAAATGGTACCATTTCTGTTTATTATTTTAATCGTGTAAAAATTTATTCAAAAATTGATGAAGGCATCACAAAAAAATGGTACCTACTAATGCCAAGAATAATCGCTCGGATCAAATAGGTAGATACTGTATGCTTTTCCAAATTGAAAACTCAATTTCATTGCCCTAATCAGTTTAATTTTCCAGACAATAGTTTTACCTATCCAACACTGATCGTATAGAATACCTACTTACAAGATAATAATATTTAAATAATATAATTAAGCTAACAGTTTTAGACAATAATAATTATGTGCATGTACTATTTAAAAAAGGAGGGGAAAGAAACATTGGGCATCCAAAAATAAAATATAGCCGTAATTATTTAACAGTTTAAAAAAAACTGAAAACTTTTTATAACAATAGAACTTTATGAGATGATCCGCAGTTGTTATAGTTTATTACGTTATAAATTTTGTCCACACCATACAATTTTATTAATTACAAACTCTATCAAGTTTTACTACGTGTATTTACGTGACGCCCAAGTTGCAACGTGAAACAAAATATATAGCCTTAGGTTTAGAAATGGTCGATAACAACTGTGATTATAATTATAAAACATATAACACGCATCATTAACACACTCTAAGACCCAAATTTTGAGGTCCCAAAGCACGCAACTCACACAATCTAAAGATTAATTTTATTGTATTAGTATGTAGGTATTTCTTGCAACCTCTGCAATCTTATAACTTATGTCTTTTTATATTTCTGTTTTTATAGTTGTTACCAGTAAATTTTTATGCATTTCGTTTTTACCTTAGGATATCACTGTATTTGAGAATGTTGGTTCACCTCTTATTGGCAACTGTGTAAGCCCTCAACTGTTATCTACTGTTATTTGATATTTTGTATAAAGAAGCTGTTGGTGTCCTCTATAATTAGCGAATATACTATTTTAATTACTATCGCGTCGAAAAGGAACTACTATACTGCAAATTGCTACATAGACCGGAGTTTAAACCTAACTACGGACAGGACAATAATAATTCATGATAAAAGTTTGTAAAAAAAAAAATTAAGCAGGTCAGTTCAAAAAGTTTTGAAAAACGCCAAAAATCAAACGCCAAAACTTTATTACTGTTTAAGTGTAATTTCCAACTCGAGAATTTAAAAATAAACATATAATTATTTTTTTTAAATTATTATAAACAGATTCAAACATAGAATTTATAATAAAGTACTTACCGGTAAAAACAGGGAATTAGCGACATCGCACGCCAGTACCACAGCAACCATGTACAGGAACGCTTTCATTGTATTCGTACCACAAAAACACTTCGCGAAAAGAATTCGGGAGCGCAACTGAAAGTTGTGCCCGGTACTGAAACTTGCTGTGACGTCGACGTCGGCTTACTCGTGAATGAGACGCGTATTCCCTGCCCTTTATAGGACCAGTTAGTGTTACTGCGCACCCTGTACTACGCTCTCTACTTTCACACACGTGTCACTTCCGTATTTTTGAATTCCAGCTATTTGACCACCCTATCAAATTATACACGGAATTATTATTCACAAATACACTAAGTATTTTTTTATTTGGAGAAATTGTTCGCAGCAATATTCTTTGAACGACAAATGTCCGGTAAAAGCATACTTTTTGAAGTAAAATGATACATTTTACCGGTGTTGGTAAAACACGTTGTCAGTACAAATAATTCTATTGTAATGTGTTATCTGTTTGCAGCACGAGCGGATTTATCTGTGCCTCTTATTTGTTTTTCGTTGGCAAATATTTTTGAACGTTCCATTTATACAGATTTTATAATGGAGTAGATTCAGTGTGTTTCGAATTAATTAATCTAGTTTGTACTGATATAGAGCAGAAAATTCGAATAATATATTGTGCACACATTTCGCTTTTTCATGCAAATATTTCCCACGTTCTGATTGAGTGATAATCAGCGCAATGAGAAGCAAATAATTGGCTGTCTTTATATCCACAGTTATGATCGTCATAAAATACTACCTAAAGACTTTGGACGAAGATATTTGCGTCGTAAATACCTACTAAGCACGTCACACTACAAATACTTCTAATTACCTTACTGCTAAGCAACAGTGTTTAGCACTTGTTTAGACAGGGCCTGAGTGTGATGTGGGGCAATGTTCTTATCACTGTTTGTGTACTTAGCAAGGAAACCAAGAGGTTTTCGCTTATACTATATGAATGACAAATGTCCGGTTATTAGGATTTTTTTCATGAAGCTGGCGCAACCTTTACGGGATTGATTTGTAGGTTGTTTAAAAAAGTAAACTTTCAAGCGCACTGTTTCCTCGTAAATACCTTTTTGCTAACAACACAAATTAACACCCCGAAAGGGTAGTTAGGCAAACAAGGTGGAGACAATAATACGACAATAAATTAAACATAAATTAAACTGCGTATTTCATAAATTTAATTTTTTATATATTAATATTCACAAAAGCTTCCTAAAATAAATAAACTGTCAAACTATTCTAATTAAAATATAGTAACCTCTTTTTTTTTTTATGGGGGGAAATCCTCATGTACTACCTCCGCCTGGGGAAAAGGCGGAGGGGCGTGCCGGACTCTTACCGGCTAAAACCACCCCGGTGTCTCCTCGCACGTGCGCGCGGGGCCGCGGGAATCGAAATTCTTCCGCAGCCCCACACTAGTGCTGGCCGGGTCTGTCCGGGCCTCGTCTCCTGCACGGGGTAGTGAGGTGTTTAACTACCCCGTGGACCGCCTCAGAGGCGCGCACCAACACCCGCGCGCGCCTTCGCCTCGGGTCCATCAAATAGGGGGCGAGGACTTCCCCAAGTCCTACGCCCCTGGACCCATTCATGGGGGCCGGAAAAGGGCGTTGTCCGCCCTTCTCCTGCGCCCGGTGCGCCTTCTGCGGCCGGGGAAGGGAGTCGAGATCTCCCTCTCCCGTTCCGCAGTTTCCTTCTGCGACATCACGTCCTCGCAGAAGGACACCACCGCGTCCCACGACTCTGCGCTACCGACCATCCTCCGCACTACGGCCGGCAGCGATAGATCGCCTCCTACTTCATTTGTGAGGACACGGCGCTGCTCCTCCCAAGCTACACACTCGGCGAGCGTGTGTTGCGCCGTGTCCTCCCCGCAATGGACGCAATGGTGGCACCGAGCGTCCGGCTCCCTGCCTATGCGGCACAGGTACTTGCCGAAGCAGCCGTGCCCCGACAGCACCTGCGTCACCCTAAACGACAGGGAGCCGTGCCTTCTCCCGAGCCAGTCGTCGAGTACTGGCCGGATCGCCTCGACGGTAGCGAGGCCGGCGGTAGGGCGCAGAAGCCTTAGCCGCCATTCCGCCACCAAGACCTGATGGAGCTCCTCTCGGCGCAGCGCGATCTGCCGCTGCACCGGCCTCGAGCCCCGTGCCCGCTCTTCCTCGCGCCATCGATATAATGACGCGAGTACTTTCGCCGCTAGGTCCGGCCAGGACGCAAGCCGCCTCGTAGGAAATCGTGCGGTACCCGCGGACGATTCTGACGGCCATCGCCCTCTGCGGTTTGCGCAGAATGGCGAGAGTGCCGGCCGTCATGTCCATCGCCCACACTATAAACTAGTAAATATAGTAACCTAAACTAACTAAAACGATTAACAAATCAAAATACGTCGTCGAAAAATTCCTCCGCATCGCTGTTGACTGGTTATGTACCCAAAAGACTGGCGGCATTGCGACGTTGTATGGCAATGCTTAGCCTCTGGCCAAGGTAAAGGTCAGCCCTTTGGTCACGGGAAGTGTCAACAAGCCGTTTGGAGATTTCGTTGAACAAACTGTGAGCAGTCGGACCCCACGGCCCGAGGGTTAGGTTACCCCACTGCGTATATCTTATGACGTTCTCAGTCTGTATACGAAAATTCAACCAAATATATCCAATAGTTTAGTCTCTATAGCTCACAGCTATAGCTAGTCAAAGATTGGCGAAATCCATAGTCAGCCCATCGCTACTATTTAGTTTATTTGAAAAAAATCACTTGCTTTATATCAATGTTAAGATGTATTAGATTTTTTAATTTTTTTATTTATAACAGCTTAAACTATCATTACAGGGTTTACCCTAATGCGACAGTTAAGAACTCAAACTAATAACCTAATAACAATATCCTTACAATAACCAAATTAGAAAAATTTAAACTTACAACATTATTAAATTATTACACCATCAACACACAAAATATAGCTTAACATAATTACTTACATAACATGGTACAAACATAAACACAAACATACTTTACTTACAATAAGAAACAATTAAGTTTTATCTTGCTTATAGCATAATATAAATAGTAATACTCTTGCAAATTCACTCAAACAACATGTAAACACATCAATCTGAGTTTGAAGGTCGTTGATGGTACGGATAGCTCTGGTAAGGGGTGCCTTGGCAAGCAGGTTAGTGTTACGGCTGTAGGTAGATAGATAGTTCATGGAGAGTGCGATTGTCGCAACCCAGCGCTGGGCACGCCACAATTGCGGCGATAAGTCCCCTCTTTGAGGAGTGGCTAGAGAGGCGCCACGGCGTCCTCACCTTCCGCCTGACGCAGGTCCTCACCGGACACGGTTGTTTCGGGAGGTTCCTGTTCCGGATAAGGCGGGAGGAAACGCCTGGGTGTCACCATTGTGTGGATCGCCCGGAGGACACGGTGGAGCATACGGTGGAGGTCTGCCCGGCTTGGGCGGAGCACCGCCGTGTCCTCATGGAGGCGATTGGCGGTGGCGATCTCTCGCGTCCGGCCTTGGTCCAGGCCATGGTACGGAGCGAGAGGGCTTGGGAAGCCGTCACCTCCTTCTGCGAAGCAGTAATGTTCGCGAAGGAGGAGGCGGAACGCGTGAGGGAGAGGCAAAATTTGCGCCCTCACGCCCCTAGCCGCCGCAGGAGACGCCCTGAGCGTCGGGAATCGCAGGCCGATTCCCGGCCACCGTAGGCGCGGGCTTGCGAACGGCGAGCAATGGGCAGCTCGCCGTTCGATAAGGACCAGGCCCGGGTCGACGGCGCGTTGTGTTCCACCCGCGCCTCAAAGAGATGTCAGCACCAATGACGGGGTTTGCTAGGACCGATGCCTGCTAGGGTTGCGGAAAAGTCCAAGAGGGTTACCGTGGCCCCTGGCACAGGCAACTGAAGGAACACGGGTGGGTTTTAGTCAGTAAGAGTCTGACACGGCCTCCTGCTCTGCCCAGAGCGGGAGAAGTTATTTGATGATTTCCAACCCACAAAAAAAAAAGGTAGATAGATAGTTCCAAAATAATCCTTTGCATTTGTATTGTCATTGTTTTCATTTATTGTCCTAATGTCATCTCCGCGTAGCTTAGTATACTCACGTATAACCACTAATAACTCCCATAAAATAGGGAGAGAGTCCATTACCACTAATTTCTCACCAACAAATTCTTATGTTTATTGACACTTATTTTAAAGGTCATTCATGTCAAGCTGTGTGGACGCAATAATACAATATTATACATCGATTACCCTTTGCTGTTCAAACCAATTGTCGCTATCCGCGTCAATGGAGCAATAGTACCACAAACAATAATGTTAGTTTACTAGCTCTCTCATGGTAAATTGAACCGTTCACATGGCAAATGTGTAATGTATTGTGAAATTAAATATTTGCTATTAATTTATTTAATCAGACATTTTGTAACGTTCATATTGCTAACTGAAGGAATATTATGACATTTTAAATAATTTATTTACCAAATATTTGCACTCCACATGTCATGTAATGTTAGAATGTAAATGGGCCACATTTATAATAACATCATTTTGTACACCTACATTATGGTGAACAATTCAATTTACCATGAACTTATTTAAAAAAACAATAGATTTTTTACATTATGTTGTTTTAAATCGATGCTAGGTAGACGTCTCCACATATTTAATTTTTTATCCAATAGCCCGAACGTTGGAAAAAAAGACAAAAGCTTAGGTACCTACGAATTTCACTATTTTAAATAGGGTACCAAACAACAATATTTGCAGGAAAGAGCCATGCTATAAAGACCGAATTTGGCTATTATTATTAGTTTTCCCGTACCTAAAACAAAGCAAAGCTGCGATGGCCCAGTGAGAGCAGTAATGGCCCAGTGGTAACGGCCGCGACTTACGAGTTGTAGGTCGTAGGTTCGAATCCAGACAGGCTCTTAACTTTGTGTAAATTATTTATCACCACTGCTCTCAAAACGGTGGAGGAAAACATCGAGAGGAAACCGGCATGTCCTAGAACCAAAAATTCGAAAGACATGTGACATCTACCAACCCGCACTGGGCCCGCGTGGTGAATTACGGCCTACTCTCTCTCACCGAGAGGAGGCCGGTGTCCCAGCAGTGGCAACATTATAGGCTGATGATGACGGTACCTAAAAAAAATTAAATCTTAATTCGTGTCTACACACGGTACAAGTGTACCGTGTGTAGACACGAATTAAGATTTAATTTTTGTACCTACTAAGTACTTACTTAGTAGGTACAATTTGTCACCTGTGCTATTCAAATCCCTTCAGTAACCTGTACTGCTTATACTGAAACATTACGATTTCCCTTCATTACAGTACACCCACGAACAAAAGTACTAGTAGTTCTCCTTAGTTCAAAGTAGGTAGAGTACTTTATGAAGGAACGAAATTTGAATGTCTTTAATGGCTTCTGTTGTTGACAGTTCAAAATTTGATGAAAATTATGACAGCCTTCTGGCCACAGACTGTATACGGGGAGAACCCATTGTTTCTGGTGCAACTTGGGTGAGGCTGTGTTTTTATGATCTGTGGGTGAGGCCTATAGGCAGCAGTGGACTACGGTTATAGGCCTAGCCTCTTTATTTATTTCACAATTTATGTACACAATAAACAAAGGTACAATGGGTGGGTACCTTTGACTTTATTGTATACACACTTCATAAGAAGTGATTATATATACATGATGGTGTTTTACCAATAACCCTGTATATAAGTTTGCAGCTACAAAAGTAGACTAGCCCGATCACTATGTACGGCAAGCCAATCCCTTGGGAGAAGCGAGCTAAACACCTAGGTGTAATCCTTGTCCACCAGCTTACCTTCAGTGAACACATAATGATGGCTCGTTCGCGCGCCTCTTCCGCTCTCGGTTGGCTTAAAGTCATTGTAACCGCCCGCAGCAAATTGTCACTAAAGTGCAAATTGCGCAGATACAACGCAGTCATCCGTCCCATAATGATCTATGACTGCGTCGTATTTGTACACGCAAAGCTTCGCCATCTTCATAAGATGCAGACCCTCCAGAACCGTTTCCTCAGAAAGATTACGGGAGCCCCCTTCTACGTCCGTAATGTAAACCTTCACCTTGAACTTAAAATGCCCACCATCCGTCTGTTCAAGAAACGCCTTGCAAACCGTTTCTTTGACTGTGGCATAAAGCACACCAATCCCCTGATAAAAGTGGCCGCCCCCAACACTCCCTCCCGCATAAGTAAGATTTGCCGCCCGAGGCATACCTTAATTATCCCTGACGACGCCACTACTCTCCTCCAGGAGAGTAGTAAGGCCACCAGCACTCTGAGAAAACAGAAACAGACCGCCGCCCTTCCGTCCTCGCCGCCGCCGAGGCCCGCCGCGACGCCCCAATCTACGTCTCTTGCTCGAGCCAGCCCGCGCCGCTGAGCCTGTAGTTTTAAATTCGTCCCCTTATAATAATTCCGATCCAGCCTGTCCCTTGCTGCCCTCCCTCAGCGATGCCCTAAGCCGAGTTCCGTAACCCACAGGTGGCGCCCTTAGCGTGTAGTCGCCTAGTTTATAAGTTTTTTAAGCCCTGGCTGGAGGCCTTAATTTATTAAGGCAACCAAAGGCAAGCCCGGTTAAGCAGCCGACAACCTCCTAGGTTGCCTTGCGAGATGCCATATAAAAATAAAACTACAAAAGCTGTTACTGACCATAAAATCGTTGGTTTGATTCGATCGTTGTGTCGATATGACATGCTCAATTTTTGGCCACTTTTAAAATTCTGGTTAAAAATCACTTCCACGCTCCATAAACATCATCATTACATATAGTTTCCTTGATCTTGTTTCGTGTTTACATTCTAATCTGAATGAACATAGCACAAACCTTTTGCTTATTGACGGTCCTAAGCCCGTGAAAGTATGAAGGGAAAATTTGCAACTTTGTTTATTATTGTGTTATCAATGAATTGCGGTGGCGCGCGGGGCGGACCGGCCCACGTAACTTCAACTAGCGCGTACGCACGGCGCGGCAGTGTCCAGAAACATAAACTTTTTATAGATAACTTTGTGATGTGATATCTTAATATTTTTGTATTGAGTGATACTAAAAGAAAAAACATTTATTGAATGATTTTCACCAAAAAATAATATATCATCATTTGGACGGTGACTAAAATATATATATATATATATATAATAATAATAATAACGTTTTATTGACATAAAAAAACGTGTTACTTTTTAATTTGAAGCCCTGACTCCTGTGCTAGGTGGTACCTGATTCAGTATATTATGTTTTATGTATATTATGTATTTATTAAATATGTAAATGGTACACCACTGACTATCTGCAGTATTGTTTCTCCTTCTCCCTATAATCCATCCAAAGGTTATCCCTAAAAGATCGCTTTTAGCGACAATACCGCCTATTGATTCACCCGAAGTACAAATTCTACATTTATATATGTTATTTTTATGGTGTACATAATAAAGAGTATTCTATTCTAATCACATTTCATTAATGTTTTTTTGTCGGTAAAAATGCAGCTTGGGATTTGAAAACGTGGTACATACGAGTAGTAGGTTCCCTTTGAGGAAATACTAGCCTGTAGCTGCACAGGTATTAACTGAAAAAATCCTTTGATATCGCCTCGCCGTTCAGGCAGCTATTATTTATTATTGTTTGCGGTTCTATTAATTTTATTTTGGGATTGCATTCCTTGTTTTTTTTTTTTATGACAGCGATGTGGTCGAATATTTTGATACCTCAGTATTTTCAGCAGTTTAATTTTGGTAGGTATTTCAGGTTACATTTTTCATAAAAATTGCCTGTTGGATTTTCCGGTATAAATTAAATTATGAACATGCAAAAAAGGTTTGGGGACCAGTGCAGTTAAGTGAATTAAGGAAATATACATTTAGTAATAGAGTATTTAGATAGATATTGTAGAGTGGCGCAAAATATACAGCGATAAACTAACGAGGCGAAACCTTCATTCGTCTTACTTATCTAGTATTATCTTGTTTACCTCACAATTTCATTTCAGTAGTTTTTTCGTTGGTCTGAAATATTTATGAAAAACGGTCAAATTAAGAGTAAGCCCCTGGATCATATAAAGATGACTGGTACAAACGATAGTGGTATAAAAAAAATATTTATTAAAAGCAATTCGTTTCTAATGAATATGAAGGCAATTAAATAGGCTTTAAGAGCGGAGTCTCCTAATACCGGCATTTTATGCTTACAAGGAGGCTCCAATCACTACGGTGTTTTTCTATTATGATTACGAATTATACAATTTTTTTTTTATTGTGACAAAATACATTTAGGAGTACGGTATTTATATTTTATTTTATTACATAAGGGAAAACAAACAGTAATATATTAAAAATAAACGGTAGTAACTTAGCATTTAACTTAACAAATACTCGTATACTACCCACTACATTTTCCACAGATTACAACTTACATAAATTTACAAACTGATGGCAAACGTAACTGTAGTCAGGGCAAAATCAATAACATGCAGAAAAGAAACTAAAAAAAAAAAAAAAAAAAACTCTTGTTTGTGTATTGCATTCTATAGGTCCTTTAATAATAATAAGGTAGTTAAAACAGACATTGTTTTAAGTTCAAAAAAATCACTGACTATCTATCTATCACAGCCTATACAACGTATTTATTTATCTCAAAAAAGTTTTTTTTTTATATTCAAAACTATAAAGTTACAGCAAGGCCTAACCCTTGCGTGAGCTGTAGTCTATATTGAGTTCCTGACGTTCACTGCTGGACCTAGGCCTCTCCAAGTCACACATCGACCGGTTTTGTGCTTCTAGCAACTGGTAAGTACCTTTTTTTTTTGTTTTCGGGGGAAACCTTCAAAAATCACCGGACCTCCGGGAAGGGAGGTCGAGGAGTGTGGGATTTTTACCTCACTAAAACCATCCCAGTGATCACCATCAGCACAAAGAGGGGGTCCCGGTTCCTCTTAAAAGACCAATTCCGGAACCACCCCTGTGCAACGCCTGTAAGGCACATCCCAGGGGAGACTGTAAAGGGGACTTCCCTGAGCCTCGCTATGCACGCGCAGCACGTGACCACTGTGCTAACTGCGTACCTATAGATTTTCAAACAACCGATAAAGAACGTCTTCAAAAGAATGAACGTGAAGGGGGTACAAAAGGGGTGGCTTGGCTGGTTGCGTGAAGAACCACTCGTATAAGATCTCGCGGACTACGCTGCGCTGTAGCCAATTAGCTACGAGTACGAGACCGCTACGAGTAGATCTCGTAGGAGATTGCTACATATTGCTACGCTTTGTGAATTGATAATTGCAATGTGTGCGTAGTAAGGGCATTTTCTTTGCGTTATTGTCTCTAGCAACTCCTGGTTTATTGCCTACAAACGGCAAAGGTGTGCTGTGTAAGATGTTCGCTGTATTCTGTGACCAACGAAATGATAAAAACTTAACAACCACCCAATGATGGACACTGATTTAAATGAATGAACATTTAAAAACTTTGTCTGCTTCTAATGATGCACATGCTCACATGTTCTGCTTTAAATTATTGAGCCCCTCTTTAAGGGTTATTCCCCGAGTACCTCGATCTCCGAGGCCCCGTCCCCGAATACGATAAATATGATTACCTACATTTTTTTTTTTACTTTACTTTTATTTTTAACTTGTACGGTCAATATAAAAAGTGCTTAAATGTAAGTGTTTGAAATACATAAGACGAAAGTAGTTTATTTGAAATTATATGTATACATTAGCGAATCTTAACTGCTAAGAATCTTAACTACTAATAGAGGTAATTACAGTTTGAATAAAATGTATCAAAAATATAAAATAAATGTTACAATATACGATATCAAATCATACATAACAAAATATACTTTACAATTTATGAAAACAATCACTATTTCAAATTCGAAGCACAGCCGGCGAGAAGGGTTGCAATTTTTTTCCTGAGCCTACCAGTTATAATAAACAAAAGAGCTAGTGCGGCCGGCTGGGCAATATGTCTGTCTTTTTTAATCTTGCGACATAATGACATATTTGTGATTGTCTCTCTTTTACGTATACTAAATAATTGCGAATGGTATTTGCAACTGATAAGAAAGTTCAGTGTGGCATTCAAACATGTCGGAAGCAGGGCCTTAAAGGGCGCGAGCGCAAATACGAATTTACGAAAAACCGACTGGGGGGAAACTGGTTACAGTTTCCCCCCAGTCGGTTTTTCGTAAATTCGTATTTGCGCTCGCGCAAACATGCCGGGCATGCTTATGTCTTACATAGAAAAAATAAAAATTCGAGTGTTTGGACCTGCAGTAATAGAAGAATAATAAAATGTGGTGGTGCAGTGAAATTGGACACTGAAAGTGACTTTGTAAATATTAAATCTAATCATGTACAGTCAGCGTCACGATGTGGGTACCCCCCTTCAAAGTTAATTTTAATACAAATGGGGTAACCAATTGATGCAGCCCACCGTACCATAATGTGTACCGGATTTTTTCAAAAACGAAATGCTTGTGTCTATCGTCCAATTCAGTGAAGAAGTGGGCATCAATTATGATCCAGCTCAGCAGATTTATGAAACAATAATGGCAGAATTAAAACACAAAGGGAAAGGGAAGGGTGCTGAAATACCAGCATACCGATCTCTGAAAAGCTCACTATTTAGATCAAGAAACAAGGAATAATTGAAAGTGCAAAAAATATCATTCAGAAAACCGGCTGATGTTATTATACCTCAAAAATTCGGCGTATTTTTTTTAAATTATGTTAATTTTCTATAAAGAGAAGGTATTTTGATTTTCAGTATTGAAAAAGGAACTATTGTGATAAAAATTAAAGCCTTTTATTACTCTAGGAGACTCTTTAGTGTATTCTTTAATTAAAATATTTACCTTAACCAAGCAAGACTTTATAATTTTGCCTGATCCTTAAAGGGAAGTATAATATTTTAGTAATACAATTTTATTTAACATAAAATCTGCTGACGGTACTTTTAAGCTAAACTGACTATTGATTGAGTTTATCATGATAAAAATAAATCAGGATCCCCCGGGACGGGGGCCAACCACGCGCGATCCGAATCGATCCCAGCAACTAAGCTAGAGCACCCCGGCCAAGTGGGATAGGTAAGGATGGAACTGTGTACAACTGCGCGTGAGCCGAGCGAGCGAAGCGAGTGGTGCCGTGGCAGTGGCCGGTGAGCGTTATATCCAAGTTAGCCGCGGTTACTTGGCTATTCAGTATTCTTAGGAACCCAAAATAGGTTATTTGAGGTTCACAAAAAGAGGCGTAATCATAATTAGAGTGTTCAATAATATTTTTATGAAATCAAAATTAACTATTCTACTATCTAACTACTACTATCTAACTGAACAGACAGCAGTGCTGCTGGGGAGTTTGTTCCGCCACTTCTTCTTTCCAGCTAAAGGACGAGGAAGTGGTGCAGGGTGGGCGTTTTGGGGGGACTGTCTTATGTGATTTTGACGTTCAAAAAGTGCTGATTCTCAGCCAAGTTTGAATAAATGACTTTTGATTTTGGTTTTGATTGGGAATTATTAGGGTTCGGTTAAACACATTTCTTAATAATCAAATGTCTACTACGTTATTTACCTGCGGTGGCGAAGTACTGCGAAATAGAGTAGAAAGTAATAGGTAAGAAATAAACCATCATCTGGAAAGTGATAACAACAATTAAATACATCATGTATCTCGTGATTTCAAGAAGAGCTCATTAAACAACGTATTGTTAACTCAATTTAATAATAGAAATGTTACACAAATATTTCTCAAGAGATTGAAAAGCACACAAACGATACTATCTACGACATGAATATTTTATCAAAATACCTTTAAGGACGCTATCACATTTTTCCGCAAATATCAGTGCTTTTCAGGTACCGTTTTAATGAATTAGGAGTCACACTGCGAGGATATCTTGAGTTCAAATGAAAGACAATAATATATTATATTCATCTCCAGAATAACCCCATAAAAATTGTATAGCCCCATACAAAATAATCACACAAATACGTTTTAACGTTTTATTTGACCGCGAGAACAGAAAATAATTACAGCCGGCAGGTATGTCATTATTTTTTAATTAAAGTTAAAATTCCTCACTAACCTCGATATCAAAGCACGCTGTCAAACGCTTGTCAGAAACAGTTTACCATTTTTTAATTTGCCTAAAATGTCGATGGAAAAGAGATATGACCTTTGAAATGATAAAATATTATAACCCGCCCACGTAAAAAATCAAATCTGATTATACCCTTCGATATTTGAACAATATTTAAGAAACAAAATGCTGGCCATTCACTATGCAATTTATATCTGCCAAATATGAATATTTTACTAAGAGCAGATTTTTCAAACGCCGGATATAATCCAGAGAATAATTTTGACATTTCGACAATTTTTCCATACAAAAACTGTCAGACGTCAATTTTATTCCACGGAGATATAATATGGATCTTTTGGCGCTCGAATGATATTGACAGGTTGACGTTGTCAGGTTGTCGGTAAATATTTTTATGCAAATATTTTGTGAAAAACAAGATGTCGGTGTTAGTTCTGATTTTGGCGACCCTTGTATAGCTATAGCTAACGATGGAAAAATCGGCCCTAAATGTACCTAACTGGTAATCACAAAAAAATACTATTACAAAAACAAAACAGTTTCTTCTTAAATAAGTTTTCTTGCGACTTATTTTGAAACTAATGTCTTTAATTTCAAGATACGTGAGATAAGATTTAATTCTAAAATACACCTTTTGAAGATACCTTGTGTTTTTATCAATTGTGTAATTAACTTTTTCTGTTAGGTTAGTTTTCTCAAAGAAACTCGTGGATTACCTAGCCTTTTACTCTCGATTGAATGAAAGGACGTACTTTTGTTGACTCGACATGATTAAAAATTAGTAATGCTTTCCGTAAAAGCCTTCTTATGGTCCGTATCGAAAAGCATTCTAACTTTTTACAGGTCTAGGACTAATTGAGTAATAATATAAATTTCAATGCTGGCTGCAGCTAATTGTTTTACAAAAAGAACGAAAAACTAACAATCGCATCAGTTTATAGTACTATAAAATGTGTTATCTGTTGTCCCAGTAACTGGGTTGCGGAGGTAAAATACTGGTATTCAGCTGCTTCCGGTTAGACTGCAAGCCAACCCCAAAATATTTGCGAGAAGGATTGATTTTGAATCTGTTGCCCCAAAGTTCTTTCGCATCGTCATAGTGCACCTCTAAGCCTTGATTGAACGCCTAACGTAAACTATTACACGCTACGACAGTAATAATGACTTAAAAACCACATCCAACAATAAATGTATGCGGAAAACGTGTTCGATGTGTGACGAGACTCATGTTGTGTTTTGATGTGCAGCCCTCGTAAACAAGCCTCAACGGGACAACATACTTAGCAGCTTATTCTGGGAACATTACACCCACAAAAGGTGATAATTTTGCGTTAAGATAACAATAGTGCAGTAGAAGTGAGAGATGTATGATTCCCGCCCACTCATTCCTTATGCTGTTATCCCTGTAACCTTCTGAGTTATTTTTGGCGACCCCTGCCAGAAATGCGTAGGCGCCTCGTATAAGCTTCCAGGATTTAATAAATAGTTCCTCTTTAATGAGACCCCACATTCCAAATATGCCCACAAAAGGGTACGATACTTTCTGATCATGGTTTTCCAAATTCCTACTTGTTTTTACATAACATAATAATCTGCTTAGTTTCTTCGAAGGGTTAGGGGTAGGTACACCCACATTTGGCTAGCTATATTTCAGTCCCATGTAAATGGGGCCGAGCCTACTGCCATCAACCGGCACAAATCTTGAGTCCAGACTGCTCGCTGCTGCGGCGGCTGAGAAATTCCTAATAGAAAAACCCCATAACCCTATGCCTGACCTGTAGCGCTTGCTACCACTCAATCAACGAGCCAGACTTGACCCTTTTTTTTGTTAAGTATAAACTCTAAAAGAAAATAGATAAGTAATACGGTACGAATAATTAGCATTGTCATTCAACGTGGCAATGCTGTCAGTCTTCTTGGCGCGTATCTGGATGACAGCGATGCGGACGAGTACTTCGACGCCTAAGTAAGCAAAGGGGCTCTAAGTAGAGCTAAGTATTTACCACCGCACGGGCGATCAATCAGGTTAAGCTGCGCTTGCCGCCGTTAGTCCGTGGATGGGTGACCATCTTTACATGCCGAGACCCCTTCGTGCCTCGCACCTTCGCCTTCGTGCTTTCGGATAGCACGATAACCTGTGTAAATAGTTCGTTGCGTTATATATGTATTGTACACCTCTCACCATAAGTACTCAATAATACCTACGTACGTAATGAGAAATAATATTTATTTTCATCAATCAATGCCATCGAAGTTCACAGGCTTTTCTTAATAAGCAAACCCACAATTCTGCAACTGTCATAGCCACAAGCAGTCGCAAGAAATTAGTCTTCTATATCTATATATAATTAAATAGTAACGAAGTCAAAACTGTACATTGAATCCTCTTAGAAAAAAAGTAATTGCTGCGAGGCGTTGGAACGAATCTGATGCCGAAAATATAGTTCTTACAATTTTTGTCCGTTGGTCTGTTTATCTGGATTGGCGCAAACACGACTTAAGGGGCTGACAACAGTTAAAGCGCGGTTACTGTCGGACTGCATAGAAAAGAAAGAGAAGCGCCATGACTTAAAGCTGGTAATTTATTGCAAAATATGAAGCAATTATCTATGTATAGAGGTATGAGGAACAGGGTGTAAAGTTCACTCATACCCATAGCAAAGGGAGGATCCTCCGACCAGACGGGTGTCGTGTCTGGTGGGCAACTGCCCGACGATTGATGTCGGGACGTTGCATATTATGCTAATTGCGCGGTAAACTCTGCTTGCGCGATGCAGGATTTTGCGTTACGTCAGTGTGATGCGTAGTTCACACGTGGCCATGTAGACACCGCTACATATTTATAAAAATTGGACTTTAAAATGAAAACACTATATTATGTTGCTTGAAGAACAATCTAAAAAAAAGAACAGAATGATGGCATGTATATTAGTATGCTTTTTAATTGTTAAAATAATTTTTTTAGAGGTATCTTTATGACTTTTTTCCATCGTACCAATTTCGTTATATTATGTTTTCAAAACACAATCTAACTAGCATATATCCTGAAGAATATCATATATTTTTTCTGATTTTGTTTACTGCAGTGGATCATATACTTTTAGGCATTATAAAACTTGCGTTTAGGTCATGTAGTCCCCTTAGCGGACAGATAGTTTATAACTTGGATTCACACATAGACACATCACATAGACATCACAGACATTCCAGTTCTCCGTAGTACCTACGTTCCCGTGCTGGCAATTAATAATAATATTATAATTCCTCTCGATTATCCCACAGTTCAGTTATGAATGATTCTTGTAATTTGCGAAACCATCTCCATTTTGACGCTAAACTTTCGAGATAAGTTTGTTATTTCAGTATATTTCATTTCATTGTTGATAACTGACAGTTCTGAATAGTAGCAGGATTTGTAATATTATAGGACTGATCAACTGTATTTATCATTCACGGGTTGTTGAGACACTCAAATGAGACCGATTGACGTTTTGTAACACTTCAAATATTGATAGCATGGAGTAGAGCTGAAACAGATATTATTTTATTTCCTTTTTGATAAGTTTTTTCACGAAAAACTTTGTGAAAAACAGTGGAAGAAAGAAAAAAATAAAGAAAAATGCGTTTATTGGCATTACAGCAAAAAATACACCTTAAAACTATAAAACAGAAAACACAGATTATAATGCCAAAAGGGCGTCAGTTCAGTATAATGTCAGATGACAATACAAGGCCTACCACCTGGCGCTGATTTTTAGCTGCAACCTTCAGTGATTAGCAGTAGATCCTTATCTAATAAATGACTAGGCTTTTGTTTCGTTCAGCGGACTAAATAATTATAATTTATTTAGAAAGTTTTACGGGGGCCGTACCATAACGTGTTAACACCATCATGATTCTGTTGCGAAAAAAAGATAGTGCTATCGGTCATTTGTAGCTCCGTCTCTCTTTCACGCTGGAACAATGATGGAATTAATACGTCACAGTACGGCCCCTGGTCTTATAGTGGAAGATGAAACTTGCCTAGAAAATATTAATTTAATCATATTAAATTAATGTAAGAGATTTTGTGTCAGCCTGTTTGCTTCATTTTATGACTTATTTATTTATTTATTTATAACTTTTCGCACAAAAGGTACAAAGGCGGACTTAATGCCTTAGGCATTCTCTACCAGTCAACCAAGGGTGGTGAAGAGATTAGATGGCAGGTGCTTTAATTGAAAGGAAAGGAAAGCATTGATTTGAGCGATGTTTACCTAACAATGATAAAAAAAATAAACTATCAAAATAACGTACACAAATATATAAATAAGTCCTATACACATACATTTTTTTGACTTAAACTACAAAACTGATTTTGACGTAATTCCCAAAGAAGCAACCTTCCTGCAACCCAGAAAGTCATTACAATTCTTGAAAGCAACATTTTACGCTAGCGTATAGTCTCAAATACAACTGGTGGTTTATTAAATTGCAAGCTTTATTACATTTCTAGAGTTCTGTGAAATTCAAGCAGTTCCTGTACGTGTCAATTAGGAAACAATCCTTGTCTGTACCTACTGGAGTAGCAATTAAACACTCTATCTTTCATTCATACTGTGACACTCAAGGATCTGAGGGTGTTTCTAATTATTAATGTACTAACGTAACGTGTAATTTATTATTAGTTGTAACTTCATTATCAATGCGTAACTATTGAATCCAAAATGAAATTATCTAGTTACATGTCTAAACTTATGTTCTAGAAGAGAAAATATTTGATTGTTTGTTGCTTTCACTCTAAAACGGCTAGAAAGATTTGGATGAAATTTGGCACATGTATAGACCATGATCTGGAGATAGACATAGTTATCACTTTTGATCCTGGATCACAGACGAAGTCGCCTGCGTATTAAATAAAACACAGAAGAATTAATTTCTTAGTCTAAGAATAGAAATAATGTAGAAAAGGAAAAACTCAACACACGGTAATAAATAAAAATTTAGAGAAAATATGATCGAAGAGACGTAGATTTTTTTATTCTTATAATCGAACTTCTTCTTCTTTCTTTTTTATTCTTATGATCGCCCTTAATGAAATAAGCATACATTTTATTCAGTAATCACGAACAAACAATTTGTTCACTCATTTAATTTTGCTTGCGTCAGTTTTCTTTGTAGTAAACACAGCAGCAGGTCAAGTTACCACAAACTGTCAAATTTTCTCATTCGATTATGAACTTAACCTTCAACAATGTAAGGTTTAAAAAAGTTTTGAGAAATTTAACAGTTTGGTATAACCTGATGAGCTGGCGACTGTACAACAAAATTGCAATATGTATTCTCAACATACCGTGTCTAACCACATCTAGGGTTGGCTGGCAAACTAGATTTATTGTAGGTAAACCATTGTTTAAAGAATTCTAATTTTAATATTACCTCCATACCCGTACATGATGTCAAATACGTTGCAATACGGAAGGGTATCGGTTACGGTACCCGGTGGATCGTACGCCCGTATTGCCCGTTTTGACACGTTTGGTGTAGTGGCTACAGTGGCTAAGTGTAGTCAGCGAAACCAAATGGTCCTGGGTTCGAATCCCGGTAGGGGCAAATGTTTGTATGATGAATATGGACATTTGTACCCGAGTCATGGATGTATATTTATAATATGTATGTATTTACGAAAAAAAAATGTATTTAAGTAGTGTATCAACCATCTGGTATCCATAACACAAGCCTTAATTAAGTGCTTAACTTGGAACTAGATGGTGCTGTGTGCAATGTCAGACGATATTTATTTTATTTATTTATTATTTATATAAAACACAAACGGAATTGGGCTAAGTGTCACTAATTGTATGTAACTTAATCTGAGTGGTATTAATTATAAGTCTTTGAGTTGACTAAAAAAGCGCAAGGCAAAGCAAAAATAAACAGCCAGCTTTGAAATGCCAAGAATTCAAGCCACAGACTGCATAGAGATAGTCTGGCTTGCATGTTTCTGAATGTCATAGATAGTTCATCTTTTGACGATGCTGTCAATCGCTAAGCATAATGAGTGGTCACCCTGGCTACATACTTAACTGTAAGCGAGAATACAACCTCATTGTTCCATTTTTATTCAGTGTTGCTACCCACAACATATTAAAAATGTCAAGATAAAATGAGTTACTAAACCAACAACCTGTCAATACTAAGTGCACTTGCAACGTTTAAAAGCCATTTTCAGAGGACGAGGCTTTACTAGCGTTAAATAGGTACCTATAGTACACGCTGTTTTGCTTACCGTAGTGTAAGGGTGCTTGCATAAATATGCAGTTTTCCAGTCCCAATCTATCGGTACAGGTCGGTACTGATAAGTACAGATAAACCCACGAGTGCTTGGTATGAAAAAGAATAGTCGGTACCGACAAGTTTCAACCTGTTTCTTTATTAGCGAGCGCATACAGAAAGTACAGTAAAACGGGGTGAACTGGGACGAAACTTTAAAATTAATTTTAACGTTGAAATAATATAGTTTGTTGCCAACAAGGGCACTTAATCGTTAATTATAATACAGTAAACTCATTAGAGTCCTTATTGGCAACAGACTATATTATTTCAATGTTAACATCGCTTTTAAAGTTTCGTCCCGATTCACCCCTGCATCTCTATTCACCCCGTTTTACGGTACGGGACTATTTTACCAGCACCGAGCGGTACCGATCCGTTCTGACTTGTACCCACGTACTGGGAACCTGAATCTTTATGCAAGCAGCCTAAGGCAAGCGTGGACTTAACTTGCATAATATTCATAACATTATGCAAAGTAAGGACTGTGTGCGTACTTCCTCATCAGTTTACGCGGGCGAACCTACAAGGGATATGAAGTTACTGATTAGATTAAAAAATGCTATTACTTGAAGTAGTTACTTAACATTTTGTGTGGTGCAAAACATTTTTTTTTTTGGATTAATAAGTTACTTTTACTTTGACAGAAAAGCCTTGAGAATTGATTTTTTTCCCTGCCAAAAAGTTGTCAAAATTTTGGAAAAAGTAGAAGTCTGTCGGCGCAAGGTCTGGTGAGTACGGTGGATGACGCAAAACTTCCAACCCTAGCTCTTGTAGCTTAGAGACCGTCTGTTGTGCCGTATGAGGTCAAGCATTATCGTGTTGGAGCAGCGAGGACGAGCGATTAACCAAGGCTGGCCGAAGATTTCCAAATTTCTCCATCATTGTGTTTAGTTCAATTCAGGCGGGCTGGCACTAGCGGGAGGTTGCGGAAGATACGTACGTTCCCGCAACCCCTGGCGTAGGTGTGAGATGGAACACCGGGACGGTCTTTAGTCAGTAAGAGTCTGACAGACCCCTCCGCACTCCCAGGACAGAGGACATCCATGAGGATTTTTCAAACCCAGAACAAAAAAAAAGGGTCTAACCCACATAATGACGGCTTACGATTATCAAAAAGAATCCATTTTTCATCGCAAGTGACAATGCGATCAAAATCCCTTCTTTTCTGTGTCTGGCTAGGCATACTTCAACGCGTTCGTCACGCTGGCGATCGTTCAATTCGTGTGGCACCCACTTATTAAGTTTTTTTACCTTGCCAATTTGACGCAAATGGACCAATATTGTTTTGATGCTAACGTTGAAAGCTACTGCTAACTCAGCCGTAGATTGAGTCTCGTCAGCTTCCACTATCGCCTTTAATTCGTCGTTATTGACTTTAATTTTCGGGCGACCACGGGTTAATTTTTTAAATCTAAATTTCCATGTCGGAAGCGTTCAAACCAATAACGAGTCATGCGCTCGTTTGTAGTGTTCACTCCGTACACGTAATTAATGTTGAGAGCCGTTTGTGCGGATGGCTACCGCGACGGAACTCGTATCCATAATTTTACTCGTATTTTTATCGTGTCCACATTAATGAAAAAGATACAAATGTAGTGAAAACAAAACACTAATCAATAAACAAATGACTGAATTAGAAAATAGAATTCCATATTTTTAAAATAAAAATTCATTTGATTTTAGAATTGATTGCCAGCCATATATATAAATTAGGTTTCAAATGGCCAGTATTGTAAAACGGCAACTTCATAGGTAAAGACCTATTATCTTTTAGTACCGGAATTTCAAGTAAATTGTCACCGGTGCATTCAGGGCACACTAAGTCGTTGACCCCAATAGAAGTGCTTGAAGCAGCACGTGCCGACATCATCCTCGAAATCGCTTAGTAGACAATTTACTGTAGCTGTCGAAATGTCGATACGAAGTAAATATATATAGTTTTAGGTAACTAAAAGTTAATGACTGCAAAAAAAGATTTGATAGACGTGTCCTAGACTTCTGCCCAAAATATTGTTATTTCTCATTAGGTACATTTTATATAATGTGTAGATTTTATCAATCATGGGTCGCCGAAGCATGTGTCTTCTTCTTGCATACAAAATCTCTAAATCTACTATCCTATCGCAGGTATGCTAGAAGAGCTTTCATTAGATTTAAGCATCACCTTTGTACCTATTTTTCTGTTATTTTCTTCTTGTCTGTTTATATAAGTGTGTACATAAATGATTAAATAATAAATGATAATACTTGATATGCCAATTTAGAATATTCCTCCTTTTAAACCTATGCCTATAGAGTATAGTACAGAGAGCGAGTATTCTATGCCATTAGGTACCTATATTATGGTTCGCAGTGTTGGATTTTTCTGTCAGGATGTTTTCAGTAGAAGCCCGGAGTGTAGAAGTTGGTCGTGTGATACCCCGACTCGGAAAGCAAGTAAAGCCGATGGCCCTGCACCTGATCTCTCCCCGGTCGTATCGGATTGCCGTCCCATCGTACTATGAGATTATAGGAACAGTGAGTGCACCTGTGTTTACGGACACAGTTGTACACCGTAATATCTCCTGCGTAGAGATAATATTTTGATATGATTTAAAAATGAACGCCCCTGTACTACTATAAAAAACATTTGCAATGTGTATGCGACAAGCAGTGAAGGGGCGTACAGTTTTAAATTGGTTGATTTCTACCTGGCTAATCTCCGTTGAGATTGGCGGCCGTAACCAAAATTCGGTCGGGAGGATCTTAAATTATGGTTCACCGTATTTTTAAACACGTTTAACAAAATTAATCAATATCGGGACGATATTAGATTATGGTTCACCGTATTTTTAAGCACGTGTAACAAAATTAAACAATAACGTACCTACCCGTACAACTAAATCAGTTTCCCTGCATACCCGCAGTGTTATTTTAGCTGGTCCGCCGCTGGCCAAGTCGTGGGAACAAATTTAATTCAGTTTACATACATACTTGTGTAACTTGGCTCATAAATTTTATGTTGATAGAATGTCACCCAAAAGCAAGTTCAAGAGACACCTTACATTTTAATGTTATTCCAGTATTCCTGTTTGAATTTCGACTCTTCACCCACATAACATGTGTTAACAGATGAAGTCTTTCATCAAAGGATTCAAGGGCAAGTGTGTGGAAATGAGAAACGGGCCCGGATACTAGACTGAGGCGAATGCTGTTAATGTCTTATAGTATAACTAGCGATCCGCTCCTGCTTCGCACAGTTTTTACGACTTGGAAAAATATCTAGATTTATTTATTACTAGCTGACCCGATAGACGCGGTCCTGTCCAAATTACAATAGTTCATACAAAAAGCCATTAGAAAAAAGTACGTTCAGTTATTCGCGATTTAATAAAAACAGGGTTTTTCCAATTTATTTTCCACCAAATCCTAATTCAGACGATTACAAACATTTTATAACAAAGACATTGCCAAATTGGTCTAGTCTTTCTCAAGTGATTCGCTTACCAACAAATTTGGCTATTTTTTCCAGAAATTTTTAAATTTTATTCCGGAAGGTTTATCTGTAGGTATATAAAATATTAAACTTACATAAGATCAATTTAGATATATTATTGTATAGGTATATCTCTAGAGAATAGATTTATACAGATAAGCCTTTATAAGTTTATTATGTTTTATACAGATAAACCTTCCGGAATAAAATTTTCTAAATGATGGTGTAAACCAGACCAAAATGCGTTACGTAGTTTAAAAGAACAACGCGGTCACACAGACAGTCACGAAAAACGACCTTATTTACAATCTGTATAGGTATAAATGGGCGGACGGCCTATAGAAGATCGCGGGCACCGTGATAACTTAGGTGAAGAGAGCGTGGAGTGAGCTGTCAGTGTCGTCTCACTGATGCTAGGGATAAGACCATTTACAATCACGAGATTTTAATAATATTATTTATGGAAATTATATTGATGATTTTATATAATTTCAAAGCTGTACGGTGATTTTTAATTCACTGGTAACCTTTTAGGGCATCAAAGTACTCATGATTATGCGCAACTTTTACTACGAGACCAACTCTGAAATGTCGAAAAAAATATCAGCTGTTTCATACAAAAATGCAGTATTTACCCGATGAAAATGTATGCAACAGATGTATTTTTTTTTTTTTGCTATTTCGTAGTTGGTCTCATGGCGAGAGTTGTTTATAATCATGAGTTATGTCACCTCCTGCAAGGTTAACAGTGAATTAAAAATCACTATGTATAATAAGGGTCTAAAATAAAAAATAAAAACATTGGCAACTAACTGAATTTCTGTATTGCTATTTTGTTTTTAAACCCCAAAAATAGTAATATTTAGCCCCCTAACTACATACTGTCTTTGAAATAATATAAAATTATCAATAGAATTTGGATAAAAATATTATTAAAATCTCGATTATACTCGTAGGTACCGTAAATGTAACTTTGGTCAATCCCTAGCATCAGTGGGATGACACTGACAGCTCACTCCACGTAAGTCTTCACGGTGAGATTTTTACAGCCGGTCGATTCTGTAACAATCTCACCGTGATAACTTAGGTGAAGTGAGACGATAGTGTCAAACCCTAACATCAAGTGGAGTGATAGACTCCACTTGATGTTAGGGTTTGACACTATCGTCAACTCACTTCAAGCTCACTTCACCTAAGTTATCACGGTGAGATTGTTACAGAATTGCTCGGCAGAATAGACCGGCAGGGACGCATTCTATTTTATTTTTATTTTATTTCATAAAGGAAAACAAATAGTAGTAAGTATATTAAAAATAGACAGTAATAACTTAACATTTAACTTAACAAATATACTACCCACTACATTTTCCACAGATTACCACATACATATTTACAAACTGATGACAAAATCAATAACATGCACAAAAGAAACTAAAATAAAAAACATATATTATTTTAAAAGTATTACGACAAAGAAATAGTATGTCGATATCACTAAATCGCTCATTATATTATTATGCTCATTATGCATGGCCCAAAAGGGAGAACTATCCTCAGCAGTGGGTGGCACAAGGCTGCCAATGATGATGATGACAATGACAGATGGCACAGACAGAATGATAATGATGATGACAGATATATACACTTGCGTGCAAAAAAACTGGCCCACCCCATGTACTCTATTTCAGACAAGATATCTCAAAAATGTTAATGAGTATTTTATTTATTTGGTACTGTGTAAAGGTAGGTAAGATAAAGTTTATTTACATATACCATATACTTTGATAAAAACAATATTCTTGACCAGATCGACTCGATTCTTCAGATTTCGTCATCACTCACTAATGCTTGGAAAAACTGCGTGACTTTTTTTGTCAGTGAAGTTGATAATAACTTAATTTTGTTTTTATCTGATCGATTATTGATCATGTAACTTAAATTTTAACCGACTTATTTAAAAGGAGGTTTTTATTCGACCCGTATGTTTTTAAGTTCGCGATTTTCTCAAAAACGAATGAAACTGTTTTGAAAAAAATTTCACAGACGTAATCTACATACATTTAGGGAGATTTTAGTGTACAAAATATTAGGTTATTGTTAATTAAAATGATTGAGTTATCTTGTTTCAAATCGAAGAGAACGGAGTAAATCGATTTTTTTGCACGCAAGTGTATATGGAAGCCTAGGCAGAGAGGCGTTGTATCAAAAATGTACATTTCTTAACTTATGATGAGTTGATGAATCAATTGTTTATTTCATACTACATAGTAATTAAATCTAATTTATTAGCGGTTATTTTGAATTAACTACTATTTGTTTTCCCTGATGAAATAAAATAGGTAAAATAAATCCCACCAAACACATTTTCATGTAAAATGTTGCCAAAATTAGACCATATGACTCGCACTGTCAAAAAGTTATCAGATATGTACAGCAAAGCTTCTAACTCTTCACGCCCTAACTCTGCAAGGCCTAACTTCAGAAACTCTACACCTTAGTCAAAATATGTGGCTTAGCCGTTTCGTTACTACACAATTTTTTCACCTTACGCCCATGTGAATGTAAAAATAAGTACTTAAGTTATAAAGTTGCAGTGCTTTCTCACTCAATTAGTGTTTGCTACGATCCTAAAAGAAGATTGAAGATTTTCTGGTGGTTCTAAGGGATCAGAGCAAACTGTTATTTTTTCAGTATATCTGAGGAAAACTGCACGTCATTGAAATCCTTTTGCAGATTCATACTGTGAATGTCAGACATTATACCTAAATTGCATCATCTTACTCCATTCTGCCCACTTATTGGCAGTCGAGTGGTTGACCTCATGGCACACAGAATACTGATGATCACAAAGAGCAAAGATAGATAGTTTAAAAACTATTGCCGTACATGTAATAATTTCATTAGTTATTATTGTCTTCGTAATCATTCCAATGGCCTACATAAAATAGTTTGTTTTAACAAAGTCACTATTTGCAATTGTTTTGTTGCACAATTTAGATAAATATTGAGTCTTCATAGATAGGTATTCGAGTTAGCTTTAGTAATAATTTATTGAATAATAGAATGTCAAATAATTGTTTAAAATGGAATCTAGTGCATCAGCAGTTTACATAATATAACAACGTAATTAATTAACCTATCTAGGCAAATAACATAGTTGCTACCCACGCGTATGCAAAGTTTAACAATTCTACATACAATTTCCAAATTTGTGTTAACTTTATCAGTGAAGAAGACAAGGCCTGATTATAAGCGGGGCTTAGTCAGATTGATAAAATGGTTTCTTCTTAGTTGTAATTTAGATTCCAGATTTCCAAGAAATTACAAAAAATAATCGAGATACATGTAACTGCTAACTAGTTTAAGAATGTAATTTGTGGAGATAAAATTAACATTAATTCGTTTATTTATTTTTATACTTATTACATTAGTTTAAATATTTTTATAAAAACCATTAAATAAAAACATTCAGCAGGGTCCAAGCAACCGGTGCTTAGGGCTCCAGAGACCGGAACCTCCTCACGATACGAGCCGTATCGAGGAGTACTGCTTTCTGAATCAGGCTCTTGATTCAACCGCCTAACGAGAGCTTCGAGAGACGTTGATCGAGGCTTTCGGCCATCATACCATTGGCCGATACGACAATATTTTTTTTTTTTTTTTTTTTTATGTTAACATATCGCGGGACCATGGGGCCCCGGATCCCAAGGGATGTAGAAGGGGCCGAAGCCAACTCGCAGAGGCTTTTTAGGCGCTTCTAATGGAATGAGGCACCAACCGACGCGACGTTTATCGCTGTACGCACTATGCCAGTGTACCCAAGGACAACCCCCAGTTCGTGTAGGATTATTGCAGGATATGGAAACAAAATTTATTGGATTATGGGTCTGGGTGGCTAAAATGAACTGATTATCAAAATCAAAATCAAAAGTCATTTATTCAAATTAGGCTGAGAATCAGCACTTTTTGAACGTCAAAATCACATAAGACAGTCCCCCCAAAACGCCCACCCTTCACCACTTCCTAGTGCTTTAGCTGGGAAGAAGAAGTGGCGGAACAAACTCCCCAGCAGCACTGCTGTCTGTTCAGTTAGAAGAACTGGATTCTATACATATAGTAATAAATAAATTAACATTACGAAACACAAAAATATTAAAATTATTTGCCATATGTCAGCTAGCACACGCCAATATTTAAAACTATACTCAAGCATAAATAAATAATAAAAACAAAAACGCAAACAGAACTTAATACATAATAAAAAGCCTCCTGGCATAAAGGGCGTGCCCGCTTACATATGCAATGCTGCATTATGTTTATATGTATATAGCTGTAACTAGTAGCCACAAATGATAAACTAGGACCTTCGAAGTAAAATAAAGAAACATTAATTTCTAATAACAATAACAAAACCATAGTCAGCAAGCTGACCTGTCACCACAAGCAGCACCCGTTCACGAGCATAACGCAAAGATCAGCCATTACCCCCCTCGCCATATTTGAGGGAAGGAGGCAACCCGACCCCCGACGCTACCGCAAGCATTGACATCTAAGGGAGCATGACGAACTTGCTGCCGGTTGCTCAAAAGAATAATATGATGAACTGTCGAGGTCGCTAGCTAACCATATATTGCAATACAACTCATTAAAAAACATTGAAATGAGTAGATTATGTCAATAATAAATAAAAATTAAATTAAACTAAGGTGACTAATAAATATAGTCAAATAAAATAAACAATTATATGAACTCGTATAACTTGTCAGTAGGTAAGCTAATTTTGGAGAAAGAACATAAACATTGTCTTGAGTTAATCACAGCGACCAACTATTTTTATCGTTTAAGTAATCGTTGATTGAATAGTATGCCTTTGAACAAGGGTTGGATTTTACTTTAGCTTTAAACGCATTAAAAGGCAATTCTAACAAAGAAGAGGGAAGCTTGTTATAAAAGTTTATACCAAGCCCAACAAATGAGTTATGGACCTTATGAAGCCGGTGAAAGGGAGCACGTAGTTTCTCCTTGTTTCTAGTGTTAATATTATGAATATCACTGTTTTTTGTGTATAAGTGTATATTTTGCCTAATATATAAGATGTTGGCGAAGATGAATTGTGAGGCCACCGTGAGAATACCAATCTCTTTAAAAAAATCTCTCAGAGTAACTCTAGCACCTAGCTGGTAAATTGCTCGTACAGCTCGTTTTTGAAGAACAAATATATTTTGAATATCAGCGGCTTTGCCCCACAGCAGAATGCCGTAGGACATGACGCTATGAAAATAACTGAAATAGACTAGCCGAGCTGTATCAACGTCAGTGTATTGTCTTACTTTCCTGACAGCATAGGCGGCCGAACTGAGCCTTCCCGCCAGGCATGATATATGTGATCCCCACTGAAGCTTGGCATCAACTGTTATGCCCAGAAATACTGCCGAGTCTACAGTTTCAAGTACCTCTTTATCTAAGACGATGTTGGGTCCTAGATTTCTAACATTCGGTAAGGCGAACTTTACACATTTCGTTTTCTTGGCATTGAGAACTAGGTTATTTGTGGTAAACCAATCTGTAACCATTGATAGTGCACTGTTTACGTCGTCAAAATTTTGTCTATTCCTGTCTACTTTAAAGATAAGAGAGGTATCATCAGCAAATAGTACAACGTCACAGATATATTTAAATAGAATGGTAAGTCATTTATATACACCAAGAATAAAAATGGGCCCAGTATAGAGCCTTGAGGTACACCTAACTGAACTGGTAGCCCGGAAGATTTCACACCATTAACATCTACACATTGGTGCCTATTATGTAAATATGAATCTAATACGTTAAGAGCTTCGTTTTGAATACCGTAATGAATTAGTTTACGCAAAAGCGTGTCATGGTGCACGCAATCAAAGGCTTTGGAGAGATCACAGAAAACTCCAATAGCATTTTGCGAGCTCTCCCATGCGCTAAATATGTGTTTCAGCAGAGCAACACCCGCATCTGTAGTCGAACGACCTTTTGTAAAGCCATATTGTTCATCATGAAGGAGGCTATTTAAATTAAAATGTCTTAGCAACTGCTTGAGTATTAATTTTTCAAATATTTTACTAAATGCAGGTAAGATAGAAATAGGCCTAAAATTGCCAACGTTATTTTTATTACCCGATTTAAATAATGGTATGACTTTACTACTCTTCATGAGGTCAGGAAAAGTTCCTAAATCAACACATTTATTAAAAGTAACAGCTAGATAG
Organism: Brachylomia viminalis; assembly: GCA_937001585.2. Classification (NCBI taxonomy): domain Eukaryota; kingdom Metazoa; phylum Arthropoda; class Insecta; order Lepidoptera; family Noctuidae; genus Brachylomia; species Brachylomia viminalis. Next base: position 9,865,310 of record OW443300.2, read on the forward strand.
GGGGCTACGATGTCGATTATATTACTTACAAGTTTAATTGAGATGCCCTAGTAATCACCAGTGTTTTTTGACTTGAGTGTGTTAAAAACACTAATTACATCACGAGGTGTTACATGTTCGAAGCTAAATAAGCGACTACATTTAGGTACACTATTATGCAAAAGGTTTTCAGCTTCAGATGGGGACGAATTTAAGGAGCGAGTCGTAGTTATAGGTATGTTGGCAAAAAACTCATTAAATGCTTCAGCTACGTCAGCTGCTGTATTAACTAATTTGTTGTCGACCATAATCTCTAATTGTCTTTCTTGTTTAACCGACTTACCCGTTTCATTGTTAATAATTTTCCAGGTGGTTTTTACTTTGTTATTCGAATTTTTAATTGTATCGCTTAAAAATTTAGATTTAGCAAAAACACAAATCTTTTTAAATAATTTTGAATAATTTTTGACATACTCTAGGAAAGGAGTATCAAACCTGTAATTTTTCAAACCATATAACTCGTATAGTCTCGCTCTACTTTTATAAATACCTGGAGTAGCCCATTGGTTGAAGCCAGCGGAGGTGCCATTAATATTAATAGTTTTGGCCTTGAAAGTACACACATCAAAAGTGTCTAGGGATCAACATATATTTTTGCAATAACTTTTCTCCTGATTGATATTAATTAAAATTTTCTTTAAGGATTCATAAAATAAAGTGTTTTCGTTTGTCACAGTAACGATAAACCAAGTCACCTTTGCATTAATAAAGAAATTTGCCATTTTCCTAATAAAGGGATTTTTGACATTTGAACCACTAACACAAAAGTTCGAAAAAAAGACTGAAATAACAGTTTTCTTTAAAATTTTATTGGGTAACTTAAACAATTAATAATCCGTGTTTCTACCGCGAACACTAACAACACAAGAACATCGGTTTGGCATACTCAAAATGAGTTCATCCAAATCACGCTGTGGAATGGCCGCCCATGTTCGTTGCAACAACAAAAAAAGGTCTTCTTGCGACTGGATACCCTCCATATTCGGCAGAGCTCTTCTCTGTAGCATATCCCATGCATGCTCAATCGGGTTCAAGTCTGGCGACTGAGCAGGCCAGGGCAGGACATTGATGTTAGCTGCGGCGAGAGTCTGTCTTACAACTCTTGCGGTGTGCGGTCGTGCATAATCATGCATTAACTGAAATAAGGGACCGATTTGCACTTGTAGAGGAACGATGACGTCTGATACAATCGTCTCAGCATAAATTTGAGCGTTGAGGTTGCCTCTGATCCAAATCAACTCAGTTCTTCCGCCGATCCAAATACCCGCCCATACCATGATGGTTCCACCACTATAAGGATGGACTTCCTGGCAGGATTTTAATCGCTGTTGGCGTCCAGGGGTTCTCCAGTGTCGTATACGTCTTGTATCCGGTCTCATACCAAAACGAGACTCATCAGAAAAGCACACGAAACGCCATTGTTCTTCTGCCCAATTTCTGTGTTCAAGAGCCCATTGATATCGAATCCTACGATTGTGCATTGCTATAGGTGGTACCCGTAGCGGTCTTCGGGAATGAAGGTTCACTTCATGCAAGCGGTTTCTGACTGTTTGGTCGCTAATTAAGTTCCCTGAAGAGTGATGAAGCCTCACGGCTAACATCATGGCGGTTATTGTTGGAGCTCTTCGAGTTAAGATTTGAATGTATCGGTCTTGTCTCCGTGTGGTGCAGCGATACCGTCCTCCATGGCGCTCAGCCACGGTACCAGTGCTTCGGTAACGTGTCCAAAGTTGACTGATAACACTCTGACTTGTATTCAGAGCTAAAGCCACAGTACGTTGCCGGGAACCAGCTTCTATCATTCCCACGGCTCTGAGCATTTCTTCCCTGCTTAAATGACGTCGCCGCTCCATAATAACGTTGGTTTTAATCAGTAGTAGGGAAACAGTAGCACTAATAATGTCTTCAATGCGTTGTATGTTTTTATAGGGAAAATATTGACAGCTGATTTTCATCTTTTACTCGAATTTGATTCACAGTTCCTGATTCAAATTATGAAATGCACCAAAAAGGATCCATATAAATTTATAAAATCATAAATTTATTACAAAGCCACATCTTAATCTCAAGAAATCCGCATAAAAATGCTTGATCCCTAGACACTTTTGATGTGTGTAGATTGGTATTCTTTTTGCACAACATCAAAAAGGGCTCCATAGATTATATTAGGATTATCATGTTCTACAATCGACGGTTTAATTCTAAGGGCTATATTATTTTTAAACTTGTTGCAACGACTAGCTGTATAAGGCCTGCATTCTATTTTATGTGGCTTTTTATGTATTGGCATAGGGAAGCTAGCTAATAATCCACAGTGGTCAGACGGTAAGTCACTTAACACTAATTTATTTATGGCATCTAGGACTAAGGGAAGACTATGGCCCCTGCCTGGCCAAATTTTTTATATAAAATACACAAATAAGATGGCAGGGGATGACTTGCACACTCAATAGTGGGCCCCCGGAAACTGTCACTAGCACATAGTGACGTAGCGACAAGAGGGCAACATGCCCTGAGGTGCTTGAGGAGTGGAGACCTACTTCTCCTTGCTTATTATTTAAGACATAGTCCATACTGCCTGTAAATAGCAGTCCTTCAGTCCATACTGTACTACTGCTGGGCAATATATTCTTATTTTAATTTAATGTATTCTTTTACTGTAGGTACTTACTTGCTGGATTATCTTCGCAATGTGAATTGTTACTGAATAAATAAATAATTTGAATTTAATTGAAAGGCTTCCTATAGCTATTTCCCGTGGTAGTTTGCCTACCTTTGCCTCAGAAAAAAAAGTCTGGCCGTCACATTAATTTTCGAACGTCACACAGTGAATTGAAATTCTAAATGTTCTTTGCAACCAGAAATAACTTGAGATTCTTCACAAGTTGATAGCAAATCCTTATTGTAAAAAATGCAAATACATCAGAATTGCGCCTTTGTACTAAAAATAACTTTTCTCTCCCATTTCCTTTATTAAGATTCTTTAATCGTATCAAACACCCACTCAACTGAGAGGGCGTAGATGAAAAGCTTTCAAAACCGGGACTAAACGCTAAGCTTATTTTACATAATAGATATAAAGGTCAGACTTCTATTTAGCTACAAAACATGCACATACCTAGGTTAATCAGCTGACTTCATATTTTAGAATCTACTAGCATCTTCCCGCGGCTTCGTCCGCGTGGATGTCGGAAATTACCTCACAGGAACGTGCTACCGGGACATCTATCTCCTTGCCAAAATCTTGCGAAATCCGTTCAGTGGTTTACGCATGAAAAGATAACGTAAACCTTTCGTGAAAAAATATCTAACTGATGGTGAAAACCGCATCAATCCTTTGCACCGTTTAAAAGATCTAAGTAAGTACAAAGGGACAGGAGGGAGGACAGAGGCCGGCAGCGATTTATAGGTAAAGCGACCCATCCCGGTTTCGCACGGGTGAAATGTAGGTACTAATGTGGTGTCAGTGTGGATAAAGTTAATAATAATATTATTATTATGATGATGGTTAGACTATACTACAGGATATCTTCATATACAACTATACTACAGCGGCCCGAAAGGCCACTCTGCCCCCTCATTTTAAATCTCTGATATCTTCTAAGATATTAATTTTAATGATATGCTGTAAAGGGCAATTTTGATCTACATTAAATGCACAACGTATCTAACTATTACAAATATATTTTTAATTGAATAAGGAATACCTAGTACTGTATTGTTTAAAATAGCTTCTTAAAATAACCTATTATTTTTTTGTAATATGTAAAAGATAAAAATTGTTTCTGTGGGTTATCCTTAGGAGATAGACGTAATATTTTGTAGATGTTTTTAAAATATACAATTCCGTAGTACATTATTTTGATCGACCTCGTAAGGTTTAGCAGGCGTTTGCAATGTAAGCGCACAAAAATATGTTTTTGACGACATCACATTAGAAATCTTTTAAATTCTCGGCTTTTCTCTACTATAATATGCGTGTATTATACATGAAGACCTTTGCCTTCAATCATTTTGTCTATCCGCATTCAAACCCGTTGCGTCGTTTAAAAGATCCAAGCATACATGCAAAAAAAGCGACTTTGCTTTATAATGTAAAGAAATGGCCAATTTATATTTTATATTCATTAAATTGCTTACCTTTATACAATTATTACGCAACTAACTGTACAAATAAAAACACAAACAAAAGGACACTTAGGCGTCGAAGTACTTGTCCGCATCGCTGTCATTCAGAAACGTGCCCAAAGCAAATGGCAAAGCTAATCCTTTAAGGGATAGAATCGTGGAAAATGTCAAAAGTTGTTTTACATGAAAGGTTCTAAAAGAAGGTCGAAAATAAAATTAGCAGATTTTTTTAGCCACTTGTGTTGTTTAAAACTATTCTGCTTTTTTCCCACTTCAATTCAATGTGGTTAGGTGCCGACACGATTTTGATTAAAGTAAACTCTATTTTGAATTCTGTCTCTACAAAGTGCCAATAGTTAATTTTACTGTTTATAGAAACTACTACGATCTATTTCAAAAGTATCTGATGAAAGACAGTGTAAACAAATGAATCATAAAACGTGCTGCCAACAGTGCCACATAAATATTGAGTGTTTTGATGTGATTATTTGAACACTTAAACCCGAAATTCTAATTTTAAATCCTCTTAATGATGTTTTTTATTTGACTATTGAATTTAATTTTATAACGACAATTATCGTCGATGATTTTGAAATTACAATTTAATAATGTTATTCAAACAATAATTCTTGGAAAAAGTGGTGAGATATAAAGTTAAAATATAGATGAACGTGTTTAGTCAGAATTGAACCTGAACAAAGTATGTTTACACTTTCATCAGGTACTTTTGGAACGGACAATAGTAGGTATTATTGTCAAACCTTCGTCTATTTTCACATACAACAACCACAACTTTGATGATAGAAATAATCAACTATTTTGTTTTCCTTTAATCCCCTGATCTAGTTAGAATTGCTTTTGACGTATCTCATATAAATAATAGCTGGCTTGGGGGCTACTTTAAATGAATTTCTATTCCTAAGTTACGTACAAAACATCTTAGGGATGGCACTGACTAGGCCACTCGTAGCCGCGATCAGTGGCGGCCTCCAGGCCTCGAGATCCATGAACCCAGTCATCATCGCGATATTAAATGATAAAGGTTCAAAATTGTATTGAATGATTTCTGAGAAAAATCACCTCAATAGAGGGAGAGGGGAAGCAAGCCATAATTACAAGTAATAATAATAAAAATAATTTTAAATATTTCGAAGCAGCTCCAGCAGCTAAAATTTCGTGGGGGCGCTTAAGATAGACCCCCTCGACCCCCCCACAGTGACAAACTCCTCAAATTCAGGTGACTTGATATAAGGCCCAACCCCTTTCATTTGCCCTTTCTGCTGAGAATATTGTCCAGCAACTGCACGATTAGGAACGAGAGTGAAGGTAAGTATAGATTTCCTTTTGATTCTGTATTTAAGTTGATTATATCCCTACATCGGCTCACTACCACACCAAGTCTCTTGTGCAGGGCTAGTCCAATTTGTACATTTTCCCGCCATTCGTGGTGACTGACAGGTGACATTAGTGGCAGTAGCTTGCTCATGACTTGCGTGTATGAGACAGTGTTTACATATTATACATAATTATATTAAATACACTACAGATAGATCCACAACAAAATAATGGCCGAGTTGTGGGCAAAGCTGCTTACAAGTTGAGTCGCCTTGTGAGCGACGGTATTATTTCAACTGTTTGTACCACTAGGGCGCCGGCGCCGATAGCTTTTGTAGTCGAGTTGGTATTTACTATTTGCCTGAAGCATCTGTTTTATTATTTTTAAACGACTACCAACTTTTTTTTTCTTTTTTTCATTTATTACATCTGTGATGTGGAGCATAGAGAAACTAAGTACCTAATTAAAGCTGAGTCTTGAGCAGCCTTAAAAAGCCACAAAGCTTTTCTTCTTTTTAGGGATACTGAATGGGCTCAATTGGGACTTTATGATGAAAGAATTAGTGGACAGTATAAAAATAGGTGTAATACCGTAATTTACAATAATCAGCGTAGAAAAAACATACAAAGAAATACCCGTAGTGCACGTGTCTGTGAGCTGAGTGGTGTGGAGGGCGCGCAATGGCCGTCGCATACGAGTTCGGTACCCCGACACCCCACGCCTTCCGCCGTCAATCCAGCGCATAATTATGTCGTGCGCCGACAGATACTGTAACGACCCCGCTGACAAACCGTTTGGCAAATACTGATTACTGTTGGTTTGAGTAATTTTTGGGAATGAAAATTAACATGGTTAAAGCTTGCTAATTACTGACATCAACAACCCATTCGCTAAACATATTTTTGTAATGAAAATTACTAGGTAAACATGGATCGGTAATTCAGAGGCTTTTTTTTTTGAGGATGGGAAATCATCAAATGACCCCTCCCGCTCTGGGTGGAGCGGAAGGGAGTGTTTGACTCTTACTGACTAAAACCCACCCGTGTTCCTTTCTTGGCCCTTTATGTTCCGGGTCAGCGGTACCCCTTTCGGATGATCCCGCTTTCCCGGCAGGCTTGGGCCCTAGTGGGCCCCCTCTTCGATGCTGACATCTCTTTGAGGCGCGCGTGGAACACGTACGTACCGTCCAGCACGGGCCTGGTCCTGATCGGACGATGAGCTACCCATTACTCACCGCCCGCAGGCCCGCGCCTACGGTGGCCGGGAGTCGTCACGCGGCTCCCGACGCCCGGAGCGTCCACCGCGGCGGCTTGGACGGGAGACTCTCTCCCGCTCCCGTCCCGCCACCTCCTTCGCTAGCATGACTGCTTCGCAGAAGGAGGCGACTGCCTCCCACTCCCCCTCGCCCCGGACCATGGCTTGAACCAGGGCCGGGCGTGAGAGGTCGCCGCCGCTGCCGATCGCCTCTACGAGGACACGGCGGTGCTCCGCCCATGCAGGGCAGGCCCCCACCGTATGCTCCACCGTGTCCTCGGGGCGATCATCGCAGTGGTGACACCCGGGCGTTTCTTCCCGCCTGATGATGTACAGGAACCTCCCGAAACATCCGTGTCCGGTGAGGACCTGCGTCAGCCGGTAGGTGAGGACGCCGTGACGCCTCTCTAGCCACTCCTCAAAGAGGGGTCTTACCGCCGCTATCGTGGCGTGCCCTGCGCTGGGTTGCGACAGTCGCTCTTTCCATGCCGCCATGAGATCGCGCCGGAGGTCCGTCCGCTCCGCCGCGATTCGCCGCGGAAATGGGGCTTCCCCCCAGCGTAGTGCCTCCGCGCGCCACTCATACAGGCGCGCGAGGACTATCGCCTCCAGATCCCACGGCGGCAGTCCGGCAAGGAGGCTTGCCGCCTCGCCCGAGATCGTGCGGTAGCCCCGGATCAGCCTTGCAGCTACCACCTTTTGGGGCGCGTTCAGATAGTGGGCGGCTCTCCGCCGCAGTGAACGCGCCCACACCGGGGCCCCATATGTAGCCATGGACCGCACGACCCCCGCGTAAAGCCTCCGGCAGGAGGCGTTTGGACCCCTCAGGTTGGGCAGGAGCCGCTTGAGGGCGGCCCCAGTCCGTTCCAGTTTGGGGGCCAAGCGTCGGAAGTGCTCCACGAAGTTCCACCGGCTATCGAGCACGAGTCCTAAGTATTTCATCGTGGACTCGACGCCGATGTGAACCCCTCCTGCCGTTAGTTGGGATCCCGATGGTGGCCTGTTCCGGGGCCCATGGAAAGATATGGCCTCGGACTTGTGCAAAGCCACCTCGAGACCCAACTGCCGGATCCTCTCCACGACTATCGCAACCCCGCGTGTCATCGCGTCGGCCGCCGCCTGATGCGACCTCCCCTGCGCCAGGACCAGCGTGTCGTCAGCGTAGCACACCACGCTGACGCCATCAGGGAGGTCGGCCCGCAGTACCCAGTCGTAACCGATGTCCCACAGGAGCGGCCCTAGAACCGATCCCTGTGGGACACCGCACGACATCTCTTGCCGGTTCCACTCCCCGTCGTGACCGAGGTAGATGACGGCTCTGTCCGTCAGATATGCCTCGACTATTCGACGGAGGTAGGTTGACAACCGGTGATACCGGAGTGCCTCCCCAATGCAACTCCAGGGCAGGGTGTTAAATGCGTTGGCGATGTCGAATGACACCGCCACGACAACCCCGCCCCGAGACACCGCGTCCCCTGTCGTGAGGGCTCTAACGCGCATGATGGCGTCCACCGTCGAGCGCCCCTTGCGGAAGCCGAACTGACTATCCGCAAGATCCGGCCCCGTCCTCACCAGGTGCCCGACGAGACGGCCTGCAATTACTCTCTCAAAGAGCTTGCCGACCTCGTCGAGCAGCACAATGGGCCGGTATGCGGACGGAGAGTCCGCAGAGCGCCCTGGCTTCTGAATGAGGACCAGCTTCCCCGTCTTCCAACGGAGTGGGAACTGGCCTCTCTCCATACATGCGCTTAAGAGCGCCTCCAGTCGAGGCCCAAGAGCCGTCGAGGCCAGGACCCAGGCTTTCCCTGGCAGGCCGTCGGATCCTGGGGCGGTATTTTTGGCCTTCAGCCTACCTACCGCCACGCTCAGATCTACCCCGGTCACTTCAGGGGTGTCGTCGTCGTCCGCGTGGTCCGCTTCAGGCACCGCGAGCGGTGGAGCCATGGGCGGGGGAGTATGCTCTCCCCTTGAAGGGAACAGAGCGCTCACCACCTCCTCCACCAGCTGGGGGCGGAGACTCTGCGTCAGCGGGGGGGCCCAGGTGCGGAGTTTATTCCGCACCATTTTTTGAGGGCGCCCCCATGGATCTCCGTTCAGAGTCTCCACCTAATTCAGAGGCTTCACTTAAAGTTAAGCAGTGGAAGTTTAGGAACTAAAGACGGTTCGATACTTGCACGAGAAATTAAGAGTGAAATTCCAAGAATGCCACGTTTAGGCACATTTCGTTATATGAGAGAGAAGAAACGCTCTCTTGTAACGAAATTCTCTCTGTCTCTTACACTAAATCTCTCTTATTTTTTTTTTTTGAAAATTCACTTCTTTGACGTGTACGGTGCTGCACGCGCAATATTTTACTTTTTCTGTACCTTTTTCGTTGTTTTTATTTCCATTTTCAAAAAGTTATTTTGTAACTTTAAGGCCGAACTTTATTATACGATCAAAAAGTTTCAGATTGTAATAAAATAAACCCTTCAAAAGCTAAGTGACATAAATTAAATGACTCCTGCAAAATCGCCTTTATTAATGACAATATCAATTAACAAAACTTTCCTGAATCTTCGTTATAAATCATTTAGGACTTCGAAATTTAGAAGTAAATATTTTATTTTAGGTGAATTAATTGACTCCTTTGTTGTACATTTACACAACTTCTATTATTATTATAATGAAAGTCGGTATTATTCTATTATTCTACTACCTATATAATTTACGGGTTACCAAACCAATTAGTTTTTCAACAGTATGTATGTACTGGTCCATTGTAATACTATATTCTGTTAGCTCTGAGCATACAAGCTAATACCGCGTGGTCTCCCTTTTGTGTTTACATAATATCTTATCAAAGGTAGTTTGTAAGCTAGCATTGGATGAAGTTTTTACCTGAGTATAGATAGGTACCCTATTCTGTTTCCGTAGAAATCGTATAGTTCTCATCCTATCTTTTTAATCATATAAAACAAGACAATTTTACGACAGTGGTTAAGCGATTGACTGCTGCGTTACGTGTCGCGGGTTCGATCCCCGCACGGAACAAATATTTGTATGACCTGCAAGTAGTTGTTCCGGGTCTGGCCGTTTGTGTATGTGAGTTTAAATGTTTGTAAACCCACCCACGATACAGGAGAAATTCCTAGTGTGGGGCAACGTTTTTATAAAAAAAAAAAAAAAATATAACATGCGCAATAAAATTTTTATTCTAATTTGAAAGTCCGAGTGTTAATTTACCATTGTGCATAGTTTATATTCGTATGCGCCATATTTAAGGATGCTGCCCACATACATCTAATGGCAAATTGTTAGATCGTAGGTACCTATGGCCTAACATTTTGCCGTGATGCCGAGTCAGCCACAAAGAGTTGTATATACTGCTGCGGACGAAGATTAATTTAACTGTCTATAATCTTTGTTTTATAATTTTGTATCAATTTGTAACTCAAATTAAGTACAGAATGTGTATTCGTTCTATTGCTACACACTGATACTGTAGCGGAGTCTACATCGCCACATGCGAACTACGTCACACTGACGTCACGTAAAATCCTGCATCGCGCAGGCAGAGTTTACCGCGCAACTAGCATGTATAGTCGAGCAGTTGTCCACCAGACACGACACCGTCTGGTCGGAGGATCCTCCCATGGAGGTATGAGTGAACTTTACACCCTGTTCCTCGTACCTCTATAATACAATACAATGGGTCGCCACCGACGCGTAAAATGTAACCATGGATTCAGCACATTATTCTAGAACCTCTAGCGTAAAGAAAAATAGTCGGTTATAAAAAATTAAAAAACTGGTGTTTCACAGGAAAGTGCGACACCTGCAAGGAATAACATTGTTGAGAAGCACAGCCCCCTAAATCTGTTAAGATAGGTACTAAATAATGATGAACGACTTGGATAACGTATTTTTATATAGATAAATGTCACCAGTAGGCATTACACACCTATTTTTTATATTTTAACACCTTGTAACTTCTTATAACAAGAAATACCAGTAAATTTAATGTGACAAAGTTCTATCTGTTAGAGTAAACAAACCCGTTGATTGGTCGAAAGGCGCCCATTGTATTCCACATCCTGGTTCCCACGATCAAACTAGGTCACAGGGGTGAAGAGCGGGGAGCGCGGGGCAGGGTATAATCGACTCTCCCACTAGCCATTGGATAGTGGGCGGTCATGATAATGGGACCGACCACTACTTGCGCTTACGTTGGGGGAAATAAAATGGGCGCCCACGGGCGTAACGATATAGTCTTCCTATAGTCTTCAAACAGTCTTCTTCAAGTCGTGATAATTGTCTTAAATGTAAATATTGTATAAGTGTGTGACTTTAATGTAAAAGTATCTTGTTAAATCAGTGTTAAAATCGTTGAAGTTTAAATATAATATTTAGTGCGCTCATCTTGTTCGTGTTTTTATTCAACCCTGCGTCCTGAATCGTGTACAAACATCGTAACTCAGTTTTAAGCAATTTCGAGTTACAATCATATTCATGCTATACCTACAAAAAATACTGATATTTTTTGCACTTACCCCTGTGTCTAAATTCTTTTGCGTAAAGATTTTTACAGTGTATAAACATTGTAAGTGAGAGTCAACTGCGGTTAATAAAATGGTATATATTTAGTTACACATCATCATCATCATTGTTTATGATCGCCACTACTAATATTACATTGTAATACAAGATACACTCTTGTTCTTGGATATTATTATTTCTTATTAGACAAGCTGCTTTCATCGTAACTTTAGGTACAATTATTACTATGGTAAAATTTTGGCAACATCTGTTGATCAAATCAACACATTTTGCCAAAATTTAACAATTAGTTACTATTTTTAACTAATGGTTGAGTTAACTATGGTACAAAAAATCGGCCTTTAGAAATATATAAAAGCTAACTATGTACAAAAATTGTTATTTTGTTGTTTTAAAAAAAATTATATGAACATTTTATTGAGTGGTTTTTACCAATTTGTTTGAGTGTAAGACTACTGTAAGTACTAAAAAGAATAAAGGCTATTCAAATTAATTTAAGTACTTTTTATATTTGTATAGTAACTAAAATAAAAAATAAAATTATGAATTGTATCTCAGACATACAACATTTTTATTTTATGAAGTATCTATTACACACTTCATGCGATTGCATGTCTGAGTTACAATACCACTTTCTGCAGTATACGTTGTGGAATGTCATTGTAACTCACAAAAATTCTTAATATATACTTATATATAATAATATAGTCATATGAAAGGGTAGCTATTCCCTCGTTGACTCATATTTTCAAGGTTGTTGGCATTAAGTCTTAACCGAAAACTGAAAGAATTTTTTAAATCTTTGACACACTCTCCTGTAAAGTGACTAAATATTAGTTACAATGTTATTCCTTGCAGGTGTCGCAGAGAAATCGAAGCACAACGTGGTACTTTGGATTCAGGTGATGATTCTGGACCAGTGCGTTGAAAAAATAATTCGGGTATTTTTAAAAACCTGTTTTTTTTATAACCGAATTATTTGCCATCCTGTATTATGTAGGTAATAAGATTTTAACAATTAAATTAATGTCTGTCCGTCAACACATCGCTCATTAGCAAAAGGGGTGACATAACTAAAAAATCTGCAACTTTGCGTTAAGTAGGTATACCTACAGGTGAACGCAGCAAATTTTATTCTTTTTGCTACAAAAACGACATTACACTAAAGTCTAAAAATGAGGGAGCTACAAAGATGTGACCTAGTGCTTCGTCGCACTCTTACTTTTAAACTTTTAAATCATCACACCCAAAAATGACTATTTTTGAATTATGTCAAGCTTTTCGTAAATTAATGACATCTTTTTGGGGCTGACTGTACTAATACCTACCTAAGGACGACGCCGCGCCGTTTTATTTATTACAGTTAATAACGTAGCATGAAAGATAGCCCTCCTAATGAGACGCGGCAAACTCTGTTCACTGTACTACGATGTGCGCGTCCCACAGAGATAAAGTTGCAGTGTCATGAGCCCATTTATTAGCAACGCTCATTTCTTTCAAACTGGAATAAGTAATGCAGTAGTGCTGCTTGACGATAAATATAAAAATAGGGTGATATTAAATACGTTCCTGTTTTTTGTTCCTAGACCTCATCAAACAGCACCAGGAAGAGCTCGGCCCACTGGCTAAGAAGAACAGTGACCTCTGATAGGTGGAGACGACAATACTACATAAATTAAACTTCGTATAATTATGTAATGACGTTCCCAGTTTAGATACAAAAATTATACCAAATATATCCAATAGTTTAGTCACTATAGCTAGTCGGCCGGTCGGCAAAACCTTCCGGCTTCCCATCACTACTATTTGGTTTGTTTGTAAAGATCCCTTTTTTTATCGGGATTTATTTGACAGTTTCAGTGTTGCCAGTGTTTAAATTGATTGTTGTATTGTCGTCTTCACATTGAATATCACTGTCGATAAGACTTTTGCTATAAAAGTGGCTGCCAGCTCAAACTTTTTACCTTACCTAAAGAGTTCATTTAATATTTCGCTTTTCGAATTTTATAAAAGAGAAAATGTTCAAAATTGATTAAAACTCATTCATATTCAGTCTAGTTCGAACTGCAACTTTCAACCAAAGATGAACTCCGGCCATGTATTCAAGACGCGGCGCGGACGGTCGCTTCCTTTGATTAGGAAATAGCTCGTGATTACATTGATTGCCGCTTACGTGACTTATCTACCGTCGCTCTATAGATACACTAGAGTAAATATGGATGAAGGTACCATCACGAGCATAAATATATTTTACTATGGACACATCGGCAATACTATCTAATTCAATGATTCGTTCATAAATATCTGTTCTCAATAAGACAGCAAAATATATATGTGATTATCTGTGCGTAGTAGCGGCACAAATATGTAACATCGAAGAATCACCAAAACTATCTGACGAGACAAGCGACGCCAAAATATAAGATACCGCATCGTCGTTAAAAAGATGTGTCACCTCTTAGTATCGTAAATATCGGACATATTATCTCAATTCAGTTCAGAAAAATGTTTTAGCTCATTGTGATCAAAAAAAATATCTGACATCACGAAGGCAGCATAAAAATCTGACCGTAAAATGTTCCAAGCTGTGTTATTCTATAAAAAGTGACACGCGCCCTCTATGTGGGATAGGAATTGGTTTAAAAATAGCTTAACATTATCACTCCTTGGCCGTACAGTTGGTTTGCGGTCTCTCGGCGAAAGAGGGATAGTGTTTGTCTTTTATCTGACTTTCTGTCTTCAAGTAAGTCAAATATAATTCAATTCGGAAAAGAAAAACTTGAGCACTGTTTCCCGTGGAATGGCATAGATTAAAGGAAATTTTTTTTCGGATAAAAGGCTTAATAAGAAACTCGACTTTTACTTTTGGGAAAATAGGTAGGTACTAATATAGACCGACCGCTTTAATGAAAGCGCAATTACCTACATAAGTTTCATCAAGATATAAAATATGTCTTCCTTCTCTACGGTATTTTTTAATTGTCTTAGTAAAATATTATATTTGGCTGTTTTTTTTAATTTATATTCTAGTCGTCCCTTCCAAAAGGTAGTTTCGTATGGAGAAGAATGGGCAAGAAATTCCACCGTTACTCTTTTAAAATGTGTTACAATATTTTGCATACATTAATTATACAGGGCGTCCCACGGATATGCCACATGGAGGGAAAGTACCTTGAATATAGTATATGGAACATTTTACTGAAAAAAGACATTATTTGAATTTAATAAGCCATTTAAACTGCATTCATAGATATTTAAATAATTACATGGTTGAACTGGAAATCGAGCCCGTTAGGTACATGAGAAAAATAATCACCCTGTAGCTTTATCGTACCGATCGAAAGGCTTCATCATAAGGATTATTTTTTGCTAAATAACATAGTGTCAAAAATAAAAGGAAGACCATGAATTTTAACATTTGATGTGAAATTTTGATATTTTTTATGTGAAGACGATGCACCTGTAATAAAACTACCTTGCCACAGTAGGTAAAAATCATCAAAAATGTAGTAGCAACGACAAATAAGTTAATTAAGTGATAGATACATGGTGTTCACATATTTACAAACATTGTAAAAGTATACGATTTTCCAAATTATGTAAACAAGTAATATGTCAGTGTGTGAGTTAAAGTAATCACAGAATGTAAATCAATGTCATAAAAATAATAAACTATACAATTAAAATAGTAACAAGTTTAATTTTGTCTAGACCCTAGATTGTCCTATGGAGCTGGACCAGCATGTTTCCATGCATTCTTATCTTGGATACAATCCTCTAATTTGTAATATGCGAGCCGGCCTAATGGGTATCGACCCGGGAGAGATCAAAAAGACTATCCTGTCCATTAAATCCAAAGCCGTGGGCTGCGATCATATTAGCCGCCATATGATCGTGACGGCTCTTGATCAACTACTCCCTGCAATCTCCCACATCATAAACTTTTCCCTGTATACCGGTGTTTTCCCTTCTCTGTGGCGTAAAGCCCTTGTTCGGCCACTGCCTAAAATATCCAATCCCTCTCTTCCTAGTCACTTTCGCCCAATTTCCATCCTTCCTTTTCTATCTAAAGTACTCGAGGCCAGCGTTCACAAACAATTCTCCCACTTTATTCACCACAACTCTCTCATCAGTCCATTTCAATCCGGTTTCAGGCCCGGGCACAGTACCGTTACAGCTCTCCTTAAAGTGACCGACGATACAAGGCGGGGAATGGAAGACACTAAATTTACAGTCTTAGTGTTAATTGACTTTTCCAATGCTTTTAATACCGTCAGTCACGAAGTCCTTTTATCCATCCTTTCCTATCTTATGGTCTCTCCGGAGGTACTGAAGTGGTTTTCCTCTTATCTTCGGGGACGTCAGCAGTCTGTTTATGCTGGAGACTTTTCGTCAAATTGGTGTGATCTTGCAGCTGGCGTTCCTCAAGGAGGTATATTATCTCCTCTTTTATTCTCCATTTTTATTACCTTATCAACAACACCGAACTTCAGACTGCGTATCATCTTTATGCTGACGATTTGCAGCTTTACTGCCGGGCAAGTGTTGGCAACATATCCGATGCGATTGTGGAGCTAAACCGGGATTTAGATGTCGTAAAAAACTGGTCTGATCGATTTGGGGTGGCGGTTAATCCCGCAAAGTGTCAGGCTATCGTTGTGGGGAGCCCCTACAGCATGAGGAAACTGAACGACTTTACTGTGCCACCTGTAATCTTCGACAACTCAGTCATCCCGTTTAGCTCTGATGTTAAGAATCTTGGTCTGCATGTCGATACTTGTCTAGACTGGCGAAAGCAGGTGATATAATAAACGTTTTTAACGCCTGGGAGGAAGCACAAGATGATAGATGAATATATTTCAGAACTGGAACAGAAATTATGTGAAGCCCATAAGGCCATAACTCTCTTAGAGTCTGTCAAGGCCAGTGAATAGGTTGCTAACACCAGTAACCTTTTTTATGAATTGGTAGGCAGTAAGTCGAAATCAGTGTGTGATCCAGCTGTAACAATAGATTTGACTGGTGACGATACCAAACCATTGTGTCCTATTGTTTATAACTCATATAAAAAGTTATCTGTGTAAACAAGCATATTTATTTATTTATTATTTATTAAAACTTTATGCACAAGTAAAAAATAATACTGTACAAAGGCGGACTTAATGCCTGAGGCATTTTCTACCAGTCAACCTTAGGGTTAGGGTGACACCAGCGTCATTGGTACAACGCTCTTTGGTGAAAACGTACTCTTTTTCATGAAAGATGGATTTTTTATTAAAGTGACGAAACATTTAATTAAGCATCAATTTTTCAAACACCTTACTGACAACTGGCAGAATTGACACAGGCCTATGATTATTGGCATGGGTTCTTTACTATCACCGGATTTGAACAAAGGAACTACTTTACTTTGTTTCATGAGATCCGGAAAGACTCCTTGGTCTACGCTGGTGTTAATTATGGCAATGGTTTTTATGATAGATCTACAGACTTTTACAGAAATTCCCCAGAGATCTTCTGTGGATTTAATTTTAAGATCTTTAAAAGCTTTTGTAACAGCCTGTGACTTTTCTTCTTACCACTCCTTTTGTGAAATCGCCTAGTTCCACTCTTTTTATGCGAACTTTTTTTTTTTAATCTTCCCGGTGATTCTTGTTCGTTCTCGATCTTACATTATCTTTCAATACTTTGCCTTGTTGTAAAATTCTAGATACAGACTTTTCCGATAGTCCAGTAACTTTTGCTACGGTTTTATTTTAAGCTGCTGCTGTTCTTGTTGATATTCAGCAGGATTTGGGTCAAGTTTTTTTTTCTACAATATTCGTTTACGTTAAAAGCCATTTACTTGCACTGACTATTAATTATATGTCCGAAGATAATATTTCGACTCATCATGATAATGTAATCTCATGTATAACTCTCACAAAGCGTCCACAACTGTCAGCACGTGCAATCGCTAATCGCGTAGCGAGGGAAGTGAGTTATGACAAGAATGCGCCCGCCACCCGCACCTCCCTCGGTCTCCTTTGACGTCCTAACCCAGCGCCCCTGTACGTAGTAACTATTATATATTATAATCTGTGCCTGTACCTCGCATGCGAGGACTCAGTATGGTCATTGGTCGGTAGGTGGCGCCAAATTAACAAATGCTAGTACAGAGGTCAAATCTTTAAGGTCAACGGGCAAGGTAATACCCTTAAAGACCCTCGATAAGGTCGACCATGAAATCCTGCTGCTGAAATTGCATAGTCTTGGCATACACGGACAACTGCTGGAGTGGTTCAGATCGTATCTATGTGGGCGAATACAAAGAGTGGTGGTAAACGGCTATCAGTCTCCAGAGTATATCGCAACCTCTGGTGTGCCCCAAGGTTCTCATACCGGGCCAATTCTCTTTGTTGTATTCATCAATGACATAGTAAATTGCATCAAACATAGCCAATGTTCTTTGTTTGCCGATGACCTTAAGATCTATCGTCAAATAAAAGCCCAAGAAGACATTGCTCTACTCCAAACTGATCTGGACTCAATACAGAGCTGGTGTGTGGCAAACGGGATGGTTCTGAATGCCAGCAAATGTTATCACATAACATTTACGCGAAAAAAACATCCCATACCATCAGCTTACTCCCTCAATGGGACGTCACTGCAACAAGTCAAACACATACGGGATCTTGGTGTAGTGCTTAGCGGCGATCTCTCATTTGCCACACACATTAATAATATCATTAAAAAAGCAATGAAAATGGTTGGGTTTATCAACAGAATTGGCAAAGAGTTTAGGGGAACCTCGGCGTTGAAAGTGCTCTATAACACCTTTGTGCGCAGCCTCGTAGAATATGCATCTCCCGCCTGGAGTCCGACTTATAATATTTATATAAACCGTATAGAGCGCGTTCAAAAAAAAATGACGAGGTGCTTGCGGTTTAAAGACCACAAATGTCCATTTAGAGCGGATTACCCAGAACGGCTAAACTACTTCAAATTAGACTCATTAAAACAACGCAGAGCTCTAAATGATTTGACAATGTTGTACAAAGTTGTAAACGGGCTAACATCAACCCCAGATCTCCTTAATAAAATTGATCTAGACGTGCCTCGACATTCACATGTACGGTCCAAACGTATCTCTAGGACGTTTGCCGCTAAGCCGTGTCGCACAAATCTGGGCCAGCATGCTCCCTTAAACATAATGTTAACTTCTTACAACAGAGCCTGTTCGGTCGACAGCAATATCGACATTTTTTTTGATAGTCTGCCAATATTTAAAACTAAAATCTCCAAAATTGTCCTCTAATCAGCTGCCTATTATTATAATCCTCGACTTAACCAGTGAATTTATGTATGTTTTAATATAATTTTAATCTAAACATTTTTTTTTTAAATTGTTTAATACTTAAATTTATAATAATAATTTAATTTCATGTCATTTGAATTATCTAGTTTAATTATATTTTATGTTTTCTAATATTATTATAATGTAATGAATTGTTAACCTTTTATTGTGAATGTTGTGCATGCCTTTAAGTGATGTATTTACACAGAACTGAAGACTCGTGATCCTATTGTGACTACTCTTGTAAATATATCGTTGGTGTGCCTTGCTTAATAAATAAATAAATAAAGCGGTTGGTCTTTAATGTAATTTGGTACTTACGTATACCTACTAGCATAATGGATGCGAATATGTCATAGATTTTTTGGAGCAGTTGTTCTACTAATTATATAAAAATAAAAATATTACAACTATCATAATCATTAAGCTTTTAAATGAAAATATGTTAATATGTCCTAACTGTATACCTACCGTTTGTACGAGTACATAACATAATATGTTAAATATAAATGGAGGAGTCCTGGTGACCTGAAATACAGGCCTTGAGCCTAGTTTAGGCACCAGTCTCCCACAATATGATGCCCGTCCTATAAGTCACCGTAGAAATAAGGTAACAATTAAGAGTAATATTGAGGAGAAAATAAACTATTATTATTAATTGCCGATATAATTTTCCTTAGAAAAATAATGGCGTAAACACATAAAAAAAAGTCGATATCAAATATTAAATTTTTCTTTATTTTTTTGAACGATTTAACTACACACTACATAAAACGTAACATATTAATAATTAGAATAAATAACATGCCTATTAGGATATAGCACTTGTCCTAAATAAGAGAATATACCACTAACTACATGATACAAAGCGTAAAACAGTTGAACGAACACATCAAGCTGAAACGACAGTAGTGGGACTTTGAAAATGAAATCGATTGAACGGTAAATCGATCGCATAATCGGCCTGTACATCGCCTGGTCTCGTTGTCAAGTCTGCTAACGGTGTTGGTGCATCAATCGAGGTGAATATAGAGCCCGGTAAGTCTGAAGGTCCAGCATAAATTGGATAAATTCTCGGTTCCGATTCCTTTTTCACGGCTTTCGGTAGTTCAGGTTTCCACGCCACTTTTTCTGGGCTCTTGCTTGATCTGCGTTCTTTGTCTGTTGCTATGTGTATTCTATCTCGTTTGATAATTTCTGTGTCAGTCCAGGGGTTGTGCACGGACATTGCAGGTGGTGGTGTCGCAGGCATGATCCCTGGTTGAGGCCAGTCGTCTCGACTCCTCTTCTCGTAGTAGTCGTAAGGGTAGCCGGATTGGTAGAATCCGTAGTTCACCGGACTTGAAGCAATCTGGAACAGAACATCTGTTAGGGGTTACCCCGGTGATTTTAGTACCAGTGCGTTAAAGCCTAGGCTTGTGGTTTACTTTCATTAGGGCTATGTTAGATGATTAGGAAAGAAGTAAGATCGATTATTGAAATGCATACCTTCCCCCTGTCATGATACCCATCATGATTATTATTGTCTACCTAAAAAAGAATGCTGTTATATTTATTCATTATTTCTGTTAGTTGGTAAAATTACCTAATATTATTAGTGCGGTTGTGTTAACTTGCCATTACTGCATCGCTTATTGATGTCATTACATTGTTACGGATTAATTAAGATATTAAGTTAGTATCTTAGACAAAACTCTGTAAGCATAATATAATATTGTTCCAAAGAGTTCTTTACGCTTTCTTCGTAAAAGAACTTAATAAATTACTGATTATTAATAATTACGTTACTGTATGAACGCTTCGTTGAAGTATTAGTTGGTGAACTCCATGAAAAGAATCTCTTTCTTAAAATTACCATTTTATTAAAATGTTAATATGGTTCTTTGTTATTAATACAAAATTTGGATGCCTACCTTCTTCAATCCTTGGATCGAAGCGAGTATTAGGGCCATTTTGGCGAGCAAGAGAGCCTTTCCTCCCAAGACTGCCAAAAACTGGAAGCCCATAGGAATCATGACCATGCCGATGGAGACTACGCCAAACATCATCATCGTCAACATCTGGTGTCGGCGGCGACCTCGGTATTCAACTGTAAAAGATTATTGATGCGGTCGTCATTTGAATTTAAACTTTTTTCATTTTCCTATGGAAGAAAATATACAAACTGTATGTTCAAAATAGATAAGTCTTGTTAGTTCAAATAGGAATATCCTTAGAGCATTAAACCAACTATCAGTTCAAATTACAGTATTGTAATATTTCGCAATAAGTTATTTTGTCAGACGTCTGTGTATGCCAATGTTTTGTTTGAAGCGGTTTAGAGTTGATAAAAATAAAGCTACTCTGATAAATAATTATTTATTTTATCAAACCCAGTGTAATGCTCAAACCCATGTTGTACTTTAAATGAACGAAGTAACTAGTAATCAATAATGCAAACCTTTCTCAATAGTTTTTCCATCGTCAAAGTCAAACTTGATAACGTGGGTTCTGAGAACTTTCGCCATTCTCTGTACTGCGAGCGTGCGCCATTCGCCTTCGTCTAATTCCTTTTCAGTCCAGGAGCTGTAAGGAAATACCAAATTACTTGGCAGCTTTGTAGGTGGACATATAATCTCGGAAAAGGAATATAAATTGAGAAAATATGATGTGATTGATTGGTACAGTAGAACTCTTCATTTCTATATCACTTTTGACAACAAATCCCACTAAGGTTAAAACTATTTAACATAGACAAATAGACCTTGTTGTTTTATGAAGTGCACGACTACGTCATAAAGATAGATAAAGTAGTTACGAGGTCAAATATATCTGAGAGGAAGGAACCTATGCCTAGGTGGAAAAAAGGCAGAAGATTAAAAATAAAGTAAAAATACTAAAACCCAGCTACTACAAAAATGCCAACTAAAAAGGTACCTATATTTGTGCTAGGTGGTTAGCCTGTGTCACAAAAGCCAGTGCCCTCTTCTGCGGAGAAATTCTATTGAAAAGTTATACAATAAGACTAACAAGGGCGATTCTTTTTTTAAAAAGACTAAAGTAATACAAAATAACAAAAAAAAAAGGTTAGATAAAGCCTGTAATGGTGATTGTGTATACGCGTGTAGTGTGCGTGTGTGTGTATTTACGTGTGTGTTGGTGTTTAATTTTGACTGTTCAGGAAAGTTTTATTGGGATCGCGAATAAGTGGTGAAGTTGAGTGCCCCTCATAGGGTAGAATTGGTGTTAGGAAAGAGTTTAAAGAATTGGCTCTGTTTGAGGGACAGTAGCCATGGCTTAAGACTCTGCTTGACCTTGTGCAAGGTAAGTTTATAAATCGATGGGTTCTTGTCAATTTGATTGTACATTTGGGAGCTTTGAGCACGATAGTGTCGTCGGGTAAGCGCAGAACGACACTTAACAGATTCACAGAAAGGAAAGTCAATCCGCCGATGGGGTAGATTTCTTTCTAGCGGCATCTTGGAATGTCAACGCAAGATAGTGCGGAGGACTTATTATTTTCTCACCCTGAGTACTTGGGCTTCGAAGTACAACTGGGCTGTGGGGTACTCCCTTCTACGGAAATACATATTTTTGAGAACAGCCCACTGATTTTTTATTCTTATTTGGGATTTATGTATGTATATTAATAGATAGTCAATATATTTTCAGAAAGTGCAATTTAAGAACTTTCATTAGATACCGACACAATATATTAATCAAAAACATATTTTTTTCGGTAACACTTTGCATCTGCTACTCAGATCATGTGTTTATATGATCTGAGATCTGCTATAAGCCGCCGTGTTGGATTTTCTGTGACGTCATATAGCTTTTAAACCGCGGAACGAAGTTAGATCAATGCAATGCTATCTACTAATGCAACGCACATAAGATAATTAGGTTAGTAAAATAAGTTGTCAAATACAACGACCCCATTTCCTCCAGTTTGCTAATTACCGATACATAAATTCGTCAATAATTTTCAGATAAAATAAAATCATCCAAAGCGATGGGCATCCTAATCCAGTTACTATCAACATTTTCATTCAACTTGCTTTCTTTGTAGCAGATCCTGCAGATAGTATCATTACTTTGCTTATAATACAGGGCATGATATCGCCGCGCAACCTGAAACCATGAATTCAGCACAAGACATGATTCGAGTGGGGACTCGAATCATGCAGTCTTGTGCTGAATTCATGTTTTTCGTCAGTTAACAAAAAAAAATCACTGTTTCATAGAAAAGTAAAACACCTACGGGGTCAATTTTTTTTTTAATAACCAACCAATCTGACCGGTTGGCCCAATTGGTAGCGACCCTGCCTTCTGAGCCGCTGGTCCCGGGTTCGATCCCCGGACAAGTCAAACATTTGTGTGCATGAACATGTCTGTTTGACCTGTGTCTGGGTGTGTATATGTATATAAGTAGGTATGTATATCACTCATCAGGTTACCGTAGTACAGGCTCTACCTAGTTCGGGACCTGAAAACCTTGTGTGGAGGTTGTAAAAAAAAAAAATCTAAACCCCACTGCATTGAAATGTTTTTACTGAATCCACGGTAACAGGTTACGCGTCGATGTCCCTGAAAGTCAAAGTCAAAACATTTATTTCAAGTAGGCACATATAAGGCACTTTTGAACTTCAACGTTTACCCCCAACTGCCACCCTGAACAACAAACAATACCGATAGCCGTACAGATTACAAAAATTGGGCCTTTGTCGTAATAGTAGGTAAAAATGCTAGCTTGTAACCAAATCCCAAGCTAACGTATGCATGTAATGGTACCTACCTACGTCTCTGCAGTAAGCAGAAAAGTATCACTGAAATTGACCCTGCAATATTGTTATGCTTATCTATACTTAAAATTATAAAGAGGTAAAGTTTGTGAGGTTGTAGGGGGTAATCTCTGGATCTACTGAACCGATTTTGAATTTTTTTTTTTTTTTAGTTGATTTTACATTTGATAGTCCAATTCTTGAGGAAGGTTATAGGCTATTTTATATCACGCTACGACCTTTAGGAGCCTAGTTACGGGAGATAAAGCAGAAAGAATGGTAAGCGATGCAATGCGACGGGGTGGGTCGGGGGGGAGAAGAATATTCTTGCGGACGAAGTCACAGGCTATAATATGAAAATAAAATAATTCTCATCCGCGCGACAAAATATGAAAATAAAAGTAACTCACTCACTTTTGCTAACTGTGCAAAAAATATGTCTCAAGCCTGCTGAATATAATATTAATATTTTTAATAATATGTCTGGTATCCTTGATCTAATTGAAGTAACGCCAAACCGGGTGTGTTGACAATGGCACAATTTTACGACCATATCGAGTCTACACGTGCCTAGGTGAAAGCCTCCATAATATGATTTTCCCGGGAAAAGGAATTATGATAAATATATCCCCGTATTAAATGTACCGTATTGCTTATTGAAGAGCATTAGGAATAATATTTGGAGACGTTGTTTAAGTAGAAATGTTATTGTAGCATTTATAACAAATATGAGTGAAGAATTTGTCGTTAGGCAGTGGTGACAAGTGCTTCATATGGAAACAATCATCTTAAAAACAGTATTAACACATTAAGCCTAAAATGTTCCCAATGCTGGACACCGGCCCGTCTGTGAGATGGAGTCGGCTGTAATCCACCAGGCAGGCTGTGCAGATTGGTAGAAGTCAAATGTCTTCTTATAAGACAGTGTTTTAAAAACAAATAATAATTGTTGTAAGGAGATCCACCGCCCTAGAGACCGTACCTTACAGAAATATATAAATCATTGTAGCGTTTCACTTTGTAAAAGAACATTCAACGTAGGTTATCAATCAGATATATTTTATAGACTACAAACTACCGAAAATACTTTTACCAAATTCGATGGCACGATGC
Source organism: Brachylomia viminalis (assembly GCA_937001585.2). Lineage (NCBI taxonomy): Eukaryota > Metazoa > Arthropoda > Insecta > Lepidoptera > Noctuidae > Brachylomia > Brachylomia viminalis. The sequence goes on from OW443300.2 coordinate 9,889,815, forward strand.
GTGATCTCTTCATGCCTTTGTAAACACAGACAAGTGAGTTTGTAAATACAGCCTCTTTACAGACGAAAGCGTAGGTGCTATAAGATATGATCAGCCTGTATAATATATTTGAGAGAGAAATATTGTTCTGTTGCTAAAAAGACGTTAAAAAAACAACTAGCAATTATTTTGTAAAACAACCTTCAACCCACAACAAATTAAAGCACAGTGTTTACAACCAAGTCAATATTCTTTTTAATTACGTTACAGGACAATAGATAAGTTGTAAGGAATACGCAAAAATGGTTCATGGTATTTCTACTACATATTGAATCTTCTTTGCCAGACTACGGGAAGCCAAAAGTAGACCTAATCAAATCAAGCTAAACAAAATATTGTCGTGGAAAAAATGTAGTCTACACCATGGTGTCATTAGATTGTTGGTTGTTTAGTAGTCCAGACCAACCCGCACTGGGCACGCGTGGTAGATTATGGCCCACTCCCTCTCACAGAGAGGAGGCCTGTGTATCAGGAGTGGGAACAGTATAGGCTAATTTATGTATTGGTCCAGAATGTGCCCAAGGTGGAAATTACGACTCCGTACTTTTCAGTAGTCAGTTATGAGAACAATTGAAAGAATACTGTGTTGGGTAACCATTCGTTGTAACTGTTTTATCAGTTACTGTTATATCAGTCACTGTTTTATTAGTTACTGTTTCAGCAGTCACTGTATTATCAGAAACTGTTTTATCTGTTACTGTTTTATAAGTTACTGTTTTATCAGTCACATTTTTTTCAGTCACTGTTTTATCAGTCACTGTTTTATCAGTTACTGTTTTATCAGTTACTGTTTTATAAGTCCCTATTTTATCTGTCAGTCACTGTTTTATCAGTTACAGTTTTATCTGTCACTGTTTTATCAGATACTGTTTTACCAGTCCCTGTTTTATCAGTTACTGTTTTATCAGTTACTGTTTTATCTGTCACTGTTTTATCAGATACTGTTTTACCAGTCCCTGTTTTATCAGTTACTGTTTTATCAGTTACTGTTTTACCAGTCCCTGTTTTATCAGTTACTGTTTTATCAGTTACTGTTTTATCAGTCACTGTTTTATCAGTTACTCTTTTATCAGTTACTGTTTTATCTGTCACTGTTGTATCAGTTACTGTTTTATCAGTTACAACGAATGGTTATTAAGGATTAAGATTACAAAGTCGCAGTCAAAATACGTTACTCTTTACGTGCTACGTAAATATGTTCATTAAATTTATTCCAAAAGTATCTGATCAAGTTTAAACAAGCCCTATTCAGGTTAAATTCTCACAATCACTAACTCACAATTAGTAACATATTCATCTGTATTTATGAGGTTTCAAGTTCATATCTCCAACACTTTTTCTAACAATTACTATTTGAATAGTGCAGGTATTGTGCAGGTAATACAGTAAAGAGGTTCACAGGTCAACAGCAAGTTGAGACGACAAGAGTAGCTTCAAATACTACAGCTAGGTTACAGAATATTTAGGTTATGTATATGTTTTGGTTTCACTAGTATTTGCTAGTGAGCCCCGAACTAGACATTTAGTCTGTATCTTGGGGCTCGGATTAACATTATTAGATTGTAATTTAAAAATCAAAGACGGTAATTAACCTCAATTGACAAATAAAGAATAATATCTTTTAGGTGATTAAAAAAAAAATGTTGGGTTAAAGTATCGAAATAATCAAATCACAGCCAGCAGCACTCACTTTGTAAGTGGCACTACAAATTGCCATCCACAGACACGTCTTCTGATTCATTTGTTTACATTTTCATCATAAAATATTGGAACAGACTATAGGTAGATATTTATCAGTTTGTTGTTATATTAAGTACAAGCTCGTTATTTCGCCACAACAATGAAATAGGAATCCGTTGCGCAATTTTATACGACACTCCACTTTGAACGACGCTGACGAATTGCTGTGGGGTCAATACCCCGACTTGTGTGTTTCTTACGATTGACGATCCGGTATTTGTTCAATATAACATTGTAACACGCTTGTAACTTTTACAGGGATAGGCAGAGGCAGAGTCGGTTTAAAACTGTAATATTTATAATATATTATGTACATATGTATTTTCTTTTTCATACTGTGAACTAAAATGTCTCATAATGGCATTAGCAGTTTAAATAATTTTTCGAGATAAAAATCGTTAGTCTCTAGTGTCCTATCCCTTTTGCCAGGTTGAGTTAGGTTTCTAGTTTCAACAAATAAAACTAATATCTATGCAAACCAACTTGATAAAAATCTTAGTAGATATCTAGGTACGCACGGCTACAGATCAAGCTATACATTTCCAGTATAAGCTGACACGCATAGTATAGGATTTCCATACAATGGAGGTCAGTTTAAACTGGAAATTTATAGCTTGATGTGTAGCTGTGTGTACCTAGTACTTACACATACATAGGGATTTAAAGAGCTTTCTTATATTATTAGCTAACCCGTTTAATACGCATTGAGTTCCCAAAAAAATTACGACTTAGTTAATATTTATTTACCGACATTTTATCCCTAATGGTTTACGATAAAAAACAAAGACGTCAACATTTTTATGGCTGTCAGCCAAATATTATAAGCACAAATCTAAATAATTAGCGTTATGAATTAGCCATTATTTAATTACTGTATTACTATACCTTACCTTATTAATTTAATGATTTAATTACTTATCTTCATCCTTCTATGGCTGCGAAATAATCTTCATCATTTGCGAGTGCTCAAATATTTTAAAATAATTTTAGAATTCAGACTGACTTTATATTTTTTGTTTGTTTTTTAAGTGTATCCTAACCTAAAATATTTTAGTAATATAATTATTTACAACAAAGTGTGGTACAGTCTGTTACAATAAATATTAGTTCACAGTTTAGGGATAAATCGTCGAGAGTAACAATTGACAGAATTGAATCTGGCGTCCTAGCTAGGTTACATGGTAACCTGTATTAAGGTTCGCCAGCTCAGGTTCCCACAGAAGGAGTACAAAAAAATAATATAAAAATTAACTAGAGACTGCTTAGGACTATAAGGTGCAAAAACTGCAATATTATATCATAAAGAAGGAGGAAGTAGTCACAAATCTAGCAATCAAAATAAGGTAAGCTATGGTAATTATGTTTAGGAGGTCATATAACAGCTGCCCTCTACAAAATAAATTTTATATTCTCCACGAAATTTTGTTAAACTAACAACAATAACAAATTAACCGTTTTGTTAAATTGTTTACTCTTCAGTTTATAGTACTATTAAACAATCACTTAATAACTGTCAACATGGCTTCTTAAAAAACAGGTCTATTGTCACGAATTTGCTTATCTGTTCCGACTACTTGTCCTCTACCATGTCTGAACCCTCTCAAGTGGATGTGGTCTACACTGATTACAGCAAGGCATTTGACCGTATAGACCACGGTGTCCTTTTATGTAAGCTGCTTGCAGTGGGTATTAGAGGCCATTTATTCAGATGGTTTACGTCTTATATTGAGAATCGCTGTCAAATAGTTGTACTGAATGGACACAGTTCTGTAACTATTAAAATACCCTCGGTAATACCACAAGGATCCCTTTTGGGTCCTTAACTTTTTATTATTTTTATAAATGACATTGGTTCGTACTTTACACGTTCCAAAATTATTCTTTACGCCGACGATATGAAAATTTTATGCCCTATATCAGAACTTTCCGACTGTTTTTGTTTACAGCAGGATTTAGATACACTTCAAAATTATTGTCTCCTTAATAAGCTTGAACTGAATGTTTCTAAAAGTTTTGTTAGTACCTACACACGCAAACCACATGCAATCACGTTTCAGTATCAGTTATGTAATTCTATTATAAATAGAATAAGCGTTATCAGGGACTTGGGTGTAACGTTTGACTATAAGTTGCTTTTTGATGCACACATCGGAAGTGTTGTTAATAAAGCTCCCAAAGCACTTGGATTTATACTTAGGTTATCGGCAGATTTTAAAAACGTAAAAACTTATAAAGTTCTTTATTGTGCTTTTGTCCGCAGCCATTTGGAATACGCCTCGCAAGTGTGGAACCCTAATTATAATATTTATATAGACAGAATTGAGGGAATTCAAAAGCGGTTCCTACGTTTCTTGCAGTATAAAACTAGGAAATATACTGCCAATTATATAGCGCGATGTAAGAGGTTTCACATCTTACCACTGCATGAGCGCAGACGCATTGCAGATGTGACGTACTTATTTAAAATCGCAAATGGTACTATAGATTGCCCAGAGCTGTTAAGCTGCTTAAGATTAACACACTGCAAATTCTTTCGCAAACCTAGCCTGTTACATGTCCCTCATTCCAAGTCCACGTACAGGCAGAATTCGTTTCTGATCCGTGCGAGCAGATGTTTTAATAAACTGTCTGGTGAACATGATTTGGATATATTCAATACCAGTGTTTCACGGCTTAAGCATTTGTTGTTGGAAAGCTTTTTTACGGAAAAGTAATTGTTTACGTCTAAATTATTTTTAGTTTGTATAATGTCGTTCGTATACAATTTTTTCCTAATTTATGTAAAAGGTATTTTGTACCGACATTTGTATTAATTTCTCGTTTTTAATTTTAATTTTGGTGTTTATCTGTGGAAACTTGTAAATGGCCTTCAGTTGCATATTGTTTATTTTTTATATTATAGCTGTAAGTTTCCCGAATAAAATAAAATAAATAATAGAACGCGATTCCAGCTTGATTGGGATTATTAAGCCAGGATTATTCGAGTTTCTGTAAGAACCTCACTTAAAACTGTTCTCAGTTCAGCTGTAACTATATTTTTCAGGCCACGACACTAGACGAGAGAAATCTGCGCAGCTAACTCCATTACCAACCCTTTTTTATTGAACTTTGCCATCTTTCCACATCAGCTATTCTCGTGACGCTCGTGCCGGCACGAGATAAGGTAAAGTACCTCACCGTGCCTTAAGGTATTTAGATAAATAAAATAAAACATAACCCTGCTTTTGGTGTCGCGCAGTTGGTTGATAAGGAAGTAAGAATAAATCTTTACCTGGTCTCATTCTCAGGCATTACATTGCCGGATCTGTCGACAAGTTCAAATCGCACCAAGTTGATTCCATCGGCTACGGGCACGATGTCAGGGGTCAATGATCGGTCGAGGGCCCTCAGAGTCTTCCTCTTCATGCACCTCACGAACTTCGGGAAGTACTCCTTGTGATCTATGACATCTTTGACGTCCACCAACTGTGGGTCGAAAGTTAGTTTTTTTTATTATGATTTATGAGATAGCTGTAGCAAAACCTATTATTAATAATATTAGTTAGAACTATTTTTGCATCAAAATAATAAACAAAAATACTGTACACGTGATAGAAGTGAAACTTCTTGAATAAGAGAGATTTAGTGTGAGAGACAGAGAGAGTTATATATTTCTTCTCTCTTATGTAACTAAATGTGCCTAAAAGTGACGTGCCGTTGAAACTGAGCTCTCAATTCTCGTCCAATTATTTAATCTCGGCCTCAGAAATACCAATAAAAAAAAAATTGTAACTAAAAATTACTCTAAAAGTGTAGGTACTTAGATTTCTACCATTGAACGAAGAGAGGAAGTTTTGTTTACGTAAACACTGAAAACCATAATATTATAGCCAAAGTTACTCGTAATCTCGCTGTGTAATAAAATTAGCACTGCATTGCTTCAAAATGAGAAAATTAATCTTCGAACCTATCCTGCCTCAGGGTATTAAATGAGGTAATGTTAACAAAGTCAGTATCCAACAGGCTTGTTCGTATAAAGCTCCTTAATACACGAGAACTGTTTTCAAAAAACATTTTGTAAAAAGAAAAAAGATTTTAGAGAAATAAATTAATTTAGCCAGACGTTCACTTTGACGTACTAACATTTTTATAAATCACTCCAAAATTAGACTACAAAGGATTTTTGTAAATAAATTAATACCTACTACCAACGTATTTTTAAGATGAAGTATAAAACAAAAGTACAAAACAAAAGATTACCGTTGGGGATTTGATTATAAATTAATAAACAGTTAGAGCAAGCCAAATTCTTTTTTAAACATTATTTTAGGCTCGCTTGCACAACAAATCACTAAGTGCCAGTTTCACCGATAAAACTGTACACGATCAGCACATCTAAACTGCGTTCAAGAGAGTGTCAATATTTCACATTAATGATGACACTGACAGCTCTTGAACGAGGTTTAGGTTTGGTGATCGCATTCAGTTTAATTTCTGAAATCCGCCCAAAATACGTTTAGCTTTTAACGAATTTAAACCATCGTTCTGTTTCTGTTAATCGTTTGAAGATGACAGAGACAGAATCATGTTTTAAATGATGTTACCAAATAATTGCAAAAAGTAAAAGACTTGAACGTGGACTTAGAAGGAGACACGACTTGCAATAAAATATAAAAAAATACCTTTAAGTACCATGTACTTCTAGACATTTTTGTATATTAGCGGAGCATCTGTTTGCAAAGCAGATTAAGGTGATTTCGAGCGGCTACTGGAGGCTTATGCGAGGTATGATCATGGACAGACTAAGGCCATTGTTGAATGTTCAGAAATAACCATAATGGATAATACCTACTTAGGTAAGTACTTGAGAATAAAATAACAATATGGAAGGTTCTGAAGGAAAATGTCCTTCAAATCGTTAGTCAACGTTACCTAGGAGTTTGGGTATCTTAACAATTTAATTATTATTTTGATTGGCAATGTTATTCACGTCAACTACAGCCTTGTATGAAAATTGAAAACTCCTGTTTAGTCGAATACATTGATAATGTTCTATTGAGAAATAACTAGAGAAATATCAGAAAACACTTTGTTGAAAAAGTTAACTAAACCTGGCAAAGTGTAGGATTCCTTATTTGCTTCGTAAAAGTAGCTGCCGTATCCCATAATGGCTACCTGGCATATGCACTGTAAAGGAGACACCTCATTATCTAAAAATACTTTACCGAAGCAGCCGGTCGATTCTGTAAAAATCTCACCGTTAAGACTTGCGTGGAGTGAGCTGTCAGTGTCATCCCACTGATGCTAGGGATTGACCAACGTTACATTTACAATCATAATCGAGATTTGAATAATATTTTTATCCAAATTCTATTGATAATTTTAGATAATTATATTATTTAAAAGCTAGTATGTAGTTAAGTGGCTAAAAATTACTATTTTCGGGGTTTTAAAATAAAAAAGCAAAACAGAAATTCTATTAGAAACTCATAGTTGTTTTTTTTTAGACACTTAGATACTAGCTTTGAAATAATATAAAATTAGCAATAGAATTTGCATATTTTTTTATGAATATTGAAATCTCGATTATGATTATAAATGTAATGCTTGATCAATCCCTAGCATCAGTGGAACGACACTGACAGCTCACTCTACGCACACTTCACTTAAGCTTTCACGGTGAGATGGTTACAGAATCGCACTGCAGAACACACTTGGTTTAAACATACACCTTTAGATTTTCCTTTAGAAACGTCCGACGTTTTCATACACCTACGATTAAAGTATCACTCACCTAGGTACTAAGTTACCTACCTACTTGAAGTTGTTACTTAAAGCTCCTTCTTTTCGGCAATTGTTTAGGATATTAAAAAATCACATTCGAGTGCGTTGATTCCTGGAACTCACACTAGGATTCCCTGTGTCGTGAGATCCAGGCTCCTTCGTTCCGTTTACCTTTATTGCTATACATACATGTAATAGGTATATATACGGTACAATTAATTTCTTAATTTCATATAATCTAAGTACTCGTAATCTGCTAGAAAAGGAATATAGAATAAAAACTAATGCTAATACACAAAGAAAACAGTAGATAACCAAGTATGTACCTATGTTGTGTGTGATTGTGATGGTGTGTGTATGTGTGATATGGTGTGTTTGTGTGGGATAGTTATGTTGGTGATGAGAATGCGTGTGTGTGTGATGTGTATCAGTACCTATCAAACATAGCACTCCATGTTTTTTTTTTAAATCGAATATAGTATGGATAAATTTACAAAGCTTCCCTGAGCAAAATCACTATATTAGGTAAATAGGAATAAAATTGAATGTAGCTACAATAATAACGCCCTAATCTAAACTGATTCGGGGTTAGCGCAGCATATCTTCTACTGCAATGCAATCATGCTTATAATAAAATAGTACTTAGCGAAGAATTTTGTATATTTGTCTGTATGTATGTTCCGGATTAGCGCAAAAATGGCATCACGAATTTGGATGAAATTTGGGGCACAGATAGTTAGATAGTACGCGACAGTTGATAGTAGATTATTCCTACACCTAACCTACGATAGATAATTAACACATAGGGTACTTTAATCTCGGTAATACGTTTCTGTGGAACATTTTCCGACATGCATGCGGTCAAAGCCACGGGGAAAAGCTAGTTGGACATAAAACTGCTAAAAACAAAATAAGAAACACTTACTTTCTTAGAACAATCTCGCCAAATAATCCTGATGACGTCAGCCCCTTCTAACCATAAATCGGCGATCAGCTGACTCATATAAGAATCTGGATCGGTCTGTTTTTGTTCGCCATGACACCCCGTGATAAAGGACAGGGCGAATATAGATATAACTGTGAGGAGAGAAGAACGCATTGTCACGTAGTTCATATCCACACTCTTGCCATTTCTTGAACGTATGAAAGGGTTTCGTTTCTGAAAGGAAGTTATATATAGACACGATGATAAACGCTGTAAGAATATGATCCTATAATATTTGGTGACTTATAAATCTATACTAATATTATAAAGAGATAAGTTTGTGAGGTTGTAGGGGGTAATCTCTAGATCTTCTGAGCTGATTTTTAAAATTCTTTCAGCATTTGATAAAAAGAAACGAGAAAAAAAAACATTCTCGAGAAACGTTATATGATTTTTTCCGTACGCAAAATACGCGCATTGACGTGGAGTTGCGGACACCAGCCCGTATTACCTATTACCTATATGATTTTTAACTGAGCAGTAAGAAAAAAGAGAGAAAGAACGACACCACCCTTGGTTGACTGGTAGAGAATGCCTAAGGCATTAAGTCCGCCTTTGTACCTTTTGTGCGAAAAGTTATAAATAAATAAGCGAAAATCTCGCTGCAGACTTGGTCATAAATCATAATCGGAGTAGGGATGTGCGCTAGTTGCACGCGCTCAAGGCCATTATCGATGATGACTCAGACGAAGAATTTTAATTTTCTATTTTTAGTTTTATATATACGTTCTTTTGTTTATATATTTAATATGCTTTGTAGTAAATTTGGTAATAAAAAAAAAAAAAAAATGTGTATTTATTTCTATCACCCATTTATAAATATATAAAACTATCGATATCACTCATCGACTGCAGTAATACACAGGACTACGTGTGGGCGTGGCCTGCCCATAAGGCCCGTGAGTGGGAAAGAGAGCGAAACACTCGAATGATGTATGACCGAGTCTGCAGCGAGATTTTAACTATACTATAGTATCTAATAATGAGGTGTCGGACTCAGGTGTTACTCGATATTGGTGCTAGTTTTATAAATCATTCAATGGAGAAGAATTTCGTGGTGGAACATTTATTTAGTTGAACCTACGCAACGATTGTTATGACTACAGAAATTGCATTATTCAGTAAAACGATACAGATTTTTTTTTCAGTATGCCATAACAATTTGAGCAGACAGAGCGCCCGATTATTTTATTGCTTGACGTAAGAGAAAGTTTTAATAAACCATTATAAGTTGTGAAAAGTGGAATGGGTAAACGAGCGCCGGCATATTTTTTTTAAATGCCGACTAGTCTGTGGTGGTTTTCAAAAATCTTAGAATAGTCGTTCTTTATTCGAAAACTTTTCAAATTCTTTCTTTTTTACTTAAGAGGGCTATCACAATTTTTCTTGTATTGGAGTAATTGAAGAGTCACACACTCAAATAAAAGAAAAAAAATGATATTTATTTAGAACACTCCCGAGAGAAATCCTCCTTTCATTGAAATCCACGTATAAATACTATACTAGTATAACAGATCAAAAGTTTAGCTGTTTGACTTTGAATTAATAGAAGCAAAAGTTGAAATTACTTAGGATGTGTTTTTAGCACTTGAAATTACCTCTTTCCAAATAACTTTGGAACTTATTAATAAATACTGAGTGCGTAAGTATGAATGAGAAGTTACCTATTTACGAAGATAAGACAGTTATGAAATATTCAAATGAAACTTCACCATCATCATCTTCCACAACTCGACTTCAAGATTGGGCATAGGCCTCACTTTTTTTGTGTCAATCTCCTGTGCAAGCCTCACCCAGGTTTTACCCGCGATGGCAACAATATCGTCCGCCCGATCGAATCGTAATCGTAACTTCGTAAGTTATCGAAACTTACCTACGAAGAATTGAAGAGGTACAGCCTTTCAGCAACTAATAAATAACTAAGCACTTTTAATTCATGAATAATTTCCACAAACACGTTTACACCCGTCTTCAGTCAAGGTCAATAAATAAATGAAGAAAACCAATTGACCCCCTACCTTATATGCCCATAGTTATTGGAAAGCGATAAATTTTCTACGTGATCACTGACCAAATCATTTTAATGAATGACATATGTATGCATCAGTTTGTGCAAAACCATGACGAGGCCACGTCTATACGACATATTTATCGAATGTTTTCTTCAAGAAAACCATTTTGTTTTACTTTAAATTGCTGTCTTTATGACAGTAGTTTTCCAATAAAATTGATAGTACGTGGTGCTTAGATTGTTCTAGGAACTGTTGTATCGATTTTATTTCTAGGATAGTTTCTTTCAATAATTTGTAGGTACTGTCGTAGATAGGGCTAATAAAAACCTATTCAATATTTGAGAATGGAATACCTACACTATTATTTGTTTGCATTATTTTTTCGCCAGATTTATGTATCTTTATGTAACAAAATTCAAGAGTTTAATATTAAAGGTGCAATTCAAGCTTTATAGGTGTTAATGAAAATGTAGAACCATAATAAAATGATATCGGACTAGGCAGTGGACGTTTATAGGTTCAAGTAGTTCAATTTATGACTACAATAGGTTATACACCCGAATTCTAAACGTAATCCTTTAGGCGCCTCTTGAAATCTGCGAGAAACAATCGATTTGTTGCTGAAAATATGGGTAAAAATGCACAAAAATATAGCAAAGCCTAGCAGTGTTTTTATGGAAAAAATTAAAGAGGAAAAATAAAATAGCCCATGCGGAACGAGTTCTAAAACTAAGCCAACAGGCGTTCAGGACGCTAAAGAGGTATAATCCTAAAAAAATCGCCCCGTGACTAGAAGTACCGCTTTCATCCATCAAACCCTTGACCCAACAGCCTAACAAGAGCCTCTTTAGATGATGATCTTGGTTATTGTATTTTTGACCTGTATCAAATACGCCTACACACCAATGCTGAAGAATTATATTAAGCGTCTTAGAAGATTGGTAGATAACGACGTTGGACGTCACCACTGATTTATGATTTTCACCCGTCTGCGTCAAAGACAGAAGAAAAGTCTTGCTTTGCATTTCTGTTTGTTCATTTAGAGGTATTTTTTTCCAAAGTAAAAATAAAATAAAAATATCAACTTTATCAGGTTATCTTTACTATCATACAAAAGAACATCAAATCTTGGCCGTAGCTGCGGATAACATGGTCCATTCTGAAGTTCTAATTATTGTCTATGATGCGTCCGAGCATTTCGTGTTGTATTTGGCGAATAACCCGAGTAATGTGGTATTAGTGTTTTGTTGTGTGAATTCATACTGTTATTTAATTTTAAGGCATTGTTTGCTGTAGGTATCAAATGATCTCACTAGTATCTAATAAGAGTTTTTTTATTTTATTTATTGTATGGTCTTTTTTGCATGCTGAAGTACGAATATGTATGCAAAATATAGATATACTACTGTATCATAAAATCGCTTTATTGTTTTTGAGTTTATCTCATAATGAAATGTGAACATTGAACACCCATCAAAACATTGGACATTCATTAAACAAGAGATCAAGTGACATATGAATTTTCACTTCATAAAATACAGACCGGGGTCAATCTCTTTGTAATGCAAATTGTCTAATAAAAATACCCTTTCAATAGCAGCTGTCTAAATACTAGTTCATTACTGTTCAACCTTTGATAGCGGTCAAATATTTTATTGCTGAAAACTTATCTATAGTCATATCCACTTTAAAAAAATATTGTAGGGTTGATTGTTATTGGTAATATGTCAGCAATCCATTAGGGGGATGTAAGGGAGGTTATTTGCAACCAAATGACCCCTTATGACTCCTATGCAAATGTCAACCATTTGCGAGTTATTTGACATGTTATATTTTTTTGGTGGTATACAACATCGAATATTTGTAAAAAAAACAATGCTTCTGCTTCTAGTTACTTCAATACATACAATGACAATTATCTTGTAATATTTTTTAAATCACAGCACACAGTTTTAATAATTTTCAGCAGGTTATTTGACTAAAATGGTTGATCTGCAAAAAATATGGGTATATACAGGGTGGCCGGAACATTGACGTCCAAAAATAAAATTTCGGTCCCTCGTATCGTGGGGTATTCGAATCACCCCCATGTATGTTCCGCGACTTTTCATAGTTTTCGAGTTATGAATTTTTTTCTGAATGTTTGAAAATTTTCGACCTGACCAACCTAAAAAAATTCAAAAAAAAAAGTAGAGGGTTTTATCGAGTTTCTTTTTTTGCAACTGAATTTTCATAAGTAGTACTTTTATGCATAAAATAATCAGCTTCGTAACTGTGGTGAAAGTTATGAAAATGTTGATCTAAAGTGAAAAATTTACGTTCGGTAAATTATGACTTAAATTTTCAACTTCAAATTAAAAATCTAAACAGGTGACTTCATGGTTCTCAAGTAGGCTTCAAGAATGCGCCAGACTCTCAGCTTTCATAATCATTAAAAAACGTAGGACTTAATGGGGCTAACTTTGGCCTTAATCGGCCTTCAAAGACTGCGAAGTGGAAAATTCTTAAAATTAGCTATCTGATTAATAATTTTTTTTTTTCCATTTTCTCGCTCCTAAGGTTATTTAGTTTGCTAACCAAAAATGACTGCAGGAAAGCTAAGATTTAAACACGGAGATTTTTTTAAATGTTAGTTTAATGAATTTTGCGCGATCCGTTCTCGTGGACTATGGGTTGTAAACGAGGGTGCAACTCTTTTACCTGCAATAACAATGGACCGAGAGGAAAAGAGACCGAATTATTGCTATCTCTCTCACGCAAGGCGCGCAACCGAAGCCAACGCAAAACAAGTACCTCAGTCGTACTCACATTGTGTTTACTGCTATACGCGTGTCGCCATTTTGTCTTTACCACACTCGCTTTGCCCACGGACTCCGCTGCCTACTTGTTTGACTACTTTGCTCGTTTATTGGACTGTGTTTTGCATTCTGATTTGGACTTTTTTTACGTGGAAGTGTAAAAAATGAGTTACACGTTAAGTGAATATGCAGAAATGCATTATTTTTATGGAGTTGCACAAGGAAACGGCCATGAAGCAGCGCGACTGTATCGCGAACAACTTCAACGTCGTGGTGGGCCGCAACCTGAGCGATATCCCGACCATCGTGTTTTTATTAACACGCACAACACTTTGATGGCAGGCCGCATTCCTGGTCGACGCGGCAGTCATGAAGGAATCCCTAGAGCTAACCCGGATCGCAGAGAAATGGTGCTGGAAGAAGTTCAGCGAAATCCGTCTACGAGTACGAGAAGTATGGCTCGTGCTCTGAACATCCCAAGGACTTCTATCCAAGACATTCTTCACGATGAAGAATACCACGCGTTCCACATCCGACGAGTCCAAGCTTTACTGCCTACAGATCACCAATTGCGCGTTGATTTTTGCCAAACCATGTTACGAAAAGAGCAAGAGGATCCTGGATTTTTCAATAAAGTTTTATGGTCAGATGAGTCACGATTTGAGCGATCCGGAATATTCAATATTCATAATTACCACACGTGGGCGAATGAAAATCCACTCGAAGTGAGAGCTTCGACATTTCAACATCGCTTCAGCGTTAACTTGTGGTCTGGTATTCTCAATGGCGAACTAATTGGTCCGTTTGAACTGCCGTCCAGACTTGATGGAGAAACATACAAAAACTTTTTGGAAAATGAACTTCCATTGTTGCTGGCAGATGTGAATCTCGAACTCAGACGAACCATGGTGTTGCAAAATGACGGCGCCCCGTGTCACTATGCAACCCAGGTCCGAAATTACTTAGATGAAACATACCCCAACAGATGGATCGGACGCAGCGGACCAATTAGGTGGCCTCCACGCTCACCTGATCTCAACCCCATCGATTTCTTTATTTGGGGCTATTACAAGGAAATAGCATACGCCCGAGACTGTTCAAGTGAACAAGAGCTGAGGCAGTTGATTGCAGAAGCTGAACGTGTTGTGAGAGAGAACAGAGACGCTTTTAGACGATTGCCAGACAATTTCTTACGTAGGTGTAGAATGTGTATTGCTGCTGGTGGTGGCCACTTTGAAAACCTTTTCTAAATGTTAAAAATAAATTAAGTACTTTTTTCACATTATCATCTGTGTTTTATTCAAAACCACTTTTTACGTAAAACTTTTCTTACCCAACTCTGAAACTATTTGTTGGTTAGTTTTCAGTATTCTTATCATTAATTAACCTTAGGAACGAGAAAATAGCCAAAAAAAAATAATTACTCAGATGGGTAATTTTAAGAATTTTTCCACCTCGCTGTCTTTGAAGGCCGATTTTAAACAAAGTAGCCCTATTAAGTACTTAATTTTTTTTATGATTATGAAAACTGAGAGTCTGGCGCATTCTTGAAGCCTACTTAGGAATTATGAAGTCACCTGTTAAGATTTTTAATTTAAAGTTGAAAATTTTAGTCATAATTTACCGAACGTAAATTTTTCACTTTAGATCAACATTTTCATAACTTTCATCACAGTTATGAAGCTGATTATTTTATGCATAAAAGTACTACTTATGAAAATTCAGTTGCAAAAAAAGAAACTCGATAAAACCCTCTACTTTTTTTTTTAGAATTTTTTTAGGTTGGTCAGGTCGAAAATTTTCAAACATTCAGAAAAAAATTCATAACTCGAAAACTATGAAAAGTCGCGGAACATACATGGGGGTGATTCGAATACCCCACGATACGAGGGACCGAAATTTTATTTTTGGACGTCAATGTTCCGGCCACCCTGTATTTTATCGACAGAACATTCCAAAAATATGTACAACTTCTGAGCTATCCAACGAGATACAATGTGATATATCTTAAAAAAAATATATAAAATGTCAAATTACTGAAAATTTTTTGACATTTGCGTTATGGTTCATAAGGAGTCATTTGGTTACAAATGACCTCCCTTACATCCCCTTAATGGATTGCCAACGTATTACAAATAATCCGTTGTTAATGTTTATCCGGCTTGAAGGACCAATGTAAGGGCGGGGAGCAATAAAAGAGTGGACTGTATAGATATAGGCTTGCTGTATTGCCGATTGAATTAACAATATCACAACTGTCCGGGATAAAAATAATTTTATGGCGTTTTGAGTGTCGTCCGTCGCGGTGGTCTCCGAGGAAGCGAGTGTCCGCCGGCGCCCGGCCGGCTCCCCACGCCGCACCTCTGCTCATTCACCGATGGCGATGACGCGTAGGTCGGTCTCCTCGCCTGCGCGTGCCGGCTGCGTGTGTGTTGGATGCGATTCCCAACACTTCGACATAGCGAAAGCTTTTGACAAAGTCTGGCACAACAGTTTGATAACTATATAAACCAACTTTACCAATTAGGAGTGCCAGATCGTCTCGTACTCATCTCACTCTCGTCCCATCACCCTATTTGCGCGGATGTCCCTCAGGGCTCCGTGTTATCTCACCCAATAATCACGCTGTTCACCAGCGATATCTCCAATAGCAAAAACGCTCAGTTGGCTCTATTCACCGCCGCCACTGCCATTTACTGTACGGATCGCTGTTAGAACTCTATAGCTCGCACCCTCCAAATCTCCGCAAAGGTTTTAGGCGCTTGGTTCCGGAAATGGAGAATTGAGGTCAACCCCGATAAGAGTCAGGTGGTTCTCTTCTCGAGACCGCGTCGAATCGTTCCCCGCCCCCCTAGTCCGATCACTATGTATGGCAAGCCGATCCCTTGGGAGAAGCGAGCTAAATGCCTAGATGTAATCCTTGATCACGACCTTACCTTCAGGGAGCACATATAGATGGCTCGTTAGCGCGCCTCTTTCGCTCTCTGTAGGATTCACTTAATTCTAACCGCACGCAACAAATTGTCACTAAAGTGCAAATCAGAGGGGCAATTCTCGTACTTAAAAAACGTTCAAATTCAAGTCGCAATCTCATCTCAGCGACAATTAATGTCAAAAACTTGTCAAAAATGTATGTAAATTGATTGTATTTTTGACAGATTGAGACTGAGATCAGACTGTGAACGTTCTTAAAATTACGGGAATTACCCCACTGGTATCTACACCGCAGTCATCCGTCCCATCATGACCTTTGCCTGCGTCGTATTTGCACACGCAAAGCCACGCCATCTTCATAAGATGCCGACCCTCCAGAACCGGTTCCTCAGAAAGGTTACGGGAGCTCCCTTCTATGTCCGTAACCTTCACTTTGACCTCAAAATGCCCACTATCCAGCAGTTCATGAAACGCCTTGCAAAGCGTTTCTTTGATTGTGGCATAAAGCGCACCAATCCCCTGATAAAAGCGACCACCCGCTACACTCCCTCCCTCATAAGTAAGATTCGCCGCCCGAGGCATACCTTAATTATACCCGACGACGCCACTACTTTCCTCCAGGAGGCCACCAGTACAGACCGCCATCCTTCCATCCTTGCCGCCGAGGCCCGCCACGACGCCCCAATCTACGTCTCTTGCTCGAGCCAGTCTGCGCCGCTGAGCCTGTAGTTTTAAATTCGTCCCCTAATAATAATTTCGATCCAGCCTGCCCCTAGCTGCCCTTCCCCAGCGACACCCTAAGCCGAGGTCCGTACCCCACAGGGGGTGCCATTAGCGGGTAGCCGCTTAGTTTATAAGTTTTTTATGCCCTGGCTAGAGACCTTAATTTATTAAGGTAACCATGCACAGGCAAGCCCGATTAAGCAACTGCCAACCTCCTTTTTTTTTACGTGGGGAAATCCTCATGGACAACCTCCGCCTGGGGAAAAGGCGGAGGGGCGTGCCGGACTCTTACCGGCTAAAACCACCCAGTGTCTCCTCGCACGTATGCGCGGGGCCGTGGGAATCCAAATTCTTCCGCAGCCCCACACTAGTGCTGGCCCGGTCTGTTCGGGCCTCGTCTTCTGCACGGGGTAGTGAGGTGTTTAACTACCCCGTGCATCGCCTCAGAGGCGCGCGCCGACACCCGCGCGCACCTCCGCCTTGGGTCCATCGAATAGGGGGTGGGGACTTCCCCAAGTCCCTCGCCCCTGGACCCATTCATGGGGGCCGGAAAAGGGCGTTGTCCGCCCTTCTCCTGCGCCCGGTGCGCCTTCTGCGGCCGGGGAAGGGAGTCGAGATCTCCCTCTCCAGTTCCGCAGTTCCCTTCTGCGACATCACGTCCTCGCAGAAGGACACCACCGCGTCCCACGATTCTGCGCTACCGACCATCCGCCGCACTACGGCCGGCAGCGACAGATCGCCTCCTACTTCATTTGTAAGGACACGGCGCTGCTCCTCCCAAGCTACACACTCGGCGAGTGTGTGTTGCGTCGTGCCTTCCCCGCAATGGACGCAATGTTGGCACCGAGCGTCCGGCTCCCTGTCTATGCGGCACAGGTACTTGCCGAAGCAGCCGTGCCCCGACAGCACCTGCGTCACCCTAAACAACAGGGAGCCGTGCCTTCTCCCGAGCCAGTCGTCGAGTACTGGCCGGATCGCCTCGACGGTAGCGAGGCCGGCGGTAGGACGCAGAAGCCTTTGCCGCCATTCCGCCACCAAGACCTGACGGAGCTCCTCTCGGCGCAGCGCGATCTGCCGCTGCACCTGCCTCGAGCCCCGTGCCCGCTCTTCCTCGCGCCATCGATATAATGACGCGAGTACTTTCGCCTCTAGGTCCCAGGGCGGGGATCCGGCCAGGACGCAACCCGCCTCGTAGGAAATCGTGCGGTACCCGCGGACGACTCTGACGGCCATCACCCTCTGCGGTTTGCGCAGAATGGCGAGAGTGCCGGCCGTCATGTCCATCGCCCACACAGGGGCCCCATACAGGGCCATGGACCGCACGATTCCCACGTACAACCGCCTACAGGCGGCGCTCGGGCCCCCCAAGTTGCGAAGCAACGTTGAAAGCGCGCCCGCTGCACCCATCAGCTTGGGCGCCAGCCACCGGAAGTGGGGCCCGAATTCCCATTGGCTGTCGAGCACCAATCCCAGATACTTCATGGTGGACTCGACAGCTAGGCACGACAGCTATGTCGGGGGCCATGAAACACCATGGCCTCCGACTTGTTTAGGGCCACCTCCAGGCCCAGGGGCCGGATGCGGTTCACCACCTGTGACACCGCAGCCGTGTTTATCAACGTGGTATCAGGTGACGCATCTACCCTCCAAATAAGCGCCTACCGTACGGCGGAGGTAGGGAGGCACGCGAGAGGCGGAGGTATTTCAGAGCCCCCCGAATACAACTCCAGGGTAGGGTGTTGAATGCGTTGGAGATGTCTAAAGACACCGCCAGCACCACCCCATCCCAGGACACCGTCTCCTCCGCCAGAGCCCTCACGCGCATAATGGCGTCTATGGTGGAGCGCCCCGGACGAAAACCGAATGGTTGTCGTCCAGGTCCGGCCCCTCCCTGCACAAGTGGCTGACGAGGCGATCTGCGATAATGCGCTCAAAAAGTTTGCCCGCCTCGTCGAGCAGCACTATGGGCCGATACGTGGACGGCGAGTCCGCGGGTCGCCCCTCCTTCCTGAGCAGGACCAGCCTCCCCTCCTTCCACACACTGGGAAACTGACCCTGCTCGAAACATGCCGTGAAGAGCCCCCTCAGCTGGGGCTCTAGCTCCTTCAGAGCCAGGACGAGAGCTCGACCAGGAACTCCGTCGGGTCCGGGCGCTGTGTTCTTAGCCCTGAGTCGCGACACGGTCGCTCTCGTCGCTGCTTGCGTCACCTCGGGGACATCAGTGCTCTTCTCTTCTAGAGAGTCTGTGGCTGAGGGCGAAGCCATCGCCGGGGGAACGTGTCCCGCTCGGTCAGGAAGCTGCCAACCTCCTTTTTTTTTTTTTTTGTTTCCGGGGTGGAAAATCCTCATGGATGTCCGCCGCCCTGGGGCGGGCGACGGGGTCTGTCAGACTCTTACTGACTAAAAACCACCCCGGTGTTCCATCTCACACCTACGCCGGGGGTCGCGGGAACATACGATCCTTCCACAACCCCCGACTGGTGCCGGCCCGCCACTGCGGGCCTCTTCGGGTCTGGGGGGGGAGTGAGGTGTTTGACTCCCCCCGCGACGTCTAAGAGGGGCGCGCGTGGAACACTACGCGCCGCCACCTCGGGTCCTGGTGTGTGGGGGGCGAGGGACGTCCCCGAGTCCGTCGCCCCTGGACCCATTTAGGGGGGCTGGAAGAGGGCGTTGTCCGCCCTCCGCCGACGCCCGGTGCGCCTTCTGCGGGCCGGGTGAGAGGACGAGATCTCCCTCTCCCTTTCCGCAGCCTCCTTCTGCGAGACGACTGTCTCACAGAAGGAAACCACCGCGTCCCAGGACTCGACGCTGCCGACCATCGACTCGACTACGGCCGGCAGCGACAAGTCACTGCCTACTTCTGAGATGAGGGCACGGCGCGGCTCCTCCCAAGCGGCACACTCTGCCAGCGTATGCCGCGCCGTGTCCTCCCGGCAGTCGACGCAGTGGTGACACCGGGCGTCCGGCTCCCTGTTTATGCGACACAGGTACTTCCCGAAGCAACCATGCCCCGAGAGCACCTGCGTCACCCGAAACGACAGGGAGCCGTGCCTCCTCCCGAGCCAGCGCTCGAGCACCGGCCGGACCGCCTCGATGGTGACGAGGCCGGCGGTAGGGCGTGAAAGCCTGTCCCGCCATTCCGCCACCAGGACCTCGCGAAGCTGAGACCGACGCAGCTCTATGTGTCGCTGCATCGGTCCCTCGCCCCGCGCCCTCGCTTCCTCGCGCCACCGATACAACGACGCGAGTACTTTCGCCTCGAGGTCCCAGGGCGGGGATCCGGCCAGTACGCAAGCCGCCTCGTAGGAGATCGTGCGATACCCCCTGATGACTCTGACGGCCATCGCCCTCTGCGGCTTTCGCAAAACAGCGATGCTGCCGGCCGTCAGGTCAGAGGCCCACACCGGGGCCCCATACAGGGCCATGGATCGCACGACCCCCACGTAGAGCCGCCTACAGACGGCGCTCGGGCCCCCCAGATTGGGAAGCAGCGTTGCGAGCGCGCCAGCCGCGCCCAGCAACTTGGGCGCCAGCCGTCGGAAGTGAGGCTCGAAGTTCCACCGGCTGTCGAGCACCAATCCTAAATACTTCATGGTGGACTCGACAGCGATCCGAGCCCCCCCGACCACGATGTGTGAGCCGGGCGGCGGCGCCCGCCGGGGGCCATGAAACACCATGGCCTCCGACTTGCTGAGGGCCACCTCCAAGCCTAGGCGACGTATGCGGCCCACCACATGTGAGACCGCGGCCGTGGCCAGCAACGCTACCTCCCTGTGCGAGCTCCCCCGGGCAGTGACCAGCGTGTCATCTGCATAACACGTCAGGTCTACGCCCGGTTGGAGCTCGCCCCTCAGCACCCAGTCGTACCCGATGTTCCACAGGAGCGGCCCTAGGACCGAACCCTGCGGAACACCGCACGACATGCGGCGCTGGTTTCCGCCATCACGTCCCACGTAGGTGACACACCTCTCCGACAGATAAGCCCCAACGATGTGGCGGAGGTAGGGAGGCACCCGATGATAGCGCAGTGCCTCCCGAATACAACTCCAGGGCAGGGTGTTGAAGGCGTTGGAGATGTCCAAAGACACCGCCAACATCACCCCGCCCCGGGACACCGCTTCCTCCGCCAGGACTCTCACCCGCGACACAGCGTGGATGGTGGAGCGCCCATGCCGAAATCCAAACTGGTTGTCGTCCAGGTCCGGCCCCTCTCTGCACAAGTGGCCGACGAGGCGGGCTGCGATAATACGCTCAAACAGCTTGCCCACCTCGTCTAGCAGCACTATGGGCCGGTACGCGGAGGGCGAGTCGGCAGGGCGCCCCGCCTTCCTGAGCAGGACCAGACGACCAGATTTCCACAAAGTGGGAAACTGGCCCCGCTCAAGACACGCTGTGTAGAGTCCTCTCAGTTGGGGCTCAAGCTCCTTCAGAGCGAGGGCTAACACGCAGCCGTGGATCCCGTCGGGCCCCGGGGCCACGTTCTTGGCCCGGAGCCGCATCACGGCTGCCCCCATCTCTGCCTGTGTCACCTCTGGGACGTTGTTGGCGTTCTCTCCTGTAGGCTCCGCGGCTGTGGGCACAGCCATCGGCGGCGGACTGTGCTCCGCTCTCGCCGGGAAGAGGGCTGCGACTGCTTCCTCCAGCAGCTCGGGTTGGAGACTCTCCGTAAGTGGGGGCGCCGCGGCTCGAAGTTTCCCTCGGACCGCGCGATAAGGGCGCCCCCACGGATCCCCGTCTAGAGTCTCCAACATCTCCTCCCTGGCTCGCGATTTCGCCTCGCCGATGGCCAGCCACAGAGCCTCCTTCGCCGCGCGGTACACCTCATACAGCGCGGCTTCTTCGTCAGGGACCCGTCGACGTCTCCTCCGGTATCGGGTGTACTGGCGTCTAACCGCCACGCACGCGACGCGCAGTTGCGCGATTTCGGCGGTCCACCAGTACACCTGGCGCCTTGCTGACTGTGCGTGGACCCGGGGCATGGACGCGTCGCAGATTTGCGTCATCGCCCCGCGGAACCACAGCGCCTCCTGCTCGACGTCGATGGGTCCGTTCGTTGCCGATTCCCGGAACCAGGCCTGGACAATAGCGGCCTCCTCGAGAAGCTCCCTGTCGATGCGCTTACGCGCCCAGCGTGGACCGTCCATTCGCGGGGCCATCGATCTGCGGCCGCCGCTGGTCTGGGCGGAGACGTCGAAACGGATGTATCGGTGATCCGACAACGTCTCCACCTCCACGACGACACGCCAGTCACGGACACGGCTTGCTACAGCGGGGCTAGCGAACGAGACGTCCACTACAGAGCCGCCCCGCTGCCGCACGCACGTGTGGACCGAGCCCCGATTTAGGACGGTCAAGCCAGTCGTGACCGCCCACTCCTCCAGCACCTCGCCCCTAGCATCGGTCACAGGAGATCCCCACGCCGCAGACTTGGCGTTGAGATCCCCAAGCAACAGCACAGGACGAGGGTGGAGTCGGCCCACGACGGCACCCAACTCGACAAGGAACCTCTCAAAGTCGGCGAGACTCTTGTTGGGCGAAAAATACGCCCCAACCGTACCAATGCCGTCCGCGAGGGCGGCTACCCAGCCGTGACCTCGAGACGGGTTGACAAGAGCCCCGCCAATGATGGCCACCAAACCATCCAGGTCTCCCACCCAGTTATCCCTGGGGGGGACAAAGTACGGTTCGGCGACCACAGCCACGTGAATCGACCACTCTGCCATGCTCTGGAGCAAGAGATCCTGAGCTCTGGCACAGTGGTTGATATTGCCTTGGAGGAAATGGTAGAGCGCAATTATGCGCAATCCATTCCCTCCATACCATTCCTAGGCCGGGAGTCGGCCGCAGGGCAGCCAGGCTGAGGGGGGGGTAAAGAGCCCCCGGCAGCCTTGGCAGTCCTATTCTTCCTCTTTTTGTTGGCGGGCGCGCCACAAGCTTTTCCGCCTGCTCTGTGCCCGGCGGGTCTCCCTGCAGCTGTACATAGGCTGCAGTTTGGCGCCGCGGAGCACTGGGCCGCCTTGTGGCCGGCCTGACCGCAGCGATAACACTGCTCGCTGCGGTCTATTTCGGCGGTGCACCGTGCTCTGACATGCCCAATGTCGAAGCAACGGTAGCACCGCAAGGCCCTGGGTTGCAGCCGCTTCACCCTCGCTGCCACCCACCCCACCAACAAACGCCCAGCGTCGGCAACTTTGTTCGCCGCTGCCACCGGGCACCGCACCCAGATCGCGCCGAGCCCGGAAGCGTCGACGCGAATCTCACCCGTCCGTACGTCACTGGGCGAACATCCGCCGACTCGGGCCATGGCCGCCACGACCTCGGCTGAGGTCGTCGAGTCATCCAGGCCATCGACGCGCAGCTCAGCGGTCTTCATCGGCCTGGACACCCGGACGTCCTCCGGGTTGAGTACCTCTCGCAGTTTGGCGGCCAAGATATCCGCCTTTTCACCGCTAGAGGCACCCGACACCTCCAGCAGTCGCGCCCCCGTAATCGCCGGCCTCATTCTGAGGCCGGACGGTATTCCAAGGTCGTGGAACGCGACCTTGGCCCTCGCTTCCGTTAAGACCGCCTTGTATGAGACGCCCCTTTCGATGGCTCCGGGCTGCAGCGTAATTACTACAGCCGCGGAACGTGGGGCTCTGACCTTAGGCGGTCCCTGGGCCTTCTTCGGTGCCGGTGCTGTAGCGGGTACCGGCGGCGCCATCTTCCCCTTGCGGCGGCCCCTCTTGACGACCGTCGTCCAGGCCTCCGTGGTAGGCCCGGGCAAGGCCGCCGGTGGCGCAGCCGCCTGGGAAGTGAGCGCTCTGGATCCCTCCGCGGGCTTTACCTGCCCCTTCCCGTTTCGGATTGACGCTGCAGCCACGGTAATTGGCCCCTGTTTAGCGGGCCCTTCCTTCCTCCGCTTGTCCGCAGCGAGCGGTGGGCGGAGGGTCTCAGCCGGGAGGAGCCTTGCCTCTATGCCCTCCATTCGGGCACCCACCATCTTTCCACACTGCATCATGCAGATGCGCGCGATCTTTTCGATCTCCGCATCCGCAAGTGCAGGTGTCGACGACGGGACCGATGAAGCCAACGGCAAGGCTGCGGAGGAAGAGGAGCAGGGGGCCGTGGAAGCTGCCCTATGGGCAGCGAACTGCCGCTTGAGGTCCTCCAACTCGGATCGGAGACGGCCATTCTCCTCCCATAGCTTCGCCGTCTCCTCCGTGCTCGTACGAGTAACGAGGACCCCAACCGCCTCCCTGATGTCTTCAGCCGCCTCTTTTAGGGCGCGCGTGAACGTGCCCTTCAGGCTGCCCGATTTGGTGGCAACCTTCAGGACGACATCCACGCCGTCCATAACTTGGCGGCTGAGCGCCACCGCTGATACGCTCTCCCCGGCAGCCATCCGAGTGGATCGCCGCTCTCGGGCCTGTCGGGCCAACTCGCTGACTTCGTCAGCCGCGACAGCCTTTCTTTGCGCCCGCTTGGCGGCGTTCGCTTCCGCCTTGTTGGCTCCCAGCAGGGACATAGTGGAGCCCCCGCTTAGGTCCGACACAAGGGGCTCCAGGTCGCTCGTCTCCCTTGTGGTGACCAAAGAAGTGGAGCTTTGGCTAGAAGCGCACTCCACCTGCTTGGTCCCCGGGTCGCTTCCTCCGGTGGGTGCCGGCATGTCGGGGCGCTTGAGAAAGCGCCCTAGAGAGTCGCGCGACGTCGAAGGAGCTGACGCTCCACCGATTGCGCGACCTCGCCCTCTTCTGCCCGCCTTGGCTGGCAGGTTCTCCTCGCTAGAAGAGAGGCCTGTCAACCCCGCGCGCCTCTCGTCCTCTTTGTTTGAGCACTTCCTCCAAAATTTTGAAGGGCGCTCAAACATCTCCTCCTCAGTCCGCGAGCGCTTTGAGCTTACGCTCGCCACACTCGCCACACTCATCCTCTCAGATGCGGTGTCAGAGTCTGACACCGCACCTGACAGGACACCCATCTGCTCGACCAACACGATCGGCAATTTAGTTTTTTTTTTTTGTTTGTTGTCCATATGTAATCCCACGAGTAGATATAGGTTTTTTATGTCCACCGGGCAGAGCCTAGATGCCCGGTAAGCCTACATACTGCAGAGTGCGGCAGGTGCTCTGCAGGGGAAGCGCTAACGACTGGACTCCCTCCAGCCATGCATCCTCTCACCGCGCTTCAAAGCTTAGGATTGGGTGGTTTTTTTATCTTAGAGGTAGCCTTCCTCTGGGCCAGGCAATTAAGCCAAGCCCCCGGCGGCGGCATTAAACATGCCTCCGTTCGCTGTCCGGCCGACCCGACTCAGCGAACCCGCCGAAAGTTCTCTCCTCGAGGACTACTCCTCAAGGAGAGAAACACGCGCCGCTTTGGTGCGCCTGCACCGCAGCGGCGGCCCTTCTCAGTCTACGCCCACTCAACTACCTCTGTAAGCAGAGGAGGAGTGGACGTACTGACCGTCTGTAGCCCGGTTCCCTTCACCGACCATCAAGCATGATCGGTGATTGGAACCATGACCTTTCTCCGTTTGTTGAAGATTAGCCGCCAGCCCCAATTGTCCACCAAGAAGTGGTGGGCAATTGGAGCCGACGTTGCCCAGGGTGCGCCACGAGGAGGCTCTTCAACATGCACCTCCTACCTCCAACCTTCAACCTCCTAGGTTGACCTGCGAGATGCCATATATATGTTTTTAAAAAAAGAGCGAGAGGAACACCAAAGAAAAGATATATGAATTGTGTGAGGAATGACATGAAAGAAAAGGGAGTGAATAATACCGTGTCAGTCGACATGGGAGAATGGAAGAAGAAAACTTGTTTCGCCGACTCCTAGCATTGCACAAGGGTAGAAAGATGATGACGATGCTATCCCTGTTCCCTGGAACAGAGTGGCAACCAAGCAGTTGGTCCACATAATGGTTAGTCATCGCCACGTTTAGGTATAATTATCATTCTCAGCCATCAAATTACGTGTTAGAAACAAAATAACCGTATAAGATGACTACGTCACGAGGTTAATAATGCTCACACATTGCTAGTTGAAAAGTGTGGTTGTTAAGTGACGAAAGTGACAACCTACTGAAGACGTGTAACTTGAGTCTAATAGACAACCGCCAAAGTGCCTACTCGAATGCTAAATAGACAATTAATCTAGACTAGGTTGCGTCGCACTATTCAAAATATTGGCTTACATTTACCTGTGAATGCAAATTTACATTCCTTCAGTTATGTTTACAATTAATTACTAAAAGAATCGTTTATTAATATAAATTGCCAACACGAAAATAATAAAAGAAGGCAGAAGCCTCAATACTGGCTGGATAAGATCATTATAAATCATATAAGGCTGTACTACTTGATATTGATGAGCTTGTATGAATGACGTCACGCTGATGACATTAGCTTCGACCAGACACTCATAGTGTCAGTTTTATGCGATTCTTTACCATGATGTGTGGACCTGCCTTGTACATAATTTTGGTACTTTCCCCATAGCCTTCATCGGTTCGCAAAGGAATGATTATTATCATTAATTTACCCTTCACACATTAAATATATGCGTCTCAACCTCAACATATTGCAGTCCGCAGAGCGGTGGCAAGCTCCAACGAAAGAGCCAATATGGTGTCTGACACACGTCAACCATTGCACGACAACATCCTTGTATCACAAATTCTGAAATGCCGAAACTGTTTTAAATTGTGTCGTTCCACACAATGGCGAGCGATCAAAAAAAAAATAAGCTGTGGCGAGACAGTGCTTCCTTGCCCATACCATTTGTTCCATCTGCTAAAAGTCTCCCCTCTGGAACCGAGTTGCCTTGGCTAACCTGGAAGCCTTTATACAGACTCCGGAAATTAAGGAAGGAAGGAAATTCTGTTCAGTTCAGGAGGATATTCATAGACGACTCCGCCTTGGAGTGTAAATGTGGTGCTGTTCCACAAACGATGAGACATTTAATATCGTGTCCTGTCGTCTGCACGTTACAGGAACTGATGAACGCTACTGATGGCGCCAAACACGTATCAAATTCTGGGCCGAGTCCATTTAGATTGCCATCAAAACGCTAAAAAGAACACATTACATATCTCACATCTGTATATATATATTTCTGTATAAATATATATATACAAATACTACTGTATATATAAATATATATATATATATATACAGGGTGTGGCGTAAGTAGTGGTCCACCGTTCAGGGTTCGATAAACCATAATAATTAAAAAATGCATGGGCACTGACAATGTAGTAAGTCTTTTTTACAAAAATTGCTCTTGAACTTGATGGTGTGTTAAAAATAAGGGTTAAAATTAGAGAAGAACCAAGTTTTTCTTCAAAAGAGCTGAATTTACATAAAAACAACATAATTTTATTTATCATGCTAGCTCTAGTATTCAGCAGTAATTAACAGAAATAAAAATTATAAAATTATGGTTTTTGTTGAAACTATAAACAAGTTTGTAATAAAAGGTAGATATTTCGTAAATAAAAGACAAAAAGGAAATATTTTCGGAACCCTTGGGTAAAAATGGTTAAAAAAATTTATTGTTATAGTTATTTATCTGGTTTATCGAATCCTGAACGGTGGACCACTACTTACGCCACACCGTGTATATTATATTTATATAATATATGTAGCATTGTTCATATTACTCAATACAAGTAACGGCACCGCCCCCGCAGAGCTCTGTCTCCGCTTTCACTGTAGCAGTGGCTTACTTATGCATAAGCATGTACAGGGATAAATATCAATTAACTAATGGTGGACATGTGTCTAGGATTCTCAGCTAATTGATTTGTTCTATGACCGCGCCTTTGCATAAGACAATATTGGAACACGTGTCTCTTAGCAAGTCTAATTATACACTTAGTAAGTGATTGTTAACCTAGACTTCTATAAATGAGAGTTTGTGGTTCCCCTTAGTACCTAGATACGAAAACGGAAGTGCGTATAGCACTTCTAATCTAATTACTTCTAGTTGAAAACTCAGGCAAATCTATGACAGTGACATATAAAACCTTCAAAAGGAATGACTGAAAATATACTTAAGGACATATCTTGTAAGTTTGAGTCTAGTCAAAAAATGTTAGGCGAGCTCTTGCAGGATTCTCGCTTCACCCATTTAACTCAATGATCAATCCCAGTCAAAGTAATGTTTTGTTTATTTTGACAGAAAGAGCAGCCGAGCTATTCTGTAACAATATCACCGTTATAACTTAGGTGAAGTGAGCTTGAAGTGAGTTGTCGATAGTGTTTACGTTTATCCACACTCACAGTGGATAACTTCTTCGACAGCTGGTTGCTTGGTTCTTAATTTGAGACTTCCCACAACCAGTAAATTTTTAATCACCACACAACACCGGTATTCACTTATTTGGACATGTTTTTAGAGAGTTTCTATGGGACCATCTGTGGTATCATCAGGTCCCGAACTAGGTAGAACCTGTACTACGGTAACCTGATGACTGACACTGTATAAACTTATATACATATAAACACCCAGACCGAGGTCAAACAGACATGTTCATGCACACAAATGTTTAACTTGTCCGGGGATCGAACCCGGGACCAGCGGCTCAGAAGGCAGGGTCGCTACCAAATGCACCAACTGGTCAGTCAACTATTTCCTTCTACACGTGTGGCTCCCAAATTACGATGTTTTTTTTTCTTACCTACAATACTTCTAATAGTAATGTTCTTTGTAGACAGGATATTAATTCAAATTAGTTACAGTTGTAATGGCAATCATGTCATTTAGTTTAAAGAGGCTTTTATTTTTATTATTTTATTTATCTTATAAATAGTTTTTTTTTTTTTATATTTTGTGAATGAGAGAACGTTGTAGGCTTAACTTGTAGACTGTAGATTTGTAGACCATTGTCTATTTTGTTAAGTACCTGGTTCTTGTTGACAGACCTGCACTGTCCTCCCATACCTATTAACACTGTAATTTGAAAACATTGTAAAAGCCAATTATTTTTAAAAGAGTAACCGTGAGTTTTTTGCCGGCTCTTCTCCATAGGAAACGACCAATTAGAACCATGCACCTAGCTTCTGACGTTTCATAAGTACCCATGTAGGTTTATGTGAAATAAAATATTTTTATTTTGATCTTGAATAATCTTCTGTTTGATGGCAAATAATATAATTATTAAGTTAAATTTCCTGTTTGGCCCAGAATTTAGCATCGCTAACACTATTCACTGACGCAAACATTTGGTCCTCATGTGTCCAGGTGACAAGGCATGCGGCCCAGGATGGAAGGTGGGCCATGGTATGCTGGGAGAAGAAGCATATACAATGTAACACTTCTAATGACAATGCTTTCATTTTAGCAATTTAGATATACCCACAGAGGTATATTTTTAACTGTGCAGTATGGGCAAATCCAAATCCATAGGAGATACGGGGAAACTGTCATTTGAACCAAGGATTTCATGATAACAATTTCGGCCTACAATTGTTTTGGTCAAGTGTGAGTTATCCACAAAATTAGTAAATTTGACAAAAAAAATGAATGCGCTCTTTCTCGTTTCTTGAATGTATGGATCATTTCATTTTGTAACACCGGCTGGTGTTTATTTATAAACTTTGCTTAAAGTTAAGTAAAGCTTAGCGACTGTATAACCATATAATTTTGACGTCTGTACCCTTTAGACTAAACCCCTGAGTGTTCTAAAATACTTTATATACTTCTATAATAGTTGTACAATATACATATATTGTGAAATTTTTAAAATGAATTCGACAGTATGCTGTAGATGAATGTGCGACTGACAGTTCATTTTGAAATGAGACAAACTGTCAGATTGAGTATGTGACTACCCGCAAGGAACAAGAAAAAAAAAAATAAAAAAAAAAAAAAATATAAAAAAAAAAAAATATAAATAAATATTCATATTTCATGACTACTAGCACCAACGGTTGGTGGAATAATGTGCTCTCTGAAGCATGAAGAGGGTTCGTTAAATAAAAAACCTTACAAATTCAATAGTTTTATTTTCGTTGACAAGTTTTGTACATCGCCCTTTCGACGTGAAATGCAAAACTAAAACTATAAAAAAAAGTTATAAAAATATGTTAATTCTTAGACGACCACCAATTCTATTACTTTTCGCATTATTATTATTTACCTTGATATTTATTTCGCAAAATTTAATATCAAGGTTTTTATTCCCATTTCTGCTGCATTAATTGTCTGTCATCCAATACTTTATCGGAAAATTCTTAAGCTTTATGAAAAAAGTTCCTTTTTAACTTTCTGGCCTTTTCTTACAGTTAGTCGCAGTACTTGAAGCTAAGGTACCCCGACCAAACGGATTAGGTTGTGTTGGAACTGCGATGAACCGCGCGCGAGTGGGAAGAGTGAAGGATATACTACTACTTCTACTTTTTCCAAAATTTTGAAGACTTCTAGGCAGGGAAATAATTCAATACCCGGGAGGCAGTACAAAATGCCTTTGAAGAGTTTGTTGGCTCCCATACACACTGACTTTTTCAAGTCGGGCATTGAAAAATTATCACAGCGCTGGCAAAGATGCATCGATAGCATGGGTACATATTTATGTTGATAGAAATAAATAAATATTTTTATAAAAATGACTATAACTTTCTGTATATTAAACGACAATTTCAAAGGTAAAGATCTAATATTAGAGTGTTAAGGGCACTACATGACATAAACGCAAGTTTTATAATGCCTAAAAGTATATGATACTGTACAGTTAACAAAATGAGAAAAATATATGATATTCTTCAGGAATGCTAGTTAGATAGTGTGTTGAAAACGTAATACAACTAATTTGGTACCGCGATAGAAAAAAGTCACGAAGATACCTCTAAAAATTTCTTTTAACGATTAAAAACCGTACTAATATACATGGAATCATTTTTTCAGATTGTTCTTCATGCAACATATTAACGTGATAGTGTTTTCATTTTTTAATCCAATCAATAGTTTTTGTATAAATAAAGAATTGCTTCATATTTTGCAATAAATTACCAGCTTTGTGTCATCGCGCTTCTCTTTCTTTTCTATGCAGTCTGACAGTGACCGCGATTTAACTGTTGTCAGCCCCTTAAATAATATTTTTAGGAGCGCAAAATAAATGGGAATTATTAGAGGTTCGATTTAATGCATGCCATTTCTTTTAAAATATAGGGATATTCTGAAGTGTGACCGAAAGATAACGTGCGTAGTACATAGGTCAATGAAGATAACTTTGTGTAATCTCAGTAATGTAAGCGAGAATGCCAGATGTGTTCTCATTTGAAATATTGTCGTGATGTACAGCTATGTAACATGGGTGTTAAGGACTTTTTCCTTTCAAATCAGCGAGTGTGATACGACAAAGATGAGCTAGAGTAATTTTTGAGCGCGGCAATTTTATTGTGAAAAAATAAAAACATTCTTGAATTTCTATAATCTTTTAACATCCTTGAGGTTCTAGAACTTTTGAAATATTTTGAGGTTCTAGAATGTTTAAAATTTCTTGAAATAAAAAAAAATATCTAAAAAAATAGTATATTTTAAAGTTAGTAAAAAATATGGTTTACAATAGAAATAGTTGTATGTTAGAGTTGCAGCCAATACCTAAGCTAAAATAAATTGATATCTTGTAATTATAGGTATCAGCGCCCAACCTCGTTATCATGCTAGCCGATGATCAATAAGGTATGAAATATGTATTTTAATTACAGGGTTCATTTGAAATATCTAGATGAGCTTAAGTTATAATAAGTTGAATTTTATAATGTCTTATAATATGCACAGGAATTAGGGATTGTTTAAAGAAAAAATTTAAACAGATAAACGGTGTGTGCTGGTAAGTGTAGGAGTGTGGGTGAGTGTGTGCATACTTGAGTATGTTTGTGTGTGTATTTGTGCATGGGTGTGGGTGCGTATGAGTGTATATATGTGTATGTATGAAAACTTAGAATATAGATTTTTATAGTACAATAACGTACTATGTATATTTAGTATTATTGTTTATTTATTCTGGTCATATAAATTAAAATAAGTAAACGATTTTAATAATATTTTTATGTTTCATATACAAATAAATTATGCAAGTACGCAAAACAGCTTTTCAGTTTAATCATAGGTTAGGGATAGAATCCAAGTGATCACATTCTGTATGCACTCTCTTTTTATAATGGAGAAAATTTGCAACTGTTTATTTGCAATGTTGAATAGTCTTGGGTCCTAGGAACATGTTGAATTTTTTAGCAAAATATGTTTTACAGTGATTCGATTTGAATAGATGAAACGTCGTCTCCTTGTAATTTCTTTTTCAGTCAGGGCACTTAGCTGGACACAGAATTGCTGTCTCATATTGAAGGCTAATACAAATAGTTTACGTACAGTTAGTACCTCACATTCCCTGTACAGCTCAACTCAGCCCATCGCAGTCCACTGCTGGACATAGGCCTCTCCCAGGCTGCGCGACAACATCCTGTCCTCCGCCTTCCACATCCAGTCTGTCCCAGCCATTTTCTTAAGGTCGTCGGTCCATCTAGCTGGGGGTCGTCCCACGCTACGATTGCCGATACGCGGTCTCCACTCCAGGACTCGTCTGCTCCACCGCCCATCGGTCCTTCGACAAACATGGCCAGCCCACTGCCACTTCAGCTTGCTTACTCTACAAGCAATGTCGGCTATACATCTCAGCGGTAGAAAAATACCTGGGCTTAAGATAACTTACCTTTAATATGGCTCTTTGAGCTCTTTTAGCAATTAAACTATGCGTTTTAGCGGCACCGCCCCAACAAGCAATACATATAAGGCTATAACTGGTTGACACAAGGTGTACTAAATCATTTTCATAATATTAGCATTGGCTGAGTGTCATATTAGTTTAAATACATATATAATTTTCTTATTCTGTTTGAGAGATTATTTAAATGTTTATTTTAATTACGATTTTTGTCAAATATGAGCCCTAAATATTTAATATATTTCACGGCAGATAGGGAGGGACAAGAACAATAATTAATATATTCGTTATGGCAGATGTGAGCGCTTCACCAGGATTGCGAATAGACAATGAGATATAATTTGTTTTCTCGGTATTAAGGTAAGGTAATTTTGAGCAAGCCATTTGGTGACTAAAAAGTATTCGATGTCTTAATCCAGGTCATGGTCTACTCATGTATCAATTTCATCCAAATCCGTTCAGCTGTTTTAGCGTGAAAGTATAATAAACAAACATACAATCATACAAAATCAAATCTTTTGTTTAGAAGACAGCAAAGAATACCTATATAATGTTGACACACAGAAACACCTAATCATCATAATCTGCTATTCTAGTCTGTCTATGAACAGCTATGTATTTTTTTTTAAATACATTGGAAGTACGTAAAATGCTTAATGTTTTAGAATTGTAAGTACGAATCAACATTGCGAAATAATCGGGTCATCGTTTCGAGGTGCATGCATTGTTTAGATGACACTGCTAAATGTCGTTATAGAATGTAACTTTGAATTCAATTGAAGCGAAAAAAAAAATCCTGACTGTCAAGAAGAAGAAAATCTTTTTTTGCGAAAATAAACCAACAAATGTAAGTGTGCGTACAAAATACATTTCACTTTATTGCCGACACAACAATGCTTTTCCATAATGCAGGAAAGGGCCAAATTACTTGTTCTCCAACACAACAACTAATGTCAAATATTATGCGACAGCGTATATCTGATTTACCTCTATCACAGTCGGGTAAAAACAAAAGAGTATCTTTCGAAACTAACAAGTTTACGTCGATCAAAAACTGTTAACGAAACAAATGTGATTCTACCCGAAATCTACTGATCAGCAGATTGTCAAGTGCGAACTGACTGAGTGAGTCAGTGCGCCGGACACGGTCGCTCAGTGGTGTGAAGTAGGTAAAATAAAACTTTGTTATTTTACAAAGAAATGTGTTCTTGTGATTTGTGAGTGAAAGTATTTTATTTATAGGAAAATGTGAGTACTTAGTATAGGACTGTTTTGTCTTTGAATATAATGTTTTATCACAATTTACATAGTAACGCCTGTATGATCATTAAGTAAACGCGCATTTGTGTCTGACAAACTTTGAAAGAACAATGGGTAATTTTGTATGGAACCCGTACCCACCTTTGTAGCATTTTAGACTAGGTGTCATTTAGAAGAGGCTTAATTGACTAACTCAAAAATAAATGAACGAATGAATGGGAGACCGAAGTTATGATAACTTCTTTATTACATTTTTAATTGCAAAGTGATATAGCAATCGCACCTTTTTCTGTTCTGTAGACCAAATAATTAACCAGTTGTTTTTTCTGCCTAAAGAGAGACCGACTTAGCTTCCTACCATTCGTTTTTGGTATAGAAAAAATATTAAATAAAAACCATAAATCTTAAAAAGCACAGTTTTATTACAAGACCAGCACAAACAACATTTTTAAATTGTGTTGTTACTCTCAATGATTATATCATCCCAGGCACTTGCATGCTATGAAGTTATCTAGGTGCCTGCCAACACCTAAGTACCATATTATGCTAACAGTGTGAGCACATGCACCTAGAGTTCTCATACCCGTCATGCAGGAGCAATAATAGGCTTCGATGGCTTCTCTGTCCTTTCTGGCTTCTCTCCAATTTTTACGACACACCGACGCTAGCGCATAATAGTTCGAAGTACCTAACGGATAAAATCGCAAAAACGTCGAATGTGCATGGGTCGCTTTTATTAAGGATTTTCGGCATTTTCAACGTCGAATATCTTTTTTCCCCCGCAAGCTACAAAGTTGCCCCCATACAACAAATATATATATTTTCAAAGACCTTTCTAATGGTACCAATTTCAATTTGCTACATGGGTGGGTACGTTTTGTTCCATGTTCTTTATATTAGGTAGACTTATTTACACCAAATAATTAGTAGTGGATTCCAATCATCTTGCAGTTTGATAACAATACCTTAAGTTCACAGACTATTACCAAGAACTACTTTTGTTTTTATTTACCAACACGCGAAAATTCGCAAACGTTTTTTTTTGTTTGATTGATTTTATTTTATTTTTATATTCACCTATGACAGTATTACTATGTAGGTAGGTACAGTGGGCCTAACACGTACGCGCGACGTTCCTGGGGCACTCCATCAACGAAGAAACAGGCCCATTCGAAAGTATTTCGTTACTTCGGAATTACCCCTACACTCGGTTAATTAACTTTTTCGGACTGGCAATAACACATCGGGTTTAAGGCTAACTGTCAAGTGGTGTTGTCATTCATTTTTGGTTCGGGTCTCGAAGTAATCTTGTGTCCGTAGGCGATACGGAGTAGCAAACGCCCGTAACTTCGGCCTGAACTACGGATTTTGTGCTTAATGATAAATGATTAATTATTTATTTCTGTAAGTAGGTGTGTACAAACACTTTTACACGTCAATCATTATTATAAAAGCTAGATGAGGTCGGCCTTTTCCTATCTGACTATTCTGAGAAGAAAGGCCGAAACAAACTGATAGGTCACAGTCTCTTTTAAAGTCCAGACATAATCTTGGTCAGATCATGTGAAGACCATGTAGATTGGTGTCTATAGTGGTCTTTTGAAGAAAAACCACACAGGTTAAGTGAACCTGTCAGTAATCGTAGCAGTAATCGTGCAGCTCAACTCAGAGCTTAAGCTCTGAGTTGAGCTTAATTAAGGAGCTCAACGATTCGACGAACAATACCAAAGAAAGGACATTAGGGTAGGCCGCATAAATTACTCAAGCTGCCAGATCATAATTAAAACTAACTGAGCAAATAAAAGCAAAAAAGCAATGACCCACATAGTCCTCACATTCACAATAATTAAAATAATATAATACTTTACAAAGTAAATACCCATGTCATTGTATATAAAAAAAATTATCAATGTCAATGTGTATATAAAAGTTCAGATATAATCTTTGAGGACCATGTAGATTGACGTCTGAAATAGTCTTCTTAGAGGGAAGACCCCGTGAAAGTAATGTAAATTCGACCGATTTCAAAATCGATAATACTCGATTCGAACACAATGTTTACTAATGAAGACTTTTTGGAACGAAATTCCTTATCACACGTTGTACTCTGCACACTTGGTAAATGGTCGTGACGGTCAAATGTTATCGCCGCTGTACACATTGTACCAAGGTGCTGGGCCAGTATGTTGGGCCAATATGTAGAGGTCTACCTGGGGTATGTTGGTAGTTGGCGACCAGCACTGACCCGCTCACCAAATAGTGTCAGTTTTTCGTGCACACATCAAAGGATCTTGGCGCGCTCCACACACAGTGTTCACATGTTGGCGTCTTATTCAGTACGTTGTTATTTGTCAGCAAAGACAGTTCAAAGTGCCAATGCATAATGATAAATACGCCAATGCAATGTGTACACAGCGACCGTTGCGGATCCGATTTTTTTGCCCAACATGCTGGCCCAGCAACTTTACACTTTTTCCTATCTAGCTCTCATTCATAGTGTGCAAAAGCAAAAGTAACTTCGTTCCAACCGGGTGTCCTACAACAGCTCTCGTTTGGTTATTTTTCATGTCAATGTCGGATACTTATTGTGCTTGTCCCACAAATTAAATGCTATACCTAGAATAGTTGTATTTTCGATTCAAAAACCGTTCGAATTTACGTTACATTTACGTCGCGCGTTCGTGCTATATCTCGGAGTATACATACCTACTTACCTATAACCTCATCCCTTGGGTTCTTTCCTCCTTCCCTTGTGGAGTTTAGCCTTCTCAGCGTTACTAACGTTGCGAAAGTTATAATCTGCCGAGTTCAAAAATAATACAGCTGATTAGCCGCAGCATTGGTGGCCCAGTGGTAACGGCCGCGACTTACGAGTTGTAGGTCGTAGGTTCGAACCTAGACAGGTGTTTTACTTTGTGTATATTATTTTATCACCACTGCGCTCAAAACGGTGAAGGAAAACATCGTGAGGAAACCGGCATGACCTAGAACCAAAAATTCGAAGACATGTGACGAACACCAACCCGCATTTGGCCCCCGTGATGGATTGTGGCCCATTCCCTCTCACTGAGAGCGAGGCCTGTGTCCCAGCAGTGGGAACATTATAGGCTAATTACCTATGATGACTGCCGATCAGCTAATAAATCTGACACTAATTAACAACAATAGGAAGTATTAATATGTTTGAGCTTAATCAGTTTGCTCGATGATGATATCAATGTAGGTCAAAATGTGGTCTCGTAAGGGTTCCCGACACGATCAATTGCAATTTGTCAATTGCAAGGGTTTTTTTAGTATATAGTAGATTGCTACTGTCAAGTACTGTAATTTTTTTTGTGTGTTAATTGTCAATCGCTTCAATTGCATTTTGTAGACGATCATTTTGCGCATCAATGTGTATGGATCACGTAAACATTGAGAATTGCAATTGATTGTTTCGGGTAAACTTAAGATTGACATTCGTTCGCACGTCATACAACTATAAGGACTGTTTTGCCGCGTTCCTAGTTTAAGTTTCTACTAACTCACTTACTTGGCCGACCGTATCTACTATGCAATTAACTACCCATCTATGCCAGGAAGCATAAATAATGTAAACAAAGTGCTTGCCACTATAACGACCGCTATTTTAATTGCGTTTCGTATAATTGACAGCTATTATCAAAGGAATTGATATATAGGAATATACACACATCAAAAGTGTCTAGGGATCAACATATATTTTTGCAATAACTTTTCTCCTGATTGATATTAATTAAAATTTTCTTTAAGGATTCATAAAATAAAGTGTTTTCGTTTGTCACAGTAACGATAAACCAAGTCACCTTTGCATTAATAAAGAAATTTGCCATTTTCCTAATAAAGGGATTTTTGACATTTGAACCACTAACACAAAAGTTCGAAAAAAAGACTGAAATAACAGTTTTCTTTAAAATTTTATTGGGTAACTTAAACAATTAATAATCCGTGTTTCTACCGCGAACACTAACAACACAAGAACATCGGTTTGGCATACTCAAAATGAGTTCATCCAAATCACGCTGTGGAATGGCCGCCCATGTTCGTTGCAACAACAAAAAAAGGTCTTCTTGCGACTGGATACCCTCCATATTCGGCAGAGCTCTTCTCTGTAGCATATCCCATGCATGCTCAATCGGGTTCAAGTCTGGCGACTGAGCAGGCCAGGGCAGGACATTGATGTTAGCTGCGGCGAGAGTCTGTCTTACAACTCTTGCGGTGTGCGGTCGTGCATTATCATGCATTAACTGAAATAAGGGACCGATTTGCACTTGTAGAGGAACGATGACGTCTGATACAATCGTCTCAGCATAAATTTGAGCGTTGAGGTTGCCTCTGATCCAAATCAACTCAGTTCTTCCGCCGATCCAAATACCCGCCCATACCATGATGGTTCCACCACTATAAGGATGGACTTCCTGGCAGGATTTTAATCGCTGTTGGCGTCCAGGGGTTCTCCAGTGTCGTATACGTCTTGTATCCGGTCTCATACCAAAACGAGACTCATCAGAAAAGCACACGAAACGCCATTGTTCTTCTGCCCAATTTCTGTGTTCAAGAGCCCATTGATATCGAATCCTACGATTGTGCATTGCTATAGGTGGTACCCGTAGCGGTCTTCGGGAATGAAGGTTCACTTCATGCAAGCGGTTTCTGACTGTTTGGTCGCTAATTAAGTTCCCTGAAGAGTGATGAAGCCTCACGGCTAACATCATGGCGGTTATTGTTGGAGCTCTTCGAGTTAAGATTTGAATGTATCGGTCTTGTCTCCGTGTGGTGCAGCGATACCGTCCTCCATGGCGCTCAGCCACGGTACCAGTGCTTCGGTAACGTGTCCAAAGTCGACTGATAACACTCTGACTTGTATTCAGAGCTAAAGCCACAGTACGTTGCCGGGAACCAGCTTCTATCATTCCCACGGCTCTGAGCATTTCTTCCCTGCTTAAATGACGTCGCCGCTCCATAATAACGTTGGTTTTAATCAGTAGTAGGGAAACAGTAGCACTAATAATGTCTTCAATGCGTTGTATGTTTTTATAGGGAAAATATTGACAGCTGATTTTCATCTTTTACTCGAATTTGATTCACAGTTCCTGATTCAAATTATGAAATGCACCAAAAAGGATCCATATAAATTTATAAAATCATAAATTTATTACAAAGCCACATCTTAATCTCAAGAAATCCGCATAAAAATGCTTGATTCCTAGACACTTTTGATGTGTGTATATATACAGGGCGTCCCACGGATATGCCACATGGAGGGAAAGAAAATTGAATATTGTAGATGGAACATTTTACTGAAAGAAGACATTATTTGTATTTAAAAAACAATTTAAACTGCATTCATAGATATTTAAATAATTACATGGTTGGACCGGAAATCGAACCCGTTACCTATGAGAAAAATAATCAGCCTGTAGCTTTATCATACCGATCGAAAGGCTTCATCATAAGGATTATTTTTTGCTAAATAACATAGTGGCAAAAATAAAAGGAAGACCTTGTATTTTTGTGACACCATGTTATTTAGCAAAAAATAATCCTTGTACAGGGGTACCAGGTGGTTACGAGTGCATAATTATTTTGCACCTATTGCGAGAAATTCATTTGTTATCATGAACTTCTTGTTGGTGCTTCTTTGTAACTTGTAGTTAAGATTATTATCGGTACGTTGTCTTTATAGTTTTTAAGTTAATTGGTCTTCATTCAAAACTTTCGTTAGTTTGTATCAAAAAAGTAGGTAGGAATATTGAATTTGTATAAAGTAGATACACGAGTACCTACAAAAAAAAACGGACTTATTTAATGTAGGTACACTTGTTTTGTAAAATAACAGTACGTATATAGGGAAGCATTTCA
The DNA here is from genome assembly GCA_937001585.2 of Brachylomia viminalis. Taxonomy (NCBI): domain Eukaryota; kingdom Metazoa; phylum Arthropoda; class Insecta; order Lepidoptera; family Noctuidae; genus Brachylomia; species Brachylomia viminalis. The sequence continues at coordinate 9,929,649 of OW443300.2, forward strand.
TTAAAAGTCAAAGTAAAATCATCTATTGCGAGTAGGCTATTAAGAGCGTTTATACCTTATGAGTGGCAACGTCGCAATTTAGTGTCATATTTCGTGGTTTTCAATTCTTATCATTTAATCGGAGCTATATTTTAAAAATCTGTTTAATTAAATTAAAGGTAAAAAAAAAAAAGTAAACGCACTTGGTGGCGGGACGGGAGAGGGAGAGAGTCTCCCTCCAAGCCGCCGCGGTGGACGCTCCGGGCGTCGGGAGCCGCGTGACGACTCCCGGCCACCGTAGGCGCGGGCCTGCGGGCGGTGAGTAATGGGTAGCTCACCGTCCGATCAGGACCAGGCCCGTGCTGGACGGCGCGTACGTGTTCCACGCGCGCCTCAAAGAGATGTCAGCATCATAGAGGGGGCCCACTAGGGCCCAAGCCTGCCGGGAAAGCGGGATCATCCAAAAGGGGTACCGCTGACCCGGAACATAAAGGGCCAAGGAAGGAACACGGGTGGGTTTTAGTCAGTAAGAGTCTGACACTCCCTTCCGCTCCCACCCAGAGCGGGAGGAGTCATTTGATGATTTCCCATCCTCAAAAAAAAAAAAAAAACGCTCTTGGTGGAAGTAGGTATACTTCCACCAAGTGCGTTTACATTTTTTTTTTTTAATTGACATCAAGTCATTTGTTTTAAATATTTTTGTGAATACTTGAATGCGTCATCATGAATATATTATATCTCATAAAGCACCCCACCCTTTTTTATTTTTTTTTTTGTTTTGTTAATCACTATTCTTATTTTAAACTTATAGAAAATTTTTTTCTACTTTTTAGTCCGGTCATCTACAAAAGCGTGTTTTTTTAGTTTTTTATATTCTATCTATGTCTATTATTTTCTTTCTTTCAATACCTACCTCTGGAAAGGGATAACGAAAGGTTTAAATCAGATTATTAAATTGAAACCCTTCGTCGTTAGCCTTTACTAAATCCATAAGAAGTAATAATGCGGTACTTGGTAGAGGTCTAGGTATGTCCAGCAAAAGACGTCTTTCGGCTGACATGATGATGATGAGAGTTTAGCTAATATTCTGTGACTAAATAAACAATATTGAAAATAAAAAAATGAATACTTACTTTATTTATTTATTAAAACTTTATGCACAAGTGAAAAAATAATACTGTACAAAGGCGGACTTAATGCCTGAGGCATTTTCTACCAGTCAACCTTAACTTTAATTACCGTCCTGCAGAAATCTTATTAATAAATTAATAATGGGTGGTCATGGACTTAGTTTTTCGAAGTATCGCCAAGCGGTTGGTCGACTCTTCACGTGACCAGAGGGCTGGCCTATTTTTTGGCCAAAGAATCAGCATTGCCATACAACGTGGCAATGCTGCGAGCCTTTTGGGCACTATTCCTATTGACAGCGTTGCGGACGAATTTTTATGTCCTATGATTCTTTCCTCTCCCCTTTTTTATATAATAATTATCTATACATATAAGCTTTTAAAATTATGTAAATATTATCTTGGAAATTGAAATGAACTGGGTTAATTACATTTCATTGTTTTGCATCCACTTTTATCATTGCCTACCTTTCAGTTATATATTTCTTCTTATTTCTTGGTTTAAGCAATGTTAGAAGCGAATTACTACCTCAATTTGATGTGCCATTACCAATATTAGGTGCGCCCCACACTCGAAGATGATGTTCATTTTACTATCGAAATGTGTGACAGCAACAAGATACGATCGACATTTGATATATTATAGTAATGTCGATTACTTGCCACGTAGACGAGACGAGTAGGTACTTTATTTATCGTTTACTAGCTGACCCGACAGGCGTACTGAGCAAAAGTCTTGAGTTCATACAAAAAATCCATATAAAAAAGGATGTTCTGTTTATGCCGAATTAAAAAAATTCCGTGTATCTTTTTCAAAATTTCTTTCCATAAAAAACTTAAAATATTAAATAATACAAAAAAATATTATAAACTAAAAAAAATGCCAAATCGGTTCAGCTATTCTCAAGTGATGCGGCGTCACTTTTTTATGGAAAGAAAATTACCAATGAACAGCATTTCATTTTTATTTTTAAAGATAGATTATGTTGGGAGACGATAATTTAGTAATATGATAGAGATTTCGTGTAATATCTCGACTTGTGATAGGGTTTGGTACAGTTGCCAGAGTATCAGGTTATACTTCGTCGATCCTGTCAAATTTTATCATTCGATTTTGATAAGTTCAAAATCGAATGATAAAATTTGACAGGATCTTGAACATTTTAATGTTTAAATTATTTGGAGAAATTTGATAGTTAGTGGTAACTTGACCTGCTGCTGTGTGTAGGTACCTACCTACCTAAATTTATAAAATAAAATATTATATTTAATGTAATAAGAAACTTTAAGAACGAAATGCTATTCGATGTAGATGATGTATTAATAACTTTTCGATAACCTTTCTATGTACCTACCTAAAATAGCCCATCGAAAAGGTGTAGTTTGTTGTAACTTTACTCAAGTATTCTAAACCTAGACACTATTTTAAATAAATAGGTCAAAAATCAATCAATCAATCTGGTTAGGTTTTTCCCAGCTATGCAAATATATACAATATAGGTAAGACAGGTGCGCCGTGATGTTATTTTGTTAAATTAATAAACAAGTACGCGTACTTAAGTACTGTCGCCGGCACATCAGGTTATACGAAACTATCAAATTTCTCCAAATAATTTTAAACATAAAAATGTTGAAGATCAACTGTCAAATTTTATCATTCGATTTTGAACTTATCAAAATCGAATGAGAATATTTGACAGTTTGTGGTAACTTGACCTGCTACTGTATGTACAACGACGTATTTAGTTACGGTTCGCACGAGCGAGTAATTAATAACGCACGGGTAAGCAAGCTGCCTTAGTTAGTATGACTATGAATATTTAACGCAAAATTAGCTTACTTGAGGAAATTTTTCACCATTTTATGTACATACATGATGGAGTGTCCGCTCGAGTAATTAATTTCTAATAACCAGTATTAGTTTTGTGATAAGAATTACTTTACTACTACTTAAGTAATACTAAAGCTTAAATGCGATATGGGAACACAGAACACTACATAAACGAAACGTAAATTAGTTTTTTTATCGAAAATACATCTGTCCTATAGCATCTTGTTTAAATACATCTGTCTTATAGCATCTTGGTTAAATACATATGTCCTATAGCATCTTATTTAAATACATCTGTTCTATAGCATCTTATTTAAATATATCTGTCCTATAGCATCTTGTTTAAATACATCTGTCTTATAGCATCTTGGTTAAATACATCTGTCCTATAGCATCTTGTTTAAATACATATGTCTTATAGCATCTTGGTTAAATACATCTGTCCTATAGCATCTTATTTAAATATATCTGTTCTATAGCATCTTATTTAAATATATCTGTCCTATAGCATCTTGTTTAAATACATCTGTCCTATAGCATCTTATTTAAATATATCTGTCCTATAGCATCTTGTTTAATTACATCTGTCCTATAGCATCTTGGTTAAATACATCTGTCCTATAGCATCTTGTTTAAGTACATCTGTCCTATAGCATCTTGTTTAAATACATCTGTTCTATAGCATCTTATTTAAATACATCTGTTCTATAGCATCTTATTTAAATATATCTGTCCTATAGCATCTTGTTTAAATACATCTGTCTTATAGCATCTTGGTTAAATACATCTGTCCTATAGCATCTTGTTTAAATACATCTGTCTTATAGCATCTTGGTTAAATACATCTGTCCTATAGCATCTTATTTAAATACATCTGTTCTATAGCATCTTATTTAAATATATCTGTCCTATAGCATCTTGTTTAAATACATCTGTCTTATAGCATCTTGGTTAAATACATCTGTCCTATAGCATCTTGTTTAAATACATCTGTCTTATAGCATCTTGGTTAAATACATCTGTCCTATAGCATCTTGTTTAAATACATCTGTCTTATAGCATCTTGGTTAAATACATCTGTCCTATAGCATCTTATTTAAATACATCTGTTCTATAGCATCTTATTTAAATATATCTGTCCTATAGCATCTTGTTTAAATACATCTGTCCTATAGCATCTTATTTAAATATATCTGTCCTATAGCATCTTGTTTAATTACATCTGTCCTATAGCATCTTGGTTAAATACATCTGTCTTATAGCATCTTGGTTAAATACATCTGTCCTATAGCATCTTATTTAAATACATCTGTTCTATAGCATCTTATTTAAATATATCTGTCCTATAGCATCTTGTTTAAATACATCTGTCCTATAGCATCTTATTTAAATATATCTGTCCTATAGCATCTTGTTTAATTACATCTATCCTATAGCATCTTGTTTAAGTACATCTGTCCTATAGCATCTTGTTAAAATACATCTGTCCTATAGCATCTTGTTTAAATACATCTGTTCTATAGCATCTTATTTAAATACATCTGTCCTATAGCATCTTATTTAAATATATCTGTCCTATAGCATCTTGTTTAATTACATCTGTCCTATAGCATCTTGGTTAAATACATCTGTCCTATAGCATCTTATTTAAATATATCTGTCCTATAGCATCTTGTTTAATTACATCTGTCCTATAGCATCTTGGTTAAATACATCTATCCTATAGCATCTTGGTTAAATACATCTGTTCTATAGCATCTTATTTAAATACATCTGTCCTATAGCATCTTGTTTAAATACATCTGTTCTATAGCATCTTGTTTAAATACATCTGTTCTATAGCATCTTATTTAAATACATCTGTCCTATAGCATCTTGTTTAAATACATCTGTTCTATAGCATCTTGTTTAAATACATCTGTTCTATAGCATCTTATTTAAATATATCTGTCCTATAGCATCTTGTTTAAATACATCTATCCTATAGCATCTTGTTTAAATACATCTGTCCTATAGCATCTTGGATATTTTTTTTGTGACAAGCACAATTTGTATCAACCAATCAATCTGCCTAGTCTTTTCCCAAGTCTGTTGGGGTCAGCTTCCAGTCTAACCGGATGCAGCTGAATACCAGTATTTTACATAGAGCGACTGTCTATCTGACCTTCACAGCCCAGTTACTGGGTAACACAGTACCCCTAGATAAGACTGGTTGTCCCACTTTTGGGCTTCCGTTACGACTATCAAAGACCTACGAATGACAGCCTGACCACGGAGTATAGAAAGAAGGCCAACGGCTTAACGTGCTTTCTGAGGCACGAAGGGGCCTCGATATGTGATAGATGGTCACTCATCCACGGACCGGCCTCGTCAAACGTTGCTTAATCGTGTAGATCGACCAGTGCGGCTGTTATCATTTAGCCACGAGCGATAAAAGTAAATAGATACCTTGAAGGGGCTGACAACAGCTAAAGCGCGGTCACTGTCGGACTACATATAAAAGAAAGAGTAGCGCGATGTCACAAAGCGGGTAATTTATTGCAAAATATGAAGCAATTCTTTATTTACAAAAATCTATTGATTGGACTAAAAAATTAAAACACTATCACGTTAATATGTTGCTTGAGGAACAATCTGAAAATAAAACAAAATGTTTGCATATATATTAGTATACTTTTTAATCGTTAAAAGATATTTTTAGAGGTATGTTCGTGATTTTTTTCCATCGTACCATATTAGTTGTATTATGTTTTCAACACACTATCTAACTAGCATGTATCCTGAAGAATATCACATATTTTTCTGATTTAGTTTACTGCAGTGGATCATATACTTGGCATTATAAAACTTGCGGTTAGGTCATGTAGTGCCTTTTTTTTTTTTTTTGTGGGTGGGAAATCATCAAATAACTTCTCCCGCTCTGGGCAGAGCAGGAGGGCGTGTCAGACTCTTACTGACTAAAACCCACCCGTGTTCCTTCAGTTGCCTGTGCCAGGGGCCACGGTAACCCTCTTGGACTTTTCCGCAACCCTAGCAGGCATCGGTCCTAGCAAACCCCGTCATTGGTGCTGACATCTCTTTGAGGCGCGCGTGGAACACAACGCGCCGTCGACCCGGGCCTGGTCCTTATCGAACGGCGAGCTGCCCATTGCTCGCCGTTCGCAGGCCCGCGCCTACGGTGGCCGGGAATCGGCCTGCGATTCCTGTAGTGCCTAGTAAGGCAGCTGTACTTAGACGTATACCTAACTAGTAATCACTTCGGCTGCCGAGCTGAGTCTGCATAAATAATATTTGTCGGAAGAAAAATAAAATAAAATTCGCATATTATTTCAGATGACCAGTGAAAATATAAAGAAAGAACGGTGGGACCAGCTGGGTCTACCACCAATGGAGTTGGCGGAGTCATCAGAAAATAGCAGTATGCATAAATTAATATATACTATCTGTATCGTTCTTTCACACATGAAGTTCTTGAAATAAGTAGTAGAAAAGTTTCTATCTCTACTTGCACGATCATTTTCATGCATTATAAATATAAGATACCAAACTTTCGGAACGTAAACCCTTAGCCTGGGTTTAGCGGTTATTGATTAACTACCTGCAGGCAGAAGATCTTCTCTTTTGTAGTTTCTTCCTGCACACATTTAGAAAGGTTCTTAAAAAATATATTATATTGACATGACTATCTCATATACAATATATCATGATATATATTAAAATGTATTATATATACATATTTGTAGTTATGTATACAGGGTCAAATTAAATTAGCAAGCGAAACTGCAGACGCTATGAGTATCGATATCTAAACACGACAAAATGAAAAAGTTTTTTTTTTGTCTGTGTGTCGACCCCTTTTATTGTAGTCATTTGAAATATTAATTTAAAGCATCCATTTTTTTTGTATTCTTCAGATGTGATTGTATCGATATCTAAACACGATAAAAGAAAAGAAAATAGATGTACTCAACTCATACTTTAAGTAACAAAACTACTAGCGGTCGTTGACCCTCAAAACAAAACTTCAAATCTTTTCTATATTTATTTCATCGTGTTAAGATATAGGTACCCATCACATCTGCGGTGTTTCGCTAGTTAATTTAATTTCACCGTGTATATTTATTATATATATTTTATATTATTACTGGCCGACCCGACAGACGTTGTCCTGTCCAAATTTCAATAATTCATACAACATTCCCATAGAAAATGCACTATCAGTTTTCCGATTTTCCGGCAACTTTTTTTTTCTTTCCTTTAGAACCTGATTACGAACCTAATACGAACATAAAAAAACCACATCAGTCAAGCCGTTCTGAAGTGATGTGCTTACCAACAAACAGCATTTCTATTTTATTAAGTATATAAATATTTATAAGTTTGTGATTATTCTTTTGCTTGTTTTTTAGGTCGCGATAATAGTGGAATGTACAAATGTTTGCTCCCCTCGTTACATAAACTAGTAATAATGTTATTACTTACAACTTTTGGGGTAGGAACTTACGTCCTGCTATTAAGATTATCAGAGAACTATGGTAAGAGAATCTTTTGAACAGAAATCACAAAACGCAGGTTGTGGACTAAAAACGTTTACAAAAATGTTTTTTTTTTTTCAGATTATGCGAGAAGCACTGAAATAATAATTCTCACAGGGAACAATGAAAATCCTAACGTGACAGTTCACAACATGGAAATATTCCTTCAATTAAAAAATGAGACTGCTGACCAAAAGTTACGATCAGAACCAAAGGCAAAAAGAAAAAAAAGGCACACCACTATCCCAGTTGTGTCTTCAACAGAAGACACTATAAATTTTAATGATGAACAACTACAAAAAGCTAGAGAAATAATATTAAAACACGACGTTTTATGCAATAATGGACAGGAACAGGAAATCTGCAAAGACTTTATCACAAAATTAAAAGAGATAGTACAAACCAACGATGAAAACAAACCAAAAGAAAATCCATCCAGAATTAACTCTAAAGATAATGAAAATAATGAACACGATGATATTGATATTAAAGCAAAGCAAAACGTTGCTCCTACAGATTTAAATAAACGAGAAGCATTAAGAAACATGAATCTCGATAGTATTCTAGAATCCGTTCCTTCCATGAACTTAGAAACTAGAGACGCGAGCCTACTAGGGGCGCGAGCGGGAGATACTAATGCAAATGTACTACCTCATTCATACTCAGTTTCACCTCAGCATCTTTCAGACACGTGTCTATTGGCACGTCTGCTAAAACAAAATTACCCTCGCGCAAAAGGTTAATACGATAAAAGTATTATTTAGACTATATTACTCTCGACAAACTTCTTACCTACTTTATTATTTTACAGGAATTTATGACCCGTCTCCCGCATACTTAGCACCAAATTATGAGCACCCATTGTTGCCTCAGAGCAGGTACGGGATTCATTATTTGTTTACTACATTTTCATTTAGAGATGTATATCTAATTTACTTATTTTCTTAATGTTGTAGGTATTTCTCACCTGATACGCATGCTCAGTACCTTCAAGAACGCAATATAGACTTGCAGAGATATAAAATTCATCCTCAAGACGTTGATATATTCATGAGCAGGTTGACGTCAAAGTAAGTGTTCAGTGTGTACTTACTAAATCCAAATATGCGTATTTTTTTGTATGAGTTTTTAGCGTATGTTGTTTCCTTGAAGGGGGAATATTACGAGAAAGGTAAAGAGTGTTTTCACTATTTCATATTGTGATTATAAAGTAGCTAACAGGAGTAATTATTAGTATAGGGATATTTATTTATTAAACGTTATGCAACATAAAAAGGTTCAAAGGCGGACTTCATGCTGAAATCCAAGCCAATACAATGTCTACTAAAAGTAAGAAGCATGTTTCAGTCTCAAGTACAACTGCCGTAATGTATTGCATCATTCAAAATATACTTTACATCACGTTATTTAACCTTTCTTCTTAGATCTGAACCATCAGCCACCCCACGTTCCTCGAACTCATCACAGGAAACAACATGTCCACCAGGCACGCTTCCTTGCCTAGATGGAGACGCTTGCGTAGAAGAGAAACAATGGTGTGATGGCAACGTAGACTGCATAGATGTCAGTGATGAAGCAAGATGTACTTGCAAAGCTCGGGTCGATAAGTCTCGACTCTGCGATGGATACTTCGATTGTCCTTTTGGAGAAGATGAAATGGGGTGCTATGGTAAAATATATATTTGAATTCAGTATATTTTCTTCTAAATCTAGTATAATATTGATATGCAAATCGATCATAGGTATCTTACTCAGCATTACTGGGTTTTTGTTACCAAATTCTGGATTGCCATCAGTTGCAGTTCGTCAAAGACCTTGGTTCCAACCACATAAGACTTTGCGATTTGCAGTATTACACGGGATTTAAAAAAGTTTTCATTGTACTATCCTTTTAATATGATTTTCAGGTTGCAGCGAAACTATGTTCAGCTGCGAAGACTTGGATATAAACTCTCAAAGCAGTTGCTTCACCAAAGAGCAGAGATGCAACAATGTCGTCGACTGTCCAAACCACAAAGATGAGGTTGAATGCAACATGCTAGCCCCAAGTCTTCTTAAGAAACCAGTAAGTTTAAATAGTATTTCATTGCATTAAGAAACTGGTAACACACCAGCTCTTTATCCACTAATAACATTGAGCGAGGATTAGAATGATTACGATGCTATTTATTAAGCCATATAATACGTTGACACAACTATTTCAATTTGTAACATCTCTACAACACGAATACAACCTTTTATTATTTCGCCGTTCAATGCTCATACATCAAACTGTAGATGACGGATGACGGACACACCAATTTCACTTCACGTTCTGGGCACAAAATTGCGTCAGACTCCGATATATTCGAATTAATTGGTGCTGAAGTGAAATAAACGTTACTTCACGTCACTACCTTTCCAAAAATGAATATGTAAAAGAGATTAAAATACGCCTACTGACTTACTCATATATTGAAAAGTGTTATTAAAAAGCATAGAATGATATTATACTTTTGTCTGCAATGTTTGAGTTTAATGACAAACATTCTGACAACAGAATAATAATAATAAAGTTGAATAAACAATAAAACTGGGGTTCCATTAATATTATTATTTTTGAAAACAATGGTCCTTCATTATCATAACAATTTTCACATAGGATTTTGTATTTATTAACGAAGTTCTTTAAAGCAGATTGCGGTAGGAGTGAAATGTTAAAAAAATTTAGAAATCGTCACTTAAGAGCGTTTATACCTTATGAGTGGCAACGTCGCAATTTTGTGTCATATTTCGTGGTTTTAAATTTTTATCATTTAATCGGAGCTATATTTCAAAAATCTGATTAATTAACTTTTTAGAATTACGTGAAAGTGTTTAAAAAGTAAGTAACCGTAATGCTTACAGTTATTTTACAATGAAAATAACGCCCTGCAAGTTTCCAATGTATTATTTGCATATAAATAGAACTGTAAACACAACGATTTCTTACCTTTTACACAGTTTTCACATAATTCTAAAAAGTTAATTAAACAGATTTTTAAAACATAGCTCCGATTAAATGATAAAAATTGAAAACCACGAAATATGACACTAAATTGCGACGTTGCCACTCATAAGGTATAAAGGCTCTTAACAAAAAATTTTATGCGACGCTTTATTATATAATTAATAGAAAGAGACAGAGAAAGAGAGAGAGAGAGATAGTTTTCATGGTTTTCGACGGTGCTAAAGCCGACGTTAAGGTCAAAATGAAAATCCAAGATGGCGACTGCGAGTTTATTTTTAATTTTACGTGATACAATCTAAATCTCCATATCGAATTACATTCGGAATTGAAAAAAAAGCGTAAGAAACTTCGTTCCTGACGGGGTCCCCCGACCCCAAAAGTTTTTTTTATCCTATGAATTTTGCTTTGACTACCTCGTTGGTCTAGTGGTTACAAGCGTGACTTCTGAGCGTGAGATACTGGATTCGATTCCCAGGTCGGGTTTGTGCCCAGTTGATGGGAATATACTCGCCCCTATTATATGGGACTTAAACGTAGCTGGCAAAATGTAGGTGTACTAAAGGTAACACCCAGCCAGGCCAGGCCTTACTCCTCAGGGAAAACCAGCGTCATGTCATGTTATGTTATAAATAAATTGGCTATATTTATTTTCAGTTGTTTGCCATTTCGAATACTGAAGGCTTTCTACATAGAAATTTCAAAGGAGACTGGTTTGCGGTGTGCAAGAATCCGTACATGTGGGCTCATGATGCCTGTCGAAGAGAAACGGGCCTCATCATCAGGTATAATAAACAAAATATTCGTTATTTCTATTTGTGAGTTTCACCTTTTTGTTCGAAAGCAGCTTTTATTTTCTACAAGGTCGCGTGGAGGTTGAAAAAAATCCTATAAATCCTTCACCATTCAAAATACATATACCTATGTGCCAACTCTCGTGGTGTCGGTCAAACTCTAGACTCACGAAATATATAACATATATTTAAATAAATGAACTCTTAACACACAAAGTTTCTAATAATGTAATTCAATTATGATTCAAAATACACATAGCGCCATCTAGCGTCCTAAAGCAATTGTGACCGTAGAAAGTTATTGTTCTTTCTCTCGGGAACAGTACTTTTTTTCGGATGAAAGGTACCCTGTGCTTTTCTGTACCCCTGACAACGTATATGCAAAAATTTCATGCTGATCGGTTCAGTGGTTTAGGTGTGAAAAGGTTACTTACTTGCGCATTTATAATACCTATTATAGTTAGAATTCTGGGAAGATTTCTAATTCGGTCCCTTATTTAGACATGTGACATATTTTTCTTGGTTCTAGGCCTCCCTTCATCCAGATGGTCCCAATAGACCCAATGATGAAGATCGATTACCTCAACACTGGTCCTGGTGGTTTAATACAAACGAGCGACACTTGCATGAACTCTTCAGCTGTCTACGTCACTTGTCCGGACTTATTATGTGGCACGAGAGTGCAGTCTACGTCACAACTACTTAGAGAGGTAATGTACTCAAGCACAATTGAATTCTGGAAGAAACTAGTTTTCACTCCACGAGCTATTTTCGGAAACGAAAATACGTGGATAAAAATAGAACTTATTTTGTCCAATGATGCCTAAATTCATTTTCTGGTAGTCGCAAAGTACAAACGCGGGCACAATAGTGATATATTTGCGCACAAGAATAGAAAAAAAAATACTATTAAATCTCCATCTTCTTTAATACTGTACCAACAAGTGAATCAGATATCTCACAAAAGACTTGGATCATTACTATCAAACCTTTTTATTTATAGAACGCTGCGATCGAAAATCGTTTGTTTGGGCGTAACAAAAGATTTCTTATGAAAAACCATCCGTATCCTTTGATGTTTTACGGCAACCGCTTGAAAAGGGATGTAGACGAGACAAGAACTGAGACAAATTACGAAATTAAATTCGATAGATCGAAGAGGGATTTCTTTGATACAATGAGGAACAAAAGGACTGAGAGCAGGGTGGTGGGGGGGAAACCAAGCCAACCAGCAGCATGGCCTTGGATGGTTGCTTTGTACAGAAATGGCATGTTCCATTGCGGTGGAGTCGTTATAACTCATAGTTGGGTGGTGTCAGCCGCTCACTGTGTCCATAAGTGAGTTAACTTTTAATATTTTCATGTTATCATTTACGAATTGTTGACCGGAGAAAGCCGAGAGAGAGCAGTGGTAGCCCAGTGGTAACTGCAGCAACTTACGAGTTGTAAATCGTAGGTTCGAAACCAAACAGGTGGTTTCTTTGTGTAATTTTTTTCATCACCACTGCTATCCAAACGTTCGTTAAAGAAAAACATCGTTAGGGAACCGGCATGTCCAAGAACCAAAAATTCGAAAACTTCTACCGACTCGCACTGGGCCCGCGTGGTAGATTACGGCCCACTCGCTTTCACAGAGAAGACTGTGTTCCAGCAGTGGGAACATTATAGGCTGAATATGTAAACCCTTATTTGTTTAAACCAATAATTCGACTTACACATATAACGTCAACCCGCAATTTTTTTTGTTCATAACTTTCCATACGTCTCAAATATTTTAATAACACTATACAATAGTTTATGATTCAAACTAATTCACAGGTTCTGGGATCATTACTACGAAGTGCAAGTAGGAATGCTGCGTCGCTTTTCATTCTCGCCACAAGAACAAAGTCACAAAGTAACACACGTCATAGTCAATCCACATTACAGTCAGGCTGACATGAAAAACGACCTGTCACTATTGAAAGTCGAACCCGCCATTCAGTTTAGTCGTTGGGTTCGACCGATTTGTTTACCAAACCCCGATACGGCCGGACCTGATTGGCTTTGGGGACCCTCTCCTGGCACAATATGTACATCCGTTGGTTGGGGATCTACTAGAGAACACGGCCCCGATCGTGAGTAATGACTTTTAATTAATCTTATTTAAAGCAAACTTAAAAGCAAAATAATTATACTTTATTTATTAAAAGCGTATGATGTCTGTTGGAATTATTTTTCGTTTTCTTAAAAAAAAAAACACTACTAATTATACGTTTTTCCTTAATTTTTTAGCTGACCACATGCGAGAAGTAGAAGTGCCTATTTGGGCAAACTGTAAACACCAAGAAGATCGCGCTGGCAACGAAATATGTGCAGGTTTAGTCGAAGGTGGCAGAGATGCGTGCCAGGTACAAATCATTCTCATTCTAGCTTTAGATTATTTCCATATATTTTTACCAGAACAATTAATGTAACATTGTCTTTATCAATTTCTCTACCGTTATGATAAAGATTTTAAGCGACATGACTACGAAAAACAAGATGAATAAATAACATGATTCTGTTTTTTTTTCACATACGAATTTGAAGTTTTTTGTGTTTTAAATTATATAAATAAAATAAACACAACATCACGCCTCTACTCCCTCACGAGTGAGGCAGAGAGGTGTACCTAATAGTAGACCCACATTCAAATCTTAGACTAGCCTTTGGATAACACTTCTATGTAAATCACAGCCTACAGACAACACTTTGGATTATTTCAGGGTGATAGTGGAGGGCCACTTTTATGCAGAAACCCTTTGAATTTTAGACAATGGTACATGGCAGGGATCGTAAGTCACGGGGACGGGTGCGCTCGTAAAGATGAGCCTGGTGTTTATACTCGAGTCAGCCTCTTCGTAAAATGGATTAAATATCACATATGTAAGTAGAATTTTCATTACTTATTTTTAATATATTTTTTCCATGACACCTTGTTTTTTACAACATATTTTATTCTTTGTTTTTTTTCAGCATCCAAAACTTTGCCTAAATTTCAACCGAAACAAGAGTGTCCTGGATTCAAATGTGAAACAGGAATTTCAAAATGTCTTCCAATGAAAAGGAAATGTGACAAGATAGTGGACTGCTTAGATGGAGAAGATGAAACAAAATGTGAATTCACTAAATCAGTTACCACGCTTGCAGATAGTATATTTGTAGATCCTAAAAGCTCATTAGAAGAACTACTTCAATCAAAGGAAGTACAGACAGAATCAAACTTAACATCTAGCAGTGGCAAAAATCAAGAAGATACAAGACCAGCTAAGATGCCTTCGGATAATGATATCTCAACAGAAAATGAAGTTATTATTACTTCCACCGATAGTATTAATACCAGTGATAGAAAAAGTGAAAACTTTGATCTACAATCGGAAGAATCGACTCATCCCGAAAAACTAGATTTTAAACACGAGGAAAATACTCCACGGTCAAAAGAGTCTATAGTTGCCGAAAAACTGGACTTTGAACATGAAAAAAAAAATTCTTTTCATAAACCAGAATCCAAAGAATCGAATAATGGCGACAGACTAGACTTAAAACGTGAGCAAAATATTATTGGTAATCTACAGCCTAAAGAATCAACTGCTGCTGAAACCCTAGGATTAAAACGTAAAGAAAATCCTATTAATAATCCACAGTCGAAAAAATCAACTGATGCCAAAAAAACCGATTTAATACATGAGGAAAATTCAATTAATAATACACAGTTGAAAAAATCAACTGATAGCCAAAAACCAGACTTCGAACATGCATCAACTCTTGAAATAATGTATGATGAGAGCCCAGAAAACTTTTCCATTTCCGAAGAGACTGTGACAGCTGATCCTAAAAGTGCAACCAATACAGAGACCACTTCCCCAAGTCGTGGTGATGTAGAAATGATTACAATGGATTTTTCAGTAGAATCTCTTGAATCAGGATCGTCAGTATTAGAACACATAAAAGGAACTACCACGCAAAAACAAGCAACTGAACCAGAAAATATAAATAGCGATTCTGATGATAATATCAAAAAAACAGAAAATGTATTTGAAAATAAATTAGAAACCTCAACGTCTGCCTTCACACATAACGATTTTATAGAACATAAGGATAAAGATGAGCCAACGACTCCTTTAAACCGTCTAGAAAATCTTTCAGATAGCAATATCGACAATAAAGCTGAAAATAAATCAGGAGCTGTTATAAAACTACTTCCAATCTTTAATTCAACGGTAACAGATCAGGAACGAGTAGAAACTAAATTTATAATTGACGATAATAGTGTTGCCATCAGCCATCGTCCGGAGGCTCCATCAGCCAAAAAATTGCCGAAACTCAAAGGAGAGTCAGATGCGCTAAATCAAATAGAAGATGAGTTTGAGCAAGCTAAAATAAGGCGAAAGCATCGTATTCCCAACGAATTTGAATGCCGACGGTAAGTTAGAGTGACACGTAAATATTAATCACAATTTTTTTGTAGGTTGTTTCTAGTAGTTTAAGACGCTAGATTGTATAATAGTATAAAACGGTTTTTTTTACAGTATTGAACAAACAATACCGTACCGACACCGCTGTGACCGCAAAGCGGATTGTGAAGATGGCACTGATGAGCTGGACTGTACATGCACTGACTTCTTACTTACATTCGACGAGAAACTTATATGTGACGGAATTACTGACTGTGCAGATGGTCAGGACGAATCCGACTGCTGTAAGTATTTTTATAGAAAACCAAT
Source organism: Brachylomia viminalis (assembly GCA_937001585.2). Taxonomy (NCBI): domain Eukaryota; kingdom Metazoa; phylum Arthropoda; class Insecta; order Lepidoptera; family Noctuidae; genus Brachylomia; species Brachylomia viminalis. Next base: position 9,945,646 of record OW443300.2, read on the forward strand.
GAAATAATAAATCAAAAATATGACGACCAAACGTCCCGTTTTAGTCAAACGACTACTAAAATATTCATCACATAATCCCGCCCTTTAGTTAGTTGTCCAGAAGACCATTTCCTGTGCCAACGAAGTCGAATTTGCTTACCCGAGAAACATGTGTGCGATGGAAAACCTGAATGTCCACAAGGGGAAGATGAACTTAACTGCTGTGAGTATTCTAATATTAAATTATTTCGAAAATAATACTCTGGTATGTATAACCTCTTCATCACTACCATATTTCAGTACTACCACTATTTCTTTACTACCTACCTTTAGTAAAATTTATGAGAAATTAATTTTAGCCATAATGCAAAGATTTTTTAAAACATAAATAAGTACATAGTGAACAGTTCGGTTTTACAAGGGGTCGTTCAACTACTGTTCAACCTTTAGGACATACTTATAAGGTATAGGAAGATAAATGCGATGCCTTCGGTATCTTTTGTGATTTGTCCAAGGATTTTTTTTTTTTTTGAGGATGGGAAATCATCAAATGACCCCTCCCGCTCTGGATGGAGCGGAAGGGAGTGTCAGACTCTTACTGACTAAAACCCACCCGTGTTCCTTCCTTGGCCCTTTATGTTCCGGGTCAGCGGTACCCCTTATGGATGATCCCGCTTTCCCGGCAGGCTTGGGCCCTAGTGGGCCCCCTCTTCGATGCTGACATCTCTTTGAGGCGCGCGTGGAACACGTACGCACCGTCCGGCACGGGCCTGATCCTGGTCGGACTGTGAGCTACCCATTACTCACCGCCCGCAGGCCCGCGCATTTGTCAAAGGCTTTTAATTGTGTTCTTCATGAAACACTAATTATGAAACTCCGCCAATACGGGATCCGGAACACTGCTTTGGGTCTTCTTACTTCACACTTGAGCAATACCTAGGATTCAGAGCGTTGACGTTGATGGTAAAAGATCTCCCGGATATATGGTAACAATAGGAGTCCCACAGAGCTGAATTCTTGGTCCTTTTTTGTTTCTTATTTATATTAATGACTTGCCTTACCTCATGTAGGATAATCATGATATAGTGTTGTTTGCGGATGACACTTCACTTTTGTTTAAATTTGAACGCCAGCAGATGGTTATCGACGATGTAAATAGCGTGATCTCAAAAGTAGTTCACTGGTTCAATGTTAATAATTTACTTCTTAATGAAAAAAAAAAATCCAAATGCATTAAGTGTACGCTACCTCACGTTAGACAGGTGATAACTAATATATTGATAAAGGGTAGAGAATTGAATCCTGAAGATAGCACAGTATTCTTTAGCTTAACTTTGGATGCTAAGCTTCAGCGGGGCCCACACATAGATAAATTATCAAAAGCGCTTAGCTCCGCAGCAGACGCCGTTAGAAAAAATAGTAATTTAACTAACATAGAGACAACCCGTTTAGTGCACTTTAGCTATTTTCATAGTGTAATGTCGTACGGTATTCTGTTGTGGGGAAATGACGCCGACATTCAGACTACCTTTAACCTCAGAGAGAAATTTAAGGAGATTAATGTAATGACTGTGCCTTGTCAGTATATTTTTGAAAATCTTTTATATGCCCATAAGAACATACAATTGCTTAAAAAATACAGTGATATCCATAATATAAATACTAGGAGCAAACACAACTTTGTTGTACCTACAACAAGACTCAATAAAATAGGTGGCTCTTTGAGATGTCAATGTATACGCTTTTATAATAAACTTTCAAGCCACATTCAAGAACTAATAACTAATAAGAACTAAGCCTAAATAAATTCAAATCTTTTATAAAGAGGAAACTTATTTACACAACGACTTGAATACTTACCTTGAGAAGTATAATTTATTATTTTAATTATTGTGAATGTGAGGACTTTGTGGGTGTTTTTTTCAGTTTAGTCATGATCTGGCAGTTTAAGTAGTTTATGCCAAATGTCCTTTCTTTGGTATTGTTACCAAATTGTTACCAATTGTTGGTTTGGTATTGTTGTTGTTGTTTTGTTTGTTTGATACCTAGTTGTGCTCCATAAGTTCTGAGTTGAGCTGAACGATAAATGACAAATGCGTGCACTGACTGGACAGGTCCTCTTAATCTGCGTGGTCCTTTCCTCAGAAGACCATTTCAGACAATAATCTATATGATCTGACCAAGATAATGTCTGGACTTTAAAAGAGGCTGCAACCTCTGAGTTTGTTTCAGCCATTCTTCTCAGAGTAGTCATATAGGAAACGCCGACTTATCATCTCGTTTTTAAAATATGATTGACGTGTAAAAGTGTTTGTACAAACCTACTTATAGAAATAAAATCATTTATCGTTTATTTATCACCTTTTAACATTAATTTGACGTGTGCAGTAACGAGTTAAAACCTGATAAAGCACACACATACTACACTAGCGCTAATTTCCTGATATATTTCAGTTGCATTAACAAACGGCAAAGAATTGGAATTCGACTTGGATGACAGACCGATAGTAAACCTAGAAGGATACCTGACGAAGAAACACTTCCACGATTGGCATGTAGTTTGTGATGATAAACTATCGCTTGAACAGCAGGAAGAAGCAGCTACGCATATTTGCCGGTATTTAGGATTCAGGTATGAAACGTTTTTTTTCGACCACTTTTACTAAATTAGTATTACCAATAGAACGATCTCGGGTTCACATAACAAATAAGGACTATACACACACACACATACTATTCTAGTATACTTTTTATGTATTTATAGTTAAAATTCATGTTGAAAAGAAATAACTAAGTAAATAATAATATACATTCATTGACTGACCGGTTGGCGCAGTTGGTAGCGACCCTGCCTTCTGAGCCGCTGCTCCCGGGATCGATCCCCGGACAAGTCAACCATTTGTGTGCATGAACATGTCGGTTTGACCTGTGTCTGGGAGTGTATATGTATATAAGTATGTAGGTATATCAGTCATCAGGTTACCGTAGTACAGGCTCTGCCTAGCTCGGGACCTGAAGACCTTGTGTGGAAGTTGTCTCATATTATTATTCCGTTTATTTATTTTCTTATTGTTATTATTATGGACAAATTTAAAGGAACGCAAAAAGCAAACACATATCAAAAGTGTTTAGGGATCAAGGTATTTGAAAAAATATTTTGTGACCCTATTGAAAATCTATTTAGATTGATTAGGTAAAAAGTTTTCGGATGTTTAGATCGATGAAGTACTTTGCTTTTGCATTAATTAAAGACTTCGCGATTTTTCACCTTAGTTAATCCTGACAATAAAATGTGATAAAAGATAAAATAAAACTATTTAAAGGTTTGTATTGCGTAAACCAAACCATTAGTAGTATGTATTGCCGATATGTGGTATTACCGTCGTTAACACGTATAAAATAATCGCAGCAATTCGGCATACTCAATATGAGTTCATCCAAATCACGTTGCGGAATGGCTGTGTGTTCGGCATCCATATTTAGCAGAGCTCTTCTTTGAAGCATATCATATGCGTGCTCAATAGGATTCAAGTCTGGCAATGGAGCAGGGCATGGTAGGACGTTGTTATTAGCTGCAGCAAGTGTATTGCAACGACTCTGGCAGTGTGTGGAGGTGCATTAATTTATCCTTATGCATCAATGAAGCACCAAATTGGGTCCGCAAAGAAAGTATAACCTATGATACAATCGCTTCAGCGTAAATCTGTGCATTGAGATTGTCTCTAATCCCCGCGTATATCATGATTGTTCCACCACTGTATGCATGAACATGATTTTAAACGTTTTTGGCGTCCACAGGTCCTCCAATACCGTGTACGTCAAGTATCTGGCCTCATAACAAAGCGAGATTCATCAGAAAAACACACGAAATGTCTCTCTTCTTCTACCCAATTTATGCGTTCACGGGCCCATTGTAAACTGACTTTGCGTTTGCGGGGCTCATAGGTGGTACTTTGTAGCGGCCTTTTGGAACGAAGATTGGCTTCAAGCAAGCGATTACTTATGGTTTGATAGCTTAATAACATCCCCGACGAGCTATGAAGCCTCGTAACCAACATCACCGTGGTCGTTGTACGATTTCGTCGATCAGTAATTTGTATGTAACGATCTTGTCCGCATGTGGTGATGCGAGGACGTCCTTCATGTCACTCTGCCACGCTGCCAGTGATGAGGTAACGTGTCCAAAGACGACTTAGAACATTCTGCGCAGTGCACAGAGCGATTGTCACACAACGTTGCCGAAAACCAGCTTCCAACATTGCCAAGGCTCTAATCATTTCTTCTCGGCTCAAATGACGTCTTCTCTCCATAATAAGTTCTTTTGTATTGATTTCACTCAGAAGTATGGCAGAAATTTTACTGAATTAGCCTCAAAGCCGTTGCAGGAAAAATAGGAATACGACTTGATAGAAGATTTTCATTTTATGACCAAAATTCTAAAACTATTTCCTTTTAAAATGACGAAATTTACAAAAAGTATCCATAGGAGTTACAAAAAAGGAGTTAAAAAAAACAGACTTTTTGTAACTAGTAAAACGTGCATGATCCCTAGCATGCTGGCCACCCTATAGCATTGATTTCAACGACTCAAAGGTATGTTCGACAACTTCGGCTGCAGTATGGGCGTGTGCATTATCCACGCATAAAAACAAAATAATCGCAGTGTCGTCCGCAAAGGTTGCAGTAGTATTATATTCTAGCTCTGGTTTGTTATACGTGTACAACAGGTAGAGGACTAGACGCTAGCTTGAATATTTTTTAAATCGGAAAAGGCATCCTCGTGACTTACACGAAACATTCTATCTGTAATGTATGATTGCAAGATATCTGCAAAATCATTGGGCAGCATTAGTCTTAGCTTGTTTATCAGGCCCCTATGCCAAATTCTATCAAAACCTTGTGCCACATCTAAACATACGGTGGAGCAGACTTTTTTATCTTCAAGCGTTCTCTCAATAATGTTGGTAATTTCTATGTACTTGGTCTAGTGTTGAGTGATTCTCTCTGAAACCAAACGGATGGTCAGGAAACATGTTTCTCTCGTTTATGATAGGTTTTAATCGTTTAAAAACATTTTTTCAAACAGCTTTTATAGTATAGGTAACAGGGAAATGGGTCTGTATGATGATGCTTCGTGTGGTGGTTTACCGGGCTAAAGCCCGACACAAAACAATCATAATCACTTCAGCAACTTTTCAAGGCCCAGGAACATGCTTTAGCACGAATGCAGCATTTATGAGCCTAGTAAGCTTAAATATGGCTTTAAACGGGAAATGTTTTAGGATTTCTCCCGTAATAAATTATATTTTTATGTTTTATTCATACTTTATAATTTGTTTTTACTTTTTTGAACTGTATTTGGTAATACTTATGTTTGTCTTTTCCTATGTTGACATTTGTCTCTAAGCCAATCAAAATGGGAGAGGGCGCTGACTCCTGACATACAGGTACACCTAGTTCAGGAGTCAGAGTCTTCAAACAAGTTTCTGTAAAATATTATGTCAATAAAGATGAATTTTAATTTGAATAAGATCCATTCGTTCCATTTGTTGAAATGTCTCCAGAGCGTCTTGCCCTTGAACACCAAAATCTCTCTTGCTCAAACTCTCATTCAGCCCATCATAGGTTATGCCGATGCCTGTTATTTGGATGCCACCGAGGAGCTTTTAAATAAACTTGAGCGTTTGCAGAATATATGTATTCGTTTTGTTTTTAACCTTAAAAAGTTTGATCACGTTTCCAACTTTCGCAAGATACTCAAGTGGCTCCCCATTCGACTTCGCAGGAACTCTCGGATATTGTGTCTGCTATTCAACCTCCTTCACAATCCTAAAACGCCATCCTATCTGCGGGAGCATTTTTCCTACGCCCGACCTTCAGATGCGCCTTGCAGGTCGCATCTTAGAAACCTCCTTAAGTCCCCTCCCCACTCCACCGACTTTTACTCCTACTCCTTCACTGCGCACGCGGTGCGGTTGTGGAATTCACTTCCGCCTGACATTAGGGACTGCCAAACTGTTGCAGTTTTTAAAAGAAGAGTGAAAGAACACTATCTTTCCACTTCGTCATAATTGTGTATATATTAATAGTCTAGTGTTATTTATTTTAGAAGTATGTATGTATGTATATTCTCATACTATTTGTTTTATTTTATTAAGTGAATTGTTTTTGACTTTATGTATTTTATTTTCTATTTTAGTGTTACACACGCTGTCTACATCTCTAAATCTACTATCCTATCGCAGGTATGCTGGAAGAGATTTCATTAGAAATAAGCACCACCTTTGTACCTATTTTTCTGTTTTTTTCTTCTTGTCTGTTTATATAAGTGTGTACATAAATGGTTAAATAAATAAATACCCTAGGAATTTGTTTTTAGGTTAATGATTTGAATTTCCTTTCCAACTTCTTTCGGGGTATATTCTGCAAGATCAAAGAATTAAGCATGTGTAATTCTTTGATATTTAAAAACTTTAATTCAGAATATTGGAAAACTGCAAGTTGTCTACAGACCCGTCATTTAGCTGAAAGGTTTCTTCTATGTGATTTTTTTACCCACTTTCCGGTAACATCTCTGATAGGGGGAATTGGTGTAATTGGCCTTTTGAGTGACTTTGTTGCTTTCCAAAGAGAGCATGGCGTTGTATGGTCACTGCTTAACTGACGCAGGTTAGTATTTAAAGCCTCATCTTGAAAGGTTTGTATTTTACTCTTCAGTCTTTTCGTAAGGGTATTCAATAGAGTTTTATCTTGCGGGAATCTAGTTTTCTGCCATCTTTTTCTTTGAGTCCTTTTTTCATATAATATGTGTCTATAATTTCCTTGGGTATTTCCTTTAAATTTTAACTTTTTATAAGCTGTGGTGTGTTGTTCCATGCACATTGTAGATATTGTTGCTAATCTTGTTTACTTCACAATCGAGCTGATCTTTGCTTTTTAATGAAGATTTTATGCAATAATATTTTGTAGGTCTAAACTAAAACTTTCCCAGTCAGTAAACTTATTAACTAATATTAGGTGGTTTTATCTTAGTAATATTTTGTGACTTAATTGTTACAATATCGGAGAGTGATCGGAGTTCATGTGATACCCCTCTTCCACACTCAGATAGGTAATTGGTAGATATGTTTTTGACAACAAAAAAGTCGATAAGATCTGGTAGTTTGTGGTGGTCGGTCAGCCAGTATGTAGGTTTTCCAGTACTTATGATGTCACAGCGTTTGTCTTTCACGGCACTTAGAAGTTGTGTTCCCTTAGTTGAAGTTAATCTCAATCCCCAATGAAGGTTTTTAGCGTTAAAGTCACCACCTAATATAAATTTCTGTCCAAGGAGTCTGAAGAAGTGTACTTAATGATCTTTGTTTAACGTGTGTCTTGGGGGACAGTATACGACCGCTACTGTAACATTACATTTATTTGTTATAACCGATATCGTCACAGCTTACGTGTCTGGCTCTTTGTATTTACACTGTTCGTAATGACAGATATTTTCTCTAATAATAACTGCACTTCATCCTCAGGCCGTGTTGTTAGGGTGCAGCGAGTGAAAATCCTTATAGCCTCTAAACTTTACAAAAGACTGCTTAGTGAAGTGCGTTTCAGACATCAAACACACATCAATATTTTATATTTGCAAATCATGTTGGTGTTGCAGCAGTCCGTTGGAATTCCACGCCATTATTTTTAGTGTGTTATTCACGATTGATTTTTTTGTGCTTAATTCTAATTTATCTAGTCTCTTTTCAAATGAGGGCACTTCAAGATCTGGTTGAGCTTGTCCTCAAGACTTAATGGTTGTGCAATGTGCGCTTGGTTTTACCGCCTGTGCATATGAGACACCTTTTGTCATGTACTACGAGGGGAGGTCCAAAAGTTCGTGGAATGGAGGGGATGGAGTGATTAGAAAAATTAAAGGAGGCCATCAAGGAATAACGTCGAGGAAAATTGACCAAGGGTGTGTTGCTCTTGCAAGACAACGCGCCGGTTCACAAGAGCAGAGTTGCAATGACTGCTCTGCACACGCATGGCTTCGAATCACTAGTTCACCCACCCTACGGTCCAGTTTTGGGCCCAAGTGATTTTTATTTGTTCCCCAATTTTAAAAAAAGACTTAAGGTGAAGGAAATTTTCCGACGACAATGAGGTATTGGAGGCAATTTTGGCTCATTTTGAGGCAAAAGATAATTTTTTTTTTCGGTGGTTTAGAAAAATGAATTCATAGATCTAATAAATGTATTCAGCTTAAGGGAAAAGTAAAATAAAAATATATTGAAAAGGAAAAATTTATTTATTGTTTCAGTTTATTTAAAACCCTTTCATTCCACGAACTTTTGGACCTCCCCTCGTACCTTCATCCCAGGCCACATATTTTCCAACCCATTAGATACCTAAAGCCACTTTAAACTTGAAAGTATTTCCATTTATGAAATTTTTTGCAACGCAGAGTATAATTGTATTAAATTTTATGTTTCCTGATCCCCAAGTCTAGTCGGTTTGCTGTCCCATCCAAATTCGTTTTCGTAACGAATGTTTTTCTTAAAAAGCACTATCCATTGATATATCACTTATGACTGTTAGGCGCCAAGAATATTCCTTAACTACGGTGCCTTTTTTTTTTTTTTTTTGTGGGTGGGAAATCATCAAATAACTTCTCCCGCTCTGGGCAGAGCAGGAGGAGGGGGGCAGGAGGGCGTGTCAGACTCTTACTGACTAAAACCCACCCGTGTTCCTTCAGTTGGGTCAGGGGCCACGGTAACCCTCTTGGACTTTTCCGCAACCCTAGCAGGCATCGGTCCTAGCAAACCCCGTCATTGGTGCTGACATCTCTTTGAGGCGCGCGTGGAACACAACGCGCCGTCGACCCGGGCCTGGTCCTTATCGAACGGCGAGCTGCCCATTGCTCGCCGTTCGCAAGCCCGCGCCTACGGTGGCCGGGAATCGGCCTGCGATTCCCGACGCCCAGGGCGTCTCCTGCGGCGGCTAGGGGCGTGAGGGCGCAAACTTTGCCTCTCCCTCACGCGTTCCGCCTCCTCCTTCGCGAACATTACTGCTTCGCAGAAGGAGGTGACGGCTTCCCAAGCCCTCTCGCTCCGTACCATGGCCTGGACCAAGGCCGGACGCGAGAGATCGCCACCGCCAATCGCCTCCACGAGGACACGGCGGTGCTCCGCCCAAGCCGGGCAGACCTCCACCGTATGCTCCACCGTGTCCTCCGGGCGATCCACACAATGGTGATAACTACGGTGCCTAAGTTGTTACCTATTCATTTCATCAACTCCGAACTGACTAACAATTGGCAAAAGTCGTGTTAGTAGCAAGCTCTTTATAGTAGTGTATAACTTATGGCTTTTGGGCTTCATGGTAGTTCCTCATAGTAGGTGCCTATTCTCCTTTGTCCATGAGTGTATAGGTATTATAAAATATTCAAATAAATGAAATCTGTAATTAAAAATCGTAACCAAATCTTGCATCAACCACATTGTATTCAATGTACTTATACGAAGTTCCTTTGCAGCTCCGCAAATAGATACAATGTGAAATTCATAAACCTCAATGAAGCTGAAATCGTGGAACGCAGTTTAGACAACACAAGGAACCGACGAAATACTATGGAACGAGTTCCTATACACTTCGCCTACAGGCACGAACGTGAGGAAAACGATACAGCTCGACATACCATTATAAGAGATGCCCAAGTAATCAAAGAACAATGTGTACCAAACATCACAAAAACCTGTAAATCGTTGTATGTTTTCTGTGACAATTCACTTTTTAATAACTTTGATAATTCTGATAATATATTCTTGCGAGAAACAGAGTCGGTTAAAAATCACAAATGGCCTTGGATTGCTAAGGTGTTTATTGAAGGAGACTATAGGTGCACTGGAGTTTTAGTCAACCTAACTTGGGTATTAGTTAGTGATTCTTGCCTATGGGATTCCACGTAAGTATATTCTTAGAGCCAATAATGAAAATTTAATGTTTCTTACTCGATTTATTGAAAATTGTAATCAAAATACCGTTTCAGACTATCTCATCACTACATAACAGTTGTACTAGGATCTCATAGAACTTTAGGAAGTATGAACGGTTTGCACGAACAAGTTTATCAAGTAGATTCTAAGAAGGATGTATATCGCAGCAAAGCGACGTTATTGCACTTACGGGAACCAGCACATTACTCAAATGTCGTAAAACCAATGGTGGTTGCTTCTTCGTAAGTGTTTGCTAAAATCTACTTTTAATATTAATTTAAATACTTCTAAATGATTAATATCAATTCAGTACTTATTATTACAGCTATTCCTTAGAGCAGAAATCAACTTGTGTAGCCGTTGGTCAAGATAACAAAAATGATACAATAAGCGTGTTCCTAGAAGAAACTAGTGAAAACTGTCATCCCAGCAATCGTTGTTTCAAACGCAAATCAAGTGAAAATATTTGTCCAGTAAGTACTATGACAAGTAATATGAACTAAACCATTTGAGCTATTTAAAGAAAACACAATAAAACACCTTTTAATGAATTAAAATACTAGCCTATTGAATGATTATGTAGAACAATTAGATTGCCTTGATATTATACTGAAGTCTCCTCTCTTGTTAGCTCGACGTCACATCTCACCGTCACTGGGCTGGCATAGTGAGCTGTCACACCGAACAAGGCTGGTACCCTGCAGCCACATTCGTCGACGGTAGAGGTGAATGTGGACTCGGAGACCACATTAATGCTACGGACATAGAAAACCTCAAAAACGAAATAAAGCATCATTATGGTAAGGCACAAGCTATAACTAAATCGAAATGTTCGTCGCCGCCAATTACTGTAGTTAAATTGACTAAGGTCAAAATCTATTAACGTTACTTACATAATATAGCGTTATTCATAGTACTGTCGTACAACTGTCAAACTACAAGACGTGCGGGATAAAGAGATTAGTCAAAACACGAGGTAACTCACGTTTATTGATATTGTCCTTAAACATTATTCACTGACCGGTTGGTGCAGTTGGTAGCGACCCTGCCTTCTGAGCCGCTGGTCCCAGGTTCGATCCCCGGACAAGTCAAACATTTGTGTGCATGAACATGTCTGTTTGACCTGAGTCTGGGTGTGTATGTATATAAGTATGTATATCAGTCATCAGGTTACCGTAGTACAGGTTATACCTAGTTCGGGACCTGAAGACCTTGTGTGAATGTTGTGTCATATTAAATATTATATTTATTATTATTATTGATTATTGCAGGTAAAAAGACATTGCCAGCACTAATAGACAAGGACTACGGCGACGACTGTGCAGGAGTACGTTGTGGTCGAGGTCGGTGCATTCCTTTGCTTCAAGTTTGTAATGGTGTCAGAGATTGTGAAGACGGCAATGACGAAGGGGAAGGAGCCTGTGACAAAAAGAATATAATGTGTGGCAGTGATCCTTACCACAAAGGATGCGGTAAGTATCAAAATATGCTTTACGATATTAATATTTTGCAGCTTATTTTCATTTGTTTCAAAATCAGTGTATAGACTCATGGCTGGAGTGGTGGACGTCACAGGTCTTTAAATTATTGGTTCAATGTCAAACATACCAATGTTCTCAAGATCTCTCATTCACCGAGTAGTGATGATGACATAAAATAATAGAATTAGTTTCAGCGTGTCGATGGCAATCTAAATTGAGTCGGCCCAGAATTTGGCACCTTCAGTACTAATGATGGACATTGGGCAATAAATAAAATAATGTAGGCATATCATCACAAAACAAAATTCAAATACAAGGTGTTGTTTTGCATCCTCGTCAAATTCGAGGAGGTAACTATGCTAATGATTCTCGACACGAATCAATAATAAAATAAGTAGGTATTTATTTTTATTTTTTGTATTTTTCGGAAATCGGCATGTGTAGGGCCCGTATGATACCGCCCTGAAACTGCGCTGTAACTGTAACGCATGCACACAGCGACATAGTCGTACGACACTGCCTACCGCATACGCAACGGGGCGATTTTGTTCTTTGAAAGTGGAGTATTCTGAAATACTGTCAAACTTAAATACCTAAAAAAACAAGTATGTATTAATTATTGAGCAGGATCGTAATTTTATTTGATTATTTATGTCTTTCATAACAGCCTCCTGAAATTCGACGAGGATGCAAAACAACACGTTGTATACATAAGAATATGAATTAGTCATTTGCTGAAAATATAGGTGTTATCGGTTGTAAAACTTGGTGGTTTAATGTACAGTCCATATTTGGCCTGTTTAGAGCATACAAATTAATTTTACATGAATACTTAATAGGTACCTATTTATTTTATTAAGATTTACAGATTATACATAAACATGCCAATGTTCTAATAAAAATATAATTTTAAATTTTATTTTATTTTAAGTTACAATCCGTATGCACTTATAACAAAATTATCAGGTTGTCTTTATGTAATTCTTTAAATGTTTAACTAAATAAAACACGCCACAAAACGAATGGAAGCTAAAAGTATATTTTATTCTTTGCTGCAGAAATTTTTGTAATGAAAACAATTTTCTATAAACTACTATCAACTATGTACTCAGTTTAATCAATACTAGAATATTATAAATTCGAAAGTAACTCTGTTTGTCTGTCTATATGTTACTTTTTCACGTCTAAACCGTTACTTGGATTTCGATAAAATTTGGCTAGAAGGTAGATGTATCCTGGGGAAGGATGAAGGCTACTTTTTATCTCAAAAATAATCCTAGGAGGAGGTGAAAGTTTGTATGGGAAACTTAGCATTTCTTAAGTTGCTGTTAGTTAATAAAAAATGATTTGTTTCAGCGTTTTTGTAAAATCAGCCCTATCATAACATAACAATGGATGATTTTAAAATCATTAGATTAATGGAAAAAATATGTACCTCTTTTAAAGAAATTCTAAATATACTCAGAACGCGTATCTTGAGGTATTATTTATTAGTATTTGTTCATTTAAATCAAACCACCCGCGTAAAGTTATTAAAATTTGAAGATGTAAAATAACTTAGCTAATATGTAGGTAATACGACGTCAATGGCAATGCTAGAGTATTTCAAACTAAAGATGATAATATTTTTTTGTTTTTTTTTGTTTTTATTAAAACCGGTTTTTATTTAAAAAAAAAAAAGATTATTTACTTTTATTATCTGTCTATTTGTAACCTTTTTAAGCTTTAACGGCTGAATGGATTTGGATGATATGATACTATTTATCCCGGTAGCACGTTCTCGTGGGATAATTTCCGACATCCACGCGACAAAAACCACGCGAGCAAAGCCACTGGCAGAAGCTAGTTTTAGAATATAATGATGTTACCGAGTCAAGATCTCACATCACTAGCCACGCAGCCGGCGTATGATTGCAATTTTGTGCTCTATTAGCAAACAGTAATACCAATAACTTTTAGTTTTGATATCCAAGATAACTTTACAAAAAATTATTGGATGAATTTATATTTGTTGGTGTTCTAATTTTATTCCTTTGCAGTCTTACTTAAACTCGCAAATATTTTATTTATGACGGTCACGAATACAGCGTGTATCAGAAAGGTGTGATCATATTGAAGGATGTGGTACAGACTATCAAACTGAACAATATCTCCGTGGGAACAATCAACATCGCGAAAAAATTATCAGTTGTCTCATACTTGTCTTCAATACCTACTCGACCCAAATGTGTGGGACATTTGGGTCGAGGTAAGGGACACTTGATATTTTTTTTTGCGACTACTATGGTCTGTACCACATCCTTAATGACCACACCTTTCTTATATATACTGTAATAGTAGTCGTATACAGGCTGGCAAATACAAGGTGTCGCATGTCGTTTTGCATCCTCGTCTAATTCGAGGAGGTAACTATGCTAATGATTCTCGACACGAATCATAAAATAAGTAGGTATTATTTTAAAATTTTTGGAAATCGTCATGTGTACTTGTATAGGGCCCGTATGATACCGCCCTGTAACTGCGCTGTAAGTTCTGTAACGCACGCAAACAGCGACATAGTCGTGTGAAACTGCCTACCGCATACGCAACGGGGCGATTGTGTTCTTTGAAAGTATATTCTGAAATACTGCCAAACTTAAATATAAAAAAAAACAAGTATGTAATAACTATTGAGCAGGATCGTAATTTAATTTGATTATTTATGTCTTTCGTAACAGCCTCCTGAAATTTGACGAGGATGCAAAACGACACGTTGTATATCGACGCGCAAACTAAAACCATGAATTCAGCGCATGATTCTAGACCCCCTGACGTAGAAACCTTTCGTCGGTTATCAAAAGAAAAATCTGCTGTTTTATAGTAAAGTGCAATATCTACGCGGTCAAAATGTATGGAACAGCAATGTTTTTTTTTTAAATAACCGACATAAATTTTCATCGCAGGGTTTCTGAATCTTGTACTGAGTTTATGGTAACAGGTTATGCATCGACACACCACCACCAGGCCTACCAGGGACCAAGCCAGGGTCGACGGCGCGTTGTGTCCCACGCGCGCCTCAAAGAGATGTCAGCACCAAATGACGGGGAACGCTAGGGCCGATGCCTGTCAGAGTTGCGGGAAAGTCCGAAAGGGTTACCGTGGCTCCTGGCACAGGCAACTGAAGCAACACGGTTGGATTTTAGTCAGTAAGAGTCTGACACGCCCTCCCGCTCCGCTTAGAGCGGAAGAAGTTATTTGAAGAATTCCCACAATCAAAAAAATAAAAATTGGTTGTTCGGAATCATGTACTGAATCTATGGTAACACGTTGCGCATCAATGTCCCTGCCACCCTGTATGCTCATGTATGTCGGACGGCGAGCTGCCCATTGCTCGCCGTCCGTAAACCCGCGCCCACGGTGGCCGGGAATCGGCTCGTGATTCTCGACGCATGACACAGAATACCTAACATAATATCTTACCTGAAATCCTCGATGGATTAGGCAGAGTTGTACCTATACCTAGTTGTACCTATACCTAGTTGTACCTATACCTAGTTGTACCTATACCTAGTTGTACCTATACCTAGTTGTACCTATACCTAGTTGTACCTATACCTAGTTGTACCTATACCTAGTTGTACCTATACCTAGTTGTACCTATACCTAGTTGTACCTTTACCTAGTTGTACCTATACCTAGTTGTACCTATACCTAGTTGTACCTATACCTAGTTGTACCTATACCTAGTTGTACCTATACCTAGTTGTACCTATACCTAGTTGTACCTATACCTAGTTGTACCTATACCTAGTTGTACCTATACCTAGTTGTACCTATACCTAGTTGTACCTATACCTAGTTGTACCTATACCTAGTTGTACCTATACCTAGTTGTACCTATACCTAGTTGTACCTATACCTAGTTGTACCTATACCTAGCTTTCTTTCTGAAAGTTTTTATCATTTGTACTTCTTACGTTACCTACTGCTCATCTATACGTCTTACGTATATAAAATATCATGTTATGTGATTCGTTATTATATTCAGTCCATACATCAATCTCAGGTGGTGAATGACATCAAATTTCTTCGCCGGTATAAATGTGTGTATCTGATCTCAATTGGGAATATAATATTTCACAGGTGTTAAAAGGTCAGCTCGCTCCAATAGGCAGCAACGGTTATTCATTACGTGTTTTATTTAGTCATTTAAGGCTCCATTACTTTAAATCGGTACGTAATTTTGTGAAGCCGTGGTATTTAACTCAATTAGTCGGCTAATGGCACTGACCCACGCGGTTGTAAATGCATTATTAGCAGTAGGAGCATTAAACAAGATATTTATACTCATTATTATGAACAACTTTGACTATGGGACCATTGACCAACACAATTTGTTGCTTCATTTTATCTCGATAATGACCCTTTAGGCGGTTTTCAGTGATTTCCATTACTCCTCCTATAGAAAAGTCTGTGGTTCCGAACGCATACAACCCTAATCTCTTCAAAGTGAGAGTGAACAGGCTTTTTCTGGGTAAGCTCACTCCATCGTCGACTCTGTCTCTGTCACCACTGACCTAGACTAGAGTCCAGAGCAAACATATTTTTAATAAATTAAAATAAAAATCATCACGCCACCCAAAATCTTACAAATATGTCAATTCAGTAAACGCTTGTAATGTCAAATATAAGCAGTTCTCGCGTTTGTTCATCATCATCATCATTCTCCTCTCTTATTCCAATTTATTTGTGGTCAGTGCAACATGTTCTTTTTTTTCCATGTTCCTCTGTACTCACGTCCTTTCTAGCTATATCATCGGACACACAGTCCATCCATCGTTTCTTTGTTCCTTTATTGTTTGTATACTGTTTAATACTCTAAATAATCACGTTACAGAATGCTCAGTGGGCCAAATGAAATGTCGCAACGGTAAATGCATATCAAAAGAACTATTCCGTGATGGCAACAATGATTGTGGTGACGGTACCGACGAGCCTGGCCAGACCATTTGTAAAGACTACATGGCAACAGTGATGCCTTCGAGATTGTGCGATGGTATACTCCACTGTCATGATAGGAGTGATGAGGACCCGGCGTTCTGCAAATGTTTTGCGAAGAGGAACTATAAGTGAGTGATGGTTTCAGCTATTTTCTTGTTATAAATTAATTATAGGTATCCTTCCTCTTTATAAGTCGAAGAACAACTAAAATGTGTCAGCTCAGGACTTAGCTATGAGTTTTTGTTACGTTACGGCATCAGGGCACGCTAGACATGATATCATGTGACCTATCGTTTGCGGAACAGCATCATATTTGTACACCATGCTCAAAAAGTCTATAATTACTTACAGAATAAGTAGTTAAGTTGTTTTAAATAATTTTATTTTGAAAAAAAATACTTCAACATTTTCCTGTTTATTTTAGGTGTGGTTCAAAATCTGATGTTGATCACTGCGTGGCGCCGGACACGGTGTGTGATGGAGTTCGGGACTGTCCCAACGGAGAAGACGAACAGACTTGCGTGGCACTCAACGCTCCATATGGAACGCCGTAAGTTTATTAAGACATCCCTCTATTCGAATATCCTTAATTAATACAGTCAGAAATAATGAGCTGTTAAGCATAGGTACTAAACTTAAGCGTAACTTTTTCATACAACTGTCAAAGAATGACAGTGTTTTTAATAGTTAGACAATTTTGAAAAAAGTTGGTACCAAGTCAATTTGTTTAGCTATTATTTCAGGGAATAATTCACTAATTGGTTTTTCAAAATTTCTTCACTAGAAATAGATGCGATAGGTTGAGTTGTTTTTTTATTCAATCGTGTGAATTGCCTGTTAGGAGTTGTGTTTTGTAATTCTAACAATATTTTTTTTACAGGTACGGGACAGGACAAATAATAGTCCGATCCCATGGCGTCTGGCATTCCAAATGCTACGCCTCTCAAAACCATACCAAGTCAGAATTAGAAGCCATTTGCTCTGAATTAGGGTTCTTCAGCGGCCATGCGAAGCAAATCAAAGAAATGGAAAATTTTGTAGTACACCCTTTTAATAACTTAGTTGTAGACCCTTTCAACGAAATTATACTCAATAATAATACAGTCATAAAAATGAGAAATAATCACGAGCCTTTAGCGAAGGCTGTGTTTGATGAAAAATTGCAGAATTGTTACCCAGTTTTTATAGAATGCCGTTAATTCGATATTCTAAAGTATTTATAATTATTTATTGATATTTATATTAACAGTTTTCTTATGAATACATGTTTTATTTTTAAGTCATCGTTTTTTTTCATTATTTCGTGGTAAAAGATTGGGAGGTATTTTCATTGTGGCCTTCATCACCTTACCTTCTTTACCCTTTTTTAAAAGGCCATGTTTTCATTGGAAGCAGGATTTAAAGAAACAGGCAACGCACCCTTGTGGATGAAAAGGTAGGAATTGAGATGTCTACTTACTAGCTGCGAATTTATCCCGATAGATGGCGTATGAAATAAGCTCCATCTTGCGGTATAACTTGCAAGCAGAAAACTTGATTCAACAACGTAACTTAAATCAAGCTACATTTAAGTTGCAAGAACTTCAAGTCGACACAGTTGTATAAAAATATCATAGATGGCGCTGTTTTATAAATTCAATAAATAAATGAAGAACAAAGTTATTGGTCCTTGCACTCGAGATCTAAACCAATAATTTTACTCTCAAAACAAGTCGTTTAGATTATTGACATTCGTATTTTATCCTACTTAGGTACCTAATTTTCCGGTGCAATCAAAATAGATGCCTCAATGATTAATAATAATCAGTAGCTTCTGCCCACGACTTCGTTCACGTAGAAGTCGTAAGACACCACAATTTACTAAAATAACAGTTTCATTTTTATTAAAAAAATCCTGTATCCTACGTTTGTAGTTTTGATCTCAGCAGCCAAAATATGAATAGAGTCAGGGCTGTTGACGCGAGAGCAAGTGACGTATAGTGGTCCGCAGACTTCAGTAGTAATTTCCCATTGCATGTGATATTTTTCATTTTTAGTGAATTAACGAACGCCTGCGTTCCTGTATATACTACCTAGTGGCAGAACGCTGATACACCGACTGAAACTTTCTTACAGATTATTCCTGATAAACAGGTATATAATAGAATAATATAACAGTAGATTGTAAGCACACGGGATTTCTCATTAACAGTCACCTAACCATAGATATTTATTTGTATTATAAACAAAGATGATAGAAGAGGCCTAAACTTAATGTTTTTCTGTGTACGGTAGTCTTACAAAATGTAAAAAAAAGAAATCACAAAAAATTTCGAGTGTTGGGAATCGAACCTATGTAAAGAAGTCGTCAAACCGCTTAGCCATTTGCTTTACTGAAAGTTGACAAAAGTAACCGTTATTAAATTAAGACATCATTAACTGCATAGCTCCTTAAAGATATAGCGGGATGATAATCATTTAAAAGGTTAAATCCGTAACTATCTGTATCTATATTCGTTCCCTATTTAGCCAAGTGAAGTAATGGAATAATTGGACTGTAATTTCATACACTGGTATACTGCCTGTTAATTTTTCACATTTGTGATGAGAAATAAATTCATTTTATTATTATTATTATTATTGTTTTTTTATTTTTATTTAAGTGCTACGGTTCATCCGGTTGCGCCATATATTGTTTAGTAATTAAACCACGCTGATAGAGTAACTCTATTATTATTTAGGTTTTCTTACAGTCACTGCTGTTAACATGTTCCGCTTACAAAATGGTGGTTTTCCATAGGTCGCGTTCCCGAGTTACAATCTTAATAAAGATCTTTGACTTTGACTTTAACATCCTCTGCCTACGCTAAGCGCGTTCCATTACTGTCATAATACCATATTAGGTTACAGAGTATTCTCTTTAATCTCAGTCGCATTTCCTACGAAATGTATGGGAAGTGTTTTGCGATAACTGACTTTTCCAGTACTCAAACCTCAGTTCGTCGGCCCGATAGAGTTTTTTGATCCTCATAAGAAACGGGATTGTTTGGGATCAAATTTTTCTTTTTGTGAAAATTACTCATTTTCTGCTGACTATACATTTTTTTTTTCAAAATCTGTGAATGCATATCAAAATGTTTCAAAAAGATAAGAACAGTCTCCTAAGACCGTTTTCTTGTAGCGACAACGATAAAAGTACCGGCCCATATTGCCTCATCTCAAAAATCCACCCTGTATATTTCATGATTGAATGCTTAGCTCCATAAAGGTAACACGTGATGGTGATCATTTAAAGGGTTACATCTGTAACCATCTGCAATATTTTAGCTCGTCTTCTTAAAATTTGCGGTAAACTATAGAAGAATACGAACAAATTGCAATATTGCTGATCTCCCCTAGGTTTTTTTTTTTTTTTGTGTATGGCATCTCGCATTTGGCCTTGAGAGGCCGTGACTGCTTAACTGGTCTATCCTGTGGTGCCTTTGAGCTAACTCAAAGCCTCCAGCCAGGGGCATAATATTAATTACAAACTAAGCGACCATCACATAAGGGCACCCCTTGGGTACGAACCTCGACTTAGGGCGTCGCTGGGGGAGGACAGAAAGTTGGGGACAGGCTGGATCAAATTGGATTCACGCCACCAGCTGGCTTGGATCCGATCAAGGGACAGGGAGGGCATTTTATCGGGGAGGAACGCGGACGCGAAGGACCTCGGCGGCGAGGTCGGAATTTCGATTTGTGTCTGTGTCCGCTGTATACTGTACTGGCCCTACTGCTTTCCTGGAGGAGGGTAATGGGGTCGGCTCGGTCAGTGCATGCCTTGGACGGCGGATTTTACTGATTCTAGAGGTAACATAACTGGCGGCCTTCACAACCAGAGGGTTGCGATGGCTGCCAGCGGTATCAAAGAAACGCTTGCAAGCGCGTTTCATGAATAGCTGAATGGTGGGGATTTTCAAATCTAAGTGGAAGCTATTGTTACGAACGAACCAGGGTGAACCCGTTGCTTTACGAAGAAAACGGTTCTGTAGGGTCTGCATCCTATGGACGTGCCGGGGGTGTGCCTGTGCGAAAACAGCACAGGCGTATGTCATGATAGGTCGGATGCATGCCGTATAAATGCGCAGTTTGCACCTGAGTGACAATTTACTGCGTGCATTTAAGATGGAATGTAGTCTACCCAGAGCAAAGGCGGCTCGTGAACGAACCACCTTTATGTGCTCTGAGAAGGAGAGACGTATGTCCAAAGTCACCGCCAGATATTTGGTATGCTTCTCCCAAGGGATCGGCTTGCCAAACATCTTGATCGGACGGAGGTCGTCAGGTCTGTGTTTGAGTCGCGATTTCCAGAAGAATACCGCTTGTCCCTTGTCGGGGTTGACTTTGATTCTCCACTTTCTAAACCATGCGCCAAGCTTGTTGACTGCGGTTTGAAGAGTACGAGATATCGAGTCGGGGAGGAGCCCAGTGTAATAAATGGCCGTATCGATAGCGAAAGGTTCGGTTATCCAAAAAGCCTCGTAGGATGAGTACGAGACGGTCTGGCACACCGAGTTGGTAAATCTTATATAATAAGCCATTGTGCCAGACTTTGTCGAACGCTTTCGCTATGTCGAAGAACACAGCGCCCGTCATCAAACCACGTTGGAAACCAACGCTTACGAGTTCAATGATACGGTGAACCTGTTGGACGCTCGAATGTTGGGTTCTAAAACCGAACTGTTCGTCGGGGTTGAGGCCCTTGGTCTCGGCATTATCTCTGAGTCGCTTGTATATATAAGCCTCTCATAGATTTTGCCCAGAACATTGAGCAGACTAATGGGGTGGTAGCTGGAGGGCTCGGTTTTGGGCTTGCACGGCTTTGGAATACCGATGACAGTGGCCCTTTTCCAAACTTGGGGAAAGATGTTATTATTCAGAGCACCATTGAAGATGATGGTCATGAGCATTATGAGATTGGCGGGGAACAATTGGATCACCATATTCGTGATTCCGTCTGGGCCAGGGGCTTTGCGGCGTTTCAGACCCTTGATGATATCGTGCACCTCGTCTGGGGTGACGGGGTGCAGAGGATTATCTAGGTCTTCAACGGGGGGAAGGGAGGCTCTACGTTCGACTTCCACGTCAACCTTAGAGAGGTGAGCTTGGTCTACTGGTTGAGAGCTGGGTGTGCATTGGGCCTCAAGACTGCACTGATGTCCCATAGCAATTAGCGTGATAATTTATAGCCTACAGACTGACCAGACTTATAGAGAATATCTATGCAAACTTTAAACAAATCTATCCAGTAGTTTTTGTGTGATGCTGGAACATAATTATATTCAGTAAAACAGACATACAGACAAAAATTCAAAAAAAAATATTTTCGGCATTATAGTCGTTCCCGGAACACGCAAAAATGACAAAAAAATAAATTCAATGTACAATTTTGAATTCGCTACGATTTTATTATATCTACTTATATATGAGTAGGAAGTCTCCATTTTATCATTCGACCTAAAATTTCAATTTATAAAAAAATAAAAATAAAATTCTTAAAGACCTTAGGCTCATAATAAATTAGGAATATGACTCTGTCCACGCATAATCCGACATTCAAAATTTATCAGGGCACGATCTCCAATTAATTCACAAAAGTTAATTAGCATAAACTATCACTGCGTCAATATAAGCGTTTGTGTGCGCTTAAATTAGTCACAATAAATCATTTATTTGCATTTGACATGACCCTATCCATAAAACTGTAAACGATCATAGTAGTATTAAAATTTTAATATAACAATGATCATATTTATTTTTATCCATTTAATAGCCATTCTCCATTTTATTATTTTAGTAAACCTGTACATTTGTTAAAGTCGCTTTTCGTGTCTGTCTGTGCGACCGCGTTGTTCTACTAAACTACGCAACGGATATTTGTACGATTTCGGCGAGCAGTAATTTCTATGTAACGATCTTGCCTGTGTGTGATGATGCGGGTTTGTCCTCCATGTCATTCTGGCACGCAGCCAGTGATGCGGTAACGTCACAGATTACTAAATAGTTACTACGTAACAGATACTTCACTCAGTGGAAAATTTCCAATACCTATTGAGATAATAGCCTACTCCGTCGCCTCAACAACCACTGCATGCTAAAATGTGCCTAAATGCTCAAGCGTACAGTTGTGATTACTTCGCACCGCGCGATCCTACAGCAATCGCAGGGAACCGAATTTGGACCGCAAACGGTCCGAGAGCGCTCGCTCGAGCGGTAGGTAATTATAGCGCGCAAGTACATGGAGTGACGGAGGCCTGCCTGTGTGTGATGATGCGGGTTTGTCCTCCATGTCATTCTGCCACGCGGCCAGTGATGCGGTAACGTGCCCAAAGTAGACTCATAACTTTACTACAAAGTATCCATAGCAGTTACAAAAAATATATTTAAAAGTTAACTTACTTACAATTTAAAAAAAAAACTATATTTTTGTAATTTTTTTATAACCGTGCGAAGGCAGGGTCTGGTCGCTAGTATCGCATAAATTCTAAAAGTATTGCCAAATTAATTCTGCATTTTGTAAGAATGTTCCTGTATTATTATTTAATTGCCCGTGAACACGATAGAAACATGAAAGCAATGGCTCAGGTATCTAAAATATATTCTCTAATTATTATTATTTACCTATTTTATTTTCATACCACTTTACACCTCCGACTTTGTTTATATCCTCTATGTTTTACCACAAATAGATTTTTGGCAATCCACTCTTGCTGTGCACTGCTTATCCAGTCTTCGGAACAAAAATCACGTATTTACTAACTTTAGACTTTAGCCACACACTTTACACCACACACTTTAGCGCCTTCATGACAATTTGCAAAAAACGTCAACAAGACAACGTGCAAAAAAGTTCACATAATTTCGATTGTATCGTTAAATCAAAATATCCTTCCGATTAATGAACATGAAGTTGATAGAAAAAAGAATCAAAGACTTCAATCACTTGCCAACCAAAAAAACCTACCAATTTGATAAGCATTTATTTGGTAATAATCTTTATTAAATGTTGAATAACGATTAAGACAAACCTAACTACATAATTAATTGTTAGTCAATATTGACAATGGCAAATAAAAGAATAGAGCAATTTATTAAACAAACTCCAGGGTCAAGTATGTCACCTCAAAAATATCAATTTAATTCAAGTTGTGGCCATTATACGATTGTGATTCATTTACTTAGAGCTCACATTTAAAAAAGAAGCAACGTGAAGAAAAAAATCAAGAATTAACATAACGTGTGTAGATTAATTCAAATTATTGCAATTTGGTCAGTAAAGAAAGAAAAAAACTAATTCTAAGCTAGGTGTAGAAAAAATCAAACAAAAATAAGGATTAGGAAAGTTTGCCTTTTTGCTGACATTTAAGTTAGATACTGTAACCACAATATTTAAAACCTAGAACTATATAATACCCGCTCATCCAAAATGAATTTGGGAGTGCTTTGGTCTTTGGTTTTACAATAGACAATCAAAACAATAACATTATGTAAACAGTGAAAAGCTAAATAGGAAAATAGACTATCTCAATGGTCGTCCTAGGATAGGATTTCAAAATTGAGTCGTTTGAATACCAAGTTAATTACGATTCTGTTTATAAAGAGATAATTATCTGAACAGGATAATTAACACAAAGTTCGGTTATCACAAATTAGCAATACGGTACCAATGACAACCTAGTGAGTGTACCTATTCCCCATGACTATTCTCATTAATGGGATTACCATATTTATGGACCATGAATATATTAATTTGGACAGACCACTCGGTCACGTAGTGCTACGAGTCTAAATGAAACCATAAATAACATGGTAGGTATATAATAAAATTGTAGATACAATGAGTCGACGCCATAGAGTCTGCCTGCGATGATGATACCACTATTTCAATTTGGGCCTTTTAATTCAGAATCCCATAATGATAAATCGTTATTTTACGTAAGAAATTACTTTTGAAAAAATTTCGAGAGCACTCAAATATTTAACATAATATTATACACACTCCGTAAAGATGATAAATGAATAAGAGATTTACAATATAACATAAGCTTATGTGTATTGCAGGATCATTGAATAAGGAGGTATAAATTTAACAATGTCCATTGTATTATAATTTTGGTTGTAAATCAGAATTCTTAATGTGTTTCTTTAATTTGCGCCGACCGATTCATTTTTGTACTAGCGTTCCGCGGGACATCTTTGACAGTCTCTGTATTTACTGCCTTGACACATGCATTTTACTCTTTTTGTTTTAGTTTTATTTCGTAAATCATTTTTCCGCAGGTGTCCGCTGCATCTAAATCCGCATGCAAAACCCATATCTTAATTGACCTTTTCATGTGGCTTTTTACTATTAAAGATGGTATCGATGTCTGACAGTTTTAATGCCCGAGTCCATATCCTATCCCTGTATTCAAAACATCAAGGCATAATCACGTTCGATCAGAAGTTACAGGCTGATGTCTGTTGGTAATATTATAATTTAAACGGGTATAAATGATGATTTAGCAAGAATAGTATAAAACTGATCATTTGTTGTGGTGTCATTTACTTTGGTGATTTTATTTGGTTATCGATCAACCTATCTCATTACTCGTTTAAAAGCGTCGCACTCAGAGATACCATGACTAGAGAGGTTGGTTTTTCGATAAGCAATTTATTGGGGGATGAATCACAGAGCGCTCTCTTCCGAGCCGAAAGTTCACACGGACCATTTTCTAAGAAAAAAATTACGGTTGGTTGTTTGTTATGAGCTTAAAACGACCAAATGAAAGGCAAAGAAAAAGGTATCGCAGAAGTTCGAGCTCCCACTTCATTGGATGCTGATTTTCAAGAGCATAACGGAACTGTTTGTGGCCACAAAAAAATCCCATCAGCCCTCAACTCTGTCTTAAGTGATACACGAATGCGTTGACTTTTTGCGCTCCAAGGCTCTTTCGGATCCCAAGGTTTGTTGAAGTGGAACCAGTGGGTTTTTATTTCACGCACGTAGGTAACTGTTTTACTGATGGTTATCGCCAAAAATAACCTTTAATTACCGTGTAGTTTGAGCTACCCTGACCTTTCACACAGTCACTTGCAGACGCTGCCTCCTCATGTAGCTGTATGTACGGATTAGACTTGACAAGCCCTTCGCGACGTACTTAGGACAAAGATGTGATCATTAAAAAAGTTATTTACCTTTAAAACATATTTTATAATCTCATACAGTAATTAATCTATGATTAACTCCTCATAATTAGATAACTAAAGGCCTTTAATTTAATTTCAAACGTCCATAAAAATAACAGACTGATATTCCTCATATTGATTCAGCAACATCATTGCATTATGTAGAAAATAATACAGTAACATGTTTTCTCTATCTATAAATCACTTTAACACTCTCCCAATAAATCTGTCACATAGTGTCCAATCTATAAGAAGCATAACACTACATACGGGCAGTTCATGAATTATGTGACACATCGATTACAAAACGGAACACAATATCAATTCAGTGGCGGCCGCCTTTGAACTCCCGCCACTTACTGGACGATTTGCATTACTTACCATATCTCCTTGTCTCATGTTTACACCTTTCTCTTTCAACGTAATTATTAACGATATCATTTCTGTTTCATTTTATTCCTTACTGATTAGACGGATAGTATTTTGAAGACAATCCTTTAAAATTTTCTAAATTTTTTGATGTCTAATAAAACTTCTAACTCCTTCGACTGATTAAAGTATAAATTAACTAATATAATCAGAAGCACTGCCAAGCCCACTTTATCTTTTAACATATCCACTATAACGACTGTGATTGATTTAAGTTAACTTTAAATTAGCTTTTTACGAATTTTAATATGGATATCTATACAATTATAATAAGGTGTGTGTAACATTAGGCGCAAAACAATGATGCACAAAATATCATGAACACGGAAGAGTCGACAAAACATTACCTTGTACGAGTAATAAATCTGTCTCTCGGCACATATCAGAGGATCTTCATCGATAAAGAGCCAATAAAACGCATCTAATTAATGATTGTTCAAACATAAAAAAGCCGCTCCAACACTTCCGACAACAATATTTATTTACTTTTGAACCATTAAAAAATTTGCGCCAAAACTTTGGACCTGGCTTTTTGTTTCATTATAAAAACGCACGCGTATCTATTTATCATTTTCGATCAATCAACGAATGCTATTTACAGGTTTTTGCAAATGCCTTGTTATCTGTTTATGTTAGCATTTCCTACAAAGTCTTTACGTTTTATTCATAAAGATTGTTTGTTTACGTAGGTGTTGATAAATGTCAAAGAAGCATGAAAATTCAAAAAATCCGTATGATTGACTTGCTTTGTACAATTACGCACGGTCTTATCGTTCCTTATGTGGCGTTTTATTAAGATTCTTACGGCATGCCTCCTTATTCCGTGTACACACACAACACAGTATATACATGTGCACGTTTACACGTGCTCACAGCCGCCGCACATGCGAAATAAACACAAAGGACTGCTGTGGAATATTTGTGAGGATAACTTCTTCGTAAGAATATTGTGTTTACGAAGTATTGGCAGGACTTATTGCAAATCAAGTACCTACAATGTTCAGTGTTCCTTTTATTGTGAATATCTGACGATCCTTCTTATACATGCTGTTTTTTTTTTGTAAATTGTATCATTATATTTTTAATATTATTAAAAACTAAAACGCTCAAACGTTTAACGCCCCATAAAATCTAGTGGAAAGAAAAGCTATTAAAATTGATTGTTGCATCTGACGTCAATCCTGACTAGGTATCGATATATCAATATTATACTATTGATAGGGTATTAACTAAAAAGGCAACTCCATTAATTTCCTGATTATTGATTTTTACATCAGATTCTATCTTGAGCTTTTTGACAAAGTTACGACACCGCTTGACTTTTATTTCTCGAGATCCAAAAGTCAGCGCATTAAGACGATAATAAAGTTTTACACGCTCTAAATCTAAAAATAATATTATTAGAGTGGGTAAGATGAATGAGACTAGTGTCTCATTCATATGCGAATTATGAGAACCACGCCCGCTTTTCAACATGGCTGATTAGGACAAAATAGAGTTTGTATCTGGTGCCCACACAGCTATTTTAGAGAATACGTGTAGATAGCCGATTTTTTTGTAAAATTTTGTTAATAATTCTTTTAAAGAAGCTGTGAGTCATTTTCGTGACATCATTTACTGTTTTACTAAATGTCCACAAAATGTTAAAATGTGGAAGAAATATTGATACTGCGCTTGAACCGGTGACCCGATACTAGGCACGTCATTTATTAAGCAGTTTATTAAATCGTAAGATACTGTAAAGTGAGTCAATATTATATTTTCTTTTATATAAAAAAATATTCAATGCCAATGAGTCAGATCAAAACCAAGCCCTTTTCTTACTTCCTTTCCTATATAATTGTCTATAGCTGCTTAATCTTACAGCAAATTATTTTTCGTAGAGGTTCCTTTACTGGTTTTGGTCCAAACTGAAGTGGTAGCAACTACTTATAGGCAAATTAGACCTTCATCAACACAGCCCAACTTTTAACTTCAATTTTTTTTTATTGAGAAATGCATGATTCAATTTGAATGCGCTACAGCTTTCTGACTGGAAACATTAAACGATGAAACCACTTTCCAGAAGTTAACAATTTAATCTGTGTCTAGCACATTTAAATAAAGCAATCAATTATAAGATTAGGTCTACATAACGTTTCATTCTTTAGGCACTGTTCACAGTTTATTATTTGAACTACAGGATCTCATAGATCGCTATAGTGGACGATAAAAAAGTATTACCTAAATACATTGTTACTTCTTAGTGACCAAGTATGCACTATGAAAAGTAGGTGATGATCACATCTTAGATTCATAAACACCATTGCAACTAATTCTAGCTTTAATCAACAACAAGCTTTTGTATATTTTTCTTTGCAACACATTTCATTCAAGAAAGATATATTTAACTCACTTCGAATTAGTCTCACGCTTATTTTAGCGTGCAATAAAAAAAGATTGACAGCTAAACCATTGATTGACTCAATGGTTGATTGCCATTTTGTTTATGTTGCTCTTTTTTATCGAAATCAGAAAAGCTAAATTTAAATTTTCAAGTATTAGGTCGTCTTAAAACAAAAAAAAAATGTCATCAGTCAAAATTTCACTCATCTCATCATTAGTGTATTTTTTATTATTATTTTAAATGTAGAATTATACATTTTTACGGCTTTATATATAAATAATGGCAGAACCAACAATACGTTATTAGAATACCGTATAGTACTTAAAGTAAACACACGGTACATTTTGCTGTTAGATTTAAGTAGAAAATTATTATTTTTCTGTTAGCCTTGATATTATACCGCGGTGCTGAAAAAGAAAAGTAGTACCTACGTTTCGTGAATTACACAGCATCCAGAGTAAAAAGGTTTTGATTATGAGGTAACGTAAGCTTCTCTGCATCCAATGAATTTCACTACCAATCAAATCCCTTCCTTTTTTGATGATTAGCATTAACGACTCCAGTCATGCTCTTTTCTGACGCCAAAGAAAACGTTTTCTGACCAAATTATTTCTCTTGTTCACAGTTAATATTCTAATTTACTAATAAACCACGCAGGGGATTCAAAGACTAACAAACATCCAATTTAGTGCAATTTGGAATATCCCAATAACATTTAATGGGTCGATAATTGCTTCAGCACTAATTACGTGTTAAAGCCAAGTGGAAGTTAATTTACCTCCGTGGAGACTGCGGTAGGGATGCACTGTAAACTCATGTCCAAAAATCACAAAGGAATTGCGCGGCAACACTGAGGTTAGTTCGCGACTCTGCTCTTGCAGTGTTTTTATTTGTCTTTATTTATATACAGGGAAAATCTAGATAAATGTAGATATTGAAATTGTAACAGTTATGACATGAGTTTAATTAAGTTCCGCCATTATATCTATATAATTAGCGATATTGTAAAAGAGCTGCCTTACTATTTAGGGGTACAATAAAGTATATTCTATCTATCTTTTTGGGTTACCCACTGTAACACTGCTGACATTTTTTTATAAAAAAAAAAATTTTTTTACTTACGAAAACATGTTTTCACATATAAACTATCATTTAGTTTTTAAATCTCAATCAATCTACTCAGCCTATCGCAGTCTACAGCAGTACATACGCCTCTCCCATGCTGTGCCACAACACCTGTCCTCCGCTCTCCGCATCCAGTCTGTCCCAGCCACCTTTTTGAGGTCGTCGTTCCGTCTAGCTTGGGAGTCCCACACTGTGCTTGCCGATACGCGGTCTCCACTCCAGGACTCGTCTGCTCCACCGGCCATCGGTCCTTCGACGAACATGGCCAGCCCACTGCCACTTCAGCTTGCTTACTCTGCAAGCTATGTCGGTAACTCCGGTTCTTTTCCGGATAACTTCGTTTCCAATTTTATCCTTCAAAGAAACTCCGAGCATAGCCCGCTCGATAGCGTGCTGAGCGACCTCAAATTTGTAGACCAGCCCAACTGTCAGTGTCCACGTTTCGGCACCGTATGTTATAACGGGCAGGACGCATTGGTTGTAGATCTTAGTCTTCAAACATTGCGGGATAGGCCACGAGAAGACTTGACGAAGTTTTCCAAACGCTGCCCAACCCAACTGGATCCTTATGTCGGCTTCTTTATCAAAGTTGTGTCTATCGAGCTGGACGACTTGCCCTAGATAGACATACTCCTTCATAACTTCGAGAAGCGACCCTTCGATGTGGATTGGGTTTAGCAAGACGTGCGAATTGTAGATGACTTTCGTCTTGTCCAAATTCATGCCAAGGCCAATCCACCGAGAGGCTCCATTCAGGCTGTGCAGGATCTAGTCTAACTGTTCCAGCATATCTGCCATTATGACGACGGCAAGGTGAAGGTGTGAGAGGTACTCGCCGTTCACGTTGATAGCCGGTCCAGTCCAGCGTCTTAAAAACGTCACCCAGTTTTGGGGAAATTACATCCCCCTGAGCAGTTGGATGGGGCTGGTTTTGTAAATCTACTTCCAAATATTTTCAGGATATCAGATTTAATATATTTCTTTCACTATCACGTTAAATCTTCACGTGGGAAAAACCGTGGAGATAAAACAATTTTTCCAAATGTATAAGTATGTATGTGAACATATTAAAGTAGAGTATCCAACTGAGTATTATAATCCCACCTTACCAAATATTTAGATAACTAACACTATGTAATTAGTAACGTAAATAGATAACATTACTGACACGCAATGAAGGAAAACATCATAAGGAAACCTTGATTTAAAGTAAAGTCTGAAGTCTGAGAAAGCCTGCAGTGCAAAGGCCTCTTCTCATTCATCGCTATATCAGAAGAAGTATGTCCCTGCGGTGGATAAAAAACCTTAACGGTATACTAATAAAGAAAATAGTATACTGTTAAGACCCTAATTACATAAGTAGGTATGCAAAAAAATTCCAGAAGCAAACGAAAAACGCTCACAACTTAACAATAAATAAATAATTTCGTAAAACACAGATAGTTTTATATGTATAGAATTCGTAAGCATGTCTGCGGTAGGTGCCAGTTCGACAGATAACTGAACAAGAAATATCGAAGGCTAACAAGGTGTTAAAGTAAACGCTATTCCGAACACCCATAAAAAATGAACGATCGAAAATTTTAAACTTGTCAAATGCAATGAAAAATATGGAAAGGTTGATGGGTAAACATTTTGTGTTTATATACAGTACCTACCTACTTCTACGTAATCATCATATTTTATGTATAAATGTAGGTAATTACTGATTCGAGTTGAAAACTTGATGAAACCTGACACCTATGTAAGCAAATTGTAATGTTTATTATAGAAAAAATGTGACTCATTTATTAAAAACTGACAAATAAATGCCAATAAAAATTTGCTCAGCTAATACTTATCAGTAATCATATCAACAACACCTAGTTCTCATATAATACTGTCACGTAATATGACATTATCTTAATTTGGTGACTTCGCCATAGTAAATTATAGTTTACATCGCAGTGCCACATCGGTTCGGCTTAGTCGAAAATTTTATTTATATCTGTGAAATATTGTATGGCCTAGTATCCTTTTAAGCTGTGACAATGGTCATTACGGGCCTAGCAGAAGTCACAAACTTTGCACAGTTTGGTAAACGAATTCGAAAAGTATTCTGGCATGATCTGGCAGTTTGAGTAACTTGTGCGGCCTACTCAAATGTCCTTTCTTTGGTATTGTTCGTCGAATCGTTGAGCTCCTTAAGTTCTGAGTTGAGCTGGATGATTGCTGACAATTGCGTGCACTGACTGGACAGGTCCACTGAATCTGTGTGGTTCTTTCTCAAAAGACCATTTCAGACACCGATCTACATAGCCTTCACATGATCTGACCAAGATTCTGTCTGGACTTTAAAAGAGACTGTGACCTCTGAGTTTGTTTCGGCCTTTCTTCTCAGAGTAGTCAGATAGGAAACGCCGACCTCATCTAGTTTAAAAAAAAATATGATTGACGTGTAAAAGTGTTTGTAAAAACCTACTTACAGAAATAAAATCATGTATCATTTATCATTCAAGCAAATAAGGCGAGGTGGACAGTCCTATCGCTGTTGCCACTCTGTCTGCAGCTTCGGTAGAAAATTTACATAAGTAACGTGTTCGCAACGTGATCACCGAATACACATTAACATGAATCGTATATTTCCAATGATAAAATAAAAAGGAAACATAACGCTTTGGCCACCTGACCATTATAGCTTGAGATTGTGAGATAAAATCAGCAAGAAGATTTATTTCACGACATCTCTACGATTAATCGCGAAATATTAATTAGCCCCGTTCGGAGGTCAACAATCTGTTTATTAACACTGCATATAAATGAAACACGCTTTGGTGAAAGTATCTTTAAGCTGATTATATTTCTTTGACACGAGGAACTCAGTAGTTTAATCTGTCATGTGACCTAATTTGACAAATAAATTAATGAGCTGTAGTCTTTAGTCATTGGCTGCCGCTAACTCTGAACAACACAATGTGTCAAGTTATAATAATGAAGTGCAAAAAATACTCAAAAAGCTGGTAAACTTCAAGGCAGTTTATATGCGCTTTGATTTTGTACATAATAAAGGATAGAACTAGTATTTCCGTATTTTAGTCACCACTTCTTTCATTAACGAGTTAAAGGTAGGTAGCACTTTTTCATTTGGGGGTCAAACGTTATACCTATATACAATGGATTATTCAAGGTTCTTCTAGAAAATTCTACGTGAGAATGTTTTTAGTCGTGCGTCATGAAAGAAAGATGAACAGTGATAGCCAAACGTGTTTAGCGACTTTTGTGACCGACGATATCAACTTGCGTACGCGGCCTCTCCTGCGCAGATTTCCACTTTTAACAAAACTATTATAAAACTGCAATTAAATTACAAAAAAAATCCTGGAAAAGTTTCCACAATAAAAACATTAAGGTTCTCATCCTTCTTGATTGCAATAAAAATTATGTATGGTAATATTGATCCACAATTATAAATAATCCCATAAAAAAGTTATAAATTAGTTATAAGAATACCCCGTTACAATGTGAATCACACACACCTGCCATTCTCATTAGCAAGCTAAATAAAAAATTAATAGATTTCTAAGCGGTCACGATTTTTCAAAGAATTTCAGCTCCGAGACGAGTTTTGGGCACTAGCGTATCATGTTTCTCCTTCCGATATTCAGATTAAATGCAAATAAACTTTTTTATCCTAATTATAAATTCACTATTAGAACATAGGTTATCGGATTTTAATTTGGATCATAAAGAACATAATTCAAAATGTGGTCGTTAAGGATAGAGTCAAACGAACTGGGAATTACAAAGTCAAAAAACGATTTCATGCTAAAATTAGTAGTCAGCTTCTAGGAAGTAAATCAGGTGTTTTTTCCTAGTAAATATTTGATCACCAAAAACCATTTAATTATAACATGTCGTAGGTCACGAAAAATAATTTCCAGGATAATAATGTTAGTAATGCACACTGCATACGGTGCATAGAGATACCTACAGAGCTCCCATAAACCTCAATCCAAGCCCTATAGTAGCTATGCATTCTTATAAAATAAACTAGATAAGTACTCTAAAAAAAAGCTTATTAATTTAAAACAAAAAAATAATTTATTCTATTAAAAGCAGTTTCACACCTTCAACCAATTTGTAAGTAGACCACAACCAAACAGCGTAACAAACGCATTAGTAATAATTAAATGCAAATAAACTAAATGATGCTGCCACAAAAACTAATCTTGAAATATGTTTTAATTATCAAATTGATCACAGAATTAAAATAGCCGATCTGACAAAATGACTGCTATTTGTTACAGACAATATACAGTGGGCTAGTGACTTCTGACTCGGTTAACCAACGGTATTTCTGAGGTTACTATTGAAATGCATTTGGGTGATTAGAGCAATTTATTTATCCATAGATAATTTTTCGATACTGAAAATGATCTAGGTCGAAATATTTAAAAAGAAAATCGAAAGATTCGGCAAGGTTCTATCAACGCAGGCCCAAAAGGCCCAGCTAACCAATTGCGTAACCCACTTTCAAAATTACAATCCGAATTTAGCCGAAGGATTTCAAATGAAATTGTACATATAATTCGTCTGCTCGACAAAGTAAGTGAAGCTAAGAATGTTGTTGAATTTTCAAAATGAAAGGCACTGTGTGTTACGCAATTACTTCGCAGAGCTAAGGTGGAAATTAAGACACGACCAACTGTGGTAGGCACACAGTCAAAAGAACTTGGAGAAAAACCGTGTGCTTTTAGTCAGTAAGACCATTGAAATTGAAACGCAAGAGTCAGACCGACTCTTCCGTCCAGCATGATTTGATTTTTTTAATGAAAAATGAAAGATTTTTACAAAATATACGTACGTAAATAGATTTTACGAAATACAACTCTCACATAAATTCTTGAAATAATTAAATTACAATTATAAAAATATAATTATCATTTGGTTTATCTATTTCCATCCTTCCGTGTATTCCTATTTTCCTTTCTACAAATCGTACGTAGCGGTAATGCAATGATTCAATTAATCAATTACCATAAAACATTTTGTGCAGGGTTTTTCCATTGACATAGGTAACTGAATCACCTCACCACAACCTGGAAAGAAAAGGTAATGTGACCTATATTCAACCACATTTTGCAGTCAACCGAATAAAACCTTCGCACTTTTTGCTGATAATTCTTTAAATTTACGTGTAATTTATTATTCACCAGAATGAGGATAACGATTGCCATTGTATGGTGCATTATTATGTGTAATCCATGTATGCATTGCAGGGATTTAAATTAACACACAATGGAAACTAAAATTCCTATTCTATTCGTGGAATTTATCAGAAGCTTCTATGTGCAGGACTTTCTTTTGTATTTTTAGTAATGTACGCATTGGTTGTATGGTGAACAGCCATTTGTGTGCTTTATTGTTAATTAAAACGGTAACACCAATTACAATAATTAACATATAGATTTAAACAGGTATGGTTGGTATACAAAAATATTTCAACTACTAACATATTATAATAGAGGACACCCTAGCATACTTCTTCTCACAAAACATCAGACATACACGCATAATTTCTACTCCATTCATCGGCAAACAGATCACATTCAGGATTGGTGGTCAGGAGGGCATTAAGCATCTTTAAAGTACGACACACAGGGAACTCAGCTCTGGCGACAGTTTTAGATGACGGCGGTTCGAACAGATTATGTCGACACACTCACACTTCAACTTGTCACTTTACTTACACCAAAGCTGCAAATATTCGTATTTTCATTCTCATCGCTGTTAGAGAATGATAAAATATTTTAATGGCCATGTGTAATAACTGTGTATGAAATATAACTTTTTTTTTCGAGTTTGGGAAATCATCAAATAACTTCTTCCGCTCTGGGTGGAGCGGGAACACAACGCGCCATCGACCCGGGCCTGGTCCTTATCGGACGGCGAGCTGCCAATCCCCTGATCCAGGCCATGGTACGGAGCGAAAGGGCCTGGGAAGCCGTCACCTCTTTCTGCGAAGCAGTAATGCTCGCGAAGGAGGAGGCGGAACGCGTAAGGGAGAGGCAAAATTCGCGCCCTCATGCCCCTAGCCGCCACAGGAGACGCCCTGGGCGTCGGGAATCGCAAGCCGATTCCCGGCAGCTCGCCGTTCGAAAAGGACCAGGCCCGGGTCGACGGCACGTTGTGTTCTACGCGCGCCTCAAAGAGATGTCAGCATCAATGAAGGGGTCTGCTAGGGCCGATGCCTGCCAGGGTTGCAGGAAAGTCCAAGAGGGATACCGTGGCCCCTGGCACAGCCAATTGAAGGATTACGGGTGGGTTTTAGTCAGTAACACGCGCTCCCGCTCTGCCCAGAGCGGGAGAAGTTAATTGATGATGTCCCACCCTAAAAAAAAAAGGGCCCACGGTAACCCTATCGGACTTTCCCGCAACCCTGGCAGATAACATACATATCCTAACTAAAAAAATAACTCTACCATTGGATATTTGACATGGCGCAATGAGTCTAATTATTAAGTACAGATTTGTGAAACGTTACATAAAATGGGTTTGCTTGCTCTATTAAAGCCGAATTTACTTTACGAAACTAGTTGCGCAAACTTAGTTATTCATTGATTGTTTCACGTGTAAATAGATAATAATTATCTATTTACACGTGAAACAATCAATGAATAAATAATCCAAATTCTATACTGCGAACTAAGTGTACATAATTTTGAAGATGTTAACAATCGGTAAGTTCTTAGAACTTTTGTCTGTTAAGGCATTGCAATTTAAATATCTATACATATAAGAAAAGGAAAAATGATGCATACATATATACTTACTCGATATTACAGTTAAGCAGTTTACATTTTTTTATATTAATTTTATTATCATCATTCCTACAGTTATATTATTATATTTATATTATCTCATACTATTCTTATAAATTATATCACATTATTATGTATCACAATAATGTTTAATATAATAATTAATATTTATCTTCAACTAAGTTTGCGAAACTAATTTCGTAATGTAAATTCAGCTTCCGGGAAATACCCATTAAATACCTGAAAAAGACAGGATACAACTACTAAAATGTACTTTGAACTTTAAAGTGTGGGCAAACAATAAGCTAAATAGAATAAATTATATCATTATCTAGAAAAGCTAAGCTAAGCTTGCTAAGTAGGAAGGCACGTAAAAGGAAAATTAAAGGAACTCGCAAATTTTAAATCTTTTAATATCAAATTTCCAATTTCTTGGAATTTGATGTACGTGACGAGACAAACGTTTGAATAAATTTCATTTCATTGTTGTTAACACACAATGGGGATTTCGAATTCCTATTCTATTCGTGGAATTTATCATAAACTTTTATCTATGTGCAGGACTTTCTTTTGTACTTTAGTAATGTACGCGTTGGTATAAATGTATGGTGAATTTGTGTGTTTTATTTACGAGTACCACAAAGCTGCAATTATTCGTATGCTCATTCTCAACACTGTTAAATAATAATAAAATATTTTACTAGCCATGTGTAATAACTATATAAGAGATATAACATACATACCATAACTAAAAACTCGACCTTTGGATATTTGACAGGGCGCAATGAGTCTAATACCCGGTACAGATTTGTGAAACGTTACATGAAATAGGTTGGCTTGCTCTATTAATGCCGAATTTACATTACGAAACTAGTTGCGCAAACTTAGTTATTCATTGATTGTTTCACGTGTAAATAAATAATTACTTACACGTGAAACAGTCAATGAATAACTAAGTAACGTAATGTAAATTCAGCTTTCGGGGAATACTTATTAAATATCTGAAATGGACAGGATACAACTATTAAAATGTACTTTGAACTTTAAAGTGTGGCAAACAATATGCTTTATAGAATAAATTAAATCATTAACTAGAGAAGCTATTAAACTTGATTTATGCACGTAAAAGGAAAATTAAGGAAACTCTTAAATTCTTCTCTAAATTTTATAATATAAAATTTCGTATTTGTTGGAATTTGATGTAGGTACGTGACGAGACAAACGTTAGAATAAATAATAAAAAAAACCCTATTGTGCCCAATGTCTCTTGAACAAAACCGAAATCATTTTTGAAACTAAAACTACTTTAGAAACCATTGTGAATATAACTATCTCTTGAAATATCAAACGTGACTATAGGCACTAGGCCTAACAATATAAAATCATAATTTAATCACTACATCAACCTTTTTACGTGCAAAGTAATTTTAGCAACGATGAGGAAAATTTGGCTTAATAATTGATACAGAAGTAATCTACCGTAAAAAAAATTTTTTGTAAGTAAAGTCAGTGTTATTCCATTAGTCAGGTACCTACCCCTCATAGTGTCTTAAGTAATCTTCTGTAAATGCAAATTCTGGCTAAAACATAAGTTATAAATAACTGTCGCATCCTAAGCTTAATAAGAATATCACAGACTCATGCTCCCTTAGATGTGATTGCGGTAGCTTCGGGGGTCAGGTTGCCTTCTTCCCTGAAATATGGTGAGGGGGGTAGTGGCTGATCTTTGCGTTATGCTCGTGAACGGGTGCTGCTTCTGGTGACAGGTAAGTGGGAACGCCCTTTATGCCTGGAGGCTTTTATTATGTATTAAGTTCTGTTTACGTTTTTATTTATTATTATTTAATTCTGTTTGAGTATAGTTTTCAATGTTTTTGTTGGTTGGTATATTGGCGTGTGCTAGCTGACGTAAGGCAAATAATTTTATTTAATGTTTTTTTGTTTCTCAATGTTAATTACTTACTGCTGTATAGAATCCAGTTCTTCTAACTGAACAGACAGCTGTGCTGCCGAGGAGTTTGTTGCACCACTTCTTCCCAGCTAA
Source organism: Brachylomia viminalis (assembly GCA_937001585.2). Lineage (NCBI taxonomy): Eukaryota > Metazoa > Arthropoda > Insecta > Lepidoptera > Noctuidae > Brachylomia > Brachylomia viminalis. The sequence continues at coordinate 9,984,030 of OW443300.2, forward strand.
AGCACTAGGACACTTCCTAGTGCTTTAAAATTACAGTCCGCAAAACGCCTTCACCACTGTGAAGGGCGGGCGTTTTGGGGGACTGTAATTTTGAAGTGTCTTATGTAATTTTGACATTCAAAAAGTGCTGATTCTCAGCCTAGTTTGAATAAATGACTTTTGATTTGATTTGATTTATCAGCGTTGTGAATACAAATATACTAACTAAAATGTGTTATACTACGGTTTGTATAATATTTTCATAGGGTGGTACAGTATTTTTATCTCACGAATCGACGCGCGCTTTACTTGTGGTATCCAAGTGTACAAACACGCTGTAAATGAGTGCGTGAAAATGAGTAGCGTCAGCACATAACACACACTGCCGACTTCGCAATTGTCTCATCATCATTGTCATTGACGGTATCGAAAGCTCCTGCGCTTACACACTCACACATTCAAAGCGTGTTAAAATATACTACTTCTGTTGGCAACCTATTATCATATTGACTAGTGACAACCAATAATTATAGATGTAATTTTATCAGTCTCTTAGATAATTCTTATTTTCTGCTTATTAACAAAACCTTTAAAAGGACATGCAAAATGTAGGACATAGATTAATGACTTCTTATCAAGTAGATTCACCTACCTAATATAGCTACCAACCAACCGTTCATAAGTTTTATACAAAATTGTAGGCTCCAGGTGTCTTTGACCATTTACATCACGAAGAAAAACAATACTAATAGATCAAGTTATAAATGTATTATACCACGAAATTAATGAGACCACTTCCATTTTAAAATTTTGCACTAGTAGGCTTTCAGGGTCAGTGAACTCTCCCATCATGAATTATTTTATGGATATTATGCAAAACTGGAGCTAGATCATTATTTAGATAAACTTAAAAAAAACCGTATTAATAATTATAACTTAAACACCTTTTACTATCTGATGTCACCTGACCGAATTTTCATTTTCGATCGGGTCAAACTAACTAGTTTGACCCGATCGAAAATCAAGATTTATAGTTTTGTAGTAGGTGAACTCACCTACTACAAAACTATAAATCTTGATTTATGTAAAGGCTCTCCCGCAGACAGTCGCGACGCGACAACGCGATACGACTCCAGTGGGACAATTTCTATAAAAACTTCATGGAAATTACCAGAGTCGCGTTGCACTGTCGCGGTGGCGTCGCGCCTATCTGTGGGAGCCTTAATACTTTAATGATAGAAACTACTGTCCTGGTAAAAGCATACCTCCAAATTCATATAATAGACACTCAAGGTGAAGTCATCGTCTATTAAAACGTCATGTAATACAATGAACATTGAATCTTCGTATAGATATAAAATAAAATAAAAATTCATATTATCTAGTTTTATCTAAAGAGTGAACGGTGAAAGACCTTCTAAATTAAGCAAATCTCTAAATTTATATCTTTGTGACAGTTTGTCTAACGGTGATGTCGGTGCGAGGAACATTTGTTGCTGTGTTTCTAGTATTTGTATAAATTATAAGGATCGTGACTAAAATATACACTAGGCCTCCTTTTGTGGTCTTTGACTATACTTCAATACACATTTTATTTATTATCACCCTTCTTAACTTATTTAAATTTTTAAGATCGGCGCAGGGCTTTCTCATCTTCTATCTTCTTCATATAATCTTAGCAGCCATCATTTGTAGAGGTCTTTTTCAAACGAAAGGATGAATGGATTGTATGAAGAGTGATTGATTCAAGTGAATTTGTTGACGAAACTTCGTCGCTCTATTTCATCTTTTAGGTTTGTATTTTGGTTCTATATTTTTTTTACCGAATTCATTCAATTTAAAACAATTTGTAGTTATTAAATAATAATTATAATGCCCCTGACTTACTGTGACATCATCAGCTTCTTGAGTTATTTAATGTTTTAAAACATTTTAAAATCATCCGATTACGTAATATGAAATTGATATTCAATGTAAATCAGCAATATATGTAGTTAAATCGATTGATACAATTCTGTAATTTTAGTGCGCCGGCGCCATTTAATTTTAAAATACTAATTGACCAACAAAATATTGACGTGCAAAAGTGTCTTAAAAGATCTACTTACAGAAATAAACATTTCATTTAATTTCTAACAGAGCCCTTTAGATAAGGCTTTATATATTTATATACTTTTTTATTTTATTTATTGTTATCCATTCAAATAAACGAATACTTATGTGCTGATTATAATAATGTAACTATGTAATATATGACCGCGTCGTTTACTCCTACACAAAGTTGTTTAAAATACATATGTTTTATAAATATTGATGACAAGGACACGTGTATATTTTGACACCTATTCACAATATATTCAATAAGTAAGTAATCATTCGTCTGGCCAATGACTTCACGGTTAAGATGCCCTTTACAATATATTATTATGTCAGTGTAGCGGACATTTTATTTGGAACTAGGACGACAAGGTTTGTTTGTAGTTCTTATAAACAAATTGTTTGTTTCCCAAGGAAACTTCTATGTCGGTTCCTCTAAACCTTGACCCACGGTCAAATAGTTACTTCTCTCAAGTTATGGGTGATTGGTACACTGTAGGATAAACTGATATTATCAGTGTATCTTAGCGTCAGTGTGGTTTTTCCTCAAAATACCATTTCAGACACTAATCTACATAGTCTTCACATGATCTGACCAAGAGTATGTCTGGACTATATAAGAGACTGTGACCTCTTAGTTTGTTTCAGCCTTTCTTCTCAGAGTAGTCCGATAGGAAACGCCGACCTCATCTAGCGTTTAAAATATGATTGACGTGTAAAAGTGTTTGTGCAAACCTACTTACAGAAATAAAATCATTTATCACTGATGAGATTTCTTTCCTTGATATATTGTTGAAATGAGGTTCCAGAAATTACAAAGACACAATAGCACACCGTGCATTAAAATATGTTGGAAGATATCTTGTCACTTATAATATATGTCAAGTCATAAACCAGGAAAGTGTAAAACAGGGTAACTCACAGGTCGGAAGAGCAATGGGAAAAAAATATTAGACAGTGGATCCTAACTCCAACCGGCAGAAAACAACAATGCGGCCCACAAGGAGATGGCAGGAGGAACTAGACATTATGCCTATTGACATTGGCCTATGGCATTAAGTCCGCCTCTGTACATTTGTGAGCTTAAAGTGTTAAATAAATAAATAAACTAGACTAATTTAAAAAGGATTGGCTTACAATTGGAAATTGGAAAGAGAGAAGGGCCTTTGCCCTGCAATGGGACAATATAGGCTTCAATAATCGACGAAGGAGATGGCAGAAGGGACTAGACTAAATTAAAAAGGATTGGCCTACAGTTGCCTGAGACCGGGAAGAGTGGAAAGAGGGAAGGGCCATTGCCCTGCAGTGGGACAATATAGGCTTCAATATACATATAGTTAACAAAGTCACTTATCGTGTCTGTCGGTGTGACTGCGTTGTTCGTCTCAACTACGCAACGGAATTGATGCGATTTTCACCGTAATTTAAAGGATTTGTTCCAGAAGGTTTATGATTATAATACTTTAACATTTAACATAGATGCACGAGTAGCACAAAAATCTCGTGTTTGTAATGTTACCACATCAGTACATTGCACCCGTGTGGAGCTGGGGCAGGTCTATAGTGTAATATAATAATAATAGGAAGCTTCTGATAGGTACTTAATGCTGACCTTCCACTGATCTATATATAGTTTTGAGTTGATACTATTCTTAGGTCAAGGCTTTTGTGTCAGGATTTTCATCAAAAAACTAAAATCTTATTGTTCGATCTTGCAGGCTCGTTTCAAGTGCCAATTTGATTTTTGATCTGATATAGGTTCACAACGCTGTCAGTAATCTACTAAAATATACCCACTTAAAAAAACATTTAAGAAAAACCAGTATTGAGACAATAATACATTTATTTTATACAGACGTCTGCCTGTCTTCTTTGTTATATGAACCAAAAGATATTTCAAATTTAATATTTTAAATCCTTTCCTCTTACTAAAAATACTTGCGCAAGTAACAGCTGAATTATTATTAACTCTGTTTATCTTCTCCAAACAGACGCACAGTGCCGCTAATTTAATTTTTATTTGTCGCCAGTAAATATTTTGTCTCCGGCGTTCATTCAACGTTTAGAGCCAACCACTAACTACGTAATAGAACATTTCTATTCAGTGTCAAATGCGCACTCACTAGATCAAAATATTTGAACACTATTAATGTTTCTATCACATACAGCGGTTTCTGCGTAAGGTTTCTGTGATTGACGTACATAACACTGCTGAACAAATAAACATTGCATCCTGTCACCTGAGTTTTGAATGAGTTAAACTAATTTTCCTGTTTTTAACCAAGCATTGGCTAATGACACGGTGTCAGTATGTTTTCCCACACATTGTCATTCTTCGGTATTATGTTCTGGGTATTATGTTTATGTACGCACTGCAAAAGTTAAACTTAAAACACAAATACGGCATGCAAACCGTTGAGCATTCAATTAGCAACAACATGACGTGAAACACGTGACCAAACATTTAAGCATACCTTTTAATTTGAGTAAAAGAAACTAGTTTCACTAATTTAACCAAATAGGTAAAAGCAGAAGAGGATAACCTGTTACAAAATTAAATTTAACATCACACTTCCTGTCCGTTTGTTCGATTAATTATAATTTACAAGCGTATATAATATTTAAATAAGCAGTGGGTGATCAAACTGCTGAAAGCAACCATAGGAATATCACTAGTAGGCACTTTTAAGAGTGGATAATGCAGACGATCAAATAGATAATAGTGGTTTGCTCTCATAATATTAATCTAATAGTTCGTTCCCAAGTGTTTAACGAGCGAATTTTTGTTTGCTTAATCGTCTTTGACACCACTGATTAAAAAAGTATGAGAAAGGTAAATTAATTAATGGGTACGTATTTGAATATCGAAGATTAAAATACCTACGCTTAAAATACCAATGTTCAAAACATCGAAAATTTTAATATCGATTATATCAAAATGTCGAAAATTGTTATACCTAAGCTTAAAACGTCGAAGATTGAAATGCCGAGTGATTAAAATTTCGAATGATTCAAAATATCGAATGACATTATGCCTAAGTTCAAAATATCAACATTTCATACATCTAAATTCATAATATCTACGTTAAAAATACCTACTAGTTGAAATACCGAAAAAAAATTATATAGGCAGTATGAGTGTATTCATAAATGTAGGTAGATGGACGTATGATGTGTATTCATAAGTGTGTTATTGTCACTGATTATATTGTACATTTGCGTACAAATGTGTTTTATTTTGGGTTTTTATTATGTAAAAATAGGAAAGGAGGTTTTCCTTGTTTTTTTTGTAACCCACCTAGTAACTGATTACCATCTAGCAGCAAACAAGCATGCAGCAATCATGCAACATGCAAGCAAGCATGGTTTCTGTCACGGCTCCGGCGCTGCAGGGCTCCGGCAGTCCCACGCGAGCTTAACGTCGCAGATGGTCTAAACGCTCACCACCGCAGCTTCGGCTTGTTGGCCGGCTTCGCCGGCCAACCTCAGCTGCGGCGGCGGGTGTTAAAACCACCTGCTCCTCAGCTCGCGGGCTGCCTCGCCCCTCCGCGCCTACGCGATTCTAAATTACACTCTAGGGGTAGGGCAGACAAGACTACGTGGAGTCGGTTTTGCAGCGATACGTTTCTGTCACTAACTTTAGTAGCACAACATATTGACTTTCAAGAAAATATTTTAATTTAAAGACCTAAAAAATACCTTCACGATTGACCTATGCTTGTACACTAGACACTGATTTTCATGGATAAAATAGGTCAAAATTGTTCCAAAACCGAATTGAGGCACCCCGAATTTACGTAGTCTTTTGGCTGTTACCCCTAGAGTGTATATAAAAATCCGGAGGCGCGAAGGGAGGACAACCCCCGCCCGCTGTAACAAAGCATAGGCACCCGTGGGAGCCGTAGCGGCTGAGGCTGGTCGCCGGAGGCGACCAGCAAGCCGAAGCTGCGGAGGTGAACATGGGTGCCTATTCTTTGTTACGCAAGGGCGAAGGGGTTGCACTTCCCGTAGCGCCGGAGACGTTGCAGAAGCAACCTTTTTCCACTCATACTACTTACATCAAATTTTTTTCGATATTTTGTAGGTACGTATTTTTAGGGTGAATTAATGAATGTATTAAATGTTGAAAATTAACCCATTTTTACACGTAGGTATATTCATTTTCGATGTTCTATGTACCCATCGATATTTAGGACGTTCGATAGTTTGTACTTCGATATTTAGGACATTCGATAATCTGTATTTCGATATTTGGATCTTTCGATGTAACTTTTGTAGATATTTAGATTTTAGATATATTGGACGTAGGATATTTAACCATTCGATACTATAAACTTTCGTTATTTTAATTTACGGTTTTATGGTCGTTCGATTTTTCCATTTTCGATGTTATGAACATCGATATTTTAACAGTAGGTATTTTAATCTTCGATATTCAAATACGTACCCTAATTAATCTTGTCATCTTAAATTTCATTTGGCAGAACGGCCATTATAATATCGCAGCCTCTTCTAGGAATCACTTTGTCTGCATTAAAAAGTAGGAAATGAATAAAACATGTTAACGCCTCTTAGTTATTCTATTAATTAAATAACTGAGAGAAATTCAGTTGACTAAAATGAGTAATAGACACATCATTAAGCACATAATTCCTCTGTCAAACGTATTTGACCTTCAACTCGTTGAAGACCATTTGAACTGGCACATCTTTATGGGCAGAAAGCTAGTGACCGTTATCTTGTATCTTATCGTTATTTAAAATAGTAGCAACATAGTGGACATACATTAAGTATATCGATTAACCTCTGCAAAATCGAAATCTTGGTCATAGTATGCCTTTGTAAGCAAGGAGCTGTCTCCTACTTTTTTTTATTTATTGCCTCTTGAAAGCTAGTCAATGATTATTGATGTTAATGTTATTTTTTCGTTAATGGTGATGTATGACTTTCTGTTCTATCGTTTGTAATATGTCAGTATTTTTAAAAGTTACTAGGGATTTACTGAGTGCAGTGGTGGCCCAGTGGTAGCGGCCGCGACTTACGAGTTGCAGGTCGTAGATTTGAACCCAGACAGGTGCTTTACTTTGTGTAAATTATTTCATCACCACTGCTCTCAAAACGGCGAAGGAAAACATCGTGAGGAAACCGGCATGTCCTAGATTCCTAGAACCAAAAACTCGAAGACGTGACTCGAAGGCACTGGGCCCGTTTGGTGGATTACGGCCCACTCCCTCTCACCGGGGGTAGGCCTGTGTCCCAGCAGAGGAACATTATAGGCTGATGATGATGAGGGATTTAGTATGAATAAATAAATGCGTTTATAAATGTGTCATGTAACTGGACAAAATTGCGCTAATTTCAGAAAAAGTTATAATAATTTCCACTAGCTCCTGGTCTACTAAAACTCGTACTACATATACGTCAGTATATGCTAAGATATTGAACCATATCTCACCGCTATTCGGACATATTTCGCGCATATTAACATATTAATTGCCAGCACTTAAGAATTTTTATCCTTATGTAATTCGCTATACATTCGGCATGTGTAGGTATCAACCGAATCGGTATCGTTGTTTGATGCGATAACGTGTTTCTTTAAATAAATATTTGCTCAATGTTACTAGTTAGAAGGCGAATTTAGAAATAATCATGAATTGGTGATTTTCTAGCCGTTTAGAGGACTTAATCGCAAAACATGTAAATATCTAATCATCAATCATTTCTAGAAGCCTGTTTATATTTTTTGTGCATGTAGGTAGCTTACAGCCGCTTGCTCTCAAGGAAGTTAATGAACCATTCAAACCAAATTTCGAGTGACCGATCAGAATTCAACAGATCAAATAGTCGTTGTTGGGCATTTTAAATTTGTTTCTAGTAACGATGTCTTTGCCGGCGCAAATAAAAAAACTTCAAACCATGCTGGTGACAACACCATCATCACTGGCGACTTTGTTCCACCCACTGCTGATTAAATACCTCCTACCTTTAGTGCCATGCTTCTTTAGTCTGTGCGAGTCTCATCCAGGTCTTCCCCGCAATCTTCTGTAGGTCGTCCCCCAACTGGCTATTGGCCTGCCAACGCTTCTGTACCGTTTCTCGGCCACCATTCCAAAACTTCAAATGCATTCAACAAAATATGTTTTACAGTTTTTTCCTTATTGCATGCATATTGTGTCTAGTGTACAAAAATATCCTGGCAGCCCTGTAAATTATCCTTATTTAATGTTCAATTAACGTTTATGAGCACCTGCGCCTACAATGGTTAGTAATATCATCATTATTATGCAGCAGAATAATTAATTATGATAATACTATGTCATACCTAAATGTAACTTGTTCATTGATGCTGACTCACTACTCAAATTAGAAGCTTTATTGTATTTTATAATAATTATTATTATAATTTTGGTAAAGGGGTCGTAGTTCACGTGGATGTTAGTCATATGTAAGGTGCGGTGATACCTCAAAGGTTTCTAATCTATCAGGTTTTTGTTCATAAAAGAATAGACTTTGTGACGTCGTCAATAAAATAATCATTAATGAATAAATGCAGATAAAGTTGCCATACTAACAACGCTTGGTAGTCTGCTTGGTTATTTGTAACTTTACATTGCAAAAGAGTGCGAGAATAAGAATGATTTATTTCCAGAAAATATAAGTGTTACCAGTTGTAAAAGTTTTTGGTTTAATGTACAGTCCATATTTTGCCTGTTCAGGGCATGCAAATTAATTTTACATTAATATCTAATAGGTACTTAATTAAATAAGATATACAAAATATACACAAAAGTACCTATGTCTTAATATATTTTTTTAATTAAGATACATTTATGTTACTATAAATATACACACAACAAAACTTAAAACCTTAACATTTTGTCTTTAGATAACATAAATTCTTTAAAAGTTAAACTAAATAAACACACGCCACAAAACTATAGGAAACTTATTTTTTTTTATTGCAGAAATTCTTGTAAACTATAAAAACAATTTTATATCCACCATATACGCAGTTTAATTTTAAAGTATTTAAATGGTACTTATGATCTTTTATGATCTTTGGTAATTTGTTAAAAATTTTAATGCAAATAATATGATAAACGTTTTTTTAATAATTTATAGAGCTGTAGTACGAAAGGAACTAAAATCTTTATTGCATCTCTTGGTCTCTGTTTGGTGTAATTGTCTCCCTTGAATCTAAATAATTAATTATGTTTCCTCACAAATACCGATACCCCAAACAAATACATGCCGGTCAAGGTCAATAGTTTTAGTTTTTTAAATAAAGGCCTACAAGATGCAAGTACACCGACACTGCATATAGCTCTAACACATTTCTTTTGCAAAATAAATGTCTTATCATTGTCAGTTAAATTGCCCCATATTATTAGTAGGTATCTTCATAGTGATTCAACATACCCATTATTTGTTGGCTGTTTTTTCGTCTGACACAATACAAAGTTTTATTAATGCATACACAAATCTATTTAGTTTACCGCTTGTAGTTAATGTGTAGTTTCCAATTACAAAACTTGTCTAGAGTTATAAACTTATAACTCTAGACATGTTTAAAGAAAATCATCACAGAAAGTATTAAATTATTTTTCTTATTCTTAGTATTATTCTTAGTTTCTTATATGTTTTTGTCTTTTATTTTATTTTGATACTGTTGGAGAATGTGCTTTTATATGTACGAAATTTAATGAATTTTGTTTTAGATATATTTACACATAGGTTATTAGATTCAAGCCATTTTATTACAGATTGTACAGCTTCGTGATTTTATTTTCATGGATTGATTTTTTTAAATATTATTAGGCACTATAACAGAAATATCATCAGCAAATAGGTCACTATCATAGTTTATTGAATCTGGTGAATCATTTATATAAAGTAAGAATAGCAAGGGGCCCAACACGCTTCCTTGTGGTACGCCATATTTATTTAGTCTAGATGAGGATCTGTAGATCATGGATTCAGGATCTACATTTAAATTAGTAACTTCAACACATTGCTGTCGGCCTGTTAAAAAACTTTTCATCCGATCTAGAGCGACGGCACGGATACCATAGTTTTCACATTTGTTTATTAAGATGCGATGATCCACAAAATCAAATGCCTTACTCATATCACAAAACACTACTATAACCAGAATTTTATGGTCTTGATATAATAATAATAATTCTTTATTTCAGATAACTAAGATCCAAAGTGTGAGTAATTACAATAATGACTTTTTCTGTAGTCTTTTTGTTTAGGGTAAATCCTGTTAAAGATGTCGATTTATTATGCTAAAAACCGTTTTGTTCCTGTTTTAGAATACTATCCTTATCTAAAAAACTTATAAGTCGGTTGTAGAAAATATTTTCAAAGATTTTGGATAACATTTGTAGATTATTAGGTCTGTAGAGTAGGTGCCTACACATTATACGAGAATGATTAGCATGTGAAGTAGGAAGTCACAATCACCGAGTTAAATCCTGATATGGTAACAATGGAAAAAACTGAAAATATGCTATATTTGATAACAAAAAGTTAGACTCAAAACACCAAAGAAACTTTAACAGGTAAATACTAAACAATGTCAATGTACTGCAAAAATTATCGTCCGTCCATTCGTCCACTGAACCTAATGTGTCCGAACATAGGCCTTAAAACGCCCTCAACAACAAACGGTCATAGGGATATTGCCATACACACCATACTTGGCTAATGGATTCATAACCACAATATCATTTTAACGGACAGAAAGACGACACACCGAATAAAAATAAAAATGTGATCCATTGATCACATTTTTATTTTAACTCCATTGAGTTAATGCCTTTGAAATATAATGAAAATAATCCAAACAAATAAATTATTATGATCAATCTCTGACAAACAGTCGACAATTAATCAATTATATATATGCATATCAATTACATAGTTCTATACAATTTTATTAAAATTAACACTTTTTTATCGATACCGTGTCTAACACCTGTTGCACGGTTCAAAACACATATTTAATAACGACAGTAAGCGCAAAAAAAAATAACCTCAGTAGTTTCTAAGGGCCGTATTAATTAATCACTCGTCAGAGTGCCTATGGAGCGCAAAAGTCCGCACTCGGGGTCTGCCATCGAACAATGAAACGAAGTATTCTCGGAGTCATACTAACTGATCGTATATGGAACAGTATACTTCATTCCAAAACAAAAATCGTTGACGTAAGCAACACACCCGCCAAATTAAAATTAAACTGGGCAGACCACATCTGCCGAATGTCGTACAGAATTGGGCAAAAGTCGCCACAGATTGGGTTCCGAACAAAAACCCAGGAGGAGATAGCGTAACAGTTTGGACTCCTACCTAAAGGATTCGACAGGTCAACTCAATCTGTGTGGTTCTTTCCTCAGAAGACCATTTCAGACACCGATGTACATAGTCTTCACATGATCTGACCAAGATTTGGTCTGGACTTTAAAAGAGACTGTAACCTCTAGTTTGTTTTGGCCTTTCTTCTCAGAGTAGTCAGATATCATAGAAAAAACCGACCTCATATAGTAAAAAAATATGATTGACGTGTAAAAGCGTTTTTACAAACCTACTTACAGAGATAAAATCATTTATCAATTATTGGGCTCAAAATGCAAAAGAGAGGGAAAATGGAAAGACAGAAGGGAGGCCTTTCCCCAGGTTCATAACAATAAGCAGAGTACTTAGATAAATTGAGAAAAATTCTCATAAAGTTCAAACTTCAACAGCTCTTCGTAAGTAAGAATGTTCTTCGGGGATAGCATAATCAGCCTATAATGTTCCCATTGCTGCGACACAGGCCTCCTCTCTGTGAGAGGGAGAGGGCCATAATCCACCACACTCAACGCGTAAATACACAAAGTAAAGTGCCTGCCTGGATGCAAACTCACAACCTACACTCGTAAGTCGGGGCCACCACTGCTCTACGGGGATACGGCAGATGAATGTGAGAGACTTACCTCACTAAAACCACCCCCAAGTGAATTGAAGCCACAGCCAGACACCGAGATCTCCGACGCATTACAACAAGCTAAATAGCATCACAAATGAAGAAATATCGTCAAATAGTTTAGTCGGGTACATCACGATGCTTAGCAATGAGCAAACGACTGACGGAGAAGGAAAACCACCCCGGTGATCACACACAAAAAGAGGATACTATATTCTCTATTTAAAAGACGAACTCCAGAATAACCCCTGTTACACCTGTTAGAAGATATCCCATATCACTCATTTGCAAAAAAGGTGATATAACTAAAAAAAATCCGCAATTTTGAGTTAAGTATACAACGTGTCGTTTTGCATCCTCGTCAAATTTCAGGAGGCTGTTATGAAAGACATAAATAATCAAATAAAATTACGATCCTGCTTAATAGTTAATACATACTTGTTTTTTTAGATATTTCAGTTTGACAGTCTTTCAGAATACTCCACTTTCAAAGAAATGAATCGCTCCGTTGCGTATGCGGTAGGCAGTGTCGCACGACTATGTCGCTGTGTGCGTGCGTTACAGTTACAGTGCAGTTACAAGGGCGGTATAATACGGGCCCTACACATGCCGATTTCCAAAAATTATAAAAATTAAAAATAAGTGCCTACTTATTTTATTATTGATTCGTGTCGAGAATCATTAGCATAGTTACCTCCTCGAATTTGACGAGGATGCAAAACAACACCTTGTATAACTTATGTTCGTTTGTCATAAAGATCATAACTAAACACTAACCATAAACCTATCACCACACCTGGACAACTACAGCTAATTTCATTATTTTTGCTTTATAAACGACATTACTACACTAAAGACTAAAAATGAGGGAGCTAGAAAGATGTGACTATAAAATTCTTCGTCGCACTCTTACTGATACTTTTAATCTTTTAAATCATCATACCAAAAAAAAAATGCTCTTTAACAATATATTGTGTTATTATTGGGGCCTATTAGATCGTTTGGTAGGATCACTTCATTTTTGATACTTGCGGTAGTTTTCAACAACTAACTCGTTAGTTACGAAATATAGTTACAATTTTTAGACTCCTTCCCTTCTTTCTAAACTCCGTGCTCTTTCCCTACCATTTTCATCGTGCTTTTAACCTAGCAACAGTCATGCAACATTCGATGCAGTTTTTATAAATAAAAAATAAAGTTGAATATCGTTTTTTGTATACAATTTGTTTTAACTCTAGGTATCGATTAATTCAAAATCAGTTCACATTATTAACTTAATTTATAGCTTCATTAAGTTTTATGTCGTTTCGATTTTTTTGGTCGTAGATTCAACATTGTAGAAAACTTTTGTACAAAATTGGTTTTGAATAGACGACATCTCTCTAGGAGCAAAAAAATATATTGTTTTGTCTATAACAGACCTGAAATAGACAAGCATTATACAGGAATCAGAAGAACAAAAAAGTTGAACGACAAGTCATACAATGGATTGGGAAGAAAAGTTGTAAAACGGAGACCCGTAGTCAGATATATGGGTCTCCATTCAAAAACTTTTCTATAGCTACTCTTTTAAGGTCAGCCATAAAAGAGTAGGCAGACCATCTCAGATCATATAAAATATGATCTGAGCAGACCATACTCAAGGTTGGCTGAAGACCTGGTCAGGTTAGCAGGGGAGAAACGTATGTGCAACGTCCAAGCCCAGAACAAATGGCGAGCAATCGTGATAGTGGTGGTGGTGGTACACTCAGCATTGAATGAATATGGGTTGAAGAGCAAAAAAGACAGAGAAAGAAAGGCAATCAAGCACAATATAACGGCTTGCATCACTACATTATAAAAAAATATATAATAATAGCTCTTAACGCCGAGAGTCAAATGACAACACTAAATAATTAAGACCTAGTGATGCTACATAACAACTACATACAACATCATTGGCTAGAAATATGATTATTAGCAATAAACGCGTGTTACAAAAGTCAACAACCTTCGTACGAGCCTTCGTACTAATAGTAACACAAATAACATTTATTCTTAAGTACGTAGTCAGAACTTAGTAACAGCATAGACATCATAGTGGAACGTTTTCGATAGCTTGTTTACATAGCCTAGTTCAGTCCACTCGCCATTATCACTTTCCTTTCAAAAACAGAAATGTACAGCAATGTGAAATGATGAGACGAATACAGTTGTGTGACGTTTTTATCGAGGTTTAATACTAGTTTCCAAATTAGGAGTGGTCTACTGAAAACTGGTTGAAGCCATCTTTCAGTGTTCTTAAATAGAAATAAATCTACAAAGAATAAAGTTGTTCATGTCGTCGAGTCGTAATGCATAGTCTTTGCATTTTGATATTTCCAAAATTGACGTAAAAACTTGATTATTTGTAACAAAGTCACATTTATTATAAATATAAGAATACGTAGGCTATGTATAATCAAGTTTAGCGTCATCAATAATAATTAGACTTTTTCGAATAAAATTTCGAATAAAACATTTTACTCTGACGTAGAATCGTACCTTAATCATGACGAAATAATAGCGCTAACATTTAAACCTAGTTTTACAAGTATCAGCATAATCACTGCTGAGACATATGCCTCATCTTTGTGAGAGAGTGAGGGCCGTAGGTAATCCACCACGCGTCCCAGTGCGGGTTGATGTATGTCAAAAAGGTAATCATTATTCTGTTCAAAATGTAAAGAACATGGGCTGCTTTAAATAATAATATTACCTACTAAAATCATCATAACCTATGTGATTCTCAACCTTTATCAACACGACGGAAAGTAAACAAATGACGTATAGTCCTAGATTTAGAAAAGTCAATGAAAAGTGCATACAGGAAAGATGTGACTCTATCCATGAGGAAGTTTACCTACATAAAAATTTCAAATGACTACGCTGCAAAGGTTACCACTTAGAGCACCATCTAAGCAATCAGAGTCAAGCATCTGCAATGTCACTTGTGATTGGAAATAAATCAATATTTATGTAACACAATCCAATAACGCGAGGCAAATTTCAAAGTGGCTGATTAATTTACCTGTCCCGAGAGGCTAAACAGTTTAATAAAGAAACAACACAGATTAATTATACGTGGAGTCCTTTATTCAGATGGATATTCGACATATTGAACTTTTGACCAAGTAGTGACCTTAACTTATACTGTCACCGTTACTGTCCATATTTATCACTGGCATACGAACCGCGCTATGTAGCTGTTCGTATTAAATTAACAAGATATACATGCCGGCTATGTCTTTCGAGGAAATAATGTTAATTGTTCGAGTTGTACATGAAAAAATGTTGCCTTAAAGAGGAATGATGTTCTCGAGGGTTAATTATTTTTAACGTAATATAGGTACAGTCAGCGTCACAATGCGGGTACCCCCCTTCAAAGTTAATTTTAATACAACTAGGGTACCCATTTGATGCAGCCCACCGTACCTAATGAGATAATTGGTGAATGCTTTTAACTACTTCGTAGTACGTAATATTTAATAGATAAGAATTAAAATGCTAGTTTGCTAAAAAGATACTTGCTCCTAGCAATTCTTACTCATTTTAGTAAATAAAAAATATAACACTAATTCAAATAATTGTAGAAAACAAATCGTACATGTCGTGTGTGTTTATTATGGTACGAGTGTGCCTGGTCGTTCTACTAACATAGTTTTAAGTCATTTGTAATACTAACAGGCTATGAGCCTTCGAAGCCTGAAAATAAAATGTTTATTTCCCAAGTTCTAGTCGGAAAATATATCGCAAATACTCATCGATATTCATGCCTATATAATCTTCAGGACAAAGAGTTCAATTCTATGGAGGGGAAAGTAAAGGCAACTGATTACCACACAAGCAAACGCAGAACACGTCACGTTTCATTAATAAAGTTTTGATATAAAAACCACCTTTT